>OW388249.2:0-10000000 GCA_936450705.2 Protodeltote pygarga | reverse complement strand
AGCAATAATGTGTGCCTGTTTCCAGACAGAAGGAAAAACTGAAGAAAATAAGGAGTAGTTGAAGATATGAGTGAGGATAGGGAGAAGTTGAGAGAGAATAGGGATTACCATTCTTGAGCACAAATTGTCGTTGCCGACGGCGGAAGAAGAAATGGCAAGAATAGATTTTTTCGTTTCGTCAATAGATACTGCACAAAGATTGAAGGCTGGACAATTTGGTAAGGACATATTAGAGAGTTCACGAAGCGTATTAGCGTATAAGTATTTTGAAAAAAGTACATAAATATAGGTACATAATTGTATATATTTATCTACAGTTATGTACCTATATTTATGTACATTTTCACGTAACAAGTACGTTATTTAAATTATAAATCAATATCTACTAACGCATTCACCACAAAAAGTATTTGAAAGTCAAACCGGCTGCAAGTCTTTATTGCAGCTATCCCCACTTGAGGCTGGCAGAGTTGTTGACAAGAGTCATCTCGTGGGCCATTAACCAAAGAAGAAGAAGAAGAAGAACTTCAATCAAAATTACCAATTTCAAATATCCTATGAACATCAAATAATCCTGTTTGACTCTATATCTGACAACAACAATCTACTAAATATCTAACAACATAGGCTCTATATCTAACAACATAGTTGGGAAAAGGCTAGGCAGATGATGACTCTATATCTGACAAAAGCACGTAGATTTATGAAAAAACATATTGCGTACTCATTTGTACAAATATTGAATGTTGGACATCGTTAAATACGATAACTATAGGTACCTACTGATACTGTAAATAAAATTATTACGTATCATTTCATTATTACGCTTTCCTGTTACAAACATCTGGCTGATATCAATCACTGTACTCAGTCTTACGTAATGAAAAACATGAATTGACAAATGTATTGAGAACTTGCTTTTGCGCACGGTTTAACCCGCCTAGATTTCAGAATCAGAACTTTAGTGAAACAATTCCTCATAGCTGATCAATATTTTAACTTAATCTTTGAAATTTTGTTGTAGTTTAAGGCGCCTATCGCTCGAAGATAAAAAATAACTGCATGTAGTTCTGAAAAAATCCCAAAAATGCAAAGTTAGTGAAAACAATAAAAATTCAATAAAAATTTCAGTTTTATTGAAACAAGTTTTCATAAATAAAAATCGCTTAAACAAAAATTAATTTAAAGCAATTAAGTACTTAGCGAGAAAATTTGATTTGTACCGCGAACGATTTTCTTCTAAAAATGTTTAATAGGGCTCTATATAATTTAAATACAATAGAATATTTCACTACAATAATATACGTTAAAAACTTTGACTTTGACGCAAAAAATCAATTTATTATTGGAAATACAACAGATGTGCAGACAAAATTATGGTGGTAGAACTGTGCTGGTTCCAGTACAAATAGATCGGCTCGACCGAGGTAGTGCACACGGCTACCCATCAAACTATAGATTACCAGTATGAACTGACGTCGCATTGTATAGGCTCTTCGTACAACAAGATATCAGCTTATACTGGAAATGTATAGCTTGATGTGTAGCCGTGTGAACCACCTTTTCACAGAATACGAATGTGAAATAATAGTATGTGTGCTGTTGTGTTTCGTTTGATCAGTGAAGAGAACTGAAGGCCTAATCTGCCTGAAATTTGAAAAAAATTAATAAGCTAACATGTGCTAAAACATGTAAAAAATTCACAAAAAAGTGACTCTAGTTGCCAGTTCCAAGGGCAGGTTCCAATTGAAGGACACATAAAATTTAATAAAAATAAAACAGTCGCAGTTGATTAATCTAACAAAATGATTCAAGGTTTCCTCCTATCTCTTTACAATGTCAAATCAATAGAACTAGATCGATGTCGATGAAAGTAAATAACTAGGTTCCTATATTGTGATACATTTTATTGTGAATCTCACATTATGCGAGGTCTTCTTCTTATCGTATGGTTGATTAACAGCCTGGTGTCAGAGTTTAAACCGCCCGTAGGCCTCTGACATGGCTTTACACACCATTGAAACATCATTCAGGTGTGCTGATTTCATCACGATGTTTTTCCTTCACCGTTTTAGCAACTGATGAATTAATTTATAATACGCACATAACTTACGAAAAGTCAGAGGTGCGCGCCACTGACTTATCAGTCGACGGTCAAACCACTAGGCTGTCAGTGCTTATAATTATGCGAGGTAATGTATGTTAATATTAATTTCCGTAACGACGACACATTATATAACATAATTATATGCTTTTTTTTCGAATAATAAAAGTGTCATTCACAGGAAAAAAAACCTGTTTTATTAGTGTTGATTTCCTGTATTAAAACTTCAACATCGAATACCTAGTAATTTTGTAAAAGTGAATGTGGTTAAACATTCCTAAACCTAGTAAGATAACTATGTACTTACTACTTCTCACTACTAATTTTCTTAATTAGAAGTAAGGAAATCTTAATACGTTGCGGTTAAAGTTCCAGTTCAATCTGCAATCATTCGTAAAGAAATTGCCGTTGAGCTACGTTTATCATAAAACCACTGACAGTAATAACGGCACTAAACATTCTGATTTTCCGATATTAATTAACAATACAAAGTTATACAAACCAAAAGACGTGTACACTATAATATTTTATGCGCAAAGCGTGGTTTCCAATAACAGAACATCCATTGTCGAAACAGTCATCGCAACATACAGAATCCATTCATTTCTAACTCCACGTGGTGATGATACACGCATGATTATCAGTCAAACTGGCTGCATCTAGTGGTCCTCTAAAAACTGGTTGGGTAAACAAAATCCCATCTTAAAAAAATTCCATCAAGCTTTCGCGGTATACCAAATAACTCAAGTGGTTTTAATCACTGAAAAAAGTAACCGTCGAGAATGAACTCTGACGTCATAAGTTCACAAGACGCTTGCACAGACTTACACTGGTTCGCTCGTATAGACGTTTCCATTACGTCGAAGAGTGGACATTGATATCACAGAGAAGTGTATGTGTTTTGTCGCCATGATTCTCAATACTGAGTGTATTCGCTTATCGAAGACTTAGCAACAGCCGTGATAAATCGCAAAGGTAGCATCAGTATTATCGCGGTCGCTTGGGTTAATGCTACATGACTTCAATATTCATTGATGTTTGTGAAGCCGCGGTGAACGGACGCATGAAGAACAGCTGATGAGTCAGTGACAGTCTCGAATAAGTTAACTGGATCGGACCATTGTTATACGTGTTTTTTTTAAATATAAAACAGTGCGAGTCGGTAAGGCATTAATTTTTTTATGACCGCTTTAATATACAATTGTCTGAATACACCCATAAAAACATGTACCTATAAAGAATTTAATAGTTATATACAACTGTAATTTTACATTAAAGTTTTATAATATCAACGAATAAATAAAGTGTCGGTGGATTGCGAAATAGTAAACAAACAAATTGACCTAAATACGATATCAATATTTGCACAAATGTTCCTACAAATAACTTATGTTAGCCGTCGCGTTGCTAATACGAATTTTCGGCACATTACCGTGTCCAGCAAAAGAAGTCGACCTTCTAAAATGTTATCTTAAGAATAATAATATTATTGCTTGTTCGATAGTTATCTCACTGACTTTCATATTACTCAACAATGATTAATTAATGACGAATTTAGTTTTATACATTATTTCATTTTTCACCAAATATTGAATTTCATAAATATTTCTAATCAGGTTAAAACACCTTCCTAATTAGTCATTACAAAAATAAATATTCCTCACCTTCAGTTTTGTTAAAATAAAACCAGTAGGTAAAATTTTTGCTTTCGATAATGGTGCTAAAGATACCCAAATTATATTCACAAATATATACTACTTCGATAGTATTTGCACGTAACAATCATTGAAAACATGTATTTAGGTATGAGTAGCTCTTAAAGTGGTAGAATTAAGGTTTATTTTAGCACAAAATTAAAACTCAATCGTATAATTCAACATGCGGAAGTGTTTATTATAGAGGTACGGTTTTTTTATTAAAATGGACATGGCAGGTCAAATACCTATTTATTGATAAAGTGTTACAGTCAATAGAAACTATTAAGTAGAATATTATACATCAGCTTGTCATTGAGAGGTGACGTATTAAATTATCTTTATAATTGTCAATAACAATGTATTTTTTTGCAATTTCCAATTTCGATGTTCTCTAAAAATAGTTACCACCCCAATAGTCCATTTATCCGAATTTCATAAGTTGAGTCAGAAACCACAAGTAATCATAGGAGCTGTGACTCAACTTATGAAATTCGGAGAATTATATCGTAATCGCAATATTTCGTCATATTATTGAGCTAATGTAAACAAATAAATCATCCTTGTGTACTTTGAATGGACTCATCTTTATATACATGGCTGACATGATCGGCCCAGTTGGATAAGCGATTGACCTGCGCTAGAGTCGCGGGTTTGGTTCCTGCACGAGGCAAAATATTGTCTGTAACTGTACCTACGGGCATATTACAAGAATGGTGAATAGATGAACAACGTATGGGAATGGGTTAGGTTTTTAATATGATTTTTTGCTGTAACACAGACCGAAATCAATATCAGATATTAGGTACTTATATGTGATTGGCTAATTCTGCCGATTACACAAATATTTGTCTCGGGAATAGAACCGGTGACAACAAGCGTAGAAGGCGAATCACATCATCGCTACACCAACTATGTCATAAAAATTGTATACAGCGGGAAAGTCCGTAGAGCATTGAAAAATAAAGTTGTCCAAGAAGTATCATTTTTGACTTCACTTAAACATTTTTAAACCATCAACGCAAAAAGAGGGGTGTTATAAGTTTGACCTGTGAACAAATGAACCGATTTTGATTTCGTTTTTTTTTCATTTGAAAGGTAACATAATCGAGAGTGTTCTTAGCTAACAAAATTGGATTGGGGGATTTTTAAATTTATAGATATTAAAGACTGGGTTTTCAACACCATAACCGGTAAAAATATCTATCAAAGCACAATGCACTTGTGAAAAGGATGTCATATATTTTTTAATATGTTTTTAATACAATAGTGTGGTAGTTAGTTGCAGGAATCATGGTTCGCTTGTTTTAGCTCTATGAGATAATCTCGGACGTTATAGTAACATACATGTAAGGTAGACCTTGATTGTTACCAGGGAGCCCAGTACAAGTTTTCAAACTACACAAATACCAGTGCAGTGATAACCTAGTGGTATGACCGTTGACTGGCAAGTCAGAAGACTCAGGTTCCAACCCAAAGCACGCACCTCTGATTGATTTATTGTGTAAATGTGGTACTATCCCACCAACGATGGGGCATTTAATATTGACCCAGTGGCCTGTCGTTTGTTCTATACAAGAACTGATGGACGCTACTGGAGGCGCCAATCTCGTAGCCCAGTTCTGGGCTGACACAATTTAGATTGTCATCGACACGCTAAGAAGACCTCTGATTTATCGTAAATTATGTTTGTATTACCTATAAACTAATTATCCACTGCTTCTTACCTCGGAAAGCACGTTAAGCCGTTAACCCAGCCGTTATTCCAAACAGTTTTATTCGAATCTTAAAATCATCAGTCATGCTGGTATACAACCTCCATCAGAATTGAATCGTTTTTAATCTTCCGAAAAGGCAGATACCTACAGGTATATTACGTCTATTTTGCAGCAGTGATAGCCTAGTGGTATAACTGTTGGACATCTAGGTCAAAGGATTACAAAGTCGTTCAGCTAACTCCTACTAACTTTTGAAAAAAAAAAAAAAATTCCTTAAATCTTTACATGGCACATAACAATGGATTTTCTATTGTGCCTTATTTCTCGACCTTTAATGAATTTACATTGTTCTACCATCTAGATGTGTAAAATGAATACAGAAGCATCATACTCGTAAAACATAACAAATTGCAACTTAACATTGTTCCGCTTCAAGACTGCTTATAACAAGATAAATTATTATAAATGCGAAAGTTTGTGAGGATGGATGGATTGATATTTGTTAGTCTTTCACGCAAAAACTACTGAACGGAATTTGATGAAACTTTACAGTGATATAGCTTATACATCAGAGTAACACATTGGCTACAATTTATAAAGATTGAGTGTAACTGGGCCATACTAATACGATAAGTATGAAGTAAGTCGGAAAAATTCCTGCCCTCTATTCCTGCCCTCTGAGAGCTATCTTGGCGTGCGCTGGATAAACCGTTGGAGTTACACGAAGATAATTTATCGTGGAAGTGTTTGTCCTCAATAATTTTAAATAAAAAGTCCGCGACAGCATATTATATCTACCTATTATGTGGAAGCCAATATATTCCAAATTATGAGTCATAATACATTATTTTGAATTCGATATTTTTTTCGATGCACATTTAAGATTATATTGCGATGTCTTATCAAATGCGATACATTTATCGCTTGCAGTATTTAAGCTAGATGAACTTTGCTTTTTACAAAATAGGTATTTAAAAAAAATATCTCCACATAAGATTAGCTTGAGTAAAACGCCATAACTACTAGATATAAGTCGGCGGCTCTGCTGCGGCGGTAATCTGCTGAGCCGTTTGTGATGAAATTAGATGTGGATAGTCTGAAACTTGGGGAAGGACAAAGGCTACTTTTTTATCAACAAACCACGCGGGCGAAGCCGCGAGTGAAAGCTAGATTTTTATTCTTTGATCTCGGCATCAGTACATACGATGTCACAATGTCGGTATATGACACTAAACGATAACAAGTGACAACGGTTAATCTACAAGATTGCGCGTATCGTGTAAACGTTTGTCAATCGTATTGAATAGAGATGATTGTGCCGCCGCGTGTCATTCTCAACTTACCACCGGGCAACACAACTGCAATGCTTCTCGTTTTCTAGTGTTGTCTATGGCCAGCGGTAGTCACTTACTTTCAGGTGACCCGTCTATTTGTCCGCCCTCTTTTTCCGTAAGAAAAAGTTTATATCCCGGATTAAATACAAACTAATGATTTATTTAAAAATAATGTAAAGAGAAGCAAATTTTTATATAAAACTAGCTTTTTTGTAGCATCGTTCGAAGGTTTTTATTGTACCCTATATTATTACTCTTATATATAAAATATATGTAAAAGTATAAATAATTAAGAACCAGTGAAGTTAATATGTAAAACTTAACTGTTTAGTAGTAACTTTTGTAGTGCTGTCTCATATTTAGCTGCCAAAATAATGTTTTTATCTCTCTTTAAGTATTATGTATGTAGGTTTATAAAATAGGTGAATAACAATTTGCATTGTATAATATGTACTTGGTAATATACAGTAATGTGAATCAAATAGAAGCGTGCCCAAAATACTGACAATACAACATTTTTACATGCGGTACGCCGACCTTAAAACCTAGTCATTAAAAAAGTAGGATTTTGTTTACTGTTAGGTCACACAGAAACACTTCCACGTGTAGACATCATGTTTGGTATTGTACTTGCCACTCAACTGGTCAAGTTACCTCAAAAAAGAGAGATCACTTAAGGGTATAAGTAGTTTATAATGGTTTTAAATTAAATATCTTCTACCACGTGCATCTACCACATACTTTATCTCTACATCACCCTAAGGTCGACTGTCAGAAAATGAGAAAATACCTATATTATTCAGTCAGCCTGTGTACTCTTCATTGTACATAAAAAAAAATTAAGTGTCGCAATGAGCATCTAACAAAGACGGTCGTACACATTTCGTGGGGAAAATAAACCATGGTTTTTCAAGGTTAACTTCAAATAAAAAATGACAAATAAAATTATTAGTTAAAATAAAAACAAAAATATTGTAATTCAGACAGTTTTTTATTAAAATATTTTCAGCATTCGCGAAGTCATAAATATTCATCATAAATAGCCCAAGTAATTTGACATTTAAGTACTCAGTTGCCGTTAAATAAAAAAAATCGCATAATTTTAACACAAATTTCCCACAATCACGCATCATGACAATGAATTATAAACTTTATACATAATTCGATACTGTTCAAAATAACATGCAATGCACATAGCATGTAATCAAGATAGTATTTTTTTTCCTCAGTAACGCGAATTTGGTCGAGAATTTGATGCTTTTGATAACGGGTTATTTTCCCATAACGGGAGAAGCTTGGACGCAAAAACGAAAAACTTCGTTAAAAAATTGCAAAAGTCCTTATTTTGTGTTGTATTACGTATTGTGTTATATTACGTACGTGTATTGTATTAAGGAAGTATGGAGTTATTTTATTTTACTGTCAAGTTAAAATAAAGGGTTATTGAATCATGTACCTATGATACTGAATGGACATCCTACC
This sequence comes from Protodeltote pygarga, assembly GCA_936450705.2. Taxonomy (NCBI): domain Eukaryota; kingdom Metazoa; phylum Arthropoda; class Insecta; order Lepidoptera; family Noctuidae; genus Protodeltote; species Protodeltote pygarga. The sequence continues at coordinate 9,991,668 of OW388249.2, read as the reverse complement.
AAAAATTGTTACCATGGATTCAGTAATTATTTCATTCTAAACTCTCCAGTATTGAAAGTTGCCTAGATTTTTTCTCTATTGCTATTTTTTCACTCAAAGGAACTAACACGTCAGTTTTTTTATGTGAGCGAAATAGCATTAAAATCGTGGCGCAAGCGCTATGAGCTGAACGGAGAATAAATGACACTGCGCGTAAACTCGTATTCATAATAGGTATCTGTAGACATTTAATAAATCCAAACCTACCTATATTTTTTGTGAATCGTCTTATACACTGAAGGCGACTTGCGTGCATGATTAAAGATTTCATCAAGAAACCTAACACGCTGTCAAAGTGACCGGGCAGTCAAATGGCGAGCCAGTACAGAAGCGATCATTTCTGCCCGTGAACAAAATTGCCCTTCCTATGCTGAGCATAAGTTTCAAGTCACTAGCTCACCGGGCAATTTGTACAAAGTCGATAGCAAAATTTGTACTGAACAAGGAAACAGAAAGAAAGCGACCTTAAAAACATAAAAAAACGGGTAAAAAAGTTTCACTCCACGTGCGTAATACTTATACTTTAAAATGCGTCATCCTTGTTCATTGCGCGCACGAGTACGCTAAATATGTAGATCATACCACGTTATCAATGTAGAACTGTGTTCGCGGAAAAAAAACAAAAATCTTTACATAGCTGTATCCGTACTATTTTACATTTTGGGGTCGTAAGTGGAATAATATTTTCATATATTTCTTTCTTTTGGTTCGGCGATGTCTGTAGGATTTGTGATAGGCATAAATAATTATGAGGTATTATATCAAGATTAAGTATATTTTCTGCCCCATACGGGTACTTTAGAACCGGTATAAATAACTTGTGGATATGTGGGAACTATTCAAATACACAGTAAACGAATTGTAATCATCACAAAAGACATTAGCATATGAGAACACGTGCCCTTGTTTGGACAAAATTAAACTTACATGAGTCGCGTGTTTTCAATAAATTATTTTATTTCATACATACATTAAGTTACTTTAGCAAATGTATTTTATCCAATACTATTTTTTTTGAGAATTTTTACATGTTATACGTAAGTTTATATAATTATAATTATATAATACTAATATAATTACGAGTATATACAATTACATTATACAATACTATTTTACACAAATAGTACACAGAGTAGAACTTATTTATCATGTTTATTATATTTTGTTTCATAATATTATTATTGTACAATTATAATATTATTATTAATATTATTATGGTCTAATCAAGTACCTATTTTATATGTAACACTTGTTTACGATTATAGACTGAAGGCGATATTGGTTTATAGATAAAGATTACACTTGTAAAGATGTACTTAATTACATTCTATTATGACCTACTTACTATGTATTTATTTATATTTATTTTAAGTACATATAAAACGCCCACTTTGAACTAGCGAATGACCTCATTCGACGATGTTGTATAACAATCAATTAAATAATAAAAATAAATTGTATAACAATAAATTAAATATTGGTCTATTAATTTTGATTCCGTACCTCAGAATAACCCAACTCTATATGATCATTTTAATATTGCTGCCCGGCTGCTGTATTAATTATATTTCAGGCGTTATAAAAAAATATATTGTAGGTATCAAGTTGATATCGAATCCCACCAAAAACATTTAAACATATGTAAAAATGTAGCAATATTCGCAACATCTTCTCACACCGAGAAGGATTGAGCATTAATTAAACAGCAACTAAAAATATAACAATGTTTAAATTTTAAATACCTAAATGCTCCCGGTGAACGAGTCTAACTAGCACTTAGGCGGTTTGTTTAGGTCTTTTTTTAATCAGCTGCCTTACTTTATTATGGTTTGTATTTTTAGCAATACCACACACGAATATCTTTTATAAGTAACAAATAAATAATAGATAAAAGCAATATTGAGTGTTGTTTTCATCTCAAACCAACATATAGGTTAAAAAACTGTACGATTCCGTAATTACAGTTGACATCTGATAAAAAGGTCGTGTATTGTGGACTCGATCTAATTATAACAGTATCATAACGGACACACCCACGTATCACGTAACTTAGTATAGTTTAGTAAATAATATTATGAGATTTACGTCGAACTTTTAGTGCTATTTCGTACCAAAATGTCTTGACAAAATAAAATGTATAGTCTACAATGTGTTACACAATAAGATTTACTTTGTTGAATGAGTGTGACAAGTTATATTAGCACTTTTCCAATTGCTAACTTTTTATTGCAATTTTGTTGTATTGTTGGTACGTCGACTTGTATGTAAAAGTATCTGCCAAGTCTGTAGGTACAATAATAATAAAGCCTGTAAATGTCCCACAAAGCAAAGGCCTCTTTTCATACATAAAAGGATCGAGCATTAATCACCGCGCTTCCTCTCTGCGGGTTGGCGATTTCAGACTATTAAGTCTAGGTTTCTTCACGATGTTTTCCTCTTGATCTAATGATCTTAGATTAACTATTGAAAAAGTCACATTGTTACATGCCATGAATACATTTAGACTTATCATTAGAAATAATATAATTATCTATCTTGATGTATGTAAAAAGTACTACAATTTGAGTAGTACTTTACTTTACACATAGCCTAGGTACTACTCAAATTATTAGCCTACTAATGTACATGGCCTATCATATCTACTTAGGTAGTTAACCAGATTTCCATCTAAATATAATAAAATTAACAAATATCTAGTTTAAATGTTTGATTTTTGTTTCAGGAGTAAGAAAAGGCACTTTTAAATCAAATTATGTCAGCTAATTTATAAAATAAAGTTATTAAATTAAAATGTCGACGGAAAAGAACTCATTGGTGCTATCGCAAAAGACACAGAAAGTAATCAAATTAGTACCACCTGATGGAGGGTGGGGATGGATGGTTTTACTAGGAACAGCTTTATCTAATGTAAGTATACATAACAATACAGTATCCACATCATTGTCTGTATCATTAGTTTATTTTTTTATATGTTGCTGGCTTAGAGTATATAAGAAAGTATAGAGCAACCTTACAGAAGTATGAATCGTGAGCACGGGTATGAACAACACGGCTGCGACACGAGCTCCGTCCGCGATCATACCTTGATCGACTGCGGTTCAGCTAGGCTCCGCGAGCGAATAAGTTACATTTTGCCTTATAACATGGTTAAGTGCTATGTTAAATTTATTGCATTATTTTTATTTACATAGAACCTCCTCCTTTTTAAAGTCGGTTAAAAATGATATTTTACAATTTCAACGGCAATGTTGTTGATGTTATCACTCTATACTTTCTTATATACTCTAAGGTTACTGTCTGGCAGGCTAAATGCCTATCATAGTAGGTATCATGTGTCAAAATTCTTCTTAAAAAATGATACGCATACGCAGAGCGCAGTAGGCATCCGCAGTAAGAACCGGTCATTTTGTTTATTATTTACAAATATTGTGCGTTATTTTGTCGTTTATTTACTCACAAGTAACGTGAAAAACATTGTATGAACACAGGGGGTACGACAATCATTAACGTCGGGCCATGATTGATAATAGTCTTCGTTTTCAGCTAGGTCTTTAAATGTCCTTCGATACTAATTGTGTTGCCACCTTTATTACACAACATATTATAAATTATTAAATTTTAGTCTTCTTTAAAATCTGCAAGGAAAAAAGTACTCGTGACTATGAAAAATACATATTTTGACTATATTATGGAACCAACTCCGTTACACAAAATTAAAAAAAACTACCGCTCCGTGCATTTCAGATGATACCTAAGTACCTATTGAAATGTACGGATCATGTATTGATGTGCAGCGGTTTTTTGTCGTCAATATCTATTAATGGACTGATTATTTTCCAATAATCTTTACATGCATAATCAATACCTGATTATATAGATATTACTTTTTTTATCAATCTATTTAATATGTACCAAATTTCTGTACAATTTTCCGCACTCCAAATAACATGTTTTGACCACAACATCACAACAGGATGTAGTTTAACACTATCTCAAACGGCTAAGCCAGGAGGACATTTTTATATCATAACCCTTCATTATTAAGTCACAAATTTTATCAGTCACCGATATCGATAGGGCATTAGATAAAGCAGCTAAATTTATATTAGGAACATAATTTTGCTTATTATTGTATTACCTGTCAACAACAGGTCTCATTGCAAGCTTCTATGACTGAACACTTAGATGGGTACTATTCATAGAGTATTCAAGAAAATAATAGAGTGATAACGTCAACCACATTGCCTTGTGCGGAGCGAAAGCAGGTCTCACCATACAAATGTTAAAATATCATTTTTTCAAATTATGTTTTCTAGACGTTTTTCAAAATTTAACTCGGCAGTTAACCATGATATAAGCTAAAATGTAACTTTTTCGCTCGTGGAGCCTAGTTGAACCGCAGTCGATCGAGGTATAATCGCAAACGGACGGAACGCTCGTGTCGCGGCCGCGTTGTTCATACCCGTGCTCACAGTTCATACTTCTATAGGGTTGCTCTATATTTTCTTATATACTCTAAGGTACTATTATTATAGTATGGGCATTGTAGAGCGGGCACAGATTATAGATAAAACAACATGCAAGGCAAAACAAACATCAATAGATGTCTGCTACACGCTACGTACTTTAACCCCTCGGCATGCTTCCGCGCGCAGTGATTTTGCAATATACATTAATACCAAAATGCTCATTTGTAGCACACACATTCGTCATGAATTGACGTTGAAAAGCATTCAGCACGGATATCTATGTTCGTCCGAACAATCGCCACATACAATTGCTGTCATCGCGCAAGCGGATTTATACACTTACGAACTTACGAACATCGAACAATCGTCAATAATAAAAAAAAAACTATTTTTTGTGTTCATGTTCTCGATGTCTGTGTTTGTTCGTGTCTACTCAGCTTAATATTTGCTCGATGTTCACGTTGCACTGTTTGTTCTATTGAGCATATTCAATATTCGTCTTGGGATATAATTTCTAGGTATTCATAATTATCTCCCTGATATAGGTAATGGGACATAAAGAACGAAGGAAAAATGAAATATCTTTGTAATTAGAACTATGCCATATCTAGCAATCAAAGTTTCTATTAATTGATGTTCATTTTAATCTGTGCCAATAAACCAAAGACAGACTTAAAGATGAATTGGAAGTGACTTGTCTGTTAATTATTTATAATGCATTATATGTTTTTGTTTGGGATGTGACAAACGTGTAAATAATAATAATAATAATACCCTGTTCCCGATACTGGTGGGCTACTATATTTTATATTTTTAAATGTATTTTTTTTTTATATATATTTAAAAATGTATTTTATATGTATAGAAAATAAATGAATGGAATAATAATAATGTCCTCCTGACCGATTTTGTGTAAATGTCGTGGTCATGTACATTCCAATGTTTGGTCATCTTTGTATAACATTCTGCTCGTATTCAATAATGTTTTGATGTTAAATATTAAACAATATTTATAAATTCTTATTCAACAATTTAATTACACAATACTGCTATTGCAACAGTGAAAAACTTATTTAAATTACAATCACCATTTCAAACTAGGTTACCTTTGAATCCATATATTAGAAAATAGCACGATACATACAACATTACAACTCCAAGGCTCTATAATCTATTATGTAATAATATAAGTAAAAATATTTTTTTACGTAAAACGGTTTTGTCATCTAAACTAAAGCTGTGTACTTAATATCAGATCAATCTGTCAACAGAAAGGGGGTGAAATAACGATTACTAAATTTGAACCAAATAATTAACAGGTCAAGCTAAATAAAACCGTTTGATAAAAAGAGTCTCAATCTATCCATTTTAATGTTATATCGCTCTTAAATTCAGATATTATACAACTTCTTTGCAGATTTTCAATCAGTCAATGCTGTCACTATTCAGCTTGCTCTACGGAGATGCGTTAGAAGCGATGGGGCACAGAACTCAAGGCGCTGCCATAGTAATGAGTACAATGTTATTCGTCTCAAATTTCGGAGGTCCAATAGCCGGAGCGGTAGTCAAGTTAACATCAACAAGATTTGTAGCGGTAACTGGAGCATGTTTCTGTACTAGTGGAATTTTCTTTAGCGGATTTTCGACAAATATTTTGCACTTGGTGTTAACTTATGGCGTCTTATTAGGTAAGGCTGTCTTGTTTGTTATTTAATGTTTATTGTTTAGCATAATGCGGTACACTGAAATGTTTTGTAGATGTAAACTGAGTGAAAATTGTAACTTCCACATTTTTTTTTTAACTGTTACACATTTGAAATATTGATACGGCTTTACTCACGTATTGTTTTCGGGGAATGCCTTATAGTTAAACACACATTGTATACTGTTATATACACACACACACATTATATACACATTGTATATTGTTACACATTGTAAAGCTCGATACACACGAACGCACACAAACATCGTGAACACGGACATTGAACACGAAAATTTGTTTTTTATTTTTGTTTATTTTTTCCATGTTCGCTGTTACTTTGTGATACGCATTATGCTCTTGTTCGCGATGTTCGTGTTCGTTCGTAGGTACCTGGCTTACAAGTATTAGTAAAACGAACAATTTCACACCTTCTATTATAGTCCTTTAAAGTTACCTCGTATGCAAAACATCCATATTTTGTTTTATTAATATTTAGAACGGCCCAAATCTAACCACGGGTATCGGCTGTTTTACCTCAAATGTGAATGGTTGGGCAAACAACAATAACTAATCTATTATCCTTGTTCCAGGTTTGGGTTTGGGTTTTATCCAAAACTCGTCTTTTGTGGCTATAAATAGCTACTTCAAGCTAAGGAAAAGCCGAGCAGTGGGCCTCGCCAATGTGGGCACAGGTGTAGGACAGACCTTAATGCCGCACTTAGTGAGGTTTCTCTTAGAAAATTACGGGTTCCGAGGCGCATGCTTACTGCTGTCGTCTTTGAGTTTACACGGGGTAATTGTTTGTTTTATTACAAGTTTACGTAAAGCCTTTACTTTAATCAATCACGAGTTAAATTACTTTTAACAGATAGGCTTTATATAGATGTTTGGGTTTACTTTTTCTCAGAGTTTAGCCATTGTTTACTTAGAAATATGAAGCGTATGAACGATTTGTTATTAAGGATTCAGCTAAAAATCCATTAGTCATAAAAATAATTATAATTAGCAATAATATTATCTTCAAACGTATTTTATTTACGAGACTTGAATGGTAATTAATGTATTTAAATTATAGATTGCTGGAACAATGTTAATACAACCAGTGGAATGGCATATGAAGAAGGTAGAAGAAGAAGTAGTTATTGATGAAACATTACATCTATTACAAGACAAACGTAAAGATTCAGTTGTAAGAAAACCATCACAATCGAATGGAGATGCACAAAAAGCAGATTTGACAAATGAAAATGACAAAGTCAACTGGGATAGCAAAAATACATTAAACAATAAAGATTTAAACAGTGGGAAAATAAATAAATCAGATGCGAATGGTCTAAATGGTGAGTAATGGTGTCTGTTAATTTAAAAATTTTACATTTCGTTATTTTAAGAAAATCGGATTTTACTTTATTTATTTATTTATTTATTTATTTATTTATGTACACACACAAACAGGTATAAAAAAAAATCATAACAAGAAAATTAAGTACAATGGTACTGCTTATTTCTAAAGAAATTTCTGCCAGCAGACCAGCGATGGGAGAGGCGATTATGAGAAGTAGACTACAGTGTGTAGAAAAGAAACAAAATAAAAAATAACAATAACAAAAATAAAAAATAAAAAAAAGTATAATAAACTAAATGCTAAATAATACACAAAATATAAATACAAATCGAATATATACCTATAATATATAAATATGTACCTAAAATATATAAATAAATATATAAATATTATATATTACGTAAATAATATATTATATACTACAGTAAATCAAGAGGAAAGGTAGTGCTCTTTTACACGTTTTTTAAAAAGAGAGATTGTAGTGAGGTTTCGTATATTAGGCGGCAGGGAGTTCCATAGTCTTACTGCATGGATAGTTTACGTGATTGTTTAAAAAAAAAATTAATTATTGTTTTTTTTTTTAAACAGACTAGTTAGTCAGTAGGTATTAGAAATATCTAGGTCCAAGAGTAACAATTAAAATAAAACGTGTTCTAATTTAAGTAGACTTTTAAAAATAAAAATTGCGCGCTTAAAAGTAATTTCAAGTAAATTAAGTAAAGTAAAGTATTTTAAGTGTAAATTCTACCTTTAGATTCTTCTTTTTTTCTTCTATTATTATATTTTAGAAAAAACAATTGAACTCTAGAAACAGTTTTTTAAAAGGCGTTGAAACTTTGTTGAGGAATAAATACTGTTTGGGGTACTTTCTGCTCTAGCTACTAGAGCCAAGAAGTGCTAAGAAACAAATTGAAACAGTTTAAATATTTTTTCTAATGAATAACTTAAAAGAGAAGATTTAAAAAAAACATGTTTTTCTAACGTATTTTTAACCTACTTAAAAATACAATTAGTTATAATAACAGTAATATTTGATTTATACAAATCTATCAATATAGTCTATCACATCATATTATTACATTTAATTAAAATACCTACCTAAATTGCATAAAGACGTATTATTGCAATTTGTAGCACTCAATAATGCACGATAATTGTTATTATAGTAACACGTGTCTAAGATAAGTTTGTCAACATTAGAGATTGTTATAAGTGATGAACACTGATAGGTTTCTAAGATGTACCCGCAATATAGTATTTGCTAACACATACATAAAACGTAATGTAGACATAATTATTTAATAATATCAATAGAGTTTCAACATAACAAAACATGTAAAAAAATAATTATAATCAGACGCATGAATAATTCGAAAATTAAAATATTTCGAATTTTTTAGACAGGATTCAGTTTCCTCTTTTCGCAAAATAATATTTGAAAGGTTAGAATTTTAATATTTTGTAAAATTAAATTTTTACAATTTTTTTTAGAAAATTATTTTTTATAAGGTTAGGTTAGGTTAGTAAGGTTAGGTTTCTATTTTCTAAAAAAATTATGCTGACTGTAGGTACTATTCCAATTATATCTATGAGCAATTATTTGGTGTTTTAACCCTTCAACCGGCAGAATGAGACGTAATCAAGTTTTTTGTTTTAAATATAAATGCCATCCGTAGAATTGTCTCCTGTATTGTAAAAAGGAAAATGGCACGTTTTGTGGCACGTTAGGGCATGGTGTGTAGGTGTCGCCGACTACGCCTGCTGTTGCCATTGCCATTGTCAGGGGCAATGTAAGATGTAGGAGTGGATGACCCTTAATAACCTCCTAAGTTGTGATATATGTTGGCAAAAAGGGGCAATTTCCTGACTTAACTTTTGAGGCAATTAAGGGTACACCCTAGATTGTCTCTACAGTATTAGCCGGTTTTATATACCTAAATTTTTTCCTTACGCTGTTTTTTATTACGACTGCCAATTAATTTCTCTGATTTGGAAAGGCTGAAATTACATGCACTGCTATTGAACGGCCTTGTTTTGTTTCAGGTACCAATAACAACGTTTCTGTGTCCATACAAAAACAGAACTTATTTAAGAAGATATACGATCTGTTTGGTCTTGTATTATTGTCTGATATGCGGTTTCTGAACATCGTGATCGGTACAGCTCTAGCAGTTACATCGATTCAAAACTTTAGTATGCTGTTTCCATTCTTCTTGCAGGTAAAAATAAGTTTATAATACCTATACTCTTTAAATTTATTTGTAGGTATATTTTTATGTATGTTTTTAACATGTTTATGCACATGATTTGCTTGTTAAATGAAATTATTTAATAAGAATTTCGCAAAAACAACTGACTTGGGCGGGACTTGAACCCGCGATCCCTGGCGTGCCGTGCCATCGCTTTACCAATTAGGCTACCGAGTCACGCTCGCTTCAGTCGAAATTACGAATCTCTTTCACCTTAACCCTAGAAAGATAACCATACCAAGACATACGTCAAAGATAACCATACGCTTTAAAGGCGCATCCTTTTTAAATGAGTGTTTTCAATTGATTAAATAATGAAAATAAATAATTGATATTATTTCCTTATAAGGTGTATATATGACTACAAAAATAATATACAATTTTATTTTAATTTGTTTAATAATAAAAAATAAAAATTAAAGAGAAGACCGCAATGAAAAAATGACAAAAAATAATAGCCTTATGCTTTATGAACAAAACCACTTGTATTAGCTTATAAAAATACAGTTTTTTTTTTAGAAGCTAGTACGAAAATACTATAAAATATATAATATCGGTTTAAAAAAAAATTAGGCAGAGACAGAGACAGCAATGGCAAATATCATTTTCTTACTCCCTCAAACAGTCTTTTTGCACTTAGCGCAGGACACCTTTGACATTATTATTATTTTTTTACTACAATAACGCTTTTTTTTGGCCAATAGTTTATCTTCATAATCCATGGGATCCTGTGCAGTAGGGATGGGATAATATTTTCGACATTACTCCATACATGATTGTCTCGGTAAAGTAGGAGTTTCAAGTCTCTTCATCATTCGTGGTGTGGTCAGCTGGGTGCTAAGATTTTTAAAGTATTCCCTTCTATTTAAGAGTTTTCCATGTTTTGTTAGAACGTAGTGGTAGTATGTCACTTTAGAACTGACAAAAGCTATATTCAGTATGTCATAAAACATGATCGTTTGCCTTATATTTGTTTTCGTTGAACACGGCATCGAAGAGCACATTTGGTCAAAAGTATATCATATCATATCATATACATGATGATTTCATAGTGGTCCTCAAACTTCGAAGTCACTTTGAACACCATCTTCGCTCAGGTGATCTTCCAACTCGTTACTAATTTCCAGAGGTTCATTTGGGTAGTTTCCCTCTACTATGTCCAAAAAAAAAACACATATTTAACACATATTTCACCTTCTGCTAACGACCTCAAATATGCCATGAGGTGTGCTGACTAAATTCTTCCTAAAAATAAAAAAAATATTATAAAATACGGATAACATCAACACAACTTCAATATTAACAACCTTTTAAAAGTTGCACAAAAGATAACCATACGCCTCGCGAGCGCAACGAATCATCATAGCTAAACAACTATAGCACTTACCGCGTAAATACAGCCATCCTAGGATAGAGTAGACCGTCGAATGAGTTGGCTGAGAAGAACAAAGTAACACACGCGTCGTACAAAAAGATACAGCAATAAGTTTCCCGCGCGGGCGCCTCTGCGACGTAGGTTATCTTTCTAGGGTTAAGGGCGTGTGGTGCCATCTACCGGAGTACTGCCGCACTGTCGGTCCCATGTTCTAAACTTTGCAGCTTATAAAACGTAGAAACAATTTCACCAATTTTTTATTAAATAATTTTATTTGTAGGTAGTATATTTTTACTACTAAGGTGGCAATAAAAGTACACACTAAACAAGACGATAACAAGGGCGGTAAGTACACAATTACTAGCTAACATCGAAGCTCGAGTCTCAGGTGGGATACAATAGCTCGACGTTAGTAATTGTTGTACCACGTTAGTAAAAATGCGTGAAATGCGTTTTTCTTGCATATTATTAGATAAATGTCGAAAATTAATAACCATATTCATTGTGTGCTGTGACGGACAGACATGACAAACACAGTGAAATAATTTCTGTAACTGTAATTGTACGTGTACGTAACAAGTAACTGTGTTTGTCCATGTCTCATTAAAATTTTAATTAAATATAATAATAATAATTAAAATGTCAAATTATTTTGCTTGTGCATAAGATATTAGTTATTATTATTATTAGCCTAAAGTGGCCCACCAATAGGCAAATGCCTAGGTACACTCTTTCTATTTTTTCAATCAAATGCAATCTAAGCTCAATCCTCCTGGAAATAGTCTAGCTCATCCCGGTAACACCGTCTTGATCTGGTACGATATCTCTTGCCTTTAAAGGTACTTTTAGGTCATTATTTTGGCCCATAGTTTGACTGATATGCGGTAGACATCAACTTCTTATAGCAACTTCCTGAGATAATATTAGTTAGTCTTACTTATTGAAATTGCGATTACATTTACAAATGATAAAAAATCTTTATTTCTCCAATGAAATCGACTTTGAAATAAATAATTATAATCAAAGAATATGTGATTTCATGTGAACGAAGTCACGTGGCAAAAATGTTATTAATTATAAGTACCTACATTTATAATGTTATTTCCGTATCAAATGAGATTATTAATGCATTCGTTGTTATCGTTTTGTTTATTGCATTGTTTTCATATATTATTCTGTATTCGTCTGTACTTTAATCAATTCAATGAATACGATGCAATCTTTGTATTGTTACATTGTCTCTAGAGAAATTTCTACATGTTAGTTATAAATCTGCGCGATTGATAGTTTTCATATAGCTACATTAAATAATACATGCTTATCAACTCATAAGTCAATCACTTTTTTGAGTAATTAATTTAGAGCTAGACGAAGTAATATTATAGCTTGGTAGTGCGCTATGACGTATACCAAATTGTTTTTTCCTCTTCTTGTTACAGACAGGACCATCATTCTACCGTTACCATTATTCTACTTTTAGCCACTAAGTAATTATTACGAAAGACATTTTTTTTATAAAACGTGTTATAAGTTACATTGACAGTTGACAGAAAAAATGTAATTAAGCCTTTATAATACTTTAGTAAAAGTTATTTAAACACTGGATGCTTGCGACCGTAAAAATAATATTGTCTTTTGATTATTATGAATCACGCGTTGTATAAAATCGTATTGAATATACCTACAATATCATACATAGGAAGGCACATACAGAATATCAGATTAATAATATTTAATATGAATAATATTTTATTAATAAATCCTTTCTTTAATTTAAAGTTTAGTTAGTCTTTGTTTAGTTTAAATGTCAATGAATTTAATGTAAAGTATAAACACGGGTTAATAAGTGACATACTCTGCCAGAAAATCATAAAAATGTGTTAATTGTGGTCTTATTCTACGAGATAGATTTATAGATTACTAGCGACCCACCCCGGCTTCGCACGGTTACGCTAATATGCATGTATTATACATATAAACCTTCCTCATCTATTTAATCACTCTATCTATTTAAAAAAACCGCATCAAAATCCGTGGCGTAGTTTTAAAGATCTAAGCATACATAGGGACAGACAGACGCGAGAAGCGACTTTGTTTTACACTATGTAGTGATGTAGTGACTAAGATACTTGTACCAGCGTTTGCCCGCGGCTTTACCCGCGTGGTGGTAGGTCCAAGATAAAAAGTATCATAAATGTATTGTTCCCGGTGGTCCATAATTATCAAATTACAATCATCACTACATAGTATAAAACAAAGTCGCTTCCCGCGTCTGTCTGTCCCTATGTATGCTTAGATCTTTAAAACTACGCAACGGATTTTGATGCGGTTTTTTTTAATAGATAAAGTGATTCAGGAGGAAGGTTTATGTGTATAATACATGCATATTAGCGTAACCGTGCGAAGCCGGAGCGGGTCGCTAGTTTGATATAATTAAAACCCACCTTGTTGATAGCCACACTCGCGACAATAATGAAATAGTTTAGGTACTGACTACGTTAATATTTGTTGTCTAATTCAGAAAACACAATGGAAGTTGTAATAGTTAATCCATGTTTAATTACTGTTTTATCAGTTTATACTTGATCTATTTACTGATAAATGTTTGTTTTGAATCATCCACTATACTTGTGATATTCACTGGCTCAAGCATTGTCGGACCACTGTCGATTGAAATGATATAGATAGAGTTTTTGAAGTGCCTATATCAGTTGTCATTATTATTATTTTCAAATGTCAATGTTGACACTTACTGTATCATTTGTATCTTATGACAATTTTGCTTATTCAATAGAATCTGGATGCTTCATTATCGAGGAGGCCCAATGAGGTGACATGATCGTGTTGATAAAACTCTTTATAAAAAAAATAAATAAAATGTCAATCTGAGCATCGAAAGTTTTTCACTTTTTTTTTCTTGTTTATGGCAATCTGCTGATGACTTCAGCAATTTCTGCCAGTGTCATGTAGTGGCCGCACATGGGTAAAAATTTTAGAGACATTATAATATTTTAGTTTTGATAACACATGAACATATTTTCAGTTATTAAAGTATTTTAAAAAAAACCCTACTACTGTCCAATCTATTATCTAACTACTACTAAACTAACCCTACTACTTGTATGTCAAAAATATTTGAAAAAACATGAACATAAGGTACGCTGTTTTATTTTTCCAGCATGTAGCATCGATGGATAAGCAACAGACTGCAAATTGCATGTCAGCAGTCGCAGCCGCAGACATTGTTGGTCGTCTTATTATACCAATATTCCAAGACAAATACAAGATAAAGGCGAGGTGGATGCTCATCATGACCTGCGCGTGGCTCATGGTTGTCAGACAAAGTAATTAACATTGTATTTTAACTTTATAAATTTCCAATAACTCAAACGCTTAAGGATTTATAAAAAAACCAATGGTATTTATACTTTGAGTAAAACAATTTAACGGTTAGAATTTGATAAGCAAATTTTATTCAATCCCATCATACCCGTATCTATCAACTATTGTTTCGTTCTGACTAATGTATTTTTTTTTATCAGTTCTAGCGTATCAAACCAACATAGAAGTGTTAATCGCCATGTCCTGCCTCTACGGTGTTGGTAGAAGTATGATCATCGTTTCCAGGAACATTGCGATTTCTGAAAACTGCAAGATGGACCAAGTGCCTTCTGCCGTCGGTCTTGGCATGTTGACTGTGGGTGTTATTGTACCGCCAGTTGGATATTTCCTTGGATGGATAAGAGATTTTACTGGAAGCTACATTACTTGTATAACTGCACAAAACATTTTATTATTAATACTGTTAGTGACGTGGATTCCTGATATGTTATACTTATTAATAAAAGAAAGGAAGGAAAAGGCGATGAACACTGAACAACCACAAACATAGAAACTACAATGTAGGTGGAATTCAATGATTAAGTATTTGGAAATACTCCGATCTCTTCCATTGGGGAAGACAGATTTTTAGTTAATTAACGAAAGCCGATACGACGAGTCCAATGGTCACGAATAAAAGAATAATAAAAGTAATATAAATATGAAAGAAAAATAACCACAAATCAAAGATAAATGACACTTGTATACATTATTCTATGAATAATTATAATCTGGTGATCTAGAAGAATTTTTAGCTAAGATAAATCCAGTGTTAATGTATAATATGAGTGCTAGTATTTTTTATAGAGAAGACTAATTTTACAGATTTTATTGGTCCAGTGGTCATTGACAGACTGTAATATATTATTTGTTAAGATGAAGTACCTGAAGGATTAGGTGTCGTGGCTGTGAAAAACATTAATATAATTTATTGTTAAAACTTAAAGTTAACAAATTAGTACTTATTTCTAAATGACAAGCCGAACAAAAAGCTAATAATTATAATAAAAATGATGTGAAAATGTCAATGGTATGATTGTTTATGATTGCTATTAAGAGCGAAGTTCAGGGTTGAATGAAACAAGCAAGGTGAACTGAAGACTTAAATAAATTTATTGAGCATTTAGTAATAAGATGTAAATTTTGTATAATATTAAATTTTCTAGTCTAGTAAATGTATAACCTGATTTTTTTTTGTTTTATTTTACAATTTAATTATTGAAACGTATCACTGAAGGCACTTATTTTGATACTAGTTTCAAATATTAACAAGTTTTTATATCAATTGAAAAAAAACAATAAAAATCGTACTGATTGATAGATAAAAACATTTTACCAGATTGGAGATAGAGATTTCTCTACATACTTCGATCAAAATAGATAATCTGTAGCTAAAAACAAATGCTTGTAATACACAGATAAGTTGTATTATATATCACTACATTTTATCTTATAAGCACCTCTTATCACACTCAAATTAGTTAGATCGGAGTCTCACCTTGTAGGCTAATCTTTATAAGGATGTGCGTAAATTATAATTTATCGTTTGCAATTTAACGTATCGCTCACGTGGTTTTCGATAAAATTTATTTTCTGTAACACCTGTCCCATTGCTAAAGCGGACGTTTGATTATTTGGTCTCGACTAAATGGGATTCGCCCAATAAATTGCAAATCGTATTTTAGGGTTCCATAGTCAAACTAGGAACCCTAACAGTTTCAACATGTATGTCTGTCAATGATAAAAAAGTGCAATTTGGAACATATATAACTATCCGGCCGTCAAAGTAAAAATATAATAAATAGATTAATTTCAATACAATACCTCCCATACATGTAAAGTGGGGATGACATATTTTTTTCAGATTTCACATAGGTACCATAACGAATCTTTAAGACTTAATAATCTTTCAAGGAAAAGTAAAACGAAATTTCAGACATTAACACTTTTCGTGATAATAATATAAAACCCTAAAATTGATATCTCTGCTTTACTCCTTAATTATTTTATTCTATTATAGGATAATTCGAAACCTAAGTTTGTTTGATTTATAATTGTTTCGTATGTTGGTCCAGCAAGTATGACTCGTTTTTGATTTCCAAAATTCTTAACTTAATTTATAGATGTCAAACAAATCATTAATCATATTTAGACGTTTTATTTAAATTGCTAATTTAGTGACATTGGGCCTAAATGTAATACTTTTGTTTATTATTTTATCTAAATATTGAATCGACATGGGAAATCACTATTGATACTGCACTTATAAACCGGTTTACTTATGACCTTGTAGGCGATAACGTCTACATAACCTAATTTAAAAAAAAATATAAATTGCATTTTAGTATTGAACATTCACGTTTTTTTTTCACGTGTTTGATTGTTACATTCACGGGATTGTGGTTTTTTTAAATGTAAAAGTATAGAAAAGCAATAAAGGTTGTTAATTACTTGCTAACTCTCTTTCTCCATTTCGGCCTAACAAGCCGAAAAGTATACCTATTTCATCTTCTGAGTGAGATTTCGCCACAAATAACTCCGTCATTTTTTCTCGAAATACATTGTATATTGCCTTCACCTGCCATAGCTCCAGCTACATATTAAGCAACTACTATTAGCAACTGGATATTTTAAATAGGTAAGACATTTTTTTTTCTATAAAAAAAAAACTTGTTAAGTGGTCAGCAAAATTTTAATGAATCAATTAACCTTCTTGCGTAACAGCTGTATGATGTTCGTTTTGCATGCATTTATATAATTAATAATTATTGGATTAATAGAATAAATAACTTGAATCTGCATATACAACGTGTAACAGAAGTCCAAAATAATACATTAAGGGCGTATGAGGTACCTTAAAATCAATCCTAGAGCATCAATTTTGGAACCGAACCCCTAACTAAACTTCAGTAAACCACAGTCAAAGTTTTCACGAAAAACTTTCAAACACAGCCCTAGAAATCAGCTGCTAGTTTACTAGTTCGCGGTTTCGCGTTTATTTACCTTTCGATTTCTTTATTCAAATTCGTAATTTAAAGAATAAATAGGATACAGAAAGGACAATTGCTTTTCGTATAATAAAGATATCAATAAAATTAAAGCAATTGTTATAGTTTATTCGATATATGTACATACATACATGCCCTTAAGTATTATTTCAGACTTCTGTTACACATTGTTTGTAGCATTATATTCTAACTGAAAGGTAGACATGCTAGCCCTCTGCTCCTCTCTATAAGGGGTAGATGTAATAACCTTCCGAAATGGTTAAATATAAAAGAAATTTTCGAAAGTATGGGTAGGATTACGAATAACTCAGCTTGCAGAGCAGCTGGTGGAGTCAGATTTAAATCCTGATCATAATAAAAAAATCTTTTTACAAGGAACTTTAGTTTGAATTTACAGTTAGGCGAAGAAGATAATCTAAACTTTCGAATTTTCAAAGAAATAAAAATACGATTTCACGCAGTATTTAAACCTGACTCTACTGGTACCACTAGATCTATTGGACTTCAAAGTCAAATCTTGCTTGTGATTTTTACTTTCTACGTTTAATCTTCAATATGTTTTAAAAATGTAAGTATAAGAAAAGGGTAATAGAGATATTATTTGTAGTATTTACGGTTTCGTTTCAGAATTCAAGGGAACCTAATTCATTTAATTTAAGTTACTTTATAAAATACCTAAATTGAATAAAAATGTTGACGGAAAAGAACTCTTTGGCACCATTGCAAAGGACACAAAAAGTAACAAAATTTATACCACCCGATGGAGGATGGGGATGGATGGTTATAATTGGGACAGCACTGTCAAACGTAAGTACCTACATAAAAAAAAATGCTCTTCATCATTTTAAAACTCATAATCAATACGCGATCATATAAGATTTACGGACAAATATAAATAAAAATATGGAATGAATACAGCAACAGACTGAAGAAATAGTTGCTACAATAAAAGCATAGTAAAAAAATCAGAAGAAAAAAAGAAGAAAGACAGTATTCCTAAAGAAATTTTACTGGAGGATAAGCAGACTACGTTTAGACATAAGTTAACCAAATACTATTTCAGTATTTGCGACTGATGATAATATAGAACTTCAGTCTTAATTAATTCCTATAACTATTTTTATAACTTTAGTTTTATTCTATTTTAGTTTTATTTTAAAGAGACTCTATACCCACAGTCAAACCGGTTACACGGTTTTGTGGGGCTATGTATAATTACTTTAAAAATTTTTTGTTTAATGAATAAATAAATAAATAATCATGAAATAGTTTTTTCCTCTAGTATAATAAAAAAATATTTATTTTTGTAGTTTACTGTTACTAAAATATAAGTTATATAAGAACAGGTTTATAGTAACGGATAAAAAGTACATAATTCGAATAATTCAATAGTATACCTACCACCTTAGCACGCTTCAAATTCTCTGATAAAAATTATCTTTTGCAGATTTTTAATATGTCAATGTTGTCTCTATTTAGTCTGATATACGGAGACGCGTTAGAAGCAATGGGCCATGGTACTCAAGGCGCTGCTACAGTTATGAGCACAATGTTATTCGTTTCAAATTTTGGAGGTCCAATAGCTGGCGCCGTAGTTAAGTTAACATCGCCGAGATTTGTAGCTGTAGCTGGAGCATGTTTCTGTACTAGTGGAATATTTTTTAGCGGATTTTCGACAAATATATGGCACTTGGTGTTAACTTACGGTGTTTTATTAGGTAAAGCTATTATTTGATCTTCAATATTTATAATTACGATAACTACCTGCGTATTCGGTAAAAATATCCAAAATTTCGTGCTTGTTTCAGGCATGGGATTGGGTTTCATTCAAAACTCATCTTTTGTGGCTATAAATAGCTACTTCAAGCTTAAGAAAAGTCGTGCAGTGGGCCTTGCTAATGTGGGCACAGGTGTCGGACAGACCTTAATGCCGCACTTAGTGCGGTATTTTTTAGAAAATTACGGGTTTCGAGGCGCATGCTTACTGCTGTCGTCTTTAAGTTTACATGGGGTATGCTGAAAATGATCAATTTTATATTTAATAATTCATAAACCAATTTTTATTATGTTTAGTTCATCATTAAGTCTTTGATTGACATGCGAAAAAACAATAAAATTTGTCTGTTTTCTGCGTGACGTTTAAAGTGGTAACTACACATTGAGGAACAAGCATTTCAAATCATAATGGTCAAGCAATAATTATATATCAATTTGCAAATAAAACATAAAATTATAGTTAAATTTTAGATTGCTGGAACAATGCTGTTACAACCAGTTGAATGGCATATGAAAAAAATAGAAAAAGAAGAAATTATTGATGAATCATTACACTTACTGAAAGATACACACAAAGAAACACCAGAAACAAAAATAAATGAAAATGCACAAAAAGCGAAATTGCTAAATGGTAATAAAGACCAAAATACTGTGAATATAAATAAATCGGACATACATGGTCTAAATGGTAAGAAACAAGTCTGTTTTTAGACGGCGCCGGCGCGTGAAGTGGGGCAATTATTTATTTGTATGAGCGCGTGGTATCACTTGAAATAATATCAAATATACAATTTCACTGAATCTACAATTACTCTGGATATATACACTTAATTTTTACAGTTTATTGTAGCAACATTTTGTTTTAGATACTATGAAAGTAAAACCAACTTTATTTAAGAAGCTATACGATCTATTTGGTCTTGTGTTGTTGTCTGATATGCGGTTCCTGAATATTGTAATTGGGACAGCCCTAGCAGTAACATCGGTACAAAATTTCAGTATGCTGTACCCATACTTCCTACAGGTAAACATTTTTCAGTTTTTGGTGCCCTTTAACTATATAGTTTGTGTCTAAATAAGTAATAATAGTTAAAATCATTCGAGGTAAATTGAATTGGGCAATGGGCATGCCTATCAAAAAATATTAAAATCTTCTGTTATTAAAAATTAGTTAGAATTAAAACTAAATTGTTTAACAATATTATTTTTTTCCAGCACGTAGCATCGATGGATAAGCAACAAACCGCAAATTGTATGTCAGCAGTCGCAGCCGCAGACATTGCTGGCCGTCTTATCTTACCAATATTCCAAGACAAATATAAGATAAAGGCTAGGTGGATGCTTATTATGACATGCTCGTGGATCATTGTCGTCAGACAAGGTATATAAAACAATATCTGTTTTTACATCATTATCATTGTGGTGGTATTTCATAATTTAAAGTTTTTTTTGTTTATAAACGTAATTATTAATATTGAGTAAGTACTGATTTGTCTGATCGACAGCATCGAATGGTGCAGTAACACCCTAATGATCTTTTTCTTTCATACAGATATAAACATAGTTTGGTTTGGTTTTATATTGGTTGATTTTGGTTACTTTTTTGCTATATCTCTTCAAAACCAATTAATTTACACAAATTAGATTTTTCATTTCGCGGTAAGGTTGTAATAAAATACAATTTCCTTTTCAGTTCTAGCGTATCAAACTAACACTCAAGTTTTGATCGTCATGTCCTGCCTTTACGGTGTTGGTAGAAGTATGATCAGCGTGGGCAGGAACATTGCAATCTCTGAAAACTGCAGGTTGGATCAAGTTCCTTCTGCCGTCGGTCTTGGCATGTTGACCATGGGTCTAATGGTCCCTCCTATTGGATACGTTCTCGGATGGGTCAGAGATTATACGGGTAGCTATATTAAATGCATAACAGCACAAAACTTGTTGTTGGTAATTCTGTTAGTGACGTGGATCCCAGATATGTTGTACTTGACGATAAAAGAGAGGAATAAAAAGAAAAAAGAACCATCTGTTTAATTTATTTATTTTTCAAATGGTTTTATTGATAACACTAAATCTCGTTATTGCATCAATAGCTACTAAACATAAAAAAAGAAAGGATCGATTCGCAAATAGAAGAGAAAATGATATTTAACTAATTTGTCTTTGCCTAATTATACGAGTATAACAGGTCTAGTCAGTGGTCGGAAATTAACCTTAATTTTATATTTTTAGAAATTTTTGCTATCTGCACTTTTTCTCCCTTATAAAAATATGCAAATACTTGTACGATTCAGATATGGCACTGATAATTTCTACATCTTGCATGTTGTAGGTTACATGTCGTAGTTTTCGTCTTTGTTTTTCGTTGTGTTTCTCAATAATACCCGTACTCGCAATATTCTTGAAAAGAGTACCGAAAATTTACGCTAGATTTATTTATAATTATGTTTCTCACTATGTTTATTAGTTCTTAATGTTTATCTTACGGTATACTAAAAATATTTAGCACCAAGTTTTAACTGTATAATTTTATGTTTCTAGTCTAAATAAATATAACTTTACCTTCTGTTTTATTTTTAATTAAATACCTCTTTGTAAGGCCGCTATCTGACGAAGTTAGCCGCAGTGACAGGTGGCCGCTTTTGCTATGCGCTGTATATTTAATGTGTTTTAAATGGTGTCTATGCAAATGCATGCATGAGACGAGTCTACGGCAGACATTATGCTTACGGCGATGACCGCAACTTCAACGAACTGTTCAAAAATAGCTGGCGCGGTGAGTGATAATTTAATAAAGGTAGTGCATTTGCACTCTTGACTAACTTTTGGACTAATATTATGTTTGATATAGGCAGAAGTACGTTTGTAGAATAATAAATCAATAAAAGTATCTTTTGAACTAAGAAGCGAGATAACGTTTTGTAGTAAGTGCAATAAATGTTTTTCATTCATTTGTTTTTAGTGGTAAGACGTTTTTAGTGGGTGCATGCCCCACATAACCGTCCCACAATTTACCCCACGTCCACGTCGTTGGACGGAAGGCATTTTTACTCCCCCCGGCCACAAAAAAAAGGGTATTTAACTAATGAAAGTTATTAGATATTAAACTAATACGAGTACCTGTTCTAATACTAACTCAAAGATCAGAATAAATTCTGAAGCATTTACTCTCAAAACGAATATGAGTAGGTACGACTGATATGAATCCCGTAGAAAAAATGTAAACTAGATAACATTTCAGCTTGTAGTCAGTATCGTATGAGCGATTTCTTACAAAATACTTCATGTTTAATGCAATGCCGTGCGTGTTCGCCGCATCAGTGCCAGATGGTCACCGATACGCATACGAGATCAAAAGATTTATCTTCAACTTAGCATAACAGTACGCCAGAATATTTCTTTAGGATATTGCAGAGGTATTATACTCTCGGTATTATGTTGCTATTTATAAACATCATTTAAATATTTGCTCCCATCTAAATGGTTCTTATAGTTATTATGTTGTTTTATTACCTTTACCTAAACATGCCTCTGAGAATACCCAAATATAAAATTCCAATGACATATTATTATTGCCTGACCGAATAAAACTAAAAGACTCGTTCTTAGCAATCCGTTTGGGGCTACTAAACTAGCAGACCTCTAAACTAACATTTCAAATTTCGTGAAAATTCGAAAACGTAAGAAAACGAAGAAATTTTTGTAGAAAGATAATCTTGCTCTAATCACAGAAAAACCCGCTTCTAATCGAACAAGTTTGATTTGAACCTGCGGCCTTCTGGGTAAATCCCCCAGTCGCTAAGCTAAGCTATTCGCTACCCCGCCCGACATCTCATTATTTAGTGTTCTCAATGCAAAAATACTTTATAAAAATCTGTGCATTTACAGCAAACAAAATATAATATTTAACTTAAAAAAATATAAATCTTACTCAGTAAAAGATTTGATAAAAATATGGGCATTTAGTAAACTTACCGAGTTGTTGATATGGTATGAATTTTACATGAATATTTGAATTTCAATTCAACTAGTTGTGAATTCAAATTTTCCCTGCAATTTTTGAAACTTGAACTTTGAAACTAAGCTTGACATGATCATAATATACTTTAGAAACTAAAAAACTGGGCAAGTGCGAGTCGGGCTTGTACAAGAAGGGCTCTGTATTATAGTAAGTAAGTATAATTTTGTATGAATAGGAGGTAAGGCAGTATAGTCGTGATAGCCTAGTGGTGGTGACCGTTGACTGGCAAGTCAGAGGTCTCGGGTTCGAACCCAAGGCGCGCATCTATGACTTTTCGTGAGTTATGTGCGTTTTATAAATTAATTATCACTCTCCGTGCCTCGGATAGCACGTTAAGCTGTTGGCCCCGGCTGTCAATTGTAGATCTTTGACAGTCGTTACGGGTAGTCAGAAACCCGAAAGTCTGACAACCAGTCTTGCCAAGGGGTATCGTGTAACCCAGTAACTGGGTTGTGGAGGTCTGATAGGCAGTCGCTCCATGTAAAACACTGGTATTCAGCTGCATCCGGTAAGACTGGAAGCCGACCCCAACATAGTTGGGAAAAGGCTAGGCAGATGATGAGGAGGTAAGGCAGTATATCATAACTTTGTCGGCTTTATATATTACTAGCGACCTGCCCCACGCACGCTGCACGGGTGCAATATACATATAAACCTTCCTTAAGAATCACTCTATCTATTAAAAAAAACCGCATCAAAATCAGTTGCGTAGTTTTAAAGATCTAAGCATACATAGGAACAGACAGACGGCGGATAGCAAATTTGTTTTATACTAACTATGTAGTGATTATGTACAAGCACTCTATTGAGAATTAACCTGCAAGTAAAATGGCTGTGACAGATGGATAGACGGACATGACAAAACTATAAGGGTAGGTACTACGTAACGGTTTGCCCCCTTTTTTCATAACAAAAAAAATGTTAGATACTGTTATCATTCTTTGCGTCCTAGACTACTAGTGGATTTATGCATTTTTGTTTGTTTGTAGACTGTCATTAATCGTTTTGAATTGTGTGAGGATAGGAGTCAAAATAAATATTTTAAGGGATTAAAGATCGTGTAATACTAGCTTCCCGGCCCGACTTCGTACGCGTGATTATTTTACTTCAACGCCTATTCTACCCTACCCTATCTTACCTTACCCTACTCTACCTCTTTTCTACACTACCCTACTCTACCCCTACTCTACCCTAAGCTGCCTCTACAAATAAAAAACCATGAAAAGCGGTTCAGTCGTAAAAAAAAGTATCCTATGTCCTTCTCCTGGTTTTTAGCTACCTCCCCACCAATATTCAGCCAAATCGGTTCAGCCGTTCTTCAGTTATAAATAGTGTAACTACCACGATTTTCGACTTCCTTTTATATAATTAATTTTATAGATATCGTAGGCCGTGGTAGTGTTTGATAGGTTTTATGTAGGACACATTTTTATTACAAAATTAATCATACACTGTTTTACGGTACCTACATATTTTAAATTGCTTTGTTATTTACAGTAGATTATCTCATCTCAGTGTGAACCAAAGCCCATTGTCACACCATTTACAAGAACCGACGAAGGAAAACGGGTTATTATGGTTGTCGTAGAGCAATATACCTCGGAAATTATTGTGACTTGCTCTGTGTGAGGTTGTCTCGCAAAGCAATTGTCCCCTAGTTGTAAATGTTGTGGCTAAGTTTATCTTAGTTCAGTCAGTTGAATTGGGTAGGTACAATTTTTAACCCTTAAGAGAATTTAGACTCTACCAGATTTCTTCTTCTTCTTATCGTGTGGTTGATGAACATCCTGGTGTCAGAGTTTATACTGCCCGTAGGCCTCTGATATGGCTAATGATATGATATACCATCGAAAAATCTCTTAGTTGTGCTGGTTTCGTCACGATGTTTTCCTTTACTGTTTTAGCAACTGATAATTATTTTGTAATATGCACATAACTTACGAAAAGTCAGAGGTGCGCGCCTTGAAATCGAACTCGAGACCTCTGACTTGTCAGTCGACAGTCATACCACTAGGTTATCAGTGCTAAATCAGATTGAAAATGTAAGTTACTGAATATGAAAGTGCCTTACTCAATTTTTCTAATGGAAAACTTAATACAACCTCGTGCTCAGCAGTTGCGTTTGCTACCACTAGACAAAGAGGCAGTCAAAATAAAATAGCATTTTTTCAAAAACCAATGTTTCGTAAAGCTCTTGCCATTTGAATTGCATAACTCTGTGAGATATGTGTTTGCGCATGTTTATCTTACAATCATAGTAAAAAACCTTGAGATTACATTATTGTATTACGCTAATGTATGATAAGCCGTGTATCTATTGGTAATGTAAACGATTGTTTCAAATTGTATGGAAAAAAAATATTTGTTTGGTGAAGGAAAAAAAATATAATATTTATCTTATCCTATTACCACTATGAAAAAAGATTTTTTTACCTCTTCCTAGCATCCCTCCCAGCATTTAATAGTGGATTTTCTATTGGGTCTCATTTCTCAGCCTTTGATGGTTTAATCCTACAAATAATATATATTTTTAATATATAATATTTAATATATTCAGTTTATCTGTGGATTGGAAATATAGGACTTTTATCAATATAGATACCACGCGAGTAAAACCGCTACTAGTAGTATTATAATTTAGATGTATTATAAAGTACCGATGTTATAAAGTAATTAAGTACCTACATTTTAAGATGAAGAATGTTTTACTACAAGCTAGCAAGACTGTTGTATTAATATCTCATTAATTTACAAAAAGGCCTATGTTCAGCAGTGGACGTCTTATGGCTGAAATGATGATGATGATGATGATGAATTTACAAAAGCAGTGATAACCTAGTGGTATGACTGTTGGACTACCAAGTCAAAGGTCGTAGGTTCAACGCCAGGCACGCACCTCTGACTTTTCGGAATCATTGTGCGTATTAGAAATTATTTATCATCATTTGCTGATACGGTGAGGGAAAACATCGTGAGAAAACGCACCTGAGAGATTTTTCAACGGTGTGTAAAGCCAAGCCAAGCCAAGGGAAGGGTGAATGGTACAGTTGGAAGGGGAAGACTTAGACGAACATTCTATGACCAAATCGGGGATATCCTTGAGAAAGGTCAGGTCAGGAGCACCCTAAACCGACGAGCATGTATAAAGAACGTGATGAGATTAAATGAGGCAAAAGAGGTATGCAAGGATCGTAGCAAGTGGAAATTCTTTGTGTCTGCCTACACCTCTGGGAAACAGGCGTGAGTCTATGTATGTATGTGTAAAGCCATTTCAGTTTAAACTGGCGGTCGGTTTAAACTCCGACACCAGGTTGTTCGTCAACCATACTATAAAGAAAAAGATGTCAGAAATCTCAGACAAGTGTGCTTTTGTGTCAAAAAAAAAAACAAAACACTAACATAGCCTTGTAACAGTGAAACCCACTCTGGCATCGCAAATATGAATATATTTTTGCTTAATTTCATCGTGGCTGAATAAATTCATTTCCACTGCGCTTGCTCGTGAATCAAGAGGGTCCTTTTCCTATTTTCCACCAAGATTCGAGGATTACACGCCGCACCCAGAATTTTATGTATTTCTCTTTGTTGCTATATTACCAACTCTGTTAGCTATTATTAAAATACAGATTTTAATAACTTAACATTTTGCTCTTATTTACCGGTGTTTTCAATTATACAATAGGTATGTAGTATGTATGTCTATATAGTATAGGTGTAATAGTATAAATATATACCTACCTAGGTATTATACCAAATTGTATAAATATTAGTAACTGACCCTCACGAAGTTTTATCCCCGTGCCGTAGTTCTAATTTACTTAACCCAATTCATTAAAAAAAACTGTTTAATTTTTTTCCGATATATTAATATTTTTTTCTTTTTGAAGACGACTCCAACAAATAAGAAAACAGTAAAATCTGTCCAGTTCTTGAGTTATAATTAATGTAACTAACTCGACATAATTTTATTTATTTAATTTATGTTTATTATATTGTAGTAAACCAGAGACTATCCGCTTACTATTTTCCTTTTTCTCATAAATCCAACTAAAGGTTGTCTGTAAAAGACCGCTTTTACCGATAACACCACAGCCCATTGTACTTTCTTGTATATATTTTGTATTATGATTTCTAAGCTTGTTGAAATGGTGTAGGTACAATAAAGAATTTTTTATCCATCTAGAAGAAACCGTTGTTTTTTTCAGTTTGTGTGATTTAAGAATGACAATGACAATCTCTGCAGTTCTTTCTGACACTTGGTTTCTGACTGATGCTTAGCCCCGCCGCACATGCGCACATTCGCACTGGTTATCACGAGCCGCGTGCGAGTGCCCGTGTTTAAAACCTATAGCACAGTATCGAACTCCGCATTTGGTCTTCTCACGTGAGCGTGTACGCGCGTGGCGGCTAGGTGATCGAGACACTAATTTTGAGTGGCAGTGACGCAAGTACTTGCAAGATGGAAGAACTAATCGAAGCTGTTCGAAGCGAAAAATGTTTATACGACGTAATCCATGATTACGTGAATAAAAAATTAAAGGTTTCTATTTGAATACGAATCTTAGATGCTAAATCTCAAATACACAATGACCACTGAATGATGCACGATTAGTGAAAGCAAATGCGCACACACGTGTGTCCAACAATGTCAGTGCCACTGCCACATTGGCGCAGCATCGTGAACGAGTGTGAGTGTTGGCACGTGCGTCGGG
Organism: Protodeltote pygarga; assembly: GCA_936450705.2. Taxonomy (NCBI): domain Eukaryota; kingdom Metazoa; phylum Arthropoda; class Insecta; order Lepidoptera; family Noctuidae; genus Protodeltote; species Protodeltote pygarga. Next base: position 9,963,588 of record OW388249.2, on the reverse strand, counting down.
GCTTAGTCTAGTTGTCACTTGACAGGCGCTCGAGCTTTTTTTTACTGTGTTTGTCATAGGTTAAAATGATTATCATTGCGAATCCAAAATAAATATCTTAATTTCTTTCTTTTATTAATAAAAATTGCTAGAGACATCCCGGTATTAAATGAATTTACCAAAACAATAATAGGTATAAGTAATTTGTTTTTACGCAAAACGGTTTTGTCGTCAAAACTAAAGCTGTCTACCAAATATCAGATCAATCTGTCAATAGGAAGGGGGTGAAATATCGATTACTAAATTTGAACTAGATAATAAACAGGTCAAGCTAAGTAAAATCGTTTAATAAAAACTATGTTTGTTCTTGGCTTAAGCCTAACTTTTAAAACAATATCTTGCTGCATAGGCACCAATGTACTCTTAAAAGTACATACCTACCATACTTCAATAACCGAGTTTTAATGAACGGCTACCTTACGAGGCCTCAGTATCAGGGCTTACCTAGCAAATGATCAACCCTAGATCAACAACGAACCTCTAAACTGCTTTTATCAGCCCTTTTCACCTTCAAAATATTTGTCCTGTAAAATAATACGCAGACAAGCTTAAAATGCACATGACGTAAGTTTCCCCAGTATTGTTAGACAGTGTACAATGTAGTAGATATGTGGTCTTTACAGAGGGCGGATCACACAAAATAAGCCGGCGGTTAGTAAACACCGGGTATATTGTTTTCTTCGTATACAGACGCTACGAATATATGCTCAGAGATTTTGGAACGACAGACGAATCGAGAAAAGTGGAACTTGAACAGTTTTTGGTTTTATTAAAATTGGTTTGACAAACGGTTTTTTAATTTTTATTTCTATCTGTAGTTTTCTATGATTCTTTGAGTAGGTACTTTTAAAGAGAAAAAGTTATAATAATATAGGCCAATGAAAAGATATTCTTCGCGATGATGAAACGCAATGGGCTGCGTCACGTCAGATTCTAACTGCAGCGTTCAATTAACAAAATACATTCGACCGCGACGTTTTTTTTAATAAGAAAAAGTATACTTGGAGGTAAGGGGTGTAGTGGTAGGTATTCGATGGATCATACCTGTCTTTATGCAGGAATTTGATTCTTAGTGACAAGGCTTTGTCTTTATAGTTTTCATACCATAAGCAGCTTGGGTGTTGATCGTTCCTATAGCTTGTGACGTTTGTCCCATCGTTAGACTACTTTTACGCAGGGCGAAGCATTGAGTACTGCTACTGGTACAGTAGTACAAACCGTATTTGTCAACAATATATTATATAGGTATATATTTAACATAGGTATAGTCAACAGTATGTGTTGTTAATCATTATCTATTCTGTATCTACAAATTTAAAACTGTCAACATTTCACAAACACGAATACGATGACCGGTGCTTTAATCTTAACTTTTAAAACAATGCATACAACTTTCTACATAATACTATAAATATTTTAAACAAACTTTTGATTAAAAATCATATTAGTTCGGAGCACGTAACGTGTTGGTACGTAAGTAACACATTTTGGAGTAGGTACAGCGTTTTAATAATTTAATTAGGAGTTCTAAATAGCTCGTGCACAGAGGGTTAAGTTTAATATAAAATACAACTAACATGTACCTTTGTTAAAGAATGTAAAATAATCACATCACTGTACCTACAGCATAATAAAGAGCTTTAAATTACCTACATCTAGTTCTGTTAAGTAGGTATATTAGGTTTTTTTAGGTTATTTTAGGTATTATAAAATAAATCAAAATTTATAACATTTTTTTAGATCAGAGGTATAGTATTTTATGTCTTTAAAGGCTTTGCATGCAATAATAATTTATTAAAACGCCTCTTATTAAAGTTGCTGTAAAATTTCGTTGTAATAATGATAACACTAGCTTCCTCCTGCGGCTTTGCGTGGTATGTTGATAAATTGTAGTGATGTATTGTATTGGTTATCCTGATATATAAGCTACATTACTGTAAAGTTGCATCAAAATCGGTTCAGAAGTTTTTGCGTGAAAGAGTAACAAACATCCATTCATCTATTATCACAAACTTTCACAATTATAATATTAGTTATATAAATACAGGATAATAATAATATAATATGATATATATTATAATAGGATAAGGTTTTTTACACGTGAATCTGGTCAAAAATAAAATAAAAACCGATTCTCCTATTTTGATTGATTTGCAAAATCAACTAAAATGTGACGTGTACGTGTGTGAATACAAAATAAAATATTGCAAACATAAACATAAATATTATTAGTCACTTAAAACGGAGCTTCCATACGCTTGATAGTGCATTACAAATTTCCGGGTCACTGACCTGTCTATTGTTAATGTGAAACACTATGAGCTGTTAACTAAGGCAATCAATAACTCGAAGAGTATTTCGACTATTAAAAAAGCGTAATTCGGCGTCATCAAAATATTTTAGTATAAAGAAAACATTAAAGATTTTTCTTGACTTAATAAGTCTCGAAACAAAGTTCATGTTTAAAATAGATAGAGAGCTTTTGAGCTTCAGTTGAAAGCTAAGATATTTATTTTTGAAGTCCATCAATTAACAAGATATAAAAAACTTATTTCAAATGAATAGCTATCATAACTTATACACGAAAGTAAAACAGCATCATCCCTACATAATTATCAGTGATTAATGAGCTTCTTAGTGAAAATTAGTCGCTTGTAAGGAAGAAAACTCTACTCTACATAAAAATGTATATACTCGTAAAACCACGATTACAGCGACCAGATATTTTTACTGTGCGTACGTTTTTTTGATTTAATCGCTACAAATATGTTCCAGAAATTTCAATTTAAACCAAGCCATGGAAATATTAAGTTATTGTGACAACAATTTTCTATTATATTATATGACTGCGGTGAAGTTTAGCTGTAGCCAACAATAGACGACAGGTCGTAAATGAACTGACTCGACCGGAGGACTGCAGCCTTACTCCGAAATTCGATAGACTTTCAACTGACAGATCGCACGCTTGTTCGTCTTTCTGGTGTTTTTTTTTCTTTTAATCGATTGTTTTTTTTACAGATTTTTTATTTTTTCAAAACAAATCAAATCAATCAATAAATTGTATAATTTTTTCTACAAAAAATATGTACAATTCATTGTTTTATTAATATTATCTCTAAACTAACAACCATTACACTATAGTATTCATTACACTATCGCATGGGACATCGCTATCTAGCGCTATCACTATCTACTCATTGAGATATATATTAAACATTTGTTTACGGTCTACAGGCCAAGCTTATCCTATACAATAAGAGCTGAGGTAATACTGGACTGGACTTACAGCGCCATCTCTTGCTCGCACCGGAACGGTGACAGCTGTTTCATGTCTCGGTTTTTCCAAAGATTCTTCATTAGCCTTTATCTATGTTAAAAATTAAAGTAAAATTTATATAATTTATTCTTCAGAAGCATTAAGTCTTTTGAAGAATAAATATATACATGTTTTTTAAGTTTTTCTCCCAATCGACCGTTGGTTTTTTTCGTGTGAATAATAGAAATTTAAAAATCAGCTCACACAGTGACATAGTTTATGTGTTTTATAACATTTTAAATTCTTAATTGTGAAGACTTTTTTGAATTTAACTATTAAAATTTATATCAAGTCAGTAAGGAGCCATTTGTGATACTACAGCTACTTGCAAGAGTTGTAATGAAAAACTAAACTTTACATTTAATATGGGTACATTACAACTGAAAATCGTAAACATATTTTATTCCCCAACAAAGGCTGCAACAGTAAAAAGTGCACTATTCACAAGGTTCTATTCATAAACCCGACTTTCAACAACTTAAAATCGCAACTAGTGTCTTCACGTGACCTCAAACAACATCTTAACGTTACCAAGAAAAATAAGAACATAGTCAAAAAAACATCAAAATCTCATTAGTTCCCATTTCATGCCGAGACGACACTACGGAAGCTGTATAACTAATGTACAGTAATAAACAGAGACGGAGGAATGTCGTATTTCTTTTTATAACTTCTCTGTACCATCCATTTTCTGGTTTAAAAGGTATCTACTGAGTGGTGACGTGAAAACAGTTGGTATTACTAGACGTTAGTACTAAAGACATAAAATACTTGGAGAGTTATGACCGAATGGAAAGAGATAGCTGAATGTTCGTACAATATGACGCTTGTAAACTCTTTTTGGTTGATGTTTCACTGAGAAGATACTTTCTTTTTTATGTTTTGTTTTGTGTTGTATTGTTATACTTTGTGCTTTTGACAGTGAGTGGCTGTAAAAGCGACATATTTTAATCGTTTGTGTAAATTATGGGTTCACTAGTCCTGTTACCTGTTAATAATTATGTTTAGCGATAAAAATATCATTGTCAACAAAAACGTTTCTGTTGTGTCTCGTACATTGTATAAGAAAGCGTTAAGCTTATTAAGAAATAAAATAAAATAATTTAGTTAATTATTTTCATCTTTAAATCGCCATGGTTTAGATTTAAAATGATTAAAAAATAAATATAATTCATTTAAACTCACAGACTTGGTATAAACTATTTGCCCCTTTATGAGACATTTTGATTGACTAAAAAGATTATTTATTTATTTTATTTATACATCTTTATTGTACACCAGTAAATAAACATTTTTAGATTTCGATACATTGAGCAAGATAAAGTACAATGGGCGGTCATATCGCACTTGGCAATTTCTTCCTGACAACCTTTGGATGGAATTTGAGAACTTATAAAAATACTTACGGTCTGGGTGTTTCTTCATTGTAAAATATAAACGTCTATTATCTGCACTCACAATTCAAAAGTATACGCTGGAATTACCCCCCACAAAAAAAAAAAAAAGTTGCCATGTAGAGGATATTTTTCGTGATCATTGAATTGGGCTTCCGATGTTTCCCGTTCCAGAGACGTCAATTAATTTTAATCTAACATTAAATCGTTACTTTTGTATGGATTTTGACAGTTCTATTAAAATTAGTTTACTTAAATTAGATTAGATTAAATTAGTTTAGTTACTATTAAAGTTCTAATGTCATTAGCGTCGTTTGACGTCTCTGAGTGCGGCAGTAAATCTTACTAAGGATCTAATTACTATTTTTAAGGATCCACGATAAAAAAACAGTCTTTATATTGTGGTTACATGTCATCAGGCTAAGACCTAGACATTTGGGTCAGGTAAATGGAATTCTCTTGCTCTGCCAGCGCGGACTATCGTACCTGTCTCTTTAAATTTGCAGAGGCGAAGCATTGCCTGCACACTGCAAACTTTTCACTACTCTCGTCGTAAACCACACTTGAATCCTGTAATTCGACTTTACGTGCAAAATATTTGTATTTATGCCTGTAATAAGTAAAGGTGTTACTCAGCTGTGAGATAGAAAAGAAATAAGACAGAGATTGACTACCTGGTTGGTCTAGTGGTAGTAAGCGCAACTGCTGAGCACGACGACCTGGGTTCGATCCCCGGGTCAGGCAAAGTGTTATTGGGTTTTTACGTTACGATCAATTCGTACCTATTCTTTTTTTAATGATGTCAGAAGATTGGTGATCCCTGTAATTGTAGATAATTTTTATCTGTGTAGAATGGCTTAGTATTTTAGTAGGTAATTGACATTTTACAACTTGTTTATGTTTTTAAAATGGACCCCCAATCAAACTAATTGATAAACCCTGTAATTGTAAAAAACCCTGTAATTCTATATAGTGTGGATTAATGATCTATAATAATGTAAAGGATGTAAAAACGTCCACAAAATTTAACTTGGAAAAATGTATTTTGTTTCTGGAAAAATACTTGTAGAAATATCCGAAAGACGGCGCGTGCCACGTAGCGCTGTTCTCTGATTTTTTTAGAAACTGCTCCACATGCAAACGTCCTCAATTACCTAACCATTAATTTTAGATTAAGGGTTTTTTTTAAGGTACTTAGTTAGATAGATTTGTAAATATAGATAGTTTTAATTAGTTTTGTGTATTTATCGTTATTAATAAAGAAAGTCAATACCAAGCTATTCAATCGATAAAAAACAAATAATTTGAACATTAATCAAACATATTATATCGCCAATCAACCTAAAAACTCCAGCGAAAATGTCTAAAAATAAATAATTACCAAAGGCAAGTGATTAATATTAGGCAATTTCTTAACGAGGAGAGAAATGTTTAATCTTTTGTCAAAGTAGTGAATTGTGATTATTTTCCTTGACTGGTTGCTTCTGAAAGAATTCCACCAGGATTAATTACCTGAAACGGCTTTGTAACTCCTTTGTCTAAACGAGAAGCATTCCTAAAGAAACCTTTCAAGATTTAATTGAAATGCTTAGATAGGATTTTTGTGGACGAACACGGACTGTGTGGGCCGAAAATATTTTCTTTACGTACGTTCAATGTAATTTTTCTAATTTAAAACTGATTTTTAATTAATTAGTTCGTTCGATCTAATATTTATTGCTTTTCTTTGGCTTCCTTTGTGAGTCTTGAAGGTTTTGAGTAGGTACGACCTGAATTCAATGGTTGTTGTATAAGATACTTTTAGCGTTCGGTCCAATTCCTCCGATGAAAAACTGGAACCCATATAAGATTTCTTTTTGTCACAAAATTAGTTGTAGGTTGGTAATAATTAGTAGTAGGTAGTTTTTGGGGTCAATTTCGAGAGGCATTTTTGGAAATTAAATGAAGCATGTGTATGAACAAAATGAAATTAATACTTTTTTAGTCAAAAAGATTGTTTAGGAAAATATACAAAATTCGAGCACTCCCTCCCTCTCCTTAGCTCCGAAACTGCTAAGCTTAACATTAAAAAAATATGTAATTTAGGGCCTCAATCTTAGTTTACAAAATAGCCTTGAATTTTCATAAAAAGACGGGAATTATCGTGAAGACTCAGTATGTTATGAGTTAGAAAAAAACCGATTAAGTACAGGTTTTATTGTGTCAGATATTATTATCGCACTGTTTAATAAAGTAAACATGACACTTATTTTCAAAAATAAGTATAATTTAAAAAATTAATAATAGTATATTTTTTGTCTCACATAAAACACGCCATCATATTTTACAATTATGCTCTATTACAATACGAAAGGTTGTAATTAAACTGGATAGCGTTTTGTCTCCAGGGAGGTCAGCCAATTATACAACAAAATGTTTATTAGTCTGAAACAATAAATTACTAAACGTATACATAATCAACCCTCAGAGACTACCATTCATTTACCGCAGAATTATTCACGCGAATTGAGAAAAGATAAAAATTAATTACTACGCCAAAAAGAAAAGTGGGACTCCGCCGCGCCCCTAAATAAATGAGTACTTAAACGAGAAACAAATGAAAGGAAGCGAATAAAAAGAGCTGCATATTGTGAAACGCTCGCAGTCAATGGTTAACCGTAGTGTTTTACTGAAAACGAGTATTCGCATTGGAACTCAGGAGCTTCTGAATGGAAAACGAAACAAATCCAATCAGCCGCAAACATTCCAGCTGCTGAAAATGCTGTTACATTTTAAAATTCTACTTCTATTTTAGATATTTTAAATAATTAATGATTATTGTGATTATATAATGATTATGATTATTTAAAATGCAGTAAACATTTCAACTAATACTCGTATAAGAACGACGTTTGAAGTAAGCAAAGTTAGGTAGGTACTTAAGTTATAATGACCAGTGGTCTATTGGACCATAATTCATGTAATATTTATTTAAATTAAAAAAAAACTCGCCAAGTTTCAAGTTGCAAAGAGGCTGATTCTCACACCAAAAACGCTGTTTCCGTTCCGTTAATTTTTAATTTAATTTAATTTTTTGTTGTTAGATATGTGTATGACGGAGCCTTTATTTGCGTATCATTACTAGAACAGAAGCTTGTCAATATAATAAAACAATACAATATACTAAAACCATTCATTAAAATTCATATTAGTAATAGTTAGTCCCATTTGTATTATTACAAATTATCTATTTAATTTAATTGATCATTGGTACTCGACAGAAATTCTGCCTATAACAATATTATCGGGCTGAAAGCATAATTTATCATTTACAGGTGAGTCTGCAAATCCCACTATCCTAATTAGGACCTAATGCCATTATAATCGAACGTCGTGAATTAATAGTTATTATAGACCTAGCTATATATAGCTTATCAACGAGTGTATTATTTCAAAATGATGACAGAATTAAAATTAATTCAAAGATTAATTTAGAACTTAATAAAAGATAAGAAAGATAAAATTAGTATAAAACTGGTTCACAAAATACCTAGACAAATTAGTTTAACTTTCATTATGAAAGTTGTGATACCTAAACTTGTCTCAGGAGCTGTCTAGGAATCTCTAATTTTATTTAGTTAAAGTACCATTTGATTACTGAGTGAATTATGTTTTTTGTACATCTTTTTTAATGAAATTTAAACATTTATTTTAGCCCAGTTTTGGACTATACTAATTATGTCTGTTTTTTGGTATCTGTTGTTATTCCTACCAGTATCAAAAAACTTAATTCGCGTCCCACTTCCAGCCTTATCGTGCATCTGCAAACAAGTCTTAGAAGATAAAAAGTGTCGCGTCCTCCTTCGTCATTTCATAGACAGATAAAGTTTAAAATAAGGCCCATTTAGATCCCTTTAAAGTTGTGAAAAGTTTCTTGTAGGAGCGCTCGCGGGCGATACCGGTGCAAATTTAAAGTATGTATTACTAGCGCCACAAACCCGTGAGCGGAGCGAGCATGAGAATTCCATTACTGGTGCTGAAGTGACACGTTTGCCGCGTAACCCCGGCGACGAGCGACGCGCGACGCTGCGCCGCCCAATGGTTTATCCTGTAACTTGGGATTGCGATTTATAAAATTTAAATCCTCTGTTAAAGAAATGAAATGTTTATCTTCAAAAGTTAAATCTAGAAATTACGGACGACCATGCATTTATTATAACCAGCGGTAAAGTTAGTGGTCGATTTTCCGTTTTTTTTAATATATTTTAGCTTTCAGCACTTTTTCTCCATATATACTTACTTAAACATTTACTATACGAACTTTCATACTCCTCCGTGCGCGCAATATTCTTAAAAAGGGATCCACAGTTTTCGCTTCAAGTTTTAATAGATACCTACATAGATTTTAAATACTTACAATACAACTTGTACAACTTTATTAAAACTTTTTGTGATGTATTCGAAAGTGATTTTAAATAAGGAATATGAGTTATTGTAAAAAAAAGATACTTTAATGTGTGAAACATTTCAATATGACCTGAAAAAAAGGCTTTTTCACCTTTTACACCTTTATACAATAAGACACACACATTATGTGTGTGTCTTATTGATAAAAAAAACAGATCGTAAGAAAATCTTAACAGCGCAAATCAGCTTTCCCGATAAAAGGAACAGTGCCATCTGTTACCCAAATTTAGTAATAATTCTAACACTGGTATTTACGCATATTTACTAGGTTCTATTAATCGTGGTCACCAACAAAATGACAAAGTAAAGTAAAGTTCAGTGTCGTTAAATTTCCGTTCGGATCACTTTCCGCCAACAGCCGTTTCTTCCCAATCTCTACACGTGTAAACGCGCTTTCAAACTCAACATATTATTGTAACAATTAATCTCTTATCGACTCCAAAGTCTATCTCAAATCCTGTTTGCACAAAGACTTGAGTCAAACCTGATACCGTTTGTTTAAAATCACAAAACCAAAAAACAAATATAGGAAAGGTTATCAAAAGGGCAGTGAAACTAGCGAAACTATTATAGTATGGCTTTTTCTGTTTGTATGTACTATCGTGTACAATGGCGGTGCATCACTCTTAAGGTTAGAATCGCTTGCACTCGGCATCCGAACGTAGCGCTAGCCCCGCCCCTACGCACGTAGCATCGTTCAAAGCATTTTGATAGCAAAGTGGTGCACCGTTCATGTCCGCGGTAGTATGGTGGCTTTACACACCGTTGAAAAACTCTCAGTTAAGCTGTCTCAGTTAACTCTCAGTAGTAAGTGATAATATTAATGACTAAACCAAACTGATTTTGAACCTACGATCTTTGCCTAGGCAATCCAATGGTCATACCACTAGGCTTTCATTGCTCTATGGTTTGAAGGTGAGACCCACAATTGCAGTTAAGAGAGTCTATGACACCCCATTTGGGAAGGTGGTAGTTGCCACGCCGGCACAGATTCTATAGTCACGTTTACGGTGCTACTAGCGAAATTTGCGATAGCGACTGCTATCGCCAGTCGCGTAGTAAGTGCACGGGGACTCTCGAACGATAACTACTGGATTTATTTAAATCGCCCATTGACGTTACGAGTTTACACAGAGAATTATAGATTACCGCTGTTCTTTTCAGAAGCGCTAGTAGGTATTTTATGCGTCATAAAATACGTACCTACCTACATTTTTGTTAAAGCGGAGTTATACACTACATTAAACACTATTGCTTTCGCCGGCGGCTTTGTTCACGTGGTATGTTATTTGTAAAACACCAGCATCCTTTAAAGGGGTAATTGAAAACGCAAAAAAAATCAGCTGTTCCATACATTTATGTTCACATAACTCAGCAAAATGTATGGAACAGCAGATTTTTTTTGCGATTTCAGGGTTGGTCCTATATTAAAAGTTGTTCATAATGATGAGTTTAATGACCCCTTTTAAGGATGCTGGTGTTTTACAAATAATCATCTTGTATAATGTGTAATCTTGTTATCTAAAATGATGATGAAAGCTAGCTTTCATCAAAATCTGTTCAGTAGTATCTGTTTTGCGTGAAATAGTAACAAACATCCATCTATCTATACAAACTTCCGCATTTATAACATTTACTAGGAAGTAGGATAGGATAATGTTCGGTTGCGCTTAGTAAAAATATTTTTTTTTGGCGGAAAAAATGGGTGTGACAGACGGACAGACAGATGGACATGACAAAACAATAAGGATTTCTAGTATTACCACGGAACCCAAAAGACGAGTATTAGTTATAAGGCTGACGCCACAGATATAGATATAAATTTTAGTTCAATTAGATCATGATAGGTTTTTCCATCTGAAAGTTCTCTATTACACAAAAGTAAACCTAATTTGTACATGAATTTAAAAATCATTTTACAAAACAGAAACTCATTACGCTTTTTAATTAAATTCAACTGTTATGACGCGAGTATTCTGAACATAGGTAAGTGAATTTGGTCGACAACCTGCATGTCAGACACAGGATAATGCGCAGACGTGTGTGGAAATACGGGATGCTTATGTACAAATGGTGTTTACTTTGATAAGGTGTAGGGGTTGAAACTGGTTAGAATTTGTGGAATGATTCTGAAAGAAAAAAGTTGAAAGTCTTCGCTGGTTTTAAAGTTCATGAAAATGATTTTTTTTTTAATAAGAATTAGATATAAAATTGACGGTAGGCTTAGTGATAATGTTGAAAATGTTGGAATATCAGATTTATGAGTATTCACTTTTTGTTAAAATAAATATAATAACGCAAGTCTTCGTAGATATCATATTTTTATTTATTGTGTTCAAAAAACGTAAATCGATTAAAAAGAAAAACAGATTAAGATACTATGAAAGGTTTATAGTTTATCTGCGGTAAGAAATAATAAAGAAAAAAAGTCATGTTTATTTGAACTCAGCACGAAGACATAATAAATGCAATAAGGTAAATATACAAGAAAAATAAACAGAGAAAAAGTCTAGCGCATTACGTACAAAATATAAATAATATCTATGAAAGAATTAGATATAATAGTAGTGTTTATTGGGTAAGAACTATAAAAAGTAAGACTTCCTCTTTCACAATTAAAACTAATATTTTTTGGCCGATTGGACCATCCATAATTGGGTGTATAATATATTTAATGTAAGTACCTAAGGGTTAGTTACAATTAATATTATACTGCATTTTGTAATAACGCGTCCCGGATAGACACTCACATGAAGATGAAAGGCTGTGTGAGTGCGCTTTACGCTCAATAACAGGACTCACAATTACTGACACACTAATTAGTTGCTGGCGTATTCAAAGCAAAATTAAACCTTAGGTACCTACCTAATAAAATTAATATTCTCCTGACAGAATTTCGGTCACAGCGGCCAATCTCAACGTAGACTAGCCAATTACGCAAGAGATATTATAGTGCACAAGTGTGTACGCAAACACAGGTGCACTCTCTATTCCCTCACTCTCATAGTCCGATGGGACGGCCTTCCGACACGATCGGAGAGATCAGGCGCAGGGCCAACAGCTTTACGTGCTTTCCGAGGCACGGAGTAAGTGATAATTAATTTATAAAACGCACATAACTTACGAAAAGTCAGAGATGCACGCCTTGGATTCGAACCCGAGACCTATGACTTGCCAGTCAACGGCCACCACCACTAGGCTATCACGACTCAGTAATAATATAATTACAGACATACTAGCTGTAGGTACTATATAACGTCACGGTTGGACGTAGCCTTCTACGCTAGAGAGCTACGGGCTTAGAGTATATAAGAAAAAAATAGAGCAACCCTATAGAAGTATGAACCGTGAGCACGGGTATGAACAAAGCGGCCGCGACACGAGCTCCGTTTGCGATCATACCTCGATCGACTGCGGTTCAACTAGCTCTACGAGTGAAAAAGTTACATTTTAGCTTATATCATGGTTAACTGCTGAGTAAAATTTTGAAAAACGTCTAGAAAACTTAATTTGAAAAAATGACATTTTAACATTTCTATGGCGAGACCTGCTTTCGCTCCGCACAAGGCAATGTGGTTGACGTTATCACTCTATATTTTCTTGAATACTCTATGGCTACGGGTCATGGGCACAAATATTTCTGTGATTGACTGAAATTTGTTCCGTCCTAGGTATACGAATCGTGTTTATGAATCATGTGTGCGTGTCCAATCCTAGTGGATTTTCTATACAGGAGAAAATTCCCCACACACTACGACTACACTACTATAATTATATATATAGGATTTTCTACTGAATCGTGGCCTGGTGATGCTAAGGTAAAAAAAATATAGTATTTCTAAAAAAAACAAATTAAAGTAAATCCCCTTCAATGTTTTCGTTACTTTTTAACCATCCTTTGTTTCTCATTATATTAGAGTGGGTATAAAACAACAATCAAATGCTGAACAAAAGAGGAGGTAATTGGTTTTCTGTACAAACCTATGTAGTGCACATTCGCTGTTCTCCCGCACAGAAACGACGTGGCGAGCTCATAAAACCTTATCTGTACCCTTGGAGGAGCGTTCCAACTGATTTTGCTACTTGCTACTAGCCGACGTTTTCGGGCGAGTGATTTATTTTTCATGATCACTTAGAAAAAAAACTACAACACAAGCAGTATAATACCTGTATTCACAAACAATTTTTGGCTAAGTAAAGATGTAATTTTTCAGTACGTTTCTTAAAGCAATCTGACTGGTTTGGTTGTTTGAACAGTAGACTGTTTACTTAATAATAGGATTGTGTCACGTTATGCGTTTGAAATTACTGAGACACCTCATATTAGTGCTAATTTGTCCATACAGGTGTAAATATGATGTAGTCCATTGCTTTTTGATTTAAGTTTATAATATAGATAATCATTGCTTCAAAACGTCGATTTATTTATTCGTTAAAATGACAATATTGCTTGGTATTATATGGCTATAAACGTTTTCAATATTTACTTCACTGATCAACCCTCTCCACTAAAAACATAATAATAAACAAAAGTTTATGTGTGGCAATTACGCAATAGCTGTTCGAAACAATAATATTATCTGATATTATTGTTTCTGATGATATTTTTGTTTTTGATGATATTACGAAATAATAATATTATCGCTCAGCGCGGCGCAAGCCGACGCTCGGACACACTGTTGCCATGAGTGACATACTTGTGGCAAATGAGCTGCTGGCGTTCCTGCAGCAGAAGCTGGACGTGATGGACGAGGTGTCCGCTGTCCAGATCTGCGCCACGAACTTCAGTGAGGACGACATTGCGGTTGCAAAGCTGCTGTTATACAAGTCGCTTAATAAAGGTGACCAGATGGTGTCCCGCAGGCGTGACGGGACAAAGAAGAGCATTCAGGACATCATCACGCTGCTTAAAGAGACCGACCCTGACGACGTGCCGACGTTCGTGGCGAGGGATTTGAATAAATTGCCTCCCGTCACGTTCAACCACGTCGACGTAACCAGCCTTTTAAAGGATATCGTCTCCTTAAAGGCTAGTCTGGCTGACGTCCAGAAAAAACTAGATGCGTCCCAGAGTACAGTTGCGGACTTGCGCACTCAAGTCGATGAGTTGCGCAACTCTGTAGCGAAATCTGGGTCACCGGCGCGTGTAAATAACGTCAACACGCGTCGTGGAGCTGCCTGCATCAATACGTCACCTTTAAGTTTCGCGTCAGCAGTTTTGTCGCCGGCGCAAGCATCGTTCGCTGAGTGTCCATCGCGTGATGCGCGCGCACCACTCAGCCCTGCCCCCGCCCCCGCAGCCCCTCCCCGCGCTGCATGTACAACGCGACCACCTCGCTCGGTGGTGACTAAGAGCACCCCAGCTGCTTCCCACGCAAAGCCCGCGCCTACACAGGCAACGGACCGGGCTGATGACGATGGCTTCGTGACGGTGCAAAGGAGGAAACGCCGTCAACAAAGTGTTAAGAACCGCTGCGGTAAAGCTCCTGTGGAGTGCAGTAGTAAATTACGTGCCGCAGCACCGAACACCCCGGTGTACATATCGCGCCTGCACTACACCACTAGGGCCGAGGACATCGAGGAGTACTTGCGCCGGAAGACCAACTACTCGCTGAGAGTGCAGCTGTTGGAGTCGCGCCGCAACGTTAATTTCAAAGCGTTTGTGGTGCGTGTACCAACATCTTTACTACCCTCAGTGTTGGAGGAAAGCTTTTGGCCGCAGAACGTGGTGTTCCGTCGCTTCCGCGGACAAGTGCCACCGGCGTGCATAAAGACTTAGTGCAATAGTGAAGTGTTACTAACATAGGTTTTAAGTTTTATTTACTAACTCAAAATATTATAGTTATATGTATGTTAGGTTAAGGTATTTATCTATGGGCCTATGCAGCCTGAAAATAAAGGTTTATTATTATTATTATTATTAAAATTGATGGAAGCGTATTGGGGTTTCAAAATTCCTAAGATGAAAACCAGATATAACCAGACTTTATTTCAAACTTCTGACTTCAAAACTCAGTTCTATGTCTTTTACCTATGCAAGAGTCTATTAAACAGGGCTCTCAATATTTAGGGTTAGGGTTTCTACATAAAAAACAGCAAAAGTTAGTACAGGTGACTATTTGGTCTGCCGTCTCATGTCCAAAAGCTAGTGAGCATTACCCCAAGATCTTCATTTAATCAGCCGGTTAATAATGCTAAAGTGGACTATCACTATTGCACGCTAAAGAGGTGCGCTGAAAGGTACCTGCGGCATTATAACCGAGTACCTTCTATCCGATATTGCTCCTCCGGACATACACCACAAAATCCGTCAAAAAGTCTCAAATACGAGGTAGTCATCAAAGAGAGTACACAAAAAAGATGATAATTATGCAAATATTATGAAAAACAAACGAAGATACCTATTTAAAAAACCTTCAAATCTCTGCAATAATAATCTTGGTTAGATAAGGGTATCCACACAACTCGGGTTATTACGAAGCTCCCGTAAAAGACATGGTGTATCTGCAATATTATCCATCCTGCACGTCTATGTGTAAATGACTGGAAAAAAAAAGAAAAGGCTATCGAGGTTGCATAATATTTATACGCAAAAATTTAAGTACAGTCAATGACATAAGCTAAAGAAGAATATATTTTAAGGATACGAATACTTTTTTCCTTATTATAGACAAAAGTCAACACAAACACTCAGTAACTTTCACATGTCTACTCGCATATATTTTGACGTTTTTCATAAACTATCTCTATGTAAAAATCACATCCATCCATTACTCTGTGGTTACGCAAAACAAAATCAACAAACACAGTTTCTCATTAAAAATAATATTAGTTTGATTTAAGTGATTCAATCTCAAACTTACTTCAGTCAAGTCAACTCACCCATTGAAACGCTCCAACGCGTCGGGGGATTGAAGTACCAGCAACAATGACGGTCTTTGGCTTTTGTAATACTTTATTATGTGCCGGCAAAGATCCCCTGACAAAACTTTATTGGAACATCGAGTATGAACACTCGGCCTGATATGAGACACTAGTTATAATGGAGTGACATTATTCGATAGATCTTCATATCAGAAGCCTTATACAGCCATGATTTATTCAAGTAAATAACTTCCTCTTTTGTGAGGCTCTTTATTTTCATTTACTTGAAATTATTTTATCGTTTCTAACAGTTTTGTGTTGTGTGTTGGATATTATTACCAAAAATACATTTTGTATAATTTATATCGTTGTATTTTTAGTGCTGGTATTCTATTTGAATACATTTAGGGCTTTATTACCTTAAGTACCTTCTGATATGTTGACAAGCTATTAGATTATAACTTTGTTTTTTTAGAACTTACGTATGATTTAAGCAAGTCAGCCTAAACGGTTGCTTTTAAAATTAATATACAGATTAAACGCACCGACCTCTCGTGAGTTGAATCAATTTTTTCTACGAGTTTTCAAATACGCAAAAAAAAATGGACTTATATTCAAATAACTGCGATCAGCTGATAAATTTGTGTAGGTAGTCCTATTTTTTAAATCAAATTTTTGTATACATCCTATACACGGTTTTTCACGACTGCCTCGTTGGTCTAGTGGTAGCAAGCGCGACTGCTGAGCACGAGGTCCTGGGTTCGATCCCCGGGTCGGGCAAAGTGTTATTGGGTTTTTCCATTTAGAAATTCTCATTAGCAGCACGGAGTCTGGAATTGTGCCCGGTTAATGGCAATAGGCTCGCCCCCTATTACATGGGACTTATAACATAGCCGGCGAAACGTGGGTGTACTGCACCTCTGCCTACCCCCTCTGGGGAATACAGGCGTGAGTCTATAAATAAAAAAATAAATAAAAACACGGTTTTTTGGCCTTCACAAAGATTTAATTTTTTCCATAGAAATACTACTAATATCTTTTGTTTCTTTCACTCGCTTTACCGCATACTGCAACGTGCTTGAGTAAAGGATATTAAAATATTTATCTTTTGTTAAGCTAATTTTAGTTTTTATACCATTTGATAAGGATATTTGTAGTTTTTGTCTGACTTCTTGTCCGTTCAAAGTTTCGAAACAGATAAAAAAAAAATTGATTCGGTCTATCAGTTCGGTTTGCCAGGATGCGATGAATAAATCACGAATTTTCGAAGTGCGAAGTGGACAGCTTCAGTTATACCTACTTATAAGCTTATAAAAGCAACCAATAAAAGTAAACATCTTTTTCTTAAGTGAGTTAAATCAATCCCTCACCGTCTGCAGTCTGAAACAAATTAATCATTGTCATAATATTGTTTTTATAAATAAAATGGTACGATTTTGATGTTCCAGTCGGGCGCACTTCCTACCATTTGACCTGTTAGTGGGTTCAATACATTGGATCGGAACACACTACGCGATACATTATATTTTATTTTATTTGTTTCTTACATATTTTCTGCAAGTTAGTTAAATGGTCGCTAAGAAGAAGCGTATTGGGATAAAAAGTAACTTTCAGATGGACCTTTTTTCTGAAACTGCTGTCAAAGCTATAAAAAAATATTATTGACTGATACTGTTAAAAAAAGTAGCTAATGGGTCTCAAAAGCCACTGCCATCTTTTGAGTCCTAGGAAAAAAAAAACTTTCTTGGACATTTAATAGGAGTGGCGTACTGCAAGCAAGTCTGGCTTGCCTAAATAGTATAAAATTAAACTAATTATAGCAAATACAGCAATCCAAAAAACTGTTTTTACTTTAATGTACTTAGGTAACTTTTAAAAAGTTTGTTGGGCTTGTGCTATTATTAGGATCTAGAGATAAATAAAAATAAAACACCGAAAAATAAGTATAATCATAATGTCATGATATTATTTATTTATAATACCTACATGTGACGGCCATGTAATGTCTTAGAAAAATTGTAGGAAATTGAAAAAGAGACAGGATGCGAATGGGGTTTGAATTGGATCCGCTTACATACGTACTTCTTTGCTCTATTATGGCAATATTCTAACTAACTGAACTTCAATTCAATTTTTATTTATTTATTTTTATTTATGGCAAACATTAACAACTAAAGTAATAGAGTCGCTAATTTTTTTTTTAGGTTTGTATATATAGATTATTTTAATTAGATATTTTAAAATGAATAAAAGATATTTTTTTACCAACTGAACTAATAGTAAATAAACCAAAAACCTTTTTAAAAAATCCATCCATCCTTTCAAAATCCATCCGTATATCGCGACGAGCTCTTGTCGTGTTACAACCATTGACTGGTCATTCCTCCTGTCGCCATGGAGTCTAGTCGCAGACGATATAATATCACACTCCAATGCGATTGCAAAGGTAATCTGACACATCTTACTCCTTAAAACTCACTATGAATACAGTCAGCTACTAAAGTTCCCACTCCTCTTACAAAACACGATAAGTATTACTTACCTTACTGCTGACAATAATTATCTATATACCTATTCTAAGTGCATAAATTTCGTAAGTTATGTGCGTATTATAAATTAATTACCAACTGTTCCATGCCTCGGAAAGCACGTTAAGCCGTTAACCCCGGTTGTCATTCATGAAGATCTTTGACAATCGATAAAAGGAGTCAGTACCCTCATAAAATCCTGACAACTGATCTAATTTTAGAATATTGTATCGTATCCCTTTGGGTTGCGGAGGTTAGATAGGCAGACGCTCCGTAGAAAACTGATATTCAGCTGCATCTGGTTAGATTAGAAGCCGACCCCAAAAAAAAGTTTGGGAATAATAAAGCTAGGAGGATGATGACTCTATGTGCCTAAATACTCATTTAGGGTAGCTTTTCTTGATATAAGTATATTATAACAGACTGCCTGTGTCTACCACATGAACGAACATCTATTGATAAAGCAAGTTTACGATTGCCGGTAGCTGCCGTTAGTATTTTTCAAGTTAGAAGTTTTATGCTTCCCTTTTGGCAAGCTACTATAACGCCAGTCTAGAATTGATCTATGTCCAACACTAGGACTGCGACTAGCTAAGTTTGTTGAGCCAGGGGAACAACTGGCTCGACTCATGAAAACTGTAAAAAGTAGAGTTTAACTCAAAACTCTGCTACATCGACCTTTATTAGTATAAAGTCATATAATCACTAGGCAACAAATTGGCAAGATATTGCTCAACGTGAAGAGTGACGCCGCGAATCTTATGATAACGATGAATTTATTAATTTTGAGCTGTCTGTCTACGCTATAAGGTACACAATGAAAAGCTAAATCTATACTTATAAAATGGTAACGTGACTGACTGACAGACAACGCACAGCCTAAACCGGTAGACCTAGGGACTTGAAATTTTGAGACAATATTCCTTAAGTACCGTAGGGGTGCACTGAGGAAAGATTTTCTAAAATTCCTGCCCTAAGTAGGTAAAAAAGGGGGAAACAGGTTGTATGTAAATCCGTCATTCTTAACGTTAAATATACGAAACTTGGTATTCAGCTTTTCGGTTGATAAATGAAAGGACGAGCATTGTTTTTTTTTTAAATCTACCCTTGAGTGGATAAAAAAGGGGGTGAAAGTTTGTATGGAAGATTTGTTATTTTTTACATTACAGATGTAAAAATGAGTATTAAGCTTATGCGCTAAAAATAAGAAAGACGTCTATCAAAAAAATTAGATTTTTTTCCCCCTAAGAAGATATAAAAGGGGACTAAAGTTTGTAGTTATGAAAATCCGTCATTAAACTTGATATAGCTTTTCGGTTAACGAATAAGATGTGTTTTAGCTTTTTGATAACTCTACCCATTAGGGGAAAGGGGGGGGGGCGAATATTTTGTGTAAGAAATTCGTTATTAGTAAGTGACATCAAAGTGGCATAACTATGCACGTATATCTCGATATTCAATCACTTTGGGAAAATATAGAAGATAAAAGTTTGAATGAAATTCTGCCATTTTTAAAGTTGAAGCCATGAAAATTAGTAGGTATACCTACACGAGAATTGCTGGATCGATTTTTATGGTATTTGATTTGTTGGATTAGTCACCGCCTATAAAAGAATCGAAGAAAAAAAAAATGGTATTATACCCTTGGGTATGGTAGGGTATGGGTAGGGTAGGGTAGAGGTAGAGTAGAGTTAGGGTAGGAATAGAGGGGTAGGGTAGGGGTAGAGCAGGGTAGGGTAGGGGTAGAGCAGGGTAGGGTAGGAATAGAGGGGTAGGGTAGAGGTAGAGGTAGAGTAGGGTAGGGTAGGTGTAGCGTAGGGTAGGTTAGGAGTAGAGTAGGGTAGGGGTAGCGTAGGGTAGGGTAGGGGTAGAGTAGGGGTAGAGAATGGTAGGGTAGAGTAGAAAAAGCGTAGAGGTAAAATAATCACGCGTACAAAGTCGCGCGGGACAGCTAGTAAATAATAAAATCAATCCTCTAATAATTTAGGGTTGTGTTTAAAAAGTAAGTATTAATTCTGTGTTTGACTTTATTTTGATGATGACTAATTCACGGTAACAAATAAAACACATGTAGGTTTTGTTATTTTTTATTTATCTCTAAAAAGTGTTTAATTGTTTTTCTAAAAATCTTACCGATATTTATCAGAGTTAGAAATGATTTCTACAATACAGGAAGAAAGGAATTTTACAGTTTTGTAAAAGGTGTGAATTCATAAAATGTAGCGTCCAAATTATATTAAAAATGCGAGTAAATGGACTGATGTGTGCTGAGTTTTACGGCAGTAATAAGTCATAAGTCATGAGCGTAATGTGCGTGAAATAGATTCTGCGCGCCCTCTCTCAGCTTCTAGAAGAAATGTTTAAATTCAGCCTGACGCGGCCCGCTGGCTCGGAACGCGAAATTAGCCTGCCACGCCGCAGATCGCGTTGTTTGAAATATTATGTGAAATGATATGAGTATCACCCCGAACATATTTTATTTATGAGATTGTATTCGCATATTTTTGGAGTGTACGTAATGCTGCTTTTTTTCTCTCAATCTGAAACGTTACGTGAATACGCAGGTGATCATAAAATAGTTATGTGATGCGCCAATCACGTATAAAGACTTTAATTCCGTAGGGGTATAAGGTATAATACATAAATAGGGTATAATATATAATTTAATTATGTTTATGTATAGATATACTTATTGTTTTTATGTTTCGCAAATAGCTGTTTCACTCAGAGCGTGTATGTTTTGGATGAAATTACAATTATAAAGTTTTTAGCGTCCTCCAAGATAATTTATTACTACTTTCCTTATCGATATGTAGTCCTAAAGCTTCTAACCCATTATTTTAAATAAAATAGCCTATATTTTAATCCAGGAAACTTGCTATATGTCAAGTTTCATCATTTATGAGTAGTAAGTTAACTAAGTACAACAAAGCTACAGAAAAAAAATCAAGTAACTAACAAGTTGTTTTAAAACAAACTAGAAACCATGCATGTGCTAAATTCCAAATATTCCTTTTAATAGTTGAAATAGCATAACAAAAACCACAGCAACATCTGCATCAGTATAATACCATAAACCACTCACATTTATTTTCATCAACAACGCAATATTGGTACATTTTGTCCTAATTCGCTAAAAAGGTATTGTGTAAATTGTCGGCGACATCGTCGAAATTCACGTCGGAATCAATTCGCGGATGTTGAAAAACCACAACAAATTGAAATATACCGAGATCGACAACGTTCGCAATATTATTTGATTGAAATACGGATGTGCATATTTATATCGCTTTGATCTGTTTTATTATGTACATAACAACTATTATACGTAGTTGTATTTTATTATTTTTATTTTTGTGTGGGTTTGAGTGGATCCCTGGATAGTTTATATTTACAATTGGACCCGGTAGGTAGTGCTGAGCTACGATGGCGAAGCCGCATGAGGATCAGCTAGTATAATATTAATAAATATTAATTGCTACAAATGTTTCTCTGCGATTTTGATGAAATATTTCGTGTTAGTTTGATTGCTAGTACCTATGCATAATTACATATAAAAGTTTTGGAATTTTCGCGAATCTATTAGCCAATTACAGGTCTTTGCGATAAGACTGCCTATTAGACTTTACTTTTAAAATTATTATTTTCTTATGTAATTTTCTTATGGTGTACAATAAAGGATACTCTACTCTACTTTGCTTATAGTTTGCTCAACAGTGTTTAAATTATATTAAACATATTTTTTTTAGTACATACAATTAAAATACATAATATACGAGTAGAGATAGAGAAAGTTAGGTATAGTTTTAATTAGGACAAAAAAAATATTGTATATAAACGATAGCGCCCATTTTGACAGGTGAGCTCCATCATAAACCGCAACACCGCTTACCGTCTAATGGATTTCAAGCCAAGATAAGTATTACCAGTCCTCACAAGTAATAGTTTTGGCAGTTGAGTCGTAATTGTATCAAAGTCGACTCACTTCAATACCTTAGCATTAAAAAACTTTTAATCAAAATCCAAGCCACCAAAAAAATTCTTACAAAACTTTAACCACATTCAATACTGTCCATTAAACTAGAGAAATAACCGAAGAAGTTGATATATATCAGGAAAGTTAAAACGTGCTAAAAAGGCCGGGGCGATAATAAAAAAATCCGCACCGGAATAACGGCGCGACGAAGCGTTGGCTCTGAAGCGGCTATGAATAATCCTTGCGTCAGCGCCACGCGAGCTCACTGCCCAATTAAAAACGTACTCTTTCCACGATTTTTAGCTTAGAATATTGTATAATAAGCCAATAAAATACCCCACTTAACGCCCTCTGAGCCCCGCCGCTATGAAATATGCACTTCTCAACCTCATTATAGCAAGCTAAAATTAAATGCAAGAACTACGACTGGGACGTCGCTTACAACTTAACTAATTGAAATTTAACGTTTTAATTTAAATATTTTGAACAGATGGATGGGTCGTATTGAGTTTTGGATTAAGATGTGGGTACACCTACTGCTGCTAATGGGTTCTAAGAATATCTAATAAACTAGTTAACTTATTATTGTATGTTGATTATTTATGAAGGTACTCATTAAAGATATGTAGGTACAGAGAGCGTCATTAATTGTTGACCCCTGCCTGCTTGAGTATAAACTCCTTCAAATATGAGATACTGTAACTACATTTTTCAGCATTTTGGTCACGAGATGCCTCGACCAGACGTCCCGACAATTCTTTGTAAATTTTACCGGCCCCTGGCCCCCACGGTCCTAGCGTCTCTTATTAATAATTAAATTCAACCATTGAATTAGATAAAGAGGCGTATGAAGCTTTTCCAAAGCAGCCTAACTATAAAATCAAATAAGCGCCATTGATGATTGGTTTTTTATATTTTTATTTCCTTTAATGTTTTATTCAACATCAAAATTAATCAACCGATAATTACATCCATGAAGCACTGCCTATGCGCAAAATTAAATACTTGGCAGTACAGAGTAATATGTACATTACAGAAGCTTCGATTAGACACATCGCAAGATAATTAGATTTCACACTCTGAAGGAGTAGCTAATCTGTACTGGAAATACATCCCTGGCTTTGACGTGGCATTCTGGTTGATTCGAGTATAAACGCCAAATGCATGTACATTGCCTACACTTAACTTGATTACATGGAACTTACGAGTGCCAAGCATAGATAATGAGATGTTGTTTACTATCCTTACTATATAATATTATTAAATTCAGGAAAAAGCGAATGTCACGTCGTATCAAGAAGTTAAAGAATTGGCTAAGTATAGAGAAACTTGGAGGAAGCTCCACCGACAATAGCAAAGCTCGTTAAAAAAAGTGAATTTTAATAAATTTAATTTAAAAAAAAGTAAATTTTTGGTTCCTCATACATTTTTTTTGTGTATTGTGCAAACTTTTGTGCTACAAGCTGTTTAATTTCATGAGCATATTGACCTTCTAAGGGTTCCACACTATTTTTGTTACACGACACACGTCTTATATTATAGTCATGTTCATCTAGAATCATTTACAGTGAAACAAAGTTATTCTTAAAGCATTCAAGATAAATAGACTATGAAAAAAATATCAAACTTCACACCCTCCAAAAATAGTTAACTTGGTAATTAATTTTCATCATATTTTTAACACTTAATAAATTATTTGAAGTAAAACATTAAAAATAGCGGATCAAACATGTAGAACTGTTTGTTTTTCTTCAAACGTTTGACGCGAACGCAACAAGTGGTCCCAAATAAACAAATGCCGGTTATGGCTAAGTATGTTTGTGTTATGATTCTCACACCGTGTGTGCTGTGCGCGCCGCATTTTTGGTTCTAACTAAAGCAACAACAGCTTAACATGTGTTGCGATATTGGTTACTTTATAAGGTGCCATATAAAACTACAGGTCATATAAAAAGGTTGATTGGTATCGTATAGAGGTTCTTTAAGCAATTTAAAGTGTAGTAGGTATTCAGAAAAGGTTATAAATTGCCTTTATAACCTTTTCTGAATACTAAAGGAGTTCTCTATTTATGAGTTTTTTTTTAATTAAGAAAATATTTCAAAGCATTTACATAGCACGTCAACTTTTATACAGCACTTTACATTAGTTTACCACAGCAGGGCAGTAAAATTTTCTACAAATCAAAATGATGACAGAGATTAATATGTGGATAATATGGTTGTCGGTATTTATCCAGCTGCTTCAGCAATTTTTCAGCTTAAAAAGCTTCAGCTTCGGGTATCAAAACTTCAAAAAGCTTATTTAAAAAAAAAAAACAATTCAATGAACTTGATAAGTTGAACATGTAATAACAATGATTTAAAATGCAGCAGACATAATGTTCAACATTATTTACGCTTCATTACAAATAACATCCCACGCTGACGTGATGGATACGAAAAATTATTCTTTATTTATAAAAAAAAAATCGACGCAAAGCGAAAGCGTGAGTAACCCTAATTCAGTGGTTACCGAGTTGTAAACAAAAATCCGTAACACATTGCTCTCATGAAGTGTTGACAGGTGGTGAGAAAGAATGTATCTTCCTTATAGGTAAGTTTTTTTTGTGAGCAGCTTAAGGGTTAACGAATAGAATTTTTGAAGCTATATCGCGGAAATAAATGAAGTCAAAGTAAAATCCTGCTAGTAGATAATCGATTTTTGTCTGTACAAAAATTTTGAACTTGTTCGCTTCGGATGTATAAGTTTTTTATAACAATGTTAATAAGTATAATAAAAAGAAATGATTTATGCTTTTTTTTTCAATAATCTATTTATTTTTGACAATTTATTTTAGCTTTGTTATTCCTAAAGTTTGAGACACATTTTAAAGTTAGATCAGTTGGCAAGATATTTTTAGAGTATTGGCTACCTAGAGCTCCCTATATCAACTGTCTCAGACTCACTCAGATCTTCAGGAAAGCCGAGACTGACGGCTTAATCTGCTGTCCGAGGCACAGAACAAGTGATACGCAAAAAACTTACAATGTCAGAAGTGTGTATTTCTAGCTTTTGCTCGTGGCTTCGCTGGTGTTAATTTAGAATTAAAAATTAAATCATGAAACACACGTGGCACCATCTATTATCATAAAAACGTTAAGTATTGTTGTTTTCCTCAGATAAAAGACGTAGGTCACTCTAGGTTTCTGTACACCTGATAACGTAGTTCTATGCAAAATTTCAGGATGAACGGTTCAGTGGTATAGGCATGAAAAGGTAACAAACAAATAAACTTACTTTCGCATTTATAATATTAGTAATTAGTAAAGTAAGTAAAATTAATAAAGACGTAATAATTTACAACAATTTACTAAAGCCATTAAAAATTACTAGTTTGGTTAAAGCAACGTAGGTAACTAACGCAGTTTAAGCTAAACCCATGGAGACAATTTCTTTAAAAGCCTTTAATATCTTTTTAAAGTTTTTATCTTGAAAAGGGTACTAAACAAGGCGAGTCGCGAACATTATTTAGAAAAAAAAAGGAAACCGCGAGGAGTTTACTTGTTTCGAAAAGGCGGGTCGTTGTGGCATCAGATAGCGGCAGATTTGCGGCCGCACCATTAACAAATTACCTCTTTAAAGCGCTCCTTGAAAAGCTTCTTTATATCTATATTATAGCTAGTTTTATTTTCACATATGCGGTCGCGTGATTACGTGCGGTAATAAGAAAATGAATACGAACATATTGTATAGACTCAGGTATATAAATAAGGTACGTACATTTTGCTCGGGTAGCTCTTTTTGTCTTGGATGTTATCATAAAATATCCTGTTTCTTTCTTTGCGAGTCTTACGTAGATAGTAACGGCCAATAACCAGCTTATTATTTTCTTTAGCCACGAGTTTTAAACCTAAATATAATTAAATAAATGGCGGAAAAAAGCAACTGACTACAATGCTTCTTAAATACACATACCTAAATACCTACTTGACATTCTGATGAAATTATACTTGTAGTTGTCATTTGTTATTCCATGAATAGAGATTACAATACATGAAGGAAAAAAATTAAATAAATAAATAAATATTCGCGTCTTAAGTAAAATTAAACGTCTAGATTTCAGTTGTATACTATATTACCACAGTATAAAGAGCTCTTTCCCTACAGTAGTCCAACGAACACGTCTAGACAGAGCAATCGTGCGGGGTGTGTGGGGCGAGGGACGGATGAGGGGCCGCGGCCGGCAGTACCTTTTTCCATACTCCATTCGGGTACTACACCGTCATTTGTTTTTAGTGGGTGGCACATTTTATTTATTTTACATATCTCTTGCTCTGTAAGTACACCCTTACACCCCTGAATGCCGGGGTGTATGACTATCATTACAGCATAGGTTTTGGAATTTGAAAAAAGAACTGTCATACTCATACTGCACGAAGAATATTTTTAAAAAGTTAATATTTTTTTTCTTGGTATCGATTAATTACTCGAATCGGAATCTAGACAATTTATTTTATAAAGATTTTATTTTAAATATGGAACTATTTGTTTCCACATCGTATGTTAGATGGAATCGATTTAAAAATCAAACTGGCCAGCAAGATTTGACGCGCTTGCATGCGTGAAAAAAAAAAAGGCAGTCTACTAGATTCCTAAAAAGAACGTGACCATATCTCTTACAAATTGTAATAATTTTACTATTAATTTTAATTAAATAGGTAAGTACACATTTTTTTCTTCTTAATAAATGTTCATTGAAACCTGCTGTCTTGTTGTTTACTTACCTCACAATCGATATGTAAAGCAGAGTATTTATCTCGGGCGTAAGCATCAATTGCATACTCGGGTTAATTAGCGCCTTCGCTTCGCTCAGGCGCCAAAAACCTCGTATGCAATTGATGTCATACAGCCCTTGGTTAATAATCTACTATTAATTTTGAATGTTGATTCAATTTTTCAACGGGTGTGTTGATTATAAATAATTATGACATTTATTTTGAGATCCAAGATGGCGGACGCGAGTTTTTAATAAAAGTCAATATGGGTATCGTTTTCTAGGTTTTCGGGGGCGGTGATAACGAATATGACATTTATTTTGAGATTCAAGATGGCGGAAGCTAGTTTTTAGTAAAAATCAATATGGGTATCGTTTTATAGGTTTTCGGGGGTGGTGATTACAATTATGACATTCATTTTGAGATCCAAGATGGTGGACGCGAGTTTTTAGTAAAAATCAATATGGGTATCGTTTTATAGGTTTTCGGGGGTTATGATTACAATTAGACATTCATTTTGAGATCCAAGATGGCAGATCTGACTTTTGAAATAAAATCAGTATGGCTTCGAGGTTTTTGGAGAATTGTTCATCTCAAAACTTAAAATCAATGTCATATTTGTAATTACCACTCCCGAAAACCTAGAAAACGATATCCATATTCATTTTTACCAAAACCTCGCAACCGCCATCTTGGATCTCAAAAGAAATGTCATATTCGTTATCACCGCCCCCGAAAACCTAGAAAACGATACCCATATTGATTTTTACCAAAAACTCACGTCCGCCATCTTGGATCTCAAAATTAATGTCATATTCGTAATCACCGCCTCCGAAAACCCAGAAAACGATACCCATATTGATTTTTACTAAAAACTCGCGTCCGCCATCTTGGATCTCTAAATTAATGTCATTTTCGTAATCATCACCCCCGAAAACCCCAAAAACGATACCCATAATGATTATTTTCAAAAACTCGCGTCCGCCATCTTGGATCTCTAAATTAATGTCATATTCGTGATCACCATCCCCGAAAATCTCAAAAACGATAACCATGTTGAATTTTTTCAAAAATCATACTGGATTTCAAAATTAACGTTTATCCCGTAATATTGGCAACTCTTCCTAGACCACGTAAAATTTCCGTGATTCCCGTAAAATTCCCGTAACCCGAACGGGAATGTCTGAACCAAAGTTAATTAAATTTGACATAGACAGCATGGAACCAATAGAAGATAGACATCGATTTTCATAGGCTATAGGATAGGTACCTATGGAAAGAAAAATTACATGCGGACGAAGTCACGGGCAACAGTCTAGTCATAGGGCTTCTCCGTATAGATTAGGTAATTCTTTATTGCGTGTTAAGAAAATAAATGATATTTTTTTTTGTGTTTAGTCCCGTGTCAACCCTAACACTTTTTTACGTCGAGACGAATGTCTAGACGTTGTCGGCATTTTCGAAAACATCAAACGCGTTGACTGACTGTATGATATCTAGACTGTGATATTACTATTATGTGTATACATTGTCCGGAAAAACTCGATTTTATAGTTTGCAACCCCAAACTTTGACCCTTTTCACTCAGTTGACATTTACAACTATACCAAGTAAAGCAGCTGACACACACTCGTAAAATTAGGGTTATAAAAACTGTAAAATTATATAGTATCAACATTTCTACTGATACTGGGAACACAACAAACAACAATCTTAAAAATATAACGTTTTAAGTGAGTGTCGATATTTTTAGCTTATTTTTGGATTAATTTTTAATAATGTTAACCCTTATATGCGCACTATTCGAGTAATGTAATCAAATTGGCCAAAGCTACGTCTCTATAGAGCAAAAAAAATGTTTGTTCCGTTTTCGTATAGATATAGGTATAATTAGTTATTCTTTATTTCATTATTACACATAATGATATTAATTTTCAAATTTAGATTAGACAAAATTATCAGTATAAAGTAATTATATAAATTATCGTATCAGTTGTTTTTTCAAATTTCTTATTAAATACCTATTTATATTTTTCAAATATCTTATTAAATATTTATACTTAGACAAAATTATTAACATATATATATTAACATATAATATTTATAAACATTTTTATAAAGTATTTATGCATGCATACTATGCGAACACAAAATTCGGAATTTGTAGAAAAATCGATCACGAGCGAGATTTGGGCAGGATTTGAAAATCCCGCACTTTTTCTTTACAGAAATATTATTTTATATTCATTTTTACAGTATTTAGAGTGGATATTAGATTGTTCTAGAATATCGTATAATACGGTGTATTACTGTCTCTAACTGTGCAAGATTTAATCAACTGTTTCGTGTTATTATATATTTTGGGTGTAAAATCTATTAGATGTACTGGTTTCTATCACCGTTTTAGCAAGTGTTCATTAATTTTTTAAACGCACATGTATCCGAAAATTTAGAGGCGTGCCTGGGTTTCGAACCTACGCCCTTTGACTTGGCAGTCCACTAGGCTATCAATGCTTTTAAAAAATATATATTATGAATATTATGATAGAATTATTCCAAGTACGAATAAAAATACATTTCTCTACGTTAGTCAAGATATTTTCACGTATAAATCACTCAGTTGAACGAAAAAACGGCTCGCAATAATTTACAGTCTCGTGCCATGGCTCACTTAATTTTTTTTAATAAAATCTTATTTAACACATTTTCTTTTTTTTTAAGAACACAAAAAAGTGTTACTTCAAAAAGAGTATCTAAAACATTTTCTAGAATGTTTTGTTGTCTTTAATTAATGTTGATCAAAGCCTGTTGTATCTAAATTAATTAAATGTTCTATCCATCAATCTGAGTTTAATTTTCTGCAATTCAATTGCGGAGTTTAAAAAAAGGAAAATCTAATGATTCGTTCTCCTTTTTGCGGCCGGTATTTTGCAGAAATTTGCAATGAATGTACATAGGTAAGTATATAAAACGGCAGTAACTGTTAAGAGAATCAGCTTATTAGTCCGACCGCACACCAAACACCAAACATTTGCGTCAAATATGTGGCACAACTGTAACGCAAATACAGGCAAAATAGTCGATGCACTAAAATTTTACTTTTGGCGCACAGCGGGACTTAGCGGTGTATCAATATGCAAAAGTTAATCTTTGTCGAACAAATTATGATATCATACAATATTTTGAATACTTTTTAATCCTATAATATTAGATTTCACCATCAACAGTGTAAATAAACCTTTACTTAATCTACATTTCTTTTTTAAATTAGAGAACATTTACGTTTCAGTAAGTATTTATTTTTAAGTTTGTAGTTACCCAACGCGTACATTTTAGTGAAATTAAAAAAGCATAGCTGGCTAGAAGTTAATATAATAATTTTAAAAGCAAGGTTCGTGCAATAATAATATTTTTAAGAACGCGTCCGCTTAGATTAGAGTGGCGTAGGGTCGAGATCGCCGCCGCAGACCGTTGCGGCCGGAAAGGAAGATTTACCCAAATTTCGGGCTACGTTAAACACTCAGTTTTATTTTTAAATATTCAAATGTACCTACCGTGTGTGCTGGTTGAATGCAAAAATATACTTAAAGTATCTTAAAAATGTTCGGTCTTTTACCAACTTCGAAAGTTCAGAGGATTTTTGCTTCGCCATTTTACGTTCTGTTAGTTAATATTGCATGATTATTCAGAGATGAGTTATTCTATTTAAATCAAGCATTATTTAAAACACAACCTACTAGTTAACAAATATTTTGAATATCTGTTTAAAATATATTTTTTTAAATATTAAAATAATTGAAATAGACATCATACATTTTTTGGTTATGATAAATTTGGTGTTTACGTAATTCTTATTTTAAACGGGGCGTAGCACTACTATGCGGAAGTGACATGCCGTGACGTCACATCCGGTCGGTGTTACGCATAGCGCAGGCGCAGGGTTCCTACCGGAAGCCGGAAGTTGTGGTGTTGCGGCGCACAATCTGGAGTTGGACGGCGGGAAATACTGAATCAAGTGCAGCCTGAGCATTCTGTTTTATATATGAGGGTTTAAAAGATATATGGGTACGTTTTCATTTGATATCATCCGTAGCCGAGGTAATTCCCGTTGTTAGGTATAATTGTTCTTACATGCGTGTATCCGCTGTAGTTTCTCTTTGATGTTCATGTTTACGTAGAGATGTTGCCGACCTGCTGAGTCAGCGGTTTGCTTAGTCAGATTATGTTATTAAATGTATATGTAAGGGATTTAGTAGGAAGTTCAGATTAATTTGTTGATTTATCTACTGAGGTAGCTATTATTGGGCCCGCTTAATTTGTTCATGAAATTCGAGCTGCAATGATTGGTAATAAAGTTTGTTGCTATATTAAAAACAATTTTCTTTAGTTTTTAATTGCAATTTACCATTGTTAACTTTAGATGCCATGGTTGTAGGTACTATAGGAAACCCTAGATTTAGCTGCCCTGAAAATGAATGATATCCTTTATTGTAGTTTTTAGTGTAGTAGAAAAAAAGAAAGAAAAATAATTTATTTTTGTCTCGCACAAGTTCATAAAAATTACATCTATAATTTAAAAAATAATTAAGTTATAAAGAAAAAGAACAGCATAAATAAATTTTCATTGTAGGTCATGTGAGACCAAAAAATGGACCCTATCTCAGCCTATGCTGGCAATAAGAAACTGCAGCGCTGATTTTCAGATAGGACCTAAAAGTAACCATAGCCTAAAAACAGCCATAGATACATACGGTACGTACTTGCCATAGCTAGGATATAATTAAAACTGCATAATCTCATAAATAAAAATGTACAATGTTCTTTTCTCCACACTAGCTCAGTTACACAGCTAACTTGCATACGGTTCGATCGATCATGAAAACAATAATAATATCCTCCTCCTGACCGGATTGACCTGAACCATAATCCGATGGGACGGCAATTTGAAACGAGCAAAGAGAGGCTCAAGACCTATGGCTACGGTTTTACGTGCTCTACGAGGCTAGGAGCAAGTGAGAGGTCTTCTTCTTCTTCTTATCGTGTGGTTGATGAACAACCTGGTGTCAGGGTTAGACATGGCTTTACACACCATTGAAAAATCTCTTCGTTTTAGCAACTGATTATTAATTTTTAATACGCACATAACTTACGAAAAGTCAGAGGTGCGCGCCTTGGGATCGAACTCGAGACTTCTGACTTGTCTGTCGACGCTCATACCACTAGGTTATCAGTCACACACAGTGAGAAATAATTATTTTTTATATAATTATAATACGCACATAACTTAGAAAACTCAGAGGTGCATACCTTGAGTTCGCACTTGTGACCTCGAGAAGAATGTTTATTAATATCATATAGGAAGGGTTAAAGGAGTTTTTACATTTATATCGTAACGCCTTCCCACTTCTCATTAAACGTGAAAATTAGTTAAACACTTCCAAACTAGTTTCAGCCGAAAATCTTCATAACAAAGTAGTAAAATTTATTTGCAGATACGTCGAGACTCAGATCGCAACTCGTGGGACACATGTCGGAACTTCTACTTGAAAACTTCGCGCGAACAAAGAGTAAAGCCTTGTATTCGTAATGTGCGCCGAGTAAGGATTTATACCTTCATAATTTAATAAAATGAGTAATTTGAGAGCTTTTATCATAATTAAGGTTGTTATCGCTTCACGCATTCCTTTGTCGGAAAGAGATAAAAAAATAATTTAAATGTTTGATTTTGTGTTTGGAATTATTGACATTTTAATTTAATTAAATAAGCAAAATCTATTTATCGTATAATTAGTAATTTTATAAATATACATATAAAAATAATTGTGTGTAAATACATATACATTTTATAAAGTATTTATACATAGTATGCAAACACTAAAGTTCGGAGTTTTGTGTAAAAAAAAACATCGTTACGAGCGCAATTTGATTTGAAAATAATGTGTGTCAAATACAATAAAGAAACTACTGGTAACTTTTTTTTCATACTCAACTGAGGCCCCAAGGTTTAGCACTGTAGAGGCCTTTTTGGGCCCATATGGTTGCAATCTAATTTATTCCGTCCCTTTTATGAGTCAGCATCATCATTTATTGAATTAAAATTTATATATTTTTTTAATTTTCAGCCATTATCGTCCCACTGCAGGGCAAAGGCCTCCCTACCCTCCTTCCATTCCTCCCGGTTTTAAGCTTTCTGTGGCTAATCCTGCCAATAAGCGTCTAGCTCGTCCCGCCATCTCCTTCTGGGTCTGCCGCGACGTCGTCTAACGTTGTGTGGGCTCCACTGGGTAGTGAGCCAGAAGCCTAGTCAGATGGCTTACTGTACACCCACCAACCCGCATTAGACAAGCGTGGTGGTTTAACTGTCTAATCCCCTACCATTACCAATTTAAAATTATCGAACGAAATACATTCACAATATAAGTTAGAGAGAGTATGTCAGGAAGACAATAGAGAATATACATAATATTGCTTATAATGTAGTATTAATTCTTATTGGATTTTGTCTATCCTCACTGTTATTTAGCAAATTTTTACCGCCTATTAGCCTTTTAGCTTAGCATAACGATCGTTAAAGACACTACATTTAGATGGCTTGCAATTTAAATCCAATCCGTTTTGATATCGATAAAATTACCACGAAATTCATTTTTGTCGAAGCACCTGAACCGGTGCAACCAACACTCACCAGAATTTTATATCTATACTTATAATAAATCTGTAGAGAGGCCAATTCTGTACATGAAATATATTTAAAAAATAACTATCAGGGGGTGATTAGGGATCGATACTGATGCCAAAAATGCAATCAGTAAACTTTTTGTCTGTCTGTCTGTCTGTCTGTCTGTCTGTCTGTCTGTCGGTCTGTATATTCGTTATAGAAACCAAAACTACTCGACGGATTTTAACGAAATTTGGCACAATTATTCTTCATACTCCTGGGCAGGTTATAGTATACTTTTCATCAC
This sequence comes from Protodeltote pygarga, assembly GCA_936450705.2. Taxonomy (NCBI): domain Eukaryota; kingdom Metazoa; phylum Arthropoda; class Insecta; order Lepidoptera; family Noctuidae; genus Protodeltote; species Protodeltote pygarga. Next base: position 9,929,305 of record OW388249.2, on the reverse strand, counting down.
GCTACGATCAATAGGAGCAGAGCAGTGAAGGGAAATATTGGGAAAACGCACAGCCTAAACCGCTGATCTTAGAGACCTGAAACTTGGAGGGTGTGTTCTTTATATGACGTAATTATCCGATAAGAAAGGATTTTTCGAAATTCTACCTCTAAGGAGGTGAAAAATAGGGGCAAAATTTGTATGGGACAACGGGATTCCTTGGTCCAATCTACTTCATATTTTGCATAAACATTCTTTTTCAGAATTGATGGAACACGTGTTTCGTATTTTATTAAAACTCATCGCCTAACAGGGTTAAAAAGGGGTAGAAATTTATTTTAGGGGTGATTTGCATCGAAGTTGATATCAATACTCCTTAGTGCTTTTGATTTAAACTGGCTTGGTGCAATGTAATTACCTTTTAAAATTGGAATGCCAAATATAAATCGGATTAGAATTCGAAAGGACATTGCCAATCTTTATATGGAAGTTGGACCAAGTGCTACCCAGAATGAACACATAGTACAATTTGTTCCTTAGGCCAATAGTTATCAAAATCTATCCCAGGAGTCAAGAGAAAAACAGGGTTTTGTTATGCATTTTTTATATGAAAAAATCAATCTTAAGAATTATTTTCAATGTAATTGTGAGTGTATTAATTGTACTTTTTATGTTACAATAATAATGTAATTTATCAGCAAGTGTACATTAATGAACATTAAAAAATATACATTATTTTTGACATAAATATAATCAAGAAATCAAAGCATTACAAGAACAAGCATTAGGCTGAAATGTTGCTCCACAAAAATTAACTTGAATAGGAATGCAACATAACGCCACCTCACTATTTGTACTGACTACTCTCAACTACCATATTAGAATACTGGAATTGGTGCCCAATACAAGTTTAAATAAACAACGCACCAATATACATAATGGCATGGTGCAAACGAGACACAATAGAACAGCTTTTTGTGTTTTGCATGCTACGTAATATTGCCAGATGTCCCGATTTGGCGGGATATCCCGCATTTCAGCCCTACTGAAAAAAAAAACCAACCCCAATTAATTAATGAGATTGATCCCAATTAAATCTGTGATTTTGAATAAAAGGGTTAGGCATATTTCCGTCCCGATTTTTCCATTCCTGTACCGCTTTTGGTGCTACAGGACAATGTTATAAAATATATTAGATGTAGATTTATGTATTTTGGGGGGAAAAACATCCCATACTCATAATTTAATGAAAAATAATTATTAACAACAAAACTTTTTTTTCCTGGGACGAATTTTTTTTTAAATATTTGTTTTGGATGTAAATTAATGCCACGATACCACTGGAGCTACTTTCATTCCTGGGCAGCACTTGGTCCAAACCCTGTCAATGTCCTTTCAAATTTATTTGTTTTCTTATATTGGAAAGAAAAATTTACCAGCCTTATAAGTACCTATCTTGATTTTCCTTTGAAAATTCCTTAGAAATCTCTTAGATTATATTATTATATAATAGCGAATATTTGCAATTGCTATACCGACGATATTATTGACTGTCATTTGCCCTGTACCTAAGTCTGCTTATACAATGACGCTAAAAGTAGTGGCATCGACTTAGAGTAGTACAATTTGTTCTTATGGGCAGTACAGTTTGTTGATTTATCATTTTTCTAGGTATCTATAATACTAATTCGATTTAAATAAATAAATTATGTTCAAAATATTCTATAGTCTACGTGAGCGAAGCCACGCGGGAAAAGCTAGTTCGTAATAAAACAGTTCATAAAAATTTAATCAAACGAATATTTCGAGGTTTAAAATATGGTAGCTTATCTCGATGTCAGATATCAATTATTCGAATTATAAAATCTATCAATTGATTGGATCAATGTGGTAGTCTGATCCCGTGTCAGGAGGTTAGGGTCTTAGGGACATATATACACAAGTGGGGAGGAGTGAGGAGTGTGGTCTGAAGACTATAGATATCAATATTGAGGACAAACTACTCACTATTGTCTTCATGCATCTCTGGACACAGTACAAAAAAAATGTTTAAAAGTAAAAAAACTTCAGAAAATTTACAAACATATTAAGCCCTCCTGACCGAACCTCAACAAACATAGGTACGTAACTAAACAATTATGTATGAAAAATGTAAACTACTTAAAAATGGCCCTATAGATATTAATAAACATTCCCGTCATTTAACCCATGAATACCTACATATTAACTCAACATGACAATTCATACAGAACAAATTAAATAGGCTGATGATGATGATCATACAGTATAAAGCAATGTCACAGCGTTCGTCTGTCTGTTTCTCCGCTACTTCTTCTAAATCACGCAAGCGATTTTGTTTGATACGGTTTTCACTATCATTTAGAGAATTTAATTCGAAAAGTTTAGGTTTATAATTATATGTAATTCATACATATTAGTATAATATACACGCTTACGAAGTCGCAGGCAAAATGTTTATAAATTATAAACGTTTGCAGCCAGAATAAAACAAAAATGTTATCAACTTTGCTCAACGCATATTGTCAACTAAAAGTTCAAAACCCAATCGTAACAGTTGTGCAGTTCAAACTACGCCGCGACTAAAAATTATATCAGTTACTGTTGGTTTACAGAAATTTGCAATGAATGTACATAGGTAAGTATATATACACCAAAACTACAAATATTGTGCATTCACCAACATTTGCGCCAAACTGTAGCGCAAATACAGGCAAAATAGTCGATGCACTAAAATTTTACTTTTAGCGCACAGCGGGACTTAGCAGTGTATCAATATGCAAAAGTTAATCTTTGTCGAACAAATTAAGATATCATACAATATTTTGAATATTTTTTAATCCTATAATATTAGACTTCACCATCAACAGTGTAAATAAACCTTTACTTAATCTACATTTCTTTTTTAAATTAGAGAACATTTACGTTTCAGTAAGTATTTATTTTTAAGTTTGTAGTTACCCAACGCGTACATTTTAGTGAAATTAAAAAAGCATAGCTGGCTAGAAGTTAATATAATAATTTTAAAAGCAAGGTTCGTGCAATAATAATATTTTTAAGAACGCGTCCGCTTAGATTAGAGTGGCGTAGGGTCGAGATCGCCGCCGCAGACCGTTGCGGCCGGAAAGGAAGATTTACCCAAATTTCGGGCTACGTTAAACACTCAGTTTTATTTTTAAATATTCAAATGTACCTACCGTGTGTGCTGGTTGAATGCAAAAATATACTTAAAGTATCTTAAAAATGTTCGGTCTTTTACCAACTTCGAAAGTTCAGAGGATTTTTGCTTCGCCATTTTATGTTCTGTTAGTTAATATTGCATGATTATTCAGAGATGAGTTATTCTATTTAAATCAAGCATTATTTAAAACACATACCTACTAACAAATATTTTGAATATCTGTTTAAAATATATTTTTTTAAACATTAAAATCTTTGAAATAGACATCATACATTTTTTGGTTATGATAAATTTGGTGTTTACGTAATTCTTATTTTAAACGGGGCGTAGCACTACTATGCGGAAGTGACATGCCGTGACGTCACATCCGGTCGGTGTTACGCATAGCGCAGGCGCAGGGTTCCCACCGGAAGCCGGAAGTTGTGGTGTTGCGGCGCACAATCTGGAGTTGGACGGCGGGAAATACTGAATCAAGTGCAGCCTGAGCATTCTGTTTTATATATGAGGGTTTAAAAGATATATGGGTACGTTTTCATTTGATATCATCCGTAGCCGAGGTAATTCCCGTTGTTAGGTATAATTGTTCTTACATGCGTGTATCCGCTGTAGTTTCTCTTTGATATTCATGTTTACATAGAGATGTTGCCGACCTGCTGAGTCAGCGGTTTGCTAAGTCAGATTATGTTATTAAATGTATATGTAAGGGATTTAGTAGGAAGTTCAGATTAAATTTGTTGATTTATCTACCGAGGTACCTATTATTGGGCCCGCTTAATTTATTCATGAAATTCGAGCTGCAATGATAGGTAACAAAGTTTGTTGCTATATTAAAAACTGTTAACTTTGGAACTGTTGTTAACTTTGGATGCCATGGTTGTAGGTACTATAGGAAACCCTAGATTCAGCGCAACTTTATTGTAGTTTTTAGTGTAGTAGAAAAAAAGAAAAATAATTTATTTTTGTCTCGCACGAGTTCATAAAAATCAACATCTATAATTTTAAAAAGAATTGAGTTAAAAAGAAAAAGAACAGCATAAATAAATTTTCATTGTAAGTCATGCGAGACCAAAAAATGGACCCTATCTCAGCCAACCAATAAAAAACTGCAGCGCTGATTTTCAGATAGGACCTAAAAGGAGCCATGAGCGATACGTGCATAAAACAGCCATACATACATACGGTAAGTACTTGCCATAGCTAGGATATAATTAAAAACTGCATAATCTCATAAATAAAAATGTACAATGCTCTTTGCTCCTCACTAGTTAATTTACACAGCTAACTTGCATATCGATCGATCATGAAAACAATATGTTATTATAATGTCCTCCTCCTGATCAGATTGACCTGAACCATAGTCCGATGGGAGGGCAATTTGAAACGAGCAAAGAGAGACTCAAGACCTATGGCTACGGTTTTACGTGCTCTACGAGGCTAGGAGCAAGTGAGAGGTCTTCTTCTTCTTCTTATCGTGTGGTTGATAAACAACCTGGTGTCAGAGTTTAAACCACCCGTAGAGCTCTGACATGGCTTTACACACCAGAGAAAATTCTCTCCGAGTTTTTACATTCATATCGTAACACCGTCCCACTTCTCATTAAACGTGAAAATTAGTTAAACACTTTCAAACTAGTTTCAGCCGAAAATCTTCATAACAAAGTAGTAAAATTTATTTGCAGATACGTCGAGACTCAGATCGCAACTCGTGGGACACATGTCGGAACTTCTACTTGAAAACTTTACGCGAACAAAGAGTAAAGCCTTGTATTCGTAATGTGCGCCGAGTAAGGATTTATACCTTCATAATTTAATAAAATGAGTAATTTGAGAGCTTTTATCATAATTAAGGTTGTTACGCTTCACGCATACCTTTGTCGGAAAGAGATAAAAAAATAATTTAAATGTTTGATTTTGTGTGTGGAATTATTGACATTTTAATTTAGCAAAATCAATTTTTTGTGTAAAAATAATTGTGTGTAAATACATATACATTTTATAAAGTATTTATACATAGTATGCGAACACTTAAGTTCGAAATTTTGTAGAAAAAAAAAACATCGTTACGAACGGAATTTGATTTGAAAATTGTGTGTGTCAATTACAATAAAAAAACTACTGGTAACTTTTTTTATACTCAACTGAGGCCCTAAGATTTAGCACTGTAGAGCCCTTTTTGAGCCTATATGGTTGCAATCTAATTTATTTCGTCCCTTTTATGAGTCAGCATCATCATTTATTAAATTAAAATTTATTTTATTTTCAGCCATTATCGTCCCACTGCAGGGCAAAGACCTTCCTACACTCCTTCCATTCCTCCCGGTTTTAAGCTTTCTGTGGCCAATCCTGCCAATAAGCATCTAGCTCGTCCCACCATCTCCTTCTGGGTCTGCCGCGACGTCGTGTAACGTTGTGTGGGCTCCACTCGGTAGTGAGCCAGAAGCCTAGTCAGATGGCTTACTGTCCACCCACCAACCTGCATTAGACAAGCGTGGTGGGTTAACTGTCTAATTCTCTACCATTACCAAATTAAAATTATCGCACGAAATTCATTCACAATATAAGTCAGAGAGAGTATGTCAAGAAGACAATAGAGAATATACATAATATTACCTATAATGTAGTATTAATTCTTATTGGATTTTGTCTATCCTCACTGTTATTTAGCAAATTATTACCGCCTATTAGCCTTTTAGCTTAGCATAACGATCGTTAAAGACACTACATTTAGATGGCTTGCAATTTAAATCCAATCCGTTTTGATATCGATAAAATTACCACGAAATTCATTTTCGTCGAAGCACCTGAACCGGTGCAACCAACACTCACCAGAATTTTATATTCGTAATAAAACAGATCATAAAAATTTAATCAAACGAATATTTCGAGGTTTAAAATATGGTAGCTTATCTCGATGTCAGATATCAATTATTTGAATTACAAAATCTATCAATTGATTGGATCAATGTGGTAATCTGAACCCATGTGAGGAGGTTAGGGACATATACAATTACACAAGTGGAGGATATAATAGTGAGGATTATATTATATCAATATTGAAGACTAACGACTAACTATTATTGTCCTGCATCGTCCTGACACAGTAACTGCTCAAAGAAAATGTTTAAAAGTAAAAAAAAAGTCAGAAAAATAAAAAAATTACAAACAAATTAAGCCCTCTTGACAAAACTTCAGCAACCATAATTACTAAATAATTACGTAAATAATAAGTATGAAAAATGTGAATTGCATGTAGGTAGAAAGCTCAAAGAATAAACAACATTCATTTCGCCACAACAACATGACAATTCAAACAGGGTAAATTAAACACTATCAGCCAACTTTTTGACGATTAAAAAGGCAAGTGTTTGATTATGAACCCACCTTTAACAATTTAGTGGTCTACAAAAAAATACGAAGGCAGCCAACTGCCGTTTAAATTAGGAAGATGAAAGTTGAACGGTATCGTCCAAATCCGTCACCTAGATAGGTTTTAACGAACATCAATCCAAAACACGATGAATTTGCATGGCGGCAAAGCTTTGTGCGATGGTTCCCCAGAACCAGTGTGGGGCAACACTCACTCTGGTACAAAAACTAGCAACCAGCAACATGGTTGCTAGTTTATGACTTTTGTCCTATTAGCCGAACTTTACGATACGCACTTTTCTTCTCCGACACAACACAGGGCAAGCTATTTGAGAACCACCCGAAAGAACCTAGATTTGTGTAGTATTGTCTCTAAATAGTATAAAACAAAGTCACAGCGTTCGTCTGTCTGTTTCTCCGCTTCTGCTTCTGAATCACGCAACCGATTTGATTTGACTACGGAAAGATTTATAATTATGTGTAATTTACACATATTAAAGTAGTTAATATGCACGCGTACGAAGTCGCAGGCGAAATGTTTATAAATTATAAACGTTTGCAGCCAGAATAAAACAAAAATGTTAAAACTTTGCTCAGCGCATATTGTCAACTAAAAGTTCAAAAAAAAGTAACAGTTGTGCAGTTCAAACTACACCACGACTAAAAATTATATCAGTTACTGTTGGTTTACAGCTTTCCTTGTCAAATGTTTTGTTTACGTAAAAAATTAGTTAAACCAACCTGGACTTGAAATTAGTTTTCGTTCTCTCGTGACTTAGTTTCTAATATTTAACTAAGTAATTATAATTTAGTTTCGTACGAAAAATATATCATGAAAGTATAGAAATATACACGTGATGATCACCGGGGTGGTTTTAGTGAGGTAAGAATCCCACACTACCCTGTCTCTTCCCCGGAGGCAGGGTGCCTTTTGAAGGTTTCCCCCGGAAAAAAAAGGTATCACGTATATAAAAAACTTTACATTATCTTGAAAATTGAAATTGGCGATATATTATATTAAAATATAATGGTTTTTATGTTGAATAACATAAAAATAAAAAAGTTAATGGGTGGTGTAACTTACCCATTATCAAAATAAAGTCAGCCAATACTTTAGATCATTCAAACGCCGATGCCTAATGGAAATATTTATTTTCATTTGTAGGTAAACCTTTAATAACCTTTTAACCTTCTTGAATTATGTAAAAAAATAATTGAATGACATTGACAATCAATGCATGATCGTTGCTTTTCTTTATTGATTGCTTTTATTGTATAATTGTAGCATTTCTGCAATTTTGCAAGTAGAATTTTTAAACAAATTAGGAAACAATGAATGGAATACTATCAAAACTAGTGAGAAGAAATGTGACTTCACTGTTGAAGCGCAGTTTTCTGACAAGCCAACATCTTCTAAATACTGAAAAAGGGGTGACAGCAAAAAATCCCTTTCACATCGACCCAATTGAGAACCCCTCCCCCACTCTTAGATGTCATGACAACAACAGGCGTCAAGTCCTTTACGAATTTGGTATGTACGTCGGATTATGCTTGCCCAAATGGGTGCAGAAAGTGCAAATGCAGCATACTGACGAACTGGAGATACTTGTGGCCCCCGAGGGTCTGTTCCAAGTCCTAAGCTTCATGCGCAATCATCAACACGCATGCTTCAACCAATGCTCTTCAGCAACTGCAATTGATGTACCGAGTAGAGAATACAGGTTTGAAGTGTGCTATAATCTTTTAAGCCTCAGGTTTAGCGAGAGAGCTCGAATAAAAACTTACACAGACGAACTAACTCCTCTCCGTTCTGGGTTTGGATGTTGGAGGGCCTGCAATTGGTATGAGAGGGAAATCTATGACATGTTTGGGATTGTTTTCTCTCATCATCCAGATTTGAGGAGAATTCTCACTGATTATGGTTTCGTCGGGCACCCATTGAGAAAAGACTTTCCGATGGCTGGATACATTGAAGTTCGTTATGACGATGAATTAAAGAAGCTGGTGTATGAACCTTGTGAGTTTGCTCAAGAAGCTCGCAAATACGAGTTGCAGACGCCTTGGCATTATTTGAACAATTTCCATGAGGGATATAACTGTCCCAAACCCCCTCCCAAAGCGGCCTAGACTGGTAATTGTTATATTATTATAGATTTAACTCCATGTATTGCATTTTAATTTAAATTATATTTTTCGATACAATGTGGTAGTTTATCTGTACTATACAAACATCTATTGCCAATAATGTTTGTCTGCGCATCACTTCAAACCTCAAAGCGGCTGAACCGATTTTGATGATTTTTTATGTGGATTTTAGTGAGTTCCTGAATGGTTTATATTTACAATTGAACCCGGTAGGTGGAGCTGCGGTCAGGTAAAATTACAACTACGGTGGCGAAGTCGCGAGTATGATAAAAATAAACACATACCTAAGTGTATTCCAGAAATGCTTTACAGTAGCTGGAAGTCGTATGTAAGAGGGTGGGAGCCTGTTGCATAATATACCAGGCTTTTGATGCAGGGTTTCAGACTCCATCGACTAGGAATTGAACACAAGACCTCTTGCTCAACAAACGCGTTCACAATCAAGTGGTTGCAAACGCGATTGACTAACAAGGCAATCGAAAGAGGTAAAAACATAATTAATTATTAAAACCCTCCACCTGCACCCTAGCAAATTATATTTTTGTCAACGTACTTCACTATAGCAAATTATATGTGTCAACGCATTTCGCTATAGCAAATTATGTATGAACGCACTTTACTATAGCAAATTATGTGTGAACGCGACCGACTTTTCTTTCGGAAAAGCCTTGTTTGAATGCAGCTTATTCACTAATGAGCTTTTGTCTTGACACAATGGGAGTCACTTAGTGAAGCGTCACACATAGCTCAAGATGGCTCCCCGACCAGCTGACGGCCCTTTCTAACGCCTCAATTAATAACTTGGAAATTAGTGGAAAGTGGCTAATTATTCTATCTCGATTTCATTAAGTGGCTCTGTGAGTTCAACTGGTGTGGGTCAACGAAATTGGATTTCGATTCCTCATTATTATGCAGTTAAAGCAGGATTTTAAATTAGTAGACTAATCTTTCCGATGTGGAACTAACTTTGGTGTTTCAATCTTAGCTGCAATGTTTTTTTTTACAATAGTAAAAGAAGTTATATCGGTAAAAGTACCTCTTTAATAATGTTTTGTTATGTTATTAAAACTAATGGGTTACCGACATCATGATCCTCCTCATCATTACAATTACAATAAATTAAAAACAAAAAATTTACGCCTTACAAGTTAAAACTTTCAATTAAGTAATTTAAACAATGTTTATGCATTTGTTCATAAACCAGAAAACCTTCAGAAACTTTGGAGACACAAAAAAAACACAGCAAAAAAAACCATTAAAATAAAGCACTTGGGTTTATTTTATAGGTTTCATTACATTACATACATTTCCTCGTGTTTGCAACTCTAGAGCATAGAGCATGATAAATACTATTTGTTGTAGACATTTTTATTAAGTATTGAAACTAAAATTGAACTGTCCCACTGCATGGCAAAGGCCTCTTCTCATACAAAGCAAGATAACGGCAATCATCCCGTTAGGGCGCTGCGTTTTGGCGAATTCAGATTATTAAGTCCAGGTTTTCTCACATGTCACATTGGCACCAGCCAGGTTTGAACCCACACCCACTTGCTTGCAAAGCGGGTCCGTGGCCAATGCGCCACCACAACGACTCACAATAAAACTATTATAGATACCTAAATCAAATATCATTAGGAAATTGGAACGGTATTGTATTTAAGGGTGTTAAATCTAAGCTTCAGTAGTACCTGGTTTATGTAAAAGACAATTAGCGTCTCGACGATTAATTACTGCGGCGTCTTCAATTACCCGAAAACCAAAAGATCCTAAGCTAATAATTATTACAGGAAATGATTTAAATAAATATGTATCCCGAAACTTCCCTTAAGCTGAAATTGTTGATTCACAATACTGAGGGTTTTTTTAAGCAGTATCAAAATACTTATTCCAAAGCTGTGAAGGTTTGAAAGATTGTTGAATTTTTTGTGCTATCGGCTTCATATCTGCCATCATCATACGGACATCTGCGTAAGAATAACGGCTGAGTGGAGGTTTGAATGAACAATCGACTCAGTGTGTGGCGGGCCTTCGCCTCTGTCGTGCGCACGGCCGCGTTCGTGCTCCCCCGGGGCTGACAAACTTTACACGCGCTCGGAAAACTTTGAACATACCGCGATTTACGCACAATATGCTCTGAAATAAAAATGAAGAAAGAGCCCATGGTTTTAAAAAGTTTAATTGGGTTTTTTGAATATTTCTTCATTTAAATCGTTATTTCAATGAAGGTAAGACTATTTTTTTTATTTTAATATTATTGGAAGATTTTATTTTTGTCTTTTTATTTTGGAATGTGATTATAATAATGTTTGTATTGGTGTTACTATAAGTTAGTAGCATAATATATTATGTATATTATTTATGATACTTTTGCTTGTTGATTTTTAATATTATTAGTTTTTGTTTTCATTTATGACAAAATTATAATAAATCAACTATGTTATAACTATCTTAAATATTACACCAAGGTACCTAGTATCATGTTAAATTAATTCAATAATTTATTAGCCTTTTTCTTTCTCACAGTAGTATTTATTTAAAATATAACACTAAAGTATGTAGTATATATAATTATAGTCTAGTTGCCTACGTACTAGTTTATGTATGATATTATAGTCCAAAATTTTAAGTTTCAAAGCATTTATGTCTGTGTGTATCTATACAATCTAGGCAAACACAAATTAATAGTTTATTACTTTTTCTCTTTTATTTGTCAATCGTTTTTATTTGTTTTGTAGCTATTGGCGAGCTTTGGTGGTATTAAAAACAAAAAATATATACACAAAATACGTTTGAATTTTAACCAATTAGCGACCTTTAGTATTATGTAATGTTTGTTGTTGTAGTTGTTACTATTACAGATAAACACTTTAGTTAGATTATCAAGTTACTATTAGTTAGTACACTATTTACTCAACTCTATTTATTACTTTACAACAACAGCTACTTATATTTAATTTATTCAAATCAGGCCAATTTTGTTTACCACTGTAAATATATTTAAAATTGCCAAACAACTTTGTATTCACTTCCTGTGTAAGTTCAACACTTTTGGTGTTAATTGTACCTAGAGATTTTTACCGACATTTCCGTGAAGCGATTGGCACCTAATTAACCCTTGTTAGTATCGACTATCGAAAAAACAGTAAAGTGTAGAAAGGAGCCCTTGTCGTGAACTTTACTCGTTAAAGCTATGAGAGAATTTTTGTCACATCGTTTATGTAATGGTTTAGACCAGGGTTAACCCATTACTGTTATTAGGTCTATTTAAAAAATATAAAAGACTGTCATGGTCCTGTCATGTCGTGGTGGCGCATTAGTTACGGACCCGCTTTGCAAGCGAGTAGGTGTCGGTTTAAACCTGGCATGTACTAATGTGACTTTTTCAATGTCATATGTACTTTCTTAGATATTCTAAGACACCACTGACTAACGGTGAAGGAAAACATCGTAAGAAAACCTGGACTTAATAGTCTGAAATTGCCAACACGCAGTGAGCTAGCGCGGTGATTAATGTTTAATCTTTCTCTGTATGAGAAGAGGCCTTTGCCCTACATAGGGACAGTTAGAGGCTGATTTATTTAATTATTTATCATGGTCCGGTTGGTAGTGTCACTGTCACGGTGCAGGTGATGGTATGATTTGATTGATTGGCGATTGATTCTTTATTTATTTAAAGCAGTGTTTCCCAATTAGTGGTATGCGTACCCCCAGGGATACGCGAGATTGCATCAAGGGGTACCTACGCGCAGCAATCTCTTAACTAAATCTTATATTAAATCCTTAAAGATATATTTAACGTTCCTGCAATAAGGGGTATGCAAATTTGAGGTCTTTTTTAAAGTGATACGTAGAAAATCTAATTGGGAACCACTGATTTAAGGATTTAAGTACGTACCTATTTGCTACTATGCTAATCCCATCGTACTAATATAAGAATCTTCATCAATCATTTACGTTTTTGGGACTACTTTGAAAATAATATGAAGTACTAAGTACTTATAAAATTTGGAGTACAGATAGACTTCTTCGATCTTCTGTTACTTTTAGCTTGTATAGTACTGATAGCCTAGTGGTATGACCATCGACTGACAAGTCAGAGTCTCGAGTTCGATCCCAAGGCACACACCTCTGAGGTTCTGACTTTTCGTAAGCTATGTGCGTATTATAAATTAATTATCAGTTGCTAAAACGCTGAGGGAAAACATGATGATGAAACCAGCGCACCTGAGAGATTTTTTAATGGTATGTAAAGCCATGTCAGAGGCCTACGTGCGGTTTAAACTCTGACACCAGGTTGTTCATCAACCATACGATAAGAAGAATAGCTTGTATCATCCCACTGCTGGACAAAAGCCTCTCTTCATGTTTTCCACACCTTTCTGTCTAAGCCTATTGCCCAACAATGATCGTTTTTCTTATCTAATTCGTCACTTATCTTCTGTCATGAAGAAAAAAGATAATAAATGTATTGTTCTGTTAAGGTCGACTCAAAATAGATAGGGGTCAGGATGCGGCCCGAGGTCTACTATTTGGTGATTCATGATTAAGACTGTCTATTATAAAGGGGGTTACTCTTGATCTACGACATCAAACTTAATTTTATTTATCTTTTAATTTTATTTAACGTTAGCGTATAAGAACGTTCCAAAACTCGTATTGTTTGCTAGCTAATTAATATTTGCTATTACATGGTTTGAATAAGATTGATTGGATTTGTAGTTTAAGAATAAGCCTCTGATCTTATTGCAAATTAGGTAGTGGTAAACAGGAGATCTTCTTAGTTGTCAATCATAAGTCATAACAGGGTTACATATTCGAAAATCAATATCAATACTATACTAATCATGCTACTACTACTACTACTATACATAATCAATACTAATCATGACCTACCGTAAGGTTTTTTTGCAGTTAATTATAATGCAATATGGTCACGCATTTCTACTGCGCATGCATATCAGTTTTTTTTATTAATAACCTTTCTATATACACGTCGTATATAATATGTCTCGTCAGTATTCCCAAAAGGATAATAGACAGATGTGAAATATTAAAAGCAGTATAACAAACTCACAGTTCGTTATGTGGACGTGCTAATTAGCATATTATTAAAAACAGTTGACCTTATTTTATCATACTTACTGACATAACATTACCTATACAGAGTAAACAAATTAGATGAGACAGTGTGGAAACATGATACTAATAATAAAAGAATAAAAATATTCTAGGATGAGGAACCATGTTATAAATAAAACTCCTAAGTATAACTCGGTCTCAATAGTTGTTTAAACATAAAGTAAGTATAATTATTTAATAATAATTTTAAAAAAACAACTGATACGGATGGGATTTGAACCCACGATCTTCGACGTACCGTGCCGACGCTTAAACCGCTGAGCCACTGTATCCCATCAGAATCAGTCGAAATTTCGCCTAGGGCGTGTGTGTATCTATCGGAATACATTACGTATCCGAATCGGTGCTCCAAACTTTGCAGTCTTAGAAGGCACCAATTTTCTTAATATTTTTGTGAATTTTTTTAAATCTTATAGCATACGTACCGCCCTTATAACACAATGTACTATAATTGCAGTCTGGATTTAAAAATTTACCTTCCGCTATTCTAGTTTGCAATAGCTCTCTTATTGAGCAAATACGATAAAAATATCATTATTTTTACACCAGCTTTCAAATTATATACATACATAATATTATACATAGATATCAATGGCGGACGGAGGCAACATGCGGAATCATGCGAACATGAGGAATGCTGCACAAATATTCTTACCGAGGACCACCTGAAACTGGTTAAAATCTTTACCAATGGTCATATTAGTTATAGGCTAACTAGGCAGTGTCATCAACACCATAGAACATATTAATATAACAAAAGCTTTAAATAAGACTAACAAACTCTCACCCAAAGAAATACGATGACACGAAAACTTTTACACAGGGAGCTTAGAATGAAGGGACGTACGCAACGATTTATTCCACTGCATAAGAATTCCGCCTCGGATATTATGAAGTGAAATATAATTTTGTTTTTTCCTCAATTATACCTTCAGGGCCTATTATTTTGACACTGTCCAAAATATATGCAAGTGATTCTGTAACAAATTAAATAAAACAGGAAAAATATTTCTAGATTACAAGTTATTGAATTAATCCATGTATTATTTACTAGGCCATTTTTTTGGGAGTTTGGGTTATCAACAACACATACAAACAAAATGAAATTATGTAATGTGCGATGTATGCTGTCATCCAATGAGGAGTTCTATTCTGTATCTCCGAACTTAATCATCAGATCCCGACCTGATGACCAAAGGACCATCTGCAAAGTATATCCCTTTAAACAAAAAAATATTTTTTCAAATCTGTCCAAGCGTCTTCGAGTAATCGGGGAACATAAATAAATAATATAAGTAAAAAATTTTTTTTACATAAAACAGTTTTGTCATCAAAACTAAAGCTGTGTCCCAAATATCAGATCAATCTGTCAACAGGAAGGTTTACTAAACAGGTCAAGCTAAGTAAAACCGTTTAAAAATAAAACATACCGACGAATTGAGAACCTCCTCTTTTTTTGTAGTCAGTAAAAATGCATTGGCTACAATATAATAACTGAACAACACTTCAAGTGAAGTTCATTGTGAATCTACTTAGTATAAATGTTTAGGGGACGAGTTTGCCGGCCGGTAAATTTCCGACAGCGTTTGTAAAGTTTGTTCCTACCAAGTTGGTTTGCGGGAACAGTCTCAGACAGGTCGTCCAAGACAATGCACATCAAGGCATAGCTATTACAATATAGCATCTGTTTTATTTTTTATTAATGCATCTCTTTTTCAAGGAAATAATTGAATAAGTTCTTAAATAAAAGTATCAGCTACTTACTGCTACATACATACATAGACAGGGCAGAGGTAGAAAAGGGTAGCGTAGTATAGTGTAGGGTAGGGTAGAATAGGCGTACAGGTAGGATAATCACGGGTACAAAGTCGCACGGGCAGCTAGTAATATCAAAACAACATTTTGCATGTCAATAAGCTATGAAAGCACGTTAAGCTGTTGGCCCTGATTGTCATTAAGATCTTTGACAGTCGATATAGGGAGTCAGTTCCCTCATAAAATACTGACAACTGATCTAACCATAGAATATTGTATCCCTTTGGGTTGTGGAGGTCAGATTAGATTTAGAGGTTAGATTAGATTATTGTGGTAGTCGCTTTGTGGGAAACTGATATTCAGCTGCATCTAGTTAGATTAGAAGCCGACCCCAACAAAGTTTCTTTTTCTTTCTCTTTCTTTCTTATGAAAACAACCTTAACATATCTTTGAACAGAAGCCTCATTTTGCATGAAAATGTAGGTACCTACCTACAACTTTTTACAAAATGAACTCGTAAATATCGTCGATCCACTGACGGAATTAGTCTTGTTCAAACAAAGCGTTACGTATAACATGTTGCGACGTTGCCAATAACAATTGAGTCCCGGGATTATTCTTCGGCGGGGATGTTACACTGACCCGCCTGTCACATTTTCCGGTATTACCTTGTTTATTTAGATATTTCGTGTTTCATTACATTTTCTGATTAAAATCGATGCCGATTGTACAAGGCCACGTCTGGCGCGTTTGCTAAGTCTTTTGTTAATTAATTTGTTCTGACTTATTGTTATGATTTTGAGATAAAATGCTCTGACATTATAAAGTTTTATATAAAAGGCAGAATTCTAAAAAACTATGTTGTTTCAGTGCCATTTTGATGTTGATTTAAGAAGCACCAATATTGTCGTTTTTTTATCTTTACAACATTCCTAAATATCTTAGTCTATTCCGAACACTCGACTGTATACATCACGAGTCTTTAAGCATTCAAAATGACATACAGCACTGAACCGAAAAAAAATCTCGACCATATATTTTTATCTAAACGCACACTGAAATAACAACGTTCATATCAATACGGGGTAGGCGAACAGTTTTTTTTTACAAACATTATATCTTCGCGGAAAAGTAGTTACCGGTGTGCGATCGCATCCGTGCTCATTTTAGACGCTCAATGCTGTTGTCATGTTCACACGAACGCCCCTGATAAACAGAAATAGTCGTAACAACGAAACATTATTGAATCGTGAGATCGAGGAAGGGATCGAGAACCTGGGAAGCTGATGTCACGCATCATAATTGTCGCGAATAGAGTGACAATGTGCCATCAAAATGTTTATTACCTCTCCTGGTTTTATGTTGATGTGATGTCTCATAACCATCTTTAGCGTTTATGGAGTATCGAATTTTTAGCCCGCGACGTATCCTTGCTGTAGTAAATGGTATCGTTAAGATATTAATAGAAGCCATAAAAAGATTGGCTCGATGTTTATATTATAAATCAATAGGAGATTGTGTAAGTGAGGGATGTTTGAAACAGCTATAGATGTGTCATGTCTAATAAAATGTGGGTATGATTAGGTACAATGTTAAAGCATAACATTTACGATGAATTGCTTAGGATAGTATTTATAAACTACCACTTTTACTTTAAGACTGCCTCGTTGGACTAGTGGTAGCAAGCGCGACTGCTGAGCACGAGGTCCTGGGTTCGATCTCCGGGTCGGGCAAAGTGGTACTTATTAGGTTTTTCTATTAGGAAATTCTCAGTAGCAGCATGGAGTCTGGAATTGTGCCCGTTTAATGGCAATAGGTTCACTCCTATTACATGGGACTTATAGCCGGCGAAATGTGGGTGTACTAAATACACCTCTGCCTATCCTCTCTGGGGAATACAGGCGTGAGTCTATAAATAAAAAATAAAATCTAAAAAACAGCATAAGTAAAACAGAAACAAAACATTTATTTATAACTCAAAATCATATAAAATTACCCAAGTACAATACAATCAGTTTACACTGCTATACAACATTTGTTGATTGAACTACATAATAGATTTTCATGTGTATATTTTATTATTATATTTGGTTGCAGTGTTCCATGGCTAACATAGGCTTTCCTTAAAAGCAGAGTCGGTCGGCGTGACTAGAAATATGCAGCAGCCTTGTTGGGCATTATATTTATTGGCCATTTTTATGTTAGGACTCGATTCGAAATTCGTAGGTAAGTAAATAACTTAGTAATTGTTCAATTTAGATTCGAGAGAAAAATTAGCTTGCTTTTGTTTAATGAAATAAAAGACTACTCTTAGTATTTTTTTAATAATATAATGTTTAATACTACAACACAATTAAATTAAAATTAATTAAACTTAACACATAAAATTAGATAAGAAATTAATACATTGACAGTACGAGTGTAAACTTGAATGTAATAAAAAGTAGTTTTGTCCTTTACGTTTCCCTACGAAGAAGAAAGACAGCATGATTTAAAACATACATTTTTCTTGCATTGTTAATTTTTGTGACAGTTTAATTACATAATTAATATTGTTAATACACCTTAGCATATTATTTTCAGGACAAGCATTTCAACCGGAGTTTGTCGAGCCATTAATGAATTTAACTGTACCAATTGGCCGAGATGCTACGTTTAGATGTCTAGTGCAAAACTTAGGTGGCTATAGAGTAAGTACAAACAAACAATTTATCAAATATATATATTTCTAATAGGTATTATTAGTAATAACGTTGAACCATACTCTTTTTCATCATAGCTATAGATACGATTTAGTTATATAACTTTACAAGAACACGCTTAGCCCTGCCTATTACGTCATCAACCAATTACGTTGGCGTCGTCTTTTATTTTAATTTACTTACATTATTTATTTTTATTAATACATTATCTAACACAATTACGATTTGCAGGTGGGTTGGGTAAAAGCCGATACCAAAGCTATCCAAGCGATACATGTTCACGTAATTACCAACAATCACAGGATCGGAGTCTCGCATACCGGTCAAACCGTTTGGAATTTACACATTAGGAACATCCAAGAGGAGGATCAGGGTCAATACATGTGTCAAATCAATACAGACCCGATGAAAAGCCAGGTATGAAACGAAATCGTACCAATAAATAGATTAATTTGATGACATAGCACTCCAAGCCACGTCATCGAATATCGACTCGTTTGAATATTTCTTCACCCTCTTTTTACATCCTTTATTATGTCTTTTGTAATAACCACGTATACGAACTTGTCTGTATAGAAACTCTCTAGTCATTATTTCAGGGACAAACATTTTTCTACTTCTTGATAAAATTTTATCTGTGGGCCCCCAATCTTCTTTAGGGGAGAATAGTCCACGAAAGTTACCAAAACGATAGTATTTCAGTATTTTCGCTAGTAATCCCACTAAAATGATTAATGCGTATATGCTAAGTAAAATATATAATGTCAATAAATCACATGTCATTTCGATTGATTCTATTTCATAAGAATCTAGAAATTCATAATCTTTTATTACTTCCAATCTAGTATATAAAATTATAGCTATAAGTATGGGATTTAACAGCCATGCTAATTTCAAAAAAACGTTAGTTTTTATACCTATCATGAATATAATGTCCACATTATGTTTATGAATACCGTATATCCAGTAAAGTGATACAGAAAAAAGTAAACTATTGGCTGTTTGAATTATCTCTGTTGCATCCGATAGAACAGCAGTGATATCTGAACATAGAAATGGAAAAGTGCAACATACAATAAATATAAACAAAAACATACACGCTAACTTAGTGTATTTTTTAGCAAAATCTGTATGAAGCACAATATCTTTGAGAAACAAATACAAGATCCAAAAATTTATGTATAAACTGCAGAATCCGGCAGAAAACCAAAGAAACCCCCAGATAGGCATCGCATCAAAGTAAATCATAACCTCAGACATTGAGGCAAACATCGGGAAAAATAAACTGTTGCCGATTTCTATCACATTTTCTTCTTCACCGTGAAAATAAGACATAGTTTTAATTCCACTAAATGCTATGAGTGCAAACACTAAAGTTACAAATAATGACATTAAAGGCGTGCTTATAGCAGTCATCGTGGCTGGACTACGAAATGATACGTCGCGTGTTAAAAATATTAATATACCATATCCAGTGCCCACTGAAAAAAAACCTCTAGCTATTGTGCTATAGCAATTTAGGAATGTATAGTTATTCCAATTAATAGCAATTTTTGTGGCATACCATGAACCACTGGTCGAAAGTGCAACACAGAATAAGATAAGTATGACCATGCAAATATAAAATGATGTCACCCTGGCTACTAATTGAAATATTTTTTCTTGCTTAATTGATAAAACGTAAATAGAAAGACATATAATAAACACCGCTGCGAGAGTTTTCCATGGAATCAAGCAAGATGGTCCGACATCGTCAGTACAATTCCCAGCTATTTCGCGTTCGAAAAAGCAAGCACTTGCCGTTTTCATACCACAATCAGCTTGAAATAAAAATTGTGCTTCTAAACAATGTTGGAAAATTGAAACATTCACTCGTTTCACCATACATTTTGAGTCACCATAGTCATCACAGCTGAGCCAAGGTGGAATGGCGAAGGCTGAATAAAATGTATACACCATGTACCAAGAAGTTAATACCAATATGTACACTGTCTTTAAAAGTATCAAATATAATGTACCATATCCAACATTCCGGAACAGCGGGAAGTAATTCCACATAGAAAATAAATTGCAGTTCGTATATTGTGCCAAACATATTTCGGAATACGCCAGTGGCATCCCTATTATCATTACTGCTACTACTTGCAGAACTGCATGTGCATAAAAACCATTATGTGATATCTCAGCAGGGGAAAACATTATTGCTATTTCGTTCATCATCCATGACCATATGATTAGTCTGTAAGTACCGTAACTTTTCCAGCGGCATTTGATTTCTGGACAATAAGATCCATCAATTTCAATTTTTTCTTCTTCCTTCATTTTTACAATACAATTTTAATTTGAACTGGCATACAAAACTGGTCTTGTCAGTATACCATGGCCACGTAGATTGGTGATTTTTTAACAGATATCTTATCGTCCTTTAATTGTATGATTCATGATTCCTGATATTGAATGATTCTTGGAAAGAATTAATTGGCGTAGCATATCGGGGAAATTAAACTGCAGTTAAAATAAACATTGGGGAGATAAAGTGAATTAAGCCACGCAGACGGGAGAGCAGCGCAGCGGGTAATGATTCGTGCATGGTGCACCTAAATTATTGCGCTGCTCTGTAATTTATACCCGGACCTGATAACGACATAAATCGCTAGCGGCGACAGCGCTCGAGGTCTCGACTCCGACGTTGACACGGCATGACGCCACTTGACGCAATGTACTTTCGATAATTGTTTCACATTGTTTGTAGGAAACATTTGCTAATTAACGTTTATTGGTTTATAAGACTAGCTTGCAGCTTTAATACTTAAAAAAAAAATGTCGAGCTGTTCAAGTATTAATACAAGTATTCAAGTACAATATTTAAAAATACTGAAAAAACGAAATTATATTTTTAAGTTTATAATCAAAGTTTTTATAAATTAAATATTTTAGCGAGCTCTTAACTCTCTCGATTAGGTCACCTTTCAAATAAAAAAAAACTAAAACAAAATTGGCTTATTTTTGGGAGCTTCCACAGATATACATTAAAATATAGTTTGTGGGAGCTACAATGCCACAGATATACACGTTAAACTTATAACACCCCTCGGTTTCATAGGAGGGTAAAATGAAGACCGTAGTGTCATAATTCTAATCGGTACATAATCAAACGATTGCTAATACTAGTATTTTAATTTGTATTATATTAACTTGTAATTTATTGAACATTTTATAACCACTTGGTTTATGGTCAAAAACGCGCTTATAATATATTGTGTAATAGAACTTACTATGATATAACGATAAACAAATCAATAAATGCCATAGAAAAGATTTTTTTTATTAGTGTTTGCGTCATATACATATAACTGTATAAAAAATAAAACTTCCGTATTGCTTCACATCATTTCAGCCGGAAGACGCCTACTGCTAGGCATAGGCCCAAGGTTTTTCATACATGTCTGCCCTGTTCTCATCCAGCGACTTTCCGCGACTTTTTCCATATTTCTTTCTCATATTGTTTACTAACGTTTAAATCATTGTTATCAGATGGGTTATCTAGAAGTAGTAATCCCACCAGATTTCATAGCAGAACAGACTTCGAGTGACATAATGGTACCTGAAGGTGGCACAGTTAAACTTTCATGTCGTGCGCGAGGCACACCAGAACCTCGGATACAATGGAGAAGAGAAGACGGAACAGACATAGTGATCAGAGAATCAAATGGTTCTAAAACAAAAGGTACCTACTTATCTAATATTTATATATTGCAAGGTACCTTTTGAAAAACAATGTTTACTTTTTTTTTACATGTTATAGCACATGTTAGCTTATTAAATATAATATTAATTAATAAGAAATTTGAAAAAAAACAACTGATACGGATGGGATTCCAATCCACGATCTTCGGCGTACCGTGCCGACGCATCAGAATCAGTTGAAATTTCAAACCTCTTTCTACGCCAAGGGCGTGTACTAATCGATCGTTTTTTCAAATTTCTTATTAAATAACAATGTATATTTTTATTACTTTCGGTTTTAATAGACTTTCTGTTTCTGGTTTTTTTTTTAACATAACATAGACTCAGTTTTGTATTTATCAAAAGGAGTAGGCAGAGGTATATGCAGTACACAAACGTTTTGCCCCATGTTAACTGTATGGTGTGTTATTCTGACGTATAAGCTATATTCCTGCAAAGTTTCATTAAAATCCAATCAGTAATTTTTGTGTGAAAGAGTAACAAACATCCATCCATCCAGAAACTTTCACATTTATAATATTAATAGGATATTAGTGAGATTATACCTATATGAATACCTACATAAATGTGGTAATATCAAAAGTTTTAATGGATCGATCATCAATATTGTCAAATTTAATTTGATCGATCGACATCGTCAAATAATGCTGTCCGCTATTTCTCTTCCGAAATAAAAAATGAATAATTGTACTTCACAGTTCACACCTCTATTATATTCATAAAATACGTCATTTTTGTAACTACATTTATGACAGTTATGACACTTTTATAGTGTTGTCATACTTAAGAAATCTGACTCTGTGACTGTACAGAGTATTCTATTGTTATAAATCCATTTCCATCCATTTTTTAACTACATTTTTAGGGTATATTAAGACACTTTGATATTCGCAATTTGACTTCTACTTTTTGTATATGAACGGTTTGTTCCGTTTATAAATATTTCCTCCAAATTTAAGGGAAGTTCTAAGGAAGAGAGAGTATCCTTAATATATTTTTATTATAAACTTCATCGTGCTTCAGTTGGAACATTGAACTGCGCTGACCCCGGCTACCACTTATTTTACTACTAAGAATCTAGAGAATTTGAACCCATTTCCCTTTTAAAATATTTGACAGTGTTCAATTATGTATAGATTCTATTTTCCATATAGTTACGACGTACGACAAAGATATATTGACACTAACGAAAATATCACGTTCGGATATGGGAGCGTATCTGTGCATCGCGGGCAATGGTGTTCCACCGACGGTTAGCAAGAGAATCACTATCCAAGTACATTGTAAGTATACTGCTTTAAATATATCGTAGAATCTTTGGCAATTTTCTAACTAAATATTTTTAGCCTGTGGATTGAATGAAACATGAATGAAAATTGAACTTATGCCTTTTTTCTAGGCTCACAATTCAACTAATTTATTCATTTGTGACTTAGGTGGCATTATCTTCAGAATATAAAAATCCGATATATTTAAGTTTTTTTTATATTTCAAATAAACCGACAGATAGTATTTTTTTAGAATATTTAAGTGTAAGGTGCATTTTGATGCACAATTCGATTCTTAAGATTTTTTCTATAAAACCTAAAAACGAAAGACTTTTTACTTTGCCTTATTTATGCTAAAATACAAGCTACTAAACCGTTCCATAAATCTATGTTTCTTGGATAAAATAACAAGACCAAAGCAGCAATTAGGTTCACTAGGAGTCGAATATTTTTTCCCCAGAAATGTTTTAGGAGAACCCTCATTCTGAGAACGAAATAGGTCCTCACCAAATTCGTAGTAATTGTTGTTTATCTCGGCAACTTTCAGAGGTTTCTTGTTATTAATGGTGTTATTTAATGTCAGCTAGTAGTAGCTTTTAATTATTTTCTGGCTGTAAGGGACTGTTTGTGTCTTCGCGTCAACTCGAGCGGACATTTCGCTTTTATGCAAGATTTAACTTTAATATTATTAGTCTACTTTTCTTAAACAAAGTCGTCCTCTTGAAAATTTCTCTTTGCATTTAGTATATTGTGCAACGTGTTAAATTTTGTGAGTCGAAAACGTTATTTGAAGTTGAGAATTTTGATGTTGTTCTTTTTTTTATTTAGTTAACCCGGTGATTCAAGTGCCCAATCAGTTAGTGGGTGCTCCCCTGGGCACTGACGTCACAATAGAGTGCTACGTCGAGTCTTCACCAAGGTCTATCAATTACTGGGTCCGAGATTCAAGTAAGTATTTTCTCAATTACTTTATTGGTTATGTTTCTTGCCTTTATTCAGAAAATTACGTCACGCTTTTTCAAAATAGTCTGCCTGCTATAATTTTTGCAAACTTTACAAAATTAAAGAACCACAGCCACGAAAATTTACTTAGACTTTCACTGTTTAACCAGTTTTATTTAATTTAGAAAATGTTTTAACTACGTTATCTAACTGAAATTGTTACAGTTTAATTCAAATAAATTAGACAGGATTTTGTTAACTTTGGTTTGTAAATGTTTAATTTGAGTTATAACAAAAAACACTAAAACTTTTATAATAAAATTTATTTTGTGTAATATTACTGACTTATTTTTCGAATCTGTTTATTAAATGTCGGTTTTGTATGTCTGATTTTAGTAGAAAAATTAAACAGTAGCTTTATTAAAACCAATTTGTAAACATTAATTAATCCACAAATAAAACTATGTAGATCCACTGATATAAGTCTCCTAACCACAACAAATGGTTGAATTCTTAAAACTCAATTGAATTTATATGCACACACGTAACTATCAGAGATACGCATAATTAACAGGCATTCTTGATGTTAAGAGGATAACTATGCAATCACCATCACTTGCGCCATCTCTTTAAAAATCTTTTCCATCATATTTACTCGTATAAAGGGCTATTGCATTCTAGACAAGCGAATGGTAAATCTAAAATATGACTCTACTACTAGAGCATAATAGATTTTGAAAATTAATACTTTTACGGTAAGATCAAAGAGTTTGAATATTTGCTAAAAAAAAATACAACAGCTGTCAGTCTTGTATAAAACTATAAAAAAGCGATTTTAATGCTTAAAAACCCGCTATCTTTTTTTAATTTTTACATAAATTATTGTAGGTACGTTGTTTTACAACGTGTATAGTACCTTTTATAATATCATAGGTTAATAATATTTGCCAATAAAATAGTAATGTCTCCCAGTCAGTTTAATATAGGTTTTTACTGACTGACTGTCCATCAGTCTTAGATGCGTGACGTAGGTTCGAACTAGACTTCAGACTTGGCCAACTTCAAAATTTAACTATCAATTAATTGTTTAACTCTTAACTAGACTAAAGGATGATAGGCTTGTCGCTGTCATCCTTTAGTCTTTGCTGTCAGGCTTTGTTGATTCATTTTGATACTGCTGACTGCCCATGAAGGGCAAAGATTAAATATAATTTAAAGCACTAATATTAGACTTAATTCTTCGTGTGAACAAATCAACGAAAATACCAAGAATAAATACTTTATGAAGCTGTATTTTTTGTCCGTATCACAGCCTTGAAAGAGCACAGACTGTGTTGCCAAGACGCCTCGTGTCGTGTCCAGCTCGGTTTAGCACCCCCAAGGGACTCCGATCCTCAGTTACTATAACAACGACACGCAAGTGACCTCTAAAACGCTGAGTTTAATCGCAATTGCACAAGTAATTTAGGACGACATCACTTAGGAAATGCTGCTAATTACTTCAAAGATTTATTTTAACAAACTCCCCTGTTTTGGTTTACTAATTGTTTAATTAAATAGATTGATATTGTTGATTTTCACTTGATGTAAGCGTGTACTTCTAGGTACAATAAAAATGTTTGATTTTATTGTAACTATGATTGTGGCTCGTTGGCCTAAAACAAAACCCTAATCAATAAAAAAATTAAGTAACTATTCTTTATAAAAAGTACAGAAAAATGTAGGTACCTAATAAAAATATCGGGTAATAAAGACAAGCATTATCGGGCCAACAAAAAATTACTCCAGATAACTAAAAAAATTAAAGCGTACATAAAAAGCAGCGCTTCATTAAACGTCCATGAAAGAAACAATGAAACGAACCCAACTGAGAATGAAACGGAAAAATGCAATGAGATTGATATGGAACGACACTACGCCTAAAATTTAAAACCAGGAAAGCCGAGGTGAAATGAAGAAAGTCTGGTTGTAATTGGAGTTTTTTGGCACAAGCCAAAACGTGGGCGGAGTAACGCTTGCAACTAATGAGATATTAACTTTTAATTTACGAGTGCGTCGGGTTTAAGTCTTAAGAAAAGTGACCTATTGTGGTGAAATAAGACAATGCTCATTAGTTCCGTCCGAGTAGTCGCGAACGTTTACGACTCTTGCCGCTAAGCTAACAATGCTTTTATAATTTATCTCTTTAGGATGTACGATATTGCCGACGCCATTATCTTTTATGTAGTAGAATGTTTTAAAAAATAATTAGTAACTGGGATTAATTCGGTTTATCTCTTCTTTAAAGTAGGAAAATCTGCAAGTTAGAGAACGATAACGATTTGAAATATTAATTAGGACGCAATTCTGAGAAATTATTCTAACAAGTACTTGCTTGTTAAAAACAGGTACCTATATTCTTAATGACTTCACTTATTATTACTTATGTTTTTTTTTTAAATCGTATAATATTTTTACACATAATCTATTAAAATAAGTTATATTATGTATTTTAACCTTCAATAAAAAGTGGAAAAACTTTAAAATTATAGTTTAGAGAAATTAAATTCGATGTTTTGGAAAAATATCCTTTAACTTTCAGCGTTGTAATATTTAGTACCTATATACCATTTTCGTTGTTACGTAGCGGATATAGCGGTGTAGTCTTTCAATTCAAGTTGAACATTTGCTTATAACGTTAGTAAGTAAAACAAAAAGAGAGTTTTTACCATTACCGATCGCTACAAGGCTAACGGTTTCAAAGTAAATGATGTACCTACTATCAGTGTACGTGATTTGTATCCGTCTAGTTATCTTAGCATGAAGTCTGAAGGCAACACACCAAGTTAGCTGGCAGTGCAAACATTCCACCAACTTCAGTCAAGCTTTTGATTCGGTAAGTTTCTGCTTAAGCGACCAAGCCGACCGACGATTTAGTAGAGCAACTTCATCGCTACAAATACTACTAAAGTTTGGAGTTATTAGAAAATCATTAGAGAATAGGATTATTTGAGATTGTATTTAAAATATATATACTTACTTATCTAACTGTGAGTGCATAAGATACAGATTTTTTAAAATATTATATAGTATACTATATTATCTAAACACTGGTTATATAAAATATATACCTATAGGTATATTAAATATTTGTAAGTTATAATCTACACCAAACCATCCTTACGTGATCAATATTTACTCTTAAGGGTCCCTAATGTGTGACAACATCTGATCACATCACAGATAAATAAAACGCTGTCACATAAAACGAGAGCAATCGCCTTATAAATCGAACCATGCAGGTCGACAATGGTTCGAAGATTCCCTCAAATATGGGATATTTGACGAAACTCAAGTGATCATTACACACTCCGTGCGAACAAGGTTATTCGAGCACAAAATGTTCGTTTATTCAACTGATGAATCCATATTTTATTCATATTGCCATGTATGAGGTGTAGAGGCCCGTCTCTCCAGGATTCCAACTGAATTTTCATATAAAATTCTTTATAGACGCCGAGTTTTCGCATAAATCTTTTTATGTATTACTGATATTAGAATGTCATTTGAATGTAGTTTGATGTTAGTCATGATTATGTGAAAATAGCCTTTGTATGTTTCTGACTAGTTATTTTTATATACATATACAAAAATAAGGGTATTTTTGTTGTGAGAATAAGTGTAGTACATACAAACATTAATGTCTGAGAAATACTACATTATCATAAATACTTATTTTACATTCTATTTATAATTTAAGTTTTTGAGCATCTATAATAATATATTACTATTGTCCAACATTATTTTTTAGAATATTGAGTAATATTAACGTATCAGAATATATAATCAAAATAAACTATTGTTTAAAATTATTACCTACATATTTCACCTTCAACAAGGTTAAAATATAATATAAAGCGTGAACCTATAAATTGATCAAACAATGGCGTTTAAAACTGTTGGATAGACAGAAATAGCACTTGACAGAAATGACGTCAGTACTACGTAAGCGTAACGCCGAACAAACTCATACGATTCGAAGAGATTGTCATCTCGCTGGAAGAGGATAGCATTACCCCCTCCAAAAATTGAGAGAGCAAATATTTCAATTATATATTCATAATAAGGTAGTCATCTTTCGTCGTAGTGCAGTCGTAATAAATAAACCAGTCTATAACTATCCTACTCAATGGTAAAGGCCTTTTCTCATGTAGAGAAAGATCGAGCATAAATCACAACGGGTGATGGCGATTTCAAACTATTAAGTCCAGATTTCCACACGATGTTTTCTTTCACTGTTAGCCAATGGTATCTTAGACTAAGAAAGAAAGTATATATTACATTGTAAATGACATAATCCCAGGTTCGAACCCGCAACCACGTGGTTTTGTAACCAATGCGCCAACACGACTTGATGAGTGTAGTCAAAATATTTAGTTTCAAACTCCGCCTCGAAAACATACATTTCCCCCGTTAATGTCACCATCTGGCATCGATCCCTTATCATGCAACCAACAAGACAGTCAACATGATAATTCACGAGCGAGAACATTGGCATAAGAAATGTTAGGAAAACGTGACGTTATGTCGCGGTTTTATGAAGCGATAAGTGACGTAGAAACAGTCACCATATCGCTTCATAAAACGATTCGATAACATCATTTGATTTACGTAACCCTTATCGTCATAGACACAATACTTACCTTGTTGGTTTAGCGGTCGCAAGCGCAACCAATGAACTCAGAATCTGCCTTCAATCCCCACCCGGTTGAGTAAAGTGCTATAAGGTATTTCCTTTAGGAAATTTTTAGAAACAAAACGAAGCCTACAATTATGTCCAATTAATGGCATGACAGCCATGTGACTTTTAAGTTATCTGGTAAAAATACACCTAACCTAACTCATTGGGGAGTATTCCCTAATAACATAACATAACATCTCTGTATTAAGATGTTATGATCTCGTTTCAATAATCGTCTTCGTCACGCAAACTCCCAGTCGTAATGCAGTCGTATAATCCAAATCTTCTCCCACATTGAAAAGTAGAAACATTACGTAGAATCATAATAAAAGCTCACGTGATATCCTTTGTGCAAAATCCATTAACACTTATCCGCGCGTAAAATAAACCAAAGTAACTTAGGTACGTAATAAAACAATAAATTTTCAGCAATTCCGTTTGATAAAATAATCTGGTGTGTTGAGGGTGTAATGTGAAAAGAGTCCAAAATCATAATAAAATATTCAAGAAGAATGTTAATGCGTCAGATTAATAATGTTACGTAACTTAGGAACATAAATTATGTTTCTAAGCTAGTTTCGAAATTATCTACAATGTTTTTCTTTTTAATTGTATTAACCTATAAATAGATAAAAAAACTCTTGCTAATATTCAATAAGGTATCAAGCTCCAAATTTAACCCGTAACTGCCAGTGCCTTACAACCTCCTAAACATTATGGCATCATAAACCTGAAACGTGCAGCTTTGCCACAAATATGACGTATCAAAATCAGTTCCCATTCAGAACGTGAAGTAATGAGCTGGATGGTGTTCGTGGCTGTTACTTCGTTCGTTCGTTTCGTTCCCGCCCTGGCTCAGAGCCGTCGGCGGTTTCGCAAAGTTCCCCATTCGGCACTTGTCGCGCAAAATTTACGGGTTAATTTTCAATGGGACTGGGTTTTGAGCTTCTGGAAATTTTAAGTTTCACATTATGCTTGGCTCTCATCCGCCGTATGACGTAATAAAAGAAGTTTATTTTTATGTTGTTTATTATTCATGTTCATTGTTTTTTTTTGTTTAAAAACAATCTGTTGCGCATATTAAATAAATGTAGCTGTTTTTTGGTCTTAAAAATGTGTCTAAACTGCAGCATTGCTCTTACCTAAGCACTAAAGAGCGAGATTCACCGATTATTTTCCAGTTTACTGACTTACTTATGAGAACATCCACAACAGTTCATCACTCTTACCTACCTTCTGTGCCATGAAACCTAATTTACCATCAATTGACACCGACCTTCACCACTTTCATTTTCTTTCTTTATCTTATGGAAGATGAATAACCTAGTGTCAGAGTTTAAACCGCCCGTAGGCCACTGACATGCATTTAAGGTGTGTTAGTGTCCTCACGATGTTTTCATCACCGTTTTAACAAGTGATCATTAATTTCTAAAACGCACATGAATCCGAAAAGTCAGAGGTGCGTGCCTGGATTTTGGACCTTCGTCTTTTGACTTAGAAGTCCAACATAATACTAGGCAATGACTGCTTTACCACTTAAAACATTTACTTGAACACAAAAAATTCACTGGCGTCAATGCATTCTATCGAGCATATATAATAGAAATTAACAGATAGTAGCGCAACGAAATCCAGCTATTTACGTCAATAGACAAAATCGGACATCTATTACGGCTAAGATGTTATAATTACCATCAGTCTAAATTAAATGCCACCTCAGTCAACTACAGCAGCTGCTACTCTCGCCAAAGGACAAAGACTCTAATTGTTCTCGGAGAATACACTATACTGCGACTGTGGTATAAGGGAATAAGTAGTGTAGCATCGGAGAAACTCTTGGTAACATCGCAGCCAGACTCAAAGAACATAATATACGAACCGTGACGAAGATAGACACCAACACGTCGGCAGTGGCTAAACACGTTTGCAATATGGATGCAGCTTGTTTTATGCGGGTTATGGAGCCTTCGTAGTAAAGAGGGAGAAGTATTTCGTGCCGTAGACAGCAGTTGAGACTATTGATATAAGTCGTTATCCGGATTTCAACAAAAATATTTGGTTGGACATTGTCACTCGTTTGAAAACTTTGTCAACTTTCACTGTTTTGAGTCTGGACTGTGACTCAATGTTGGAACAGCAAACTGTACCGAAACGGAAGGGTCTCAACAGAAGTCAGTGTGAGAGGGACGGTACAAAAGCAGAGTCAGGCAAAGGAATGCGCAGAAGTCCCGAGACACCACGCCGCGCGCCGCCCACCCTCGTGAGCACGCTCTTGAAAATGGACTCTGTTTGAGTATACAACCGTGTCAGTCGGGCAACTGTGAAATCAACCTACTTAACAGCGGCGTGTCTAGTACCTAACAACAGTGTAAGCCCTTCAACCTTTTTAAAGGTTACATTAAAGTAAAGACAAATATATTACTTAATATTCTTTTACTACTATATTTGTATGACGGGATTCAGAAAAATGTATGATAGGTTGCTACTTAGCAACATAATTTCTGGTTACTGATGACTTGCAACAAATTTACTTAATATTTGACTTTGAAACCAACATAATTATAAAGCATCAAAATTAATATCTGTTGTTGTTTCATAAAGGCAAATTCATTTCATCAAGCCGTTTTACTATATGCAAAGTATTATGAAATTCTAAATTAGAAGCACAACAAGTACATTAGTAAACACCTAACTATATTAATTAATTAAGTTACACTAATATAGCAGCCCTTCTATTTCAGTCGCAGACAAATGTTTATGTAATAAATCATCTTGAGTATTGTGATTAGCTTTTATTAACATTATGTATATGAATACAAATGAGTACCATCTCCATTCTAAGGTACAATAGGGTTGGCTTACAACCTATTTACTAACTTCCTGCAATGTTTTTTTTTTAAGTATAACTATAGTTAAACTGCAGTGCGCCGTAAATGTTTTGTTAGCTACAATGCTATTGCTGAGTTCTTCGAATACGAGTTTATAACAGCAGAGATGTCAATAGTATTCGCGAGATAAAATACCTAACGTTCGACTCGTTTATACATACACACATATGTTTCGTCTTACAAAAACTGTCACAGTTCGAGATGTTGTTTGTCAACTCTTTCTAGGAATACAGGAAGTTTCTAATGAAGGAAAGACTTTTCTAATTCTTGAAAAACACAAATATAAAATTTGTTTTTGATAATTAATATAATTTCGTAAAAGGTCATTTCGATTATTCAACATTTGTATATGAAGATATTATTTAACCTACGACGAAAGAAGAGGGGCATTTAAGTTTAACATGTAAATTATAGGTCTGTGTATTTTTGTGTGTGGCTGAGTATTTTTGTATCTGCGGCACCGCGGCATCGTAGCTTCCAAACGGATTAACCGATTTTAATTTAGTTGTTTTATTTTAAAAATGACATGATCGAGAGTGTTATCAGCTAATAAAATTGAATTGGAGACTTTTTGGATTTTTTAAATGTAGATATACTTGTCTTGTTAGGATGTTTTAGATATGGACAAAGCATTGGACTTGGTGTGATTGTTTAGCAAAGAGCCATATCCTCGTAATAAGTAGCCCCTATGCTACTCATAATTTCATTATCAAGCATGGTTTGTGGTCGCCTTTAGTACGCGAGTGCTTTGTTCGCCTAGTCCATTACGTAGCCTCGTTTAACCTCCAGGGAACCTAGTAACAGTCATAATAACTTGCGTCGAATGGTCGATACAGTAGCTCTTGCCATTCACACAACTCAATATTATCTAGTTGCGGTGCTTGAGTGTAGTAATGCAACCTCTAAGCTACTTTATAACTTGTGGAGAATATATTCTAGTGAAAATGCATTTGCTTTATATGAAGTTAATTCAGGTTATGTTACGTATATATATTCGTGTTCATGTGCGCTCATTGACTGTCACAAAGGAACGATGTGAACAGTTTCACAAGTTTCGAGCCTGATACGCGACTAAGAATGTGTTAATATATAAATATTGATACGGCTTTACTCACGTATTGTAGCGGACGGAGTCCATTTTCAAGAGCGGAGGTCCGCGACGCCGCCGCGTACACCCGCTCTTGAAAATGGACTCCGTTTGAGTTCGAAACTAGTCGGGCATTCCCCGAATACAATACGTGAGTAAAGCCGTATCAATATTTATATATTAGTATGACTCACGAAAGTTATTATTCCAAGAATGTGTTAAGTAAATTAATTAGATGTTAAACAGTTTCAGCGTTTTCTACATTGTTAGCAACATTCATAACAGTTTTAATATATCGTGTACATGTAGTCTACCTGTCTTGTTAAACAAATTAAATTAATAATATAACTGTAGCCTAATATAATACAACATCGCAGGCTAATTATTAAAACGCATTAAGGTCACAAGTTGTTTTACGTCTGCGTTATGATTCATGGGGGCATTGTCGGTTCGCGTACACAGCCCTTTGTTTGGCCGCGAACTTGCGCCGAATGACTGGCGCTTTCGCTTCGGCCCGCTCCCAAAACCAGCCCCAAAGGGTAACACTACAGGATCGTCATTTTCGTTTGTCATCAATCTATGTTAGGGTGGCTGACATGTAAGTGTTAATTAAGCAGGCCTCACTCGAGCGTAATTAAGAGTGTTACAGTGTTATTTTAGACATTAATTGAGATGAAATTTCTTGTTATAATGAAACGAGTAGACTTCGAGATTGTCGAGTAATTTCCTCCGAAGGCCATCTTCGCCGCACGTCGTAAAGTCGAAGCACACTGAGAGTAAACAAACCGAAGTTTTGATCGGAATGAAGATTAAGAAAGGCGTTACTGGTGTTATCGTTTCCTTATAAAGTTCATAGCGGGTGTCGGAGCTTAAATTAATGTCTTTCTAAATTGTAATGTTAAATATTTTGTAGGTAAATATTTAAGGGGATTTAAAAGCGAACAAGCTAGCTAGAAGATATTTTATTGGTTCTAATAAAGCTAGCAGTTAAAAGGAGTGTTTAACACCACGGGCGGTGCAATGTTTCCGAAAGAAAGCTAGTCGCTTTATCATTTGCGGACAACAGGCGGGAGAGGCTTACCACAGCTTCGAAGCGGCGAACGACATACTTACGTACCGCAATGTAGGGATTGTTTGGGCCACCTCGCTCAAGGGGTCTACCAGGAAATGTCGGCGATTTGGAGCTTCTTGAAAAATATCGTTTCCCCTGCAACGGAATTTCGTGAGGGACAACTGGGACATTGTTTACCTTATCTAGCAAACACTTCAGTTTGCCACAGCTGGATTCAATATAACTGTGAGCAAGCTAAGAGGATTTTGCATTTCACACGAAATGATATGTATTTTTATTCGATCATAAGGGATGCTGTATAAGTTTTAGGTTTTAGTAGTCATTGTATGTACAACTATAAAAAAGTCACCGGTTTCCTTGCATTGTGTCTCTTTTTATGCTGACAATTTGAAGACTAAATATTTAATCAATTTTGTTTCCTACCAAGCGAAAATCACAGCATCCCTATGCTGTATAAGTTTTAGGTTTTAGTTGTCATTGTATGTACACCTATAAAAAAGTCACCGGTTTCCTTGCATTGTCTCTTTTTATGCTGACAATTCGAAGACTATATATTTAATCAATTTTGTTTTCTACCAAGCGAAAATGGTTGTTTAACTTTTGATAATTTTTAAGAATATTGCTAATTTATGATATGTTTTTCTCTAGGCTTCGCCCCGTGATTAAAATAAAATAAAAAAGTACCCTATGTCATTGTCCGGTACTTAAGCTATCTCTATGCCAAAAATCACGTCGATCCGGTTGCTTTATTGCTAATATGATTATTTAATTTAATATGAACTAAAATAGTCGTGCAAAGGAGCAAAATATCTCTTAATGTTTTTGTTAAAACAAACTTAACTTAAAAATAAAAATAACATACTTAATCATAAACACACTTAAAAAAAATATATTTAAACATTGTTGAGTTAGGTTTTTGTCATTATACTTCTATAATTCTATTTATATGTATATATTTTTTTTATATCTAACATTTAGATTCAGAACAAGATTCTTGTGTTATATATTTCAACTCACTACAAAGAAAGTCGTAATACTATTCAACTAATGTAGCTACTTGTAGCTTTGTAATAGATTATTATGAAATAATACAGTGTCTGACGTTTAGCTTTATAAGAATTTTTTTTTACGTAATAGGGTGTCAAGTAAAAGAAAACTGAAGAAACAATAATTCTTTTTTATGAGATCTTTTCACGCAGAACAGAAAGAATAAAGTTTATTGTAAACTATTTTCCTTTGCTCTGAGAAGGAGTAAATGTATTTTTATATGACGCTATTTGGCTTTTTTATACAACAGCTTATAGCCTTTACTTTTTAATAGAACCAGTAATTCAACTATACATTTTCTAATATGCGTTGAATCACTATTAACTTATAGTGACATTTTGATCGAATAAAATAGCTAAGCTTTCCCAATAAAGACGGGAGTACGTGACAAAATTATTACTTAGAAATTATAATAGTAATCAATCATGGTATTGTCCAAGCATTCAACTAATGGCGTATGTACATACTTATTTTACAATACACTTCTATGCAGCGTACAACAAAAGTTTGGCACTAGACTGAAGATTTTCATCCTGTTTTACAGAAAAAATCCTATAAAGACAGATTTTTAAACAGAGCACTCTATAACAAGCACCCTTACGATAAAAAGTTTTTGACTAGAAATGTAATAAGACATTCAAATAAATTAAAACTGAAAGTTTAGTTTTCGTTATAACCCAACATTATTATTAAAAATAGTTTTTTCGCTAAAACAGTTTCAAAAGGTTTTTTTATTGATTGATTTGAGTGATTAAAGAACATCTAGTTTATATCTATTAAAAAATCTAAAAGAATATATGTTCTGACAAAATAGCTCAATATAGCTCTTTCTATAAAATAGAATTAGGCGTTACTTTGCGGAAATCCATGATAGGTATTTATGAAATAATTATGAAAAACCATTATGTAGTGTTATTTCCGCTATTATTAACAATACGTCTTGTTTTTTCATAATTCTAAATACCTCTTTCTGTAAAGCCCTGTAATATCCCATTACCAAAATATAATCCTGTGCTCACTCTTTAAACTAATTTTCTTCTTCAACAGATGAGATGGTGATATCGTCAAGTAAGTACGAGGTAGTGAACACAATGATCAGTTCGTTCGAGAGCCACATGGCGTTGACAGTGCGACAGCTGACGGTTGCCGACGTCGGCGGGTACAGATGCGTTGCCAAGAACTCTTTGGGTGAAGTTGACAGCGTTATCAGGTTATATGGTAAGATTTTTTTTAATAGGAGTGAAACTCTTGCTAAGTGTTACCTTATTCAGCATTATAGCTTGGAGAGATACCAAACTTAAAAGTCTCCAATTCCAATATTTAAGGTACCTAATGTTTCTATCGTTTCGATGATTCTGCCATTGTCAAAATTAAAGGAAACAAAGTGTGTAATAACAGTCTGACCGGTTATGATAGATAGGATACTCTCACTTACTTTGACTGACTGAGGATATCTGAAATCATGTACACCATAATATAATCATATCCCAGATTTTTTATCATACTTCTCTAGTGTACAAGGTGCTAACATATGAGTTTATGTAACAAAAGTCTTACTATTATTATTATTTATATTCCATTTATTATTATTTTTTAAATAAAATATAAAATAAAAAACACACTTGTTTAAAAATACAAAATGTAGGAGAATATTTATAGGTATGCAAAAAAAAACCTGCACAAATTGCGGAGAACAGCTTCTAACTTTGACATAAACCCTTGGCCTGTCTTGTGAATCACAGAATGGTCAAGGCCATTGTTTTACCGTTGTGTCTGTCTAGACAGCGAACTTGTCAGCGATAAGTCCAGATTACAATACGGGCATAGATTTTCAGAAATTCCCACTATTACGTACCGAGTAAACCTGAAATTAACTTATATTTTATATTATTATAATTAGGTTTATGTTTGACCGGGTTAAGGTTACGAAATCCTAAAAATAGAAATGGCAAAGGCTTTGAAATAAAGGATTAAATTAAATTTCTAAAAAAAAACTAGTACAACTTCGATATAATTCAATTTAAGCCATTCTTTGTCAACAGTTTTGATATAAAATTTTCTTCCACAGAGATCCCAAGAAGTCCGTCCATAAAGAATACAAGTCCAGTTAACAAAAGAGAAGAATTCAAGTATTCTACGCCGTTAGAAGGGCCTGACAATCAATTCGGTTCTGCTGACAGATCGGATGATGAAGACGAACGAGAGCCTGGCATATACACAACAGATAATCACATAAATGTACACAAACAGTACGAAATCCTATCTAAAAACAGAACAATCCATTATTCCGGGAAATCGGAAGAAAAGATTAGTAATAAAGTTCACAAAATTTTTAACGAACTAAATATAGAAGACGAGTTTGATTATAACAGATGTTGTGTACATAAACTATTTGTAACGAACTATATTATTTCGTTAGGAGTTATTGTAGTTTTAGATTATACGTAGAGCAATATACGTTGTTTGTGTTAGTTGATATTGCTGTGTATTATGAATGTTTACAATGTTTTTCAAACAATACTTCGGTACTCATTCCACTATATTGTTAGTAAATATTCGTTGCAAATGAAAGATTTTAGCGCCCTTAAACATAATTAATTGGACGTGCTAAAGTGGATGGGAAATTGATATTGATGAGAGTTCCGTAGTCATGGAAATTAATACTCTATTGAAGTAATACCGGTACATTATATTATTAACTATTATACTTAATGGGTATTTTTAAAACTTACACGTAATATTCACGTGGTATAATATCAGATTAAATAACCTTACAATAAAAGCATCTAAATAAACAGTAATATTATAAACATCTATCTATTTGTTAACGATTAATATTTAATCACGTATTATTTTAGCATAATGTTCTTTATGGTTACGTTTTTCATGTCGTAAACAGTAAACATCTTCAGGTCTTGTTGTAATTTAGCTATATAATTAAAAAATGATGAAGAAAAAAATCACAGCCTAAAAAAAAACTTTTACCTGCTTAATTAAAATTTATCGCTAGTAAATTTTGATAAAGTAGGTAAAAACAGTCAAACTAACTTTTCAATAGATATTATGGATACTCTATTTAGTCAATTGTACAGCAAATCAATTTGACATTTTAGCCACGAATGAAGAAATAGTGAGTGAAGTGCCAACGGCGTTGTAAGGTATAGAATACATATGGCATTAAGATCTTTAACTAGAACTAAACAGTTCCAATCACTAAAACAATTTATTCGAAGCGCCAGAAATGACAAAGGCAAAACGGCAAAAATTTTTCTTCCATGGGCAAAACCATCATAAATGTCAGTCAAATTCATTTGCTCTCTTTAAAAATTGACAAAAAATGAGTTTATTGCAATATTTTTTGTCGAAGTCTCACAGGAATACAATATGTAATGTATGCATAGATTTTTAATTATTATTTATCCCTTTATGATCATAAGGGTAATTGTATGAGAGTTTTTGATGAGATTTTCCTTGTAACAACTGAGCCTATTACTGGTTTGTCGCATACCAAATGACCACGGGTTTTTTATTGATGTAAAAAGCTTTAAATACGGTTTCGTTGAGGTTAGATCTCTGAAAAGGTTTGCGACAATACTTTCCTGAATATTTAAAATTATCAACCCTAGCCACGTGGCAAGCTTATTATGTGGAGTTTTACTTTATGTCTTTTGTCATTTCGTTCATTTATGTTTTTGTATTTGTTTATACTCTGTCCGTTGTCCGTTTTACACGTTGAGTAAAGTTCGCATTCAATTTTATGCTGAGTAGCAGTTAATTTATCATTTAAAACAATATGAATTATGGATTTTTATATTAATATAATCGTATTAATATTGTTTATACTAAACACATTGAGCACATCATCAAATTTCCTCATAACAAGACAAATAGGTACACAATATTTCGCTTATCTTGGGGGATGTTTGTCCGATAAATCACAGTGCACCGGTAGTTAATAACTCCGTGACAGATGGCGCCACGTGTCTCCGTTCGCAGAGAATACATTATTACTTTTAGTTAATTAAATACCTTGGTAATGCATTTTCGCGGCCGAGTGGCGAGTTGCCGCAGTAAGCAATATACATGTTACATAAATAATTTACAAAATAAAACAATACGTTGGTACCACGTTGGGCGCCAATAAGAGGTTGATTTATAATGAGTTTAGTATGCTATGCTGGCAAATATTGGAAGGCCATAATATATAATTTTAAAGAACATAATTAATTCAACAATGTTCTAACGAGGTAATCATGTTGATACTATTTTCTTTTTTACCTGTATAGGTATCGTAGTACACAGCAAAGCTAATAAGTTGCCAGGAGCGCTAGATAAGGTTGTGATTTTTTCAAGATGTCGCCATTACAATTTCATAATTGAAACCTATACAAAACTAAACGATTTTTCTCAATCACGTGTACTCTTCTATTAAAAATTTAATCCTTAACTAGCGGCCCTGCCAACCTAACAGCTTTGCTGTGTAAATATAATTTAAAAATAATAATAACAATTTAATTTTCACCAACTATTATACAGCCGACGGCACTGAGAGCTATACAAGAGATTATGTATCCATTTCATTATTACAATATTGTATTTCAATCTATATAAAGGATAATAAATAAATAATTATAAATATGGGCGCGATATTATACAGGCCATTTGTCTATTGAAATAATAAGTAGGTATTATTTGACCAAATTGTTGTTAAATGTAATAGATAATGTTATCGGATAAGTGATTAGTTTTGGTATTACTTGCTTTTCACAAATAGTAAGTATAGAAAACTGAATAGCTTAACCGAAAGTAGAGGGTATAAGGAAATTATTTTAACGCAAAATGAGCATGGTGGATCATATCATAGACTCCATGATTGTAAAACCATTAGCAAAAATCGGCCGGCTCGACCAAATATTCGTGCTATCGGCCCGTATCGATCCAAGATCCCTTTTACTTTAATTCTGCACAGGGTTGACAACACGCAAGTGATAATTCTTATGTTGCAAGCCTCCATAGGTCACAGCTTACTATCAGAGGACCGTGTGCTTACATAGTATAAAAGTCAAATACACATAATTATGCCACAACTGATTAAAAATGGATGTGAAAACATATCTGTCTATCCTTAATTCTTTTTTTTTCTTAATTCTTTTATATTAAATGAACTATTCTGCTGCACTCTTTAAAGAAATATGTGGTTGGTTTAAACTTGATTTCATAGTTTAAAGTACCTACAAACCAAAACTAATCATTTGCGCATTCATAAATATAATAATTGTAACCAAACATTTTTATGATCTTCGGGAACTGAATCGCTAGATAGAACATGGCATTAAAAATAAATTATTATTCTAAACATGTTGTTTTATTTTTCTCCTTTTTTTATTCCTCCCAACTATTTTAATACTTGTTCCTAATTCAATGGTACTCCTTACTATTATTATAGTATGAAAAATGATCTGGAACCAACTTAAAGATGTGATTTTTTTACGTAGAGTATGAGCCGGAGAGTAATTTTCATTTAAGAAAATAATATTTAATCTACTGAAGCGAAGATGACGGTAACAACTAGTTTAATATATTTTGAAATTATTGTCAATCATTTCAGTTTTT
This sequence comes from Protodeltote pygarga, assembly GCA_936450705.2. Lineage (NCBI taxonomy): Eukaryota > Metazoa > Arthropoda > Insecta > Lepidoptera > Noctuidae > Protodeltote > Protodeltote pygarga. The sequence goes on along the minus strand of OW388249.2, from coordinate 9,888,636 downwards.
AAAAAAATCATCAGCATAATATCTCACAGTCCGATGGGACGTCAATCAGACACGACTGGAGAGAGATCAAGCGCAGGACAGCGGCCTTTACGTGCTCTCTGAAGCACAGTCCGAGTGATAATTAAATTATAATACGCACAAAACATTATGTAATACAATAACATTCTTTAACATTAAGTTTCTAAAATTTTGCGACAAAATAAAAGAATGTTGTTACTAAACATTAGTTTAACTTGTTGTACAACATCGTACTACATTTTGTAACCATCAGTTTGGCTCTAACTTTCAAGGAAGCTAGTGGCTAAAAGTCATTTATTTTTAATGTTTAACAGTTAATGTTAATATAACTGCTGTGTCCATAACTTTTGTTATATTTTTTAAAAAACGGTAACAACAAATGTTACTAGTCAACAATCACTGCATACTAAATAAATACACTATCTCTTTAAAAAATTGATAACCATGGTGATGGTTTTATAAGCCAAGTTATTACCACAACCATCAATGTTGTAAGTCATTTCTGTAAAACTCCAAATATTTTATCGCAACGCAATAAAACGCAAATTGTTTTCAAAATTGTCCAATTAACGTTATTAAAATTTATATTTTTCATTTTATATTGGATTCTCGCAAGATATTTGAATTTGTTTTACAATACATATAACATTTCTTACCAAATATTGTACGTTAGATAACAATACGTATGATATCCGACAGAAAAATAAGTGCCAACTCTAAAGTCAAGTTCTAAGAAGGCCGAGTTGCGGTTTGTTCCAAGTTTCTCCTTCTCTCAATGTGGCGGATTACCCGCCTTCGCTCATCTTCATTATACGGAAGAACTTTACCATTTTCACACGCCTGCCTACTCCCACATGAGGCGGCCATGTTTTGTTGCTATGTATGCAAATCAGGCGCTAAGTTCACAAACAAATAAACTTTTTGGTTATACAGAGACGTTACGTTAATACGCTGAGGCTGGCTTGTTTAATTTTGTTGAAAAAAGTATTTTGACGGAGTTTTTTGAAAGGGTACGGAGTATGGTAATGCAAACAAGTAATGGTAAGGAAAATAAATCTTCATTCGTGACGTGATGTTTTGTTTGAGATGGAATTAGGCGCAAAATATGGATGTGCAAAAGCTTTTTCTTATAGAACAAAAACAAAAGTTAAAAATGGTTACTATAATCTTTGTTATCATGTCATGTCATCCAAAGATAAATAAATAAAATAAAGTAAGTACCTATATAATTAAATAACTAAATTATAAAAATAAATAACTTCAAAATGGAAATTGCTTTAAGCACGTCAGACACGTTGCTTTGCTGCTTTGCATCACTCAGCTGATTAAACTTAAGCATAAAAATCACAAACAAAACACGCACAGTATCTATAAAGCACGACTGTTTTTTTCTGTAAGAGTGGGAGAATAATCACTTGCTTCGTGCCTCGGAGAGCTCGTGAAGCCGTCACGTCGGTCGGTCATGCTTCCGATCGTTTCACATTGTCGTCCAGTGAGGAAATAGAGAAAGAGTGCACTTGTGTTTGCGCACATACCTGTGGACAATATCGGCCTGCGTCGATGATAATCTGTTGAAATTGACATCTGTACCTAACCGAAATTCGATCAGGATGACATTGTTTCTTTCCCTGAATCATGGTACCGAACGCGGCAAATAATTAACTGTATTCATAAATCGAAAATATTTATGATTAATTTTGAATGACACGAGTGTTGTCACCGCATCGAGTCCCAATATTGTATACAATCGATTCCAGAAAACTTTCTCTAGTTAAACTAATATTTTGATGCGTACGCCACGGTTTGTTCACACCGATCCATTTTACGGTTAATTAAAACTCGACTGAATTCCCGGTTGTAAATTTTAGGTTTTTGACTTTTTTTTACGGAACTTTTCGACAGAGCATCCAGTTTTGTTTATTTATGAGCTTTGGCCACTGCGGACGGACGGAACGCTTCGCCAACAATATATTCACATTAATGGTTGCTGCTTTTTGCAATACTGATTTAGGGACTTGAACACACAAGCGCCAAAGGATAACCTTTGTAAGGGACGTCTTTAAAAAAATAACATTAACATATGAATATTCAAATGATACGAGAAAGCGTGTTGTCAAAATGTTTCAGGCTGAGCTGAGAAAGCAAATAACTGTGATGATTATATACTTATTTATATTAAAATATTTGTATATTTTTGAAGACAAAAATCCTACTAATGTAACATAAACGTAATTCATCATAAATTATTTAAATGCAAAAGTGTTTGTTTTCCCTTTTTTCACGCAGGAGCGTAATTGAGAATAATTTGTTCCATATTTACAGTACACGCCATAGGTTATTTATCATGACAGAAGCTTACTAGTAGGGGAAGAGTAGGGTAAAGTAGTGTAGCGTACGCTATGGTAAAGTAGGGTAGGATAGTGTATGGTAAGGTAGGTTAGAATATATGTAAAGTTTTTTGTGAATTTTTTTTACATGTTATAGCACATGATAGCTTATTAAATATAATTATTTAATAAGAAAATTTGAAAAAACAACTGATACGGATGGGATTCGAACCCACAATCTTCGACTTACCGTGTCGACGCTCTAACCGCTGAACTGTTTATTTTTTAAATTTTCTTATTAAATAATTATATATGTAAAGGTAGGATAATCACGCGTACCAAGTCGCGCCGGGCAGCTATTTAAAGATTTAATAGGTACTGCAACCAAAATACATCAAGTATCCAAGACAAAGAAACCAACTATTGTCTCACCAATACTCATTAAAGGTAAAATTAAAGCTACATACGACAATATAAAACAAGAGCGAGACCGAGTAACGAGAAAATAATCAATCTTCCAAGTCCACTTGGAAGCAATCAACGGTCTGTTATTGCGTCGGTCCAATCGGATAAAAGAGCCGATATATCAAAGACGTCTGCGGTTCAATTACTAACCAATGTGCTATCTTTTAGAGGCAGTAAATCGAAAATAACTGAGTGCAGGCCTACGACATTGCACTGAACTATGTCAACAACAGACCCGTTGTCGGAGTAAACCGATACGTACTCATAGGCACACTAGTCAATAAAATTTCAAATTGATGAATTGCTCTAAATTTTGTATGGTTAAAGTTATTGAAGTTTTTATTCAAACGTTTTTAATGGAGCTATATTTATTTATTTTCCATTTATTCAAATACAATACATTTATTTTTGTAAAATTTTTACATGTTTTAGCACATGATAGCTTATTAAATATAAATATTTAATAAGAAATTTGAAAAAACAACTGTCCCATCCGTATCAGTTGTTTTTTCAAATTTCTTATATAATATAATATTTATTTATACAATACATTTATTCAAATATATATAAAAAATAAAGATATACATTTAAAAATATTAAATAAAGTAGCCCACCAGTATCGGGAATAGGGTCCAAGCTACCGGTGGTTAGGATTCTAGAGAGAGGAACCACTGACTATACTTACACTAATTATTATACTATTTATTGTATACCAAACGAAAAACACCAAGAATATAGAATAACTAAAATAAATATACATTGGGCGGTCTTATCGCACACAGCGATTACTTCCAGACAACCTTTGGATTGACATGACATGACTAGAGAAAGATAACAGGTAGTTTATGTGTTTATATTTCAATATTAACATTAAACGTATATGCAAAATTTTGTGTCTATGCTGTTTACCGTTGAAGAGTTCCTTTATCTAGAGCTAATCCTCTACATCATGCTTACCATAAACATGCATTTTCACGGAACTAATCCAACATGTAAAAGAAGAAGTGGTTCTAATTCAGCTTGCATGATAAAAAGAGCTTGTAAAAAGCTTGTTATAAAAAGGAATAGGTTTTCTAATATCTCAAAAATATTCAAAACAATAATACTTTGCTACTTTGTTTCCATTCCTGAGAAAATAAATTAAATCAAAATACATTGTAATAACAATCACATATAAGGTCGTATGAGGTATTCACTAGTTATTTTATATTCAAAGCTAAACTTACCTAACTTAGTAGAGTAAACCCAAGCAAGTATCTAACTTAAGTCGGCTTTGGTTTGACCAGAACCAGATAGATATTAATTTTGAGTCAATAAATCCTGCCCTGAATATTCGTATATTTTACGGGTCAACGAACTACCCCGAACGAGAGGAAATGCTTTAGCTAATTTACGTTTGAATTAATGTTTCTACAAAGTGACTGACCAACTAAGCCCTGAAGCCTGAAAACCACAGAGTAAATGTAGTCTATATTATAGCTTATCGAATCATTGAATATTTTACGCTTTTAAAATTAATGCCTATCAATGAGTCACATTTACTTTAATCTTTTGTTATGCGACACCATCTTACAGATTATCACACTGATGTAGAAAGTACCTTATTGACACAATGCACACAGTTTATTTTTATTATACTTTTTGATGTCTAAGAATAGAAATGACAATGATCTGTCTCTTGAAAAGTACTCTTTGTAAGATTGCAAAAGACAACAAACAGGCGAGATGGGTCACCTGTTGGTAAGTGATCACCACCACCTATAATAAAGTAAAAGTATATAAATAAAATTATAAAGTATACCCACAAAACAAGAAGCATTACAGATGCATAGCTAGCTTCGAGCGTAGGCTGGTTTTTGAAGCTCCCCTAATAGAAATCTCTCAAAATAAAAACTGAAAAGGTCTAGAAATAAATACCCAAGGCAAAAGTCTACGTAAATCGAACGATAGGGAAACGCAAATCAAAGTGGTTGGAATAGAATTGCAGGAAGTGCGAAGGTGAAACCTCGGAACACTTCCCATTATAAATACGGTAAAATATGCAGAGAGACGCTTCATCTCAAGTCTCAATAACATGAAGGAGGGTATTTTGCATGCATCATTAACTAATTTCTGTAACAAAATATTTTGAAGTTTAAATTATTTCTGATAAATGATTAAATTCACACATATTTTAAATTAGGAGAGGAGTATGCAAGCAGTGTCCAGGAGAACAACCTTCTGCACCAAACCTAATTATGTTAATATAATTATTAACATTTTATTCATACTATTAACAAATAGCTCAGTTGGCAGAGCGACTGATGGCTTTTAAACAATAGATCGCAGGTTGAATTCCTGCTTGTAATCATACCTATTTTTGTTTCTACAAAATTTTTGAACTTTTATGATTATATTTGTTTTTTGGCAATATGGTGGTAAATCACATGTATTATTAGTTGGAACGCAAAGTATCAAAGCTTTACTGCCTGGCAAAATACAGGCTCCGAAAGAAACATAATCAACCGGGGAGAGAGAGGTTCATCTAATTTCGTAGGTGTCGTACGTCGGGACATATTAACGCAATTACGTGTTAAAAGCCTCGTGGAGTGCCCGAGGCGTCACTTTCAAAACATACACCTATTGAACATTGCTACATGTCAGCTCAACAACGCGTTTGCATATTATGGTTGCTTCTACCACATACTAACAATTTGGTCTTACGTTGAGACTGAGAGTTAAGGGGCAATTAGAATTTCAATCAAACATTTTGTTAGTTGTTTTTGATTGATTAACGTGTTTGTATATATTAGTTATATCTATTTCATAACCATTTTTTCATTAGAGGGTGAAAAAGGCAAGTTATTTTTTACTTTTTTTGTTTATGAAGTAATTTAAATGCGAAATTATACTACATTCACCGGTCGGTTATTCATTCGGTCGTCATACTATTCTCAATTAAAAATAAAACTAGAATGAAGTTTTACTAAAGTTAATTTCTAATGACTTAATATTATAAATAGTAGGTAGGTACTTACCACGCTTTAGTTCATGAGCATTCAATTAAAATAATAAACTCAATATTTCATTCAACCAAATTAAAATCTTTACCGTTACATCTCATTGTAGAAGATGGAAGTTGCTTAAAAATTTATTCAAAAATTAAACGAAGCGAATTCGCTTTCAGTCGCTTTCCAGATTAAACCTTCTAATAAGGTTCCCGCCTTCATACCAAATTGTTTTAGTGTGTTTAACGGCCAATTTGAGCAAGTTCGAGCTCATTTTGTATACATAAAGAGAAATTAGGTAATTTGTTCCTTGTCCCTTTTTATGCGAGTCTTTATTCACGAATATTTACTGAGCGTTGGTGCGTCAATTTGTTATGAGAATCGTAGATAGATTGGAACCATTCGTATGGTATTATTTGTAATTCATTTCGTTTGAACTCATCTAGCTGGTAATAAGAATCAGATGTATTGGGTCTATTTTTGACATAGGTACCTATTTTATTAACGTTAGTTATAAGTTTTATTTTTGACATATACGAGAACCGTCGCCGTCGCGTGGGTAGGTGATTTAGATTCGCAAATAGTATGGATAATTGGAATCAACTCACCCAATCTGGAAGTCATTGGGGGGGGGGGGCTATGTTCAGCAGTGGACGTCTTGTGGCTGAAATGATGATGATGGATAATTTATATGAAAATAACATACAATCTTTCAAACACCACCTAGCTCGTATGTGAATTTCGAGGTTGACCAACTTATTTCGAAATTAAACGGAGAACATTTTCTTGATTTGAGTGAGGCTGCCGCGCTGCTCACCACCGCCACATAAGCAGACTCCTGCTGAGGTTTCGACAATTCTTTCAAAAATCTCTTGACTGTTTTATTTATAAGCACATCAAGGAATGAAATTTTAGTTTTATCCTATCAATTTTATCACATAGTTACATTTACAATCATTTCTGAATACCAAAAGTATTTTTTGTGTCTCCTAATACCAAATTTACGTAAACGCAAATTCTTGAACAAATAAATCCGCTTCGATTTTGGGTCAGTGACCACGACGCCATAAAAAAGGAATTGCCGTTTATCAAAACTTCAGCAAATATCCCGGCCGACGATTTACGAATCCTAACAGAGCAAGTGCACAACTTTAGGTCGGCGATACAATGCAAGCTCTAACGAAATTCAACTGTTATGTAGTGAAGCAAGTGCTCCAATTCATCGGGATTGAACTAATGTGAGAAACAGAGCGGATCTAGGTTTCGAAGCAAACGAGCGACGCAAATTGTTTGCCTAAATCTGACAGCTGTACCTAATATCTAGCCTGATGCTTAGTTTAGACTAAGTATTTGCTTGGAGTGTGGAAATAATCAAATACTAATACTTAGAAACTTGAGTGTAGGTTGCAGAAGGGGGTTCCGGAGCTAGTCTTTAATGAGGATCGTCACGGCAGACTAAAGGCGCACAATTTTACCCCCTGGCTATATACTCTTTGAATATTTTGTTTGAAACCTATCCCATACAGGTGCAGCTTGTGATAGAAGTGCAAGCGCTGTGGCAGCCTAGTTCACTCCAATTTAAATTGTATTTATTTTAATTGTATTTTTATATACGGCCAGTGCGGACACCGATTGCCTACCTTCATATTTTGCTTGTCAATGAGTTAATTATTCATGTTGTATGTATAACTAACTACCCTTATTAATATTTGACTACAATTCTTTTGTTATTTCTTGTCACCTTATTAGTCGATGATACTGATGCACGGTAAAACTCGAACGAGTTTATGTTGGCGTGTTTAGAACATTTAAGTACCCAATGTATTTTGTTAACCAAATAAATAAATAAATCAAAATAAAAAATAAATAAATATGAAAAAGTTTTAATAAAATAATCGGGTGAATAATTGACTTGCGAGTTGGAAATGATATGGGTTTTACAGAATAGACTAAAGTACTTCATATTTAAATGTTAAGCTAAATCAAATTGAAAGTGTCCCTAGTGACCTGTGTTACTTGTATAGTCTATTTCAGATAGTCTCTCTCAAATTATATTATTCAAGTTTCTTTAAATTGTAGCATTTGTTTAATTGTGAAGAGAAATGAATGTGTTTTAATATCATTATTATTACTTAACATATTATATCAACAATAATGGAAAATATGTGACATATGTTTCGGTTTTCGGGTAAACTCAAGATAAGCGTGTAGAGCTACGAGTATAATCTTTTTTTTTGGTGTCACAAAAATCTCTAAGTGGTGCTAAATTATAACTGGTCACTTTTTGGCCATCACCAATTCTGAGCGCAGGATGACGTGTTGTACTGGCTCAGAAAATCATACTGGCTGCGTCATAGCCACGCTTATGTCTATAGTCAGCTACAACAATTGATCGCCACCTCGGCATTGCGTGACAAGTTTAATACTGTTATTGAAACAGTTCCATAAAGAACTATTGTCACATTGTACTAGTTGTTATGTACTCGGAAACTCATTTGTCTTTGTCGCCGGGGTACCTGCAGGCAGTTAGAGTGCAGCATCATTTGAATCGTAGTTAGTGTTATATTTTAGGTCTCATGTTATTTTTATGAGAGATTTTATGAAGACTGTAACAATGTATACTGTTGTTTCAAATTTTAGACAGAAAATTTTTGTCACAATATTTGTTTCAAAATCAGTAGGTAGTAACTTTTATTGGTGCTCATTAGTCCATTACCGAAATTTTAACGTTCGCGTGATGGTTTTCTTGATAAATATTTTTTTACGCACTCATACTGACGACTCAAAATGTTTGCATTACGTAACATTCATATTTATAGATAAAAACTTAAACCACATGGTTCAATTAATTCCAACTAAAACCCCTTAAAATCCTTTCTATACTTCTTCCTACTAATATTATAAATGTCAAAATTTGTGAGGATGTATCGATGGAAGTTTGTTACTCTTTCACGCAAAAACTACAATACGGATTTTGATAAAACTTTACAGTAATACAGCTTATACATCAGATGAACACATAAGCTGTAGCTTATGTTATTTACTAACATACCATGCGGGAGAATCCGCGGGTGCAAGCTAGTAATATATAAAGAAAGTCCAAGTGCGCTTGAAAGTAATATCTGTTAACAGCGGTGTGTTCCGATCGCTGGCAAAACGTGCCAAAAAGCCAAAGAGAGCGCATCCATCGTTTCGCACCCATGTCCGCTATTGCGCCTGACAATATTTTATACAGCTGGGAAAATTGCAACCGCTCTCCAACTTTAACAATTTACACGCCCGTGCAGTCGTCGCTTGCATATTGCTCCAATGTAAGGCTGCGTTCTATTGCACACGTTTCACTCAAGATTTTTGCATAAATTTCCTCGTGCTTTTGGGTGTGAAGAGTTCGTCAGTTTTCAAGAATACCACAGGGAGTTACAGTGTTTCATTAAGTCAGACTACTAGTAAACTACCTACATAAAGAGCTCTTTAACGACTTAACTTAAAGCATTACAACGTATATGTAACGTAATAGAAATGACATAGTATAGTTTCTTGTGAAATTAATCTTTTAGAGCATACAATTTATCCGAAAATACCCGAAAAACCTACTAAAAACTAATAAGCTCTACGCTAGAAATTACCTGTACTAATTATAAATACGGGGGATTGTTTTTTATTTAGTTTTATTCTTTTTTTTTGCTCGGTTCAATGTATGGACATGGTCTTTTTTTTCATAAATGTCTATAGTTTGAAGATTAGCACAAAGTACATTTTTATACTTTGAAAATGAAAATTACAGAAGCGAAGCAGCAGAAAATAGCTTGTAAACTATAATCAATGATTCTAGCATCCAGTAGTAATTATAACGCGTATTTAGTAGTTGTTCGCGTGATTAGTTCTACACAAAATAGTAAATAGATAACCAACCATTATAATTATCATGTAAGTACCTCTTCGATTTCTGCCAATTTAAATCAATTATTCCGGAAATTCACAACCAACTCGCAAACAGCAACTCATTAATAAATTAGTATTTATATTTTCTGTTCCCACAAAAAAACTGTAAAAACAGTTTTGTTTGGGCACATAATACAAATATTATTTATAAGAAAAATGTATATTGTTTTTTTAATAAAGATACACACATACATTAAACTAATGGCTCGAACCACTTTGTAACATTGCAAATACTGCTGCAAACAGAATCGATTCGTATCAGAATGTGCAATAAAAACATGCCCTTATGCGTTCCTTTCGTATGTTCCTTTGATTCTAAGCTTAATTCCCTAGCAATAAGGACTATGGCTTTCCCGAGCAATTATGCAGTTATAAACAACCTTTTCAGATTTACAACACGTTACACAAGAGAAATACCGAAACAAAGGCATTTAGATGTGTTGCGTAACTTTGCATCAGATTATTAATTAATGTGAACGCTGAGTGTTAATATAACGTTTAATCTGTATGCAACAGTGAAATGTAATTAGTGATTCAGTGGAACAAATAATTATGAACTTAATGATAGATATAATTTAAAAACAATTAACACACAGTCTACGTAATACAGTTCCAATGATACAACCAGGGGGACAAACGGACAGACGGACCGACGCCACGGACGGATGAACGAATAGCGGTGGAGGAGTAATAGGGTCCCATTGGCACCCTTTGGGTACGGAACCCTATAAGCCTATGACATGGCTTTATCGAACATCTATATATATAAAAATGAAACCCGTTTTCCGTTGTCACGACATAGCATGAAAACGGCTTGACCGATTTGGCTGATTTTGGTCTTGAATTATTTGTGGAGATCCAGGGAAGGTTTTAAGGTGAGAAAAAGGGGTAGAGTAGGGTAGGGGTAGAGTAGGGTAGGGTAGGGGTAGTGTAGGGTAGGGTAGGATAGGGTAGGGTAGGGTAGGGGTAATTTAGGGTAGGGTAGTGTAGGGTAGGGTAGGGGTAGTGTAGGGTAGGATAGGGGTAGATTAGGGTAGGTTAGGGATAGGGTAGTGGGTAAAGTAGGGTAGAAGTAGAGTAAGTTAGGGGTAGAGTAGGGTAGGGGTAGAGTAGGTTAGGGGTAAAATAGGGTAGTGGGTAGAGTAGGGTAGGGGTAGAATAGGCTTTGAAGTAGGATAATCACGCGTATGAAGTCGCGCGGGGCAGCTAGTATCTTATAATTATCGAATATATCTTTTAAGTGTGCTGGTTTCCTCCCAATGTTTACCTTTATGCAATATGCGAAATTGCGCACTCATACACTTATAAATACTAATAAATATATTTTATTTTAAAATATAATATATATACATTTTTACTATATACCTAACCAATATTAAAAAATAAAAACTAAAATAAAATGAAAAACTTAATCTAAAAGATCGCCATCACTCGGTAACGTCCCCAACGTTATATAAATTAATGATTAAATGTACGAGTATATATATGTACCTACATATACATTTAGCTTCCTGGGCATGCCGCCTGCAGACGACGGTGACGGGGAGGAATTCTTTGACGCCTTCGCGTGACTTTTGTATATAACTACTTAATTTTTACTTTTATTTATCAGTTTTAGTGTATTTATAGAAAGTAGATTTAGAGTTCAAAATAATTATTATTAATTTGGACCTTTTGAATTTAAATAATTTAATTTTATATTTAATCTTTAAATAATCACTAAATAATATTATTAAATGAATAAACATAAAATGTTTTAGTTAACTATTGAATTTAGTGTTCCTGGCAAGACTATCGTTTCAATCCACTTGCCCGTGAATATCCCTTAAACGGAAAGGTTTTACCCTTGGGAAGTAAGATGAAATATTATTTATATAATTTGGTTCTACGTCGACCATTCTCTTACGCTTTTCCACAAAGGATAACAGCCAAAAAGAAAGTATCTTTTTGTCAGTCACGTAGACCCAAACGTGATGAGATTAAAGATTTGAACAATGTGTAAACGATTACCACGTATCATAACAACTTAATAACTTTTTGTCAAACAGCATAATACCTGATTATCGGTACCAGGTCTGATGGACAAAATTAGCATTTTTAAATTACGCTTTCCTCGCGGATTGCTTTCGGATATGCCCTAACTAGAGTCAGTCTTACTTTATTCATAAGTGCCTAATGGTCTACATGATGTTTTTTTTTTTGGAAAAAGCCAAATTCGATTAAACACCGAGATTTGAACCTGCGACCTTCTGATTAAAGCCACCAGCCGGCTGCAAACCGAGTTATTTGTAATCCTGGTCTTTATTAATTCTCTTTATCTTCAACCGTCCCAGGTATTTGTTATTAATGCCATGAGGTATTCCGTACTAATTATTTGGGTCAGTTGAAAAGCCTTTCATTAAAGTTCAAAGTTTTTGAATAAACATCGTTGAAGTATCTACCAACCGGTAGTTCGTATAAATAATAAACATACATTGACATAAATATATCTGATAAACCGTTTGCAGGAATAATTAAGCAAATTCACGCAGTTGTATGATGATGTTGGCTGATGGTATATATCAATAAAAATTATCCTATTTTTTTTCGAGTCACGTTTTTATTAAGTTATGCTCCAAATTTTGTGAAAATTGGTTATGAAAATATTTTAAACACTAGATGTGTTCTAGCAGTGGACTACTATAGGTTGATGATGATGATGATGATGTGTTCTAATCTTCCCTAATATTTAAACTAGGTATAACTACTTATATTCTTCTTGTTCTAATTTGCTTTAAGGAAATCATCTAAAACTCGATTACCAATTTCGGTGAACACATCTCACTAGCGTAAACCACAAAACTACTCTTGGAACAGGTATTTTCAATTCCAATAAACGCATTATATACGATAAGATATATATTCGCATACGTTAGTAAATATCTCATTTGGTTTCGTTTCTGCGTCACTGGTTTGGTACCCAATGTGATAAACTTGTATGCTAACCCGGGTTCACACAACTTTTGGCAAGTTTAATTGGGTTGTTGGTGATTCAAGTCTTGAATTACGATTGGGAGTAAAAGTGGTACGTGGAAAGAAAAATAGGATAGGTAATAATACTCATATTATCTAATTTAATTTAGGTACCTAAGTTTATTCAGTTGGCTACATGGTCTTATGGTAAAATTTTTAATCTAGAGATTTGTAAATATATAAAAAAATTTACAACGTATTCGCATTTTGAAATTTTTTAGAAATAAAAATTCATTAAGAGTGAGATTTGGCGATACAACGATCGGAGTTACGAATAACTTAGTAGCAGAGTGACTGGGGGCTTTACCCAGTAGGTCTGCGTAGTGTACAAATGTGTGCGGAAATGTGCACTCCCTATTCCCTTACTCTTATTGTCCGATGGGACGACAATCCGATACGACCCGAGAGACATTAGGCGCAGGCGCAGGCGTAGGCACATTTACGTGGTTTCTGAGGTGTGGAGCAGGTGATAATTAATTTATAATACGCATATTATGTAACTATGAAAAGTCAGAGGTTGACTTTGGGTTGAATCTGAGACCTCTGACTTGCCAGTCAACGGTCGTACCGCTATATGTTATCTAGACTATTTTAGCGCTAAATTATTAATTTGTGGTAGTACACATTCTGAATAATTAATTATGTGCATTCATTATAATATATCTAGTTCAAAATGCTAATTTTGAACTAATAATTTTCGTGAGTCATTCTAATATATTATTAAATATTAACGGCTTTACTCACGGATTGATTTCGGGAATGCCTCACTGACCTCACTGAGTGAGGTTCGCGACGCCATCGCCACCGCAACTACAACGCTCTTGAAAATGGACTCTGTTTAAGTCTGAAACTAGTCGGGCAAAACCAAAATATTTTAATTCATGTAGACCATTAGGCACTTATGAATAGTAATAATTTTTTTTTTTTTTTTATAGACTCACGCCTGTATTCCCCAGAGGAGGTAGGCAGAGGTGTGCAGTACACCCACGTTTCGCCGGCTATTTTATAAGTCCCATGTAATAGGGGGCGAGCCTATTGCCATTAACCGGGCACAATTCCAGACTCCGTGCTGCTACTGAGAATTTCCTAATGAAAAAACCCAATAACACTTTTGCCCGACCCGGGGATCGAACCCAGGACCTCGTGCTCAGCAGTCGCGCTTGCTACCACTAGACCAACGAGGCAGTTCTATTATTATTTATTGTAAGAGTGACTCTAGTTAGGGCATCTCCGAAAGCAAACCGTGAGTAAAGCGTAATTTAATAATGCAAATTTTGTCCATCAGACCTGGTACCGATAATCAGATATTATGCTGTTAAACAAAAAGTTTTTAAGTTGTTATAACACGTGGTAATCGTTTACATGCTATTGGTAACGCAACCCATCTTGAAATATGAATATGTGTGATGTATTATTAACATGTACTCTTCATCTTGGATAGTTGCAAAGTTTTGCACTCGGAAGACGCTGCGGGCTCAGTTAGGCTACTATAACCAGAGTAATAACTAAAACTAACTTTTAAAGCTTAAAATGTGTAGTTAGCTTCTTATATTGTGTGGTAAAGCTAAGCTGGCTTCAGAACTAATGCGCAGGCGTGGTAATTCTATACCTTCTCACAGAATATCGGCATGATGAACCAAATTAAAAACCAAGTTATTAATACCTATTACAATTACTGATACAAACATTATAAATTAGTATTATAAATTATGTATGACCTGCTCCATGCCTCGGAAAGCATGTTGAGCCGTTGGCCCTGGCTGTTATGAAGATCTTTGACAGCTGATATCTATGTCAGTACCCTCATGAAATCCTGTCAACTGTTCTTACTTAAAAATATCATATCCCTTTTCGTTAAGGAGTCACTTAGGCAGTAGGCTCCTTAGAAAACTGATATTCAGCTGCATCTGGTTAGATTAGAATCCGACCCCAGCAAAGTTTAGGAATAATAAGGCTCGGAGGGTGATGATTTTTTTAAAGACCATAATTAGGTATTATAACTGTGTGATATCAGCTTCTCATTAGAAACCAGAATACACAACAATTAAACCAAATAGATTTTCTTCTCCAATTCCACGTCGATTTGTATTTTACTGCTCATACGTGGTTAGGATAACACATTCAATTGAAATAAAACCTTATGTAACCAGCGAATATTCCAGAAATAGGGTACCTGGGCCACCTACGTGATTTCACTACAAATAAATAAAAAAAAAATGAATAAACCAACCTATGACTGTCTCACTGCAGGTACAACGGCCTATCCTCATACAGGCAAGGATCGAGCATAAGTCACTGCACTAGCTCACTGCGTGTTGGCGATTTCAGACTATTAAGTCCAGGTCTCCTTCGATGATTTCCTTGACTATTAGTCTCACTGCGTGTTGGCTATTTCAGACTATTGTTTTATAAAATTTCAATATTTAATAAGTACAAGTACAATTATTTTTTTAAGAGACAGACTACCCTGTGTGTTTTTTTTAATAATCTTAATAAAATTATATGGCTTCTATTCCTTATTTCATAATTGTTTTTCGATACAATTATAAGAAACATTTGGCATTCAGTTCGATCAGAAGGCGTTCCCAACAAAGTTTGGGATTAATAAGGCTAGGAGGATAATTACATAAAATAATATAATATAGATAATTAATAAAAAACGCAAGAAGATAAAATAAGCCTTTCAAATTAATAAAGCATATCCTTTCAAATAAAAGACGATCGCAAACAATTGCCATAATATTAATGTGTCTGCAATATACAAACGACGGAGCATTTTTCTCTTACACTGCTAATCCGTACGAGTCCTCACGTACCTACATTATTAGCATGCGGAGAAACAAATCCAATCTGCCAAACGCGAGGGGTAACAAGACACAAGAACTTTGCAGAACTCGGCACGTATCCGCGAAACGCGAGCGTGTACATACAAACTTTTTTTTGCTACTCAATACAATCTTAACACAAAGTGTTAAGGTTGAGAATCTCTTGAAGTATTGTAAAGTAAACGAGTGCAAATAGGAGGTGTTTCTGTTCTGCTAGGAGTATTTCTATTCTCTACAGACATGAATCACTTGCAAGTAATGTACGGTCGATGCTGTCGTACATTTGATAATAATAATATATTTTGTAAAATGGAATTTGATGTTTTATCTTTGTCCTTGTATTTGTCTTTTGTTAAACTTTTGAACTCTTAGATCTCCAGCAGTACGAGTTTATAAGCCAAGCTAAATATACTTGCATCATTTTTACGGAAAGTAAAGTAAGCCGGAAAGGATACAGACAGATGAATTATGTTTCACTATAATAACTCAGTCAGTCAGTATTCGTATGGTATGCAAACTCGAAAAAGGGTTACAGTAAAAGAACTTAATTACTACAACTGTAAATTTAAAAAAAAAAATTCTTCAACCTCAGATTTTTAAACTTTAAACTTTAGCTATCAAATAAAAAATCATTGAAATAGGAGAACCTCATACGAACTAAACTTACTTATAGGTAGGTCTTGTTTCTTTATCGTATGGTTGTTAAAAGACCTGGTGGCAGAGTTTAAACCACCCGTAGGCCTTTGACATAGCTTTACACAACGTTGAAAAATCTCTCAGGCGTGCTGGTTTCCTCACGATGTTTACTTTTACAAAGGTTCGATTTAAGAATAAAATTCCTACAAAGTACAGACGAAGATGTTTTTTCTTAGCACTCCAAACCATACATTGTATTAACTTAACTAAATGTCTAAAAACACCTAAGAAAAGAAAGACATAAATGGTACATCGGCATTCATAACGTAGTCAACACTAAACGAAAGGAAAAAGCGGTTAAATATTATAATTTTTAAAATATTGTCCCTAATTTATTTTATTGTTGAATAACGCTATCTATGATTTTTTCAGGAAAACTGCATAAAGCTTAAACAGTAAGTGCCCGTTGAAGTTTCATTTTCAACCACCTTACGTCCAAATCATAAACGACTCCATCTCTTCAAAATCGTCTGAAACTACAACGAAAGGTAGGATACTAGCACCACCTATTGGTAAGCTTACAAACCACATATTGCTCGTAGCCGCTTCAAAGTCGTAGCTTCGTAGCGCTCTACAAAATCGTAGCGCCATCTACGGCGTAGTAAAATAAGTGTAGTTGTAATGTTATAGATGGCAGCATTTGGTTAAGGAAAGCGCAATGACGACTGAATTTGTAAAATGAGTTTTCCAGTGTAGGTCATGATCTGTAAATTTACCTGCAGATGGCGCTTAAGGCACCATGGATTACATTTTTATATAAACACGTAATAATTTATAAAAAATACAAAAATGAACTAATAGGAAGTGTTGCTTACTTGACTTGAAATTTAAAAAATGGTTGTTTGGGCAATTTTTATATCATATCTCTACATAGCTAGCAGTTGCCAAGTTGAAATGGAATGGATTTAAGTTTGTTTTATTGAATAATGGTGGAGTAGTAGGCAAAAATCACCACCATAGAGGGTTCTAGAGGGAAAACAGCAACTCGGCTGGCCCAGAAAAAGGTCCGTTGCAGCACGAGATAGAGACAAATATAAGATGGGAACGGATTGCCTTCCAGTAGGATTGTTAATAATATTAATTTAAACAACTACTATATATTTAATACTCTATCTAAACATTAAGCCATTCTAACAACTACAAAAAGCTATTGCAAAGGTTTTTAGAGACAAAAATGTTTAAAATAGTTTAGAATTTATGAAATACAAACAAATCAAAAGAAAACACATTAATTAGAGAAACTGCGCAAAATAAGAAACACAACATTCCGAGTTTCGTGTATAATTCAATGAAAATGTTTGTAAATTTAATAATGCAATCATAAGCAGGATTTGTTGGCGCGACTCGAATGCGTTATTTTCAACGCGACTGTACACTTTATGTACAAATAAGTTTGTGTGTGAATGTGAACAGAATTTTAATGTGTGTGGGTCATTTAAAAACAGCTCCGCTTTTAATTCAGTAATATTTTATCTCAGTGGCAGTTTGAAACAATCATTTCACATTAATTTAAATATATTAATTAATTATCTCAATCTTATCATGATCGATGTAATGTGAGTATGTGTGTAGGTTTTTTGGTTGTAGCCATGCGAGTCTTACTAATATTATAGATGTGAAAGTTTCTGAAGATTTATATAATATCATCATTTGACATTGTGTCCAATCGGCCTTTATACAAGTCTTATTCTATAATATTTTTGTGCACCTATGTGTTATGTTATGGGTACACTTTACACTCTGTAAGTTATCTTGATAAATAGTTTTATCACTACATAGTATAAAACAAAGTCGCTTCCCGCGTCTGTCTGTCCCTATGTATGCTTCGATCTTTAAAACTACGCAACGGATTTTGATGCGTTTTTTTTTAATAGATAATGGAGTGATTCAAGAGGAAGGTTTATATGTATAATACATGCATATTAGCGTAACCGTGCGAAGCCGGGGCGGGTCGCTAGTTTATTTTATAATCGACGTAACTAGTCATCAGTATATGCTTAGAAGGTTGACTTAATATATACATTGTAAATAGACAGAGATCATTATTAATAAGTACATAAATCAGTCTATAATTGTCTTACTGCACGAAAAAGGCCTCTTCTCATACAGAGAAGGATCAAGCATTAATACCTAACTACGCTAGCTCACTTAGTGTTGGTTATTTAAGACTATGAAGTCCACGTTTTCTCACGATATTCTCCTGTTAGTCAGTAGTGTCTTAGATTAACAAAAAAAGTAATTAATACATATTTAAGTATGTTTTTTTTTTACATGTTTATGCACATGATTTGCTGGCACGGCACGCCAAGGATCGTGGGTTCAAGTCCCGCCCGAGTCAGTTGTTTTTGCGAGTTTCTTATTAAATAATTTCATTAGATAATACATGTCAGGTTTGATCCTACACACACTACAACTAAGTTTATTTTTATTACATTTTTTATTCTTATTCAATTCAGTGTTATCATAAATTCGAACAGTTTATTAATATAATAAATAAGTGCAAATTTCAAAGGTAGATTCATTGAAATAATTATTCAAATAATTATGTAAATAAAGCTAAGAATTGAAATGGTAATACTATAAAGGAACTTGGTGGGCATACGATAAGGTCCTAACAAGACTTCAAGATAAAGAAAAGTATTAAAATTCTCAATGCATTCGACCAAACGAACCAAGTTTTTACAGCTGTTTGAATGCGATGGCTATGGAGTCGACACGTTTTAAAATAATATTCTACTATTATTATAAATGTGAAAGTTTGTGATGATGGATGGATGGAGGTTTGTTACTCTTTCACGCAAAAGCTACTTGAACGTATTTTGATAAAACTTTACAGTAATATAGCTTCATCATCATCTGCCTAGTCTTTGTCCCAACTATGTTGGGATCGGCTTCCAGTGCAGTCCTACCAGATGCAGCTGAATACCAGTGTTTTACATGGAGCGACTGCCTACAGTAATATAGCTTATACATAAAAATATCACATAGGCTATGATTTTTCAACTTACACGCGGGTGACGCGGGCGGAAACTAGTTATTAAATATGTTGTTATTATTATATTATAGTTATTATTATGTTGTTGTATGTTATTATTAAGCTTTGATATTGATGATTTTCGACTAACTTCAAGAGAGAGATTAAAAATGTTTTAACTTTTATTTTAAAATTGCTACTCTATTATTTCTTTGTTATAAGCTCACGATCGAAAACAAGAGCACCTATTGAACTTACTTGTGATTAGGATTGTATTTTATTTTTTCGTTGTATTTTTAACACTGTACATTATAGAGTCATATTAATCTATTGGCACGGCATGTTCACACTCCTTTGCACTAACATACACGCACTATTTAGTGCAAAAATAAAAGTGATCCATTACCACGCTATATTCATATTCCTTTACACATACCCACACTAATTAATGCGTGTTGGTAGTGCAAAAGATTATGAAATAGCGCATTAATGGGTTAATATCTCTTACTACCTAAGACCATATCCCAAACTACTATTAGTATATAACGTTGTAATACATAGGTATCATAGACTATCTTAAAATACTAATAATATTGAAGGACTTTAAAAAACAGAGAGTCTTCGTTACGTTTCTAGTAAGAGTTCTGTAATCAGGTAAAAATTAATTAAATAAATTAAGAAAACTTCATGTAGGTACACAATAAATAAATTAGCCTTTAATTGACAAGACAAGGTACATTAAGTTGCACAAAATAAATATCTATCAATGAAGAATATATCAAAATATATCTAGACTTGGAAGGATAAAGTATTAAATCATATTGACTTTCGAAAGACTTAAATTCTTTTCGCCGTGTCTAGATATTCTATATTGATTGTATATAGCTGTTTGATTTTAAATATTTTATCTAAACTAAGCAAGAAAATCATCTACAAACTTAGGCTTACATCATATCAAATCACCTTGGGTTCGAGGCTCACAGTAACAGTAAGCTAGCTTCAAACATAACGGTTTGATCTCTTATTTACATTACATGTAATTAGAATTAGATAATAGGTATATTGTTTTCAATATTTTTGTTGCATCGATAACCTATATGTTTAGTCTTATGTTTGTTTCATTTAGCCTTTACCATTACTGTAAATATACTTATAATGTAAATAAACTCCATGTAATGTATATTGAAAAAGTTTTTTTTAATTATTCTTATTCTTATTTCAAAATATAGTTCTTTAATAGTTTACAAGCGTTCCATAGAAGCGCGGTGCATTGGAGTGAGCTGCGTAGTGCATAGCTGTTGTAATGTTCAACTTAATATCACCTAGGTACGTACCGCGTCGCAGAAATTATTGCTACATCCTAAATGTCTATAGAGATGTGCTTTTTATGTATCGATTTTTCAAATTCTAAACTGAAAAATAATCATGAACAATCTATTTTTATTAACAAAATCTTTTTGACAGTGGATTACGTCGAAGCCCTAGTAATTTAGTTTATTTACAGGGGATTAAATCCAAATTCTAGCAATTAAATTTGCTTACCTAAGTAATTTATTTAAATTATTATTTTGTTATGCTGTTAAAATCATTAATGAAATAGGTATAACTTAATTTAAATTTTTATTTCATTCGACTTTCAAAAGGCCTTTTCTGTTTTATATAACACTATGCAAATGTGTAGGTCTTATAAACCAGAAACACCTATAATCAAAAAATCTGTTTGTCCATTAACATATAGGAACTCCTATTCACATAACACTAACAAGTTTACTCATTACTCGGGCGTTAATTCCATAAACCAACTCAAACGTAGTTCTAACTCGACTGCAAATCATTTCAACCGCTGCAGCCACTTTTGCGCCGAATTTAGCTGACAAAATTTACTATAGCAGATATCGATGATATCTGCCTGGGGGCGAGTCACAGCACTGGTTTCCTCTGACTTATGTTCGCCTAGTGTTAATTTCACGACGTCGTCTGACAAATTCACTCGAGGCGTTGCGCGCACTCTCACACCTTTTTAATGGCTCTACAGACCCACCCCTACGCCCGCCAAAGGCTTTCTTTCTAGAGAATTAGTTCATAATAGCTGCAGCACGGTAGTTAAGTTTACTTCGCTGAGTTTAACAACTCTCTATTATCTCGTTATTGTAATCTGCTTATTTCTTGCCTGTTTGTATTTTCTTTTGTTTGGAAATGGAAGTAGGTATTTTAGTAGCCTAGTTGTTGTACCTACTTTTACTCATAATAACAGATAATGAAGTTACTTAGGTGTATTTCAACTGTTGCGTAAGGATTTTTGAACCGAATACACCTTTATCATGGCTTGAAAAATTTTTAAATATATTTTACGGTTCTTGTTTTAACGTACCTGAGAAAGGTTCAATGGAATATACAGAGTAGAGTACACTAGAGTATGTTATCATTACATTAAGAGGCTAAATATAATAGGCTAATAAGTAAAATGGGGCACTCAATTTAGTATACGTTCACCAACATATAATTTACTACGTCCATTTTACAAACGTGTTGAATGAAGTTGGTTAACAAACATCATATTCATATCAACTGTAATACAAACGCTACCCACTAAATCTGAACCCTTTTCAAAAATTATTTATACGGTCGCATGCTTAAAGATGTTCTGTACTGAGACAGCGTGCATGAAACTTTGTGTCTTAAACATTTCCCTCCAAAAATCATTTGACTTCTAATACAGTTGTAATACGGTAAAAAATTGTATGGCATATTTTTAAAGTTAGAACAAGAATTTTTAAATTGAAGTTGCGTGTTCCCTGGGCGTACTAACCGTAGCACTGAATAAGTAAACGCCCGGTATAAATCAAGTTAATTGCGTTGGAGCACCTCCTCATATGAGCCACCAGGCCTCAAGTGCAGTTTTCGATAGATACATAGTTATATCGATAATATCCGGCACTTCTCTATTTTAGTAAGTGTCCGATCAATTTATTATGAACAAAAAGGTTAAAATTCTTGTCTTTTGCTGTACAATCTGCCTAAAGAGAAATAACTATTCCAGAAATGGTGATAAAGAATACCATATGAATTACTTTTACTTACAGCAGATTTGATCTTAATATATGAAAAATTACCCCTACATTATTTCTGTATTTTTTATTGCCTGTGCGCGTAAGTCTGACTTGCATTTAACCAATTTTACTGAATTTTTGCGCTTAGATAATTTGTAGATATAGATCATAAAGGAAACTGTTAGAAAACTTACTTATTCTGAAGGTATACTACTACAATAGTGTAGAGCAAATGCAGAGTAGAGATGTAAAATCAACCTACTCCGTGGAAAGTAAGGACTTTAACAAATGGATGAATTACAGTACAGTTCTGACTAAGCCTCTAATGCTCATCATCACCACGCTGGACAAGCAGGTTGGTGATCGCAGTAGTAGATGATTGCTGTTACACAGAAGGATGCTGCTGCCCATCCTCCGGATATTTCCCTTTGTCGCTTCTTACGACACCCGCGGTGGTTCTATTCTTAGGTCGGAAACCACACAGCACAACCGTCTAACACAAGCGTCTAATACAAACATACATTGCATTAATCTAATAGCTAATTATTTTCATAACGCTATCAGCCATAAACTAAAAATCAGACTAAATAAAACAAGTTAAAATTAATTAAAAAAGGTACAAAACATTCGAACCATTGAACAAGAAAGGTTTACTTACTTCAGCCGCGTGATTAAAACTTTAGATTACCCCAACCTTAAGTTTAAATAAAAAGCTCGAACGATATTGTACTATACATTTAATTTGAGCGAGCTAAACTCCGAAAATGCTAAACTCGTGAAGTTGAAAACTAATAATGCAACTTGCGTAACAACTAAAGAGTAGGAACAAAAACTAGGAGTTCAAACTACGCCAGACATTCTTCTGAGCAAATATTACATTGTTGAAAGATTACGGCTATCCGAACATTGAAAGTTGATTAAAAGTTGACGTCTTATCGCTTGTAAGATCTTACTCTTATTCTATGGTTGGTTAAGCATAGTTTAATTAATTTTCCTTGAAGATCCATGTAATAATAAATTTAGGACTGCCTCGTTGGTGTAGTGGTAGCAAACGCGGTTGCTGAGCACGAGGTCCTGGGTTCAATCCCCGTGTCGGACAAAGTGTTATTGGGATTTTCCATTAGGAAAATGTCAGTAGCAGCACGGAGTCTGGAATTGTGCCAGGTTAAACGTGGATGTGAACCTCTGCCTACCACCTTAGGAGAATACAGGCGTGAGTCTATGTTATGTTAATAATAAATTTACATGGAAATTATAATCATTAGTAGGTACTCCGTGCCGTAGATTAAAAATGACTCTATAATCGTTTGACGTTGATATATATTATTGATTAACGTGATAATCTTAAGACATTCAAATAAAAACACACAAAGTGCACAGTGTTTTTGAAACACACTGGGCACTTTGTAAACAAAGTCTTGAATATTAGTGTAAATAGTTACTAAAACTAAATAATTTCACACAAAAACCCTTCAGAAATTTCAGCTGCACATGTAAATAAAAACAAAATTATATGTTTATCAAATAAGAATTCCAACCAAGCGCATTTTTGCTACCAGCAAATGAAATTATGAGACGAATGAGAATAAAACGAAAGTTGATTTTTATATATGTACGTACGGGCAAGAATCGCAATCCTGCCGTTTAAAAATGCTGGCATGCTCCCCCAAGCTTGAAATTACATTCAAAAGGAAAGCAATACATTTTTTATTCTATTAAATGGGTTTTATTTGAACTATGGAAGTGATACTGATAGAAAATACTGTTGTTTGAATATATTGCAGTGTTGTAAATGACAGAACTGTAATAGAAAAAGTAAAATTTATTTGTGTCTTTGTCTTTGCAATAAATTATAGTGTCTTATTTTTATAATTGAACATATTAAATATTGATATGGCTTTACTGATGTATTGATTTCGGGGAATGCCCGAAAGTGTGTGTGTGCAAAGATAGCGCGCTATTCCCTTCCTCTCAAAATCCGATGGGACGGCAATCCGACACAGCCAAAGAGAGATCAAGTGCAGAACCAACGGCTTTACGAGCTTTCCGAGGCACGTAGCAAGTGAAATTTAATTTATAATACGCACATCGCTTTTAAAAAGTCAGAGGTTTAAACCCAAAACGTGCATCTTGGGTTGACTTTGAACCTGAGACCTCTGACTTACCAGTCAACGATCACGCCACTAATCTATCACGACGATGATAACAAATTATTGCTGTATAGTATAGGCAGCAGACAAAAGAATAATCAATAGACATTCTTCCTACCTATATCCCCCACAAATGAGTACAAAAGTTACAACGAATTGCAATTAACCATTGTAAAACCAACCAACAACTGAATTAATAATTTAATGCGTGAAAGATAATTAGCGCAAATCAAACACAGTAACATCAATTATCGCAAAATGGCAAACAATCGTTTAATTACCCAGTGGTATGGAAACCGCTAAATTAAGCGACAACCGACCCCATGTCGTAAATATGTTGCAGACAATAATTAACTTTACATGCATACCGTTGCAATAATATTATTGTAATTTTATCGTGAATATATTGTATAGGTTATTTTATATAAAAAAAAACGTTAGCCAACTGGTTTTATATTACTTTTCAACTAAATGAACGTTATTATCAAAAATAAAAATAAATCGAACAACAATAATTCAAAGTCATAATTTTTTAATCTTTTACTTTTTGAGTGGCCAGGAATATTGATGTAAAGTTAAAAGAGACTCCATATTTGAAGTGCTGCTAAATATTACTGTAAGTAAAAATCAGAAATAGTCTTGGTGCTGAGGGCACAGATTGTTGTGTATTTATTGTTGACTAGCTTTTGCCCGCAGCTTCGCCCGCGTGGATGTTGAACCAGGATAAAATTTATATTTTTTGTTAATCCAGGAAATATGGTTTTTATGTTTACCGAGTTCTATTCAAATCAAAAGTGTTTAGGTAACAAACATCTTCACAAACTTTTATTAGTGCAGATTAGTAATGTTATGATATGACAGTTCAAGTCCGCCCAAGTCAGTTGTTTTTGCGAGTTTCTTATTAAGCAAAACATGTGCATAAACATTTAAATTATCCAAAATATTTATTATTGAAAACATTATATATTGCCATTAAACATTATCCAGGACGATGCAATGGATAGAGCGAAGGGGAAGCGAAAAACCCGAAAAGCAGACCCCACTATCATGTGGGAATAATTATTGCACAGGAGAGAATGAGAGATTTTTTTAAATATACCTATTGTATTGTATATGTTTTGCACATTTGAGAGCAATTATTCCAACAAAGATTAGTTTTATATTTAAGTCTTACTAATGTATAGGGCAAAAGAAAAAGTTATAAGTGCGCTTCGCATATTTTATTGCATAATTTCTGACCTAATAAAGCGAGAAACCTATGTAAAAGAACAAAAGTTTCGTATCAATATCAAATCCAAACCAGGATATTTAGAAAAACATACAGATTACTTTGTTTGTAGTTTTGCTCTCGGGAGCTAAAATGTACAGAGAGTCAGGACTGGTGACCCGAGAGCAAACGACATACAGTCTATGTGAGGAGAAGCTGGTCCTGAGATCGACACTCGCAGACTTCTCATGGCGAAACAAACGCCCACAGGAAACTACACTCGCTTAAATTGAAAGGGATAAATGTGGAGAATTAGTGGTACATGGTGTAAACACTGTCTCGCCAATACCGAAACCCGTTAGAATTTACATTAAGCCATCAGGCCATCATTTTCTGGGTCCCTTTACACAATTTCAAAGGCGTTAAGTTCCGAAGAAGCATAATCGGGACACCGACCTTCAACTTAATGACGTCCGTCGGAAGTCCACTTGCAGTGAGGGAATTCAGGAATTTTACAGGATAATGAGTGGCGTCATCTTGATTGACAACAGTGTTTATAAATATGTAAAACACTTCATTCCCTTTCATTTATAAAAGAATGCATTCGTTGATTGCTGCAGCTTGATTATTTTTGGGCGTTTTGAGTTGGAAAATTCTTGAGCATGTGGATTCCTACTCAGCCGTCCATAATTATTGTCAAGCTCAACTTATGAATACAGGATCATAAAAATCATCGTTTCAAAGAACCATTCACCTCATCAGCCCCAGTTCCTCGCGTCACCACAGGCAGCGCTCAGTGGAAATTGCCGCTGAACATAACTGTGACACCACCCATTATGTGTTGGTTCCTACGGATGTCTTTTAGAGTTCTGTGTACCGCATCAACTGCTTTTCTGTTTGCCATTATACATTCATCCCATCATACGATCAAAGAACAATTCTTAAGCAAATGCCTGCCTTGTCACTATTTCGTGACACATCACAAACAGGTGTTTCGTTGCTCTGTAAATTGATGGGAATCCTAAACATGGTGTGCGCTGTTTTGTCACCAGAAAATAACGTGGCAGTAATCGCCGAAGACGCTACTGCAATTGTAATTTTGCCCTGCCTCCCAAGGATGCCAGTGGTTATAAATATTTTTCCTGTCCCATCAGGAGTATCCAAGAAAATTAATTTTCCTCAGATTTAAATCGACTCCTAACGCCATCTAGTTAAGAAAAAGGAAACATTATGTTTTAAATAATAATAATTTTAATGCTTCAAATTAAAGCGGATTTTTTTTATAAGCTGAAATTTTTAAAAGTATAATCCCACACGATGCGCGTTGCTTCCTTCGGGTTTCAAATTGAAATATTTAAAAAAGAATTCCGCTGATCTAAATAGACTCTAACGCCATCTAGAACACTATGTTTTAAATAATATAAATTTTATAAATGTTTCAAATTAAAGTGGTGACGTTTTTTACATACATACATAGACTCACGCCTGTTTCCCAGAGGGGTAGGCAGAGACAACGGATTTCCACTTGCTACGATCCTTGCATACCTCGTTGCATATACGTTTTTTATAAGTTGAAAAATTATTAAAAAGCATGTTTCCTTCGGGTTTCAGCCGGTAAGTAATAAAAGTCATTAAGAATGAAATACCACAAAAATATATATTAATTTCAATGACAAAAAAAAATACAAAAGAATCCACAAAAAGTTTGCGGAACTGGGGATCGAACCCAAAGTCTTACACTTCCAAGGCGTTCGCCCGACCGGAAGGCTATGAAGTCTGTTGACATGTAGACAAAATAATCGTTCCTAAAAGATATTATTATGTTATGTTATGTAATGTTTAGCTCCTTGTGGATATAGCGTGATAATATTTTGTAAATTGAAATTTAATAATATTTTTCCCAACAACAACAACAATTCTGCAGCAAATTCTAGAAATACGCTGCTTACTACAATACTGCTCATCCCCCATAATTATAAACGTAATAATTTATACCCTATAAGTTGACTAAGAATTTAAAAAGTATATTTGCCGAATTTCAACTAAATCTGTCCAGTAGTTTTCGCGCCAATCAATTACATACATAATTCGTTACGATTTTATTATATGTATAGATTGTTGTGTGATTGTTGTTGTGTGTTATTGTACACAGTACACAGGTGACCATATTTTTTTTACAACTTTTTTTCTATACCTTTCTACAAAAATAAAAGGCAATTTTTTCCATAAAATACAACAGCTATCACAGCTATAGGTACTTAAAACCTTCTACGATAAAATCTATTACACTTCTTCTTACAATAAGTTAAGTGACGCCATAACACAAGTAACAACACCTACTGAACCGGCGAGATATAGGGGAACTGGTGATAATAGGAACATGTAACACGTATTATTATTTTAATTTCTTCCCAAAGCGGGGGAGGTCGGACTCATAGATAACAACAATACTGTACCGCATATTCCAGTACACAATAAGATCTGCAGACGTTAAAGCGACCCAACTCGCTATTGTTTAAGAAACTCGCTTAAACACGAAGGGGCGACAATAGAATGCCACATTTAAAATTCATACTGTTCGACATTTTACTTAAAAATGTTTGTTGAAATTGATGTTGGGTGATTACAACTAATCCGATAGAGATAGAACATCTTAATATTATGATCATGAGATAGGTATGTATGATTTGAAAAAAAAAACCGCCGGAGCCTTTTTTGTGGGGAGGAAATGCAACTTAAACCTGCGGTGAGCAGTGGCGGAAAGCAGGCGGCATTTAAACCATACTGATACAACAAACTGAACATCCAATTCTATAATTATTATGACACGTTATGTGAGGATCAATATTAACTTACAAGTATGTTCATACACAAGCTTCACAATTTATAATTTTTGTTAAAGATATCGAAAGCGGAACGAATTGTGAAATTAAATTTAAGTTTTGCTAAATAATTATTAAACTACATCATTTATTTTGAATAGTGATTCGAGTTTCAATAGAAGTACATCAACATTAAAGTTTTCACTTAATTATATGAGTCAATTTTGAAACTGAAAAGCTGATATAAGCCAAAACCGAGCCATTCACAGTTCACGCAGAACAGACCAACGAATGTTCTAGAACTAACCAAACATGGCTTACCACATAAACTTCAACACGAAAGTCAGTTCCAACAGTTTTATTAACTTTCCATACATGAGAAAATTATGAATGAAAATGGAAAATTAATTAAAGCGTGAATTTTAACATACTGTAGATATCACGGACATGAAACCAATTAACGCTAGTCCCTTGCGAGTAGTTGGGCAAACAAAAAATATTATCGACTATAATATTAATAATTTCAATCATGGCGCACTTATTACGTGAGTTGCGTAAATTTTAATTTGTCTTTCGTAATTAACTTTTTTGAACATCTATTTAGAAATAATTACCCCACCACAACCGTGCAATCTATAAATGTTCGCGTCATGATCAAAAACAAAAGCACTTAGAGTTAATTGCTTAAGTTAAAAATAATTAGTCTAATTCTAATTATTATTGTTCTAATTATTTTCCATGCCCTGGAAAATAATTGGAACGATAAGGTATAGGTACTACTACTTTACTAATTTGACTTATAAAAATATTTTCTTTTTTAAATTATGCATTGTCGCATACAGAGACTATTATTTTTTTATAGAAAGAAGAACATTACTGAATCTTCTTCTTCATCGTATAGTTGATGAACAATCTATTAACAGTTTAAACCTAGAGATCTACGCTCTGATATGACTTTACAAATCGTTGAAAGTCAAAGAAAATTCAGAGATGTGTGCTAGGGTTTCAAACTTGTGACCTTTGACTTGGCAGACCAACGGCCATACCACTAGGCTATCTCTGCTTCGATTGCTGGTAATAATTATTACTAGATTACGAGCAAGACTTAGAACTCAAGATTCTAGTTACATGCACTGCCTCACTAAGATATTCGTTGTCCCACTAACACTACACACTTCTTTTTTACATTAATTCAAACTTTTACAGACATCTTTAAAAAAGGAACACATGCGTTGATTTAAAAAACCATAAAATAAATTAGTATTTAACTTAAGCTTTGACTTAAGCCAATCAGCTGTGTCCATACAAACAGAAACGTATGAGCAAGTAATTCATAAACCACTGAATTTATTGTCGAAAGAGAACAGGTGAAGTTTTCTCTTTACCTAAATGTAAATAAAGAAAATTTGCCTAATATAAAACAACTTTCCGTTCAAATGGAAGGCTCTTTCCCCTTTATCGTATTTTCCTGTTTCGTTCTATAATAAAGTTTATTTATGTTCATTTCATTATCTAGATATTTCGTAATAAAATCTTCACTCCGTAGTCTATTTGTGAAAAGCATTGAGCGTGATGGTGTAATTTGCTACAAGGTAAGAAGGCGATTTGAAAGTTCTATTTTTATCAAAATCACTTAAAATTATCCTGCAAGTGTAAAAGGGATTGAATACACCCAAAGTTTTTTATTTTCTTCGCTCGCAAAGACTATATGACTAAAACCTCCCCGAATCACTTCTCTTTCGCTAATGACGGGATCGCGGGAACGCTGTTCGCATGCTTCCGCGAACCCGCCGCGGACGTGCATAACCGGACCCTCCAGTTGCGATACGCGGCACGTCGTGATAACCTTGAGAACTATGATGATGCATGCTTACTTAACCATATTAGGAATTAAAATATTTTTGTTTTAATAGCAAATTTCATATATTTGTGTAAAAAAAAGGGAACATAAAACATGACGGCGCGGCGTCATGTAAAAACTACGTGTTTTTAAGCTTCCACAAATAAACTAAACATAACATGTATCATACATGCCATCTCATATTACTTAAACATAATAGATAGACCGTAAATTTTAATTTATCTACGCGGTGTTACCTTTCTTGATTTTTACTCTAAAGACGGTATAATAAATAAATAGCTTGTACTCTTTACTGATCTCAGATTCTCACAAAAAAGAAACAAGAAAAAGAAAACTGCATAAAAATCAATCAATAAACTAGTTTGACGAAGTAATATTTCTGCCAGTTGAATCATCGAAACATCGTCTAGTGAGTCTCGATTCCGAATCCCACCAGAGTTGACTTAATCATAAGAACGGCCGCGAAATCGCTCCGGTTCAAACGAGACCCGAGGGAGCGACCGACTATCGGCCTCCTTTTGCTTTTACCCCGAGACGATCTAGCAAACTTGCCAGGATTACATCAGACTTACCGAGTGCTGTATGAAAAACTTGAGCCGTTAAAGTGTTGTTCCATTTTTTGTCGACTTTTAAACGTTAGCTTGATTTTAAAACTAGCTCAGTTTAAATACTATGCTTTCAGGTTTCTTGCTTTTTTATATTCGCTTCATAAATAGTTTGCTACCTTACCGTCTTGTATTTAGTTTGTAATAATAAAAATTATACTTTATTGTAAGAACGACTGCCCCGTTATTTTAGAGGTAAATGAAGCAACTACTAAGTCCAAGGTCCTGGGTTTAGTTCAAGTAAAATGGATTTTTTTATAACATTTATAAAACAGGGTGAGCTAGCGTGGTGATTAATGCTCAATCCTTCTCTGTATGAGAAGAGGCCTTTGCGCTACATTGGGACAGTTACAGGCTGATTTATTTATTTATAAAACGCATTAATAAACGATACGTTAGCATTATATCCTAACTGCAAATAAGACATGCTAGCTCTATAGTACGTGGCACAAAAGATTAATAAAACTACTGTTCGTAATGCGTATACCGTATGTAAGGTTTTAACCAGTATGTCGTTGGTTCAAATCCTGATTGTAAACGTTTTTTTTTTCTAATAAGATTTGAGTGACTTAATAGTCTGAAATTAGCGAGCAGCGAGCTAGCGTGGTGATTAATGCTCGATTTTTTTCTGTATGAGAAGAGGTATTTGCTCTGCAGTGGGGCAGTTATAAGTTGATTTAAAAAAAATAAGATTTGAACTTTTTGTAATATTAGGTTTTTCATTTAGAATTCTCAGTATGACAATAAACTGGGCACATAACATAACTTAACATACATAACATAACTGGCGAAATGCATATCTACTGATCCAAAATATCTTTGAGAGAGAAAAACAGAGTTCTTAATATAGTTTTGCCATAATTATAGTACCTGCCGTCAAAACGATATAATAGGCACGTTGCAGTTTTATGAAAAAATAATTTTGTGCAGCTTTGTGCACAGTGATATTTCATATTTTTTTAATTTTTCAAGAAAACGTTATCATCATTTTTTAAACCCTACACTACAGACAACGGTCAGTAGGTCGTTGGTTCAAATCCTAATTGTAAACGATTTTTTTCTAATAAGATTTGAGTGACTTAATAGTCTGAAATCGCCAATACGCAGTGAGCTAGCGTGGTGATTAATGCTCAATCCTTCTCTGTATGAGAAGAGGCTTTTGCCCTATATTGGGACAGTTACAGGCTGATTTATTTTATTTTTACACTACAGACAGACATTGCGTTGACAATCACCAAAACAGAGGATCTGTAGTCTAATACACGTTCCATTCATATGCATATTCCATCAGTAGTCCGTCGTCCTATTGGGAAGGATGGAGCTACCACTCTGTGAAAATTGTTAAGCCTGTAGGAAACTTTGACTGTGGCATAACGAAGTTTACTATTTATCGTAATATTCAGTAATGACCATATTTATCAATTTTAATGAATTAAAGTAAAGAAAGACAAAAGTAAAACCTTATTTAAGAGAATAAGTAGGTAATAAAATAATATTATTTTGATTAATTAATTTAAAGGAGCATTTAAACAAGCACATGGGTCCGGATTCGATTTTATTATTAAATTATAATTAAAAGCAGATTTAATTGCAATGGCAGCACATCATTTTATAAGTTTCTATATCAGGCTACTCTGGCCATCTAATTAAATATATTTTTACTATGCTTTCTTGCATATTACGAGTATGTAAAATTTCACCCACCATGGTTCTACTTACATATTTTAAATGATACGGGTAATTTTCAGCTTCCCTTTCATTATAGTTCAATCTTGATTTAAAAGCGCATTAATATTACTTAGTACTAATAATAAAAAATCTTCGAGTAACAAAATTGCTTTTGAATTGAAAAAGCGGAATTTTATATGTATAAGGTAAGTTAACCTAATGTTGGCACTCCATGGATTATTATTGGCATTTTTAAGAAAATATGCACATTATTCAAAAAACTATTTTACTTCATAAAAAAACTGAGTCATTGGTTTATTATTTTTTCAAATTACTAAATTTATAGTATTAGTGATATTTTAAATAGCTGTAAAATATTAAAACTGTTCTTGTCTCACTTGTGGTCTCACTTATTTTGGTTGTTTTTATGATAATTTATTGCGGTTACCCATGATTGTTTTTTATTTTAGGATTCTGAATAGTTTAACTATTTATTTTCGTAAACACTTTGCAAAAAAACTTATTTGGTGCAATACATGCCAACAATATATCAAAAAATGTCGATAATAAATTATTAAGGTCTATTTACAAAATAATAGTGTAATTTACGTGTTTACGACTGAAAATCCACATGTTAAATGCTAAAATCTCAATATATAATTTCGACAACATATATAAATTTATCTTAACGAATGATTAAAAAACCTCTAGTATTTTTTTTATCTTATCTATAGTTTATTTTTATTGTACCTATTGCTTAAACTACCAATAATTGGATATTTTACCCTACAAATTAAAAATGTACTCTCTCCTATTATTAATTTAAAATATGCAGATGTCCTTTCAACGTTTGCCTTTCCAAGTATCAATTTGAACTTTTCATATTCTTATTTTAACTTCTTAATTTTTCCCTCTTATCTTCTGTAAATTATTGAAGCAGGTGTTAATATCATGTAACATTATCAAGTTTGTAGATGTCAGTCGTCATTAGGATCTCGTTACATACGACACTAAACAAATAGGTGTACACTTAATAATGATTGAATGTACACATAAAAGCTTATGTGCATTTTGAAATACTATACTATTATGTGCTTTATTTACATTTAGGTAAGGATGCAATTACTTTAGAGGTTTCGCTCAAATTTGATACGGTAAATAGGAGCCCCCAGGACGCGGGGTATTAGAGCTGGCTTATGGCACTGTATTAATTTTGAACCGTAGTAACTTAGGTGGTGACAGAACTAAGATACCAACACATAATTCACTTTGTAACGCAAATGAAACTAGCGCTTAATTTACTGTTATAATTTAGTGAATTCCTTTACAGTCCAAAGCGTAGTGAGGAACTTAGCCGCAGTAGAGCGCGGGCTATTGTTATACAGTGTGTAGGAATTAATACTATTTTGTCATTGTGTGGATAAGGTATGAGTATTATAATAATCCCGTATGTCATCTCCAATATTTTTCTTAATAACAATTTTTTTTTCTTTGAAGTTTTATTGGGTTTTTCCATTAGGAAATTCTTAGTAGCAGCATGGAGTCTGGAATTGTGCCCGGTTAATGGCAATAGGCTCGCCCCCTATTACATGGGACTTATAACATAGCCGGTGAAATGTGGCTGTACTACATACACCTCTGCACACCTCCTCTGGGGAACACAGGCGTGAGTGTATGAAAAAAATATTCTTTGCTATTAAGCTCTCTTTCACCAAATTCTTAATTTGAATAAAAGTTTCAAATAATATGATTGATTATTATTAATTTGTTTTATTTGACATCTTGTAAACATAGTAACGATGTTAATTCAAATTAAGACAACTAAGTGAAAGTGGACCCATATTTACAATCTATTTAAATTTATTTGTCAGTCTTGATAAAAGTGCCAGTAATCATTATTATAATATCTAATACACGGCAAAGCTCATCGGACCACTTGTTCTATATAAAAAGTTGCCCAATTTTTATTATTATTCTTCTACATATGAACAAGCAACAGCACGTGAAATTGGCAACAAAAAGAAAAGGGAAAATCACACGGAGCGTAGCATCACGGGCCGACTCGGTTCGCGAACTACATTACAGTTTACATAAAAACATCGCGTTCAACGACAACGGGGCATCAACTTTCCCAGCGAAGACATAAGCGAAATTGAATTACACATATTGAAAAAGAAATGTGTAGCTCCTTGGTAGGCGTGGTTTTGTTTGAAGACTCCTCCTACCCAGTGATCCGCGCATGAATCGCAACGGCATCGCTCTCAAGTCGGCCGGTCGCTGCGAGTGTCGCACGGACTAAGTCAGTGCGAACCGAGCCGCGCGCATGGGCTGTGTCGCGCCAACGCACAACTTGCCACTTCGTACGACGAGCTTACTTCCCGTTTGTGTTTTGTTGCGCGGTATACACTAAACTTTGGTGTTTGACTTTCATGAAATTTAATATAACTTTACCGGATGAAGGAAAAGTGAGACAGGAAAGTAATGACCGTAAACAAATATTTTGTTAATTAAACCGACGAGGTTTGAGTGGAATTGTTTAGTGAATGTGGCGAGGATGACAGCCGCACATTTATTTTTTACAGATCTGTTTTATGAGCTATGACCTGTTACAGAAATATTGTTGCATTTCATTGAGTTAACATAGGTGAGTATTAACTGACATTTATTAAATTGACATACAATATTCCTATAAATTGGAATGACAACATGTTAACATTTTAATTTAAAGTTGTTCTATGAGTAATTTAAGTTATTTTCATCTATAACCTACATAAAGTTAAACCAAGTACCTACTAATCATAGGCTAATTAATTATTAGAGAAATAAGTAAGGGTCTTGCCTCTAATAAGTTCCTCTTGAAAAAGTAAACAGAATGGTTTAAAGTAAACTTGTTATTAATTTCTGAATGTTTGTTCTATAATCTCTAGGAGAAGTATTTTAAGCATGAATTCTTGTAATTATATAAGTCTAGAAATTAAGGAATTAATGTTGGGAAAATGTACAACAATTTCTAACAAAATTAAAGAGATATTCAAGCTCTAATTTCATGGACTCAGAAAAGGATAAAATTACACAGTAGAGCTACAATAGGTTTAAAGAACATAAAATGTAGCCTGTGGCAAACAACGTTGTTATAGGCTTTTCTGCCCGTGACGTGGGCACCCATTTAGGGATTTTTCCAAATCGACCCTTAACGGAGGTAAAAAGGATAAAGTACGTTCCACGAGCAACGCCGCGGGCCGAGCGGGTAGCAATAAATAAAGTTGCCAATTGCTCTTGCCAATGAAATTCGAATTTCGGGACCAAAAATGGGCCGAATTAAAGATTTATAAATTCATTAAATTGGCTAAAGGACAAAATAAAATGTTACGAAATATTTTCCAGGAAACATCTGACTATAATGTTTTTCCATGTTTTAAAATTAACGGGCACAGCGACACTTAGAAAGTAATTTAACATTCTGAAGATATTTGATAAGAAGTCAGGACTTAATAAATTATGTTCATAGAATTTTATGTCCTAAGCCTGCTGACATTTATAATCCTATATATATAAGGTCTAACATTATAAATGCAAAATATTTTAAGAGGAAGCTTCATGGTTTGTAACAAAAATAAATCAAAATTATTTTTATGACTTTTCTAAAGTTTTTGTTTTCGTATTGATTTCAAAATTTAGCGGCCGAAATTAAGATTATGCATTTAAAAATCACATTTATTTGTTGAATTAACTTTGTATTTTTTTAAAGTTTGATAATTTAGTTTTGATAATTTTTTTTGATAAGAAGAAAGAAAGAAGAAGAAGAAAGAAATAATATAATTAGATATTGATAATTTAGATTAGACTGATAATTTAGTTTTTGTTTGGTACCAAGCATTTAAATGACTTAGAGGTTTTTGAAATTTTTTACATAATTATATAAATATTAAGAGACACCCAATAAAACTTAAGTAGATATCTATATCGCATTTTTATAAGTTACGATTTTTCACTAAAATATTCTGTAAAATATTCATCGTTTGCCAAAATCAAACCAAGACTTCCTTAAAATGCCGCGATATCATATTAATTAAAATGTTTAATACTGTTCTTGTTCTATGATAAAAATAGCATATTAAAGCTGGATGTAGATTATAAGCGAAGCAAGCTTAGTTAAGCTTGGTTCATAATCTATTCATGCGTGAGCTTAGTATAAATATTAGCTTAGCTTATATGCAATAAAGCTAAGCTTAGATAGTTTTAGCCTAGCTTGCAAAGCTTAGGTAATTTTTTATACTAGTGCGAGTTAGCTAAGACTATAAGTTTCAAAGATAAAAAAAAATAAACAAAAAAAAAATCTAAACAAATACTTCCCACAATTGAGGCACTCTAAAATAAAAAACCTATTTCATTATTATAATAACATTTACAATAACAAATTACTTAGAAACACCCAGAATAAAGAGTCAATAGATTTTTTAAATAAGTTGTTCATTAACTTAAAAGCTTCTTGAAAGCTTAACAAGGAGCTTCGTCAGTTTTACAAAATGCGGGCCAGCATAATTTAATATTCTATTCATTTTCTGTATGAATTCCTGTGTACGGAATTTTTCGGAGCTTTGTTAAAAAGCCGTGTATTTTTCTACGTTTTTCTTTATTTTCTAGTATTATCTTGCTTCGTGTAACTGTAAACAATAACATTGTGTACTTACATTTTGTTTAATCGCATGTTATTAGCCTTCTGCTTGTATATTTCTAACTTAAGCAGTGATTGCCTAGTGGTTTGACCGTTGGACTGCCAATTTAAAGGTTCGAACCTGACCATTGGGTTCGAAACCCAGACATGCACCTTTGACTTATCGGATTTATGTGCGAATTAGAAATTAATAATCATATTTTGCCGAAACGGTGAAGGAAAACATCGCAAGGAAACTAGCACACTTGAGAGATATTTCAGGGGTGTATGTCACAGGCCTGCAGGTAGTTTAAACTCAATTTAATCCAGGTTGTTCGTCAACCATACGATATAGAAGAATTTTTAACTGAAAACTTAGTTAGGTATTTTACTATTCTATTATACTTATCATGAACTAATGATGGTTATTTTACCAGAATGTAAACCTTATGGTGGTATTATTTTATCCTTTTTAAAGTTATTAGAATAATATTTAGATATTTGTACGAAATTTTAGTTTATTTTTGTAGAATTTTGATTACGAAGCATAATTTGAACCTGAGACCTACTGGTTAAAGCCTTTAGACACTGTGCCACATTTAGACACAGTGAAAATCGAAATTCACTGTAACATTCAACCGTCTTGGACGGTAGTAATATCTACCCCTAGGAGGACGTATACTCTAATGGTGGTGACATTTACCCCTTGTTGGCCGTGTAAAGGGAAAATGACTACTAAATTTTTTCGAAATCGATTTTTTTTTACTATAATTTGAAACTGCAATCTATAGGTAATACTTTCTTATTACGGGGCAAAGGTAAAAGGTAAGGTAAAGTAATGGGTAAAGGTCTCAAATTAAGTGATCGTTGAAGGTTCAGAACTGGCACCTAATATATAATTATCTCAGTAATAAATCTATATTACCCGTTTTAGTAGTAATGTAATCTATGACATTTTTTTTTGTTTTGAAATAACTTATGTTTTTATTTATTTAAGTTTTCATTATTATACTTTTTTTGTATTGTTTGCTATTTTATGTTTTTTTTTTTTTTACTTTGTAAACTATTTACATAAAGATGATATAATAACCAATAGCTTCTTCATAAATATTAATTAAAAGTTTTCATTTATAAAAGTTGTCTAAACAAAATTTATTTTAGGTAGTTTTTTTATATGAAACTAGCTGCCCCGCGCGACTTCGTACGCATGATTATTCTACTTCAACGCCTATTCTACCCCTACCCTACCCTAATCTACCCCTACCCTATCCTACTCTACCCCTACCCTACTCTACCCCTACCCTTCTCTACCCTACCCCTACCCTACCCTAATCTACTCCTACCCTACCCTACCCTACCCTAATCTACCCCTACCCTACCCTACTCTACCCCTACCCTACCCTAATCTACCCCTACCCTACCCTACTCTACCCCTACCCTACCCTAATCTACCCCTACCCTACCCTACCCTAATCTACCCCTACCCTACCCTACCCTACTCTACCCCTACCCTACCCTAATCTACCCCTACCCTACCCTACCCTAATCTACCCCTACCCTACCCTACCCTACTCTACCCCTACCCTACCCTAATCTACCCCTACCCTACCCTACTCTACCCCTACCCTACCCTAATCTACCCCTACCCTACCCTACCCTAATCTACCCCTACCCTACCCTACCCTACTCTACCCCTACCCTACCCTAATCTACCCCTACCCTACCCTACCCTAATCTACCCCTACCCTACCCTACCCTAATCTACCCCTACCCTACTCTAATCTCTACCCCTAGCCTACTGTACCGCTAGCCTATCCTACTCTGCCCCTACCCTAACCTACTCTACCCCTACCCTACCCCACGCTACCTCTACAAAATCAAAAACCATGAAAATCGGTTCAGCCGTTCTTAAAAAAAAAAAGTATCCTATGTCCTTCTCCTGCTTCTAAGCTACCTCCCTGCCAATTTTCAGCCAAATCGGTTCAGCCGTTCTTCAGTTATAAGTAGTGTAACTAACACGATTTTCGACTTTCTTTTATATATATAGATATTGTTCCGATAAAACTGATATTTTTTCTGAATCTTTGTAATGTTATTCTTCTTAACTTGGTTTTTACGATTTTTCATTACTATATTTAGATATACTATATCTTTAATGTATAAGCGAGACGGCGGTTTAGCGAGATGGGCGCCTTAAACAGTGCTTGACGTGGTCAGTATCCAGGCTAAAAACCACCCTAAACAGTGGAGAAAGTTTCAGCCCATAAGTGAGAAAGTATATAGTTTAGTACCATTTTCGCTTCTGTTTATTAATCGATTCTTTTTATTTAACGACCTTAAGTGTTTCCATTTTTTTTTTAAATACGGTCAAATTTTCACCTACCTATAGGCAAACTCTAGTAACATTTATTTTCACAACAAACCCTTTATCTGTAACAGGATACTATTAAAATCAATTACAACTCTAAGGGTGTTTTTATTAGAAGCGCTTATCTAAATAGTGTGAGAAGTAGGCTTAAGTGGATTTGT
This sequence comes from Protodeltote pygarga, assembly GCA_936450705.2. Classification (NCBI taxonomy): domain Eukaryota; kingdom Metazoa; phylum Arthropoda; class Insecta; order Lepidoptera; family Noctuidae; genus Protodeltote; species Protodeltote pygarga. The sequence goes on along the minus strand of OW388249.2, from coordinate 9,848,844 downwards.
AGTCACGGCCGAGCTATGCTTCCGCACCAGTGAGTAATTTAAAGACGGCCACTGCTGATATCTGCGGGGGCATCCATTACCCTCCAACAACGGGGTAGAAGTGTACCATAAATTATAAGGAGGAATACTTATTCGCTGATTTATATTGAGCTGTAAATTTTCTATTCTATATAGTATTTAGACACGTTTACTGCCAACGGTCTTTATAATGGCTAAGGCCGAGCACATGTGGAAGCGAGCCTCAATTACCGCGGCTATTTGCGGTAATACTCGTTTCGTTATAGAGTGAGAAAGATATGTTACGTCGTGACCAAAATGTATGAGGGATTTTTAAATTAGGCAAATGGGGACCCGGTAAGCGATGAGCTGGCAAACCGTAGCTGGTTTAACGCGATATTCAAATCTGACGGCGCCGTATAAAATTGAAGCGACATGATGATTACTTACAACACTAATTCATTATTTTAGACGTAGGTATTCTAAAATTTGAAAGAATCGGATTTTATGTAAAGCTCTGTATGGTTTTAACTTTTCTTATTTTTTTAAGGCTCCGAGCTTTAGATGTCCAGGTTACAGTTTCCCATTAGTTGTAAAAAAAATACAAACAAGTGCACGCATTTGTTTCCTTCGAGAATCACCGAGAAATATACCCGTTAAAAAGTTTTGCAGTCAATAAAAACGGACATTTTGTATGTATAAGTCAGCATAACACAATATTTCAGTTTTGTGCATTAGTCGCTACCAAACTAGCCGTAAACTAAAATGAAATAATGCAATTATTTCGTGTTGAGCACGCATCCGTTCAAATCCAACTGAAGCAGTTATCTCTGACCAGTTAGGTTTGTTCAGTTCGGCCTTTCCATGTATAATTGTATATTAGGTTTTAGGTAGGTATATATTATACCCCTTGCAAGATGTTCTTAATTTAAATTATCATTAATAAACTTAATTAAGAAATTTTTACATATTTATACAAATTACATTATGAGCCTTGTAAGATAAAACAGACATGATTGTATTATTTTTCGTAAATGACATTCCAAAAGTGTGCCATTTAGTAAAACCATTTTATAAATGACAAAATTAATTGAAGCGATTTTAATTACTAACCCTTTCCAAATAAGAGTCTACAATTACGCAGTAATAAATACTAAACAAAAGAAACAAAAATAATGCTGGCTGTATAAAGTTGGTATTATGCCAACGTAGACTGCGTATTCTTTCCCTTAATAATTTCGTTTAATAAATATAAATCGAGTGTATTTTTGGTCTAAAACTGAATTTTGAGTTAAAAGCGTAGTTGTTTAATAATATGTAATTCGAGTTTTGGATTGAATTTTCATGGTGAATAAAACATATCTCCTGTTAAGAAGCAGTACAACCGAAATTAGGTGTTTTTAGGTTTATAGCATTCTGATTTTCTAGGGATAACCCATAAATTTGTTTGGCTTGACCTTAACTTCTAGTAACTGGTCCCGTAAACATGCATTTTTTTATCTCTTTACCTACCCTTGGTGGCTAGGTAGATACCCAAAAATAAATGGTAGTGATGAGCAGAAAAAGTGTTTTATATAAGCAAAGTATTATATTGAAACAGCGTCCTTCGTTGTTGATTATAATGCAATAAATTCAAATTATGGACCAAAAACAGTTATTTCAAACCAATATGGCTTACGCACTCATTAAAATTAAAGTGCTATATTTCCTGGCATAATATATAATTAATCAACATGAAAAACAATAGCAAATAAGCCTATATCTTTTTTTTTGTTTTCATCCATTTTCCATACCAAAAAATTCTCCGAAATCACAAGTAAAACACAATAAATTAATGTTTGAACAAAATAACACCGAATATTCGAAGCGCAAACATTTTTCACGTCGGTTTAATACAATGTTGGACTAATAAAAATTAAAGACTCCTCCGAGACATTTACTGGCACTACTGTTTTGCCCTTCGGTGTAAAAGGGCAATATTTGCTTTAGGGGTTTCCAGCTACCTGCGGTTCGAGTCTTGCGGCTTTTGAACAAGCAAACTTGGGGGTGAGTAATGTTCAGCTGTATGTCATTACTTGAAAATGACAGCTCGAGGTGATTGGATTACCGAACATGAGCCGAAAGGTTACGACTTCGACCAAGGGAACCTTTGAACTACGAAGCTGTGAACAGAATTCCAGTCCTAATATTACTATGCAAATTTCTTTATCAGCAAGGAAACAATGCATTGAGATTGGAACCTGTGTGTCAGTTAGCGCTAGTTTTCTACTAAAATTCATTTTCCAAAAGGAATATTCAAAATTTTGATGAAAATCGTGCATGTTAAGCTGGCTATCTCATTTTAATTATAATAATTAATAACTGCCTACACATTCTGAGAATGGCTGAAGCAATTGGTTGAACTCTCATAAAATTTTGCAGATTTTTTATTGAAGCATGTTATTAGAAAATAATATAGATTTTTCTTAATTTCATTCACTCACATAAGTCCACAAATAGTTCTGTAGTCAAGGCAGCGCATTATATTATAAATTAAGGTAAATTCGGATTGATCAAAAAAAATCATTTATCGCTTATTATTTTCTGGGTAGTCTGATGATGCATAATACATTTCATACTGAACGAGTACCATATTAAAATACTCTCGAAATTTTCATTGCGTTTAAATTAAAGTAACTTACTCATATTAAAAGCTCTCTTTTGTTAAGGCTGAAATAATGTTGTATCTCTATAAATAAAATTGCAACGTTCGGTCAGTCGGTGGAAAATCAATAACCATCCAATATGGGCCTATCATTTTGACATCTAGAGTTTCGTACGCAGCTTACGGCAACATTATAGCGGTCGTAGTGTTAGCGAATATAATTGAAATTAGCCACAAATCCTGCTATACATGTAATAAATATGAAAGTTTGTGAGTATGTGTGGATGGATTAGATGTATTTTTGCTCTTAGTCGCCAAAACTACTAAACGGATTTTGATAAAATCTCACAGTAATATAGCTCAGATACATCAGAATAACACATAGGCTAAAATTTACTAATGTACCTATTACAAAGGTGAAGCCACGGGTTCAAGTTAGTCTTGAATAAAATTATAGCCTTCACTGTAAAAATTAAACACTACATTCTTATTTTTATCTTAACATCATAAATATTATAAGTTTTGTAGTCTACTTTAAGACTTTAAGACCAAAAAAAAAACTATTCAATTAAAAATCTCCAATCAAGTAGAATTTATTATAAGCTAATTCCCAAAACTTATTTGAAGTTCAAGAACCAACACAGAATCATCCACCTTGTATTAATTAATGATATCATAATAAATCGTGGAAAATTTTCTACTTGGATTTCCTGGTACAGTATCTTCAACAGTTCGCACCCGATTCTCATTAAAATTTAAAGCCCAATCAAACAGGAAAGTGTCTCGATTATCATCCGCTCGCACGCGGCTGTACCTTATCGGGTGATATTCGCTGTGTGTTGTATGACGGGCCAGTTTTTGTGCGACATGGTACACCCGCCATTCATTAGGCCCACGTTGCTGTCCATGTTCGCATTAATTACAGGACGTCCCTGACGAATGACACGCAAATACTCAACGGATAAGGCAATAACCGACACTCGCCGCGACGCACGGTACAAAATTATCTTCTATCTTCTATACTTATAATAAATCTGTAGAGAGGCCAATTCTGTACATGAAATATATTTAAAAAATAACTATCAGGGGGTGATTAGGGATCGATACTGATGCCAAAAATGCAATCAGTAAACTTTTTGTCTGTCTGTCTGTCTGTCTGTCTGTCTGTCTGTCTGTCTGTCTGTCTGTCGGTCTGTATATTCGTTATAGAAACCAAAACTACTCGACGGATTTTAACGAAATTTGGCACAATTATTCTTCATACTCCTGGGCAGGTTATTGTATACTTTTCATCACGCTACGATCAATAGGAGCAGAGCAGTGAAGGGAAATATTGGGAAAACGCACAGCCTAAACCGCTGATCGTAGAGACCTGAAACTTGGAGGGTGTGTTCTTTATATGACGTAATTATCCGATAAGAAAGGATTTTTGGAAATTCTACCTCTAAGGAGGTGAAAAATAGGGGCAAAGTTTGTATGGGACAACGGGATTCCTTGGTCCAATCTACTTCATATTTTGCATAAACATTCTTTTTCAGAATTGATGGAACACGTGTTTCGTATTTTATTAAAACTCATCGCCTAACAGGGTTAAAAAGGGGTAGAAATTTATTTTGGGGGTGATTTGCATCGAAGTTGATATCAATACTCCTTAGTGCTTTTGATTTAAACTGGCTTGGTGCAATGTAATTACCTTTTAAAATTGGAATGTCAAATATAAATCGGATTAGAATTCGAAAGGACATTGCCAATCTTTATATGGAAGTTGGACCAAGTGCTACCCAGAATGAACACATAGTACAATTTGTTCCTTAGGCCAATAGTTATCAAATTTGCAGCATTTTTTATATGAAAAAAACAATCTTAAGAATTATTTTCAATGTAATTGTGAGTGTATTAATTGTACTTTTTATGTTACAATAATAATGTAATTTATCAGCAAGTGTACACTAATGAACATTAAAAAATATACATTATTTTTGACATAAATATAATCAAGAAATCAAAGCATTACAAGAACAAGCATTAGGCTGAAATGTTGCTCCACAAAAATTAACTTGAATAGGAATGCACCATAACGCCACCTCACTATTTGTACTGACTACTCTCAACTACCATATTAGAATACTGGAATTGGTGCCCAATACAAGTTTAAATAAACAACGCACCAATATACATAATGGCATGGTGCAAACGAGACACAATAGAACAGCTTTTTGTGTTTCGCATGCTACGTAATATTGCCAGATGTCCCGATTTGGCGGGATATCCCGCATTTCAGCCCTACTGAAAAAAAAACCAACCCCAATTAATTAATGAGATTGATCCCAATTAAATCTGTGATTTTGAATAAAAGGGTTAGGCATATTTCCGTCCCGATTTTTCCATTCCTGTACCGCTTTTGGTGCTACAGGACAATGTTATAAAATATATTAGATGTAGATTTATGTATTTTGGAGGGAAAAACATCCCATACTCATAATTTAATGAAAAATAATTATTAACAACAAAACTTTTTTTTCCTGGGACGATTTTTTTAAAATATTTGTTTTGGATGTAAATTAATGCCACGATACCACTGGAGCTACTTTCATTCCTGGGCAGCACTTGGTCCAAACCCTGTCAATGTCCTTTCAAATTTATTTGTTCTCTTATACTGGAAAGAAAAACTTACCAGCCTTATAAGTACCTATCTTGATTTTCCTTTGAAAATTCCTTAGAAATCTCTTAGATTATATTATTATATAATAGCGAATATTTGCAATTGCTATACCGACGATATTATTGACTGTCATTTGCCCTGTACCTAAGTCTGCTTATACAATGACGCTAAAAGTAGTGGCATCGACTCAGAGTAGTACAATTTGTTCTTATGGGCAGTACAGTTTGTTGATTTATCATTTTTCTAGGTATCTATAATACTAATTCGATTTAAATAAATAAATTATGTTCAAAATATTCTATAGTCTACGTGAGCGAAGCCACGCGGGAAAAGCTAGTCAGTAATAAATTTAATACTAGGAACTGGTAAAGTGAGTAACTATTAATTAATATGCAAATGTTTTAGAAATTAGTAATTAGCTCTTTATACTCTCTTAACTCAATTTGTGTTAAAAGAACGAGACATAGCTGAATATTACAAATTTTACCCTACCCTACCTCTACCCCTACTCTACTCCTACCCTACCATACCCTATTCCATTTATTTTTCTTCTACTATTCTAGGCGGAGATAAATCCGACAAATCAAAAATCATGAAAATCGGTCCAACAGTTCTTAAATTATAAATGGTTTAAATTAACCGACTTTCTTTTATGTATACCTATAGATTTATTATTATTTATTAAAACGGTTTTTACCAGGTATTAGATTTATCTTCATGATTGTATGTCACGGACATAAACCCATCGCCACCCCATAGTGATGGGGTACCCTACTCATAAAGAGTTTTCCACACGACAAAAAAAAATATTAAAAAAAGGTATTAGATTTATTTTCATAATTATTTTCGTGAACGGTGAACCGAATTGTAGAGTCATAATTATGTCACCAAATCATGTTACTTAATGCTATCATCAGGAATGACCGTATAGTCTACGCTAACAACTTAGTTTGATTGATTTAATTGCAACTTGACTGATGACAAAATTCCGTTAAGCCAGAGGCCGTGGACTAATGCCGACCATACACTAATTACGCTGGTTTATAATGGCCACCCTTACAAATGAGCGCAAAATGCCAATCCGACGAAAGCAAAATGTGTTTTCAGATCGTACGATCATTAATTTGAGTATATTGTGTCAACTCTCACATTGACGTTTTAAATGGAATTGCAATCGTTTTGTTTTCCAGCTGTTATTATCGCTAAGTATACTGATTAACGTTTTATAAATTTAATTATTGAGTTATGTATTTCCAATACAAACAAACTCGATCAATATTTGCACCAAACGTTTATTTTTAATGAAAATGATAAGAATATGGTAACTGTTTTTGTCCAAGTGCAACTGACAGAAGTTCTGGTAGCATTTAAAACACGTAGCAAATACTTGGTTCCACTGCCACTAGTCGGCTTACGGGTGGTTTAAATTCTGTTATGAAGAAAATAGTATTTTTGTGAAATTTTTACATGTTTTAGCACATGTTAGCTTATTAAATATAATACATGTTTTAGCACATGTTAGCTTATCTTCTATCTATACTTATAATAAATCTGTAGAGAGGCCAATTCTGTACATGAAATATATTTAAAAAATAACTATCAGGGGGTGATTAGGGATCGATACTGATGGCAAAAATGCAATCAGTAAACTTTTTGTCTGTCTGTCTGTCTGTCTGTCTGTCTGTCGGTCTGTATATTCGTTATAGAAACCAAAACTACTCGACGGATTTTAACGAAATTTGGCACAATTATTCTTCATACTCCTGGGCAGGTTATAGTATACTTTTCATCACGCTACGATCAATAGGAGCAGAGCAGTGAAGGGAAATATTGGGAAAACGCACAGCCTAAACCGCTGATCGCAGAGACCTGAAACTTGGAGGGTGTGTTTTTTATATGACGTAATTATCCGATAAGAAAGGATTTTTCGAAATTCTACCTCTAAGGAGGTGAAAAATAGGGGCAAAGTTTGTATGGGACAACGGGATTCCTTGGTCCAATCTACTTCATATTTTGCATAAACATTCTTTTTCAGAATTGATGGAACACGTGTTTCGTATTTTATTAAAACTCATCGCCTAACAGGGTTAAAAAGGGGTAGAAAATAAATTTTGGGGGTGATTTGCATCGAAGTTGATATCAATACTCCTTAGTGCTTTTGATTTAAACTGGCTTGGTGCAATGTAACTACCTTTTAAAATTGGAATGTCAAATATAAATCGGATTAGAATTCGAAAGGACATTGCCAATCTTTATATGGAAGTTGGACCAAGTGCTACCCAGAATGAACACATAGTACAATTTGTTCCTTAGGCCAATAGTTATCAAAATCTATCCCAGGAGTCAAGAGAAAAACAGGGTTTTGTTATGCATTTTTTATATGAAAAAAACAATCTTAAGAATTATTTTCAATGTAATTGTGAGTGTATTAATTGTACTTTTTATGTTACAATAATAATGTAATTTATCAGCAAGTGTACATTAATGAACATTAAAAAATATACATTATTTTTGACATAAATATAATCAAGAAATCAAAGCATTACAAGAACAAGCATTAGGCTGAAATGTTGCTCCACAAAAATTAACTTGAATAGGAATGCAACATAACGCCACCTCACTATTTGTACTGACTACTCTCAACTACCATATTAGAATACTGGAATTGGTGCCCAATACAAGTTTAAATAAACAACGCACCAATATACATAATGGCATGGTGCAAACGAGACACAATAGAACAGCTTTTTGTGTTTTGCATGCTACGTAATATTGCCAGATGTCCCGATTTGGCGGGATATCCCGCATTTCAGCCCTACTGAAAAAAAAAACCAACCCCAATTAATTAATGAGATTGATCCCAATTAAATCTGTGATTTTGAATAAAAGGGATAGGCATATTTCTGTCCCGATTTTTCCATTCCTGTACCGCTTTTGGTGCTACAGGACAATGTTATAAAATATATTAGATGTAGATTTATGTATTTTGGAGGGAAAAACATCCCATACTCATAATTTAATGAAAAATAATTATTAACAACAAAACTTTTTTTTCCTGGGACGATTTTTTTTTTAATATTTGTTTTGGATGTAAATTAATGCCACGATACCACTGGAGCTACTTTCATTCCTGGGCAGCACTTGGTCCAAACCCTGTCAATGTCCTTTCAAATTTATTTGTTCTCTTATACTGGAAAGAAAAACTTACCAGCCTTATAAGTACCTATCTTGATTTTCCTTTGAAAATTCCTTAGAAATCTCTTAGATTATATTATTATATAATAGCGAATATTTGCAATTGCTATACCGACGATATTATTGACTGTCATTTGCCCTGTACCTAAGTCTGCTTATACAATGACGCTAAAAGTAGTGGCATCGACTCAGAGTAGTACAATTTGTTCTTATGGGCAGTACAGTTTGTTGATTTATCATTTTTCTAGGTATCTCAAATCAAATCAAATCAAATCAAATTCTTTATTTGTGAACATAGGTTTACAATATGTGATGGGAAATAAAAATAGGTGCTGCTATGTCCTACCAATTATATGGTGTACAAATATTGTTGTCATTGTTAGAATAAAATTATAATGTCAATATTAAAATTAAAATCAAATTATTACAATTAAAAATTAATGCCAATTCAAATACACTTAATTACTATTGTCATTATACAATACTAATATCATTGAGAAATAAGTCTACAGAATAATATGCTTTTTCATACAGAAATAGTTTAAGTCTTTTCTGAAATAGGTTTAGACTGTCTGTTTTTCTTATAATTTTTGGTAATTTATTATATATTTTAGGTCCCATCGAGAATATACTGTTCTGAAACAAAGATGTCTTGCCTGATACTAAGCATAGTTTGTCACATCGCCTTTTACTGGTAACCTGTGAAAATTGTGTTATGTTACGTCTTACAAACATGGCTGTTTCATATATATATATTGACGGCATTGTTAAAAGTTTTAGGCTTTGAAAATGCGGATAGCAACTATTTGTTCGACTAATATTGCATATTGCTCGAATACATCTTTTTTGGGCTTTGAACACCATGTTCCAATCGGTAGCATTACCCCAAAACATAATACCATATCGCAATACTGAGGCTACTAATCCATGATATGCCGTGAGTACAGCAGCCTTATTAACCGTTTTATTAAGTAGATATAAAGCATAAGCGTACTGATTCAATTTATTACATATTTTAATAATCTGTGTATTCCATGTCAATGTATTTTCTATATAAATTCCAAGAAATTTAGTCACATTTGTCTCCATAATTTCATTATTATTAAAATTAATATTAAATGTCATTTCTGTATTGATTCTTTGTCCAAATGTCATAATAACAGTTTTATCTAAATTAATTTTCAGACTATTCCTCTCTAACCACTCTATAGCTGATTGAATACTAGTTTTTATATCTGATTCGAACGAGTCTGATTTTAAAGAGTCAAAAATTATTGTACTGTCATCTGCAAACATTATCATCGGATATGTTGTTGCCGTTGGGAAGTCATTGATGTACGCTAGGAATAACAATGGTCCAAGTACACTACCTTGGGGCACTCCGAAGGTAACATTTCTGTAATCTGAGTGGTAATCAAATTCTGTTTTAGACTTAAGACATATTCTTTGTATCCTAGTAACTTGTTGCCTATTGCTAAGGTATGATTCGATCAGGTTTGCTATGTTTCCTCTAATACCGTAAGAATTTAGCTTTTTTAGGAGGATTTTGTGATCTACGTGATCAAAAGCTTTCGTCATGTCCATATAGAGTGCAAAAACGGGTAATTTTTTGTCTACTCTATTTATAACCTTTTTTAGAAATTCATAAATAGCCATGTCTATTGACTGATTTTTACGAAATCCTTTTTGTTCAATAGTAAATATATTGTTTTTCTCAAAGTACGTATATAAATTATTGTATATCACTTTCTCAAAAATTTTGGAGAAGATTGGAACCAGTGCAATTGGTCTATAGCAAGATATGTCTTCTCTGTTGTTCTTTTTAAATAGTGGTTTTATTATAGATATTTTTAATTTGTCTGGAAATGTACCTTGAGTTATGCACAGATTAATAACATGGGTTAATATAGGCGCTATAATAACTGATACCTGTTTAACAATTTTTGTGCTGATGTTATCATAACCGGTACTTGACGTATTTTTCAGGTTTTGTATAATTTTATGGATGTCTTGTGGGATTACAGGCATCATAAACATAGAGTGGTAACTATTAAATCTATGTGGGTTACTATATGTAAAGTTACTTGATTTCTGTACCTGATCGACATAATAATCATTAAATGCCCGTGCAATATCATTAGGGCTTGTTAATTTTTTATCATCAACATAAATTTGTGTAATATTATCATTAGGAAAATTACTTTTTTGTTTAGTTATAATTCTCCATGTTGCTTTACACTTATTTTTTGATGTTCGAATGTAGTTATTATTTTGTGATTTTTGGGTAAGGTGAATAACCTTTTTAAATCGCTTAGAGAAATGTTTGAAAGCAGCTTTGCTACTTTTGTTTGGGTTGGATCTATATGCCCACAACAGAGCTCTTTTTCTTTTACTACATTTCCTAATTCCAGGACTTATCCACTTTGGCTTTATTTTGCAACTTAATTTTATTTTTAAATTTGGGAAACATAAATCATAAAATAATATGAATAATTCGTAAAATAAATTAAATGCTGTAATACCGTTCTTTTCTTCGTAAATGTCACTAAACCTGAGATTTTCAAAACATGCCATGAACTTATCTATATTTTCTTTCGAGTAGTCTCGTCTTAACACAAACCAATGGTCCAACCTACACGTCTTTTTTACAGGACATTCGAAAAATTGTGCAGTATGATCCGATACCGCTAGCTCAAGTATTTCACTTTTACCTCCTCGAATGTTGTGGATAATATTGTCAATACACGTCCCACTTTTGGGACGCGTTGGTTCATTAAATTCGTGTTTTAAGTTGAAGCTTTTAAAAAGTAAAGTAAAATCTTTAGTAGTCTGATTTGATTTTAATAAATCAATATTAAAGTCACCGCATATAATAATTTTTTTCTTAAACGAATATATCATCAATATGTCTTCCAAATGATTAAAAAATTTGTTAAGTTTATTTTTAACCTGTTTAGTAGATGGGTTACTATAAATACATATGATTATTATGTCATGGTCAAGTAATTCGATTGCACAACATTCAATTATGTTTGAGATGCTGTATTTCAGAATCTCCTCCAATACTTTATATTTTATTCCTGTTTTTACTAATATACAAGTGCCACCGTGTCTTGTTTGTCGCGTGAAGTGTGCAGCGAGACTGTAGTTTGGTATATACAACAAACTTAGATCAGAAGCCAACATATTGTGTTCAGAAAAGCACACTATGTCAATAGATTTACCTTTGGAACACAAATAATCTAAAGATACTGCAAATACATCTGATTTATTTATGAGACCGTCTATATTTTGATGCAGAATTTTTATTTTGTTATAGACGAAAAAGATTTTGTTGTGATTTGTTACTATTTTGTAATGAATCTAAGGATAAATTCTGATTTTTTAACATTTCATTGCATACGTCAGTTTTATACATTTCGTCATCAGTTTGTGTACCTTTTTCTAACCGAATATTCTTCAAATCATTTATTTTAGTTTCATAATCAATAAACTTATTATTATAGTCAATTTTTAATATTTCTTTCAAAAAGTATCGAGACGCCAAAAGGGACATACGCGTCTTATACGGCAAATATATACTAAAATCCATATCAACATAGGTAGTATTACTATAAAGTCCACATATGAATCGCAATTCGTAATTAAGTTTCTTCTCATTTAAGGTTTTATTATAGGGAATTTCGCTAAAAAGTATGTTGGTATGTTGGTTCAATTGACAAAAATTGTTTGTATTAAATTGGAATTCATATGGGTTAACATCATTTATTCCCCCCAAAACTACGACAAGGTCATTTTTAGAGAATGTACTTATTTCTCTGTTTGCCGACTGCAAGACATCGGACATTCGGGCTCCGGGCTTTCGGAAACAGCTGACAGTATAATTATTGCCTACAGAATTCTTTATTAATCGCTGAAGTCCAACTCCCTGTTGATCCGTAATTAATAATATCTTGGATTGTTTTATATCGTCAACTTGCTTATATTTATCAGTAGGCGTTGTTTTCTGAGATGTTTCAGTTTGTTTTGTAGGTGTCGATGGGGTCGAATTAATATTTAAATCATTATTTACGGTTCCGGATACGGTGCTTAATTCATTACATCCCATAGTTTTTCTTTTTGGAGTAGATGTGGCACTGTTTCGCTTCTTCCGACTTAGACGCTTCCTTTCAGATCGTGGTGATTGTTCGTCGTATGAACCGATTTTCTTAAATAATTGTATGACTTTATTTGATTTTTCTAGGTCGGATTTAAGACGCGAGTTCTCGCATACCAGATTCTCAATTTCATTGTTTGCACTTAATAAATCCGATGTTAGTTTACATATTTTGTCATTTAATTCCGTTATAACATCGTTCTCGTGGAATGAGTTGTTTGGTAAGCTCATCATAGTAGCATCGAACAGTGATGATTCAGATTCGCAGAGTGACGCAGATAATGTAGGTTTTCGGATGGTAACATTCTCGTCGTACATGTTTATTTGGCTTAATTAGCTAAATAATTACAAAAAGAGATCTTCCAAGTGAGATTTGAACCTAATCTTCATGTATGCAAGGCAGGCGCTTTACACTCATAGCCAATCGGGCTGATATAAAGTAGTGTGAATTTGTTGTTCGCTTCCTGATTTTGATTCACTCCTGTTTTATCATAAAGTTTTAATTGTGCTGTTATTTACTAGATGTCGTTGTAGTTCATATATTCGTCCAGTCAGGTGTGTCGATTGTTTTTTACCTACTACTTTATTTGTGCCTTCCAACAATAGATGCCGTTGTTATGTCAGATAGTTGTCAATATCATCATTAAAAATGACAATTTCGAGTATTATAGAAATGTCACTGTCAATGTCGGGTTAATTTTGCTACTGTTTTATCAATATTTTCCTAATTTTACTACTGCATAATAGATGTCACTAGTACAGGAATAGTGAAGCAAGCAAGTTCGTTATTCTGGTTTTTAAATTATAAATTCTCATAAAGTCCAAAGTTCACTTTTTTATGTAATGTTTTATTTTTGTTTCTAAATATCACTGTTGTATCACTTATTCGTCTAATTTATTGATAGGTACTATTATTGTTTCCTTATCACTTTCATCGTTCACTCACTATTCTCAGTATCGTTTGTTTATTTGTCAGTTTTTGTGTTTTTAAGTTCACTTTGTTTATAACACGGACAGTTTTATTGTAATGTTTGGATAACGTTATCACAACACTATTAGATCAATGTCTTTACAATTAACACCAACTCATACGTAGAAAATACTTAAAAATAATTTTAAAATAAAATACAACAAGGAGACTACTTTTCAGCGTGTTGCTACGAACAGCGCCATCTAGCGACTATCATCAATGACATCTATAATACTAATTCGATTTAAATAAATAAATTATGTTCAAAATATTCTATAGTCTACGTGAGCGAAGCCACGCGGGAAAAGCTAGTGTAGACATAAAAGTAAGGAACAGCTGATATTTTTTTGGCGATTTCAGCGATTTGGCCCCATAGGGCCAACCCTGAAATCATAAAAATTGTTCAATCGTAAAAGTTGTTCATAATGAGGAGTTTAATGATCCCTTTTAAGTATGCTGGTGTTTTACAAATAACCCTGTATAAAAAATCATTGCCACTTTTCGTTGTTAACTCGAGAACGGCTTGACCGATTTGGATAATTTTGGTTTTTAAATGTGTGAAAGTCCAGGGAAGGCTTAAAAGGTGAGAAAAAGGGGTAGGGTAGGGTAGGGGTAAGTAGGGTAGAGTAGAGTAGGGTAGGGGTAAGTAGAGTAGGGTTAAGTAGGATAGAGTAGAGTAGGGGTAGAATAGGCGTTGAAGTATAAGCATAATCACGCGTACGAAGTCGCGCGCGGGCAGCTAGTTAAATATAAATATTTAATAAGAAATTTGAAAAAACAACTGATACGGATGGGATTCGAACCCACGATCTTCGGCTTACCGTGCCGACGCTCTAACCGCTGAGCCACCGTATCCCATCAGAATCAGTCGAAATTTCAAATCTCTTTATACGCCTAGGGCGTGTGGTAATATCTATCGGAATACATTACGTATCCGACTCAGTGTTCCAAACTTTGCAGTTTTAGAAGGCACCGATGCGATATTACCAATTGTCTTATATTTTTGTGAAATTTTTACATGTTTTAGCACATGTTAGCTTATTAAATATAAATATCCGTATCAGTTGTTTTTTCAAATTTCTTATTAAATATTTAAGAAAATAGTAATTGCCTCTATAAAGAAGAAGCACTTCACTTCTTCCCTTCCATATTCCCGCACAGAGTCTGCAACGTGTATGTGCAACCTCTTGCATAGAAACCATATATAGGTATAGGTTACGGTAAGCGCGTATCAATATGACACCTTAGTAGAATTTAAAATTAATATTATAAAAACAAAATAATGTGCCGTGTGGTTTCCGGCCTGATAATAGAACCACCCCTACTTATCCCGCGGGTGTCGTAAGAAGCGACGAAGGCAAAAATCTAGAGGATGGGCAACAGCTTCCTACTGTGAAATAGCAACCATCTGCTACTGCGATCTCCAACCCGCTTTGCCCAGCAGTGATTAATGTTAAACACTTTCTAATGAGCGCACAAAATAAGTGATGCGTATGAGAAGAGGCCTATGTCCAGCAGTGGACTGATACAGGCTGTAGGTAGTGTAGGTAAAGAAAATAATAAAGATTAATAATAAAGATTATTTCTGAGAAAATAATAAAGATAGTCTCTGTTTATATTTTTGCCGTGTTACACATTGACGATTCATGTTCTTTAATTTTTCTTTGAAATGAATTTTAATTTTCCTGTAGCAATAAACATTTTTATTTCTTTCTTTGTTCATAAAAACTAATCACGTGAAACAATCTAAAAGTTTGCTACTTTGAAACAATTTGCACAACTTGCGAAATGAAATAATTCACGTAACTTTAAAGCTTAACCCACAAATGTAGTGGCACGTAATGAGTACACAAAACACACTTATTAAACACGTTCTCGGGACAAACGTACGCAATTTTAGAGCCAGTTGTCTATACAATACATGTATACTTATATACTCATTGTGGTACTCAAATATGATGAATTGCAATTGCAACGAAATGTGGACTGTTAATTATTTTTAATAGATCTTAAAAAAAATAATTAGTAAATTTTCTTTTTTTAAATAAAACGGTTTTGTCAACAGAACTAAAGCTGTGTACTAAATATCAGATCAATCTAACAACAGGAAGGGGGTGAAATATCAATTACTAAATTAGAACCAAATAATAAACAGGGCAAGCTAAATATAACCGTTTAATAACCCCTATTATTCTCCTTAAATAACTTATTTACGTTAGGTAGGTGTTATTACTATTTAGCATGGGACTCCATAGTTTTGTATTATAGATAGGTAGCTGAGCTGTCCAAATTCCAAATCCATACAAGAATCCCATTGAAAACAAAAAAAAAATAAACAATCTAAAAAAAATATTAAGAATACTTACGATGCCTTTTTTTAACAGAAAAATCAATTTAACCTTTCTCAAATAATGAGTTGACACTCATAAACGAACACAATTTATTTTTGTATTTTATTTTAAAACAATCGATTACCTCAACCTATCGCAAACCCCAGCTGGACATGAACCTTTGCCTTTCTGTAATAATTTTAATTATTAATGCTTTAACCCTCAAATATCCAACGTGTTGTAAATGTATTCGAACATAACCCTCTGTCGTTTAACACAGAAGGGCTTAAAGGAAACGCATAACGCGCGCTCGCATTAATTACAACTTCCGATGGCGATCGCAGCGTTATCGCAGCTCAAACGCGGCTGCTTTTCGTTCCGGCGATTTGTCATTGCCAAGTTGGCTTGTTGAATCGATTATAGCAAGCCAGAGGTTAAGGATTTTGTTGTAGGATTCAATATTAGATGTGCATAGTTGCAACGAATTGTTATTAAACTTACTAGGTTAGTTTATGTCTAGGTATAATTGAACTCTATGTGACATTACGCCACATCACATCGTCAAGTCTATCATACATATGATAAACAATTACTTTTTAATTTTTAGTCACATTTAAACACACACAACAAATTTATTAATGCGTACTTTTTTACACTACACATCCATCTCAAAATTCTGAATGTAATCATTTGTAAATAATACCTAAGTACCATATATATAAAACCATATAAATGGTATAAAACTGTATAGTTTTCGTAATTCCTAAAACAAATTCAAATTTCAGGTAAAAATATAGGTACCTTTAAATTCTACGATCCTTTGGGGATTTGTCAGTTGTGCGATATATAGTAAACAACACAAATAGCTGAAAAAACCGTACGCAGTATTGCATCGAACCAACATTTCTATCGAAAATTCTATGCTTTGTTCTGTTTCTCTTTCAAATTCAAGTTACCTACGTGAATGTATTTTGACGTAGTATTTGACAGAATCATTTCAAGATTTCCTAGATCCAAGATTTTATATATTTCATACACGTTTTCTTGTAATTTTATTTATCTTTAGTGTAAAACATTGTAAAAATACCTGGACTTAATGTCCTGAAATCGCGAACACGCAGTGAGCTAGCATGGCAGAAGAGGCCTTTGCCGTGCAGTAGGTCAGTTGCAGGCTGGTTTATTCATTTATTTATCATAAATTGTGAGGGAATCCTTTAGGAGCTCGATCTAACCATTAAACTTTTATAGAACACCGGGTTTCTCATCGCCTGACCAAATTTCGGTCACAGATTACTATGCCTAGATAGATTATTAGATAAATAGAGATTAGATATTATAGTGCACAAGTGTATGCGCAAACACAAGTTCACTCCCAATTCCCTCACTCTCATAGTCTACTGGGACGGCAATCCGACACGAGTCACGACCGTTACCAACCGACCGAGAGAGTCTACAATACGCACATAACTTACGAAAAGTCACGTAAAGAGCTTGGGTTCGAACCTGAAACTGTTTTATCAGTCAATGGTCATATTTCTAGGCTATGTTGCTCAAAATGATTAGGGTACTCAATAAAGTACTACGTATTCATTTCGTAGCTAGTATTTATATTAAAAGCGTGCCAAAATCATAAATATGCAGCCAAAATAAGGAAAACCGCATACCGAACAGCTTGTAAAAATATTCCATTAGCTAAATGTGTGACGTAATGCACATTTTATTTGGTAACAGAATCAGGGGCCAAAAGACACCACCGTATCCATTTTGTGATTATGTTATATGGAACGCTACCATAAAATGTATCTGGAAGAGACAAATACAGAAAATAGCAGTAGTTATTTATATCTAAATTATTTAGTGTGCCTCTCGCTCTAAACCACTGTCTCGCTCGTACATTGACAAAATAAAATTACTGAAAAATAAATATAATAATTGCAAAAAATCAAGTTAAATTGTTTACGCAATTTTTATGAATGAAAACTTATTCCGATCAAACTTAAATGATTATAATGTTATTCTCTTTAACTTGTTTTTTTGTGATTTTTTATAACTATATTCAGTAATTCAATTAAATCTTAAAATAGCATCATTGCCATCTTTATTGTACTTTTTGTACTTCAATTGCTATACTTACATGAAGCTAATTGACCAATATTATTATCATTAACAAAACATTTATTAAACTCAATACATTAAAAAACTATAGTGAGTATAAATGAATTAACTTCTTGAACTAGTCTAGGAGGTAGTGGTGAAGGGTTTATTTTTGAAAGAGAAAAGCTGGAGCTAAACCGTAAAAACAATGGCACAATCAGTAGACATTACCATTTATCCATAGGAAGCCATTAGGAATCGAGTTGTATGGAGCCCTCGCCACTGCGAGTAAGTATTTGACGTAGATATTGGGTGATATTCGCTCAGATGCTAAAGGCTGAAAGCTGTCAAAGAATAGGCTTTTTCTTCTTTTCATTTTTGTGATGGTTTTTAATCCTTTGACTTGGCAGTCCAGCTAAACCACTTGGTTATCATCGCTGTCTTTTCTTTATCGTATGGTTGATGAACAACCTGGTGTTAGAATTTAAGGCCTCTTTGACATGACTTAAAACACAGTTGAAAAATCTCACAGGTGTGCTGGTTTCCTTACAATGTTTTCCTTTTACCTTTACCGTTTTAGAAGGCGATAATTACTAAAACGCACATGAATCCGAAAAGTCAGAGGTGAAGTACGATCAGTCTGACTTGGTCATACCACTTATAGGCTATCAATGTTTAACAGCTAATGAAATATTTTTATATAGTAAGGGCTCTTCCATAAAAATGGTCTCTAATTTCGTGTCGCAGGGCAGGCACGAGGTCCGTGTTTATGCTGCCTCGAGCGAATCTTTGATATCAAATTCTTTTAGAACCTACCGCACGTAGCTGCCCCCACATTCACTCATATTTTAGATAACGTTTGACTGTTCCTCTGTTGCTCCACCACTGCTGAATGTGAATAAAAATACGAATATTTTACCGTCCCTGTGAATTCATGCATAGATACCGGAATTTATTGTTAGGTTAGGTTATATTTTTATTTAGTTTTGATGAATAAAACACGGTGTTGATAGAAACAAGTTCGCAGGCAATAGAAAATAATTGCCAATCACAAAAATATCATTACTAACGATATTTCACATTTCATACTGAACAAAATTCATGAAAATAGGCTCGATTCTGTCATGTATCACTTTTTTAAAGATTACTTAAATTGAAAAAATATTATATTAATGCACAGTTTCAGATTAAGAATAAGCTCTACCTACTCGTAGTAGGTAAATTCAAAAACCGAACATAATATGTATGAAATTTTCTGTTAGATAAGACAGGGGCTTAGCAGCAACCTGTGGAATAAGCCCTTAATTAGATAAGATATTGGTTATGTCGTTTCTGTGCCTCTATAACTGCAAAATTTGTAACACAACATGAGTAGGCATAATATAGAAAGTGATGTCATATAATCATTTTATTTTTTTAAAGAAAAAATTGATTACTTGCAGGATTTGAACCCGCGATCTACTCAAATATTAAACATGCTTTACCAACTAATCTATTCGTATCCCAAATCCGTATCCCTATTCGTATCGCGGGTTTATACCCCGCTCAATTAATTTTTCAATAAAATTTACCATAAATTCTTTAAATTATGTAAGATTAAAGTTGCCACATTGTAAGTAGTAGGGGAGTTAGTCTAAGATCTCTGACAAAGTGTCTGCAGTTTTATAAATCCACATAATTCAGTCACTCCCACTAAAAGCTCTTTGAAACATACCTAATCTGGGTATAACATATTCTTTTGTTAGAAATCCTTGGCCAGTACAAAACACAGGCTTTGCTAGACGAAAACAATAAGAGCATAAATTGCCAACAATTAATACAGGCCATTAATAAGCAAACCCAAATTAATTCGCACTACGATATTATTTTTAATTCATTATATAAAAGTAATACATTATGACTACTTTTGGAATTGCATTTAGAGTGACAATGAACTTGTAACCGCTGTGTATTCGATAAAAAAAAATAATGTTATTCAAAACAAAATACACAAACCGTTCATCACTAATGCAGCACTCAGATACTTGTAAGTAGGTATACCAGAAATGTACCTTGAGTACACTAAAATCTAATAAAGGATAAGGATAATCAATTCAGTAAATGTGTCAGTTATCATTCAACTAATCACAAATAGGGTTTCTGAGAAAGATTTTTTATACTTTATCACAGATAATAAAATAATAGTTCTTTACCTAGAAACTGATACCAGCCCAAAGCGAATCTATGTACTAAATCTATATTTTATCTATTATTTTATAAGTTTTATTTTGTTACAGATGGGGAAAATTACTTTAATCTTATAGAAAATCAATTAAAATGAGAAGACTAAAGTGGGTGTCGAGGTTGTACAGTGGCGGCAGATGGCAGCATCGGACAGTTACGCGCTGAGGCAGAATGGCGACGCACGCGCCGGGCGGTCCGCTCGCGCGCCTACTGATACTGGCTGTTTTACATGTAAATTTTATTGGTAAGTTTTTCTTATTTTTTTAGTTCAAACGATATTTTCAGTCTTATTTCGTCTTGCTTTCAAAGATTTACTAAGAAAATTTAAATTTCCATATCCTGAAATCAGGGAATAACACTTGAAAATCAGGTATAAGAAATGTTTGCAATAATCGCAAGCGCAGGTAGCACTTCTAAAGATCTGAATTTGACCCCTGATCCCCTTGATAAACAATGTCCATATTTTTCCACTGCCGTCTCAACTCTTTTCTCTATCTACAGGTGTTTTCTAAAAGGAGTCAAGCTCGACGTCGGTCTAGCAGTTTTTAATATTGGCCATTAGTGTCTAATCATATGTCTGACTAAGGCAGCAAATAGGTCAGAGACTAGGGTCAACCCTGCTCAGATAATGTTTGACTTTCGCGATATCTGATTTATCTATTAATTCACTATCTACGAGTATCTTGACTAGTCAGGCAAAAAGTACCGATAGGTAATATATTTATCAAAAGCCACCTCAGACCATTATAATAATATTATCATGGAGTGAAGTGTCAAATTATTTATTATAAATGTCTCCTAAACTGGTTAACACCTAAATTTCTCAAGAAACATTTCCCTAAGTCGAAAGCATGTTCAAGACTAAACACTTAATATAAATTTCAACTCAACTAAATTACAGATACGATGTAAATATAGAACTGTTCGCTACTTGGAAAGTCTCAAATGTAGTTTTCCTACAATTCCGCTGTCTGACTTGTTTTAAATTGCGTCAAAAATTACTTTGTAGTGACTGATTGTCCGGCCATCGCCTGGGGAGCATGCACTAGGTTATTTACCTCGACTAACTCTTAAACTTAGCGTGGGACAACAGACAACTGACACTGAGTTAGTTACCTTACTCTTACTATTTTTAGAAGAACGTGGAAAAAAAACACATGAATTCATTAATGAATTTGCTAAAAGATAGGGTCGTTTAACATTTTGTTAATGACGTTTTGGACGTATGTAATCTTTTGTTATTTATCGGACACACTTTCATCTAATGTTAAAAATATAAAATTTAACCTGTTTATTACGTATGCAAAAATTTAATTCTTTTAAAAAAATCAAAATACAAAAGAAAACGAATTTTTATTTTACTAGATTTCACCCATGGTTTCGCGCGCGGCAAAGGGAGGTCAGACTATGATAAAAAGTGAAAATCCTATTTATTAAACCTTTGACTCCCGCGCGGACGCCGGTTTCGAATAACAATATTGATTTTTCTAGGAATTGTCTATCTGTGTACCAAGTTAGCTTCATATAA
This sequence comes from Protodeltote pygarga, assembly GCA_936450705.2. NCBI lineage: Eukaryota > Metazoa > Arthropoda > Insecta > Lepidoptera > Noctuidae > Protodeltote > Protodeltote pygarga. The sequence continues at coordinate 9,827,045 of OW388249.2, read as the reverse complement.
ATCTATTAAACGGTTTATAACATTTATAATAATTATAGGAAAGGATAATATTGTAGAATGCAGTTAGAGTTATTGTTAAATTTTCTTAAATTTTTGGCCAATTGTACTACGATTTTTTATTGTTTCTTCACTGATTTATATGACAATTTATTGTAGCAGCACTTGTTTATATTTAGTTCATGCCCTTGAAAAATGTATAGTAAAAAAATAAACACCCTAAATTTTTTTAAATGAATAATTATAAATACCTACTCTTGAAATTTCTACGGTAGTTAATAGTAGATTAACCAAGGGCTGTATGACATCAATTGCATACGAGGTTTTTGGCGCCTGAGCGAAGCGAAGGCGCTAATTAACCCGAGTATGCAATTGATGCTTACGCCCGAGATAAATACTCTGCTTTACATATCGATTGTGAGGTAAGTAAACAACAAGACAGCAGGTTTCAATGAACATTTATTAAGAAGAAAAAAATGTGTATTTAATTAAAATTAATAGTAAAATTATTACAATTTGTAAGAGATATGGTCACGTTCTTTTTAGGAATCTAGTAGACTGCCTTTTTTTTTTCACGCACGCAAGCGCGTCAAATCTTGCTGGCCAGTTTGATTTTTAAATCGATTCCATCTAACATACGATGTGGAAACAAATAGTTCCATATTTAAAATAAAATCTTTATAAAATAAATTGTCTAGATTCCGATTCGAGTAATTAATCGATACCAAGAAAAAAAAATTAACTTTTTAAAAATATTCTTCGTGCAGTATGAGTATGACAGTTCTTTTTTCAAATTCCAAAACCTATGCTGTAATGATAGTCATACACCCCGGCATTCAGGGGTGTAAGGGTGTACTTACAGAGCAAGAGATATGTAAAATACATTTACATCGTCAAAATATTAATTTCATAATACTTGTATTACGCGTACCTTAGTATGTACCTTAGTATTGTTGTTGTCATGCATTTAATTTAATATGAACACATTCCTTAACACTTTGCATACAACACTATGACAAATATTTTCGTGACCGATAGATATTAATTTGGTATTTTATATTTGTTTAACGATGTTATTTTAATTTATGTGTTGATCAACTATCAACATAATTTTCACCTCAAGAGATGAAAGTAGTCGCTTCATTTATTCATCCTGCTGATCCACGTCCGTTTTGTCACTTTATAAATGGGAAAGACAAAGCTAACTATTGATGATAAATCGGGTCAAAATAAAAGCTGATTTTAATGAATGCTTTTTAATGTTATTATTGTTTTACGGAGGGAAAGGCACCCGGCCTCCGTGGGAAAGGGGAAATGTGAGATTCTTACCTGACTAAAACCACCCCGGTAGTTACCATCAGCACATGGACTCTACCAACTACCAAGTGTTAATAGAACTTACGTAAAAATGGTTCGGAAAAAGTAGTTTTTACATTTGGTCGTTCTTTCGTCCTATACAAATTGCTAGACTATAAAATATTTTCCCATTTTTACGCTTGCGCTACTCGTATATTAAGTAAATCGCGGTGAGGGAATCTGTTTGTCTAGGACATTGTGTGGGTTGTCAAAGCTAAACTCAGCAGCGACGCGTAAGGGTGGGCACTGACTTGACGTTACGCAAAAAAAGAAAATTGTACCTATTTTTGACGTTTGTCATTTCTTCCTTTCTCTAGAAATTTCAAAGCTTGGCAGTACCTATGTCCTTACCATTCTTAACTTAGACATTAATAGAATCATTGTTTTCTCGCTGAAATCATACTACCACTAAAATTGGAATTGGAAGTACCTAAGTTTTAATAAATACTGGCTGACCTGATCGATATCCACTCAAAAATCCTACAGAAAAAGCACTTTAAATTTTCTTCGAATTTTCCAATTTTCTGGACAACATTCCTTATTTGTCACAAGTCTGTCACAAGAGATGTTTATGATAACAGCAGCATTTTATTTTTATTTATGATATAGGTGATATGATATAGGGTATTTGCATATTTCAAAATAAGTATGGATTAATGTTTATTTAATATAATTTAATACATAATATATCATTAAAACCTACTAGAAGTCCCATCGGCTAATATTGTCACACACATTTTGCTAAGCGATCAAACTGATCATAATTTATTTTAATTATAGGTCGGCATCATCTTCGTCAAATATGTCTATGAAAACTAAGTTAAATCGTTGTTACCAGTGCCGATTGTTCGATCGCTCGGCAAAATTTATTGGATTTTTAAATTAAAATTTTTCTGTCATACAATCATATTATATTGTAACTTATAAATTAATCAAAGCAGCGATAGCCTAGTAGTATGACCGTTGAACTGTCAAGTCAAAGGTCTTAGGTTCAAAACCCAGGCACGCACCTTTGACTTTTTAAATTCATGAGCGTTTTAGAAATTAATTATCACCTGCTAAAACGGTGAAGGAAAACATCGTGAGGAAACCAGCACACCTGAGAGATTTTTCAACGGTAAAAATGCCTATGGGCGTTTTACACTCTGACACTCTGACAGATTGTTCATGTTCATCAACCATACGATGAAGAAGAAGATCAACAATCTTCTTTATTTTCACAAGGTTTAAACACATCCAGAAAGATTACGCACGTACGACCGACTAGTACTGTGTGATTCAGCTCTGCGGTTAGATGTGTGCGGAACCTTATGAGACGTTTACGACATTTGGGCCCGTGTTCATGACGCTTTGTTTTGGACTCGCTCTCATTTAACAAAGTGCAAGCTTTCGCTACGTTTGCGCGGAACGCTTCATAATACTAAACTATTGTACTTTACGCCGCATGCTAACGAAATTGTAGGCGAAAATGAATCTAAAATTTAGTAAAATGAAAAGTTTTTATAGTATTTGTGTAAAGTAATTGTGTGTATTTGCGTAAAGTAAATGTGTGTGTTTGTGTAAAGTGTAGTAAGATTGTAAACTGATTTTATTTTGGTACAGATAAGAATACGATAGTACTGAAATTGTCGTAAGCATTAATTTAATTTAATCTTTATTAACTCATGTGTAGTGATCTTAAAGGACCTTCTACCATTCTCATTTTTTTTTTTGCTTTTTACATAACGTTTACATAAAAAGTGTATACTCATTAAAATTATCTATACTTAGTAGTTTTTATTACCTACCTACGCTGTGAAAACTGCAGCCTAAGTTGATGTTTATCTAAAGGTACTTGTCCTTCTTGTTGGGTGCCTCTCCAATACTGAAGATTGGCTATCAGCTCTACTTATTCTTGTTTATATCTTACTCCTAAAACTTATAACTTACAATTCTTAAATACAGGTACTCGAACAGTGGTCACGTTACACGTAAAGTTATCTAAGGCGATAAAATTAATAATAAAGCTATCGTTTATGACGTCTAGACGGACAAGAATTTCTGTGAGCACCTTTTAAATAATATAACAATCTGAATCTACAAATAATAATTATTTTTAAAACCTTAACATCTCCACCAGGCGCTGAGATAGTAGAAATATTATTTAAAATCCTAATCCTAACTTAATAAATATAAATGCGAAAGTAACTTTTTTGTTTGTTGCCTTTTCACGCCTAAACCACTAAACCGACCATACTGAAATTTTGCATTCATATTGTCAGGTGTACAGAATCGGGCATGAACCTTTCATCCCGAAAAAAAATCTGTTCCCGAAGAAAAAAACAATAACGTTCTTGTTTCTTATTCGATAATTAATAGATGGCGCCACGTGTCTTTAGAATTATTTTTGAAATTTGAAATCCTGAATTAACGAGAGCCAAGGCGCGGGTAAATTAGCTAGCTAGTGAATTATAATCCTGAAATTTCTGTGACGGTAAGGAATTATGAAAATGTTAACGTTTCAGTTCTACATAAGAAAATGTTTGCTTGCCTAAGGTCTCATATTTTTTTCTGTCGTTTTAAAAAATATAGTTTATACCTAGAACTAACCATTTTTTAAAAGTTGACGTATAATTTTTATTTGTGAAACCCCTATCTATAGCTGCGTCTTATAGCCTGTTAGATAAGTCAGATGTGTAGGTGTATCTGTGATATAGATGAAGGCCTCATCCTACATAGATTTCGATACTAAAGTGAAGTGGAAGTGTAGGATTACTTACGTGTACACCCACACAAATAAACGTATTATAACTTACTCTCCTGGCCAATAAACATTTTTACCAAGAAGGTAAAATCAGTATTCAGTGCGTATTCACTACGTAGGTAGGTATTCATTTTGGTCAAAGATCCTAATTATTACCTTTTTGAACTGACTAACGAACCTTTTTTTTTTAAAAAAAAAAACTTCAGTTACCTACCTAATTCTTATTGCGTTTGTTTAAACATAGGTAAATACTGACTATAATTAAAACACTTTACTTATGTCTACTTTTAACGTCAATAATTCGTGGACAATGGTTTTTGAACTTATTTTAGCAAACAACTACTAATAGTTATATTATTAGTGTGTTTAATAGTTTTAATAACTATACTACAACTAAGTCACTCACTTTGTTTGTTCGTGCTGTTGAAAGTTAATGTGTCCCTCAAAAACTAATAATTTTTTTTACAAAAATAATACCGACTTCAAAGCACAAAAAACTATAAATAACACAAAAATATTAGTTTTGGAATCAGTGCCCAGGCTTACGATATAGGCTTAGGATACATTGCAATTGGAGCTAAAATTCTGCATCTTTAATTTTTGCTAAGACCACCACAATTTTTTTATCAGTATTTAAAAATATTGAACACCATGATTTCACGAGGCTTCCTTTTCACAAGTCTCCTTTCAGACGAGAAGGCAATGTTAATTAACTACATCATCAAGTGGATACTTTATACCTTCAAAGTGCCAACATTAAAAGAGTATTTAATTTTATAGAATAAACCCCACGAAACATTTTTTAAATGGATTTTTTGTAGTCGCATTTGAAGCAATCCATTAAATGTTGATAAAAATAAAAGCTTCTAGAGTAGGTACGTTGGATTGGTGGATAACCCTTTCGGGTTGAAAGCTCTCTGACTCGTCATTAAAAAAACCTTTGTGATATTAAAAATATAATAATGTGCTCCTGACCGAAATTCGGTCACAACTAAGCAGAAAATATGCAAGTGTGAGCGCAAACGGGTGTACTGACCGAAGAAAGATCAGACGCAGGACCAACGGCTTTACGTGCTTTCCAATGCATGGAGCTAGTGATAATTAATAATTTATATTACTCACATAACTTGGTTCAAGATTAGCCAGTCAACGGTCAAATCACTAGGCTATCACTACACGATCAAAAATATAAGCACACATCAAATATCTATTGTTAACTAGCTACTGTGTTAACTATTTATTGGAGACATGAGAATGTACAAAAATTTAGATAAGTACTAACAACTTACTGACCACGGAGGCGCTTGTGGCGTTGCGATACTGCGCTGCATTATTAAATTTTGAGCAATCTACAAAAACCATAACAATAAAAAAAAAACAAAAAACTACGGATTTATTCCTAAACTTTTCGATTAATCAAGACATTGGTCCCCAAACTACACTTACTTAGATCTAGATTGTCAAGTACCTAGACGCCACTCGCGCTGGGATTGAATTAATCTCGTTCTAAAATTTTCACTTTCCACCTTATCTCCTGTCGTATTGTCATTTTATTGTGCCTACCCTGGAACCATTAGCGAAAATGTCACAGCGACGGCATTGTAATCGCGCGCCCGCGGCCTGCCCGCACAATGATGCGGCCATTCGACCCCGCCCGTCTACACGCGCCTTTTACCTTTGCTATGATACAAATTTGAGCTCCTATAATAAATGAGAATACCCCCAGTACTCGCGTTATTTACGGAATAGAAAACCGCTTTACCTCTCCACAATCCCGGTCGAATTCCTGTGATAGCTGCCGATCGACGTAGAAAGCTTAGCTTCGAAATGTATGAATGAGTAAACACTTTTACGAATTGTGTCGTCTACATTTCACCTCTCGGATTCTTCGCATAGAGTTAGCAAATCTCGTGTGGTAATTCTCGTCACGTTGCGAGCGAGTGGCCGACAAAGGAAAGAGGGCTTGCATACCTTATTACCACCTTTTTGCGAAATCCCCACTTATGTGAGACTCGACGCACTCGCGTAGGCAACTCGGAATGACAACTACGTGTTAACGCAAAATGATGTAGTCGGTAGCTGTAGTAATATTATCTTATTTCGTATAAAAAGCTCTTACTACTCGTAACTCATATCTCAAAGCTATTCTACGTATTTCAGCATTAAAAAGGATCGTGTTTTTCATGACTAAATACTAGAGCTGGTACACAGTAGTTTATTTTTTAATCTTATCTTTTGAAACATTTGTCGACCGAGAGAAGAATGTTCTTTACAATTGTTAGCTAAGAGTGTATCCGGCAGATAATGAGGTTATTTCTATATTTACCTTTTTAATTAGATTTCTAATAATTAGATTTAAGTAGGTCGGAATATAACTGTCAGCTGCAAAAACGATTTTAATAGATCCTATGGGTAGATTAGGTATATTCATTGAGCATTCTGTGACTGACCAAAATTCTACATATCTCTTTCTAATAAACATCTAAAAAGGACAGAGAATTTAACTGACAATCTATGGCATGCCAACTTAAATTCTCGTTGAAGTCAAGCAAATATTTACTTTTCTAATATGACAACGGCAAAATTTTTCCTCTAAGTTTCTAATGATCTAAATTAGTTGAGAGCACCTAAATCCGTGCACTTTAGAATTTAAATTTCAGTTAGTTACTTATTACGCGTACCACCCGCTATAAAATTACTCGTTACGCGTACCACTACAAAAGTACTCGGTACGCGTACCACTACAAAATTACTCAGTACGCGTACCACTACAAAAGTACTCGGTACGCGTACCACTACAAAATTACTCAGTACGCGTACCACTACAAAAGTACTCGGTACGCGTACCAATACAAAATTACTCAGTACGCGTACCACTACAAAATTACTTATTACTACATAAAACTACTCCAACTAAGATCATTTTTTTATTCACAGGTCTTAGAAAATACTAAAAGCACAAAGTGAAAGGGGAGAAAAACTTCCAAGTCATTAGATAATTAGGTCGTATTTATTTCTTTGTATATTTTTCACATCAGAATGTCACCGCGGCTCTCTTTGTAATTAATCAGAAAGTCAATGAGCCGTTTTGTTTGGACATCGTCGATGAGTAATCCTTCCCCCGTGATTTAGTGTCGGACCAAAAATATTCTTCAAAATTATGTTTACGTCAAATTTAAATTTCACTTTTTTTTTACTGCAAAGAGGTTTATTTAGTGGCTTGGTTAAGTGGCTTTTATTTTTGTTGTCTTAGTAAATTGTTTCTAAAAATTAACATTGATGAAATTAATTTAGTTCTTTAAACTAGGTCTATATACAGAAAATGTGGTCAAAACAGAATGTCACGAATGTAAAATAATTATTTTTTTATAAAAAAAAATTAAGAATAGACCAAAAACATTTCTTTTCATAGATTTTTATTTATTAGGACTCAAAATAAAGACGAAACAAACTTGGCTAACGAAGATTTATCGAATGCAAATTAAAATAGCATGCAACATTACTCGGAGACAAAGAAACAAAACGCAAATGCAAAGAACAAGGCTCGTATTTATTGCTGTTATCTTATTTGCATGCAATTCTGTATATTGCTGTCCCCGCCATACACCATAAGCCGTGGCTGCCGACTTGTTTATAGAATATTTGCTCATAAACATGCAGATTGCGGATGAGACGCGTTTTTATGTAAAATTGGGGAAAGGGGAGCAGTTTTATTTATTACCCTCTTGACTCCGCGGCGTGTCACAACTGACAGAGACTCGGCTGAGAAATTGCTCTTAGTTCATATCGAGATTGAGCGAACATACGCAGAACATGTGCTGACTGTAAATCTTATTTGATGCGCCTGTAAAACTAGAAATAAAATCGTTCATGTGGTCCTCGTACACTACGACATTGAAAAGTATTTTAACACTAGTATTTTTCTACTGTTCTTTTTGTTATAAAAGTGCAAAGACAAAATTGTTGGGGATGAAACATAGAATTTGTATTATTAGGTCAGATTTTTTTTTATTGTTGAAAAAGAGAGAGCTCTTAGGAGTTTTGAAAGTTTGGAAAAGGACCATAGACAATTTTTATTATGGCTTGATCATTTTTATTTCGAGAAACATGATCTTAACCCGCGAGCTTATTTTGTGCAAATAACGAAATACAAAAAAACTTCTATTACTTCTATAGTCTCTATGACAAAATATATTTGTTACATACCTATTACGTGTACTCAAAACCGAGACTTGTATAATGTGAAGGTGACCTGTACCTGCCTATTTTATATTATCGTAATGTAGGTGGTTAAAACTACAAAATACTATAATGGTATTTCATCACGGTATTTATTTATGTCTAAGGTATTGCTACAGGTATTTTTATGTCACTGTGACATAAAAATAACAGCTACACTACTGTCAAGAATAACCTAGTATGAACCAACTCTAGTCGCAATAATTTCTAAATTCCATTGTCTCTATGTTCTCTGGGCACAGTTTCAAGTGTAGAACTCATTTAGTCGAACGATTATCGGTTCTGCAACAGATGAGACCAACCGTTACCGCCACATTATGTTATTATGTTTTCCTATTGGCCTCCAACCAGCTAGCAAAGCTGTACAGGCTTTATACTAAGTTATTACGTCAACAGATTCTCACTATTAAAATCTTTTTAGGTTATTTTTAAAGAAATTTCGCTGGATTTCACTAACATCTTTTTTGGTTTGAAAATAATAACTACTTGAAAAATAAAAAACATTGAATATTCAAGCTTTTCAATGTTTGTGAGTGTAAATTCCCCTAAAAATAGAATCAATTGTTTTAATATACTTCATATTTTTCACAAACAAGAAGTAAAAGAATAACTAAAGTAATAATTTAATAGTTTATTCCTCATAACATAGCGTTCACAAACAAAGTCCAATAAAACCAAAATATTACTAGGTGTTCATTCTATAAATATGTACTAAACAAATAGTTATAGTTTCAATTTTCCAGTTCGTGATTTCCGTTCCAAACGAAGGATATAAGTAAAGGACAAACAAGTCCACACAAATGCCCTTTCAACAATAAAAAATAAATATATAAATATTTTCTAAAAAAAAGAATAAGTACGTTATCTTTCGTGGGTGTTGGAACAGGTGACGAAGGGATAATGCCAGGGATTGGGAAATGGCATCTATCAGAAAATCTACGATCACCAAATTGGTTTGTTACGTAATAAAAAATAAAGTTTATACTTTTTTTTTGCAATATTAAATTTGTGCCAGTTGTCAAAGATATTTTTTTATTACTCGGAAGAGTTTGAATAATGCTATGGAATTCCAAGTATTTTAAAATACGAGTTACAACTCTGATAGCACCTACCTTCTTTTGTTTTCAATTGCAGCATATTTAACGTTGCTAAAAAGCAGGAAATATGAAAAAAATATAGCATCCATAATTTTCACGCGTTCTAACTTATTTTTAACAAGTCCCGCGTGAACATGGCCCAGAAGTTGGGTGCTACACAAATTTCGTGGAGAAACTGGTAATAACTCCGCCAGTTTTTCGCCCCACGCCGACTCCTGTAACACATTTCAGTGACCTTATTACTTTCATTATTTCATTCATGATCTTTGCACTCTTAAAATTTATTTTTAAAAATGAATTATGTACCTAATTATAATTAGTAAAATTGAATTGGAAATTGATTAAACCGTTGGGTGTCAGAGTTCAGTTTTCTATATTATCTTTTCTTTGATTTAAATCCGGACGATATTGCTGCCGCCTGCATACCCGCATGCCTGGGTATTTTAAATACCTACCATACTTTATTTTGTATTATATTATTTTCAAGATCTCGTTCGTTAGGCCAAATTATTACAAATGTATGCTTGCTGGCCACCACAACCGCCGATGTAACGTATTTTATAAGGGTTCACATCACGCCAATTCCGTTCAAGCCAATTCCTAAACAAATTAATTAGAATACTCATACAAAACTAATTTACAGAAAAAAAAATAAGTGTAAGAGAGAAAAGTAAAAATGGATACAGAAAATTATAGCCAATAGTTGAACGGAATAAACGAAGTAGAAAATCCGCATAATCAAGCGTTACGTGGAAAAACACAAAGTTACGGAAAGCGCAAGAAGTGAATAAATTGAAAAGGGATTTTCATTTTCTCTTACAGAGTGTGTAAGATGATCGCAGTCATAGTTTTATTTCAATATTCTTTATATTTTATTAAACCATAATGTATGTAGGTTTTAAAGGTTTTAGCATCAATAAAATCTACAATCAGTTATCGTTATCTTATGGATTTAGTTTTTGATGGTGACCAATAAGCGGCCAGTTTTAATGGTTTATAAAAAGTATCCAGTTTAATAAATGATAAATCACATGGAAAAAATAAAGATAATATTCACAAAATTAAATTATATGAAAAACTAAAATTTTGCAACCAAGGCTACCTTTGTAAGCCGCGGTTGTATGTGACAATTTTTTTTAATAAACCAACTAACTTTTGAATTTCGAATTCCAATCCTATTATAACTATGAAAATGTAGCAAACAGCCAAAAATCGCGATGCGCGCATTGTTAGATTTGCGAAACATAAAGATTATTATATTTCTGTAATACCCAGTATAGTAAAAATTTTAACAATGTTCTCTATATTATTTTCATAGATAAAAAATTGCGATTAAAAAAAATTCTATAGAATCTCAGATTTTTTTCTTTCGTAACAACTTTAAGACACGTCTAGTGAAACGCAATTGTCCAAACTCTAGGGATATCGAGTGTTTGTATTGTGATCTTTTCAATTCACAAAGCGTAACCGTAAGCTACCCTCGGGAATCGACCAAAAGAGACGCAGTACTGTAAGTAGCTCAATACCAATCGATGGAGTACTACTGTAGGCCATATTCGACAGTAATCAGTTCTTTATGTAATGTCAATTGTTGTTTTAGATCTGTTTTATTTGGCCAGAATTGCTTTTATGTGCTAAAGAGTATGTTTGTATTAGAATTAAAATGACATTATAATCTCTTCTTCTGACCCAAAATTCCGCACCCGGGTCGTGGTTTAGTATTTTCGGCAAATGTCAAAAGTTGCCTATTAATGGGCTCTATTGTTTTCTAATGTCTATTGTAAGCCAATGGGACTGCCCAGTACAAGGACCTCATTGATGGAAATGTTTCTATCTTTTTATTGGAAAATTAATATATTCTAAATCGTTTTGTCAGGGTTATTTAGTACCTAATTCAGCAAAAAATATTATAAAATATTCTTTATTTAAAAAAACTACATTCCCTGAATGCAAGTCATATTTGACTGATTGCAATACATAAACTTACAACTTCCAACCCTGGACATAAATACCTCCATTTTCTAAAAAGCTTTGAAAACTCTTGATCAAGTCACCTTTAAAAAAAAACAAAGTCGGTCCATTCCTTTAGGAGTTACGATGCCATAGACAGACACACAGACATACAATCACGTCATAGGTACTTATAACACCCCCCTTTTTTCGTAGGGGGTTAAAAATAAATAGGTGCTCAGTTCAACATAATACCTCTTTATTGCTTTAATTCCAGAAAAAGGTCACAAATCTAGTCCTCATCGTGAAACCATTTACTCAAAAAGGGATATAGCGTTCACACGTCCACACAATAATTAGGCAAGCTAAGGCTCTCAATGAACAAGCCAACTCTAAGTACACAAGCCAAACTCGGCTTGACACGTTACGGATGAGTCTGGGGTAATTAAAAACGTGACCGTCATCACTTGTCGTCCACCGCCCATAAGGGTTTTATCTACTCGCTCCACCCTCGATGCCTTGTTTATTTATTGTAACAGAACTTTCGTGTTTGATAGCTTTTATAATAGAGAATTATGGGGAAATCACACGGTTATTAAGGAAATAAAATATTTAGGTACGGTGGTTTTATTGCACGTCAGTTATTGGAGTTGCACGCAATGCAGACTAGATTCATGATTGGGGTCATATCTAGCCAATGACGTCATTTTTACAAGGCATAACTAGTGACCATCAATGACAGACAAAAATCGTGGAAGACCGAGAAGGAGATAGTGGGGTGAGTTGGACTCATTCAAAAACTGGTCCTTAATAGCTTTAGAGTGGGATACGTGGAAGAGTACGAAAGCCTTTGTCTATTTGTCTTACATTGTTGTTAGCAATGGACTTGGAAATATTTTTAATTCGATTGATTATCTATATCTACAATTTTTCTATACCTACCATTAAAGTGGCAAAAAGGCTTACATCGCTTTTGGTGATAAGCGTTTACTTACGTGTAAGTATAAAACAAGTCAGGTCTCAAAAAAGGCATTCAATAGTAGTATTAACCTAACGATGGTATAAAAAAATCTTTAAAATTCTTAAACACTGTGTATTTTATATCCTAAAAAATTTACAAATAGATACATGCAAACACACAAATTTATAATCCATGAAGTATAGCCACTACGCTAATTTTGTCGTCAACAATATACAAATAAAGTTTTTCTCATAAAACCAAGTTTTTATACAAAGCTTGGAATACTTGTTTATCTAAAGTTTCACGTCCATGCTAATAACCGTTGATCAAATTATTCCTATCATTTAAGTTTATTGTCATCAAAACTGAACACGCATATAAAAATTCAGTAATAAGTTTATAAGAAACTGTTTAATTAAGCTTACAAGGTTTGATCCAAACACAAACCCAAGTGAACCAGAAAAAAAAGAATAAAAGTTTGTAAAAACTGCAAGTACCACAATAACATGGAAATAAAAATGACACAGAAGTATATCCATGCGCAAATAAACTCACACAACAGCGAAACGAACTGGTTTCAGGGAAAACTCGTACATAGTAAATTGGCGTTGAAAAATCTGTATTGACACTTATATTGCGAGCGACGTAGCGAGCTAATCCCAGTAATATTTTACTGCATGTTATTTTTATAATGTAACTAAACTGGGAAATATGAGTAGGAAATTTATGCGATGTAAAAATGTTATGTGTGAGGCGATTGGGTCACGCACGAGGGGAACCATTCGGGTACGATTTTTATTAACTGTTTGTATATGTTCCGTTGCCGTAAAACTAAAGCGGACCCTTACGTCGATTGGACATGTTGACGGTTTGAAGATATACTTTTGCTTCTTTTCAGATTTTATCGTTTTAATTATTTTTATATTGACTACTAACAGAAATGCGTAGGTATTTATTATTTATATCTAAATATTCTAGACTTGTGAGATAAAATATGTATGTTATTGGAATATATATATAGAATAGGTAAAGCAATAATCCTAGCTGATCCTTATACGGCTTTGCCTCTGTGGTCCTAATTTTACCTGATCGCATCGCATTACAGTAGATACCTACTGTTACCATAAATATATGCGTACATTTTAATAGAAGTTCGAATTGGCTGTTGAAAAATTCTACTTGTGCACGTATTTATGCTCGTGACTGTACGTCACTTTTCTCCTTTACTTATGTCATAAAAAGCATTGTTAGCCTAGGTGGTACGACCGTCGACTGACAAGTCACAGGTCTCGAGTTGATCCCAAGGCGCGCACCTCTGACTTTTAAGTTATGTGCGTATTATAAAATTATTATTAGGTAGTTGCTAAAACGGTGACCAGCACACCTGAGCGATTTTACAATGATGCCTGATGAATGATGAAAGCCATGTCAGAGGCCTACGGACGGTTTAAACTCTGACACCAGGTTGTTCATCAACCATACGATAAAAAGAAGAAGTCATAAAAAGGAAAGTGAAAGCACGCTATATTAAAAAGGTTTAAGTTACTTTCCTATTCAGAATTTACATTGCACTTTTTTACAGATACAGATAACTAACGATTACGTATGATCTGATACTACTATTACTGTTGTTGCTAACTGTCCATTAATCTCAATCATATGGCAGTTATATTTTATTTTAAATTTTAACGACTGTTGTGTAAAAACGCTACTGCAGGTTATAATTTTGTTTAAATCATGGGATAAGTCACTACGAATAGTGACAGATTTTGATTTAGCTATCAATTTGCGAACACGTAAAAATAACAGGGGACATTATTGCTATTCATGACTTCCGCTCATTTTTACACTCTTTTTTATCATTTTATTTTTTATCATTTTATGACTATAATTATGGTCTACAAGAAAGTCTACAAGGTCTGAAAATATTTTGATTTTTTTGATCCGAGTACAAAAAAGGAGGGTTATAATTTTAGCAGTCTTTGTATTTACGTAAGTTTGTACTTTAGTGAAAACGTCAAAATTACCAAAAAAAAAATTTGGTTACAATTTCTGAAAACGTCATCAATTCACTATTACTTTGCCGTCAATTATTATCGTAGTTTCAAGACGTCCTCTGATATAAGAATGTAGAAATGCGGCTACAAAACTAAGAAATAATTAAAATGCCCATAGTCAAGATGCTCCTTAATTATTTTTAAAGCTAATTACGAGTCATCTATAAATAGATCAGACAGCAATAATAATCAATCTAGAAAGATAAAAATGAAATGCTGCTTGTTGATAAGTTTCACACTCCTTCTTTGCTCGCAACATTATTAAAAAGGGAGCTACAATTTTCGCTTTAGGTACGTATTAATATAATTAAGTCTAATACTTAATGATACCATGAGCAGAGGTGCAACCAATCGGACGCTATATAAATCATCTCTTGTAGATGTATAAAGGCCTTTGATTGATCTTTGATTGATTAATATAAAGATTATTATAGAAAACAGACAGCCGACTAACGGAATTTTTAACAAACTATCAATTTTACAGCAAAACATTCCATTATTATTTAGCCAGTGTTTAAAATTAACCAAATAACCAAGTTAAATCACGGTTTTTCGAAGCTTTGTCTCTAAGTTGCCACAGCCATTTTACGCATGAAACTTTCTGTTGACTAAATTTATTCATGACATGATCCCTCGTAAATACATTTGGGACTTTATTGTCGTAATGAATTTGATATGGCTTATGAAAACAGACTTATCTCTTACTCTATTACGTTAGTTTTATTTTAAATGTTTGATTTGTTTTTGTAAGGAGATTTTTAGAAAATTATTATTTGAAATTTATATTTGTGTAATTTAGTCAATCTATTATTAACTACACATATATTATCAGATAAAATAGTTTCTAGGATTTTTATTGAGCATTCTATCTATTAGGTAATTAAAACTCATAATCTTTCAAGTTATAGGTAGATTAATATAATTAAACAATCTTGTAGAAGATGTACAATTCAATAGAAGTAACTATTGAATTGTAGGTAGGTACCAAGATTGAATATAAAAATGAATTTAAGTAAGCAGATAGTAGTTTTGCTATCTTTTTAAAATCTTTTCTATTGTCTGTATGTGTCCGGCAGTATTGCGGAGGTGAAAATCTTGCGCTAGCACATATTTCTTCACGCTTATTTCACCTACTGGCTTTATACAAAATTGATACAATAAATTGGAAACCAACCCACATGGCGGCAGGCGTGTGTTCTCAACGAGTACATGCAGATTTCAACCTTTCTCCTTTACATGTGGCCGCATTCTATGATCAAATTGAAAATTCCAATGGGATGTCTAGGGTATTTTGTGATTTAAGATAAACTTTACCCATGGTGTGCTATAAATTTAGTACGATATTATTTTGCCACGCTACATAATGCAATTAAAATAGTTTATAAGCATATTAGTTAAAGCTTAAGAAAAAAGGTAAACGATTATTATTACCCCATACTATTTTCTCTTTCCTGACAACTCCTTTGTTAAATGCTTAAAAAGCGGAGAGTAGTTTGTTAGCGTTTTTTTCTATGAGTTTGGTATAAATAGACATTGTAAAAAATAGTAAATTACTTTGTTTTCCCCTTAAATTTTTAAATTACGAGCATCTGACATAGACACGTTGACCTATTCACAAAAAGTGCTGTTTCAACAAAAAAAAAATACAATTTCAAAAATATTTTCAGCCATATATTAAAATTCGATAGCATAAACTTTTTTTTTACTTTATTTCACGTACATCCCTGTTATTAACTAACTTTTTATAACATTAGTTTTTGTAGCTACGATGTTCAAACGGTTTTTAAACGAAAATCAATTTTCTCGCTAAGTATTTCTTCAGCTACCGCAAATTGATAATAAATAAAACCGCTTAAAAACTTTTAATATGTTGAAAGAAATTTATTCACGGAGAACATGTCCTATCAAAATATCTCGGGCCACACGTTATGTCGGCACATTCTTCTCCTAAATTGAAATTCTCGAACGCTCTCCCTTCGCAAGTGGGACGGGGTCAGAGCCAAAAGACAAATACTTTGAATGTTCGATTAATGTGATCAAATATCATCTTTTCTTTAGAGGCTTATTTTATTAGGCCTATTCTGTACATTTTTGTGGTTATCCCTAATAAAATTGGGTAAATCAGATCATACTTATAAAAATAATCGTTTTAATATCTTTTGACTTTTTATTGCGTTATTTTCTTTGGTTTATTATAAAGAATAACTTACATATTTTTGTCGTTCTGAGTTAAAATATGACTTAGTATTTATATAAATATAATTTAATAAGCCTATTTTTTAGTTATGCATATACACTGATTGTTCTTCCGAAGAGGTACAAGAACCATACAAACATAAAAATTCATGAGATTCTGTTTCGTGATTCTGTAACATGAACGTCGTTAAGTCAAATTACAGATCACGTCAGCAGTCTCAGATTCGCAAAACAAAAACATTATATGAAGGCGTAAAGAAAAACACTTGATAAACGTCCACACAGAGGGATAAGAAAGGATGTGTTTTGTGCCAAGTGCTCATGATGGTACAGGAAAGAGGAGCTCTGTACTCTTGTACATTGATCTGAGTGGGAACGTACGGCTTGTTTCGTACGAACATCCTTTGAGGCGGTCGGGCAGACGAGCCTTTGAACGGTAGCTCGGATGCATTTTGATAGCAGTATCGATTTTAACTGCGAATAGAATTTTACTTTATTTCTAGTTTGCTTCAGTGCAAATGTAGAGTCTTTTATTCAAGAGTATCGCATATTTTTATGTAGGATTTTGTAAATGTTCTATTTATTACTCTACTATCTCATGCTGGTTTTACATGGGTAATTTTTTGGTGCAGCAATGTGGGTTGAATCTAGAATAATTTCGTTAACAGGGTCGATGTTTTTTTTATCACAAGCTTTACCTTGTGTAGAAAACAAATGCGTATGGAATGAAAAAAACCTCCTTTGACCGCCTAAAAGCTTTTAACTAATCAAATATAAAAAAATAAAGTCACCCTTATTCATAACTCGCCTCCCTCACAAACGGGGTGACTATGAGCCCCTCACATTTTTCATATTTTCTCTCTATTTTGAATAAAAAATTACGAAAGCAATCTAATGGAAAGCAATAAATAAAAGCATAGCTTCCGCATGCATTCGAAACTAAAACTTAAAAATGAGAATCTCTATTTTCGTTGAATAATTTTTGCATAATTTTTATATCTTGAACTGTAAAATTTGTACGAGTTACGCAATGAGACGAAGAAAACTCACAAATAGGAAGATGAAGCAATTATTCAGCTTAGTCATGCATTGTATTTCCGCTCATTAGGTGTATATTTATTTAATTTACAACGGCTGGGGGCCGACGATAAGCTGCGGAGCGTGCTTCTCTGTGACTTCGTCAACTGAATAACAATGCAAACGGACGTCTAAAATGCTGCTTCACAGTTATGCAAAAGAAACGGGAAGATTGTATTATCTGACAGTACTGCTACATTTTAAGGGCGTTGATCTGGCTGTCGATAATAAATTGAAATTGAATTCTTGTAAGTAGTAGGTACTTACGGTTTACGTCTAGAATTAATTTGATTTTATTTCAGTATCTGTAAGTGGATATTTTTGATATAGAATCCTCTTTATTTCTACAATAATTTAATCTTATATTACCTACAAAGCTGAAGAGTTTGTGTGTTAAAAAAGAATCACTAGGTATATTATAATGTAGCTTAGTTATTAAGATATTATATTATATTACGGAATATACGAAAAAGTTAAAATTGACGCGGACGAAGTCACGGTGGGCCAACTGTAAATCTTTTCATTGTTTCAAGTTGTTTTTAAGTTATATCTACCACAATAAAACGTAGCCTAAGGGACAGAAGACTTCTTAAGAAAACGCATCCATGCAGAAAATTTCAAACATTGGAACAACTTCGGTGCCCCTAATTTTACCTGAGTTGAAAAACAAACCCCTCGGTAATCATGTACCGTGGCAAATAGAATTAACTCAAATTAAAAGCGCTTTGTTAATTACCAGAAGTGTAACAACGTTAATCTGAGAAACAATAAGATTATGAGAATATTTTTCAAACAATTCCAGTGTTAAAACTTTTTAGGTGCCGCGCCTATTTCGCATACTAAAGCAGAACGGAGATACCTTTGTTGAAAACCTGGACCGTTCATTCTGCAAAATGCGTTGTAGCTTTATTTATCTATTTTTATTTTCGTTGGTACATAACTTAGTTAAAACACAATCGCGACTGCTGAGCGCAAGCTCTCGGGTTTAGGCGGACAAAAGTACTATTGTTATGTAATTAGTCTTGAATTTGAAAAAACTTAGTAACAAGACAAAGTCTGATACTGTGCCTAGTATAGCAACAGGTTTGCCTGTAAACGCACTGGTGAAATATAGAATATAGGTACGCTCCGGGACATTTTTTTATATTATTAAGGACATTTTCGACAGGTTAGGCAGTATATACAAATCCTACTTAGTTTCACTTTTTCATCGTCTGCGTCATATCTGTCGGCGTTTTTGCCTATAATTATGAACTGCACGCACGCCTTTGTTTAAGGTATAACAAACAAGCATACGACCCGCTGAATGGCAAGAGGTTACCGTAACCTATAGATGCTTGTAACACCTGAGGTATCACTAGCGCATCCCTAGTCTTGTGCGTGGGATATAGAAAGGGAGGGGAAATTATAAAAGGGGATCCCGTTTTTCTTCACTGGTCGTACAAAACGCAATAATACGAATACTATTATTTCACACCGATATTGTGAGAGGATACTACGCCGCCGCTGCCGGTCGATCCGGCCCATTGATACATGGTTTTATCACTAAGAAAAGGTTTAGATTGCAGGACGGACAAAAGTGTTATTAGGTCTGGAATTGGAATTGTTTTCTATCTGACAATTCAGTAACAGCACAAGTTTTGGATCTCATGTGCACAGTATACCAACAGTTTTGTCCTATGAATTTGATTGGGTGTTTGTACTTTTGCCTTCAAGGAAACACAGACGCGCTATAGTAATAATATAGAATAGTATTGCAATCAAAGCAAAGATTTAGAGAAAAAACATTCTTTTGTCTTCCTATTTTCTGTAGGACGGCTTAATACTTTTGTAGGTACTTAGTTATTAAATATTTTTATCCTTGACCTTAAATATTTCAACATCGAGTAACAAAAAGTCCGAAACCTACAATAAATACAGTTGACGAAACGGTCCTTTTAAAAATATAAGATGGATTATTACAAAATACAAAAATAACTGCCTCGTTGGTCTAGTGGTAGCAAGCGCGACTGCTGAGCACGAGGTCCTGGGTTCGATCCCCGGGTCGGGCAAAGTGTTATTGGGTTTTTCCATTAGGAAATTCTCAGTAGCAGCACGGAGTCTGGAATTGTGCCCGGTTAATGGCAATAGGCTCGCTCCCTATTACATGGGACTTATTACATAGCCGGCGAAACGTGGGTGTACTGCACACCTTTGCCTACCCCCTCTGGGGAATACAGGCGTAAGTCTATAAATAAATAAAAATAAAACAAAAATAATCCTCCCTAAAGACTTCTTTGTGTAACTCACACTTTTTGAAAGTCTGTTATGAACAACATAATAATTAGGTATAACAATGTGAAATTAGTTGATACAAAATAATTGTTACCATCCAATGAGGTATTTCATTGTCTATCTCAAAAGGTCTTCATGAAATTTAAGTAGAACCATTTTAAAAGAGCACGTTTGCAAATCAAAATAATATCATTCAAATTCGAGTTATATCGGAACATACATAAAAATATGTAAGGCAAATTGTAAACTTCCTTCTTTTACAAAAAACACAACCATTATTTATGGAGGCTTCGATACCTTACAAGAATAAGAATTGAAGGAGCTATGGCTTCTAAATTCGATTAAAATTGTGTAAAGCTGTACATAGCATGTTGAGTTGACCCACGTCATGGGAAGCGCAAAGTGCTCCGATAACCGGCGAAACCGCGGCCTATTGCTTTTTGATAGCATCACTTTGCCCAACTTGCCATCTGTCGGCCATTAGGTTCGGGATATTGAAAAAGTAAGCCACACCGATCGCCACACTATGTGTAGGTACTTATTTGCAATATAATATATTATATTTTAATGCGCAAATCGGTTTTTTTGAAAAATAAACTATTTATATTTTTGGATTGTTGTTTTGAGTTTTTAAAATTACAATATGTAATTTCACATACAAAATAAAGAAATAATTTAAAAAATTCTATCACGTTGCTAAAATGCCTATCTATACTTATCTCAGATGAACGCTTTAAAACATTTTTGTTTTAAGTCTGGTTCATGAAAACTATCGAGCAATTTTGATTGTGTTTTATCAAATTTTCCGAGATATTCGTCTTTATTCACCTCAATTGCGCTATCCGAAAAAAGGCTCTACAATTTTGCATGTATCAATTAAAGTTGCTTTAGTTAAAAAATGTGATTCTACTAGCTTTTTCACGTGGCTTTGCTCCCGTGACGTATATTTTTCAGAAATAAAAACTGGCCCGTGTCACTCTCAGGCCCAAAAGCTATGAAAAAAAAAAACTCAATGCGTTGTCCCGTTGCTGCGAGAAATATTTGGATTTAGGAAAAGTCGGAGAGATCTACCTTTGTGTCGTATGTTTGATAAACAACCTATCTGAGCTTAAACCGCTCGCTCATCCAGCATATCTCTCAAACGTGCGGGTTTTGGTCACAATATTATATCCTTTACAATTTGGAAATCACAATCAATTTCTTAAACTCACATTAACTCGATAATTCAATGGTGCATGCCTTAGTTCCATTCTCCTTTGACTTAACAATTCATGAAGATTTATAAGACAAAGTAAACAACATATTTATGAATCCCCCAACTGTCAGTATAAAAAATCCAATAAACCAAAACACAACCCCTATTGCATACCCGTGTAGATCCAAAAAATATTTCATATAAAACACCAAAGTTTGGCAACCCTGTCGTAGCTGTTAACACAATAATAGTGGGCAAATTGGTTTGTTATCGATAAATATGTGGGCAACACGTCACGTACAAAGCTACACATCATTTTCTTTGTAGGTCAATCTACTAATAATCAGAAGGGGAAGATTTATCGTCTTATGCGATATGTTTATGTTAAGTAATTTTGTGCTGAATCTTATTCAGTTCAAGTACCTATATTTTTTTCAAGGATAGGTATACTTACCTATTCAGTTCATTTTACCTGAAAAACGGTCATTAAACTTACCATTATAAACAACTTTTACTATGGGGCCGCCCCTAAAATCGCGAAAAAAATATATAGTCTTCATTTGAACTCATTTTTATGTACCTAACAATTGTTACTCGGAGGCCTATTCAAAGGCTAGTTTATTCCTACAATGAGTTCTTAAACAGCAAATTTAGACAACTAAGACATAAAGAAAGTAGGCAAAAGAAAGCGTAGTTAATATAAAAACTAGATAGATAATAATATGATTTTATAGATAGATAAGTAACTTTATCTTCTATACATATAAAATGCTTTGTCCTGAATGACTGACTGACTGACGGATCAACGCACAGCCTAAACCGCTGATCGTAGAGACCTGAAACTTGGAGGGTGTATTCTTTGTATGACGTAGGGATCCGATAAGAAAGGATTTTTCGAAATACTACCTCTAAGGGGGTGAAAAACGGGGGCAAACTTTGTATGGGACAACGTGATTCCTTGGTCCAATCTACTTCAAATTTTGCATAAACATTCTTTTACAGAATTAATGGAACACGTGTTTCGTATTTTATTAAAACTCATCGCCTAACGGGGTTAAAAAGGGGTAGAAAGTTATTTTGGGGGTGATTTGCATCGAAATTGATATCAATACTCCTTAGTGCTTTTGATTTAAACTGGCTTGGTGCAATGTAATAAAATTTAAAATTGGAACGTCAATTATAAATCGGATTCGTAGAGGAAAAATTTTGCAGTTGACAAATCGGATTAGAATTCGAAATTTCAAATTTATTTGTTCTTTTATACTTTAAAGAAAAACTTACCTTATAAGTACCTACCTTGATTTTCTTTATAAATTCCTTAGAAATCTCTTAGGTTATTATATTTAATAGAAAATATTTGCAATTGCTATACCTACCGGCAATATTATTAACTGTCATTCGTCCTGTATCTAAGTCTGCTTATACAATGACGCTAAAAGTAGTGGCTTCGACTCAAAGTAGTACAATTTGTTCTCAAAGGCAGTACAGTTTGTTGATTTATCATTTTTCTATGTACCTATACTTAATACTAATTCGATTTAAATAAATAAATTCTGTTTTAAATATTCTTTGTATAGTCTACGTGAGCAAAGCCACGCGGGAAAAGCTAGTACTTAAATATAAATATGAATACGTTAATTTTTAATTTCCCAAACATAAATTTATGTATTAAGTTAATAATATAAAGTCAATTTTAGTTTAAAAAAATGATAAGGTACGCGCTTCATTGCTTCTTAGAAATTTAATCATCTTGTCAATCACTGGTTGTCAATACAGCTGATGTTGATGTTCAATGGTATGTATAGTCGTGTTTTTACAGGTAAAGGTCTTTACTCTGAAGTAGATTATCAGTGTTAATATAGGTATTCCCTTTTAGAACTTTCTTTCTATTTTACATCCGTCCTAGGTGTATATTATCTATCTCTTATCTTCACTACATAGTATAAAACAAAGTCGCGTCTGTCTGTCCCTATGTATGCTTAGATCTTTAAAACTACGCAACGAATTTTGATGCGGATTTTTTTAATAGACAGAGTGATTCAAGAGGAAGGTTTATATGATAATACATGCATATTAGCGTAACCGTGCGAAGCCGGGGTGGGTCGCTAGTATCTTATATTACTTATCTACAAACGTTATAAAGAAACCGCGGTAGGTACATATTTGACCCCTCTGAATATCAAAGAATAACCGAGATTAAAATATATTAAACACGCATTACAACTCGCTTTTTGCCTTAAGAATTTATTATCGCCTTGCGGACGGGAAAAAGTTCGGAAATAAGATTTTTTCATTTGGGGTTTTTTGTGATAGAGCTGCTTGATAGTATTTGGTAGATGTACTTACGTATAATTTTTCAAATCGAATTTTGATTGAATATTATTATTTGTAGGATTTTTTTTAATTATTTTCAATCTCTTTCCTGTTACCAAAAAAAAAATCTAAGTCAATCAAAACAATAGGTGTAATTTAGTAGGTACATAGCCAAAAAAAAAGGTATTAATAATTAGGCCAAAAAACTCGGGCTCTCTTACTATAAATATACTTAAATACATTTTTTTTAAAACCCTCTATAATTAATAAAGAATTTAAAAAAAACATTTTTATTATAGGTATTATAATACAGAACTGGGTACAACTAATATTAAAAACTAACAATTAAACTAAAAAAAAAACTTAATCTAAAAGATCGCTAATTAGATGTAATATTGTTTTTGTTATATACTCATTAAATCGTTTTAATGAAGCTAATAAATTTAATTAATATTAAAGTGTTTTGATATCGATTGCTCAGACATAAAACTCCACACAAAAACTATTATAACTTCCAAAACATGGGAACTCACGTAAGTAGACACGGACACACGTGTTGAAGGAAATATATTATTATTTCCTCTGTTAGCACTCCCTAAGTAAAGATTTTTCGAAATTCGACCCGAAAGGATAGAAAAGGTCTGTAATGCGTTTTCACGGACAGTATCGTCGGTTTGTTTATATTTATATAAGTTTTGTCAGGGTTCACCTCTCGCCCCATAATATCACATTTGTTCATGTTCACCCTCAATTTCTCTTACATTTTGCTGAATCATTGAATCTTTTAAGCGTTAGATACATTTTTTTTTATTCATCTGTACTTTTTTCTTACGTTCAGGTGAAGTCCGCGATCTTAGCAAAGACTAATTAGCAACCATGTCAATTTCAGGTATGGGAATATGATTGACAATTTCATTCTTAGTTAGAAATGTGCTTTAACACGGCGCATCACACAGTCGACCAAAATAACTTAAGTGTACTTGGTACTTGGTAGAGTACTTGGAATGGGTCCTTTTCTAAGTGCTAGAAAAAATTATTAAATTGTTAAATTGAATTTTTAATTTAATATAATCTAGTTTTAATACGACCTTGTACGACTTGTACCTAGGTAATTTGCCCTTAAAGATGGGAAGCCTGAAGTTCTTTAAACGCACTAGATATCATTTAGTTTTGTGCTTTACAGCACCTCTGAGTTTCATACTTGGTCATGCCATCCTATTTGAATATTGGCTCTTGATGTGGAAGATGTGCACGCAGTATTAATATTACACACATAAACATTTTTCATCATCATTACAACTGACATTGTGAAACTCTGTGAAAAACCAACGGTTTTAAACAGATTTTTGAAACTCATATTCTGAAACTAATTCTCACCTTTTTAAAGACATGTTTTTGTAGCATGGTGTAAAATACATAAGTTATATTATTGCTTTAAACATATACCTACCAAAGATCATTCCAAACTTTCTTGTGAAACTTGCGGACTGATTATACCGCTCTAGGAATGCGTGAGGGGTTTTCAGCTCACAGACGATTATGGTGTCGAATTAAACTTCCAGGGTACAAAATGTTGTAGTTTTCGACTTACTTATTCATAACTTCTTTAAGTATATTTAGTTTTGTGTGGTATTATTTATCTTAATATCTATTTAAAAATAAGGAAACCCAAAATAGTTCAATATTATTTTCACTTTGGTTTGTGAATCGTTTTTTTTTTTTCATATCAAGCACCAAAAGACCTATATAACATATAGACCTATATAATCCCAATCTCTCTATAAAATCAATAGTATTAACTATATAGTATAATTATAAGTCTATTGTATAATTAGGTATACCTAATCAACTTTGCTTAGTCGCAGGTTATTTAATATCTAAAGAAATATCGTAAGAAAAAAGTAAAACCAACACACCTAAAAGATTTTCTCAGTTTTGTTAGCCAGCCTGAGGGTGGTTTAATTTGGCACTTAGGAGTTTGTACATAAACCATATACAAGGTAAATAATAAGAAGTATCTTATTCTGATTAGACAGCTAGCCGATTGATCGACTGCCAGCTTTCAATTGAATGTCACGAATTTTCACTTAAAAAAAACTACGACCTCACCACAAAACATACTATTCAATATTTCAAAACAGAAAGGGAACTCCAAAGGGGACGCAGTAAATAATAAATGGCGTCTAATGTAAACAAAGTACAACTGCCAACATTTACATTACAATTTTTATTTCCTCCCACTTTAATTGTTATACGTTTATCCTGCCCGAGCAGTTTCTTTTTATTTATATAGAGCAGGTAATTCGTTTACTCGTGAGAATAGTTTCAACACGTGCCTGCGTCTAGACGAATTGACTGTAATGGACTTTGTGCCCGTAGTAGGGATACTCCCGTTTATATCCGTGTGTTTACACAAAGAGGAAAATATTTATAGAGAGCGGATAAAACACAATTATGTTCCTCTTTTAAATTTAGATTAAGTTATATGTATACGCAGTTTAAAGTGCAGTTAGGTGTAAAACATATCAAGTATTTATCTTAAAGAGTGCTATAACCTTCCCGTGTCTGGGGATTTGGGGATCTTCAAATTAAGAGTGAATAGGCATCTAAAAGGCAAGTGTGCTCCATCGTGGACCACAACTTACCATCAGGTAGGTTCGTGGTCAAACTCGTCTTGGTCAAGGTCGGGAACAAATAAATAAGTTTTTCTAAAAATAACGTTTTTAACCAAGCGTTTATAGCTTTTATATAGGAATATCAAAACTAAACGTTTATGCAAAAAATTGTATCTGTGCTGTTGACCGTTGAAGAGTTCCTTTATCGGGAGCTAATTCTGAATGTCAATTCAGGTCATGCTTACCTACCATAAAAATGCATTGTCATCGGAACTGAACTAACATGCAAAAATCAACTCGTAGGATAAGAGGAAGTGGTTCAAATTCAGCTTGCAAGATTCCACCCGAACAAACTTACATTGCAAGTTAAATAAAAGCTTGTAATTAAAAAAACATCATCGAGCAATATTGTTTTCAGCCTGGTAAAAAATCCTCATAAAAGTGGTGAGGTTGAGTTAGAAATAGTTAGAATACACAATCATTTTGTGGCACCGAACTAAGTATCATCAAACGTTTGTCCGGGAAATAAAATTGAGGATCACCAAAACCCTCGGGATACCACGACAAATTACATATTTCGTTGATTAATGTTATGTTCCGTGTAATTGTTCTGTTATGAGGGATTATATTAAAATTTACAAATTGATTTCAAAATAAATTCCATGATAACTCAACGTGTTCAAGATTGAAATAAGTTTTTTGCTGATAGAAAATCATAAATAAACAGCAACTTAAATTGCATCTGCTTCCATTCTCATTGTCATATGTCATATGACATATGCCTTCTCCATCTTCAGTCTTCTGCATTTCTTGATCTTCTTGATCCGATGTCTTACCTGCTGGTCCAACCATCTCCTTATCAGTCTTCCTCGTTTTCTTGCTTTACTTCTAGGTATCCAGTCTGTGACAATCCGGGTCCACTTTATTATCCGGTCTCAAATATCTGTTCCATTCATTTCTGAGAATTCAGAGTATGATTATACTTTATAAGCTGAAATTATTTAATAAGAATAAGCTCTATAAGCCATTTATAATTCCACATTCATCACAATTAAACAACCCACACAGCAGTGATAACCTAGTGGTATGATTGTTTGACTGTCAAGTCAAAGGTCGTAATAGGTTTGAAATCCCAGGAACACACCTCTGAGGTGAGGGAGCACATCGTGAGGAAACCAGCACACCTAATAGATTTTTCAACGGTAGATATGTAGAGCCATGTCAGAGGCCTACGGGTTGCGGTTTAAACTCTGACACTAGGTTCAAAGGACAAAGAAAGTCCAAGTCACTACTAACCAGATTAATATAAAAACAATATACTTATAGCTATTTACGATCAACTTATCACAACAGCTTAATATAAAAGTTTGTATTCAAAAATAGAAGTTTCGCTGCAAATAATGCAGCTTAAAATATTACATTTTCATGCGCAAAGAATAGGATAAATCTGTTCACATCAAAACTTGGTAGACGACCGACCTCGGCAATTAAGTCACTCGAAATATTTAATGAACAGTGCTAGTTCCGCGGCGGAAATGACACTTAATCGGCTTAACTTCGCCTCAAAACTTACCCTAGCCGATCCTCCGCCCCCTCTCCGTATTACCCCATACCTACAATGCATCAAAGAAGTTAAGGAATGTGCAATTATGAGATTGTTTTAATTTAGAAACAATGTTGTTAAATAATTTGCTCACTTCGAATAAGCTTTCTGAAACCCCAAACCAGAATTCTTGGTTTCCTTTAACATTGTTTCCCCGTTATTGCTTGCTGTCGATCTTTCATTTATTTTTCACTAGTTAACCGTTTTCTACGGAGATGTTTACATTCACTTTGTTTGTTCCGTGAGCTTGAGTATATGCTTTGTTTATAGAGATTATCTATTGTGTTTTCAGCAGAAACGAAGAATTTTACCATATTAATTCTCGTGTCAAAAGTTTGCTTAAATTTGAAAGTTGTTACGAATATGTTCGCCAAGAAATATTTTAAGCGTCTCCAAGTAGGGACTGATATATATTTCTCACTTTACATTCCATTTTTTGGACTGCCTCGGTGATCTAGTGTTAGCAAGTGCTACTGCTGAGCACGAGGTCTAGGGTTCGGTCCCCGGATCGGGCAAAGTGTTTTTGGGTTTTTTCAAGGAAGGAAGGAAATTCTTATTAACAGCACGGGTTCTGAAATTGTGCCCGGTTAATGGCAATAGACTCGCCCCCTATTACATGGGAATTATAACATAGCCGACGAAATGTGGGTGTACTGCGTTCACCTCTGCCTACCCCCTCTTTTAATTCACACAACGTTCTCAATTCCCCCCCCTCAACCTTTCTCTCTCTCTTAGCCGATCATATCACTTTCTTTGCCCAATTGTGAGATTAAAACTTAAACTTGTTACAATATTATTTTCGTAATAACTAACACATTTAATAAATAGACAAACCAAGTTACTGATAATCTCAGGAATGGCTTTATACTATTATATTTATCACAATATAACATAAAACACATTAGTTAAAGCCCTGTAGAAATAATTTAATATAAATTAAAAACAAGCAAGTATAAGCAAGATAAATAAACCTTAAAAGTTTAGAACCTATAAACTACACCAGTTATACGAGTATGAATAATTAATAAACTAGACGAATGTTTGTTTCGTACGGTACATCTGAAACTCTCTAAATATACTTGAAGAACAATAACAAGGGTACAACATCTCAGAGACTTCGACGTCCGAAATAAAGTTTGGGCCAACATTTAACTAGTTGGTGCAAACAAATCCGGAGTGCGACTCTAGTGGCGCGAATTGCACTCGGGCCGTGGACCGGCCCGTCTAACTTGTTCGTAACGACTTCAAAAACGTCTAGCAAAATATTTGTTTTGCAAACCGAGATACGAGTACACAAGATCTGATGTCACGTCTGGTTAGTTACTGTTTGTGCCGCGGTCTGCCGTCCGAAGGTGAACTTTTAGGAATGATGTTCCGTTTGAATAAAATTTGACCAGATGCACCAGAGAGTAAGGTACAATAGTGGAAGAGAAACAATTATTATTAATAGCCATTATAAATAAATTAGCCTGTAACTATCCCACTGCAGGGTAAAGGCCTCTTCTCATATTGAGAAGGATCGAGCATTAATCATGGCATTAGCCAACATTAATATTAAATCAAGTAAGGCTTCAATGTGTATAGTACCTACGTACATAGATGGCAGGAGCCGTTGCTAGCAACACGGTTAGATACTGACTAAAAATTTCATAACGTTTAACTGAGTTGCAAATCACACCAGTACCTACGTACATTTACTGATACACTGATTTCCAAATAATTTGAATGTACTTTAGTTAACTTAAAATAATGTCAATTAATCCAAAAAAAGTTCTTCAAATTAAAAAAAAAAACACTGTACAGATTGCCTTACTCGCAGTTTAAAAAAAAATCACTCACTGACACTTTCTACACCTTTTAAAGAAATCAAAATTGCTTAGTAATTCAAACGAAATTCTGATAAAGAAATTTGTTTTGCCGTCAGTACTTATCAAGTTGTTAGATAACCTCTGATTGGGATCCGACGACAGCCGTAAGTGGCGGGAATCGGATTCACCCTTCACGACAATAGGCGATTTACCCTGATCCACTCAATGATATCATAAGTCGATTTATCTAAGGCGTCTCTTTGAACAAATGTTTCATGGCGTGGGTAACAGATTGTTTGTATAATTTGAGAATGATGTTAATGTAATCCTTTCTATGTCAAATCACTTGTAAGTTGTAAGACAATTTAACAAATTTGTTTAACTTGGAGTTAAAAGAGTTGAAGAATATTTTGGATAATCTTAAGTTAATAAAATAAACACCAACTGATTATTATGTAATTAAAAATAATTATATTTTGAGAGAACACAAACTAAAGTTGACGGGGCATATTAGTGTTCATTTAATTTTCATTTTAATCAATCAAAACAATATGAATATAATTATCTCAACCTCATAGGCACCGTATAGTTTTAATAAGATCTTTTGCTTCTGGGGGATAGCTTACGACAATACCGTCCAATTTCCTTTCTCCTGATTTAAAGACAAGTATAGTCCATTGTAACACAACTTACCATCAGGTGTATTGGTCAAGTGTTCCCTTTTCATTATAAACAAAATCTTTTGCGTTTTCCGTTAAAAAAAAACAAACACGTAAGCTACCTTATAATACATCAAAAAACATGAATAGTGATGTTAAAAAGCAATTTCTGTAAAACGACGTCGAATATCCCAACAAGGCTCAGTAATGCATCCTTTGCCAAGAACAACAATAGGCATAATTCACAGGCAGCGTTCGCTCAGTACAGCTCCGTCGAAATCACTGAACCAAATTGCAAATGAAGCGCCTCCCTAACTCTAGTAATGTTGTATATCAGATCTTATAGCTCCAGTACGTATTTGCTCACGTAAGTGATTAATATTCGACTTTATTGCTCGCTCTGGGAATGGAAAGGATTTCCTTTATTGTTCATCGTGTTTTATTATTAAAACCTACCTGGTTTAGTTATAAAGATAATTTAAGTTTATTCGATTGATAGTTTATTGATAGTCGTAAGTAAAAATCATTGGTTTTTTAAACATAAAATGCATGATAAAACTCCTCTGATTTTAATACATGGACTCGTCATCTTCCTGCCTTTGTCCTAATTTTATTTAGGGTCGGCACAATAGGTGTTTTTCTTCCCTTTCACAATAAAGAGATATGATATATATATATATAATATATATAGAGTGGTCCATATTTATTTAATAAGAAATTTGAAAAAACAACTGATACGGATGGGATTCGAACCCACGATCTTCGGCTTACCGTGCCGACGCTCTAACCGCTGAGCCACCGTATCCCATCCGTATCAGTTGTTTTTTCAAATTTCTTATTAAATATTTATATTTAACTAGTTTTTCCCGCGTGGCTTCGCTCACGTAGACTATAGAATATTTTGAACAGAATTTATTTATTTAAATGGAATTAATATAGTCTAGGTAGTACTGCCCATGAGAACAAATTGTACTGCTTTGAGTCGATGCCACTACTTTTAGTGTCATTGTATAAGCAGACTTAGGTACAATAGGTACAGGGCGAATGATGTCGGTAGGTATAGCAATCATAAATATTTGCCTATAATAATAATCTAATAGATTTCCAAGGAATTTTCAAAGGAAAATCAAAGTAGGTACTTATAAGGTTAGTATTTCTTTCAAATATAAAAGAACAAATAAAATTGAAATATTGAATTCTAATCCATTCCCTTTTTTACTTTTCCCTTAATTTATTTTTGGTATCTGTATTTATCCTCCTTAAATTTCTGTTACATAGTTTTTCGTTCCGATTATAACACCTGTCATTTACGGTCTAAGGCTTTCACTCGCCATTCAAAAGAAGTGAAGTGATTTATATTTGACATTCCAATTTTAAAGGGTAATACATTGCATCAAGCCAGTTTAAATCAAAAGCACTAAGAAGTATTGATATCAACTTCGAGGCAAATCACCCCCAAAATAACTTTCTACCCCTTTTTAACCTCGTTAGGTGATGAGTTTTAATAAAATACGAAACACGTGTTCCATTAATTCTGTAAAAGAATGTTTATGCAAAATTTGAAGTAGATTGGACCAAGGAATCACGTTGTCCCATACAAACTTTGCCCCCGTTTTTCACCCCCTTAGAGGTAGTATTTCGAAAAATCCTTTCTTATCGGATCTCTACGTCATACAATAAATACACCCTCCAAGTTTCAGGTCTCTACAATCAGCGGTTGAGGCTGTGCGTTGATCCGTCAGTCAGTCAATCAGTCAGTCATTCAGGACAAAGCATTTTATATGTATAGACTAGCTTTTCCCGCGTGGCTTCGCTCACGTAGACTATAGAATATTTTGAATAGAATTTATTTATTTAAATCGAATTAATATAATCTAGGTAGTACTGCCCATGAGAACAACTTGTACAGCTTTGAGTCGACGCCACTACTTTTAGTGTCATTGTATAAGCAGAATTACGTACAGGGCGAATGACAGTCAATTATAATGTCGGTATAGCAATCACAAATAGTCGCCTATAATAATAATCTAATTCTAAAAGATTTCCAAGGAATTTTCAAAGGAAAATTTAGGTACACTTTGGCAAAAAACAGTCTGTAAAAATTGGAGGCGCCACTGGTGCACTTTTCATACTACAATTCAAAATTTTAAGTTATTTGGTGCTTACGTATTACTAAAACGAATTTTTTGACATCAATTATTATGTAATGACTCACTTTATGGCTATTTTAGTACTCACAAACTTAGTTTTTAAGATTTTTAGTTTTAGTTCTAGCTGTCACCGCCTCAAACTCTTTTTTGCCAAGCTGTATAAGGTAAGTTTTTCTTTCAAATATAAAAAAACAAATAAAATTGAAATATCGAATTCTAATCCGATTTATATTTGACATTCTAATTTTAAAGGGTAATATATTGCACCAAGCCAGTTTAAATCAAAAGCACTAAGGAGTATTGATATCAACTTCGATGCAAATCACCCCCAAAATAACTTTCTACCCCTTTTTAACCCCGTTAGGCGATGAGTTTAAAGAAAATACGAAACACGTGTTCCATCAATTTTGTAAAAGAATGTTTATGCAAAATTTGAAGTAAATTGAACCAAGGAATCACGTTGTCCCATACAAACTTTGCCCCCGTTTTTCTCCCTCTTAGAGGTGGAATTTCGAAAAATCCTTTCTTATTGGATCCCTACGTCATACAAAGAACACACCCTCCAAGTTTTAGGTCTCAACGTTCAGCGGTTTAGGCTGTGCGTTGATCCGTCAGTCAGTCAATCAGTCAGTCATTCAGGACAAAGCATTTTATATGTATAGATAAGCTAACATGTGCTAAAACATGTAAAAATTTCACAAAAAGTATGGTCCATATTTTTTTAAGATTCTGTAACTTTTTTGTGAAATTGTTTAGCACATGTTAGCTTATTGATCCCATCCGTATCAGTTGTTTTTTCAAATTTCTTATTAAATATTTATATTCTGTAATTTTTTAAATAAAACCTACGTACTATCTCCTACTACCTACCTATACTCTTTAAAAATATTACGTAACTGCAAAGAGACGATCTGTTTAAAAATATTAACCAAATTCTACCTGTGTGCTCTAACTTAGAAGTCAAATCTATTTAGGCCCTAGGACTTTTGGCTAAGAGTAGTACTCCGAAAACTAACGAAAGTAGGAAACCGTGTTAGCTAATTGTCCACAGTCTTACAATAATATGGGCTTCAAAACCGTACTAAAATACGTTAAGGGATTAATTTAAGAAATTAGAACTATACACACAATAATTATACAACTAACTGACGGTATCAATTCGTAGATAATACACTGGGGGACCTTTATAACCATCCCCAATGAACGTAACATCCGAACCGACTATTGTTTTTAGAATTTATTTCGAACCGCTTTGAATGGAAAGTAGGATTAGGCTCAGAGTCGGATTACCATGGAATTTACAAATATCAGTTGGTAGGGCCGGTACTTATGATTTCAGCTGGTATCGATGCCGGCATTGGCTGGTTATTGGCTGTGCGATCTCTCGACCCATACAAATCCTTCTCTATTTACTTTCCGAACGTCTGTACGCTTCGGACATTTGATATTCACTACGGAATCGAGGAATCATTTACGTTGAGATATTCCAAGAACTTTGTCTGCATCCTAAAAACTTGAATATGTTATGATAATAAAAAGAACTGTTGAATGCAATAATGCAGGCATTATTAATTGTAACTCAATCTGCTTTTCCCAAGTGTGAAATAATCTCCCCATTGTCTGTATTTAATAATATTTTATTGTAACGCCAACAATTGGACATTCGCAGAAACTCGCTTTTCGAAGTTAATTATATTTTAATTGGCAATGAATATTTGAAAATTTTAATGTGGGATGTAAAAACGGCTCTGAATCCAGTCGACATTTTGTGTGTTCCCAATATAGAACGGAAAAGGCTTGTGTAATAGTATATCGACGACATTTAGTCTGGCGACATTTGCACTGGGGTTTCAATTGACCCATTCTGCTAGCCAAATATGGACGTCAACAAAGGACCGAAATGAATTTAACTCCGTTATGTATTGATATTTATTAAGCCCGGTGATGTTCCACGATCTGGTAATGAAAGGAAAACATGAAGAGCTTATCTTTCAAAGCGAATTGTAGTCAAAGGACGGAAATGAGTAACAATGGCTCACTGAGTAACGATTTTCACCTGCAGTAGGTAGATATTAAGAAGTTTAACGTCAATATACACCTAAGCGTATAATATTATTGGTGATAAAAAGATATGGGTTTGTTATAAGGCCTTATACAGAACCTTTTACATAAATATTTTATGTTAAATCAGAAAAGATTAAATGTTACTGTACTCAGTTGCTGAATTGTCATTTTTTAAATTGCTAAGTTCATTTTACGTAAAATAAATTAGATTCACTAGCCCTTGTTTTCGTTTTACGTAATGTTATATTGATAAATAAGTAAGTTTGAAGTATTAAATTACAAAGACTGAATATGCTCCTTCTTAATGGTTAAAATTAAGGATTACTTCAGCAGTATAACATTATATTAATATCTACTTTTATTGATATTCGATTCTAACTCTCACATAACATTGCAATTCGAAAGCTTTAGAACAATATGAACGACATAGTTATTATCATGTCATCAGTCATTGGAAGACCTGAAATTTATTTACCTAAATAATAACTATACTTTATTTTAATTATACTTTTCGTGCACTTCTAGCAATAAAGTATGACATTGTTTATAGTCATTTATACCATTTTACCGTCATAAAATACGGATATTGCTTAGCGTGACTTTGATGTCAGCAAGTAGTAGTAGCTACAATATATAAACCAGTTAGTAACTGTCCCACTGTAGGGCAAAGGCCTCTTCTCATCAGAGAAGAATCGAGCATAGCATAGATCAATGTCTAAGCTTAACAAATCAAAGGAGCCTATTAATCTCAATAAAAATAACAAATATTGGCGTTCAGAAAATATTGAATACTTTAGTAGAAACGCTGCTTAAAGAAATTTATATATTTTTTATAGGTTCAGTTTTAGAAATGGAATTTTATAATAAATTGAGATAGCTTTACAAATTTATATTCTTTTCCATTCATTCTGTGTTGGCCCTACAAATTTCTATATTTTTTTAAGTCAATTTCGATCAACAGATAACTGAAATTTAAATAAGTTTGGATTTTGACAGGTCTTTCGTAAATATTCGAACAAGAATTTAATAGATTGCGTCCTTATTTAAAACATGGGTCTAGTGAGTAGAGCTTGATCTTTGTGTTTCAGAGACCATAGTTAAGTATGTTTACCTTCAGAATGCTTAAAAACTACTTGAATCAAAACCGTAACTATCCTAACAATGGTCTCTGACAAGAAATCTATAACTTAGACAGTCCAGCCAAAGCAAAACACGAACGGATCGAATGCACCATGTAATCCGGTTCCTGTCGCGTATGTACACGCGAATAATTCAACACTATGATCGCCATTCTATGAGCAAACAGATAGTCCTCACTTCCGACACATGTTTCCGTGGACGACACAAGTAACTGGTCACGTAGAATATTGACGCCTCTAGCTATCCATTCGCCGGGGACAATACCTTTGGTGCTAAGGGAGACATTTTTATACCGAATTTACGTATATCATTCGAGACATTTGGCAGAAATAACGCGTTTTCTGCGCTTTAAATTCAGTAAACGAATCGTTTGTGAATCGGATATCTTCTATAACAGTACATGCAGAGTTGTTACGAACTTCAAAAGATGCTTTCAAAAGTTTTGTAAAAGAAGGTTGGTATACGTATTTCAAAGTTCTAAGTTGTAGTTGTATATAACTTGAAAGAGAATTTATTCTGTGTTTAATTATGAAAAGAAAATTATACAATATTTCGACGTTATCTCTATCAAAATACTTATTAAAATGACAATGAAATTTTATCTTCAATTAACAACACTTCACTCTAAATTTTTTGATCAATATTCATAAACATTTAATGTCAGCTTAATTAAATGTCTTCTAAAACAAAATTGTGAGGGAATAAAGTGCCTATAAAGAGTATTTGGTTACCTTCCAAAGCAACCCGTTTTACTTCTGGAATATTAAGGTTAGACTAAAAGGTACCATACCTACCATCTAAGACAGTTGAATATAAAAGAAAATTTTGATAGCAAGCCAATTTCGAAACAGGCTTACGAATAGCTGCAGCAGAATGGTTGTTTTTAACCTGTAGGTCGCAAGTTAAAAATATTAAATTATTATATTAAATTATATAGTAAATTACCAGTAATTTTACGCCAATAATCTGCGAGAAGATAATAATACCGTGATCAGGCCGGTCCGATACATCCTAATGGCTTTACCGTAAGCTCTTCATATCTGTACTACCTAGAATGCAGGTGGCATAAGGCCTGTTCAGCTATAAAAACACTAGATTTTTCATTTTCGACAATTTCGACCTTCGTCTGTATTGTCTATTGAAAGATTGTATTTTTTTTTTATTCGAATGTTTAAATTGCTGCTGATAAGAAAATAACTTCATTTTCTGTATTTGAACCGATCATTAAACAGAATAACAATCTGATGAAACACGCTATGTTATTTTAATCTCTAAATTAGAACTAAAATGGAAAATACTGACGTCAACGAATCCCTAAGTAAATTGTGAGTCGTGATAGCTAGCTAGCAAGTTAGTGGCCTCTGGTTCGAACCAAGGCATGTCTGACTTTTCGTAAGTTATATGCGTTTTATAAATTAATTATCACTTACTCCGTGCCTCGGAAAGCATGTAAAGCCGTTAGCCCTGTGGCTAATCTCTCTCCGGTCGTGTCGCGGTCGCATCGGAATATGAGAGTGAGGGAATAGAGAGTGCATCTGTGTTTGCGCACACACTTGTGCACTATAATATTATATCCGTTGAGATTGACCGCTGTGACCGAAATTCGGTCAGGAGAACATAGGTATATTCACGACTGACTTTATTAAGTATCACGTAAAAGTTAGAATCTAAGAAAATAATGTAGGTACCAAACGGGGTCTGTTGGAATGACAGCCTTATAAATCTGAGGTTAGCTTAATCTCTAGAGAAACGGCTCGGCTACGAACGCTTATAACTTTCTTTGCTATAAAACGGCATACCTATTTGCTTCGGAACTTAGAATTCACCCATAGCTTCAATTGACTTAGAAATTTGCAAAATATTTCTGCTGAGTCCTTTTTCAATTTAAATAAAACTTGCTTAAAGTTATCAAACGTCCACATACCTATACTTATAGCCTTAAACTGAAGCAAGAAATTTTAAACATTTTATTTTTACTACTACTATATTTGTATATACTTTGTATCAAAATATTTTCTCCTAGTAATATACCTAATAATGATTGTTCTAAATATTATCTTTTTATTATAGGTAATAGTACCGAAGTAAAGAAACAGAAAAAAATACAACTTTCAATCTAAATACATAGGTTAGAAACATATTTAGGCTGAATGTAAAATCCTTTTTTATATTTTCACAAAATTATAAATATTACTTTGAATTTTCAAACATTTTTGACATCTAGAATAAATACTGCGATTGTTTGCATGTGTTGCCACAATCATTTTCACCTATAACTGCTACATTTTTAGGTCATTCAGATATTAGTAGTTGTAAATACGAATGTAAATACAAGCGTAAGCGTTTCTGTAACTGGAAGCCTAGCCGTATATAAATAAATAAATTGGAGTAAATAAACGTAATATGATACTTTGTCAGATTTCTTTCGAAGAAGATCAGTTGATTTCGAATAATTTAAAGTTTACGTAATTCACTAAATATAAATCATAACATAATAATAAAAAAGTGTCATTGGGTACCAATGGGTAATTTATACCCAGCGGATGAAAAGCATTAATTAACTATAAAGTACAAGTTATTGTAAGGACCAAAAGAAAATCCTAAACATTTACTTTTGTTTCAGCGTTAGGTCTGGAGCCGGACTTCCTCTACCCTCTGGAGAACGTGACCATCGCTCAAGGTCGAGACGCGATGTTCACCTGCGTAGTAAATAACCTTGGTGGTTACAGGGTGAGTGGCGACTCCGCCACAGCCAGGGTGTGTATCAAACCGACTCATTACAGCTAGCCATAGAGGAGCACCGTCACAGCACTTTTACTATGAGATCTATAATTTATATTTACTTTTTTACTTTCTAACATAATATTCTAATCTAATATTTGAGCTATTTATCCAACTTAATAGAATTTTCAATAAATTCAGATTTTATTTGGCTTTTGTTTAACTAACCTGGTGAATGAATTTTACAATGAATAATTCAAAGGCATGTTTTTATTTCACTTGGGTTATTAGACCTTTTTAATTAATTTATTGAAACAAATATTATACTTAGTAACAGTGAGTAGGCTGTTGTAAATATTTTTTGTTTACTTGAATTCTATGAATACGTAAATAGATGGTAATTTTCGTTAAACATCAAAATACAATCTCATATAAAATTATAGATCTCAACAAATAGACTTTGCACTACTTCCACACTTCTTAGCACACTACCTTCAATGCACTTTCTTCGGCACTCTTCGAGACTCACAGCACCACTTTATAGTACCTGTCTCTATCCTAGAATAGAGTAACGTCGATACTATATTTGCACAAATACTTATACTGTAAGTTTGCCACATAGCCGTAGTGTTGGCACACAGAGCACAACTGCATTAGACACTTATACACTTGCACATAGAAACTAAGATCCAAGAATGTGATAAAAACCGTGATTTATGCAGCACTGAACGAACCTTGCTATTCTTGGGTTTTGAACACTAATGCACAATTCAGTTTATTTTGGAACACAAGTTTTGGAGCATGCTTTTTTTACCAAATGCACTGTAATCCTAAGTGACTTTTGAAATTTTTAGTTGGAAAATTAATTTAATAGCAATGCACGTCAGTCAGTTTCACGTTAGTCAATCATTGTCGGAACAAAAACCGCACCCCACTATGATCACTTTGGTCCAAGGAATTTACGTTGCAAAACAGTCACTTTAGGAAATTAAAATAAAGCCGGGACAAACCCCCTCGGTCCCCGTTCAATCATTTCGAGAGGCGGAGCTCTCAAACTGTCTCGGGAGTTAATCTAGTACACTATCATTATGATATACGGTACCTACTGTATCGTGAGCGATATATCCTGCTATGTTATCGCTAGCCTCCGTTATTGGCTGTTTTAAAATAATAATAATTATACATAATGTAGTTTTCAATCCATCTTTGAACTCAAATAGATACCGTTTTTACGATCCCATTAAAAATATTTAGTGAAGATTATGTTTATGGCTCCTTTTAATATACCCCTACCTAAAATTTCATATGCATACTACAGCCACTATATTACAATGTCCTACGCCACTCATTGGTATAAAGTACTCAAATCTAACAATATGTTATCGATAATATAGTAGGAACTAACTTCCCACTATTCGATAAAAACAACAACACTAAATATAAGTATATATAACAGCACATGGTCGTGCAATAAACCGTAAACAAATACCTATTCGCGAATCTTTTCCTTGCGAGAAACAAGATTCGATAATAGTCTCTCTGGGGCCGTTAGGTCAGGTCACTAGATTTCTACACGGGACTATCGATTTCCTCGTATCGATACATATTTGCTTTTCTATATCGATCCCGCGTAAGTAATTACACAAGACTAATAACATCTTCGCATGAGTTTCTCGACAATTCCCGTGTGGATATCGAGATGAAAATCCTATCAACACGATGGTTGTAACAGATAATCGCCAATGGAGTTGTTTCAATGAAACGTAATTTTTTCCTGATTTAACACAGCAATAATTTTAGTATAAATAGAACTATGCAAATTGTTAGCTCAAAATGGCGTAGAAACAAATTAAATTACCATTCACATAATTAAAAGACACTGAAATTAGTCTCTGAACTTTGTAATTTATAAAACTAAAACACAAAATTACAAAATGGCTACGCGGAATACTTTTGATATTTTAAGAACACAAAATACATACCTAATACCTACACCAATAATCAAAATTCTTAACACAACATCGATATGCACCGCTGGTATGGATGAGTTCAAAATTTGGTAAATATATCTTATTTTTATACCTATATAATTTTTGTTTTGTGTTCCAAGCGATGCAATTTCTTAAGCCTTTTGAATCTGAAATTACATTGCTCAACAGTTCTACAATCCTTTCTTCGCTCATTTGAATAATGCAGATTAAGCATAAGGAAAGATGGAGCGAAATACAAGAATTATAAGGCTGTTGTTAAAATAAAACTATATCGTGTTTAAGCACTCCAACGTTTTAGTTATATTTGTTCTAATTGTAGTTTTCTAGGAACCTAATTAGTAACTAATTAGAGCTGCACAAGCACTATACAATTGTAGAACACTTTCTAAGTCGCACCACTATTAGTGCACTTCTTCTTGCACTTTCTCTAGTCACCTACGTTTTTAATTAAATATAAAAGTTTCTGCCAATATTTCAATTTCATTTAAAAATGATTATTGATACCTTAGTGTCCCTATTTTGCGAAAAGCTTTTTGGAACCACCTTAGAAAATAAAAAGCCTGAGTGGCCATGTATCACTCGTTCAACTAATATATGTGTATTGAAGTTCTCCAACGTGCTATCTGCCATATTACGAACAAAATATCTCTCCAAATAATAAAGATATAATTCTGAAGATGAAGCGTATAGTAGACAGTATAAACGCCGTATTTCTGTCCGTGTTTTTTTTGTTACGCGCTATGCAGGAAATTAGCTTCTATTGCGATGTCGACGCTTTTGGTAAAGCGGGTGAAACGAGGGCGTTTTCAGTGCGCCCGCAGCCCGCCTCATAGCGGCGACCAGACGAAAATGTAATTAAAAATTCCGAGAGCATTTTGCGCGGCGCTCGCAACAAGATAGTGTTACTGGCTCGAGGATCGTTGTCGTGACTGCCTCTTGGGAAGCATTCGCTTGTAATTAGACTTGTTCGTTGAAAGACTTCATCGTTTACAAATAAAACGTCATACGTGAAATGGATGATCGCTACAGGAATGCGGCGTTTTTATTCTTTACTTTAATTTTATGTTCTTACATATTTTTTTCCTCCATGCTTACTATGGACGTACCTACATTTTTGCTGACGCCAACTTGATCGTGGATTGGTCGGGGATAGGTAGCGTGGATCAAAGCCGACACGAAGGCGATCTTGGCAATACATGAGCACGTGATCACGAACAATGCGAGGCTGAGCGTCACACACAACGACTACAATACATGGACGCTCAACATTAGAGGTGTGAAACGGGAGGATAGAGGACAATATATGTGCCAAGTTAACACTGACCCAATGAAAATGCAGGTAAAGTGCTGCTAATTTTTAAAACATTAATGTTTCCTTACCGCTTTAGCATAATTTATTCATAAACATGGACTCACTACTTCTGGAGCGGTTGATAGTTTTTCGGAACGACTCTTTTAGGTGCTTCGTGAATGCAGGCCTTATCGACTCGCCCGTATAATGGTGTCATTTCTCTGAAAGTAACTGGAATAGCGAGGCATGCAAGCACGAACGCATGCTATTCTTAAATCAACATGTCGGAATAATGTCCTGGCGTTTTAAAACAATATAATAAATTCGAACATTATTACTACTATTAAGTATAAATAGTTCTACATATTCAACTGAAACGTAAATATATAAATATATCTACCTACCTTGATCTTATGTTTAGTAGTGGTACCCAATTGTTATGATTGTTAATAAGATGTTAAAGATAAAGAGTTTTGTATTCTATTTAGAGGAGTAACGCATCACCTACAAACCATAATAGATTTTTATGGTGTGTTCAAATAGATAGACTGTTATTTTCATGTTTTTATTATAATAAAAAAAAACCTTTCTATATAAATTGTTTTTTTTTAGACGGCATTTTTGGAAGTAGTAATCCCTCCAGACATAATTTATGAAGAAACGTCTGGGGATATGATGGTACCAGAAGGAGGG
This sequence comes from Protodeltote pygarga, assembly GCA_936450705.2. Taxonomy (NCBI): domain Eukaryota; kingdom Metazoa; phylum Arthropoda; class Insecta; order Lepidoptera; family Noctuidae; genus Protodeltote; species Protodeltote pygarga. The sequence continues at coordinate 9,784,855 of OW388249.2, read as the reverse complement.
TCAGCCAAACTGGTCTGCAAAGCCAGAGGATACCCTCCACCCAAGATTGTGTGGCGTAGAGAAGATGGGGGTGACCTCATCTCTCGAGGTGGACCTCAGGGAAAGACGAAAGGTAAGAATATTTATTCTTCTTCTTCTTCATACCTATCGTATTATTGATGAACAATCTAGTGTCAGAGTTTAAACCACTTATCGGCCTCTTACATGGGTTTAAACATCGTCGAGAATATCATGAGAGATGTTTTCCTTCACCGTTTTTAAGCAATGTGATAATTAATTGCTAATTCGCACATGAATTTGCAAAGTCAATGGTGCGTACCTGGGTTCGAACCTGAAACCTTTAACTTTACAATTGTAATGATACGGAACCCTTCGTGCAAGAGTCCGACTCGAACTTGGCCGGTTTTTTTCAATTTCCTCTAATTTTAATAAGCTAACATGTGCTAAAACATAAAAAAAATCCTCTAATTTTTCTTATAGGTACTTAATCTTAAAAGTGCGAAAGTAACTAACACGCTTAACTGCTACACCAAATATGATGAAACAAAGATATTTGTTATTATAATGGAGTGTTTAACCTATCTAAAAGCGTTAACAGGGGAATCAATACATGGTAATGTTCTATTAACTCCATGACGGTTGCTCCGTTGCAATCTATAAATTCAACATGTTACCGTTACATATGGCTTAGAGCATCGATGCGAGTACAGTCAACACGAAAAGTAGGTTAGTATCTGAAATGTCAAAAAAAATAACATTGCTAATACGTCATTATAGTATGCCACCGTCATTACCAAAGTGGCTTTCGTCGTCATCATCAGCCGAAAGACGTCCACTGTTATTGTGTTTAATAAATGTTTTTTCTTTCTTTCTTTCTTTCACTGTTGAAAAAAGGCCTCCCCCATAGAACGCTACAACGAGCGACTCATTAACTTCTTTGCAATTTTTAAATAACCCTTCCATCAAATAAGTTTTACATCAGCAAACAGTTGTCAACATAGATATTAGTACTAATTAATATTTGCTACTAAAATCCCTAACTACATATTAATGAAACATCATTAAAGCTTTTGACCAATTATAATTATAATTCTATTACAATTGACTAATTCCGTTGCATATCGCACTAAACTAATTTAACGATTAAACGATTTACTAAAATGATTAAAATGCTATGTATAAAATTTTGGCAGGACAACATCCATCGTGTCAGATGCAGTAATTTTTTTAATTTAGCAATACTCTAACACCACTTTTATCATGTTACTTTTGGGCCTAACTGTATCAGTTTCCTTGAAGTTGATAACAAAAATAGACCAACAAGTTAAACTTAAATTCAAATTTTTATTTAACCCTCGACACAAAAATATCTCAATATTTTTTTATCTAAACTAACTTAATTAAGTCAACTTTCAAATGATCAAAATTGGTTCATCCGTTTGGGAGCTACGATGCCGACACAGACACAAAAATACACAAGTTAACACTTAACACCCCTCTATTTTCGTCGGGATTTAAAAAGTACTACTTAACTAACTTTTTCACCTTTGGATCTTGGAAGAAAAATACTAAAACTAACTTAGTTTAGTTTGTAAACAACGGAATCAGCATCATTTATTAGCGGAATTGCAAAATTTAATACGTTAAGGTCACTCACGTTTGCGTGTTTTAAGCAAATCATTTACTTCTATAAGAGAACTTAAGGCCCCTTAACACGATAACTTCTAATCTATCGTGAAACTCACACTTCGGTATAAGCTGCGTACTAAGCTAAATACGACCGTATTTGTGTGGGAATTGGCTTTCTGATTGCAGTTAATTTTAATTAAAGAGATAAGCTCAAAGTTTGTCTCTGATTATTTTAATTTATTTGCATTTGTTATTTTAATGTTTAAGTTACATATGACGTAGATAGACAGATAAAATCAGTGTGTGTGTGTGAGGGTGAGTGAGGGTGTTTGTGTGTGTGTTGGTATTATAAACTTAAACCTTAAAATACCGAGAAATAAGAAATTAATTGTGTCTGGACGCAATGAACGTTCTTGCAATCAATGAGTTAAGAGCTGTTAAATTATAACAACAAGAAAATAATCTGAGAAAGATTACCCAAAGTAGTGTTATTGACTTTTGATATAAGAAATGTTAGCTGTCATTCTCATAGAGTTCAAAAGGTGCAACGGGTGCAACGGGACCTTATCAGTAAACCTGCTATCCGTCTGTTTGTCACAGAGTTGTATCTTTTGAACCATAATAGGTCTAGTGTTTAAACCACGCGTAGGCGTCTAACATGCCAAAATACCTCAAGTGTGCTGGTTTCGTTACGATGTTTGCTTTGGAAAATACTTAAAATATTGACAATTTATAATAACAAACACTGTTCGGACAATACAAAACAAATTCATCGTTTAAATTTTGGATAGACTATTATAAATAAAAAAGGCAATTGTGTGTTAAAAAACCGCACCTGTGTCCAAAATAGCCTCATAAAACACAGCTTTTTAAAAAACAGTTTTATTTCGCTGCTATTTTAACATCGGATGTAAAAGCAGTTTCGTTATTTAAATAGAGATTAAAACTATAATAACGCATGAAAATGCTGGCCGAGTACAAAGGTTTATTTTATAACTTTCTCGAGACCCCTAAAACTCACCAGTGGAACTGGCCAGAGCTTAACCTAACCCAGTTTCCGTATTATCCGACTTTAAACTATAGCAGATTAAAATATCGTTAAGCACATTCGTTTTAGAATTTATTTACTTGCATTACCGTGCCGTGTGGTTTCCGGTTCAAGAATAGAACCACCCCTACTCGTCCCACGGGTGTCGTAAGAAGCGTCAAAGGCAAAGATCCGGAGGATGGGCAGGAGCGTCTTTCTGTGTAACAGCAATCATCCGCTACTGCGATCGCCAATCCGCTTGCCCAGCGTGGCAATTATGGGCAAATACCTTCAAAAAGCGCACAAAAGTGGCGCGCGTTGGGTGAGACCTATGTTCAGCAGTGGACTAATACGGGCTGATGATGATAATGAATGATGACCGAAGACAGCTGCGTTTGGGATTATAAGTTTGTAAGATTTTCAATTCCATGATAATCTATGATATTGTTAATAAACTGAACTAGATAATAATTTGCAGAAAGATGTTTTGAAATGATGATGTTGATGATTTGAAACGAGGATAACTGAAGGTTGATGTTCAAATCGTTCGGAAAAAGCAATTTGTCCAGAATAAAACCTTTATAATATGTCTTTCATTGTATTTTTAAGTTGTTTGCCTCAGTAAAAACAATGAAATTTTTGTTTATTTTCCCCTACTAGAATACTAAATACCGCCGTCCATACTAAAAGATCTGACTACTTCAAGAAACGACTAACAAATAAATCAGAGCTTAAAATATTCACTATTGAATCTTAGCAGTAAATCACACCGCAGCACCTCAGGAACTCCTATTACCATTCACACCGCCCTTCCTAATCCCGCCGGATTACAATCTCGAGACAGTCCGGGAATAATTACTTACCTACTCATCTCTGCACTCGGTCAAATAAAAGCCGGATAAAGGGTTATCACCGTGGATCCAAATTAACCCCGATGATAAAATAATAACACCTTTTTCGTTTTAAAAATCTTTCAACAATTTTTATTTGAGAAGCAATAAAGTTAATCAACCATGATTCCATTCCATTTATAAAATTGAAAAAGTAACTTATTACTTATTTCTGGAAATAAAACGATTCAATAAATAGTATTGGATGCGCCATGGGAAATGCTAGTACAAAAATTATGCCAGCACAAGGGGAATTCGTGACGAGTGGCAATTGGAAACTGTACTGACAGGGTGATTAATCAGCAGGTCCCACTTAACCCTACCACTGTTCAGACCTCGTCTTGCCATCAGTCAATTCATTAAGCTAACAAAGTAGGTACTACCGGTAATGACTTTCACAACGAACCGAGCACTTCAATACTACAGCTAAGATTAGAGAATTAGATCTTTTCAGTTCTATATGGTAGGAGTCAATTTAAGCCCGCATTCAAGTACTAGTGAGAGATTTTAGCTAGTGCTGCTTAAATCTGCATAATTATTTAAAACAAATTAATTAATTAAATTAATTTGAGGCTTGCAACTGTGTGGTAGGTATTTTATGCTTCGGTTTACGGATTTTGGTGTAACTTGCAGTTATTTATGATTTTATTTGTTTTGGTAAATTTTAGTGTTATTAATAGAGTAGAGTAGAGTATTCTTTATTGTACACCATAAAGAAATTACATATAATTAATAATACTTGTAACTGTAATAAAAACTCAGTAAGAAATAAATATTATTTAAAAAGTATTTGAAACCCTTGGTAAACTGTAACTAATAACAGGGAATTTATATAATTATACAGATATATTTAGAAAAAGTATATTAAAGAATCCCTTTTGAATAAATGAATCCCTAGCACACTTAACAAAACTCAAACACCATCAACTTTTCAAATTATCCGTAATTGATTGAGTAGCAAGGTGAAACCCGCCTCAACCAATTTTAAATTAACTAACATCAATAACAATCATCAATTTGAGTGAAGAAGTCTAATTAAAGAAGCCGTTACAAGTTACGTCCATAAATCTGTTCAGGAAACAATACAAGCTATTCATTACTTCAGTTGATGTTTCTTCACAAATATTCCAATGAGGAAAGTTAGAGGCAGCATGACAAATATAGTTTTTTAATGACTAGCTTGCGCCACTTTCCAATTTATTATCTCCCACTGAGGGTAACTTCAGCCATATAAATCAAATTAAGTGCAAGAATTTAATATTGCCGTGATATATGATATTGCTGCATCGATGTACGTAACTAATAGCGGTGCCGTGTCGCGGGATTGTGAAACCATAATTTTATATTTAATTAGCAGCTTCATTTTTTAAAGTTTTTTTTAAATTCTCTGAAAGTGATCATTGTGTTTGATTTTAATTCAGTTTAAATCATTCTAAACGAATTTTATCAAATCTCTTAATCGTTAAACACATTAGCGGTCAGCTTTGTTTGTTTGAATTACAAATCTAAACATCTCGAGAGAATCATATTTTAGGAAATCTGAGAGAACAAAACGCATTATGGTACGTAGGTAATAATAATTACAGCGACGACAGAAAACAGCGTCCCCAACAATGGGGTCTTATTCAAAATTTGCCCTTTATTGTTTCGCATAAAACATGTTCGTGGTGACAACGGCGTGTCGCGTGCCTATTTGTTTCATGTTCAACACCAAATTATGCAGATAAGCGAATGAATGGTTGAAACTTAGTCGTAGACTGATGCAAATTAACTTTACCATCCTTCCATTCGACGGTTTTCATCAGCGTCGAAAGTTTGAAACAGATACGACTGCGTAACTACAGCGTTATCCGGAATTGTTAATCCCAATTATCGAGTAAGTTGTTCAACAATGGTATTGGGTTTCATAACAATTGTTTTCTGAGTTCAGATAAAAGTCAACGACACCAGTACACAGTTTATTAAATGCTGAATTTTAATGTGTTAAATTTAAATTTTGTCCAAAGGGTGGTCCTTCCGCGCTCATAGAAAATAAATAATTAACTACTTACTCAGTCGAATTCATAATTAAAATTATAACTTTGGAACAAGGAGTGATGAGAAAATGTTGGGTTTTCCATTTTATTCAAGAGCTCTTTACCAAAGTACTGGACTTTTACCGCCTTTACCGTAGACTTCAGCGGTGACGCAATTAGTGCCAATATTATTAGAAAACTGTAAATTTACAAATTGATTTATAAAACTAATAGACTTAAATAATAGCCTTCTTTTGACTTCTATGAATTTATTATTCAATTAATAGGTACCTTTACATTATGGTAATTAAATAAAATCACTCTGTGCCTTTAAATAATTTATTAGTAATAAAAAACAGTTCTAAGGAATTAAATAATAATGGTTTTAATTCAATTTATTGAATAAATCTCAATGAGTATTTTTAAATACTTATTGAGTTGTATCAATTGTTGTATTATTTTATTTCTCTAAATAGATCCTACAAAAAATTTCTCAGATCTATTTTTGCTACCTAAATGCTTGTCATAATGTATTGTATCGACATTAGTTACGTCACAACATTAAACTGTCAAAAATGATTTTTAACGCGGCCACAGTATATAGACACCGTGGAGCTCAAGCGTCACTTGACTTATGGCACATCGACAGACCAAGTTTATTCAACGGTCCACTTCGAAGACAGCACACTAACCCATGGAGCAGCCTGCTAACATTTTTTAAATCTGTTCGCTTTTTTTTCGTAAATGTTATAAAAAAAGCTTCCTATATACCACTGGTAGCGGTTTTTTAAATTAGTTAAACTTTTTATTTTATTTTTAGTGTTAAGAGTTAGTTTTTATTATTAGTTGTAGTATTACTCTGTATATATTATTTTTGTTCCTACAGTTGATGTATTGTGAAAAATGCGTAAAGTGGATACATAATATAGGTATTTAAAACAATTTCCTATAGTTGCTTTGGCAATATATTTTTTTAAATTATTTAATAACAGGGATCGCGGGTTCAAGTCCCGCCCGAGTCAGTTGTTTTTGCGAATTTCTTATTAAATAATTTCATTTAATAAGCAAATCATGTGCATAAACATGTTAAAAACATACATACAATATATATTTTTATGACTTCTAAGATATCATTATTCAATTTGTAAAATACTTTTCTGTTAAAAACCATGTACATAACTGGTTAATATTATGTTTTGAACGTACCAAAATATTTATTTTACTGAAACTATCAGTAAACTCGAATTTTAATAAAAGAATACAATAACATCATTTCTTAAGCCTCTTACAAAATATTGACGCTGCAATATTCGAACGCGTCTCCACACCCACCTCTGTTCCCGCATTGTTTGCTAACGAAGCGTCGGTCGTCCCGCTACCAAGAGCTCTACACTTTAAACCATCAACGGTGTACAGCTCCTTCGGAAAATATTGCCCTAGCTTTTTATCCTCTTGTTTGAATAATGGCAGTAAACGTACTTGGCCGCCATTCGAGCAAGGTGTCGGGAAAACAGCTCGAGTTCGAACCACTAACGGCACTTGTTTACACAACCCGTCAACTTTTGGTGGTTCACAAGTGTTTTCCAACAGTTACTGGCGGAATGTAATGTAAGCACTTCGAATGATAGTGCTCAAAACCGTTCGCGTTCTTTGCTTTAGCAATTTTAGGAGGTGTAGGTTTGAGAGTAGCATTTTTTAGTTTTTTTTAGAATATTGTTGTAAGAATTTCTTGCCGCTTACAATAATATAGAAGAAAAAGTGTTTTTTCTAAAACAGAAATGTATGGTGTTATCACACACAATATATAAGAAAAGCCTGATCTCTCTCCGGTCGTGTCAAATTGCCGGCACTATGGGTGTTTACGCACACACTTGTGCACTCTATATCATAGATATCTCCTGCGTAGTTGACTCTATTGAGTTTGGCCGCTGCCACGCTGTGGTGAAATTTGGTAAGGAGGACATTATTCGATAAGTAGGAGTATGCAACAATAATAATACATTTTATTTTGTTAGCCTACCGTGTCTCACTGTTGAACAAAGGCTACAAATATATTTAAAAAAAAAAACAATTTGACAAACACGATCGCAAAAAGAGGTAAAGAAACATATTAAAAAAAATATTTTTGTGAATTTTTTACATGTTATAGCACATGATAGCTTATTGAAAAAAAATCAATTATAAAAAATAATATTATAAAAAAATTCACAAAAATATTAAGAAAATTGGTAATATCGCATCGGTGTCTACTAAAACTGCAAAGTTTGGAGCACTGAGTCGGATACGTAATGTATTCCGATAGATATTACCACACGCCCTAGGCGTAGAAAAAGTAGTAGAGCGTCAGCACGGTACGTCGAAGATCGTGGGTTCAAATCCCACCCGTATTAGTTGTTTTTTCAAATTTTCTTATTAAATAATTATATATTAAAAAGAATTGAATTGAATGCCTTGATCAAGGTAGTACCATCTTCTCTCAGAATATTGGACTCATACTGTATTGATACTGTTGTGATTCGTGCGTTCAGTTAGAGCACCATGAGTCTAATCCCTCCTCCAGATGGGTACCATCTTAGTTGCTACCTTTTTCGTCCTTTTACATGATTCCCATTAAAAATAATATAATACTTGAAAAAAAAATCCTTTTACATATGAAATTATTATTTATATTATATTACCTTACCGGCGTTATAAATATATATATTCCTGCCGCCGAATTTCATCTTTCTAACATTGATAGATAGCTAGCTGTCAAACAGACAGTATTCTGTGACAGAAAGGCAGACGGAAGTGACGCAACTATAAGGGTTCCATTTTTTCTACGGAATTCTAAAAACGGAACCCAAAACACCTATCACTCTCACACTAGACACACGAAACATTTTCTTACTTTTCCAGCAGAATCCGAAGTTTATAAGAAACTTCCAAGCTATTTGAATCTTTTCTTCGTCTGTTCTCTGCAAGCGCGGGTTGGATTAATTTATTTTGTTCAACTTCTCGCGTGATAGACAAAACTACAAGGCTAATAGTTCTGGCTTCTGCTCTTGCTGAACGCTAGTTTTACTATTTGTAATCTAGCTTTCTAGAGATTCTTTCAACTGTTTATTACGAATTCAAACTTATTTTTAAAAATTATTTATCAACAATTATGATTTTTGATTTTTATGACATGTCGATTAGTTTGAATCTGTATTGTTTTTCATACAAAATCTTTGAAAGATATCTAGAAGCTAAATACTTTTTTTTATCTTTAGCAGTCAATTCCATCTTGTCAATAGTCAGATCGACCAAAATGGATCCTGCTAATCTCAACAATCCTGCATATAATATCCTCCTGACCGAATTTCGGTCACAGCGGCCAATCTCAACGTATATTAGACCGTATAACGTATATTATAGTGCACAAGTGTGTACGCTAACACAGGTGCACTCTCTATTCCCTCCCTCTCATAGTCCGATGGGATGGCAATCCGACACGACCGAAGAGAGATAAAGCGCAGGGCCAACGGTTTTACGTGCTTTATGAGGCACTTACACTCCGAGCGGGCCTACAGGCAGGCACTGAACGGGGCTGCAAAGCGCGGTTGCAGTACCCGGCCCCGCAGGAACACGCAGGGGGTAGACATTTTTAGTGAGTGCGAGCCTCACATAACCATACTTCCTCGGACATCCGGTATGCGGAAGGCGTTTTTGACTCCGCCGGCCACAAAAAAAAAAAGAAAAAAAAGGTACTTACACTCCTGCTTATAGCAATAATATGCTATACAACCTAAATGAGACGGCGATACATTAAGTAAAATAAAAATTTATTGCTATTACTATTTCTATAGCAATTATCTCAGCAGTATAAGCCCTTCAATTTCTGCGATTTAAACGTACTCCGTTACTCTTTGTATCAATAAGATATACCAATGTTCTTTTTATCAGTGTTCATTTGTTTCAGTCACGTCACTGGAGGGAGAGATAGTAAACCTGACGAAGGTGACGCGGTCAGAGATGGGGGCGTACCTGTGCATCGCAGCCAACGGCGTGCCTCCCTCAGTCAGCAAGAGAATAATGCTGCATGTACATTGTAAGTACTTAAAATAAAGTAGATTGCTAGAAAAGTTGCTACAAAGGTAAAGTTGGTAAAATATTTGATTATGTCATTCTTCTTTCATAAACAATATAGATCAATGATTTGGTTAGGGTATTTTAATACTTTGAAATATCTTTAAATCTAGGAGATAGATAAATGAGAAATAACTATAGCATAAACATAATATCTAGAAGAATTAATATAGATGAAACTCCTAAGTGTAAAGTAAGATTACCTACTAACTATATTTTATACCATATTCAATTAAATGTCTATCATCACTACTAACACACTAATTTAATAATTATTACTGTGAATGGCTATGTATCTGAAAATAAATAAATTATTATTCTTATATAAAAAAAATAAACAGGCCAATCTATCGCAAATGATGTTTACCAACAATGAATAAACAATAACAGTCTTTATGTAAGAATTTAAGTAGAAAACATTAGCTTTCTAGTCTTGAGTTGCATAAAGACACATTTTTTCACACACATTAATGTTGGTAAAATACAAAATTGTTAAGTTGGCAGCAACGTGGTGTAAAACGCATCACCTATAACGTCTCCCTCCGCAGAGAATAATGGTGCAAGTACATTATGATTCCTTATTATAGATAACAGGAGGGGAGACAAATGAGCCTGTAGCTTGAAATACAGTTGAGCTCGAGATGTAATTAATTGCTTGACTAATTATTGCGTTTGTTATTATGATGTCTTTTTAGTAAATTAAAGTGATATAATATGTAACTTCTCTGTATGAGAAGAGGCCTTTGCTTTGCAGTGGTACAGTTACAGGCAAATTTATTATTATAAAGTGATATACCACATTGAGGTAAAGTTAGGTCCAACTTTATTCGTCATTTCAGTATTTTACAGCCTAACACATTTTGCCGTGGAATGCAGTGGTAGTTTAAACCTCAACTAGTGTACACCATTCATTAGGGTTGGGCCGCATTATTTTACTCATATTTTTAAAATTAAAAAACCTATAAATATTTTCTATATACCTACAATCATTTTATTAAGCACAATCACAAAAATTCTAGGCAGGATTAGGAGTGCTTCACTGTAAGCCAGCCATATTTATTTTAGATTTTGGCCATTTACATGGTATGACAAACGTGTAAAAATAAATAGATCAAAATATCATTACAAATATTACCTTTAAGTTAATGGCAACATACGTCGTATTTCTCTATAAAACAGGAGAAAATAAAACTGATCGTCAGGTGCGAACTCAACGAGGAAAACAGTTTTTTTAACACGAAAAAAAATATATTAATTTTCAACCCAACTCAAGTGAAAGTCAATTCTGTATTCACGACATGCATCAATTCAATCATCGATAAAGTCTACTCACCTGCGTAAAGCATGAGCAAAAAGCGTTACGTTGTGAACTCACTTATCAAACGATCGGACTAATTTATAACCAGGAGTTATTCAATGCTCGGTTGGTCTCAAAGTCTCTAACTTTGGTCGTGGAGTAGTGAGTAAATGGAATGTTAATGTTCAGTAAACATTAATCCTTTAGCGTGCTGTTCATATACTTTTGCACTTACTAAAACAACTAATTAGTGTGCGTGTAAGTTGTGTCTTTCTTTCAAGTATGGTTGATGAACAACTTGGTGTCAAAGTTTAAACCACCCGCGCCCGTAGGCCGCTGACATGGGTTTACACACCGTTCAAAAATCTCTTAAGTGTGAGTTGGTTTCGTCACGATGTTTTTCTTCACCATTGCAAGGGGAATTATTCCAAAAACCATCTTACTTCCCTTTGTAAGGTGCTGGGATATTTGAATCCTGAAATCTCTGTGACGGTAAGGAATTATTTGGCAATTAATGTTAATATTTTTCAAAAAATTACAAATATTACACAAAAAAATATTATATGCTAAAATAAAAACAATTGGACCCTTGAAAACAACATTCGTAATATTTATTCAGACTTGTCGCCATTTCATCCGCACTTTACCACTTCATTTGCCTTCTACTCCGTGACGTCAGAACACCGGCCCCGCCGGCTCGAACACGTAAGCAATTGGGAGATTTTCGTGTTATCACGTATCATCTTCGGTGCGTGTCTTGCATCAGAATTACTCGCACCAAAGCGTACAAAGTTACTGCCCCGTTGACTATTGGAATTTAGTTTTAGTACCGTTTTCAATTATAGATGAAATTGTTCGATAAAATTGAGTTACAATATTTATGTAGGCGTGGTATTATCGCTTATTAGGAGATTAAGGCCCAATTTCACCGTTCGTTAATAACTGAGTTTAATAAAACTAAGTTTAGCTATACACAAATTGCAGTTCTGATCTCAGTTAAACGCTTGAACCGACTTTAACTTGATTGATCGCGTTTAGTGTCAGTGGCGAAATCGGCTAAGGCCCTGTTCTACCGCGTACTGGTAAAATGATATTTACTAATCCAAAGTTCGAAATATGTAGAAAGAAAAAAAAAACGATCCCGAGCGGGATTTGAACCCGCTACCTACTGGGTAAAGCCCCCCGTCGCTCTGCCACTAAACTATTCGTGATCCCGCCCGTGGTATCAAAATTCTCTTCAACATTCAACCATACCCTTTGTATGGAGTACTAGTGGCAGAGCGAATGGTGGCTTTATCCAATAGGTCGCGGTTTCAAATCCCGCTCGTAATCCATTTTGTTTTTCTACAAATTTTTAGTGTTCGCATAGTATGCATAAATACATTTATAATGTTTATGTATTTAGTAACCTGTAAGTTAACATATATCCAAAAATACCATGTTAAACAGACCTTAAATATTCTAATTTGTTTGTTCGATAATACTAATGTTGATGAGATAATATTCTCAGTACCAATTATTATTTATCTAAGAATCTATTTCTCTTTAAAATGTATCCCAACGCTAAGAATTTCTCCTATACCGTGAGATAAGTTTCAAATTATTTCACAGTGCTTAAACACACAGACCGACTACCGTCCATTTTTTAAATTATCTTAGATAATTATATTTCTCAGTTTGTAAATATAATTATTTAGAAGTACGTAGGACTTCGTAGCTGCTCATAACTGGAAGCACTACGTAGTTCGTAGCAGCTACGGCGTCGCAAAATTAACAAAATATTTTGCTACCTATAATAATAATTATTAAAGTTAGTTTTTCTCTAGGGATATTCTGGTATACTAACAAAGAAGAACTAAGCAAAATCTCAGAATACAGAAAAATTTAGAACTCGTCAAAAGGCAAAAAGCATCATTAATCACTCCATAATGGAGTGATTTCATGATGAAATGATTTCACATTCTGACAGTTAGTCGCGCATCATATTTTTGTCACGATGTAAATCTTTAATTCTAATTCAAATCAATTTGGTTATCGTGAGTCCCACCAGTAAAAATGTCGTCGGGCATACTAAGAAGCAGAAAAAGATAATATTTTGTTTATGGACATAGTGGGTGGTAAGGAAATACGATTGAACACGGGCTCTGGTTTGTTTTGTATTCTGAGGGTAAAATAAAGAAAATTAGGCAAAAATATTATGATCAGCTGAAATAACTGAAGTAGTTTTGAAAATTGGTTGATGTGAGCTGGAGGTGAGAGAGAGAATTTGTGTCACTTCTTAATTTCACTAAAACTTTGGCTATTATTACTTATCATTGCTTTAAAATACACGACAATATTTATTTTAAATGGAAAAATGTATAGTAGGTCTCAAAGTTAATACTACCAAATTACGAGAGTCACAGAATTAGATGAGGTGACCCTAAAATCAGAATACCAACGAACTGTGCCGATATTTCACATCGGCATAGACAATCCTACACAATAGACTATAGAAAAAGATTTTTTTTATAGTTAACTCGAGCTAGCACTCAGACAAATTAATCTCCTATCTGTACAGATCAACTGTTCGCTTGCATTCGCACGGCCGATCGCAAAATCAGTGCTGAAATTATAGAGTTGCACACAGGTGTATACGCCCATTTCCATTTGCATGGATAGTGTTATGCAACTGGGAATACCCGCTGATCAGTTCATGAATCTCAAAACCGATGACAGTGTAACCATTTTGTATTACGGTTTAGTTTGCCGAGAAGTTTTTTAAATCGGCAATGTTTTTTCTGTACACATTGAGTACGTAATGAGATTTTGTAAGTTTTGTTCATGGAGAAAATTATATTGTTTAGTTATATAAATAAGTCAGAGGTTTGAAGTTTGAGCCCAAGAAAAGCCTCTAACTTTTCATAAGTTATATGCATATTATATTTATTCATTTTTGTATATTAGATATCTCAATTAATGAGGCACAAGTAAATGCTATTTCGCTTTGTTAAGAAATCACATTCTTACATTCAGACGGGAACAATATCAGTATGCTGTTATTTCTTGAAATCTTTGTGAATGAGAGATTACAGAAGAAACATATTAACTATTAGGTAGCTACTTACGGGATAAAAGTGAACTGTTTACAAGAAAATACAGGTGTGTGATATATTTCTAACATTTAAGCCAACAAAGAACTAAAGGAACTGTCTAATAAATAAAAATATTTTAATGTCTTACAAATGCCGTGTGACGTACTCGTCCCGCGGGTGTCGAAAGAAGTGACAAAAAGAAAGATTCGGAGGATGGGCAACAGCATCCTTCTGTTATGCAGCAATCAACTGCTACTGCGATAGTCAACCCGTTTGCCCAGCATGGCGATTATGGGCAAATACCTCGAAGGAGCATACAACAATGGCGCGCATTGGAAGAGGCCTACGTTCAATAGTCGACTAATACAAGTTGATGATGAGAATGATGTCTTACAAAACAAATCCTATGCTTTTTGCAACTTACAATCAAAAAAAATTTTTTTTATCCAAAATCGTATAAAACGGAAGTAAACAACTAAACCATACGGTTCTAATAAAAAAAACAGTTGTATGTATTTGCCACGATCCATCAACGTTCATTGAAAATTTATAAAAGGGTTTTTATTATTTAAATGATCAAACAAAGCCTTCAATCACCAAACCTGTCAGGCATACACTCGATACTAAATTCTGCTGCTATCTTTTTTTTTGTAAATTACCCTAACGTTTGAATAATTTTAATTTCATTTCAAACATGATAACGAGTATTTTTTTAATGTAATTCTAACAAACTAGCTTTGTTTAATAATAGAAGATATATTTACATACTTTACTGAATAAATTGAATTACTAAATTACTACTAAATTTTAATAGAAAGGCACGTTAAGCTTAAATTATGGTAATTTAGTAAGTTTTCAACGCTTACATTTTTGACCTCAACATTACATACATTTACATACATACATACATTTTTGAGCTTCAGCTCTGTCCACACACAATAATATGGTGGTAGAGCCGTGCTGGTTTCAGCACAAATGGGTCGGCTTGACCGGAGTAGTACCACCCCTTTAACAGAATATCGGCGTGAAATAACAGTATCTGTACTGTTGTATTTCATACAGTCAGTAAAGAGAACGGGGGCAATATGGTGATACAGTCATCTATGGGTACTTGCTGGTGGAGTACTCATAAGGGGCTTTCCAGTTTCCACTCGAAAAAAAAGGTGACCCTTACGCTTGTTCGAATGCTTTTTTCAATAAAAAATAATTCGCGGAAAAAATTCAAATCACACATCATTTCACAACAGATCAACACATATATTTGTCCCGTTAGATATTGTTCGGTAAATGATATTTGATTTTCTTTTGTTTTGAGTAAAGTAAAGTTACGGTCCATAGTTCTTTTAGTAGACAGACATTTCATATTTTAAGACATACTTAAAGTAGCGACCTACGATGACTTACACACGATTGCTATAACTTCTTACTTTGTATTACCGTTTGAAGCTCTCCTCAGCCCATAACCGTAAAAAGTCGAGGTAATAATAATTTCAGTTTAATTGTCTGGTTCTCTCGCGTTTTACTTCTGTGCCTATAAAAGTTTTTCGCACCGTGTGCAGGCCAGCGGACGCTCCGACGCGTTGTCCACTATGTATTTGCATTCTGTTATTGGCTGTCCGATGTAAACACTCGACTGATTGGACACTATATTTATACAAACGTGCCTACCAATAACTTATTTAGACTCAATTCGAAAATAAAATCAAACACCCCACTTAAAATGAGCACGTAAAACAGCCGGTTTATATAATGTAAAACACACATTTTACGTTATTCTGCAAACGACTCCCATTACACTTTAAATATGTTACTGATACTTAAGATTTCATATCTCGTATCTATAAAGCAAATAAAAGCCAACGCGAACGTCGCTTGACGACAACCGAGAGAAATTCACTTCATAGGAAACGCAATTTCAAGCGAACAAACAAACTACTGGCGTCTGAAACCCTTCCACTCAGTTTAATTACTTCACAAAGAATGCGTCGCGTTCGCTCGATGAGGAGACAAAATTAACGCTCTCAAATATTTAATTTAAATTTCCCCCCGAAAACGAATGATAACAGCGGGTTGGAAGGACTTGTGGCCGCGAAGGTACATAAAAACACTTTTTAGAAGCAGAAGTGAAGCAATTCATTGTACCAGTAAGTGCTTCGTAACGCGATGAGTTTCTTTTAGTTGATTCACTGGGGCCGGAGACGGTAAATTGAGTTTAGAGAAAAGAAACACGACCAAACGAAGTGAACAAATCGCGATCAATTTGCAAAGAGGATCCAGCAGTTAAGGATAATTAATTTTAGGATATATTTTCTCTAGTTGTGTTAAATCCGCAGAGCTCATCGTGATTTATAAGTCCGCTTGTATTCAGATAGTGCAGTGAATGCAATATATTCTTAAGGATTGTTAGGTTCAAACTGCAACTTAAGAAATTCCAAAGTCAACTAAAACAGGTAATAGCTACAAAACGCCAAGAAATCCGAAAACGGCGAAAGCGTGTGCGCCGCTCGGTTAATCAAACTGTCACTTCAAGAATTCCGCGCGGAATCCTTCCCGAGAAAACTCCCCTAACTTTTGATTGCTGCGAGAATTCCTATCTACTTATACAGTTAGAGATTGCTTAATCACGTTCTTTAAGTTATACCTATGCGCACTAAGCGAACACGTAATAATTTTCCTGAAATCTACCCTTAAAACTTTAACTCCAAGAAATACAACTAAATAAAACGCAATTGCAATTAGATTAACATCGCGACGGTTCATTATTCCGCTTTATTTAATAAGCAAAAGGCTACCCTCGTTGCCCCTCAGAGTTATTAATTAGAACAAAAATTCTGATCGTTCAGATTTTGTTCGCTAAATTGGCCACTCAAACCCGTAAAAGCCGTCCAAAGGAACTTAACGACGGTCAAAGAGAATAACCGCAAATAAGCTCCGATCTAAGACCGTGGAAGAAAATTCCGTTTTCCTTAATTCACCCTAAATAGACTTTTGGGGATGCTGGTGCGATTGTTTACATTTGACGAATAATCCGTTCGTTTTAAAAACAACTTGATACTTGCATTTTGACATTTTACCGTATGGAATCTTTTCAGATTGAAGCATTAATTTGTTGATAACAAAATATCTTTTTACTCAATGAAATTAAGGTTTATATTTAAATTTGATTCAAGACTGTGTATTTTCTTGATAGAAACACACGAGTTGTTCATCGTTTTTCTGCTTAACATACCTATGAATGTTACGCTAAACTGTAGTTGGAGTCCTATACTTTAGTTTAATTGCGTGCAAACATCCAGTCCGTTAAATAGTTAATGTAAACAGAAGTAATGCAGCCAGCCGGCATGATATTCAATGTAAATACCTGACAGACGCAGGGGAGTTTTACCAAAGTGGCTGAGCGAGGCGAGAGCAAACACGGTGCGCGAGCGACGCGATGGCGACGCTTGATAACGACGACGACGGTGCGCACTGTCAACATAATATTGAAGTTGGTATATTATACCAACTTAGGAGAAATTATTTAGGGGAAATTGTTATGCTTGAATTATTAATTGTTTTGGAACCACTTATTTTATTAACGCTTGCTTCTCTAAGATACTTTCTCTTATTTTCTCTTAGAAGGGTAAGACGTGATTTTTTTTTGTTCGCTAACGAACCTGTTCCGATTCGGACGAAGTCGGATATCCCGCAATTCTGAAATTTGCAATAAATAATCCAAAATACACGTTTTGCTTCTTACGGTATTCTTAGACATTTAATACATCATCTTCTGTACAGAACGAAATAACAGAATATAGATAGAAAAAAAACATGCACTGCCTTAACAAGCTCGGAGCATTGTATATTACCGGTGAATCCCCATACAATTCGATACCAGACCCATAACTCATTACCCAAAACTGATTAGATCGTATCATATTTAACGCTGGAACGTAAAAGTTTATTTTACAGCACTAATGCGTACCCCGCGATATATTAACGTCATTTCATTAATAACGCGACACATTTACTGCCATTAATTTATGACGTATAACGCATTTGACTTGTGGCACAACGTGAATGATTTCCTGTATAATTATTTAACTTTCCTATTTAAATATAGGGAGAAATTCATAATGATAAAGCTAATTTTTAATCAGTCAATATTGAAAAGACTTACGTTATGATTTATAATATTTGAAAAATTAAAGGGTGGCTATTTATTATCGTTTAACGTACTACTGAACCGAATTCAATAAAATTTGCTACGAAGAAATGACATGAGAAAGAGGATACTTCTTTTTGATATACCACGCAACCATCCATCCAGCTAGTCTTACAATAATAATAAAAAAGCAACATGTAACTGACCTACTACAAGGCAAAAGCCTCTTCTCATACAGAGAAGGATCGAGCATTAATCACCACGCTGGCTAACTAACTATGTGTTGGCGATTTCAGTCTATTAAGTCCAGATTTTCTCACGATGTTTTCTTCCACCGTTAGTCAGTGGTGTCTTATATTAACATAAAAGTACATATAACATTGACCCACATTGCTACATTGGTATATGCCAGGCTTGAACCACACCAACTTGTTTGCAAAGCAGATTCGTAACCAATCCCCCACGACGACATACAATATGAGGTCAAAATTATTTTATATCCGTGACAAGAAAATATTTCTAATAGAATCTACCTATATGATACTAAGTAACATGTAAATATACAAACTAGCAGAATTTGGTATTACATTTGAAAACGGGATAACTCAAATTAAATAGCTTAAACAAACAAACATGTAGACTATATATTAGTGCAGTGCATTACAAACGTTATTCCAACAATTTAAATGCATTTTCCTCGTTATTAGCGCGAAAAGTTTTGAATCTGGAGCATCCGAAACCGAACTGCATGAATGCTCCGAGCGTATTCATATCACGTTAAAAAGCGGGACATGCCTATTGTACTCGTATATTGATTTGAATACGAACTATTTGAAAATGGTTTTAATGTTTTTTTTTATCATAAAAGTCGTTTCCCGAACTTTTTTCTGTATTACAAATATAACCATTTTTGGAACTGCAAGAAAACACATGCAGGAACTTGAGCAGAGATTATCAATTAAAGTGGTAGTTGTAAGCTTTATAAGCGATTTGATTAATCTTAAAAGTGGCTGCCCATACCTGCTCAACCAATATGCATAGATCATCGTGGTCTTTTCAATCCTTTTTTTTAAATTTTCAATGCTGTGTAAAGCCATGTCAGAGGCCTACGGGTGGTTTAAACTCTGACACCAGGTTGTTCATCAACCATACGATATGAAGAATTGTGATTGACCTTGGTACAAGCTCTTTTACTTCAATTTGTGAGAAAAGACTTTAAGCTTTTTTTTTCGTGCTCGTAGTACGCATTATCTTAAATGCCATCAGTTGCTTATATTCCGTTTAATTTTTGCCCACAGTTCATCCGTTGGTACAAGTGCCAAACCAACTGGTGGGTGCTCCGACGGGCACTGACGTCACTCTTCAATGTCACGTCGAAGCCTCACCTAAGGCTATCAATTACTGGACCAGAGAAAATGGTAAGAAATTCTTTCTAACTGTGTGATATAAGAATATACAGGGTTATTTGTAAAACACCAGCATCCTTCAAAGGGGTCATTGAACTCATCATTATGAACAACTTTTACTATGGGACCAACCCTGAAATCGCAATCTGTACCTTTCTTTCAATGTGATTTTTATATTAGAACTATTAAAACTACGTCCAAATGAATATATTTACTTCCTTTCTTTCAAAATGTCGTGGCAATATTTCCGAATTACCCGAATCGGATAACTTCATAAAACGATAGCATTCATGAAATATTAATCAATGGGACGCTACTGAAGGTGCCAATCTCGTAGCCCAGTTCTGGGCTGACACAATTTAGATAGCCATCGACACGCTAAGAAGAAGAAGAATCAATGTGTGTACAAAAACGTTTATTTTTAACATAAACTCACGCCTATATTCCCCAGAGTGTGTAGGTAGAGGTGTATGCAGAAGGTACACCCTCGTTCACAATTTTTAGTTAATTCAAATATTTTTAATAATTAACTAAAATAAGAAGTAATATACGAGTAAATTAGTCAGGTAAGTAAAGCCACATTTAACTCTGTTAACTTTTAAGCATGACTAATGATGATTTACGACTAATAGCTTCTGTCTAGACTTCGCTTAACCCTATTGGTTGTTAAACTACAACCAATGAAACGTAATCTATTTAACAACACTTATTTCAATACAATATTACTGGATTATAATCCAAATTATTGATGTGTAAATATCTTATTGATAATAATTCTCTATGTTATTTATATCAAATCATAACTAATATTATAAAGTGATAGTAAATAGGTATGTTTATTACCTATTCACCACTAAACCGATCATCCTGAAATTTTGCATATATTATGTTGTCAGATGTTTAGAAACGGACATAAGATACTCTTCATTCCGAAAAAAGTACTGTTCCTGAGGAAATCAAAAAATAAATATAATTATTTAATAAGAAAAGCCCACGATCTTCGACACGGTACGTCGTACATGTAAAAAATTCACAAAAATATCAAAAAATAACTTTCTTATGATAATAGATGGCGCCACGTGTCTTTCAAATAATTGCTGAATTTTAAATTTCAATTTTTTCATTTTTTTTAAATTCCACGCGGACGAAACCGCGGGTACAAGCTAGTAAAAATACTCAGTAAAATAAATTAAAGTTCAGCAAGGCATTCATTCAAGACAAAAAGATAAAATACTCTCGAAGGACAAAGTTAAAACTGTTTGAATATATCTCCTGGTGTCAGTTTTATGGTGTCCGAACTTGGACAGTCACCAAGGCGACTTAGCACAAAGTAGTTCAGACTACAAAGAAACACTACATGTTAAACATTAGTCTAGAAACTTAACCCTATATTTGGGAAACTTGTTAAAAACAAGGACCCGTAGAAGGTTAGAATTTAACGTAAGTTGTAATAAGTTTTCTATACATCTAATGATCAGAATTTCCATTCCATTCTTTATTATACTTTTGCCTCTCTTTGGTGTATTATTTAATAAGATAATAACCGGTAAACGTACACACCATGAATTCTACCTTAACTAAACGGTGGTAACCCTAGTAAAAGAGCCAGAACCACAAAAAATCTAGATGTAAAATGTACTATAATGGTATAGCATAGAGTCTAAAATCGATTAATTTACTCGGTCTTGGAACCGAATACTGGACTAACGATGCTCTAAAAAAAACAATTAGGTATAATTTTATATTCAATTCTGCAGGAAAAAAACTATCATTCGAATCTGATATTATCATCAGTGGATATTACATAACCTTTATCGTAAACCTTTCAAGTACAGAGACCAAAATTAGCTACTATAGAATCAAAATTCTCCACGCATTTTCCTGTTTTCACGCTTCGTTTATCATAGTTCAGGATCAGTTAACGCCAGCTATAATTAGTGTAATCTCTGATTGTGTTCTAAAGATGTTTACGAGCGGCGCAACTCATAAACTGTATTAAGTACTAAGCACGAACCTCGAGAACGGAATAAGCAACTAATTTCATTATTCATAAAGCACATTGGAAGCGTTAAAGCAGTCATTAAATGAGTCGTTATTCATGTCCCTACTATCCTCTTTGACAGGCCACAGGGGCTAGTGCTTGCTTACAAGTTATTGCGTTTTTATGGACGTATTTAAAGGGAAAAAATATGCGGTTATTTCATGTCCGTTTTTCATTTCGCAAAGATTTATTTTTACTTTGATTATATGGCGCCTATGTTGCGGCCTACGGCTTATTAACGACCTCATAATTATAGCTGCGATGACAACGTAAAATATTGCCGTTCCAGAAATTAATAAATGAACTCTGTTTGCTGTCAGTGATTAGTTTTCTTTTCGTTTAGTTCTCTTAATTCATCAAAGGTCTATTTAATGAGACGCAAAAGGACGCATTCATTTTTGTCCACTGGGATCCAAAAGATCTTTCATAGGTGATACCTACAATAAATTTAATTCAACTGGGTCTTCTCGTCTTTTTATCATATTTTAACTTTTTAAGAGCAGTGAGATACCTTCTAATTCATTAAATTTAATTGTCTACATTAACATAGAATTAATACCAACGTAATACGTTTTCGTATAGATGTTCTATTAGGTAGGTAGAACCCAAGTTATCAATAGAAAATAACACCGCTAAAAGCCATTTAGACAAAATTAACTCGACCGGTTAACATAAATAGCCGACCGTCAAAAGGCAAACGAAATTGGACACTGTGAAATTTAACCTGTGGGCTGTGAAATACCTATATAAAAACACGTGTTAACTAATACAAATAAGGCTTTTAACCTAACAAAACATCAGAGAGGTCGGGGACTTCATTATTTCTCATTAAAATGACACCCTCAGGATAAAAGTTGCTTATTTAGTACTTGGGTGACAGATGGACAAAAGCACTCCTCAAACGACGAAGGGAGATGTGCCAGAGATAAGCTCAATATTTACTTTACGTTTGTTTTACGTATGTAGATGAAGGAAATAAAGATCAAATGCGACAGATTATGTCATGACTTTAACAAAACTGACCCAACGCCCGCACTCGACGTCGTAAAGCCAAATATTCATAAAACTGACAATGTAGAGCTCGCATTTGTATAATTTCGCAATATTTAGAAATAGAAATGCACCAAATTGGCATTAGTTGACGCGAAACAAAATATTGAAATGCAAACCTATGATAGTTATAATTCTTCCGCTTTATGGCGTTGAAGATAGGCAAACACAATTGGAATTGGACATGCCAAAATACGTTTTAGTCGAGCGCTAGTTTTCAAGTGGATAATGCGTTGCAACAAACACCCGGCACGGTCGGCGGACAACGGCCGGCCACTAAAGTCGAGTTAGGAATGGATTTACGGGTTACGGACCGTCCAGTGCCGTCCTCTACCGTCCGATGCCGTTCGCAGTCGGCGCTTGCCACCGCACCACATGCCGCGACATGTGTGAACGGTCCTCGACCAAAACCCGACAAAACGAACAAAACTTTTTCGCAATGCGGTCTTTAAACTTATATTTTTTGTCGGTCTAATCGAACAGTTTATGCGGTCCAATGCAAGCGCAGTCAGAGTTTGCTAAAAGTTAGACGCATTTAAATTGAGATTTTGAAGCCACATTTTTGCTGGATAATAAAAACTTGCCGTGTGTTATTCAGACCTACCTACTACAATTATTTGGCTTCGATTATTTGCTATGTTTATACGTGAGTCTTAGAAGTATTTTTTTAGCACTTATTTTTAAAATAATGAAAGTAATGAATACATTTTATTGAAAAGCAATCCTGAAATCTTTATTCATTTTTGTATTCAAAAGATTTATTTTCTTGCATAATAACTACTTTAGATTCATAATATATTATCTCAAGGTTGTAAGAATAATTATTATCTTTAGCTAAACATCACTGTCTAGCCTTTTGTAGATTTAATTTGAGTTCGAGTTGTACATAAAGCTCACTATAGCTTACCTTGTAAAAAAAATTTTGCTGCAAAACCAGCCTATAGTAGTTTCATCACTGAATAATTGGTTATACCCTAACCAGGCAAATGTATAGTGCAAGCAGATTTAGATGCAGTTACAAAGGCAACCGAGCTCGCTATTACGCGGTCGGAGCGACCGACCGCGCAAAAAGCGGACCAAATTCTATTACCGCCCGATATGCAACAAAGACCGCTGGCCCGTCCGCTTCAAATTGCTTTAGGCTACAGTCACAATATTTACTCTCACATAGGTACGTATCACAATATTCCGACAAATCTAAATTCAATTTCAAATATTTCCAACTCAATCAAAATTTAGTCGTTGGATTTTATAAGTTTTCTATTATAAATCAAACAAGTGAATTCGTGAGTTATTTATGTTAGGAAAATATAAAGATTTCATAAACATTAACATTTTCCAAAAGATCGCTTTTCGGGGATCACGCTTTTGATCTGGCGCAACTTCTCCCTTACGCATTTGCACATTTAAATATTCATCATTACTTATTAATATTCATTATTTTGATAATATTCAATATTTTTTATATGCACAACCATAAAAGAAT
Source organism: Protodeltote pygarga (assembly GCA_936450705.2). Classification (NCBI taxonomy): domain Eukaryota; kingdom Metazoa; phylum Arthropoda; class Insecta; order Lepidoptera; family Noctuidae; genus Protodeltote; species Protodeltote pygarga. Next base: position 9,760,686 of record OW388249.2, on the reverse strand, counting down.
TTTAATATTTTCGACAGACTGTATTTCTTTAAAAAGAAAATTGCAACTTGTAAACCCGTCTTGCCGATATACTTAACTATTTTAAATTTTTAAACCCATAATAGCTTTTAAGTTTTTTGTTCCTCAATGTAAGTTTTAGCTTTTTTAATTTAAGATTAAGTAGGTATTGCTTTTCAGTATCATTATCTACAAGTGCTATAAACGCCTCAATCGTCATGTAGGTACTTAAGAAAAGATGATTAGTCTTGTAATGTTATGTAGAAACTGAGTAAGTGATGTGGTAGTACCTATAAAAAAAAAATATTTTGTAATGCAGAACGATATTTTTAAAATACTCTACAGTTTACGTACTATTTTAAAAATAATTCAACTTGGTAAAGCCCTGTAGTTTTTTTTCAGCTGTTAACAATCAAATGCTGGAGTGACATACAGCACATATATGTCTGGACCGTTACTAACAAACAGAGGGGTAGACGGCACTTCTGCGGCCCATAAATTGCGGGGACTACAAATTAAATTAGGTAATACACGGGCGTGACGAGATGGGACAAGCGGCGTGCCGGCCGCTCCGGACATGGAATGGGAGTGTCCGCCATTCGCAGCCAGGCCTTCCGACAACTTTTTGTTGTAATTTCAATCGGGTTTTATTTAAATAAAATTGCTTACTTTATTGTCGCGCTGTACAGGTTATTTTTCGATGGCGCTTTTAACGAAACGTTTTTATTTCGACTAAAATATCAATGTCTGTTTAAATTGCGACGTGGTTACGTTTATCTGGATAGTGGACTTTTTTTGTAGCTTTATTGACCGGTCAGTATTTAACAATAAATACATTGAATACAATAAATAAACAATACGTTAAACACAAACAAAACTATCTCACAATTAATCTTGGCTTCAACTTTTCAAGCATCATCATCCAGTTCCATTTATAACCGTTCGATACGCCTTCAATTGAATGGTGTAAACTGATAATTAATTAACAAAGTTGTCAACAATAAACAAAAGAGGGTGTGGCTGTGGCGGGCGCCCGTAGAGGTGTCAGTTGCATCAAGCGAGCCGCAGATTTGTGGTCAGCCGGGTCGAGCACCAAAGCTACGTCTCTTGACAGATCTCGATGTCTTTGGCTTGACCGCAGTTATTAATGAAGCCATTGTAATCGCATTTCTATTACCAAAAGCAAATTAATTAAGAAGTGGGGTTGGTAAGTGGTTTTAACAAAGAGGTCAATCAATTTAAATATAGATAATTTGTTATGACGGTTTTCTGTCTTCTTTAGAGGGCATTTATTGGCCACTTTTTTTGGACTTTTATAATTATTTCCCTTTTCTTTTGAAGTATTTAATTTAACCCACACACCCTTATATATAAACGAGGATTATACGGTTTTTGACATTAATGTCTCTTAAGAATATTGCCATCTTTTTTCATTGCTAATAAATTATAAGGATACCTATAGTTCAGTGTTTAAAAATGAAATACTTAGTGAAGGTCTTAATTATTTCCTCAATCTAAGTAAGAAGATTGTTATTATGCCTTGCTTATTGTATTTCCCGAATGTTCCAAGTGCAGTCCAAGATTTATTCTCAACGCATTAAACTGTATTTCAAGCAGCAATAACAGATGATGTTTTGCTACCATTTGGCTTAGCATAGCAACATTGCAGTAGTAATGTGGCGAGTTCTGAGATATGATAGCGCTGTATAGCATGCCAGTAATTGCACTTGCACGTTCATAATAGATTATAATTACTACACAAGTCAAATAACGTGGTGGTAGAGCCATCAGCAAGAATGGGCCGGCAGGACGGGGTAGTAATATCCTGTTACATAATAAAAAGCTGCCTGTAACTATCCCACTGCTATACAGAGAAGGATCGAGCATTAATGAGACTCATTTGGTCCAGCCGCGAGACACAACCGTGACGTCATTTACTTATTTTAGAATATTTTTAGTATCTATTTTGTATTATCATTTTGTTAGATAGGTACTCTACTTAGGTACTTTTGTGTTGTGTCCTTTTGTGCTGTTCCAATAAGTGTTTCTTTCTTTCTTTTTAAATTCTGTGTACTATTTCTATTCCACTACTATTTCTACAATCAGACCATAACTTATCTGTGTGCTAAGTTTCATCTCAATGATTTTAATAGTTCACGGGCTTTTCAATATCAAACATCTTCACATCTAGAAATTCAACAGTGTAAAAGCAAAGGGACCTCCTTTCGATAAATTTTATTAAATGCTTTTTAAATAAGAGTCCAGCAGACCAATGTTTGCACTGCCATATTATTAAAGTTTATTTTCAACAAACAAATGCGTTTGAACTCACCGCAATAATAAATTAACGTCATTTTCATAATTAGAGTGATATTTCTTTAGTGCACCGGGGAATAACAACAACAACAGCAAAATAATACAAAATCCTTTTTAATCATAATAAATGTATAATATACTAGAATGCAGCAATCCTGAAACATTATTGGATTTAGCAATGTACACTCTGCAGTCCGTAGACGACTGCAGGTCCAACGAAAAATCCGCGCGTAACACTTATTCTCTCTAAAAATACTTTTAGCACCATCTATGAACTTAAGTGGACATTAAAATAAATTTAGACTGCACTCTACGTATATAAATTATAGAAGGCAGTGTAATGCTCATAGATTATAAAAAAATATATCCTGTAGCTTTTTTTTCTCGCCGCGTCGCGCTGAACCGGACTGTCAAGCGGATGAGATATACATATCCCTAAAAAATAACGTGACAATTATGTGATAAGAACCGATGCATTGTAGACTTTTACCCCTTTTTAAAACGACAATTAAAAGTTTACTGACAAACGTCACTTAAGTCAATTTCCATCTCTATTTATTTGCATGAAAATGACGAGGACAAGTATAATTTAATCAGTGATTAAGGGTGACATGTTTTATATCTTAAAGTTTTAGGTCCTTTAGGTTTAGGGCCAAGCCTCTTAGGGTAGACTTTCGTTGTCCTTTCTGAACGGTTAATAAAAGAAAGAAAGAGGAACTGTTAATATTTCTCAAAAGAATTTTTAATTTGCTATAAAAACGATGATTAAAATTCTAACGGTAATATTATCCTCAAGTTAAATTTTACGGCTTCTTAAGTTCACCCCAAAATCAAATACATCTTTTGTTAATTGAAGTAAAATCAACCACCAACTCGGTTTATTAGTGTGTAATGGAGACACCGCCTTATGGCGTGATTAACGATCGCATCAAGTCGGCACGACGAAGTCTACGTCGAAGTCACTGTATTATATTACCGAAGTCGGATGCCGAATGAACTGAATATCAAACGAGTTAAGATGTGTTACGAGTATAAAATGTGTTAGAAACATTTTAACAGAATAATTTTGGTAGACCGGAGTTCCTAGGGAAAGGGATGTGGTAAGAATTTGACTTATTCTTACTCCATTTTTGCGTAAATAAAGATGATAAAAACCGGCCAAATAGTCGGACTCGTGTAGTAAAGGGTTAAGTGTTTTATTCTTTTTAATTTTTCTGGCTCAATGTCCCAGACTTACATTTTACGGTGTAAGTAGAAAAATAAAAATTCCAAAAATATATTTTACTAACTTTAGCCCTCGGCTTCGCTCGCGTGGTACTTAAATTTAAAATTCATGATTCATTGAATGAGACACATCACACATCTATTATCATAAGAACATTATTGTTGTTTTCCTCGGGAACATTATTTTTTTCGGGATGAAAGATACCCTATGTCCGTTTCTGTACACCTGACAACGTATATGCAAAATTTGAAGATGATCGGTTAAATGGTTTAGGCGTGAAAAGAAGAGAATCGAAAAGCAAATTGAGAATCTTATAACCCTAATAACTATACTTGACGACCAAAATAGTATGCTACACACAGCTACAGCTTTAGTGTTTCTAATTTCTTGTAGCGTGAGAAACTAATTGTACTCGGTGTCATAGTCTGAATTAATGCGCTTAACACCACTGGAAACTGGACAACGACATGAATTAAATGTTGTTTTCATTTACATTGTACTTCCTATAAATGTGCAAATATTGTACAAATATTATAAATCTACTTGAGACACGTTTCCGCGAATTATAAAAGTTTATACCTACAGGTAATGAGTAAAGAAAATCCTTTGTAGTGTAGATACTCAAATTAAAATTGATTCGTTTCAAGATTAAAATTTTAATTTTAAATCTTTACTTTTTAATTTTTAAATCAAATGGTAAACCGTTGTAAATAACTTGTTCGAATGATAAAAGAAAAAAGATAGAGGTATTTAACTATAATTTTAATGTGGTATAGTTAGAAATATTATGTATTACAATGGCTTTACATTATCATACTAAGTCCGAAATAAATCAATATAACTTAGCTCGAAATTTGGCTAAGACATGTCTTTTCTCTCGTCTCTGTCTTGTCATTGAAGTTTGACAGTTGCGCGACAGTGATAGGGATACCACTCAGCCTAAGCAATAGCTAAGAAACATCTAAATAACTTCACCTAATATTCAGTCACATATAGATTATAACTTGTCATTTTTAAATGCACGAAGGTACAAGCCATGTGTATTTCATTAAAATACCTAAAACCGAAATTTCAATTTCATACCAGTAAGCCATGGTCACTGGCTGGCAATAAAAATAAAAACCCGCCCACAAAGTATACGAAGGAAGAAGAATGCAAGCAATTTTTAATGTTGAACGAAGCAACGCGACCCCCGCCACGGTAATAATGTACCAGCAACAAATATTCAACGGAAACGCTGTACCCAGAATCTGCTCACACATTTTGAACGTTTTCTTTCAATAAAAATGTTTTTTCTCATGTCTTATGAAAGATTAGTATTTTTGTTAATATTTTTCTTTACAGATAATATGGGAAGATGGTTTTGAAATGAATATTTCGTTACAAGCTGTAAGAAATAAAAATTGTTCTGTACCAAACTGAAATAATGATACCTTTTGTGTTTTCTTTGGAAACGTTTATGCAATAGATACAACTTTCCTTCCTTATATATAGCTGCATTTCAGAACTCTATGATCTAGCTTAGATATTTGAAACTCAGTTAACCGTTGGCCTTTATGGTGTAGGCATTCAATTAATTGAATTTTGGTAGGAGCGTAACCTATTAGAATCCAATGTCAGTACAGCGCATTTGAGTGCGGAAGGAATAACTATATTAATAAATATGATCGTATAGGAAATCGTATTTATTATTCAAAATGTTGATTGTGTTTAGATTTGCAAGTCGCTGTATGTTATCACTGAATTCAAGGGTTTTGTACCAGCGTGCGTTCCTGTCAAACGTTTTTTTTTTTGGAAAACATTTCAGATTCTTAGAAAGTCCAATATCAATATAATCAACCAGCTTTTTTAACATTTTAGATTCTAATTATTATTTTTATTTTGTTCATTTAAAACATGGCAAGGACTGGAAGCCGACCACAACATAGTTGGGAAAAGGCTAGGCAGATAATGAATTAATACATGGCAATGGCATGGAAATGCTGAGAACACGTTGCCTGATCTCTCAATATCTTTCAACATCTCTCAGAATAGAGTACCTACAATCAATCTCACTATAGTTACAATCCTCCAGGAATTATAACTGTCCTTTACAGTGCAGTGGCAGGATTGCTAGTATATATACCTTACGAGGCTGTCTTGTCTAACGGTAGGCATAAATCTTATCAAATAAATGATTTTTTAAAAATCCTCCCTCGCCTCTGGTCACCATTTAGTCCAAAAATATGTGCTGTTACTGACTAACTTCAAGCTGGCCTAGTAAGTTGGAGCCTACTCTAGATGGCAAATCTTTATTGAGATTGGCCGCATTGATAAATATTTAGTCTAGGGAAGAACATTATAATGTTTTACAAACAGTATTAAATAAACTAATATAATTAATTTATAGAAAAACATCAAAGGAGCTGATGACAAAGGACATAGAGCATGACTATTACACAGTTAATGAATAGCCAATATTCATAACTAGCCACCACATTTTGATTGGCAAACAACATGTCCCTCAAACCATGATTCAGTTGCGATATACACGACTATTAATGGATTAACAATCGCAAAGCGGCAGTTTATCCTTGTAATTACTATTGTTTTGTGAAGCACATTAAGCTTGCCGACTGACAAATTGAACACGAACGAATAATGTTAACACTTGCCCCAAAATCAACATTTGCTTGTTGACATTGCAACATGCGATGAAATTGAATATTATTTTAACTGAATGCTGTTCAGTTAGCACATACTGCAAAGTAGATACATTATGTGGACATATAGTGTATTGTTCCGCACACGACATGCCGAAACAATATTTCAATTCGATATCGGGCGGACAATGCTCGGAAGTGGCCGAATATAAATGGACGGAAAGGCTGTGCCTATCGAATAAAGGGTGAAACAAATGACTATATCAACTGAAACCAAAGATTTTGGTGTTTCGTAAATAAAATTAATAGTTGATTGTGGAACTGAACTCTTTAAATACCAATTTATCGATATATATACCAATTTAAATATATTTCTTGACTAATTTGTCTTCACCGCATTATAGAATTTAAGAATCACGATTAAGAATTTTCAATTGAAAAATATTACGTTTTTAGATTCATTAAAAAAGATCCCAACACTACTTTTAATTAAAAAACAACTCACATTTCTTTTTGTTCTAGGTGAAATGATAATATCAAACGACAAATACCAGATGACAGAAATTAACAGCTCTGCATACAGTGTGCAGATGCGACTCGTTATCCGGAACATACAGAGGAGTGACCTCGGGGGCTACAAGTGCATATCGAAGAACTCTATAGGAGACGCCGAGGGCAACATTAGGTTGTATGGTAAGTAATATCAATTATCAAGACAAAGCTACCTCTCTGAATTGTTAAAGGAATATTCAATAACTAAAAGCGACAATTTCGTGTGTCCATTGTTTGGTGATATCTCGGCTTTTAGAATAGTGCGGCAATATTTGTTGATGTATGTGACGGTTGAAGAGTAAATCCACATCAAGAGAATTGAATGCAAAACGACAAATTATCATTGATGTGCGCGCTAATTAATGACGTATGCGCAAAAATGATGCTCCGTTTCATCCTGATTCTCTGTTTACTATCAATTATTACTGACGCAAAGCAACCTTTTTAAAGTCAATTAAGATGTGATGACTTTTTTTATCGTATAAAATAATTAAGAAAATTAAATTATTATTTCGTAATTGTGTACCTAGAACATGTATCAAATTTTACACAGAAATGGAGTTGCCAAATCGCAAATCACGTGACGACGACGATCGTGACTACTCAATTGAAGAGACGAACGACGTTCGCTCCAGCCTCCAGGGTCCACTTCGGGAAGGTGGGCCTCGGGACGAGGATGCAGGGTTCTTAGGTGGCGGAGCCCCGGCTCCCGGCGCCGCTGCCCCCCTCGCCCCGCACCTAACCTTTTTAATAACGGCCTTAGTCCTCGCCACATGCTAAACTTTTTCCTTACAGCCATGTGCAAAGTTAAGACTGCCAAAAGTTATTTGCTTTGCTTTTTTTGTAACAAGGTAGGTTCTGTGGCTCATTAAAAATGTTGACAAGACTCCTGCAAACGTTAAAAGTTTGTCAAATTTCCTTCAATATAAGTTTAATGTCCTACAGTTTTCGCTGAATGTCACTGTTCGTTTGAGAAACACTCGCAATAACCTGGCACACTGACAAATAATACAAATAAAATATTTAATAATGAGTAGAGTCTTGTAAATATTCTTTGTTTATCTAATTTTACGTTCACTCCTCTTAGATTTTATAATATAGATCTCAGACAAAATTAATAAATCGCACAGAACTAACGAAAAGCCAGAGGTGCGTGCCTTAGGTTAAAATCTGAGACCTCTGACTTGCCATTCAACGGTCATACTACTTAAGCTATCACTCAACAGTAAGTGTAAACGAACATTATACCGAAATGGCGTATTTTTGTACCTATACAGTTTCGCAATTTAGTGCCCCAAATAATTCTGAAAGCCTAATTCGTCACGTATTCATGTCGTTACAGAAATGAACTAATTCTTTTGTAGTCTGGCGCGTCTTATTTGTGCATGGCTCAGCATTGTGCGACAATTATCTACAAGTGTCTGTGTCTCAGTAATTGGACATCAGTGTTTATCGTTTAGGTATAAAGACAATGGTATTTTTACCTGTGAACAAACGTTGAAGTGATTGTAACTACGTAATAGTCATTAGCATTTCATCAAATGTCAGCTTGTATAACATAATTGCTTATTGTATGGAAATAAAGTCTGTTTCAATCTAATTGAAAAGTTATATGTTATTTTCTTTAAGGGCCATAGCATACACGATACGTTTAGTAAAGGTGATCGGCGTTTTGATCGCTTTTCGAAAGCTAGATTCTCCGACTGAACGGTAGACACCGCAAATATACGAATGCCTATCGCAGCGATTCAGTAGCGTTCTTTTACCTTTTTAACATTACATAAAGTATGGATGCATCGCTAAATCTCGCTATTCCCACATAATGACTAAATTCAGAGATTGCCGAAACGCGATGCAGCATCGATGCAGTCGCTTTGTCGCCGATCGTCGATGCAAAAAGTATTGTGAGTGCTTTAGCCCTAAGGGTAGCTAATTTACACTTAGTTGGGTCTGCAATAAACCGAATAGAATATAATTTTGATGATTATTCAACAAAAAGGCCGTTCAATCTGTCCATACTATACATACACATATACATACTCGGTTTGGCATTAATCAGCCGACGAAGATGCGTTAAGCGCTACAAGCCAAACGGAGTTGAAATATCCCAAGTGGTTTTGCCGATCGGGCGAGCCGAATGATGACTGAATTTGTGTAGAAGCTTTATCGGATCGGTTTTGTTAGTAACCAAAACTGGCGAATCAAATTTGCTGACCAGACTAAGTGTAGGCCCTTATGCAAAATATCAACTATATGTTGTTTTCAGAATGATTAGAACGATTGAAAAAATCAATCACAGAGAAAACTAAACTTTGTGTACACGATTTAAAGATCCTTTTTCGAATTCACATACATATAACATTTAAATGAAATAGACTTTACTATTAATTGAGTTGTATTATAATAAAAATATTGTCAGAAACTCAACCGTATTGATTATTATGTAAGCATCAATGTTGATTCCTTTACAAGATTATTTCAAGGTTTTTTTTTAATATCTGTATTGCTGTTGTACAAATACAATATCATTCGTTTATATGGCGACGCATACGCATGTAACTACTCTGTGTCATCATAATTGTATATCTTAAATAATAAATTGTTAATGTATATGTACATAAATATAACGTAGCTATGCGGTTATAAACGTTTAGAAATTTATTTGCTCATTATTATTATTTATTGTTACTTTGAAAATATATAAATAAAATATAGCTGTATTATTAAAATATATGTAAATCTGAAACGCTATAAAATATAAGTTCTTTTTGTAAATTGTTAACGTTTTTAATATTGTTGAATTTATGAAAAATTATTTGTAAACTGTATCTAAAATGTTAAGTGAAAGTTTCGTAGTCAGATTTTACGCGTACCTACCTATGTGTTGTGTAATTTTTTCTTTACAAACTGGTAAAAAAAAAAGTATAATCATGCAGCCAGTGTTTCTTTACTTATTGGCCTTAATATAAATGTATAAAATTGCCTGCGAAACAAATATAAACGAAGTAAAACTTTTACGTAGTGTTTTTTTTAACTCATTCTAATCCACTCTACCAACAAGATAAGTATTATCCTCATGTGACAGAAAAATATCATACCCAATTTAAGATCAACAGGTAAGTAAGAAAAGTAGCTGGTATTTTATTTAATCTCACCTTTCAATAAATGTCTGTTGATATTTTTCACAGCTTTACGTATTAAGCATATCTATATTACTACAGCTCTTTCAGTTGTACCGAATTTAGATCACAGCAACCATTTTTAACGGATACTAGCCTAAGAGATATATAGTACACCAGCGGGTGGGCAAATTGCACTGGGAATAGGCCCTCACTCCACTTTAAAAGAATAATACCAATACTTATGACAAAGAAATCACTCACTCTCATAGAGCACACTCTCCAATGAGGCAATCAGACAACCAGAAAAACCAGGCACTGATGACTTGGCTTGCTCTTGGAGGCACGAAAAAAATAATACTACTCGTCTACTCACTAATTTTTTTTTTAATAATACGCACATCATTTCTAAAAAACAGAAGCGATGCGAATCCACGAATATACCACTTAGGTTAAGGTTTATAAAGTATTAGGTAGGAACCTAATAAATAACTATGTAATTGTTAATTAACAACAAATACAGAGTGACTCAGAGTTTTGGGTTCAGTTCAAATTATTTTCCTGATTAAAAGATACAGGGTGCTTACTCTTTTTCTGTTCAAAAATTTCTCAATCCTCACACCCTGGTATGCGCCGCTGCATGTACTTTACAATGACTGAATTTGAAATCGAGTTTGCGTTCAAGTACTGCGGCACGCCAATTGGAATCCTGGATTTGAATTTGGTTTATAATTTAAGAATAGGCACCCGATTCCAGATAAAGCAAGAACAAAATATATAATTAAACGACCAAAACTCTTATTTTATTAGATTTTGATCAAAATATATAACTAAGTTAGTGTTTTATTTGCTATAAATATTTTCTTGAACTACAGCATTTATAGCTGTAACGTAAATTTTTCAAATTACCCAGACGTATGCAATCTTTGAGATTAGTACATAAAATTATTATCAAATATGCATTGCATCACTCAAGTGTGACCACATCTTTCTAAGATACCCTGTGTAAGTAATAGGGAACACTACCACCCAATGTCTTAGACCATTCGTACACTCAAACTATCCAACGACACCTTAATATGAACACTTAGTCAAAATATACCAGCAAAGGTCTAACAATATCTCGTATGTCGACCCTCTTAATAGGTACCTTCGGGCGAAGCCTCTATAAGTGCGATGTAGATAGGGTGTAACCACTTGCATTAGCGAAATTACCTGAGGCTTTGTTATTTTCATTGCGACAACCGTACCGTACATGTTGTAAATGGGAACTTGCCTAGAAGCCCAATGGCCACGTAGTCACGTAACAGACGCACAAACATTGAAATATGCTGAGTTTTCATTGAATAATTATGTTAAACTAGAAAGTGGGCGCTCTGGACTTTTGTAGCGATACTGAATATGTATAAATTTTATATTTATAACAGTAGTCCCTTGTAAATAATGTACTAGATAGATGTGGAATAAATCACATGAATTTGTTCGACATTTTTGGTATGATTTTTTAAAGGATAATAAATAAGGTTGTAGGTGTAAGGTAGTAGGACAAAGTTGTCATGCTTACTATCTTACACCTCCACAGCTAGAAATAATAATTTGTTCGGTTTTTATTAGAGGTAACCAAGTTTTGATGTCGTTAGACTAGGTATTGTGCTGATCGTGATCACCGGGGTGGTTTTAGTCCCCGGTCTCTTCCCCTGGAGGCCGGGTGCCTTTTGAAGGTTTCCCCCCGTAAACAAAAAAAGAGGTATTAGTGCTAAGATAGTTTACCTACACAGCCTGTATCTACTGCTGGATATAGGCTTCTTCTCATAAGCATCACTTATTTCGTGCGCTCATTAGAAGGTATTGCCCTTAATTGCCATACTGGGCAAGTGGATTGACGATCGCAGTAGCAGATGGTTGCTATTAAACAGTAGGATGCTGCTGCCCATTCTCCAGTTTTTTTTTTCTTTGTCGCTTCTTACGACACCCGTGGGATGATCATGAGTGGTTCTATTCTTAGGCCGGAAACCACACGGCACGTAAGTAAGGTAGATTAGTTGCTATTTTTAAATTTTTAATGGTGGGTGGCATAAACTTTAAAACCCTTTATAATAAAAAAATATATATAATGGTTATTTTTAGCCGCGGTCATCCAATAGACATCAATAGTACTAAAATGTGTAAAGAGGACATATCCACATGGAAAGTTACCGTAGCATTTTATTAATGGTAGACCCTTACTGAGGTTTCCCTTTGAAGTCTTTGTCCATCATGTCAAAGGCGGAGTTTAGGCACACGGCTGATATTCAGTCATCCTTGTTGCGAACAGTACGCGCTAACACAATATCGGCTTGTACGTTTCTGAAACCCCCTAGAGTACCACGATTTGGATGTCACTGTTTGCATCTTAAGTGCTCAGACATACGTACAATAGATCAGAATAGATCCCTTTTGTGACGTTTTTGCGTTTCCCCCGGGAGTTAAAGTAGATTTAGTTGCGTAAAAATACAAATGTTGTCGAAATCCCCATGTACCCATGATTTTTTTAAGATAAATAAAAAAACAATTATAGGTAAATTACCACGAAAGACGTGGCAATCAGACGGAGAGGCCTTTGCCCAGCAGTGGGATGATATGGGCTGACAGTAACAGTAACAGTATAGGTAAATAATGAGATTTACATGGATGTTTTACATAAGAAAATGTTAAACACGTTGATTCATTTAAAGAAGTATAAAATTTAAATTTGTACAAACCCTGATTCAAAAAACCCAATTTGTTCCCATTTGTGTTCTCACTCAAAACTAAAAAAAATAAAAAATAATTTTAAAAAAATCGATATTGGTTCATACATTTGAGAGCTACGTTGCCAGAGACAAATATTAAACTTATAATAACACCCCTCTTTTTTCGTCGGGGGATAAAAACTGGCCCATTCTCTCAACATAATTTGAACAAATTATAACAAACCTTTAAATTGATACTACCTTGGTGCCTGAATTAAATATAATTATTCATAAAACGAGTGAAAAATTTATATGTAGCTTATTAACAAAAAGTATTATAATAAAATTTAGAAATAGAAATATATAATTCTATCTAAATATACCTATAAACCATATATATAGTTGATCCAGCTATACCTACTTATATAATATATATTAATAGATAATTATATACTATAGAAACCGTCGTGCCGATAAGTCTGTCACGTAAAACTGTACGCTTTTGAGACAGCTTTTCTAACTTTTATTTTCAGCTCCGTAACTTTTCACTATTGCGAAAAGTTACCTGTTTTCGCATTCAATGGAATATATAGGTTACATGGGGGACTTTCACTGCATACAAAATGTTAATGTGGTCGTTTTGACATTAAATCGTGGTGTAAACTCGCTCTGAACTATTTAGTTTAGCATAGATATGCAAAGATATGTATAGTGTTTGCAAACCCTGAATAGCTTTTTCATAATGGACAATATAAGTATGCCTACTTACGTTTACTAACACACTTTCTAGTGTTTGTTTTTGGATTCGACGGGTATAATTGTATTCGAATATAAAGCTGCATAAAGAAACATAAACATTTCTATAAACTATTTATGCATACTATGCGAACACTCACGTATGAAATTTTTGTAAAAAAAATCGATTACGAGCTTAATAGTATCAGAAAGAAAATAAAGATTTTAGGATCGCGATTTTTTTCTTTTTAACCCCCTTCACAATAAGCGGGGTGTTATATGTTTGACGTGTCTGTGTAGGTATCTGTTCATCTGTGTCTGTCAGTAACATCGTTGTTCTTAAACGAACGGACCGATTTTGATTTAGTTTTTTTATTTTAATTACCAAAAACCGAAAAATATTTTACCGAAAATGTTCTCTTAGCTAAACAAAGTTGAGATATACCTTATCGTGTCACGGGTTTTTAATTTTATAAATCAATACTTATAATATTTATATGTAGTTGCATGTTTTACTCTTACCCATAGTGCTCCTAAACAATGCAATATAACCTTAGCTATTACACCTACCAACTTACAACAACTGCTAAAGTTTGAAGATAAATACTCTGGTTCTCGATAGTTGAACGAGTACTATCAGAATTTGCATACCCAAGAACAATTAGTAACAAACTGATATTATCGATGTTTAAATATTGGTTGCAAACAGTTCACTTTGGAGGATGCGGCGTCGACGTCCGGCAACAATCTGCATGACAATGGTCACCATGGTTGCGCGCTCTCTAGATAGATGCTAATGTCCCCTTATTCATAATTCATGCCTTAATGAAGTGGACGAACCCCAACCATAAGATGTCACGACCCTTTGTCTAGAACGCAAATTAATATAATCCGCTATAATCGGATTTGTGGATCCTATATGACGTCACTCGCTGCATAGTAAATGCCTACAATTGCTTTTAGAAATTATTTTGATACTAGCGACCCGCCTTGGCTTCGCACGACGGCTTTTCTATTATGATATATAATACTAGACTTTTCACTGTGCCTCGGAAAGCACGATCTTTGACAGTCATTAAAAGGGGTCAGTAAACCCTCATAAAATTCGGACAACTAATCTAACTTCAGAATATCGTATCCCTTTGGGTTTTTGAGGTCAGATAGGCAGTCGCTCCGTAGAAAACTGATTTTCAGCTGCATACAAGTCGACCCCAACGAAGTTTGGGAATAAGAATAAGACTAGGAAGATGATATTTTATTTACTTATCAATAATTTTTAATATTGTTTACATTAAAAGTTTTACATAATACATGATTGTACAAAAACAACAGTGTAACAATCGCTTAGGTATATATTAGTAAACATCACAATCACAACACACGACGCCTCTTCTCGTCTTTTGGCCAAAAATTGAAATACAAAGGCTTATCAGTCTAAATATCATACGGTCGGTCATCGAAGCCGTCTAGACAGAGTGACCGTGAGGTGCGGTGCAGAGCGATGCGCGGGTGAGGCATGCCCGCCTACTTGCTGGAACACTGACCCGGATTTCCCTACAAGCATCGCGCCCCGCACTGCGACGCACCATTGCTCTGTCGATGACCAATTGTATGATATTTAGACTGTGATAATATTGTACGTATGTAAGTAAATACAGCAAGGTTTGACGCGATTGTCACTATAAATTGACAATCGCGAAGAAAACCTGAATAAATAGTGGGAAATACCCAGTAGTGATTAATGATAATAATGAAAATCAGCGCACAGTGAAATATTAAAGAAAAAGAGTTTTCAATAAAGACGTTCTAACTACATTTAATATCTACAATTTAATTAGGAACTTAAGTATAAGTTGAATGATATTGATGACACCAATTAATTCTAATTGTATTCACCATCATGCATATTTAGTACCTAACTCAATGGATGGCCACATAAGCCAGAGCATCTAAAGAGTACATAGAGTAAATAATAGGTACATGTATTCACATTGCCCAGTGGAAATATAACTTTGGCTCGTGTGAAACAGTAACGAAGTATTGAAATCCTGTGAATGTAGTTCTAGTAGATTCACCAGATATGCCGCGGTCGATGCCTCGATTTTAAGCATTGAAAACGAACACCGAAACCCCGTTCTATTTTGAATTTAAGATTGATTATTTGGTCAACCCATATGCAGCGTTCTTTAGGGGTCGGTATCTGATTGTACTCTGCAATATAAATTAATTTAGTGTTGCTGAATGTTATGGAAAACAACTCAGTAAATGAATATTATGTGTAGTTATTGCTAGCGTTATATCCTTTACTAGCAAGTCAGTCAATCAGTTAGACAAAGGACTTAGGTTATAACCCACGCTTGCACCTCTGACTTTTTGTAAATTATGTGCGTATTATAAATTAGCAGATGATACCTGCTCCTTGCTTCGGAGAGCACGTAAAGCCTTTGGTCCTGCTCCTATTTGCTCTCGGGTCGTGTTGGATGAGACACTATCGAATAATGAGAGTGAGCGAGTGGAGCATCTGTTATTTTATTGCCAAAAAAAGCAAAAGATACATATTATTAGCATACTGTCTCACTCTCACCCTCATTGATATCTCAACAATTATTTCTACATTAAAACTTCCGAAATCAGCATCAAGTGCGACTTTTAACTCAAATTCAGTCATGGCTTTTGGCCTTCGCTGCTCATGTATTTCCAATAGGTAGCAAAGTACTCGATTGCCTTTTGTTTTCCACTTCAACTCTCTATCGGCAAAGTAACGCCGATTCTTCCCAAGTTCTCGCCAAGTAGTAAAACTGAAGAGCACTGAGCTAGAAATCATTGCACAGCTCAACGAGTGTGAGTTACTTTCAACAACATAGGCCTATGTAACGTAACTTTATCCACTTTCCTTTATTTTTTTCTAAAACAATGTTTAAATATAAATTACATAATGTAATAAACGATTCAGATTCAATCAGAAAAAGGATCTCTCATATAAATTCTCAAGGTAGTCTTAAGTAAAACAATTTTCAGTAATATTAATCTTGTAAGCTATCTAGCTTTTCAAATAAAATTATCTGTTTGTATCAAACAAATGAATGTAAGTGTATTATTTCGCTTTTATTAGTTTAAAGTACGCTAAAATTGCCCTCAGGTTTTTGTTTTCTTTTTCTACGTATCCGACCCACGATAGCATTACACAATTCAGACCTTTTCTAGTAAAAAGTGGTTTATTGTGTTCTTAAATAAAGTTATTCAGTTTACTTCGCGGGCGTATTGTATAGGGCCATTGTTGCCGGGCCCAGGTGCGGCCGCCCTTATGCGTTCACCTACAATAACGTTATGAATGTCAAAAACACGTTATTTTTATTTACCTTAAACGACGAAATCGATTATTATTGCCGAAAAAGTGGTATAACGTTAAACGAAACACATGAAAGATAATGTTTGCATGTTGTTAGTAATATAATACTTTAATAATATAAGAAAAAATTGTCGCGTTAATATAAATATTTTGAGCCTAGATACTGCTATTTCATTACGATATATTTTTCATCTTTTTGGGTTTTTTAGTCATCGCAGTGATCTCAACGGAGATTGGCCATCGGTTGAGGAGATATTATAGATAGAGAGATTTTCCTTCACAGTTTTAGCAAGTGATAATTAATTACTAATACGCACATAAATTCAAAAAGTTAAAGCAGCGTACCTGAATTTTAAACCGAACCTTTGACTTGGCAGTCCAACGGTCGCACTAGGCTATCACTCCTTCAAACAACAAGTTTATCACAATAGATATTTAACAAAACAAGTCCCCGAACATTTGTATGACCTTGATACATATCTAAACTGGTTACAAAACCTCTGCTAGCTGCTACATTATAATCTTAAATGTCTTTGACAGGGAAGATGACGAAGAGTAAATACCCCCATGTTCGGTTTAAATACCCCCACCTCTGACATGGCTTTACACACCATTGAGAAATATTTCAGGTATGCCGTTTACCTCCTGATGACTTCCTTCAACGTCTAATAAATTTTTAATACGCATATGATTTTAGAACCTGTGATGTTTGACATGGCAGTTTCATACCGCTAAGCTATCACTGCAGATAAAGCTTTTTAACGACAGATTGATTGGGAAGGCCATAGATTATCATATTGAAATTTTTCGCGACACCTGTACCCATTGGTTTTTAATAACTCTCTCTACGTCCTACTTCGTTCCTTTCCATGAATATTGTCATTTATGAATCACATATCCATTATGAAACAAAAGACATTCTATCTCCTTTATGCCTCATCATTATTTTCTTAATACAATAAATTAAAGAGCAGCCCGCTCCCTCGAGTATTGTCTTAATAAATAATATAATTAAGCATTTTTTTAAGAAAACATTCGAGGTGGGAGCTTAAAACATTGATAATGACTTTTTTGGCAATGGCACGAATTCCTAAGAACAAATTAAACTTGGCTGGTCTCCCTCATCTAATTAACTTCTTGAAGCGCACTTTAAATAAACAACCTGTTGGTTTCTGCTTCTATTATAAGATAGGCTCGCAAATGGACAAATATCTTAATAGTAGCGGAGTTTTATTTAATGATTTAGGGCGTGTTTTACAGTCTACGGATAAGCATTATGTACTAAGTAAATTTAAAAATTGAAAATAATTTATACGAAATTGTCGGTCAGATATGTAACTTTTCTAGGAAGCGTAACTGCGATGCGCGATGGTACTGGGCGTCAGGATCGTTTAGTGGCTCAGTAGTAAGTTGTTGTGCCAAGTTTAAGATTTGATTTTAATTTTTATTTTTTATTTCTACTCGATTATACAGTAGATTTAAGGAGTAGATACACTCCGTAGGGAGTACTTTCCGCCTTTTTAAACAAATATAAAAAAATGAATAAATCAGCTTATTCATGGCATAAGCTTATCAGATAGTTGAACTTATGTAGACGGCTTCAAGTAAGACATCCTATCAAACGCTTTACGCACATCCTAATTGAGTTACACAACTACTAATCCTTGTCCGACAGAGCGATTGATATATTATTCTGGTACTCTAATCATATATCTTAAACCGTCAAACACCGAGAAATGAGGATCTGAAGGAAATCAGTTGTTACACCGTCGCCGGCGTCTTTGCGCTAGTTAAGCCGTGCACGTGTTTTAATGACATACCATGTCTAATCGTAAGTTGATCGTTTTTCTGTATGAAACCATGGTATGAGTGAACCAGTTTTCAGAAATCAATGGCATCAGACGAAGTGACGGCGCGCGGCGGGTAGAGCCAACCCATAATACTACCTCTCGACGACGTAAACGCAAGCAAGAGAATATATGACGGCCCACACCTCACCTTGGAGTCAATTTTACAGGCGTCAGTCTAAAATAAAGCAAATGCGCACAGATGGACACTTTTTCACATCACCTATAGTTATCGTCGTCTGACTCTCTGTCCTAGCCTAACCTTGATAAGAGTGACGAGGAAGCACAGTATGTGACCAATAAACGAGAGAATGGGACATCGATAAGCATGAAAAATAGCGAGTAAAAAAGATAGCGATACTCTCGTAGCCCGATTAATATTATGTCTTACAAAAACTTTTAACTTAATTACTCATACTTAGGATATATTGCATTGGCGCCTAAAAATCACCTCGTAGGTACTCGTGACACAACATGAATTCGAATTCGAAATTCGAATCGCCAAATAAATATTTCTATTTACGTATCGCTTAAAGCTAGTAAAGTTCGAAATTATTCGAACAAGTGAAGCACTTTAATGAACCATCAATTAGGCAGTCAATACAAAGTTTATGCATTACTATCCGATGTCACCGGCTACAGACCGCAGCGCATTTCGGTAATTAACCAAATATTACTTAATTTAATAGGCTGTGAAACATGATATTTTCGTTGGGAGATCATTAATTTACAACGAAGAATTATAAAATATGCTTTTACGGGTTGTTTGGTTAATGATAGTTGGTAACTTGAATAATTAAAATCATGTAATTTATCATCATCGTCCACAAACCGCGACGACCCAATGTTGCGTATGAGCATTCTTTTATGTCAAATATTTCAGAGTATTTTGGTAAGCTATGATTTTATGGCGCCAAGCCGCAGGCCGCAGCTGCTATTTATATTTCGGTTAAATAATAAATACTTTAAAAACTAATTGAAGTAAATAAAAAAATTTAATGGATTATTTAGCTTAAAATGTATTCATCATAATATTTTCCTTCACCTTATTAGTGTTAAGATATGTTTGAAAATCATATAAATATAAATAAAAAAGCCAATATTTTTAAGTAAGCCAGTATTCCCTAGAGGGGGTAGGCAGAGGTAGATATGCAGTACACCCACGTTTCGCCAGCTATTTTATAAGTCCCATGTAATAGGGGCGAGCCTATTGCCATTACTCGGGCATAATTCCAAACTCCATGCTGCTACTAAAAATTGCCTAATGGAAAAATATACAAAAATATAAAACAGTACAAAAAATCCACAATAATTATAATATTTTCCTACCTGTAAATCAAGTGTTAATTTTCAAACAAAGTCGCCGACAAACACGTGTTACAATATGTCTTTAGAACGTAATTGGAAGTAGTGTGGGATAGAAATATACCGCGGTATAAACGGATCTTTTGTCGGCAGCAACTGCATACGGTGCGCTCGTAGGTATGGCGGCGCGACGTCGTGCATACCTACCTAACTCATAGCTTCACTTGAAAAAATCCATGCACTTAGCGCTGAAAATAAGCGCGGCTTTCGACCGCATTCACTTTTAGCGATGTAGTTTTTCTCCTTTTACGCCCTCCATACCCATTCTCCCATCTAACATCCCCCATCTCACTCCGACTTCGCATCTCTTCAACTATACTCGGTTCGCTTCAGCGTTCGTGACACAAAGCAATATGTGAGTTAACTTCAGTGTAACGGTTCTTGTTTGAGTTGCGATTTAATGCCTCCTTAAACTGAGATGGTTTACGGGTTAACCGGGTTGAAAAGGATAAAAGTATCCGCAGTTGTTTACTTTTTGGATCTGTTTCGTTTCAATAAAAACTTTGAATCCGTTAAAGGCAATCGAGTGCTTTAGACATGTACGCTTTATTATAGCCACGTTAAGTAAAACTTTTCAGTATCTCAAATGAAAATGGAATATTGATCCGCTATTATAGCTTGTTCGATGAGAGTTGGAAAGGGTAAAGGAACGGAAAGGAAGTTATTTTTTAAACTTTTATTAGTAACTAAGGCTGAGAACACACTTTCTCATAAGGCTATGCCTTCAACTGCCTTTACACATGTTTATAAGAAATAATTAATGTATCTTTATTCTTAAACAATTTAACGAGATAAAAGACGTTTTACTAAAATTAGGAAAATGGGTTTTTTTTAATTGTTGATGCAGAAACTACATAATTATGTGCCCTTACCTTTAAATATAATGTGTTTTATGTTTATCTCTGAGCCATGGCCTGATAATAAAGAATTAAATTTAAAAAAAACGATATAAAAAAAATATTGCTTGCTTGATTCGGGTTCACACATCACATCACATCACATTATGTTTTTGTCATGGAAAGATTTAAAAAAGAAAGCTTCTTTTCGAAGAAGCTATAACTCTTTTATTTTTTCTGAGAAATAAAAAATAATGTTAATTAAAATTGTATTGTCTACTCACGTATAGGACGCATTTAAATATAACAAAAGCTACTCGACCCAAACGCCCGTGTCTTGCGGTGAACAAAAACTCGCTCATGTGAAAACAATTTTGTGAGAGAATCACTCAGATCAAAAGCTAATCTATATTTACCAATGATACAAGCATCAGTGTCGGCCACAACTTGTCCAATTTACATGACGAAGGTGGCGATATCGCAAAAGAAAGTTTCCGACAACTTTTATCAGATCCCAGCCCACTGCGGCTGATGAGTTGGCACAGAACTTTATTTACTGATACCAGGTCTCAATTTAATGGAGACGGAAACGTTAATTATTTAACAAACGTAATTTTTTACAATATTTATTATAGTTTTATTACTATTTAAACATCTTAATTATGTGTAAAAAGCAATCATCCCAAACATTAATTTATTTATTTAGTTAATTCAAGTTATTATACAAAAATAATGTACTCTACTTCAAACTTATGTATGTTTGATTTTTTTTTAATTCTAATTAGGCAGCTCCAAAAATATGCTCTTAACGTTGAAGGATTTGCTTGGTTGAATGTAAACTAGAATTAAAAGTCCCACTCCATAATATGCGAACTTGCTCGAGACTCGAGAACTGGCTCCGAGGGACTGGGATTAGGCAATGCCTACAGCCGAGTACGTATTAGACGAAGAGATTTAAACTGAATTAACCGTTCGATCGTAAAATTGGAATGCCACACAGATAATTACCTGACACTCACAGAAAAGGAAGTCGCTTAGAAAGGGGATTCAAATAAGCGTGTAGGAAGGACCAAGCGAGTCGACCGCCGACAAAGATTCGAACCGAGATCCGATCACGGGAAAAATAACTGATACCGCGCTATCAGAAAGCGACCGACTGGAACCTGATACTACTGATTCTATTGGATTCATTAAAATGTTTATAAATGTCAAACGAATGTACCCTTTTCTTTCCTTTGCGTTACTTTTTAAATGAACAGTTCCACAGGTTGATATAGGGTCGGCGGTAAATGGTGTTACGTACCTTAGCCCTCTGACTGATATGAATGGAAAAGCGAAATAATATAATTATACGATTTTATGTTTTTATATGGAAAGCACGTAATTTAACAATAAATTGGTTGGACCTACAATACCAAGTAAATATTGTAGTTTTAATTTCGCTAATTAATAAGTATATTCAGCAAGGATGCCCGCATAAAATGATCTATGCACATGCAGAAAGAACATAATTATGAACATAATGAAAGCGCAAACCACTAATCGACACGTGTTTCGTCCCTCCACGAGGCATCCTCCGGAGATGTTGACTCATCGAAAGCTTCGTCGAACATGCCAGTTTGGCGCTGGACTGCTTAACCTGTCGTATATTCAAGGTAAATTTTTATCGTTTTCGCGTTCAATCCATTTCAAAAGCAAAATCATGCTAGACACTATAACAACGTTTCACCGTTTCGCTAGTGTTTTATTTCGTTTTGCTTCCGTTTCGCATTCGCAGCAGTGTGGTAAAGGCATAATAGTTTCATCGTATCATATAATCAAATTAGTTTTAGCAAACCTCAAACATTCTCTGTCAAAGTGAGTGCAACAATATCTACGACTTCGTCTTGAATCAAGATCTGTTTGCATTGATATACAACTTTGTCAAGTTAAACTGCATAACTTTCCCACGTCATGTACCTAGTTCATGTTTTTTCTTTCTTGTACCAACGATGAATATTAACTAGAGGATTACCCATAGAAATATTAAACAACAACAACTTCTTTCCAATATCTTTGAGATTACCTAATCGCAATATTTATACGGCTTGACAGATTTTGATGAAATACTTTTTGGTATTTATGGGGTCACTTGGATGTTTCTTAGTTACAGTTGGATGCGATAGACGTGGTTGGCTGTTCGGTTCTGGTATTTTTTTTTCTTGCGCAGTATTTTATGGATATAGATAGATACAAAATATTATGTACAACACAATGTAATGGACAAGACAATGTATGTAGTGTCATCTAATGTTTTATAAAACTATGGTCAATACTAGTATTAATGTTGAACCTTTTTAAATGTAGTTATTATAGATATAAATGGGTATATACATAGCTATAGGTAGGCAGACATTCCTCAATATAGCTGGACAGAAAGGAAAAAAACCTAACCTGGGAGGCAGAAGATTCATCAGCACTTTAGTAATTTAGCAAATAATGGTATTCTTTTAATTAACACATGGAACTTGAAGTCTAAAGATCAAACTTTTTTTATAAAGATATAATTCGACTCCGAACACAATTTTACCACGCAAGTTTTTGGTTAAATACACAATCCTATTTACTAATACCTAACTAAATGGCAGATTATGTGCCTTACAGGAGTTCGTAGTTTTAAATTCTGTTACAGTCAATTATTTTTTTCTATTAGAAAAAAGTACTACACAGCCAAAGATTTAGTCTGGTTTAGTTACACAAAGCAGATGATAAATAAACGTTTACAAACAACTCGTAACTACTCGCAATACCATAAACCATTGAAAATCAGAGTAGTTTCACATAGGTACATTCACATCTCAATGTTGGTAGTTGTCACAAAGGCAGTGCTACCAGGGGACTGAGATGTCCCTTGACGAATAGACTGTACGAGACTGCTTAGAGAAACAGGTTAATAGTGTAAATTCTGAAGTGGCAATGTACAATATAGGAAACAACAATAAGTGTCTGAATTTTAGGTTTTCAGTGCTTGAATGGAACACAAAGTAAGCGTGAACGATAACGTGCAACTGAGACAGCGATGACATTTTATCAAGAAATTCAGCCAGATCTCAGAGAGAGAAATCAGAAGGAAGCTGGTTCTAATTCTAAAATAGGCCTGCAATTTAGTGTCAGTTTACAGTGACTTCTAAAAAAAAGCACGATTTTTAGATACGCACATTTATTACTTCGTCATTACGAGGTCGATTTATGCAATTAAACAAAATGTTTTCGAAAAGGTTTCCATAGAATATTCTCTTAGACTGATGATGAACTTCAGATTTACCTTTAAAAAGGAGTCTGTCTACAGATGAAAGCAAACGACTTAGTCTCCAATTCAACGTATTTCTAGATTTCCAGGAACGAACGTCTGATCGGTTCCGAGTTCCGTCGAGTGCCAATTTCCACGGTCACTTAAGCACTTTTTAAATGGGCATTTTGTAAAAGAAGGTCGGTTTTCTCAACAACTTTCTTAGAATATTACAAAAAGGGCAGGTATCCTATATTTTTATCAGACTTCCAAAAGAGGCAGGAGGTTTTCAATTCGATGCGAATTTTTTTTTCTTGGTTATAGACCGACGGTAAATTGGCCTTTCCGTAATTAGTGAACCGATGAGTAATTATTATCATGTTTTAACGATACTATTATATTCTATGTACCTATAACATTCGTTACTAGGACTGGACGACAACCTAAGTTAACTTTTTTTAAATTCTTAGGAGAATAATAATTTATTGTGGATTAAATTAGTTTGTGACAGCAAATCGACACCCAGGAAAAAAATGTTTGCGCCAAATACCATACTTTCTAGAAATTATTGATAGATTCCTACAACAGTTCTCATCATACATTAATGTGCGTGCATACAGGTGTACTTGAGATAGCGTAAAGGCCCGTATTAGTGCCGTCAGCCATCCCAATCTCACGGATCTGGCACCGACAGCCGTCGGACTGATGATAATTCACAACAACCAATACATTTTAAACCAGTGGTGCGCGGTGCTCGATCAATTGCGACTTTGTCGATTACAGACATGAATTGAATGAAGTTAATAGGCGTGAATTATTTACATTGTGTTTTGATTTCGATTTACGAGTATACACGTATTATATAATATCAGAACTCGACGATGCTAAGAATGGAAAATGTAGGGTTGGATGATAATATATGTAAGTGTAATATGATGTCATGAGTTTTTTTAACTAGAGCTTTCTACAACGGCACGAGCAAATATTAAGGGCATTTTTAACTGAATTCAAAAAAGCAGGAGGTTCTCAATTCGATGCATATTTTTTAAAATATTTGTAGAGAATGTCGATTTGAGTCATTCTTTTGTTTGAAAGAATATACTCTCCACTTGGTTCCATATAAATATTATTATGATTTAATGATCAACTTCGGAGAAAAAAACAGAACTCCTCATCGGACGATAGCAAAACCTCTCGTAATAACTAATTTTACTTTGTTTTCACAGCAGCATAGTATATATATTATTTACGAATAGGAAAAGATTTTCTCTATAAAATTTAAACTTTTCGCGTAGGTACAACGGCGTTATATTTTTCAGACACGCTAGGTAAATAACGCATAGGTGTGTTTCCGCTGAAATATTTCGTCAGCCATTTTTATTCGCACCATTTTCATCAATATAGGTACGTTGCTATATTGTTAAATCTTTTCCAATAACTCTTTATTTATGATTTAAAAGTCCATACAACAAGTCTATCGAACTTTCCTTTCAAACCAGTTTAAAATACCACCTCTTTTGTTACAAGCAGATACTGTTATACTATTTTAGATGGCTGGTGGATCTGTCTGTCTTTTTGATATTAAAGGAGCAAACAGCAGAGAAAGCCCATTGGTATGATCGCTGGACTGCAAATTCAAAGATCGTAGGTTCTGTTATAAACGGCAATAGTTCCTGAACTAACACTGAATCAGCATTTGTCATTTGCATAAAAGTGTTTGTACCGCGCAATTCAAACAGTTAGCATCCAGACGCGCAAAAGCCATCATCCCAGTTGTCAGAGGCTTTAGTTAAGAGTATTGAAGGGCTTGTTAAGGGTAGTTAAGGGCTTATTAAGGGTTGTGAAGTAATAAATCGTGTAGGACCATTAAATGTTTTTTTAAACCTTGAACGTCACGGTGCAGAACAATTGGTGTCAGAAGTGTCGATTGGTATCCAAAATCTTCCAGACACGCACCACCAACGAAACACACATAAAAAAATATTTTTAACTAGGTATATTTACAGCCAGGGATGATATTAAAAATATTTTCTACCGCAGCCCACGGCCGCACGTTTTACTTAGTGACAAGCTTAACAATTCGATTAAACTTATTAAAACTACAAAATTAGTAAAACAAGTTTAACAACCCAAACTAATATCAACTTACATGTAAACGTAAATATGTTAACTATGAGGTAGTAAGTTAAAGGGGTACCTTAACCAACAATTAAAGTAGTTAGATCCAAGGTACTTGATTAGAAGGATGTCCGCAACCTCGCCTGCGGCCAATTCAGGATATTGTTTCAAACAAATGAAGCATACATACCTTTATAACTTGTCACTTCCATGTGGGAAATTAATAGGAATTTAATGAATATAGACAGATAGAAAATAGATAGAAAAAAAGTATTTAAATGTTTGCACCTAGAAAATCTAGACAACTATACATTTTACCTAATTATGTCTACAAATTAACCTTAAAGAATCGATCCCTTATCGGGAATACCATATGATAGGTGTCCTAAAAACAACAAAAAAGGAAACTATATAAAACGAAATCATGCCTTTAATGACTCCCTTCAACTACCGTCAAAGATCTTCATAATAAATTTATCTTACGCACAAACTTCCAAAAAGTCAGAGGTCAAAAAGGAAATTTAATCTCATAATCTAAGTTGAACACAGCAATTATTTGAAATAATTATAGTAAATATTTTCTAAGAAAAAAAATTAAATTTTTCTGCATTCGTATCGACGCAGACATTATTATACACACATCAAAAGTGTCTAGGGATATTTCAATTAAACCGAAATAACTAAAATTCTATTAACTTTTTGTTAAGACACCTACACATTAAAATAAACCTTGTTTAATAGCCTATCTAATCTGATGATAAACTTTTAGATAAAGTTATTTTTTTTTAAAAACTTAAAAGAAGAGGAAAATCTCGAACAAAATTTTAATCTTAACTTTATTTTTGAAACATCAAAACCTAAACAAAACAACTATTTTTTTTTTTAAATTGTTGAAAATTTTAAATTAATAATTCGTGAATCTACCTAAGACTCTCCTGACACATCTTCAGCGGTTCTGCATACTCAAAACAAGGGTGTCAATATCCTGTTGTGGAATACTGCCCCAAGTCCTGCTTAGATTCAAGAAAAGCTGGTTTTCATGCACAATATCTTCAGGGAAATTCCTAAGAGCTCTTCTCTGAAGCATATTCCAGGCACGCTCAATAGGATTTAAGTCAGAGGATTGTGCAGACCAGTCTAAAGCTTGGATATCATGCTGTTGTAACCAACTTGTAACGATACGCGCCGTATGTGGACGGGCAATGTCGTGCTTTAGCTGGAAATTTTGTCCCATTTGCTGTCTGTGGGGCAAGATTACAGGCTCTAGCACCTCATCTCGGTATTATAGAGCAGTCATATTGCCTTGTATCCAAACGAGGTCCGTTCTACCGCCGAGACGAATTCCTGCCCAAACCATAATCGTGTCACCTTGATATGCATGAACTTGTTGTGGGTGCTGCAGTCGATTCCAACGTCCAGGTTCTCTCCAAAGGCGTACTCTTCGCGAATCAAGATGAAATCCAAACCTGGATTCATCAGAGAAAAGCACAAGTGACCATTGAGAAAGGTTCCAGTTTTCGTGTGCAATAGCCCATTGTAATCTTCTTCCTCGATTGCTTCTCCTTAGCGCTGGTACCGGAAGTGGCCTACGAGCACGTAGGTTGACTTCATGCAGTCGTCTTCTCAAAGTTTGACCGCTTACCAGCAAACCATACTCTCTCTGTAGCCTTTGAACCAATTGCATCGCCGTTACATTTGGTTGACTTCGTGCAGTATTTACTATGAATCGGTCCTGTACATGTGTTGTAATGCGTTGAGGTCCTTGGTGCCGTTCCACCACTTCCCCCGTGACACGATAACATGACCAAAGCCTGGATATAACGCTCTGACTGGTCCTCATGGCTTCAGAAACCGTAATTTGGTTAGCGCCAGCTTGAATCATGCCCACTGATCTTAACATTTCGTTCCTGGTCAAGTGTCTACGTAGCATGATTAAATGAACACCGGAGATGCGTTTAAAAAAAAAAAATGTTGTTTTGTTTAGGTTTTAATGTTTCAAAAATAAAGTTAAGATTGAAATTTTGTATGAGATTTTCCTCTTCTTCTAAGTTTTTTTAAAAATTTAAATTTATCTAAAAGTTTATTATCAGATTAGATAGGCTATTAAACAAGGTTTATTTTAATGTGTAGGTGTCTTAACAAAAAGTTAATAGAATTTTAGTTATTTCGGTTTAATTGAAATATCCCTAGACACTTTTGATGTGTGTATTTTAGCATTCAATGGTTGATTACGTGTTTACTTAACTAGCTTCAACCTAATGACCAATCAATGTAATTAAACGACGTGTCTTCACGACTATCACAACAGCTTACGTCCACTTACTTCAAACCAATGTGTTTCGCACTTATAACATTTCACGGGGTTCGCACGACTCTTTTACAATAATAATATTATTAAAAGAATCTAATTATGTCTATCTCTGACATATTGTAATAAACTTGCTTGTGTTCGCATCTTCGCCCGCTTCGAGGTCGACTAAGGTATGTCTATCTATTCTGTTGATCTATTTGTGTACCAAATCCATTCAACGATTCTCGGCAATTGCAATCCGACACAACCGGAGAGAGATCAGGCGCAGGATCTACAGCTTTATGTGCTTACTAAGGCACGGAGCAAGTATATTTGAGGCTTTGGGTTCAAACCTAAAATCTCTGACTTGCCAGTCAACGGTCATACCTCTAAGCTATCACGACTCTCAAAACTAGTATTAAAGTAAATATAGTCAAAATAAACATAGTACCTAGTATTACATCTACTTTCATGAAACGTGTAATAACGCAAGTGCTATCCGAATAGCAGCTTATATGAGAGAGCTTACCGGCTTTTGAGTTAAATTTTATTTGATTGCAGGCTCGTCACGCCGACAAGGCTGATTGATGTATGGCCGTGGGGCCGGCCTCCCTGGTCAAAGATTACTTAATTGATGCATCGTGTTTGCAGATATTCATATTAGGTACTATACTGTTTCATATTTTTTATAGTCGATTTTTAGGAGTGGTAAGATCATGCTGATTTCAGAATGAATACGTAGGTTCGACCGAAAAGATAAATGGAATATCGTCGTAAAATAACAGTATTCGTACTGTTGTGTTTCATATGGTCTGCGAGAACACTTTCCATAGTTCCCCCTCCTTATTATCCTCTCCCCCTATCTTTTTTTACATGTGAAAATCTCTTTAAGAGTGCCCCACCACCAACAGTAGCAGATGGTGTTATGTTCGATTCGTACAGACTAAAAACCACATGGTGTTCCTCGACGGACCTTTGTAATTTATCTTGGTAGGTAATTATACCTTGTGCACTGAACGCAATTATAATTTACACACCTAATGAACTAGACTTAGCGCCAAATATCATTAAATCCACTCACTAAATTCCACCACAAACGGCACCAATAGATCAAGAGTCACACATAACACTACTAATCATCACACCGGCCCCCACGCACGAATCCGCGATTGAGATAAAGCAATAGCGCCCCTTTCATACGACATTAGCTACGTTAGTTACGCCACATTTCCTAACAATCTGCACCGTGGCCCATTCGCGTGTAAATCCTTAGATACAGACGCTCATTTCCTCTTACGTTCGCGGGTTAAACATGAAACATGAATTTGGATATTTATACGTCGTGTGACATGTATTAGCAAAGTTGTAATAGATTGTTGTGCGGTTGAGATGCAAGTGCTACTGTTGAACGTGAGTTTCTGGATTCAATTCCAACTTGGGTAATGGTATTTAGATTTTTAATGAAGTTGTTCTTATACACTACGGTAACAGGGCTCTTAAGGCCCTATTACATGGGGCTAGAATCACCTACAGGGAAAATGGGCAGCATACATAATGTATGTTGAGTCTTAGTCCGTTTTCATAATCCTGCATCCGTCTTATTCCTACAACACAATCACGCCGCGACCTCTAAACGGATTAGAATGTGAATTAGCATTAAGGTAAATTATTATTATCCGGTTTATATAATTGACCAGTACAAGTATAGTTTAAGTAAGACGGTCGTCCTCTCCTTTACTTCCACTTGGTCTTACTCTGAAATAACACACCTACTTTTCAACGCGGAAAAAAAACAATACAGATAAAGTCCCGTGCATTACTAGTCATATCTAAAGTAGTTATCTTTCCTTTTCAAACACGTTTTTGGACACCTTTTCCGTGTCTCCGAATAAGTAAGCAAACAGAACTGCGGGACTAAATTTAAAACGGTTTTACCCACGTTTACTTCCATCTAACGTCGCGACAACGTGTAAAATATGGTTTTACGTACATTCGCGTATAAGACGATCGTAAATTACATACATTTTGTTTCATGCAGTCATATGCGGTGTCAAAGAAGTCATGCGAACCGTCTCGTTCGCCCGATACCATAGTTATTGCTGGAACGTTTCCTCGGCTGTAATGTGTGTGAATTCCGTGAAATTTTTAAAGAAAGCAATAAAATTTCATAGCTTTACTCGGTGGGAGTGACAATAAAACTGCATCTCGATTCTGATCACACTCGTTTCAATATGTAGATGCCGCTACACCTGAGACGTCGGTCGGGCCGCTTGAAAAATGTTTATTATATTGCTTCCCTGTAAATAAGTGTACACAAATGTGTTTATTCGGGAAAAGAAACGACCCAATTATCATTAATTGCGCTGTTTTGTGTTACAAGCACGTTGTAGACGTTTTCTATTGTAAGGTTTTGTTACTCTATAGTCTACCTATTGGTATTCTATTTGAAGAGAATTTTAAACAATAATGTAAACAGTAAATATGTGAGAATCTTTATCGCAAATATTCAAAATTCAGATAGGTACCTAATAGACAAATTAGTGCCTGCCACATAATTATCTTTTAGTTGCAGATGTGTCACGGGATTGCAAGTTCTACGCTCTACACTAACCGCAACCGATAACATCCTGTAGCAGCGAATGCACCTTAAATATCTACTAGAAAAAAAATTAAAATGTCTTTTTTTCAATATAGGACAACTTTAAATACTGAACATGTGCTTTGACATTCATAGACTAAAACATCTAAGTAAACTAAAACAGCAATATAGAGACAGGATGTATATTTTTGTCAATAAGCAAAAGGTTTATAGTACGCAACTTTATAAAATCATGTTGGGATCTCAATCTCTTTTGGCTTACTGCTGAATAAAATTCAACCTGAGAATACAAATTTATGATTAGTAAACGTCAGTACAAATTGTGATTTACTCTTAGAAAAAGTATCATAAAGAGCAAAATTATTCATATACGGACTTCATAATCATCAGCCTGTATTAGTCCACTGCTTAACATAGGTCTCTTAATGCGCGCAACTAGTGTGCGCCTGTGTATTTGCCCATAATCTAAGGATATACTACACGTTTAATTTAAATTAAGATTTTGGTAAAATTGGACCTTTTTACAAGCTTTTATGTAACTTACTTTATTTGTAAGTATGTTAAGATCAAATCTTACAACCGAAATAAGAACTACTTCCTCTTGTTCTAAAGAGTTAAGTGCCAAATGACAATGCATTTTTATAGTAAGCATGACCTGAATCGACGTCCAGGATTAACTCCAGCACACAGCACAGACACAAAATGTTTCATATACGTTTAGTTTTGATATTCTAATATTGTATACGGTTTATTAGTTAAAAACGTTGTTTTAATAAAACATGATTGTGTCAATTATTGTAATTTAATTTTAATTAGACAGATTAAAAATCACTTTCTCATGCACATTAAAGTAAAGTAACTTTCGTAAATTCGTATGATACATTAATGATGAAATGATCATGAAAAATGAGCTTATAAAGTCTCTTATAGTAATATAGACGAAGAGAGATGAGTCTCAATACAGGAATCATGCACTTACATTAATGGTCGAAGCGAGCTACTACATATTTTGTGTGCCGTTTTTTGACTGTTGGTGGATTAAAAATTCATAATGTTATCAAAATTTCTTGACTCTTTTAATTAATGAAAAAATAATAAAATAAACATTATAGCTTTAGTGAGAATTTCGTAATGAAAAAATCTAATATCTCTTCGCCCAACCAAGGGTTTGAGAACCTAGGATCTCACGCCGTGCAGTTACGCTTGCAATCACTAAACCAAGTCTGGATGAGACCCATAACATCACTGACGAAATGTGAAAGTATAACACTTCTGATATCTTAATGTTTGTGATGTTATACACATCATGAAAAGTAAAACCTATTAAGTATCAAGTCTAAATAGACCCTTATGTAGGTAATAACGCAATTTTTTTCCCTTATATATATAAAGAGGATTCTAAACCCTAATAAAGTAGATAACTTAGTTATGTATATAAATTTAATGTGAATTGAAGGTCAGAGGTTTCAGGTTCTAAAGCACGCACCTCTGACTTTTCGGTGTCTAATTCTAATGTTTATTCTAAATTAATTATTGCTAGTGTTTCGGAGAGCACGTAAAGCCTGATCTTTCTCCGGTCGTGAAAAATCAGCTGTCCACTGTCAACAAAATGTATGGAACAGCTGATATTTTTTTGCGATTTCAGGGTTGGTCCTATAGTAAAATATGTTCATAATGATGTGTTTAATTACCACTTTTAAGGATGCTGGTGTTTCACAAATAACCCTGTATAAATAATTATACTATAGTCCGCTAGCGATGCGGGCAACATAAAGTCTCAATCAACCGCAACGTTGTCAAGTATCCTGGCTGCTATTGACAAGGTTTTGTAGTTTTTAATCTCCTGCTATATTATGCATTCCGTACACGCCCATTCCTTGTTGGGTCGGGGTGCGTTCCACTTGACTCGCCCGCGTAAGCTGAAGCTAAACTTTTCCAGCTAAACTTAGTTTTACGATTTTTATTGCTTTTAAACAACGTGAGATGAAATATTATTATTTTAAATTTTACTTTAGATACGACTTCTGTTGATTAAAATGTTTTTAGAACGTGCCCGACTTCTTCCTTGTTAATCGTTTTGAAAGAATTATTTATTTGGTTTCCGGGAACGAGACCGCCACCCTGTGGGTATTTTGAAAGGCGATTAACGAATTACGTCAGAAGGATGAGCTACAGCAACAAAAATATGCAGACTAATCTGTAGATTGACAACATTTCTGAATTAATTTATCCGCATAGGTTATTTTGCAGACGTAATATTATAGCAGTCCTGAAACAAATTATCATATTGTATAACATTTTAAAAACGCAATAATGAACGCAAAGCGAACTCGTTTTATTTTTGCGTAAAATGAAAAATTCGATTAGGAAGATCAGTTCATGTCCTCCACAGTTTCATCAGATTAAAAAGTAAAAAAATATAATCATTTTGACCCACAAACAATCAAAGAGCCTTCCTCCCTAACATGTTAAACGATATTTAAAAAATCTCGTAAACATCGGTGTCGATCCACGTCGGAAGATCATTCGTCTCCCGCACAATCCGTCTGCACGGGACGTGCGACGACGTACTTTCGCTAAAAATGCAAATTGTACGTCGAACTGACACCACGCCCAACTACAGGGGCCTCTGTGAGCTGACTTAGGGACCTCCGACGGGGAGGGAGGCTCACAATTTTTCACGAAACCAAAATGAGCAAGACACACCCCTAGGACTCGTTCAGCGTGGAGTCCTTTGTCAGTATTTCATTATACGCAGTGATTTTAAGCTGCCTCTTGTTTATATTTTAAGGTAAAAAATACATTGCGCTAACAACTTTTGGTGATGATTAAAATTTTAATCAATTAGATACACTGTGCCACAAACAAGTTCTGTTGTTTAACATGTTTATTTTAAAACACTGTTTTGCACGTAGGTAACAACAACATAACTATCGTTAACCATGGTTTTAATAATTATGCGGTTTTATTTATTTTATGGCTATAATCTAAGTATTAAAGCAGTTTGTTTAAAAGAATTGTAACAGAAACATCTTCTTGTCATCATCTTTCTACTAATTAGGTATGTAAATATGTTAATTTAAATATAGTATAGGTTTGTATAAATATTAATTTATAAACATTAATTTAATTGTATTCCTATACAATATATAGGTACTTTAGTTAACGTTACTGGTGTTGACTCTGCAGACGTGTTCTAAAACTAGGAGTAAGGTGTCCCCTGAACGAAATATTGAAGTTAGGGGTTACTTAAATCCCTAAAAGGGTTTCGCGCACCCAATTGTTACCAAGTAGCAGAAAATAATTACTTAAATTAATTACAGAAAATTAAAAATAAACGACTTTTAATCAATTCGTTGGCGATAGCAGTATAGAATGAATCTTAGAGAAAAAACCTTGCCTTGGACGAATTTTTAGACAGATCTCTCTCTCTCTCTCTCTCTCTCTCTCTCTCTACACTTGTTGTCAAAGGTTGTAAAGTTCGATAAAAAAATTTCATTCAAGGTGAAAAGTTTGTAAATAAAAGTATGTACTGGATCATCTGTGTCTGAATGTATTAATGTATTTAAATTCATAAACTTGATTTACACCAAATGAAAGTCAGACAGGTAGATTTCCGATAATATAATAAATATACCAAAAGCAATAACTAAACAATATAAAGTAGTCACCGAAATATTCATATTGAAATTTAAATGTTAATTTTCTAAGCTATTAACACATTAGGAGTGCACAACGGACGCTATCGTAAATCAGAAGTACAAACAGTGTATTAATTACAAATGCAAACAGCGAGTGTGGTCTGCCGCAGCCGTCTCTATCCTGCTAATGATTTGCAGTGTAGCTGTTCTACTAACACACACAGAAACCGAATACGATACGACACACGATCAAACCTCTTTTGGTTACAGTCTCTTTACGTTACGGGTTAAAACTCCAATTTTTTTTCGTGGCAACATGGATCTGTTTATCTACTTACTAGCTTCCGACCGCGAATTCACCCGCGTTGTATGCGTTAAATTGTAGCCAACACGTGGTGCCATCTATAATCGTAAGAACATTAAAGTGGTTTTCGTCGGGAACAGCACTTTTTTTCCGGATGATGTCCTATGTCCGTTTCTGTAGGTACCTATGCCTGACAACATAGTATATGCAAAATTTCAGGATAATCGGTTAAGTGGTTTAGGTATGAAAAGGAAACAAACTAACAAACTTTCGCATTTATAATATTAGTTAGGATAATATTATTATTGTAAAAATTTGACATAAATTAATGAACTTTATGTGAAATTTACTTTTAAAATTGAAGAAATGGAAATGATATTTAAAAAAACGTAGATATAAAATTAAATTAACATTAACATCTAGTTAATTCGTTAGTTTTAGTAGATCACTAAACGCAAATGTGAAAGATTAAAAACAGAACTATCCTTTCATTAAAATATACTTCATAAAAATAATTAAATATTTCATAAATTCAATTTCAACCCTCAAAATCAACAAGACTTCAATAAATACCAATTTACCTTATAAGGTTTGAATTTAAATTGATTCTGGTATGAGCATTTTATTCAATGACTTACGGTATGAATGGTTTGATCGCCAGCTGATACGCTCCTTTTGTTTTCCATTGAAATGAGTTTTTAACTGATTGTTGCTGTAACACAAAAGTTTCAAGCAATTTACTGTGATAACTACTCAATAGGGATTTTAACTATATATTTTTTAATCATCATTTATATCTTCTCAATAATATAAAATAGGTAGCAGGCGCGACTGCTGAGCACGAGGTCCTGACTTCGATCCCCAGGTATGGCAAAGTGTTCTCAGTAGCAGCACGAAGTCTGGAACTGTGCCCAGTTAATGGCAATTGGTTCGATGGGACTTTAACGTAGCTGGCAAAACGTGGGTATGGAAAACATTGTGAGGAAACCTGGACACGCAGTGAACTAGCGTTGTGATTAATGTTCTATCCTTCTGTGTATGAAAAGAGGCTGATTTAACTATTTATTGAGTATTAGTGCCAAAGTAGAAAGTGGAAGGATTTGGACCTTTTCTTAGCAGTGGAACAATATGGATTAAAAAAAACTGGCAAAAAAAATCACAAGCTTACTTTTATTCATTATATTCTTGTTGTTGGGGTACTAGAGATATTAAAACACTTAGGTATAAATCGATGTAGTATATCCAGCAATACTAACAACTTCGTATTACGTAATGAAACCACAATAACCTAGGCTTTCCGACTTTAATCTGTCGAACATGAGAAAATATCCCCTCAGTTTACACCCGACTCCCAACATTTAGTTACTGCTCCTTTAATCTGCATAAATTGAAGCGTTACGCATATTGCGAAATGAATCCCGCTTTTAATGCAGCACTTAAAACTGATTCAGTTGACGCTATAGCAATTTGAATGGTAAAAGTTATAGCGTAAGATTTCAATTAAAATAAGTCTTAAGAAAACTGTTTTTATTAAAATCTCTTTGTTAATGGCGTCCATTGCTTTGTATTGTGTTATTAAAATTACTTATGTACCTACTTATAATGTCCTTCTGATCAAATTTGCCATTGTCGCAAGAAATATTATAATATTATATTATACAAGGGTGTGCTCAAACAAAGGTGCACTCTCTATTTTCTCACTCTTATAGTCCGATGGGACGGCAAACTTTCTGGTTGTGTCTAACTGGATTCTCACTCTCATAGTCCTATGGGACGGCCGCGGCAGTCCGACACAACCGGAAAGAGATCAAGCGCAGGGCTAACAGCTTTACGTGCTTTCCGAGGCACGGAGCAAGTGATAATTAATTCATAATATGCATATAACTTACGAAAAGTCAAAGGTAGAAAGTAGTAGAACCCTTGAGATCTTAGGTACGAATCTGGAACCTCTGACTAAGCCATCGACACACGACCGGAGAGAGTCAGCTACATATGATACCTAACCACACATGAAACTCTGAGATAATTATTTTAAACCCATCCTTACATCACAAATGCCATATATTTTGCTCCGACGAAGCACTAAAATATGAAGTCACGGGGTTAGATGTTCACATGCCACTTTTCATATGTTTCCAGTAGAACCTTAATTCAATTTACTGTGTAACAAACTGAGGCAGATGACAAGTGATATACTGGGAAATAAGTGGAAACATTATAGATGTTCTATCCATTTTCGTGATGAAAAATGCCGTGAAATAATATACTCTATAAAAATGGAGATAGTGCGATATCGTTACGACGATAAGAATAAAACGTTCGACTAAAAGCTCCATTTTAATTTCATCACCATAACTCAGCCGTGTAAAGATACGGTTTTGCATGAAAACTGAAATAAAAAGGTGCAGGTACGACGTCGAAACAATAATGTACGATTGTAGTTGCTTTTACAATGGTAGTCGGAGACATGCGGGCGGGTACACTGCCGACGTAAAGTGAAATCGGTCCTTTCAAAACATTTTACGGTGCGAGCTTGAAAAATAAAACGTTGAAGCACTATTCAACTACCCACTGTGGTCGTGGGTAAAGTGTCCGCGATAAAGGGCCTTACAAAAAAAACTCGCCTCTGTAAACTGGGCTGGCTCGCATGGTAATCAACTTTATACTGGCTTGTGTTTGGCAGGAAAAATTGAAAGGCTTTGTAGTGTGAATCTATTCCAGACTATTTAGGTCTATGTTGTTTGATTTATTTACTTATTACTATATTATAGTAAAGGTTGAGACGTATAAGGAGGTCAAGGAATTGGCTCTTGATAGGGAGAGCTGGATGAAGCTGCATCGACAAGAGCGTAGCTCTTAAATAGATGATGATGATGATATTATATATTTTTAAACGGTTTTACTTAGCTTGACCTGTTTATTATTTTAGTTCAAATTTAGTAATCAATATTTCACCCCCTTCCTGCTGACAGATTGATCTGATATTTGGTCCACAGTTTTAGTTTTGATGACAAAACCAATACTTATATTATTAAAAATTAACCCGTCTCTGAAGAAAAGTTTATTTTCCACAAAAAGTAAAGTTAGTCTAAATTTACTCAGACATGACGAAATGTGTACTAAATTATGCCTATGATTATTTATTAATCTCCCTGACAATGAATATTACGAATGCCGCTGCTGATTGAATACACCCGGTGATAGATGAGATGGGTCAGTATGAAAAATCTTCTTGTTAGGCAAAATACGTAAAGACCTACATAACTCCATATTATATAAAATTTCTTCAGATCAAATTCCTCTTTCTTTAATATCTTAATATTTTTTTCTTACCAACCCATCTCCATGGACCCTTTATGGAACTTTAATTTGATTTACGGAATCATAATAAATATGCAACATACATTTCTTCTAACAATATTTTTTTATAATAAAGAAGCATTCGATATACCACAGTAATAGACTCACACAAAAAACTAAGAATAACCTAAATCAAGTGTGCCGCCTGCCGCCAATACCATTGTTAAATTTTCAAACAGCTAAATTCGTTTCAATGTTGGCCAGAATACTCGGTTTAAAAATACGTTCCACCTTGTTACTTCAACTAACCTGTAGGTATAATATCCACGAATCGCCAAATCCCGAAATCGAGTTGGAATCTCGCAAAGGAACCGAGGTCGCATTGCCGAGACTCGCGAATATTCGATTCAATCGTCTCCGCCCCACCTAGCCTTAAGTGTGAGAGAACTATTTTCGTTACGATGTGATAGCGACACACTGAATGAAGAAATCTGGAGAAAAATTGCTTGATTCAATTTAAATAGTAATTTTATTTACTTACAAAGGTAAATCAAATCGAAAGTTAATAAGTTCGTCTACGTAGACAAACTTCCTCATCCTTTTAGATAATTAAAGGAATTGCGATAAGGAAACTTAATCTACAATTATTGAATAAAAAAATTTGAAAAAACAACTGTTACGAATGGGATTAACGGGATCAAACTTCAGCGACAATCAAAATGTGTAATGTGACAAAAGCACAAAAGCAACATATTTTTTTGTAAACTACAACAAAGACTATGAATACAACAATGACAATAAACTATATCATGTTTTTTTAATACCATTATATCACAATTAAACTGATATGTCTCCCATTTCGATTTACCTCCATCTTTTCTATTCTCTTGTCTTTCTCAATTTTAATCCACTTTAAAATCCAAATATTTTTTTTCGCAAAATTTGAATTTTCCCCAAAATCAAAGTGTGTAAAATGTGAGATTTATTTAGATATTGGCGCTAGTTCTCACGGGTTAATTTCGTACACATATAAAGACAATATGATTTATTCACGATATCCTTTTACATACAGCTAAGCAATTGTATACTTCTTGTTCAACAAATTAAATTATTTCAAATGCGTATTTAAATAGCATTGCCACGTTTTACAGAGATTTGGTCTTAATTTAAATTATATTATGCCACAGCTGGATTGTGTTCACGATGTTTGAGGTTACAGAAACCAGAAGATTAAAATGTCTTATTATATTAAAGGTCCTCATTTCTGTTTCTGTAAATAGGAAACATTTCTACTCTCATAGTCAGGCTAAAGTTTAAAAAATATAATATATAAAGTGTAGGGCAATAAAAACGTTGATATTATTGCTACGCGAAAGAAGGACCGATCTACAAACACACTTTGACATTTATAAAAATTATTAATAAGAAATAAGATGACTTGGGTACAAAATTTAATTATGAGCTAAGTTCGCCGTAACGTCTCGTAACTTACATACGAATCGGTGAGCTTCTTACCACCCAGACTCTATTTGTAATCGTGCCACAGACATGGAAAACGGGAAACTTCTCATCATATTTTGTACTGTAATTATTGTACGGCGAACCATACATCATAACTATTACAATTAATATGCTTAGGTGGCATTTCAATCAATTTACTCGAATCGACCTTAATATCGAGTCAGTACGTACATAGACCGGATCAAGTGTCGTCACGCGTGCTCCCTCGCTCTTTTGTAATTTATTCTGTACTAGCTTTTCCCGCGTGGCTTCGCTCACGTAGACTATAGAATATTTTGAATAGAATTTATTTATTTAAATCGAATTAATATAATCTAGGTAGTACTGCCCATGAAATGCGAATGACAGTCAATTATAATGTCGGTATAGCAATCACAAATAGTCGCCTATAATAATAATCTAATTCTAAAAGATTTCCAAGGAATTTTCAAAGGAAAATCAAGGTACACTTTGGCAAAAAAG
The DNA here is from genome assembly GCA_936450705.2 of Protodeltote pygarga. Lineage (NCBI taxonomy): Eukaryota > Metazoa > Arthropoda > Insecta > Lepidoptera > Noctuidae > Protodeltote > Protodeltote pygarga. Next base: position 9,720,489 of record OW388249.2, on the reverse strand, counting down.
AGTCTGTAAAAATTGGAGGCGCCACTGGTGCACTTTTCATACTACAATTCAAAATTTCAAGAGATTTCCAAGGAATTTTCAAAGGAAAATCAAGGTACACTTTGGCAAAAAAGAGTTTGTAAAAATTGGAGGCGCCACTGGTGCACTTTTCATACTACAATTCAAAATTTCAAGTTATTTGGTGCTTACGTATTACTAAAACGAATTTTTTGTCATCAATTATTATGTAATGACTCACTTTATGGCTATTTTAGAACTCACAAACTTAGTTTTTAAGATTTTTAGTTTTAGTTCTAGCTGTCACCGCCTCAGACTCTTTTTTGCCAAGCTGTATAAAGTAAGTTTTTCTTTCAAATATAAAAAGACAAATAAAATTGAAATATCGAATTTATATTTGACATTCCAATTTTAAAGGGTAATATATTGCACCAAGCCAGTTTAAATCAAAAGCACTAAGGAGTATTAATTGATATCAACTTCGATGCAAATCACCCCCAAAATAACTTTCTACCCCTTTTTAACCCCGTTAGGCGATGAGTTTAAAGAAAATACGAAACACGTGTTCCATCAATTTTTTAAAAGAATGTTTATGCAAAATTTGAAGTAGATTGAACCAAGGAATCACGTTGTCCCATACAAACTTTGCCCCCGTTTTTCTCCCTCTTAGAGGTGGAATTTCGAAAAATCCTTTCTTATCGGATCCCTACGTCATACAAAGAACACACCCTCCAAGTTTCAGGTCTCTACGTTCAGCGGTTTAGGCTGTGCGTTGATCCGTCAGTCAGTCATTCAGGACAAAGCATTTTATATGTATAGATAGATTATTGACAGTATACATTTTACTATAATTGAGCAGTTATTATTTGACATCCTACATAGAACTTTCTACAATTATTGTAACTGTAAATTTCCTTTTAGACATTAACTAAATGTCCGAGTGTACCGCAAACGTATAATCTAAGTTGGGTACGAGTGTAGCTAGTGTGTTTGCAAGCTGTGTTTGATCTATTTTTATCTCGCGCATGCCACTGAGTTTATCTTTTTAAAACGATATGTAGGTACGGCACACAAGCGAAAAATTGCAAAAATAAATCTATTCCGTTTTCCAACCCCTAAGTCTCTCTCACAAACACAAACAAATGTTTGCAAAGTAACTTATGCGTCGTTTTGTTACTTTATGTTTGCACTATTACAATATGTTACTTAAAAATTGTGTCGTACAAAACCCGACAATTGTATTTTAGTTGTACAATTTTTCAATTCTTTTTTGCTTCTAAAATTAATGTATCATCGCTTTTCCCGTTACAATGCAATATCAATTCTAAATTATATTCAAAAACATATGCGCTTAACCGTAAGTGCTCGATATAAAATTGCATTTAAGCCAATAGGTGCAAGTATTCATCGTCCGTCATATTATTTGTCACCAGCTGTCAGCGGCAGGCGCCACCGGGCGTCGAGTGCGAGCGACGCATAGCGTATATCCAATTACCCATTCGCAATATTTTCTATGGATGACGCATGTGGAAAACGCAATCAATCTACAATACGAATATTGTCTAAAATGTTTTGGGAAGTGAGCGAGTGTGGGAAATAATTGGGTTGTGGGTCCCACATTTTCTGTAGAATCAGAGTTAGGTTTTCCGTAAATTGAATACGTAAATAGCAACCGTATTTTTTTTAAAACAATTTTGCAATCTTCTGATATAACGTATGGTACACAACTGGTGGTACAGTCGCTGGACACAGTACCCACCCTAATAATATAATACTAATATTTTTAGTGTGACTTATTCATAATAATGTCCTCCTGACCGAATTTTGGTCAAAGCGGCCAATCTCAACGGAGATTAGCCAACTACGCAGGAATATTATAGTGCGCACAAGTGTTTGCACAAACACAGATGCATTCTCTATTCCCTCACTCTCATAGTCCAATGGGACGGCAATCCAGCACGACCGCAGAGAGATCAAGCGCAGGGCCAACGATTTTATGTGCTTTCCGAGGCACGGATTAAGTGATAATGAAGAATGAAGAGACCACTGACTTGCCAGTCAACGGTTACCACCACTAGGCTATCTCGACAAACATTAAAATACATGAAAAAGAAAACACGGCACATTAAATTAAACACCAAATGTTTCGTTGGCACGCCTTTTAAAAAGTTATTTGTACTTGGACTCACTCCAGGAATAGTAACAAAATGATAAATGTTATTATTGGACTTGATACCTCATTTTTAAAATGCGCGATCTACATATCCTTTAGTCATGCATGTATATGCAAAAAGTATATACCATGAAATTATTTAATAAGGTATATACCATTTTACGAAGTCAAGAAGACTTTTTAAGTCACAAAGATGCTTTGTAGGAACAAAAATATATTAACAAAATTATTTTACATAACTTTATTTCTAAATTAATTTAAATAATAATGGTATTTGTTTCAAGATCTTTATACCTCTATAAATAACGGACACTGGGCGTTTATAATCTCATGACTTGGTTGACTCTGCCAGAATAAAAGTTTAATGCAAAGGGACACAATAGTTACTTATTTGAATTAATTTAGAAAAAAAAAGATAAAAAGTTATTACTTACTTTCCTAACAAAGATTTTTTTTTACACATTAGACAGTTCTATATATATGTTGCAGTCAAAACTCTTAGCCGGTCAAAAGTACTTTTGACTGGCAAAATCAGGCAAAAGTACTTTTGACTGCACAGGTTGGTCAATAGTAGTTTTGCCGGTAAATTATTGGTTAATAGTGCTTTTAACTGTAAATTTGCGGTCAAAAGTGGATTTGACTGACGCTCCTGGTCAAAAACTTTTAACCGCTAGATAGTCAGTCAAAATTACTTTTAATTGTTAGGAGTGGAAATTAAAGGGCACTCATTTAAAGAGGCAGTTGTAAATAGCGGTTTTGGTAAGTTAAAAATTATAAATGGCACGTTTAATAACTAGTTCAGCAGTTAAAACTAAGCAGTAAAGTAACCAAAGTGAGTAATAATAAAAAATAATGAAATGGATCAGTGAATATATAATTGAGTAGGAAAATAATTAAATGGGCGGTACAAAATATTGAATGAGCAGTTACGTGTGGTAAAATAGTTTTTGTGATAGGCTATCATTTAAACGATAATTTTGGTAAGCTATAAAATTGATTTTATTTGCTAATAATCTAAATAAATAAAATAATAAAAATAATCTTTATCATATAATCGACGGAGCCCCGCTTCGCGGGGCTCCTACTTCTGGGTGGTTTTAAAAAAAATAACAACGAAGGGGAAGGCGAGGTCTATTCGCTCGCTTCGCTCGCTCACACGACCCCGCCATCCCCTTCTAACCTAACCTGTCCGATTCGGGGTACCCTAAAGTCCATACACAGAATCGTAATCTGCCGAACTATTTATCGAACTGCTCATTCCATCATTTTTACCGCTCATTCAGATATTGGACTGCTCAATTATTTTTAGAATTGACTTTGTATGATAAAATAACCGACTGACACGACTGACTGACACGACCAGTCAAAACTACTTTTGACGGAATCAGTTGGTCAAATAATCTTTATCATATAATCGACGGAGCCCCGCTTCGCGGGGCTCCTACTTCTGGGTGGTTTTAAAAAAAATAACAACGAAGGGGAAGGCGAGGTCTATTCGCTCGCTTCGCTCGCTCACACGACCCCGCCATCCCCTTCTAACCTAACCTGTCCGATTCGGGGTACCCTAAAGTCCATACACAGAATCGTAATCTGCCGAACTATTTATCGAACTGCTCATTCCATCATTTTTACCGCTCATTCAGATATTGGACTGCTCAATTATTTTTAGAATTGACTTTGTATGATAAAATAACCGACTGACACGACTGACTGACACGACCAGTCAAAACTACTTTTGACGGAATCAGTTGGTCAAAAGTACTTTTGACCAGCTTCATTGGGCAATAGCACTTTTGACTGTTATTTCAGTCAAAAGTACTATTGACGAAAGCCTATGGTCAAAAGTACTTTTGACTGATTTTGCCAGACAAAAGTAGTTTTGACCGGTTAAGGGTTTTGACTGTAACATATACATATACATATATAGAAGCACAGTCATATTTCAAGGTGGGTCTGGTCACAGTATAAAGTACTCTTCCCTTTCCTCTGGTGGTCGCAAGCACGACTGCTGACCAACCGACCGACCGAAAGGTTCCACTAAATTTTGCAAAGAAATTACCTATAGAATTTTTAATAAAAAATTTAATGTCACCTACCTTTTCGTATCATTAAGCTGTGATGACAATGTTGTAACTGATTATCATTTTAATATCCTTCACGTTCTTTGTGATTTACATAAATCTTACCCAGTGTTCCACATCAGGGACTGATAAATCCAACCTGGTGCTCAATTTAGAATCACTCATTCATCTGGCAAGCCTAATTAGCTAGTATTCTCTTAACAGATCCAAATTGGTGCACATCTAATTTGCACTTTCCCTGCTTTCGGAGCGGTAGCCCCTAAATTCTGTGTTTATTATTGGCCTCTAGTTACTAGTGGATTCGAATTCACATAATCGTCGCAATCAAGAAGTACATAGTGTTACTATTGGCACGCTAGTAATGAAATCGTAAATCAACATTCATACATCGACAGATTTTCAGCGAGCAAATATTTTGCTTTTCAACATAACTCTCGACTCGTCTGACGCCTTGTTAATTAATAGAATTAAAACCAGACTTGATGAACGGCTCAACTGCGTGCCAATTAAGCGCAGCATATTTTTTCCTGTCTCTTTATATAGTCTAAGTTAAAAAGATGTGAGATTCGAAGGCAGACTTTTTAATGAATGTGTACTAAACACTGATAGCCTAGTGGTATGACCGGTCGACTGATAAGTCACTCTGACTGTTCGTAAATTATATGCGTATAAATTAATTACGTGGCTAAAACGGTGAAGAAAAACATCGTGATGAAACCAGCACACCTGAGAGATTTTTCAATGGTGTGTCAGCTATGTCAGAGGCCTACGGGTGGTTTAAACTCTAACACCAGGTTGTTAATCAACCATACGATAAGAGAGAGAGAGAATGAATCATCATCTGCCTAGCCTTTTCCCAACTATGTTGGGGTCGGCTTCCAGTCTTACCGGATGCAGCTGAATACCAGTGTTTTGAATACCAGAATAGCTGAATACCAGAGAGAGAATGAATGTGTTAAACAATTAATATACATATTTTGCCGCTTATTTGATGTGTCTCAATAAGTTTTGGAGTCCATTTGTTGTAATATTAGTTTAGCTGATAGTTTATTCAATGTTGCACTAGTCTAAGGATTTAGTGCAACTTTGTACTAAGTTGCAACACGCTTGTTTAATAGATAAGATGACTTAATGGAGCCGTACACGATCTAAGTGAGATTAAGCATTTAGCAGAAAATTATTAAATCTAACACATTGAGTCACAGGTTATGAATATCTGAGTCTATTATATAGTCTGCCTGTAATTTATGTGTATATCTTCTGTTGGAGGTTCTTAATCCTAAATAACATCTAGGGTTGCCTTGGATTATTTTATGCGACATAAGTCATTCAAGGGAATCAGCATATCTTATTCTTTAGAATCAATTATTTTTAATAAATCTTTTGTTAAATGTGGTTCTAATGTAAAAAAATAATATTTAAAAAACATTTATTCGATAATTTCAAGAGGATTTTTGAAATGTGGATAACAAAAAAAAGCTCTAGACTTCATGTACAGCAGATTTATAAACCCACTTAATTATGGACACCATAAATCTATATGATATACAGTGCACTCTTGCGCAAAAATGTTTATTATAACTTGCGTAGAACTTTTGGCAACGAAACATCTACACGGTTAATTTAAATATTTGTTTAGCTTCAAATAAAAAACCTAAATAATTTTGGTTGGTTTTGGCCTTTGATTTGAATTCCACGATAGTCCACATATAAGTATCTCTATTCACCCTGGGCAACCACAACTCTAGAGTAAAGTAAAACAATTATGACACAAAAACACAGTCATGAAAAAAAATCTATACAAACAATCAAATTAGAAATAGATTACCATTTCCGCGCGAGTAAACAGGGGTAAATGCGACCACAACGCGCAGTCAAACAAGCAATTTTGTTTGAATCAACTCTATGTACGATTAACGTTGTGGATTATTTATATCGGATAGCTCTCGACTCACACACGAGCCTGCCTGTCGGCACTCGGCCACTACATCAAAAACGGTGCACTCAAACTAATTGCATTTGCTATTGATGTGAGCCTATAGCCCACATTGGTGAATACCTAGCCCGGTTCAATCCACCACTGCATGTCGACTATTAGCAATATAATTTCAAGGACCGTGTTTATATTTGGTGCGGCAAAATGGAGGTAAAAGCATTGACATCCTTTGATTTTGATGCGTATATATTTATGTCACTAATTAAATGAACGAATACAATTTTATTACTAAAAAAGTAAATAGATTTTGTGCGTATGACGTTACACAATGTAACTATAACATGTACTGTAACTATACCATACACAAAGTACTAGACATGAATTCAGGCAAAAAGATTGTATCTTTAGTTCTTACTACGTTTCATAAAAAATAAACATCAATACAAAATCTCATTCAATTAATAAATTGATAGATTGAAAGGCACACAATATTCAACCATAAGCCAAAAAAAATCTAGCTGTCTAAAAAACAATTTAAGAAATTAAGTATAAATAATAAGCAAAAAAACTACAGTATAATTTCGAATAAATCCCGTTTAAAATACTAAAATGTAACGTGAGCCAAGACCTAATCAAAGACGTGTTAGATTTTATTTTAATTGTTTTTTCTACTACTTTTTTATTGCACGGAGAAAATCTCCCATAACTCAAAGGTTATAAAAACACTGTCTTTAAGTTTATACATTGCAAATATCGAGTTAAAAGGATGTGTTTGTTGTGAGCATCGTTTGAGTTCTTTGAAGCGATGGCTTAACCGTACACTGAATCCTCTGCCAGCCTGTGGTTGGACACTACTACTACTACACACACACATTTATATTCTTACTACAGGTTTATATATTTTCAACGGTTAGGGTTTAAACCATCCTTTGAAGGCTTAACTCACTACTAGGAAATCGTTCCCATGAATTTTATTAAACATCTTTTACTCGCTTACCACTTTAGACTACCTACGTTAATACACAAATTGGTACATGAAAAACACAATACCGAGCCGACTTTTGTTTTATGTAACGCTTTAAAGCATAGTCGACGGCCCTAATAAACCTAATCTTACCTTGTAAAGGCGCCCCAAATCAATTTAGGGATCCTATAGATCAATTTAGGGCTACCGACTAATTTCACCTGACAAACCTTTGACGTAATTGTTCCAACAACCTGTCGTATATTTCATTATTGTCGTATATAATGAATGACCATACTAATAACATAAGTACTACGTAATAATAAAATAATAACCCCTGCAATGGTAACTCAACTACAATTCATTATGTATGTAAGTTGTAATCGTACCGCGGTACACTAATATCGTTTCCATATAGAAACATAAAAGGTCTTCTAAACGTACCACAATTCGTACCTACCTGCCCCTCAAATTACTTAGTTAATGCTTATTCAACAACCTATAAAAACAAAGAGGCGGCAGCGACACAAGGAGGGTCAGAAACTCTATTGTATATTAATGTAAGCGACGCCATTCTCTCGCTAGTTTTGGCAAAGATGCAATTTCATTTGAATATTGTGCAAGTCGACTGTTATACTGCGTTATACTCGTAACTAGAGCACTTTAAATACAAAGTGCTCATAAAAGTAGTGTCTAAGTGTTAGCTCTGATGGCGTTAATTGATATTGGGAAGCTACATAAATAGAATTATACGAATGGTAGGTGGTATTAGCAGTAGGTGAGTGTCGTACGTTCAGAGTGAGACAATTAAAAGGAAATTTTAGCGTTTGCGAGGCGCACAGAGCGTATATGTGTCTCATTCCGCGTGTAAGTGCGCCTCCGCTCGTCACGGCGTCTCCACGATTTATGCTCGCCATATTACACGCCATTCGACACGTTGCCACGAGCTCAAGGAGGTAGGAATATAATATAATATGGAATTTCAAAAATAAACGTTTGAACGTTTTGGTATTTATTTTATTTATTACAAAACGTGTACGTTGTTTAATGTTTTCTTTGAAACTTTACAATTATTTAAGTTTACGTAGAATTTGCGATCACACGAGCGACCGAACTCACTGCGTGTTGGTGATAACAGACCATTAAGTCCAGATTTTCTCACTGTTTTTCTTCAGAATTGGTACATACCAAATTCGAACCCACACCCAAACCAAATCGGATCCGTGACCAATGAGCTATCACGACACTTTATATTATGATAAATATGTCTATTTCTACTCGTCAATTAATTTAAAATATTATTTATTAAAACGTTTTTAATATACTAAACTAAACATTGCAAAAATTTTCGTCTGTTGGTGGTTGAAGAGTTCCTTTATCTGGAGCTAATTCTAGACATCTCTTTTAGGTCATGCTTACCATAAAAATATCATCGGAACTAAATTAATATATAAAAATTCAACTTTGAAGTATGAAAGGAAGTATGTAGTTCTAATTCAGCTCGCAAGATTAGACCTAAACATACTAACATACAAACATTGCAAATTCAATAAAAGCTTGAAAAAAAAACTAGTGACCATGTCATTAATGTCCCCGACTAAACAACCACTAGCGCTCAAAAAGGATGTAGAAATTAATTCATATCCGCGCTTTCCACGGGCATTACAAATAATTGTTTACTCGGGACTTAGTTAACGGCTCTACCCCTGTCATTCCATGTCCCAATTACAGTCATTTCATTTCGATTATTGTCTCATTCATTTGATTTATCTCATTTCGCATCTCGTCTTCGCACCTTTCTTCTGCTAGTACTATTAAATGGACTTTTATTACTGTATTATAATAATTATTACTTGATATCCTACCTACTTTTATCATTTTTTGCATAGAATAACAAATATCGTAAAAAGGGCCAGAAAAATATTTAATTACATTCATTACAACGGTTTAATAAGAAACATTATTTACATACGTAAACAGTTTTGCTTAGTATTTCTTTATTTGCGAACTATAATGTTCAAAATTTTTATAGAAAGTAGGTATAATTCAGCCATACAATGATAAAGGCTTAACATTTACTACTTTACACTTTACTTTATTTACATAAACAATATTAATAATTATTGTGCAAATTAAATTCATTGTTTCCTAGCAGCATCTTCCCAAATTTAAAACAAGCGCTACGACTGCGTAGCTTAGTAACTACGCGGTCGTAGCTTAGTCACTACGCGATCGTAGCTTAGTATCGATGCGGTCGTAGCTTACTGACTACGCGGTCGTAGCGTAACCGTAGCAGCTACACGCGTAGCAAAGATTGTAGCAATTTCGTAGTGACCTTTCGTGTTGAGTGCCACTGATTTATTTTATTGACAAAGGTAAAAATGACAATCATTAATTTGACAACAGATAAAAATTATGGACTTAAAACAAGCAACAATACTAAAGCATGAAAATAAAAAAACTAAAAGAACATCGTAAAATTAAAGATTGGTTTTATTATTTCTACTAAAATTTTAAAAAATGATTTAAGGAGAATGAACAAGGGTCACGTTCATTCTCCTTTGAATTGACTCCTTTTTATTGAATATTTACCCTAATGGTAACAAATTAGCTGCCTATTGATTGTGACAAGTATGAAGGATAATTCAAGAGTAAGCACCTTCCGATCTGGGTGTTTCCTCTTGAATTATCTGCAGTCCATAAATTCTAATAACAAAATGCCACATCCATACGTATTTCGAACAAGTATCTCTTCCACAGCACCTAGGATGATTGTGCCGCTTGTCTAATTGTTTCTTGCAACGCCGCTATATTAAGCAGTGAGATGCCGCCGACTTTATGACTTCTTAAATGAGTCATTAAGTTGTCGAATCAATTCGTCTTCGGCCTCGGTATTATTTCTGCTAAAACGTGTAAGGGGTGGAATTGTAAAACTCCTGTAATTTTACAACTATCGTTGACGTTTAATGTGATACATCTATATGAGAATATAAATCTAGAGAATTTATGATTTGATTTTGGTTATGTGAATTAAAGTAAGTAGGTAGATTAAGTTTTTCTCTTTTTATTTTACTTTTAGTTTTAGCGTTAGTTTTAGTATTAGTTTTTAGTTTTAGTTTTAATTGTTGTAAATGTATTACATCTATATTAATTTTTACAATAAATCAGTAGGTAGTAGTAGGATATCTGAGTGGAAAAAAATTAAGTGCCATCGGAAAAAATCATTTTTTATAATATATACATATAATATATATATTTAGTTTATTGGCCGCTCCGTATCAGAAGAATCTTCTTCTTCTTATCGTATGGTTGATGAACAATCTGGTGTCAGAGTTTAAACCGTGCTAATCAGAAGAATGATCTTTCTCATTCCAATGTATCTGGACAGAGGGGTCAGGATTGTCACTCACTGGGCGCCTGAGGGAAGACATAGTCGATGTCAACCATGGCGAAGGTGGTGTGACTGATGTGAATACCTGTTTGCAGGACACACATAGTTGGAATGGAAATAAAAATTTATAATGAGACGGTAGAGGTCTTTGCCCAGCAGTGAGACACTATGTAGGCTACTAAAAAAAACACTGTTCTCATTGTTTTTTTTTTACAGAAATAACAAAGTACAAAAATAAACACAGATTTTTGTATTCATAACGTTTAAAATTCATATGAATTCTAACTTGTGAATGCAACTCAAGAAAAACAGAGCTCAAGGAGTTGTTAATATTCAAAGTTGAGTCGGAAGAAAATTTAATTAAAATAGAACATTTATATAAATAAGATGTAAAAGTTGAGACCAAGTAGTTGCAGCGTACTGACACTAAGTTATTTAAAAACTGCTTCGAAAGGCGATATTTTTAATATCTGACAGTTTAATAATCTAGAAATAAATTCAACTATTTTAATTTAAACGAAGTTATTGTTTTTTTTTTTTGTTAAAATAAGTAGAAACCTTAAAACAGTTTGAGTTAATTTAGTGGCGCGGGTAAACTATGAGTAGTGGAGAGAGGTTTTTGAACTAATTTCTTTTGGTTTTGCAATTTGATTGACCCTTTTGAGGTCAATAAATTATGTAATTTTGTTTATTTTTTTGCTTTAAATATTTTTTTTACGACTAAGGGGCAAACAGTTTACTTGATGGTTAACGGTAACCGCAATCTATAGAAGCTTGTAACGCCAAGAACTTTGCCGACCCGGGATTATGAAAAAGGGAATAGCATTATAGCTCCTGTTGTAAAGCGCGCATCTAGATGTCCATCGCTTCTTTTGACGTTTTGTGAATGTTTTTATATTATTATTGATTTTTTTGTATTGTTTGTTGATTGTTATTGTAATTTTCTTTTCTATTATGTGATGTTTTTGTGTCGTTTAATAAAAATATTTATTTCTTTTCATTTGAATTACCACTTTTTCAATTACATGTACAATTAAATTGTATTATATTTTATAAGACATTACATTAAACTACTTCATTGCTTATCAACAGCATTTATATTTGATTTTCTAATGGACAATAGTTTTATTACTAAATTTTACTCGTGGCTACGTTCTTATAGTAGATCTATTTTCCCGCTACTAAAAGTAGCTTATGTCACTCTTCGTCAAAAAATCAGGTCTGTTGCTGCGTATGAGAACAAACTAACAAAAATACATTTGTAATTATGATTATAATATACTTCGCGACCAATTCTTGATACCAAGACATTTTAAATAAATAATTTCTAAAGTTACTACTTTGTTACTACATTCAATCCAAACAATCACATCGACACTCCGCTAACAATGTCTCGGTTACAACTCAAACACAAGAATTCACAAGTTTTGACAAATTTCATAACACTTTGTGCTGGTCGTCAATATTTAATTTGTTGAAGTATTTCAGACCGTCTTTGAGACGTTTTTGATGATTTATATTTTGTTTGAAGTCACCATAGTCCATCAACAGAAGATTACATATGAAATTCGACTATTTTTTAACCACCTACCAAATAGGAAGAGATTATCAATTCGATGCGTATATATGCACGGGTGATAGAGATGTATGGAAAAAGAAGACATACTGCGCCGACCCCAAATAAATTGGGAAAAGGGCAGGGAGATGATGATATGCGTACGATGCGTTAATAATAATTTGCGTAGTTTAATTGTGTTGGAATTAATGATGAGTATCTATTTGACAGTTATGTATGACCATAGAAATATATGAAACAAAATATCTTTGTGTATGACAAGTTTGAATAACTTAATAAAAATAACTTATTATATTATAAATGAATTATCACCAGCTCCTTGCCCCAAGAAATTGTAGCATAAAATATAGTAACTATAGTTTTGCGAGAATGAGTACCAATATCCGATCTCGGTTGTCATAAGAAAAAAAAATAAGGATCTCATTTACGTCACCGCGTAATTAAGACTGAAAGCTATTTCAGGCTAACATTCCAGGAAGGTCAAATCTTACTAATAAATTGTGAAGAAATTTTTGAATGAATTCAGAAATTCACTCCCACATAAATTCACATTAATTATGTAATAGAATAGAATAAATTGAACAGTGTTGCCAAATCAAAATAAAACACAGGTAAAAAATATTATCACAAATTGAATTTAGGTTCGTGACCCTCATTCATGTAACAACAATTTGGTAACGTTTTTTTTTCACCCAATGGGCTTTTTCGGTCATTAAGTCTGACATGTATACAGATGCAAATTGATTAGCTTCCAAAAGATATAATAATAAAATTTATGTAACGATGCAGTAACGTGTTTTTGTTTTCACATGATATTTTTGTTAGCAAATTATTACTCGCAGGATTTTATTTTTTTATTTTTTTAGGAAAACGTAGATACCAAACGAAAAGTTTAATTTATTGTTTTGTTATCTTTATAACTTTTGAAAAAACTATATAGGCTAGAAAATTTATCATTTATGGAATAAATACAATATTGAGTCTGATAAATAATGAGCTATGCCATTTTACCGCGCGATGGTCCCGCATCCACCGATTGGTAAGCAGTGCTTGATGTGGACGGTCGGTGGATGAAGAACCCTTTATGGTAATTAATTTTGAACGTCTTTATACTTCTAAAGACATATTAAACAGTAGGTTAACGGATTTTTTATGGCAATTTATAAGCAAAACTGATTCCGATTGAACTGATTTTTTGCTAAAACTTTATAATGTTACCCATAGCTTAAATTTTTCTTGGTTTTTTGTTATGTTTATAATTTACAACTTACTACATATTCAGTGACTTTAACTTCAATGTGTGAGCGAGATAGTAGTTTAACGAGATAGGCGCCCTAAAGAGAAAGCAAAAAGTATTTTTATATATTTTAAATTTTATTTTATTCCTCAAATTCTTAATTATTACTGGCCAGTATTCAATGCATTAGTAGGCAGTGAATGAAACATATACGGCTACCATGAATGCTACCATATCCATTTACCTAACTACTCAAGATATACGTTTGACGATATACATATTCTATATAGTGTGACAACTTGATATATGCCTGAAGGCACGGCACGTAAGCTATAAATACGTTGCTAAGAATTAATATATAGGATAAGATAATAGATGCAAAGCCACAAATAATTATGTTATTAATAGTTTTATATCTTGATAGGTTTACAAGAGTAAGTAAGATTTAATCAAGTTTAAATAACAGCCGTCTATTTTTATACACCGCGTTGATATTTACCTGTCTACTATATATAATATACTAGCTTCCGCCCGCGGCTTCGCCCGCATGATATGTTGATAAATTGTAGCCTATGTGTTATTCTGATGTATAAGCTATATTGTGGTGAAGTTTCATTCAAATCCATTCAGTAGTTTTTACGTGAAAGAGTAACAAACATCCATACATCCATACATCCATACATCCATACTTACAAACTTTCGCCTTTATAATAGTAGTAGGATATATAATTCTTAGTTACAGACAGAATAGTTCTTAGTGACTGTTTAATCATCAGCCTAGAAGCTGTAAAGCAAATTCCCTTCCTGTTAAAAAAGCTAAGAGAAACATCACATATTATCACAAAATCAAAAAAATATATCATAGCTGTAATGTAAGCAAGATATGTTGTTAGTATCATAAAATAGGAGGAGAATTATTGCTCTTAACTGGGTATAATTCCAGACTGCATGCTGTAAGTTATAATCGAAAACACTTTGCCCGTCCCGGGAATCAAACTGAAAATCTTACATTTAGCTGTCAAGCTAGCGATCATCCATCATTGTAATAATATTCTATAATTATGAATTTTACTAAAATTATTTTAACATACCATAACGCATAAATTGCACATAAGTCCGAGTATAACAAGCTTTGAATTAAGGAAACATTTTCTTTAAAACTTTTATTTGGTACTAGGGAGTAGGAATTAATAAAAACAAGGCGAGGGTTCATAAAGAAAAATGTCACTGCATTGCAAAGTAATGCTCTCCCATTCTAGCGACTGGAGAACGCAAATTTGCAAACCCTTATCCTTAAACATCCGAAGCGAATTAGAATCTACTCCCTCTTCTTTATAAATTATGTACCTACCTACTTCAGATTAAGTATAACAGTTCTTTTTTATTGTAGCAACCATAAAATAATATTAATTCATTAAACGTTAAGACACAATACGAATAGTTTAGTGCGTCACTGAGATATGAACGCTCCTTTGCATCTCAGTGACACATAACAATGATGTGATGTAAAATATTATATAAATATTCTCATAGAAATCAAATATAATTCAAATTTGATTTGTATGAATACTGTAGACATAAAATATTTATAATAGACATCAAAAAAACAAATAAGTATTAGTGCAAACTCTTATGCATTTCAGACACCCCTGAAACTAGCTTTTAGAAAAGCGCTTCAACCGGTTGGATGTCAGTATTTTGTTAATATATGAATACATTATAACAAGTTCGAGGAAACAGTTCCTCGCTAAATTAAAATCTCTTACGGGCAAATTAAAACCGGGAAAGTTTTTAAGCTTACTAGGCGTTGCCAGTTAATGATATTAAACGGTTGATTTATAAACAAGAACGCTATGAAATACGAGCTCCGTGTGCTAGTTTTACTAGTGTTCTGAGAAATTGAATCTATGGCAAAAGTTGTTCAATAAATATTAGTAAATCATGTTCTGCGAAAGCAACTATGCTTGGAAATATTCTTCCGAATACGAGTACATTAAAACTTAACTCTATTAGGTCCTTAGTTAATGACCCGTAGGCTGTACCTGGGGGTTATCTGAGATTTGCGTAAAAACGATGGCTACATGAATGCATCAGAACTTTAGATAAATAAGTTTTTAATAGTTTGTTTGTTGGACAGACCGAACGGTGAAAAACAAAGAAATTTTAATGGTGCACAAAAATAGTAACGCCCGTACATTTTTTTCTATTTTGTGTTTGAATATGTTAAAAGTTGTAGCGAATAAAAAGCGAGTTTGTAAACTTTAGTAGCGCTACGTGGACGATATGCTGATGGACTGCGCGCATCGGAGCTGACAAAAGAAAAACATAATAAAAAATACAACTTTTAGCATAAAAAATCGTTAGTACATCCAAGTCGATATTCTCGAAACATGTATATGAAGGCTGGTTGACTAGATTAGACAATATGACATTGTCATATGACTCGCTATGTTTATTGTGGTCAGATTATTCACGACTCGTAACAATGTCATGCGTCTTTGTACAAATGCAAGTAATGTAATCTTGTCATTCGGCCATAACAGCATGTATACCGACCACGAAGATACCGACACCCGGTATCATTATTGTATGAGATGAAAAGCCTAGTCGCTCACTGTCTCGGGGAAAAAACAATGAACACATCGCATTTATAATATAAGTGAGGATTAAGTTTCATTGTCCAATTAGGACAGTGCAAATAAATGTTTGAGTATTGAGTATTGAGTGAATAACACGTGATGCGGTTTATGAATATATACAACTGTATCCGGTGACGGTGACCTAAACTAAATCTCAATTCCTAGTATATGCTCTCTGATGATTAGCAAAACCAAATTTGTGAATAACAGATTATCGATTCTATTACAATTTTCGCAGGAAATATTCTCTCACTCTCTATTCCCTCACTCTCATAATCCGTTAGGACAGAAACCCGACACAACCGGAGAGAGATCAAGCGCAGTACCGATGGTTTTGTGTGCTTTTCGAGGGACAGAGCAAGTGAAGATTAATTTATAATTCGCATATAAGTTACTAAAAATCAGAAGTGCGCGCCTTAGATACCAACCTGACACCTCAGACATGCCAGTCAGCGGTCATACTGCTAGGCTACCATGGCGCACGGCTATAGTTGTAGCTATTACAACTATAATGCATCAAAACTCGTGTCACTTTTTTCATTCATTCATTCAGGTCACTACCCGTTTTCCTAAATTTTGTCTCGTATGAAGATCGAGCTCACGACATTTTAGCACGACAAGCCAATCGTGCACTCACTTCAGATATTTTTTAACTTTACAATCACCGTCACTCGTAACCACATTATTATTATTTTATTACTATCTGTAAATGTAACATAATAAAGGTGCTTATTCCAAGCACCTTAAGCTTGAATAAAGCATAGCTCAAACACTATATAAATTCAGTTTTTCAGTCTGTTTAGTAGCTGTCGTATGTACGCTAGTTTATAAGACCGGCGGGGTTCGGGCGGCGCGGCGGGCTCCGTGCCGTATCTAGCATCTCGCCGCGCGGAGCAAACACGCCGTTACCTCGGCTCATTTTATTAGGGGCCCGTGCCGACAAGCTGAAACCACTAACGCGATGCGCTAATAAAATTGAATCAGCCTTCTTTCCACTTCGGAAGCTGGAATAGTAATGGAATAAGATGATTTAATTTTTTTCAGCAGTATTATTTCTGCTTTTCCTTGCAATTTTCTGGTTGTTTGAAATTATTATTGTACTTTAAAAGAGTGTCTATAACCTAGTTTAGTATATGTCACTGTGCCTGATCTCTCTCCGATCGTGTCGGATTTTCGTCCCATCGAATTATGAGAGTGAGAGAATAGAGAGTGCACCTGTGTTTGCGCACATATTTGTGGACTATATAATATCACCTGCGTAGTTGGCTAATCTCCGTTAAGATTGGCCGCTGTGACCGAAATTCGGTCAGGAGGACAATACCGGTTATTCATCATTTTGATCAGTTTACAATTCCGAGAGTTTTGATTCGTTATATTATAATATACGAGTTCGAATCTTTATAGTTTAATCCTTTCCATTTCTAAAATTCATTTTTGTTTCGTAGAATCCGCCGTCATTCATGCTTCTATTACCGAAACATCTGCAGTTCGTAAACGAACAAAATGGACCGCACTGACATGCGCAATTCAATCAGAGCCAACCTCTACCAACAGTCTTAGACGGATTTGACATCAATCATTGTTTGAGGAATACAACTACAAATAAAACAAATCAAAGGTTGACCGAATTTTGGTCACAGACGTCAATAGCGATTAGATTAACTACGCAGAATAAATTATGCACCAGTGTGTGCGCAAACATAGGTGTATATTCCTATTCCCTTTCTCTCAACGTCCAATCGGACGGCAATTCGACACGACTGGAGAGATCGTAGAGGCAAAATCGACGTCTTTCCGAGCTCTTTTAAGACACGGAGCAGGTGATATTTATTAAATTAAACATACATAACCTACAAAAAATGTGAAAATCTTGGTTTTGAATCTGAGATCTCTGACCTCTGGCTTCATATGCAAGCGTAGTAATTACAATAATTACGTGTGTTCGTGTTTCTAGTTGCGGATTACGAATAGCAAAGCTAATGTGATACCTGGTTTTGATTATGGATGTTGCTGCTTTGCCACAAATTTGAATTTGTCCATATTTTTACAGGTTTGTCAAGTCTACTATGTTGTTATACCTAAGTATTAATTTCTTAAGAACCCTGGAATGCATTTAGTGCAGTTCGTTTTAATAGCTAGGTACTACCTAAAACCTCAACGTAATTTCAAACTCACTAACCTAACCTTTCACAAAGACCGGCGTCGCATAACAATTGATTTCCTTTTGTGTCTCATTTCTCAATGTTTGATGGATTAAAAATAAATAACCCTATGAAAATAAAGCTGCCACTGCAGTACTGCACGACCGAGTTTCGTTTCATTCTCACACCTAACCCGTCACTGCCACATCTACTGGTTGAGTCACATAATTTTTTGACGTATCATCCCCTAGAGTGTACACCTTTTTCTTTGTCTTACAGTCTTTACAAGCAGGGTTGCTTATTTTTGTCTCTGATGTTATCAATTTTCTTGCAAAGCTTTTGTTTAAATATATCTCTTACAGACGCTTTGAAGGAAACTTAAAAAGAAAGAATTATTATAATTTATTAAATAAGATATAGCTTTTTTTAATATATAGATATCATTCTAAAATTGAATTAAATTGCTAAAAAAACTTAAATATGTAACAAAGACTCCTTGAAACGCCGAAAATTTATGAGAGAGCAAACTAGCCATTAATCGATATGTTTGTATTGTATGCGAGGTATCTGCTGATCAGCAATTATCCGATGGTTAAGTGTACACTGCTCAACCCTGCAACGGCCGATTGCTATCAAGAGCGGCTCCGTGGAAATGAGAACGGGCGGCCGGGGACCGAGCACAGATAAAAACTTTCACTTTTTCCGACAACTCTCCGCGGCGACATTCGCTGGTGACAATAACGCCGGCTGCGGCAGCCCTTATTACGTTATTGTTTGCGTAATTGTGATAAACAAGTTTCGTCATAAATGTGGAGCTGTCATTTCTTACTTGTATATATCGCTGTGTAAGAAATAGTACAAATGATACCTACGTGCTTTCCCAGAATCCAATTATATGGCACAGTCCATTCTTTTTGCTAGTCTAGTAATAACGATTTATGAGTAATGTCTAGACTGATTTGTTCCTACAGTTATCTCCAGAATGAATCCGGAATTATGAAAATATCAATATCGGCTTGCGCCACTCTACTCAAGTCTTCTTAAGGTGATAAGTGGAGCTTTCGCACGGAACGCGGGTGGTTTACCGCGGTGGCAGTTTTATTTACGATCCAGAGCAATATCTGGAGAAGGCAGCTTCGGGTATACTAATATCGGTCGTGTGGGCGCAACCGATAGCCGCTCGATAGAATAATATGACGGGCGCGCGACTGGCCCGCTGGCACGTAGGCAATAAGCCGCCGGCAGAGAGCCAGCGAGCCGCCCGGAAAAATAAGATTGCACCCGGACGCTTCTGACCCACCGCGCGTGCTTCCACATGCCCGGCGCTGCCCCGCGCTGCCCTACTATGCACGGCTGCGCTCACAGGGTTGCCTACGTAATCCAAATTCCGCTAGTAACAAACGAGTATTCTAAAACATTCCTACTATCATAAACAGCACAAAAATACGGAGGTACTCATGAGTAGTCACAATGATTTCTAGAAACATTCAAATCTATGACAATCCATTGTTGTTTTATATGGAGGATTTTTGCACTTCTGAAGCGAAAATCTTACGCCATTTAACACCTACGAAATAAAATAATACCCAGTCACATAATTCAAATCCAAATCTTCTAATATCAGGAATTTATGCAGTGCCAAAAGCGCAACTGTAAGACACCAGAAATAAGCCAAGTCAAACTTTCACATTTTACACCCGTACGTGGGCAATGTAACTATCTTGTGACATATTCAAGAAGAAAACGTCCCGCCGAGGCGAGCCTTGTTTCATTTTACGATCTTATCGAAATAATCCGATCTCGCGTGTTATTTACTGCCGCCTTCCCTCGATTCCGGCTCTCACGGCAAACGTGATAGCTCGCCGCAAATAATTATCGACCTTATTCCCATAACATTCGACGCTAAATGCATTATCCTAATCCGATGGCACGACTCCTTACACTTTTAACTTCTTCCAGGAAACGACGGTACGAGTACGTTTTATGAAAGTTCATACAGTCAGACTTAGTTCCGGGTAAATATAATTCATTTTGGTAAGTTTCCTCGGAGCGCATACGATCTTTCGTGACGAAGTTCCGGTTCCGGTGACGAAAGTGTAAACACGTATACAAGAGAGCTCTGTAAATATTTCTAACTAAATAGTGCAGAAAGTGAAAAACCGAACGCATACTAAAGTGAAATCTTCAGAAGATCAAACCAGAAGAGTGCTTCAGCAGAAATAACGGTGAAAAATAACGAATTACTTGGTGATTTTGTTCAAATAAAAAAGTTTCGATCGTTATAACCTCAAAGTTAAGCACACACACCATAGATATCAAGACTATAGGTAGTGCCAACCAAATCAATCTGTCTGTCACTACCACCTGACAGTGACAGCTGACAACTGCGAAAAGTGTTGCCAAAGTAGGAAAAGGATTACCACAAATTTAAGTGTTACCACTTTATAACACCAAATTACCTAGGAGAAAAAAAGATGGAACAGCAAATGGAAATTTTACTCTCTAAAATAAACGAAAAGTTTAATGAACAAACAATAACATTAACAACAGCAATAACAAAAAATGTAATGGAGGCCCTAGACGATAAGTTAAAAATACTAACAGAAGAAAATAACAACCTCAAAACTAGAGTCAGCAACTTGGAACAAAAAATATCTTTTTTAGAAAAGGAAAAACGTACGAATAATCTGGTTTTTTTCGGCATCGAAGAAAAAGGTAAAACAGAGTTAGAGTTGGTTGACTTTGTGAAGGAAATTTTGCAAGATTCGGGAACTCACATAGATAGTCAAGAAATAAGCAACATCCATAGAATCGGGACAAATTATGAAAAAAACCGACCAATAATAATATCACTAACAACATCTTGGAAAAAACATCTTATCCTGAAAAACAAGCGCAACCTTCCCGCAAATGTGTTCGTCAATGAAGATTACCCTAAAGAAGTTTTGGAAATCCGCAAACAACTTAAGCCAGAATTAGAAGCGGAAAGGAAAAATGGAAATATAGCGTTCATAAAATACGATAAGCTAATTGTGAAAAAACCAAAGAACTCCAACCGTGAAAAGAGGAAGAGAGAAACCACAACAGGATCCCCAACCACTCCCACTCCATCTCAGAAAAAGTCACATACGATAAGCGAAATAATTGAAAGTACAAATAAGGAAGTCATTAAGCCAAGCTTACTTACTTTTGTAACCCGTGAAAGATCTGCCTCGATGCCAGAGATGCAAAAAAACGAGAAAAGGCCTCCTCGGACCGGAAACAACAAACAGATGCAACAATAAACATAGACACAAGTAAAACTCCAATATTTTGTCCCCCAATCCGGCCGGTCACCGTGGGGGAAGTCGACCACTACCCTCCAACATATCAACCAACAAAATCAAATACCCAAAAAGAGAAACAAAAACGAAGCAGTTTATACATATGTACATTAAACACACGAACCCTGAGAACACCAGAAAGTTTACATGAGCTAGAGTTAGCAATCGAAAACCTGAAGTGGGACATCTTGGGCATAAGCGAGATGCGGAGAACAGGAGAAGGAATAGAAGAGCGAAACAACTATATCATGTACTTCAAAGGCGAAACCACCGGACACAAAGGGGTTGGATTCCTTGTAAAGTCAAAATTTAAAAGCCAGATAATTGGTTTTGAAGGAATATCAGACAGGATAGCGGTGATTCATATCAACTTACCAAAGTACAGGAAAAAATGGACAATCATCCAAGTCTACTCACCGACAGAACAAGCCACAAAAACAGAAATTAACAAATTTTACGACAAACTACGCGAAGCTACCGAAAAATATTCTGAAAACAATCTCGTGCTAATGGGAGACTTCAATGCCCAAGTGGGCGTCCAAATACCCGGAGAAGAACATATAGTAGGAAAATACGGAAGAGGCAAAAGAAGTAAAAATGGTGAAAAACTAGTAGAGTTCCTTCTTGAGCAAAACTTAACACTTCTAAACTCCAGGTTCCGCAAAAAACCCAAGAACAAATGGACATGGATGTCTCCAGACGGAAAGGTTAGAAACGAAATCGACTACATAATAACTAACAAAGCTACGGTATTTAATGATACGGAAGTAATCCAGAATCTGAATTTCAACACAAACCATCGTATGGTACGCAGCAGTCTAAATGAAAGAAGTCCAAAAGCTCCTAGACATCATAAGAACAATATGCAATCAATTAATACACAAAGGGACATAGACAACACAATAGAAGACCTGATGGAAGCAGTGTATTCAGATATGGACCTAAAAGAAAAATATACAAAAATAGAGAACAAGCTTAAAGCACAGGCAGGAAAACAAACAAACAAGAGTAAAGAAAACTTTTTAAGTGAAAGAACGATAAAACTAATTGAAAATAGAAAGAACTTGATAACAAAAAAGGACAATAAAGAGAACCAAAAAGAAATATCTAACCTTAGCAAACTGATTCGTGAAAATATGAGGAAAGACAGAAAAATCAGAAGAAACAAAACATTAGAGAATCACATCAATAAAACGGGAGGCACGAAAAAAGCGCTTAAGGAACTTCGTGAAAAAGGGAAAGAATGGATACCGAAGTTAAGTGATAAAGAAAAAGAACTGCCAGCTACTACTCGGAGCTCAATCCAAAATATAGCAACAAATTATTATCGGTTACTATATTCAAACCAATCAAACTTTAACACACACAAATACAAACAGAAGTACGTGACTGAAGAAAATGAGGACATACCAGAAATATTAGTAACGGAAGTAGAAAAAGCTATAAAAACCCAAAAAATGGAAAAAGCACCCGGTCCCGACAGGATCACAAACGAACTTATGAGAGGGACAATCACAGAACTAAGCCCGCTACTAAGAAAAATCTTTAACGAGATTCTACATACCGGTACCATCCCTAGCCAATGGGCAGAATCCCATATAATACTTCTTCACAAGAAAGGTCCAAAAGACGATATCGGAAATTACAGACCCATATCCCTCATCTCAAATGTATATAAAGTTTTCGCCAAAATCATTTTAGACAGAATCTCAATGAAACTCGACGAAAATCAACCTGTAGAACAAGCGGGGTTCAGGAAAAATTTCAGTACAATAGACCATATTCACACTATCAAACAGCTTCTAGAAAAATATAACGAGTACAAAAAAACTATTTACATTGCCTTTATAGACTACGCTAAGGCTTTTGACAGCCTCAGACATGAAGTCGTATGGCAAAGCCTAAAAGAGCAGGGCATCCAAAACACCTACATAAACATCATCAAAAATATTTATAGCGAAAGTAATGGAAGGATAAGACTGGAATCTACAGGAGATGCTTTTCCAATAAAAAGAGGTGTCAGGCAAGGTGACCCACTTTCACCAAAACTGTTTACAGCAGTGATCGAACAAATGTTCAGGAAGTTGGATTGGGAGCATCTAGGGCTAAACATAAATGGATCAAGATTAAATCACCTTAGATTTGCGGATGACCTGGTCGTATTGGAAGAAGATCCAAAACTACTGGAGGCCATGATACAAACCCTAGCAGACAAAAGTAGAGAATTAGGCCTAGAGATGAACTCCAGCAAAACTAAGATGATGACAAATTCAATTCCCGTAGACATATCAGTTAAAGGACAGAAACTGGAATATGTAGAAGAATATGTATATCTAGGCCAGATAATATCGCCTAGTGACCAGATGTCAAAAGAAATTGAAAAAAGAATTGCAACAGGATGGAAGACCTACTGGGCTTTGAAAGAAATCACAAAAAGCAAGGAAATAGGCATTAAAATCAAGAAGAAGACCTTCGATACCTGTATTTTACCCTGCATTACATATGGCTGCGAAACCTGGGCTTTGACAAAACAACATAGGGATAAACTTGCAAGATGTCAGAGAAGTATGGAAAGAAGCATGTTAGGTTTAAAATTAAAAGACAAAGTTAGAAGTACAGACATCAGGCACAAAACAAAATTAACTGATATCCTGGCTCGTATCGATCAACTTAAATGGAGGTGGACTGGACATATGCTCAGGTGTAGAAAGGAGAAATGGAGTAAACAGGTGACAATCTGGTACCCAAGAGATTGCATTAGGAGTCGAGGTCGTAAAAAGAGAAGATGGGAGGATGACCTGAAAATGACTTTAGGTCCGCTCTGGACAAGAGTGGCAGCAGACAGAAAGCAGTGGAAAGAGTTGGAGGAGGCCTTTGCCGTAAGGCACACCGAATTGAGAGACCTTTTGTAATTTAATGTAGAGTTTATGTAAAATTACTTTTCTTTAGTTTACTTTTATCTATACTAATTAGTTTTAAGAGTGTAAAATGGTTAAAAGTTCGGAAATAAAGGCTTTATTATTATTATTATTATTATTATAAGTTTCCTCGGAGCGCATACGATCTTTCGTGACGAAGAATTTTCGTAGACGTACCTCAAGAGATTGAGAGGAAAAATCTAGGTGTTTTATTTCACATGAGACTGCGGTTACGGAGCCAGGCGCGCTATCACAATAAACACTTTGCGGTCGCGACGCGGCGGCTGTGTAAATTATTCATAGGCCAAAGGTTTGTGACAAGTCTTGGAATAGATCCTGCCGATAACGATGCCTCCATCTAAGTGTATCTATAGATCGAAGAAGAAACTACAAGAATCTTTTGTTAATGTAATCGGATCTTACAAATTTGTATAGAAATTTTATGTTTTGTTTATCGTTCTTGACATATGATTTCATTCTTTTAGAAACTTTTGAATAAAACACTCAATCAAAATTCTGGTTACAATTTTCTTTTTTATTTGGCGTACGTACCTATTATAGGTATTATATTATTAATTCCCAGATATAATTACTTAGTTCAAAAATATAAAGGTTCTTGAGATTGGTCGTATCTATTAGTAGAAAAGTAATTATCAATTATTATAAATTGAAATCAATAATTCTTCTTTAAGGCAAGACTATTTAAATTTATAGAACAAGTTATTTAAAAAAATAAATATTTCATTACTTTGTCGTTGTTACAAATATCTATAATCAATCTTTCCAGCTTTAATTTATGAGTAAAACATCAGTGACAACCAGTTACCAAGTTGGTTCTAGACTTCCTATTTTCAATTTTTTTGCAGAACCCTAAAAAACGTCAACAAAGTACATCGACCTTAACTTTCTTCAGTGACACACAAACACAGATACCGAAACTGTAATGTACTAAGGGAATAACCCTCTGCGACCGCATCGGGCTATGAAAATACCATTATTTCAGCGTATGACGTCGGAGTTCCACAACGTGTAGCAGCAACACGTCTACGTGACACCAAGGGCTGAAATAAGAACAAAACGCAGTGGTCCAACGTTAACGCGAAAAATTCAATATGGCAGTTGCAAGACTCGAGTCTCTTGCCACTACACGTCTGGAAGCACCTAATAAGCGTGGACGAGAATGAAGTAAAAATTTCCGCCATTGTCATTCTGGCGGCGTACCACTGGTAATGAGCTAAGTTCGCCGTAACGCCTCGTAACTTACATACCAATCGGTGAGCTTCTTACCACCCAGACTCTATTTGTAATCATGCCACAGACATGGAAAACAGGAAACTTCTCGGCATGTTTTGTACTGGATTTGAAGGCTGTTAGTTCGTGAAAAACTTTTTGTAACTTTAAATTAATTTTCTGTCTATTTTATATAGTATCCTGAAATTAATTTAAAGTTCCAAAAAGTTACTCACAGGTATAAGGGTTGGCTCGTACTTATAGTCTTTACAATTAATAACTAAACGAAACTATTGACAATGATGCCATAAGATTGTTATTAACAAAATAATGTATCAGCAGTATTATAAGAATCAGTAAGTTGAGACTTAAGTCAAGAGATTATAATATTTATTATTAAATTAGCTCGTGGAATATATTTCATCAGCGACTGTGCTTGCAAATATAGCGCTGCATAAACTATTTTTAAAGGGTAAAAATAAGAATAAGTAAATTGTGTTTAAGCTCCTTGATCGCCTTGTTGTTGAAACCGGTTATTGATGGCTTGAGAATTAATAAACTGGCATCCCTGTTTTTAGAGGTATTAAATTAATATACGATATAGTTTGTAGTGTCGTGGTGGCGCATTAGTTACTGACCCGCTTTTCAAGCACGTGGGTGTGATTTCGACTTGGCAGTACCAATGGGAGTTTTTCTATGTCATGTGTACTTTCTTAGATAATATAAGACACCACTGACTAACGGTGAACGAAATCATTGTATGGAAACCTGGACTTAATAGTCTGAAATCTCCAACACGCAGTCAGCTAGCGTGGTGTTTAATGCTCAATCCTTCTCTGTATGAGAAGAAGCCTTTGCCCTGCAGTAGGATAGTTATAGGCTGATTTATTTATTTATAAGTTTCAGCAAATGTGGAACCTTTTCTACACCATGCTCGGCGCAGATGCCAAAATCTCATTAGGTCACTACAACTTTCGCCGGAATGTGTGCAATGGTCAGCGTTCAACAGGCCAAGATCTCGTGATAAAAATCTGTAATCTAGTGGTTTACCTCCCTGGTAGGTTAATTAAACATATAAAATGTTGAAATATATTATAATTGGGTTTCTGATAAAAGCTATAATTTAAACGATACAAAAATTAAATGTTTAAATAATTTAAAAATAATTAGCAACAGACTACTAGGATTTTTAATGGATAGACAGTGACTTGGATTATTATTCTTTCGTGCAGCAATTGAGCAAATGATCGATGTGATTTTGTACACAGAGATAGTATATGGGTTGAAGAGTGACGTATGGAATGTTTTATCAAAGAAAAAGAAAAGCGAGTACTTTCATTTAAGGGTAGCATTGGACCGAACTCTGTCAATTTCCTTTAAAATTTTTGCATGCAAATTTCAAGTGCTTGCTCGAAGGGTTAAACTAACTTATTATTTTTTTTTGTTACATAGAAATTAACCAGTATAGTTTCGATTAATAGAACGCGATTGTCAAGTTAAGATGAAAGTGTAATAGAATTTTTGTTTAAAAAAATTGTAAGTAATCTGATTTTAAGATTTTAAGGGGTTATCCCTTCTTAAATTAGACTTTAACACAACTTGCAAAATCCCATTACCTACCCCTTGAAGAAACACTATTGAGAAATTTCAAAATATTTGACAACGATCGCGATATTTACATCACTTCCTAACCGCAAGACACGTAATCAAGTCGGCCAGTAAATTATACGTTAAAATAGAAACAACAAATTTTCTTAAAAGCAGTCTTTCACAAAGCCATTACACACAACATGTTTGCAACGTCCAGACCACAATCTAGGTAACTAGTCAGCTCTAGGCAGACAGCCACCGGTTTCTTTTGACGCCTGGCCGCCGAGTTCGTAAATGGAATTTGCAAGTAATTTCGCCACCACCCCGCCCTATCACCCCTCGCCCTTGCCTTGCTCTCTTGTCTCCGCGTGTCGCTTCCATTACAAATTGTGTTGGAATAAAAATATGGCCAGATTTATGTAGAGTGGTTCGCAGTGTGTCTGAGTTGTTACTGTCAGCCTATATTACAGAATCCTTTCCACGATTAGTGGCGCAACTAGTCTTTTATGTGCCTGGTGCGATCTTCTATAACTGAAATTTAAGTTAATAATTTTAAATTTAAAAGAAATTTTAACCCTATTGACTTGTCAATTAACAGACAATTAAATTATATTCTAACCGGACGAAATTTTTGCGAGTTTAGAATACAACGGAAGTAAATAACTAGGATACTTACTCTTGAATTAGGAGCTCAATTCCAATCTTGTTATTTTTCTACATTTTTGAGATTAGCAAACTACGCAGGAGATATTATAGTGCACAAGTGTGTGTGCAAACACAGGTGCTCTCTATTCTCTTACTGTCATAGTCTGATGGGACGGTAATCCGACACGATAGGAGAGAGATAATCCTGGTTTCTGAGGCACGGAGTAAGTGATATTATTAAATTAATAATGTAGTGTACTAATAAACATACAATGAAATAGCCGTGTATATTGCTATTAACTTCAATCACTATTATGAATTATTGTAAATTTAATCTTTGAATTACAGCTAGAATACACCTGACAGTGGTTTAGCCTTATCAGTTATTTTTGCGGAAAACGCAGATCGAATGAGACGTGCGAAGCTATTTATCATTTCTTCCTGACAGTACATCATTGAGGTAGGCAATGGTCGCATGCCAAAAATATTGCTAGCTTCCAAAATGTGGCCAGCATAAAATAATGTAACAATCACTTTCTCATCCATAAACCCCGTTCTCACAAACCACTCTATATAGATCGGTTTCGTTCACGGAAAGAAGTGGGCGTGTAATAGGAAATGTTCCGCATATTGACTCCGCCGACGTTCCCGAGATCTCTAAACAATGACACACGGATCCAACTTACACCAAACAACACGCACTGATTCTTAATCTAAGTCTAACTTTCTGTTTTATTGAAAACTTTGTTTGGTATTGAGTAATGGTTATTTGATTAGATTTCTGGTAGACCTCAACGATTAAGTAGAGGCTATTGTAACGCTATGATGGGTTATTCTCACTTTTAGTTAAGGTTGATCAGTGTTTGATGCACGTGTGCCGTGTAGTTTACAGCCTAAGAATAAACCACCCCTTAATCGTCCCACGGGTGTCGTAAGAAGCGACAAAGGGAGATCCGAAGGATGGCCAGCAGCATTCGTCTATGCAACAGCAATCATCTGCTGCTGCGATTGCCATCCCGTTTGCCCAGCGTGTCGATTATGGGCAAATATTGGGAGAGGCTTATGTTCAGTAGAAGACTAATACAGGCTGATGATGATGAGTGCTTCATGCAACTATTCTAAAAATAATGAACCATATTCTATAAGTATTTTATTCACATACTTCGGACGTCACAAAAAGGTAAGCATCCAAAATCGGTAATTATACTCTTCATGAAAGTTTAATTTATATTTGATATTCATTTCCTATTGTATATAAACAAATAAATCTAAGAAACAATTCACTGCTGCGTGATTCCAGGAGATTTTGCCGTGATTTGCATCTTTTCAGCAGCTCGCGTCGTCGTCGTCAGTCGCGTTGTTGTGAATAAACCTTTAAAGCAAATTGCAGTTTCCAAATTGTTGTTTTTTTACTTCTTTGAATCGTTGTATAAGAAGTCTTGTAAAAATTTGGTTGTAGAATGTAGATGCAACTTTCAATGGTATTGAGTGTTTCCAGAATTTCTAGATTTTTCTTTAAGGAACTTCTCTTTTTTTTTGGATTTGCCCTTTGAAAATATACCGGCAGAACAGTCAAACACGCTCGAAACAAAATGTTCTCCATCTAAAAACATAGACAAACCCTGTTATCTAAAACATTTCCCTAATCTAACCCTGAAACGTAGCTAATACTTGTTGCCAGTATGTAAAAGTAGAATGTAATATCCGAATAAAAAAGTAAAAGTAGCAACCTCTGTAGACAGAAGCTTTGAAAGATAAACAGATTTTGATGAGCACGCCAAAGCGGGAAGATAATTCGAAAATCGCTACCGCTGCTTGGTTAAAGCGAAGTTAAAATTAGAAAACCGTCTTGATGATCCGAGAAATACCTCGGGGCGAACTTTAACTTTAGACCCTTTGATAACTGAAAAGCTGATCTACACGATAGACGTTATTGGAGAGTGTTTATGTTAACCCTTATCAATAAATCTTTATGAACTACTTACCTACTGGTGTGAAACAAGCTTAGTAATCAACGGCACGGAAGTTAAACTTTAAAGTTAACTATTTAGTCAGTTTAGTGAAGAACTGTGATTGAACGCAAGCATTCTTATAACGACAAAGCCACTTTATCTAAAATACCAATCCCACGTAACCTTTTTCTATTCTCTAATACATATTCTATTCTACATTTAAAGTGCTTGTGAAAAGGATTTCCTAGGGTAAAAGTTTAAATAAGTTTAGGCGAGTTTCTCAGACCCCTTTTACGAGTGCAAAAGGGCAGAGAAGGCAAATGTTTATTCAAAGATTTTATAGATTGTGTGGAGTGAAAGGGAGACGACACTAAAGTTCATAGATCAGTTGAGTGAGGTATGAGTACTGAACTACACGTACATATGACTGTGTGTGTTTGTGTAAAACATACACATGTAAACATTGATTTATTACCTTTAGAAAATTAGGTTTTGTTACTCTTATATTTATAATTGTTCGATGCACTACCTATAAAATACTAACGTAATCCTACATTAATTTTCTATAATTTCTTTTTTATTTTGATTAAAATTCCACTATATTTTAGGCAACCATAAAAGAAGTTGATGCCACAATCAACATCCCAACTTTCTTGACACAAATTACGACGGATATAATTTAATCTTCGCGAACTTCGTTAATTTTATTTTTCCTTTGAATTAATTTAAAAATTCCTGCTGAGATCTTGGCAGTTATCGAACTTGGGACGTCGGAAACTTTCAACACTAGTAATATTAGCGAAGTCATTTCAAGAAATTTCGACTTTAGAATCTGAGACTGTTGACGTTAATTTCGTCACACATCGGAAGTTCATATTAGAAACTAAATTGTACAGTTAAGTTAGACTTGGACTCATATATTGCTTTAATTTAACACAATAAGTAGAAAGTATTGTTACGTGCCGCCAGAATGCAAACGATCGTTCACGGATTAAAATAACGTCGATGTTATCTTTTTACATTTACTTATGTAGAGATTGCGCAAATTACAACGATTGAGCTTAATCGTAAAAATATTCTTCCACATCGGTGTCGTGGCAAACCCAGAAGACTGATAGGCTGCATTTAATTGATACGCCGAATGGCAATACTAATTATTTGGCTGTTATTCTATTTCAAAATCAAAATATGTGAAGGGTAACGAAAATCCGATAGCATCGGCATTCATCAATACGATAAGCACTTAACTTTAGGTTATTCAATTCAGCGCTCTATTCCGCTAACGTTTTTACGCGCCGCTTTACGCAGCAGTAATGCGAAACAATATCGTAAACGTAGTGTGTCGTTGAGAATCAAAGCTATAAACTGTACGTCGGTACCAAATCGGTGAACGTGTACGAGCAGGGAGACAGTAAGAAGGCTTTAGGACAAGCGACGTGCGACAAAGTTTTTATTTCCCTTGGGACACACCGATCGTAGTGCCGCCCAGGTGCTCCCCGCACCGATGGAAACCTATATTATTTGTTTGAACGAAACTTTCTGGTCTCGCGTGAGATAAGTAAATTATGTTTGCGTCCCAACCCCGCGTTGTATTCAATGTCACCCTGTGATTTGCTCATTTCAACTAAAAATATTTGCTAATAAAAGTTTATTGAATTAGTTTCGTAACTAGAATAACTCCGACATTGACATTTAAATGCTCACACTCTACCTCAGTTAGTCAATGTATAAAATCACTGATAAAAAAGTCCTATAAACAAAAGTTTTTATTTTGACTGACTGACTGAAAAAAAAGTTAATATTAATAAAAACAATACTGGGCATTCTTCACCACATTACAACCAAAGTAAAAATGAAAAAAGTTGCGAAAGTATACGAGCAATAAAAAATTATACAAACGATCGTCATATATTACCAATATTAAGCGTTGATGAAACAGTTTTAGCGGTTCCGCACACTCCAGATATTCGAGGAAATATCGCTTAAATAAAATATACAGAGTGCAAATTATTCAGACATGAAGAATCTTGAGAGTTTTATGGTTATACCATCTAATCGCAATTTAAGAGTGCGATGTTGGTATAAATTTGAAATGTGCTTGGAATGATAAGTCCAGGGAACTGACAAACTGTTGTTAAGTTGATAATGGAGTTATTTTTTAAACGTAGCTTCTTAAGGTTACTTAAAAATTAAATTTTGTGAAAGTATATTACAATCTTTACAATATTATAATCTACGGGTACTTGTTAGATCTAGATGTTGTATATATTGAAACCTAACCTAACCTAATTTTTTTGCAAGCATCCTCAGTATTCGAATATTGCTTTTCGATTTCGTTGTTGAATCGAAATTGTTAATCTTACCGAAATCGCAAAGTACTGAAAAGCGATTATAATTATGTTAACCACTGCACCAATGTTTAATATTGTGACTGTAAACCGGTTTTACAAGAGCCACATACGTATTTTATAATGTTAACTGAATACCCCTGCTAGAAAATTTAATATCTGATCATTTACATTACACTCATATCGGTGGCAGTACACATACGCAATACATTAATACTTACAAAGCAAATGCAAAGTAACAAAAGTTAACATCACATTGTTCACGCGCTCGTTACGAACTCGAATCGAATTGGTAGCTCGAAGAATGTTTCGAGCAAATGTGCCTGGAACGCTGATGAATCTAATTTTTGTGTCGGGGCGCAGCGGCGCGTTTCTTATGAAAATTATGCCCCATTCGAACGCTCCGTAGAAGTTGAGAAGTTGAAATAAACTGTCCCGCCGTGACTCGCACACTGATCGGCTAAGCGAGCGTACGGAACGCGGCGATTCTGACGCCTATTTAAATTTCGTTTACATTGTTATCGCAACGTATGTGATGTGTAAATGGTCATTGCAATGTAGTCAAAAGAAATCCCTTTACAAAATACGGAAATAATGCTTAAAACGTATTGCAATTAATTGCAAGAGTCGAATTTCATTGAAAACATGTACAGACATATACAATTGTAAAATAACAACAACATTATGAAGTCATCTCATTAATTTACGTTACCCAAACTATCAACACTAAAATAGAGAAAATGATTATTAAACTAGGCCGGGTGCATTGGAGCAGACGGACCGCGAACAAGCCATTATCACCGAGGCGGAGAAAAGGATCAAAACAGGTGGTCCCACCTGAGTGGAGTGAAGCGTGCAACCGCTGATAACGAGATGAAAACATGCCAAGTCTTTGTTAGTACCTACAAAAATAAACATCTTGACTAACCATCAGGAAACATCCTAGTGATTTCTATTCGGTTTAAATACATTTTTAGGTGATACTATACTACATTATTTGCGGTGTAGCATAGTGCGAGTGATAACTGGAACCAACTGCTACAGTACCGTACAGTATGCTATAAAATATTATGTACACTGTATTAATATTCAGTCATGATTGCAAATCGCAATAACGTTCCAGAGTGAAAAATAACAGTTCGTCTAATGACACCTGCATATTACTACACCACCAATAGTGTAGGTGCAAGTAATGTAGAAAGGACAAATGTTAAAGTTGAATACAAAATAAAAAGTATCTTATAACTAAGTTAAACTTATACAAGGTGTAACTGAAAGTATATTGATATAAATGAACGTATTACAGCTCTAGTTAGTTGTGAATTATAAGATTTATCTGTGCAACCCTTTGATAGTAGGTATTTCATTCTGCTGTTACATTTTTTACATTTTAACCACGGGCAATAAACGGTAAATATTAATCAATGGATTTTAGAGTTGGAGACAGTATTCAATATCACGTAGCCCCAAACCCAACTTCACCTTCTTCTTTCTTTTATCGTGTGGGAAATTCCTTATACCTAAGTGCCCCATCACCAGAGGCTGTTGCTCTCAACAGCCTCTGATGATGGGGTACTAAATCCTCTGGTTATGTACGACTCGCACGGACTAAAACCATACGGTGTTCCAACACGAACCTCTGGGTTGAAGTACGGGTTTCACTTGCGCATTCACCGTACTCCCGCCAGAAACAACTCCACCTACACGTACATACTAATGTTAGGCTATATGTATCTCATTTTGATTTAGTGAGAGAAAAGAGTAATTTCCCACGGAAGTAATAGTAGGTAGTAAATAGTATATATACTGATTTATATATATACGAATGTCATTTAACCTTTCAACTATCAACGGCTTGCTGGAAACACGCAACAATGGATTTTCTTTTGTGTCTCATTTCTCAATCTTGAACTAACTACGAGCGTTTTTAATTGAATGAGGAAAATTTGGTCTTTCATTCCAAAATTCTATTTCCTGAATTATGACTTACTGCATATACCGCACACAAATTTAAGCGCAATAATTCTGGCCACAGTAGGCGATTCTGCATGTGATTCACAGGGTATGTGTTAACGCGCTTTGCAGAACGCGGTGTACACGAATCGACCGCAGTTAACGTGGGAAGAGTACATTTATTATGTCGAGTCACGGCACTCATTTGGGTATTAGAGATAAAATTAAAATTTACGCTTTGCCCAAAGCAATTTGTAACCGCCCGCTTTACTTCGCGCAGAAAATAGGCTTTGGTTTATCCTCGCTTTACGTTCATTTTCATAAGTGGCTTACATTCAACGAATGCGGCTTAGGTCCGGTTAGTGAAGACCGTCGCGACAGACTGAGGACATCCCCTGTCCGCCTTTTCACATTACACCGCTGTTTTAGCCACTTGGGATGTAAAAATAAATGTTTCTTCACTTGTACCGGAAACTTTTACGGATGTTTTACAAGCTTGTAAGTTTGTATAACAATTATATTTATACGGATATAAGCGCTTCTCCCGTGACTTCATCCGCGTGGACTTCAGGTAAAAAAAAAACATACAAACTTTGCCACCCCTATCTCCCCTTGGGGGTTAAATTTCGCAAAATCGTCTTTTAAAGGACGCAACGTAACCCTAACAACATTTCAAAATTTCAACTTTCTAGCTCAAGCGGTTTGGGCTGGACGATGATGAGTCATAGTCAATCAGTCAGGACATTTTCTTTTACATATATATACGCAGTATAGAAAAGCGGCGTAGAGGCGTTTCTTGGTACACTATATATCTAAATTTAAGTAAATACATCTACCTCAGTGTTAAGCGTCTATTAGTCAAAAGAAAGGACTGTAGAACAAGAAATGCCAAGACAATTTGTCAATGAGAATTCATTGTTGTTTGGTTTAGTGTAACCCGCTAGTGAGACTGATAAATGTCCTTTCAGAGTGCGCCGTCAGTCAAATCGCGGTTGCCTGCCCACAAGATATATTGTGGACCCAAGGCTCGTCCTTGTGGAACACCCGACCCTGGTGTTACTTTAAAATTAACCATTTTAGTGATTATTTACTTAATACGTGAAATACTATGCAAATATCTTACTAAACTGTCCATTGTTGGTTTTCAGTGAAAAAGAAATGTGAAGCGTTGTTTCTTTTAGCTAATGCACAATACTTTTAGAAAGTTAAAAATCACTGAAAAATTTAAAAAAATCTTAAAATAATGCAAAAATCAAGTTTTATTTTTTTATTGCAGAAAATGTATTGGAGAATGAACATTTCTGGTTGTTGCTGTTGCCTGGTTGGTTCTGAACGGTAAAGCAAAAGATTTAAAACATAATCTTCAACAATATAGGTCCTTTGAATCTAGGGTTACTGCCGCTTTCACGTCATATTACAGGGCGATTCCCACGTACTCATTTCATCGAGGACAAAGAGCATAGTTTGATTGCTAATCAATCACCCAAATATCGGCATACGTCACTTACCTCCTCAATGGCTTCGGTTTAATTATTTTGTTGCAAGCATAAAACTATTCACTCACTTTGACGTGGGTAACATTTAATTTGCGAATGCTAACAGTTTTGGAAGCGTTTTCGAAGCGTTTTCGACTTAGGGCAACCGCAACAAGCATCGCAGGCTGAACAAGAACAAACAAAGTAATTAAACACATCAAACGGTTGAAATTGAAGCGGCGACTCAAAGCGCGGCCCACTTGCGGAGAAATGGCAACGGTCACGCTTCATATTACAAGCCCTGACGGGGGCACAAAGCACGTAACTGTTACACCAATTATGAATGGTTAATAGAAATTCGTTATACTTGGAATTACAGCTATATTTATAGACTAGCTTCCGCCAGCAGTTTCGCCCGATAAATTGTAGTCTATGTGTTGTTTCGATGTATAACTTTAATACTGCAAAGGTTCATGAAAATCCGTTCTGTGGTTTTTGCGTGAAAGAGAAACAAATACCCATCCATCTGTCTATACATCCTCACAAAATTACACATTTATAATATTAGTAGGATAGGATAGGATGGTATTAGAGCAAAAAATAGAAAACAGTGATAGCCTAGTGGTTTGACCGTTGGTCTGCCAAGACAAAGGTCGTAGGTTCAAAACCCAGGCCCGTAAAACTTGCTAAAACAGTGAGGGAAAATATCATGAGAAAACCAGCATACCTGAGAGACTTTTCAACGGTATATACAGCCATGTAGAAGCCTACTGGTGGTTCAAACTCTAACACCAGGTTGTTCATCATTCATACGTTAAAGAGCAGAATAAACAGTGTTAATCTTTGGGGATTGACATAAAGATAAGTTCGTACTGTTTTAAAATATTGAGTAAATATTGTACCTATATATTAAGTTTAGAGGAAAATACAGTAACACGAAAATGAAGCCCGACAAATAAAATGCTTAAAAGCAAGCCCAATAGTCCTAGCACTTAATTATACAGCAAAATATTTTGTCAGATAGCTTTGTTCTACTCCGCGGTTATCAACTAGTCTAGTGGTTGTTGCAGCAGCAAACTGCAATATACAGAATTGATTGATTGATTGATTGACTCAAGTCACAGCAAATACCACAAGGCACCGCAACAAATTCAATTTGTTTCTTCTGTAAACACTAAATATTTTATTCAACAAATATTTTTAGCTTTAACAAAAAACAGTATTAAATATTTTGTTTCTTATTGCTGTAAATACACTACAACAAAACATTACATTACAAAGAAACTATGTAGAGACTGTCTCGAAAGTGTTTTATTTAATCCTTTTTCAAAGTTTTCACTTCATTTGTCACAATTACTGGTTAGAAATAAAAAGAAAAGTACATTCGAATTTCAAAAACTGTTAAGAACAAGATAGCCAGACATTTCGTAGGGGTGTTCGTTTAGCCCTGCCGGAGAGGTGGGACCGCGGGATAGACCCACAAACATTTATAAACCAATTGGTCTACGCCCCGACGTCTTGACCGGCTTTTGTTCTCGAGTGTGAATTGTTTAATGAGCTCGTTTTAGCTAATGGTGGTGGTACACCGGAAGTTGGGATTGTATGGGGTTTACATGGGTCGCACAAAACCAAACATTGCTTTTATTGTGTTACATTTGTTAATTAAAATCGACAGAACATCTCTATTATTTATAATACAACTGTTTATATGGTGTCACAGCTTTCAATACATGTGTGTGTCAATTCAAACCTCAGCTTAAACCCTGTAAGAAAGATAACAATAGATTCGTCTAACAATACCTACACATTTTCATGATATAATTATTCCCATTCATGTCCTAAAACACACAACAAAAGCAACAAAAACAACAGATTATTTTCCACACGCAATAAAATCTCAAACGTTAATAATCTACTTGCTCTATAACCAACAAAAAAAATACACCAAAAACACGTAGTTAGTAATTACAAATAACGAGCCGACTTGCGGGCAATAGGTATATTTTATCGGATTACACACACGTTATCATGCTCCGCCGGCATGCCGCCCCCTTCCTACTAG
This sequence comes from Protodeltote pygarga, assembly GCA_936450705.2. Lineage (NCBI taxonomy): Eukaryota > Metazoa > Arthropoda > Insecta > Lepidoptera > Noctuidae > Protodeltote > Protodeltote pygarga. The sequence goes on along the minus strand of OW388249.2, from coordinate 9,682,858 downwards.
CATATAACACCCTTATAAGGGTAATAACAACGTTGTCATCAGTATAGTCTTAAGGATAATTCAGTAAGTTGTAGTAGAAGCATTTTATATTTCGATCTTTCTATTTTTTTTTATCTTTTTTTATAATTGTATTTATCGGGCGTCCCACGGATATGCCACACGGAGGGAAAGTACCTTGAATATTGCAGATGGAATACTGAAAGAAGACATTATTTGAATTTAAAAAACAATTTAAACTGCATTCATACTTATTTAAATTTCATGTTCTTCCTTTTATTTGTAACACTTTAGCAAAAAATAATCCTTATGATGAAACCTTTCGATCGGTATGATAAAACTATAGGATGATTATTTTTCTCGTGTAACGGGTTCGATGCCCGGTTCAACCATGTAATAATTTAAATACGTTCCATCTACAATATTCAGGGTACTTTCCCACCATGTGGCATATCTGTGGGACGACCTGTATATACAGTGTGTTTCGTAAGAACGTGACCGGCAAAAAAAATATTTTTTTAGTGATTTTTGCAAAACAAAAAATACCAACAGGTAGCCCTATATTTTGCCTAAGATGCTAATGAAACACAATATAAGGTTTTGCGTTCGTTTCGTTCAGAGCGCAAGTTTCCCGAGATGAGTACCGCGTATCCTTCCAGTTTCGATGCAGTGTTTCTTTGTATGCATACCCTTTTGGTCCTACAACCTAAAATATCGCGTGATCGGGCTGCAATGTATTTGAAAAAATCTAAGACGTTCCTAATCAAGTTGGTCAACCGATATTTAGAAGCTTAACACGCCGATAACTTACCAGAACGAGGTGAAACGTGGAGGACGACACTTATCAAGAAAAAACGGATTCCGCAACTGTTTTAAAAAAATCTACGTCTATTTTTGCGATCTGCACATGAAGAATTAATGAAAAAAGATTAAACTATATCTCTAGCTATAATTATAAGATGATTAGCTGAGATCAAGTTGAAATACCGAAGCATAGTGAAGAAACCGCTCCTTTTAGAAAAGCACGTGGAAAAAATGATGGCCTGGGCGCGAGACAACAAAGACCATGACTGGACCAAGGTTATATTTTCAGACGAAGCTACATTTTGGGCAAGTAGTATCTTACCTCGTGTTTGGTCTACTAGTGACTTGTCGAACGTACTGTCAAACACCCAATAAAGGTGCATTTTTGAAGATGCTACTCAAAAAAGAGATTTGGCAATTTGTGGTTGTTTACTGACTCTCCGAATGCTTTGAAGATAAACCTAATATACCTAAAAGCATCGTTGCTCTCTGCCAAAAGGCTGTTTCCAAGGCCAAATGAATAATGACTATTATAAGATGACAACGACCCCAAACACTGATGAAGTCTGGGCACCGCCTAGAACCAAGAAATGGCACGCAGGTCTTGGACTGTCCCTCACAATCACCTAAAGCAAACCCAATTAAAAACATTTGGGCGTTGATGTAGCTTAAACTTCAAAGGAAAAAACCGCTTTACCCCCGCCGAGCTTACTCGCAATATAAACTTCATATGAAGGTCATCATCCCCTGATTACACTAAAAAATTAGTCAAAAATAATCATCGAAGAAGCTAGGCCATTTTTAATAACAGAGAAGACTGGACAAATTATTTATAATAAAGCATCTAAGTACACATAATGAACTACGTGTTTAATTATTTATCAAGCCATAGACTTAATTTTATTTATTAATTTTGCCGGTCACGCTCTTGTGTTACATAGTGTATATAGTCGTGGTGGCGCATTGGTTACGGACCCGCTTTCCAAGCACGAGGGTGTGGATTCGAACCTGGCATAATTATGTACTTTCTTAGTAAATCTAAGACCCACTGACTAACGGTGAAGAAAACCATCGTGAGGAAACCAGCACACCTGAAACATTTTTCAACGGTGTGTAAAGCCACGATGCCCATCACCCATACGACGATGAAACCGAAAACAAACACATTCATCGACCAACTTCTTTACCAGCAGCAGCTTATCAATTAAAAAATAAAAATAAATAAGTAGCAAACAAGATTTTCCACCTCGTTACCCACCAAATGCTCGGAGTATAAGAAAACTGTTATTATTAGTTACCTTCTGATCTAAAAATGAAGTTTGAAGCGGGGCTTTCGACATGAAAATAATAAAATTTTCTCGCTCCTTATGCTGGGAGATCCGTCGATGTTTGGCTATGGGTTTAAAAAGTAAAATGTTAACGTTCCTTTTCCAATACTCGTCTCAGAGCAACTTTAATATAGGGTTGACACTGAACTAGAGAGATTATTGTTTAGATTCGATGTCTGAGAATAGATTTAAAGATGTTATTTAATCTTTTATTATCTGAAGAAATAAAAATCTATTGCCACAATGGTTTGTCCGCGTATCGCTTCGAAACAACTGGAATGATTTGAAAAAAAAATTGTGAGTTTATCCTTATGAAAATGGTACCATATGAAATTATTATTACTATTACATAAAAAAAACGTCATAACTTCAATCTAATATCAAATAAAATAAATATTTAATGTAACTAAACCTTAATACATAAAGTAAAATAATAAATATAATGTTCGCAATGCTGAGTATCAACATAATAATAATTAATTAATTAACAAAAATTAAGTATCGTACGCCGAATACATTTTTAAACTAATTCCTCATAAAATTTCTAACTATAATATTGTGTAAGTATATGCAAACATATTATAAGCTTTCTTCCTCTCACCTACTTTTGCTGTGCCCGACAACCCTCACGACGATCTCATAGTTTTTAGTTAGCACCTAAATATCACATTGTAGAATAAACAAATATTTGAATTTGGTTTAAATTCACAATTGGTTCCGTACAGTCACGCTGCAAAAGGGTTAATAATTAGAACCACGGGTTAAGCTAATAAACTTTACGTAAAACATACTTTCTCTGGTACTAAAGGGACCTATCAATTATCAATTGTTTAATATCGTGTTCTCGACTTGATTGTTGTTAAGCTAAGTGTACCTTTTACTAAATTGAGATGCTTTCTTGGCACCTGTCAAAAACTTTATACAACTACGCTGTTTGAACGTTTTGTACCCGGCAGTGGTAACGCCAACTCACATTATATATTATCGAAGATCGGGGATTCTTTACATAGATATACTATATAGACAATCACGATTATAATCACCATTAGAGCGTAGAGACATGTAAGGAGTCGCCATAGCCGGACACGGCGTGGAGTTATGATTGATTGATACGTATATTGTATTATACAACCTAATTTTTTAATGACGAGCCAATTTTTAGGAAGTAATAAACTCCATGAAGCTAAAGAACTTTCGCCAAAGAACATAGATTGCTGGATAGTAATCCCTTCCACAAGTATGGTAAGTTAGCTACAATTATACACGGCATGCGTGCAAATATAGTAATATCTCCTGCGTAGATGGTTAATCTTCATTAAGATTGGCCGCTGAGATTGAAACCTATTTCTTTTGTATTACACAAAAACGAAGATTCGGTCATAATGCAAAAATATCAATACATTTTAAAATATTAATAAATAGATTTATTACAAAATAATTTAGATAGTCATTATGATTACCAAAATGAAGAAACAAAATAGTTATACGTCATAAAAAAATAGAATAGCTAATTTTATAACGTAATTTTCATAAGGTAATTTCATAACTGCGGTCAGAGGAAAACATTTCAACGCACCCTGAGTTAACAGATGTTGATTTTTGATTGTTGATGTCAGGAAAACGCATTACCCATAATCAATTAAGTCCATTGTCAAATAAACGTCATTCTTTTTTTTATTAATAACATGAGCGAGGCAGCCCTGTGGTGTAGCCCTGCGGCACTCGCTTTGTGCCTTTGATTGGCACACGACAATCCAAAAATGGTTTTAAACAACAATTTTATTGACGTCGAGTATCCCTTTATGGTCTGCTAAATAAATGTTATTAATAAATAATTAATAAATTCTTGTAAATAAAGCTTTTATAACAAAGGCAGATAGTGCTTTTGATGTCTATTATTAGTAGGTAGAAAATTATTCGGCGAGAAATTGTTTAATAATTATTTAATTTTAGAAGTTGTTTGTGGTTTACGTTTATTAGCCACAGAATATTAAAACACCTCCGTCATTCAATTAAAGATCTTATTTTATTTATATTAATTATAATTTGATGGTCTAGTGGGTGCAAGCATATCACTCGGGTATCTAACTCGGGATCAAGTAGAGATAGTTATGGACCGGAGAGCGACATAGGATATTTTTTATCCCGGAAAAATTAGAACAACAAGAGCAAAACCGCGTAAAAAAGCTGGTTCTGACCATTTACTTAATTTGCAAGCAAAGTATCCAAGGGTCCATCATTACTAGAACTGCCCAACACTCAACTACTTTGTCATCCAAATAAAATATTCCAACACCCATCTAAAACACGACCGCAACAAGCGGCTTAACCACACAAATCTATCGATCGTCCGTTTAGCCACAAGCCCCAATATACTGCAGCAATATTTAACGACAATTTAAATATTGTTGGCTGTGGGTAAGCTGCGGACAGGGATGCGAGTCCGAGGGCCGCTGACACCGCTCCACCCCTGACTAATGCGAGGCATTAATATCCTTGGTAATTAATTGTTTGCATGTCGACCGAAGAAACGTCCCGTCTCTCGAATTCTCTCGTATAATTTAAATTAACGAACAGGACAGGCTACTTTACACGGCAACAAAAATAATGATCCATGACTATACCGTTCTACAATTGTTTGTGACGTGTATTGTTTGTTGTAAAAGAGAGGAATCCTAGGGATTCTGTGCAATACATTATTGCGCAGAATTTACGAACAGCGAATAAAAGGAGCTGTTCTTTTTTATAATGTCTAAAATTTTATTTTTATCAGCCTGTAACTTTTAACTGACCTTTACTGACCTTAATGTAGTTGTGCAAAGGTATCTTCTTATATAGAGAAGGATTGAGCTAGTTCGCTGCATGGCGAAAAGTAATATTTACAACATAACGCATATTTAACTTTAAAATTGCTTTTACGCGATAATTTTATACCTATTACCTTGATCTTGACTTTCAAGATAAAAAAAACCACTATAAAAATAATATCGAAAATTTTCTCAATTACCAAATATTATCAAAATGAGCAATCTTAAAAGGTTAATTTTCAACCTATTTCGGAGAAACTCATGCATGCAAGTGTCATGCTAATTTTTGTAAGATATTACGTGGTATTAAAATAAATATTGGAATGCATGCAATTTTACCAAAAATACTAGTAAACAAGTTTGAACTACTGTATATTTTACACAATCTACTAAATAAATATTATGAAATCAATAGCCATAGATTAACAGATTTCTAAGCATTTACTCTAAAGGTAAAACAAGACGACTCAACTTGTAAAACACGATGAAGGTAATTCTGTCCACTCGATACGGATGTTCGCCCACTGCTTCACTGGAAGTGCCCTCGAGGGGGATGGATCGTAAAATATACGACACTTCAATATGTATGGGTGAAAGCAGCCCGTTTACTGCCCACTTAGAAAAAAATGTTGGCTTAATTCAGCACGTCGTTTTGCTCTGCCTCCTCCCGTCATAAATACCAAGGACTCATGCGATTTGATGGCGGAACACTTAAATCGAAAAAGACTCCGAAGGGGTAATTAGCTTTTAACCTCTGTATTTTTTTATTTTGCAAGAAAGTTATTCAGAAATCATTCGATGCGCGTTGGCGTACTCGTCAGCATATTTTCTTTCGTTGTAGGATGTTTGCAAAAAGGGGACTCGGATTTCTATTAACATTAGCATAATTTAAAATGGAAACGTTATTTCTTTGATACTCTCGTTTCTATGTAAATCTTAAATCTTTTAGTATAAAATTAATTCTTGTACCATTGAACCACACAAGTGTCGAAGCAAATATAAGCAAATAAAGATTTATTGATGTTCGCGCGAACCTAATAAAAATAAAATGACTGAGGGAGGCAAGGTATAGATGCGATGTTCCTTTCAATAACACGTTATATTCGGTACACGTCATCGATTTCCTACTCGAGCGGCGATGTGGACAATGAGTGAAAGAAGTGTAGGCCGCCAGCGAGCACAAAGAGGCACATACCTAGCGTGGAAAAATAGTGGTGGTATGAAACTCCATGTCACGCCGCGGACGGGATCATACGCGGCCCTCGTATGGCTGCACCGTCCGCAAAAACAACAAAAAGTAATAAAATTAAATTTCGATTTTTTGTGTTCGCTTTTGCATGGATTCTTCACGTCATTGAATGTAGATAATCTGTGCACAGTAAAGCAAAGCTCTATTGCAAAGCTTTGTACCTTTCAGTGTTTTCAAACCTCCTTTTAAATTATGTGATCATAAAATAGCGTCGTGGTCCCTGCATTCAAGACTAAAATGAACATTTTAAAGATGCTAAAAGCGCACTGAGTACTCAATGTTTGTTCACTCGTCTCCAAATAGTTGTTTTGAGCATTGCCAGCATTTACGAGTTGCACGTTAAAACACGTCAGGGAGTGAGTTATTTTAATTTATAGCTTTTCTTCTCAAGCCAGTCGTTTTTCTCGTATTTACTTAGATTTAGTTCCTTATTCATCTTCGGGCAAATTTTTGAAGTGAGTTTTTTAATCTAGGAATTCTGGTATTGTCATGGTGTATGGATCAGGGCAATAAGATGGGGCTCAGGATCTTAATTCTTAGGCCTTATTGCCTATCCAATCTATCTAAGTCCTATGACTTAGAACATAAATGAGGAAATGTGGATCATGTTATTTTATTTTGTTTACTTTTCCCAAATTGACAACCTTGTATGTCATTCTATATGGAATCCCAGTAAAAAAATAATCTAAAAATAATATAGCAATATTTGAAAAATGGGTTCAAAATGAGACAACTTCGTTTTTCTCTGACAACCCTAAAATGCTATTAATATTTTTAGTCGGCGTACTTTTTTTTCCGTCGGTGCCAATGATCGGTATCGAAACATAAAAGGCTCTATACAAAGAGGAACTCGCATCCGGCGTCAGGCGTGAAACCGACCTCTCCTTAGACCTCGAGACGTCGAGACGTAAACCATAGACGTCTTAGACCCACAGGTTAGATAAATATTTAGGAGTATCAATACTCCATAAATACTAACGACTCGATTTTAATTTTGCTTAATCGATTCACCTTCCGCGTTTGGTGTCGCGGGTTTGATTCCCGCAAATATTTGGCTAATCGACAGATTTTTGTTCCGGTCTGGGTGTTTTCGAATTTTGAAATTAAGGTCAATTAACAGCTCATTAGTTCCTTGTTTTATACCCTACTCTAATATAACGAAAAAAAAAGAAATTGTGGTTTATGTAGTATAAATCAATGAAACGAACCAAAAAACATTTTTTGATCAATATGTAAATTGACCCAGGGCTTGGACATTTGACATGAGATCTTAAAACTATAAGAGTGAAGAATTTGCGAGAGAAGAGAGGGAGAAAACATTTTTTTTAGGTAAGTATCTATGAATAACTCTCGATCACGTTACCTTTCAAATAAAAAAACTAAATCAAAATCGGTTCATCCGTTTGGAAGCACAGACACGTCAAACTTAAAATATCCCTCTTTTTCCGTCGGGGGTTAAAAAGCCCCAATGATAAATCAAATATGTTTTTTACCTTCTAGTCTCTTTAACCTTCTCATTAAGAACTTGACTTGGAACTGACTCCAAAACGTTTTGAAGCTAATTCGAGCTTTTTAGTTCCTTTTAAAGTCGGTTTTTTTTTTGTTATCTATATCAATGGTCTAATCCTAAAAAGATAACTCATGAGAAGTGCGGTCACATCAAGGACTTTTAGTATTTACCGCAGCTTGAGTTATAGTGGTCTAGTTTTGGAACCAAGCGGTCGATCTGTGAGTCGGGTAAACTGTCACTAATTGGAAACTTGTACCTAGATAGCGATTGGTTCAGCACAGTGGCTAAGCAATTGATACGGATTACGGATTCGTATCCGTATCCGTGATTACGTGATAATTATCCTAACGAAAACTTTGATTATCCCTTTTTAGTTTATTTTTTTTAAATAACGTTGACCGAGTGACCGACACTAGAATATTCTGTGGTATCGTGGAACTGCATCCACGGATACCAGAGAATTTTCTAGTGTCGGGCTGACTTACAATTTCAAAATGCACAAACACCTAATTATGCGTATCCATGCGAGAATCAAACCCGCAATAGCCTAGACGGTGAATTATGTAACCACACAATTTATCAGAAAAGTTTTTTGGCAGATAAAATTGGAGATAGCTTGACTAAGCAATGTGATGAACACCTAGCTTCTAGCTGCAATAGCTAGGTAAGTTTTAGTCACCAAATATTAAATTACCAGAAATATTCAAATACAAAATAAACTTATATTTCTAACCCTCGTTTGTTTAACCGCACGTGTAACCACAAAATAGGTGCAACAATATCCCATATAATAACACTTGCAAAAACCACAAATATTTACATTAAAAACGTTGAACAATCATTGCCCACTCCAAAGTAAACGTATTATATTTTGTTTCAAAAAAGTTAACTTCTGTATGTCAATAAACGCACAACAATCACTCGACCCAAACAAATTCTAAATAAACTCAATTAAATAAACATTACTTATGCTTTATGCCCATTGAACATGAACTGGCCTACGTATTTACAAAACTCGACCTCATATGAGTACAAATTCATTTCAAAGGAATTTCTAAACAACCGGATCCAGAGTTCCCAATGGTATTCAACAAAGCCTGGAAGTTGTAGAGGTATTCCAAATTGTTTACAAAATTCAATCCTAAAGCTTCGAGCCAGATTAAATCTAATTTCAACTTCAAGGTAAGTCTGAAATAAGTCTTCATAAAAGCGGAACCCTTTGATTTAACCCTTCCCAAAGTTGAGCTTGCTGATTGCCCGAAAGTTAGTCCCGCTTGTATTTGGCGCTGTCTTTTTTCGTCGGAAAAAACAAATCGAAAACAAGCGAGTAAGTAATGGCTTAAAAGTGACTTCTGGGATCGAGACCGGTGCGTCGCCGATCCGGGGCTTAGCGGGTAGCTCACTCGAAACGTCTTAGCGTAGCGATTACACGCTGCCACTCGCGTAATCACTTTTCCTTGTTTGCTATTCTGTTGGCACTTGGATGAAGTTAATTCGTGTTTTCTCGTAATCGAAACACAAAAAGTATGAGTATTTTGAAGTCGTTGAGATTTACGTATGGGTACTGGATAGCAGTGTCTTGCAAAAATCTCAAGTTGTTTAAATGTCACATCATGACGTATCTAACCCGATAACATTAACCGTCCCTTTTTATTTTAGTGTAATATTTAACTAAATAAATAAAAACATGCGGGTACAACTTATTTAGTTTAAAAAAAACGTCGACAAAAGTATTATAAATAGTATTTCGCAAGAAAATAATTTCTATTCGCGAAACGTTCGCTTTCGAAAACATTGAGGTGCGCTACTTTAAATAGGGCCCAAAGGGGCGTTCATTTTTGTAACGCTTCATTTGCTACAGAAGTTTTAAGTAGTTGAAGCTACTCTCGCTACCTGGTACCTCAAAACAAATAGGTAGGTAGCTACTCTACCCTGAACTAAAATGTTACAGGGATTTTGCAAACTTGTTGTAAATCAATTTTGAAGTCAAAAATAAAACGAGCTCAATGTGAAACTCGTTAGGAACTTTTTTATTTATTTTAATTTCTTTTTAAAAGGGAAGTCGCGGTCAAAAAGATTTTAAGAACGAAATCGCAACACGATAATCTGGCTACATCTATATCAAGACTTGGCGAAATCCAAATCCTTAATTACGAACCTTAATTAATTTTACCAAAAATTGTAATAAGTAAATACAAAATAAAATAGGTATTCGGCATTCAACAAAAAATCGAAACACGGCCGAATATTTGTTGCAACTGTAATAATAAAACAACAAAGAATTCTAGCAATATAAAATATCTGGTGCTCGTATTTTACAGTTGAACGCCGACAATGTTCTAAGCATCGGAGTTATGAATCTAAACCGGTAGTTGACTGCTGGAAGTCCCGGAACCGGAAGGGATTCAGCAATTGACGCAAGCGTCCCGCAGAGCCTCTCGCTATGATCATGCTCGTATTTTTAAAGGAAAAATTGACACGCCTTTTATATGACATCCTTAGCTAGCAGGAGGTCTAATTTGAAGAAAAAAAAAGTAATTTTCTTGAGGAGTATAGTACTTCAATCATGTTTGTGACAGTTATTAGGTAAAATACTAAATAAGGCAGTCTCTCTACTGTTTAATTTGAAGACTGATGACGAAATTATTTTTCCAAAAGAACCAACCCCATCCTTCCCCTCTTATCTTTCATTTCTTCCTTTTGACAATTGTGCGAATTATTTTCTTCGCCCAGAATTCGCAATCAAAACGACAGAAGAAAAAGTTTATTTATTACAAGTTTATTGCATGTTAACACCTGTTTGATGTTGATGTACAACTTGAAGGTAAGTAACGTAAAAAAGTTTTTGTAATTTTTCTTCAGGTTTCTTTTTGATAATAAAAAGTACTACGGACATAAAATACATCTGAAGTAGGTACTTTTCTGATAACACTACGGATGCCTAAGTTAAAAGAAAGTCTTAATAAAAACGTAGATATACGTAATAAGTCCTCACTAGATTACTCAACAGTGAATAATATAATTTATGTTATTAGCATCGTTAAAATTTGACATGTTTCTGAAAAATTTTCGAATGAAAAACTTAAACTTAAACCAGCGTATTGGATCACCTGATTTCCACCCTAAATTTAAAAAAAAGTTTTTACAATAGGTTTTTTTAGGTTTGGAGTTTTACTTTTAGACAACGATATTTTATCCATAAACAAAAACCTTTTCTGACGTTTCTGCCGATCGCATCTCCCATCAATAAACGCTAATAATTTGGCTCTTATTTTATTTGCAACGGTCCAAAAGGTCCAAGCTGACAGATGGAGCAATCAGCTCTATACCCTGGCTATGCTGACGCAGAATTTAAAAAAAGTTTTTACAATAGGTTCTAGAAAAACAGCCGTAAAATAAATACCTTAAGGCAGTTACCTATTAATAACCCGCTATAGATTAGGTTTTGACTACACAGTTTATCATCCCTCGAACAAGTCTTACCTCGTAGCCGTGCCCATAGAGTAAGACATCGAAAACGTTTACACACGTAGAACCGTAAAGCATAAAAAAAAACAATGCGGTCGGCTGGTAGTCGTATTGCTCCACTTCACGTCGCGACGCATTTAGAATCGTTTTCAGTTTAATGTGGGCTTTACTGCAATGTGCATCGACAATAGGTAATTTTATAGCTGCCGCTTTGGAAAGGAAAGGTTTTGTCGAACAATACTCAACTGATTCGGTCTGCCACTTAATGTTATGGCTTAGGAGAAGTTGATGGCTTCTGTGTATTGTCATGTTTTACTTTAAGTGCGGTTCCGTTTTAAGTAGGGAAATGAAATTGAATAGGAATGTACTTCACATATTTGCGTAAAAAGTGTATTTTTTTAATTGTGGACACCGGTCTTCTCACAGCAATATAGGCACAACTGATAGGTAATTATGAATACCTACTTTAAGTAATTATTTCCTATATCAACAACGGTCAATGACAACTTTAATTGAGAACCACAGCTACGTATTTAATGAAAGGATGCTTTTACCCGATTTCAAAGAGGGTTACAATTTTAGCAACCTGTGTATGTTTTTATATAAGTTTGTTCATCTATTCCCTTATAACTTCTAAACTTTCGTTCAGTCGGGTTTTACTTTTTATCCATAAACAAAAACCTTTTCTGACGTTTCTGCCGATCGCATCTCCCATCAATAAACGCTAATAATTTGGCTCTTATTTTATTTGCAGCGGTCCAAAAGGTCCAAGCTGACAGATGGAGCAATCAGCCCTATACCCTGGCTATGCTGACGCAGAATTCACACCAAGGTCTCGCCCTGACAGGGGAATTTATTTATCACGTTGTAAATCCACTCATCTTGTTTATGTTAAACTACAGCTAGGTACGGTCTACATCTACATGTTTTGGAGTGGGTCCGGAGGATGTTTCGCAATTATTTACAACACAAAGATGTAAGATGCCTTAATTTATTTTAAATAGCATAACAGTATTCGATTAAAGCAAAAATAAATCTCCTAGACATTATAGTATTAGCAACCACGCTAAATTCAGAAGCAAATTCATGGCAATTTTAAGCAGAATACAATTTCAATATATCGAAGTAGGTACTCCACAAAACAAACTTCAATAAACAAAATCGTCTTAAATTCGAACTAATCTTTATTTGGAATTTGGAAAGGAGACTTATTGACGAACGTGTGGGGTGACGATTGCCTAACCTGTCGGGCTGTCGTCGACAAGCTGATTTAAAGCCGCGCTACTAACAAAATAAGCAACCTAATAAGAGTTCCTGATAGCATACGACGAGCACGTCCTAATCAATTTAATGATAATTTAATTGACACTAAAATTCGATATTAAATTGGATATTTAATCGCGGTATTCAGAAGAATAAATTAATAAGCTTATGCAGCATTTTGGACTAAAAGTGCAAAGATATCTATCATATTTCTTACTGTATAATTATATTATAACGATAATCATTCAATCCTCCTGTTCTTTTCTATTTTTATTTAGGTACTGTTTCAGCTTCTGCCATACGGTCCTATGTCCGTTATCTCACTACTCAATTAATAAATACCATAATTTTTTAATTTAGTTAATTATTAACTTATGTAAATCTTCAGGAAATTCCGTTGGGCTATTTCACTATCTTTACAAAGTTAAATGGAAAATATCATCATGAATTTTGTGAACACGGATTACCTGGGAGTAAGTAAGTACCCAAATACAATATTCACTTAAACCCAGAACTTGTTTCTTAAATCGTCGATATCGACACGGCTCGTCACTCGCGATCCGGAGTGGGGATCAGGCGCACGTCGACAGTTTTCACCCCATTTGGGGCGGTTTTTACGGCACCCACTCATCCGGGAGACCCCACAACAAACACTGCGATCAAACGTTTTCCTCTGTATTATACTCTTACGATGATCGTCATATGAAAATCATAGATATGATTAATGACGTTTGTTTTTGCTGCAATTGTTTAAAATTGATATAATTATCTGATGATTTAATTAATGATGAAGATGGATTTAAAAACTGTTGACTTATATTCAGAGCACTTAATAAAAATGACGTTATTTCTGCGTAACGTCAAACGATTTCCATACTAATCGAAACGATTGTCATTATGAAACGATTTTAAATCTAGCGATTACCCCCTCTAGAAATTTCGACAGCTTTGATAAAAGTTCGGAATTAATTATCCAATTTTTTTTAATAATATATGTTTTTACAATTTTAAGCCTTCTGTAACGTGATATCAAATATTTTTCTTCATTTTTCTATCATAATTCCTTTTGGAATTAAACCTACACGAGTACCTGCCAGGCACTTAAAGTTTTCCATGAAAAGTAATTATCATTACCTAACCTATTATCCTTTACCGGGAACGATCCAAAATATTTCTTGATTCTTCGAAATCCATAGCTGGGGCTACTGATAGGATTTTTTATTATCTGGCTAGAACAAACTGAAGAATCGAATACAAGACTACACTCTTTCGCAATAAATCTTATAGCTCGGCTTTTATAGGTTTACAAAAACCTATTAGCTATAAATTCAAAACTTTTCATTTTGCCTTGAATGCAGCCTACAGCGTAAAATGCAGCATAATTCACGCATGAATATTTTGTATTCGCATAAAAGTCTATGAAATAATAAACAAAACCTTTCCTACGTAGTCAAATTGTTATAGTGATTTTATCCTCTGCGATTAAGATAATTTACTTCTGAGCGAAGATTGCTTCTGAGTAAATAAAACAAAACTTTTTAGAAGCTATTACTACACAGTCAAACCCACACAGTCCATCAGTCTTTCTGTATGCCTCTCATTGGGCTGCATATATTAAACCATTTTTTTTTTGTATTTACAAAATTCGTGTACACCGACAGCTACAATATAATTATTATTATAATTATTACTAGCCCAAACTGTCCCACTGCTGGGCAAAGGCCTCCCTACTCTCATTACATTACAATATTATAATAATAAAAAAAAAATCCAAGGGTGATGCGGAACTCTGAATGCGTAAGTCTTACTCACACTTGGCTGGCTGGTTATTTAAACTTTATGAAGCAGGTGAAAATAAAGCGCATATGTGGTTGCTAAATCGAGCTGTAAATAGATTTCATCGAATCCTATGTCGCACGAAACCGATCAATGTTTGGTATGAATATTATTTTTCCCGCAGCTTTTCATTCATGTTGAAGTTATAAATAGTAGCAACAGTGCAAGCCTTTGCAGTAAAAATCAAGAACCCTTCGCGTGAATTGTGGTGAGGCGTGTAAATAGCCTGCACCTTTGTGAAGGTTGGGAGAAAATTTGAATAAAGAACCTATGTTAAAAATGTAATGGCGGACCTATAAATAAATTAATTTTCCTATTGATGAATCCTCGAGAAACCAATACCAAAGACTTATTAGCAGCAAAACATGCCCACGTACCTTGGCAATCCAGAGATCTCACTCAGACCCAGGGTAATGGGAAGATACCTCGTACATGCGCGCGTGACAGGTTGCAGGTAGGCTGCCGGCCGGCGCGCAAAATCTTCTTGAATCCACCGGTGGAATGGTTAAAACTCCAAAATTCAACACTGCACTATAAGTTCTCAATGAAGCACAGATGCAGGTCCAATTATTTTACGAGCATCATCAAGGTTTTACCAAAAAAGCAAATGTCAAAAGGCGGAGCGTCCAGAGCATACAGCGATGCGTACAGTCACGAAAAGAAGACTGCTCGCTAATGCCATCTATCGCCCACTTTGCGAGAAAACTCAAGAAAGTTTAGATACCTACCTACATGAGCGCTGCGACAACAAAGATTGGTGCGAGGAATCATCAATTGAGAAGTTAAATATTTAATTTGAGATACTAACATAATACGTACTATATGACAAATCCTAAATTTTTTTTTTTAATATATTGAAAAAGGCATTGACGCTTCACCAAATTGTTTCATGCACAATTTACGTTTATTTTAGTATGATGCCAACAACATAATTATTATTATTATTATAGTTTGTCAGACGAGAATTGATGTAATAGATATTGGCAACCAGCTTTTTCCAGCGAACCTCTGCAGCTTTGGTGAAACCGGTGCGGTGTAGGTAACCGATACAAATAGACAATCATTTTGTATTTGTAATTTCCAAATGAATGTGAAATTAACACACCGCTAATAGAGGCATGTATTCTAAATTACAATACCTACATTTACTGTTTATTGGGTTTATATTATCTGGTTCAGTCAATTACGGTAGGAATTTGTGGCTAACAATAATTATATACCGTCTTCATTCTATTCATATATCATTATCATATATATTTATTACAAACCCGCTTTTTTTATAACGTATCCCTTTAAGTTGAAGTCAGATATCCAGTCTCTCCATAAAACGTTAATATTCGGCTGCATTTGGTTAGATTAGAAGCCAACGCCAACAGAGTTTGGGAATAATCAGGCTAGGAGGATGATGATTAAAGGCCCGTATTTTCCGACTGTAGGCCAATGACTTCCCTTCTCCACTTTGGATCAGTGTTAATTAAAAATTAAAGTTCATCCCACAAAGTCTGTCTGGGTCAGCTATGCGGCAGCTATGTCAATTTCCATTTTTCGATGGACCCACTGGGTCATAATTTTGGCACATTGGTCGTATGACACGCGGCAGATATGTCCTAGTTCCACTTAAATGTGGCAGCTATCCAATGTGACGTCAGTTATTTTTGTGATGGAAGCAACAGATAGTTTTATTCTTATCCTGATCTACAATTTTATTACCTGGAATACTCCGTTTCATAGCTCTCTGGCAAATCTCAAAAGTGGTCTGCTTAATAATCAAAGACCATGTTTTAGAAGAGTTTCCGTGTTAAAAAAACTCTAAACGATTTATGTCAAAGGGTTCCAATAAACACTTCATAAGGTAACTATAGATAGACACAATCGAAAACGTTTTAATTTCCAAACCTCGTACCAGTCAGCGTTTCAAACAAGTACCTGTATATTTCGATTGAATTTTCAAATGGAAATGAAAGAATATCGTAAAATATCGTCGCTAACGTAAATGCTGTTGCTGCGTTATTTATACGTCGCTTTTGAAAGGGGGACCTTTTAACGGCTGTTTTAAGTGGTACCCTGGTCCGGCGGGATCGGTCGCCGTAAGTGATCTGCTATGAGCGAGCATAGACAATAGAGATTTGCATAAACCAACTGTAGGTGAACGGGAAGGCATTTTGCTGATTGATATATTGGTGGTAAAGCCGGAATTTACAGCGAGGAAGTGCTTTGTGTTCAAAGTCTTTCATCAGGGAGCGCAGGTACTGCACTTCAAATATTATACGTTAATGCATAGGGCTTTTCTATAGGGGTAAATAGAAATAAAACAAATAGATCGAAATTGAATATTTTTACCCATACAATTTGCAGAAAATATAAGTAAGTGCTTATAAAGAGGTACCTACAATGAGCGCTCTTATCACTAAAAACGATGTTTACAGGCAACCTTTGAATGTTCTACTGGAGAAATACTGAATAGCCTGATAATTATTACTAATTATTATTATCTACATCCTATCGAGGACATTGAGACACACATACAGAAAGAGCCAATCCATAAAATACATGAAATTATGAAGCATGGATATTTTTACTTGTATACTATACTATACTTTGAGGTGTAGTGAGATATAATTTTATCATCCAACCTTATTCCTATTTCCTGGACATAGGCTTTCAATGTGTGTTTAATCTCCGAAAAATCATGAGAATCGCGAATTTACAATGTAACGAAATAAAACTCGCGAAATTATAAAATGACGATAAATTCTCAATAGACACCAAACCTGCACCCCGGCTCGATTAGATTATATTCGAAGGGGATGTCGGAGGCTCATGAGCGCGAGCGATCAAAGCGAGCGAACAAACCCCCGTCATTCACTTCGTGTTAGGGTTTTTTTTAATTTATAGATTCTAGATTTTCTGAAAAAATATAGCATAGTTATCGACAGTTTATAATTTCCTCTGAGTTTACCAAATTACGGTGACGTGCACAGTGTCCGCTATTCAAATACAACATAATTCGACCAAAAATATTTTTAGTGTGATGTTATTTTCGTAAATAGTTACAAAGAAAATATAGCTTACAGTGTGTAACATATGTGGGTGTTAAGTCTGGCCGACACTGCGCTAGTGGCGGCACTTCTGCTCGCACTTCCAGCCGTGTCCGACAAACTCGTTAAAAGTTGGCGAAACAACGGAAGCACCGTTACTTGGAGACACCGAGACACTTGCGACGCGACGTTAAGTAGAAAAGTATAACACGACAATAATATGAAACATTTTGTTGCCAGACAAAACTAACGCCAGGATATTTAAGCTGATATCTACAGTTCAAGAAGTTCACTGTTTCGTATTTCTTATTTTGTTTCGTCTGGTGTTGGGTGTCTAGAAAGATAGCTTTATGCTGTCAAAAGACATATTACCTTAAACACCTTACCTACTACAAATTGAACTAATACCTACATATGAACAACGGTCCGCAAACCAAAATTATCGCATTTCAAACAGTGGTCAACCAGTGCCCACTCGCTTCATAACAACATCGGCGTTATTATTCGTAAATCAATATTTATTCAAGAGCTACGCTATTACATGTAGGAATATAATGAATTTAAAATGGCACTAGAGTCTTGTCTGTCAAAGAACTGCTAGAACTGTTTACTGGTTCCGCATTAAAAAAAAACCGAATACCAATGTTACGTATGTATGGCGTAAACGTGGTTATGTGGCAAAGGTGGCGGTCCAAAAACCTGTATCAACATAGCTTTTTTAAAAAAAATTTTGCTGATCGAACCAGGTAGGTACCCACTGAGAAAAAAAAATAGGGTAGGTACGTAAAATTTTTATGTGCGTGTTTCAGCAGTAATCTAAAGAACAATGGCAGTTCGGTGTGGTCGACGTTAAAATTATAAATACCCCGGCTCACTAACTGCCCCTGTATTCCGTTAAGAGGATTCCCAAAGCTGTAAATTGCGTACGCGAAATATTTACGAGACAGGCTTTCGCGGCATTACAACGACTATGTGCATACATTCCGCCGCGCGCTTGTTGCAAAAATGCAACAACATGGACCGGCTATTGCATTAACAATCCGCCACCAACTAGATAACTGCGCTGTTTATTGGCCATGACGCTAGTACGAGTTTCCAGCAATTTGCACTTACCTTTACGATAAATTCTGCTAATAACTTTCCATGACTTTTCTACTTTCTAGTCTATTAACAAATCCCACGTATATTTATTCCCTTTCAATACTCTCTTTGCGTCTAATTAAGAAAATGTTGCTAATTTATAGATACTAATAAAAGTTAATATCATCTGCATACGCTATTACCAACACACGAACTCGTGAAAGCTTGCAAAAAGAAAACGGTTTTAAATAAAAAAAAACGTTCAGATTTTTCTGTTTTTACACTAGTCTCGCTGCAGCAGGAGTACGGTCAGTGAAAAAAGGGGAAACAAAAACGATTCGGCTAACCGCCAAGCGTTAATAAATTCTTCGAATTTGCGGAGAGAGGACTGCGGAAAACGTTCGTGTCCGAGCACAAGCCGGCTAGCCGCTGTCCGCCAACACTGGACGTAGCACAGAGCACACCACACCACCAGTATTAACGTTTAAAAATGTATACTTTACTTCAGTTTTATGTAGGTTACAGGTTTTTTTTACATTTATATATTTTAACACTAAGCAAATATAAATATTCCTATAGATACTGTATAAACTTACCTACCTTATAATCTTTAATAATCTCTATTAACTTAATAATTAATCAGATTAAAATAAATTATTAATAAATATTAATTTATCTGTGAAGTAAGCTGCGAATGGCATTTGCACATTAAGTGTTCAAACATGCATGAAAAATACCGTGTAAGTAGTATGCTTAACGGGCTCTATAATTGATCTCGGATAATAAACAATAATTATATTTTATGCATCTGAACCGTTACGACAGTCCAGAAGGCATCCCGTGGCACATACAGTACCTACCTATTTGCTTTAAAAAGGGAGAGCAGATCATTCAGCAGACCCGACCGACCCGACCCCAGTCTTGGCCTGTAGGAAAATCTGAACCCGAGGGCCGAGATATAGAGCAAAGACAATATTAAACAAAACAAAAATACTCAAACAATAAATTATCAATTACTAACGAGCTTTTAAACATAATTTGACCTTTACAGACAACTGTTTAATGATTGGTATAAAAAGCGACAATTAACCTTCAGTGTCGAAGCAATCATCTTTAATATCTTCTGCTTCACCATTAGAAACTGTCCAAGTTTAATGAGACCTGTCAATTTTGTTCCTCTTGCCACGGCGTCAAAAGATCACAGATTAAGCTCAGGAAATCTTTGCTCTCATTTCCTATTAAATCAGGTCATCGATTAACTAAATTCAAAATCGACGATATTCGTTATATTAGGTACACAGAAATTGTAAAATTAGGGAAAAAATAATTAGAACTTTTGCTAGGTTTGCTAGATTATGTTAATTAAAATTAACACGTAAAATCTCATACCTAACGTTTTAGCACGTAGCACTGCGTAGAGATGATCGTAGCACAGCATGGAGATCGTAGCAGTGCATAGAGAAGATCGTAGCGCGATTCAGGCGACTCGACTGTAGCACCGCGGTGACGATCGTAGCAATGCGTAACGCCTGTAACTGTTTACGCCTGTAAATAAGTAAGTACCTACTCAGGTACTTATTCTGAGAAAAAATTTAGTGTTCTTTTAATTGTATTTTCAAACAGAAACTGCCAAAAATGGGTGGGTCTTAGGTTGTCTAGATAGCAGAACGATTTAGGCTTTATATTGTCTAAATCGCAAAACGACTAACTAGCTGAAAGTCTGCATCGCGAAATTCCTAGATATTATTTTACCTAAGTCTTTATTTCGACTATATCGCTGAAGGACCTAATCGCAAAATGACTACTAAAGTATATTGACTAGTTTGTGTTTTGTTTAATAAATGTACACTCAAATGAAACTGCATTGAATTGCTTATTACATTTTTTATTTATTTTAATTGCTTGTTAAAATTTTTATTTATAGGTATATGTAACTCAAATTATTCTTATTAAAAAAAACACATGCTGGAATACATACTTACTCCAACATGCGTTTAATCTTACAAATATTTTTTATAAATTGAAATGAGTTTATTTCATTATGCACAAGTTTATTTGTTTCTTGGCTCAATTTTCGGTCAAAAATTAGATCTTTTCTTTTTCTATTTTGTCTTTTAAAAGAATGTACCACGAACCAGTATATCTTGGTAACGTGCTTCTATTTTAAGCTTATAAATAAACTTTATTAAAGTCGGCCTTTGTTGGAGTCGAACACCAATGCGTCGGTGCCATGCCTCCAGAGCATTGGTGGTCCTATGCCTTTCGTTGCAGCAGGAAATTAACGATGGGTTTTTTAACCACTGTCGCAAAAAGTACTCTTTGAAGTTATTAATTTCTTCGCATTTTGGATTGTTAACGAGGATTTCTTCCCATGCTTCATGGATTTGAGAGGAGGGTAAAAGTGGCAAGTTTTTTATATAAGTGACCATTTGTCTACCTTTCGGTACCGCAGTCAATCCTGTTTTTTCAGCATTCTTTTCTACTGCCTTGGTGTAATGAAAAAAGCATCCTGATACTTTTACTCCTGGGAAAACATTTCTACAAGCGGAAATCTGTGCCAATTCATAGTCACATTTGTAGCATTTAAGGTCGATTTGAAGTACATCACGTATAATTGTGAACAATGCGGTATATGCCCTCTCAGTCTTGTTTGGCATCAATGCATAAATCATAGGCCTGACATTAGTAGTATCATTACAACTGTTTACATCAACAAAAACAGTGAACAGTTGATAAAATGGCCAGGGCACTGTTTTAAATGTGCCATCCCCTAAAACCAGTTTGCCGTTGTTAACACAAGACCGTAATACTGTTCTACAAATAGGGCTACTAAATATAATAATTTTATTTTCAGCATCTAATTCATACTCGCCCACCAGGAAATCTGTTTTTATCATTGAAGGAATGACGACTTCGATCGATTTATTGTATTCGGTTTTGGTCACATCTAAATATTTCTTCCTGGTCCTATGTAAAGTATCTCTAACTGCTTCGAACGGCTGCATTTGTGTAGATGAGGAGGGGTTTTCTCTTACAAAATTCATTACAGTCTTCTCGTAATTTTTCTTGACCGCAGACATGTTTTCGCATACTTTCTGTTTTGCAGTTTCTATCACCATTTCCCTGTACATTTTGTCTGTATTTATCTTACAAGAATGTAAAGATACTCTATTTCTTACAACTATTGCAGTCTTATTAGCATTGAGAGTAATCGACGCACTACACTCACTTCTGTTCGAGCAACGCCAAAAAGAATTATCGTTGGCATATTTTCTAACAAAGTTATAACGATACCCGTCACACCAAACAATGGCATTTTTTTTTAAGAATATTAGGTTGATATTCGACATTATTATTATTACACGTTATAAAAAAGCAACCACACATGAAAATAATCAATAAAACGTCTATTGTCTATTATGTAACTGCCAATCATATTCATTTGTTTCAAGTGGCCATTATCATTCTTCATAATAGGTACCTACCTAGTATCTATGTACTTTTTCTAAAATATAGAAACTCCTTACAGTTTTACTAAACTAGAGAAAATAAAGTAATTAGTTAAAATATACTGTATTCGAATGTACAGGTAGCGCATGATGTGGTCAATATACTTTAGTAGTCATTTTGCGATTAGGTCCTTTAGCGATATAGTCGAAATAAAGACTTAGGTAAAATAATATCTAGGAATTTCGCGATGCAGACTTTCAGCTAGTTAGTCGTTTTGCGATTTAGACAATATAAAGCCTAAATCGTTCTGCTATCTAGACAACCTAAGACCCACCCCCAAAAATGACGTCATTATTTAGTAACAGCTCCTTATCAGCATAATAACAATCCATAACTCCACATACCTCTAACATAAATTGCATTCCTTTACAAGTGACTCTACTTGACATAGGCGTAATTGAGGCTTTTCACGTACCACTTTATCAAGAACTGTAGGTAGTGTAGTGACTCCATACAAATCTGGATCCTTGTTTCGTGAGAAGAGGATAGCGACTGTCTACTACAGCAAACCCTTTTACCTTTGATTCCACAGTACCTACCAAATCAGTTGCGTTCTGACCACAAATTAAATAAATTCACAACTATTTTAGTATTTTACGCGGGCCTTTACTTGGCGCCATTTGATTGCCATGCTGTCATTAAAATTCACTAGAGAATGCAATACTTTATTTTATAGGCTTTACCGACTTGACAGGTTTGCGAAATAATACTCATGTCTCTCATCTATAAATAATAATAACGAAAGAGAAATCACGAGAGAGGGATTCCATTTTATACACACACTGATGTGTATAATATTAGTTAAGTACTAGTACATTCCATGAGTAAAATTATTCGTAGGTAAATCATATAAAACAAGTTTGTTATAAACATCGATTTATTATCAACAATTACAGCATATATTCTAATCACAGGATTACCTATCAAATTACATACTATCAAAATATTCTATCAATTACAATACAATCTAGAAACTTATCTTTCAAAAATATCAAATACAAATCGCATTAGAAGTCTGCCAATGTTTAATTTACATAAGTGTCATGTTCTAAAAATACAAGTATCATAATATCGCTACCTGCGAATATTTAGAATATAATTTATTCTAGCATCTGTAAAATAGAAAACAACGTGATCAAAATTCATTTCTGGGAATAATGTTCATTAGTCGAAATTAAAAGTTTAGCAATTTTTGCAGTCTCTAATAATAGAACGAGATTATAGAAACCTCAATAAATTAATAAATTTGAATAATTAGAAATTCAACTACAATGTTCTGTTCATTCATGTAACAATTCTCGGCGACATTATAAACTGTATTCATAAATAAAGATCCAAAACAAGTCCGAAGGTAAATGGGAAAATACATAAATACACATACCATATTACTACGTCAATAACATATAATTAGTCTCATGTTACAATATTAATTGTCTAAAAATTATACTATTTCTAAATTAAAACTAGCAAACAAACCAGGTACTTAAAACAAACCTTATAGCAAACTCAGTCCATTGTCACTGTATACCTATAAAACGTCGTCATCATACAAGACGTCACACAATTTTACTCAAAACACACAATACTAGCAACTTGTTACTTAGGAACTCGATGGGATCTTCGCCAGTTCGTAGATAGCTTCGCCTTTTAGATGAGGAAGGCTGGATACTTTGGCTAAAGTAGTGTCTAAATATTTATTGTATACTGCCCTATATTTAGAGTTGTCAACATTGATGACAATTTTCGCTAGTTTCCTGATGATGGGGTCGATGTGTTCGAGCGAGTATCCAGAGTAGTACGAGAGTGTGGGCGTCCATACCTCTTCTAGTTTTTTGGTTGAAAGCAGATGTAGGGAAAGGCAAATGGCCGCAGCAGCTAACTCAGATGGCCGGTAATGCGCCATCGTGTACTCAATGAGGCTAAGATCTACGAAGTATTTGGCTAAGTGATGATTCTTTGATGTCCCATGAGCAGCTTTCACGAACCTGGAAACATAGAAATGTAATTAGTTTTATGGGATAAATTAAGAAGTTGATATCATAATTATTAATTACGTAGATTGAGATAGAGAGACTTCATCTAGTGATACAGGGTAGGTACCACTAGATGAAGTCTAGTGCTAGTGTATTCAATGTGCTATTATTAAATACTATGTCACATGTGGTACCATCTCCTGGTTTTTTTTATCTGTCAACTCTTGGCATCTTTTATTATTGGTATCTTTTATACAAACAAATGGTTAAAAATAAAACAAACATATTTCAAATAGAAATGTTAAGCATGGAACGGCAATCCGACACGACCGAAGAAAGATCAGGCGCAGCTACGACTTGACGTGCTTTCCGAGGCACGGAGTAAGTAACAATTAATTTATAATACGAGTACACACATAACTTACGCAAAGTCAGAGGTGCGCGCGCCTTGGGTTCGAACCCGATACCTGACTTACCAGTCAACGGTCATACCACTAGGTTATTACGACTCAAGTTGATATAGTAGATAAACTACTAGAGGCTTAACAGAGACAAAAAAACTAGGTACCTACTTCAATTTGTACAAAACCTACCTTCTTAAGAAGCTAAGCGGGATAGGTCTCGCAAGACAGAAACCCAACTTAGACATAATATCTCTCTCGCACTGGAACACGTCAGCTTTGGAGTAAGCGTTGTCAGTCACATACACAAAGTCACCGACATCAGGTGCATATATCTCTTCGTACTTGCTTGCTATGAACATCGCTGTTACGCCGACAAGCTGCAGCTGATTCCGTTGTACGTTTGGCACCGCCTGATAAAAGATATTATGATTATAATTGAGCGTAATTGGCTGGCGCTCTATTAAGATTCCATAAACCTTCGAGAAATGAGACACAAGGAAACTGTTACTTGACGCTGGCGTCCATGCGGGAGTCAAAGGTATAGAAAAAAGGATTACTATCAGAGCTATGAACAAGAGGGGATAGATTTTATCGCTGATGATAAGCTGGACTTTAAAATCAACATTATATTTAATTTTATTTGTAAATCTACATATTGGCAAAACAAAAAGGTGTACACCATGGATGTAGAGTACCCTAATAATAAATAATATTATGTGTTTCAAATCAGCCCTTGTAAGTAACTTAGCTAATTAAATATTTACCTGTAAGTATCGGTCAATTATTCCAACAGTTAAATGGAATGTCTCCAGCACTAGAGAGAATTGTCTCTGGACCTCTACAAGCCAATCTATAAGAGTAGCCCTCATCTTTCCTGTGATAACAGTCTGTAAAAAAAATGGGTTAAGAGTAAACATAAGCCATAAATGATAAAATATGGATGTTGTTGGATGGCAGAAAAAGCTTGTATTTTTCCCTTGTCAATGTTTGATTAACAACCTGGTGTCAGTTTAATTTATAGCCCTATATATATTTTTAATAGCCCATGGGCCTCTGTGATTGAAAAATTGAGCTACTGGTTTCCTCACAAGGTTCTCCTTCACTTCATTTCTCATGAATCTGAAGTATGAGACTTGGTTTCGAATATTTGACATTTGACTTTGTAGTCCAATGGCTATACCACTAAAATAAAACTTGGGTCACCTGTCTAATACTTCAGAAAACTTTGACAATATATGAGTGATAGGTATTATGTGTGATTAAGTAATAAATGAAATATTATTGCTATTAGGTAGATTATTTAAAACATAGGTACCTGTTTCCTCAAATGTTCGGACTCAATTGGGTATTTTTCTTCTAATTCAGTCAAATATCTATAGATATCTTTAATGTAGATGGACATAAGCAATGGGCTGTTGTTATCTCCAGCATCAATATCTTCAATATCATCAGGTAACAGAGGCGTGGCATTTAAATCATTATTCAATAATGCAGAATAACTTTCCAGCTTTTTCTTGTCAATAATTGAAGTCTTCTCATAGGTTTCCACTAATTTTAATTTGCCTAATGACTCTGTAGGTTCCTTTAGAATAGGTTTCAATGCTTTCGATTCTTTGTTTTCTTTCAATGTGGGTAGTTTTGAAGATTTCTTTGTCTCTTGAACTTTCTTTGTCTGAATGTATATGTTTATCGACTCCTTCAATTCAGTTGGTTTATTCTGAGTATCTTTAAGGATTGCCTAAAATTGTAGAAGTACGTACTTAAAAACTGAAATTTTAAATGGAGATGGAAAACATTCTCTTGGAACACTTGTGTATGCTAATATACATAATAGGTATAGGTATATGCTTAATTATAAATACTATATGTACCTTTTTATAACTAAAAGGTAGGTACATAAAATTTAATATTATAAGGTATTCAAAAGCTTATTTGTGATACCATACGCAGAGAGTAATAATTTAATAAAGATTTTAGTATTTCAGTCATCAAATGTAAGCACTAGTTTTTAAATCATCTTTTCATAAACAAACATTTATAATAATCTGTCTTGTTAGTTTATGTTGAGTGCTAAACTACACAACACTGTAAGGACACGGTCTTAAGAAGATAAATAGTTTTACTTTTTCATAGTTTGAACTTATAATTGAAATCATTTACAAAAACAATCAATAAAATAAAGATGTGTAAAAGTACCAAGACATGTAAAAGTACCTTTAAACATTAAAAAATATTTTAATTGATCCCATATTTGAATTCAATCTGATGATTACTATTTGAATCTTCTGAGACAATAATGCCCTACAGGTGACCTAGAGATTATTAGATTGATTGCATATTTCTTTGTTTAAATGATTGTTTTGGTTTAAATAACTGAGAAAGCTTCTAAATAAAGTATAAATCTGAAACTAACCCTGTTGCGAGCAGCAGCCCTAGCAGCAAGTCCAGCCGTACTTTCCTCACGCCGTAGCGGAGGCCTCGACGCCGGCTGTGCCGCAGCCTTAGCTGCCAGCCCCGTGTCCACCTTTGACTGAACATGGCTGTAGTTGCTGAAATAAAATATGTTTTACTTGTACCTACACAACAAAAATATAAATTGATTTTAGCATCTGACGCCAAATAATTCCAGTGGTTTTAGTGTAACTAACTATCACTTCACCCTTAAAACAACATAGACTCGGGCCGAAGAAAAAATACCATAAATTTATAGCCGGCTGACAAAACAAAGACGGCTACAGCAGCTGATTTACAAAATGTTAGTGGGTAATTCAATAATTTCTTACCTTCGAACAGCACCACGATTCAAAGTCGCTTTTTTCTCAAACTCCGCAGCAGCAACAGCAACTTTGCCCACTATCTCACGCTGGGTTTGCACATTAGTGTTGATATCCCCCAAAGCTCCTCGAACAGCCAAACCTTGTTTTTTAGTAGGAATCGCCACGTTAGCTTTACCTTTGATAGCATAAATATTTTCTTGGTCCTGGATCTGCGCCTAAAATGAAAAACTTTATCGTTATTGTCACGTTCAAAAAATTAGAACTAATCTATAGACACAGTCATGTTCAAATTACCGTTCGGTGTCTCCTCATCTGGATGTCCATTTCAACTTGTTTTCTTGTTTATCCCGTTTAGAAGTCAGAAAACAATCTCGGGCAGATCCTTATAACGCAAGTAATTACGGAATCACATCCAGCTGTGCTGCCACTTTTTCAAGTTTGACTTGTAACTTTTAACTTGCTTCGGACTCGGTTGCTTGACTTTAACTCAAAAATAACGGAAAAATTCAACGATTCAATTTTCTATGCACGCTGTGCAGCTATTGGCTAAATGTATTCCAGATCCTATTGGTCAAAAACCACATCCGGGAAGTCATATCCAATACTTCTAACAGAAAAACTATATTTCATACAAATATTCGATTATATATTTGTAACTTGATGAACTTACTGTCAGCAAAAACTAAAATTTATATTTTTATAGGCATAATTACGGCATTAACTATAATTTTATAAATAATGTTCATCAACTGACTTCCATTCAAGACATCAAAAAAAAATGTAGTCTTTGGTTTATTCGATGTTATTCTCGATGGATTTACTTTTTCTGGTTCTAACCATAAACTAAATATTGTACGATTGAGGACAGTGTGCATTAAATTTTCTTTCTATTATTTTTAAATTCTGTATTAATTTATCAGTTATAATTCTGTATGTATATTCTGTTATTCTATATATATAATCTATATTCTGTTATATATATATATATAATCTATATTCTGTTATAATTCTGTGAACTTAAAACTCAAAGCTATTTTAGAGAGAAACTAAATATAAAAATCTTAAAAACGAAGATTGTGAGTACTAAAGCATTTATCGCCGCATCCCTTCGTTTGAGCGCATCGTGTTGCGCTCCACACCGTTGCCAGTGCAGCACTGCTGTCGGTTTGGTCACCACGGGTTATCCTGCCTAAGGAGTGCCGGAATAATTCCCCGTCACGCCAGTTTAAATGACATCATACGTTGGGCTTAGAACCTAATGGCTTGTCACGGGACGATGGTAATCTGATTCCGTGGAAGATGGGGCGGCCGTTAGTATGGGACGCCACCTGCGTTGACACGCTGGCATCGTCCTATCTCTCTGGAACTCAGGGTCGGGCAGGTGCGGCGCGGCGGTGGAATCTGCTGAGACCCTTGAAAGACGCAAATATAGTACCCTAGACAGCGGGTACATATTTGGTCCTTTTGGGGTCGAGACGGACCGTGGGGGCCAGTGGCCCGTAAAATGTACAAAGAATTATCGGGACGAGGCATCTCGTGACCAACCAAAATGTATCTTGCCCAAAGGCTAAGTATTGCCATCCAGCGAGGCAACGCAGCCAGCATTTTGGGAACGTTGCCTACAGGTAGCGGTCTTTTAGATTAAGTTTATCTTTTTAATTAGTTTTTATAAATAGTTTATTTCTAGGTGTAAGTATATATTATTAAGGTATTGTCCGGACTGGACCAAACTTATTGAACAAGATTATAATTTACTTTTAAGTACTAAAGTAACTTAAAAGTGATTTATTTGATTGTAATTAATAACAAAAAATACGTCATAGGAATATGTAAGTACCAAATATCTAGTGCGCCAGTGGCGCCCCCAATTTTTGCAGGCCCTTTTTTTGCCAAACTATATTCTCATTGGCTTTACCGACAGTTTGACTCTGTTTTGACACTTTTGTCTTGGGTGCAGTCTTGTGAGTTTGACGTTTTGGATAGGAAATTCGCGAAACGCGCGGCTGCGCTCCAACAAGAGAGAATTTATTTTCTATCGATTCACTTGTGATAATCTAATTATATTGTTGCAACTTATTAATCTCCGATAATTTATTCGTACTATTGTTTTGTTGTAACTATTTCCACGACGAATCTATATAGATGTAAGATATTATTTTACATTTTCAGTCTAATCTAACCTATGCGGCTTTTATATACTTAGATAATTTTGTTCTTAGTTTTTTCAAGAATGGTGCAGAAAGGTCCTCGACCCTTGGTGCTGTGTGGACCTTCGGGGTCAGGAAAGAGTACGCTGTTAAAGCGTCTTCTGAAAGAATTTCCGGATAGGTTTGGGTTTAGTGTGTCGCATACAACAAGAAGCCCTCGTCCAGGCGAGAAGAATGGTGTACACTACCATTTTACTAACAAAGATGAAATCACTGCAGCTATTGAAAAAGGAGAATTCCTAGAAACTGCAGTTTTTAGTGGGAATATGTATGGAACTAGGTAAGTAAATTTAGTTTGTTTTGTGAAGAATCTCAATTGGCCATGTGCTTGTTGTTTTGAGTTCATTGGCACACATCCAAAAACGAGGTTTTCTTATTCATACAGTCATTGTTTTGTTTAATTTATTTTGTGCTATATCTCTATCAATTTAGTTATTATTTATCCGTGTAACATAAAATAGATGAATATAGCTCTTCAATATTTCTACATCTTATCTATGTACCACAAATATTTCCTAAAACTATCAAGATAATTTTCATTTTAATCAAGTTAATTGATAGTCTGTTGTCTATCTGATATTGTTTACACAATATTATAGGCAGGTTTAAAAATTATTATCATGATCATTTTATCAGCATGTACCTAATTAATTTATTTCCTGTATTCTATATTTACAGTTCAATTTAACACCTACTTTAATTTATGTCAGAATTTATTGAATTTTTTCACCAATTCATCCTATGTAAAAGCTTACTCAATTGCTTTCGATCTGAAAAATCACGTTATTTATTACAATAACTTCTAAATTTGAATGTTCTTTATTTTCATTGTATGAAATACCTATATACATTGTATGAAAGCTAAGTTTTCTAAATACCTAACATTAAATATACATTTTTTTTTATTACCTACAGCATCCAGCCCACCACTTCTGTTGCTTATCTTATTTATCTCTTGCCTATGTCCTGGTACTAGGGCTGTCATCCAGTTACAACCAGACCAGGACCAAGTTTTGAGTAATACATGGGTGCAGTTTTAAAAGCTCGCAGCAAGTGCTTAAAAGATTAGTTAAGGCACTAGTGACCAATTCCTGTTTTATATGGCCAGCCCATAACAATTTAAGGTGTTAAGCTTGTGAATCTGTGAGCTTGGTTTTATTCCCTAATGTCCCTGTTTCAATTTACTTTTCTCCGTAGAGCGCTGATATGACTTTATTTAGTTTTTTGAATATCCTTGTTTCACTTGTTAAAAAAAATGTAAAATTCTAACTTTCAGCAAACGGGCAGTTGATGAAGTGCGTCGCACTGGAAGGATCTGTGTGCTTGATATTGAGATGGAAGGAGTCAAACAAGTGAAACAAACTGATCTCAATCCACTGCTGGTGTTTGTTATGCCACCTTCTCTTGAAGAGTTGGAGAGACGACTCCGTGCACGCAACACTGATAGTGAGGAGTCGTTGCGAAAGCGGTTGGAAACAGCACGCAAAGAAATTGTATTCGGTAATTATCCTTAAGTATGCTTTAACTTGTGGTTAACCGTGTGGTTACCGGTCTAAGAATAGAACCACCCCTACTCATACCGCGGGTGTCTGAAAATCTGTAGGTTAATCAGAAACCATCTGCTACTGCGATTGCCAACCAGCTTGAAAACATCTTCTAATGAGCGTACAAATAAGTGATGCATATTAAAAGAGGCCTATGTCCAGCACTGGACTAATACAGGCTGTGTATGTATGTATGCATTAACTTTTTAGATTAAAAAAAAACCTTTTTTTCATATCAGTGGTGCACCTTTACAGGTAAATATTTGATTGAAAGCCAGCACCAAAACTGTACAGGCCTCATGTAGTCGGCTACCTGCTACTTACTTATTCTAATCCTTGTAACCACCTTAATTTCCAACACACCTAAGTCCAGGTGTTTGAGATAAATTCTCAAGTAATGCAAAAGTGCGTAATACTGTATCTCATAACTTCCCATAATTTAAGTTATAAAATCTAATAATTATAGATTTTATTACTGTAACCAGAAACAATCATGATTAGATTGTTACACAATGTACTCCAATCTAATCAATGAAATTATTGTACATACTTAATTAATGTCATTACCATGTACCTAATGTTTGCCAATTTCTGGTTTTATTTTTGGTTTTACCTATAAATTTTACAAAAAGATAATTTCCTTTTTTTTAAAGTAAATTATCGATACGTCTTTCTTATTTTTTCTCCCTTATTTATTATCTATTCCTTATATTTATTATCCTCTTATTTTTTCTAAACTAAAATAAATTAGTTTAGTTATATCTAAATGATGGAATTAGTGACACACTGCAGATCTAGGTCTCAAATCTAAGTCACAAACCAACTTTAAATATTATTTCTTTGTTGCTAAACTAATTTATTTCATTTAACTTAACAATAGATGGATAATAATTAAATGAGTTTACACTGTAGACCCATCTTAGGTACAAAAAATTATTTAAAACTCATTTATTTAAGTTTGTTTAATTCTAAATAGAAAAGGCTAAGGATATTTTAATAATATTCATCTTTGTTTAAGAATGATTAAAAAAATAACTGACCTTCAGTGTCGTGTCGCGTTAGTATCAAAGCAAATAATATTTATATTCGTTTTGCATTATCTTCCAAACAATATTTGCGCGGCGACCATAGTTATCAATTGTAATAATAATTAATGCATGTTTACAATGGTGGTTAAAAATATAACATTTGTGATGCAATCATTTCAGGTCAGGAGCCAGGAAACTTCCACATAATCATTCTCAACGACAATTTGGACAAGGCATACTCAGAGCTGCGTGAATTTATTTCACAGAATATGGAAGAGAAGGAACGTGGTATGTGTGACGTAGTTCCTTACAATAACAAAAATAACTTAATGTAAATAAAGTGTGACTCGGGCCGATTCTCATAATTAAAACCGTAACGATATCGTAGAGTCTTAATTGTTGAAACTGGTTTTGTATTCGTATCTGTCGTTGAACGGCACTAATTTTAAAGTCGTTTGATCCCATTGAGTTGAAGTCCTATCAAACTGAAAAAAAAACATGTGGAGAACTTCGATTGATCAACTTACAGTTTGGCAAAAAAGAGTCTGGAAAAATTGGGAACGCCACTGGCGCACTTCCCATACTACAATTTAAATTTACCTACAAGTTATTTGGTGATTACATAATTATTTCTACGACGAGTTTTTTTGTCATGAAATATAATCAAATGAATTATTTTTATGTTATTTTAGTACTCAAAAACTTAGTTTAAGATTTTTAGTTTTAGTTCCAGCTGTCACCGCTTCCGACTCTTTTTTGCCTAGCTGGATTGCTTGTTTTACGAGAATCGGTCCCCAGCATGTAGTTTTGTTTTATCAGAAAAAAATGTTATGTTTGTGTGATTACGCACTTAGTTTGTTCGTGGGGGTATTTAAGGCACCAAAATATTCGGTAGGTACCTAATTATCTCTGATGAAATCTAATATAACCTTCTAACTAAAATTCGATCGCAACGGCTTATCTCAAAAGAGACACAGGATATATTATTGTATTCATGACTAAGACATACATACATGCACTCTCTATTCCTACACTCTCATAGTACAAGGGGTCAGCAATCCGACACGACCAAATAGAGATTAGGCATAAGGCTTTACGCAAGCCACTCTAGTTCCTAATGTTTCGTCTAGACTTTTGTCTCAAACATTTTTGTCTCGCAGACCACTTCACGTTATATTTTGTTTTGTCATTTTATTTCAGTACCTGTTGGAGTTGAAAAATTACCGCTCCTATCTCTTTGCCATACTTGGTGATAATCTATCTGGGATACTTTCTTGTAGACCCTCATTTACGTCTCAGGCACTCAATTTTCTTTTTTTACCGACGTGGACCCCTTGCAGTTAGTTGGAGAATTGATTTTGGCATGTGTTTTCAAAGCGTGTTCATTAACTGTACTAACATTATTCTCTACAGAAACTGAGGAGAAGAATTCAGAGGCAGAGAAGTGAAAAACCTGTGCATGAAGCATTAATGTCGTCCAAAGGATGCATATTGATGAGCTTAAATGTTATCCTCTTATCTTTGATGTTTAGAATTTGGTGTTAGTTGTGTCAATAACACTAATATATGGCCCCAATAAGCTTAAGTGTATACATTTTGTAAAATGGTTATAAACAAATCTATGAAAAACTACCTCCTATTAAATGTTGTACACAGTATTAAAACACCATAAAATGGTGGCTTTATTGGGATTTTCATTGATGAAGATTCTTCAGAAAGCTTATAGTGATTGTTGTTCAAGTTAGATGTGATGTGTTTAATGTTAATAAGTAATTACAAAGCTGTTTGTATTTTTGCAAATTAGTAAAATGAAATACGTCCTCGTCTTATTTTGATTGACGAGTAAAATTTGTATTTCAACGTGAGTGCAATATTTGCATAATAAAGCTCGCATTTAAATGAAGGTATGAAATCCCTCATGCATGTATTCCGATTTTCCAATGTGATTGGGGTTTGTGTTTTTTAAAAAATCAGATAGTACACAATATTTTGAAGAGGTTGCAATTAATAAATATGTACTTAAAAAAGTTCAAGTCTTAAGGAACCATGAAAATATTATGTACTGTCAAATCAGACTAACTAGTATAATTTTTACCTTTACAAGTAAGTATAATAAATAACTTATTGTAAGTCTTAAGTTCAAAATGTGGCAAGTTATTTGTAAAAAAAATATAAAATTTTATTACAAGTTCCGATGTACCGAATCTCATATAATGTGAAAACTGTTTGCACTCATAATTACGAAAAGACATTCCATAATAAAAATAAGGAAGCAATTTACTTACCAGATAAATGATTTTATTTTAACATTTAAAGTTTAATCTAGTTTTATTACCTCGCTACTTATATTTTTGAATAATGGGACCTAACTTTATTTCGTGCCAAATTTTCATATTCATACTTCATAAGAGTATATGCTATCCTATTTTGCGGGAAGAGGTTAGAAATAACCACCTTCAGAATTTTAGAAAGCTTGTAACATGTGTAGCTACCAGCAGCAGGCAACTGCCCTATTGAACCTTTAGGATTGCTATACATATATTCAAGGATCGGCAAGCCCGAACGATGTAAGTAAACTTAAATGATGGACAAAAATCCACTCGGCAGCCCGAACACACTCAATTTGGAAAAGCCGAATTGCCGATCCACGATCGAGCGAACCAAAGTCGAACATAATAATTTTTGTAATATCTTCGGGTCGGTTTTGTCGCTCAATATATTGCAATATTGTGTGATGTATACTCAGATAATATTAGTTTAACTCGTGTAGAGAAAGACAATCGTAGTAATCGTTAATGTTTTATGAATTAAATCTTTTGCTAATTAACTAATTAATTGAATGTAGTAGTTAATTGATGTTAATAGTTAATTGATGTCTAAAGCTTTATAAAATAGTCAATAGAAAAACTTAATACTATGTAGTTGTGATATTTTAATAAAATGTTACTTTAATTATATTAGAATTATTATGTACATAATTGACCACAGAAATTATTATTTTTATGTATACTTCACATACAAAGTATTTAGTTAATGTCATAACTAGATACCTGCCTTTATGTTTACAGTAGAACTTTGATTATGGTACAAATTGTACGAAATAAAATAAATTAGGTATTAAAAAAACAATGCCACTTCACTTAAAGTTATAATGTTACCATAATATACGTCTACATAGACCAAATCAAACATATTAATATAATATGACTATATTTTTCTTATAGCTGTTCTTCGAGGATTCTGAAGTCAAGTCGCTGGGATTCGACCTAACTTAAATAATTTAGTATTATTGCTAAGTATACACGTCTTGTCAATTTGTTTGTACCGCCTCGATGTAATGCTCACTTTCTGTCATTTTTAAAGCCTGCTTAGTAACAATTATTTTTATTTGATGTGAATTTTGCGAGGTATTGTATCTAGATCTCTTATATTTTTGTGGGGCTTATTTTTATAAATATCAAATCATCTCGATTTTTGGTGTTCAATTTAAAATCATTCCATGAAACTAGCAACGCTTTTCCTACTGATGCTATACATATGAAATTATTCAAATTAATGTAAATGTTTTCGTTTAAGTATATACCTACTATTTACTTTATCTATGTGCGTTAAGTGTTGTCAGTATAGAAAATAAAGTTATTGAAAATAATAAATGGTTTGTTTTGTTGTAAATGATCTTAACGCGCGCAGTAATACTTGCGACTTAACAAGTAGTTAGTTTTTCGAAGTAACATGATTTTTATCTTAATTGGAAAAAACTAAATATTACGCAGCAATGTGGTCACAGGTCACAGAGCAACTTGTCAACAGCAAAAGTAGATGATCAAAATCAGAAATTCAATACTAATGAATAGAGTTCGCGAAAAATATAGCAGCTGTAGGTACTAGTAGTTAATGTTTGGTATAATTTACAATCACAAATTTTTTTTGATTCAATTCGATGCCACACAGTTCTGACGCGAACTCCATTCATTGAAATTCTCATTTTGATCATCTACTTTTGCTGTTGACTGTACACCGCTTTCAATTTTCAAAACCGTTTTCTCTACGCCCGCCACCTCGTACTGCTCAGCTTTCTCGCCATGTTAGAAAGATAGTCCGTATTACCAAATGATCTCCACCAAAGCGGGGAGTAGGCACACGTCTTGTCTCCGCTATCTTCGCGCGGATAATGAAAAAAGAATACAATCTCTCTTTCTAGTTGAAACTAACAGCATCTATGTTGACTGAACAACACTGTTTCATGCTTGATAATAATTTCGCCATGCGCAGCGAATGTGATAAAAAAAGCAGCTCAGCATGCAGCGACGTAATATTTTGAGAAAAGATAGTGTTACGTGGAGTTTTTCTGACTGAGAACATAGATCTATGTACAGATTTCTTAATTATTATCAGACACAGTGGTTCTATGTTCTATCATATAGAGAGTACATTTCTATAAATAAGACTGCCTCTTTCTTTAGTGAGCAAAATGGGGAGAATTATAAATGAAACATTTATTTCTTAAAAACATTTATTCCAAGTCTATAAAGATTATTGCTAAGAATAAAGAAACTAATACAAATTATGTAGTTGTTTTAATGAGGGTCAAGAAATACCTATAGATATTAATTGTTAATTTATTCAAAACAATACCTAGATCATGATGTCAAAAATTATTTATTCTGAGTTATGTGAATATTCCACAGCACACTGCTGTTATGGATACTGTAAAGTTTCAAAGTACAATGCTGCAATCTTTGTCCCATCTGTCACGATGTGAGTGAGGTGGAGTATTTTCACAATCTCCACCAATAGCAGCTGTTTTGGAAATATTTTTCAACGAAACACTACTTCCAGCGGGGATAAATGAAGTCTGCTTTGATAAACATTTCAGTCTAGGAATGTGTGACACCCTTTTAGGAATCTTGGACAGTCCATTTTTGGGGTCATATAATGTGTTAGCCGATTTAGACCTGGTATGTCCAGGATCTGCTTTGTTCTTCATACATGACAACGGAGTCCTAGAGCCACTGTTACTAGCAGATTTAGACTTCTTTGGTGTGTCATTGATATTATTTGCTGACTTATCTTCATATATAAGCAGTCCATCTACAGCTTTGTCTGGTTTGCTGCCATTTTGGCGAAGTTCAGCATTGGTATTCTGCAAAACTTTGATTAATGTGTCATCTGACATGGCTTCTACATTTCCTTCACTGGACATTTCTTCAGTTTTTGCTACAACTATAGGTGTCCTCTCAATACCAATTGAAGGAGACCGAGGATCTTCTTCAAGTATCTCATATTGTGCAATCTCATTTAATTCAACATTCATTTTGTCAGCATCATCTGAACTAGTAACATTTTCTTCGGTATCTTCAAATTTATCAGTATCACTTTCTACAAAGTCAAAGTTAGTTTCTAAAAACTTAGGTTTGTCATCAACTTCTTTTGAAATATTGTTTTCTATTGCTTCATTAGAGGCTGTTGAAGAGCCTAGTGGTTCCTCAGGTTCTTTTAAAGTATCATCTAAAGTGATGTTGAAGAATCCTTCGCACAAGTTGCGAGAGACTACCAAGTCAGGACTCTTTTCACAAGCTTCTGCACAGCTATCACAACTGTCTTCATCAGCCTTTAACATCGGACTTGCACAGTTATCATTCTGAACTTTAAGTATTTTCTTATCATTTGCCATTTCATCAATCTTAGTAGATATAATAATTGGTGTTCGTTCAAAATCTTGTGTGGGGGAACGGGGATCGTACGATTGTAAATGATTCTTTATAACAGCTGAAAGTATTGGGTTGTTATGTATGAGCT
This sequence comes from Protodeltote pygarga, assembly GCA_936450705.2. Taxonomy (NCBI): domain Eukaryota; kingdom Metazoa; phylum Arthropoda; class Insecta; order Lepidoptera; family Noctuidae; genus Protodeltote; species Protodeltote pygarga. The sequence goes on along the minus strand of OW388249.2, from coordinate 9,645,236 downwards.
TTTCTTCGCCATTTGCGTTTTCAAAAGTCTTTCTTAGGTCAACGTTCTTAGTAATATTATGTTTCGAACTGGACTTATTCTGAAAGATAAAAGGTATTATATTAGTAAAGATAAAAGGCAAACCGCAAGTGCCAGACACTTCGAATAAAACAAAAAAAAAGGAGGGAATTCCGTAATACAGACGCACGAGTAAAATGAAAGCATGTAGTTGTTAAACGTAATATAGGCACCTGAAGCGGAGTCCTTGTAATCTCAGGTGTCGGAGATCGAGGATCAGGATTATCACAGATGTCCAATTCACTTTTATGGACAGCAACAGCTGCCTCACTATTGGGTTTACTCGTGTTGCTTCCCATTATTTTTGGAAATATAGTAAAGTATGCAAATTTATTGAATACAATTCGTTATTACTTTATTATAACAATGTAATCATTTTAAGCTAGAACATTAAACTAAATTGTTGTTTTTTTTCAACAATCCAGTTCACGAATAAAACCCAAAACATCTAACGGCCGCAAATGTCACACCGGATTCTATTTTTAAATATAATTCGTTCGGAAATGTAAACACTAAGCTAAAAACATCACTGTTAGTCTTAGTATTTAGGATTGTATATTTTTAATGACGAGAATCGGAAAATTAAGATTCACAGATTCTGTTAGAATAAGATTAGGTACGAAAAATTTCAGCTATTGAAAATAGTAACATCATCTATTTTTAAACGAATTTAAAGAAATTGCTAGATTAAAAAAATATGGATACATTTAAGTTTAATAATTATTTTTAGGCATGGCAATCAAGTAAGTTCGTTCAGAAAAGCATTATCTTGACAAAAAGGACTCTGATGCGGTGAAAGCTGAAGCTAAAAATAAAAATCTAGTTTTGTGAGCACTAAGAGAACATAAAAGAGAATCATTTGATTATATTTAATGACATAAATTGTCATTGAATTAAGTAAGTACCTACTAAATATCTTGTAATTTTAAGCTGTAGTATATGAAGTGCGCTAGTGGCGTCCTCATTGCAAGTTCTTTTTTCCCAAACTGTAGAAATTTGAATTAAGTTTGTGAACTACAGCTTGGCAAAAAAGAGTCTGAGGCGGTGATAGCTGGAACTAAAAATAAAAATCTTAAAAATTAAGTTTTTGAGTACTAAAATAACATAAAAATGATTAATTTGACTATAATTAATGACAGAAAACTCATCATAGAAATATTTAAGCACTAAATAACTTGTAATTTTGAATTGTAGTGTGAAAAGTGCGCCCCCAATTTATCCAGACTCTTTTTTGCCAAGCTGTAGATAAATAACTTTAAAAAATAATCACTTGATTGTATTTGAGATACTCCGTTCAAGGTATTTGATGACAAAAAAATATCGTTGTATATTTAAGTAAGTTCTAACTAACTTTTATTTTTGAGTTCTAATACGTGAAGTGCGCTGGTAATGCCCTCAATTTTTGAAGACTCTTTTTGCCAAACTGTATTATTACAAATCATATTATCAGGGACTGCCTCGTTGGTCTAGTGGTAGCAAGCGCGACTGCTGAGCACGAAGTCCTGGGTTCGATCCCCGGGTCGGGCAAAGTGTTATTGGGTTTTTCCATTAGGAAATTCTCAGTAGCAGCACGGAGTCTGGAATTGTGCCCGGTTAATGGCAATAGGCTCGCCCCCTATTACATGGGACTTATAACATAGCCGGCGAAACGTGGGTGTACTGCACACCTCTGCCTACCCCCTCTGGGGAATACAGGCGTGAGTCTATAAAAAAAAAAAAAAAAAAATATTATCAGGGAGAAAAAATGTTACCTTTGTCTACTTCCAAGCTTAATATGGATTATTCGTCTAAGTACTTAGTGTATGGTCGTTATTTAAAACTAGCTGTACCCGCGACTTCGTTCGCGTGGAAGTCGAACATGAAGAGACAACGAACGACGCCGGCGACATTTGCCACCTAGTTTCGAATTAAACTTGTACAAAACCGTACCTAACTACTAAACAATATTCGATTCTGCAAATGCAAATATTATATACTCGTATACTTATATAGGTACATAATTTTGTATTGTGATAGCCTAGTGGTGTCAGTGACGGATTAACCCTTAATCAAATTAAGCAATTGTCTAGGGCATCACGTCTGAGGGGGTACCAGAAGAAGCACAAAAAAAAACCGTCCTTAGGGCATCACGTCTCACTCTCACGTCACCCAAAACCACACCAAAAAATGAAAAACCAAAAATTCTAGGACTGATTGTTGTCACACCTACTCCACTTCTACATATAGTACGTTACATCTCATCATCTTATTTTACATAAAAACTAAGGCGGTAAAGGTTTAAAGACCGATTCAAGTTGACATGCGAATAGGGGGGCCCACAGGCATGGATTGCTATGGGCATCAAGTAGTCTTAATCCGTCACTGTGGTGTTGACTGTTGACTGGCAAGTCAGAGGTTTCAGGTGCGAACCCAAGGCGCGCGCACCTCTGGCTTTTCGTAGGATAAGTGCGTTTCATAAATGAACTATCACTTCTTCCGAGCCTTGGAAAGCACGTGAAGCCGTTGGCCCTGCGCCTGACCTCTCCCAAGTCGTGTCGAATTGCCGTCCCATCGGACTATGACACTGGGGAATAGATAGTGCACCTGTGTTTGCGCACACACTTGTGCACTATAATATCTCCCGCGTCGATGGCTAATCTCAGTTGAGATTGGCCGCTGTGACCGAAATTTGCTCAGGAGGACATTATTATTATATACATAAATATACATAATAATGCAACTATGTATTTAATAAAAGAGAGGTCAAGCTGTTAGGCGCAGTTCATCAGATGAAACTGTCACGCTCGGGTCGCGTCGATCGCTAAATCGGGTTCACTCGGCTCCAGTCGGTCGGCGACGCGTATTTCAATTACCAGTGGATCAAGACCCCTACGTTCTAGGAAACTGCATACAATAGAGGGATCAAGCTGTATCTCATGATATACTTGACCGATTTTGATAAAACAAACACCAGTTTTTAAGTTCAGCTAATACCTACTTATCCCTAAAATGTCATTACAATCCGTTCAGCCGTTTTCACGTGATGAGGTAACAAACAGACAGACAGACAGACAGACAGACAGACAAGAATTCTAAAAACGATTGATTTATGTTTTGTTGCTTATTTTTAGCCTCCCTAGCTGATTTTTGCCAAAAAATATTCAATGTACAGACTTTTCGACCTTTACGATTTTATTATAGTATAGATAAAGAGGGTCGTAGGCAATGGGTACATACTTAAAAACCTTTATGGTTGATGGTCTCATCGCGGCGGAAAATTTAAAAAATAAAGAGGTTGTTTGTTACTTTGAATGTAATGTATAGTTTCAACTAAGGTTTCAACTTTGGAGGATTTTTTTTCCCTTTGTCATAATTTTTCCAAGGTTTCAACCATGCAACCCTTTATGGTGTTGCATTCTCATAGATTAACAGCTTAAGTACCTATACAGGGTTATTTGTAAAACACCCGCAACCTGAAAAGGGGTCATTAAACTCATCATTATGAACAACTTTTACTATGGGACCAACCCTGAAATCGCAAAAAAAGAAATCTGCTGTTCCATACACTTATGTTCACATAACTCAGCAAAATCGAACCTGAAACCTTTAACTTGCCAGTCAACGGTCACCACCACTATGCTATCACGACTCAAGTCATCGACTACAAGTATAAACAAAGCAATATTACTTGTTACAACAATTCTGCTGTAATCCTATGAGGAGTTCCGTTCTCTATCTCTGAAGTAATGAACATCAGACCATGATAATATTTATATTAGGTATATGAGACCAATCGGAGAGTAGAGAGTCTTTCAAACGAAAAAAGAATTAGTTACTCAAATCGGGTCACTAATCAAAAATGAACTTAAAAAAAACTTTTTTGAAGTTGGCTAAAAACATGGAACAGAAAAAACTGTTTTTTTTTTCTTAACTTACTTTCTTTTTTTCCGTGGTTTAAAAAATTAAAATTGTTGTGCACAATATAATAGCTATATTTCAGGTAACAAAATAATACTTATTATAAAACATAGTTACACATACTTACACATAAAACATTTCTTTAAATTAATACCTAATTACGTTTTTTTGTACGTAGACATCTAACAGTATCATTTAATCATATAATTATCACGTTAACAGTAAGTTATACATTTCAATAAGTGATTTACCTAGAATGCAAATCCGTACTGAAAATTCAAAAGTTCATTGAAGTCACAGAGTTGCGGTGTGAATATTTTTTAGGGAGAGCTGAACTGAACAACTATGAGTACGGCAAAGCCGGGTAGGTACTTACTAGTACTACGAATAATATCTAAACAAGTAAATAAAAAAAAGCAAAAAAATAGATATTTTAAAGGTTTTTTCAATGTGCTATCATGTTACTTAACTGCAAGTTACTGCAACGGAACAAAATATCTATACCTAATCGTTTAGATCATTTCGTTAAGTTTAGATTTAAACTTAAAAGGCATACGTTTAATCGTCCACTAAATAGGCATGACCCTATTTTACTACCAAAGTTTACAATGACACTCATAGCTATAAAATAATAATATTAGTAAAAATTATTTTTTTTACTTAAAACGGTTTTGTCATTAGAACTAAAAGCTAAAGGTATGTACCAAATATCAGATCAATCTGTCAACAGACAGGGGGGAAATATCGATGACAAAATTTTAACAAAATAATAAACAGGTCAAGCTAAATAAAACCGTTTAACAATTTTATACTTATACCACAGTATAAAGAGCTCCTTTCCTATGATATTTAGACTGTGCTTATACTATCTAACCACAGATATTTTCAATATACACTTTGTAACACAAGAGCGTGACCGGCAAAATTAATAAAAAAAAATAAGTCTATGGCTTGATAAATAATTAAACACGTAGTTCATCATGTGTACTTAGATGCTTTATTATAAATAATTTGTCCAGTCTTCTCTGTTATTAAAAATGGCCTAGCTTCTTCGATGATTATTTTTGACTAATTTTTTAGTGTAATCAGGGGATGATGACCTTCATATGAAGTTTATATTGCGAGTAAGCTCGGCGGGGGTAAGGCGGTTTTTTCCTTTGTAGTTTAAGCTACATCAACGCCCAAATGTTTTTAATTGGGTTTGCTTTAGGCGATTGTGAGGGACAGTCCAAGACCTGCGTGCCATTTTCTTGGTTCTAGGCGGTGCCCAGACTTCATCAGTGTTTGGGGTCGTTGTCATCTTATAATAGTCATTATTCATTTGGCCTTGGAAACAGCCTTTTGGCAGAGAGCGACGATGCTTTTAGGTATATTAGGTTTATCTTCAAAGCATTCGGAGAGTCAGTAAACAACCACAAATTGCCAAATCTCCTTTTTGAGTAGCATCTTCAAAAATACACCTTTATTGGGTGTTTGACAGTACGTTCGACAAGTTTGGTATCACTAGTAGACCAAACACGAGGTAAGATACTACTTGCCCAAAATGAAGCTTCGTCTGAAAATATAATCTTGGTCCAGTCATGGTCTTTGTTGTGTCGCGCCCAGGCCATCATTTTTTCCACGTGCTTTTCTGAAAGGAGCGGTTTCTTCACTATGCTTCGGTATTTCAACTTGATCTCAGCTAAACATCTTATAATTATAGCTAGAGATATAGCTTATTCTTTTTTCATTAATTCTTCATGTGCAGATCGCAAAAATAGATGTAGATTTTTTTAAAACAGTTGCGGAATCCGTTTTTTCTTGAGGAGTGTCGTCCTCCACGTTTCACCTCGTTCTGGTAAGTTATCGGCGTGTTAAGCTTCTAAATATCGGTTGACCAACTTGATTAGGAACGTCTTAGATTTCTTCAAATACATTGCAGCCCGATCACGCGACATTTTAGGTTGTAGGACCAAAGGGGTATGCATACAAAGAAACACTGCATCGAAACTGGAAGAATACGCGGTACTCATCTCGGGAAACTTGCGCTCTGAACGAAACGAACGCAAAACCTTATATTGTGTTTCATTAGCATCTTAGGCAAAATATAGGGCTACCTGTTGGTATTTTTTGTTTTGCAAAAATCACTAAAAAAATATTTTTTTTGCCGGTCACGTTCTTGTGAAACACACTGTATGTCTGTGTACCTAACAAAACTTAAAGCTAGCACTCTCCTATCACGTCGTTATATGGGTATTGATTAGAAAAATAATTATCTGCACTGGGGGCGCCATATTTACCTACCTATATTAGTGCCTTATCATTTGTCATTATTTGGTAGACATGAAAGTTTGTGGGTCCAAATGCCACGCCTACATAACGTGGTGGAGCGGGAACCCAATTTCCAGCCTCGCGCGCACCTCACACGGCAACTAGACCCTTCATTCAGACCCCAACCGTTGGAGGTCATCATTCCCTTGCAACTGACCCTGCCATGGTCTGGCGGCGGCAGAGGCTGACACCAAGTACGGGCTGAAAACATAATTAAAATTAACTTAAATATTTGGATACCATTACAAGTAGGTACAGCTACATAGGGTGCCTTTTTTATAAACATAGATTTATTACACTGCAAAGCTTTAGCGACAGAGGAATTAGTGAAGGGGTATCCATACAAGGGTACGGTGAATGCGCAAGCGAAAGCCGTATTTCCGCCTAGAGGTTCATGGAGGAACACCGTGTGGTTTTTAGTATCCATACAAAGAATTTTCTAGTCGATTGGACCATTATGGTTTTTTGGCAGGTCCTACAGTCATTTATTTTGTAAGAGAAATATAAACTACAATAGATAAATAACCAGAAACCACCTACGACAACTAAATGGGTACATACGTACAAACATTTTGTCACCGTTATGCTTCCTTGATAATATTTTGGCTCGGTTTGAAAGGTACGAAAGCTTTTAAACACATTACCTAACAAATTATTGCAATAGATATGAGAAGTGCATGTGGTATGAATCATGGTGATAAAAGAGTATCTAGTATATTACATGTCTCACGACCTTGATGGCGTGACTCGACAGCAATCGGACCTGGCAACTGTTCGCATTGCAGCAGAGACCTACATGAGTAATTATCAACTAAATCCTTTGTTTTTAAAATTAAAATATCACTGCAGCATATTGCGATTTGATTATTGTTGAATATACATTATTTATAAGGCTTACCGCTACAAACAGGCAGATGTCCCGACCACCTTGCATTGTCACCACATGTTAGTGCCTTGTGTCCTCGTAATTCAGCTACAGGATCTCGGCATGTAAAGTAGCACGTAGTTTTATTTTCGGCCTCACAGTGAGGCACCAAATACTTCGGAACAAAACACGACTGTAGCAACACATGAATTTGCATTTTGCATGTTTGGAGAATCTGAAATGTAAAATTCGCTCGTTGAAAGATGTTAATATTTATAACACTTTACGCACTAGCTAAAATAAACTCACTTCGTCTTTATGCGTGATTCGACCGACGATCATATGGGAGCCCTCTTTCAATAAAGAACCAAATTTAGGCCCGTACATGTGAACAAAACGAACATTTCTCGGAGCTTTCCTTCCCGAACATGACGTTAAACGAGGATATTGTAATATTGCACGATCTACACCAGGTTTGGTAATTAATGTTCTATCAGAAGGACATAGCACGCAGATGTCTGAAAACATTTTTTAAAAATATCAGTCAAATGGAACCTGAAATAAAAATTAATTCTTATTATGTATTCGCAATGACAATAACCTTCACTAATGCCGTTAAACTCATTATCTGCTAAGCGAATTGGCAACGATCTACGATTCTGTTCGCTCGCACGCACGACGCCTCGTCCCAAGTAAACGGATGACACTTCATTGTTTAAGTTCTTCCTATTAGCTTCTTCAAGATATGCATCAGACTGATAGAAGAGCCGTGGGTCTTCTCTTGGTTGGTATACTTTGTCCGTCTTCGCTTTGGTAAGTGATGGGGTATCGTACCGAACGTACAACGGCGGCCGTAGCTCGGAGATCCGGCTGCTATAATGGTCATAATCATTTCTTCTGTGATTGGTTATAATAGAGCGACGATTGTGATAATTTGGTCGTATGTGAGAATCTTCTCTTGGTAAAACTTTTATTCTGAAAGCCAAAACACATACTGTACATTTTTTGATGACGCATTTATTCAAGACGTGCAAAATGCGTGTCTGCTAATGAGGAGTGTGGTGAAAAACTCTACAGCTCTCCAAGGTTGCCTCTCAGTTTACATAAAACGAAATATACGTCTTGATTTGTAATGGTGTATATACTAGTAGCTGTAGCAATAGGTACCTGAGGAATGCTATAGGAATAGATTTGACAAATGGTTAGTTGTGTTTGCTACTTCAGAAATCCACCCACGTAACACATCTGAATTCAATATTTTCACAAGAAGTTAGTTCTTTGATGTAGGTAAGTAAGCGACATATTACCTATAAATTGTGATATTATGCTTGAGATAACATTTAACAGTATGTAGGTAAGCGACTAGTCCGTTTCCTGTAGCTAAAAGTTTTAATGTCTAATGTGTTTAAATGTCTAAGGCAAAATGTTAGGTACTTGTTTAGAATGCAGAATTGGCAGCATAAATTTGATGCAAATATTACAAAAATTATGAAAAAGCAAATGTAGGTAATAAATAATTTTCTGAATCGCAAGATAGATAAGATATAGGTAGAAATGTGCCAAAACGTTTACGTCAGAACACTAACCTGTTGATATCAATGTCCGGCAAGCGTGCTCTCAGTGTTCCTTAAAAAAATCATTACATTTTTATATCGATAAACAAGATAGGCTCAATTTCTTCGTGTGACACTGAAAGTTTAGTTTGTGAAGTGGTAGCGTATAATGTGTTTAGGGTAATAATTAGTGTTGAAGGTAGGAAGATTAAAAAGTTATAAGTAAGTTATTATTATTAAGGAGTACAGTATATAGAAAAGCAATAAGATGATGGCGGCGTTAATATGAAGAGAAAACAAAGTTAAGTTTTGAAAATAACAATCATTAGAATTCAAATAAACCGTGCTCGGTAATGCAGACATTACTATATTTTATAAAGGTACTAGCGACCCGCCCCGGCTTCTCACGGTTACGTTAATATGCATGTATTATACATATAAACCTTCCTCTTGAATCACTCTATCTATTAAAAAAAACCGCATCAAAATCCGTTGCGTAGTTTTAAAGATCTAAGCATACATAGGGACAGACAGACGCAGGAAGCGACTTTGTTTTATACTATGTAGTGATATTCACAATATTTTCTTTTCAATGTCGTATGAGCAAAAGGTGACCCAGCGGTTATAATAGAACGGACGACAAATTGGATATACAGGATGTCTAATCTAATGAAGAGACTTCTTTCTACAAATATTAATTGGTACATATCTTTTAAATGATTTTATGTGGGAGGTCTACTGATGTCAGAACTTCAGAAGTATGCATAATTTAGCTTAAAGAACTCAGACAATTCTGTGTCGCCCAGCTTTAAAGCAATCAACAATCTAGGACGCTGCACTCTTTGGTCGAGTTAGAACTTAAGATATTTTACAGGTTCAGTCAGCAGTCAGCAAAAGAGTTAAGTTACCAGGGGCGCTAGTTAATGATGAAGTTTTTTGCAGAAGATTGCATGTGGTTACGTATCAAATTGTTTAGTTTTTATAGGTTTTAGTCCAATCTTTTTAGAAAATGTGGTAAAGTTAAATTGTATTGATGACATTTTAAAAAAATACAACCCTAACTAGCACCCCTAGTAACTTAATTCTATTGGTGACCGTACTTTCATATTGAAATAATTATCTAAAGGTTGGTATCTCGTTTTGTCAGTAATATGGTGTTTCGTCCTGCGTACCTCTTCTTCTTCTTATCGTATGGTTGATGAACAACCTGCAGTGTCAGAGTTTAAACCGCCCGTAGACCTCTGACATGGCTTTACACACCATTGAAAAATCTCTCAGATGTGTTGGTTTCATCACGATGTTTTCCCTCACCGTTTTAGCAACTGATTAATTAATTTTTAATACGAACATAACTTACGAAAAGTCAGAGGTGCGCGCCTTGGAATCGAACTCGAGACCTCAGACTTGTCAGTCGACGGTCATACCACTAGGCTATCAGTGCTATCCTGCGTACTATGCCAATAAATGAAGAAAGAAAGAATTAACACACAATATTGTGCTCGGTACAGTATGCATATAAATCAATAAATGTATAGGTACAGTAGGTATGTAAATTTAAATACGCGGTAGACAGTCGCATGTGTTCGGATCCTATTGAGATATTAAAATTATAGCCAACGCAATTGCTTGCAAATGTGGTTGGCGTATAAGCACAGTATGAGTATATGCTTACTTACAATTAATTTTGCTTTTAAATCGTCGACAAACAGTTCTAATGTTACATTTATGTTTCATCTCTTAGAAGTGATGTCATGCTATAAAATAATAGTATGATCTAAAAGCATGATTTTCTGCTGTTTATTATGCACTTAGGAATCTATGATAAGTATATCCAAGTGGCTGTATATCAACTTTGTAGAGATGTTTTTTATTTAGTTCTAGGACCCTCTTTAGTAAAAAAAAAGAAACAAAAACACCTTGTTCTTATTTGATACCTTGTCAAAGAATTAGTCACCAGTTTTTTGTTGGAAGACACACGGTATAAGTACATAGGTACCTACCTACTTTAACTTATTAAAATTATAGGTATTGTCCTAACATTTTTTATTGTAATGTTAATGTGTTAATTTTAATAGTGATGTAATAGGCATACAATTAAATACTGTACTATTTATTACGATTCAATTGATTCTATTCTTTATAACAGGTAGAGTTTAGAAATAAATATTCCTCTCAAATGCTATTTCCTTAGATAGTATCTATACTCTAAGGCTGTTTCATAGTCGTGTACAGCTTTTATTGAATAACCGAATTAGCAAAAATACCAATTATCGCAGATAATTTTGCGAAAAACTCGAATGTTTCTATTTATAAATTTTATTTAATATTCAATATAATATTAGGTAAAGCTTCCTAACCAGAACCACCAGAAAGTAGGAATTACTTAAGTACTTCAATCTACATCTACAAAGTTATAATTAATAGGGACCCTTAAGGCGCTCTACCCATGAAACTGATCAACTTATAGAATATCAGTTTGCATAACACGCAAAAAAAATGTGGTACCCCATTGAGTGCGTCATCGAATCGGCAAGTCTGAATGGGAAGTGAAATTTTCAGTTCAGTTTCATAGGTAGACTGGAGAGCTCCTAAAGAGCCCCACACTATTTATGTTACACGTTGAATATATATTATATCTTATGATCTAACGTCACGTTTACCTAAACACGATTTAATATTGCAACGTACACAGTACAAGAGGCAGATGTCTAAGAGCGCCCGGTTCAAATTCTATCAGCAGGTACCTAATTGATTTTTCTCTATAAAATCTTTGAACTAAAGTTTTCTTCGCATGTGTTAATGACTTTAAAAAAAATTACATGAAATAACAACGTAGCAACGTAGATAGGTACCTAACTTAAAAATAAATGTCAAGCACAGATATACCCATATGAATAATCGGCTAAGTGCGATAGTAGGCATCCCGCTACGAAATCCCCATAATTATAACGCTGATAAAGTTGTGCAATCAATAATAAAGTTAGTTTTAGGGGGACACATTAAAAGGTGATAGTAAAAGTGTTTCGTCTTTCTTTTGAGGTACGAAACTGTAAAAAAGTATTATTTAAAGTTTAAATGTAAGTTTCCTACAGTAAGAATAATAACCAAGTATTTTTGACCAAACACTGACCGCTGCGCATTTCAAGAATCTAGTGTTTTATTTTATGTAGAATTTCTAGTTACTAGATACAAAAAACCGACTTCAAAAAAAATAGGTAGAATATAAATAAAGTAAAAACGTTAGTTTTGGAGTCGGTGCTAAGCTAAGCGGCTAAACCACCTCATCCTAAGCATTGGCACCGACTCACTTTTTTGGGTTATTTCTTTTCCTTTTTGGACGTCGGCGTCGATTAAAAAGCAGTATAAATTCCGATGACAAGCTGTACATATACTGTGTGGTATTTTTAACACAATTTCAAAGCAACCAACATTTTGATTATGTTTGTATGTTGACATTCCATTATGTTTATGAACAGTGACGAGAAAATTTGAAATGTTACTAAATTTCATCCTATATTACGGTCTCTTTTACCTATATGAGTTATGTAATAAGCGATCAATTTGATTGTTTTTGGCTACACTTTTGCCTTTCTGCGATGTCCTGAAGAAAAATTGCTATATTGAGAAGTTTGCAAACAAAGGACTTTTGTGTTGGTACTTAGAAAAATTATTCGATTAGAAAATACATTTTTATGGTTATTATTATCTATTTAAAACACATCAAGGCATAGCCAATATCTTTTTTCCATTTAAAGAAGACTAATAATATATAAAATCCACTGAAAAAATTGTTGTTGCGTTTATGCACCATGTTCTCAGAATAAAAGAGAAAAATATACTTGTATGTTTTCCAATAAATCCTCAAAATAATACAATTTGTCGTCCGTTTCTTGATAAGTATGACTATTTACGTGTTATGAGAGTTCATAAAACATTTATAGTGACGCATACCTCTACACCAGATGTATTTTTAACCATGACTTCTGTTTATAAACAAAGAGATAGGGCTATTAAAATATAATATGATAATCATCTACAATTTTATCATTCATTAATCATTTACAATTAACATTTACAATTTTATCATTCATTAATCGATTTTGTGTGTTTATCGACACTAATATTATGTTTTTATGAAGGGTAATCTTCTCTCTGGAACTTTTGGACTGATTCTAAAAATTTTTTTACTAAATTCTTTTACTAATAGGATTCTCTGTAAAATATAATTATATGGGATAACCCGATATTTACAAGGATGGGATGTGAGTATTCTATATCATGTAGCAATAATAGCAATCTAAATTATGACGACGACAAACTTCCTTTTTTTATAATTAGATGAAAGGTAGTAAATTATTAATTGCTCTGCGAATGATGAGTTGATGATGAGCAATTAAATTAAGTTCTTTGATTTTAACGACTGATGTGTTTGGCGCGTGTTTATTTTTCTTACTCAAAAAGTTTCGTATTTCAAAGACTAGTAAAGTTTTTTTAGTTTTAGGCGCAAACATTGAACATAGTTTAGTAAAAAATGTTAGTATTAAAAAAAACACTTACCAAAAATACAAAAAACAATTAAAATTGTAAAAACAACTGACATTTTGAGGCAAACATTCGTATTTTTTATTATGAAATCAAAATCACTTGATAACCAATAATTTTCTCTATGCGCGCAACTTTCCTCACTGAAATAGTGTTCGCTGTAGCCAAAAGCGAACGCAAGTGAACGCGAAAAGCGTGCGAAAACTACACTACACGACTAGTGGTGGTTAATAAAGCGTTTAGCGCCAAAATATAGCATGCTATTTTTTCTTAGCATTTAGCATTTGCTATTTTCGATCTGCCTTCGTGCTATATGCTATAATATAACGTCTCGCTCAACAAAGCGCAAACAGCGCGGCCAAAACGGGATAGCAACATAACGCGAAAGCGTCTACTCAACAAAACGCAAGTAGCGGGGCCAAAACGAGATAGCAATCTATATCAGCGCGCGGCGGTTTCGTACGCCAGCGGCTGTCGTTCGTTAGCGCATCGGTTAAACTCGGAGTTGCTCGGAGTCTCCGATGCAATTATGCGACTTGTCTTGTTTGTAAACATTATTACGAATGCGCTCGTGCTCTCGCGGAGTATACTTTAAAAGTTTAAATAAGTACTTTTTCAATTGTTTCTGACTACCTATTATAATAACGTTGTGATTGTAAACTGTAAATATTGTGTGTTAGTGTATAAAGAACTGTCAAACTGTGTGTGTACTGTGAGAAAGTCGTAGGTTTAGGTCCCTACCTATTGTGTAAAATAAGACTTGTGTTGTGTTATCAACTTATCAATTAACAAACAAATATAAGTATAAGTATAAGCTTCGCGACAACAATACGTTACAAAATAACATTTATTGTACCCGTTTAGCGCGTCTCGCTGAATAAAATGATAACATCTCCGCGTTCAGTTGACTGCCGCGTTATTTTATAGCGTGCTATAAATATAGCATATAAAATAGCATGCTATAAAAATATAGTCAATAGCATATAGCACGTCTATAGTTTATAGCAGATTTGAACATCACTATACACGACACTGCTGTCGGAAGCTTCGAGCCACAGAGAGACGTGGGAGGAATGTTTGCGGATGCCAGAATAGCATTAGAAGTTTATAAACAGGTTATTGAAGTACATAATGTAATATGTTCTGCATTCTGATATAAGTCATTGTGATATATGTACTTAGAACCTACCAAATTATCTGCAAATTATCATTTGTTAGTGCCTAAGCATGCTAAAATTGCTTTAACTAACAATTATCACATCTAAAAATATAGATTTTTCCGTTACAAGTGTTTATATGTCTGACCTAATGCAAAAAGAATAAAAAAAAATATTACTCCAAAGTCATTTATTGGACAACACAAGTTACGATTCACAAACATGACAGCACTGCACTACCTTTTAAACAAGTTCAAAGAAAACTCGTAGCAATCCCTACCGAAGAACTCTTGTGTTTTTTCTTGTTATCCAGGCATAAGACAACGAGAAAACAATAATGCATTTAGCGCGCATTAACGGAGAACTTACTACTATCTCGAGCTCCTGCTTTTCAATCCAAGTTTTCTTTCATACAAGAGGACATATTCAACATAACTTTGAATATTTTTTATCTTCAATTCGAGGCATTGAAACCAGAGTTTCGGGCAAGAAAAGCATCTTTTTTGGTGTTTAGACATGTTTGTTGCAAGTATGGTAGCAGCAGGGATGGTACGGCGGGTTGGGGCAGGTGAAGGCTTGGCAGGGAGGCACGCAGGGGCAGCACTCGCCGGGGTACCACACAGTGCGCGCGTAACGCCCGCTGGGCCGCGTACACGCACCGTGATTGAAGCAGTGAGCCTTGCACGGGAAGTCGTAGCAACAAGGTCTGAAAAATAAATTGTAACTGTACGTTGTGGTAGCCAGTTGGTAAGAATAGTCATTAGTCATCCTTGGGGAAGACCTATAGCAGTGGTCGCCTTTAGGGTGAAATGATAGTTGTGAATAAAGCTTGAAATTTTATAATTATTATTCTAAGGAATAAAGCTTCATTATACAACATTTCTTTGTGTTGAAATCAATATGGCTTTGACAGAGTTTCACAATACAATTTTGACAAACGTAATAAACGTTACTTTTGTTTTACATTTATTTTTGGCCACATATTTGTTCCTGACATAATTTTTCAAAGTCATTAAGATAACTATAACTACAGATTACCTAATATTAGTTACTTCGTAACTAAAACTGAAACTAATGTTCTTATGGCTTGTTACTAGATTTTGTATGCCCATTAATCTTTGACTGTTTCAATGAGTTTACTAGGACACTTGTCTAATATTATACAGGGCAGAGTATATGTATAGGTTTTAAGAATTTTTCAATAAAATAAAAAACAAATTCTATTGTTATCTGACTGCCTTTTCATGTAATATAACCTGGTTAAGTTGGTACACTGCTTAACGAGAGTTAGGGTATTGGCTGTCCGCTCGAATAGTTTGCATGTGGGGTTAAAGCACCTATCGCTGCCTATGTGCTGTAGTACAATATGACGTCATGTACCTCTTAATGATACCTATAATTTTTCAGTTTTCGTCAACGCACCGGCATTATTTTTACTTCTTGTTAGACCCAAATCGTGTCGTGCATGCCGATATGGTAAGAAACATAACGCCGATCGACTGTATGACTTAATACTATGGAAAAAGGTATTGATGGATGTCTCTCTCGCTCGCACATTGCTGTGGAATGCTAATTGCGTGGACACTGTTTCACCTGCACATGTTGGCCTCATCATTCTGTGAGCTTAGTACTACGTCGGAAGGTCTAAAGTGAGTAATAATTGATAATTTTAGGCATTGTATAAAATACCTAGATATTGTAAAGAACACCGAAATACAAACATTGCCGGTAAAAAAAAGTTTCAAGGATTGAATTTTCTCAATCACTAGTGTTATAGCGCTTTCACTGAACAGGTCAGCGTGGCGTTAAATTCGGGCAGTAGGTCGCTACATCATAGACGATTTTGTGGCTGGTTTATGGCCTATATGAGGACTGTTTACACGCGAATTCCAGAGCACGTTCTATCTGACTTGTTTGAGTAAGAATGCGCTGTGAAAAAAATACTGCTGGATAAAAAAAGACTCCTTGGAATAATGATTACCTCTCACAAGGCACGTTACTTGGTCCTCCGCAATAACATGCACACTCTCTCTGAAAGGGCTGTGGCCTCGGTTGTCCACAGCGTGGCCTCTTGTAGTAGATGCTGTACTCTCCGCGAACGCAGCCGTATCTAGGCGGTGCAGGGCAACTGCATTCGTAACCTCGTGGCAAAACTGACATGTTTGTGAACCGTACCCCTGTGCGTTTTGGATCGTCTTGGATTATATTATCTGTAAAATGTATGTTTTCAAGGATAAACTCTGAAAAGTTTGTTGTTACTTCCAGATTGAATTAAATAAAATTGTACTATATTGAATATTTTCCATATCCTTATCATTCTAATGAAGTTTCTAAATAAAGCGCTAGTTTCTAAGCGTTATTAAAGAAATAAAGACGATTTCATAAGAAATTTGAAAAACAACTGATATGGATGAGAGTTGTTTTTTTAAATTTCTTATCTATATACAGGGTGGAAACTTTCAGCGGGGCCATGGCCGTTGTTTTTTTTTTTGCTTTTTCGTACGTGTCAGACTTGTACTTAGCCAATTGTCATGTAGTGAAGTTATGCCTTATTAATAGAGGAAATACGATCAATACGAATACAAAAAAAGATAGATACGATCGGGGCATAGGACTCGTAGAGAAAGGGGTCATAATATATGGCGGACAGTTCTGCCTGCGTATTCTTATTTGAATCATAGTAGGTACTGAAAAGGGAATGGGGCGCCCCCTGGGATCTTCCCAAGTCTGCACTATAGGAATGCAGTTCTGGATTGTTCTCAGTGAACGAAGGACTATTGTAAAGGAAAAAAAAATGCTGGTCTATTGTCTTGGATGAGGGAATAAACTGCTCCTGCCTTTTCTAAAATTGAACTTATTGGCAGGTGGTGATTCGCCAACTCACTAAATGGGCCCTCCAAAAAGCCGCTTTTTAACAGGCAAGGGGGCAGCATTGGTGTGGATGGCTAGGGGTGTCGGCGCGGCCTCAGTTTTACCATCGCGGATCCTAGACCCGGAGTGGGATTCCCCTTACGCCATTACTTGCTTAACACGTGCACCCCCGAGCATAATATATCTCTTGCGGCCCCTAGCTGACCGGCCAATTTAGGCCAGACATAATTATTTTAGTCGCATATGCGTAAGTACTTAATTCCCAAATAAAAGTTTGATGCCTTGTGGGTTAGTAATTTTCCCAAATTACTTAAACATACTTACGAGTTCTTTTTCTAATTAGTCTTATAATATTTTCCAATTTTTGTATTTTTATCAATTTTATAAAGATTTTTTGTAATTTAGATGATTTTCATAAAAATTGTTGACAAATGTCAATGAATGACATATCCATTTGAAAGAAGAATTAAGTATTTTCGTTATATTTTTTAAATTTTTATTTTTCTTCTGCCAGTCTTGTAAGAGGAAGGAGTTTAGTATGAAGATGTAGATGTACTCGTAGTGATAAAGAGAAAGTTTTTGATTTTTTATAAAAATCTCTAATTGGCTTATGAGGAGGTCTCTTCTAAGTTTAAGATATATAAATAAGGGATGGCTAGGAATCCTAGCTTCATTGATAATATCTCATCTAATATGATATATGCGTAGCGAAAATACATCATCTTTTCGTGGGTGACTGGATGTCGAACGTATATTATAGTCTTTTATACATGTTTTCTTACTAGATTGATATGGCTAATATGTAACTCAATCTATGATTCATTCACTATTATGATTCGCACGTGATGAACTTTCCCATTAACTTGTAGAAGGAAAACATAGGATTATACACTGCTATACACTAAACCTATGCCTGGGGGAGGTCTATGTTCAGCAGTGGACGTCTTATGGCTGAAATGATGATGATGATGATACACTAAACCCTGTGGGGCAGCAATCTTAAGAGTAAATTAATTTATTCGGGCTTGAGATGTGTTTTCCTAGAACTGCATCAGTGGATTAACAGTCCCCAGAAGATGAAGTAGTGTTTTAGTCGCAACAAGTTTGCAGGTGCTTGTCCCTTAGCCTCATATTGGACAAGTGTTTGTTTAAGCAGCAGAGTCCTGTTAAAAGCTCTAGCCACTATGCACAATTTTTTCTTATTTAGAGCTAGGACATGGTTATCACACCTTTTGGCATAGGTTTAGGAGATATAGAATTAAGTTTAGTGTGTCCAGAGCTCGATAATTAGCAGGTACCTACCTATAATTATTTAATAAGAAAATTTTAAAATACAACTGATACTGAACTGACGTACCGTATCGACGCTCTAACCGCTGAATCCCATCCGTATCAGTTGTTTTTTTTTTTCAAATTTTCTTAAATCTCTAATCTAAAAATATTCACAAAAATAGCAGGTACCTCTTTTGCTATTCCCCAGAAGGCTTTGGGTCCCGTTGTGTACCATTAACCCCGTTCTTGCGAGGTCATTGGCACATATTCATTGCTAAGGACGCTCACCAGACTCAGAACCCATTTTAGAATCATACAATCTTCCTAGCTTCAACTTGATGACGTTCAAGTCCAGCCGTTCGACGTGACTACGTTCAAGTCCAGGCGTTTGACGTAACGTTATTCTCTGTGTGGGAGTGAGATTCTTGACCTAGCTTCCTAAGGCCCAACATTTTCCTGATTAACATTCACGAACTCTTACAAGCTTACCATGGGAAAATTCACGTCCATTTATAAAGCAGACGCATCCTCACTATTGATCACCTGGGGGGTAATCTGTGTACCTACGTCACATTCACCGAGACCCAGTAAGTAAAAACGCTCCTGATCAAAAGGTCTAAGTAGCAAAATGTCCAACATCGCGAAACGTCTAATAAGTAATAAGTCTAATAAGGTGCGTACGGGTATCTTTTATATCGCATTTTGAAATAACTACCTTAAACGAATCTATATAGCTATGACGTGTAAATTATTTTTTACCAATAAATACTAGACAAACTATGTATCTCACTTCCATATTGCCGTTCGTGAACGACGTGGGGTGTTACCCAACGGGAATGACCCATCAATACGCACACTTTTTTAAATCTCTCTCACGACCTGCCTGAACGGATTTCTAGCGAGACCTAAAAGGCCTCCAGCTAAGACAGTTTAACTCAATAAGAAACTCGAACCACGATCCCTGGCGTGCCGTGCTATCGCTTTTACCAACTAAGCTACCGAGTCCTGACCGCTTCTCTCGAAATTACGAATCACTTTCTTAACGCCTTAAAAGCCTATTTCTTATTGTTTCATTATTTTAAAAGTTTAACGGTGGTCAGAAAGGCATTTTCTTCATAGAAAACCCATATTCAGCTGCATCTGGTTATTAGAAACCGATCCGAACAATATTTGGGAATAATAAGGCTAGGAATCTAGGATGATAAAATAAATGAAAAGAAAAGTTATCTGGAAAACTGTACTCTTACGTAACAAAGACAAACACTCGGTTTTTATAACTCTACTACCAAACGGGCATGCATGGTCCGCAGCAACCACAACAGCATCCACAGCAGACGGGTACTCCTGGGTAGCTGCATCGTTTAGGACTGCATATCCCGGGTTCCGTGCAGCAGTAACAAGGGCACGGTTTACAGCGATTCGGTCTACAGTAAGGAATTGCCACTGTATCGTAAACAGGACATTTGACCGGCACCATATTCCTCGGCTAAAATAGAAAAAAGATGATTAAAATCTAGATACTTAAATAATAACAAGACGTTTGAAAGTAAATACTTTTGTCAGCATGCCAAAAAACATAACTGAAAAGCCAAATGGAAATACATTTGACTAAAGTCTCAACTAAAGGTTATTTGTGTGCAAAGATATTCATATTTGTATAACCCTCATATTATAATTATAATATAATTATGTTTTATACATTACGGCGGTTTAGAAAAATTTGAGAACATTTTAGAAGTCATAGGACTAGAGAAGGTCAAAGGCTACTTTTATGGGAAATACGGGAATGATTAAAATGATTGAAATGAAATTTAACAAAGACGTCAGGGAATTGGTGAAGGGTATAAGGCTACTTTTATGGATATCTGAAAAAGTCTCGAAATTTTTTTTCTATATTCAGTGATGCGACCTAATACAGGTCGCAGAAAGTTACTGGAAGCAGGTTGCTTCTAACCGGCCAATCTGGAAGTCATTGGGGGAGGCCTATGATCAGCAGTGAACGTCTTATAGCTGAAATGATGATGATGATGATGATTCAGTGATTTTATTATCTTTAATGTGTGAGCGAGAAAGCGGTTTAGTGAGGGTCGGGGCTTTTTACCTTATCGCATGGTGGGCATGGAGGCAAAAGCGGCAGAATCGGTGGCGCCGGACATGGTGACGGGCATGGCCGGACAGGAGCCGGGCACGGAGAGCATCCTCCGCCGGGGCACACTGAACACGGTCGCAGGTCATTGCACGACGCCACGCATGGCTTCGTCGAGTATGGGTAGCAAGCCCCACATGGTCGTCCCGTGCGTACGCAGGGATCGAAACTGTAGTACGGAGCACTCATTTTAGTTTTACACTTTTTATGTTATTATAAAATATTTTAGTAAAAAATACTTAAAATTTCATACAAGCTATGTCATGTCAATATTTGGGATGAATTTTGTTTTAATCTATTATCTATGATTTTATTTTATTTTTCTTTTAATTTAAACCTGCTGTTTATGTCCTTTCTATCATCGAATCCACCAGCCCCAGCAAGATATCAAAGAGTATATAATATGTATATAATCACTTGCAATTTACGCTGTTTTACGTGATATAGGTAAAATAATGTTGCTTATTTTACTAGTGTATTAGCGTGAAATAAGAATAAAAGAAGAAACGACTACAACTGGAAGAGCAAAAAAATTGTAAACGCCTTGACTCTTATAACATAGTATAGTATTGTTTTGTTATTATGTTTGTGCTATTTAGGCAAGTTGGGCTTGCTGAAAATGTATGTGGGCACGCCCCGCGCCCCTGCGGCCACTGGAAATATTTCCGGCAGTGGAAAATTACCAAGCGTACATCACTATAAGACTGATCAGACAATCGGAAAAGAAATCGGATGTGTGGGTTAAAATTGGTGGGTTAAATTTTTTTTTATTGACGTGAAAATGTAGATCGCAGTCTCTTTTCTAGGTATTTGCTGTTCTTAATGTTTTGCATGGCCCAAGTATTTACTTCTAGAACTTCGTGTGCTTGAAGTGAATAGCAGGCTTTACAATTTACCGGCTGGCACATTGTATTAAATTTGTTAAATCTAGAAAAAAAAAACAACTTGAAATATATTTAGGTTTGACAATACCAACCATAAAATGTAATAAAATTAAAATTTAGAAAAAAGGAAAATTTTTAAGTGATAAAATAAAATAATTATTAAAAGCTCAAAAAATGTGTCCATGTTGTGGCTCATGTAATTTTTGTCCTACCTGTCCACCTATTTTACCATGCGGTACGGGGCCTTGCTGTTATTCGTGTCCACCGCCCCCTCCTTGCTGTCAACCATGTTGTCCACCGCCAGTGCCTTGCACGCCGTGTCCTCCGTGTAGATGCTGTCCAACGTTTCGGCCATGCCCAGCACCTGTGATTCCTGACTGTGTGCCACCCATAGTGCCCATACTGCCACCTTGCAGACCGCGGCGGAGACCTCCTCCTGAGCCGTGCCCACCTCCACCGCCACGTCCCGTTTGCTACCCGCCAGTGCTGCCATGTTGTCCGCCACCACCAACTTGCGATCCACCACCGGTAACTACTAGTAACCACTTGTACTGCCAACAAACTGTGCTGCAGTTTGGCAAATGTAATGATTACAATACATTTAGGATTAGCTGTTTTGAATAAATAAATAAAAACTATAGCATAGCAATGCTTTCTTTAATGTTAATAAAATGTAGATTTTATTTATTTATTTCGCTTATAGTATCCCTCTGCAGCGCAAAGGCTGCCCTTCCCTTCCTCCATTTGTCTCTGTCTTGAAGCTATTTGAGATCAGTGCTTTAGATTTATTAGTTAGAAAATATATATTTTCAGTAAATTTCAAGCCTGCGGTTGCGCAGTAACTCTGATACGATATAATGCTGATTTACCATGTTTTTGATTATAAATACCTAATGAATCGTTTACATTTTTATGTATTATATATTTTAATCACGTGTTTTTCTAACAGGTCTGTCGGTGCCCGGAACCAACGCCATGTTATCAGCCAGTATTGCCGTGCTGCAATCCTCAGTGTCCACCTCCTATTCTGCCTAAACAACGACCTATTTGTCCTCGAGCTCCTCCTTGCCCCTACCCATGCCTTCCTGTAGCCCGTAGCTCTTGCCCGGACTGCGATGGAATGGATCCTGTGACGCGACGTCGGCCATTAATAGTTCACGATGGCTTATTCCATTGCAGAAAATCAGGGTTGCCTGCCGAATGTTATACAAGGACTGACCCTGGCACAAGATATACACTTGAAAACTATGTGTGTCAGGTACGACTTTTATCACTTACACAGCCATACATATCTGAAGAATTTCTAGAGCAGCAGGCCGAGTGGGCAGCGCGCGGGTTCGGCAATATCTTTTACGCTACGCCACGCTCGATTTTGTGTAACTTTTGCAGAACGCCATGGGGGCTGCTCCCCGGACATTTTGTTAACTTTGCCATCAGGCCGCGTACTCCGGTGTGATCTCACAAATTCATGTACTTTTTTACGGTTTGGCTTGCTGACTGCACTGACTTGGGCGTATTGCAGAACCTTACTCAAGTAATATTTAAAACTAGTTTTCAACTTAACCAGTTTCAAGTAATACTGGAGTCCTTCCTGAGTTATGTAATAGATACGACCCTTAGTTTGTTAAGTAAAAGAGTATCAATGAAAAAAAATGAAAATCGAACTCATAGTTATTGAATTATAAAATACAAAAACGGTTAAGTATATAAAATCACTGATAAAGAGAACTGGTTAGGCTTTTATTCAGTTTTTTTGGTCACAAAAAGTTAAATTATCTATTACAATTATTAATTACAAAATTATTTGTTTTGACAAATGAAACTAAAAAAGAATAATACAATCTATGGCTTAATTTTTATAAATGTGGATTTCTCCAGAACATTGCCTGCAAACACTAGGATAAGCCTGACATTGGTCGGTAGTTCATAGTCTAAGCACTAAGTAGATCCCGACATTTCTCAAAAAGAGCATGAAACTGTCGCCAAGTTTTTTTTCACTGCGCGCGACCAGTTCTGTCCTAAATTATTATCGATAGACAGTAATAATATAATAGACAATTATATTTTTACTGTCCATGAACATGGGTACTATCAATGACCACTTTATTTCTTTTTTAGGGTCCTCAGGCATGTGGTTGGCGAGATGTCCCAGTTTGTCTTACGTAGGAAATATTTCATAATTTAGTTTTTAAAGTGTAATGTTACCTGTGCAAAAATGTGGGTAATGACCCTAAATATCCCATGGTGCTTATTTCTAATTGAAAATGTTTGTTACATTAGAATTAAAGTACCTATGTATATTTTTTGTTACTGTAAGTATACGCGGTTGTAAATTATTATGATTGGTTTAATTTTCAAATCCTAATTTAGTAATTAGCATATAGTTTGATGTCATCTTAGCAGTTCAGCGATGCGCCTTCTGTGCTTTTTGTCGCAGTTGTATTCCCCGCACGGGATGAGTATTAGTCAAGTGTAATCGACTGATATTTGTTCCGATATCGATGTTTGTGTATTATGAAATTATATGTCTGTAGTTACACCACAGAAATCTAAATAATATAGATTTCTGTGAGTTACACCTACAATGCTTGAGAAAATCTTACTGTTACTTATACCTACGTTAAAAAACTGGTAAAGTGCGAGTCGGTTGCACACGAAGGGTTCCGTACAAAATCCCCTATTTCTTGTATGGGGACCTCATTTAATCAACTTTATTTTATTATTAAATTTGTTAGTGTAGCGGCCATAGTGGAACACTTCGTGGCAATTTCTACCATACATTGAAAAGATAGTCTTGGGTAGATGGAAGGACGGAGGGACATCGGAGGCTCAGCAATAGGGACCCATTGGCACCCTTTGGGTACAGAACCCAAAAAAAAGGAATCTGCGAAATCAAGTTGGCTATGACAAATTTTTCAGACTTGCTTCAGCTAAATTTTAATTATTTTAATTAGTTGGTTCTACTTTGTTCTCCCAAATATGAAATCTGGATGAACAAAGTGGTTATCCACTAAAGATGGGCGTTGGACTCCTTTTACCAAAGCTGTAGCAAGGCCTTGTGTTGGGAATATGTGTAGCGGACCTATGAAACTAATTATATTGACTTAAGTTGTTCGACAAAGCAGTGTGCAGTCGCAGGCAAGGGGGTGTCGTATGCGAATGACACTGCTTATCCCTGTCTGATAAATATGATGGTGGCTAAGAAAATGAAGCAATCCTTTTTGGAAAATTTATCCCTCGCTCAGCTACCACACACAGCTCTAGTAGAGGAAAGCCACCCTTAATCGCATGGGTAGAGCCTAAATCAAGAAAATGTAATGTGATAAGTTGATTTAAGCTTATTTTGGTGACTGATGTCTTATCTATCTTACTTACACGATGGAATAAAAGTCCACAAGAGAAGCCTAAATGTATTTATTTTGTTCACATCACTATTATCACTATTAAAGTTGTCCGATTTCTTCACTTAGCTTTACATAATCTGCGTGTTGCAACTGTATATGTTTATACAAGGGTTGACTGCGTAACATCTTGGCTGCGGTGGACACTTCGATGACTCGCAAATCATCGGGCTTTGAGGTCCGCAAATGACCGGAGGCGGCGGGCAGTATCTACTAGGCATCATGATTGCGAGTTTCTTCCTGTTAGGTACTTTAAAATTTTGTTCAAAGATGGGTTGGTAAACCAAATGAGAGCCGGGACAGAAATGCACTCCTATTTATAAATGTTGTTAGACCTTCGAGATTTTAGGGCGAATCATAGATTTTTAAAATAAATCGAGTTGGCTCTTAAATATCGCATTTAGGCCAAAATCTTTTTGAAGGTCAAGGTCTTTTCCTGGCGCAGAGCTGGTCTAGACAAAAAGCGAATTGCTAGAATCAGTAATATTCCATATACTTTTACATCCTATAATAATGATGTCCTTTTCAATTTTGATTTGTTTAGTAAAGGTTGCGGCATCGGGCCTTATATATTGTTCATCAATTTCTTATTTATTTTCCGATTTCGATTTATTGCTCTTTCTTTTATACGGCTACCTCACTAACTTCAGCACTATCTAAAGGCTTCTAAATAACATTCTAATACTGCTGATTTTTTATACTCAATTCGAAGTGTCTGAATGATGAGATCATGATGAGATAAAGATCATTCAAACAGTTAACATTATTAAGTACAAAATCAGCAGATTTAGATTGTTCTTTAATTTATAGTCTCTACAAGCAGTTTAAAATAAAAATTAAGCAGATCATTTTGAACTTCAAGTAAGTATATTATACAATAGGTACTAATTATATAACCGTTAGGAAGCACAAGTAATAGTCATTTTTTAATTCATTTAATTATATTTACTTTATTAAATAAGTAATTGTATAAAATATGAATATTTTAAGCTTATTATAATCTTTTTATACATGTAGTACCTACAATATTATCAAATCAAATCAAATCCTCTTTATTGTACACCAACATAAAAGCATTTACAATTTTAATTATTACACAGAAAAGTACAATTGGCGGTCTTATTGCAACAAGGCAATCTCTTCCAGACAACCGTGAATGGATTGGAATGCCAAGAATTACACAAGGTTATTAATTAATATAAATAAGTAATAAAACATCCCGTCGCGTAAATAATAAATATAAGAATTATTATTGTATTGCCTAAGTATATACACGGGGTCCGTGACCTCTTGGCCTATCAGAATACCTACCAGCAGCATCAGCTGAGAGGTATCTTATTTTGGCCTTACACATCAGATTTCTGTCTTTTGTGATGATATAAAATAAAAGTTTTTCCTTTATTTATATTTTTTTCGGTTATATTCTACCTTAGAAATACCCTTTAAGGGTCAGATCAGTTTCTTTGTAGAAAGAAAAGAGATAATTTGCTGCATCGAGAACGGACTGGAATGCATAATATAGTGAAAGCTAAAAATAATATATCATTCTCCTCTGCTTAGGAACAATTCACCAGATTCCCAATTCATAAGAATTTGTATTATTAAGCATAATTTGGTAACTTGCAGATATTACTAGTAGTACTTACCACGGGTTATATTTTTTTTACCCGTGGTGAATAAAGAAATGTAACAAATTTTGAATGTTTAACGTCTGAAGCTTAACGTAACGTGAATGTTACGACCTTACGACTGACTACGACATAGTTATATAACAGGCAATCTATTTTAACATAAAATAAGTTTTTATAAAAACAACGATTCTGACGAGTACTAACCAAGCTTTTAGTACTCGTCAAGACGAATCAAATGAGCCCAAACTCGATGGGGTTGCGTCGTTTAATTACGGAGTTCCTATGGCCACCTTCCAGCTCCATCATTAGATCAGCTTATATACATACTTATTGCATTATCATCCGATTTATACATGCATGCAAAATTTCAGCTCAATCGGAAACCGGAAAGTGGATCAAATTTAATCACTCCCGACCCGTGGTACAACTGCGATGTCCAACTGGTTGTACTACGGAGAAGTAAATTTACCCACGGTTCAACTCTTTTTTTCTGATATTTATGATTATGACCCGTGGTACAACGGTGGAATTATGTCCAACTGGTTGGACCACGGGGATCAATAATATTTCAAATGGCATCTAACCAAACCTTAAAATATTCTATGCATGGTCGAGGGTGGGCTTGGTCGACGGAGCCCCGCGAAGCGGGGCTCCTACTTCTGGGTGGTTTATAAAAAAATAACCACGAAGGAGATGGCGGGGTCTATTCTAACCTATTACCAGTAGTTGTTCCATAGATACATTCAATTCCCAGAAGTACAACTATAGTATAGTTAAAATCTCGCTGCAGACTTGGTCATAAATCATAATCCGAGTAGGGATGTGCGCTAGTTGCGCGCGCGCAAAGCCGTTATCGATAAAGGAATCATTAAGGTTATCACGTAAACTCTTCTCGTAAGAACATATTGGTACCCATTAGTTAATTCTTCTATAAATTCTATAAACAGAAGGTAATTATATAAAAACTAATATTTCATAAAAAGAGGGTAATTAACAAATATGTTTTCGTCTCCTTTGCTACCCGAATCAGACGAAGAATTTTATTTTTTTATTTTAAGTTTTATATATACGTTTTTTTGTTTATATATTTAATATGCATAAATTGTAAATTTGGTAATAAAATATAAAAATAAATGTGTTTTTATTTATACGTATCACCCATTTATAAATACATAAAACTATCGATATCACTCATCGACTGCAGTAATGCACAGGACTACGTGTGAGCGAGGCCTGCCCATAAGGCCCGTGAGTGGGAAAGAGAGCGAAACACTCGAATGATTTATGACCGAGTCTGCAGCGAGATTTTAACTTTACTATAGTTGGCCCAAGGAAAGAACAACTCACTCGAGTTGAACCATTGGTCAAGATATTTCCCCATAGAACAACCAGTTGTACCATGGGTAAATTTACTTCTCCGTAGTACAACCAGTTGGACATCGCAGTTGTACCACGGGTCGGGAGCTAATTTAATTTGCAATATTTGATTACAGACAATGAGACAGGTGAAACTAAATAAATATGCATAGAAATAAAATAAACCATGACAAATCAGAGGTAAATCTAGAAGTGAATTGAGAATCTGTTGTCTGATTGTTCAATATCCAAAAAAAGACAATAGATGATCCAACTTCGATCCTGCCATCTGCGATCCGGGAACGTGGAGCACGGATCATGGTGGCACACACTTGCACAGAAAGAGCGATTTACGCGCGTGTCCACTCGCGCGTAGGCACTCGCGCGTTCTCGAGGTACTAGAGCTACATACATCCCGTCCAGATGCTCTCGCGCGTAACCTCATACGATAGTAACAATACGCGCGAGTGGACACGCGCGTAAATCGCGCTTTCTGGACGGGCTCTAACCGACGACGCGTACCTACCTATGTACGCGCCATAGAGTATTCAAGAAAATATAGAGTGATAGCGTCAACCATATTGCCTTGTGCGGAGCGAAAGCAGGTCTCACCATACAAATGTTAAAATGTCATTTTTTCAAATTATGTTTTCTAGACGTTTTTCAAAATTTAACTCAGCAGTTAACCATGATATAAGCTAAAATGTAACTTTTTCGATCGTCGAGCTTAGTTGAACCGCAGTTGATCGAGGTATGATCGCAAACGGAGCTCGTGTCGCGGCCGCGTTGTTCATACCCGTGCTCACGGTTCATACTTCTATAGGGTTGCTCTACATTTTTTTATATACTCCAAGGTACGCGCTGTCCGTACACACCTTAGAGCCCGTCCAGAAAGCGCGATTTACGCGCGTATCCATTCGCGCGTAGGCACTCGCGCGTACTCGAGATACTAGAGCTACATACATCCCGTCCAGATGCTCTCGCGCGTTACCTCACACGATAGTAACAATACGCGCGAGTGGACACGCGCGTAAATCGCGCTTTCTGGACGGGCTCTAAGAAGCGACAAAGGGAAAGATCCGGACATCGTGAAACACAGCGTTTAAAAAAGTCTGTCATCAAGCAGTGACCGCAGCGCGCTGGACACATTTTATACACACTGTGGCAGTAAAGTATACCTAATGAATGTGTGAAATTTTAGTACCCTACTTTGTAGATAGGGAAAATAAAAATCAAGGATTGTACATAATTCTAAAACTTTTAATTAGAACACCACTGAGTAACAGCACAATGTCGACGATACGACGGACACTACTGATAACGGTACCCCGAACAAGCTGCTGTGGTAGACGTCATACCACAACACTTGCCCAGAGCTTAATTTCTTACAGAAGATCCGCTTTATCTTTCAAAATCTAACATATCTTCGTGAAACACGTATAGATTTTTATCCTTGGACAGCAGACCTTCGGGGGAGGGGGGCTGCATCCGCCACAACCACCACAGCCTCCGCCACAACTGCCACATCCTCCGTAGCAGCACGGATGACAGCATGAAGGTGGTGGCTTAGGAGGTGGACAGCACGGACAGCAGCAAGGCATACAACATGGACCACAGCAGCATCCGTATCCACCGCAAGACCTGAAAGAAAAAATATCGTTAAATGCATCTACACTGCACTCATTTTAACACTAATCCGCGTATACAGCAAGGTTATGTCGCATTTAGGTAGAAATGCAAAAAGCCTGCGCTGAATCAACCTACCTGCGCGGATCGGTTTCGATGAGCGCTGGTTGATTCAGCGCAGGCTTTTTGCATTTCTATACGCTTATTCGCTTTGATTTGAATTGATATTTATATTGATAGATCGATGCTTTGTTTTGAAAAGATTCTGTGCAGACTGCTTGCACCAACTACCTGTGCGCGGAATTGGCGCGGGCTGTCTTTTCTACCCGAATGAGTCTTCCTTGCTGGAAATGGGCTAGTAATTACGGGATCGCGACATACGAGAACTTCAAATTTGGGGATACAGTCTGGGCTTCTCACGTCTATAATACTTACATTTTGTCGAATTAAAGTTTATATTCACTACCGAAGCAAATATCACAGATTACCCGAAGTGGACTAAAACGATTTATTTTATTTATCAATAGTTATGTTTTAGTCTTAAAAGATTCTGTATAATATTTTATCTTAAAAGATCTAAGTTCTATTTTTACGATTTTAACGTATTTTAAACTTTTTTTCCTTAATTTTTAATTTTTCATGTTTTCTAAAAGATAGATATATAAAAACTGATTCAAGTTGACGTTTTTGCACCCTTTTTACTTTTTTTGTTCTAGAATTTTAACAGAAACTTTCATTTGAATATTATTTTTTACCAGTTTGAAATTTACTTTTTATGGAAAAAAGGTTTTACCTTACAAAAAAGAAAAACACATAGAACTTAATCTTGTTCTTATCTTAATCCCACTGCTATCTAAATTTATTAATGAAAATAATATTAAAATATAATTCATATCTATTAACAAACTTACCACAAAAAGTATTTGAAAATTTCGATGGTCTGCAAGTTCTCAGCGATTAAAGCCTTATTCTAATAAAGATTTAAAAAAAGAAAAAAAATGTTCTTATTTATTGCTGCCGTCCTCACTTGACACTGGCAGAGTTGTTGACAAGAGTCAGCTCGAAGGCCATTAAACATAGAAGAAGCGACACTGGCAGAAATTGCAGAAGTCATCAGCAAATTGCCATAATCAAGAAGAAGAAAAAAACCTTCATATGAACATGATAATAAATTATGACTGAAAAAAGAAAACGGGTACTTACCTAGTCTAGATTTACAAGTCACTTTGCCATTGATTAGGTATATGGCGCTCTAAAGCCTTCATTCTCAGACTTATAGGTATAGGTAACCGCCCGCCGTAACCGCCGCCGACGTATTTTATCGCTATCCAAAAATTTCAGTCACCTTTCAAATATTAAAAACTAAATCAAAATCAGTCCATTCGTTTAGGAGTTACGATGTCACTGACAGATACAAAGATATTCACACATGTCAAACTTATAACAGCCCTCTTTTTGCGTTGGGTTAAAAAGAGACTGCGCTGATATCAGAGAAGCTGATAGAATAATATATGAACGTTTTCTGGATATTCTAACTTCTTTATCCATATCTTTAAAAGAAAAAAAGCTTTACTTTTTTTTTTACTTTGTAAAATAAAAAAAAATATGACATCTATCAAATAATAAACATCACAAAAATTTATAAGTCGTTGAAGAAAACGCTAGAAAATAAAGAAAAACATCTAAAATACATTAAATCTTTTCAAAATTTTTTCAAGTGTTTATTTAAAATGTGCTCCCCAATCCAATGTTTACCGTGTTACAAAGAACCTCCAGATTTTATTCCCTGTATTCCTGTTTCGGTAAGTTACTAAATAATGTGATGTCATCTTCGTCAATTCGTCATAAAACCTTACGCTGCATTCAGCAATATAAATATTTAATCATCACCACCATAAACCATTAACTACAAACACACACATCTACATAGACTCACGCCTTTATTCCCCTGAGGGGGTAGGCAGAGGTGTGCAGTACACCCACGTTTCGCCGGCTATGTTAAAAGTACCATAAAATTGCCCGACCCTATTGCCATTTACCGGGCACAATTCCAAACTCCGTGCAGCTACTGAATCACAATCAAATCATACTATTTTATAGGTACGCTATGTCCGTTTCTGTGCACTTGACAACGCATACGAAAATTTCAGGATGATCGGTTCAATAGTTTAGATAGTTAGTTCAATAGCGTGAAAAGGTTCAAACAAACTTACTTTTGCATTTATAATATTAGTGCACCGTGATGGCCTAGACCCTAGAGGTCAGTCCTCGTCCAACCTCTAAGTTTTCAGTTTCTAAGTTTTAAGTATATTAAATAATCAGTTGCTCCGTGCCTCGGTAAGTGAAGCTGTTGGTTTGCGCCTGATCTCTCTCCGGTCGTGTCGGATTGCCGTCCCATAGGACTATGAGAATGAGAGACTGAGAGTGCATCTGGGTTTGCGTACACATTTTTACTTTTAAGGGACCACGATGTTTGCCGTGCGGAATGGATCCCGTGACGCTTCGTCGGCCTCTCATCGTTCATGACAGCACTTTTGACTATAGGCCTACGAGCTGGCCTGGCATGATACTTAACAACCAAGACAAAAAAGTGCGGTACCAACTCATCAACTATGAACGGCCGGTATGTAGTTTTGGAAATTTCAATTTTAAATTAATTTGGCTTATTTCTAGAATGTTTTTTTAAACATTTTTTTTAAATTCTCTAGACATTTTCCCCCTAAAGATTTATAAAAATACATTCTAAGAGCGTTTTGACAACAAAGGTGCAGTTTGACATAGCTGAGCCGCAAGCGGCTTTGCCCAATTTTTTACATAGATTCACGCCTGTATTCCTCAGAAGGGGTAGGCAGAGGCGTATGCAGTATTGCATCGAGCACAATTCTAGACTCCGTGCTGCTGCTGAGAATTTTCTAATGGAAAAACCTAATAACACTTTACCCGACCCAGGGATTGAACCCAGGACCTCGTGCTCAGCAGTCGTTTGCTACCACTAGACCAACCAGATAGTCAATTTATTACATTTAAATAAAACCGACTTCAAACACACAAAAACGTTAGTTTTGGTGTCGGTGCCAAGTTAAGCGGATCCTTGGCACCGACTCCATACCGAATGTTTTTATGTTATTTCTAGATTTTTTGTGTGTATGATAGGTTTTATTTTTCAGATAAATTTATTTTTTGGTATTTTTTTTCTAACTGATTCGTGTTCAGTATCAGTGATATAGTTACCTCCCTGAATACCTATGGTACAGTTACAAATCAATAGCTTGTATAAAAGGTTTGGTTCACAACATGGTTTGAATGTAAAATGATTTTATTTCCAGGTTCGACCTCATTACCCATCGTGTTCTCCTCATTACGCTAGACCTTGTTAAAACAGGTAAAGAGGTTACTATGAATACTGTTACGTTAGGTAATCTATACTTATAATAAATCTGTAGAGAGGCCAATTCTGTACATGAAATATATTTGAAAAATAACTATCAGGGGGTGATTAGGGATCGATACTGATGCCAAACATGCAATCAGTAAACTTTTTGTCTGTCTGTCTGTCTGTCTGTCGGTCTGTATATTCGTTATAGAAACCAAAACTACTCGACAGATTTTAACGAAATTTGGCACAATTATTTTTCATACTCCTGGGCAGGTTATAGTATACTTTTCATCACGCTACGATCAATAGGAGCAGAGCAGTGAAGGGAAATATTGGGAAAACGGGAGAAGTTACTCCATTTTTTAAGCTTCCGTCGCGTGTGCAGCCTTAATGGCTAAAGCTACATAGAAATCATGTATGACGGAAATGTTCTCCTTAAAATTATCTGTACATATAAAATGCTTTGTCCTGAATGACTGACTGACTGATTTACTGACTGACGGATCAACGCACAGCCTAAACCGCTGATCGTAGAGACCTGAAACTTGGAGGGTGTGTTCTTTATATGACGTAATTATCCGATAAGAAAAGATTTTTCGAAATTCTACCTCTAAGGAGGTGAAAAACAGGGGCAAAGTTTGTATGGGACAACGGGATTCCTTGGTCCAATCTACTTCATATTTTGCATAAACATTCTTTTTCAGAATTGATGGAACACGTGTTTCGTATTTTATTAAAACTCATCGCCTAACAGGGTTAAAAAGGGGTAGAAAGTTATTTTGGGGGTGATTTGCATCGAAGTTGATATCAATACTCCTTACTGCTTTTGATTTAAACTGGCTTGGTGCAATGTAATTACCTTTTAAAATTGGAATGTCAAATATAAATCGGATTAGAATTCGAAAGGACATTGCCAATCTTTATATGGAAGTTGGACCAAGTGCTACCCAGAATGAACACATAGTACAATTTGTTCCTTAGGCCAATAGTTATCAAAATCTATCCCAGGAGTCAAGAGAAAAACAGGGTTTTGTTATGCATTTTTTATATGAAAAAAAAACAATCTTAAGAATTATTTTCAATGTAACTGTGAGTGTATTAATTGTACTTTATATGTTACAATAATAATGTAATTTATCAGCAAGTGTACATTAATGAACATTAAAAATATACATTATTTTTGACATAAATATAATCAAGAAATCAAAGCATTACAAGAACAAGCATTAGGCTGAAATGTTGCTCCACAAAAATTAACTTGAATAGGAATGCAACATAACGCCACCTCACTATTTGTACTGACTACTCTCAACTACCATATTAGAATACTGGAATTGGTGCCCAATACAAGTTTAAATAAACAACGCACCAATATACATAATGGCATGGTGCAAACGAGACACAATAGAACAGCTTTTTGTGTTTTGCGTGCTACGTAATATTGCCAGATGTCCCGTTTTGGCGGGATATCCCGCTTTTCAGCCCTACTGAAAAAAAAAACAACCCCAATTAATTAATGAGATTGATCCCAATTAAATCTGTGATTTTGAATAAAAGGGTTAGGCATATTTCCGTCCCGATTTTTCCATTCCTGTACCGCTTTTGGTGCTACAGGACAATGTTATAAAATATATTAGATGTAGATTTATGTATTTTGGAGGGAAAAACATCCCATACTCATAATTTAATGAAAAATAATTATTAACAACAAAACTTTTTTTCCTGGGACGAATTTTTTTTAAAATATTTGTTTTGGATGTAAATTAATGCCACGATACCACTGGAGCTACTTTCATTCCTGGGCAGCACTTGGTCCAAACCCTGTCAATGTCCTTTCAAATTTATTTGTTCTCTTATACTGGAAAGAAAAACTTACCAGCCTTATAAGTACCTATCTTGATTTTCCTTTGAAAATTCCTTAGAAATCTCTTAGATTATATTATTATATAATAGCGAATATTTGCAATTGCTATACCGACGATATTATTGACTGTCATTCGCCCTGTACCTAAGTCTGCTTATACAATGACGCTAAAAGTAGTGGCATCGGCTTAAAGTAGTACAATTTGTTCTTATGGGCAGTACAGTTTGTTGATTTATCATTTTTCTAGGTATCTATAATACTAATTCGATTTAAATAAATAAATTATGTTCAAAATATTCTATAGTCTACGTGAGCGAAGCCACGCGGGAAAAGCTAGTAATATTAATAAAAGTAGAAGGTAGCATTTTCGAATTGTGAGGAAATTCCTCTCTTTAGACCAGACCATTAAATGTTATCAATATAATTAGATATTAGGTCTTAATTATTAGATTCCTCGTTCCCCCACAAAAAGGTAATTTACCCCGGCGGGGGTGATTACCCCCAGGTTCGGAACCACTGCTCTAGACCACTACCACCGCTGCACCAGTAGTTTGTACCTTGTGCCCATGCCGGCTGGCTCCTACTTTTTATTTAGGTATTGTATTTAATATACCTACTCAAGTAAAAAATTATGAATAAATGGAATAATATTAATAATAAAATAAAACATTGAGGGATATCTTTGACATCGTGATCAATTATACCTAATCTGTCTTTATTTTACCCGTTGAAAAGTGATTCTTTCCCATGAAATTAACAAGTACTGTCTGGGTAATATCCTATCTGTTTCTAGAAGGCTCTTTTTTTAAATTCTTCACCTTGCCCCGTTTGGAGCTACAAAATCAAACCTTTTTGTTAAAATTTGTAGGCAGGAATTAAAAAAAACTTTACGTAATTTAAAAATAGAACTTTTACATTACTGAACAGGTTGCTGTCACATTGACATTCAGTTATTATTTCAGACTTTTGGGAAGGGCAAAATTTTTCGTAGTGATAGTTTTAATTAAATCGTAATTCATTATTCCATAAATTCACAAAAATGTGCGACAGAATGGGTGTTATTAATCAACTGCAAACCATAATGAGCTCGATAAGGTGAGATTTTTGTAGTATGATGTATTATGATAGTGTAGTATGATTTATGTAGCAGAACTCTGAATCCGAGTCTACTACAAGAGTTGCTGATAATTTATTGAATATATATACAAATTTTATATTAAATGAAAAAAATCCTATACGAGCAGGATTTGAACCTTGTTGTGACCACAGGTTTTAGATTAGCATGACCAAATTTGCCGTTGGATCTAATGCTAGGTTAGGATATTTAAAAACAATTTTTCATATAATTATTCCGTTTATTCCAGTAAAAGGTGTAAAATATCTTAGAACACTTTTAAATAAGGATATAAAAATAAAACGATCTTAGGCGGTTTTCACACTGCCCCGCATCATGCTGCATATTGCGTGTCGACGCACCTACGCGCGTTCCTGCGGGAGTGCAGATCTGCATCATCGTGCGGGTTTTTTGCGCACTCACGCGCGTAGGTGCGTTTTGTAGATTCACGCACGGCGGCTCTCATTTATTCGCCGTTCTCTGTGGTGGTCGTGCAGTACTGCACGATTCAAAATCACGCGCGGCACTGCGGGATTCGGTGTGCCATACCTTGCGTCTCGCCCCGCACCTACGCGCGGGGGTGCATGTTTCTCTGCGTGTATGCGCGTGATCGGCATGAACGCGCGTGGATGCATTTTCTGTGTGTTAGACTGTGCGTGTTTTCCATACAAACGGAGATACTTACAAGCAACGGAAGAACACGCATCCACGCGCTACGCTGCATCATGCGGGGCAGTGTGAAAATCGCCATAGATAAATGACAGCTGAGTCCACATCCCACATAACAACAAGTTTGCGGACCAAGTCTAGATAATTATTTTGATCTGTTTGTCTTTCTCGGCCTTTACGAGGCTCCCGTCATGTGGGGTAGTGATATTTACAATAAAAATCAGCAGCGCAATCAGCTCTGCTCGATCATTACCAATACCCTTTTTTTTTATTAATCCTGCTCGTCGATCATAAAAAAATAATTATGCATAATATTTTTACTTTAATTTTAGGGGCGGTGGAGGTACTCCAGGGCCTTGTTGTCGACCTTGTCGCCCTTGCTGTGGTGGTGGTGGTGGTAGTGGATCTCTCATCACAGTATACAGTCAAGTAGCACATATCCAGTGACGCGCCCACTGCGCTCGCGATTACTTACTAAGTCATATAACTTTCATAATCAGTCAAACTATTGCTTAGTTTTAGACTTTAGGTATCTTAAGAACTTACGGTTAAAATGAACACAGATTAGGTACCTATGGGTCAACCCAAGGACCTTGGTGTGTTAATTGTAGTGCGTTTTCCTTTGTCGTCAAAAATTCGTCAACTATAATGCAGCGACAAGACATACGACTAATAATTGAGTAGTCCTCTTGCCAGAAAAAAAAGGTATTCCTGGCAGTGCCTTTGATGTGAAACTTGTAAGTTTGCAAATTATGCAAATACCGACTTAACAGTTTTAGCAAAAAGTTATAACTGATAAAGATATGAGATAAAAGAAAGATATAAGAAAGTTATAAAGATATAGCTGTCTCGTTTACCCCAAAAAAAGGTTAGAGACTTTAATACGTTGGAGTTTAAACTGTCATATTCGAGTAATTTGCAATTTTAGGGGAACAGACTTCAATGGAGGACTTTATAGGTTCAGACTTCAACGGGGGACTCTAGCGGTTCAGACTTCAACGGGGGACTAGCGGTTAAGACTTCAACGGGGGACTTTAGAGGTTCAGACTTCAACGGGGGACTCTAGCGGTTCAGACTTCAATGTTTCTATGTACAGTCGGCAAAGGAGTTAGGTTAGCAGGGCGACTAGTTAGGTATGAAGTTTTTTTGTAGAAATGTACATGTAGTTGTGTAAAATTGTTTAGTTTTGTATAGGTTTCAGTCATATCTTTTCAGAAAATATGGTAAAATGAAGTTATGTTGAAAACATCTTGAAAAAATTACAACCTTAACTAGCGCCCCTGCCCACCTAACTACTTTGCCGACTGTACTAGGCCCACTTTCACATGGACATAACAATTTGACTGTAAAGAAGTCCCTGTCTTCATATTATATTAATTATCATATTTTTTCAACAGATGCCGTGCTGGCAGTTGGTCAGCCGCCCGTTCCTGTCGTAGCATTTGACAAAGCAATTATAGAAGTCGCAATGAAGAATAGAAATCACAATAAATAATGGAAAAGAAGGCTTTGACGTTGGAATTTAATCTTAGTTACGAGTTGTTCCGTATCGTGAAAGTCCTGTACCGTGAAAGTTCTGTACCGTCTGGCGATAATTTAAACCGGTTGTATTATGTAAAAGTGTGAATAAAAAATGTTATATTTATTTCTGGTTTCAATCAATCTTATCATTGTCACAAACGACTGCTGGATATTGGATTTTAGTCCAGCTGTTCATTAGGTTTCTTTCCGTGAACTACCACTTCTACTTACCCGTCCACTTATCTGAAAGTCCACTTACCATTGGCCCATTTTACGCGTGATACTTCCTGGCAGCGCCACAGTCGCGATTTGAATCGGGAGCTAATACAAATAAAGGCCGAAAATTGTACTTTTTGTACATCATTATAATAAAAATTGTTCTATAATGGATTGCGAGATATTTAACAAAACTTGTGGCGCTGCCAGGAAGCCCTCCGGAACCATCGGTCTACTTTCTCAATTCGGTCCACTTGTACAAATAGCCTCGCAACACATTCCTCACAACACATCCCTCGCAACAAATCCCTCGCGCACATCCCTCGTACACCTCCCTCGCACACATCCCTCGCCTGTTTTGTATGATCTAGCTTTGCTGAGCCGTTTCCACCAGAGCAGAGCTGTGCTGACCGAGGCGTGGTAAATGAAGCAATTCTATTGTTTCTTTACAAACACATCCCTCGCTACGCATCCACGCACATCTCTGGTGGAAACGCAGCCTAAGGCCGCGTTTCTACTGACGCGGAGCTGGGCGGAGAGGGGCGGAGAAGAGCGGTGAAAAGTGGTCAGTGTTTCCACTGAAGCGGAGCTGGGCGGAGAGGAGCGGAGCTGGGCGGAGAGGAACGTACTTTTGGAAGAAGACAACTGACACACTGCACGCGAGTCACGCACCGCCCCGCTCCGTACCGCCCCGCTGTCCTCCGCTCTACACCCCAATGCTCGCTGTCCTCCGCACTGCACCGCCTCGATGTATGAATATCCGCTCAGCTCTGCTCCACCCCGCTCGTACTGTTTCCATTGAAGCGGAGCGGAGATTTCAAGCATAGTCATTGGTCAATTTGTGCACCGCTAAGCTCGATCGTAGGTTTTTAATGAAAGATGTAAATGTCTAAGCTCCTCTCCGCCCAGCTCCGCGTCAGTGGAAACGCGGCCTAATGCGCATTTTCACAGCTCCGCTACACATCCTCGTAGGCACATTTTCATCGCACAGCTTTGGTGGAAACCCCCACACATTTTCACAACACAGCTAGACATCCTCGCACGACACATTTCCATCGCACATCTCTGGTGGAAACGCAGCGTAACAGAGTAGCGAGGTAGCGATGGTCTGCGCGTGCCATCGCTTGCCGGCTGCTCGGTATACCGATGGACATTCGGTGTAAAAGGGTCAGCTTGATTTCACTCTCCGCTTGGCTCTGCCAGTGGCAGACTGCCACGCCGCGCTCGGCCGGTATAAAACCACCTTAATGCTATAAAGCCAGCGTTGGCCTGGCCCCTGTTGTAGACGAAGCCAATTCATTCACAGATTTTTCTTCGGGTGTGCACACGTTTGAAGTTAAAAATGAGATGCGAGACGCGTCTACATTAATTTGTCCCCAATACTGGCACGGGGGTCGAGGGGTATGTGGGCGGAGGTCACTGGGAGTTCTGTGCTTTGTAGCAAACAAACTAATGCGAAAAAAAATCGCACTAACTAGTTCGGTTACACGGACTAACAACCGTAGGTACTAATGCGAATAAAGGAATTTATATCAACCTCCTTGGTCAAGAGCATACATATAATGCAGACAAGCCAGGTGTACATTCTGCGTTGTGTACATTTTGCGAGTTGTGCACATTTTGCGTTTTGTACATTCTGCGTTATGTACATTTTGCGTTTTGTACATTTTGCGTGTGGTGCTCATTTCGAGTTTTGTACATTCTGCTCCGAAGGGAAATCGGGGTCATTCCCGTTGGGTAACACCCCCGTCGTTCACACTGTTGACGAACGGGAATTTTTTTTCCCAGTCGTCAACACTGTTGACGACTGGGAATAGAAATTGCCGCTCGTTCACAGTCGCTTAGTTTAAGAGTCACAAATGTAGAAAAATATTTCAATTTTTGACCCCGACTTAAAGAAATGGGTGTTTTATTTGATAATTTTTTTTTAGAGGTGACTAATCGATCAAGAATTCTGAGATAAAAAAAAAGAAAAGGCTTTGCAAGATTTATTTTTAAAATTACGCTCTTAAAAGTACTAGGAGAACATAATCATGAAGGTAGTAAGTCGAATGCAGAATTCATCTCTTTATAATCCTTTTCTCCTAGTTTAACTATCAAATAAATGAAATCTTTGAAACAAATCACTTAAAACTAGAAAAGCCTTGGGAGTAGGGAATGCAATGCTGTTTCTTTGCTCAAAGAAACAGCATTGCCATCCAGCGTGGCAATGCTGCCTGCCCAGCTTCCTGGTATACATTCGGTGATATGAAGGAACCCCAATTTAGTTGTAAAATTTTCATGGGTGCAGTTTCATCAAGAGGTAAAAAAACTTAGAAAAATTTCACCTAATTTCCAGATTTTTGAGTAAGTAGATAGACGGCTTCTCTTTTAATTCCAGACGAAACGGAAACTTAGTTTTAAAAGATTATAATTAAGTAAAACTTTTGCAAACTGCCAAGTAAGATAGCTGAAGTAGGTAGGTACCAGGTAAACATAAGTTCAAGGTGTTCCCGCTCCATATACGTATAGAGTAGACAACATAGTTCTATAACTGACAGTTTCAGTAAAAAAGTCGTAATATTGTCTCTGTCCTGCCGGAAGAATAAAAACAAGACATGTACAGCTTGGCAAAAAAGAGTCTGGAAAAATTGGGGGCGCCGCTAGCGCATTTTTCACACTACAATTCAAAATTACAAGTTATTTAGTGCTTACATATTTCTATGACGAGTTTTTTGTCATTAATTATAATCAAATGAATCATTTTTATATTATTTTAGTACTCACAAACTTAGTTTTTAAGATTTTTATTTTTAGTTCCAGCTGTCACCGCCTCAGACTCTTTGCCAAGCTGTATATTATAATTTTCTCACTAAAATATTGTACTCATAGTTTGTAAATATAGACCCCTAACACTACTAGGAGAACAGAATAATGTAGAAGAGTGCAGAATGGTTGTTACTGTACCATCCATGGAGGAAACAAATTCGTCCTTCATAATTCTGTTGTCCTAGTTTTAATTAGCAAATTCTAGAAAAGCAATTTAATAATAACATGGTTTTTTAAAAGTATGACGTACCAGGTAAACATAAGCCTATAGATGTTTCCGCTCCGTAAAGAGACACACTCTTAGCTAAAAACAAAGTAAGGTAGTGGCACCAAAAAATGAACAACCGCCAAAAGACTCGGTCAAAAAATCGTAAAATTAAAAATAATTTCTATTAATGAGGGCCATAATAGTACAAGCGAAATTACATAATTGTAATATTACCTTACTCAAACAAACATTAATCGATTGACATAGGTAGGTACTTATACTTCGCAATAAGTCTTTGTATCTGCGATACGAGAACCGTTTTGCTTTATGTGAATGTGTGTACCGGATTTGAATAACTATGGTAGATATCTCCCGCCTGGACTCCACGCCAAAAATGACAGACTTTTATGGTCGGGACATCCGATTTTTAATAAATTAGGATCTGTAATACATTGTCCTATTTCATCCGATAATTAGGATCGGATGGGATAGGAAGGTGTGAAAACGTACTTTACTAAGAAAATTACTCTAACAACGCATCCAGTTTGAATCTTTCTTATTTCGCTCTAGTCCCGTTAGGGTCGGCGCAAAATATCTTCTTCTTTCATTCCTTCCTCTATCAACTCCATCCATCTTTTCTTTGGTTTCCATCTGCTCCTCCATCCGTCAACACTTAGGTTTGGTATATTCATCACCCTTTTAGCAGTGGGGTAGCGTGGGTTTTCGCTTCCCGAGCAGACTGAAAATTCGAATTCAAAGTTCAGTTTTAAAGTCAGTTTTTCCATAGTTTCATCTTGCCTCCTCTCTTTCGCACCCTTGCGGTTTCGGTAGTCTTTTTCTATGCTCCTTTTTTCGCCTCTTTTTATAAGCCATAAAGTTATGGTTTAATAATTGGTGCTTCTACCCTTTTTGTCTCAAAATGACAATCACAATTCTGATTTTTATTCGTATATATCATGGAGGAAAAATTTTGTATTTGATACTTCTTTCAAGTCATAGACCCTTACCACAGACTAAATGACTGTGTCGTTCACGGCAGAAGGCTTGCCAAAACAGAGATTTTATTTCAATGAACTAGCTTACCGCCCGCGACTTCGCCCACGTAATCTATATGTATATTATAAAGGTTTATCGTGCAGATTTCTTTTTACAGGCGTAGTCCGCGTAAACATTAATGCGCATGGTCGACTGCTCTCGAATTATTGCTAGTTTACAAGCTTTTTCTCCAAAAATGTTATTATTCTTTTATGCATAGAAAATTTTACACGATGCATTCCAATTACTTGATGACCCGAAAATGCACCAAAAGTCTTATTTTCTTTTTCGCCATGTCTAAAAACAAATAAATCCAAGGCCCTACGGAATCCAAAAATATGTTTGAAACATCAGGTTTGATCCGACAGATTCCAACTATAATTTCTAAAGGTATACTTTATTGGTAGGTACTAGGAGAACAGATCCATGAAGGAGATAAGTGCTGGAGGTTGTATTCTCAGTAAGTAGTTCAATTGATAAAAAGTAAAAGTCCAAACCTTCATGGACCAAAATAAAGAAAAAATTATAGATGAAACAAAATTATTGATGTCAAAGAGTGACAAGTGAAATTAGAGAATTTAATTTATTATTTTATCTTTCATTTTAAAAATACAGCTAAAATATATATAAATAAGCTATAATAAATGAGTGTAAAGTGTAGTATTCAGGTGCGAGTGATAATATTAATCAAAGTGATATTCTGGTTAAAAAAAATGAAAGAAAGAATGGATCGATTACGAGAACTGTTTGCATAAATTGCGACCTATAGTAAAAGCCACATTGCCAACTGAGCTGTTCGTAATCCTGCTCGTGCTATAGAAATTATTTTCTATATTCATCACAAATATAAAGCCCTTTAATATGCCGTACAATTGGTAGATGTCACTACAGTTTGAGACAAACAGAATAAGTTGTTGGTTTGTTACCGTTTGTTCTACGTTTGTTGGCAAAGCGGCTGGAGGCTTTTACCAGTTGGTGGCAGGTTCAAATCCTGTTCGTAATTTAAGTTTTTCTCTGTAAATTTCATTTAGAATATCTAAAGATGATAGTAGGATATAAATTTGAAATATATAGGTGGTGGAGCTGTGTAGGAATGGGACGCTCATTATCATACAGGCTGCCACTTCATATTGCCACTGCTGAAAGAAGACCCATCCCCAAAAGCGCCTACTATCCGCATTTATACGCGGACAGCACACAAGGAACTTTAAGTTTATATACCAACGCAATAAAGTAAATGTACTTAAATCTAATATTATAAACTACAGCTGTGTGTTTGATTTAATAAATGTGAATATGTTTTTATTTTGTTTATTCCTTATTCTCGACAAGCCGGACTCTCGTCCGGCCTAATCAAGCGCCTGGTGATTCTACGGGCAGGCAAAGGTCGAACTCCTTCTTCATTCAGTCCACACACACAAATTAATAAGATATTTGATAAAATTTTCTAAGTGTTTTTACCTCTTGATGAATTTGCACCCATGAAAATTTTACAACTACTTTCAGCCCCTTATATAATCATCCAAAAGGCTTCTCCTTCAAGTTTTATGAGATTCTGTAACGCATTACTTCGATAAAAGCGATTTTAAGGCTGCGTTTCCACCAGAGATGTGCGAGGATGCGTAGCGAGGGATGCGTTTGTAAAGAACCAATAGAATCGCTTCATTTACCACGCCTCGGTTAGCACAGCTCTGGTGGAAACGGCTCAGCGGAGCTAGATTATTGCGCATACAAAACAGGCGAGGGATGTGTGCGAGGGATGTGCGCGAGGGATGTGTTGCGAGGAATGTGTGTTGAGAAGGATGTGTTGCGAGGTTTACGCATACTGTACCAGCCAGTACATAGACGGAACCATGGCGGCAACGTAAAAATAACCCGCTTCAATCAAAAGTCGGGTTAAAATCAATTTTCTAGGTTTTGACTCTTGTACAATGTCACGTGGGGTGTGAACGATCGGGAAGGATTGTCACCATTTAAAAAAAAATCCCACTCGTCAACAGTGTGGACGACGGGGGTGGTGTTACCGAACGGGAATGACTGGGAAATCGCGACTGTGGCGCTGCCAGGAAGTATCACGCAAATTAAAACTATGCTTAATGGA
Organism: Protodeltote pygarga; assembly: GCA_936450705.2. Classification (NCBI taxonomy): domain Eukaryota; kingdom Metazoa; phylum Arthropoda; class Insecta; order Lepidoptera; family Noctuidae; genus Protodeltote; species Protodeltote pygarga. Next base: position 9,600,756 of record OW388249.2, on the reverse strand, counting down.
CAATATTCGGACGGAATCATGCGTAGTCATCCCAAGTCTGTGCCATCTTGCCTGGTCGCCGTTGGTAACGGGAACTACTAAACGTTTTGGGAAGTGTATGTGAACCTAAAGGATATTGCACCCGTGCGAAGCCGGGGCGGGTCGCTAGTGAATTAATAAATTGAATGACAGAGCCCCCCCTCACGGGCGCAGAGAGCCCCCCTCACGGGCGCAGAGAGCCCCCCTCACGGGCGCAGAGAGCCCCCCCTCACGGGCGCAAAGAGCCCCCCCTCACGGGCGCAGAGAGCCCCCCCTCACGGGCGCAGAGAGCCCCCCCTCACGGGCGCAGAGAGCCCCCCCTCACGGGCGCAGAGAGCCCCCCCTCACGGGCGCAGAGAGCCCCCCCTCACGGGCGCAGAGAGCCCCCCCTCACGGGCGCAGAGAGCCCCCCCTCACGGGCGCAGAGAGCCCCCCCTCACGGGCGCAGAGAGCTTCCTCACGGGCGGTTAATACACCCCCCCCCCGTACACGCGGGCGGGAGAGGGGCATAGGTGGCGGGGGTAAATTCAGGGAATAAAAATCTGGGTAAGTAAGCTTATTTATAGTTTATTTCCACAAAACGGCACATAATTGTACTTCGAAAACAAACGGAGCCGGAGCGCCCAACTCCCGCAGACACCATGGCTTGTCTACACGACCGGGCGCTACCGTCCTATTAGCAAATCTTGGTGCAACAAGTGTAGATCGTGATGCAAGGACAACAGCATCCACCGCAACCGCCGCAGCATCCACCGCAGCAGCCTCCGCAAGGTCCACACCTGAAACAAAATTATAATATTTACTGAGCGCCCTTACGACATCCTTTCGACCCAAAAGTCACATACATACATTTTCTGTTAGGGGTAAGAAGAGTACTTAAAGAAGCCTAAAATAGTCTTATAGACCAAACTTGTGGAAAATCACTATTTTTTACAATTTTTTAACTGTTAAAGTTTTTTTGTAGCTTTTTATATTCGTGCATTACACTCGAGCGATTTGATTGTACTAACCTTTTCATCAAAATCCATTTTACAAAACACCTCGCTCGATGTTTGAAATTAGAAGAAAGTGTTGAATTGCATTTTATTTTTTCATATTATGATTTATTGCTGCCAGTCCAGGATAGCACTACCAAGAAGTTTCAACATTGATAATTTTAAACCCAAACCCTTTCGATTGGCACTATACAATGACAAATCATTGCTAATTTAATTAAATCGCCTGTAAAGGCAAAATTTTTCCGCCATGGTACATAGGACGTGTCACAGTGTGAAACAGCGAAAAACGAACGTTAACATATTAAGAGTTCGTAATTGACTGCAGCAGCAGCAACAGCAGCAGACAACATGTCGCTGAGACACTGCTGTTTGCAATGAAATACCTCCCGCAGGTAGCGAAATGTCGCACGATCGCAGATTACGTGTCGCCCGAACGCAGATCAGTAGTTCCATAAAACACGCGATGCTGGAGCGACAATATGTTAAAAACAAGTCATCGTCGTCATTCTCTTCTATCAAAAGATACAAAAGAAAATCGCGACCGCTAATTCTAAACAGGTCGGCATTCAAAGCTTTAAAAATATATATATTTCTCGTCTCAGCTGCTGCAGCCACCTGCAGTTGGTTTCCGAATCATGACATCACGCCACGGCTGACGTGTCGCTGCGATAATAAACATAATTATGTTGAAACGTTTGCTGCTGCTTTCTACAGTCGGCTAAGAACTCGTACCTTAATAATTATGATCTGATCATAATTGATGAGAAATGATATGTATCTATGATGTACAGCTTTTCAATTATTGAAATTGCTACGGTGTAAAGTTAAATGGCGTTGGCGTAGTGGTGACTGGTGAACGTCCGCCTTTGAACATTCTGATTTCTAAACGATGTGTGATTTGAGCAGCTATTTTGGTAGGACCGTTGCTTGGCGCGAACGCCTTCATGCTTCGTATAATCGGTTCGAAACTTCAGATTATCAAAAACCATGACAAGCGAAGCAAGCTGTGCGCTGTGAATGCGCGTAGTGTCTTAAATTGTTTTAACTGTGTGTGTTCGCGAACACATCGCGTAATTTCGTTTTTCGTCCCATCGTGCCGTGAGAAATCTTCGGTTCGTCAAAATCTCAAGTGTTTTTACACAATGCAAACAAGGTGGTCATGATTTTTTTCTTTAGTTTTCATATCGCTTCAATGAAGCATTCAATGCTTTAAAAAATGTATATATCTGAATACAAAATGTGTTTTTGTTTAAAATGAAATGGAAATTCAATAAACCAAAATTCAGGATTTCAACATAGGTACATGGCAAATTAAAGTAACAATACTACTTCTACTAGTAACCTGCTGAAGATGAAGTTAGATTTTTGTGTTGATAGCGAAAAGTCAAAACCTCAAGTTATGTGCGTAGATTATGATGGTGAAATTTCATGTTTTGATCTGGGAAAGATTCCGCCGCAACCAGACGATCCAAAAAAACTTGGTATAATTTTTCCATGCTGTGTAAATGAAAAGCAAATACGCCAGAAAGAAGATACCACAATTATAAAATTGGATAAAGATATAAAACAAAGAGATAATTGTGTATATAGTAGGAAACTAAAAAACGATACGAAAATTGTACAATTTGATAAAGATAGAAAAGTAAGACATAATTGTGTATGTAGTAGTTGTGATTGTAATAGCAAACTATACAATTATTCCAAAATTGTACAATTGGATAAAGATATAAAACAAAGAGATAATTGTGTATGTAGTAGGAAACTAAAAAATTCTAATGAAAAAAGCGTAAATTCTAAAGAAAATCTAGATAAAACTGAAAACACCAGCATAGTTTACGTTTTCGACAAAGATGGGTTAAACAAGATTATAAGTTATGCAAAAGCAAAGATTGACAGTGCAGTAACAAAGGAATCAGAAGATAAAGAGCAGGAATACAAGCAAAATAAGTCAAGCAAAAACCATCAAAAGCGAATTTTGAGTGCATTCTTGAGTGGAGAAAAATCTCTTCATGTCTGTAAGAGTCGCGAGTTACGAGGTGGTATTCTATCTACTGATTGTTTCTGCCTTCGCAGGAATGGTCTGCAGTACGATTGTCGTCGAACAGGTTGCCAAAATAGTCCTCTATGTTCGCTTCTCCCGGCACCTGCATGTGAACCATCTCGAGTCGCTTGCATGACACATTGTGCTAATCCCCACGCCGAAGAGTTAAGTAGCATCTGCAAGTTACGCCCCTGGTAGTGAACTAAGTAAAATCTGCATGAAGCAATAAACAGTCCTCAGATTTCCTGAAACACAAAAAATATGAATAAAATTGAAATAATAAATGAGTTATATTAAAAATAGGTAATACTTGAAAAATGCTCATACACTGGCAAGCAGAGTACTCATTTGAAAATAGAGAGAAAAAAATACGAAAGTCGAGAAAAGAAAAAAACAATGACAGAAGACTTTTTGACTTCATTTAGTTTAGATGTAATTTTTTAATAAAAATTTTGTAAATTTTCATAAATAATTACCCTAAATTTCTTGTTATAATCTAACTCAGTACTTAAAAAATTGAAAAAATATCAAAAAAATTGCCTTCTCCTCTTCTGTTATTTAAAATCTATATTGAAGGACTTATATTTTACTAAAATGTAAGTATAACTCCGGTACAAGGTACAATGTTTTAGGTAATGTTTGGTTTTATTGTTGTAATAATTTTGTTTTGTAATAGGTGCTCTCCGTGTGGTCCTATGGTTTGCTACAAATATGAAGACTGTGGTCCCCCGGTAAGTTGAGGCCCGCTAAAAACTTAGCAAGCTACACATCTTACGATGCTGTTTTATAGCAACGAATCAATAGCTTGCTGTAAATAGCGCGACGGAAAGCATAATGTGGACATTAAAAAGCATGTTGCCTTGCGTTGTTCAGTCAGCACTGCTTATGATGTCTTGTACGTACCATGCTTTTTGTCGTTCCAATTACAGCGTGTTTATCTAGTCTATGCTTTGGAACAGCATCATCTAAACGAGTCTTAATTGTTACGGTAATAACAAATCTAATGGCCGTGTCGATATTCAGCTACAGTGTCTACCGCGATCTGCGTTCAAGCGCAATGGACTGCAGGATTGCCAGTTCTTCCAGCAAGGCTCAATACGGTACCTGTGCCGGACTGGCGGCTGCGGCTGCCCCAGGCCGTGTCCCTGTCCGCCGTGTGTGCGACGCCCACCACCCGGCAAGACCTACGTAACGCGCTTCAGTGACTTCGACCTAGTATCACAGTGGTAGAAGGCTTTTTCGCGACGTCGTCCTCTTGCCTCTATATCGGTAAATTAATATTTAATCACTCACGGCGGACGGAGCATTTTCTTTTTTCAATCATAATTCAAATCTTTTATTTCTCTTCCTCAGAAAGGTAAAATCTCAAATGGAGGTCATAGAGTGGAGGAGGACGGCGAAGAAAAAAAGAATGAAAAAGAGAATCAGTTGAAGCGAACTAAGAGTCGTGAGTTACGTGGCGGAATAATGTACTACAGTTGCCATTGTATCAAACGAAACGGGCTCCAGCATGACTGTCGCCGCACTGGATGCGGTGGCGAGCCCGCGTGTCTTGTGTTGCCTGACCCTTTGTGTGCGCCTAGCCAGTTGGCTCGCGCTCGCGGCCTCGCTGACCCCGCTGCTCTGGCAGCTCATACACAAAAATTCGGTGGCAGCTCAGGTGGTTCAGCAGATACATCTTCCGGTAGTGGAAAGCGATTTATAGTCTGCGAACTGAAGGGAATCCTTCCCGATGTTGCTGTGGACAAGAGTGGGAAATGCTGTAAGTGTCCGACTACAGTTGTTATGCCTAAACAAGACCCTATTAAATCTCAAGGTAGCACCAGACAACATGCATGCATTTGTACTGGGGATACGGTTCGTGGTCTACCACAAATGAAAGCTCCGCCTAATCCTCCTGTTTCTTCTCCGTGCTCTTGTTATTGCGGTTTAAATCAAGGTACACCAGGTACTGAATCAACTGTAATTGCTTTAGATGAGAAAACAATTCAGGAAATATTAAAATGCTTTGAAGCAAAAGAGTTGGCTGAAGCTGCAGTCGGTAAAAAAAATGCTAAACCCAGCGATCGTCCACAGGAAGCAACAAAGACGGCCAAAGAAGAGCCTTGCACTAGGCAAGGTTGTATACACTGGCAGCCACCACCGCCCTGCGTATGGGATCTTCCGTGTAAAGCGGACTGTTTCGAGACCCCGGCGGGGATTCAGCCGGGCCGCAATCCCCTGACGGGCGGCGGTGGCTTCAGTTGCGCGATGGAGTCCACAACTGAACGCAATGTGGTTTCTCAAGGCCCTCGGCAGCCTCGCGAAAAATTGAAACTGCTGACACCTGAATGTTGTACAGGTTGTTCTGCACCAAGTGACGGTGGCGCAGCGGCGAGCGGTGGCCCGGCAGCTGGCCTGCCCATGTTGGTGATGAAGCTTTGCTGAACGAATTTTGTCCTACGCTCACTGATTTTCTGAAAACTTTAAGAAAAAGTGCAAATAATCCGACTATATTAAATGTTAATTGTATTTTGTGGTTTTATTTTTACGGTTTTCGTTATTGCTAATGTGTGTTAGTTGGTTACTGCCCGTTTGCGCTGACGAAACCTTTGAGAGTAGTCTGGCCTTCAACTAACCATGCTTACTTTTACACAAGTTAGGTCTACAAAAAAGGCGAACCCTTTGAAAAACTAGGTACCTAGTTAGTATTCTGGCCGTCGACGAACCGTGCTCTTCAGACTTCGTAACGATGAAGAGGTTCGTGTAGTACAGACGCTGCGAACTTGTTCGGCTCTCTAGCGTACATGCACCTTTAGAGCGATTACTCATTAGGTATTCAATTCTATATCGTATATCGGTCACTGATAACGATATCAGGGCAAGTAAAATGTATGTACCTGCCTTTCACATTGTCCGGTCCGATATCGGTTATCGGATCCATACATTTTACTTGTTCCGATATCGTATCGGCGACCGATACCGATATCGGATCGGATAATGTGAAAAAATAAAATGTTTTGTATATGGGATGCTGCCAGCTCGCCGAGCCGCTAGGTAATTATTAATAAACCCATAATCTTCTATTTGACTGGTTTCCAAAGCCAAATGGAAAAAACTAGATACCTACTCAGTCAACGGAAAAAACGGAATATTTTCTTATATATTCTAAGCCTTCTCTAAGCGGAATCCTTATTGTTTAGTCATGTCAGTCTGTCTGTCTGTTTGTCTGAACCATTATCGCACTAGCTGAAATTACTCCAACTCAAAATAAAATTAAAAAATAAATATACTTTAGGGGGCCTCCTATACATGCAAAATATACATGTATCTAAAGTGTGGCGATGATATTAATTTTATATTCAGGTGTTTAAACTATAGCTAAAGTCGAATATTAGATGTTACCGCTGTAAAGCGAGCTCCTTGAATGGGTATTATTTTAAAGACAGACACACACATTGCAGTGTGTGTGATAATAACGGTAAAAATATTACTTTTTTTGTCGAATGTTTTTTTTTTTTTACCTAAACATGAAAATGTCTGATACATAGAGTATTCAAGAAAATATAGAGTGATAACGTCAACCACATTGCCTTGTGCGGAGCGAAAGCAGGTCTCACCATACAAATGTTAAAATGACATTTTTTCAAATTATGTTTTCTAGACGTTTTTCAAAATTTAACTCAGCAGTTAAGCATGATATAAGCTAAAATGTAACTTTTTCGCTCGTGGAGCCTAGTTGAACCGCAGTCGATCGAGGTATGATCGCAAACGGAGGTCGTGTCGCGGCCGCGTTGTTCATACCCGTGCTCACGGTTCATACTTCTGTAGGGTTGCTCTATATTTTCTTATATACTCTAAGGTCTGATATCTCTTGGTTAAAAATTACTCCGTCCAAAATTTCTTCGGTTTATGTTAGTACCTATTTACATTTCTACCGCTAGATATTATTTTTCTAAGCGTGCGATCTCCGTGGCTAGCAGTGTACAATACTCTAAAATTTATTGTGATATGGCAAAAACTTAGAGCATACAACCTTAATACTCTAAGGGCAAAAATGACAAGAGGCCTTTGCCCTGCTGTAACAGGCTAATTTATTTATTATTATTTATTATGGAAAAAATAAATTTAAGATTAAGTAGGTATAGTATGGATGGTACGAATATGGTATAATACAGTAAACTTTTAGCGAAATAAAAGTGCGCAGATAAGTTGACTGGCATGTTCAATAAATCTTCAGACCGAGGCTGCTTCACGCGGCAAACGTCCCTCGGCCAACGTCCGAGGCTGCCGTGCGAGGTTGCTCGCTCGTAGTCGTCACTAGAGATGTCGGGCAACTTCGTCGCTTGATTTCGTCCAAAATCGCACAACAAATCTGTGGCTATTGGCCACAATCCGCATGAAAAAAGAGGGATGTCGGGCGATGTCAATCATCATTGCCCAATGCAATAAGCAGTGACAGCTTAGTGGTATGATCGTCGGACTGCCAAGTCAATGGTCGTAAGTTCGAAACCCAGACACCTCTGACTTTTCGGATTTATGGCATTTTAGAAATTAATTATCACTTGCTAAAACGGTCAAGGAAAACATCGTTAGGAAACCAGCACACCTGGGAAAACTTTCAACAGTGTGTAAAGCCATATCATCGCCAAAGCAAAGTCAAGCATTTAAAAATATACTTTCAACAATACCCGATTTAAATATCAAAAAATACTAGACATGATATAAATGACTCAGCGACAAGAAATAAACAAACAAATAACTCTGGTAACAAAGAAATACCTACCGGTAATTAGTTAGGTACGTACGTACTTACGTTCGATAAGGTACTGGCCGTAGGTACATGGGATAATACTATTGTCAAGGGGTTGAATAGCACGAGTTAGCTCGCAAGGTGAAATCTTGCTCGTTAATCGTTTTTTTCTTTTCACAAAAATCGTACCTATTACAATAGATTGTTTGCATCCCCTCGGTACTTGACTTCATACAAGGTGTACCTTTCTCATTCTGCAGCTGGCCTTGTTAAACAAGTTCGATTTGGGAACGTGTTGTGTGTATAGGTATTATTATTGTATGAAACCTTTTATGAAAGATATTTCGAGTCCATAAATACTTGTATGTTGAAAACAGAGACAAGATTTTGATGTTGATAAACGTCAAACATTTCTGACAGATCTTTTAGCAAATTCTGTTGACCATTTTTATATAAAACAACATGGAATTAATAAAAAAAGATGTAAATTACACACATACTTTACTATAATGTAATTTTAATAAAGTAAAATTAAAAATGAAGTATAACTATATCGACGCCTGAATGAAACCTGATTGCAATGACGTCCATCTTCAAAATTTTTGCCTCTTCGATCAGGTCACTTTATATCAAAGAATCTTCCTTACTCGGCCTCACTAGATGTAAGTGTGGGTCGGGTTCTAAGGATAAAGACGGTTCCGAAGATGAAGAACCGGGCTTATTGAGTCCTAATTCTGGTAGTAGTAATCCTAGTACTCCAACTATATATGATGTAAGCCTGTTTTTTAATAAAATAAACTTATTATTTGTGAAATTTCATCATCACCATCATTTACACATACTAATTTCATTCTACAAATAACTGTACCTAAGTACCTATATTATCAATCGTTTTACTTATTTACATTTTTTTTTTTCTAAGGGCGACTAGTCCTCTTCTTATACTGAGAAGAATTAAGCATTAATCGCCATGCTCGCCCTAGCGTGATTATCACTGCATGATTGTCTGTACCTAAATAATTAATAGGAAGGTTTTTTTTTAATTAAAAAAAGGTTCATGTTGGCGGCACCTGATTGTAAGCGGTGTTGTGATTTAACTACATTCAAATTCTTTTAAGTAGGAAGACAGAAGTTCGAAGGTGTCATCCAGACCCGTTCCTCAGTCACCTAGTAGGTACTTTACATTTTTTTATATTGTGCATTTCACATTCTATTTGTTTTAGAGTCGCAAGATTAATCACAATTTATCGGTGGATAATACTGAGAAGCCATGTTTTGAAACCCTTCCTGATATACCTACTGGAGTTTTCCGATGTACAACAGGAGAGGTGAGTATAATATTTCTGTTTTCGAGAATTTAGATGGTAATTTTTATTCTATTACCCAAAAATAATACTGAAAATCATGTGAGTGTACACAGCAACTTGGCAGTTCAACGCGAACGCTCATACTACTAGGCTATCACTGCTTTACTAATCCCACCTAATTTTAAAAAATTATGTTCACACATACGTAGACACTTGCGTATATTATTTTTGGTCTCATCATATTTACTTCAAACTCTGTAATATTTTATATATCTATAGTATTAACCTTCAAGCTTATATCAAAATCAGGGGTAGGTATGCATATCATAAAAAAATTGTTTAAAAAATACTATAGCCTCCTTACTTTTCAGATTCTTGGTCGAGGAGCTGGCAAGTGCAATTATTATCGAAACCCTGAATACTTCTCATTTCATCATATGAGTTTTTATGACTTTAATATAGCTTTGAGAAACTACCGTAATCCTTGCCCTAAGAGTGGGAGAAAACCTTGAATTACTCAAATCTACTCTGAAGTCTTCATCCATCCCGAAGCATCCCGAAGCCTGGTATGCACGGTATATTGATGAACATTAATTGTTCTAAAGCAACCCCAAATTATAAGTATCTAATGATTAAGTGGGAAAATGGTATTTATTGCCACAAGCACTATTTGCTAGTGGAACTGCAGTAATCCTTCATGTTAATGGATTGTCAAATATTACGGTGTCGATATGCCGAAAGGACAATGACCTATTACTATTATACTACCATTACTGCATTCTACGTGACATTTTTGTTGGCAATGTATTTAGAATTCCGCTGATTCAGAAAAAAATATTGATTATAAGAACTAGGGTTTCTTGATATAGCTAAAGAGAGCATACTCCCAAGTTATATGCTAAATTTCTTAGCTGGAATTTTTTATAATAAAGTTTAATAATTTTGAATTTTGAGCTTTTTGATTCATTTACATTACATATATTATTGAGTCATTAAAATGAAATACAAAAGCAAGTCACGAGTTAATGTTTGATATCTGATTTATTTCACATAAACAATTATATAAAAACAAAGAAAAACCAATTTCTTTTTTTGCTAAAACTTTTGTGCTATACCTATCATCATCATCATCATCATTTCAGCCATATGACGTCCACTGCTGAACATAGGCATCCCCTAATGATTTCCAGATTACCTAAAATAGGTGTTAAAGTTACACAAACACAACAAACAATCGAAACTTAAACAATTCGCTATATTATGTAGATTACCATGGAAAATTAGTAAAAAATAGATTGTAATAATAATAGAATTATATTTTAATGTAGTTCAGTGTAATGATCTTTCAAATGAATGGTGGATTTAACAAATTTACAACACTCAGACTAGAGACATGGCTCGTAAGTTATTCGCGTATTATAATTTATCACCTGCTCCGTCCCTTGGGAAGCACGATAAGCCGTTGGCTCCAGCTCATAGTCATGAAGGTCGTTAGCAGTCGATATGGGGAGTCACAAAGATATGGAGAGTCAGTAGGTATATTCGGAGTGGAGGACGCGGGACGCTCCAGTCAAACCATCCATTTCGAAAGACAATTGTTTTTCCAAGTTTATTGTCCAATTGCTTCAATAATCAAATAAAAAAACTTTCTGTTATTCAGGCAATATCGATACCCCACCGAATCGACAATATGTTTTATACATTCGCTACCTCTATCGAGAATTTTCAGAGGAGAAACTTGGGCTCTCGTCGAACCAAACCTGCTCACGAAGATTCAGTCTGTTATTACTTACAAAGAAAAACAAGCGGTGGCTGCTGGACTATTAAGTATTCAAACAAAATGCTTTTAATGATGAAAATTTATTATAGTAGATATTATATGGATCTCTTCGTGTGCCCAGTTATTATTATGTTGTTATCTTTATCTAATAAAGGGGGTAATTTTCTAATATTTTAGTTAAAATAGGAATCAGAGCAAATTAGGCCTATAATTTATTGATCTCAGTCGTGACACCTTTTTGAACAGAGGTTTAAAATTATTTAAACCTCTGTTCAAAAAGGTGTCACGGCAAATTGCAAATTGCCTTGAGTATTTGATTTTGTTAATCAGATGTGCATCAGAGACAAGGTATAAGTAAATAAACTAGTAGGTACCTGTCATGAAGCAAATACAAAGATTTGCTTCATGGTACCTGTCCTACAGTATTTTAAAATATGCGTCGGAATTTCATCATATCCTGATAACGACGTGTTTGTAGCATCTTGTTGACAGCAATATGCTGCTGAAATATTTGATATTTATACATATTGAAAAGTTAGTATAATTTTCCAGAAGTTAATTCTATAAATTCGTTCCTATAGGTAATTTAAAAGCATCTTATTACCTATATTGAAAAAATATATAACGTAAGAGTTTAATAAATTACTAGCTTTTCCCGCGTGGCTTCGCTCACGTATACTATAGAATATTTTGAATAGAATTTATTTATTTAAATTGAATTAATATAATCTAGGTAGTACTGCCCATGAGAACAACTTGTACTGCTTTGAGTCGATGCCACTACTTTTAGTGTCATTGTATAAGCAGAATTAGGTACAGGGCGAATGACAGTCAATTATAATGTCGGTATAGCAATCACAAATAGTCGCCTGTAATAATAATCCAATTCTAAAAGATTTCCAAGGAATTTTCAAGGAAAATCAAGGTACACTTTGGCAAAAAAGAGTCTATAAAAATTGGAGGCGCCACTGGTGCACTTTTCATACTACAATTCAAAATTTCAAGTTATTTGGTGCTTACGTATTTTTAGTTTTAGTTTTAGCTGTCACCGCCACAGACTGTATTTTTGCCTAGCTGTACTAAGGTAAGTTTTTCTTTCAAATATAAAAGAACAAATAAAATTGAAATATCGAATTCTAATCCGATTTATATTTGACATTCCAATTTTAAAGGGTAATAAATTGCACCAAGCCAGTTTAAATCAAAAGAACTAAGGAGTATTGATATCAACTTCGATGCAAATCACCCCTAAAATAACTTTCTACCCCTTTTTAACCCCGTTAGGCGATGAGTTTTAAAAAAATACGAAACACGTGTTCCATCAATTTTGTAAAAGAATGTTTATGCAAAATTTGAAGTAGATTGGACCAAGGAATCACGTTGTCCCATACAAACTTTGCCCCCGTTTTTCTCCCTCTTAGAGGTAGAATTTCGAAAAATCCTTTCTTATCGGATCCCTACGTCATACCAAGAACGTACCCTCCAAGTTTCAAGTCTCTACGATCAGCGGTTTAGGCTGTGCGTTGATCCGTCAGTCAGTCAGTCATTCAGGACAAAGCATTTTATATGTATAGAAGATAATATGCATGTAAGTTGGCTTATACAAATTAACATCTGCATCAATCTAAGCAAAATACCTATTATTAATGTTGAAAGTTATAATAAATAGCTAAAGCAGGATCGCAATGATCGCTTATTTACTTTAATAATAATAATTATGTATCTACTGAGAGACAAAAAATTTAGTTCAAATCAGACTTCAATTTTCACTTGCTATCTAATTTCTAAATCAAATTACCCTATAATGGAGTTTTAAATCGTAATTACGTTGTCATAATTTTATCCTGTAATTTGTTTGCACTATACTGACTGAATGATTTATGTATGTTTTGCGTTTAATAAGTATGCTGGTGCAAATTGCTCTGGGTTCCACTCCGTTAACTACACAGTTCATTTATCTGCTGCTGTGCATCGAATTAATGGAAGAATAATTTATACGTGCATCACTACGCAACTAGTTGGACCTCGAACCAAAGAAAATGATCAAGCGGCTTCAATAGAATAATTTTAGTAAGTTAACAAGTTTTATAAAAAAACACAACGTGAAACGTTTAACGTTGACATGAAACATTGGTTTAAGACATCTATGGAACAAACGTCGAACGCATATAACATCTTGCTGCCCTAAGCGGTACATGAAATTAGTTTCTTCCGATAGATGGCGACTCCGGCTCTACAGTTGCATATCTCCAAGATTTTTTTCCGCATTTACATAAAAGTCACATTGGAACCACCTTGTTGACAAGGGAAACCTGTGATATAATGAGTGTTCGTGTTCACAGTTATCTGTGTCAAAGAAAACCTACATGGCTAAGTAATTATTGGTATTTTTTCCCATTCATATATTACGGTAATTTGGATGTTCGGAAATGGGTTGTGGAGGTCTGATAGGCAGTCGCTCTATGTAAAACACTGATATTCAGCTGCATCCGGTAAGACTGGAAGCCGACCCTAACATAGTTGGGAAAAGGCAAGGTAGATGATAGATGATAATACGGTAATTTAAAGTATAACAGCTAATAAAAGCGTTTTTATTTAATTTTAAGCTATAGTGACATCTGTGTATCAAGAATTTCTTCTAGAAAGTTAGAAATACTAGCCTTTAGTACCTACATCGTTCAAAGGAAGATGTCACTACCGTCTGTGTCGACTGAAATATAGAATCTCGGTTGTTAGTGGTAGAGCTCTAAACACTCTGTACCAAATTAACATCGTAAGTGGAGCTTATTATGTGAAAATTATATGAAAATTTGTAAAGATGTAATTGATGGTTTGTCGCTCCGTCACTCAAAAACTACTAAACGGATTTTGATGAAACTTTACAGTAATATAGGATATACATCAGAATAAGACGTAAGCTAATTTATCAACGTGAGGAAGCTAGTACTATTTATAATCTTTAAAAATTTAGACCTCATGCCAGTGTGCAGGAAAAACACTCCGTATAATGTTAGGTACTAAAATAGGAAATGGATAGCATACAAAATTAAAATCTGAAGTATTTATTACCCATTGTAATACATAATTACTTTACACATACTACACTTTACATACACAATACATGTAATAATTTACATAACGAAGGCTTATTTTATAAGTGGCTTTTTGCACGGCCACTTGTGTCAAATAGATGTTTTGACTAACTTTAATAATGTTGATTGAATTTTTACCTCCACCATTGTTCTATCTGCTATGACCACTCATTGTTCTTGTGAAAATCATATCCTACTAATATTACAAATGTGAAAGTTTGTGAGAATGGTTGTATGTTTGTTACTCTTTCACGGAAAAACTACCGAACGGATTTTGATAAAACTTTACAGTATTATAGCTTATGTATCAGAATAACACAAAGGCTACAATTTATCAACATACCACGCGAGCGAAGCCATGAGTGGAAGTAAATAGGTACATACTGTGATATTTGTATTTTATAAATATCTTAGAGTAGTGATTCCCAATTACTGGTACGCGTACCTCAGGGGTACGCGAAATTGCATCAAGGGGTACCTACGCGCAGCAATCTCTTAACTAAAATATTAAATCCTTAAAAATATATTTAACGTTCCTGCAATAAGGAGTACGCAAATTTGAGGTCTTTCTTGAAGTGGTACGTAGAAAAATCTAATTGGGAAAGAGTAATAAATACTGCCTCGTTGGTCTAGCGGTAGCAAGAGCGACTGCTGAGCACGAGGTCCTGGGTTCGATCCCCGGGTCGGGCAAAGTGTTATTGGGTTTTTCCATTAGGAAATTCTCAGTAGCAGCACGGAGTCTGGAATTGTGCCCGGTTAATGGCAATAGGCTCGCCCCCTATTACATGGGACTTATAACATAGCCGGCGAAACGTGGGTGTACTGCACCTCTGCCTACCCCCTCTGGGGAATACAGGCGTGAGTCTATAAAAAAAAAATAAAAAAAAATAATAATAAATATTGTAATAAATCTAATAGATCTTCGATGTAATAGTTGTTTATTTATAAGCGTCGAGCGCAGCTTAGATAGCGCTCAAATTCTCGTTTCTTTCAAAAAGCGAAAAGTGATCTTCTGAGACCTCTTGGAGACCCAGGTCATCACAGTACATAAATCTCTTAACGACATATTTCTTAAAGATGGATTCATGTGAAAGTGACGAATGATATTTTAAAACTTAGGTAAGTGCATTTCAGATTCCCCCATAACTAACATTTCTTTCAACTTTAAATATACTTCTTCCGATAGATTTATATAGGTAATTGGCGACCAATGTAGCAATATTTAAATTTTGTGATACTGGATTTAGTATATTTACATTTAAGATTCATACGTTACCGAATAAATAAACATAAATTTACATGATGCATAATTGATTTCATCTTCCATGAATACTGCATGTCTTTGAAGATCGCATGCTAATTAATATATGAGAAACACCGTGAAAGCCAAACATATAATTATCAGTTGCACTGAAATTACAACGAGGGCATGACATGTATCTGACAGATCAAAATGCAAAGAAAATAGAGCTGAAAAAATTAATTACACTCAACAATAGTCTGTTTAACAGCTTCGACTAAAACAAGTTCACATTATCGGTGTAAAAACATTAAATCATCGCTTCTACTAGTTTTTAAGTCACTCTCATTAATGTCAGGTCGAATCTGTTACGTAGCAATTAAACCAGTACTTTGCGCTCCATAAGGCGCTCAAACTTTGCAACCGCGCCATAAATTATAACCATCGATATTTCCTGGATTGCAAGTATTGCGAGAATTAAAACCAGATGCACTGCATTACCATAAAGTACTGTTCTAATTAATATGCAACAGTCTACTGTAACTCATTTCAGTTAAGTAACCGCGATAATTGTATAAATCGTTTTTAAATATTAAACAGAATTTTGTTAACAAATATTAGGAAATATCAACGATCTGAGGTGCTTGTATTTGTACAATTAGCATCTTTAAAGCTTATATAATTAGGTCCTTTCTTCTTCTTCATCGTATGGTTGAAGAACAACTTGGTGTCAGAGTGTCAGTCTGGGCCTTTGACGTGTCTTTACCCACCGTTGAAAAATCTCTCAGGTGTGCTGGTTTCCTTCACCGTTATAGTGATAATTAATTTCTAATCGCACATAAATCAGAAAGTCAGTGGTGCGTGCCTGGGTTTCGAACTTACGAACTTTGACTTGGCTGTCCAAAGGCTATCTATCACAGCTTAATTGTAATTAGGTTACTTAACTTGTAAATAATACCTTAATTATTGACTAATGACTGGTAAGTCAGACGCATCAGGATTGAACCCAGGCTTAGAAAAAGTTTTATACGCAAATATTGTTTCGTCTAAGAAAACAAGGCACACAGTCTGACTTTTCATAAGTATTATACGTATCATAAAGTAATTATCACCTGCTCCATGCCTCGAGGAGCAAATAATGCACTCGATCTTTCTCCGGTCCAGTCGGATTGCTGTCTCATATGATTATACGAGTGAGGGAATAGAGATGGCGCCTGTGTATCTGTACACACTCGTGCACGTAATATCCTGCGTAGTTGGCTAGTCTTCAATGAGATTAGCCTCTGTGACTGAAATTTGGTCAAGACGATATTATTACCTTCTTCATTAGGAATATGGGTTTTTTAATTTATTTATTTATTGAGGCTTTTATCCACAAGGTGCCAGCCTCATAGGAACACGAAAATAGATTTAGTAATGGTAAATTTAAGTACTTATCTCGCTTTGCTTATCTTTCTCCATTCAAGAAATAGATTCGTCACTTTAATATTTGATCACGTGTAACGCACACGTGTGTCAATGTACATAACCAAAGATTATCAAAGATTGTAATTAGGTATGTGGGTGTTTAAGGATTACCTACTTAGCGTTTATTAGTTTAGTGTAATTGCTGATAATGTTATACGTCACATATGTGCTGACTGGTGAGTCATACTCATACATTAAGAATGTATGAGTCTATTTTAAACCTTTTAAATATCGACAAAATCAAAATAATTTTATTTAAATATGTAGACCGTTATAATATTTTTCATTGTAAGTAGTAGTTGGCAGTTCCAATAGCAGCTTACCCTTCACGGAGAAGAATCTGGCAAGAAACTCCATGGTTACTCACATGACATAATCACAACCTAGATTAATTTCATTATGTGTGTCACAAAGGATGACATTAATAGAGTAGATGACTACTGTATATAAAATAAATACTTACGTATTTGATAACACCCTAAGAAGCCATAAACTTATTACATAGGCATGGATTTAGAAGTTCGAAGATATCTAGCCAAGTTCAGTAAATCTTAACTGGAATTTGGTCTAGATATTTAACAGGTATTTTTCAAGTTAGATATTGATTTACAATATTTCTAGATGCTTATAGATAAATTGTGGGTTCGAACCTGGCATGTACGAATGTGACTTTATCAATGTCATAAATGTACTTTCTTAGTTAATCTAAGACTCCACTGACTAACGGTGAAGGAAAACATCGTAAGGAAACCTGGACTTTAATAATCTGAAATCACCAACCCGCAGTGAGCTAGCGTGCAATGCTCAATCCTTCTCTGTATGAGAAGAGACCTTTGCCCTATATTAGGACAGTTACAGGCTGATTTTATTTATTTATTATTATAGATGAAGATGTAGAACCTCAGTCCCGACCTATCCAAAGACAATGGCTGGTACAGTCACGCATCTCACTGACGTTTCTCATTTCCCACAGCCTCGCCTCGATAGTACCTGAGAGCTTATCTCGCAGCAACTACTTGTTTAACAACTGTTCATAATGTGTTTATTACCAACATTGTTCTACTAAGTAAATGGTTAATACCTTACAATTATCATGTTCTGCGTAATATGGAAGCTGTAATAGCAATCTTATGTTAATTTATGTTTCTTAAATATGTAGAGCTAACAAGCCATAGTAAAAGCACAAGTAAGCAGTGATAGGCTACTGTTATGACTGACCTAGGCACGTACCTCTGACTTTTCGTAAGTTATGTTATGCGTATTAAAAATTAATTATCATCTGCTCCGTGTCTCGCAAAGCACGTTAAGCCGTTAGCCTCGGCTGTCATGAAGATCTTTAACAATCGTTAAAGAGAGTCAGTACCCTCATAAAATCCTGACAACTAATCTAACTTCACAATATCGTATCCCGTTGGGTTGCGGAGGTCAGATAGGCAGGCGCTCCGTAGAAAACTGATATTCAGCTGAATTCATAGATTACATAGAAGCCGACCGCAACAAAGTTTGGGAATAATAAGTTTAGGAGGATGATGAATTAATTAGTTAAGTATCTGTCAATTAATATTGTCGATGTTGTAGTAGATATTGTTAATAAAGAGAGTAAATTCTTGTCATTGTAGTTTTTCTATTGCGTACCTATAGGTTTAAGTTTTCAGAAAATAATAGTACCTACTTAAACAAAATCTTTAGCTTCGTTTACTTTACTCTTAAATGATTACAAAATAAACCATGAGCATTTACTATATCAGTCGTCACTTGTTATGGTAATTGTTTGGTAATCGATGAATCCATCAATTTAAACTTCACTTGATGAATGATGATACCCGCCATATGGCAATGGCGCTGCAATACGTAAATTGTTATTTTGTTAATAAAGCAAGAGTTTCCTCAATGTTTGATTAATAAACAAAGAACTCGTTCAATATGGCGCGTCTTTCTGCATCCTTGGCAAAGTGGCTAATAAATCAGTTGTTGAGCTTAGGCCTGCGGCTTGGGCTTAGGCTTAAGGCCATGCTCAAAAATCAAAGTCCATCAAAGAGTTGATCGTCCTCTTCCTTAAAGGCCTAAGGGCATAGGTATTGATGTAGGCAAGATTCTGTTGGTTTTAATCAAGCCGTAAATTAATATAATCGTTATTTAGGTATTGCACTATGAGAGCGTAGACACATGCAAGGAGTCGCCATAGCCGGACACAGTGTGGAGTTATGATGATGATGATGATGTATTTAGTAATAGACACACAACCGCCGACCCCTTTTAAACCTATTAACACCCTTATAAAAGAAACCTTACAGCAGTCCCTTGGAAAAACCTCAACAGCTAGCTCATTTCACATCGGGAGCATTAGCAGGAGGAAACCGTTCTGTGACCATTTAGGTTTCAAGGTGTGAGGATAAACTCGCTGCTAATAGCGAGCGATGTGATGGTAGCACGTGGTCATGGGCATCATTTTAAATATTTTTTTAAAACCAAACCCATTATTGTATAGCGTTGGAACATACAAAAGGAGGCGGAGTCACTCCTTAGGCTTTTCAAAAGGCTCTATAATCAGATGACGTTATAGCATAATAATGCTATCACTACAACAGAATCAATTGCATCGCCAGTGAGATATTCATCGCGCTAAATGTTGGAAATAAGAAGGCTTTTGAGTAAAGGTTTATCAACCACGTGTTAAGGTGGCATCAAGCGTCACCTGCAGTATACATGCCAGTAAGTTTCGTGCCAGTACTTGAAGCAAAGGCGTTCTTTCTAGGCTTTGCAACAGATGCACAACATCAAATTATTTATTGCTTCTTTTACAGCAACAGATAACAGTATAATAGTGCATGGTCGCTGGTCGCTTGAACAATGATATAATCGTAGAGAAATCCGCTTGTACCGACAACCGTGTGTGACAAATGATGGCGATTTGTTTTGTGGCCACAAATAGCTGTTTTATGTGAGACTTTGTGTCGTCGTAACGACATGATTGCAAGTCAAGAGACAAGTATCTATGTACTATGTTAGTACCTACCTAAATGATGTTTCCTTTCTATTCACTTCAATAATGTGAGAATGAGAATCTTTTGTGGATGTTATGATACTCATCCATTGAATCAGTACGATAAGATAAATTACAAACATGAATCATTATTATTGCGCTACATAAACTCGTAGTTAAATATATAAATTTTCTCATAAATTGCTGACATTTAGGGGCCACGACAATTTTGCCCTCGATTGCTTGGATTGCTTACGAATGTCACGCGAGGAGGTGAACTGTTATGGCAATCCCCGCAAAGTAAACCACCAAAAGAGAACCATTGAAGCTAAGCCCGATGCCCAGACCCAGACTGATAGCGTCCGACTCGTTGCTTCGCTGTTCACAACCGTATTGTATGGCAAATACTTAAACTTTTAATTTTAAATGTACTCTTTGAATGCCGAGCGGCAAGCACAGGTTATTATTATATAAAAAGTCCATTGTTTGGGGGTCATCGGTGACCGATGCTACCGGCGTGAGCGCGGCGCGGCGCATAGAGCGTAGCGTTCAATCAAATACTTAAGTAGAATTGAACTTGACTTTGTTAAAATAATCTCATTTCTTTTTATTGCTATGTGAACACAATACCTGCTCTTGTTTTAAATAGATTTGATTGATTTACTTTTATTGAGTAGGAACTCTAGATATAGTTCTTTTGGGAAACTAGACTTTCACATAAGTTCCAATCTAGATTATTGGTACATTCTTTACTAGCCAAATTGCACATTAGGTAGGCAAATTACTAACCAATAGTATCCCCTTGGACTGCGATCAAAAGGTCACGAATACAAGACACGCGTTTCTGACTTTTTCATATAGAGAAGGACAAGGATATGCTATAAAGATACATTCTCTCTCTTTCCATAGCTGTGAGACAATTACATTTGTAAGTAAAGCTCAGCTCCAGTATATTGTAACAACTTATTTCTTGAAAATTATAAGGTGGTGAACGTCCTACCATCTTGTTACTCGCAACCACTTCTCGCACGATTGATTTCGAAAGAAAATATTTCACTCACGCAATACCGCTTAACTTATGATTAAATGTGTAATCGATATTTTTTAACTAACGGTTAACAAACTAAGTATTACTGTTATAATGGATTATACCGTATAGTGGCGTTATAGAACGATTTATTATTAAAATTTTACTTGGATGAAAAGGAAGAATACCTGGATCAATTTTGTAAATAGAATAGAATATTGTTTATTGTACACCATTGAAATTACATATTATGGAGTCTTATCACTAAAATTAGAGGCATAATGGCTGGTCTTATCGCTTAAAGCAAATCATGCATAATAGGCATGTCAAACCATAAATTAACTGTAAAATATCGAGGAAAATGTATATAGAAGTAGGTATATCCTTAAATATTTATCTCTGTTGCTTTGTTCAATATTTTCGTTATTTAAATACAATGTTTTAAATTGACTATTGCATTATTTGGGACTTTTATCAATAGTATACAACATCCAAGGATCATCGAACCATTAAAAAAAACAAGCCGTCAGATAACAACTTATGTATTTTCCTGTTACTAATTTAATTTAGGTATCTAACTAGCTAAATGGTAACTAATTTTAGACTTCCGTCAGGTATATCGTCATGCAATTTACATACAACAGCAATTGTTCTTATAAAATAGATATCCAACAGCTCAATAATGCCTCACGGGCTATCTTTAGCCTGTCTGGACAAAATAAGTTGTTTGCGGTGAAAATTGAACACCGCTTTTATATTGTCGACTAGTTTCTAGTTCAGTTTCTATAAAATTGTTACCTACAACTGGATTTTCATACCATTAGTGGCACAAACTACTTATATTAGCATGCCCTAGAAATGCTATAAAATTAAATGAGTGCTGTGAAATTGACACTGACTCTTCCAATAGTTTAAACCTTAAAATGCACGTTTTTATAAGTATTTTAAAGAGGCCTCTTGATTTAAATAGCCTCGTCAATTGTCAAGAGGACCATGACTATTTTTTGTGATCCAAGGTTTAGTACTAAAAATCAATAGCTCTTGTGCTTAAGGTGTTGAGTATGCTCGGCTGAACAGAAAGGAGACGGCGGCGGCGGAGGTCAAGCTGAGTTCTGTGCAGTTTCGTGCAAAGATCAAGGTGACTGCACAGATAACATCGTACCCGCAGCCCGCGGGCGACGCAACAAAAACCTATTTAGTACTCTTTGTGAGGTTCTGAAGTCCTACTAAAAACGTGAGAATCACATTGAAACAGACAAAGAAATCAAACGCGGTCTGTTTGTCAGAATTTTGTTGTGAAAAATGAAATCGAGTTTATAAAATTCCGACTTAATGATTCACGCCGTACGGGAAAAATTACCAAACTGATGTCATCAGTGATGTAAATGAGTTGATGAATTGCAACACTTCCAGTGATGTAGGTATTTAAAGCGAAAAACACAATTAGGTACTTTTATTGTAACAACATTATAATTATGTAATGCGCTAATGTTGAGTTAGTACAAGAGAAATTACATTGAACAAGTTTAGTAATTCAGTTACAATAGGAAATACGCATGATGAAACGCATTCATATTTAGGTACTGTAAGTATGTCAAAAAACTAGTATTTTCCCGGCACCTTTAGTATAGCAGTTACAGTTTGGTCATCATCATCATCCTGAAGGCGTCCATTGTTGCACAAAGGTCTTCTCCATTGAAAGCCACAACGAACGGCATCTTGCCGCTTGCATACATCGATTACCCACGAATCTCACGATGTCGTCGTTCTATTTCCGGGAGGGGGTGGAGGCCTCACAACCCTTCGTCTTCCGGTTCGTGGTTGCCACTAGAGAACGTTTCTTCCCCATCGGTATCGTGTGATTTTAACCTTTGACTCCCGCGTGGACGCCAGCGTCGAGTAGCAAACAACCGAATAAAAAGCCAAGGCACCGATCGTGCCGTCAGTTTGTTAAAAATTCCAATAGTCTTATAAAGCGGTACCCTAAATGGAACTCATTCGGGCAAACTCTATGTTTTCGACCCATTTTCCAGACATTTGTCTCACGACAAAGTTTACAAAAGGTAAGATAATATCTTAGTACCACTGATATTGCGAAAGATATTTTTGGTTCGGTAGTAACGGGTAGCTTAGAGCTTCGACCGCGATGCCTTTTGTCTTAATTGGTATATATGACGTATCAACGTGACGTACGAAATAATATGTAGATGAGCATACCTTATCAGTCATGCACGACAACGAAAAACGATGTAAGTATCAAGCAGGCTTCTGAATCCAGCTAGTTTAGCAGGAAAAATTTAATTTGAAATTAAGAAATGTGGTATCTAGGCTTATGTTATATTGTCATGCAATTCCAAATGTTCTAATTTTATAAATAATGTGGCAAAAGAGGCAAAAAACTGTTAAATTAAGAAAATATACAGAACAAATTGCCACAAACTAACAATTTAACGCAGTTAGATAAGAAAACATTTCAACGCTGATCGTAAACCTGAATCACATAGTTCAGATAATTCGTCTAACCCTGATGGATCAACAATTGACTATTATTCAATCAAACGCTGAATCGATTTGTAACAACTAATTGGAATGGTGAAGACCAGATCTTCACAATAGCTTTGTGAAAGTTCACAGAACCTAAAGTATTGAAATGTTATTTCTGCTACTACACAAATGTTAACTTATTCCCACAGTACTGTATAAAATGGTAATGATGGCGGATATCGAGATTAGCTAGCTTTAAAAAACCTTAGCCCCCTGACAAAGATAGCTCGATTAAATAGCACAAAACACTATGCGAACACTAATAAAATAATAATAAATACTAGTTCGACGTTTTGAAGAAACAAAAAATCGATTAAGTACGTGTGGGATTT
The DNA here is from genome assembly GCA_936450705.2 of Protodeltote pygarga. Classification (NCBI taxonomy): domain Eukaryota; kingdom Metazoa; phylum Arthropoda; class Insecta; order Lepidoptera; family Noctuidae; genus Protodeltote; species Protodeltote pygarga. The sequence goes on along the minus strand of OW388249.2, from coordinate 9,577,195 downwards.
AATCCTGCGCTTTGGAGACTTTACCCAGTATGTCGCGGGAACAAATGATGGTTTTAAAAGATACAATCTTTTTCATTGCTAATGTTATCAAATTAATTATGGAAATAATATGAGTAGCACAAAAAATAAGAATAGACTTGAATAGAATACTAGAATAAGGTGTCAAGGGGGGACCATAGTGAATCCTTGCGGTACAACTAAAACACAAAATTGGCTTTCACTACCTGTATTAAATTTTAACATGTTTTCTCAACAATCTGCATGCATCCTAAGAATTAAAATATTTACTTTATTTCCAATTCTCATGGCCTTTCTAGAAAGTAAGACATGCAACGAATAAATTGATTTGTTTCTTACAATACCGACTATTGTGTACTAAACACTGTTGTTTGATACTATAGATTAAAGAAAAATATTTTCTAGGAATATAACCTAACAAATACAAAATATTGCGAGAGCCGTGAATCTTATATAAATCATATTCATGCATCTTAATAGCATTAATCAAACGATTTGACGTGATAGAACCAAAAAACTAGGTCTTATACTATACTGGTAATATTATGTTATGGGAAATGAATAGACTTAATGATTTAAAAACTGTAATCATGTGTTACCTAACGTATTTAATATCATCTATGTAATCTCATCAAATTGCATTGACACGTAATATATTCTCTTATGTTACAATACTATTAATTAAGCAAAGATTTAATAAATGTATTATTCATAGTTAAGATGTATCAACTTGTCTGTTTTTATATCCTCGTATACAAGCAGTTTCAAGCCGCGAAAGTTCGTGACAATAAGTGTTAAGAAACTCTAGGCTATTAATTTTCCCTGTGGACACACCAGTATTTAGTAATAATTAGCAATAGTAACTTCACACGGAAACGTTGTACTTATGTGTTATGGGAGATAGTAATATGTATTATTGGAAAGGCGCTTTGTACTGTTTTTCTCATTATTTTGAATGTAAAACGCAATGTTTATTAACAGTAGCTTTATAGGAAAACCTATACGTTGCGTGACGAGTTTTCTGTAAAATATTGATCTAAGATAAATTTTACTTTGATAGGAAGGAACATGATTTTTAAATTTAACTAGAGAGCAAAAATTTCGGCATGAATTTAATGTAGAAACACCGACAAAGTTATGAAATAAAATTGAATAACAAGGTCAGTTTAAGGGGGCCTCTCCTACGTGTAAAGAAGATGAATATTTTTGTAACTCACGTATACCTACTTAATATATTATAATTAAATGGTAAAAAAATAAATATTAAATTTTTTAGGAAGAAAATATTTTTTATTATATTTTTAGGCTTATTACTATTCAATCTATATCAAAACACATGCAACAAAAATCTGCAACCCAATCCCCCCTTTTGGATCACAGACTTCGGAGTTCGGGGTGAGAGACCTTATCTCCGATGAGCCAATAAATGTAAAAAAAAATGTCTATACCTGGATTGATTTACTTTCATAGATACATTCCATTCGGTGACATTTCAGTATTGATAAGTTTTAATTAAAAAACTTAACATAACAAACTACAGAATTCTTTACTGCGCGAATCCGACTCATATTTCGCAGGTTTCTTTGATTGTAATCAATTTGGAGTCACGCACTTAACAAGAATTTCGATTTTTTTCCAAGGAAGAAGATAACGGTATCAAAATCCGTTTTCGGCATCATCGTTTCCCACGCATGTGCAATTTCGTACGGTAAATTAATCCGCAAATAAACATGGTATTATCTTATCTGTTTGTTATCAGCAGAATGTGGCAGGTCTGGTGCGGAGGGGGGCGTTCCATTACCGCGACCCGCGACCAAGCCACAGCTGATTTCACATGTGTCTAACCGCGGTACTGTGCGCCCGCTGTGCGTTTCTCTCGCGTGAAAATGCCGGCAACTTAATACCTCGAACAATAAAGTTATAAGTTATTCCGAAAGTGAATGTGTTATTGATACTTTTGTATGGACCATAAATTAACATTGTAAGGATACTAACGGAGCTACAGTTGTCATTATTTTTAGCGGGTAAGTTTATATCATTCTGTTTGCATTTAAGGAAAAATATATATTGTATTTTGTTGATTGAAGAAAATTACCACACCATAATTATTAATTCATGTTATATTTTAAATTATAGGTATTTGCTTTACATAGATTTCATTACTAGGTAAGTACTTTAAATATTTTCAAAAGTTATTGCATTTTATGAAAATATGTCTAAAATCGTTTTCTTTAGGTAACTAATATCGATTATATATGTTATCCTAAAAACATCAAGTTACATAAAGGCTACATAAAGATTTAAGTACCTATTTAAAAAAAACATAAAACTGAAAGTCAAGAAACTATCAGGTATTATAAACAAAGTCGTTATTTATTATATCAATGAAAGTTTTATAAATATATTTATTATCAATTTTATCATAATCAATACATTTATACCTATATGTTCAAGCCAGTAATAAAATATGCATGCTGTATTTCAATTTATACGGATAAGATTAGCTATATATATTTTTTTTTTCTTTAGTCAAAAAAGGTATCAGCCATAATATTCTTATTAAACGGCTGGGTCCTATGAGGTCCGAAGTGCGAGGAAAAAATGACATAATATATCTAACATATCTATATACATATGTATATATTATTACACCAAGCGAAAACTTCGGATCCCTTTATAAGGAAAATGAAAATTATGTTTATAAACAAGTCTAGGTTGCAACCTTTTTTATCATATTCATATACCTATATCAACAAGGTCGCTAATGACCTTAGATATTAAAAAGCGCGCGGAGGAAAATTGAAGAAAATGCAAATTTCTTATTTTTCATTTACAAAGTAAGGTGGTTTCATCTTCTAAATGTACTTGATCTGATCTTCTTATCATAAATAGTACATACTTATTAGAAATTAGAGTTTAAAATCGCCCGTATTCTTTCTAGTGGGTTTACATTATCATAGACCTAGGTACCAATTCCTTTAAAATAAAAGACCGTCGTGCTTCGATTGGTGGATGATGACTTCTATACTTTTAATTATAATTATTATGAATACGAAGTTTGGATATTTTTATGATTATTACTTAGCCCGAACCTTTAAAGGATTTGGCACAAGACACATCCAATTCCGATAAGACTTCTTCGATCTTCTGAAATACATAAAAATTATGCATAAATACATCAATTCACGCCTTTTTCCCATGGGGGTAGACAGAAACTACAGAACACCACCTGCTACGGTACCTGCTACAAACACTACCACTACCACTACAAATACTTTAAAAAATATTTTGCGTTTATTAAGGTCCACAAAAAATAGGTCGGCGGTCTGGTTATTCGGTGACTACCATACCTAAGCTATTATTGAAGCGGATTACAGACCAATACTAAAGTTTAGTAAGTTCATATATGCTCTTATGGTTCAGGTCATTGATTAGTTAGGCCAACACCACGATTGACTTGCCCGATAGAATAGAATCTATTGCCCGATAGACTTTGCTAGCTCAATGAGTAATAGCACTTCCCAGATAGTTTAAACAGGTCGGGGGCGTACAAAGACATTTTCGTCAGGGTAGGCAGTACATATTAATCCTAGTTCGTTTCACTTGTTCGTCATCTGTGCGTATCTGTCAGGGTAGGCAGTGTCTTTTTGCCTGTTTGAACTACACTCCCCTGGAACAAGTAATTTAATTTGTACATTCTCTCAGTTTATTTATAAGATGCAGAAGTGTGTTCAATACGACACGATTTCGAAAAACGAGTCCATGTAAAAAGCGGATTGAGTTCATTAATTAACTTACTAATTACATAATGGTCACGTTTCGGATATCTTAAACGTTACCAAATGATGTTTGTAAACAAATATGCAAGATAAGATTTCCCTTTAGAACTTAATTAGCATATTTGAGATTGGTTTTTAGCTACATCGCTCTAATCACTTGATATAACCAACCAATTAGACTGCAATTAAACTTAATAGGGCTATTAGAGGGTGATGAAAGCAATTTCGATGACTCGATTGGCCTAGTAGGTAAGCCTTCCACTCTGAGGCCTTCTCGAGGCGGAGGCGAATTTTGAGAGAGATCAAGAGTTTGATCAAATGATTTTCGCTTCATTACATATTTTATTTATTCATTTTCTATATGTACATACTACTACATCTTACAGGCTGGAATTAAAATAATGTAAAGTTTTGTGCCGTGTGGATTCCGGCCCAAGAATAGAGCCACCCCTACTCGTCCCGCGGGTGTCGTAAGAAACGACAAAGGGAAAGATCCGGAGGATGGGCAGCAGCATCCGTCTGAGTAACAGCAATCATCTACTACTGCGATCGCCTACCCGCTTGCCCAGCGTGGCGATTATGGGCAAATACCTCCAACGAGCGCACAATAGTGGCGCGCATTGGGAGAGGCCTATGTTCCGCAGTGGACTAATACAGGCTGATGATGATGATGAAAATTTTGAATCTAAAATAATTAATCTGACCATCAGATGACCCGTTTGTTGGTTTATCCCTTTTTGAATACACACCGGCCCATTTCATCGTTGCTGCGTGAAATAAGGACGATCCAAACAAGAAACCAAATATAATGGTAAGTATAATTTGAGAGCAATGACTGAGTGTTTGGGACTCAGTTATCATGGCGCTTAAAACACTCAACATTCATAATAAGAGTGCCAGTTACAAATTTCACCATGGTAACGCTGCGTGTTTCAATCGATTATTGGCCACGTTTGAAACATTGGATTAAGGCTAATGGTGACTTTTGGAATAATTATTATATATTTTTTAACTGCTTTCTTATCTAATTGTAAAATAACACAAGCTAAACTAAAAAACATTTGATTGTACCTAATTTAAGAAAAACTGCATTTTTTGTAACAATATTATTTTTATTAATACATTTTTACAGATAGATATTATTTTTCATAATATTTCTTTCATGTTACTCTTGCAATATAACGGTAAAATACTTTTTTATAATAAGTACTTTAATGTGTACTTTTAAGTATATGAAAATAGGTAGTAATTAAGGCGATATTAACATTAAACCATTTCCATTGGTAACGCACTCGTTCAAACAAAGAAGAGATATTATATCAATTTAAATATCAAAACACATTACTAATTAAACGTTACATTACGTTCTGTTGTTTAGAAAGAAAATCGTATAAAATACATGTATTTTTTTTTCGAATTTGCAATCTACGATTAACTACTACATGGTTTCTATGGAAAATAATAATAATTATTACAATCGATGTAGAAAGAATATTTCAATATACGCCAACCATTTAAACAGCAATTACATTCAGAAATTTATTGAACACATCGATGACCTTGACTCGTGTAATAAAGTAAAGAGACAAGTATTATTTACAGGCTGGTTGATGTTAGCACGTACGGGTTGCGTCAACAAATAATTGCCGTTATAAGAACCGCATCGGAGTGTAGCAGAGGTAGGGTTGCCGATCAACATTCTTCACACATTTGCAAATCTAATCTTGCAAAAATATCAACCGAATTGCAATATATTTCCTTAGCGTTCTAAATTTACAAATAAGGTATTAGCTAAAAGGCAATGCATGAAAGGAACAGTTCTGAAATAAATGTTTCGATTTTTTGTGGATTCCATTTTCAATAATAAGATATTTCAGAAATATCAGTTTCTAAACCAATTGCGCAATTGAAGACAGAGTTGGCTTTCTTGGAATAAAATTCTGCAATATCTGGTCTCAATGCAACCCTGGCATTCTCTAGATATTTCTGCGAACATCGCGTTCAGGAGATCACTAAACTCGAACAAACCGATACAATTGAATGCTCATCCCACTTTTTACCATTATAATGTGTGCGCGTTACCATACGTGGGAGTGTTTGTATAATAAATCATTGTGCCGTTTTCGCATGATTTCATATAAAACTACCAGCGTATTGTTCGATCAACTGGTGCATTTGTGCCGGAAACGCAATGAGAGCATTTCATTTGTTAACGATGCCAAAAACTTATGGCGTTATCATTGTCAAATGTTACTCACGTAACTATAGATTTTCACGCACGATAGCAACACGAATATCTGTGGTAATCTAAATAGTTTATTTGCTAACATTATCGTGTGCTGTTTTTGTTTGCTTCCAACAAAATTAATGTGATACAACAACCGACGTTTATGTAGTTTCTAAGCAATTATTATGCTGTTATTTGCGTATGAAATGCCCGATTTTGTTTAAACAAATTTTTGGTAAATTTACTGAACAATCGCCGCAGCCAGCATTAGTGACGGCATGTGGTTAAACGCAGGTGAGATTCTTCCGGATCTAATTGTGAAATGGTGACATCAGCCGACGTTCACTACGTGTTCGCATTTAATGGGAAACGATTCAATTTGTTTTCATATTTCACTCGTCATAGTCAAGTTATTAATTCGTCTATTGGTCGCAGTCGGAAAGTGTGACGCCGTCGATACGTCACGGCGGTTGTCAATCAGAACGGATGGAGTGATGCGCTTACAATTGCATGATATCGACCCGATTCTCGACAGATTTCACTACGGCCTGCCGGCCGGCCCCAACAGATTTAAGCAACAGTTAAATTCGTTCAGTATCGAAACCTACGTTGCGCGCAGAGTTAGGCCTTAAGTTACAACGTTTCGTGATACCAACATATAAATAACTTCAATGACTCACGAGCGGTACCCGCCCGCTGTACCTACATGATTTTTTGCGCGTTGTACATGAATACGCTTTTAAGGTACTACTTTCACTTTGAAAGCTAAATGTTTACTTGAATAAATAGTTTACTGAAACCCCAAGACTATTATGGTCAATGAGCCCACGATTAAAGTTTAAATTTTGAGAAAAGTTGTCACTTTGGATTAGAAATCGCCGTGCTAACTTACAGATCGAACCACTCTGAGACAGTTTTATAGTAAAAAGAGGTACAATATATTTGCTGTCAAAATATTTAATGCAAATCATTGGTTATTGGCTCCAGAAAAGAGCAAGCATACAAAATAAGTTGTTAGTTTATTGTACACTTTTGCACAAATTAAGGCCAGTGTACAGTTTTGCAAATGACTAAGTTAACAACCTATACAAATTTAATAGCTGATGATTCTTCATAATCAACTTCTATAGGTATAGTCTAGAATCTATTTACCATAATATTAAGTATTCTCAGTTTACCGTTACATAAGCTATAAATCGACAATTACTTTTTCCTTTGACTACGTCCCATAAATTGTGTGGTAGCGACGCTAGTAATAAGATAGCCATGAATAAAAAATATGACTTTTCATTAAGATTCTCTAATTTGCTAATATTGAAGTGAAATTAAAAAATAATAACTTTTTTATTATGAAAAGGAACGTCGGACTTCTGCCTGTCACTAAGAATATACTTGGCAAAGATTAGCATTATTGAACTAAGTATTGAAGTTTTGATTGGATTCAAAGGTTATTTCAATATTTTTTTTACAATTAACGAAAACTCCATCCCTAGTATGTATAAAGCCTTGCATATAGCATGCATATATGCACAGTTTCAATATGTATTTATAATGACTATGGCATTTGGGGACCAGTTATGTTTATCTGATTTGTACTTATTTTGGCTGTTTTAGCTACAACACTAAACAGGAAAATAGCAAAAAAATACCACTTCGACTCAGTCAATTACTGGTAAACAATAACATCGGAAATTAACAGCAATTCAAGGCACTGTCTGTTTGTGGACAATTGACGTTGTTTGATGACGATTTACAACCGGGGAATAATTGGCTCGGACCGAATGCAAGCTTCCAATTACAATTATTTCTAATTTAGAAAAGAAAGGTTTTTAAAGACGTTTGTCTTTTGTTTGGACTTATTTGCCTAATGTTAGCAAACAGAGTAGTTATAGAAGTTTTTAAACTTTCGCGAATTGGAATCTTGTTTTAAATATTATTTCGGGTCTATCTATTCGCGCACAGATAATTCAATATAGGAATTATTGAACTAACCTCATTATGTTAGTTATGTTACTACAAGTAGGAGTAGGTAAGTCCTTACTAAGCACAGTTTAAAATTCCTTGCTGGTACTGAGAATTACCAGATGTAAATTAAGCCCGAAACTTCGTGCTCGCTTGCAACATCTAGTCTCTAACTTACCTAGACCTAGGTCTAGCCAACTACACAGTCTTTGTCATATTTCGAGATAAAAACAAACCTGTTTCGATACGTATCACAATCGATATTCTGACTCATGCTTGATAACTTAATGTACCAGAGAAACTTATGTGTCACACCTACCTACACGTTAGAGTGACGACATAAATCAAGATAGGGTATCCTATAGAACTGCCACCACACATTCCTGGTGTTAAAACTGCGTGAAGCCTCTTAAATTAACGTAATATTACAAGTTACACTCTGCAAAGAATATACTTAAAATTGAATGTAATACTTATCTATATTGTAAAGTTAATCAACTACAAAAATACATTAATAATATTTTTCAAAGCGAAAAAATTCTAAAGCAAGTCATCAATTAAATTGGCAGCTATATTTTTTTACTGTCGTCGTACCAATTTGGATTCTCAAGAGATAGAAACTCAATTGATCCGTGAACCGAACGTTATATTTTATGATCGCGTAACGGACCTTACATGATATCATAAGATTGTGTAACGGTTGGAAAAAATAAAGATGAGTATGTAATGGAAGTATAAACTCATCGTCTCCACAAAGTTACATTACTTTGTGGAATGAAGCAAATGAGGTTTGCAGAGGTACTAAGGTTTTAATGACACATCTACATATAATCAGAGAACCGCACTATTAGAACCCAGAAGCAATCAACCCGTGGTTACATTAATATCTGTGAGGAAACCAAATGTTGAATAATGCATTTTCGATAGATTTCCTTTCTAAAGTTTATAGGTAAATAGTTGCAATTAATTAAACAAACCAAAATTCTTTTAAAATTTCTGCTTTGGCAATTATTTAAATTACACAAATTTCTTCATATTTCTTTGCTAATTTGTATATTTAAAAATCAAATCGTTAAATAAATTTGACATCTTGAAAATTGGTACTATTTTGCGTGAGTTACTGAAATTATAATTATAAAATGCATAATCCTTTGCTGTTATATAAAGTATGCTGTATATAAATATAATTTAAATGTAAAAAATGTTTGAAAATGTATTAGATAATTTATAGGACATTTCAGAAAAATAATAAGATGCATAAATATTGTTTCGCCAAAGAGCGCTAAGTCTCAATACACGCTTCGGTTGAAAACGAGTACGCATTAGTTGTTTAGATTCAGTTACCTATAGCTACTTGTATATCAATGTATGGTTGAGTGGTATACATGCACTGAATACTTTGGATACAGAACAATAACGAGACAACAATTGAGCGTTGGGATTGTCATTGAGGCAAAGTGTGCGAGTACGAAACAGACCAGGGGAACGTTTATCATTGTCTAACCTTAAGTTAGATTTAGGTTACAAATAATGTCGGCTACTACTTCTTTATTAGGTCTATCGACTGATCAATGGTCCACAATAACTTAAGACAGAAAGGTATGGAAATCATAGGGGAGGTTTTTGCCCAGCACCAGATGATTTAAGCTTAAAGTAACTACTTATACCATGCAAATATTTTTCCATAATTATAGGTATAGAAATGTTCAGATCTTCTTCTTTTTAGCGTGTCGATGACAATCTAAATTGTGTCAGCCCAGAACTGGGCTTCGAGATTGGCGCCTTCAGTAGCGTCCATCAGTTCCTGTAATGAACAAACGACAGACAAATGTTCAGATAATTCCTCCTAAGATATATTATGTATACATAAATAAAAAAATATTGGAATATTTCTATGTTTGGTTATAATGTTCGCTGCCCACACTGCTGCACTATTGAAGATACTCTGATCCTACCGATAATCGGTGATGAAAATGTTTTCCGAGGAAGCCAGCATGCCTAAAAGTTACCATTATTACAAAAAAGTAGTTGGACGTGGCAGCCGCGTATCGTCATTAGCAAGTCATTTAATTTGTTTTAGTAAATGGGTTAATGCGCGTTAAAAACAAAGTGGTTAGATACCAGGGATTACTAAAAAGGATTTTTCATACTTACAATTAAAAAAACTCATGGTGCCTACCTATAAAATATATTCGGTAGAAAATTCGACAGCCATCGCTTCCTATAAGTAAAGTAACAAATTACATTATGCGTTTTCCCATATATTTATTATATATCATAGTATAAAACAAAGTCGCTTTCTCTGTCCCCATAGGGATCTATATAAATCTTTAAAACTACGCAACGGATTTTAATGCGGTTTCTTTTTATAGATTGAGTGATTGAAGAGGAAGGTTTATATTTATATTGCACCCGTGCGAAGCCGGGGCGGGTCGCTAGTTTTATTATAAAAGATAATGCGTGTTCGTTTTTTTTTTATTCATTATATAAGCAGTAACATTGCCCACTGGAAGCGGTCTTTTAGATTAAGTTTTTCTCTTTTTATTTTACTTTTAGTTTTAGCAGTAAACTATAATAAAATCGATTATAAAATGTTTTAAGCGCAGTAGATCTGTCAAACAATCGACCAATAAAAGAATGATAATATATTTTTTATTACTTTAAGATTAAAAACCACGAAATACGAGCCAGTTTTGCAATTCCAAACAGTCGAAGCAAAAAGAGAACAATTCGTTTGATAATTTATTGTGATTTGCAATTTTTAAATTCTATGGAAATTATAAAAAAATATCATTGTTCAATTGTCAATTCCGTTTGTAAAAAGAAAATATTTATCCTAGTTATAAGATCAAGGTTTACGTTTTATTTTTAATCTGCATTGTTGGATTCTTGTGCAGGTGCATTTCAAAAGTTGGCAATAAATTAAACAACTCATAATAATTAATTATTACACTTAACTAGCAGACGTTTGTTACATAATTTGAATACTATATTTAAAGAAGTGATTGAAAGCATTTTTATTTTAAATACAAATTACGATATGAGCGCTTATTAAAGAAAAAGCAATTAAAGAAATTAAAGTCTTAATCAATTCGTATAGGTATTTATTTTTATGGTTTAATTATAGACTAAGGTAAAATTTTAACTTGAGATAATTAGTTGTAAACGTAATATACTTAATAAACATTATACTTATTACCTTATTACCTACTGTTATTGACTTCCTTTGTAAATAGATCCACAGTTTACTTATTTATATATTTTAGTCCCTTTGTCGCTTAATATATCTGTCTGTACGGCCGGTCAACTGAACCGGACTCGTTGTGAAATAAACCCGATTTATCCAATGATCCAATTTGAAAAATAAATTCGATAACAATTCTATAACTATAAATATTTAATAAGAAATTTGAAAAAACAACTGGCACGGATGGGATTTGAACCCACGATATTCGGTGTTCCGTGCCGACGCTCTAACCGCTGAGCCACCGTATCCCATCAGAATCAGTCGAAATTTCAAATCTCTTTATACGCCTAGGGCGTCTGGTTGGTATTTAATAAGCTAACATGTGCTAAAACATGTAAAAATTTCACAAAAAAAAAAAAATCTTTATCTATTTGAATAAAAAAAAAACTTATGTAAAATAATAAATAAAAATACAAACATAAATATGTACTTACAAAAGTCATTACAGTCATTACAAATAGTTTATAAGGAATATAATAATAGGGTTATATTTAGTTTATTCACGTTTATTTCTTATAGGTAGCTTCTTATGTAAAACTATAATATTATATGAATTACTTAAGTAAGTGATAAGACATGTTAGGATTTTAGAGCATTATATTATTTAATCGAAAAATTGAAAATTCGGCCCTATGTGAATCTGACTTGCATATAATATAATATATTTTTTAATCCGTGAAATTTTATTGTACTAAACTCAAACTTAGGAAGGTATGAGATACGTTTAGACCTGAACAACGTTGGGCTTGCCAGTTTTTAAGGTCCGACCGAATGTCACAGCACATTTTACTCGGAAACTACTGGCACACTATCGATGAAATTTTGATGTAGGTGTCTTTATGAACCGTTACAGAATGGTGTATTGAAATTATGAAATAAACAAAATTAGGGATAGGTATACTTACACTCTCCATAAGCTTTTTTTTTCAGTATAGGCAGCAAAAGTGCATTGAAAAAGGAAAAAATACATTTGGTCTTGTGCCTTGGTTTAAATACATATAAAATCAATGATATGCAATGCAATCTGCTAATCTCTAAAGAATATGATCGATGTTATAATTATGTATGTAGACCAATACACAATAGACCAAATAATTATTTCCTCTTTTTTATTTATTAATTTTTTAAACAACTTACATAAGTGTAATACGTTATGTAGGTAGTGTAGTTTTTTAAATGTGGGATATTTCCGACTGTAACATTTTACTGACTGCAATAATGAGTTTATTTTTACCCGACTACAAAAAAAAGGAGGGTTATGATTTTAGCAGTCTATGTATGTATGTATGTATGTATGTAAGTTTGTTCATCTGTACCCTCGTAGCTCCTAAACTATTTGTTGTAATTCAATAAATAAGGTGTCTATCGATGCGTCTTAATGGTCTGCGGGTTATAGGATATATGAAATTTCGTAAAATCAAATAAGGTGGATTTTAAAAATAAATTAGTCAGCTCGAAAAAAATAAAGTTAAGGTAAATTTATCGTGTTTGATATCAAATGGAAGGTCTTGATGAGCACATTCAGAATATGTATATATTATCTATATATTCTGGACCACTTCTTAGAATATCAGGCTTCTAACTACCCGTTACGACTATCATAAATATATGTGATTATAACACTGCATACAATGTGAAAACGTGATAACAATAAATATTTACTAATTAAATTAAAGTTTCTACACATCACTGCTTATTAAATTATGATTATATTTTAAAATAATGTTAATAAAATTGAGATTTCTTTTTCGTAACTAGATGGCGTTGGTTTGCGGTTTTGTGGAAGTAAGTAACATAGAGTTAAAAATACCGCCTCAAAAATCCCGGAATCGTAAACATAACAATTAAATCCCGGGATTTTATTAATATGGACTGGATTTTGACCTATAGTTTTTATTAGAATTAATTTTGTATGTAAAATAAAACTCATTAATTTAACAGTTTTAGTACCGAACTACTTAAGTATTACATTATCTGTTACCGATGTCTAAAAACATAATAAAGACTTTTTATTATAATAATTTAGTTCATATGTATTTAAAACGTTAAATTAATATTTTGGAGAATTTATTACATGTTTCAACACATGTTTGCTTATTAAATATAATAAATTATTTAATTAGAAATTTGAAAAACAACTGATACGGAAGGGATTCGAACCCACGATCTCCGACGTACCGTGCCGACGCTCTAACCGCTGAGCCACCGTATCCCATCAAAATCAGTTGAAATTTAAAATCTCTTTCTACGCCTAGGGCGTGTGGTAATATCTATCGGTGCCTTCTAAAAACTGCAAAGTTTAGAACACTGAGTCGGATAATTAATGTATTCCGATCGATATTACCACACGCCTAAGGCGTAGAAAGAGATTTGAAATTTTGACTGATTCTGATGGGATACGGTAGCTTAGCGGTTAGAGCGTCGGCACGGTACACCGGAGATCGTGGATTCGAATCCCATCCGTATCAGTTGTTTTTCAAATTTCTTATTAAATAATTATACGTAAAATTAATTTCTTATTTCCCGGGAATTAATTGTAATGTTTATGATTTCGGGATTTTAGAGCAGATATTATCAACTCCATATTACTTACTTCCTCGAACTTTAGGTAAATGTACTCTATCTATGATGATATCCCACAAAAAAGGTTTCATGTGTACTTATACAGCTTGGCAAAAAAGAGTCTGATGCGGTGACAGCTGGAACTAAAAATAAAAATCTTAGATAACTACGTTTGTGAGTACTAAAATAACATAAAAATTATTCATTTGATTATAATTAATGACAAAAAACTCGTCATAGAAATATGTAAGCACTTAATAACTTGTAATTTTGAATTGTAGTGTGAAAAGTGCGACAGCGGCGCCCCCAATTTTTCCAGACTCTTTCTTGCCAAGCTGTACTTCTTACTACTTTTCATGTATACTTCTAAGAAATATATGAGGCCATGTTTTAATAGCTCGAAGTCGCGGACGACACCTTTGAAATAAATTTAATTAAAAAAATACATGACATTGATTAAAGGTTTGAACCGAAGTTGACAGTTAAAGAAATCTACCTATTTAAGAACTACCACATTCTTAAAAAAATGTGATTTAAATGAATTTTATTGGTTTCTTTACCACTAAAAATCATTGAAAAAAAATATAGTATAAAAACTAAAACCCGACTACTTAAAATCTAAAAACAAGCTTCTTAGATTTGAAATAAAATTCTGTAGTCGGAGGCCTTAATGTATTATAGGTAAATAGGTACTAGATAATCTTCCAAGGGTAAATACTTTGTAATTTGGTGGCCTCCGACTACAGAATTTTATTTCAAATCTAAGAAGCTTGTTTTTAGATTTTAAGTAGTCGGGTTTTAGTTTTTATACTATATTTTTTTCATAATGTTTTTAAGAAAAATACTACACAACCTCAGTAAAATAAATACGAACTTATTTTTTTGCGGCTAATATTATAAAAACAATTATTACGCATGCGTAAATATTTTGTTAGCACGTAAGTACAATCAAGAGTTGCAACGGAACTCTTTACCGTGCGTAGTCCGATTCGCACTTTACCGAATTTCTTTTATTTATTACATAATCTAATTTTACCTATGGCAAAATTGGAGTACTATTATATCTCCTCAGACAAATCAGATACAAATTACTCCCTTATGCGTCATGTTTGACAGCCGCGGCCCGCGGCCGTCTAATGATGTTATATTTATATTTCAATTCATGTCTCCATTTAATGAACATCTATAATGTTTGTCTATGCTATTATGGTGCAGCCTTTTTATACAATCCCTACTTGGTAAACAATACTTACATACGGTATTTTAATGAGAGAAATTGTACGGTTCAACAAGATACAAATGTCGATGAATTTTTTTAACAATCGTTAGACGTCCCTAGAGGCTACACTAAGCCGTCCAATTAAAAACTATAAAAGTTGGACGTAGATGGACGTAAAGTTGACTCACTCAAAATATTATCAGCATGTTTTTTTTTATACAAACTTGAAGTGCACTTCCTAAAGTGAAAGATGTTGTACGACACGTTTTCAAACCGGTCTGGTATTTGACTTTTAATTAATTTACACAATATTTCGCTAACATGGCACATGTATTAAATATACTGCCTTACATGGTTGCTTACAGAGCCGAACATAAAGTTCCATGTTTTGAACTTAAAGCCTGTTCTTGCGCTGTCGCAGATTTATGAGGGCACGGCTGCACGAGCATGCGCGGTTAGTGAGACAAAGTTAGTATCTAGACGATACGCATTATTTTCTGATAGATCTATCTACACAGTGGTATCATCATTAAGAAGGTTGTCGTAAGTAAAATTACAACCTGAGAAGCAGCGGCGTGCCTAGTACCTAACAGTAGTGCAAGCCCAACAACCTTTTTGAAGGTTACGTTGTATGAAGCAAAAAACAATATTAAGAAGCAAAATTAAACAGTACAAGAGTACAAGAAACAATATTAAACAATTTTATGAAGGGAGTCACAGTTAAAAAGTATAGGAACCATAACCTTTCAAATGTCACTAATATTTTTTTTGTTTAATAAAATATCCATTCGTCCTTTACATTAGGTAAATGATGCGACATAATAGGCATGTGGTTGTACCGGCTATGATTCCACGTGATCCACTATTCAAGGTGACGAGGGATTAGCCTTGCTCGTGACATTGCAGACCTTCGGGGACGTGACGTGAAGATGAATGTCGACATCTAATTAGGAAACCTTTTCAGTGCACCAAACATCAAAGACTATCAGTTTTGTAATTTGGTCGCTTGTTCCTTTTAGTCTGTTGCGTCTGCGCTGCGTGTCCATTAGCTCAACATTTACACGTCTTATTTCCAAGTTTTATTTCAAGGTAAGTCTTATTTGAACAGATTCGCGTCCTAAATTTTAAATTGATACGCGAATATATATTTAATAAGTCATATTTGAACAGATACGCATCCTAAATTTTAAAGTGATACGCGAATATATATTTTAAAAAATAGTGTCGCTTAAATCGATCTTAGGTTTCAGTTTTTCTGATAAGTATATTCTGTAAATATTTCTGAGATGTGCATTGAAGTGAAAAAAGTGCTGTTTCTTTTTTACAATATGTAAGTTACCAGATCATTACTTGGCCTTGTACAGATATTTTTTTAAATGATGGTCGTAAATCGTGACACGATGTTGCCATTTGTCTATTAACGTGAACGTTCTACCAAAACCCCTATTAAAATGGCATCAGGGTAATATTTATTTCGAAAGGTATGTAGCTTAGAAATCTATGTCATTTAATACCCTTCTTTTATGGTTTATGTTGAAATAGAAATCGTCGAGTTGTATGTCATGGAATTAGATACGGTGAGCGACAAAGGGAACACGGGTTTGGAACGTTTTTGTGGTGACTACTTTCTTCGTTTCAACCTTTTTCATTTTGAATGAAAAAAATAATTAGCAATTCTACATTCGAAATTTAAAATTTGAATCGTGTTTTTTATTTATAATTAGAACAGCTTTTCACTTAATGTAAACAGAAATAAAAATAAAAACAATAATGCACTTCGGAAGCTCAAAACTGTGTTAACTTTCTCATGTAAAAATTGCGACGTTTTACCAATTCCCACGTTTGCCGTAATATTTATAAAATTTAATGATTGGCCTACTTTAATTAATTCGTAATCTTGGTCCGATGATAACCTACGGTCCATTAATAGGCCGATACAGTGTAATAAACAGAGCAACAGAGCACCGTGCAACAGGAAGTGCGGATCAATGATCAGTATTGTCCACGTAATGTTTGTAAATTGGTCAATCACACAGTTCATATATCGGACGACTGTGACGTAGATACTGCAAGCTTTTTAGTATTTATTGGTATCAACTGTTCAACAAGTAGCTGAAGACTGGCTGAAATAATATTGCTATTTTTCTTTTAAAAAAAAGAAACAATTAAGAAACAATTGCTCTTGTTCATAATAAATACTAGACTCTCTTCTAAGATTGACGTTATGTTACAAAATTACAACGTAGTTATCCAGCCAAATATGCCTCTTTTGACAGATTTTTTGTACGTTAATTCGTGCAAGAAACATTTTAAATGCAGTTACTTATTTCCTTCTTTGGATTCCTGAATGAATCGGTATATGCAAATTTTATCAGAAAAATTGTGTAGCAACCATTTATTTATTTATTTCAATAAAACAATATTGCATTATTGCAAAGACAACCTTTTCATAATATTTTTTAATTATTTGCATATTTAATTTATTCCATAGGAGTTCATTTACAAACACTAGCAAGTCAAGTCATAGGCCTACTGGCTATTTGAACTAAAGCAGAAGAAGAACATAACTTCTTTAATATTCCTTAAATACTTTAATCAGTTAAAATCGTTAAAATATTTTCTAAAATCGCTGAAACAGAACGAAAATCCGTGACAAATGACGAGAGACAATTTGTAATTACATGCTGACTGACGTAGATACAAAGTAGATATTAGTTTCGCAGCTAGATAGACATGAACAACCATTTTGCGTGTGACATTTAAAACATAGTACCTGCCTAATAAATTCGTCTCATAAATTTACGATCAATAAGTCTAAATGACATATTTTCCAACGGACCGAAATGTTTATTAAGCAGTATGTCTATATATTACTATTAGCAATGCCGCCATACTATAACTATTACCATAGATTAAGTTTGTACCTGTATTATAATAAAATCTATGGCTATTACTGATATTATTGTCATTATTACTTAATTGTTGAGGAAGGAAGTATATTTCTCGTGTATATTGTGCAGCGAATACAAAATAATAACCAGTCTATTAGTTTAATTGTTAGTGTTTATCGCAGATATTGGAGAAACCGGAATTGTGTTATTTTTTTCTTACCGAACCGGAACCGATTATAATACATAAACATAGGTAGGTATATATTTTTTATAAAAATATTCCTATTATAATTATTCACAAAACTACAAGGTCGCTGCCTTTGAATCGATTTTGCATCTATTCGACATTTCCTAATTCGGAAATATTTATAGTTGTTTTATTTAACTTATTATGTTTACAACATAACTAATTTGAATCACAAATAAAATGTCAGTATTCTAATAAGTAATACTATATTATTTTAAGTTATTGAAAAACCATATTAGGTAGTGTCTTCATATAAATATTATATGGACATTTGTCGTCGAAAAAAAGGGAAGTTATTGTAAATTTGGATCCATCCACCACAAGGATCCATTTTTTTTATTAGATCCACTTTTCGTGCACGTTTACAGATAAAAGCCATAATATTCTTATTTAAAAATTGTTCAAAGAAATCTAGTCTCTAGAAGCGTTGTTGCAAACGTTTTTTAAAAAGGCCAATACATTAAAACTTATTGGATCTAGGTAGTTAATATCGTACGTTAATAGCACAGTATCGCCAAATCCGTGACACCGCGCACCGTTACTAATGATCGATGCACAACCGCCACGCTATAATATTAATAAGCGTTACTGCGCGATTCAATCCACACGATAAGATAACCCGACAAAATTAAAATACCATCTACTATTAAACTATCTAATCTAACAATAAAGAAATCAATACACTTCCTCTACATTTAACAACAGTTTGACATAGCTCACGCTTTTGCCTTTATAGCTCATCAAAAGTCAGTGAAGGGTCCATTACAAATCGGCCATTGGTTTCGGAAATAATCGTCTACATAAAGTGAAGCAGTTACGTATTACTCTATTCACTGGTTAATCTGAAATTATTCGTGAAGCTATTCTGTTTTATGGCAACTCAAACGATTTTTGAAGATGCGCTTACATACAGCAGATTTATTTACCAGTTACGTTAGTTACAGTTAAGTTAGAATCATGTTATAGTTACTACCTCTATCTTCTGTAAGTCATAACTAAACCGCTCATATACTCGATAGGAGAAAGCACAAACTGTCAATGATAGTAGTGACGTTAACGAATAACCACGTCCCTAAAAAAAACTTAGGCCATAAAATATGCTATAACCAATCAGCTATCGTTATAAAATATATACAAGTTAGTGACTTTGTATATTTGGATGTTTGTCTTTCAATCACAAATTCACAAGTAAAGGGCTGAATAGATTTCGTGTGAAATCTGGCAAATAGGGAGTTTATGTCCCGGATTGAAGCATAAGCAACTTTTCATCCTGAAATCCGAACGAGGTCGTGCGCAGATAGCTTCTGCCCACGACCTCGTAAGTAGTAAGTAGACTATAAACGAAAATATATACAAAGAACTCCTTTAAAAATATACCGTGACACTGAATCGTGAACTTGGTGACACGAACAAGGTTGAATGTGAAGTCGACCATTGCCTTGATAATAAAAAACCTTGTTCATAATACATATAACGCGTATTTCGGTTCGATTAGTGTTTTTTTTTTATTTCTTTTTAAAATATTGATTGATTCTCATTCTTGATTATATATTACAATAATTAACGAAATGATTGTTCGTTGTAAGTAAGTGCCTAAGTACAAATAATAGCTAACAGAAAGATTATTATTGATAATGCCTATTATTTATGACTGATTATGGGTAGAAAGCATTGCTTTCTCCTCACGGCAACAATAATATAATTTTAGCGTTACTTTTGTCGAAGCCCCCTAGTTGATCTCTTTACGTCGATAGACATCCGTGGCCCTAGCCATGGTTGATTTTATTACTTTCAAGCTTATCAAACAGATATCGCCTGCGACTTCGTCCGCGTGAGATTGTATTTTCTTTTTTTTTTAAAGTCTGTGTCTGTTCCTTCAATATTGATTACTATTATATTATTATTACCTTGGGTTATAAACAATTTCGCAGAATCCCTAATTATTTCAAAATGCAGCCCATGTTACACACTGATTATGTAGCTTTCTATAGGTAGGTGATTTTTATTAATCCGTTGTCAAGTTTTTGAGTTTATCCATTACAAATAAACTTACAAAAAATGAAACCTTTTCTCTTTATAATATTATTTTAGATATTTTTACTTGATATTCCCAATTGTACTGATAAGAAATAAGAACATTCTTCTGGCAGAGCGGCAAAACTACTCTCCTTCTACCTCTCTCTTTCTAGAGCTGCCGAGAACCCGAAAATACCCGAAATATACTGCCTTTATTATTTAGTATCATTATTTTAACTCATGTCTGCTTTACTTGCGGTATTATCTTAACTTTAGACTGTGAATTCATTTATTGGTCTAGATATTGTATTCTAGGTGAGATCAGATTACTTTTTGTGATCAATTGTTAGTCAATTTTATCTTTCACTTGCTGTTTACCAAGACAATGGTGCTCAATTTCTTGCACACGCTATAATTTAGACACATCATACCTCTTTGTGAAAAGGATAAAAGAAGAAGAAAAGGATAGAAGATTTTTGGAGCTGTCAAATTACTCCATTTGCGTGTTACTATAAGCGCCACAGATCTTTTTATCTAAGTAGAAAATTTTCAACGGATTAAGTTTTTGTAACCACGTCTCGCTTACACCTTGTATATCAATAGAATCAGAATTCTTTTGTGTGATAATTGATAATATTGTAAGTAGGTATAACTCAAAATTGAACAAATTGTCGCTTGGTCAATTTTGCCTTTCCACCGAATCATATTATGATTTCCTTGTTAGCAAAATAACTATAATATACAGTAAAATGTAGTATTATGTCTGATACAAACTCCATGTATCGCATTACCGACACGATTGTCAAACAAGGAAGTTTGGTAACTCAAAGTGTCGCATGTTACACAAGAGTCAATGATCTCAATTTTGTAAGTTTTATATGTGTGAGTTCTCGTAAACACGTTACAGGGCACTACAAAAATACGTAACTCACCTAACGAACCTCTAGTAAATTTTGTAGTAGGTACTCAAATATTAAATGCAAATTATTTTCTTTAAAGCATTACTTAATGAAGCTGTTCATTCAAATAATTATAAATCAATTGCTATAATTTTATATCTTTCAATTGGAGTTGAATTGACTGTAATTAGTATGAATTAAATTTTCGTAAGTTGTAAACGATATTTTTACGGAATTTATGTCAATCAGTTCTTTATGGTTAGGTATAAAAATGATGAAATGTCATTGCGTGCCACAAATCACGAGTTATAAAAAATACGTTGCTACTTACAAAGGCATGTACTTTGTCACCTTATATTTCGCACGTGTCAGCACTTTGCGGGCTTGAATTCCTACGTGGGTGCGTAATTCCAACCCTCAGACAGTTCGTCCAGTAACGACCGTGGTCGGGCATTAGGAGTTCACTATAATACCATGAAAGGATTGCATTATGCACCTCTAAGGTTTCGTTGTACTACAATATTGAATCAACAGAGCTAAATCCATTGTCTTCAACTTTGTATAAGTACCTACGAACTAAAGGTCAGGACACTTGATAGATACGATTAGATTCGTAACAATAATTAGGTTCATATTTTCGTAGACGGTATTATATTGTTTAAAATCCATCTAGAACATATTTATTAAACCGGTTTAAAGCCTTGAATAGGATGCTTATTCTGAGGAGCATTTCAACTTAGATTTCCTAAGAATTGTTACCTAAGAATTTTTTAAAGATTTTTTATTCGCCATGCCACGAAACCACTATTATGTAGACGCAATACGATTTGCTCAAACAAAATATTAACAAATTTTTCTTTAACGCTTTCGCTACAATTACGAGTATAAAATTGATTACCCTACACTATAAAAGAAATGTCGGTTCACGGCAGTGGACTTCACTATCTCGCTTATTGGAGGTAATATTTCAAATTGCCTATCGACTTACATCGGCCATCGTCGGACTAAAACTTAATGCTCTTATTCCCGCAACAGAATAGCGGCCATTATTAGCTTGGCACGTCATTATATTTTATAACATCTCTTTCATATTATGGTCGATATGGAAAATTATTTGTTTTAGGTGGACGTACGACTTATAACGGGAAATTTGAAAAATAATGTATTTTGATATTTTATCTTCAATACATTTAGATTACGTGTTTTGTAACGCAAATAAAGTTCAATGTTGCAATTATTATTTTTTGGTTGCATTCAAGTTTATCCGACACAGAACTGTGAGACTCTTATAAACCATTCTCATAAACGAAAGCACTTTATTCCTAATGAACTTATTATGAACTTACCTATCACTAACTTTTCCTCCTTTTTAGAAATTGATTCAAAAGGTATAATTTTATTTATTAGTAAGCTCAACCGTAATCAATATTTATGTATTCCATGTCTAGTCAGGTACCTATAAAACTCACAAGAAGATAAGCAAGTATCACCATACTTTCAGATCGGTAAAGCAATTACACCAGACATTTATTATAATTAAACTGCTTAGCTATTAAAATAGAAAGTACTCAGTTCCAGCAGGAAATTACAAATGCTATTATTAAAATACAATACCCCCTATTGAACCTGAGAACGCGAACTAAAATAGTCATGTGAAACACATTGCCCTCTCATGACTTGGGATCGTACAACACACGAATTCCTTCTTATTAATTAATGCTTGTATAAGTTGCAATTAAAATGGACTAGATTTAGAAGAGATTGGTAATGTTATTGTTCACATACAGGAACGAAATAAAACAATGAGGTTAGACATGCAGTCCTCTCTGAGAATGTATAAGAAACTCGGAAAGCAATGCCATGTAACTAATTTCCTATTTATTGAATCACATTACAAACGTACAGTTGTAAATTGAATTTGTACTTATACAAGGAAATGTAAGAGCAGAAGAAATAGCTACAAACCTTTTTGTGTGAGGAATGTTCGATCGATAGTTGTTACGTTTATTTTACTTTGAACAATGAAATATTGAATGACAACTGAATTAAAATGTATTATTTTTCAATACAATGCACCGTGTGTCGGTTTTTATTGTTTGTACATGCTGTACCGTAATACCTACACTAAATGCGCCGTGTGGTTTTTCGGCCTAAAAATAGAATCACCCCTACTCGTCCCTCAGGTGTCGTAGGAAGCAACAAAGGGAAAGATCCGAAGGATAGGCAGCAGTATGGGTATCCTTCGGTGTAACAGTAATCATCTGCTACTGCGATCACCAACCCGCTTGGCGTGGCGATTATGGGCAAATATCTCCAATGAGCGCACAATAGTCAGGCGCGCATTGGGGGAGGCGTATGTTCAGCAGTGGACTAAAACAGGCTGATGATGATAACATGACACCCATGAAATTATAAAGTCTTCTACAGGGTTACTTGTAAATCGATATATTCTTAGCTAGATGTGCTTGGGAAACTAAAATGTTACTAATAGTAGTAATGTAACTAATAGATTATGAAATATAAAAGTAAATTCTAAAAAGTAAGTAAGTTACATGTTGAGTTTGATTTTAATTTCAATCCAAAACTAAGTTTTAATAAAGCTTATCAATAAAGTTCATGCTAATTAGTTAAGTTAGTTTAGTTTTTAAATACCTAAGTAAATACGTAAAAACTTGGCCTCTGCTTACCTCTTGTAAGTTGTATCACATACAGCTACCTGCCTACCTGCAGCTTGTACCTAGATTTACTTCTTAAAGTTAAAATTGTAAGCACGCAATTACAAAACATTGCGAATATACGATATTTTTTATTATTAACTCAAATTAATTGCTCGTAAGTCGTACATAGTCTCCGTGCTCCGGAAGGCACATTAAGTCGTTGGACCGAGTAGCGAGTAAATCATAATTACTGTGTAAAACATTCATTAACAAAATGAGCTCGGTCGTCACAGCTAGCGTTGTCTTCGTGACAAAAACAATCAGTGAAAGCGTTGCTTCAGCTCGGCTGTCAGTCACAATGAGCGAGACCTCTTTTTACATAAAAACATTTTAATGTCCATATTTATGATGTGTTGCGGTGACTAATTGCAGACGTTACGCAGTTAACACCGGATTAGGATCAATAGTCGATACGATCTCATCACGCTAAAAATCAATTACGAAGATTTTTCTTACCCAGTTACCACGACTGTGGTATCGTATCGTTGAGTACTATGTTGGTGAATTCATACTCATTGTAAGAGAAAATAGTTTTTTTTGGTTTTCCTTAATAATGCTCAGAGAAAGTACCTAACTTGGACAGATGTGTTTACACAATACATTTTTATTTTCATAAAAAATAATAGTACCTTCCTGATTGAATATCATTTAATTCATAGTATACTTAAGTAGTTGCGGACTATTACGGAAAATTTGAATGCTGCTGTAGGTGTGTACATTACTTTAAGAACCATGTACCTACCTGTTATTTACATGAATACCAAAAATAAAGTTTTGCGTTATGAATTTTACAATACCTACATAATATACAATGTGTATCTTTTGTGTGGGATCTTTTATGAAGTCAATTTACGTATAAAACTGAACAACTTGTAGAACATAAATTCGCAAAAAATTTTTGGAAGTAACCAAAGTTGGAAAACCAAAAATTTTTCATGTTACATGGCTCGTTTATTTATTTATTTTATGCAAACCGATGTTCTACAAGTTGTTCAATTTCATGAGTACATTAACCTCCTAAAGGGTCCCACACCATTTATGTAACAGGTTGTATATACAGTGGACATGACAATACAAATACAAATAACTTTGACTATAGGTATAACCCTATAATTGCGAAGAAAATCAACTGTTCCATAAATTTTTTCAAGTTATATGAACATAAATGTATGGAACAGGTTATTTGTTTTTTATACATGGTAACATCTAACCTTTATCGCTGATAATGAATATGCATCTTATTATGTAAATAGACAAACTGTTACTTTCGTAGTAGTTTCTTAATCTTAATAGTATTCTAATTAACAATATATTTTAACACGCGATGCAACTTAATTATAGTTTATAATTTGTAGCTGACAACACCTAAGCCACAGATAATATTAGTATACTTAGTATTAACTAAGTATACTAGTACCTGAGCTATATTTCGAGAAACTTTATGATTGCATTTTCTATTTTTGTTATTACACGCATTTGTGGTTTTAAAAGCAATTAAATGTATCTGAAGTTCTGTATCTAGATGACTAGCATATTTTTTTCTTTTTTTTTCCTACTTGGTCTCTCTCAGTTATAGCTCTAGGGAGCTCAGACTGATTATTGATTAACTGGACTTCTAGCGAGACCTAAAGGCCTCCAGCTAAAGCAATTAAACTAAACCTAAAGCAACTGCAGCTAAGGGCGCCCCCTAATGGGACTCGGGCCTCGGCTTAGGGCGTTGCTTGGGGATGCTAGGGACTAGCTGGATCTGATTTTAGCATATTTTTAGGTACTTCTATATGTAAGTGCCTAACTCTCTATATCTTTTTCTAATCTATAGAGAATACTGTCCTTTTTAACCGACTTCCAAAAAGGAGGAGGTTCTCAATTCGACTGTATGTTTTTTTTTTTTTTTTTTTTGTATGTTTGTTACGCGATTACTCCTTCAGTTGTGGGCCGATTTTCAAAATTCTTTTTGTAATCAAAAGGGTATACTCCCGAGGTGGTCCCATAGAAATATTATCGTGATCTGATCATAAACTTACGAGATATGAAACGGAACTCCTCGTAGGATTATAGCAGAATTGTCGTAACAAGTAATATTGCTTTGTTTATACGTGCAGTCGATGGCTGACGAGTAAAGAGGAAGAGGGGGGATACGTGGTCACCCCCCCCCCCCCTCCTATAATCATCCAAGATAAAAAATATCGTGTGAGGTATCGTTTAAATGGGCTTTTCATAAGGATTTCAAATATTAGCCTCACAAAAGTCTGGGAGGGGGATTAATTTTAGGTACCACTAAAAATCGTGAAAAAAAATTCAGACTTCAAAAGGAACTAAAAAGCTTAAAATAACTTTAAAACGTTTTGGAGTCGGTTCCAAGTCAAGTTCTAGCCTCTTTAACCTTCTCATTAAGAACTTGACTTGGAACCGACTCCAAAACGTTTTAAAGTTATTTTAAGCTTTTTAGTTCCTTTTGAAGTCGGTTTTATTTTTTATTATTAAAGTTTTTATATAATTTAATCTTATACTTTGAGTTAGAATTTTTTAGTATTTCGTAAAATGTCTCGTAATATACGCTGGTTACTTAGCGCTACTATGTTATGAGGTTGCGCATGATGTCATAGACCCAGGGAAGACAAACAAACACTCATTTAGTTTACGTTTATTATGCCTATGCACCATGACAGTCTTAAAAGAAAATACCACAAGGTAATTTTAGTATAGAAAATTTTGATTATGAGCATGATTTGACCCTAGGACTAGGCTAGGCTGTTATTATCATCGCATTACCCAAAAGGTTGAAGGTTCAAATATTGGTCGTATTTTAAATTTTAGTACCTACGTATACAAATAATTTTAAAAAAAACTATAAACAAACTTCAAAATATCGTCATCAAGTATGAAGTAGGTATTGTGTGGAACTCGTCAAAACAAATCAATTAAAAAATGAGCCTAAACTTTACCAATAGATATTAAATAGTTCCACCAAACTTTTTTACTTTACTAACTGTTACTTTCGTAGTTCCACTATCTAGCTCCTGGCTCCATCATCAGATCAGCTCGATAGTACCAAATTATTGTATAGTCAAGTGTTGTAAAGTTTCAAATCGGTTTGACAATTAGAAGTAGGTTAAGTCCGACTTCCAAGATTAGTTTTCACAAGTAGTTTTTATCTACTTTACTTCTAGCTACTAAGAATTATTTATACATGAAACTACAATAACCAGATCTACATATTATATCTTCTTTATCCTCTTCTCCTTCTTTCTTTATCGTATGGTTGAAGAACAGAACACTGGTATTCAGCTGCATCCGGTAAGACTGGAAGCCGACCCCAACATAGTTAGGAAAAGGCTAGGCAGATGATGATGATGGTTGATGAACAACCTGGTGTAAGAGTTTAACCCGCCTTTAGGCCTCTGACATGGCTTTACACACCGTTGAAAACTCTCTTAGATGTGCTGATTTCCACATGATGTGTTCCTTCACCGTTTTTAGCAAGTAATACTTAATTTCTAAAACGCACATGTTTCTAAAAATTCAGAGGAACCTAAGACCTTTGAAATTACAGTCCAACAGTCATACCCAAAGATATTGGAAAGAAGGTCATACCACTAAGTTATCACTGCCATAAGATATTAAATTACACATACTTACATGTCATTTGACATTATTCACCTTATTCAAATCATAATAAGTATAAATATGAAGCTATAAAATACAGTGTTTGTTGAACGCAGCATTTAGAGTGCTTAGTCATTCTCCTTTATACGAATTAGCGCAATCGTAAGTGTGAGCTCTATTCAAATATTGTCGACTCATATCGGTTAATTACGCCATACCTGCTATATTAGGTTGACACAAATTTAACACCACATTTGTGTAAAAAGCCATTAAGTACGTCTTAGTTACACATAATGTAACCAATATTATGTGATGGACTTTGTTAAATTTTCTCTATTGCCTTCGCCGTCATCTGTTTTGTTTAACTGACATAAATAAAAAAACATAATGATTCTTCTTGTCGAGGCAAGACCCAATTCAGGTTTTACTCAAGGAATATGTAATAATAACAATACCCTCCTGACCAAATTTCGGTCACAGCGGCCAATCTGAACGAAGATTAGCCAACCACGCAGGAGATATTATAGTGCACAAGAGTGCGCGTCAACACAGGTGCACTCTCTATTCCCTAACTCTCATAGTCCGATGGGATGGCAATCCGACACGACCGGAGAGAGATCAGACGCAGGGCCAACGGCTTTACGTACTTTCCGAGGCACGGAGTAAGTGATAATTAATTTATAAAACGCACATAACTTACGAAAAAACAAAAATGCGCGCCTTGCGTTTGAACCCGAGACCACTGATTTGCCAGTCAACGGTCACCATCACTAGGCTATCACGAATTCACGGCTCATATACAAGGAATATGTAGCAAGGTAGCAACCTCGATAGCTTCTTTCTCACTAGCCTCATTAAGGTCTTACACATAGCCTTACAGGACGGGCAAGGAAGTATCTATACAGGTGACATGTCCTGCACGGCCGCTTGGCACTCGTACTGCACCTCAGTCAGGTCAATCACACCCGACTTAGCTAAGCTAAGCTCAGTTATATTTGCAGTCACCAGCAACCGTCCGGACATGTTTAGAGATATTGAAATATTTACTTTAAAATTGTTGTTTTTTTGTAGCGGTTGAATACATATTTTTAAAGAAGTAGTTCTAATTATAATCTGCTGATTTACATAATATCATAATCGATTATGTATTTAAGTATGTCAAATGGTTAAGGTTAATTGTTCAGAATTGACGTTCTCTTTTTGTAGGTAAATAACAGCTACAAATAAATAATTTCATTTGAAATAACGAATAAATAATTTATTGAATTGGAACTGCATCCCCAAAAAATGAGAAATCTATTATTATTACACGGCAATGGATAGGTAAATGCCTAGCGTATCTATCGTATATATATCAAGTGTAGCCTTAACTTAATTAATATTAAAGATATTTAAATTAAATTAGTCATGTCTAATAAATAATTTCATTTTCTACACATGTGAATTTAAACAAGGCGACTTCACTTTGATCAAACAAAACAAAACAGCGGTCTAACTATGAAAGTCGTTTTTTAAAATATTTATTTAATTCGCGATCCACTCCAAGTCCGTATCATTCGTTTCCATTTTGATTACGTATTTAAAAGTAATGAATATTATTAATATTTTTATGACTGCAACTTATAAAAACGATATTTATATTTTTTTCTGAAACTAGGTAAATCGTTATAATAACACTTCTAGACACGATTTTGAATGTTACTGTCACTTCATTAGTTTGATTACCTATATGATTAGTGTGCGCGTTTAAAGAAAAATACATACCTAATGCTCCATCCTCGAATCGAGCACGCACTACGCAACGGCATTCAATTAATTGAATTTATTTCTTTCCTATTTTGGAACTACCCAAGTACAAGTAGGTATTCAATATGAAATATTTACTCGGGTAAATCAGAAAAACCCAACAGAAATAATATCATTATTTTAATCTTGGTCTGCAATCCAACCAGATAAATGGTCTCCCAAAACACACGCTTATCGCATAATTCGTCCGTCGTCGCTTCGTACAAATTTGCATGAATTAGAATAAATTAAAATATATTACCTCAGTCTGCATCATCGCTATAGTATCTATTTTGGGGGATAGTATACATTTCACTTTCTATCTGTCTCACATTTTAATCAATCTAAAATAAAAAGTGCATAGAAAGCCGCAATGTATAATTTACATATTAAACAATCGATATATTTTTATTATTTTTTATTAGAAATCAATAAACTTCCGCGGATGCATTCAGTTCGACCGCGGTACAGTTATTTCTTGCCGGATGTTTCAACTGTTTCACGTGCTAATTACTGGTAGTTTTTATCATAACACGATGCATTTTGTGTCAATAATGTGACTATGTGAATGTGCGGCGATTATGTCCAATCAATGATCTAAAAATGAGGTAGCTAATTAATGAACTTATCTCCAATTTATAATTTGTGTAACGTCATTATCGACATGAGTTTATATTATATACAGCTGACAATAAAAAACCAATAGATTTTAAATGTGTTTGTCTTGTTTTAATTAGATGTTATGAATTACTTTCAGACATTAATTATAGATATTTTTTTTAAACGATAGAAGAAAGAATACTTGAGATATATGACGATTGTATGTTAACCTACGTCAGAGGCCTCTGGGCGGTTTAAACTTAAACTCTTGGCTATATTATAAAATGCTTTGATAGATTATAATCCTTGTGATAAAATCATTATCCAAGTGATATAATCGTTACCCCAGTGCTATAATCACTATCCTAGTGATATAATGATTATCCTATTGATATGATCATTATACTATTATATCACGAAAATAACTATCTTACTGCAGCATAAACATTACATTCGGTATTCAGTCTTTTAAGATAAGCAAGTACAGACGCGAACACATCAAGGTATTAGGTACAATCTGTCAAATTTCTATTTATAGATTTTCAACTTACTCGCTAAAGCATTAGGTTTAAAGTTGATTAGTAAAATTTGACAATTTCAGGTACCTCGATGTCTGTAGTTGTACATAATATGAATTTCAACTCATATTATTGCTTGTCCATTTATTAGTCAAACGTGGAGCCTCTACTATTACATTACTACAGTGGATAAATTCAAAGTGTTGGTCATCCATGCATAACTAAAAAGAATTAGAATAGGAGTGGTGTCGACACGTTATATTACTTATTATCGTATAGATCTAAGTACTGTAGCGTGTAAATATTTAGATTTTCTTAGTCATGAAACTTTTCGAATTTATTTTTCCTCATTTGCCTTTCATACAGATGAGCATGCATCTAATTTGTTATACCTATGGCCAAAAAACTTAGAGTAATACATAATACATCCATTTATATTAGGTATAATTAAAATTTTTTTTTCGTATTCATTCCACACGCGATTGAATTTGATTAAATACGTATATTTTCTTCCCTTTTACTAAAACACTTCGTCTTCGTGTCAAATTTCAAGCCTATACTATCGGGTATTGGCGATGGGACTTTTATAATGAAAATATGCTTTTACAATTTTGCAATTCAATGAAGTAGACTATAGTATTCAGCATTATTTCAGTTTAGCTTAGCTGATACACGAACGGATAAACAAAACAGATATACACAAAGAGACTGAAAAGAAAGCGATCGTATAAAGCTTCCAATTCTTTTTTAGATAATAGTAGGCCTAGTTATTATTTTGATATTATATGTTAAAAATAGTACTTACGAATATAAGAGTTTGTAAATATACCAGCATAAAATTGCTATGCAATTTATATTAAGCTCATCCCATCCGACAATAAAGCTAATAGAGTTGTAGGTTCCTACAACTTGCGTACTCTCTAATGTAAGTTATTCAAAGAGAGAAACAAGATTTATTTTATTATGCCATGAAAATGTAGAGGTTACGATTTCCATAAGTCATTCAATATGACTTCTAAATCAATCCCTTGATTAATCAATCTTATAAAACCCAACTTTCCATTTTATAATCGACTTATGTAAATTGCAGATGGTGCCTCAATGAGAGTGTTGAGCCATGCGCAGCGACGTGGCTTACCGCGGGCTCTCGCAGCACGTGGAGTTGGACAGAGCTGCCGACCCTCGGGACCGGTTCAATCTACAGGAGCTCATAGGAGAGGGCACTTATGGCGAAGTCTACTGCGCCAGGGACAAGAAAACCGGTAGACGGGTTGCGATCAAGGTTAGTCTATTTCTCTGAAAAAGTGATATAATATGCTCTCGACTCTGTAAAATGTTACTTGCATGGCTGTGTGATGAAATGAAACTTGATGTTTTATTTCATCACACAGCCAAGCAAGTTAAAAATTACCCGGTTGAAAATTAACAGAAATTTATCTACCTGTTCAGCACATAAATCCGGAACTTCTCGACTGCAGCAAAAATTTGCAAACCAGTTAACAATATTAGTCATAATAAAAGTTGTTCACCTTATCTTAGGACATATGAGCTGACGTCATTTGAATAAAAGCAATCGTTCAAGAATATCTTTGTGCCGATATTTTCAGAAATTATGTTATTTTAGTGAGCATGAGCACGACAAGGTCAACAACATTTATAGGGCATGCACTCGTAAAGTGTACGGGTGAAATCCGAGAGAAACTGCCTCGCACACTAGCCCTACAAGTTTTAGTTTATTAACAATTCAATGTAATGGGTTCCCTGTTAAGGCGTAGTTGTTAAATGCTTTAATTTGAATAAAGATTACAGTCAGTTACTAATAACTGCTGAGAATTACACTTCTTTAATTAACCAGGTAAACACAGCAATTCAGTTTTTTTGACACAAAAAATTTATTAACATCTTAACGTAATTAAATTTAATGTATGTAAGTACTTTGTATGTATGAGAATGTTGTGGATAAAGAATAGGTCGATGAATTTTTATGGGGGTATTGTTAGCATACGGTATGTAATTGATTGCATAGATGTTATCTCAAAATGTAGTATTGATGTCAAGGCCGCTTAACAATAGTAATACACGACTGACATGGCTTTGCCGCCTCTCGTTTTGAACATAACAATATAACTTGAAACCAATCTATAAGTACTTACATTATAATACTGAATACAATGTGATACGATTATAT
Source organism: Protodeltote pygarga (assembly GCA_936450705.2). Classification (NCBI taxonomy): domain Eukaryota; kingdom Metazoa; phylum Arthropoda; class Insecta; order Lepidoptera; family Noctuidae; genus Protodeltote; species Protodeltote pygarga. The sequence goes on along the minus strand of OW388249.2, from coordinate 9,544,714 downwards.
TTCAATCCATTTTTATTTTCCAGATATTGGAAAACATTACAGAAAACATAGAAGAAATTGAAGAGGAATTTTTGGTATTTCGTGATTTGTCAGGACATCCTAATATTCCGGAATTTTTCGGACTATTTTTGAAACGTGGTGTGTGCTCAGATGATGACCAAATATGGTTCGTAATGGAGGTCAGTATGTGATTTATTTCAAGCATGCTTCGCTTTATGCGAAAGCCATAAATCTACATGACCTTTGCGTTTGCAGCTCTGTACCGGCGGTTCGGTGACTGATTTATGCGCGGGAATGCGGGCTCGCGGTAGCAGTCTCACCGAACCACAACTCGCGTATGTGTTGCGGGGAACTGCACGGGCTCTAACACACCTACACGCTCATCGATGTATGCATCGTGACGTCAAAGGGCACAACATTCTTCTTACCGAAGATGGTGAAGTTAAATTGGTTGATTTCGGAGTGTCATCACACTTAGCTGCTACCGCAGCAAGAAGAAATACATCAGTAGGCACACCTTACTGGATGGCACCTGAGGTATTATTAACGTTTCTGAAATTATATACCTACAAGGCTAAACTACGATATTACATTGTTGTCTATTTGTCCCATATACCTACCTAACATTAACGATAATCGTGACCCCGAATATAATACTATAGTGACATTTTGAAAGTGGCTGTAATGATCTCGTATTATTATGACAGTGTAAGGTCACCGGCATTGTTTTCGGTTGCAGGTCATAGCGTGTGAACAACAACTGGACGAATCTTACGACTGCCGTTGCGATGTGTGGTCAGTGGGCATAACGGCTATAGAGTTAGCTGAAGGTGAACCTCCGCTCTCAGGACTACACCCGATGCGGGCCCTTTTCCAGATACCTCGAAATCCACCACCATCTTTGAGTCATCCTGAAATGTTTTCGCCACAACTTGTAGACTTTATTGCAGATTGCTTAGTGAAAGACATGAATCAGCGGCCATTTGCAAGGGAACTTTTGGAACATCCTCTGCTACTCGCTGTCAGTAGCTTTGAGGATAAGGTGCTTATATTATTCCACCTAAAAAAATGACATGTCAAATAATTGGAGAGTATTGAGTAAAATTAAATATTTTTATAGATCCGTAAAGAACTTCAAGCGGAGATAAAACGACAGAGAGCCGAAGGACGAGGCTCTCGCGCGCCTGAAGCAACGACCAAGAGAGGGAAACTCAAATCTCATCGGAAAGCACAACCAGAAAAAATGTACACCGATGACCTAGCGACATTGGAAGTTTTGACTGAAGATGCTATAGTAGAACAACTACAAAAGAGATACACACAAAACCAGATTTATACCTATATAGGAGATATACTGGTCGCTGTAAACCCATTTACAGACGTGGGAATGTATACCACAAAGGTAATTATGACGACGCCTAAAAGTCACCTCACCATTTTTCTTTTTTAGCTTTGGTTAGCTGCGGAGGTGTTTAATTAATTCGTACTCACGCGTTTGGACTTAATTATTAATGTGTGGGTTGCCTTGCGATGTTTTGCTTCGCTGTTTGCGTGTTGAAAAGAATAAGGAAAGACTTAGTAAACTTTTTTGTAATCAATGCTAACCATGGCCATGATGCTAACAATTATACATAGGTATATTTACGATCCAAATTAATAATTTACGAATATCGTGTTTATCGTGAATAAAACCTTATTTAGGTATCTTACAACTATAGTACGTTAAACTATAATAAGGATATTATAATCTAAAACCATGAAACGTTAAACAATGAATCCATCCATTGCTCTAAAATCAAGAAGAATTTGCTTGTTTGCTTCCTCGACAATTACAATGAGAAATATTATAATTTTTCTAGACTCAACAGATATACCAAGGTCGATGTCGCTCTGACAATCCACCGCACATCTACGCGGTCGCGGACGCGGCGCACCAAGCGCTATTGCACCAGAAACTACACCAAGCCATCGTCATATCGGGGGAGAGCGGTGCCGGCAAAACCGAGTCTGCTAATCTTTTATTGAAACAACTTGTATTCTTGTCGAAGGTAGGTTTATTAGGTGCTTATCTGTAGCAATTAAACACCAAACTTAAAAGGCAAAGTGTCTGTAAAGAGCTGAGTTTACGGTACAGTCGGAACAATCTACGGTAAGGCCTACGGTACGGTAATTACCTACTAGGTTAATTAAAAAATAGAACATATTTGTTTGAAATTATTTGTCAGATTACTTAATATTAAATAAAAAAAAAGTTAAAAAGAGCTCAAAATTACCATTTGTGGAAACCTATTCATCATTGTGTTTTGGAGTTCTCAATACACTCCAAGCAAAAAAAAAACGTAATTTAGTGCTCGGCTCAAATTAATGCGCAATTTCCTTTTACAGACACAAAATCGTAATTTGGAAGAAAAGATACTACAAGTAAATCCAATTATGGAGGCCTTTGGCAACGCTCGGACCGGCATCAACGCAAACAGTTCTCGTTTCGGCAAATATCTAGATTTGTCTATGATGAGAGTTGGGCGGATATCCGGCGCTCGAATCTCAGTATATCTTCTTGAACAATCGAGAGTTGTTCATCAGGCTTTGTGAGTAAACACACCTTTTTATTGCCTTTTTTAAGTTGCGCTTTCTTTACCAAGATCCTTCTAGTCTTATTATTCATAAATTTGGTTGGGGTTTGCTTCTAATTTTAATCAATGCGTCTGAATAACCTTTTTTTTTAGAGCGACTGCCTAATGGAACCCTACAACCCTAAATGATAATATATTTTAAGGTTAGATCAGATTTCAAGATATAAAGACTGATTTAATGAAAAAAATAATATTTTTATTCATGTAGACTATGAGGCACATATTCTTCTCAACATTCACTGTCAATAAACTTCATGATACCCTCTATCAATCGTTTAACGTGCTCTCCTAGGCACGAAACAAATGTTATTTTCTTTTTAGTAGGTACGTATATACCTCACGAATATAAGTCAGAGGTGACCGTTACAGTCACCACTCCACTTAAGTTGTGAAATCTATCCTTATCCTCCTATATTCTTGTTCCAGGGGTGAAAGTAACTTCCACGTTTTCTACTACTTATACGACGGCCTTGAAAGTGAAGGTCGTTGGAGGAAGTTCTACTTAGACGAGCAGCTCAAGTCCAGGCATCGCTACCTGCAGCCGTTGTCTGTTGCGCACAGGGAACATAATGTGCATCGCTGGAGACAATTAAATCAAGCTTTTAAGGTGAAATATTTAAATTATCACTAAACAATAAAAGTCTGAAATCTTATCTTTCAAAACTAGAGGGACAACGTTTAAAATAAACGGTCTGAAGTAATATTACTATTAATAATGGTCATAAGAACATGGGTGTTATTAGGGGTCATCTCATACGATAAAATCCATGTATTATCTCATTAATAAGCTTTAAAACCAATGTGGGTTCTTGTTCTCAAAAGTTTACCCTGTTTAGTCAAAAATTAATAAAAATATTGACACTATTTCAAAAACTTATTTACTTTTCTAGGTAGTCGGTTTTCAAGACGAGGAAGTGCGGATAATCTACAAGATGTTAGCTGCGATACTTCACCTCGGTGACATTGAGTTCGGGGAAACAGCCGGCGAAGACAATACAGATAACAAAGCCACCATCATTGACACCGCACCGCTGCACAGAGGTAAACTAATGACAAAATTACGACTTTATAATGAGAGATGACGGTTGATGGCTATGTGAAGGTAGTGTTGCTTAAGTTTTAAACAAGTATCTTTGTGTTATTATTTATTTTTGTCTAGATTTTATCTTGTATTTTGGTTGTACATCTTCTCAGTATTTAAACATGACATAAAACAATTTTTGACGACTGCAAGGCGTGGTTAAGTCATTCAACTTATGCACGAGACAAATATTTGTGTATTATATAAATATTTGTATAATGGTAGAAGTGCAGAAAGTTAAAATTTGTAAAAAAGAAAAGAATTAAGGTTGTGTACTGAATTATACCACTGACTGGACCACTTGTCTTAATCATTCGCTATGACCATCTATGTATTTGTTCCTCAGCGTCGTGCCTTCTTGGCGTGGAGACAGTAGACCTCCGAGAGTGCTTGACGAGCAGCAGCGTCGTGGCTCGCGGAGAAACTATCGCACGGCACAGCTCGCCCACTGAAGCTGCCGTTGCCAGAGACGCTACTGCTCGAGGACTATATGCCAGAGCCTTCGATAGAATTGTTGAGAGAATCAACGCGCTGCTATGTCAAAATAGACCTAACTTGTAAGTATTCTAAAGTTAGGCCTTTCTCTTAAAATGACGTGGGCTGACTTCTAAACAGGTTTTTATAATTAAGTGGCCCAGTATTCCAAGTCATTGTCAAAATAAATACGATGTTTATAATAAGTCCCCTTGTTAAATCGTCTTCTTAGAAGACTTTAAATAGACCTAATTTAGGATTTAATTAATGTATTGTTACAGGAACGAGCAGCTTTCCATCGGGATACTAGATATTTTTGGATTTGAGAACTTCAATAGAAATTCGTTTGAGCAGCTATGTATAAATATAGCTAATGAACAAATCCAATACTACTTTAACCAACATATTTTTACTTGGGAGCAACAGGAGTATATGGCGGAAGGTGTTCCTGTAGATTTGGTGGAGTTCTCTGATAACAGACCAGTTTTGGATATGCTGTTGTCGAGACCTATGGGTATGTTGGCATTGTTGGATGAAGAAAGTCGTTTCCCTAGATCAACAGACAAAAGCCTGATTGGTAAGTTTTTTAAATCAGCAATAGAAAGTTATAAATACAAAGATTTTAAAACTTTACTGATTCAATATGTGTGTTATGCTTTATAGAAAAGTTCCACAACAACATCAAGAGCAAATATTACGTTCGACCAAAATCCGACGCTATATGCTTCGCGGTCCATCACTTTGCCGGCCGCGTGGTGTACCAGGCTGATGGCTTCCTAGAAAAGAACCGAAATTTCCTACCTCCAGAAGTGGTTCAGCTAATGAGACAGAGTCAATACGACATCATTAGGTTCCTGTTCCAGTGTCCTATCACCAAAACTGGAAATTTATATTCACCGCTGCATGGCGATATGGATAGGAGCTTAGAGAGTCCAACATCTGGTGATATTAAGGTAATTTTGATATAATATCATCCACATCTCTTTTTCACATAATAAAATCATATTATTGGCGTTTTTTGAATAAAAGCAAAGAAGAACTTTGTGAAATATTTATATTATTATTTTTATTTTAAAACGAATTTTCTCCCTTCTAGGAAGGGTAAGTTGAAACTTGCCGTGCGGGCCATAGCCAAGCTCGACAAGTTTAAAGTGTGAGACCGGTGAATGTGAGAGATGATGATGATGAAGTGGCTAGAAATTTTCGAGTAATTCGACAGGTGTTGAGAATGGCGGCTTTTTGTAATAGATAGATGGTAGATGGTGGCATGTTTAAGCTGTTAAGGTTTGGCTGCAGAGTTTTTGGGATGACGCCTGTTGTTGAGATGATTAGTGGTACTATTTTAACTGTATCTACACGCCATTGAGTTCTGAGTTCAATGGACAAATCGGTATATTTTGCCATTTTCTCGGTGTGTGTTGTGATCAAATTATGTGTGTTACAAACTGCTATATCAATAATGTATGCGGTTTTATTTAATTTGTCAAATATTGTTATATCCGGTCTATTATAGTGAATTGTTTTGTCGGTTATGATTGTCCTGTCCCAGTAAATTTTTATGTCATTATTTTCTAAAACTGTACTTGGTTGGTATTTATAATAAGGTAATTTTTCGTTTATGAATTTGTGTCTGTAAGCTAAATTTTGGTGAACTATGGAGGCTACTTGATCGTGTCTATATTTATAATCCGTTTGTACGATAGCTTTACAGCCACCGGTGATGTGCTGTATTGTTTCTGAGCTGCTGTGACACCGTCTGCATAAATCTGTCTGTAAGTTAGGTACGCGAATAATAAATTTTTGATAATTCCTCGTATTCATAACCTGGTCCTGGATGGCGATCATAAAAGCCTCTGTTTCTGGGAAGAGTTCACCTCGCTGTAGCCATGCGTTCGACGCATCCTTGTCGACATGAGGTTGGCATAAATCAGCTCGGTGTCTCCCATGCAGAGACTTTTGTGCCCAAGTATCTATTTTACTTTGAGGGGTTACAATGATTTCATTATGTTGTGTATTTGTATTTGATAAGTTAAGTGGAGTCATTTTATTATCTATGGCAGTAATATATTTATGTAGTTGGGAGTGTGCAGATTTGTGGAACATATACTTGCGTAATGATGATATTTGACTATTGTGAAGGTTTTGGATGTCTATGAGCCCTATTCCTCCTTCTTTGCGTGGTAGTGTGAGTCGTTGTGTGCATGTTTTTGGATGGTGTTTTCTGTGTGTAGTCATGTGAGTGTTGATGATACATTGGAATTTTTTCAAGTCTGTTTGTGACCAGGTTATGACGCCAAAAGAGTACGTGAGAATGGGTATTGCGTATGTGTTTATGGCTTTTATAGTGTTGCGAGAGTTTAGGTGGCTTTTGAGGATTAAATTTAGTCGATATTTAAACTTTTTGGTTAGTTCTACTTTAGATTCCTTTTGGTGAATTTGTCTTGACTGTTGGAAGCCTAGGTATTTGTAAGTAGTGTGCTCATCCATGGGTTCTATTGTTTGACCAGTGTTTAGAGTGTAAGTGTTGAGTTGAACTTTTCCGCGATGAATTGAGTGGATTTTACATTTATCTACACCAAACTGCATATGGATGTCCTGAGAAAAAGTTTGTGTAATATCTGCGAGGTTTGATAATTCTGTGTTATTGGATCCATATATTTTTATATCATCCATATACATAAGATGAGATAATGTCTGGCTGCTATTGTTGTGTTTAAGCCTAAAACCTAATTTGCTGGCATTTAATAAGTGTGACAGAGGATTTAGTGCTAAGCAGAACCATAGGGGGCTGAGTGAATCTCCTTGGTAGATGCCTCTTTGTATTTTTATTGGTTCAGTGGATATAGTAGTGTTATTGTGGTTTAGTTTTAACTGTGTTTGCCATTGTAACATTGCTGCCTGAAGAAATGAAATTAGTGAAGGGTGAATTTTGTACAACTTAAGTATGAACAGAAGCCAGCTATGAGGGACTGAGTCGAACGCTTTTCTGTAATCTATAAACATTGTGTGTATATTCCTATTTCTTGTTAGTGCTTGTTTCATTGTTATATTATCTATTATTAATTGCTCTTTACAACCCCTGCTATTTTTTCTGCATCCTTTCTGTTGTTCGGCTAATATGTTATACTGCTCTGTATGTTTATATATCATCTCACTGATGCATCCTGTTATTATTTTATATATTGTTTGGAGGCATGTTATAGGTCGATAATTTGCAGGGTTTGTTGTTTCGGAACTTTTAGGCAGCATGTAAGTGATTCCATGTGTTATGAATAAAGGCAGTGTTTGTGGTGACTGTATGAATTGGCATATGTGAGTGTGGATGTACGGGTGGATGCAAGAGAATTTCTTGTACCAGTAATTGTGGATGTTATCTGATCCAGGTGCTTTCCAGTTATGTGATCGTTTTATGACTTCAATAAATGTGTCTATCGGGATTGTTTCAAACTGCATCTGATCAATGTGTGTCGATATTATTATTATTATTATTGATTTTCATTGTTGTTTTTCAGGAACGCTTCAACAGCCGAGGCCTAGCCTCTCAATCCCGAGCCCAGCAAACAGTATCTACATACTTCAGATATTCACTAATGGAACTACTTCAGAAAATGGTGAGCGGGACTCCTCAGTTCGTGCGATGCCTCAAGCCGAATGACTCTCGTTCACCGAAACACTTCGACTCGGCGAAAATACTGAAACAGCTTCGGTATACCGGAGTTTTAGAGACTATTAGGATAAGACAGAACGGATTTTCCCACCGACTTACATTTGAAGATTTTTTGAAAAGGCAAGTAATCGGTGTTCTTACTTAATCGGCTTCAGATAACACTGTCAGTAGAACTCATTCATATTTTTTCAATATTTTTATATTTCATTTTGTTTTTCTTGTGTAGATATGGATTCCTCGCATTCAGTTACGACGAGGAAATGAAACCTAATCGTGACACTAGTCGGCTGTTGTTGCTAAGACTGAAGATGGATGGCTGGGCGCTCGGCAAATCCAAGGTGTTCCTCAAGTACTACCACGTTGAAGTCCTCGCAAGAATTTATGAGGAACAGGTACAATTAGAAATGATTTACCCTATACTCTTAAATATATTAATGAGATGTAGTCTTATTAATTGAAATGACAAATGAGATGGTACGGGAAAGCATGACAGAGAACAGAGACAATTGATATAGAGCATGTAAAATAGAGATGTAAATTAAAGACATTTTTATATAAAAAAAAACATAATGTAAATCTAAGTGCAACGTAGAGTTCAAGGAATTGGTCTTTCCATCCAAATTCCAGTAGACTTTTCCAGACAGCTTTAGTACCTAGTCGTATCTGAACTTCCAACAAATTTGGTCATTCAATAAAATTACACCTTATAAATCCTTATAAATGTCTTTAACTGAATAAGAAGATTAGTACCTACAAATAAGTGCAAAAGGGACGAAGGATGAAGAATAAAACTATATGAAACTTTTTTACGACATCTGAGTAATTCACTTCAGGCTTTACATAATTCCACGCTTTATTCTTTTCAGATAAGAAAAATAGTACTAGTCCAAGCGTGCGTCAGACGATGGTTGGCGCGGCGACATTTCCATAGGCTAAAGGCACAGATGGCGATATCTGTGCTGACCTTACAACGACACGTGCGTGGCTGGCTCACACGCAAGAGACTGCAAGAGAGACAGAAGCAGCTGGCGAGAGAGTTCCAAATGGAGCAGGATAGCCAGAGGAAACAACATAAGTCTGGTTAGTTAATAGTAACAATTGTGATTTTCTGCCTTTGTTTGAGGAGCTCTCGTTTGATAGCCTAGTGGTGGTGACCGTTGACTGGCAAGTCAGAGGTCTCGGGTTCGAACCCAAGGCGCGCACCTCTGACTTTTCGTAAGTTATGTGCGTTTTATAAATTAATTATCACTCTCCGTGCCTCGGATAGCACGTTAAGCTGTTGGCCCCGGCTGTCTATTGTAGATCTTTGACAGTCGTTACAGGTAGTCAGAAGCCTGAAAGTCTGACAACCAGTCTTACCAAGGGGTATCGTGTAACCCAGTATGGGTTGTGGAGGTCTGATAGGCAGTCGCTCCATGTAAAACACTGGTATTCAGCTGCATCCGGTAAGACTGGAAGCCGACCCCAACATAGTTGGGAAAAGGCTAAGCAGATGATGATGTTTGAGGAGGTCTTCGTCTGTGAAGCCGATTTAAACTAAAGGCAATTTAGATCAATTTTGATAATTATGAACTCTATATACAAGGTGGAATGTTGTAATGCCACCTGGAGGGGAAGTACTCTTAATACTTTAGATAGAAAATTTTACTCAAAGGAAACATTCCTTTATTTTTGAAAAGAAAAAAAACTGCATTAAAGATTTTTAAAAATTCGCTTGCCGCACACGGTAATCGAACCGACTAAAATCTGTAAAAGTTGCACCGTGTACTTTTATTGCATTGATTGTTAGGGTCAATAAGGATGAAATCTCTTTAACAAACTTCATAAATTGAATAACATGAAAACAATTAAATTTTAAATTAATTTAATTATGCACAAAAATTTAAACTAACTTATTAATTGCTCGAAATGGGCTCCATTTTCAGAAGTTAAATGAATGGAAAACAATGAAATCTTAAATTATTAATTCAATGGGTCAAGCTAAAGCACTTTTACTCAAAGATCTATCTGTGTACTTATGTTATTAATTAATTATTATCATTATTATTATTATTATTCAATTTATGAAGTTTGTTAAAGAGATTTCATCCTTATTGACCCTAACAATCAATGCAATAAAAGTACACGGTGCAACTTTTACAGATTTTAGTCGGTTCGATTACCGTGTGCGGCAAGCGAATTTTTAAAAATCTTTAATGCAGTTTTTTTTCTTTTCAAAAATAAAGGAATGTTTCCTTTGAGTAAAATTTTCTATCTAAAGTATTAAGAGTACTTCCCCTCCAGGTGGCATTACAACATTCCACCCTGTATATATATCCCTATATTGTAAAGAAAAAATAAGAACATGAAGAAGATGATACGAAACTATTGTATTGTTATCCGGATTACATGTAGTATATACTTGCAAAGTTTCATATCGTTTATCTTTCATTAAAATCTACTTGCAAGATTTGTTTATAATTACAAAAGAAGTTAATATAAGTTAAATGTGTAAACAAATCGTGCCAAACTATCAAAGCTATAATTTCATACAACAGGTGTCCCTAATAAGAATAAAGCGATGATGAAAGCGAAGGTTTTGAGGCGGATGACGTCAAGAGACAGTGACACCAATGAGTCAAACGGCAACAAAGAGAACATCGACACTAACAGAGCGGCCGTTGTGATACAGAGTCGTAAGTATTATCCTGATACATTATCCTTTACGTAGGTGTAGGAGATCAGAGTAGATTAATTTATAAAATACTACCGTACTTATAGCTACTAACAAAACCGGTGTTTTGCCAAAAACTGCCCCTAATAAGTAACTTACAAAACGTTTGACTATTGTTTTACGCATGGAGGAAAAATTTTACCTTTGTCAATCTTCTAAGATTTTACCACTATGGTACAAGTTCCACGGTTCTACCATACATAAACAGCCAACCAAGCAATTAACTAACTGTATTTGTCATTGATAGGTTTATAGATAGGTCTGTCGATTGTGTAGTAACCGCTTTCTGTTTGCCCTGAAAGGCCACTTAGCCATTTTGCCACAGCAACATCCTGCTTACTAATAACACTGCGGTCATCAATCCTTTTGTTATGGTTAGTTTTGATGACGAGGTTTATTCGATTAATAAAACTACCCCTGCCTTATTGGACTCGTCAATGTAATCGACTTGATAAATTATAAACTTTTAGTTTCGACCTCACAATATCAATTAAACTGCTGTTGAGTTTTTTGCTGTCAGAAAATACTTAGTAAGAACTCGGAGGTTTGTTTCCACTTTTTTATATGACTGAAGAGGCAAATGAGCGGATTTTAAATCCGTAACACCAAGAGTATCACCGATGCATTGTCGATCTAATACTGCTAACCCTGGGCTTTGGTTAATCGGCACCCACCGTACGAAAAGCAAACACAGGGTCGAGTCATCAAGATTGATTCCATCAGGAATCCTCTTTTATATATTTTTAGAAATAATCTCTCCCAGAATACAACCTAGACGGTCGCTATTATATTGCCTCTCTAAAGTTAAACTACGATGCGCCTGTAGCGCATTTCAGGAACTGAAAGGGAGGTCATAGTGACCGTACAGTAATGCAAGTATGTTTGTTTGTTATGTTTCCTTAGACTTCCGCGGCTACACGGCGCGTCGCAAGTGGGCAGCAGGCCGCGCACCCGGCGCCGCGCCCGCCTCGCCGCAGCAGCTGATGCAGCACTACTCCGTGCAGGAGAGGGCCACGCAACTACATTCATTTGCTGACCAAGTACGTACTTCTCATTGTGTTTTCTGCAATAAAGATATTGATAATTTTTTACAAAATTTTCGTAGCGTTGCTGATATTGAAAGTGAAGAATTAACGTAATATATTTTAAACTGTATACCAGTTCCATCATTGTCTTTAATCCCAAAATGGGCCAGATGGGGTCGACGATGTAGTAATAAGAAGATATGGATATACTCGTACGTAATCAACAGAAGATTGGTACAAGTGTACGAGGGTCTAAGGCTCACACACAGGCCCGATGTTTTTGACTCTCTCTCTAGCGAAAACAACACTCGTACTATAGAAGAGGAGTGATATCAAAAATTTGTGTTCTATTTACCGACTATTATCAGTCAGGGGAATAAAAATGAGTCACAGGTTTCTATTCACCTTCCTTTATACATTACTTCTAGGTACACGACAAGAACCAGGAGGTCCACAAGAACTTGCGTCGCAACAAACCCGGGATCCGCCTGCAAGAAGTGCAGCGCGCCGATGAGTACCGCCAACCGCCTGGCTTCACGCTGGTGCCGGCCATCGTGAGGGGACAGCCTACGCAGCTCGAACAGGATGCTAGCAGGATGTCCAGGTAAATAGGAATAACTATCTACTTCCTTTCTTGCCAACTTGGGACTTCATTGACACTATAACAATAAAACTGCCAATAATAATAAGAGGTTGTGTGTATTTTACTAACTTTTTACATGGTTTGGTCCATGCTTTCTCTAATGGAATTATCGCAGTCCGTCGCCTGAGTTCCTCGAAAGTCCCGCTAGACCTTGGGACGAACCGTTGATTTGTAAGAAAGACTTTGAGATCAGACCTAACAGGTTTGTACCACAAAACACAATTTATGTATAAGCTAATCTAGTCTAATTGCCCAAACTAAGCTGTATTAAGTGCTTAGCGCACGGATTTAGAGGGTCATTACTTTGTATGAAAACAAAGCGGGCCTCAAAGCTAACTATATTTGTGTGTTAGTTATCTAGTAGGTAATCTGATTTTCCAACCCTACGTTATTTACGTTTGACATTAAAATGTTATGTAAATTGTTCATTTGTGACGTTCACACTCGTATGAAATTCGCTTTTAGCTAATGGTCTTCACCGTCATTCATTTACATTTACACCCGACGAAAACAGAGAGGTGTTATAAGTTTAACGTGTGTATCTGTGTATCTGTAGCATCGCATCGGAAGCTCCTAAACGGATGAACCGATTTTGATTTAGTTTTTTTTATTTAAAAGGTGACTTAATTGAGAGTGTTCTTAGCTAATAACTAAAAATTTAAAACACTCTCCATCCTTTCAAAACTTTCAAATAAAAAAAACTTAATCAAAATCGGTTTATTGTTTGGGAGCTACAATGCCACAAACTGACACACAGACACGTCAAACTTATCAATACCCCTCTTTTTGTGTCGGGAGTTAAAAAAAAAGATAATTTAGAGAAAGAAAGAGTTCATGTGTTGGGGGTTTTTTTAATTTTAATATTGTGGTTCATTTTAGATCACACCGTATGTTTATGACATTTTTTCCAAAGATTACTTGCTATTTATTTCCTATTTATTACCTAGTAAAATAAATAAAAATCATATATAGTAAAAAAAAATATTTCCCTCGTAGATACCAACCAACAAGCAATGGTCACGGATACAGAGACGACAGACATCTCCAAGCGAACCACAACAGGCAGAATTTGCCTTGCAGTCGACAGTGCGGTGGCCTAGTCAGGTACGACCAGTACGACAAGTACGATCAATACGATAAACACGACCAGTACGACAGAGGCGTAGAGGCCGCCAGTTATTGGCCCTAAACTAATCGCTCTAATTCTGTCGCATGCGTCATTTGTTGTGGACAGCAGAAACGATGGGTATGGATTTGTCCAATGTTATGTTGCCAAGCGCTAGAACCTTTTTTTTTGTGTAGAGGGGAAATGGGCCTTATGCGTATCATCCCGCTCTGGGTATGCTCAGTCTGCCCTGTGTCAGTTTTCTTTCGTATAGTGACGGGAACGCGGGAACGCTGTTCGCAGAATCTCGCACTGTATAATATTTAAATAGCATCATTATTCATTAAATTTCCGCTTCAAAATGCTTGTCATAACTACTTCTTTTTGCCAGTCATTATACATTACAATCCCATATTAGCGTGCCTTCATATACGTAATAACTCGAATAATTTAATCATAAAACTTTCATTCAAATTTATACGTTGTCCTTTAACTTTTTTTATCATTTATATAGAGCTACAGAACATTCAACAGTCATTTGAGTAATAACTAATCGTATACCTACCTATTTAAATATATTTTTTCTCTACAGCAATAAAATTCACGAGCTGGTGCGAAAGTCCCAAAAATCGGATCCTCCGCCTCGGCCAGTGTACAACCCCACCTATGACCCAGAGTCCGACTTGAGAAAAATTCTTCGAAATTCACCAGAAATACTCGCCACGGCCATCTTTAGCTCCGACGACGACTACACAGAAGGACCATTCAGATTCAAACAGTTACTTCGACCTACTTTAGGACCTACAGAGAGTCTTCGCAAAAGGAAAGTCAGACATCCTTCCGGACAAAGCCCTTGGATGTCGGACAGTTCTCAAGATAGCACCAGCTCAAAGCAAGCCTTGTGCAAACGTCGACCACAGATCAGTATGGGCGTCTACTACAATTGAGAGCTCGTAAATGAGATCTTTGAAAGTCCAAGCAAGTTTCACCTCTACATCGTACAGATAAGGTGTACTCAATATCTCATGCAGTTCGGCTTTAGTTGCAGTCAACAAAGTTTTGCAAAGCCCGTTGATGTCACGTAATGTGTTAGAGGTACCCAGTTTGTCCGTAGTTTGGTTATACTTAGTACGCCGTTAGGAATGCAATGAATTTTGTTGAATACGTCAGACTTAGTCTTTATACTTAAAACGTGGTGGCTACATTGTTGCCGTTCATTTTAAACAATTTTAATTGCTTGCCTCGTAGCCATAATTTTATAATATTTAAGAGCACTTAAAATTTATGTAGCCTATAAACTTGAAATTATTGAATTATTGTTTACGTAGCTGCTGTAATTAAAAACGTTGGTTAAATATTTAAAACAGGTTGAAGTTCCATTTCAAAGTTTGTTTTCCTTTGTGAATAAGAATATTTACCTACGTTTTGTAAGGAAAAGGTGTCGATTCTAAAGAGCCAATATGAATTTGCCAACATGAAATGTTACATAAAATCTTTTTATCCCATACTAATGGCATATACCTAAAAGAAAAAGATTAAATGAGTTTACGTATAGGTTTACATTAATGTTGACACTTCCAGAGTTTAAAGAAAAGGACAAGGAACATTTAACTACATTTATTCGCCATAGCGATAGTGGTGGTTGGAGGCGCGTAGCATGGTGTTCTATACATCAGTGTTGGCAATGCTCCGCTGCACCCTCCAAACAATAGGCCGCGTGTTGGTCCGAATTTACAGCCTAATGTTATAGTTTACCTAAAATGTATCATGTAGCAAGCTCGGTCAGTCAAATGACAGTTGAAAACGGTTTCGTAAAACCCCAATTTCTGAATTCAAACAAAATTAATCAATGCCCGTTAGTTACTTGACATCTGTCAGTCCTATTCGTTATCGTTAAATAATGAATTAAGTTTCGATTTAACTGCTGGAGCAAAGTTAATCTGTTTCAAATTGAATGTTCTTGTAATTATGTACTGTTAACTAATCCACCAAACATTTTCTAACTAGCACTCTTTCAAATATTTACAACTATTCAAGCAATTACCAAAGCCTTACATGTAAATTTTAGCTTCTAAGATAATTATGATCTTTGAATGATTATGCTAATGTATAAGTAAAAAAATATGTAATAAATAATTATTATAATAATCAGATTATCTTGTAATATTTATCAGTATTATTATATCATACTACTTGTGTTTACATTAGTTATGTTCGAAAGTAAGATCTCACCGGAATAGTGATTTTGATATAAAATCACTTATTATTGCCATCACAGTTACAGAGAGTAAATCTATTGAAATGTTATCGTGTATGAAATTATAAATCATTGACAACCTTTGTGATAATGTGCCAATGATTATTGTTAAGTTAATTAGTCATTTAAATTTGTGGTCAAAGAAAATAAAGTTTGTAGTACTTATATCATTTTTGTCTTTAATTAATTTCCTGAAAAATACTTGACGTTACGTTTATGCTGACTGTACATGCGGGTACACCCGCAAGCGCTCAATACGTTAAAATATTTAAAAAATAAGGTGAACTGAACACCTATGCCCATGCACATATACATATGTATTCGTAGGTATTTCCTTGGTGAATGAGGTACCCTCCTAAAATATCACGAAATTAAATTTGAAACTTAGTTATTTCTTAAATTGTCTACCCAAAGAAAACATTTTTAGTTATTTTCAAATCTTGATTGAAAACTGATTAAAATATATATATTTTGTTTTGAGTCCAAATTTTATAAGTAAGTAGATACTTTTATTTATTCAATTGTTTTTATTTATTTAATTTTCATTTAAGAAAATGGACATTGGCGGACTTAATAATTACTTAATACTTTACTTTCGATGTTGAAATTTGGGTTTGACAGTTAGGAAAAAGATTTTCTAAAGTATTTTGAATCCCAACGGACATGGGGGGTTCCAAAATTTAGTTAGGTACCTAGCTCATCTGGCATACCCCCTGAAAGGTACCTAATCGTCGAATTACCAGCAGGTAACACTGTATAATTGATGCTCCGAATCAAAACAAAGTAGGTAATACACGTAAAGCTGTAGTTTTTAAAGCTCACAAGAGTATGTGTTAAAACTAAACACGCTATCGCATGTTTACGGCGGGCGCGCGGCGCGGAGGTTGGGGGGACGCCACGTGACGACGCGCGCTCCGCCAATAGGCCGCGGCCGCCTCGTGCGCGCGCACACGCGCAGTCGCGCCCGCGCCAGCCATGGCGGCCGCCGGCCTGCCTGACGTCGACCTCTCACAGATAAAAACGCGTTCCATCGAGAGAACCCTGCTCCCCCTCATCAAACAGGTACGACCAGAACAGCGGCTCGAGAGCCTCGCGTGAAGCTCGCCGCCGGAACGTAGTGACCGCAAGTGACGTGTCTCGCCGACCGGACGGTGCGCGTCGACGGCGCCCCTCTGACGTCGACGAAAAGACCGACGATAATTCCCGATTTTACGTACGCGACTAAAACTGTACTTTTATTTTCGTAGCAGCCGTAATTTCGACTGCGTCGCCGGTTTGACGTTCGTGATTATAACTTCCCGCCCACGACAACAATCTGTTGCGCCTCGGCCCGCGCAGCCGCAATGAGGCATTCAGATGAGCGGTCATTTTGAAAATAATGGTTTTGAAATAAGAGTAAAAACACCTACCTAACAACAATATGACATCATTATTTCATCTTCACCTGGTTTTCTTTCAATTAGACTTAGGTAGTTACAAAAGACTAAAGTTATAGTAAGTATAAGTTGAATCGCCCCAAAGTTTGTGGAGGCATAGTAAGCACGCGGGGTGGGCGGCCACGTGGACTCGTAGCGGGCGGTGCGCCGTGGGGCGGGCGGGTAGGAGCGATCGATGCGCGCTGGGTCCGTCAGTGCCGCGGCGATCGCGGGCGGAGCGGCGCGGTGCCGCAGCGACACGCCAGCGCGACGTAGCACGTGCGCGCGCCCGCGGACTGCGCGCCGCCGAGCGCGCGCCCACCGCCCGCGCGCCACGCGCACCAAGACATGGACGCTCTTTCTGATGACGATGAATACGCGCGCCGAGAGCCTCAGGTACGTTGGCAGTCGCGCGCCAGACCCTCGCGGCTGTACCGGCTCCCGCACGACCAGCTCAGCGAGTGGTAACGATGCAGATGCGTGAAGCGCAACAAGTGTATGGGTGCGGGGTGGCAAAGAAGCTCGCGTGCAAGAACGACCTTGATCGGAGCTCGCGCCGCGCGGTCTCGCCCCGCGTCCCGGCCGACGTCGTTCAGACCACCTTCCAAAATATGATTAATTAAATATTTTGAATCCCTGCTTAATTATTAAATAAATGAACATAAGCTTATTTAGCAGTGATGATAGATTAGAGCAGATTCGTTTTGTTTTCTTTTTGCAAATATCGGTCAAGGTCTGCAATGTCAACTTTGTTTTTTGATGTTAGTAAAATTTTAAACTAAATCATTCGAGATGTGTCTCATTACAATTTTGGACCATGCAAACTTCTAGATTTAACTTTCGTTGAGAAGATTGGTTACCTTTTTTTTGAATAATAAGTAAAATAGGTAGCCTACTTACCTATATGCTGCACAGCCACAAGCAGGCCTGTTCTTACGTTTGTCTCAGATTTATCCATAGCTTTAGCATTAAGTACAAAGGGTACCAAAATTATTTTCCAAAAATTCCTAAGATTCATCTGTCAAGTTAATTTAAGAAAGAAAGAAAAAACAGGTTAATTTAGCGCAGGTTTAGCACACCTTACAATATAGGTAATAAGTATAAAAAAACTATTAGCATCCATTGTTAACCCTAACTAAATTTTGTGTTCGGTAGGTTTAAATATTGCTTGGGTGATCTGATTAACCTTGGAGAGTTACATCCGCAGTGGATATACATTGATTTAAATTACGATTTCAGTTACTTACGTAACGCACAAACAAAGTTGACATTGTAGGTTTGACATATCTATCTAGTGTAGTTGGGGAATGGGGACCGAAATGTTTCATATCCTAATGTAGTAATGACTATAATTGCTTGCAAATTTCGATCCTATACGCTCGCTTATTAATAAACTTAAAGGGCGTAGAATTTAATGTTAATAAATTATCTTTTGCTACGTAGCCAAAAAAAAACATAGATATGACATTTTAAACCATATTGCACACTAGTGTGAGATGAGATTGTATTTGCAATCTGGTAAACATTTATCAGACCAAGTTTGGATATCTTATACCTAACTTATACCTACATATATATATATTACACTCTTAAATAACAAAGACTTTAGCGTCTCAAGTACTCGACTCCTACGGGCCTGATATTGTGTATTCAAAGGATTTTTTTTCATGTAACAAGTATAAATTTTTTTTTCATCTAATAAGAACCAAGTCGCCTTTCAAATAAAAAAACAATTAAGTCAAAATCGATTCATTCTTTTGAGAACTACGATGCCACAGATACAGAGATATGTTCAACTTATACCACCCCTCTTTTTTCGCCGAGGGATAAAAAAGAAACTCGTTAATTTTATTTCTTTTAGTCTATCTGAAAAAAGAATAGTATCTTAGGTATATTGTGTAATTTTTTTCGTCAAGTCAAAATGAATTACTACTACAGGCAATTTATTAACTTTACCTTAAAAGAAAATCTTTATTTTCCGCTCCATAATGGATGCAATTTCCATTACCACGTGGAAATTCACACAATCAACACGTTTAATAAAAATTGTGGTATTATTATCGCGGTTCGATGTCTATTAAATACATGGCCGCTCTACGTTACGCACAAAAGGAATATTTCAATATTTGAATGATTGCTTTGATCCCAAGGGATTAAAGGAGCCATGGTCCGTTTTATCCTTTACCACGGGTGTTGTAAGGACCACTAAGGGTTAGTTGGTCAGTCATGAGGAGAATGGGTAGCATTCACTTGTGCTTGAATATAATTATGATCACGTGACGGTTACTGGTCATGGTATTTCATGTATGTGGGGATATCTTGGAATTCCGATAATTATACAAACTTGGTACATTTGGGAATTCAGTTAATAGTAAATAGTATTTAGGTACATATTTTGAGAAAATAATTTTTTTTTTAAATATGCTGCGTTTAACAGTGCCGGAGGGTGAATTTTTCCAAGAGGTAAACCGGAGCCAACCCAGAGAAAAATCAATGGCACTGTCAGTAGGCATCATTGACATTGGATATGTCATAGTACCCACAGAAATCTAAATAATTTATTAAGATTTCTATTCGCCAAACATAAAATATTAGTCATTATTTTTCATAAAAATTGGTTTCTTGGTCAAATTTATAGTTTAAGTTTTCGGCTTACGTCTACTCAGAATCACAGACAGACGCCGATTCAGATGCAGAATGGCAGACGTAGAATCAGCCAGGACTTCAATTTTTTTTGTAATTATAAATTAAAAGCCCTCGCCGCAGAAAAACCTCAAATTTTTCATATCACTCTCGATCAAGTTAATTTTCGAATAACAAAAACTACCTAATACAAAATCGGTTCATCCGTTTGGGAACTAGGGTGCCTCAGACAGTCACGTCTTACTTATAACACCCCTCTTTTTTGCGTCGAGGGTTAATGATTAAGTAGTACAAATTATGTAAATTCATAAGCAAAACAAGTCATTTTGTAATACACAATTCGCAAACGTAACCTGTAATTATGTGGGCAAAGGAAGTCTAATGAATGTCAGATAAAGCGGCTGGCCCGATCAGCTTATAGTAACTTGTGAATTATAAAGACAGGCCTTGTGAATTATGCCAAATAGTATGATGCCGTGGAAAGATGGCAAAGTTGATAATTTTGATACGTATCACAATAATAAATCAACTGAAATGACCCAGTTTTCTAATATTTATTATGCTTCAAAATTTTTATTGCTAGAAACCTGCTTTGTCTTGTATTAATTGTTCTGCACGCAATCAGAACCGTAACTCTCTAGTTACGGCTACGGTGCCAGTGGTGCCTAGGCACAGGACGCAGACACTGGTGGAGCGCAGATATTACCAGATCAAGACCAAATTTTGGATCATGCATGGGCACAGATATAAAAGCTCGCATTGGACCCATAAAAGGCTAGTTTTCTTACAAAAATCAGGAGGCCAGATAGCATAATAAGTTGCATACGTTGCGTCCATTAAACTTTGTGTCTATCTTGAAGTACTGATCAGTGAATATTTTATAGCGCCAACTACCACAAAGCTTCCTATATAAATGGTACGGAGCTGCATTGTAAACAATTTTTAAGAACTTTTCCGATCGTAAACATCGGTTTATAGTCTTGAATGTGTTAAAGTTCGAATAAGCTGACGTCCACTATTGCCTAACCAATAAAGAGTACTACGAGTATAATATGGTTATTCCATGGTCCATATGTGTACCTACTTTCTGCAGTTTATGTATGATTAAGAAACAAACATTCGCTCATACAAAGTCCACACTTATATACATTTATAAAATGTGTCGGACGTTTCCAATCTAATAATAGTCGTCTCTCTGTGTGACTTAATCAGTTTTATTACCCAATCATTTAACTGTCATTTTGTTCATTCATTATCTATTTATAAATGAAAATTATTTATCGCCTAGAGACCGTTTGTGTAACAATATCGTCACTATAAATACTAAAACGAAACCAAAATTTCACCACGTAGCGATAACGTGATTAAATTGTGGTATTTATTAGTACCTACCTTCTCGTCTCTACATGACAATCAACTCAATATCCAATTTATTTAAGCCTCCCCAATGTTGTTTGAAATTTAGTTTGTTGTAATAGATCAGGGCTGTCCAAACTATACACCTTCGCGGGCTAATTAAATTTCATACAAAAGCTGGAGGGCCAGAAAAATATTTTCAGTTGCAAGACTGAAGATAAATAATTATACCAAGTATTGAGTACATGTTTTGACAACCAATAATATTATCCAAACTATTTGTGTCCAAAACTATTTTTAGATTAAAATGTGTGTCGCGGGCCGCATGAAAACAAGCCGCGGGCCGCATGCGGCCCGCGGGCCTTGGTTTGGACAGCCCTGTAATAGATAATGCCATGCAGTGGCGTGACTACACTAAAATGCGTATTTATTGTTACGTATTATTTCAAGAGATGATGCCATAAGCAAAGCATTAACAATCATTAAGCTTCGATTAATTTATGCAAATGTTATTTTTTTTTACTTTTATAAAAAAATTAAATTACGGTTTGCCTTGATGTTGAACACTAGGCACGCCACCGATGCCATTATTAGTAGGTAATTCACTGCTTGTCTTAAGCTCCATCCACATGAGCTCTTCTTCTAGTAGGTATATTATATTCATTAGCATCATATTATGTAACAACATGTATGTAATCTATGACAATAGCGTACATCGAACCACAATCGATGGATTTCTGTCTGTCAAACCTATATTTAATGTCATCCGCAAAGGTGGATTTATTAAACATTAACTTTTTCTAACAAAAGAAGCTGATGTTATGGACTTGTGTATAAAAAAGGGCCATTGTCACAGATCAGCAGTCTGGTGGCGTCGCGAGGCGAGGCGGCAGCAGGCGGAGCTGCCGTGCAGCGCGTCGGCGCCGCCGTCTGCTGCGCCGTCGAACGGTTTGTCGCCGTCGGGGAGACCATCGCTGATGACAACCCTGACGTACGACACAGCATGGTGCTCGCCTGCAAGGAGGCACGAGCCGCAGGTCAGTAACTCGATATAATTGGCGCCCTTTTAATGATCGACAAAGTGTCAAAAGCAAGGTGATAGGGCTGCCAATTTAAGATCTAACACGTGACAAACAATCTTGATAATTAATAGGTATCAGAAGTACAGCAAAGTTATGATGCTACACAGATTTTATTATTGAAAGAAGTAAAATTTTAATTAAGAAATAAACTACGTATAAATTGCTACGAGCTACAGCGTAGCAACATCAAACAGTCAACTCTAATGTCCTCTTTAGGAATATCCAAACGCCAATTTTGATTCAACTCGTGTGATCGATTAATCATTTGTTTACAACACCGTGTTTAACGGTGCTACCGTTTGTAGTAAATACCATTGTTATCGGTATTTTCCGTGTCAATGAATCATATAAATTATTTTCCAAATAATGCACACTTGAAATTATACTTACAAAATTGAAAATGCGGGAGAGCATAAAGTAAATATTAACTCTCATAATTTCAGAGGCAATATGGTGAAGCTATTATAAAATTCAAATTAAATCGTTCTTTAGTTTTATTACTTCGAAAAAGAGAGCACATAAATTTTCATGAAAATTGAACAAGTTTTCAGATAGTTTGTGTTCGCCTGAGCCATTTTGCCCAAATAGTTTCTTAGCTATTTAATTAAAGCCACGCCTGTAATAATGACGTCACACCCCGCCAACAATAAACTTAAACTTAGGTATACATTCAAGTTGCTAATATGTTTAAGCTACGCAAACATCGCAACTTAACTTCAGGCGTCCAATTATAATATAATTTACAATAATAGTCTTTAGTATAAATGCCACTAAATTACAATAATTACGGGTATGACAAACGCGCCAAGGATCACGTTTCGGCGGAACATAAGTACAAAAATCCCAAAAGCTTCAAAAGTGACGGAAAATTTATATTTTCAGATATTAATTTAATAACTTAAAATATACAAATGGAAAACGGTGGGATTAAATCCACCCTCGCATAACCATTCAGAGGGGTTTTAATCAAGGTTTGCGTGACCTATAAATCTCTCCGATATCTCTATTGTGTATTTAAGGGGCTCGCATATATTGGACTGAATATATCACCGTTAAATGTCAAGAAATAGTTAGTTAGTATAAAGTAGGGATTAAATCAAGCTGCGACAAAAAAAGCGGGATTTATACCCGCTTACGATTGGCTCCTTAATTTAAAGTTTCGCTGCTACATTTCACTCGCGTCGGGACTTTCATTGTTATACTGTCTGGGACGCGGGACTTATTCTTGTATAATGAATCTATCTAAACGCTACGATTTATTCAAATAATATGTATCTTTTTAAAAATACATTCAGATTGGATTATGTAAGCAATCTTACGTAATCTGCGCATGAAGGGATCGAGTTATCCATTCCCGATACGTTATATATTCTGGATCGTTAAACGTATCATGTTCACCCTTCACATACCCGTGTTGTAATACAAACTTATTTTCAAATTCTCGTATTAAATGTGTGGCCGAAAATCAAGGCTACCCTTTCTAACAGCCCTCATAAATTTGTGTCAACAACCTGACCCGAATTTTAATGCTTGAACGTTATTACCGGATCCAGCATGCCAACAAACAAAAGATGCAAACAATGGCCGCCGCTGTCCCTATGCCCTTCTGCCAACGGGAACACCGATCAATTGCGTGCCCTCTAATATTGAAATAAAACGTGTTGTTTCATATTATTAACTTAGTTTTATGCCTTCCTGATATTAGATTGCGTAGCATGTAGTTTTAGTAAGTAGTATAATTTATGCTACCATAATATTGATAGCAATCCGGTCTGAATACGATTGTTATGTCTACCTTAACTTCCCTTAAAGGTATATTTTGTGTAATAAAAATTCTATAACAATTTCGTCGTAAAGCTATCGAGATTATCGCATTCATTTGAATAAAATGCTTAAAATGACGGGTACTTCTATTAAGTAATCTTTTCTCTTAATCTAGATCTCTAATCTTAGAATGACATTTCTTTCTACCATAACCGCTGGCATCGATCGATTGGCAAGGTAACACTCTTAGTGCACAAATATCACACAAACACTAACTGTATCAAGTGCTCAGGTGCTCCTTACTTCACAGTGCTCCACAGGGCTACAATTTTAACTTGATAACAATCAATGTAACTTCCATATAAATCACTTTTCCTTTATTCCACTTTTTATGGGGTCACTTTTACGTCTTATAAATAATTTATACGACACTAAAACCTCATTTTGTGAGTGTTTCGTAATGACGTACGTTTTGTCAAAACATCGGATCCAAAACAGTAAAACTGGGGGATGTTAATCCTTATTTTATAGTATTTCTATTATTTTTCAAAACAATTCATGAAAATAATGTAAAATTCAACAATTCGATTAGCAGGATGAACCAAGACCTTCTGGATAAAGCCGCTCTACCAACTGGTAATCCGGCTCGTGCTGTTAAAATTCTGTTTTACATTTAACCACATCCAACGACCAGCACAAGTAGTGACATCTACCAACCCCTAGCAGAATACCTTTGTTGTTAATACTTTAAAAAAATAATATAAAATTAAAACTATGAAGGCGTGAATTTTAAATTAAAGTAATTAGATCTAACGCGTCCAAACTTTCCAGAGTTTTGACTACATATCACTTCAGTCACTTCATATATCGTGTTTGTCGACTAGTCCAGACAAATGGCTCGACAGCTTGTTTATTAAAATTGTTCTATTGGTTTAAAAGACGAGGGTGCAAACCACCTAACCAAATTAGCTTCACTTAGCATCAAGGGCCACAAAACCTACAGGACTCTCTTTGAATAATGGATTGTGAAATTAAAATTAACGATTCCAATATCCCCTTGTAACCCGAGCCATGGACATTGTTTTCAATTAAAACTGATATCACAAAAGTCATCAATCATGGACGCTATTGTGATTCAATCCTCCCTTATCATATCAGTTAGATGCCTTTACGATTCGTTTTAGAACGCGATTAACTTCAGATTAGTTCTGTCATCAATTTTGCTCGTGTTGCTCGTCTTTAGACCGTTATTTGTTAGCTTTATTAATGAAAAAACTAATAAACAACACTAATAAGTACAAATGTACCTTTTAATGTTCTACCTAACTCCTCAGGAAAACGACAAAAGTATTTTATTTTCCGCGAGTCCCAAGTTATTAAACGCCATAATATCAGAGCCCCTGAAGCGTTACAGATGAATGGCCATGTAATTACTTACCATTAAGAGCGCCATCAAAATTTCTAATGGCTCTCCCCTGGTATTTTTTCACTTACCAAAAAATTTCATTCGTTCATTGGTTGTACCAAGGGCGAGCACAGTGGGTCAGCAGTAACGAGATTATCCGGGATCGAAACAAATCTAATAAATAACAGGTGTCGACTGTGACCTTCGCCGACCGCTCCTATGTTTCTAAACTATGAGATAGCAAATCCAAAGTTATTTTAGCTATTGTTTATCAAAATAGCGCGCTAATAACAACATCGGATTCTTACCCTGGCTATGTTAATTGAGAGAATTGATTTCCAATAACACTCTACAATAAAGCCCCTCTTTACATATTTAAAATTATATAACTTGAAGTAATTATATATTATTTGTACGATTCCTGGAAGGTTTCTCCCACAAAATCAAGAGTCTATCATATTTGAACCGAATAAAACAACCTCGAGAACCAATTTCGGGTATAATTTATTTTATTAAAGGTACATTACCCACTAAAATAATATGGCACAAATTCTTATCGTCATAATACATTAGATAATATGGCCGTGGGTTCTAAAACGAATTTCAGTAGCTATCTAACTAATTTGTCGTCGGGTAACGCAGATGATCCGTAGATACTGGGACTGGGGACTGTCATGAAAGGTATCCTTCCCTAAGTCGTACATTATCTTGTTTACGACTTGATAGAGATGAGAATCGTTTTAGAGTAAAATGAAATTGAATTCTCTAGAATAGGGGTTCCGAACCGGTGGTTATCATAATCTAGAGAACATAATTTAGGTTCGTAAAACAAATGACAAATAAGGATCAAAGACAAGGACAAGAAGGGACAAAGAGAGAAAGAGGATGTAGCTCACGCCACTTACCAACCATAAGTTAAAACTTATAGGTTAAAACTTATTCTTACCCTGCACCGAATAAAAAATCTTAGATGGTCCTTGGTCAATAAAAAGGTTAGAACTACCCTCCTACTTTTAGAACTATCGAAACATTTAAAATTTCATTTCTAACTCAAATTTTCGAATTTATTTATAGATTTTATAATGAAACAGGTGAACGGGATTAAAAATATAAAGATAAGTATATAAACGTATTATACTCATGAATAAATGAATCCTATATCCGTACCTACACCGAGAGTGCGCGAATGTGCGAAACCTGTCCCGTTTAGATAAAAATAAACCGCAACTGATGTGGCTATAAAATTTGACGAGAGTTAACGAGTATTAAAGTAAATATTTACGATGTGTTCATGTGTGTCACACACCGCGTGATGTTGGATCACCAGATACTTGTTATTAAACACATTTGTGGAGTACACTAGAAACGATAAACGAATGGTAGTTAAGCTACTATTTACGCCGTCCCCTGCGGTGACGTATTATACGATAAGTAGTGAGTTCTTTTAAGGAGGAACGTGATACTATTACCTACCTATTATCATATCATATGCCTCTATAGGCAAATTTGAATTCTTTGCGTGTGTGAAACAAATGAAAATAACCACCTCAATTTATTGAATGGCGTTTGTCAAGTCGGATTTGAAACCATTACGACCCTCGAATTTGTTTGACTTGTAACAAATTGAAGAAAATATCTCGATAAAGTCGCACGAGTACTTTAAGACAATATATTAGAGACTTCAATCAATAGATAAGCTTTTATACGACTCGGATCGTCTATGAGCTTATTAATTGCAATCTTTTGTGCAACGCGTAATAAAATGCTTTAACACTTTGAACAACTCAATGCAGACACAATATAAAATGTGACGTTAAAAGGTTTGCACATGTTGCACATAAAACTGGCACATGAACTTTCCGATTCAATTATTACTCTCCTTAATCAATTGCAAAGTTAATATTTTCAGTAAAAAAAATGATGAAATTTGAAATTTTAAAAATTCATCAGGTTCTACGTCCACTTTCAAACTCGTAAAGCTAAACGTTACATTTTAAGCAATTTCAGTATTAGCTCGTCATGAATAATAGAACCGAGGAAACGTACACATTTCCTTTACGTATACGGCTCCCGGGGAGGTAAGAACGGAAATCGAATGCAATATTCAATGTTCTTAAACGTAGCTGCTGCCGCTGCGACAATAAATTCCGACAAAGTACGGTTACCGCAGCAATTACGAAGCTACCACCAAGTTTTACGGTTACCCTAAACTAACACGCAACG
This sequence comes from Protodeltote pygarga, assembly GCA_936450705.2. Classification (NCBI taxonomy): domain Eukaryota; kingdom Metazoa; phylum Arthropoda; class Insecta; order Lepidoptera; family Noctuidae; genus Protodeltote; species Protodeltote pygarga. The sequence continues at coordinate 9,517,228 of OW388249.2, read as the reverse complement.
CGGGGACGCTCGTAAAGTCATCTCGCAAAAAATTTCACTTTTATCCCTTTTTTCATGGCGGTTACCGGTATCAAACATTAATGATGTCGTTAAATTTCTTATCACGTCAAGTTTTCTATTGAAAAATCATTGTTTTAGGTTCGTCCTTCAAAAATTTTGTTACAATGGTACCTAATGGCACCTAGATTATTAAATTCTTTATTGCCTAACTTTGTAGGGGAACTATTGATTTATATCGACTATGCAGAAGCCAGGGAAAGTGCCTATTTTTACTGAAAGAAGGTTCGTCTTTGTCGCAAAAATTACAACTAAACGAATGTGATTTTGCATAGTCTTAAATTGAAAAAGCAACAGAGAACATTTACTACAGGCAAAAATTTACACTTGTCTCCTCTGGAGGTTATTGCTGTCTTCTTCCTGCCAAATGAAGATATATGTATGAAGTAACAACGTGATGACGACGTTCTTTGTCTTCCAAGTTTGATCATATTTTCAAAGTGCCGTTTGTGTCTTACAAAGAATGTATAAACTCTTTTAATGCTTACTATTTTTTAAATTTCTTATATTCCTATTGCAACTATAGACTAAGAAACAGTGTCAACAAAAGCCTTAAGACAGTTAAATTAACATTTAACAGTTAAATTAACATTGTAGCGATTTTAAATGTTATAAGACCTTAAGATGTAGCGTCATAGTAGCAGATTGACGATTGTACAAAAGGCACACATACGCTAACCTAAAGAAAAAGCCGAGCATCATACATACACACATTTATGCAACCTTTACCTGTCCCTTCCACGCCAGATAAAAGGAAACGGAATTTTCCTTTTCGTCTCCCCATCCCATTTTCATTTTATTCTGTAGCTGATGTAACTCCAAATTGGTACTTTCGTTAGTTGAATTACGTAATATCCTTCATAGGAATTATTTTCGCACCAACACACTCTCATTTGATTTTTTTATTTTCTTGATCTCCTTTTTCATTGTAATATTTATCCGACCGTAAGGTTTTTAATTAATTAAAAAGAGAAATCAAATATTTGCGGACAAAAACGTAATAACATAAATAGAGTTGGCCTGTTGATCCATCTCCGAGCCATCAACTAGTAAGTACATTAAATTTTTTTCATACTACAATTTTCTTTATACGTGATAACAAAACCTATTCTTTAGAGGCCTAGCTATGATCCTTTGACGACTCTTGTAATAGCAAACAATAATTAAAACGACCGTCCTATCCTAACCCGTCCCTTACAGAGTAAACAACACGACGTTATATGGATAAACTGACTTAAGATAACCGGGAAAGCCCTTGACAACATTACTCAAAGCTCACGAACCAACGTTGTAATATTACACAAAGTAGTTAAAAAACCAAACAAAGGCTCGACAGACGATGGAATATTCAAAGACCCTTCAAGGGCATGCTTCAACATGACAGGTACGAGTGGAGCCTTTGAAAACAAAACCCAGTAAAGAAAAAGAAATCTTAATTATCGTCACATTTATTTATAAACTCCATGCTGATGATATTTAGGAGAAAATTCTGTTTGAAAAATGGAATGGGAAAATATTAATGTAAACTAATTTAGTGTTTATGTAAACTAGCCACACTGTTTTATTGTTTAAAATAAAAGTGCGAGTAACTATTCCCAGCTCAGTGCGTCACTATTTCATTTTCAAACTACACGCAGGTGCTAACATCAAATTGGGAATGCTAAAGAAAATATTTGATATGCTAAATATAACTTGATTTATGTTTCAAGTAAAATTAATTATGTTTGTCCTTAAATTTGCACAAGTTAAACAAACGCATACTTAATTTAAATTATACCCTGTACAAACCTCTTTAGCTAACGGACGTAATGAAATAACAAACATCGTATATAATATATGGTAGTACAATTATGTGTGTAACACTTACTATATTTACTTAAAATATTGCCTAAAAGCCTTTAGAAAATTGCTGAATAATTAAAATTATTTTTAAAAAAATATTTGTTTTCTTTAGTCTCATAATATGCCAACACTTTAAATTTGTACATTAAGAAAATCAAGATAAAACATCTATTTCAAACTCTACTTAGTAATCCTCAACTTATACATGATAGTTGAGTAATCTGTACCAACATTTCAGCCAGCTAATGTCTTTTACAAAGTTCAGGGGCAAGACGTATCTTATCTACGATCTGCAAGCATACTATAACATGAAACTTTATTTAGGAGCCCTGAAAGTCGTTCATACGTTTGTACAGAGACAAAGAGGTTGTAACGATTAAGGCATATAACTGTGTAGTCCCAAATGAATCGTAAAAAAGAAGTTGTGAAAGCTTTATTGGATAACGGCCTTGCTTACAACACTTTTAACTTCGACCAGCTAACTTAGTTGAGAAAACTTTTTGTGTATAATGTCTCTCTCCCGTCCATTCTTGCTTAGATTCTATTTTCTACTCGGTAGCGACTGTGAGAATATTTCCATATGGCTATTTAACATTACCTTGAACGGTTCAGCCATTTCTGCAGAGTTTGCTAATTAAATATACAACGAGCCATTTGAATATTTGAGGCGGATGTAAATTTCCTCTAATTGTATTTAAAGATCTTCAATTAATTTTCTTTGACAAGTCGTAAACCCATCTAAACAAAAATATTATTTTCCTATAAAGTAGCTGCTCTTTTACCGCGACCTCACAACTCGTTTCCCTAAGTGTCAAGCGAGTCACCAGGAACAAAAGTGCGATGAAGCCAACGACGCGTGAGTCTCAGATAGAGACACCCCCGAGACATAACTTTTGCTCTTTTGAAACTCTACGACCCCACCCACAGAGCAAAAAATAGAAGAGATATTAGTTGTAACTTGAAAAGATGACCGTAACATTGTTTTTGATATACCTTCAAGGTTAAATGAACGCTCTTGAAAGGGGTTCAAAGTCCACATGATGACCTTTAAAAAAGAAAGACTTTGTGCAGCTCCATAGTACGTGCTAACATATTTTAATAAAATTAAGTACGAAATATTGGAGACCTTCGCTGCTTCAATGTCACATTGTCTCTAAAAGGTCAATAAACTTATTATAGTTATCTTTCAGTTTCAATATACCTCATCTTATGTAGGCTCTACATAGCTATAGCTCAGGTGGGTGAATTTAAAGCAAATACTTAAGATTAGTCTGACTAATCGTGGTAGCTTTGTACTTAAATGTTCCCATAATAGATCATTGTCAGTATTTCCATAATTACTAACAATTTTACCAAGCACTTATGTCATACATAAATTAGCAAATAGTATAATAAGAATAAAAACAATCAGATAGGTGTATTGACATTGTGTAAGGACACAACACAGACGCGAGACGTAGTGGGGCTTAATAAAAGCCACTTCAGAAAGACGATTATTGGCATAAATCCGCCATAAATGTGACGTCACGGAGGAGTTGAGAACTCAGACACGCATCAGCATAATACCGTGATAATGCGCCTCTTGAGTGCGGCCTAGATCCCGCACCCTGTGGATTATGGCCAGGGGCTCCACGCCCAAATAACATCTTTTATGCTTGCCTGGCTATCTTTTGTGAGAAATTGTAATTTTGCTGTATTTTATAAGTACGAATATTCATAGAATATAGCTGACAATCACGGCTTTGTCACGCGCTAGACTGGTATTAGATTAGGCTTTCTTCTTGAAATACTTCAGTCGTTCTTCAAGTGATCATCTATTTATATTAAACTAGCTTCTGCTCGCGTCTTCGCCCGCGTGGTATGTTGTTAAATTGTAACTTACGTGTTATTTTGATGTATAAGCTATATTACTGTAAAGTTTTATCAAAATTCGTTCAGTAGTGATTGCTTGAAAGAATAACAAACATCCATCCATACATAATCACAAAATATTAGTATTAATTAGTGATTAGTATTAATTTATAAGAAATTAATATACACTACATGTAAAGAAAACAATTAACATTGAAGCAACTTATTTCAAGAGAACAAATGTTATCGCTGACCACAACAGCTCCCAAGAGACCCAGAATTAGTTAATTAAACGCTCGGTAGTTAAACCGTCTAATAACATGATTCCGTAACTATCTGACCTTATTTACGTAACAACAATATAACTTTGTAAAATGTCCTTTCACCAAAATTCTACAGAATTAAATTGACACATTTGCGCAGGCCTGTCAATTCCAGTGAGTATTTCATTCAAAATTAAATTTGAAATTGTCACATTTATTTCCGTGGAAGACCTTTGTTCTGTATTCGTATAACATAATATTTGAAATCCTAGATTGACAGCACAAAGATGACATTGACATCTATTCTAAACTTTTACTTTACGGCTCTTTTGGACTATATCGCGGAAACTTTATTAAGAATTTCTACAGATGGCCATTTCTCTTCACGAAATTTCGATTTGTACAAAGTTTACTTAACTGTATAAATATAGAGCAGTAACGCTTGTTCAAAAATTTATTACCACATTTGGCTCTAGGTTGGCGGAATGTCTCCCTTATTGGCGTTTCAATGCCAACTGTCGACCTTTGTGGAACTGCCAACGACTTCCGGTTTGCTTTTTGACGGATACCCATTATACCTCGCAAAGTTCGCCAATGGGCCAACTTCGCCACAAAATGCTATTTATCGAGTTTACGTTAGGAATAAAGGGCCGTTAAATGGGCCTCGGCACGCAATACAATGTTTTGTCATTTTAAGCGAGTACTGAACACCTATCAGGGAAACACATTAATCTCTGTAATGCCCGCCGTTTCCGCAGACAGATATCTATTAACGAGGCCGGAAAATATTAAATGCTTTGGAAAAACAATCTTTTTCTATGGGCCGAAATTTATATCAAAATTGCTGGAGCGTCTAAATTATGTTTCTTGTAAGGGCTTTGTTTTGAATTTTCCTCAACTCCAGTAAGATATAATCTATTATTTTCACACAAAATATCATTTCTTAGTATGTGTAAGTACCTAAAGTTATACAAGAAAAAATACGTATCCAAGGTATTTTTAAAATAAATGAAAATATCGACGTATCCAGGCCAAGGCATGGCGAGACTACGGCCACGTACGGAACCACTTAATTCTGGTGGAACGGCTCTACAAAAAATTGCCCCGACTGAGATAAACTCGTCTCTGCCCTCCGGTAATTTTCCCTGCGTATTTATTCTGAGAAAAAAATACCCCAACTTGATGCGCGTATTTGCATATTACATCAATAGGAAAGCAACGCTAATATATACACTTTATTTTATATCCACTTATTTTATAAAACTGCATTTGCATCATCATTGTCATCAGCTACTAGTATTGTGCACTCATTGGTGGTATTTGCCAATAATTGCCACGCTGGGCAAGCGGGTTGGCGATCGCAGTAGCAGATGATTGCTGTTACACAGAAGGCTGCTGATTCCCATCCTTCGGATGCTCTTTGTCACTGCTTATGACACCCGCGGGAGGAGTAGGGGTGGTTCTATTCTTAAGCCGGAAAAAACACTGCATTTTTACTTAAACTTAATTTTTATTTTTTACCGTAGTTTAAAACATATGTGCACATTGTTATATCTGTTATAAGCAAACCCAAAAAAGCGACTGTAATTTTATTATAACATCCCTTTAGGATGCGCATCACCCTATTTTGGTAAAATATTTGAAAAATTACACTAAACCACAACGGCTAAACGACCGCCACGTATAATGTTGCGGAAGCAAGGGATTTTATCTTTTAAATGATCACACACCTAGCCAGTCACCGCTGTCAATATAACACTGACGGTATAGTAAAGGATGGTTTATAATATTAATGGGAATTTCAAAATGTTGTCCTTGATCAGGGGGTGGGTTATTATGAGCTCTTTGTCGGGCAGATGAGCTTTGATAACACAGTCACTGGTTTTCAATTTAATTAAAAACTCTACCACTCGCTAAACAAACTTTTGAGTACTTCTAAGAAACGTAAATGTTATTATAACTCATGTATATTGAACTCTCGACGAGTCAACTGTTCCTTCTAATATTCAGCCAGCTATAATGTACTTAAATCACAGACCTTTATTGAAGTATATATCTGTGACTTAAATCTTATTCATACATTGGCAGTAGAAAGAACCAATCGCAATTAGTTATTGAGTATACACTCTAACACCTCTTTTATAGATGAACTAGTAATTTTAGCTTATGTTAGTACAAGAATCTTAGAAATCTAATAGTAACGAAATATGTAGATATTTTTAAATATTTTTTTTATATTTATTGCATCAACAGACAAATAAACTTGGGAAAGAATAAGTAAGAAACTAGAATTTTGAAAGTAACAATAAGGATAAATTGTATCATATTTAAAATATGATCTGAAGGCACGTGTGTACCTATTTGCAAAATGCAAAATCTTGTGATCATAATATATTATGTTTTTCGCACTTTTAAACATTTTTGCAACATAGTATTCTGCCCATTGACTAAAATAATGGTTTCCGTCGACTCAACACCTTGAACAAAATAAAATTACGGACGAAAAACAGATCTCAAAAGAAACAAATGCGTGTGGTACACTCCGGGATATTGCAAAAACCTAAAGGGGCACAACACATAAATCTTGACAGACAAGGCCGAGAATAGAAAATCCGGCTTCGCCTTAGTTCCGTGCTATATTAAAGTGCAGCTCCCGTTTTCTGGGTCGCCGAGGGCTGGAAACAGGAGTTTTACGCACTCATTACGAAATGTATCGTACATTTTTTTGGGACGCTATTATCCTCGCGTTAGTATAAAAAAATTCAGTATTTATGTGCTACACATATTGCAGAGAATTATTGCCGTGTTATTGTATAGGGCTATTTGGAAATTCATGTTAAACACTGAGGTCGTGTGGAGGTGTCGCCGCGGGTGATACCTACGCCTGTTGATATTAATTATGTAATGAGATGTTAATTAGCAGGGACAATTAAATGCTATTGTTTTTTCTGTTTGATAGCGTTTTTGCGAATCAAACATAATGTGGGATCTTTAGTAGTGAAAGTTGGTTGGCGTATAAAAATGTTTGTAAAAATACTCTCTCTGTAAAGTTACCTGAATAAACTCTAGCACAAAGATTTAAAAACTGAAAAAAATGCAATGCAGATTCACATTCACATTTAAAAACAATTCGATGGGAGTACGGCGTCATGAGCAGAGGAATATCAAAAGCAGGACGCAACAGGCCTAAGCCAGGGATTACCGCCCTCAGGGGCTTCACGCTGCAAATTGAATGAACGCAAACATTCCCTTTGTATAGATACTAAACACACAAAATAAATGCAATTACTTCAAGACGAAGTTAAAGGAAGCCGGTGGGTGCTGCGATGTGTGTCGTACTCCCGCTACTCGCATTATCTTACAACTTTGTCTGTGGTAGTTTCAGTTTTAAAGTCATTTGTGGCACTCAAGCGCCTGCGCCATGTGAATGTATAAAACATAATGCATTACCAAAGAAAATCCCGTTGGGATTACACTAACACAACTCGTAAGCTTTTATAAGACATTTTATTACTGCCGAAAATATTTAATGAAATATTCTCAGAATTTACATTTGTAAAATCCAGAGAAATGAATGAAGTAGATAGACGTGGATAAGCTTGACACTTTAGTGATGATATAAATATTAAAATAAATACGTTGTGTAACATGTTTATAATCTCAATGTCGCTTTCACGCAGGAAAATAGATGATACCTGTTTTATTGGCGGAATAAAAAGTGGTGTGTTGACGTGTTTACAGCACCGGGCTCACGGAAATGTTCAAAACAAATAACTTATTGCTATTACTATCGTAAATATGTTCAAACAAGTTCATAAAAATATATGGAGTAGGTACATACTAGTATACTTCAAATAAAATAATTCATTTTTTAAGACGTAAAAAATAATATACAAATGCCGGAAAAATATTTTTGTATATAAAACATAAATCCTCTGCGTTATGAACGTGCTGTCACTCAAATACAACGATAAAAAAATTATATAATCATAAAAAATCTTGAAAATAAATTATAGCAAAAATATGTCCTATCTCGAAAGAGTAATAGGGTTCATAAACCTAAAGCACAAAACAGTCGTAATATGACAGGCTATATGTTTCGATGACAGTGCGCGGTTACTCTTTGAAGAAAATATATTAATCTTCATCATTTATACTAAAACTAGTTCGTACTCACTAGCACAAATAGATATGTAGGTTTTTTTTAAATCGCAAGTAAGTTGATATCTGTCTATATCTGATTAACAATTGTTACAGTAACTAAGGCCCTATGAATATTTTGTAGACTGGATTGCCCTACTATCTCGGTTACACAATTGTTACAGTAATTAAGGCCCTATGAATATTTTTTGTAAGTTTCTTTAAAAGTTGGTGTTATGTTTATAATTACGACTGTTCACGTTTTGTTCACATGATAAACCAAGTGTCGGGTGTATCCAGTTTAAATATACTTACCCAAGATATAGAGGATTTAGTTCAGATGCGTGTAGCGCAAAAGCGCATAATTTTATGTATTATAAAATCATGCGCATTTGTGCTATGAGCTCGTTCGGGTAGAAAGCACCTTCTCATAGAATAACAGCATAAAATAACAGTATTCGTACTGTTATGTGTCGTATAGTCAGTGAGAGTACCTTAATATTTCCATCCCTTTCACAATTCTGCATGGGATTGTCAACGCGCATTGGACGCCTGGTCTTGCAAGCGTCTATAGGTTACGATAACAGCTTACTATCAGGTGGGCCGTAAGCTCGTTTTACACCTTAGTAGTATAAAAAAATACGCAAATATAAACGCCAAAACTATTTTTTTTAATTTTTAGAAAGTTCAGCGGATCGCGAACATCGCATTACCGGCACATATGAACGCTTCGTCATTTTCAGGAAATGTGGAGCCGGCCGCCGGAAATTCATCGGAGACTCGCGCAATTGGGAGCCCCGTTTGAAAATATCGACGAAACTAGCGCTAAATAAATATCGCAGTCAAATGCCCATTATTTCGACTAATTCGTTCGTTACGTATATTTAGTTCTACAATACAAAGCGCGCACAATCCGAACACATTTTAAATGAAACCATCCAATTTCATGTAATGTTCAAACTGTTTCCAGAACGCTCGCAAAAGTTGATTTTGAAATAACCTACCTTTCCAGGGACTAGTTTTATCGCTTTTAATCTGCGCTTAATGTTTTATTCATAAAATGAGTTTTCGCTAGGCAAATATTTAAGTTACATCTTGAGAATTCAAGACTTAAAGTTTTTTTATAGTCATCATTAACAGTTCGGCTATTCAAAAGATCGCTTTAAAAAGATTTTTTTGATGAGTATATTTTATATATCGTCGCGCGTCGCGTGGTGTTGTTACTATAAACTCCACAGCATCAACAGTCTCAAGCTATCACGATGTACGGATTTCATATAGACTATGTCCTAAATTAACACATAAATAACTTTTTATCCCGGTTCGACTTCGATTGTTCGCAGGCAAAAGCTAGACATTTTTACAAATTAATAAAAAAAATATTTTGCTATTACATAAAATATTTAGCACATTTATTTAGAGATATGCAGGCGTCATTATTGATGCCGATATTGAAGCTAGCTACCCATTGGAAAATAATTTCACTAGTTTTCTTATGTTAATATATCATCGCTAACTTAGCAGATTATCGCCCGCTGAAATGAAATATCGAAAAATGTTCGCACATTTTCTTTGTACCTAGTTATAAGTTAAATCTACATTAAAGTTAATGGACTGAAAAAGAAAATATACCTGCATTATGATCTAACCTGCACGAAACTTATACCTACATAAACAATGCTAACAAAGCCTGGTCGATATACTTACTTTAGGTTTACTTAAAGCAAACAACAATCATACGATTACCGTGAGTCAGTGGCGTGCCTAGGACCTAGCAACAGTGCAAGCCATACACCTTTTTTAGGCTTCGCCCGCATGAATTGTAGCCTACTTGTTATTCTGATTTTATTTTATGCTATTTTACTGTAAATTTTCATCATTTAAGTGGTATGACCATAGACTGTCCAGTCATCAGAGGTCTCAGGTTGAACCCAAGGCGCACCTCTGACTTTTCGTAAGTAATGTGTACGCACATATCTTAATTTATTAATTAATTATCACTTACTTTATGCCTTGGAAAGCACGTTAAGCTGTTGGCCCTGCGCCTGATCTCTCTCCGGTCGTGTCGGATTGCTGTCCCATCGGTCTATGACAGTGAGGGAATAGAGAGTGCACCTGTGTTTACGCACAAACTAGTGCACTATAATATCTTCTGCATAGTTGGCTAATCTCCGGCTAATTGGCCGCTTTAACCAAAATTCGGTCAGGAAGACATTATACTAACTACTTCATTAAACGTACGTCGATTAAATCCTAAAAGGCATGCGATGCACACAACGATCGCGGTCAATTAAGCAGATACATCGGTAAATTGCCAACTCATTTAACTCGTTAGTGCAATTACGACTACCCCCAACCCTATACCTATACCTATCTACCTACAGTGTACCGTGATACTCACGGAAACATAATTACTCTTTGGTATGGTTTTATTGCTGTGAACTTTTTTAGGTCAAATGACAATAAATATGGTTTATCGCGATAACCTACTTTGACGTAATATTTATAGTAAAGTACTGAAAGTTTTAACTCGCTCTTACATAACATTAAAACTTACAACTACTTCGCCGCGTAGTTTTTAAAACAATGGATACCTTTGTTGTGACACTGTTCGCATAATTTATTACCTATTCGCTTTAAAGAATATTTTACGCTGTAAAAATGATAGTTCGGTTCACATTTTGTTCCAACTTCCTTTGGAGTCGCATTAATCTATGTCTGCGTTGTCAAAAGCGGCCACAAAAGAATCACGTTCCACTTTGTCCCCGCTCACAAAATATTATGCGGTTTCCGTGACTTCACACCATAATCATGTAAGTCTAATTGTATGTTTCCAACACACACAAACACTGTGGATATACTAACATCATGCAATGTACCTAACTTAATTTTAACAATGTTACCGCGACACGGAGTTACAATTTATTGTAGTGCACATATTTTATTCTCGTCATTTTTCGTTACTCTAAATTCGGGGCACTACTAGAGGTAAATTTTATGACACAATTTTTTCATTTATGTGTAACTTAAATGGTTATGTAACTACATATATTATAATAAAAATGTTGCGTAAGTTGGCACAAGAGCTAATAAAATGTAATTGGCATAACAAAGTAAATAAAACTAAAAGCACGTAATGGCTCAAGATTCGAACTACTGTTTTCGTATAAAAGCAAAAGAGTCGTAAATTACGGATCTCCGCCTCGAAGTCGGTTTCAATTACATTACCTACTTTAGTTCAGAAGCAGTTAGTTACCGATCCGTTAGCTGGCAGAAAGTCGACGTGGTCATCACTTAGCCCCGATATTGATCGCTCCATCCGCCGAGTCGCGTCATTCATGCGGAGTCACACGCTGATGCAGTCTACTACATAAGCACACTTAGCTCAACAATACGGCTAGTAGGTATGACCCAATAGGTGGTATATTTCAAATCTCTTCCTACAAATCTGGAACATCTTTTAGAATTCCAATAACGTACTATGTAAGAGCTACAATGGAGATCTCAAAGCTTTGTGTCGTATATTATTCCACGTTGCGTTTTTATTTCCTCCACATAATATTTGAACATACTTTTTCACGTTTCTTACATTTATAACTCTTCGTTGTCGGTATTATGGGACTAGGGAGTATAATAGCTATTTAAAACCAGCACATATATTTGATGGTATTCCTTCATTAGGCGCATAACGGTCCAAGTTTATTGCACCTTAAAAATGACGAGATATTAAAGAATTCCTTCACGATTTCTCGCTAAACAGCTCCGTATACTCACTCATACAGTGACATAAATTCTGGAATATGTTTGCACAGGTGAACATGCCGCGAATTTCATTCGACCTTCACAGAATTGGTTTAATTAGACTTGACAATTGCCTTTGCTTTTCACGCTTTTTATATTAACATGGCTTTTGAATTGCATTGTTTTGAAACAAAAGAAAACTCTTCTTTGATTCTTCGACGACATATTTGGAACAGTGGCTAAGGAATTGGACCTAGAGTGTCGCGTCACTTACATTGCCTGTAAATGGTACCCTATAAACAGAAGAAAATCGTACTAAAATTAACTAAACTAAAAAAGTTTATAAAATAATAAATTATCGTAAATATCAAATATGTAAATGTATATTTTATTTATTATTTAGACACGCGACAAGTATATAATATATAGTTAGTAAATTTTCACAACACACTCGTTCATAAAATTCGTAGTAAAAACCCAGACTTTTAGATATAAGAAAAACTAGCAAAATTTTGACATGGACGCAGATTTGCAACAATATTGCAATTTGCGACGGAAGACGTCAATAATTTCCCAAGAGGCGCCAAACCCATTGGCCAACAGCGGCTACTTACGTGCTATCTATTGCGAGGATCCTACTTCAATTACCTACTGTTAGCCTTTATGAATGATAGATAATCATAATTATATTTAAAAAATAATAAAATCACTATTAACATGCATAAAAATAAAATAAAATAAACATCAATTTGTGTCGCATCGGTTACCAGCTAGTCTTATTGAAATAAGCCTTCTCCGGTTTTCTCTAAACTCTGCCATCTCTCGTCATTCCCATCCTTATTGGTCGAGCTACTCTTTTTATATCGTCTAACCTCTTCTTGTCGGTCTTCTTCTTTTTCTTGTTTTATTTCTAGTTATCCGGTCTGTGACAATCCGAGTCCATTTTTAATTATAGTTTGAAATATGTTCTACTACTCATCTCATATTAAGTAAGTGCTTTAATCTTTTTGATTACGCCTGCCAGTTCATTGCTCATGACTTTCTATGTGCCAAAAAGAAACCCAACATACTCCTCTCCATTCGTCGCTGGCATGTGACTAGTTTATGTTTTTTAGGATAGTGATTATGTCTGACATCCATGTGCTATTACATATAGGAGGTATATATGTTATAAAAATACTTGAAAACTTCTCTTTACTTACTACGAGAACTTCAATTTCACGCTACAATATACCACTTGTCACCTGGCGTTTATAGTAGTCGTGCACAGCGTACTTTACAATTGCATGGCAAATCTCCTTTGAATTTCCATTACAAAATACTAATTTGTTTTACTGCGGTTTGGATTGTTACTTATGCCTGCTACCTTTAAATGTCTCTTTCTTTGCTGGCTTGCCAATTAATTAAAAAATAAAATTTTATTAAATTAATATCCTCTTCCTCAATAAAGTTTAATTACAGCAGCCAACTAAGTAAAAGATATAGAGTGCAGAAGCGTTTGCACAATCACAGTTGCACTCTCTATTCTCTGACTCTTATAGCCCGACGGTACGGCAACTCGGCACGACCGGAGAGGGATTAAAATGTTGCCAACTTATAATTGGATGCATAATTGGACAATTTAGGGTTAGCTCACAACGTGCGGGTAGCGGCGCTCTTTAAGACGCGTTACACAATATAGAAATAAAAAAAGTTTACTACATATTATGTCACGCATGTCGCGTGTCGATGTAGGCTGACCCTTACGAAGTGATATAGTTGTTATATTTACGGCCAATTAGTCTATAACATTTAACATCACCTAATAAATTACAAATATACATTAGGTACAAGCGCAATTAATTCTCTGAGTCATCTTGAATCGACATTCAACTGTTAGTGATTAATTACTAATCGCACAGCTGTCTTCATACAGACACAAAATGTCTATATGTCGTTAGTAAAAATTATCAGAAACTGAAAATATTTGCTTTTGTTTTTTGTAACAATATAAAATATTGGTTTTTTAATCTTTTAAAAAACCTTAGCTTAGTAACGAAAGTATTGGTCGTTTTCAAGTTTTCAGGCGACCATAAACAAAAAAATAATGAACGCGAACGATTTACATTTATCTCCGAAAAGTCTTACAGATTAAGTACTGTTTGTTGAATAGTATTTGGGCCACGAACAAGAACTTCCCGATAAGAGACATGAAACAACATTGCAGAAGCGGGGCAAGCTTCAGTTAGAAGAAAAACACATTTACGTGTCCGGAAACATTACGCAAGGAGCCCTACAAATCGAGTAGCCGTATTTAAGCTATATTTAACTACAAAATAAGTAAATGGTCACTCTACCACAATTTTATTTTATGATCGAGACAAAAGAAATTTAAGGAGAAGCCACCACACCCAAATGGCTTGGAAAGTTTAACTGGATAAGTTTCCCTTACATTACTCCCGAGACAGGAGCGTCTCCAGACGTTGTTTATATTTATAGTACTTCCTTAGTAACTCGGGAGTATGCAAGCAATGTTTTCTGTACTCAATTCCGAACTGTCAAGGGCAATGCGGCGGGTAATTGACGACGTATCGGTACGTCTCGAGCGCTCGTTATCGAAAGGACAAGTTTATTATTTTGCTTAGAAACAACCCTTCCACACGCCACCTCTAATAAACTACCGCTATCAGAATTTTACAAGACTAAAGTTTTCTTGTTCTATTTTCGGTTCATTCGTTACATTTTGATTGCCATATTCTTTAGTGTTATTCGTGTATAACCCGATAGGGCAGCAAAACAGATTTGTAATTGAGTGATAAAAGTCATATGACGTTTGACTTTGAAATCTTATGACGTCACAGTCCGTCGCAAGCACGACCTTTGAGCTCAGGCAAAACTTCCAGGGTCCATCCACACAGTTTTATTCATCTGAACATTCTCTGTAGAGTGCTATGAAGCTGTGCTGTATGTAAATAGATATAATGAGAGCAATAATACACTTAAAGAAATGTAGAGTGGTGTATGTACTTACCGCCAAAAAAATACAAATAAGTATTACAAGATATTGCATAAACTAAACACTAGCAAGGAAATAATTGTAATAAATAATATTGTTTGTGTGTATATAGAAAACTTCAACATTGGCAGCTATGTGGAACAGTAAACATGATAAATGTAGGCAATCCCTATTTGTACAGCTTTAAGCGATAGCGAAATATAGATAGAGTGGGAAAACGAGCCGCGTAGAGCAGTATTACAAGTATAATAGTAGATGTAGCGACTAGCGATGATTTGATGTGGCTATCATAGTCTTCTTAATTTTATAACTGTATATTTTTAACACTCGAGGAAGAGCGGTGTTATATCTTTGTTTTTTGACAGTTGTGACAGCCTAGTGGTTGTTGATCGTTGGACTGCAAAGTCAAAGCTCGTAGGTTCGAACTCAGGCACGCATCTCCGACTTTTTAGATTCATATGTAATTTAGAAATTAATTATCACTTGCTAAAACGGTGAAGGAAAATATCGTGATGAAACCAGGACACCTGAGAGATTTTTCAAAGGTGTGTAGTCATGTCAGAGGCCTATGGGCGGATTAAACTTTGACACTAGGTTGTCCATCAACCATACGATAAAGAAGAAAGAAATGATTTGATTTTTTTATCTTACTACGAAGAAGGTATGGTTATGGTTTGAGCTTACTATCGTTAGTAGTAAACATGACCTATACCCTTTTAACTTAGACCATAAACTATAATCTAGACCCTCACGTCTTTCTTTCAATAGTACGAATAAAGTAAATTCACGCCAATATTCTAAGAGAGGGTGTTACTACTCTGATTGAGCTGACCCATGCGTGTTGACGGCTACCACTACGAGACTTCCCTCTGTTCTGTTCTGTCCCTTCTTCTGTTCGCTAACCTTATCTTTTTTTAAAGTCTAAAACATGGATTTCGTTTTAACGTAGCACGTGGTGTTATGAAGTGTTGAAAAAAGCTGGTAAATAGCTCTCGGTAAACTTTTAAAACGTACTTAATTTACATAAAAATCCATGAATATATTATTATGACTCAAAAACCCGGCTAAGGCAAAAAGCTCACATTATGCAAATAAGATCATGATTTTAGAAAAGAAAAAATTCTAAATGAGTATACTAACACAGTACAGTCTTGTGATAAAATAGATGAACGTAGAGTTTTTAAAAATCCAATTCTAAAAGGAAAGCATTACATACTTAAAATGTAATATTGCATTTATGGTATCAATAGATATTTATGGTAACAATATTCGTGTTGTATTTTTTTCTATAAACTTCTCTATATGTGCCGTGTACTTCTGTACATGTGCCGTTTAGTTTTCAGCCTAAGAATAGAACCACCCCTACTCGTCCCACGGGTGACGTAAAAAGCGACAAAGAGAAAGATCCGGAGGATGGGCAGCAGCATCCTTCTGTGTATCAGCAATTATCTGCTACTTCGATCGCCAACCTGCTTGCCAAGCGTGACGATTATGGGCAAATACCTCCAATGAGCGCACAAAAGTGGCGCAGATTGGGAGAGGCCTATGTTCAGCAGTGGACTATACAGGCTGATGATGATGACGATGATGATGTACATGTAGGTCAGAAGATAATTACATGAATTCCGCAAAATGTACCTATATATAATTTTGCTCGTGACTGTACATTTATTTTTATGAGATCTCTATACAATTGGATTGCGACAAAGTTATAAAACTTCTTGAACTACGCACCGGACTTTTGGTACACATTTGTTATATGAAGACGTGACAGTGAGTTGGGGTTATGACTGTAGAAGTGTAGATATATATATACACGTAGTTTATTTTACTCTGTTTCGTGTAATACCTATATTTTTGTAAGGAAAGTTTTCACGAATGTTTGTTAGAAATATATTCTTAACTTAGTATGCCTATGATAAATATTTTGTCTAATAAATTTACAATTTTATAGTTTAGAATTCTACACTTTACAGAATTAATCTCTATTTAAAAACGTCTATATCGTAAATGGCTTGGTAATCTTCGAGTTTGGGCTGTCGTAGTATTACTATCAGTTTAATAAAGTATCAACTCTATATACATTCAATTCGATGGCGAGCGTGCGGTCCGCATCAAGTGCTATGAGCAACTATTAAAAACATGACAGCCGAAATACGAAGATTGTCAATAACCATTAATAAAACGCAACACAACTTTTATTATGGAATGAATTCCAAAAAAAAACACTCCATACATTTCAAACTATTTCATAACTGAATGGATACTCGTATTTTGCCCCCCTACAAGATTTTAAGACGTCTAAAATAAGTATATTTATTGTTTGCGAAATGGTATCAACAACCCGTTTTTTAATAATACATACCCACATAATAAGGTAGACGTCGGAAGGATGTGGTCTGTGGACCACACCTCGTCACCACAAAGCGCCCTGTTATAATGCTTAAACTGTAAAACCGGCCTCAAATCATTGTTGTACCTTGTGGCCGTATATTTTACTCTTAACTACAAACATGAAGCTTAGAGTTCTGGTTTTAATCTGTTTGGTCAGTACGGTACATCGCATTTAAGCCCCAGATTAGTAACGAACATGAGAAAATGGGCTTGATATTTTAAACTATATTGCGAGTCCAGTCATATTATTTCCAAACTCAGTAAATTGACCAAAACGGATTACAGGCTTTTACCTTAACTGCCTGACTGGTGAAGTTAGTTAATACCCTAAAGTTGTAAAATACACTTACTATTCGTCCCTCGGCACTGATTACAGCTCACCTAAACGTTTTAATCCTTGAAATAATCCCTGTTTTACTTATTAAACTATGCTTACTATCTGAATCAAGGTAAGAGCCTTGTAGCAATAGACTTATAAAATATGAACGTTATCTTCAAGGTAAGAACATAAAATTAATTTGAAAATGTGATGGATTATATAAGTTTTAATTTATGGTACCTCTCGGTTTTAGATCTTCATAATACTTAAAGGATTATTTTCACAAGTTTTAATGGCGTTCGTAAACTGCAGCGTGCCCCTGGCCGTCACACTCGAATACGCAGCAAAAGGAAAATTTTGTATCTCCGAATAGAAAATGTAGGTAAAATATAATCGCCAGGTGGTCCGATTTTCCCGAACGTTTTCCGTATTTCAGAAGCTTTATTGACGTAGAAAATGTTCTATCGGAGATATATGCAGATGTTTTATCGACATCTTAAATTTAGGTTCAGATATATTTTGTACTTTGACTTGGAATAAAGATACCTGTATTTATATATTTAAGTTTAAGTTACATTATTTTAAAACATTGTTTTAAAGTATTTAAGCATGCAATACGAACGAACGAAACAAAAAAAGTATTACGAGAATGAACCTGCGACCCACTGGTTTAAACCGCTAGCCGCTCTATCAACTAAGCTATTCAAACCCTGTCCTTGATATTATTATTTTTTCCTACATTCTGCTATCACGGATGGTAATTATATCCACCCCTTACTCGGAGTACCAGAGTTTAAGTTAACAATTTTTCTATTTAATGCGAAAACGACCTCCATCAAACACCGAGAAATGAGACACAAAAATGAAAATATAGTCCCCGGTGTCCTTGCGGTAGTCAATCAAAGGTCAATCATTTGAAATTTATTAACAAACAAGTAATAAATTATATCATTTTTGAGTGATGATCTCGAAACGTTCCTATCAATGTCGGAGTACCGGTCACGTGGGATGTTGGCGAATTGCCGCGACAACACGGCGACAGTCAGCCCTCACAAACACAGCCTTCAAAAACAACTAACACTAGGTTTTATTCGTCCTGAATACATTCGTTTCGAATAAATTCACAAAACGGAGCCGTAAAGCTGTTTGTTCGTTGTCCCACTATACGTACATATCACGAAGATGTTTTGGAACACCAATTTTTATGAATGTTTACCGATATTTTTGCGTACCTAATGGTAAACGATTTCGCTCCAATATAAATGTTATCCAATAAATTATATCTCGCAAACTCATTAATCATAGTATCGTTACTGCCTCGGTAAATACAAAGCATTATCTTCGGTATTTATGAAACTATTAGCTTTATTTACTTTCTTAATGTTCTAGACAGTCTTTTAAGACTGTAGATGTTACAGACATAGATAATTTTACGATGCGTGTCGAAGTATGATTTACTGTGAACACCAAAGCAAACGGAGTAATAAATGATCCTACACACACTTAAAACCGCAATCGATTCATTTTATTATATTATATTTATTATATCAAAAAACGCTTTCCTATCACTCCTAGCTTGCTTATTATATTTTTAATAAAAAATTCTAAAATCTACAAAATGAAATTATTGAAAAAGAAACTCGCAAAAAACATTAAAACATGTAAAAAAAAACATACATAAAATATATCTACAAAGTGGACAACGTCGTACTTTATATTTTCAAAGGAAGAGATTAGGGTAAATTTTAAAAGAAAGGAAAGAAGCTCATTTCAGTTCAACAGAATTCTTGGGTTTTATTACTTTGTTCACAATCCCGTGCCTCTGTAGAGCAAAATAATCAAAAAGTTTAAACTAATTGGAAATAAAATTACATTGTTTTCCATTATAGAGTTCTGTACTTTTGTGTAAAAAACGCCTCAAGGGGTCACTATTTTATCGTTACAAAAAGGATAATGAAAAATGTATAGGTTATTAAAACTGTTCTCAAGAGGAAGAGAAAAAAAAACAGTTTTTCTTAGAAACGTACTTATATTACTAGTTAATTATCTTTCCCGCATTTATAAATTTACAAGACAATTATTCAATCCTTCTCCAAAATCTTGAAAAAAGATCAAGAATCTGAAAAAACTTGTCTACGCTTCATTTATGAATATTCTTAACTTAAGAATATAGCTTAGTCCAGGCTTTAAAAAAAAGCAACAAAAAGAACAGAGTATCAAAGTAAATTAATGCAAATAAGTTCATTTACATGTCTTATATTTCTGACGTCGGAATTATTATATTATGTAAAAACAAAAATTGTCGCGGCATTGTCTTTTACTTCACAAGTAAATTATGGAAGTAATTTAAAGTCGGAAAGATCTGAACACAAAAGGAAACAACTTTAAAAAATTCTCGCTTAATTTTATATTAAATCGGAGTTTAAAGTTTTTTGGAGCGAGGCAGATGTTTAAACAGCTTCTGTACATTTCTTGCTAGTATTATTTTTATAATTCTTCCTCTGAAATTCTTTTGATGTCATAACATTTTTATTGATCCTTTATCCTCTGTTATAAAACAGTAAATTTCAAAAAGATACAACCGTAAAAGAATGAGACTCTTTTATATCATGATATAAAAGTATCCTCGATTAAATTCCAATCTCGATGCAAAATGGATTAAATATGAAGTAAAATACAGATTACGTGAGCCTTATCATGAATTTATAGAGCTATAGCATATAGCATACGAATTGCAAGCAAAACAGGTAGTATGTAAGGAGAATAGACACATCTGAATATCAAACAGTAAGAATGCTGATAGCTATCTTATGTGTTAGTCGCGTTTAGAATAATCTAATATCAGTTTGTAGTGTACTGTACTATATATGCACTATATTAAAGATAAATGTATAGTTCTATAATGAAATGTATATTTATGTTCCATACGTGTTTATTCCATTCATTTTGTTGTTTTTGATTTTATATTTATTTTTAAACTGTTTTATTTTTACCAGAATTTTTATCTGGTACAATAAAAGCCCTATATGGAAAAATCGTGATAGCCTAGCGGTAGGACCGTTATCTGGCAAGTCAGAGGTCTTAGGTTCAAATTTAAGGCCACCTTTGACTTTTCTGAAGTTATAGGTACATTATAAATTAATTATCACTTGTTCTGTGCCTCGGAAAGCACGTAAAGCCGTTGGTCCTGCACCTGATCTCTTTCCAGTCGTATCGTTATTCATATTGTAAATAAATTATAACTTGCTTAAAATTATAAAGGAAAATATCGCAAAGAAAAATTATAAAATTGTCGATGACTTCAGTTTACCCACCAAGCATGTAATAGAAATTATATGAAACCTTATAAAAACACAATTTATTCTAAAGATATGAAACGTAATACATTTACAAAAATATGTAATTAAACAGCCACGTAACAATGTAGCAATTGTTGTAACGCTACGAGCTACGGCGTAGCACATACGTTAGCGTAACATTTAATTAATTTCATTATTTATTATACGTGACGAAGTTTCATAATATTGATATTAAACAAATAAAAATAATGTTAAAACATGTAAACATATCTCAAATGATTGAAGAAAGTATTTAGAAAGTTAAGATATAAACTCATAAATCATAAGCTACGCAACAACGTAGCGTATATTGTAATGCTACGCGCTACGACGTAGCTGCTTAGAAAATGAACAATCATTGTTAAACCTATTAAAATAAATGTAAATATTATCAAATGTAACTGAGTACGTGTAACACGGGGCACGTTTGCAGGACAGGCGGTGGCGCTCATTACCGGCACACTGCGCCCTGCATCTACCTCATTAGCATAAGGCAAGCATATTGCCTCACGCTAACGAGAATTCACCGACAACCCAGATGCTCTTTTGCACCGAAACTCACCGGATAATTACTGCAGTTGGTGCTTATCTATTGTTGATGTTAACTTCCCCGTCGGCGCAACAATTTGCGCCTTCAAACTCTCAACGTCGATTGTCAATACACAAAACTTTTCTGCCTTTGTGTTTTGCTCTAATTTTTTCCTCGTTCCGGTGTCACAAACAAACGGATGTGATAAAGGCAAAAAATTCGGCACGCAACATTTGTAAATATTTGTAGTAAGGAATATTCCCACAAAGTTTTGTGAATGTAATATTAATGTCAACTTCTCTGTGTTACGTATTTATTTTGTTTCATAATGCGATATGTACTCCGATATGTTTTATTACCTCAGAGGAAGAAGCGTTATTTCAGAAAAAAACATTATTAAAGAAACATTAAAATGTAAGATCCGAAGATACAGCTCGGATATAAAGAGATTTTAAAACAAAACACGTACATGCGAGCACATTATCATCCTCTTACGAGCTCTCGTAGAATACCGCGCTCAGTTCACCTACAACCTTGTTGTACACCTAAGCTAAATGCCTCTCCCGACCCTCGTTATTCTTTTGAATAACGCCAACGAGTTCATAAAAACTCTTTGAAACCCAAAAGGTGTTTAGAAGTAGTTCTTCAAAATTACGTAGGTACAGTACATTTTCCACAGCCTCGTTTCAGATTACGCTAGTTATGTAGATGTTTTGCGTAGTTGGTCCGTGCAGTTTACACCTGCAGAGCTGCCGCAGTCTTACTACATAGTTATGTATGCCGGAACCCGCCATTGTTTCGTGGTACATTATCTCAGCAAATGATAAGCGCAGCCTCGAATTTCCGACTAGTTTCCGAATTTCTCGATTTTTCTTCGAGACAAGTTGTAGCCAATGACGTATATAGAGGTGAGAGTCGGCCACTACTCTCACCTCTAGTGACTTAAGTCTGGTTTATTGTATTCAGTTTCAATGAAATATGACAATGTTTTTAGACATAACCTCGACCCAATATTATTTGAAGCCTCAGACGGGGACTCAAATGAAATATCAATAACCCATTAGTATGTAGAACACGCACCACAGTTCAGTTACGTCTGTATATATTTATATTGTCAAAACAACGTAATTCTGCAAATAAACATTATTGTGATATATTTCAATCAAAAAGAAATAACACGCTTCAAAAATTTACATAATTATTCACATATTGTTTACGTATACAAATTTGCATTCTAAGCATTTTTGTTTCTTTTGGCGAATATCTCATCAATCTTATATTTACATAGATATTTATTATTATTTACATTGTACATAAGTCATATTATATCTAATATTTGATGTAATACCTACTGTATCATCATTTTATCTTCAATAAATATATCCTAAAATTTTAGCCGCATCGCGTCGACGTGCGAGTGACTCCTCGCCCGCTCTCAACCGCCCTCCGCCGAACAAAAGAATGAATACATACACAGGTGCTTGCAAAGCGCTTTTTCCTTTTCATACCTCCGTCGAAAATGGCATTCACCGCCTCTCAGACACATCTAGTGGATGAATGCAGCTTTCTTAAAAGCCCCAAGGTATACATTTCGAACTTGATCATCAGTGTATTCTCAGTGTCTGTGAAAGGTGTTCACATCTATTTTGGTAACTGTTTCCATTAGCAGGTGACAAGAATATCAACTATACGCCGGTTGACTTAGAAAGTTCAGAAATATCTGTTAATACATCACCGCGAGGGTCCAATAATGACTGTTCCTCACGAAACGAAAGTTAAAACTAAATTAAATAAATTTCCTGTTGAGCTCAACTTTTATAACAGTAAACGCGAGTGTTAAATGGAGTTTCTGAGATACCTGTTATTATCGGCCATATTTTTAACAGAGTGCTTAGCATAAACAAAGAGAAAGGTATCTACGCTTTTGTTCCTAATTTGTTATAAACTGCACGTTTCTAACTAAGAGTCGTTGGAGACAAATTAAAAAGTCAGCCACTCTTAGCACAAAAGCTGCATAATTAAAAAAAAGGGTTGAACGTCGTTAATCTTGAAGCAGTGAGAACAAAATGCGGGCGTCATTAGCACCGGCATTCAACCGCTCATTCGCACCATCCATCAATATCCACATTCAGCTCATAACCACATGTTTAATAGCTTATAGCTAAACGAAGTGATAATTAACTTCAACGTTCCAATAACTAAATTGAAATTGTTTTGAAACGAAGTCCCAACAAAGTCCGTAATATCAAAGTCCAATTACACGTGCGTAAACGTTCCTCTTAGTTGTTAATATTGCCAATACAACGCATGTAACAACATAATAACCAACCATATTACGTTTGTTGATCTTGTCGCCCCAGATTACTCGCAAGCGGATCGTGTTCACGATATATGTATTTGCTATGATATTCAGTTCCGAAACACGAATCGTCAAGAGGCGTTTGAGATTTTCTCTAAGTGCGTCTAATCCAACACTCGAGTGGAGTCGCAAATACGCCAAGATTAATCACAAGGATGTTCGTAAGCCGTACCTGTGGGCCAGGTTAAGGCGCCGAGAGCACGGCCTTGTCCCACTATGGCGGTCGTCTATTTTTAGCCCGCTCCCTCCGCGCGCAGCGTCCCGCCGCCAACACCCGTCAATGGTGCTATTTAGAGCAAAAGTGCCTTTTTACGTAGAATAAGAAAAATAATAAATACTAACATATCTGAAGTGATGTCGTTCAAATCATTTCTACCTCTAAAAAGCTATCAAGATAGAGCAGTAAGCTGCCTTTGGGTTTTTGGCGTATTTTATAAATTATTCATTAGAATGTAATATCTTAACGAGGGATGATCGGTCTTTAGGTAATCTGTTCAAAATAGATGGGGTTAATTCATTGAATAAATAAACAGGTTCAGGTCAATGTAGGTTTTAATTACAAGATTAAGAAGTGGTCAGTGTGAAATTAAAGAGTAAATTCCTTGACGCAACGTGCGTGTACAAGGCAATACGGATGACGATTTTGATTAACTGTAATCACAAAGAAACGTCGAAGTTTAAAATAAAATTGTAGAACTGTTAAAAACGATTTTGTGCATTTCACAAATATATTGTTGAATATTAATAATCTACATGATTGTATTTAAAACCATTTTATGTTGATATTGTAACATAAAATTCTATTAACATTTATTATATGTATAATAAAAAATCATATTTATTTATCAGGTACCGCATATAGTTTTTTAACCCATTAAACCATCCTGTAATATTTTATTTAATGAACTTTTAAAATCGAATAAAGGGTTAACGATACCCCATAATTTAGTCTTAGATGTATTCGTATCAGACACCACTCGGCGACTAATTTAAATTCAGACCAGAATACTGAAACTACTTAGCATAAACGTAACATCGCTGGAGCTTCAGTATTTCAGCTAATTTTACCAAATCATTTGCCTTGCCGGAATTAGATTTCTAAATCAATTTATTCGTCTGGAAGTAAGACTAGCAGTCTGGCACGCTTGGGCTAGAAAATGAAATTTATTTAATTGTATGCTTGCGATAATTAGGTGGAATTTTTCGATACAATGGATCGAGGGACAAATTTAACTTTGCTATGGGAAAACTGTTGTCTCCGCAAATATGTTTATAATCGCAAAACCTTTTTTTTTTTTGTGATGTCGCTATAAATAAACGGTTTTTGGACTTTTCTCTTCACTTGTTCTCTAAGAAATTGAATCTATTAAATTTCAAGATTCTAGGTCAATGGGAAGTAGGTACCTATCTATAGGATTTGATTCCCTTGCGAGTGCCAAAATATGCGGTATAAACTGCCGTATCTTTTGATTGCGTTGACTTAGAACTTTGATTTATTTTCATAGCTCCAAGGGATTACAGACCTGAGTATTTGATATTAATTTCAACTTGGTACCTCCACGCGATCCTGAGAAAAAGGATCTTAACAGACAGACGGACAACGAAGTGATCCTATAAGGGTTCCTTTTTTCTTTTGAGGTATAGGATCCTAAAAAGGATTAGGATTACCCTTCGATCGGTTTGAAAAGGGAAACATAGAAAAGGGGAAGGAAGATCTATGCCCTGCAGTGTGACGCAACAGGCTCGTTATAATAATAATAAATAAATAAGGTAAACACATGTTCGGTTGAACACAAATCGGCAAAGCCGGGCAGTAAGATCAAATATGTATAAGTATTATGTATCGTCGACAAATAATCGCCAGGCTTTCGGCAAACTCGGGCAGTTTTGCCGTACAAGCGAGCCGAATGAAAGTCGATCATATGTAGGTCGGCTTTGTCGTTGAGTTTTCCGTTTAAGTATTTATTGCTGAATGGAATATGCGTATAGTAGTAACCCATCTATCGCAAGCCGAAACTAAATATGTATTTGCCTCGCCCAATGTACGGCATGTTACAAGTCTAATCCTGTCTTCCAGAATAAATGGCCCGTTGTTTACATGCAGGCGGCTAGAACGCAACCTCTATGTTAAACTGCCGTCTACGGAACATTATTCTTGGTCACCCAACGATGACACTGGCTATATCTACTCAAATAGTAAATATTGGATGGGAATCCACGAAAACTTTCTTTTACTATGCTTTTAAGCAAATTAGACGCTTGTATGAGATTATAGGTAAGCCTTGGCATTTCGCCACTTGATCAGTTAAAGACAACGTATTAAACATAAATGGATATATAATTTATATAGATACCTGTATATAATATGTTCAAAGTTCTTAGCGTCCAATTATTTTTAGTTATACTTTGTTTATTATACGACAAGGTTCGAATAAGATCGATCGAATACTGACGTAGGTATGTTATCATTTGTGTGAATATTTTTAGAATTCAGAAGTGTGTTCTATTTATAAATTATGTAGGCGTAACATACGTCAAAGCCTCCAGGAAAAATAAACCCAAACCCTCTTTATGTAAGTACTATATTAAATCAATCGGTTGGCAATAAAGAACCAGCAATGTAACTCGTTTGATGCGGAGTGGCTGCCTGAGGAAAACTCTGAAGAGAATGGTTAAACACAGTCGTCAGTCATGGCAGTGCCTCTGTGACCCGCCCCCTAGCTGCGCGGCTGGCCTCGCCTCAACGAACACTTTCCGTTTTCATTCCTTTGTACACGACTTCACGGTAGCCAAACAGCGGATGTTGTACGCTACCTGTCTTCCCCGCAACACCCAAACCAATCTTCATAAGATATTCTTGATGCTTTTACACCCGCCCTCGTCTAGCCACAGATCCTTAATAATTGATGATCTTGTGAAACTAAGTATAGACTTTCGACATTCCATTCCTTAAAAAGATACCTACTTCAATATCTTTATTGAAGGCGTTGTTAAGGAAAAGAAATCTCATTTACGCAATATTCTTCTTACAATTACTGGTTATTTGGCAACGAGAATGTTCCGAGTCGTCGTTAGCAAATAAATAACTTACGGGATATGCTCCTTATTTCTCTCGTAATAGGCGTTTAACTTAGATCTTTGGCTTATTTTAAGCTATAAAAGCAGTGAGTTTTTTTTTTGTTTATGGCTTAAAAGATACATTGTTATAATTATATTTTTAATAGTAATTATTTTTGAATTTAATAAGTCAGTAACATAATACACATTTAAAAGCTTTTGTCTTTTGTAGAACGTTTTAAAGTAACATTGCTAGAAGTGACGACGAGATTTCGCTAATATTTGATAAAATGTTGTATTTCATTTTTTAAATGAAAGATCTTTATTTTTTCAAACATCCGTGAACAAAGATAAGTCTGAGTCTAAGTCTAAGTCTGAGTCTGGAGTTAAGTCTCCATAGGCATCCACTGCTTTGTTCTGTCATCTGTAAAAGTTTTAACTACTAAGGCAGACGGACGATGTAATACTAAAAATAAATTCCATCTTGTAGACTATTTCAGTTACTCCCCGTTGTAAATTGTAAATAATTAATATGAAACCAAAATTTACATTTCTCGTACTTGAAATTGAATCCTCTTAACCAAATTGATATCGTAATAAAAGCTCGCAGTCCATTACTGAGTGTCGTCGAGGTAATTCACTGTAAGATACCTTCCGCAATGTCTTCCCTGAGAGCTAGCTATTCATAATTAAATTAAGTCTTGCTCTTTTCTTGACATTCTACTCATTCTAAGTTTAATTTGGTCTTTTAACAGTCCGACACCAGCAGAATATAACTTTCAAAATTGGAACAAATTAAAATTAAAACTTTTTTTAAATACTACAATACTGAGAAACAAGCATACAGCCAGCTTAAACGGTTACCGCTACCTAACACTAGGTGATGAAACCCTGCGCAATTATGGGATAGAAAGTCATGATTCTCCACGGACTGACTGTAAGAAACATAACACTACGAATACTGGTACTTCACGCTGATTTTATGTGAGGGGTGGTACCACCCTAGTCTAGCCGTCCCATTCATATACCACGTATAAGATATAGGTACCAATACAATACATTACAAATGTACAATACCTATACGTGCTAGTTATAATATCTAAAGTGTATGTTACGTAGGTACTATTTGTAATATTATTTCGTATTGTTTGTCACGACTGCAAATAGCTTGTTAAATTTGGTCTGGTACTCAGAACCCTACATAAATAACAGATGTCCCACTTCCCTGTGCCGAATACAAATGAAATAAATCCAGAGAATTGGCGGGACTCAACCGGCTTAGCCGTGATGGATATTCAATGTACATATTGTACATGTGGCTCCGAACGTCTTAGAAGAACTGCGATGCAATACGGAGAAAACGTGACGGAAAACTTTCTTCAGCTAATACGTACTACAGGAAATAGAACATCGATTTAATATTTATAACTAGAGCAATCAAATTTAAATGTATCTATGAAATAAAATGATTATCCCAATAACGTGGGACAATAAAATGGTTCTAACTAAACATGTATTGCATTTTGTCTGTCTGTCTTTCTGTACGTTGGTTCGAGCGATGTAAATAATAGGGATGGGACTTTTACCAGCAGATAGCTGACTTTATAAGGAGCAACATAGGCTACTAAGTAATTGGAAAATATTTTAGATACCGCGCAAAAAAATAAAAACCTTTAGAATTAAGAACAAAATCCGATTTGAGGGGCACTTTTACGGGTAAGTATTTGATTTTGTATTTACGGCACGCATCGATTTTTTTTTTATTCTAACAAAGAATAGAATAGCGTTTATTGGACAACACTTAAACAATATAATAAAAAGTAGTAATAAAAAAGAAAACCCATTATCAACGATAACCACGGAACCCCGCTAAATAAAGCTATCAATTTCTTGACAATTTTTTTTTTAACAATGACACAAGGATTTTCTCGTGTATCGTGGTCATCGTGGACACAATTCACAGACATAATCGCTACGCCAATCGTGTCGTCTAATGTAGGCTATAATTATACGGGATTGTTAAATTTCACGGGAACGAAGTCGCGGACTCGTAACTTTCGTATAAAAATCAAATAATCACAACTAAATTATTAGGTTAGTAGGGCCGCTAGTTAAGGATGAAGTTTTTTGTAGAAGTTTGCAAGTGATTGTGAAAAATCGTTCAGTTTTGTATAAGTTTCAGTTATACCATTTCAGAAAATATGGTAAAATTAAATTGTATTGATGACATCTTGAAAACAACCTTATCTAGCGCCCCTGCGAACCTAATAGCTTTACTGTGTACTGTAGGACGTGTAGCAGCACTTGAACTCCTTCAAATAAAAAACACTGTGAGAGATAAATAAATAAAATATATTATGTTTTTAAATGATTTTAACACTTTTATCACACATTTTTGATATTTCATTTCAATTGTTTATTGTATTTTTATTTGTAATATAATATTCACATTTTAAAGAGGCTGAACAAGTGACCTCCTTCAAGGAGATCGCCACCAAATAGGCCGATAAACCTCTACAGCTAATATAGTTTTGGTATTCCTATCTTATAATTTCATCAACGGCGTTTTACTGCTTGTATATGCACGCCTGAACACGAAGTAGAGTCACAATCACTTAACGTAGGTAGTCATCTACTACGTGATGACGTGCTATTTACATACCGTACTATAAACACTGAAATATTAATGCCATTTCCTCTGTTAGTTACTAGTGTTTAACTATACTCATCTATAAGGCAAAACATCGTTAATTAGAAGACGAAGATCTAAACAGTTTCGTATCTTAAATGCTAAATAGAAACACTTGGAGAATGGTTTTATGTACCGATATGCTAGCAAACTTTGCGTGTCGTATGCATTAATTTTATGCCTTTGTCTAGAACTAATAAAACTGCGCATTTAAGCATCGTTTGGACAAAGGCTTATTTATAACAATTTGTTTGAGTTTCTATGAGATGTTAAAACTATTACCTAGACTGCAAATAATCTATACGATAATAGAAAAATAAGATATTAAATATTAGGGTTGTCATTAAAATACAACAGCTATTATTTCAAAAATCCACCAAGTGCTAGTCGGACTCGCGTATCGAGGATTGCGTACCACGTCACAGTGCCTACCCCGCTTTACTAAATAGATGTAGTAAACACAAAAAACTTAAAGGAAAAAACACGTTTTTTTTGTGTTGTTTTAAATCTCTAGTTTGAGAGTATCTTGAAAGTACGACGAATACGAAAAGAATAGCTGTAGAACAGATAATCAGAGTAAAAATATTTACATCAACAATGTTTGTTACCCATATTTATATGAAAATGTAAAGTAAAATTTCACAAGTATATTATCCTGCAGCCACATTTTTCTGTTTCAGTGGTACATTATTTTACAATTTGCTGTTGGAGGCTGTATCCGCGACATTAAATAAAAATAAAAGTTGGCGGTGAGCCATTTTGTTTAACTTAACAACATACAGATAGCCCACCTGCATAATGCAATCGACATTATATTTAAATGGTTTAAAAATGTAGGTAAAACAGGGTTGTTTCTAAAAACAATATAATTATAATTTGTAGGAATTGGTTTATGTTTATTAGTGTAAATTAATAATTACTCAGATTTTCGCAATTACGGTTAGATTGATCGATCACGAGAGCTGCAAAGGTCTCTTAAAGTTAGGTTTTAACAAACTAATAAAAGTAACGAAAATCCGTTTAAAAATTGTTTAAGACATCATCTGTTACTAAACTTTTTAATCCTTTACAGGTTTTTTACAAATTATATTCTTTTGAATACAAAAACCGTCAAAACTGTCAACTAGGTCTTTCTTTACTTTTATTTTGTTTGATTTTACTTTTATTTTATTTTGTCATGATATCCCAATCCGCATAACGTGAAAACACAAAAAAGTGGACCATCTGTCTTCAATATTTGATCATATGAAATATCATTTCTTTAGACAAACCCTGGAGAGTAGACAATACAGAAAACTTTGAAAAAGAAATTAAACTTTAAAATATAGAAAAGCATTTAACATATTCGCGTCAACAGACGAATTAGTTAGAAGGCAGAGGTTATACAGGTACATGACACAACTGATTTATGTTCCGCAGCCATGATTTGCATGTGTGACGTTATGTGCCGCCCAAATATATGGCTACAGGAAATTGAAAGCTATACGCGAACCAAGCAATTTCAAAACTTCTATTCGTAAAATCGGATTGTGGTGAGTCGTAAATTATTCCAACCAGAACGAAATATCAGGGCCACCGCTGGAATAACAACTTTGATATCTTACATGGAATTTTCAGCAGAAAAAAAAATACTTGCGAACTACCAAGCAGTATATATTGACGTATAGATCGTTTCTGATTTTTGTTCTCGTTCTCGTTTTGATCTCGATTGTTTCGAAAATAATATTTTGTAATCTATTGAAATCATAAATATTTTTATAACAATAATTTAAATGTTTTCTCTTTTTGAAATTTATATTTTACTTGAAGGTTAAGATCTTGAGGCCTAAATAAATTCTTCGCGTCGCGCGGTGATGCGTATTGTGTGCTTGTACTAAGTATTCGATTGTATGTGACATATGACGTCAGAGACTCGCTTTCAAATGCTTGCTAATTAATGTTCGCTACTGGTGAAGACTCAATATAACTCGGTTCCTACCGACTTTCCATTGAAAAATTTAGAGTCAGTAAAACTACTATTGCCTAATAGGTACTTAGTTTCTTCGGTTTAATCCCGGGTTACCTCTTACAAAAATTCACCCTTTGCTACTGATATTCGCTAATTAATGTTCGCACTTTGCTAACTAAATGCTCACTAAAGAATGCTTGTGATGAGGACGACCCTTATGAGCAATTCAAGCCTTACAAAACCGTTCCGTCATAAATTTAGCCTGTAGTAGCCGACACTTACACTATAAAATATTCAATTTATCGATACAGGCGCCACTAGCAAAACTATCCCTTTTTGGGCAGCGCGATCCTTCGATGATGGGAACGTATACTCAGCCTGGTCTATCTAACAATGTGTGAGCAGAATATTCATACATAATATATGTATTTATGATGTAAGTTCCTTACTTCACGAATATTCCGAATCTTTATTGAACCCCTATGGAAATTTGGAGAGTGAATAAATAAATATTCATAGACACCTGAAGGTGTAGCGCGTGGAAATATCCTTGCCACTGTTTGCGATTGTGGTGTTCCACAGGGAAGCGAATACCTACATATAGTACGTAGATCCTATTTCTGATTTTACTACAGCACCCTAAAAACATCATTCAAACTTTTCTTATTACTTCTTTGATAGTCCTTTATCTATACATATAAAATGCTTTGTCCTGAATGACTGACTGACTGACGGATCAACGCACAGCCTAAACCGCTGAACGAAGAGACCTGAAACTTGGAGGGTGTGTTCTTTGTATGACGTAGGGATCCGATAAGAAAGGATTTTTCGGAATTCCACCTCTAAGAGGGAGAAAAACGGGGGCAAAGTTTGTATGGGACAACGTGATTCCTTGGTCCAATCTTCTTCAAATTTTGCATAAACATTCTTTTACAAAATTGATGGAACACGTATTTCGTATTTTTTAAAACTCATCGCCTAACGGGGTTAAAAAGGGGTAGAAAGTTATTTTGGGGGTGATTTGCATCGAAGTTGATATCAATACTCCTTAGTGCTTTTGATTTAAACTGGCTTGGTGCAATATATTACCCTTTAAAATTGGAATGTCAAATATAAATCGGATTAGAATTCGATATTTCAATTTTATTTGTTCTTTTATATTTGAAAGAAAAACTTACCTTATAAGTACAGCTTGGCAAAAAAGAGTCTGAGGCGGTGACAGTTAGAACTAAAACTAAAAATCTTAAAAACTAAGTTTGTGCGTACTAAAATAGCCATAAAGTGATTCATTACATAATAATTGATGACAAAATATTCGTTTTAGTAATACGTAAGCACCAAATAACTTGAAACTTTGAATTGTAGTATGAAAATTGCACCAGTAGCGTCTCCAATTTTTACTTTACTTTCATAATTCCTTTAAAAACTTTTAGAATTAGATTATTATTTTATGCGACTATACCGACATTATAATTGACTGTCATTCGCCCTGTACCCAATTCTGTTCTCTCCTTATACAATGACACTAAAAGTAGTGGCATCGACTCAAAGCAGTATAAGTTGTTCTCATGGGCAGTACTACCTAGATTATATTAATTCTATTTAAATAAATAAATTCTATTCAAAATATTCAATAGTCTACGTGAGCGAAGCCACGCGGGAAAAACTAGTTTTAAATAAGAATCTCTAATAAAATAAATATGATTGTCCTTTTGTCGACGTTTTGAGAAGTAAAAATTTTGTCACCATAAAATACCTCATACATATAAATTCTACCAAGTAATGAGGTGTCGTTATTTGTTAGATAAAGTGAGAATAATGTACTGTGCGTGCTACCCTCCAGAAAATTTGATCGGAGCAGGTAAAGTGTTACCCCCACGTGTGAATAACGTGAAACTTCGCGATTCTAATAAAGATCACATTTCCTCCCACGTTTACAATATTGTGCCATTCAAAGTCATGTCATCTCGTGCTTTTCAACGAAAAGTAAATTGATAATACGCTTTTATGTAACGGTTAGTAGCAAAACATTTACAATAGATACAGGTTCGCCTTAACTTTTTAACTAAACACTAGTAGCAGTTTTTCCCTAATACCTTCTTGTCGGTATCGGGTTACGAGAGCGCGTTAGCAGTCGAAACACTAGCCCGAATCACTTGGAGTAGGTATATAACTTACTTAAGCTGCTCAGTCCGGCGGCTCTTGTTGCAGTCCGGATTGGGAACGCCACTGTATGACCATTAAAGATATACGTTATCAATACGATTTCAAATACATGTAGAGTTATGAAACCAAAACTTTTGCTCGATGAACAATTTCAACTTCGCAGCTTCGGCAAATTAATAATATCCAAGTAATTTACCAGCTTTTTTATGTAAATAGAATCGGTTCTAGATTTATCCTCTTTCTGTAGGTAATCATAAAATTATAAGAAATAAAATAAAACAAGCCTTTTATTCTTCCATAACTTTTTAAATTTTTGCAATAATATAATTCAAATATTTTCGTAAGTTATGTGCGCATTAAAAACTACTAATTATCATCTACTCCGTGCTTCGGAAAGCACGTTAAACTTGCCGTGCCAACGCTTTACCAACTTAGCTACGTAGTCCTGCCCGCTTCAATGAAAATTACGAATATTTTTTAACGCTTTAATAATAGTATCCCACTAAACATAATAGAGCCTAATAGTATCTACTGCTGAAATAAATTATTTAAAATAGTTTGCATGGCTAGCCCCCAGACAACATTAAGTCTGTTTTATGCATTGCTCTATAAAAACTAGAGCTAGTTAAATTGTTCACCAAATAAACATAAATTGCTACACAAGAAACAGAAACAACGAATGGAAATGGCAATAAGATTGCTAGATTTAACAGCAGAAATGCAGGTCCGGAATGAAAATAGCTATTTCAGAGTCAAACGACCCGTTCGAAGGACTGAAACGATCAACTTATTATGTTGTTATCTACGTAATGACAGTTCACATGATAAAATTAATGGTTATTACAGGCATTTTGTTTCATTTCGTTCTTTCATTTTCTATTTTGCGCAAAAATAACTTTTTCGTACCACTTGCTCAAAAAAGTGACATTCTATGGCTCAAAAAGAGAACATAACAATAGTCATTATTAATCTGTCAAAAACAGGGAAAGAAAATTGTACTGAATTTCATTCATGCTCTAGGGAGAGAATGTAATTTAAATTTGGAATACTTACCGAAACTTATACTGAACTACATCTGTGTTTACACCATTGAGTTTGTGTATAAAGCATTACACATCTTTTTGAAAAAGGAATACGCATTTATTATGCAGTTATGATTATTAAATAAAATTACGAAAACCGACGAGGCCGTATGAGCTTGATGCCTTTGCATTTCCGATAAAAAAATATTGGTCTAGGAATTTGCCGCGTTTTTGTTTTCTTCAAATACTCATAAAGTTTATTTTAATTTATTTTTATAAATAAGTTAATGTTCTAAAAATACGTTACGATGTTAAATCAAAGCGACAGTGACAGTGAATTGTCGGATTCCATCAGTGCAAATGCTGCCGCAATTATAAAAAATTTGCTTCCAACAAAATCCAAGGAAAATTATTTTAAAACTTATGAAGACTTTTCAACGTGGAGAAGTGCGAAAGGTCTAGCAATTTCAGAATCAGTACGTATTATTGTGTTAATTTTTTCGCAAATGGTACGAAAAGTAGAATATTTTCCTAGGTGATAAAGCTGTCTTAGTCTTGGGTGAACTTAAATCCCTCGCTACACTCAGGACTCGTCTTAAATCCCTCGCTTCGCTCGTGATTTAAGTTATAAACACCCTCGCTACGCTCGGGAGTAAACCTGGAGTCCTTCGTTACGTTCGCGATTTAAATCGTCACCCGTGACAGAAGACACTGCTTTATCCCCTTGGTTAATAATCTACTATTTTTTTTGTTTCGATTGGTGCGATTGGTTAGAAGTTACAAATTTGTTTTCGGTCGTAATTATTCTTATTATATTTAAATAGGTTACTACCATCGCAATTTATATCAACAATATATGTGTGAATATAACGCTTTATGCCATTACAACGGCTTGCTTACGTACACAAGGTAATAAACCATTACGCGCCTGAAAATAATGTAGGTATATATTAAATATTTTTTGCACAGAATTTATGACGACAGCGGCACGTCATTACTTTCGCTTCACACAAACTCCGCAATTCTGCGTCGATCCGCAAATGCGGATTTGCTCAGTCGTAGCGTCCGCATCGGCCACAGATGCGGCACAAGCAGCCATGTCCCACAATGTCACGTGACGTGTATTAGAAAATCCTGACTTTGCAAAATGCCCTTCAACTAGGCATAGTAGGGTATTATTCTTAGAAGATTTATGTTAAAAGGAAAAACGAATAACTTTTTAAACATTCGTATTGTTATGGGTTAAACTGTACGTTTATGGTTACT
Organism: Protodeltote pygarga; assembly: GCA_936450705.2. NCBI lineage: Eukaryota > Metazoa > Arthropoda > Insecta > Lepidoptera > Noctuidae > Protodeltote > Protodeltote pygarga. Next base: position 9,481,252 of record OW388249.2, on the reverse strand, counting down.
TTTTTGTATTTTTTTTTATCATGGAGTCTATTGACATTTTATATTTTATCCGTTCTATATATCTCGGCACATCTTTTATCCATAAAAAAACGAAGATTTTTTAAAATAACAAACCAAAGATACATAGGTATTGTATTTGCATACATTTGCTTAACGCAATTTTCGTTTAAAGAATCTGCCTAATCTGTTTATAAAGAAAATGTCATTCGAAAAACAGAACACAATGTGAATGTGATCATCAATTTGTCAAAATGACCGAATACGTCCCATTTCGGCACGTTTCGGGGACCAATATGACAGCCTTGACAACCGAAACTGATACTGAGGCTGACAAAGTAATGTCCCCTCTGAACGTCGCGTCCGCGTCGACGCGAATACGTGTCATACCTCATAATCATCCGCCTGTATATCGCATGTCCCTTGTGTTTATTAAATACTATCGCTTGGTCTGGAACTTTGACCGAGTGGATTTCGGATTTTTTACCCGTTTAGGGGGATGGGGGGAATTTAAAAAAAAAAATATTTCTTAAATTTCAAGTCTCCAGGTCTAGCAGTATAAGCTGTCCATTCCAGTTCTATAGAAAATAATTATAGAAGCAGTACTCCCCAATGGTCTAACGGTATTGTAATATTTGCTATAGAGAAGTAGATATTTATTCCGATATGTAGTAATTAAATTATTCAGTTAGTGAACGGATATTAGTCGGAGGAGGTTTATTTAGGATTAGATTATAATGGATCAGGTTACTCTTATAAGAATACATGCAAAATTGAATAGCTAGTGGTTTACAATGGTATATACAAGAAAACAGATTGTAATATCTACAGAAAGTCAGAATATGTTTTTTTTTTCGAACATAATAACTAAAGTAAATAAAAACAGCCACGAAAACTCTATCACTAACAGCTCGTACATTTAGATATACCTAACGAAAAATTCCCATTAAATCCGATCAAGACATATTATCACTCAAATATCTCTTACTAAACGCACACAACTCCATTCTATCGTAGGTAGAAAATTCAAACTATATATTATTAAGGTATTAACACATTGTTAAAACGTAAACGTGAAAAAACGGACCAAGTATACCTAAGTAGTGTTATGAATGCATAATTTCGCTACAACACCAGTAGGTTAGGCACATAACTGTATATTAAGTCTGAAGAGATTAACGGTTTACGAGCAAATTTATGTTTATGGCTTCTTCGGCTCCGTTTTATAAACACGAGACTACTGAAACCGCTGAAACTAAATGTAAGCCACGGAACGAACGTAAGTAGGCACATAAAGTACTCTAACAGTTCGCATTTGTATGCAACATTGTTACAGAATGTACTTATGACTTTCGTTAGTTTTAATTATAATTACACGCTAATTTACATAGGGAAAATCGATGGGTCTTATGTAAAAGGGCCAAAATGCAAAATCATAAATTTCAGTACAATTTCAATGTGATACATTTTTAAAATGATAGAACTGAAACTTATGAAACTGCTATTACACCTATATCCGAGTTTTTACTAAAATATATAATATTATTTTAGACTAAACAATATATTAGAAGATTTAAATGACTATTTGGTACGCTTTAAGGTATGTTATTTAAGCTTTTTTACTACAGCAAAAATCACTGTTTCTAAATCTGTATTTTTTTAGAGCACATTATTCATTGTACTAAAAGGAAGCACTTACCATCAAAAAGCGAAAATAGCCAATTTGTTACTTTGGCCCTTTTACATAACACCTATCAAAATAAGACACTAAAAATTCCTTTACTAAATTAAATAAAGAAGTACAACCGGATGTACGCACATGTATCTTGCCTAGTATCTTAAACTCAGTTTCTATTACAATTTACAAAATGGCACACATCTGCTACTGCAATTTTGCAGTGTAATACAAAGCTACATTCCTGTACACGGCTTCAACATGTTCCTAAGCTGTTCCAAGTGGAATGCCAATCTAAGCTACGGCTTAAAGCTGCGCTGCCATAGACAGCACATTCACCTTACTATGTAGGTATAAGTCATAGTTTCATTCATAATAGCGACACAATTTTCTTGATAGCTTCCTGTCCCGAACATTTTCGGGTGTTTCGTGAGTGTTATGAAGATTTAACGACTTGTCTCCATTTTCCTTAACCTGAGCACCACGGCATCACGCCAGCCATTCATATATGAGCAAATTGAATTACGCAGGGTAAGTGGCGCGGTAAATCACCAAGGTATGTTTACTGAAGATACGCTCACCAGATGAGTTTGTGGTGTCATCACCTTCATGCCATTCTTTACACCCGCTGCTAGGGCAAATCTCCAGCATGCACCTTTGTCACTTTCCGTACGATATTTTTTTAATATGTTTAGGAATCTAATGTGTTCCATTCTAGCCAGACGAAATTCATAGAAACGGCTTACAAATGAAATGGAATGAATTATTATAGGACACAAGTGTAATTAGACTAATTCTACGTTACTTATAGCATTGCATTGGTTTTTCAACCATTTTTTTTTTGGAATCCAAAGACCTTATACAACAGCTCAATTGTTTTTTGTATTTTTGAATTAGGAATTCGATTCCATTTAGGATTCGGTTGCTGCGTTTGAGAGCCACGTCAAAGGTTGGCATAACATTTAAAACCCTCTTTAATTATTTTTTTTATTACTGTGATTTTTTTTTCAAAACACACTATGCTATGCATAAATATTTTATAAAAATATTTATGTTTTTAAAATATTATTCGACATAATTATTACTATAATTAATAAAAATACTACACACACTTTTGCACACAATTATTCTGTCCATACTTTCGACATCCCTTTCAGATTACGGATACTTATTTACGACTGAATGCTCGCCCTATTTCTGGTAGTCACTAACAAGGCGTACATCTAACATGTATACGATAATAACTTAATTAGATTTCAAGTCACGAACTCATAATAAGTTAGGGCGGATAAACTTAGGGCGGCGATCGTGCATTCTAATGAGAACACCTCTAATTACAGTTAAAGCCGCAATTGACAAAATTAATTTTGGTTTAACACCTGGGATTGTTTCGAGGCCCTTTTGATTAATATTTATTATAATTACACTTTAACGCTGACATAAGGCCGGTTCTACACCTATAAGTATTTTGTCACGTAATGTCCCTTTTATGTTATTAACTTATTATTATATTATCAGTAGAATCTTAGTAGTCATCAATTACATAATTTTTACGGAAGCAACTTACAAATTTAAGTGCGGCCTAATGATGAAGATAAATATCTATAGGTATACTTGCGTATTAATCTGTGAAGCGAAAACTGTGTGTCCCTTTTTAAGAATATTGCGCGCACGGAGGAGAGCGAAACTTGGCATAGTTAAAAGTTAATATAGAGAAGAAATGCAATAAACTAAAATTTATTTTATAACAACCATCGAATTTCGACCACTGACTAAAGAACTTATAACAATACAAGCGTATGTACCTACCTATACCTTCTATACTTCCGTAAGTCACTTTAAGTCGTCGAAAATAAATAAATTTATCTAAACATCCTTGGACCAAACCACATTCATGTTGAACACAAAATTAGTTTCATAGCTCAATACCTTTGTGACCAATACTGCTCAAATTAATCACCGTCCTCAAGTCTTCCAGAGCCAATTAACTAAGTGACATAGAAATATTATAAATTTATCAATGGTAAAGATTTAAACTGCTTGGTTTGAAATTGTATTAAAAGATAGCTTGTTTCTTCGCGTCGTTAGACAGAGGATTTTTATAATTTGTAATACTGTTTTAAAACTAGATCGCGTTGTGGAATTCTTTAAATTGTCTGAACGGCGCTATTAAGATTCACTTACAACACTAGGTAGGTCTTGTATTAACAGTTCGAACTGAGAGAAATATTATTTTTACAGTTGAAACAAAGTTTGTTTTTACTTAATCCTGCGATACTCCAAAATGACCATCTGCTTTAGCTAATTGTGCAATAATATTGATAAACAGTGTGTCTCTTTTGTGTTTGTCTTGTACAAACTCTGTCTGCCACTGAAATATTTCCGACAAAGAAAACAGTAACACTGGTCGACCGCGACGGTGACGGGGCAATCAATCTACGCTCGCTAACCGCGCTCGCTGCCACCAGATCAATGAGACAGTTATTAATTGCACCTTGTTTATTATTTAGAAACATAATGGGGCTGATTCTATAACAGAAGCTCTTAAACAATTTAGACTCCTATATCTCTTTCTAATAAAGACCATCATAATAGAATAGAAAAAATTAAGGGCTGTCAAATTAGTCGCTTAATTTAAGACACTAAGTCATAACTTATAGATCTCGTCTAATTTCTTTCATTTCTATTTTCAGTTAAGAGCATAGACTAATTTGACTACTCTATATTCAAAATACAAAACAAACCAGTTAAATTTTAGTATAAAATGCGATTTACAATAAATTTATTAATAATATTTTGTATACCTAATGATTTCAAACGTGACTTACGAGTATTTGCCAAGGTTTTGTATTCGAGTCCCAGATCAGACATAAATATTAGGTTATTTTGTTTTTTTGCCTTTAAATATTAGTAACATTTCTGAATTTGATACTGTGTCTGACGAATGGTAATAGTTATAGTCACTAAAGTTTGAATATAAATTAAATGTAAAACACCTCTGCCTAACCCTTTCGAAAATTCACGCGTGCGTGATTGTTATTATTGTAATGTACTTATTAGATTTTAATTTATATATTACATTTTCCGGGTATCTTAAGAACGAGGCCACAAAAAAAGGTGAGATTGGTCAAACTCACGCCTTTTCCATAATTCTTCTAATATTATAAATATCCATAGATAATATTAACAAATGAGCCAAAAAATACCCTAACAAAAAATTAAACATCCTTTCGAGAACAACCCCTGGGGTAATATCGAAGTGGAAATTACGCTGCGTAGTAATACAAAGAGCAGACATTCCTTTGTTTCGTGAAAGTAAGTAATCAACATCGTCAGTTATCGATTAAATTGGATCAATGTGCACCGGCAGCCGGCACTAATAAATAAATAATGCCAGCGCCGTTACACTGTATGACTATTAGCAAACAATTGACTTAAATGAATATTTTTTGCGATACTAATTTAAATAAAATCAGTTTTTACTATATGTTTATTATCAATCCAAGTTCTCTTAGAAAAATTAGAGAAAATTGAAAAAGATGATAGATTTCGAGCGGCAATTAAATCTGCGACTTACCATACCGTGGCAGTCTCCTCAAGACGATGTGGCAAAGGAACTTAAAATTTGATAGATGCGATAAGATAGCTCAGGCGGATTCAGTTCCTTATTTATTAATTACAAAATTTAATTAATATAGGAAACTAATAAACACCTACCGCCGCAAACTGGCTGAAAAACTTGGATATAGACAATTAGACATCTGATCCACGCAGGATGAATGCCATACGCAATGATGATGATAGGAAACGAATTAATAATTATAATGAATATAGGAAAAAGTCAATTAAGATTCAATAAAAAATCAAACGGCAAAAATAATGAGGTAAATGATACAGACGAAAATTTTTCCGTGTTTCTGTATTTATATTGAAATGTTGGTATTCTTCTTATACACAATTTTGTAGCAACAAGGACGTCATAAAATATAATTGGACTAATAACTTGAGAAAACATAAAAGACACTGTAATGACTAGTAAGAGCTGCGAACGCCTCAACAAAAACATACAAAACGTTGTATGTATACGCTGAAATAATTAACCTAACCTAACCTAAATAATATATATGTTGCAGTCAAAACTCTTAGCCGGTCAAAAGTACTTTTGACTGGTAAAATCAGGCAAAAGTACTTTTGACTGCACAGGTTGGTCAATAGTAGTTTTGCCGGTAAATCATTGGTTAATAGTGCTTTTAACTGTAAATTTGCGGTCAAAAGTGGATTTGACTGACGCTCCTGGTCAAAACTACTTTTAACCGCTAGATAGTCAGTCAAAATTACTTTTAATCGTTAGGAGTGGAAATTAAAGGGCACTCATTTAAAGAGGCAGTACAAAATATTGAATGAGCAGTTACGTGTGGTAAAATAGTTTTTGTGATGGGCTATCATTTAAACGATAATTTTGGTAAGCTATAAAATTAATTTTATTTGCTAATAATCTAAATAAATAAAATAATAAAAATAATCTTTATCATATAATTGACGGAGCCCCGCTCCGCGGGGCTCCTACTTCTGGGTGGTTTTAAAAAAAATAACAACGAAGGGGAAGGCGAGGTCTATTCGCTCGCTTCGCTCGCTCACACGACCCCGCCATCCCCTTCACCTGTCCGATTCGGGGTAAAGTCCATACACAAAATCGTAATCTGCCGAACTATTTATCGAACTGCTCATTCCATCATTTTTACCGCTCATTCAGTTATTGGACTGCTCAATTATTTTTAGAATTGACTTTGTATGATAAAATAACCGACTGACACGACTGACTGACACGACCAGTCAAAACTACTTTTGACGGAATCAGTTGGTCAAAAGTACTTTTGACCAGCTTCATTGGGCAATAGCACTTTTGACTGTTATTTCAGTCAAAAGTACTATTGACGAAAGCCTATGGTCAAAAGTACTTTTGACTGATTTTGTCAGACAAAAGTAGTTTTGACCGGTTAAGGGTTTTGACTGTAACATATATAACATAGCGCGCAGAACTGACGGCCGATGGGGCAGAAAGGTTCTGGAATGGAGGCCACGTACTGGTAAGCGCAGCGTAGGACAGACGACCTAATAAAGGTCGCAGGAAGCTGCTGGATGCAGGTTGCTTCCAACCGGCCAATCTGGAAATCATTGGGGGAGGCCTATGTTCAGCAGTGGACGTCTTATGGCTGAAATGATGATGATGATGAACCTAAATAACTAACCTAACCTAACCAACTAACCTAACCCTAACCTAACTAACTAACCTAACCTAACTAATTATAATTGCGAAACTAAGTTTTTTTCCCTTTCAAGCCTAAACTACCGAACTGATCATCCTGAAATTTTGCGTACTTATACGTTGTCAGGTGTACAGAAACGGACTTAAAGCAACTTTCTTCCCGAAAAAAGTACCGTTTACGAAGAAAAAAACAATAACGTTCTTATGATAGATAATAGATGGCGCCACGTGTCTTTCGAATTGAATTATAATTAACGCGAGCTACTGCGGGCAAAAGCTAGTAAAGAAGATAAAACTCTATTATCGACGACGACGGCTTTACGTAAGCATTATTTTAATAACTTTTTAGTTATCTTAGAATCAGCATGACTCTACAACATGACTTGTGAAAAATAAGTTTGTGATCGTTTTCCTTTATTATATAAAATCCTGTTGATGCTTCTGCTGCTTTCCTTTTACCATATTTATGTAATTACAAACATTAAAAAAATACTTAACTTCAAGTTTCAAAGTTACGTAACTCCACTACTTCTAGCAAATAATCAATAAACCCTTACATAATAATAGTTATTTTAACACTCATTGGATTATACTTATCTAAGAAAATATAAATTATTTTTTTATGTTGACTCCTACTGCGACGCTTTTCGGTATGATAATTTTACCTTGTGTAATATGCTTTTTTTAGTGAAAGAAAAACAACTTCCTTTGCAATTTAACGTATTCTATGAGTATAAAAATGTGTAGATTCAAGCTATAGTAATCACGTTAACAACTGAAAATCATTTAGACCCACAAACATTGTTTAAGTACAAAGTTACCCAAAAACAATATAAAATATTCAAAACATGCGAAGTTATCGTGTTAATAGTTATACTCGGGAGAGTTATCAGTGAACGCTCGCGCCAGCCAGAGCGGTCAATTTAACAATAAGCTGTATGTTGACACGCTATTAAGTTGGACAAACCTTGCGTGTAAATGTCGCACACTACAACGCTAAAAATCACAACCAACATTTTAGTTTGACTACCGGACTTGAATAACAGGAATATTTACTGTGAAACTCCACCGAAATATTTACGTGTTCCAATTCTACTGAAGTCACATAGCACTTTTTGTAGAGTTCAGTTTTTAACGGAGATCTGGATTGAAACGGGTCATCTATATAGAGCTTATCGTGCCGCAAAAGTTTTGAAACTTAGCTAAAAGAAGTTTGGTTTGTAAGTAGTTCAGAATGTGTAACTTAGCACTCACTGCTCAGTCTACCATGAGCTAGTTTATTATTACTTAGAAGCACTATTGCCGATGACCATCATGTTAATGTCGTAACAATTTTTAATCAAAGCTATACACAATAGCCGAGCATGTTGCCGCTGCAGGTTGAAGTTCCATTAACTACTTAAGGTTGTGCACTGCCTCCTGCTTTCGAAAATAAATTAAACATGTAAGTAGGTATAAAGTGTAAAGTAAGGTATTTTTAAACTTCACTATTGAGTGCTGAAAGAGTAGAAAGTACAACCCTAAAATGCGACCCTAGTGCGTTTTATTTATACCTGTTATTTGCAACTGCAAAAAAAAGTTTGAATACTCGACGAATAAAAAAACATTGACTGTAGTCTTAGATGAAAAATAAAATAACACCACGCTAATCCCAACACAAAATCCTAAAGGACTGTGAAACCCACCTTAAATTTGGTTTCTATATTTGCCAGTCAAATAATCTTAGTTAGACGTACGTGTTTAAAGTAATTGCTCCTTCAGGTTTAGCACTCACAGTAATTGTTTACAGCTAAATAAAATGGAACAACCCTTAAGAGAGTGTTCCTCGAAATCGTGAAACATTGTTTAGTGTTTAGTACGTTTACGTTTGCAAACAGGTACTCGTATTTAAATAAATGTGGTTTTTGCAGGACGTTGATTAAATTGGTAATGTAGTATTTTGTAGCTACGTAACAAGGAAGCTAACATTCTCATCTATTAGATATTATTATGACTATAAATATTTTTCTCAAAAACAAAAGTCCACCAGTCCAGTATCTTTAAACCATTTTACCAATTTATTATTAAAGTAAACATAAAACTTAGCTGATTCGACGTACCTAAACAAATAAACTATTTTAAGATTTACCGTATACTGACAATTTAATTCATTCCTTTTAAGAATTATTAGTGTTCATTCGTTCTAAGAATTTCAATAAAACTGCCCGTGCAGATTTCCAACAAAATTTATCATAATTTAATCGCAACCTGGCTGAAATTAAGGATGTTGGTACCCATTTTTATTTTGGGCAGAGTATTTTAAGGTAAAATGTCCATCACGACCTGGACAGAATCGGTACAAGCTTAAATACAAAAATGTCAATGACGACACAATTTTGGGATGAAGGTGTTCTAAACCCGCTAAGTTACATTTAGATTTAGAGGTCCTTTATCAATCTCATTTATACACGAATGAAGCTTCAATCGGCCGTGAGCGATATTCTGAGAATTTGTAAATTTCCAACGAGAATCGTCTCGAACCAGTTTTTCTGCAAATGTTAATGTCTTCATTTAGGTGTGGATATCGTTTTCCGATATCAGTAGACTAACCGCCCAGACTGGTTGCGTCGCGTAGGCGTTCTCGCCCGTAAAACACATTAACTTTTTTTACTCAACCAGGAACAATGGGATTATTGGATTTTCAAAAAAAGCTGAGGAAGTCTACCTGCCTACACCTACCTACATTAAATTTACTCTTGAATCACAAATCGCAACTCCAATCCTGCTATTTTTCTATACAAAAATTCCTTAATCAGCTAGGAAACAGCACGCCCTGGCACGTACCGCACCTTTTTTTTACCGCACCTGTCGAATTGTACTTTAAAATGACTGAATTTGTGATCGAGATACGTTCGTGTTTAGTTCTATGAAAACCAATACCAGTTCAAGCATCGCGTGCCAGATCCCGCTGTTTTTTTGACTGATTAAGGGATTTTTGTATAGAAAACTAACAAGATTAGAATTGGATTCGTGATTCAAGAGTAAGCTCTATTTGTTCGCTTCCTATTTAGTTGCATAGTGCTAGGAATAAACACGCAATGGAGCCATGTGCAGATTTTGACATACCTTACTCCTTTAATTAAGTTTATCTGAAACCTTACTTAGTATGAGGTGCCCATTTCTTTAATTGTTATGATCTGTGTTATAATTGCATCAATGTTTTATAAGGAGATATGGTATAGCCGTATAGGTATGTTTTTGTAATACTGTCATTATCTTATAATCAAGTCAACGTAACGTTTTACCTTAACTATCCATAAAATTCAAGTAGATTCATCAAAAATTTGCTAATAAAAAATTCGAACGGAAAAGTACAATGTACATGGACATAGTCGTAATAAAATTGATGAAATATCCTTTGTACTGAGTGTAAACTTTTTGGATAATCCAGGCGAGGGTGGAGACTGGCGACCCTCATTACCCGTCAACGGGCAGAGCGGGGCTTGTCCGACTCTCTCGGGTCCCGGGCTCCACACGACAGTAATACGAGCGCTATCGCCCGTCGAACCATAACACGTACACGTTTGATTGCTCTTTACTTTACCCTACCGTCCATCGTTCCCGCATTCCATTTCTCTCCCGATTTAATTTGTAAGTAAAGATCTCAATCTAGATACCTATTACCTTTGTATGAACTAAACTCCATCAAGCTTAATGCTTCTCCAGTTTTTAATACTTCTCTACCTTTGTTCCCTCTCATTAAATAGAAACTGTACTCCAAGTTTCTTAGTTACAGTGCACGTTAATGTTTTAATCTCGGGGCAAAAACAGTAAATTATGCCACCGCTGTAACAGCGGAGCTAAATTGCTACAATGAAAGCACTAAATACTAATATATTAAGCAAATTGCTCATTAAAAACAACAATGGAGCACCTGCGTTTTGTGACTGTGTACAACACAATACAAACGCGTAAGCTGTACAAGAACGTTGCTAATTAGTCCGCCATTGCTTTGTCAAACGAAGCCATTTGTTTATATCGTAACCTGGATATGAGTAGATGTCGACAATTATATTTTTTTCGCTGTGTATAATTGTCATGCAAATAACTTCAGAATTTAATTAAAACTCATTTTATCATTACATTATCATTTACATCTGAGCAAGTGGGATACGCTGTTGTTGATTTTATATGCTAAACCAAAATATTTAATTATCAACTTGAATCACATTAAACTCCCTGTGTAGCATATTACGGGAATATCATAAAGTTTCATGTTTTCTCATAAAGACGTTTTCACATCGTCTCGTTCACCCCTTATTGCTAAACTCACCGAGCAATTGCGGCGTGCGGTTTTCCTCCAAAACTCACGAAGCCGCAGGTTTGAATGAGCTAAGGCAACAAAGCAGTAGATTTTATTCGAAATTTCGCTGATACCACCAAGAATTCGCTGATTTATTCTTTTCTAGCAAATCCTCTTTTTATGTTGGTGTCTGCATAAAAAATGGATACCAAGCCAGATACAGAGGGTTTTATTTGTAAATCATTAATTTTTTCTGCAAATGACAGCAAATGGTATCTTGCATTATTTTCACTGATTTGTACCTATTATAGATACAGAGATAAAGAAGTGGTTATATATCTGTGCCTTCCACACGTGTCGCGGATTTGAAATAATTTTGTAATGCTATACGTCTGGGTCTTTCAAAAACAGGAGTAAATCTTTGTCAGGGGTAAAGTTTAAGAAAAAACCTAAACTCAGTTTAATAATAGGTATTAGTAGCCCTTTTCGAAACAAACATTGATTGCTCAATATGGTGGTTGGAAGGGATTCCTTACATCTTTGCAAATAGGTACTATGGCTATATATTAGGTATGCCATACAGAAGACTCTATTTGTTGGCAAAAGCGTGCACCGCATGCATTCTATGATCGCCATCTAACTTATACACACTGAAATAGATTACCTACATATCTACTGAACTTCTAATATTATAATGTGAAAGTTTGTTACTTGTACTTTACTTTATTACTTATTATTTACTGTTTGTTTGATGTGGATTTACATAATACTTGGCTTACAAATAGACAATGTCGGTCATTATCCCGGTGCGACCTACACGTGGACCAAGCCAATCACATCTTAACATTTATTATACAACAACTAAACTTCGACGGAATATGTCAATTGCCATTACATTTAATTCGAGCCCGCAACTTAATACCTTGAAATGAATACCGCTTCCCTGTCTTTGTTACCAAGACGTTGTTATAAATTACATAAACTTAATAAATTGATAACTGTACCAAGTATTATATAAGCTTTCCAATTAATTTCATTGGGAATCCATTTCGTTGTTTGCAGTAATATTAAAACAAATATATACCAGCCATTGTTATACATAATCTCTCTTGACTTACTTAGCGATAAAATTGACTCTACCTGATTTTGAGAAGGCATTGTACAATCAATTTAATGTAATATGAAGTCGGTTAAAAATCAAGTGTTCCATTCAAGATATATTCCTAGAAATATAAAATCCTAAAATAAAATGAATGTTATTTTTCACACTAGAATTTGGTTTGTTGTAGGTCGCGCGATCGAGCGAGTGTGTGCGGGCGCAGACGGCGCGGGCATGGTGTCGGCGGCGCGCGCGCTGTTGGCCGCCGTCACCAGGGTGCTCCTCCTGGCAGACATGGTCGTCGTACGACAGCTACTACTCGCTAAGGATAAGGTGATTTTGTTCCGCTTTTCCTATAAAAATGATCTTAGAAACCAAAAGGAATTTAAGTATAAAGGATATAATATTTATAAAAAAAAGAATTCTGGAAATTTAGTGACTAAGATCATTGGAGATACTGAGATTAATATTGACGATAAAATAGTTCTTCAAAGTATTATAACAATACATCATTAAGGAAATTCCATTGTGACGTTGATAATAGGGAGCTAAGCTATGGTCTAATTATACATAAAATTATATTTCCTACCTCCCTACCTCCACCCCTGGGTGGGCGATTAATGGGAGAAGTTATATGGAAATGCCATCCAACCCGGATTACTCGTAGATCAATGTTTAACTTCCCGTCCCGAAATAAGGCCTTGACCTATTTGTTGAATTAGGTAATTCTGACAAAAATGGATTTTTAAAAATATGAATAGCTAGTCATATTACTCGAATTGATGTACTACGAACGTAGTGTTTGAAGTCCCGTGTTGCATGTATTAATGTTTTTTTTTTATACGGCTAAGGTGGCGAACAAGTATATGGTCCGCCTGATGGTAAGCGGTTACCGTAACCTATACAGACGCTTGCAATAACAGTGGTGTCACTTATGCGTTGCCAACCTCGTTTAGGGAGTATGTGGAGATTACAGAAGGATTATGAAAAAGGGGATTGGACCTTCGGTTCTCTTGTTGTTGTATTATAAAACACATCTATACAAATATTGTTACTTCATGCCGATATTCTATGAGAGGGTGGTACTTTCCGACAAATTCATACATGGTGGATAAGTTGATCTTATGATCTATATCTGTGGAAAGAATTAATGTGTGCATTGGCGTGACAGGTGGCACGTACACTGGACCGTTTGGAGTCGGTGTCGAACTTCGCGGAGTTTGTGCGCGCGTTCACAGAGTTCGGAGGAGGAATGGTGGAGCTAGCGCGACTGACGGCCGAGAGACGGGCCGACCTGCGGGACGAACGAAGAAGAGCACAAGTGGCGGCAGCTAGAAACGTCCTCGAACGCTCCACCCTCATGCTCCTCACCTCATCCAAGGTAAATTAAATAACATTATAAATAAAATGAACATTGTTCATTGAATAAAACTCGTTACAAACTCTCATCAAAGAGTCCAGGAAAGTAAACGCTCAATTTTAATGCAGCTGGATGGCTAATTATAGTTTTTATTCCATGTCGGATTATAGGTAGATGGCGCAGTTTGTAGGTACTTACTTTTGAAAGCATGAAGGAAGGGAAACAATAGAGTTGCATGAACAAAAAGGCCTAGTTATTGTAAAATCTACAGTTGTTTTGTTTATGCATGTACCTAAGTAAAGGTGATGGAGATTTCTAGGTCTGAATGTAATAAGCTGGAGCAGTAATTAAAACAAAGGTTATATTTTCAGCTTCAAAATGTAAGAATCTAGTATTATAGTAGTAATATAGTATTCATGTCAACTTTGTCGGCCGGAATTTTTATCTCGTTTGAAGACGCATTATTTTATATTATTGAAAGCATCTAGAATGGACGAGGAAGAGGGTGGCAGGAGATTGATGTTTAATACCGTACTATTGTTGACCGAAGATAAAACCAGTCTTAAAGAATTTTCTAAATTATAAGTAAAAATAAATAAAAAATAGGTAAAAAAAAACAAAAAAAAATAAAATGTGGCAAATGCGCCCTATTTGTAAACATCTAAGTCTTCGTTACTAATAATACAGAAAAAATACTAGTTATAATTACTTATGAAAAAATATAGAGCGAGGTCAACGATAAAATATGATGATTTGTTAGAGATATCAAGTACCTAATGAGTGAATACCTACAGAAATAATGACGTAATCATTATGACCGACATGACAAATGTCCCACTTCAACTATTTAGGCACCTAGGTATTAATTGCTATTGTAATAATGATATACTAAGTTGATAATGTACTGTAGTCGTAACTCTTCATGCTACGTGTATTCTTGTATTCAGTATTATTTGTTTGTGTGCGATCGTGAAATTGAAAAAGAAAAACCTTAATAAAACACCTTGATCTACTGAAGGGATGATATTAACACCAACGACGGTAATAAATTTTCAATCCGACTGTCCGGTGAGTCCCGTGGCTGGCGTAAATTAGCTCCGTCGCTTGGCCGCCGCTCCTATCAATTATGTAGGTCTCCAACCCAATTCGGGACTACAATGCGATGTTTGTGACATCAAGGTTTATGGACGCCCATTCCTCATACGATTTTATAGTCAAAACTGTTTAAGACAATACCAATAAAAGCCCGAAATTATTGACGAATTAGAAATTATGACTTAGTTGGCCAGCAGTCGGGCCGTTCAAGATAATAATTTTCAAAGTGTTATTATAAATTTCTCCGTTGAAATAAGATCATCATCAATTTCAGAATCTCTAGTGTTTTAAGACTTTATTTTGTGCAAATACGTCAGTTTTATTTCGAGTAGAGTATTAAGAAATGAAATATTTTTAAAGCCCTAATAAGATAAAGTTATAAAGGAACGTTTTGTAAGCAGGCCACAACCATCTTCGGCCAAGGTTGAGTTTTACTCTGAACTAAGCAAAATACTCTCAGCGCCCTTAATCCTGATAATGGCCTTATTCATTGTGTTGCTTCCTTGGTCGAGAAATTAAAACTAAAAAAAACAGTTGCGACGAACTAAAAATGGTTTTCTGTAATATTTAGGCAAGAGTTGAGTGTGTCAAGAGTAGGGTGAGTGAACAATCGCAGTCGGCTGTGTGATGCCAAAGCCAGCAATTTGTCAGCGGTTCCGGGCGAGCGTGCCGCACGCCGATGCCTCCCCCATCTATTCACATGACATATTTTACAAGACTTTTCATTTTTCCTTCCCCTGCAATATTGCTGCTGTATTAGATGTGTGACAATGATAAAATTCTTCTTTGAACTATTTTCCTTTAACCGTTGTGTACCTTTCGTGTAGTAACATATTTTTATTCTATGGTTTGCTTTTGTATGAAAAATTGGGACTCATAGAATATTCAAAAAATTGTGCATTTAGGTGTTTCTGAATTTAGCTTCTATGTATTCATTCCATCATAGTAACGATTTAATTTAATCATTCCCAACTAGTAACTGCACAAGTTAGCACTACCCACCTATGTCGTAGTTTCCGTCGCCTTCCGCTGTCTGAGGTAGGAGTGAGCACAACTTCCTGCAGCGATCGTGTATAGAGACTTCGTGAAGTATTTTATATTATGTGTGAACCATTCTATCAAACAAATATATAATTAGTGCATTAATATACTTAATAGATTGTTCATTATCTCTACAACGCAAGTATTAATTTTACTACAAATCAAGAGATGAACCATATTTTAATAAACATCTTCTAGTGCTCTATATTAATATTATTTGTAAAACGATACTGGCTACGATTAAACGATTACGTGACCAACAAACACAATTTCAATAGCTTTATGTATAACTACTATAATCTTATCGTTGTTCAAATTTCAACTGAAGCTATAATTAGATAAATGATTATAATGATGTAGGTAGTTGTATATAATATTAAAATAAGTGATATTAGCAGCTACCTAATATCAGAAGAACCATTTAAACGTAACATTCGACAGTTGTAAAGTAATCTACGTAATGTTCTTTAACAATTTTTGTATAAATAAGATTAATCTAAAGTCCTACTTCTGATCAGAAATACGATACCCCAATTGTAGTTTAGTTTTTCGACAAATTTCAAAATTGGGGTATCAAAATGGCTCTACTATGTCTTAAAAGTCCAGAACATTCCCGTAATATTTTACTATCTCTATCTTCTACATACACTAGTAACCGCAATTTCTTTACACAAAAAGCTAAAGGTGTAGTTGCACAATGTTATTTTATTCAGAAACCACTCCGCTTCTTCCCGACTAAATATTTGTCAATGGTAAACGTGCCCGAAGCATCACACAGTGCGTCGGCGCGGACCATTTATTGAGAACAAAAACAGTCTTTTAACACGAACCTTGGTGCTATTATACATATATTATTGTTCTTGACAAAATGCCGAATAATAGAGCTTTACTGAATTAAAGCAAGACGTCACTGAGGTCAGTGCCGTAACTAGGACGGTGCTAGCGGTACCCAGGCATAGGGACACCCTGGAGAGGCACAGATATAACCAGACCAGGACTAAGTTTTAGGTCATGCAGAGGCGAAGTTGTGTAAATGTTTGTTGTTGACAGACGTGCCTGAGGCATCCGAGCAGCGCTTCGGCACGAGAGAACCGTGACACCGTGTTCTGTCAGATGCGACGAGCCATGGACTTAATACACTACGTCGTGAGGGACGGCCTGCCTGGACACGAGGAGCAATCTCATGAGGTTTGATGTCACACTCCATTACTTCCTCATTTTTGATATAATAAATTAAACCTGTGGAACTATTTGCCTATATTAAGTAACTACAACTACTTTTGTGTTTACTGTAACTAGAGTTCACTTATTCTTAAATTGACTACTTACTAGAAATTTGTCATAAAAAGTTAAGTTCGTCATATCACAATTAACAAAAACAAAGGAGAAAATGGTACTGAAACGTCTTTGTATTTTACCCAGATGCCTTGGAATTTTAACCCCAACCACGAAAACAATAAGATAGATAAAATAAAAAGAACCTCACAATTTGCCAAGTTACCTATGCAAAACCAAACTCTTCATCTTTTATGCTCTATGAATAATGTAAATTTTTCGTGTAGACTATTTTCAGACGCTTCCTTTCTTAATAAATCATGATTGAATTCAAAGTCGAAGAAAGTTCACCTTTAAAAAGAAAAAACTGCTTTTGGTAATTGATACGTAAATTTTTAGGACTCACAAAAAGTTCTGTATACTGTAATACTATCAACAAATACTTTTGAAACTCTCCAATAGAACCTCGATAAAATATTGGAAATACTTTCATGAATATATATATATACCTATATGTACCTTTAATAGTCTGGCACGGTTGAGCCAACAACAATAGATGCAGTAAATAATGTTCACAATGCGTGACTCCAATCCAAGCACCATATTGTGGGCGTTGCGTAATCCTGTGGGAACGATGTAGATTCCTGATGTATGCCAGGGCTGTGTTCGAGTTAATTTGTGTTTATGACCTATGAACATAATACCTACTTATTATGTCTATATTATGTATTGCGACTATACATAATCCCCTTACTATCCATAAGTCCTTTTACTTCATCATGATTTAGAATATAAATGTTGTTTACGAATTCAGTTAGATGTTGGCACCCGTTCCCCCAGTTTAGGTTTCAGTCTGAGTATGGCATTTATAAACATAGTAGAAAAACCGCACAAACCAGAGCTACTAGCATACTGATCGAACCAAGTAATGCTTCACTAAAAAAAACAAAACTTTGGTTCTCATTTCATTCTAACTTAGAGCCAATAAATCTATAATAATATTATTAAATCGAAAATTACTATTTAAATAGTTCCATAATTAAATAGTAATTTTAGATTTTTAGGGATTAGACGTAAGTTAGGAAGGAATAACTAATAATTTATCATCTACTCATAGCTTTATTGTATAGAATGTCGTAAGTTTCCAGTATGAAATTCTGGTTTAAAACGAAATATATTCCGTTCCATATCCCGGAGTAATTCCCCATTCAGTCGAGAAAAGAGACCCATAACCTTTTCCTAGATATAACCTTTCTTTATGCAAAGTTTCCGCGTGGTACCTAAAGGAGTGGCAATTCGGAAAATTGTATTTTAGATAAATAGTAGATATTTCCTTCTTCTTTCCAAATAAGGCTAGGATCCTAGAATGGCTGGAATTATGTAGTAGTTAGGTAATGCAAGTGTTAAAAGTTTTTCCACCCTAAAACAACCACCTTAGGGTGGATACTCGCAAACGCGTATTCATCTCTCCACCCCAGACGATGTGGATAATCGGAATTCGTATTTTATATTTCTTCCGACTTTCTCCCTCTGCTGTGTATAAAAACTAGCCCAAGATACTATAGCAAGTAAATATAGCATAATTATGATATTCTAATATCTACTAAGTATCTTGGGCATACTGTGTGGGATATGTACTTATCTTGGCCGAGTTTCTGTCTTGTTTCTTTATAATTATGACAGTACACAGCCGAGGAAGAAAATCGGAAAAATAATAATACTTATACGAATTCCGATTATTCACCCCGTCTGGAATGGATAGATGAACATGCGTGCAGTATCCCACCTAAAGGTGAATGTTTTAGGCAGAAAAACAGAAACTCAACTTTTCACATTTTACACGCTTATTAGCCTTATTCTAAAAAAAAAATACTGAACTATTCTTATAACGAAAATCATTTAGAAAAATGTTGCCTACTATATTTCGTTCTTTTATTTATAAGAATGAAGTTTTCTTTATTTCAAAACTTTTTCTTTGACTATAAAGCTTCCGTCGGAGTAGCAAGCAACGCGCATAAAAAAACAACTAACCAAAGAACAATAGGTAATTGAAAGGTTTCACGAAGAACTTTTACAATTTTTAGATACACTATAAACAGTTTTTGCTAAAATAAACATTTCAAACTTTCAGAATATTTATTCAAATATCGGAATATTCTAAATTTCACGGCAGGTAGGTAAGCCACGAGTGAAAATCGGGCACATTTCCTGTTACATTTTTTATTTACGATATGGCTTTTAAAGCGGTTTAAGTTAAGAAACCATTAGGTGAGTACGGCGCCAGTGCAAACATTTACCGACGCCGACACTCATGAACTACAACGTCATGAACTACAAGTTAAGTGGAGACTTGGTATAGATACACCCACCAAGCACGTTTCAGATTGTATTCAACACATGTTATAGCAACTCACATATAAAGTTTGAACGTAACATACATCATAGTAGTGAAAAATGGCTGATCTGATGATACCAATCTGATAGAATTATCGCAAGACTCGTACCTAATTGTAGCATTTAGTTAAATTATTTTGATTTATTATTTAGAAACGTTGCATATAGGTCATCTAGTCCGCCATCCTATACCCAAAATAATATACCAGAAAAAATCGGACGAAATCCTCAATAGCGCCACTAGTCCAGGAAGTAATACTTCAGCGAGCTCTTGTTCCACGCCACAGTTTTAAACTAGGTTTTTTTCTCAAACAACTCACTCTTATTGACCTAAATGTAAAATTGGAATATCGCGGGAAATAGGTCTCTCCTTCGAGATGGCGTAAAGCTACGATATAGTAACAAGGTACCTACTCGCTGGAATAATATTACACTAGACACTGAAAAGGCTTCCGAGGCTTCGCGGCTAAAACCGGAACCTATAGATTACAAACAAACCAACATGAACAGGAAAATAATACCTACACAAACTTTATCTTGCTGATTTCAAACTCGTAACAATGTAATGTCAATTCCACTAAATTTTAAAATTACTCAAATAGCTGAAAATGAACTAAATAATGCAGTAAAATTTATATTTCGGTCGTAATTCTCAAGACAGTACTTGACTTGATGTTGCAACTCAGCTGGATGAAGACGAAGAATAATTTAAACTTGTATTAGGTAGTTGCAGGTAACGCTTATTCAGCTAGTACAGTATTGCACTTGACTCTAGTCTAGCATATCTAGCTAAAGTACTATCTTCACTTATTTCTAGGTATTATTTCGTCAGCTGAAACTCAAAGCTCACTTATGTAGGTATTTCGTTACCAACAACTTCTCAACGTCTCGTTCTCAACGTAAAGACAATTCAACAAAAAAATAATAAGTAAAATAGTAATGTTCTTAAGTTCACAAAAACATTCTAAATCTCTACTTGTAGGTTAAAGTTCATTCAACCACTAATCGTGATCAGCTGTTGTTGTGCAGTCATCTGTAACCTTTTACAATTATTATATTGAAATTGCCACAGATATAAAGCTAAATGGCGTTAACGTAGTGGTCTGCTGGAACGTCCGCCATTGGTGTAAGCGCCTAAGCGGTCGTAGGCACATTTTTTTTTGAGATTACTGGTAGGACGTTCTGAACGCTATGAGATAATTTATGCAGATATTTTGGTAGGAACATTACACTTAATTAATACTACAAAATTAATCAATTTAGGTGTCTAAATGGATTCATTAAGTAACGTAAGCAATTTAACATTTTTTTCCCTCGATAGCTCTCACTCCGAAATAAATTGGTAGAAAAAAAAGCTCGTTAGTTACGAAACGGAAAAAGCTACTTCAAAAAACGAACGTTAGGGGTACGAATATATCAATGACCTAGGAGAGCACACCACAGAAAGTAATTTAAAAATGATTATATCGATAGAATATCGGGTTAGCTGGGTTATATCGACTGATATAGATCAACGCTATCTCGATGGGCAGTCTCTCATCTCCCAACGGTACGCTTGTGTAGCTATATGTACTTGTAATAATGTCTTTAATAATACGGTTACGACCACGATGTTCGAATGACTGAAACTCTATTAGTTACGAGCTACGTGGGGATCAAGTTTGAGACGGGGTAAATTTGAGAACTTTTTTTGGGGTCCGGTTCTTAAT
The DNA here is from genome assembly GCA_936450705.2 of Protodeltote pygarga. NCBI lineage: Eukaryota > Metazoa > Arthropoda > Insecta > Lepidoptera > Noctuidae > Protodeltote > Protodeltote pygarga. The sequence goes on along the minus strand of OW388249.2, from coordinate 9,460,059 downwards.
TAGGCCCTTATAACAAGAGGATTTATTTATGTAGGTAATGTATTTGATATCTTAAGATTGGTCAAGGAATTTATAGTCACCTTTGTTTTAGTTAGAATTTAATAATCTAACAATGATATTTTAGTAAGTTTATACCTTTACATTGTAAACAGATCTAAACATCACCGAAATGTCACGCCATCCTTAATAATATAAAGAATATAGAACGGTATTTTTTTTCTTTTCTGAAAGTACAATTAGTATTTTTTTTATGTGTGGGGCACATAACTATTATTCTAGTTTGCGAGCAGTATCCTCAAACCGAATTTTATGGTAATGAATCCCACAACTAATACAGTTTATGCGGGGTTTGAGTGGGCAAAGTTTATTGCATTTAGATATAAGTACGTAAGTCTATACGTACTGTTTACACTGAGTAGATAGGTACTTTATACTGACCTAATTTATTTTATTTTTTAATTTAATACTTCTATACAGCAGATGTATAAGATGGACTTACTGCCATAGGCATTCTCTACCAGTCAAGCTACCTAATTAAGTAATGAAACGATATAATTATTATAGGTATTTATGACATATTATTGACAATTGCACTAAACTAATTTAAAGTTTGCATGATAGTTTTTCCGCTCTATCGCAGATACCTAATACCTATAGGTACCTGAGGGATTTCACTCTCCCACATAAATAATTGAGATTTATAGTGTCTCTTCTACTGATTGTTATGTCTCTTAGACTCAGTAACCAGCTAGTATGTGAATATCTAATTCGTATACTTGAAACATAAACACAATTTTTTTCCTTTCTTGTAGATGAAACCTTTCTCGGATAGTCATGAACAGGTATAAATTTATTGAAAACAGGTAGACGAGTGCATTAATTTTTATGTAAGAATATTTATTGTACATAATAAGCACTAGATCATTCTCTTTGTATGCTTTATTTAAAACTTAATTCTTTTTTTTATTATTGACTAATATTTATGTTTAGTACCTCTTTAACCTACTTATGCAACTTGCTTCCTCATAATTCTTTATTTCTATTTAACTTTCTTTAATTACTTACCTATTTATGTTCATATTAACTTAATTTTTTTTAATTTAAGAAGACATTATTCCATTTGGTAAGCCGAATAACGTCTTCGTGGATTACCATTAATAAATACCTCCATCCATATTATCCATTTATATTTCAGGATTTTTTGATGTTGAGGAAGCATTCAGTCCTTTATACAATTGTATTAAATAAAAGCACCAATATTTTATACAAAGTAGATATAGTTTCTAACGATTAAATTATAAGTTTTTTCTTTAACTTGTCACAAAATTCAGCTATCACGCTCGAAACAGCTAAGCAAAAATGGCCTGGCTAAGCTTCCTGCTACAAATTTAACGTTATGGGTACGTATACAAACTTTTATGCGTTTAGGTAGATTTATCAATAAGTATTATTAAATAGCTTTAAGTGGTGAGTACCTAATGCAAATCAAGTGTTATGATAGGTAGGTAGCATTTGATGTTAGTGATTGTAATATGCTTAATTTAGTTAAAGTTGTAGACATTTTTAAATACACTCGTAATATTTTTCACTCTTATTCTAAGCTAAAATTGTTCACGTAGGTATTTTCTGTACCTTAGGTATTTAGTTGTCCCGTCATTAAATGCAAAGTAGGAGCTGCTAATCACAATCACTTTTGAAGTTGAATTTACATATCCTTTAAGTAACTAACATAAAAAAAAACTAAAAGGCGGCGCAATGGGAGGCGGGCACGGCGCTGGGCGCGCTGCGGGGCCTGACGGGGCAGGTGCGCACAGCGCGGGCGCGCGGCGGCGCAGATGCCGTGCGTCGGCGCTCCCTTGCTTCCACGCTGCGCGCGCTCGTCGAACGCACTCACGACTTCACGGACTCCGCTTACACATCACACGACCACAGGCAACGGATACTCACACTCGCCGAGAGAATAGCTTACGAATTAGAAAGATTAGTCGCCGTAGCTGTGTCGTTGGTAAGCGAGCAATATCCATTTTAATGTCTTCCCAGTAGGAATATTTTTATAAGTATGCCTAATTTAGGAAGAACAAGGTGCCAATGGGAGTGCGACGGCGCTGGAGAGCGCGTGCACGGGCGCCACGAGCGCCGCGTCGGAGCTTGAACGCGCGCTAGTCGCTGCGGCGCGCGATCAGGCAAGAGATCTCGCCCCCCTCGCTGACGAAGCGAAGAGACTCGCCTCCGACCTTGCATATATAGGTAAACAAGCAGGTATATGGTATTGTACAAACAATAACAATTTTGAAGAGATGCATGTCCTCAAAACGGCTTTAAAGAAATCTTACTTAAACAGCTTTTCAGATAAGTAACTGACTTTAATTGTCGGATGGGCATAAAAACAAAAACAATACCTGTTTAATCTGCAGCTAGTTCCTGTGGTGAGAGAGAATCAGAGAGACTGCACAATATAGCCAGCCGGCTCCATGAACAGTTAGATCACATTATAGAGGTATGCAACTAAACTAAACATCATAACGTTTAGTCATCACATCACATTGACATGTGTACGCATTTTTTTTCAAATCTACAGGTTTGCAAATTACTCAGACATATAGCGATGTCAGAGACTTTGCAAGTGAGTGCAAAGTTTGCAGAAATAAACCTTAGGATATACGGTCCGCAAGTGGTGACGGCGGCGCGCACGCTGGCGGCGCACCCAGGCTCGGCGGCGGCGCGGGAGAACCTCGACGTGTTTGTGGACATGTGGGCGTGGCTGCTGGCTGACGCTGCGCGCCTCGCTCGAGAACTCCTCGACCTCACCGACGACAGACCCGATAAACAACAGTACAGTAGTTTACCAAGGCCAGGAGTAAGTTGTAACCTTATTATTTATAGGTACTTTGCAAAGTATTTGTGAACTGAACCTTTACAAATATTTGATTTCGAGTTTTTCATATTGACCTGTTGGCTTGTTCTTATTGTGACGAGAGGGGACGTGGTCATCACGAATCGATTTTTGTTTCGCCTTACGATCATTCGCCACTTCTCTCTGCTGGCTGACAACCTGGCGCACTCGTGCAAGGGACCGCATGGGTCGCATAGGCTACCTTCGCCAGTTGGCTTAGATATGCTTAAATCCGATCTTGCTGATGATCTCTGTCTTATGTCTATCTAAATAAGTATAACAAACGTAATCTATTCTTAGAAACACGGTACGACCAGCAAACCTCTGAAAGCAGTAAGGTTAGATTCAGACGAGCAGGCGAAGATCGCAAAGTCAGGTCTAGAAATGAAAATGATGTCCTCTGAAATGGATGCCGAGACTGAAAAATGGCAGGGAGCAGCTGCTGACGAAAACAACGATATTGTGAAGAGGTAGGTACAAGGTACGATGGGCGAAGGCATCAGGTTAGGTACAAAAATATTGGAAACTGACGATAAATTCCTATACCTACATTTTCGCACCAAGTCCAGCTATCAAATTATTATAACGAAAATTCGTGTAAAAATGGACTCAAGTCACGTCATGAGAACCAGACAGACAAATCATTAATTTTATTATCAACCCAATTTTTTTATTAAATTATAAACTGGATAAAATTTTCCAGTGTCATACAAAAATTAGACTATCTACCTACCTACCTTACCTATAATATTTGTATGGACTTTGGCCCTAATTTTTAAGTCATTAATTTCAGGGCAAAAAATATGTCTTCCATGGCCTTCGCTATGTACCAATTCACGAAAGGTGAAGGCCGTCTAAACACTACTCAAGACCTCTTCACACAAGCGGAATATTTTGCAGAGGAAGCCAATAGACTTTATAAAATTGTTCGACAATTTTCTTATCAGGTAAACCTTGTGCAAAACAATAATTAGTTAACAATGTATGTATGTATCTATTATATAATATATATTTTAAGGTGCCAGCGGGAGCAACAAAAAAAGAACTTCTCGAACATCTAGATAAGGTTCCAACGTATGTGCAACAGCTACAATTCACAGTGAAAGAGCCGACGGTGGGGCGAGCAGCCACCTTCAGCAAAGTAGACAACGTTATACAGGAGACCAAACATCTTATGAACGTTATTAGTAAAGTCGTCACTACATGTTTCGATTGCGCTAACAAGGTGACCGCTCATTCCATTCTTTTGTTTGATTATAAAATAATATTTTTACAATTTCTTTTTGAGCAACACATCGCACATTTTGACAGTTTAGTAATTTTTCTAAGAAATTTAAAGATTTTAGTGCATTGGAACGTAATGTTCCTTAGGTACCTTTGCCGTGGGAGGCCCGTGTGGGAGTGGTTAAAAGGCACCAGAGTGTTGCACCTGTTAAGTACTTTAAAGATTATATTTCATTCGTGATTGTTAGACTTTCGGGAAAACGGTGAAGCAGTGTGATTTTAATTACGAGATTTATTCTTGATTAAAATTATTACCTAAGTTCTTCTTGTTTCTTGACGTTAAAATAAATTAGATACAAGGCATATCTACAAGGAATCAAGAATAAATGTCATTAGTTAATTAGAACATAGTTTTATAAACTAGTACATAGAACATTTTAAATATTATGATACCAAACTCCCACATTTATTTACTTTCTATTGAAGTCTTTTATTTATTTTTATACTTATCTGTTTTTCCTTCCTCCATGCACCGCGTGGTCTCGTCCACTCCAGGGTCTTATACCATTGGAAAAAGCGATAAACAAAACCTCAGTACAGACTAGGGATGACTCGGTCTGTCTTACTTGCACCCTCTTTCTTAAATCCCCGTATTTATATGTGTGTATACGTAGTAGAATCTGAGCATGTTTATTAAATCATGCCCATATTGTACAGAAAACAGCCATACCATTAATAGGCATAAATGCTACAAATAAACCTACCTATATTTACTGTTTTCCAAGTATAATTTCAATTTTGCTGATTATAGCCTGTGCTATCAGGAGACAGCTAACAACACATACTCACGTATTCCTCATTTCCGACGTTGTAGTTGTTACTATGACTAACTACCTTAATCTTTGTCCCCTGACTATCATCATCCTTTTATTTATCTACGCTTTTTTTCATGTCTCATGTACATTGTGTTTATGTGTTATTTTGATATGTTTATTTTCAGTATTCCTTATGTATGCCTGAAAGAGTTCCTATGCATTGGAAGCCAAATTTACAAAAAGCATCCACGTATAAGAGTGAAAATAGTGTACTGAATGGTTGAAGTAGGTATTTATGTGGATTCAGAATTGTGATTTCCTTAACACATCAGTTTGTACCCAATAAAAATTATTAACAAACTGACAAATTACTAATAACGTGGATTTAGTGTAGCATTGTTTGGTGTAACCCATAGCTATTATATTAATGTTGTTGGTGTGATGTTGCAATTGATAAATAATTATACTTAGATTAGAATATGTGTGGTATTTTGTTAATTATTCACTTAAAATTTAATAACCCGAATATGTAACTTTATGTGAATCAATTTTTTTCTATTTTGAGTAAGTAATTTCGCTACAATTTGTCTAATGTCAATTAAAACCAACAAACTCGATTTAAGACCATTTTCGAAATACTAATTTACCTCTAACAAAGCATTATTTTGTATTTACCTAAATAATATTGATTAATTTCTCAATATCAACCGCAAATTGGTTCGCGAGCATGGTGTTTCTTGTCATTTTAACGATTGTGTATTCATTTAGATATGTGTGAACTTAAATTTTACAAAAATATTTCAAAGGCATATTTTACTTCAATAAAATAATTAACCTGAAGTTATAAAAAATATGCGAGTAGAACGTCCGAGTTGAGAAATAGGACACTTTTCGCTAGCTGAAAACTTTCCTTTTTCATGACTTCCGCCGATAACAAACAGTGGCTTGTATATTGCTAACTTGTACATTGTGGCATACAGTACAACCTGGACTTCACGGGTTTAACGGCGGGCGGCGCAAGCGCAGGTGGGCGAGGTACGGCGCGGGATGAAGACTCGGGCGGCGGTGGTGGCGGCGACGCCAAGCCGGGAGGGAGCAGCTCAGACACAGCCATGTGACAGTACGGCATGGGCCGGCGCGGCAAGGGCGACGCGCGCCGGACCAGGGTCAGCTTCCTCTTGTTTTAAAGGCTTAAACGTCTTGAAACAGCTCGTCGCCTGACATCGGAAGAACCGACACTGTGCTAATATGCATAAAACTGAACTCGAATGCCTTAAAATTTTAATGGGCTGGAAGTTATAAGCAAGGAATTAGAATTGCGGTTGTAAAACGGTAAAACTTCTCATACATTTTGTAACTTCATGACGTTTCAAATAAGAGGCGACGTTGCAAAGTTGGAGTAGAGATGGGTAGACACACAACGAATGGCAATCTGTTCAGGTTTATGAATTTTACTCGGTATCGGTACTGGGGACCACACGCAATCGTGTCTAACTATGAAACGATGCCTAAACCACATGGTAAGACGCTAGTGCGTGTGGTACTCGCACTCCGAATAACCTTGCTGACAAATGGTTATAACTCGCATATTATACTAGAGCGATTATGACATAGTTTGCAGCAATAGAAGTATTATTAAATAAGATGGACAGTACGATATACAAAATAAGTTTCTGCAGAGCACTTGCGACACACAAAGCGTCTTCTCAACTTAACTCTTAGTATTTTTACTCTTAATGCTAGATCGCAAGCGTGCGGATGCAACGCATTTGGCTGTGGGTCTAAAGTAATTTAATATAATAATTTATTACTATAATCAGCGCCTTCAATATTAACACCACAATATTTACCAATTTTTTTCTCAAACGTAGTTTTCTGTACTAACTCATAGATAGATAGAGATATAGGAAAACATATACAAACAGTTATATAATTGCAGTCATATATTATAAATATTTTAATGCCTGGTATAGAACAATTTGTGATCAATAATAAGAACAATAATTAAGAAGAGTGAAATCGTACAATAAATATAATACTTGTTACACTATCATAATGTTACACATTGTTACAATTAATACGTAAACAACACAAAGAAGCCTATTTTTTTAAGTTTCCCTCTCTTAAGCCTGTTATAGTAAGTACTTCTAATCCTACTAACTTCTATCTGTTATATAACTATACTTTACTCGTCCTTTAATATTGTTTACACCTAAGCTACCTACTTCTCTACGCACCCTCTGCACACTCCGTGATCCTGTTGCACTTTGATTTTTGTTATGCACGTTGGCTTCCTCACTTTCATTTTGCATCGATGGCGACATTTGTTTTCAGAACATGCTACCTTACCACATTATACTTCAGAACGACACAGTGTTACTCTTGCATTCGATGTTATTGCATTATTAGTCATTTCTCCTTCAACGAGTTCGTGAACATACATTAGAATACGGTCATATTGACATTAATTTATGCAGCTGCGCGTGCGGCCTGTAAACATTGCATGATTGTGAAACGGAACAAATAGATGTGTGTTGCATGTGTGTACCGTGGTTAAAGTAATGGATGTCGTACGTCATCTTTCCGACGGGGAGGATGTTTAATGTTAAGATGAGGGAAATTGACTCTGGTGGTTGCCTCAGCAGCTCCCACGTCGCCCAATAACGCAGTGTTATATAGACCAACGCAGTACTGACGCAAGCGACGCAGAACGCGGGCATTCGTTGACCGACCGCTCATGCATGCTGCAATGTGACTGTTGAGGGCTGGCCTTGCATGTAAGCGCATCGCCCGGCATGTTTGCAATAACGCTGAAAAATAGGAAATAATAAACATATCAGTTTGTAGGTCTAAAGTCACAACTGCCTACAGACAACGACAAAGTCGTTACTTAGTGTATAAGAGCCTTATTGTTATAAGTGTGGTCGAGACGCCACAGTCAGTTCAGTAGATATATTTATTTATACAGCGTATAATTTTTCTGAAAAGGAGAAATGTATCGCACATGTATGGGTATTGTCAATGAGGTATAGGTACTGGCAGAAACTGTGTTAATCGTAGGTTCAAGTGCATACTTGTAATAGTAGTAATTGCACGATTTCAAACCTGTGTGAAAACGGGTGTACTATTTTCTAATACGTAAAAATAATTGACGCAATATTACGTATGTAAGTAGTTGTTAAGCCATCTACAATGTATTTCATCTTCACTCTAAACCAAGTAGTGTAAAGCTTCGCTACCGCTACGACGTGTCACCCACTCTGTGTCTATCGCCGATACGACGATGTCTGTCTTCTGTGCTCGAACTCACCTAATACCGGTCTATATAACACTACGCTTGTTTCATTACATACTTTTAGAATTTACTCTCTTCTAAACTAACTACGTGAACGATGTTGGCTTTCGTATAATACGTATTCTAACGAAATTGTTATCTAATACGATACTGACTACTTTAATCTTTAACTAATCTTTAATCTTATTTATTGCCTTCTTAGTTACTTTATAGTATTAACAACTAGATCAATAATAATTACTTATAAGGCAGTTTCAATTGTAATACGAAATGATTAGATTAGTTACCCACGATATTTTAACTAATGTAAAGAGCTTGATTAAGCTTTATAATGAAGAGTTGTGAATCGAACTTGTGGCCACGTAACGTTAGAACAAAGATTAGCGTAAATTGCTTTGACTGTTAATAACAATTAAGTTTATTAAGGATTTTCACTTATTTTAGGAGTGACAATGTTAATCGATTCATGGGATGAAATAGTGCTTCTGCGTATATATAATTAAAGCTGACGAAAACATCGTTTATTATTGCTAGAAAGCAAATATCATAGGCACATAATCATAACATAATTTTGTATTTACGTTCATGAATTGTGCCAAAACAATTCTGATTGAAGCATTATTTCAAATACGAAACTTATTATAACTAGATAGGTAATGGTCATTACCATCTTGTTAATCATTACAAAGCCCACCGCCTCAATATAATTAACAGTCACTGCTCTGATCATGGTCATGTCATGGTATAAAGTTAACGTGTACATGGTATAATTTCGGAATACATACGTATATTGTAGGTCGTGAATACAATAGCTGTGCCATTGTGCCTCCTCGCGTAGACTAGCATACCTACTGATAGCAAGAGCGTTTAGCGAAGACGCACTGTCACATATTCCAAGCGAAACATTTGTTAATCATACAATAATAGTGAACTATACAATAATTAACGTTCATCACATTAAGTATATCATAATTTATCGGTTAGTATATAAGTAGAGATAGCGATACAGTGATTTGTGATATTACAAGATATCGAGATTTAGTACAACGTCCTTTAATTTCAACGTTTTTATAGTAATTAAATATAGTAACACGAATGAACACCAAAATAGTACCATAAAAGCTAAATATTTACGTACTTATAGTTAAGATATAATATAGACAAGGTATAGTGCGGGGCATTGACCGAGGGCAACTTAGTGAATCTTAGTCAAATACTTATATTCTATACGTAGTAGGTTAGAACCGCTAAATTCGATATTGCCTAAATGCAAATGATCACTGGCAGATATTGGTTTAAATAGCAATTCAATTAGTGAGTAAAATGGCCTGAAAGAAAACTTAATTACCTACCTCGATGCAGAGCAATCTAATGCAAGTTGACAATTTAATTATAAGAGAACTACTTATGTTAAGAGATATTTCTTTGCACTTCAAATTATATAGGTACATTTAGATGTTGCTATATTTTCAAATTAACAATAAATTATTATCCTAATAAAAGTGAGCTTCCGAAAGTTGAATGCCTAATAGAAGAGTTCTTATCTTGCGTTACGCATATCCGCATAACCGCAATAATACAATAAATTGCATGGAATTACAAATCGCTTAGTAATTTCAATAATTCATGTACCTACCTACATTAATGAAATCTAATTTACACACATAAAATGATGTGCAAAGTAATTATTATAATGAATAATAACTACATAGTATATTTTCTATTTTTCTCTTACATGTAATGAGTAAATTGATTACACTGAAGGAGTAAAACCCCGATAAAAGAATAGGTATTGTAAATAAATTAATTTTGATAGAATTTAATTCAGTAAAGATGTCTACTATAGTTTAAATCACGTATCGTCGAATATTTTAAATCAATGTTACTTTGTGTATAAATATTGTATTGTCGATAAACTGTTGTGATTGTTATAATATATTTGAAGTTGCATTTTCATTATTGTAAGTAGAAATATATTTTCCATAGTGCTGCCAAAGATATTTAATAATATATCTAGATGTAGTAACGTTGTTTACATAACAGAATATTTTGAGGTTGTTCGTGAATTTATGGAATGTATTTTGATGTGGTCGACGAATGTAATAACACTGTGTACGTGATCTATTACATCACCAAATAAAGGGAGAATTCATACGAGAATGTGCGTGTTTTACTTTACCACCTACCTAGTACCTACTCTTCTCTTCTACTCAAAGCATGTCGGTGTTAATATACAAAATAAAACGATCTACTCCTATATATTACGTATTTATTTATATTTATTCAAAGGTACAATATATTACATCGTCTGAACTTCCTTCCTCTCCCAACACACATCACAAGTCCATCGTAATGACTAAGCAAATGATCTGTATGGTAGTGGGCTGTGACCCTACACAAAATACAAAATTAAGCATAATCTTATTACCTAAAGTACTAAATTTAACGCGGAAGTCAATACTGTAGTGGAAGAAATAATACAAATTTAATTAAACATGGCATGCTGATTAAATAAAGATTATGCATTACTCATAATTAACGTATCATTTAGAAACATAACCTGATAATATATATTTTGCTCGAATGATAGTAATGACTAACAAAATATTTACATAACCTTATATAAGGCTGATAAGCGATATATTGTTGAATATAAGTCTTAAGAAGATAATATTAAAACAACAGTAACTTTATAGCATGTATTGAAGTCGATTAAAAATTATTTCAAATGACTAACTAATGAATACAGATTTAGTATAGAATGTTAAGTTTAAGTTGCCAACTTTTGGCGGCGCCACTTTCAATACATTCAGAACAATTTGACCGTTTTTCACAAAGAACTAGTTTAGTTATTTTTATTTCATTCGGACAACTTATACTCAACAGCCTATAATGTTATTATACTATAGACTGTTCCATGCGTTCCTCAATATTATTTGTTGTTGAGAGATCTTTACATTCCCTTATACATTACTATAAAGAAACGCTAACAACTAGCTAGAGCTAGATTCTATTTCACAACTGAACTATGAGCATATTTTAATATCACTAAGCACAATATAACTCTGTATAGTTATATATAACAAACGCCGTGCGAATCAAACCTCTGAGAAGGCATATGAATGCACCGATTAAGCCGAAATCTTATTACATTTTGTAATTATATAGAAGTAAAAAATATTTCTTATCTAATTCACTTTAAAATTTAGAATGGTGTATTACCTAATGCGAACTTTTCGAATAACTACAGTATTCTCTCTCTACTTATAAATATAACAGAAAATAAAAGCGGTAAACATGACGTATCTCAAATATTATTATTTGTAATTTTATTATGCTATATTTATCAGTAAAGATAAAGATTTAGTGCTTATGTATAATTTTACCCAGATATTGAGCTGAACCATTCACGTTTCTGATTTAGTTTTCTATCTAGTGTAATCAACGTATAAATACAATGAATCATTAGACATTCGTCTTCTATTAAAGTATACCATCACTATAATCTATTTGGCATCTTTATGGACGTAAATGTCTAGACATAAGCTGTAATATTGTTTGTGCTACATCCAACGCTGCTGAGAGCTAAAATAGTTTCAAACACCTCAAATAATAAATATTATATAAAATATGTTTTAAAAAAATCCTTTGGAAACACAAGAAGTATACAAAATTAGGCCTCACTTATCATAATAAATGCTTTGTCATGGAAAAATCTTATAAATAAAATACATATAAAAGTAATCTCGTAAAATGTAGGCTCGTGTTAAATTTTGTATTAACTTCCTCAGGGCGTGTCAGTTACAATGTTATTACATCCTGTAGTCTTCATTAATCGTTGTTTCATTATGCTACTTTCATAGAACTATGAGTTACTAATTAGTTAGTGCGCCGTGTGTGGACTATGGTCCTTATTATATTACTATTCCAGTTGCAACACTCTTAAAAGACCAATCTGCAAATGACGTAAAAAATCTCAATATGTGACGTAAAATTACAAGAATATTTTTAAAAGACAATATTTTTGGCATACATCAAAAAATTTCACGTGAATCTTATAAGGTTCAGTAATACGCCCTTTTATAATATTCTAATATATTTATTCGATGATTTTTTCAATTTAAAAGCTTAAATTCTTAGCGAGGTTTAAATAATTTGAGATGACTATAATTTTAAAATAAAAGGAATCATTACTGTACCGAATCAGGAATGCTTACAGAACTCTCACCAAAAGAGTGATATAGTCACAGAAAAACTTCAATATACAAAAGTACAAGATCGAAGTACAGTAAGAAGTGAGACAAATACTTAATGTGAACACACGTTGCTGGACAAAAGACAAAAAGCAATTTTCCTTTGACATGTATATGACATATTAGTTACTCGTCACAACACTGAAAATGGCACTATATAACCCAGAGTTAGGTTAACAAACAAAACCTTATACCAGAAATCTCGCTAGCCGAAGTCATTGCCAGTTTATTTCAATACAAAGGTGAGTCATGCAATCCACGTTTCTCAAACAATTTAAATCACGATATGTACAGTCCCAATAAATTAACAAGTTGTCAATTTTAGTAATCAGTAGTTTAGTATCTATTTCACAAGACTGAGTTTAAATACGTTAAGTATTATGTTCGAATATTCAGTAAATACAGACATTAAATATAATTTCATCGAGTATGTTTTGTTATCAAACTGAGGGCCGCATTCAAATTGCGGTCGAAATCTCACTTAGCATCACCGATCGGAGCTATTCGGATAATTCGGTATTGACGAATGAAATGGCAGTTTACCAATGGATTATTTGTATTTTTAAATTTAAAACGCGTAATTAGGAATCAAATCTTTTTTTTTTGTATCAGACGTTATGTCGGTACCAAAATTTAGATTGAATCGTAAGCAGTGTACGTCGACCGACAACCGACGCTCGATCGATGATGTGGCGCCGAGCGCGAGTTAGTCACGCGGAAGTTACGGTGGGTGCGAGGCCGACGAGACTCTACTCGACTTTAAAACAAACCTTTCTTTTTCTTGTCCTTCTTATCCTTGCCGTCAACGGTCCTAAAACATGAAAATAAAGAAATAAGCATCGAATATGCTAATATACGTAAGATTTTAAAGCAAATCGAGTGAAATATATGATGGAGATATAGAACATGCAATACTCTGTGTATAGGAAGAGAATAGTGAGGAGAGTTCCACCGTAAGTCCTGACTATCTTATTCTTAAACTTCTTGTGGGATTGTGGCTTCACCACACTAAACCCAAAGAAGTGGTTACGATCACACTAAATCACAAAGACTATCTTAATCTGATTGTCTTGTTTTTCGATCATCATGTCGTTACAACAGGGTAATGCGAAACAATCTAACGGTAAAGTCAGTCCTTCTCTATGACTTCAGTAGCAGATGTGCTACTGACGTTTCAAAAGGACTGACTGATCATACAGTATGATCAATACAAGCCACCATAATCCTTGCTGTTTGCTTGCTGGACGCTCGGCATGCAGTGCTCACGTGCGCTCGTCTAGCTCGTGCCCCTATATTAAGGTATAGATGGTATTATACGTACTCCTTGCTGTTGGCCTCGAGCGAGCGGCGGCGCAGGTCGTCGAGCGACAGGCCGGTGTCGCGCTCCCAGGCGGCGCGCTCGGCGTGCAGCGCTCGCGTGCGCTCCTCCAGCTCGCGCGCCTGCGCCTCCAGCGCGCGCCGCGTGGCCTCATGCCGCCGCGCCAGCTCAGCCTCTGACTCTTTCAGCTTAGCACGCTTCTCGCGCACTTTCATCTCGAATACCTGCCGCGGACATACAACAACGTCATAAAATGTTTATTTTCATGTTCGTATCCAGTAGCTATACTGACTGTTAAACGGCTCATTGACATAAGGCCTAACCAGCTAGAAAATAAATAATTTTAATTGCAATTCGACAACATGAAGAAATGTGGTAATACATATAATTAGAGATGACTCGATACGCGCTTCTGCTCTGCTGAAGAATAACTTATGTGTGATAGTTGATGTTTTTTTATATTCTCTATGCCGCCCAAATAATACTAAGTTCACGCCTCGTGAGCCCTAGGTCTAATGTTACGGTTGTTAGGTTTTACGGTTGAAAAAGGTAAGTGGACGAGTACCTACTATATAAAATTGCCCTGTGGGGAATGGAGTCCTTAAGTGGGATGTTTTTATCGATAAAATTGAACGTGTATACCGGCCTTAAAGTTTTAGTGCTACAAACCTAGACATATTGTACTTATAACGTGTGAACAAATTTATATCGTAATCTAAAAAATCGATAAATCGGTTTTGGTTTTTGTCCTTAGATAAAATCTCAGCCAATCAAAGCGTGGCCCAGCTGCCATCGATTTTATCACATAAATGGTGGCGTTGCGTCAACGTCTATTAAGGCCTCCATTTAGCCCCACAAACGGACAATATGCTGGGTGTATTATGCTAGGTGACTCAGACAACATGTAAGAGTCCGTACAGAAAACTGAAACATGTATTTGTTCTAAAAAACAAAAACTAAATAATTCGGTAATTTTCACGATTAAGTCAGAACCTTCTAAAACCTTTGCTGGAGTCTTTTAACTTTAAAATTGACGACATGGTACTTTAGAGCAATAATGACAGATTATTTGATACGTCGGTAGATATAATTTAAAGAGCACTTCAAGTATCATGATTACCTACATCTATATAGAATTCTAGCAATCCTAAGAAACACTTCCGATTAATTCCAATCATTGACAGACAGTGGGACCGTCAAGTCGAAGCGTTGTAGGGAGCTCTAACAAGGAAGTCCCGTTTTAGAATCCTTAATCGTATTCAAGCTACGACTAGCAAGCTATCTTGTTGGTTTTTAAATAATTTCATCTTACTCAGACCAATTTTGAAGCAAGTGAAACCTTGTATTTAATAATATGACAATAATCAATTAAAATAATTATACCAATAAAAACTTGATTTAGTTACAAACTTAATTTGACAATAAATGATTTTTGAAATCAACTAGCTATATTGTATTGCTTACTAGCGACCCGCCCCGTTACACACGGTTACGCTAATATGCATGTATTATACATATAAACCTTCCTCTTGAATCACTCTATCTATTAAAAAAAACCGCATCAAAATCCGTTGCGTAGTTTTAAAGATCTAAGCGTACATAGGGACAGACAGACGCGGGAAGCGACTTTGTTTTAGTGATTTTGATTAAATTCGCGCCAAGTTTGAAGGTGACCCCTTTCTCTGAGGAATGAGATGAGCCAAATAACCATTTGTGATTCTTTTAAGTGACTTTTTTAATATTTATATAACCATACTTTTTTGTTTGGCTGTATACTGAAAAAAACTGACCTGCTCCATTTCACTCTCCATTTTCTTCATTTTAAGGTCATGTTCTCGTTTTTCTTCTTCCATCTGTGCCAATGGATTCCTGTGAACAAATTTTGACCTTTGAGACTATCTGAATTGTAACCTATCTACTATTTTTCATAATATAACAATTTAGAATATCTCAAAAACGCATGCAAAAGACAAGGGCCAGTAAAAAAGGTCCAAAGTACACTATTTAGTTTCCTAGTTTATGTATTTACATCATGATTCTAACATTTCCAATGGTATAAGTACTTCAAAAGAGTACCAAGCGCATGTAGGACAGTTGATAAGTTACATTAAACGTCGGCCAATTTGTCTAGTCCAATTTGTCAATTGGCTTTAGTTGACGGGAGCAATTTCTTCATTTCTTGAATCAGGATAAAGATATTTAACATGCCAAACAATAATAAATAAAATCTGCTAACGTACATACCTACCTACGTAAAATTACATAAATATTATAAAGCTGAAAACATCAAAGCCAAGCATGCATGTTTCCAAAACCTCTACACATAAAATATACTACACATTTAAACATTATGAAGCCTGTAAGCTTAAACTCTAACTCTCTAACTAGATTATGTTTTATTAATCACTTAATTCAACAAAATCTAGTCACATTAGAGTCACAAACTGATCCTAGGATACTTGAAAAAAATACACATAGGATTGAGCCTTTTTTTAAGGTTACGCAGAATAGCAAAACGGAACCGTCTTTTGGAAATAGTTATTTCTCTTTCTAATTTCTATCCTAATCCTAAGGTACAAGCCACATAGAACACATTGTTTTTGTATAAAATATATTGTTATTAAATTAATAAGGCGCAATTTTAATGCAAACACTGCATGGCAAGGCGCAGACAGCCTAATGGTGCGGCAATTTCGCGCCTGTTATTTAGGCATATTTCTACAAATTTAGGTATGTATAGTATGTTTTAATGAAACGGCAAGACGTACGCGCCATTTAATCACCAGACGTCATATATTATCTAAGTGGCTTATGGCTAAACCATTGCCGTTTCAAGGTATATAAAGAAACAAGAGATGCAAGCACACCTCAGCATGCCTCACAACGTGAATACACGGCCTAAGATACCTATAAAGTTCTTGCAAGCTTATAGTAAAAAATAATAATAGGAAAAGATTATTTCAGTTTTCAAATGTGTCTTATTTATATTAGAAAGTAATATGAATAAGTACAGAATGTTTAGGAACAGAAATAGTCAACATAAATACCGTGCTATGTGTACAAGCTGCAGTTATGAAAATACGTCAAACGCGACGGGACTTACCAAACGGTCATGAAACTGTTCATCAATCCTTGCGGGCACAAACTGAACACCAACACAACCAGAGTTAGCGATACACGGCTGTGCCCCGCAAACACTTCACAGTGGCACCACTAACAACCGGTGGCGACAAACATAAGCCAGAATGCGACACTCAACAAAAATGCAGCTATTACAAAATAATTCGCATTTAAAACCAACACGAATGTAATGAACTCGATTAAACAAAAACAAAGTTATTCGTTTTTAAGTTCCGTGTGATGTAAGCCTTCATTACGGTTAAAAGACAGTTTACAAGACATTCTTGTACCTATTACACAAATATATGCTGAGAAATCAGTGTGCAGCCAAGTGAAACACACGCAAATTAGTTGCAGTCATCACTGTTAGAACACAACGAATAGAATGAGGAATAAATTGTTATTAATGCCACTGTGTAAGCGCGTGAACTGCAAGTTATTATGATTCATGATATTTAACATGGATATTTTAAAAAGTAGCAATCCTTATATGAAACTCTTTATTTAGTTGGTAGTTTTTAAAATAATCCATGGAACATAGAAGATAATGATAGACATCAACAATTAATATTTCATTTCTGCATGCCCAAGCACAGAACGTTTAATAATATATCAATGCAGAGCTATTTAATAAAAATGTATCTAAGTATTCAAAAACAAAATAAAACTCTGTAGCACACAACTGCGACAGTATAATATAGAAGAATTAATGTTGAAGGTGACCAGACATGCAGCAATGAAGAAACACTCATATGAATCACTTGATTGAAGTTTCAATTGATAATAAAATGTTATTTGTTGATGAAATTCCAAAAATAAGTCTGGTCACCTTAAATGCGGTGACAGCAGTAATAAAATAAATGTTAGAATATCGTTAAATACTTATGTTTTAGCAACCCTGTCTACTTAGGTTGTTAGATCTAAACATGCCTGTTTCAAAAATATTATTCGATTGTACTACTGAGCCCAGAAACAGGTAAAATGTAATTATTTGTTAAAAGAGTTAGTTTGTTATTCCACATTATTTAGATGACTTGTAAGTAAATATGAAGAGTGAAATAAAGATGAAGGATAAGAATTCGTTCTTACTTATTGGAATTGATCCTGTGAGGTTTGCCGTCGTGCGAGAGGCCGGCCAGCTTGCGGCACCGGTAGTTCTCATAGTGTACGGAGCTCGTCACATCCTTCAGGTCCTGAAGGTGCGTCCTTATCACCATGTTACGAAGTGCCAGGAAATCACAGTGCTCCAAGTTTTCAACTAGAAATATGCAGATTAAATAGGCTTAAAAGAAAAGAAAAGAAATAGGCTTCGTTAGCCTGGAAGGACAAGAGATCTGCCATTTCTAGTTCTCAAAATCAAAGACTTATGAAGCAGACCCTTTAGCGGAAATTGGTTTTGAGGCCATCATATAAAATGAATATAATCGAAAGGTAACCCTAAGTATATCAAAAAAAGTCCCTCACAATATCCTAATGCTGCTCGACTACTTTAACCATTTTACAAGTGATAAGTTCAGACCGCTGATAAAGTGCAAGGACAAGAGGAAATATTTGGTCTTTGTCTTTTGGTGTAAATAAAACCAATGATATGCGATAGAAAAGGTTGTATCGTATATCATTTTCCATGCACTTTTGCAGCTTATAGTACCTACTAGAATAAGCTGACGTTTATTGTCGCGGTAAAAAAATATCACACTTCGGCTTCAGGCTTCGGCAATCATTCATATTACGCGATGGCCCGAATACAAGGAATTTATGTATATTAACCACACAGTAATAACAGTTTCAGCATCATTAATTAGGAAAAAAATTAACATTATGAATGTTAAAGAAGCAAATAATTAGTGAAACACAAGAAAGTGATATACTTTCTGGTATAACTGCAATGTTGAATAAATTCTGTAGGACGAACCTTCAGCGATGCCCCAGGGGTATTTGCGTCCGCGAATTCGCTTGCCATCCTGCTCGATGACAGTGTTGGCGCCCACCACGGCGAAGGGCACGCGCGTGCGGAGTGACCGCGTCACCTCACCCACCTCGCCCTCCTCGCCCGTGCTCTCCGGGAAGTCGTAGATTTTGATCTTGTGTTGACTTATTTCTTTCATTATCTGTAAGATAAACCGTTTCCGTATTAGTCTAAATAGAGCTCTACTAGTTGATTGCCATTTAAAAACGTAAAGACTCATGTCAAGGTTTTGTCTTTGAAGGTATTTTTTCCTTTACCTGTTCTTTGAAGTCTTTACATTCCTCCGGCGTCATTGTGTCAGCTTTGGCTATGACAGGTATGATGTTGACTTTGTCGCCGAGCCGCTGCATGAACTCGACGTCTAACGGCTTGAGGCCGTGTCCGCTGGGCGCGATGAAGTACAGGCAGCAGTGCACGCGCGTGTCTGGTGGCGCCGCTTTGCGTGTTACTCGCGATTCCGCGTTCAGGAACTCTTCATACTTCGACTCAACGAAGTCAATGATAGGTTGCCAACTAAAACGTTAATATATATTAATATTGATGCACATTCTTCATGCATAAATAATTTAGAAAATTATTAACGACAATGATAGGATCATAATTAATATTCACATTGAAGTCAAAAGGTTTATTTATTTAACGCAGAATGCCATCATTGCACAATAATTTTCGCGTGTTGGATGTTAATTTATGATAATATTATTGCATGAAAGGTAATCAAGCGGATGTTTTGGATGACGCACCAATTGCTGTTGTCGACTGCGTCGCCGAAGCCAGGTGTGTCGACGATAGTTAATGTAAGGTTGACTCCGTTCTCCTTCAGGATCACTACGCTGGTCTCCACGCCGACCGTCTTCTTCACTCGTAGCGACGGGCCAGGGTGTTTATCTCGGTCATACACGTCCGTCAGAAACAATGAATTTATTAACGTTGACTTGCCCAAACCTGTTTCACCTGTTAAAATTAAACCAAAAGATTAATTAAAATCTTTCCAAAAAGGCGACATATTATAATTTGTATTATTACTATCGTGATAATTAGTGTTAACTCGTGGTCTGCCTGTGGTAATATACAAGGGGAATAATCTGGCTACATGGGCACACAAAATTCGGTATTCATCTCTCAATCAGACGAAGTCGATCGTGAGAAACAATTCTTACCACCAGACGAACGACCATTTCGCGAATCGCATCTGAATCGTCACCGGGGAATTGTCAGAATTCGTGTTCGCGAGAACTTACTGATTCTAGCTATATTTGTCACGATAGTGCAAGCCTTCGTCGAAACCCAACAATATGGCCACCTTCACAACAATGATAGCCAATTCGTCTCATTTTTATGTTATTTGGCTAAGTTTGAGCTCTTGATCAGTTCATTAAATATTTATATAGATCAATAAACTTATGCAAAACACTATTGTAATAAATCGTTTTCTCACCTACAACCATGAGTGTAAATTCAAATCCTTTTTTGACTGCCTTTCTGTAGACTTGGTTCGGTAAGTTTGCAAATCCAACATATCCGTCTAATTCTTTGGTTTTTGGCTTCTCTAATTTAGGTAATTCCGGTTTTGGTGCAACAGGTGGGTGATCGGGCTTCTGAAAATTAAAAAGATCACATGACATGGGAATTACTATTGGGTATATCAATGATTTGCTTTAGTACATTTTTTATAACTTTTTAATCGCATTGTTTTATATCTTCAAATGAACACAAACACTATTATTGTTCCGAGTACCGCTTATAGTTATAATGAACACTGTTATGAGATAATGATCGTCGTGATTGTATGCAGTTTATTGTTGGCGACATAGGTAAGCCTTTTATGATCTAAATGCTTTTGCACGTGATAAGAAACTTCTTTTCAGTAACCATTCTCAACCATTTTGGTGTATATACTCCTTAAATTCATCAAAGTCGAGAAAAGACACCATAGGTAGGTAATCTATTGGTACCTACGTACCGTCGAGATACAAAAGGTTTGGGCTGCATTCCATTCCATTTTGGCTGCTTCGACCTTCTTTTTTGTTCTACCGACTGCTAATTTAAGATCGTCCATCCAGGATACTTTTGCATTGCGAATCAGTTCTTCGGGCTACGCATTCTGGTTTTGCCCACAGCCACTTTAGCTTCGCCAGCCTATGAAGTAAGTCAGAGACTGTCTTGTTGCCTGTTTTTGTCTTCCTGCCTTTCTAACTTCCAAAACTCCTCTAAGTTTCCATTCTTGAATAACACTAAATTTATGTGGAAAGTCTTTAGTTACCTAAGTTTTGTCTCCATAAGTTAGCTCTGGTTGAATGTATATGCTTTTTGGTGGCTGGTTATTATCATTTTGAACGCAAAGACTAGGCTTGATTTAGTCAGATACGTCTTAGGATCTCTAGAACTCTTTTTCTTTGAATGTATATTTTTCACCTCGTTTTATAATTGCGCCTGCCATTGTAATACACACTGTATCCCTACATGGGGGTACTCAGCGTTAGCGAGCGAGGCGTAGCGAGGGTACTTTTGCTAAAGGTTCATGGAAGATTTAGTCCGTGCAAGTTGAACATAATATCCCCCTTACCAGCCCTTGGTGATGAAGGAATTTCCACACGATAAAGGGACAAGTTAGAAAAATCCTTTTGGTGTATTATAATTAACCGGTTAATTAAGGCAGTTCAAATCCAGGGGAGGGCAGTTGCCCTGAATATTAATTAGAGCGAGTGAAACAGTTAGCCTACCTTGATAATGTTTTCTGTACTCCTGAGAGGTGTGGGCGCGCCGGGAGGGGCTGAGGTGGGCACAGGTGGCGCAGAGGTGGGAACAGCCGGCGCAGGGGTGGGCGGCGGCGCTGAGCTCGGCGGCTTGGACACGTCCACTGACACGCTGTTGCTTAGCTTGCTGACAGTGCCGTTGGACTCGTGGTGGTTGTTCTCGAGCTGGTCGGGCAGCGTGGTCGCACGCTTGGCGAGTGCATCCTTGAGCACGGAGGGCGGCGCGGGCGGCGCACCTATCGGCGGGCCCGTCGCACTCACGCCGCCGCCACTCACCGAGTCCGACTTGAAGAACAATTCGCGTTTACTTTGTAACTGAAAACAAATACAATAGTCTTTTAGCATAAATACCGTGTTTTACTACGACAAGCACTAGTTTACTAATTGCTGTATGTGCCTATTGTCTGATAGTAACTTATTGTTACAGTTTAGTTTACAATAGTCACTTAGGAACAATGTTAATTAAAATGTAGTATGAAAGGATTGATACTAGTTAATCCATCTGACTTTATATTACCTACTTGTAACATAATTATGTATAAGTAGGTACTTATTTTGTTATAAGTTATTACTAATAAGAGAAAAAGATAAATTAAATCTAAATTCTTAAACACAAATAATAATAATTAATTCATAATTGCTACCGAGATAAGCAGGACCTATCCGTTTCTATTATTATCTTAGATACAAACTTAGGCATTTTATTACAAAGAAAATTGGCTAACAAAACTCCCGCTGCGAAAACTCATAAATTTGCCATCAAATAATGGAGAGAGTTGTATGTAACGCAACGTCTCCGCAATAAAGACAAACATGTCAAGTAAAACTGAACGAGTCGGTCTAGCTGGCTCCATGCGATGCGAGCGGCAGATGACTCACCGATTCCAAGGCAAGGTTACTGGACAAAGTAGGAAAAACATACCTATAAGGCATAATTAAGCTGGTGGTATAAGTAGTATGCAACATTGGATACTACGCAGCAAGATTGATAGTTATACGTAGATATGCAATATAAAAAAAAAACAAATAGGATAAATTAGCGCCGAAGGTCGTTCTATAATAATTAATAGATTAATTACGAACGAATTATTTGTAAGTAAACTATTAACTATATACAGAATATAATTTTAAGGAGTGCACTAGCACTGAGGGATGACTATAAACCGAGACCAAACACGCACCGTTGCGTCGAGCGAGTAAATATCGAGTTCCACTTACCAATAACTAGTCATTATATAAAGTAGGTACGAAGAACGAAAGCTGTGAATGACTCATACTCGTATAGCACTTGAAATTACAATGCAAGAACACAGTACAAATCCTACACGAAAACCACTAGAAACATCTGTCGGCCGATTAGTAGCGCATACAACAAAGGAATGCACGGGTAAAGTCGACGAAAAGAGTCACTACAACTTGAAAACACAACGATGAGTGATTGTAAAATATTATACCATCAAGATACTGCTAACCAGATTGAGAATAATAAAATTCTTACCTATGTAAATTAAGTATCCAATGGGTTTCCACAATTGTGCTAACGATAGACTCAAGTACATCGTTAACTCATAAAACGTCATATCTAACGAACAACAGTACGATCAAAAGAACAAACTTGTGTAATAAATGATAAGATATTTAGTACTCACTGCTAAAGGACACAAGTTTCCAATTAGGTATAATAATTAATATGCATTCATCTTTAGGCATATGCAAAACGAACAAGAAAGTGGATATGGATACACTACACGTATGCAGTTTTGCGAAGTGCGACGACCGTAATGAGCCTGTGACGTTTGGTGCTAATAATATCTGCATACGAAGCCCCAGGGTAACGACTCACTAACTATTGCCTTTAACCTTAAACTTAGAGATAACTTAGCTTATAGCAGTTACATTCCATAATTTCCCTATTCACAAGTTCAATATTAGAAAATAAAATGTGTAGATAACCATTTTTTTTGGGACTGTGAGCCAAATAGGAGAATACAATGACGTGTCTGTCTCCGTCAGATGGCAGTCACATTCCCGCAACAGTTGCAACATCGAGAGGCGGCGCATCACGCATAGAATACATTTCACCATTTCACATGTCAGCACACGAGAACTCTTAGTCCTTATTGTTCACTACAACATAATTAAACTTTTAAAAAATCAGTTTAATAATTTTAGTACACAATGCCAGAATACCGGTGGACCCACTAAAGAGACTTCTACGCTAAGGCACCGCCATCCGGCGAGTGTTTACCAGAGCACGGACATTGTACTGCAAAGTAAATAATCAAACTGACTCAAACATCGAAAAGGAATTTGTTTGTTTGTAGAACAAGCACGTGTAAACAACATACACTGCTATACCAAAAGCTGAAGTCGACAGCACTCACTCAACTGCGGCACAATCACCGAAACTGTTAAAGAAGTTTGTTACTTACATCTTCACTAACAACGTCGTTTCCTATCTTTCTTTTTTTGTATTTTTTTAAACTTAACCTTTTCTTAAATGAGTGAAACATTATTTACAAAATAAAATAAAATTATATTAAAATTAGAAGGCACTACCAGTAAGTAAACACATGTATTGTATTCAATTTGAATTTTGTTGATATTTCACATTTTCTAGGTAATGAACTGAACGCAAACTACAAGTTTAATATGGATAATTACATCACTTATCAATATGGAAACTAGGAAAACCGTTAGAACACACTACACGGTCGACGTTTACACAACTGAGTAGAATTTAATACAATACGTTTGTTTACGCCGAGGTAGGTCGTCTGACACACTGTAGCTGAAAACGTCGCTGACTAATATTAGCTATAGAGATAAGTGTTGTTTAACCGTAATACTGTTTGCATAATTACAATACGTTCGAGTTCTGTGGATAGTTGACGCATAAGATGAAATCAAACTTCGAACCATATGGAATGAAAGTACCTGCATTAGGCATACTGTTACTAACTGCTTATCCCTTTCAGTTTACAAAGAGGAATAATAAATTACAAAATAGAAGCCAAAGGCAGTAATTACACGACTGATTGGATAGTAACAATAACGTATTGTCCTCTGTCCGAAACGTCAAGCGTCAATAAACTAAAGATGGCTTGTATACAAAGAGATCATTCATTTGTGACTATTCTGTTATCACAATTAATGTTACTATTTAATATTAAACAACAATTTTCCATTGGTTATAATAATTCTTATCTTTGTTTTCTAAGCATGTAAGCACTGGGATGTTAACGTATTTGAGACGGTGCATAAACACTGATAAATACAGAAACGGTGACTTTATAAGCATGCATGGAATAACAAGCAGCTCCATCTGGCAATAATGAGAATCGTCTACGTGCGTCTTCAGCCAATAAAAAAATGTCGCTCACCGTCACTGTCTGTATAATTACAATAATTTGCAATACTTTACCCGCGACATGGCGGACGCCATCGCGCCAGGCTACGGAGGCAAAGTAAACATTATGTATGAGGCATGATTCGGACATCGAGGAATTGCGATGACTCTTCCTGGCTGTATACTTATTCATTTATTAAGGCGCCTCTACACTGTAATCTGCTATCTCGCTCGCACATTAAAGTTGATTGAAGACATAAAATTAATAAATATAGTTATAAAGAATGGAAATAAACCAATTGAAGGAGAACAACATTACTAAGTTCCAGCAAAAATTTCAGCTTGATCGAAACATGTTTTTAAATAAAAAAAATAGCATAAAATAAAAATTCATTTAAAGCAATTTTTTTATTTGAAAACAATTTTTAAACAAAAAAAGGTCAGATTAGTGAGTTTCCGCGTCTTAATGATGATTACACCACCTTACAAAAATATTGGAGAGTAAAATTAGCTTAAAGAAAAGCTTGTATTGAGTTTAATTTTAAGAATAGCTTTATCTAAAGAATAGTAGGTTCCTTATATTGCCATGTCTTTCGACAAAAAAGAAATACAGTAACTCAATCTCAGACTGGACATCTCTTACAACTTTATAAGTCATTTAAATTTTAGCAGTCACCTCATTTCACACTACTTTTCTAGTATTGATTTATTGTCTATCTACTTTCATATCAAGAACCTTATTAAAAATTATCATACACACCAGACTATAGAATTCCTACTACTTATACTAAAGACTTAGTTCCACACAAAAGGCTTGGTTCGTTTAGTTTGTATAGTCACGGTTGCGGTCAGTATACACAGGTGTGTGCACGACTTCTTATGCCACCTTATGTCGCCGGATATTGCCTAACAAACTTCATAAACGATTGAAAATATTAATTTCTTTAAGAGCAGTTGATTTTCTTAATCTGAGAGGTATTGATTCTTAATGCTGTACGTCAGTTCAGTACGTCGCAACCATCATCGGCGTCGAGTCGCATCGCGGTCTTCGCTTATAGATAAATAAAGGCTATGTCATTTTGCATCAATAAAACAAAGCTATATCTTAACCAACTTGAATAGCTGAATATAAAATGGACACCTCAGTTGGCGTCACTGCCAGATTAGTGTAAAACTGTACATGTGTATGTGCACCGATTTATCCAAAAACGACAATTTGGGTCGCCAGTTAATTCAGTCTTACTTTCTCTGTACTTCTCGTTACGTATGAAACTCGTTTTCTCATAATTCTTCAAAAGGACAAATCAAAATACCTGAAAATTTTTGAGTACATACATAGATACTCCAAAATTTAAGACTAGACTAGACTGTACTTTAGGCTTAACTGAACATGCATATTGAAATACTAGAACCAAATTAAATATGCTATTTGAGATATGGCCTGTTAAATGTTCAATGTGTCAAAATCATTCGAACAATTTTAAAATTCTATTGACCTGTATTGACTGTTGCAGTCTTGGAGGAAAAATGTTTGCATAATGATTCTTCCAAGGTTGCAGTAACTTGAAGGAAATGTAAAATAAAAACTTTTTTTAATTCGGAAAGACTTTCTAGGACTCTGGAATTAATAGTAACTATTGAGTAAGATTCGCAAGAATCGCAACACAGGTAATGGTTTTTTTTTTCTTGGTCTCAGACCTGCTAATTGCATTTTTCAAAGGGATGGATGTGTGGCATAGTTTTGGGACATTTGGGACAACACACAAGCGGAGAATAGAAAGACGTGGTCATTGCTCCACCGACAAGAGCCTAGTCTTAAATATAAGAGAGAGAACACACGTACCTAATCCAGATTTCAGTAGCAGACAGCCATCTCGTCAGTTTTGAAATTGAATGATTTGCAGGTTGTTTTAAATAGAAGGCACACTTATCCATAAGCTGTTCAAGAAAGGCTTTCCCAGTACTATTTCCTTAACTAAAAATATATTCTATTACGGTTCATCTAGTCAAGCCTGCTGTAACTGTAACTACTTATACCTATTATTGATTTTTTTAACGTCTATAATTTGCTTGCCAATTCACAGTTGCACGATTTCCTGGTTATTATTTAATTTAACGGGTCGGCGAGACTGTATAGGCAGTACAGAATTATCAGTTGTTTGATTATTCTTTTAAATTAACCTTTCGCAAATGTGAGCGAGTTCGTTGACCGTACAATACGCGGACTGGCCAAAGCACATGAGTAAAGATGGTAGGTACTCAAAGCAAATCAATTCAATGACAAGTGAACACCGTGAGAATAGCGAATGCACTTACATGCGTGAATTTATTTCGCAATAATTTTATTGCTGATCTATTTAGATCAGCTGCGAGCCGAAGCCTACGCTCCATAGAAATTACGCTTTATTACGTCTTCTAATGTGGAATTGTAGATACAGTAGAAGTGGGCGGAGGATCCTCGAGCGTAGGCAAACCGGAGTCGAATAAACTACACGAGCTCATTGAGATACGCGTACGAGATATGCATAATGCATGTCTGAAAATATTAATAAATTAAATTGAATTCACGCCTTTAATAGTAGAGAAAAAAAATGGCACGATAGGCAAATTAAATTACTGAAACTTAATCATAGGTACATGTAGGTATAGAAATTTTCTTAATGAACTCATTGACGTGTGTTGGGGCCGAGAAAGAGTAAATAAAAACTATGAGAACGTAGTAAGTAGGTCTCGTGGATAAGACATACGTATAGCAATGTAGCTCCATCGTTCCACACCGAAGAGCAAAATTACAATGTGCAATCAATTGCAGGTTTTGTACATGTAATCACGTGCTAAAGTAATCGATAAGAAAGTAGATCATCTGACATGGGCGCAATCTCTATCACTTTCATTATTTTATAAGTACTTTTTCTTGTGTAAAATCTGCGGGCTATACGCTGCTGACTGATATATTGTATTACATCAGTTCTTTGTTCTGCTAACTGTGAGCTGGCGCGCGTTAGGTTTGGTGTAAACCATACCTTAATGTCCAGTAACAAAACTTTAACAGAAATATTTCATAACTAAACTTCATAAGGTTGTTTTTCTGGACTCAAACAGAATGCAGTCGCTCGCTACTGAATAATTCATGCGATGTGAAGACGAAGACAAGCCCGACAAGTATCTCTTGATATAATAGTAGCGCTCTGTTTACGCAGAACTGGTCGTATGTTATAACGTGGTATATTCGCACATTTGTGATACATACTGAATCCAAAATTCGTTAATTTCGGTTCACGGTTCGGGACACAGTGAAATCCCACCCACTTAGCTCAGGCATTAAGAGTCCTTATTACAACTGAATCCAGTAAAACTTAGACATACTCGTAGATTAGCAGCCCTTTTGTGCAATAAAGATTTTACTTGTAACTTTTTTTTTATTACTGCCGCACATATTGTCTCCATGCTGCCTGATGGAAAGCAGTCAGTGGAGTCCCTTAGTGATGGCCATCATCCCAGCAGCCAGCATAGCAATATGGCATAATGGCGCTCACCTTGACAGCCTTGAGAAAAGCTTTTCACGCCCCGCTTAATTATTTAGAACATAAGCAATGAGTCATTTATAAATATCTAATTTATCTTTAGGTAGAGGCATGCCTCTGACTTTATAACCGGATTTTAGAGACTATGAGTCAAGAGATAAGTAACACTACTAAAATGTTAATGACACTTCTCTCAAATACATCACACCTAACTATGAAAAAATGTTGTTAGTAAAACCTATAACTCGGGAGCAATATAGGAAGATCTGGTTAACAATAATTAAAAGGGGAAATGGAGCATCAAGCAACGTGTAATAAGAAAGTTTATTAGATACATTTGTGATAATTACAAACATGCTTGGTTAGGAGATACAAATAAAGCGTTCAAGTAATGTTTCGATTTACTCAATCGCGTATTCCCGTGGCCTAACGTTTTAATATTGTATACTAGGTATCTCTACCTAGATACTTGGGAGTACGTTTTAATCCGATCAATAGTTTCAGACACACATAAACTATTTATTATAGCGTCTGGCTTAGCAAATATGTATTTCTTTCCACTTAAAATATATTCTAACACGAATATGAACAGGCTTTGACAAGTTTATTTGGATCAATACAAAAAAAACACTCACAGTTTCAGGTTGTGACCTTCCTGAAAGATATAAAAACCTATTAAAAAAATTCAACAAACTTTTCAAGAACTGATTGTGTAAGTTTGATTATGTGGTTACTTGTTATGGTTCAACACTTGAGAACATCATTGCATCATTTTGAAGTAAAACTAAAACAAAGGAAAGCAAAAAATGACCTCACGTCAAAAAAAATATTGCTATTGATATAAATCATCAATAAATTTCCTTACTAATTTATTTGGAAACATATCATATTTATTATAGGTATACATAATTATAATATGTATATCATAATTATTTATTATATTGTTGAGGCGATAACAATGGTGACAATATGTCGCGTTGTCAATGTCAACGCATTTGAACTGATTTAAACGTTGTTAAGTATAATTATTTAACTGTAGACACAAAAGCTTTCTTATAACTTTATTTCTTCAGTAAACAGATCTAACAAAGTTTTTATTGACGCCGAAGGTCCTAAAAGGTCCTAAACTTGTTACTGTCCTCAAAATCTTCTCCCAAAATAATCGGTTTTCCTGGTATAAAACTCAGTTTGAGTTAAGTTAGGTGACCGAATTATCATTTTTTATGATTTTAACAGAAACAATTCATATTATATGTGCAATAAAGAATAATTAACTTTAGACAGAGCCGAAATTTTGTAAACTTATGTTATTTATTAAATCATCATTTCAGCCATAAGACGTCCACTGCTGAACATCAATGCCTCCCCCAATGACTTGCAGATTGGCCGGTTCCAGATTTATTTAATAATTTGTTTTAATTATTTAAAAAGAAATTGACAAAAATAGTAGAATGGAATATTGGATGCAACACAGTTTCAGAAAAAGTGCGCAGTATTTATTACTTCGCAATTGAGGTAGACAATCATCGTGTTTTTGGTCTCATTAAGCAATATAAGCTACTGGCCATGAATATTTAAATTGAGGTTAAATTAATTGTCACTTGAATTAACACCGTGAACTTGCAATTATGTATTTAAGCAGGATATTACGAGTAATTAGCCTGGACCTTATAACTGCACAATTTTATAAAACATTGAATATTGATTTATAAGGAATTATGATGCTAATGCTGTTACTGAATAACTGCATGCTTGTCATTTCATTGAACATAATTAAATTTGTATTTTATACCATATACGTACAACGTACATGCGACTGAGTCGTATTTTTTCATATATCCACTTAGAATAGAAATGCCTTCATTAATAAGCCAGTCACAATTAGTGTAAATTAATAGGCTTATAATTTGACGACATTCCTATTCCCCCAGAAACGAATAAATCCTAAGTATAAATAGACGAGTTTCTAGCAACTTGAAATGGAAACAGATAAAAGTGGCATCAAGATAGTATGGGATATTTTCGTGTTAATCTATTTTTATAAAATCTTTCAGAATTTATAAAAGTTTTACACGTGTTTCCAAGTTCTAAAATTGTATAAATTACTTTGAGTTTTGTTTATCTAAAAGGATATTGCTCTAACATAATCTCTTTAAGTAATTTGTATCGTTTTAAAATAATGTATTTTTTATTTATTGTATTAACACATGGCATTATGTAGATAATTTCCTTATCACAAGATATTATGATAGTACATTGTGTTATAAGGGTCACAATTATTATCGAGGGACATTCAAAAAGGCCAAGCAGAAGGCAAGGGCTGTCATGGCTCGACGTTAATAATTGTCGTACCGCCCGTGTGACACATAATGTTTTTCGTCACACTTGTGAGTAAATAAACAACAAAATAACTCACAATATTTTTGTAAATAATAATAAAAATGGCCAGTTCGTTCCGCGCATCTGGTTCCGCGGATGCCACTGCCCATGCGTATTATTTTGAGAATTTTGACACATGATCACATGATACGCATTTAACCTGCCAGCCAGCAACACAAAAAAATATATTTTTGATACAATATTTTAATACTGTACTTATAGTTTATTAACGATAACGATAGCCGATCTAATAAATGTTTAAATAACAATCTACTAACACTGTTCGGTTTTTTTCAAGCATTAAAATTTATTTCTATATAAGACGACAATCAATGAATTTTTTATCGAGTATTTAAACTCTTCGCTTAAACTTACATTTTACGGTATGGATTAATGTTCCTTTTACGAGCAAGTATGATGAAAAATATATTTCCATTATACTTGCTCGTAAAAAGGGCTATTGCATGCTAGACAAGCGAAAGGTAAATCTAAAATACTGCTTTAGAGCGTAATATTTTTTTTATATCCATACCGAAGATGCAAGTCTAAGCAGAGTTTAAATACCTACTCGACAAAAAAATACGTTGACTGTTGTCTGTTGTTGTATAAAATTGTAAGAAAGCAATTTTAATGCTTGAAAAAACCGGACAATATAATTTAGACTATCGTTAATAAAAATCAGCAAAAATCTTCTTAGAAAATAAATTATACGCATGCGCAGTAATCATCCGCGGTACGAACCGGCCGTTTATTTTATTATTTACAAATATTGTGCGTTATTTTGTTGTTTATTTACTCACAATTATGATGGAAAACATTGTATGTCGCACAGGCGGTACGACAATTATAAAAGTCGAGCCATTACAGCCCTTGCCTTCTGCTTGGCCTGAATGTCCTTTGATAATAATAAAATTATGGCCCTACCA
Organism: Protodeltote pygarga; assembly: GCA_936450705.2. NCBI lineage: Eukaryota > Metazoa > Arthropoda > Insecta > Lepidoptera > Noctuidae > Protodeltote > Protodeltote pygarga. The sequence continues at coordinate 9,428,241 of OW388249.2, read as the reverse complement.
CCCAATGTCTATCACATTCAAAAAGTTATTAGGAAATTATCTTCACATATGGCTTGAATCAAATATTTAAGTTCCAGCAGAGTGCATTTTGAAGTAGGTACATAATAACTGAAGAAAGTAATAGTAATTTCCATATGATGACACTTCTTTCTATAAGAGTTTATGGCAAGTTGATTTAAGAAGAAATACCTACTTGAGTTTGCGAAAGAATAATGAATTTTAATTTTGCACTAAATAACAAATAAACTGCAGTAATACTAATTTTAAAACTACTTCAAAATTGGGCAGAAAAGCTATTGTGCATATTTGTGTGTGACGCATTTATGCATATCTGCGACTGTTCTGTATTAACTCGAACAATAACTAGTATTTAACTTCGCAATGTTTACTTTTTATAGCACGTGTTCTGATAACAGAACCCAAGGTGTATCTGTCAGTAAAAAATGCAACATTAGTTTATAATTTACACTTTTACTAATTAACTTTCGTGACAGGTCATTTGCGTGAATGGTAATTTTCCGCGAAAAGATAGCGATTAATCTTGTCTTAATGATCTCCACTAGCGGAGCTCCTAATTCTATCCTAACACTAAATTAATCGGGATGCTCTAAATTGATATAATAGCAAAAAGTATCTTTGGCGTAAATGGCCTTTCACGTATTTATGGCCTTTCACATATAAGGCCTTTCACGCATATGGCTTTTCGCGCAAGTTCCAGTCCAACGCGCAAATGATCTTTCACGCATATGGCTTTTCACGCAAGTTCCATGCCATCACGCAAATGGTCTTTCTAGCAAATTGGCTTTTCCCGCAAGTTCTAGTCCATCACGCAAATGGTCTTTCTAGCAAATTGGCTTTTCCCGCAAGTTCTTGTCCATCACGCAAATGGCTTTTTAACAAATTGGCTTTTCCCGCAAGTTCTAGTCCATCACGCAAATGGTCTTTCTAGCAAATTGGCTTTTCCCGCAAGTTCAAGTCCATCACCCAAATGGTCTATCTAGCAAATTGGATTTTCCCGCAAGTTCTAGTCCATCACGCAAATGGTCTTTCTAGCAAATTGGCTTTTCCCGCAAGTTCTTGTCCATCACGCAAATGGCCTTTTAGCAAATTGGCTTTTCCCGCAAGTTCTAGTCCATCGCGCAAATGGTCTTTTACCTATATGGCTTTTCACATAAGTTCCAATCCACAGCACAAAATAACAGACGTAGTAAAAATATTTTTTCCATATTTCATAAAGGGCATTGAGTCTTCACGTCTGTATAAATATAAAATAACTGTATATGCGCCTGACATATGGATAAAACATAAAACTAAGACGTAGCACAGAGTGCGATTGTGACTTATTATGCTATAGACAGAGTCATCGACCCGGGGACCGACGAGGATTAGGAAATGGTTACTTGGATCTGTTGTGCTGTGTGCATGAAGAAACGGGAAGTCAAACAAATATGTACCTATTGACAGCTGTTTTATAAACATTTCTAATGTATGAAGGAGCTGCATACAAACAAGTTTTGTTCAAGTGCCTCCCTTATCAAATGCAGTTTATTAATACTTGACGGGCGAAGCAACAAGGTTCTAATAATAAATTGATGGCGACAAATAGTATGTTACTTAAGTTTTTCTTTGTATATCAATATTTATGTAAGTTAAGTACCAAGAAATATCTCAGACATTCCCAGATCATAAAGAACGTTTGAGTACCTGCGTCACAATGACGTACGGAATAAAACCAAACTGGCCAAGTGTGAATCTTGTATAAGTAATTTTATGCACCCACAAATTTTTATCTTTATTTTTATTATTTGTTGTTTTAGCGGCCATAGGTTATACAATAGCAAACACTCAGTGAAAATATAAAGTGAGTAGGCACCTAAAAGGCACAAACGGAGGCTGTAATAGGGATCCCTGGGCATTAAAAAGATAGGTACATATTAATTGAATAATTATTTTGTTTTATTCACCTCAGCTTTCCTGCGTAAAGACAAATTTCTCCAGATATCGCGTGGACTCGTCCATCCAACTTTAGCTTTATCAATGCCACTGTCTCCGACGCTGCTGGCACATCTAGTTAATTTATTTTGATGCCCGTTGCCGTTACTTAGTGCACGATTTTCCATTTTGTTCGCATTCAATTATTGCTTGACTCAAGCGTTAACAAAAAACCAACGACGCTACGCTGTCGATACACTCACAAAAATTTTCTACAAATTCTCACGTATGTCTAATAAACCACTTGTTGAACATTTTAAGCAACTAAACTTATAACAATTAAGTACATATTCACACAATACATTGAATACTGTCTATATTACGCCTTACACTGTGCCCTTTTACTTGTGTTGATGCACTGGCAGCTGGCAGTATCGATTTAACACCATTGTTTTACTGTTGCCATATAAACACTCACTTGTCAAAATCACTCTATTGTTTATGTAAAACAATGAATATAAGAAAATAATTAGTTGTAGGTAGTATCAACATTACGTCCGTTCGTACGATTTGAACACAAATAAACTGTTGTAATATGAAGCACCGTTCACGACTGTGTCAGTTTGAGGTTAAGTTACAAGCGATACCGGCTGCCGGTTGGCGCGCCACCATACTGGCGAACCAAGCCCGGCCCACACAGGGTGATAACTATTACCTGTTTTTGTCATTCCACATTATATTTTTGAGATATAAAAAATATACATTAAATTTATCAGATTACTTATCTATATTCTAAATGAAATACTGTATGATCTGTATCATGCGCCATACTAAAGATACAGTATTTTGACTTTTATCGATTTACGCAAGCACTAAAATTTAACGAACTTGAAATTAACTTTAAGTACTTACCTAAATAATATTATAATTGCACTTTTTGCAGTTTTATTATTTTTAGCAAGTTGCGTCGTTATTTTAATCATCGCGTTAGATTATTTATAATCATTCAAGATAAATTTTGTCTAGGTTTCGCTTCATTTGTAAAAATTCCTAGTTTAATTTTATAGTCTTTTTCTGGAATATAAACCACGAAGTCTCATTGTAAGCACTTATTTATTACGTGTTTAAAATATCAGGCATGATAAGGTGAAGACGTCTTACTTACATGATAAGCGACTGATAAAACTCATTATATAATATTGTTCGGTTTACTTTTCTTAATTAAATTCATTAAACTTTATCCCATCTTATCATTTTTACTTTTATCTACTACTGAATATTTAATTATACTAGGTATCTACCGACCTATACACGTAATGTTTTATTTTCATTTCACCAAGGCATTGGATTTATGATCCGAAAATAAAACACCACGTGTGTAAACGCGCTCCTTTAACTCAGGTACCGCTGAGTTAATTATGACTACCTATATCTATATAGACGCAAAAGGATCCAGCCCGTCACACTTATGCCCACCAGACGCACAAAAGCAACTAGCGTTCCAAAGAGGGTAAAAGGAACAACCGATAAAATGCAAAATGAATCTTAACACGATTGTATCAAAGTTGAGAACATAATGGTGGTTAATGGTGATTAGCTCCTTGTACAGATCGAGCTTAACAATACAAGAAGAGAACGTGCCCCAACCGCTTTTGCCGGTTAGTGAAAAACTTCAGACCAAATTCGTTTGTAAAACAATGTCGTCATGGAATTACAAAAGTCTTGAATTATACATTTTGCTTTAAATAAGTAAAGAGCATAAACTGAACGTCCGAGTATTCCTGTGGAATAATCAAGATAAGTTATTTGAGTTCTGGGTGCACCCGACGCGATAACTTCTGATAATACTTCCTAGAAATTGAAATAGAATAAACACTGCGATAAAGATACCTTTACAAATAAATTGTGAATGATCCTCTCTTGTCGCAACAGTTGAATGACCAAGTGTAGATAGCTAGCTGATAAGCATACCTTACATTAATTTGTATAGTGACTCAGAAATATAAAATTTAAGAAAACAAAAGAAATAAAACATCCAGCTAGAGGCGTATTGTATGGAGTATTTAATGTTCCGAGAATTTTCAGGTCAGGGTGCGACCGTGAAACAGTTAATGTCTGTTTAGTGAATTCGACACATGCGAGCAGAATGTCCGCACTGCTCGAGGTTATTTTTAACCCTGTAGACACGGGGTCAGTCACCCGGCCACCCCTCCCGCACACTGAACCAGTCCTATCACATGAGGATCTGCGTGGGAATATGGTGGGATGCCACCATTTCCTTACCCAGGTCAGGATAAACATACACAAAACGGCAAATAAGATGGTGGTATCGGTCGTTGGTCACATTCACGACCGATACGAAGAGAGTTTAACCTTCCGTTAAGCCGGCTTCAGTTTTATAAAAACCTACGATGATCTTAATTAAGTGCACCTTGAGTTACTGCATACAAATACCGTAAACGATGTTGTAAAACAACCGACGTGATGTAAAACAGATGTACCGTAAAAAAGTAATCTATATCGACTCATGTTTATAATTTATAGAAAAGCCATTTTCATAGGCCACTCTTGCCATTAATTGTCAAAACTGAGCCACAATGATGCGACGAATTTCTGATCGGATGAAGAAATGTTATTAAAATTCTAAGATTAAAAGCTAAAGAATATGACCTAAAGAATAATATAATTTGTCAGTTTACTGAAGATGTTTAGACGAATAAATAACTAAGCCCTAATTTTAATTTATTATTGGATTTGACGATTTTCAATCTCATAAACAATAGAAGGCGCATCAGGTGGCACTCTACAGCTACACGACACCGCTAAAAGGTAGAGCTCCACTCCTCCGGAGCGAAGTTGATATAGGACTGTTTTATGTAATGTGACACCTAACAGGGTACCTATGTGGTTGTGGTATCGATATGTCTCAATGTAAACAAACTAGTTTCAAGCTCACCGCACGTTACTTATATAACCCTATCAATATTTGAGTGATCGACTTTGAACAATAAGTAAATATGTATTGTTGATCGAAGGTGTTCGAGGAGAAAACTGCAGTCAATAAAGTTATTTTCATGTTTCAAAATTACTCCCAAATAATATTTATTAAGAACGACGAAATTTATCAAACCCAATATGCTCATTACACCAAGTAAAAAAGTAAGAGAGGGTTGAAAAAACTAAAATGACAACACTTCCCTTTTTCGGGGTGCAGTAACTACGATTAGGGGAAACGTAGAGGGTGCACAAGAAAAACGACTAGGGGACTCTCGAGACTCACCGTTGCCGTATCGGTAAGGGTGACGGTGGCAGAGGTGGGCCCATTCGGTGGTGCATTGAGCGTCGTCCCGCTGGTCACCTGATTGTTTGCATTTTGTTCAATAATTCGCTGACGTAGTGCCAGTCTTTCAAGGCTGGCCAGGCGATGTGATCCGCCAGTCCCCTCTCTGTCACGATCTCTAAGACCGGTTGTGCTGCCAGCGCTAAACGAACCACTGTATTTTGGTAAAGTCGGCGGTGGCACTGGCCTGGCAGCGGCACTGCGACCTAGCAGTGAGCCACTAGAGGTATACGCATAACTGCTGGGAGTTCCAAGTGTAGCTGTACGCGGAGCGGCACCGATTCCATTTAAGGCACCGGTGGTCCCATTGACGGCACCACCATTCACTGTCGTGGTACTGCCGTTCATCTCCTATAAGTTTTTTCCGTCATGCGAATGTTAAAAAATCACACACTGAGTCACAGACTGCGTACTACGTTACGGGTGATCGCGAATTAGTGCGGTGTTGTGCCGGCGTGCGTTCAAGCCGGGTGCCCGACCGAGGCGGTTTGACAGCTCAGGCGGTGCAGACAGAGCGCGCGGGCGGGCACAGCGCCCCGCACTCGACGCCTCCGTCGTCGCGGCTTGCCAACGCTGCCGACCCTACTATTCTCAGGATTATTGCCACACGACCGCCAGACCAGAGGGTTGAAAATGCATTATTGCCTACTCTTTGTCAAGGTCAACACATTATATTCTTAGCGTGAACTCCGTTTAGGCATCGTATTTTCCGCGCAGTTTTGATTGCTAATAACAACTAGATTTAGATTGCATTGTTTCGGGTAAAATTGTATTAACATTGATTTTGTAACTCTACAAATACCGGGTCATGTATTTTATAGAAAAGCCATGTACACAATGATACCATATTATAATAATTCTATGTAGATACTACAATACCAGTTTAAAAAAATCAAAACTCATATTAATGGGCACTCGGACATCATTTAAAATTTACGAGAAACAAAACAAATAAGTACAGTAGCTGTACTTTCTCTTCCAACGGGACCAGAGCCAAATGTCACTTTCCACAAGAATATAACAAAAAAGTTTAACTATCGAAGGAATTTGTTCACGTTTCATGAGTTTAGAATAAATTGTGTACTAAGCTAACAAGAAAGGAAGTGACGATGACTAGTTCATCGGCCTGGATCCGAGTAGCATTGAGGCGACTACTAGCGGAAATACGTTTAAGGTACAAAGAATGATTGTGTTATGTAGGTAACCTCATAGTTATTCGTAAGACACAGTCGCTCGGGTCGCTCCACATATAAATTATAATAATGAACCCAATAAACATAATTAATTAAGGAAATACAATTAAATAAAGATGTTTTTACTTTATTTTTTTCTAGTTGAATTAAAAATGCTCTATTGTATTGTTTACTAAGGAATCAAGCACTTAGTAATGAGCGTAATGACTAAGTGTACACGTGTTAGTCACATGTGTCAGTAAGGTCCAGCCATCGACCGTCCCGGGCTTCCGCGCATGCGCGTCCTCACCCCACTTGCCCCAATCCTGCGACCGTCTCTGCTGCTTGCACAACCCCTCGGTGCATGTTCACAAACATGCTTCATCGTATGCGCTCTGAATGATAATCATGCTACTTACTAATTACTTTTAACGAATACCCATTCATATAGGATGACTTGTATTCCCCATATACCTCTTAATTCAGGAGATAGATTGGGTGTTGTATTGTTTTTGTCAATGAATGGGTTCTTCCGGAATCCTAAATAACAATGTCTAGCTTTATTTTTTTAAATTATAAGTGCATGGGTAAATTACATATTCGCGGAGCTCATTGGATTTAATCGTCAATTTCTTCCAGGTAATTCTTCAGTGTGGAACCAAACAGGAACAAAGTAAATATTTATGTAAACAAACAAGCGCCATCTAACGGATGCGGCAGTCATATACAACATGCACATACTACCAGGCAGTAGACACAGCGCGTAACTGTAAACAGTGCACACAACATGGACGTAATGTTATTACTGGGTAATCACCAGGTGGCGTTGCTTCTGCACTTACTACATTTCCTTTACTGGAAAATTAATAGAAAAAGGAGAGCCTTCGAAAAGTTAGTGGAAATTCATATCAACACCTACGAGAAATACCAGATAAATAATTAGAAAAACGAATATGACACTACAGAACTTGTTTAACAATATAATTTTAATAAGACAATTAAAAATCATGTTTGAATAGAAAGAGTTTTAAACAGTTTTTTAAGGTTTAAAACAAGTATACATACACAAAAACAACAATGAAAAACAGACACAAGTTATGCCCCAGACTAAACTAGATTGGTACGTAATGTAGGTACTACTAATTTAAATTAAACTAGATATAAAGTAAACATTGTGTATAAAATCCAGGAAAAAGAACTTGATTTAAAACTGAAAAATTAGGAACCATTTACAAAACGTTTTATGTAGTCATATGAATATAACAAAATCAGTACTGATATACTTAGAGGTAAGTACAAAAATAAAAATATTGCTTGCAGAAAAAGCAAATTTACGCTTCTTGCATCATACAACTTATGAAATAAATACAGTGGATAAAACTGTAAAAGAAACACATGGTAATTGCATGTATTGAATGAATCATGACGCACCGCATTGATCTATAGAAACCGTATACATTAGATATCAGAAAATGAGAGTATGAGAGCGTGGTTTCAGCAATATACAAACAATCGGCGTTTCTCATCGAGACTCGGGAATGTAAAGAAAGTATATTGAACCGTGAACGTGTTGAAAGACGTTATAAAGATGGGCCTATACAAGCAGAGCACGCTGTACATTCAAAGTAAAAAACGCACGTTAATTTCGAACATGGAAAAAGTTACTATTTCTATTCTGGAAATCCATAAAATCCTTAGAGTATATAAGAAAAAAATAGAGCAACCCTATAGAAGTATGAACCGTGAGCACGGGTATGAACAACGCGGCTGCGACACGAGCTTTGTTTGCGAATTGCGATCATACCTCGATCGACTGCGGTTCAACTAGGCTCCACGAGCGAAAAAGTTACATTTTAGCTTATATCATGGTTAACTGCTGAGTAAAATTTTGAAAAACGTCTAGAAAACTTAATTTGAAAAAATGACATTTTAACATTTCTATGGCGAGACCTGCTTTTGCTCCGCACAAGGCAATGTGGTTGACGTTATCACTCTATATTTTCTTGAATACTCTATGATAAAATCTATATAAAATCCAAATATTCAACGAAATGCAAAACTATAATGAACCCTTCATTATAGATTTGCATTTCGTTAAATATTTCAAGGCTTCAAGATAGGTTCACATTCCATTTATGCACTGATGCAAAGAATGTTCAAATGAGCACTTATGTGGTGCGGTCTGAATTGATGCCGCCTGTTTAGTAACGAACCTACAGCTAAATCAAAACATATGGACTCATACTGTTGCCACAATTCATTAAGTAATTTATGTTGAAACACATCTACGACTGTGCTGCTTCTACACAATACTATCAGTACAATTTGTTTGAAAGAAGCCAATTCATTTATTTTGTTTTGTGTTACAAATTGCCCGCTTTATTTTGGTATAAAAGTAACCAATTTTTCAATCCGGGACATAAGCTCCCTAGTACTTAAGAGCCAAAAGTTTAATCCAAATCCATCCTTGATCGTAAGACAAACATACAAACTTTCACATTTTAATATTATTGGTAAACACAATGGTGTTGATTCTTTTGTGTATGATGCTTAACTAATTTTAGTCTAAGTACATCTCTTTCTAATAAACACCAACGAAAAAGGACAGCAAATTGAACTGTCAAATTAGAGCTGTCAAAATAGTCTACGCCCTTGGAAGAATGATCATGGGAAATTTTTCCTCTAAGTCTACGCCCTTGCAATTGATGTGAAATCAGACAAGACCTATGACATGCCGACTTAAATTCTCGTTGATATCAAGATATCAAGTCAACATTTTTTGGTGCGTATGGTAATCCATTTCGCCCTTTATCATCAACTAATATTGTGAACGCCGTAATAATAACTTTTACTCATTTGCTGGAACTCTTAAAACAAATTCGTAATCAATCAATTTTGCCTTTTTTGGAACGACATTCTCTTGGCAAGATTTAGTTAGGTACCTAAGTAAGTTCCATAATCAACTTTTGTTGTGTAACGTACAAACTAAGTATTTAGCCCTACAGATAAGAACCATGACAAGTCAATAATACATGTAAACATTACGTGATAAAACTATTGAGGTTAGTAATTACCCAAGGAGTGCCTTAGTCACAATTAGTAATCAGCCATGACTACATGCATTAGTGGACTAATTATAAAAACCGGCCAAGTGCATGTCGGACACGCACAATGAAGGGTTTCGTAACAAAATATTTACACATTAAAGATATTTTTTCGGCCGCAAAAATAAGTTTTTTTTTCACAGTAAAGCTGAATTCGGTAAAAGTCACGTGTAACCTAAAATATCCCAAATCTAAAAAAACTACACAATTTAACTTTTTTTTTTAATTGTTAGGAAGTTCTTTTCTGGTTCTACCTACTTCTTCAAATTTTTCCAAAATTTTCTAGAAGCGCATATCTCTAACGAAACTCTTATAGTTTCGTGCTGTTTATCTGTCCGTATGTCACCACAGCCATTTTTGCCATTTGGTTCCGGAACCTTAAAAAAATTACTTATTTAAAAATACTATTCATCAACAAGAAATATTAAAGTGTGATGTTAATTGTTGAGTACCTATGTATGTATGTATAAGTATTTCGTTATTTTCGGTTCAAGTAAGGATTAGTATACTTAATGACTGTAATGAAAGTCGCAAATCCGTGGTTTATCACCCACCAGTTAAAAATATACAGAAGCGGGCGTGCCGTTAAGCTAAACAGGCACGTGCGATCGCACTAACAGGCTATGTTTCTAAAACAAACCCCAATACACAAAGCCCGATTACAACTCAAACAATTCGGCGAAGTCACGCTGAATCAGAAATAGAACGAACCTAAGAAATACAGTACATTAGACCGTATGTTAACGGTGTTCAATGACCAACCTATTTCTAACTCATATGGCTAATGTTTAGAGGCAGCTTCCTACTCTGGTTCTGAAAATATTAATTTGTTATGTGATTGTTCGTCCTTTTTTTGCTTTGATAGTTTATAGACCTGAGAGTGACTTGTGGTATTCTTTTTCCGGGATAAAAATGCGCGAAAAGCCAGACTTTGCAACTTGAAATCCATTATTTTTGGACTCATTATTTGATCTTTTTTTTAACTAACGGGGGGTGGGTATAAAGGGGGTGTAAGTTATTACGTAAAGGTTAAAAATTAATAAAGACGTCTCAGATTTTTGGGTATCAGAAGTTTAAAAATCCGAAATGCGTACGAAGACGTGGGCGAAGCAGTAGATGAATTTTTAAACTGCTGGCTTAAGATATGGGTATAAGTCTAGGCCAAGTAGATAAAAATCAGTAATTTGACTTGGATCCATTAAGTTCGAAACCCTTAAAATATTCTATTATCATTGAAAATAATAACCAAGAACTGTTTCTCGTCTACGCTGGTCACAAGTTTCGAGCCTGACTATCCATTAAAAACTGCGGCTATCATAGATATACACACAATAACACAATGGTTAAAAATATTTTCTCACTAATTGCAATCCCAGCAACCAGCAACCTGCCACATCCCACAACTTTGACTGTTACGCACTAGTGCAAGTGTAAGTACTGGCGCGGGCGTCGATGATGCAAAATATTACATTTTTATAAATCCTACGCAAGTACGTAAGCTTTAGGATTATTTGATGAAAGCCGACCCACGAATATCATCAAATAAACAATGGAATCATTATTGTACTTACACCATTAATCTTCATTCAAGGCTGTGGTACCTATATTAAAATTGATAACAAGATAATTGATAATCTCAGGTCTCACCAACATGTTCGCTAATTTATGCGTTATTGTTATTTATAAACTAAAGGCATAACTGATGAATACTAAAACATACCAATACCATACATACAATGGAATATTTCACATTTTTAAGACAATAATTGCTATTGCATGCAAGAAAGCCAAAGGTAAAACACGACCCTAGAACGTAAAATTTTTTTAAAATCCGTATTATCGTAAAACGTGCAAGTTTAAGAAAGAGTTTGAATACTCGAAAAAAAACTGTCATGTCGTCGTTTTAAATAAAATTGTAAGAAAGCAATTTGAATGCTTAAAAAACCTAACATTGTATTTATGCCTATATGAATTTTGTTGTATGTATGTGTGATATACGAAATATATGATTCACACCAAACTTTAGTGTCTAATTTGTGCCCATAGTACAGAATTTGAGCCCGTACACTTTGGAATTTACAACCTCTTATTAGTGAGTATGCTAGCGTGAAGTTCACGTTAGTACCTCGCCTAAAACCGTTTAAGCTGAAATCTAGGTTTATGTATCGTAGTTCAATGCCTAATTTGTGCAGCTACAAAATCTCAATAATATTGCCTCAGAGAATCAGAAGTTACAAAGGTGGTTCAGTGATTGTATTGGCATTTCACATACGTTTATATCGTAAGAAGGGCTAATGCTATCATTCAATAATTGATGTCCAGATTTTTAGTGCTCAATTTGTGCCCATGAAATTATATTTGTTGTTTTTCTTATCCAATAAATGAATATAGGGTGGCTTTTTGAGAAGGGACAAGGGCAGGTATTTTAACCGTTTTAGTTACAGGAATTTAGTTTTTAGTTCCTATTCAGGTTTTAGTTCCTAGAAATCCATATTTTTTAAAAATATTTTGAACTGCATTCACAGATTTTGGAAAATATACAGTCAGCTAAAACAATACTAAAATACAAAAAAAAATAGTATTAGAAATGACAGAAATCGTCAAGTTTCTGTAAATACATTTTGTACATAAAACGATTAATCAACTCGAAATATTTTTTGTTAACAAACAAATAACGATCCTTAAGCCCCTTACCGTGTCAAAAGACTCTTTAAGGGTACCTTGTGGTAATTAATTTTACAGTTTTTTGTTAATCAGCGAATCTAATGCTCTATATTTTCATCGTTATGATGAACTTCTGCGATACTGAACGGTACCTCACCAGCACCTCCTGCGCTGTATGACAGTTAGCTTAAGTTAGTTCCGTGTTTCATTAGTTTCAAGTCAAACTTCATGCTAGTGACGTCAGAATTCAAGGTTGATCAAGCCTTTTATGTAAGGTAAACATTTCTGTTATGAAAATACGCTTAGTCGGATTATATCCTTTTGCTAGAACTTTTTTTACAGCGATTTTGGGCCATAGACCTCTTAGAACCCTGATATTAGAACTAGATAGTTTAAGCCGTATATAAGAAATAAGGTTCTTTTTTTCATTTTTAATATCTGTTTAACCCCCCCCCCCCCCCCAGGAAAAGCTCAAGTCCAAACGCCCATGTCTATTTTTCCTTAAGAATAGGTATAGTAAGAGATAATATCCTGTATGAAACAAGGTCGTTCCTGAGTTGGATGGATGATAAATCCAAGCGGACGAATCGCTAATAATATTGTAAATTTGTAAGTACGTGATTCAGCGTTTTTAGTCAATCAAACCTTAAAGGACAGAAACATCGAGAATGGTTAAAATGAGATAATGGTGTTCCAATTTTTTCTTCAAAGTAAACCCTTAAAAGACAGAAATGGGAATTTGTGTGGGATAATTAAAATTCACGAGGACGAGCTCGCGGGAAAAGCGTTAGTATGGTATTGGTAGAGAAACGAAGGTTAACAAAAAAACCTAATGGGTAACTGACATTTATTAGGTACCTACATGTAAAGCACTAATAATATCACAAGCGACCTCTTTTCTCTGTACAAATATATAACGCATTGATAAGAGACATTAATATACCTAACTACGACAGAAGTATAAATACTGATTAATGTTATCAGGATCGCATTGCCACCATAGAACCAGAATTCTATTTATATAATTCTATCATAATATTCGCTTGCCATAAACGGGAATTTGTAATACTATTATGTTAGAGAATTTCTAGAACAATAGGAAGAACAGGAAATCGCTCACATATCTTACGTCACAGTTAATTTTAACAATATCTCACCTGATCTGTAGAACTACCAAGAGGTTTGTAGCGAGCCAAAACTGGTCTGTTCCTTGACCTATTTAGTGGTGAATCCGACATAGACGCCATTATTAATCACTGGTAACGTTTACCGCACTCACAATTTTAATTATATTAAATTTTATAACAAATATACTGCACATCCATGTGCCGTTCAAGAGGAAAACATACTGTTATATATATACAGCAAATAATGTTCCACTGCTCACTAACAAACGCGATACAACGTTTTTTCATCAGCAAATCACATCCGGAGAAGAGTCGAGTGAAGACCGTGTGGGTGATTCAACCGATTACGAAAACCACTTCGCCTAGAACCACTACTGATAAACGTTAATGTTGTTTTAGTAAACACACCCCAAATGACTCAGAACATGAACAGATAATTTAAAGTTCGACTGAAAAGTAGAGGTAAAAACTAAGTTACACTGTGCATGTTACATTTACCTAGGCATAATAGCACCCCGGCCTGCGTGTTACTATTTACTGTCCCGCAAACAAAAATAGTTTGCATTGGTTTATCGGTACGGTAAGTATGTAAAACATATTTTCAGACTAATCGCGTTTGATTATTTTTAACGATTTCGAGCATTTATAAATAGGGAACTGTTTATTTTTTAAATCTAACAATTTATGGGCTTGATTATTCGCACAATAATATAACAATGCAACGACCGCTCCACGATTACAAATTCGCTTACTGAAACAATAAACAATTGCGCGTCGTGGATGGCAAACGGGTTCGTCACTGCAATCAGTACCGATGTGTAAGTGGCGGCTCAGCCTGCACTGATGACAGTCACCCACCATAGGGACTTCGGTATCGGTGTCATGGTGCTTGTGTACCCGACAGTCACCGAGGGCCGAATAGCGGTCGCGAATTCCTACTCGTAATTCAAATAACGCACGCAAAGCATACGTGCCCAGTGGACAAACGGTCCTGGCGACCTAATAATGTAACTAGATATCAATTCATTGCTAACGATATGAATGCCTTTTAATTAATGTTATGGATTTAAATATCAATGTACATTTGTTGAATTTACAATTTAGGTTCAGGAATTATTTTATTACTTAATGTTACAATTAATATTATTAATGGAGCAGGATTTAAAAAAATGTACTCACCGCTAAATATCATCGTTGATAGAACAGCACATGAAACAAAAAGATCCCATTTAATCATATTAAGACTAAACATTTAATTTATTCAGATCAAAACTGCAATGTTATGGTCACTTATAAACACAAACTCACACCATCACACCCTTACATAAATTTATTTTAAAACCTATTAACATACCTAGACAGGGAAGACAACATGTACCTACGTCCTCTAGACTTTCTGTGCTCATGAAATCAACTTCCATTAACGATTATTATATCGCCTATTTTTGATTCATTTTATAAATAACAAAAAAAACATTATTAAATGTGCAAAATAACACGCAACTATGTGTCGCAAAGCGAGACATACTACTTACTCAGTACAGCTGAAGTCAACGCACGATTCAGTGAATCACTAGACCTGTATGCTAGCATTGTTTTTGAATCCCGATTGTTTTCACGTCGTCATTGATGAACATATTAAACAAATGACGTGACTATTAAATATTAAAATCAATAACAAACGGATTTTTCTTCACTTTCTCTAGCATTGTCTATCACACTCATACACCTTCACCGGGTCACCGGGGCGCGAGTACCACCTTCATAGATGGGTTTACCGTAATTTGTTATTCCAGACTTCCAAAAGGAAGAGGTTCTCAATCCAGCACAGCATCATAAACCATTCGGTTTCATTTATTTATCGTTAACTATCATTTCGTCTACTATAAAATTATCGCCATTTACACTAGGTCAAGTTTTCAAACAGTTTTCCAATCATTGGTTTTACTAGTTTTCTTATTAATTAGTTTATAGTGCAGGATTTTGCAAAGGTTCCTAGTTGTGATAAACTCATATGAACTCATATAACGTAAATATCCACCCCCTATAATTAATATGATTAAATGATTTCTTACACGTTAAATACGGTGTCTCCATTGCTTCGTGTGTGGCTTTATACTTTCTTCCAGTCTTCTTTTTCAGTATTACTTATTTAAAAAATAAGTAACAAAATATATTTACATTAAACATAATTAACCAAGGTTACAAAGGTATTATTATTAGAAAATAAATGGTATCACTACACTTTTCGTTGCTTACTATGAACCAACTGTCCATCAACCTGATTATTAGCAAATATTGACAGTGTGACCAAGTAAAAGTGTTTACTTAGTGTACAAGAATATTCGACAAAGACGAGACTAAATGTTTACGTATTTGAGATAAGTATGCGTTTTGCGGCGGTAACGTAGAGCAGGCAGTGTGCGCGCTCGTCAGCGGGGACTGAGCTGGCGCGATACTGTATCGCGCATGCTATTGCACTACAAACTACAAGCTATTTCAATACATGCAGGGAATTCGCCAGTCGGCGGATTCCAGCCCGCGCTGCGCCACCGCGTTGCTCGTGGTAGCCGTCTCAGTGTGTCGCGTGCCCTGTGAGGTCAATCTGCTTATAGCCTCAAAAACTTGGGGTGTAATCATAAATATAGAGAAACTCAAATAACAAGTTCACACACAACAATTATATACTTAGTTTTACATCATATTTTTATAGGATCAAAAAGTCCGCGACTGAGCAGTCACAGGCCGATGGTCAATATTGTGAACTAAACATCTACTTTTATTGCAAAATAATAAAATGAAGGTCATTTCCATTAATGATGTAGCGTATGCAGTTTAATAAGAAATAAGGACTTTGATCTGCTCGACCTGAAAGATACACGAAGATATATTGTATATTCATTGGGTAATTTAAAAAAACAACAATCAATATTGTAATGAAAACAGGTTTATGAATATCCATTACATCAATACAGTTACAATTTAGATTAGGTATCCAAATCCAAGGTAGACACAGGACAGAAGTTACCAGATAATCTCTACCGAAAATTGACAAGGTGGTTAAATTGGTGTCGTCGGTTACAACACTTGTAAAAACTTGAGGTCACTTAAGTCCTGGTGTTGCACAGTTGCAGTGCTGTTTTCTATATTAGTTCAGCGGCTTTTTACTGCTGAATTTGAGTTTGAGTTGAAAACTGAATTTTCACAACTTACGTACCCTTAATGAGGAGTTATCTTTAACTTTAATGAGGTTAACCTGGATATTTTTCAACTTGGGTTTTTTAAATTCAGGACTCGCTTTCAAAAACGTCAGGAGCTTTTGTCTACAGTTATGATTCTAGGGACACCGTGTGCTATGATTCTCGTACTTCTATATTCATGCTTCTTGTCAAGGTCACTTAATTACTGATATAAAGGTGTTTTAATTTATGAATGGAATCCGCGTTAATGAATTTAATGCGCGCGTTAATGATGGAGTTCATCAAGGTTTTATCCTGGGACCTCCGTTTTTATTGGTATGACATATAAACATACGAAGATACCAAGACATTTATGGCCACCAATAATACGCGTTTATGTTTACGGGAGCTTCTGCAGTTAACCAATTATTACGTAATAGAAGTTACGGTTTCCTGACAAAATCTTATATTATTTTTACTTATTCAGAAAAACTTGCAGGATTTTTTCTAAAATAGTTATCAGATTAGTCTCCGTGCTTCTTGTTTAACTTCGAGAAACCATCATTATTTCAATAAAATTTTAAGAACTCTGTATGTATAAAAATCACTGAGTGACTAACTGGTTAAAGGGGTAAGTAAAGAAATGCGTGTTTTAGATTTTCCGATAAATCTTTCCTTAAGGGGGTAAAAAGATGGGGTGAAGTTAATACGATAAAATTGGTTAGATTTTTCATTGAAAAATAAGGAAGACGGGATGTATTGATATATTCCTAAAGGGGGTAAAATAAAGGACGAATATTATGTAAGAAAATCCGTCATTAGAAAAGTTTATACCATGTATGTTTGTATGTAGGTATTTAAATTGGTAAGTATTTGGAAAAAATCCTCTTTGGAAACATGAAGAAAAGAAACAAATTTCTTTCAAACATGAAATGATACCTAATTTGTATGAGAAATACGTTACTTCCTACTTCTACACTTCCCTAAAGCGGTTAAATCAGGTAATTTGATAATAACAAATTGCAAAATGCCCATTAAAATGTTATATGACCAATGGTTAAGCTAGACAGTCAAGAGCGGCGGTGTATACCGTGAATGTATGGAAAGGTGTGGATTACAGCGAGGGCGACATAGTGGTCAGTTTCCGCGTGAGGGCGCACATCCTGGGATGAGGTCACACGCTCTGTGAGCACGACACAATACGTCTATCTAATAAGAATATACAATACAGGGACATACACTCCTGTGTATGTCTTCATAAACAAAAACGTAATAACTGCGTGCTAATTTTAGACCTAAACCTAATACAAAAATATCCTAATCTATGTAGATAATGTTGATTGAAATAATCTACTTAAGTGCCTAATGTGTAAAATTTCGCACAAATAAGAGTGAGTTTATAAGTTATTTTGAACACAAAAGAATGGCATTCAATTGGTTAGATTTTTTGTGAACTTGTGGAGTTGCTTGTTTTCTGTTTCTCCTTACCAATTAAATTACTAAGAAATTTTAAATAAAAACGGTATATAAATAAGGTACTGGTATAAATAATATTATATCATTGAGGCACAAATATTTGCAGTTAATGGGTATAATGCATTCTCCTATGTTAATATGTAAACATAATAACATTATAGAAAACCTATGTAAATTGTTTTTATTTATTTATTTACCTAATTTTCCGTATAATAAGATTTTTTTTCTGTGAATCATGTGTCACACATGACAATCAATGTGATAGGTAAATAATCTATTAAATTCTAACCATAGTGCCACACATTCTTATTAATTGATTACATCACAAATGATCATGTGAAGAATGCTGCATTGTTGTAACATATTTTCATTTATCTTTTTAAAGGAGTTGAAATAAAATAAAATATGAAAATTATGATATTAATTATTATTATTACTAGCCCAAACTGTCCCACTGCTGGGCAAAGGCCTCCCTTAATGCCTTAATGATAAGCCCTTAATATTAAGGCCTTAATGATATTAACTAAATGTTAAATTAAAACAATGACTGAAAAACACAGATTTTTTTTTATCACGCCTGTATTCCCCAGAGGGGGTAGGCAGAGGTGTATGCAGTACACCCATGTTTTGCTGGCTATATTAGAAGTCCCATGTAATGGGGGTCGAGCCTATTGCCATTAACCGGGCACAATTCCAGACTCCATGCTGCTACTGAGAATTTCCTAATGGAAAAACCCAATAACACTTTGCCCAATCCGGACCTCATGCTCAGCAGTCGCTCTTGCTACCACTAGACCAATTCTCATAAATAATTGGTTACATAATGAAACATGATAAATGATTGTAAGTATATATAAATAAATACATATGAAATATTATATTTCATACAGTCAATGAGAGCACCGGAGCAATGCACAAGTAATACACCTATTTGTTTAGCTGTAACACCTTACCACCACGCTATCAGGTAATATCCCTTCTTGTCACCATGTTTTGTATTAATACATAAATATAGTACAGTATAGTAACTTCTACAGGGTGTCCCAAAAAGATAAGGTCAAATACATATTAAAGTATCTATTTATAAGTTTTAGATCAATTTAATGTGTGTGTGTGATATTTACAAGCTTTTAAAGTAGGTATTCTGATAATTTTATGAACTATATCTAGACAACAATTTTATTGTCGGTTCATATTTCTTGTCAAGGACTACTACAAGGATGCTAGCAATGTGTAACATTGTTAAAATTAGATGATTTTATTAATCATACTAGTTACTGACACTAAAATCTTTGAGACTAGATTCACTATGTGACATTTAATTATTAATTAATTAATAATAATTACCAAAGCATCTGTTTTAACAATGGATTCATGGTACCAGCATGCAGAAAGCAGATTAGCCAGCTAGTTTAACGAGATATTTAAGCAAAAACATGAGATACAAATCAGATTCATCTTAAAATTAAATGTCTTCATCTTGACTTAATAGAGGTTCGAGCACATAAAGCATGGTATGTGCGAACTACAGCAAAGATATAAAGATTAATAAAAACTAGTTAGGCTGGATACCATCTTAGATGGCCGGATAAGCATAAATCCATGTCTAGCCTTTTTCAAATGGCTAGCCAATCTATGATCACAAAGCTGCAAGATTAAAATAAGTTTACAACTACAGTGGCATCAGAATTTATAGATTTGACATACTACCAAGTGATATCAATACTGAAATCTAATGAGTTCATGTTCAATATTTTATCTATAAAACCAATAAGTCATCAGCTACAGAAATTCTTGACTGGACTTTTAGATTCGACTCCTCAAGACTAAAATAATTAAAAAGTTTAAGATACGCAAGGATCCGTTTCATACAAATTAGCCTCTCGGCAGACGTTACATTGACGCACCTATTGTAATGGAAAAAGGTAATTTACAATACCCATGCATTAGCTAGCCTAGTGAGCAACATTTATTAATTTAAACGAGATGATATTTTTTAAAATTATTACTGCGGAATTTTTTGAAAACCAACTAATAATTATTATGCTAGCGATAATAAATACAAACATTTGAAATGTTATTGCAAGAAACGACTACACTACAAAATGAATATGAAAATGGCGCGAATTCACCTTTGATCACACATAGAAATTAACAAATACAATCAAAATAATCTTATCATTGTATTACCTGATCTCTGCATAGTGGTAATGCTAATAATCCAATATTTAAACCAAAAACATTTCTTGAAACACCAATTCAACACACTCGAACTGTCAACAATCTCACCCGCCCATGGACCGCGTAGAAATTGATTTTTGAGTATTGTTGCCAATGATAAAAAAAATAAAGTTCATCTGTAGATAAAAAAAAACTCTTACAAAAATGTTTATGTAATTTTACACCAGGATTTGTGCGTGGACTACGTGGTGCTGTACTTAGAGTATTGTAGCATGTCAGGCCTAGTAGCATAAGGGCAAGCCACGATAGCGGCGGTAGGTCCCATCATAAAGGATTGGCTGGGGCCCTGCTTCACCTTCCAGCACTCAGCAGACGCATCGGAACTCGAACTGCATCGAAACCAGTTATCACCACTTCGATGACTGCCTTATAGTCGGGCTACACCTGCGTCGTCGCGATTGTATTCCGGTAATTTAAAAAAAATTGTAACAGTCTTAGGCTTGGAAGGCAACGGCAAAATTTTTCCTCTGAGGTCATAAACGATGACAGCTAGAACTAAAAACCAAATTCTTAAAAACTAAGTTTGTGAGTACTTGACAACTTAAAAGTGATTTGAATACATTTTATTACAAAAAAATCGTCACAGTTATGTGTAAATTCCAAATAACTTTGTAATTTTGAATTGAATTAAGAGAAGTGCGGATGCCCTTTCGAGTATAATATCTATACCTTAGAGTATATATATAGTAGAGTAATAACGTCAACAACATTGCCTTGTGCCGAACGAAAGCAGGTAGCATACAGATGCGTCTATAATTTATGGTTCACTAGTGACTTACCGTATACAAATTTATTTATCGATATAAGTTATCGTCGTAATAGTTGTCTGTAAAAGTATCGATAAAAATAAAAATAATTTATTTTAAATCACACTACAATACCTTTAACTACACTACCCTACCCTACGTACGCTATATCACACTATTCACACTACACTATATTACAATTCACTAACTACTGTTATTATTATTCTGCTGTTCGGGACGGAGACAAATCAAAGATCATCAAAATCGGTCCAGCCGTTCTTGAGTTAATAATGATGTTACTAACCAGACTTTGTTTTATTTATTTATATTCATATAACTAAACGATAATTAATATATTATACATACTTATTAAACTACTTTATAATCAATTCTATATCTACTATTTACAATAAACCTAATAAATAAACATACAAATTAAATAATAATAATTCATTTAGATTTAAAAATTGCTCCATGAAAAGTAGTGAATGATTATCAAATAAATAAAATAATCTTTCACTGTTAAATCATCATCATAATTTAATAAATAGGTGAAATAAAATTATCGATACATCTATCGATACATTTATCGATACTGTCAATGCCTCAGGTTCGTGAAGTATATTCGTCGCTGGCCCCGTGTGCCGGCCCCTCGCTGCATGCCCACCCCTTACGCCTTCTTCTCCCCCGCTTCTTTGGATTAAAAATAATCAAAATAATTAGGAAAAGTTACTCACCGGTGGAATGTTATATTACCTTTTTTTTTGGTATGTTTTCTTGAATCATTTTTGCAATCTTTCACACTGCAGTTAACCATTTTATTGCTTTAATTTGAGTTTTTCGCTCCTGAATGGTACTTCTACCGCAGTCAATCGAGGTATGATCGCGGAGTTCGTATCGCGGCCGCGTTGTTCATACCCGTGCTCACGGTTCATACTCGTGTAGGCTTGCTCTATTCTATATATACTCTAAGATCTATACTCTAAGGGATGCCCCCAATTTTTGCTGACTCTTTTGCCAAACTGTGAACAGCACCGCGAAAATCTGCCGAAAATCTACCCGCCGCGATGCATGGGACCATCAATATTAAGACTATGATTCTTCAAATGTCAAAGTTGAATAGAAAGGTAGAAAGCATAGAGTATTTAAGAAAATATTAGAGTGATAACGTCAACCACATTGCCTTGTGCGGAGCGAAAGCAGGTCTCGCCATACAAATGTTAAAACGTCATTTTTTCAAATTAAGTTTTCTAGACGTTTTTCAAAATTTTACTCAGCAGTTAACCATGATATAAGCTAAAATGTAACTTTTTCGCTCGTGGAGCCTAGTTGAACCGCAGTCGAACGAGGTATGATCGCAAACGGAGCTCGTGTCGCGGCCGCGTTGTTCATACCCGTGCTCACGGTTCATACTTCTATAGGGTTGCTCTATTTTTTTCTTATATACTCTAAGGTAGAAAGTCTAATGCCCCCTACGTTGGCCCAATAGACTTGGCAAGCATCTTTGACAAATTTTCGTGAGCCCCAGTTTCCTATTAAAGTACATTTTGCCGTTGTCATTCTTCCAAGTCCCCCAATACACGTTGGCCGTCAGTGTCTCTCACAGAGTATATTAACTTAAACCAACTTATTGGAATTTACAGAAAGACCAAAACAATTGCATATAATTAATTTATAAATAATGATAAATCACCAGTGCACAGTGCAGTGACTTTATCGATTTGTTTGGATTTTCAATATAAACAAAGATTTAGGTGCTATGATGCTAAAACGCAAAGTATGGCGCGTTTCTACCAATGCCATATTAATTTATTAACTTCATAACTTGGTCGCATAACGTTTGCCATCTTGTCTCTATATGTTAATTTTTCGAGATTTTCCATGAATTTGTGTGGAACTGAAATTTAAGCCTTTTGTTTTAAAATTATGGATTCTAGGAAGACTCTATAGAATTACATAACGAAAACGATCAAAAATACTCCGTGGCCAAATCCCTTTTCAATCTATGTTTTCAATTTTAGTCTCAGTCAACGCAGGTCTTTTGATGTGGCGAAAAATTATTGGCCGTTAATGGCAAATAAACGTCATAACACCAAGTGACCCTGTACACGTTGGCCCAATGTACTGGAGGCTTTCCAAGGAGCTGATGCTTTTTATGTCATTGACAAGAAGAACATGCCAATGACAACATGACAAATTGAATGTCATTGACATTTTGACAATGAGTATGACAGACATAAACAAAGTTCTATGGGCATGGCTTTAGGGATTTTTTATTTGTTTGATACGTGAATTATATTCAAAGTCCGGAGAGATATATAGGGAAATTAAAACACGGCAAAGAAACAAGTATTTATAACATAAGTCTAGAATTATATTGACTAAACCATGGCGACAATAAATAAACTGAACCCTGTAACTTATAAGTTTGTTCAAATTATATTTGACTGTAGTAGAATTTGTGCTAAGATTAGTTCCAAAAGAATACTAACACAGGTAAATCTGTACCAAATATGAAAGCAAACAACAAGTCAAAAAAACTACATTATAACTATTTGGTTTACAGAATGCCACCTTTCCCAAAAATCTGTTAATGATATCTTCTACACTAGCATTTATGTTATGGCCTGCAAAAAAGAAAGAAGTTAAAAATGAATTAGCATTAAAGATAGCAACAGTTTTAGTAGATTCTGATAAGTTATTTGAAAACTGCTATTATGAGGAATGCTACAAGATACTGGCAGAATATGAGGTACTTATTAATTAAAATATCTTTTCATTATACCATTAGTTTTTCAATTATTTAAGTATCATATTTAAGTTTTTCAATTATTCATAATTCATCTAGGCTACACTGACCGTCATAATGGCTACCTACATTCATTGTTAAAACATGTATATTTATAAAGCTATTTGGATTTTAAAGGTATCCAGCTATTTTGATGACAGAATGGCTGGTTTACTATAAGTTTGTGAAAACTATACTGCCCTGATACGGAAGAAGGCCGTTAAGTAAGTTAGTGTAAGTTTCGAAATAAATTCCAATAACGCGAAAAATATGCATATATTATATGCAAAATAAAGACCTCAAGTCAATCAAAAAACTTGCACTTTTTATCATACAATTCTAGAATTCATGGTTTTCGCGTTTTTGCCATTTATTTCGAAAGTTACGTTATGCACTTAACGGCCTTCTTCCGTATCAGGGCAGTATACAGTATTATCCCAATAATTGTCATCCTAATCGTTACAGGCTCATATTATTTTGTTTTTTTTTTGTTTTTTAGGACCAAGACAATGTAGAAATTCAATGGAGAATTTGTAGAGTTTTGTACAACATGTCAAAGGATTCAAAGTATGATAAACAATATAAAAAACGTCTTGTTCTACAAGCATATGAAATTATTTCAAAACAGCTAGATCGTACCAAGGACCA
This sequence comes from Protodeltote pygarga, assembly GCA_936450705.2. Taxonomy (NCBI): domain Eukaryota; kingdom Metazoa; phylum Arthropoda; class Insecta; order Lepidoptera; family Noctuidae; genus Protodeltote; species Protodeltote pygarga. The sequence continues at coordinate 9,403,824 of OW388249.2, read as the reverse complement.
TTATGCAGTACACAAGTGGTATGCATTGCTGTTGGATGCAAAGAGTTCTTATGAGGGTACCAAAGAACGAATCAAACAATTGGAAAATGTAAAGAAGCATATGGATGTAATTATTTTGATTTAATAACGGATATAATTTAAACGGCCACCAAAAATATTTTTAAGACTAAGCACCAAATATTATTTTATTGGTTCCCAAAATGGATTAACGGTCACCAAATTCTATCCAACTCAAATGATTAATATTACTACAAAAAATCTTACTCCAAAATAGTAAGACGTCAATCAAAATACATTATTTGATCCCAGACTACTTTATGGTGCTAGCAAACTATTGTTACCCGGAGAAACTGGATGCAATCTGGACTTTAGGGCTAGGCTAGACTTGGACAGGATGGCGGGGTCTATTCGACCCGCCATCCCCTTCGTGGTCATTTTTTTATAAACCACCCAGAAGTAGGAGCCCCGCGTCAACCAAGCCCATCCTCAACCACCAGCAGCTCAGAGCAGAGCATACGTCTAGCAAGTGTACGTACGTACAAGTAACAAGGGATGTTTGTTTGGGAACCCCAGTATATTAATTGGTATTTGGGAAATATTCTAGTGATTCTTAGTGAGTCTCGTTGTTACACAATATTACCCATGTTTGTGTCAGTGTGCCGTTTCGAGCGTTTGTACGTAGTTTCCGTTCTGTATGTTTATTTTACTGTGCTGGTACTGTTAAAAGATTTTTTTATTAAATTACATTTTTACTTGTGCTTAATAATATGACATTTTTTCAGTTGGCGGTATCACTTAATCCAACTGATGCTACAATCTTGCACATGCTGGGTGAATGGTGTTACCAGATAACAGAGTTGCCATGGCATCAGCGAAAAATTGCGGAGGTTTTATTTGCTTCTCCTCCATATTCCTGTTACGAAGATGCTCTAGAATATTTTCTGAGAGCAGAAACAGTTCAACCAAGATTTTACAGTCTAAACTTGCTAAGACTTGGAAACTGTTACCTAAAATTGCAGAAGGAGGATCAAGCTAAATATTATCTGCAGCTAGCAGCCAGCTATCCTGCAAAATCAAATGATGATCACAGAGCAAACACAGAAGCTGCAGAGTTGTTAAAAAAAATGAAATAAGTGTGATAATGTTATTATAATATCTTCCTTCCAATACTTAATATTTCTATATTAACGTTTTTATGTATTGACAAAGTTTAATTTAGTATTTAATAAGTTTAGGTCTAAAGTTCAAAAGTTCAAATGTGTGTTGCAAAGCAATTTAAATCTTGTATGTATATTATTTTGTGAAATGTTGCTCATATTTTGCACTTTTAAGATATTTATAAATACTTTTGTTAGACATTAGGGATAAAAAGCGTAAAAAAAAATTGTTTTTGAGATATTTATAATACATTCTATTACATCAGAAAAAATGAGGGTTTTTATATTATTAACATTTACCTATTGCTTAATAAGTATTTTGCCTAAAGAATTAGCAGGTACAATTTATTATCATCCATTGATTTTTCCTCTAATTTACCTATATCATCATCTCATTTTTCTAAGGTAAAGTACATTTTAATTATCGTTCAGTAAATGGATTTATTATAATTTTTCAGTACAGCTTGGCAAAAAAGAGTCTGGAAAAATTGGGGGCGCCGCTGGCGCACTAGTTATTTAGTGCTTACATATTTCTATGATGAGTTTTTTGTCATTAATTATAATCAAATGAATCATTTTTATGTTATTTTAGTACTCACAAACTTAGTTTTTAAGATTTTTATTTTTAGTTCCAGCTGTCACCGCCTCAGACTCTTTTTAGCAAAGCTGTACTTAGGTACTGAATTTTTTTGAATTTAAGTGCTAAATAGATATACAGTATGCATATTCTTTAGGCCATGCATGGCACAGATAATATACCAACTTACGTAGCCATGGTCGTAACCAGGAGTTGGGAGGGTGGAGTTTTATCCTTATCTACCAGCTTAAACTAATAACATAAGTTGAAATGTCAATCGGGACAGAAACGGGAAACTAGGTGGACCGGCCCAGACTAGCTCCTTATAAAGCCATTATCTGTGGTGGGGTCAAAAAGTAAAATAATTGGGTGGGGTTCCATTATCTGGCTGGTGGGGGGTCCGGGGTTCCTCCCCGTAAGAAAAATTGAAAATTACATGCCCTATAGGTTAGGGCTGCCATCCCTTAAATTGCCGACGCCAGATAAAAAACCTTAAAACTCTACATCCTGTATGCTCAACACCTAAGGTTCACACCCAGATCCCAGAATATCAGTCATACAATTATTTTAGTTCCAGCAGTCACCGCCTCAGATTATTTTTTGCCAAACTGTGCTATAACCTTGCTATAACCTATAACCTTGTGTAATAAAATAACCGAATCCGCCGCAAGTAATGCCACAACCACAACCGAAATGGCAGAAACTTCAAACTATTTCTAGCTGAAAAATTTTGCCCTATTCTTCCAAGACATAGAGCTTGGCAAAAAAGCTTAGAAGAATGATCATATAAAAAAAGAGTCTGAGGCGGTGACAGCTGAAACTATTCATAACAGAGGTAACAACTTTTTTTGCCGGTGGCTGGCCGTGGCAACTGGCACTAGAGTTGATTCAGAGTAGGTAGTAAAACAACCAACGTTTGGAGTGTTTGCAATGAATTGAAATGAAAACGCGATTTGACAATACGTTAGTATATTAATAATTAATAATAATTTATTATTTTCAAAGCTGTTATATACAGTTTGGAAAAAAAGAGTCTAGAAAAAATAAGGGCGCCACTAGCGCATTTTTACATATTACAGCTCAAAATTACTAGTTTGGTTCTATAATTCTATGACGACTTTTTTGTCTTACAATATAATCAAACGATTCTCTTATAATGATGTTTTAATACTCACAAACTAAGCATTTATGATTTTAATTTTTAGGTTCAGCTGTCACCGCCTCACTCTTTTTTTAAAATTTCTCTTGCGATGTCAGGTTTGGTCCCACAGTCCCACTCTCATTAGTTGTTCATAATGACGAGTTTAATGACCCCTTTTAGGGATACTGGTATTTTACAAATATTTCTAGGTGTATAATATATAGTTAGTTGTTATTATTATTGTGCTTGACCTTTTATCTATTTCAATAAATAATTCGATGCAAATTATATCGTAATTATATGACGATAGGATATCGTGAATAATTGTTTGACGTAAATAACTTTATTTACTAGTTTATTTTAGATTTATTAGACTTTATGATTATTTAAATATTAGGTTATTGAATCAGTTAGTTATTTCATCTTTATTAAAAACTCCCAACCAATGTAAGTCGAACTCACTTATCACTACCACACTAAGATAAAGTATATACCTTAGAGTATATAAGAAAAAAATAGAGCAACCCTATAGAAGTATGAACCGTGAGCACGGGTATGAACAACGCGGCCGCGACACGAGCTCCGTTTGCGATCATACCTCGATCGACTGCGGTTCAACTAGGCTCCACAAGCGAAAAAGTTACATTTTAGCTTATATCAAGGTTAACTGCTGAGTAAAATTTTGAAAAACGTCTAGAAAACTTAATTTGAAAAAATGACATTTTAACATTTCTATGGCGAGACCTGCTTTCGCTCCGCACAAGGCAATGTGGTTGACGTTATCACTCTAACACTACCACATCACTAGCCCACTAGACAGTAGATTAGATATAGATACTCTACTCTGGTTTAGTTTATAGTAATCTGTGACTCTGGTGGCTATGGTATTTTGAAAGAAGTTCGTTATGTGTTATTTTCAATGTTTAAAATATTACTCCATCATTACAGCAATTATTTCATGTATTATTGTGTATTTTATTTGGAAACGTGTTCTTGGTATTATTAACATGTCTTCCTATAATGTGGATGAGCAGTTAAGTGACGATGAAGTCTATTTTGGAAAGCTGACATTAAAAGAATTGAAAAAGCATATTTTGTGGGACAAATATGAGCCGTATGTACCTACCTACACTATGAATATTACTGATCTATCTTTAGAATTAAGCATGATATAATATAAACATTGAATTAATTTTAGTGGTACCTACATTTATATAGTTATACCTTTATGTCCAGAATACGAAAAAAATAAATGTAAATAATCTTGACATGTCTTTTTTTATATTTTTCCTTGAAAAATTAATTTGATGTGATTATAAATGAAATTACTACGTTTAATTTCCATAAAACAATGAATTACATTTTATTTGTGAATTTACAATTTATAATTTGCATATTAGTAATAAAAGACTTATCAAGATTGTTTACATTTATTTTTTTGGTATTCTGGATAGCCTTATAGGTACTATTTTTATCTGGTAGGTAATTTTTTACCTAACTTATAAAACGAGGGCTAAATTTATGACTGTAGGTAGGTATTTATTATTATAGTACCTACACAATAGTTATTTTAGGAATATCCATTAAGTTATATGGAAATCAAAATCAATAGACCGCAAAAGTGGGTTGGTAGGTTTCCTACCTACCTATTAGGTTACCTACCTATTTTCCTATTTTGTTGGGAAAAATATTATTATACAAAATTACGAATAAATAAAATGTTTGTCTGTTTTTAATATCAATAAAACAACTTTTTCTTAATTTACCTAAAGCCTTAAAGCAATTTTAAAATTAATTACCTATCTAAATATATTAATTTATGTTCTGGCCGTTCTGGGTAAACTTCTAAAGCTCCATTTATCTCCAAAATAGTTCCTTTTTTAATAGGACTTTCACCACAGGTACTATAGGACTTTATAAGGCGTGACTAAGGCAACATTTCCCTTCAAAATATTTTGAATACCTACCACCCAATAAAAAAAACCATTAAAATATTCTAAAAAACCACTGTTCCCTGACAAATGTTTTATTTAAAAAAAAAAACATTAAGTACTCCACATTGGTTTTCTCTCCCGTATTGTGAAAATGTACAAATTAGATACCTATTGGTGATTTCGCCCCCATCGAAGGCGCAGCTGCTAAGAAATGTATGAACCCTTCTGTCGCCACCTGCTAGGTTTCTTTATATTTTCTAACTTCTAGCTACAGTGCTGGGATCTACACTCTAGAGGCGATATGGTTTTTACCTTTAAGTTAACACTATGATGAACAGTAATTTAAAAAAACAATAATGAAAAAATACAGACACACTTATTTACTTACAGGACCAGTGCTAGCTCTGTTAATAGCCCAAGAAAATGTGATGAAGATAACAATACAAGTTTAAAAATCTTACAAGCACATTCTCAACCAAATTTGATGTCTTCTAGAGAGAAAGCTATTTTGGATTATTCTGACTTTAATAGTTCTGGATTTGATATGAGACCTGATGATAGCTTTATTAAAATGGAAGATATGGTGGCAAAGTTATGTGTGTCACCTACAAATACTGAAAAGACTGGGGAATTAAATAATACTTTAGAAGTTATTGAATATATTTTAAATAATCCACCTACTAGTGCAGCTAAAGATAAAAATGATGAAATTGATAGTAAAAAATTAGAAAATGAAAATTGTCCAGTTGAAAGTTGTGATGATACATTGAATCAATTACTACAGAAGGATAAAGACAAAATTAAAAGTAACCAATGTAAAAATTCACCAGAGCCCCCTCAAAACACACCAGTAAAATCAGTCAATCAATCTAAACCTTTTAGACATGTGGAAGGTCATACAACACCAAGAGAAATTAAACCTAAACCAGTTTTTAAGACACCTGCTCAGCCTTTATCAATAAAGAAACCTTCAGCAACATCTTTGAAGAAAACTCCAAATCACTCAAATGCATATCAACACATTAGTAGTCCAGTGGCATCTTACATCAATAATTGTCCAATAGTGCCATTGGTGAAAGATGTTCATCCCAAGAAACCTTTGCCTGGACCATCATCCATTCCAAAATTGGTTAAAAATTCGTTGTCAACCAAGCCATGTAATAAGGAAAACATACACTTGCCCTCGATTGCTTACAGGAGTGCTAAGAAAACAAAGGTGGTAAGTTGAATCATTTTTGTCTTACAGTATTTGCTAAATCTCAACAGAGAACTGCATGTTCTTAATAATATTTTCAAATATAAAATTTAATAGTTTCTTGTGTTTATTAATTAAAATTATGTCTTATATCAGATTGATATGCCTGATGAACAAAAGTTGCCACAGAGTCACTGGGCTAAGAAAGTGACGAGTTCATTGCCAAAACCAATGGTTATGAAACATGACCACAGAGAGCAGAATTTAACTAAGAAAAAGCTCCAAAATGAAGACAGTTTCGCTGACCTCTCGTATCATCAAGCTGAAGTGTCAGTTTGTACACAGAAATCTGCTTTCAAATCTAAGAAGAATTTTTGATAAGTATTTCATGTCATTCTTATTGATGATAAATAATTGGCGTCTTTTCAAAATACATGGTTATTGATTTTATGGTGTATTTTTTTATAATGAACTAAGAAACTTCTTTATAATTTCCTTAGAAAGCCGGCGCAAGTCAGCGCATCCTATGACCACCGAGCGGGTCCTCGATGACTGGTGCGAGATTTGTATATCTGTTTTACAAAGTAAATACATACTCTATTCTAATATTGTACTAACAAATATTCAATTCTCGCCATGGACATTCTCGCGCATCGGGCTAAAGATGAGCAGGGGCGTGGATTGAAACTTTGATCCACAAATTTTAATTCACGCTCGGCCCATCTGCAATCCCGACGTTGACACATTAATGACAATAATATACCGCCGCGGCAGACCCAGAAGGAGATGGCGGGACGAGCTAGATGCTTATTGGGAGGATTGGCCACAGAAAGCTCAAAACCGGGAGGAATGGAAGGAGGGTAGCGAGGCTTTTGCCCTGCAGTGGGACGATAATGATATTTTTTAGACCTTATATTAATGTAATCATAAAAACAGTTAAAATAGATAGTTCAATAACACATTTATTTTATAAATGATAACATTTTGAGTACATAAAATATAAAAACTGTTAAGTAAGGCTATAAAATATATTAACGACGAGCGTTACGAGCGAAACGTTAACGCCTCTCATCAATATTGTTTAAATCATAAAGAATGATTTTTGTGCGACTTATAGTATTTTTGTAGTGGATACCATTAACCATCACACATCTGTGTGATGTATACTTGTATAGTATACACTATGAATAGAACATACACGTATACATTTACCTACGATAGGATACAATAACGTAATTTAAATGCGTTTTTGTAATCTAATGACTGCTTATTATTAAGAATATAATGGAGAATATATCAGGCACATATCTGGCCTGTGACATAGTATTATATAATTATTAATAATTTTCAACTGCTATTACATTTTAGTTATTTAAATATCATTCCAAATATCGTAGTGTTAAAATTTTATGTGTTACATAGTATTTATAGAATGGTAGTCTAACAATGAAGTAGGTATGTATAAAGTTTTAAAATTTTAATATTTTCATTAGGCATTATTTCAAAGCGAACTTTAGTCACATATTAAAATGTGAAATTTGAAAGGAAATTCGCAAATTTATTTTAAAAAATATTTCTTCTTTTTTTAGAAAAATGTGTGATATTAGGCTCGCAGCCTCGACCTCAGCGGGCAGCGGAGTAGGATCGGCGGCGAGGCGGAGAGCATAGCAGCGAGGACGACGTTTGTCGACGGCAGCATATTGCTCAGCAGCTTGAAGTCGCCCGCCGCTCATGCACTATTTTTCGTGCAGTCTCGCTCCCGCTGTTGTCCAGGATGGCATAATATAAATGAATGCTTATAGTAACGTCACCCCACCCCGCCCACTGCTGAGGTCGAGGCCGAGGCCGAGGCTCGCGGCAAATAGTGAAAAAGAAGAATTATTATGCCAATAATGGCATAATATAAATTATCATATGAGTAGTGCGCGCACTGTCATACGTCAAATTTTGCTTTAGCGATTATCGTAACGCATCGAATTACAACCATTTTGTAATAAATAACTATTTATTATTGTTTTTTTTTGCAATTCGCAGACTTGTGTACAATGACATAATTATGTTAAATTTCTTAAAACAGTATCAGTGCGCGATAGCTAAATAATTTCTGACGGTTAAAAAGCTTGTTTACATTTTTTTCTTCACTCCTTGATAATTAAGAAAAATTAAAAAGCGTTAAATATCATATTTTTACGCGTTTAAAGCACGTCTATATTTTTAGCACCGTTTTAAAAGCAGAAGTACACTTAAGGCTATGTTTAGGTATGTTGAATAGGTACACAATTACACATTACGACTAAGTATAATAATTGAAAAAAAAAATTAAGTATATCTGTATTAAAAATTTTCGTAAAACAATGCAAAAAAGACTAGATCGAAGTAAGGTTACAATGTTCATTACGTGAATAAAATGCAGTCTACTTATAACATAGGAAAGGAACATTACAATCTGTTTTAAGTTATTTGAAATTCCTAAACTTAAAATTAAGGTTTTGAATACTTTCTTTACATTTTATGTACTTTTGGTTAAATACAACGGTATTAGAATATTAAATTTGTATTTTGTAACAAAATGCATTGTAATATCACGTCTTGACTATTGATAATAATTCAATATATAATATTAATTACGATACTCATTAAATTTTATGGTGTATCCTACAATAAAGAATATTGTGTCGTATTGTACTCTAGAAAAACATTTACGTTGCATATTTTTATCAATCAAAATATGAAACAATTATATACACGCACGAAAAAAGACACACAGCCTCTTCACACAAAACTGTTATTTCGTATTGAGTTTGTGCTTTATTTCAGTTTCTTTTTTGGCACACACAGTCATTTCAAAACGACAAACAATTTTAAAATATCCGAAAAAATAAAATTCGTATGAATTTTACTTCAATAACAATTCATAATATATTTATTTTACAAACCAAACCATAACTAGGTACTACTTGTCGTACGTAAGTGTTCCAGAAGCAGTCGATGACCATAACCACCATCTTTATCATCAGGTGCCGAGTTAATAAAGTGTTGTCAGCCTACAAATCTTACCAAAAATGAAAGAATATAAAATAATATTATAATTATCAAAACAGCTTGATTTATTTATCATCCTGCAACGATTCCGAGGACTTGTGCGTCTAGGCCGTGTAAAAGTAGTATTGCGATTTGACATAATTATAAATTTTGCAAACGCGTAATTCAACAATAATTATAATAATAATTCAAGTCCTTAATAACGCGTGCTGTTCAGGGCTGATGATTATAATCATGATGACGACGACTGCTATCAGTAACATATTTACTAAACTATAACCAGCCGGAGATCAAAAATAAGATTTCGTGCATGTATAAAATCGTGTTTGTTATAAAATATTAATAGCTATTCTGTCTCATTCCGAGTAAAGGCCACCCATCCGTTATAAAAAATAAACTTACTTTCTAATTAGTGCGTTAAACTATTTAAAACATATTCATACTTAAATAAGATCAGTGGCGACGGAAAAGGAAATGAAAGCATGAAATTAAAATATCTATTCAAAACGATTCGTAAATTGAAGATATAATTAAAGTTACACTTTGTGCAGTTTTGAAGCCGTCATTAACTATGTCCATCACCACTGGTTATAAAACCGATTAGTAAAAAAGTGTCATAAGAGATTCCATAATGAAATTAATAAACAAATCATCTAAAAATATAAATAAAAAATATAGTAGTATCAAAAATCACTGATTGCATTGGTAGACGAAGTGGCGCTCGTACTGAAGTCGTGTAAATCGACTTCTAACATTTTAAAACAAGCCAGGACGGTCAGACTCTCGGTTTCCAGACTTCTCAAAGAACATAAAATCCTGAAAAACGAGAACATTAATTATTGTCAACGCAGTTTGCGCTTTTGCGTTGCATTGTAAAAATTACTCGGCCTTTAGGTAGCTACTGATGATGGATCATATCATATTATTTGTTTTTTTTTTATTATGAAGAAACTGGGTAAGTGCGAGTCAGACTCGCGCACGTAGAGTTCGCGATATTATAATATTATTTCAATGAAATAATAGTATTTTTCATGAATAATTAAGGAGTAAGATAGAGACATAAAACTTTGCAGTTTTTTTTTTAAATTGGCGGTGGTGGTTTAATGTGAGTGCGTCGGGGTGGGTCCCAGACGCACTCACATTAAAGTACTAGCAGTAAAAAGTAATAATGCCTACAAAATGATATATAACAATGATCAGAAATAATGCAAATGCAAAATATGTACATGGACTGGCTACAACAATTTTAAATGTTGAAAGATCAACCTGTTCAAAAACAACCAAATCATGTGCAATATGACCTATAGGTCAAAGTAGCCACGATTTTACGAAACAGGTACTGTAGGTAGTCAATAATAATACATACAATAAGGAAGCACGCTCCAAGGAGAACTGCTTTTATTTTTACGTCCAAGTCCATTGGGAAGCTAATTCCAAAATAATCGGAATCTGTGAATGCTTCACGCGCTAGCCCCGACCACTGCTTCGTAATTTTGCCAACTTTTGTTTCGCCATCCTTGGAGTATACCTGCAATTATATAAAAAAATGCTAGTAAGGCCCTTTTCCGCCTTACAAATCATTAACCTGACAAATAATTTCATTGTTTTTTTTTTTTAATTTATGTACTAGATAATGCCTGCCCAAAGACTAACATTACACACTACATATAAAACATGTAAGTGGCTGATCAGGCAAATGCCTATAGTTACGCATGCAAATGCAATACACAGGGTGTTGGTAATTTTAGGAGGTAATAAGGTCCTAAGACAAAACTGAACAACTTTCCCCAAGGAACATAGGTCGATATCTGAAAACGAAACTGTACTGTGAGTTGTGACCAGTTAAGTACTACTTACGAGCTACGACTTCGGGCAAAGCAGCGCGGGCGAGCGGCACGGTTAATGAAATATTTTCTTTGAAAACCACTCTGAACTCGTGGACGAGCGATTAAGAGAGGCAAAGTTGACTGAATCAAACAGTAAAAGTACTTATACAAAAAGGAAACTTACATGAAATTCAACATCTCCACAAATTGAGAAAGTACAAACAGGCCCCTTGATTCTCAATACAACATCGCCGGCAGCATTTTTGATCACGTAACAGGGCTTGCAGATGGACCATTCTTGTTCAATGGAGCCAACCACAGTGCCTGGTGGGGACGACACCTCCATGCTTTGCAGCCAGCATGGACACCAGCAGGAATCGCAAGCCAATGGACGATGAAGATGTATTACCTGTAAATCAGAAAATACACAATAGACTTTTAATACCAACAAGTGAAATCAGATATATTATCCGAAAAACTATCAGATAATTATGTACTTATATTATTTATAATCAGTTACTAAAGTAATTTAGTAACAATAAGTTTATGTGTGTTCAACAACCATTTCGATGTTGAATAAAGAAAACAAAGAATGGAAACTTTCATATACAAGATAAGAACATATCAGAGTATAATGACAAAGGAATAGTTTGTAATAGTAATAAGATTATTTTATTTACATTTCATATATTGTATAGGCAACAAATATAGTAGTAGGTAGTTCTGATATGTATTTAGAATGTACCTCATTTGTGAAGTTATCCATAATTTTCATATCAAATGGTCGCATGGGACCACAGCAGTTTCGTGTGCAGCAATCATTATCTTCAACAGCATAATACACTTTTTGTCCAATGCTATTCTTAATGCTGTACTTGTTATTTGTTTCAAAACCCACAAAAGCTTCCAACAACTCGACTTTTTGATGTATGAGTAGCTGGTCAATCATAGAAAGGTATTCCAGTCCCGGTGGACAATTGGCTGGCCCTTGTGGTATACTCATCCATCCACCTGGAACAATGAATTAACTTTTTAATCCTAAAATATTTTAAACATAATACCTAATCAGTAAGCTATTTGTTTTGTCCAATTGGTCCCGCCATCTCATGCGTGGTCTGCCGCGCCGCCGTCTTGCTGTATCAGGGCTCCACTTAGTGGACGAAACAAATAGCGACTGGACTACACTGGCTCTGGATCGAAAGACGTGGCAATCAGGGGGAGAGGCCATTGCCCAGCAGTGGGATGATATGGGCTGACAGTAACAGTAATCAGTAAGCACAAACTAACTTGGTCAAATTATTTCTAAAATATGCGTATTCACATCTCTTTCTACTCACTAGCTTAGTTACAACCCCTAACCCCGTCCCTTGTCACCATAACTAGGTACTTACCTAAATTGTGTACTGCGACGTCGTTCGTAATTTCAACCCGGCCTAGTAAGTTTGAGCTTACTGCACTTAGGTGCAATACTTACGAGTAAAATAAACAACATACATTTCAATTAACATTCAACACAACATACATGATGCTTTTACTAGGACAAAAATTATATGTATTTAATCCAAAATTATTAGTAAACACCCTCCACCACACTATGATCAATAGGAGAGGTAAACCTTTTTTCCTCATCAGATAAAAACTTTTCATAGCCACTGGAGCGAGATTTGAAGATTTGTTTATAAATTCTATTCAGACTTCTTTTAACACTTGAAACACTTAGAGTTTCTATATAAATCTTTTTATTTCTCATATTAGCAACAACACTTTTCTTTTTGCTGACACAATATTTCAACTTTAACCACTTGGTACACTTTTTACTTTGACTAGAAACATTTGTGAATAATTCTTTGTCATTTATTGTATCTTTAATCATAACGGTATGATTTCTTATAGAACTTATATTTTATAAATCAATGGAAATATACAGCAAGAGGTAATGTTTACTTGCTCAGTAGAATGTTACTGAGCATTATGTAGTGACAACATTATAATCAATATTCTTGAAGGTAGGTGTTATTGCACAAAGAGTAAATACCCTTATCTAGGTAGACAGTTGACTTATAGACATAAGTCAACAACTCTTATTTGAAGAACAAATAAGACAAATATTATGTAATAAACTGTAAAAACATTTTTATTTTTTAGTTATTGTATCATTGTTCTTTAATATTTTTTATCTAAAAAGATGCAATGTTATTAGATAACACATATTTTGGGTACTTGATAAAAAATATCTTCAATATACAAATAGGTACTTACCTAAGTACTGTTTTTGTAAGTGATTATGCTAAGTATAGTAATTTAATACATTTGATATATTATTTTTATTAGAGATACAGATACCTACCTACTAATAATACCTATATGCATTCAATTTCAAACCAGTGCTGGATTTATATTTTTTATGATATTTTTCCGCCGCCCCATTTACAGTACCTTTCTATAATATGGATTATCCATTTGTATTATAAGGCACTAAAGTTAAATTTAAAACGAATGAATTAGTTAAAAACCATGAGGAAACCAGTGAACTTGTTTTATTTTTATCATCTGAAATCGAGTGAGCGTCCTGTAAAATCTGCCGCCCCTAGGCCGTGGCCTATTTACAAATCCAGGACTGATTCAAACTGCTAATTCTCTCGCACATGCTCTAAACAAATTTAGACTCAGTATCTCTCTTTCTAACAAAGATCATTAGAAACAAACTAGTCCATTTGCGTGGTATCAACGAGAATTTAGTTGGCACGTCAGAGGTCTCATCTAATTTCAAGTAAATTGCAAGGACATAGACTAATTTGACAACTCTAATTTGATACTTAGTTCAATTTGTTGTCCTTTTTCTATGGTGCTTATTAGAAACAGATATAGTTAAGACTAAAATTAATTTAGCGGGATATACAAGAGAATCAGCACCATTGTCAATAAAGAAGGCAAAAAACTATTCTAAATAAAATAGATATTTAGATTTTCTGAAATTAATTTTGTTTTTTGAGTTTAGTCAGTAAACTGACTATCTACAAATCGAAATTGTAAATAGTCTGAATTAGGATACTAGAAAAAAGAAAAAGTTGCCTGGAATATTTTAAACTATATGATTTTTTTTAAGTATTATGTTATTTTTGTACCTTAAGATTCAAACAATAGAATGTAATTCTTTTTGTTTTTATTCCTTACGGATAGGACAACGTCTGTTGGATCAGCTATGTGAGCGGTAAGACAGGGGAGGACGCAATTGACAACAACACATAAATGTGAATGTCATGTCAATCGTGCCCTCTCTCATCTCACCGCTGCCGCTCATATACCAGGTAGTGACTAATATGCACTGAGTACAGTGATTAACCTTTTGACCGCCACAGTCGGGTATAGCTAACAAATGAAAATGTGCAACTAGGGTCAAATAAAATAATGATGTTACAAATAATAAGAATTTTATTGCAAAAATAGGATAAGCCATGATTAATTGGTTATCGATGAGGTTTGGAATCCCTATTATTTTTTGTAGGTGTTTGTAGGAATTTGTGGCTTGGCATGGGATGCTGATGTGTTTTCGCTCTGGCTCTGGCGGTCAAAAGAATATTACATTTTTATCATATAGGATTTATCATGTTAGGTAGTACTTTTCTGTTTTTTAGTTGAGTAATGCATAACATTATAATAAGGGTAATGCAATTATGTTTACTAAAAAACATGAGAAATATTTTTTTAACAATCTTTTTCAATTTTCTGGCAGACAGATATTTTATTATAAATACACATACCTGGAGGTACTTGAGGTACAGGCTGTTGAACCACAGGACCATAACCTGGCTGTGGGTAACCTGGATACCCTGATTGAGCAGGTGCATACCCTTGTTGAGGATGTGGGTACCCAGGTTGGAAGCCAGGCTGGTAACCAGGTTGAAATCCAGGCTGGAACCCTGGCTGCATTCCTGGTAATGGCTGAGCTCCTGGTGGAAGTTGAGGGCCTGAAGGAGGCATAGGCCCCTGTGGTGGTGGCCCAGGATAACCTCCTTGTGGGTTCATCGGATAGCTCTCAGTTTTACCATCAGGTGGTGGAGCATATCCTTGACTTTGAGGGAAATTCGGAGAATAGGGTGTAGGTTTGTGCGACATGTTTATCTGTAAATTAAAAAATATTAAGCTATGACATAAATTAATTGATTGATATAAATTGCAAGTCTATTTAGCTCAAAGTCAAACGCAAGACAGACAATAGTTTTAAATGACCTCGTATGCCTCGTAGGTATCAATAATAATACTCTGCGAGAGCCGGGTGATGAGCCGCGCCTTAATACGAATCAGTGTGAATATAGTGTAACTACTATATTTACATAAATCTATTCTAAATTAAGCTCTAGCAACTGGAAATAGTAGCCAATAGAATGGACTAGTTTCCTTCTAGTGAAAACACGAAAGCGATTACGAAAGAAAAAAGTGAAAAATTGAGAAGATAAATTAAATAATGAGCACTTACATATTATAGCTTAATCTTGGAGTTATTATATCATATTGTTCATAAAATAGGATGTAACTAATCACTTTAGCTTAGAAAATTCGATAAATCTAGCAAAATTGACTATTTTTGAGACAATTTTCTGATTTTTGCGATGACAAAGTATGGCTGTGTTGAATTGAGTCATAGACAATAGACATAGACAAAAAATAAAAATAAATATAGTTTTTCTATGGCAACAACTCGACTCATTAGTGTCGATGGTTTATTCTATTTGTTTTTGTGGTGTGATTCTGAACCAATTTCTGAACGACCAACAAATGTCGCCAACCGTTACATAAAAATTGTTTCCGGTAAAATGTTGCCATACATTACGACAATGATTTAAAATAGTATAATTTCTTAAAAGAAAACAACATTCGATTTTCCAAAACTAACCCAAAATAGAGACTTGTAAAGAGTCAAATAAGAACTCAATATTAAATTGGAAAATATAAACAATGAGCTTTATTGTTCTAAACATCTTTTACCTGATGGATTTCTTGTTGCGCATGTTATGATTTAACAAAACATTTTTAAATTGCCAAACGGTAGCAAAAACTATCACGCAAATGAAAAAACGAAACCACGTAATAATGTGAAGAAGATTGGATCATGGATGTAATAGTAGAATTGATAGAATTCTATTGGCAGCACTGGTATCCGTTTAGTACAATTTTCCATTCACCAATCAAACCATTGCAATGAGGTGCATTGACCAACCTGCTGCTGCTGATGAATCTAGCCAGCAGTGAACAAGTCAGTTGGTAGATGTTTGCTTCCGCGTTTGTATCTTTGAAGTTACTACCGTAGTCGCGATGCAGTTGAAGTTGTTTTGCCATTCGTCCAACTAAAATGGCGTCGCTGTTTATCAATTAACTTGTTCTATGTGTACATTATTCAGTGATCGTATTCGAGTGAGTCATAAACCAACATAGCAATGACATTTTTATAGCACAAAGTGAGAATACGTTTCTAAAACGTTGTGTAGACTGGCAAGTGTGATTTGAGGAACACAATAATGCGCGAATTCAAAGTGGTCGTGTTGGGCTCGGGTGGGGTCGGGAAAAGTGCTTTGACTGTGCAATTCGTGTCGGGATGTTTCATGGAGAAATATGACCCCACAATAGAAGACTTCTATAGGAAAGAAATTGAAGTGGACAATTCACCATGTGTTTTAGAAATATTGGATACCGCCGGCACGGAACAGTTCGCTTCAATGCGAGATTTGTACATAAAAAATGGGCAAGGATTCGTCGTAGTTTATTCACTAACGAATCATCAAACGTTTCAAGACATCAAGCCAATGAAGGAATTGATAACACGCGTGAAAGGATCTGAACGCGTGCCAATCTTGTTGGTGGGTAACAAGGCCGACCTGGACCACCAGCGCGAAGTGTCGAACTCTGAAGGCTCGACGCTCGCGCAGATGTGGGGCTGCCCTTTCGTGGAGGCCTCTGCTAAGAGCCGCACCAACGTCAACGAGATGTTCGCCGAAATTGTGCGTGAAATGAACGTTAGCCCCGAAAAAGAAAAGCCAACTTATTGTTGTTGTACAGTGCTTTAATATTTAGAGTGTAATGTGGCATTTATTTCTCGTAAGACTGCAAAGCCGAGGCGGGATCGTGCCTGCCTCCGCTCGACGGCCGGTCGCCTCCAGTGGGGAGCTCGGCAACGGCGCGCCGGCCCCGGCCGCTGGGGCTCCGGCGGTCGCGATGCGCGTCATATCACATTGTTAATATCGTTGATACATACCATTGTCCAATCAAGGTGCTTTACTTATATTTTCATACTTTATTACTGGTAGATACTCCCTCAATAATGGTTATAATAATGTGAATGAATATCCATATTGGAGCATAAATAGCTACTCAAATGCAGAGATAAAAAGCTTGATTTTGTTCATCATAATAATTAGACATTTGCAACAGCTGTGTCTGAAGCAGAACTATGTATTGTAAAGTAATATTAGTCAACTTTGTATATAATTTCATGAGATTAATGATGTTGAAGGGCAAGGACAATTTAGAAAATTAAAAAGCCATCCAATATGCAATAAACTAATGATTGTGTAGAGTGGTGTGCGATGATGAGTAAGAACTTACACCTAAGTGATGTCGCAGATTATATTTTATTGTGTAAATTATGTTTATATGAAAAATCAGTAATCAAGGAAAAGTATGTTTTGTCAGTTGCGTGATTGTGTTTTAAAGTCTACCAGGATTTGTGATAATACATATAACAAAATACCTATAATAAAAGTTTTAAGTGGGAGATTGAAAAGTGAAGTTTTATTCTTCAGTTACTAAGGTAATCAATCCATTTTGATATTACACAATTGCTTACTTATAGTCTAATAATATATTTTAGTACAAGCAGTGGGCACAGGGACACTTAATTCACTGCAATATCAGGAAAGATGTACATACATATTTTTTCTTACACTATTTAAATACTTTGTCTAAAATGTTCTATCATCATAGTAAAGATAATTGTTGTATTGGTAGCATTTTATGTTATACATACCATTTATATTTTAATATATTTACCAATACATTTGTGAAATTCAATAGAAAACCACTAAATGAAATTTCAATTTAGTAATTTTACAAATAAAAGCAATCAAACAAATGATATATTTTTATGTTTACTACACATACTTGACCAATACCTAGTTTTGAATAATAACTCATGAAATATTAGTTTATATATTATATAACATATTATAATGGCTCTAATCACAGATTGTTTTGGGGTTGCCCGATTAATTTTGAACTCAAATAGTCCATTTTTAAGAGCATGCTCCAGTGCCTCACCGTTTGAGCACCGAGGTTAAACAGCAGAGTTGCATAAGGTCAGACTAGCTAGGTTTTAATGTGTTTAAAATTTGACAGATTGTGTTATTTAAATGTTCAGTAAATAGGTATTTGAACAGTCATTGGCAATTATTGCCCAGTGCATACCATGTGTCCACTCAACTATGTAGATCATTATCGTCCACAACACCACAAATTGCATGACATGCAACTTGTATGGTGTTGTTATTGATTGCTGTTAATGATATTAAACTATTATTGCTGTAAACCTTAAAAGTTAATTCATAATATTTTTCAATGTGGCAAAAAGTAAAAGTTAAAATAATTGTTTTCAGTCACAGCAACTAAATAATTTTTCGACACTATTATCGTGTTGTGTACGAGTAGATTTCGTAAGTTGTTCTAAAAGCCAACATACATGCTACAAACTAAACCTTAATTACATTAATTAGTTAGTGTACTGTGTAGCTGCGTTTAAACGCGATTGTTCCTTGTGGTAATCGCCAAGTGGCACGGGTAAATGACTGAGCTCTCGGGCCACGGCGCGTGGCCGCGTGCTGCTAAACGATAACCAGCTGTTGGACCGTGACGTACGGTGAGCGCAACCATCCTCGGTTCTGCAATATTAATCCACTACATTGTTATTGCCATAACTGTTACGCATTATTTAATTTTCTCTTTGCTGGGTTTAACTGCAGTTCATAAAAATAGTAATTCAGAGTTTTTCCATTCTTATAAACTAAGTATATGTAGCATTAGTTTTTTTTTAACTTCTTTTTGTTTGTACTGCAAATTATGATGATAAACTAATAATTACTCATTGCATTAAAATATGAAGTGGATTTTTTTTGAAGACTTGAGTTATAAAAAATCCGTTCACGATTACACGGTCCACTGCGTGACCTCTGCATCTTAAAAGTGAGCATCGACAGGTACAGTCAGTCTGAAAGGACCACTCTAAGGTCTTTAATTGCTTAATTAAATTAAATTTAATTTCTTATTAAATTGGTTGCACTCAAATAAAATTCAGGAGTAGCATAGAGCTGTATTTAATTGACATAGGTAATAATTATTCTTTTAGATCTAAAGATATTTGAAGATTTTAATCAAAAATATTTGAATAATTTATTAATCAGTTAACGTAATCTCGTAAAGTGTTCGACAGTCTTTTTTGCTAGCCTATAATGGATGCTATATTAATAATAATAAAAAAGCAATATGTATGTTGTATCAAGGTGCCTATATGTGTTGAATATACATCTTCACTTAGCACAATGTAAGTTAGGATTAGGACGAAATTCGTAATCTCGGTTAACGATATTCGTCCGAGACTACTGTACCTAACCAGAAATCATTGTAATGTTATCTTACCCACAAAATTAAGGTCGCCATGACTATTTGCTTAAACGGCATTCTGAATACGAGCAAGGGATTAAATGAAGACAAAAAAGTGTAGGCAGAATATTATTAAACACAAACTAAGTTGCGTCACAAAAATTTCGGTAGTCGACTAATTCCTTAGCGCAGCAGTGGTCACAATCTATGGCTTAAGTGGAACGATATCGAGTTTAAGGCCATGCTTCGATTGCTTTAGTCTTTTCGTGCGCTACTACTGCTTAGGTGCCGTTACTGGCCCAGATATCAGCTAATTCGCCCGGACGTTGACGGGAGGGTGTTGTAACGTCATATTATTTACTTCCTTGTATGTCGATTTGTAAACATTGCCATTGTTTGAACTCATCTGCAGTGATGGATTCAATTAGGACAAACTTTAATTATGTTATTTTATCCGGTCTAAACACCTATATTATTATAAAGACTCAAGCCTCTAAATTTGCGGTTTAGTTGTTGATAGTGAACAAAAGAGTTGTTTGAGGCAAACGACTATAAATTGTTATTTTATTGGCGCGACCGCGCGATACGGTAAACTGTTTTAATACCTATGAAAAATTGATTTTCTGATAACTATTTAGTAATTTGTAGGCCTTTCCTTCAATCATGCATTGTTGTGAATACAACAATTGTTTTTTGGCCTAGTCTAAAGGCAATTTTAATAATACCTCATGAGGGTTTTGTTTTAAGATAAGTTAGAATGAAGTAGGTATTTTAATTGAGTTCTAGCTTACATGTCCGGATCTAATTATTACGGGATAAAAATAACCTGTTACTAGTTCTATTAAATCTTAAAATGTCGATCCATGGAGGAAAAAATGATACCTACTTCTTCCAAGTGTCGATTCGTTCTGCGTAAAAAGACAAAGAAAGCACTCACATATTTCTAATGTTAGTAAAGATTTCATGTTCTGTACCTAGTACCTTTTTAATAAAGAGTGCATTCACTCGTTTTTCTTCCGTAGGAAGGACAGAGACGGGATATGTCTTACTAAAACTATCGGTATTCCCGTGGTTTGCAAATTCATACTACAGTTAGTTTCAGGTATACACGTAGCGCAAGTAATTGTTGCTTCGAGAAAACACGAAGGTGCCGTTGACTCTATCTTTTACTACAATTTAACGACCCCTCGCCGTCTTCAATGCTTGGATTAGGTTTTAAACACTAACACCTACCTACATCTGCTTTGAATATGTATGTTGTTCATCGTTATTGTAATTGGAGATTTGCAGGGTGATTATAGGCGTCGTTTATCGCAATACTGTGTGCAGTTCTCATGCTTAAATTTAAATTAATGTGAAAGTTTGTCAGCTTGTCTTAAGATCACGACTAAACGGCTGAAAAGATTTGGGTGAAACTAGGCGTATTATTATGTAGTTTATTTCTATACGTAGACTTTTTTTTATCTCGAAATATATTTTACCTAACCTACACATAACTTATGCGGATGAATCTCGAAGCTATTCGACTCTACCTAGGTATATCAAGGGTATATACATAAGTTTTGTATAACAACAACTTTATTTAGTTAATTATAGACGTGTAATGATGTCTGTTATGGAGTTTTCCTTCTATTATTTATATTTGTAAAATTAATATTTATTAAGTTACAGTTAGTTACCTATTATGATTGAATA
Organism: Protodeltote pygarga; assembly: GCA_936450705.2. NCBI lineage: Eukaryota > Metazoa > Arthropoda > Insecta > Lepidoptera > Noctuidae > Protodeltote > Protodeltote pygarga. Next base: position 9,382,611 of record OW388249.2, on the reverse strand, counting down.
TTTTAATCAAATGTCCTCAATATTTGCTGTACCTATATTGAGATTTGTTTATTTAAAACATAAGCAGGACTTTCGTAGTACTTACTGAAAAAGATAGGTAGGTTGGCTAGATTATACAGTCACGAGCAAAATTTTGTTAATAGACCGGTATGTAGAGTTTTTCAAAGGTCCATTTTAGAAAAACGCGTATTTAAAATGTTATGTAAATAATTTACACTTATAATTGGGATGTATAGTATTTTTGTACAAACACAACATATAATTTAAAAGAGAATCATTTGAATTCTGCTTGATGTTGGTATATTTTGCTCCTGACTGTAGGTACATAGTTATCGTACAGGGTTTTGGTTGGTTACAACGCCAGACGAGTGGCAAGGGCCGCCGGCTGCGTTATTGATTACATTACACAAAGGGAAATACACACAGTTTCCCCTCGTCTAGTTTTCCAACGTACCTACACCTGAATGTTAATTCAAATTATACGTATATGCTGCAAAATTCATAGATACAATGGGATGTTTGACTGAGCAAGTTAAAATTTGGCTTAAAGTAAAAAAATAAGATGGTCAGTAATGACTCATTAGTATTACTGACTTTTTTTTTTTTTTTTTTTTGCAGAAGGGGAAATGCGCCTTATGCATACCGTCCCGCTCGGGGATGCGAGACGGTTATGTCGGGCTCTCCGGCCTAGAGATGGTAGGCGGCCAGCATACCGACTAAAACCCCTTCTGTGTCACCTCCTTTCCGCATAGTGGCGGGAACGCGGTATCCCTAGTGTACTACATCCGCGAACCCGCCGCGGACTCCGTCACCGGACCCTCCTTGGGGTGGGGTGATTGCCACACCCACCCACCGTGACCACTTAGAGGACCATGTGCAATGAGCGCCAGACGACCCCGAATCTGACGCCCATGGTCCTCACCTCGGCCGCAGAGGATAGGGAGAGCGGCGCATCGTAATACCGACACTCCTCTTCCCCTGCGGCCCCACCGTGTCCGCAATCCAGCGGTTGCGGCCCCGCCGAGGCCGCGGAAGGTAGGGAGAGCGGCGCACCGTAATACCGGCACTCCTCTCCCGCCGCGGCCCCGCACTCCTCAGCCGCGATGTTGTTCCTACAACACCGCGGCCCGCCTTAGTTGCGGTGCTGCCGGGTGCTCCATCCATGCAGCACCGCAACCCGCCAGGGCCGCTCCAACGCGGGCTTCCGGCTCAAAGCCCGCAGGAGCGGCGCCTCCTTGGGGTTCCTCTTAGCTTCGCCGTGTGCCCAACCACGGCTACTAAGCCCCCCCGCCACGACAAGGCGAGAACCCATATTCGGGGGGGATTAGTATTACTGACTATTACTATGTTTAGCATAGGTTTACCACGAGAAGTCTTAGTATTTTCCAATCCGTTAGGATTTCTCGGAAATCCTTTCTAATAGTCTGAGGTACTAAACAAACATGCTAATGTCAGCCATCATGCAATCTAGTTTCCTCATTTACAGGACAAAATTGGCGTAAACTTGTAAATATTGAACCTTTAGTATCAATTTAGATTAGACTGGCTCTATGTATAGAATATGGGAAAACTATATTTCAGCCGCTCTGGACAGTTGGTTAATAATTTATAGACGAATGGATAAATACTTTGAATTATACTTGGGTATTAATTTGAAACTTTTAATTTAAACCTATCAATTTGTAGTATTACCTAATTACGGAAGTACTAGCTTTTACCATAAACATCTTTTACGAGAGCAAAAAGAATACAAGACATCTCAAAGTTCAGGTAAGGTATAGTAAACGACCATGGATGTTTTTTTCTACCGAACGGAACAGTGACGAGAGGGAAAATATTGTTATTGTAGAGTGGACAGAGACTAACATGCATAATAATACGACCATAAAACAAAAATAGGTACCATTTCTTTAGTGTCGTATCCCGAGTTAAAATATATTTTAAACATTTTATTATTGATTTGTTTCTGTGAAAATAAAATATAAAAAGAAAACATGTGATGATGTCACTTTTACACTTTTTACCTTTGCATAAGCATTCTGTGAGACGAGTGATTCCTATACATAATAACAGTGCCATATTGACATACAGTTTTTTTTTGCCGGGTAAAAGGAAACTGGGAAAGAATCGACTCTTCGAACCTTGGAAGAATTAACAAAATGTTTTCTCTAAGGTTCGAACTTCTTGTAACAAATCCAGTGAACCTACATTTGAAGTCTCATCACATAATGATCTTTTATACAGCATAGCATGAATTTTATCTCGAATAGCGTTCACACAAGATATGATATGGTTTTATATCGTTTTGAAAATGTTTTCAATGAATAAGCAAGTAGTCAAGTTCGCTTGGAATAAATAGATGCGGACTCTTGTCGAGTCTCCCGCGCTCGCGCACCTCGCTCGCTGAGTCGCTGCTGCTGCGTGTGGGGCGGCTATAAATACCCTAACATACGCTATGCTCGTTCAATAAAAATTATATTGTTGGGAAATATAATTCAAGTGCTGCAAATAACACTGCGTGATCCCGCTTCAATACAAAATCAAACCTCTCAAAATCTGTTACAAAGCTACCAATGTTAACAATATTGCAGCTTTGGCACATAATATGCAGTTTCGAATAATGAAACCGTTGTTTACTTGCACAGTTTGTACTTACGAACGACAGAATGGCGTAGTGCACTCCTCTGCTGTTCTCATGACTTGAACGTTCTCATGGAAACAATCAATGCGGGTGCGGAGGTATTATTACATTGAATGATTTTAATTTAATGTCGAATAAGTGCTTTTATGTTATGAATGGAATTTATTGTATACATGCAATCATATAGGTACCAATTAACGATGATTTTCTTCTTAATAAGGCAAGCAAGCTATTACATTAAAAGTATGTCACGCATTGTAAACGCATTTCTCTTATTAGGAAGGTTCGTGTAAGTGACGATACGATGTTTCTTGGTTTTCAAGTTGCGCAAGATGCGTAGGCTGAAACTGCCTTGACTGAGCTCCTTACATAGTTTAACTTATATCATACGTGCTGCTCCCAGACTCTATGGCGCAAGTAACACCATTGACTAACCTATGGCAAGAATATTTGTACAACTATTGCAATAAGTTAACAAAGCTCGTCCCGTGGGTGTCTTTGAAAGCGAAAAAGGTAAGTTAAGATCTTCCGGTGTGCTGATTAGACAGGCACAACCTCTATGATATCAGGTAAGACTTTTTTTTTCAAAATAATTTTTGTTATTTGGTTGTATGTGCATGGGCACTTGTCTTTTGACGCGATTAATCAATACGTCCTATAAATTTTATTAAGAGTAGGTAGAATACAGGGTGTTGCCATAAAGAACTGCCAAATTTTAGAAGGTTATAAGGTCCATAAAACTGAACAACTTTCCCTAAGGTACAGGTCAATATCTGAAAAAGAAAATTCAACTTATCATACAAAAATGAGTCACGTGAGACGTGACCAGTCTTTGTATAAAAGTCAATTTTCAGATTTCGACCTATGTTCCTTGAAGAAAGTTGTAGAGTTTCATGGACCTTATTAACTCCTAATATTTGGCAAGCTACAGCGTGTATACCTAATATAATAGACACCTATGATCGCAAGTCAATCTTATTATCATAAGAGGAAGGTTAACACTAGATTAAAAACTTAAACTAAACTTTAATTTCAGCCATATCAACTGCTGGCTCTTGAGCTCTATTTACTGGTAATTAGTGGCAATCTTCTTGAACCTCAAGAAAAATATTAGAATTTTTTATATCTATTAAAATAATTATGCTTAATACTGACGAAATAGAGTAGATGACTAGTGTTTAAAATTAATACTTATTTATTCGAAGATAAAAGGGTTTAAAATTTTTAAATTGTTGGTTAAACAGAGACAACAAGCTTAATAAACATGACGTCATCATCATTTCGCTGGAAGAGGATAGCGATTACCCCCTCCGGTAATTTCAAGAGCTTTTGACTCGCATTAATTATACAATTTTAATATTTTATTCATTCCTATTTTTTGGTCAGTGGTTCCCAACCTTTTCATGACCCGGGACCATCTAAGTAGCCTTTTTTGTTCTGCGCAGGTACCCCAAGGTTTTAAAAAAGGATGCCAAATGGCGTGAGCTGCAACCTTTTCCGCTCCCTGCCCCCTTCCTTAATCGTTTGTATTGCGGATCTAGATTTCTCTAGAAGTTCTTGCGGGGCCTTAGTGGTCCGCGGATCACAGGTTAGGAACCCCCGTTTTTTAGGTATAAGTATGTATTAATTTTATACAGTCATCTACTCTATTAATATTATCATAGTCCTTAGCAAGTTACAGTTAAGTATCTTGATTTTGATTTGCTTTAAACTTAGTCTGACCAGTCTCAGACGTTTCATACCTATCATACACCATACCACTGCCATAATCTGTTTCACATTCTGACTTTATATCACATAGGTCATAGTGGGTACCAAGATCTTAAAACATATTAAAAAAAAATATTCAGAGATCGGTAGAGACAAATTAAATATTAATTATTATGTAAATGGTTTTCCGACGGCATATCTATAAGATCGTAGTGAAAGATGGGTAGTGAGATCCACAACCCGTGCTCCGCTTCCGAGACAAAGTCACAATAACAAAGTGTGAGACGTCCATTGTTTGGTGGCCCTTCGCCCGAAATGAACACAGACACGTGTTGAACAGGTTTTAGTATCCCTCCAACTTCCGTTCATCATTGCATCCTTAGCCTGCATGTAATATAATCTGTTAAACTTAAACCAGCACTATCATAATGGCTTCTTAGTAAATTTACTAATGAGAGCTTCGTTATCTACAGTTACTTAAAGAGTTCGTTGGATCCTAATAGCTATAAACGTGCTAACCAAAAGAGGCATTCTTATAATCACCCTCAGCAACTACTCAGAGTCGGACTATCATAGCGTAGTTCAACGTTTTCCTCTATAGCAAAGTCTGTATTAACAACGCACATATTACATACTATACTAGGATAATATATCTACAAGTACCTATAAGTACGTACATACGTATACATTCAATTACATAGTAAGTATTTAACACAGCATTTATACTGCACGCAACAATTTAAATTAATGTAGAAAACCATACAAGCTGCGCACTGAAATAGATTTTATGAACACCGATGAATTGAGGAATTTCCATAATGATACCTACCATGCTACTACTTATAATCGAATGGCTAAAACAACTATATTACACTATACGATGTTAAGGGTTTTTGCCATAAGGGAGGAGTAAGGTCAGGGTACCGATTAAGGGCTCTAACTCTTATTACACCTTTATTTAGGGTAAAGGTCCCTAAAAATTGTATACCTAATGTAATACCTAACGCACTAATGGACGGCGGTATACGCCACTGAAATATCTTATTACCTACAAGATTGGAATATACTCGTAAATACAGTGTTTGATGACATTAAATTTCATGAATTTCTATGAATAGTTTTCACAAAGTAAAAACTGCCGAAAGTATTGTCCAAATAGTTGCACAATAAATTGAATACTTATCTAATAATAATGAGTAGGATAATGACCGAAACTTGATTTCATAGCCGCTGATCTGTATAATGGATCGGGCTGCAATATTATAATATTTTCACCACTTTAGCTCTGAGGTGTTTGATCGACAAATTTTTTAGGGTTTCGTACCTTAAAAGTCTGCACCAAATAATAATTCACTAAATAAATATTTCTTATTATTGAGAACTTTTATTTTAAATCATCTGATCAACACCTTGTCGATAAGCTGTAGGTACGGAACCGTGATAAAACAAGCCCGATTCGCCTTTGACTGGTGTTGGTTATCTAACTATGAAATCGTCAACGTTAATCCAATACTATCCAATAAATGAAACTATCAAAATTCACAGGCAGATGGACAGTTCATATAAATAGAAGTTAGCAATCGACATAAAATTATCTAAGAGATTGCGAACGAAAAGTATTGTAGAGTGCGTTATCTTTTACAGGTACCTACCTACTCATCAGAAGTGAAACCATATCGAATAGAATATCACAAGCAGGCGGTGGTACGTGTCTAGTTATTAAAGACTTCGCGTGCGTGAATTAGTGGCACTTTTGTAACATGCAATCCCGATACAAATAACTACCAAACAAGCTAAAGCATAGTGTTGTAAAAAAGTGAAACTATGATTTAAGTATTTGTCTTTGAATAGTAAAAGTAGAAGTCTGAGTAGTGTAACTTGATACTAGAATATTCTTTCTGAAATCACAACTGTCAATAATTCACTGGCCAGATAGATTAAGATTCTTTGTATTTGCATACCTTTTTTTATTGTTAACCCTAACGAGAAACTTAACCTTCGTTTCACCGCCTAGCGCGGTTTTTACACAGAATACGTCTGACTATTGAACATTTTAATGTTATTTCAAATCTAATGGGCAGATTTTGGCAATGAATTGACGAACTAAATATTAATGTTCGAAATTTTGTAGAAAGAAAGGACTAATGTTGGTGTTGGACATCTAGGCTTCTTCTGAATTGAGTTTCAAGTGTGTCACAATTTCTTTGAGTCGGTATCCTTCATGTTTAAACCCCTATTACACCACTATACGATATTAACGTCCGGAACTATGCAGATCGAGATCAGGAATTCAGTACGACTTGATTGCCCTTACTCGGGACCTTAACTCTACTCTTGTAAGACCTCCAATGGTCCCTAAATATCGTTTAGCGTATCAGGAGTTCCATTTTTTCCCGCTTTGGAATTTGGATAGCCTAACTTCTAAGGTGCAAAGTTATATTGAAGAACAGTCTAAAGGAACTGGCTGGTTAGCTAAACAGCAGAAGGAAGTTAGGTGAATATATTGCGCAAAAAGATAGTGATACTATCTACTAGTCATTCCTCAGTGGGTCAAATTTTACCATTGCCAACGTAGGACAATCCATTGTTCTTTCTTTTCAATTGTGTCGAGTCATATAAATATACATTAACATTACTTAGATAAGACATCAGACTGATAAGTGATTAGCATTTATATTTATTAGTTATAGGTCGGTACTTATATAATTATAAATAATTTGCTTCCATTTAAATTTCTTGTATATGGTGCGAACTGGGATATAAATAAATTAAAAAATACAATGTTATTAAAAATAAATAAGTAAAGCGAAAGCAAGTTATTATTTAATTATCATAAAATTCTAAGCTATGGTTAGAGTTTCAAGACTAGCTTATTGGGGAGATAAAATCGTTTGAATGTAGAAGAAGATTATAAAAGTTTATTTGTGTAAGTAATTAATGATATTCAGATAAGTCAAGTATCAAGTAATTCACCTCATTTATCAGCATGAAAATGTAGGTAGATATTATAAAGTTTGACGTTTGGTCTCATCGATATTCCGAAACAGTATTTTTTATAATAACCTTTCTGTTTTGTTTCGAAAGTAACGAAGGGAAGTTGCAGAAATTGTTAAGCTCATTCATAAAACATGTAAAGGGACGCACGTGGTCCAAAGTCGTGGGGTGAGGGTCGCATTGTCACAGTTCCTTCGCACTTTCTACGTTTTTTGATACACAATGATCGTATTACTGACATTTTTTATTACACTAACACTTTTAACGTTACATTCTCAATCTGTTACTCATACTGTTTCATCAAAACGTAGAAAAAAGTATCAAAAGGTCGGCTCCCCCACGACTAAGTTTTGGCATTTGGTCCTGTGCCAATTTCCTTGCGCAGACACCACAAAGTTCAATGTCGGCTTGAATGTACGGAGGGAATCTTTTGTTGTTTTACTACGAACACATTTGTGTACTCCTTGTGTAGGTTCTCTTAGGTATGACTGATTTTCAACACTGAAACAACATTTCGCAAGAAAGGCCCACGCCGCCGCCGCCGGCTGCCAGGCCGATGTTTTCTAGCAAGTAGCTGTTGTAACAAAGGTCATTGGGAAGTGGGACAACTGTTTTTGCTGTTCTTTATCTGCCGTCGAATCGAGCGAAAGGTATCATCACAACGTTGTGTTTTCCGGTGAAATCGTGTGTATTCTCACACGAGACTAGCAAAAAATCGCAAGTGTAGCAGCTAAGAGTTGTTAATTGTATTGAAATATGCGAAGCCCGTCTCACAACCGCCCGTCATAGTCAAGAATCGGGTGTGTTTATATGGTTGAGTCACGGTTACTGTGATGGCAAGCAGCCAATGCTCCCGACACTAACACGCAGTAGAGAAGGAATAAATTGCTGCGTTCAATGAAAATAATCGATGTTAAACCATGCTCTGCCCTAAATTGTTTAATTATACCTATTCAGAAACAACAAAATTAGATCAACCTGATACTTTTGTTGAAGTCAATCGTAGTTATTTACGTAGGTACAATTCTGGACAGTTTAATTTATATATTTTATGCACCTTCTATACTTTTCTCTAATTCATATTATTCAAGAAAGAAAAAAGTTACCTACGGCAGCGCTAAGTAACGTAACATAAGTACCAACGTCAGTCTAAGTAAACATCTTTAAATGTTTACGTAGACTGACGTATCATCTCTTAAAGAAGGTACCTACATAGGTACTTATTTTATTTGAATTAATTTTACTCCTGTAGCCATAATGTCCTCAATGATAGTTCAGTAGAAAGTGAACGTGGGAGAAGCACTGCACTAGCTGCGCGGGCGCACATCGCTGCACTGGTCATACTTGCTATGACGTCATTCACCTCCCCCCAACGACCGGCAGTCCCCTTCGTGGTCATCACGATATCACTGTTGACATAACCTTTATTGATGAATCACGCTAACTGCTGTATTCTGTGTGCATAGCTACAACCTACCTACAGTAAGCAGCAGTGCTGCTGTGCTGTATATATCTAATATACGAAGAGTTCGACACTGTAAAAGCAACAACACGCAGTTGGTGTCATCACCATCACTCACATCATGCTTTTGTTTCGACGAATGTAAACTAACATGTTCTATATTGACATGTTTTTATTGAACCACAGAGTACCTATAATAATAGTAGGTACTACGACCTACGACCGACAGACCTTTTCCTTTGTAGTAATAAAAAACAAGGTTTGGAACTTAGTATAACTAGATACATTAAATTTCCACAAATCACTATAACGCGAAACCTTAAATTTCCACAAATCAATTAAATAATATTGTCGTCGAATACCTAGTAACTTTTTTTGAATCCATATAGTTCACTCCCATATTCATTCACTTCATACTTTTCTGCAATATAATTATTAGTGTATTAATGGAGTTATTTGGAAAAGGGTACTTACCTTATACATTTAGTCTTTCGCTTCAATGAAATGTCCATTTCGAGAATGTTAAAAGTCAAGACCATATGAGTACGGTATCCAAGGCACCTTCCTACGCGTAAGGATACCAATTTAGATTACAATTAATTTCAGAGCGCGTAGAGATTAATTACCACAATCGCTTTACAGAGTCATACATAGCTGAAGCCAAAATGCGGTTACATATTATATATTTATAGTACTTACATTGTTTTTAATTTTATTGGAACATAGTCAGGGCCTAGATTAGATTTGGATTGCAGATGCTCGAATTCAGGACAGTTAAAGCCTTAGAGATATACTCTGAGGTTAAAGCTAGCAATTAAGCCATAATAAGTATTGGTAAAAACTCTACTTGATTCATTAATCTATCGGTTTTCCGTAGTTCATCGTGTTTACTAATTAATGAATCATTATTGACATCAGAAGTTCTTTGTTCCAATGTCACGGTAAAAACGCCTGGTACGGATGCAGTTTGTGCAGTTATTGTGAAGGCAAGGTATAAAAGTACTTTAAGTCTTTAACATTCAACGATTTACGTAAGCAAAGGTCCGCTTATCACACCAGCGAACGTCACGCCACGTAGAAAGCGATTTCAAGAACATTTATGCAATACTTGGACGAAATGGTTTCATTTGATTAACAAAATTTTAAAAAAAGAGTGTTATTGAGAAAGATTACAGCTAATCACGCTTTAGTTTGCAATTTTTATCTACAAAAACCACGTTCTCTCCATTTTTTTTAATGTACAAGCCAGCAATTTTACGTATAGCATGATAAAACAATAGAGCGTGAGAAATGGGTAATTGGATTCACCCAATTAACTGCGGTAGGTATTAAATGACCTTTCGTATCGATATTTCAATAGTTTATTTCCAATATGTTTACGAATAATTAATTTTATTGGTTGTGTTAATTTGTCAGAGATTGAAAGTAAAACATAGTGGAAAATCATTCACGAAATTTAGGAAGATCAAAATTGCGACGCACATTATTAAAATTCGCACATCATTAATAGCTTACTTACAATAATATGTCTTAATAAAAAATAAGTGCAGTGCTCTGTAGAAGTAGGTATAGATAAAATCTGATACATGGGTCCTACGTATATGCTCAGATTCTGATAAATATAATTATTACATAACAATGTAATTAATAAAATTAATAATCAAAGGAAGTTTCTGTGCGATGACAATATTAATAAGTTGTAAATAGAATACCTATATTATCTGAAACAAGAAAAACGACTATGTGTACGAAAACTAATTATTAAAGAAAGCAGTTAATGGCATTAATGGACTGTTTTTTGTAAGACCTATCATGGATTACAAAAATTACAAGTTACAACGGGTGCAACCTAGAAGCATGCGTCGCGTCAGTCACAAGTCATAACAACATTCAATAAACAAGATGAGATGAGAACCGAGCTAAACGCATCGCACGCAGACGCAGCCATCGCTTGTACACCACAGCTACGGTTATCTATGGCCTAAGTGTGAGTGAGAGAACCTTCCATAATGCGTAAACAGGGTTGCTAGCTAGCTTAACATCGCGCAAGTAGCACATAAAAGACAAAGTTAAGCTACTAATTATAGGTTTGTATAAAATGTAATTATTTACTACGAAATTTGAAAAAACAACTGACACGCATTAGATTTTTTTTTCAAATTTCTTATTAAATAATTATATTTAATAACCTAACATGTAAAAAATTCACAAATAATTATATTATATAAAATGTTCATAATCTAGCGTAATCTGACTGTACTTTTACGTAGGTAAATGTTCAATGGTAGATAAATACATACATTGTTTTAATGCGGTTAATTAACAACAATCATAATTATGTAGGTTAATATTGTTGGTATGATGTGAGACTGTTATACATGTGCTAATAAAACTGGCATCAGTGGCGTGCCTAGCCTAACAATTACCTTTTTACTTAGGTTACATTGAAGTAAAATCAATCTACGTACGTAATACATTATTTTGTATTACTTACTACAGACTTGTACTTATTACTTTCTTAGGTAAGCCGGACTTGCCTGAAATGTATGGTAGATCCGCCACTGTCTGGTAGCCCTATAGATTTACACTTATACGGGTTGCTGGTGTCGTCGTTCGGGAGAGCGAGCTGAGCGGAGCGACTCTTGCCTGTGCGTGTGACTCATTTCGCGCTGATTGGCTCATCCGGTTCTCTGTAGACATTTTAACTCTTTAACTAGACATGTGTTTTTATTTTTTAACGTAATCTTCGTGTAGTGTGGCCGATGTGATAATTTTAAATGTAATTTTGTGTGAACTATCAATGAGTTTGGTAAATTAGACGTTAACAGACTGTGTAAACTTTTTGAAACATGTTTCTAAAAAATTTAGACAGAACAGTGATCTATAAAGGCGTGCGCGTGCGCATCTCAAGTTGCGGCTGCGCGCTGCGGGCAGTAACTGCTCGTCTTATTTATTTTTATGTTTTTTGTCCTACACATCCCTGCTAAGTGCAAATGGTTCTCATCTCGTTTACAAAGATGTTTTTATACACTTGTCTGGCTATTTATTGATTGTAACAATCTTCTGTACCTTGCCTATATTGTACATACACGTACCTACTCAAAAAAGTCGCAGTACAATTGTGTTATGATCCTATGTAGGACATAATTACCTACTTAATTTTCCTCTAAAGGTAATTTTTCTGGTACATTTACCTTTACCACAGAATAGATAATATTTAGTACTGACCCCGGCGCGGCTCGACCGACGCTCTACTGACTCTACATATTAATAACTAATATACCTAGGTTATACCTATTATATTTGTAGCATACTGAAGTACTACCTATTAAAGTAAAAAGGTACTAATTAGCAATTTAACTTTGAATATTAATGACAAAGCAACTAAGAAAATTGCAATGTTTAGGTAGGTACTGGCGGTCGAACGGACGAAAATAACTTCCCGATCTATTTGAATGTAGTTCATACAAAGATGAACGATATCAAATATCATTTGCGTAATTCGGTTCAGTAAAGCCAGATCGATAAGAAAGTATTACGCGTAGGTGTATTTTCGCCGATCAGCGTACGTGTTTGGATTGAATCAGTAAGGTGAGTGGTTGACCTGCAGTTGCACCCTGCAGTCAAACCAGTTGGTCCGGGAGGCCGGCCGGCCGAGGGGAGCCCCGCCCTCTCCGATCCACATCCTGCAAAACAATAAACACAGTAAACAGTTTGCTCGTCATATTATCTTATCTCTTTGCCATATTATTGGTCTAGTTATTGCAAGTACGATTACTATCTAACCTAAATCTTAAATTGACCGATTCCAAAGCCAGAGCTATAAGTTTTTTTTTAAAATAAGTAGGTGCCTAAAGATAATTATATTTTAAATTCAGTCAGAGATTATAATTATAGAGAAAACTGCACAAATTTTGTGTTGTTTGACAACATGCACAATTCCTAATTAGGTTTATTGCACAGATCTCCATATTGTGACCTTACTATACCTACTCTACATAATAACCAACTTACTACCTATACCTTCTTACGAGAATCTAAATATAGTTTGCTGTTTGGCCCTCAGGATTTGCCACTCATTGGACTGGAATTTTGTGATAGCAGATAAAGGATTATTAACCATTGTAATAATATTTCATTATCTCTATCTACTGAGTATTGAGCAACAGTTAGAAATATAATCAAATAGTTTGAATGCGCTATAACGAGTTATTTCTTTCATAACTGTAAACTGTCAAAACCTTTGAGAAAATACCTATCCACATAAGCACTTACTGTATAAATACATTTGGGAGCTTTCTCTTGAATTACGAATCCAATCCCAATTTATATACAATAATTTGTATATGCATCGATTCGTGTGCCTGTGGCTGATTAAGGAATTTGGAACTTTTTAAAAGTAAAAATATGATTGGGATTGGGTTTGTAGTTCCAGACTAAGATCCCTGTAGATACTGTACAATCAATATAGGTTTGCCCCTCTGAAGTGCACTTCATCCTCAGAGTGTTGATGTCTTGTTGCTCGATATCATTCATGTCTATGGTTTTCTGCATCCGTTTCAGTCACTCAGTGACTTCAGAGAAGCAAAGTTACCTTGATTTACTATTATCATAGATGTATTAAATCCAATATCTTTGACTATTATTCTAAAATTAAAAAACCATAAAGAGAATTTTGGTTTTTTGATAAGTTAATCATTGTTAGTACCATAATTATTAATAGATATTAAGGAAGAGGATATATTTATATCCGTTTTAAGTCATAAAGGACAACTAATTGGCTTGCTTACCTCATAAACTCATAACTTTCTAGATTGAGATCAAGTTTAGTTTGTTTGAGTGAAATCCTAAATAAACATAACTTGGGGTACAAGTTCTACGGACGTAGTCAACGTTACAATGAGTATGAAATTAATAAAATAATAGATTATCGGATTAACAAATATTTTCATCCAGAATCATCTATTTTATATTATGGTTTATCAGAGTAATATTCATAGGAGAAGTTATTTACAGAGCTACAGTGATAATAGCGTAAACGGCTGATTATTTCTTATCTGGTTAGGACATGTCCAGTCGATAGTTAGTCAATTTCCTACCAGTCAACATTTCAATGTCCACAACTCAGCAGATAAGTACGATTGATAGAGCCGCCTCGTTACGACAACATATTTAAACTCTGTTTGTACTTGTAGTGTACCTAACTTGACGTGTATGATTTTCTCGCTTAATTAGAGATATTATCTGTGTTCCGTTAGTGTCGCCTCGGCTTAAGGTATCTGGTTGGTGTTGGAGAGGAGCAATTATCCTGGAGCTCGGTGTCGCTGCGCTCGCGCCGGCACTCGCACGCAGCCACATGATGCACGACACGAATAATAAACCAAGCCACTTCCTGCCCAGCGATAAGCGCTTCATACATACATCACATCACATCACACAATACTACGCACACACACACTCGCACCGCTCATATACATGTTATTATGGCAACCTAACTACATACATTAGTTGTGACAAATACGTAGTTACGTGGTATCTGTACATGTATGCTGCAGGTACCTATAATATATTATGTTCTTTGTATTCAACACATACTGCTTTGTTCGCTACATTTAAAACATTCCACAAATACGGAATGTACTATGTGTCAGCAGACTCTGAGGCATTTTAGAGATATCTACATTATATGTGGCTTCTCTAACAGGTCAAATGGAATCGATTTTGAAGTTTCAATTGAGACTTTGCCGACTTGAAGAGGCTATCCTGCTAAGTAGCTTCAGGTTTTGAAACTTATGTCCGAGAGGCGAGAGCAGGCCTATAAGGGATCTTCTAATTGATATTTACAGCGCGCGCTTCTGATGAGTCAGTGACGATCTCTACCGGCATTAAACCTATTAAATTAATCATTGTAACATCTTAGAATATGTGCTTCTTGTAATATGTCAACTCATAATGAAGTCTATTTCGTTCTTTATCACATTAGATATGGTCTGAATTAAACTTTCAGACGAATAGTTAAAGGTTAAATTAGGTACTTATACCTCCTAGGTGTAGGTGTAGAAGGTATCAAAAATATTATTTAATATGATATGATAGGAATATTACCATTTAGACTAAGGGATGAAGGACTGCATGCTATCCATGTTGTAATTATTTATATACTTAATGATATTATTTATCACTAAGTTCACATCGTAGGAACATGAATTTGTGAGAAGCCATTAGTTTACTACGTAATATTTACTTATGTAAATAAAATAATTTACATAAACATTACTATAAATAGGAAAGTTTGGTTTGTGATGATCTGATCATCCGAATCATCGTGATTACGAGCTACTTAAATAAAATATGGCCTAATATTACGTAAGTATATTTATATAACAATTATATTTTTAATGACAATTCTATTGATTCCAGTTAAACTTTTATAAAATGTTTCAGGCGTCGTTGATTTAGTTAAAGGCGTGTTTATAATTTTACTTTAACCTAAGGTACATAAAGTACCTACCATGTCAACCGCCGATTTTTTTTTATTTCCTTCTGACTGAATGTCGGTTACAACTCCTTCCACTATCTCAATTCCTTCACTGTCATTGTCCCATGACTATGTGAGTGGGACAGCAGCCCCACAAAACACCGCGGTGTTTTGTGGCAGCCCGCTCTATTCATAATTGCATACCATTGCCATGTCTATGCATTTACATGCTCTCCGAGGCACTGAACAAGTCATAATTAATTTATATTAAGCACATAATTTACGAAAAGTCTGAGGAGGCGTGCTTTGTGTTCAAACCTGAGACTTAGACCTCTGACTTGCCAGTCAACGGCCATACCACTAGCTACCACTGTTACATAAAATATTATAAAAGAAGTAATAACATCGATGTCGTGTCGTGTCGATGGATGTTGTCGTGGCGCATTGGTTACGGACTCGCTTTGCAAGCGAGTGAGTGTGGGTTTGAAACTGGTATGTACCAATGTGACTTTTCCAATGTCATATGTACTTTCTTAGTTAACCTAAGACACCATTGATTAACGGTGAAGGAAAACCTCGTAAGGAAACCTGGAATTTAACGTGAGCGTGGTGAACTGGTGATTAATGCTCAATCCTTCTCTGTATGAAAGGGCCTTTGCACTGGGACAGTTACAGGCTGATTTATTTATTTAATATCATCGGGACCAATGTCCCGAGGGTTAACAGTCATTAATAATTACAGTTAAATTTGAAAGTAGGTCATTGTACGGATCATTGTATTCCATATGAGTCATTACTCCAAATACTGCATTAATATTTAATTTCAATTTGAGTGGCGAGTATAGTGATTGATTTTGCACCATACCAATTGGCAACGCAATAGGAAACAGAATGATTAGATAACTGTGACATGACTCAGTTTAGCTGGAAAACCTTGTTTACGTCTAACTGGGCAAGCATTATAATATGACTGTGAGGATGTGATAGTAGATTCTGTGTAACACGTAATATTGCATCAGGGTAACGGTAGACCCCCATATCCATCGTGATAGCCTAGTGGTGGTGAGCGTTGACTGGCAAGTCAGTGGTCTCGGGTTCGAACCCAAGGCGCGCACCTCTGACTTTTCGTTAGTTATGTGCGTTTTATAAATTATCACTTACTCTGTGCCTCGGAAAGCACGTAAAGCTGTTGGCCCTGCGCCTGATCTCTCTCCGATCGTGTCGGAAGGCCGTCCCATCGGACTATGAGAGTGAGGGAATAGAGAGTGCACCTGTGTTTGCGCACACACTTGTGCACTATAATATCTCCTGCGTAATTGGCTAGTCTCCGTTGAGATTGGCCGCTGTGACCGAAATTCGGTCAGGAGAATATTATTAGACCCCCAAACTTCGATAGTTCGTCACATAATCTCATCCTGATATGCCATTCTTCTCGCTAGCTATAAATACTGAGTACCTACTTCGTAGTAAGATGTTGGCAGCTTGTAATGTCTATGCTGATTTGATCTGATTGGAATTAGTGG
Organism: Protodeltote pygarga; assembly: GCA_936450705.2. NCBI lineage: Eukaryota > Metazoa > Arthropoda > Insecta > Lepidoptera > Noctuidae > Protodeltote > Protodeltote pygarga. The sequence goes on along the minus strand of OW388249.2, from coordinate 9,365,803 downwards.
GAAATGAATGAATGGTAGTTGTAATTGGCTTATTAAATGTATGTTGTGTGATTCAATGGGAAACTGCGATTATGCGCATTGGACTGATGACTTAAATTGTCAACACATGCTCTATCGATGTTTTAACTCAATACAAGTTTGACGTCATGATGACCTGTTTGGTTTTTACTTATCTCGTCAAGGAAAACGAGATAAGTACGTAAATATACATACTTATACATATATATTGAAAAACCTATTTGTGCGGACGAGGATTCTAGCAACTTCGTGGACAAAATATTCATAGATAATGTCCAAAGATTTTAAACTCGAGGAATTGAATTAGCTATTAGAGAACAATATTGATATATTTTTTATTACGCATTATCGCTTGCAAAGCAAAACAATAAAGTAACCAATGTTTGTAGAAATAATAAATTTGTAGAACAATTTCAACATTCCGGCAACAATAGATATTAATTGTTATTGCTGTGTTGTTTTGGTTACTGCTTTTAGATTTAAGTTACACATCCGGGTGATGATTAATTTTTATCTTTAGAAAGTGACGATGGTCGGTAACTGGTACGTTTGTTCGTATGATAAATAAATCGGTGCGTTGTCTAATCGTCCTGTCTTTTAACCTTGGAAGCCTCCAACGTCATTACGTTGAGTCATCGCCTGTCATTTATGCACTTCATAGAATAAATAAAAGGCATATTTCTCGGAAGGGTCAGCCACTAAACTGTCGTCAGGTTTACTACCTCTTACTAGTCATTGATTGGGGAAACATTGTACATAAGTTGTTTTGTACGAACGATCACGTTACTGAATAAAAACCAAGAACTACTGCAGATAGGTATAAATTGTCGCAAAACTAGTGGTTTTGGTACCGTAAAGCTTTTAATCGTGGAATGGGGAATACCGTCATAGTCGTGTGATTTTTAGACAAGCATAGACTACCTGACTCTTGATGTTTATGTCGTTAAAAGTCCGCGCACTTTTCGCTATAAATATAGCATATAGCTAACATGTTGATCACCAAAAAGTTTGTACCTATGTAAAAGATTTAGGGATCATCAAATTATCTTTCAGTCTATTTTATCACATAGGCAAATATGATTCTTATATACCTAATAAACAGTTACATAATACCTAATGCATTCAAATGCTATATTTATCAATGCATTTTATTTTTGTTTAATAAACGACGTAATGTCTTTTATGATTGGATGACTAAAATCACGTCTATTGAAAAACAGTTGGCTGCGTATATTTAGTACAAAGCATTATTTTTGTTGCCATTATTTCATATCAATATTGATTACGTGTCTATGGATCTGATTGTTTTAGACTTAGAATTTCTAGGATGTAATAACAACATAAATATTTAGCTGAAGCAGCTGAAGCATGAGCTAAAGACTGAACGTAGTGTACCTACGTACTGCGTACTACGACTGACTGTCGACCATCAGAATACAGACAGTGAGTAATATAAATTATAAACACCATTGTCGTCATACTGTATGGGTCAAACCAAACTAACTGTAAAAACCGACAGTACCAACTTATAGGATATTAAAGCGGGGAGTTTCGATTTCCGCTGGTTCGCTAATGTGGAACCGGCTTCGGATATCGGCTACTAGCACGAAAGTATAATGTGCTAGGAATAGATGCTCCTATCACTCTTTGCATCTAATTTCCGTTCTATTAAGCTTGTTTGTGCTCCATTTCAGACAGTTATAAACACAATAAAAAGAAGTATGTTACACCGAACAACACTGGCTCTTAAAAGTCATTTGTAGTTTTGTTCATTTACATTGCCATTTGTAGGAGGATAAGTATACTGCATTTTAGTTCTTTTCTCAACATAAGTTGCTTAATGTTCAGCATTGTTGTTGAATATGTAAACCGCTATTAGGCGGTTGTATCACCGTTAATTCAACGTTAACAATAGTAGGCCTTGTCTAGTTGGCACGGTCTCCCACGTCTGCATCTGCTTCATGTCCGGCTGTCTCCCGTTGCTGGAAACAGATGATGCATACATCTGTCGCTAAATACTCCATCTCGGTAATCATAGATGATGTCGACGCCAGCCACAATGTAGTAAGACTGTAAACTCAATAACGGAAACCTGTTATAAACACCACTTGTGTGTCACTCTAAGCCATGGTTTACAATGAAAATGATATGTTTGATGCAATTTTTTATATTGTCATAACTGTATCTGTTGATACAGAGACGTCTTTGTACTGGTATAGAAATGTTATTTGGTTCAAGGTGAATTCAATGACAATGCATTTCACTTAAAATGTAGTTTACTGGAATTTTCCATTCGTAATCAATAGCGTAAAGCTGCAGTTGGATCATCTTGATGAGAGTCGATTGAAGTGATGTAGGAATATTCTGGCTTGCGAATTTGGTACATAATTGTACTTTAGCATAATAAGGGTATGAATGCAAGAACAGGTTTGCCGCAGAGTGTTCGCAGCCGTAACGAGGACGCGATGACACATGTCTAACGGTAATTCGATTTTTACACGGGCTGAGCGCGTGCGCACGTGATATTTCAAAGGAAAACCATAAACAAATGCTAGAAATGATTGGCCGAACACGACCTCGAGGAAGTTACCAAGGGCGTATTGAATATAAACACTCAATATATACTCGAAAACGTGGCACGTTTATGGAAAAATTACTTTACTATAACCTAAATTTGTACAAAGTTAGATATGTCCCACTTTAATGAAGTTCGTGAATGAGTTTGAAAATGAACAAAAGGTTGCATGTTCAAATCGAGTGTGGCTGCTGCGGACAACTAGTAGGACCTATTTATTTTGGAACAATTATACAACAATTTCAATACGAGTACCTACATTGGAGAGCTGTTATGCAAATTGTCAACATAAAAACAGTAACTTGATTCTTTTGGTGTGTACACCACAACAACAGTTACATTAATAAAGTATATAATATTATTGTATTTAGGTATATGAAACTCTTTGGATGAATAAGTCAGTTTCCTATGAAGTTCTGACCTATGCTTAAGAAATATTTGAAAGTGGTAAGTATATAAATTGATTAATTCCTAAGAGCTTGAACAATTAGTTTACATAAAATTAATATTTGTTTTCTTGCCTGATCGTTTCTAATGCGACTCAGTTGATTATAAGGGTAGGTAATTAATGATGTGATGACTAGGTATATTATGTAGGGTTGCAGATTGTAGTGGTAGCGGGCGTCAGTTGGTATTTGTATCTGACACTACTGACAGACTGTCATGTAACAGTCTCGTCGTGTGTTGCAAGGCATTGAGCTGTACAATAACATTATACATGCGGCGAGGGGCGAGGGCTTTCAATTGATATATTTTCGAAACCGGTCTTCGTTTTCATAACATGCTCAGTAAGAGATTCGATCTCGAACCTCCTCTGTTAAGTAAGCATAAATGAGCAAATCACGTACAAGTATAATTTTTAAATAGAGCGATTGATTGCTTGATAGAGTAGAGCTGCTGATGTCTACATGAATGCACTAGAACTATCGGCCCAATCCAATTTAATGTTATCTTTTTACTGAAAACAACCGACTGTAAAGATTTTCATCCAGCATTGGATGCCACCAAGTTGAACAACAAGGGCCGTTAAGCTCAGCGGCTGTAGGTATATCTTGTATTAGGTATATCTTTAATTAAGTAGATGAGAATTGATTAAAAATTAAAAATAGTACATTTAAAAAGATGACTGACGTATTTGGAATCATCTAAATTTTGAAGATATTTTCTTGGCCTCCTTTTCATTTTGACAGCGATTACATTAAATGTTGTTACTTGATTCCTTTATTATTTTCTAATTAATATTTCCCATAGTATGCCCCATATAATTTAAGTTATGCATCATCATCATCATTTCATAAGACGTCCACTACTGAACATAGGCCTCCCCCAATGGCTAGTGCAAGTCGACTAATAAGTTAATGCATAATTTAACTTAATTCTATTAGCAACATAATAAAAACAAAAGTAAGTACCTACATCTTGAATTGCATGTCTTTTTCTGTCTCAAAATGTAAGTTTAGGTATGTACTACTTTACTTTATCTAAACCGAGAATGATTGCTGCTTTTTACACACCATGCTCTTCCATTTCTGTTAATTGATGAACCTACATGTTTTATAGTTGCATTCAGTCACTTATTAGAAAGTAGACAATACGATACAACCACAGTACCTATGTAACGTGGAGATGACAGGTTATTTAGTGCTCATGCGCGGTGCAAGTGGTCGGTGTCGAATGGCGCTGAGATAAGTATCATAAAAGGCCCATGAGTGGAGCGGGTGTCCTACTTCAACGACTCGAAGGCCAGAAGTCAATTTGGGGCGAAGTTGGAGGCTGCGCGCGCTTCGCTCCCCGGCCGCCCCGCAAATGTCACGCGTACTATCACACACAATCACGTTACATAACGCACTTGCAGCTGTGATTCTGTGAGGTAATTATTAGCCACACTTGCGACGACAACTTTCTTCTACCGAAATTCTAATTAAGTGACAGATATCACCGAACTTCAAGAGGCCCATTACATCATTCTGATCGACTTATTGCTGATACAATTTGTAAAATCACTGGTTCTTTATAGCGTCTTCGTTGCAAGCCTAATGAAAATTGATTGACACGCTTCTTATGCGGGTGTAGCTCGCGTGGCATGTATTTTGGGCGTAATGGGCGCACTGACGTAAACCAATTCGGCGGACGTGGGAAGAACGGAGAAATCCTTGTGTTTGTTGCTGAATAAGTTTTACGGTGCATTAAGAATTACAACATTAGTACGCAAATCACAAGAATATTTAATTTGAAAAGATAACTGGGCTATGAAAATCCTTGGAAAATTCAATAGGCGCGTAATGGCGCATGATATTACAATAGAATAGGAATGCGTCAATTGCAAAATAAATGATATAAAAATCTCACGCTACATGATTTCTTTCATTAAAGTCGCGATATTGTTTATTATCAACAAAGGTCGTCTGAACGAAAACAAAAAGAACGTAGAGAGTCATTGTATCTGAACAAAGCGTGTGAACTGTGAGTTGAAAGTGTGCGTCCGACAGCTACAGAACAGCTCCCCATGACAACTGTACTGTATATTTATTGCAGTTATGTTTCACAATAAACAGTTCCAGATATTGATATTGATTTACAAGTTTCGCGTTCTACATACCCTGAAGCTGCATGTGTAAGCTAGACGACTTGCGGAGGCGTCTCCACTGCGCTGCGTTCATTGTCTGAGTGTCTCGACTTTGCTCTATCTACTTCTATCTAAGTATCTATTAACTAAAAGCTTGGAGCCATTTTATTAACTGACGAAAGAAGGAGGTTCTTAATTCGACACATATATTTATTTTTAATGAGCTAAACAACTTCTGTACTTCTTTTGTTCATAACGTCCAACTTCATTTGTCAAGTATTCTCAATATGGACAGCTGTAGCATTTAAATTGTTGCGGCAGTCATGACTTTCAACCTTTAAAATTGCGACAGCATTTCTAAAGGCTACGGTTGTAAATTAATTGTTATGTTTAAAGGATCAAATGTATAAAATGTGGCCACTACTTAAACAATAGGTTTTCACGCAACAAACAGTCACCGAGTTCCGGCGATCACCTGCCTGGCCGCACCAACAACATTACCATAATCCGGCATTAGGCTTGGAGCTCATAATAAAGGGTTGCACGAATGGGATACGGTTCATTATGCAATGTATTTCCTCTACTACGACCGTAATGAGAATAAAAAAAAGGATATGCACTGTGCACACGAGCGGAAAGGAAATATACATAAAAGTTTTATTATACTCACTAGCTCTTGAAACATTTTTAATCTACGACAAGGAAATGAGAGAACATAGAGGAAGAATGAGCAAACTTTCAAGTACCTTCGATCTAAATATAAAAGTAGGTTGATGTGTTTGTTTGCATAGACCATGAGGAGATATTTATTTTCATTCGACAGCGGTCGCAGAGTTCACATCTGTTTTTGTTGGTGATATAAATAATATCGTTACTCTCATTCAGTCTTCATTTTGATGGATTCATCTATTTAAAATGTTTAAAAGGATCTGTGTCGTGTTGTGTAGTCTTGTTGCTTAACAACCGGAATAAATTTGCCAGTTTAACAAGTGTAGTAGTACAGATGTTAGTCTAAGATAACACAGCTGCGATATTGGGTCATGTGAAAGTTCAATGTGTAGAAGTAATCTAAATAGTTGTAGGAGCAGTATCGGGAGTGACGGCGCGTCCTCAGCTCGACTGAACTGGAGTAGTGGGACGGATTAGGATAAACCGAGTCAATGGCCGGGTCACGTGGCTATTTGCGTTCTCTACTCCTTTCGCGCCGCCTCACCGCCCTTCGTCTTCCGTTCCCTTGTTTAAACTACCCACAACCGACTAATTTTGGTCACTAATCTGTTGAACAATAAAGACGTTCAAAACACGCTCAAGGGTTGCGTTTTGTTTTCTTTTACCGACGAGTTTACTGTGTGTTAAACAGGAACAGTCACGCGTCATGTGAGGCAACCATGTTTAGAAGTTGTCGGTTGATTACACTTTCTTTTATAACTGTAATGACTGTAATTATACTCATCCTTGTACCCCCATCTGCCGTTAAATGAATGTAGTAAATAACTGCTTTTAATTGTTTTCAAAAGAACTATTTGCTAAGAGGTGGGCAATAAATACGCCCAATGTAGGTAATCAAATTTAGATTTAATGAACATTGAGTCTGGTACTCTCATTAGATGCAAATGTTTCATTATAATAGGAGTAACTGTTAGATCGGTGATGTTGTTGGAGTTAGTCGATGTTTAAGCTGTGTATAGGCGGAGCTTGGTGCGGCCGCGTTAGGGCGCAGTCCCTAAACAAACAGGAGACAGGATAAACATCACCGTACGTACTATAACGTGCTTGTATCTATTACTTAGGTATATTAAATAAACTATAAGTATACTTACGTGCGGTTCTACACGTACCACCATCATCCTTTATCCCTCGAGAAATCGAATGTTGTTATTTATAAATTACTTCATGTGACATGTTTGGTACAAATTAGAATATTTGTGTACGACTAAACTACTACATATTCATATCTCACTGTGTAATAAGCTTGCGCTTATAAGTGGATTCTACTACCTACTTGACTAGTAATTATGCAAATATACTTTTCTTATTAAGGAAAAGTATATTTTATTTGTGATAAGTATAAATACAAATTATTGAGCAAAAAGTCGACAGTGGTAATTCAAGTGATTTTAGTGACACAATTAAACATTAATTTTAGAACTCATTGCTGTTTAATTTGGGCGATTTGAAAATTTCAAATGCGCATTTGAAAGTTAATATCGATAAGTTTTGCCGAATAGGTCCAAAGAGGAAGACTAATAAGTAAAGTTGTAGTAGAATTCTTGTATGTGTGTGTTAATATTCATAAAATAAATTCAAATTATAATACACTTAGCTTATTTCCCTTGAGAGAGGTATCTCAGAGCTGAGCTGAGATATAGTTAATGGATAATGGTCGTTCCTGTGCAAGGTTGCATCTCATCTTCACCTAGAGACAAATGGTGATTTATCTTCCTGTTATGAGGAAACTGATCGCGAAGTAACAATAAAATTAAACAAATAAACGTCGCAGAAAATTGAATAATGAGTACTGCAATAAAGATAGTTCTAACGTGATAAAAACATTATTGATAAATAATAAGGGTACCTAAATAAAAAGTAACTAGTAAGTATTTACCAAAGTATCGGACGTTAATTTATCTAAATGAACTAATAGGACACTTAGATAGGAGAGGTCGATAACCTAAAAGAGGTAAGGTATCAGGTAGTGGTATCATTTTTAACAGTTACGGATAAGTTCACGATTGATAAGAACAGATTTACTAGGTTTACGACACATTATTATGTTATTGTTATAGGGACAATAAATTACATTGTACGACAATTGCCTATACATAGAATGATACAATAGTCAGTTATGTATGTTATATGGAAAGTAGAGTTTATTTATAATTACTTATATTTTAATACTTAATAGCCTCATTTACTGTAATCATTGACTAGACTTTCTACAAAATTAGGTACATAATAACTTTCTATAGTTTAAACAAAGGTTTTGATTGTGTACTCAAGCCATTTGTCCGAAAGTTTGTATTGTTAAAGTGAGCTGTGGTATACACACAGGGAAAGAGCCTATTGTGAGATGACGAAGGTAAATAATAGTCTCAAATTCGTGTCTTGTTTATTCTTTAAAAACCGAAACCCCCAACCTATAGGATCTTGGGTGCTGCTACAGCAGATCCGGAACAAACACTTGTCCTGTGATCTGACTGCCAAGGAAGCTTTCACTAATAATGTCAGTGTGTACATACCTAATTACCGAAGTTAGTTTGTCGAGATCGCGGGAATTCGCTTTGCCAAGAGAGGTAATGACTTATTGTTTGAACACAATCGACCTTATAATAATATGGTGGAGGACGGGTTCCCCTAGCGGATTGCTGGCTGTTATTTTGTGTGCTGATAAGGAGTAGCACTTTGGATTACATAAGTTAGACAGTCCATAAGCCAGTACGAGCCAGGTCACTAAGCCCACTCACTTTATACCGTGCTTAAAGCATGTTTAGATGAGGCGTATTTATCGCAAATACTTATTTAGAAATAACAAAGGGTAATTGTTATGACCAAATGAAAACACAGATCCTGTTCCTCCTGTTATAAATGAGAACTGTTACTAATACCTAATAATTTATGACAGCCAAATTCATGATAGTCAACGAGATACTCCTGTCATAAGGTCTTCTCTTTTCTTGCATAATTATTAGCCTAACTATCTTTGATAGTAATTTCAACAAGTATTTTATGTTATTTACAACAAAACATAAAATTTTAAATGTTTACAAAATATAATACGACAGTCAATTTGAAGGGTAAAATTGGAAAGATGCTGGAAATTATATAGAAAGGCCTCTTATGGATTATGGTAACGAGACGGTACCTACCTACGTAACCAAAACTATACACTCATAAATAAATACTAGGTGGTAAGTTTATAGGATAACATACAAGTTTAGGGCTGTTATTTGGTATCATAGTATTGATATTTTATATTTATGTCACTGGAGCAATTGTAACAGGTATCTAATTTTACCTGTTACAGAACACCTTTATGTTACAGATGTCCCATTAGACTGCCTCCACTCGTCGCGCGTCGCCTCGATCCTGTCTAAACCGAGCGACGGCTGACTGTTGAGTTCGACGCGGAATGTTGATAGACTAGTTGAAGACTAGAACAATGCTAGGGCTCCAGTGAGTGCGCTGTGTCGCTACACCACATTAACGTTTGTGTTCTATGAAACGTTGAGCGTCAGCTTTGTTAAGAATGCGTAATCAAAATGGCTACGAGTTGTATTGTGGGGAAATATAACAATCTTTGTTCAGAATTTATATTTTTTAAATGGAACCCTTATAAATTAAAGTGTGCATATGGTGTTTTGACTGTTATTCTGGTTGACCGGGTGTTGCATTAGAACCGGTACTTAGTATCAAAAAAAGGTAAAGACTTCAAATTTGGCACAGACCGACAAATCATGTTCCCACATCTACATTTGGTAAAAGGATTTTATGAATAAAAACTTTTAGCAATTAGGTAAGTATTTTGTACAAAAAAGATTCGAGAAATGTCTCTATGTAGAGTCATTTAAAAGTGTTGACTATGATGATATTTTTATACGTTTCTATTCTACCTTTTGAAGTTTTGATAGATAGGTACTGAAAAATGCTACCATTATTTTCTTTTAAGTTGGTCTGCTGTCTACTTGTTCAAGCATAGTAAAATAATATTAAGTTCGAGACATGTTTTTCGAAATTAAATTTAAATTGTTATAAACAATTAAAAGAAATACTGAAGTTATAGTAATTACAGAGCATTGAATCAGTCTACCAGTTAGAACAAGTCGTAGATCCCCTCTAATTTCACGTCACAAGCATAGACTAATTCGTCAGCTATAGCTATAATATAACGTATACGTTCTGTCCTTTTTCGAGGTGTTCAAAAAAAGACGTGCAAGTAGAACATCTAAAATTAGATCAGGCGTGCTGTGCAAACAATCAGCACCATTGCATCCTGTGAAGCATAAATAGATGAATCAACTCATTTTAATTAATATAATACATTTGTTATAAGAATCCACCAGAACATTAAACTGTTCTGATAGAGGTCTGCCAGTCAGTATGTGCTACTTACTTTGTATCGCAAAAAGGATGTGTCCATAATTATCAGCAAGCTGCACGTGAGTGCAAACGTCGATTTCAACATAATTAAAGCGATGTACCTACCATATTATGATATAAAATTATTTATTGTTTTAAAACACTCTACATTTACAGTTTGAAATATTGCACGGCCAATCGTAATTAAGAATGACATACGCTGCTAACATAAATAAGGGTGTTTTAACAAGTTTATTTGGTTTGCTCGAAAGGATTTGCCATTATTCAGTGGGTGATTTTGTTTCTCAATTAGCAGATTGCTTCACTGGCTTGTATAAAAATATGAATATTATTGTGCAGTTGAACGCCGAATACTTTATATGGGTTTAAGCGGAGAGTGGGCGGCTGTCGACCGTGAGCCGTCGACTTGCGCGATTAGCCGAGCGGCAGCGGCCGTCGAGCGCCTCGCCCGCGCTTGCGACACTATACGCACCTACCTGAATAATTACCTATTATAATATCCCTACAATACACTGTCGTACACTCACATACCCGCTCGCTTGATACTTGTATGTCACCCGACAAGGTGTCAAACACAGGCCTTTGTTTCCCTGAGCATTCGGCGGAGCATGCTAGTGGAAAATTAGTTGTACCTATTCTAGTGTAAACGGGTGCATCCCAACCATACCACCGGAACCTTATCGATCCCAAAATGTTAATTAAAACTAAACCTTCGTTATTGTTCCCATAACATATGCAAAAACTACATTATGTCAGACATAGGAAGTACCTATCTCTTTGGTGAAACCGGAAACCAATATTAAGGAAAGTGTGTATTTTAGTTTTCATTTGAAAGATTGATAAAAACAACTTTACAAGTGAACAATATTGTGTGAACTCGCGATAAAATTGTACAGTTAGTAATATTCGGTTTAAACTCTACCTCGAGGAGATAGAGCGTAGCTGACGTAGCTATGTAAATCACTAGAGGTTATTCTTAGACACATCATTATGTATATTAGGCATCATTGTACCACGAGTCCACGACATGCATCGTGGTGGCGAATGACATGAAAACCTACTAAGGACCAATTACGAAGTCAGTGTTGTCGGTGCGCACTCGCGAGGCGAATAGTGCGGCTGTGGCAGTACGACTGCCGCGAGACGCGTGTGCGTGCACTCGTCCCAGATTTGTGATAGCTGCGCCGCGATCCCGAGACAGTTGAGTATTGTGCGACCCCCGGGGTGAACGATCTCCTCCGAGTCGTCGACACGCCCGCGATAATTACTGTCGCTCTGACTCTTCGAGCCGTCCCTGCTTACGCCCTTGTGCCCTCAGTACAGCTGCACCTAACCGCTAATGTTACTAATTGAAACACTTTTGCTTACCTCGCCTTGACCACGTTGTTCAGATTGTTGCAACAGAGATAATTGCAGATGAACCAGAAATCATTAAAATTTAATAACTATGTCCATACGTAAATTAAAACCGACCAATGGGTTTTTATTTACATGTCGATAACTCATATTCATAATAGGACTTCTGGGTTAAGGTTTTTTATGTTTTGTAGCAATTACCTACTGTATATTCTAGAATAGAATGATGCCTTTCAAAATATAAAGTTCAACCTGACTTAGAAGAATGAACTCATTAAATTTTACTAGTAACAGAGATGGGAACGTTTGGCCGCTTTTTAGACTAACAAATGATGAACATGCTGCGGCCTAATTTGAGTCAACAATGGATTATTATGCAAACAGTTGTTATGCGGAATATAGATCTCAACCGAATTGAATGTAGGTATAACTATTAAGTATTTCGAAACGCAATGTTTTAGCAATAAATTAAATGGACCATTTATTTCAGGCAGAAAATTGGTAAATGCATTGACATAATATATTCTACCGTACATAATACATTATGTCGATGGGTTATAATGTATTTTCAATTCGAATGCTGATCGATAGAGTGTTCAAAGGAAAACGAGGTATTAGCAATTTAATATAACGTGACTCTAATGACCGATCCTTCATTGTTTTCAAGGTAAAACGTTAAATATTAAGGGAATTGATCTTTGGCCACACGTAACTAAAACAACTTACGGTAGAATACACATTACGTATGGTGATTTTATGAGGGCCCAAGTTCGACAGACTACCACGTTTTGTATTGGTAATAAAACTAATACATATGATAATATAGAGGATTAAATTATGGGGAAGCCTAATACAGTATACATATAACTACTACCTATTATGAACTTGTGAGAATTCTGTATTATCGACGAACTGAATAAGTGTAATGTTATAGTCGTCAAACATGATATACATTTTTATTCATTTTTAAAGGAGGATTGAAGGAATCCAGATATTCTTTTTCCATAAACGTGGTCGCATAATTCTACGCTCATAAACACCCGTAGTCGTATAAAAATATCTGCATGACAGGCAAGAAAATTAAAATAGGTATAAATATTTCAAGGTGGGAATTTTTAACTGATTTAAGGTCGTGTTCGTCAGCAGAAGCATTGTAAGCTTTCGCTGGCTATGAATCACAAGCACCCAATGTTCAATTTTAAATAACAAAGGTACCTACTTATTTTCCAATATAACGACATGTGGCGCTAACTGTCTTGACTTTGCCCGGTTGTTCGTCTTCCATATTATTTGAGGATTGTCTTTCTCTAGTTCTTTCGATTCGTATTTGTCACGTTTTGACGATTTATCAACATTACGAGGAGCTTAACATCCAAACGTCGCAATCTACTGAAAACAACTTCGTTGATGGGATGATTAGGTAGCTACATCATTATTTTTTTATTAAGTAACTCTTATGACCTTAGGTAATCTCTAATCAAAGTAATTCGGTGGGAATAGTACACAAATAGTACGGCAATAAAGGTGGAATTGAACAACTTGAAAAAATAAGTAGAGTACTTAGAATTTATACAATGGGCTGGTTCGTCGCGCAAACTTGGCTTTACGCACTGCCCATGTTTAAAGCTGTTTGAAATAACAGTTTTTTTCCTTAATGTTTTCCTTCATTAATGAGTACATATGGAAATACACAGTAAATAATTAATACAGCAGACTTGATTTCCGTTACATGAAAATATTAATTACATTATACCTACTGATAGCTTGAACATACATAAATAGGTCAACAAGTATATGCAGTTTTAATTGCACATTGAACTGAACTTTAGTACTAGTTATTATTTTAAAAGATAATACTATCTTTTTGTGTAAATATAGCATAATACCATATTCAAATAACGTTGAGTTCACTCTTTTGTCGGTTCTAATTTACTCTGGCTACCAATCTTGGAAAGGAAGTTGTAAATAGAGTTGGTCTTCATTTTTCACCGGAGCGACCGGCGACCGTCCGACCGTCAACTGATTAATTATTACAGAGGCCCATCAAACAAACCCTTCAAAGTAAACGACAAAACGTCTCCAGTTCGGCCAACTTGGGTCACGAGCATGACTCTCGTGGATGGATTGTATGTCAAACAATACAAATGCAAATCCTTTTGGTTTGGATATTTTTCCGAGCGCGAGGGTCTTTATAGAAAAGTCGTTTACGGCACGTAACGGTTATATCAAGGCGGAAAGGGCTATTTTCTTTGTTCATCCACATCGTATTAGCCGGTCCGTCATGTCCACTCACTCAAGGCTAGTGCTGGGCGCAGGGGGATAATGGAACTCACGTCCAAAGGGATTTAAATAATGGGCCGTGGGATGGGCTCACAACCCGCCTGTCGCATCATCCGTCTCTGCTGTTTACGCGTGTCAGTTAAGTAAACGGATGTGAATTTACTCTACCTTTACACCGATATTTAAGAAAACTAATTTTTTTGTGGCTTTACCAAAAAACTATGCACTTAGTCATGTAGAGCAAGAGTCTCTTAGTTGACAGGAGTAAACTATTAGTAAAGAATAGTAGTTATCTAAAAATTGGAAACATTAGTAATATTATGAATAAAAATACTGAAAATTTTCCTGATAAACTATCTCTACGCTATTCAAGACGATCCGTTTGTCCTTTGCTGCGTGAAAGAAGAACAATAGAATAAACACACTTTCGCATTCATAATATAGTATGTTTAAGGATTCACTGATACTTAAGTACCCTGTTTTTACCATATACTCAGAACTGGAGAATCTTTTCTAGATTGCATTATCTTCCTACAGTAAATATATAGTACCTAGCCGCTTCCGAATGTCAAAACGAATTACGATAGTACAGTCAGTGTGGTGTGGTAGTTTCTGGTTCAATTATTGGAAAATCTGTTTGCGCACGGAGCTGTTAGGCCTTGATCCATTTGCATATGTCACAGTGCATTTATCAATTACGTGTATACTTAATTGATTTTATCTCGCCGCCATGCCATAGCCAGCACCGTTGGCTGTCAGCCTGTTATAAATCTGTTCACTCTTTTTGAAGGTTTATAATTCTGCCACGCACCGTCTGCGGGCGGTCAGCCTGTCATTCTGTTATAAAACTGCAACTATGCTGGGTATAAAATATAACACTCACTTTTTTAATTTTTATAACATCTATTAAAAGTTCGTACATACCATTTCTCAATAATAGATACGTGTACCTATAAATAATTAACCGCCTCATGCAGACCTACCTTGCGCGTCGCTACCTTCGACGGTGTATAAAATTAATCCTGTTGATCCATATTTGGCGTGTTTGCTTATGCGGTTCCTTTAATTTATTCTTATAAAGTTCCTTTGGAACCGGGACTGTCCACATAGAAAGTTTATCTTCGGTAAACATCTTTTATCAGCAGTCACGATAGTTATACGTAACTTTGTTGGCTTCTACAGGAATAGGAGTTCCCATGTAGGTATTCAACGCAAGTTAGGTACCTACTTATTTCATAAATTTTATAAATTTGTGCTCGATAACAACAAGTCGAAGAAAAGTTTTTTTTTTCAAAAATAGAGATTACTTTTTAATATTGATAATAATTAACGATTAGTAATGATAAGCGACTTTCATTTGATTTAAAAAAATATTTGTAGTAATAATATATTAACCATACTTCGAAAATTATCACTTTTCGGCAATTTAGGTAGATTTATCTATCTTGTCTACAGTGTTTATTAAAATAAAATATGTATATCAACAAAATTATCAGGTTTAAGACAAATTCACGCCTGAAAGAATTTCATTAATGTCCTATTAACCTAGATTAACAGTAGCCAGATGAGTGGTCAGTGGGGCCAGAGACCGATCCGATGCGCAGTAAGGCCGCGCACACGCTGATGACGAGTTGACCGAGCAGTCGGGGGCACTCGCATGCCCTCGTGTCTCTTCGGCTTCTGTGACGCAAGCGCGCGTGACCATGACATCAGTTCTTCGGCGCCACTGCCGCGACACTTTTGATGGATCGACCAAGACGTTTTCCATTTCAGTGCGACAAAGAAAGCGGATATTATGTAGATACGGTAATATGTAAAGTTGTCGGTGTCCTAGCATAGTAGCAAAAGACGAATGAGTCACTTATGATGATTGGTAATGAATGACGAATAAAGTGTGAGTGTATGCATACAAATTTGTAAAACTAGGATAGGTAACTACTATTTAATTTATGACCTCAGATTAGCTAAAAAAGTTCATAACATGAGTAACTAGTATTTTGAATATACAATTCTCTCAAGTCTATGAGTGGCCATATGTTCCGATATCAATAATATTTTCAAACATTTTTAAGGTTGGCTTCTAATCTGATAACAGATGCAGCTTATCAGTTTTCTAAGGAGCGATTGCTTATTTGACGCCCACAACCCAAAAGGATACAATATTATTCTAAAGTTAGAAGTTGTCCCGATTGAGGGTATTGACTTCCTATATCGACTGTCGAAGATCTTCTTTCCAAGCTTGGACCAGGTTCGATTAAATATCTAATTTATAACACGCATGTAACTTCTGAAAAGTCAGGGGTACCTTGAATTCGAACCTGATACCTCTGACTTGCCAGTAAACGGTCATACCACTAGACTATCACTGCTCCTTTCCGCTATACCATACCTATCCATGCATTATTCTATGTTAAATAAGGATTTCCAATCAATCTGACCAAAGCGATTGGCGCAGGAAACCGCAAAGCGAATGAGTAATTTCCAAGTTCCCGTGAATGTTTAGACAGACGTGTTCCAATGTCGATGAATTGGTTGACACAGCATACCTGCATCGGTTTGTGAATATTTTCCTCACAAACATTACTGTTAGTAATAAAATAAAATGTGTAATGCAATCGATGATCTTTTTACTCTATGACTCAGGCGCTAAGCATTTACTGCATTGGACCAGAATTAAAGTAAGTATCGAGAGGCACTTACCTACTATGGAGTACCTAGGAGGTATTCTGGTACGCAATAAGTACATATTAACTAAAGAAGGACTTTAATTCGAATGTTTTAATGTCGTGATTAATGATTATTAAATTTCTAATAACAACGTAACTAACTGTACCTACCTGCATCACTTGAGTTAACACGGGAATAAACACCCTCTTGTTCAATTTACTGGTTAGATGCAGGTACGTTAAAACCAGTTTTTGTCCATATCTAATATCAATCAAGTCATAAGCGAAGCAGGAAGCACCATTGGACAGACAGAAAAAAAAGGTACAGCGATGGTTCACGGTCTTACGTTGATTATAATAACATCGCTTCTTTCTGTCTCATGGCTATCAGAAACGAGATTGTACCTATTGATGAAAATAATAAGATTTTTTCTCTCATTGCGTACGGTAATTTCTCTTTAAAATTTGTATGTGCATTACAAAAAATCTGGTACATAATTTTAGACCTCTGCTTCTTCAACAATTTTTTGTAACTCTTGTAACCTACGTGGAATATCTATAATGTCATTTCTATTATCTATATATAATATAGAATCCTTTGAATCATTATCGTGAATTTAGCTGCATACTAAATACAAATTGTGTCAGCCGCGATAAGTTATGTAATTTCAATATTTATTCATCTTCAGTAGCACAGCAGTTTAAATATTGTTATCAAAGACTAGCCCAACATATCGTGGAAGGCAATTGACCCTAATATCTCATGACATCGCATTATCGCCACCCAACGACTTAACATTACTGCCCACATGTTACAAATATTAGATATTCCCAAAGATTTCCGATCTATTCCTACTTCCTTTGTGTGCTTCATGTGGAATTAGGTATTACGCTTTATAAGTACTGAAACTGTACAGTATGTACTTTAAGTTGTTACTCGAGTCGTAAGTACTTGTAGCAGAGGTATTCATGTTGGTATACTGCAAAGAAGATTAATACCTATTTAGAAGTAGCAGTAGTATGAATTAATGTAAGTAGGTAATTGCAATTGCTGTAAGCTGTATGTATTTTGTTATCTTCTATGATTATATATATTATATACCTATATTATAATGAGACGCAGAAGTAAAAAGCATTGAATGATTAGCAAGCTGCGTTATCGGACTCGGATTTTAATTAAAAATCTGACAGGAATCTTAAATTTATGAAATCTAAGAGCACATTTTATGATGAACTATGCGTTCGTGTTACAGTTATTTGGATGAGATACGTCGGTCGTCGGAGATGGGACGTCGCGCGTCGTTCGAGACGGAAGTGGAGTGGAGCGTTTATCAGCGCAGCAGGGAGGCGCGGCGACAGCGCGGGCGGCGGTGGCGATGGCGGGCGGCCTGTATCACAGGAAATGGTGGTCAGCCAGCAGGTCACCGGCTTTTACAACGCATAACACAAACAAGCCGCTTCTATTTACTAGTAATTTGTGTCATATTGTTGTTTTATTGCGGTTTTGACTCATACTTTTCATACGGGTCTAATAATTATTCCTTTTAAATTATTTATGGATAAGTTAGCGGTAACGACATACTTACATAGAAAGCTAGTTTAAAAAATACAAAGCGATTTAACATTATGTTGCGTAGCAGACAGTGTCAAGTTGATATCAAATTATCAAGATCAAGACCCGCGCACCGAGGTTACCTATGTACCTACGATACATGCATTTATTATTATATTACTTATACCTAGTTAAAAGATTAAAAAGTTAGAAGAGAAAGAAAAAATACGGACAAATCTTTTTTAAATTATTTTAAAACTAATAATTCCTAGTTACCTTATTATTATTCCTAATAATTATAATAACCTTATTCCAGTTCCGTGAATCACATACAGTCAATATGTATGATCACAGCTTTCGTTTTAATTGTATGTTGTCTGGACAGCGAACACAAAACTCTTATATTATTTTCAAAGTTATCCGATTTCCGATTTTAAAACTACGCAACGATGCACTCGAAATGACTTAGTGAGTTATTTGTTTTATTCGCTTCGATGGATATTAGAGAGCATCAAACACTAACGAGGGGTCAGAGGTTGCCTTTACAAACCTAAAGGTATGTATATGATTTATAATGATGGTGGAGCAAGCAAACATGTCTGGCTTATCGGGCGTCCCGCGTCGGTTCTTCACCCCTGCGGCCCGCACGGCCCTGCCTAATGCCTGCCTGCTTGCTGCCTCATGTCTCTTGCGTGTGCTACCCGCTACACTGCCCTAATGATCAACTGCCCTTATCTATGTAAAAATAGGCAAACACAAAATAGTTCAGTACCATTATCTCTTCTGTTTGAGAATCGTTTAAATCATTTTTTTTTGACGACCTTTATAAAAGTACAAAAACTACGGTCGACTTTTAGCCTCTAGAATTATTTATTATTGCATTCATTGGTCATTCGGTAGCGTAGCTTTTGATTCAGATTCTTATGTAAGTAAGTATTTGTTTACCTGAAAATTTGTTTTTAAGAAGTAGATGAATGAAAATGTCCGCCATGCTACGCCACCGCCCGTGTCAGTGTGAATAAATTATAAACGGTATCATAAATGTGTATTGGAATTCCCACAAAAACTCTTGGCACTGAGTTGGCACCGATGCGGTGCCGTGTGATTCAGTGATTAATTTACGTCCGTGTAACATAACAGCACGCTTCAAAATAATATTCGACGAAGTCGTCAAAAAAATAAGGAACCTCAATGTCCGAAACGAATTATAATTACGACGACACGTTTATAATTTACACATTTTAAAGTTAACGATGATTGATATATAGTTTGCAATACAATAACAGCTAAACAGTGATTTACTGCTGATATATTTGCACTACAGTGAACCTTTTATCACTGGTTTGATTGATGCTTCCATGGCATGTGCGACACTGATATTACTTGCACATTAATGAACCGGATGCGACATCATTGTTTGATTATTGTACCATTTCTATGCAAATTAAAGGCCAATGACCTCTACAAGATTTTTGGAATTGCTAGTACTTGCTGGGGCATGTAGAATACAACGGTTCAATCAGTCAAAAACAATAAAATATTGAGATCAATGTCGATGTTGAAGGCGTTTTTTAAGAATATGCGCGCCGGATGGCCACAGCGCACCTTTCGGACGTGCGTAGTTTGCAAATACGGGCAGAATCATGTATATCATTAGTAATGTCTGCTGGACAGTAGAACTACTTTATTATATTAGAGTGAGATGTATAGGTATAAGTTTTAGATATTCTAAATATGAATTTAGTTGCCTTGCTGGTGTAGAAGAGAGTACGGAAGAATCTCATGTGGTAGCGGAGTGGGCGGTGGCTGAGAGTAGGACGACAACCTGTAAACCATGGCCAGTGGTTTCACGACGTCGTGAGGACAGCCTGTTGGTAACCAGTTTAAATACAGAAATATGTTGTGCACAGGACCATAAAAGTTGCCTAACCACAGCCTTACTCACGAAAGTCGCAGCAGGTTGTGGTGAATGATAATAATTTTGAAGAGTTATAATAAGACCTACTTATACCTATGTGCATTTCATCGTTCCAGTATGATCACAGATACAGGTGTATTAGGTATTTCTGTAATAGTTGGTGTCTCTACTTTATAAATTTTCATAACATTACGAATGTACCTATATCTAGATTCTTTTAATTCTGATATCATTACTCACTCAAGTCAACTTAACTATTCGAAGTCTAATATTGTACCTATCTATTGCCTTCATGGTTAAATTATATTGTCCTTATGTGGGCAGATTAGAATTGGTATGCATTATTCATCCTAGTGCGGTCGTTATTGGTAGACGAGGTTAAAGACGGTTTGTTACGAATGCGTAAGCGCATCGATGGTGGAGACAAGTAGCCGCAACGCAGCGCCCGCGCACGGGCGCGGTAGCGGACGCGGATGAATGAATCAACCGGACTGGGCCATGACGTCATCAGGAAGGCGCGTCTTTCTGATCCTTCTACATCGTTCCACCAAATTGTTGTCTTTATTGTTAAGAATCTAACCTGAGTTTTGTAATAATTTCGTTTATTCCTTTCGTTAATTTATTACGTAGAAACAAAGACGAGTATATCAATAATGAAATGTAGAATGAGAACATTAACAAAATGTGACCGCGGAATTAGTTTATTTTATAGCATTTTAAATACAAATGGCAAATAAATATGCCAGCCAATATGATCGAGGCACAAACATGTATAATACCGAAGCCTATAATGTAACGTATTTGCATATTAAACTTGATGCAAATGACTCTAGCAAAGTTAAAACAACGTGTTGAATATCATACTGTTGTATAGCTCACTGCTCACTTTTAGCAGCGCCTTATGGTGTTAATTTTTCAACGCGCCAATAAATATCTAGTTACGTTAGCATACTTGCTTTAATTATGATTAGATTCTCGATAACAATAATAAAATTACGTAGTACGTGAGCTATTATGAATCATTACAAGCCAGTACTAGTATCTGCGTTGCACAAGTGATCTATCCAAACATTAGTAGTGCGATTTCCTAAAACCTTGGACGTTAAATCATGGTATGATAACATCGTTAATGAAAACTGACCTCTCTACGTCCGACCCAGATATTAATTACTCGCAACGAATCACTTTATTTTAACTATTGGTACTTGTACATAATGATGTATGCATATATGCAATAATATGGGTGATATGTCCTGTTTATTATGACTACCATAAACGTGCCTATTTGAGTTAATAAACATGACAAGACTTACTGTTAAATAACTGTTGTGGGTAATTGTTATGTCAATATGAACCTAAATGCTTTGATATAAGTTAGTGTTACTGTCTTTGTGAGTAATGAATTTAATATCACTAAGAATACATGGCCAAAAGCATTATTTGTTTATTTATGTAGGAATAGTATAATTAATTAATTATTTAGCATTATAAGCTTGAGTGCATAATTTGTTAAATATGCCAAAAGCGGGACGGATGTGCAATATTGTTAGTAAACTCATAATGGCGTGGGTCACACGTGCCGCGATGGCGGGCGGCTGGCTGCAGTGCCACACGTTGTCATGGGCACTCTGCCAGACAAGCATAGGGAGAATACAATAGTGAATACACCCTCTATTTACCTTGTTTTGTTTAACTATATTTATAATTTGTAATAGAAATTGAGGCATTATACAATAAATACCTACCCAGTTTAGGGCGGGTGTACCAAATACTTACCTACACAAAAATGAAAGCTCGTATCACAAATTGATTCAGGCTTTCTTTTTTGTATGACATATAAATCCCCTTTATTGCTTTCCTTCCTTTTATGTCTTAATTATTGAGCGGTTCATAAAAAAATATCAACTTGACTTGATTCTATTGACGAGATTACTTACTTTAAGTAAGAAAGTTACTTATACATAATTTATTTATTTATTAGATAGTGTTAAAATTTAAATTCAAAGAAAAATATATTTAATTTTTTTGTAGGTAAGTAGGTAGGTACTTAATTTTACATTAAGTAAATTACTTCAGTTATGCGTAGGAACATGTGGGATGTCTTCAATTAGAATGACAGTGACTGCGTTAAAATGTTGATGGCGTATTCACAGCGAATGTAGTAAGTATTTTATTCTCGCTCGAATTCCATGGTAAGGTCGAGCGAGCACGACCCCCTGGGAACTAACTTGCTGTAGACAATCAATGGTAGAGGCTACTTACATCTTATATTATCCTATCTTGGCGTTATGGTGGATGATCTCATCAAGTGATATTATTCAAATATCAGTAACACATAGATTATTTTAAACGGTTTTTCCTATTACCTACTTATCTTTTAATTATCTGTACTGTGTACACCCAGGTACCTACAGTTTACAATTATAAACAAAAGTCCCTCTGCTTCCCTCTTCTTTCATAAGTCGAAGCATAAAGTGATTATGTAGAGCGGTGCGGGTTGGTAGCGTCTGTGTCCACTCCCCCTTAAAATTCATCAAGAGTGCTCCACAATCGGTTCGACTCAACAATTACTACATAAAGTGGTAACCGGGTGTAACTGTTTAACGTGCCTTACAAAGCAAAGAGATGGTCGAAAAGAAATACTCCATCCACGGCCACTGACAAAAGTGATTGGAACACCAAAGTACATCTACCTATGTACTTACTTATATAGAAAGAAACTGTGATTATAATGAAGGATTTATAGTTCTAGAAGAGTCCATGTCGGTCTCGCTCAGTCGTTACAAATTTCCCGCATTTTCCTGCTATAAATGTTATTTACGACCATAACATAACGTAGAAATGGCAGCGTATCAATTGATAGGGAGCTATATACCTATCAGTGACTATCTATTTGTGCGAACAATGCATTTCTCCGAGGAAACAGCTCTCTTCAAGTAACAAACAAAAGTTATATCATTATTTTTTGTTGTCCCTAAAACTCGTCAGCTAACCTTATTTTCACATTGATTCATTAGATATAATAATTTATAGCTTCAATAAATCATGACACATACATTATACTAGCTACAGTCTCTTACTATACATATAAGTTATTATATAACATGAATTGTTGGCTGCATATCTACTACGTATTTCGTACCTACTTTGTAACTAGGCGACTCTCTTAAAATTAACAATTATTAGACCAATCGTCCGTATCTATGCATCGTTACAGTTAATTAGCTTTGGTTTTGTCGTGTATGTAGATTGAAGAGAATTCTAGAGAGAAAAACAAGCACTGTGGTATAAACAAAAATGTATTTAGTCATTCTATTACCTTGAATTTACCTGGTACAGTGACTACAGCTCTCACAATTTCATTGCTTTTTTCCGGCATCTATTAAAAACTATGTAGAGCTACTATTTTCTTCATTGGTCGACTCAGCATGATTGTTATCTTATTATCACGCCAATTACCCTGGCTGTCCGTGCGGTGTGCAAACACAAACACCATGTTTTACATAATACTCGGACCTTGACCTTGAGGCAGCCTCGCCATGCGTTTGTCGTTGACGTCATCATTCAATGACAAAGCTGATGGCACGCGAAAAAGAAAATTACACCAATTTTTGTTGAAAATTCCCCATATATGTAGGTATTACACGCTAAAAACTGATAATATGCTGTCACTAGACGCACCAACATAGTGTTACACCACAAGTTACACGCTATTAACAAGGTACCTAGGTACATAAAGGACGGAAAAAAAGAAAAAATATTGAATACCTAAATATTGACGATAGAAAATTGCGCTGAAAGGAATAAAAAAATCTTTATTTTCAATAATAAGTAAAACATTTGTTTCTTCCAGCCAGTCCTAACGTATCCTAATTCAGTGAATACGTTAGGACTGGCATATCTAATCAGGTATCAGCCCTATCAATAAAGAAACGAAAGTTTTATTTCTTATATTTGACTGGTACTGCTTCGATTCTCAGCTCAAGCTTAGAATAGATAATATAGAACTGTCGCTCAAGCAGGTGATTTATCAAATACTTCTCTTAGAATACGGTTTTACTTATACCTATTTGAAAATAAATGAATGTTTCCTTTTAGTGAAATTTGCTAACATTAATATTTAGGGTATTTTCCTTGCAAACTCACTCTTTTTTCACCATGTTTGTCGAAATTACTTAAGAATGTATTAATGCAAAGGACGCGAGCCAAAATGTATGAGTAATATGAATGCCAAGCACCACCAGTGATTTACATTCAGAGACAATTCCTGTCTCGCAGACTTTATTAATGCTGCTGTATTTTTACAGTAGAAAGCCATTTGAAAAGGAAATCTGCGGAAACGCCGTCGGCACTTTGGAAAATCAATAATAATATAATTGTTGCGACTGCAGTTTACAACCAACTTTAATAATAATATTTATACATAAATATTATGTAGGATTAATGTGATAAGTAAGTCTTCGTGAAAATATCACATTTCTGTAATTTATTCTCATGTGAGTTTTTGCGGTGACAGTGTCCAATTTCAATACGAGCTCAAGGTTTTTATTCTAATTAGCTATAATAAATAGTGTAATCCAGCGCATAGGAGGTAGTTCATTTGTTGTGAATTAATAAGCTGTAGTGTGTTGTTACTTTATATCATACTGTTTTTATTTTATTTTATTAAAATTACTGTTTTTAAAAACGTAGCCCCAAACAAGGATTTTCTCCATGTATCGTGCGCACAATGCACAAACGTCTAGATCGATACAAATATCTATAGATCACACAAATATTTACACCAACTATAGATCAGATACATCAAGCGCAGAAAGCGAATCGCCTAACCGCTACGCCAATCATATCGTCATAATTATACTAATTTATATACTTACCGTAAATAATTTATGTATAATACTTTATATTAATTAAGTACAATTTCAATCTTGTTCCGATAAATGTGTAATATCGGTCAATGAAACTAAAATAGTGAAGTCTTTTTGTAACATGTACCTATCATGTATCTATATTATATTGCCAGACGTTGACACCTTCATCTTATAATGTATAGCTACATGTTCTACGCACTATCGTTGATTTTAATAAAACAAAAGAACTGGGGGGTTACACTTGAACTACGAATCCAATTTCAATTTAAATGAGTACAAACTCATTGCAACAACGTTTGTTGAAAAACCCCGTGCAGTTCGCATTGTTTTCTGGCTAAGCAACGAATTTGCAAATTTTACATTGTATTTTTAAAATTTATTTATTAAACGCAATTTAACCATTATTACCGTTTACACGAATTCGATGCTTTAACAAATTATTATGTAGAATTTAAATACAAAAATTATTTTCTATACAAACTTACATTAATAATTTCCTTTTTCTTTACGCTCGCTCGCTAGTTCTGTGAATTTCGTCTGGTTACAGACGTTACAGGGAAACACATGAATTTCCTGAGCTATAATACTGAGTAATAGTATTGGGATTCGTAGTTCAAGAGTACCTCCCAGCAGGGAAAACAGTTTTGCAATGCCGGAGGCGATGTGCTAGTTTTTTGTTTTATGCGCAAACTTTTTAATTAACATGGTAGGTCTGTCAAAGCTCATAATAATCGGGAATACGTGGTGCAGCTCCAGTGCAGCACGGAAGTGCGTTCTCTACGTGTAGGTATACTCGAGGACATTACTGCCAGCTATATTTCAAAAGGTTCGCATTGCACATTACCGCTATTTAAAACAAGCTCGTCAAACAACTTTGCTAATTATTTTTTTGCAATCACACATTTGCATGTAATTATTTGGATTGGTTAGTGGGTCAGTGGGCTTAGGTATTTGAATGTAGAATTATGAATGAATTAAACAATGTTGTGAGAAGTTTATGTTTTTATTGTTATTGTATAGGAATAACAGTGTTTTGATTGCTTGTCGGAGTAATATTTGGGCATAAAGTTCCCTTTGAATTTCTTATTTATTACTTACGGGTTCGCCCGTACATAGTCAAATGGTCTGCCCCGCAGATTTAGTAGCAGAAAAAAACCTTTTTCGGTAATTCTTCTACTTATTCATATCTATATATAACATAACATAAATATTAAATATGTTAAACGTTATCCCTGTTGGGTACCATACTCCAACAATAATGATTAACAATTAGGTAGAACAGCTGTGGTGTCTTTTTTATTATATCTAATTAACCGCAGGTTTTATTTATAGCAAAAGTTTGATATTAAATTGATCACCGGTTCAGTTACTGCTCAGCGCTAAATTTGAGTTAGGAATAGTCTAGAGAAGTGAAAAGTTCATTGAAACTTCGATCGGCGCTAATTCGCTCGGATTGAACCCGCTTAGGAAAGTGGTAGTTACGCGAAATTATTACGTAAATTGAGAAAAATTGCTTCTCTAACAAGTTTGAAAAATATTTAAACGATAACTATAAATGCAAGAAACATTGCTTTAATTTTCTTACAGGAAAATCATTAACATTGTTGTTGTATTTAAATGTAATACAGATAATACGTGACAGTTGGTTTAAATATATGTAGTCATGCTTCATTATGTTTCACTTGATTCTTTGTATTGACTTTTTTTGCAGGTGCGTGTAGAGCTATGAATATGTATTATATTCCATCAAAAGAGTTCCTATCTTTTATACATATTATTAGAACTGTAATTTTGTTGAAACTTTTAAGACTTCTTTCCAATATCTTTGTCTATACCTGAGGTTGTCCCCCTATATGTCTACGTCTGAAGAACGTAATACTACACGATATTTAAGAATTAACGAAAAATCACAATACTGATTCGATTGTAATTTTACCAGCCATTTATCTGTTTAAAACGGGGCCTCACGTAGTGTGCTGATTACAAACGTAGAAATTTGTTTTTGCAACACTTTTTACACCGTTGTCGATTTCATTTACGGATTCCTGTCAATCACAGTATAGGTACGTGTGGAGTCACGTATACTGAACAGCACGACAGCTTTATTGGAAAATAGTCTTTACTACTATTGAATCAAGGTGTACGATAATGATTACCAATGATTCGTTGTTGAACTTACAATAGACGTCACTGTAACACTGTGCACAAGTACGCCTGCCATATTTAAAACATTTTTTACAGCTGTAACAATAAAATACAACACAACATCAAATTTCCAATTTACAGAACTGAAAGTATCTCTGTATAGTACTCCGACTGTAAGTACTATACAATATAGTTCACTACAGCAGTTTAAAGCAGCCTCTAGTAAAAAGCGGAACGTTTAATTAAAGCCTTTTAACTGAAGCGAATGTACAAGGTTTTATTTGGTTGAGTAGATAGTTTTATCTATTAATCCGACTTGTTAATAACAGTGTTTAGGATATTTTTAATAAAATCCTTATTTTGCAAAGTTTGCTGCAAACAGATACTGAACTATTGCCTAAACAGTTATAGAATCATTAACAACACCAACTTCGTGCAATATGACGGCTGTCTCGAGTAATTGGACCTAAGGGTATTCGCCGTGGAACGAAGACATTGTTTGAACAATGTCCTGAGAATTAATTAGTTTGATTCCCATTGGGAAGCCAACTTTGGAATTCAGAAGTGAAAGTAAACAGTTCCTTGAAGTTGTATCTACCGATGGGGTTTGTCTTACCATGGTTTGACTTACTTACATTTCAATTAAATATTCAAAAAAAGCATTACTCATGGTCTGTACGAGTTAAAACATTAAATAAGTTATAGGTAATAATAAAAATGTGGAGACAATAATGTTTCCAATGTTTTATCCATGTGGCTTTAAATATAACATTTATGGTCAATGGTCACATTGCACTCTTAGTCATAACGAAACGAATTCAATAAAATGTTTGTTACATGATTCACCGATGCACGTCGCCGTCGACGCATACCTTACTTTCCGTGGAGACCTCATTTAAATTTTGTTTTCAATAAGATACAAAAATCAATTCATTCGATAGAAGAATAGGCACTTACACGTTTTTTAATGTAATCTAAATAAGTACCTAACCGTAACCGGTTTATATTCATACGTTAAACGCCTTCTTAGATATGTGCAGCAATTGCCTTTAGAACGTAAACTTGTAGAGTTTATTGTGTGGATTGTTGTATATCATCTACGGGACAAGAATGTTTTTTACTAAAATTCTACGGTAAGCATTAATTACTTTGTCTGGTTTGGTCTGTGACGAGTATTATCTAGCTAGTCTAACTAATTTCAAAACAGTTTTTATTGTCAAGACCGTCAAAATTTAATTCCTAGCTTAATTATAAATGAAGTTGTTGCGACAATGAGAGAGGTGAAACTCTTGTCACTTCGTCGATAGTAGGAGAACAATAAGTGTTGCCATTTGGCAAGAGTCCCGGCGACAGCGACGGTTCAGCGGCGAAGCTGCCGAGGCGTGTGGGAAAGTGTCCACATGCCCTGAGTTCCCCAGGAGGAGCGTTCGGCTGTCGTCGAGTTTGTCGAGCTATACGACAGAACAATAGTTTCAACCGTTTATGATTTCGGCTACATTGCCTCGTGCTCGACACATAAGAATACCGCTATTCTGTGTCACGAACCGATTCTCTTTTGTCTAGATGTTTGATACACCGGATTGTTGTTGTTTTAGACACAAGAAAACCTTCTTTAGTTGTTTTCTCAATAGGAAAAGGCTTAATTTAGCGATACATATTGTGTGTTTGAGTTTAATCAAGCGTGGAATAGTTTAATAAAAATAATTTTGTTAGATACTTAATATACATTCTTAATCCTTATTATCTACTCAGTCAAAATGGGATAATAAACATTCTAATTGTGATTATTGCAAACCCTCGGCTTGGGTCTTAGTAAGCGGCAGATTGTTGCAAATAAATTTCTTGTTGCTTCGTCGTCATATTCGATTGATCCATCAATCACCACATATGGTACATAACGTAGTCCAAAAGCATGTGTTTCGTCACCATACCTCTTTAGAAGGATCATACCCCGTTGAGTATTTACGCATTGTCTAATTTCTTCAATATTTACTTTTTCTATATATCCACAACACTGAAATAGAAATTGTATATACCTATAAATAATAGATTACTTCACTTTCTTATTCTTGGCAAATCAGAGAAGGAGCAACCTTACACTTGTATGTGGTTATAGAATTTTGTCTTTGGGTCAACCTGTAGCAAACACAATATTCCCTAAATATTTTTTAAAGGATTAGTAAGTAGTAATAAAAGGTATTTTTTTGTAAAATATAAAACGATTAAGATCATGAATCCATTATATTACTGGTTTTAACGTGGATGAATCGTTATTAATGTTGAAACCGAGAAAAAAGTACAGGATGTATTCATTACAGAATACAGAAAATAATACCAATTTCCAAAGCTTTCGAAATGGCACTTAGAGTTTAAACTAGAAACAAACTGGTAGTCTGTAGCACCCATTTACTGGTTGTTCCGACTTGACAGAAACAACTCAAACTGCACGTCATTATCTGATTTACTTGTTTTGTGATAATTTTAACTAGGTTTGGAGCCGGTTTGACTCTATTTTAGATTATCGCTTTGTACTCTAAGTAAAGTAAGTAAGTACCTAAATATCCAATAAGATTTATGTAAGTTTGAAAGAGTTTCATTGGAACTGGACCAACAATATATACCTAGAAAAAAATCGTGATTATAAACTTTCATCCGTTGCTGAATAATTGTAGAGGTTTCTACACGAGTTGCCTTGAACTTTGCTGGAGGATTGCCATAATTATAATGCATACGAATTTCATTAGAAGAAACTAAAGAGCCATCGCATTAGTACCCAGTCGAAACTGTGTAACGGCAATTATTATTTTAAATAATGATAAAAATATTATGTTACAAGACCCGCAGTAGCAAATTAGTTGCAAAATACGACGTGATACTTATCTGTAAAGCCTGTGTGTAGTGTACCTATACTTAATGGGTCATAGTGTCAAATAGGCCGATGTAAACTTAACTCCCGTTCCTTCAAATTGGTCCAGCTCAAAGAGAAAGATAGAAAGAAATCCTTAAACGCATGGTTGATGACCTTGATGATGGTTGAGGACCTATTCCGTATTGTCTTACATGGCTTTAAATTGTCATTAAAAACCAAAAAAAATTGCAATTGAGAAATCTCTCAGATTGTTATTACGAGTAACCTATTATTTATCTATACTTATAAAATGGTAACGTGACTGACTGACAGACAACGCACAGCCTAAACCGGTGGACCTAGGGACTTGAAATTTTGAGACAATATTCTTTAAGTACCGTAGGGGTGCACTAAGGAAGGATTTTCTGAAATTCCCCCTCTAAGTAGGTAAAAAAGGGGGAAACAGGTTGTATGTAAATCCGTCATTCTTAACGTTAAATGTACGAAACTTGGTATTCAGCTTTTCGGTTGATAAATCAAAAGACGAGCATTGTTTTTTTTTTTAAATCTACCCTTGGGTGGATAAAAAAGGGGGTGAAAGTTTGTATGGAAGATTCGTTATTTTTTAAGTTACAGATGTAAAAATTAGTATTAAGCTTATTCGCTAAAAATAAAAAAGACGTGTATCAAAATATTTGGATGTTTTCCCCCTAAGGAGATATAAAAGGGGGTTATAGTTTGTAGTTATGAAAATCCGTCATTAAACTTGATAATTAGCTTTTCGGTTAACAAATAAGACGTGTTTCAGCTTTTTGAAAACTCTACCTATTAGGGGGGAGGAGGGGGGTGAAAGTTTGTGTAGTAAATTCGGTAGGTATTAGTAAGAGACATCAAAGTCGCATAACTAACGCACGTATATCTCGATATTCAATGACTATGGGGAGAAAATATAGAAGATAAAGGTTTGAATGAAATTCTGCCATTTTTAAAGTTGAAATCATGAAAATGAGTAGGTATACTCGAGAACTGCTGGACCGATTTTCATGGTTTTTGATTTGTTGGATTAATCTCCGCCTATAATATAATAGAAGAATCGAAGAAAAATATAATGGAATTATACCCCTTGGGTATGGTAGGGTATGGGTATGGGTAGGGTAGGGTAGGGTAGAGGTAGAGTAGGGTAGGGTAGGGTTGGGTAGAAGTAGAGTAAGGTAGGGTAGGAATAGAGCGGTAGGATAGAGGTACAGTAGGGTTGGGTAGGGTAGGGTAATGTGAAGTAGGGTAGAGTAGGAGTAGCGTAAGATAGTGTAGGGTAGGGTAGGGTAGATGTAAAGTAGGATAGGAGTAGAGTATTGGGAATGGTAGGGGTAGGGTAGGGTAGGTTAGAGTAGGGGTTGGGTATGGTAGGGGTAGGGTAGGGTAGGGTAGCGTAGGGAAGTGTAGGGTAGGGTAGAAAAAGCGTAGAGGTATAATAATCACGCGTACAACGTCGCGCGGGACAGCTAGTAGCATTATAATTCTATAAAACACGATGTTTCAGTCAGTTCCGTAAACCAACAGCTTTGAATTTTGAGAACCCCTAAGTACGAGTATTCACCCGAATACTGACATTTTAGCAAAGAATATACTTATATAATATACTTAGTTAGACTGCCTCGTTGGTCTAGTGGTAGCAAGCGCGACTGCTGAGCACGAGGTCCTGGGTTCGATCCCCGGGTCGGGCAAAGTGTTATTGGGTTTTTCCATTAGGAAATTCTCAGTAGCAGCACGGAGTCTGGATTTGTGCCCGGTTAATGGCAATAGGCTCGCCCCCTATTACATGGGACTTATTACATAGCCGGCGAAACGTGGGTGTACTACACACCTCTGCCTACCCCCTCTGGGGAATACAGGCGTGAGTCTATAAAAAATATACTTAGTTTTAGCACAGGATTTAGTGAGACGCAATACCTGTGTCTATTCTTTCGGCGGCGTGTAAACACGAGGCAAACATATTTCGCTACTAAAACTGCAAATACCGTCGAACGAATCTGTGTTCAGTTTGCAAAGTCTTTGTCAAAGTCGTACAGGGGGCCTAGTACGAGTTTTCAAACTACGCAAATACCGACAGTTTTAGTGACTAGATACGTATCTCGTTTTTGCAAATTCGGATTAGGGGTCCTGGTTGCTAATCGAAAGCTAAAGGTTTGCACCCATTATGATTGCTCTAACAGTTATCTAGGGCTTACTCATTTTAAATGCATGTATACCTACATAATAAAAAACAGAAGTGAAGTGTTTATGATCGTTGTTTTTTGCGGAATACTGCATGAGACAGGTGTTGAAGTAGACTGCGCGGGAGTTGTTGCGCAGTACGTCTATCGCACACGCCTGCACCGCGTTCCTGTAGCACTCTGCGTTTCCGTGCTGGCAACTAAACCTGTAGCGACCAGAGGATTCGTAAGTCTGAAAATTAAAAAAAAAGTTATTAGGTATGTTTAAGCTACTCCGCAAAGATCTCTCCCATAGCTTTGCTTAGACACATTTTACGGTTGTTTCTACAAATAATTGTTTTTATGTCCAAAATATTTTTCACAAATGTAACCTTCTAATAAAGTAAGATTTATGAAGTCTTATTTTATTTGATAGTACCTAAATCGATCAAAGATTCTAGACATACCTACTGAGATAATAGTAGATCGGAATGATTCGAAAATTGCATGTTCCTGAATAATGTCAAATAAATTTTAAATTGTGTCTTGACTCTATTCAAGAAGAAGCCTAAAGCCTGTCCTATTTTGGACTCATGGGTGCATTCCAGTTGAGGCACCTGGCCATATAAGATAACTGACTTACTAACTAGTCCGTTTTTATGCCGCAAGTACATGCTGTAGAAACATGGCATCGTCATATCATAGATACTAATAGTACTTGGTAATAACAGGGCAAGGTAAATTAAGGTAGTACAAGAAATTATGATATTAATTTCATTCGTATGTAGGTACCTTTTGATACGGTAATCTGACAACTACGAAATCTATACTAATATTTTAAAGAGGTAAAGTTTGTATGTTTGTATGTATGTATGTATGTCAGGGGTAATCTCTGGAACTACCGATCCGATCCTAAAAATTCTTTCACTAATAGAAAGCTACTTTATTCCTGAGTGCTATAGGCTATTTTTTATTCTGAAAAAAAAAAGTTCAGTTTTCAGTAAAAAGTAACATCTGTGAGTAAGTACAATAAGTAAGAAAAAAAAAACAGGCAATCTGGCTGCTTCATAAACGTGTGTTTACGGGAAAATTTAATTTAACGCGGACAAAGTCGCGGGGTACAGCTAGTAATTAATACTTAAATACTTTTTAAAAGTCTTTTTCTTTTCATTCAGTAGGAAGCACAAATAAACACACATAATAATAAAAAATATCGAAATGTTTTCATATTTATTTTTGCGGATAATAATATTTTAAATCGACCGACACGCGAACTTTACAATTTCATAATAGGTAGGTACTCGTATATCTTTACAGATTTAAGATTTTCAACTTTATTTTTATTTCTATTTTTATTTTTATTTCGGGATAAAAAACAGTAGTACAATGTGCTGTGCTAACATTCATAAATAATAAACACTAAGTCTATACAACAGTTACTTATTATACTACTAACATTATTATCCACCTGTTACTAACAAGAAATTAAAACAATGTTCATGCTATGTGAAATTTAAATTAGGTTAAAAAAGTAGGTAAATAACAAGAAGTGACAAAGAGAAGAAGCTAACAGTAAAGCACCTAAGGGCTTTTCAAAATTTCAAGTATACATTTTCTGAATTTACAGGTTGACAGGCCAAAAATATCAATATTATGAAAGTTTGAATTAAAATTATCTATGATTTGTCGTAGAGGAGATCGTAAGCCAGCGTTTGACTTGCATATATGACTGGTATTAATAGCTAATAGACGCTGCGTACGTACCTGTCTACGCACAACTGTTCTGGGTACGATATAACAAAGTTGGTGAGTTAACTCTGGGCAATCATATTTGCCATGAATAATGCCGTACAAAAACATAGAACTTAGAAGCAGTCTTCTAGACTTCAACGACATCAGATTATAATTTTGTAACATGCGGTCATAATCATAGGAGCGGTCATTACGGAAGCATCTGTAATGTAAAGCGCGAAGGAATTTTTGTTGAACATTTTCTATTTGGTCAACATATGTCGCGTAATAGGGATTCCAGATCATGGTAGCAAACTCCAGACATGGCCTTACTAGTGATATGTAAAGATATCTATAAGTTGATGGTCTTTTAAATTCCTTACTATTGCGCATCACAAAACCGTACATACGAAAAGCAGATTTGAGTATGTTTTCAACGTGAATATTAAAATGAAGCTTAGAGTCCAAAGTAACTCCTAGGTCACGAAGCGATAAAACTTTCTTTAGGGGCGCATTACTTAAATAATACGTGTGTATGTGTTTCTTTATGTTTTTAGTGAAACTTATCGAGTAGCATTTTGGTAAGCTTAGGAATAACTTGTTCACCACACAGTATCGCGAAAGCCGATCTAAGTCGCTCTGGAATAAGAGACAATCGTGCGTATTTTTTATTGTTTTGTATGCTTTTAAGTCATCTGCGTAAAGTAAAAAGTCAGAGTATTCAAAACATGTTTTTATGTCGTTAATAAATATTGTAAATAATAATGGGCCCAAAATTGAGCCTTGAGGGACTCCTGAAGTGGCATTTATCACTACTTTTTGAGACCGATTCGTTATGTACGAAATAAACCAGCGCAGGAGGTTTCCGCGTATTCCGTTGAAGGCAATTTTGTCAAGAAGTAATTCGTGATCCACCTTGTCAAACGCTTTTTGAAAATCTGTGTAAACAGCATCAGTTTGCAAGCGAATGTCCATATTATCAAAGAGATGGTTGGTAAAAATCATTAAATTGGTGTAAGTAGATCGTTGTCTGACAAAACCATGTTGTTGCTTTATAATTATTTTATGTATTGTGGGATATATTTCATTGTAAACCAGTCTCTCAAAAAGCTTCGACAGGGCGGGCAGTATTGATATGGGGCGGTAGTTCTCGACGTCGTTCCTAAAACCTTTTTTAAAAACAGGTGTTAGATTAGCTTGTTTCCAAGCGTCTGGGAAGACTCCCTCATCGATACACTTACGAAATATTAATTGTAATGGTACACATATTTGGTCAGCTACACGCTTAAGAAATAAAGCTGGAAGTCCATCGGGGCCGGGACCTTTTGATGGGTCCAAAGATAGTAGGGCTTTTAGAACTTTGGAGAGATTAATATCGATGTCACTGATGATGTCACAATCGTTGTTATAGGTAGATGGTGGTACCCATTTTTTTGTATCATGATGATATCATTGATGATATCATTTATGATGCAAAACCATTTTATTATTTCAAAAGAAGAAAGAAAAGTGGTAGAAATTATGTTTAAAAAATAGTTTTTTTTAAAAAAACCTTGCATAACATAGGTACAACAGGACATGAGAATGAGGTCCCAAATTGATAGTAGGTATACTTACTTAGGTATGCAAGCGTCATAGTACCCGTACAAGAATTTAAAACATCAATACAAAAATTGTAGGTATTAGCACTAGGTACAAAGATATACTACAGTTTATTTCTAAAGTAAACTAATCTAATGTCTTTGTTTCGTGCGTTTTAATGCCCTAGCAATGGCCTCCGCCTAAAGCGTGTCTTATATAAATTAAAAATATAACATTAAACATAATTATACTAAAATTTCACGTACCTTGGCGTGTCCATAGGGTATTAAACGTATGTCTAAATGTGAGCCTAGCCTTTCCACAGTCGGCTTTAGCTGCGACACGAAAAAACTCACACTGAATGGACATAGAGATTCATAATACACTGTGATTTGAACTTTATGCTTTGTTGTGGTTACATTAGGGATCTGAAATATTTGAAATCAGCTTAGAACGTAACGTTTAAGTTTTATAGAATACACGAGTTACGTAATTAAAATCTACTTACTTTAGTTGCACTCTTCCATTGTTCTATGTAATTTTTTGTATTACGCGAATATTCTGTGACATATCATCCAAAAATAAATATTATGATAATAGGCGCTAATTCTGTTAAATAACTAAATTATAATTACATCATTATTATTACCCGACTACGCGATGTCAAAAGAAGATGAGAAATGCCGTTTAAAGATTATACGGCTATTCTTATAAAGAAGCCGTAGGAAAAATTTTGGATAATTAAAAAAAACTGATAAGTCATACTTAATACTTAAACAATCGTGACAATTAATTAGGACATGGGGTGAATAGGTAGAACCTAGCCTATGACATACCAAATTCCTGAAAAAATTGTGTCGGGCCATATGCCAAACACCATGTATATATAAAAATCTATCTTTGCTGTTTTGTCCTAAATGGCAAAATAAATGATATTTTATGTCGAGATTTCTAAGTTACGGTGAAAAACTGAAGAAGTTGACTAATGTGACATGACTTATAAGTACCTATCCTTCTCAAGTTATTAAAAAAAAACTACATCTATATCTCTATTGATTAGAGCTTAATCCAACAGAATTAGTACCATTATCATTTTATATCCACGCTGAATACGCTACATTAAAACAACCGCTTACCGGTATTTGTGAGGCCACATATTGCGCCACCGATATATAAAAACCGTAAGAATATTTTGTAATAAATCATTGTACACTGCTGAATCACAACTGAAGTTCACATGTTCAGGAAATGAGGAAACAATGAAGATGTCTTACTGAGAAAAAGATTATAGTTAGTGACTAACCGAAGTTTCGGTTTCGGTTTCGTCAGATTCGGCCAAAATGCTGGTTTCGGCCGCAGTTTCACATGCAATGCTGGTTTCGGTCGGATAAGTTCGGATCGATGGTCGGATCGGAACGGGATAAACTCGCCTACACTGTATTGAGTTTCGAATAAAAATGAGACGGACATTGCACCATTTTTTTAAAACTAGCTTTTATACCAAATCCTGTAATTTTAAGATTTGATTAAATGTTGTAATAAAACGTGAATTATGCGAAACATCCTTCTAAAGCGCACTTCATGTCATTGACATTCCTATTCTTATTTGAAACACGTAGTACACAACACAGATCGCAGTTCACCGACTTTTTGTTGCTAATTACGATTTTATTTATAATGATTTAATTCGGTTTCAGCCGAATATTCACTTTTGGTTTCGGCGCAAAATATTCTTTCGGTCGGTCACTAATTATAATATTAGCCTATGACCACTACCGATAATTAATGCCGATTGCTTTTTATCATCATTTACACTAACCTACAGTGAATAAATTAAAGTCTTTGCCCTCATAAAATTATCGAAACTCCTCTTAATCATGAGAGGCATATCGTACTTATCGTACTTTGTTACATTGCAATTAGCTCAGGTCATTATTGTTTTAAATTGTTTAAAAAAAGTTCGGTCTTTTCCTCTTGTGGTTAGTAGGTACTTACTTGTGTTGTGTCTTTGTAGTGGAATGTGTTGTAGTGGAGTGGAAAATGTATTGCGTACTAGATTTGCCCTCGTCTTCGTCCACGTGAATGTCGGATAAATAATGCGTTGGGTCTGTTATAGAAGTTATAATTATAACCAATCAAATTTTGCTTCAAAATGCAGGTTAATCAAATAAACAAATAAATGTTTGAGTACAACATCATCTGCCTAGCCTTTTCCCAACTATGTTGGGGTCGGCTTCCAGTCTTACCGGATGCAGCTGAATACCGGTGTTTTACATGGAGCGACTGCCATCAGACCTCCACAACCCAGATATTGGGTTACACGGTACCCCTTGGTAAGACTGGTTGTCAGACTGGGGCTTCTGACTACCCGTAACGACTGTCAAATATCTACAATTGACAGCCGGGGCCAACAGCTTAACGTGCTATCCGAGGCACGGAGAGTGATAATTAATTTATAAAACGCACATAACTTACGAAAAGTCAGAGGTGCGCGCCTTGGGTTCGAACCCGAGACCACTGACTTGCCAGTCAACGGTCACCACCACTAGGCTATCACGACTCTAAATGTTTGAGTACAACATTAACTAAATTAAAATAAATAAATCAACCATGTGACCAGCAGGAAAATAAATAAAACAATCTAGAATAGGTTCACGTTTTACAATAGCATAAAAATATATACCTAGTACAATATTATTTTATAAGTTACTAGGTCATCAGTTCATCACACACAGGAAGTTTTGTTCCATTAGTTATAATATATTCTAATTCGTTTTTTTATACATTTTAAGGCTCTAACTAAACTCTATCTGATTCAAATACATGGTCAGTATTGAAAAGATTTGCGTTTCAGTGATCTTCCTATCCTACTAGTAGGTAGGTATTTTTAATGTAAAAGTTTGTGAGGATGTAAGGACGGAGGGATGTTTGTTACTCTTTCACGGACACAGTAACCACCAATATGTAATAAGTACACCACCGATTTTAATATTTTTGTGTTTCCTAAATTATAGTCAAATCTAATCTAAACTAGTTTAGTTTATAAACGCTCAAATGACCAGTTATGGTAGATTAAGATTGGCAAAAAACTTAAACTATGTAAGTAGTAATAGCATAAAACAAAATAGAAAACATTTGTTACAGCGTTTATTTATCTTTCTAGAATCACTGCTGGCATGCTGGAGGTGGGACTGCGAATGCTGCACATACGGCTTTTGTAAAATTCTTTCCATCATTTTGTATTCCATTGATTAGAAGGTAGGGTACATATTTGTAGTCAACCTTTCTACTTTCATCACCATAATATTTTAGCAGCTGGGTGCCTTTGGATCCTTTTGCACATTGCTTTATTGGCTCTGAGTTTATATTCCACAATTTTCCACACTGAAAATAATAACAACTTTTTTTTGTGCCATACGGTAAAATATATAATTATTACAAACAAGGCCTCTTCCGAGGTGGAGTGTATCTTGGAAAAGGGGCATTTTTGTATATATAATCCTTGTAAAACAAGGCTGATTGTATATTTAGTACACGGTTCTGTGTAACACATGACAATACGAATCGCAGCTCTATTCTCTCACAAACAGTTATTTAATCAATCAATTAGATTAAACATCAATTAGATTAGAACATAAAAAGTGCTGCTGTTGCTCGCAGTTAGGAGAGAATATTAGAATAAAAATATTAATGCGTATCACCGTTTGCTTTCCAAATATCGATGACCGTTCGCGTTGATAATATTGAGTCCAGTCTTACCTCATCCGCTGCTTCATCGTCTGATCCTCTATTATTCCGTGACGATTCCATCATGCAGGAGTTGAAGAAGACGGCTTTGGTCATATTGCCCAGGTAGTCCATGGCGCAGGCATGCAACTTGTTACCGTAACATTCCTCTGGACCGTGTTGACATTTAAATTCGTAATGGCCGTTTCCTTTATCTATTGTCTGATAAGCAATGAAAAATATTATTATTGTAATGCCATAATTGCAACGGGCCAATCACGTTAACAACCTTGTAGCATTTTTTACAAATATCAAACAGTAGGCCTTTACGGTTGGTAGATCAACATGGTCATGTGTAACATCGGTCTCTTAACACAGTTAATAGGGATGCCGACTGTTTAAAAAAAAAATTGAACCTTCAAAAAAAAAAAAATTGAGTGAAAAATACTAGGTCTAATAAAAGTCATACATATCAAATGAGTGATTTTAAGTGTCCAATTTCAAGGGAATCACGATTTGGGTCCATATATTTGAATAGACTTCATGCAGAAGAGCGGAGAGTTTAGTTAACCAGTGTACAATTATTTTCTGAATTGCGATTTAAGATTTTCCGTAGTAAGTGACCATACGAAAATATTATTTTCATATTGGAAATTGATTGGTTTAAATAATATCGATATAATATATAAAAGGCGTGTTAAATTCAAATGATGTGTTTAGTGTAACAAAACTAACTATAGTTAATAGATCCAATTTTTTAAATCCGAAGTGTAAAATTGGGAAATACTTAGAACATGTCGGTAGGAAAAAATTAAAAAGTCCCTCACTACTTGATGCTGAACTGGGACTAGGACGACATAGGCGACTAGCTACTTTTACGATATGTTGGACTGAACATATGACAATTGACTAGACTGTCATATCTACTTTGCTGGGGAATCAAAAAGAGTAGTTACTTAATTAAGAAACCTAATGTAAAGCCAAAATAGATATACAGGAAGAGGTTTCTGTGTGAAAACTAGTATGGTCTTACAAAGGGAATAATTGTTTCAAGGGTGACAAACTTAAACGTTGGGCAATTAAATCGGGAATTAAAGTCCGTCTATCAGCCAACACACACTACTAGGGGACTAGGGGTTGTTATACTGCCAAAAACGAGGTCTAAACATCATTGACGATACAAGTGGCCTTCGCGTTCCACGCTTCGTGTCGCGGGTTAGATCCTCACATGGGGCATCTATGCCTAACCGACAGATATTTGTTTCGGTCTTTGTGTTTGTGGATTAATATGAAATGATGTCTGTAACTGCACTCACGTTAAAGAAAATAATCCTAGAGAGGAGTTTCATTAAACAAAATTTAAAAATAGATGTTCTAATCCATAATAATATTATAATTAACAATTATTCATCAATTGGTGACAATTATATATTTGTGCCGTATGGGGTAGAGACCATGGGCTCATGGGGTCCATGTGCCCGAAAATTTTTCAAAGAGCTTTCCTCCAGGCTGGTGGATACCACTGGTGACCGGAGGGCTGGCAGTTACCTCGGTCAACGCCTCAGTTTGGCTATTCAACGGGGTAACGCCGCTAGCATCCTCGGCACGATTTCCCCAGGCAGCAACCTAAACTCAGTTTTTTATTTATAGGTTAATCATTATTTTATTTTTAAGTTATTTAGGTTTTTTGTTTTATCTTTAGTTAAGTTTATATATCTTTAATAAAGTGGAGTAATAATTATTATCTTCTATACATATAAAATGCTTTGTCCTGAATGACTGACTGACGGATCGACGCACAGCCTAAACCGCTGAACGTAGAGACCTGAAACTTGGAGGGTGTGTTCTTTGTATGACGTAGGGATCCGATAAGAAAGGATTTTTCGAAATTCCACCTCTAAGAGGGAGAAAAACGGGGGCAAAGTTTGTATGAGACAACGTGATTCCTTGGTTCAATCTACTTCAAAATTTGCATAAACATTCTTTTACAAAATTGATGGAACACGTGTTTCGTATTTTTTTTAAACTCATCGCCTAACGGGGTTAAAAAGGGGTAGAAAGTTATTTTGGGGGTGATTTGCATCGAAGTTGATATCAATACTCCTTAGTGCTTTTGATTTAAACTGGCTTGGTGAAATATAAATCGGATTAGAATTCGATATTTCAATTTTATTTGTTCTTTTATATTTGAAAGAAGAACTTACCTTCTTATAAGTACAGCTTGGCAAAAAAGGGTCTGAGGCGGTGACAGCTAGAACTAAAACTAAAAATCTTAAAAACTAAGTTTGTGAGTACTAAAATAGCCATAAAGTGATTCATTACGTAATAATTGATGACAAAAAATTCGTTTTAGTAATACGTAAGCACCAAATAACTTGAAATTTTGAATTGTAGTATGAAAAGTGCACCAGTGGCGCCTCCAATTTTTACAGACTCTTTTTTACCAAAGTGTACCTTGATTTTCCTTTGAAAATTCCTTGGAAATCTTTTAGAATTAGATTTTTATTATAGGCGACTATTTGTGATTGCTATACCGACATTATAATCGACAGTCATTCGCCCTGTACTGTCGCCTGCAAAATTGCATGGATACCTTAGTGTCTACAATCCTATGAACATGTTAGTCCAAGTTCACCAAAATAAACTAGATGGCGTTGGTTTTTCACATATTATTTTGATAACAATAGCGTTGAAATTGCACTTTTACGCAAATAATGTTGTCAAATTATACTAAAAGGTTTGCTATGTATGATTTGTATATTTTGCCTGAATCCTGTCGATAAGTTATGTCAAAATTCAGTAAAACTTACAAGATGGCGTTGATTGTTCATTTATTGCGATAATGGTATTTATTTATACACAAAACATTTTTGAAGTCAAATTACCACAGATAATTGTTTTATATATTTTGTGTATTATGCCTTTTACTAATTCAAGGCTCGCTTGCCACTTTTAAGATTTTTTACGGAGTCTAGGATCAACTAGACAAATGCGTAGTTTTTTTACCCTCACATTTTTTTATTCACCTCCACAATTATTGTTTCCATAATCATCTACCTTCAGAAAACGAGACGCAAAAGGAAATCATAGTTCAGCATCCACGTCACGTTGTGCCTTCTGACAAGAAACTATTGTTTCCTTTTGTAATACGAAATGAAACAAGTATTTAATATTAGGTTTATTTATGATAATTACAATTTTTATTATCGAACAAACTTTGTTGTAAAAATAAATGTGGCTGACAACTTCTTATTGAGACCATAGCTTAAGTATTCATTTCCGAGATCGGAAAGAAGATTGAAGCTTAGGTTACCACAATAAAAATAACTGGAGACCGGATTATCTTATCATGAAAGTCAAACGGTTTAGATTTAATATCTAACAATTATAAAATGTTACAGAAACATTTCAAATAGGTAGTTGTTAGATTATATTTTATATATATCTACACAAAAACATTAAAATGGTTTTGAACATAAAAAAACTAAAAGATGATACAAAAAGTTATGCTTGAAATCTTCATAAATTTATGATAATAAGTTAAGCACAACCCGGTCTCCACTAAATCTAATTATTAATAACTAGTGTAACCTCCATTTTGGTCTATTACAGCTTGCATACGTGAATGCATTGAATTTACGAGATTTCTACACAAATCCGAGCCACGAATATTGTCCCATATTTTTACACAATGAGCCTCTAACGCATCAGGAGTTCGCTCATTCTGATTGTCCCACCGTTGAACAATAATACCCCATAAATTTTCGATGGGATTTAAATCTGGTGATCTGGCAGACCAAGGAATAACACTAATGTCGTCATGCCGGCTAAACCACTCCCGCACACTACGCGAACGATGTATCGGACAATTATCTTGCACGAATCGTAATGTTGGTAGGTCTTCTTCTGGATACACATTTCGAACAGTGGGCACCATGGTCTCCTCGAGCACTTCTATATAATTGACACTATTCGCTCGACTGGGTATTCTGACTAGTTCTCCCGGGTCAGCTGCACTCATCCATCCCCACATGTTAACGGTTATACGACCAGACTCCATATTAGGCACTACGTGATCACTATCAAATCGTGTGTTATTTCGACGCCACAAACTTAAGCGTCCGTGTTGACTTGATTTAAAAGTCTTTTCGTCTGAAAAAATAACACTGCTCCAGTCAAAATTTAAGTGTTCCAAAGCGAACTGTAACCTTGCTCTTTTGTGGTTTTCCGTTAACAAGGGTTTCACAGCTTGCCTCCGGTGATGTAGACCTTCACTGTGAAGAACGCGACGAACAGTGTCAGCACTAGTATCAAATAACCCAGCGTAATGGTTTGTCGGTATGAAACCATTTTCTTCATACTCCCTAACCATAGTTTGACGCTGGATTGCGTTTATGAGTCGTGGGCGACCTGTTCTTTGACGGTGTTGCAAAGAACCCTCCGCTTCAAATCGTCGTACCCATAACACAACAGTTTTTCTCTGTAACAATAAACAGAAATATATATAATATAATATTATAATTATGTTAACTGACGATTTATTTAATAAATAAGTATTTAAGAATATAATTTTAAAAAACTACTTACGTTTACACCCGTCTCTCTGGAGATTTCCGACAAATTTTTGCCTTGATTATGCAAAGCAATTATTTGGGCCTTTGTAACAAGGTCAATATTACAACGCGTACTCATGGTTATAATATAAGATGTGAAATTAAAAACTCAAGAAAAAGCACTCGAACAACACAACAGGAACGAAGTTGGCGAACGAACAAAGGAGTGTTAGTCTGTTAAACGTAAAATCGATCTATTAATTAAACTACCCGCAATTTATTTTATCAATCCATAACTGACCCACTTAATTGTTCGAACAAAATTTCTTAGAAAACGCACCATATAATAAACAAAGTGGTATTAAATTTCAACACGTTATCCATAAGTTGCGATGGTCTAATGGCTAAGCATCGACATTGACGCTGAGAACCTGAGTTCTAAGTTCGAATCCCGGTTACGTCTTTTTGTGAATTTCGTTTTAAGTAGATGTTAAAAACAAGGTTTTTAT
Organism: Protodeltote pygarga; assembly: GCA_936450705.2. Lineage (NCBI taxonomy): Eukaryota > Metazoa > Arthropoda > Insecta > Lepidoptera > Noctuidae > Protodeltote > Protodeltote pygarga. The sequence goes on along the minus strand of OW388249.2, from coordinate 9,321,619 downwards.
TAGATAATAATGATAAAACATCAAGAAAAAAACATCAAATAATAATAATTATAACTTGAATGCAATACGCGCAAGTTTCTATTAACAAATTGATTTTTATTGACGTTTTAATGTAACGCAGAGCCATCTAGTAAGACTTTGGTGAGACTTGGAAGTTTATAGTTTTGCTCGTACCTTGATATCCAACAGATGGCGTCATTACTTCCTCCATACGATTTTCGTTACAGATTGTCCATGCAATTTTGCAGGCGCCCGTACCTAATTCTGCTTATTACGATGACACTAAAAGTAGTGGCATCGACTCAAAGCTGTACAAGTTGTTCTCATGGGCCTAGATTATATTAATTCGATTAAAAAAAAAATTCTATTCAAAATATTCTATAGTCTACGTGAGCGAAGCCACGCGGGAAAAGCTAGTTAACAATAAAAAAATAAATCGGCCTTTAGGTATCTGTTCTACTGCTGTATAAATTGCGGAGAGAATGAGAATAGGTAGAATATCACTGAGACCAGGGCACTAGGTTATTAGTTATGTTGTTGCAATTGGTCATTGTTTTAGTTGTTGTACCAAAACAAATGTGCAATGAAAACTGTGTAAAGGGCGAGTGACTTATGTTTAAGTAAAAGATTGTGAGTGTAATAACACAATGACTCACTTCTCGGTTGCCTGCATTAGCAAGCAATATGTGATGTTAGAAACTATAACAAAACAAAGGGGTCTTTCGTAAAAATAGTGTTATTTCACCTGGCGTTAACGTTTTGTTTGTTTGTAGGGAAGACATAATATTTAGGCCTACATTCTGTCAAGCCGAGTATTCTCATATACATAAACTAATAAATTCAATACCATTCTTTTGCCTTCGCTCAGTCGGGTAAAAACTTTAACTTTTACGTCACGCTCATTTATACTAATATGATTCCACACATAATCATCAGCTTTGTTTCAATCAAATGTCAGAGATTCGAAGCCAGGCCAACCATTGTATGTTTGTAACGAAACGATGCGATGGGTATAATATTACAAATTAATTTTTACATTGTGTACGGTGAATGTAAACATCGTGGAGAAACCAGCATACCTGAGAATTTGTTTTAAGGTATATAATATCGTGGCAGATTCTTTCGGTGGGACACTTGATTGTATGAATCAATTACATGGTAAGAAGAAGCTTTGTTTTCAATCATAACAAGTAAATAATATTCTTACGTGTGCATTTCCGTAAGGGTAAAGGTTCAAGTTCAGATACGAGCTCAGTTTTTCAACTGTTGGCTTCAGTTCCATCGTATCAAAAACTCTACAGTCTGGACACAGGCATTCATAATACAATTGTATATTAACTTTTTCTTCTTGCAATAATTGAATCTAAAACAGTAAGTATAAACTATTTATTAAAGTTAAAAATTGCCATAGCAGCAGTAATAAGCAGTCAAAGGTCGTAGGTTTGAATCTCAGGCACCTCTAAATTTTCAGATTCATGTGCCTTTTAAAAATTAATTATCACTTGCTAAAACGGTGAAGGAAAACATCGTGAGGAAACCAGCGCATCTGAGATTTTTCGGTGTGTAAAGCTATGCCAGAGGCCTACGGGAGGTTTAAACTCTGAAACCAGGTTGTTCATCAACCATTTGATAAAGAAAGAAAGAGTAAAAAAATTAACATTTATGTTTAAAGTGAAATAGGTACAATAAATTGCAGTTACCTTATCTTGCATCAAGAGTACATCTGCTTTTAAATTCTGTATCGGTGAATTAGTACCATCTAGAACGTTGAACATAATATCTGAAATAAATTAAAAAGAGTTAATAATAACAGTTAATTATATTTTAAAAAATATTTCTTTTAAAACGTTCCTTACCAACATCTTGCGTTGCAACGTTAATTAATGTTAAACTAATAAAAGAAAATAAATAAATTAGAAACATGATTGTAAATGAGTGTTTGAGCACGATATGAATGAGTGCGATATAAAGTAGTTCTCTAGCTGCCGACCCGCCGATACCCGACGATACACTAATGAACATTAACGATAACCACACATCAGCACTAAGTTATATTGTTATATTACTTTTCCTTACAGTTTTATTGAGTAATCATCCAATCTATAATTGTGTGCGTATCAAAACAAAATACATTAAAAAAAATACAAAGTAAATATAATTAAATAAAAAATATAGAGTTATATATAACAACAATATAATTTTATTTGAAAATTGGTGTAATGTGGACTCTACATCGTAACAGATAATATTATTTCTCTGCTCTATTTTGTTCTGTGGCAGTAGGTACGATAATGAATGACTCAAATGTGCTCTCTTTGCGTTTATGTAGGTACATATACTATTTATTTAAGTCTCTACAATACTTCATAATTGTATTGACTTTACATCGAAAAATATGGTTCGTATTATAACAGTCTATAGAGAATTTTCAGTTTTCTAGCATTGATAGTTTGCAAGTAAAATGGTTATGACAGACAGACATCATGTAACTATGAAGGTTTCGTTTTTCCCATTAAGTTCTGAAACCCTAAATAGCTGATCAGGGACTGATAAAATAAAATAACAAGTAGACATAATGTTTATAATAAAATAACACTTCAAAATTACTTCTTGCACTCTGGAGGTGGGGCTGCGAAAGATGCGCATACGTCAGCCATGAAATCGTCTCCATTATATTCTTTCCCATTAATTAAGACGTAGGGAACATATTTGAAGTCGATTTTCTCGCTCTCATCACCGTAGTACTTATGTAATATTGTGCCTATGGGTCCCATTGCGCATTTCTTTATTGGTTCTGGGTCAATATTCAGTCGTTCTCCACACTGAGGAAAAATATAAGAAATCAGGATCACGAAATGTAATTTAAAATATAAATTGCAATAAATTTTTATTTTTGGTTAAGTACGTCAGAAAATCTAAATCTGGATTTAATGAGTATTTTGAGCCCCTAGAAGCCCGTCGAGGATCCCCATGTGGTTTTTAATCCGTGCGAGTCGGATATAACCCCATCACCGGTCCAACAAACCAAGGTGGTGGCCCATTAACGTTATTCCACTCGGAATAAAGGGGTTAGTTCGTGAAATGGTCAACCATTCGTGATTTTATGGCATTTCACTTCAAGCGTCTCCGTGCTCGTGACCACGGTAAGGGTGACCAGGTGTATTCTTCATGGGTAGTCAATAGTCATCTGAAAGCCGGTTTGATAAAACAACAGCGCAACAGCGTGGTGGTGGGCCACCACGCTCTCGCAGTAGGAATTTTAAGCTATGCTTAATTTTGATTGGTCACAAAAGGCAGCCCAGGCCCAGTTGTGGCACGGTATGTATGATTAGGCTGCTTTTTTATTATTCTAAAACAAGTCTAAATGTTAATGTCGCAGTACTACTGTAGAAATAAAATGTAATGCATATCTACTGGTTAAAATTAGATAGGTATATTTAAAAAATATATCTAATTTTGTCTTACCGCATCAGCAGCCTCGTCGTTGGATCCGTGTTCGCTGCGTCCTGACTCCATCATGCACGAGTCGAAGAGGACAGCTTGGGTCATGTTGTTCAGGATGACGATGGCACAAGCATGCAACTTGTTACCGTAACACTCGTTTTCACCGTGTTGACATTCGAATTCGTATTGGCCATTTCCTTTATCTGTTGTCTGAAAAGTTGAAAAAATATAATTTATTCGTATAATATTAGAATCGCAACTAACGCATTAAATAGATATCGTCGAAAAACTTTATGAATAACGTCAACATGCTGAAAGTGTTAAATGCTATAAATGACATTAAATATTATTTATAAAGATGGTTATAATAATGAACTGTGTTATTATAGTAACAACTGTATTAGGAGCCCTGCCAGTGTCTTCTCTTTACAATAAATAATGTTACAGAATAACGATACGTCGTGCGATCGGTATGTACTCAAGTGTAATAAAAAAATATATTTAAAATGTGACATTGGAATAAAGAACTGATAACAATAGTACACTTTAAAATTTTGCGACACAAAAAAAAAGAGAATTAAAAATACTAACTTTAGCATTTCCATACGGATATATTTGCACATCCAGATACTTGGCTAGTTTAGCTATTGTTGGCTTCAGGTCTTTTGTGACGAATTCCCTGGAACCTCCACATAGACATTCGTAATATACTTGAATTTTGAGTGCTTCTTCTTGCAATTCTTGACTCTAAAGTAGATACAAATGATGGTTAGCTAAAATCTAAGAAAATATGTTTCATGAGGATGATGGCCCAAAACGGGTTTGGAGATTTAAACATTTTCGTAAATCACCCAGAGCGACACTTCATCTTCTCCTAGCTTTAGCAAATTTTAAGGTCGGCTTCTAATCTAGGCAAATGCAGCTAAATATCAGTTTTCTCCTTATCTGATCCCCACAACCCAAAAGGTTACATTCTAAAGTTAGATCATTTGACAAGATTTTATGAGGATCTCCCTATATCGACTATCAAAGATCTTCATGAGAGCCGAAGCCAATAGCTTAACGTGCATTCCGAGGCATGGAACAGGTGATCTAAAATATGCACATTACTTACGAAAAGTCAGAGGTGCCTGCCTTGAGTTCGAACAAGCCAGTCGGTTATACCACTACGTTATCATTGGTGTCCAAGCGCGACACGTGCGAACAGATAAAATATCGTTTAACATAATATAGGTAATTAGTTATTTTTAAAGCAAACAAACCTCATCGTTGGCCCTTAAATTCTGTCTCTGCGGAATGTCGCCATCTAAAACGTAAAAGGAAACGGATATAAAGTCTGAAAATCAATTACAAAAGTAGATAATATAAATAAGATAGGAAACTAAATGTTAACTTAAAATAAATTCTAACTTACCGACATCTTGTACTACAGCTGTAATTAATTTTAAATTAATAATAATAAAGACGAAATTCAGCAACATGGTTTTTTAGTTTTTGTAAATGTAAGTACTCGTATGTTTCGGCACGATTTGAATAAGTGCGGTAAAGAGTATTTCTCAGAAACTGCCGAACCTACGACGTGCGACGATACCCAACACTATATTATACATTAACTAACTAACACGTCGGAGCAATATATATTATCTATCTATATAGTAAAATCGAGAAGTCATTCACACTACAAGTGCGCGTATAAACTAAATGTCAAATTAAAATCATTATTAGCATACCCATACAATTTTATACAGCTGGGTAAAGGCTTTTATAAAAAATGTAAAAACAAGACATTTTAATTCAAAACAATACATCAGAAATATAATTTGAATAGGAGGATAAGTTGGGAGTGTTTTTTGCAACAATAGAACTCCAAAGGACTTAAATTAAATTAAATTAGATTAGAGGCATTTCTAATAAAGAAATCTTATTATTCCATTTCATATTACATAAGTAATATTCATAAAACAATTCGTAAATAATAGTAAAATAATATTGTATATTTTAATTTTTCATGTACCTGCAATAAGTACCTACTTAAAAATGTATTTTTTTACATACTTAATGTGTTTAAATAAATGAGAATAATAATATTGTAGACACATTTATTCGATTTTTTGACATAGTTAAAACGGAATTACTTATTTTTGACGTAATATTATTCTTTGATTATATTGGTATGTACCTACCTATATATCGCATGGCTAATTGATATTGTAATTGAGTATGGTGTATAAAATTTTAATGATGTAATTTATTAGATGTTTTTTTTTCTTAATTGATATTGACAGGTTATTGACATAAAGTTAACGTATTAATGTTATGTATATTAATTAAGTCTATTAATTAATGTTATAGTTAATTTTGAATATTAGTAAGTAATTTGAATATTAGTGTTATGGTTGAATGTATAGAACTTATTAAAAAATGACATCTTTATATACTATCCCACTTAAAGGTATTCAGAACAAATAAATGGCTATTCTATTAACTATTACTCATAAATAAAAATGTAAAAATGATTCACTGTCATTGATTTTTTGTGATTGATGATTGATGATTGTGATTCACTGAAAAAAAAATGATTTCGGAATAGAAAATTTATAGGTCGGGAATACGCTAGTTAAATAAATCACCCAACATTGCCCCGTCGCTCGGCATCATCACTTACAAATCGAGTGCTCCATCACCCCGACCTAGTGCGTGTTGGTTTGGTGGAGGTTTTGTGACCCGACTTTGTTGATATTCATGAAACCAAAGTTAATGGCATTCGGTCGACTACTACATGAACATGTAACCGGGCCCACAACTTTACTTGCCTTCTGCACTTCTTGCACAAATCTCCAAGGATCTAATCTAAATTAAATGTCATAAGTGCTCACCCATCAACTGAAACACTGCTTTGCCCCAGTGACTGTGTGATAAACCACCGCGTTATCCGGGTACGAGTACATAAACGGCCGTATCTTCTGATTACGGTAACTTAGAACTTTGATTATTCACAACTCCAAGGGATTACAGATCGAATTATCTAATACTAGCTGTTCCCCGCGACGTTGTCCGCGTTATTTTTTTATATATTCCTATAGCACTCAGGGATAAAGTAGCTTCCTATTAGTGAAAGAATTTTTAGGAAATTTTTACAAACTTTACCTCTTTATAATATTAGTATAGATAAATTTCAACTTGATACTTCCTGAGAAAAGGGATCTTATCAGACAGAAAAATGGACAACAAAAAGATCCTATAAGAGTTCTTTTTTTTCTCATGAAGTTCGGAACCTTTAAAATGAGAAGGTATACTATGTTTGTAGGTTTGCCCTTTTTTCATGCAGCAGCGAAGTATCGGATGGACGTGATTTTTTTTGCACAGAGATAGTTTATGGGCCGGAGAGGTGGACACAATAGTCGAAATGTATTATCGAAATGTATGTTTAATTAATTTTCAAGCTACACTTACTGAATAATGCTTTTTTTAAAAAAGGTCTAAATATCATAAAAGTGTTCTTTAGAGCAAATTGCACTCTCACAAATAATTTTAATTGCATTAATGATTAGCTGCACTGTTATTGTTAGTGTCAACTGTTATTATCAATACAAAAAATAATTCAGATTCCCTGAAAATTTGAAAGAATGTCCTAATATTAAAGGAAATTCCTAAAGTTATTGCGTATAGGTAGGTATGTTCAAAACTTTATTTTAATACTTTAACGCAAATAATTTTAGTACTCACTGAAACTGATAAAATGAACTAAAATATTAATGAATCAGCATATAATCTTCAGCATTAATACACTGAATATAACGAGTAAAGAGCATATAAATAAAACAATTCAATTTTCTTTCAGAGTTAACGAAGGATTAATGAGAATAAAAAATAATTTTAGCGAAAGAATTGAATTTTCAGGTAGTTATCAGACGGAAGGCTCTGTTGCAATTAGCCCATTGTTTGCTATGCGGGGTCACCCGGCAACTGGTTCGCATTTTATTTGACGAACGAACGACGCCATCCACCATTCGTATGCACAACAGCCAAATTTCATCTCGTCGTCAGGCGTAGGCATTTCATCCCGTTTCCGAAACAGACCACCTGGCGCTCGCTGATAGAAAAGTTACAAAAATATTTTTCAATTTGAACAACTGCGAATAGTTAGTTATTCTGTACCTCAAGTAATTGGACCAATTATTTTCTATCGTGGTACAATATTCGCTCAATGCGATAAGATCATTGTGCGATTGTTGTGTGGTACCAAATACTTTATTTAGGTATTTGCATACAAATTTATTAATATCAATATAAGCATTTGAGGCTAACTACAATGTCTTTTGGAAACTTTTATTGAAGCGAATATTAAATTATTAAAACCAATATTATTCATTTTAAAAAGCACAAAAACCACTTATTAAACTTAAAAAAGAAATCTTGTGTAATATAAATATGAACGTATAAGAAGTTTCATCTTCATATGAGCGTCTGAAGGGCAGACGGAGTGCAGACTGCAGTCTGGCACAATAGCATCGCGGCTAGCTGTCGGGGCTCAAGGCTTTGTTACCTTACCTCACATAGATAATATTACTTTTTGCTACGTACTTTAGAGAAAATTGAATCGTGATGTAGGTAGGTATTTCCATCAGATGTATGTTGTCTTTATGGAGTTCGGGATGCTCTTGATGAGTGAAAAGATTAAAGTTGCTTCAATTTATTATGTCTTTATGAAGAGGTAGATTTACTACAATGTTGTGTTAGTAGTGTTAGTATTCTCTGGTAGTTTCAGGTTATATTAGACCAAATTAAACTACCTTATACTTTTTCATTTTCATTAACCCGTATTTCATTTTCATCATAATATTGTTTTAAAAAAATGAGAAGAATGTCTTTTGTCACTAAATTTTCCAATCAATGTCAATTTTTGTGTGTCTCTCTCATCGTGTGGTTGATGAACAACCCTTTTCAACAGGGTAAGGCCTCTAACGTGGCTTTACCCTGTTGAAAAATCTCTCAGTGGGCTGGTTACCTAACACAGTTTGTGTACTAGATAAGGAAAAAAAGGTTCCTTCGAAAAAAATACAACCGTAAAGTTACTTCTCAGAAAAATAGATCTGTATATTGCACTCGCACCTTGCTTGCTGCGGCTGGCGACTGTCGCGGTGAGTGAAAACCAGTGAAAACTCCTACACACCAAATAAATCCGTGCTCTGCGTTGTTGAACAATTTAACCGAAACAAAACTTTTAGGACTCGCCGAATAGTTTTAGCTTTTACTGCAGTTGTACAGTCTGATGTAAAAGCGGAAACTATGCGGTGAATCCCAAAATTTTCTAATGGGTTTTGAAAATGCATTTTTTGGGATTTGGGGCACACCGATTCGGTGAGGTTAGCTATAGGGTCGAAGGAGACCGGGACCAAACGGAGCTAACGCACAAAGTTCCCATCATCCTCTATAAATATAAATTGCTCTATAAATATATTTTTTTTTATATTTTGGGATCTCCAAAACAAGAGTGAATATAAGCATCTCAAAGGCAGGTGTATTATACAGCGCCGCTTACCATTAGGTGGGTTTGTGGTCAAACACGGCATTGTTTTCATTATATCATTAATTAAATATTATGATCTCCGAAACGCGAAACGTCACCCGAGACGGAGCTCCGTCAACTTTAGGACTAAGGCCCAATTTCACCATTCACTTTAATAACCGAGTTTAATAAAACTAAGTTCAGCCATACACAAATTGCAGTTCTGAACTCAGTTAAACGCTTGAACCGAGTTTAACTCGATTGATCGCGTTTAGTGTCAGTGGTGAAATCAGCTATTAGTCTCCTAAACTACAGTATCGAACGAAACGTCTCGCACTCAAGGATTTTTTTCACAACCCCCATATCTCATGTCATATAATCTAAAGGCGTAATACTAGAAATTTTTTTCCTCTAAGGCGTAATACCTTCAGATCTGTAGTTCACTTTTGATCACAAGTCCATACAAAGAGCCCCGCTAGTGGCCGCTAGTCAGAACTCGGACTTCCGTTATATTAGACAAAGCCATTTTTGCATTGCTAATGGATTTTTTTAGTTTAGTTACCGTTTCGTCTTTTCTAGCTAAAAGTACGCGCGGTTTGCAAATTTGTATTTGGAAAACTTTCATCAGTAATTTTTTCGTTTGTTGTTTTTGCCTAGAACAATCATTTTTAGGACAGCATTTCTTGATAATAAATTAGTATCATAGTTTTTAAATAATTAGGTCATTGTACTGTTTTGAGGACAAACATATTATTTTGAGTTTATCCCTTATTATTTGATATTCAGTGACTCGATTTGCTATTTATTGTTTGGTTATTTTATTTATTGTTTAGTGTGTTATGAGTGAGTATTTTTATGATAATAAACCATTATTATTTAATTTGGAAATTCCAACAAGTTCAATGTTTATTATTTATCCGTAATCCCTACAAAATAGGTGTCTATGGTGAGCACTATTCTGTAAGTTATACTAAGTTTGTAAGCGTTATAAAATTCAACCAGTACATTTACACAGTTATTACTATACTCTACAATGAAGGAACTAACAAATTAGAGAAAGATTATTGTCATTATCGCTGCGGTAGAAAACATACAAATAAGACTCGTTATACAAATACATAAAAGTAATCCTAGACAGTATATCGTCGTCGCTTTAACAGTTTTTCAGTGAAGACTAATGGTTGCGTCGGCGCGGGAGCGGCGCTCCGCTCCTCCTCGTCCACCGTCGCACCCGCTTCGTTCCCTATTTGCCTTTAATGAGATTTCTCTCCAGACCCTCAACGCTGATTACAAATAGGCTAATAACACACTATCTCTCCAATAGTTTGCGTTCTACCATAGTAGAACAAAAATTCTTTGCAAAGTATGATAAGAAAAGTTGAAGTCAAATTAACGTAAATGTCAACTATTTTCAAAAGTTACATTTATATAAATGTATAATTTTGGTTTCTACATGGAAATGGAAATGTCTAAGTAACCATCATTTTATTTTCTATCGAATAATTGAAAAAATGTTATAAAAATTCTACAGTTATAAAGCTCGTGACTTCAGGCGCCAAAAATTTAATTGCTTTAGCTGAAGACCTTTAGGTTTCGCTAGAAGTTCGGATAATCAGTCTCCATAAAGCTGTTACTGAGAGAGACCACGTAGAAAAAAAGGTATCAGAAATAGGGGATAGTTTAAGGTTTCTTAGTAGCACATACTAGAGAAACACAGTCTTCAGAAAAAAATATTTAGTACCTAAATGATCCGAAAAGTTTTTGTTGATATGAAGAGCATTACAAAAAAAAACATTTTAAGATTAGCAAAGTAATATTGACATTGAAAATTGACATTGTTTAAATTTACTGAATTTCATAGTCCTAGAAATCTTGATAATAGCTGATACTTAATTAATTGTGTCTTGCAATATCAAGACGCAATGGTTAATAAGCTAGTTTTCGTATATTTTACTCAGACGCTGCAAAATTTCAATAAGTTCGTAGCTCCCAGGACGGCGGTGGTGATTCAACAAGTTCAACTTAATAAAAACTCAGTCCGGGTTGGAAGCTTTCCTTCATCGATAACTTTCTGAAAACCTACATCAATTCAAATACTACCTAAGAATATTAGAAATTGAACAGAGAATAATTCATCTAGTCATAATAAAACATCAACGTATTTTTGTCATTTGAGGTATTCGCACGTTTTCCTTTTTCAAACTTATAAAAGTTTAAGATGAAAAGGGTGAATGAGAGCATGTTGTAGCTATAATAAATAGGGAAAAACTCGTCAAGCAGGTGGCCGGCGCGCTCGACGCCGCCGTTTATTTATCTGCACTCAAATGAAAAATTGAATTGAATGTTGTTGCGCTGAAACTTCGCTGTAATACTCCAATACATAGCTATATATATACATACATATATATATTATAAATATATACTTTTGAGAGACGGGGATTATTATCATTTTTCTGTTGAGTGTAGTTGTTTTAAGTATTCTTAGCATTTATTAAACACAAGGTACAACATCGTTGCTCATTATTATAAAGCAAAATCATAGACGATAATCTTACAACAGTGAGATTATTTAATTAGGTAGATCTTACAGGATTGTGAACTCAAAATGGTGCTAATAAGACATTATAGGTAGATATGCCCGCCAAATCTAGTGTGTCTCTAGTGTATCTATGGCGTATAGCAATACAAATTAATTCACAATAATTATGTCGATTGATGTCAAAATCGCTTACAACTCCAAAAACAATTAGTTTCGTAAGTAACGACCGCACACAACGTTTTACCCAGTTTTCCAGCAGGTGACGGTTCTCACGCTATCCTGACATTAATGTACCGTCGCCGAGGGTTTCCCTATCCGCGTTAAATATTAACATGGATCGGCCGGCTACCTTCCAGTTATTGACCAGGACCATACATGCACAATGAACGCCAGACGTGTATTTTTTGTTTTGCTGTTACTAGGTCCTTATGTATGTAGATGCGTAAAAGGTGTTTAATATTCGGTTTTAAGTTTCTGTAACGAGGGGAATTCACCTTTACATTATCACGGCCAGAAATTACTGTGCACAAAACCTAACCTATTTACTATACCTACCTAACCTAACTACCTGTCAATTGTTTAGAAATGAGGACGAGGATACCTAATAATGAACAATTCTATTTAATATCGATACTAACTGTAGATTAGAATAAAACGATGTAACCTTCTGCTTTGGGCCTTGAGCATTACAATCAATATTTCAATTCGATTATTTACGTAAAGTTGTTTGATAGACTTAAAGCTTCGATTAAATTTAACGGCAAAATATTGGAACTAATCACAGTAATGCATTATTTTAATAACGAGAGGCTTCCTGAAATAAAGTGAGCCAACATAGTTTTCGCTTGGCCCCATTTCATTCCATTTTGCCCGGAATCTGAGTCAGGGCAAACAGTGCGCTCTCCAGTCTTTGTTTCCAGCCGTTACTATCGCAGTTCATTTATGACCCTTATCTTTCGCACACGCCTAGGCATAGGTAGTTGGACTAGAAAATCTTTTTATTTCTCTTTTGGCATTCTACACTGCTAGATCATGTTATTTATACGATTCGTGGAACTCTATTGGATGTAATCCAGTACGGATACGTCAATAGTACGGCAACTTTTATAATATGTTACGTTTTGTTGGTATAGTATAGTAGATATCTATTAGTGAAACAAGATATTGTGAAAATACGTATTTTACTTGCAAACTCTTTGTTAGTATTGCGATAAAAATATCTTGTAAGAATTAGATAAACTGAAGTCTTACTGTTTGCTGCAATGTGGTAATATGAAAGAAACAATATTTAATTTGGCAAAGAACAAGCAAAACATCACATCCGTAATAATTATTACTAACATAACACTAACACGGGGACAAAAAACATACATATCAGAAGGCTTAAGGGTTTTTTTCTTTACTTCTGACGCTATCGATTAGTGCTATCAATTACTTGACGAACAGCCTAGAAGTACCAAATAGGTGGCTCCACTAAAATATAAATTAATAGACATAAATTTAAAATAACAAATCAAAACAAATCTCCGAGATAATAAACGAGAGCGAATACCTAAATATAAAATGCGCTTCTGCCAACCTTTCAACTAATGAGATTTATTTTCAATTAGAACCGGGCCGAGGGCCGATCGCAGTCGCCTTTAATGACATAATTTACATCCAGTCTTATTTACGCCCACTGTGCACCCCGATAATGAATCGGAAACGGAAATTCACCGTGATGTACACGAGAATACTTACCCGATATTCAGGTGCTAGACGACATTTTAATTTATTTTAGTCTTAAACACAAGGAGTGTAGACAAAATCTTTACCGGAATAAACGGTTGATACAAGAATTACCGAGATTACATGATTGAAATTGTGTTAATGCTTATTGATTTACGTATTAAATAAGTACTAACACGATAACAATCATATAATCTCGAAATGAAATTACTTTACAAGTCAAACCAATTTCTGTTAATGCCGATCACGTATCGAGAGAATGCTTCATCCGAAGCCATTCATGACGTGCCAAGAAGGGATTTCTGGACTACACTAACATTCTTATTCAAGAGCTGTAGAGTTAACTCGATGTCTAGGAGTTTGAAGACATAACAATTATACATAAGTACCTATGCAGGTTCGATCTAAATAATGATATCGTTTAAATGGCTTCCATTATTAGACTTGAGTAAAAAAGTACCTACTTTGTCTGCATCCGGTGGAATTTCAATTTGACGCCAATCATATACTTGATCAGGTAAAACAATTTACATAGAAATTCCCTAGCAGTCTATATTCAGGCCTGATTGATTACATTTGAGAGTGCCGGTGGAGGCATTGACAGAAATTGATACGACTGTCTACAAAATGATACGTATATGTTTACAACGACTCTCCTCAGGATCTGAGTTTTATGGCATTTTTCCTTTTAGTTATCTACTTATATTTTCAGAATATGTAATAAATACACTGCCAGCGACGAGAATCTATGTTGACGTTGATGAAATATGTATTAGTTTATTATGTACGAGGGATCAACAACATTTTTTCGTCAATTTACTGCTCGTGGCAGATATGAAGGCAATATTTCTACGCTATCTGTGTGGGGCGCTGAGATTGCACGACTTTTATTGGAATAAACATACTCCCCTACTATAAGAAAATGTATGAACACATCAGATTTGCGTATTTATGCATAAATGGTAATAGTGAAATAACTCATATAAATGTTACTTGCAGGTTTTGCCTATCATCAGCTCCTTGCTGCCTTACAACGTGCTGTGAGAAATTCATAATTTATCAACAGAATATTAGAAGAATTCTAAGATATAACTGCTATAAAACTTAGTGTATTCTCATCAGAAGAAAGCTTACTGTAAAAATTGCGTGTGGAAAACAACAATAAACTTAATTGTATTTAACTTATGCTAAAATATTCCCATCTTACTCGGTCTAGACTTTCTAACATCCAATCAATTAATATTACAGTACGTTCGAGCAATTTTCTAAAACGGGGAACCAGTTAATTACATAAATTGTACCAGGCGCTACGCAGGAAATTAGGTAAAATCATTCTTTATTAACCCCCGACAAAAAGGAGGTGTGTTATTATTATAATAAGTTGTGGGTATTTAGTACGCCCTTTACACACATAAAACAAGTGTAAAATGTTGTTGACTCATCTAAGCTTTGTGCAATGCGGGCTATTTTAATTCTATGGGCTTTAGAAACATTGTAAAGAAGCCGAACCCTAATTACATGGTAAGTTCATTCATTAAAAATGCTTAATTTTTCAGCAGGCGTGGTGGATTTACGTCTAGGAAATTTTACCCGAACTCTTTAGTCTGTAATACTTGTATATAGGTAGGGACTTGTAGATATTGTCGGGAGCACTTGAATTTTTCATGAGTTATCAAAGGCCCCAGGCTAGCACACCTTGCTACGCCAGAGAGTCTGTCGTCTCGCCCAACACCGAGCAAAAAATTGTCTCTGTTTTATGACTATTTTCACCCCCATAAGGATGGGTGTGCGTAACTAACACAGGGAAATGTTTACGCGTAAGAATAAAAGAGGTCAATGAACCGAATGAGTATTATTCATGGACAGAATGTATTTGAATGTGTTGTATTTTTTATGAATGAAAATTCGGTCGATGTGTATCAGAATTTTTATGTACCTCGTATTTTTCTTGTAAATTATTAGGAAATTGTTACGTAACTTAATATATGTACTACAAGAAGAAATGACTATTCTATACTTAGTACCGATAACAATTGAAAAAAAAAACCTCCGACTCGACGTCGGCGTCGCTCGGCTGCCACCTCCCCTAGGATTCAATTTCCCATCCGTAATACTAAACATACATTTGTGTAATTTGTTCACATCAGTTACCTATGAGCTCGGGAAGTACTTAAATTGCCATTTGAGCAATAACATGGGTTTTCCTGCATTAAATTCCCCTTCTCTCCCTCAGGTATCTACGTAACATTTGTGTTTTGAAAATTAGGGTAACAATATATTAGTACAACATGTGGAACATAAAGCATAACTGGTATTAGATTTGATACTTTATACAGTGCTGTAATTAGCCTTTTATGTGCCTTCTATATGATACGAGTGACTAACTGCGCCCATGCATGACTCAAAACTTGCTCCTGGTCTGTTTTTGCGTGCCTCCAGTCTTCGCCCTGCGCCTGAGCACCGCTGGCAACACCCTATTTTCCTAACTAATCCTACTATATAATATTATAAATGTGAAAATTTGTACTGAACGGATGTTGATGAAACTTTCTAGTAATAAAGTTGGTACAAATTTTACATGGGATTAAAGATGCATTTATGGATGAAGAGCGAGAATGCGGCCCTTAATTTAATCTGAAATAATAGATTTATCTACGACCAATAAATATTGTATTCAGATATATCAGATAATAGGGGAGACGTTATTATTGATAGGCTTAATTAGATAAGTGTGTAAGTCAAATTGGACAATGATATATGTATATTAATTTTAAAGTGATGGATCCATTATCCTAAATTGGAATTGAATACTAATTTTACAAAATCCAAACATGCAATCATATTTGCCCCCATTACATGCAATCTTGTAATTTAATTCATTTGTAAGAAAAAACTTTAAGAATAAACCGACCATTAAAACCGAAAAAATAAAACACGTTTTATCAACGCTGTGAATTCATAATTCTGTGAATAAAACGCAGTTTTTAATAATGGTATTCAAGAGAGAATGGTGAATGATTTGATGGTGCCGCGGTTGGTAGACCGAGCGCCCTTGCCGCTTTCGTCGGGCGGGCGTCGAAAGTGTCACCATTTATAATTGAATACATTTAGGGATTTATGAACATTTTGACTTTAATTAATATTGAAAACAATTATACACTTTGGGGAAGTGGCAATGGAAAAAAATTAACTCAACTTTTATATTTTTCATTTCTAGTTGAATCAACTAGACGTGGTCAACGTCTTAGGTCCAATTTACAAGAAATTGACATAATTTTATTAAACTAACGACTATACTTAATTATTATTGGTCTGACTGTGGACTGGCTTCTAAAGTTTTGACAAGTGACAAATATAATCTATACTTATAAAATGGTAACGTGACTGACTGACAGACAACGCACAGCCTAAACCGGTGGACCTAGGGACTTGAAATTTTGAGACAATATTCTTTAAGTACCGTAGGGGTGCACTAAGGAAGGATTTTATGAAACTTCCCCCCTAAGTAGGTAAAAAAGGGGGTAACAGTTTGTATGTAAATCCGTCGTTCTTAACGTTAAATGAACGAAACTTGGTATTCAGCTTTTCGGTAAATGAAAAGACGAGCATTGTTTTTTTTTTTAAATCTACCCTTGAGTGGATAAAAAAGGAGGTGAAAGTTTGTATGGAAGATTCGTTATTTTTTTAGTTACAGATGTAAAAATTAGTGTTAAGCTTATTCGCTAAAAATAAGATGGACGTGTATCAGAAAATTTGGATTTTTTCCCCCTAAGGAGATATAAAAGGGGGCTAAAGTTTGTAGATATGAAAATCCGTCATTAAACTTGATAATTAGCTTTTCGGTTAACAAATAAGACGTGTTTCAGCTTTTTGAAAACTCTACCTATTAGGGAGGAAAGGGGGGGGGGGGGTGAAAGTTTGTGTAGGAAATTCGGTATTAGTAAGAGACATCAAAGTGGTATAACTAATGCACGTATTGAAGTCATGAAAATTAGTAGGTACGAGTATACTCGAGAACTGCTGGACCGATTTTCATGGTTTTTGATTTGATGGATTAGTCTCCACCTATAATATAATAGAAGAATCGAAGAAAATAAAATGGAATTATACCCTTTGGGTATGGTAGGGTATGGGTAGGGTAGGGTAGGGTAGAGGTAGAGTAGGGTAGGGTAGGAATAGAGCAGTAGGATAGAGGTAGAGTAGGGTAGGGTAGGAATAGAGCAGTAGGATAGAGGTAGAGTAGGGTAGGGTAGGAATAGAGCAGTAGGATAGAGGTAGAGTAGGGTAGAGTAGGAGTTGGGTAGGATAGGGGTAGGGTAGAGTAGCGTGGGATAGTGTAGGGTAGGGTAGAATAGGATAGATGTAGAGTAGGGTAGGGGTAGAGTAGGCGTTGGGTATGGTAGGGGTAGGGTAGGTTAGGGTAGGGTAGAGTAGGGGTTGGGTATGGTAGGGGTAGGGTAGGGTAGGGTAGAGTAGCGTAGGGTAGTGTAGGGTAGGGTAGAAAAAGCGTGGAAGTAGAATAATCACGCGTACAACGTCGCGCGGGACAGCTAGTGTTATTATATTATAATTGTGTTTACTCCATCTTTAGTCACATAATCAAATTAAATTAAAATATTTTTTTTTTGTAAAAAGAAAAAATCGATTAAGTTTAAATTAATTTGAAATTTACAAGGAAAATAAATTAATGTGGTCAATTTTAAACATTTTTTTTGTATAATTTAGCGATATTTCTAGCGCCAGCCATTGTCCTTTGAAATCACATTCATCTGGTGACACTAGCCACATTGGGAGGACGACCGAGGCGGACAAAGTCCTACGCCCGCGCCGCCGCGCCGCCATCGCCAGGTCGACACACTCCGACTGAACAACTGAGCGCCAATGTCGCAAGGTTGTTCAATTCCTAAGGGTCGAACACCTTTGCACAACTACATCTCGCCACAGCATATCGCGCTTTGCTTTAATCTGTTTGTTTATCGCCCAGACATGATAAGCACCCACTATTATGCGAAAAATATCGAAAAATCATGCAAGCTTTCACCCCGATTTAGTAAAGCCAAAGTTTATATACGATATAATAATAAAAAGCTTATTGAAACACGTTCACGACTAGGACATTGAACTTTTCGTTGACCCATATATGACCTTAGCTAGCTTATGCATTCAATTTTCTCCGAGACCTATTTTAATCTATACGATTTAATTTTATCTTGGTAAGGACACATATAGGTACATTGACATTGTAAGGACTAGAGATTTCATAGACAATTTGACATAAAGGCTGTTTGCTTTTATATAGATTTAAGGTACTTACCTACGAGCAAATATGAGATACGAGATACGAAAGGTAAGGAGAAATTTATAAGAATTAGATCATACATCATAGCTCCAAAAAATATCAGTATTGATTGTATCAAATTGTAGGCAGAATCAGTGAAGCTTTTCCATTAAAGGTAACATTGTCTTTCGTATACGTACTGTACGGTATATTCGGTATATACGGCGGCAGCCTTGACCGCGGTGTGGCTTTTATTTCACATAATAAAGCTTCCACGTGAGGTAGGTACCTTTAACGCCAAAAAGGTCTTTAACGTAAGCCACCTCTTTTATCTGGGAGCTGAGTGAAAGACGTGCTGAAACTCGTGCTATATTAAAACTGCGACGGTGGTGATGAGGTCGCTTGTTACTTATTAATGCAACGTGCTCGCCAGACGTTGAACTGCTCTGGTTTAAAACAAAGAAAAGAAAAATGCTAACGGATTACGAAGTTGCTTTCGAGTATAATAATTTAGTCTCAGTATAATTAAATTTTTAAAAGTCCCAAGTTTTCAAAAACTAAATATTTGTAACGAAAACCATAGCCCTATACGAGCTCGTTTCTCTTTATGTTTTGTCTTTGTCAAAACATGATAGATGTCATGAATGACGAAAATATAATAATTAATATTAAGAGAGGAAGAATATTTTGTGTTTAAAGACCTGATAATAAGCTTTAAATGTTGTTTCTTTTAATTTCAGGTAAGAGGGTTTATTAGTATTGTAAATATTTAGATAATTTAGTATTGTTTGTACCTAAATGAATAAACTTTTAATTTCAGAGAAACTCAATTTCTGCTTATTTTCAAAACCAACATAAACACTTTATTATAAAACAACATTTTTGCTGCTATATTTTAAGGAATATGGATAAACTAAGATTCGATTTTGCTGTAAAATCAGCATCAGACGAAAAATCAAACATTATTTGCATTACATCCATAGCTACACCTAACGGACAGACTTTTGAAATGCCGATAGAATACCAACCGGCAAGTCTACACCAAGCAATCACAAGTTCTCAAAACTATGCCAAAATAAAAAAAACATTAAACAAAAGACACCAAGTAAGGAAAATATGGATAACCTTGACAAAAGACATATCAAAAATATATTTAGACGACGAAGAAAATTTACAATTTAATGATTTCTACCTTGAAGAAATTTTAGAAAAAACAAATGGTGCTGAATCTATACCTAGCGGCTCAAATCAAACATTGGAAAAACTGTTAGAGAAATTGCTTGAAGAAAAACAAACAAAATCTGAAACTAAAAATTTAGGGAAAATTGCTAAGGATTTCATGATTGAGAAATTCACTGGCAGGAACTTAAATGCTTACCAGTGGATTAAAGATTTCAATAAAGAATGTGAACGTTTCCAAATTAACGAAGATAAAAAGAAAATTGAAATTTTTAAAAATTTCTTGGAATACTCCAGTGCAGATTGGTATAAATGTATGCTAATAAAACTTACAGTGGACTCGGAATGGAACAGTTGGGAGAAAAAGTTTTGTGAGACGTTTGCTAACAAAGGATGGTCACCCATCAGATATGCTCTTGCTTTTAAATATCAATCAGGATCGTTACTTGATTATGCTTTAAAAAAAGAAAAATTGTTACTGGAAGTAAGAAAATTAATTGATACTGGGACACTTATAGACCTTATAGCATTTGGCTTACCTAATTATGTGGCTGATAAAATTGACAGAGAAATTTTACAAGGAACAGAAGATCTCTACAATGAAATAGGAAAATTGGAATATCTTGTTGGAAAGAATAAATACGATAAAAAAAATAATATATATACTGACACTAAATCAAAAAAAAATGAAGAAAAAGAACCATGCCAAATTTGTGTCAACGAAAAAAAAGGAATACGTTACCATCCCGAGAAAAATTGCTGGTTTAAAGGAAAAAATCAAAAACAGGTTGTGAAAACTGTAAATAACTCTGAGCTGGAAATTGAATTAAACGAGGAAAATCAAAAAAACTAGAGGTGCCACCATTAATACAAGTAAAGTTACTATTAAACGATACTCTAAAAGTTTCAGGAATTTATGATTCAGGTTCAAATGTGTCATTAATTAATGCAAAATTATTGAAGATACAACCAAAAAAAAAAAAACAAGTAATAAGCAAATAGTAATTTTGAAAACTATTAATGGTGAGAAGAAAACAAAAGGTATGGTAACATTAAAAATAAAAATCTACAATATTGAAAGAATGGTGGATGTTTTTGTAGTAGATAATGAAAATTTTAATTACGATTTTTTAATTGGTTTGGATTGCATTAAAAATTTCAAATTGTTACAAAATGAAGAATTGAAGATCATACAATGTAACAATCCAAAAGAAAACAAGGTAATATCAAATAAAGAGGATATAAAAAATAAAAAATACTCAAAAAACGATACTTCAAGTTTAACAAATGTCAAAATTCCTGATGTACTAGGTGATAAAAATAAAGAAGAATTTATTTTACACTCTGAAGTATTAAAACAAGAAACTAAACTCGTAAACAAATGTGAAATTAATTTTAATGAACATATAAATTCGGATGGATTTGAAATATTAGTAAACCATCTAGATTTAAATCAACAATCAGAAATTGATAAGTTGATAGAAAAATACAAACCGGTCTTTGCTAAGGATAAATATGACATCGGTACTGTGCGAGATTATGAAGCTCATATTGATTTGATGGTGGATAAATACTGCTACAAACGACCATACAGATGTTCATTTGAAGATAGAAAAGAAATAGAAAATCAAATATCAAAACTACTGAAGAGGAATTTAATAGAGGAATCTTATAGCCCATTTGCTGCTCCAGTAACTCTAGCATATAAAAAAGAAGATGAAAAAAGAACAAGGTTATGTATAGATTTCAGAGAATTGAACAAAATTGTTGTCCCACAATCACAACCTTTTCCGTTGATTGAGGATTTAATGATAAAAACAGTAAACTGCAAATATTTTTCTACTTTTGACATAAATTCAGCATTTTGGTCAATTCCATTAAAGATTCAAGATAAATACAAAACTGCATTTGTTACACAAGAAGGCCATTTTCAATGGACGTGTCTCCCGTTTGGATTAAAGACTGCTCCAGCCATTTTTCAAAGAATATTGAGTAACATCATAAGAAAATACGAACTCTCTAACTTTGCAGTAAATTTCATAGATGACATTTTAATTTTTTCGAGAACTTTTAAAGAACATATACTACACCTATCAAGACTACTGGATGCAATACTAACAGAAGGTTTTAAACTAAAATTTTCGAAATGTAGTTTTGCAAATAATCATGCCAAATATTTAGGTCACATAATAGAAAACAATTCAATCAGACCTTTAAAAGACTATTTAACTGCTGTAAAAAAATTTCCAGTACCAGAAACAAGGAAAAATGTACGTCAATTCTTAGGAAAAATAAATTTTCATCATAAATTTGTACCACACAGTGCAATTATCCTAGATCCGTTACACAATTTACTAAGGAAAGATGTGAAATTCATATGGTCTGCAGAATGTCAGGAATCATTTGATAAAATAAAAGTATTGCTATGTTCAGAGCCAATTCTGAATATCTTTGACCCTGAACTACCAATAAATATTTATACAGATGCTAGTATCAAAGGTGTGGGAGCGGTGTTGAAACAAGAAGATAAAAATGGGGACAATAAGCCGATTGCTTATTTTTCAAAAAAATTAACTGCAGCTCAAAAAAAGAAGAAGGCAATATATCTAGAATGTCTGGCAATAAAAGAAGCAGTGAAATATTGGCAGCACTGGCTTATGGGAAGAGAATTTATGGTATATTCAGATCATAAACCATTAGAAAATATGAATATCAGGGCTAGAACTGACGAGGAACTAGGAGATTTGTCGTATTACTTATCCCAATATAATTTTAAAATAAAATATAATCCCGGAAAATCAAACCAAGAAGCAGACTGCTTGAGCAGAAATCCAGTTCTAGAACCTTATGATAATATTGATGACTTTTTGAAAGTTGTAAATTTAATAAACATAGAAGATATAAAAAAAGACCAACACACAAATCTAGATCTACAAAATAAAAATCTTATATTGAAGGATGAAATTTATTATAAAAAGAATAAAAGAAGAAATAAAATACTACTTTCAGAAGAACTTAGCAAAATTTTAATAAAGGATGTCCACAATACTTACTGCCACATTGGGAGAACCCAGATGACAAATAAAATAACACCTTTCTACACAGCAAAGAATATCACCGAAAATATTAAACAAACTTGTGATAAATGTGAAATTTGTATCAAAAACAAATCAAGGAGGAGGTCAAAATATGGTTTAATGTCACATTTAGGTCCAGCAACATACCCATTTGAAATTGTATCTATTGACACTATTGGAGGCTTTGGAGGATCACGGTCAACAAAAAAATACTTACATCTTCTGGTTGATCATTTTACAAGATATGCTTATATTCTTACATCGAGAAATCAAAGCTCTAATGATTTCATTAAACTAGTAAAAAATGTGACACAGAGTTACAATATTGATATGATATTAACGGACCAATATCCTGGCATAAATTCCAAAGTTTTTAAAGAATTTCTGAAGAAGGAAAATATAAGAATAGTTTTCACTGCTGTAGATACACCATTTTCGAATGGACTTAATGAAAGGTTGAATCAAACTTTAGTTAATAAAATAAGATGTAAAATAAATGAAGGCGATAAGAAGACAGCATGGTCTACTATTGCACAGGAATGTGTAGAAAAATATAACGAAACCGATCACACGGTCACGAGGTTTGCTCCAAAACATCTTTTGGAAGGTAAAAATGTTAATATTTTACCACTTGAATTGAAATCAAGATATACAGAAGAAGATCTGAAAAGAGATAGGGAATTAGCTCTTGAAAACACAATAAAATCTCACAATTATAATAAAAAAATATTTGATCTGCAAAGAAAAGAATTTAAATTAGAAGTAGGAGATAGAGTCTACGTGGAAAACGGAAATCGATTGAATAGGAAAAAAATGGATGAATTGAGGATTGGACCATACAAAATTCTAAAGAAGATTTCCAATTCAATTTATGAAGTTGATGTCGGACACAGGAAAGAAGAATCAAACCTTTACCACATTACAAAACTATCGCCGGTGTTTGGTTAGTCAAAGAACAACTGCTTACGTTACCACTTGCAATTGATTCTTTTTAGGGGGGGGAGATGTAACGAAAACCATAGCCCTATACGAGCTCGTTTCTCTTTATGTTTTGTCTTTGTCAAAACATGATAGATGTCATGAATGACGAAAATATAATAATTAATATTAAGAGAGGAAGAATATTTTGTGTTTAAAGACCTGATAATAAGCTTTAAATGTTGTTTCTTTTAATTTCAGGTAAGAGGGTTTATTAGTATTGTAAATATTTAGATAATTTAGTATTGTTTGTACCTAAATGAATAAACTTTTAATTTCAGAGAAACTCAATTTCTGCTTATTTTCAAAACCAACATAAACACTTTATTATATATTTATTTTCTTTTAGACCTTACAGGTGTCATAAAGGCCGTACGGAGCAAGGTAAATAATTAAAATAAAAACCAGTCAAGTCCGAGTCAGACTCGCGCACCGAGGTCCTTATATACCTATTTAAAACTGACGAAGGGTTTTAAAAACAGTGCTAGTGATAAACACCGTTCTATATTTTCTGTAATTTTTACCTACACTTTTATCAAAAAAAATTAGCAAGGTGAAAATAAAGTCCTATTTCAACTCCTTCAACAAGGAATAAAAAAAAAAAACTAGGGTTACCATTTTAGCTAGCATAAACTACAAGAAAACAAGTTAAACCGAATTAAAATAACTCACGCTTACCTAATTATTTTTTTGCAAGAATTAACACTTGGCGAATGTGGCAATGCTCTAACGTTCGATTTTATTTTATTACATTTACAAACTATTACAAAAATGATATAATGATAAATGTTTTCTTCTATATTTCTAGTTGTAATTTTTGTAATGTAATGTGAACCTTATTATTAAATTCATAGATGCAGAACAAATCGTGTTTTATTTTATTGAATTATCCTAAAAGTGAAAATCTAACACATATACTTTTTACAATACTTTTTAGATATAACATGATTACCTAACTGCCTCGCTATTTCGGCAACCAAGAGAAACCATACTATGTAGCCTACATTAATACTTGCCCACACAAACTGTCCGACGTAGGTATGTTAGCGATACCTGAAAGCAAACCCCTGTTGAATAGTTAGTTTTTAAATAATTATGTCGTTGTGTGTAACCAATGCGTGATACACGCGATCTATTAATACGACAAAAAGATTTTAGCTTTACGTACTAGGAAAATACGAGTAAGTAGAGGCCATTGTAAGCTACTCCTTTGTAGAGTATTACACTCTTTCACAGTTATTTTGAAGCAGTAACAGCCTAGTAGTAAGACCGTTGTACTGCAAAGTCAATCACTGTTTTTTCTTTATACTGTATTTATCATTTTCACATTAAACTATTTTTCATCTGAATTAAAAATATATTTTATTAAATATACAAAAGCCTTGCTAAAAAAGAAATCACAGTTTCATGGAATATAAGAGTCAGTTCACACGAAGACGCAGCCTTTTTCAGTTGCAATGCATATTTACTACACAAAAAGGTTTACCTACTAAAAACATTTCACCGCGCTGCGTCGAACTGCGCCGCGTCTCGGTGTAAACCGATAACCCGACTAAACCCTATCTCATATTATTATTATTATAATCAACCTTAAACCACCAGCTGCTTTCATTTATTTGGAAATTAAGTTTTTAGATATTTTTTAAACAACTGTGAGATTTGTTTGTTGAGCAACAGTAATTGAAATCTAATTGTCTGAAAATCTAATCTGAGTGTGTTGTTGGGCTGGTTTCATTATCATCGATGTTTTTTTAGGCAATCAAAACGAAGAATCTACGACCATTAATTGTACCCATTTTACGACTTTTGTCACAATTATTATTATTAAGGTTCGACGCACTGTGATAAATAATTAGAAAAACTTTCACACGGCGACTAAGGTGGCTAATCCAAATTTTTTACTTTTCTAATAAAATATTTATATGGTCGTACAGGACGCACGTCCTTCCGTCCGATATTTTTTTTTGTATTAAAATCCTATGTTTTACGAGAATATTTTATATGGGATTAACGTATTATTCAATTTATTTTTGTACTGGTGTTTTCTTACTTGGTTTGAATTACTGTAAAACTTTTATGCTGCGGCGTTGAGAGTCGAAGCCCTATGTCTTGCAGGTTGCAATACACTGCGATAAGCAGAGAAAATTGTTGAACGAACTAATAAAGGAAACATAATTATTTTGACTAGCTTAATCACGCGTGTTCGTTCGCATGGAGCTCAGACCAAGATATAAATTATTTATTTTTCCTTTTCAAATATACATAAAATTAATCTTAAGTTTTAATATCGGTCATCGGTGTTTCAAGTTTCATTCAAATCTGTTTAATTAGTTAACACGTGATAGAAACAAACATCTTCATAAAATTCACATTTACAATATAAATATAAAATATGTATAGTTAGATAATGTAGGATAATAGTAATGTAGGATAACAATAAACTTTGTAAATTTTTCAAAGCTAAAGGCACAAAGCGCATGTACTTACCGTAGCGAATGTAGCAATCGTAGCGTTCGTAGCCGTGTAGCCGTGTAGTAGTGTAACTTCTACGAACTAACAATTTGAACATTAAATACAAAAAGTATTATACATTATATGAAAAGTTAATGTATAAAATTATTTTTATAAATTTTCACCTTTTTTAAAGATTTTGTACCACCACACACACCACACTTAAGAATTTACAACCCTATGTAATAAAATATACATGCTACTGTAAAACTATTTTCCTTTTAAGTCCTAGGCAAATCAATGTCTGCAGCAATATTAGTTTATTGGTACGAAAGTAAGTAGTCGACAAGTGATTTCCTGTTTCAAGTATGCCTACAGTGCATGAAGCGGTGGCGGGTATTCTATTCATAATATTTCATACGGCGGAAATTGGAAAATGTTCAGCATGATAATAATATGAAGGTTTTCCCATGTAAGTTTATTCTTCGAGGTAATCGCTTTCGATAAGTACCTACTTTATTTAAATTCAGGATATTTATCCGCAAACTTGGAAGGTAAAGGGTCTTATATGTATTTTTAAAAAGTCCCGTGTTTCTTAGGTGTAACAAAATAAATGATTTAAAAATAAACTAGTCTTTTCTAAAAGTGAGCTAGGAATATTTAATCTCACCTACTTTAAGATTATTTTAGACTTATAATTATTTCAAATTAGAGTTTAAAATAATCTTAAGGTGAGTAGGCTTATATTCTTTAATTGTCTAAAATGTAGGAAATAGTTTCATGTAAAAAAATATGTTGTAACTGAACTCTACACAAAATTATTATTACAAACTCTATTTTGAACTTGCGTGAAAATTGATTCACTTATGTCTGTAAATTGTACCCATGATTCAGCAATAGCTCTTTTTTAGTAGTACTTAGTAGTACATTTATAATTAAATAAATATTATATTCTTTAATATCAGTTTAGTACTTAATACTTTAATAGGTAAGTAAGTAGCTGTACTTAATTAAAAATAAATAATTCGCAGTTAGCTTAATATAGCAATAGCTCTAAATAATTGTGCAGCATAAAAACTAAGTTAAAGATGGTATACTTAGTTGGGTAATAGACTCGTTTGTTATAAAAAAATATTGCAGATAAGAAATTCTCAAAGGAAATGAAAAAAAAGCAGCTTCCAGGTAGTGTTTATTGTCAGCTGCATGCACTTACTCTACAGAGAATCTTATTGCTCTTATCTCGAGAAAAGGCGAAGAGAAATAAGGATGAAAGAAGGGCAGACACAAAGTAAGTAGTTGGATAATTGGCGCAAGAGTAGTGGATGCTGGCGAGTTCACGCGGAAATAAACTTGCAGCTGCTCGTAATTAGATAAGTTTAAGGAACTGCAATTAATTAACCTATTGAATGAGACCAGATAAGGAAGCTTACGTACGTAAAGCACAAAATTAATTAAGCTTAGAAAAATTAGGGGAAAGAGAGAGAGAAATAGAACTATAGCTTAGTTGGTTAGAGCAGTACGTTATCTATAGGTAACATTAAGAACGAAATATATTATTACAATGGAATTATTGAAATGAGGTGTAAAATTGATTTAATTCAATCATTGACGATTATGCACGATTTAATTTATACAAATCAGTGATCTGATCAACGAGTAAATAGCGTATGCATAAAAAATAATATTTGGTCCTGGATTAATATTTTCTGGGGCTGGCTCGGCTGTAATATAATAATTAATGTTTGAAAAAGGGGCGAAACTATACATTATTGGTATTTTACAGTGTACCTAAAACTACATTTTTTTACAATACTAAGTTTTACAATCTTTGTATTTATGTAAAGAGCCACTTTAGTTCCTCCTGAACTACTTGGCCGATTTTGATAAATGGGGTATCATTATGATTTTTAGAGATCGTGTGTGTCATATAGGCCATTAGAATTAAGTACACTCGACCGCGAGCTGACCGATCGAGTTTATCTGATTTCAAGAAACAATGCAACAATAATCAAAGGCAACAAAGAAAACTATTTGAACTTTTGAACGTCGACGACGCGGATGACAGCGGCTTGCGGCTGGCTGCGGATGACCGAGCGACGCGGGGCGCCCTCCTCCTCCGTTCATTGCCCGCTCCACCGCACATTTCCGTTTCCATCCACACACAATTTGCCTTCTCCTAGATTGAACAGCTTCCGATAAGTTCGTGTGAAGCCTTTCAGTGCAGTTACACAGAGAATAAAGTCGCAAAATGGTGATAAAAGATTTTTTTAAATAACCTTATGGTGTCATGTCGTTATAATGACAATTGACAGTGACTGTGTTATACTAGCACCTTATATTTAAACCATAATGAATGCTTAATATTTAGAAGACATTAGATTTTGTACCAACATACTTACTTATCGTAAGTACCTACCTACCTAGTGTTCCTATTCTCTCTCTGCAGTCGTGAATTCGTGATTAAATAATTTGATATACTAAAGTTGAAAATAGCCTCAAGAAAATACGATTTTATTACCTTCACGGAAAGGTGAGCAGAAAATCCATCTTGAAAAAGTGGATTATAATCTTTCAAGCAGGCTTCGTCATACTTATACCGTTATACGTTGTACTTTTGAAATATGTTATAAAGGAAACCTTTTTCCATCAAACAATAGTTTCTATAAAACAAGATCAATGTACTAGCCACGATGGAAACGACGATATATCACTGTTTAACAAAAGACTCTAAGGGCTTCCGAATCTCTACAAAGGATAACCTTTTAAGTTATTGGAAACCGGTTTTAAAATTGAACACTTCTAACGTTTACTGGTTTTAATTGTATAAAGACATTTATGAATAAAATATTCTGTAAAACAGGTAACTTGGTTTTGGGTACCTACATTACGGTTAAAATGACACAGTCCTATAACAGACGGATAGACGGGAGGACGATGTTGTATTAGTAATATAAGTTTAGGTAAGTACATAAAGTTATAATATATTTATTAAGACTAGGTTCCAGTTAGTGGTCGAAACTCGACCGTACTTTTTTTTATAAATTTTTGTTTTCTGCACTTCTTCTCTATATATATAAACTATGTATTATAACTATGCCAAGATTCACACTCTTATAAGTCTTATAAGTAGTATAAATTCTTAAAAGAGATCCACAGTTTTCGCTAGACGTATTAATATATAGATTACGGTAAAGAAACAACGTAAGAGCCTTAACAAAAGATAATATCGTTAAATAAAAGCATTGCGGGATTGCGAAACAAGCTTTTTTATTTTATGTGAATGAAAATAAAAGTTATCGTCTAAAGACGGTACCATTTTTCCTCACAATCACTAGCCGTAGGGAAAATGCGATTCAGTCGCAGTATTAAATCGATTGAAATAAGAGCCTGCAACCTTAATCCCATGAAATTCAGCGAGTCCGAAGACCTTTCGATGTCTTCGCTGTAAACCCGGCCATTGGCAAGTTAAGTCTCGACATTTTTATGACTTCATTGGAATATATCATAATAACAGGCTAAGTACTAGTAGAAGTCGCGTAATAAAGGTTCCGTACCACCAACCCTTGAGCAAAGAATCTATTACTTCCTTGAGATTTCACTTTTTATTACTACCTAATATATGAATATATTAACAAATAAAAAAAATATATTTAATATTATATTTATTTGCATACCATAATGTGAACTTTGGTGGTAGGTACAATTTGTATAGATCATCATGAACCCTGTCGCCGTCGGGCACAGCCAATTAGGAGTAAGCAAATTAGGAGTGCTTTCTTTGAACATGCATTAATAAAAAGTCTCCAGCCCTTCAGATCAATCCCATGATAGACGTACAAACAGACAAACGAACGGTATGGGTTTGATAATGTAGTCCCAATTGGATCCTTTGTTTACGGAATCCTTAAAATGGCAGCTAATAGGATTTTGCCTGATTTCGCGGATCTCCGTAAATCCTGTCTGACTTTATAGTAAGTACTTTGACTTTATCGGGTGGTCGGTTCTAAGCGTTCTAACTTTAAAATTTATTGGTAGGTACCTATACACCTTTGTTTCTGAGATAGATTGTTTGTCTACGTTTTGCAAAGATATTTTTTTAAATTAGTTTTAAGATATACCTATGTAGCTGTATCAAAACGAGTTCGTAATAAGTAGCCAATCATATCAAGTTTTTTTTCTACCATAATACAAAAAGCCTAAAGCCTTGCACCTCATAAATCAAAAGAAGTAACAAATAAAAAATATCACGAAGAAGCAGTACATGTCTTATCTCGGTAGGCAGGATTCTGTCAATGAAAAATCAACATCCTTGAAATATATGAGGAGGAAGAAATTTTTATTTTAGGTACAGTATTTACCTACAGCTGTTAAATGATATACATATTAGGTACTAACATACATGCCTATACCTAATAGGTACTTATAACAAGATCAAATTAGGAATCTTGCATCTTGACCATAAGATCTTGACCCTTAAAAGGTCGATAAATTTATTATAAGTCCTGAGTTTTCTAATTTTCTTAATTAGACAACTAATTAAGAAGTTGGTTATAGTATACACATATATGTGTATAGGTATAGATATTATATATTATAGTTTTCGTATTATTGCTATTTTAATAGTATCTTCACAAATCCAGGGTACCTTCAGACTGCTGTTTTATTTATTTATAATTATGTACCTTCTTTGCTTTCAATTATTTAAGTATTTGTTTTAATTGTGTTTAAGAAGAACTTATTTATTATTTTCATTACTTTTTTTTCAATAAAATTGCAATGGTTGCACTTTTCTAAGATTATCTTTGTAGATTTTGAGTAGCTTTGGTTAACTACAGATTGGTAATGGTTAGTAGCTTTGAAAAAGTGAACACCATAAATATCACGAATTTGAAATATTTCTCGTTTAATTCAGTCTGACTGAATGTCTGACTGTAGAGAGCAAGTATTTATATTCCTAGGTAAAGTTTAAAGCGAAGCGTGACTGGCGCTGCTTGGCGGGGCTGCCGCCTGTCGAGTCGATGTCGTGGAAACGGAGCACGTCTCCAATCCTCTTTAGTGCTGCTAAAGTACTTGGCCCACAATGAAATGCACCGGTGAGCATCAACATTACATAAAGGTACAGTGATAAAAGCGAGGGAGTATTGCACCAAAGAGTAGCTTGCATCTTGACGAAAATATTCAATGTGTACTGAAACATTAATATGACTGGGTGAGTCCTAATACAGCTCTAAAATAAAAAACTAGTATGTAGTTAATTTTAGATAATAAGTTTTAACTTTAAAAGGCCCACATTATGATAATATAATATACATAAGTAGGTACCCCGCCTTACCTTTCCTTCAAGTAAAAAAAAATCTTTAATCTATTCAAATCAGGTACATGCCTTAAAAGCAAAACACGATATCATTTCACTAACTTTGGTAGGTAGGTACCTACCTAGTATTTTAACTAGTCGATCGGTGACGCAAATAACTAAGTTGGTACTTTTACAATTAATATAAATAATAGCAACCGTTAACAACTGAATTTCAATTAAGAAACAGTTGCACAAATTGGGTATCTATGAGTACCTATCTATAACATGTTTATCAATGCAGTATCTATGTTGCAGTCAAAACTCTTAGCCGGTCAAAAGTACTTTTGACTGGCAAAATCAGGCAAAAGTACTTTTGACTGCACAGGGTGGTCAATAGTAGCTTTTAACTGTAAATTTGCGGTCAAAAGTGGATTTGACTGACGCTCCTGGTCAAAACTACTTTTAACCGCTAGATAGTCAGTCAAAATTACTTTTAATCGTTAGGAGTGGAAATTAAAGGGCACTCATTTAAAGAGACAGTACAAAGCATTGAATGAGCAGTTACGTGTGGTAAAATAGTTTTTGTGATAGGCTATAATTTAAACGATAATTTTGGTAAGCTATAAAATTGATTTTATTTGCTAATAATCTAAATAAATAAAATAATAAAAATAATCTTTATCATATAATTGACGGAGCCCCGCGAACGGGGCTCCTACTTCTGGGTGGTTTTAAAAAAAATAACAACGAAGGGGAAGGCGAGGTCTATTCGCTCGCTTCGCTCGCTCACACGACCCCGCCATCCCCTTCTAACCTAACCTGTCCGATTCGGGGTGCCCTAAAGTCCATACACAGAATTATAATCTGCCGAACTATTTATCGAACTGCTCATTCCATCATTTTTACCGCTCATTCAGTTATTAGACTGCTCAATTAGTTTTAGAATTGACTTTGTATGATAAAATAACCGACTGACACGACTGACTGACACGACCAGTCAAAACTACTTTTGACGGAATCAGTTGGTCAAAAGTACTTTTGACCAGCTTCATTGGGCAATAGCACTTTTGACTGTTATTTCAGTCAAAAGTACTATTGACGAAAGCCTATGGTCAAAAGTACTTTTGACTGATTTTGCCAGACAAAAGTAGTTTTGACCGGTTAAGGGTTTTGACTGTAACATCTATAACATGTCTATCAAAATATAGATACTTCAAGTGCTATTGTCATAGATCTACTCGTATCCGATTCCCGAGCACAATGCCACAGTGGTTGCAGACAAGGGAATTGGAAAGACGATATTGGAAATGCAATTCAATACAACAATATGTTCACATAAAACCCTATTCCCTATATGCGAGTCCTCACCGAGAGTAGAGTCGTAGAGTGCTCGCTCGAGACGGTCGAACGCACAAATCAATGTAATGTGCTGCAAAGCAATTCAAATGAGAAGCTTGTCTAGACTGCAGAGTCTGCCTTAGTTCAGCTGTGGTTCTGAGCTTAATTAATAAAATCAAACGACGTGGTCGACAACGCATCGATGTACCGCAAAGCTCTTCACTCAAATACCAATTAAAATGACGACAGACTTCAAGTTTGTTTTTGCTTTAATTCGGATAAAAAAATAATAAGCAATCAATATTTCAGCCTCTTTATTTTGTTTGAAGAGATGATAGTTTATCAAACTTCGTGAAACAAGACGTTGAACCCTGGCCCTTGAACCTTGAGTTCACAGCTCCTATTACGACCTTCTTTTGGAATATGAACTTGTATAAAAGTTTTAATTAATCGAAGTTTGTCTCTGCTGCCATAATTATATTGATATCTAAGGTACCTATCTAATGTAAGTAAGTAGTGCATGTTATGAACTTATGAAGTTACTTAGCTGTTTTAATGAGTAAATATTTTTTTTGCCATTCAATTGTTTAACTGTTGACTGTTGTTACTTGAAAACATGGATAACCTTAGTAACGATATAAACAAATACGAGTAAATGATTTTTTTAAATTAACTCAGCAAAAATATCAATGATGTGTTGGGAGAGGACACGCACGATCATAGGTAGGTACGACTTGCTGGATGTTTCCAGAGTTCTATTCCAAATTTTTCAATAGCTCAATACCTATTATACTTAATTATCATGAGATGGAAGACATGCATCAAGATAATAAAGGTATACTTACTTTAATTAAATAAATAATTATAATTTTTTTTGTTTGATTTTTTTCAATATACCAGTAGTATTAAGTAGATTTTTAGGTACCTAATTAATACCTACCTATAAGGTATCTACTTACCTATTGTTTCTTATAACGTGCTGCCGCCCGCGCCGCCGCGCTGTCTGGGTCATCCATGACCCCAAACTATAGAATAGATGTCTTTGTCCTTAACATTTTATGCAGTAAGTACATATAGGTACCTACCTAGTCGGAAAAAATAATTATTTTATCAGATCTTGTATTTTTATAAATTTAGTTTGACAATAGGTAAGTAAGTAGACCTAAAAACAAATTTTAATAATACATAGCACCTATAAAAAATTATAGGTATACTGTGTTAATATAGGTACTCGTAGCAACATAAATGTAATAAAATTCTATATTAGGAATAGCTGTTTGTATGGTTATTTTGGGCGTGCGCTATTCATGAATGGAGGGAGGCTGATAGAACTGATCGGTTGCCAGGCAACGCGTCCCTCTCCGGTTGACCCTGAGGTCGCGCATCCCGATGTATTCCCCTGTGCTAACCTAACATGTTACCAAATTTTTCGCACGATAGACCTGTGAATTTGGCAACTGTAAGTACTTTCCTATACTAATCCAAACTAAATATTAATAGGTAGATACTTAGATAATTACCTACTTTTAAAATCAAAGTCTCAGAAAATACCTAGTCACGTACCTACCTACTTATTTGCTAATAGTTTCTCTGTATTTATAATATAATAAATCTTAATAAATAAGTTTTGGTAGCTCGTAAGATTTTGAAATTAATTAATAATTCTTTATTAAAGGTAGGAACTGTAATAAAAAAACATTACTATATTTTACAAAGCTATACTAGTAGCGCCATCTTTCTTATAAGTTCAAGAGATAGAGTACGTTGACAGACAGCGCTTACCATTTAGTTACAATATTTTACGTGAGATGGCGCTACGATATCATAGTTTTCCAGAGATATTATTTTAGTAATTGATGTTATGTACGTAAACTTTAAATATCAAACAGTAGATTTCTTGGTAGTTTAAGATATTGCCAAAATTATTACAATTGATTCCATCATTGTATAAAAATTTCGTTGACTATATCATAGATGTCGCTGTAACCAGAAATAAGAATGTAGAACCAATAATATTACATCTAGATAAAATATACAGCGTTTGAATAATATTCTATGAAGATTGATTGAATGTTTTTCATATTTTCATGAATAAATGATCAATTTTAACGATAATAATTTACTACTTGAACGTGATTCCAAAATTTGCCATACTTGCCATGTGACGAGGTGGCCGAGTGGTTAAGGCGTTGGACTGCTAATCCAATGTGCTCTGCACGCGTGGGTTCGAATCCCATCCTCGTCGATCTTTTTTACTACTTTTTATAGAAAATTTTAATAGATAGTTATGATTGAGTAACTCTTCCATTTGTGTTCATTCGGTTTTTGGTAACATTAGAGTCAAATACGCTAAAATAAAAACGTATGTTCTGTAAGTACTTATATTCCAAATTCCTAGGAATGGATCAGGTGCAAGTTTCACTATAATCAGGTGTTATCGCTGTAATCGCTAGCGAAAAGAGATACCAGCATCGTATATGCCATTTGTTACGAATTTATCTAGACCTGTTTTTCATTATCTTATCACGTACCTGGCACCCTTTATTTTACAAGTTGGCTAGTACTGGCCGCGCCTTAACTCAATGGTGTAAAGTTTTGTAGTTTCATTGTGTTTTAGTGAAATTAATTAGATATTTTATTAGTTAACGTTTTTTACTGGGTTGTATGGACATGTGATGATCTTGCTAATTGTTACGTAGGTACTGTGTTTAGTGTGTTGAGGCCTTATTTGTGATTCCATACGGTGATTTTACTCGAATGTAAGTATCTACTCTACATCATAAGTACCTACCTACTTGATTAGTAAAATTAAGTTGTGGGTTTATTAGTCTAAGAGTTGGTCATTCGTTTCTATCCCTGGTTGTCATAACAGAATTATACTTCTTTCTAGTTGTTCATGGTGAAATTAGCAAGGCACTGAATCAGTGTGTAAAACCTAGGTACCGTCATAAACCGGATATTGCTGAAGTTCAGTTTTATATCTGTAGGTAGGTATTTAGGTAATGAACTAAATTAACACTCGAGCTATCGACCGTCAAACTAAAACAGGATCTGATTCAATGAAGGATTCAAATCATGATTTGGGATGATGATTCAGGATTCAAATGTCCGTGATGATTCAGGATTCAAATGTCCATGATGATTTAGGATTCAAATAAAAGTATCTATGGACCTATTATAGGTACGAATCAAATTTACAAATAAATCTATAAGTAAACGAAAAATCGGTCAGTAGGTGTGAATTTAAAAATAAACTTGTAACCGATTTTTGACAATAGGGTTAATAGGTACCAATCAATCAAGATTATTATGTGTCAGTTCGCTCAGAAAAGATTAACACTTTGATAGACAGTGAAGAAGTACCTATTAACAATAAAACTTTTATATTCTCCGGGACAGGGTTAAGAATATTTTTCATTAGGTAAATACGAATCCCCAAATGACTCATTGTTATAGAATATTGTCCAACTAGGCGTGAAATACAATAGATACCTAATAACTACGAAAGTGTGTGATTTTACATTTACAAAGTTACGCCTTAGATATTTCTTGTAAGGTTGCCATAGTAATAGTGGCGAGCACGATGCATATCATATAATCTATGTAGGTAGGTATATTCCAGTATATTCTATCATAAAGTTTCAGTATGTCGTGTTAATATAAATTTTCCAATATCTTTAGCGGTGCTAACTGATAATTTCCAGACGGAAATATCTAACTAGTACCGGAAATCGAATTTTGAGCCTCATGCTCAGACGGAGCTCAGACATCACACTTGCGACTATTTCCGTCTATTATGATTTATTCAGTATATGTATTGCTTTAGGTAATAGGTGTCATAGCAAAATTTCCAAGTAAGTAAATAATATAATACCTACCTACATTATCGAAGTACTTCAGAAATAATTCATAAGTGATTCATGAAAATACGTCCTATCTATACGTATCGTTATCAAAAGTGGAGCGAGCAAACACATTGGTACCTACAATTGGGCAACCTTCTTATTTTGATTGCATTTTCCGATAAGAGTAACCTTAGTACTACATTACTTAATGTTATTACATTAATTTAAATTTCAAAATATCGAATTTCCTGTAGCATCGTGTAAGTATCGTTTTATTATGTTCCAAGTCTAAAATCCTTCTAATTAAGTGTGTGCTTGTCATGCTTCTAGTATAAATTACCTCCATAAATACTGTCACTGTGTGATTGAGAAATTTATAGTAAATTGCCGTAAATTTAAAATGAAATTTTAAACATCCTGAATTTAATCAGGCTAGCCTAGGCCTACCAGTAATAGATCCATTATTGTATAGGTATAGGCAGATAATTCGATATTATGCCTGTTTCTTAGGATTATGTAAAACTAACTATCCCTAATATTCCCTGGCTTGCCGGTTTGCTAAATTCATTTAATAAGTACGAGACTAATTAGACAGTTGTCTAGTCATGTTTTTAGTTCTTTGGACTCAAATACAAAGAAAAACGTTCTAAATATGAACTTAAACAGAATTGTAAAACAATTGCTTTCGTAAAATAACATATTAAGTAGGTATAGGTATATTGCAGTTCGCTTTCATAAACCACCCCAAATATAAATAATTAAAAGAAACTCACTCATTGAATTCATGCAATGATGTAAAAGGTAGCGTTCGTTGGGGATGCACCTCCGTTGTAATTTTAAGTTCTTCTTTAAATTCAGGTTTTCAGTTTGATAGTGGAATATCGAATAACTTTAAAGTAACCATCAACAGTTCTCGATAGAAGCAGGAGACCTAAAAGTCGTATCAGAAAGAAGCAGTTCTGCAGTTCAGCAGAGCCATTGCAATCCCATATGAGATATAATTAACCCATCAATTGCAAATTACTTATTCCTTCTCCTTCCACATAAAAAATAAGTTATCTGAAAACTCCATGCGGTAGGTACCTACGTCTGTAAAAAGATTTCCCAGTTTAAAAAAAATTAGACATTCAGAATCCTTGTTGGATTTGAATCCTCGACCGCTCCCTGATCGTTTGATAAAGTAAATACCTAATAACACATGTCATCAATATTTTTATCGTAGGTATAAGATACGGTTAATCTAGAATGAAACAAAAGAAGTAGGTACTTAAAAACGTTTACAGAATGACTAAAACTGAAAGTCAAACATTAGTAACAAATAGTAAACAGAGACAGCATTTTTACCATTGAGTCATACATTTAAAGATTAGCCCTCCTTCCCTCGTTATATTTCCATGAGCTATTAAATCTTACTAAATACTTAATAATCATGACTATTATTATTTTAAGAGTGGGAAAAATAATATCTTTCTGTCCGCACACAGAAAATATAGTGAGTACCTATATCTAGAACTTTTCGCGCAAATACTATTCTCTCACTCTTATAGGCAAGCAAACTGGCACGACTGGATAGAGACCAGGCGCAGGACCAACGGCTTTACGTGCTTTCCAAGGCACAGTATAGAGTAATAAAAAAAATATTAGTGATCATTTATACACAAAAAGTCAGAGGTGCGCGACATGGGTTGGAAACTTCGAACCTGAGACCTCTTGCCTGTCAACCGCCATACTACTATGGTATCACGTTCACGTCTCGTTAAGAAACGAACAGGAAAAATACCTAGTTATTACCATTAATTATTTTCTTTTCAGTACCCAACATGTATTGGTTACCGGTTCTCCTTGTAGCCGTATTAGGCAGCGTTCAGGCCCAGCAGACGGCACAAACCAGGGTCGCAGTCGAACTAAGTGAATGTTACAGCGATTCAAACCTCGTGAACAGAAACAACCTGCCCCCTGTCACGATACAGGTGCTCATCGACATTATAAGGAAAATAGAAGACAACCCGAATGTCAACTTGGATTTGAGACAGCTCTCAACACTTCTTCTGCACACGTACGTTCACTTCTAATAACTCACAATCATCAGTGAAATTTAATTTAGGCAATATTTTCAAGGGAGAGTTCGATGTTTTTGTTTATACTCCACCATGCTGTCATAGTGCATGATGGAGAAGTTAGGTTTTTTAGGTTTGTTGTCAGTCATCTTACCCCTTAATCGTATCCTTCCAATTTAATCTTCAGTATTATTTGCAGCTAATTACACACTAGAATAAGCTTGTTGCCAATAAGCTACAGTGCTAAATTATGTTACATTAATTTATTCGTTCTAGGTATCGTCAAGATGGAATAGAATTTCATCAACCAGAGAACTCAGTGAGTTCGTCGAACGTGCTGCCATATGCGCCTACATTTCACTCGTTTCACCGCCATAGACTACTTTTAACGAGACTGATTCCCAACAACTTGCAAACTTTGAGTAATGACACTGTCTCTTCTGTTTTGAAGGTACGTACCTATTGATGTCATTACTTCTTCTACATTTGAGATTTTACTTCATTACTAGCTATTGGTTAGTTGCTAGTTAACTCGACAGATGTTGTCCCACTTGTGCTGTAAAAGAATAGAATAGAATAGAATATACTTTATTGCACATCAAACAAAAAAAAAAACAACTCATAACTCTTTTTAATTTAGGGTCGGTGCAATGGTTTTCTTTCTCCATTCGATTCTTTTTTAATTTTTCATTTTCTATTAGCCGACATGCTACCCTTACAACTATCCACATTCATACTTAATACCTTTCTCACAACATGTCCTTTATAAAAATAGGTCTCTTCTTTCTGATTACATTTGGCATTGAATGCCATTTTATTTTTACAGTGTACTCTGCATCATATGTTGTCAACGACTGTGGACTTTAGAGTTCGTGGAGATGAGAGCAGCTGCAACA
Source organism: Protodeltote pygarga (assembly GCA_936450705.2). NCBI lineage: Eukaryota > Metazoa > Arthropoda > Insecta > Lepidoptera > Noctuidae > Protodeltote > Protodeltote pygarga. The sequence continues at coordinate 9,282,004 of OW388249.2, read as the reverse complement.
CATTGTCTCAATACCGAGCTTTAAGAACTGCCCGTGCTACTCGCCATTTCAGTCAAGATGTCGAAGTAATGAAACCATCTCAATTGTGAGTATGAAACAACATATTATGTGACCGAAGTAATACAGCGATGGGACCTAAAAAGATTTAGCTAATATAATTGCTGCTATGTAAAATTCTTTCAGAAAATCCGCCAACAGAAATGGGCACATGAGGCGCTATAACCCGAATGATGAAGTGGAATTCAGTAACTATGGACCAGATGGGTCAATGTCTGAAAGACAAGTATCTGAGAGTACTTGCCCACTGCTGGACGGTGTAATAAACACGGCGTGGGGAGCAGTGTCTGCAGGGAACCTTATAGCAGGTATTGCGGCTGGGGCTGAACTACAAAGAGTGAACATAATGGATCTCGTAAGGGAATCAACCCTGAACTATCAAAACGTCCAGCAAACTGTGTCTTCTCTTTACCCGGCCACATTGTCTGGTAAGTAATTTACCCATAAGTTATTGAAATAGGTACTAAATCGGCATCAGTTTTCACTGTCCTTTTCACTATCAGTTTTTACTGTCCTTGTTATGACCCAATAAGTCTAGAATACCTTCAATTGTTTTTGTCCTATGACTATCAAAAATCTTATCTAAATTTTTTTTTGACTTTGCCTTTTCAGGTGACCTAGCCGAAGCTGTCCTCATTCAAGGCACAGAGAGGGGTAGCACCTCTATATCTATTGGTACGGCCGGCAATTGGAACAGTTCGCAAGCAACCAAACACTTCATGCTGCACAGTCGCCTCAATATCGAAATGACCGACCCTGAGATCCGCGGAGGCATCGATGGCTTCGTCCTCGGTACAACAATAGTTTCATTGTTAGGAACTTATAGCTCTCTGAAGTTATCACAAGTATTGGATATGTATTATTCTCCAAGGGTATGTTTATGTTTATTCTGACTGAACTTTTACATCCTCCAGTTAATAAAGTTGTAATTTAAAATATGGTGATTTGGGTCTAATAACTATGATAATCATAATAATGTTGTATTCTGCTTGCAACTAGTTCTTCAAAGACACGTAAGGATGCCATTTCTATGGCATGAAGGCTCTATAATCTACATATTAGATAATGTGTTTACAGAATGGCGCTTTGGATCCTAACCTAAGAGCCTGTAACCGTAGAGATTTGATGCAGCAATATGTAACAAATGAGAACTTAATTGCGGAGACGCTTGCATTCGCCGCCGCTTTGGATACTAATATGCCTCTACGTGGAACTATCATCGGAGGCTTGGACCAACTTGTTTCGAGTGCTGTTAGCAATTTACGGACTTATACGAGTAAGTATCAGCATTGTTTCTAGTTTCAATTCGGTATAGTAAGTAGGTTTCTAAGTGTGCATCCAAACATTTTATAGACTCACGCCTGTATTCCCCAGAGGGGGTAGGCAGAGGTGAGCAGAACACCCACGTTTCGCCGGCTATGTTATAAGTCCCATGTAATAGGGGGCGAGCCTATTGCCATTAACCGGGCACAATTCCAGACTCCGTGCTGCTACTGAGAATTTCCTAATAGAAAAACCCAATAACACTTTGAAACCCAATCATCCAAACATTTCACGGTAAAAAGGCTTCGAGTTATCTAGCCGTTTATAAAAATTTCCAAGCTGTGCTACAACATTTTGCTTATACCTAACTTAACTCAGTTCTCAATCTGTAAATATTAACTAGGTACTTACATTGATCCTAATCTTCCATTAATTCAGCAAGCAACTTGAACGATATGAATTGCGACACAACAGTGTCACAAAGCAATGATTACCGTTTGAAGACGAACCTCTTTGTGGTGTTGGATTCCTCGTGGCAGTACCAGGCAGTGTACCCAGCCATCTCTTACTTAGTGGACGCTATCGAAGTTGGCAAGTTCGGCTCCAGTATTACCTTACTAAGTGCATTCGACGGAAGTGTTATCGTCAATACAACATTCTCACCAGCTGATTTCCATGCTGATTATAACGCTACAAGGCATCAGACAAGTGAGTTAAAGATTTTTTTATTATTTTCACAGAATTTTCGATACTTAAGTAAAAAGGAATTTAGTAGCCTACATAATTTTCATTGTTATTTGCCGAAATGTCTCTGTGCCTTCATTAATTTTATTCTTAATTATTTTAAATTTATGTAACGCCTTCTATTTTGGGATACAGTAATGACTGGAGTGAATCTTGAAACAAGTTTAACTAACATCAGGGCCATGATGCAAGAAAGGCTGGCCAACGAAAGCCTTAGGAACTACGTCGGCGGAAACTCCTCAGTTTTACTATACTTGATCAATTCTGGCAATCTACAGAACAATGACCGTGTTTGGGAACAGGCCCGATTGATAAACGATACCGTTCCTGGTAAGTAATCATAAAATATAAAATAATAGATACCTATATAATTATTTTGACAAGATAACTATGTAAAAGAGTTTCGTTTAGGTACTTACTCTTATTTATATTTATTATAAAACTGAACCTTTTTTTAGATTTAAGGATTCTATTTGCAACGTCCACGAATCAGTTCGATAACCTATGGAATTTAGTTCGTGATATGAATAATGACATTATTTATTTGACTCTTAATACTGCGGGAACAAATGTGGACACCGCTATGGGAAATGTGTTACGAAGAATCCAAAATGGTAAGTTCGTTAATAGAAGTTTTTACGAAGTTTAAACGATATTTTGTCTTATATAAAGCTCGTTATTTAAGATTATTAAAGATATTACTGTGCACATCTGTGAGCACAAACAAGCCGTGATGTTTGTGCCCGTTAATATACCTACCAAACAAAATAAATTATTACCAATGTACCATTAAATACTCAACATAACCAAAGAGATGATCAGATTAGAATTTATTATAAGTAGGAAATATAATGTACGATCTTGTTTTATAGTTGGAAGAAGAATTGTTAACCCTACTTGTAGTTGGACGTTCCCCGGAGGATCTTCTGGCACTAGACAATTTGATGATTACGTTGAACCTGGTTATATCAACTTCTACGCCCTCAGTCCTAACTACTTCTTCGAGAACAATGACAACAGGAGGGTTAGGGTATCCCGCAGCGGAAGTGGTGTCGGCAGTCTGGTAGTCTGTCGTTCTCGCACTACTACCCAACCTAGGTATGACTCATCATATTTATCTACTGATAATGTTAATTTGTTGCTAAGTCAATCAATAGTAAGGATGTTAAGGTTTCCGGTTCCAGGGATTATCATAAATTCTCGATCACTAACATTAATGGATGGAAAGAAATAATTGATACGAAGTAGTAGACGTAATAACTGATAGTGGTAGTATTGACAGAATCAATTAAGTAGTAGTAGGATTATAGACCTGAACAATATATAATTGACATGGTCCTTATTGCCAATATTGAGGTGGCAAAATGACAAGTACTAGTACATAATTAAAATGATAAGTTCACGAAACGACAAGGTCGCAAAACGACATGTTCGTAAAATGACATATGTAGGTATCATGGTGGCGAAGGCTCCATACAAACTTGATTCCAACCGGCTTCACTGATAAATGGCACAGTTTTTAATGGCTGCTGGCATTAGTTTAGCTCCAGCTTACCTCCTCTTACAAAAATTTACAGTCATTACTTAACTAATTAACACAAAGTTGTACAAAAAGCCGCAAAAAGTCTTGGTGATCAAAAGTTTTACCTGGCAGTATTATCAACTATTAAGATGGACCTCCATCAACACGTAGGTACCTATTAGGTCAGCACGATGAAATATGGTATGACTGGGTATGACCTATTCTCGATAGAAGAGGCCTTTAGCCAGTAAGGACAGTTTATGTTAATTTACTACATTGCACCAATTTTTCCTGTTGAGCTTATAGATTTAAAACTTTTTTCAGGACCAACTCAACAAATATGGGAGGAGTTTCAGTGGATTGTCAAACTTTAACCGGCAACGGAAACGTAGAAATTAGCTTACAGAACGCTTGTGAGGGCTTCTCGAACATAAACGCATGCCCACCACTTTACGTGTCTGTTCAATCTATTGCAAACCTCACATCAGGGACCTACACCAGCGCCGTTTGCACAGGTAGATCTAATAAATTCTGAACCATTAAAAAGTACCTAGATGTGATTAAATTTATTTACTACTTGACGCCTCAAATAATGAGACCAGACTTTATATCGAATTACCGCTTAAACGAAGCCGCGGGTGTCAAGTAATATTAAATAGGGGGTTGTTGGACCCATCTAAACGTTCGATGCGCATCCCTTATTTACATATTGTTTTTTTTGGCGCACAGATGCAAACTGCAGGTTCCCGTACAACATCAGATACCAAATGCAGATCGAAGAGCTGGGATGTTTCAGTGGGGCCAGCAGTATCACAGCCAGTTTTCTATTCTTATTGTCCGCCTTATACATAACAGTATACGGTACTCTGTAATTAATTAGTTTACTTAAAATAAACCTACCGACTAATTTTAATATGTACCTACCTAAAGTAGAACCTAATGCCAGTAGTTAAATATGAGGATAATGACAATAAAGATCAAGCAGTTATTATTTTTCTAAAATTTCTTAAAAAAGGAATTATAATATATATATTTTGTAAGATAAATATTTTGATGTGTAAGAAACTTCGTAGGTACTTTTAATAACCACCTAAGTAAATACGATCGATAAAATATTAATGGTGTCAAGATTATGAATTATCTATGTTGTGTCTGTTTTATTAGTTTGATAAATTACAGGGAACCAAGTAAAGATAACTGACTACTTAATTCATTAATTTGCAAGTGAAGCTACTATTACTACCTGTGTGATGAAACTATCACAAACGTGGGGTCACTAGATAGATAAAAAATAAAAAAAGCATAAGGAATACTTATGTAAGTAATAAAGTTTTAGGTACTTACTGACATAGTTATTATTTGATCAAGATTTAATTATATTAATTTAAGCATTTAAAGATTTCTGTTAGGTATGTTTTTCCGTTTTTTTACGAATAATTAAAGATGTTACGACCACAGGAAGTTAGTTTTATTCCTTCACCATCTTCCGATTGTGCCTATGAACAGTAAATAGTTCTTTGTGTCTCTTTCCTTGGTCTCTTCATAATCGTGTGCGGTCTCAGCTTGGACACTGTGCCGTGCAGGAATTTATCTAAGTGTGAGAGTCCATAAATTATGTTGCATGAATGAATAATATAGGTAATAATATGGTAGAATCAGCTGTGACCACTGATATATTGCTTGCTGTCTGTGGCCATTTATATGGGTGTAAATTAGATTCTATACTCCAAGGTGTAAATAGATTACCTTAGACTGAGACTATCGACCTACTTACAGCTTGGCAAAAAAGAGTCTGGAAAAATTGGGGGCGCCGCTGGCGCACTTTTCACACTATAATTCAAAATTACAAGTTATTTAGTGCTTATATATTTCTATGACGAGTTTTTTGTCATTAATTATAATCAAATGAATCATTTTCATGTTATTTAAGTACTCACAAACTTAGTTTTAAAGATTTTTATTTTTAGTTCCAGCTGTCACCGCCTCAGACTCTTTTTTGCCAAGCTGTAATTGAGCTCGAAATTGAATTAACCGCGAAATTGAAAAAATTATATACTTTAAAGTTTTAACTACTTATCATAACGACGTCGTATAATAATTGATTTCCTTTTATGTCTAATTTTTCAATGTTTTGATGGATAATTGATTATTTCTAACTGCGTAAATTGGAATGAACTATGAAGGCACGTCATTCGTTGACACTTGACAGTATTAGTTCCGTTTACAAAGTGTCAGATAACTCATATTATTATTTTGGTTTATCATTGATTATGAGCGTTTGCTGTATTATTTAATATTTTATGACTTCATATAACACATAATAGGTATCTTATTTTAAAATTATGCTTTTAAATACACTGCCTTAAATTGTTCGCTTACCCTAAAAAAAGCAAAATATAACAGTTTATAGTTTATACAAAAGCCATCTTTGCAAAAACGCAATTCTGAACTTCATATTCGTAAATCCAAGTAAATAAACAAAGTGAAAAGAACTTTACTTTCGTATATAAAGTGGTATTATTGGCTTCATAAAATGTCTGGAGAAGACTATGATGCCCTAGACCGTGGAGACAATGATGGACAAAAGCCAGACAAGATGTTTACATTAAAAAAGTGGAATGCAGTAGCCATGTGGAGTTGGGATGTCGAATGCGATACCTGTGCTATTTGCCGCGTTCAAGTGATGGGTAAGTGCTTTTGATGATGTAAAGAATTGGTATTTATTTATAAACCAGAATTGACAGATACGAAATCACTTCTTACACAAGGTCAAAGTTGCTTATGCTTGTGAAGTTTAAATATCAATTCTAGTCCTTTTTCATATTATTGTAGGTATGGTTTGTAGCCAACCTAGTGTGAGATCCTTCGAGACACACTACAAAACTCACTAAGCCTTTCACATTTATGAGAATACTTCTCCAGTATGCTCAATTGTTTAAAGTAAACTTGCTGATTTCTAGAGGTTGTTTTGCAGTTCCTATACACATTGTATATGTATCTTTTGTTATTCGAACGACGTCAAACAATGACATACCTACCTATTTTTACGAAGTCAATAAAACCTAAAGTTTGGTCTAGCCTAGAGGTTGGTTCCTAGCTTGGACAGTGTTATGAGGTTTTTCTATCTAGAAACAGTAGAAACAGAGCTCAGAACTGCCAATGCCCAGTATCCAGCAATGAGCTACCTCGTGTTACATGGGGTTTAAAATGTTATGAACATAATGTGAAAGTCCAAAATTGTGGAAGAGATAAAGGGTGACATTATTATAATTTTCTTAAAACACAATTCTTACTTAAAACATCATACTGACAGGGCCGGGTTAGAAGTTATGAAATAGGGCAGTATTAATGAACATAAGACCGAAATACAAAATAATAAATAATAAAGTAAATATTTTGTCTTATTTTTAGTTAATCTATGCAATGTAATAAAAAAATACAAGGATTAAATATGTTTTTTTTTGTTAACATTTTTTTTTATATTTTTTCATGCTGCCATTTTTCATACACTCTAACCCAAACCTGTGAGAATATAAATATGCCTAAGGCATGGATTGTTTTTATATAATATAATGATGATTGTGTTTAGTGTGTGCCTAGTACCTAACAGCAGTGCAACCCCAACAATTTTTTTAAAGGGTATATTGAAATAAAAATAAATGTCCGGGCTTGGCTAAGACCGCCTATTGTACCTGCCTATAAAAACTTTTATTTTCTTGTGTAATTTCCTTATAGTGTACAATAAAGTATACTCTACTCTACTTTACTCTTGGGAAAAATTTATGGTAGGCGCATGTCTGATTGTGTTTATTACATATTGTGTTTCAAACTTCATCGTGTTGGAAGGATATGTAATCTATACAGCGTGTCCTGTAATTCAATGTTGTTCAAGAAATATGAGACAACCCATAGTGTAATATTTCATAAAATATAGCAAATATTCAAAGATATTAATTTTAAAAAAATTGAAAATCATAATAATATAAATCTTTGACAATCTTATGATGTCCTGCTTTAGAATTCCATTCAAACACTAAAGGAATTTGTATACTTGGCACTTAAAGATAAATAAAAATACCAAAAATTCCAAATTCTAAATAAATATTTCATGATTCATTCATGTTTCTGATGAATAAAAAACATAAGTTTTATTGCTATAGTTAACTCTATTTTATGAGCTGAGATTTAAATAAAATACAACTACAAGAAAAAAATGTATTATGGCTGAAATAAAAAAGAAAACTATCTAGTACTTATATAATCATTTTTGGCAAAATTTTAATACTTAGAAATAAATTATAAACAAAAAATATTTACATAATTCATTCAACAACCTAATCGTTGATAGACAGCTAGAGAATTATTAGTTAGTAAGTAACAATTAATTAGAATAATGGAGACTTATGTTAAGAAACTATTTAGATATACTCAATAGATCACTGTTTGAGGAATGTTTTCAAATATTTAGTGATCATAATATTATAATTCCTTAGAATCGGAATACTTTGCGCTTACATTAATTGAAAATGGAAATTGTACTATGAAAAATTCCAAACAAATAAAACCTGGAATTCAGAATACGAACAACATAAAAATTGCATTAGCTGAACAATTTACGGGTTCACAACCAAGTTTTAGTCTTTCAAATATCTAACACCCATTTGGCAATGGTTTAATATTTGCGATAGAACTCATCCTGCGAGTTCGTGTACTAGCTCTACCAGTTAGCTTGTTTTCTATCTGTTCGAGACTCTTTCCTCTTGTTTCTGGGACGAAAACTACCACGAAAAACAATCCCACAAAACAAATACATCCGAATAGCCAAAATGTGCCAGCTGGACCAATACCGACAAGAATGTTGTGAAATGTTTTTGTTACAGTAAACGTACATAACCAGTTAAATGCTGTACAAATTGATGCAGCGCCACCCCTTATTTTTGCGGGTAATATTTCACCCATCATTAACCATGGAATAGGGCCAAATGCTAGAGAGAATCCCAACAAGTAAATCATAATACACATTAACGGTAACCACCCTAAAGTAGAAACATCTATTTTCATATCAATTTGTACATAAAAGAAAGTCCCAAGAACCACTAGGGTAATGGTCATGGTTACGGAGGATATGTAAAGTAGCACCTTGCGCCCTGCACGATCAATAAGTGCGGTAGCAATAAAGGTCGATACAAAATTAACAACTCCTACAATGATAGTAGCTAAGTTTCCGTCTACCGAACTGCCAGACATTTTAAATATGTTTACAGTATAAAATATAACAGCATTTATTCCTGATAGTTGTTGAAAAGTCATTAGACCCAAGCAAATTAATATCGATCTCATGTATTTTATACTGAAAAGTTCTTTTAACTTCAAATCGTCAGTCCCCATTTCTGCGTCTGAAAGAGCAATATCACGAATTTCATTGTCAATTTTGGCGTTTTTGCCTCGAAGCCATTGTAGTGCTTTTCGGGCTTCTTCATTACGTCCTCGAGATATATACCAACGGGGTGTTTCAGGAATCATTAGCATCAAAATGAAAAACGGAATTGGCAAAGCGGCACCTAGATACGCCAGCTCGTACCAATTAAGGTATTTTCCAGCTGCATAGCAAATTAATATGCCGATATTGCCTATCGCCGTGGGAAATAAGCCTAGGGTACCGCGGACTTCTGGTTGGATGGTTTCACCGAGATACACTGGAAATGCAAGGGATCCAACTCCGACACATAATCCGCAAATAACGCGCCCTGTTAGAACCAAATGTATTATTTTTGCAGTAGCTATTAGTATCCAACCAAGAAAGAAAGGGGGTGCAATGAATAGGATGGTTCTGCGTCTGCCAATGTAATCTACAAGTGGTCCACCGATCATGCCACCCGCCAGAGCTGCCAAAGGCATTAAGCTGCCAATCCAGCTGGCCTGTGAATATAAATAATAAAACGTTATTATAAAACATCCCATAAACAACACTTCAATTGTAATTAAAACATTTGTTATTTACCTCTTCTTCGGTAACAGATATGACGGTACTGTTCATCATAGTAACGAGTGCGGGGGATGTGTAAGCTGAAGAGAAACCAATGATCATAGAGCCCATTGAAACTGCAACCGCAGCAAGAACCTGAAAGTAGTAGTTATCTCAATTGTTTATCGTCATTTAACGATACATAGGTACATTATACCTACTGATGGAGTATTAATTTATAATGGATGGATTAAAGTCCTTATAAAAAATGAAAAAAATGTAGTCTAAAAATGAAAGTCGGAAAAAAATTGCCGACTCAAAAACTGACGCGTCAGTCGTCACAGCCATATTTATAAGGTATGGAAAAAAAATAATCTTAAAAATAGTAGAATGATGTAATAATAACGTAAAACGACATCGCAATGTTTCCGTATCGTTAGAGTAAGTGGCATCAGTGGCATGACGTTATATTTGCAGGGAGGCGTGTGCGGTGCGACGCAAACCGCCTACTTCTAATTTAAGCAATCATTGACTCTGATTGGGTCCACTTACTCATCGTCACAGTAAATAAATGAACAATTCTAATATAATTGCTTTTATTTTCCGCATTTTTTCTTATGAAATTATATTGTTTTGTTTGGTCTTCGATAAATTAAAACAAATTGGTAGTTTCACTTAGATAATTCAAATGCCAACTTCAATTATCACAAGCCTACTATAGTTGTTCTTACTACTACCTAGTAGGCTTTTGATATTATTGTTTTCCAGTACTTATTGTTTGAAATAAAACTTTTTTTTATGGGAAAAAAATATTATAAGTTTCACTCCTTTTTATAAATAATATCCCACATACAACCCATTTAGACATGGTTTCTGACGTGCGGATTAACTATGCTTAAAATGTTATTACCTAATCCAGTGATGCGATATGAGAACAGTTTTACTTTTATTATTAAGTCTAGCCGTGCCCGCTGCTCCGTTCGCGTGGATGTCGGATAGTGTGTGTATTAGTGGGCCCATCGGCCATTTTTAATTCAATAACACGATAAGAGACACAATAAGAATTTCATTGTTATGGGCCACCGAAGATACTCTTAGTAGGTACTTTACTTATTACGTATACGATGACAATTCCTATGTGGTCATCTTTTTTAATGATAAGTTTGTTATCGGGTTTTTTAACTTCATCGTCATTAAACTTTAGGAGTATGTCTCCGATTGGTCCCATTTAAATATTATCATGATCTGATCATGAACTTCAGAGATACAGAACTTAACGATATAATTTTTGTAAAAAAATATTTTTTTGTTGTGAAAATGAGTCAACAATCAGTTTCAGTTTCAATTCCCAAAATCAAACGACGATGTTTAAAATTAAAATGTAATATCGAAGACCATCAAAAGCAAACAATACCACCTCATTACTTACTACTGTTTAATTGTACTTATAGCGCTTTCGTCTGTCGCTTCTTTTCAATTCTATAAAAATCAATTCGAAAAAACATTCAATCGAAAGAACGAACAACCATGCGATCCGCCAGTAGAAGCTTCATTTTTAAAATTCTGAAGTAGTCCTAGACACGATAGGTCACGATATTCTATTTAAATAAATGTTAACACACTTATTTATGTTCAGATCAAAAAAATATTTATCTTCTAACATAATGAGACTTTCATAATAAAATTATAGGTAGGTATATTGTTTTTAAAAAATGTATAAAAATATACAAATTGTTATTAAATTATTCATAATAACTTATGTTTTGATAAAATTAAATACAAATTGCAACACCCTACTAACGGGGTACATAGTCGGCACTTTAAGATAAATACTACCATGTATGCAATAAATAAATAAATAAATAAGGCCCTATTTAACCGCTTATTGGTATTAGTGACATTTAGTAACTGGGCAGGCAGATAATTTATAATTAAAAATGAATGGCTAAATTTGTTGCTAAGCGCAAAACGAGAACGAATGGACCGATTGTGATAATAAAAATTATGTGTTTGTGTTGAATGGTTTACACTCACGATTGGGCCCGGTAGGTAGAGCTGTGATTAGGTTAAATTAAAACCACGTGTGAATTAAAACCTAATATCATACAAATTCCGTTCTATTTTTTATTTACCCAGTAGATCATGCCAGTTTGGAAATCTATGTTTTACTGATGTTTCATACTCCAATCTTTTTGTATTGCTATAAAAATTAAGAATAGAGATGAATTCAGTACCAACATTACCTACATAATACATGAAAATATTTAATCACTCTGCACAAAAAGAATATTTGTTTTTTATTTATACCGTTCATCGATTGTAAATTTGCAGTGAAACTGGTGAACTGGTGTGCGAGAACTCGCGGAGCTTTCGTCCAAAAAAGCTTTTATCCCGAATAATGCCGAAATAGTACTGATGAATGAATGAATATATTTTTGAAAGACTTTTTTCAGTTCATGAGCAATTTAAACCTTCAGACACTAGGCAAGTCGTCGAAAGTTCAAGCTTTGTCCATTGTCCAAGAATGCACGAAAAAAGAAATTAAAGTTTATTGATTTTAGGAAATGCTGTATTATTAAAATTGAAATTTGGGTCACACAAGGTCCATCACCTTTGACATCATTATGAGTGTGTTAAATGATTGCTAATGCTAAGTGATAAAGGCTTTCACCTTTAAAAACTTTGGTAAGGGTATCTAGGTTTAGTACCTATTTCATTTACTTTTTGCTTTTATTATTCTTCAGTGCTATAAAAATAGTAATTATAATATCCATGTATGATACTTTAATAGTTATTTTTTTGAACCGTGTTAAAAGGTATTTGCGCATTAAAAAAATAATTGCTCTTATATGTAATGCTGATAAACCTGTGTTCAAATATACTTATTTTCAAGTTTTAGTCATGGGTGGTCGACACTCTGATGATTAAATTTGTTATTATAGTAAAATTTTGCCACAACGATAACGTAATGCACCGTATTAATTTAAAATGCATGACTTTCATGGAAAAATGTGAAAGCATCATGGAAACATTTTGACAAAATCACTTTGGATCTAAGTCAGGTCTTTAATTTTGACCTTTATTATTATAATACTAAAGGTTAACATGTAATAAGTTTGTTAATAACGTGATGCTGAGGGCCAAAACTGACTGGAATATGATCCAAGTAGCAAAAGATTAATTAACAAGACACAATTGGTCGCCTCGCATTTTAGTACACGGAGTTAACAGCGATGTTAAAAGTCATTTAGTATGAATATGATTGTTAAAAGTTGTACTAATATTGAATCTAGTAGGTTTTGTCATTGCACTAAACTGTAACGTAAGACAGCGCTTATGATAATAATTACTTATAGAAAACTATATACATTTCCCTAACACGATGCTTTCATTTTATATAAAGCATAAATAAACACAAAAGTGTATTTTGCATATTGTCGATACCTACCTGTGAAAAAGTATATTTTGGCTTTTCATATTCACTAGTGTATTGTATGCTGTAATGTGTATCTGCTCTCATTAATATCTTCATTTTTGTAGTAGTATTTTCTGCCGTTCATAAAAGTCCACACTTAAAATAATAATAATCACCACAGCACTGAATGTGTTCTCGAGTTAAGTTACTGAAGAAATGAATATGTCTCGCCACATTCGCTGCGATTTATATGGGCACAAATTGATTGACAAATCTGATTGGGTTTCGAGGCTGTGTGGCTCAAAACAAAAACTTCGAATCTATAAGGCGTCATTATATTAGAAATTAAATAATGACGAATTAAACAATGACGTAATCTTTGACGTAATTTATAAATACATAACGAATTTTAGAACATCTCACCCTTATCGTATTAGATGGAAATGTATCTAGACATTGCTTTTTGTATTGGAGAAAAATATTTTTTCCGCTCAAAATCGATAAAATGACCAAAACTTTTTTCCGCAAAAAATGTTTTGCTGCTAACGAACAAAAAAGTATGGAAGCATTTTTTCAGCTGTGAATGAAAACTGAAATTGAGAAAGAATTATAATGACCAAATAGAACTTAATAATACAACACAATATTGGTAGATGAAGACAGTTAACTTTAAAGATGTAAAGTTTTGTTATTAAATAATTATACCTATGTAAAGTTAATTCCTGTACTCGTACATTTCGAAAAATAAAATAATAAACATCAGCCTCATTCGTTTTGCTCTACTTGTATAGGGATGTGTATAGGGACAATTTCTTGCAATTCATGCACTTGGAGTCCATGTCTCATTCTTCAAACTTTCGAAATTTATAGGTAAATCCGATTTTAGTTTTCACAAAAACGTTTCACTTTTTTATTGTTTCACTTTTTTTCATTTGCCTCACAACTTTCATGTTTTCAAAAGTAAGAATTTTATTTGTCTATTTGGTCAAATCACAGATGATTTGATTTCCAACAAAAAAAACCGTGGTTTCAAAAGTCAGAATATTTAATTAAGTATATATATGTTTGTCCATTTAATTTTATCAACATTTCGTAGGATCATAAGGGTGCTAATGAATGCAGCTTCTGCGTTTCATTCTCGTTTTCAAATATATATATTTAGTTCTCTAATGAAAGAATAGGTCAGCAACGAACTTTTAGCACCTAATAAATGCTTTTCAAGCGACCATATATTGTAAAACTAGCTGCTGTTAATATGACTCAACATGCTCAACATGGTGATAATTCTTTACGCATCGCAGTTTCCAATAAGTGTATCAACTGCATCTATAAAATAATTTCAACGTACTCTAACTTCATAATTATAGCAGCTTATATTTCTATACGTTAGCATAAGTAATTGATGCGTGAATTGAAAGTGAATATAATTGAACATAATTACTTTATTATTGTCATCAAAATAATGGTCAATGAAAGCTCTAATTTCATGTAGTCACCTATCTATTTATAATGTAACCATAAATTATTGATGACTTGACTATTATGCCTGTCAAACTGAACACACAAAAATTATTGTCATCAAAAGCATGTAGATCTACACTTCTTAGCAGAACTACTTTTTATGTCATAATTCGTATTATTTTGCAATAACAGCAGATAGCATAAACTTCATTTCATTTGGAAAACACTCATTATTTTATCATACATTCAAAACTTAATTTTGAAGTCAAAATCATCTTTAAGGTACATTTCATATCCATAATAATTAAAAAGTAAAACCATCACAGAAAATTCCTAACCTATCGCAGAAGTTCACAATTGTCTTCCAATTCCATAGCGAATTGTTTTTTTTTTATTAATGGAATTTAGATAGTCTAAGAATGCAGAGTCGCTACTGAAAGGCAAGATGGTGAAGGTATCATCAACGTACCTTTTGAAATCCTTGGCATAGACGGGGCAGTCTGAAGTTCTCTCTTCAAACTCATCCATAATATCTTCATGGATGACATGATATCTTCAGCAACTACATGTGAGGGTGAATCCATAGCTACACCGTCAACCTGTAGGTAGAATTCATTGGTTAAGCAACTCTACAAATTTTGCGCATGTCATAGCCACCAGTGACGGAAGGAAATTTTTTGTTAGAGGATAACTGGGGCCAAATAGAAGAAAAACCAATGGCACAGTCAGTAAACACTATGGTATATGGTATGGCGGGCTGTTTTCCGCAGGTCCACGTCATAGCGCGTATTCTGCGTGAGGGTGTGATCAAATTTATTCGAGCCACCCCAGCTCCTCGAGGAATGCCAACAGCCCTTTCAGTAGACACTATTGAGTGTACCATTTTTCCATAGGAAAGCGATAGGAACCGAAAAGTCTTACCTACTGATAGGTTATGTAGCCGCTTCCTTACAGCTTTCAAAAAGTCCTTTATGGTAAGTTAGTAAACATCAAAACTAACCATTCATTATCAGATTCAGAACCATTCATTCAGGTTAACAAACTTCATTGTCAGACAGTTTGAAATCTCTGATTTGGCTGACAAAAATGATAGGAATCCTTTACATATACATATGTTAGACCTTTTACGAAGGTTTGAGAGCGTCTTTGCTAGATATTGTAAGCTGGTATGTCAAACTTACTATCTAGCTATCAATCGTGTCGTAGGGGAGTCTATTCTTTGAGTATTTTCGGCTACCTATACAGTTTTGGTGGTTTCGCACAAGATAAATTAGTACTTTCTGTCCATTTCTAAGATGACGGATGTCTTTGTTCACGAAGCAACACTGTTACGACTGATTTTTTGTCTATCGTTTATCAGTCGGTGGTTGATCTAGTTTATGTCAATTATTCATTTATCGCTGGTTGACGAGTTATTTTGACGCGGCAAACAATATCGACTGGGCTGATCAATTCCACACTGGTGATCGCCACTGAACGGAATCTGTTTAAATGAAAGCCGTGCGCCGGCGCGCCGTTAATAAACACGTAACCTATTGTTATAACAAAATTAACAGTCTAGTTGCAAACAAACCTACGACATCAGTATGTAGAAATTGGTAAATATTTTTTTATACAACGCGACGTGTAAATCTGTGAACATATGTAATTATGTGGGCAGGTACAATGTTTATAGACGTATCTTGAAGGCATGAATTTTATCGATGTAATCGTCTAGCATGTGTTCCACATGTTCACGTGTTGTCAGCTGCTTGTTTGGCTATAAAAAGGCAGTACAGAAAACCTACCATAAACAAGAAAATTAATTATTAACAAAGATATTGGAAGCGAGAAGACTAGCTGTGCTCGCGACTCCGTCCACGCGAAACATAATAAAAATTCCAAGCAAACAATCCCATGTTGTGTCGGTAATCTTGGATTTTAATCGTGTTTTTATATTAATAATATCGTGATATTAATCACGAATGAATATAAATACACGATTACAGATATGCGCCTGAGAGTCAAGGAGACAATCCCATGTCGTGTCGATCATCTTGGATATTTAATAAACAAGATATTTTATATACCCGAAAACCATACAAATTAAACCCATACAGCCGACCATTGTTGTTTGGACAACCTTTTATCCTCGCACAGTCGCACGGACTAAAAACTCCACGATATTCCTCTACGAACCTTCGACCCGCCATTGCCGGCGGGTCCAACCTAGCGTTGGAAAAAGCATGAAAAATTCCCGTTTCCTTCCAAATCTGTTGTTAAAAAATTTGCCAGTATATAATTTCAAGTTTTTTTTCCATTAAAACTGAAAAAAACTGTAGAATATGAAAGAAACGGGAAAAATTTAATGTTTTTTAACTCTTCTCTAAGCAAGAAATACGCAAAATGTGTATTTTAAAGGAATATGCATTATGCAATTACAAAATATTTCAATAAAACTCGTCGGACTACCTCTAAGTCCGATCGAACTGCCACCTACCGCGTCCAATTGTATTTCAAACCACCAGGGATCCATTGAAAAACACACAAAAATTTCATCTAAATCAGTCCAGCCGTTTAGGAGTTAGGCGACTAACACCCGAACAGAAGTATTATATTATGTAATAAGATATTATTTATTTACAGGGCGGATACCCTTAACCTTGCACCATTTAGGTTTACTTAAATGTAGAAATTTTAATCATTGAAAAAGGTTACAAAATGCCTGCTCAACATCAGCTGATAATAATTATTACGATTAGTGGGGAGAATGAACTTAAACCTTAAGTATAGATTTACCTTTACCTTATGGATCATTATTATTTTAGTAAATAATATGTATTTTTTTGTTTAGATAAATATATTATGTTGAACATGTACTGAACCTGTGTGAAAACTTGAGCACATATTTTGTTAGGGTCTTAATAGTTGACGCAATACCATTATAATCCATTTTAAAGTTTCAAAATTCTAATGTGCCTATCACAAGTCCACTCGAGATCCTCAACTTTAGTTACTGCCGCACTCAGAGACGTCACACGACGCTAATGATAATTATACTCTGTCAAAATCCATACAAAAGTAACAATTTAATGCTAGATTAAAGTTAATTGACGTCCCTGAGTGCGGCAGTTAATCGTTAAAACCAAAAACCATTTATCAATACCTTAATTAGGCAAGATAAATCTCTCAAACAGAGCGGTTTATTCACACGAAAGGTAGTATTATCATCTGGGACAATGACTATGGTTATCTATACCTATTGTTATGTGCCTTTTAAAATATTTATTGTATTGTGCCTTAGCCCATTCTCTCACACGGGGTGACGAACGGCAACGTTCTCTTAGTAGTCTATTGCCAACTCAACAAGAATTGGTACCACTTGGTATTTTTATACTGTGACAACGATGCCAGTGTTGATGACAGCAAGCTATTGTTCATCCAAGCCATGATAGCTAGGTGACGTGATATACAATGACTAGGTAAGCCTAGGATGTGATAAAGTGAATAGTAACACTAATCGTGAATACGTCTTTAAACTTCATAGGAAAGGAATACCAAGCGTAAGCATATTATATATACTCAATCAACGTACCATAGAACCGACATGATCAGTGTAATAATACTAGGTACATATATTATAATACACCCCTTGAGATACGTTTCATCAACTCGCGACGTGATGACAAGTCGACTAAGCAACTAGGTTGCATTGCCGACACATCCCGTGTGTGAATGGACTTATTGTCTACGTAGACAATAAGAGTGATACAAAAATAAAAGAGATGATAATTGGTACAGTCAATAGTACGCCAGTAGTAATTATAAAATCGTACTTATGAGTCAATATGCACGATAAATTTTGTACCAAGAAAATAATACCAATAAATAATCGTAAACATTGATAAGAATATACAGAAATAAAACTACAAAGTGAAGTATAAATTAATTTGTATTAAAAATAAACAACAATAAATACTGATTCCATAATATACGGAATCTTATTATGTATAAACGGATCATCAAATTACATTTTTAATATTAACTTATAATAATTATTTGGATACTACGGTAACAGATTTGTCATGATTGATATTAGATTAGGTTACAGATCTATTTAATAAATTTTATGACAAGCTCAATGAGACATTTGATTCTGATTTCGTTACTAAATACTACTACAATTCATTACCTATACGATATGCTATTGTTCTTTTATATACAATTTATTATTATCATACAATAGTTTTAAATATATGAGTAAGTCTTCCAAAACAGATTCAATTGATAGTTTTTATCTATTAAGGAACTAAAATTACAACGAGCACCCAAAGCGAAATGCTTCTACAATTTTAAAATAAAGCTAAAGGAACTGTTTCGAGACATTTTAAAACTACTCTAATTTGCTATTTACATCTAACATAAATCTTATGGCTACATTCCCAGTCAGTCTTCAACCCGCACTGATATTCAATGCTTTATCTATTCTAAGAGTTTGCTTCCTAACACTGCGCATTACCTTTTGTTTTGGAATGTGTATAATATTCCCATAGTTATATTTATGAGTAGTTAGCATCCGTTCTGAATTTGCTTATTGCTGCTAACACTTCGCACTCTACGGGAACCTCCACCAGTTAATTTTCTTTCGATTTCCTCTAAACTTTTGCCTCGAGTTTCAGGCACAAAAAATATAACGAAAAACAATCCTACTAGACAAATCACAGAAAAAAGCCACAATGTACCGTACATATAAATCGCATCAATAATGTTGTGGAAAGTTTTAGTGACAATGAAGGTACATGTCCAGTTGAACCCAGTCGCTAAAGATGCGGCATTACCACGAATTTTTGATGGTAAGATTTCGCCTAACATAAGCCATGGGATAGGTCCAAAGCCAATCGAAAATCCTAATACATATATAACAAGGCACGCTAGTGGTAACCATCCGTAAGCTGTAACGTCAACTCCTGTTTCCTTTACATAGAAATAAGCTCCCAAAGATACCAGTGTGGCTATCATAGAGACTGAGGAAATGTACAATAATATTTTACGACCCAAACGGTCAATGATAGCTGTGGCCAAGAATGTTGATATAAAATTTACAACTCCTATAATAATACTTGACAAGTTTTCATCTATAGTGCTTCCCGACATTTTAAATATTGATGCTGCGTAGAAAATCACAGCATTAATTCCACTTAATTGTTGAAACAACATTAAACCTAGCGATATAAGGACAGCTGGCATGTTTTTATGACTAAATAGTTGTCTGAAAGCGTTTCCTGTTGTTTTATCTGAATCATTTTGAGTTCGTGTCAAATCTTTCATTTCCTTTTCGACATTTACATTTTTTCCTCTTAGCCACTGTAAAGCTTTCCGAGCTTCTTCGGTACGTCCTTTAGAAACAAACCAGCGTGGTGTTTCTGGTGTGAGTAGCATAAGTAAAAAGAATGGTACTGGAAGTGCGGCTCCAACAAATGCCAGTTTTGACCAGTCCAAGTAACTGCCCACAAAAAATGATAGAAGAATTCCAGTGTTACCAAAAGCAGTTGGCAGCAAACCGAATGCACCTCGTACTTCCGGTTGTAATGTTTCTCCGAGGTAAACTGGAAAAGCTAGCGAGACAATTCCTACACATACTCCACAGAAAACTCGCCCGGCAAATACCATTAAAACATTTGTTGCTGTTGCTATTAAAATCCAACCGAGAAAGAATGGGAAAGCCATTCCCAATATTGTCCATCTTCTTCCAATATATTCGATTAAAGGCCCTCCTATGATGCCGCCAACCAAAGCTGCCAATGGCATTAGACCTCCGACCCAAGTTGACTGTAATAGAAAAGAAAAAATAACATAAATAATCATTCAAATTATAGATTTTTTAAGATATTTTTAGTGACAATAAATAATAAAAATAAAAAATATTTTAATAAATACTTCATCATATAGATGTTAACAATGAGATGGTGTATTAGCAGCGGTATGTGTGGCAACGAATGGGAAAATAAACCTATTGTCCACATACCAAATTAATGTAATTAAATACCTAGTTTTCATAAAACTTTTAAGCAGTAAATAGAACTCACCTCTTCTTTAGTCATATGCAAAGTGCCGTTCATGCTTATTAATGCAGGAGAGGTGTAGCCTGACGAAAATCCGACAATTAAAGAACCCATGGACACAGCGAATGCAGCCAAAAGCTGGAACAACAAAAACAAATCTTACTGACATATTCATAACAAGAAAAGGGAGCATTCTTAAATAAGCACCTGTAGTGATACTTTATTTGCCATCTTATAGATTTAAAACACCATCTGTTATAATCTGTTCACAAATTGAACAGTTTTCACTACATACGTTGAATACGTGTGTAACGAACACTGACTTCATCCAGAAAGCTTTGAAGTTCTGTGGACGTTTGACTTTTATTACGTAGGTACGCACCCCTGCACCTGTATATATGTTATTAAGTTATTTGCATTCTGTATACTACAGTATATTAAATGGTAACAAAGTTTGCTGTAGCTGTGTACTTAATGCGTTTGACCTGGAAAGCACACATATTATACTTTTATTTCGTCTTCGTTCATACGTCAATAGAATCAGTAAACTTACAGTTTTCTTATATGTGCGTATATCGTTAAAGAACTTATGTGTCTTTATGGTGAAAAACATCACGTTCCAATATAACTTTCCAGTTTTGTTCAAATATGTTTCACTTTGTATGAATAGCAGCTATTGAATGAAAAGTCTTCAGATAACAAGAAAGTAATTTTAAGACTACACATTTCTTTTTCCATTTAGTGCAAGTCTTATCGTATTCGTCGATTTTACTACTTGCATGAAAGAATATTTGTAAATAGATTTTTTTATTTATTCGCAGTAACCGTAGAAAAAGTGTGTTCACAGTCATACATTGTATTTTATGGTCGAATAAATTTAAATATCTTTAATAGAATGAATGGTGTACTTACTTGAGTCCACAGGTAGAGTCGTTGTGTTGTTGGTCCATATAATGACCCATTTTCCGCATTGATTGAATATTCAGATTTCACTTTCGTATTCTCCGTGCTCAATTGGTTAACGTAAGGTATCGAATTTCGCAAATTTTCCTCTTTAGCACTCTTAATTTCCATCTCCATTTTATACTTGAACTCGTTTCCTAGACTGATCTGCCGAAGCTGCTGGAAGTGACGCCTAGTATTTTCAAACGAGTCGTCGTGTTCGTCTTCACTACTACTTTCAGTAGAAACGTTCTCGGGTATTGTTGCGTAGTTCGGAACAAGAGTTCCCTGAGATCCACAAGATGTTGCTAGTGAAGTACTGGTAGTAGACGCCGAAAGCGTCGGCTTCGAAGGTACTCGAGAGTATTTTGGTCCTCGTGTCCGGTACAATCTCTCCTCGTCGCTTTGTCCCCGGCGACTTTGCTCGTTTCCACCCTGTAATGGTAAAAGCCAATTATCATCGACTGTTTTAATTAAATTATTACACCAGAGTTTAAATTATAACACACCAATTGTTGTAATCAGACTGGTCACTCAAGTTTACTAGAGAATACTGGAGTAATCATCCGCAAACATACCCCATTTATTATATCCGCTATCTAACGTGCGTAATTCAAGACCCAACGATAAGAATTGTAAGCCCAGGGAGTCGGAGGTCAGTATAAGAATACACACATTGCTTATTGACCACAAACTATCATATGGCCACTGCATGTTTTCGATAACCTAATGATACGCTTGGTCGCTGCCATGACCTGATCCACACACTGAATCCTGTTCCAGACACCACTTTACACAGGATCATCGCGCTTTTATCATAATTATCCAACTTGGAGAATTGTCGCGAATAATTGTCAAGAGCCAGTAGTCAGCCAGTCTTTAACGAGCACAGACAGCACTGCTATTCATATGCGATATACTTGACGATATCGTCGATTGTCCATTAGTTATAATGATGTTTATAAAACAATGTATAAACACTTTCTTTGCATGTCATACCTGCACCCAATGGTTCATTGATGGCTGTATGTTTACATTTTGTGTAGGACATAGCGGAATTAATTCTGAGTTTCAAAATTGGTTGCAATCAAATCGTGAATCAAGTGCCTTTTTTGCATTACCTCTGAATGTACACTAAATGTTTCATAACTTTTCCATTTACTTATTTTCATTTTCTTTAGTTTCATTGCATGCTAACTTATTTAACAAACTTACTCGTCATTATTTAGATGTAATTTGAATGTCTTTTTTGGATCAATGTATATTAAAATAAGATTAAAATTTAGTTCATCATACTGATTGACATCGGATAAAAACATAACGACATTATATCATAATAAATCTAACTTTTTAAATTGTTCTTGTCTTGAGTCTTGCCGTTTGTTTATGCCAGTATATGAGGTTTTATATGCTATCTTCTAACTGATGTGCTATGCAAACTTCCATCTCCTTTTTTATCCCCTTAAGGAATTTAAAAAAACTGGAACTCATCTTTCTTTATTTAAAAGTAACAAAAGTAATAAAAGTAACAATTTTTATACAAACTTCTTTCCCCTATTTTACCCCATAATAGAGGAATTTCTAAAAAATCTGTCCGTTACAAAAGGTAGTTACGATCAAAATTTTAAACTTGTAAGTTGTGTCAGACACCTAGTCAGTCACTCAGTCAGCATCTCCTATAGATTACAGTAGGTAGATATTCTAATAATTTTACAAGTCTGTGTGTCTGTCAGCCATTTTATTTCAAAATTCGGCACAAATATACAAATCTATTACGCCGATGAAGTTACCAAAGAAAATAAAAAAAATTAGGGGGATACATGCGTCAAAAAATGTGAAAGAATTCTCAATATAGATGACTAAATATACTATATACTACTATATAAATATACTACTACTACTTTATAAATATACTTTATAGAAAAATCAAAATGAAATTTATAGGTACCTATATTAATATTTTTTAACATAGGTATACCATTGTACAGTTTTCCTAATCTAGGCTACGGACGGAATCCTCTAGGTACTGTGAGAGTTCGACTCGCATTTGGCCGGTTTTGTAGTTAAAATCAGCTATACTAGCTATTTACTTAACTTTATAGTAGGCATATCTAACAATCATTCAATTACAAACATAAGAGACTGACGTGATTGACATTAGAGTCACGGTTCATTATAGAACTCACGTGTTTCCTTTCAGACCTAATCGATAATAGTCATCGAAGTTGACTTTGGGAGGTCGACCGATAACTATATTTTCATATTTAATTATATTTCCAGCATCATTTTTCCGTAGTAATGTCAAGAAAGTGTGTGAAAGTCAAGAACCACATCATAGACCTTGACATTGTTTGTTACGTTTAAGTACAGCCCCATTTTCTTAAACTTCGACTGATTGATTTCCCATAACTTTATGGTTAATAATAAACCAGCCTGTAACTGTCCCACTGCAGGGCAAAGGCCTCTTCTCATACAGAGAAGGATATAGCATTAATCACCACGCTATCTCACTGCGAGTTGGTGATTTCAGACCATTAAGTCCAGGTGTTCCTTCGATGTTTTCCTTCACCGTTGGTCAGTGGTGTCTTAGATCGACTAAAAAAGTACATAATATTATGAGATTGAAAAAAATCACATTGGTACATGCCAGGTTCGAATCCACACCTATGTGCTTGTAAAGCGGGTCCGTAACCAAAGCGCCACCACGATATTAATTTTGGTTAACTCCAGTAAAATAACTTATTTGTATAGATGTCTATTAATAACTCCTTCTAATTATTTTTACCATAGCTAAGTTATATTGTACATGGTTAAAAGAGTTATTAATCTTCCATTAAAGTGCAAAATAAATAAAAGCGCCATCTAGTAAGATCTATTAAAAGTTCTGCATCATCGTTTCAACAACATAATGAAACTTATCTTTAGCTTCTGTCAAAGGATGGCGCTAGTGTCCCGTATTCCACGTTTAGACTAAGTTATGCAAAGTACTGAAATAATTTCAGCGTATTGTAGCGATATTATTTTCTATACAAAAATATCTAATAATATACTACTTAATTTAAAGTTTAGAGATTTACATGTTAATTGTAAACCTGTTTTGAAAAGTGGGGTAAGTTTTATATTCTGAATAATATAGAGTTGTTAGTTAGAGTCGTTGGTTAGAGTTGAATCAGCGCCATCTACCGCAGTGATTGGCCTTGCAAGGTCGTCTTGATTCAATGCAAACCGTGATTGCCGGCGGCAAACCTGCGCGACTTTTTGACTGTCGATACATTTTGACTCCATAGTTTCTTATGGTGATACGTGATACAGTATTTATAAAATGTGACCATTCTGAGATTTCTTATAGTTTTCCATTTGGATCGCATATAAAGTGGTGTCTACATCAGTTGCCAGGCAACGGTCGGCATCGACCGGGCAGCGACCGGCCTCAGCGCGGGCGGTTGTGTTGCGCCGTAAGCGGTAAGCGCTCTTTCCAGAGCTTTCTAAATAATTTTCGTCTTGTTCAATATTATAATACATAATTCCCAACCATATTTTAATATTTGCTTAGATCACAGATATAGACTCTATCTGTGGCTAAGGCAGCATAATAATTAGGTAGGTATATTATAATTGGATGTATTGTCTTTTTGACGTACATTCGCACTGGGCCTAAAAAAATGCTCCAAAATACAAAAAATATTCGTAAGATTGTAATTATGTTTGAAATACTTTAATTATGGTCACATATTATTTGTTATTCGTAATCATAGTAAGGGTGAGAATGTAATCTGACTTACCATTTCGGTGGAAATCTGCTTCAGGTATCCCATTATCTTCCCCACTGCGTTAGGGTTGTTCTTATTGAAGCTCATCTTGCTGGCCTCGCTCAAGTGTTAGCTTTAAAACTTGTCAAGGAACGTCAAAATGATAATGTTTATGAAATAAAGCACTTGGTAAAACAGTATAACGTTGAAAATGTTCTTTAAAATCCAGGTTCGGGGTGTTGATAGCAAATAATCCACATCACTCTTTTAACTAGAGGATGTCGCCTTTTGCTAGGCCTGAAGTAACACACGAACGCGATGCGATCACACAGCTGCGATTTGACACAATTTTACCGACGACGTGTTATTTTTAAAAAGTATTTTTTTGTTAGTTCACAAAGTCCATTGATTTTTTTTTTAAATCCCGCGCTAATATTTGTCAAGGGTGCGCAACATTCAATTTATACAAATCTGAATAAAATAAAATGTTGGCAACGCGTACTGAATTCTTCAGCAATCAAGTTATCTATTGAAACTTGCAGATGGCAGCGCAGTGTTTTATATAGGAAGGTTGGCAGTGGCGGCGCCGACTGCCCTCCCCGGCCCTCTCCCCGTCCCCCTCCATGTCGGTGTTGCTTGTAAATGTGTGTGTGGAGATTGGTAGAGTGTGCACTCTGCACGAAACACGCACACTATCGCCTCAGTAACTGTTTGCAACTGAATTACTTTGAATATTTGTAATTTGATTAATAAGTAATCTAGCACTTCGATTATAACCCATACTTTAACTAATTAACTTTAGATAAGGATTTATTAACCTATGAAAGATCGTTTGCATCCATTTTTATTTAAATGGATTTTCTATTGTCACATTCACGAGTCCGACCTTTGATGAATTAAGTATTAGCGTTTTTTACAAAATGTCAACTCACGTTTTCTTTAGACAAAACTAGATTCCTGTAATGGCAAGGCCAAATTTTTATTTTTATTTTAATTAAGTACCTATAACGAATTCATTGTTTATCAATATTACAACAGCAGTATAAACAGTAAAAGCCACTAAAGGAATATTACAGCGTCGACGACGCTCTACTAAGTAGGTATTTCAGTTAATCTTTACGTCCACTTCTTTTTCATGAAAATACTCGCATCTCTACTTTTTATTCTTTAGGCATTTTTAACCTAAAACCTGGACGTAAAAAAACAAAAATGACTGACTAAAATTAAGCTATTTTCATTTTAATATATAAAAAAAATTACATCCTCGTTGATCAATAATCCTATGGGGTATTTTATGAGATAGGTAGTATTGCGAAGTAATAACTTGAAACAAGTCTGAAGAAGACGCGGGCGCGGGCCGGATCGGGTACCGTAACCAACAACCTTGTATGCCTTTGCTTAGTTCGCTACGTCTGGGGGTGTGTCTCGTGAAGTAGGTACCTACATCTCAACGCTGGCCGCTCTCTATAGGCAATCTAAACATTCCGCACAGCGCGAGCATAAAGTTATTCTGCTGGATTATGTAAGTAGGTAGCTAGAGCCTCATCTCGTCCGTTCGTACATTCTGTACAATATTCAATAACACAGTAGATAACTTGCCCAATCCAACTACCTTTAAACCAATTTTGACATGGTGTTAAAAATGACCCCATAATTTTGTTTGTCCCATACCTATTAGCTTTTCATGTGTATAAAAATGGCTTTTCAAGTTATTTAAACTATTTAAATTATTATAATAAAAATAATGTGACTGGAACAAGAGATGGTCGCCAGTTTGGCGTGTGGTTTGCGGTGTTCTCGTATTGTACCTAACTATGTAATGTGTCGGTATTATAACGAACAATTGTAGGCGGGTCGCGGACGTCATTCTACAACGACAACTGTTTTGCTCAACACATTGCGATTTGCTTCATTGAATCAAACGTTCTGACGGAACATTTTCATAAAGAAACGAAATGCCCGCCGTTTTTTAAATATTATTTTTATACGACATAGGTTAAAAACCTTAGGACCTAAAAACTTTATAATATGATGTTTCAGATAAGATTCACATTGAGGGTCGCTGTGATACAAATCATACTTTTCTTACAATACTACATTACATAAAGAACAATGATATTGGAAATACAGTGTGTAAAAACATTGTTGAGAATAAAAAAACATGACATATGTAGATACTGTTTTATTCGCACATTTTGTAAATAAAAACATTTAACGCTTTGATGAAGGATAAAGAGGTACCTACAACAACAGTCCTGCAACCAGAAATCATAGCCTTAGAAGATTTAAATTTTTTAAGTATTCATTTAGAACTGGGTTCTATCACTTCTACCACACAAATTAATTTGGTTTTTGAGTAAACAGAAAACAAGTTTAAGTCTAAGTCTAAATAATGCTGGTGGTTTAAATTGGTTAATTACTTAGATATGATTATTTTTTATATAAAAATGATAAAATGAGGTACACCAGCAAAATTATTCCGATCGCTCGATTAAGCATGATTTAAACCGCTATACGGTTTACTATGAAACCAATACATTGCTATTAGGTTTCAGAATAGAAATTATGTGAAATAAATTATTAGATATGTGTACTTTCATCAGTACTACAGTATCAAAAGCTTTACTGAAATCTAGATGCTGTAACTAGCGGTAGTTAATTATTCTAGCTACTAAAGTAATACTAGGATTTATCTGTATTTTTTCTACCTACACCCTGTGAGTCTCTGCTTATTTAAATATCCTTGTTTTGGACAATCGAGCTCAATAAATTAATCTCTATTTTTCATCTCTCATTACATGCTTAACTTAGTAACCATTCTTATGCTGTATTGTAGAAAATATAATTTAAAAAATACTAAATAAGTATTTTGAATGTGGACATTTTACATTTGGAGGCCGCTGTTTTTTTATATATCTTAATATATACACATCTTCATATATATTTCAGATAGGTACTTCAGATATACATCTTCAATTTGTTTGATCTTAATGTTGTAATTGACTATATTGAAATGTACCTATAGCCGCGTGCACTTGGTCACGTGCGCTTACCTAACTGACTTCAACGACTGTCTGGCAGTCGGCGGGCTGGCCGGGTGTTCCCGAAAGCTCTGCCCCGCCCCCGTACCCACACAGCTTTAGCGACACACAATAACAATACGTCAGCTGCATACAGCCGTGAATCACTAATCCGCACCAAAATACCATGTGGACGTGACTGCACCAATGTCGTTGCTATTGCATCATCCTAATCTAAAAAATTAGGACCTTATGCCTTAGGCCCTATTAGCGCGGAAAGTTATGTTAGTAGGTATATTATGTATGAAGTATAAACTTAAGTAGAGTCAGTTACTCTGTTACGTCACCGCTTCGACCCTCTTAAACGTAAGTCTCAGCAGACGCGTAGTGACAGTGCTGCTGACTGCCACACAGACGCACTTGTGTAAACTTACAGCGTTCACAGAGTGCACACACACGTCACAGCCAAAAACGGTAGTGGAATATTCCGAAATGAACGGGTAAGTTTCGGGAATTCTCGAACGTTCCATGGTTAGTGAATATTTAGATGCGAGCTTATACAAATTGCAGTTGAACACGCTCAAAAACTATTTAGGTATATTAGATCAGATTTATTTGTCCGTATTTGTAAAGGTCTTCGTAAATACGTAATTGGCAAAAGAATATTGTGAAAAACGTTGTACCTTTCCTAGATGATACGATAATAAAATGATTCATGTTTAATCGTTTGCAGACACAAATCACGCGTTACATCCAAGTGAGAGTGTTTTATCTTATCTAAAATTAATCTAGATAAGTTTTGATGAAAAAATTCCATGAAGGGGTAGTGAAAGGTTACGTACGTAGGTTTCGGTTCACTTACGATATTTGAGCGTCCATAAATATTTTTGGTAGTGACCTGTCTTACTGTTTTTGATTGTTTCTTAGCTCAAAAGTTGTTCCTATCCTTGTGATCCTACATCATCCTCATCTCTTATGAAATTGTTTCATTGATACTTTAAATAATCCTATTCAAAGAAACTAAATTATGTCGACTGTAGCTTAGTAAACTGCAGTATCTACATTTCTAGAAAATCAATAGTTAATGCAGCATTAACTAATCTGTGCTGCGGCCGTGTGTTTAGCATTAGCAGGTGTTTACTACCTGGTCGATAATACACAATCTAGGGCAATCGATACTTCTTTTCTTGACCTAGCTATTGAATTATTGAGAAGTGTAGGTACCTACATAATTCTTACGTACTGTAATTCTTGCATATATTTAATTTATTTAAACACTCGTTTTCTTAGTAGGTACGTTTTGAATTAAAGAATAGTATTATTTAATAGCTTATAGAGTTATTCTTTATGAATTTCTGTATGATTTATCAGTCTTCTGAGCTTGCACACTACAGTAGTTTTAAGACAGATTGGCTGACCGCCAAATGCAGAGGGTAGTAGAGAGGACCCTAAGATTACACCCTCACGAACTTAGGAGGGGTCATCGCCTTTATAAATACCTTGTTGCGAAACAAACAAATAAATAAGAATCTGGAAAAAGTTACATGTATCTTATTGTATTATACTCGTAGTACCTAATAGGTATCATGTAGTTGTTTGTAGAGCAAAAGTAAATGTTTATTAACCATTGTTCTTTACTATCTAGAATAAATACTGACCAGCCTCAATATTATCTTAAGGGAAGTGTTGCTCAGAACGTATTTGCATCAGGTGTAAACAACTTATTTATGCAGTGAGTAGTAATACCTATAAAAACCTAGTACCTACGCCTTTAGCTTTTTTGTGTGACTCATTTTATACATATAGTCTTATCACATATTATTTGGCCAAACATGATAAGGTTTTCGCCAAATTCGCAAAATACACTAACTATAATCCAGTCATAACCTACTTCAGGTTTAGACATAAAGGTATGTTAGAGTGAGGTTGTATATAGTTATATTGGGTACCTAGTTAAGTATTATAGGTATTATAGTACTAACAATGTCAGAAAAATTTAAATGCTTATGAGATGTTGCGTCCTGTATTGTATCGGATCTTATTAGTATGTGCACAGATTAAGCTATAATAATAGTTGTTTTAATGTCGTAGTGATATACATATAGTATGTGAATATACAGTATGAATTGAATCCCTCGCGAGTTACACATTATACCTTCCCTAGCTATTTATAGCGCTGGAATGCCGTATAGATCAACGCAGTATGTTAGCTAGGAATACAACATATTTCTAGATTTGCTTTAGAATTCCTGGACGTCTTATACCAGTCCACTAGATAATAATTATACTATTTGCGGAGTCCATACACGTTTTATTTTATCCCTCACTAGCTATATTTAGCATCGTACAATCTTAATTATAGTAATACGGTTTATTTTTACCATTAATACGAGGCTGTTGTTTATAATACACGCGTGAAATTAAATATCTGTTAGGTACGCTCAGCATAGCCGATTTGTTAGTAAACCTTGGAAGAACTTCGAATGAGCAAACATTACAATTTTAGCATTCTTATCACTGTGTCTCTTGTCTAATTTATATCCCCTGAACATACTACAGACTTCCTATCAATATTATTATATTAAATCAATTTGTAAAAAACTAGAGTATCTTTTGTATCAATCTTTAATTTATTATTATTATTAAACACAACAATGTGTTAGTAACAAATTAACAATGTAACTTATCCTATGTTAGCGAGCACTTAATTTATAGAAGTGATCTGTGACAAGCGGGCAATCAGGCAACTGCCTTCCTGCGAATTAGAAAGGTGGACTTTATCCGAAAGGTAGTATAAAATTCGTCGTGTTTGAGCAAACATCAGAACATCATCAGACATTACAAGGCATTTTCACGATGCTTATTAAACACAGCTGAAGTACTTTTTTAATTTGATCATACAGATACTTATTCAAATGAGTTATGTAGGTACCTAATTGAACTACTTTCGAATATTAACAGCCGTTCTTCAAAATTATTAAACCTTGTTTCTACCGCTACGCTATAACGATTTATTTAAAAATCAAAGGCAAACGGCAAATATTTTATTATGATATTATTTATTGACATGCAAAACATAAAAATGTATCACACTTTCAACACGGATTGTAATACTCTAAGTTTAAATAAACAACTCATGACTCCAATCCTAACTCCCTAACTTAATATTAGAAATGCAAAAGGTTTGTTTGTTTGATACCCTTTCACGCCTAAACCACGGCACAGATCATCTTGAAATTTTGTATATACATTGTCAGGTGTACAGAAACGGACTTAGGGTAAACGGACATATCATCCCGAAAAAAAAGAACTGTTCCCGAGGAAAACAATACCAAAAAATTCTAAATTGACGCAAAGCAAATAATATAGTATTTTAGTTAAAATTTTATTAAAATATTTCTATTATACACTTTATTGTACACCAAATAAAAATATAACAGTACATGTAACAAATCATACTTAGGTACAATGGGCGGCTTTATCGCACACAGCGATCTCTTCCAAGCAACCTTTGGATGGACAGGAATGTTAATAAAAGACAACGGGCGGTCAAGTGTACAAGATATAATATACAAGATATACATACTTAAATTTAATAAATAAAATACATATTACTTTACATAAATTAAATAATTAAATATATATATATATGTAATAGAAATACACTAATATATATAAAAATTTTAGTAGTAACAATAAATTATTATTAGACAGTATGTTAAAGCGACAGGAAATGTTCCTTAACCAATTTCTTAAATACTGGCAGAGATTGTGCTTGTCTCACATTAAGTGGCAAATCGTTCCACAAGCGAACAGCTTGAACAGCGAATGATTTGTCCAAAAACTTAGTATAGTGCTGAGGCATTTTTAATTTTAGATTTTCCGACGATCTCAAGGACTTGGAGTGTGTGTCACACAGGAAATCAAAGCGAGATTTAAGATAGGAAGGGGAAGAAGGATTAAAAAGGATATTATATAGTAGGGAAAGGATATGGGCATTCCGGCGAAGACGGATAGGAAACCACTTGAGCTTTGCACGAAATTCTGACTATAGTCCCTTATTAAAAACCCATATTATAACTTTTCTTGGAAATTAATTAAATATAATATAACTTAATTTACTTATGCATACAAGGTATCAGGTGAGCTAGTTATGGTGTAAATTAACTACAGTTAATTACAACACTCGTGGTACTCATAAAAGACGGGATTCCTGCAGAAAACATAATCTTTAAAAAGTAAAAAAAAGTAAAGCTGTTTCAATAAGTGGAAACTTTTGTAATAAGCGTAAATAAGTAATGTCACCTAGTTCATATTTCAATGGCTTTGACTAATTTTGAATCTGAATTCACAAATCGACATTGTAACATGAAACGATAGTGGTCACACGAATGGGATCTAAAACAACTATTTTTATTAACATTTAATTATACTTTCTGCATGTACGCTGGTTGGCATTCCTTTCCCAGAATTATATATGCACGAAGTTGGTATAAAACCTTAGCACAGTTTAATGAGCCGCATCTGTCAAGCACGGTGTAGTCCCGAAGGTGGCGCCAGCGGCTGTGGAATGCCTATTACCATAAAAGCATTATTAATCCTAAAGCAGCGATATCCTAGTATTATACAAACTTGTTTAACCATGAACTGTCTCCCAAGTTTAAGGTCACGGCTACACTGGCACGAACTCAAGGCCTCGACCGACATAATTTCTTGAAATCATGAATTAATTGTTACTTTACAATATTGTGAAATAGAACAGTATTCTTGAAGAATTTTACTAATATATTAATACCGTAAACGTGCAGGCTCATGCCTTGCTCAGAAGTAATTGATTTAAATGTTATATTATATATAATTAGCATAAAACCTACATAGGTAGTTGATTTTTATATAAATACATACCTACCTTTTTGAATTTTGTCAAAAATAAAAGAAAGAATGAATGCAATGGCAATGAATCTGAGGAAGGTAATAAATATTATTATATTACCATTGTATAACCAGTTAACCGATCAAGATAAATTTCGTACATAATTTACCACTTACAGTGATCTGATGATACTGAGTAAAGAAATTTGCAGGAAATGAATAAGTTAAGACGACATTTTATTATTATTTTTTATGCAAATTAAATAAAAAATAAAAAATTGCATTCCTATACATTTTAACCATGCAGTGCCCTGAACGTCGTAAGTCAAATGACAATGAATTGCATTCTTTTGTACTCGTGTGTGTGAGAATGAGGCAACTCTACACACCTAATTATTCGTCTGTTCTGTGCTTGCTAAATACTTTTACATACATTTTATTTTTTTACTGGATTTATTCTTTCATTTACTTATAGCCGAATAAAGTGTCAAGTGTGTAACAACCTTAACGTATGCGCTTAAGTAGGCACTGATGGAAAAATACTGGAAAAAAGCGCGCGACAGCTGTTGTCAACTTTTTCTATATACAAAGTACCTATACCCATAAATCTTTAAAATTAAAATCTTTGGAATAACTAATCTTAGTACGACAAAAATGCTTTTAAGGAAAGCTAATGAATATTATATCTTTTAATGTAACTTTTTTTATTATTATTATTCAGACTGACAATTTGATAATTTACTTACGCTTAATCGTTGTTATATTTGATTAAACTAGATTTTTTCAAAAAAGGTTCATCGCTGCTGAACATGAATTGGTCGTCAAACACTAGCGTGTAACACCCACACGTTTTTATCAGTTTGTAATATATGTGTCTACCTACACGTCACTAACACACACATTAGAAATTTGTTTATTATATGTGAGTGTGTGAAAGTGTAAATCGAGGCGCCTTCTCTGCACCTACAAGTATGCGAGTATTGGTATCTCAGTGCGACAGCACTCGGTAAAGTATAGAATTCTCCTATAAAATTATACTCTAATTAAAATAAATTTAAGCGCATGTTAACTACGGTCATTACTTGTTTTCCCAGACAATGTAGAGACCTACCTTAGCGTTTTAGTATCGTAAAAGAAAACATAAGTCGTAAATTCTTACATGAAATGTTGTTTCAAATTATATATAACTTTTATATCTTGTTGACAGTAAAATCTCCCGGCTATCTTAGTCCTAAATACATTAAGAACAGTAGGTACAATGTTCGTCACGAAATGTCCGATGTTAATTATAAAACTGTGTCGATGCAATTTAAATGTGTCGAAGAAGAAAAGTAGGTAAAAAATTAAAAGGTTAATATTTAATTATAAATTTATTATTTAATTATAAATATTAACCAGCTGTACTTACATGACTTTTCATTTTTGATGCAGAAAAAAATTATGACTTATGACCCGACAGGCGTTGTTCTGTCCCAATGAAAAAAGCATTGTAATTAAAGTTTTCCGAATTTTCCTATTTTCAGGGAAACTTTTTACATTTTTCTTTCCTCTGTAACCTTATTTGAGTACTTCGGGCTCTAACAAACATTGAAAAAAGAAAAAAACAAATCGGTCCAGACGTTCTCAAGTGATACACTTAACAATGATTAGATATCATTTTTATTTAAAAAAATTATAGATTTATAGCCTGTTTCACAATTTACTGGTTAATTTACCTGACAGAAAATATCTTTACTTCGGTACCAAATCGGAAAATAAGGTAATTTTCGCAAAAAAAAATGTAAAAAGTTATTTATAACTATTATCGGTACAGTGGTAAAGTTATAAATAACTTTATTATTGATATCGTTAAACTGTAACCGGATGAAAGATAAAAAACTGGCCAAAGGCAAGTTTGGCTCGCGTTATCACCGTTTCGGACCTTTCATGGTGTCAACAAATAGTTGATCATATTATTTGTTAATGTAATGCTTAGTTAATGGTTAAGGTTAAACCTTAACCTCAACTATAGAAAGTTGACTTGGTGTAAACTAGGTTTTTTTTAAGATCGTAAATATTATTTTAATATTAAATTATGGTGAACTTTTCTACTTAAATAACATTAATTTGGAAACTTATTCTCGGGGGCACAATAAAAATATTTCATGGGAACAGATCTAATAATTTAAGACTACGATTTGATAAGAAATGATAAGAGAGGGACGAACGAAGAAAGACGAAATGAGAGACAATAAAATATTGATCCCATTAAAATATCGATAGCTATTTTCCAATATTCATCGAGTTCATATTCTCATGAAAATTTCCACGGTACTTACCATTTTGCGCATACATTACCGGTTACGATAATGTCTTGGTATTATTTATACTTATGCTAATGAGCAGTGATGTGAATGCGTCGACGCATCTACGCGCCACGGTGATATTTTTAAATGTCCCCCATACTTCATTTCTTGCGACGTGTAAGACAGCACGGGATTCAAGGGAGCAATCACCTTTTGCGCGCGGCTTGCAATACATCTGGCACATACGTTGTAGACTTGTAGCTTTAGAAAATTCTCGATTAAAATACATACTACGCGATATAAACCATATAATACTATTTGAATATTCGACTTTACTCCTAGAATGTCATTATCAATAATTTCTTAAGTAACAGCATCTAATCTGAATAGATTTTGCGGTGTATCGAAGAAAAATCTATTAAGCTGAATTTGAACCAACAATGCAAATCAGCCGTTCACAAATCCTGCCCGAAATTGATTTTTTCTTTCTACAAAAATGATTAACTTTAGTGTTTTTAATGATTGTAATATAATATTTAAAATTATTTTATTTTATTACCTATACATATTTATATAATAAAATTCATAGTTATCCTTAAGGAATGTGCGCACAATTCATGCGCTACGAAAATACGTGTTTAATGTGTTATTATAACGTGTATATTAACAGTTATGCCTACTTTAATATAGGATATATAACAATCACTTGATATATAAAATCGAGACGAAAATATGTAATGATCAAAGTGTAAAAAATATAATATACGCATTCACAAAATCTGTTAGTTTTCTTTTTCAATAAAAAGATCCGAATAATACATAAGAAGTCAACGTTAGTTGCAGCGTGAATATTTTTTTCTCGTGTTATCGCGCCTGATTTTTTAAAATGATTACAGCATCCTCAAGGAACTCACCTGCAGCATAGTCAGTTACGTCAGATCCTGTCAAATTAAAGCACCTAGGGAAATATTTATATCAAATCCTGTCTTCAAGCATTGCAAGATATTGCATCGTCTGAGTCACTTACTTATGTTAGTAATTTCGATTTTAAAATAAACCTTGCTGTAATTTTATCATCCTCTTGACTTCTTCCACTTCGCTGTTTGTCCAACTATGCTATCTTGCTTCAGAATTTGCTTTCTTCTAATAGTAACTTTTACGTTTCGATGTTTTTCACGTCAGGTAAACAATCTGCCAACAACTTGTCCTGTAAAACGCTCGCACACTTTCGGCATTAGTACCATTTATCAACCGCCAGTTCTCAAACAAGTTAAACAAACCTGTGGAAGCGCATTAATAACATGTCCCTAAAATAAAAAAAATTGAATTTGTAAACCGAATTTTACAATATTTTTTCGTAGCTATTGCTACGATAATGCTACGACGCCGTAGAAGGCAATTTAATTTTTTAGTCTTTCACCGTAACTTCCTGAGACACACATAAAACTATCCATAAATTTGTTCGTTATGAAATATTTTGATGTACTCGTATATTTGGATTGATTTGGGATAGTAGGTAATTTTTTTAAACTTAACTTAAGCTATGCTTAAAACGCTTAGCTTAAGTTTAATTATATTTTTAAATGCCATAAGGTGACGTACCACCCTTGTAACCGGGTGTAAATAATTATTATTATGTACCAAAACATGCTTACAATATTGTATACATACCTTCTACTCGTATCTTATTGCTTAATTTTCATACACGAAAAATTTTCGAGAACTTACTTGTTTGTTTTCAGATGATTTGATTAACACACTGATAACGCTACTAAGTTTGGTACCAGAGATGACGATAAAAGCAAACTAAAGTTAGTCAGTTCAAGTTTTGGGTTTTCTTCCATACTATCGTTGAGTAGGGTCTATTATATTAGTGGTCGGTGCAACTCGGTATAACTTCTTAGTTCAACTTAACGTCTGAGCTCCTACGTCTACGTCTTCTAACGAATAGGTCCTTGCTTAATTAGCAGCTTTCATTGCTTTAACTTTATTACTTTTGATAAGTAGCGTTATAAGTTACTACTTAACGCAATATTAAGAAAAATTCTGGTCTATACTAGAGATCCGCACTCAAACTTTACTTTCAATGAAAATCTACTTTCAAGTCGACCGTCAATAGATAATTAATTCTATTGAAAGTTGGACTTTCATTCCAAGAAAACAAAAACAATTTCATGTAAAATGTTGCCAAGAGGGCGTAAAAGGAAAAAAATATTCACGGTTCCTTTAAATATTTAACTGACTTCAAAAAGAGGAGGTTCTATGTTTGGCTATATTTTTTTTTGTATGTTCACTGATTTCCGTCAATTGTAGACCGATTTTGATACATAATAACAAAATAAGCATGTTATAAACTTGAGTCAATAATATAAACTGTAAACAGTGCGTAGTATAGTACTTTAAAACTGAAACTTGCAAATACGTTCAAAATAATCAGATAAAACAAACATTAATTTAAAAAAATATTTATTATGTAAATATATTAATAGCACGCACTATGGCCACACTGTTTACTTAATTATTTCATTGTTCATAGACAATGATATTGGAAAGCAGCTGCCACGTGTTAACGGCAAATATAAACAAGATATTCATCAAAATTGGCAGTGTATGACTGTAATGATGACACATAAGCAATGCCTAGCACTTGTAGCAGTATACATTCAGCTTGTATTGCAACAAAAATTTGCATTTGACATATTACAAAACAAAATGTAATCAACGTCACGCTTACTATTTTTAGATATTTATTGTTATGAAATAGTTTATTTGCTTACTTAACAAGTATTGAACAAAAATAAACATAGTTGTAATTTAACAGAAACGTATTCAATAATATCCAAATGTGTTCTACATTTTTTTCAAAGATGTATGCTAAAATGAAAATCTGTATGTCTAACGACTTATTTATACGAAAGATGCTTTTTAATAGTTTACAGCTCACATTAGCATCGGCTATCCTAAGTTCGAACTTAAACCCGGTTGTTAAGCGCCCATTTCACTTCCGCAAGAACAGTTGCCAGTTGGAGATAAATATTAGTTACTTTTGGTTTCAGTTTTGAAAATATTAATGCCAATAGGCCATTATTAATGTGCAGTATATTCAAAGCCTAAGCTTTATTTTCCTAGTTCCATACTCAATTAATGACATTACATTAAGTTGTTTAAGATACATGAAAAGTGAATAAAAAATTATCACTAGTTTACCAATTGCTTTATTTGTACTTTGTACCATAAAATCACCTCATGTTCTGAAGTTTTAGAAGTCTGATCTCATATATTTGCGATTCTGGATATATTTGGCAACTATAAATGAAACGCCTAAAATGTTTTAGCTTATTCACTTCAGTTAGTCAATATTGACATTTAAATGACTTCACCAGGTCTGATGCTCATACATAGAATTTAATTTGATTAAGTACTAAAACTTACTTCAAGTTACAAACAAAAAGTTTTATCAAGATTGTCTTGATTGAGATTGCACCTATATACCCTTCTAATTAGACAACATTAAACTTGTACACGAAATAAACGTAACAATAAAGACATA
The DNA here is from genome assembly GCA_936450705.2 of Protodeltote pygarga. Taxonomy (NCBI): domain Eukaryota; kingdom Metazoa; phylum Arthropoda; class Insecta; order Lepidoptera; family Noctuidae; genus Protodeltote; species Protodeltote pygarga. The sequence goes on along the minus strand of OW388249.2, from coordinate 9,243,118 downwards.
AATATATTTTTTCAGACTATTGGCACGTAAATGTCTACTAATAACATTCACAGCAAAAATCTTAAGCCTAATATAAGAAGACTCAATACCTACTATTGCTTATTTTAAAATATAATAAGTTAGATAGCTTCATGGGCACCATTGCTCCATAACAAAAACTACGACAAAAAACTGGATTTTCTTGGTTTATTGACTTTGTAAAACGTTCGCAAAGTTAAAAAGAATTGTTTCCTAAATCGAACTATACCTACATATAACATATAAGTACACTCCATAATTATTCATCTTTCGATTGGTTTTTAGAGTAGAGGTCAATAACGCAAATCGGGTAAATGTGCGTCAGCGCAGCATTTGCGTTGCTCTGATTGATATTGATTGGGGGCGGTGTCGCCTAAATTGTAAATTATTGGTTACTGTACTAGGGTCATTGATGATATACCACACCCCTCTTTTTGATTGCCAATTACCATTGCTTGTAACTGTAATATATTCATTGACAGTTTCTGGCACCACATTTTTGATTTGACGTGATTTTAAATCTGTTGTCAAGATAGTTCTGGTCATTGTCAGCTACTCGAGTCTAATATAATCCATCCAACAAGCAGCTGATTTCTCGAAGCCAATCAGTTTTGTCTTCAGAGAGATTCAATAAAATTACAATTATTTTAAAATTATATTTATCTTTTTACGGTTCTGTATTAAAACTAGGAACACATAGATTTTATCAATTTGTCTGTCCGTCTGTCGCTCTGTCTGTCACAGCGAAATCTGAAATAATTCTGAATAATAGCTGGCTTGCTAAACTTTCAAGGAAATTAAAACGAAGGTTCAGATATTTACACTTTTTGTGAAAAAAATATAAAACTTAAAAATGTATAACTCTGCCTTACTTCAGCCACAGAATGATCAATACAGATATTTTAATTTTGATTCAGCAATGTATGAACAAAAAAAAATCGACATAGCCTTGAAGAATTCCGGTTTTTTTTCAAATGCTAAAACCTATTTTTATAATCTCTCTTTTGACATTTAAAGTAGGTAGGTACGCTAGAATTTGATGTAAAATTAAAGATATGTCTTTTAAGGATTTGTCGTCAATCATCTTTAGCATGCAACGAAATCTCAAACACCACCGATACATCACGTTACGATCATGTCACTTCCATATCACAACGTGCCTTTATTGTTTATACTTCTGGCTGCCGTCATAAGAATATTCATATTTGTAATGTGATTACTGTATTACCTACCTGTAATTATTAACATTTGCCGCGTTAAATTGATATTGATGAAAATGTCTAACTACTTTCAATGAACAACTAACTCGTAACCCACCTTGCAACGGATAATATTTCCGTCGTGTCAAGTTTTTGTGAAACTAATTGTATCCTATATTTATATTAATTCTGTAAAATATTTTGATTTTGTTTTTAAATGTAGGTATTTGTATTTAAAAAGACTGGACCCCACGTCACAGGAATTTCTATTGTGAGGCCCAGTGCAATTGTTATCATGTACAAAGTATCAAGCATGTATCAAGCACTCTGCAACCTATGTAATTAACCATTATTGTGTTCTTGTTAGGACTGTAATGAATACTATTTATAACTATAGCAAATCTGATATAATATTGCTATTCCGACATCATCAAATTGCAACATCTTTCAGTTAAATAATTTTCGTCTACATAAAGAGTTTAATTAAATGTTTAAGACTGAAATGTTTGGAAAAAAATTACTACACAACAAAAATGTTTACCACAAAGTAGCTTGTGATATTTGGTGGAATTCTACACTAGCTGCATTAGGAACGCAACAGTCTCATAAGTCAGCGTCATTGGAATTCTAAATCGTTTATTTAAATGAGTATGTATAACATAAAAAGTATTACAAATGACGTCAAAGTTAAGACAACTGGTTTCCGACGCACTGCTTAATGAATTATGCATACTTATAATCTAATCTATGTATCTGTTATATAGGCTGCTTAGTTAGTGTAATCCCCTACTAAAAGTATTTTATTCTTCTAATTTAGAAAGTTGGAAAGTTCGTGTTTTTTGCGGTTCCGTATCTAAGAACAGGAAAACAGAGGTTTTTATTTATTTATAGCGATGTCAATATGAGGTCAGGGATTGAATAACACGTTATTTATTTATAGATTAATTTTATTAAGTAATCTAAAGAAGATAACAACTATGATTATGGTTAAAATTTAACTCTTTTTCAAGGGATTAAATTATATGAATCAGCGGCACTAATGTCGATCGTGGGTTTTAGAAATGGGAGGCTTCATAGGCACATATGCTAGTTTCAGTGTAACAATGCCATCAGTTATTTTACATTGCGGCAAAAATTTTGGTGTGCAGCGCGCATAATATTCTCGGTTGGAAACTTAAAAATATCTACTAGTAACATATTTCAAATATTACTATGAATTTGATCTTATGGAATAAAAAATGAGTCATCGATTTTTAGGGCTAATTAGGAACTCGATAGCAATAAGTTGGAAATGCTACAATTCTAGGAAAAATAAATCAATCTACTTCCATTCATATAATTAGTGTTTCCCTTTCAATTGTATAGGTTATTCAGCATATGTGCCAAGGGCTAAAAGAATGGTGACGAACTATGGCCTCGACCACATAGGTAATAATACCAGCATACCAGCATTTATGTTCTTTAATTAATAATGCAATAGTCATAACCGTATCGCAGGGAACAATAATTGAGCTTTGCGCCCACGGTTATTTGTATCTAAGCTTGGTAATCCATCTATTACACTATGGATATTGTTACTTACCTACTGTAGGTACACTATTATTCATAATGTACTATAATATCCTTAATTATAAATGTATATGACATAAAATATAGTTTAACTATTGCAATGGAAAATTAGTATGCTGCTTATACACAATACACACTGAAGTCTTATCAACAAGAGTAATTTCTTATACGTCATGGCCGTAGATGATTAATTATACAGAGTGTAATGATCTTACAGCTGTAAGACTAACCACAATAAAATTAGATGAAAATTCGAAATAAAAATGTCTAGTCTAATCTGGACTTCGTTAAATTTTATCCATTACAAACAAAATGTCAATGTTTACTTAGATTTTACTTCAATTTATCCTTTAATAAGGTTGTTGGGCCTGTTAGGTGCTAGTTACGACACTGATAAAGTAAAGTTGTCTGTGGCCACTGATTTTAAAGAAGGTGTAATGATTTATATTAAGCAAACTTATCTTTTTTTTCAGACGCCTGTCTACGATGCCAGGGCGAGAGCAAGAAAGATTCATATGGCAAACAAGACTGCGTGGTAGTGTGGGGTGAATGTAACCATAGCTTCCACTTTTGCTGCATGTCCCTGTGGGTAAAGCAGAATAATCGGTGTCCACTCTGTCAACAGGAGTGGTCCATACAGCGCATGGGAAAATAAGAATCTCACACATTGAATATTAAGGAGTTTCTGTATAACAACTTATATCTTTGTATAATAAAGCAAGTGAATAATCTAAATTCTACTATAGCTATTTGTTCCATAAATAATTTATTTTAGCACAATTATCATGAGAACAAGTTTTCATTGGCCTCAACCCTGGTGAGTCTAGCACGAACTAGCGCGACGAAAATGTATTACAGCAAGTTGAATAACATAACAAGGTAAAGCATTAGTTTTGCTGTATTAAGTCTGTCTGAAGAGTACATTAACGGCTTTAGGTTGTAGGATTATATAACAAATACCATTTATAACACTTAATTGAGGCACTTAATAAATTCTAAGCTTTTAAGTTACATGACGTAGTTCTACACATGTTACACATTTTGTATTCAAACACTTTGTAAGAATAATTTATGAAGATTATGTGTGGTGTGTTACTGCGTCATGGATACCAATTAATTATTTATTCAAGTGGGTACGTCATTAATTTTCTGTGTTAACTTATGTGCAATACGTAATCAGTGGATTAACTTTTACGTCTTCATGTATCGTATCCATTACTAGATAAATATTATAAAATCAATTTTCTATACAATGTTTCTAAGTATATGAAATGTATTATAACAGTGCAGATATGGCCAAGTGTTCTTTTGCATTGTTCTTGACGACTATGTAGGTTTTATTTATGCAATGCGTGTGCGTAACAAGGTAATTGGTACAGTGTATAACACCTAATTATTAATGGGCCCAAAAATGCAAAACAGTTTTTTTAACTATATTAGGCGTAGCTTGCTCTTGCCGCATGCCATCTAGCCCACCCGTTTGCCTTCTTATTAATATTACTTCCTAAATCTATGGACCATTTCGTTAAACTGAAAACGGCTCATTTTGTTACTCCAAAATTTCTACGATTTTTAAATTAATGCATATTTACGTAATTTTATTAATTTTGCCTATTAAAATAACATAATATCTAACTACATAGGTGTGTAGTAGATTTTCATAAATTGCCTTTCTAGGTAATAAAAATAGTTGTCAAGAGCGAATTATTACAAATTGAGAATGTGTTAATATACTCTGTTCTGATCTTACATGGTTATTTTCCACGTTAAGATATCAAACTCACCTATTGCGATATACTTACATCATAAGTGAATTTACATTTGGCTTTAACAACTGCTAATTATGATTAACTAATCGACTGATCGTTGTTTAACATGAAGCTCGCCTCTCAAGTTAGATTGCTAATGACAGCAATAAATCACTGAAGTCAAACAACGACGTTAGTTCTGTAAATTATCACTTCCGTTGATGGTCGGAGTTTTATTTATACTGGAAACCAATGGAAAGAAATGTATTTGTGGAATAATTTACTGATTGTAGTAATTACCACAGTCCTTACTGCTTCCGCGAATACGCGCGTTTCCACAATGAAATGAAGGTCGAGTTAGCTGATCGTACTAAGAAGACGATGACCGCACTGAACAATGGACTACCTACAAAAAATCTCCGTTCAAGCATAAAATAAATTTTAGGAAAACGGATAGATAACCGCACTGAATAGAAATCATCAAATCACGTAGCAGAAGCGTATAAGTAAAGATTTAGCTGATTTAGCACGACGTTTCAAATATTAGAAGATAATAGGTAATATAGGTATTTCTCGTCTGAAGAGGGCAGCTAAGGCGTTCTGGATTCTAAAAGTGCAAGAAACGAGTAGCGTGAATAATCAGTCATGTCTACTGTGTTTAAAGGCCTATGTCTAGCCCTTTTTTTTGGTAAGTCGAGTTAAATTAACTCCAGACTTACATAATAATCTCTTCCTTAAAAGGCGTCATTGACATCATACGTCTAAGGAATGCTGATCAGGTGATAATGACGCATTAGGTATATTTTAAAGTAAATGAAGGCGCTTGCAAATAAAGCTACGTGCGTCACGCATATCTAATGCATGAGATGCAAGGAAACTTTCGTGATCGATCAATGAATTTGATCAAAGAATTTAGTATTGAATTATTATAACTTAGTTACTATGAGTGTCATTTTAGTTTTTTATATTGTGGGATATATAACAAACTACGAGTATCTAAAATAAATTGGTTAGTATCATTTTAAAATAACTAATAAATTGAAACCCTAATTTCAAAACCTATAACGGTATAATACACATCTGCCCAGTTTTCAGATATTAACCTCAAAATTATTTGATTGCAAAACATTTTTCGAGACGATAGGCTACTGAGAATCTCTTTCTCGTAAGTGTCAACTTACTTGTCTCATGAAATACGACTCTTATTGTCTCATATCACCAGACTGAAACCCAAGTCCGTTAATTATTTTACGTGTGGTTTCACAGAATGTTGAATTTAAGATACCTACCAGAAGGATTTCATCTATACCTTAAACTTTAATTAGATTCTTCATTAATTCTGACAAGTTTAGGTATTTTGCATTTTTGAGGCTACGTTCCAACGTTCCAATAATAGATAATAATGCTCCATTAAAAACCCTGTATAGTGTAATCGTGGTACCCTTAAAATTTACTGAAACAATCAAAATACCTAGTAATCATTATTTAACACGAAAAATGTAAACAGGAAGCTCTTTTAATTGCAACTTGTATGACATTATTTTGTTTACGGTATAATAGGTACGTATACCTGGATGGCATTGCAAAGACGAGTAGGTTAACTACCTGCTACTGCGCAAGTGCTGCTGTAAGTAGCTCTTTGTAGTAAGTACCTAGCAGTTTAAGATTACCGCCAATTACCTACGGAAAATTCATAAAGTAACTATCTTTTTGCTTACAATTAAGAAACCACAGAACTTTAATGATTTGAGTAACTTTTTTCCTTTAAGTTAATGTTTAATATTGTTTAAAAAGTAGGTTGTTACTTGGTTTCTCGTTAGTCGTTGTTGAGTTTTAATCAGCATTTAACAAGGAGAATGTTCTATTATTAAGTACCTTTCAAGTTACAAAAAGTACATGTCACATGTATGCCATGCCTATCGAACATAAAGTGAATATTACAAGTAGGTACCACCTACTGCGTAGCAATTCATCACAGTATCGACAGCGCCAATGTCAAATCAATAACGAATAATTTTGTAGGCGACGCACATCCATCGACTGTGACCTGATCTTTCCATCTCAAGTTAACCTGCGAGTTCACTATTGTATTGGTTTTCACATGATTAATAATTCTAGTCCTATAGGTATTTTCATTTGATATTCTGAGCGATACAACATGTAACCTTGTAATTCTTGATGACACCTTGTGATGTGACCTCCAGACGTACAAAATGATAGTCAAAAGTTAAAAAAAAACATTATTTCTTGCCACACCTTTTTGGTAGGTATTTAAATCAAAACAGGAATCCAAATGTTATGGAAGAATATGCCTGACCAAACCGCTTTCGATTAATTCGGACGTTATTTTTATTGGGCTTTGAAGTCAGTGCCAAATCACACGACGACGGACAAATACCTGCCTGTTGCTATTGCCAAATGTGTGAGTCAATAACGTTCAAAACATATTGTTGATAAAATCTATCAATATCTATTGCCATAAGTCAATGCCCGTTACACTTAGAGGTACATACCTACTCTACCTACACTGCCAGAATCATTTAAAAATATCTTCACTATTTTTAGAACATACTCACCTAATAATTATTTAGTGTATTTATTATACTTATGTAACACACAACAATGGGTCAAGTGTGATAGTAACGATGTATCTTGTTCGAAATCTAATAATAGTAATGTCCTCCTGACCGAATTTCGTAGGAGATATTATAAAGCAAGTGTGTGCGTAAACACAGAAGCACTCTATTCGTCCGAAGGGAAGGCAATCCGACACGATCAGAGAGAGATCAGGAGCAGGGTTGATGGTTTTAAGTGTTCTCCGAGGCACGGTGAGAGTTACGATAAATTGTTTTATATTACTCACACAATCTACGAAAAGTCAGAGTTGTCTTGGGTTCGAACCTAAGACTCAGACTTGCCAGTCAATGCACACCACTAGGCTATCACTAGACTAAATATCTACTATATGTATGTATGTATATCCAGTATCTATCTATGTTAATACTAACTAAAACATTTTGTCTGGTTGACCAACACCAGGCGATGGGAGATATCTGCCCGGGCGCTATCGCAGTTAAGTGACTCTGTAAGTACTAGAGTAATAAGGTATGTTATTGATAAGGAAATTCATGTTATCAAATTAAATTGCACGTGACTACATTAAATTCAAAATAAGGCGATTATCTCAGGGTGAAATGTGCCGAAAGAAATATGTTTTGATTGCAATCGATGTAGATTGCAGGGAATTTATTTCTGGTAAATATTATCAAGTTAAATAATTATATACGTAATACTACTAATATTTATCTCACTATAGACCTATATCAATCCTACCTTTTCTTTCCAAGGTTCTTGAGCACATTGTCCACAAACAGATTTCGTCTTTTCTAACCACCAACTCTCTTATTTCCCCTCTTCAATCTGGTTTTCGTCCTGGACACAGTACCGTTACTGCTCTTTTGAAGGTCACTGACGACATCCGTCTGGCTATGGAGAATAAGTCTCTAACGGTGCTCGTTCTCTTAGATTTCAGTTGTGCCTTCAACTCAGTGGACTTTGACGTTTTACTTGGCACTCTTCATTCTTTAAATTTCTCTCCTTCGACTATATCCTGGTTTAACTCTTACCTTCGAGGGCGCTCGCAGTGCGTCCGCCATAAAGAGCTTTCCTCTGAGTGGTGTGATCTCACTGCTGGTGTGCCTCAGGGTGGCGTTCTCTCTCCTCTCTTATTCTCTATTTTTATTAATTCTATCACCAAAGTCATCTCCTCCAACTTCCATCTCTACGCAGACGATTTACAAATCTATAGACACTTTAGACTGGCCGATGCAAATGATGCTATTGCTGGTATGAATAAGGACCTGGACTGTATTAATGAGTGGGCCAGATCGTACGGCTTATTAGTCAATCCCTTAAAATCTCAGGCTTTGATCATCGGCAGTAGAATCATGCGCAATGCGCTTGATTTACGCTCCGTGTCGCCGTTAACCTTAAATGGAATCCCAATCCCTTATACGGATACTGCTAAGAATCTTGGTATCCTTATCGATTCTAATCTTTCATGGCATGCTCAGGTCAATGAGGTTAGTCGAAAAGTTCATTACTCTTTTCATTCTTTGAAGTGCCTCCAGAGTTTCTTGCCCTTCAAAACCCGGATCACTCTTGCACAGTCACTCATACAGCCGATCATTGATTACGCTGATGCGTGCTGTTTGGATGCCACAGAGGAACTTTTAAACAAGCTTGAGCGTTTGCAGAACTTGTGTATACGTTTTGTCTTTGGTCTCCGAAAGTATGACCACGTTTCCGAGTTTCGCAAACAACTCAAATGGCTCCCTATCCGTTTGCGCAGGAATTCTCGCATTGTATGTCTTCTATACAACATCCTTCACAATCCCTTTTACCCTTCCTACTTGCGGGAGCGTTTTTCATACACGCGTCCCTCCGACGCACTTTGTAGATCCCACCATAAATCCCTTCTTAAATTCCAGCCCCATAAATCCAACTTCTACTCCTTCTCCTTTACCGTTCATGCAGTAAGACTGTGGAACTTGCTGCCGCCTGATATTCGGGAATCTAGTTCACTTTCTCTTTTTAAAAAGAGAGTTAAGGAGCATTATCTGTCATCTTAATTTCATCGTTAAATATATATTTTATTATTATTATAAGTATGTATTTATTTATATATTTTAGATAGAAATATTTATGCATATGTATGTAATTATATGTAAGTAGGTATATATTATATGTGTTTTTTTTTTATCATACACGCAGTGACTACAAATGTTTTATTAGTTTCTCCTATCACAGGCCTGTTGGAAGAAATTTCTAATTGAAATAAGCAGTGCCTTTGTACTCATAGTTTTAAAATGCCTTTTTATTTTTTATGTTTATTATGTGTGTGTACATAAATAAATAAATAAATAAAAATACTATTCTTTTTTTGTAAAGAGTGGAAACACGTTATACATACTGTCCCGCACGGGGTATATAAGACGGATAAATGTCGGGCTTTCCGGCCCAAAGACATACTGACTTAGTAGTTAGACCTGCTCTCCCTCTATGGGTGCCAGCAAAATATTGTAGATAGAGTCGAACATATGTATCCATAGTCCAGCCGGTAGACCAACTTCGAACCCATTCACTGTTCGGTCCAACGGACGGTCTCTACATTACAGACGAGCGCTCTGAAGCCGGTAAAATATTACTTTCTTTAGTACAAACATGAAATACAGAATAGTTTCTCAATTATCTTGGATACTGCTACTATTAGATTCATACGAAGATAGAATTCTAGTAAATTAGAAGGTACTAGGTAGGTATGTAATGTCCTTTGTAGTAGAGTAATTACAGGAAACTCAGTTGAAGGTAGCTGTGCCGACGTTAATTATGAGCATTATTATATCGCAACAAAAATGCTTAACTGTAGTTAAAGAATCGATTAATTTTATTATTGATTTATGATGTTTACTATATAATTAATAAATAATTTTAAATAACAATCAAGTGGTACTACATATACTAATGTTAGCCTGTCTATTTAATATTACCAAGTTTGTTAGTGGGTATAAAAACAAGTTAGAGGATTGAGTAATATTAGCCTTATCGCATAACTTCCTAGTCGCACGACCTCGTTGCAATACCAAATTAAAATTGTTTCGCGTTTGCCTGTACCTTTCGATCAATTCAGCAAAATGTAGAGTCGAAGTATGCAAAAAATATGCAAACACTACGTGCCTGTTTCAACAAGCCAGGCAAATTCAACCTATCTAAGAGTTGTTTATACCTATAGATAAAAACAGATTATTATTTAGTCAGGTATTTAGTTCCTTGTGGCGAATTTTTTTATTCATTTGGTACACCTTGGAATAGCGCCAACATTTGAGTGTAGCGAACAGAACACGTTTCGCCACACCCAGCCAGGCCTCCGCGACGAGCCAATCACGCGCCGCCACCGCAAGTATAATCAGTACAGCAGTACTTTCGATGCATCGGACTATGGATAGCCTTGTTCGTCAATAAATAAGTAAACATTGCGTCAGGTAACTTTGATAATGAAAACGAATTAATGATTAATTATCGAGGTAATATCAATCGATTTCTTGAAAAACACCACTTTTACCGCATTCGTCAGTTTTTATTGAATTTACTCACCTTGATTAGCATTAGCTTACGAATGTTAATGTGTGTCAGGCTGATGCAATAACCTGAAATTCTCGATTTTGAAAGTTAGGTTGTAAGCTTAGGCAATTTCTAAGTAGGTGCGTATGTATTGTTTTGTTCAATCTGTTCTACCTTACCGAAACCGTTAGATGACACTGTGAATTTGTGATTTAGGATGCTTAGGTACTTTCCCATTTTACCTAATAAATGTCAGGAATCTTCTGCTCACATAGACTTAATACCGGTTAATTAGGTTAATAAGTAACCGGTTTAGGTACTATATCTAGACTTTTGTAGTTTCGAAGAGAGATGGTTAATGGTTTTGAGAGTGCATAGTGCGCGGATTCGTTCGATATCGTTTTGATTACGAGCACAACTGAAGCATGCCTATTCGTGAATACTGTCTCATTGATTAAATGACACAATTAACTGCCCATATCTAAATGGGAGCCACATCTATACCTAGACACTATGTAATATTCTCTAGAATCACTAAGATGTCTGTTATATTTCAATATGTCAAGCAATTTATCAACAATATGATCACTGTAACCGCCATTGGCAGTAACTTTCCATTCGCTGCGACCAATGGATAACGAAGCGATGTTTATGAAACAAAACGCCAAAGAACATCGATGTGTACAATACCTATATGGCGGGCATTCGCTGCAAGTGCAACACGAGGCTTGATCGAGAAAATTCGTCGGTGTTCAAGTGCATTCGGCAAGAAAACAAACTGTTACGCGTCATCCGTATTTCTGCGGTGTTTGGATTTCAAATATATTACTCGTAGCTATAAGTGGATTGTACGAAATTGAATTTATTTTATACCCTGAAATTCGTCTTTGCTGCGTTTACCTTGCCGCGGGTTCGAATCCTGCACCAGACAAAATATTTACTTGATGGCGGATAATAAGTTTGTGCCTACTCGTCCCGATCTAGATATTATTTAATGTGCATTGTAAAATTACAAATACAAATGTAAATGTACCTACGATACAGGAAAATACCCCCAAATTATGAGGCTATAATTATTTTAATACCTATTATAATTCGTATTTTATATTTTGAACCGTTTTAGCATGATTAAGTCTACGACACTAATAAGCTGTAATTGGTGAGAGTGGACGACCGCGACGGCTACGCAAGCGTGATGACCGTAAGTAGCGTTTTAATTACCTCATATCTCTCAAGACAGTTCTAGTTTCCACTGGATCACTAGTAACTTAATATGATGTTGCACGATATTAAGAGAGCTGGCCTACAAGTTACGACTGCATTAATCTGATGTACATATCACTGTCTACACCGGCTCTATTGTTTATGATTGCTAAACTATCACGACGTCGGACATCTCATGAATGTAAAAAAAACATGCATGAAGATCTACATATTTACCCCACGATCGGTAAGGAAACTGCCACCTTGAATAAAAGTAATCGATAAGAAAACCAACCCAATCTTATAAAATAGGAAAGTGGTAGGTATTAAATTCTGAATTCTCAATCAGAGAACTATAGGTACCTAATCGAAACGATGAAAGCCTTTTACGATGTCGTAAAACTATTATTGTTCTTTGGTCAATATCGAGATATTATGATGTTTGACTTTTTATTACATGACAATGACAATGTATCTGCATGCTGCGTACTCCCAGAAGGAAAGGTAAATATAGTTTTCGTTAAACATGCAGTTTTCTTTTCAGCAAATTAATAAATATATATTTTTAAGAATAGACAGCAGTGGTCTTCACATTACTACCATTTGACTTAAATAATGGATGAAGTACGTAATAAAAGCCGAAATGAAATGATTTAGTAGGTGTCCAGTAGGACTCATTCAATGTGGAACGTTAAATAATGAACGATTTATACCATTTTAAAGGCAAACGGAAAATTCCAGTCTTGATCGAGAACAATTATATCAATCAAGTCAGTTGTCTGATTGTGTGTACGATGTCCGATTTCATGATTCGCTGGCAGTCACATGTTTCTGTATTGTAAAAACTTTGTGCGTGTTGGTAGATTCCCTAACTTTATTCCGTTATTCCAATATGATATGGTCTTGGTCTGGTTTTAAAGGGTTTGATATTATTATTAGATAGAGTGGGGCAATCCCTTTTGTTTGCTTTTTAAAATTACAATATCAGAACGGGCAGATTTCCGCAACTACACGAAAAAGCGCGTATTTTGCTGAGGATGAAATTACCTTTCAATCCAACCCAGCTCCTCTAAAAAAACCAGCTAGGTACCTTTTGACGCTGCTAGATTTTACCGGATTACTAGATTTACGGATTACCGGAGTGCCTATTTAAATCTCATGACAGTTTACTAGTAGGCGATACAGAAAAAAAACAGAAGCCTTCAATTCGCAAAAAAGTGAGGCACTCCGAAATAGTATTTCACGTTTCAACGGTTACTAGGTACTTACTAACGTTTAAACGTTTTTAACGCTGTGTATCTAAAGTTTAAAGATGGGTAGGTGTAGTCTATGTAGATATGATGAAGTAAATGAGAAGTCTCTAAATCATTTTCAGCACTGAGTAACCAGAATTAAAGTAAAGTATTTTAATATTTAGGCTAGGCTAAGCCCTCTGGCTAGGTGGAGTGAAGATCTTCGCAAGGTGGCTGGCACGAACTGGATGAGAGTAGCCAAAAATCGTGCTCAATGGAGTGCAATGGGAGAGACCTATGTCCAGCAGTGGACTGCTACAGGTTGATGATGATGATGATGATTTTATTATTTTCCCAATTATTATTACAGGAAGTTATGTTTATATTTGGACGTTAATTAAAATTGAGGAGGAAAGTAACCAGAATTAAAGTAAAGGATTTTATTATTTTCCCATTATTATCACAGGAGTTATGTTCTATATTTGGCGTTAATTAAAATAGAGCAGGAAAATAGCTGAAAGAGCATAATAAAAATTCTTGAATAACATTTTTATTTTCTTAAAAACTTGATTCTCATCAAGACTGTTTGGCTAGAAAAAAAATTACTGACGCATTACATAGGTAGTATTTTATTGCATTTACTGGCTAAATATATCAATTCTAACACAACAAATGTTACCTTTTATACATATCTTTGTATCAACCCCCATCACTACCAAATCCAATCTCACCCCAATTTCCCCAATAATAGTTTTAGACTAAACTTATCAGATATAAGCATAGAGTATTCAAGAAAATAATAAATTAATAATAAATTTTTTTCTTATATACTCTAAGGATATAAGTGATTTTAAATTTAACTCGTTTTAATTTATTGTAACTATTACTACTAGTAGACCCGACTGAAGTTATTCTGTCAAAAATACCATAGGAAAAAAAGTCCACCTTGTACACAGTTTTGTACAAATAATAAATAAAAAAAACAATTTCAAGTTTTCCCGAATTTTCTGATTTTCCAGGCAACATTCGAACTAAATATAAATTTGACAAAACGGCCGAGCCGTTCTCAAGTGATGCTCCTTCCAACAAATAGCATTTATTTAGTTTTGATGATACCTACCTACATTATATCATATATACATTATATCTATCTATACTTATAAAACAGTACCGTGACTGACTGACTGACAGACAACGCACAGCCTAAACCGGTGGACCTAGAGACTTGAAATTTTGAGACAATATTCTTTAAGTACCCTAGGGGTGCACTAAGGAAGGATTTTTGGAAATTCCACTCCTAAGTAGGTAAAAAAGGAGATAAGAGTTTGTATGAAAGTCCGTCGTTTTTAAAGTTAAATGTACAAAACTTGGTATTTAGCTTTTCGGTTGATAAATGAAAGTCGAGCATAGGTTAGTTTTTTCAAAACTACCCTTAAGTGGATAAAATAAAGAGTGAAAGTTTGTATGGAACATTCGTTATTTTTTAAGTTACAGGTATAAAAATCAGTATTTAGCTTTGCGCTAAAAAAAAATAGAAAAACGTGTATCAAAAAATTTGGATTTTTTTCCCTCTAAGGAGATATAAAAGGAAATAAAAGTTTGTATGAAAATCTGTAATTTTTTTTAGTTAAATCAATTAAAAGGTATAGTAGAGGTAGGGTAGGCTAGAGTAGGGGTTGAGTAGGGTAGGAGTAGAGTAGGGTAGGGTAGGGGTAGAGTAGGGGTAGGGTAGGGTCGGGATAGAGTAGGGGTAGAGTAGGGTAGGATAGAGTATAGGTTGGATAGGGTAGATTAGCGTAGGGTAGGTTAGAAAAGACGCAGATGAAGGACAATCACGCGTACAAAGTCGCGCGGGGCAGCTTATATAAGACTGCCTCGTTGGTCTAGTAGCAAGCGCGACTGCTGAGCACGAGGTCCTGATGTCGATTCCCGGGTTGGGCAAAGTGTAATTGGGTTTTTCCATTAAGAAATTTTCAGTAGCAGTACGGAGTCTGGAATTGTGTCCGGCAATAGGCTCGCCCCCTATTACATGGGTGATTACTATGTATATGTTAATTTTATGTGTTTAAATAAGTCGACAACCATAGATCCACTTAGGCTATATTTCATAATTCTTCACAAATAACATACCTAAGAGCACTCCATAGGTATCAAGCCTTGGACTTTGCACCGTTGTACCAAGGTTTTGGGGCAACACTTGCATACTACGTCATGCATAACGAATAATATTTATCATCATTTTTATAAAAAGGTAAGTGGTTAAAACCTTACAGTAAGTACCTACTTACTTCTACCACTAATTTTTTTTTTGTTGCCGTGCGTAGGTACTACTTATTTCCACGGCAACTGATTTATAAGTGAAAATCCTGTAGTCTATGACTCTACATTTTTATAAAGTTTTTTTATTGTAGTGCTTGTTCTACGAAACTGTACGACTTTACATAATTTGCAAGATGTCTTTTTTAAATCTGTCTACATATTCTGTTAATCTATTTACTAGAATCATATCTACTGAAGTTAATATGAATTACTGAACTACTGAGTTTATATCTACTGAAACATTCAGCATTCACTCAAAGAATGACTAAATTTACGCTTGTTTTAGTACCAGTAAAAATATTTATGGTTAAAATATTGGATTTATGTCAAAAAATAAAATAAATAAAGTAAAATATAAATAACCCATTATTTAGTTTTTCTTTTCGGTTTCGATGACGGGAACCACAGAAAAAGAAATTACTGCCTAGTGTGACCCCTCATATGACTAACTATAATAATTAATAAATAATTCATTATGATCTTAAGTATTGTAACATCATTCATCTCTTGTCCCTTCCTCCTTTGACTTAGGACTTCAAAGCGATACCTACAATTTAATTATTCAATCTAATAATTCTCTCAGTTTGATTTTTTGAATTTTGTAAATTGATTACTTTTTAAACTTAAATAAAAATGATTGCCAAATTCATCAAAAAATCATACCTATATAAATAGCTTTAATTCAATACGCATTAACGAGTAAACAATGTATCATTCTAATAAAGTGACGGAAAACACCGTGTGGAAACCCACTCCACACCATTTATACCAAATGCTTGAAATACTTCGATATTTTTACCTCTTGATATGTCTACAATTATTGAATGCGTCATTGCATCACTAGTCAAAGCATTAGTATGGACTGAAGATAATAACTGATGTCATGCCAATGAAGAAGAAAAAAAAAATAAAAATAAAAATTCCTTATAAACTTTACTAACTTAGTGCTGATCTATTTTACTTTTTTTCAGCAGCTGAGAACAATGTACGGTGTTTTAAACTAATTCAATACCTGGTTATACTCTGTTCAAAATAACACTAGACAAATAATGTTATAACGACGTCATTATTTCTATGAAAGTGCAGAAAAACTCTATTATTTTAAATTACATACAAAGCTGTGTACTTTAATAACCATAACCACTTAAAAAAATTACACTAAAATGTAATGTATCTCAAAAATATAACACGTTAATTATCGTTGTTCGGCCATTATTTATCTAACGGAATATAGGTGTTCGGTATTTTTTGATTTTTTACGGAGAAGACATCTGATCTGATCTGATTGGGGGATCAGATGAGATTTATGTCTTCTCTATTTAAGTCTACATATAGAAAAGCTCTGGCGGCGGGACGATGAATGCGCAAGTGAAACCCGTACTTCCGCCTAGGGGTTCGTGGAGGAACACCGTGTGATTTTTAATCCGTACGAGTCGTACGGATGAAAAATCACCAGCTTTTGATGATGGGGGGCATAAAGAGCTTTCCACACGATAAAAAAAAGTCTATAGAAAAACTAGATTGACTGAAACTCCTTTCATTATTTGCAACTATAAAAAAATCGTAAGTATAATCCAGCCAAAGTTATTTTTTATTCATATGAAATAAAAACAACACAACTACACCTATTTGAAGATCTGTTTCTATCTTGTAACGGTAATTTTCTATGGTCTGTCTCTGAAGGTATGAAAATCTGAACTTTATGAATAGGACGTAGATCATTTAGCTAATATTTTCTGCAAAACGAAAATAAGACAGATGTCAATGACCTATTCTATTCTTAGAAAGTTGTTGTAGTTGCGGCATACGTGTAGGTACTCGTGTGCCTGCCTAGGTACTGTGCGGAGGTGTGGCGCGCACGCGCATCGAAACACGCACCCATGCGCAATGTGCCTACCTACATACATGCTTGGTCTCGTTCACAGGTCGATATGCACATTCGCAAGCGTCTGCGGTATGCACAATCAAAATACTATATTGCATCACTATAAGGTATTAGTATTTTTTCAATATTATCAAATTACCTAAGTAGAGTACCTACTACTAATTTCGAATACCTAATAATAAATTGATAACAATAAGAAAATTTACAACCAAGTTCAAAGTACGTACTTAGGTATATCTATAACGTACTTTGATAGTTGTAAAATTTTAGGCAGGTCATAAATGAGTATTAAGCAAATACTAATATTTCACAAAAAACTAGGGTAGTAGTCCCTATGAATAGGAACAAGTCCTCATTATCATGTAATAGGTATATGAAAAACAGCAAATTAATACGAACTTATCAGTCAGCACACACCCACACAGTGAGTTAAGTGCCTCATTAAAATGTATTTGGACAAATATATTACTAAGGAAAGAAACGCCACAGACTCTGACGCATTCGACCGCTGCGGGTGGCAGCTGCTGATTGGCTGTTACAACCAAGCCCCCTAACGTCATATCTGTCATGACACGCAGGCATAGCTCGTGACCATGGTTCCATATCGCTACAATTTGTACTTACTATACTGAAAACTATACTATGTA
Source organism: Protodeltote pygarga (assembly GCA_936450705.2). Classification (NCBI taxonomy): domain Eukaryota; kingdom Metazoa; phylum Arthropoda; class Insecta; order Lepidoptera; family Noctuidae; genus Protodeltote; species Protodeltote pygarga. Next base: position 9,225,178 of record OW388249.2, on the reverse strand, counting down.
GCTATACCGACTCCGTCGTACTCGTGAAATTCGTAATTGATTTACGAAAAACATATTTCTTTATTTACTCAAGCGCCCGCGCTGCAAAGGCCCGCCTGTGCGCGTATTGAGGATACACGTGCAAAACACTACATAGCAACTGAATCAATTAAGCCAATAACATGGAGTGGGTAGCTACACTTACACTATTAGTTTTTGTTAATTAATAAATTAAAGATAGAGAAATGTTTCTGAGGACCTACTTTTAAAACTGGAGAAAATTGAATTTGAAGTAACATCACGAAGACACAAAGTAAGAGTTGTGCAAACTGACGATTTAGCTAAATAAAGAAACCGTGGGTTAGTTCACGAGTTTGGCAGATTAACAAGAAGGCAGTGCGTCATGGTTCACATGACTTAATTGCTCGCAATGCAAAACGCGTCATTTGAGACGTGATGCAAAACACGCGGGTGTGGCCCAATCGTTCTTGTATTCTTATCGAAAACGGATCGGATGATAACTTTCAATAAATAAATGACAAAATCGTTACTGATATAATATTTTACACGCAAAAATATAACGCTCAAAATAGTTTAATAAGGCGGCAATGCAAAGATAAGCAATGTAAAGCAAAAAACAAATATTTTGTCAATGACATAAAGTAGTTTAAAACTTTTAAGGTCAGTAAATAATTGAAAATGTCAATAGTTTCTAATTACTTCTCAAGGTCATATCTATACACATAAGGCACATTAATAGGTTGACATAATTATGAATAAGTAATACCGTAGATACAGCTGACATATGGAAATAATTTAATAGAGAATTAGATACCTACGTAGGTACCTATTAACGAATAGCTGTTTAATTTTAGTATCCAAAACCTATGAATTTAGACTCTCCACAGACATCACTAATATCATTCTAATTCCATTTAATTCTTTAATACTGAACCTATTTACTTTAAAGTTCTCTTACGAAATGATTAGTAGGATAAATCTATTTTTTTGTCAGATATAGGTAGACTTGGCATACACGAGTATTGCGCTATACTTGACACTGTTTCAGTTTCGATGTTTACTCATTCTGTGTTATAATACTTCGTAGATCTATTTATAATACGTAGGTACCTATTGTGGGGTGAGAGAGTTAAGGTCATAGTGGTAGAGCAACGCTGACCTGATTGTTGGCTGTTGCGGTATTTTTCAAACCGCCTAAAAGCCTTCAACTCAGCTTAAAGATTACTACAAGAAAAAATCGGGATCCACTGCATAGGTAACATGCATTCCGAAGCACGGAGTTGCTACTACTATATGCCAATAAACTTCTGAAACAGGATCAGCGACTTTATACGCAGTCGTTGATCCTGTGCCTGATCTCTCCAGATTGCGTCCCATCAGATTATGAGAGTAAGGAAACGGAGAGTGCAGCTATGTTTGCGCAGAAACTTGTGCACTATAATATCTCTTGAGAGAGAGAGAGAGAGCAATGCTCAGGGTTTCTCTGGTGGATAGAATTCGCAACGAAGTCATACGCCAGAGAACTAAAGTCACCGACAGCACATTAAAGTGGAAATGGGCTGGTAATGTCTGCAGAAGGACAAACGGTCGATGGAGCGGCCTTGTATTAGAGTGGAGACCGCGTTTAGGCAAACGTAGTGTGGGACGCCCTGCGGCACTATGCACTGACAATTTAAAGAAGGAGCTGGCAGCGGATGGATGCCCAAGACCGGGATGGTTGGCGCTCTTTAGAGGAGGCCTACGTTCAGCAGTGGACGGCGATAGGTTTATGTGATGACCATACTATACAGTGTGTGTCTCCATATGAAACTCCAAGTGCACATATGAAATTAAATAAACTAGACATAGGTAGGTATACATATTTTTCGACGGGAAAAATGTTAAAAACCAAAATAATACTTTTTTCATGAGCAATGGTGGACCCTTTGTAATAATAATATAATATAATCGGGTTAAAACAAAAACAATTATGATTGTAAACAACAGGCAATGACGATTAACGTGTATTTTTATTTTTCCCAGTCGATATTTTTTTGTCTAGTTTCACTCAATTTCATATGGGCACTTGATGAAGACTCACGCTGTATATTATGAATTTATGATTTGCATGCAATCTTCAGTAAATTAATGTTTATGAAAGATGTGACACTGCTCACGCACACCAACTAGTACGAAGGTCAATTTGATTTAAAGGTTCACAAAAACTTAATAGACAATAACGAAGACATATTAGAGAATGTTGGATGATTTGCGTCAACTTTGTTTATGGTAAAGGATGACGTCAATTCTCTGAAAACCTTGTACATTGGGGGCAGAGAAGGTTAAAAACTGGCCAAGTGCGTGCAATTATTGTCCAAGTGAGATGCGCCCACATAGAGAGTTTCGAATAATCTTTTTCTAGATACCGCGAGCTATATTTGCATAACGTTCAGAATGTGATGGTGTTGGGTTGGACCCTGCAGATCTACATTAGTAAACTAAATATAAACTAAGTAAGTGTTTCCCATTTATCGACTTCAATTGCAAAAATGCAATTAGCATTGCAAATTCAAAAAGTTTTAAATTTAAAAAAATAGTTTTGAATGTAGGTAAAGTACCCTTAAAGTACGATACCAACACAAAATATTTTTTCAAGACAAGTTTCTGTCTGAGATACTTTAACCGAAAAATCATGTAGATACAATGATCTATATCTACTAGGTCTATCTGTGTTAAACAAGACTTGTTAATATTAGGATTTCATTAACAACTGTTTCGGATCGAAAAAGAAAATATGATAATTATGATAAAACATAACTATTAATAAAGGACGAAGTGGTCATCAAAAAATAATTCAGGACATAGGAAGGTGTCTGGTTTGCTGTTATTGTATTTTACAGCCTGTAATTATAAGGAAAATGACTGCATCACTTAAAATAAAACGTGACAAACAATTAGGAGAACTAGCCGAAACCACAGCGAATAAATATTTAACTAAACGAACGTGTATGATGCGGACGCGAACGGTTGATAAAAATGTTTTTACTTCGAATGAGCCAATCACTTTATGGCCTCGAAACTGAACACAAGCAAACCTTCAGGCACACAGACATAGACAATTGGAAGGCGTGTTCGTGTACATGCACGTAACTGGAAATATTTATGCGGGAAACGCTCACAAGGATACTTGTTAGTGGTTGTGCGATAGGGTTATCATCTTTTACAAGCGTTTTTTTTAATTCATACAACGTTACTTACAGATTTTTAACACCTCAGAATAAATAGGTACCTACTTTGTTAAGACTTTCTATTTTATATAGTTATACTTTATGTTCCAATAGTCAATATTTCTGTATGGTTTCAAGCAAATTAATTATGTAGATAAATTCTAATTTATATAGAAGTACCTAAGTAAAAACTTGTTAAAAGACTCATTACCTACTTGATAATTGCATAAAATTTTCTGCTGACGTCTAAGCCCATCGAATCAAAGAAAACTGCAATGTAATGAGATTCCATGAAGAAATGTGATTTAACAACCCTAGTGCATGAACAAGAATGCGATTCATTTGAAAAGGCGCCTGTCGACACGTAAGCAAGCCAGTCACCTGACCGTCTCGACCATCACATAGCTTTGAGACGAAAAAGTCTCTAACGACTTTACTATGTAATAAAAACAAGACTTTTATTACTGCTAGATAAGACTGAATTTTGAATAAAGTGGTTCAGGGTGATTGTTAAGCATTAGACACTGATAGAAATCAAGAATTTCCAGTGTAGGTTCAAAAAGCCTTAAAATATATTTACTTCATGGAATAATAGACTTTGGGACGTGGTAATATTAGCCTGATTTTAGACTTCTTTAAGATAATAAAACATGAAACAAGTTTTTCAGTAACGAACCTTGAGCTTGCCGGTACTAACCGGTAACACACAATGACGTAGGAGCCACTCCCGCTTTTGGAACTGTCTTGATAAATACTCGTATCTTGGAATTTCAAAAGATGACGCTTTTATTTTGCCATAAAAATGATCGTGTAACTAATTGTTGTTTTATTTTACTTATAGGTACCTACTTCACACAATTTGTCGTGAAAAACAAGCAGGTTTAAATTTTCAGTCGCGTTTGAAGGCAAAATCTTAAGAAATTAAAAGTGACGGATAAGAAATTAAGGATATAATAATTTATTAATTTGTTGCATTTTTTGTTAACTAAGTTTTTTCTGGATTTGTGATCAGACCAGCTAATTAACAATACTAACATAACTGAGTCGAGGTGTCCCAGATACAGAACCTGAGAAGAATATTTACCAACACACATTGTTCTAGCTTTATCTGTAACCCAGATATCATCACATAATAACGGCAACAAACCCTTCAAATTCTGAACTTTGTTGTATTTTTTTGGGGAGTTTTGTTCCGTTACAAACAAACGGTGCTTACAAACATTTTTCAGAGGTATGGTAGGTCCTGGAACATATTTTTTAGGGTATTGCTATAGCAACTGGTTCAAGATACATGCTTGCCCAGTTTGGGAACTGCATCTCATCACAAAAATCACCAAAAAACATCTTGCTTACTTTAATAATTAAGTATTATTATTTATAATTATTTAGGAACTAAATCTCAATTGTGCCCTATTTTAGTTACAATACTAAGAAATTCCTGCATACTGTTATTTGAAAATAAACATTTATAATTTGTATTTTTTTGGATTTCACGGCAATTCTTTCGTTCAAAAGAAATCTGTTCCTTTGGATGGCTTGCATGAAATGACACAGTTCCAACACGCAGAAGCCCCTTTGAGAAATTAAATCTAATATGGGATAACTCATCAAGCTTGCATTATAGGAATGCAGTCCTGGATTGTCCGCAGTGAATGCAAAAATTATGGTAAACATTAATATGATGATCAATGGATGTTAAATAAACTGATTAATTTCTCTTACCTTCATATGGAAGAAAACGGCACCAACTTTTCAACACTAGAATTTAAACTGTGATGATGACTCGCCAACTTACTAAAAAGCCGCCTTGGTGACAGGCACAAAGGGGCAACATTGTTGGTGTGAGTGGCGAGAGGATCAGCGGCCCTGGTTTCACCATCGCAAAATATTCTGTTTTATAAGCTTCTCTCTTCTATTGTTATAAAAAAAATTAGTACCAATGTGTGGTAAATATCCTTACTGGTATAATTTCCAAAAGTAATTTTGAAGTGTCATTTTTACAGTGGGTAGTTGGTTATAAAAGGATACCATCCAAATTTCATGTTTCTAGCTTCATTACTTGAGACTCTGCGTTGATGAGACAGTTGATCCCAGTCAGGATAATTCAGACATTCCTAGAAAAATGAACAAAAGAATATTTTTAATACAAATTTAATTTCGCAGTCCAGACCAAGTCTTTCACTTTAATTGTTCAAACACCTGACTGGGTGGTAAATACTTATTTGTTTAAGTATTATTTATAAAATAATATCTTTTGTGCGGTTTTTTTATTAAAAAGGAATGCATTATTTTAATGTGCATTAATCGGTTAAGTACTTAAGTTTAAACTAACAATTGCATGTTTATTCAAGTTTTTCTTTTTTATTGTGCTGTTTGTGAATGTAAAAAAAATCGTCTATAAAATATAATATTCTAATCTCTTCGGACGAAGCACTTCGTATAATTAGGATCAAACTTCACTTACAGGTAAGTTCGTTTAATCATTAAGTACCTATGTTTTGTATGCATGTAATAGGTACCTACCAATATATCTACACAATAAATGTTTCGCAAGTACAAAATCGTTTTGTCATGTATTTGCTAATAGCCTGAATAAATCAGACAGACACGAAACGTGGTGGTACCCGGTTAAAAGCGGACTAACTTGCACAAAGTGGTTTCTTTATGATATGTTTACGTATTTAATCAATAAACTTAAGTTAATTGTCATGCAGGGTCGACATACCTACAACAAAATTTACATTTAGGCCGGATGTAAATGTTAGAGTCATTTAAAAGTACGTTGACACAAAATTAATGTACATATTATCAGTTTTATAGAACAGTTTATGAGACTCTAATTTTTAAGCACGCATATCGAAAGTGTAGTAAAAGACTCAAAGCAAATTGCTTCAGGGTAAAAAAAATAAAGTAAATTTGGCACAAAAAAAAAACAAAAAGGAAACGTTGACCCCGACGTGATTTGAACACGCAACCTTCTGATCTGGAGTCAGACGCGCTACCGTTGCGCCACGGAGTCGTTACATAGCAGCGTGAAATAATCAAATACATGCGTTTTGTATGATATAAAAAATAAACAAAAACAGCATTATTTGGATATTTGAATACTAATTAATGATGTCATAAAAAAATTAATTACTTATGTTTATTTAACTTTTAGTTAAAACTGGATTATTAATGACTGCACCTTAAAAGTTATTTTGGTTTCAAAAACAAATTTTACTTTTGTTTATGTAAACAACCATTTAAATGGAATACAATATACAAGTTAACTCCAAATAATATTAAGAACGAAACACTAAGACTAAAAATAAATAAAAAGAATAAGTCTAAAAGACCGCATCATTGGGCAAACGTCCCCAAAACGCGACGTCAAATAAGCATTGCCATCCAACGTGGCAATGCTGATTTGACTTACATGCAATTTTGACTTGAAACATATTTAATAAGTTTACAGTAACAATAAGATGATTAAAAATAATGTTACTATAAATTAATTTGTTGTTGTGGTTACAGCGACATCTATAGTGAAAGAAGTAACTACCACCTTGATGAAGTTTTTCGGAAGTTAGTACCACATCCGGTAGATGGCTCTGTTACATGCAACACGGCACAGGAATCGAAATAAATAAATTGGGATAAGTTATTGTAAATATTATTTGCACAGTACATTTACTATTAAACGAAATAGATCTGAATTTGTTTACGAAATTATATTTTTACCATAACAGAACTACACCTATTCTATTGATGAAATCATACAGATAATCTTAAGGCAACAAAGAAAAAGTTTTTTTCTTTAAAGTCGAATTTGCTTCACAAAATAAAACTGGTCTTTTTAAAATTATGAAGACGTATATTCTAAAGAAATAATTCGAGCTCTCATATCAAGCCCCTGTGGCCTAATGGATAAGGCATCGGCCTCCTAAGCCGGGGATTGTGGGTTCGAGTCCCACCAGGGGTACAATTACGTTTTTGCAAATAATTTGCACAATTTTATTTTATATTCATATTTATTAACAAATATATTAATGCAACAACAGATATAAGAAGTTCTTTAAAAGGTTTAATTATGTTGGCTTGTCCACGCAACGGTAAACATCTAAGTCCTGAATGAGTTATGTAGTATCCCACTTGATTAGGGAGTCTGCAATCATTATCTGAAAAATATACAGATTAATTACTATAAACAAGATGCACTAGTAGTGGCGTGCCTGCCATAATTATATTTTTAAGCAAGCGCGACTTGCCTGATACTATGATCAATACTGTATTACGCAGTATTGATTTGAATCTTTTTAAGAATTGAGATAATTTTTGAGAAAATTATTGGGCTTGTGTTCAGTTTTCAGGTGCTATGAACGCTACTGTGCACAAGTATAGTCGCTATATTCTCTCAAGTTATGCTTCCCACTGGGTGCGTAGGATGAACGATAGCAAACGACAAGTTAGACGGGAAATTATAGCGATTAATTGATTTTAAATAAATTTTACAAATTTAATTTTCTGTCCTTTTACGATAGTGTTTATGAGAATGATGTTCAAGAAAATCAGAGTAATTATCTTCTAAATGTTTAATAAAAATATATTTGTTAATTAACCCAATACTATTTCCAAACTTATCAATAACATTCGCCTATAGATTAATCAATCTCGAGCGATCGACTCGATTGATTATAAACATGTAGGTACCAACTACATAATCAATTATTTATTTATTACTGCCCCAATAAAATTGACACGTGTAAGCATACATTTATTATTACGTAAGTCATAATAAAATGTTATCTGTGTCTAGTGCGCATATTATATAACTTGATAACTGAACCATATTTTCGCCGTCTCTCTCATCGGCGCCGTGGCTTAGTTGGTTAAAGCGCCTGTCTAGTAAACAGGAGATCGGGGGTTCGAATCCCCCCGGGGCCTTGCTTGATCGATAGCATATTTTTTGGGATTTTTAATACTTTTTGTAATTTTATTTATTATTTCATGAAATTTTTAAAAGTTATTTCAATGATCGGCATTAGATATATTATCATAAAATTATTCCAAACATGATCACCGTTGTGACAAGAATGCCGTAAGAATTTACATGTTTATTATTTTAATCATGTTATAAAATTTATAATCGGAATATTCCTGAGCATAATTTATAATAATGATTAGCAATTATTATATATTTTGTAATGACGGTAAGTGAATGTAAATAAACAAACTGAAGGTAATATTTACTTAAAAAGAGGTCAGGATTATAAAAATATCTTTAAGTATTCATTTATTTCAATGTACCTATCGCTAAATATAAATTTAAAAATAGGATATTGAAGGGATTTCCCTTTGGTTTTTTAGGATATTTTTTATACTACCCAGGATATTAAAAAATAGCATACAAAAGAAGAACAAGACATGGAAAAGCAGGGAAGAAAATACTAAAATGCAGGGGTATCCTGTCTATTGTCAGTAGCACTAAAGTTGAACTAAGTAAAACTTGATGAATAATTTACAAAGGACCTTACGGGCGCATAGATTGGCGCTGGAAGTTGTGGTGACGGCGAAATACGCGGGTGGACAGAAGTCGGGCGACGGACACGGCGTGGTCAAGTTGAAGGTATGCAGCTCTCGGTCCGGGATTCTTTGACAGCTGTGCGAGGATTCTACCCCGCGCCAGCTACAAACCAGCAGCTCGCCTTGACCGGCGCCACGAAACTAGGAAAAACATTTTGATTCTGTAGTTTTTCTTAATAGACGTATCTAACTACTAACTAATCGATTTTACTATTCCCTTTGCATGCATTAATGCTTTATAAAAACATTTGTATACCTACCTACTTTTAAAATGGTCTCCACAAATTATCTTTCTTACACAAATATACATTTGCCAGTAAGCAAGTCAGTAAACAGCACCATTAAATCATGGCTTTGAGAATGACAAAGCTATTTCATCGTGAGTCGTATTCGTATTTAGATACTAAGTTGTCAGAACGATGGGTAACAAAAAACAAAGCTTTGAGCCCGAACAAAGATTTAATATCGCAATGAAGTCTTCTACGAACTACCTACCAAGCGCAAAAAAAAGCCATTTTTGTAACTTGACTGTTCAAACTGGCTATGGTAGGTAACAAAATGTCGTTACAACGGACTAAGAGGTAGGTATAATTAGACCAAGGTGATGTGACTGTTTTTTAATTTAGCAAAAAATCTAAATCTGCTTGATAGGTAGGTGTGCCGACTTAGCAACGCATCAACGAATCTTGAGAGAATCAGTGGACTGTTGAACCTAAAAAAAATAACATGTCTTCGTCTCACTGGTGAGTTCCGATATAAGAGACTATCAGACAAAAGAGTCAGTGCTGTAGCCGAGCAATATGCTTAGATATAAGACCAATTCATATATGAGAATATTGGGACTAAAACCGCTTGGCGGCAGGACTGTCTTCTACAGTCTACGCACAGCCTATGTTGATATGGGCCTGCCCAGCTTTTGGCTTTTGGTGAGGGGGAAATTTCCAGTTGGTCTATCATTTATAATAAAATAAATACCTGAACTTGTATTAGAGATTGTTGCCTCAGGTAATACGGATGTATGCGGTACGTAACATCTCGGACAAGGTTGGGGAGTACAAAGTCCTCGTACTCGACTTGAGTAAACAATGTTTCGTTGAAAGGGCACTGGGCTCCCATTAACCTCTTCGGAATGCTGGCTTTGACTAGGTACGTGTCCACTACGTCTATCACATCTGCCACGCTTGAAGATGTTGTCTGCAATCACCAATACATTTTGTTGTCATTTAAATAGGCTTATGGAATAAATCAAAATACTGCGTTTAGAAAAAACAAAAGTTGTGCTCAAAGGTTTTTCAACCAACCAATAATTTGTAAGAGAGTCATCATACACGAATAATTTCCGATTTACAGCCATCAATCTGCTAACAAGTCCACTTTTCAAAATTTGTTTCGAATAATAATAATAACTAAAGAATAATAATAGCGCATATTTACATTGTGTGCGCATATAACGCATGGTATATTTTCCTCAAACTAATTTTGCCGTGATAATAAGCAGAGCAGCTAATAATGTTATTTCGAGTCTGGTTCTTTTTTGTATTAGTAGTATAAGGAAGTATAAAATATGTCATGCATAATGAGATAGCGAAATGTCATGTTGGAATTAAAAAGTAAATTAACGACTTGTGAGTTGGCAGTTCGGTTAGAATTTAAATCAAACGTGCGACCGCACGAGATTATCTGTTACTTACCTATTGGCATGCTACCCTAAAAAAATAGTACTTACTTACTTTAATTATACAAATATTATAAACCATCTTAATCAATTTAATTATTTTTTATGATATTGTATTAATTTTCTTTAATTTAATTTTCTAGTAGTAATTTACCATATTGTACTTACTCTTATAAACAATTCTGAGTAATCTAGATACTCATTGTTAATGTTCTGGAAATCTGACAAATCATTGGCGACATAAGCAAAATATACATCAAAGTAGCTGTTTCTAAGTGAGTTCATAAGTTCCCTAGTGCGATCCATTTCAGTAGCGGACGGGCGATCGCTGGGACTTATTATGAGCACCACTGTACTCGGGCCACCACTTGCTTTGTTTTCTATGTCAGCCAAAGACTTGTTCAACGAATGCTGCAGGATTCTTGACATAACTCTTGGAAGGTTGAGGCGGTTGGGCCCTAAAACATACACAACAAAATTAATAAAAAATTTAAGGTACCAACATTCTGCGTATTTAATATTGATAAGAAATAAAAACACGTAAGTATTTCATATAAGTAATTATCGTAACCATGAAGGCAAATAAGCATGATGTGTTGAAACTGTGGGGTCAGTGAACGGGGAATTTTAACAATACTTTCTTAGACAATTGCGTACGTCAGGCGTATCTGGGCCAGGGTTCGAATCTAGTATTAAAATTATCGTAGTGCGAGTAGATTTATTCAACAAATTTAGTCGAAAGTAAAAAAAAGCTTTGAATTAACATTTTTCAACCATCTGTAAACTACTGAACCAATATTTTTTGTTGGTACGGGTATATTATATATACTGTTCTTAGGGGTCTGTACCTAAAGAATTCCATTAGAACCTTATTCCTAAGCCTACGAAGTCTATCTGTTTGTCGTCTGGCCTACCTCTAAAGGGCTCCATCTTTAGAAGAGTAGTTTTAGATTCATGACATAATAATTAAATCGTAAATATCGCAGTAAATCGTTATTTGTAAGAATAGATTTTTTTTATAAACCTCTCTACTGCACGATGTTTAAGTACCCAGTCGGGTCAGTCGGCATGCAGGGCGCTTAGGGAACTCACCCTAAAACGGACCCTCTTATTACATCTCCCTTATGGTACCTAAGGGTCGCTAAATATTGTATAGCGTAATAAGAGTCATCAGATATTTTACATGATTTGTTCCTAAAAATAAATTCAATATTTTTTGTTCCTTTTGTAGAGAAGTTGTGAACCGCTGTGAAGCGGGTAAGACTCGGTAGCTTAGTTGGTAAAACGTTAGCAGCGCAGGCCAAAAATCGCAGATTCAACTCCCGCAAACATTTCTCATATAAATATAATATTTATATAAAAACCGGGTGTGTCTAAACTGCTGGTTATCTTTAACGTGCCTTCTTATGGTTAGGATTTTGAGTTAAACTATTTACAGATTGAAAAATAATGCTATAAGAAAGGCTTTAATATTTGCTTTTTTCTATTTCTGATTTGTATCAACCAGGAACATAAAAAACGCCTAATTTTTTGTTGCAAAAAAATGCCTTGATATCCTTGAAGGAGTCTAATTAGACTTTCCGCGAACGTTTATCAAGAAACATAATGCTTTAATTAACCATGCATTCAATTATATCAAAAATAATTCCACTAATTAATTACGTATATAATCTTTGAAAATGCCCTAGGAAGTAGCTAGGTGTGCACAAGAATGCGCCGGCCTATTTTAGAACAGTGCAGTAGGTTTACACTGTCCCTAGGGCTACCTAGGGTTATATCATCAAACCCCCATACAAAGAATGGGTCAAACAGTAAATATTTCGACGAAAAAGTAATTCCTCCAAATTTCCAATCAAATTTGAATTTAAAGTCGTCCTCTGTAGATACATTTTACTGTAACAAAATAAAATAGCCTAGCAAGGCCCGGCAAGCTAGAATACGGTGCGCTCTACCTCTATATTGTAAATTGTAACTACGGAGGACGACTTTAAACCCATAATTATATAATATGAATATTGAATGTTCATTCTTTTGCTGTGCCGGAGCAGTGTCATGTACGTGAGCTACGACCTTTAAAAAACGCTCGTTATTGTCAAAGAATATATACCTGCTATTACTTACGTCATCGACAAGAATAATCAAAACGTTAGGCCAATGTGCGGACACGCATCGAGCAGACGTTTCAAACATTTCCATAACGATTTTAACCAACTTTTTCAAATTAAAAGCCTTGATACCTATATTCAAACCGCACAAAACTTGTAATCTTTTCTAATAGCGGAATCGTATAGGCTGATTTCAATTAGATATTATTATTTTAATTAGTTGACTTGTAATCTTACATTGATCGGTATAATTTCTGATATGTGAATACATAGTGGTGAGGTTATATGACGGTGGAGCGATCCATGCCCCCGTGTTCCCGTGTAGTAAAGCTATGGAGGAACGTTGAAAATTGATCTCCAGCGATCCGCCGATCCACCTGATAACAGTAAAAAGCAAGAAAGTGATTAAACATAAACAACTTATTTTTAATTTTCTTAAGTGTTAACAATCTTAGCACAGCTTTTATCAAAAAAAATTAAGCTTAAACTCTATTTGGTTAAAATTTATTTTAAAAAAACTGTTGTTTAACCTATTTTTTTATCAAGTTGTTGTGTTCGTACTTAATACAATGTTAACAATCTTGGGATGTCCGTCGACATGAAAAGTGTATTGGAAAAATATAACAAAGAACACTTTTAAACAAGTAGGTAATAACAGTAACAGAGTAATGAGTATATAATCAAAGAACTGACAGTTTGCAGGTGTAATAAAAATCTATTGTTTCTGGTCGGTTACACCATAATATATGGATTATGATTATTAAGCAGAAAAGGGTATTGACCCCATCTTTTCACAAATGACTTTCTGAGAGACTGTCAACCTACATTGGGGTCACATTCGAGCGTATATTACAAAGAGATTCAAAGGTTTTGTCTTTGGTATAACTGTGATAATTGAATCACAGTTGTATTAGAACTTGTTATTTTGCCAAAACAGAAGTGATAAAAATCATGTTTGGTCTTAGCATTTGCTAATTTTACGATGTCATTTATCTAGTTGTCGATAGGTATAATTATAGGTAATACAAATAACATGCAAAAGGTCACTCCCACTCTATCTCATTTCCTGATCGGATTGTTTTTTGTCAGATGTTTTTAAATTCATTTCTTTAAATTCAATTATGACAATTACATAATGCATGGCCTTGTGTGAATAGCATTCAGTTGTGTACTCACGACATGAATTGTTCAACATCGTAGCCTTTCCATGACCCATCCGTGGCGACTATTAAATCTACGATTGACGGGCTGTTGGGCGATTGACAATCTCTATGATTTTGTTGTAGAATAGTAGCTGAAAATAAAATACTGCAGTTGGAAAGACGAAAAGGTAAAAGCGTATGCACATATACTTAATTCTTTATTGATACGGATAAAGATCTTGATTGTCTGTTTGTTTTCGAAATCGTTAAAACCACAAGTAACAAGAAGTCCTAAACCCACCTGTCGACTTCATATTACTTACTTACGTATACCTACTCATTTTACCCATTTGCAGTGCAATAGACTTTGCTTTAGTATTTGCTTATTTACACAATCTTATCTTAAGTAACAAAACAAATAAGTACCTACCTATACGAAATTACAAACTTACGAGCATAATCCATGAAGGAAGCGACCGCAGCTCGAGTTATCCTCTCCATCTCTTCAACAGGCATGTATACCGTGATCTGACGCAAGGACAGCACGTGAGCGAATCTAGAAGTTTCCGTAAACAAATCTGAGCTGTTCACTAAGCTATTGAAGAGATTCCGTCGGTTACAAGCTTTTACTGTGTGATCGAAGGAGATCCCGTCGTTTGAATAATACATGTCTATAACTTGAGATAGCCTGAGAGCTCGTCTCTGTTCAATCCATTTAGGAACGTAATTGGCTAATATGAGACCTGGAATTTGAAAAATTCATAAATTATACTGTTACGCATTATAATTATTGAAGAGGGAAAACAGACTACGATGGTTTCTCGGTATGTTAGTTGTGGAGTGGTCCTACTAGCGCGACGCTGCTCAATTTCCAAACTTAAATTGACAAGTATCTATATTATTTTTCTCGTCCCACCCAAAAGAGAAATTAAGTATGAATGAATAGATTAAATGTAGCAACAGCCTTGCCTTTATATGGAAGGTAACCAGAGTGGTTTCCACATAATTATAATGCTAGCAGCAATGCCCAGCAGTGGCATAAGGTTCTGGATATTGAATACACAAGTCGCTGGCTCGTTTGTGTCGCTGCCAGCATGTTTCTGCCTGCTGGCTAAAGGTGTAATGTCAAGAAAATCCTTTTAAATAACCCTGTAGAGACGATTAAATCAAGGTATGGGAAATGTATTCACCATCAATGCCAGCTAATATTTCTGCGTCTGTGAAGTGCCAGTCAGGAGTTGTCAAATTCTGCGGGAAGATGTAATGGTCTCGTGGCAGGAGAGTGTCGTTCCACCGGTTGTTACTGCCGGTCACCAGTCGTTGTGATATGGAGCCCACTCTCGGCCCCTGATTCACTACTACTTCTGCTAAATCACCTGGAAACAGGTATGTGATCTATACAGAGAAATTGGAAAAATACTTGAATCCTTTTAGTAACCTTTTGTTGTTTAGGATAGGATAAAAAGTTAGTAAATCTTTGTATAATGATCCTAAACGTTTTTCTACATCTTTGATCTAAACTAAACAAAATTTCGAAAAAAAAATTTTGAAATGTGTAAAATTTGCGTATACTTTACCTAGTAGGTCGCGGGTTCAAATCCCGCTCGTATTAGATTTTTTCTTTTACAAAATTTCAAACTTTTAAGCTACTATTTAGTAACTAATAATAAGGATTCATAGTAGTAGCAAACTCTTTATAGGATAGAAGTAGGTAAGTACTTCATTCTATCAATAAACAATACCTTACCAGCGAGTGTAGCAACCCAAATATTACTTATATCAGCAACATCAGATTGTGTTTGGCTTCCAGGATTTAATGTCTCTATATCCTCAAACCACTCTTGTTTAGCCGACGTCATCAGAGGCTCTGCCACGCCTTCCTTGAATATGTTCGTGTTAAGGATATCCGTCACCGAAACCCTTTGAGATTCCAATGATGCAGCGATTGCTGCCACCAACGTCCCGGGTGAAATCGTACCCCAATCTGTTTGTATAACACCCTCCTCTATAGGACATCTACTAATAATTCTGAAAAAAACAATATTTTAGTTATTATAGCTTGGTAATTAAATTTTAAAAAATATATATGAAAATAAGTAGGTAAGCTTAAGTATGAAGATCCGAGGTAGGCAGCTGGGATATATTTTAAAATCGGAAGGTTTTAGCCGGGAATACAGCAGCCGGATTACACCAGAAAGCAGCTATAGGCTAAATTAATCAGGGTAAATTAATTAGGTCAGTTCAAGCAAGTCCCATGTTGGGCGACAACACCCAAGACGCATCGTATCTAAAGTATATATCCAATAGTCAAAACAAAATATAACCAGTGATTATATCGATAACCTGAATTTGTCTTTAACATACTTCTATACTCAGTAATCTCACTCAATAATAATTCCAAGTTACCGTAGTTCTCCTAATAGACTCCAGATATTATCAACTTCCATTATTATAATAATTTTAAATTCTTTAACGTCAGTAAAATATTTGTCGGTCGTCTTCCCAATCTATTCATATTGTTATTATTTTACAATACCGTCGTCGACGAACACCTTTATGTTAAATGTAATGACGATCATTTTAAAATGTAAGGTCAACCTTTACTGACGCAAGTGAGCAAAATTATTTCAGGGATGAAACCCAATGATCTCATCGACGTCAATCGACGAAAACAATACAACAGATTACAATGTTTACAAGCAAAAGTTTGTTTACAAACAGTTTATGTGTAGGCAACTCATTGAGAAGTGGCCTGTGACCTTTTGACAGTAAAAATAAAGTTCGAGGATAAAATACTTAATCGTAAAAGTCGAAGAACATTTACGTCATCTCAAATTAATGTCTCGATATTTTTATCTTTTGTATTAATTATCATATTTATGTACAAACTTACCTACTGTTACTCTGGGTAGTCATATCATTACTGCTCTGAGACTGTTGGGCTGAGCGGGGACATACTATGTTCTCATCGCCTCTCTCCCATTGCCGTACTGTTGAGCTAAGCATTCTATGCAGAAGACATTTCTCAGTTACAGACAGAGTTTCGTTCACTTCTATAAGATTCTGACTTGGCAGAAATAAGTCCATTAGGATTTTGTACTTGTGGAAATGGAAATTGGATGCTCTGTATGGTAATATGAATTCTGTTTCCACAGCATTTGCCGCCGAATGTTCGATGCCATCTAGCCGCAAGCTGTCAAATTAAAATGTTAGTAAGTAAATATTTGTGAATATTTTTTACTCTTATAAAGAGTTTATATGTAGAGGGCGACACTTGACTAATACTAATTTATTTTAGCCATTTAAACTTATCTAGGGTAAAAAAATATGTACTGAAGATTGCAATTATTTGAATGAAACACTGCCACCAACTGTTTAGTTGATGGTATCGCTAGTATTGAGATATTAGGATTGCCATTTACTATGAAAATCCGTTAGTTCCAATTTTGTCCACCTAAACAGGTAAGTTGGTGGCAGTGCAAAACAACACAACTCAGCTATCAAACACTTCGTAGTCCTCATATTACATAATAGATGGCGCTGTGCTCTATTAGCTTATGCATAGTATTTTTAAAAAATATATGTGTTTTTTCTTTTGACATGGCATAATGATACATCATACTATAATTTTAATGAGGTGTCTGCTACCTATTTCTGTGTGTTGAAATTTCGGACCGAATAAAACAATAATTTATATAGGTACAGATTCAATACATACCTTCTAAGTAAAGCAGTGCTAAACATCCTCATATCAAGTTGAGAATTCAGTTCCAGTTTCCTCAGTAGAGACAAGTAGACATCAAGTCGCCTCGGAGCCAGTGAGTCAGTAACACCACCAGTTCGGTAGCAGTCCAGGAGGTGACTTGGTATACTTGGCAGGATCACACATTTTGAAACTACACCGAAATAATATATTTAGTTTTAGTTATCACCTTCCAATTCATAATCTCAAATAACAATTTTAATGATAATTGCTTTAATTTATCGACAAAAAATTAGGTGCGGTCAACAGGTATATACTTACAAGTAAATAAAAATGTAATATTTAAAATTAGAAACTTCATATTCTTAACACTTAAAACACATCTTTTTTATAATAATAACAAATAAAACACAATACAATGTGTTGTAGCGCGCGTGGGGCTACTACAATGTAGATCACAGTGAAAATGATAAGATAGTGATAATGAATCATTGTAAAGCAGGTGACGACACTACCATAGTAACTACAGATTACGAAAATTAATTAAAGGGATCGGATTATTTCATTAATAAAATAAATACAAAAATAATTTACCGTTTATTGACGATCCATCTGTACATATTATTAACCTAGTTTCAAAAAACTAAATTAGTTTATACATTATTTGGTATTAAAACGTATTTAGAATAAACTAAATGGACAGTTTTTATTCAAATACATTTAACATAAGTTTTAAGTGCAAAATTAATAAAATGCTGATTAAAAATACATTTGTGAAGACATAAATGTAATTAAACAACTTTCACTAGTAAACACATTCACAATCAAATATACATAGACGCAAATCAAAATTGTTCCCTTTTGTTGTTTCAAACTAAATAATAATAATAATATTATTGTGATTTTTATATATAATTTAAGTATAGTGGAGACTTGAGATGATGCAGTACGAGAACTTCTGTAGCTACGAAAAAACATTGTAGTGATTATAATCTCAAAAATTAAATAATAAGTTTTCATTTAATTTTAAGTCAGTCATTTCATAAAAATATCATAAAAATAAAAACAACATATAAATGCAATAGATACGAGCAATACATAACTGCCATAACAGAATTTAGTAAAAACAAAAAAAAACAGTAGATTTGCTTAAATTATATCACACACATTCTTTGAAGCTACAACGGTTCTTGCAACAGCCCATCACAAATCTCTACCCTGTAAAGCATTTAAATCGAAGTAAGCTTTTAGGGTTTGTAAATGCAGTAACAAATGTAAAGTAATAATAATGACAAATGCATCCATATTTTTTATAAAACTTTACAGGACTTGTGGTCTTGTAAAAATCTTATAGCTTTCTTCAATTTAAGTGCTAGAACTGCCTTACGGCTGGTCACTATGCAGTCATAATCTCTATATTAATAACACAGGGTTACTGGTTATTGGTCACGATGCCGTGATGTTTGTAGAATATGCTAGCCACCATCAAAAAGTCACTAATTGTTTGCGCAAAAGAAAACTACTACCAAATACTTTTTTTTTAAGTTAAAAATTACGAAATAAGTCAAGCATACATAGTTTGAACCCCTATTTCTTAAATTAATATTTATTTATATTATTGAAAACTTGTTAGTGTGTCCTTAAACCACAAATAATAAAATCTTTAACTCCGTACTAGTTTTACATTTACGATGTTTTCAAGTTTTGTACCCTATAATTTTTTTTAAAAATTAATATCTCGAAAATTGTTTACTTAAGCACAAACAATTAGTAGGTTATTTAATGAATAGCATATCCTAGAATCATGCCACGGGATCGTGACGAGTAACCCTGTAGGTATATTGACTAATCTTAGCATTTTAAATATATTTTGTTCTACTATACCAGTCACACATTATGTGTACGAAATATATTTAACAATTTTAATTACAAGTTACTATTTTAAAACGTCATGTTATACTTTAATGATGATAGATTAGAAATGCGAAGCCATGTTTGAAATTATGGCGAAAATTCGTTCTATGCATGATGAAATGCACTTAATGACTGTAACTAAACATGTAATTATATCACAAAGTTTAATAATATTATCGTAGAACTAATTTGGCTGGTTTTCCGTCCACTTGCCGTGATGAACCATGTTTAAGAGTGAATTCTCTTTTGATATATGCAAATAATAAGTCTGTTATAAGGAAAATTTGTGCTGTGGCGAACGACAGGGTGACCCCAAAGAAGAAGTTTGCGTTAGCCGATCCTGAGTATATCCATAGATGCCATACTGTTGGTCCAAGAGCTGAGGTTATAACGAAGGTGCAGCCCACTATGAATTTCTGTTGCATGACTGTAAAAAACATTACAAAGTTAAGAACATAATCTAATACTGACAAAACTAAAATACAGAGATCAATATTATTGTAACTACATTTTCCATAAATAGATTTGATCAATTTTGTAATCCTACTATTGTAAATGTAATTTAAGTTTGAATATTTGAGACTTTGTAAAGGATGAAAATACTTAATAAGTAACTGGCAAAAACTCACTCGGGCGGGACTTGAACCCGCGATATTTGGCGTGCCGTGCCATATCGCTTTACCAACTGAGCCAACTAAATCAGTTGTTTTTGCGAGTTTTTTATTAAATATTTTCATTTAATAAGCAAGACATGTGCGTAAACATGTAAAACATTTATACATTTTATTGCTAAATGATGTTTGTTTGTTAATTACACATTCAAACCCTAAGGGGCTGTCTCCACGAGCTAGAGAATCGCGGCGTTTTCATACAAAATCACTCGACGATAATATCGCCGTGTGAAGACGGTTCCTTAGAGAGTGTATAGAAATACGTGGCACGACGATAATATTGCCGCGATTCTCTCGCTCGTGGAGACAGCGCCTAAGGCTAAAAATGTATTTCTAAATCGCTAAATTTGTGTGTTTTAAGCCTAACTACTAAATGGTTTTGGATGAAATGACACACACATAACCATGACCTGAATTAGGATAGAGAAAGGATACCGTTTATTCTGATCCCTTTTCACGCGGACAAAGCTGCAGGCAACAGCTATTTTAAACATAATATTTATTAATTACTTTTAGTTTAAGCCTTTGTATTATAAGTAGGTCATAAGCAAAAATTTATGTCTGCTGCATGTAATCTACATGTATTGTATCATGCTACATACCTAATATGCATCTCTTGACAAATAAAAGCATAATTAGCATAACATGAAGGTAGTACTCTAGTATTTTTATGCTAATCTTACTACCTAAGTTGTGATGAGCATAACTGTAGGTATTGTCTATAATAATGAAATGTATTAAGTATAGTTGACACTTTGCAAAGAGAAGATAACCTGTTCTATTTGTTTATGCATGGAACTATTTTATCTATGGCTTACTCTCACTATTTAATATCAATTTCAATATACCATAGTTTTTTTGTGCACAGAACATCACAGATGTAATAATCAGCAAAGGCAAAGCTCAACATAACTGCAGCTAGCCAACTTGGTAACACATAATTTTCTTAATTTAGATGTGTCTTTCATCTATATCAATTATATCATCAATTTATTCAATTTTTCAAGCAGACTACAATAAACTTGTTTTACTCCATGTGGTGCAGGGGTGTGCAGTTCATAAAGGCAAAAAGGCACTGCCTACCCTGACAGATACAATGCAGAAGACGAAATAATGAAATGAAGTAGGATTTGTAGTTACTGCCTATCCTGTCGAAAAAGTCTGCGCACGCTCATGATGTGGTGTTGGGGAAGAATAGCAACACCTCACTGGGATTGAACAAAGCCATGCTGCCAAGTGACTTAGTTGTTACAGCATATTGTTCAGTAAAATCTCTGGTTTAAAATATTTATTCCTCAAAAAGAATACAATCCACTAATACTGAGCAATACATGATGAACTTAAAAGATTAACTTCTATGAGTGTAATTTAACAGTGTGCTACTAAATAGTAAGTTTTACTAAGGTCTAAAATCTTTGGCATAGTTGAGGACCATACTATCCAATATCCATTATCCTGATT
The DNA here is from genome assembly GCA_936450705.2 of Protodeltote pygarga. Classification (NCBI taxonomy): domain Eukaryota; kingdom Metazoa; phylum Arthropoda; class Insecta; order Lepidoptera; family Noctuidae; genus Protodeltote; species Protodeltote pygarga. The sequence goes on along the minus strand of OW388249.2, from coordinate 9,203,736 downwards.
TAAAGGGAAGGTGTGCTCCATCATAGACCACAACATCCCTTACCACCAGGTGGCTATGGTCAAACAAATACTTCTGCATAATAAAAAAAGGCTCAGTTAATTGATGATCTACATATACTTACATGAAAACAAATGTTTCCACATAGGAAGAAGTGCCAGGTAAAATCCCACATCGCCTACACAGGGATAAGACCTAAATATGGTGGACAGTGCAATAAGTACAGTTGCAAGTAATACTGGCTCCTTCTTGAATCTCAGTGTGAGTGGCACTACATAAAGAGCTAGTGCATTTATTTGAAATGCACACACAAACAGCAGTCTGAAGTGTTCAAACATTTCTGTGAAGAAGTACCAGAACAAGCCAATGTTTGGTTTTAAATCAGGCACCGTTAATCTGAAACAGTTAAACAAAATATCTGTAGCTACTTATTTGCATAATTTAAATATTCATGTTACAGAATAACCAAAAAGACATACTAATTATTTGAAATACTACTTAAAATAGTAATTTTAATATAATGTTTTTACTACAAGTCACATAATAATGTAAAAAGAATATATTTTACAACTTACATAAATCCATAAGTATTGTTCACATATTTGTATGACCCATCCATTATGTATGCGGATAAATATATTAGGAACCCCCAGCTCAACACAAACACCAGTAAAGTTCTGATATAAGAGCATTTGGTACATCCTTTGTTGACTTCAGCCAGAAGTATAGCAATAGGTACAATCAGTAGTAGAGGATAGAGAGCCTGGTGTGTGGCCAGTGCTATGAACACACACGCTACTATTCTTTGGCCACTTGATGCACCACACAAAGCTGAAGCCACCAACAAGTTCTGTATCACAGTTGTAGTCATACCAGCACAGTTCAAGACGGAGTATGGGTTGAACAAGTAAACTGATAACACATACTCAGCAGATTCTTTCAACTGCGTCTCATTTAAAAGCATAGTTTTTGATTCTTCAGCCACTTCTGTAATATTCTTCTGTTGTGATTCTTTCATAATACGTATAAAAGCTTTGGAAGTTTTATACAGCAGGTGAGCAGTTAGAAGATCAATTATAGTGAATAGAAGTGGTAATAGAAATGGCACTTTCTTCATTAGTTGATGGAACGCTAGTAACATTATAGGAGACTCGTGAAAAGAGTCTCCCTCATATGGATTTATGTTGTTGTCATATAAATAAACGCCTTCCATTAACCTCTTCCATGAATTCAAAGGCGTCGCTATTTCGACTCTGTTGGCTATCGTCTGCCAACAGTCTAAATGTATTAGCCAATACCTCACCAAACCAGCTACTACATACTTCGTAATCACACCCATTTTGTAAATAATTACATAGATACAATGATAATACAATTAAAATTAGAACTTTCGGAGATAATATTTAAAATTGACGTTTGTGCATTTTGCTGGTGCCTTTCTGCCTTCATGCCTTGCTGCCAAACTCAAACTATAACAAATGTCAAATATTGACAACTGTTGTCTATTGATGGATTGATGGTCATTGCGTATAATGAAACGTAAAAATCAAAGAATTTTTTTTCTGGGAAATAGAAAAGATAAAGCTGTAAAAAATAAATTAATCTAACTAAATACAAATGAATCTCTAAATGCGTTGTTAGATGCTACGCACAAAACTCATGAATGGCTGCGTCGATTTAATTTTTTTTTTTTGTGGGTATTCGAATGGGTTCTTGGATGATTTATATTTATATTCATATTTGGACCAGGTACTGGCGCTACGATCAGGTTGAATTAGAACCACGAGCCAACTGCGTGTGAGAAAGCTAGCACAAACCTACACCAACGCATTACACACTTTTGTTACGCGAGGATGAGGCGGCAGCAGAATATTAGGATAGATAGAGCCAAATGTCGGTAACTATAGAGAGAAAATGTAATGAAGTTTGCCTTTCCAGTGATTAGCAGGACTCAAGATAGGATAGCGAAACGTTTGTACAGTTTGGCAAAAAAGAGTCTGGAAAAATTGGGGGCGCCACTTCCGCAATTCTCATACTAAAATTCAGAATTACAAGTTATTTGGTACTTACATATTTATATGATGACTTTTTTGTCATCAAATATAATGTAATGAATCACTTTTAAGTTATTTTAGTACTCACAAACATAGCATTTAAGATTTTTATTTTTAGTTCCAGCTGTCACCGCCTCAGACTCTTTTTTGCCAAGCTGTAGGTCACACAAAACCAAAATGAATTATCACCGGCAGAAATCATTAGTGTCACTAGATGGCGCTACGTACGGGTATGCTTCTGCATGGGCGTCATAAATGAGTGTGCAAATAGTGGTATGGGAATATTCAACATAGAAGGTACCTAATCTTTACTATTATTATAGATAGGAGCGTCCTTTCACGCAGCAACAGAGACTTTTGCATAGAAATGTTCATTGGGCCGAGTAACATGGAGTAGGTTTTAATTTTCTTTAAAGGAGCTGAACTCTACCTGCATCCTAGCGCGTTAAATAATGCAACCAATGATAGCTTTACCTACATGAATTTTTATTTTATGCCCTTTTTTAATTTGAAAGCATGTTTCAATCAAGGTTTTCATAACTACATAAATTATCAATTGATTTTATATTTTAATGTGTGAGCGAGATAGCAGATTAGCGAGTATCCGTGACCTAATAATTATGTAATTGAAAATCCTACCAATTTTCAAAGGAATACCAATTTTCAATCATTTTACTTCAAAAACTACGGAGTGCATACAAACTTTAACCCCTCTGCTTACCCTCTTATAAGTTTCCAAAAAAAATTGTTTTAGTGGAGTCCACATAATTATCTGCCTAGTTTTAAGTTTGCTTTATAGTCAGTGGAATTTTTGATTTATTTCACCACCGTTTAATGGTAGCACCACCATTACGTACCACCACCATTAAGTAAACCATACAGGTTTTTTTTCTCATTTATTCAATTAAATTATATACATATAAAACATATTTTTAAATTAATATAAATATAATTTTAAAGAATATAAAACCCTCGTAGACAACTGGTTGTGAAACACAGTTGCGATGGCGGGCGGAAGGGAATCAAAGGCTTTATGCTTGGCACCTAAACTTGAGAACAGCCAAGGGAAAAAGCAGCAAACCATCGCCGAGCAACTGAGATTTTTTTCCCCGATTGCCCTCAGTAGGAATGTCTGTGACCATTTGGTCCTGTAAATTTTCGTTAAGTATACAATTTTATTAAACTATCTACTTAGGTACCTAAGTGTTAATTACAAAAAAAGACAATTATTTATAAAAATATTTATTTACAAAAATTAAGAATAAAATAAAAAATCCTAGCTGGAAGATATGACATAATCAAATTAATAATACTAGAACTCCTATAGAATATAGGTACTTACTTAATTGAAATTAACCGAGCCTACTAAATAATATTCTTTCAAAATATAATAATAATTCATCCAATAAATTATACATACCTCGGTGATCTGACAGTCACTTTCAAAAGTTCGGTCTGTGTTTAATTAAAAAGGGATGCAGACTGTTTTGAGTTTCAACTTTGATATTCTAAATGAGCTGGTAATTATAACCTAATTATACTCGGTAACTAATTTCATCTTAATAGGTATCACAGAAACCCAATTTACACTTATCTAAAGTTATTTACAAATCACGAAGTAGGAAATAGTTGATTGTAAGGAACTTTTAAAAACAATTTGTTGGCGACTTTTACTCCAATTTTATTCCAATTAGCTTGGGCGTAAGGCAGGAATTCTCTGTATAACGTTCTCCAGTTCTCATTCGCGAATCTTGTACCCAAGTCAGCTGCAAACATAACGTCACTGGTAAATAATACGATAAAATAAATAAAGCATACATCTCTTAACTATCAGGTAATGCATGTGATATTTTGAGTTGGGTACGATTTACTGACTTTTAAACTTCAGAAGGTGCGAATTAGCCTCAAGTAATAATACTTCTAGGTAAGTACGCTAAAGGGCAGCTCAAACAAGAGACCTCCAGACAGACCTTTTGTCCATGAAAATAAAGCACTTAGAAATGCATCGTACCTACAATGCAAAAACTTTTTGCGCACATTATAACCCAGTCGTCTGCGGACAATATAGCAACGTGCCACACACGTCTGTAAACTAAAAACTCTATACAGGGTAGGTCTTGTTCGTGAAGGAAAATATCGTGTATCGTAAGCAATCCTGTTTAAGTATTTAAGAGATATTTAGAAAGTTATTTATTCAAGCCAAGGCCAAAATAAATAAACGCTCTTTCCGGCTGTCAATTGTAAATCTTTAACAGTCGTTACGGGAAGTCAGAAGCCCGAAAATCTGACAACCAGTCTTACCGTCTTATCGTGTAACCCAGTATCTGGGTTGTGGAGGTCTGATAGGCAGTCGCTCCATGTAAAACACTGGTATTCAGCTGCATCCGGTAAGACTGGAAGCCAACCCTAACATAGTTGGGAAAAGGCTAGGCAGATTATATTGGTGGACGCTCTTCTGATCTCAGCCTGTATGAGCAAGCTTTGACCATAGGCCGTTTACTATACTTAATCAAAAGAGAATACTCACTTAATTCTCTAGATTCAGGGTTATCGTTTCTGAAGTTAGTAACAAGGTTCCCAAGATCGGGTCTCATGTAGAACTCTTTGATTCTTACAAATGTGTCAGAACCGTTCTTCTCCGGAACACCGCTTAGTTTCCAGGTATAGACCAAGTCAGCTGTAATAATTATAAACATATCGTTATTGTAACTGTTATTTGATAGTATTATTAGCGATGTTATTAATTGTTGTTGCGAAACAAGTTATTATATTTTATTGATGTTTTGTACCTTGCTTTGTGCTGGTTTCCTCAAAATGGATTTTTTAATGTAGGTACTGAACAGTTAAACACAGCGTTCATACTGTTGTGTTTCATAGGCAGTATAGGTACGGTCAGTGAAGACAACCGGAAGAAACCCCCCAACCCCTCCCCCCAACCCCTGGGGCCCCCCAGGCCTTAGAACCCTTACATTATCCCCTTTCCATAACCTGTACAGGGTCGGCAACGCGCCCACAGTGATGCCCACCAAAGGAAGGTGGCAAACCTTTTAGAGGTTACGACAAAATAATTGCTTATCGTCGCTAGGCGGACCGAATGTTTGCATATTGCCACCTCAGTAGTATAAAGAAATATATATGTATACTCACTCATAGTTGTATTAACTGTGCCAAAGGCTACAATCTTCAAAGAATTAAACTGTCCCTCTCCGTGGTACGTTGATCCAATCGTCACCTTAGGACTAGTTAAATCGACTTCTAAATGGAAATTATCCTCATCCGCTCGCAGTCTGAAATTATACAATCCTAAAATGAATACCTAGATACCATATATAATGTTAATAGGAGTCCCTCGGTCGCGCTCCATGCAAACGAAATTCGATCACAATTTGAATACCTTACTAACCTTACCTAATTAAAATTAATGAAATTGTATATACAAGATTTAATAACCAATATATGTGACATGTCCGTGATTTTTTTAATGACATATTATGACAAAAAGAAATTACAATGGAAATCTGGGAAATCTAACACACCACAGACATAAATATAAATCTCTAGATATTATTATTTAATAAGAACGCTCTGTCTATCTCTAGATATTGTTTACAAAATTTTGAGTAATATTCAAATTGAGGTTGTATTTCATTTGTATGGTGCACGATCGTTTATTACATAGATATATATAAGGTATTCTCAATTATAAGTTTATAAGGCTATCTAATTGATGAACTGGTTTGCCTTCCATCTGCCCCACATAAGTAGGTACCTAGTACGCAAATGCACTATACAAGTATAACTCTTAGAGTATTTATATATATACTCTAAGGTATAACTAGCTCTAAATGGAACATTTACTTAATAAGCAAATTTTAAACCACAGTAAATATTAGGTAGGTACCTACTTAGTGGCATAATATTGAAATTGATCAAGGATAATGAAGTAGGTAATGTGAGATGAAGGCATGAAAGTGTTCTAGTAACAATTGTATTTGTTTTATATTATCTTTTTGTTTTTGTGATTGAATAGTGCAATTGGTTCAGGCCGTAGGTACTATTTAATGTAAATAAATAAATGTTTTAAAATTAAATATGTAAATAACTTTTATTAAATGTGGTACCTACGTAGACTGGCAAGACTCTCACTTTTCAGGATCATATACCCCTGGTAGTGACTAGATACTGAACAAAACGGCATATACATAGGTATATTATGTACAGGTTGGTAATATAATGAAATATAATAAAACTTTTAAAAAAATCTCGTAATTTAAATTGCCTCTCCAGTTAATTAATTCCCTAAATTAATTAATTTGCCTCGTAAATTAATACTTACAACGCCATCATGAAGTTCCATAGTTAAACTTGAAACCAGTTACAAACAACTTCTACCGTCTATTCGAATGACTATGTTATAAACTAAATAATCTATCCTAAAGTTAGTAGCTAAATGATTTAAAAAAATTGAATAAGTAGGTACCTACATGTAAGACATAACTACGTAAACGTACCACAACGTTAAATACTATATTTTAGTAGTACCTATTGTAGTAGTGTAGGGATCGGAATCCAAAAATTATAGTGTCTAGTCATAATTATGCAATAATATCTAATCTACACTTCTTCTTCTTTTCAGGGCACCATAGCCAAGTAAGTCCGACTCGCACTTGTCTACTATCGTCACTCAATACAGATAGATATTAGGTATGTAGAGGTAGGCTTTACCTAGGCCTAGTATCGCGAATATGTTGATGGCCTTCGCCTATATTCTGCAGTTCTACTATAATTATGTACTATATGAATGATAAAATACCTACAACTTGGTGTAAAAACCCACCTGGCATCGTGAACGGTAGCCGTCTTCAAACCTTTAACGAAGATATCCTTTAAGGTCAGTTTTGCCGCCAGCTGCAAAAAAAAAAAGAAATTCAGTAAGTACCTACCTACATTATTTACACGAACGTATATTTAATAAGAACTGGTCAAATCTCAAACTGGCTTTGATTGTTGTGTATGTTAGTTTGTTATTAAGTCAGTTTGAAAAACCTATTCATTTGTCATTATTTTAGTAAGAATTGCCTGCCACGAGATCTCTTGAATACATAATTTTATAAATATTTGATTATAATATGTGTGCAAGTTTAGCCTGTGCTTGACCGGATTTTAAAATTGATTACCTACTCATGAATATTCGAATAAGTTTTTTTACTAGTTCACACAGACAAGATGATGATAATTATAATCCGTGTGAACTTGCTAATTGTCTTGTTTTTTCAATTTAGGTAACCGAAGGTTAGCTTACTAACCTTAGATTAGGATTATTTTAATACTTTTAATACTTATAATCCTCTTAATCCTCTATAATCCTATAACACTCTTAACAGACGATTAGTAATAAATAGGTATAGGTACATCAAGTCATGTATTTCTACTTATTTCAGTTCTATAATAAGTTTTGGTCGATTAAGCACCATATAAAATTATCACACTTTGGGCAAGTAGCAAGAGAACTATAGGTAGGTGTTTGATACCAAACCAAACTTTATAAAAATATACGGATAAGCTGATTAAAAGTGATATAAATAGATACCTAGATAATATACTATAAGAGTTACTTTATATCTTAGACCTATTCCTTGGCCAGTCATCTTGTCATCTAATTCAGGCAAAAAAAATATTTATATCTAGTAATTGTAATTTATATAATTTTCGTAAATCTAGTAATCACGTCATGACGGACTAACTAGATACAAACGGCCAAGAACCCATTTTCCTCAGTTGGAAGGTTACAATCTGATTCCACTATTCACATACGGTGACTACGTATTTTTATACAAGGTGTTTGGTAATATATTCTAGACAGCTCATTTATGAAGCAGTTAAACTAGATAAACATAAATATTTGTTTATTTTGAGAGAAACCGAGTATAAATATTGATATTGGAAGGTACCTACTGCTTTCCAAAATACCTATAGAAAGGATACAACTAGTCCATGATAATCTTTTCTAATGCATATTTAATATGAAAGTTTGGATGTTTTTACCTACAAGTTATGACCAAATTTCAAGTTTATATACCTGCAGGTCATGCCGAAACATTTTGACCAATCCTGCTCCTATGCTGGGACCCTAGTAGGTATTAATGTTTCCAACGTCTACAAGATCCTTTTGGAAATTGATTTTAATCGCAGTTATTAGTGCAAAAAGGACTGCCTTATAAAAAAAACTTTTCTTTTATTAAAAACAAGTGAAAAAGCTATAAAATTTACCTATGCAAGCTAGGAAGTCTGGTAATAATGTTTTAATTCAGTTTAATAGTTTCTGAATCATAGCTAAGATTGTGAGCAGCCATTAGCTAGTTGCTACATTAAACTATTATGTCTTCCAATATTGTTTGATTGGTTAGCCATAAATATAATTCTCACCTTTTGTACATGTAACCATGTACCTACCTTACCTAAATACCTACGAGCTTAGAATATAAATAAAGAGAACGACCTTCATTTTGTACTAAATCAGATTACCATACAATTCATGGGGTACAGGGTTGCCAGATATAAAACATTTATCATTCTAAACATCAAAACAACAATCTCTTTTTCTGATTCCTGTACTTGTGGCAATTGAGCCGAAAAGAAAACTAAGATGAACGCTATGACAGGAGCTCTTGGGCGAACTAAGGGACCAAAGCAAGTTTAGGTTCAAAGGGGTTGGTTTGGTCCCTTAGTTTGGGGTCCCCAAATGCTAAAGAACAATAAGCGGTCGGAGCTGGTATCAAGTAAGTAATTCCTACATATTATGAAATATTACTAAATAAAGTAATTTGGTGATATTGTTACCTATTGTGAGGGTTCCGTAGTAAACTGAGAACCCTTATGGCACAAAACACCGAGAGTACAGAAGTAAAGCTCATGTATGTACTGCGTTTTTTATGCCTACTCTCGGCGGTCGCGCTAGGGATGCCGCGCTCGCCGCTCCATCATCTTTCCGTGGCGAGCGGGTCGAGCGTAGGTAGGTATATTATTATTTAGATTGATTGTAGGTACATATATAATATTGTAAAACTGATATCATCGAGTATACATATTGAGCAAACGGTTTATTGGTTCACTAGCGTAAGAGTAATTTGCACTAAATACCTAGGTAGATAGTAGATACGAGTAGGTACATTATTTCCTAGCGACCCACACAAAAAAGCTAAATAGTTACGTAAAAAGATGTGCGACTCTTTCTCGATAACAGTACCTATTATGATAAACACTTCTTTTCATTTTGTAGATACCTAATACAATACAATGCAAATAGATTATAGGCAAATAGGTAGGTACCCACCTATAAAAATCATAAACACTTAGGTACCTACCGTGTTTTGTGTTACTCACGTCTCTAATCATAAAATTACAAACCTACTAACGTCTCTAATACAACTGGTAGTTTAAAAAACGAGAATTGACTATTTAAAGTCGAATTTAAACATTTCAACACAACAATTGTAATAACTTTTTTTTCGGTGCTCCATTTTTGCACAAAAAATATTACGATGCGTATAGTGCAGCGCGTGCCAAGTTGTGGCGCAGTACTCCGAGTCAGTCTGAGATTTCGTGTCCGTGAACGATGTCTATGTGTGCGTTGCTCGCGCGCCCAATGTACGTAGCTTTACTTCTGTACTCTCGGTGTTTTGTGCTTATGGTTTCGTCATGTCCGACCGCTGTCACGGCCATTTTACTCGTATATTATCAATGCTAAAGAATATACAATACATGAATATAAATATTCATTAACTAGCTATTAACGCCGACAAAGTTATAAAATAAAAAGTAGGTAATAAAAAAAACATTTAGGTAGGTACTTAATTCAAATGTAAATTATTTATATAACTATGGGTTTTAGATATATTTAAATACTAGCTGCCCCGCGCGACTTCGTACGCGTGATTATCCTACTTTAAGGCCTATTCTACTCCTATCCTACTCTACCCACTACCATACTCTACCCACTACCCTATTCTACCCCTAACCTACTCTACCACTACCCTACTCTACCCCTAACCTACTCTACCCCTACCCTACTTTACCCACTACCCTACCCCTAACCTACCCTACCCTACACTACCCCTACCCTACCCTACACTACCCCTACCCTACCCTACCCTACCCTACCCTACCCTACACTACCCCTACCCTACTATACCGCTACCCTACCCTACTATACCGCTACCCTACCCTACTCTACCCCTATTTCTCACCTTTAAACCTTCCCTGGATCTCCACAAATAATTCAAGACCAAAATCAGCCAAATTGGTCAAGCTGTTTTCATGCTATGTCGTGACAACGGAAAACGGGTTTCATTTTGGGTTATTCTAATTCATGCATTTTTTTTGGGACTTAACGCGTTATTGTATAGAGATCCTTATTTTGGTACCAATTAAATTTATGTATTAAAATTGGTCTAAAAGTTTAAATTTTAGGTAGGTACCTAAGGTACTCTGCATTAATGGCAACTGAACCCTCTTGAGACTCTACGAGTAAACATTTCTTGGTACAATAAAACTGACATGACAAAATGTTAACATTCCAATTTTTAAATAGGAGCGAGATATACTAGGTAAGCTGGTTATTAAATTAAATTTCCTTGGCTTAATAACCTTCAATTTTGATCAAGTTTATTCTTTTAAAAACAAAGAGCTAATTCAAGGTTACTGAGTAAATAATTATTTTTTAAGATTTCACGCAATTTTTACTGAAATGCGACGTAACATTAGAACATAAAGTGAAAGTTTAAGTGAAAGAAAACAAACTCATCAGTCATCAGGAAACTAAATTAGAACAAGAATTAAGTGAATATTAAAACCGGTTCCCCAAAATAATACAGCTTGATATTATTTATAGTCCAAGTTTTATTGAATTTTAATTAATGTCGGAACCTGTCTTTTACTATTAATCACACTTTTTGTCAATGCCCCGTTGTCATGTAGTAAAGACATTTTTTTAATAGTCTCATTATTATTCTGTTAAAAGCAATAGCAAAAACTACAAGAAAGTGTTTTTAAATTTAATTAAGGAAAAACCTAAGAACATGAGATTCGGTAGGATATTAATTTAGGTATGTAATTAAATGATTAATTGAATCTTGTACAAACAATTTTGATTTTTCAAATATAATTAGGCGGATTTTTTGTTTAAATTCATATTAGTACTTATATTTCAGGTCAAACACAGGTAGGTATTTGGTTCTTGGCATAAGTAAAAAAAAGGTTCCAAATCCAACACCGCATCTGCAAAGCTGTCCTTTGTCTGACAGATGATTCAAACTTTTAAATAAAACAAAGTTTAACCTAACCGTATAGGGAAGTACACTGCAAAGCAATGAATTCGAGTCAGACACAAAAATATCACAAAACTTATGACACAAATCTCAAAATAATCATAATCTAATCCAGCTATCCCTAGCTTTTTCACAAACACAGTAGGTATAACCTGCTCGAAACGTCGTCGTCGGGATAATAAAATAATAGATGATGAACGACTTTATTTTAATAAATAATACCTGACACGCTAAAGCAATAAGTACAACACGGAATATTGACACACTTTCATAGGCGTGCCAGTTTTTTGGTTGAAGAGGGGGGGGGGGGGCACAAATCAGAAATTTCCTGTTGGCATGTTATAATTGACCAACTAAATTTTAAGGCATGCCAATTAAAGCACTTTGTTTCGATAGAAGGCGCTAGGTATAGGGAAATTTCAACTTCGAGCAGGATTTCATTGCTTAGTGGCAGAGCGGGTAGCGGCTAGTAATCAAAAGGTCGCAGGTTCGAAGTACGGTAGGTAAGTGTGTAAGTTATAGACTTTCTGAGTAACTTTTGTGGCACCGATAACCTACATATTTGGCAGAAAGGTAGACTCCCTTTTTGCCTTTTTCATCATCATCATTTCAGCCATAAGACGTCCACTGCTGAACATAGGCCTCCCCCAATGACTTCCTTGCCTTTTTACTTCTACCTAACTTGTTAGGGGTAGGCATTGTACCTACATTTTTGCAGTGCAGTACAACTGAACTGTTGTCAGGTGTATGAAATACTGCCAGTTATGTTGCGTGTACAGATCAAGGATTAATAACAATTATGTACGACCGCGACAGAAGGGTACGGCCAAAATTGGCATTCAGATTTTTTTAAATTCACCTTGCACAAGTTGAGGAAATAGTAGTGACTGTTGTTGCATTTCAATTTGAACCTCATGTCACAACAGACAAATTCATTAAGTGTTAATACTTTTTGTGAAATTTTACATGTTTTTTTAGCACATGTTAGCTTAATAAAATAAATAAATAAATCAGCCTGTAACTGTCCCAATGTAGGGCAAAGACCTCTTCTCATACAGAGAAGGATTGAGCATTAATCACCACGCTAGCTCACTATTAAATATAAATTAATTACATAAAATTAAATATACCTACTTAAATATTTAATAAGAAATTTGAAAAATATTTAATAAGAAATTTGAGCGTCGGCACGGTACGCCAAAGATCGTGGGTTCGAATCCCATCCGTATCAGTTGTTTTTTTTTTCAAATTTCTTATTAAATATTTATCATTAACTGTTTTTTTTTCATACGTTATGAAAAGGTACTAATTCTAACAAAAAATAATAATATCATTGGGTCTTAACGAGTACATTGACACAACTGTAAGAATCTAAATATAAAACTTACTTGAGCAATGAATTAAACCACAGGTACCTGGGAAGCTAAAGTTAATATGCTAATTTTCTATTTTTTTAGAGCATCTACCATATTATATCTCTGCATCACCCAAAGGTTGACTGGTAGAGAATGCCTATGGCATTAAGTCCGCTCTGTACAATGTTGTATACAGAAGTATTAAATAAATAATGTTACGCACCGTCGCGCGTCGCGCGTCAGTGGAGGAAAACTTTAGAGGTTTTGGTCAGTGGGTCGTAAACGTAACGTAACGTAAATCAGACTGATTTAATCCTAAAGCTTTTTGAAATTTAGGGGTTTAGTTTTTTCTCTTTTTAATAACGGAATCTTAATGATGACGAGGAGAAAACATCACTTCGTATCACCCGTAATAGTACAAGTATTTTTACAAGTACGTAATTAACATAAGTAGGTACCTGATTGTTTTTGTACTCCAAACGAAAGTCCTTCTGGAGGTATGGGTCGATGGATGGTACACCCAATTCTTCTATGCCGTTGATCATCGTTGCAATGCCCTTTTGTACTGCATCTGCCATGCAGTCGTTCACATCTATTGCATTTCTATTGCATACCTTGAAATACTTTGCTGCAAAAAGATATTTAATTATGTACCAATGGACAAGTTTGGTTCCATGGCTAAAAGTGGTCACTGACTAACAGTTATAAGGAAGATAGAGGTAAAAAACTGCACACTAACCGTCCTTTGAACAATTTACGCTCCAGGGTGATTAGTGAGTGTTAGCGATTGACCTACAAGAGCCGCGTGTTTGATTCCCTTACAAGTCAAATATTTGAGAGATCCAATAGATATTCATTTCTTATGAAATTATATATTTAGAAAATCCTGACATAGGGCAACGTTGATTAAAAAAAGGTATTCAGATATTTAACTTAATTATATGGTACTGAATCATGAATGATACTTCAAAATGCTTTAGAGTTCATGGTCTTTGGATAATGAATGGGCCTTTTTGTGTAAAACTGCCAGTTTAGTGAGTCGCACTAGTTAATAGTTCTTACAATTGACGTGGAAGTATACGAGCAGCTAATGATAGTCAACCGTTACGCCACTAATTATGAAGTGGGAACAAAAATTACATACATCGGTGTTGGTCGCTAATTACACTACATATTATATACTATTACACTATAATTTGTGACGTATAACATAGCTACTTGAACTGAAACACTTTTATATTTTACTTTCAACTTGATGCAGAAAAAGCAATTAAGTTAAATAATCCAATCCCAATTATGCAACTCTATTTTTATATGTATACAAAAACTCTTAAATAATTGAGATATCGAAATAAGTAGATACTTAACTTAACATTATCTAAGAATAAGTAATAAACATCACTTACTTATATCTACTGCACCATAACATCCACTGAACACCGTCAAAAAAAACAAAACTGTTTCTATGTTAAACATTTTGATTATTTTTTTAACTGTTTTTTTTTTAATAAGACGTAAGACACGAGTACTACGGCCTGAGTTGTAGCATCGTTTGTAAGTTTTGGTTAAACAGCGCGCGCGCCGCCCGCCGTACTTCGAACACGGATTGCATAAAACGCAGCCTAGCCTTCAATGTCACTACTGGTTTAGTGAATACATAATATAGTTAGGTAATAACACAATAATTTTATCAAATATTCGACGAAACATATTAATAATTGTAATAATATTACTCAGTTAACCTAGACATTTTAAATAATAGTAAGTAGTTTAGAGTTTTGGGTGATTGAATCTGGGAAGAATATTATGTTTAAGTATTTTTAGTGTTTATTTTCCAATAAAATAATAATGTCTTTGTCTTTGTATGATAAATAATGTAATTCAATTAAAATTTAAGTTTTCTTGTCAAGGGTAATAATCCGTTGAAGGTAGAGTCGACTCTTAAGAAAGTCAGTTGTTTTTAAATTATGTTTTACAAACATTTTACACAGGAGGGACTAAGTTGGTCCCTCATGTTTGAAATTTCAACTGATTCTGGTAGGTATACTAGGTGGGATACAGTAGCTTAGCCGGTCAGTGTCAACACGGTACATTAAAGATCGTGGGTTCTAATCCCGCCCGTATCAGCAGTTTTTTCAAATTTTATTATTAAATAACTATATGTAGGTACTCATTCACACAATTTTATATGTATGCATAAAATATTCTCACCCATTACATGAAACTAACCACAGTACATTCACTATAATCACTGCTATTAACTTACGCTTCCGTGCTTATCTCGCAAGCCAGCTTAAGTAAAGATGACCTACTTATTGAATGTTATTAAGATCAGTTAAGTTAACATAAGGCTGTACACAATGTATAGCCTTATGTATATGTATATTACGGCAATTGATGTAAACTAATCCTTGTTAACCTTGATATCTTAATTACACTATTAACAATAATATTTTAGAAGGAATTGTTTATTACCATCATTATTCAACTGCGATAGTTGCTAGTGAACTCACTATGAAGCCTCTTTGAGGAACGTCTATTGGAGAACAGTGTCCTTCATGTCTGTAGCCTATTAAACTTTTTTAAATATTTAATGAGTGAGTTAGCGTGGTGAATAATGCTCGATCCTTCTTTGTATGAGTAGAAGCCTTTGCCCAACAGTGGGACAGTTACAGGTACAGTTATTTCATTTAAGTGTAAATATTTTCGCACTAAGTTACATCTTTAGCAACCAATAATACCATCGGAGAGAACCCGTCCAGGGTGGATACAAGCAAGTGACTCTCCCCCGACCCTGACTCGGAGACCCGATCGACCCTAGCTCATAAATTGACTTAACGACAAAATAATTTTAATAATTAACACATAGAAAATTAGTAACTTAACTACTTAGAAAGTAATAATAGCATCAATTTACAAGTAGTAAAACCACTGTCAGTTTTGTAGAAAGAAAAATTCTATTAAGAGCAGGACAAAATTCACAAAAACAAAACATCAAAAAACTAAAAATGAACAAAATTTGTTATTTAAAAAATAATTGTACTTATTCGCAAACCACGGAGCAAATACTAATTTGAGTTTCAGACATTTACACCATTCGTGAAATAAATAAAAAACTGTAAAATGAATATAATTTTATTTTCATTCGTGCAAAATGCTCTGATTTGTATATGCTCCATGTACGTAACCCTACGTGCTCAAGTCTGACTCGCAATTACCTGGATTTATTTCGTCATAACTTAAACATTTTGCATTGCAGTTTGTGGTCTTCTTGTATGTAGTACCTACAGTCGACTGCACATCAGTGGTAACAATTTGACATTGACATCACCCTTGTTGCGTAGAAGTATAGGTGCTTCTCGTAGCGCAAGTAATACCACTGTCATGCTGTTGACTGTACGTTAGTATTTTCCTGACGCCTTTTAAAAATATGAAGGAAAAGCATGTATCTGCAATTGAAATAAATTATTTTTAGGCGCTTGTTAAGTAAAATTTTATAACCGCCATTAAGAGCTAGATATATGGAAACTAGCCAAACATGGACATAAAGATTTGCTGAATCTTAATCAAGGTTTTTTTAATAATGCCAGACAAGTGCGAGTCGGACTCGCTCATGCACCGAGAGTTCCGTATAAAGACTATATTTTTTTGTGACTTAATTACAAATGATAGATTTCCGACTTTTCCCTGTCTTTGTAGAATAAGACGATAATACTTGCCAAATTTCATAGTTCTAAGTCAACGGAAGTGCCCTATAAATTTTTATTCCCTTAAGACTGTCGTTTTTCCATATTCCAAGGTTTCTGGAAACAGTGGTTTTAATGAACAAAGTCTACGACAAGAAGTGCTATTTGAGATCTGGAATTATGCCCGGGTAATGGGACTTATAATATAACAGCCGGCAAAACGTGGGTGTACTGCATACACCTCTGCCTACCTCCTCAGGGGAATACAGGCGTAAGTCTACGAGTTATTTATTAGATCGGTAATAAATTGTACAGAATTAAAATAATATATCATTTTTTTATATTCCTGGCTGGCAGGCTCAATCCGTATTTTTTTATTATTTTGCCATTTTGATTATTATTTACAAATAGGTAATGTGCTTTATTTTGTTGTTTTTTTACTCACAAGTATGATGTCAAATTTTGTGCCACACGAACGGTATGACAATTATTAACGTCGGGCCAGAATAGCCTTCGACTTCGACTCGGTCTTGAAGTCCCACGATAACAATTGTGGCCTTACCACCCTTAGAACACAATATACATGTAGTATAACGCGCTAGCCCAAATGTCAGTAATTTAATATAACGGTTAATGTTCACAGCACATAAATTAACGCAACATTATAAGATGTGACTAATACAAAATGCGCACTACATACAATGCTGTTATAATAGTTCATTAGATTGATAGCAAACGATTATATCTTTATTTTAAAGGTTGACGATCTCTCGCTAACTTCTCAAAAGTCAAAACGCAATATTTCGCATTTGTAATAACTTAATAAGTAATATTGAATTGAAGTTGTAAATTCTGGCGAATGTAACAGCTGTCGTTTGTTATAAATTACGAGTTTTGAATTAATTAATGAAGTCTAGTTCCGATTTAATTATGAATATTTCATTTTACTACCTAAAGCTAGCTGTAACAACAAGTTACGTCTATATATTTTAATTTCAACTTTTGCTTAAGATTTCAATATTGTTTCAGCAGAAAAGTAAGAAGAAACTTTTTACTTGTCTGGACCTTATTATTAAGATACACGAATCAAGTGTATTAAAAAAAATATATAATGCACCCTACGCTACATATTTGTTCGCACAACATTCGGACATTCATAACTCGCATGTGTCCTATCATCGCCACTCTGTGCAGCCTGACGTGAGTGAACATAATTCTACATAATTCGTTGTTTTCAAACCTCACGGAGCACCACGAAATTTAAATGTTATTGCCCACGCAATGGATATTGTATAAAATGTGAATGTAAGTTGTGTCAGCCCAGATTAAATTTTTGCACAGCACCGACAGATACTGATCTACGACATTGACATAACGGGACAGAGATTAATGACGCTAATATCGTACAAGCTTCAATCTAATCGTCCGACTTGTTCAGACGATGCGTGATTTGTACTGACGTTCTAGTGTGTGTGATCTAGATCATTTAAAACAAATTAGTGAAATTTTACAAAGACTCAATGTCAATTAGTTTTTGCATTTACAACAAACTTGAGAATAATAATTTATGACGACATTGAATTCTCATTGCTGGAAACTTGCTGAGCTAGTAGTTGAGTAGTAGTCGTTCATAAGTCCGTAGTCTACTGCCACATCGGAAAAGATAAGCAGCCTCTTAGTTTATTATTTTTGGGAAAAAATAAAAGAATAAAAGAAGCATAGACATAAACACATGAAATCTAAGTCGTATCTGTATCTTAGGCATATTATTTAATTTATTAGTGTGGGTATAGCGAATAGCATAGCTTTAAAAAGTATTCAAATAAGTAACTTCAAGTGACGAATGCTGTATCAGTTGTATGACTAATCAATACCCAAATGGCGTATTGAGGTATTCGTCAAAAATTCAAATAATATATTTTTGAAGATTTTTCTTACTTTTAAAATGTTATACAAATTACCTGTCAAAGTTTGGTGCATATAACATTAATTGCCTATAGCAAGCAGCCGTAGTTGACATGAAATTAAAGAGTTCCTTATTTTTTGAAAGGTTATTGACATTGAAATGAATGCCAGTTGTGGTTTTTTAGTATGCACATACTTTTTAGACGTACCTGTATGTCGATACTTAAGTTGGATTATCGAATTACAGTCATGCATCAGAATCGCGACATTGTAAACAGGAAAATATAAATCAAAATCTAAGAATCAGAGCCATATTTTTCCTACAAGAGTTGGTGTGTTAAATTGTCTACCTTTTTGACTCCTTGTCAAAAATATCTTTTGTCTAAATGTCTACTTAAACTACAAAATTGAACGTCGAAGTAGGTATGGAATAGAAATGTAGTAAAGACGATTATCGAACGTAAACCCAAGATTAATTGATTTTTAAAATTAACTGGAGTAATTCATGCGGTGTCGTCGTAACGTGATGTTTTAAGGTAATGGTCGGTCGTTTTTGCACCAATGATAAAAAGTTTTTTGAAAAAGTCGATAATTTCGAGAGCAAACATATTTTCATGTAGAAAGGCACAGCGTGGTCAGTCGCAAAGTTTTAAAATATTCTTATTTGGTATTTCCAGATATAAATAATGCATTTAATTAATTTGGACCTCTTTATCTTTAGCATGTTATCTTCAACATTTATTAAATTCAATATCGCAAGTTTTCATTTACTTCCACTAATGGTATTTACAAGTTGATGGGGCCAAGAAAGTTATTATAACATAACAAATTAAAATTCTCGTTTACTTTGATAAACGAGTCCCAAAACCATATTAGGATCTATTTGTGTCAACTTAATTCAAATATAGATCATTATTGTTTTGTTTATAGTACTTATAGTTAGATTATTGTGGTTCAATGATCCCACTTAAATATCTTTTTGTTAAGCCATGGTGCCGTGTGAATGCAGTAAAAATAAATACCATCAATCGAATATTCCTTTTCGGGCGTGCCAAACGAAATGGTTGTCATATTTTATAAAGCTCGTTGTATTGAACAGCAAATGTCAGTCCTGTACAAAAGGAGAAAAAGCTCTGTTATCTTTTTTAACCTAATGTAGAGCGTCGTCGGTGCAAAAATATTATAAAGGCGCGGAGTCAAGAGCCCGAAGCATTTTGCGAAGCGACTCCTTGCGGGCTGGACTCTCCCGCGACGCGCACTTACTTAAATTACACGACACTTTTTATATTTTTAAGTGAATGTATTAATAATTACGAAAACGATAAAATGTTAATAGGGACAAAATTAATTATTGTTTTGGTGGGACTGCTAGCATCAGGGTACGGGAGTGACTCTGACGTCGGTACCTATGGATTCTCGGCGGCTGATGGTGCGTTTTACACCGACGATGCGGTTATTTTAAACGGTAAGCGGGTTTTTGACTTTTGTTGTTTATTTTTTTTAATAAATGAAATCCACTACTTACAAAATTAATGTGTCACTTCACAAGACACACAAAACTTTAAATGAAATGTTATTATATTTAATGTATGTAGTTTGTATTTAGATTTGTAATTTTTGGCGTTGTAAGTTTGGACTCTTAACAACAATTGTTATATTTGTAACGTAAAGTAACTCATTCACATACTACATAGTCATAAAAAGAGTTATAGTATTTGTATGGCGTCCTCGCAATAGTATTTGTATTGCGAGGACTCCAAACAATGCGCGACACATGTGGGTATGAGGTTTTGAGGCTAGAGAAAGTTAAAATTTGCAACTGAGATGTATGTCCATCGTAAAAACAGTTATCGAAAATAAATTTAATTGAAAAAAATGCACTAGTTTAGAACGCAATAAATTAACACAGAAAGTTTTAAAATTAGTTATAACAACAATAAAAAAAAATTGAAGCTATGGGACAGTTCCATAATATAATCACTTTTTTATTTGTCTATACCGAAATCGATGAAGGTATATGGTCATCAACCCGAAACTTGGTACTCAGATCTTCTAAAGCACGTGGGCTATTATTCGGAAATACCTATAGGATCAATTCAATGCAAATTGTCATACACCCACGCGTCCAAAGTCGATCACATCAATCACATCATTGTCCATACTACGCTCTGTGGTTACACTTTTTGCGCTTCATTTGGAGGACATTAATTAGATCGGAGACTAGCGATTGAAGCGGGATGACGCTGCTGACATTTCCTCGCAATAGATGCTGAACCCGGAATCCAGAAGCAAATGTTATTTGATTGTTGGAATGCGCGTCGCTGATCCAACTTGTTTGTACCGTGACAAACGCAGAGCATAAAAAATGTAGCATTGTTGTGATTTAGATTTTGTTTTAGTATGTGAATGTCAAGACCGGCAAAAAAGGCAAAGGCGGCTTAGTATAACGGATATCTAAACGGTGCATATCTAAATATGGATTCAATCTAAACCCATAAATGTCAATGTCCAAAACCTATGTTGTGCAGAATATAGCCTTTGTCTCTGTTCAAGTCTCCACGTCTACCCTACGGGCAAATTGAAATTACGTCTTATTACTGGTATCAAGTTCAAGGCGTTGTCGCGTCAGTTGGCATACCATTGCATGCAATTTAAAAAATGCTGCATCTAGCCATTAAATGAAAATATTCTTTCGTTGAAATGACTTTAAAGTTCACTTTGCTTTGGTAGTACAGTAATAAAATAATCATTTTAGTTTTAAATCTAGGAACCTTTAAAGGTCGTATTTTTTCATTAAGGTATCTCAGAAAATCAGGTTTAATTATTTAGGACCCTCGGTTATACATTGAGTACAATCGACGTCAACTCCCAACATCTCCAAGGTCGGTTATTTACGCGTAACTTTACTTACAGATCTTAAAAATGCACACACTATCTGGACCAGTTTTCTTTTTTAAACAGTTTTACTTATACCTAGGTACTCTTTTTATATTTATATTTTAATAAGTATGCGAATATTAGGTTATTATTGTGTCATAATATATATGATCGATATCGAATCGATGTCTTGATCACGTAAAACACGTCGATCGACCATTGATTAACCGCCGCTTAACCAATCATCGCTCGATGCTCGATCAATGCTCAACCGATGACAGATCGATCGGATCGGCATAGAATGATCGACGTTGAACAGTCTCCTACAAAAAATCGATATTATTATAATAAATATCACCGATCTATGTCAATCTCGTAAGTGTAATAAAACCCTAAACTATCCGTAACCCTATTTCTGGTATCGAAATTATCCTTTAAATTAATCAAAGTCAAAATTCATTAAATCTTCATCAAAAATATCAATTTGATCGGATCAAGTTTTCTTACATAAAAGTTGCCCGAACAACAATTTTTTTTACTACCTGATCAAACAAATTTTTGCTGAAAATTTGTAATGTTAATTTCGTTAACTTGGTTCTTCGCCATATTTCATAGCTACATGCAATGATATCATACATATCTTCATATCTTCAATGTGGGAGCGAAATAGCTGTCTAGACTCTAAGTAGAGCGATAGGCGCCTAAGTACGAATACTGCACATTTTTGCTAAATCACAAATCAAAAACGATTTTTACTAACCAAAGTATCTATGCTTGTAAGTAAGTATATTGTATCTACTCATTTACCATTTTTCAAAAGATCAGTTTTATGATGTGCGTTGATGGCATAATTCTGCAGGTGTGTAGTAGGTCATTTACATTATTGGCATGCTGCACATGGCATTCTGGATTCCAGAGGTTTTAATATAACAGAAACCGTTATGCAGCGATCCGAAATAAATAACCTGCATGTGCGACATGGCCAGTACGTTGTTGTATACGAGCTATGCTTTAGATCGCCTTTAGAATAATAATTTCCTTGATGTTTACGATTTTCGATCGCTGGTAAAGTTCATTTAGGTACTCTACTGTCGATAATGCCCGAAACACACTTTCAATGCAAGCTATTGATTGGCATATCCAGGTTTTCTTTTTATTTAAGTACTTAAATACAAACATCAATACTAAGGTAGTAACAAAAGCGTTGGATAGGTACATAGGTATCCGAAGGAGAAAA
The DNA here is from genome assembly GCA_936450705.2 of Protodeltote pygarga. Classification (NCBI taxonomy): domain Eukaryota; kingdom Metazoa; phylum Arthropoda; class Insecta; order Lepidoptera; family Noctuidae; genus Protodeltote; species Protodeltote pygarga. The sequence continues at coordinate 9,181,298 of OW388249.2, read as the reverse complement.
AAATTGCTAATATCAACTTTGACATTGCCTAGAGGCGAGCGTATTGTGAATTGACAATTAATAAGCATCAAAAAGCTTAATTAGTTAGCAAATGTTATTGATCATAGTTAGTTTAAGCTTATTATAAAAAATAAACGAGTTACTTTTTTAGCATGCTCATTTGAGTTGATCATAAGAACCGTTATTCATTGGCGATATTATGTTGGGGGCGAATCATAAACAACTAAGTTGGTCCGTAATGAAATGACAGGTTCAATGTACCTACACACATCGCTTTAATTAACACAATGTATGTAGGTATATCATCCTTTATTACAAAGTATGCATATTTTTATTCTGCGGTTAAATATCATAAAAACTTTGCATATAAAGGTTTGAACATTTTAATGACTGATCGATTTAAAAAAGGGCCGCATTGCGTGTACCTAATTTATGATTTTACCATCTCGGGTAATAAAATACTAAAGTAATTAAAAGTAACCCAAAATATTAATTCAATTTATTTATGTATAGGTACATATTGATGCTTACAATACTGATAAAAAAATTAATTTTAAAAATTGTTTCAGCTTACGTCGGGCGAGTTAAACGCGACGTGTCAAACTCTACTCGACATGGAAAACAATTGTTGCTGCTACGACCACGTCTGGTAAAACATAAATCTAAGCTTTTAAAATTAGAACAATTAACCTAATGCTACCATAATAAATAACCATTAACTTAAACTTTGGTTGTAATTCTAGCAAACAGATGGATCCTTTGGGATGGACTGCGAAACGACTCTTGGCAAGAAAGGAACGTGTAAGACTTTCCGCGACTGCTACCCACTGTTCAAAGTAGCTGATATATCAGGCTGGGACGGGTGGGTGATGGGGCATTATGACACTTGCAGCTACATTAACGGAGATAACATGGAGGTATAATGGACTACCTGCTAATTTTCTCGTTTGTATATATAATAAAGATTATGGATATTGAAGGAAAAGCAAGGGTGGGTCTCCATTGTCGATAAGACGGTACCTAACATTTCAAATAAACATAGCGTAATAATTACCATTAGGTATTAACTAAAACGCCAAACTGCTTAAATAACTATTTAAGTATTTCTAATATTGTTATTAATTATATCAGAATAATATCTTGTTGGAAATGTAGCCTACATAGGTAAGTAACCGAACTGCACGTTCGCGTTGTCAACAAAAAATTGTTTATCCTTTCATGTCGCCGACCTTCAGAGGGCTATAATCTGCTCGGAATTGATTTAATGCTCCTTGAAATTAGCATTCGGACAACAGGAATATCGAGACCGGTTTTACACTACCTTTGATGTGCGAACTGCTTGGCAAAAATGTCTTTGAACTTTTTGTCGTGATGTTTTTGTTTGACTCTTGGAAAAGGAGGGAGAGGCCGGTGGAGCATAGGCGCATCTGAGATAAATAATTTATCAATACATTTAATATAACTTTTTTTTTAAATGGATTTATCGATGTTTAATTTTTTTTTTGTAATAACTAATGTCAGATATTTGGAGTATGCTGTACGGAGCCAGTGGGGACCCCACCGCAACAAGAGCCCGATGTCCAACGACTTGGTTATCTACAGCCCGCGATACCCGTTCAACTACCGCCTGTCCGACTAGCGGGGTGAGTGGATAACTTACAAGCTACAACAGTTCAATCGTTTCAATTTATCCTACTATTAAACAATCCCAACAGACCTATCTATCTTATTTTTTCTACCTATCACGATTTATAGACGTGACCTGATATTTCAAATAGTCTACTCACTGTTTACAACTACTTAACTAATAGAAGTTCCTACGCAAGCGGAAAATTGACATGAAGTTTCTGATAATTTACAGTTTTCAAAAAAATTATACTAAACCTAACCTAGAGTACGGAACTCAACACAACGCGAGTTTGATTCGCACTTGGGCTGTTTTTTATAAATAATGGATTTTCCCGAGAAAAAAACTGCCAAAAGAAGCTACCAACAAAACAAAATTAAACTCATGACTTTCTAATTCTAACGTAAATAACCTAAATGTGTAGAGTTTCAGGAAGCGTACTGTCTGCATTAACGGGATGGTCTTACGGCGACGGGAGCAACTTCCGTCAGATTCCCGCGCAGTGGCCGCCGACAATCCCGCCATTGCCGACTCACCCACCCGACCATACTGCGCCCACACATCCCCCTTCTTTAGGTATTTTTTTATAATATTTATAAACCAGAATTTTCTTGACTACTTAAAAAAAACTGTAAGCATTTATGGGTAACCGATTGTAAAAAAACATTTTTTTAACAGTGGCGGGTGGAGGCGTGACACCTAAGCCGCCAAGTTATCCCTCTTACCCTGGTACGACAACTTGGGCTACCAAACCTCCAAGCACAACCAAACAGGTAACAGTATTTTTTTTTTAAATATGCAATACGTGCCAACCAATACTTAAGAAGAAAATCCGTGGTTAGAATAGTTGAGCAATTACCAAAAAATTTTTAATACAAACTTTTTCGTAAGATCTGTAGGGTTAAGAATAAGTAAATCCGTACCCATTACTGAAATATTTTTTTGCTTTCTTTCTGTGACATCGTCGCTACGGCATTCTAAAACATTAATTAGCTAAACTATCAAAACAAATTATGAATCATTATGAAAGACCTAATAACAATCAATTAATTCAGACATGGGCTCCAGCATACCCAACAAAACCAAGTAAACCTGCACAACCGATACAGCCCGCAGTGGATGGCTCGTGCGGCATAAAGAACGGACCACAGGTATTAAAAACATTACTACCTTAGAGTTAGTATCTATACTCTAAGATTACTACTTAGCTCGACTCGACTTGTGCTGGCTTCAACTACTATACCGTCATTCATATATGGTCATACTGTACCGAACACAAGTAGCACAGTCTCTCTAGAACCTTACCCTTTACTCGTACCTTCGATAACTGAAATAACACCCTGGTATGAGTTACGATAATCATATCTCTTTTATTATTGTAGTTGGGTAAAAAAGAGCATGAATTTAATATCAGAAGAAATTTAACAAAATCGGTTCAAATACAAAGATCGAGCACAAAAATAACTATAACTATAACTAACTATATATATACACCTAGAAATAAACTATCTATATAAACTAATTAAAAAGATAAACTTAATCCAAAAGACCGCTACCTGTAGGCAACGTTCCCAAAATGCTGGCTGCGTTGCCTCGCTGGATGGCAATACTAAGCCTTTGGGCCAGATACAGACCAGCATTTTGGTCACGAGATGCCTCGACCAGACAAATTAATAATATTCCTACAATCGACTTCCAGACTTATGAAAGCACGTATCAAGATGACGAGCGTATCGTGGGAGGTCACAACGCAAAGCTAAACGAATGGGCGTGGATTGTGGCGCTTTTCAACAACGGGCGCCAGTTCTGTGGGGGGTCTCTTATGGACGACAGACATGTGTTATCTGCTGCACATTGCGTGGCCCAGTAAGTAAATTATTAAGATCCTAAAGAAGAATCATACCCTTAAGAATATTCTTTCCTGCAATTCCAGAAATTACTTTTACTTTTCTCCTTCCTGACCTCCCAAATGGATGAAAGCAAATAACAAAAGAGAAAAGTTTAATAGCTTGTAAACAAACAAAAAAAGATTCACAAACAGAAAAGTAATAGAAGAAGAATAGTACTTATTTATTTTAGTACATATATATACATAGATATTACTTTAGTAATCGATTTTGAGAGCCTTAATTTCGAGAAAATTAGTAGATAATAGACGTAACAATGGAGTAAGTCCCTCCCTCAATAAAATTCTCTGACATATTGTAATTTTCGTACCGGGGAGATACCTTCTTGTACGTATCAGTAAACGGTATCGTATCATCAAAAAAGGCATGACATGCGCAATCTTAACCCTTAAGTAACTAATTATGAAAAGGCATGAGAATAATATAAAATGTTTTAATAATTCCTAGTATGACTTCATGGGATGTGGCCCGACTTACAGCAAGACTTGGAGACTACAACATTCACACGAACACGGAAACTCAACATGTTGAAAGGAAAATCAAGAGAGTAGTGAGACACAGAGGCTTCGATATGCGTACCTTGGTAAAAAACAAAAATTTAGATGACATGTCTACTCACTCTTTTTTTAAATTAAACTAACGCTTTCGTTTTTTTTTTCAGTACAACGATGTCGCTGTCCTTACTTTGGATCAGCCAGTGCCGTTCACAAAGAACATTCACCCAGTGTGTTTACCGGTCGCTGGACGAAGCACATACCAAGGCATGATCGCAACGGTTATCGGTTGGGGAAGCTTACGCGAGAGTACGTATTCATACCTCCGTATGAAATCATTTTACAAAACACAATCAGTAACAAAGACATTACCATAATAATTTTGTGACAATGCCCTGAAAATTATGCAGTCTTTCTGTCGACTTTAGTTTCGGTTTTTTTTTATTAAATGTTTGACTCATTGTACTTTGTTTTGTATTAGGTGGACCGCAGCCTTCGGTCCTTCAAGAAGTTTCAATCCCGATTTGGTCGAACCAAGAATGTAAACTGAAATACGGTGGTGCCGCGCCTGGTGGTATCGTTGAACACATGCTGTGTGCTGGAAAAGCCAGCATGGATTCTTGCAGTGTAAGTACTTTACATAACACCTAAGCCTTCTAAATTTAAACGCATGTTTGACATTAAACGACTTGTCTCACTTTACTAAACAGGGCGACAGCGGTGGACCTCTGATGGTGAACGAGGGCGGTCGTTGGACACAAGTGGGTATCGTATCGTGGGGTATCGGTTGCGGCAAAGGTCAGTACCCCGGCGTCTACACGCGTGTCACATACTTCCTACCTTGGATCCAGAAAAATTCAAAGTAAACTCTTCACAAAAATCGATTTTAAGAATATGTTTGACAATGATTCAACGGATTATTTTTCGGTCAATTATTTTGAGAAAAACAACCAATAACCTTGCTTTTCTCAATTAGTTGCAACACTAGAAAATAATGAAAATTGTGCCAATTTAATTTAAGGTTCTAAATTAAATAAAAAATTGAGACATTTCGAATAATCTGTTATTTATTTAAAAATCCTTAAAGTACACAAATAAACACGTTACTATTAACAATTAAAATATTAACAATAGCATAAAATACTTTAATAATAGCGAGATGGTAAACAATTATTAAATCAGTCTTTTTAAATAGGTTTATTTAGTACATGGTTGTAAGTAAAAAGAAGCAATAATTTCAATATTTATTACATATCACACTATATTGACTAAATACATTTTATTTAATTATAATATAATCGTAATATACAAACCTGGTTTAGATGTCGAAATTAGACACATGTAGTTGTTGTAGTATGTTGCGAGCTGAAACAAAAAGGAAAGCTTAAAATAATGTAACGCACGTAGAATATTTTTGTCAACAAATACTTTCCACTGTATTTGTAACGAGGTATACTTATAGCTGGTAAAGAAAGTGATAACCTTGACCTATAAGTTATAACCGTTACATAAATACCTACTACTATCTCACGGTAATACTACAGTATAACAATTTTACAGTATTGTAACTACGTACAAACGCTCGAAAACGACACACACACACACAATAATGTGCAACGACGCGTTGTTGATACTGCGAGTACCGCGACGTTCGCTTAAAAGTCTCGTCGTTACGCGATATTACGCATGTTTGTGTGAGTGTGCTGTTTCGAGCGTTTGTACGTAGTTACCATACTGTATGATTATTATACTGTGGTAATACTATCACAATATATTTGTACAGATACTTACATGATCGAGAGAATTGTATACCTATTATTAGTTAGATTTTTTTTAAACAACTTAATGATGAAAATACCTATCTGAGTATGAATTAAAACCGAAGTTTGTCTCTAAATTTTCTACGATACGACCTTCAAACTGTACGACGTGCATTGGATTGTTCAATGCAGGCTGCTTTTCCAGAAATTCCCGAACCTGGGAAATTAGTCTGCTTTTTTTTATTTGTGGGTGCTTACGTTAATGACTAAACTGATTTTAGCTGCAATAGTAGCAGTTTAGACTTAACAATGGACTAATTTATTTCATAACCGCAAGAAATTAGTCGGTTAGTCATGACATTTCATGTCATGGCCACAATATTCCAAAATTTTTCCTCTAAGGTCGCTTTGTAATTTTGATAGTTTAGCGTTAGTAAAAAATCATTTTAATTCCAACTCAGTTTGACCGTCAGAAATTTGGCTTTACATTCACACAATATAATTTTGTTTAGCTTGCTTGCGTCGATTTTTTGTCGTCAAATCAAAGCGAACGAAGTGATAAATAATCCAAAGTGGTCTAAGGTTCATATCAAAAGCCTTTCAACTACTTACTACTATAACTATAAGTAATAAAATTTGTATAAATAAATTATTTTATTAAATAAAAACAAAATAAAAAATTCCTACCCTACAAATAAAAATCGTTTGTGAGCGAATCACTTGAGAATGGCAGGACCGATTTTCCAATTTTTTTTAATGTTCGTAATAGTCCGAATAAGGTTTTTGGGCAAAGAAAAATTTAAAAAGTTACCTGGAGAACCAGAAATATCAGTAAAAACTGAACCTGAGCGAAACCGCGGGAAAAGATAATAATAATTTATAATATACCTTGAAAGTAGCCAGTATCATGTACATCATCTAAAGTTGGTATGAAGGGGGGTTCGACGTCCAGTTGGTTCTCCCAGTCGACGTTGCGGAACAGAGGCATGGTGCGCACGACGCTGGCCGCAGGCCGCTCTGTGGGCTCCATCGTCAATAACGCCTCGATAGCACTAACTGCCTCGGGAGATAGCGCCTCGTCATCTTCGGGCCACTCGATGTCTGGAAATTATACGGCGTAATTAGTACCAGCTTAGTGCTTAGCGGTTACCAATCCAAAGCATGAACTTTTCATCTCTGGCTATCTAGATGCCGCGTGATATATGGATTATAAAAAAAGCTATGTCCTACTGGCTTGTCTTCAAACTCGTAAAAAAATCTTTCAAATGATGAGATGACAAATAACAACAACAAACAGACACGTTTTGTTTGTTACTATGTGTAATGGTATGTGTACATCTAGTATCATCTTTAGCTCCAAAAATGGTTTTATTTATTGGGCAGCCATTCCGTACCAGAGAGGTCTATGATTTATAGTAGAACAATAAAGTTATATCTAAGAGTGAAAACACAAACCTACTAAACTGTCAGAAGCCATGCTGACATTAGCAAAAATGGGCTGACTCGATCGACCTCTCATAAAATAGGATGATATGAAATAACAATTTTTGTATTATTCTTTCGTGGACTCCAAAATCACAAAGATTGGCAACACGCCTGCAACTCTCTTGTTGCTGCGGTGGTACTAACCATTAGGTGACCCACCAGTTCGTTTTGCCCCCCCTCTTATACATAAAAAATGCAACTTCGAATAGGGTAGGTACATATTTTACTTACTTCGAGACAAAATATTTTTGAAGACCGCCTGTGGTGTTTCGTCATTGAAAGGCGGAACGCCAGTCATGAACTCGTAGAGGCATACACCTAACGCCCACCAGTCTACTTGAGGACCATGACCCTGTCTGAAAAAAATACAAATAACAATGATCGGACACCATCTCGCCTTTGTTGTTTGTGTACAACGGTACATCAGGGGTAGGGTCGTCTCGTGATTATTTGAAAAAGGAGGGCGGATGGGCTTAAGAAGGAGGTTACGTGCGTCCCGCCCATTTGCATCCTTAAGCTAACTCTAAAGCATGTCGAAAGTACTAGTTATAATAGATATGACACTTTTCTAACCTCAAAAGTAACTCAGGCGCCAAATAATCAGGTGTACCTAAAATTCTTTGGTCTGACACCAAGTTCCCTCGTCTGACGCTCTTTGGTGTTCTGTAAGGTGTCTGTGCGGTGGCTAAGGGTGTCTTACATAAATCAGTTGGTGATCGACTTCCTTCGCCCTGCAAATAAAATTATTTAAAATTTCTGATGAATTACATTACATTAACTATCTTACATTTTTGCAAATTTAGCGCAACTAGGGAGACGCATGTACCCCAGCAGTGAACAGCGATTGACTGAGATTATGAACTCGGCAATGTAGCAAATGCAGAATAAAAACACATTGGTAGCTACTGCAATTCAGCGTTCAGATAAATAATGATATGTAAGTAATAAAAATGTTGCAAGATAAATTAATAGGTTTTAACTTGTCATTCCTTTGTCTTACATAATAAAACTGGATGTCAATGTAATTCGAAAATCCGTTTACCTTTAAAAAAACATTTACCTTGCTTAATCTTCTAGAAGGAAATACTTCTAGGCTTGTAGAAATATGTTTCCCAAACATAAAAGTTTTTTCCTTAGTTCCTGGAGCTAGTTGGTCTTCTTTTGGAAGGTTAAAGCGAGTCTCTTTCTTTTTAGTTTCTGGTGATTTATTAGATACTGGAGTAGAGAATATTACTCCTACATTGAAATGGTGACTATCATTTTGTGAGACCCACCTGTAGAAATAATAATAAGATTACCACTAAGAAGGTGTTTGTGTCTATTAAAATTATTATTATTATATAAGTAAATTAAAATATTCAAGTCATCCTTCTAGCCTTATTAATCCCAAACTTTGTTGGGGTCGGCTTCTAATCTAATCAGATGCAGTTGAATATCAGCTTTCCACGGAGCGACTGCCCATCTGACCTCCGCAACCCAAAGGGATACGATATTCTAACATTAGATCAGTTGTCAGGATTTTATGACGTACTGACTCCCTATATCGACTGTCAAAAATCTTCATTACAATCGGGGCCAACGGCTTAACGTGCTTTCTAAGGCATGGGGCAGGTGATAATTAATTTATAATATGCACTTAACTTTATACGAAAAGTCAGAGGTGTGAGCCTTGGGTTCGAACCTGAGACCTTTGATTTGGCAGTTCAACAGTCATACCACTAGGCTATCATGCTATCTAATATATCAGTATAGATCATAAATAAAACAGCAGGTAATTTATACATACCGTTTTTTTAACACACCCTTTATAGGATTTTTGCGTTTGTCTGGGGTTGGATGTATGGACATACGCTTAGGTGTGTTTTGACTCAACTCAAGAGCCATGATCTCTTGGGTGAGACCACTGTGGTTTTCTTTGGACTCTAGTAAGCTTGTCACGCCAGTTGGTGTGTCACCATCACAATCCAATATCCTCTTTCTTTTCTTGGCTCTGAAGCTGGAAACACGTACATAGTATAATATGACTCTAACAAAAGGAAACTAAGAAACAATATATTAAATATCTTCCAAATACAGGACAGGACTGTCCATACAAATGTCTTTTTGTGCCAGCAGTGGACTGCTGGCTAAACTGATTTACTGACATCTAGTTCAATTGGGGCTCTAATGTTGATTGTAAAAATAGATAATTGATACTCCAAAACAGACAAAGAAATATACTATTTGTGGGAATAAAGATTGGGATTGAAAATGGCACCAGATCTATTTGCTTCTCACTCGCACACTATGTCTTTGATGTATCTTGTTCCTACTTGCACCTACAGGTTATATGAGTAGACGTCATTTTCTTTTTATCTGCACGGGTAGTATATCCATAGAGGAACGTCATCAACATAGTATCCATTCACCATAATTTCGAGCATTATTGATGTTGTACCATGCAGTTTTGAATATCCTGTTTTTACAGACAAAACAGTATGCTGGCAACTTTCCTTTATCTGTGTGACCTTTAAATATTATTAACATCACCACATACCATCTTAAAAAAAAAAAAAATTACCTAGGTATTCTCTTCAAAGAATGTCCTCTACATAATGGAGAAGTGGACTGATCATGTTGTGAATCTGACATCACTGTGGTTTCACCCACAGAACTGTTGCTACTTGGATCTGTTGATTTATTACTTCTGGAGTTAGAACTGTTCTTTGAACTCTCACAAGTGTGGAATGAACCAGAATCTTGAGACTGTAAAATGCAAAAATGTGTTAGTAGATAAAGTTTGGTAAAGATTAAGGTATAAGTACCTATACAATAAAGAAAGAAGAGGCTTTAAAATGTATGATGGAATTTAATTTCAAAACTTATACAAAAGGGAATGTCCACATAGCCTTTATTTTTAAGAAATAATGTAAGATTTCTGATCTATTTAATAATGCAATAATCATAAGAATTTTGAAAATTTATAACAACTCACATTTTCAAAATTGATACTTTCAGCACTCATAAACGGATGTATTCCAGACATGTGAGACTGATTTAATAATGGTGAACTTTCTAATGCACTAACTCCATCAAATAGACTTTTCAGTTTACCTGTAAAAATATTTAATTTATACAAATCCACAAATTTAAAGCTGTAAAGAAGTTCTACTGAAGCTGAATAAAAGCATACTAGTCTCCTTAAGTTCATCAAGAAGGTTCTCACAGGCATCGGTGGACATAACAGAATTGTGTGTGGTGTCTCCTCCACCGGACCCAAATGACAAGTGAGATGTGAGGGACAGCAATTGACCAGGTGTCCGCAAGTTCAAGCTGGGAGTACAGTTCACAAAGTCTGATATCTCCAAATCTGTAAACATATTGAAAGTTTTTAATGCAGAACACAATAAAATATTATGAGTCTCAACAAGTAAATTAAATTCCAGATTACCTCTATTGACCTCAATTTTAGATAAACCAAAATCAGTAAGTTTCACATGTCCAGTCTTAGATATGAGCATATTATCTGGTTTCAAGTCTCTATGTACAATATTGTGTTTGTGCAAATAGTCTAATGCTAAGGTGACTTCTGCCACATAGAAAACAGCCATGGATTCCTCTAGGAACCCATAAACACCTAGCAATGATTTTAAGTCACCACCAACCATATACTCCATCACCTAAAACCATTAGTAAATTAATGTAATATCTTTCTTAAGTTTTTTAATTCAGTAACAATGCCATAATTTTAAATAAACCAGTAGTTACCAGGTAAATAGATGAAGTTGATTGCAATGAATAAAATAAATGAACACAAAAAGGACTTCTTGATAATGCTAAAGCATTTCTTTCAGTAACAACTTGTGTGACCATATTTTTGTTAATCATGTCAGACTTTTTCATTACTTTTATTGCATACAACTGATCCTTATTATTTTTCTTGTGCGCAAGAAACACTTTCCCAAAAGCGCCACGGCTTATCGGTTTGATAATAGTAAAATCATTGATATCCGGTGGCTAAAACAGGAAATTTATTCACATCAAAATATTTAAAAGTATTTACAAAAACACCGTGTTGATTGAACTTTTAAAAACTACCTTAGTGATCACATTATCATTTATTGAATTAATTTTGTCTAAAATAGTATGGCAAGAAGATTTATCTTCTAGATTCGAATTATTTGCAGCCATTTTGGCGATTACTTCAAATATCACTAATAAAATATCACATCCCGGCCTAAAAGGCTTCAATGGAAAAATAGCGAATTTTAATTTGAACCAGTGAAAGTTGAAACGATTGTCAGTCAACGACAACAACCGTAGACGTAGACGATAGATCAACGAAGAGACACATCTGCCATGCCAGTGTCAATGTCAATGTCAAGGCAAAATTATATTTCATGTTTTTTTTTAACTGGGACGAAAAATTTAAAAAACAGGAAAAAACCGACAAAATTAAACCGACCTATTTCCTGTTTTTTTTTAAATGACAATAATACCTACTCATCCACCACACGGTTTGGCAAAAAAGAGTCTGAGGCGGTGACAGCTGGAACTAAAATTAAAAATCTTAAAAACTAAGTTTGTGAGAACTAAAATAACATAAAAATGATTCATTTGATTATAATTAATAACAAAAAACTCGTCATAGAAATATGTAAGCACTAAATAACTTGTAATTTTGAATTGTAGGTGTGAAAAGTGCGCCAGCGGTGCCCCCAATTTTTCCAGACTCTTTTTTGCCAAGCTGTACAGTTTGGCAAAAAAGAGTCTGGAAAAATTGGGGACGCCACTGCCGCACTTCTCATACTAAAACTCAGAATTACAAGTTATTTTGTTCTTTTATGTTTCAATGACAAATTCTTTGTCATCAAATGGAATCAAATTAATCACTTTTTAGTTATTTTACTACTCACAAACTTAGATTTTAAGATTTTTATTTTTAGTTCCAGCTGTCACCGCCTCAGACTCTTTTTTGCCAAGCTGTACCTTATTCTCTAGCGTTTTATTATTGTCGTTCCCATCTTCCTAAGTCATTCCATTCCATGTCTGCTAATTTCCTAACATTTGATGTGTCAATAGCGCAAGCTGTACCTTATTCTCTAGCGTTATAATATTGTCGTTCCCATCTTCCTTAGTAATTCCATTCCATGCCTACTAATTTCCTAACACTTGATGTGCAATAGCGTGTCGACTAAATATTTTTCGTCATTTGTTATTCTGTTATTCCTATGTAAAATGGCTATGGCGAAAACTAGGTATTCTATCGGCAAAATATTTACAGAAGAGTTTTTATATTAGCAGACTTGGGCCCCAAAGAGTAGTTATGTACGTAAACACTAGCGTTTTAATATATCCATATTGAACTTTGAGTATCCCGATAAAGGTAAGTACCCTAAAGGTACCTAGATTCTAAATCTATAACTACGACCCCTACCTATCCATTCTACTTTTCTTTATTAGATATTTTAATAAAAGACAGGGACGAATTTTGATTATAGTTACAAACAAATTACACAAATTTTATACAATTCCATAAATGTATAACCTAAATACTAAAGAAAATACATAGGTACAATATAATTAATATAATTTATTTTAAACGCTTTTTAAACAAACACTGCTAAATAATCTCATAAACATAATTATAAATAAAAAATTGAGATACTTTTAGTCTTCCAATCTGCAATTTGTAACACAATTAGTAAAAGCTTGGACTAACGCTGAACAAACCAAAGGTTGATGAGAATTTTCTTCGTAACATTGCAAAATCTGTGAATGTAAGTCAGTTGTTAAATATTTTTTTTAAAGTATTATTTGACTAAACTAATGAATTAAAGTATGTAAAACATCTTTATTTGACTGTTAAATTATGAAGAGTTGATTGACGTCGATAGAAAAAAACTCTAATGAGAGTTACTAATAAACGAAAGCTCGTCATTAATTTAAGGATGAGGATAAAAAAACAATCACTTATCACCTTAATAATATTTTACTTTATTAAATTCTCTTTACACCGTGCTAGATAAATCGCATTTAGTGGAGCACATATACAATAATAGCAGGCTCGGAAGCACTTGTTTTCAAAAACGTGAATTTAAACATTTTTAAGAAACCAAGGCCAAATTTTACCAAACCAATTTTTAAGGCCATCAAGTGCGAATAAAATTCGCGCGTTAAATTATTTCTGTAAAATATCAACACCACTCTGGTTAAAGTGCGGGTGGGTATTGCCTAACTAAAACTTTATTGACCATTGATATGATAAATTGTTTGAAAATTTTATATTTTTATTGAAATTGACGTATTTTTTCTAAAATACCGCAAGTGCGTTTGGTGTATCGTTCCATCAATTTAACCTTGTTTTTTTTATCTAGACTCTATATAAAATTCTCGTAGAAATCCCGATATTTAATATATGAATTATCCAAGGTTTGAAAGAAGGATATTGTAAAACATACGTATGAGCGAAAGTAGAATCTTGACCAGGCAGCGGTTAGGTTTCATAGAAATCCGATACGATGATATAAAAGTAAACTTGAAAATAGATGGGTTCGGACGATAGTAAGATAGATATCTCCATAAGATAACAAATGTTGTGAAATTAACTTCCTCAAAAATATAATTAATATAGGCATTATGTGCTCGTAACATGGATTAAAAAAATATTTATAACTAGCTTTTGCCCGCGACTTCGTTCGCGTGGAATAGTGACTTCCGGCAGATTTTTGGTTTTACCCACATAGTTCCCGATCTCGCGGGATCTCTTCAAAAATTAAATGTGGAAGATATTCTAGGGAACTCTTCAAAAATCAACATAATGAGCTCTGCGTTTGAATTGAAGATATGTATACTCACTTAGGGCATTAAAGCCGTTATTGCCGATCGAAAAAGGTGAAAATATTATTTTTCCCTTATTTTCAAAATATTATTTTGATTTGCCATTTCAGAAAAAAATACTGTTTCTCCCTTGACAAATTTCCTACGAAGCGCTCGGCCGATACCCAACCAAATGCGTGTAACGAAATCATAGCGCGATCTATTTCGATCCCAACGCCATCTATTGACAACTCGGATTATTTATCTATAATCCGTTCGGGCATTTTCTTTGTACTAAAAGTTTTATTATATTGATATTATTTTTTTCATACCTTTTTACTATTTATTTACTTTTTTCCGATGAATTAAAACAATAATATGAACCGAACTCGGGTAACGATCGACACCATTGCGCGATCACCAACTCGACATTATAGTACTAATAGAATTAGGTATCTATATTCCGTTAGAGCATTTTCTTTGTACTAAAAGTTGTATTATATATATTATATTTTCATACCTTTTTACTATTTATTTACATTTTTCCGATGAATTTTCAGTACTGAATTGATGCCGACTCTTGACCAATAGATGGCGCTGTATGTCGGGAATAAATTGTATTTTTTATTTTATTTTTTATTTTATTTTTTGTAATAAAAACTATCCTATGTCCTTTCTCAAGTTCCAAACTATGTCTGTACCAAATTTCACACAAATCGGTTCAGTAGTTTAGGCGTGAAGCAAAGACAGACAGACAGAAAGACAGACAGACAGAGTTACTTTCGCATTTATAATATTAGTTTGGATTTGGATTTGGATATGATTTATATACCTTTGCTCGCCAGTCTACACACGGTTTTATCTTTTGAATTTTTTCATGGGTTAGCTTTGGAGACTCAAAAGTTTTATTTGTAGTTTCAATGCCTTTATCGTATTCTGATTCAATAATCTTATTAATAAGCTGATGTTCTCTCTTCAGATAATCTATTCTATGCGACCAGTAATCCATTTCGCCATCTTCTTGAAAATCTGAACTTTTTTCTTTAAAAATTAATTCACCCGTTGGTTCCTAATGACGACAAAAAATTAAATTTATGATTAAGTTTGACACAAAAATTGCTTTTGCCGATTATAAAAAACTGACGATTGACGATTAAAAAGGTCTTGGCAACAATCAATTGAACGGGGATTCACTAATAAAGCTGCCCTTATATGTCTGTGAGGTGCCCTAACCCGTGTTAGGGCACCTCACAGACTATAATCTCATAATATGTCTCAATGAAGAAAGAATAATTTTATCAGTGGATAGTGAAAAAAGTTGTTAAAAAATTGAGAAATAAAATGAAGTCTGGCCAATAGAAAAGAGCGGCAAATTTTAAATCATCTTAAAACTCTTCTATAAACACTGAATCTTTAACAAAAAAGTTCTTGATACATTTCGTTAAACCACTGGAGGTTTAATTTATTCAGTTTTAGATGGAGATATTTTAAATTTGATGCTCTTTTCAATGGACAGCTTTCATTGACTAGACTCAAGTTGAAAGACTAGTAAATCCATTTCAACATTTATATTTTTATTTATTATATGAATTACATCATTATAACAGTTATGAGAGATTGTGTAACATTTTAACTTTTTATTTATTTAATAATCGTCAACATAAACAAGCATTGGTGACTTTGACAGTTTTGAAGAATATAATTGTTCTTCTAATTTCTTTTATTTAATGACAACGGTAACATTTGCTTTTCACTTTTCCATTGCATAAGACTTTCATATATTATTATTATTTCCATAATTTTGAATAAACAAGCTGCGACTGTATGAATTTATGGACTAGTTTATAATACTTACAGGTGGCATGTTATCAAAAGCTATAACATTTTCGGCTTCTATAGATTTTTGAATAGCTATTGGCGGACTCAAAGCAAAATTATTATCGAAACTTATGCGTCTGGTATCTTTACTAGCTATAGTTCCCATTTTAAAATTTAGTTATTTTGTTATATTCAATAATCATTGAATAATTTACGCTATAAAATACGTCATCACAGAGTACTTTTTGACTTTTATATTTGTCAATAATTGCATGTCAAAAGTTTTCTCTCCATCTCTCCATTTTTATAAAAAATAATTAAATAGAAAGGAGTACAAAACGTAGACTACGCTACAGACCTCTTTTTCAGCTTTTTTCGCATACAGAATGGAAAAAAACTATTTGCCCTGAGGGGAAAGATTTTTCCAAGGGAAACCTCTTAAAATCCATACGATAGATTATGTTAACTTATAAGAAACATTACTTTACTTTTTTAAAAGAAACGAAAATGCATTCACAGATTCCTCGACAAGCTTACCTGAACCGGGAATCGAACCAGCTAAAAATTAAAATTGTTTTAACAAAACATAAAACCGACTTCAAAAGGAACTAAAAAGCTTGAAATAACTTTAAAACGTTTTGGAGTCGGCTCCAAGTCATATTCCTAATGAGAAGGATAAAGAGGCTAGAACTTGACTTGGAACCGACTCCAAAACGTTGTACAATTGAATATAGTTATTTCAAGATTTTTAGTTACTTTTGATTTTCAGAACAATCGATCTAGTCGCTTTTAAAATTAAAAAAACTAAGTAAATCAAAATCGGTCTATCGTTTAGGAGCTATGATGTCACAGTTAGACACACAGAGTCACAGACATGTTACTTTGCATGGTCAAATAATAAGGTCCATATTATTTGCTATAAAACTTATTTCAGGCCTATTAGTATTTCGCTTAGAGGAAAAACTGATCATTCTTCTAAGGTATTTCGAGTATTTCGAGTGGTTACTCTTCTTGACCGACAGTCTGACACTGACAGTGGTGACACTACTGGTACTGACACTGACAGTAAAGTGAATTGACATTGACAGTTTTACTAGTCTAAATGTTTACGCCAATTTGCCAAGAAATTGAATTTACAGCTTAAAATTGCGTACAGATTCCTGATAAATAATTCAATTCAAGTTATTTTAATACTTATAAAATTGCGGTTGTCTAATACTTGCATGTATGCACATTGGTCAGAGTGTTGTTTTAGGATTTGTCAAAGATGTCTTTATATGATGATCTTGATACAATCAAAGCTCGTACCACTGAAAAGGTAGCAGGATGGTCTTCGGGCATTAAGTTATTACAGTCCCAGCTACAATTAAAGAAAGCAGCTGTCACCCAACCCAAAAGAGAAGCTTTACGTCGTTCTACTCAGGTGATTGCCTAAAATATTGTTAAAGTTTTGTTGACTTTTTGAGGATACATTCTATAATATTAACTTACAGGTTCTCACTCCAGTTATAGACCTGAAAAGTAAACAAAAAGACGACGATGAATCTAATTCTGACAGTCCCAAAACTCAAGGAAAGACAATTACAGCATCACTGAATGTTCGCGATTTTGATTGGAATGTTGCTAATGAATATGATCCTATGTGGCCCAATGATTACGAAAAAGTCGCGAAAGGTAAACTGAAATCCTTATTATAAAATATGGTCAATTTGTAATTGAATAAAGATCATTTATGAAAATATATTATTATTACTGTCACAGAAATTCAAGTTAAGAGATTGCAGCTTGATGGGGATAGAGGTGAGAGATCAGAGAGGAAACGTAAAAGCAGATTTGGGGATGATGAAGATACAGTACCAGAAAAAACTATGGTGCCTATGGTAAATATTATTATATTGTCTGGGTTACTTAAAAATTTTAAACTAAAAAAATTGTATATTTCAATTAACTTCGGGAAATTGATTCACATTATTTTTTTGCAGCAACCTGAAGAAGAAGAGGCTGAGGAGATATCAAAGAGATCTGCAGGTGCTGCCATAGCTCCCCCACCTTCCTTAACAGTTGAGACCCCTTCTCCCCCACCCCCACCACCACAAGTCATACCAACAACTCCTCCTTCAGTTGGTTTTTCTATTGGAGGATATGGTGCAAGCTCTGTAGCGGCCAAGATTATGGCAAAATATGGTTTCAAGGTGATTAAATATGATCAACTGATATTGAAATATTATTGTTAAATTAATTATTTGTAGGTTTACAATGGATCACAAGATAATTTGCTTTCATTATTTCTATTTCAATAGGAAGGTCAAGGTTTGGGTAAAAAGGAACAAGGCATGTCAGTAGCTCTGCAAGTTGAAAAAACATCTAAACGAGGTGGTCGCATCATACATGAGAAAGATGGCAATGTAATGCCCCCTCCTGGATTTGCTATGCCAGCTCTACCAGGACCAGGTACCTACTTGTATTAGCTTTATTTATCATGTTGTTTAAAATAAATTTTCAATAACTAGAAACAATGTGTAGTTCAATTATAAATTGAGATTAGGTCTTCATAAATATGTTAATGATTATAATTAATTTACAGATTCTCCAACGGCATCAAGTTCTCCACATTCAGCTAATAGACAGGAACCATCAATTACAGAGATTATGAAGTCTCCTAGCAAAGTAGTATTACTGAGAGTAAGTGTTGGAAATGAACTAGCTTTGTCGGACTTAATACCAATCTTCACATTACATATTACCAAAAAATCAAATCTTTGCTACAGAATGAAAATTGTTGATGTTTTATTGCTTATAGCTTACCTTGGTACACAGGTCCCATAAACAGAGTCCCCTTTGATTATTTTAATCTAAAGAGTTTTTTTTCTGTTTCAGAACATGGTTGGACCAGGCGATGTAGATGAAGAATTAGAACCCGAAGTTAAAGACGAATGTAACACTAAATATGGAGATGTCATAAAAGTATTGATATTTGAATTGCCTAATGCTCCATCAGATGAGGCAGTTAGAATTTTTGTCGAATTCAAACGTATTGAAAGTGCTATCAAAGCAGTTGTAGATTTAAATGGCAGATTTTTTGGTGGCAGACAAGTCAAAGCAGGATTTTATGATGTTGAAAAATTTGCTTCCTTACAGTTGACTGAATAAATAATATAGTAAAAGTCTATGTCAATTAAACACTGATAGGTATAAATACTTCCCGTATTTCAAAAATGGCTTGAAAGTTATGGTTCACTGGGGTTACAAACAGTAATTGCGTAGACATAAGTTCCATTTCAAGGTTGAGTAGGCACAAATTATCATCATAATATTTCTTATACGATTAGGATACTTTTACGACAGCTATTCGAAAAAAAATTATACTAGTGGCATTTTTTTATAATTTATATTTTTAATATACTTTCCGTTTTTGTTTTAAGCCGATAGACCACTTGGGTCAAAACCTCTAGCGGATTAAGAGGGGGCAGGGCGTAGGGGTGGTCCGCTCGCGAAGAAAATAATACACAAGATTATTTCACATACTTATACACAAATAAATAAATTAGAAACTATGGCTTTAACGTACTTCTACCTACAGTACCTACAAATCTTAAAGAAATTTGACGAAAATGCAACAACAAGAATATGAAAAACGGGCAGGCAGAAAGCGATTTCTAGCGTAAGTGATATAGTGATAGTGATATAGTAATAAGCGCACATACGACAGACACGGCCCGAGAAATCGTGTAGTGTATTAAATACTTATTCTAGCGGATTATGGGATAAAATCATTCACGCAAAAAACCATACATACCTAATAAAACAATATTTGACCAATATTGTTAGCAAAAAGAAATTGGGTAGGTAGGTTAACTGATAAGATGCATTTTCCTATTTCATTTATGTAGGCATTGCAAAATGCCACGTTGGTCTAGTGGTAGCAAGCGTGATTGCTGAGCACGAGTTTCTGAGTTCGATCCCCGGGTCGGGCAGTGATATTGGGTTTTTCTACTAGGAAATTTTCAGTAGCAGCTCGGAGCTCGCCCTCTATTACATTGGACTTCTAACATAGCCGGCGAAACGTAGGTGTACTGCATACACCTCTGCTTACCCCCTCTAGGGAATACAGGCGTGAGTCTGATTTTTTTGTGTTTACACTACTGATTTTAGGTAAGTAGTTCTGTTTCTAAGCAATCTAGTTTATTGTACAAAATCTATGAATATGACGGAAAAATTAACGTACTTAAATGCGTAAATGATAAATCTGACATGTTAGAGCGTTTTCACATTATGCGACCCGATATCGGTTTATATCGCCGATACAATATCAGGGCAAGTAACCTGCCTTTCACATTGTCCGGTCGGTCAGTTATCGGATCCAAATATTTCATACATTTTACTTGCCTCGATATCGTATCGCCGACCGATACCGATATCGGAGCGGATAATGTGAAAACGCTCTTATTGATTCTGCTACAACTTGGCCAAAAAGAGTTTGAGGAGGTGATAGCTGGAAATAAAAAGAAGTCTTAAAAATTAAGTTTGTGAGTACTAAAATAACTTAAAAGTGATTCATTTTATCATATTTGATGACAAAAAATCGTCATAAAAATATGTAAGAATCTAATACCTTCTAATTTTGAATTGTAGTATAAGAAGTGCGCCAGTGGCGCCCCCTAATTTTTGCAGACTAAACTATCGTTTCGATCCTTGAGCCTTCTGTGGGTTGTCACTGTCACTGGGTTGCACTCACGCGTTATCGACGCGTGCCGTTTACACCTTGGAGAAAAAAAGCAATTAAATTTCAGTAATTTTATACTTGAAAACTTTAGTTTCTCTGATCGAATTATTTACTTAAAGCGAATGGACCACAGGACAAAAAGAAATGAACTGCGTTGCGTGCGTACTCTATGGTTACGTGTCATTGACTCTTTGACAGTTTAGTGTCATATTATTTGATTCATCTGTCTTGTCATTGTGTCCCCTGTTTACTACTGTCATGTCATTGCTTCTGTGGTGGGTGCATATTGCCAAACCATCACAAAGTTTTTTTTTTCTAAAACTTTAGGTATGGCGATATAAAGGCTGTACATTGATTAATTTCTATGACAAATAATTATATAGCCACATTTTGTAACTCAGTTATGGTTGTGATATTGACCGTAACAGCTGTCGACAGTGAAATATTTTATTTAGTATAGAGTGAATCGTAGTGAACTTTAGGTTGACGGTGCATTGAAGATCGAAGTATTGAATGGAATTAAATCATTTACATCAATTAAAATGGCATTCTATTCGTGTAATCGATATAGATTAATTGTTATTGTATTGCTGATTTTAATAATGTGGCAATTTTTTCGGTTGTTACCAGACAAACCAGCCACACTATTAGCTGAGGTAAGCAATTTAACTTTATTAGATTAATATTTATGATTGTAATTAATTTGTTGCCCTTAGATAACACACTAACCTTGTTTTATCATAATCCATTATAATTTATGAATCTTAGTTACAGTAAAGTTGCTGTAAGCCTAATGGGTATAATACCTATATCTAAATTAATTACGACTCATTGATATGAAGCTTACATTGTGTAATTAATTTGATCGAATAATTCAAATAAATATAGCAAGCACTTTAAAATTATAATTTTGATGTTATTTATTGTTTACCATTTTTAATTAGTTATCTATAGGGTGAATGACTACAGTTAAAATGTCTAAATCACTATTAGTAATTGTTTACCATATTTATTTATAGGGAAAATGATGACAATTAAATATCTAAAATAAGCCTTTACATAGAGACTAAAATGATCTCATACTTTATTTTAAAACTTGTTTTAGTTAAAAAAAGAGAAATCAAGGTTGTGTTGTTTCTATAAATGTATTTTTATAAATGTAAATCTGTGTGTATTTGTTGTTATACTTACACACAAATTTACATTAATTATTTTTTTTTTTCTATAGAACACTTTCACAATTCCTATGAAGTGTACAAACTCCAGAATTAAATGTAATATTTTTCTGTTTTAGTCTGGTATAGTGGAGTTAGAAGATGACAAGTACAATAAGCATAAAATAGATAAAGTGAAAGTGAGGGTGTATTATGAGGCTCTCTGCCCTGATTCCAAACATTTCTTTGTAAGACATTTGGGTCCAGTGACAGAGAAGTTAGCAGAGTTTCTAGATGTAACATTAGTTCCTTACGGAAAGGCTACAGTAAGTATAAATAAAATTAATACTATATTAAGAATTAGAAGGAAAAGTAACTAAAGTGTCTTTTTGGTAAAAAAAATTGTTACATTTATATGGTCTAAGTTTCTTGTTAATCGGGACATTTTCCCTATTGCCCTCCTCCTTTACTTAGAGTCTTTGCTTGCCAGGTAAGGCAGAGCCTCTACCTATAGGTCCTAACTATTAATCCTAAAAATTTCAAAGACCATATTAGTAAATGTATATTACATCTTAATATATCGTTCTTTTGTATGTGTGTTTGTGACCTAACTCCTCCTAAATGTTTAGACTGATTTGGATGACATTTTGGGTGTATATTTCAATGGGTTCCTGGATGGTTTGGAAAACGATTGGGTCCAGTTGGTGGCGCTGCGATAGCCAACGTCTAGCGGGTCCGCTAGTATATTATATATCTTTTAACTTATTTATGTTTAATATTTTTATGCATATGAAAATATTTCATAAAAAACTCGCAAAAACAACTGACTGGGGAGAAACTTTCGCGTGTGTATTACGCGCCCGCGCCGTTACATAAATGACAATAAGGGCAGGTGCAGGTTTTCACCATGCAAAGCTGAGAGTAGATATTTTTAATAAACATCTCTCTGCTTTAGTGGAAACTGAGCTAACACACTAAAAGTCAGGCGCTCGGGCTGCGCGAAGCTCCGTGTTTTTATGTGAACGACTCTTCAACTCTAAGCTATTCGTAACCTCGCTCGTGTTATTGAAATTCTCTTTTTACAATATCGTCCACATTAGTGTTCGCATAGACAGCATAAATACCTTATTAAATTGTTTACGTATTTATAAGCGAGTGACTGGGGACTTTACCCATTAGGTCTCGAGTTGAAATCCCGCTCGTAACGATTTATTCTATCTACAAAATTTCGAAATTTAAATTAACTACACTTTTATAGCTTTGTACACTAACTGCAAAGATAGACATTCTAGCTAAGTAAGTAAGTAAAGGGTATAGCTATGTAGGGGTATGGGTATAGCTAGGGGTATAACTACCATCTGAGATGGTTGAATGTGGAAGAGAATATCGATGATACGGGCGGGAATACGAATAGCTGGCTGAGCGACTGGGAGCTTTATTTTCGATATCGTTCAAATCCTGCTGTTAATCGATTTTACAAAAATTTCTAAGTTCATTGTTAAACAGAACAATGTGAATATTTCGTAGGTATTTACGTTAACGAATTCCAATCAGAAACTTCTGTTATAAGATCTTATTTTAACGAAAAGAATCTTGATCGTTCGTTTATCATACATATAATATCTCCCATACATTCATAAAAACTAAAAGTAAATGGAAAAATCGCAAAAAAACAAACTAAGGAGAATATCATTAAGTTTCAACTATCATATCATAGAATATCGGAATAAGTTTTCATACATACCTACATATAAATTGCATAAACAAAAGTTTACTTTACTGATAGTTTTGCTATAACTTTGTAATGTTGTTCTTCTTAACTTGGGGTTTATGCGATTTTTCGTAACTATATTCAGTTATTGTATATCTAAAATATGCGAGCAAGGTAGCGGTTTAGCAGGGTAGATGCCGTTTAGCCTAAGTGGCTGTGAGCGCGACCGCGTTAGTACAGCGCCACAAGTGCCTCTCATAAGGAATAAGCACTATATTATGTATACAATATTACGTAAACCTAACCTAGTTAAATAATTTACTCGGAAAAACATTAAGGGTCATCAGATTATTTAAAAAATAATTATGACGCTGTGTTACTGTCACCTACATTTATATTATGCAAACATAACCGCGTGCGCTGTGGATGGCAATTGTTACACAAAAATGTTTTTTTTTTACAGACCAAAGAAGAAAATGGAAAGTATTATTTTCAATGTCAGCATGGTGAAGAAGAGTGTTACGCCAATAAAATTCATGCTTGTGCTATAGAGGCTATGGGGAATATGACCACATCCGTCAAGATAACAGATTGCATGATCTCAGACAATATGGATGCTGATAAAGCTCTAACCAGGGTAATTTACTGAATATTTTTGCTTGTAATTCTTGAAATTTTTAATTTTACAATTGACTCTAAAATTATTGTAATTTGATTATAATATTTGTTATACATGTCGCCATTAATCAATTTTAAAGAAATTTTAAAAAAAAGATGCGGTTGGGGCTTGAATTCACGATTCTCGCCGAACTGTAGCGATCTTAGAGTATATATTTATACTCTAAGGTAGCGATGCTCTAACACCCACACACTATCGTACCCACTCACGGTACAGGTGAAAATCCTAGTGTTAGCCCCACACTTTTCTTTTCAAGTTTAAAAACATTTTTTTTTGTATTGATACCCTGCACCTATCCTTCGCGTTCGATTTATCGTTACGTGTCTCCTTTAAGACGATAAAAGATTATAATTTATTAATTGTGTACATGTACTTTTTAAAGAATTCAGCTGCCTACAGCATGATAGCAATTAATTAAGGTCTGGTACCTGTACCAATATGAATGAACTAGTTGTCTTATCTGTGAATAAACATGTAATTACAAATTATTTCAGTGTGCAAAAGAAATGAAGATTGTACCAGATCCTATCAGCAATTGTGCAAATCATGAGCATGGATCTGCTTTGCTGAAGAAACATGGCGATGATACTCACATATTGAAGCCAACATTTATACCAACAATAACATTAAATGGTTCCAAAGATAATCAGGCGGCCATATTGAAAAATTTTCTATTAGAGGTATGCAAATTGATTGATATGCCATTGCCGCCACCTTGTTTGTGACATACTAAATTTGATCGGCCAATTATGCATAACATGCTTCATCATATTGAGAACGAATATGAACCCTAATATGTCAATTGCAACTTAAATAAATATTGCTCATTGTAGTTATTTTGTGCAATTTTCAATTTCCAGCCAGAATTTTCTCCTTGAAGGTTATAAATTGTTCAGTGTAAATAATATAAGTAGCTGCATTGTTCGACTTGTAACAATTTAAACTTCAATATTGTATTGATTATTTTATATTGCATTTTCTCTAGTAAATTGAGTTACAAACTGATAAGAAGCTGGAAATTAACTGTATGGCTGCTGCATTTCACAAGTATGTTGGATTAATTAATTGGAATATTTCGTCGACGTTTTTGTGAAATGCAATAGTTTTGGGCATAGTACCAATATACAGAAACAATCAAACAACCATCGTCAACGTATAAGATTTATTTTTATAAATTATCACATTATGAATGTATTTTGGGAATGAATAAGGCTATCGAAGTATTAAATTGTAAAGAATTTATAATGATATTTATTTTCATGGTGATATGTGTAATGAATTTTATATAATTTAGTTTTATATTAATTTTTATGGGTTGTGTTTCCTAAAAGCTAGTGAGTCAAAAATCGAACAAGTAATATTTAAGTGTTTTTTTTATTAGGCAACTGAACTATGCTAGGTATAGTATAGGTGCTGTTGTGTGTATGGTATTTAATGATAACTTTTTAATTTTGCTTACTGTTGTATTTTTTACATGTATTTAAATATCCATAGGTATTGGAATTGAAACTTTGCCGATTTGTTATCTTGATGAATTACCTTCTTGTTGTAGCAGTCAGTAACCATAAAATTATATAGGTACAATACGTAACATAACCAACCATGTAATAAGAGTGTTGCATTAAAGTCTGATAAAATAAGTATTACTTAGCCTCCATCTTATTATGTTTTTTACATACCTTTTGATTTGAATAATGTAGTAATGTATATAATGGCCCAACTGCTTTATGTTTTTCGTGTTTCATAGTCAGACAGTAAAACAATAATAGGTATAGTCAGACAATAAAAGAAATGGAACAGAATTTGTAGGTTTTTTTTTGTCTGATAAGGTTATTCTACAATGCACTGGTAAGACCCTGTTACCATACTGTTGTTCTATAACAGGTCATAAGTATTTAATGAATTTGCTATGTATAAAATATTTTCATAGATACCACTTATTATCTTTAACCATGTAATGCGACTTGTGTAATCACGTAAATACGATTAAGACGATTAGGTAACAACTACGGCCGTTGCAGGAGAAAACCTTAGTTTGTGGCTGCCTTTTTTACCCGACTTCCAAAAAGGTGTATTTTTGTTATGTTACTTTCTATGTCTGTACACAGATACGTGGGTTAGATACTCTGATTAGTGAGCCGATTTGAGTAAGTAATTATTTTTTTGTTCAAAAGAGGTCTCTCCGATTGGTCCCATATACATAATATTATCATGATCGGATCGTGAGTTTCTAAGATACAGAACGGAACTAACAACGGAACAACATATTTAACTTTATATGTGTTTTTGATAACTGACTTCCGAAAATATAAGCGGGCAGTTTTCCTTCTCCTTTGAAGTAAATGTGCCGCCCAAAATTGATTCATGAATAACTCGTTACGTAGCAGTCAATATAATAAACCAGAGTAAACTATGAGCGTAATTAAATTGATTTTCGATTATAAGTAAACTTATAATCTCGTGTAAGCGCATTTGCAAATTAGTCATATTAACTATTGGTTTCACTCTATGGAACCGCTAGGCCGAGTATTACGTATTTTGAAAATACAAGATAAGTATTTTTAAAGTGCGAAATTTTTGTAAAAAGATAAACTCGATTACGTGCGAGATTTTAAGTACCTATTACCTATTTTATTGTTTTACTTTTTTTTTGTCGGGTAACATTGGTCTACAATCAAGTGTTAAATGTCCCGATTACTACGATCCTCAATATCTAAGAAATATCGGAGTTGTATAGCTGTATTTTTTATGGATAAATTGTAGCCAACATGTGGCGCCATCTTTTATCAAAGGACGTTATTGTTTAGAATTTCTTAACTGTATTTATATAGGCGTGTGGTGACATCTATCGGAGTACTTTACACACTGCCGATCCCATGTTCCAAACTTTTCAGCTTCGAAGGCAAAGCAACGATATCACCAATTTTTTTTTAGATAAAATAATAATAATAAAGTTATTGTTTATTTCCTCGGGAACAGTAAATACTTTTTTTCGGGACGAAAGGTACCGTATGTCCGTTTCTATACATATTTTTTGCATAACCAACCATGTTGGTATATGCAAAATTTAAGGATGATCGTTTAGTGATTTAGGTGTGAGAAGGTAACAAACAAACTTATTTTCGCATTTATAATAATAGATAAGATTAGGATATTGTTTTTATTAAATTTAAATGTGTTTGACATTTATTTTGGTAATTCCTATAGACTTATACAACCCTTACGTTCTAAAACGTAATTGAATTAACGTTGGTAGACCCTAATTCAGCCTTCTGTATAGTTATTATTATGATTATATCAACGATTTTGTTTGATGTAGGCCCTTAGACCTTACAGTCATAATGGCTTCAAACACGCCCGATAGAAACAAAAAAAAACTATTGCACTGAAACGTAAACATATTCTGAAGGTAGTGCAATAAACAAATATTTTCTTTTTTTATAATGCCAAATAAATTTTATTAACGTTAACCTGTGAATATGACTACACCTGTCTCTAGCCAGTTCATCGGAAGACAGAAAAGAAACTTATTATAAAGATAGAACTTAATTAACGATTACTTATACCGTAAGTTAGTACTTACCTATACTTACATACATTTGGATCATATTTTAGGTAATCTTTAAAAATATAAAGATAGGAGCTGACTGAAAAACTGACTGACATCAACGCACTGCTTGTACCACTGGGTCTACATATTGTAAAAGAAGGAAGGATTTTTTAATATTCCATCTGTAAGGGCCATTTTTTGCCTTCTTATAAGGAAAAAGTTGGCTAAAGAAAGAAAGCGTGTTTCAGGTTTTTTTTTCATAAATAGGATAAGATAGAGGAAGAAGTATCTGAGATCTACATGTTCGAAGTGGCGACAGGAGCGAGCGGTTATTATAGTAATTAGGATGTCAATTCAGTACCCCCGAAACGATTTTCGAAATCACAGGAATACTAGCAGAGTCAGACGTTAATATTAGGTACCTACCTCTGTTCTACATGGGAAGTGAAAATGATAAAGGTACTTATTACGTCTTTCTAAAACTGCAAACCTGACCTCTCTGAAGTGCCAATATACACCTGAGCTTGAAAAATAGTAGTTCTATTCATATACAATATATATACATGCGAAAAGAAAGAGACTGCTAAAATGTTTTAATGTGCCGCCACTTTAAAATGATACTAATCATAGCATGTTTTTTACTCATGAATACATAAAATTTTTCAAACATTATAAGGTTTACGTAAGTGTAACGATATTAAATACTTCACCCTCTAAGCTGTAACTAAAGTACCTAGTCACTATATGGCAGCTGTAGGTACATTTTCATCCGAGTATCCTCACCCGTGTTCGCCTGGACGTCCCCGGACGAGAGGCCTGTGAACGAGAACTGTGTATAGTACCGCACTGTAATACTCTTGCTCTCGCGTTATTTAATCATCGCAGTTATGAACACCAAGAAGATGGACGACGACGTTGAGCTTACTACTAATGTTGCTTGTGTGCCATTGGTCATTAGTTATTACAGACAATTAAATATTGTACTAATATCAGTATTATAAATACCTTCTAATACCTCCGTGTTCCACAGACAGACGCACGGTGCGTCTGTATACGGCACGCGAGAGTGTACAGGTATGCACTCGCGCGGGAGAGCGAGACCGTTTGACTCGTGGCCAAAGATTTTACCTCATGGCGCTAAAAATCGACACAGGACCGAGCGGGCGAGCGATACCAACGGACACCGAGTTACCCAGAGAGGAACCGACCGCTCCCGGGACTGTCTCGAGGTATCTCGGCGAGACTATACAGCCGCCATTACGTGTTATTTATATGACGGTGCAGTGAAATATAAAGTTTTCTGAACTACGGGTTGCTGATTAGGTGTTATTGTGACCTACAATATCTTTTACTTGCAAGATAAGTTGCACTCATGACAGTAAAGCTGCGGATCTTCAGGCGGCCACACTTTTTTGTTAGAAATAGATCCTAACATGTTTTTGTTAACGGAGCCGAGAATTTAATTGTTTGGCCAAATCGCAAATATGTAATATTTCCACGTTCACTTGCATGTTTAATCTACCATTGCATTTGAACATTGTAAACATCAATCGAAGCAAGTTTTAAGAATATTGCAATGTTTTAATAAAATTAGTATTTTTTTTTGTAGGAAACCCGGCTTATTTTTGCTGTTAGTTATACTTGTACTATTTCTTATTCTGTGGTTATTAACTATCAGCAAGCAAAAATAATAAATGAATTGAAACTAAGTATAGGTATTATAATACCTATAGTTCAAAGAAATATTTATATTCAGGGTTCTAATGTGGACTCTGTTTATTGTATTTGTAGATACATTATATTATTATTACATCTACGGTCAACATATAGAAAACGATTGTTTATCATAGATTACTTGTAAGTTGTATGTATTTAATCATAATCGATCAGCCTGTCTTACTATTATCAACGATGATAACGCAATCATGTTATTTTCTTGCATGAGAAAATATTTTATACCTACTCTATTCTTAAAACTTAAAACCTTAAGATTTTATGTAAATATTAGGTAAAATAAAAGTGCACATTTTCAATTTCGTCTTTATTTTATACCTATAAACACCTAAAAAGATAAAATATAGGGCGTCGCTTCACGAGACGATTTAGTAATGTGGATAAGAATTTGGTGTCATCACGTGTCAGCTCAAGCAGGAATAGTTTATTGGTTAGAGCAGGTGATACCCAGACCAAGAGGGTTGCAGGTTCAAATCGTTATAGTTGTAAAATATTATAATCAATTCAGCACGCTTCATGGCAAAAACCTGCCCTAGCAATTTGACTCTCCTCCAATTAAGGCCCGCTGATTTAAAACTCCGACGAAAAAAGAGAGGGGCGTTATATTTAAAAAAAATTGTACTATAATGGATTGCGAGATATTTAACAAAACTTGTGGCGCGGCCAGGAAGTGTGCTCCCTAGCCGCGCCACCTCATACACTGCAATTTTTATTTGAAAGGTGATTTTATCGAGTGTCTTTTTGCAAAAAAAAATTTGTATTGTTGGATTTTTTAATTTTTTTTAAGCCCCTTCGAGCTGAAACCGAACTCAGCTCTCCAGCTCAGCAACTTCTGCGCTACTGGGTATCTACCTACCTAGATAATTAACATTACTAAGTAGATTAATGTGAGACTGTGAGCAGCATTACATTAGAAAACAATTTATATTTTTCTAAAGGTAGATATTATTTATAATAAAACAACTTTTAAAACGAGTGCTGTCGCGTGTCTTTATTTGAAGCTATTTTGACCTTGCATGTTGAAAGCTTTGCAGCTTTCGTGGCTGCAGGGAGACTGCTAAGTTGCAAAAGCTGCAAAGTTTTGGAAACGTAATAACGTGAGTATTCGTATAAAAGTTGTTTTATCTATAGTTATAATTACTTAATAAGGGGAAAATAACTGATACTGATGGGATTCAAACCCACGATCTTCGACGTACGTATCGTGTCGATGCTGTGACCGCTAAGTCACCGTATCCCACCAGAATCACTTGAAATTTCAAACCTCTTTTTACGCCTACGGCGTGTGAATCCCATCCGTATCAGATTTTTAAATTTTCTTATTAAATAATGATATAGGTATAATAAATCTAATCTAAGTACTTATACATATTTTTTGTGATTTTTTTTACATGTTATAGCATATGTTAGCTTATTTTCAAATTTATTATTAAATAATTATAATCTATACATTATTACTTAATACATAGTACCAGCACAGTCTAGATATCATACAGTCAGTCAACGCGTTTGATGTTTTCGAAAATGCCGACAACGTCTAGACATTCGTCTCGACGTAAAAAAGTGTCAGGGTTGACACGGGACTAAAAACAAAAAAAAAAATCATTTATTTTCTTAACACGCAATAAACAATTACCTAATCTATACGGAGTTCAAGCCCTATGACTAGACTGTTGCCCGTGACTTCGTCCGCATGTAATTTTTCTTTCCATAGGTACCTATATCCTATGAAAATCGATGTTTATCTTCTATTGGTCCCATGCTGTCTATGTCAAATTTAATTAACTTTGGTTCAGACATTCCCGTTCGGGTTACGGGAATTTTACGGGAATCACGGAAATTTTACAGAATTACGGGATTCTACAGGAATTACGATAACTTTACGTAATTGTAGGGGGGGGCTTTCGTGAATCTTACGGAATTTTGCGAGACCGCGGTTTTGACTTTATTTATATGAATGAAGTTAATTTTACGGGGTCTAGGAGGAGTTGCCAATATTACGGGATAAACGTTAAT
Organism: Protodeltote pygarga; assembly: GCA_936450705.2. NCBI lineage: Eukaryota > Metazoa > Arthropoda > Insecta > Lepidoptera > Noctuidae > Protodeltote > Protodeltote pygarga. Next base: position 9,149,842 of record OW388249.2, on the reverse strand, counting down.
TTTGAAATCCAGTATGACGGATACGATTTTTGAAAAAATTCAACATGGGCATCGTTTTTGAGATTTTCGGGGATGGTGATCACGAATATGACATTAATTTAGAGATCCAAGATGGCGGACGCGAGTTTTTGAAAATAATCATTATGGGTATCGTTTTTGGGGTTTTCGGGGGTGATGATTACGAAAATGACATTAATTTTGAGATCCAAGATGGCGGATGCGAGTTTTTAGTAAAAATCAATATGGGTATCGTTTTCTAGGTTTTCGGGGGCGGTGATTACGAATATGACATTGATTTTAAGTTTTGAGTTGAACAGTTTCCCAAAAAACCTCGAAGCCATACTGATTTTATTTAAAAAGTCAGATCTGCCATCTTGGATCTCAAAATGAATCTCATAATTTATTGTAATCACAACCCCCGACAACCTATAAAACGATACCCATATTGATTTTTACTAAAAACTCGCGTCCACCATCTTGGATCTCAAAATGAATGTCATAATTGTAATCACCACCCCCGAAAACCTATAAAACGATACCCATATTGATTTTTACTAAAAACTCGCGTCCGCCATCTTGGATCTCAAAATAAATGTCATATTCGTTATCACCGCCCCCGAAAACCTATAAAACGATACCCATATTGATTTTTACTAAAAACTCGCGTCCGCCATCTTGGATCTCAAAATAAATGTCATATTCGTTATCACCGCCCCCGAAAACCTATAAAACGATTCCCATATTGATTTTTATTAAAAACTCGCGTTCGCCATCTTGAATCTCAAAATAAATGTCATATTCGTGATCACCACCCCCGAAAACCTAGAAAACGATACCCATATTGACTTTTATTAAAAACTCGCGTCCGCCATCTTGGATCTCAAAATAAATGTCATATTCGTGATCACCACCCCCGAAAACCTATAAAACGATACCCATATTGATTTTTACCAAAAATTCACGTCCGCCATCTTGGATCTCAAAATTAATGTCAAATTTGTAATCACCACCCACGAAAACCTTGAAAACGATACCCATATTGATTTTTACCAAAAACTCACGTCCGCCATCTTGGATCTCAAAATTAATGTCATATTCGTAATCACCACCCCCGAAAACCTCGAAAACGATACCCATATAGTTTTTTTTTACTCGTATCCGCCATCTTGGATTTCTAAATAATTAATGTCAAATTCGTAATCACCACCCCTGAAAACCTCGAAAACGATACCCATATTGAGTTTTTTCAAAAACTTGTATCCGCCATCTTGGATCTCAAAATTAATGTCATAATTATTTATAATCAACATACCCGTTGAAAAATTGAATCAACATTCAAAATTAAAATAAATAAAATGTGCCACCCACTAAAAACAAATGACGGTGTAGTACCCGAATGGAGTATGGAAAAAGGTACTGCCGGCCGCGGCCCCCCCTCCGTCCCTCGCCCCACACACCCCGCACGATTGCTCTGTCTAGACGTGTTCGTTGGACTACTGTAGGGAAAGAGCTCTTTATACTGTGGTACCAGGGTACTGTAAATAATCTGAAATAATTTGCCTGTACAAAAACACGTACAAAAAATGTCTTATATAGGGATAAGCAACCATCATCGAAAGGGGCACGTTGCATGGCTATTAGGTAATGTACACATTACTTAATCGCCATGCGGCGTGGTCCCCGCAGCCCTGTATTCCCCGTGAGTTAGCCTACAGTCATTAATCATTTGCATCAAGCTTCCACTTTTCCATATCGCGTACGAAGGCAATAAATTAGCAGCTTTCCACATTTTTCCGTGAGTCACCGTTCAAAGTAAGTAAACAAGCGACTTCAGTCAATTCAATTTAAAACCCACTCTGACAACACCAATTTACTTGCGTCTAAATGGCTACCTTTGCTCCAAAAACCATTTCAAACACAACAATAAATCTTCACTGAAATCACGGTCTAATTTCGTAAAAGCCCCGTCTCGCTTTGCTAATTAATATGAATGGCATTTGCATCCGGCTTTTTCTCGCGTACACCATTTCCAACTATTGTTTTGAAAAGATTCTCACAATTTATTCCTGTTTTTACCCGACTGCGCATCGTGAAGGAGGGTTATTGAGATTAATAAAATACTGGCCGTCTTATGGCTTTTCTCAAATTAAAACTTTTGTACTCTTTTGGTAATTAATTGAAATGTTTGTTAAATTAGGCTTAAACAAAAGCATTACATTTCTTGTTGTTAAAATTAAAAGTCATGAAACATAATAACTTGCACCTCTACTTTAGCGTAGCGTTTTATTGCTTTGTGTAAAAAAAAAACTTATCGTTTCTGACATAAAACCTAGTTAAAATAATTTTTATGTTTTGATTAACGCTGTTATTTTTTCCACAAACATTGCAAATGAGCTACCAAAATCTGGCTACGATCACCTATTACAATGTCAGTTAAGCAGTGCCTAATGTGATCAGTCAGAGGAAGATTACACATCATCTCTGCTTTGAGAGACACGATATCATGTCAGCTACTTGGTTGAGGAAGCAAGGCCAACATAGATTTACAATTTAGTGGGTATGAGAACACTTAAATATACCTCGGAAGTATAGTGGAATATAGTGGTGTGACCGTTGACTGACAAGTCAGAGGTCTCAGGTTCGAATTCAGTTATGTGTAATGAACTAATGACATGCGTAATGTATGAAGACGAAACAGAAAATTTGCCTCCACTTTCTGGGGTGCCTACCACAGGACTAGCGGCCGCACACGCTAGAGAAATAGATCCAGTAAACTTGTCGTACAATCACAGGCTGCCTCAAACCAAGAGTCCAACAGAAGTCGGGTGACTTCTGTTATAGCCTATTATCTACGAATGCTCTGCTGAAGTGCTGACCGCTTGCTACTACGAAGCTCGTAAACTCCCCTGGCCTGCTTAGAAGTCACTCAACCGACTTTCAAGCCCAAGTTGGCTGCTGCAAGCTAAATTTGAGCAAACGGGACTATATTAAGCATAAGCAGACTAACAGCTGTACTAAAAGCGAGCGCGAGCAAAATTTAGCCAGGCTAAATTTTGGGAGCGTAAGATTTAATAAACAAACATCTTTAGAGAAAATACAGTAATGTAATGTATCATCGTCATATCTCATGAGGCGACGAAGGAGATAGGCTGATTAGGCAGTTACGATTTGCTGATAGTAATTTATCGAACAAGATTACTTATCTTGAGTATTTAGGTAAGTAATTGTTTGTTATACATTATAACCAACATTATATTAAAAATGTAACATCATGTGGCAGATAAATAATATCCCCCTAACCGAATTTCGGACACAGCGGCTAATCTCAATGGAGACTAGCCAACTACGCAGGGTATATAGTGCACAAAGTGCATGCGCAAATACAAGTGCTCTCTCTATTCCAGATATATCAGACACTAATGAAGAGAGGTCATATAAGTTTAGTGATACCACTCAGCTGATGATCGGGCAGTCTTATTGGGGTTTTCCTTATGGAAATTCTCAGCACGTCCTGGGTGGTTGCCAGTACCTATCACTACTACCTAATTCAAACTTGTTGTAATTTTAATTAAGTAAAAATTAGCATAATATCTACTTATCTTTACTTGTACCAGTTTTTAATTACTTAGTAGTAGGTACCTACCTAGTATTTCAGAGGAAAAAATCTCTACACCAAATTACTTTAACACCATCTTGTCATTCTTTTACCAATATCTATCTCTCTCTTTATCAATGGGCGCTGGAACAGATTATGCAATAACAGCCGTTGTTTCTATGCAATGGAATTACAATCGTAACATAGAATGGCTATCAGGATGTTCACCTGTCTATTATGCACAGTTCGGTGATGTTGATAGGAACGCAATAAAGCCGCTTACGCACGGTCAACTGAGGTTTGGCCGCCGCCCGCCCCGCCTGCCGATGCCAGCCTGCTCCGCATCCACCCCACGTCGCCGCTCGTTAAGCCAATGCACAAATCTAATGGATTTTTTATGTTGCCTAAAAAAGGTATCGATATGCATAAAATGGAAAATGCACCTTGCCAAAAATATTTTACTCACGTGCTATAAATCAGTTTTATTTTTATTGATTCCTATATTTATTCTATTTGGCCGTTTCAAATCGGAATCTTAAATGTAAAAACCATCAAATATATATTATAAAACATCGTAACCTACCAATAATATTTTGTTAATTGGTCTAATTCTTATAGTAGTGAGTCAGTTAGATGCGGAACAGCGGCAGCGAATCGAATTTAATGAAAACAGAATTAAGGTAAGGCGCATTTTCGCATAAGTACCTACGTACGCCTTAGCACCGTATATGTACCTATTCTGTACTGCTACTAAAGCGATACATTGATACAGTCGCGATGCAGAATATAATAAATGTATACCTTATAATAGCCACCCGTTAGCAGCGATACTGCATCAAAACAGTTGGGCGTTTGTATCGATGCTAAATCGATAATTGATGTGTGATTGTACACAGAAGAGCAACAGCAAAGCAGACGCGCGTTAAAGAAACGTGCTACTAAATCACTGCAAAAGAAGCAGTGGACCGACGTCCCTCTCATCTTTACACTTTACTAATTCTCTCTATGGCCAATAGTACATATTAGAAGTAGTACTTATTATTCAAGTTAAAAGTTCAACTTAATTCTTAAATAAACAAGTATTATTAGTGACTTAACTAACTAAACTTACTTCCTGTTAAGGTAACTCGGTGGACATGTTTAGGTCATGTCGTAATTAAATAAATTATGTAGTTGCCTAGAGGAATATACTCGGGCATGTGTGTAGAAGAGACAGGGCTCGATATATAGGTACATGTATCTGCACGTGAACGAGCCGTGTACTCATTAAAACTTTCCTCAGACTGGGCTTGCACGTGTTTTTAATTTTTATCGAGAGCACTCATCGTTAGCGGGTGCGGGGGCTCGCGCTGCGGCTTTCGGTGCTTTGATTGCGGTAATGACGTCTCTCCGACTCCGTCCTCTCCACTTGGCTCTTCTCACTATCTTCAAATGATTATTGCTTTACAAATTAATGATGTCCATGTTTTAGTTAGGTTAGGTTAGGTTAGGTTAGGTTAGTTACATTTATTTATCTATCTATCAGGACTGTAGTTTGTAAAGACATTTAATGAGATTTAAAAGGTATTCATAAATCAGTTTCTTAAACGAGGAGAAGGTAAATTAATGGTATGTATCCCCTAATAGTTTGAGTGGGCAGTTAAAAGTTTGAGATACTTGTCTACGTTGTCCACAAAACCCTAAACCTGCATTGTTCAAGATTAGATGATGTTCGCTAGAGTTATATAACGACCTACCTACCTTTACACTATTAATAAACAGCATTGTATACAAAGAAGTTGATTTATATGTAAGTATTAGGCTTTGACAGAGTTGGTTGTGCCGACATTTATTGCCAGTGGGTGCAGGGGTCGGCAGACAATCCAATTGCTCTTTCTCGGTTGGGCTGTGCCGTCTATAGTAGACCAACAATACGGATTTATTGGTTTTGTCGGGTCCATTGTGTTATGAATCACTGTTTTACTCTGAAGTTGTTACCACCTTCAACGATCCAAATTGTTTAGCTGTAACTTTTGGATGAATTAATTAAGTTTTGTAAACAATAAAATGGCGTTTTAATAAGTTTTTAACATTATTTTCCCATGTATATCTTACTGAAAACATGCGTGACATCACGTTTTTTTTTCAAAGGGTTAGTCAGAGTATAATTATATTACGTACACCGCGTACATATTATACAAAGTCAGTAATGTTTTAAGTGATAAGGGAGTGAGCCTATTGCCCTTACCCAGGTCCAAATTAAGACTCCGTGCTGCTACTGATAATTTCCTAATAGAAAACCCAATTACATTTGGACTGGCCCGGGGATCGAACACAGTGCTTGTCAGTCTCGTTTGCGACCACTAGATCAACAGGACAATTTTGCTATACCTAATATAGGTATACGGATATTCCGTAGAAATCATCGACATCAATATCGACAAAATATTACAAGCTGTCTTATTACTCGTATGGTAGTTCTAATGGTTACACAACTAGTTTATTTGTAGTCTGATTAGAGAAGCTATTCTCACATGCACAAGACGTCCTTATCTCAGCAGGGCGTTCAAAGTTTGGTGTGGCATGTTGTGAACGCGCCTCTACAACTACGTTATGTGAAAGTTTACTTGTTACCCCGAGCCGGCAATAGTCCGACGAGTTTACATACAATAGAAATATTGTAAAAACTTGTGTACTACCAAAACTAGTCCACAGTTTTGCGAGGATGTTATATTTTACTGGCAAACATTGTTATAAGGTACCTATTTACACAGTATAATAATACATATTTTCACTGTGCTACTTATGTACTACTTATTAATATCTAGCTGCAGTACAGCTAAGTGTTTTTTATAGGGCTGATTACCTATAAATTCTCTCGTTTCATTTTACTAACCGTAACGAACTAAGTATAAGAAATGGCATTTATCTTACATTTTCTTTTCTCTACATAGAATATTAAAGCTAAATAACCTTAATTGTGAGCCCGCTTGAATATTACATTACAGTTCACAATTAACAAGAGCTAATTTGACTGAAAAATAAAATAAACACACTTGTCTAAACATACAAGATTAATAAATATGTGTTCAGTATCCGTAGAACCTACATTGTTTTAGTATTATTCCCAACCCGGGGCAGTTGTATTGAGTTGTTGGAATGCGCATGCACAGCTAACGAATGCACAGATGCATGATGCAGCCGACAGGGAAGCAACAAATCCTCTTAGGCACGGTCACTGGCGACGCCTATCGGCCCAGTTGCCGACGCAAACAACTCTAATGGATTTTTCATGTCGATTGAACACGACATAGGTATAAATGCGTGGAAGATAATCGAATATTGGAGATTCTCTATGTTGTTTTATGACGTATGTATCTATCTACTCAGCAATCTGTCTCTTGGTATTCCTAATATGTTACGTGACAGCATGTAATGTATCTGTTTGAGTAATAATATTCTGTGGCAGTTTCGTTTTGCATAATATAGATTATCAGAAATAATAAGATGTCTGTCTCCTCTTATCTAAATTATATCTATAATGTGTAAAAATATGTAAAAAAATATATATAATAGTTACATATAGATTTACATATGAATTTACATTTATCTAGTTTGTATAGGAACTATAATTTATCAATGTGCAGACAAACGATTGCGTTCTCGGTTCAATGTGTTCACCTACATAATTAGTTAAGCGTGATTTTGCAGGCTGTCTTCACACCATTAATAATCATTAAGTCTGATATCGTCGGGGCGTATTGTGGCCGTCACGCCGGCGAACATGGCAAATTATGACATTAATTTTATAATTATTATTGTGTAGAGCACAATAGAGGAGGGCGCACAAAAACACGTAAGCTCCTATTCATTGTTCCCGGTGGAAACAATGAATGATCGCTCCAAAGTTGGAAAATGACTCGGGAAAACTGTCACTCCTGCTTCAGTTACTGTACTATTGAAAATATTGTTACCTACCAGATTTGAAATTATTACAAGAATGTTACATAGTTTGATTAGAGTTCCTTTATAGACGTATGTAGGTATTATACCCAATAAAGCAATAAGGGTAAAATCAGTACATAAATCTTATTTACCTGTAGGTGTCCAAGAAAATAATATAAAATACATGGTAGTTTAAATTTTATAATATTTGTACTTACATATTATCAAACGTTTACTTAGGTATATGATTATCATGACCACATTTACCTTCCTGTACTTAAGACGGGAAAGCGTTCTTAGGACATTTAAAATGTGTAATGCTGCTAATGCAGAGGGGTGAGAGAAGAAATTAAGGATTTGTTTATAGTTTAATATCATGACAGGAATCGTAACGTAATGGACGTAAAAAGTTAAATTAATCGAAAATTGTCTTTGGTAAAGTTTTATTTCAAGTTATGTAGGTGTAGGTATAGGTTACAAACCACATAATAAACCTCTTATAAAATAAAAATAAAACAGGTAGGTACATATGTGGTTTATTTTAATAATAGTAAATCTGTACTATCTCTTAATAATATAGATCCAAATCCGAAATATAAGCCAATCTAGTCCCCCCTTCCTTTTAAATTTGTTTTTATGCTAGAGATAATAGAGTTTTAAATAACATGCACCTATTAGGATTCACCTGTATCTAGGTATGGCCTTTTTCAATTGATGAAAAAAAAAAATTAGGGTTTTAAAATATTGACCGGATCCTACAGTAGGTTAGCAATGGCAATGACAATTAACTCATGTACCTTTGACTGGTAATTAACTATGTACTTATGAATGTAATGTGTCTAGTGAAAAATATTGCACATTCATCGTCGTAATAGGTGCCAATTAAACAATTATGACAATAACAATAGGTCCGTTAATGGGTTTTCATTAGCTAGAGTGTTATCTACAATTTAGTTTGTAGTAGTAATATTCTTTACGTACTTTAAAATGTCTAAATAGTTTAATTTTTTCTTTGATATTACCAGATCATAGACACATTCAAATTCAAAAACTTTATTGCATTCCACAATGTGAGTCATAGATGGTAACTTACTAACGCCTGTATTCCCCAGAAGGAGTACAGGCAGAGTTGTATGCAGTACATCCACGTTTCGCCGGCTATTTTATTAGTCCCGTGTAATAGGGACCGAGCCTATTGCCATTAACCGGGTACAATTCCAGACTCAGTGTTGCCACTGAAAATTTCCTATTGGAAAACCCAATAACTCTTGGCCCGACCCGGGGATCGAACCCAGAACCCCGTGCTCAGGTCATGGGTGTAATAAAATAAATAAGCTAACTGTTTCCACATGATTGATGTCACAGATACATGGGTACACAGACACAGATACACATGATAAACTTAAATAACTCCTCTTTTTTCGCCGGGGGTTAAAAAAAAATTAAACTATGTTAAGTAGGTACCTATTAATTGTTTTTCACCACCAAATAATTGCCAATATTTTCATGACTTTCATCGGAGTCAAACGGAATACCTTGTAAGTTATGTTAAGGCTGAGTTGCAGCGTGTATTTAGCTAGTTGCTTACTCATTCATGGCTCGAAAAGTTTCCACCTAATGATTACCGCCTTTGCTGTAAGTAGCGTAACACCTCTAACGCGTTAATTGCTGGCTTTGGATAACTACCGCTCTAACTATGTGATTTAGTTGGGGTGGAGTTGGTGGTAATATAAGATGAGTTGGTTGCGCTTAAGCTTCATTGGCGCAAGGGCAGCGGAGCGCCATGTTCACGCACACGCTGTCTGTCTTATTCTTATTAGTTGTTTCTGCTTATGGCGGTAAACAGAAACCGGTAAGTTTGTAAAAATCAATACAGACTGAGTTAATGGGTTGGCCATAGATTGTTTTTCAAAAAACTTAATGGTGAAAATCAAGATTTTAATTGCAATAGATGAAAGGTTGAGCACAATAATAATAACTAACTATAATATATACACCTAGAAATAAACTATCTATATAAACTAATAAAAAACTTAATAGGTGAAGTCTACTCTTTTTGCAGTGCATCAAAATAAAGCTATTTGGTATTGGTATTGGTATGGCGGGCTATTTTCCGCAGGTCTACGTCATAGCACGTATTCTGCGTGAGGGTGGGATCAAAATTTTATTTGAACCACCCCAGCTCCTCGAGAAAAGCCAGCTAATCAGCAAAATAAAGCTAATCATCAATTATTACTTAACAAGTAAACTGAAACAGTAGATATTGATCGCAACTCCATATTTTAAAAAGTGTGATATTTGTCCTTGCGTCCTTGTTTATGAAGTGTTTGTGGAGGAGTGGGCTGATGGATGGTTGTCGGCGCGTCGCGGTCGACACTATTGCTCAACGTCGTTGTTCTCGAATACTTAATGCATCGTGTGCGCTGCCGGCCTTACGTTTCTTATCTCCAATGACACACGTCTTTTGTTAGTTTGTTTTTAAATCAATAATATATTTCACCAGCTAATCAACGTAAAAACCTAACGTGGAATAATAACGAGGATTGAGATATTACACAGTATTTCCCTATTTGTTTCACTAATTGTAAGCCTAGATATATCGAAGTTTTTGATTCTAAAAGTTAAAAATAATCTCTAACAATAATCTTAAACACCGCATTGAACTAGCTGGTCTAGAGTTATTAATTTTTCTATAAATACATACAACAAAAGTAAAGTAAAATGAAAATGGATACCGTATATATTTCTTTAAATAAATTATAGATATCTCCCTCCAAAGTCAGTATACCTATTATAACTTGAGGAAATACAAAAAGGATACAATGGAGACAGTCTTTCACCATTTAAATTAATATTTAACATTATGATACAAGTTGATGCGCATCGGGTTAGTCTCGGGGGAATCACGACTTAATATTTTCTTTGAGAATGTTATCTCATTTTTAATATTGAAACGACTTATTTCCCCCACGTTGTTCACAAGGTAGTCGTGTAGATCAAGAGACCGGAGTGTCTCAGTTGTTCGGCGACTTAACTAAATAATGCACGCATAAAATGATTTAATAAGGAAATCTGGGGAAACTTTGTAGATCTAATGTGTTTGAAGTATTCTGTCATCGTTTTAAGATAGGCAGTTTGCTTTTCTTGATCTTGCGAAGAAAACAATTAAATATATTTATTAGTGACATTCGTTTCGACTCACATAACTATTACCTACATAATATAAATCAATATCAGAAATCGACGTAAGTAGGAGGTTAGTCGGTATAATAAGCTAACTATTTCTATTACAGGTTTTCAGTGACGAAATCAAAGAAATAATACAAACTGTTCACGACGAGTGTGTTAGCAAAACAGGGGTTGCGGAGGGTGAGTGTTCAAAAGAAAATTTTATTCTCCTTTGTTCTATGTTTGCATGCGAATGACGCGAAGCAATCGGCGTGGCTTAGCCACCAGCTACAGTGTTAGTTCGCGGCTAGAGGTGACATTTTACTGTTCTTACAATCTATTACAATGTTTGTGAACAAATGTAACAATATTAATACCTATTCTATGTGAAGCTTTGAGAATATGTAGGATTGAGCGCCTAATAAATAAAAAAACAATATCGTGCTCCATATCTCTTCCACTAGTATTGTTTTGAAATACGATGTCTCATGTTTGCGTACATTAAAGAGTCTTTATTCTTACTTGCCCCCAGAGGATATAACGAATTGCGAAAACGGCATATTTAAGGAAGACGCAAAATTGAAGTGCTATATGTTTTGCCTGCTAGAGGAAGCGAGTCTCGTGAGTTATCAGCCTTTTGTTTGTTTCTCTCTTCACCCCTGTCGTTTATACGAAATTAGATACAAACAGGCATTTAATTTATTTTTAATTCAATTCGTTTGCTTTGCATTTAAGCGAGTTCGCATTCGCTACTTTGACTTTTGTCATACGTTCCGAGTACGTATGAATCTTTATTTTTATTTCTTGTTGTAATTTATTTTAATTAGTAAGTTAGTGGTCACCAAGTGGCGGATTGCGGTACAGAACAATAAATTAATATTGTTTAATAAATATGTTAGATTATCTGTCTTTTACATTTTCATTATTGGCAAAAAAAAAACTATTTGACGGTTTAAAGCTTCGCTGAGGCTTGGCGGCAAGGGCCACCTGGCCTGATAATCTCTGTCAACCAAGATTCACATTAACAACATTTAAAAAATTATTAAATCGGACCCCCAATCAAGCTAATTGGTGACCCGTATTGTAAGTTATGTATAATCTGTGTAGGTTGACGAAAGCGACGTCGTGGACTACGATATGTTGGTTAGCCTGATACCAGAAGAGTACAATGAAAGAACTACTAAAATGATATTTGGGTGTAAACATCTCGGTGAGTTGGAAATATTTCGCATACATTTTAACGAGTCATTGTAAACAGGTTAGAACCTATTCGTTTATTCATTGCCATTGTTTTTGATTAGTTTAAGATAAACTAATGTTATAGTAAACTAACAGTGTGCAACAATGTGGTACCTACTATGTTTGCTTGCAACAAACAAGTACTAGAATTAAAGTTTATATTTCTAATTGTATGAATTAAGCAAACATAGTGCCATACTGTTGCAGACATCCCCGAAAGTTCTGATCGGTAGTTGAACGATTTGATCAATCAACCTACTGATTAGATTTTACTTTCTGATATTCGCGTAGGATTTATGAAATTTTTGTATTTATTTTTGCCCGTTTATTTAGTACCTATACGTATTTTTACGAATATTCTAACAGATAGAATATATAGATAGATAGATTCTAATAATAGAATATTTTAGCAGATTAACTGACTACTTATTTTCAGATACTCCGGATAAAGACAGATGTCAAAGAGCATTTGATGTTCATAAATGTTCTTATGAAAAGGATCCGGACGTAAGTATTGTTATTAGCCCAAGATGTCCCTTTTTTGAGCAAAGATCTCCACTTTTTTTTCCATTTATCGCGAACTATTCTCACTAAAATAGTTACAAATGTTCTAATACTTATTTTGATCAATCTTCTTGTTATAATCGAAATTAGGCTAAAGTACCTAATAGTGTGTAGTAATTTTATTAATCTTCCTAGCCTCCCAAGCTTGTGAGGGTTGACGTCCAAACTACCCCAATACCGCTGAATATCAGTTTTCTAGGAAGTAATGTCTTAAAATAATTATCTGACCCTCGCAACCCAAGGAAAATGTGTAGTTATTTTATATTAAATACTAAACTTTAGCATAATTTTCTGCTCTCTGATATAAACTTAGTATGGCACTGGCGGTATTAAGAAATAGTTAAACTTAATAATAAGTATAATATAGTTATACCTCATAAGGATAAACCATCAAATGTTCCTAGTCTCGATATAATACTAAGCTAATCTCTCAGTATGTTTCGCTAATCCGTCGACTAAGAGTTAAATTTCACCATGTTTATTACGCTAATGACGTGGAATTATGTAAATGTATTACTCGAGTAATGATCGTAATCAAGATCAAATTGAGACGTTTAATTAAAATGCCGAGACCTACGAACGCGCCTGTTCAGATCCCGGTACTAGGTCGGTTATGAGCGAGTGCGACCATAGAAGATAAAAATAAGTTTCTTTTGTGTTTTCTATTTTTACGTGTTTTGATTAAAAGTCATAACCAGTAACATTATAAAATAAGCCAAAACATAGAGCTACCGCTACCGGCAGTAGCTACAGACTACCTCGGCCAATAAAACGTAGGATTGAATCCTCTTGGTGCAGTGCGACCTCTTCAACCTTTATTTTGTGAGTCTTTGCAGGCAAAGATAATTATTTACTACAGCCATATTTATAGCTATACTAAAGTTTTTTTTTGTATTATTTATTTAGGTAGGTAGGCAGGTAGCATTTGTTTAGGTATTATTCATAACCGCGTGATTGGCATTAGTAGATAAGGTAATAATGACATTTTGTGTCGTCTAAATTTAAATTTGTCGTGGTCCAGAGTTTGAGCATTGTGAAAATACCAATAAAAAAACACGACACGAAAGAAAATCGTAGATGTTTAATCAATCCTACGTATTTGTACGTAAAAAAGTCCTATTAATTAGCTAATCCTTTATAATAAGGCATTTCTACCATATTTTGTGATCCATAATCAACATTTGTACTATCGTTAAGTAATGTCTGTTATTTATTTTCAGTTGTACTTCTTATTCTAAGGCGTGAGCAGCTGGCGAGGGGAGATGATTGTGTTTAGAAATAAAGTAAGCTAACATAATTGTATTTTATTCTTTCCGAACCGCAGCATTGCAATGTCTGACTCTAAAAGGGAGGCAATGGATGATCTGTTTAAATAGTAATCAATAATCGTAAGTATCTATTTCATGGGTACATTAATTCAAATGTTGTCAATTTTAAATTGTGTTATTTGATGCATAGTTTGTTGATTCATCATACCAAGAGAATACGTTTATTGATTTGGAATTCCAATTTTCTAAATGCATTCTAAGTTCTTAGTTATTATAACAAAAGTAATAAATTTAAAAAGTAAAAATTTTCCTTCACCGTTTTAGCAAGTGATAATTAATTTCTAATACGCACATGAATCCGAAAAGTCAGAGGTCAGAGTCAGAGTCAGAGGCCTGGGTTTCGAACCTACGACCTTTGACTTGGCAGTCTAACGGTCACACCACTAAGCTTACTCTCTCTTAATTTATTACATTTACACTAATCGTTTCGACCCATCCCCGAAGTTCGTTACGATAAAGAGCGGACTTTTTTGAGGTGGAACAGATTCTTGTCAATATAAAGTGTCTAAAAATCTAAATTTTTGGCATTGGCCAAACTTTAATGAGAAATCTAAACAATATTGCCCTTGAAAACTCGCTGTGAAAGCTGCTGGTATGACAATTAATTAATGCAAGATATTTTCTGTGATTAACAAAACACTGTTAATAGCGTGTTCGCAAGTAAATTGGTACAATATCTCAGTTATAGTTCTGTTAATGAAACAGTCCATCCTGTTGAGAAACTGGCCTTTTTTACACATAAGTATATTGTTGACGGGATTTAACCTACTTAAGTACTTATAAGTTTTCTCAGCGGTATTTATAATTACAAAATGAGGCTAAGTATTTTCACTCTCCTGTGAAAAAAAATATTTAGGCACGACTTGTAAATAAAGACGTAATTTGCCGCTAGCCGCAGGCCCTCAGCCCGTCTGCTTTTTTTATAAAATCTCGTTCAAATTTATTCAGATCTTAAAAGAAGTATAATGCTAAGGAATTAATTTGCTTCACAAGAAATAATTTGTTCGCGGAAAATAAATGAGTTGGAATCTTGTAAAGCGTGTAATTGTGATCTTTAGTGACCCACCAAAGATTAAATTTAAAAGGACTCCGCGTGAAGCGTTACTTGGATTTTTATTTTCCTCCAGTTAACTTTAATATTACATTTTCTTTGAATAGAAAGAACAGGTGTATGAAGATATAGCAAGATTAAATTTAAAGATTGTTATTAGTTATTATTGCGGAAAATGTTTTCCGCTTTTATTAAATAGTATAATGAGTTTTGTAAATTTAAGGTAAAGCAAGAAATGCTTACTTTATTTACCTTACGTTTCATTAGTCCAGAAAATATTATATTAATTCATTGGAAATGGATAGAAAATATACCTATTTATTCGATAATAAGATCGATTCGATAATCATTTTGACGATGACTACAATTAACCTCTATAAAGAAAACAAGAAAAAAGTGAATACTTGAAAATTACAAAAAAATAAGCTTCAAGCTTCTGAAAAGGTCACTATTGCAGCTTCGAGCGTAGTAACATCCAACGCTAGCTATCTAGCATTCCAGATGAAACTTCTTCTGTAATTCACGTCTGGAGTCTTGTAGTTGTAAGCTCGACTGCTAAGCATATGTTCCCCGTTCGATTCCTAGGTCGGACAATGGGTGTAAAACAATTTTGCTTCGTCTGGGCAAATATTACCTACGTGTTTAAAAATATCACGACTGTACATCAATAGAGTAAATGGAACTGACGTATAATTACTTTAATAATGAATAATCTCTACTTAGTACCTACTATACTGGTGATAATAGAGAAGAAAGTAGAAAGTGAACTTACAAAACCCCAATTACAATAGAAGAGCAGGTTATTTAACAGCAAAACGACATTCAAAAGACGGAAAAACCGAGGGTCGGAACATCTGCACATAAAGAGGCAATTTGGAGATTGCCGGGGGCGCACAACCGTCACGGAGAATTGTGCTCAAATGTATTCAAAATTAAAAATGAAGAAAATATTGCAAGGGAATTCATTGCGGTAAAATAAACAGGAGTGGCTTGTTACTGTGGACAATGTAGGGAGCGCGGCGGGACGCCACCGCCTCCGCTCCACCGCTGCCGCCTCTTCGACTCACTCACCGCGTATGCGTAAAGATAAAACTCTTCCGTCCACTTTTTGAACTACTAAAGGTGCTGTTTCGGAAATTATGAAACGCTCTAACGAGTTTACAAATTTCAATCAATTTTATATTATGAATTTGTAAAATAAAACAGCAGCTGTTCTAATTTGAAATGGGAAAATTGATTGCAGTGGTACCTGCAAGGTACGAGCAGCTGAAGGCGGTCACTCGGCAAAGGCAGCGGATATCGCAATTTGGCGCTGAGCCGCAGTAATGACGGCCTAGCTTGAACGTTGCGGTCGCGTACGTGCACTGGCTACACCAAATGGCTACAATCTACTGGATTCTGTTGGACTTATTTAAAGAAATCATTCAGTAAATGTACGATGAAATGTGTTCTGTCCACCTAAATGCTAACAGGTTTCTTTGCAAAAATAACTGCAATCTTCGGTTTATTCGTTTATAAATCTTTTTTACCTAAAAATAAGTTGGTATAATCTATAACATTTTCCTTAAGTTTATTGTTTTATTTAAAATCTTTGCCGAGTAAAGAAATATATAAATATACCTAATAAAAAAACATAAATTTTAAATAATCTGCTTTTCTTAAAATAAATCATGAAGCAAACTGAAAATTTTATACATATATTTAAGTACAGTAGTCAACCTTCAAAATGTCTCTCACATGTTAGTTAAACTCGTTCCAATACAACAAACATTAGTTATTGTATAATAATAGACTTAGTGATAAGTTAATATCGTGCTACGAACATTTGCTACGTCTGTGTACTACGCCGTAGCGACTGCACTGATCGTAGTAGGGATAGCTGCCGCCCGATAGACTCGGAATACAACTGAAATTGAACGCTGGACTTACTCCCAAATTATTCCGCTCCCTATTCAGAATATTAATGGCTCTGACCGTAATGGCATAGTGATTTGATAATCACAAACAGTAGGGACGTCTAAACAAACAATGGATTCGTGGACATTGTAATTTATTTTGTTTATTAACAAAATTATAAATTAATAACAGTTAATTAATTGAATATCTACTTGTACTCGTAGTTACCTTTATTGCGTCTATGATTCAGTTTCCAATAAAAAGCTGATTCTGTTTCGCGGCATCGGCAGTGGCTAATTAGCACCCACCGGACAAAGCCTTGCCGCCAAATGACTTTTTTTGTTCCGGCCGCCGGCATGATATTCGGTGACACCTATCGGGGTGAAGGGTCTGGACCATACTGTACAATTTTCGTCTACCGGAATTAAAATCAGACGTGCCATCTTAGTCTACAACGCCACTTACCTAGGCGGGTTCGTGCCTTTTTCATAATAAAAAAAATCTAATTTACCTACATAATATTAAGCGGTAAGGCAAGGCAAGAAATAGTTGCAATTCCAGCAAATTATTACAATGATGTTATCAAAAGACTATCGCGTACAGTGAAATAATTTATGTGAGTCGGGAACGTTAGTGAAACAAGCCAATTATCCAAATAAATTGAGTTAGCCGTTCTCCCGCGAGCCGAGCCGCGAGCCTCGAGACGCGCGGCGCCCCCGGCGCGGGCGGCATCGTACTTCGCTCAAAGGAAGCGCGTTATGCTCCTTCGGAAAGGTGTTTGTTTCGGAGGCGCGCCGCAAAATGAATATTGATGACTTCATGGGGTCCGGAGATGATTTGCTGAAAAATTAGCTTCTTTTCATCGTTTTATTGCCCTGCACCGTATCGGAAGCGCGCTGATGAAGACTAATATAACCTTTAATTTTGCTTAGTAACGATCTACGTAGATTTATGTGGGTCATTAAATTGTTGACGATGATAGCTTAGTTTATTCTTCATTAATGTCTCGTAAAATGGACTAATTAAGACGGATTCTGAAAGAATAATAGTTTATGATAAATAGTTTTGAGATCTTTACGTTTTATATTAAAGAAGTATTTAGTATACGTGTTTACTTTTATACTCGATGTAATAAATTAAGTATGGAACATGGAAGAGAGTTGATTAATGTTGATATAAATATGCAGTTGTTTACGTTAGTGGTCACATCATACACTAGACGCATGTCATCTTGGTCGGTGTGACCAGAAGATACAATTTATATGCAAATTCAGCACAAGATACAAGCCACTGATGTCAGTGGGTGCCGACAAGCCCCGCGCCGCCGCGCCGCCCGCCCGTCTGCCACGCTCGCCTTCTGTGATAGCCTTTAAAATTACTTTTGCGCACAGAATATTCATGTGGTATTGGAATTACATATGATATTAAAATATAATACATATATATTGTGTCGTTGTCGTTGAGTGGCTTTATTATGTTCAGATCCCAGAGGCTTCATTTTCAATGTTGCGCGAAGCTCGGGATGTTTTATTAGTTAGCGGCATTTTATCGTGAAGTGTTTGCTTTTTAACCTGCAACGCAAAAAAGGAGTGTTATAAATTTTACGTGTCTGTGTGTCTGTCAGCATCGTAGCTCCCAAAAGGATGAACCGATTTTGATTTATTTATTATTTCAAAGGTAACTTGATCGAGAGTGTTCTTAGCTAAAAAAAATTGGGGTTTTTCTGTATCGGGTTTATTTTTATATTTAATTTATTATGTAATACAATTCCATAATGTATTTAGTTGTATATGTTAAGCTCTAATAATTTAACCTTTCAGTGGTGTACATTATAAACGAATGTTTCAATCGTTCTCTTTGAATATTAAAGACCAATTCTTAATACATTTACATAACGGGCGAGCCTGTTCTATCAGCGAAATTAAAAATACTTACGGGTGTATCTTTCACATTTAAACATTCTTCGCAAAGATAGTTTATTGTTTATTGTTCATGTTTGTCTAGATTTTTGTTATTTTAGAAGTTGAAGTAGGTATAAGAAAACTTTTACAGCCTATGCTTTTCGTTGTAGTGATTGCATCTTCATTCTGAGGTCGCCCTACCCGATTAATGCTGAACGAATTGTAGATGAAGTCAGATGTGGTAGTAAGAGAAGTTAATATATGTTAAAATTCATTTATAATACAAAATACTGCAAATTTAAATTTGATTTTAATGTATAGACTAAATATTTGCAGGAAAAGGCAAAGAAAATAGATTTGAGTTCCTTCATAATGGCATATCTGGCAAAAATTTACATGATTTTCATTCCTCATTATGATAATGTATGTTTATTTGAGCTGCTTGTGAGTACCTACTTGTAAAACTCAATACCATAAATTGATTTCATCGAGAAATGTTGTCTAAATAACATAGTCCATTTCTATAATGTACTAAGGATCATGTTTCCAACAAACTAGATGCCTCATCCTCGCCCAAACTGAGTCCAAGTTTCGTTATTTCGACGTGCAAGCGCGTCGGCGACCGCTGGCTAAGCCAATTAGTGTCCACTTGGGTAAACACTGGCTCGTTAGCGGACTTGTGTGTTTTATTCAATTCAATTTGCCAGTTCCACCGCCACTTATTGATAGGACATACTTTTCTTTGTTCGCTCTTAATTTGCTCTGGCTTCGTGCTTGCAACAATGATCAAATATAAAGGAACAGGCTAGAGGTTGTAGCGATAATTAAAAAAAGTTGTTGACTTGGCCGATTATACGTAATGTGACTATAATATATGTTTTACAAATGCACACCGTCAGCATAAAACGATATGTGATTATTATTTATTTAATTTATTATATCAGATTTCTGACATGCACGTTTGCCATCTTTCGTAAATAAACGCGCATTGGTTTAATAGAACGAATGTAAACCTGAGGGTATAATGCGCTAACTTGTAGCTCTAGAAAGTACTTCAACCAAATTCCATACAAACCTTGTCAATGGCCTTCTACAATCCGCTACAACCTCTAGAATGCAACCCACTGTGATTTTGTTTTGATTTCATTTATTTTTTTAATGATATTATGAGATTGATTAATCTCTGAATGAAATATATTATTTTTTACTCAGAAAAATATATTAGGTAATTATTAGAACCTGAATTGAGAATACACAAATGAAATTTACTACTAAACTTGAACTAATCACAGCGTATTTGGTACAATTGTAGAAATATATATAAGCAGAAAATCGGTTAACACTTTATTTACCCATTACTGATTAATCATGTCAGTCTGTTCAATATATTCGCTACATGGGAGGTGAGCACATCTAGTTGGGCGCGGGCGATCGGTACATCGAAAGGATGTCGCGGGTCCCGGTAATCTAGTCCGTGACTTGCAAGTGGAATGCGTGGTTTTATTACCTCCCGGTGGGAGCGGGGTGCGCCCCTCAGCCTTAGTCGTTAGTTGTGCCGCATTGTGCCGGTTATTGCCGCCTGCGACGAACCGCTCGGAGACGATGAAATTCAGCGAAACTACTATCGACGTCGACGTACGCACATGGGTGCGTATGTCAATAGCGGTTACGATACATTCTAAATACTTTAAAGTCTGCTTGAGCAATTATATTCTGGGTACTAAAGTGTTAGAAGGATTTCCTTGGAAATCAGGAAATAAGGAAATCCTTGAGTAACCCTTAGTTATATAACAATTAGAGAGCTGTAGGTGTCTAACAATCAAACTCTATTTGTAATATCCAAAGCCATTTTTTAAAATAAAATGTAATTTATGACATGAATATAATTGAAAAACAAAAACAGACGAAATTCAAAAAGATGTTAGGATACAGATAAGATAGGAACATGAACCCACGACATTTGCCGTACTCGCGACTCTAACCAACTGAGCTATTGTGGCGCTCGCTGCTTGCACCTATCAAATTTCCATTCCATTCCCTTTATTCATCACCCGTCTATCGTCTTGGTAATGTCTGTTGGCAATTTTTTTTACAAGTTAGTAACTCAGTATTACAACTATTGCAGCTGTAAGCAGCAAGTGTCGTGACTCGGGGGTTCAAGTCCCGCTCGTGTCACATCATCTTTTTTCCATTTCCTAGGCATTACATGGCTGTAACATGTATTAAAAATCAATATAATTTGATGAATATATGTTTTATTAATTTGAGACAACATTTACAGTTTCAGAAAGTATTCAACAGAAAATAAAATTGTTCGAAGTAACTTATTCTTATTAAATTAGAATGATCTCAGTTTCTAAAAAAACAAATGGATATTATCCTTCTTCCGTTATCTGGTTCCCACAGATAGTACTTTTTTTTTCATAATTCATAACTGCGGCTTTGCACACAGTGGGTTACGTTCATTGAGTAGAAAATTATATGCAAAATCACGACGGAAGTCACGAGCTGACGGAAAGGTTGAGCGGGGAATAATTAATATGGGAGCTTTGTAAAGTTTTTTTCATAATAACGAAGCATATTTCCTTCAAAACAGATTATCCTAATTTACGTAGCAACATTGTAGTAGGGGATTAATTTGGATCGGGCTATGCGCAATCCAAAGTCATTTTAAAAACATGGCGCATCCATAATGATGGCTTGATGAGAGCCGCGTCAGTGTGCTGCACTGGACGCCCCTCGTCTAAACTCATCTTTCCTGTAGATAGCCTTGTAGATTTTTACGTATACAGCTAAAAAGAACTCCTTTAAAACTTTAGCTTTCATGTCTGCATAAAAGTATTTTTATAAATATTGTTGCTTTATTTTTACAGTATGATATAATATTAATATAAAATAAATCATGTAAAATAAGTAATTACGTTTTATGTCGCATATTAAATTATACCCTTACTGGATATAACATGTGCGAAGAATGAGACTTCACAAACATTCTGATTGGATTTTTTTTTCAGAACAAAGAAGTAATTTAGTTTAATATAAAAACAGTTCTACCACGCTAGTTCTAGCCACGGGCACAAATTTTCAACTTAATAATATTAATAGCTTTTACACAAGAGCTCTTTGCTTAGAGAACGACACGAGAGCATGTTCTGAAGTTGTAGGTACTTGTACTTGTACTACTTGTAACTGGATGTTAACATGTTTGTGAGCGAAAATTAGAGAGCAAACTGCGGGACACTTACTAGTTCAGTGATAGGCACACAACTGCAACGCAAGCCCCGCGCTCGGAGAGCTGAGAATGTCCCTAACAAGTCTGCAACGAATAATATTGTACTCAATAGAATGCTCTTCGTAGCTTTAGTGTACCCTTGTAATACTTTATCTACTTCACTAAACTAAGAATGCAACGATATATTTTATATTTTATTGGCGTTATTTTTTCTATTTTAATCTAAACGGTTTTAAAAAAATCATAAGTAAAAATATGAACATATCATATTTCTTCCTGACACAGCTCTATTAGTTACAAATTCATCATCATTTTAATATTAATGCCATCTCACACAGTAATATCCTTAATCATAACATCTCCATCACGTCAAGATAGTATTGAAGTTCAAGGAAAGATGAAGATGAAATAATGTAAGGTAAGAGTCAAAAAAGTTTTCTGAATTTATGGAAAGTAATAAGAAACGTAGAATTATATTTTACAAAAAGTAAGTTATGAATATTAAACAGATAGGAAAATTATTAGATTGTAACGGGAAGGAATTGTATTGAAAAGTTTTTATTAAATAAAAACCACCACCAATACGACGGCGTTGCTTTAAATCAGCATAGTGGTAAAGGAAACACTAAGGCAGATCTAATACTTATTGATAAATATCTGATATCAAAGATTAATCTCTCCCAAAAATGTGACACGATAAGTTAAGTATCAACATTTTTAAACCGATTTTTATTCTAAACACAGACAGTAACAAAGCTTGATTATAAACGTATGTAATATATTGTACAACTAAGTAACGCTCACGATAGAAGATGAAAAACATATGACTGATAAAAAACATATTATTTTAGTTTCCTTACAAAAATGTTATACATACAACATGGTACAAGTTGAGCGGAGTTTTTCGAAAGTTTCCTTCTTTACTTATTTTGAGGACGGTCGGAGCGAGCGTCGAACTCCCTAACTCGTGTTATTGAATTTAATGTACCCTCCCGGTGCCTAGCTCTATTCAGTGTCGATAAAATCACTTGGACCTGTTAGACATTACAGTGTGTGTTGATGTCCGTACATGTACCTATGTATGTCTACAAACTAAGTGCTTTGAATTAGAAGTACTCGAATGAATGAAAGTAAAGTCTGTTTGCTTTATTCAAAGGAGTTCCTTTTGATGTCTTGTGTTTAAAAACGAAAATGATAAAGTTACATATGAACTAGATGAGTCAGTGAGTAATATTTTCCTTCGGTTCTCCGCAAAAGGTTTCTTTGAGCTAACATTTGCATTTCGCATCGTCTTCGTTTCGAGTGTTTGGAAAAGACACACTTTAATCACAGAGAACAGGTGGTAAGAGGCGGCGAGCAATTTTAATATTGGAATTTCTAATCAAATTCAACTTTTTTCTTGCGAAAATCCCACCAGTACAAATAATATATTTGTTTTAATCGAGCAATTTTTATATGAATCGTTTAGAAACATTTATTAAATGGATTTTTTAATAAATCACAGCAGCGTTATTGAAAAGATACTAAATAAATATAAATTCTACTACTTACACAAAATATTAGTCTTTGGTTTGAACCTTTTGGATTCCAGTAATTTATTTAGTTTATAAATAAATCTAATAACACTTATCGCTGTGATCTAAAGATCAGTGTACACCCACCAACGGGGTATCGAACACTCTGTGAATGCTTGCACGTATTCAATTTTCTCGACAATATTTCACTTTGCTGGCATTCTTCGTTACTTTGCGAGGTCTCCACAAGAATGACTCAAAACATATTTATCTAAGGAAACTCAATTACCTTGAGACCTTGATGTCAAATCAAATGCGATGAAAATTTAAATAAAATAAATTCACAAAATCATTAAAATTCGTCAGCAGTATTTGTTTCGTATCAATATCCGGATTAGGTCGAATCAAATTTGGTTTGTAGGATCAGGATTTATGCAACGCTCTCAATTTCCTGCGACGACAGCAGAACATCCGGCATGCAACGCGCCCCCCGCCCCGAGCAGCCCCGGCGGCACCCTCACCGCCGCAGCAGCCACCGGGGCCCGAGCGTAAAATGGAGCACGGGCATTTGCATAGCAGAACTCGAAGCGAGCGGACCGGCAAATTGTTGTCGCATCAATAACTCGATCAATACACTATTATGATATACCTATATCTTCGGCTGCTCCTGGATTTGTCGGATGACCAAATTTTCTGTTGCGTTTGCTATTAGATTATATTCAGAATTTTCTCATATTGTATTTTTGTATTTCAAAGATATATTTACCTAGATCCTGCTTGATAATGTCTTTTATATTGTGTAAATTATATTGTTTGAAAATACGTATCGAATTGTAGTGGAATATTTTATCCACTTTTATTTTATAGTGCAATCAATGGAATACATGGTTCCTGAATGTTTGAAAAAATATTGACTCTTCAATTTAACGTTTCTATAAAGCATTAATGCATGTGATGGGAACACTAAAGTTCTAAAGTTTTTGTGAAAATAAAAATCGATTACGAGCAAAGTTTGAAACTGCGACCCTGCAGTAACGCTGCAGTACCTACACTTTTTTCTTTCTACAAAAATGTATTATCTGTTATGTTTGATATTATTAAAAAGTCTTTCTTGGCAAGTATATTTATACGTAAAAAAATGATATTTCTTATATTATCTCGTTTATTATAATACGTAAGTGGCAATGTTTTTCAATAGACTAGTAGAAATTGTTAACACACCTCGCGTCGTATAATGAGACGAGTATTTAATTATATGATCAGAAACCACGATCTGTACGTAAATAGTATAATGATAATATGGAATTTTACCATACTTTAGTAAAACTTTTAATTAACTACAATCTGTTTTTATAAAATACCACTACTACTACTACTAGAATCATCATCATCTGCCTAGCCTTTTCCCAACTATGTTGGGGTCGGCTTTCAGTCTTACCGGATGCAGCTGAATACCAGTGTTTTACATGGAACGACTGCCTATCAGAGCTCCACAACCCAGATACTGGGTTACACGATACCCCTTGATAAGACTGGTGACTGCTACTACTAGAATGACGCATGAAAATAATTATTGCCATCTGATAAAATTTTTTTTTCGTTGCTATTAAAAATAAATGTTGTAAAAAAACCTCAAACGGAATTGAAAGTCTATTCTGTTGATCTATTTAGCAATGAAATTAAAAACGTTACAAAAATGTTATGATGCATATAATATTTTTAACTTTTTTACTTTGGGTAGTTACGTTATGTTAGTAGTTACGATATAAATTCTCAGAAAGATCATGTTATCGCGTTACGAATTCATCGGCATGCAATAGAAACTTTTGGTAATATACCTTTTATATATACTACTAAAATTGACATTGTCAATTACATATTTATTATCTTAGACCCTTTATGCCGAATAGTTACTACTTATACAGAACAATCATATCTTGTTATAACTAGAACTATTAATCTTTAATTAATCTACTACCTCATCCGGATATGCATTTATTTTCCAAAGACATTCTAGAATAGCATCGTAAACTAAACGTCACTCGTCATCTTATAAAAAAACTATAACATATATTATGTATATTATAATATATAGCTATATATAATTCTATGTTATAATTTTTCACCAATAAACCTTGCTTTTATTTCCATACTTTTTTTGCTGTCGTGCATGAATGAAGAAACGAGCGGTGCGGAGTTGTGCGTGGTTCGTTACTCGTCACGAATCGGAGCTAGAATACACATTCAGTGCGTTCTAGGTTTTGATTTATAAAAAGAACGAAAAGCCTACGTAACACACAGTCTAGCAAGTACGCAAGTACCTACTGCTAGATAGCCTAGCAGCCTATTATAGCCTATCAGACGATTGATGTCGTAGGACAGTCCAACCAGAAAGCAATGATTCATGGAATCTTGCTAAAATGACTTTTTATTTTTCGCAATTGTAAAGTTTTGGCTGTTGGACTTGTTGTGTTGACAATAACTGCAAAGCTGATGTGGATGTATTTTTAGAAACACTCATACCTTTGCCCAGTATATTCGCCATTGACGCTTTTCTACTATTAATGACTATATTATGCAACTATATACTGTAATGAGAGTTTACTGACGTAGTAAAACCGTATAGAATTGAATTTGGTCTAATATGAAAGTCAAACCAAAGACCTACAGAAATCAAAAGACCCACAGAGGCTGCACAGTGTTAAGGAGCTTTTATTCAATAATTTTCTGTCTGCACAGTAATATTATTTTTGTTTCAGAAGTATACAATCTGTAATATTTTAGCGAGGCGTGGTATCACGTGAGACGCGGGGTCCATTTCGGTTCGTTTAAGTTGACATGTGTAAGTCAACTGTTTGTGCTGTCTCTACGTGTATGTCGCACGATGACAGAATTTGCAATGAAAATTTACTGTGTCAACGTGCATTGGTATTGCGAAGTGACATCTGGCTGGAAACGGTACGTTTCGACGAACATAATGTTTCTCTGGCTATGTAGCGGATGTGTCGTGTCACTGTTGTGATTATATTATCTACAAACGTCACATTGTATTGATGGGGAATGTTTGGTGCAGTCAAGCGTTGTTGCTGTTACCGTCAACAAGTAAGAAAATAATAAATTTTATAGTTTCTGTTTAGTGCGGTATAGATCCATCAATTGGGAACGCAAAAGAACAGATTGATTATTATTATTAATACCCTACATTGCCCGTATTTATTCGTATTCAAAAGAGTCAGGAATTAGCAAAAACCAACAGACGAAACATTCGCTAAAACATACGGCAGCTGCTAGCCTTTCATTTACTCCTATCTTTAATTCCAAATATAAACCGGGATGTTTGTTGTCATAAACGCACCAAGGTAAAATTGCTACCTAAATATTTTAAATCGTAAAATCCGTTAGTCCTGGCGGAGTGACGGCGTGTTTGAGCTGTGGTCCTAAACAAATAGCGGGATTTAATGAGGCCAGAGTACTGTGAGCGAGCGCCGCGGCCGCCGCGCAGCCTCCACCGCTCACGGGAAACTCGCCAACTACCCTACCACTTGTTATTGTATCGCACTTACGAGAACAAGACCGCTGTATTGTCGCGATTTTTTTTGGATCTGAATAATTCTGGCTGATTACGTAGGTATTTAACGCATAGTGTAATTGCTCATGCGTCACTTTCATTTTACGTAAGTACCAGTTCTCTAATAATAGTCTAGTGGTATGATCGTCGACTGGCAAGCTAAGGCATGAACTACTGATTTTCTCAGAGAGTATGTTAAGCCGTTGGCCTCGGCTGTCATGAACATCTTTGACAGTCTGTCAATATAAGGAGTCAGTACTGACAAATGATTTAACTTTAGAATATAGTACCTCTTTCGGTTGCGGGGGTCAGATAATAGGCAGACGCTCCGTTGAAAAGTGATATTTAGCTGCATCTGGTTAAATTAGAAGCCGACCCCAACAATGTTTGGGAATAATAAGGCGACGAGGATGATGATACGAGTTTTTCAAGATTTGAGTCGTTTTTTTTAATATATATTTTGCAATCGACTGCATTGAAGGATCCGATATTATGAGTTACATGCCTGAGTCGCTACTCACACTACACACGTCCATTTTGGTTTCCACATTTTAATTTAACTATTAAATAGTTTATGCTTTTGTAAAACTGTGATAACACTTTTAATGTCTTAAATAAGCTGTGTAATGTGTACACATCCTCGATAATATGCTAAGACCCAACAGGAGCGGCTTTGCACGCATGAGACAGGTTCCTTTAGTTACCAAGTTATACATGAAGTACGTAAGTATTAAACTTGCTTTCCCTCAGTTCGCTCATAAAGATTGACAGATAAATATAATTTATTTATTTAAACTTCATGTACAAAATCAGTGTACAGAGGCGGACTTAATGCCATAGGCATTCTCTCCCAGTCAACCTTAGGGTGATGCAGAGATAAAACCATGGTAGATGCACAGAAAGTAATATAATAATCCTGATAATGAAAGTGTATTAGCTTGTCTTGGACAGTCACATACAACAGTCTCCCAACATGACTGTGTCCCTTCGTGGTTTGACAACCTATGCTAAGTCAGAGGTCACAAGTTCGATCCGAAGTGCATAAGTTTTTGTAAATGAAAAATTTATTTGCCCCGTGCCTAGAGTACAAAAAGTCTTTAACTTACAAATTTAACATTAGAACTAAACTTAACTGCTTTGGGTTATATAAAAAGCGGGTGATTTTTTTGATCCAATTATACGGAAAAAATATATTTTAGTTTTCAATTTTTGTAGAAAAACGATTACAAGCAGGATTGGAACCTGCCACTATGCAAGTTTGTTGCATACTGGTAAAAGCTCGCTCTATCACTAAGCTATTCTTAACTCTTCCCATGCTATTGAAATGTTCTTCTACTTTCAACCATCTCAGACGGTAGTTACATCCACACCTCCTTATACGTAAGTTTTAAAGTAAAACTATACAAATATTAATTAGTTGATACCGTTACATAAACTATTCAAATAAAAAAGAAAGCGTGAAGAAGCGTTGAATGGTCGGCCGCAAGAAGTACTTAAAGAAACAGCTGCCACTGCAGTGCACCGCGTAGTGCTACGTAGAGATCCGACAGAACATCAACACGAACATTTTAGAGTAAATAATACCGCTTCGGCCGCTTTCGAGACCAAGGTCCAAGAAACCGTTTCGAATACGGAAAAATAATTTTTCTTTCGAAATTTGATTGCCAATAAGAATATTCATTATTTTTTTGTAAACAGTCCGAAACTAGTCGAGAATTCCCAAAATCAATCCGTGAGTACAGCCGTTATAGTATAGTAATAGTAAGACTCATGAAACTTATTAATCTAAAATAATTAAATATTGTTTAAAACATAATATTTCACAATTATTTTAAAATATATTTTTAAAGATAACACTGACTTTGCTACGAACCGTAGCAAATTGCTACGCTGTGCTACGCCTTCTGCTACGGCATAATCTTCTTGTAGTACAACAGTGTGTGTACCAATACAAATTAACTAAACTAAATATTAACGTTATTTATTATTATATAACGAAACAATTTATTATTATTAAATAAAAAAACAAACAAATTGACAGTAAATGTGACCGAAAGATGACATTATTATTATTCTTTATTTTAAACTTACGTGTTGCATGATTAATTAAACTGGTATAAAACGGGGATTAACCCACATACCTTTACCAATACAAAATCGTGCAAAAACGAAAAGGCGCTAAAAACGAAAAACCAAAAAGAAACCTTACAATTTTCTCAAAAAATATAAATTTTCATGGTACATACATAGGGTTGCCTATGGGTAGCCTTAGGACCTCCATCGATGGTTTTCGTTTAGACCACATAAAATCCCACACCGCGGCACCGTGTATAATGACGAATATTTTCTGACAACGCTACGAGATACACGGTATTAAATTCACGGGGACGATAGGGACGTATCATCAGCTCTATATAAGAAGCACGATGTCAGGGTTTCATTAAAATCTTTCGTTTCCGTATTATATGAACGTAGACTCTGAATACTAATGCACGTAGGATTGCACAACTTTATATTAATTTACTCCAAGAGTTTGCGATGCTCTCTCTGATTTATTTGTATTCATTACCGCAGATAGGCATTGCCCTCAGTTATGATAAAGATTGCGGCCAGTTGCAAAGGGACTTATTTATCATACAGATAGAAAAATGTTTGTGTTTTCTGGCTACGAGATTGGAAACCAACCTGATAGTTGTGTTTCATCGTTGTTTCGTGTTCATGTTTATGCCGTGCGGTGTTTCATCGATTACTTGTGTACATGGACGGAAACTATCAATTTATAAGGCAAAAGTAATTCTTAAAACAATGTAATGTATACGAATAATGTAAAGATAATAATGCGATATAATGGTTTTACTTTTTAACCACCTTCCAAAAAAGAGGAGAATCTCAATTAAGTATTTTGAAATCTGAATGCAATGTTTTTGTGTTACTTCTTGCTTTTTAGTGTTTCAAGTCGGTTTATTTTTTAATTACTAAATTTATGATAAAATTATATATTAACTTACGAAAAGTTTTAATTAATTACCAAAACCCAGCCCAGCTCGTAAACTAAAACATAAACTGTATTATATCTTTAAACTTTTCGTTCATTGAAACAATAGTGATAGAGTGCGGTCCTAAAATTTCATCAATTATATAACTGACGCTGAGTAATAAAAGCTGTAATTGAAAATTTTAATTAGTTGCAACAGTTTGATAAAAGTTGTTCATTTTTGAGGTGGTGGTAGGACAGATCGTGAGAAGCGGTGCGGATCCAATTAAAAGCAACTGACTCTACTTCCCATTGAAAGGTCGTACGAAGCACGTAACGTTTGCTGAATACTCTGATGACTCCGTCTTTAGGGCTGCCCCCAATTACGAACGCCAACAGACACCAAAATTTGAGTTTCAATATAATTTATCGACTTTCCGGCATAGTGACGAACCAAAAATGTAGGTATGTTATCCTTATGCAAAAGCTTTACACTCTCTATAAACGAGTTAACATGTAAATAGAGTGAACGGGTTAGCATTTAGATGACAGCTTGAACTTTATAAATGTAATGTAAATTTATTATAACCGTTGAACTTCTATTCCAGTAGGTACTTTTAAATAATATACTCCTTTAAACAGATATTGTTTTTTTGTGATATATTAAACTAGCTGCTGACTATTCAAATACATTATTTAGTCAGGAAGCCGAAACTCTAACACTACATTATTCATCAACTCGATATGGTAAGAAAAAGATTATTTATGTCACAATTATTTACTGTCGTGTCGAAACCTAAATAAGAAACAAAACACGACAGATTTGAAAACTCCGGCCGTTCAACCCTAGGTATGTCTACCGCACATGCATTCATTTTTAATTCGATACAGTCGAAGTTTGGCACAAAGCGTGTGCTTGCGACGTGCGGAGAATAGACGCCTCAATTTTTTATTTATAGACATCTAATTGTGGGTGACTTATACATAAAATTATGCCTTTGAGATTGCATCACTGAACTACTTAATTACTAATCGTGGTGCGGTTACCTAGTTGAATTAGTTTCAATACTGAGTCAAGCAAACTATTATGAGTCTACTCTTTTAGAAAAAATCTCAATATCATAAATTAATTCTACAGCTATTAAAGAGACTTTATGTCAATGCTAAAACATTAAAGTAAAATAGGTGCACATTATAAAATTATAAATATACCTCGACTAGCCAAAGGCACGGCAGCACCCTTATAACTGTTATACGAGTACGACGCAACGTTATAATTCATCAATCCGAAATTAATGAAAATAATTATTATAAGTAAAAAGGTTCCACGAATAAATTACATAAATAACATTTTAAAACAGATCTAGTAAATACGATGACATAACGAGTGTATTTAATAAACGTTTGGCAGGGGTTTAATTAAATTGTATTCTTTTAGGACACAAAAAATCTGGAGAAGGCTAAATTAACGCGTAAATTTTCCTTCGGCAGTATTTCCCCGGAGTGTAGGTTTTCAATCGGCGCTAGCAGGTCAGTCGAGAGTCAATGAAAAGCGGTAAAGTGGTGCTGCGGCGCTGATTAAAGCCTGGAGCAATCGCCCCGGAAAGTATTTATAGGTACACCTGTTCGTTAGCGGCGCAAGTCCCGGCCAACTCCTTGATTAGGCGCCGACGGGCGTTACTTTTCTTCTACAACAAATAAAAGATTTTTCTCCTGCACGCCAATTGAAGAATCGACTGTAAGACAAAAGAGTACGAAAATAAAAGTTCAATTTACAATGTGTTATTGAATTTGTAGCAAGTTAGTTTAAATTTTATTTTGGTACCTAAAATGATTTGATGCATAGATAAATAAGTAGTCTATTCGAGTTATGAAATAAATTCAAATCCAGCGAGTAGTTGTTACAATGGCTGATATTTATGATGTACTTTACGTTAGGTATGTCGCGAAGGATTGGTAAGGAGTTGATTTTGCATGTGAATGGGTCGGTATTCGGTGCACGCGTGGTGCGTGCGCGCTGCCTCCGCGCCCCATCGCAACCCCGGTCACGGAAGCCCTTAATAACATCACGTTTGATGCGCCTCTATTATTATATTTTCATCTTCAGTCGGTCCCATGACAGGGAGCCGCGGCGCGAACCGGTATAAAAGGATACAACTTTGAATTTATACAGGCAAACATTTTGATATCTGATTTGTCGGTATTTAGTGGTTTTTAAACGATATTTTACTTGTATAATCGAGTAATTGTACCATATTTGGTTGTTAGACTACCACGTGATTTATTCAATATTTTAAAGTTTTTTATTTCGCATTCTTATTGTTATTTATTCGTTTTTATTAACTCTTGTCCTGTGTCAAGTTTCATATATAGAATACATTTCACAATGCACAAACATCTAGACCGGAACAAACATCTGTCGATCACTCAAATATTTGCGCGCGGGAAATGAACCGGCGACATCAAATGCAGAAGGCGAATAGCTTAATCGCTATTCGGCGTGTCGTCAAATTTAAAAATAACATAGCTTTAACTGACTTATTTGACTCTTAGTTCACGAAGGGTACAAAGGATACAAAAACGTCAAAAAAGACTCTTTTCTTGCATTATCTTTCATTTTTCATTTTTGTAGGGAATTACAAAGTAACATTGAAGGCAGCAAAGGAGTATGATGTAAAGAAAATGTGGCTCTTTTAACAGGGCGCAAAATTTTAAGAGTAGTGACAGATTTAGTTATAACTTTTATGTATATTTTATGTTTAGGAAAAAAAAGAAAATAAAAATTACCTATTTACATAATTATTGGATACGAAATTGAAATTAAATAGGATTAGGAGTCATGAAAATATCGATCACTCGTACATTGATTTTGTAGGTTCGAATCTTCTCGTTTATTTTGGTTTTTATTTTTATATTAATTGTAAATAATTAAAAACTCAATTCTCGTTTCACATCAAGACGGAATATATCTATCTACAAAATATTGGGCGTTGCGCGCATTGATATTTATTTTTCATATATTGTAATATCTTAGTAAATTTTAATACTACAATTAAGTCACTAACAACTGAAGTATGAATAAAAATGTATGCCTACCATTATAAATATGTCAACCCTTTACTTTTAACCAGAACTTTCGCGATATTGTATACTCTTATTTATTTTTTCTACTTGTTAAAGTTACGCGGAACTCTTTCATTGGATTCGGGGGACGTGTTGAAAACTGTACATTGTTTTCCGAAGTAGTACGTTATGCTCTCTCATCACCTTGTAACTTTGTAACTCATGGTGACAGTATTTTTTTATCTGTCGCGTAAACGGGACAAGCGTACTACACAAGTAAGACCCTGAACATAATGTAGGCAGATCACGTTCCACAAAAGAAGACGCTTACCTGAAAGTTTTCCTACCCCTTAGCACATTAACTAACCGACGAGGCTCGGCTTTAACTGGCCTTGTACTACAACAACCTGATGTTAACTTTTTATTGCTTTTATTCAAATTATCATGACCTAAAAAAGAAATAGCTTAGGAAAGTCACAGAATACCTACAAAAGTAAATGATTATGAGAAGCATGTACACTTGTACAGTTGATTATTATGTTGATTATAATCAACAACTGTACAAGAGTACATGATTCTCATCATCATTTATTTGTGTGGGTATTAATACGTTCAAAACAGGTGTTATAAGTATTTTATCCTGCAATCTTTTTTTTTACTGATAATCTGTAGAAAAGCGTAGCTTATTTTAACTAAGTTTTAATCAGACATCTGATTCAAAATACAACAATATAGGAATCCGGATATCAGTTCGATACGAAATGAAAAGAAACATGTTGACAAATGATCACATTTTATATTTATATTTACGTAGCAACATGATAATGTACTCGCATAAAATGCTAACAGACAAATAACTTATCTCAACATTTTCCAGTGGCGGAGCTCAACATTACGTCTATTGTGTTCGAGTAAAGGAATCTCGTATTTGCATCCGACCGTACCAGAAACGAAAGGGAGCCCAAGAACGTACGGAACGAGACGAAAAAGTAATTTTTCATAAGCATCGAGTCTGGTTTTCAATAACACGCCAACTGAGTGCCGACGCAGGTAAGGATTCTGTGCGTACCTACTTGCAATAATACTAATGGATTATAAGTATTAGATTGTATGATATTGAATGTTATTTCTTATGCTATGTTCTTATGTCATACGCATTTGTTTATATTAGTTTTTTGGAGTGCTGTTTATTTATTTAACTATATATGTATTATACTCTAAAACTTTCTTGTATATGCAAGCAAAGATGTAAAATATTAAGCTGGCATAATTATATGGTAGTTAAGTTAGACACGTTTTATTCATGTAATTTTTTTTTCGATTTCTAACAAATCATAAAAAATATAGGCTCATGTTAAATCAATCGTAAGTAACGTCGAAAATAATGCGTAACATACGAGAGCGATAATATAAGTAATTACCGTTTTTATCGACGACTCGACGCGCGACGGTGTGCCCACAGAAAAGCTGTGGAAGCGTGATTTTTCAGGTGAATAAATGATTTTATTGAAAGCAGAGAGACGATTGTCTGTGAAAAATAAGCTCTGTATATATAGGTATACATCGTTCTTAAAATTTAGCTTATTTTTAGTTTGAAAGTCACAAAAACATAAAAGTTCAATTAATAAAAACTAATCAAATATAGCCGTGTCAGTTGTATATATGTAAGGCAATACGGAGCAATATCGAATATTTCTAAACAATATATTGAAGTAGTGCTATAGTATTATATACTATAGTAAAAATTTAGTTGAAGATAGAGAAGAATGCCCAAGTAACATGGGACCAGGGTAGACGAAAAGATAAGAAGAGTCGTAGTGCCATGCTGGTTAATGTGGTAGCCATGCAGGTTATAGCACCAATTGGCCGGTACAGAACAACTGTCTCAAAATATATCGTAATAAGCAATCGCAGGTCCAAGCAAACAGTGTTTCGGGAAGGTGCTTGGCCAACCCTTAATTTAAAGGATAAGCCTAAATAGTAGTTTCACCACCAATTGTCCGCGAGGTCACAGATAGGGTTTAGTCTGATTGTGTACTGGCATTAGTTTTCTAAGAAAATGGTCGATTCCTGTAGTCGTTGAAGGTTGGTCGTCCAATCAATTGGCTATCAACTTCTCAGATCTATACTCTCTGAATATGCATTAAAATTTGGTACCTTAGTCCAACAGTTGAACGGATCCTTGGAAGTAGTCTCTAAATAAGGTTATGCTAACTTGGTTAAATTCAAAGCCTTAAATCACCAGGCTTTTCTCCGAGCAATAACACTAACTTTCTAAGACGTATTGTACGTCTCGAGTCTATCGGCGTTATCTAACGTCATCCTGAAATTAGACTCTAATATCAAATTTAGTGCTTAATTCCATCAAGCCATCCTAGCCTTTTGGCAGCCATCCTAAATTTCCCTATACATATATACAGGGTTATTTGAAAAATATCAGTACCCTTAAAAGGGGACATTAAATGGGTAATTAAATTAATTTTTAAAAAAATCAGCTGTTCCATACATTTTGTTGAGTCCTGTGAACATAAATGTATGGAACAGCTGATTTTTTTGCGATATCAGGGTTGGTCTCATAGTGAAAGTTGTTCATGATGATGATTTTAATGACCCTTTTTAAGGATGCTGGTGATTTACAAATAACCCTGTATAATATATAACTAAATCCTAATTTGGTTGAAGGTAGAACAATACAACGAAACAGCTAGTCAACTTTTCATTTTTGGTTACCAAGTATTTGCTTGATCAAGAATTAAAAGATGTGCCAAGAAGCTCACTATAACAGTGTCATTTGAGTGATATCAAGGCTTCAGTCGTCAAAACTCAAGCGCAAAAACTGACCAAGCGCGCGTCAGATCTTACTCATTTGGTACCGTACAAAAACGCCGATATTTCTTTTTTTTTACTCTATTTTACTTTATTATAATTATATGTTGTTATAGCTGCCATAGTAGTTCACACCCTATGAAAATTTCAAGATTCTACTTATTACGGTTCAAAAGATACAGGCTTGAGATAGACAGACTGACGGATAGAGGAGGCTTAGCAAGGGTCCCGTTGGCACCTTTTGGGTACAAAAACCCCAAAAATACAGTTAGTAATAGGAAGCACAGAATACGATGACGGCCATGTCATTGGCACGTTCCTTGTATTGAAACTGTTGTAATATATATCATGTATTAAATATAATTAGGTATCATTTTTGACCTGGTTCGAAACGACGCGGCCTCTCACGTAATATCAATTTAGGCGAAGGCTTGTAATGTTAGTCCCTCTGTGGAATAACTCGAAATATTATTTGGACTATGATTTAGACCTTTAAACAGTCCTGAGGATTGACAAGCTATGCATGTATATATATATTAAGCCTTTGACTGCCACCGCGGTCAACGGTGACCGCGAACAATAAGAATTGCATTGTGTCTGTGGCGTGGCAGTCAACGTGTTAACATGGTATTAACAACATCAGAATGATACACAGATAACATAATTAAATGAAACTATCCTATTACGTCCTACAGCTTTTAACGGGTTTCGGTAATTTTGTTACGCTGCAGGATATAAAGAGCGACAACTTGTGCACTCAATGCACCCAGATGACAGATGGAGGTAAATTATACGCGACTTATTTGTAAGGTAAGAGCGACCCTTGGTGAGGGTCGAGCGGGCGCCGCGCTCCTCGGTGGTGGCGGCGGGCGGAGCGAGGTGACGCGCGCCAAGCCGCAGCGACGAGTTCGTTACGCACGCTCCACTGACTCCGCGAGTGACACCGAAGCCTCTCCACCACCGAAAATCACTCTCAAAAGATGTATTAAATAAAAACATACCTTTTCAACTTCTCAACGAGTTTGAGAGGACACGAAATTGCAATGTCGCCGCTTCACCTTTGAGAAATTATTGTATACCTGAAGATACTTATTTATTTGGGTTTACTAACTTTACATGTACCGAAATAAATAGGCTCAGTTTTATATTTATTACTGTAAACTGCAGCATTAAAACAAAATGACAATGTCCATTTACCATCTTCGGGATCAAAGTTCCTGGTATTTGGTCCTTGACATACACACCTTTGTACATATAGGTGTTTGTGGTGTAACATTTATGGCAGGACAGCGTTTTTATTTCACAGCGTCCCCTCGACTTTACGTAACAAGTTTATCGGCAACGGTGGCCATCGTCGATGTCTGCAGCGGTATTGATACGATCGACATTGATATTTAACTTTCCGTCACGTCACGTCAGCTAATTCTCATTTCCAACAAAAACGGCCGGAAATTGGATATAAGGATCTGCGCGCTCGGATCCGGCTACGTGACGTTTGTCGAACACGTCACTACACTATGTGGTAATTTCCGCTCTATGCTCGCGGAAAATTACTTTAGCCGCATGAAATTTCCGATAGCATAAAATAAAACCATTAAAAATATTAGATAGCATACGCTGGATAAAATCTTCAAAACATTTTTAAAGTTGATTGAAAGTTGCGATAAAATTTACGTTCAGTAAAATTTCCACTATTATTTTAAGGTTGATTATTATTCGCTGCATTTTGAGTTTCATATATTTTTTATTAATCAAGAATTAACCAACATTATTATATTATATGTTTACGTTAAGTATATTTGTTGTGATGTATATAAGTCATGTCAAATGTAAATTTTCAACTATATTTCTAAATATCTACTAACCACAAAACTTTTCGATTGAATAATATTACAATGAAAAATTGGAAGGCGCTAAACATATTCATACATAAAATAACTATATTAAAAGTAACTTCTAATACGCATATTATATTTTTGATTCTATTTTTATTAATATCTGTTTCACAGTTATTTGCGGACTGTCACAAATATACCAATGTATTAACGAGTGGTACAGTAGTAATGAAAGGTGTGTAATAAAACATTTTGGCAGTATTGTCTCGCGGACGTTGCAGCATCCGATGCGGACGTGGCGAGGCGGTGTCACGATCGTGTCCTAACATGACGTCACGCTTCGCGCCTTGCCATGTCAATGAACGTGTCACATATTGTAACGTGATATGTGGAAATTGTATTGCTTTATTTAATTTCGCCATCTGCCATTGTAGTTTTCAGAACGTGCTTTTATTTGTGTTAATATATTTTAAGAGGTTTATTCGTGTTTTAATAACATTTGGATATGATAATCGATGCTAGTGCAGTTTAATTTAAAATGCTTGCATTTCTTCTTTCTTACTTTGTAACCTCCATCTGCCTCTGCCTAGCCTTTTTCCCAACTATGTTGGGGTCGGCTTCCAGTCTTACCGGATGCAGCTGAATACCAGTGTTTTACATGGAGCGACTGCCATCAGACCTCCACAACCCAGATATTGGGTTACACGGTACCCCTTGGTAAGACTGGTTGTCAGACTGGGGCTTCTGACTACCCGTAACGACTGTCAAAGATCTACAATTGACAGCCGGGGCCAACAGCTTAACGTGCTATCCGAGGCACGGAGAGTGATAATTAATTTATAAAACGCACATAACTTACGAAAAGTCAGAGGTGCGCGCCTTGGGTTCGAACCCGAGACCACTGACTTGCCAGTCAACGGTCACCACCACTAGGCTATCACGACTCTTACTTTGTAACCTATACCTACCTTATTTAATTTATATATAATTATAATATTAATTCTATACCTAACAAGTATTTATTCAATACATTTGTATTATATGCAGACTTCGAAATTTTTTTGAAGAAGCCTCAAGACCTTACTGTTTTTGCTTGCAAAGAGAGTTATTTGAATCAAATAATATTATTTTAGAAATAGGCAATTAAACATAATGTAGGCATTATTTGTAAGTATATTAAGCTACAATTCGTAAATCCCTGCAAGTTAATCGTCTTGGACTAGTACTGAATACCTAAATGTCCTGTATACAAACACAAACTAGAATCATCGTACAACAGTGGACACACGTGAAATTCCGAATAAGCAACTCAGAGGACGCACACTGGGCGATGTTTGTCTACCTATTAATATTAGTGAAACAGAACAGGTTTCCCAGATTACCATAATTTGCTTCGATGCATTTGAATAATGAGAACGTGTTCCCTCGGTTCCTCCGTTCAGCCTTTGTATATCTATCAAAGTTATTCAATTGTAAAACGTATTATCACTTGATATAATATCGGATAAAGGCATTAGTATCGATCTGTGCGAGTTGGTGGGGTGATAGGTTAAGTCAGCTTTGAGATAAGGCAGTTGTTATTGGAATTCTTCTTTTCGTTTGGTTTATGAACAACCTGGTGTCAGAGTTTGAACCTCCCGAGCGCTAGAAGGCCTTTGATGTGGCTTTATATATCCAAAAAAAAATCTCAGGTGTGCTGGTTCCCTTCTAATGTTCTCCTTCACCGTTTTAATCAAATATTTTTTATTGAGAACAATCATGATTTTTAAAATTCATTGGTGCTTGCACTAGGTTAGATGAAACCTACCCACCTACCACCTTTGACTTAAGCCCAAAACAACAGGAAAACCCTGACGAACAGCTTCTTTAGTTTTTCTTCGGACCCTTCAATGTTCTTCCAGCCGTTATGACGGTTCCTCTCGTTATCGTCGTAATCGTTAATCAATTATAAATTATTCTTTTAATAATAAATTAAATATTCTTGTACAGACATAAGTATACACTTATGCCTGTACATGGAAAAATAGAAAAAGGATAATTATTATGCTTAGTATTCTTGCCCAGAAGACTGGCAGCATTGCCACGTAGATTAGCCATGCAAATTCTTTGACCAAAGAATAAGCTAGCTCAGGTCGTATGAAATAATGCGACAAGAGGCATTGCGATATCCGATTATGTTCAAGGACATATAAACATGTGCAAGAAATGATTTATATTTATTATTGTAACTATCGTTACATTTCTAGGTGTATAATTAAGAATTTAAAACGAAGGGTTTCGCTATGTGGAACCCTTAGTTTTTAATCGCATGAGTAAAAAAACCAAATGACAAAATTATAATATACACATTTTATCTCTGACGTTACTTGGGAACGTAGTTCCTAAATAAGTGAGTCTTGAGTCGAGATATACGACAAACACCATATTTCTGGACGTATAATACGGGTATTCATAAAAGTACGACTGGATATGTTATATTATAATAATTTCAATTTGAGCAGGTCTTGTGACTGGTGTGTAGTGAGGACGGCGTCGCTGCGGGTTGGAAGGAAGGGGTTATTGTGATATTGTGGCGTCTCATATTGCCGGCGAGATTTATGTGCGGGCATCGAGCGCGTGCCGGCTCGGCAGCGTCGTCGTCCCGCCGCCGACGTCCCGCGTCCATGTCGCTTCCCCGACGATCGCGACACAACGCGATGCCGCTACCCTCCAGTATTCGTTTAATACATGGAAATTTGAATTTCCTTATTCCCTATTAATAAGCGGCTGTGAACATTTTAAGGAGACAGATCATGTAAAAGCTTATGTTTACTGAAGCTGTGTTTGTCACTGATAACGAGGCTGAGGATAAATAATATTGTGTGGACTGAACCTTACAAGTTTTCGTTTTAGAGGTTTTATTTTATTTTATATTGTTATTTGTAAAGCAGTTGTTCACTCATTTGTTGACTAAAAACTAAGAACCTTAACAAATGGGTAATAAACAAAGCATTATTGCTGTGTTCAGTTGGCAAGAGCCGCGGCTGAATAATTCAAACTAAAAACTCAATTTGAATTCTATGTAAACAAGTTTGTGGCTTTCCAAACATATTCACATAAAATCATAATAATCGAACTTTACCGATAGCCTCAGAAACTATTACTGAAACTAGACTTTGAAGTCGTTATTATGTTTAATGTACAAAAAATTCCGTTAAAAAATAAAAAATCTTTACGACATTTGTTGAGATCATGGTATTAAGATGTTGAATACTCGATCTCTCACTTTTTCGATATTTTATATTCTACTCGATATCGACTTGATCATTCAAACAGCAGAGGCTATCTCTTAAACTGTCGCAATCAAGATTCTTTCTTTCAGAACATTTTTTTTTACTTTCCGTACCAGACATATTTTAAATAAATACTTAGTTATTTTGTTCAAATACTTTATTTTTAATAGCATTCGATTTTGACCGATTAAGAAGCAGAGCGAAAGTTTCATGTAGTAGGTAATAGGTACAGAGTTCACAAGGCATACTTTATTTCACAATTCCTACAAGAATAATTTTTGGATCTCCGTTTCTTAGATACCTAACAAGGAGTTGGAAGCTTGTCCTTCCATAACTTTATCCAAGTTGTGCTTTGTTGATAAGCAAAATACAAACGGGAGTTGAGTAATATCGATCTTCCGAATAAAAGTTTAATTGCGAAAGTTGTTTATAGTGCGCAGACGGCAAGGCGACTCTTGCGAGATGGTCTCAGGACTCCGCTGTACTCTGTTAGACAATTACTAACAGTTCCTTAACTTGCTTATTCAATTCCGATTCAATAACTATCGATTTCTGTGTAAAGGAAGAAACGGCGGCGGGTGGTTTAGGTGGAATCTTTGGTAAAACAATAATGTTTCTTTTTGGCAGTATATAGGTATCTACGTTCAAGTAGGGCTTTCCCAAAGGGCCAGGCTCTGTATAATACCCACATTTCACTAGTTGTGATATTAGTACCATGTATCAGCGAG
Organism: Protodeltote pygarga; assembly: GCA_936450705.2. Classification (NCBI taxonomy): domain Eukaryota; kingdom Metazoa; phylum Arthropoda; class Insecta; order Lepidoptera; family Noctuidae; genus Protodeltote; species Protodeltote pygarga. Next base: position 9,108,164 of record OW388249.2, on the reverse strand, counting down.
CGCGCATTTGCCATTTATTGGGCATATTTCCGAACTCCTACTTAAAAATTTCGGATTGAAAAACTTTTTTAACTCTCGATCTGGTAAGCGGATCCGGAACATATCGTTTAGCAGTCGTACTTGCAGTAACTAGACCAACAAGGCTTTTTTATTATCGTAGTAGTATCGTGGTACTAATTATCTAGAATACTTACAATTTATTATGTATCTACATTTAAAAAAAAAACATAAGAACTATTAATGTTACTGAGGCACACAATTCTCTGTTCTTGACTTGTTACGGGCCTTTGCCCAGCTGTGGGAAAGTATGTGAGCGATCATACCAATGATAAGGCGAACCGAGTTAGCTGCCAATATTTGATGTAACTCGATATCTATATCTATATTTTATCTCAACATTTGCTCATCTGCGTAAGTGAATATAAATTAATTATAATGTAGGGCTTATAATTTTTTCTATAATCATATAATAATCTGAAACCATTTTCGTCCGTGTAAACTTAGTTTGTAAACATTATTGACTATTTGAAGCACAATTTCGCCTGCCACGTCAAAGGTCGTAGGTTCGAATCCCAGGCACGCATTTCTGACTTTTCTGACTGAAATGAATTATCATCACATATTATCATTATATATTATCACTTGCTAAAACTGTGAAGGAAACATCATAAGCCTGAGCCTATCTCATAGACCGATGGGACGGCAATTCGATACGACCGGAGAGAGATCAGGCGCAGGGTCATTGGCTTCACGTGCTTTCCGAGGCACGGGTAAGTGAATTTATAATACGCATTTAACTTATGAAAAGTCAGAGGTCAGTACCGAACACCGGTCGAACATGATACCTCTGACTTGCCAGTCAACGGTCATAATAATTGTACGTATATTTGTACTTTAACCATAATAATTATGTAAAATCAGGATAAAAAATATAATCTCCACTTTACATATAATGTTAAAGTTACTATGTATATTCAGCCAGCCGAATTTTGGCTTTTCACCATTGATAGTTTGTGAGTAAAATGGCATCGATAGACAGTTTCTTGTTTTCTACTGAACCCTAAGACAAATAAAAAATTTACAAAAAAAAATACGCTTTTAGGGTACAAGAAATTACACGCCACAGAAAGGAGAGTAATCCTGGTCAAGATTGCCAGCGCGATCGTGGATCAAGGCAATGAAATCTGTGCAGATTTATGTGTGGCGGTGCGTTACCGGTTAGCGGCTACACGGAGACTCCCATTCCCGTGAAATCCCGTGGCCGGGTTTATCTTGTTTACGGGGACGGTCGCCGGTCGCCGCCAGCCGTGTCGTCGCGTCTGCCCACAAGCAATATCGCGCCCGTCGACATGTTGTGTACGTTGAAAACTTGCCACGTTGTTATCCTTGTTTATTCGACACTATCTGTATTTATATATATGGTCGGTTCATGTAACTAAATTGTAAACAATGAAATTTGCTATGAAATACACATGTAGGATTTTCCAGTTTTAAGAAATCTCTTTGTATGTCTTTGTTGAGTAAAAGCACTAATGATTAAAATTCCACAATTAATTCTAAGGCCATTGAAACTGGCCCTGTAATTATTATGAAAATATAGCATAAACATGAGGTACCTAACTAAATAAACGAACGGCCCTTGTTTAACACTTACTGCGTTAGCGGTCGCATTACGCTAATGTTTATTTCCAACATGAAGCTTATCTAGTCTTCTCAAACGGCACTAAAATTGTTGGTTGCAAGGTAGTTAACCCTTGCGCGGGCCCGGCGAGCGTGCGAGCGAGGGGCGCGGGTCGCGGTCGCCGTAAGCCCCGCAATAGATAAAACAGTGATAGAACATGCACCGCGCCGCCGGTATGAATAATTCATTAGTTTCAGTTGCCACTTTTGTTGGTATCGGTGGATTTTCAGCGCTTCACACCGTCAAAAATATGCGTTGAGGGTCTGGTTATTGTTAGACTTCACTCTTTACCGTCTCGTTCATTTTAAATGCGTCGTGTCGTGCTGAGACGTTTTATGAATTCTTTACAGAATAGTAAATGTGTGGTTATATGAAACCATATTATTAGCTGTTTTGCGTGTTACATTTTTAGAGGTTTTATTGATATGGTAACTTGTATTTACCCCCGATCTTTGTAAGTCTCATCTGTACAGTGACAGGCATTTTTTTTTTTCTGAAGCTCGATTATTCTCTATTATATAATCTCGATATTAAATTAAAGTCAATATTTTCTAGGTGAAAGCTGTTAGCGAAGGTTCGGTGAGGCTTCGTGCGACCGTCTCTTCTAACCACCCCTGTGAATCCCGTTATAATTTACGATCATCCCGAAAAATCCCGGGATTATTTTTATTCGATAACGATAAAGGTGCCGCAGAGGGTTACCTTTATTATCACTCAGTGTGGGACGACTCTTTTACAACTTTACACATGTTAGTAACGTTGAAATGGGTTGACTCTTATGGTATACTTCTGTGGTATGCTTTTAAAGCTATTTTATAAACTCTCAATACAATTAGGTGTGTACATACAGTGTGTTTCATATTGAAGTAGAAAAAGTATAATAAACTTCTCTAGAGGATTTGGTTATTGGGTTATTTGTATATTCGTTTTGATTATAATATCTGTTAGGTAAACAGAATTTAGGCTGCACTCCACAGCAACCTGTCTCAGTAGAAAGTAACCAACTATACAGAAGATATTATAGTAGTACGTGCGCTTAGTCTTAAATTAGGTTTAATTTTATAATTTTAAACTCATGTTTAACTTATTTCAAAGTAAAAAGCTTCTGGCTTTTGCAGAACTACTTAAGGTGCCCAGTACAATATGCAACTTTTAGCGCCACGATGTTTTTAAAAAAAGAGTCTTGATAGACATGATTGGACAGATAACAGAATAATTATATTAGACTGGAGTTTTCATAAGGATTCGCATTATAAATTCTCTTTAATATTTATTTTAAAGAAATATTATAACACTTGTAGTTAGATGGGCGGCATGTATCGTGTCTGATACTCTGTTCACGTTGCCGATCGAGACGGGAGGGATGAAGGATTAGAAGCGGCCGAAAGTGATCCGTTATAATTTGGAGGGTGGACAGTGACGGCTGGTACGCACAGATTAGCCCCTTCGATAAACAATAGCATTAGTATGCGAGGACGCGCTGACCGGCGATCAGCCCAGCCGTGCTCGGATTAATTTGCCTCCTGAAAATTATGGAGGCTCTATGTGGACCGAAACGATCACCGACCCGGAGAATATTGCTTTGTTTTCACTTGTACGCCCGCTGAATTTGTCTTCAATCAGGATGGACACAAAGTGCGTGCTACAGCTTAATATGATTGGCGTGCCGTTGTTTGTGCAGGTTATAAAGTAAAGTGAGGATTTTGGTCTTTGGAATATTGTGGAAAACGGAACTATATCACTTTACCTTTTGAACATTCAATACGATACAGAGTTTTCAATTTTTACGTTTTAAAAATAAAATGTTGTACGATAGTAAGAGCGTCATTTGAGAACGGCTGGATGGATTTGGCTAAATATTTTTCATAAATATTCGTATTCAAACTAACGAATATTTATGTAAAAAATTAAAGGGGAAAGAAAAATTAAAAAACAATACCTGGTAAATTGAATTTTACATCCGAAAAAACTGAAAGTGCTTTTTCTGCGGGATCTTAACAAATTAATTGAAATTTGGAGATAAACGTCGTTGGGTCAGCTAGTATAAGAATTATTGTTATGTTAACTACCAAATAAGTTTAACAAGTTTTGCTAAAACTGGACTTTTTATAATCCCATTATTTGAACCTCAAAACAACACGGACATGATTGATGACTATAAAAACAGCCAACAAAAAAAAAACATCAGAGCCAAAAACAAATCTAATAGGAATACAATTACCACTTTTATACTTTGTATCAACAAGAAACAAAAACTCTCAGGATTCGGCAACACAATTAAGAAAGTAAGCAACATAACTACTCCATTCGTAAAACCTCGAAGTAGAAGCTAATGAAAAGCGAACCTCTTAATTTGGGGTGCTTTTAGTGAATGGCAATAAGCGTTAATTTTATTTGTACGCGCTGCGATATCCGGTTTCGACGGAAGCACACGCCTACTGCGCCGCCGCTAAGTAATGAGGCTACTGTTACAAACACTGCACTCTAAATGAAAGGCTATAAATTATCGCACGATGCACATTGCATTTTGAGTTTTAAATCAACGCTCATAAGCTTCCTATCCTGATGCTTGTATCAGTTGACAATTTTATAATTGAAAATCGACAAGATTAATTTTGTAATAGCTTAATACGATGGAGAAGCAGAAGTTAATTTGTTAGCATCTTGTGATTTCAGTTTCGAATTAAATAGTTAAGCGTACTTTAACAATCAAATTACGTAGAACTATTGTCTTTATAGAGCAAACTTTGTTCTGTTTTTCTTCTGAAACGATTTTATGAGAGTGTAGCTGGGCTTAAATACTTGCGTAGCAGGTTACGAAAAGTCGTAGCGATGTAACTTTTAATTTTATTAAGTATCATATTATTATTGAAACTGTGTGTTTGCTAAGTTAATGAAACAACGTGGATATTTTAGTATATGACCGAGTATTTTGATATCTACCTAGTCTATGTGACCAGTACTGATTATAACGACAATCTCTGAGTAATAAATCTTTTGTTATGTTCCATTAGAATTTGAGATCTACTGGGATGTTATTGCAGGATGAGTCGGTTCTATCCGAGATGCTAAGCTGAGCGACTATCTCGACATTTATTATCTTTAAAATGTTTTTAGTTTCTTCACTTGGTCACTGTTATCTACATTTTTAAAATTCAAAGTGATTACGAAGAGCTGAGGTATCTGCGGAATCAATGTCATCTAAAAAACATCTATTGTTTATGAATTTACGTAAACATAGTACAAAATCAATATTTTCTAAATGTATGGAAATGTAGAAGCGTACACAGTTTTCAAACTCCACAAACTTAAAGCCTTGTAAATCAAAAGCTAATTTGGTTCAGGATTTAGAAGTCGAAAGCGTTGCGTACGGTAATGTGTTCTTTATATCAAAAACACATTTAAAAGAAGTTAGATTGGCTTACACAAGTTGGCGTTCGGCCATACGTAGTTGGAGCCTTTTCGGCGCCTCAAAGCCCGCCCTAATCTTCAAAGATTCGCCGCAGATTGTTTGCAAGCATTTTGGTCCATCAAAATATGACGGGAGGAACTTTGTCTACGTAAATAATTTCGATAGTTAGAGTAGCCAAAAATCCAATTGGATGGCTGTTGTTATTATTAAAATTCCAGGTTAACCTAAAATAAGATTTGTTTCAGTGATACAGAATATTTTTTAAGGTAATGGATTAAAAGAATTATGTTTAAAACAAGCTTTATTTAGTTTGTTACCTACTCATTCTTAGTATCGTTACGTGTAATTACGTAGTATGGTTACAATCTCCCGTCTCATACAATGACCATTACGAACATTCGTTATACACACTCTGATAATAAAAACACACTCAGTGGCTTTTGCTTATTGAATATATTTACAACATTTCTATCTATCTGGCGTTATCTTATATTTAGCAATTTGGCAACATGTTAACGGTAACATTTACATATACGTATGTTACTACAATATATCAACTAGGTGTAATTGACAGAAGAAATTTGGATCTAAGTAGTGAAGAAAAATAAATCTACACAACTTTAAAATAAGGCTACAAATCCAAATATGTTTTACAAACATTAAAATTTCTGGAATATTAAAACGTTAAATAGAGTAGCACAAAATATATGCGCATGAAATATAAATTCACGCATCACACGTTTCCATTACCTCGAATTTGAAATTTCAAAATATAATAGAAAGGCAGGCAGGACTCACATTAGGAATACAGATTGAATCTACATTACTACATTTTGATGATATAGAAAACAAAACATTACTTAAAACTTTTTCGATTTGGAAATTTCGTCAACTCAATTATTATTTTTTATCACAGCAAATATAAGGTTTACATAAGCATAATAAAATAATGAAATATAAATACTCTCTAGAGACACAATTTCATAATTCATTCAGTCTTACTCTATCTAATTATTATATTCTTAGTTTATATTAAAGTCAATAACTATGATAATAGTGCACTTTGTATTATATATTAATAATAATATGTGTGCAGTGAATTTGTCTATTACATAATATTCACGGCTGAGCAGATTTTGAATATCAATGGTGAAAATAAATGTTTTTAGACATCTATAAGAAATTCTGCTAAACCGTGACTTTAGTTCGAGGAACTGTTGTACATACAATACCTTTAGTTTATATAATTAACAACAACGCTTACGGTAATTACGAATATCATTTTGGTTATGAAACCTAAACTTCTTATACTATTGTACATAATTATAACGACGGCGATGTGACTACGTTTCAATATTCCTCTTTACACTAATTTACCTGTTTTCAAGGACAATAAATTCATAGGTAAGTGTTACTTAAATAATGTGTTATTTAAATGTAACGGGTAGCTGTTAATTCATTGGTCAAAGCTCTAAGCTCAGTAACGATAACTTCGTTTACAATATTCGGCATTGACTTTACTTTTTTTTTTGTTGCCATTCCACAAGGGTTCCTTAAATGATGTTTGAGGCTACGTTTACTGTATTCTGAATATTATGGCACATGGATACATACACTTCATTGAGTACCTTACTTGTATTAATTTACATGCGTAAGAAAACGAGTTTTTTTTAAAGTTATCTGAATTGTATTTCACAAGATTTTTATTATTGGAAAAATATACAGTAAGTACCTACTGTAGATATACCAAAATATGATTCTAGAAATTCGTAACATTCAAAGCAATAAATAATATTATTTCTGTTAGCATGCACTCAACATAATAGTTGTATTATAAGTATTTATTATTTTCGTTTTATTTTTATGATCTGATATACCTACGCATAAATGCAAATTTCTGTTACATAATAAATAAACTTGCTAAGAGCAAGTTCTAACTATTAGAGCTCATTGTTGGTAGCATTTTTTATGATTTAAAACTCAAGTTTACGTTACAATTAAACTAGAGATTGTAACTCTGTAGATAATTTAACCGCTACAGTGCTACTATGCTGATGAGTGTAGGTGGGGAATATGAACGATATAAAACAATTCCCTTTAATTTGCTCTATTTCGGGACAGCCAAGCTCGGGTAAATGTATCTATGAGTATACAAACGGACAGCGGATACGGATGAATGATAATACGGCTACTCCATTAAAAGTAATATCGCACAGTGATTAGCGAAATTAAAAGCCATAGAGTGCTTCTCCTCCAGTCTGCGTCACCTGATAACAAAATATTTTGGTCAGTAATTTGTAAAGAAAGAACAAACCTTGAATTAAAAATAGACTTCTAGACTAGAGTCTTGTCTTGAACAATTGTTTGAATTAAAATAACGTCAAGGATTTAAAACAATTGAAAACGGTGAAAATATACAACGTAAACGGGTAAAACACAAATACGAAAAAAAATTCGAGCTCTATCGTACCTGTAACCTGCGATGCACCTCCGACCCAGTTCAGGTGCGTCTTCCCACCACCTTCATCTGTTTTTTGTTTCCCCTTATCGATTTCATTGAGGTTTGACTGGTATTTAGTACCTAAATTACATATATATTAATTAATCCAAAATATTGTTAAATAAATAAACTACAGCTATATGTTGAAAATGTTTTGATCATCCTAAAAAGTTTATGGAGGAAAAACGACAAAGTGAACTGATTGGGAAAAGGATTCAATATGGCAAGGGACAGGCCGTCGGCAGGCGGTCGGCTAACAGTTATTGAAAAGTTGCCCAATATTGTCGAGTAGCTGGGGCCAGCCGTAAATTCGTAATGGTTGCAAAAAATAAAACAGTAACGTGGCCGATGTGGACGGCGCGGCGGCGCGGCGTCGCGCGTCGGCCGCGCCACCGCGCCGCAAAAACAACCAGCCGCAAAACTTACACTCGTGCCGTCGCAACCCCTAAATGGGTTTTTCAAGTTTGAGCGAACATGGTAAAATGATATCCTTCAGTTTTTGAGTCGATATATTCGTACATTTATTGATGGGTGAGTGATACATTTATTGATTCAAATTTAATGTATCATAAAGTAATGTAACCTAATGATTTTTGGCTACAACATTTTCATTTTATCGTGTTAACAAAGCTTATTAAGAGTTTGCAACAAGGAAGACGGGAGCACACTTGTCTGTAATAGGTTGGCGCAAGATGTTGTCCGGTGGCAGTCTGGCCGGGAAAATGCCCAACTTCCCAATAACGACGGAGTAATGACGCGCTCAAACAACTTATGACACCACGATATTGCGATACACGCAGACGCTTACATCGATGATTTTAATATCGAGTAGGGTACTTATCCTAATCGTAAACAAGGTTCATATATATACAACTAAATTAGGACTTTTTATTAGTTTATATTATGTAGGTATATATTATGGCCAAGCTATAAATGAATACATAAAACTACTAAAAGGTACCTATCTCTCTAGGCTGTTTAGAATTATGATGTTTTAATTATCAATTTGATTCATCTTGCTGTTTTGGTTTAGCGCCTAATGTTTATATTACTTTGTTTGTATACACTACCTTTTTCATATAGGTACCCATTATCTCAATATAAAACCAATTTCTTCTTTATAATGACATGGACATTATTATAAAAGCATTCCATAAAGTGTTTTGTTTATAAACGATTTGGTCATAGTTTATGAGGCCATTACATTCGGAGCCAGTTAACAAACTGCGGGCTGGCGACAAGCAGATCGTCGTAACAGTTTATGATCTATAAACAAATATAATAGTCACTAATAATAACTGAAACATCAACATACAATGAAAACAAACCAAACGATCTCGTGGGGGATACAACTCGTAAAGGTAATATTATCTCTTAATAAACGAAATCGCCGACATAAAAATGTTGTTTCAATGCATTTTATTGGCGTCGATAGCAGTTATTGATAAACCCATTCAACCACGACGTTTGCTATAGGTGTAATTAATTACTTTGTCCGGTATATCTACACACACGATATACCTATAGTACTCAGTTTTAATACTCGGAATGAATCAATGAATTATTTTATTGCGTTTCGCGCTTATATTACTCCTTGCAATTAAATTGATACGACAATAATGTAAACGAATGGGAATTGGAAATCATAATTGGAATCCTGTTAGGTTAATATGCACAATCTATGATTATATATCGTAAAACCGAAATCCACTCAATGACTAAACACGAGACAGACTTGAAAATTCGTAGACAGGTTTCCCCTAAGATGGAATATGTTATTTTAGGAAATTCCAACTTTTAGGGTGTAAATGTAAACAGGAGTTTTAACGTTTGTATGAAAGATGTGTACTCCTAAATAAAATTAAGTTTTTTATTTTTTTTATTATATGACCACTGAATAAATTAATGCACATAACAATAATAAAGTTATATTTACCTCTTTAGACCGTTTAGAATCGTATTTTAGTTTTCAATTTGATTGATTTTGTTGGTTCGATTATGTTGATACGAGTATTACGCGTATTCCATGAGTCAATGAAGTTGTCAGTCATGAGTTTCTTGAAACTTCGTCGAAATACTTTTTGAATTGCTATAATTTACATGACTTTAGGGGCGGGGGTATGCAGAGGTGCCAAAGTTTGTATAAGAGATCTTATTCCGTTAGTCGTTTATTTTTAAGTTCTACTCTTTAAATTAAAATATGAAATACTTATTTGATATGGAATTGTTAGATATATGAATTTTTTTCGGGGCATTACGAATCCATAATTATATTGCTTTAAGTCTGCGATATTATTCGAATTATAAAGCTCGACCTTGTCTTGCCTATAAACATGGAATTTGACAGGCTGGTTTCTAGGCACTAGGTTTTTTTGCTGTAATTACCTTTGTCTGTGAGAGGAGTATCACGACGCGGAGGCCTGGAGGGTGGAGGTACTGTCACCGCCCGAGGATCTGGAGTCGTGGTTGGTGGAGAAGATGCTGCATACAGTACTATATATTAATATCTCATTTAATTGCTTACTTTTTGAGCAAGAGATCTTGGATTCGACTCTGGTCGCCAAAAAAATATAGTCTCAGACTTGGCAAAGTCGTAAAGTTGGTCAATGCACCCGAGAAATTTCAATAGGCCAATAGTTATCCAAGCATACTTCACAATATGCATGACACGTTACGTTTTATTTGAATGAGAACTTCCCCCCGAAAAAAAAAGGACTTGTTTAAACTATTTCAACTACTCGTCAAATTGTGATGATTTGAATACTCACTGTATAAACGTATGGTACCATCAGACTCTCCCCTTGGATTCTTGGCTATGCATTTATATGTCCCATAGTCTTCAGTGTTAATATTCCGAATCAGTAGTCTCATGTGGGTCTTATAAGCAGGTACTCCTACAGTATTCTCCATATGATATTTGGGACTTTCGTGAATCATATGCCCATCGTCCCTTGTCCAATAGTTTAAAGATGTGGGATGAGCTTCTGTGAAACATTCTAGGGTGACGTTGTAGTACAGCGGAGCACCGACCAATTGGTGAGGGATCCATAACATAGGTGGAACTGAAAATATGCTATAACTATAAAAACTGTTCTACTTATAAAGTGAAGTTATCAGCACTTTAATATTTGTAGTCACTTACAGTCAACGCTAACTTTTACTCGTTTTGATACCGTTGGCGGCACACCGTTGCTAGCAATACACAGGTAAGCGCCCATGTCTAATCGCGAAATTCTTGCCATTTCCAACACTTCGCCTTCCCACTCCGGCACTGAAAATAAACGATAAATAAACCTAGTACAAAAAGTAAAGCGAAAGCTATTTGGATCGTGAGCAAATTCGATGTGTCACCGGAATGTCCTTTGCTGATGGAGATTTTGGAGTTGTCGTCCCGTTTCCACTTGATGGTGGGCTTAGGAGAGCCATTAGCGCGGCACGTCAGCGTGACGTTGGCGCCCTCTCGCACGATAACGTCGCTCGAACTCAACGAGTCGTCGATGGTCGGCGGCACTACAAACAAACATTAACATCACTTTATTGGTTCCCGATGCAAAAAGAAAGGTACCTATAATAAGTTTGAAGCCTATGTCTACCATCGTAACTCGCAAATGTATTGTCTGATTTCGATGCGGTTATTCATTATTTAAAAGCAGGTTCAATTGGGATAGTTCTTAGTTACAAAAATCTGATTTTACCAACAGAATTTTAGTTTACAGTTATTTAACCGCGTTTCATTTTCGTTTGTCATTTTATGATTTACCAGTTTACAGTCTGAGAGCGAGAAGTGCCAATTTTATTTTAACTTTTTACTTGAATTTTTGGCAACTGTCCGTGATTAACTAATTGTTTTGGTGTTATAAATTATCAAAAGAGCGTTTACGCACTGAAAATAATCTGAATCCAAGACAATAACGTCGAACTTTCCAGTAAGCCCTCGTTTGTATTGAGTCAGACGCAGTGCACAATTGGTCGAAAAAAATATTATATGGTTATTTTGGACCTGCATATCTCGAAAAACAAATAGATTATATAAATAGTTTTCATACTATTACATTACTTTCCTACGCCTACTCCATCATAAACTCACCAACTACATGTAGGTATCCGAACTGTGTCTTAGCGGTGACGGTGTTAATCTGGCACATGTATCGTCCCCGGTCTTCCTCCCGAACGTCACTGATGTGCAGGAACCATGTGCGGTGCTTGTCATGAGTCACGCTGACTCGAGGGTTGCGCGTGATCACGTGGTTGTGGACTGTTAAGATAGCTGACTGCTCGAAGTGCATCCATGCCACCTACAAAAAAAATCAACATTTAATAAGGTTAATTTTTAAATATTGAACGTTCCTGCCTTAAATCAGTCTCTCGGAATTAAATCTTATGTTTTTGGCAGTATTATGATCAAATGTTATGGCAATTTGATGGAAGTAGGTACATCAGTTACCTACATAAACGTGCTATTTTTCGTCTTTTATAATAACCCAAACCAAAGGTAGTAAGTATAAAGACTATCCTACTAGCTTTTAAATGTCATTGCATAATCGCATCTGTTATTAATTAAATCCAAACCAAGGTCACAAAAGACTTTCCAACAAAACAAATTAGAATTCATAAACGAATAAATACATAATTACATCTACATTTGCAGATTGTACAATATTTTTTGCTAATAACTTCGAATATAACTTCGATAGCGTCCCCTCAATAAATACCTTCAGAAAATATAAAACGAGAAAACTAGGGTGTGGAGTATGCCTCAATGATTTCCAATCGCTTTCCCAATTGGACGAGTGACGTAACGGAAATTAAAAACTTCTCTGAGATTTTTTTTTTCATAAATAAATGTAGGTGTCTATCTCGAAAATAATTCAGCTGTCACGAAATGCGTATTACGGGATTATTTTCTTTTAAAAATGTACGTATTTTGATATAAATTGTATACCATATTTACCTAAGTATACAAACAGATTATAAAAATAGATTGATTGTTTCGCGAATGTCTTGCATAATAATTACCCTATACATAAAAATATTTTTAAACTATTTTAATTTGTAATTTATGTAATTCCGAGATTGATGATATTTATCATATTTTAATTGATTGTCAATTGTATTCAACGTATAGAATAATTTTATGTAATTCAATTGGTTTTGATATTTATAATGGTAAAATTAATTGTTTTTTGAGTCAACCACTTTCTATCCAATCTGTAGCTATTTATAAAATCAGTTTTTTCTTATCTTTAATTATTGATGAACTAAGAATTTGTATAGTAAAAAATTTTTTTTGAGTGGTCCTATGAGGCTGGCATACCAACCTTGTGGACAAAAGTCCATAAAAAAAACTATGATAAGGGTCTCATATTACTTGCACCAAATAACAAGTCTGACCGGAGTGCTTAAATACTTTTCACCAAAATAAGTAGAAACGAATAAGTACGCAGTCAAAAGAAAAATTAAATTTTTACTATAGTTTTATCCAAAGTATTTTCAATTGTATGTACTACCTTGTACTTGGCAAGTTTTCAAATTCAGTGTGTTACACGCCAGTAATATGGAAGAAAACTACCATGTTAAAGGTTAAATATAAAAGGAGTTTATAGACTCATGAGACTATAAATTTACTTAATTCATATTAATTTCAGGCTCTGCATGAGAAACACAAGTATGGAAATAAAAAAGTGGCTCTAAGTGTAGCTAGTTTGCTGCCTAAAGCCTCTCAAACTTTTTTATAAAATTCTCAGTTTTGTTGAGATCGTAATTCCGATTTGAAGGATGGATACCGTACCGCTTGTGGCTTTTAATTGTTAAAATGATCACCATTGCCTTTCCCATCCGTGCACTTCAATCTATCTCCTGTTGTAATATTATAAATAAATAACACCTAATGTAAAACCACAAAGAGAAAAGATGTTAAAAAATACTTATTTGTTTAGTAGAATCGGCGTTTGCAAATTTGAGTGTGGCGAGTGGCGTCTAGTATGCGAGTCGTCCCCGCGACATCTGTGTAATTGCAAGGAGCTGCCATCGCGTCCCCGCTTCACACCAATTTCCACAGCATTAAGCGCTTAAAATGCATTTCACCGAGATTGTTATACTCACTACGAGCAATCTCGCCACTTTTAATCTTTCCCCTGATGAAAAAGATTTAATTCACCTCTACATAGTCTATACTATACCATAAAAAACGAAAAAAAAAATTTTTTCAATTAGAATTTAACTTTATATTTGGTATGGGGCATAAAGTTCGGAGTCGCATGTAGAAAACATGTCATTGTTTTCAAAAGTCCTCGTCCGGTTTGAAGTAAACAATTTCTGTAAAAGGCAATCTACAACTCGGAATATTTATTGAGCGACAGCGCTCTTAAACTTTTGAACTTGACAACTCTTTTCATTCTAAAGGACAGTTTGGCATATTTTAAACTGTAAAAGAAACTACTATAAAATTAATTAAAGTCGGGTAATCACAAGAAAAATTAAGTTGATTTAGGTGGTTGGTAAAGTTCGACGTGCATCCTTTATCTCTATCCTTCTCTAAGTTTGAATCATGGGTAGTTCTTTTTATCAAGATTGCGGAGGCAATATAGGGGAAGTTTGGTAGCTAAAACTCGTGCCGGGTCACATCTTACCTATCTTAAGTGATGCGGCTCTCAGCCGCTGTCTAATTTATAATGGACTTGAGGAAACTTCGCCCATTTTATTATGCAATGGGACGGTAACCCCTCTAATGACGGCGACCTGACTTGTCGGCGTAACCTGAGGCTCAAGGATATTAAACAGGCTTAGTAATATTTCAACCGTTTTATATGAAAATAATTTCATGTAAAATTCTTTAAGTAAGTTCAATCTTTTATTTTATAATCTTTAAGTTTGTCTTTATAAGGTTCATGTACTAGTCGTACATATAAAAAGTGGTCAGCGAACATCTTTTTAGCTCAGTTTTTGCTAGAGTCAGTAGTGAATGAGCGTTAAGAGTGGCATGAGGTAAAACGGAACGGCACGAGCGAAGCGACGCGCGATGTTGGCGCGGCGACAGCGCAGCGTCGCGGCGGCGCACGGTGGGCTGAAAATCGGCTTTCATAGACTTAGGGATTTCAATTTGCAAGTGCTTGTTTTTATGTACGATATCGCTTTTATTAGTCATTACTATGTACAAAAATGACACCCGAGTTAATTCTGCCCAAAAACGAAGGAAATATAATTTTTTTACGAAAAATTTGTATGAAGCTAGTATGAAAAATCGAATTATCTCCTAAACGGCTTGTTTAACGGTAATATCCTTGGCGGTGGTCATAGTGCTAATTATTTATGATTTTTTGGTTGGCGATCGGACGAAAAATTTAATGCCGTTTTTTTTTTAAAAATCGTCAAAATATTTTTATTTATTTTTACATGTAAAACGATCCCTTTTAGTGTCCAAGTTAAAAAGTTCGATATGTTATTAACCCAAATATTAAGAACACACGAATCAAGAAAAATGAAATAAAAAAATTGCTGTTTTTGACACATTTATATTAATTTAAATAAAAAAAGATTATCAAATTATTATTAAAGTAACATAATTATATTATATACAAAATAATTTAATTTAAGGAATTAATACTACGCATTTGTAAAATAAAGTAAAACAAATAAAAAAAAAACCATTAAATATTACAAAAAAACCCAAACACACTCAAATAAAAATTTACAAATATGTACATATATATTTTTTTACAAATTTTCCTTATCACTCTCGTTGTCAGACTCCAATTCTGAGTCAGCATCCAGATTGGATATATCCAAAAACTCGAACTCAGTTTCCTGAAATTGAATTAAGTCGAGAGTTTCAGCAAAAAAGCTCTGCTTTTTCTTGGCATCTAACTTAGGCCTTTGTGCACTTAGCAAAGGATCCGAAGAAACAACAAGCATATTTAAAATGTCTTGATTAGAATCCTGCCTGCTTCTTTTCCGCGAATGATGTTCTCGAAACCTCCTAAAATCTTTGTTTCGAGACTCTGAGGCTTCTTCCGAGAGAGTCCCAATCGGCACAATATTATTTTTCTCGATTATGTCAGCCCCATGGATTAATAACTTATGAACGGTTGACGACATGTAGTACCAGTCGTATAATAATACGTACTTTTCTGCTGTTTTGCGAGCATAATCTCTAAATTTTATTATATCGACCTGCTCTCCAGATGTAATTGCTTGTAAAATTACAGCAAATCTTTTGATGAGGTCTTCATCCAAACCGGTTATAGCTGCGGTTTTATAAGGAAACTCAAAGAATTTTCTTGCAGTATTCCCGTCATTGGTGGTTCCCGAGCCTTGTTTTACTATATCAATCAACAGATTGAGCTCATCTTTGAATTTATTTTGAATTATTTTCTTCCTTGTCTGTAGCATTTCTTTGTGCTCATCACTTCTCGCTGCCCACCGTTTGAAGTCGAGCCTGTATGCAATGTGTAACAGACATTCCATACAATTTATACGGGCGTGTAGGGATGACAAGCCAAACTCATACAGGTCCGAACACACAATTTTTGATGTTACAGCATCTAAGCGGTTCATTTCTGTAGGCTTTGCTAAGCACAGGTAGCAGGATGCATTTGATCTAGCTTCAGAAAGGTAAGTGCAGACTTTAGCGTCGATCATCGTCATCATTAGTTGATGAGTCACCTTATTATTATTATTGCACTCTGTGGGGATAAGGGCCTCAATTTCTTCATCCATTTGTTTTTTCAGCTCAAGGACAACTGCTTCACTCTCCTTTACAAAAGTAAACTGAACTGGACGACAATACAAAACTGAGCATGGTTTTGGGTTCGTCCATAAAATGTTGTCTCCATCTATGAGTTTTAGTGGCACCAAGGAGGTCATTAAAATGCTCGAGTCATCTTCCTCACCCTCAATTTTCTGCTTGTATCGGCTTTGGTTAGAAGCACCATCAAATCCCCACTTGGATATGAGCTTCAACTGCTTGTTATGCTCTTCGTTAGAAAGGCTTTGAAGGATTCTTGTAACCGTGATATCAAGTAAAGCTTGAAGTGTAATCCTAGCCGATGAATCAGTAACTGTCACTGATTGCTTCGGAGGGTAGCAATCAAGCTTAGTTTGTTGCACTTTATAGTAAGATGGATAAATATCCTTAGCACCTTCCCGAATGGCAGCCTCACGCAACGTAATATATTGCCACTTTGAGAGTTTTAGCGAAAGAAGCAATCCAAGTGCCTTTTCTGGCGTAAATATGATTGTTTTCGCTGGTTTCTTAAGCGTTTCATTTAATATAGCGGCTACTTCAGGATTTTTCATCATGTATTCGATGACAGAGGCGATATCACCATGCCCTTCTTCCTTTAAACGTGCTGCAGCTGCATATGCCAATTCACTGGAATCTTCGCCTGTGTGTTCATCAGATCTTCTTTTTTTTTGTTTACTTCCCAGATCTTCGAATGGTTTACGGGATCTTTTCGTCATTGTTCCAATGGACGTTGATGTCGACGGTTCTGGAGAGACTGAGGGTGCTCTTGGTGCCTTATCAAAACTTGGTTCTTGATTAACTAAAGTTTGCACAAAACTCAGCCAATCAATATTTGCTCCCAACCAATTCTCGTACATTCTCCTGAAATTATCAAGGAATCGGTTGGATTTCTGCCACCTTTGTAAAGCGGCTCGCGTAAATCTCCGACAAAATTCTTTGAGAACAACACGATCTTCGTCAGACAGGCAATCGCCTATGCGGGATACAACTGCACTGAACAATACTTCATGATCAAATGAAGTACTCTCACTTCGTAGAAGAACAAACAAGTCTAAATTGGTGATTAAACTTTCCATTCTAAGATTTTATAGTCGCTGATTTAGTGTTAGCAGTTACACAGTTGTGAACAAATTAAATTATAAAACAAAACTTTAGCCCTTTTATTGCAAAACGCCAATAATTATTTAACTACCCTCATTAGTTATCTCCTCATTAGCTAATGAAAATCTATAATTGTCACTAACTATTCTTAGAACTCATAGCACTGCTAATTAACAAATTAGCTTACTTATCAGGAAATGTTGAATGTAATCCATAGTTGGCATTGTCGTGAGATATTGAAAATCATTAAATCACCTATTAAGACTCATTAGAAGACCTAATCAGTGTAGTTACTTAATTACTTCTTTTTGGACTCATTAGAAGAGTAAACAATTGGTCATTTGGTTGTATGAAAAGTTTTAAAACTCATTTTGTGTTGATAATTATCTAGCTCAAACATAGTTGTCTACGTGTGGGTGTACTATAAACCTCTACCAACTCCTTCGAAAATATAGGAGTGATGCTATTTTATGTTATGTGTAGTTAAAAGTCCGTGTTCTTCAACATAAACACCAAAAGGAATCGTTTCATACGTGAAAACAAATAAAAATATTTTGACGATTTTTTAAAAAAAAACGGCATTAAATTTTTCGTCCGATCGCCAACCAAAAAATCATAAATAATTAGCACTATGACCACCGCCAAGGATATTACCGTTAAACAAGCCGTTTAGGAGATAATTCGATTTTTCATACTAGCTTCATACAAATTTTTCGTAAAAAAATTATATTTCCTTCGTTTTTGGGCAGAATTAACTCGGGTGTCATTTTTGTACATAGTAATGACTAATAGAAGCGATATCGTACATAAAAACAAGCACTTGCAAATTGAAATCCCTAAGTCTATGAAAGCCGATTTTCAGCCCACCGTGCGGCGGCGGCGACGGTAGACGGTAGATGTAAATCTGATCTGCGTAATTGTGGCCGGCGTCTAATCTAATCACGACGGTGTGTCCCTCTGCACCGCACTGATTGAATTACGAGCCGTAGCCTCCACGACGCCACATCGTTACCATCTGGGTGGACAGTTTTCTAACTAATAAAATGACTAGAACATCGATATTACGAACAAATATTTAAACGAAAATTACAAGACGTGTAGGTACTCCCTTAAGCCAAACCAGAGATTAAAACAGTTATCTTAAATCCGTTATAATGCCAAGAGATATTGCTCAAGTTCTCTTTTACTGTTCGAACAATTAAGATAAAATTAAATAGGAATCAAAATTTTATAAGCGGTCGGAAGATAAGCGTTGAGTGTTGAACTTAACTAAGTTCGCCAATCGTATTGAAAGACGGGGGCGGGGCGGGCGGCGCGGCGGGTGGCTACCAACATTTAGTAAGAGCACAACTGGTACGAAATTAATGTAATAGCATCTTAATCTCCCACATAAATAGTTCACAGATTTTCCAGAAAAGAAATCCAATGATTGGCTATATCACATATTCTTCCGTAAAATAAAATAGTTTCCAACTACGTAACTGACTAATGAAGCTGGCGGAAGTGGCAGATGAAAATATGATATTCGTAATGACGGCAGCGGCTAACTAATTTCATTCGTCTGCAGATCCTAAACGAGTTAGGTCACGACGTCGTTATGCGAGTTGTTGGGCGCTGCCTCCCCGCTACCGCACCGCACCGCGCCGCGCCGCGCCGCCCGCCTTCTGCCGGCACTCGGCCCATTACTTCAAATATGCAAAATTACCTAACCGCAAATTTTATGGACAGGTTGCTGTAACGTTTTTGGCTCGGATGTAATTTAAAGCTGTTTATATTTATAAAAAAATATTTGGTTTAAGATTTAATAGATATTTGAGCTCTTTAGGTCTGTAGTAACTCGGGTAGAGAGTTTGGAAGGTAACCATTTTAATGAATCGTCCCTAATAAAATCCGCTTTCAATATTTTTCTCTATCTACTCCTAAAATCCCTGTTTCAACGCTTCACTTGTAAAGTTAGAGCGGCCTATTAACTCGTTATCTTTTAACCACCTTTAATTTAGGCCCTTCTTTCTTTTTATCTTAATTGTTGAGGCATTAAGGAGGCAAAGTTGAAGTTTGGTGGCACGGCGGGAGACGTTCTCGTCCCTCAGGACATGCCTGGAAGGCATCGTTTGATTTATAATGGACTCGTTGCAAACTTTGCCCATTCCACCGCGCACCGCACCGAACCTCTTTAACGACGGATCCTATCGCCGCAGGAGATGATTCGTAGACGTGTTTAATAATATTACGACAGATTTAATTATGGAACGTTTAAAGAGCTTCATCTTACGCTATTAGCCTAACTTTGTTTGTTTCAAGTTGTGGAATGGTTCATATTTTTTAACTTTATATTCTTGTTTTGTGGTAAGTACCATTATCTTCGAGAATATAAAAACTGGTTAATTAACTTGCGGGTTGGTAAAATATTTTAAAATAAGCATTTACTATATTTTTAGTAACGATATGAAGTACAGTAGCACGAATATTTTAATCGGATACAAAAATTCATTGCACATTTTATAAGCTTATGTCATACAGCGTAAAATCTTATTATATACACGCGGTCTCTCCAATTTTAAGTACTACGTCAAGATGTTGTGCTTGGCAGTAATGCCAGAGCTGATGCGCTTAACAAGTTTCCGACCGTAATGATTCAATGAATAATATACTAGAATTTAACAACGAACATGATTAGGTTTTGAGACTACTAGGTACTTACAAATAACAAAAACAATAACTGATAGATACTGCGATATTCCATGAGATGATCCGATATTATTTTGTGAAAATATTAACAAAGTAAAGAGATACGAAAGCTCGCAAAACTACTTAGGGTACTTTTTGCTGGTCTTTAGAGAGATTTGCCCAGCAGTCGCTTTTGATACAACCTTCATAAATATGATAAATATCTAACTGCGTGTTACGTATTCATAAAAGAAATTTTACATGCGATAGTAGTAGATACGCAAAAGGATGAAACTCACTTTCTCACAGAGTATCATAAAAAAGTGTATTTAAGTATCTACACAACTGGTGTATCGACACAAACGTCGTAAAACAACGCACTTATAGTTTCTATCAATTTGTTGTTTGCCGAATTTCTCTTAACGTTACAAAATGTTGGTAGTTGACACACTAATGCAATGGCGTAGACAGAAATGAGCGAACATCTTGCACGAGACGGCTTAGCTTAGTTCTGCTAAAAGCCCACTTAGAGAACTCTTCAACTGCGGATTTGTGCCGAGGGCTTTCGAAGTTTTCACGAAATCTTCGGCCAATAAGTTATTTTGGGGTTGATGTAAGTAGTGCTGATCGAACACATTTTATGCGCTAAAACTTTATTAAATTGATATCACTTCTGTTAAAATGTTACCAACTAGTCAGATTTTAATTTTACCTCGATACTAAATACAAAGGGTTTATATAATTTTTAATTAAAACATGAATCGGTATTCAGAATGGTATAATTGTGAACGCGATCTTTACAGTGGCCAGAGCAGTTGGTCTGTCATCGAAACAAGTGCTCTCGGCTCCCCTCATCTTGGGCTCACTTTGCTCATGCGAGCTCTAGTATTAAGGCACGAGAAATATGCCAGAATTTGAACAGGCGGCGCTCGCATACGGCGCGAGTGTAACATTGCTGCGACTCGTTGTGGCATGTTATTGCAAACCCACATACGTGCTACTGCCGACTATCTGACATTTCATGCCGATGAACCGACTACGTGCGCATACTTACAGACATTTGCATAAAGTAGAAAATCTTTTCGTCGATTGCGTCGTGAATAAAATGTTACATTTGTTGTAGAACATATTAAATAATAGTTAGTCTACATTAGATGATTAAGTTTTCACAGGACGATAAGTAACATAACATAATATATTTTTATACACAACATAATTCTATATTGTCGTCATATTGTTATTGCTGACACTGAAAATGTATCCAAGGGTAATCCAAATATTTGTATGTTATGCAAACCAAACTACCACACTACAAGCGACTTTTGCTGCTATATTACCTCATGTAATTACTAAAATTCTTTTGTAGGTAATCTAAAATCATTATTTAACATACCACCTGATAAACATGCACTGTATTAGGGAACTGAGTTAAAAATGTACTGTCGTTTTATCACAATATTTCGCATGAGTCGATATAATTCTAAAAAAATACGGACGAAAAGGCAAATCTTTTTAACCGATGCGGGAAACTAATGGCACAGGCGAGGCTTTCGGCGAAATCCGCTTCTTGTTGTCAATACAGGGCAACCGTGATGGCTCCCCCAGTTAAGCCTTTATTTCAGAAGTACGAGAACACTATCTCGGCTTTTATTGCGCCCGCACCGTAGACAGCTTCAGAAGTAAATGAAATAAAATAGAAAGAAAAAGTCGGCCAAACGGAAATCAATAAAAATTCTATTGATGTTATTTGGTTTAACTTTTACTAACTTATGCGGTGTACTCGTATTGTACAGAATTATAGACATTTGAGTATCAGTATGAACTACACGAACGTAGTCAAAATAAATCAAATTTACCTTCGGATTCGCTATTACTAACTAATCTACGTTTCTGGTTAACAGTGGGTGCAGGGAGGTTCAGTGGGAACCAAATGAGCCGGGAGTTGGGAGCGTGCGGTGTTGGCAGTTAGCCGGAGCGGCGTCACCTTGCGGCTTATCGGCCGTCCGGTCACCGGCCGCTGGCTGTCGGCATTCGTCCGAGCCACGTTTACAGGCGTCTAGTGCTCACTACTGACGGTAGCGTTACATATAGTATATTGCTACACTTAATTGACGTCGTTAAGTTTAATCTTTCATCTAACATTAGATGAAAGACCATTAAATGGAACCACGATAGGTTAGATTTTTCAAATATTTGTAATTATAATAGACTTGAGCGTATTGCTACGTTTGCTACGACGTAGTAGTTTCGTAGCAATTAATTAGAGTAAATCCTATGTGACTAATATTATAAATGCGAAAGTTACTCTGTGTAAATGTTTGTTACCTTTAGGACCGGCAAAAGGGCGTAGGCTACTTTTTATCCCGAAATGCGGATGAAGTGCGGGCAGAGGCAGTAGTTACCTACATTATGAGTAATTTTAGAGTTTCAATTATTTTATTTTCCTTTTTAAAGTTAAAATAAACTAATACTCGAAATTTTACATAGAAAAATATTTTAGTTTTTAAACCGTCTCAGCCACAAGAGCGAGGTGCAAACTCGGCGTAGGGGTTGTAAATCATATCTTCCTCCATTTATATGGACACTTTATTACGACGGCGCGTTCTAAATCAAATGATAAAATGCTTCTTATTTTATGTTTCCTTTCGCCGCGCCACGCATATTGCCGTCTTTTCACCGAGCAGTGCCATCGTCGACCTATCTAGAGAAGCCCATTCAGAGATGTGATTTTGTTTTTGTATTGAAGATAAACAACTTTGGTTTGAGAAAAAGTCTGGGTGATATATGTTTTATTAGTCAACCTGTTGTTCTTTGTTGTAAGATGAGTCAAGTAGAGTTTACCTTATAAGAGCCGAGGTTCTTGACGGAGCAGGCGAGGCGCACGCTCCGCCCGGCCGGCACTGTCACGTTCTGAATGACATCCGTAAATTCCGGCTCCTCCACCACTGTAACAATAACATTTTATTTTGCAAACTTTACACAGGCGTGACCAGTATGTAAATATTGTAATAAGTAATCATTTGTATATCGATTCACGTTTTTGCCCTCGGCATTATCCGAAGATATAAATTTAGATAAATTGGATGGATTCCCCCTTAGCTTATCAAGCCAGCAAGATTTTGCAGTTATGAGGACATTTTTGTGTCAAGATACGATTTGTAATTCTCAAATTATCAAAGCAGAACGCTTTTAAACAAATTGAGTGGGCGATAAGGAATAATGTCGTCGTTTATCAAGCTCCAAGATAGATGGCCCTTGCTCTGCTCTGCCCATTTTAAATGCGTTTGTCTTCGACTTGCCAAATTGGCGTTCTTTGTTTTCTTCTTAAGTTCTTACTTTTATGTTGCTATACGAGGTGCGGAATGGTTAAGTATTTGATCGCTGCGGCGAAAATGTTAATGTTGTTCAGAAAAGCTGGAAGTGTTGAACTGTGTGAGTAGAAGGGGTAATACAGGGGTTGAATAAGCAAGTAAACATTTGTCATCCCGCGAGCGAGGTGGGAGTCTATGTAAAGAAAGGAGCGATGTCGTCTGCGACAACAGTATTGAATCGAGAAACAGTCAAACGTTCGCATTCAGCGTGCTGTGTTTGATTAATGGTCCCGATGTTTAATGTGGCGAATACAACATTTTGAGAAGACGAGTCCAAAGGGTTTACTTAGCTGTGACGCAATGACTAACCGTGTTATTTGAGTATATTCACGAATCGAGACGGTCCGATTGAACATGCCTTCTCTTCGACGTGTCTGTGTGCTCACACTATTGTTTGTGGAATAAACTTGTTCAGTGGCGATAGTTAGTCTGGGTGGCATTTGTTTACATATCACCACTGCATTCAGACTGACAAAAGATTTATTTTATTCCGGTTTGGAGATAGTAAGCAAACAGTTCCTTTTGAAAATAACATATTCATGTATTTTTAAAGAAATGTAGTTTATATTGAATGTTATAGGTATTTCTAATTCTAATGCACTTAAAAACAAAACTCATTAATGTGTATTTGTGATTAATTTAGAAATGAGTCAAACATAACATAACATAGACTCACGCCTGTATTCCGCAGAGGGGGTAGGCAGAGGTGTAAAAAGTACTCCTACGTTTCGCCGGCTATATTATAGGTCTCATGTAATGAGGATTTCCTAATGGAAAAACCCAATAACACTTTGCCCGACCCGGGAATCGAACCCAGAACCTCGCGCTCAGCAGTTGCGCTTGCTACCACTAGACCAACGAAGCAGTCAGAAATGAATCAAATTTAGACAATGTATATATCTTAAACTATATTTTAAAGAATAAATTTCAAGAAACTACATTCGGCCTAATTGGAGTACTAGACGGGACTGTAACTTAAATTATTTTGACCATTATAACGTTTTGACTGTAACTTCAGATTAATTGTTTCAAGTGAAAACCCTAAACCACAACAGATAATGTCCTTCTGACCAATTTCGGTCACAGCAGCCACATCAGACCCTTGACAAAAACCAGTTTCCGACCAAGGTCACAGTCAGGTCAGGTTTATAATTAATACATACACAGCATTTCTCTATCTGAATAACAACCCTTACTAAAGTAGGCTTAATTTAAACACAGATGATTGCTTTCCTTATCCCATCAAAGAACGATGGGTATAATCTATCTATACTTATAAAACAGTACCGTGACTGACTGACTGACAGACAACGCACAGCCTAAACCGGTGGACCTAGAGACTTGAAATTTTGAGACAATATTCTTTAAGTATCCTAGGGGTGCACTAAGGAAGGATTTTCTGAAATTCCCCCCCTAAGTAGGTAAAAAAGGAGATAAGAGTTTGTATGAAAGTCCGTGGTTTTTAAAGTTAAATGTACGAAACTTGGTATTTAGCTTTTCGGTAGTTAGATAAAAGACGAGCATAGATTTTTTTTTTCAAATCTGCAACCGAGTGGATAAAAAAGGGGGTGAAAGTTTGTATGGAAAATTCGTTATTTTTTAAGTGACAGATGTAAAAATGAGTATTAAGCTTATGCGCTAAAAATAAAAAAGACATGCATCAAAAAATTTGGATTTTCTCCCCCTAACGAGATATAAAAGGGTATTAAAGTTTGTATGAAAATCCGTCACTTTTTAAGTTAAATCAATCAAACTTGGTGTTTAGTTTTTCGGTTACCAAAAAGAGGCGTTTCAGCTTTTTGAAAACTCTACCCATTAGGGGGGAAAGGGGGGGCAGGGGTGAAAGTTTGTGTAGGAATTTCGATGTTAGTAAGAAACATCAAAGTGGCATAATTAATGAACGAATAATTTGATATTCAATCACTATGGGGAGAAAATATATAGGAGACTAGCTTTTGCCCGCGACTTCGTTCGCGTGGAATAGTGATTTCGACTCTTGACCAATAGATGGCTTCTCAAGTTCCAAACTATGTCTGTACCAAATTTCACACAAATCGGTTCAGTAGTTTAGGCGTGAAGCAAAGACAGACAGACAGAGTTACTTTCGCATTTATAATATTAGTTTGGATAAAAGTTTGAATTAAATTCTGTCATTTTTTAATTTGAAGTCATGAAAATTAGTAGGTAATGTATACCCCTAGGGTATGGTAGGGTAGGGGTAGAGTAGGGTAGGGGTAGAGTAGGGTAGGGTAGGGGTGGGTAGGGTAGAAAAGCGTAGCGTAGGGTAGGGTAGAAAAGCGTAGAGGTACGATAATCACGCGTACGAAGTCGCGCGGGGCAGCTAGTACTTATAATAAATCTGTAGAGAGGCCAATTTTGTACATTAAATATATTTAAAAAATAACTATCAGGGGGTGATTAGGGATCGATACTGATGCCAAAAATGCAATCAGTAAAATTTTTGTCTGTCTGTCTGTCTGTCGGTCTGTATGTTCGTTATAGAAACAAAAACTACTTGACGGATTTTAACGAAATTTGGCACAATTATTCTTTATACTCCTGGTCAGGTTATAGTATACTTTTCATTACGCTTCGATCAATAGGAGCAGAGCAGTGAAGGGAAATATTGGGAAAACGGGAGAAGTTACTCCATTTTTTAAGCTTCCGTCGCGTGTGCAGCCTTAATGGTTAAAGCTACATAGAAATCATGTATGACGGAAATGGTCTCCTTAAAATTATATAAATAAATTCTTTGACAGAATATATCTATCTTTTATGGTTGACTAACAATAACACGTGAAACTCCCGATAGCTTAGCAATTCGGAGCTTTCTGATTATATTTGTCTACTCTTACGTTGACAACACTCTCACTCATCACTAATTAAAAAATGTTAACATTATTACCTATTCAACAAAAAAAGAATCATATAAATCGGTGTAGAAACACCAAAGTTATACATGAAATACGCTAATAAGTCATCGCGCGTGAATACAGAATCATGCTATAAGGATTATTTTTGTGTATCGTCAACCACATCTTATATCGTCGGTTTACGATGACGTAACAAATATATTAAATAGGGACAATTCTTGGCTATGCAAAAGATCTATTTTAACTCCTCGCAATGACCAGGCATCTGAGATTAATAACAAAATACTGTCGAATATACAGGGGGAAAGCAAAGTTTATAGATCAATAAATAGAATGGTCGATGAACAAGAAGCCACTAACTATCCGATAGAATTTTTTAATTCTTTAAATATTTACTTCCTCCTCATGAAATTTGTTTAAAAATTGGCATTCCGATTATTCTGCTCCGAAATTTAAGACCACCACAACCTGTGCAATGGAACTCGACTAAAAGTAACCCAGTTGCAACAAAATATAATCGAGGCTCAAATTTTAACAGGTTGCGGTGCAGGAGAAACCGTCTTTATTCCTATAATACCAAATAATTTTCCATTCCAATTTAAAAGGACGCAATTCCCAGTATCGGTGTGTTATGCAATGACAATTAGTAAGGCTCAAGGGCTAGACTTTTCGTGTTGCCGGAGTAGATCTCGGTGTCAGTTGTTTCTCGCATGGTCAGTTATACGTTGCTCTTTCCCGTGTTAGCAGTTCTAGAAATCTTTATGTTCACGTGCCGGACGAGTCAACTTTCAATTTATTTTACCCGGAAGCTTTGCGCTGAAGTATTTTCGTTATTTATATACTAAAGCCTCATGTGAACGTGACCTAAACAATATTACCAATACAATTAACTTAATAACACACAAGGAGTAACACGCTGACGGAGTCGCGGGCACAGCTATCTATACTTTTCTGCCGGAAGTCACTATTCCACGCGGACGAAGTCGCAGGCAAAAGCTAGTTTATAATATAACTTTAGTATATACGCAATAGGGTCTTTGACCGCGTACGCAGCAGTTTCCCCGCAGTGCTAACATTTAATTTCACCCACTTATATTTGTGTGTTTACGAGCATGGCTCTAAGAGATACCTGACTGAAGATGAAAGCTCCGGTTGTTACGTGTTTGCTCACCTGATCGTATTAGCTCTAAGCACGATGCTCCATTTTCTGCTTGGGTGCTCCTGACTCAACCGATGTAAATCGCGTATTAACATATTAACATCTATAACGTACCCTATTACCTGTGTATGCGTTTCTCTACCTCCATTGGTCACTATGGGTACAACATAATTGGTACTCACGTAACGACGTCTCGTTTTTATTTCACCCAAACCAGAGAATGAAATTTTTCAATGCATTTATTCAAACATGATTTGGAAACGTGACTGAATGTAAAAAGGTGTATTGTATTGAATCTATAGCAGTTTCAACAAGAAATCTTACGCCTAAATTGGTAAAAAAAATGGATTAGTACGAATCTGACGCAGGTACTGACTTAGGAATTATGCTTATTTAAGCAACTTAGCCAACTGACAAGTTTATTTGTTTGTTGATAATATTCTTTATCTTATAGTTAATTTCTGAAAAACTGTTCTCGTTTTAATTTACCTAAAATATTTATAGATACGATTTTTTTTTTATCTTCATGAAACTTAGATAAGAAGAACCATGGGGCTAAATTAGAAATGACTACCAAAGTTTAAGAAGTCCTGTTATAATTACGTTACCCCACTTGACCTAGAAACCCCTTTATGAGTTTTAATTTAAGCCCTATTTTGCAGTGAAAATAAAATTTATTTTTGCAATAGATGGGCAAACACTATTCCAAATTTTAAGTCGATAGCATTAGAAAATACCTGAAATACGCAGCTGTAACAAGGGATAGACTAATTTATATATGGGAGTGTTTTGACATTGATTGCCTAGATTTAAAATCAAAAGCCAATAAATTTATGAAAAGAGAAGTCATAAAACAAAATTGACAAAAAAAATAGTTAAGATAATACTGGAAACATTAATTTTTATGATTTTAGCGAGCTCTACCATAATCTATACTTATAATAAATATGTAGAGAGGCCAATTTTGTACATTAAATATATTTAAAAAATAACTATCAGGGGGTGATTAGGGATCGATACTGATGCCAAAAATGCAATCAGTAAAATTTTTGTCTGTCTGTCTGTCTGTCGGTCTGTATGTTCGTTATAGAAACAAAAACTACTTGACGGATTTTAACGAAATTTGGCACAATTATTCTTTATACTCCTGGTCAGGTTATAGTATACTTTTCATTACGCTTCGATCAATAGGAGCAGAGCAGTGAAGGGAAATATTGGGAAAACGGGAGAAGTTACTCCATTTTTTAAGCTTCCGTCGCGTGTGCAGCCTTAATGGTTAAAGCTACATAGAAATCATGTATGACGGAAATGGTCTCCTTAAAATTATATAAATAAATTCTTTGACAGAATATATCTATCTTTTATGGTTGACTAACAATAACACGTGAAACTCCCGATAGCTTAGCAATTCGGAGCTTTCTGATTATATTTGTCTACTCTTACGTTGACAACACTCTCACTCATCACTAATTAAAAAATGTTAACATTATTACCTATTCAACAAAAAAAGAATCATATAAATCGGTGTAGAAACACCAAAGTTATACATGAAATACGCTAATAAGTCATCGCGCGTGAATACAGAATCATGCTATAAGGATTATTTTTGTGTATCGTCAACCACATCTTATATCGTCGGTTTACGATGACGTAACAAATATATTAAATAGGGACAATTCTTGGCTATGCAAAAGATCTATTTTAACTCCTCGCAATGACCAGGCATCTGAGATTAATAACAAAATACTGTCGAATATACAGGGGGAAAGCAAAGTTTATAGATCAATAAATAGAATGGTCGATGAACAAGAAGCCACTAACTATCCGATAGAATTTTTTAATTCTTTAAATATTTACTTCCTCCTCATGAAATTTGTTTAAAAATTGGCATTCCGATTATTCTGCTCCGAAATTTAAGACCACCACAACCTGTGCAATGGAACTCGACTAAAAGTAGCCCAGTTGCAACAAAATATAATCGAGGCTCAAATTTTAACAGGTTGCGGTGCAGGAGAAACCGTCTTTATTCCTATAATACCAAATAATTTTCCATTCCAATTTAAAAGGACGCAATTCCCAGTATCGGTGTGTTATGCAATGACAATTAGTAAGGCTCAAGGGCTAGACTTTTCGTGTTGCCGGAGTAGATCTCGGTGACAGTTGTTTCTCGCATGGTCAGTTATACGTTGCTCTTTCCCGTGTTAGCAGTTCTAGAAATCTTTATGTTCACGTGCCGGACGAGTCAACTTTCAATTTATTTTACCCGGAAGCTTTGCGCTGAAGTATTTTCGTTATTTATATACTAAAGCCTCATGTGAACGTGACCTAAACAATATTACCAATACAATTAACTTAATAACACACAAGGAGTAACACGCTGACGGAGTCGCGGGCACAGCTATCTATACTTTTCTGCCGGAAGTCACTATTCCACGCGGACGAAGTCGCAGGCAAAAGCTAGTGTTGACCATAACATTGTTGAAATCCAAACCACTGTTTATATAAGTGTTATTCAACTAAACTTGCTGAGAAGTGCATAATTATAACATTTTAATAGTTAAGATTTTTCCATTCTATTCCAGATCCATTGGTTTAAAAAAGTCTTACATAAAGTTGACCAAACCACCAAACTCTAGTCCAATATATCCAATCTGCTTTTTCCCTATAAGCTTACGTTAACTTGCCTTACCTTTATTTTACGTTGATTACATGATGGTAGTTTGTTAAGTTCTGTCGATATTCCAAACACGTCGTTAATTTTGTGATCATTACGTTAGTCAATCACGTATAGAGTGGCGCGAAATGATAGTGGAATCCATCTAAATTAAATATTATAGATTGAGTGTTCAATAAATTACAAACAAATAATGGTCATAATACACTTACTAAAACTGATGTAATGCAAAACATTATGGATTATTTAGATAAATGGTACTCGTAGTTAACCATCCAAGCTAGATGGCTTGACAATACAAATTATAAAATATATCAACGCATAATATAGATATTCATAAATACACACGTATCTAGATATTTAATACGGTAATAATGAGTCACAGTAAGAGCAAACGTACGTTTAAGTTAATAAGACTCGTAGAGACGAGGACTTCTATTTGTTTCAATAATACCGTACATTAAAATTAACAAGGGTAACGTTGGCAATAATCTTACATACCGCACGAGGCAGTACGGCGCGTGCAAGGGTATTTAGGGGTTAATTAAGAAACCGCAGACAGCGGTGCGGGGGGAGCGGTAATCCCTTTGTCACCGATGGCAA
This sequence comes from Protodeltote pygarga, assembly GCA_936450705.2. Lineage (NCBI taxonomy): Eukaryota > Metazoa > Arthropoda > Insecta > Lepidoptera > Noctuidae > Protodeltote > Protodeltote pygarga. The sequence goes on along the minus strand of OW388249.2, from coordinate 9,077,380 downwards.
GACGCTGCCGCCGCCGCTACGGCTGCACGGCAGTACAATTGTTATGATTACGATGTAGATACGTGTACCTACCGTGTCCATTAAATACCTTCATACTGTAATATCTTATTGTTGCAATATGTTTCATCGTACACGTACCCAATAACATTAATAAAACTTTTACTGAGTTAGGTATCCACAGCGTGTAAATCTGAATTGAGTAATTTGTAAAATTAGTAATAGGTATTGATAAAATATGTTTTATGTTAGATTCGATTCATTAAAAACTACTGGTACTGCTTTAATCAAGATAATGTTAATGGTATAGTTACTAATGTTTTATGTTTGCATTAAACTGATCGAATTACAATTTTAACGTACGAGCATGTCAAATACGAGAGGCAATTCAAATAATTACGTCCGGGATTGGGTCAACTAAATATTCCAAAACTAATAATGAATAGGACTACCAACACCGCGCCCGCGCCGCGCCGCCCTCCTAACTCGAGAATAATCTCATATTAAAGCTGGCCCTTATGCAAATGAGAAGCGGTCAGTCGGAAGTCATCAAGCGCGGACGGGTCGGCGGCGGCGCGGGCCAGCGACGGAGCGGTTGCGGCGCGACTCCGGGCCCACCGCAAATTGACAAGGCCTTCACCGCCAAATTGATTGCAGCTACACAGGCAGTCAGACACCTCGTTATAATACCCATGACACGCCATCATGACAAATAGCCTAACGTCCTATGTTTTATCTGTTTAGAGAAGTCCGCTCCAATTATTGTATTACATAAATTGTTGTGACAAAGCCGTCAATGGAGATAAAGTTATTTTAAGTAGCTTTAGCTTTTTTAATATTTTTACGAAGTATATATAAATTTATATACTTTGTGGCTTTCTATTACTTTGGGTGATATTGTGGTGACCTAATCGTACTAATACTGTTTAATTCATAATATATTATGTATAAATAGGCAAACTCAAAATACTTCAGTACATTTTCTCTTTTGTTTTGAAATCGAACTGTAAATTTTTGTTTTGTTTAGTAGCTATTGGCGGGCTTCAGTGTTATCAATATAACTAATAAATTGGAAAATAAATAAGTACGGTACGGATAAATTTTGATCAATAGGCGACCTCAAATTATAATAATTGGCCAGACATTACTGTCACCAGCTTAATAATGAGTTTAAACAAAATCAATATAAAGTTTTGTTATGGTAAGTGCGATTCTGTAGCCAAATATTTAAGTTTATACGTCCCTTGTCACAGATGTTGCTCGTAATATTCTCATATACGATCAAATTCTTTTAAGAGATCCGCAGATAAAGAACGTGGCGGCGGGTGTTTGGACGGTTTCGGACTTTCACTTATTTGTATGCTTTACCCTTCGTTGGGACACGGACGTGACTATTCGAGATACATAAACCCTGAGTGAATACAGAAAATAGAAATAAAGTAACATACATAATATTAGTTTTACTGGACGGATTGTGGAAAAAATGATGTAGGTACAATTTGTATCTAATATTTGCCTCTGTTATTATTCAAGTCGTTTCTTTTGACTGTGATATTTTACAAGCAATTTATTTGTTTGATAAGAATTTTCATTTTTGGATTCGTATAAGTAATTGAAATGAATGTTTTATAATTAAGGTTTTGGAGGAATTGCGAATGTATCCAAAGTTTAAAAAAAACATTTATTGAATTCTTGCGTAGTGGACTTAACAACTGTTTGGTTAATATTTGAAACCAATTCTATTGTAACCAGTAAGTAAAACCAACCATATAATAGTAGGGTTTTACCTTTTTTTATGAAAAATAATTTTAATTTTAAATTGTAAAGTTACCTAACATACAGATAGATCATCGTTTACTTTAGGTTTACTACAAAACAAGATCAAGATACAGAACAAATTCTCGTAACATACGAATATTGTCACCACAGCTCTTTTGCGCTAAACACCATCATTTAGAGGTGTTATGTATAGTAAAATGGCTTAGAACAGTCTGAAATATAGCACTTGGGGGAAAAGAAAGCTAAGGGTTTTGTCCGACGGGAGACATAAAATAGATATTATCAGTAGCATTAAATAGACGTGCCAGTATCGTAGATATTTTGTATAAAGAATGACATTACAAAAAAAGCCTTGTATCCAAAAGAGCTGCAGTATCGATAAAATAATTTTCGCGTTTATTGTGTAATGTTTTTGCCATCTATTGTTAAACTAACTATTACTATCTTGATTAAAATTTGCTACACCTACAACTATTCAGCTGAAAACTTTCAAGTTTAAAAAACGAATTTGTATCGAGAACAATAAATTAAGCTCCTATAAGTAAAACCTACTTACTACTTCTTCACAAAGACAAATAGTCATAAAGTCAAGAGATATAGTGATGTAGTTGCGGTTACACGTAGCACATTATTGACGAAACATGTTTGTAGGGTCATCGAGGCCGGGTCATGTCGCGGTCAGTTAAGCGGAAGTGCGGAAGCAGATGTTGACAGGTCGCGGAAAGCCGCTCCTCCCCGACTTGATATCGCTCCCCCTCCCGCCTGTCACCGGTACTTACTTGTGATGTTCGGAACACCCATTCAATCTTGTTGCCCAATCATAAATATATACTCGAGATTTCGTATGCCGTAAACCTTAAATATATGTCTATAAAAAGTTATATAAATGTAAATACATTATGACAGGGGCTGTAAGATATGTCTTACATACGGTGTTGACAGTTATGTAATGTTTTTATGTACGCACGTGCGTAAACCAATAACTTTATTGACATAATTTGCTATCTAACTGCTGGAAAAATGATTTCAAACTCCGTCTGAATCTGGCTGGTCACCAGTCCAAGATTTGACTAATTTATCTACGTATTGAAATAACATTGCCTTGATGAATCGATTTCACGAATAAACTTTTACGCTACAAAAGGAATTTTCAGTCTAAATTTTGAGTTTCTGGGTAATGGTCCGCTCTTAGTGTCGTCTTCTCTCTCAAAATTAAAACTAAAATAATTATATTAAAAATTTCGTTAAAAGCACTTTATGTTTAAATACGACGAATTTAAAATAATCAGATTACACAACCGTTGGTGTTGGGTTAATATATTGACTTACAAAATAAAAAAACAACGTTGAATGTTACAATGTTTACCGAGTTGGTTTTGATATTCCCGTTTATTGAAACACTAAATGCTTGTATAATAAAGTTTCTTAAAGCTAATCACTAATTGAACAAGTGTTTTGGGGCTGCTGGCGTAAGTCGTGAGATCTAATTAAAGCACCTACCGCGGTGCGCCGCTCAACCCCAGTCGGTGCCTATTATCACGCCTCCGCCTCCTATTAGCATTGTCTCCTCGAGGGCGATACTTATCTTTATTTAAATTCACTTCTTGGTAATTGGGTTGACGAGTCGACAACGTGATTTGCATTGATGAAAATTGGCCAGTGTACCGGGCCCTCGTAACTTACTTCGTCGCCTAATTTGTTTTATTACGTTTGTAAAACGGAGACGATTTTATCGTCGTCCCGATTTGTTTACATTTGTTCACAGAACCAGTATCCAATAGCGATTATAGTAATCGTAATGAGCTAGATAGATTAATCGACATACATAAGCAGAAAAAACTGGGTAACAAGTTGTAAAGATCTGATATACTTTGTGTGTGCGCTGGAAACAAATTGGGAGGCATAGACGTCACTTGTACCATTTTTGCTGGCAACGCCCTACGAACGCATTCAAAGAGGATGCGCTTGGTTATTTCTCATTACAGCACACGCGATAAAATCACACAGACTCGTTGCCTCATTAAAATCTTCTGGTGCGCGCATCTGTAAGCCTTTTGTGAAGGCAGGAGCGCGCCGCTCTTGACGCCTTTCGCGTGTCATTTCGGGCACAATGCCGCACGGCGAGGGACGCGACGCCTGGCAATTTTTGCTTTTTATCAGTTTATCGAGAAATATTTTATGCGGATACACTGTTATTATATTATATTCTCCTCACGTTAGATTCGTATTCTGTACTTGAATGACGTGTTCATATCTACGGCGGCGCGTTGTGTGCGTTACATAATACATGCGTACACGTAAATTATTGAAGTTGTAAGAATACATGACATGTTCTTCGTGATTTCCTCGGTATGTCCTTCACGTTTTCCTATTTACATCTCAACCAACATTTGTCTAGGAAAATATGATTGCCTCTCCGCCATTACATTTTACTAATCCTACAAATAGCCTTGTAATAAATCTATATACAAAGTGTAATCGTTTAAACAATAATGCCTGGCAGTAATACCAGGCATTATTCTTTAACTGTTTATTTGCTGTATCGTCGAATAATATCAAAATGTGCCCCATCCAGCCACGTTTGATCTATATAAATTATGATCCACTACAAATTAAAAATAAACATATTTTTTATCTAATAAACCCACAAACTTCTGTTATTAAATTGTAGTTTTGTGATATTAACATTTCGTGAAATGTAGCTTTGGACAAAAATCATTAAGACGTAAAAATAATTTAATTAGGTAACTATTGATTTGCAAATTATTAGTGCTAACATTTCTCACGTAAGTAAATACCTATAGTAATTATATTGAATGAAATATTCTTATACAGAGAATGAGAACCAATATTTATGCCAATCAAAGGAGAAAGGAAGGAGGCCCCTTCTCATACAGAGAAGAGGCCTCCTTCCCTTCTCCTCTCTGCAGTGGGACAGTTACAGGCTAATTTATTTATAATTTTTATTATTATACTTATATGAAATATATATCTGAAACCCGAGTAAAAAGATAATTGTAATGATCCTGATGTAGGGCAAATTAAGAATAAAAAATTTGTGGAAAAAATAATTTTAGAATAAATTAAGGGATACAACAGAAACATTAATTTTACATCTACGTTATAACAAACAAACTTTATAGCATGACATATAGGTAGTACAACAAGTTGTAAAGTAATTAATGCGCGGCTGTGTTTCGTGCAATTTAAATACCTTGAATATTATAATAAAGAAGTAAATATAAGTAAATATTATTGCATATTTCCTTCGAAGAAACTGTAATTAACTATTTCATTAGAGCAGTGACAGTCTTCATTAAGGCCAAGTTCCGAGAACGAGAACCAGTTTGTCGCAAACTGTACAGAAGCAACCGAGTTATTATAAAATAGAATTATAAGTTTCAACCCAACTGTTGCTGATCTGATGCTACCTGTCCTGAAGATGTTTATTTTACTTATAATATGTGGGTACTTATATTAAAAGGTTTTTGTCACAAAAAGGAAAACTAATATTGTTTTCCATTGTTATTCTAACTGCACAGTCACATTTCAGCTCATTTACTTAGGTAATAATATTTTAATTTACGCAATTTTAAAATTGGCATGTTGCCAGTATAATTTTAAATTGCACATTTTGAATGTAATAGTACACAAATTAAAAGTTGTAGATTGTGCAGAGTTTAGAATTAAACAGCACATTTAGGCACAATTTTGTACAATACGGTAGTTCAATATTTAACGTGTTTCACTTTGCATATTCACAAGGCGGTCGGGCGGGTTACCGCTCGGCGCTCACCTACCGACTTGGAATGGTAATGCCGCCCATTAAGCGCGCACTGTGCGGTGCGCCCGTCCTTGTATCACCGACTTATTACTTCATTTTTGGATTCCTATATTAAATTATTGGTTTACTTGTCTTTACTTTTCGACTGTATATCCAACTATTAGTATGTTGTATGTTCTCACTTCGACACAGGATCGAACTGAAGTGGTACCTAACTAATCGCCACACTACACGTATCAAACGAGAAATTAATTTCTCAAAATTTTAGAGACGCACCGGAATGGATACTACCTACTTCCAAATTAAAGCGTTTTAATACGAGTATATTATTTAACTTTGTTTATAGCTGACAGTTCCAAATAAAAATTTGCTATTACCATTACACACAAAACAATTTATCGTGTTTGAATTCCAAAAATAAATGAAAAGCATAACATTTTACAAAACAGACTGCCTTAGAATTTTAATTCGTGTGTTTTTGTATCGTATTTTAACGGAGTCCGGTATATCTCGATAGTACTAAAGCCGTATGTTTACAAATTGGCAATACAATATTACAGAATGGAGGGCACGTCGCCGTATCGGCAACGCAATGGATGCAAGTCACGAGCGCGCGCCCCGCGTCAGATGCGCTCCACGCAACACTACACACATGTACAACATTCCTATTACATCTCACTACTAAATTAATATTAGGCAATTAGTCTGTAACGGGTTAAAGTCAAAAATACCATTTTGTGTGTAAACTTGCGGACTGGTTCAATTAATGAACGATTGTGTCGTTATCGAATACTAGCTTTTGCCCGCGACTTCGTTCGCGTGGACTTCAGGTTCAAAATTGTAGCCTATGTGTTATTCTGATGTATAAGCTATATTGTGGTGAAGTTTCATTCAAATCCATTCAGTAGTTTTTACGTGAAAGAGTAACAAACATCCATACATCCATACTTACAAACTTTCGCCTTTATATGAGTTATCGAATATATATAAGTATACTTTATTTACCTATGAATATACAAGTGAATACGAAGTAGAATGCTTTATCACTCAATGCAATCTAAATAAATTCTGTATCAAAACAGATCTTTAGTGAAATATTTGTGGGAGAAGCACTAAGTGGGCAGAATTCTGTCTCAGTACTGGGTTACTTGACGTAAGAGTTTTCCCCGAAAGAAAGATAAGAGCGTGAGGAAAAGCGAGCGTGGACCACTCCATATTGTGTACACCACATGTGATAGTGATCGAGTAAATATTGATTTGTCTGATAATTTACGTTTACTACGTATTAAGTTTATAAGAAAGTTGAACTATAAAATAACAAACAAAATAAAATTATAACAAAGGTTTTTTTTTAGATTTTCAATAACCACGGAAGTAGTGTATATTACAATATTTGGAAAAGAGTTTTTCATAATTTTCCTTTCCTGCAGACGTTGTGAGTTTTGCATTGCATTGCAATGCAGTGCACGGATGTATGACGCAGCGTCTCTTAGGAATCAATGATCCTTCCTGCTTGTCGCATGTTTGTGTACCTATTTTTCGTGATTTCGCCCACACAGCTTACATAAACGCCGATTGAAGTTATAACAAATCACGCAAAGAATCAAATATTACGCTGAAATCGCAAGATATTCGTATTTGTAAGGAAGTTAATTGGCGTAGAAAGTTGTGTGTTCATGTAATACGAAATGAATGAAGCGGAATATGATCGCGACGACAACACTGACTGAGCACTTTCTCCCTGCTCAATAAAGGGAATCTGTTGTGTGAGATACCTTTGATAGGCAAGCGTTCCGTTAGTATGTAGATGTATGCTTAGTGAGTGCAGTTACGTATTCTGTCGTCGGCAGCGGATCGTTATCTGTTTCCACTAAAGGAAACTGGCTTTTCCACGAAAGAACCACCCCAACGGTTTCAGCGTCCCCCTTCGCCCGACTCGACTTCTCCTTTTTGCGTTATTTCATTTTTCTTTGCTAACGTGCACCTGCTAGTTAGCTGCCTGGGGCTCTCATTGCTCCTGCGATGTTAGCTGCCCGTTTCCTCGCATCATAGATAGATAAATTCAATCTTAATTTTAAACGTATTAAAAATAATAGCATAAATAATACTACACGAGATGACCAAACTTATAAAATAATATTCTACGTGTTGAAACTTGAGTATAAAGTGTAGTTACTGTAATATAGAACGCTCGGTCGGCTATGAAGTTTAATGTTAGATGTCAGTACAAAGGATGGCGGCGTTCAGAGCGTAGCTAGAACACAGTTTCCTTGATACATTTGTATTCCTTACAGACAAGTTATCAATATACCCGTTGGATGCCGAGAACGCGGACTGAGCTGTCCTTCGTTCAACAATTTTTATTTTTCTCTAGTCTATACCTACCCATCTTTGTAAAATAACAAAATAAAATATGTAATAATTTTATTGAAACAATTTATTTAGCACCCTTAATATTGGGGAAGTATTATAGTGATAACTAATTAAACGCGAATTATTCCGATGCTCTCTGTTTCCGGAAACATAATATTCGTCGTCAGCGGGACAATTCGATGTTCTCGTATTGCGAAAAAATAAAGCTGGTATGTACGGCGTCACGCGTGCGAAATAAAATAACAACGACAATATGGTGCGGATGGGGCTTGATACATATTTGAATACATTACCGAACACGCAGATAATGCCACCAGCATGCCCATACTTATTCATAACGCCGTCTCAAACTGTGAATGAATACAAATATGCCATCTCTCTTTCTAGGAGTCTGGTTTCAGTGCCCAAATCGGGTAATAGAGAAGGTTTTATTTGATAACATCGTTGCTATGATTAGGTATATATTTAAATTACATTTGAGCAATGTTTACGATACATCATAACATCATGTGACAATTTGATTGATATCTATTAGGTACTTATACAATTACTACACACACGTCACTTACGGTATATATTAATTTAGTACTTATTTCAATGCCGCGCGCGTGTTTTTCATAATCTGTTAGTATGACAATTAAAGTTAACGGGTAAATTAAAGTAAAGTAAAGTAAAGTAAAGTAAATTAAAGTAACGGTAAAGGGTAACGGAATTTTATGTGAATTTACAAACGCTCCAAATAATTTGGATTTTCATAAAAATGTATGCATCAATGAAAACGTACTAATAAGAAATAGAATAAGAATTACTTAGAATAATTTACATAATTTTTATAACTAATTAATTATTTGTATTTATTTTTTATTTATATAAAAAAAAATATATATATATAAATAATTAATTAGTTAACTAATTAATTACTTAACTTATAAATTATTTATTTTTAAATTAAATAACATTAAATTATTTTTATTTAGTTAATTTAATTAATCTAAAATGCGCTGCAAAGTGGCAGGTTAAATTTTTTTTTCGACTATCGAAAAGCAAATAAATCTTCATTTGACGTAACTCAATGCATACTACGCCTTTGTTTGTAGCGGTATGACGTCAAGCTTGATATGATTAATGGAAGCTATGTATATTAAAAATATGCGCATGTTCAAAATATTTTAGGAAATACTATACCTATTAGGTATTATTATGTATATATAACTATATTATTTTAATTGAATAGAAAGGAATCAGTCAACCACCCATATATCACAAGCTGTAGATCTTTTCGACCGTTAATTAATTATTATAATTATGTTTATTATCAACCAAATATTTGTCCACATACCAATCATCATCTGCCTAACCTTTTCCCAACTATGTGGGGTCGGTTTCCAGTCTTACAAAATACAATATAGAAATAAAATAATTTCTACATTTAGAAATTCTCAGTAGCAGCATGGAGTCTGGAATTGTGCCTGGTGAATGGCAATAGGCTCTCCCCCTAATACATGAGACTTATAGCCGACGAAACGGTATGGGTGTATTGCATACACCTTTGCCTTTTTTCTGTTTTTTTGTCGTTTGGAAGACATCTGCCTTTCATCTCTGGGGAATACAGGCGTGTCTTATTAAATATTTTATATTTTATTTATTTTTTTAAGTTTGTGCCGCATCGTGGGTAGTACACACAATTTCACAAAGCACAAACATACAGACAGGATCAAATATCTGACACTCATACAAATATTGGTCCCGTACGAGAATCAAACCGGCGCCACCAAGCGCAAGAGGTGAATCGCTACGCCAATCGTGTCGTCATATATACTAACTAATATTATAAATGCGAAAGTAAGTGTGTTTGTTTGTTACTTTTTCACGCCTAAACCACAGAACCGATTATCCCGAAATTTTGCATATACGTTGTCAGAAATACAGAAACGGAAATAACCCTTTCATCTCGAAAAAAGGTACTGTTAAGGTACCCGAGGAAAACAACAATAACTTTTTTATGATAATAGATGGTGCCACGTCTACGACCTGTCAAATTCTAAATCAACGCGAGTGAAACTGCGAGCAAAAGCGTAAATAATAAAGCAATATATAGTGTAAATAATTGTTCAATAGAAATGCTTTTAGAACTATTGTAAAGTAAACATTATTATTCTTTTCTCTTCAAGTGAATGTGCGCTGCATCAAACGAAATTCAGAGTTATTGAACCACTTTGCTCGCAATAATTTCAATGTTCTCGACGATACGCCATTGGTGATGCGCCAAACGTCTTCAATTACATTGTGAATGAATGGCTGCTACTTGTTGGTCTTGTTAAAACCAATACTAGAAGGAGATAAGTAAGTGGGTGATTAATTGACTTAAAATTGTACTTAGATGTTGGTTTCGACAATTAGTTGATAAATATACGTTTAGGTGTATTTTTAAATATTATTCGTGTGCCAAACCTATAAAAATTTTTCGATCACATAATACCCTGCTATTATTGAGAATTATTTCTTCTACTTCGAGGATAAGAGTAATGGTAAGGAGTAAGGTAATTCTTTTCACATTTTGAAGTGTTAGCTCAGAATAACGAACAAACCAGAACCCGCGTTCAATCATATTTCCTCGCCGCGCAGTGTTCATAAACAAAACGTAAACATAATGAAATCCTAAGGAGTCTGTTTCTTAGTACTGGTTTACTGGTGAGAATCTGGAATCGACACACGTTGACAAAATTGACGTTGAATTAAGAATTTAGAATTTACAGTGAGACAAACGTCTACACTATGATCGCAATGTAGTAGACTAACCGTCAAAACGTGAAATCACTCTATTAGAGTGAGACACTCAGGAGTGATATAGGGTGCTTTACTTTTTTGCGATTTGACGGCTTCTGGTTTGTTCTGTTTTCTAAGAGTTATAAGTCAAAAAGTAATATTTAAGTAATAAGTAATATTTATCTATTCTAAATCAACTTTCTTTTAAATGAGACCCATAATTAAAAAAAAAATATCCCTGCTTTACATATAGGAGAAGCCCCCTGAAATATTTTTTAATTAAAATTTATTTGATAATTTTATCGGATTCATATTCATATATTATATTCATATATTTGATTCATATATTATAGAATAATCATGCAAAATTGTAGGTCTTACGAATGAAGACGAACATGACAAAACTATTATTATGGTTCCTAGTTTTAAAACGGAATCCTAAAAAGTATGAGTCAGTATGTTAGAAGTCTAGTCGAAGAAGCTTTTGTTAAAGAGAAAATTGTGCAAGCGGACGAATGTTTGCATGTGTGGCCCCCGGTCGAGAAGGCGTTCACAGTTCACGCTGATTTCCTGTAAACACATCTATTGTGTCGCCGACATGTTGCCAGCCCTCACACCCTTCACACGGAAAAATGTTACGAATAATTATCTGTGCTACGTTTTGTTATGCATGCTTAGCTGTTCAATGGGCGAAAAAATGACAATATATTTGAATGCTGATATGTTTTGACAAGATTTGTCCAATATTATGAATAGGATTTTTTTAAAATTTTTATCACATGTTTTTTTTGGAAATGAGTGTTAGTAATCTAATAAATTTAGTTTTAAAATTAGTTTATTAGTAAAAAAAGTAGTCTAATAAAGTTAAGAAATATGGGCTACGACTTGCTACGAAATTTGTAGACATTGTCTACGACGTAGCGAAACGACTACGAGATTATTGAGAGAAGTTCCAACGGAATAATCTCAATAAATTCAAGTGAAGGGTTAGCTCTGAATGACTTACAACTTTTTAACTACCACCCTAGGTGGACGATAAAATTAATAAAACCCAGCATCTGCCCCCATATCATTTATGGGCCATTGGACACTAGGAGGTTTTCGATGTTAAATAAAGCTGACGAAATACTCTAAATTCTACGGACTAAATACTACTACCAAAAACTATTTGAACTTCTGCGAGAGGCAAAGCCATACTGGCTTCAGTACGAATGAAGCGACTCGACCGGGGTAGTACCACCCTCACAGAATGTCACAGAATAGGTTATCGAGAACACTATAGGCCCTATTCCCATCTCATCCATAATCCTCCTATGTTTCCCTCCGTTTCCATAATCTTACACTTGGTCGGCAACAAGTAAGTGATACCCTGGTATTGCAAGCGTCTATAGATTACAGTAACCGCTTAAAAACCATAAGCCTGTTTTCCTCTATAGTAGGATAAAAAAAATATTCTCATATCAATTTACAAGTATTAGTATTATAAGTAACGTCACATAAAAATAACAGGAATCTTAGTTTGGTACCGTAGAGCATTACTAAATTCAATCATGAAAGGTAAATATTTTCCATGTTAATTATGTGTATTATCTGACACAGTGTTGTTAATGGTTAATAATTATAACATTATTAATTATCCGCTATCATTGCTAAAGGGTAATGAGAGTAGTATTAATTACCCTCTGGAGTTCATTTATAGTACATTTTGTTACAAGAGCGGTAAGTACACAATTACTATCGAGGGAATAACGGCATCAATGTTAGTAATTGTCATACTTCTTGAGTGACATACAATTCTTTTCATCATCATCATCATTTCAGCCATATGACGTCCATTGCTGAACATAAGCCTCCCCCAATGATTTCCAGATTGGCCGGTTGGAAGCAACCTGCACCTTTATTTATACGTGCAAGATAATAAAAAACTCATTAAACAAAATATTTTTGTTAGAGTTACTAAACGGTACTATAATAAATGTTTACATAAAATTCTTATAAAGATCGATTTTTTAAGCATATTTTTTTTATATTAATTTGATGTCTACAGTCAATGTTTTTTTGTCGAGTGTTCCAACTCTTTGCTTGTATTTTACGGAATGATTTAAAAAAAAAATATGCCCTAGGCCGTAATTTTGTAATAAAATACGATTTTTACGAGCAAGTTTCTGATAAAAAATAATTTGAAATAGCTGCTAAACAACACTTTAAAAAATTTATTTATAAACAGAAGAGAAAATGGTAGCTACGTGGCTATTTTGTCTTTGCCTTTTTGTATATAGATTTCATAAATACATAATAAAGTAAAGTATGAAAATATTTACCTTTACGGTTGAATATAATACAGAGGGTATTGATCGAAAAATAATTACAGCATGAAGAACGCATTAAGATAAATATGATACAAATTTAATGGAACTGTTTATATTACGATAAATAAGTGTAAGGTTAATAAATATACTAAATGAAATTTATTTCAGTCTGTGTGTATCATGCATAAGGTAACTTTATTAATCATTTGCAATTGATGTTATATAGTTCGCTTAGGATCTTTATTTTTAAAAACCCCACTGTTCCACAGTGATAAAGGCTTTGAAAGTTGTTAAATTAATTTTTCATCATACTTGCTCATAAGAAGGGCTATTATATGGCTATTAATAAAAAGGGGGTGGTAAATCTAAAATTACAAAATGTGTAGTACTTTTTAAAAAAATATCGTAAAATACAAGTTAAGCAAAGAATTTCTATACTCGATATAAAAATAAATACTATCGTCATACATAAAGTTTTAAGAAAGCAAGGAAAAAAATAATGGACTGTATTATTATTAGATCTACTATCGTTTATCACATTTTTAAGTGCTGTACTGATGTTATTATACTAATATCTTTTTTTACCTTTTGAATATAATTACCCGTTAGAGATGCAGTATTTTTACCATTTAAACCTTTTATTTTGCTAAACATATTCATATGATAGTATGACAGTGATTTTAACCATTTTTAACACTTCGATGACCTCGATGACGAAACCGACACTATAAGCAAGCGACATCTATAAAATACGAATAAACATAATAATTGTACAGTTCTGGCAGTAATTGATCAGTGAATTATCACTTAAAGTGGTTCAAGTGTATCAATGAGATAAACTCGGAGCCAGAGATTAGACGGCGCCTGTCACCTCGAGCCCTCGTCGAACTTGAGGGCCACTCGAGACAAGCCCCGGGCCCCCGCGACATTTGTGAGCAAACACGCCTCGCAAAATATGCAGAACGCGGCCTCAAATTAAGTTTCACCTTCCTGTCTGAAGTTATGTTAAAGTCTGAAATTATCATCGTGTAGCCTGTTTTTAGTCACTTTAATTAAGAAAATACTAAAGTTGAACTATAATTACAATATCATACATATTAAGATTATAAACGCGTAAGCGTTTGTTTTCAGATTATTTTACGGATAGATGCTACCAGCTAGGCATTTTAGTGCAGCGAGTGTTGTAGTGTGAGCATTGAATTTTATGACTGTATTCGATATAGCATAATCTGACTATAACATGAAAAAATCTCGCTAAACTTAAAGCTGATACAGGCTAATGTGGACTAAGAATTTGGCCTATTCAAAGCGAGGCGAATAATTAGAAATGTTCAGGCGCAGCGTCCGCGAGTGATTGATGTAGTGGAAGTCGGTGCTATTGCCGTGGTCCCCCCCACTCTCCCTCAGAGAGCCTCCAGCCCCCTGCCGCTGCGACAACTTGGAGACATTAAGAATATTTAAATTGTAAATTGCTCCCCTGCACTGAATACCTATTTACCAAAAGTTGCCCTTTTATACTCTCTAACTTGAACACAGTTAACATACATTTTATTCAAGTAACAATATCATAACGCACGACTTGTTTGTCAAGTAAACAAAACAATAATTTGTATGATCTTATAATTACCTTCCTGCATGAACAGGAATTTTGTAGATCTACCTACTTCAACATTTGTTTGTCTTAATACTTCTGAACTTCCCATACAGTACGGATGATATTTTTTTAGGTAGGTATTATAAACTAATATGAGTATAATTTCAAAGATATTTTATTACAGATTTTTGTGATTTTTATAAAAATGTGCAAGAAATATTCCCCCACCCCCTTCTGTTTCCGAAGTCTATAAACCAAAATATCTGAAATCATTCTCAATAATAGCAGACAGGATACTATGTTTTTGATGTTATACTTCTCGTGAAAATTATTATAAAATTTTCATACAAAATGCTATTAATTGATTAAAATTCTATTAAATTATCATACAAAACCCTTAGTGCGCGAGTTCAACTCGCACTTGCCCGGTTTTATAAACGTAGTACCAATAATTTCAAGCTACAAGAATACATAAATTTATATACCTAACTATCAACTTATGAATGCCAAGAAAAATGAATTTAAGAGATAAAAACGCGCAAATGGAGCAAAAAGGCTACGTTATGATAACAATAAGGCTTGTAGATGGGCTCCTGTAACATGAATATAACAAACTAAAGAACCGGCTTGATTGAATCATCCGCTGTTCTTTGTCATAAATCCGACAACGGGCGGCCGTCTAACAATGCGTCCTGAAATCGTTCCATTTCTCATTTTGTTACTCTCCCCTTTAATCTCGCATCCGTAGAAAAGTGGATCAGCGTTGCAAAAGGGCATTGCAATGCAGACAGCAGACATGCCTCTGATTAATCTTTTGTGAAAGTATTAGCCGACTTTACTCTATTAATTATTATTATGCGAAAGAATGATTAAACGATTGTTTGGATGACCAAAGTATGACCTGTTTTATATTTTTTTGTTAAAAAGTAATTTTACTTTTTAAGTCCATATGGACTTCAAAACATGACTTAACGACGTGACGATGAGACAAACGATTATGTGATTTTCTAGGGTTCCGTAGTAAAAAGGAACTTTTATAATAGATTCTTCATGTCCGTCTGTCTATCAGTCACAGCCATTTTAATCGCAGACTATCAATTCTAGAAAACTCAAATCCAGCTGTGAAATGCTGAATAAGGTCTATACAAATTTTAACGTCGACAAATTTATTAAATAAAATATATAAACATGAATAAAAGACATGTGCATGCGATGCGAACGAACGAATGTAAATCCTGCTCATAAAATCCAAAATAATTACAATTATAGCATTCTTGATATTATACTTTCAAAATTAAAACGAAGTTTCAAATATTTAGTTTTCTTGAAAAAAATATACCTACTTAAAGCTATTTTTCAGTCAATAATCATATTTTATTTAACGCACGCACCGAAGAAATATGTCTCTCAAATGCAATTAAAAGTCTTATAAAATTCGATGTGAGTATTTTCACGACATAATAAGAGCAGATGAGCGTCCATTGACTAAAACAGCGTACCCAGTGGCCACTTGAGGCGCACCCCTGTCAGACTCGCTGCGAAAAACAGGGAGCTTTTTATTTTCTCCGACTAATTTGAGGTTACTTTTGGCGGACGCTCGTGCCCCACCGGATTTCCCGGCCCAATCGCCGTTTATGTAAGTGAATCTTGATAAGCTACTATTAATATTATTTCCATTAATTTTCGCAATAGAATTGTAATTAAATAATTATATCATATCGTAACCTATTACTCCAACATATTTGATATGAAGAACTGTATGAATTTCTATTATAACTTTTACAAAAAATATGGTTTGCCTAATTAAAATTAAACACAGCCTAAGATACAAATTGGCTACTGGAACATGTAAAATGCGCGCCCATTAATTATAATCCATGTAAAGCGATGACGACAAAAACAGAAGGGATAAAAAGTTCTCATAAATAAAGCTGAGCGGAAGAAACATGCGAAAGCCACATAATTGTATAATTCCTGTTACCAGAGAGCAGAAAATCCAAGACAGCCGAGATTACAACCGTTAACCAACTGATCCCGGGACAGAAGAAAACAGAACGTCTCGCGACTTGGATAATGTTAAATTTATTGCAGCGCTAAAATGTTTACGGATATCGCGCGGAAACGAAACGCCCCGAGGACGGCGAGCTCTACTCACCCTTGTAAACACGTTTTATTGGCTTTATAATATGTTTTACGCGTGACGTTTTACAAACGATCCCCGAGGAGCGTCGAATTATTTTTACGGCACGTACTCGTACACCGCGCGAAAACACCGGAAAATTCAGTACACGAGGGATTTTGTAATTACACCTTTTAAACAAACAGTTTTTGTTCCATGATACGCACCAAAAACGGAATATAGGATTTTCAACATTTTAATTGTAACAGCAAAAGTAGAAAGTGTTTCGAATATTTATGTAAAGAACTCTTTGTTCGGATGAATGATTAGTTTTTTCGACGATTCGGTCCCTTCTCAGACATGGGTGCTAATTTGTGAAATCACAGAGTGAAATATGTGTTGTATAGAGCGTGGAATGCGGCGCACTGGAACAATTGCACGCCCTAATACCAGTCAACCGCTTGATGAAGGTCCAGCCGCACCCACCCGCCTCGCGCCACTTCCTGTCAGCCGAAACATATACGTAAACTGCTACATGCCTACGCGTTACTCTTTCAGAGACCGTAACGTGATGGCACCTCACGGGAACAAAATGTACCTATAAAAAAATCAACTAAATTATATTTGTTCCTACACTATAAAAATAATCTAATGAACGGACACAAACAATAACCTATGTATATAAACTGAAAGCTTTCACGAAGAAAGTTTTAAAACTACATACAATTTCCCAGTGTCATAGTTAACTTACTGTCTGGAAGTTGGCCAAGATTTTTCACATATTTTGACGTTCCAAATAGTTGCACATTATCCTAGATATACCTAACTATAGTTATTCCTATATTAGATACCATTTAAAGTTTTATAAGGAACTCCGAAGAATGTCAATATTAAAGGTAAAAAGCTGTTTATATAAATGCAAAACAGATCGGCAGCTTGTCAGATCGGCTCAGTGCAGATCCTGCTGATCGAATATGGATTTAGAGACGTCCCCATTTTATCCGCACACCGACGCACCCTCCTGCCCCAGCGACGTAGTCGGACACGCGAAAAATAATCTTACAACGTGCGACGTCTACACGACCGCCACAAACATATCGATGTCAATGTTATTGACGGAAAATCTAAATTTTCCGGGATTTAAATACATAATGTTCGTCACATTTCGGGGACAGATTATGAAGTAAAACAATTTGTCAATATCCTTCTTATAAAGAGTATAAACGAAACATAATTATTGTAGTTAAAAATCTATTATAATAAACCATATTTCATTTATACTTGTTATCATTTCACGTATCTTCATTTCTGCCTGATTCGAAAATTCTGTCTTATTTGAAATGTAGAAAAAAAATCTAAACATTAAGGTAAATTTCCCTCACATTCGATATACGTATGATTACGTATTACAGTTGAATGAAAATTTTCTTTCAATACAGCCGTACCTTCGTCCCTGACTGCGGCTGAATCCAATCGGAGGGATATTAAAACTTTCCTCCCGCCTGTCCCTGTGCTCAGGCCCTTTGTACTGGAGAGCGTCTGGGAATTTGACCCACCGATCTCTACTTCTTAAAAAATGTAGGTACCGAACTAATTTTACTCTGCTAACATTCAAGTAAAAACACAAACAATTTATTTTTGGAAATTAGACTACATTCCTTTGCTACAAAAAGTATAAAATATCCACTGATTATAAGACAAGTATCGAAAAAATCTGCTCCCTAACCATTAAAGGTTGAATGTAAACGTATTTTAATTTGCTATCTTAATTTGGCGCATTGAGGCAAATGTGTTCCTTATTCAGCCTGCAGCGCATAAATAATTAAGAAAGCGTTCGACGCAGCCCGCTCCGACCTCTCCCAACAGAGTACTAATTAGAACTTTTTATTCATTTTGTTAAATTCAAATATGTATAAGATAAGCAATATAGTGTATAAAGCAATACGGTTTGGTTACCTAAAGTGAATATAAAGTTCGGAATATTGTTAGACTAGAAGGTATGTAACTGTAAATGATATGATTATAATATATTATGTAGTACATGTCTTTTTTACCATCGAACTAAAAAGAAGGTTGTTATAAGTATGAAGCTTCTGTTTGTTTGTGGCATCAAGCTTTTAAAGGGAAAGTCCGATTTCATCAGTGTGGTTCTTAGTTACAAAATACAAAAATAATTTTTGCAGTTAGGTATATCTCATATTCTACTATAACATTAACCAGTATTTTGGGTGACGTTATAAATATTGTATTAAAGAACGATATACATTTCCATGAATGTGTTTATAATAATATTTTTTATACCTACTGACAAAGTCTAGTAAAGTAGGTAAGCTATAGTGAATGATTAGCTTTGTAGAAAGTCGCTTTGCTTTTAGAACTATCTCAAATCCAGACGTTGCACACATTAACTAGTTTTGCGCGAACGAAGTCTGCCTCTTAATTTGTATTCGGCCCTCGGACCGCCCGCGCCCGGGAGGAGCGGGTGTGTGCTCCTTTTGTAGCTTCAGAAACCAATTTGTATACCAGTAAGAAAATTAAAAACTTTCGGATGTTTTTGCAGTTACCTTCTTAACGCAATAAAAGCTTTTTAACCAAACTTGAAAACGAAGATTAGCAATTTGATATGGACTTAGTATGTATGAGTACTTATAAGAGGCCACAGGTTACTGTTGAATAGTTAAGTCATTCAAATAAGATTGATAATAATTATTACATTTATTTTGACATTATAGAATACTTTCCCTTAGTAAAGGAAGGATTTATCTAATGAAAATAAGACCCTAAACTGAGGCAGTTCCCTTTCGTAATAATTACAATTTTACACGAAGAAATTAACATTTATAACATATCTAAAGCCAAAGAATTTCGGAATTAAACAGAAAGTGACATTAAGACAGATGTTAAGAGCCGGAACAATAATTAAGAGGCTGTCGGTTTGAAACCGCGTCGTCGTCGGCGAGATTTAATTAGTGAGAGAACAATCCACGGCGCGGCGACGCGACGGGTGCGGGCGACCCACCTCTTGTACTTTTGGACGCCATGCGCAGCTGTACCGCACCGGGCCCACCTTTACCGCAAAACACTCATTCGGTTTTATATGCTCGTGAACTACGACATCATTACGGTCGTCAGTATCTGACTATAGGTATGCTATGTAGCTAGATATACAAAGCTGTGGATACACTATTGCTAAAATATTATTGCATTTATATATGTCTAACAGTGAGTTCATGTAGATTGATGATGATGATGATGATTGCATTTGAGAAGACCTAATCTTTGATCACAGAATTTTGCTATCCAAAGTCTAAAAAGAAGAAAATGAAGTCCTTAATCTGTTGAATCTGATCGGTAAAATGGCGTGGAAAAGGGTGACAGTGTAAAGGTCAGCCCTTGAGAGATAGCTTCAACGGAGTGTCGATTTTCAAATAAAGATCTAATACGATACCCGACGTCGTATTTATAAAACCCAATAGTGCCGGACTCGAAGCGGACATTCTACTAACACATGTTAGTTTTATCTTAGTTTGTTGTTCGGTCCTAATTAATTCTCTCCTGTTTCGTCATGTTAATTATAATTTCTTAATTTGTAGTATGTCTATTTTAGTGAAGAAGGTAGTCGAAATAAGCAATACACTAGTCGAAATAAGCAAGCACCGTGGTTATGAAAGACATCGTATTGGAAGCTTGTCTTATTAAAATGTGATATGTTTCACAAAAAGAGTCCGATAATACGACACGTCTGGGACTACTGGCAAATCCGATTTCCCTATCTCCCCATATTTGTATTCGAAGCCCGATCCATCTAATATTTCCTTCCAACTCCGCCGACGCTATCTGCGTTCCTTCCTGACACTGAATCTAATCGGAATAGATATTAAAACTTTTCTTACAAGTGACTCGTTCTTTCGATTATATTACCGAAATTACATGAACCTGAGTTTGTTACTTTTAGTAATATTGACGTGGAAATGTATTTAGTTTTTTTTAACAATGAAACTTATATGATCACAATTTTTTTTGTAAAAGCAATGTAATACCTACCAACCTACCAATTGTAAAACATTAGTGTAGATAGAATGTTTTTAATCCTATAAAGTAGAGCGCTCTCAACTAAGTGTAACAAAATAACTTGGAGATAATGTTAATGGATTAGCATCCGTTAACAAAATAAAAAAACCAAGCTATTTGCAGATACTTTTGTCAAATAAACACTCAAAGGACGAGGTTTTGATTAAATGAAGCGTCCGAGCTTAGAAATGCGAGGCGTGCAGGCAGACAATATTCTGTCTGTACCCAGTGCGCCGCGGTGGCTTAGCTTTGTGGGACTTTTCAAGAGGAAACGATAAAAAGAAAAAGTGCTTCTTTGATTTCCTGATTTATGTAAAACAGTACCAATGTTGACTACGTAGTGCAGAGTGCTGCATGTACTTCAATAAATTACATTCAAGGTAACTTATCGTGCTTGAAGTTAGCATTATCATTTAGGCATTTGCGTTTTGTACTTTGTAATGTCACCAGAAAGTTATGGACTTTATTTCTGACTTTCTAAGAGTAGGTATTCTTTGCCATTAGAATTGGAATCTTCACGGGAATTATTACGATTGCAAGACAAACTTAATGTTTACGGTTCATGTTAGCTGTACGCGTGCGCTCGTAGAAGTCCTCTAGTAATTCTTATTAGATATGTTAACTTTACTAGACCTATACTTAATAGAAGAAACATTATAATTATCGAGGAGAAAATAATCAAAATTTTTTTTTTACTTTTACCCTATAATTTGAAAACGGGACGCTCTTTGAGTGACTTTTAAATGCATTTGACCGATTTTAAATCGCAGAATGAGTCTAGAAATAGGTACTGTTTCGCAAATCTTTGACAAAGTAATGAATAGGAAATTTCCGAATCAGCCTGATAGGTCTACTAAATACACACATAAAAGTGTTGACAACACAGAAACTTGTTAAGTGCCTCCATCGGCCTGTATCCAGTCTTATCTAATTTATTTAACTGTTAGCGGAGCCACTTCGAAAACAAGTTTCCTGTGTGTTAGCACATTTCTACACAAGTCTATCCTCATACAACCACGTCCAAATACAATCACAACTTTATAATAACACCACAAACTCTACGCAGAATTTAATCTATTTCGTCTATTGAATTTTTCAATACATTTATTTTAGCTGTATTTATGCCAAAATGTCGATAACGTAAAATTTTGAGAAGGGAAAGTACACTAGCCAAGCCACCCTAACTGCCGCACATTCCGACCGCAGGTTTTTTATCCGGTCTTCTTTCAACCGGGCCCCTCTTCTTTTTGTAATCTCTTTGCCCTTTCAAAACAAGTTCGCAAAAATTACAAGACTGAAACCCGGATTAGCACAGACATTGAACTTAGCGCATAATAGACTGCCTATGCCGTGGTTTCTAGTTTTTCAATAGCTTTCGATATATTACTGTGTGTTACTACATACGGTAAAAATGTTTGCGACGATACAAAGAAAAGAGCAAAGTGAATATCAATGAGATATACATATAAAAGAAAGTAAAATAAACCTTTTTAATCTAAGCAAAAAGGAAGTTATGTGTTGTAGAGTTGCGACGAGCATAAAATATGTATCAAAAGAGTCTCGCCTTCACCCGGCTCTCAAGAGACCACGCTGACGACTTCACTCCCTACTACTTAACACCTTCGAATAACGATTTACTCACTTGTCTTTTGAGACTAACATTTTAAAATTTTCGGTAAATATTACTTTCGGAAAAGTTTATACCTACTATAATAATAATAAACTAATTTCTAATAATCTCAAGGTTGACTTACGTTAATATATCAGGTTTTAATAATGTGGATGGTAGCTAATTGAATCAATTTTATTAGGAAAACTTAGTTCCAATACAAATTTAATTGTATTTGTAGGTAATAGTTTAAATGTAAAAAAAAAAGACATCACAAAATCAGTATCTCAAATGTTGAGCCTTGAATGTAATAGAATAGTATTGTGTGCCTTACCCTATTATGACCATCTATCAGATACCCAAAATAACTATATTCATATGATGAATAATCATATGCTGTTTTTAGCTAATCACCACAGTGATAAATTTTTATTTTTTGACACCAACAGTTTTGTTGGAAACTTGAAAATGACAAGGGGTAATGAATACCTGCCCAATAGATATAAGCGTGAAACAGCTAGATTACTAGCATATACTATTTACACAGTCATAGGTAATATGACGAAGTTCCCTTCTTCCTCCACTGTAGTTAGTAGTGATACTAATAATGATGTGGTTAATTGTAATTTAAACTGACTTGTTCGACAACAGAGAAGAAAACTAAGTTTTTACTACTGTCACATCAAAATATTAATCACTTCTCTGGCAAAATTTTAGATGTAGAATTATTTAATGAAAAATTTAATGTCGACATTTTATGTTTTACTGAAACATGGCTTACGCCAGACACAATGTTGTTTAATATTAATGACTATCATGTCGCTAGTTCGTTCCAGAGAGTGTCAGCAGAAGGCGGAGGCACTATGATTTTGTTAAATAACAAATATGTTCATAGAGAGCGACGAGATATTTGCGACCTCTCTGTTGAACGAATCTGCGAGCTCGCATGTGCAGAGACGGAGGAGTACATTATCTTGTGTGTATACAGGCCTCCTAATTCTAAAACCTCACATTTTTTGGAAGTTATGGAGGATGCCCTCCGGAGGATAAAAATGAACAAAAACATTATAGTATGTGGTGATTTTAATATTGATCTTTTAGTAGATACCACCGCAAAACTAGACTTTATATCTTTATGTAAATCATTTAATTTAAATTTTAATTTCTTTGAGCCAACTAGGGTGACAAAAGATTCTGCTACGTGTATAGACAATGTCTTAACCAACTTTAAAATAAAAGGTAAAAACCTTATATCAGGGGTTCGCTCTGATCATAAGTGCCAGATTATTAAATTAAGTCATAAAATAGTCAATAAGCACAAGGCGATACAATGTAGGTCACTAACAAATAAATGTCTAGAAAAATTTAAGAAAAATTTTGAGGTACAGCTACATACATTAGAACCACACTATGACGATCCTAATATGATGTACAGTTCTTTATTTGATGCTATAAATAAAGAATTCCAGAAAGCATGTAAAGTCAAAATAATAAATATTAAAAATAAGGTCCCTTTTAGTGCCTGGGCAACCCCAGGTATCAGGCGCAGTAGAGACATTATGTACGACCTATACGATAAAAAATCCTATACCCCTAACAATGACTTTCATATTTACTTACGGAACTATTCTAGAATTTTCAAAAAAGTATGTCAACAAGCTAAAGCTACTTTCATAAGTCAACAAATTAAAAAATCAAAAAATAAGGTAAAAGCAACGTGGAAAGTAATAAACACCGAAACTGGTAATCGTAGGGCCACTGATAGTATACCTGTATTAAAAATTAACGATAAACTAGTTTCTAATAAATCGGTGGTTGCTGACTATTTTGAGCAATTTTTTACAAACATACCCACTGAGACTACTAAATGTCTTCAGTCGTGTCCAGTAGCTGCTGAACTACTTTTAAAGAAAAACTTTAAGTTTAATAGCACAACTAGTTTCGAATTTAGTTCTGTTACATATATTGACATTATAAAGGCATTTAAAACTATAGCTGTTAAAAGTACAGAGGACTTGTGGGGATTATCAATTAAAGCCATTACGCCCATAATAGAAAATATTGCGCCAATACTGGCATTTATTTTTAACAAGTGCATCACAGACGGTATCTTTCCCGACCTTATGAAGCACAGTAAACTCGTACCCATTTTTAAAGCAGGGTGTCAAAATGACGCCTCTAATTATAGGCCAATATCTGTGCTACCTGCCTTAAGCAAAATATTTGAAAAATTAATACTTAGCCAAATGCTAACGCACTTTAATAAAAATGAAATCTTGCACAGTAAACAGTTTGGATTTACTAGAGGTCGATCTACTGAAGATGCCGGTTCAACTCTAATCAAAACTATCTTAGAAGCCTGGGAAGAAGAGCGGGATGCTTTAGGAGTGTTCTGCGATCTTTCAAAGGCCTTTGATTGCGTGGATCACCGCACTCTTATTTTGAAACTAAAATATTACGGTATCCAGGGTAAATCTATTGATCTCGTAAATTCTTACCTGTCGAATCGGGAACAAAGGGTGACAATCGACAACGTTACCTCTACTGGCTCATTTGTTAAAATGGGAGTGCCCCAGGGATCAATTTTAGGTCCATTTCTATTTCTCGTATATATAAATGATCTCCCTCACATGATTAAT
Source organism: Protodeltote pygarga (assembly GCA_936450705.2). Lineage (NCBI taxonomy): Eukaryota > Metazoa > Arthropoda > Insecta > Lepidoptera > Noctuidae > Protodeltote > Protodeltote pygarga. The sequence goes on along the minus strand of OW388249.2, from coordinate 9,052,340 downwards.
GATACCATGACAAATATAGTCCTGTTTGCTGATGATACATCACTCATATTTAAAATTAATAGGAAAGATAGGAATATTGTTGAACCAAATATTACACTTAATGCATTATCAGATTGGTTCTCTGCTAATAATCTTTTACTTAATGCCGGAAAAACTAAATGTATCAGATTCTCGGCACCTAACGTAACCCAAATAGGTACAAATATAAAACTAGATGGGAAAATGTTAAGCCTAGTTCCCTCTACCGTATTTCTCGGTGTCACTGTAGACTGTAAGCTGCAATGGGGACCTCATATAGAGGCACTTGCAGGTAAACTGAGTTCGGCTGCGTTTGCTGTACGGAAAATACGACAGGTGACAGATGAGGCAACGGCTAGGCTAGTATATTTTGCATACTTTCATAGTATTATGTCGTATGGTATTTTACTATGGGGATCGGCAGCGGATGTCGACACCATTTTTATATTACAAAAAAGAGCTATCCGAGCAATTTACAACTTAGGCCCAAGGGATTCACTTCGTGAATTTTTTAAGAAAATAAATATACTTACATTCCCATCCTTGTATATATTTCAAAACATCTTATACACTCGCAAAAATATAACTTCCTTCCAAAAAAAGAGTGATATTCACAAACATAACACTCGTCATAAGGACAATCTTGTGGTACCTGGTTATAGACTTTCTAAAACTAAAAACTCATTCATGGGTAACTGCATTAAGTTTTACAACAAAATACCCTCTATAATTAAGGATCTACCGGATGCTAGGTTTAAAACAGTTATTAAAGGTATCCTAATATCAAAGGCTTACTATAAGTTGAAGGATTACATTGAAGATAAAGATGTGTGGCATACTACTCCCTCCTGCACACTGCGACCCACTAGCGCTGATTGAACTTTACTAATATTCAAAATCAATTTTATTGTGCTTTGACATCATATTGAATACTTATTATAGAATAGGTACTTAATATTTTTGAATACTCCGACATGTATTTGTATTGCTTACTATGTAAGTATGTTTGTAATTATGTGAGCACCATGTAGTCCTTCCAACTTAGTTTTTATTAACGTGATGATTGCTGTACGGCTTGGGTATGTCATGCTCACAGAAATGTTCTGATAGCGGTGGCGTTGTGTGTCGGGTCGTTTGATTCCCTACAATATGGTTGAGTTAGGCGATGGCTGATGCATGCGTCATACTCGTGAACGGGTGCCGTCTGTTGGGACTGGTCAGCTCATAGCTGTTACGGTAATTCTATCAAAAGCATAAATATATTTAAGATGTACTTGTGTTTAGTCGACTGACATTGTTCTCACATAAGACCTCAGAACAATGTAACCTAAAATATTATAAGCCATTTATTTAAAAGAGCAACCATGGAGTTTCTTGCCAGGTTCTTCTCCATGAAGGGTAGGCTGCCCTAGGAACTGGCAACTAGAGTCACTCTTATAACAAACAATATTAGAATTATGACTATTCATAAGTGCCTAATGGTCTACATGAATAAAAATATTTTGATTTTGATTTTGATTTTGAGCTATTTTTCAGAGCTTAAAAAAAGAAAAAATCTATTACGAATAACATTTGACCTTCTATTTAAGGACAACATCCGCTCTGCCAACTAAGCTGCTCGTATGTACTAATATTTCTACAAATATTTCCGAAAACATTTTTAGGAATACAGAATTTCGAAAATATTTTTGATAGTTTGACAGCTTGTTTAACGCTGAAGCTATCTATTATTATGTTCTATAAACTAGTGTGTGTTCGGCGAGTGTTGATAATACGAAATATTTGTGGTGTACATTACAAAATAATTGTACCAATATTGCAAATTTGTTTCATACACAAACATAAAAGATTTGCAAAAGATTTTCCGACCATATGTCTGAAAGCGACTTTATAATAATAGTTTTGCTTGCTTCAAAGTTTCTAAATTGAACACTGTCATAAACATATACCTACACAAAAATACAGTGAAAGAAAATAAGCTTTCTTTTACATTAAATAAACATCAAAGCTTACAAATAATAAATAAGAAAAAAAAATTGTTTGTGATAACTACTAAAAGAAAGACCCGTTCGGTCGCTTTTCTTTTATTTGAAACAAAAATGTGTGCTGTCTAGGTGCTATAAGATTTTTGTAGTTAATTTTTACAATGATGACAAGCGTGTAGCATAATATATAGACGTTTAAGGACACGGTCTGTCATACTACCACTTCGGCAACAGAAAGGAGTAGATCTAGAAATTTAGTTTGTTCAAAATGCCACCTGTGTAATAAAGACATAATTTGTAAAATTGTACGAGTTGGTAATAATAAACCTTAATTCTTTGGTTTGATTTGAAAAAAAAAGAAAAGGACTTGGTCGTTTACAAAAGCCATAACACAAAAACTAAAAGAGTGCCAATAAGGAATCGAAAGAAGTATGTTGAGACATTGACTGAGAGATAGATAGGTGGTGACATTTCCATACTAGAGAAAAAAATATGGTATAAGGCGAAAAGACTCAAATGGATAGACTGGCCACCTGATGCAATCCTTTAGGGAAAAGTGGACAAGAGATATAACAGAGTGGTTCCCATGAGACAGTACCTAAATATAAACTGGTGAGACGGAGGCAGGTCAACTTTCCTAAAGGTTTTGCAAGCTGTAGATAATCTGACTGCACGAATGCTGAGGCTCTCAGTGATTTATAAAATAATTATGTAACTTAGTACACTATATCATTTCCTGGATATTCCTGGTTTTTTAGTGGATAAGTATTTTCTGATAGCTAACTCTTTTTGTTTTTAGATTTTCTGAAAAACATTTTGATGAAATCATAAAATGAACGATTTAAAGATTCGTAGAGTAGTTGTGTAGCGTTTATATCCCACGTATATTTTCACGTGTGCATCAGTTCTACGTGTATAAAGGCAATTTGAACGGTGTGTACGATTTTGTTTCAATTTAAAGTTTGAGAGGCGGAAAAACGGTGCACCGGAGCGGTTGAATGGCCGGTGCTCTTGCTTTGTACGCCACTATTTGGCTGAGTGAATCGCTCATGTTTCACCGTGTTCAAACACATGACAACTGTACCTAAAATAAATTATTCAACCTCTATTCCTGTCTTCAATTGTTGCACTACGTCAATACCCGGACGGAAATCGGAAACTGCAACCTATCCGTGGCCAGCAAGCGACGTTCTATGATAAAATAATCTTAACTTAATATACAAGTTATGACGGTGACTGCTTTGCTGACCTCATGGTTACAAATTAGAACGATTCTCATATGTCTCTAAATATTGTCAAAAAACACGTGTCCCTAATATTAATTGAATTGATGATAAAATTAATTAATAATAGATGATAAATTAATGTTAGTTTTATAAGCTTTTTTATTTCTAGGCCCAAATGTTTTTTAGAGAGATTTTATTCTGAACAATAATCCTATTGAATAGTGAAATATTCGTATTCAGTTTTAGTTTATTCTAATCAATATTCTTCAAATACGTGAACTTTACTCACTTTAAAATTGTAATAAAAGTAAAATACCTTCATCACTCTGTTTGAATAGGTACGTTGTATTGAGAACTTGGCCGATCAATGCTACTCGTTCAAGAATCAAGTCTTAACTTTTTAATTAGTTTAACGACAGTACTACTAGTCTATAAATTATATATTCGCTACTACTGCAATCGCAATTTCTTTGATTGAATTTGGAATAATGTTGAAAACTTACTATCAATATTTTCGTTCATTTAAAACTATAATAAAACCAGAAAAGTAAAATCTAGTATTATTCTTTAAAATAAACTGTTGTAATAAATAATATAGAACAATTGCAATGATAGCCTAAATAATGTTAAGACCATTGACTGGCAAGACAGTGACCCTGATTCTTCGTAAGTTATTTGCATATTATGTGTCGTGGTGGCGCATTGGTTACGGACCCGCTTTGCAAGCGTGTGGGTGTGGATGCGACTGTGACATTTTCAATGTCATGTGTACTTTCGTAGTTAATCTAAGACACCACTGACTAACGGTGAAAGAAAACATCGTAAGACTAAGAAACACTGTACTTAATATACTGAAATGACCAACACGCAGTGAGCTAGCGTGGTGATTAATGTTCAATAATCTAGTAACTGCTAAAACAGTAGAAGCAAGAAGGTAGGTCACCTTATAGGCCACGACGCAATTATAAATAACATCATAGAAGGAAAAGTCAATGGAAAGAGAGGAAGAGGTAGGCCAAGAAAAAGTTATGTAGCGCAGATCAATGAAAAAGTGAGTCGAGACGTATAAGGAGGCCAAGGAATTGGCTCCTGATAGAAAGAGCTGGAAGAAGTTGAATCGACAAGAGCGTGGTTCTTAAATTTATGATGATAATATACATATTGTAAATTAATGATCACTTGCTGTGTGCTTCGAGAGTACCTAAGCCTGCACCTGATATCTTTCCGATCATGTTGGATTGCTGTCCAATCTTACTAGGAGAGTGAGAGAATAGAGAGCGCTCGTGTGTTTTATACGCTCGGTTTTTTTACACATGTATTTTTATCATTTCTATTTTAATTTGACTCTACTTTTAAACATAATTTTATATACATACTAGCTAACCCGTGCCCACTTCGTTGGGCAGTAATTTAAAAAATTTCCTAATCTACCCCTACCCTACCCTACACTCCTACCCTACACTACCCCTACCCTACCCTACACTACCCCTACCCTACCCTACACTACCCCTACCCTACACTACCCCTACCCTACCCTACACTACCCCTACCCTACCCTACACTACCCCTACCCTACCCTACACTACCCCTACCCTACTATACCGCTACCCTACCCTACTCTACCCCTACCCTACCCTACACTACCCCTACCCTACCCTACACTACCCCTACCCTACACTACCCCTACCCTACTATACCGCTACCCTACCCTACTCTACCCCTTTTTCTCACCTTTTGAACCTTTTTGCCATATAAATAATTTCCGTAATTTAGGGGTGGACTACCCCTAACATTTAAGGGGATGAAAAATAGATGTTGGCCGATTCTCATAGATACCGGATAAGCACAAAAAATTTCATCAAAATCGGTCAAGCCGTTTCGGAGGAGTATGGCAACGAAAACTGTGACACGAGAATTTTATATATTAGAAAACAAAGTGGGTTATTTACACTATTTATAAGAAACGAATGGCTGGATTTTGATGATCTCTGATTTTTTGGAATGATACTCCTTGAGCAGGATAGGGTAGGGGTATGGTAGGGTAGGATAGGGTAGGGTAGGATAGGGGTAGAATAGGGTAGGGAAGTGTAGGATAGAGTAAAACAAGCGTAAAGGTAAGATAATCGCACGAACAAAGTCGCGCCAGGCAGCTAGTGATTTTATTATTAATACATTTCAGCAAAGTTATAATGCATATACACACATCAAAAGTGTCTAGGGATATTTCAATTAAACCTAAATAACTAAAACTCTATTAACTTTTTGTTAAGACACCTACACATTAAAATAAACCTTGTTTAATAGCCTATCTAATCTGATGATAAACTTTTAGATAAAGTCAAATTTAAAAAAAAACTTAGAAGAAAAGGAAAAAATCGAACAAAATTTCAATCTTAACTTTATTTTTGAAACATCAAAACCTAAACAAAACAACTATTTTTTTTTTTAAATTTGTTGAAAATTTTAAATTAATAATTCGTGAATCCACCTAAGACTCTCCTGACACATCTGCAGCGGTTCTGCATACTCAAAACAAGGGTGTCAATATCCTGTTGTGGAATACTGCCCCAAGTCCTGCTTAGATTCAAGAAAAGCTGGTTTTCATGCACAATATCTTCAGGGAAATTCCTAAGAGCTGTTCTCTGAAGCATATTCCATGCACGCTCAATAGGATTTAAGTCAGAGGATTGTGCAGACCAGTCTAAAGCTTGGATATCATGCTGTTGTAACCAACTTGCAACGATACGCGCCGTATGTGGACGGGCAATGTCGTGCTTTAGCTGGAAATTTTGTCCCATTTGCTGTCTGTGGGGCAAGATTACAGGCTCTAGCACCTCATCTCGGTATTATAGAGCAGTCATATTGCCTTGTATCCAAACGAGCTCCGTTCTACCGCCGAGACGAATTCCTGCCCAAACCATAATCGTGTCACCTTGATATGCATGAACTTGTTGTGGGTGCTGCAGTCGATTCCAACGTCCAGGTTCTCTCCAAACGCGTACTCTTCGCGAATCAGGATGAAATCCAAACCTGGATTAATCAGAGAAAAGCACAAGTGACCATTGAGAATGGTTCCAGTTTTCGAGTGCAATAGCCCATTGTAATCTTCTTCCTCGATTGCTTCTCCTTACCGCTGGTACCGGAAGTGGCCTACGAGCACGTAGGTTGACTTCATGCAGTCGTCTTCTCAAAGTTTGACCGCTTACCAGCAAACCATACTCTCTCTGTAGCCTTTGAACCAATTGCATCGCCGTTACATTTGGTTGACTTCGTGCAGTATTTACTATGAATCGGTCCTGTACATGTGTTGTAATGCGTTGAGGTCCTTGGTGCCGTTCCACCACTTCCCCCGTGACACGATAACATGACCAAAGCCTGGATATAACGCTCTGACTGGTCCTCATAGCTTCAGAAACCGTAATTTGGTTAGCGCCAGCTTGAATCATGCCCACTGCTCTTAACATTTCGTTCCTGGTCAAGTGTCTACGTAGCATGATTAAATGAACACCGGAGATGCGTTTTATAAAAAAAATGTTGTTTTGTTTAGGTTTTGATGTTTCAAAAATAAAGTTAAGATTAAAATTTTGTCTGAGATTTTCCTCTTCTTCTAAGTTTTTTAAAAAATTTAACTTTATCTAAAAGTTTATTATCAGATTAGATAGGCTATTAAACAAGGTTTATTTTAATGTGTAGGTGTCTTAACAAAAAGTTAATAGAATTTTAGTTATTTCGGTTTAATTGAAATATCCCTAGACACTTTTGATGTGTGTATTATTCATTACTGCAATAATTTGTTTGTATTACAACCGAGTGTCAACACTGGTATAGAGGTAATTGTTTCGCCGATGAATACGAGCAATTCCATAAATGTATGTGTGGAGCTAAGGGCGAGCTGGTGGCCGGTGTCGGCGTGTCCGCGAATGAATGGCCATTGAAAAGTCATCAGTTATGTAGGGCGTATCGCCGCGCGCCATGTGGCCGGCGCGGCGCCCGCTTCTCTGCGTAATTTTTCCGCGGGCAATTTTCCACAATTTCCCAAACAACCATCAGCACCGTTTTGCCCTCGCCCTTTATTTAAAACCGGACAAAATGCAAACCTTCAAAACGGACGTATCACAGATTCTGTGTTACAAAACATGCTGACTGTCCGTTATGAATAATATAGTCTAAATTAATATTTTGCTGTGAGAAGATCTCGTACAGTGGACAAGGTGAATAAATCAAAAATTATTTGGCCATAAAGTTTGTCACATGTTACGAGTACGAGTATGTTTATTGTCGAATTAAACTAGGTGTATGTACGAGTATGTTTAAAGTCATATTAATATAAAATACTAGTTAACATCAAAATTTTATCTTTTATGGACTCAAATACCACATAGTGGGAAAGTGCCATAAAGCCAGTAAATCTAAAAGGTACAAAAGTGCGCAAAAGCTAAAGCACTCTACTGCGTGGACAAAATTCATGCAAATTCAATGAAATGTATTGATGGCACTTTGAAAATATTTTTCGTTTCAAAGTGGAATGCCTCATAGTCGTACTGCATTATTTATTTCATGCTCATACGGACGTATACAGAAATACAAATGTATCTATGGCTTTATTGGCGATACAATCGAATTGAATTTTCAGGAACAATTTACCAAAATGGAATTGTTATTTTGGTATTTAATTACTATCATGCTACGATATTAGGAAATGAGTACGATGAATTAATTGAATATATCGTTGTACATTACTATAATTTATACGTAGTAAGTAGTGTAAGATTGCTCGCCGCTCGGTCTTACTGGATAAAGTTGAGTTGCTACATATATTAGAAGAGTTCGTAACAAAAAGCCCCATAAAAAGTTATGCTCAATTTAGTTTCATCCAAGCCAGTTATAGTTTAGGGAACTGATGCAACATATTGCAAAAGAAAATTAATAAAACAGATATTGAACCGCATGATCTAGTAGTAACAATGCCGCATTTATTAATAAATAAGTTTAATATTTACAATATTCCTCAACATTTATGAAGATAGGGATAAAATGTGTTTACTACATGTGATTACAGATTGTTAAAATATTGCAGTTAAATAAATACATAACACACACATATTTATTTCAGAACCACTCTTGTGAACATAATGTAAATTAATGTTCCTACAAATATTTTTGAAAACGTTTGAAGGAATATTAACACACATTTGTGTGCACATGGGCATCAAACTCTGCAAATATTTTTTAATTAGTTTTGCAAAAATTGTGACTGGACAACAGTTTGGTTGACGCTGTTGCGCTTTATTTTATTTTTTAGTATTTCCGCAAAAAGTTACGAAAAAGAGACAACAGTGGATATTATAAAACATTTGCACAAACAAAATATTTATCCTAATATTTTATTTTTTATTTCATCAGTGTATTATCTACTATATATATTTGCAAAGGTTTACTTACATTTATATTTTGACGATCTTTGCAAAGTTCTTCACACATGTTTGAGAGCGGCTTCAACACCAATCCACAATTATCAGTATTGTAATCTTTAATCAACTAATCAAACTCATTACTAACTAGGTGATACGTATTGTGATGTAATTAATGTTAATAAATTAATCTACAGTTACAGGAGACAAATTAGACGCAGCCTGCTCGACTAACGACGGACTATTTGGATTAAATGGAGGGTTGATGTTTATGATTTACGGAGGCTTGTGTAATTGTGGCGCCTGGTAGTCGCGGCTTGCGCCCACACCGCCACTACGCGACGAAGCTCGACCCGCCACCTCCCGACACTTGCAAATTAACAGAGTAATTACAATGCTTCCAACACCAATTAATTATCACTTAGCGCTCATTAATTTAAATATTCGTCCCAAACACCAACACACTTTGTGGTCACTGTGGTCAGCTTCGGTCTACTGTTACTTCCGGAGGTTATTGTTATTGTTACATAGTACGCTTGAACGCGCTGTAACGTGATGCTGCGATAGCGCTAATAAAACAATGACGATCTGTTCACAATGCGACGTTGTCGGTGTGTTGTCTATTCATTAAAGCATCTCGCCGTAAGACAAACAATCCTGTATGTTATTAGATTTCCTGCATAGAGCGATTCAGATACAGGCAGATAATTATGTGGTTAATTAATTTACAAGTTTGCTATGAAATATAACTGAACTTCGTTAATTAATGTTAATAAATAAGCCGTTCAAATATTCATGTGGTTGATTGTACGATAAATCATCTAAAATAACCAAAAGGGTAGAGACAGCTATCGTATTTGTAAATTTATACAAGAAGGTACGTACGTATTGTATCGAAGAAACTGAGACAGCTTGTTTGTCCTCGCAGACTAATTAAAAAGTTTGTTTCTAGAACTTCGATAGGAAGTAACATCCAAGTATGTAGGCGTTAAATCAGCAGAAAAACACAGAATTAGTTAAATTGCGAACGCGAATAGTTCTTTTAACGCAGATGTGGATAAAATCAAAAGAAGATGTGATTTATAAAAATTAGATCATAACGACGGCGATTTAGTCGTGCAAGCGCGAGACTCGTCGAGCGTCACTTATGAATATGTATGGGCCGGTGGACACGACCCTACAGATAATGGAATCTGCACACGGAAGCGGATCCGATTAGTGTCCGCCACAATTAAAGGGTATGACGTATAAAAATTAAAGCTTGAGAAAGACGTAAAAATTAAATCGATCGAATTGCGATGCTTACTGTCTTTTATTTATTACAAGCATTTAGTAGCAGTTCCGACTTTAGATTTTGTGAAAATGGTTAAGTACAGTCAGCAAAGGAGTTAGAAGTTAAGGTATTAAATATAATATAATTTAATTTGACTTTATTTTCTAAAAAGTATGTGTGAAATCTATATAAATCGAAAAAAAAACATAACCACATGCAAACTTCTTAAAAAAACATCGTCCTTTACTAGCGGCCCTGCCAACCTAACTCCTTTGCCGAGTGTACATCGGTGCACTACATTTATTGCATGGGAGTTAAACTAGGAAACTTGGTTATACTTTCAGTTACAATCAAAATTATGCAACGAAGAAAACAGCACATTCTATAGTATTGTTGGAACTTGATTTCAATTTGCATGTTTTCCGTGCTTTCCTAGATAAGGTTTCTTTAATGAAACGAGATTTTTACAAAAAACTAGTAGGTACAGAATGGTGATGTTTCAAAATGTAAACGTGTAATTAAATTGACACTATGTAAGTCCAGAATCCACCACGTTATCTAAAAGTAACTTAAAATAGTTTTCTTGAGTCTGCAAAAATATGAAACCTCAAAGAAGAGCAACATGATATGACCCCAATAATTCAAATTGAAAGTATGTTAAAATATTCCGAGCCGCACTCTCCGCACGCTGCAAGTAAATATGGGGCATGAATAAAGATTTGTGAATGAGGCTGGAGATGCGTGATAGTACAACCACGACATAAGCACGTGCCACAGCGACCCGGTGCAAGTGCAACATTGTTTGTTTCATATTACCCTAATCTGTTAGGTTATACGTGAATTTTATCTTGATATAACTGAGGAGCCAGGAGGTATTTAATAATTAATAGATACCTACTGACTTGCTATTGTTAAATACAGATTTAATTACATTACAGGATTCTATCTTGTTAGGTTAGCTCTGAAAAACGCAAAATCTACTCAACTTCGCTTAACATAGAGAATCTAAGTACCTGAATACTACACAGCATAAGAAAGATAGTAGCAATCCATTAATACGTGCATAGGGTACCCATATCTATTAGACAAGGAGTCGCGATGTCAAAGGGATGATGGTAAAGGGAGGAGCTGCGCGTGAGTTTTGTCAAAATATTTTATTTTTTAGGTGACTGGTGTTCTGTGAATAGGGATTTGTTTATCAACTCTTGTTGCCGACTCTCCCTACCACCTATTTTATTTTACATTTCTATTCTATTATATTATTTTGTTTGACAAAATTAAAAAATAATCCTGATAACTGATCTCATTTAGAATATCAAATGCGGGGGTCAGATAGGTATCTGGTTAAATTAGAAGCCGACCCCAACAATGTTTGGATATAAGAAGGCTAGGAGGATGATGTTCATCTGAGAATAGTTTCCAGTAGATTTGGATAAATACTAGGAATATTGCTTTGAACCAAGATACAGTGTTATGCCTTCGTAATATCTAGTTAATTTGTGGGACACAACCCGCGCAACCCTTCGCATTGGCACGTTTGGGACATGAGTCGGTATGATGTGATCGGGTAAGACGGTTGGCGTCCTGGGCGTATCGCCGGTAGCAAGGAATCGCTTCGCTTCGGCCGGTGCTAAGCCCACTGGTACGCCCTAATAAATTGCGATTTAACTTGTCTCCCGGATAACGCCAACTTTTCCGCGTTTGTTCCGAGCCCGACACTTTTTTCCGCCTCTTCATTTCCTATCTCTTACTTTTGTATTTTCCGTTCTTTCCTTGCCGAGATAAACAGGCGAGAAACGCTGAAAGGGGCTTTACAAATTCAAATTGAACTTATCACACAACTTTTTACATTTGTTTCTGGTCTCGAGTTCGAGGGAAAAGAGCGAAGAGGCATTTAATAGTACAATCTCGGGAAAGATTGATGATTTTGTATCACACCTCGCTTCGGGCGGCTCGTTACGAGTCGGATGGCTCTCGACGTGGGTCGTGCTGCGTCTTATCTGGAATGGGATGCCGCTTTATCTCAAATTACATATTTTACTTGAGACGTTCCTTGAATTGCATACTTTTTTCGACGTATTAGTAGACGGCTTTAAAAGAAAATTAGGACAGCTTCCATCGCCGTGTGTAAAAGAACAATCTTACGAACAATACATATAAATTGGAATTTTCATACATTTATAGTAAAAACGCATCAAAAGAAAATAAATTATTTTATTTAATTAGAAATTAATTATTATTTTATTGAAACAAGAGCAAGATTCGTGAGTAAATGTTAGTAATACATGCAGAAAACGCAAGCTACTCGGTAGCGCTTGACGCCGCGCGTGCTTAGCGCAGGTCGCTTTACGTCGCTGGCAAACATCTTGCATTTAATAAGGCAGATGTAAAGGTAAACACAATCTAGTTAATCAAGCGGGCAAGGAAGTTTCACCGCATGCAGTAAATAGCGCTCACTTAATTTGAGGGCCATGTGTGGGCACATAACCGCAGCATATTTATCCCATTATGCACGGCACGGCGGGTAGCCACGGTGATGCGAGTCACGTCGTCTGAAACGAATCGCATGTGACATTATTTGTGAAGATCGTGCTCTATCTTCGTCGGCGACATGGCTGGGACGTGGAGGGATTACTCACAAAGAAGTACGATTTCAACGGTACGATAAAGGGGCGAGAAGTTACACACTGGCTATATTCTCCCCGGGATTAACGCACGGTTAGGCGCGTTTTTTTATGTACTTATTCTAAGGCGATATTGATTCAGTATGTAATATAACCAATCAACAATAAATGTTTTCTAACAAATTTAAGATGTAAAATGCAAAGTATTAAGGTGCGCGTGCACGGCATCCTCATCGCAGCGGTCGCAGCGGACGGATTTGTAAGCATGTACTGAATCCTATAGAACTGCGTGCACTGCATCAGCAAATCCGAATAGGGACTGAACAAAAATGGCCCGTGACGTCACCCGGAATGAACGTGGGTCTCAGAGTTGCCACTTTAACGATTTAGCTGCTAGATATGGTGTTTTTTTTATTATTGTAATGAGTTGTAGTTTGTAGTACTTATCAAAAGTGCGCTAGTGGCGCCCACAATTTTGCAGATTTTTTTTAGTCAAACTGTAAAATATTATTTTCTTTTTGTCTATCGTGTCTATTTAAAAACTATACTTTTACTTTAAATAATTCATTGATAAATTCTTAAAAATATTTATGTAAATTTACAGATTATTTGCTTTGTAAGATATTGAATTTAGGCTTATATATTAATTTATTCTAATACGGCAATTTTAGGCCCATTATTGGACTTATCTACTGTATTCTTGATTTTGGGTGACAACACTATTGTTAACGGTCATTCGTATTCAGATTGCTGCAACCGCGGTCGCCAAGGTTTAGCTGGACTTTGTTTAAAAAGAGGTAAATTTAAAAAACATCTATAATATTTAACCTTTAATAATAATAACAGACTTAACAATTAGGCGTATTGTACGGGGCTTAAAAAATGATTATTTAAGTTTTAGTTTTTTTTTCTTGGAAGCTAAAGGTATGATAGTGGTACGACCGTTGGACTGCCAAGTCAAACCCAGGCACTTTCAAACTCTGATTTTTCTACGCTGTGTAAAGCCATATCAGAGACCTAAAGCTGATTTAAACTCTGACTTCAACCATACGATAAAGAGAGAAGAAGAAAGAAAGAAGATCTGTAAAAGACCATAAGTACCAGCTTAGTGGCTATAACAAAACGTAACTTATATCGTGCAAGGAGTATAAACCTGGTCAAGCCTTGGAGGAAAGGTTTTGGCCTTCGTAATTTTTTCAAGGGTCAAGCTCAGAGAAATAATTATAAACTTCTTGGTCAAATGTCATTTAGATTTAATTAAAAAACCCGAGCATAATGCATTTTGAACTAATATTATCCATACAGTTCTAGACCTTCAGGGCTTCTTATTACATTTTATAAGCTGAATATATGTTTTCTTATATTGTTAGTATTTTGTGGGTGACCTACAACCTGACCTACAATTTTTAGATAACTATAGGTATATTTAATAAAAATAAAACCCGCGACAAAAGGTAAACCTCAATTTTGTTTTTAATTTTTTTGTAAAATCTGTTTACAAAAAAAGTAGTAGTAGGTACTATCCGAAACATAAATTACGCACTTTGAAATATAAAAACAGATAAAAACGTTTAAAAATAATTATGTTATATTAATCGCAATTATTTTACACAAATAGGTCGTGTAGGTACCATAAAGTGATGACATAAAAAAAGTAAAGTATGGAATGTCATAGTCGTCATAGTAACAATTTTGACAAATTAAACAAGTTGTGTCCACAGACTTAATAGTGATACTACGCAAACTGGAAGAATTTGTTGATAAAATTATCATTTGCGAGATTGAATATTAAGTAAATTACTACTATATCAAAAATGAGAAATATGTGGTGAAATGTCTTTGATAACTGGTATAAGCTACATAATTTTTGATACTCGCTAGAGCGAGTAGACCTTATAAGGTATAATTGTTTTTTCCAAGTTAGCTTCCTTATCGTATGGTTGGTGACCTGGTGTTCGAGTTTAAACCTACTAATAGTATGATTTATTTACAGGAGTGTCTAGTCGTAACTGAATACATGTGAACCATGGTTAATTTTTCGCGCCTGGTTAGAGAAGGAACTAGGATAAAAGAAAATCCATTTGGAGAGTTTTGTGATTTATTTGTGAAAATATGTGATTCGAAATACTACTACCTAAACCTCCTTTCTTTCTCCAATCCTCTTCATCCGATGAGGAGCAAGAAATAGAGGCAAAGTTTTTAGAATCATTTTCTAGCTTTGCATAATAAAATACATGACTGGTACATTATTGTTTTATTTTTATAATAGAAGCCACCAGCTGTAACTCTTTCAACTGGTACTTATTTTTATTATTAGAAGCCACCACCTTAAGCTGTGTGTACTCTTTCAACAGTAACTGTCTAAGTAAAAAAAATTGAACAATGCGCAATTGGTCAATAACACAATTATGATTTTGAAGACAGTCTAAAACACTATTGCAAATGGTTATTTTAAGGTCGGTATGTAGAATTGTCAGTCCAATAAGTAAAGCGAAGTCGCAAACGTAAATAACAATCGTTTATTTATTTAATTCAGGTAACAAAATCATAATTATAAACATTATGCTAATTAATGATGTAGCGTAACCTTTCACAAAATAGAAATCCTCCGGCTAGAACTCTTGGTTAAGGAGAGTTTTCAGATAGTACATGAAACACAAACGACTGTTGCGGTTCTAGAGACATAATACAGCTGTGTCACAAGTGTTGCAGGACACAGCAGCGCGTTGGGTGAATACGGCAAGGTCTTCTTCTTGTGGTCTACTTTAACGAATCTCTTTGCATCGAGCTGTTCTAAGCGTGATGCCGTTGTAGGCATTGCGTTCTGAACAGGTTGGAACAGAACCTTGGTCTTTTTTCGGAAATCTTTATTTTTACTTGCTGTTGTTACACGATGAGAGACGAATAGATGGATGGAAGCTGCGTAAACACGATTTAGTTAATATCTATATTAGAAAAATCGGCAATCCACTTCGGAGCTGATTTAATATTTATCCAACACTGTCAATTTGACTCAATCACGTCATCTAAGTCTGTGATATAATTACACATAGTGGCAACACATAAATACCAATCTCATTCACAGTTTACGCTGACATTTGTATGTATCGCTCATACGTATAGCGCTATTTCACTTAACGTACTGTGGTTCCCAAATATAGCATTCCGTTCAGCAAAATCACATTATTATTTTCATTTTTTTACGGCTAATTTGAAATTTGAAACTTAACACAAAACTTGAAGTTAATGATCCGAGTTATAAATGTAAGTCTAAACCGGTAACAATTGATGGTAGAATTTATTAAATTTTTGCTGAATATTTGCTAATTTACAAATATAATGAATCAATGTCATAGCGAGGGTTCTCTTGCCTAGTATATTCGAACATGCTACGTACGAATGTGCAGTAAAATATCTTCGAGCTCTTTTCTAATTATTATTATTATTTTAGCCTATATTATCCCACCGCAGGGCAAAGGCCTCCCTTTCCTCCTTACACTTGTCTCGGTCCAATGCAATCTGAGACCAACCCTAAAGAATTTTCTAATGAAAGACAAAATTTCGTAAACCAATAAAAGTGTGCATAGTTAGAAATGTGGTGTATGTGTGTGCATAGTTAGACATGTGGTTATTTTTATTATAAATATAATTATATATTATATATATAATATATTATAATTTCTAACTGTTAACAATTGCAAGTCAATTTGCTGAAATGTTTGAAGTCCACCCGGACTTCAAACATTTCAGCAAATTGACTTGTCGGCGTAAAGCCACCCAATATGTATTGCCTTTGCATCATGCGGCACTGCTCTTCGGATATAGCATGCGGGCGATGGTTATTTATCCGTAAGTCATTAAGGTTTCCTTCGTCACTGTACCTCACTTCGTCGTCGAACCCATCGGCAAACTGTGTTTCTAGTCACTTTTAACTGTCGTGATATCTCGTGAATCCCTACACCTTAATATTTTTGTAAAAAAATTTCAAATTTCTTATTAAATATTTATCCCTACTCCTTGTTCGTGTAACTCAACAATTTGAATTCTTAATTGCTCACGATTAGCTGCAAGCATATTTGTTATTCTATTCTATTGAATGGCAATTGGAATTATATTTTATACAGACTTGTAATTTTCTTGCCTGACACTGACTGACAAATTCGTAATTAGAAAACCGTGGTAGCTTTGTGCAAAGAGGTTATCAATGCTAATAAAAGAATAATAAAAGGTTAATTCAATATTTACATGACTTAATTTGACAACTTCAGTGTTCACCACTATTATTGAACTGACATTTTCGACCTTATTGCAATTTGAACATTCAAATAAGATTTTAAGCAAATGGGTTTATGACTATATAATCTTATAAAATTTGCCTGTCAATAGAATCAAAGTTGCCTATTGCCTATTGGCTACATAAGTAATTATTACTTTACGGTTTGTGAGCATTCCTGCATCTTCTAAAATCCAGAGATGACAACTGCATCGTAGCGAATCTACTTTTATGACTATCTGCTTTGCAGTAATTAACTAAGTGAGACGAAAAATTGGTTGAAAAAACTGCCGCTTTATGAACTTAAAGTACAAAATTATTTCAGACCGTGCGTAAAGACAAAATACTATAAATGATATAATTATTTAATAAGAAAATTTGAAAAAGACAACTGATACGGATGGGATTCGAACCCGATCGACGATCGACCGACGATCTTCGACTCGATTCGATTAATTTCAAATTTTCTTATTAAATAATTATATTTAATAAGCTATCATGTGCTATAACATGTAAAAAATTCACAAAAATAAATGAATCAATATTTTTATTTTATAAGAATAATGTGTTTGCTTTGAACAACTGAGCCATTTTGAGTAACAAAACCAACTTTGGCTTTGGTACTAAAGAAAAATAATAAATAAGAAAATAAAAAAATATTTGTACATTTTTAGCTGATGGAATGTTTGGGAACCACAGTGGGGGAAGATGGGTGTCTTCGGACAATATTTACTCCTCATCCTTGTAAAATTAAAACTAACAGCACTTTTTCAACTTTATTTCTTTCTTCTTGCCCTTGTTTCTTTATCTTTTCTGCTATTTTTAGATTTTTTTAAGTTTGGAATTTTTGAATATTATTTTTTAATTTTCAAGATTCATAATTTCTTAAAACCTTTTTTAGGTTCTTTTGGAAATATTTTAAGGTGATATTTTTGAAGCCATCAATTCTGACAGGTCAGGTTAGAAGTGGTTATTTATTTACAAACCACCCAGAAGTAGGAGCGAGCGAAGTTTTTGGTGGTAATTTCGAATATTTTAATTGAAAAAAAGGGGATTTACAGTTAAAGTATTAAATACCACCAACTTAATAGTGATACTACGCAAACTGGAAGAATTTGTTGATAAAATTATCATTTGCGAGATTGAATATTAAGTAAATTACTACTATATCAAAAATGAGAAATATGTGGTGAAATGTCTTTGATAACTGGTATAAGCTACATAATTTTTGATACTCGCTAGAGCGAGTAGACCTTATAAGGTATAATTGTTTTTTCCAAGTTAGCTTCCTTATCGTATAGTTGGTGACCTGGTGTTCGAGTTTAAACCTACTAATAGTATGATTTATTTACAGGAGTGTCTAGTCGTAACTGAATACATGTGAACCACGGTTAATTTTTCGCGCCTGGTTAGAGAAGGAACTAGGATAAAAGAAAATCCATTTGGAGAGTTTTGTGATTTATTTGTGAAAATATGTGATTCGAAATACTACTACCTAAACCTCCTTTCTTCCTCCAATCCTCTTCATCCGATGAGGAGCAAGAAATAGAGGCAGAGTTTTTAGAATCATTTTCTAGCTTTGCATAATAAAATACATGACTGGTACATTATTGTTTTATTTTTATAATAGAAGCCACCAGCTGTAACTCTTTCAACTGGTACTTATTTTTATTATTAGAAGCCACCACCTTAAGCTGTGTGTACTCTTTCAACAGTAACTGTCTAAGTAAAAAAATTGAACAATGCGCAATTGGTCAATAACACAATTATGATTTTGAAGACGTCTAAAACACTATTGCAAATGGTTATTTTAAGGTCGGTATGTAGAATTGTCAGTCCAATAAGTAAAGCGAAGTCGCAAACGTTAATAACAATCGTTTATTTATTTAATTCAGGTAACAAAATCATAATTATAAACATTATGCTAATTAATGATGTAGCGTAACCTTTCACAAAATGGAAATCCTCCGGCTAGAACTCTTGGTTAAGGAGAGTTTTCAGATAGTACATGAAACACAAACGACTGTTGCGGTTCTAGAAACATAATACAGCTGTGTCACAAGTGTTGCAGGACACAACAGCGTGTTGGGTGAATACGGCAAGGCTTCCTCTTCTTCTTGTGGTCTACCTTAACGAATCTCTTTACATCGAGCTGTTCTAAGCGTGATGCCGTTGTAGGCATTGCGTTCTGAACAGGTTGGAACAGAACCTTGGTCTTTTTTCGGAAATCTTTATTTTTACTTGCTGTTGTTACACGATGAGAGACGAATAGATGGATGGAAGCTGCGTAAACACGATTTAGTTAATATCTATATTAGAAAAATCGGCAATCAGATTTAATATTTATCCAACACTGTCAATTTGACTCAATCACGTCATCTAAGTCTGTGATATAATTACACATAGTGGCAACACATAAGTACCAATCTCATTCACAGTTTACGCTGACATTCGTATGTATCGCTCATACGTATAGCGCTATTTCACTTAACGTACTGTGGTTCCCAAATATAACATTCCGTTCAGCAAAATCACATTATTATTTTCATTTTTTTACGGCTAATTTGAAATTTGAAACTTAACACAAAACTTGAAGTTAATGATCCGAGTTATAAATGTAAGTCTAAACCGGTAACAATTGATGGTAGAATTTATTAAATTTTTCTGAATATTTGCTAATTTACAAATATAATGAATCAATGTCATAGCGAGGGTTCTCTTGCCTAGCATATTCGAACATGCTACGTACGAATGTGCAGTAAAATATCTTCGAGCTCTTTTCTAATTATTATTATTATTTTTGCCTATATTATCCCACTGCAGGGCAAAGGCCTCCCTTTCCTCCTTCCACTTGTCTCGGTCCAATGCAATCTGAGACCAACCCCAAAGAATTTTCTAATGAAAGACAAAATTTCGTAAACCAATAAAAGTGTGCATAGTTAAAAATGTGGTGTATGTGTGTGCATAGTTAGACATGTGGTTATTTTTATTATAAATATAATTATATATTATATATATAATATATTATAATTTCTAACTGTTAACGGGTGGACTTCAAACATTTCAACAAATTGACTTGTCGGCGTAAAGCCATCCAATATGTATTGCCTTTGCATCATGCGGCACTGCTCTTCGGATATAGCATGCGGGCGATGGTTATTTATCCGTAAGTCATTAAGGTTTCCTTCGTCACTGTATCTCACTTCGTCGTCGAACCCATCGGCAAACTGTGTTTCTAGTCACTTTTAACTGTCGTGATATCTCGTGAATCCCTACTCCTTGTTCGTGTAACTCAACAATTTGAACTCTTAATTGCTCACGATTAGCTGCAAGCATATTTGTTATTCTATTCTATTGAATGGCAATTGGAATTGTATTTTATACAGACTTGTAATTTTCTTGCCTGACACTGACTGTCAGTGACTGACAAATTCGTAATTAGAAAACCGTGGTACAGCTTTGTGCAAAGAGGTTATCAATGCTAATAAAAGAATAATAAAAGGTTAATTCAATATTTACATGACTTAATTTGACAACTTCAGTGTTCACCACTATTATTGAACTGACATTTTCGACCTTATTGTAATTTGAACATTCAAATAAGATTTTAAGCAAATGGGTCCCAAATTAAAGTTCATGACTGTATAATCTTATAAAATTTGCCTGTCAATAGAATCAAAGTTGCCTATTGCCTATTGGCTACATAATTAATTATTACTTTACGGTTTGTGAGCATTCCTGCACCTTCTAAAATCCAGAGATGACAACTGCATCGTAGCGAATCTACTTTTATGACTATCTGCTTTGCAGTTAACTAAGTGAGACGAAAAATTGGTTGAAAAAATAGCACTGCCCGCTTTATGAACTTAAAGTACAAAATTATTTCAGACCGTGCGTAAAGACAAAATACTATAAATGATATAATTATTTAATAAGAAAATTTGAAAAAAACAACTGATACGGATGGGATTCGAACCCGATCGACGATCGACCGACGATCTTCGACTCGATTCGATTAATTTCAAATTTTCTTATTAAATAATTATATTCAATAAGCTATTATGTGCTCATCATGTAAAAAATTCATAAAAATAAATGAATCAATATTTTTATTTTATAAGAATAATGTGTTTGCGTTGAACAACTGAGCAATAATTTTGAGTAACAAAACCAACTTTGGCTTTGGTGCCTTACTAAAGAAAAATAATATATAAGAATATAAAAAAATATTTAGCTGATGGAATGTTTGGGAACCACAGTAGGGGAAGATGGGTGTTTTCGGACAATATTTACTCCTCATCCTTGTAAAATTAAAACTAACAGCACTTTTTCAACTTTATTTCTTTCTTCTTTATCTTTTCGGCTATTTTTAGATTTTTTTAACTTTGGAATTTTTGAATATTATTTTTTAATTTTCAAGATTCATAATTTCTTAAAACCTTTTTTAGGTTCTTTTGGAAATATTTTAAGGTGATATTTTTGAAGCCATCAATTCTGACAGGTCAGGTGTTTATTTATTTACAAACCACCCAGAAGTAGGAGCGAGCGAAGTTTTTGGTGGTAATTTCGAATATTTTAATTGAAAAAAAGGGAATTTACAGTTAAAGTATTAAATACCACTCAAAAATAAAAGCTAATAATATCTAAGCTTCTGTATGAAAACCTGAAAACACCAATGAGATTTTATAGGTTTTTATGTTTTAATGATTTTTTTAGGTTTTAATGCCATGTCAGAGGCCTACGGATGGTTTAAATTCTGACACCAGGTTGGTTGTCAACCATACGATTAAGAAATAATGAAGAAGATGTAAGATAAGATCTAGGTATCTTAACTACACCGCCGCTTTATCTTAAAGCTACTTTCGTCGCTTTTTTATCTATCTCTTCTGACGTAATCCCTTTTTATAATAAATACACGCGAAATTTATCTGAAATAATATTACTGTAGGTGAACCAACCATTACTTACAACACATTATGTACACATTATGAATAAGCCCTAATAACCCAAATAATTAATAATAGTCTAGAGCCGCGGGCGAGGAATATACTGGCCTGACGCGTCGGGACGTTAGTGATTGTTGTCTTATTTTTTATTTTTCACATTAACACTTTATAATACAGACTGCCTCTTGCATAAATTTTAGTAGCTCTTTCAATATAAAAATGTTATGAAAGAGCCAAAATTCTCATTTTTTTAAACTGACTATTCTGTTGATATTTTTATACTGTTTAAGGTTTTTCATATATTTTTATTACCTCCTTTAATAAATAAATAATAAATGAAGAGATAAACCTACATTGTACCTACATTTTTTTTTTGCTCCGTTTAGTAAACTGGCTCTTTCATGCCACCTCTTCCCTAATACCGATGTCAATTGAAAAAGCGAATAGGGACCCAAAGTGAATGAACCAAACCTATCCCTAACCGCATGCGGCCGGTGCGTCCGGTGCGATGCGACTCATGTCCACGCGTACCTTTACAGTTCAATAATGTGATCAAACTATGTAGCTACTCAGAATTCATGATAAAATGTACATTGATGGAGGACACAACATTTCCTAAAATTTCAAATTTTGTATTACAATAAACCGGGCATGTGTGAGTCTAACTCGCATACGTAGGGTTCCGTATGATATTTTAATGTTATATTTTAATGTTATATTTTACTTAATTAATTAAGGAGTAAGGCCACTATATGATTTTTACAGTTTTTTTTTTCAAGAAAAGTATAAATATTGAAACTTTGTTATAATTTTCCTTGAAAGTTTAGCAAGCCAGCTATTATAGAAAATTATTTAAGATTTTTTCCCGCAAACTTCGGGAATAGAGGGCTGGAATTTTTATGCATAAGTCGAAAAGTCCTAAGGATATATAAATGTATTCTTTACAATCGGACAGATGGTCATGACGAAACTATAAGTGTTCCTGGTTTTACTACGAAACCCCTTAAAGAAACTAATATAAAAATATTATACAGTACCTAGCCAATTTGTGCAGTCTGCATCTCTGTACAAGAAATAATACGAGGTGAAAGTTTTATGTTCGCACAGACATTACACAAATGGATCATCTTTTTACAGTATAGTCGAATATCCAATTTAGACGTATAAAATAGCTAAGGATATTTCGAGTTTTTATTACAATGTGTCGATACTTCTACGCGCAAGATTACTCTAAAAATAGGACCTAAATAAAAAAGTAATATATATCTCATCATATCATATAATAATAGAGAGTTATACAATAATAACCTGATGTACACATCATAATATTACTGTGATATTACAGTGTAATATCACAATGTAGGAAGTGAGTACAAAGGCTGAATAGTTCAAAAAGTAACCCCCTAACTGTCATTGTGTAAATCATTATTAATATAATTATGTAGTTTGACTGCATCATCACTCAAAAATATTAAAAAGAGTTTAAAAAGGCTTCAAGTCTTATCGGTAAAGTTAAAAAAGGCTTGAAAATGTATAAGTTTTACCCGTAAACTCATGTATTTGTTTGTATACATTTGTTTTGCAAACATCAGTAGAATGTCTAATATAACATTGTTTTCATTCATGCTACGTATGTCACCGAGGCAGCAGGGATGCAATAACAACGAAGTTACGCCACATATCTCTCTAAATATCTACAGACAATGTTATTACGGCACGCGTCAAATGCATTGAGTTATAATCACATAATTTGGATATGAAAACACATGCATAGATACGTAAATGACGTCCTATTTGGATACAATTTCAAATTCTAATGGCAAACTTGATCGAATATCCATTCGAAGTCATTGAACTAGACCAAACTAAACTACTATCACTGTTATTACTTTATTACTATTGATTAGTAATCTAATTTATAATAATAGTAAGTAACAGTAACGACAAAACTATAAAGTGTTGTTCGCATTCTTAAAATATTTTAAAATTAGTATTCATGTTTTTAAAGTAAATTCTTTGTTGTGATTGTTTAATTTAATGGTCCATAAAGTTACCGGACTTCATAACAAAACTTGGTAGTAATAGAAGGAGCAGCGGGGCACTCGGCATCAGAGGGTATTGGATGATTATAGTGTACCCTTAGAAAATGCCTTCATGCAACAATGGTCCGAGACGATCAGTTTGATTGATTGACTATCCGTCTAATAAGCCACCCCTTGATTTTGTGTCATCTTTTATACTGATACAACGCACCGCATACTACATGCGCATCTATCACGCAATCTAGCTTATATAGGGAAATTCGCGGTTCGTATTTATTTGACGGAAGATATTGTAGTCAATTTCCTTTCATTACATTGTTCTCAAGATATTTTATGCCACCCTTATCGTGGGTCTTAAGTGCATCGACTATTCCTTATACTTATACCTTACTACTATACCTAAGGTAACAATTTAAGATTGCATTTTTTTGTTTTCTCGAAATCCAAAAAGGCCGGAATACTATGCAAGTATTCACCATACTGACTTGACAGTTTCATCGGAAAAGCTGATGATGACTGATCTTAGAGTCACTCATGATATAATTCACAATATGATATGAATTTTCGTCGCAAAGTACACAGACAAATTTTTCAATTCACAAACGAAAAAATATCTGTCGATTACACAAATATTGTTGTCCCGTGGGAATCAAACCCATACGCTGCCATGGCATAAAGCGTAGAAGGCGTCAAGCCAATCTATCTTTAATATTATTAGCTATTTCAACGATATTCGTATATACATTGAACCTGCATACAAATTAGTGTGGATATTCGACGACGCGACGCAGCCACATCTATTCTAAGAATTTACTTACCTATAATCATAGCAAATCAGCGTAGTTTGCAATAATTTATGTAATTACAATCGTGTTTCAATCAATACTAAGCTAAACTTAGTCATGGTTTGATTAACATATACAAACTATATGTACGTAGTCTGGCGAAGAATTTTTTTAACAAGAAAAAACCTTTCGTAGTAGGTATTGTTTAAACCTCCTATCTATTAATTAATGTGGTAAGATTATAGAAAACGTTTGGCAAGATTCTATTTGTTATTATAAAGTTTCTTCAAGATATTTACTATTAAGTTAGAACCCAAAACTATTTTTTTTACCTCAGAACACTTGATAAAGCACCTGTTAAAATAAAAAACTTAATTAAAATCGGTTCATCAATTTGAGAGCTACGATGCAGATTATACATAATATACTACACACGTTAAACTTAGAACACCCGTCTTTTTTAGTCGGGGGTTAAAAACTGCAGAACTTACATTTTTATGTAACTTTTAGCTTTATAGTGTTCTGAAGTTTAATGGCGGTATCTTATTTTCTTAATATTCCTAAAATAAAATAAAAATTGCAAACGTAGCAGACTTATCAGCATCAGCATCTTGATTGCATTGCAGAGTATCTTGATTTTTAAAGAAATGGACAGTGAATTCACATTTTTACGTCAAATATTTATTATATATTTAATTCAATAGATTTGTGAATTCCCACGATAAGACACCATACAAAGGTAGCCAAGCTTAGATATTTTTAGACTAGGTTGGCCGTCAATACGAAAGGAGAAGAAGGTAAAAATCTTATTTACCCACAGATAACAGCTAAGTAATTAAGACGCATCACGTCTGCGTTGGCGTAAAAAGGAAATAAAACGATAAAGGGTGTACATTAGTAAAAGGTGTGTGAGTCAGCACAATATTAGCTGAGGCCTGCTGAAGTAGTGCGGCTACTGCTTTGTATTCCTCACGCGGACAGCACGCCGCGCGCCGGCGCGGCGGCACGACGTGGCGCCTTCCTGCCCTGTATTACCCACTATTATAAATACATTGCAATTACATGTTGCGTTTAATGTTTAAGAAAAAATCCTGTAAAAACTGACCAATCCATCCCAAAAACTACCAAAATTGATGAGAACCTAATGTACTTTTATTTCACTAATAACAAAAATCACTAACCAGCAGTAGTTTCGTTATTTGCATTTCACGTTAATAGCATATCCCACATAATTTCTACTTTAATTGTTACTCGACAAACAGTATTTTACAATCACGTTATTGCTGCAAAGCATAATTTGAACTTCCATACAATTTTGCGTCTATAGTAAACATGTATTGTCTGTCTGAGGTCGCCATTATAGCAAAATACCCATTCATTTTTCCGTCGGCTCGCGGCGCGGCGCGCCCACCCATGCGTGATTTTGTTTTTGTGCGTTTGTTCAGTATCTGTGAGCTTGCGGTTATTTGAATATTTCCAAAACCATTAGTCCTGAAATAAAACAGTCGTATGATATTTGATTAGCAATTTATAGTAATACATCCGATTCGATTCGCTTCACATTATTCCGATACCTGAGCGCAGCTTCCGAGTTTATATTGAAATTTACGTTTGTTAAAGCAAACAAAATGATCACATCGATGATTCAATCTAAAGGTTAATAATACTTCTGATAAATGTAAGGACGTAAAGTGAACGCTTGTGGGATGTGACTGAGATAAAAAGATTGTACGCTTCAATAGATTCAATAGAGCAGATCCCTAAGTCCCAAATTAAATCATGAAACATCTTTGCACCTGGTGGAAGCCTCGCGAGGCGCGTTAGCCGCGCACACTGACTGACGAATCTTTCCCATTATTCTTTTTCCGATTTCAGAAAACTGCAAGGAAATGTACTGGTCGTTTTATTATATTAGTAACATTTTTCCCTGACTTTTACTACGCTACAATTTATTCAGCAACAATAACACTATTCTGCGAAAACAAATTTCATATAGTCTCTAATGAGTTTACATAGTGGAATATTTCAAAAGCAATAGAAAAGCAAAACATTTTTAAGGTGTGAGTTAATCTTATTGCCTTTGTAAACATTGAAAGATACGAAAAGTGGTGCAAGTCACTGTGAACTTGAGTGTTAAGGATTTAGTGTGGCCATTCGTTCGAAGGGACTACTATCTCTATCTGTCCATCGAATGTGAGAAAAAAACTGCGGCTTTAGTGGGACAAATTCGTTTCGATTCAGTCACGTAGCGGCGAGATGGGCCTCTTAGCAGATTTGGTAAACGTATGTTTAGATTTCGCCGAATTGTTTATTGAATGGGATGGGAAAAATGTTGTTAAGCCCTCGCCGCAATTTGGTGTTTATCAGATTATTTGTAGAATACATAGCAAGTCATACTAATGTTATTAAAACAGTAAAGTTTCGCTGACAATTTTTGCAATGTATTCTTGTACAAGTTAGATTTGGTGTCAGACCTGAAGCCATTAGGCGTTTGACTTGTCTATTTTAAACTTCGAAGTCTCATGCAATGAAGAGAGACTATTTTTATACCTACCTACATAAAATACTTCCAAACTGCAAGCTGCTATTTAGGTTACCTTTTCAGAAAACTTGATTACACTTTGTTACGCCGAAGAATCTGATGTACAACCGTCAGTCGCATTAGCGACTATGGACTATATATATACTTCATAATTTATAAGTTTTATTACGTGGTTGGTTATGGAACATTGTATAGTTCAAATATTATGTAACCGCGTCTAAATACTAGGTTTGCAAGAACAATAATAATACATCTCTATTCCGGTAATACGCATCGGAAAATCATTGAGTCATTGATGTGTTCACATAAAAAAGCCTGAAATTCGCAACAAAGTACAAGCAAAAAAACGAGTACAATGTACTCGTATGTCATTTAGCGCGTAATTGCAACGCACATCTGACCCGACCCGCCGACACGTGCTACGAGGCTACGAACTACAGACCGCTACGCCACCGATACTATCACGTAGCCATAAAACTCGTAGCTACCGTTTGAACACGTAGTAAAAATTAAATTATATTTTTTAAATCCAAACTTATCTTAGTGGAATTTCTAATATAAAATTAATTAAACTTCTGTTTATTGCAGAAATCAGAACAACTGACTGACATCGATGTAAAAACTAATTTTCACTTTGTCTATTAAAAGCTGCACGCTATGTGACCTGCTTTTAATTGTACCTGGAAATAGAGAGGTATTAGCAGTTGGTTGTAAAGGCTGTGCAATCACTGTGAGGCTTGGCTGTGAGGGTAAAGAGCGGTGTCGTGAAACACGCCGCCGCTGCATTACCGCTGGAACTTGTGCAAACATTCGTTATGTACTTGTGTCCACGGAAAATTGCTGTTGCGCTGAACAAACAATACAAAAAGTTATAGCAGTCTGTTGTTTTTTGTTATTTTAGTACGCATTAATTGTGTTAACATTTCATTCTGGGATAAAAGCTACCTACGTACTGGTTTACTTTTAAGTGTGTTTAAAGTGCTAATGTTTATCTTACAAAAGTTGTTGTTGTGGTTAATTGGATATTGTGTAGATTTTTAATTTTTTTACAGCTGAAACTAAGCCTGAAACTAAGTGAAAAGAAATGCATCACCGCCAAATATAATATAAAACTTTATGCCGGCGTACAAACACTGATAATTAAGGAGCGTGAAACCATTTTGAATATTTTATGAATGAGTATTTCATATGTATGAGAGCGTGGCTACTAGAAGGAAATTATATAAATTTGCATTCCTAATGAATACATTTATCATGTCATACCGATGTTCTGTTTTTGTCAAAATAGAGACAGGCTAGTGAAGCAAAGAATGGTATTAAATATAAAACTGTATATGTATTCGCATTCAAAATGTTTGAGTCGTAGCCAAATATCAAATAGGAAGACATTTTGTTGAATAAATAAGAAGCACAAAAACCAGACACAAGGAACCCGAAATAAGTGTGCAGTTGGTCGTAGACAATCTGCTCATCGTCCGCAGAGAATTTGTCGCGTTATTGAGTATCATAAAGTAAATGTGGCGTGGTTCGGTGTCGGTTGCGTCATTTCAGCGACGTTCATTCGTCTGATGAACGCAACAAAACCATGATGCGAGCGCGGGCCTGCCACATTGCGCGTGTAATTGCCGCGAGCGTGCGACGAGCCGCCATTAATCTCACCAACACTCGATAAAACGCACAAGTCATGCTACAATGTTATACTCACACCCCTCCCGAGCGAGCACTCTGTTATGTAATGCTATTGTAAATTGTACCATTACTGCGGCTTGCGAAAATTATTAAAACAATTAACGAATAGAACTTTGTTTTTGTGGACTCTAAACAAACTAATATCAATTTCTTGCCCACAATGGTTTTTATTTAAATGCTTACCCCACAAAACAATATTATTAGGAAGTACAAGTTTGTTCTACACAACATATTTAAGAGGACCGTCCCGTGGAAACGAAGTTTGATCATAATTTGAATATTACATTTAAAGTCAATAAAATTAGTCACCTCTAATTAAAAAAAAAACATATAAGTATTCAAATTATGATCAAACTTAGTTTATATGGAGCGCGCTCCGGGGACATTCCTCTTAACTACATCGTTCATAAGTAAAGTATATAGTACCTATATTATAAGTATAAGTAAAGTATATAAGCAAGAGAAGTTTTTCCCATTTTACCAAGATTTTATCTTGTCAGATGGTCGTAATTTACCAACTTACGTCTATAGACAAATAGTGTGACAGTAATGGAAGGGAGCGTGTAGGGCACACAGCGCTGGCCGGTGCCCGGTAGCCGCGCGCCGCTCGACGGTCGCAAGGCGCGCTCCTACTCCACACTCACAGAGCATTCGAGACAAATTCAATTTGCGCGAACGCCGCCGACGAGCCAGTTTGCGCTGCTAACTAGCTGCGACGTGAATGCTGCCACCCTTATCGTTATATTATATCAGTCTAAAGATTTAAGGTAGGAGGTATTATTATTATCAGCCCACTCTGTACCTTAATAAGCAAATAATCTTTAGCATAAATAAAATTCTGTGCCCCTTGAATTTTCCCGGAATTTTCTCAAGATGGAAATAAAAATACAACCAAAATTCTACACAATATCCGTGATCAATTCTCATTTATAAAAGATCGCGAAGTCCGAAAACACTTAGTTACGTACGCAAATGTTTATTTTCCACAAAAAGCAACGACAAATATCACCGCAGTAAGATATAATTCTACATAAACGGTGTTGTCACATCGTCTAAAAATCCAATAATAAGCTACCGTTTTCAATCAAGATCCAGGGGGCGCATGAGAGCGGAGCCAGCGGAAAGCTTCTAATAGCAAGCGAGAGAAAACACATTTGTCTTGTCCCGGACCGTTAGCGTATATTACCCGGCCTGAGACATCGCCTGCTGCGTGCTTCTTAACTCAGTTTCACTATGTTAACTTCTGCGTTTTTCATCGTTACACAATAATTTGCCAGCGCTGTAACTGTTACACTAAAACAAACTCCATAACTTTTGCAATACCATAAACATTAAAGCTCTTATGATAATTACGGAAATCTACCAACTACCAGTTTAATTTGTAAGTACCTACCTACTTACAGTTTCAGCGAAATGCTTAAACAAAGCATGTTATGTCGTCGGGGCTTATTAAAAGTTTATTTTTCGAATAGTGCAAGGACGCAAGTTAACTTTGTGACAACAACCTGCAACAAGAGATCTCCGCCGTAATGAGTGAATAGGAGAAGTTTGGTACCAAGTTTCTGAAGTCAATGTTACTACCGACATTTAGTTATTTAAACAATATTCCCCTGCAATATGGATTCTTAATAACAATAGGATACCTACTCATTATTATCTCAAGATTGTGCAGGTTGCTCGTTTTGATTAAAATTAGACTTTAAAAAAAAATATATATATTTAAAATATACAAACAGCGAACTGTAACCGATTTCTCTTAATTTATTTTATGAGCTATGTATCTACAAACAGGTCCACTTGAATCTATCTTATCATATTTTGCATTAAACATTCTATTAATTCGTATACTTCTCTCAGTCTGAATTTAAAACTTTAACTAAAATAATATCTCCCAGTTAAAATGCATATTTTCAAGTCTAATGAGTCGCTTAGATTATTACACTTATTAACTTATAGCGCGTAGCCACAAGCGTGGAAACCACGGCGCGGCGGGAGCAACGCTATATCAAAGTTAGAATTCGGGCGGCGCCCGCAACAAAAGCATCGGATTGTATAGTTTGAACACCCGTTAGATTGTTCGTAGGGTGATTTGTAGATGAACAGATTTTCTTTTTTGCAATATTTTAAAATAGATGGAACACTATACCTCGCGGTTGCATCTAGAGTTGTAAACCGCACGCAGCTCTCAACTACAGTATTTTACTGTACCTACAGAAAAAAAGGTGTCGCAGCCACACGCGGTAGCGGCACCAAACCGCTCCGTGAGCTCTTAGCGCTACTGTGTACGGTAGTTATGACAAAGTAGGCAACGTCTTTGGCGCCGCCGCGTCTCCTCACTTTTGTCCCCTCTAAATCTTATAGTAACACGGTGTCATAATGCAAGCAAGACACAAACATGTCTACGTGCGCCAAGCTTGTTAAGTGGTTTGGAAGAAAAACATCACAAAAACTTTTTTATTGTCGTAAGCCATTTAAGCCGTATGTATTCCTATTGTATAGGTAACGGCTCTATACATTGGAGTTAAGAGACATAAAAATATGTTTTTGTCAATTGTACCAAAAGAGTTTACAAGAGATAAAGTAGTTTTTCGGGGATAATAAAATGTGTGTAATCTTTAATGTTTTTTTTGTACTAGTATAATGTTTTAACCGCCTTCTAAAAGTATGGCTGCCCATGGATAAGTATTGGGTTAGCTTCCCATATTGGGTTTTTCAGGTATGCTGCAGCTTAAATTAAAATAAAAGTATTTGTTCAGATTACCAACGTTCTTGTGTTAATTTAAAATGTTAGTTTTTAAGTAAAGTTATTGTTAGTAAAATTAACTACATAATTGTTCCTGACATTTAGTCATTTAGTCACTCACTGTACCAAACTTATATTAAGTTATACAGTATATCATGTAATGACGCGGTTAAATAGCTTTATGATTTCAATTAGGTCATTTGATTTAATTTATTAGTTTAGGCAAATAAGTAGGTTATTATTAAAGGTTTTTCATTAATTCAGAACCCTGACCAGTATTGTGTGATCTAGTAAGTTTGCTGTTGATTTTCCTTTACATGTAATAATGTCCTCCTGACCGAATTTCGGTCACAGCGGCCAATCTCAACGGAGATTAGCCAACTACGCAGGAGATCATTTTAGTGCACAAGTGTGTGCGCAAACAGAAGTGCACTCTCTTTTCCCTCACCCTCCGTCCTGCCGCCCGATGGAACAGCAAGACCGTGGAGAGATCTGGTGCAGGGCCAACAGCTTTACCTACATGTTTTCCGAAGCAGGAAGTAATGATAATTAATTTATAATACGCACGTAACTTACGAAAAATCAGAGGTATGCGCTTTGGGTTTGAACCTGAGACCTCTGACTTGCCTGTCAACGGTCAACCACTAGGCTAGCACGACTCACAAGATACACTGCTTTACATGATAGTAATCACAGTACCTAATGTATTTTGGCAAGGCAGGGTTTCTTCTGGGAGTATTTAGGATTTCTATGCGTCACTTGTAGGATTGCCCTTACTGACTTCTGTCGAAGTGGACGAATGGAAGCTCCAATCCGCTTATTCTTGTAATATGTACTTTAATCAATTTTTACTATACCTATTTACGCTAAGTTATGAATGAAATGACAACCTTAGACTCCAAGTTTATCTAATAGTTACCTAATAACTGTGTAGGTAATATACAGGTAATAAATACTAAGATCTTACGAAGTGTATTGATATGATGTGACCACCAGTTTTGCTAAATGATTACTCCAAAAAGTGGGACCAACGGCTTTCCGTGCCTTCTGGAGCACACAAATGTTTTTTATTCAAAGACTAGGTAACAATCACTACTTAATTTTTGTGTAAATAGCGTCTTACGCAAATTAAAGGTTAAATTACATTTATAACACCGACATACCATAACAAGAAAACATATTCTCAATATAAGTTTGAAAAGCTATTAAAAATTAGGGGGAGATCGCAGAAGTACCATAACTTAGAATGCAGTGTTTTCCGGATAAGGAATGCGATAAAAGTTTACGGTTGTCGAATAGTCGTAAAAAGATCGCCGCATAGAGAGCTCAGTTCCAAATCTTTGGTTACAACACAACGATCGAGTATTCTTACGCAAATCGATTTTACCCGATCTATTGCTTTTTTATCGAAATGTCCACTGAAATATTTTTTAAGTAAGATAAAATAACATTGCGCTTTTAAAACGATGTAACTAGGTATTTTCAGTTTTGTTCTGCTTTTACTGCCGATTTACCTCAATGTGCAGAGATGTACTGTTATCGAAACATCAGCTAGCTAAATTGCTCGGACGAAAATTTCAAACTTTTCAAAACAAATATGATTAAACAATTGACAACAAGAATAACGATAACATTTCAACATCGCAGACGTCTGTCCCCCTTGAACTCTATTGCGGGACTACTTTCGCGGTTCGCCCGGCCGCCAGTCGGCACCCCCGTGCCCGACCCTGGCCCCACTTACAGAGAATATTTTTTGTGGGGACATCATAATAATAGCTCTGTATTACTTCAGGAGAAATTCCAAGAAGTTTATAACTCGAGATGAGTTTCGTGTTCCTTGTCATAAATAATAAAGCGGTCGTCGACTACAACGTTGTGCAGATTTTAAGTGAAGTAAAAATTCAAGAAATAATTTTTCATTTTCGGGTCCCGAGTCAAAAGAAAATGGTCGGAAGTTTCTGAAATGAATGAAGATTTCATAGAGAACTTGGAGTGACTTTGGAAGCATGGTTAACCACCCGAAAAGAAAGTTACGTGATTTTATTAGTAATCTATTTTAAATTAGCATACAAAAATCGCATCCTATACATTACAATTACAATCGTTTAACTCTTGATTAAGTTCACATATCGTGACAGAGCGGCGCTATCATATATAGGTATAGTAGGTATGTATAATAGCGCTATAAAAATTGTAGTAATTTATTATTTTTACAGTCGTGAATATATTATGTCGTGTGACTTTCTTCCACTTGACAAATAACATGTATCTATAATGTATAAAACAAATATTTAGCAATCCTCTAATTATACAAAACCGCAGAGAGCTAATAACTAAACAGGTACCTGCCAACCAATCAATCTAATATCATAAATTTCGTTTAACGCTCCAACTATCTCTCACGACGCGGTGCGGTGGCGGCGCACTATTCTCTCCTATGTTGTCTACAGATTCTACTTAAGTTAATGGATAAGTTGCGAAGGCACGGAGTTTACTTTGTGTTTTCAGGTAGACGGACTTGATCGAGAAGTTTTCTTCGTTAATTTGAACAAGGCAGGAGCTTTACAAAACTGTCAAGATAGTTTTAGTGCAAGGTACTTTGTCAAGTTTATAATTACTATAATAGCAATATGTTCCGGCAGATTATGCTTCTGTTCTGTATGACAGATTCTTTGCTAGAAGACATACTCGTAAAACATTCAAAATATAATGTGAAAAAATAAAAAGATACTGTTAAACCTGTGGATTTTTACTTTATTCGAGTAAGTAAACATTCAACGGCGTAACAAATTACGACTGAATTACAAGTTATTTTCAAAAAAGTAAGTCGCCCAAAACTTCCTCCGCCTAAAGAATTATGAAGATTAGCATAACAAAGTAACCTGAAACTGTGTTCAGGGAATGCGTCGTCTTTTGCAACTCACAAATCTGCTGTATTTATTTTTAAAGTTGAGACAGTATTGTAAGAAATTAAACAAGACACAATATTCTGATGAGCCCATTATCATTTAAGAATTAAAAGCGTACACATTGGACGACTAAAATCGTGGGCTCTCAGCGCGCTCCACGGAACGCGACACAGGCCTAACTCGCTTTTGCTACCAATTACTTACGCTAATGGAATTTATTTCATTTCAAACCTACGTTCACTGTGAAGTCTGTACTGTACGGTCTGGGTGCTTTATTACAACTTGGAATGGTTGCAATATACCTTTTGTAGACAAACTTTAAGTATAGTGGTCGTCTAGAAAGTTCTTTCGATAAATATGTTGAGGTGCAAGTTACTGTAAATCTTTTATTCAAAGTTTCGTAAAACAACGTTTACTTACTTATAGAAAAATAACGAAAATTGCGCACTAATGACTTGGGAGGCAACAAGATGTATCTTTTTTTACGAGAGATTGGGCAGACCAACATGCTTGTATTTGTTTTAATGTAAGTAATATTTCTATTTTCTTGATCCAGTTAATGTTGATTTAGATATTATAATTTCCTTCTATTGATCTTGTAACAATTATGCGATATCTTTTGTCCAAAACCAAATATCTTCAGAATAGCAATATGAAATTATAAGTCAAAAAAATACCTGTCGTTTGATACGATAGTGAAATTATTAGTATTGGCTGTGAAACAACGATGCATCCATCTTTCAAACACAGACTGCATTTTAAAATCTTAGGGTAGTTAGTTGAAAGCTTATAGAGAATAAGTAACTAGGTTCCATGGTCCCTATAAGTGGTTATGGTTTTCTTAGGCTGATATGTAAAATAATACCTGATCAAAACCCTAGAGTACTCTTGGCAGGTCGTTGTTAGATACTTGTTCTGATTGTCACTATATAACTACAATTTAATGACTAAAATCAATCGTGACCTATATTTAAAAAAAGACCTATATTAAGTTTACTTTAGCGAATATACCTATTAACATTGTTCTAATTTCTTCAATTACTTAGTGAACAAATACTTGTAACTTACTAGATATTTTACTCGACTTAAAATTCTTAACCATTATATTATTATATAGTTTCAATAATGACGCAGTAGTGATGGATCAAGTTCGCGTATTATAAGTTAAAAACTAGCCCTTACAAGGCTCGTACGTGTTCTTTGTCTCAAGTTTTGTGCTCACCTCTTAGGAAGTTCCCCCTCGAAGCAACTAATATTAGTCAATTAGGTATTCAGGACGCGCAGCGCACCCCGCTCGCTCCTGCGTCTAGCGACTGCGGCGGACTCGCTTTCGCTTCTATTCCACGCTGCAATACCAATTAAAAAAATACCGAGTCATGTTACCTAATGTTGGGAACGTTTACTATATTTGTCAAAGAATTTGGTTTCAACACAGCCTTGTAAACTCGATTCGCTTCGGCCGAAACCAAGGTTCCAAGGTAACCAAACTTTTTAAAATAAAATAATTCCCAAAATTAAAATTAAAAGATTTGAGAAGATATTCTAGATTTACTTCATTTAGTTATTTCAAATTCATATCAATATTTGGTTGTCGGTAATTCTTACAAAAAATCCAAATTTGAATATTTTATGCTCTTTTCCCTTATCATATTCTAAGAGTTCTTTTTAGAACACTCTTGGGTGTTACGACTTTTATCGCAGGAAATCTCTCTCCTTTCTGCATAATTCATCGCTATGAAGTTGAAACCGAAGTCGTAAAAGAAATCGTTCTATGATTTCATGTCTTCGGCGGGAAACTTTCTACTTGTCCTTCTTTTGAATCAACGGTCGCTGCGGGGCATGTTACCTATATTATCGACGATTGCAGTTTTGATCCTTTATGAATACGTCTGGGACGTTTATTGTAATTGTTATAAGTTTCTGAGATGTAGGATAACTTTATTTTATGAACATGTTGTTATTTTATAGGTTTATTACAGCAGCTACTAATTTTATAAGGCCTTCGTATCTTCTATAGTATCAATAAGCAACGAATTCGTCATTCTCTTTCTTAATCAGTTAGTTCTTGTTAAACAGAAGTAAAATACAAGTTACTTGCACAAACACACAGAACTTTCAGAGTTTAAAGTTAATTCCGTACCTACTAAGTTCCTAGAATATTCAATGAACAGTATACGGTCACAACATTCAGTGTGGCGTTTGTTGCAAGTTTATTTGTAGGCTCATATTTTACTTTCTACATGTTGAGACCCGATGTCTAACTCCTGCCAACGTCGGAAGCTTCTTCTTTACAAGAAATGTTTTAAGACGAATTCCTAAAATTTCCCCTCTGCATTGCGATTCAAAGAAACAAACTTATATTAAAGTAATTTAAATGGCGTCTTTGTTATTCTTTGTTGAGAGTTAGAAGTTATGCATTTTGTTTTTTGCACAAAGCAAATGGATCACAATAATAATGTTATTCAGGATCGATACAACAACAACAACGAAAATATGGTAGTGCTGCGAAAAAATGTTCTAAACATATTTTAATTACTTCCCTAAGGCTAAGTTACTTTCAGTAGAATAAAAATTAATAAGTAGTAAATAATTTAAACCCAAAAAATTCATGTCTAGGTCATTACAATTTATCTCAAACAACAAACGTTATTCTCGACAAATTAAAAGTACTTTTAATTATAATGTTGTGTCATAAAGTCGCCTCCAACCAAGGTTAATTTGAAATTATAATTTGATTAGCTTTGTCTTGGGTACAAGTGGGAGAATGTCTTTTGCAGTTATTACTTATGGTGCAGCTACACGGGCTATTTTTCGGCGACAGTTGCGACAACCAGTCGCTGCCCAGAGTCCAGACGTTATAGTTTATGACGTCACGTAATCAACCAAATCTTGTACTTGAATATATATTAAAATAACCAATTTTGCTCGCGAGTTCATCCGCGTGAAAGTCGATCCGGAATAACAAGGATCCTATGTAATCAAGAACATGGTCCATCTGATGAGTGCCAAGTTTCATTTAAATCCATCAACGGTTTACGCGTGATTGAGTAACTATAATAACTTCATATATATTCACATTTATAATATTATTTGGATAGTAGGACCAATAAAGTTAATTATCGATGTAAAATATTCCTAATAATACATTATTGTAACAAAGTCCTATTCTAGTTATTTGAGTATTATTGGCGTCAGACGGTGACATTGAGCTATTACTGAAACAAAACAATTGCTGTTATTTTAGGAATTGCTTCAAATCGCTCAAATAATCGCTCAGACTGGTTGCTGTAGTTGTCGACGGAAAAAATCGCCCGTGTAATCACTATACACATCCGAAAAGGACAATATTGCGGAGAGTATCTCAGACCTGGAGTGTACCTCAAACCATTTTTATGAAATCATAATTTGATTATCTCAGGTTTAAAAATTATGGTAACGAAAAAAGCATCCGTCCATTTAAACAAGCTGCTGCCAATATTAAATTCTTAAATCTTGGGAAGATGGTATATTAAATTGCTTTTTGGAGTAACGATCTCAAGATTACAAAGTTTTGTTTTTACCAAAAAATAATTTAAGACGTGTGCAAGTGAAATAATAATATGCGGCAAAGCTTACCTTAGTTAGTGTTCCAGTACTATTTGACGGTTCCTGATTGTGGTTATTATTTTTGCTGTTTTGAAAGGATTGTAGATTATCTTGTAGGGTTTTGAGTCGTGATAGCCTAGTGGTATGACAATTGACTGGTTTGGACTCAAGGCGCGCACCTCTATCTTTTCGTAAGTTATGTGCGTATTATAAATTAATTTATCACTTACTCCGTGCCTCAGAAAGCACGTAAAGCCGTCGGTTCTGCGCCTAATCTCTCTCCGGTCGTATCGGATTGCCACACCAATATTGCAATACCCTAACGGGGTGCATGATTGGAACTATAACCTGACTATATAAATAAATTGAGTGCACCTGCTGTATTTACGCACACACTTGTGCACTATAATATCTCCTGCGTAGTTGGCTAATCTCTGTTGAAATTGGCTGCTATGACGAAAATTAGGCCAAGAGGACATAAGGGGAACTAAATAACTTTTCTTTTATTTAGCTGCATATTTACCACACAATAGACAATAGGAAACCCATTGTTACGTGCCGGGATGAAAAGTATCGTTGGGTATAAACACATAATTTGATTCCGTGATAATAAATTACTTACAATGTAACAAGTAAAAACAAATTGTAATGGTTATGGTATATAAAGTCGCCCCATTTTTTGTGACAAAAATATCCCCACAAACATTTTACAAATAACCCGGTGATTAATATTCAACAAAGCCGATTTCTTGCTGATTTAATGTGAGGATGGTATTATAATATAAATAAAGCCAATCTCCCCACAAAATGGACCGTGTGCCTGCGTAATCCTGTAATAAATCATCATTTAGATCTAATAATCATCATAAACCTTACGTCGACGGTGAGTGAACGACGTGGCGGCGGCGCGGCATGGCGACCGCCGATCGGTTCCATACATCATGTGGCGATTACTTGTATCAAATAAACATTACCGGACTTGCCTTCTCATATTCCCAGAGTGCCACGTGCCGCTTTACCAATAATGATTATCTTTCTCTTTTGGAAACCAAATAGATTTATGATTGCATTAATATTAAGGTTGACTGGCAGAGAATGCCTAAACTTGGCATTAAGTACGCCTTTGTAGAAATACTATACAATAGGAATACCTGCTGTTTTAGTATCATAATACTAAAAATTTTCAAAAAAATATACATGGATAAGATGCAGCGCTGTGCATGGTAAACCACTTTTAGAATCGTAGGTGATAGTGAAAGGAAAACTAATTTACGGTTGTAGGATGATATGAATTTTAAATTGACGTGGGGGTGTGGCGAGGAGTCGCCAACATCAGTCGCCGCCACCGGCAGTCGGGAGTTGGGCCCCCGGGGTAACCACGACACACAAACGACATCAACGGTCCCGATTAAAAATTCGACAGAGGGGGCTGCGATGTTATCGAACTACAAGCGTTTTGAACCCAGAGGCTGTGCTTTAGCACTTTCCAGACAGTGTACGAATGTGCTTAAGAATATTTTCGAAACCAATGATTACTGGAACTTTGCAAATTTATGAACCTTAGTCAAAACTCTGCAAATAGGTATTTTTGAATCAGTTTTTGCGAACACTGTGTTTAGGACGAAAGTTTGGTTGACGACGTTGGGCTTATTTTGCGTCTGTTTGCTTCGAAAGTTAGATTCTTTTAAAACCTGAGTTCAGCAGCTATATTTGCTGATTGCGCACTGCAATGCTTAATTATTTTTTTAATTAATTAATTAATGACAAGGATACATTCCTAACTGATTTTTTTTAAATGTGTCCTTCGACTTATTGACTTTGATTTTCGTACTCTGCCCACGGGCGCATTACTCGTTGCTATGCGTGGGGGAAGCTTTGCACGCAAAACACGGCGGCGCGGCGGGAGCAGCCCCCATGACGTCATAAACCACGCATCCACGCGCACCGTGTGCGTAGGCCCATAGCTTATTTTTTGTTTTTTAATACTGAGCCATGTAAATATTATTTTTTTTATACCAAGCATGCTATCCACCAAGTGTTCACAGTCTATGGATAGGCATTAAATAATAGGTAAATTCAAAAATACTAATAATTAGAAATGCAAATAGGTACAGCTGATTAACAATAATTTATTATCCTAATAAAGAGTTTAATAGTTTTTTAAACTAAAAAGTATTCAGTCTGATTAACTTTTATCAAGGAGGTTAGTATAAGTAACCTCCTATAATCCAAATTCGATTTTAAAAGAATATAGTAGCTTCTTGCAATGAGTGAAAAATCGTAATTATCAGAGCAGCTCTTTTAGAAAGTGACGCCGGAATTTATGCTTTCTGTAAAACTAAATGCAGTGATCTTAAGAAAATTGCGCAGAATTTTTTTAGTCCACGCAAAGTTTAGATCGACAGCGCCATCTATTAAAATAAGCTTGAACTGTTGAATTCGACCGACTACGCTCCTTTACTAAATTATTATATGTTATAAAAAATTTGCAAATAAGATAATAAAATGACATGTATCATTATTACTTTGTTTCCATACATTGTTTTGGTCGGCTTATAATCTATAGCCAGATGCAGCTGATCATCAGTTTTCTCGCACAACGCAAAGAGATACGATATTCTAAAGTGAGATCCCGACTCCCTATATCGACCGTCAAAGATCTTCATAGCAGCCGGAGTTAATGGCATAACGTGTTTCTCGAGGCACGGAGCAGGAGATAAATAATTTATAAAACTCATATAATAATTTACTAAAAGTCAGAGGTTGATCAGGTGCCTTAGGTTCGAACCTGAGACCTCTGACCTGCGTGTCGATGGTCGTATCATTAGGCTATCACTGCTTTTTTAGGATGTAATTAAATTCGCTAATATGTATAAATAGCCCTTCTTTAATATCCTCCTACATACATAAATATTTTTATAAATTATTTCTGCATACTATGCGAACAAAGAGAAGAAAAAATCGATTATGAGGGTAATGTGAACCCGCGACCTACTAATCCCGGCCGTAATCGATTTTTTCTTTCGACAAAATTCTTCCACCCGATTTATTTTTCGACTTGATACAACTAAAAAGATATCTG
The DNA here is from genome assembly GCA_936450705.2 of Protodeltote pygarga. Lineage (NCBI taxonomy): Eukaryota > Metazoa > Arthropoda > Insecta > Lepidoptera > Noctuidae > Protodeltote > Protodeltote pygarga. The sequence continues at coordinate 9,011,207 of OW388249.2, read as the reverse complement.
GTGCATGACCAATAGCTTTATATACTCTTTTTAAAGTGTATATTATAATCTCTAATACTTAATTAATAATATGCATATAACTTATGAAAAATCAAAAAGGAGTGTTTTTGGATCGTGTTATGCTTATTATGACTATGCTTGACTATATTATGACTATGCTTAATTAACATAAACAAAGTACACAATTTTTAAACATACGAGTAGGTACGTTAAACGTTTTATTTGGTGCATGAGTTGATCTTGACCTTTTAATTTAAATGTAAAACCTAAATCTTGCATATTTTATTTCCTTCGTCATCTGATATACTTATTAACAAATTTTGTAATGCCCCTACAGTTTTCGATATAAAAAAAACTATGTTTAAAACTTTTGTAATAAAAAAAAATCTTAACAAGGACGGTAGCAATACGGGGTACACCCCTAATGATGTCAAATTAAAAGGCGCTGTACTCTCCAGGGACGTACATTTTGAAGCGGTAAAGATTTGCGGAGGGTGCGCACCATTCTCTATGGTCGACGAGCTACAATCGATCATTAATTACGTTTAGTCACATTTACGCGCCACATGTTACAAGATTCGTGTAATGTTCTTGTAGAGACCCCTACTTACGTGGATTACCATTTATGCCTACGTACTCATTTATTGCTAATTGTATTTTTTGTAATTCGAGTATCTACAAAGTAGCATTATGGTCATTTATCTATTAAGTACTTATTTGATAGTTTAAAATAAGAATGTGAATCTGTGTGTACCAATCTACTTAAAACTTGAAAAAAAAATCATATGCGAAAGAACAAGTGTTTAGATCAACATTTTGTGACGTCATAGTTGTAAATAAAAAAACTGTTCATATAAAATTGACAGTCAATTCAAACAATACTCGTATGACATATGACAAGTGGCGATTTTGTTTGTAGAACCGGATGGGCCAGTACGAGCCGGAAAGTGACATAGGGTAACCGCGGTAGAAAGCAGTAGGTATTATAAGTAAAAGCGAATATAAGGGGTTTCAAAGATTTTTAATTGTTTGTCCTTCTTTCACGCAGCCAACGGAGCAACGTGATTTTGCTTAAAGATAGTTTAAAGACCGGAGAGTAACAAGAGTAAGCAATAGACTTTTTCAAAATGCCTAAGTTTCAAATCGTTTATCAACTATTAAATAGTCGGCCTATATAAAAAGGCCTATATAGTAAAGTGTGTAAGTGAAGCAATAAGTGTAAAAATATTACATACATTGGTACATACAAATGGAATTTGGTCGGAGGCAGAGAGCGCGTGTGCAGATAAGCATCTGCTGAGTGGTCCCCTTGTGTTTTCCGATCGACACACGCTCTGTGTTGCTATTAATTTCTGAACCCAGTCACAAAGCTTGGACATAATGTGATTATATTTGCAAGTAAAATGAGTATAGCACTATAATTTTATGCAGCCCTATTATCATGCCTGAGGAAAAATCTCTGTGTGAACGTTGATGGATGCTTCTGATAAAGATAGAGACATAAAACCACAACCTTGTATCTTAGCTGAGCCTGATTGAATGTGGAGGTTTATTATAGCTTAAGCTATATCACGTCGCTAGGGACATACTCCATACCAGAAACTTAATTAACTGGATTAATGAATTCGTAACCGTTATCCACAGCTGCCACTAATGGTACCAATACCGATACCTATTTGTAATATAGGTATAAATTGTAACCACAATGAGTCAACAGGTTAACCGCAAACTACATACCGCAACCCTGTGGTCATCGATCTATTTACTATTCAGAACCTGCCCGTAGAGGTGCTCAAAGGAAAGCAAAAATAACACGAAGCCAAACTTTGTCTTCACCTTGACTTGCCAATAAGGAACACGTCCCTAAAAATGTAAAGTGAGGGGAGACGTTAATAAAAATTCCACGCTGAAACAACAAATTAAACGAAGCCGAGCCACTCGAAAAGCCATAAGTACTCATCTCAATTGCTACCGATAAGAAATCCAAGCCTTGGCAATGTATTCGAGGCACGTTTCGGCTCACGGTTTTTTCTCGCTATGCTACTGTGGCGTTTAAAACGAATTGACTCTTAAATTCTTCAGAATGAAATGCTGTCGGAGTTTTATTAAATCGAGTGTAACCATTCCTGACATTACGCAAATGGCGGGCCCTCCCCTACATCTGTCGCAGGGATGCACCCCCTTAATAAGTGTTAACGCTCGCCGGCTGCGATGAACACTCCGTCCCGGCTCAAGCTAAATCTCTACAAATTCTTGATACAAATTAATGCCGCGGGAGGACTCCGCGAGCATCTCTTGTAATTTCATTTTGTATTAGCAATGTGCCCCCTAAACACAGTGAAAACATTACAGTATGTGAAGTGTTCAACGTGCTTAATAGTTGGAGATGTTCATCTAGTTTAAGACTTGCCTCAACAACTTGGATTTCATTATTGTTTCTATTTGACTTCACGAATATTACATTTTGTAATAAACACTTCAGAAGGGTAAGCTACTCATTAATATAGAGATTCACGAGTTAGAATGTTATAGAGTTTTAAAGTTACATAATTATATCTAATTGATATTTGATGTGGCTTGTATAAAATTTTGGATATTTCTGAACCATAATATAAATGAACTTAAATAACAAATAAGTACTTATTTTAATATACCTATACGTAATATACGACCGATATAAATCTTCACATACAGGGAATCAAGTTATAGCTATAAGTTACGTACAACAATAACATCATACAAATTGCGAATCATTTCTATTTTTCAGACCATTAACTCTGAACAATAACACGGCAGCGGAACGGGCGAGAGTAAAATAAACGCCGAGCGAAATAGTTCGGAACTGGTATCATCGTTGCAAATGTAAATGAACAATTAAAGCGCTCGCCGTGGCCAGGGACAATGATGATAATTATTTTAGTTTGCTGTCGGCGCGGTTGTCAGTCGGCGCCGGCGCCCGCCCGCTCGCCACTCGCCCGCTCCCGCGCTGGAATGCTCCTCGGACCCCTATTTTCGCCATTAAACAGCGACACTTCTGCTGTTCGTAAATTATTATCAGCTAGCGCTTTCATTACTCGGTTCCGTAACAAAGAAACTCTCCAAATGTACGTACTGATTCAACTTCGGTTCGAGTGCGCCTCCACCTCCATTGTTCGCCACCAGAAATCATGGCTCATATTAGGCCCCGAGGTGAAATTTTGATTAATTCGTTACACTATTCTCCGTTATCGGTAGTTCAGGCCGAGGAACTTCAGTAAATGGGGGACTGAGCTGTAGAATAATTGCATCTAGTTAATTTCAAACGACGACGCTTGTTACTGCATAACGATGAGATATTTTAGCGCATGCTTAAAGCAAATTCGGAAAAATATTTCATATTAAGTATTCATATTATAAATAGAGCCTCAATAAGAAATTCACTCGTTTCCCTTCGGTAGCTCGTAGGTTCTGGTCTCTTACCAAAACTGTGCTTGCGAATTTTTGTCACTCAATGGTGTTACTCAATTGCAAGCAGGATAATTTGTTGGCTGAAGAGAAAGCCGACTACCGGCTCTCGATGCTCGATGCGATGGGCTTGACGATGACAGTGAAATGTTGCCACCAACCGTCACCACTTCCTGTAAGCCATCTTATTGTAGATATTAACTCTAACTATGCTATAATAAAGAAAATTAAACAAACATTTAAGCTAACATCACGGTTATATTTCCCCAGAGGTTTAGGGAGAGGTGTTCCTACACCCTCATCTCACCGGTTATGTTACTAGTCTCATATTACCAGGGCCTGTTCCATGTTTAGTGCTGGTGTCATGAATTAGTTTTCTATTTGGATATTCATCCAAAAATACTCTGCTCGTCCTGTAAATCGAATCTCGAACCTCGGAGTAGCGGTTAAGTGCGGTTAAAGCGAACTCTTCTACGTTTCAAGTCGCGGTTACTATTTCCCTACGGAAATATTTGTGTGATCGATAGACATTTGTTCCGGTCTAGGCTTCGTGTATCATGAACTACAAAACTCTACTAACTCTACTCTATGGTAACTCTACCCTACAAAAACACAATAAGCTTACGTAAATGATTTTAATTACGAATTTCCGTAATTAGCCAGATGAATCGTTGAATCGATTCTTAAATTTCGCATTGTGAATTGTAATTACCGATTTACTCATTTTAGCAATTACACTGATTAATCACACCATATGTAAGTGATGAGTCCGGAATGGTAATTTCATCAATTATATCAAGTCAAGTGGATACAATTACTCAGTAATACATATTTTATTGCCACAAACAAGAAAACTACTTACCAAAATTTTTCTCCCATAAACCCTAAAATGTAGGTACAAAAACTCAGGTAGTGTTTGACAAGTCTCTCTTTTAAATTTTTGAGTTAGGTTTAAGAAGTTGTCTATTTCTTCTGTTAAAACGTATATATTTGTCTTGCTTTCTCACACTGTCTCATTATAGAATACCGCTACTTGAATATTTTTTTAAGATTGATCTTGCAAAACCAACATAATCAAACAAAAGCCGTGCTCCACTATAAATCATATTTTATTTAATAAAACAGCTAGGTAGAATATTATGTAAATACAATATTATACTTTTTCAGCACATCTTTGCGAACATAGAGATGATGAATGTAAAATCGTCGACAAAACAAAATGTAAAGCCAACCAACATATTCACTGATTAGATTTCTCTGACAGAAATGACTTTCGTTCGCACGAACTACTAGAATTTCATGATACTGTTTATCAGGATTGACACCTTTATTGATGGCAAATAACTCGTAAATGAAATTTCGTTGATTCAAAGCTCATTTGTGAAGTGCGTTGGATGCCTGCATATCACTGACCACGAGAGAGGAGCACGGGAATGAAAACGGTTCGCATTCGACAGCAACGGAATGCTTTCAACTCGCGTAATTCAGTTAAACGAGTAATTTATGACTGGCCAAATTACTGGCACTATAATATGCGAGTATCTGACGAACCAGTCCTAACTATTAACGCGATTTTGTGTAATGTTAAACATTACATTACTGTATTTGTAATGATTGATAAACCTACATATTCCGTGCCAGATTTAAGTAGTGATATTTTATATTATAACGATCTTTGCATAATGTCCTCCTGACCGAGAGACCGGAAATTAGCCAACTACGCAGGAGATATTATAGTGCACTAGTATGTATAAATGCGTAAGTAGTGTAAGTATGTGTGCGCAAACAAAGATGCACTCTCTATTACCTCATTCTCAAAGTCCGATGGGACGACAATCTGACACGACCGGAGAGAGCTCAAGCGCAGGATCAATGGCTTTACGTGTTTTCAAAGGCAGGGAGTAGGTAAGTCAGAGGTGCGCGCCTTGGGTTTGAACCTGAAACCTCTGACTTACCAATGAACATGTATACCACTAGGCTATCACGACTTTATATCTCTATACACGTATCTTTGCATCCCAGTAGAACGTAACAATGGATATCCTGTGTATGTGTGTCTTTTCTCGATTTTTCATGAATGAATTAATAACGTTTTTAAATAACATTTATGCATGCCATGCATGCCAATCGAATACTACAGTTTCCTTTAGCGGCAAGACAAAATCGATATTATTGGATCTTTGAATTTCCCAAAATAAGAAGACCGAGTAAAAAAATACGGAATTACTTTATAACCCATAGAGAGTAAATGTTGATCATTGATGAGCTCTATGCCCTAAGATTGATTCCTTAATAGGGCAGAGTGTTTTTGTGGTTTTAATTCAAAGTCGTTCACTGGATCTGGAAATATGGCCGTCTATTGGCATCAGGCTCGACCTGGAATTACACGGAGTTATAACCCCACCACAACACCTAAACTTTAAAATAGGACGTGATGTAATATTAATAACGTCTAATCCATGATACAATTTCATTTGCTGATGGAGTGTCCAAAAAATAGAAGTGAAGGGAATCCTTGATGAGTATGAATACCTATATGGAGGAGAGAATATGGATTAAATTTATTAGATGTTGGGTTTATGATATCTATTTTGTCAATTCCTAAATTAGAATTACAATAAAAAAAGATCTGATTCACCTGAATTATAGATAATGGTTTTTCACGTTGCAAGAAATTGTAGGCATGTAAATAATTATTTAATTAAATTTTCGACCGACAAGTTAGTTTTAGAAGGATTTTGCTAAGCCCTAAAAACTATTCTAGATGGAAGCATTGTTTTATTTTCCTGTAATATTGACATAAATTTTCTAATTAATTATTTTATTTAACGTTCTTCGTTTCGTAAACTACGGCGATAAGGATTAAGGAATTCTTATAAATGTTTCATTATAAATAAAAAACTGAGCGGCATGAAAGTAAATTAAAACCGCGGGGCTCTTAATTCTAAATTTGTGATCAACTTCGAACCTAACATAACTGAGTCAGGGTGTCCTAATTTCCTAATCTGTTAATTAAAGTCGTAACTAATAAATGGCTTTTTAAAAAGTATCATAACCAAATCTACTTTTGCATTCTAAATCCAAAATCCGAATAATCTTCCAAATAAATTTGTAAATTTAACAGAATGTGGCAGGCACATCAGTCTGAAGAACTATAACCTCATTTTGGTGTGTGAACCGTCCAGTGAGTTTACCATTATGGACAGTGCTCCAGCGAAGCTCCACCATTTAACATCAGCTGAGTTTTGTGGTCAAACGCTTGCCTTTCTCATAATCCTAATCCTAACTTCCAAACTATAATATTATTAATGCGAAATTAAGTTTGTTTGTTTGTTACCCTTTCACGCCTAAACCACTGAAACGATGAACTTAAAATTTTGCACTTGGTTACTTTTCATCCAGAAAAAAAGTACTATTCCCGAGGAAAACAACAATAATGTTCTTACAATAAAAAGTGGCGCCAGGTGTCTTTCCAATCATGATTGAATTTTAAATTTTAGTATTCCAAATTAAAGCGAGCTAGTAAAAAGTAAATTTATTCGTTAGTCTTACGTAAGTTTTGAAAAAATATTAAATAGATTATCTTGCGTAGGCACATTATAACGCATGCATAGGTATTGATAGAAAATAATATGGTCACAGTGTTAATTATTACACTGCAACTGGTACCACTGATATGAATCCGAACCTGACAGTTTTGACCTTCTAATTATAGTATACATATAATTTTGCTGACAACAACAAGTAAGTAGCAACTAATTTGTCAATATCCGTGGTTTTTATTCTCAACCAAATAAATAATTAAGCTAAAATCACTTTTTTATAAAGAAACTGCTTTTACCTGGACATTGCAAACCATTAATATTACAGGTAGAATTTAAGATACTGAATATACTTCCTATTCCATCTACACTGGCTATCCGTAACATTCCCAAGAATTTAAAAATATAATGGTCTGACTTAACTGACAAAAAAAGGAGGAGGTCTCAATTCGACTCTTATATTTTTTAAACTTTATATTCCATACCAAGGGTTATTTAAAAGGAAGCATACATTTTATATTCGAAATTCATCACAAAAACACAAATCTTTTTAGATTTTCATACAAAATGTCATAGCTATACAGATCTATTATAACAATTAATTATAAAAACGTACATAATACACGCCGTACATAATAGGTGTTGTTCTATTTAGACACCGCCCACCGTCAGTCTTAGAACATTTGGATTTATAATATACAGAGCAGCGGGAAAATTCCCATTATATCTCTCTTATTATATAACTCTCCTAGAAGTAATGTACAGAATGTTATCAGTTGTCCCTTAACCATAATATTTTAGCCACTCAATTCATAACTTCAGTTATTTCTTTTTCAGCTAATTAATTGTAGCTTTAAGTAAGTCTTACAGGACGAATACACTTATCATATCAACGCCACGAGCCAGTTAAAAAAAGCCAATATGACTAATAAAAATATGCACTAAAAATAAAAAAATATAGCGTAATTTACGTACTTTATAACATTATATTTTATGCCATTTTCCTAAAGCGCCCGTAGGCTTTTTCAGAAGTGAAAACTTAAGACCAGAACGTAGAAGAAGCGGAATGAGCAATGCTTACAAAGGTTACATTTGATTTAAACATTACTTCAAATAATCATTATTGTAGTACTAAATAGTTAGAATTATAATATCCATCATATTAATGCATTTCAATTAACAGCTTAAAACTTCTTACAATTTCTGCGTACTCTCAATATTTGTACAATCATGGTTACTTTACTTCAAAACATGTATTTGATATTTAGAATTAGAAACATTTCAGTTTGAGCATTGCTTCACTATTTATTTTATTTGCTATCAAAGCCAGAAAGAATAATTCAAATGACAAAAATTTTACTTTACCAAAGATTTTTTGTCCAAGTGAATATTGGGGAAACTTTATTTTTGGCTTCTCAAATGAAAAATAAATTTCAAGTAATTGTGGTAGTGGTAGTTATTTTTGCTATTTTTTTGATAAGGTTAGGTTAGGTAGTGTGACTTTTTAACTTATTAAAAATTTAAAAATAGTTTTATTGATTAATTGAAATAGTTCGTACTTTCATCAAGTTCAAAGAAATAATCTCAAAACGACTCCGACACTTTTTTAGTGTATAAATTTATAATGTTTTATTGTAGTTCGTCTTTCGGCTGAAATGATAATGATAATTATAGGTAGTTACCATATAAACTAAATCAATATTATGAGTTATTACTATGTAGTAGTTATTGCTTCTATGAAATAAAATAATACTTTATTAAGAAGAAATTATTTTACCCGGTACTTACCAATTATTTTTTAACATCAGACATTTATGGTATTTCATTATTCATACAATAAATTTGATGTAAAATATAAAATTGAATATTAGAAATGGTTATTGATTTTGTTTTTGCAAATAAATAGTTTAAAAAAAACTATATAGAAAAAGTGTACCACCTATTTTGTTTAAATATGATAAAAGTATAGTATATGATATAGATTTTAAAGTATTTTCGTTTTTATAAAGTTACCATAAGAGTTTAAATGTATTATATATTTTTTAAAGAAAACTTTAACTGTAAGGGCTAAATGGCCTGGTTTAAAAAAAAAGGTTTTTTGAAACTTTAACTACTTATATACTTAAAAATATTATAATGTTAGATTTACTTCCTGCCGAATAAACATTTTAAAATATAAACTGCCGACATTACTTGATATAAGTTGCAACTTAAAATATAATCTTTAGTAGGTTATCTAGTACAGCCTTGCCAGGCATTTATTAAACAATTATTTTTTATTTTAATCCCATTTATTGCTACGCACCCACTAAAACTACTTCCTGTTTTAAATATGGAAACCTGTAAATAGTTACACAATTAAATGAAGTCGTATAACATATGTAGATACCTGAATTGGTGAGTGTATTATCACCAAGTCCCGTAGACGTGTCAACGTCAGCATGTGCTTCAGCGGCGACAGAGGCGACCAACGCGCATGCCCACGCGCACCCGGCCAGGATTAACGGTGCGCATTGTACCCCTACGCAACTATTGTGCTGACGCCGTTTAGCCATATCACATCACCAATTAAATCTCTTTTTAAATCCTTATTGACACTAATAAACTTAACTTTAAAAGTTTGCTAAAGTTCTCAAAATAATAATGACTACAGTTAAAACAGTAGAAATAAACTTTTAACTCTTGGATTTATAGACAAAGTTCAAAATATATTGCCGGATACTTGGAAATAGTGTACCGCACAGCCGCGTCGGCGTCGGCAGCGGCGGCGGCAAAGCTTGTGTGGAGAGCGACGGCAACGTAGCGACGTGATCGCGGTTGAACTGTCCGCGGCTGCACATCGCGGTCGCGACCGGCTCCTTCGGAGTCGCAGCGTCTCACACCCGGCTGCGAGGAGGGCCGCTGCGCGCGCACCCACCTCGACGACCAATCGCGCCGCGGGGGTGGGACCGCGCGTAAGACGCGCGGAAGTATATGCGAAGGCCTATGTACAGATGATAGCGGACAGGTGGTTTCGCGGCCGTAATTAGGCTCCTGATAACTTATTGCTACATAAATATGCTTAAACGCTGGACGATTAAGATAGCGCCCGAAACCATGTCGAAGTAGCGACCCTACTCCGGCTACTTTACCAACCAATTTACCTTTCTGCAATGTTATGTACCTTTAGGGTAATATTCCTAAATAAGTATATTTAAAGATACTTCTGTAAGATTCAATTTAACTCGTGAAATATGGCTATAGAAAACACTTCACTATACAATCTGAACGGTGCAGCGGTGTAGTGAACGCGTAGTCAAAACTATTTAGTTTTATCACCTTAACATCACACCAGTTAAAGTACCAATACTTTAAAGATAAAGTAGACGCAACCACTAATTATGACTATAATAGAAGGCGAGAGTCAGGCTGGACGAATGTTTCTTCAAGAGGACCTAAATATAGCAGGTGTTCTACAAGCTTGTCAGTCCCAAAACCAAAAAATGGGAAATCTAATTTATGACTTATTAATAGCTGCACTTGCAAACTATTAACTATACTAAGAAATGATAATTCTCCAACAGTACGAATAAATTACACCTTAGGGAAAAAGTTGCCTTTTCCGAAAATAATTTTACCTTAAACATAATTCATTATCTCGCCTACATTTTGCCAAAGGTTTGGATAGAGGAATGTTATACCAATTCACCAGTTATGTTATATTGACTTGTTTCTGAGGGGCAAGCCACGTCATATACCAGGTATAGTTTCGGACTTCGAGCTGCTACCGAAAATTTCCAAATGCAAATCCCAATACCACTTTGAACTTAGCTTGAGCTTGACCCGGCAATTAAAAAGCTGCTAGGTACCTCGTACTAGATTAGAAGTAGTAGTACTACTACTAGTAAGTACTTGTAGTTTAAAGATTATGCTGCAATGCATCAGATTCAAGTATCAACTACTAAAAAAAAATAAGGAAACATCAACTAAGGAAATTTATAGCTAGTAGAATGTAGGATCTTCCTATTGAGTTCTGGTCTCTATATTCTGCTGTATCCATTGTTTCAATTTCTCTAAGTATATCCAATGCCTTATAATCATTTTTTGCAATGTTGCAGGTTTAAGATACTTTAAGACAACTAAACTTTAAGATACTTATAGGACTGAAACTCATAATTGTAAACCGAAACTTTTTTTAAATAATAAAAGTAAGTACTTGAAAGTTAAGATGTAGAGATATATTCTATATATATATAAGTACTGATTTTATTGAATAAAAATCTTGCTATTATTTTAAACTAGCTGTAGTTCTGTCCTATACTATATGTTCTAATGATTTTCTGCAAAATAATTGTACCCACGATGGGTACGACGTCCTGGAAGAAACCACCGACTCTATGCATTTTCAAGAAACAACATAATATAAAGTTGAATATCGAAAACTTATACTTTTACATTCATTTTACAATACAATTACTCGTAGTTTGTCACGCTTCATATTAAACCAGTACCTAAACTAGACTGCCATAGGATTTATAATTGATTGAATGATAAGTAGTGTAGTAGTAATTCCATTTACCGGGCACGGTTCTTATGCTAACCTAGAGAGAGAGACTGCTGTGATTTCCCTGTCTAATTGATACTGACTGAAATACCCATTAGCACTTGTCCTGACTTGAGAATTGAACCCACAACGAACCCAGCTTGAATATACACTTGTAACCACTAAACCAACGAGGAACTTACATAAATTATTAATTATAATAAATTATAAATAAATATTTTCTCTTTGTCTCGTGCAAAACAAAGCTACGCCGTAACTGTAATGAAATTAATTTTTGTGAAATTAAAATCGTGAGCTCAATTTTGTCTCAAAAGAAAGAGAAGTACTTACCTTATTAAAATATGCAGCAGTTTTTTTGCTTAAAGTTATTGTAGGGTATTCTACTAATTACTAGAGTGCTACGTAATTGTGAAATAGATTTAAATCAAAGTAAAAAAGATAGGTTAGGCAGTTTCCTCGGACCAAGAGAAGAGAAAACTACAATTAAGTATCAGTAAATTCTGATTTGCGGAATTTACCAATACGTCATTATTGTAGAAGTGTCTTGCGTAACTAGGTAACTGTATAGTCTCCGTTGAGATTGGCCGCTGAGACCGAAATTCGGTCAGGAGAATATTATAATTAATATCAAATAGGAAATTAGTAGAATAGTTAAATCAACTATAAATTACCTACTTGAAGTTCTCAGCTCAGCGACGAAAACCTCTAAGAAAACCATAAATAATGTCGAAATCGCGAACCGAGAAAGACTATGCAAGGTAAATAATGATAGCAATCAGAATCACACCGTTGGAGTTGATACTTTACTAACATTCATCTTTAAAAACCTCAAATAAGGGTTCCGACATACGTACACAAGATTATAAACACGCCACCCCGAACCTGTGACTGTCACAAGGTTATACCTTTAAAACCATAAGAGACGTAAGAACCGTAAAGATATCTAGTAGTTTTTTTAAAGAATACGTGTTACTATAGCCACTTTCATGAAAAATAATAATAACTATAAAAAAAAAAACCTCCGACAGAAAACCTCAACCTTTATTTTTAGCTTAGAACACTCGATCAACTGATAGCCTAGTAACACAGTGATAGCTTAGTGGTATGACCGTGTGGACTGCCAAGTCAAAGGTCGTTGATTCACGCACCTCTAAGTTTTCGGATTTATTAGTTAAGTTTATTAGTTAAGTGATAAGTGATTCGTTTCATTAGAAACGAATCACTTATCACTTGCTAAAAAACGGTGAAGAAAAACCTCGTGAGGAAACCAGCACACCTGAGAGATTTTTCAACGGCCATGTCAGAGGCCTGCGGGCGGTTTTAACTCTGACACCAGGTTGTTCATTACCAAACAATGAAGAAGATGAGGACTTGATCAAGGTACCTTTAAAAAAACTGATCGAAATCGATTCAACCATTTGGGTACCTGCTATGTCACAGACAGACACGTCAAATTTATAACACCCCTCTTTTTGCGAGGGGGGTAAAAAGTAAACACCCAAGAATGATATAGGAAGCCTTAGTGCGCGAGAAGTACACACATGATCCTTTAAACATTGTTTACATGCTTTTAATCAGCTTAAATTACCCCACAGCTACAATCAGTGCCTCATAAATTACAGACACAATTACCTGAACATTTAGCTGGGTAATTATAATATACTTACCAACAGGAAATTTCGGTTTGCCAACCTCTCAAAATTTGATCCATGAGCCAGACCAACTCGAACTCTCTATATCAGGCTCAATAAAATCGTTTGAAGTACTGCGGTGTCGTAGCAGTCGTAGCGCTACGAAAAAGCGTAGCAGTCCAAAGACAAGTCCATTTTTCTTTCCCTTTATCTAACTATAATGTTTAGACATTTTTTTTAAATTGTGAAATCGATCCTACCTGCGTTCTCTACGCTTACCAACAAATTTATTTTTTGGATAGCATTTCATTTTTAGGATTCCGTATTAAACCAGGAACCCTTGTAATTTGATTACCCTTATAGTCGGAGTTATAGATATGTTTATTCATGCCGAATTTTTGCTCTCTAGCCTGCCTAATATATCTAATCTGCCAGTAAAACGCCTGTCGACAAACAGACGAGCATGACGAAACTATAAGGATTACTACGGAACCCTTTACACCGGCCAAGTGCGTGTCGAACAACACACCTTTGTAAGGTTCGGGATGTTTGGGGTTAATAGGATTTTTCTAATCAAAGTTATCGCTGCAGTCTGTAAAATAATAGTCCTATGTAACCGAAAATATCCCATAATATCTCAAAAACCACACAATTTATCTATCTAATACTATTCCAATTTTCGTTGAAAGGTCTTTTTAAATTCTACTAACTACTGAGATTTTTAAATTATTTTTATTAATTTTATTTAGCGGGGTATCCTATCTTGTTCCCCTGTCGTATCTCTCTTTTTTAATGTCTTTCTTCTCTTTTTCTTTTTGTTGTTCTTAATACAGCTAGGGTTGTGAGTTCGAGCATGTAGCGTAGCAGGTTTGTTAAACATTTTGTACACGCCAAAGTACTACGTGGCATCAACGTGAATGCTTCAAAAAGATACGGCCCTACAAAGCATATTTCTCCTTACTAAACATTTGGTACTTTCCATCGACTTACATTGTAAAACTTGACTCGAAAGAAAAAAAAGAGAATATACCAATATATAATTATTATATAATACAACAATTAGAATATACCTGCTAATCAATACCTGAGAAGGCAGGACGTTACTTTTTAGCTTTGTGTTAGGTGTGGTGTACCTAAAGCTTACTGGCACCAGAAAAAAGTGGTATGTGGCTCACCACGAGCTACGCGCGACATCTCCTTCCGCTTAGTACAGCTTGCTGATATACGTATCTTTCCTATCTTGAGGAAAGATACGTATACGTAAGGCCTGACCACCCGCGGCCATATATTATAACTACGTCGGAGGAGTGCTGACTTGTGGCATATGTGGTCGTACATGTACTGCCTCGAAAATAGGATACGTCAGTCACTTGAGTGTACACCAACGAAGCTCTCAATTAATAGGTAGAAGTTAGTCGCTGTGGCCGAATACGGTCAGGATAGATTAGATATTATTATTATTATCTTGAGGAACCCCTCATTTAACAATACTCTTACTATTGTGGTACCTACCCTTACACTTTAGACATTTTATTGCAGTTACTTACAAACTCTTCAGTTCAAGATCAAGTTGGGTGATTTTCAGAATGTTGCAAAACTGGTATTTCCTGAAAAAAATTATAATACAAAACTAAAAACATGTCAACCGCCGATTAGTGTACAGTACTTCTAAATATAAAACGCTCTGACCACCGCATTACTACATCTTCTTTCGTCTTCTTACTTCTAAATCGGCTCCAGTGCCGTAACTAAGGCGTTACGAGCGGTGCTTGGGGCATAGGGCGCAGACCCAAGACCAACTCATCAAAATCACTCGTCAAACCAAATCATCAAACCAACACCAAATTTTTTATCAAAATCAGTCCAGCTGCCTTGGCAATTCTAGATGTACAAGTTTTATAAATCTCTTTGTAGAAATGCCTAAGAAGTATTTCTATGTCAGTGGTGGGACAAGTACACTTTTAATTTTGATAGATTGAAAGGCAAAAAGCCCGTATATCTAAAACAGGTTATGAGGTAAATTGTCATACTAATTTGACATTGACACATTGACACCATTATTTTGACAGTTCTTTGAAAGTTGGTTGGATTGGCTAACCAACCAACCGAGCGCGAGTGAGAGTGGTGTGTATTTTGAATAAATTGGTATTTCTAGCATAAAATAACCTTTTACCGTTGCCATAAATGTCAGACTCGAGCTCTTGCTTCGTAAAACAAAGAAAAGAATAAAGAGCGAGACTGCGAGAGAGCGTCATTCAGTAAATAGTCTTCAATGACGTACGTACACTAGAACGCGCATCAAAGATAAAAGTAAACATAGTAATGTGATGTTTCGATGTTTTTTATTAATATTTATACGTAATCAATAAAATCTATAATACAATGGATCAAAGTAATCGCCAAAGGAGAAATGACTTAGATATAGACAGTTTTCGTAGCGATGAGCCAGAGTTTGACAGAGCCCGTATGAGAAGACAATCAGGTGGCTTCGTGGATTTAGGCAATGAATCACAATATGGTACAGGTGGACATCAAGCTTCAGGAGCTAATGAAATATTTGCAGATATACAGGTACCTAAGTTTATATTTTCATATCAATACAAAATATTCTGTAATAGGTACACTTTCACAAAATTACAGGTATTGCTTGTCTGTGTTACTCTACTTTTTTTTAAAAGTGGTTGCACGAACAAGTATATAGTCAACTACTGTTAATGATGTCATGATATTTCTGACATCATAAACAACAAACACATTATTTTATTAAATATAACAATTTATAGAGCAAATATCCTTCATAGGTTATGGAAAACTATTATTACCCCTACCTCAATACCCAATACTGCTACAACCTATGAAATAAATTTTGCACCCATGCAGCATATAACTATGGATTTCCTATTGTCTCATTTCTTAACTTTTATGAAATTATTTAGTATTATCTATAACTTAGCCATCTCAGAATTATGTCATAAAGTTTATAGAGAAGTGCTCCTTACTACTGATTCCCATTTAATTTAATTTTAATTCCCAATTTCCGTCCAATAGGTGAAATCCCTCTTACTCCTAACAGGTAACATTCTTCAAAAGCAATATTGGCTAGTGGCTTTTGTTGGGGATATCCATTAAATAATTTAATGCATGATAAAATCAGTAATTCCATTATATCTAATCATCACATAATTTCTCTAGATAAAAAAAACTGATAATGAAAACATTGCTTAATTGATATTTGAAAATTGTTTTCAGGGTGATGTACCATGGTGGAAGTCAAACTTCTTCATTTCCCAGCCAGTATTATTTGGGACTTGGGATGGAGTGTTCACATCATGCCTTATAAACATTTTTGGTGTTATTGTATTTCTAAGGTCAGGATGGATTGTGGGTCAAGCTGGCTTAGTTAATGCAATATTTATTGTACTTTTTACAGGTTTGTTTACTGTTTCTTATTTTTTAAAACTGATGTTAATATGATTCATAGCCAGCCTTATCTTTTAAATAGAAGTGGTCTATGTCCTTAATGTATTAATTACAAAGCAGTAGCAAATGAAACTCTACAGAATACCATAAGGAAAAATATAGCAATATTTAACTGACAATACAGTACAATAGTCATGTTATAGCTAAGTAAATTTTCTAATTACTTATTTATTTTCTTAATTATATAAGCATATCAAAGTAACTTTTTATGTACATTTGTTTCAGTTTTTGTAGCTCTGATCTCAGTATTGTCTGCGGTAGGAATATGTGAAAGATGTAGAATAGAAAGTGGTGGTGTATACTTTTTACTTGCACACACTTTGGGATCAAGAATGGGAGGAGCTCTTGGCATGATATATTGTTTTGGTCAGGTATGGTATACTTATTATGTAGATACATACAAGTAAAGTACCTACTGAGTAAAATCCATTAGCACTCCATGGTTTTAGTCCTTTGCACCTACTAACACACACTAATTAGTGTGTTTTAATAATAGTAATTTATTAGAATGCTGTGTTGATATTCCTTTGCACGTGCTAATACACACAATATAAACGTAACATGCTAATGGATTAATGTTGCTGACTGTATAAAGTTTGATTTATTTGTGTCAAGTTTGAATGAAGGCTTAGTACTGTTACTGGAATAGTACCCCATATCAATTCAAATAATGTATCTTCTTTTCTAAATTATTTTGAGGCTATAAATTAAATCTGTGAATATAATAAATTTGTACCTAATTAATTCGTGATTGTTGTGGTTTATCAAAACCACTCTAACAATAAGGAAAAAAATATTTGTACCTATGTTATAAAATAGTTTTCCTCCATTGATTTATTTACAGTATTTTTAACAGAAAACTATATACAAAATACTATATTTTCTATTTAAAAATAGGTTTTTACAATAAATTATCAATTGTGACATGTGGGTAAACATCAATAATTGTGACATGCTGATATGATTCATAATGAAGGTGATCTAGTCAAACAATTTTCATTAACATTGCTTTTTTTTTCAGGCGGTGGGATGTGCCTTAAATGTATTTGGTTTTGGTGAATCAATGGCAGGTTTTGTTGTTGAAGACCCCCTTAGTGACACTCACAAGTGGGTTTCTAGGGGCTTTGCTATAGCTGCATTACTACTACTTGGCACTATAAATGTTGCTGGAGTCAAATGGGTAGTAAAGTTACAATTTGCACTGCTCATGATTATAATGTTGGCAGCACTTGATTTCTTTGTTGGATCATTCACAACTAATCCTACTGATGAGAAATGTAAGTGTTATTTCATTATTAAATAAACAACAAGTAAGCATTTTTTTGTGATTTCTGACTAGTTGTGGCCCAGACCAGAGCTAAGTTTACTATCTTGGTTGAGCCTATAACTAGTTAAGTATGACCAGAAATTAATATTATGTAAGAAAATCTTAAATAAAATAAATTTACAAATTTTTGTAAATATCAGTATTGTATTAACTTTTACAGTGCAATTAGAATTTAAAGGATGGCTTAGTGGTGTTGCCGCAAATAACACATGGCCAGATTACCAAGATGGCTACACATGGTTCAAATGTTTTGGAGTCTTCTTCCCCACTATTACTGGTATTTTAGCAGGTATTAACATGAGTGGAGATTTGAAGAATCCTTCTGCAAATATACCTAATGGCTCTCTGGCAGCTATTGGCACTGGGTGAGAGTATAATTATGAAAAATGCACATTCAGTTACATTATAGGGTTTTATTATTCCAAGATTAGAATAACGAAATACCCTTTCCAATATGCATGTAAAAAAAATATTTTGTTTGAATTTTCCAAATGCTAACACATTGTAACATAAACTATTACTTTTTTATGTATTTACGATACTTATACGACTGCTTATCTTTCTTTTATCGTTTTTCAGAACATTCTTATACCTAATGTTTATAATAACGTTAGCTATGACGGTGACACGGGAAGGTTTACTGAAAAACCTTTCGATTACCGCCGACATTTCAGCGGTGACTGTATTATTGCTTGCTGGCTTGTATGTTAGTTCCATGAGCTCATGTCTAGGCGCCATGTATGGAACACCCAGAGTACTGCAAAGCATTGCAAATGAGAGAGTCATTCCTGGTCTTGAATTTTTAGGACACGGGGTTTGTACTTTAAAATTGAATCTATTTTCGCATCTCTGTATAAGATAACCTAAAATTACTACACCTCTAGAAAGAAAGACCTACTTTGTTG
Organism: Protodeltote pygarga; assembly: GCA_936450705.2. Lineage (NCBI taxonomy): Eukaryota > Metazoa > Arthropoda > Insecta > Lepidoptera > Noctuidae > Protodeltote > Protodeltote pygarga. The sequence goes on along the minus strand of OW388249.2, from coordinate 8,992,335 downwards.
ATCACTAAGATCAAAATTAATCTTATAAAAAAAACCTATAATATACAACGGATTTTAGTTGACTTAAAAACTAGTAAGGGTTGTTAAGCTTGCTCTAAACATTTCAATGTTTAGAAACCTGTGGGATGTTTGGAGTTGCTAGATTTTTTTTCATATTTTAGACTTGGGCTGCTGAGAGTTTTTAAGACAACTAAAATTCCACAGTGCGTACTTATGATTCTTACCTAAAATAGTATAGAATAAAGTAGCATACATAAAAACTGATAATAATATTTAGACTATTTATAATTTAGACTTGACTTCTTGTGTCTTGAATCACTGATTTTGGACCTTTTAAAAGCTTGTATAATAACACTGTCGTAATTATTTACAGAGAGGTCCAAATAAGGTACCGGTTTATTCGATGGTTGTAGTGGCCGTGGTGACCGTCACCTTCATCATCATCGGAGACATTAACCAACTTGCACCCATTGTCACTATGCCGTTCCTCATCACTTATGCTTGCATTGATTATTCCTACTTTGCTCTCGCCCAAACTTTTGATTTGCAACTTAGACGCGAATTGAGGTATGTTTATTTTATTCATACATGGTATCACTTAGGGATGTATCCGATATATTTGAATCGATGATACTAATTTGCCGATATGATATGTCAAATACCTACAGTTTTTAGATGAATTCAGTAACACCTGAGAAATTATTTTAAACAGTACCTACCCTACAATCTTAGGGCATTTTCCCGTTTAATTTAGGGACTTTGCTTAGCTAACATTCCCTAACTGTATTTATCAGTATCGTATCGGCAGAAGCGCGTATCGTCTCATTCTTTACAATTGTATACATTATGTTGATCACGTTTTGAGTTTTACACCTTCATAGACTTAATCGGACCTTAACGAGTCAGATGCGAATTAAGTTCCATACCAAATATATTATTTGATCTTTTATTGTATAAATTTTATTCGCAAAACTCAGTTTAGGTAAATTATTTGCATTTTTCCACTAAGAATTCTGAAAAAGAATATATTTATTTTAGATATCAAGGTCATTCACAACGAGACCCTCAAGTATACGGCGCCACTGGTAGTGATCTTGACTTATTATTCCCTGAAAGAATCCGACATAAAAATGTTGGGGTAAGTGTTTCACACTATAGCTACCTACAGTTTAATATTTGTGATTTCTGAAAAAAAATTATGGGCTTAGACAAAATTCAGTTTTTTGCAAGTTACAGTCATTTTGAAATAAATTAAGTTTCTCTGTTTTTTTTTTTATATATCCATTTTAAAATATTGCATTGGCACTGACTATAAATTAAATTTGAAAAATAAATATTAATTCGTATATCCGTAATTTTGCTTAATTACTTATGTTACTTTTCCCGCATTTTGGACGTGACCGAATAGTGCATATAAAACTAGTGGTTCCAGTTACAATCGTTAACCTTGTAATTATTCTCTTTAGTAGATTAGAGCCAACCAACTCCGCATGTTTTATTATGAAGGTCGTATTTTTTAAACATTTCTTCACATTATTGTTAACCATATTCTATTTCAGGATTTTACCCCATCTCCAACTGATTCGGCCATAATGAATGGACGGATGTCTAACGGTGACGTACGCCGACCCAGTATTAGCGTCCATTCTAAAAACAAAAACTGGTACTCACATCTATGTAATAGGTGGCTGTCTTTAGTAGGGGTAAGTATATAAAAGCATAAAATTTTTATTTAATCTTTAATCAATATTCTTAATTACATTTTAGAGCTATTTAATATTATTTCCAGCCTCATTGAAATAATGTTGGCCTTGACGTATGGGTTTCGTTTTTTTATTTATTTGTCTTTAGCCTCAGGAAGTCCCCACAGATGCCAAAGTAAATAATAAAAAGTCTCTTGATTAATATACAGGACAAATCTTTGGAATTACCCTATTACCCAACTTGTTTCGAATTCGGAACGCCAGTCTCAAATAGTTTCTAACTTTAATATTTGACCGTGGCTGTTATATCCTTTTTGATAAAAAAAATTTTTTAATAAAAAATAAAACCGACTTCAAAAGGAACTAAAAAGCTTGAAATAACTTTAAAACGTTTTGAAGTCGGTTCCAAGTCAAGTTCTTAATGAGAAGGTTAAAGAGGCTAGAACTTGACTTGGAACCGACTCCAAAACGTTTTAAAGTTATTTCAAGCTTTTTAGTTCCTTTTGAAGTCGGTTTTATTTTTTATTAAAAATTTTTTTTTCGCGATTTTTAGTGGTGCCTAAAATTAATCCTCCTCCCAGACTTTTGTGAGGCTAATATTTGAAATCCTTATGAAAAGCCCATTCAAACGATACCTCACACGATATTTTTTATCTTGGATGATTATAGGAGGGGGGGGGTGACCACGTATCCCCCCTCTTCCTCTTTACTCGTCAGCCATCGACTGCACGTATAAACAAAGCAATATTACTTGTTACGACAATTCTGCTATAATCCTACGAGGAGTTCCGTTTCATATCTCGTAAGTTCATGATCAGATCACGATAATATTTCTATGGGACCACCTCGGGAGTATACCCTTTTGATTACAAAAAGAATTTTGAAAATCGGCCCACAACTGACGGAGTAATCGCGTAACAAACATACAAAAAAAAAAAACAAAAAAAAAACAAAAAAATCATACAGTCGAATTGAGAACCTCCTCCTTTTTGGAAGTCGGTTAATAAAATACAAATCCACTATATTTTATTGATTTAATTTTTATCGTCCTGACGCCTCCCACAGTTCGGAATCAGATCTGGATCGCATTTCGCCATTTGGTGACCCTGGCACTAGAAAATAAGTATAATTTGCGCTATATTCCTCTCTCATCTCATTAATTTCTTTCAGGTCGCAATAAAATTGTTGCTGATGTTCCTAGTACACTGGGGGTATGCTCTCGGCTGCCTCAGTATCTTGTGGCTTTTCTGGTTTTACATAGGCGCGGCGAACCCAGCGCTCAAACCTGGACGTGCTTCAGAATTTCGCTTCTTCCATTGGATGAAGATTTCGTTTTTACAGTTAATAGGGTAAGAATAAATTATATTTCACTTTTTTTTGTCTACAGTGCTGTACATCAAACAACAACAAAACCTTACCTAATGTACTGGCATTACGTAATTTAAAATATAGTTTGTTATTTTATACCGTTATATATGTTACAATGTGTAATAATGAGGATTAAAACTCATTCTTCACTACTAACACATCGCAAGTCAAACTATAATAAAATGTTATTATTTGTACACAGAAAACGCCCGTTAGAGTATGAACAGCTAGTTGTAACACCTGTACATGCTGACATATCTCTAGAACAAGAAAGGCTGAACGATGACAACGAAGACTTCGCGTCTAGACGACGCTACCACCAGTCTACCGCACTACAGAGCCATCTTGTCAGCGTCGACAGTTAATAAACCCAGTGAAATAAACACTAATAAAATGGCCAACTGATGGTGAATCAAGCAAAGGCATAATACAACCAAAGACTTTTACATGCTGGCAATAACTAAGCCTTGCTCAGAAATTATCGTACGGAATATCGAATTCGTGCGGAATTAGCTAAGTTTGACCGTATATTATTATGAACTTATAAAGTAACAAATCACACAATTTGCTTACATTAACAAATCGATCAAATACATCACAACTCATCTTTGAGGTGTCTAATCTGCGCGCTAACGTTGACGTGATAATTTTGTCGCCTTTCTGTTTAGCGCACACGAACGATGCAAAGTAACAAGCAGCTGACTCATTTTCTTTTAACAGCAAGGTCCAGCGTTGTAACGACTGCCAGTGACTAGTGGCGTAATAACTTTGATTTTAAACTTTTTTAATTAATTCATATGCACGTGACTCGTGCGTGCACCAAATGCTGCGTACAGCGCCTAACGAACGGCAACAAATATCAAACGACCATTGCATCAAACTCCGCGTCTGGACGAGTGGTTAGATTTTACGCTTTAGATTGCCGGCAAACATCCAGTCACTACCGGCAAGTTCCATTAAATAATCCAGATAGTACAAGGCCGTAGCTAGAAATATAGTTCGGAAGTTGAACCTTGAACATGAATGGCAATTATTAAGATACATTATATCTATCAGGTATCATATAGGTCTACCAGTTAGAACGTCGATCGAGACAGACACAAGAAACATGATGGACAGGCCCGGACAGGCTCCTTTGAAGGCCGATTTAATTTAAAGTTGACACAAAGACCCCTCCCCCCTCCCTGAACCCCCTACAACTACGGCCTTAGGGCAGGACCAACAAAGACCAGTGAAACTTATTTATTAGCGCTCGTTGGGCATGTACGCAGGTATTAGATTTCTGCCGGCTCCACATTCACGGGCGCGATTCCACGAAAACAATGTAGTACATTGCTCTCTGTACAATCATATTTTTTTGTTTTTCATTGCAATGTACTTTCCCAAGCCTGCTAATGTGGGGCGAAGCACCCCTAATACGAGTTTGCAAACTACACAAATACCGACTATTTTAGAGAAAAGTTTTTATAAGTACGTACGTACCTATTTATTTAATGTGTTTTTACTCTCCGGAAAGAACAGAGACGGGTATAATATCTTCGTCTCACTAAAACTGTCAGTAGCTAAGATGGTCAGTAGGTATTCACATGGTTTACAAACTCGTACTACACTTGCACTCGTACTGAAGAAGACTAATAAATTGTAATATTGCTACATCGAAATTTTAAAAATATTTTTTGAATATCAGAATTAGCAACATTCTTTGTTTAGCTTATTCTTGCATTTATTTTTCGACTAATTTTATAAAACTTATTGTATATATAATATGTAGGTAGGTACAGATAATAATAATTTATAGGAACCACTAAAATATGAGTGACTTAACTTATAACAATTCAAATTTCATATAATATTCTTTTTGTATTTTTTTTATCTCAAAGTATTTAAACTTTGGAGACAAACTAAACTATGCCGTGCACTTTGTATACACTCGACGCTTTGCTGTATTTGAAAAACTTTGTTATTTTATTATTATTCTAAAATGGAAAAAGATTATTTACATTTTATAACATTTTTGACTGTTTTTTTAAAATAAATACATATTTATGGGATTTGTATCAGTTGCAGTCAAAGATTTAAATCTTTGTCTGCATTAACATTAAGGTAATATAAATTTTATTATTATTCAATCACACACATCCTTTTGTAAAACAAAACTATTTGGATTTGTATTAATAATTATTAAATTATTTTTTATATTAATTTGGTTATTATTTCAATCATTCAAACCCACATGTGCCTGGAAATAGGTAATTCATTAGTCTTATACAGATCACAGTTATTATTACCTCTAGCCGTTAAGTTGTAATTAGTTGCCATTTTTGAATTTTACAATTTCCCTGAAATCGTGGACATAGGTACCTAATCTAATGGTAAAAAGTATGGTTACTTAAAAGCAAACGTGATTAATAATTTGTCGTATCTACAACAGCTATTTTTTATATAAATTCGATCAAGGAAACCAATGAAAGTTTGACAAAAAAGAGTCTGGAAAAATTGAGGGCGGCACTGCCGCACTGCCAAACTGTAAGTACCAAATGCGCCAGTAGCGCCAACAATTCGTGCACTGAGGCGGTGACAGCTGGAACTAAAAATAAAATCTTAAATGCTAAGTTTGTGAGTACTAAAACAACCTATATGAGCATCGTTTGATAATATTTGATGACAAAAAGATCGTCTTAAAATTAAGTAAGTACCAAATAACTTTTGATTTTGAGTTATAGTTGTAGTATGGAAAGTGCGCTAGTGGCGCCCTCGATTTTTTGAGACTATTTTTCAGCAAACTGTGCGGTTTGGCAATAAAGAGTCTGGAAAAATTGGGGGCGCCGCTGACGCACTTTTCATACTACAATTCAAAATTACAAGTTATTTGGTGCTTACATATTTCTTTAACGAATTCTTTTCATCAATTATAATCTAATGAATTTCTTTTAAGCTATTTTAGTACTTTCAAATTTAGTTTTTAAGATTTTTATTTTTAGTTCCAGCTGTCACCACCTCACACTCTTTTTTGCCAAACTGTGTATAACTTCTGACACAGACTTAGATCCGTGGCCTTCTGTTCCGTTGCGCTTATCGCAAACTTTACTGATGCGGTACTGTAATGGCTGCGTCAATCAAGCGGCGTCAAGGGCTGCGTAGTCATCCCTATTAACTCTGTGGTAATGGCACGCACAGATTACAAAGAAAAAAACAATAATGGCGTGTTGTGTTGAGCCTTGTTGAGCAGAACTATCGAATTGTCGATTGATAAAATTACTATTTTGTGGATGTGATGAGATCGCAATCGTTGTAATGCAGATTTCTTATGAAGGATCATAAAGTTATTTATTATTGACTTCTACAATGGCTGACGACCTAAGGAATTATAAATTACAACTCCAACAGGTGAGACACAAATTAAATTTCTATTTGTATCTTGATTTACGTTGTCAATTTACGTGGTTTATTTTGTTCTAATTTGCAGGTGGAAGCAGCTTTATTGACTGATGCTCAGAATGAGGAGTTGCTGAAGTTAAAATCGGATTTGGAGGAAGTAATAGAGTTGACACAAGATCTTATTAAAACTCAAGATGGTGACTCAAAAGTAACTAATATTCATGGTTCTAGTAATGATCATGATGTTACAGCGTCCCTGTTGGCGGCTGAAGAAGATGAGAGTGCACATAAATACTTTTCCAATTGGCAAGTTGGTGAGCGGTGCCTAGCTAAATGGAGATCAGATGGACAGTGAGTGATGTTTACAGAATACTTAGTTATTGCTTAGTGTTACTGTAACTTTAAGAACCTAGTAGTACTAGACTAGTAATATTTACGTTGATGCATGTTTCAATAAAAAGCTCCTATGGCTACAGTTAAGACATCAGAATCTTTGAATAAAGTTCACATTCATTTGGTAGCACAGTCTGTAGATTGGCTTGCAAGTTTACGGTCAATTCGACACAAAGTTTTACACAACAAGTCTAAGAGATGATGCAAAAGATGCTCATATTGGCATTTCTTCAATATTGCAATGAGTTTGCACATAAATTGGGATGGGTTTTGGGTTATAATTCAAGACTAAAATGGGTCAGAGTGCTGTTTTAGCAGTGATTTTTAATGGTATATTGACGCAATATGTCATTGTTAACTTCGTTAAGCACCCTCCTCACACATGCTGCATAGGCAGTAGTCTGAATTTCAACAGTGTAAAATCAAATAAAATACCCTGCAGTTTAGACCTTTGACTTGGTCCAGAGTCTGGCAGTTAAATTTGTTTATGATTTCAAGCTTACAGGCGGTCTTGAACAACAAAGTCAGAGGAGAAAGAATCTTTGCCTTCTTATGTATTCTGCAGTTTGTACCTACAACAGTCTGAAGATTGTTCCATATGAGGCCAATGGCTACTTTCTACCAATGTACCTCTCACCACCAACGGGTAGTTCATACACATAGTTTTTTTTTTATTTTGATAAAGGCTATAACTTAAATTCCTATCAAATTAGTTTGTTTTGTACGGAAAAATTAATATTGCTTTGAGGCCCGTATTTTAGAAAACACCACTCCATTTATTATAACATTAGAAATAAAAGGGTTAAAGAAGCAGGATTGCGAAAAAAGATTCAAAGTAGTCCTATAACAAATTTTATTAAAAAGTGATTTTATTACAATTGTTTAAACACAACTGTAAATGAAATAGATCTAAGTGCAGTGAGAACTGACTTAAAAGTATTTTTCTTTAAATATGGAATTTGCACCTTGAAGACAATGTACCCTTCCCTACTTGCTATGTTTGAAAATATGGGTTAATGAAAAAAATATCAATATAAAATACATCTACTGTGTGTTGTATAAAATGTTTTTTTTTTTTTAATTTTATTATTTACAATTTCATTTACAGATTTTATGAAGCTCTTATTGAAGATATTACTGACGATTCAATGAAAGTAAAATTTGATGGCTATGCAACTGCCGAAGTAGTATCTATAAATGATGTTAAACACCTGCCAGGCATAGGATTGAAGAGACCACACAGTGGTGATGAAAGCAAGTAAGTTAATTAAATGTCAAAAATTCTATCATTATGACAAGAATGATAAACAAGATTATAATCATTATATAACAATATAATATCATTGAAGTAAATCCCTCCTTTATAATGAAAGGTTGTTGGAATTTGAATTATAATTACCTTTTCAAAACAATAAAATATTGTTTAAGTATCAAGATATTTTAGAGATATTTAAAAATTATTCAATATAGCTGATGATAAGCTCAATAATTTTATAAAAGTACAAAGTTATAGTATATCATGTATTTTTGTGTGTGGTTTAAGTTGACTTTTGACTGACATTCACTTGTCATCCTTTTGTCCAATAAAGGAAAATGTGACAGAGACTAACTTGGCGGTCAGAAAAAATACTTGTAAACTAAATTGTGTTAAAAAAGCACTATACAAAAAAATATGTGTAGGTATCGTATTTTTTTTATCTTTCCCAAAAGCCAATATAAACGTTTGATATATTTTTTTAAAGAATGTTCATCTGAACAAAGTTAGACTAAATATTAGATAATTAATTATGAAGTGTTAATGATTGTGCCATGTGTTGTTGCAGACATGGCAAAGGATACAACAGAGAATATCTCAAAAAGAAAAAACAGAAAAAACAACAAAGGTTTAAACAAATTGAAGAGGAAAGAGAAAGTGAAAAGAATAAATGGCTCAATTTTCATACGAAAGCTGCTAAAAAACCTGGCGTAAGGACAAAAAGCATATTTGCGTCACCTGACAATTTGACTGGGAGAGTTGGCATTGGTACTTGCGGAATTTCAGGAAAACCAATGACAGAATACACTCCAGGAGAAAAATGGAAGAAAGGAGGATAATCAATACTGTATAATTAGTTTAAGTTAGACTATTTTGTTCAATACACCATTCTGTAATTCGTAGTTAAATAAATCAATTTGTATGACTTGTGTACAAAAAGCTGAGACAAGTTATTGGTTCTATATATTTGGGAATATATTGTGTTCATGCATATGAATTCATATTAAACTAACGTACAATTGAGTAACCTCTTTTATTGATGATATTATTTCAAATATTTGCAACATACAGTATGCGCCACGGATTTCAAGTCTGTGAATTTAACTGGGGCATGATTTTTCTCATAGAATAGTCGCGTTTAAAAATATATTGTGTTAAAAATATTATTATAATAAGAAACTCACAATAACAACTGACTTGGGCGGGACTTGAACCCGCGATCTCTGGCGTGCCGTGCCATTTAATAATCAGAGCATGTGCATAAACATGTAAAAAATATACATAAAATATATTAAAAATATTGTTTATTAATACGTCGTGGTGGCGCATAAGTAACGGACCCGCAAGTTGCAAGCGCCTGAGTGTGGGTTCAAACCTGGCATGTACCAATGTTACTTTTTTAATATCATAATATGTAGATAATCTAAGACACCACTGACTAACAGTGAAGGAAAACATCGTCAGGAAACCTGGACTTAATAGTCTGAAATCGCCAACACGCAGTGAGCTAGCGTGGTGATTCATCAATCCTTCTCTGTATGAGAAGAGGCTTTTGCCCTACATTGGGAAAGTTACAGGCTAATTTATTTATTTATTATAACTGAGCGAGAATAATTATTATAGTGCCCGAAAAGCATCCTACATGTTTTCACGTAGACACTCTTATACGCGAGTATTTTAGGTACAGATGTCAACCACAGATTTATTCATTTTATTTCAGACTATAATAATCCATGGCGCGTACTGTATGTACCTTAACTTTATCTAGATACCGTCTCCAAGGACGATATTAATGTAGTGATCATCTCGTCGTGCCATGAAATCAAATAGTAACTAGATGAGGCTGTCTCCACATGGTGATGATCGTCGATGATTTAATTTGAAAACACCACGATACACTTGCCCGTGGAGAGGGTTCTTAAGAGGCTGACAAGACCCAAATTTATTAAATAACTCAATTCTCGTTATTTCTAATTAACTAATTGTCCTAAAATCTTTAAATAAAGTATTTTCATACAATCTTATTTGGTTTCAATCATGTTTTTTTTTCATAATTATTATCTTCAGTGATGAACTGTCAGAAAATCTTAATACCGCGATCTAAAAAATGACGATTCTCGTACAGTGCCATCTATTATCAAATAGTCGGACTGGGCTTACCCTCCCCTTTTATAATATTAGCACAGTATAAAGAGCTCTTTCCCTACAGTAGTCCAACGAACACGTCTAGACAGAGCAATCGTGCGGGGTGTGTGGGGCGAGGGACGGAGGGGGGGCCGCGGCCGGCAATACCTTTTTCCATACTCCATACAGGTACTACACCGTCATTTGTTTTTAGAGGGTGGCACATTTTATTTATTTGAATTTTGACTATTGATTAAATTTTTCAACGGGTATGTTGATTATAAATAATTATGACATGAATTTTGAGATCCAAGATGGCGGATACAAGTTTTTGAAAAAACTCAATATGGGTATCGTTTTCGAGGTTTTCAGGGGTGGTGATTACGAATTTGACATTAATTTAGAAATCCAAGATGGCGGATACGTACGAGTAAAAAAAAATCAATATGGGTATCGTTTTCGAGGTTTTCGGGGGTGGTGATTACGAATATGACATTAATTTTGAGATCCAAGATGGCGGACGTGAGTTTTTAGTAAAAATCAATATGGGTATCGTTTTCTAGGTTTTCGGGGGCGGTGATAACGAATATGACATTAATTTTGAGATCCAGGATGGCAAACGCTAATTTTGAGTAAAAATCAATATGGGTATCGTTTTCTAGGTTTTCAGGGGTGGCTTTGTACTTGGAGACCATGCGGACTCTCAGATATCGATTTTCAAAGCAATCGGCCCAGTAAATAAAAAATTCAAAATGGCGGCCACGTTTTCCAATTTTGATAACGTGTTATACATACTTACAAAAAAAAACACTATAAAAACATATTTTTGTTTTTAGTCCTGTGTCAACCCTAACACTTTTTACGTCGCGACGAATGTCTAGACGTTGTCGGCATTTCCGAAAACATCAAACGCGTCGACTGACTATATGATGTTTAGACTATGATATTAGGTTAAAACTAAATTGAATGTGTGTGTTCTTCTTTTTCTCTTTATTGTACAGTTGATGAACAACCAAGTGTCAGACTTTAAACCGCCCGTAGGCCTCTGAATGGCTTTAAACACCGTGGAAAAATCTCAGGATTGCTGGTCCGTCCGGCACGTATTAGTCTGGTTTTTTTATTATAAATGAAATAATCAGCAGGTAGGTAGTGTTATTGATACCATTTAGACTATTTTAGACTTTATACTATAGATAATTTACTTTACGTTACGTTACCAGAGATAAAATCGATTGTCGACGGGCGGCAGACTAGTCGGGGTCGTGGAACTTTCAAAGATGCCTATCGTTAAACTTCGCAACAAGTGTGTCTTGTCCACTGGCTTTACGAAGATGTCTTTTTCATTAAAAGGCCACTCCGGAGATCTAGATTGTTTTTTCATATTCTAGAGTAGGTAGGTACCTAATTTCAAGACTTTAAAAGAGATGTTCAATACACTTAAAAGAGCTTAAAAGGCTTCATGTCGGGAACGAGGCTCAGTTCCACAGCCTAAGAATAACTCCCTAGGGTAAAATACCCAATGGCAGTAAAGTTGTAATACGATAAAAATAAACTCCTCATGCGTTAGGATTATATTTATGTGTTTTTGATTAAGTATTCGTTAAGATTAAGTAATAAACATATTGTGGAAATTACATATTATAATTGTTTTTCCAGTAGGTAATTTCAGTCATAAATACTTTAATACACATTTTTTTTGTAAATAGATCTATAGACTTAATTATTACGTGGGACACTCAGAAGTTTTGAGAAAATAAAAAAGGGCTCTAAGTAGGTATAGATTAATATCAGATATTATATTAAATCTTTTCAACGTACTTTCTACCAGCCTTTATTTAAAGTTTCATGCGTCTGAACCAGTTTTCGAAACATTTTTTCCAATCTGCCGCAGACACCTCGTTACGCACAGCCTGCTCGGACGCTGACAGCGCATCTTTAGATGATGAAATTTGTATCCCTTTGAGCTGATTTTCAGGAATAAAAAGTAGTCACAGGTCAGGGCTTAAGGAGGGTGACTTAGGAGTTTGATCGGCGTGCTGTCCAGGAAATCTCTCGTTTTGAGCGCGGTGCGCGCAGGCGCGTTGTCGTTGTGGCTCGCAGAGCCGTGGTTTGGTCTCTTGTTGATCATACCTACAGCTACATAACAGAGAAACCTTATAGCTAGCATTTGATAGTATACCAGTCGGCGTTGATGCTTTTTTGATTCCGTAAAGAACACCAAGTAACCTGTCAAATTAAAAAAGCTCGCTATCAAAATCTTCTCCACGCTTCTAGATCGATCTACTTTGGTAGGCGTTTATTTGTTTTGAAACACACAAACCGTTGACTAGCGTTTCGTTTCTGGATCGTATTGATAAATACAGGACTTATCACCTAATGATGTCGTAAACGACGAGCCTGCATCAAAGTTTATCATATCACAGCATCATTCTACCCGGGCCTGCTTTTGAGCATCTGCAGTGAGGTTGTGCGGCACCCAGCGAGAAACTTTCCTCCTCACGCAAAGATGCACGTGTATAATCTTATGCCCACTTCCTGATCCAATCTGCAGTATGTACTGAATCTCCTGACACGTAACTTAAATTGCAGCACGTCAAATGGCGACCACTTCTTTTTTCATCGCCTAAACTTAGTTAACCACGCTTGAATTCGTTAAACCAACGATACAAGGGCCTTGGAAAGCCCTTCTCTATGAATACCATTTAAAGTCAAGCGACACTTGAAATCGTAAAAAATCGCAGCACAAAAATGTTTCCGGCGAAGATCCATTTTTCAATGAGAGTACCTATCCCGCAAAAAATGTGGAGGGAAGTTTTGAAATTGGATCGTAGGTACCTACCTGTTTTTACATATACGATTATTCATGGTCTTTCTTTTATTTGTGATACTATGTTATTTAGCAAAAAATAATCCTTAATATAAGCCAAAAAATAAGCCTTTGGATCGATACTTAGAGTATATCGATAGTATGATAAAACTACAGGGTGATTGATTATTTTTCTCATGTAACGGGTCCGACTCCCGGCTCAGCATTGTAATTATTTAAATATCTATGAATGCAGTTTAAATTGTTTTTTAAATTCAAATAATGACTTCTTTCAGTAAAATGTTCCATCTACAATATTCAAGGTATCTACTTTCCCTCCATGTTGCATATCCGTGGAACGCCCTATATACGTAACTAGTTTTTCCCGCGTGGCTTCGCTCACGTAGACTATAGAATATTTTGAATAGAATTTATTTATTAAAATCGAATTAATATAATCTAGGTAGTACTGCTCATGAGAACAACTTGTACAGCTTTGAGTCACTACTTTTAGTGTCCTTGTATAAGCAGAATTAGGTACAGGGCGAATAACAGTCAATTATAATGTCTGTATAGCAATCACAAATGCCTTTAATAATAATCTAATTCTAAAAGATTTCAAGGAATTTTCAAAGGAAAATCAAGGTACACTTTGGCAAAAAAGAGTCTGTAAAAATTGGAGGCGCCACTGGTGCACTTTTCATACTACAATTCCAAATTTCAAGTTATTTGCTGCTTACGTATTACTAAAACGAATTTTTTGTTATCAATTATTATGTAATGACTCACTTTATGGCTATTTTAGTACTCACAAACTTAGTTTTTAAGATTTTTATTTTTAGTTCCATCCAGCTGTCACCGCCTCAGACTCTTTTTTGCCAAGCTGTATAAGGTAAGTTTTTCTTTCAAATATAAAAAAACAAATAAAATTGAAATATCGAATTCGAATCCGATTTATATTTGACATTCCAATTTTAAAGGGTAATATATTGCACCAAGCCAGTTTAAATCAAAAGCACTAAGGAGTATTGATATCAACTTCGATGCAAATCACCCCCAAAATAACTTTCTACCCCTTTTTAACCCCGTTAGGCGATGAGTTTAAAGAAAATACGAAACACGTGTTCCATCAATTTTGTAAAAGAATGTTTATGCAAAATTTGAAGTAGATTGAACCAAGGAATCACGTTGTCCCATACAAACTTTGCCCACGTTTTTCTCCCTCTTAGAGGTGGAATTTTGAAAAATTCTTTCTTATCGGATCCCTACGTCATACAAAGAACACACCCTCCAAGTTTCAGGTCTCTACGTTCAGCGGTTTAGGCTGTGCGTTGATCCGTCAGTCAGTCAGTCAGTCATTCAGGACAAAGCATTTTATATGTATAGATTATGTATATCTAGCTAAATTGTACAGAATCCTAAAATAAAAAACAATCATGGGTAACTTACAACAACTAAAACAAGTGGGACTGCCACAAACCATGAATAGATTAAATATTTTATAGCTATTTAAAATATCGGACTGTTCAGTATTGCCAATTTATAAAGATATAGGTAAACCAATGATTCAGTTTTCTTATGAAGAAACACAGTAGGTATATTGAATAATGTTATTGGTTTTTAATGAGTACCTGTGCCAATAATTGGTGCGATGCCAACGATGTCACGTGACCCTACTAGGTAAATTCAAAATGGAGCATAGGTAATTTGTACAACATTTTCTAACAGAAACATACTACCAGTAATCTGTGAAACAGGCTCCTAATATTGTCTTTATAAGATGTAGGAATCTACTTATTGAAATGGAAATAAAAATAAATTCTCGTTCAATTTTACGTTTAGACTTAAATTTATCATGACTATGAAACATTCTTAGGTAGGTAGTTAGAACGTTATGTTTTGTAGTTAGGTATGATAAATTTTGTAATTATTAACCTTAACCTGTGGTGGTCATAATTCGTTAATTCTGTTGGAATCTTGTATTTACTTTAGTTATTTGTACTAATAACTATTGTGTGCTTTAGTTAAATCTCGTGGGATGCCTAAGCTCTACTTGAATTTACCACTGTTCCGTTGCATCCATCCGTCTCTGCTTTGTGGGTTTATTTAGGCGAGGTACTTATGTTTGCTGAGTCGGTACGGTTTACTAAAGCAAAAATAATTCTTGCTTTAATTTGTTGACTTTACAGCACAGGCTGGATGTGTTATAAGTAGATGAGATATCCTGGGATTAAATTCCTATTGGAGGACGCTTGTCCGTAAAAACCTAAATCCATTCGTTCGATGCCCTGACGGATTATGCCATTATAAATACGCTTTACAGTATCTACAGCTTTAAATGGGTTTGATCCAGCTTTTGGCTTATTAGGGGGTGGGGGGAGGAGTAAACAGAAACTTTTGGTTCAGGGCAGCAATTACCCAGCTAAATGTTAAGGGAAGCTAAATCCGAGAAAGGTAGCTGAGTCAGCTAAACTGACTGGGTAGTGTACGCTCTTTGCATATCTAGAGGTGACTACTTAAATTATATTATACGAATAAAATGAATACCATTAAAGCACTACGTTTTATCTCTCATAATACACCCCACCGACACTAATTACGGTATAATTCGTTCTTCCTGCCTTCAAATCGAATCCCCTTTAATACTGATAGCACTATAGCGTGTGAAGCGGCATCGTTGACTCAATGCTACAACATTTTGTTCTTCAAGAAAAACCCCAATTGATCGTTAGTTAATTACAGAATAATTATAATCACTGCAACACGAACTACACGTAACTTTTACTAATAGGTAAGTAATACACGCCACACGCGTAGGCGTTAATGTAAGCAAATCAGTCATGTGCGCCTCAATGTTTACAAATACAAGCTGTAAATTAGTACCACTTCAATTCAAACTACGCCATCATAGTTTAGAATTATTACTTTAACGTCTTGAAATAATACATTGTTTAAGTATCTCATGATCAAAACATTGTAAATTGATTGAAAAATCAGAATTTAAGTACCCACTTTGATTTAACTACCTATCTAATGAAATTTATTGCTACATAATAGCCAATGTTGTACTAGCATTCCTACCATTAGCTATTTATAAACATTCCCTGGATAAAGATTGAAATAGTATCTACCTACGTGAAAATCCTAGTAATGTTAAATATATCAACTTACTACAGCAAATATATTAGAGCATCATTAAATATAGTTACACACCAACACTTACTATTGCTACGTTAGTCTCGGAATGTGCAGAAGATGTCAGCAACTTATCACTCTACACAGCTCGTAAAACTCAACGTAGGAAAAGGTTTAGTGTTGTTTTGGTAGATATTATATGGACTCACAGCTGGCAATATAGTACCTAGTACCTACATGATATAATTTTATAAACTTTACACCCTCTACGATTTGTAGAAAGCTGGCTAGTTGCAAATCAAAGAAGATAAGATAAAATATGGTATCAAATGAAAAAAGGGACAAATCATGTAACGTTTTTGGAGAAAGAGTGTGCTTTGTTTTACATGCAGTAGTGCATAATATTACGGAATCACATAAGAATAAGTACAGTTATCACTTTCATATTGTAATAATTATTTACTTTTTTACATAGCTATTCGTTGTTTCACCTGAATAAAAAACAAGTCTCAAAAGCTATCGGTTTTCTGACAAGATTTTCTTAAATTTTAATCAAATTGTCCGGCCTATTTAATCCCGTGGGTGTCGTAAGAACTGAATGAAGGGTTACTGTAGGTACATTGGGCAAGCTTGCAGTAGCATGCCCTACTGATAAATAACATTTACTATTAAAACATAGATAGGCTATTTCCCTACGGCTTGCAGCGGTCATGGCAGGCGCTCCGTGTAAAATCAGAAATGGCATATTCACGCGCTGCACAGCATTACCAATTTTAAAAATCCAATCAAAATGTAGAATGTTTCGCGAAAATGTTTGCAGGTACTTTGTGCTGATGGTGATTACCGGGGTAGATTTAGTAAGGTAAAAATCCACACTTCCCGGTCTTTTCCCCAGAGGCCGGGTGCCTTTTAAAGGTTTCCCCCGTAAACAAAGAAAAAAACGGTAGGTACATACTACAATACAAATACAATAATAAACAAAATAAAAACAACGGTGATAGATCATAGATATAGGTATACTTAGTTATTATATATTTATTCATGATAGCTACAAAAACGATTAAAAGCTCCAGGTTCAATTACGGAATGGGCTATTATAACTACAGCACACGGATTATTTCACACCAATCTTTAATTTATAATTTATGCAATTTTCAACTATAGAAGTTATTCTGCTCTGAAGAAATTCGTAAGTAATCAAATCTACACCGATTATATTACATTTTACTATAATAAATAGTTGTTAGCAACCGAATTTAATACTTGGTGATTCTAGACAAAACAACAGCAAAGTTTTTTAAAGTCTTTAATCGATCGCAAATTACGTAGGTATTCCAAATTGTTATTTTATCAGCTTTGACAATTTGGTGTATCATATTATTGTGGGTTTAATTAGAAAGTTTGTGCTCAAGAAAGAAACTGGTTAAATATTATCAGTAGGTAATTAATTATTTTTAATTTAATTGCGTACTCAAATCCTGAAAAACAGATTTAAACAAATAAACATTAATATTGTAGTATTTGGTTACGTAATAACAAAATAAGAATCAAACAAAACTAGAGACAAATATTTTAAGTCGTAAGTGTCGTAACCTACAGATCAGAACAAAGGGGGTCGTCCCATGGGGGTTTCCCTTACTCTATTAACACACTTTTTTGAGATACCCGAACTTCGTAGCTCGTAGCACATGCGATTGTTTATTTTCTGTGCAAAATTTATTTTGAATGTATATTATTACTAGTTAGATCGATATAAAACGTCTCATTCACTTCGTTTTTAATTCTTGGTAGGGCTCTTTCCTTTAAATAAAAAATCTGAGCGTCTAACTTATTCGCTAGTAACTTTTTATGAAACTGTAGGTACGTAATCTCGACTTGAATTGAATCACAATATTAAATATGCAGGTACGAACTGGGTTTTCCGTTTAGGAAAGAATTCACATGCAGGTACGATGACCTGGATCGTCAGAGGTGGCCAACAATTAGAATTAGAGGAGCGCGGGCGGGCGGGCGCGTTGGGCGGCGGCGGCGGCGGCGGCGCGCTGGGCGGGCGGGCTGGCGGCGCGTCAGTTGGCGTTCGCGTCCCGCGTCAGGTCGCCGTGCGCGCCGTGCTCATGAGTGGCGGGTATTATGCCGGCGCAGCAGCCCCGCTCCGCACGTGCTCGAGCGCGCTCGCCGGCCGCCGCCACCGCCGCCGCGCCGCGACGCCTCCACCACACCACTGTCTACGGCTCCGACACCATAAAGCACGCTATTACAAGTCTCACGTCTACCGGAATGTAAATATTTATGGATGTCAGTTTTCAGTTGTTTAGATTGGCTGTGAATTTTAAGGTACGTAACTAATGTCTAATGTTTCAATTTTTGCACGACATTATTATTTAGAGAAACGATTGTATCGATTGAATAGACTAAATTAATCGATTATAAAATAAAATAAATAGCATGTCTGTTCGATATCGCATTGAGCTTTGTGCCTTTGTACATAATTGCTAACGATGACTTCGATTTTAATGGCGCTCGAAGTACCCTTCTATATATTTGGATCGATAGTTTACCATTAAACGTAGGTAGTATTAGTCGAACAGATTTTTCGCATTACATTACGTGATTAAAATATGACGAAGGCAAGCGACACTGCGCCGCCGCGAACATGTCAAATTGATATCCACAACAATTGAAAAGCTTTATTAATAAACTTTAATTAATATCATCAAACAATCATCATCATACAAAAAGTGTAAGGTAGAGTTCAAAATAATATTAAGAAATTTATAAGATACCTACTTGTTAATATAGTTACGTGACCTATAGAAATAATGTCTCGTAAATATGATAATTTTACTGTTTTCAGGTATTTTATTTTAACTAAAGAAAATAATTTTCGAGATAAAGACAAACACTACAATACACATATAAATACGTGACTCTACATCACACACTACTACATCGTTTACTCTTTGTTTAAGTACACACAGCTTATCATAAATGGAAAGATTCGGAACATGAAAATTTCATAGTTATTTAAAATAACATTATTCATTGGCATAAAATGTTTAGGTGAAAATGAAATCGACAAGGCGTGTTCGGGTACATGAAGATGCTATACGCCATAGGTAATATATTACCATAATTTTATTTTTTTTCTAAGCGTAGACCTTGCGTAGACAAGATTCCTCCTACCTGTTTATTTATTTCATTTCCGTTATTTTTATCCTTAGCTGAAATATCTTAACTTCAAAATAATCTACTTACCTAACATTTATCTTCTTTTATTTGCTATAATTAATTTGTAGTTAGTGTAAAATTATAAATGATTACTGACTAGCGATCATTTCGAAATAATAAATCTAACAGATTTATAATAGTACATACCTACTTAACTAATATATTATAATTAATATTATTCTTAATTTCCAGTTCAGTTACGTTTCTATGACGACACACTCTAATATATTTTCTGTGCATAATTCTCCTAAAACCTACAATAGTTACACTAAACTTGTACATAAGACTTCACACTATGTATTCATAAAAATCACATAGAATATGTAATATACAATAACGTTTACTTAATTTATATTAAGTTAAACTTACTTAATTTATGTTAAGTTAAACAGAAAAAAAGATTGTTTTATATAGAAAACCAAATAATATATATTTGGTTTGTTATATAAAACATAACAAATAAAACTAAATCAGTATAGTTTTTTAACTTAATCTAATTGCCTTCTTTACCTTCACACTTAATGTATAATTTTTAATCTAACTACGATTTTACCCTTACATGCACGTTGTACTATACCAAAAGCGTATCTATTAAAATTCATGGGTTAAGTTAGTTTTATTTATACAAAATCTAATAACCGGTCTTCGTTTCTACTCAACCATCCATATTATTCTAAATTAACAACAATAGCTAATACAAGCGTTTGAATCAATAAACGCGTAGATTCAATTTGTATAATATGTATATTATTATTGGTTTTTCAATACTTAGTAAGGTACATTTAATAAGCGGTAGTATATCAATCATTTACTTTCTTTTTTTTATGAAACCTATAGCTAATTGTCTGAAATACAAATTAAAACGTTCCGATAAAGAAGCGCAACTAAATAAGATTCATTTTACGATTACCAATCTACTAGGCAAATGTTACTACTTATTATGCCACTATTCTCTCCAAGATCGTCTGTGAAAGCGTTTTATGGTCGAGCAAGACCTTCATATGTATAAATGGACATTAATGAGATGTGATTCTATCGAGAACACTTTGCCTTAGTAAAGTAAAGCACTTACAAAACTATTATAAACTCTTTTATAAATATAGTTATAATCTATGTAACCTGATTTTGCTTTGCCGAATTTCTCGAAAACCTTTGTAATCTCCCAGAAATGCTTTCATGATCACTAATTAGTGCCATATTTATTTGCCCAGACCCGACAAAATTACGTCACATATCTAGCTGTAATGTTATTAATCCCGTCTCATGTGAGTCGGAAGCTCTCCATCAATAAAGGATATTGCCGTAACCGTTAGCAGCTGCCAATCCTCCTAACATAATACGTTGGTAATTTCCTACAGCTCCCATGGGACCGGGCCTATTCGTAACTGGGCACCGGTCGGCTATACATGACATGACACCAAACTATTTGGTTATAGCTAGGCCTCTACGGACTATTAATATTAATTATGAATATTCACGTTGTAAACGTTGTTTTATAATTTTATAAAAAAAATAGAAAGTTCCTCAAAAGTTGTTTAGTTTTTAGGGTTACGTACCAAAATCACAGGTGTTAGAACTACGAATGCTATGAACTTGAAATTTGGAATAAAATTAAATAATGCTTGCCTGCTGTATTGCTAATTAAAAATAAAAATAAATGCATTGTTAATCTAGTTCTGTCTCACCACAATTTTAGAGAGAAGGCTCAACGGTGGGACAGTATAAGTTTATTTAAATTATTTTCATCAGATCGACTGTAGTATTAGTAGTAGACATGAAACATATAAAAAAAGGGCTTTATTTGACTGAAGTAGGTCTTCATTTCCTTTTATGCTATGCTAGTTTTTTTTTCTTTATGAAAAATTACAAAAACAGGTTTTATATAAAAAATCACCTTTCCAATTTTTTAAGTGAAAAAAAAACTGTAATAATCCCAATCAGTATCCTACTACATATTACTGGAAAATAAAACAACGTCTCTAGCTAACTCAGTTGTTTGTAATCAGTAAAATTCCTTTACACACCAACTTAGTTATGCCCTTGGGAATTTAAGTAAATACCTATTTTTTTACATGTTTCCTTTCGAGGTACGGAACTGACCGTGTGTGGTATTGGTTTAAGTATTTTTCTGGTACCACCACAGTTCGAATACTGAAATTATTGAATTAATCCAGTTAAGTGATCATGATAAAAAGATGATAAGTATCAACACCAGGTACACTGAACCGACTTCAAGTTATTAGACTCAGTCACAATGCGACTGTTTGGAATATATCGCTACAATGCTGCTGTCTCCTTACCGCCTAAAAAATCAATCAATCAAAAAGTGATTATAGTGACGTGTGCTACTTGGACCTGGATGTAGATCTACGAAACCAACTTACCATCATCATCATCGACGATCATGTTCGACATGTCCGCGAACTTAGTTATTGTACGACTACCTATAGGTAAGCCAGCGCAGAAATATGGGAGCACTACTACAAAACTATACTGTTCCCTTTCCAACTCTCCTGCTAATCTTACCTCTCACAGTCCACTTTCAATTCATATACATATAGCAATCACAATGGAAACCTTCGGATTACTAATAATCGTCTACTTCAATATACTTCAATGTACTACAATCCTTGTCATCACTCCAACTTTTTTCATTTCATCCATTCTTTTGTGGAATGAAATATTCAGTTAGTTTCTCGTTTAATGTCAAAGTACCAAACGATTTCTAAACAAATCTTGGTATAATCATCAGCTGTAACCTGTTTTTTAATAATAGGTATAATAATTTACTTATATATATATATGTTTATGTATTACTTATTTAGATACTGTATTATTTTATAAGTACGTGTTTATATATCTGTAAACAAGTTAGGTTTAGGTTTTTCGCATATAAAATCATCTTTCTGTTATCATGTTTTACTCTACGTTATCCTAAAATCGACTATCAGATAATTCATACGGCATTAGTCGAATCATAGCTCTCATGAAGATATAGAATCACGACTACATTAGGTATATAAAATAAATAAAAAAGATTATATGTCAGATACATTACTAAAAAAAACATACATTTATTACACAATTATCTGTACTCAATATACATACTACAGTTTTTCTTCACAGACTATTCTTTATACTATTTAGATAACACACTGCTATCTTATCTATTCGTAAACAATTTTTACGGTTTATCGTAATTCGATTTGCTGATAAATGATTCACCACAGGTATAATCGTTATGGATCATCCCGTCGAAAGAGCTTTGCCAATTAATCTCTGTCATCACTATCATCACAGCCTGAAGTATAAATAGTTTACCACTGGTGTAATTTTATCTCATTTCATCAATGATGTTAAAAGAAATATTCTCACTCACAAGAAACTGGTGAAGTTTATTCCCGGACGGTCATTCTTTCTGAAAAAAGGGGCTCTCTAAAATTGTGGGAAACATTCTATTGCGACCCGCACTTGACAACTTGTGCTGTGTAAAATTACTCTTATAGCGAGAACTTTGTCGCGCGATCAATTCTTTAACCTATTAAGATACAACAGCACTTTTATAAATTAATAAAAACTTAAATAGGGCTACTTCTTTCTGAGATTTTATACGGTTCAGAATAGATTTTAGTACCGTGGTCATAACTAATACTTAATCTTTATTCGGTTTTTTGTCATTAAACAGATCTTACAACAGGTTAAATTTAAATTATATAAGTAACATTTCTTTGTTTTTATTGAATAATAAATAAATAAATGTTGTACATTAGGCACTACTGAACATCTATCGTGTTCACTAGTATCAACTTTATACGCTAGTATCGTATCTAATGCAAAGCAGAAGCATGTAATTTAACCCGAACATAATCAGCAAGTGAAACGAATGTAGAGTCATAAATCAAACCGATACTATTTGTATTAGTTTTATCGATAAAAATAACTATATATTTTAATTTTATAAGTATTCGTTTTAAATAAGATCTCTAAAAGCGAATGGGCCATAAGTGTTCTGAAAGATTATAATAAATTGTAAGGGGCTTCTGTATTACATTGAACAACGTGAAAAAACGTGTTACCGAGTCAATGAATTCATTTGGTTTTAATAATAATTTACCGAAACAATTCAAAGCCGAGTAAGATAATAGGGAAGATGCAGATGTAATATTTATGGAATTTCTATGATTAAAACGTTAAAAAAATATAAAAGAAAGGCCACTGCAACGTTTTTATTTTACATATTGTTGTTTTTTTACAATAATTACGATTTAAAAATGACTTGAAACAATACGTATTTTAAAACACGAATTAGCGTTTCGTGACGTCACACTTGTTTTGACAACTTATTTGAGGTTATGGTTGTAAAGGTGAATATTATTTTATGGGAATATTATTTGCGTTTTTTTAATAAAAATGGGAGTTGGGTTTATCAAAGCAGACTCCAGGTGTTTACCTAGAGTTAGTATTGACATAACATCATTAGTTTTTCTCTAGTTTAAATATTTTGAATAAAATAATTAGTTAGGTATGTTTAGTTCCAGGCCTTTGTAGTAATAAATATTGTTTATATTATTTTAATCAGCATTTTAGATTAAAATTGAAGAAGCTGGATTTCTTCGTAATGCCGAGTACCTACCCTTTTTTGGTGCAACACCTGACGGCTGAAAATTACACAGTAGAGGTGAAATATCCTTAACAGAAGCTACCTACCATACTTTCCTATGTGAAAGACAATAAAATAACACCAAAATATTGGGCACAAGTACAACTTCAAATGTTTTTCAGCATAAAGAAAATATCACTTTTCTGTATAGCACACACAAACTTTGAAAAATTAAAAGAAGTATATTTGTATATACGATAAAAGCATTTTATCTGTTATGAATGCTGCATAGAAATTCTGGATAGATGCTGTATTTCCAAAATTAAAATGTAATAACTATATAATATTTAAGTTATTCTTTTTTGTAAATTTATAAAATAAAATTCTATGCTTTGTAAATACTATTTTTTATTCGATTTAAATAAATATGCAAAAGTATGAAAGCCAACGGCGAACCAGTAAAAGACAAGAGTGACGTCATCAGCACCATAAGTCCGTTTTCCCGCGAACTGTCAAACTGTCAATTTAAAACAGCATTTTTTCGGATAAATTGCAATGTTTTAATTTTTTAAATATATTTGTGGTCTATTCTACATGGAATTCTTTAAAATGAAAACAAAAATAAAAATAGTGCATCTTCCCTATTACATAAATATTGTGGAGATTATTTGCTTTCACAGTACCTAATTAAAGAACTTACAAGACAATAAAGAATAGCGATTAAATAATTGTATACTATTAAGTATTATTATTTTATTTTTATGTTTAGTGATGACCTAGAATAGTTAGTTATCTAGCGTGACCATCTGCAAACAATTACTACGGGTAAGCACAAGATGTGGGTATCCAATATAATTTATGGATAGTAAAAATAAGATTGGATCAAAACGTGATCCTCTGGGAGAACACCGGGCCGAGGTCATTACAACCATTGACTCGTGTCTGTTTTATCACTACCTACGCTTTAACTCTGTTCCCTCAAGTATATCGGGAAATAATCTATTATTTCACCTCTCACTGTACTTTCAACTAATGATTTATTTATTGAACGCCCTGCTGAAGGTAGAATCAATTTGTTCTCACGATAAAATGTAATCATAACTTAAGTATTGCCGCGCTGAACGGAATATACCAAGAGCTCACTGTTTTTAGAGGAGGTACATGCTAAATAATATGAAGATGAGCTCACCACATCAAATCAATCAAATATGGCAACGAAAAGCGATGTAAGAGATAGACTTAGTAAAAGTCGTAAGTCAGATATCTCATCTGATTATGAAATTACTGACTTATTCGTTAATGGCGATTTTTCCGCATAGTTTGTGTCAAACATAATATTTATTTATACCATGTTATTGTCTTATAATTGTTTTGTGTATACTGGTGTACATATTAACTAAATAAAGAATTTAAAAAAAAACTGAACCCGTGGTTGCTGATCAAGTACATGGCAGGTCAATGTTTTATAATGAAGCAAATACTAACCGAGAATTTCATATTGTATCAAGATCCTCCTCTGAATTATTCGCGAGCTCTTAGACTAGAAGAAAATTACGCAGTTACGCACTATTGAATGTCGCAATAGTATTGCCAGTAAGTGCGTTATTAACATTCCAAACACATAAAAATATTGATGCGTGTTTATGTTGGATAAAGGAAGTGATAAAATGCCGTCTTACAAGTGATACTCGAGGGTAACACAAACGTGCCAAAATACACACCCACAGTTTACTAAGATTACATGGGAAAGGGGACAAACCTAACGCCGATTATCGGGCACTGCTTAACTATGGGTGTAATATTTTTGTGTAAGTACGAAAACAGCAATCACAATTTTACCAACTAGGACCCGAACCTGTAGAATGTAGGTTATTCTGTAGTTCCAAGTTCTCACCCGCTGCCACTAGATGGTTCGTTGAAAATATCAAATTGCGCTACGTAACAAATAAATGAGAAAATTCTGATTAGTAGCGATTACGGCTCTACGCATTATTTACCGTCACCTACGAACACTCGCTACGCGCCGCTCGCTGCCGCGGGGAATGCCAGCAAAAGGGCTAACATTTCATATTTTAGGCCCCGTATCCACTTGGTAGTCCACAGCTTTAAGCTTGCTACTTGTAAACAAATGTTAATTAGTGGTTAAAGATTTGTTTTGTATTACGTGCTAATTGTTTGGTACAATTACTAATTGTTTTTCAAAAATATCAATATGTATACGAACGTATGTACCATTATTTACGTTTGTAGTGCTATAAAACTTGAATCCCTATCTTCTACCACATCGTCACTCGGTTTACGATATTCAAGAACACTTAAATTAAACAAACCAAACCAACTGGCTTCAACTTGCATTGTCTTTTTCTCGCCGTAGAATACATAGATATTTCAGGTTATAAAACAGAACACAAAATTATATTAATTCATTAATTTTATATAAAGTCTTACACAACAGTGAACTCATGGGTTTAGTTAAATAGCTATAAAATTTTATCAACAATTACTTTTCAATGTACCTTTCAAACCAATACAGCTATAATTTATAATCCACCCTTTAAATTATTCATTTGTTAGAAGCAAATGTTCCTACCTACCTACAATAGTATTAGGTACCCCACAAAAAATGTAAATAACATACACGCACGCATGATTGACTCCCTCAATAAACCACAATATATGCACGCGTAAATTCACTGAAACTCATTTAGCAGCAGGGCTAATTTTCACGCCAAGGTAATTAACTTGGTAGGTATACATGATATTATATTCATCGTGAGCAAAATTAAGGGCGAAACTTTGACACGGACTTTGATGTCGGCTTAGGTAAGTATACCGTCTTCGTCTTAGAACGTCTTGTTTAAGTATTACGATGTCACTCTTGGACAGGAATTAGGTGAATAACTGTCACCAGTTAAATCTAAGTTCAATGTTTATTCAAAATATAGCAAATAACGAAGTTGTATCCATGAATTCAGTTAATTGAACCTTATTTAATAAAACTTTAGTACGCGTTTATCTAGGAATATAATTATACTATAATAATAAAGTTACATAAGCAGCTTTTACTTATGCTAAAATTTAGTCTTATTTTATAGACATAGATGTCAAGTAAATACATTTTGTACGTACCTACAGAATATAAACAATCATAAAACAAGAACCCACTTATGCTTAAGATATTATACACTTGGAACTCATTTGAATCGTGACAATCGCAAAAAATATACATCTTTTACCGAATAAGTAAAAACAGATTAAACGTGTAATTAACCCGAAACAAAGCTATTCATCCATCACACATTTATTCAATTGTTATAATTATCTGCATAAATTAGTACTCGAATTATCTTATACCGTTTAGAGTAGGTAGTTAATTTTAATAGGGTGCGGTATCTAATTCCCACTCAAATAGCTCATTATTATGTGGGTTGAATATTCAACTCCTTTGTTCTCGCTTCGTAGGCCTGATTGTGATCGTAAAGCCGTATATTAGTGCCAGTATTTGTTCAATATATCTGTGTATGAGGTCCATATATGAAGCGTAACGTAAGTGAGAATAATTTAATTATGCAAAAACCTTTATGGAAGCAATACAGAACAACATTTTTCGCTGAAAATGTATCGTGCAATATTTAAATGAGAAAGTATTTTACTACAGCTGTGTAAAAGTATTTATATAAATATACATTTATGTGTATGTACATAAATACAATAACTTAATATAAT
This sequence comes from Protodeltote pygarga, assembly GCA_936450705.2. Classification (NCBI taxonomy): domain Eukaryota; kingdom Metazoa; phylum Arthropoda; class Insecta; order Lepidoptera; family Noctuidae; genus Protodeltote; species Protodeltote pygarga. Next base: position 8,964,619 of record OW388249.2, on the reverse strand, counting down.
ATATTTAGTTACGTTACGCTTCGTAAAGGGTAGCAACTATCCAATTTCACAAAATGAAAGCTGACGCGTAGCGGTTGGTAGAGGTTATACGATGTTTGTAGTACGTCTCCACCGGAGAGATGGCAAGTTTATCGTCGCGATTTCATCGCTTTTCCGCCGTGTTGATAAACTGAACCGTAGTTGCGCCAACAAACGTTTACGATACATGATGCTAGCAACTTACGGTGAAATGGCTCGCTGTATTTACGAATAAATATCAACTACTTAATTGTTGCTTTAAAATTTAAATTTCAGAACAAAAAGAGCACAAGCTTTGGTTAATGGTTAACATTTAACAGCCGCTTTTAGTCAGTTTTCTTTATATGATAAATTGATAATGTATAATGTGACGTGTAAAATTGTTGTGTACTTAGTATTTGCGTAGGTTTTTGGGATTAGTAGTAGGATTGTTTGCTATTTTGGGTCTGTGTGGTTAATTCCTAAGTAGGTATAAAATAACTGAAACGGCGATTTGCTTGCTTAGTTTTGTATTTGTGTCGTACAATGGATGCCGCGACAGCAGAAAAGTTTTGAACAAAGCACTTTGAATTTCCACGGCACGCGATTTTATTGAATTTTATTCTGCAAAGAGAATTTAGCGCTGTAAAGGGAACTTTAATGTCAGTTATATTTTTTAAAGTATACCAGCAAACTATTCTGAATTTACGTTTAGAAAGTAAATCGGAATGCCTAAAATTTATATAATATAAGTATTTATTTAGAAATTTATAGGATCTCGCCAAAAAGTATACTTTACAGCTTTTGCAAACTAGGTATTTAGTGATTCTAAAATATTTTTTTTTGTGGCCGGGGGGAATAATTCTAAAATACCGATACGTAGATCCCTAGATACCTAAATATACTGTTCATAGAAATCATATCCTACATATAGGGAATGACGTATTCTGGTAAGTCTTTATGTAATTGTCCAAATGAAACCGTAAGATCTAGCACTTGTGTATCATATACGTCCACAGATAAATGATCCAAAACCAACGGTTTAGATTACAAAAATAATGCATCAAATTAATTCATGTGTTGATACGTCTTTGTTCCATACTTACCTAGCAAAATTACAAAGACGTTCGGTCTGCCCAAATATTATCATGTAATGGCTAATAAATCTAGCTGGTGATACTCAAATCAGCAGCAATTAATGCAATTTCATTTTGTCAACTAAATTGTGGGTTTGGATCCATGCAGTATCAATTAAGTTTGTATGTAGTTGGTTCCAGTGTTGCAGTGGAGCAACATCTCCAGCAATTAATTTAAACTGGTGACATTTTAGATGAAGTGTGATGTGGCTCGGTTGAGCGTAGAACTTGCGGTGTCGTTGGTTGCAGTGAGTCTAAGAGTAGCGGCGACCGGCTGGCGACGCCGCGGATGTCGCTACTTGGCAAACCGCTCAGCTACCGCGCTACGCGACGCGACGCGCGTTACCGCCGCCTTCAGTCCAAGTTCTACAATTTTCTTGAACGGCCGAGGGGTATTAAGGCTGTTTTTTATCATATGATCGTGTAAGTGTAAACCCATAAACCTAATCACAATTTTCATCATAACACTTTCTAGTCACCTAGTATTTTAACGTGCGTTATTTAATCTGATTTTTATAGTGATTTTCGTGCCGTTTTCTTTAAATAAAGCCGGCAATTAAAAGGAATGCAGTATAAACTCAGATTGCTAGTCATTTTAAGTGCGTCAAATCGTAGCTATAGTATTGCATATACAAGCTATGGAAAGCTTAGCAGTGACACTTATATCAAGCACCTTTAGAAACACGGTAGCATGACGGTACTTAAAAAGGCACATAAAGCTCGTCTCGCACTATGAAACTCATAATATGTTGAAGAAACCCGTGTCTTTTGTAACCTGCAATAATGCGATAAAGTACCTATGCCTATGTTAATTAATTAAGTTAATTGCGGTAAAATAGGGATGACTAACACCTTGTTGCTACTTACCACGTCATCATCCCCATCATTTAATCCTTAACTAGATGCAACTGAATATCAGTTTTCTACGGAGCTACTACCTACTGACCCCCGTAACCCAAAGGGGTACGATATTCTAAAGTTAGTTTAGTAGGCAGGATTTTTTTAACGGTACTGACTCCTTATATCGACAGTTAAAGATTTTCATGACAACCGGGGCCAACGGCTTAACGTGCTTTCCGAGGCTCGGAGCAGGTGATAATTATATGCACATAACTTATAAACAGCGCCTTCGTACCTTGGTTCGAACCTGAGACCTCTGACTTGTCAGTCAACGGTCATATACCATGTGATATGTCAAATATCGAGAATAGACACAAAGGGAAAGCCATTGTAACAAAAGCAATTATAACAAACATTGTAACGCGTGCCATTGATAGTTAAAAGTTATTTTTAACCCACTGTAAACAGCTTGCTGGACTTTTCCTAAATAGGAGTAAGTAAATAGTCAATTTTATTTCATTTATTATAAGACACTGACTTATAAATCAAAACGTCAAATTCGTATCGGTCACTGCGTGCATTGGATCCGGAAATTCAACGGCCAGTATCGATGTTTTGTTAACATTAATCACACCTAAAAACGGCGAGTGACAGACTAACGCCTACCGTACACCATTAAGGGTGTTACACCATTCACTATGTGGTCCATGAGTATTTATTACTCACGATTTATATGATAAATTTCATATATGTATTTTTGACATTTATGTGGGTATCATGGGAGTATATGTTCCATATTCATCGAAATTCAAATTCAAAATTATTTATTTAATTAATAATTAATGCTTCTTGCATTGATATTATTGGTTTTGACTGTGTTATATGAGTTTGTTTTGATGTGTATCTAAAATGTTACTATTCCCTCATCCAGTGAATTACTGGTAAACAGGGAATCATAGATGGTGTGTACTCCAACAAGACACTTAGGAAACCTAGTCAGACACTATATCATCAGATCAAGTATTTGTAGTATAGTTCATCATTTTAAATCGTACAAATAATAATAAAATAATAAATACGCAGGCAATACGAAAAGTAATATTATTTTAAATTTACAGAATGCGCTGATCGCAACACAATTTAGCTTTTAAATTAAAAGTATATTTAACGGATTGTATTAAATAACGCACGTTAATTTACTAAATACTAGTTAACATGGTAAATTCTATTCCCAAAAAAATAGATCGCATTATGATGAATATAGGTATTATAGTATATCCACAACTATTTGTCATATATTCAAAATATTTTGTAGGTACATACACGCACGAATTTATAACAGGTGAAAATTAAACCGTTAAGCATTCTAAATATTATTCCACAATTACTTCGTATTCACAGTCGAAATCAAATTTACTTTACCCTTTTTTTACTTTAATCAATTTTACTTTACTTTAATGTACTTAACCTTCTGTATAATTATTTAAATTTATTTCTGCAGGTTTCTGATGGTGTTCATGTGTTTATCGCTGTCAGTATTCTCGACAATAGAAGAATACGAACGAAAAGCAGGAGTTGTCCTTTTCTATATGGAGACAGTAGTTGTTATTTGGTTCGCTATCGAATTCTTTCTAAGGTGAGTGATCTTACATAGCTTTATATGAAATTAAATAATAGTAATAGTTAATAGTTTACGTAAAACTTTAATGTGAAAAATAAAGACAGTAATTTAATGGATATGAAATAAAAAATCAAGCTTTACTCACGTTTTATACCTACTTAAAGTAGTTTAATAGAAACCTATCTCGAGTTTCAATTTCGCTATCGTTTTACAGCGGCTGCTTTGTTTGTATGAGGAATACACACAGCAAACTTCACTTTCATAGATAAGTTCTGAGAGCTTGGCGCGCGTGAAGTAGGTAATTCGTCACTCAATGTAGACGGATTACTCTGCCTACAGTGGGCTCCCAGTCCATTATTTACTTTTGTTTTATTTATTTTACCCATTTATTAAGCGCTCCACCACAGGTCAGCAGCCAAGTGACAATGACATGTCAATGAGGTCACTAAGTATAGGTACCCTGTATACCTACTTACATTCTTGCTATGTAAATTTTCAGCTATTTAAATAGGTTTACGTTACCTTAATACAGTTCCTTCTAATAATAACTTTCTACGAATTTTTCTAATATCTATTATAAATGTGAAGATGTCTGTTACTCAATTATGTGTAAACCATCGAACACGTTGAATACGTTTTATACCGGTCTGATCTCCACGCGGGCAAAGCTGCCAGCAAAAGCTACAGTTAAGTTAGAATTAGCTAATAAAAATATGAGTAATATTATCTATTTTAAAAATGTAAACAATACAAACCCTTATTTATAAGGTTAAGATTTACAATAATCTATGTTTAATTTGGTAATTTGTTTTTTTGTATAGATTATGGTCGTCAGGATGCAGGTCCCGGTATCAAGGCTCAATGGGTCGCCTCAAATTTTTGAGGCGGCCGTTTTGTATAATAGGTAAGTTTGGCCATCATTTATGGAATCCATAATTAATAATTTGCTGAATAATACTGAGAATTGCAGGCAATCTCGTCAATACAATAGGAAAAGTCCGCTACAATAAGCATTATAAGTGCTACACAACGCGAATACACACTACGAATATTCGTGGATGAATGATACGTCCTGCCTAACCGCGGAAGGAGATGTGTCCTAAGAATGTCACATAACTCTTAGACACCTTGAGATCGTAAAGTGCGTGCTAGTAAACGTCCAAAATAAGCAAGCATTAAGGAACAATTCAATGTCAACACAAAAAAAAAATTCTAATGGTAGCAAAACGCAATTAAATTGTAGTTACACAAGCAAAAAGAGCTAGCGGCCGCGATACGGCTTACTGGGTAGCAGGAACATACCATTTTAAAATTATATTTGCACTACTCGTATTTTTAAATAGTTTAGACTGGACGAACGTGCTCGGCTGGCGTGTAAAAAGACATAACAAAACCCCTCAGGTAAACTTGACACAGTAACGTCATGAAATAAACAAACGTGACATACGAACCCAAAGCAAACGTAAACTGACCTGAGGGCAAACTCTTGAATAACAAACCCTCCTTTCACTATGTTAAAGTTGCAAATTGTATATCAGCCAGGAAACAACGCGCGCATTGGCACGCACTTGCTTCAACGCAACGTTGCAATGAGAGCGTAGTTATATAAATTAGGTTCGTAATTCGATAGAGTACCCCTGTTACCATACCAGTTAACCTCAGTTACGCTTAGAATAAGTCTGTTAATCATCTTTAAAATAATAAGCAATGGCAATTTCAATTTTAAAGTAATGACTAAAATTGGAATTGAAAGAAGAAAGTGAGACCAATCGTGTAACTTCGCCTGTATAATTGGACAGAATCTGTACGGCATCTTCAAAGCAGAATCTTCAAAGAAAATCCCAGGCGAATGCCGAACAAATATCTTAAAAAGAATAAAGTCGAAAAAATATCGTAGGTTTGTGTACACCTACTTTCATCTTCAACATTTCCAAGTAAAAGTCACGTTTTGTCTATAAACCGTGACGAAGTGACCCTATTTCAGGTGCTAGCAATCCGCTATGACCTTCGCATTTTCGGCCTGCGCTCCCTTGACACCAGTTTCGTGCGACCGCTTTGCGCTCTCAGGGGAGTTGGGCCGCCCGAGACCGTGGTAACCGTCACACATAGCCACACGATACTACTACCGACGACAATAAAACGCTGCCATGGTTCCTTAATTATATATTAATGTTGCTGTACTTACATTTGCGTGGCTAACGATTGCTTCTCTTTGCATTGCAACTATTGAAATTGAGAATTTAAGTAAAGAACAACCTAGTTCTGGGTTCTGTAGTTTCAAATATAAAATTAAAACCTTGATTTCTGTTGCAAAACCAATTAACGTTAAATGGAAGCTTGATAAATTTATCGAAGGTTAATAGCCAATCTTAATACCATAAAAGGCGAATCCACTTCATAGGTACTTAAAACTTGATAAGGGTTAGGTATACACGCAATAATCGACTCTATAATATTATGTAAACTTTGTGAAGATAGATTTTTGTAAATCCAACTTTATACTTTCAAAAGGGTAAAAGGGTCAGTGCTTTGTTTTTGCAAGAATACTCAATTAATGATGTAAGTAATTTGAATGCGCGAAAAAGGAAAGCGGATAACCTTTTTTCTTTTCGTGCATTCAAGTGAACTAAAACAGAAAGTGGAAAGTTCCCTGTAGAGTGTAGGTATTGTAAATATTCAAACAGTCTTTGTGTAACTTTTCTTTGTTTGATGTGCTCCTTTTATTTAATTTAGAGCCACAGCAGGACATAAAAACATTTATTTGTATTCTTTTTTCTTCTTCTTCTTTGCTTTAAAATAGGTAACTATATTGTTATTCGATACAAAGAAAGAAACCATTTCCATAACTTACACTATGAACAATTACAGTTATTTTTTCTAAATAAGCTAACAACTTAAAAATGAATTTGAGTATTCAATGATTATGAGAGCATTCGGAAAACCGATGGTAGCATAACAATTTAAGAAGCAGTACTGTATTTGTCTTAGATGTGACCACAATACTGGCGTCAGTGGTGGTGCTGGCGATGGGGTCGTCGGGGCAGGTGTTCGCAGCGTCAGCACTGCGCGGTCTGCGCTTCTTCCAAATCCTGCGTATGGTGCGCATGGACCGACGTGGCGGCACGTGGAAATTACTGGGCTCCGTAGTTTACGCACATCGACAGGTAAATTAATCAAACTTGTCGATAAATAATGATAACTAATAGCCCACTCATTCCTCAACAATAACCATGCGACACAAAGGTATAATGGTGTGAGCTACCGAATAACAATGAAAAATGAGACTGCTTTGTTGGATAACACTGTGGGCACAATAACATTAGATTTGTCACTTTTTATAACATTGTCCTACGCTGAATTTAGATATAATTTCATGTCTTAATTCTGAACGAGCGGGTCGGGATAATCTACTACTCTGTTCATTGGTCTCTCAATTTGCATTGTCTTCATACAACGGCTGAATTGTTCTGCTACTTAGAACTTAAAACATTTAAATCTTAAATTAAATATTAAATTTTAACTCAATTTTGAATATTAAATTTTTGAAAACTGCCCAAAATTGCCTTTACGCGACATTATATTACTGGTAATCGTGTGAAAAGCGAGAGAGAGAAGTGTGAAAAGTACGTGCAACGTACTCTTTCCTGTGCGAAAGCCGATTCATGCGGTATAAAGAGTGTGCGTGTAAAGCCTGCCAATAAAACCGCAGCGAACGCAACGTAGCGTAGGTAAGTACTCGTAGCGCTCGTAGCAGCCGTCACAGTCGTGAATCGTAGCACACTTACAAGCATCCTAGACCACTGCTACACGATGTTGCTCCTAAGTAGGTGTGTGTTTGATGGTATGGTATGGTATTTTTTTTTTGAGCAACCCGTGACATCAAAAATAAACTAGGAATAAACTAGAAGTTGTGCACCCTTTCATTAAATTTTAGTACAGTTTTACCGCGTTTTACTTTTAGCTGTTGCGGTGACTCAAAAAACCATGATGGAGCACAGTTAAATTTTCTTGTAGGTATGTTTTATTGATGCAGGTTGCTTCCAACCGGTCAACCCCCAAAGTCATTGGGGGAGGCTTATGTTCAGCAGTGGACGTCTTATGGCTGAAATGATGAAAACATCATCATTTCAGCCATATTTATTCGACAAATAATAATTTTTACCACCTTTTAAATTTCTAGTATAAATCACAAAGTGAAAACCATAATTCTTCCTTTTTATTACTTAATGTTTGGATAGTATTATAAATTAAATAATACAACTAAGTAAAATACCTACTTTATGGGGGCATTCGTATTACATTCGGATATTTGTTCTAATTTAGTTTGGAGCCGACTGAAGGTCCATATAGCCGGATTTATATCTATTCCACCAGACGTCATGATATACGTGTGTAATAGCTCGTACAAAATCTAATAGAACTGATTCGAGCGGAATTTGGCGCTACAGTGTACCCCAGCTGCGGACTATAGCGTCGCTTTCATAAACCCACCCCACGGGTCCACACTCGTATGTAGGTAATATACGTATATACGCAGTCAATAAAGATGTTATCGGATTTCTTATAAAGAGCTTAGACCGGTTTAGGATGTTTTATTGAAAAGATATTTTTGCATTGTATAAGGATCGGGAAATCAGGCTGTTATCGGCTGACAACAAAAATAGAATGAAAAGAAACGTTATTCAACGAAGCGATCCTACACAATTGCTACTAAAGCATAAAACGTTAAGTACCTATAGATATGCATATGTAGGTGGTTCTTTGTGGATGCGGAACGTTTTTCAAGAAATTTGCATAGCTAGGCCACGACCGACTGCGGAATAACGAACGGTACCGTAATCTAGTCAACTCGGCGTACAATAGGTTACGTTATAACTTTCTTGTGACGAAGGTAGGGCGAGTAACGCGATACACAACAACAAAAATGTTATCCACAGATACCGGATCCATGTCCATGAAAAGTTATATATTTTTGTATTATGACAGCAAAAAAATATTGTTTGTTTTTGTTCTCAAATGTATTTAAACATTTTGATCCAACAAACAGACATTCCACCACAAAACCGAGCGAGTTTTTCTAGCTTTTCACGGATTTAAAGCTTACGTATTCGCTGTCGTCGTTTTTTGTCCCCTTTGCCGACACTGAATCCACTATTTACCTACGTAAAAACGAGGAAGTTAGTTTTTTAATTAAACTTTTTATTCGTATAGTTAGGTATATCATATTTCTACGTATTAAGGTACTTTGTGACTAAGCTAACTTGTTAGGTCTAGTGTCACCTTCACGTAAAATAAACTAAGGATCACGAACTAATTATTAGATATGTTCTGTTCTTTTCTCTTTATTATTCGGTATATGAATAGTTGGGTATCATTTGTGCCAAATAGACATACCTACCAACAGAGAGACAGCAAAGCAAATTAATATTGCATTGTTATTCAATTCTGACCTTTGTTTAAAGTTTCAAGTCTAGTCATCGAGAAATTAGTTCAAAATCGACGGAAAACCTTGTACCGAACAGAAACAAAATGCAAATTTATAGAAATTTTAAGATTGTCCATAGGATTCTTGTTCGATAGGGACTAATTTTGGGCAAACGGAACACGTCCTTCACACCGATACCCGATTTTTTCAAAACTATCAGACGTAATTACAAATTTTAAAAAAATAGATAGACCGTAAAAAGTAGTAGCCCAATTAACTTCAGAGGGTTATTTTGGAGTAACTGAAAAGTAAAAAAAATCTACGGCCATCGTGTGGTAGAATAATGCAATGAAGGCTTATTAAGCCTTCATTGCACGAATTTAAAAAATATATAACATTTTATTAACTCTACTCACGCCATACACATACAAATACATACATGATTTCTTAACATTGTTCTTTTTATAATTTATAACTACCAAAATTGTAATACTTATTGTAATTTTTTTTTAAACTGTCATCTGAAGGAAGGAACTATCCCTTGAGATACAAGTGAAAACCTATATTCTACATATTAATTTTTGTGTACGTTATTTAATTTTTTCGCAGGCCGAATTTTTATAAAATTATGGATACTTAGTAGATATTATCGTATTAGTCTTTGAATGACCATGAGTCTCAAAACAGACGGCAGACAGATAGTGAACGATCGAGAGAATATTTTTACGCTTTGTGAACTAATTGGTGATCGCACATTGATGTTTACGTTCAGGAAATTATGCTGTGACTCTGTCAGTTCTTAGTCATCTTTTACGACACCCACGGGATAATAATAGAATTATTTTGATGTTTCCTCTTACGAATAATGATAGCAAGTCACCAATACGTTAATAGATTAAACTAGTTAATACACTTTTTTATTATAACATACAACTTAGGGATGAATTTTATAAGTTTTAGTGAGCTAAATTATTACATTTAATGTACTGTAGTCATAATCTGAAATCGCTAACCACAGTAAACTAGCGAAGTGAACTAGCTAACTGAATCCTTTTTTGTTATATAAGAGCCCTTTGCCTTGTAGTGGGTCAGTTACAGGCAGATACAGGTACAGTCATGCCAATAATATTACGTAACATTCTCAGTTGCAAATCTACGTAAGGATCGACTGCACTATTGTAGTTTAAGCTCTCGCAGAATATGAGCATATAAATGTAGTATTTTACAAAGCAGTTTTATATAATCATGACAAAAGACTTTTACTATTAATTAAATCCTTTATTCAGCAGTGAGATTTATGATCAGTCAGAAACCAATATCCATTAGTAAACATTTATAAAGATAAAAGCTATTGTACTTCACTAATCCTAAGCTTAACTGTAGGTGAGATCGTTTATTATAAACTCTTATTACACATTAACTTTACTCATCATATTGAAGAACTCATTTGATAAACACGCTTGAGACAACATAATCCAAGTAAAACACCAGAGTACACGTGTTTAAGATTAGAAACATATAAGTAGGCAAAACTAATTGGGGAACGTAATGTGTAATTATCCGCTAACACGATTCGTGATAGCAGCGAGATATGAGGTACTTTTTCTTGACAAATTATAAATAAACTTCAAAGTGGAACGGTTTTATGTAAATTTACGTTGATGTATAATTATATTGTATTCATTCGCTTACGAGTAACTGATGAGGTAGAATTGATATAAAATATTTTTTTTATTAGTGAAATAAAAATTCTTTAAGTACTTCTACTTACCTATAAGTACTTAATTAATATTACAATTTCGAAGTGTTAAGAGTATTTGTTACTTATTGACACCTCAAAGTCTGAACCTATTTCAACGAAATTTTTGAATAAGCTTGAAATATGCCTCGGATGCTGATACAAATCTGTATAAATCCATAGTGTAGAGTAGCTTTGTGAATTCCTTAGATTTGGTCAGTGACCGTGACTAATTGATAGATCACTACCAATAAATAATATAAAGAAACCACGCTGTTTTTGTTTGTCTGTTTCTTCGCTTACTTTTTCTAAACCACGCAACGGATATTAATACGGTTTTCATTATCATTTAGATATTTTTTTCCAGAAGGTATATGTGTATAGGTAATACACATACATGTCACATTCATTGAACATCCGTGCAAAGCCAGGGGGAGTCGCTTGTAGTCCAAAAATAAAGAAACATTATGTAAGGAAAATCATAAAAGCGTCAATTTGGCTTTACTGCCGATATTATTGTGTATACAACTTACAACTCAATAAAAACATTTTACTACACACATCTAATATGTAATATTTTTACTGAGATTCCATTAACTACGTTTTTAACTGTTTGTGCATCTCTGATATTTGAATGCATTTATAATTACTGAATTAGTATTTTTCTTTTAAAACAGCATTTTGGCAATGTCTTTATTTTACTAACTCAAACCTTGTTTTGGAATGCACCTTCCTACGTATTCTAATATATTTATATTATAAGATTTTCGCAATCTGTATAAATACAATAATATCATATACAATAGGCATTTTATAAATCATCTACAACTATGTTGTTACGTTTCTAGGTAATGTGTGAAATATTATTTACTATGCAATAATGATTCAATATTGCAATATTCGAATCTAACTTAACGCGGTTTGGATTCCTTATACCGAATAAGTATTTGTGCTACCTATAACTGAAAATTATCTGTTAAATAAAATTTATTTGCACTTGTGTGCGTATGTGTAGATACCATGACTGTTTTGTGATAAACCTTCAACAATAATTACAAACGACTAAACACATTATCAATTTACAATGTTTCTGAAACACAATCTCACAGAATTATCTACGATATCACATTAGAAGAGCACGAGCTTTAGCTGTGCAGATAAGTGCCGACAAGTTGTCACCAAAAAGGGTTCTATCACTTATTCGCGTCACGTATCACTTTCTATAAGTATAAAATAATGCTGCTAGCGACAGTGGTTTGAACTTAGCAACTACACAAAGAACTAAGGGAAAAAACACATGTTTATGGGCTTTATACTACAACTAGATACGATATGTGTTTAGATCTCAATCAACGGTTCAGATACACGGGGGAGTACGTCGGTGCATACGTACGTTTGGATTAATATTAAGAATAACAAGGTTTGAGAGCTAACCAAAATACCGCTGTAGTTGAACGGTAGCCTGGGTCCGGAAAAATAAAATGGAAATTATTAAGTAAGTACTGCTTTCATTTTCATGTTATTTTCCTGTTATAAAATTGTTTCCCCTGGCGACAAAAAAAAATTAACGAGTCCAAAAATAAAGTAGTAGCCAAATTGGGAATATTTTTATGTATTGTGAGCGCATAATACTGTCGCCAAAATTCATGACTTGAAGGAAATCAGATGTACTTATTGATCAGCAAGGACTACTTTCCTCATTAATATCATTTCAGCTCTGCTACAGTGAGCTCATAAATATTGCTCTAACGATGAACGACAAGCTGAATAATTTGTATAATTATGTACATACATACATTTGTAATCACTGCTTAAAATAACTCGAATGTATTTATTTTACCGAAAGCATGTGGCGAAAAACGGTTCTCAATTAATTTGTAACCACCAAACTTTGGTTAACATAAATAATAAATCACGCAACTTTAATAAACTTGATAATGCACTGAAGGCTTACCTGTCAAAACATCCGAAAGCTTTAGGGTACATATTTAATACGATAAACTTTAGTAGCGAGTCTTGGTGATGAGAAATATATTTTCTCGTAAGAATTACATTACAGATCGTATCGGTAATTCTTCATGTTCTTTGATAGTTTTTCTACGTTGACACTTATTTTTTAGATATAACTTACTTTACTAAAATTGATTTTTATTTGTTTGAAGATGATTATTAGAATATAAACTCAATTTTTTGCAATAATATTTAGTTTAGAGATCTAATTAAAGTCTATAGAATAGTCTTGCTGAGTAAGCATCGCCACGGATCTGGCAATTTCCTCTACTCGAAGTTAGGTGTGTACGACGCAAGTTAAGGCGGGACTCAATATCTACTCACACTTCAGGTTAAAGTTGCATGATCACAATGCAGAGCAAATAAACTGAAGCACTGCCGCATTTCTCGGAACTTCTACAATATTGACTTTAGAAGCGTTCCGTTCTAATGCAAATACAAATGCTACTATCTCGCTTCAGTGCTGGCGGGTGCTAATTTAATTTCTAATATCTGCTTTATTAAGGAGGACTTTTATGCGCCTGTTTACGTCATGAATAGTTTATACGTGTACGAGAGTTTGCCAACCCACAAGGGATGTGCCCGATACCAAGATGCTCGTGCAATATTTTAGTGTAAGTAACAATTTCATCCGCAAAATTTCGCCTCGCTTACTTTATGGCTCCGTAAGAGTATCGGTCAGGAAATGGATATAAATATTTGATTTTATTTTCAATTTTACTTCCATCTATACATAATTATGAATGTTGGAACTCCATGAATGAATTATGAAATCCACACACAAGTTTAAATAATAAATCGAATGGCGCCGAAGACTTTTTACAACATAAAAACAGTAAAAATATGATATCTAAACGTTTGTTCATCGCTGTCGATATTTTTATTTAAAAACCACCTTTACGAACCAAGTACCTATGTTAACTAACAGAAATTTTCTTACTTACAATTTTTTCTCCTAAATTATGCGTAAAAAATTTGCTTAGTCAGAATACGTAGACGCAATGAAAATTTATAACAGCATGTCAGAATAATTAATAAAAGCTTTGTTATTTTGCATTGACGGGCTTTTCCAACATTTTTTTCTTGGCTATTGTAGCTAAGTAATATCTAGAGGCACAAACGGCTAAAATATACCTGCTTTGCAAAAAAGATTTTATAATATGTAAGTAACTATCACAATCTTAAGCAAAGCATTTTGCGTAAAAGTAGCTTAATACGTCTCTATATCAAATAACAGATCTTGAGGCGAAATGTTTGGTATTTAGGATCCCCTATTTTTCCGATCCCTTCTTACATCAGCCAGCACAATGAAGCATTCTTCGAGTACATATTTTACATGCTCCAAAATATCTTCTGAGACGTGCAAATTTCCTAGTAATGGTTCCTTCGGCATAGAACATATTGTAATAAATATTCTGGATACGTGCGGCAGTATCAAAAAGGTAAATTCTTAGAATATTTTGGCACGGGAAGTTAATAAAATAATAATATCAAGACTAATTGAAAAACCACTGATAAAATATCATTAATAAAATTACGTAATGGTTTACGATTTTTAAGTTCGTGGCTTGGCGCCCATTTCGAACACTAATAATTTCATTACATCTCGAATAGAAGTAAAAATCAATTCCTCTTAAAAATGTAAGTTAAAAAAGCATTGATAGCATTCTATATATATGTTACATAGAATGCTATGATTGCTTTTTTTAATATTTTCGAAGTTTGAATTATGGATATAAAATTGGGTTTGATGGTAATGAGTGTTGTGACGCACTCTAAGATATAATTTGAATACAAACCTGGAAAAGTCTTCAAACGCTCTTTTATATAAATTAAATATCATCCCATTATTAAAAAAAAAGAAACTGTAGTATAAAATAGTTCAAAAGTTAGGTAGTGGTTCATGGAGATACCTTTAGAAAACATCACAGATTTTGACCACATCACCTTAAGTACGATTTGTGAAAGGTTGTATATCTCGTAGTCGTAAAATACATCGGTCATAAAGGTTTAGCAAGCTGTCGCACCCGAAATACAATGTTCATTTGACCGTTCGTTGGCTGTCATCCCATGGTTATTGACCTGAGATAGTCAATAATATGATGTTGTTGATATGTTTAATTTTAATTGATTTGTATGTTTTCGCTTTTTGGTAATAGTTTCGTTATAATTTAGTAGAGCTCAGTTTATGTATACATAGCAGCTATGCCTACATAAATTAAGTAAGTCAGGATCTAAAAATGCTAATTATTATTTACTAGCGACCCGCCCTGGCTTCGCACGGGTGCAATATACATATAAACGTTCCTCTTCGATCACTTTATCTATTAAAAAAATACGCATCAAAAACAGTTGCGTAGTTTTAAAGATTTAAGGATACATATGACAGAGAAAGCGACTTTGTTTTATACTATGAAGTGATATTGGCTGAACTTGGTATTTGCTTATGTCACAAAAAAAACTTTATTTTAAATACGAAATATTTTTTATTGAACAATTAATTTTGGCGGCCGGAATTTTTTTTTTTACAAACGGAAAAAATAATTAGGTAGGTAAATTCATTTATAAAATAGGTTGTTCATTTATAAAAAAGGTTGTTCATTTATTTATTTTGTTATTAACTTTATAATAAATTGTTTATATTTATAAAATAAGACATATAGATAAGTATTAGTTGTTGTACCTTAAGTGTTTCCTGTAGACATGAAAATGGATATATTCATACCAAAAAATATTAAATCTTTATACTTGATAGCCACTAGGGTAGTAAAATGCATGCTTAATAAAAATCTCGTATGTTGGGATGTAGAATAGCCTATAAAGTTTACTGTATGGAATACCAGTAGGTAGTTATAACTTATACTGGCTCTTAAATTGGCATCTGCACGAAAAGGATATTTATACTTTATTACCTCCCTAAAATTACTATATACAGATAACTATTAAAAAAAAAAAATTTTTTTTTAATTCTTATTAACATTTCCGGTTTATTAATATGTTCAGCCGACAAAAAGCTTTTCATAATTTCCCTGGACTAAATGATTAACGGCACTAGACCTACGTTAGACAGATTCAAAATAGGGTGATGGTAATTACGATTGTATAACAATAATTACAAACAGCACACCTCACACTGAAAAAATAGCTGAACAATTTTTGTTACTTGCACTCAACTTTAGCTTCAAGGAAATATTTGATTATAATAAAGTAACAAATAAATTTACTTCGTTAATTATCTTAATTTAGGTTTGGTAAACAGTAACCAACTATTTATTGTTATTTACTAAAATCACGAAAACAGTTAAGCTGTGAATACCTCAACTAAATAGCAAAACCAAGTTTTGTGGCTGGTAATACCATTCACAAGTTTGCAAGTCACTTTTTTGTGTTACCAGTACCTAAAAGTTGAGTTAAGTACTGAATAGGGAAGATGCAAATGTAATATTTATGAAATTTTCATGGTTAAAATGTTAAAAACATATAAAAGAAATGCTACTGCAACGTTTTTTTTTTACATAATGTTGTTTTTAAACAATAATTACGAATTAAAAATGACTTGCAACAAAACGAATTTCAAAACACGAATTAGCGTTTCGTGACGTCACACTTGTTTTGACAACTTATTTGACGTTATGGTTGTAAAGTGATTACTTTTTTAGGAGAATATTAATTGCGTTTTTTAAATAAAAATGGAAGTTGGATTTATAAAAGCAGACTCCAGGAATTTACCGAAAGTTAGTGTTGACATGGTTGTAACTTTTTTTATCGAAAGTGCAGAGTTTTCAGGTGTAGAAATGAAAGGGGCTAAATTACTACGGTATGTATACATCATAGTCATTCATAGTTGTTAAACTTTGTATTTTATTCAGCGGCTTCTACATATAGCAGTTATTTCAGCTCGACAAGAGAATCTTACGGCGATAACGCAATCGGCCATGTCCAAATTAAAAGAGATGGAGGAGAATTATGTACAATAAAAAGTAGAGTTACTCCGGAGCACAAAGAACGTAAAGAAGGTTATCGGGTTACAGCCATTATTAATGAAACGCAAAGCTTGGTCGGAGTGTAGCAAAGGGTGTGCACCATTTGTCTTCACAGCTTGAAACCACTTTTTTCTCAGCTTTGGGTCAGAAGGTCCACTCAAAAATAATTTATTTGCAAACTTTGTTGAGGTAGATGGACACATTGGCACAAAACATGAGTCAACACGGCTTTTTATCTGAATATTAATGGTATTGTTACAATCACCTGACGTCGATGGATAGTCCATTTTAATTTTTTACAAATAATCTCGAAAAAGCAAAAGTTAAAATGAAAAGTAAATGTAAATTGAAAGTTGTTGACAGACAAGAGTGACGTCATCAGTACCATAGGTCCGTTTTCACGCGAACTGTCAAACTGTCAATTTAAAACAGCATTTTTTCCGATAAATTACAATATTTTAATTGTTTTAATATATTTGTGGTCTATTCTACATGGAATTCTTTAAAATGAAAACAAAAATAAAAATAGTGCATCTTCCCTATTATACAAACATTTTTTTCGGTGTAAATCTTTGGAGAAGGAGCTTTTTATTAGAAGGGCAAATATTAAACCCCTCTCCTAAAACCAATCACAACTCTCTTACAACCCCAAAAGATAGATAGATACGTAGCCTAACCCGGCGGGAAACCGGCATCGACGCGACGCCGACGTCGAGTTGTCAAAGCATCCGAGTATCTACTAAGTTACGACCCTCCATCGAAAGGGCCGTACCTATACAAATATATATGCGGAAAACTTGATACTACGAACTGGATACTTGTCTAAGCTAAGAGAGACTTATTAAGTATAGATATTATCTCGAAGTGGGCCATTTCAGAACAAGGCGACCCTCTCATATTTCCACTTGTTCCTTATTAATTTTATGAACTAACAAAAAAAAGTCGTTAGTTGACTGAGAATTTATATAAAGAGTTAGATAGCTAGACTCTACCACGCAGAAGCAAGATCTGTTCTACAGAGACAATAATTGACTATATTCAGCTCGTGGACTAATGGGCTGGCTCAACTGGGGTAGTTGCCGGCCGTCTCAGAACTCCAGCGTTAAGTAGCAACATCAAGTTGCTGCGAATAGTAGAGTGAGTGACGATTAATGAAAGTTCATCCTGCCCTAAGAGGTCAGCAACGCGTCGGCGACACGGGTTGCGGTGATTGCATACCATAAAGTTACCACCAAGTTCAACTGCCAGTTCAGTCTCATAAACCTAGTGCCACCGTGTAAAACAATCAATACAGAATATGCCTAAGTAATCAAAAGCAGCTTATTATTAAACAGAGAAATGCATCGACAAGTATTCTAATGACGCTTATGTACACATAATTCATCGATTTAATATTCTTACAGTGCTACGTAGAACTTTGTAAACTCGTTTCCACTTTTAACAGAACTTGTTTCATACCGATTTCTTTGTCTAGTCTCACGTGCAATAATTTAATTTTGTTTCAGGAATTAATAACTACGTTATATATAGGATTTCTCGGGCTAATATTTGCATCGTTTTTGGTGTACTTAGCTGAGAAAGACGTCGCGGACACCAAATTTAAAAATTTTGCGGAAGCTTTATGGTGGGGTGTTGTAAGTAATTTTTTTTTAAATATAAATGAATTAACGGTTTTTGTTAATTATTTTTGTTTAACTAAAACTATTACTTTTATGACAGTATTTTTATACTCGTCAGAGTGACTGTGTTGAATAAGTAGCTTTGATATGTTATCGCAGATCACGCTGTGCACGGTGGGGTACGGCGACATGGTGCCCCAGACCTGGCAAGGGAAATTCATCGCCTCGTTCTGCGCACTCTTGGGAATTTCGTTCTTCGCACTCCCCGCAGTGAGTGAATTGCTTACACTATCTAATTGAATGATTCAATCAATGCCTTGCGAAGGCAATATATATCTACCTTTTTTATTTACTTACTATGTGCTGTTACATAAGTCTATTTTTATTATAATTACCTAGTTTAAATTAGAAGCAGCGATATATTATAATATTCATAAATGTGAAAGTTTGAATGAGTTTTTTTTTACTAAATGACGCATAATTAGCTGATTAGGATTGCATGAATATAACACAAAGAGAGACCATGTTTTGAATAAAATAAGAATATATATATTAACTTCCACCCGCGGCTTCTCCCACGTGAATTTACTTTTTAAACAGTAGGGTTTGTAAATTTCACTATGGATACATCTTTATTTAAATTGTATCATGTTTCTCCGCAAATCCGACCTTTCTGCCTCGTTCTTAATTCCCTATGTCCTAATGAAAAGTTTTATATAAATACGGAACAGTAGTTTATGAGTCTACCCCTATCCAACAAACAATTTTTCTCTTTATAATATAAATACAGTCTAACGAGCGAAGCCACGGATTACAGGTGGTGGTAGGCGTACTTGTAAATGTAACGATAAAAATCTCATAATATTTATTAGGGAACTATAGGTAAGTTCTGTGATTATTAATAGAATCGATTTTATGAACAGGGAATACTGGGCTCAGGTTTTGCGCTCAAAGTTCAGCAGCAACAACGTCAAAAACATATGATCCGAAGACGTCAGCCCGCCGCCACGCTTATACAGGCACTGTGGAGATGCTACGCGGCCGACGAACACTCTATGAGTGTGGCCACGTGGAAAATACATCAAGTGCCACTCCCCAGTCCACAAACCAGGTACCTAATTGATCGCTTTTGAACCCAAACGCAACTCTACAAAGTTAAATTATTTAACTATCTCCGCCTCCCTCATTTTAATTGCTAATTAATAATAAAGTACTTAATTCAAAGTTAACGTCTGTCAGTAAAACGAAAATATCTCGGTTTCATAAAATATATACTACGGACGAAAACATTAATTCAGACATTCAGCTGCACGACGCCACTTGCCATAAAATGTGATGGAGGGAAACTTAACAGCCACCAGTGACGAGTGTATGTATATTTGACAGTCGAGTGATGAGTGCGTCGTTCAAGAACAATGCATCCTTTGTGTCGCGGCTGCCGACGATCCGCCGTCACAAAAGCACCTCCCTGCACTCCCCGGCGCCGCACTCCAAGCCCGCGCATAGATACGATGTCAATGCCAGCGCTGAAAATCTTGGTAAGATTATGTACTACATATTTCTTACTTTCTTTATTTTATATTTTAGTAATACAAATCTCCAAGTTATTATGTATAGTAAATACAACTTAATAAAACATGAAAATAACCTATAAAACAATCTGTATACAGTGTTATCTAGGCACATGAAACAATACATATTCATTAGATTTCGATAAACAAAACCTTATTTTCTACTTCATAAATATATAAACAACATGGGAAAGCCTCATTAGGTACAGCACGTTTTCACTCATTGCCATTAGAATGAACACACAGCATGGAAGTTGATCATAAGTATATTAGAACAATCACCAAAATTAAATGTATATTGATGCCGACAGCAATCGGGTGGCTATCATTAACAAGATTATATAAAATTAACAACAAGAACCCACATTGGCATTAATAACAGGATGAAAAAGAAAGAAGAGGGAAACGAAACAACAAAAGAAACACATCGGCAAACAGTGACCATCTTCAAATGAGTCAAGTTGGGAATAAACATCAATATTGAATACATAAAACGTTCGCTGCCACATTCATCATCTACATACTACAAGCCATTACGGTCGTGCACTTGAATCGCAACTTTTTTCAATTGCTAACACAATAAAAAGGACAATATTCATCAACACTCTCTAAATTGACGAGCTGTTTTAATTAGCGCAGTGTTGTGCAGTGTGTGACATGTGAAGAGTTTAGTGGAATGGAGTGTGATGTCATTTATTGCCCTGTTCCGTAGATAATCATACGTCGGGAGGGGACCGTGCGTGTTGTCTACTACATTGTTGGAAAAGCTGCTTTAAAGGTTCTGTTATAAATATTTTAGACGGCACTATGGCATGACAATATTACAGTCGATAAACTTCTGCTGCGTTTCTTGTTGATTCTTATTAGTAAATACTTTCCAGAAATAATGTGAATACACGAAAAAGAAATGTTGACGTAGCTTTGAGCCCGGACTAAATGTCAACCTTCCGGCGATAATGGCTACGTCTCTTAGCTCCAGACACGATTGCTGACATCCTACTTACCTTCTACTTCTTTCTATTATTTTTCACTTTTTTGAAAATAAAAATGCACCCGCGTAGATTAAAATATCGCTTCGAAAACTTTACAGTACTTACTGGTACTTGTATCGCAATCAGAAGCTTCATCATATACCTACATTTGACGAAGTGGCTTCTAAATGAAAATTGCTTCCGCGTATTTAAGTGCTAAAATTAGAGAAATGACAATATAAAATGTTAATTTGGTTATTTTCTACCGACTGCAAGAATTGCGTTCATTTAGCATCATAGATCGCGGTTCACACAATGAATTTCCAGATTATACAAGCGACCTCATATTACTGGAATGGCTTACTTAAAAGCTTGTAATTTTAAGTTCGGTTACGTATCTTAAATAAATAATAACTAAGTATTTACACTGCTTTGCATTTTTTATTATGCATGCCAGTTAGTTCATAGGAATCCTGTAAAATATTTACTTATAGGTATTTGCTAATCACAATATTTCATCATCAGTATGATGATCAGATTTATGATTTCGAAGTTTATTACCAAAAATTAATATTCATTTCTTACCGAAATTGTTAAATTAAATGAATTCTTTTTGTGTTGAAATCCGTCTAAATTTAAATTTTGAGTAAGTGTTTCCCTTTCTTGATTAAACCTATGTCTTTATTACGGGACAAAAAACGTACTTAAATACTTTCTATTCATGTATATTTATTTGAAATTGATGGACGACATCAGAGTATCTAATATGAGAAATAATAATTTAACATAGGTACATAAATACCATAAACTCTAAAGTTAAATATTTTTTTTACGCCGTCCATTGAGTAAAGTAATAGGTATAATAATCAACTTGCTCGCGACATTGGCAGCGTGGATGCAATTATTTCCATCCACAATTTTACCTGTTTAAAAATGGAATTTCCAAAAGTGCTTCCTTAGAGCACCTCACGATATTCGATGAATATTTTCAAGTCTCTAGTCAAGTCTCAACTGGTTTAGGCTGTGCGTTGTCTGACAGTCAGTCAAGGTACTGTTGTATAGGTATAGAACTAAATCAACGAATATATATTTGTTACGTTCTCACTAAAATAGACAATAAATGAAAGATAATTGGATTTAATGTAATGCATATATTACAACATTAAAACATTTATGTAACCGATTGTGTCTCAAATAATTATTTTAAATCATGCCTTATAAAAATTAGAGTAAATTGAAAAAGAGATAAGATATAAGCAGGACTGAAACCCCTTCACAGGTTCAAGTCCCGCTCGTATTCTATCCTTTTATTAATTTCCTCAATTTTTTATTACTATTTTGATTTTTATTGAATTTATACAAATAAATATAACCTAGACCAAGGAAAATACTAAAAACTTAATATCTACATCACACTAAAGTACCCGTCACGAGAAGCTATAAATTATGTAAACAAACATCTTTTACTAAGTAAACATTTTATACTGCGAGATAATAATAAATTGACCATATTCAATCGACATCAAATATAGACGGGTTATATGAAAGTAACAACCTATTTAATTTAGTCGGATCATATTTTAACGACGCAAAGCGCTATCGTTTGTGTTTCTTGGTACCGGAACGCGTCCGTCGCAGGGATTGTAAACTATCGGGACGTCATTTATGTCACTGATTCTGACACAGAAATGGAAACATCTGAATCTGACGAATAATAATTCTTAAATAATATATGTTAATTAATATTTGTTACTTAATAATTTATTAAATCTTAAACAAATTCATTTTTTTTGTTGGTCCAAATGTTGTGAACTCCTGAACACTTGTTTACAAAATTTATAGCTTCTCATGACGGTTACTTTAGAATTCAACTCAAAATGCACCAAAAACGTGTATCCTTACAAATTTTGTTGAAACTTTCTTCTAGGTACCTACCTACTTAAAAATATTTTTTTGGTACCTATAACTAGCATCGACCATCACAATATTATTTACAATGTTTGTCTTATATTAAGGGCTAAAATAAATCTATATTACTATTGGTAGTATGAAATCATCGAGTCGAATGAGGTTAACAACCAAACTAATGAGGTGTTTTTGTTACTTGGGGAATTTAATTCGTAAAAACTTAGATAACCAATATCAAGTAGCTATTTTCTGATCACAAAAACATGAAACGCTTTGAGTGAGAGTAAACAACTTTTACTGTCATAAAAACAGTCAGTTTCTGTATTTCCATTCCCCCTACACTTTCCCTATGTTTTGTTTGCTTAACTTATACACAGAAGAGTTTGTGACGGTTTTATTTATTTACCAATGTTCACACCCGTGTCGCGGGAGAGACGACAGGTCTTCACTTTGTATCAACGTAAATACATTACAATTTATATAAAAACCTAGCTGTATCAATAAACCGTGACATGACCCGTTCATAAATCATAGGCCACAAAAAACCTTATTCATAGTTGCGTACGCACGCTTTAATAATAATCGTTAGTAATTTGGAATATTGCCGTATATTATATATTATTTATGTACAAAGGGCTACATTCATAAAGCGTTTGCACATTAGTCAGAAAGAGACGAAGAACGGATCAATAGTTTGCCTGAGACATTAAATGGCAACAACTGCATTGACCTCATTATTTAGGTGTTTCTTCGTAGCAACTTAAGAATCAAGAAGTTTTATTTAAAAAAAACAGTTTACACACGGATTAAATGGACATTTACAACATGAATTGAGGGAGTAACATTTTACCGAACAATGTATGAGACACATACCTAAACGTTCAATTAGTATAAATGTTTCAGCCATTTACCGTTCTGAAAAGTGATACATTTTGATTGGATTGTCTTCTTTATTATATTCAGTAAATTAGCTCTATGTTACTCGTAATGTTACAATCACTGTTTCATTATACTCTTACATAAGTTTCTCTTGAAAGCAGATATAAAAGGATTCCCCACCCAAGACATTTTCCACAGCCCTGTAATATAAAACAAGATGAAAGACGAATCCTGCTTAGCATAAGCGCTACGGTGCGGAAAATTTCATTTAAAGGATATTATTTAAGCCCATATTGCATTAGTTGACATTTAAAAACACGTAATAGGATAATTCGAAACAAAACTTACCAATTTATAAATAAAATGTTAATAAGTTAAAAATATTTATAAATTATTATTTAAGTATTTCTGCAACGCTTGATACAATGAACCGAATCCTAACAAGATCAGCTGTTACTTTGTTGTGTTTTGTCATTTTCATTGATACATATACGATAAGATTTAATATAATAAACTATGAATAATATCGTTTTATAACATCAAGACCAGCAAATTATCTTTACAAAAATATGAAACTCTCAAGCAGACAAGAGGTCTCATGTTTACGGCAGATAATAAACTAGAGGCGTAAATACGCTGTAATTGCAATGAATCACTTACTCACGTTATAGGATAAATTAGATAAATCTTTTGAACCACGTCTCAGCGTAACCGTACAGGGTAGCAACAAGAGAATAGTAGAGTCTTTGGCCAATTAGGCAGGGAGGTAGGAAGGTAGATAGGCGACTGAGGGTGCAGTGGTCCAGTGTTGAAGTGAGCGTGTGTGTGGCTCGACAGGCGCGACGAACGGGCGCACAGGCCGCACGCGACCCGTCAACCCTTCACACAGCGAGGACTCAGTGGCGGAGACGGCACTCTCCAAGAAAAACTCTGATGGTAAGAAGTGGAAACGCAACAAGTATCTACAAATAGCTGTATTTCGTACCTATTAGAGAAAACTATTCGTCTGTTGAGATGCTCTTACTGTCGCTTTCGAGTAGATTAACATTTCTTCACTAGGTGTATGTACCTGTAGTGTATGTGGTTTGATGGGGCTGTGTACATTTCAAACACATTCACTACTTTCTGACACCTAGATTACTGCGTATGTTTCACTAAAGTGTACCCTTAGATCTGTTAATTGTGTATAAACTTTCAACTAAATCAATAGCTATTCTCACGCGCTTTTTATACCTATGTATCTAAAACCAAAGCCATTGTGAAAGAATTATGTATTTTTATTCATGAATGTATTGTTGTTAACTCTATCAGATGCACTAGTTTCAGTTAGATAATGTATGATATAATACACAACAATGTCCATGAATGTACCAGCCTAGCCATGTAGTAATGTAGATTATTGCATTAAAAACAACATTTTATATGATAACAAATTATACTAATACTACTTATCCTATATAATTTTAGTATTCACTGTTGTATAAAATGTTGTACAAAATTGACATAATTTAACTGTTTCTATGA
Source organism: Protodeltote pygarga (assembly GCA_936450705.2). Lineage (NCBI taxonomy): Eukaryota > Metazoa > Arthropoda > Insecta > Lepidoptera > Noctuidae > Protodeltote > Protodeltote pygarga. The sequence goes on along the minus strand of OW388249.2, from coordinate 8,939,397 downwards.
TGAATTCGAAAAAATTATATACATTCGAATAGTTTATATACATATATATAAATATATATCCATATAATACTTATATATAGCATGGTTCAATGATCTTTCTAAGCACAATAACGCATGTTACAATGTGGAAATGCAATGTGTGGACTGTGAACGTGAACACTCTAAACAATTATTTTTCATAACTCTTAAATTCATTTAGAAATCTTAATCCTGTAATATAATTTGTAATTATAATTGATAATTCGTACCATGAATCTTTGATAACCCATTTGGATTGGTAGAAATAATCAAAAAAATAAAATAACTTAATTACATTAACTAAGAGAAAGAACATTACAAAAATACATTTTAAAAAGGCGGCGACAACAATCACCTCAGAACTTCTTTTTATTTTATTCCAAACTTTTAAAAAATTGCAGACACAAAATATCTTTTTTCTTATATCTTTTGCAAAATTGTGATATATCCATCCTCTACCATTAATGTAACGTCATTGTTGTAATAAGGTTTCAACATTCAATCTCTTTGAAAGTACATCAAAATAAGGCAACCCAGCGTAAAAATATGAAAAGATATAAATTTGGTATTATTAACATAATGACACTCGCATGACACATTAAGTGAACATTAAAATCCTTATACGGAGTAATTCCCGGTAAATTGCTTCCTTATATATTTATACTTATACCTAACACGTAAAGTGTTCTTTACGATTGTCTCCACGACCATTTTTATATAGGCAGGAAAGACTAAACGTTCCAAAGTTAACGAATGTATAGATACTGTAGCCGCTATCGACTAACAGAGCCATACTGCAATCAATCAACACTATAAAATAATAATGTAATAGTAGTAAATAGTAATTGATAGTTACTTTCAGATAACCTTAGTCTTAGGGCTTAACTTTGATTAATAATATCTTTTGCGCAGCTACTTTATCAGGGCAAAAAACTAATACCTAAATAATGATAATATATACTTTGTCTTCACGTGAAATTTCACTTGAATATAATGGTATCAATTTGTTCAATTAACTTTCATCTACTACAGTATTGTTCAAACTTTCGTGACTCAAACTTATGATTAAATTAAACTAAAACGGATATTAATCGAGTCATTACCTTGTAATTATATTTTACGGACGTTTCGGCTGAGTTGCATCAGCCGGCCACGGCAGGTAATGACGCGAAATAGGTACTCGTTTTAGTTTAATTTAACAACTCTCGTCTAATAGAGTAAAATGCAAAGTGTTCGATTATAATATTCAATCATAAATTCGTTGGGTCGCGAGTCTCTTGCAAAAAATATTATACGTAGGTATACAATATAGTTGGACATGGGATAAGCTATGCTCAAGGGCTTTTACTACTCGAGACAAGGGAAGAGTTCCTCGCTTTTCTTCAACGCTAAATCCATACGACTGCTGTGTAACGTTTTCATATATATTATTGTGTACCACTTAATTTATTTTATAATCCATGTATCCTTACTTTTTTTTTCGATACCAGGTAACTTGATAATGTGTTTATATTTTTAAAAGTTTGTTTGCTCCGTTTGCCCTTCGTTCTTGTGTACAATTTGCCCTAGTTTAGTAACCAGAGCACATTATTGTGTAAGCGTGGTAAACGCTCTATATTTTTCTACTACTTATTCGGTAAATATAATAATATCAAGTAAGTGTTAAACGTTAATAGTTTTTAGTAGAAACGTATTGGGGTTTCAAAAATATAGCCTGCTGTTGTAACAAATTGCCAAACTGACGATTTCAACTGTTTAACTATTCATGCAATCTGTACCTAGTTTTAACTTCCATATTAAGTATGGTTCATATTAAAAGCGGCGTCTTTTTAGGGCATAATAGATACTAACATTATATAATTTTAATAATATAACTAGGAAAAGACTATTTATTTTATGAGTGTTGTAAGAATAAACTTGGTTTTAAATATCCCCACACTGGGATTTTTTCCTGCTTCATTTAATTATATCACATCATTCTCAGACCGCATCGGAACAAATATCTGTAGGTAACACCTACAAACATTTGTCCTATACGGATACAGAACCCGCGGCCCGCTAAGCAATAGGTCAATCGACTAACGACTTCGCCAACAGTGTCGCCGACATTGACTATTGTTCTCTTACAGTTAACACCTTGTTTCACATCCGAATGTTTAAACGTGGTAAACACACAAATAAATATTTTAAGTATAATTTTTTTAAAAAAAATTAATAATGAAAGTCTCCTCTATAAGTTCTATTTTCCTTTTTTATATATTAAATGTATTACATTTAATAACTTTTTGTAACATATAAAGATTATTGGTTATTTCATAGTAAATTATGACGTATATTGTTATTATGTTATCTTGACAGATAATCAATAGCTCGAGTTGAAGTTTATTAGTTAATTAGATAATACGATCATGGCAGATCAGACAGTGTAGCTTAGTCCTTATCTATGTTGTAAATTATTAACAAGGCTGCATCCCAGACCTTCAGACCCAGTTGTGATTAAAGTCTAACACAGAATTATCCTGCACTGTGTATTCCACTATACCCTTCGTGATTGTAGGAGGGAATGGCTTGTGAACGGCTTTGTTTTTATGACAGTCGATAACAAACGCTTAAACGAGCTTAGCATTTAATGCATACTCGTCGCCATTTGCCTTAATATTCCTGTAAACCTACTTCTTTATTGTAATCTTACTTAAATTCTCAAGGATGATAAGTATAAATATGTATCATACTGTCATTTACATAAACCGTCAAAAGACTGATATCCTCAACCTCATTTTAATGTTATTAGATGTAGAAACTGTTCTGTCAGAGGGGAACGTACGCCAAATCTAATATGTATGAAAACCTTGTGAACATGACTTCTAAAATACCTAAATGTGTAAACGCTATATGTGTAACTAATTAAATTGCTAAATGTGTCGTGTTGTTTGATGATAGCCGTCTTCGATGAAACGAACCTGTTTGTATGTAGCCTTGAGCCCTTTGAGTTTCAAACACAAATATCCAAATAAAAGTAATTGTTTGATAGCTGAGGTAAATTGCTAATGACGTCGGTCGGTCAGTCTCGGTCTGATGCCCTTATATAAGAAGTTTCGTTTTATCTGGCGACTGTTTTCTTGTATAATACATTAAAAATATAAGCGACAGGATTAAACATTATGTTAATCTGCGAGATAAAATATTACTTCAATCACTCGTGAGGTTACCTACTCGTATTGTTAATGTTGAAGTCTATGTCCCCGTTGTGCTGTATTAGGCCATTAATACACTTGTATTTGACATCGCAAACCGCGTAATTGACTTAATTATGCGGTTTCCCGACATATTTAGGTTCCATGAGTAATACCTACATAAACCTCGGCTGAAAGACATTGCGTAGGTCAGGTAGCTACATGGGTTCTCTATGTTTATTATATGATTTTACCTCTATGTAAGTAGATACGGTAGGTAGGTTAGATACGGATTTTAGTACCTAAGTAAATAAATTTATACAACTCAAGTGCAAAATTCATTATATCTTGAACAGATAAAGAAAAAAATAGGCCACATTCAAATAAAAGACTACATTTACAAATATTTGTCGTAAACATACCCGCTTCGAATGGCAGTCACAGTCGTAGTTTATTATTCTACTGATTGCATTTAATAAAACTAAGCTTTTTGTGCAGATGAGGACGAGGAGCCACGCTGTGTGACACTGACGTCGCGACACAAAGCAGCCATACGATTTATAAGAAAGGTATGTAACATTCTAATTAACCTTCAATAATAATTAATCTATGCCTAAGAATTTGTGATGGATGATTCATCTGACCTCCCATTACACATGCTTTAAACTATAAAATTAATAGATCAGAATTTTTATGAAATTACTAAAAGTTTATGATCACGATTTCGTTTGCGAATTACCATGCAGACAGACAAATGTCAACTATTTTTATAAACATCAGAATTTTAGATCAAGGTCCATGATTTCTGGCACTACAGAATATAAACTACACAATGCTCTCAACAATCTAAAATTATTCTTACGGAGCAACGTAAAGCGAGATATTATCTCTTTTGACGATTATTAGGCCGCCATTACACTTGTAAGTTGCTTTCGTAAAATTTATGTAGGTAAGTAACATATGACTGCGTTAACACATTAAATAAAATTACAGTAAATAATACTTACGTTAAATATTGTGAGTTTAACTTGTGTAACTTACAAACCCATTTTCGCAAATTATCTACTTAGTTCATAATTGAAAATACCATCTACCGCCAAGGCAAAGCTACTGCCGCTGCATAAATAATTTTAACAATTAAAAAACGAAGGCAAAGAAAGATAATGTTGAGTAAAACCTTGGATAAACAAAATGTCACAATGTGCATTTGCATTTTTCTTTGCCATTCTTTTCACAAAAAATATTTTCGGCGTGAAATAGACGTTTTCAGGACAAAAATGTTACGCTGAAGGTCAAGTTACATAACGTGCGTAACTTGACCGTGATAGCCTAGTCCGTCTAACTAAAAAACCATCTAATTTGATTATATAATATCAGTAAATATTCAAATTATAGTTTCACTTTTGATAAGTTGAGAAAAGATACCGTGAGAAATTTGATCAAATTTAGATCTGTAATTTCTCAACTTCCGTAAGTAGCAAGAATGTATGACATATATTACCTACATATATTACTCACAATAGACTCACATACGTAAATTTAATACGTAATTACGTTACTTACGTTCATTACGTGAGGGAAACTTACATGTGTAAAGCCAGCTAAACAGAATAGCGATGATGATAATGACGTGATGTTAATTTGAAATTAACATTCAAGCTTAATAGAGACAACATATTTTAGGTATAATATGTATGATAACAAAGTCCAATCAACAAGAAGAACACATTTAAATAGAATAAGTGGCATCTTAATCAAAAGCCTATTTTTTTCTGATAGATTTTGAATTCTTACAATACAATACCACTACAGAGAAATGCATAAACTTTAATAGTAATAGTAACTATTTAACAACTCAATCAATTTATTCACCTTCACATAAATGTTTGTGATTTAAATATATTCATGCAAAGGTTACTTTTAAGATATAATTCTTGTTCTCAAAGCAGCTTTTCAGTATCCATTTCAAGACCCATCAGAATAACGACTTTTTAATGACACGATTATAGCTTATGTTCTGAGTCTTAAGTAAAATGGAAGGAAAGTTTAATTTCAATTTGCGAATAAATCTGGAACTTTGTGTTAGTAAAGACATTGAGATAAATATCTTGTCGTAACTTACTTACTTGTTAAATTCTAACAGATGAAGTATTTTGTGGCCCGACGTAAGTTTAAGGAAGCGCTAAAGCCTTACGACGTCAAGGACGTTATTGAACAATATTCTGCGGGCCATGTGGACCTGCTGGGCCGGGTGAAAAGCGTCCAGACTAGGTACTGCAGCCTCGACTGAACACTTGTACACCATGCACTACTATTTACTTCTTACATATTACCTACTTCGTCTGGACTGTGTACCGACTGTGTCTTGTAATGTTATCTTCGTAGACAAAGTTGGCATCAATTTAATATATTACCTTTATACTACCTCAGTAGTTAGTGTGTGCAACGCTATACATACCTAATGCATAACTACAGTACATTGTGTGGCTGCCTCAAGATCGCTAAAATCTCTTCTTACCACACGTATTTCGATTGTATTCTTTTGTCTGAGTGATATCACTTTATAACAAGAATTATGTTTCTTTGTGCCAGTTCTATTTATTATTTTAAAAGTGTGTCCTGTCTCAGCTTCGTGTGTAGACAGTAAAAAGAGATTTATTTACTTAAGGTTAAAGTCTAGATTTAATCCCGATGCCTACGATTTGTTTTCTAAGTAAACAAATTAATTATTACTAGCTGACTTTATTTCAAGTTGCTGGTGTTTTTTTAATAATTGTAGCGATTTTGAAGCGGTCTCTATACACTAAACTTTAAATGAAAACTATTCCTTGCCTCTCGCTCTAGATGCCTGATTTTTTATGACAATACCTTGTCCTTGATGGTGATATTATGTTAGTTGACTTGAAAGACTTTATCAGTGATTAAATCAAGTTAAATTGTAATCAACAGGTAGCTTTAATATTAACAAATAGTTGCCTGGTACTGCATGGTTGCCTCTGATTACAACATAATAATGGTAGGTATTACATAAGGTAGTGTCATAAATAAACTTCTGTATGACGCAATTCAAATCGTTATGGATCCCTCATTACTTCAATTAGTAACCAGTACATAAGACCTGTCCATATTTGCGTAAAAGTACTGTACCTACTTTAAATTACCAATATGTAGGTATTGCAGAACAAGAAATAAATAAACTACGACCATTTTATATCATTCCATCAATTAATAGGACAATACGCAGTAGTTATTTATATAAACTTGCATTCCGTCAAAGATTTTCATATTCCGCGATTTTTTATTATACGCAAAGACTTACAATTGTAACTTTAGCTATCAGGATGTGTTTTATTTTCGTGTAGCTCAAGTATTTTGTCGCACGCAAGAGATTTAGAGAAGCATTGAAACCTTACGACGTGAAAGATGTGATAGAACAATATTCGTCGGGACATGCAGACCTGCTAAACCGAACAAAGAACCTGCAGTACAGGTGAGATGAGAGAAGATCATGCGTCCCGTGCCCCACACGCACTGCCGTCGTCGGTTACTGCCGCAGCTGTTTCATTCACCGTTCATCATCAGCTCTACTGCCTAGTAAAGCCATTCGGTAAACAAAATAGTCCGAATGCCTATCACACACGGTCAGCCGTTAGTAACCAAGACATTCCTCTCGTAACTAACATGACCATCCATGCCATGTAGGTATACCATAACTTGAAGTCAGTAAACATTCATATTTTTTATGGTTTGAATTTGATGTGTTTATAAGTTTATTACATAGACTCCTAAAGATTACTCTTAGGTAGTTGTACGGTTAATTTATTAGATTGCTTTATCATATTATTGTTCTAATAATTTTTTTAACTCATAATATTAAATTATAATGTCAGTCTGATAGTTTATATTATAGTCACCGTTAGTAAGAAAAGGTTTCAGTAAGTTTCGTCCCTTATTTACCTATTACTTATGCCGATAAAATCCAAATCTATTCAACAGTTAATAAAAAATATTTTTTGCTAAACTTAGAGCTGCTACAATTTTGTATAAAGTACTTATAGTTTTAATTTTGTACAATATTTCAGTTTATATTTTTATGTAAACGTTTATTTAAATACGAAACTGCAAGCGTCTAAGACTCGAAATTACTATCAGTGTAAGTGATTTGTAAGCCGATCTCTGATTTAATAAATGATTTAGACATTTCAGTGTGCAATTATTTTTTGGTGTTCCAAATAACCTCTTTATTACTCAATTAGGCTTCGCAAAACTCTTACACTTTTCCTCGAAATTAAAATCACTTCTTCAAATACTATGCATGATTTTTTTTTTTTATTAAGCACCTTTTTTGTAGGTTTGCATGTATTTGCGGCAATTAATTATTATTGTGCTGTTAAACACACACCGTGTTTCACTTCATTTTAAAACAGCTGTAATCAACTCGAAGTCGAAGAAAATCCCTGCGAGCCATATTGCTGCCCAGTGCAGGTGTAGGCATTTTTTTGTGACTTGAATTATTATGCTAATTTGTATTATATTGACCCTTCAACAAGGCTTTAGTTTATTTTTTGCAAGCCTTGCAATAATTCAAATGTGCAGTTTGTTCAAAAAGATTGAATGTCGCCATTTAAAGGGAGTAAATAAACCCGTTTTTTTAAGTTCACTGTGTGTTTTCCTTAAGTTGGTAATTTCGCATAAAAAACCTGTGCACGATGTGATATGTAAAAATTTAATCAACTAGGACAAAAGAAAATGCATTTATATTATACCGTCCTCTCGACTCGGTTGTATGTACCTATGTATTGTCTTCCGGTGCCCAGGTAGGTATATGAATAAAAATCGGGTTGAACCAATTGCCTACATTTGGACTACACAAAGAAACCCTTGTTAAAAATGTAAAGCAAGAGTTTACATACGAACAAGCTGAATTATTTTAAACAATTGCGGATTCAGCGTCACTGTTTATTTTTTTTAGTGGTTTGTTTTCTCCCTTGAATGTTCCATTAATCACATTTTTTTAAATTAAGGCTTGTGTCACTGAGGTTCTTGTGCTAATCTTAATTATATCTTCCTGTGTGCACAAATTATGTAGGTACATTATATACATTATTTTCACTATAACTAGCTTTGTCAAAACCAAAATTAATTGTTGGACATAGTTCAGATGCAGCCATTTTTTTTTCATAGAAGTAACTTCATAGCTTAGTTATTCATTATATAATTTTATAAATTTGTTAAATCATCAGTTGAATTCGCTTTACATCATATCAGGTTAATGTTATTAGATTCATTGAAATTGGTGTGTTCTTGTCGGCTAATCATATTTTCAGGTGGAGTTTAATAATGTATGAATAGTTCTGTGTTGTGGTTATATTTTTGTAATTAATGATTGGTGAATAGTATACTATACTATTCAGGTATTCAAAGAAAACTGACAACAGAGTTTCAGAATCCTTTTTCACCGAAACATTATTTTTAACGTCAGTAATATAAATACTTACTTACATGTGCACGTATATTTCTAAATAATTTCAAAAGGTCTTACTTTATTTTTACTAATAAAATAAAACAATATTTAAACGTATATTAATTATACATATTATTAGGTTAGAAGCTTTGTTGTTAACAACAAACTCAACTAGCTACAAAAAATGAATAGAAACGCTATAAAAAATGGTTTGGTAGTATAATGTTTTAATTCTTTAGAAAATAATTAAGAAAAACAGGCAGATCTTATATGTATATGAAGGTACATATGTAAATAAGTATAAATTACTTACTAATAAAGTTATATGTGGTATCTTTCACCCTACACTACATTATTATACTCCTCTTGTAGAAAATCGTGATATTAAAACATTAGCATTATTTTCCATAGCAATATTTTTGATTCAATTAGGTTCTACAAATACATAGCTTGTATTATTATAATCTGGTAGCAACACATAGGTACCTAGGTAATATTTACTTAAGTTACCTTAACGTTTTTCACTTCAGATGGGGAACGATACGTTTCCTCAACCGAATTTATGGCACAGGTACTGCCTAGCTGATTAATTTGATATATATCATTGATTGAAGAGTGGACAGTTCTTGCTGAACTGTAGATTGCAGATTAGGTCTGTCAAAGTTTAAAAAAAATGTAGATAAAAAATATACGAGCTGGATTTGAACTTGCAACACGAAAACAATAGCTATGTCTTTAAATTATCTTATTAATTCAACTGTTCGACTGTAAAATCAAGTAGAATATGTGTTATCGGGTTTTTTTTACCGACTTTCGATAAGGTTCGGTTTTCAATTAGATGTGTATTTATTCCGAGATTAGTGATTTGAGGACCTATTCTTTTTTTACCTATTATTCTTTTTTGTGTAAGTATAGTGTAACATGTAAGTGTATACTATATTCTCTGATTGGACCCATAAAAATATTGTCATAATCTGACAATGAACTTCAGAGATACAGAACGGAACTCTTCGTCGGACTATAGCAAAACTCTCGTAAGAACTAATTTCACTTTGTATGTGTTGTTGATAACCGACTTCCGAAAAAGTCAGGGAGTGTTGAATTCCCTCTTTGTTGTTAATGTGCCACACAAAATAGAAAATCTTTCTAACAATAAAATAAAACCGACTTCATAACACTAAAAAGCTAGAAATAACACAATAGCGTTCGTTTCGCCCGTCGTCGCATGCATTAATGCGTAATAAAAATATTGCTTATAGATTTGAATAAATAGAATAAAATTCTATAATGTAATAAGTAATTGACCTTCTTCATAATAATATAAGAGTAATCAGTATACAGTACAGGGTTAAACCTATTGGGGAATTTTATTTCTACAACATTTTTCTTTTAAAAATGAAAAAATGTTTACTGGAAGGTATAGGAATGAATCAAATCCGTATTATACCTGAAATATTTTCTATAAACCTGTATATTATATTCTCCTAAATAGGTGCATTGTAGCCTTTTTTCTGATTTACCTATGTGACGTCAATCAATAGCTGCACTATACAAATTAAACTATCTTCCCCATCTGAAAAAGAAACAACGTGCATTTTAAAAATAAACTTGTAAATTATTAGAGTCAAGATAATATTTAAAATTGACAATTAATTTCTGAATGAATGTAATTTCCTTTAATCTTTATTTCATTTTTTATAAAACTACAGGTTAGACCAAATACTTGGGAAACAAGGATCTAAAGCTAAAGATGTCTACGCATCAAAAATCAGCCTAGCTTCCAGAGTAGTTAAAATTGAAAGACAAGTAAGTGGACTTATTTTATTGATAACGTCTACCTACGATCCCTCGGACTTTCTATGGATACAGGGTAACATAACAAACATACGAAAATTCGATTGCCATTTAAAGAGTGTATAAATCACTCATAAATGGCCCGTATAGCATAGTATAATAAAATATTATATATAAGTAATAAAATATTATATTTATGTCAAGTCAAGTTTTTTCTTTCTTTATCGTATGGTTGATCAACAACCTAGTGTCAGAGTTTAAATCCTCTAAAATCTCTAAGATGTACTGGTTTCCTTAGGGTGTTTTCCCTCACCGTTTTATCAAGAGGTAATTAATTTCTAATACGCACATAAATTCTTAAAACTCCAGCTCATGTAATTGTATCCTTGTCGGCAAGACTCGAGCCTACATAAAAAAGACTTAGACTTGAGTTTTAAAAGAAGCTTAAGTCGTATTATTGGAGAACTTAGCACTCCAAGACTCTTACAACACCAGATGAGAGTGGTGTAAGTCAATGACTTATAATACATTTCCGCCCCTAAAACGAAACTCTGACCCAGTTGTCTAATTTTTTTCAACCATTAAAAAAAATCTTGAATGTATTCTAATAATAATATAATATTGGTTAAAAGGCTATGGTTAACTAACACTATTCGAAAAACTCGAATAGTATAATCGAGCGAATATTCCATAGTTTTAATCAAGTGGCAGTTAATCTTTTTTGTCAATCTTATATCAATGAACTAAGTAGTTCACCAATATTAAATTGATCACATCATAATTTTATTAATATGTATAATTTATTTCAGGTAGATGACATAGAAAGTAAGTTGGATCATTTATTAGAATTATATAAGGAAGATAGAGGGGTGACGAGAAGACAAGGAGGTGGAACAACTGGAGAAGGTGGCTCATCCGGGGAAGGCGGGCTAACAGTAAGGATACGGCCTGCGCTGACGGATAAGCAGTGCTCAGAACCAAACTCGCCGGTGTCACGAACGTTCGAGCCGCCTGCGCCCGCGTCCGCACCTCCTGTACCGTATAAACGACCAATGAACCGAGGGTATTCCGACCTTGGAACTAGATTCATGAAAAAAAAAGTTATAGTGAAGTAAGCAAATCTATTTTCTACGTTTTATATGCAACATACGAAACAATAAACAATTAAATGATTCAAAAGAGTACAGTAAAGTACGCTCTAAAGCTGAAGCTTGTGGCGCTGTAATTCAAACGGCGCTGTAGTTCAAACAGTATTGATACTCTTGTACACTCTAGATATTGTCTTAGTAGAAGTGGCAAGTAGCAAAACCACATTAATGTAAATATAGATTGTTAAGTCATCTATTTTTAGTGACGCCATTTCAGAATAATACTGTGTCCTCGGAAATATCCATTACCTTTGTTGCAACTCTAGCAACAGTTACCTGTGTGTTCTAAACAAGTCATTGAAAATCTATCAGTTAACTAACTGACTCAGTTTAAATATTACTTGTTACCTACCTAATTTATATATTTTTATGTTTAGCTGATTTCAGACTACAAAAATCATGTCTCTTTTAATATAAACTATTTGTGGGATGCATGCATAGTCTCGAGAACTTAATAAATATTTACAGGACAGCTTCAAGTCGCAACGGTGATTCCCCCAGAGACGATGAAGTAGTAATCGTGGTGCCTGACCGCGACGACACGCCTCCCCGGCTTGTCACCGATAGTTCGGGTTAGTGCCACATACATAATGAAGCAACGTATAGATATTAGCAAACCACACCTACAACTAGCAATTGGCAAAGTTAACAACCTGACCTGACTATACAATTCCTCAACAATCATTTATAACTTTGAAAATTTATGAGATTGTTTAGAAATCATCTATTTATTTGTATAGCTACCTGAACGTACTACTCGGTACGGTAGTCTGTCGTGACGCTCTAAACAATCTTTACCAAGTGCGCCCTAATATGTTCCATCATTTAAACATCATTTGCAACAATATTCCCTTCGTAGAACTATATTTTAATTTAATGTATGATTAGAATGCTGTAGTGAATGTGATGCCAACTTAACCAATTGAACGTCATTGCCATAGGTATAAATATGCGAATATTACAAAATTGCAGCATCTTATGAAGATTATTCGTCGTCGACTTCTCTCTGACCGATGACATGGGAGAGCCCCATAGTAAACGGCCGCCGCCGGCTGAGTGAGTCCTAAACCCTACCCCTATCGATGTGTGGAATGTTTATCATTTAATAGTGTCTCTATGTGTCCTCCTAGACCATCCTACAACTTACTCCTACCACATGAATGTACTATTGAAGGTGTTGTAGATTTTAGATTTATCTTTATCTGATCTTTATCATTTTTTTATCTATATATTACCTACCTATTATTCATACGCTATTTCTTAAACGGTTACTTACATTTTGTAAACAAAACATTACCAACATTTTTATAACAAACATTTAGAATGTCAAAACATGCAGCAATTTTTAAGATGATTTTTTCGTATCCGTATCGTAGAACATCAGTACTAGGTTTTTAAAGAGAGTATTGTTACAAGTATCTCGTATTAGTTTGCTTTATACAACTACATTACTCAGTTTATTCTTATACCTTTATAGAGTTGAATTAGAATTTTAGCCTATATTACTCAGAGATAATGTAGTTTCCCATAGGGTGTTTTTGAATCGGTTCAATAGTTCTTAAGATAACCCCTGTACTGTATACAAATAAATAGGTAAATACCTTTTTATAATATTAGTATAAATAAGAGAGAAGTAAGAAAAGGTCCTTTTTAGAGCACAGTTTGTTATGAGAGCGTCAACAAACTAGTTTCTGTCACGAATAACGCCAAAAGTCAATAGACAAAAAGTATTTGATTTTGTCTAAATTTATTTATTTTTTTAAACTAACTACTAAAATATTGGGGTGACTTTTCTAGGACTCCCAAAGATAATATAATCAAGTTATGACTAAGTAAAATGTATTATTTCATTACATCATTAATGATAATGACCAAGTCGTAAAAGTTGTGGCATGTTTGTGACTTCAAGTTACATAAGACTATATGAATTAGGCTAAAATCTGTAGGATATCGCAACGAATATGCTTGACCACTGATTTAAAAACTTTTAATTCAAATTCAGGGTGTTACCCCACAAATTTTACATAAAGGGGCTAAAAATATACGAAATATAGAATACACTGACAGTGCAGTCGATCGATGCCCCTCTGACTCCATACTCGTCACTCTGGCGACTAGCGACTATTGGGTTCTTCTTCTTATCGTGTGGTTGATGAACAACCTGGTGTCAGAGTTTAAACCGCCCGTAGGCCTCTGTTGGGTTGAAGAAGTACTAATAATGTTAAATTAGTTCATCACACTAGAGTACTAACAAAATATCTATCATGATTTTATTTCAGTATACTGTGGAAGTCAAAGCTGTTTAATTTATAACTTTATAATAGACGTTATTATACTTAAGTAAGTTAAGTTAAGTATTATACTTCCGCGGAGTAAATTATAGTCAAAATCTAAAACAAAATTATCAGTTACAATTTGATTCTAAAATAATTTAATGACACAATCATAATTATTTTGACTAAGGTTGTTATTTTGCCTTTAATTTCCTTCAAATTAATTGCCAATTATGAAACAATTTTTACTACACCATAGAACTCTCGCTTTGAACACAAATAGAAAACAAACAAGTAACTTTAATGAAAAATAAAAAAATCAATTGTCGCTACAGATTTTAGTCTAATTATATTGTACATTTAAAAACTGCAGTTACTTTTTATTTTTACTACACCGCTCATGAATTTCAGCATGTGTAATGTAGATTTATTTTTATACATATTGAAATAGAATCTTAAATAAGTATCTAAGTATAATGAGATGCATTCCTACAGCTGTTTTCCTATGAGATAAAGAATTGAAATGAAGAAGTTTCACAAGCAGCATCGAGTACCTGTCTATGGGCAATATACCTATTTCCTAATTCAAGCAAATATTAGGATATGCATAAATCTAGTTAATTGTATAACATATCTTCTGGTTCGATTCCCAGGTCAACTAGTGTTAATGATTGATGTACCAACTAATTAAAAATCTGTTTACTGATTCACTTTTTATTTAATAACAATTCAACACAATATAATTATAATAAATATGGTAAGTATTTGAAAAACGATATTCAATCGAATTTCTAAGAACAACATTTTCTATTATCTACGGTAAGGGTTAACTACCCACTATTATTAAAGATAAGATTTTTTTTAAAATTGATTTTTTTATAATTATTCAACCTAACCTTCAATGTATTGTACCAGTCTTCATAATGCCTGTAAACCGTTTCACTGTGAAGCGCCAACTTGTCAACAAACATCAAAGTAGGTCGAATATTAATTAAACTTCTCCGTTAGTTGTTACTAAACAATATGTTTTATTCAACAAAGTCTCGTATTTATCATGATTTTCTTTAATGCCGTCCTGACAATTTTCAGTCGCGTGCCACACTGCTACCAGTAGCTTGCGTGTCATAGTCACCCCTGATCTGTACTAAAATTGCTTATTAACTAATAAACCCTTGCGGTTCGTCATAGCCTTTAATTTTGTCATTTAAAATTTTCTTACTTAAATTCCTGTTAAGGCACATAAATAATTAAGGCAGTTTGTCAAAATATTTCCTTCGTAAGTAAGTAAGTTCCGTCGTAAGTAACTAAAACCCGGGTTTTTATTTAGATTATTGAAAATCTCGAAAGGAAACATTGGCTACGCCCGCCCCGCAAGGGGGCTACGCCGCCTCTACGCGGCTACGGTGCTACGCCTTGTAGGCATAACAACGTTGTTTTGTGAAATTTTATTTTATTCATTATTTAATTTAATTTATTTGTAACACTAATTTCCTTTTCCATTACTTATACCTGCATATTATTAATATATTAATAGCACAGTTCAGTCAAAATATACAGTGAATTTAAAACATAAGCGACGATTACATCCGTTTAATTAGATTCTAATTTAAAATATAAACACAGAATTATAGGGTTACCACTTTCCTTCTCCTCGATTCCATATCAGTCTTATAAATGATGTTTGGTAAACTAAGCACCATACGAAGGTGGTCATTGCGAATCAGTTGTTCACGAATATTACGAATACGAATTTAATAACTAACAGAAGTTATCCTATGTTTAATATCAACCTAAATATATATACAGAGAATAGTGAGAGACTGTTCACTGTCTTATTACTTGAAATTAAATCAAAATTGATCGAATGAAATAATTTTCTAAACTTCAAATTAGTTGTCAAGGTTTAGGTTTAGGTGTAGTGAAAACCTAGGAGCTATGAGGACCTAACGCTCCACTACGTAAAATAATGTTTCCGGACAATCTAAAAATATATATAATTTTATAAGTTAATTTCAATTTATATTCGATATACCTTTTTTGTTTATTTGGGATTATATTTTTTATTTAAAATATCAAGAAAATAATAAGATCACATAGATTTCAAAAATATTTAAATACAGATATGATTACAGAGGTTTGCGGCAGTTGTTCAGCGGGCGCGGAGACTGAGCCTCGGTCGGGGAGTTCGGGCTCAGCGTCGTGGTGCGAGGGGGATGCGGCTGAGGAGCGCGGCTACGGCTCCGGAGACTCCCTCGCTGAAGACGCGGCCTTGCTCGGGGACGCCGCCCAAGCCTCCCTACAACCCCGCATCATGCGCAACCAGAGACGAGACGTAGCTGTCGATCTTCATCTCCTTCGACCTGACGTTTAAATCGTGCTTCGCAGTGCTCTCCATCCCGGTCTTAGATGGGCTTTCTATCAAATTAACGCCATTATGTAATGTAAATACTATATCGTTCGCACAATAATTAACATGACACAACGCTGTCCATTCACATTATTTCTTTTTATATAGGTGCTTGTAATGAAAATTGAGCAATCATAGTTTAGGTCAAACGAGTAAAATAGAGGTTAAGGCATCTTATGCTACTCCAATAATTAAAATATACAACGAGCTGATGTTGTGATAGTCACTTTCACTCGCTAATGTACAAAGACCAAAGACTCTTTAAACGAGTACGTACATACCTAAATATTTATTATTACGCTTACATTGTTTAAATTGATATTGCTTTAAAAAGATTATGAGGTTTACGTATAAATAGAACTTTTTACTTCATAATAATGTACCTATAATTGTTAAGTTGTACATATTTTTGTTGTAAGTTGTTTATCAAATAATAATATTATAATAGAACTATAAAGATATCTAGGAAATGGAATTCGCAATGAACGAATACCAAACATCATCAATCCTGAAAATATAGATAGGCTAGTTATTATAAAATGCCTAAGAACTAAACTTTATACCTACTACTTAGAGATTTTATAAGTGAAAATATCCAGGATTATTACGTTTGCAAATAAATTAGATATTATAAATACTATATCGTTTCTATACGAATAGGTAGGTTACTTTAAAAATAACTTGACAAAGAAACTGTGATAGACATTCAGTTTTTCCATTACGCCGAACAAAGCTTATAGAATATAGTATCCTCTACAAAACAGATATGAGTATAAAGTACTAAGTAGGTATCTACTGCGTATAATAAGACTAGGCAACATCAGACCGACTCGGTAGTAACCGTATCTGTCTATTTCATTTATTTGTGAACTTCTTGAACCAATTTTTAACATTTTGGACATGATTCTTAATAAAAAGCAGGGTAAATTATTGCCTAAAATTCAAAATAAATAAGTAAGGATATAATATTGGTAACTATATATATTTAATGAGAAAATACTTTATAACTGTTTATCAGCCAAAAATAATGTCATGTCATATGACTAATGCCGAAAACATAAAGGCAGTATTATAATAATAATATAATATTGTATGTATCACTTCGGTATTGAATACTAAGTACTATTCCAAAGTATATTTATTTGTATCCGAGGAAATCATCAGTTCAGTAAAATAATAAACACCATGGGACCTACTATTGCCTAACTGTTAGATCTATGAATTGTGATATGTTTATTAATTACTTACTTACCTAAGTCAATTTACACTGTATATACTTAAATCAAAATAACTGCTACTTACTGGCATTTTAATGTATATATGCCGTGTATTGCTGTAAAAACACAACATCGACGACTGCTGAAGTCCATAGTACCTAAAACTGATTACCTTTTGAAGCAGATCATACTTACACCTACTTAAATTATGTTGTAAATATGTTGTCTGGAACTACCTACTTGTAAGATAGATACACTTTTAAACGGCCTATATGTATAATCCACTGCAAATCTCTCCCTGATCGACACGTCATTATAATTTGGATTTTAGGCTTATCAATATCATAACTTGTTTATTTTATTTTAAAATTGTAAAAAAGTTAATGAGCAATGTAGGTACATACGGATGTATTGTGTTTTTACATTAATATACTTACGTTACAGGACAACTTGTGCCTGAATATGGCCTAATAACATTGAGATACCGAACATATCTAGACTTAAAGCACGTACAAACCCTTCGCTTGTCAAATTAACGTTATCAAAACCGATTGAATCGTTTTTAATTGACATAAGTAGCAACAAGCCAGCACAAATAAATTCATCACAGACAAGGTTTGTATTTTCACTGTAATCGACTCCTTATTCCTATCGCAACCTGAACCTTTCTGGTAAATAACCTCTACCTACAGTCTGATTACTAGAGACGAAACTAGGTGGTACTTATGTATGTATATTAGCTATTCATGGGTGCAGCAAAGCAGTATACCCACAGCTGGGTTCGCAGGAGTAGATTGGTCGCAACCAATTAGGAACGTTATCAATAGGTAGGTACCTAGTAATACTGTCGCACTACCTCACAGCGAATGACTTAATTTAATTTAATTTTAAATTTAATCCATAGCCGTATACCTGCCTGTACACCTATACTCATGGGCTAGAGGCAAATACTTAAAAATCTTTTGGTTTAGGGGGCAATAATTCAGAAATTCTTGATTTTGGTGACAAGAACCTAGAAGCATTTTTTACTGGGTGGTAGACGTAGAGCCATTGCTTAAGGTACCTATGAAATGGGCCGGCTCGATGGACAAATACGAACACCTTCTCACCATAGGTGGATTATCCCTAAGGCAAACTAGGCACCTGCCTAGGAACACTACAAAGGGCGCGCGCAGAAGGTTTGGAACAAAGAAAAAAATTTAAATAAAATTAATTCAGTAGGTAAATAATTATGCATATTTAAAGATATTTTAATTCGCCTCTACCTCTCCAAAATAACCACTTTCGTAATATAATTATTTAATAAGAAAATTTTAAAAAACAACCGATACGGTTAGGATTCGAACCCACGATCTTCGACGTACCGCTATGCCACCGTATCCTACCAGCATCAGTCGAAATTTCAAATCTTCTTTTCTCCGCCTAGGGCAGGCGTGTGGGGCATGTCCTAATAAAATCAAATTACCACGACTCGAAAAATAATAATAATAATATCTTCATGACCGAATTTCGGTCACAGCAGCCAATCTCAACGGAGATTACCCAACTATGCAGGAGATATTGCACAATGTGTGCGCAAACACAGGTGCGCTCTTTATTCCCTCACTCTCATAGTCCGATGGGACGGCAATCTGACACGACCGAAGAAAGATCAGGCGCACTGCGCAGCGCCAACAGCTTTACATGTTTTTCTAGGCACGGAGTAAGTAATTATTAATTTAAATACCTACGCACATAGATTACAGAAAAGTCAGAAATGCGCGCGCCTTGGCTTGAGTTTGAACCTGTGACCATAGACTTGCTAGTTAAGGCTACTGAGCTAATACGATTAAAACTAATTTTTAAAGATAATAATCCGTTGACGGTTCCTTTACTTAAGTAATAAACCATGCGTTAGTCATCCCTACTAAGTCTGTGAAGAAACCTAGAGGAAAATTTTTGCCGTTGAAATAAACCAATCAATCAGGTTTCTTTTGAAGTATCACAGTTTATTGATTTTATTTTTAATAGTACCTAAGTCTTGTGCCATTAATTGGAGGGTGCCAACACTAGATAAAGTTAACCAAGTAAGCGTAAAAAGAAGGACCTATTTTTAAATTTTGTGATGAAAACTATAGTGTTGTTTGGTCGGAGCTACAGCACCGAGGTTCTAAGCTACTGAAGAATTTTATCAGCTTGGCAAAAAAGATGCAAAAAAGAGTGAGGCGGTGACAGCTGCAACTAAAAATAAAAATCTTAAAAACTAAGTTTGTTAGTACTGAAATAATTTGAAAGTGATTCATTTGATTATTTTTGATGACAAAAAATTGGTTCTGGACAAAATCACTAGTCTCTAATGTCCCCAAGCAACGCCCTAAGCCGAGGCCCGAGTCCCATCACGGGGCGCCCTGTACTGCTGTTGCTTTAGCTGGAGACCTTATAGGTCTCAATTTTAAAATTTGTTATTTTTATTTTTTTAATTCTTAACCGATTAGGTCATTGTTTAAACCAAACCGAAATCGATTTAGGTTAAAGGTAGCACTTAACCAGTGTTTAACGGTTTATGCGACAATAACGGTTTTTCACAAATTTTGGTTTTGTGAAAAATGTTTAATTAACTGATTAAATCCAAGTTTCATCCTCAGGTCAAACATTTTTTTTCTAAACAGTAATATTACACTTTCAACAAGTTATAGAACGTTTCTGTAACTTGTTGGAATGAATGAATAAGTATGTCTAAGTAGTCTGTGGTTGAGTACTTGAGTCTGTGGTATCAACTGTCAAATCAGTCAAATGCTTTCATCTTTCTTTCATTTCATTTCTATGTTTTTTAGATTAAAGATTTGTTAATGTTTACGTTATTTAGGCATCGACTCTATTATTTAGGTGTAATAAAATTGTACTAAGAAATGAGTTCTAAAGTAATTGATATATTTCATTTTACTTACTTTACTTTATTCTATTTTGCAGTGTAAATATCGACAGTAAGGACAATCAACGCTCGTTTGTAAAGAAATACAATACTACTATATAGATTTATAGAATCATGCCGAGCCAGTACGAGGAAGAGCGTACTTGGGAGGCCCCCAACCACAATCAGTTTGAGGTATCAATCGCTTAGACATATTATTTAGGTTTCATACCTCAAAGGTGAATCGAAACCCTTCAACCTTTTGCACGTATGCGCTATAGACTCCAAAAACGGCATATACCTTATACCACAAGAATATTAATTTTAGTCCCTATCTATGATTTGTTAGGAGTTTCCTTTTAGTTTAGTTTTTTACTTAAGTAATTTATTTTCTGCTGGCGAATTGAATTTGCTGTGAGGCCTTAAACTTCAGGTTTAATTATTGTTATTGAAATTATGTCACAATAAAATTAACTAATGTTTAGCTTTATTGTAATGTGATCAATTTCGTTGATAAACTGAAAGATATAAAACCCTGTAATGGCAGGCTTGACCAGTTATTTCTTCTAAGTTGGTTTCCGTTTCTCTTAAACTTATATTTTTTATTAAAGGAGGAAGGAAATGAAGATGTCATTGAAAATCCTGAAGAAGTATTACTTGAATGTCTTGAAAAATTCAAAACACCAGACTATATTATGGAACCAGGAATATTTGGTCAGCTCAAGCGATACTTTCAAGCTGGTGGTAATCCTGAACAAGTGATTGAACAACTATCCATTAACTACAATGCAGTTGCACAAATGGCCAATTTACTAGCAGAATGGCTTATACTTGGAGGTTTGTTGGCTATTTAAAAATAATACTTAAAATAGGTGTAAATTCTGTTAATGCCAGTGGGATGGTATATTGAGTATTAAGACATTTCCTAACACCTTTACACCTACCTACTTACAATTGTTATTACCCACTGGTTACCAAACTTGTTTAAGGAATTGCTTTCAAGTACCTTTTAAAAGAATCTTTCATAGCAAAAAATTGCTCATTTAACATGAAATAAATAATACTGACGTTTGTTTTGATAACTCTCTTTCTTATAGGGGTCAAAGTGACAGAGGTACAAGCCATGGTTGAAAACCATTTGAAGGATATGATTTTAAAAACATTTGATCCTAAAAAGGCAGATACAATATTTACCGAGGAGGGTGAAGTTAGTATTGGTTATAGATTCATCAATGTTTCTTACACTACTCAATTAAATACAATACTTAATCATTTTTTTATCTATAGACTCCTGCTTGGTTGACTGAAATGATTGAACACCCAACTTGGCGATCACTAATTTATAGATTAGCTGAAGAGTATCCAGATTGTCTTATGCTTAACTTTACTATAAAGGTAAGTTAGTATTTGTTATTCTACTAATTATCTTTTTTTAAATAATAATAACTGGGCAAGTAGATTTAGGAACCAAATAACCTGAATTGGTTTTTCAGTTAATATCAGATGCTGGCTTTCAAGGAGAAATCACAAGCATATCTACAGCAGCTCAGCAGATTGAAGTATTTTCAAGGGTTCTCAAATCAGCTATTGTTGGGTTCTTGCAAAGCTCTGATGATTGGCAAAATAGTGTGAATGAATGTGCAGTATGTATCTTCTTATTTATAATCAAACGGCAAATAATAATTACCCTGTTCTTGGAGACAGTTTTTTTTATTATGGACATCATGTCTTGTATTACATATAGTCAGATTTATTTTAAATCCATATTTCAGAAAATGGTGTGTCATGGAGCACACACATATGTTTACAGTCAAGTGATTGTTCATATACTTTCTCAAGAGCCTAGAGGAGGTGCTATCATGAAGAGGCTTGGCCAGGAAATAACTCGTTGTGCACAACAAAGGTGAATTGATTTTTTATTTATAAAAAATCAACTTTATTTTACCTGGTAAACCATATTAACATTTTGATTTTTGTTGCAGTGGACATGATGTGACTCCAATTACATTGGCCCTGACAGCAGGCGAGTCGTGGCGGAATGCTCGCACAGCATTGGCCGCCATGTTGTCACGTGGCGCTCTCAACCCTGCAGATATTTCAGTATTATTTAGAGCTTACACTCAACCAGAACCACCACCAGTACATTTATTGAGAATCCCACAGTTCTTAGGTTAATTTATTGATAAATAAAAATATCTTTTATAACACTCTGGCCTTGATTTATATTGACATATTGAATAACACAAGTGCCATTATTTATAATTTCAGAGCTTCTGGTCGACTCTCTATTTAAATTAGGAAGCAAATTAAATCCGGAACACAAATCAAAGTACATGTATTTATTGGCATATGCTGCTAGTGTTTGTGAAGGCTTGACTCCTGGCAGACCTGTTAAGGATGAATTAAAAGCTACAGTTCAAGCAATTGAGAAGGTGCATGCAGTGTGTAGCAGTTCTGCTAGTTCAAGCGAACTTATCGCTGAATTGCCAACATTGTATCATTGTATAAGGTGAATATGAATCAAAAATCGAGGAAAAAAGATTTGCTTAGAAAATTTATTTAATAAATTATACTTTTATCATATTCTAAAGTTAAAAAGTTTTTTGAAACCAGTTCTAATTAAATTTTAAAAAAAATTAGGTTCTCATCTACCTAGCCTTTTCCCAACTATGTTGGGGTCTGCTTCCAGTTTTACCGGATGCAGCTGTTTTACATGGAGCGACTGCCTATCAGACCTCCACAACCCAGATACTGGGTTACACGATACCCCTTGGTAAGACTGGTTGTCAGACTTTCGGGCTTCTGACTACCCGTAACGACTGTCAAAGATCTACAATTGACAGCCGGGGCCAACAGCTTAACGTGCTGTCCGAGACACGGAGAGTGAAAATTAATTTATAAAACGCACATACGAAAAGTCGGAGGTACGCGCCTTGGGTTCGAACCCGAGACTTCTGACTTGCCAGTCAACAGTCACCACCACTAGGATATCACGACTCTATGGAGGTGACCACGTTAATTAATGAAAATTATTTATTTCGAAACTAGGGGTTTAAATTTCGAAATTAAATAAAATGCAAATATTATTTTCTTTTCAGATTTCCTGTTGTTGGTATGGGAGTCTTAGTTTGGGTAGAATGTGTTGTCACAGAGCCTTCCTACTTCAAGTTATGCACAGAACATTGCCCTGTGCATTTAGCACTCCTAGATGAAGTGGCTTCCTGTCATCAATTACTACACCATAGACTTCTTAGATTACTTGTGCAACTATTTGAATCTCCACAAGATGAATTAGAAATTCTGGTTCAGGTATATTTAGCAAGTTATTTTTTTATATTTACGTAGGTACGTAGGTTGAGAAGAACTAAGATATAGATAAGTGATAAATCTAAGAGACGTAATGTCCGTCAGCAGCCTGGTGATCGACATGATAATATGTGATGGAAGGTAGTCTAGCTTCTTCGGTCTTTGTCAACATGTCGACGAAGCCCTGAAGTCTCTTTTCGTTTCTATTACCCCTACTTTCGGACTGAAAAAGGAAAAGCTTGCCACTGCTTATCTCCTCTTCCTTGTAATTGGATCTCTAAAGTAAATACGATTTATATTAGTTTCCAAGATGGCCGGCACAAAATGTTGAAATGGGAACCGTTTAAATTGAATATCGAGATTTTGAAATCTCGATATTCAATTGAAACGAAATGTAGAATTAGGTAGGTACCTTAAACGGCACCTAAATTCTATAATATATGGTGGATGCAAATATTCAGACATGGTTTCCATGGATTTTGTGTATGCAAAATACAAATATAGGGTTTTTATTTTGAAACTCTCAAGGTTTTTGCATTGCATTATGCTATTACGACGATGTTGTTTTTCGACTTCCACGCGAACTGAGTCGCAGGCAAAAGTAGTAAATTAAAATATTTATGATTTTTCAGTTGGAATTGAAAAAGATGTTACTTGACCGCATGGTAAACCTGCTAAGCCGGGGATGTGTCGTGCCGGTTCTACGTTATATTAAACAGTGTTGGCAGCGTGGTGATACTGACATATCTTTAATAAGATATTTTATAACTGAAGTAAGATTTCAATATTACCTAAAATTAATTATTTTTTTGATAACCAGTATAATTTTTAAGTATTTTAAGACCTTTTTCCATCTCTCAGGTTTTAGATGCGATAGCACCACCCTATACACCCGAATTTGTCCAACTAGTATTGCCAATGGTTGAAAACGAAGAAATAACTGGAACAATGAGAGCCGAAGGAGAAAATGATCCCGTATCTGAATTTATAGGTAAATTGCTTAGAAAAGCTACTTTTGTTATTGCTTCTAGTTGCTATTGGTTAATAATAAAAATATATAGAATATAATATATATAAATAAGAATATAAATACATTAATTTTTATTATAAATCTTTCTGTTCTATTTCAGTTCACTGCAAGGCGCATTATGTGGTAGTTTAATTATTTATAAAATAAAACTAAATTGGACTTACATTTACTTTTATTTTACAAACACCATAATAATATTTAACAACCTCTAGCAGCTTTCCTTTCATAATATCTTTTTAAAGCTTCGTCAAAGACAGTTCCTACTGTTCTTTTCTTCCAAATGTCAATTTTTTGTTTAGGAGCTTCAACATCTTCTTTATTTTCTTTAGAAACTTTTTTAGGGAATTTATTTTCTTTATCCATTTCTGAGGGCTCCTTATTACCAACTTCTTTGTCTGTGCTTTCAGTTTTTGATTGCTTGTTTTTATTGGATTGTTTATTCTCATTTTTCTTTTCATCTTCATCACTTGATTCATCAATAGAAAAGTCAGAATCTGCATCAATGTTTTCCTCTAGTTTGTGCTTTTTAGCTAATCTTATATCATCCAGATTGACACGATTGATTTCTTCATCAGAATCCTCAATTTCTCCATCGGAAAGGCATGTTCTACTGTCAGATGATTTTCTTTTTCTATAATTTCTTTTCTTTTGTGTATCAACTGTATTAAGCACCGCTTTTAAAGGTATACTCTTCTGTTTTTCTCCTAGCAATTTACTGCTGGATTGGTCTTGATCTTCTTTTTTCTCTTTTCCCAACTTCTGCTCATACAAATGACGGTAAAAACCACCTAAAATTTAAAACAAAATTAGTCTTTTTGATCCTGCATTTGTAAAGAAGCACAAAAAAAAATGTTTTAAAACAAATATACTGGAAGTGAGTCCTTTAGGCTGCAATACACAGACAGTAATGGTAGAGATAAACTGAACCCACATATGCAACATTATCCCATGTGTACTAAGCCAAGAAAACACAAGAACTAATCATTAACATGTTTTCTGAATCGTAGAAGTTTGAAAACTATTTAGACTAATTAACAATAAAAACAACCACATCACAAAGAGTTGTTAAAAATCAGGAAGTCTATAATATTGGTTACTGATACAAACCATAGTTATTACTATTGATATATATAAATATATACTTCTACTATTTATTACTATATTTATAATAAATAAGATATTGTTAAATATACACATAAGTTAAAGATGTGAAACAATCTATGTTTTATTTACTTATGACTTGATGTGTTGTGCATAGGATGTATGTGACACTGGTTGCATGTGATTATAGGATAGTGGGGTATTGACATCCCCTCCACTTTCCTACATCAATCTGGATATCACAGGTTGATGTCACATGAGCTGAGTGTGATTGATTTCAAACTGTGTGCTTCTTGTGCATATGATTAATTCAAAACCAAGTGTTGAGATAACATAATGTGTATGACCAGTTAATCTATATCTTTATGTTATTGGTGGCAAATAATAACTATTAACACAACAACAATAATACCTAAATCTTTTTGTTTAGTTACATCTCCAATACTTTCTAAATATTCTTCACGTTTTTCTTTCTCTTCTTCTAAGCGCATTTCTTCTAATTTCTTTTTGTATGCTGAAGTCACAAACACCTCTTTATCCTTGAACTCTTCACCTTCCTTTTCCCGTTCTTTTTGAACCTTAAATGTTGGACATTAGTAGATTAATAAATGTCTATGATAGCCTTATATAGTACACACCTTAGACAATAAAATACAATATAAAACTTACTTGTCTTTCAATTCTACGCTCATTTTCTATTTTTCTCTTGTTCGCTGATTTTATTAAAGTTTGTATATATTGTGGTTTCTTTTCTTCTTTCGTTTTTGCCTTCACTTTTTCTTTTTTTTTTGTCATTTCTTCATAAATTTCATCATATTGATAAACTGTTGGATCCTCTGTTAAAGCTTTTTCTTGTGTAATTTTGGCCTACAAAATCAAGGTTTTATTAATGTAGACTTTTACTTGTGCATATGCAACTGTACAGTTGCATATGTAGTTAAACTAACTAAAAGTGACTCTAGAAGTTCTAATTACTTACAATAATTGATATCATTAACATATTATTATAATAATAGTTAGTATTGTTGTAGATGTAAGAATTTATGAATTGCTAATGAACTGCTCTAATTCTTTCAATAAAATAAAACTGTACTGTACCTGTCTAGTTGTAATATCACTAGGACGGAGCAAAGCAGGTTTTTTGCTTGACTCATTTTCTGAATCTGAATCATTTCCAAAAACATTCCTTGAAGCTTGAAATACAGGCTGATGTTTGCCTTTATCTGAGAGTATAAGACCATATCTGCAATACAATATTATTCTTAGCCTGTGCCTATCTAGATTTTGCAAAAATAAACCACAAACACAACATATAATTTTGTACTTACTTCTTATTTGACATTTTTAGATGTATTTAATTTTATTTCTTTTTGTGATATTGTGAAAGGATTTTTTTATATTGCACCTTGAACTTCACAAAACACAGTTGAACTATTGATGAATAATACGCTATAAGCGTCGCCTTGATACTTTGCAGTTTGCTTGTGCTTGCGTTTGCTAACCTGAACTAACCTCTGCTCATGATCACAGAGACACAGACTGACCTCATCCCTGTCTGTGCTGAGCTCTGAGCTCAGTAGTAATAAATATGCACAGACAATAGACGTAGTTACATAGAGTAGGTAGAATCTGTCACTGTCAAAGTGTCAATTTAATAGGGTCAATCCGCGGAATCCAGCTTAGAGGAAAAATTTTCATTCTTCCAAGGAATCCAGTTTTGAACTTTTTTTTATGTCATCCCTAATATGTCTGTGAATACATGCTAATATTAAATTAATTATCATAGCTGCATTTTTTAAACACCTTATTTATTTATTATTACGAGCCAACCATTTCCCACTGCAGGGCAAATGCCTTTCTCCCTCCTTCCACTCCTCTCTGTTCAAAGCTTTTGCAGGCCAATCCTCCAAATGAGTGTCCATAACATGTCTTGTTCTTACTCAAGGTGCAGCTACTTAAAATAGATACCTTTGTATAATTTATGATTTCAGTAAACACGCACAAAATGTCATAACCATTTACCAAAAAAATCGAATTACAGTTTGGCAAAAAAGAGTCGCCAGTGGCGCCCCTAATTTTTGGAGAGTGTTTTTTGCCAAACGAAAAATAACAAGTACAAAAACAGACAAAAACTTTGTAAAAAAGTATCGGTATTGAAAGAAAAGTTCTCGATTTTAGGTTTCGATACTTTTCCGTATCCCCCTAGTCCTGTCATCAATGTCATCCTAAATAACTCAGATCAATGTCGCAATTCGATAAATAACATTAGTTTATCTAGTATTCTAGTAAATCTGCGCATATCATACAGTTGTTTTGATATTTTGCAGTAGACACATAAATTAATGTATATAAAAAAAGTAAAGAATTCTTCCGTATGGATTGTAAATAGTATAAATAAGCATAAAAATGCAAGCTAAGAAACGTTTTGTTCTTCTCTTCATTTCATGTGCATTTCTTATATATTGTTACTTTGGTAAATATCAAATGAAGTCAGAACTAATCCAAAGAAGAAGCCGATTAAGTCAACTCCCCAGCTACGCCACCTTAGAAGAATTATCAGAGCAACCTTCTCAATCTCGCAGAAAATCAACAAATCTAACGATTCCATGTCGCATGGAAACATGCTTTGATTTTTCTAAATGTGGAAAGGATCCAAAAATTTATGTTTACCCTAGTGATGGAGCCGTAAGTGCGTCCTATCGGAAAGTGCTGTCAGTAATCAGAGAATCAAGGTATGCCACAAGAGATCCGAATGAAGCTTGCCTTTTTGTGCCAGCAATAGATACCTTAGATGCCGATCCCCTGTCCCCCGAACATGTCCCAGATGTGGCGTCACGTCTATCACGTCTACCTTATTGGAAAAACGGACGAAATCATCTCATATTTAATCTATATGCTGGAACATGGCCTGATTATGCTGAAGGTGCCCTGGGATTTGAACCTGGGGAAGCAATTCTAGCTAGAGCTAGTGCCTCCGAGACAATATTCAGAGAGGGATTTGACATATCTTTGCCATTATTTCACAAAGAACATCCAGAACGTGGTGGTGTTCCACCTGCTGCTACTAGCAATCCCTTCCCGGCGCCACGACGTCATTTGTTAGCTTTTAAAGGCAAGAGATATGTTCATGGAATTGGAAGTGAAACCAGAAACTCATTGTGGCACTTGCATGATGGGAACCATCTCATCCTGGTTACTACATGTCGTCACGGAAAGTCTTGGAAAGATTTAAGAGATGAAAGATGTGATGAAGATAACAGAGAATATGATAAGTATGTATATATAATAACTATCCTTGGCTAGTCATGCTTGTATGGTGGTCACCTATTTGTTACACATCACATCACTTAAGATGCAATGTAACACATACCATTGCACATATATCATATCATATTAAATTATAACTTTGTGTTAACATAAACCTGAGAAAATCCAGTGTTTTGATAAAAAACCTGAGATCCTTATAAATATTTCGCGGGCATCAAGTCAAAAAATGCGTTTTTTTTTATTACGTTAATTATTTTCTAAGTTTATCGATACACCACCTCTGCTTTTTTTTTTCTTAACTGTAGGTAAATTACTTTAGATATTAATAAAATACTTTTAGACGTAGTAACTGAAGTCACATAATATTATTTTTTATATGTCTATAGGTATTGCTTATACGTCTCTTTGGCTTGAAGCCTGCAATTTGTATTACCTAATTTTATCTTATTCCAGTTCTTGATCAAAACCCTAGATTTTTGATAAGAAATCTGATTTTATCATATTCCTGGAACATATATGTATAATAGTAGGTTATGCAGTGCAATACAATGTAATGTATGTATTTGAATGTACAATGTAAGTATCAAATGTTCATATCATGTACTGGACCACAAATTGTTTCATTACGTCATGCAGTAACATTTAAAACATAAAACCAATGTTAATTAGGTACCAGTATTTGATAAACTTAATTAATTAATGAAGTACTGATTTAGATAAAAATAATAATAAGCACTTTTTTTTTCAAGGTTTGATTATGAGCAGCTTCTAGCCAATTCAACATTTTGTCTAGTAGCACGTGGACGACGATTAGGTTCATATCGTTTTCTAGAGGCATTAGCAGCTGGATGCATACCTGTTTTATTAAGCAATGGTTGGCGATTACCTTTTGATGAACGCATAGACTGGCGTCGAGCTGTTATTTGGGCAGATGAACGTCTGCTTTTACAGGTTAGAGGGTACCTATATATATTTTAATATCCACATGTAAAATGAAGGGCAATTCAGAAGTAATTAAAAAGTATAAGAAACAATTTACTCCAATCGACCGGCCTGCGTAACGGCGTAACGCGTTGGAGCAGATTCGTCGGCAGCTGAGCACGTCGATTGAAATAAATGTATGCCGCGGAAGGTGATAGTGTCCTGCTGCATCCACCACAATTAATTCCTAATATGCCCTTGAATTCGAAAAGTCACAGGTGCATGCCCACGATTCGAACCTACTTCCTTTGACTTGTCCATACCACTAGGCTATCACTGCTCAAATATCATATCATTTATCATATAAATCGTCTCTATAAACTAACACCCATAAAAAGAAAAGTAAAACTACTGTCTGACATTTTTTTTATTTCTTTTGGAATGACAATTTTTTACCAGAATTAAACAAATCTCCGTAATGTACGAACGCATTAAAACCCAATTTTAACCAGATGGTCATAGTCGACGAGCTACTAACTACTAAACAAATATAAAAGCTAGATTTGTATTTCATGTGTCCAGGTGCCGGAGCTTGTACGCTCTGTCCCGCCTGAGCGTATCCTTGCTCTGCGGCAGCAAACACAATTTTTATGGGAACAGTATTTTTCTTCCATCGAAAAAATTGTCTTCTCTACAATAGAGGTAGGTTAAACATATTTTTATATAATATGCATAATGGTACGCTACTTTAATGTGGTCACAATTTGCGACTCGAAACGCCCGCTTTCTCTAAGCATGTTTACGTTATGTATATGTAGAATAAAATGATGTAACCAATAGTATAGTTTTTTTGACATAATTAAACATCACTCATAGAATATTAAATGATCTAAATTGTAAGATTAAAACTTAAAACGTGAATATACCTACGTAATAGGGGAGGTGCAAAAGGTTGATCATTATTAGGGGGTTATTACACTATCATATATTTAGGATCATGTGATCTTATCCTACATATTATATTCAAAGACGAAATTATTCATAAGACTATTTTTGTCTTAATCTATGAGTTTTGACTCATATAATCTATGATGCTAGATAATACGATAGTGTAATATCTCTCTTACATATTACGCAGGTGCAAGTCTGCCATCTATTTTTAATAAAGTTGGCACAATTTCGAAATATCCGCAAATCCGGATTCGGTAATGATTTCGAGACAATAGTAAATACCACTGACCAATTGACCAATAGATGATCGTTTAGCATGCTAGCAGGTTTATTATTATAATGGTATGGACTGAACAACAAAAGTTCAAATCAAAACCACACCAAAAGCCAAAATGAAGCTCTTCAGTTAGCTGATTAAACCTGGATTATATTCTATTCCTCCTTATGTGTATTTTCACTTAGTGTCGTATTACGGAACCTAAGGTTCAGTAATGCGACACTTAGATTTTTCTATTTTCAGATATTATTGGAGCGTGTTTTAGCACACAGATCATCGAAACAACGAGAAGCTTTAATTTGGAATGCATCTCCGGGTGCTCTGGGAACGTTAGCCACATATGGGGATTCCCGCGTTCATTTGCCTATTGCTGCACCTATTCTTAAAGCCCCGTCTTGTCCATCTGCTTCTCTGTCTCCTCTTCCTGCCCCGTCCGTTCCTATGGCTGCTCCACCACCTACACCGGGTAATATGTACACTGCCTTATTATACGTTCAGGCAACATCACCAGCATTACATAAACTACTCGCCAACATAGCGAACAGTGTCTATTGCGAAAAGGTAATACGCAAATTGTTATTTTAATGTCACTATGGGCATAATTACTTTCCATGTAATAGGGGGCGAGCCTATTGCCATTAACGGGGCACAATTCCAGACTCCGTACTGCTACTGAGAATTTCCAAATGGAACAACCCAATAACACTGCTCGACGCGGGGATAGAACCAGGACCTCGTCACAGATTACTAAATAGTTACTTCGTAAACCTCGTGCTCAGCATTCGCGCTTGTTACCACTACTAACCAATAAGGCAAACCACACATTTATATAGCCCAGGTGTTAACACTTTCCTTATTGTTGTGTTACTGTCGGTATATAATTTATTTTGGGGTAAAAACTTCTGAAAACGTCAGTAATAAATAAGATTTTAACTTCCCCTGACATTTTGGAAGCAGGAACGAAAATGTCGAACATTTTTTACTGAAAAATCAACAAAATATTAACAAAGAAGGTAAATGACCAATAAATACCTATCACAAGTTAGGTAATTACCTATTTGCACGAGTATACCTACATAAAGTAGTGTATGAAACTGCACATAACTAGGTATTAAACCACTTGTGCGTCACTATTGAAGTAGGCGTAGGCGAGGTTTTTAAACTTCTATTATGTGACTATAACTCCAATTATGTGACAGTTTCATTATAATACTGTATTAATAACACTTCTATGGTTGTTAGGTCGTGCTAGTGTGGGACAGTGAACGCGGCGCGCCATCGCTTAAGTCGTTGACACGCGTACCAGGAGACAAGCGTGACCCATTACCTGTGCTCGTCGTGGACGCCACCACACATTATCCTGGGTGATTTAAGCTATTTAGTTATCTATAATTATTGTGATTAGATATGTAGGTCGGAAGTACTTAACAAAAAATATTTTAGGGAAGGTGTCTCGGCTAGGTGGCAACCGCTATGGGCGGTCCCGACGGCTGCGGTGTTTTCCTTGGACGGCGATGCGCCACTTCTGGCTGAAGAGCTGGATTTTGCTTTTCGCGTTTGGCAACATTTTCCAGAGCGCATAGTGGGCTACCCGGCACGAACTCATTTCTGGGATGAAACTAAGGTTGTAGTTATATCGTGAGTAGAATGATTGTAACACTCTTCTGGACTATGTAACAGGAGTACTTTTACCCAGGGTGCATGGGGATACAGTAGCAAGTGGGGTGACGCGTACTCCATGGTGCTGCCTGGCGCGGCGCTCGTGCACCGCTCGGCGCTGGCGCAGTACGCGGCCAGTGCGCCAGCACTGCGCCAGGCCGTGCGCCGCACTCGCAACTGCGAGGACATCTTGCTAAACTGTCTCGTCGCACACCTCACACGCCGCCCGCCGCTCAAAATAGCTCAGCGAAGACGATATAAAACTGCCCATCATAGATACAAGTACGTAATTAATTATAGGTGTCAACAATATTGACAAACTATTTTAATTCAATTCAGATCTAACTGATACTGATTTTAATTTATAGGTCATCTTGGAGCGATCCAGAACACTTCGTGCAAAGACAGTCCTGTTTGAACACATTTGCCACTGCTTGGGGCTATATGCCACTCATGAGATCTGTATTAAGATTAGATCCAATATTATTTAAAGACCCTGTATCAACACTAAGAAAAAAATATAGGAAAATGGAATTAGTGACCTCTTAAGATTACTTACAAGAAGAAATTATTGTTTGATATTCGCATTTCACGCAATGCATATCGAGTAAAACATAATTTACTTCAAATGAGTTTGATGACTTATTGAAGAAAAATATGCTTAAAATCGTTTAAGTATATTATTATATTCATCCCTTTTAATTAGGAACTTACCTAAAACGTACCTTAAGTATATACCGCAGGTCCGCAATACCTCAGAGTATCTATACCTACTCGAAGGCAAATACTAAGGATTTTAAAGCGATCTAGGGGAAGTCAATGAATCCTATGGGATTGGAATGGAATCACTTTCACAAAGTAGACTTTGGCTGGCATGCATTTACTTAGTAGCTACTTGTTAATTCATAATTAATTGTAGCCTTTTAAGCTCTGTATGTAATCACATATAGAAATTGTTATTTCTTTTTATTATTAAAAAAAATATATGAGATGTTCTTTTTTATCTTATAACTGTAACAACCCGCCTAATGAAGAGAAGAAAGCTGTTGGAAAGCCAGGTGGACTTTGAGCTCTTTCATAAAGGCACAACATTAAATATATACCTAAGTTTTCTCTAATAGTTCAGCCATAACTCGCTTATTCCACTTACAAGATCTATGGAACTAGTGAGAGGGATCCTTCTAAAACCAGGAATACCTACACTATTGACGCTAAAAATTCTTTTTTTTTTTTAAGAAGGCATATCTGTATCTTTTCGCATTTCTGAAAGCAAACAATGACTTGCTCCTTAAAATTATCCCTTTGACTAATCCAATTTTACAGCCAAATCTTTCTTCTTTTTTCTTTCACTAATTTAGCCACACATATTTTCTCTGCTAGCAATGGCGAATGCTACATACAACTCGATTTCTACCGGCTTCTTGTTGAAAAATAGCAGTCAAGTGTTTACAAGCTAGGCCATTGGTCGTTCTCCGGTTTTGCTCCGGCTTACCTTTTACCTACAACAATTTACCCTTCCCTACTGACTGCTAGTACCCATATGACACTATTTAATAGGTTTCGAATACTTTCCATTCCAGAAACAAAACAATAATAGTTTGTGTACCTATACTTTTACTTCTTGCATGTAAAACAGCGTGTAATATCCTAAGTGTGATTTTACCCCCTTGTTCCTTCCCAACCTACCATAACAATGCATCCGGGTCTCCGATTGACTAAATTGCGGACTTTACATATAATACTTAGTAGTTTCCTTAATAAATCTATTTTTGATGTCACTTAAAATAAATATTATTCTAGAGAACTATTGCCTTACTTCGTCTAAAAGCGACACTGTAGGTAAGGTAAGTACTATGTTGGTTACCCTTACATAAAAAGTTGTCAAACCTAATAAAAGTAACTAATCACCAAATCGATTAGGCAGCACGTTATATTAGGAAGAATCCGTGGGCCATCGAACTGCACCGTAGTGGTAGAGGTAAGCATTGCATAAGTGGAACACAAGCTGACATAACGAATAACTACTTCGCAATCAGCGCCAGCGGTGGCCTTGGCCCCGATGGTGCTTGCGCGCGGGCTTCGCGCGCTTAGTGTGAACACCGTGCTACACAGTGCACTCGTCTGCTTAGTCCGCGGAGCCGGTGCGCAAGCGATTCGATTGATAACTTGTACATCGTATTGTTCGGTAAATATATTTGTGATTTATAATATGGTTCAGTGATCATAAAAGTATAGAAGTGGTGGTAATCAGTGTGATGTGCAAATTACCTGTAGTTCGTGTCTTTAAAAAAATACGTTGGTACCTAGGTCACTAAGTATAATTAATTAAAGCTTACTAACACTTACTTCTTGGAGAATACCTATTTAAACGAATACAACACGCTACTTGTCGCGGGTTCGATTCCCGTATGGTGCAAGGTTTAAAAAAAATCTTGAGTTAAATAGTACATGACCGTTCTCTAAATTTACTTGACCAGATTGCAATTGAACAACCTTTTTAAAAGAAACTTTTATGTGAAGAAGTGCGTCAGTGGTATGTCTGGAAAGGAAACTGCATGCTAGTCCTGGAAATTGAATAGGTTCCTACACGTTTGACATTTGGCGATCACCCAGTGCGAAGATAAGGATGTTCAATTATTTTGTTAAGTAGGTAGGTACACATAGGCATACCCAGCCTTTGGCTTAGGGTGGAACAATTTTTAGTCTAGGGCGGGTACACTATCAAATTCCTGTTGGTACCTACTATAATTACTAAATGTCAGGCATTTTAAGGCAAGCCAAATCCAATCGAAAAATAATCAAATACTTTTTTTTTCTAATTATTTTTTTATCATTATTAGGTGGTATTTATCTATTTATTACGTATAATATCGTTTTTATGTTGTCATTAAAGTATAGTACCCCAATTAACTAATGAGACATTACAAGAAATTAAAATACTTATACTTATGTACCTACTTTACTAAATACCTACTTATCATGCCATGAGTACGTACGTAGGTAGGTACTATTGTGCCGTGAGTCCGTAAGCAATAGCTCTGCCATAGGTTTCACAGGCATAAATGCTTAATATTGCTTACAATCTAACGTTCAAAACTTTTATAAAAAGAAAAATATACGAGCAGGAATTGAACTTGCGACCTTCTGGACGTTAAAGCCATCAACCGCTCTGCCAACAGTTATTCGTAATCCAGCTCGTGCTATTGAAACTGTTTTCTAAATTAAACTATCCTAGGTGGTAGTGACATATCTACTGATCTTGGTACGGCGTACTGTATGACATTTTTATAATTTAAATTGTTTAGTACATTGAAGATTCGATTCCAAACTGGAATTGAACCTGCGACCTTCTAGTTAAAGCTACCAGCGACACTAGCCGCTATGCTAACTGCTTTTCGAAATACCGCATATGATATCGACATTCTCTTTTACATTCAACCTTCCTCGTACGGAGTACTGGAGATCTGTCTTTACCACAAGGTCATAGGTTCAAATTCTGTAAAAATTTTAGACTTTTTGCTTCGCATGCGTTAATTTAAAAAGTACCTAAACTTAATATCTAATAATGAACATTCGGTATCTAAATCTGTGGTTTTATGAATGAAAAATCAGTTTATTTTTTGCTTCGAGTTATTTCGTGTAGTAGGTACCTGTTCAAGTTGTTACATACTACCTACTCTTCTAGTATATCTGACCTATATCGTCGTACCACTCGTACCTAACCAACTGCGGAATAGTGAAGTCGATCTTGTAAGACTGGTTTTAATTTTTCCGCATTTCTGTGTTACGTGAGAAATTTATACGATGACACTATAACACGTACACGACTGAAAAAGTTAGGAATTATAGTCATATATAATATAATACTTACCTTCCCGATGCACCTGTTATGTACCTAGTCAAGGGATTTATTTGGATCCCTTTTTTTGAAAATCTAAATGCCGGCCGAGGCCGGAATCGCTTTAAATTTGAATACCAGCGATAATCTATCTATAACCTAACTAATATGTGCTTGCACCGGAAGCACAGAATAACCGGAAGCCTACTAAACGTTATTAGGGGGGTCCTGCCGTTTCCCAAAATATGTTTCGTCAAATTTCACTTCCCAAAAAACTTATCGCATAGTTTCATTTCCCAAAAAAATGCTTAGCAAATTTACATTTCGCATTTTATTCACTTGGTCAAATATTCATTTGGCAAATATTTACTTGCTCAAATTTTATTTAGTCAAATATACATTAAGCAAATGCTTCATTTTGTAAAAAAAAATATTCCAAAAGGAAGTTCGTTCACATTTTAATTTTAATAAGGGTGAAAAATTGTAAATTAAAATCTGATGTTTGGGTTGGGTTTAGAAATAAACATCCAGAATTTGTGTAATCTAAAGGTGTGGGGGAAGTTATTCTTACGGCGTTATTCTTCTTAAAAAATTCGGCGCGTCTCCAGTTCTTCTTAAAAAATGATTGAGCCCCCTCAATCATTTTTTTTTGCCGGAGACGCGCCGAATTTTTTTTCAAAATCGCGTCTATAAACTCGCAAATTCGTGAAATAGAACGTAATTTTGCACCCCGAGAACGGAATACCCCGACTTGGGTTCACCCCGACTTGGGTGCACCCCGGCTTGGGTGCACCCCGACTTGGGGGCACCCCGACTTGGTTAGGTTAGGTTAGAAGATGATGACGGGGGCTGGTGAGCGAGCGCAGCGAGCGAACTGCCCCCGTCATCATCTTCGTGGGTTTTTTTTAAAACCACCCAGAAGTAAGGATTGGAGATAAAACATAACCATTCCTTAACTTAGAGAAAAAAGTGAGGTTATGTTGGAGTGGGAAGAGTATATTTTTCAAACCATATTTGACTACCTAATATTTGGTAAAATGAAACATTGCCATGTAATTATTTGCTAAACAATAAATTGCTAAAAATAGTTTTGCTAACTGTAAAATTGCGAAAAGATGGTTTTGCCAAATGAAAATTTGGGAAACATACTTTGGCAAGTGTCACTTTGGGAAATGTTTTTTGCCAAACGTCAGTAAACCGTTATTAGGATCTACTTACACCTATTTTAAATGTGTGTTTTTTTCATATATGAAGTATTCGGCATCATTTATCATTAATTATAAATTATCTGATATGGTTGAAAGTGGAAGAGAATTTCGATAATACTGATGGGGTTATGAATAACTTAGTGACAGAAAGACTGGGGGCTTTACCCAATACGTCGCGGGTTCACACCCTGTTCGTAATCGTTTTTTTCTTTCTACAAAAATTTCGAACTAAAGTATTCGCATAGTTGGTAGGTACTTAATACTTTATAAAAATGATTAGGTACCTATATGTATCAATGGGACAAGATGAAGCACTTTTTCTTTTTATAACGTGTTTCATAGTGTTTGTGTCTAACAGTAGAATAAGTTTTATAGATTTCTGTCACTGTAATATCTATTATAATTTAGTGACAGACTGCTTGGTTCTTGCCACTACTGCTATACCTACTGTTCTTGCGACAGTGTAGTGTAAGTAATGATCACGGAGGTAATTTTCTCAAGCAATAATTATTGCCTACATATTGTTGTTCGATACGTACGTTACCTCAGTGGAGGTGAATGTCTTTGAATAAAAAAGTATTTACATACCTACGCGATACCTACAGAATTATAGCTTCCGAAATAAGATAACGCATTTAACTCTTGCATATAGGTAGGTACATAATTATGTACCTAGGTAGCAAGAGTGTCTGGCGAAATATAAGCAGACAAGGTAATATGATTGTAAACATATAATATTTGTAAGGTCCATGTTTCACTCACTGGTGGGGGCAGTTGCGTTTATGAAACTTAGCTTAAATTATGTGATAATAAATACCTATTGTGTCTGTTTTATTGGCAATACGTAGACATTAGTAATGCAGGTATTATTAAAATATACCCCTACGTTAGTATAATGCAACCGAACGGACCAATTATTTCAGAAATTATGTACTTAATATTCGTACTATAGGTATGGGCGTCCACCGATCAACCGAAAGAGATCACCAGCTGAGTCTGTGGTCGTAATGGGCGTCATATACCTACGGGCGTGTCTCTGGCGTGCCGTTGATTGTTAAAATAGCTTTGAAGGTGACTTAACAGTAGACTTAGGCCAACACAAAATATAAGGTAAGTTTACTAATAAACTGACCATAGCGAATATATCTACCAGGATATTGGGCTACCGATTCTAAATTCTATATAACTATTATATTCTTTCTACGGCCATGGCATGCCAGAGAGCCAGCCCCCCCCCCCCTGAAATAAACCCTAATGAGACTGACATCTACTCTCCCCGGCTACAAAAAAAAGGTAGACAAACAAAAAAGGTAGGTACAGTGGTACACTAAACAATCTACTAGTAGATTGTACTACTATTAGTACGATTGTACTACTACTAGTAGATTGTTTAGTACACTAGTAGTGTTTAGTGTACCTACCTACTCCCAAGTCTTAATCTTGGTCCGATCATAATTATTTTTGTGTGCACAGATTTAATAAATTACTAATGTATTATTTACGCAGGGGCTTCGGCGCAAAGGCGATAAAAATGGCACCAGGGGTGCAACACTACGTCGTAGTCACAATTTTATTAATCGCCATAATATCACCGTGCATCAATGCGCAGCCAGTTAGTACAGTACATTCTCTGGTTAATACCTACTAACAAATGATCTAGCTCTTTATTTATAAGATTCTTATTTTTTTTAAATATTCTTAAGTAAGGTGCATGGATAAATAATTGAAAACGTGGGAACTTTTTGAAAATTATGAATTACTACTAAACCAAGCAATATTTTCCGCTCCGTCAGTCAGGGATGTAGCAATATCAGAAAATTTAATAAATCCGACTATTATCTCGCTCGACCAAGCTGATGAAAGGAGGAAAGAGACTTAGGCCGGGGTTCCACCAAAGTGGAGAAGAGCGGAGAGGAGATGTGTTTTCATACAAATGACAACTCGAATGAACTCGAGCGGCACCGTTTGATCCGTCATTTGTATGGAAAAACATCTCTTCTCCGCTCTTCGCCGCCTCAGTGGAACCGCAGCCTTAAGCTATTAAATAAATAATTCTTTATGCATATAAAAATTATAGCAACAGGAACATTTTTTTTTGGGAAAAAAAGGAACCTACCTACTTACTTACTTTTGTAAAATAATTAAACTGAAATTTAAACAGAATAATTTAGTAAGTTTATTATTTTAAAAAGTTAAAAAACTAAAATAATCAGGAAGTAGGTACCAAATTAAATTTAAATCGAAATAATTTATAAGCAAATAAAACAAAGTGGGAGTCAAAAATTAAGCATTAAAATTAAATCTCAATATCGCAAAGATTTTCTATAATATTAAATGTTCTTACGGCACATTCACGTTCACTTTGCAACAAACTTTGATAAACGAAAATCCCAAAACGATGTGGCATGTGAGCTATTGATAGCAAAGAAATTAAGAACTCTCACCAAGGCAAAATTAAGGTGCGCTAAAAAGAGGACAAAAAAAGAAAATATCACCTACTTACTAATAAATTTCAGGAAGGTTAAATATTGATTAACACCTTGAAACACACACTGAAAACAAGGTTTTGAGGTTTTGTCCTTCTAGGTGATTTACCTATTTGTGGTTCAAACCTTCATTATAACTCGGCGGAAGTTCCGCATTTGCGCAAGTGGAGGCGAGGTTTTGTTCAGCCCTACCATCATTTAATCTAGACGCCCTCTGCTAGATGGCGCCTAGATTAATATTGCCTTTAGTACTTAAGATTAATATTACTTGGCATGCTTACAGGTGGTTGCGTACGCAGTGGCGGGAATTTTTTTTTTAATAGAAGAATTATGTTATTTTGCCCCTGTTAAACCCAATAAGTGGTTTGGATTTTGTTAATTGTGTAAATGTCGCAGTCGGATTATATAATCCGCCATATTACATTACGGCTAGCCGGTATAAAAAACAGGGCCGTTTTGAAATGAGGCGGTTCAACGATTCGACATATATTATGTACAATTGTACATAGGTACATACATTGGGCATTATTAAACGACAGTGGGCAAAAGCGCCTTGAAATTGTAAGGCAATTTTATTTCGCTTACATTTTTTTATTTGCATATTTTTATGCTTTGCAAGATTTATTCGAGAAATATATAATATTTTTTGTGCAGTTTGAAAATAACCTCATGCCAATAGTCGACTATTTGATGGGGGATATGATACTAGCAGACAGTTTTGTTATTTCATTCGTTTTTACACTTAATTTTATTATTGAACTTACATTGAGAGATTAGTGTTGGACCATGGAAAAAATCTATATTGAAAAAAACCATTACCTTGTGATTCTTGCGAAGTAGGTACCTACCTACACGATACGCTGGAAAGTACGATACTAAAATATAAAGTAATGTTCAACATGACCAACAAAGGTATATTGTTTCAATCTTTTGCCATTTTTTTTTTTTTGGAAAAAATATAAAACTTGCATCTTAAAATTAAATTTTTCGCGCAGCCAAAGTTGTGAGGGCAACCACTTCATTAGTTTATTAAGGTGAATGGTAAAAGCTAATATTTTGGATGATTTCGTAGATCTCTATAACAAGGGCAAGTTAATAATAGTTTCCTATTTTAATTTTTTCATATTTTTTTTTGGGTGGCAGGCCCAGGACGCGGTGGCGGGATGAACACGACTCATAACTGGAGGATTGGACCGAAACAAGTAGAAGGAGGGAAGGGGGAGGCCTTTTCCTTGCAGTGGGTCAATATAGGCCAGAATAATAATAATAATATTTTTTACAGCCAACAGCCGACGATGTCATAGAAAGGGATCGAACTGCACGGCAAGCGGCAATCAGAGCGGGTAAAAGTTTAGCTGTAGCTCCAAAAAGAGGTTTCTTTGGAACCATATTCCATGTTATATTAGAGGTAAGTACGTTTTCAAATATGATATACTTATAATAATATTATCCAGTATTATCTCGAAGGGTAAGGCAGAGAACTTTTACAGCCACATTTCAGATACAAAACCCATTTAACTACCAACTTATATTTCAATCACAATATCCAATTTTAATAAAGTGGCTCCATCGTGCGATGATTCTACAGTGTCAAGGTTGAAGTTAAAACAAATGAAAAAAAAGTTAAAACAATACTAACAAACCACATTAAAACGGAGCGGTTTGTTTGAAGTTACAGCTTGGCACAAAAAAGTCTGAGCTGGAACGAAAAAAATATTTTTTTAAACTCATGTTGTAAGTAAATAAAATAACATTTAAGTGATTCAATTTATTATATTTGATGA
Organism: Protodeltote pygarga; assembly: GCA_936450705.2. Lineage (NCBI taxonomy): Eukaryota > Metazoa > Arthropoda > Insecta > Lepidoptera > Noctuidae > Protodeltote > Protodeltote pygarga. Next base: position 8,897,185 of record OW388249.2, on the reverse strand, counting down.
CAAACAATTCGTCATAGAAATATTTATTTAACAATTAACTTGTAATTTTGAGTTGTAGTGTGTGAAGTGCACTCTCACTCTTTTTTGCCAAACTGTAGCTGTGGATCGATTTTTCTTATGGAATGACTATTCCGCATTCAAAAATGTTGGGTCTACACTCTGTCGTTTTAAAAACCTGCCAAATTTTAGGACGTACCAGAAGGTATATGCAACATGGTGTAGGTACCTATATTGTTTTTATTATTAAAAAAAAGCCGTAGGTAAGACCTACAGTTACGAGCAAAACTATAGGTACAGATACACCGCCAACCTGAAAAGGGGTCTTTAAACTCATCAATAACAATTTATATGAACAATTTTTACTATGGTAATCCTGAAATCGCGAAAAAAATTAACTTGAAATTTATTTTTTCAGCAAATCAACGACACCAAAAGCGCTTACAATCAAATATCAGAATTAGTAAACAATCAATTTGCTGATGATAACGTAAGTATTCCGAATTTGGTATTGTCGAAATGGTCGAGGTACGCTACGGGAGCGGGACCCTATTACCACTATTACCTACTAAGCCCCCGCTATCTGTCCGTCGGTCTGTCCTATAATAGAACTGTATCTTTGAACCGTAATAGGTACACTTGGATTTTTTTTCATAGTGTATACTAATACTATAATAAACATTTTAAAGCCGAGCTTTCAATAATGTTTATGGAACTGACATAGGTACCTAAATAGTAAGACGACTAACTAAGAATCGGTTAGCGGAGCCTATAGCCAGCGGCGTCGCATCACAAAGAGTCGCCAATGTGGACAGTACCAACTTATCTATATTATACACCTACCTAGTTTATTATACCTGACAAAGTATTCGCCTCAGTCCAAATACACATTACGGGGCGCATGTCATAAAAAGGCACTTAACTTATTTTCATGATTTTAATGTATTTTATATACAGGCTATTACCGCGGCTCCAGATACATCGAACAATGGTACAACAGAAACTCCAAAAATTACGAGAGCAGAATTCCTGAGAATTCTCGATCGCAATCTTAAGGGGTTGAATCGACTTCGTAATATTGAGTGGCGGGAAGCTAAAAAGGTAATGAAACCTATGTGATACACATTGGTAATCGAGACATAAAAAATATTATTAAAAAACAAAAAACCCGACTGCTAACTAAAAAGATAGAAACAAGTTGGTTATAGATAGCTGATCATACTTTACACAGTGTTCACAAACGCAGTCGGAGGCATCCTTTAGGTAATATTCTTCTGGGTTTAGAGAGAGAGAGAGAGAGAGAATGAATAGTTAATGCCTCCGACTGCGTTTGTGAACACTGTGTAAAGTATGATCAGCTATCTATAACCAACTTGTTTCTATCTTTTTAGTTAGCAGTCGGGTTTTTTGTTTTTTAATAATATTTTTTTCCCAAGAGATAGTTTAAGAACTATATTATAATATAGTCGTTAAACTATGTAAGTATGTACTATATATTATATAATGGCAATCATTTATCACGAAAAAATGCATAGTTCCTGTAGGTCTCACGGACGAAATCGCGGGCTATATCAAGTTTAAACATATAAGTTGTATATATTTTTGTAATCACCTTTTAAAACTCTTCATTTTGATACCCCTTACGATTGGTTTGGGGGGACTTTTTTTTTATTAATCACACCTTTTGGCGCCAAAAATCTGCCATATCGATTTTTTTAAATTTGTATATACCCAGTGACACTCGCGCAATAAAGACGAATCCAACGACATATCATTCATCAAAATCGCTTTAGCCGTTTAGTAGTTACGAGGGAACATAGGGACGGACATACATACATACAGGTCAAACACATAACCCTCCTTTTTGGCTTCGCCGCAGTCGGGTAAAAATACACTTTAGAATGCTTTAACTTACTAGGTTATTATTTATATTGAAAGTCAATCAGACTGAAAGTAAAAAGTAAAGAGATTTTTCGTTATTTTGAACCTAACTTTAAACGTAAAATATTGCATTTTTCTTTAATTTGCGCACCTACTCAACAAAGACTTTGATTTATCTCAAAATTTTAACTTATACATGCGCTGGGCTATGGAGCACAAATCACTGACTGCGCTAGTTCTCCTAGATTTTAGCTGTGCCTTTAATTCTGTGGATTTTGATATCCTCTTAGGCATAATTCAATGTATTAACTTCTCTTCTTCTTCTCTAGCTTTGTGTGGGTCGCTCGCAGTGTGTCCGTCAAAAAGAGACTTCCTCCGATTGGTGTGAACTCACTGCGGGTGTCCCTCAACTCTCATGGTGGAGTCCTCTCTCCCCTACTATTTTTCTATTTTCATAAAATCAATCACTCAGGTTATCTCTTCCAATTTCCACCTTTACGCAGACGATTTGCAGCTTTACCGTCATTTTGACTTAGCTGACTCGGAGAGTACTATTAGTGCTTTGAATGGCCACTTGGAGCGCATTGATAGATTGGCTAGGTCTTATGGGTTACTGGTTAATCCCAATAAGTCACAGGCTTTAATAGTTGGTAGTCGTTACATGCGGAATTCACTTGGCTCAAGTACCTTATCTCCGCTAACTATTAATGGGTCGCCAATACCTTATTCAGATTGTGCTAAAGACTTAGGGGTCTAAATTGACTCGATCTTTCGTGGCGCTCACATGTCAACGAGGTTAGTAAAAAAGTGCACCACACCTTTCACTCACTGAAATGCCTTGCCTTTTACGACTAAGATCACTCTTGCTCAATCTACTACTAATACTAATCTATTGCTCTTATTCAGCCGATTATAGATTACATAAAAAACTCGCTGGTGGAAAAGCACCTTTATACTGGGCGGAGAGTAAAACAGGTGTTACGCCTTTGACAGTATCAAAAAAGAGGAAAAGGAAGCATAGACGAACATTGATATGCACATTGTAATTAATAATTTAATTTTCAGGACTCTGCAGCAAACCTACGAGGCTACATGGACGAAATATTTAGAGGAAAAAAATCGAGAAGCACGAGATAGCACTAAACTTAAATATAGTACCTATTAGCTTATGCATGGGCTTATCTAGGGGGACGTGTACCTTCCTTGCTGAATCTAGGACCTTTTAGTTAATTATAATATACCAGAAAGGCAAGCTCCCCTAAGCCAAAAGCTAGGTGTTGCCTTCGAATAAGTCAAATGTTAGGTATTCCCATGCTTATAAGGAAACCTACCTACGCCTCTGTGACGTTCTGCCAGTGCGGCCAGTACAATGTATTAATTTTATACTTTCCTAATCTCCAAAAACCAAGTCAAGTTAGAAATTGCAATATTTAAAAGTTCGTTTTGAAATCCGTACTAAACTCTGTAAACCAATCACTTCCTTGCCTTGCTTTGAGTTGATGTTTTTCCTCGCCGTTTTAGCAAGTAGTAATTAATTTCTAATACGGACATAAATCCTAAAAGTTAAAGGTACGGGTGTGGGTTTTACTTACGACCTTTGACTTAGCAGTCCAACGGTCATACCAATAGACTATCACTGCTTTCTGCTACTGCTATTACTGTTTACTGTTAGTAGCTTCATTAAAAAAATATTTAGTTTATAAAAGTCTCTGATATTAACTGCATTTGTCAATTCGAATTACAAGTCATTAATTCATTATTTTCATTACTTACTGGTATATTTTAATAATGAGTCGTTATCATTCTTCATGGAATAAAATATTCAAATTTAAAATGTATTTTTAATTGAATTGTTGGTATTTCACGAAGAAAACCACTAATGTTTAACTTCTTATATAATCATGTCTAATTAAAGTTAGAACTTATAGTTTATACCACAGTCATACTTAGATTTAAGTCTGTGGTTTATGCTATACTTTCACCTACTTCGGCTTGTTTTACCTTCTTCTTAGGGAATATGTGTAATATAGCACGACAACCCGGGTACAGTTCAAATGTAGTTTTATGTATATCCGTTTTTAGCCTTTTCTTCACTGGCTCTTCATTAAGCATAATTTCTAAAGCTTTTTCATGGCTCAGATTCCTAAGATCGTGGGCTTTTATTTTCAGTTCACATCTATCTGCTCCATCAACCTGAAACAGTCGAGTATACCTTGTTAAACCACGGCGGCACAGATAAATTCTCGTAAAGAAATGATTGAGTTGGTTTAGGCAAGTACTCACTTTACATAAAAATGATAATTCATAGTCCTCATCTACTTTTGGCCATGATTGGTCTAAAACACCTTTTTGCCAATCTATCAGATTTGTAGTCTCACAAATTCTGTGTGGTGCTGATAAAAGGCCCGACCATAGCTCAGAACAGAAGTGTGGAGTCACTGGCGCCAGCATTATTATTAACACTGCCAAAGCTTTTTCAAATTCATTACTATTAGCCATTACTTGTGGTGGTATGTTATTCTGTAGATACGAAACAAAAACAAGTTAGGTATCATTTTAATTGTGTAGGTAGGTACTTAATAACACATTAGTCAGATTCAAAAAAAACTGGTCAACGATTAACAAATTCGCGAAAATTGTAGATTACAAAGAGATTTTTGACCTGACTGATGAGATTTGTTTTATAATATTATATAATGGGTTTAAGCTCAGTCTTGAATTTCATATCCGTCTGGATTGAGTGATCTTTTTTATTAATAAAAAAAAATCTAAACGTTTAATAGTAACATTTAGTTAAAAATTGCCAAAACAGAACAGATTGCTATGAAGCAAAAATCCAAAAATTTATCAAATACAATGTAATGGAGTTATTGCCTGCTAGGTATGAAACGGCTATGAGCCTAAGCCTCTTTAAAAAATACCGATAAAATATTCATGATAAAATACCGCTTTAGAAACAATTTGTCACAAAAATCAAGACACTAGGTACCTAAGTTCAGAAGTTCGCGACAGTTTCATTGGATCACTCAATTTTAAATAACACATTTAGATTGTGTGATCCTAAAAATAAGGTTTTAGGTTGACGAAATACATAATTACGTATTATTTTATTCCATAAACCATAGTTTTCGAAATAGAACATTGTGTTATTAGGGCGGTACGTATATAATATAGGTACCTACAATACGAACTTATTTTTGCGGCCGAAAAAATAAATATGGTGCATGTGTAAATATTTTGTTACGTATCACTTCACTGTGCGTAGTTGACACGCACTTGGCATGTTTTTTATACTCAATATTTTACTTATTTTATTAAATGGTTAAAAAATATAGGGAAATATGACTTTAAATTCATGTATAACAACGTTTCTTATGCCAATATCATAAGTCATCGTTATGTTTCGGTAATATTGTAGGTACGGAACTATGCACGCCGCGCGCAACGGTTTCATTTTGTATGACAGTATAGTTGTTTCTTGGTAATCGATAAAGCATAAAACTAATTACCCTTAGCACGCTGGTCAAACCCTGCAATCTTGAAATTCCAACACTCAGTTTTTGAGTGTATTTGAAATGGTAAGTTGTAGTGGCAATTATATAGTTCCTCGAATCCCTAATTTTACTTTCATACTTATGGAATTCTTCAGGGGTTAAAGTATTTTTATCGGGATTATTGTTTCGGTGTCTTAAAAATTCTCTCATGGTAATCCACAGCCGATGTTGCCAATTTAACACACCAGGTAATGCTGTAATTTTAAATATAGATTAGTGTACATAGACTACATACAATAGTAGACGAGTGTCGTCATATTTTATATTTATATTTTATTCATAAATTTCAATGTAAATCAGAACGAAGAAAAGCATAACATCTCCCTGAGCCATAGTTTTATTATACTCACATTTAGCCAGTTATATATTTTAAGGGTTAAAGAAAACAACTCACTTGCATCTGACCAACGTCTGGGTGTAGCCGGTGGGACATCAGCGAGGATTAATAGACGAGTAGTGTCGCAGCCAAACATTGAAAGTAACCGTTCAGGATTTTCACCATTGTATTTGGACTTGCTCATCTTCTCCCACTGCGTCAATACCGGTTCTCCTGTACCCTTTTGCTGATATTCCTTACCAATTTTCTCTACTTCTACGAGTGGAATATATTTTCCAGAAGATTTCAACTTATATGACTGACCCATTACCATTCCTTGTACTACGAGTTTTTTAAATGGTTCTTTGGTAGGGGTCCAGCCTAGTGAATTTAAAAAATAACTCATAAACCTGGCATAATATAAATGTAATACGGCATGTTCCTTGCCCCCTATGTAAATGTCAACTGGCATATGATTAAGAATACGTTCTCTTGAAAATGGCATATTTTGATTTTTAGGATCCAAAAAACGATAGTAATACCATGAAGAGTCAACAAATGTATCCATAGTGTCAGTTTCCCTTTTTGCATTAGATTGGCATTCAGGACATTTACAATTTACCCAGTCATCAATTTTCTCTAAGGTTTCTATACCAGACTTTGAAGAATCAATTTTTGGCAGCTTTACAGGAAGTTGATCATAACGCACAGGAACTGCACCACATTTATCACAGTGAACGATTGGTATAGGTGTACCCCAATACCTCTGCCTAGATATAAGCCAATCTTTAAGTTTAGAGCTAACAAAATTGCCTCCTACATTATTCCCAAGTGCAATATCAATAGCTTGACAATTGGCATTTTCAATATTGATTACTTTTTTTTTATTGTTCACAGGTAAATTTAATTTTAAAGCTATTTTCTTGTCCTCTATATCAAAGTCAGAACAAGCAATAAATACATCTCTACCTATTGGATAAATAACACTATCAGTAATATAAACTGGCAAATCACAATCAGTTATTGGATTATAACTCGTTAGGGAATTATTAATACGACCCTTAACTTCTTGAATCAATGGATGATTAGAACTCATTGTTAGAAAATCACCATGGATGAATTTATAGGGTTCAGAGGTCCAGACATCAAAATTTTTGATTTCATTATTCACTTTCATTTTAAAAGTTACGACAACCCCATTACATTCACCAATCCAATGCTTTTGTAAATTAATAATATCTTTCCAATTCTCTAAACCCTCAGAGTCAAGTCCATCATATAAGTCTTTGGCAAACTTTGTAGTTTTTAAAAACCACTGAGTAAGATATTTTTGTTCAACTTTAGCTCCAGATCTCCATGAACACCCAAGATCGTCTACTTGTTCATCAGCTAATACAGTCTTATCTATTGGGTCCCAGTTGACTCTGGCCTAAAATGTGAAAACATTAAAAGATGTAAGTACTTAACGCATTTCATTTTATCATTTATGGGTCAAAAAAATATCGCACATTAGTAAAAAAATATAGGTATATCTTAAAATCCATTTAATAATATTCAGTATAGTATAAATTATTTTGTTATCTATCAGATTATGGTATTCCCTTTGCAGCAGAAGGACAGACAAGCAGAAAATAGCAAAATCCTAGATTAGCAGGAGGACAGTTTTGCATAAAGGCAGATTTGTTCTTAAAATCCTTCGACGTTACTAAAGTGAGTAAAATAGAGGATGAAAGTTTTTAAGGAAAATTAATTAGGTAATTATTTTGAAACTAAACAAGTATCTATCTAAGAAAAATAAAAATTAATACACAGAATGTTTAATCACAGTAATATTAAAGATGCGAAAATGTATTTTTTTTGTGTGTGTATTTTCGCAGCAAAGGAGCATCGAATTATAGTGACTTTTGCATTGATAGTCTATTGGCCGTAGAGTTACATAGGATAGAGTGTAAAATACTTCTTATCTCGGAAAAGTTGGAAACACGTTGCAAAAGTCTAGTTAAGTACGCAATTTAAAAAAAAGTTTTTACGACTATGTGATCAAGTCTCATGGGACGTGGTCTCAACTCCCATCTGTCTCGTTGGATTTTACATGACTAAAAAAGTTATTAAAATATTTTTGCTGATATTATACTCGGCCTAGGATACCTGGAATTTACAGGTTAATTAATAAGCCTATACGTAGATATATTAATATAATTGCTTCTAATGACTTGTTGTTTGCTCATTGAGAGCTGTTGTTAGTGCCCGTGCCCGTGTGGAAAATGAATAGGATTGAAAATGACGTCTCCTCCTCATGTAACCTGGTGTGCGAGCGAGAAGCAAATAGTTCTGGCGCCAATTTAAATCCTATTCGTTATCTACACGGGTAGTAGTTAAAAATTTTTTGGTTGACAGCAGATAAGATGCTTTTTTATACACTGCAAGTTGCAAAAAATCTCTGGAATATTAAAAAAAACCACTTACTTTACTTTGGTATGCCAACCCTTTTTCAAATAACTTCAAAAATATGTATTGAGTCCATTTGTAATAACTAGGATCACATGTAGAGATTTCTCTATCCCAATCAAAATTAAATCCCAATTGTTGTAATTGACTTTTCATAGACTTAATATTCGTTTTTGTCCAGTCTTCAGGTGGAATATTTCTTTCTATAGCTGCATTTTCTGCTGGTAAACCAAAGGAGTCCCACCCTATCGGGTGTATAGGACTTCTTCCATTCAATTGTTGAAATGTTGCTATTGTATCAGATATTGAGTATACACGAACATGTCCCATATGCAGGTTTCCTGATGGATATGGAAACATAGGCAGAACATAATAAGGTCTCTTGTCGGAGCAGCTTTTTGATTTCCTCACATAGTTGGACCAATGATTTTCAATATCTCGTTTTATTTCAGTAGTTATATCATACTCCTGAAGACAAGCATAAAAATATTTTTATTAAAGTACTATACACAAGAGATCCAAAATAAATAATGTGTGTCTACTTAATGAAACGTGAGAGAAGAGAAAATACTACACAGACTCACATCCTCATACACACCCTACACATGCAAGCTGTTCAACTCCACACAAATTAAGTAAATGTTAAAAGTATAATTTATTATGACGTATTTATTGATATAGTCGCGTCATTGTTTGAAATCCATAAAACTACGAAGCAATGCTAGAGGAGATATCTCCTTATATTATAAGCGGTGGCACACTAAACCCAATGTCCATGGGGATTCATTGTACCGTCCTGGTAGTGGGCGTGGCTTAACAGTTTAACTGGAGTTCTACGCGTTACGTGTACTACATACATACATAGACTCACACCTGTTTCCCAGAGGGCTAGTCAGAGACAATGGATTTCCACTTGCTACGATCCTTGCACACCTCTTTTGCCACATTCACTCTCATCACGTTCTTCATACATGCTCGTCGGTTTAGGGTACTCCTGACCTGACCTAAAAAAACTAACTACGCGTACTATTATTGTTTTCTTGAGTTAAAATAAGAAAAACATAAGTGTTGTGTGTTATTATTAGGCTTCAAGAATTACGCGGATAGACGTTCTGATTCTGATAGAATGAATGTCATCTCATTTCATAGGTAAGTATTTTTAAACATAATTTATAAAGAGATTTCTAGAACATTATTTCCTTTTTCCTTTAGATTTTAGTTTTTCTAATCGACAAAAGATGGTGCTAATGTAATAGACAAATAGCTGAAAAACACCTAAATATTATTTAAATCTTTACCTATAGGTTTTGTAACAATATAAACCCTTTTTTTATTTCATCAACTAAAATCAAAAGTATGTTTAAAATAAAAATTTATATCAAAACATAAACTTATAAATTTGGCACATTTTTGGCAAGTTTTATTTAAAGTTGCAAAAATAAAAAAATTGATATTTTCTTAAAAATTATACAATAGACTCTTTTTTTTTATAGACTCACGCCTGTATTCCCCAGAGAGGGTAGGCAGAGGTGTGCAGTACACCCACGTTTCGCCGACTATGTTATAAGTCCCACGTAATAGGGGGTGAGCCTATTGCCATTAACCGGGCACAATTCCAGACTCTATGCTGCTACTGAGAATTTTCTAATGGAAAAACCCAATAACACTTTGCCCGACCCGGGGATCGAACCCAGGACCTTGTGCTCAGCAGTCGCGCTTGCTACCACTAGACCAACGATAACGAATTATACAAAATCTAACATAATAAAATCTCTTTCTCCATTGCTTTATCAGAAACGAAAAAATATTTATAAATTATAGTCTTATTAATTTAATATTATAAATCTTCATAATAATTATAGTGAATGCATGGGATCTTTGAAAGCCAGCATGAAAAACAAATGTCAAGTGCAGTGCACAAATTGACCTCTGAATGCTGCATTGACATGCATAATAAAGTAAGTGTCTTTATTATTGAAACATTTATACCATGCAATCAAAAGTACAATCGAAATTATCTTACCCATAATTTTAGACTGCTTCGGTTTCGAGAAAAGTGAAAAATATATTTTTTTAACCATTTTATGCTCTGATACTTCTGTACCTTGAAAGTATTTATTAGAAGAACTGACATGTTATATATATCTGTATGTATTTCAAATAGAACAACCTATTTTAACTTTTACACGAAAACATTTACTGCTTTGAATAATAATTTAGGTACTGGTTATGTTTCTAAAATTGGATAACTTTTAACGCACTCATAATTCATTTCAACTAGTAGAATAGTAATTTTATTTTTGTTTAATAAAAATAATTTATTATTTCGTTATAAACAAACCGCATTAATGCACTGGCACTTGGCAGAGACGCCAGAGACATTTATTATCACATCACAATCCAATTCCAATTTTATTATACTGGCTCCATCGCATTACACGATGTTTCTGCCTATGATGCGTTAGTATCCCTAGTAAGTCTGTGTGCCTATGACAATTTATTCTCAATATTTCACAGTTGACAGTTGGTTCAACCAACTGTCAACTGTGGTTGACATTGACAGTTTCACACTTCTCGAAACTAACTATAGTATCGTATATCGTATTGATTCTATCTATAGTATCAATAGTTTTGCCCTGTCGATAGTCGAACATTTCACGATAGTATTTCTTGGTCATATCTTAAGGTATAATACATGTACTACATGGTGATTACATAGTTCATCTATCACATCATTTATAATATTTAAAATTCGCACTTCATTTATAAAGTTGCTTTATTAGATTGTCATTATATGCAATATTTTAGTGCAACGTTTTACAATTTTATTACTAGGCCATAGTATCTAAAATATGTCGATAGTTACTAAACCAAAACTATCGATACTATCGAAACGCGTCGCTATATCATAGTATCCTAAGTTATAGGATATACATAGATAGAGCAGAATAAGTTGAGTATAGTTTAATAGCTTGTACTCAACAGTTTAAATGGAAACATCTCATGGGACAAAAAGAGATAGATAGTATCGACCAAGATCAATAATATTGCCTAATTTTCCTATCGATACTACCGATAGTATCGACAGTATTGCAGAATTTTGATATTTTCGATAGGACTATTCGCGCTATCGACTGTTTTTCAAGCTCAACTTAGCGAAACTATCGCTATTGTAACATCACTATTTCGCTCACCAAAAATTTTTCATTGGCAACACAGGCACACAGTGTCAGTTGTCAACTAGATCAGCTTGTCAATGTCAAGTTATCCATGTCAATTGTCAATTTACTTCGCCTAATTTTGGATTGCAGTAGCATTGCAGTCTCTGTGAATCTCTGCTTGTAGATCATAATATCGAATACGATAGTAATTTTTTTACTAATTGGTTATTGATTGTATAAAAAGTTTATCTCAAAGAGTTCACTTTTATAAATATGGCAAGGCCAGGAAAAGATGATGCCTCAGAAGATGCGAAGAAAATAGTAGATGATGCAAAGAATTTTATTGAAAAAGCTATATCTGATATTGGGAAGACTTCTGCTACAAAGCAGTTAATTTTAGGAACTGCGTCAGGATGGTAAGTTCGCACACGATTCCACTGTACATGGGTCATAATAAGTCAAAATTATAATTTAAATTTCCTTTGTGTTAGTTATTTGCGCAGCATTACGAAAGGATACTTGGAATTCTTTTATGGCCTTCTGTGTCATATGATTCATGATGATCTAATCTTGTCTGCTACATACCTATTACCTATAATGTAATTTTAATATTTTTGGGGTGTTGTAGTGTTTATTTATTTAATGTACTATTTTCAGGATTACTGGATTTATTTCTATGAAGATTGGAAAATTTGCTGCTGTAGGACTTGGAGGGAGTGTAATACTTTTACACATTGCCAGCCAAAAAGGTTATATTGATATTAATTGGGACAAAATTAACAAGAAAGTCGATAAAATCAGTGACAAAATTGAAAAGGAAGCCACAGGAAAATCACCAGATTGGTTTGAAAAAGTAAGTATTATTTTTATCCCAATAGTGTTTTGATCACAAGCTTGCTGTTTTAAAAGGGTATCAATCTTCTTGTTACACTGTATTAAGAATCACTTGGTTTAGTTTTCTTCTGTTTTCTCTTAGGATTGGTATTACAATCAAACTGCATTAGTTTTGGATTTAATTGTGTATATTGATAGGAAAGGGACATTAAAGAAAGTTCAAGCATTCTTATTTTAGGTACCCCTGGCCCATAATGTTATAATAGCCATAGATATAGAATATCATATCATTTAGATTAATGAATTTAGAAGAGGCAGTGGCATGCCTAGTACCTAACAGTGCAAGTCCAGCAACCTTTGTAAAGGTTATATTGAAGTTGAAAATAAATTAATTTTATTATTATTGTTTTTTACTACAGTTATAAGGTAAGTGTGGTTTAGGCACTTTCAAATTAATTAATTAATTGAAATTTTTTGTTCATTTAAGTGTCCTTCATCATGCGCCGCAACTTTTTGTGTTTTTGATAAATTATTCAAAGTTGTGTTTTCGTGCTCCAAGGCTTCCAATTTTTCAACAAATAGATAAAACACGTAAGAACTATTATTTCAATCCAATCTAAGACATATAAACACGTAGTTAGTTCATTTTACATGAATGCCACTGTTTTCATATGACAATCTTTAACTTCAAATATCTCGGAAACATGACACTTTAAGGCAATATGTTGCTAACATTTTTTGTTTGTTAAGATGTCCTCTATCCAAATATACTAGTCTCATCTTGCGCCGCCACTTTGAAAAAAAATACTTTTATTATTTATTATGTATGTTTAGATATAAGATAATAATGGTGTTCAGCCCATTGTAAATCTCTGGTCATGTATATGGCAAGATCTTTTTGTGCCTTATCTGATAAAGTGATTGTCAATTACATCTTCTTTCGCCTGCCCTGGTCCCAGGTTACTTGGGGAGGGCGCAAAATGTCTTCATCTTCCATTCCTCTCTATCAGCCGTCATCTGAGCATTAATTCCTTTTTCATTAATATTAATTCTTACACACTTCATCCATCTTTTCTCTGGTCTCCCTCTCCCCCTCCATCCATCAACCAGGTCCTGATAACGGATTTGTAAAACTTTTCCCTGTAGTTTGTGGAGCATCGGGTCACAAGTTGTCCCTGTAACCTGTTGCGGGAACACATCATAACATTGGTTACATATGGAACTTATGTTATTTATTTCTTACTAATTGCCCAGAGAAACTTTATACGCGTGATTAACGTACCTCTATTCTACCCTACTCTACCTCTACCCTACTATACCCCTACTCTAACAGTCTTCCCAACAACCCAGCAAATCAAAAACCATGTAAATAGGCCCAGCAGTTCTCGAGTTATAGGTAGTCTAAACGAACAGCAGCTTGCTGATGTGCCTATTTCTCTTTTCATTAATTTTATTGTTGTAAAACATTAAAATTTAATTTATGCTAGGAAGTCCCATTGTCAAAGTCTCTGTTTTTAACCTTTTGTCCAGTTGAAATTTAAAACAAGGAGGCGGTAAGATAGGCCTGCAACTATAGGTACTAAGTAAGTGAAGCATGTCGTCGTGCAACCGTTTAAACCGTCCGACCCGCAGCTGAACAAACACCTAACTCACACTTTCAAAAGATTCTAGTTTTTTCGTAGCATAGTACGACAATTTAACTGGAACAAATGAGGTAGCTTTTTCTGGAGCTTGTTTGTTCGTTTGATGTCGCCCGCGCCTTCAACCGCGTGAAATTCCCGTAAGGTCTATGTCTATTCCTTCTCCTGACCCCAGGCTATGTCTTTGAAGACTGAACTGACCTTTTTTCTTCTCCTTTATTTAAATTTGTCAAAGCCATCTCTTTGTCCTCAACCAAGGAGAGAAGAACATATTATAAATGAATAATTGTTGCCTAGTGAAAACATGGCATCACTGTTTACCACACCGTTCACCACCATCTACATAACATTTAAACGGTTTTGTGGGGTTTATGTATTATAATAATATGTATGTAGGTATGTTGTATTAATTCAATAATATAAAAATAATATAAAAACAAATTCCCGTTTAGGAATTACGTCGATCGATTTCGATTCGATCGACGTAGACATAGCAAACATTCAAACAAAATTTTACCGGGCTACCGGTCGGTGTTAAACATTTCAGTAGTATCGAGATTTTAATTTTCAAAACAGGTACTTAATTTGGTGTAACATAATTTCGGTCATACGTACATCGGGATTAAATCACTACGAGACATCGAACTTCTATAATCCGTAAGACAGTAGTATCATTCATGTGTTCAATTGCGGTTTATTTGTTACAGGTAATTTTATTTGTCAAAAATAATTCCTATTATTCAGCAGGGTTTACTGGAGGATTCTTTTTTGGCATTGCATCATCGTGATTTTATTTAAAATAGTGTGTGAGTTTGTAAAGTTATATTTATATAATCTTCGTTTGTATTTTTTCTTTGTGAATTATTTTAAGTCTAAAACTTTATAAACATATTTATTTTATATTACTACTCCATTCAATTTCATTAGATGTAAAATAGGATTCTGAATCTATTAATAATTACCTACTTTTTTTTTCTAATAAGTTGGTACCTAAAAACGTGATGTCGCGGCCGCATCTGCGTGTGACTTTCGCCATACGAACTACAATGCCTTTAGCAATGACATGATAAACTTAAATACAATTGCGACGAGTGAGGCATTTTGGAATAATATAGATAATAATAACAACAACTTAATTTAGCGTGCAAACCATACGAAGTTTCAGCACGCATTCTTCGTGGCAATGCACATGCGGCCACGGCATAATAAACAATTCAATACATTTAAAGTTTCTTATTTGAGCATTTTATTGAGTAAGATTTAACGGATCAGCGTTTGAGACGCTGTTTTGAATAAGATCAACAATCATAACAAATGAAAACAATTTTTTTAATTTAGGTATTAAAATTTATACAAGTTGTTGCTTTGTAAACCTGCCAAATTTTAGGAGATTATAAGGTCTATAAAACTGAACTACTTTCGCCGAGGAACATATGTCGAAATCTGTAAACAAAAATTTAACTTCTCATCCAAAAGTGAGTCGCGTGACCGGTCACTTTGCATGAAAAGTCAATTTTCGATTTTCAGATTTCGACCTTTGTTTCTTGGGGAAGTTGTTCAATATCATGAACCTTATTACCTCCTAAAATTTGGCAGATTTACAAAACAACACCCTGTATAGGTATTCAGATTATCTTGTGGAGATGTGTCGAGCCACTGCTCGTTCGTACACAGAATAGTTTCTGAATCGTACAACTGTATGTAAAGTTTTTTTTTTTGTTTATTCACGTCTTAGTACCTACGCACTCGAAAAGCGAGCCAGTTAGGAGTTACAACTAGAGTTGTGACTTTGCGAGATCTGTTTTTCCGTTTTTCCAAATAACAAAACTTAAAAGAAGACAGGGTCGGAAAAATCGGGATGCAGAAAAAATGCATAACATGTTTACAATTCTTTTATTCAAAATCTCAGACTTTATTGAGATCAATATCACTACTACACTACACTACTTTGTTAGTAGGTACAACTACAGCTTGGCAAAAAAGAGTCTGAGGCGATGACAGTTGGAACTAAAATAAAATAATTTAAAAGTGATTCGTTTGATTATAATAATTAATGATACAAAAATCGTCACAGAAATATCTAAGTACCAAATAACTTGTAATTTTGAATTATTGTGGTATGAAAAGTTTGCCAGTGGCTCCCCCAATTTTTACGCGTGTTTCGATCTAGCTGGGCTCTTCGAGCTAGACCGAAAAAACTAGTGGCAATGCTTAGCTTGTTCAATGTACCTTCCGAATTTATTAACAAGATCGAAAAATATATTATGGGCCAAGTGACAGCCGCCAAAGTCGATGACTATATGGGTCCGATTTATGACATTTTCTATCACTTTTGCCATAGTTTCGAGATTCTCGCATTCTTGACGGATATTCTCTATGAGGGCTTTAAGAGTCTGCTTGTTAATATAACTCGTATCTTCAAGAATCCCTAGTCTGGAACGGTTAAGTAAATTAATTATACAATAACATAGACGAGTTTACCGTACGATTAGTACCGTACGAGTAGTATGGTAGTGGCGCGGTGTAATCGGCAAACACCTTTATGTTTGGTAATGTTTAGATTGTTTAGGTCCGCGTAGTTTTTACTTAATGGTAGGACGTCAGAAACGCAAATGTTGTACGTTTGATTATGGTGGCGACATCTGTATTCAACTTTGCGTGCATGACTACTCCTGGAGTCCTGGTAGCGGTATTATGTAGGTAAGTATAAAGAATTTATACAGTAACTAGCTTCCGCCGGATTTGCCCACATGGTATGTTGATAAATTGTAAACTATGTGTTACTCTGATGAAATTTTCGTCAAATTCCGTTCAGTAGTTTTTGCGTGAAAGAGTAACAAACATCCATCCATCCTTACAAACTTTCACATTTATAATATTAGTAGGATTTCTTAAAAGGGGTGGCACCTATTTCCCACCTTTGTGGCAGAGGCGCCTCAGGATGAAACTATGTATATGGATAAAGGACATTATTTTAAATAAACAAAATTTATGTTAGCAACATAATGCCCTAAGGTATCAAGTTGCTGAGATATTTGGAGTTTAAGATTGTCTTATGAAAACAATGGGGTTTACTTATAATAAGCATAAAATATATAATGTCTTATTTCACTTCGGCATAACGCAATTAAATTAATTGGTTTTTCGTGCTCTAGGTTTACAATTTTCTAATAAATAGTACCTAAATTACGTGAGAACTGTTATTTGAATATATGTCTTACGCATACTCAGGGCATACTGAAAGTTTCTGGATTCTGATTAATAAGAGAAGACTTACGATACTTTTATTGATAAGACTTACGATACTTTTATTGTCTTTCAAAGTTGGTATATTCCCTCGCAATTAATGCATTTTTTCATTCGCCGAAACCACTATACAAAGCAGCTAGACCAGTCTTCCTTAGGGACCTCTTCACTGGGCTTCATGGAACGCATTCACATTTTAGGGCATTAAGTTGCCAACATTTTTTGTTTTTAAAGTGACTTCTATATTAATAATAGAGATGTCGTGGTGGCGCATTGGTCACGGACCCGCTTTACAAGCGAGTGGGTGTGGGTTCGAACCTGGCAATTGGCATGTACCAATGTGACTTTTTCAATGTCATATGTACTTTCTTAGATATTCTAAGACACCACTGACTAACGGTGAAGGAAAACATCGTAAGGAAACCTGGACTTAATAGTCTGAAATTGCCAACACGCAGTGAGCTAGCGCGGTGATTAATGCTCAATCCTTCTCTGTATGAGAAGAGGCCTTTGCCCTACATAGGGACAGTTACAGGCTAATTTATTTATTATATTATATAAGCCTGGTCTCATCCAGCGCCGCCACTTCGAAAAAAAATTAAAATGGCGACGAATAGAATGCCAGCTTCCATACAAAAATATTCTAACCTTTAATACTTAGGTTGATTTCTTTGTACCTATATGCTCCATAGTTGATTTTCTTTTTCACAATACCTATAGCGTCTGACTTCCGCCATATTAAATTTTGAATAAGTACCTATATAGGTACTATATGTCTTTAGTCACACTTACAAGATTGAGATAAATAGATTGACGCAAGAATCATTAAAATCGGTCCACGCCCACTATGGAACATACATACAAAGGCTGATAAACACATTACACTCCTTTGCGTTAAGCAGTCGGGTAATAAATTAAAATTACCCGCCTAAGTACCTACCTACTAAGTGAACTTCTCACAAACTAGTAGCCAGTAGGTAAAGCGTAGGACAAGAAAGAAGATGACCTTTAATGGCAAATGTATTCCACAATAACCGGTCTTGAGCAGCCCTAGCCGCCGCGCCGCCATTCACAGACTCCCTGCGCCCGGCAGCGGAGGAACGCTTAGTTTTACAAATAAATAGGTACCTAGGTACTCAGATCAGATCATACTTTATTTGGAAAGATAAGGGTTTTTTAGAACTTGCTACTAAAAAAATTATGCTCCCTTTTGATTTTAAAGTGCGGGTGACGCGTTTCATTGTTACACTTTAGTTCATTAGCGGGATTAACTACCGATAGGTACGATTTGTAATATGTTGTTATCATTGAAGCCGTAACATTATTTATTTCGAAAATAATAGTTATTGGTGTCTTGATTTACAGCTGATGAACTAACCGCTGCTGATTGGCCGCCACCGCAGACCGCGTCTAAAATGAAGACGTATCATATAGGTCTGGTCCTCTCTAAGAGGTTAATTTCTGTACGTCGAAGACCGTGGGTTCGAATCCCATCCGTATCAGTTGTTTTTTCAAATTTTTTTATTAAATAATTATATTTAATAAGCTATCATGTGAAAAAAATCACAAAAATATTAAGAAAATTGGTAATATCGCATCGGTGTCTACTAAAACTGCAAAGTTTGGAGCACTGAGTCGGGTTACGTAATATATTCCGATAGATGTCACCACACGCCCTAGGCGTGTAAAAGACATTTGAAATATTGACTGGTGCCGGTGGGATACGGTGGCTCAGCGGTTAGAGCGTCGACACGGTACGTCGAAGATCGTGGGTTCGAATCCCATCCGTATCAGTTGTTTTTTCAAATTTTCTATAATAGATTCAATGAGAATATTCTATATTCAAAAGTCTGAGAAATACGTGTGGCGTTAGATAATAATAATTATATTCATTAACACGTAACGGAGCGTCGTATCTTAATATGGTACTATGGACTACAACGTTGTTTTTATTTTATTGTGTGTAATCTTAAAATTTGCTACCTTCCTTGTAGACGATCTTAACATAACTTAAAGTTTTAAAAATTAGTTATTTTCTGTTTAACTTATTGGCACCGTCTCCAAAAAGAAAGTTAAAAATTTTGTTGCAATGTGCAATAAATTCTTCTCACAAACTAATTGTATATTTAAAATAATTACTTTCCACAAAGCTTTTTTTCGCAAAGTACCTATTCAATTCTCAAACAAAAAGGGCCTCTATTTGATGTACCTACCTGTGTCGCCAGCCAAGGACTGGATCTATTGCATTTGAAAAAGAGCCTGTGAAATTAACATTATTCCTACTAGGACTGCTAGTAACGATGCATGGTAGTAACACGGGCAAGAAACCGGAAGAAAGTTGCTTTTTACCGAGCCGGCAGTAAAGGCTTTCGGTCCCTGGTAAAGATGGTTGACTCTAAGAACAACTAGATTATTTTGTAACCTTTACATAATTTGTTACAGGTAGAACGATTTGTGGATCGTAAACTGGATAAAGCCGAAGATCTGTTAAAGAAAAAAGAAGTAAAAGCTAAACGCTGGGTCAATAATGTTACAGGAGGTGATCATTACCGTGCAACCGAATCGCATGTATTTCTAGCATCGTTTGCTGCCGGGATGGCTATTGGACTTATCTGTGGGAAATAAGTTCATCGTCGTAAAGACATGATATAAAATAATATACTTCCGCAAATAATTCTAACGAACGTTAACGTCTGCCGATCCTGAGCTCTCCTACGACTACAACAAAAACATGGAAAAACAATTTATATTACTTTATTGTAGTTTGCTGGATGGGATCCGTTGCAATATTATAAGTTAATTATTTGAGTTATAATGCTAACAATAAGATACAAATTGGTTATCATCTCAGTGCTTAACTTATCTAGGTAGGTATATTATATAATTTTTTGTCGATAACCTGACGACTTCTGTATTTGCTTAAAATGCGATTTTTTACATCAATGGTAGGTAATTGTATGGTCTCATTCTGATGGTAAGTAGGGTATAGTACCTTCGTGAAACTAATGCTTAATTTTTAACACCTTAACTTAGTCAAATTTGTGTAACAGTCGTAATACACGAACATTGTGTTCACGAAAATATTCGTGGTGATCCAATAATTGTTGCGTTCTTTATGGTCGGTGTTTGTATCTATTGCTTAAATGTACTCAAATATTCATCTAAGTTTCGTAGAATAGAAATAAGTGTTTGTAAAATATGAGTATTTAATCATTAAATTAATTGATGATGGTTAACTTGTTTTGATCTAGCTTGTACAGTCAGCAACAAAAGTCTATGAACTACTAGATTACACTAAACACCTTGCACTAAAACTGCACGGCCCGCCACCCACCTCACCATTTGTCGATGTTGGCGATGAGCTTTAATAATAAAATACGAAACACGTCTTCCATCGATTCTGTTTAAGAATGTTTATGCAATAATTGAAGTAGATTCACATTGTCCCATACAAACTTTGCCCCCGTTTTTCAATCCCTTAGAGGTAGAATTTCAGAAAATCCTTTCTTATCGGATGCCTACGTTATACAAAGAATACACCCTCCAAGTTTCAAGTCTCTAAGATCAGCGGTTTAGGCTGTGCGTTGATTCGTCAGTCAGTCAAGTCATTCAGGATAAAGCATTTTATATGTATAGACTAGTTTTTCCCGCGTGGCTTCGCTCACGTAGACTATAGAATATTTTGAATAGAATTTATTTATTAAAATCGAATTAATATAATCTAGGTAGTACTGCTCATGAGAACAACTTGTACAGCTTTGAGTCACTACTTTTAGTGTCCTTGTATAAGCAGAATTAGGTACAGGGCGAATAACACTCAATTATAATGTCTGTATAGCAATCACTAATGCCTTTAATAATAATCTAATTCTAAAAGATTTCAAGGAATTTTCAAAGGAAAATCAAGGTACACTTTGGCAAAAAAGAGTCTGTAAAAATTGGAGGCGCCACTGGTGCACTTTTCATACTACAATTCAAAATTTCAAGTTATTTGGTGCTTACGTATTACTAAAACGAATTTTTTGTCATCAATTATTATGTAATGACTCACTTTATGGCTATTTTAGTACTCACAAACTTAGTTTTTAAGATTTTTATTTTTAGTTCCATCCAGCTGTCACCGCCTCAGACTCTTTTTTGCCAAGCTGTATAAGGTAAGTTTTTCTTTCAAATATAAAAAAACAAATAAAATTGAAATATCGAATTCGAATCCGATTTATATTTGACATTCCAATTTTAAAGGGTAATATATTGCACCAAGCCAGTTTAAATCAAAAGCACTAAGGAGTATTGATATCAACTTCGATGCAAATCACCCCCAAAATAACTTTCTACCCCTTTTTAACCCCGTTAGGCGATGAGTTTAAAGAAAATACGAAACACGTGTTCCATCAATTTTGCAAAAGAATGTTTATGCAAAATTTGAAGTAGATTGAACCAAGGAATCACGTTGTCCCATACAAACTTTGCCCCCGTTTTTCTCCCTCTTAGAGGTGGAATTTCGGAAAATCCTTTCTTATCGGATCCCTACGTCATACAAAGAACACACCCTCCAAGTTTCAGGTCTCTACGTTCAGCGGTTTAGGCTGTGCGTTGATCCGTCAGTCAGTCAATCAGTCAGTCAGTCATTCAGGACAAAGCATTTTATATGTATAGATTATCACTTAGGTACTCCGTGCCTCGGAAAGCACAAAGCCGTTGGCCCTGCGCCTGACCTCTCTCCGGTAGTGTCGGATTGCCGTCCCATCGGACTATGAGAGTGAGGGAATAGAGAGTGCACCTGTGTTAGCGCACAATAATACTACTAATTAGGTATATACCTATATCCTGCGTAGTTTGCTAATCTTCGTTCAGATTGGCCGCAGTGACCGAAATTCGGTCAAAAAAATATTACCTGCTTCATTTACTTTTATCCGAATTTTATTTTTCTTATGTGTCTATTCAGTCAGTGTTATTAATAATAATAAAAAAACGATATTTGACTTTTTTTTAAATGATTGTTTCCATTATGTCATTTATATATCTGTGTATCACACAAATCATTGCTCCGTGCGGGAATCAAGCACCGAAGGCGAATCGCTTCACTGCTACGCCAATCGTGGCGTCAAAATTATTGTCCAGATGTAAGTTGTAAACATGAAACGAAAAATATAACTTGAAAAAGTGCTTCCACTCCCATACAATATAACTTGCTCTAGCTGTATGATCGTGATGTTGTTTAAACATAAACATAGCTTAATTACTTATACTTTTACACTAAAGACGAAACAAATGACTCTTCATTTGTCATAGTAGTTCTTGATCTACAATCGAACATCCATTATTAGATGACAACAGAAAAAAAATTCCTCTAAGATTTTTTTATTTAAGAGCTTTGCTCTTGTCGGTGGAGCTTCCTCCAAGTTTCTCTATTCTCAGCCAATTCTTTAACTTCTTGATACGACATGACATTCACTTTTTCCTGAATTTGTTTGAAATATTATGTTCTTCTTGGTCTACCTCTTCCTCTCTTTCCCTCTATTTTGCCTTCTATGATGTTTTTCATAAAGGTGTCATGTCGTATCAAGTGTCCTATCATCTTTCCTCTTCTGATTTCTATAGCTTTTAATAAGCATCTCTTCTCATCTACTAAGATCCTCTAAGATTATTAGAATATAATTTATATTAAACGACAACTCGTATGTCAGCTAATCTATGTCAGCGCCACTTTGACAGAACTTGCCAACCCCATTGTTTGATGCTTAGAGGAAAAATTTTGCCGTTGTTGATGATTTCGATTTTTTAATTATAGGAACAAGCTTTTCCGGCCAATCTGGAAGTATTTGGGGGGGGGGTATATGATGATGATGATGAAATACAGGAAGATTTTTAAACGAGTGCGGATATTTTTTTGGTGGTTCAGTACCAGTAATAGAATACATTTCCATTAAAAATAATTAATACTTTTCTTTTTCTTTCCCGACTTAAAATAAGCAAAATATGGATAGTATCAATGAGATCTTCCCGTATAGATACATACAGTTTTTTTTTAAGTGCACAATCATTTCTGTTTTTGTTGTGCCAACTAAGAATTATAAATTATACAACTTTTTATTGCTAGAGAAATGTTTTATTATAGTAATTAAATAATTCCTCAGCCGTCAAATTTTCCAAATATGCTTTGTATTTAGTCATGTAATCCTTTTTGAGTAATAACACAGCGCGGTTGTATTGGTTTTTTTCTAAGCGTGGTAATGAGGTCCAAGATAAATTATTCGCTTCGTCCATTGAATTAATAATATGAAACAAATCTCTTCCAGTCCTAAAAAAAAGAGTGTGTTATAAGGGTCGTAAACTCGAAAAGCCACAATAGGGAAGATGCACTATTTTTATTTTTGTTTTCATTTTAAAGAATTCCATGTAGAATAGACCACAAATATATTTAAAAAATTAAAACATTGCAATTTATCCGAAAAAATGCTGTTTTAAATTGACAGTTTGACAGTTCGCGGGAAAACGGACTTATGGTGCTGATGACGTCACTCTTGTCTTTTACTGGTTCGCCGTTGGCTTTCATACTTTTGCATATTTATTTAAATCGAATAAAAAATAGTATTTACAAAGCATAGAATTTTATTTTATTAATTTACAAAAAAGAATAACTTAAATATTATATAGTTATTACATTTTAATTTTGGAAATACAGCATCTATCCAGAATTTCTATGCAGCATTCATAACAGATATAATGCTTTTATCGTATATACAAATATACTTCTTTTAATTTTTCAAAGTTTGTGTGTGCTATACAGAAAAGTGATATTTTCCTTATGCTGAAAAACATTTGAAGTTGTACTTGTGCCCAATATTTTGGTGTTATTTTATTGTCTTTCACATAGGAAAGTATGGTAGGTAGCTTCTGTTAAGGATATTTCACCTCTACTGTGTAATTTTCAGCCGTCAGGTATTGCACCAAAAAAGGGTATTCGGCATTACGAAGAAATCCAGCTTCTTCAATTTTAATCTAAAATGATTAAAATAATATAAACAATATTTATTACTACAAAGGCCTGGAACTAAACATACTTAACTAATTATTTTATTCAAAATATTTAAACTAGAGAAAAACTAATGATGTTATGTCAATACTAACTCTAGGTAAACACCTGGAGTCTGCTTTGATAAACCCAACTCCCATTTTTATTAAAAAAACGCAATTAATATTCCCATAAAATAATATTCACCTTTACAACCATAACGTCAAATAAGTTGTCAAAACAAGAGTGACGTCACGAAACGCTAATTCGTGTTTTAAAATACGTATTGTTTCAAGTCATTTTTAAATCGTAATTATTGTAAAAAAACAACAATATGTAAAATAAAAACGTTGCAGTGGCCTTTCTTTTATATTTTTTTAACGTTTTAATCATACAAATTCCATAAATATTACATCTGCATCTTCCCTATTATCGCTATACTTTTATAGTTCACTGCAAATTTAATTTTATACTGTAGGTATCAAATGACATTAAATTATTTTGTACATTTTTCATCAGTTTATATTATTACATTATTTTTTATTGCAGTTTATTTCGCGAATAAAGTTTTGTTATATTTTTATAGACTAACTATTTTCCGGTGACTAACTATGTATACAGACGCCAGCAGGTCAAGCCACCCGAAACTGTCAAGTTTTCCCAATCAACCTTGAACATTATGCTGTAGCTATAAAGTTGAAAATCTATTAAAGAAATTTTTATTACAGATTGTAGTAGCATAGTCTAAACATCATATAGTCAGTCGACGCGTTTGATGTTTTCGGAAATGCCGACAACGTCTAGACATTCGTCGCGACGTAAAAAGTGTTAGGGTTGACACAGGACTAAAAACAAAAATATGTTTTTATAGTGTTTTTTTTTGTAAGTATGTATAACACGTTATCAAAATTGGAAAACGTGGCCGCCATTTTGAAATTTTTATTTACTGGGCCGATTGCTTTCAAAATCGATATCTGAGAGTCCGCATGGTCTCCGAGTACATAACCGTTGTCAGAATTGGAAAAAGTGGCCGCCATTTTGAACTTTTTATTTACTGGACCGATTGCTTTCAAAATCGATATCTGAGAGTCCGCATGGTCTCCAAGTACAAAGCCACCCCTGAAAACCTAGAAAACGATACCCATATTGATTTTTACTAAAAAATCGCGTCCGCCATCTTGGATCTCAAAATTAATGTCATATTCGTTATCACCGCCCCCGAAAACCTAGAAAACGATACCCATATTGATTTTTACTATAAACTCGCGTCCGCCATCTTGAATCTCAAAATAAATGTCATATTCGTTATCACCGCCCCCGAAAACCTATAAAACGATACCCATATTGATTTTTACTAAAAACTCGCGTCCGCCATCTTGAATCTCAAAATAAATGTCATATTCGTTATCACCGCCCCCGAAAACCTAGAAAACGATACCCATATTGATTTTTACTAAAAACTCGCGTCCGCCATCTTGGATCTCAAAATAAATGTCATATTCGTAATCACCGCCCCCGAAAACCTATAAAACGATACCCATATTGATTTTTACCAAAAACTCGCGTCCGCCATCTTGGATCTCAAAATAAAGGTTATAATCGTAACCACCTCCCCTGAAAACCTCAAAACAATACCCATATTGATGTTTTTCAAAAACTCGCGTCCGCCATGTTGGATCTCTAAATTAATGTCATAAGTATTCATAATCAACACACCCGTTGAAAAATTGAAATAACATTTAAAATTCAAATAAATAAAATGCGACACCCGCTAATTCCTAGGACCCAACAATTCCATACAACCTACGGTGCGCCCCCCCCCCTCCGTCCCCCGCCCCACACACCCCGCACGATTGCTCTGTCTAGACGTGTTCGTTGGACTACTGTAGGGAAAGAGAAGACCTCTTTATACTGTGGTAGTAGCTTGATGTGCTGGCGTCTGTACCTACCTATAAAATTTCAATAAAATATTTGTGATAAGAGTTTGCACGCTTTGCATGGCAATTAATGGAATAAAAGACTTATAAAGTAACTATTATTTATTCTGTGCTTCAGTGTCATATCTGATGTATGATTTACATGTAGGCTAAGAAATACACATTTTTGGAAATCACGTAGGTACCTATATGTATAACGACTCAATTAGGTAAGTACTTACTTCAATGTAGGTGGCAGCGGCTCAACTAAAAGTGTCCTTATGTTCTGCTCGTGAGCGTTTATTGACTCTATTACAATTTCATTTCCTTCATCCTGATGTCGCTGAAACTCACTGAAAAGTAAAATTAGTTAAATAGACAACCAACATCGTCTTACTTTTCATCCTTTATTTTGGTCTTCTCTAGAAAATTCTTTACGAGTACGGTACCCCATCACCAAGGCGATAAGGTTATGACCGACTCGCACGGAATAAAAACCACACGGTGTTCGTCCATGAACCTCCAGGCGGTAATGCAGTTTTCACTTGCCCATTTACGCGGAACACGACGCGCTACCTTCTCGGGCCTGTTGCTGATCGGGTGACGTACTGCCCCTAAGCCCGACACCCACAGGCCGGCAACTCATGGAGGCCGGAGATCATTGGCTGCCCTACGGCTCCCGGTGCGTCTCAGTCCTACGAGAAGGGTTCGTTCACTTTTTATCCCTAAACAGAAGCAGAAAAGTAGAATAATATTAAGCTAGTGTAGTTATTGTTTGCACTAGCCTTGGCCCACGGATTCGTCCGCATGGGTGTCGAACCCGGGTAAAAAGGATTTGGGACATTTGCACGAATCCACTTGTGACAATTTTGCGAAAGACACTTGAGCGAATAGTCGTTTGCACGAAGTGACAAGAGAGTAGGGAGGCCTTTGCCTAGCAGTGGGACACTTTAGGTTGATAATTTGTTGAGTCGTGATAGCCTAGTGGTGGTGACCGTTGACTGGTAAGTCAGTGGTCTCGAATTCGAACCCAAGGCGCGCACCTCTAACTTTTCGTAAGTTATGTGCGTTTTCTAAATTAATTATCACTTACTCCGTGCCTCGGAAAACACGTAAAGCCCTTGGCCCTAGATTAAATTAAAAAGTAATTCTGATGTTTCTGTGTGAAGTGAAAGTACCTACGCGTAGGATAATAAGGTAAATCCCCGTAAACACCACAACCTGGTGCCAAAGTTCGACATAGACCTACCATGTAATAAGAATAAGACGCAGGGAGAAACTCACATATTATTTGGAACGTCTTCTGACCCCAAATTTATTTCTTCACTTTCTGAGAGTTCTCTTTCGTTGTGTGGCGAAATTTTAGTATATGCATCAAACTCTTGGTGTATTTCATTGCCGGTATTCAATGAAATATTATCGAACCTGTTATTAAATAAAAATTTCATTTAGACTTTTATAAGTTAGGAAACTATGAAGGTGTACCTATATAAGCGGGGGGGAGGGGGGTGCGTTACCTCTCACTGAAACTGCCTTGCGTAACATGTAGAAGCTAAGCCAAAAGCTAGAAGCCTAATGTGACGTACCGTTCTGTTGTGTTCCTTAACAGAATGGTATTTTATTGTTCTTTGGGTGAAAAGTTATTGGTCAAAACATTCTATTGATTAAGCATTTCACTGACATAGAGTTATGTTGGCAAAATGTTCGTGGGTGAAAAGTCCTTTGGATGAACAGTTAATGGATTGAAGATAATGTTGACCAATAGTTTATAAAAATAGTTAATTAAAATTATAAGTTTATTTCCTTATGAGTCCTGTAATCTATGATATTGGGATACATTACAAGGGAGAGGTCGACTCGACATAACTATACAAAATGCTCCAAAAAGAATATCATACCAAAGATTATGCCAATGCACAAAGTTTTTTAGTTTTTTTTAAGGACTAGGTACTCTTCTAAATAAAACAAAATCTGCCATACTCCTTCCTGATTATTAAGTCCTTTCTTGAAAAAAGATGTTTCGA
Source organism: Protodeltote pygarga (assembly GCA_936450705.2). Classification (NCBI taxonomy): domain Eukaryota; kingdom Metazoa; phylum Arthropoda; class Insecta; order Lepidoptera; family Noctuidae; genus Protodeltote; species Protodeltote pygarga. The sequence continues at coordinate 8,869,153 of OW388249.2, read as the reverse complement.
AGTTAAATATAATGCCATAATTAACACAACGCATCTTAAAATGAAATGTGTCCCCTGGCTGGAAGTTTCTTTTTGCTCCATGATGTCAGAAGTATAATAAAAAAAATAATTATAGTAAGACAAGAAGTACACATGTAGATCTAAAGTTTAAGACTAATCTGAGAACTATCAGCCGCCTATTAAAAAAGTAGTCTGCTGGTCAATGTTAAAGAAATTATTTAAAGAAATAACTCAGTACAAATTAAAATACAGTTGAGATCTGATGGAACTAATTCAGAACTAATTCCCTGGACACCCCATGTTTGGATAGGGAGTAAGGGCCACTAGCTGTAGACACACAAATTTATAGAATTGCTTACCGGAAATCTAGTTACTATATTGATAAAAGGCCTCAACTACAAAAAACAAAATGAGGATCTTCTCACAATATTAAAAGTATATACCTATATTCATTATTATTACCTCTCATCCTTAATTTTCATATATGGTTCAGCATCTTTCAACTGATTAAATTGATGTAAATAAAATTTTTGTTCACACTCCTTGTGTTTAATTTTAAACTGTTGCTTTTCTGATTCACTTAAAGACAGCCAGGATTTAGTTGCTTCAACCAAATTGCTAAGATACTAGAATACAATACCATAATATGATAAAAAACCATTAACATTGTATGTCTCACACAAAATTTGAACTCTAAAACACGGGTCATAAGGATGAGATTGCCGGGGCCAAGCCGAGTACAATTTGTAGGCGCGAGGCACCATCGGGACTCTGAAGCTAAACGGGCGTCGCTCCATGTCCATGTTCCTCTTACGAAGGATTCGGCTGTGGCCAGACTGTCGTCGATGGCGAGACCTTTCCACATTGGCGGCTTAACCTTATTGGTGATTTTGGTGAATGCGCAAGTGAAACCCATACTTTTTCCCAGAGGTTTGAGTCAATAGTGTAATTAATTAATGGGAATACTGTGCAGTTTTAGTCCGTGCAAGTCGGACTTAACCCCCTTACTAGCCCTTGATAATGAGGCACCCATAAAATGTTTTCTACATGAGGGTCACACGAAAAATGGGCTGTATCATATAAAATGCAATAGGTAGACACTTGAATTTTTCACAAACTATATTTAATCCAATAAATTAACATGAATAAATCATCAAAAGTTTCTAAGTTATTAAACGAAGCATAATATATAGATTGGAAACTTTTTATTTTATTTCCGGTGAATTTTTTGCTAAAAAGTGGTGCTGTTTTTATAAAAAATTCTTGAATTAGGTACTAGCAAACAATTGCCTGCTTTTGTAAACTTTTGCATACCTTGGTTTTCGAAGATCCTTTCCGTTTACAATATAGTTTAATATACAACGACAAGGCAGTGTGAGAATTTTTTTTCGTTTTCAGGTTTTTCTGTTTTACTTCAAATTCCATTGTTGTATTTTTACTTTATTTATGAAAAGGGCAAACGGCAAACTTTGTACAAGTTACTTCAACAGTTTTTATTTACAACCACATAACCTAAAATGTCTACAAAGAAATCATTATAAAATTAGAAACAAGGAACAAGGAAAGGAACCTAGACCATAGACTAGTAGCACAGAGTACTTTATAATTTATAGGTACTGAAAATAGACTCCCAACCAACGGCAAATTTTTTCTTCTACATACACACAGATACCACTTAAACCAGATAATAATATAATCTTTGCTGTAGACTCCAAATTAGAAATGAATGCATTGCAATTTGCATCCACAGACTACTAAAGCAGCTTTTACACTATGATCTTTTTAGAAAATCTATTTAGAAACACTCTTAACAAAAAAATATAGTAGGTATAAAAACTAAAACCCGACTACTTAAAATCTAAAAACAAGCTTCTTAGATTTTAAATAAAATTCTGTAGTCGGAGGCCACCAAATTACAAAGTATTTACCCTTGGAAGATTATCTAGTACCTATTTACCTATAATACATTAAGGCCTCCGACTACAGAATTTTATTTCAAATCTAAGAAGCTTGTTTTTAGATTTTAAGTAGTCGGGTTTTAGTTTTTATACTATATTTTTTTTCAATGATTTTTAGTGGTAAAGAAACCAATAAAATTCATTTTAATCACAATTTTTTAGAATGTGGTAGTTCTTAAATAGGTAGATTTCTTTAACTGTCAACTTCGGTTCAAACCTTTAGTCAATGTCATGTATTTTTTAAATTAAATTTATTTCAAAGGTGTCGTCAGCGTCTTCGAGCTATTAAAACATGGCCTCATATATTTCTTAGAAGTATACATGAAAAGTAGTAAGAAGTACAGCTTGGCAAAAAAGAGTCTGGAAAAATTGGGGGCGCCGCTGTTGCACTTTTCACACTACAATTCAAATTACAAGTTATTAAGTGCTTACATATTTCTATGACGAGTTTTTTGTCATTAATTATAATCAAATGAATCATTTTTATGTTATTTTAGTACTCACAAACGTAGTTATTTAAGATTTTTATTTTTAGTTCCAGCTGTCACCGCCTCAGACTCTTTTTTGCCAAGCTGTATAAGTACACATGAAACCTTTTTTGTGGGATATCATCATAGAAGTAACATGGAGTTGATAATACCTGCTCTAAAACCCCGAAATCATAAACATTACAATTAATTCCCGGGAAATAAGAAATTAATTTTACGTATAATTATTTAATAAGAAATTTGAAAAAACAACTGATACGGATGGGATTCGAATCCACGATCTCCAGTGTACCGTGCCGACGCTCTAACCGCTAAGCTACCGTATCCCATCAGAATCAGTCGAAATTTCAAATCTCTTTCTACGCCTTAGGCGTGTGGTAATATCGAACGGAATACATTAATTATCCGACTCAGTGTTCTAAACTTTGCAGTTTTTAGAAGGCACCGATAGATATTACCACACGCCCTAGGCGTAGAAAGAGATTTGAAATTTCGACTGATTTTGATGGGATACGGTGACTCAGCGGTTAGAGCGTCGGCACGGTACGTCGGAGATCGTGGGTTCGAATCCCTTCCGTATCAGTTGTTTTTCAAATTTCTTATTAAATAATTTATTATATTTAATAAGAAAACATGTGTTAAAACATGTAATAAATTCTCCAAAATATTAATTTAACGTTTTAAATACATATGAACTAAATTATTACAATAAAAAGTCTTTATTATGTTTTTAGACATCGGTAACAGATAATGTAATACTTAAGTAGTTCGGTACTAAAACTGTTAAATTAATGAGTTTTATTTTACATACAAAATTAATTCTAATAAAAACTATAGGTCAAAATCCAGTCCATATTAATAAAATCCCGGGATTTAATTGTTATGTTTACGATTCCGGGATTTTTGAGGAGGTATTTTTAACTCTATGTTACTTACTTCCACAAAACCGCAAACCAACGCCATCTAGTTACGAAAAAGAAATCTCAATTTAATTAACATTATTTTAAAATATAATCATAATTTAATAGGCAGTGATGTGTAGAAACTTTAATTTAATTAGTAAATATTTATTGTTATCACGTTTTCACATTGTATGCAGTGTTATAATCACATATATTTATGATAGTCGTAACGGGTAGTTAGAAGCCTGATATTCTAAGAAGTGGTCCAGAATATATAGATAATATATACATATTCTGAATGTGCTCATCAAGACCTTCCATTTGATATCAAACACGATAAATTTACCTTAACTTTATATTTTTCGAGCTGACTAATTTATTTTTAAAATCCACCTTATTTGATTTTACGAAATTTCATAAATCCTATAACCCGCAGACCATTAAGACGCATCGATAGACACCTTATTTATTGAATTACAACAAATAGTTTAGGAGCTAGGAGGGAACAGATGAACAAACTTACATACATACATACATACATACATACATACATAGACTGCTAAAATCATAACCCTCCTTTTTTTTGTAGTCGGGTAAAAAAGAAGCCAGTGATTACACTAGACTAAAAAGAATTCTTAATATGACAATTGACAGACGACTCGCAGTAGGCATGAGATAATATCATCGTAAAACTAAATACCAGGTATCGAATACCAGGTTTAAAAATACTTGAATGTATTTGGAAGTATTCGGGCCAGTTACTAATTCGTAGGTATTGTATCGTAGGTATCAAGTATTAAAGTATTTACCTACAAGTCGGGTGTTGGGCGCGGACAGAGCTCACAAACACCAGAACCAAAAATAAATACGTTAATACTTGCAAGTATATATCTCGCATACCAGGGCGCCGTACTTTGAAGCAAAGCCCTGGTATTAAAACCTGGTAACGTAAATACATCTCATAATAGCATTGCACCCGTGCGAAGCCGGGGCGGGTCGCTAGTTCATTATAATTCTAAGATTGTGCTCCTTATTTTTTGACAACATGGGTCATTTTTCTCATCATCATTTATTTAAGAGCTACGCTCTTGTCGATGCCGCCTCTTCCAGCTCTGATATCAAGAGCCAATTCATTTTCAATTCATTTTTCTATGCAAGTATTTTTGGTTCTGGTATTTGTGAGATCTGCCCGCGCATATATAATTATGATATGATACAAATATTATGATAAATAATTGGTATTTACTCAAAGTACGAGTATTTAATGGGTAACTGCCCATCTCTAACCCATTTAATTCGTAAAAAGAGACCTTCTAAATCGAATCTTCAATTACATCTTCCTGTTTGTTTAAAAGATTTTCTAAAAAAGGAACTAAAAAGCTTGAAATAACTTTAAAACGAGTTGGAGTCGGATCCAAGTCAAGTTCTTAATTAGAAGGTTAAAGAGGCTAGAACTTGACTTGGAACCGACTCCAACCCGTTTTAAAGTTATTTCAAGCTTTTTAGTTCCTTTTGAAGTCGGTTTTATTTTTTATTTATTTTTTCACGATTTTTAGTGGTGCCTAAAATAAAACCCCCTCCCAGACTTTTGTGAGGCTAATATTTGAAATCTTTATGAAAAGCCCATTCAGACGATACCTCACACGAAATTTTTTATCTTGGATGATTATAGGAGAGGGGGGGGGGTGACCACGTATCCCCCATCTTCCTCTTTACTCGTCAGCCATCGACTGCACGTATAAACAAAGCAATATTACTTGTAACGACAATTCTGCTATTATCCTATGAGGAGTTCCGTTCCATATCTCGTAAGTCCATGATCTGATCATGACAATATTTCTATGGGACCACCTCGGGAGTATACCCTTTCGATTACAAAAAGATTTTTGAAAATCGGTCCTCGCTTCTTCGAGCAATTGGTGAACATACATAAATAAAAAAATAAAAAGAAGATTCGACGAATTGAGAACCTCCTCCTTTTTTTGAAGTCGGTTAAAAAGATCATAGTGTGATAGCCGCTTTAGTCTAGTCATCTAGCGTAATCGCTGGCTTTCGATTTTCCGCTTAAAGTGTTTCTAAAAAGATTTTCTAAAAAGATCATAGTGTAATAGCCGCTTAACTTGTATCTCGTTCCCGATACCGGTGGGCCTATATTGGTACCTATATTTTATATGTATTTTTAATTGTATATTTTATTTTTATTTTTTATATATATTTAAAAATGTATTATAAATGTAAATTAAATTAATAAATGAGAAATAAAAATAATAACAAAAATTGGCCCGAACTAACTGGCCCGAATACTTCCAAATACATTCAAGTTTTTTTAAACCTGGTATTCGATACCTGGTATTTAATTTTACTAGTATTATCTCATGCCTACTGCAAGTCGTCTGTCATATTAAGAATTCTTTTTAGTCTAGACTGTAATCACTGGCTTCTTTTTGATATTGTTAAGAGTGTTTCTAAATAGATTTTCTAAAAAGTGAATAGTGTAATGGGTGTATACAATTTTAGGAAGTAGTGCGTCGGGACCTTCTTTTCGTTCTAAATCGAAATCTAACCGCTCTTTCTTCAATTACATCTTCCTTTTTTCTAAATAGATTTCCTAAAAAGATCATAGTGTAATAGCTGCTTTACCGGCGGTCGAGAGAGGACTCTCCTGCTATGCGAGCCGCGCGGTGGCCCGATTCACGTAACGACAAAACGTCTTAATAGAGTGGCAGTGTAATGACAATGGCATTATTTTACGTCATAATGGTATTCCGCAAGTACTTTTTTAAGACCAGTGACATATATAGAACAATGGCAATAGCGTGGTGTCAGAATGGACAGTTTTGGTAAAATAGCGGAATTATCCCCTTTATTTATTACGGAGTACTGCCTTCTGCATCAAGCCCTCGATCCATCCATCTAACGAGAGCGTCTTAAGATGTTGATCGAGGCTCTTGGATATTATTTTTATTCCATATGTAACAGTACCGTGTTAATCGAAAAATGGCCATGCCCATGAGACCTTATAAATAATCAAAGCATGAGACGTTATCTACCTATCTATTTCATTGGATTTTTCCGCGCGCATCCAATGATTTTTCTAATAATTTCAAAACAAGCCAATTAAGTGTATTATTGGATAATATCAATGATGTGTACAGTGTTTTTAATTGAAATTTTAATTTTTAATTCAGAAATAATCAATTTTTTGTCTCTCCTGAAAACTTATCTTTGATCCTTTTTAATTTAACCTGGTCATACTATTGGCTACCGCAGTACCGCCGCCGCGCCTCGCATCGTTCCGTTCCTTCCGCCGCGCCGCGCTCGCCTTGTCGATGTCGCCAGTGCTGCCAACTTAGCGCTCTCAGCGCCAGATCAAGCGCTTCTTTTTACCTAAAGCGCGTTTTAGCGCCTAGCGCTAAATCTGGCGCTTTTTAAAAATATTTGAAAATAATATTTTTAAATTTATTTTTTTGTTTATTTATATATAATTTCACAAATAAAAGCATTTCTTATTTTTTATTTTATCTCAAGTCATCATCATCATCATTTCTCAAGTACCTACTTTGTTTTACCTTCATAATCATTTTACCAAAATAAGGTAAATATTATAAAAAACAAAAAATACGGTAAACATAATAAAATCCTAAAATCAATTCATCACTGATTCGCGCCAATTAATATAGTTTCTTTCGCGCGCTTTCTAGCGCGTTTTTGACGTGCTGAAAGCGCGTTTTTGCCAAAAAGGGTTGGCAGCACTGGATGTCGCTGACCGACCGCTGTTGCCGGTGTGAAACTGTGAAGTTTATGTGTGGAATTTTGGTGATTCTGTTGTTTCATTTTGTAAATTCGTGTCGTAGCCTGTTTGTTAGCTTGAATTGTAATCGAGCATTGTTTATATTCAAGTGGTTCAACTGAAAATAGGTTACAGTAAGTACATATATTTTATTTTGAGTTTGCATGGCTTACTTTTCAATTCTTGTTCTAATCATTTAAGCATAGTGGACGCCATTTTCAACGGTAAGGAATGGTACGTTTATTGTTAGTTCGGGTGCTTACTTATGTTTTTTCGTATATTGTCGCTGTGAGTAATAATTTATTTGCATACAATGGACAGTTCTTAGGTTGTATTGGGCATTTATCCATAATTAATGAAAAAATATTCTTTCTTAACGAGTCTGTATTGATTGATGATAGGGATGGATGTTGGATATTAGGTGTATGTATTAGATTGCATATTCGGTACGGTTTGTTCATGCTATTGTTATGATGTTCAAACAAAGATATCACGCAATAGACAGAACAGGATTAGTTTGAGGCGTTTAGGGGCAGAATGTCCAATGCGCAAAATGTCCAGCGGACGCAAAATGTCCAATTCGCAGGATGTCTAGTTCGCAGGATGTCCAGTTCGCAGAATGTCCAGTTCGCAGAATGTCCAGTTCGCAGAATGTCCTGTTCGCTGAATATCCTGTTTACAGAATGTCCAAATCGCAGAATGTCTAGTTTGCAAAATGTCCAATTCGCAGAATGTCCAGTATTTATGATACCTAATGTTGTCACCACTATAATGAAACAACTTTTTAAACGGATAAAACTCGCGTAGGTATTTCACTATCACTACATAGTATAAAACAAAGTCGCTTCCTGCGTCTGTCTGTCCCTATGTCTGCTTAGATCTTTAAAACTACGTAACGGATTTTGATGCGGTTTTTTTAATAGATGGAGTGATTGAAGAGGAAGGTTTATATGTATATTGCACCCATGCAAAGCTGGAGCAGGTCGCTAGTAATAAATAATTCTTTATCATATAATTAATAAGATTTTTTTTTCTCTTTTCCTTCCAATCCATCTCTGTTAAAACGTCTATGAAACACAGTATACAGTTTCAATTCAATTATCTTCTAATACTTAGATGTCATCTCGAGGCAGAGGCTACGGCGGCAGAGGCAGTTACAGTGGTGGAAGGGGTAGCAGCTATAGAGGATCATTTAGAGGAAGCAGCAGTCGTGGCTCTTATGAGAGTCGTGGCGGTCGTGGAGGAGGTTACTCATCTTATAATAATGACTCAAGATACAATAGTGGCAGTGCAAGTAGATACAATTCCAGCCGAGACAGGATGGAAGACTCGTATAAAAAACCATATAGATCTGTAAGTATGTCAATTTCAAAATAATTTAATTATAACTATTTATTTTTGGTTGACCTCTTGCCTTGTGAGAGTTTCCAAAAAAAGCAGCAGTGTGCATCAGAATGACTTCAACACGATACATACTAATTACCTTTGTTTGAAGATTTGGAAATATTAACAAATAAATGAATGTAATTTGAAATAGCCAGTCATTGTGATGTATTTAATTGCAATTAAAGTGGCCCAGTAAGTAGTCGAAATTCGACCATCGTTTTTTTTTTTAAAATAATTGTGCATCGATTACTCCGTGATTAATATCTATTTGAGTAATATTTTATTATATTAGTAATATATCACGATCTGATGATGAACTGAATGAAACCTCTCGTAACAACGAATTTCACTTTCATTCTTCATTGTTTACTTAATGAAAATAAACTTGTTAGGATATTTTAATGTTGATCTATCACTTTATACAGTCATTCAGATGCACACAATATAGCGTGCTTTATTAAGATTAATAAAGAAAATATTGGAGGTTGGAGGAGATAATAGTTCTAAAAAACGACGATTTAATATTTTGAGCGCAAAACGGCCGGTGGAAAAAAAATCGCAGAATGCCTGACACTACAAAATGTCCAGTTTTTACTATGTCGTATAAAAAAGCTAAAGAAAGTAAAAGGCGTAGTCCATTTCGCAGAATGTCCCTTTTGTAGAATATCGTCGCAGTCAGGGGCGTGCAGTTCATAGAGGCAAAAAGGCTCTGCCTACCCTGCAAGATACGACGCAGACGACGAATTAGTGAAACTAAGTAGGATTTGTATGTACGCCTACCCTGTCGAAAATGTTTGTGCACGCCCCTGGTCGCAGCTTATCGCTTTTGACCAATAAAAACATCTGCTAACGAAAACTACTACTATATCACATATACATTTTTGAAGAAATTATAAAAAAAGCAGTGTAGCCTTTCTTTTGGTTTGCTGATTATCGGGGTACCATACATCAAATGGTAAACAGAACCCTTATGAGATCAGTTTTGCGTCCAAAAGGCTATCATTTACGTTGCTTTGAAACATTGTGAAGATCAGTTTTAAAATTGCTCATCTAATGAATAAACTGATGCTTAAATAATGTGGCAATCGAAGATTAAGAAATATTTTATTTTATTATTTTTAGGAAAGTTCTGCTAGTTATTCCAACCGTGATTACGGTGGTCGCTCAGGTTCACCAGACAGAAAAAGAATGAGGATGGAGGTCAGTATGTTGTGATTATGGAATTTTGAGATTAAAAGAAGGGCATTTTTATTAATTTAACTAACTATATTGTAATATACAAAAAGTATAATCTGCAATGACATAAAAATATAGAAAACTTGTAATGGCCATCACAACTGCTGTATACAGTGAGATCTGGTAAAATATGCAATAACTTACTAAAAGATAAGCTCATACAATTCATAACACGAATTTTGAAACAATAGCTAAGTATATCGTAAAGGAAAACAGATTTGGAGACATTCAGAATCAACTGAGCATCCGACCGGCAATAAAATAAGATATATTTGGCGAATTTTGTCATTTATGTAGCTGTACTTTGAGAAAAATGAGAAAATTTGTCGTATATTCTCGGATTTGATATGCAGAGCTATGGTAGAAAATGATTTACTGACAGACAATATTGAGATGCACGCAGGCGTGAAGAATATCCCAAGGATAAAAATTTAAAATTTTCCATAACTGACACGACTCAGTATGGTTATGCCGCCGTATCATGAGGAGTAAAGAATAGTTAGAATTTTTCACTTCCAGTCCTTTTCCTATATCTGGAATACCTATTCCTCTCTAGATATCAGTGTGAACATGTATGATGCGACACTGTTGTTTTTTATTCATATGCCTAAGCACTATTTACGACCAGGCGACTGCACTAAAAAAGGAAAGATATGTATTCCTTGTATAGACGGCCAATTTATATGAGCTGTGATGATTATATAAAATTGATTCAATCGTTGGAATTTGGCAATGTTTTTGTAAAAGGAGTAATTGGTGCCTTAGACTAGTGAGTTTACACTAGAAAAGAAGACTGTTACCATTTCCATCTTCATTAAACACTTAATTCTATTTCATATGTAAAACGTGTCGAAAGAACCAAAAAGAGTTGTGTACAGGGCTCCTCGAGCGATAGACGTAGCCATGATGGTGGCGGACATTACGGCGGATCATATGGCGCTCGACAAGATGGTTACAGCAGCGAAAGGAGATCGTTCGTTGGCGAAGATCGCAGACGCTCGCCAAACCGAGAGAGCTACCGCAAGCCGAGCGGAATGGGCCCGCCGCGAGAGGTGGCGCGCCAAGCGACTCGCCCGCGTGCCTTGCGCCGTTCTTTCCGCGGCCGCACTATGCGCTCGCGGGCCTCCTTCCGAGGCGCACCGCGCTCTCGCGGTACATTTACCTCTAGGCGATACAGCGAAAGATCGCTCGGATACACCCGTGCGTTCCGATCTCTCAAAGGCCGAAGGTAATTCGATGCATTGAATATGCTTACATTTAGTTTATTTTCTAACAAAAGAACAAAAGTACCACTGTCTGACTGAAAATCTCATTTGAAATAGAGGCATTTAAAGTGTTAAGATGGCTAAACGAATAATGATATACCTATTCAGAGGAGACATTCTAAGAATTTGTAAAGATGTCAGTGACGATGACGTTCAAGCAGATATTTAATTGAAAGTCGAATGAAAATAATACAGAAATTGAAACGTAAGACGGTCATCTGAATGACATTTATTAAAGAGAAAGAGATGAATGTATATTTTGGTAGTTTTTAATTTGATAATTAAGTTTTAATGCGCTCATTCTAATATTTTCTCAATTATTGACAAGCAGCTCTATCAAGTCTAAGGAGGATGCTACCTCAACAGAAGAGGATTGGGACGCCGACGAAAAGGAAGAAGTAACCGAAGAAAAGAAAGAGACTAAAATCAAATCACCAAAGGTAATTATTATTAAACCATTATATGCAGTACTTAATCCGGATTTATATTTCTCTGTCGTGTCGTGATGAAATGTGCTCTCATGTGATGGCTTGCTTTCACATTTAGGTATATCGAGCCATTACCGCCGACTTAGCGTAAGCGACCAACAATCAAATTTTACAGATGGTGGAATATTATATGTATGGATGGAATTTACCATAGTGTCATAATTTTTGACGACATAATAAGTCTATGGTTTTAATTTCAATAGAACAATATTATAGGCAGAAATATTTTAAAAAAAAACCTTCTGCAAAATTTGTATTTTGTTGCTTACACTAAGTCGGCGGTAAAGGCTCGATATGTTGTGTTCTGACGATTTTTTTATCGATACAATCGTACCTCTAGGAGAGTTTATACAGGCCCAATATTTTGCCATAAATCACTATTTCGATCAGATCGTTCATAACTTTTATATAGAGACTAGTAAAAATCTGATCTGATCTGATCAAGATCTGCCCCGCCCATCACTTCCACCACTCTAAAGGTGGTTTTATATCGGCAGAGCGTGGCAGAGCAGAGAGTGAAATCACGCTGACCCTTTTACACCGAAAGATGTCTATCGCTATACGTAGTGTATATGTAGCAGGGGCGTGCACAGACATTTTCAACAGGGTAGGCAGGCATAGGTACATGATACAAAAACTTACTTTCATTGGGACAAATACCACTTTTTATGGTATAATACCTACTACCACTACGTCGCGTCGGCGTTGTAGGTACCCTTTAAATATAGTTGTGTAAGTAGGTACGTGCGCGCATATTTCCAGGCCGAAAACACACACAAACATCAGCGCATCATCGACCGGCAAGATAATAATCATAAGAACAAAAATAGAATATCTATATTTGTACTGTAAAGTGTATTTCATTAATAAAGACATACTTGAGCAGATAGTTATAGTCTTCATAGAAAAATAAGGATATTGATTGCATAAACATACAACAAATATACTTACAACTATCGGTCAAAAAATAATACAACAATAAAACTCCACCACTTATCTTCGTTCTGTAAACTGTATGTTGTTTATACTTTATCTAAGTCAACTATGTTGATCGAATTGACTTACCAATATTAACTTTTCTATAATTTGGTTTTTAACGCAATTTAACAAACGACAAACTTAGAAACACTGTAGATTTTAACCTCTGCAAACAAACAGCCAGCACTCCTCTCAGTATTTTGATATAATTTATTATTATCCATATATAAAGGTAAGTTAGCAGACTAATCAAGTAATTAAAATCAATGAAAATTATAATAGATAAAACTTCAATTGAAAACTTTTGACATTACGCATTGTAAACAGCTGGTGTCACAGAAGCGATGTGATTGGTTCTCCGCGCACGAACTTGAAGTAATTCAACCAATCACATGTCAGTGTGGATACATCCAGCATGACATGTGATTGGTTGAATTGGTAGAAAGATCCACGTGACTTACTGCGCGCATGCGCGTTATAGGATTTGGTCTACGAGACGATAGGCAAAAGAAGTTGTGCCGGACTTGCAAGTAGCAACGTTTCTTTGAAGGCGACAAGCGCGGGATTCGGTGTTTACGTGCGTAATGTGACAACAGATGGCGTTAGGGTTGCGAATTGATATTATTGAGCGTTATAATTGTGTAATTATATTGCGATTTTAACAATTAGATACATTAAATAGAATATATTATAATAATATTAATTAGAATTTTATCAGGGTAGGCAGTGCCTTTTTGCCTATATGAAGTGCACGCCCCTGATATGTAGTGATGGACATCTTTCGCTAACAGTGCTATTCCATACGTACCGTGCGATAAACGTGTACCTAATGATTAAACGTACGCTTGTGAGTTGTGCCATGTGTTCAAAACATTTAATTAATTTATTATTTGAAACATTGACGATGAAAGTTTTTCATTACATTATCGAATGTCCAGAGGAAGATTTTATGAACTACATTCCACTGTCATTAAAATTTCACCGGTTTCACATTTCACATAATATCGATATTTTACTTTGAGTCCTTCAAAATAACAAATATCATTTCTTAGGAATTCTTCATGCACTTGCTTATATTATAAACTAGCGACCCGCCCCGGCTTCGCACGGTTACGCTAATTTGCATGTATTATACATATTATAAACCTTCCTCTTGAATCACTCTTATCTATTAAAAAAACCGCATCAAAATCCGTCCAATCCAAAGGATGATTAGTGCTAGTCGAAATTGCGCGTTGCTTTGTTATTTATTACCTTGCAAGTATGATGAAAAACGATCGCACGGGCGGTACGTCAATTTCTAACGCCATTATATCCATTGCGTGCTTCCTTGCGTCGGGCTTCGAATGGCCCTTCAATAGTAATTGCATACGTACTGCCGTCGTAACACGGCCTGTATCAGTCTACTGCTGGACATATTATGTTATCATTTGCATCATAATTATTTTGTGCGCAATAGGATGCTGCTGCCCATCCTGCAGGTTTTTCTCTTTATCGCTTCTTACGATAACCACGGGATGAGTAGGGTTGGTTTCTATTGTTAGGCCGGAAACCACACGGTACTTATACATGATACTTTTAAATGATTTCCCCGTTAAACAGTATTGTTTGAATATGACCAAATAAATAAAAAATACATAGGTTGCACCGGAAGTTTCTGACGGTGAGCAAGTAGAAGGCGGTGAAGATACTGACAAGGAACCGGACGCTGCGTCGGACACCGCTCCTCCTCGTCCTCGACCCTATGTACATCTAGCTTGCGTGCACTGCAAAGAAAAATGTGCCACTTTTGCGGTGAGTCATTTATTTATTTTTTTAAGAAAATCTTTACAAGGCTATGGTGAGGTTCGAGATTATCGGACATAACAGCAGCAACAATAACTTAATTTGTCGGATTTAGGCCTACGTGAAGCATCTGGTTTCGAGTAAACACCGCGCGGCCATGAGTGCGGTCGCGCGGCGGCATAAAGCACAGCTGCTGCGCATGCGCGTGGCGCAGCGCGGCGCGCAGCGGGAGCTGGAGGCGGCGGCGGGCGCGCAGCTGGCGGCGCGCACCACGTTCTGCCCGGTGTGCCGCCTCAACCACCGCACCACGCGCCACGCGCACAACCTCACGGACACGCACCGCGCCATGAAGCGCTTCCTCATGCCCTTCTGTCAGATCTGTCGCCTCACTTTCCGTTCGCCTATGATCTACGAACATCATATTTGTTCCCTCGAACATCTGAAGGTCAGTCATTTGACATATTACTATAAAATTAATCTACATAAGCTGAGGGGGGCGATTCTCAGGCATTCGACTTAATTTCAGATTCGAATAAATGTCGAATTCGAACTATTGATGTTGTAAGGACTGAAACGATATTACCAGCTCTTATTTAATTACATATTAATTTTTAATATAATATGGCTATGCTCTAACCGTCCTATGTCATTTTCAATTTCTATTAATTTTTCTAAAGGCATTTATGCCGTAACATATATTATCGTATTAAAAACAGTATTTGATTAAGATCATAATATTTTAATATGAGTGATGAATTCATTGTATCATAATTATGTAATCATACATAAAACAAACAATGTACATATTTATTACATGACACAGAGAAAGGCAAGCCAATCAGCTCGTCGTGTTAGTCCCAAGGCAGAAGCTAGCGGCGACGAAGGTATGGATGTGGATTTGGACAATTTTATGACCCTTGATTCAGTCGGCGATGTAGACGGTAAGTCAAATTTATTATACTCCTTCAATTTAGGTTATTAGGTAAATGTAACCTTGAAGTACATATTTTTTGCAAACTTGCAATCGTAAACTTTGGAAAATTTTAAGAACAAGTAATACCTTCCTATTTACAATAATGATAATGTTTTAGTAATAGACACATCCAAATGGTTTATTTACTTAATAACCTCAATCTACAGAGTATAGACAATTTTTTTTTTGTTTTTAGTCATTGTAGTTAGTTTTTACGTGTTTCTTATCATTATATGTTGTTGTAGAAGTCGAAGATGATGATTCCGGTGGCGAAAAGAAAGATGAAACTTCACCAAAGAAACCCAAAGTTGAAATTAATATTGGCAGTGAACATATTAAAAAAATGGAGGTATGGCAATAAAATACAAATATACAAAGTGAATGTACATATTCTATCTTGAACCTTTATGAAGTTTAAAATTGTATATTGTTGGTAGTTATATCTCATTTTTAATGTTCCTTATAAAACCAGGAACCCTTATAGTATTGTCATGTCCGTCTGTCTGTCACAGCTATTTTACTTACAAACTAGCAATGATAGGGAGTTGCAATTTGGCATAAATATACACTACGAACTAGCCATTTTGTTTTTTGATTGCCAAAGGGAAAAATCCAGGCAGCAGCATCTTTCTGTGTAACAGCAATCATCTGCTACTGCGATAGCCATCCACGCTTGCCCAGCGTGGCGATTATGGGCAAATATCTCCAATGAGCGCATAATAGTGGCGCGCATTGGGAGAGGCCTATGTTCAGCAGTGGACTAATACAGGCTGATGATGATGATGATAATGGCCCCGGCCATTATAGCCTTCGCCAATCAATAATTTTTTGCTTGACCTCTTATTTTATTAAATACTAGCTGCCCCGCGCGATTTCGTACGGGTGATTATCCTACTTCAAGGCATATTCTACCCCTACCCTACTCTACCCACTACTCTATTCTACCCCTAACCTTCTCTACCTCTACTCTACCCCTAACCTACTCTACCCCTACCCTACTTTACCCACTACCCTACCCTAATGTACCCCTACCCTACCCTACACTACCCCTACCCTACCCCTACCCTACCCTACTCTACCCCTTTTTCTCACCTCTTAAACCTTCCCTGAACCTCCACAAATAATTCAAAATTGGCCAAATCGGTCCAACCGTTCTTGAGTTATAAAATAACAACGAAAAATTACATTTATTTTTATATATAGATGTAGTAGACATGTTAACTTAATATAAAAGTTAGACAGATGCTGTCGTTGACTTTTTTGTAGGCATTTTCAAGCTCCACATCTTTTTCTAAACTCAAAAATATATCTTTCATTGTTAAGACAGCGTTCGTAAGAAACGCTTTCATTTGACCGTTTTTTCTCCGATTCACTTTGCAAAACAGACTACCACGTAAAAGCCTTTTTATTTTTCGGTTATATATTGTTAAAAGAATTTTTAATCGGTTCAGTAGATCCCGAGATTAACCCTTACAATTTAACAAATATACAAACACAAACTTTACTTCTTTATATTATTAGTATAGATATAGATTTTTTGCTTGGCTTGGCCTTTGAATATCCCTCAATAATTATGGCCTTACCACCTTACACAATGTACTAATTTGTATTGTAGGTGTGGTGGTGTGAACTATGCCGCGTGTACTTGCCACGGGTGGAAGCAGGCGGCACAGAAGAATCTGAAGCGCTGCGCCGCCATTGTCGCTTACGTATTCATCTTGGTCGCTATGTGCAGCATCGTGACACACGTACTTTACGTAAGCATGCTGAGAGAATTCATCGTCAATTACATCAACAAAAAGGTAAGTTGAATTTACATGTTTTTAAGGTTTTGCTATCCCAATACTGCGATAAGCCAGTGTGACTTACGTATAAATTTTGCTAAAACATTATACCATATGTGTTTAAATGCGCTGCCTCCTTCTGCGCACAGATACGCTGCGTAAATTTCTGATTGTTATATAATTTTTTGTTAGCAATACATACTTTAAAATAGTTATGAAGGACAGTAAATACATAATATTTTTTCTGAAAACTTTAAAGAACAAAAAAAAAATCGGGCAAGTGCGAATAGGACTCCCAAACGTAGGGTTCTCTATGATATTATAATTTTAATCAATGAATAGGACTTTTTAATACAGTTGCTCAAAAAGTGGCGTATTGCAGGGACCTATAGCATTCGGGATGTGGGCTATTACACACTCGTGCTTTTTTTTTACCTTTCCCGAACTCGTGCGTTCTCTTTCCCAACTGTCAAAATAATGTCTATTAAAAAGAAAAATCAACCATGAAGTTTTTACTAACAAAAAATTATAGAAGTTTTTATGATTAATGCAAATACGTATATTTCTAAAAAGAAGCTACTAATTTGTTTCTGTAACAGATTTAATGATTTGATTGATCTTAGGTTTCATTCCATTTCATCTCATTAAATTTCATTTTCATTTCATATCAATAAAAAAAATCTATTGAAGACTTGGCTGTATATAGTTCTCTTTGCCTACCAGAATAGGTGAAGAAAAAAAAACTGTACCAATGTCAATGTATATGTCAATTATAACTTTCTTCTTCTTATCGTTTCGATAGCAAACTTTACTTTTATAAGAATTAAATGATTAGTTAGTTGAGTTTATTGCGTTTTTATTATTTTATTAAATTGCTTCATTTTTTCGCAACTGTATTAAAAATAGTCGTTCAGTACACGTACGGAACCGTCATTGCAACTTGTTCCGACTGTCAACGCTCGCCTTCGGCTGCGCCTCGGCTCGGGTAGACATTTGTCGGAACTCTTTGCAATGACAGCCGTTCCGAACTTGTAATGAAATATACTATTGCATGAATAATTGAGGAGTAAGACAGATATATAAATTTCAGTTATAATATAGGTATTTTGTTTTCTCGATAAGTGAATCTTTGCTATAATTTTCCTTGAATGTTTAGCAAGACAGTTATTTTAGTTTATTATTAAGAATTAGGTATTTCATATTTTTTGGCCCGCACACTTTGGAAAATGGGGGGGGGAGAGGGACGGAATTTTTTTGCACGTTTTTAGGTGTAATTCAAAAAGTTATAGTTTTAAAAAATAAAATAATAAATAAAATAAATTAGCCTGTAACTGTCTTCTGTAACTGTAACTTCTCATACAGAGAAGGATTGAGCATTAATCACCGCGATAGCTCACTGCGTGTTGGCAATTTCAGACTATTAAGTCCAGGTTCCTTACGATGTTTTCCTTCACCGTTAGTCAGTGGTGTCTTAAAATATCTAAGAAAGTACATATGACATTGAAAAAGTCACATTGGTACATGCCAGGTTCGAACCCACACCCACTCGCTTGTAAAGCGGGTCCGTAACCAATGCGCCACCACGACACTTAAAAGTTTTAAAAATATGTAAAAATATTTTCTTTACTCTTAGTTCTTTTAAAAATGACACAAAAAAAAGTTCATCCCCATTTTACATGTAGGTATGGGAAGCCCTCTCAAATTATTATTTTTAATAAATTTTATTTCATAACTTTGTCGGCGTTATAATCACTACATAGTATAAATAAATAAAACAAAGTCGCTTTCTCTGTCCCTATATCCCTATGTATGCTTAAATCTTAATAAATAAAGTTTTTTTAAATAGATTTAAAGAGGAAGGTTTATATGTATATTGCACCCGTGCGAAGCCGGGGCGGGTCGCTAGTTACGTATTATTCATGAATTGTAACTTTTTGTTATTGATAGTCTGCAGGTAAAATTGCTGTGACAGACAGACATGACGAAACTATAAGGGTTCCTTGTTTTACTACGGAACCCTAACAACTATCCTGTTCGTATTACTCGCGTTTATACATTTTTTATTTCTTCTGCCATAAGTAGCATTCCTGTTTATAGGATGACCATCTTGGGTAGATTCGTTAATTATAATTATTAGTAAATTTTGCTGGCATAAACTTAGAGAAAAGATCACTGGCTGTTATCCACGACTCTGTCAGCTGAAATTTAAATTAATTCTTACTAGCGACCCGCCCCGGCTTCGCACGGGTGCAATATACATATAAACCTTCATTAAGAATCACTCTATCCATTAAAAAAAAACCGCATCCAAATCCATTGCGTAGTTTTAAAGATCTAAGCATACATAGGGACAGACAGACGGCGGATAGCGACTCTGTTTTATACTATGTAGTGATTGTACAGCATGTTATAAAATTAAAACTTGCTCGTAAAAGTGCCATTCAAATTTCATTTTTTTTTTTTTTAGCGGTATCTAAAATATTATCGAAGTTAAAAGTAGCCTAAGATGTTCCTTATAAAGTAAGCTACCTGTTAGTTAGTCTCATCAAAATCGGCCCAGCCGTTTTTAGATTACCCGGAACGGACAGACCGTTCTGGGCCACTAATAAATTTATTAATTATTAGGAAAGGCGTGGGTGGCAGGGATAGTCCAGGCAACGAATGATTATGGATGGAAAAGTCGAAAGCAGAAAGTTTGATTTAAGAACTTTATTTGGACTAGTTAGGAGATTAACATACTAAAAGTCCCCACCCCTCCGAGGTGAGCCCGAGGAGGGGGGGGGGGGTTAAAGCCAAAGTTGTAGACAATTTTATCAGGTTTTATTATGTAATAGAACAAAATTTCGTAAGACGCGCCGTTTTTGAGATATAAGCAAAAAACATAAAAATGGGACCTTCTTTGTTCCCCCCCTCCTCGGGCTCACCTCGGACGGTTAGGGACTTTTAGTATGTTCATCTTCTAACTAGTCCTAACAAAGTTCTTAAGTCAAAATTTCTGCTTTCGACTTTTTCATCCACACTCCCTTTTAAAGCATTCATTGACTGGACTACGAATAACTATAAATTTTTAATAAAAGAAAATTGGGGAAATAAGATTTTTACATCGCAATTTATTGTTTTACTTACAGAAAAAGACAAGTCTTTTATAAAATCGTAGTAATTAATGCCATTAATTAATTAATTAATTACGCAGTCAGCGTCGCTTCAATATAATAATAATTTTAAAAAGTTTTGCTATCGAAACTATAGGAAGAAGATTTAATTCTATACCTTTTGTAAATAAGTTTGTATACAGAACAATATTTCATCACGGGTTCTGTTGTTTACGGACGTGTTCGTTATTCTCATCTCACAATCGTAATTACATTATTTGGATTCATGGCCGAAAGCATAAGTCGCATCCGCAATCATTTGGTAGTAAGGTTTTCGATAGATGTACGACGTTATTGGATATGGGATATCTCTTAACACTATACCCCAGTACCACTTGCCGAAATAAATAGACATAATGGTAGATTGGTAGAGCCTTTCTGTTTTTAGAATATAGTTTCTAAATGACAACGCTTATCGAATATGAGGTATTATTAATGTTGCAAATTTATGGCATTGTTAGTTCCAGTTATTTAATTTCTACTTTTTTGTGATTATTTTTTTCAGAAGAAGAAAAGGAAACCGCAGCTTCTGATACTAGCGACAAAATAAAATCTGAAAAAGTTGAAGGTACTGAAGAAAATAAAAAGAAACTTGATAATGGAGCTGATAATTCCATTGCCTCTGGTTAGTAATACGTTTTAACCCACATCGCAAAAAGAAGTGTGTTATAAATTTGACGTGTCTTTGTGATGTCTGTGGCTCGTAGCTCCTAAATTGACTGATTGATAAAATTGGCCAAAATCAGTCAAATGGTCATAAATGGTCATTAACAGGCAAAAATGGTAATTTTCAATTCTTTTGAGTATGTTAAGTAACCAAACGAACGCCTGCTAGCCGTCAGTTTATATTGAACCACTAAAACCTTCGTTTTCTGTGTTTCGAGCGCGCTAGGCAATATACATACATGCCTTGCAACTGAGCACCCTTTGAGCACCGCACTTACCGACAACTTTCCCTCCTATGTTGCAAACGAGTCTTCGTATTGTGAGGCTATTCGAGGCACTATTTGATGAACAGCCACTCAATGTTAATTCTTAGCTTCAGGACTCGCTGTTATAATCTTGACTCTTGTAATATTTCAGGAAGTGAAGATAAATTATGGGCAGATGTTGACAAAGACATTGGAGAACTGCTTCGAGAAGTAGACCCCCAGGGCAATGAAGGCAGTGATGATGAAGAAGATCTTGGCAGGTAATATAATTTAAAACCAGTTTCAATAACTGCAAGTTTCCATCTAAGAGGCGAATTAACTTTACATTTACAAGCATGTTTAAAACACGGAGGCTATAAAACTAATGTAACTATACCTGTTCAAAAAACATCTAGAAATTATACACAATAGGTAATCCATTTTGGCGCGCCACCGGGCAGCGTTCACAGGTTAAATACACAACATGATTATATTTCTTTGACTGTGAAAAAAACCAAAAGCCATACCTAATCACAAAGAAACAAAGGTGTATTTCCAGTTGTTTCCACTTGCAACATTACCACTGCGTATAATCGGAAAAATATTCATAATTGTTCCCACTGGAAACTATAGGGAGAAACATTCCCGATTTAAACTGATCTCATATGGCGCAAGTGAAAAACAAATTAAATTTAGAAAATAATACCTCAAGTTGCGATTGCAATCCCATGTCCCGTAATTAAGTACGGTTATTGTACCATGTTATTGTAGTACTTCAATTCAATTTAAATAGATACGTAATATTTTATTATTTAATATAATTTATTTATTTGGATAGTGTTCGTTTCAGATACGATAAGTTCAGGAAGAGTGACAAGAAAATTAAAACTGGGGAAAATGGTGAAAATCCTGCTGATACTGCGGATGCTGTTAGTGAAAAAAGCAATACCGAAATTAATACGCCTGCTTAAACATTATGTAATAGGTATAAGGAATTAATTTGTAATATGAACTTAGTTTTAGTGTTCAACATTTGCAATAATAGCATTTAAATTGCAGCATTCATATTATATGTATGTTAGTCAGCCAACTTAATTGAATAAAAAAAGTTGTAGGTAACTTATTAGTATTTTTAAATTGAGCACCTAAAGCATTTTAGGCACAGAATGTTCAATTCGCAAAATGTCCAGCTGACTCAAAATGATCATTTCGCAGAATGTCCAGTATTCATGATAACGTCACTTCACCACAAATTGGTGGAGAATTAAAGTATAAATATATCAATAAGTAATAAAAAACGACTGAAAGAACATCTTACGCTGTCTTCATAGTTGCATTTTATATATATTATTAGTTATTTAATTATTACTATTATCTATATGTATTCTTATTATATGTGTATATTATTTATGTATATTTAATTTAGTATATATTTATATATGTCGTGTATGTATTTCTATTCTTTACACACTTTGTCTACATATCATCTTTTTCACATTCTCCTCTCGCAGGTCTGCTGGAAGAGATTTCTTTTGAAATAAGCTGTACCTTTGTACCTTCTATCTCCTATTTTAACCTTTTACTTTTATATTGTGTGTGTACATAAAGCATTAAATAAATAGAATCAAAATTTTAAAAAAAAAACACTAGTTTTATTGACTAGGGTTTATAAAAAAAGGAGCAAAAATAAAACTGATTTTCTAATAACATTACTACTTATTGATATATTTATACCTAAATCCACCACCAATTAGTGATGACAACGTTATCATGAATACTGGACATTCTGCGAATTGCGACATTTTGCGAACTAGACATTCTGCGCCTAATGCCGGCCACATACGTAGCGGTTATAACTGAACGGTATACCGGAACTGAAGGCTTGTGCAAGTATACCTAACGTCCATAGTGACCACACACGATTCAAGTATGCTTGTGCAGTCTCAGTTCTGCGCCTGTGACAAACCGAAGTACTGGCGCGCGTGCGACTGAAGCGTTCCGACACACACGCTCATGCATACTTGCACAAACTAGTTTGCGCAGGTATACAGATCGTAGTTTTGATCTGCCTACCAAACTTGTGCAAGTCAGGAAACTTGTGCAAGTTTTGTCACACACACGCTCCGGTATACTTGCACAAGCCTTCAGTTCCGGTATACCGCTACGTATGTGGCCGGCATAAACGACCTTAAGTCCCATAAGATCTTAATTGTATCTTACTTGACTCACATCTGAAGGACTGGGCCCCGATTCTCGTTTTGTAGAGATAATGTCCTCCAGACCGAATTTCGGTCACAGCGACCAATCTCAATGGAGATTAGTCAACTACGCAGGAGATATTAGAAAAATTTTATAAATAATATAACAAATATAAAATTTTTAAATTGTTATAAGTGGGTAGTTAAAAGAGAAAATATATACGTACTAGTGATAATAAAACTGGTATTGAATTGAAATGTTAATACCGTGGCATTATAACTAGTCTACGCATATTTGCAGTGACAACGCGTGAACATTGTTTACTTTGCCTTACTTAACTGAACGGTTTAGGCGTAAAATGCCAGAAACGCAAAATGACAGATTCGCAAAATGCCAGAAACGCAAAATTACAGATATCGCAAAATGCCAGAAACGTAAAATGACAGAGTCGCAGAATGTCAGAAATGCAAAATGCCAGGTACTGCAAAATAAAAAGATCTATCATTGAAAATGTAGGATGAAAAAAAAATTTGGTTTCTCAAAATTCACGCTTTTCGACATTGTTCTTTCGACAATAATTTTATTTTTTCGTCATTTATCTCATTTTTCCACAAATTTACCGACCTTTATGTATTTAAGAGAATTATTTTATTTTTAACATTCATGACCTTTAGACATTTATTGTTTTCTTTTTCGAGTTTCTCCGACATTTATTTATGTAGGTATTTCTAAATTTGTTCGAAATGGCACCCTTGTCGAAATATTATGTCAGCCATCTTAAGATTTCAAAACAATCCTGATATTCGTATTTGGGATGTCCGAAAACCACGGAAATAACGCCTATGGCGAAATATCGCTTCAGCCATCTTGGAAATTAAATCAAAATTCACCTTCTGGCATTTTGGTGAATCTGTCTTTTTGCGCATCTGGCAATTTGCTACACGATTCTAATATCTGGCATTTTGAGAATCTGTCATTTTGCGTTTCTGGCATTTTACGCCTAAACCAACTGAACGATAAATAACGTCTTAAAGTTTTTACATATCTAATTGAGTGATTATCTAAAATACAAAATTATCTATTTGCATGAGGAGGATGTTGGCTTCAGAATGATTTAGCAATGTGGTTCCATTTTGCATAAATACGGACACATTATATATGGTTTTCCAGTAAAATTGAGAAACGTTTACCATTGTTTATCAGTTTTTGAAAAAAAAAAACAAATGATTATCAAACCATCTTAGGCTGGTTTTCCTGTCACGCTGACCGCCGGCGCTGACGACGGCGCGTAGCTTGTCAGCGCTGATCGGTCAGCGGATCGTTTTAGTATCGCGCTGATCACCGTGAAGTACAGACGCAAATAATGTCGATGGTAGTGAAAATTGTTGCCGTGCGTTCAGCGCGACACGAAAACGCTCACTGTGTGGAGTCGCGTCGGCGCCTGTTGCTCAGCGACGCCGACGCGCGGTGCTTATGCCCGCGTATAACTCAGCGCTGACGGCTTGATAGCCGTTACCGTATAAATATATAGATATAGCCGTGACGCTGAGCGGTCAGCGCGACTCAGAAACGCTACAAGACTACATAGCATATTGGCCATCCGCGTGGTCAGCGTGACAGGAAAACCAGCCTTACGAGCTACGACACATATTTCAGCCATTTTGAACCCGTGGTCCTGAAGCTCACGATAATATCCTATTTTCAATTTTGTTTGGCATTATGTCAGATTTTTGCATAAACACTTCTGTTATGTCCAAACTTTTTGCGATACAACGGTGTGGGCTGTCTGAGGTCGGCACTTTACTTATTATTAGTTTAGTTAACTTTCACAAAATTCTGATTCCAACTTTCACAATTATCTGAGAATGTTCACTAAATTCTAAGCATAATTTGGATGGTACAGTTAAATTGATGAAATCATTAGTGAGGATTCTGGGGTGAAGGACGTAATTCCTGTTAAATAATAAGGAGTTAAATTAGAAACAAGCAACTCTTTATTTATATATATTTATTCCATCACTTCTTAGCTTTTGTTTCTTTAACTGCAGTAGGTGCTTTAGTGACGTCGTCAGGATTTTCTGCAGCATCCTTCAGTCGCTTGGCGCGAATACCAACAAGCTTGGCAATTGAACGAGCCTACAAAAACAAAACATTATAAGGGCATCTATGCTTTTAGGAGATTGTGAAAATTCTACAATTATTACCAATTTACTATGGACAGGATTTGAACCTGCGTCCTAACAGCATAACTGGTTAATCGATACCTAAACATCTACCCTTTTAACCCTAAAAAAATAGTTTAATTTTTTACATTTTAGTCCTCTAATACCTATTCAGCTCATATTGACAACTTCTTAAAAAGACAATAGATATTACGAGAGTTGTCATAATGCGAATTCAGCGTACAAAAAGTTGTTATAAGAGAAATTGATATTTTAGGAAGTTTCATTTTAAGAAGTGGACATTATAAATAGTTTGTCATTTTAAGTAGTGGACGTTGTGCGTCCGGTTCTCATTTTAGGATGCGAATTCAGCATACAAAAAGTTGTTATAAGAGAAATTGATATTTTAGGAAGTTTCATTTTAAGAAGTGGACATTATAAAAAGTTTGTCATTTTAAGTAGTGGACGTTGTGCGTCCGGTTCTCATTTTAGGAAGTTATCATTATGAGCTGAATCATCTAATACACCGTACGAGGTGTTGATGTAACTACCGTCTGAGATGGTTTAATGCAGAAAAAATATATAGTTAAATATATATAGTTTATATAATTATAAAAGCAATATACCTATTCAAGTTTTATGTCAACTTGCTTCTTTGGACTTGAGTTTTTATAAACAAGCGATTTTTTTTAAATTCGTTAAACAATAGTTTCATTTAGGATTCGTATTTTACGATCCTCAAAATGACAAAATATATGTTTAATACCTAGTTGTCGAATGAAACATTCCTGAGCCATGGCAGGTAGAGGCTTTGGCCTTCTTTTCTTAATGTGTTTATCAATAAGAACTTGTATAACTAAATATACACTGTCCTTGTTTCTTTGGTTAGTAATATAAATATGACAAAGATATCTTACCCCTCTTAGGTATTGATAGGCTCTGAAGTCCTTTTCTTCCTCAGTAATAGCGCGAGCAATCGATTTGGGTGCTGGCTGTTGTACTGGCATCAATGGACCACGGAGCTGAGTGGCCAGCTTGCGTTCTTCTTCATTTGCTTCACCCTTTAGAACCTATATTTAAAATAAGTTATCTTATTAATTTTAAATAAGTATTTGTATTGCATTTGATTTTGCACTACCAAACTTTGACATCATCTTTCCCAACACCTACCCAGTAAGGTACCTTCATCAATAAAAAATATAGCATTTTTATAACATAACATAACACGTAATCTTCTTAATTTTTGGAGAAAAAAAAGATTACGAGTAGGATTTCAACCTACCATCTGAGGTGGTTGAATGCAGAAGAGAATATCGAGAGCACAAGCAGTGTTCCACAGCTTATTGGCCTAACGACTGGTGGTTTAAAGCATTTTTTTTTTCTTTCTACTATTTACTTTTGTTCTATATAATAATATCTGCAATCAGTGCATTTCACTATAAGCAAATGTGATGTATGATTTGCTGTCGTAGAATGCGCTCTTCAATAAGAGCATCTCATCGTTAATCCTACTATGAGATATCTTTCCTCTTGAGGCGTCTGACATAGCTGCGCTTTGCAGAGCTGTGTTGCCAGTGTATTGGGGTTACACTTCAGCCTTTCCTGGAATCTCTCGGTAACATTGTGGATTTCTCTGTTTCTGTCTCAATTTTCATGGTACATTGCAGATGGTTCGAAGGATTGTTTTTTGCAGCCCTTGCAGGCGTATTATCGTAGAATTGCAGGCACCCACCCTCCTAAGCATTTTGCATTTAGTGATTCTAGTTGTGATCTTAAGGTGTTTTCATCTCAGGCTGCTTTATTAGGTTTAGTTTTTTCCTCTCTAAGCCTGCTTTGATGCCACACTCTATGCTTTGCAAGGATTGCCATTGTTATTTGTAGTGGATAATTTATGGTTTTTTACATAAGATATAGTAAATTAGTAATTATCTAAGTATTATATTATGTAAACAAACATGGTGAATATCTTACCTTTTTGCCCTTTGGGAACAATATAAGTCGAGCACGGTATTCCTTCAGCCGTTGAACATTGGTTTGAAGAGACTCAACAGATTTATTACGCCTACGAGGATCTACGGCAATGCCAATAGTTCTGGCAAAAGCAGGGCTTAGTCCAGCTGCCTGAAATAACAATAATACAGGTTATGTTAAATTATTATAGTACTAGCTTCTGCTTACAACTTCAGCTTCAGTACAACTTCAGGTAAAAGACGTAAGTGTTTTTGTAGTTTCTATTTATATTTGTTGTTGACGTGTCATAACAGCCACAAACCATTATTAAATATTAATACGGCTTTACTAACAGACTGATTTCGAGAATGCCAGACTAGTTTCGAACTCAAACTTAATAATATGAATTCAGATTATGAATCCAGAGAGCTATTCCGGATGTATGAGGCCAGCTTTATTCCCTTTTTAACAGAACATTTTTTTCTTAAATGTTTGTGTACTTTGTTTTTATCTTTTCAGGTATTAGGTATTTAAAGTACACTTTTAAAGCTTCAAAGCTTTTTTAAACTTTTAAGGGTTCAAATTAATTTTAAATGTGATTGTAGGTATAAATTAATTTTTCAAAATTATGAAATGAATGGGTAGGTACATTATTTATTTATATGTATTTTTAAATTAACCTTTAAGTAGCAACAAGCCATTTTAATTGCCGATGTAAGGTCTGCTAGACCACCATAGCTTTACTATTATAAACATCTGTAGGTATTTGTTTTCTTTTTTTTAATTGGTTCTAAGTATTGTTTATAACAGGTTCTCAAACTGTGCGTCGGGGCGCCCCTAGGGCACTGCCGCCGCGGTATTACCCCAGGGAAGCCGCGAAGCGATCCACACAGATTAGATGTCTGATTAGATGTCTTTAACATACGAGCGAGTCGTGTAAACGCCGCGCGTATTCTGATCAAAGTTTTTACTATAAATTGTAAAGGTTATTTGGAGATTTTTTTGAAAACTTGTTACTTGGCTAGGGCTACATACCGGTAGGTACGGTAGGGGACGGAGTTGCAAAGGAATAGTTAACTCCCAAGGGCATCACTGTAAAAATAAGTTTGGAAAGCCCTGATTCATAAAACAAAATGTAATGGTTCACACATTGAATACTCATTAATTAAATAAATGAGAAAAACCACAATTTGAAATACCCATATTCAAAAAAGTATCAATGAGAGACCACTCATAACTTATAACAATCACAGTTACTGAAATTGTATGTGCTGATATTGCCACTCTCCATGGCTACTGGGTGACTAATAGGGCATTACTGGGGTAAAGAAAAGCACAGGGTAATACTACCACGATTCTAAGTGTCTGTCAGACCACTTTTTGGTACTTAAAGGTTAAGAGTACTTTTATTATTTATCAGTGAATTTGAAATTTTTTATTAAGTAATGAACAATAAACACTTGATTTATACTTATTTCTACACAGAAGTTTTAAAATTGTGATAATTAAATCACATAACAACTTAGTAGCTATGTTTTATATAAATATTAATATTCTGCAGCATAGTAAACCCGATATACCTAGCTCAAACAAAAGTAAGAATTTATGTACCAAATGCAATAAATATGATTGCTTTAACAGACTACCTGCTTGTATCCCACACAAATTAAATGCAAAACTGTGGTAAAACTGTGTTTGTCACATTTTGGTTTTATATAATTACTATTCAAATATCCTTTACTCCAATATATGAATGTAGAGCCAAACTATGGCACACTCACACTTATTTTATTTTTTAAATTGTTTGTAATGCCTGAATGCCTAACAATAAGTGGGGACCTACTTTTAAAGAGCTCTCTTCTCCAAACATAAGTAATGACATTGATTGGCTGCCCTAACTTTAAAGTTCTAGAGTTTTGACGAATATTTTGGATGAAATATAGATCAATTTACTTGTTTACTAAGTGTTATTGTTTAATTTGGCATTTAGAATAATTATTGTTAAGTAATTTAATTTTAAAATTATGATTGGTAAATAGACCGGTACATTATTTTTTTCGGATATTAGGTGCTCAACAATGAATGAATATTGAATCAAACTTACTCTGATTTCCCGTAAAGTAAATCCACGGCCCGCACGAACCTTCGTATGGTACCGAATAGTAGGACAGCGGACAACAGGTCTGAGTGGCCCAGCTGCAGGTCGAGGAGCTACGGCTTTAGCTTTCTTGATCCTGTTCTGCTTTCGACGATACCGCCTCGCTGGTTGGTTGAACCAAGTCTTGACAAACCTCTGCCAATCCTTATGGAAATGGCCATTAGGGATCATATTATTTCCTTTCCCCATGATAAGGTAAGCACACTTCACCTAAAACACAAAATTAACAAATACACTTGAAATAGTCTAGCACAGAAGTTTTCTTTATCTTTATGAATCCAATTCTTGCGATGATGTCTAAGGATTACTGTAAAACACACGGATTATAAAAATAACTGACCGGTACAGACAAGAAGCTGAATAAAAAGAATTGTTTTTGACAATGACAAATGATGGCAGCTGCGCAGCAGGTGTTGCCACTTGCCAAGTTGCCACGGCTCTCTATGGTTGCCAAAAGCCAACTCACAGAATACACTTACTAAGACAGGCAAAAATTTACACCTAGCGGAACTATCAGTTGTTTTTTTTAAATAATTATCTAATTAATAAATTATCATGTGCTAAATGTAAATACTTACATGTAAAAAAATTATAACAATAAAAATATTTTTCCTAAGAAAAGATAGATACAACTATTATTTGTTTGCACTATTGTTACTATTAATATTTATATATCTCAGGACCCTGAGGTCCTGGGCCTTTTAGAGGCGTACGAGGGGCCAAAGCCAACTCGCAGAGGCCCTTTAAGAAAAACTATAAATATGAAATGAGACACCAATGAGCCCCCGAAAACGGCCGCTAGCACATAGTGACGTAGTGACAAGGGGGGCAACATATCTTGAGGTGCTTGAAGAGTGAGGACAATCCCGGAAGTACGGTCAAGATCCCTACCAGCATCTTACTGGAATACTTCCTTCCCCCGAGCACGTTTGCTCTTGCGAATCTCCACTC
The DNA here is from genome assembly GCA_936450705.2 of Protodeltote pygarga. Lineage (NCBI taxonomy): Eukaryota > Metazoa > Arthropoda > Insecta > Lepidoptera > Noctuidae > Protodeltote > Protodeltote pygarga. The sequence goes on along the minus strand of OW388249.2, from coordinate 8,838,637 downwards.
AAACCAGCCAATAAAGGCAAGAGAGAGGTGGGAGCCTTGTTCCTCGTCAGTGCTCACCCTGACCGGCCAATTAAGGCAAGCCAGAGATGAGGAACAAGAGTTCTCCCGGGAGGGTCAGGTCCGTGGGGTCGCTACTGCCCAACAGCTCGCCCTATTAATATTACTATTAACTATTTGCACTATTGTTTGTACTTACAGTAATTTTTCCGTGTTGTAGTAGCTTTAACGTTGACTGCGTAACAATATTTTCTAAACAAAAGTTCTGCGAGAAGGAATCGAACCTACAGCACCATGCGCAGAAGTCGCCGAACTGCTACATACTTAGAGAGAAATTTTGCCGTTGCTACCTATGTACATTTTCCCCATGAACATGCGTTAGTCATCCATTCCCTATTAAGTCTGTGTAATGAACCGACTGGCTTATTATCTTTGATTAACTATACCTACATATAATAAGTTTATCATCACATTTTTGTAATTTTTGCAACCATTTTTGTTTATGAAAATATTTTTTTCTTTTATGAGTAGGTATATTTTTTCTATAATTATAATGAACAAGCGAACAAGCATATTGATTTGATATTTCAGTCAAGAAATAGTAGATTTGATCATCCTACTTTAGTTTTATTTTTCAATTCTGCCTGTCATATCGTCATAAGTAGATACTAAGTTGGCATTATGAGAAATTGATATTAATGAGAAGTCGGCATTATGAAGTTGGCACTATGAGTAGTTGGCATTATGAGAAGTTGGCATTATGAGAAGTTGGCATTATGAGAAGTTGGCATTAAGAGAAGTTGGCATTAAGAGAAGTTGGCATAAAGAGAAGTTGGCATTATAAGAAGTCGGCATTTTGAGAAGTTGACAGTTTGAAAAACTAACATTTTGAGAAGTTGGCATTGCGCAAAGATACCTACTTACTATACAAATCACTACCTACACCATGTCACACGCCGCTTTGGGCCGCCGTTTGGCTTCGCATCGCAACATTCACCGCAAGCGCGTCGGACTATATTGTGATCTGAGAGACGAGGGGTGATGCGTTGCCTCATCAGGCTAGATATCTAGCTAGTTGTACCAACGGTGCCGAACCGCCCGTGTGGCACCCTATAGGTCGAATTGCGGTGCCGGTGCGATGCCGCACCGCAACCTTTAACACATCGTTCTTACTTTCTTAGGTGTGAACTGGTACCGAAAATTACCTAAACCAATATTTATGCCACACCTGACACATCCTAATTGGGGGAAACAAATTACGTTATTATCTCGGTGCCAATGCCGCGGTGATTTTATTTTTTCTGTCTTCATTTTATTATACAATTTTAAACCAAATATTTTTTGGTAAATGCATATATTTTCTTGTATACCTAATTGAAACAAATCTAAAAATTTTATCTAGCTTTTAATAAAAATCATGTGAGTGGTTTCTGAAAAGGCAAAAACTATGCAACTTGATAACAAAATGACCATTTTCCTTTGCATAGAGTCCTTAACAGATACCAATTACAATCCATAAAATTATGACCACACCTTGTATACCTGCTCATTTATTTACAAGGCCATACATACAGTTCTAAATTCTATTATATAAATACTATATTAAAATAATTACTAATAACCATTGTATGAACTAAAGCTATATTTTCCAACCAAGAAATACACTTTACATAAAGTGACAAAAACCAAAAGTAATTAGTAATTGCTATCATAAAATACATGATATAAAATATTTTATTGCAAAACTAATCCAATTTTATTAGGAGTCATACTTGGACATCTCCAATTATATAAATAATATTGCAAATTTCCATCTCCAATTCCGAACTTCAAAGGCTCCAAAAATTCTTTATTTTCCATCAGGTCCAATGCATTGAAAACATCAAATCCAGAATTTTTGGCACTAATTAATCCATCTAGCATTAAGTCAGTCCATGGTGTCTTAGTAGATACATTGTAAAATGAATAAGCAGCTTTTAAAGTTTTGTGTACAGGATGGTATACAACTGTAGATGGCAGAGTATAATAACTAACAAAGTCTGTTATACTGCCATCTGAAGCTTCAACAACAAAGCTATCAATGATACCAGACTGTGGTAAAAACCAATGTTTAAAATCTTCATCTGAAAAAATGGGAGCTAAATCAAACTTTCCCAAATAGTCATTTAATAATTTAACCACTTTTTCACCATCTTCCACTTCCATTTTGCGATATCCTGTAGTTTTAGGTGAGTCTGGAAGCTTGAATAATTTAAGTGTTCTTTGCATAGTCATATTACGAGATAAATGACTGAATTTAATATCAATTAACTTTTTTGGGTTGAGAGACCTGTGCCAGTAGCGGCAAGTAGCTATTGGTTTTGGTAAAACAATGCCAGCAGTATAAACACCTTGAAATATACCTGTCAGATTGACTCGACGAGTTATTTCTCTAATCAACACTGGTGCAACTCTCTTTGCGCGAAGTTTCTTGTGCACACATAAAAAGTTAATCTCAACAACTGTTTGCACATGGTCATATATTCTCAGTTGAGCAGGAATTGCAGATATGAAACCAACCAATCGACCAGACTTCACTACTCTAACCCCACAATGCCAATCCATTCTCCACCCAGGCGGCTGAAGAGCCCACTTCAGAAATTCAGTTTGGTAGTCAAATCTAAACATGCAATCATCATCCTCAACATAATTTTCATTAAGCAGAGTATACAATTCCTTTAAAACTAGAGGTTCATTTAAATTCAAAGTATCCCATTGAAATCCATCAGGCAAGGTGTAAGGTTCGGATCTTATATCTTCAGGCGATTTTGGAGGCTCTATAGGCTCATTAGAAATAATTTTTTCATCCATTTTAGGGACAGGTTGGGTTGACCAAAATTGGTATGATTTGTGCAGAGCTTCTTCCGTCGTTTTAGCGGGCTTTTGTTGAAGATTCAAAACTTCCATGGCCATTTTCAAATCTTTTAAAGATATGTTCTGATGAACATCCGTTGAATTAGCCCCTGTGACTAAACCATCGGGTAAAGCAGATACGCCGTGGTCGCCATCTCCTCCACTACGTTTTTTCTTATTTTTGCTTTTCTTTTTCTGATGTTTTTCCTCATTGTCTTTATGATAATCACTAGATTGAGTTGCTTTGGTATCTTCCATATTGAAACACAATTGAATATAAAAATTTTATAAATTTTTCCAACCAAAAAATTTCAAGAGAAATTTCAATTCGCCATTCGGTGTTTTAGACAGTCCACAGACTATAGATTTCTATAGATAATTACCAGCCTCGATGAATGAAGGTGAAGGTTAAAGTCCATAGAGATACAGCTTGGAAAAAAAGAGTCTGGAAAAATTGAGGGCGCCGCTGGCGCACTTTTCACACTACAATTCAAAATTACAACTTATTTAGTGCTTACATATTTCTATGACGAGTTTTTTGCTATTTATAATCAAATGAATCATTTTTATGTTATTTTAGTACTCACAAACTTAGTTTTTAAGATTTTTATTTTTAGTTCCAGCTGTCACCGCCTCAGACTCTTTTTTGCCAAGCTGTATTATAATTTACAGCTTGGCAAAAAAGAGTCTGAGGCGGTGACAGTTGGAACTAAAAAATTATAATAATGACAACACTGTTTTATTTGTCAACTACAAGTAGCTTCCTTGTCATTTTTACGTATTGCGAGTAATTTTCTTTAAAATTTAAAAGATTCGTGTGAATAGTGTGTGATATTCTTACATAATACTAGTTGATATAGTTGTTCGTAATGAATAAAACCGTTTGCAGTAGTGGAAGATCTGGATTGCCGGACAAATTTTGTCTGAAATTGACAATGTTTACCTGAGAACTGCTCGAATGACAGGTACAGCTTGGCAAAAAAGAGTCTGAGGCGGTGACAGTTGGAACTAAAAAATTATAATAATGACAACACTGTTTTATTTGTCAACTGCAAGTAGCTTCCTTGTCATCTTTACGTAGTGCAAGTAATTTTCTTTAAAATTTAAAAGATTCGTGTAATTTGCGTGTGATATTCTTACATAATACTAGTTGATATAGTTGTTCGTAATGAATAAAACCGTTTGCAGTAGTGGAAGATCTGTTATATATCAAGTTTTCTTGAGATGTTTGGCCGAAAGCAAAGCCGGACAAATTTTGTCTGAAATTGACAATGTTTACCTGAGAACTGCTCGAATGACAGGTATAGTCCATGCAATTTTTCTTCTAGAATGTAATTAAGTCGTTATATTTACTTTCTGATAGCTGTACCACCAGTTTTTGTCATCTTGTGTACAAATAATTATTGAGGTTATGTTTTGTAATTCGACGAATCGCGTGTAGTTAAACTGTTTAAATTGATACTTGAAACTTAAGAATAGAGTTAATACAGAGTTATTATTGTTTATTTCAGGTAAATCTGAAAATATAATCAGAGCAATTGTCGATGAAGGTGAAAAAAGTAAGAGTATTTTTTCGACACCTGGAAAACACCGAAAAGGTCGCCCGAAGAAAGAACTTGATGATTTTGATTTATGTTGCAAGTTGCCGTTCGTTGTGGCGTTCAATGAGGGAGGCCTTTGTTCAACAGTGGACGTTTTCCGGCTGATGATGATGACATTTATTTTTTTGTATTTTAATAAAATCTAAAATGAAACATGTTATTTAATTTCCCTTGTTGATAATGATGATTTATTATCATAATCCACAATCCATAAATGACTCTCTGATAGGCTCGCTATAATTCTAACTCTTGAGATGACCATTCTCAAGAGTCTGAATGATAGCGATTACGTACTTACATAATGGGACTATGCATTGCGTTGTCAGATTTTTCTTATTCTACTTAGATATCCCACAGAGCATGCCACCAAGCTTTATATTACATAAAAGTAGTTATTGCCGCCAATGTACAATCTTCCTAAATATAATTTGGATGATATCTGTTTTGTACAATAACTACTACCAGACCATGACTATTACAAATAAAGTTTACTTAAATCTTTCTTAATTTTAAATATGTTCAATTTTAAACTTTTTTAATTTGATAAATATTGAAGGCTAAAATGATCAAGTATCTTGTCAATTTTAGTCGTGGTGTATGGGGTGGCAATCTAAAAGATAAAGGCGCCCTCAATTTATCCAGACTCTTTTTTGCCAAGCTGTATAGTCCATGCAATTTTTCTTCTAGAATGTAATTAAGTCGTTATATTTACTTTCTGATAGCTGCACCACCAGTTTTTGTCGTCTTGTTGTGTACAAATCATTATTGAGGTTATGTTTTGTAATTCGACGAATCACGTGTAGTTAAACTGTTTAAATTGATAATTGAAACATATGAATAGAATTACAGCTTGGCAAAAAAGAGTCTGGAAAAATTGGGGGCGCCGCTGGCGCACTTTTCACACTACAATTCAAAATTACAAGTTATTTAGTGCTTACATATTTCTATGACGAGTTTTTTGTCATTAATTATAATTAAATGAATCATTTTTTTATGTTATTTTAGTACTCACTCCAGCTGTCACCGCCTCAGACTCTTTTTTGCCAAGCTGTAATACAGAGTTATTATTGTTTATTTCAGGTAAATCTGAAAATACAATCAGAGCAATTTTCAATGAAGGTGAAAAAAGTAAGAGTATTTTTTCGACACCTGGAAAACACCGAAAAGGTCGCCCGAAGAAAGAACTTGATGATTTTAATTTATGTTGCAAGTTGCCGTTCGTTGTGGCGTTCAACAGTGGACGTTTTCCGGCTGATGATGATGACGTTGAATTTTTTGTATTTTAATAAAATCTAAAATGAAACATGTTATTTAATTTCCCTTGTTGATAATGAAGATTTATTATCATAATCCACAATCCATAATTGACTCACTGAGAGGCTCGCTATAATTCTAACACTTGAGAAGACCATTCTCAAGAGTCTGAATGATAGCGATTACGTACTTACAATATGGGACTATGCATTGTGTTGTCAGATTTTTCCACGAAGCTTTATAATACATTTATGTAGGTAGTTATTGCCGCCAATGTACAATCTTCCTAAATATAATTTGGTTACTGTTTTGTACAATAACTACTACCAGATCATGACTATTACAAATAAAGTTTAAATCTTTCTTAATTTTAAATATGTTCAATTTACTTTTTTAATTTGATAAATATTGAAGACTAAAATGATCAAGTATCTTGTCACTTTTAGTCGTGGTATATGGGGTGGCCATTGTAGGATAAAGGCGCCCTCAATTTATCCAGACTCTTTTTTGCCAAGCTGTAACTAGAGTAAAAACTTACAGTTTGGCAAAAAAAAAGTCTGCAAAAATTGAGAGCGCCACTGGCACATTTCTAATACTACAATTCAAAATTACTAGATAGATATTCTAATTAGTACTTACTTATTTACGTAAATTTTATTTATATTTATGACGATGTTTTGTCATCAAATAAAATCAAATGAATCACCAGTGACAATTTAGTACTCTCAAACTTAGTTTTGAAGATTTTTATTTTTAATTCCAGCTTTCAACGCCTCAGATTTTTTAATTTTAATTCCCAGAAAAAAAAACGCCAGGTCATCAACAACATTATGATAGTAAAATTAGCTGTTATCATACTATCACCCATCTATTTACTGACCGCGCCATGAGCTGATTAACCTTGGTCATGGTGACAACCACCGCAAAATTACAGCGAGCGTTACATATTAAAGTCTGATTTGGTCGTGGTCGGGTGGTTGGCGCCAGCCAAGTCGGAACGTCTGTTCGCACCTTTCAGCGTTGTAATAAGCCCAGTTCTTTTTGAAAGAATCCAGCTCGTCAACGCAAATTAAATTTAATTACCTACTTACCTACTTTGTTTTCTGAAATTCAAGACGGCCGACACAAAATTTCGACATGGGTATCGTTCTGAGATTTTTTTATGTCCTAAATACAAATATGAAGTTATTTTTCAAATCCAAGATGTCCGACACGATATTTTGACATGGGTATCGTTTCCGTGGTTTTCGTATGTTTTAAATACGAATATGAAGTCATTTTTCAAATCCGAGATGGCCGATACGAAATTTCGACGTGGGTATCGTTTTTGTATGTTCTAAATACGAATGTGAAATCAATTTTAAAATCCAAAATGGCTGAAACATAAATTTTGTGTCAGCCATCTTAGATTTCAAAATTGACTTCATATTTGTATTTAGAATGAACAAAATCCACGGAAATGATACCCTATTTCAAAAATGACTTCATATTCTTATTTAGAATATGTATACAAAAACCACGAACTCAAACTGATGAACTGAACTGAACTCTTCTTGAAAATTAGTGTTAGCCATCATGTATTTCAAAAGCAACTCTGCATTTGTATTTAGCTTATTTGAAAATGTAATACAATTCCTTAATAATCTGTAAAAGAAAGTCGCGTGAGGGGGGGGGATAACGTACTTGATATAGGTACCAACATCAAATCTGATGATTTCTACTTGTCAACTCCTACCGCTAGTCGCGTTAAAGAGCTTCGTTCTAAAAAAAAATTTTTAATAAAAAATAAAACCGACTTCAAAAGGACCTAAAAAGCTTGAAATAACTTTAAAACGTTTTGGAGTCGGTTCCAAGTCAAGTTCTTAATGAGAAGGTTAAAGAGGCTAGAACTTGACTTGGAACCGACTATTTCAAGCTTTTTAGGTCCTTTTGAAGTCGGTTTTATTTATTAAAAATTTTTTTTTCACGATTTTTAGTGGTGCCTAAAATTAATCCCCCTCCCAAACTTTTGTGAGGCTAATATTTGAAATCCTTATGAAAAGCCCATTCAAACGATACCTCACACGATATTTTTTATCTTGGATGATTATAGGAGGGGGGGGGGGGGGCTGACCACGTATCCCTCCTCTTCCTCTTTACTCGTCAGTCATCGACTGCACGTATAAACAAAGCAATATTACTTGTTACGACAATTCTGCTATAATCCTACGAGTTCCGTTTCATATCTCGTAAGTTCATGATCAGATCACGATAATATTTCTATGGGACCACCTCGGGAGTATACCCTTTTGATTACAAAAAGAATTTTGAAAATCGGCCCACAACTGAAGGAGTAATCGCGTAACAAACATACAAAAAAAAAAAAAAAAAGTCGAATTGAGAACCTCCTCCTTTTTGAAAGTCGGTTAAAAAATAGGAAACATTCGCGCAAATGTCTATTCGCGCTAATGTCTGTCGCGCAACTGTCCATTCGCGCTAGTGTCCATTTGCGCAAATGTCCCAGATCCATCCATAATACTTAGTACCCGTGCGTGTATTCCCTGTTCGTCCCACTGGTAGGACGATCGGAAAAAAAAAATTATAGTTAATTCCCGTTCGTCCCTCTGAGACGAGTTTAGATTATGGGGGGACAAACGGGGAAAAAAACAGTCTCTTCCTGATCGTCTCAGTGGGACAAAATAGTGAGACGAGCGGAAATATACCTTGGGCACCATTTATCTACAAAAAGGCACCTCAATCCTCATATCAATCCTCGTCTTTGGCGTTGTAAGATCTACAAAGATTCCGAAGATTAACCTCATTAGGATGGGCAAGGTAAACTAGAAAACGAAATAAAAAACCATTCATAATTGTGAATATTCCACAGAATATATGTAACAAATCATAGAGAAATATTGAATCAGTTACATCAGAGACCAAGTTTACAATCCATGGTATTCTAAAGGTAAAACTGATTTAAAATAAAAGAAAGAAATTGAAAGAACATAAGCAAACTCCCCTTCCTGAGATACAAGATAGAAATAAAAAGCTAATGACAAAACTTAAACCAAACTTCTTAGTTAATGTAAAAAGTTAGAGTTCAGAAGACTCTCAAATATAGAAATGTTGACAGTTTCTTTATTTTTGTTTGCGGATTAGCACTCCAGTATTATAATAAAGTTTTTATATAATATAATTGTTTGGAAAGAGTGCAATCCACTTTTTTTTTTTTTCAATTTTTATTTATGTATTTTTTATGAGCGGGATTAACAATATAAGGTGTTCAAAGCATTAAAATTAACAAGAACATTACCATGTCCTTGTAACTGAAAAGCTGGTCGATATTAGATTATTTTGGCCACTATTATGTGGAAAATTACTCCTTTTTAGTAGCTTGTTGCTTCGCCTGGTGAGCTTGCAATACAGCAACAGCTTCATCCACTTTAGCTTTAAGTGACTCTCCATGTTCTAACATATGGAGCAATTCTGAATTATCAATTTCCAAAAGCATTCCTGTAATTTTTCCAGCCAAATCAGGATGCATTCTTTGAATTAGAGGGAAGAGACGTTCACCTAGCATTTGTTTTTGTTCTTGAAGAGGTGCAGCAGCTAACATGGTTGCTGTTAATGGTTCTTGACCTTGGATGTGCACTGCTGGTTGCGGTACTGGAGGGTTTCGCATGTTAGCAGTGTACTTGTAACCTGCTGGGCGTCCGCTCTGAGTAACAAGTGGTGCACGGATAGAGGCCGCAGTCGCTACGCCTTGCTGACCAGTTATTGGCCTGGCTCCAAGAGATGTTCGAAGAGCAGCTTGAGTAGGTGCTCTAGGTGCTGGACGGAAAGGAGCTTGCATATTGGGATATCCAGAGGCAGCAGTTTGAGTACTGGGCCTAACTGGAGGCTGTGCAGTCCAGCGAGGTGATGGCCTGATTTGAGTCATCTGTGCAGGACCATAGAATCGTTGAGCCGGTGGTATAGTTGGCACAAAGTATCCTCCAGCTCCACCTGGTTGGAATATTTGACCCATTTGTTGCATACGCATACTGGCCATTCTTTGCATATATTGAGAGGTCAAATGTGCCTTACGATCTTCCTTGCGCTGAGCCAAAGCTACATACAAAGGTTTAGTCCCAACAATACGACCATTCATTTCAGTAACAGCTTTTGTAGCTTCTTCTGGAGAAGAGAAGCACACAAATCCGAAACCTTTGCTACGACCATCCTCCAACATGACCTGAAAATATTATTACCTAATATTAGTGAATATTATTAACATTGCAGAATATTTGCTAAGCAGGATTCATTTAGTAAGCATTAATTAACCAAAATTTCAGAGTGAAATTCTGGAATTGTGCGAAAAATATAATAAAATTGTTATCAGAACTTCTATTTCCTTGTTGGATTGTCAACATTGTTGAATGGGCATGACATGGAGAATATAATTGTGTAAGTAGGCCATTACCCCTGAACGACTGATTTAAAGAATGAAAGTATATAAAAGTATATAAAGTATTATTTTGCAACCTCACAAAAGATAACAAAAAAAAAACAAACACAAAAAAATGTGGATGTGGATGTGTTTACATATTATATATATTATTTGTCAAGAAAGTTTTTTTCTTCTCGAGTCGATACTCGATTTTTTCTGTACTCCCGCCCTGAATATTATATATATATTTCGGAATGATATGGAGCAAAATCTAATGTAGAACCTAGTCAGAGTTCGAAAGGATCAAACGGTTCGCTTCTGTCTTTCTCATGAGTACAGCTAAAGAGTGCAATAAACTTCCGGCTTCTGTGTTCCCGGAACATTGTAATTTGGGGATCTTCAAATCAATAGTGAATAGGCACCTCAAAGGCAAGTTAGCTCCATTGTAAACTCAACACCGCTTACCATCAAATGAGTTTGTGGTCAAACATATGCCTTTTTAATTATTGTAAAAAACATATGGTTGGTATCTTCAGGGAAGAAAGAACGAGATTTGGATTGAGCGAAATCGGGGGACAAAAGTATTTGCCCAGTTTCTAGGGAGACAGCCACTTGACAAAGCTGATTACAGCTAGTGGTAGAGTTGTTGATTCCTAGAGCTCTTAGTCGGAGGTTCTATCGGAAGTGGGAGATTTCTTTAGCAATTTATACGCTTCGCATGCATCTCGACCTGATCCGAAATGAGGACCTAAAAGGTAAACTAACTCGCCACTTCACTAAAGATCTGTCAGCGATAAGCCTAGACATTTATAAGTCCCTGGGGAGAAGGTATTACCACCGAGCTCTTAAAAGCAGGCGGTAGGCCCGTATTGCTTGAGCTCGAGGCGAGGGTATTTTTTTAACTCTATCCTTTTCAATGAGAGAACTCCTGAGGCGTGGTTGCGTGGAGTAGGTGTGGACTTTTTTTCTTCAAAAATGACAAGATAAGATATGGGCTCAGGCGCAAAATGTCTCTTTCGCAAAATGTCCCCTGGTCGTAAAACGTCGCTTTCGCAGAATGTCGCTTTCGCAAAACGTCTCTTTCGCAGAATGTCTCTTTCGCAAAATGTCGCGCCAGGGACTTAGAAAAAAAAATCGATTTTCAAAACAAATAACAAACGTCGTCGTCGTTTGCTGTTGTCTCTTTTTTTTTTTTACTATTTATTATTATGATATCAACATTTTGGTACTTAAATTTACTTAAGTATGTATTCCAAATAAGAAAATATATTTTGATACAGTTAAAAATAATATTTTGGTACAATTTCAAGTTTCGGTGATGGCAACACTTATAATAATATGTGAGTATAAAGATATATTATCTTAATTAAGGTTAATTTGAGTGCGAAGACTAACTATTTTTATACGCAATATTTAATAATTAATTAAAGTTAATTCCAGTGTCACAACTAAGATATATTCATTTCATATATGTTATGTTAATCATTTATAAAAATGATTAAAATATATTTTATTTAGGATACTTGAGTTGCTATTAGTAATGACTACTATTATATCTGTGGATTTATGTTACTCAGTATTGATTCTTTTGATCTAAATTTTGAATGTGTGTAAAAATGTTGATACCTATTGATTTTTTTTTTTAATAATATACTTAAGTATATTATATATATATTATATAATAATAATATATATATTATATTATATATAATATTAATTTAAGTACCAAAATGTTGACATCATAATTACTCTTTAATTTTAATAAATGATTTTGTTTTGAAAATCGAATTTTTTTTCTAAGTCCCTGGCGCGACATTTTGCGAAAGAGACATTCTGCGAAAGAGACGTTTTGCGAAAGCGACGTTTTACGACCAGGGGACATTTTGCGAAACAGACATTTTGCGCCTGAGCCAAGATATGGTACGATATTTTGATAGACCATGTCCACACAATTCTCCTCCCTTCCCCTTGCATCAAGGTGTGAAACAAAGGGATGTAATTTACCTGATATTGTTTTCAAATGCAATGGAGGATATGTTCAAGATGCTGGATTGGAAGGGATGCGGTATCAATATCAATGGGCATTATAACTCACACTTGAGATATGTGGACAACATTGTTATTGTAGCAGAAGTGCTACAGGATTTTTAAAAGAAGCCCTTTTTAAAATAAAAGAAAAGATGGATGGATTGTGAAATTTCTATATGTTACGCCCTAGAGAAATTGCGTTAACTTATAATTACAATTTTACAACTGGGGTAGTAACAAGGGCAAATTTTAATTACCCTTCTATCAACTTACAACTGCAGTAGTAGGAAAGGGAGATAAAATTAACAGTGTTACTACTGGAAAGATACTTGCTAATCTGCTATCGCACTCGCACATTGAAGATTAAAAAAATTAATGTTATGAAAAATCAAAATAAACTAATTGAAGAACAAAAATACAAAGTTTCAGCAAAAATTTCAGCTTGACCAAAACATGTTTTTGAACGTAAAAATGGCATAAAATAAAAATAAATTTAAAGCTATTTTTATATTTGAATAAATGTTTCGATCAAGCCGAAATTTTTGGTGAAACTTTGTAACATTGTTCTTCTTCAACTGGTTTATTTCAATTTTTCAGAACTATATTGTCGATTTTATATCTTCTATCAACTTCAAAGTGCGAGCGAGATAGCAGAGCAGCGAAGAGGCGCCTTAAGCCTTTTTACAAACGTGCTGGATTATCTATTCATTATCGGTCACTCAGCATATGCCGATCGTCGTCGAGGTTATGGCCATGCATGACAATAGTATTGACCATATGCACATAGGCCACTAATTACTCACCTTTGCTGACGTGATAGTTCCGAAGGGAGCAAATTCCTTACGAAGACGTTCATCATCAATTGTGTCATCTAAATTCTTCACATACAAGTTAACTCCTTGATAGCGAGTCAATCGCTCAGATTTCAACTGTTCAAATTTGCGTTTTAATTCCTTTTGACGTTCAGCTTTCTTTTGAGCTCGTCCTACATACAGAGGTTTTCCCTCTACAAGTTCTTTTCCATTTAATTCCATACAAGCTCTCTCAGCTGCATCTGGATCTTCAAATGCAACAAATCCAAATCCCCTGGATGAACCGTCATCTTTATACATTACTTTATGGCTTGTAATACGTCCATATTTTTCAAACATATCTTTTAGCATTTCATCAGTAAAATCTTCACCAAAGTTTTTAACATAGACATTTGTGAACAACTTGGCCTTCTCGCCAAGTTCCTTTTCACGTTCTTTGCGGGGTATAAATCTACCAACGTAGACCTTTTTTCCATTCAAGAGCATTCCATTTACTTTTTCAATTGATTTATTAGCGGCTTCTTCAGTTTCAAAATGAACAAATCCATATCCCTTAGAGGCCCCAGTTTCGTCTTGAGCAACTTTGCAGCTAAGAATATTTCCAAATGCAGAAAAAGTGTCATACATAGCTTTGTTGTCAATAGTTTTGTCAAGATTTTTAATAAAAACGTTCCCTACGCCAGATTTGCGCAGAGAAGGATCTCGTTGGGACCACATGATTCTAATAGGTCTTCCTTTGATCATATCAAAATTCATAGTGTCCAAAGCTCTTTCAGCTAAAACAAAAGAAATATACCATAAATAATGAATATTCAATATATATTATATTTATGTCACATTATGTTTAGGACCAATCTTAGAAAAGTTTGCCAAAAAAGTAACCATGACATTCCCCACCACTGAAAGTTAAGAATGGAATTAATTATATTGCTAATTATAACGGCTCCTCTGTTTAATCCTGCATTATTAAGAAAATGTTAACATTTTTCAAATAATGACCCTTTAAGTCTTCTATATAGGGAAAATGGAAACTGACGTATTTCTGGCAAGATAGAGCCAACAACAAAATCAACGAAACCCTCAAAATTTATTTAATTTTTTTAAATGTGTGGCCGAAAATCAAGTTTTCGAGAATTTAGAGTTTTAAGATTACTTCGTCCATATCCCAGGATTCTAACTTACATCCGAGACCATAGGTTTGGTTTGGTTTCGACCAAGAAGTAGGTATAAAAATTTGATCAAAAATTTGCTGTATAAAATTTCGTGTTAATATTTTTTTTTAACTACTTGTAAGTATGTATATAGTTTATCTATGTAGCCATACTTATATTAATATTATATCATACTAGCTGCCCCGCGCGACTTCGTATGCATGATTATTCTACTTCAACGCCTCTTCTACCCCTACCCTACTCTACCCCTACCCTACTCTAATCTACCCCTACCCTACCCTAATCTACCCCTACCATACCCTACTGTACCGCTAGCCTACCCTACTCTACCCCTACCCTTCCCTACTCTACCCTACCTCTACAAATCAAAAACCATGAAAATCTGTCCAGCCGTTCTTAAAAAAAAGTATCCTATGTCCTTCTGCTGAATCTAAGCTACCTCACCAATTTTCAGCCAAATCGGTTCAGCCGTTCGAAAATATTGTTAGTTACACTATTTATGTGTAACTATTTTCGACTTTCTTTTATACATATACTAGCTAACCCATGCCCACTTCGTTGGGCAGTAATTTAATTTTTTTCCTAATCTACCCTATCCTACCCTACACTACCCCTACCCTACCCTACACTACCCCTACCCTACCCTACACTACCCCTACCCTACTATACTGCTACCCTACCTACCCCTTTTTCTCACCTTTTGAACCTTCTCTGGACCTCCACAAATAATTCAAGACCAAAATTAGCCAAATCGGTCCAACCGTTTTTGAGTTATAAAATAACAACGAAATGTTGCATTGATTTTTATATAATAAAATATAATAAAAATCAGGTGTTCCATACATTTTGTTGAGTCATGTGACAATAAATGTATGGAACAGCAGATTTTTTTTGCGATTTCAGTGTTGGTCCCATAGTAAAAGTTGTTCATAATGATGAATTTAATGACCCCTTTTTAAGAAGCTGGTGTTTTACAAATAACCCAGTATAAACTTTTAGTAGGTAGCCAGCGAGATTTAAATTTCTTCTAATCTCATGCTTTCTTCAATAAATAGGTATGTAGGTACTTAACACAGAAATTTAGTTGAGTTGGTAGCTTAAAAAATTATATTACTGGTACTGATGATAAATTTAAACAACCATACACTACACAAAAGCGTTGATAACTTCGTGCCATATTTCATTGGCCGTTTGTATGAAAATAAATAATTCTGAGTATTTCTAGATACTCACAGTTAAAGATCGCTCTATGATGTGTTAAAATAAATATAATAATGGTTTTCGTACTTCTACATTCTACATTTTCTAAGAAATAGTAGTTAATTTGTATGAACTGTTATTTAAAATGTATCAAGTAAACCCTATGGCTATTGATACTAGTAAAATGTAAACATTGATAAATATTAATAACTTATTTTAAGTTAACTAATTTAAATAGAATTTTAATTTTTCATAAATTTAATTTGTGGGAGAACATAAGACAAAATTTTACAAAAGAAAAAAATTGTGGTTTGCTTTTAAAAATGAAAAGAAAATTTAAGATGCAAATTTTACAGATCTTCAGACTCTTTCAACTGATTTTTTGATTACTATTTTAGATGTTTATTTACAATTTGTTATGGTGTTCAAGTGTTTTGAGCAACCTTATGGAGCCATGAACACTGCCATAGGGGTGGCTACCTTCTGGGCTCAAAATATATAGATATAGGTACCATCGACAAGAAAAGAAGAATGCCTAATAAACCAAAAATATTTTTTTCATTATTTCTACAAGTTAACAAACAAGATTTTTTTTTTCATCAGACAAACCATGCAAGAAAATAGCAAAGTGTACAGTATGGTATCTATAACTTTGCCCCAAAGTTTGTTACAAGTATATTTTTATCTTTTATTCATATTTACTAGCAAACAACCACTTATTGAGGCAATAGTTAAAGCAACCATACTGTGTGTGTACCGAGATCTGTAGAGCATACTTTGACTTTAGTCATAACTTGAAAGATTGGTGTTTATAAACGATCTTCAAATTTGCATGAGTGCATAGATTGGTGTTTATAAAATGATCTTCAAATTTGTCTGAGTGCATAGATTAATTTCATTTCATTTTCACAAGTTTACTCAAGTCAAGTTGAAACAAAGTACACTTAATAAATCTCAGCATAAGTATCATGCACTTCTTAACTACCAGGCAGGGTTTAGTAAGCTTCAAGTAAAACATTTGAAATTAAGAGTGTACCTACGTAAGGGCATTACATAGCAGCTCAATAACTTAAATAATAAAAAACAAGTGTAAATACTTTAATTTATTACTTATTGCCTAAATTACGACAATAATAAATATGAATATGTCTTAAAAATCTAAACAATCAAAGTGTACTCACCATCAGCAGGCTGCTGAAAATTTACATAAGCATAGCCTAGGGATCTACGAGTTATCATGTCACGACAAACGCGTATCGAAAGAACCGGACCAGCGGTAGAAAATTTTTCAAACAACATGGCTTCAGTAATATCGGAGTGTAAATCCCCGACATACAGCGATGCCATCGGATAATTAGGTGGACCAGGATTCATTTTAAAAATTTCACTGGTGCAGTTTACGTCGACATTAACTTAAAAGTAGGCAAAGACCAACTTCACTTTCTCTTTATAATGACTATCGCATTCCTCAGACCACGTTGCACGCTTACGTACACTAACTTAAAATCAAGTGATTCCCGTTATTTTTTAATTATTTTACTATTTTTTTGGATTTTATGATTTTTTTGTTTTTTTTTTTTTATTTTACAAGAATATTTCACGAAATTCTGAGGATTGTGTGACCTATTTTCGAGGGAACACACAACCTCACGTGAACACACCTTGCTCACCAAAGGAAAAGGTGACGTTTGACTAATATGCAAGATGGCGTAACCGACCAAAGAGAATATTTTGAATTGGTACGCCGCCGACCGCGTGCGAATGCATGCACAGGCCACAGCCACAGCATCACCACAGCTTATTCAAACGTTTGAAAACCATTATACAAACTTTACAACGGAAAATGTTGACAGCGTATGAATAATGGGATGGGGATTATTTTGGGATTGATAAATAATTGGACAAACCGCATTTGTTTCCTCGCCTGTGTTCCCCAAACAGAGAGGAACAGAGGTGTATTTAAAAATAAAAATCTTAAAAACTACGTTTTTAAGTATTCAAATAATTTAAAAGTGATGCATTTAATATCAAAAAATTCGTCGTAGAAATATGTAAGTACCAAATAACTAGTAATTTTGAATTATAATATGACTAGCGACCCGCCCAGGCTTCGCACGCGTGCAATATACATATAAACCTTCCTTAAGAATCACTCTATCTATTAAAAAAAAACCACATCAAAATCCGTTGCGTAGTTTTAAAGATCTAAGCATACATAGGGACAGACAGACGGCGGATAGCGACTTTGTTTTATATTATGTAGTGAAGTGATAAGTGCGCTAGTGGCGCCCCCAATTTTTCCAGACCCTTTTTTACAAAACTCGTTTTTACTTTCTAGTGTCTAATAACAATAAGCAATTAACGGTCGGCGGAGCGCCTGCGCCGGGGCGGGGACAACAAATGTACGCGTGACTTGATAGAATGCCACGAGCCAGAGCGGCGCGAGCAGCAGTAGCGCAGGGCGGAATCTAAGTACAAACAAAATTTGTAAACAACAAGTGTAAACAAAATTTTTAAGACGAGGAGCGATTTTTTTTCCAATATTTTGATCTGAGATGATGATAAAAAAGAACTTTTATGTGTTGAAGAATATAATCAAAAGATTTTAAGCGCATCGTACACATAAAATTTGTGTGGAT
This sequence comes from Protodeltote pygarga, assembly GCA_936450705.2. Classification (NCBI taxonomy): domain Eukaryota; kingdom Metazoa; phylum Arthropoda; class Insecta; order Lepidoptera; family Noctuidae; genus Protodeltote; species Protodeltote pygarga. The sequence continues at coordinate 8,820,634 of OW388249.2, read as the reverse complement.
ATTTCCTATATCCTTAATATAAATCAATGAATTCTCCATACTTAAATGTTATTGATTTCATGCGGAGTGCATGAAATCGCCGCCACTAAAGACCGAAGTCGTGGCCGGGCCGAGTCTGTGTCCCCAACGATCCGACTATACGAGGTATGGAAAATATAGTCAACGACTTGAAAGAATGATCAAGAAAAATTTTTCCTCTAAGGTCAACGGAGTTGAGTTAGACACGTTACGATTCGATTTTTATGAAGATCAATTCAATGGAATACGATCTAGCGATTTTTAAAATTGATTCACTTCAATACGATCTTCATTTGAATCGATTCATAAGTAAAGCGAATTGAATCCTTTAGATCGTAGGTCATCAGCTGTCTAGCCTTTTCCTTTTGCCTTTTTTTAGGTATTCAAAATAATGAATTTAGTTTCAAAAAGTCATATTTCAAGATCAATGTTTTTTCTCTCTATTTTTTTTAGTCCATTTCATTAAAGTTTGTGTTTAAAAAGAAATGTTTAATTTGTTCAAATTATTGCAAATTTTGATTTGATTATTGAATCGATTTTTATTAGATCGATTCAACAGAATACGATCCGCTCCAAGAATCGATTTAGAGACCTACGATCGTTGACTGAGTATCTTTCTATAAATATCTATTGGTGCCTACGATCCATTACCTACGATCAAAAAAATCGATTCAAAGAGAAAAATCGCGCATCCCTTGAGTGTCGGTTTTTGCGGCAAAATTTTTCCTGGTTCTTCGCTGGTTTTTCGCCACACATCAAAGGACCACAGGACCACAGAGTATAAACTTGAAAAGGGATTTGGCCACAGAGTACATTTAGATTTGGTGCAAGTCGTTTTCATTTTTTAATTTCTAATCCATATTTTTAAATCAAAAAACTTTACAACTTAAATTCCACACAAATTCAAGGGAAAATCTCCAAACATTAACGTAGAAAGACAAGATGACAAAGATTAAGCTACTATTGTACGAAGTTATTTTATTAGTTTTGCAATGTTAGTAATAACACAGATTACAGCTTGGCAAAAAAGAGTCTGGATAAATTGAGGGCGCCTTTATCCTACGATGGCCACCCCATATACCACGACTAAAAGTGACAAGATACTTGATAATTTTAGTCTTCAATATTTATCAAATTAAAAAAGTAAATTGAACATATTTAAAATTAAGAAAGATTTAAACTTTATTTGTAATAGTCATGATCTGGTAGTAGTTATTGTACAAAACAGTAACCAAATTATATTTAGGAAGATTGTACATTGGCGGCAATAACTACAGCTTGGCAAAAAAGAGTCTGAGGCGGTGACAGTTGGAACTAAAAAATTATAATAATGACAACACTGTTATATTTGTCAACTACAAGTAGCTTCCTTGTCATCTTTACGTATTGCGAGTAATTTTCTTTAAAATTTAAAAGATTCGTGTGAATTGTGTGTGATAATCTTACATAATAATAGTTGATACAGTTATTCGTAATGAATAAAACCGTTCGCAGTAGTGGAAGATCTGTTAAATATCAAGTTTTCTTAAGATGTTTGGCCGAAAGCAAAGCCGGACAAATTTTGTCTGAAATTGACAATGTTTACCTGAAAACTGCTCGAATGACAGGTAAAGTCCATGCATTTTTTCTTCTAGAATGTAATTAAGTCGTTATATTTACTTTCTGATAGCTATACCACCAGTTTTTGTCGTCTTGTGTACAAATCATTATTGAGGTTATGTTTTGTAATTCGACGAATCACGTGTAGTTAAACTGTTTAAATTGATACTTGAAACATATGAATAGAATGTATACAGAGTTATTATTGTTTATTTCAGGTAAATCTGAAAATACAATCAGAGCAATTGTCAATGAAGGTGAAAAAAGTAAGAGTATTTTTTCGACACCTGGAAAACACCGAAAAGGTCGCCCGAAGAAAGAACTTGATGATTTTAATTTATGTTGCAAGTTGCCGTTCGTTGTGGCGTTCAACAGTGGACGTTTTCTGGCTGATGGTGATGACGTTGAATTTTTTGTATTTTAATAAAATCTAAAATGAAACATGTTATTTAATTTCCCTTGTTGATAATGAAGATTTATTATCATAATCCACAATCCATAATTGTCTCACTGAGAGGCTCGCTATAATTCTAACTCTTGAGAAGACCATTCTCAAGAGTCTGAATGATAGCGATTACGTACTTACATTATGGGACTATGCATTGCGTTGTCAGATTTTTCTTATTCTACTTAGATCTCCCACAGAGTAAGCCACCAAGCTTTTATTACATATAAGTAGGTAGTTATTGCCGCCAATGTACAATCTTCCTAAATATAATTTGGTTACTGTTTTGTATAATAACTACTACCAGATCATGACTATTACAAATAAAGTTTAAATCTTTCTTAATTTTAAATATGTTCAATTTACTTTTTTAATTTGATAAATATTTGAAGACTAAAATTATCAAGTATCTTGTCACTTTTAGTCGTGGTATATGGGGTGGCCATCGTAGGATAAAGGCGCCCTCAATTTATCCAGACTCTTTTTTGCCAAGCTGTACCTACTTATATGTAGGTAATATAAAGCTTGGTGGCTTACTCTGTGGGAGATCTAAGTAGAATAAGAAAAATCTGACACGCAATGCATAGTCCCATAATGTAAGTACGTAATCGCTATCATTCAGACTCTTGAGAATGGTCTTCTCAAGAGTGAATTATAGCGAGCCTCTCAGTGAGTCAATTATGGATTGTGGATTATGATAATAAATCTTCATTATCAACAAGGGAAATTAAATAACATGTTTCATTTTAGATTTTATTAAAATACAAAAAATTCAACGTCATCGCCATCAGCCGGAAAACGTCCACCGTTGAACAAAGGCGTCCCCTATTGAACGCCACAACGAACGGCAACTTGCAACATAAATTAAAATCATCAAGTTATTTCTTCGGGCGACCTTTTCGGTGTTTTCCAGGTGTCGAAAAAATACTCTTACTTTTTTCACCTTCATTGACAATTGCTCTGGTTGTATTTTCAGATTTACCTGAAATAAACAATAATAACTCTGTATAAATTCTATTCATATGTTTCAAGTATCAATTTAAACAGTTTAACTACACGTGATTCGTCGAATTACAAAACATAACCTCAATAATGATTTGTACACAAGACGACAAAAACTGGTGGTATAGCTATCAGAAAGTAAATATAACGACTTAATTACATTCTAGAAGAAATAATGCATGGACTTTACCTGTTATTCGAGCAGTTTTCAGGTAAACATTGTCAATTTCAGACAAAATTTGTCCGGCTTTGCTTTCGGCCAAACATCTTAAGAAAACTTGATATTTAACAGATCTTCCACTACTGCGAACGGTTTTATTCATTACGAATAACTATATCAACTATTATTATGTAAGAATATCACACACAATTCACACGAATCTTTTAAATTTTAAAGAAAATTACTCGCAATACGTAAAGATGACAAGGAAGCTACTTGTAGTTGACAAATGAAACAGTGTTGTCATTATTATAATTTTTTAGTTCCAACTGTCACCGCCTCAGACTCTTTTTTGCCAAGCTGTACTCCATATTTTGCGTTTTATCATCAATCATCATAGAATAACACCTAAATATTTGCAAAAATTCAACATAAACAAATCGATAAAATCACTGCGCTGGTGATTTTGGTCTTTCTTTTTAAATGTTAACAAACTCTGTGAGAGACACTGTCGGCTCACTGACGCCCAACGTGTAAGCTCCCTGTTCACGGTGGCCCAATACGCTTGGCAAGCATGTTTGACAGATTTTCGTGAACTCCCAATTTACGTTGGCCGTCAGTGAGCCGTCAGCAGGGAAGGATTTTGTACGATAATTATCGTATTTGTACTATACTTTCAGGCTTGGTACGGTATACGATCCATATGTAAGGATCGTACGCAAATGTACGAATTATTTTGAAGTAGTCCAATTATTGAGGAAAAAAGGTACTTCCTTGCATTCGATGCGGATGCCTCGGATTGATTCGATTCAGTATCCATGTGACGACCTTTTTCGTTTTTTAGGCCATTCCTTATAATGAAATCGTTCCATTCATTCAATTTTACTGATTGTACGACAATTTCTGACAAAAACCTTTTTAAACTTTTTGCACTATCCTTTTCAACGTATGTACCTAAATCCAACCCTGGACGTCAGTGTCTTCCACAGAGAATACTAACTTAGAACAACATGTTATAATTTAAAGAAAAACCAATTATTAAGTAAATAATATCCTTGCGAAAAACCGACGCTCAACGGATCGTCGACGATTATTGGCCGCTAATCTACACATATTATATATAAGTAAAGTTTGTATATATGTATGTCAGGGGTAATCTCTGAAACTACCCAACGGATCTAAAAGTTCTTTCATCAATAGGAAGCTACTTTATCCCTGAGTGCTATTCTATATGCTATTTTTTATTCTGAAAAAATTGATTTTCACAAAAAAATAATATTATCTGTATCTGTAAAAAAAAAAAATCAGGCTATCTGGCTGCTGTAGGTGTGTTTACGGGAAATTTTAAATTAACGCGGACAAAGTCGCGGGGAACACCTAGTGTCAAATAAATGTCAAATACAGCTTGGCAAAAAAGAGTCTGAGGCGGTGACAGCTGGAACTAAAAATAAAAATCTTAAAAACTAAGTTTGTGAGAACTAAAATATCATAAAAAATATTCATTTGATTATAATTAATGACAAAATACTCGTCATAGAAATATGTAAGCACTAAATATCTTGTAATTTTGAATTGTAGTGTGAAAATTGCGCCAGCGGCGCTCTCAATTTTTCCAAACTCTTTTTTGCCAAGCTGTACAGTCTTGGAGGAAAAAATTTTCCTCTAAGCACCAAGTGGCCCAGTACACGTTCGGCTGTTCGCCCAATATATGTATAAGGCAAGCATATTGGGCCAACGTGTATTGGAGGCATATGACGACTTAGAATAATAACATATAGAAGTGCAATCCGCGCACCGAAAATGTAGCACTTCAATTGGTGGAGTACTGGTGGAGGACCGCTCTGCGCGGTGACGCCGTCTCAGTGCTTGGTGACGTAAGTTTCAGAACACAGCTCCGCAAAAAAAAAAGAAATGCCGCCTTGCGCAGTGAAATTTTGCCCAAACGAATCAAAAAATATTTAAAAATATGATAATGTATCATACCACAGGTAAGAGTTACGTTTTACTTAAATATTTGTTCGTAAATCTTTAATCAAAACAAATTATTTCAAATACAATTTAAAAAGACGCCATGATGTCGTAGTGTTGCCAAGTAGGGAAAAAAAGTTTACCAAATTTATTACCCAATAATTGTGGTAATTTTTGAAACTCATTATAATTATAATATTAGTTTTAGTATGTATACAACATTAATATGAGTAGGTATTCTAAAATATAGCAAACTTGCATAATAATATTGTAAAAAATTTAAAGTAAAACCAAAATGGCTAAATCATGTATTGCATGTTTTTGCATAAAAAATCATTTAAAAATAAAATTATTCATATATAAAAACATTAGCATCATACTAATATTTACAATAAAAACCCTCGCTATTTTCCAAGTAAATATAAATTAAAATTTGGGGAAAAATTCCTACTGTTGCAACACTACCTATACGTCACCGAAACGTCAACGCTGTTTCGATGTGTGCGTGATTGAGACACTTTTACAACGTCACTTTACAAGGAACTTACTGTCGTTATTAGTTTAAGTATGACGATTTGTTTGTCATCAATTTTATTCAAAGGAATAACTTGTATTTTAGTACTTACAAAATAAGTTTTAAATTTTTTTATTTTTAGTTTCAGCTGTCACCGCCTCAGACTCTTTCTGCCAAGCTGTAGGTATTTGGTACTTACAGCTTGGCAATAAAGAGTCTGGAAAAATTAGGGGGCGCCGTTGGCGCACTTTTCACACTACAATTCAAAATTACAAGATAATTAGCGCTTATGTATTTCTATGACGAGTTTTTTGTCATTATTTATAATCAAATGAATCATTTTTATGTTATTTTAGTACTCACAAACTTAATTTTTACGATTTTTATTTTTAGTTCCAGCTGTCACCGCCTCAAACTCTTTTTTGCCAAGCTGTACATTATTTCTATGACGAATTTTTTCTCATCAAATTAAAAATTAAATTCAAATGTACATAGCACTAGTAATTTTAGTACTCATAAACTTAGTTTTTAAGATTTTTATTTTTATTTCCAGCTGTTAACACCTCCGACTTTTTTACCAATTTTGTACAATCCTTCTCATGACAAAAGCACAGACAAAATATATTTTTATTTAGAATGGAATTTGTTATGGCAATAATGTTACTTGTTTGACTGGCCTGGCCTGTGCGAAATTGTTAAAATATTGAATTGTTTTTCTTACGTACTTCCATTACTTCTTTCTTAAAAATTAATTTGGAGTGAGGTAAGAAATAAGTTAGTTTTTAAGTTAGTGAGAAAATACTTTTGAAGCCATTTCTCGATACTTTGTAGAGTTTTTGCTACAGTGAAAGTAAGGTGTACATATGAATTTTGTTGTTAAAATGTTTAGATTTCTCCTGCTTACGCGTCACAAATTGTATTAGTCAAGTGTTTCAGCAGTGATTTCGTAATAATCATAACTAGTACTAGTTTAAATTTCGTCCAAAGCTAGTAAAATTATAAAGATTTTAATATGGTCAACTGTCTGTCATTGTTTTACCGCCGGCATTTACGATAAGGTAGGAAAACGTTATTTAAAAATATACTGCCTTTTTACAAGCTTAAATTCCGCAATTCAAAAATAGGAACAGTTGAGCTTATTAAGTATACAATACAGATAGCATTATTTCTCTGTTCAGATCACATTACATCAAAACTACACACCCTTTTCTATTTACCTATTGTTTGGAATAATATAGTAAATGTTTGAGTTGTGTGACACATGTCAGTATTAGGGGCTTCACAATAAACTTTTTACTAAAATTCGGACTCTCGATTCCTCAGCCCGTCCATCTCTACATCTTGACCCTAAAAGGCTTATTTAAGTAACTGCTGTCTAGTATTTGTGACTTTTGAGGACTTGCAAATGGTTCCAGAAATTTTTAGAGTATCTATTGTTAGGTTTGTATCTACGGTTTTTAAAATCCACATTATAACACTGCCCCCGATAGTTGAATAGACGGATCTAACAAAAAGGTAAAATGGCGAAAAAAATGTTTGAATGTCAAAATCGGGAAATTCTTTGCTGTCTCTAAAAAAAGCCTTAAATTTTTTTTTAAATGAATGCTGAGTGATGGCCGAAGTATCCATCTTTGATTCCCATTAGTTTAAAACAACATTGCCCCTTTCATTTAGTTACTATTATTAAAAAACCTTTTCATCTTAGCAAAAAAAATAGATTAAAATGTCTTATGCTTAATTAAAAGGACGCAAATAACCATTAGCGCCCTTCAACTTTCAACAACGTGTGATTATTTATGTACTTTTATACTTATTCTCAAATTTATTTGCTACCTTCCACTTTTAAGAAAATAAGGCGCATTTGGCTATATACGTCTTTTCATTTAAGCATTTTAACACTAATAGATTATCAATATTATAACACTAAATGACATTTCTAAATAAATGTGCCTTTTCAATTAATATCAATGAAATCCAATTTTCGTTATGCTAAATCATTAACGACATTCCTGATTCTGGCAGTATATATAACTCAATTTTGGAAAAACTGTGAGATACGTCTATTCAACTATCGGGGGCAGAACAGATGTCCCCAACATTATCCCTAGATGTTCTCAAAATATTTCTTCAGTAGTTTCTATATGACAAATCGCAGGGGCTTGCACAGGCATTTTCGACAGGGTAGGCAGTACATACAAATCCTACATATTATTATTTTCACTAATTCATTGTCTGCGTCGTATCTGTCAGGGTAGGCAGAGCCTTTTTGCCTATATGAACTGCACGCCCCTGACAAATCGGTATAGTATGTTTTAAGAGTAAACTGTGGTAAATCTTATTTTATTTGATTTTGTGGAAGCCTTTAAGATTAACATCAATTCAAGTATAAGTAGTGAAATCATTGAATGCAATCACACAGAAACCGCTGTTACACAGAAGGATGCTGCTTCCCTTCCTCCGGATCTTTTCCTTTGTCGCTAATTACGACACCCGCGGGACGAGTAGGTGTGGTTCTATTCTTAGGGCGGAAACCACACAGCAAAACCAAGGCAACAACAAAGTACCCTTCAAGTATAGCGTAAAATAATAATATGCTCCTGACCGAATTTCGGTCACAGTGGCTAATCTTAATGGAGACTAGCCAATTACGCAGGAGATATTATAGTGCACAAATGTTTGCGCAAACACAGGTGCACTCTCTATTCCCTCACTCTCATAGTCCGATGGGACGCCGAGAGAGATCAGGCGCAACAAGTATAGCGAACAAAAGGTTAAATGTAACAACTACCATCCGAGATGGTTTGAAAAGAGAAAATGATGTAAAAGAGTATTTCGATATCACCCCGCCGCACAGTGTTTCGTCTAGATTCTAGAACAAGCTAGGTGGACAAAATTATTTCTCATTACATTTAACTTCTAATATATCTCATAAGTCCTAATATGAACGTTTTTTATATTTACAGTACTTAATCACTTAAAAAATAAGTGTTTTATAGGAATCGAAATGTATTTATTAGGATTTTTTTTTTAATTAAATTTATCAATGATAAACTAATCTGTATTAGGATTTTATGTAGAAATTAATTTAAAATTAAATATTTATACCAATTTATAATAAATATTTAGGGTGTTTCTTATAAAAAAAATGTCAAACATTTAAGCGTATCAATCCTCCACTCAAAGTTAAGAATGAAATCAATTATATTGCTTATTATTATTATTAAAACATAAATTAAACCCCTATTGGTGTTGTGATAGTATAAAAATCTTCTGAATGTACTTTTGTGTTTTAAATCTCTCTGGGAGAAAAATGATTCATTAGGAAATGTTAACGTTTTTTAAGAAATACCCTTTAACGTAATTTCAGATATTAAGTCTGAGTGTAACTGAAAATACAGTGTTAATAATTACTCATCGTCAGTAAGTTCATAATCAGAAGTATCCTCTACACAATAATCTTCGGAAATAATATGACTTCTCGGGATATTACTACTACTTCTAAGGATATTTTCAGGTGGAATTATAAGATCTAAAACAGCTGAAGAGAGACAGCCTGTTTTTTTCTGTGGTATGTTATTAATCACAGGATCAGATGATAGTTGAGTAAATATCTCTGCGGCTGCCGTTAGTTCCTCTGAACTTCGTAACTTGACCAAATCGTCAACACGTTGACCTAATAGTTTTACTACTTGCGTCCAACATATTTATCATCGATCTTTCTGCACTTGACGATGATTTTGACGAAGAAAATGCTTCTGCGAGATCATACTTAACAGTTAACATAATATCTTCACTCTCTAGCCAGTCAGTTTAAGTAGTAAAAAGCGATCCCGAGTTCTTCGGCTTTTTTCCCATTTTTCCTATCATTTCGATGAAAATCGCGAAATTACAGTCTTAATGACCTGCACAGATAGCTCATTCAAGCCTCTAAAACCTTGTTTTGTGGTTAGAAACTGATATAACGCCTTGTTTTGGTCATTTTTTGAATCTTTTACTCATTTTTCGAATAATTATTTTATCGACATTTTGAATTGGCCTCTTACAAAAACGCAAAAATCTAAAAAAACGGCAGATTCGGGCAAGAATTTCAAGTTTTATAATAATGTGCAAAGGTGTAGGTATCATTTAGACTAAAAATCAGCCGGGGGATATCGGGGGATTTTTACTTACTGACCTTTGAATTCGAAATATGTCTAAAAAATACCATTGAAAAAAGTTTGATCGCCATTTTTATACGTATAATGTTAATTTTATTTACAAAAAACTGTTTCAATATATAAAACACACCCTTAGTAATTGAGTCCATCACTTTTTTTCGCTATAACTTTTTAAAGTAAGCCGTAACATGTTATCGCGTGGGTAGACAAAATGCAAACAATTCTATACAGTTTACCTGATTATCTAAGATACTCACCACGATTACCTGCATTTGAAATGATTCTCGACACATCTTTTGCTGTCAATGTAATGTCCCATTAGTTAGCTAACTACCCTCATTAACGTTTCTATGAAATGTTGACTTTGATTTTGTCCACCTAGCTTGTTCTAGACGAAACACTGTGCGCCGGTTATGAATAGCTAGCTCAACAATCAAGTGAGTGTTCGAAAGTGAATGTAATCGAAAAGAGCTAGCTCTTTTTTATCACTCGCTCACGAGCTACCCATACCTACACGCTATCTCTGGTGAATACTATTGGATTTATAAAGAAGGAACACATTTAGCGCGTTAATTAACGCGTTAGGACGCAGGTGTAGCCGAAGCATTAGTGTGGTCCCAGCATCATAAATATTTAATTATTGACATTTACAGGTATGGCAGATAAGGAGCAAGTTATCCAAGCGTTAAGAGCTACTCTTATATCTGTGAAAGGAGCTCTGACAATAAAGCAATGTAACAGTAAGTGTTTTTATACAATGTATTTCAAAGGGCACTTTGTCTGTATAAGATACAGACAAACTTACAAACATATAAAGCAATATACAAACAGACTTTGTCTGTAAACATTTCTCCAAACCTTTGATTGGGCACTAATGCATTATCACGAAGCGAATACTAAGAGGAGATGGCGCACTAAATCCAATGGTAGTAGGCCCTATGGTACCTAATGGTGCGCGTGGCTTAACAGTAACAGTTAGATACAGGGTAGTATGCGTAGAACGACTGCGGTTAGACTCTAACTGCAGTCGTTCTACGCATACTACCCTGATGCTAATGAAGTTCGCATAAACTTAAACAAAATATAATATTGTTTTCTTGAGTTAAATTAAGATAAACATTAGAGATGCCGCGAATACTTAGTTGTTATGGCGAATAGTCGAATACCGATTACTTCAGGGGGTAAAAGGAGGGACGAAAGTTTGTATGGGATGTCGTAATTTGTTAAGTTAGTCCTTGAAATTGTTATTTATCTTTTATGGAAAAAAGAAATCCTAAAGAGAATCAACAGAGGGGCGAAGTTCGTTCGCGTTATATTAAAGTTTGAAAATCTTGGTATTTAGGGTTTATAGCATATTTCAGCTTTTTAAAATATTTTTACCTTCAGGGAGTGAAAAGGGGACAAAAATGTGAGGGGGCATGGGAAGTTCCTTATTTTTCAACTAAGAGACGTGAAACTTGGTATTAAGCTTTTCATTAAAAAATTAAGAAATGTTATGCTTTTTAAAAAATCATGCGTCACTGGGGTAAAAAGGGCAGTGAAAGTTTATTAGGGAATAAACTTTGTTTAGTCCGTCATTTTTTTTAGCTTATTGTTAAAAATTAAGAAAGACGTCACAGGATTTTTAGATGTTAGGTGATGTAAAATCCATAATTTCGCAAGTCTAACTTGCACTTGGCCAGCGTTCTCATCCAACCAAAGTCCCAAAAATGTTATATCGGTAATACTGAAAAAGAGGGGTACTCTAATAAACAGATAATAATCATAGACATAACTGTGTTTCCTTTCATGGATATATTTTCTTAAATTATTTAATTATTATTTGCTTATAGGAGATTATCGGGAGCTGCAAGGAGAATGGATACCTTTCAAAAAACTTGGCTATACAACTCTGGATAAACTGTTCTTAGATGTACCTGGATTTAAAGTGACTCAAGTAAATGGTGAATGGTATGTCGATGCAATAGCTAGTCAGGAAACACAACATATAGCCACTATGGTTGCGCGACAGAAATCGAGCAAAAAGGCAACTCCAAAGCTGAGTTATCCGGTAAGTTTTTTAAGGTTCCTTATCATAATGGAAAATCAGAACTTTTATCTGTCTTTTGTCAGTCTGTCGTTTTATAAGTGTAAACTTGTGTATAGTAGTTGCCAGCAAATAATTGTCTCATCTTAAGCCTTGGCACCGACTCCAAAGCGAACGTTGTAGTGTTATTTCTATTGTTTGAGGTCGAGTTAATTTTTTCGTTAAAATGTTTTAAATTTTGAGCCGCACATTTACTTAAAGGGACCCCAACTATTTTGGAAGTCGGTTACCTCAACGCCAACAAAGTGAAATTAGTTATTACGAGAGGTTATCGTCCGATGAGAAGTTTCGTTCTGTGTCTTTGAAGATTTATATAAATTGAACCATTTGGAAATACTTAAACCTCTTTCGAACAAAAAAATAATTTTGCAAATCCGTATTTATAACGGAGTTATGCCGAACATTCTTAAAAAAACATCCGGATTGATAACCTCCTCCTTTTTGAAGTCTGTTAAAAGTAAGGATACCGTCAAAATTAAGAATCCAGAAATAAGTAAATCATAGATTTATTACCAAACGCTCTAGGCGTAGAAAGAGGAAATTTCAACTGATTCTTAGCGGTCAGAGCGTCGACACGGTACGTCGAAGAGGTGGCGTGATAATTATCCATTAACCACGTTTTTAAAACGTTAACTTAATAAAAATAAAAGTGGGTCGTCAGATATTTATATTTATTTATTTATATATATTTTCATTACTAAACTACCAAAGTAGAGTATGGCAGACGAAAGATGATCCTAAAAACTTGAATAAATTGGCAATAAATTAAGGCAGATTACAACAAATCTAATGAGCTCAAACATTAAGGGTTTTTTCTTGGCTCCATAATCATACCGTCGTCGTCGCAACATTCGTTACGTCGTTACCAAGTGTAGTGCATCTGACTCATTAATTTCTCTACACCTTTGTAAAGAAGATCAAAGACGTCTTATTTATTTTTTCTAGTGCCAATAGTCTCCTCTATTAATTAATTAATATTTTGTTAACGATAATTTTTTTTTACAGAACAGATTCCCGAAAAAACAAGGATCGTGGCGGAAACCAGCTTCTGGCTACATATCACACTATAATAACCAATACTCCAATCAATATTACAGAGCAAGGAGCAGCGTTCCATTCAACAATAACACACAGTATCACAAGGTAGTATGTGCATTTTATTACAATGTAATAAGATTTATTTAATTGTAAACATCAGATGACCCATCAGATTTAGCCATTATATGAGCAACAAGAATACAATGAATGCAATTTGTTCAATTGCTTTGTCCGCATTACAATTGGTAGATAATCCCATGAAGGCTTTTTACAGTCACGAGTACAAACATGTATGTATACTATGTATGTTTCTATCTTCGCCAATAAATTGTACCTGATTAGTAAAGACATAATCATATAGTATAATAAATGTGTTTTATATGTAGACTGGATTGTGCTACTATTTCTGATCTACGTAATTATCTTAGGAACTAAGAAAATTTACGATAAGTTTGTTAAAAAAGTGTCTAAAATTTTAGATGTTTGTGTTTGGGACTATACATCATTAGTGAATGTGAATAAGTTAATAAACCTACTGATTGGCTGAGGTTATTGAAATGTTATATTATTGGTATTCTATTCCTAGATCTTGATTTTTAAAATTTAATTACAGAATGGAACCTGTATAATAGCATAAATAAAATGTAAGCTTTTTAAATTACAGAATTATAAATACAATCAAAAATCGAACGAAACGAAAATATTGCCAACGAATGTAAAACTAACAACGAAGTCAATTAATGACCATGTGGAGAAAAACTCCAAAGGATCAAATTTATCGTCACAAAATTTGAGAGAAGCAAATATACATACGGAAGAGGTAGGTGATAAAGTTGATGTAATAAAAAGTTGGGAAACATTAAAATAATCGTGGCGGTCGCAGTAACTCGTAAGTTGCGCGATAGATGGCGCTGAACTACCCTAACACGTTACAAAAAAGTACTTATCCGTCCAAGTGGTTTTTTTTTCGACTGTACCTTTGAAAAAGTAGGCATTTTGCTACTATTTAGCAGCAAAAAAAAAACATTTACACACGTAGACCGATTGATCGAACTATCAGGAGTCTCGAGAACACTAATCAATCCAACTGAAAAAAAACAATTCTCATATTATTATTCCGATTGATCGAACTATCAAGAGTCTCAAGGTTAGATTAATCGAACCAACTGGAAAAAATAGTTCACATACTCTGTTTGATCGAAACATGCGGTCGAACCACTTGGCCAGAATCGTTTGTTCATTTAGTCGACTTTTCATAAGTTCTGCGTTTCTTTTGTAATTTCGTTGATTTTGTTTTGTAATTTCGTTGATTTTTTTAAAGTGTAAATAAAAAAGTTGTTTATCTAATTAAAAATAACACATTGAATTAAAAATAGTATATTACAATAATCTTAAACTTAAAAATTTATAATTCCAAACAAAACATTACAAAGGAGTACATTATAGTCTGGGTCTGAGTACATTATACTCTCCAGCAGCACTCTATTAAATAAAATTGATATAAAATTACTAAAAATATAATTTCAATTTCTCAGTGTCTTGCTTTATTTTGTTTGCGTTGCCTGCAGTATGACACAACATTTGGGTTTTTAATGACCAGGTTCCAAACATGTGGTACTTGCCAACCATCCTCTCTATTGAAATTTAAGTTTTTGAATTTCAATAGCCTAGGAGCATTCTAGGTGTGTATCAATTTTCTTTCGCGAGGATTTCAGGACGATCAGAACGAAGATAAATCAAGGGTACAATACTACAGACTTTGTTGAGCGTCTAATATTAACGTCAGCTATATGTTCTTTTGTTCTGGTGGTTATGCTATGCTTTGTTTGCCTTATGTATGTCAGCCCACAGTCACAGTTAATCTTTTAGACCCCTGCATCTTATCTGCAATCCCAATGACATTATCTAAGTAAAATGACTTTTAATTTGTATCATGTTCGATTGTAGAACGTTCTTAAGGGTGATGTTATAATGTAGTAGCCACACAGATTGCATATTAAAGCAACATAAAATATTTGCATGTCTAATATTTAATATCTTTTCTTTTCCCCGACGACGATACCCTTGTTCGTCCAGGCGCTTTTTATTTTTGGTTCATGAACTCCGGCAGGAGGAGGAGGAGCATTAGACCAAGACAAGTGGAAGAAAGGAAGGGAGGCCTTTGTCCTGCAATAGGACGATATAGGCTAAATATAATATTTAAGACTAAGAGTGTACTACTAAATAGTGTAACTAAATATTTTTTTGGAATATCTTATTTGTACGACACTCAAAGTAAATAAATTATTATGATTACTATTCCACCATCAATAAGAGTGGTTTATTACTTGAAAGTCAGAGTAAGAATTATTTTATGATTCAGGCAACTTTACCTGTGCTACAGTCATCATATAACTATATCTTACTGCAAGAATTGTTGCCTTGACGAATAGAGAAAATGGAAGGAGGCCTTTGCTCAGAAATGGGAGTCCCATTGTGGGCTAGTAAAATATTAATAATAATGATTTATATATCCTTTTTCATTTTATGTAGTCCAGACAATCTGCGCGCACTACCAAAGAGTCCGACTTAAAACATATTGGCAAGGTGTCAGCGTCTCAAAGGCTTTCAAATTTAAGAGATCGTCTTAACACGGTGGATCTTATACCTCTTCAGTTACCAGCTGCTAATAACGAATGTCTGGTTAGTAATAAATACAATAATTATATGCTGTAATTTTGTCAATTTTATTAGAATTTAAAATGTAATATGGATTATTGTTTTAGGAAATCAGTGGACCTGTAACGAATGTTGTGCCAGCTCACAACTTAGAACCTCCACCTGATTCTACATCATCAGTCGACAAATTAGAGTGGACTTGCAAAAAGCTTGGTCTTCCGGAACCTGTATACAAAGTGCATGATATACGGCCAAAACGTGGACCAGTTAGCTATGACTGCACGGTTAAAGTAAGTACCACTTACTTCGGAGAATTATTAAGTAAGAGTCAAGAGCGTCAAGATATATAGTTGCATTGAAAAGCGGCCTAGTAAAAAAACAAAATAAAACACGTCCTTTATTGTTTTTTCATAATACTTGTTCGTAATAAAAAGAGCTATTACATGGTAGATGAGCGAAAGGTAATTCTAAAATACAACCCTAGAGCGTAATAGATTTTTTAAAATGCATATCATAAGATGCAAGTTTAAGCAAAAAGTTAAAATACCATTGACTGTCGTCTTATAAAAAACTACGCCTTTTCTACCCTACCCTAATCTAACCTACCCAACCCTTATTCTAACCTACCCTACATCTACTCTACCCCTACCCTGCCATACCCTCGGGATATAATTCCATTTTATTTGTTCCATTCTGCTATTCAGGGCAGTGACAAATCCAACAAATCATAACTCGTATTTCTTTATTCGTAACCGAAAAACCCTAAATACCTAATTTCCATGACTTCAACTTAAAAAATGGCAAAATGGCAGACTTTAATTCAAACTTTTATCTCTCCCTAATGGGTAGAGTATTCAAAAAGCTAAAACACGTCCTATTTGTTAACCGAAAAGCTAAACACCAAATTTGATGCGTACCTGTTGTTGTTTCATATAATTATTATACTGATCTGATGATGAACTTCGGAGATACAGAACGGAACTCCTTATCGGACGATAGTGTAGGGATTGTGTAAATGAATGTTATCGTGTCAGCAGTTTGTTGGGTGAAAGAAATGTATGTGAGACACCGTCACGCGTCGCCAGTTACTACGCACTGGTCATCGCGTGTGAATATGTTTAGGGATTACGAAATTCAGAAAATAATAAAAAACAAAACATTGGCGTACATTTTATTTAATAAGTTTTATTTTATTTATTAAGTGTGAGCAGCAACTCGTAGGGCTAACCGTAGGTGAAAGCATTCCTACAATAACAAACCTCTCGTTACAACTAATTTCACTATGTTTGTTGTGTTGTTCATTACCGACTTTTTAAAAAGCGGGGGGAGGGAGGGGTATGGCATTCCCCTTTGAAGTAAATGTGCCACTCTAAATTTTTTACAAAAGATAACTAGAAATTAAACAGCTACAAAAAATAATAAAAAAGCTAGAAATAACACAGAAACATTCGTTTTTGAGTCGGCCTTTTGTCACAGTTTCGAAAGATATTTGTCACAGTTGATGCTCATTCAGTCTCAATTTAAAAAAAAACATGTTACTTTAAAATACTGTTTATTAACGACTAGCTTTATTACCGCGGCATCGCTCGCGGTAATTTTGAATTTAAAATTTAATCATGATTCGAAAGACACGTGGCGCCATCTTTTATCATAAGAATGTTATTGTTTGTTTCCTCGGGAACAGTACCTTTTTTCGGTATCCTATATCCGTTTCAGTACACCTGACAATGTATTTGCAAAATTTCAGGGTGATCGGTTCAGTGGTTTAGGCGTGAAAGGGTAACATACAAACAAAGTTACTTTCGCATTTATAATATTAGTTAGGATTAACATAGTCTTATCTAATAAATATTCAAATAAAAACTCATAGTATTATTCGTTTTTTTAGCATTAAAAATTAAAATTGCTTTCTTAAAGTTGTATGTAAAACGACCGTCAATGTTTTCTTTTTCGCCCCTTTGACTGGATTTTCGGTATGGATTTTAAAAAAATCAATTACGCCCTAGGGTCGAATTTTAGATTTACCGCTCTTTTGATTCATAGTGGAAGATCATAGATTCATATGGATGGATTTATGCAGATTAATTCGTAGGATTTATTTAGAAAGGTTATGGAAAAAGTATGATAATAACTTTTACTGCTACATAGCATCTTTGCAAGCAAAAAATCTACCTCTACAAATATTTGGCATTTGAAAAAAAAAGACCTTATATTATAAGTCTTATATTTCATACGATGCAGACCTCGAAGCTTAGTTATTACTGTTTCTATTTGTAGGTGGGCACGTCATATAATGCTTCCTCGTACCCCGACTCATCACCTTCCGAGGAGTTAGCTAAAGAAGTAGCCGCGGTCAAGTTACTTTCAGTAATAGAAAGTTCTGAAGCTGGTGGGATGCCTACTTCGTCAAGCAGCAATGCAATTGCATGTCTTACAGAATTGGTTTCCGAACATGAAGCTGGACTTTGGGCAAGTACGGTACCACATTTGTACAGGTACGTTATAGTTAAATATAATTAATAATTTTACCATCGTATGTAGTGCAAATACGATAAGTTTTAAATAGATACGCGGCCTCTCCTTTTAGACAAACATCCAAAATAAGGAGGTGAAGTTTCTCATATAAAATTTATTAAAAGTAGCACTTTACCATTTTTTAGGGTTTCGTACCCCAAAAGGAAAAAACGGAACCCTTTTAGGTTCACTTTGTTGTCCGTCTGTCTGTGTCTGTCTGTCAAGACCCTTTATCTCAGGAACGCGTTAAGGTATCTAGTTGAAATTAAAACCATATATTCAAGTCTGCGGTCCCTTGAAGCTGTGAAAAAATCAAACTTCTAGGTTAACGAAAAAAAAGATACGGCTGTTTATGCCGCAAAAAACTTATTATTTCGACACTCTTAAGGGAATCAAATTGTTTAGGGTACTTCCCGTTGACCTAGAACTATAAAATTTTGCAAATAATATCGTCTCTTACTACAAATACAGGCAAAAGTCTAAAAACTATATATTTATAATTAAATCGTAAAAAAAATTATCTTTATTTAAAGTACGTAAACAATCATCGAGGTATGCGCGGTCGTAGTAGTATGAGTGACCAAATCTTTATGTACATTTTTTTTTAAGTATCGATGAGAAAAATCTGAAAGTTGAATATTTTTAATTAAATCCAAATTTTGAAGTGTGTGTCACCGTGTCTCGTATCGTAAGGTATCGTATGAAAGAGCTTCATTGGCACAAGCTTAAACAGATCGGTGCCCCATACAAATTGGTACGGAACCCTCGGTGGGCGAGTCCGACTCGCACTTATCCGGTTTTTTTTAAATTAAAAATGTGAGCATAATATTACCTTGATCTACTTACCTAATGCATGACTTGTCATTTTAGGGAGAAGTATGGTGAAAACTTACCTAGTAATTGGCAAGAATTGGTTGAAAACTGTCCTAAAATTATTAAGGATAGAGTTGTAAATGGGCTTTTAGTTCTTCTACCGAATAATGAGGTATGTATTGGATAGGTAAATAAATATTAAAGTAACAACGTAGAAAAAAGGTGGAAAAAATCGGGATTAACTTTCCGCCCTGTTTTCCAAACCACGCCGCCCTGTTCTACTTCTTAAGTTACTGTTACTGTCAGTCCATATCGTCTCACTGTTGTGCAAAGGCATCTGCCCCTGATTGCCACGTCTTTTAATCCAGAGCCATTGATTGATTGTTTGTCGCATGCCTAATGAACTGTGGGCCAAAGTAACCACTAAGTAATGAGCCCTGATACAGCAAGACGGTGTCGCGGCAGACCACGCATGAGATGGCGGGACGAATTGGACGAAACAAATAGTTACTGGACTTTAAGTAGCGTTCAAAAATCACCATCTTCACAGTGTGTGCATCAAGTCTCATATGTTTGAAAACGCTTATTTTAAGTAATGCTGAACGGATTATTTTTAAGTTGTCATGAATAGATAGTGTCTCTCGCAAGTTAAATGTGAAAGATTATGTCATAAATCTTCCTGTAGACCACTGAATGTCATTAACACAGTTTAAGAGTTTAGTAGAGTGACATAACCTTGGAAACAGTAAATGGTTTTGTGTTTATAACAACTTGGGATTGTTCAATCAGGAATAGGGGGCCTACTTCCAAGATCGAAACGTAATTTCGTTGTTACGTTTCGATCCGAAACATAGGCGTCGAACACAACACAAACCTTACCACCGAATTTCTACAATTCTTCAACCAACATTCGTGTTTTAATACTCCTTATTATACAACACATTTGCAATAAATAACTATAATTGTACACATTACAGCTTATTGATACTGCTTATTGACAATCGGGTTAATTAAAGTGTAAAATTGTTATTGTACTTTTTGTTTTATCAACAGGAAGCGTTAACACCGAGAATAGAAACACCTATAATAGACGATTATATAGACAGTGATTTACCACCTTTGCAATTCCCAGACGATGATTTTTGGAATGTTTTCGTAACTGTCGCTAATTCAACTCTTGAAATCTGGCTTCGAATTATTGGAGTAGAATATAGTGTAAGTATTATTTAGTATTAAAACTTACAAATGTCGTCGGTACCCTCTAGTAACATGTAAAGCATAATTTCACATATAGGTACTATTTTTGTGTTCCATAATCAACTGTACTAACAACAGTTGCACAGCATTTACCCATAATAGGTATAGTTTCTGGACAAAGAATATTAAATGTTGTAAACATGTATAAACAGAAGATGCAATTTTTACAGAGTATATGTTAATAGATAAGTAATTTTTCATGAGAAATCATAAAAGCCAAAAAGCAAGAGTGGTTCTAAGCCCTAGGGTACGCAAGTATTCAAACTCTGTAAGCAGCAGGGGCGTGCACTTCATATAGGCAAAAAGGCACTGCCTACCCTGATAAAATTCTAATTAATATTATTATAATATATTCTATTTAATGTATCTAATTGTTAAAATCGCAATATAATTACACAGAATTACACGATTATAACGCTCAATAATATCAATTCGTAACCCTAACGCCATCTGTTGGCACATTACGCACGTAAACACCGAATCCCGCGCTGGTCGCCTTCAAAGAAACGTTGCTACTTGCAAGTCCGGCACAACTTCTTTTGCCTATCGTCTCGTAGACCAAATCCTATAACGCGCATGCGCGCAGTAAGTCACGTGGGTCTTTCTATGACTGACTCTGACATGTGATTGGTTGAATTACTTTCAAGTTCGTGCGCGGAGAACCAATCACATCGCTTCTGTGAAACCAGCTGTTTACAATGCGAAATGTCAAAAGTTTTCAATTGAAGTTTTATTTAGTATAATTTTCATTGATTTTAATTACTTGTTTAGTCTGTTAATTTACCTTTATATATGGATAATACTAAATTATATCAAAATACTGAGAGGAGTGCTGGCTGTTTGTTTGCAGAGGTTAAAATCTACAGTGTTTCTGTGTTTGTCGTTTGTTAAATTGCGTAAAATCCAAATTATAGAAAAATTAATATTGGTAAGTCAATTCGATCAACATAGCTGACTTAGATAAAGTATTTATAAACAACATACAGTTTACAGAACGAAGATAAGTGGTGGAGTTTTATTGTTGTATTATTTTTTGGCCGGTGAATGCCGCGCGCGAGTCGCGCCGCACAGTGGTTCAAGTTGTATGGCGGCGCGGAAAATATTATTTTTAATGAAAAGTCTTAATGCATCACACAATAACTTTATTAAAATGATATAAAGAATGTACCAGTATTCAAGATTAAGGATAAAAAATATATATTTATACATATTTTGAATATAAATAGGTATACCAATATAAAAATAAATACATATATGTGAATTGATCTTAGAATATTATAAAAAATATGCAACAAATAAATAAATTAACTACTATTACAACTACATATATATTAACTACTAAATATATAAGCAGTGAAACCAAAGCTTTTTTTGTGGATGCTATGCACCAACAAAGCCTTGGCGTCTTCATGAAGAGGATAACCTTTTTTATATGGGACTACACGTAAATTGTGGAGGAGTGGATTTGAAGAAGCCAAGGGCATATGTATTACATCCTCATTACAGGATAGGCGTATACATTTTCTTGATAATTTTGGTTATCTTTATTTCGTGCTTCTTGAGCTTCCTCAGATAACATTCCAATAGGTAGCAACACTTGTATGGGTTTGCAATGTACCAAGACTTTGTGTACTGTTTGGCATATTATACCAGCTGTACAGGCTTACGTGTTATAGCTCAGCAGTTTCGTAGCAGTAACTGCCTAACTTATCTGGTTCGACAATTGGTCTAGAATTAATTGTCTGCAATGGAATACCAACCCGATAAATTAATTACTTATCAACTCTGGTTACTTACTACTATCAGAATCTACCACATTAGGTTTTAGGGAAGATGACCCAGACGTAAAAATGTTATTCAGCCACTGTTCATCTTTTGCCACAAAAATATATTTGCTTCTCGCAGTATTTTGCCACTTCTTCCTGAAGTACTGGTAAAAATTACGACTTAACTTCTCATAAATTTCCTCTAAAATATTTTCTGTAAGCTGTATGATTATAAGTTTTATATTTTCGAGGCATTTGTGTACTTATCAACCGATTGAAATTATGATTTCGACTAATTCAGAAAATCCAATAGTAAAGGAGTTCATAACAGAAATATCACTATTATCATCTGAGTAAATACTTGTAAATAAAGTTAAAACAAAAATTTTATACCTTATATACGTACCTGTAATGAATAAATGTTAATTACCGTCATTAGATTAACTTATTCGCATATACACTTTTTTACTAGTTAAAGAGCGGCATCAGTTAATGAAGTGTTATTTCCAAGTTCGCAGTTTTTCGCAGCTAAAATTGATATATTATTAATCAAGAAGGTCTAATGAATCCATAAAGGTACATAGTTACGCAACGGTCGATAACGGAGATAACTTTTTAATCCTTTATTTGAAAACAAAAGGTACCAAATGACCTTCTTTTTTAAATATGTGATTGCAAGTAATTTAAAATCATTATCATATAATATTTTTACATAAATGACAACTATATAGTATAGGCTTATGCCCTTAATAAAAATTAAAGTTGAAAATTATAACGTTCCGGTTATTTTGATTCTTGAAACTACGGTAATTTTCGCACGAAATTTGTTGATTCTTGATCACCCAACTTTGACGTCATATTTTGAAATAGTGTATATGAATTTGTAAATATTTTTACTAGAACTTGTGTCTACTAAGATTCTAAAATATGTATGCAAAGTTATAAATGTGTTGGACATACTCAACTAAACGGACTTATTTCCGCCCTTGAACCACAGTGCGCCGCACGCAGTAGGTACCTATTTGTTGTATCATTGTTATATGTTTATGCAATCAATATCCTTATTTTTTTATAAAGACTATAACTATCAGCTCAGGTATGTCTTTATTAATGAAATACACTTTACAGTACAAAAATAGATATTCTATTTTTGTTCTTATGATTATTTTCTTGCCGGTCGATGATGCGTTGATGTTTGTGTGTGTTTTTGGCCTGGAAATATGCGCGCACGTACTTACACAACTATATTTAAAGGGTACAACGCCGACGCGACGTAATGGTAGTAGGTATTATAACATAAAAAGTGGTATTTGTCCCAATGAAAGTAAGTTTTGTATCATGTACCTATGCCTGCCTACCCTGTTGAAAATGTCTGTGCACGCCCCTGGTAAGCAGTACTCAATGTCAGTAATTAGCGCTTTCAATCTCGGTATTGCAGAATTTCGGAATACCGAGAATTCCGCATAATGCGGGGAATGCGGGAAGCATGCACTAAAGTATTTTTGGGTGAATGAAGATTCTAAGATACCTTACAGTTTGGCGAATCACATCTAGATGTGTAAATTTCGTTAAACCTAAATATATTATGTTTTCTTTGCAAAAATCTTCAATCTCATGTTCCTGATGAAACAAAATGAGTTTCTTAATTGATCTTTTCCATGAGATTATTTGTTCATTTGATTTGTTCTCTATATGCTAATAATTGTAATCCTAATTGTAAAATTAAAATAAAATTGAATTCGTTATTTCATTGTTTAATTTAACTTGAATAAATATACTACGTTTTTATACGGTGGTTAATTAGTCCCGCAAATCAAAGATTAAAGATATTGCCCCGGAATGGGCAACTCTATTAGTAATGTTGTTGCAACTTCTAGATGTTATCATAAATACTCGATTTTTTTATCTAATTGTTAAAAGAATTATAAGCGCTTGAAAATATTTTTTACTATTTTTTTTTTGTTTTAGGATATCTTCGAAACCCTTCTAGCACAAATGTCCCAATATTATGATTATTCTGGCACACCCGTCGATAAATCTATGATAATTAAGAATGCTTGGTAAGGTCATATTATATTTACAATGTAAAAAAAGACTAAATATTGTAATTAGAAATCATATTTATTATTATATTTTTATTTTACGCTGTTCGTTCGTGGTTCAACCTCTCGCATTGTTTTCACATGACTGTGTTTGTTATATTTACTGAAATCATAATTTACAGGTATGCTGTTAATTTAGACGATGGTGGTTGGCAACGTGCTAAAATACTAGAAATAGATGAAGACACGGCGACCGTGTTCCTTGGTGACCATGGCGATGACGATGTCGTGTATCTCCATAAAATTAAAATATTAGAACCACAATTCAGAAAGCTTCCAGCACAGGTAAAGATGCAGTACAAATCTAGAGATGGCTTAGTATTTCAGAGCAATAACTGATGACGTCATCAAATATCGGAAGTAAAAGTATATCTCTGTAAAAGTATGGATCTACTAACGCATTATGCACATCCCACTAATAATTATTTTTAGATATCATTAATATCCATTTAGCGACAACAAAATACACCTATAGTGCAATGTATTATTATTTTTAACTTTAATGTCCGTCACAGACTGAAGATACCATCATATTTTATATTAAGATAATATCATTATAACTTAAATCTACCACACGCGATTAAGATACGATAATAGAAAATATAATCATTCTTCGATACTCGGGCAAAGTAGCTAACGTGTTTGCTATTAAAAAAATGAGTTCACAAACGTTACTTCAATTACTGGGTAGTTATTAGTATAGTATAGTAGATTATTTAAAATTCGACATTAACGCGTGGCACGTTGGGTTAGTGGCGTTATGTTGCACCTGGCATGTGCCAATGTGACTTTTTTTTTGGTTAATCTAAGACACATATGGATGAAGGAACACATCTTGAGGAAACTTGGACTTAATAGTCTAAAATTGCCTTTAGGCAGTGAGCTCGCGTGGTGATTAATGCCTTCTCTGTATGAGAAAAGGCCTTTGCCTTAAAAAATTTTTTCTTATTATTAATGACATTTTCAAAACTTTTTAGCCCAGAATAAGTTTCACTCAGTTCACTGCGCATGCGCCCTGATGCGCGCCACCACAGATAACATACAGCCGCTATTAAAATTGCAATTGCAATTGTTATAGAAAAAAAGTTATTTTATAGCATTATTTTGTTCAGGAAACTGTATCATAAAATGACTTTTTAAATTTGTTATAGACGCATGTGGATTTCATAATTCATATTTTGAATTGAATTTCAATTGAATTCAATTGATTTGAATTTCATAATTAGAACTTTAAAAATATGAGTATAGATAAAAGAACTAACATATTTACCTAAGTTTTATCAAAAACAGTATAAAGTTGAGGTGGGATTATTATAATGACAAACGTGTTAGCTTTACTACTAACACGTTTGTATGGCAGGCGATCCTGTGCCGGCTGGAAGGCGCAGAGGAGCTGGCGGCGAGCACGCTGGGCGCCGAGTTGGTGCGGCGCCGTCTGCCGGGCGAGGTGCTGGTGGCGGCGCCCGGCCCGCGCCACGACCCGCAGGACCCGTCTGTGGCCGTCGTGCTCTACGACACTTCCACGCAGCGCGACCTCAACCTTAACAAAGAGATCGTGCACGACTTTTGTATCGCTTGTGCATTCACAATTACACAGGTAATTTATGGTAACATTCACTATATCATTTGTCACATTACCGACTTAAAAAATAACGAATATTTTCGTCATAAAAAAAAAGTCTTAATTATCAACCGGAAAGCTAAACATCAAGTTTTGTGTGCAACGCATTCAGTAGTAGTCTGGAATTGTGCCTGGTGAAGGTCAATAGGCTCGCCCCGTGTTACAAGGGACTTAAACATGAATAGCGAAATGTACTTATTATACTTTTCTAATTAACCCTTTTGTTATTTTTAGAAACCCTGCGAGGTAGAGGTGGGGTGTGTGACGGAGGAAGGGCGCGTGTGGGTGTCGCGCGCGGGCGGCGCGGCGCTGGTGCGCTCGGCGCTGGCGCTGCTGACGGCCGGCGCCTACCGCCGCCCGCTGCCCGCCGCGCCCAAGGCCCCCGCGCCCAACGCCGGCACGCTGTACATCGTGCGCACGCTTGCTGGGGATTGGTATGTGCTGGTTGCTCGTGTTATGCTATCTACATTTCGACATATTCCGTTAAGGGTTTGACATTATAAGGTAGCTGCAACATAATCTAGCATCTGTTGAAGGCCGAACTCTCTCATCACAGATCATCATCAGATACACGACATCTACAATCATCTAATTCTTATTCCGTAGGGTCCGCTGCTCAATTATAAGTGGACTTGACGGTGAAGGCACTGTGAGAACACAGTTGGTGGACAGTGGCCTTGTCTTACGGGCGCCATTATCATCCCTGGTACCACTTCAGAGTTTTTCAGCGGCTCTAAATGCTTTTCCATATCAGGTGAGTTGAATATGATCTTTTAAAAGACTTAAAGGAACGAAAACGAACCTGTGGAGTACTAAAAATGGTAATCAGCTTTCAATTTAAATTCATTCACACACTATAATAATAAAGTGTAAGATATAGTATCAGACAAACTTTATAAGAAAAGCTGTGAAACATCGATCATAGCAAACTTTTGAATGATGAAATCTCATATTCAAATAAAATAAATCCACAAATGTTACTCATTTTAAAAACGCAACATATAATATGAGTTATCTCAATCAGCTACAATGGGTGACCTTAAATCGGTCCAAAAAATGTAAAAAAACCTATATAGACTTTGCCAGCCCCCATCTCCCTTTGGGGGTTAAATTTCGCGCAGTCATTTTTTAACTACTACTTAGGTACTACAATACTCGTATGTCATCTGTTTGGATGATATTATGGTTTTTAAGACATTTGGTGTTTTAATGTTGGCAATAAGCTAACTGTTTCAGAATCTTTTAAAGAGGATTTAAAGCATGGGAGTAGATAAATGAATTTACGTCATGTCAATTATATTTATTTGTATAGAATATAGATAAGTTAGGAACCGCGAGGGAATCAACAAAAGTATACGTTTGTTTTGTGTGCTGGCAGGCGCTGTCGGTGCGCCTGGGCCCGGCCGAGCGCGCGGCGGGCGGCATGGCGCTGCGCCTGCGCGAGCTGCTGCTGGGCGCGCGCGTGCTGTGCCGCGCGCTGCCCGCGCCCGCCGCGCCCGCCGCGCCAGCCGCGCCCGCTGACGTGCCGCACGTGGAGCTGTTCGTGCGCACCGGCCCGCAGAACATCCTCGCCTCCGTCAACAACGCCATCCTCATGGAGTACGAGTACTTACAGCAGTACGTGTCTAACGCTCGGCGCACGTCTCTGACTGGGAACTGATTATGGTGCAATATATGAAGATCATTTTGACAGTAAAAAACCCATTAGCAACACCCATCAGTCAAATGATCCAAAAGCCATACTTTACCCAACCCTACTTTAATTGAAAACCGTCTCAGCGAACGGAAATATTATAGTGGAATTGCTTCCGCGATCGGCGACCCATTGCCATTCCGTTTGCATCCCTATTATAATAAATGTATAATTAATTAACTAATTTTATTTTCATCAATAGAATTATAAATTGAACATTTTTATCAATCATGCATGCGATGTGAATATTAAAGGTTCATATTTTTGTAGAAAGGAAAATAATATGTAATAATCAAATAGCAAACAATGGGATCGTTGGGTAGTGTTTTACTCTTCTTTAAAGTTGTGAAATGCCAAAGCCAGTTCTTATATCTGTGTGAATATTATTCTATTTCTATTATTGCTATTTCCAGTATTTGGGGCATTTATAGTGCTTTTCAGAAGACAAATTATAAGCCAATCCATAAAGGCATAAAATTAACCAATCCACGCCATTAGACTAGTATTGTATGAAGATTGTTCTGGCTTAGTGTTTTGCAATATAAGACTTTTTTGTTCGCTTTATCACAGTCAAAAGATTCGTTACTATGAAAATGAAACGTATATTGTCCATGACCGCAATTATTATTGTAATTTATAATATCCCATTAAGTGGAATGAGAATGGCTAACGCTATGTTAACAATTACCATTCCCAATTGTTTATAATTACGTTACCTGAATATTTTTTCTTTAGTGGTAAGCTGAAAGATGATGAAAAGGACACCACAAACCACGTAGAAGCATTACATAAGAAAAAAGAGCGCATATTCCGAAGTTTGTCTACGCTTGGCGAAGATCGTCCGACGGGCGGCGCTACACTGCCGCCGCCAACGTTACCTGCTCCAGGAAAATGCTTCGATGTGTACATTGCAATGGCTGCTAATCCGTGGAACTTTGTTGTATGTAGTTCATGATATATAGAAGTTTAAGGCCAGCACAAACTAGGGACATTAATTTATCTTTTTTTGAAATTGAATATTTGCTCACGATTCATTTATTAATGACCGACCGATACAAGATTTTCAGTCCAAACCGAAACTTAGACCATATACTTTAATTAAAGGAGTAAAATTACATTATACCCTGAAACTATTTTTTTACTACTACTATTCCCTAGCATTGTGACTGATTATTCTATAACTTTACTAGAAGACTTAGTTATTAGTAGGTGAATACCCTTTAATATAGGTATCAATCATTGTCTACCACTGGATGTAAAAATAGTACATTGTGTTATTATCGAGATACGTGCGTTTGGTCATGTGGGAAGAACTCTTCAATAGGCGCCGTCTGTTTATTGTTATCGCGCTGCGATCTTAGTATTAAAAAAGATATTGTACGTTTTTGGGTTAAAAGATCATGTAAAAAAAATGACGGAAAGTTCGTCGCATTTTTACACGAAACGCATAGTATAGATGTATCTGAACACAACCCGGCTTTCCTAAAACAGAGAACGTCGGTCGGTCGCTAACTTTTACGATATGTACGTGTACGATATACGGTGTAGTTTTAATTTCTACAAAAAATAAATATTTATATCCGTTTATTGTCATCATTTCTTCCTAGTTTTTAAACGGTTTTATTTAGCTTGACGTGTTTGTTATTTGGTTCAAATTTAGTAATCAATATTTCATTTCCTTCCTGTTGACAGATTGATCTGATATTTGATACATACCTTTAGTTCTGATGACAAAACCGTTTTACGTAAAAAAGAATATTTACTAATATTTTTATTAGAATCTTTTAATCTAGAAATCATGAATCAATGGTGTATTTTAATACTATTTTCCAACTTTTTTGCAGGTGCAGCCAAATAGCACTAGACATACTCTTCAAACAATGATGTCTTCTTTACAAGCAGAATGTCCTAAATTGACAGAGTTAGATGCACCTGTCAAACCTGTTAGCGGAGAGTTATACACAGTGTACTATGACAAGGATTCTTCATGGTACAGGTACGTACCACGCGTGCGAGATTTTTATTTTGAACTTATGATTCCTGACATCTAACGGCGTTTTTTTTTTTGTTTTTTAGAGTAACGATTGCGGGATCTGTATCAGCAGAGATGGTTTCTGTTTATTTTTGTGATTATGGAGATTTAGCCTTATTCGCGATTAAATCTCTGCGGCCTATACCTCCAGGGGCACCTTTAGCCCGCTCATTACCACCTCAAGCCATAAAAGCTCGCCTGTATGGTAAGAATCTTTTTTTTTTTACGCAAATAAGAGTATCGGAGATTTTAATTTTAATGTTTTTGTTTGCTAGTGTCATTATTTTATGCAAGTATGGTAACCGTTTAAAAATTCAGTTTTATTATATTAAGTTTAATGTAATGTCAAAGAATATTAACTATTACTTAAGTAAATAAACGACACTCACCTCTCCGCGCCAATGTATTGTCCCCCGTGTCGGAATAGTAAGTAATGCGGTACGGGATGTCTCGTTTTGGCGTAACTAATCTGAGCGAGTGGGCACTATAAATGACATCGCTTTGTCCTTTTCTCGCTCGATTCGCTTCGGGTTCAGCTCAATCCTACAATACTTTCCAATTCCCACAAACGGGTGCGGACAGACCGCGTAAGCTTGTAGTTGTAGTAGGCTAATATTATACGAGTTTGTTTCAATGGAGTGTCGGGGGTGTGGTAATGTTGTGTGACATCTACTGTCCACGACAAGTCAACTTAGCAATTTACTAGTTATGTGACGTCACACCAGTACCTAGTAGGGGATAAATAAACATTAGTGAACCAAATGGAAGTTATACGTTAACTCCTGATGGCCACTGGAGTAAAACGATTCTATAGCTTTCGCAAAACACATGAGGCACCGACTTTTTATCTTGGTTTGCAACAAAAAATCTATAATAATGAAGATATGCAATTTTTACAAATCTACAATAGGTATTTTCTTTTTTGAAAATATAAACTGGCCACAAATGTAACAAAAACGATTAGGACTTTGTTTACACTTTCTACACGATCATCATCATCTGCCTAGTCTTTTCCCAACTATGTTGGGTTCACTGTCTACACGATGTTATAATTAAAATTGAATTAACATAATCGTTGTTTGGATCGAATGAATGAGGTTTATATTGTTACTGCACGTACAACGTACATTTGCGAATGAACCGTTTGCGACCAACCCATGTGCAACCGCTATAAAAATTGCATTGAAAAATCGGTGGTCGATCCGATGTGTACTTAATAGAAAAATATTATTTTAATTTTTTTTTGCTAGGAAAACTTTTTCATAGTATTTTTTTTTAATATTAATGATTTATGTAAAGAAAGTCTGTCATTATGGTATCATGTTTTTTAAAATTCATAATCAGAACAATATGAGTGAAATAGATTTTCATTAGAAAGAACATAATGTGTTGATTATTCCTTTTATTTCAGACGTATGGCCACTGCATCAGGATTGGACTGTAGAAGATTGCATTAGATTTCAAGAACTATGTGTAGAGCAACAATTTGTAGGTATCTGCAAAGATGTCGGGAAAGACCCGTTAAATCCAAATGAGCCTTTACTGACACTGGACCTTATTGATACATCTACAGATGAAGATATATATCTAAACAAACAATTAGTTGCCGAAGGTAGAGCACGTCTGGCGTCTGCATCTTAATTTTAACTATTGCGTTTTTAGACTTCATATTAAGTAAATATTATAAAACAAGGTCTAACAGAATACTCTTTAGTTAGTATTCATTGTCAAGCGGCAATTTTCATATGAGAGAGGATTAACAGACTGAGTAATAAAGTCAAGGAAGCATACTCACTTGATATCTCGCTTTGCTTCCAAACTAACGGCAATATCAGATGGACTTGCTGTTGCATGCAAAAGATGACAATGTTTTTTCTTAGTGTAGCAGGCCTAGTGCATTCGAATTAAGAATGACCCATTATATTCATTTTATGGGCACAACAGTAATCAGGTGAGTTAATCTTATCACTATAAAGGACCAAATTAACACGATATTTAAATCGGGGCCTGCATTTAAAAACAATGTTCCGGGTTGGACCCATACAAATTTTACAACCACTTTGGAGTCCTTCATAAGTTCATACATAGTTCATAAATAATATGCGGTCTTTAAATAATCGCAGCTTCAGTTATGCCGATGGTAAAAAACCGTATTTACTTCGGCCTTATTTCTAACTAACATTTAGGTAGGTACTTACTCAAATCTTGACCATCCATCGTTCATTTTTCTGTATTTAATTCCAATATTAAAGTACCTAGTGTTTATTATTTAATATTTAAATGTAATCGTGACATTTTTAAATAATAATAACTAACAATATAACATATTAGTGAGAATGTAGATAAAAATTGTTATTACTACAGTTGACTTGAATAACTGGTATGTATGTACTTACATCATACATTTGATAAGACACCATAATTATATATTATAAATATGATATAATTTAACATTTCGTACACGTACACATATGTAATTATACATGTTTTCAAAAATATGTAATCAAAGGTTATTTTAAAATATGGAGACCAACACCTATCATAATTATTATGTAAGACATATAATTTGGCATAACTAGATCTACAAATTATTAATAAATTCGACTGTTAGAATATTTTAAAAAATTTATTAGGTGTGTAGCCGACTGTACATCAAGGAATGTAAAATATATTAATATACCCTACTCTACAGTGTGAGGCTAGTGTATCAAGTGCGAATATGAAATTGGCTGAAACTAGACATAAATTTGTCGACGGGAAAAAAGTCTAAATGAATCTTGCATTTATACTCATGTTAACTTTTTTCTTCATAAGCAACGGTGGACCCTTTGTAAAGAAAATGTAAGTTTTGACCTAATGGTCTATCAGGTTAACAGTAACAATTGTAAATTACAATGACGATGAAAAACAATTTGACTCTGAAAAAAATACCGTCACTTTATGTAAGAAATTATGGAAAATTTGGTTTTTTACAGTTTTCTAATAATTGCCAAAATTCTGAAAATAACACGAAAAAAAAAAAGAATTAAAATAATTAAATTCCTATCCCTGACGGAACATTTGCTATGCTGTTAAAATTAAGCACTCAGGAGTCAGGGCGCATTTGTTACTACTGCTTTATTTTTAAGTGTCGATATTTAAAATCGTTTTTAACACTGACTGCCACGCCGCAGACAATGCAATTTTTATTTTTGCCGGTCACCGGTGACCGCTGTGGCGTTCAAAGGCTTAATTTAACCCGATAGACCACTTTAAAACTTCAGCAATTCTTTTTAACTAAGGGTTTGCTGATGACAAGTTTTTTTATAAATTCGTATTTTTCCTAAATTTATCCTGTGCTAAATATTTTGGAAGCAGCAACGAAATTGTCGATTATCTTTTACCAAAAAAATCAAGTACTAAGGTTCTAACACAGTATAATTATCATACAGTATGGTTACAACGCTCGAAACGGCACACTCACACAAACATGCGTAATATTGCGTAACGACGAGACTCCTAAGCGAACGTTGCGTTACTCGCAGTATCAACGACGCGTCGTTGCGCATGTTTGTGTGAGTGTGCCGTTTTCGAGCGTTTGTACGTGGTTACCATACTGTATGATTATTATACTGTGGTACTAAGTAAGATCACCTATTTAAATTGAACACAGAAGAAACTGCACATAACTAGGTAATAACACACTCGTGCGATACTATTAAAACCTTAATTAGTATATAAACTCAAACTCGTGTTTTTAATAACCCCTATTATGTGACAGTTTTGTAAACTACGTTATTATACTAAAAATACATAATGTAGGTGAGGAGTGCGGTATTCTACGCTTTTTGTAGGTTACTAAAATTCTTAATTATAAACCTTTTATCGAAACTAGCATAATATATTATTAGTATTGTTATTTATGAAAGTGTCTCATAATATTAAAAACAATAATATGAATACACTATAATATATTAAAAACACGAGCCGGAGGCGGGATTTTTTAATAGTATTACACTTCACTACTTTATACATATAAACTCATGACATTACCATTACATGAATCATTTGTCATTTATCATAGTAATATTTTTATGTTTTTTTTTTAAATTTGGTTTTAGTTGCTGTTTTCAAAATGTCAGGAGTTTGTTATTTTTAATGTTTTCAGAACTTATTAGCCCATAATACATTTTTATACCGACAGAAACAGAATAAATAAAAAGGAAATAAACGCATGCACGCGGATGGGTTTTAGCGCGTCTCCATAGATAATATATAGCCACTATGAAAACTGCATTGAAACTCCACGGGCAATTCGAAGTATACGACTATAAGTTCGAGTTCCTAAGAAAAACAATGCGCTGCCACTGAGTAAACACATTAAAAATCACAAAAAGATTGACACTAAAACAGAGACGCGGCGGAGCACATAAGGAACTGACAATCTCTCCACTGACTTGTGTCATCGCTACTGTAAAGCATTTTTATAATGCAGACTCCTTAAAATTGGTACCATAATAGAAAAAAGTTTTTCTAAAGGATGCCTTGAAGCTTGGGTTAATGTAGTTGTAACTTAACAACGTATATCCCTTTACAGAAAGTTACAGAGCCATTGAATTTAACATCTGAACTTAACTTCGTTTTCTAAAGATGCTTCGAATAATAACTTTGATTATTTTGTTATGCCTTGAAGAGTTCTTCCACACATATTAGTCGCTGTGTAGGAACTGTTACCATAACGAGGGTAAGAGTTACTACACAGCGACGAAAATGTTTGTATGGGATACATTATTGTATATCAGACTCATTTGTATTAAAAGGTATCCCATTCAACCATATTAGTCGCTGTGTAGGAACTGTTACCATAACGAGGGTAAGAGTTCCTACAAAGTGACGAAAATGGTTGTATGGGATACATTATTGTACATCAGACTCATTTGTATTAAAAGGTATTTTGTGAAATAATCTTTTAAACATATTTTAGCAAGTGATATGTGTAATATTAAATCGTTATTATCTTTAAAAAGTAAAAGACAGTTCTAATTGTTATGCTTATGTTATTATTATGTGCAGCTTTTTCATTTCCTGAGTTTAAAGTCCCAATTACATGTTCAAGTGTGAATCTCTATTCAAATTGATTTTTAAGTAAAATGTTTTCTTTCTTTCGAAATGCTTAGATATTGGAAAATTATAGTTCATACTTGAACATTGTGCTGTAATACGAAACTTTATGTAACTGTAGTTTTATTGTTTTTTTTACGCAACACTTATTATTAAATGGGAATTATAATAATGCCCGAAGATACGATGTTAACATTGTATTGTTGTTTGTAAACTTCAAGCTATAGTGGGGCTGAATAATAATTGTTTAAAGACTTAATAGTGACACTGAATGTTAGTGGTATATTATTCGAACATTCATTTAAAATAGGTGAAGATGTATACATGCAAATAGATGAGATCAACAATATAATTCTTTGTCATCATTAAAAACAGTTAATGGTCCCTACAGTATGTACTTTTAGACCAGCCGTTTAACAGAATCAGTTGCCGAGGTAGCTGCGTGGTGCGTAGATTATCAAATGTCAAATTAAGCAATATTCGTCATTAGTAGTTTAGCACGTAACACGCACTGCGCAACTACTTCAGGAACAGACCTAGTTATAGTTCCTAATCTTTATTTTAAGTAAGATGTGTATCTAGTTACGGCAATAAGTTGCTATCTACTTCAAATTTCTTACTGTCAATAGTATAAAATATTAGAAGCCGTAGTTATTCCAGTATAATCGATTCTAGAGTAGCATCCAATTGTTTACCTAAAATTGTATGCACATGCAAAATAAAAATGTAATCTCACTTGGTACTTATTATTTATAATTTTATGAGTTGTGCTTGGCATCCAGTGATCTAATAATCTGACTGACATAATAAGTCATTAATTTTACTCTTAGAAAAGGTATCTTACGATAAACTGAGCAAATACAAATAGCAGACGCCAGACGGCCATAAGCGGTGGCGCACTGAATCCAACGTAGGTGTTTTATGCCGTCCCGGAGGTGGGCGTGACTTAATACTAACTGCAGACGTTCCACGCACTACCCTTACGTTAAACAAATTTCTTATTGGTTTTATGGTTTTCTTTAGTTAAACTAGCTACCCGGCGCGACTTTGCACGCGTGATTATCCTACCTCTTCGCCTGTGCTATGCTACATTGTCCTTACCCCACTTTACTACTCTGCCATACCCTAGGGGTATAATTCCATTTTTTTGTTCTTCTGCTATTCTAGGCGGAGACAAATCCAACAAATTAAAAACCATGAAAATCGGTCCAGCCGTTCTCGAGTTATAAGTGTTGGAACAAACCCGTTATTGTGTTTTAATAATTACTTTTTTAAAATTCATAATCAGAACTTTACGATATGAGTATAGAGCAATAAGATCACATAGATCACATTTAGAAACGGGAACTGAGGGAGAAGGGGAACACTAAAGAGATGGATATAGAAAACGGGAAAAAAAGTAAAAACTATTTATAAATTTGTTCTGAAACAAAAAAAATGACTTCAACTTTAAAAATCGCAGAATTTCATTTAAACTTTTATATTCTATATTTTCTCTCCATAGTGATTGAATATCGAGATATACGTGCATTAGTTATGCCACTTTGATATCTCTTACTAATACCCAATTTCCTACACAAACTTTCACCCCTAATAGGTAGAGTTGTCAAAAAGCTGAAACACGTTTTATTTGTTAACCGAAAGGCTAATTATCAAGTTTAATGATGGATTTTCATAACTACAAACTTTAGTCCCCTTTTATACCTCCTTAGGGGGAAAAAAATCCAATTTTTTTGATACACGTCTTTCTTATTTTTAGCGCATAAGCTTAATATTTATTTTTACATCTGCAATCTGCCCCTTTTTATCCACTCAAGGGTAGATTTAAAAAAAAAAACAATGCTCGTCCTTTCATTTGTCAACCCAAAAGCTGAATACCAAGTTACGTACATTTAACATTAAGAACTTAAGATTTACTTAAGATTGACATACAAACTAATCCCCTTTCTTACCTACTTAGGGGGGGAATATTAGAAAATCCTTCCTTAGTGCACCCCTACAGTACTTAAAGAATATTGTCTCAAAATTTCAAGTCCCTAGGTCCACCGGTTTAGGCTGTGCGTTGTCTGTCAGTCAGTCACGGTACCATTTTATAAGTATAGATAGAAGATAATTCTCTTTAAAAAAACTCCAAACTCTTGTAGAAAGATGTCTAAAATCGATAAAAATATCTGTTAGCTCCCTTCCAAATGTTCATATCATATTCAGTCAAATGTTATGAACAAACACGTACCTATCAATTAATATTAATTTCAGCCTCAAGACAGTTTTGCGCCGAGCAATTTGCGGGTAAAGCTTTATTTTTTTGACGATAATATTATCCTTGTTTGTGGTACACACAAGTAGGGCATCTTGTCTGAATGTGTATTAAAAAAAAACAAATTCACCCGGAAAATTGCTCTGCCCAAACCTGTCTTGAGACTATTGTGTCTTTGGTCTGCACTTAGCTTAATGTACGTAACCTACTCAGAATTAGAAAATAAATAGATCGTTTGTTTGTAGACAGATGATAGTAACAAATTACACAGAAATAGTATAAAAATAAGTTTTTATAATTAATATCTTTTCTATCCCCATAGATAAACTACATATTTGGAAAAGTAAGGGGACAAGAAGTTAGCTTATGTATAGCTTTAATCAAGCTATACATAAGCTTTAAACATAAGCTATACATAAGGTTAGCTTATGTATAGCTTATGTATAGCTAACCTCTCAAGCTGCTTGATATGTTGCCGTGTGTACTATATTTTTTAGATTAACATTGATAGTGAAAGTTAGACGATTTATTTAATCATTTTAAATTAAGTATTAAGAAGCAGAGTAATAACAGCTAGCAAAGCAGTCCATTTCTTAGTTTCTATTTAGACAATTCTATCCTATCTATTTGATATCGCAGAACATATTTCAAAGGAGTAAGGTTTATTTTTAGTTATTGCTTAGAAGTTAGAACACAAAACAGTCATCATCTGCCTAGCCTTTTCTCAACTATGTTGGGGTCGGCTTACAGTCTTACCGGATGCAGCTGAATACCAGTGTTTTACATGGGGCGACTCCACAACCCAAATACTGGGTTACACGATACCCCTTGGTAAGACTGGTTGTCAGACTTTCGGGCTTCTGAGATCTACAATTGACATCCGAGGCCAACAGCTTAACGTGCTATCCGAGGCACGGAGAGTGATAATTAATTTATACAACGCACATAACTTACGAAAAGACAGAGGTGAGCGCCTTGGGTTCGAACCCGATACCTCTGACTTGCCAGTCAACGGTCACCACCACTAGTCTATCACGACTCTTAACACAAAACAGTACTTACCTTTGTTAAATAAAACAATTAATACTTCATAAAAAACTTTATTTGCGAAGGTCCTCACTTGATATACCATATTTCTTTTTCAATGCATCTATCTCCTCTTGTTTCTTTTCAATATCCATACCTTTAAATGCTTTGTTAGATCTGTAATATAATACTACTAAATATCTATTGCATACATTAAATCCAGATAGATGATCGCATGCATTTTTGGCATCAAAAATGTCTTCATAAACCACGAACGCAGTACCTCTCGTTTCTGGAGTATTTCCCCTGAAAAAAGAAATTATTATTATTATCTATACTATAGACTATAGATTCTATAGTAAGTTCATGAGTTGATGCCGTCCGTCCTATCAAAACGGGTTTCTCTTCATTAAAGTTCATACATTTTATTTCACATTCGCATACGTATTCGCAACAAACGATGCGATTGGCGAATGTAGGTAAAATTACTAACTTAGCTAAAATGTGCTTACTTTTTACCGGCCGTGGTCAGCCCTTATACCCTTCAATCGGCCAGATTCTTACCGTGCAGAATTAAAACCGTTTCGATCGCTATACCTACACCTAACGGCGCCGCCCGGGCGCGGCGGCCAATTTATTTTTCCCATTCTCGTCATCGACTAGCCGCCATCGAAAAGAAGTGGATGAGGATGAATTAATTTGTGTAATAATGTTATTTTGGTATGAAGACAAGATAATGGGGAACTATGAACTATCTATGGGTCGCTTGCTGGCCGGGCTGGGGCGGTCAATGTATATTTTGTATGAGACTATTAGTCTCCAGACAGCCTAATCTATACTATAATAAAATCGTAAAGGTCAAAAAGTCTGTACATTGAATATTTTTTTGCAAAAATCAGCTAGGGAGGCTAAAAATAAGCAACAAAACATAAATCAATCGTTTTTAAAATTCTTGTCTGTCTGTCTGTCTGTTTGTTACCTCATCACGTGAAAACGGCTGAACGGATTGTAATGACATTTTAGGGATAAGTAGGTATTAGCTAAACTTAAAAACTGGTGTTTGTTTTATCAAAATCGGTCAAGTATATCATGAGATACAGCTTGATCCCTCTATTGTATGCAGTTTCCTAGAACGTAGGGGTCTTGATCCACTGGTAATTGAAATACGCGTCGCCGACCGACTGGAGCCGAGTGAACCCGATTTAGCGATCGACGCGACCCGAGCGTGACAGTTTCATCTGATGAACTGCGCCTAACAGCTTGACCTCTCTTTTATGCATTATTATGTATATTTATGTATATAATAATAATGTCCTCCTGACCAAATTTCGGTCACAGCGGCCAATCTTAACTGAGATTAGCCATCGACGCGGGAGATATTATAGTGCACATTTAGTGTGTGCGCAAACACAGGTGCACTATCTATTCCCCACTGTCATAGTCCGATGGGACAGCAATTCGACACGACTTGGGAGAGGTCAGGCGCAAGGGCAACGGCTTCACGTGCTTTCCAAGGCTCGGAAGAAGTGATAGTTAATTTATGAAACGCACTTATCTTAGGAAAAGTCAGAGGTGCGCGCGCCTTGGGTTCGCACCTGAAACCTCTGACTTGCCAGTCAACAGTCAACACCACAGTGACGGATTAAGACTACTTGATGCCCATAGCAATCCATGCCTGTGGGCCCCCCTATCCGCAAGTCAACTTGAATCGGTCTTTAAACCTTTACCGCCTTATTTTTTTTGTAAAATATGATGATGAGATGTAACGTACTATATGTAGAAGTGGAGTAGGTGCGACAACAATCAGTCCTAGAATTTTTGGTTTTTCATTTTTTGGTGTGGTTTTGGGTGACGTGAGAGTGAGACGTGATGCCCTAAGGACGGTTTTTTTTGTGCTTCTTCTGGTACCCCTTCAGACGTGATGCCCTAGGCAATTGCTTAATTTGATTAAGGGTTAATCAGTCACTGACACCACTAGGCTATCACAACACAAAATTATGTATATAGGTATACGAGTACATATTTGCATTTGCAGAATCGAATATTGTTTAGTAGTT
This sequence comes from Protodeltote pygarga, assembly GCA_936450705.2. Lineage (NCBI taxonomy): Eukaryota > Metazoa > Arthropoda > Insecta > Lepidoptera > Noctuidae > Protodeltote > Protodeltote pygarga. The sequence goes on along the minus strand of OW388249.2, from coordinate 8,780,751 downwards.
AGCGGTTTTGTACAAGTTTAATTCGAAACTAGGTGGCAAATGTCGCACGTCGGCGTCGTTCGTTGTCTCTTCATGTTCGACTTCCACGCGAACGAAGTCGCGGGCACAGCTAGTTCTTAATAAGAATCTGGCCAGACCGGAAGGTATAAGTCAAGCCTAAAGGTAAAAGAGCCGGTGGAAGTAAAATATATCCTAACCGCATACCACACATCGCAAGGCGGATTCAGCCGCCGCCCTGCTCCTGAAAGGTGGTTTTATACCGGCAGAGCGCGGCGCGGCTTGGCAAAACAGAGCATAGAGTGAAATTTGTAGGTATGGCAAAATTTCAATCCACTCTCTGCCCATCTTTGGTGTAAAAGGTCTCGATGCGCGTGGACGTGCGTGGCGAGAATTGAAATATTTGTTAGTACAATATTGAACTTTATTACTCTAAGAATAGAGTATGTATTTACTTTGTAAAACGGTTATACAAATCTCGCGCTGGCCATCGCGTGTCTGCGCGGGTCTGCTCGGTAAAGCGATATAGATAATTAGATAAACAGCTTCTGTAAATGGTAAGCACATTTTTAAATTTGGTAAGCTGATAGTTTTTTAATTATTTAATAAAAACAGTTCCGGCTGAAGTAACGTTACCCCAGGCAGATCTTTTGTTTTCTAATGGGTATGTTGAAATAAATGTTATCTAAACAATTTGAAAGCAATGTTAAAACTTAATTTGTATTTGTATTTGCTATGGTTGCGAAGACATTTAGAATCCTGCTGGGGTAACGTTTGCGCGATTGATGCATCTCGGAACAGGCGAAACGGATGATTATAATTCTTGTACAGGACATCTGGCTAATTTGTTATAATTTGGTAAGCAATAAAAGAAGCTTTAAATGCTTAAAGTCTAAGAACTAATTTGCAGATAAAAAAGAAAAAAAAAACCATAATTTATATTTATATATCTCATAGCCATAGCCCAACATGGAATTGTCCCGGACTCGGTAATTTCCGATCTGGCAACCATGATCGTGACTCAATTTTGTATGAGAAGTTAAATTTGAAGAAGTGAAAGTTGTTCAGTTTCATGGACCTTATTACTTCGAAAATTGGCAGGTCTTTAAAACAACAGGGTGTAAACATTATAATACTTAAATGCATTTTAAAAATATGAAACATTGTCAATTGAAATCAATGGATAAGCTTATAAATTAAGCACCTATATCCCAACTAACTCTCATATCGTAATAAATGGAAGTAAATGAACAATTTAATATAAATCATTTCTCGATAGTAGCTTATGTCTTAACTGAGTGCTCAGTGATTACTTGTCTTAATCTTTACTTATACATTATTATCAAAGGTTTCCATTGTAAACAGTATCCAAATCTTTCATAATTTTAAAGCATAGCACTTTAAAGTTGGTAGGATATTAAAGTAGATAGATAAAATTATTTGGGTACTTACACACGAATCTGTCGAATTGCACCATATTTTCCAAATATGTCATACATTTCTTCAGCAGATATTTTATAGGGCAAATTTCTTATATAAAGTATTCTGTTGACTTCCGGAGGTAGTCGAACCTAAAAATAAAAGATAACAATGAATAGGATGACAATGATGTTTTTTTATCTGCTTTTTATGGCTCTATTAGGAGTAAACACATTTTCATTCATATTCAACAATGATGATGTATTAAAAATTCACAATGAAGTGCTAACTTTTGGCCACGGCTTTGCACTGTGGAAGTTGAAAGTATCCTATATGTTAGTACTGTAATCCTGTGTGCTAAGATTCATCCAACCATCCATGGCTACCCCCACAGGTTTTGGCTTGCCTAAACATTTAGCCTATTAATTTGAAATGTATTTATTTACAACACACTTCCTACACCATTACTTAATAATTATCACCAATTTTTATCTGATTGGAGATATACAGTGGTGGTCATGTAATGGTGGTCATAAACCCAACTGGGCAATCGGTCAAAAGCGGTTATTGTGAGCTTTGGAATCCAAATGATGCCTAGAATGTCTGGAAGAGTTCCACTCCTACATAACCATAGAAGCAAAGTTGAAACAGAATAGGATTAACTTTACTAATCTAAGTAGATGGACATAGACAAATATTGTAGGTAAAATTATGAAATGTGTACTCACATTGGCTCTTCTTTGGAGGGCTAAAGCCATTATTGTAAAAAATAATTTGCACGAGACTGTAGTTAATTGAATACTTTTGGTTAGACAATATTATAGCCGTTACGTGCGGGGGGAAATTCTATACAAACTTAATATTCAAAACTAAATTATTATTAAATTTTATCTGCAATACATTAAAACTTGAAAAGTTGAAAGAGTTCGAGGTAGCGGTAGCAGTATCCCAGTCGACGCTTAAAATCACAGACTTACTAGGGATACTAAAAATTATCTAGCGTTGTGAACTTGTGACTGACACTGACACTTGCTTGACAGTAAGTAATGTCTGTCAGTGTCAGCCTTGTGTCAGCAGTTCAGCACTTTGTTCTGTCCACAGACGTTGGGTCAGGGATTCTCGTGCCATAATCGACATTAACTCGGACTCGAATAAAATACAGTCTTCGAACTCAACTCGAGTGAAAATTTGCGGTAAGCGCTAGTAAAAAATATTAATGATAATGTCGCATGCGAAATTATCTACGGCAAGCCGTTCGAATTGCCTTGACTAGTCGGGGCTGATCGAGATGCATACGATATTTTAGAAAGTAAACCGAGAAAGCAGTACAAATACGTACAATAGTATTGTGCATACAAAAAAAGGCTTTCTTTTTGTTTTGCAAAAAAGAGTCTGCAAAAATTGAGGGCGCCACTGGCGCACTTCTAATACTACAATTCAAAATTACAAGTTATTAGGTACAGCTTGGCAAAAAAGAGTCTGAGGCGGTGACAGTTGGAACTAAAAAATTATAATAATGACAACACTGTTTTATTTGTCAACTGCAAGTAGCTTTCTTGTCATCTTTACGTAGTGCAAGTAATTTTCTTTAAAATTTAAAAGATTCGTGTAATTTGCATGTGATATTCTTACATAATACTAGTTGATATAGTTGTTCGTAATGAATAAAACCGTTTGCAGTAGTGGAAGATCTGTTATATATCAAGTTTTCTTGAGATGTTTGGCCGAAAGCAAAGCCGGACAAATTTTGTCTGAAATTGACAATGTTTACCTGAGAACTGCTCGAATGACAGGTATAGTCCATGCAATTTTTCTTCTAGAATGTAATTAAGTCGTTATATTTACTTTCTGATAGCTGTACCACCAGTTTTTGTCATCTTGTGTACAAATTGCCTAATACTAGTTGATATAGTTGTTCGTAATGAATAAAACCGTTTGCAGTAGTGGAAGATCTGTTATATATCAAGTTTTCTTGAGATGTTTGGCCGAAAGCAAAGCCGGACAAATTTTGTCTGAAATTGACAATGTTTACCTGAGAACTGCTCGAATGACAGGTATAGTCCATGCAATTTTTCTTCTAGAATGTAATTAAGTCGTTATATTTACTTTCTGATAGCTGTACCACCAGTTTTTGTCATCTTGTGTACAAATTGGCGCTAGTGCCACGAATAACATTAGCTCCGTGCATTTTAATTCTTAAAAATACTAATAACACAAAATCATTGATAATAAATAGTGAAATATGGACATAAATACCTAATAAATAAGTGCAAGTGTTATCTAACTTTGTGTTTATGAAAAGTGCTCAAAAACAATCACAAAGGAATAGTAAACAAACTTTACATTCTAAACTGTCAATATTCTCACTGAACTTTAATTACCCATAGAACTACTTAAGTGCAAACAATATACTAATACTATTAGTAAATAACTGATAGTTACTATATTAAAAACATTTAAAAAAGTGCAAATTGTGTTAAAAAGTGTTTGTAAAATAATTCGACGGTTGCTGCAAAAACATTTTAAATTTGAATAACCTACACGACTCTAAAAACAGAAAAAAAAAGATACAAAAAGATAGCTAAATTCGATACGCACTAGCAGGTGCACGGTGGCCTAGCGGTCAGTGAGTGCTGAACTAACATGTTGCACAGTGAAGTGTACGTTCGAACCCACGTACAAGGAAACTGTTTTTGTATTTTATTTCGGACATTTGGATCTTTTTGTGGTTTTTTATATATAAAATATTGAAAATATAATAAAAAATATATAGAAAAATAAAAATTAAAAAAAAAAAAAAAAAAAAAAAAATTGTCAAAATGAGTTCAGAAAATATAACATTACGCGGAAGAAGGAAAATTATGTCGCCAACTAATAGCTTCAGAGACCTATCGGTTACCACCACACCTTCATCGAATTACTCAATGGGAAACAGTCTACCTGACCTAACTGGATATGGAAACAATAATGATGATATGAGGAACAAGGAAGAGCAGATTCAAAACTTAAAATATCAACTGGAAAGTGCGCATAACCAAATTGACGAATTATTATTGGAAAACAGCTCGTTACAAAAGAAAACAGAAGAACAACATAAACAAATCACCTACTTAAAGTCGGTTTGCACAGGGACGCCTAAGTATATAACAAAAACACAATCTGCCAAAAAGAAAACAAATACACAATGTAAAAAAACATTAGATTTTTCAACAATTTATACACCAAAGGGTAAAATTAAAACAAATACTAAAATACTTACTGAAAACAACAATGCGGAGATTAAAGCTATATCAAATGATAACCCTACGAGAAATAAAAACCTAAATACCAATACTGAGAAAGTAACAAACAGTTCAACATCACCAAACAGAAATGTACAGAACAGCAAACCAAAAATAGTATTATTGGGAGATGAATATCTACGAGGAGTTACAACGCATTTTATAGAAAGCAGAAAGAACAAATGGAACGATTGCTACTCAATTACAACGATAAGTAAACCAGGAGCACAAAGCTCACAAATATTAAATAGTATAGACGATTTAGTCATGACTTTAACAATTAAAGATATTGTAATTATATCAGTAGGCTCAAATGACACACAGCCTTTCAAACTTTTATCCGAACTAAGTATAGCACTAAATAAGTTAAGAATATGTAAACAAGTATATGTGTTAAAAGTACAGTATAATCTTTGTTTAAATGAAAACCTTTTAAATAATAATGTCAAACTATTGATACGTAACTTTGATAATTGTAAATTTATTGATGTGTATGAAAAATATAATTATATAAATATGTATAGCAAGAAAAATATTCTAAATTATATTAACGCCTTCTGTTTTAAATTGAATATTGAAATAGACTACCTACAATACAACACAAGATTCCTAAAAAATATAATGCCATTAAGCTGTAAAAAATATCGACAAAATACTATATTAAACTACTTCAAACCTACGAAACCTGAAACACTGACATACAAACCCCCATTACCCAGTCAAATTCCCCTAATTTCCACACCTACACAACCAAACTATACACAAAAAACCTGCACCTTTCGTGGATAATTTTAAAATACTCTTTCAAAACACACAAAGCTTAAAAAATAAACGTGATCAATTGGTCTCAATATTAAATGATGATACAATACAAACACTCTGTATAACAGAAACATGGACAACGGAAACAAAAAGAGACCTACTTACGTTGGAAGGATTCAACTTATCTGCAACATATTGCCGTAAAAATCGTGAAGGCGGAGGGGTAGCCATATTCTTAAAGGAAAATATTGAGTATAATGAACGGCATGACATTACAGATATGACTGTAGAGTACATATTTGAAACTTGTGCCATAGAAATAACAAAAATTAATGTTTTACTGATTGTCATATATTGGCCCGATAAAAAAAGGGAAATTGATATATTTTATAACTCTTTACAAAAATTATTAGAATTATTAAATAGAAAAGACTCGTGTAAAAATATAATAATAGGGGGTGATTTTAATGTTAATATCCTGGAAAAAATACCCTCTACATTTAATCTCATCAATAAAATGACAGAATATAATTTTTGTCAAATGGTATCAAAACCGACTAGAATAACTAATAAAACTGCTAAATGTATAGACCTAGTATTCATGAATAACCCAAATAAAACCGTTGTAGAGGTAATTGAACTCGGTTTATCTGATCACAGCGGAGTTTTGATCACCTTACCAACAAATAAAAGTATAGTAGAAGGTAAAAAGGTCTGGTATACATTCAAAAGACAATTTAATCAATATAATACCTCGTTATTTAAATATAAATTAGGCAAATTAAATTGGGAAAGTATTATAACTAATAATAGAAATGTACAAGATAACTTCATGTCTTTTCACAATAATATACAGATACTATTAAACACATGTATACCAAAAAAACGAATAAAAATCAAACAAATAGTCTCTAAAACATGGCTAACAACAGGAATAAAAAAATCATGCAAACATAAACGCTTACTAAAAATACTAACTCTAAGAAGTAATAATCCTATACTACAAAAACACTATAAAAAATATGAAAAAATACTAAAAAAAACAATTATAAGTTCAAAAAAACTACAATATATTAAAAAAATGGAAAAATCAGGAAATAAAACTATGACTATGTGGCAAGTAATAAAAGAGCGTACAAATAAATTAAACAAAAAAAATAGAAAAAACATAGTATTAAATATTAGTAATACATTGACGGATGATGCGAGTACGATTGCGAATACTTTTAATGATTATTTCGTGTCAGTAGGGAATGTTAAGTCTACACAAGGCAATATTAGTCCGTCTGGACGCCCTGTCTTGTCTTCTAGTGAGAATTCTATTTACTTAAAACCAGTTGACCCAAGTGAAATAAAACATATAATTAGAAATCTAAAGAATAAGCATAGCTATGGCCACGACGAAATCCCACCAGTACTTGTAAAATCATGTGCAGAAAAATTAATAATACCCCTAACTGTATTAATCAACCAATCTCTAATAGAAGGAATTGTACCTGATCTATTAAAGGTATCGATAATTAAACCCATCTTTAAAAAGGGAGACCAAACTGATACAGGAAATTATCGACCGATAGCATTATTACCTACTTTTTCAAAAATATTTGAGACTGTAATATCAAAACGCTTATACAATTATTGCGAAAAATATAAAATATTTAACGATAGCCAAAACGGATTCAGGAAAAATAAATCTACTAGTCTAGCAGTATACAAATACATACAAGAGGCATTAAATATAATAAATAAAAAAGAGTACGCGATAGGAATCCTATTAGATATGAGTAAAGCTTATGATCGGGTATCTTATAAAATATTACTCGATAAACTATACTCTATAGGCGTTCGAGGAATAGCGCACGAATGGTTCAAATCCTACCTAAACAACAGAATTCAGTACGTGGAAATAGAACACCACTCAATAACTGGTAACATAACTCATGTTAGGTCACAAAAAGCAGACATCACAATGTCTATACCACAAGGTAGTGTTTTAGGGTGTTTATTGTTTCTTATTTATATTAATGACCTGCCTAAAGAAATTAATGCACAATCAGTACTATTTGCTGATGACATATCAATAATATTTCCATGTTCCAATAGTGTAAATTTAAATACAGACTTAAATGAAAACCTATCAAAAATTGTAAATTGGCTAAATGATCATAACTTAGAATTAAATTTCAAAAAAACTAAATTAATGCAGTATAGACCTTATCAAAAACGCCCATTAAATATAAATTATTCATACAACAACATAAAATTGCAATGCGTTAATGATTTTTCATTATTAGGTATAACAGTAGATACTTTTATAAATTGGAAGGTTCATATACAAAACATATCAAACAAACTGTCAAGATTCACATACGCATTATATGAACTTAAAAAAGCAACTGATCTACAAACAGCCCTGACAGCATACTATGCTTACGCTCACTCCTGGCTAAGCTATGGCATAATACTGTGGGGAAATAGTGTAGACGTCGAAAAACTGTTTATTCTTCAAAAAAAATGCATCAGAATAATTGCAAATATAAAGGATCCCACGGAAAGCTGTAAATCACACTTTATTAAATTTAAAATACTAACACTAACTAGTATATATATATTAGAAATTAGTAAATTTGTAAGAAACCACCCATCATTATTTCCACTAGCCTGTGACCAGCGCCCTCTGCAACGTAACCTTCGCTATAAAAATAAATTAGCAGTACGAAGCTCTAAGCTAACTTTATTCCATTCGGGACCTTTTGCAATGTGTGTTAAAATATATAATAAAATACCCAATGATATTAAAAAAATAGAATATGAAAATAAATTTAAAAACGAACTCCAAAGGTACTTGATAAAAAAATGTTATTATAGCGTAAAAGAATATTTAAGTGATAAATAAAAAATAAATTATATCACCTGAAATATAATATATGTGTACTTTTAATTTTATACCACGAACACATATTTTATAGTTTAAAAAAAAAAAAAAAAAAAAAAAAACATTTATATAAAAATAATACTTATGTAAAAATTAATGATTATGGTTATTAAATTTTTTAAAAAAGAATGTAATAGTATAATTATAATTATGAATAATGTATAAATTTTCTATTAGTGACTCTGTGTACTTCCTTTTAATTAATATTGAAATTGTAATAGATTGTTCATTTTATAATTTATAATGTAAAATGTAAATTATAGTTATTGAAGCCTTAATATACTAGCATGTAAGTTTTGCTGTGCCCAATCTGGGTCCATGATGATACCTATTTTATAACTACCAACTAATTTACATTGTGGAACTGCAATAAAGAATATGAATATGAATATGAATATGAATATGAGGTTATGTTTTGTAATTCGACGAATCGCGTGTAGTTAAACTGTTTAAATTGGACCCATTTTTGCAAACAAGAACCAACCCACAGCAGATTACTTTCGAGAAAATGAAACTTTTGTAAACAAAGTGTGCAAAATGCATACTTAGTATATTAATGAATGATTACTTGTTGACCATATGTGGCATACTGTAGGCTATCTAGGAATATCAGATTTATACATTTTATGAAGTTATGGTATAAAGTAAATCGTTAAAAACCCGGTTGGTTCTTTCTAGCAAAAACATATTTTGTTGCTTAGTTCCTACTTGCAAAATGGACGTAAGATTCAATTGTTGTGATATTTCTAAAAATAAAAGTAATTAAGTGGAAGGCACGGCTGGCGGTGCCGAATCACGGTCTCTGGACCATTGAGGCGATCCGTCCGCATTTTGAGGCTTGGCTAGGGAGACGGCACGGCCGGCTCTCTTTCCGCTTGGTGCAGGTGTTGTCCGGGCATGGTTGTTTTGGGGAATACCTGCATCGAGTGGCGAGGCGGGAGGAGACCCCTGTCTGCCACCACTGCGGATTCGCTGTGGACACAGCCCAGCACACTCTCGAGCAGTGTCCGGCTTGGGAGGTGCAGCTGCGTGCCCTCAGCGCGGCCATCCGCCAACAGGGCGTCTCGCTGTCGGCCATAGTGCGAGCTGCAGCCGACAGCGAGGAGTATTGGGAGGCGTTCGCGTCCTTCTGCGAGGAGGTCATCTCGCAGAAGGAAGCGGCGGAGCGGGTCAGGGAGCACGATGCGCGGGCTGATCCGATCCGTCGCGCGCGAAGGGGCAGGCGCAGGCGGCAGTATGCCGCCTTGCACCCACCCTGACAAGAGCTGGCGGGCGGCTGATTCCGGCATGTCGCCCGCCTTGCCCGATGTAGGGGCGAAGGCCTTTGAGCGTGTTGGGGCGATGTCCTGGACCTGGATGCCAGGGACATTGCCCCCCCGAGTGCATTTTTGAGCGGGCCTACAGCAGGCACTGGACGGGGCTGCGAGGCGCGTTTGCGGTACCCGGACCCGTCCGATACAGTGCTAGGAACAAAAAAAAGGTCCATCTTCTCTCAGACCAAAGTCGTTGGAGATCACAAAAAAACGGCCTGCCGCAAGGCAGCGTCCTAGCCCCGCTCCTTTTCAATATATACACCAAAGACCAACCTTCCAGCCCAAACACGTCCCGTTTCATTTACGCAGATGACCTAGCACTAACTTCCCAAGCTACCAACTTTGAGGAAGTAGAGCCTAATCTCACCATGGCTCTTAACACTTTGAGTGGTTATTACAAACAGAATTGCCTGAAGCCTAACCCTTCCAAAACAGAGTCTTGCGTTTTCCATCTTCGCAATAACCAAGCGGATCGTAAACTCCAAGTTATGTGGCGGGATGTGCCCATATCTCACAATAGCCATCCTAGGTATCTGGGTATCGTTTTAGACCGTTCTCTAACATATGGGAAACATTGCGAAGTGGTGAAAAAAAAGGTACATGCCCGCAACAACCTACTCCGTCGTCTCACTACCACAAAATGGGGCGCCTCGCCGCATGTTCTGCGGACTTCTGGGATAGCGTTAGCGTTCTCAGCTGGCGAATACGCATGCCCTGTGTGGGGCCGATCTGCGCACGCAAAGCTAGTGGATACTGCACTAAATGAAACCTGCCGGATCATCACGGGTTGTCTTAATCCGACACCGGTAGGCCTACTGTACCCACTAGCTGGAATCGCTCCCCCAGATGTTCGCAGAGCTGTAGCGAGCTCCGTGGAGAGAACAAAAATGGAGAACGACACACGGCACCCAATGCACGGACACATTCCAGTACAACAAAGACTGAAGAGCCGTAAACACTTCATCAAGTGTGTCGATCCATTAACGGTAGAGCGGGAGCCACAAAAAGCGAGGTGTGACCTCTGGAAAAAAAATGTGTCCCTTCCTTCGCCATTCGTGCCCCTTGCTGAGAGTCTCCCGGCTGGACATAAATTGCCATGGCCAGTCTGGAAATCTTTAAATAGACTTCGGACTCAGGTTGGCCGGAGTAAAGAAAACATGTCCAGGTGGGGATTCACAGACGGCACAAACCTGGGCTGCCCATGCGGTGAGGTAACGCAAACGATGTCTCACTTATCATCGTGCCCTGCGTGCCCTAAAACCTGCACGCAGGAGGATTTAATGGCTGCTTCTGATAACGCAGTCAGCGTCGCTACTTTCTGGGCCGCTTCAATATAAAAATAATAATAATAAAAGTTTGCTATCGAAACGATAAGAAGAAGACCTCAAAATCGATAGACCCGGTAAAGCCATCGATATCGTCTTCTATGTCTGAACTTGACAAGGTTTCGTAGAAATCTTTTACAGAAATATTGTGTAATGTTAGTGTTGCCAGTGTTATTTTTAGTGTGTCCAATACAAAAAAAAAACTTATTATGTACACGTGAAAAAAAAATACTACAAAAGTAAAATCACATTTTGTTATTTTTTATTATTATCTGTATTAACGATACCCGCGATTAGAATGGTTCTTTTATTTTTGATTAAATAATGCTGAATTTTAACACCATTAAGAACTATGCTACATGGTTCCTTCAAGACTAACATAATTTGCATTATGTAAACAAGAACCAAACTCTCTTGGTTCTATTTAGTTATAAAAATATTATAACTTTTTATGCTAGATGGAACCAACGAACATTGGTTCTGGTTTGCATAATTAAAATGCTTAAGTTGAAAAGGTACCAAGGATCATGGGTCTGTTTAACAATTAGTTTTAATAAGTGTTTAGGGGACCATGCCGTATAGTTCTTTACAGTTTATTAAAAGGTGGCCAAAGTGGGTTGGTTCCGCAAGTGACAGTGTTGTATCTCTGTTGTTAGTCAGTGAAAAGGAACCATTTTTTTAGAGAAGCTAGAATGCGTGATTTGAGCGCCATCTATGTACTAAACTCAATTTCACTCAAACTGTGGGTTGGTTCTTGTTTGCAAAAATGGGTCCAATTGATACTTGAAACTTAAGAATAGAGTTAATACAGAGTTATTATTGTTTATTTCAGGTAAATCTGAAAATACAATCAGAGCAATTGTCGATGAAGGTGAAAAAAGTAAGAGTTTTTTTTTGACACCTGGAAAACACCGTAAAGGTCGCCCGAAGAAAGAACTTGATGATTTTGATTTATGTTGCAAGTTGCCGTTCGTTGAGGCATTCAATGGCCTTTGTTCAACAGTGGACGTTTTCCGGCTGATGATGATGACATTATTTTTTTTGTATTTTAATAAAATCTAAAATGAAACATGTTATTTAATTTCCCTTGTTGATAGGTAATGATGATTTATTATCATAATCCACAATCCATAAATGACTCTCTGATAGGCTCGCTATAATTCTAACTCTTGAGATGACCATTCTCAAGAGTCTGAATGATAGCGATTACGTACTTACATAATGGGACTATGCATTGCGTTGTCAGATTTTTCTTATTCTACTTAGATCTCCCACAGAGCATGCCACCAAGCTTTATATTACATATATGTAGTTATTGCCGCCAATGTACAATCTTCCTAAATATAATTTGGATGATATCTGTTTTGTACAATAATCTTTAAAATCTTTCTTAATTTTAATTATGTTCAATTTACTTTTTTAATTTGATAAATATTGAAGACTAAAATGATCAAGTATCTTGTCAATTTTAGTCGTGGTATATGGGGTGGCAATCTAAAAGATTAGGGCGCCCTCAATTTATCCAGACTCTTATTTGCCAAGCTGTACTTACTTATTTCTATGAGGAATTTATTACCATCAAATATAGTAAAATTAATCACTTAAACTTATAAGTTATTTTCCTAAAATAGTCAGTTTTACAACAGTCCACTGTTGTTTGTTGATTTTACTTACATCCCGACCGAAGGCCTTAACACAGACTGGCGTTTGCATTACTGTTAACCAATATCTTAAGTAGTACAGTGATGCTTCGAAAAGATTTCGTTAAGGATTGTTGTAATTTTATTTTATTTTTAGGAAAGTAGTTAAAAACAATCAACCGATATTTATAAATTTTATTATTTATTAGCATCTATTAAATATTAGCATTAAATATGTTACATCAGATATACTGAAGGTTCTTATATATGTCAAAACTTTTTATGTTTCCTCATACTTGCTTGTAAATGGTATTGTAATATTATTGTAATTTACAAGCAGCAGTTTTCCCGTTATTTTCATGGTTTTGCTGATATTTTCGCCATTCTTCAATTTCTCTGGAACAGTAATGGTAAAATAATTAATAAAGTTGTCTTGTACAACCGGTCGTTTTTGGGGCAACTCGCCGCGTAGGTATGCCCTTTTGGTGCGAGTGGTGGTGATATCGCGTGGCGCGTGTCCACTAAAATTACGTTATTTCCAAAGTTTTGTATGGGAGCTATTTATGTGGTGTTTGGCACAAGGGTGGACACAATTTTTTCAGGGATTTGGGGGATCATACCCATTCGAGTTTTTTTTTTAATTACTTAAACCTTTACTTTATTTCAAAATATTTTTTTGTTGGTGGGTGATAAGGCACAAAATAAATTTTGTTGTATTCTCTAATATCATATTAATCTAAATAAATCATTTTAAACTGGTTGTTAAAAGTTATGTTTCAATGTATAAAAAACTACAATTTCTAAATTCATTATAAAATAAAACTGAAAGCTATTTATTTATTTTGGAAGACTTACAGCTCAAAAAAACACACTAAAAACAATATAATGATCGGTCAGCCAATTACCTACAAGTCTCCACGTAAAGAAAACAGAATAATTTTACAAAAATCTGTGGACAACATAGTACTGCCACATTTATAGATCTTATCTTAGAGTATATATAGAATCTTATCTTATCTTATAATATAATAACAAAAGGTAAAAAAAAAGTATTACAAACCAACGTTACCTAACAAATCATTGTTGTCAATCTATTATCAATGTGAGGGTTTGATTTTCATAGAAATCATTCTTATGTTGTAAAAATAAGAGATACTACTTAACCAGGGCCAAACTGTACACAAGTCACACAACATGAAATCAATGAAACCAGTTTGAACAATAATTATCAGTCTTAGAGTATATATAGGGTGGCCCATTTATAGTGGTCCAAAAATTTTTTTTACATCTAGGACATCCCAATGATTAATCTAAACGCAACATATGTTCCGCGAAAATCAGTAGTTTAAAAGTTATGATTTTTTAAATTTAATTTCTTAAAATTTCTACTTTAGTCATGTAAACCTTTTTAGATTGAAAGTGATTGCACTAAATCGAATCAAATTTGGTGTGTAAGTACTATAGACATGTAGCAAGCAAGCAATGAGCTATTTTTAAGGGTAACCTTAAATCGTAACATGGTTTTAGACCTTTCGGTGAATTATTTGTAATTTTCGATTGATTAAGCACATTTTTCAAAAAATTCTAAAGACAAAAAAATGTACTACACGAATTTTGCTTATGGTTGTAAAAACTACCTTGAAGTGTGAGGATAACATAAATAAAAAAATACTGTGGTGTAACTGCAGTAAGTTCTTCAGAAATGAACATTGTATGCACTAGGTCATTAAAAACTTAAAATTTTAATTTTTGCCTAAAACATCATTTGAATAAATCCAACTTTATTATGAAAATAAAAACACTGGAATTAGTTAAATAAAGGATATTTATTTAAAATAACAACCCACAATAACAAAATAAACGTTATTACAATAATTTTTCGAAATGTCTGCCTCTATTTTCAATGCAAATCTTTTTAAGCCTGTTGAAAGCCTGTTGTAATTCGGCCATCATCATCTGCCTAGCCTTTTCCCAACTATGTTGAGGTCGGCTTCCAGTCTTACCGGGTGCAGCTGAATACCAGTGTTTTACATGGAGCGACTGCCTATCAGACCTCCACAACCCACATACTGGGTTACACGATACCCCTTGGTAAGACTGGTTGTCAGACTTTCGGGCTTCTGACTACCCTAACGATTGTCAAAATCTACAATTGACAGCCGGGGCCAACAGCTTAACGTGCTATCCGAGGCACGGAAAGTGATAATTAATTTATAAAACGCACAGACCTTACGAAAAGTCAGAGGTGCGCGCCTTGGGTTCAAACCCGAGGCCTCTGATTTGTCTGTCAACGGTCACCACCACTAGGCTATCACGACGAAAGCAAATAGACAGCTTTTCAACAGGCATAAAAGGATTTTTTTGCGACGTTGCTGTTTAATGTTTATGCATTGAAAATAGAGACAGACATTCCGAAAACTTATTGTAATAGCGTTTATTTTGTCATTGTGGGTTGTTATTTTAAATAAATATCCTTTATTTAACTAATTCCAGTGTTTTTATTTTCATAATAAAGTTGGATTTATTCAAATGATGTTTTAGGCAAAAATTAAAATTTTAAGTTTTTAATGACCTAGTGCATACAATGTTCATTCATTTTCATAATAAAGTTGGATTTATTCAAATGATGTTTTAGGCAAAAATTAAAATTTTAAGTTTTTAATGACCTAGTGCAGGGCTGTCCAAACCAAGGCCCGCGGGCCGCATGCGGCCCGCGGCTTGTTTTCATGCGGCCCGCGACACACATTTTAATCTAAAAATAGTTTTGGACACAAATAGTTTGGATAATATTATTCGTTGTCAAAACATGTACTCAATACTTGGTATAATTATTTATCTTCAGTCTTGCAACTGAAAATATTTTTCTGGCCCTCCAGCTTTTGTATGAAATGTAATTAGCCCGCGAAGGTGTATAGTTTGGACAGCCCTGACCTAGTGCATACAATGTTCATTTCTGAAGAACTTACTGCAGTTACACCACAGTATTTTTTTATTTATGTTATCCTCACACTTCAAGGTAGTTTTTACAACCATAAGCAAAATTCGTGTAGTACATTTTTTTTGTCTTTAGAATTTTTTGAAAAATGTGCTTAATCAATCGAAAATTACAAATAATTCACCGAAAGGTCTAAAACTATGTTAC
Source organism: Protodeltote pygarga (assembly GCA_936450705.2). Classification (NCBI taxonomy): domain Eukaryota; kingdom Metazoa; phylum Arthropoda; class Insecta; order Lepidoptera; family Noctuidae; genus Protodeltote; species Protodeltote pygarga. The sequence continues at coordinate 8,764,937 of OW388249.2, read as the reverse complement.
GATTTAAGGTTAACCTTAAAAATAGCTCATTGCTTGCTTGCTACATGTCTATAGTACATACACACCAAATTTGATTCGATTTAGTGCCATCACTTTCAATCTAAAGAGGTTTACATGACTAAAGTAAAAATTTTAAGAAATTAAATTTAAAAAATCATAACTTCTAAACTACTGATTTTCGCGGAACATATGTCGCGTTTAGATTAATCATCGGGATGTCCTAGATGTAAAAAAAATTTTTGGACCACTATAAATGGGCCACCCTGTATATAGTAGAGCAAGCCTACACGAGTATGAACCGTGAGCACGGGTATGAACAACGCGGCCGCGATACGAACTCCGCGATCATACCTCGATTGACTGCGGTAGAAGTACCATTCAGGAGCGAAAAACTCAAATTAAAGCAATAAAATGGTTAACTGCAGTGTGAAAGATTGCAAAAGTGATTCAAGAAAACATACCAAAAAAAAAGATAATATAACATTCCACCGGTGAGTAACTTTTCCTAATTATTTTGATTATTTTTAATCCAAATAACGGGGGAGAAGAAGGCGTAAGAGGTGGGCATGCAGCGAGGGGCCGGCACACGGGGCCAGCGACGAATATACTTCACGAACCTGAGGCATTGACAGTATCGATAAATGTATCGATAATTTTATTTCACCTATTTATTAAATTATGATGATGATTTAACAGTGAAAGATTATCTTATTTATTTGATAATCATTCACTACTTTTCATGGAGCAATTTTTAAATCTAAATGAATTATTATTATTTAATTTTTTTGTTTATTTATTAGGTTTATTGTAAATAGTAGATATAGAATTTATTATAAAGTAGTTTAATAAGTATGTTTAATATATTAATTATTGTTTAGTTATATGAATATAAATAAATAAAACAAAGTCAGGTTAGTAACACCATTATTAACTCAAGAACAGCTGGACCGATTTTGATGATCTTTTTTGATTTTATATTTGATAGATTTTGTTATTCCTACTTAAAAATGTATGAGAGTAAGTGTATGAAACTGCACATATCTAACTAAGTATTAAAACATTCGTGTGATACAATTTAAACACACACTCGTGTTTTCATTTTCTCTCCCTCATTATTCAACAGTTATATAAACCACTATTATAATAGTATATTATATGTAAGCTGTTTTTTTTGTGTGTACTATAAGTAACTCTAATTTTTAATAAACATATTTTATATCTTAATTTTTCTTTTTTTATCGATACTTTTACAGACAACTATTACGACGATAACTTATATCGATAAATAAATTTGTATACGGTAAGTCACTAGTGAACCATAAATTATAGACGCATCTGTATGCTACCTGCTTTCGTTCGGCACAAGGCAATGTTGTTGACGTTAGTACTCTACTATATATATAGGTACTCTAAGATTATCAGTACAGTTTGGCAAAAAAGAGTATGCAAAAATTGAGGGCGCCACTTACGCACTTTACATATCAACTGAAAATTACAAGTTATTCGGCACTTTGTTATCTCTATGACGATTTTTTTGTTATCATCAAATGATTCATTTTTTGTCAAGTTATTTTAGTTCTCACTCATTACAACTTACAAACTTAGTTTTTAAGATTTTTATTTTCAGTTCCAGCTGTCACCGCTTGAGATTTTTTTTTAGCCAAGCGGTTTTTGTCATGCAAACCTAACCTCGGGCAATAAATAGTACCTACTTTATACCGTAATGAATTTAACCGGCTATGTATGTATGTTTGTATGTATAGGTATACCTATTAATGCATGTTCGATCGAAGCTCAAAAAGTATCTACAGCTTCGCAAACAATCGAATTGAGAACCTCCCCTTTTTTTGAAGTCGGTTAAAAAGAGTATGAGGCTAGCCGGTGTTAGCTGGAACTAAAAATAATAATCTTAAAAACGTTTATAAGTACTAAAATAACTTAAAAGTGATTCATTTTATTATATTATCCGTTTTACAAAGTAAATACATAATATCTACTCTTTATTGTAAGGGTTGCCCCTGACTGGTTGTACATACATTTTGTAAAAAAAAAAGTTAATGCGAATGTGGGACTTATCGAGATTTGGGGACCCCTTGGCCCTTAGGATCGGGGGACCCGGGGCGAACCGATGAAGTCATTTGATCGACTTCGAATTGCTTTTATGGATGATGGACCGGTGTTGGAGACAAAAAACACCCAGATGCTCTTAGTCTTATATTTGGGTGTTCTATATGATAGAATCGAAAAAAAGCGATACTTGTTAAAAAAAAATTGAAGAATTGAACGAAAAAAGCGTTTTTCCTCAGTGCCCCGTTACGTACACTCCAACCGAGGAGACTGGAAAAAATGTTTTGTAAATTGGTTCAGATGCATGAAACTTTGAATAGAGGCTGGTGGGAGAGTTCTTTGAATTGAATTTAGTCATTTTTTTTCATTGAGGTTGGTTTTTTATTAATTAAAATTTTCTGAGTGGGGAACGTAGAATAAAATACCTACTAAATTGTATTTTATAGTTTGCTTATTTCTAACTTAGGTACCTACCTAGTTACTTACCTACCTATTTTTCATGTAACCGTTAATGATGATTATCTTCAGCAATTGTAAAGCGACGTGTCCGCTGTCTATGTAATAGAATACCGCATACACACAAAAGTAAGAGAAGTACTATTGCGACTCCACACATTGCAAATACTCCTCCACGAAGCCGACTTTCACCTAAAACAAAATGATAGATAAGTCGTCGATTTATGACTGGACCGGAAGTTCTGATGGCAGGGCCTACGCCAAATGAACATCAGTGAGTGAATTTGCGTGATGTGTGGGGTGTGTTACACTTCACATTGGAGAAATTTCTTAATTAGTCTGCACGTATTTAATATCACTGCTTCCGGTAGTAGGTGGTACACAGTCGGAGGAAGATTTAATATCTTATGGGACTGGTGTAATAGCTTTGGCACAGATTACTAAATAGTTACTTCGTAAGCTTTGGTAAAACTCCTGTTCTGAACAGTACTTGTACTATTGTGGGACTATAATTAACACTTTGCGCCATAGTCGGGTAATTTCGTCTTTTAACTTTGTATTTTTTTAATGTTTTTTCTGTTATTGTGTTTTGAAGGTTGTGAGTGTTGGGTACGGCAATATCAATCAAATAACCTGTTTTTTTTGTTCCTTTTATCTAGTTAAGATATATGTTTGGTCTATTGCAGTGAAATGTTCGATCAGTGAGGAACTGAGGATGGCTCGAACTAAATATAATTTTGCTAAAGAGTTTTCTAAAACAGGTCAGGCAAAGATATTGGAAAGAAGGAGATAAGCCTGTGTGGTATTTAAATGTACAGGAACCTAGAAATTAGGCCGCCCCTATTAGGCCGCGTTCGACGCCTCTTTGTCAAAATTAGGTTGGCATAAATCGTAACGATGTCTTCCATGTATAGACTTCCGGCCCCATTCTGATATTTTAGTTTTATCATCAGTTAGCTTTTCATTCTGTTACTCAAAGGTGTCTTTAAGGTTAAGCAGTGTTAATTTTGATCGTTTTCTGGTATTAATTTATGGAGTAGGTACCTACGGAAGTTTGAATTTTGGTCTAAAAATATTGTCTAAGGCAAGGCTTTCTAGAATAACATGTGCGTCGGGCGTTGCGTTATTTAATATTTCTATGGTCGCGAGCGACACTCTGGGCCGCCGCGCCGCGGCATTACCCTAGGTGCGCTTATGCTACGTTGCCGCGGGGTATGTGGTTACTCTCCATCCCGTGTTGGTAACTAACACAGATTGGCTGAATATAAGTATACTATTGCAAAAAAGCATTTTTGCAATAATATATATAATAGTAAATAAGCTCATACAACTGAACTGTTGATATAATATAGCCTCTATTTCAGCAATAGCATTATAACAGCAAATTATTAGCTGAATTTAATGTCCTACAACAATTTTCTGAGCTTCCTTTGCAACAGCTTTTAATGCTGTTTTATATACAATAGTGGAAAGTGTTCAAATTCAGATAATATAGATTTACTCATGTGATTATAGGTTGCTGACATACCTTTGTGTCCTGTTAGTTGTTCAGTTTTTTCTGCTGAATTTAAAAGATTTGAAAGTTGTGGCAAATACTGAAGCCAAAATGAGACGTCTTTCTCAGCACTGTGATGATTGCACGAAATTCTTATATCGCAAATATCGTATATGTTTGCGTCACCCGACTTGTATCGCTGCCATGTAATTTCTTCTCCTGGAGCCCTGTTTACGTAATATACCATTAAGTTGATGAATGGTTTTCTATCATTGCGAGATCCTACAGTAGGTACCTACTTCAGTTGCACCGTGATCTGGCTAATGCAACTCAAACGAAACGTCACGAAAATATTATAATAAGAAGGTAACGTTAATACCGTCTTTGGTTAATTTAATCAAAAACTATAAAATTAGTTAATCACCCAAACTTAATAAAATTAATTATATGTCTTCTCAAGATTGACGATATTCGTTTTTCCTCTGAAGTAGCGGGTCGACGAGTTACTTGAAGCATTAAAGTATTTCCCAGAAGTGATACTAAATCTGACCCGTGGACAGCACCTGTTGAAAGTAAACTTAAATATACTTATGATAATAACGTAATCATTTCAAGACTGGTAAACTAACACAATACCTACCTGTAAAATTATATTGTCGTCCATTTAGGTCGACTCCGGCAGGTTGTGAGTAACGGTAAACATAAAGACGACCCACCCTTCGAGCTAAGCGAGCCGCTATAAGTGCGATTCCTGCACCCCATTTCGCTGATGATTCCACTCGACCAAGGAATTCTAAATTATCGAGTGGTTGTTCAATATTTGTGGCTTTATCATTCCAATATTCCCATCGAATTGCTTGTCGCAACTGTAAATTAATATCATGATTTTTATAAATACCCAAAAAAATTATCCTAACTTAATAGTTAGGATTATGAATGCGAAACTTTAAGTTTGTTATATTTCACGCCTACATTGAACCAATCATCCTGAAACTTTGCATATTCGTTGTCAGGTGTACAGAAACGGGTATACTAGAGTACCTACCTACCTACCTTTATCCCGAAAAAAGTACTGTCACCGAGAAAAACAACTAGTAACGTTCTTATGATAATAGATGGCGCCACGTGTCTTTCGAATCATGATTCAAAATTCCATTTGTTTATCAAATTTTAATTTAACGCGAGCGAAGTCTCGATAGGTAGGTAGCTGTTAGACAGGTACTGAATTCCAAAACTAACCACGGGTAGCACTTCTGGTCGGTCCAAAGAAAATAATCTTAAGCTTTCGGGTATAGTTTTACTATTCGCGTATTCAGATATAAACAGCTTGCCTCCTTTCATTAATTCTTGGTATTTGTTATCTGAAATGATAATTAAAAATAATAAAAATAAAAAACATTTATGTAGTAATCAATATTAATTTGTGATTTGGGGCGAGGGATCTGGAAAATTTAACAAAACGATGTCAATTCCGGTTTAGTATGGTAAGTAAGTAGGTACCTACCTATTACCTAAGCAAAAATGGTTTAGTATTTAGTGTATTAGTTTAAATTCCTATACATTGAAATTACATAAGGTAACCTACAAATCTAATGGCGGAAAGATTAAACCTTTATATTAATAGGTAGGTACAGTCGGGACTTTAAAACGTTCGTCACATTTTAAAATATTTCTTTTATTAAGCAGGAAAACATAATACCTTTTGAAGCTACGCGGACTATTGTATTGAAAATTATATTTTATTTGTAGATAACAAAGGTCTAATAAGACCTTCAACTTAAAACCTTTTCTATAGTCTAGCCGTTAACTAAAAATTAAGTAAGTAGGCAAGTACCTAGTTACCATCGCGATCGCTCAAAGAAGATCACTCGTCAAGATGTTTGCCGGTATTGTACACTACCTACCCATTTTACTAGTTATTAAAGAGAGATACGAGTAGGTACCTACCCTATGAACAGTACGATTATTCTAACGAATGAAAATTTTTAACCCCCGACGAAAAATTGATTTAGTTTTTTTTATTTTTGTGAAATTTTTACATGTTTTAGCACATGTTAGCTTATTAAATATAAATATTTAATAAGAAATATGAAAAAACAACTGATACGGATCCGTATCAGTTGTTTTTTCAAATTTCTTATTAAATATTTATATTAGTTTTTTTTTTAACTTGATCGAGAGTGTTCTTAGCTAAAAAAATGTTTGAGGTTTTTCTGTATCGGGGGTTTTATCAATTTTACATTTAAATTTTTTAATAAGTAGCTTTTTTTAGGTTCAAGAAAGTTTTTCCCACCATTGTAATTTAAAGCTTCAAGGTCGCTATATCCCAATAGCAAGTCAAGTTGCATCGTAGGTAGTTTATGCGCTGACAAAGCATTAGGCAATGACTTAGGCAGATACTGTTCAGATTCAGGTAAGAAGTTATCTGATATCGGTTGCATAGCTTCGATCCAGGTATAGTTCTGCAAAAAAACAACAGCCCTCTATAAATACTTCCATCATTTTATAAAGTACCTACCTTTACTATACACAATGAAACATTTTGACAAAAAGTATGGAACAGTTGATTTCTTTTTCGTAATTTCAGGGTTAGTTGGGACTAACCCTGAAATTAATGTTTAATGACCCCTTTTCAGGTTTGGAGTAATTCAATTACACCGTGCATAATAATGTAATATAGGTCTTTATCACAGAAATCTAGGCAAATTGCCTTATTATTTCCGATGTAATATTGATGCCGACAAACTGTCTTACAGTTTGGCATGTTTAACAATATTTACTGTTACCTGTGTAAATAAATAAAAAATAAAAAATTTAGATTTCTGTGGTCTTTATCTCAATTGAATTTAACTATTTCAAAGACAGCAATTTCATGGGTAAAGGCCTAATATAATATACCTACAAGATATTTTCGATATAAATTGGTATTTGTACTACATATTATTTATTTATTTATTCGAAGGAAAACCAACAGCTACACATACATCTTATAGTAATAGATAAAAAACAGTAAGCCAATTACAGGTCTTCACTAATAGTAGATTGATTAGACATGAATGGTGTGCGACAAATTTACAGCACTACTCAGTTATACAAGAAGAAGCTAAACTTGTTGATTTCAATAATATATAAAGATATCTCTTATATGATCCGTGTATACAAATAATATTAATATAGTAGGTATTATCGAAAGAACTCTTTGCCTTTGAGACACTAGTTCCAAATGGATCGAAGTTGTGTGCTTTGCAAAGCTGGTTAAAGTTTCTACTTGCTCTCACAATAAAAGATTTTTTTCTATAATTTGAAGAAGCATTGGGAATACATATAGAGGGATTAAACCTCATACGCTTATTAGGGACATTAAAATTAAGTTTTTGCAATAAAGTTGAGCAATCAATTTCGCCTGATAATATTTTTAATAAGTATGAACAGTCCGCTATTTCACGTCGCTTAGCAAGGGGTAGAAGGAGAAGCTTTTTACACATCTTCAGATAGTCCTCGGAGTGGTATGGCACCTTTAGACGATAACACACATACTTAATAAAGCGCCTTTGTATAGCTTCTATACGGTCTATATAAACATTATACATTGGATTCCAGACTTGCGAGGCATATTCTAGATGGCTCCTGACAAATGTGCAGTATGATTTTAAAAGTTTTAACTCTTTTAAAACTTCTGGATAACCGCATTACGAAGCCCAAAGATTTAGAAGCCTTCGCAAGAATGGAACTTATATGCTGATCGAACAATAATTTGCTATTGTGGTAAACTCCAAGATCACGGATATGAGTAGCCTTAGGCAGTATTTCGCCACCTAAGGTGTAACTAGTTGGTATAGTTGGTATATTACCGAATATAATGACAATATATCTGATATAGGACGTTCTCGCATACATTGTAATATTTCCAGATCTTTATCACTATTACAACCGAGCGAACGAGCAATTTCACGGGATAATCGTTCCACCTCGGCAACTTCAATAACCTTTTGTTCGTCAATTGCTTTCCAAATATCAAGCGGTGACATAATAATTGCTCTTTGGAACAATCCTGAAAATAAAAACAACAGTTAACTATTTATATTAGGCCTTCTTTTGTAGAGGAAAACTTTACCTAGCAGGATCATATTCTTCCTTGTCGTAATTATGTTGTGATTATGAAAAGCGTCCGACGGAAATACTCAATTGCTAATTAGCACTTTAAATTACCTAAGCATTTCCATTTGAATGGTCAGAATGTTGTACAACATCGATGATCTGTAAAAACCTAGGCCGGCTATGCTTTAGTGTTAGTGATAAGATAATATAGCTTGTTAACAAGATACCACGATCGCGGAACTCAACGACAAAAAATCATACCACCACAAAAAATCATGACAGACCACTTCATTTTGTTTCAATATTAAGTCCACCTAGTACACAAATTTGTACGTAGAATAAAGAAATAAAATAAATAAATTATTGTAATACCAACCAACGTACCAACAGATCGAGGTGATGTTATGTGATTCAATACACTGTCAGCGCCAGTAGAATGTCCGAGCACTGTTATTGCAGAAGGGTCCCCGCCAAATGCGGCGATATTATCCCGCACCCACAATAGTGCCAGGTACTGGTCCAAGAGTGCAAGATTGCCACGAGCTGATATGGAACGTAGTGTGAAAAACGCAAGCAAATGTAAGCGATACATTACTGTGACGACAACTACCCCTCCCGCTGCAAGTTCTTGGCAAGGCAGTGAAACTCCACCTTTTACCCAAGATTCACTGTATAATATCACAACTACTGGTAAAGTTTTGCCGTCCGAGCGCTATCTAGAAAAAAAACTTAAATAAGATACTATATTATAATTTTAAATTTATATTCGGGCATTCTTCGTCTTGTGCAATCGGAGAATTCTTACAACCTTTCAATTGGAAAAAAAAAATCCAAATCGGCACATAAATGAGCGAATTTTGAGGTAACAAACAAAAAAAAACACAATCGAATTGAGAGCCTCCTCCTTTTTTGAAGTCGGTTAATAAAATAAAATAAGTAGGTAGTATTATTTAACAAAATTTTGTGTTAACCTGAGCCATAGATTACTAAATAGTTATTATACGTAACCTGAGCCTTGTACAAGTTGTACGTACATGATAATATTATAATAATTAATGTACCTATATGTTGTTGATAAGACTGACTTTCTACGTGGATTCAGGATTGATTTCCGGCTCAAGTAGGTGACATATAAAAAATGATATATACAATAAAAGTATAATAGTACAACCACAAATGCAGCACTATTAGAGTTTATAGAATTCTACAGGACTAACAAACTTTGCTCCTAGGATAGATCAGGACAGGATAGGACAGGACTACATTTTTGCTGCTTGGGTACCTAATCAATTTGCCAATTTATAAAGGTAATGAACTAATGATTCAGTTTTCTTTAGAAGTAGGTATACACAGTTCATTTGAATAATGTTCATATTTTTCAATGGTAATTTGGAGGGGATGCGAATATTAGGTCATATTATCCCATAAATTATCTTTTTAATCTAAAAAGAATCATCAATTTCCAAACCCGAGGTGTCCATATATTTAGGAATAAACAGTCTTCACTGTAGTGGTCTTTATCGGTATCTCCAATATGTGGACAATGAGGAGGTATTCGGTGTGCAAAAAATGTTCGTCTCCAACCCGTGTGCCTTTCTGGGGCCTGAAATGAATTAATAATTATTTGATCTTCCCATCAACGTCAGCCGTGTAGACAGTGCAGTGTAAACAACTGCACACAACTGTGCAGTCAGGGCCATATGATGTGCCAAACGATTAAATTTGGCACATTAGACATACTCGTAATTATACATATACGGCCTTGTTTACATAGTTGGTTTTTAATGAAGTAATCTATCCTGGTATATAAGTATTATAGTTTTGGTTCCAAGGCAAGCGGATCGAGGACCTACCTCACTTGTAACTCGATTATTAGGCACGTTGTTATCAGAATGGATAATTAATTTACTTATCTAGGTAAGTAGGTAGGTAAACTGACCATTTAAAAAACATGGTAAATTTAAAATATTTACTTTATTCAATGTCTATTGAAAAAGTATTCAACTGGGTGAAGACACAATCCAAATAATATATAAAACAGATTTTATGAAAATCACAACTAGGTACCTATTGACATACCGAAAATCTGTATCGGCCTATCGGAGGCGTCGCATATGGCACTCCATAATATATTTCGACCGGTGTGACAAAACCTTCCGCATAGCCTTTTATCTGAAATTGTTAAGACCAAAATTAGAGATACGGCTGCCTCTGCCCAAGGAAGCAATAAACTCATCTGTTGTTGATTAAAGATATCTTCCAAACTTTGCAACACAATAACAAATAAACCATTTTGAAACCCTTCTCCGACATGACAGGCTGTTCACAGATGTGAACGAACAGCCTATCCCAGCTGCCGGATGCGTCAGTAGGTCATCAGTCTATCTAGTTAGGCCTAAATAATATATAATAAAAGAATATGTTAAAATGCTTAAATAACATTTAAATGAAATGAAAAATAACTAAAAATACGTAGGTTTTCCAGTATTTTCGTAAATATAAATTAGTTACAGATGTACCGTTTTCACGCATTTTAGTACTTTGTGTTGCCTCCGCGAGCTCGCAGTACTGCAGGCTGATATGCGATTTGGCATACTTTCTATTAGGTTTTTGTTGTGATGTTGCGGAATATACTGCCATTCCTCTATTAGAGCTTCTTTCATTTCACGTTGCGTCGTCCCAGTTCGCCCCATGCATGCTTAAGGCTACTTTTCTACCACAGATGTGCGAGGTAGTTAAGCTGTAAGCTATGCAAAAATCCACCAATGAGATTGTTTCATTCTCCTAGCCCAATGCAGCGCGGTTCTCTTATTGGTGTATTTTCTATTAGCTCACCGCTTACCTACTTCGCACATCCTTGGTGGAAACGCATCCTTAGTCGGGACTGCGTGCGGGCCACTCCATGTTATGAGTTATATAATATCAAAAACGGCATTCTCCACTTTACTTACATTTGAAATAAACATGAAAAACGTGTTATGATTTATTATTTTGTTAAAATACTTTATATAGGAGATTGCCGCTTTTGAAACTTACTCAAAACTTTAAAATCATTTTTGGTAGGGAGAATGCCGTTTCTGTAAAAAACTTATTAATCAAGATGGAAGATTAGTTACTAGAGATTATTTTGGCATTAATAAGTTATTTTCTCTTAAATGTGGAGATTGCCGGTTTTGATACTATATGACTCGTTTGTGTTACCGACTTTTTGAAAATAAGCAAACACTATCTGAGCTTGCTATATGCGGGTGGGCATTGTCCTATATCTCCGAACATAATCATCAGATTGACCACGGACCTTGAAGGTATACTCTATTGATTAAAAAAATAATTGTCAATATCAATTCCTTCGTAATTAGGAAATTGTCGGAGTAGGTAATCGCGTAAAAAACATAGGTACAGTTGAATCGAGAACCTCCATCTTTTTGAAGTCGTTTAAAATTCTGGCAAGTAGGAGACAGACTCGCGCACGAAGGGTTTCGTGTACCTAATATTATCAATTAATAGATAGCATTTTGTATAAATAGTTAAAGAGTAGGGCAGAGATGTAACTTGCACAGTTTTTTTTTTTCATAAAAACTTTATATCAAGCTAACTATAATTGATATTAGAAAATTTCGGAGATAAGAGGCATAATTATTTATTGCACATTTTTAGGACATAAGTTGTCAAAAATATATAAAAAATATGATTTCTTTAGCAAGCTCTTTTAAATGATATCCATTTTAGTAAATAATATCTGAAAAAATATTATCATCTTTATACTTTACGCCTAGGGCAGCGCCCAATACTCTAAATAACTCAATAATTTAAAATTTGAGGGTTGTCGGCGTTGTGTGATATGATAGATTTTAACTCTTTAGCATTGATAACCTGCGAGTGAAATGGCTGTGTCAGACAGACGGTCATGACTAAAGTATAAGGGTTCCGTTTTTGCTATTTTGCTCCAGAACCCTAAAAATTACAGGTTTCCCAAACAAACTTTCACCCACCTTTTAAAGCTAGCTTGCCCTTAAGGCAAAATTTGAAACACGTACAATTCGCGCCACGAATCTTTAAGTCTGTAAAGTTGCGAGTCACATATAGGTAAGTGTTCCTTCATGCATGAAAACACGTGCAATTCCTTTAAAATTTATTAAAAACGCGACTATTCCATGAAAAATCGTCCCGCAACTAACTTATAGACCCGTGGCCGTGGTGTAGGTGTGTATTGTAATTCTTTTTTTTTTACTAACAATACATTATATTAAGTAGTATATAAGTAGGTACTATATTTAAGTAAAACTTACCCCTACTATTCGTCCTTGTGGTAAATTAGCCACTGGATCTTGAAGTACTACCATAGGGATAATACCAAACAAACACCAGCATTGCACTAAATACCACATTTTGCTTTATGTACCTAGTTACTTACTAGAGATAAATACCTAATTTATTTTTACTTATTATTCAAAATGTGTCTTGCTCAGTCAATTAGGTTGTGAACAGTTACTAGTAGTGACTATAATGAAACTGATGTTTGGTCACCCTTTTTGCTTGGCCATGATACTGCCATAATAGATACCTACATATAAAAGAGTGTTGTAAATACATACACATGTGCTATATAATACTAAGCTATCGTCACAAAATCAGATTGTACAATGATTGCGCTCTAGTCCATGACGAGAAAATTGTAACAATGACTGGACGTCTCATTGTTCTAATTTCACCAACAATTCACATTATAACAAAATGAGTAACCTAACCTGCGTGTCGATTCACTCACTAGTGAATGTCGTTGTCATAAAGTTAGCGTTAGTACATACCATGGTGGCTTCTCGCCACCTCGCTCTAAACATAACCTAATTCATAGTCTGGAGCGAGGTACCGTGGAATGGCGTCGCTTCCTTTTGCAAGGAGCTGAGGTCCGTCCTCAAAAATCGCCTGAGCGAATTAACAACCACCACGCTTACTTCTCTAGGAAACCTTCGTGTAGGAAAACCCACGGGGTGCGCCGGAGAGCGACTAACGACTATCGGCCTTTATGAGTTGTTTTGGCCTTTGACACGACTAGACTGACAAGCCTTATGAATAAAAGTCGATTGAAAAAAAAAATCATAATTGTATACTACGTGGTTGTATACGAACGTGGGTAAGTATATTATATTATAAGTTACTAGCTGACCCGGCAAACGTTGTTTTGCCATATAAATAATTTCCGTAATTTAGGGGTGGACTACCCCTAACATTTAAGGGGATGAAAAATAGATGTTGGCCGATTCTCATAGATACCGGATAAGCACAAAAAATTTCATCAAAATCGGTCAAGCCGTTTCGGAGGAGTATGGCAACGAAAACTGTGACACGAGAATTTTATATATTAGATTTTCCTTATTGTTCGATTTTCTAAATTATGTAATCAATACTACCTACTTATAAAATAGCGTGACTGACTGATAGACAATGCGGTGCCTAAAGACTTGAAATTTGTAAGAAATATTCCTTGCATTACTAAGGAGGGATTTTTGGAATTTGCACTCCTAATCGGGTAAAATAAGGGTTTATATTTACTTGACGTCCCAACCGATTTTTTTCTTTCTACGAAAATTGAGAACTTCTCTGTTTGAATAGTATGCTTAAGGTAGGCCAAATCTGTTTGAATAGTATGCTTAAGGTAGGCCAAATATGTCTCACGTTTTAGTCACTAAAACTACAAAAAACCATGTGGTCACTCAGTCCACACCAAAGATATTGGAAATTATTTAATATTTCTATGGTCCACACACACATGCAATAGCGACTGGGGGCTGTACCCCACCCCCGTTTACGTAAGTAGGTAGTTGTACTTAATACTTTATTTTATTGATTTATTTTTATTTTTATTGAAATTTTCTGTAAGCGATTCATACCATTTAAGAAATTTGACTCCGAAGTTCCTTTCTAAATATTATTGATTTGGTCTCTGACAACTTTTTGTTTCTTTGCATGCACTTGAATTTAAATTACACTGTTAATTACGTTTTATTGTTGAATAGTTTTCATTTATTACTCTATTATAAATTTAACAAAAAAAAAGGACTACTTAGTATCTTTATCAAAAAGGATAGGATTTACTTTTGTGGAAATAGCTCTAGTCGCTCAACTAATCGCAACTATAAGTATAAATTCTTTAACGAACAACGTCAGAGTTTCTTTCTTTTGGTATTTTATCAACTTATTGTGACTTCTTACTTCTTTTAAATATAAATTATACTTCATGCGTTTATTCTCGGTGAAAAAATAAATTAGGTAAGTATATAATTATACCTATGCATACTTAATATATAAAAAAATATAGTTTAAAAACTAAAACCCGACTACTTAAAATCGGCTTGTGTTTAAACGCCACCCAAAAAAGTACCTATTTTACTACCAAAAAAATCTAAACGGTTACCAAAATGGATAAATGGTCACCAAATTGGTCGACGGAGCCCCGCTTCGCGGGGCTCCTACTTCTGGGTGGTTTATAAAAAAATAACCACGAAGGGGATGGCGGGGTCTATTCGACCCCGCCATCCCCTTCTAACCTAACCTGTCCGAGTCGGGGTGCCCTAAAGTCCAGATTGCATCCAGTTTCTCCTGTTAACAATAGTTTGCTAGCACCATAAAGTAGTCTGGGATCAAATAATGTATTTTGGTTGACGTCTTACTATTTTGGAGAAAGATTTTTGGTAGTAATATTAATCTTTGAGTTGGTTAGAATTTGGTGACCGTTAATCCATTTTAGGATCCCAAAATAATATTTTTGGTGGCCGTTTAAATTATACCCCTTAAAATCTAAAAACAAGCTTCAGATTAGATTTGAAATAAAATTCTGTAGTCGGAGGCCACAAATTTACAAAGTATACCCTTGGAAGAATACTATTTACCTACAATGCATTTAGGCCTCCGACTACAGAATTTTATTTCAGATCTAAGAAGCTTGTTTTTAGATTTTAAGTAGTCGGGTTTTAGTTTTTAAACTATATTTTTTTTCGATGATTTTTAGTGGTAAAGGAACCAATACAATTAATTTTAATCACAATTCTTTAGAATGTGGATTTTTGAGTAGGTTACTTACTTGCCCACCAACAACGCCATCTAGTTACAAAAAAGAAATCTCATTTAATTAACATTATTTTTAAATTTATACATAATTGAATAGGCAGTGATGTGTAGAAACTTTAATTTAATTAATTAATATTTATTGTTATCATGTTTCAGATTGTATGCAGTGTTATAATGGACATATATTTATGATAGTAACGATCGTAACGGGTAGTTAGATGCCTGATATTCTAAGAAGTGGTCCAGAATATATAGATAATATATACATATTCTGAATGTGCTCATCAAGATCTTCCATTTGATATCAAACACGATAAATTTACCTTAACTTTATTTTTTTCGAGCTGACCAATTTATTTTTAAAATCCGCCATATTTGATTTTACGAGATTTCATACATCCTATAACCCGCTTACCATTAAAACGCATCGATAGATACCTTATTTTTTTAATTACAATAAATAGTTTAGGAGCTACGAGGGAACAGATGAACATACTTACATACATACATACGTACATACATACATACATACATACTTACATACATACATAGACTGCTAAAATCATAACTCTCCTTTTTTTGTAGTCGGGTAAAAACCAGGCGTTGTTCCGCGTCACATCAGCTGGACAGTAGATAGCCACTTACATTCGAAGAACAGGATATTATACTTCAAATAAAAATCTTTCATGAAGATTATAAATAGGTTCAAGGGTTCACAAATCCCGCTCGTAATCGATTATTTCTTTCTACAAAATTTTTAACTGTTTGCATCATTGGCTCTAGATCGAAAGACGTCAGATATTTTTTTTCGTCTTGTTCTATCAGTAGAACAGAACGAAAAAAATTGTTCCGTTCTGTTCCACTAATACCTAGGACTAGGCGAAATTTATCCAGTTTTTTCCGTTCTATTCTACTAGTAGAACAAGATTAGTAAATCAGAACGGAATAGACTCAACTAAACTGACTGAAAAACTGCATTGACATTTAAATGGAGCGGGTTATTTTTATGTAGCCGCCATGGTTTAAAATCGCTTTTATCGAAGTAATGCGTTACAGAATCTCATAAAACTTTTGGATGATTATATAAGGGGCTGAATGATTAGGTATTAATCCTTAGGTATCCGTTGAGCAAAAGTTTTCAGCCGTGATAACGTTTGCATCCACTTTCTTCATACATGTCACTTTTTATATTTTTTGTTATGGAAGCTGCTGCTTGTCTATAACAATTCTGCCTTCCAATATCTTTGCAAGACCTGGCGACCTGGCGCTTAGGGCGCTACAAGGAACGCAGAAAATGTAGGTAGGTACGGCTGCCACCGGATAGAGTCCGACTTCCGGTAGAAGTCGAAATAAATAATTTTAGTTAGGTAAGTACTATCGTGGACAAAGCCTGTGCACACTCTTAAGGTTAGAATCGCTTGCACCCGGCGGCGTCTGAGCGTAGCGCTAGCCCTGCCCCTACGCACGTAGCATCATTCAAAGCGTTTTGATCGCAAAGTAGTGCACCGTTCGTGTCCGCGATACCTAGTACGTGGCGAATGGTAAGTTTTTGTGAGAAGTAAACTGGAGAAAAAACGGTAGAGATTACCTTACCTTTGACACCTGATACCTTCCTGCCGAAGTAACCACAACCCCAAACTCTATGGTCGCTGGTCGTTCTTACCTGTATATGGGACATGCACAGAAACATTTTCAGCTTTTATAAAATAACGAAGGTCTGGCCATCGTGGGCTCTTGCTCTATCAATGATGTACTTACATTAAAATAACAATTAATTTCATTTTTCAGATTTATTATAAACATAAAATTGTCTAAATTACTATCGAAATCACTTTAAAATTTAACTTGACTAATCTGATACGCTATACAGTTTTTTTTTGTGATACGTCACACTTTTACGGTACTGTACGCAATATCGAGCTTTTTTAACAGTATTTTGTAGTAATAGTGAATTGGCTGATTGTTTGCGAAACCGATGGTTGCCAACATTAGTCCGTAGCCGAGTAGAATGGAAAACAACTTGTGCCTGGCAAGCCACTGGCGCAGCCCACCAACTGAAATTAAATGTCAATTATTAAAATTAATGGTTTTCGTGTAAAAGTTAGTACTTAGTTAAAGATAAGAATATACCACATGTGGTATCGGCCAGAATAGATGTTTTATGCTACTATTGATTCAATCAGAAGTAGGTATGAGTAATCGTTTTAGTTGGCGCTTGAACAGCGATCTGTGTAGGTATCGTTATTGGTAGGAACTCAAGCAACTCTAGCAATATTTAAGTCTATGGTCTATTTATTACTTTTCACTTTCATTCATAAATCACCACTAATATTTGCCGCGCAAACCGAAATGAACTGATGTGATTGTTGCGGTTATGTGCACGCATTCGTTCAGGTCGAACTGAAGCAGTTTTGTCCATTCATTTCCACCTCTGCGTGTATGCTATGCTTTAAGCCAGCTTGCGGCCAGTAATCTTGCAGCAGAAGGACATATTATACATTATAAATAAAAAGCAAAGAGGTCACAAATTGATACTAAGGGTTTGGGTATTTTTTACGCGACAGTACATTATCTGCCTTTTCGTACCACTTGCTCAAAAAAGTGACATTCTATGCCACAAAAAGCGAACATAACAATAGTCATTATTGACCTGTTAAAAACAGGGAAATAAAATTGTACTGAATTTCATTCATGCTCTAGGGAGAGAATGTGATTTAAATTTGGAATACTTACCGAAATTTATATTGAACTGAACTACATCTGTGTTTACACGATTGAGTTTGATTATAAAGCATTACACATCTTTTTGAAAAAGGAATTAGTAGATTATTAACCAAGGGGATAAAGCAGTGTCTTCTGTCACGGGTGACGATTTAAATCGCGAGCGTAACGAAGGACTCGAGGTTTACTCCCGAGCGTAGCGAGGGTGTTAAAAACCTGAGTGTAGCGAGGGATTTAAGTTCACCCAAGACTAAGACAGCTTTATCACCTAGGAAAATACTCTACTTTTCGTACCATTTGCGAAAAAATTAACACAATAATACGTACTGATTCTGAAATTGAATGGCCTTTCGCACTTCTCCACGTTGAAAATTCTTCATAAGTTTTAATAGTAGATTATTAACCAAGGGGATAAAGCAGTGTCTTCTGTCACGGGTGACGATTTAAATCGCGAGCGTAACGAAGGACTCGAGGTTTACTCCCGAGTGTAGCGAGGGATTTAAGTTCACCCAAGACTAAGACCGCTTTATCACCTAGGAAAATACTCTACTTTTCGTACCATTTGCGAAAAAATTAACACAATAATACGTACTGATTCTGAAATTGATAGACCTTTCGCACTTCTCCACGTTGAAAATTCTTCATAAGTTTTAATCGGTTATATAGTATATAGTTATCGGTGGTCAGCCTTATCATATCGGTGTACAGAAAACATAATCGGTGTCAGTTTATCATATCGGTGGCAACCAAAATTCAAACTAAATTTTCTCCTTAGTCTTAAATGATACGTTGATGATAATAACTTTGGGGATATTTTAATATCCTAAAGATTACTTAAAACCTAAAAAATACACATAAAACTAATAATTGAAAAAGTACACCGATATGATAATAAAAACATCATTTGTTGAAATTCACCCAAATGCTGCCGCAATTATAAAAAATTTGCTTCCAACAAAATCCAAGGAAAATTATTTTAAAACTTATGAAGAATTTTCAACGTGGACAAGTGCGAAAGGTCTATCAATTTCAGAATTAGTACGTATTATTGTGTTAATTTTTTCGCAAATGGTACGAAAAGTAGAGTATTTTCCTAGGTGATAAAGCTGTCTTAGTCTTGGGTGAACTAAAATCCCTCGCTACACTCAGGACTCGTCTTAAATCCCTCGCTTCGCTCGTGATTTAAGTTTTTAACACCCTCGCTACGCTCGGGACTCGGGAGTAAACCTCGAGTCCTTCGTTACGCTCGCGATTTAAATCGTCACCCGTGACAGAAGACACTGCTTTATCCCCTTGGTTAATAATCTACTATTATGCGAAGTGCAAATCTGGGATTTTGCTATTCCGGGATTTTACTTATCTGTCCTTCTGCTGCAGAGTGCAGAGGCATCTGGACTAACTAGCACAAAATTACAAGAATCATCTTGATTGGGAATTACTGTACCTACCTAATAATAGTTAAAAACAGCTTAATGCCAGGGTAAATGTAAACATTTTGTGAAAAAGGTATGGAACGGTCAAGTGTTTTTCTATACATTTGTCTGTTCTGGCGTTACGCGACCGATAATACGCGACGCATGTTCCGTCAGATATGAACCTTTCCTAAGACTTATTACTTATTAAAAATGCGTTCAAGTGATTCTGAAATGTTGACCCCAGATTCTGTTAAAAACGAGGCAACGTACTTTTTAATAGAATCTGGGGTCAACATTTCAGAATCACTTGAACGAATTTTTAATAAAGAAAGAAAGTATCTAATCGAAAATCTTTTGCCAGAAATTTCTAAGGAATAGAACATACCTAACAATAATAGATACTACTCATGTTACTATTATTAATAAATATTTACAAAAAACGTCAATTTTTTACTTTCCTTATACCTATTTGAAATGAAAAGTAGAGTGCTTAACACGGGTGAAAGACATCAATTCCTTCTCGGGCTATAGTCTAAATACCTCGTATGGGAGTTGATTCCTTTCGACCCTTGTGTAACAATACTACTACTATTCCCGGTTTCAACTTGTCATATTGCATTTCTGGGACGATTTACTTTGACCGCAACATAATAGGTCAATGAAACCTATGAAATTGCCGTTCTGCAGTATTTAGTGGCCAGTTCAAATCAAAATATATTTTTTTTGGCTAAGAATTATTATTTTTTAAACATGAATTCTTTTCAAAATTATATAATCATTTGTTTATTGAATAACGTTGTTTTCATCATTTGAATCTTCTTCGTCATCACGGATCGGATACGTTCTTTGATTGACATATTAAATAATCAAAAGAAAAGTTAAAATTTGAGTAATTTAATTATGGCACATGAAGACCGTCGCGTCGTGGCAGGAACCGCACGCAGAAGCCGCACGCAACATAATATTATACGACGTTTACTGAACGAACACTACAAAGAACGCACCACCTGTTATTGGTTTGCCCGCTTCCGTTCTGAAAATTTCAAACTGAAAAATTAAGGAAGCCGGAAATCGACAATGGCGAATTAAAGGCGATTGTGGAAGCTGATGATATTACAACTAGTATACTAGTATAGGCTGAATTAGTATCACAACAATATTGGTCCATTTGCGTCAAATTGCAAGTTAAAGAAACTTGACAAATGAGTGCCCCAAGCACTCAATGTGACTCAATGATCGCTAGCGCCAACGTGAAGTACGAGTCGAGACGTGCCTTGCACTTCTTAACAGGCACACAAACTAAAGAATTTTGAACCTGTTACCTGGGACGAAAAATGGATTCTATTTGACAATCGCAAGCGCTCAGCAAGTTGGTTACATCCAACAGCTAAACATTGCCCTAAACGAAAACTTACGCCAAGAACAGTAATAGTCACTGTTTGGTGGTGTAGGGCCCCGGCCGGTGTGATTCATCAGTACAGCTTCGTTCCAAACGGGATGACTGCAGATGTGTACTGTGAAGAACTGAACACAATGAACTGAAGAAGCTGGCACGTCTTCAACCAGCTTTGGTCAATCGCTCATGTCTGCTGCTCCTGCACGACAACGCGTGACGTCATACTCACCTTGCGCCTACAGACTACTATTATTTCCAGAATTTGGTTAACTTCTTGGTGGGAAAAAAATTAAATACCCGAGAGGCAGTACAAAATGCCATTAAAGAATTTGTTGCCTCCCGTCCGTGATTTCTTCAATAAACTACCACTACAGTACTGCTGCGTTGGCAAAGCTGCACCGATTGCATGGGTAGGTACTATCTTGGTATTCTTGGTATTTATGGGTAATATCTTGGGTATTATCTTACTTTAATTAATAGAAATAAAAAATATATAAAAAATTACATTATCTTATTACATAAAAAAACGGCAATTTCATAGGAAAAGACCTAATATTATATATATTTATTTTTTTACCATTTTTATTTACCATTTCTATTGACGCTCGCTGTTGGAAACCTCATTGATGCGGGCTGTTTGGCGTACACAAGCATGTATCGCACTCTCACGAGATCACAGTTAGTAACAATGTATTGTGTTGATTGTCCATCACAACCTTGCTCCGCCAGTAATTTACTTTTTTCCTCTTCATAAATACCGTCACCTACAATCAAATAATTGAATTAGTACAACGAGAACGTTCTTTGTCCAATGCTTAAACAATACTTCAACTTTTTAATAAACACACAAAGTGATTCGGGGGATTCAGATACTAATATTTACTTAATACAGAACTAATATTTACTTAAATTAATGTATTTTGATATTCCGTTGTTAATTATAGTAGGGTAAGTACAAATGATGAAATTAGCCGGAAGCGTATTGAAGTCGGTTTTATTTTTTTTTGCACAATCCTCTACCGCACGTCCTATGGATGCCAAATTGTTTGAATGGGTGACTATCCAAGTTAGGTTTGAAATAAGTAAAAGAAAGGTTCAGGATCATGGTCAAAGTCATTCTTCAAAATTTCCGCATCCCTTAAAAAAATATTCTGTATATGTACTCAATAGATACAAGTCTGCGTAACTTTACATAAAAAAGCCCTTCCATACGGTAGACATGGCACGGTAACACTCACTTCAAAATTTCGACCCCCGTTCCTTGCATAAAGACCCCGTTTTTTCTAGTGATTTAATGAAAAATACCTTCACAGCTTTCAGATTTTTCTCTTCTGTACAAATGAGTAAAATTTTAAAAAAATCATGAAAAAAGATTTGGTCACCCATACAATTATGACCGCGCATAGGTACTTCGATTATTGCGTAACGTGCTTTAAACAAAGACTTAAATTTTGTACGTAACGTACCTACTTTGGAACTACTTGTATTGGGTCAGTACCTACAAGTGGATTGAAAATTGAGTAAAGTTGTAAAGTATCGGAGTTATCGCCCGCCTGAAACACTGGTACTTACTCTATGCCTACTATTTTATATGGGTCGTGTCAAGCGCTGCGTAAGAATCACAGAGGGCCATGATGTCCACCGTCGTTAAAAATATTAAATTTATTTTTATTTAACCTTGATGAACAAAACAGTGTTCAAAGGCGGACTTAATGCTACTACTTAAATAAAACATACCTTCATTAGAAACAGGCTTTTGGTAATTAATTCCTTCTGGGGCGTCAATAACTTCACACATGGCTATACAGGACAAGTGACCACCAATGCAGCTAGCGCCCCATCCAAAGCCGCCATGACTATATGGCAAACTAATGTTCAATTCCGGTGACAAGTAAACTCCGTTGCCCAGCAAAGTGTTCTGCACGACGTAAAAGATACATGTTAAAACTATACAGTCAGTAGTCACTGAGGCAGGAGGAGACGAGATAAATTATGATTCGACGTCCCAAAACTTAACCAAAAGAGCCCAGCTGGGTCTGACGAGCATCAGAATTTTTATAAAATCTCAACTCCATCCGCTTCGATGTCACAGTCAACAATTTTGACGTGGACGAAAGGTCGATAAGTTATACCAACAGCTCAGAACTCCAAACTCGTATAGTACCATAAGGGCTAAGATACTAAGGTCAGTTTAGTACTAATAAATTTAATAAGTACTTACCTTATTCAAGTGCTGTTGTAATCCAAAATTGAGAATGGTGTAAAAATTTTCTAAGCGATTTCCATGATATGCATAGAATATATGGTGGTTCTTGGACAAATCTTTCCATTTCGTTTCTGCTGTTGACTTGCAGGAGCTCGCTACTTGGAATATATATTGCGGCTTCGGTGCAGACAATGTGGAATGTGCGTTTGCTAACACCGTCTCATGCTAGAAGTTTGATAAATTATGTCCTAGGTACCTACAGCTAGGTAAATTAACCAGATAGATTCCTAAATCAAAGCGCAATCGCTGTACTTACCTATAGGTTTAGTACATATTATACAGAGTGGGCGGAGAATAGAGGTTCAAAAAATTTTTTTAGATGCCCCTTTCCAATAGCTATTCGAATAACCCCCATGTGTGTTCAGCGATAATTTATAGTTTAAGAGCTACCTAGATTTTTTAACCAATTTTTGGGAAAGTATCACCTGACTTTAGATTTTTTTTCTTCTTCTGCATTGTAATTCTTGAAAATATTTTTTGTTATATTAAGACCTTATAGTATGTTCTATGATCCATAAAAAATCTAATCTAATCATCTCATAAAGTGCCTACTTAAAACTTTGCTCAAAAGGAAAAAAAGTGCAAAATAAAATTAGTTCCAGATTTTCATTTACTCAAAAAAACTGGTGACAATGACCCCAAAGTAGTTTTAAAAACTCACTCGGACTTTCAGCATTTTAAAACAATAAAAATATTTCCTACTTACTTCCGAACTAGTTCAAAGATGGTAAAGAGAAAAAATCTCAATTCATTTAAATCTTTTCATGGGTCATTGCCACCATTTTTTTATTTTTTTTTGAGTAAATGAAAATCTGGAGCAAATTTTATTTTGCACTTTTTTCCTTTTGAACAAAGTTTTATTTATGCACTAGACAGACAGATTTTTTATGGATCATAGAACATACTACTTATAAGGACTTAATATAATAAAAAATATTTTCAAGAATTACAATGCAGAAGAAGAAGAAAAAATCTAAAGTCAGGTGATACTTTCCCAAAAATGGGTTAAAAAAATCTAGCTCTTAAACTATTAATAATCGCTGAACATACATGGGGGTTATTCGAATAGCTATTGGAGAGAGGCATCTAAAAAAAATTTTTGAACCTCTATTCTCCGCCCACCCTGTACCTATACGAAATGGAAAAAAACAATAAGTATAAATAAACAATTATTTTCAATTTAAAAGTGTTGATGATTATGTTTTTCTTAATTAAAACTACATTTTCTTAATTTTACACCGATACCTACTACTTAAAGTACTTAAGTTTCACTAATTCATATAGGTTGTCGGGTAGGCAGTACCTTTTTGCCTTAGATATGAAGTGCACGCCCATGAAACTGTATTACATAAAGATTTTTTTAAATGTGTGAAGTACTTATTGTTACAGGTACTTAGCGGGTTTTAATTCTAGTAGTTACTGGTAAAGTACGTAGGTACTTCTACTTTCTATAGATTGTCTATACTTCTATAGGTAAGTAAATCGAGGTAATTAAATTTCACGGGGCGACAGCAGGCTAAGTACTTAAAGTATAAGTTCAAGGTAAATCTTACCACGTCGGCGGGTACTGTTTTTAAAGTAGGCTCCTTTAATCTTACAAGCACGTAAAACAACAAATCAATAATATCGCTGATATTCGACAAGTTATCTAGATTATCCAATTGTTGTAAGACCAAATCCAAAGCCGGCACATCGGTTATTACACTAAGCTAAAAATGAAAAAAAAAGGTATTAACTATTAATTCTAAAGTAGGTACTGGCTTGAAGTTCACGAAGGTCGCATTCAACTGCATCACTCCAGCGATATCTAGGACGACCAACCGACCCGCTGGTCGACTCGGGTCTAATTCATCAAATCGACAGTCACTACATCGACGGTCGCTGTATCGCAAATGTTATATCGACGGGTTATGAAATCGACAGTATGCCAAATCGATGGTACGCTACATCGACAGTACACCAAATCAATAGTATACTATATCGACAGTACACTAAATCGACGGTACACTACATCGATAGTGCACCAAATTGATAGTCCGATGTATCGACAGTATACCATATCGATAATACGTTGTATCGACAGTGCACCATATCGATGGTACGCTGCATCGACTGCCCGACCCGAGCCAGATTCAAATAAAAAACATAGCTTTTTTTAAGTTTTTAATCATTTTTTTTTACTTTTTGTTAGCGATTATTTTTGATAAATCCACAAATGGTCGAAAAACAAATAACAAAACTTAACTTAACTTAACTGGTTTAAAATATAATGTCAACAAGACTGAGATGTTGGTTTTTAAAGCTGGAAGGGGTCCGGATGTAGTACCACCTGTCTTTTTAGACAGTATACCTGTTAAGAGGGTGGGGGTGTTCAAGTACTTAGACACATTTTGACGGAGCATCTTAAAGACGATGATGATATCGTTGGCGAGAAGCCGTGAAGGATCGGATCGCAAGGAATGGAAGAATCTCGTATCGGAGGCCAAGACACAATTTGGGTCGCTGAGACAACGGAGTAAGTTAGAGCTTAAGTAAGTATTAATTCTCAATATTACTTTCTACATACTTCCAGATGTGTTACCGAACAACCGAAGTAACTCTCCTGTGACTTCCTATTTTTTAGGGAATTTCGTTACAACAGGCTTAATACAATGTTGTAATAATAATAAACACTTTATCATAAACCATGTTGTTCCTTGTAGGGACATACTCGTAAGTACCTACCTATAGGTACATATACATGTAGGCATACCTACCATTAATGAAAATATTTTTTTCTAAAATCATGACTGTGTGTGACTTAAATCATGATAGACCACATATAGTAGGTATTTGTTCATAATAAAGAGCGTTTTGGTACAGTAGTTTGTGGCTGCGTACTGTGGCCCGCGGCCTTATAAAGGTGCGTCAAAAATATAAAAATCCAGGTTTGTGGGTTCAATGCCACTTTTCGTTGTTATTTTATAACTCAAGAACGGCTGGACCGATTTGGCCAATTTTGGTCTTGAATTATTTGTGGAGGTCCAGGGAAGGTTTAAATGGTGAGAAAAAGGGGTAGGGTAGAGTAGGGTAGGATAGGAGTAGTGTAGGGGTAGTGTAAGGGTAGTGTAGGGTAGGGTAGGGGTAGTGTAAGGGTAGTGTAGGGTAGGGTAGGGGTAGTGAAAGGTAAGGTAGTGGTAAAGTAGGGTAGGGTAGTTGATAGAGTAGGGTAGTTAGTAGAGTAGGGTAGGGATAGAGTAGGTTAGGAGTAGAGTAGGGTAGGTAGGTAGGGGTAGGGTAGAGTAGGGTAGGATAGGGGTAGTGTAGGGTAGAGTAGGGGTAGTGTAGGGTAGGGTAGGGGTATTGTAGGGTAGGGTAGGGGTAGTGTCGGGTAGGGGTAAAATAGGCGTTGAAGTAGGATAATCACGCGTACGATGTCGCGCGGGGCAGTTAGTGTTTATTAAAGTTTAGTGTGTTTATCATCTATTTTTAATAAAAAAGAAAAAGAAAGTTTATAATAAAAATGAAAAAAAAAGTAGGTATTTCAAAATTATGTGACTTATCTGTTGTTGTTATATTATTCTTTCTTATTTATCATGATCTGAATATTTTAATTTATATTTTTTTTAAAATCTGCTGTTCCATACATTTATGTTCACATGACTCAACAAAATGTATGGAACAGCTGATTTTTTTTTGAGATTTCAGGGTTGTTCCTATAGTAAAAGTTGTTCATAATGATGAGTTTAATGACCCCTTTTAAGGATGCTGGTATAAAACTGTATAGGCGTAAATACGCTTTTTAGGCTTGAACCTAACAATAACAAAAAATAGTCAATAAAGAAATAATTATACTATTAAAATAAAACAAATCGGTACTTAATTTAAAAATTCGTAGCAGTATGCTACAAACTCATCACCTCACTTTTGCGTAGCACCTAAAAAACTCAGAAGTTTGGGCGCCGGCGGGTCAAGTTTCTATGTATCAATATAATAGAAGAATATATCTGTACTATACAATAAGATTAAATGTTAACCCAGATTAACCAAGGCACTAAAACTGTAGTAGTATTTAAAAAATAAATTAATAATATTGCAAATTTTACTACTGGCGTAGCGGTGGCATTAATAAAATAATAATAATAAAAATAACAAAAAAGAAACGTTTTTATGATCTACATATCTTCATCTTAAATTTCCATACCAAATAATAATCACAAAAGTAGTGTATTTTCGAATATTTGGTAAAATATAACAGGCAACAATCGCTGTCGAAACAGTTAGAAATAACTAGTGTTTGGATAGTGACACTTTCGATGATAAAATCGGAATGAAGTTAACTATCTAACTACATTTAATGTGTTGTTTTAGTAAGTTTGAAGGTATCAGATTGTATATTGAGTATAAATTTCTGAAAATACCCACAGGAATTTCTTTATTTTTGTCGCTCCCTGGGACCATAGTGCTGCGCCCGCGGCACGTGTGATTGAACTTGGCTTCATTTCAACTAAATTTTTTTTCATTTCATTTAAATTTGCATAGGTAAAATTTACTTTAGTTCGCAATTAGTTAATTATTTTATTTATTAAAAAAATTAACTTGTCCAAAATGACTGTTCCAAAACTTGTGTTCCAAAATGATGACTGAATGATATGAATTCTTACGTTTGAATATCGATTCTGATGTTGATGACACAGCTAATGAGAACAATAGGCTTTTTTACACTGTATATATTTCAATAAATCACAAACCAATTCATCCATATCTTTGACTCCATTTTTTAAGAAAGCTGGTGGAAAAGGTCTAAGACAACTTTCATATCTAAAGCTGAAAGCTGCCGCTACAAATAGACTCCATTTTATATCTGCAGCTTTAAAATCCTTCTCCAAAACCAGTCTGAAATTTAAAATCGCGATAAGTGCACGAATAATCACGAAATAATTTTACATAAGCATTGGACATTGTACCAAAAATTTTGCCATTACAATAAGTAAGTAATAATTTATTTGATGAATTCTTGTTAATATAACTTATCTTCTTCGTAGAAGTAAAGAAAAGAAGGCAACGTCTGAGGCAATCAAGCGGACTATCTGTTAACTACTCAATAAAATTAATTTAATAAAATACATAGGGAGCTGCCATGCCATCATGGGCAGCCATAATTTAATGTCGAGAGACAATGGTTTTATGAGAAGGCTACACAGGATGACTTCAAGATAATTAGCATTAATTAACAGGCCGACACTCAAACTTAAAAGTGCATAATCTAAGATGTAATAATATAATAATAAAATGTGTAAATTGCGTTGTCATAAAATATTTTCTATACGGGGTAACGGGTACAAATAATGATGAATACCTTAGGTGTACAGCTTTCTTTTCTAAAGAATCTAGTTTAGCTTGATTATTATTATCTGATAACGTTTCAGATGCAGATGCCAAGTTACAGTTCGTTGCAGTATCAGATAACGCTTCAGGCTCGCCGTCCATTATTTTATTTGGTCTCTCAGAATATAATGAAAAAGATTATATAATAGTCATAATTTTGAATTCTTTCAAATATTGCACACCATTTTATTTCATTATGTAAGTCAATGATAATTTGTCATAATCATAAAACAATAGACGAACATACGGCCAGACATGTAAGTATCTTGCAGGTTTAATAACTTAAAGGAGCGGTTGTACCACGCACGGTTATACCGTTGATAAACTACACATCGAGGACGCCGTACCTACCTGGCGGATTGTACCTACCTACGGCTCTGAGCTTATTATTTTGAAACCATGTGTTGCGCGTAATAGAGGATCAAGCTATAATAACTCCTTCGCAAGCTGTTATTACAAGTAGGTATTATGATTAAAATTGACCTCCGAAATTCGAATACTGTCCCATGTATGTAATACGTTATAATATAAATTAATGCGATTAACTGCGCGACCACCAACGGATATTAATTTGATCTCAGTAGCTTACTTGAACACTGTCTCGTCCGAACGTAAGTGCAATGTTTTCGCCCAGTTTCACACCAGCCAACCAAGTGACGTCACGTCAGCAGACTAGCATGGATTGCGTGAATTCTACCCATACCTAATGGACACCTGCTCCAGACGCAAGTCGCGATTTTTTGTTTTGGCAATAACTGCCGACGCAAACTTTCAGGAAAACTACCAGTCATTCAATGCCATCGTATACATCTTGGCTCATAATGATAATGCACTTCTTTTGCCTACAACTCTACCAGAAACGACGGAAACCCCACCCGTACCGCCTACTCCAAACTGGAAATCCGAATTACACAATGGAAGGTCCGGCAAGAGTTGTCTTCTCTAAGTCGAAATGGCCAATTAGACGGTATATGTGGTGCTGAATAAGTGTGCTCCTGATTTGAGTTCTGTGTTGACGCTCTGCGCTTTCATACTCTTCTAGGTTAAATCCGTCTTTGTGAATGACTCTCACAAGCCCAAAAAGTTTACCTAACATATCAGACCCATCGAATATATTACATTTCTGCTCTCTAAGTTGATAGCGGGTGTGATAAAAAGATAGCTCCTGGGATCCCTAGACTTAGAGGATTACGGTTCGATCAGCATACGGTAAACGTGTGAGTGGAAGCTTGGTGGCACAGAGTACTTTGTTTGGTGGAACCTATCTACTGTAGAAAGGACCATGGGGCATTTTGTATAGACCCTCCATGACCCCACCCTTCAACAGTCACGGGCTGTATATCAGCGTGTTTGTTAGGAGCCACAAAAAGACAAAGACACCTGTTACCTATTTTAAAAACAAAATCTAGTTTTAAAGAACAAAAGTTTGGGTAATATTCTGATTATTACTATGGTTATATTATATTAACTTCATACGTATCGTACATTTCAAGATATTAATCATTGAAGAGTTCCTTTATGTGGAGACGATTGTAGCTGCATGATAAATATCATGCTTATTCATCTAAATAAACGTAGATATGTCCAAAGTTTAATGTACAGCTTGGCAAAAAAGAGTCTGAGGCGGTGACAGCTGGAACTAAAAATAAAAATCTTAAAAACTAAGTTTGTGAGTACTAAATTATCATAAAAATGATTCATTTGATTATAATTAACGACAAAAAACCCTACATAGAAATATGTAAGCACTAAATAACTTGTAATTATGAATTGTAGTGTGAAAAGTGCGCCAGCGGCGCCCCCAATTTTTCCAGACTCTTTTTTGCCAAGCTGTAGATACGAGCTATTACCTAAACATTGACTAGTTCCTACGTGTGGAGACGATTCACGCTGCAGTATCAAGTCATGGTGAATAAT
Organism: Protodeltote pygarga; assembly: GCA_936450705.2. Classification (NCBI taxonomy): domain Eukaryota; kingdom Metazoa; phylum Arthropoda; class Insecta; order Lepidoptera; family Noctuidae; genus Protodeltote; species Protodeltote pygarga. Next base: position 8,734,671 of record OW388249.2, on the reverse strand, counting down.
AATTATAATGTTTAATAATTCAAATAAACAGGTTTAAGCAGTTTCGTGTACAGCTTTGCAAAAAAGAGTCAGGCGGTGTCAGCTGGAACTAAAAATAAAAATCTTAAATGCTAAGTTTGTGAGTACTAAAACAAAATAAATAAGAGAATCATTTGATTCAACAATAAAAATTCAACAAAAAATATAGAAGTACCAATACCAAATAACACAGTTTGGCTAAAAAGAGTTTGCAAAAAATTGAGAGCGCCACTGGCGTTCAAAATTATTTGGTTTTTAAGAATATTATGACGAATTTTTTGTCATCTTTATTAAAATGAATCAAGTTTATGTTATTTTAGTACTCACAAACTTAGTTTTCAAGATTTTTATTTTTAGTTCCAGCTCTCACCGCCTCAGATTCTTTTTTCTGCCAAGCTATACACTTTGGCAAAAAAGAGTGCTAAAATTGGGGACGCCACTAGTGCACTTTTCATACTACAATTCAAAATTACAAGTTAAGTTTCTATTTACATATTTCTATAACGAACTTTTCGTCATCAAATATATTGAAATGAATCACTTTTTTGTTATTTTACTACTCATAAACTTAGTTTTAAAGATTTTTGTTTTTAGTTCCAGCTGTCACCGCCTCAGACTCTTTTTTGCCAAGCTATAATGTAATAGTTTTTTCTAAATAATTATATACAGTGGTGGTCATATAATTAAGAACGACTATTAAAAAACAAGCTTTTTTCAAACTTACGAGAATTACACTTATTGCATGCCTTTTTGTATCTCTCTCGGTATCGCAAAACTATTCCACACTATCGTGGCGTACAGTTGTAACATAATTAATTCACTATTATATAGATAAACTTTTTATATTAAACCTTAAGTTTTAACATATTTATAGAGAAATTTCTGGCTGGCCACATAATTAAGAACGCTGGATAGTTAATTTTTTATTAAATTTTTTATAGAGAACACTCAGTAAATAGGCCACTATTTGCGTAATTTTACCACTATTTAGTGCTGAAAAAGTCAAAAAGTCGATTGTTTCATATAAATAAAACGAGGAAAATGAAAGTTGTGATGAATGTACAAGGGAAGTGATAATAAAACTTCGTGATAAGAATTCATCATATAAAAAGGTTGCCAATCATCTGCAGTGCTCAAAAACGATGATATTCCACGCTGTGAAGCATCTTAACACGTATCAAACAACTTTAAATATTCCGTGGGTACCTAAACAAAGAAAGTCATCTCAGCGAGACGATCGAAATATTGTGGTTTTGGCAAAATAATACCCTTTTAAGGTGTCTAACGAGTTGACAAAAGAATATTTTGGTAAAAACAACCCTTCAGCGATCTCAGCGCGCACTATCCAAAGGCATAAAGTAGAAGCGAAGTTGAACAGAAGGATAGCAAGAAAGGTACCCATGTTGAAACGGTGTTATAGGCAAGCCCGGCTTGCATTTGCTAGGAGGTATGAAAGCTGGACAGCAAGACAGTGGAAAAATGTTCTTTTCTCTGACGAGACAAAAAGTAACAGAGTATGTTCTGATGGGAAACAATTTGTTCGACGCCCTCGGAATACAGCATTCGATCCCAAGTACACAAAAGTGACATTAAGGCATGGAGGTGGAAATGTGAAAATTTGGGGGTGGTTCTCTGGTCATGGTGTTGGACATGTTAGTCTGATATAAGGAAACATAGATCAATTCCAGTACAAAAATATACTGGAAGGAACAATACTGAAGACGTGCTTCCTAATCGGAAGCACGTCTTCAGTATTTATTTGGACATTACAACACGACAATGATCCGAAGCACACTGCACGCACCGCTATAGAACTCCCATCTCAATCAGTCTCTGTCTTAGAATGGCCACCAAACAGCCCAGATTTAAATACCCTATAGCGCATTTTTGGTGCAAAGTCAAGAAAAAGGTTTCAAATCGACGATGTGGTAGTCGAAGTGAATTATAAAACTTTTTTTTTTGAAGAATGGTGCTCTATTTATCTTTAAAATTTCAAAAAGTCATAGAGTCAATGCTTCGTCGGTATAAGGCAGTCATTTAAAGCCGTGGACACGCTACAAACTATTAACTTACAATAAAATGTATTAAATTGCAATTTTTAACATTGTCACCCTCTTACTTAACGTGATTTTTTAAATCTAAGTATCTACGGAAACAACTCTCGAGCAGCTTAAGAATCGTTCTTAATTATTTGTCCAGCTTTACTACTATTTGAATTTGTAACTATCGATAAATAAATTAAATTTGTAAGAAAAATAGTAAGAGTTTTTAATATCCTAATCCCGTTTACTCTATACATGTAGCTATTCCATAATACAACTAATTACTTTTAAGAAGGAACATAAAAGTACGCACGACATTGGTTTTAAAAAAAATTACAAGTATTACAAATCGTTCTTAATTATATGACCACCACTGTATATTGAGCTTACATCTGCTAATAAAATAGTAACATTTTTGTTTTTGAGCTTTGAACGAATTTGACAAAGGAAAAATACAGTGTTCAAATGCCATCTCCAGTCTGGATTCCGCTGGATTATAAGGTACTAATTTCGTACATTGCTTAATATATGGCAACTTTTACATGTGACGTTTTTGTGTCCTGTCTAAATTGTTGCAAATGGAAAATGGCGTTTGTGTTGTATTGAAAAGGTGTCTGTAAACATACGTATAATTTGTGCGTAAATGAATGTATTTTTTGTGTCTGAACGACTCGAAGCATATTTTGATATAAGTTAGTGGTAAATATATCGTGGACTAATGAGTTTATTGACCGATGTCTGCCGTGGCTCCCACTATCCCCGGTTGGTGAATATTTTGTTGCTTTTATCTAAATTATAAATCTGTATATTAATGTTACTAATTCGATAAAATTGTGACTGCTCAGAGACGTCTATATTTTATTCTAAAATTTATTTAATTTACTGTAAGGGCACGTAATACATCGCAAATGTTATCGACCTATATTCCATTTGACATTGCACCGCGTGACGCGTTGTTACTTGTTAGCAGAAATTAAAACTTTATTAGATTTCCAATTTTCCATACACTGGATTCTTGGGACATAAATTCACTATTTGCCTAAAGTAATATAATCTTGGTCTATGTCGTTTTAGAGGGAGAGTTTTACAAAGCTTTTGCACCATGTTCACTAATATGAACACTTCTGCTAAGAATTGATAATTTTGCATACCACAGCAATAATTACTTTTTGATTCAGCGTTGAATACAACACATTTATATTTAAAATGTTATGGATTTAAGTATTGATGCATGTTACTCATTACTATTTTATAATGACCTTGATTTTATAAGTTGCAGTTATTAGTAAAAGAAACAGCAATAAGTGTGTTACTTACAAATTAATAAATGTATTGTTGAAATCAATTAGGTGATATGGAAATGTTGCAGTATAAAAGAATTGAAAAGAGTATACTGAGATGGTTTGGTCATGTTGAGGGGATGGATGAAAGGCGATTACCAAAAGGTGTTTACGAGAAGCGCAGGAAGTGGCCGCCCTTCCTTCAAATAGATCTAGTAGTACTCCGTACTCTGGTAGTGCGCATTACTCACCACCGGTGCATGTGTATGTCTTGATGTATGAATATGGACAAGGTAAAAGAAGTATGCAAACTGTAGCAGGTGCCAATTCTGTAGTTTCTGCCAACCCCCATGGGAAAAAAGTGTGAATTTATTTATGTTATGTATGTATGTATTATTTCAATTTGATTTATGAAATTATTAAAAATAACTTTTTACTAAACTGGTTAATTTCACCCTGAAGTAGAACACTAAATGGATAGAAAAGGAAAGGAAAGTTTTTATTGGTATTATTATTATTAAGTATTTATAAATTATTATTGTTTTGTTTTAGTGGTTATAGGTACATCATACATTCTAATTCATACGCCTCATTAGGCACATTTTGGTGATACTATAATTAAACTTATAATCTTGTTACACCCGAAATGAAGGAATAAATGATTTGATTTGAAAAAAAAAAAAGAAGCATCAAATAATACTGTTTATAATTTATTAATTTATGGGTTTTTAGTGAAAAAATATTTCCAATCAATATCTAAAATGGTGCCAAAAATATTTTAAAATCTATCTATACCAATATTATAAAGAGGTAAAGTTTGTATATGTATGTATGTCAGGGGTAATCTCTGGAACTACCAATCCAATCGTAAAAAAAAATTCTCCAATAGGAAACTACTTTATCCCTGAGTGCTATAGGCTATTTTTTATTCTAAGAAAGTTGAGTTTTCAGTAAAAATAACAATATCTGTGATTCAAGTAAAAAAAAAACAGGCAATCTGGCTGCTTATTAACGTGTGTTTACTGGAAAATTTAATTTAACGCAGACAAAGTCGTGGGGAACAGCTAGTATTTTATAAATTCACTAGCGACCCACCCCGGCTTCGCACGGGTGCATTATACATATAAACCTTCGTTTTCAATCACTCGTATCTATTAAAAAAAACCGCATCAAAATCCGTTGAGTTGTTTTAAAGATGTAAGCATACATAGGGACAGAGAAAGCGACTTTGTTATATACTATGTAGTGACTAACTTGTAAGAAAAAGTTTACTAAAAATATTATCCCTATTAAGATTGGCGGACTGAACAGACAACTCCTACATTATAATATTGTACTTACTATCCTCTCCAGCCTTAGAATGTTCATACATACATATACACATTATTGTGCATGAAAAAAATTTCTTGGCGAAGCTATTGCCTCATATCCAAACAAGATCTTTTCTTCCACCTATGCTAAGTGCAAAATTCAGCTCTCATGATGATCATTACGGCTTGGTACTTGGTATGGATGAACTTCTTAAAAATTCTGAGGCCGAATCTGATGACTAAGAACTCACCAAGTATACACTCTCCTTGATTCGGATTAAAATCCAAAGCAAAATTCATCGGATAACAGAGCAAGTGTAATAAGCGCAAACTTACTTAGCCAAGCTGAAGTTAGGCATCTCTTTCCTTCTTAATAGCTCAGTTGTAACACCCCACCCACTTCACCTATTGTCCTCTTTACGTCGACCTCTTGTCTTCCTCACGTCCACCTCTTAGTCCCTAAAATCCCCATTATACATATATGGGAGGCCCCCTAAAATATTATCTGGAGTGGAACTTCATTTTACTTTTCCTGAAAAGTTTATTAAGTCTGCTATTATTTCTTTTTCGGTGACATGACGTTCGAATCGAATAAAAGGTGATTTAACAAACAAAAGTAATGAATAAACGTGCGATCCGTCAGTCGAACTGTCGAAGCTTTGTTGTTCGAATTTCGGAGTAATCTTGTAATCCCCCCAGTGAGTGATCTTTTGATCGAATTCGAAAGTTGGCAATATTTTAAATTAGGCCTTTTCAGGATATATAATTTACCTTTGTGAGAACTAGTCTTGTAGAATTGCGATTTTTATAATTAGCAGAATTGGTCATTTACAGAGTAAGGCATTCCCCGAATTAGATCATTTTACGAATTTTCATACGAACTACGAGGGGCGGCTGGAAAGTTATCTACCTAACATAGAAAGAATAGAAATAGGAAGCTAATATTTTTTTATTTTTAAATATAGTCCTCTGCAACTGTAATACACTTATTACATTTGTCAATAATAGACATGAAAACGACAAAAAAAAATTCCTAGATTAGTCGTCAAAATGGTCATCCACCGCGGCCTTCATTTCCTCATCGGTCAAAAATCTCCTTCCCCTTAGGTTTTTCTTCAAATTTCTAAAAAGAAAGTAGTCACAGGGGGCCAAATCTGGACTAGGGTGGATTGTGACAATTTTTTTTTAGAAATTTGAAGAAAACCTAAGGGGAAGGAGATTTTCGAACGATGAGGATATGAAAGCTCTGTGGATGACAAATTTGACGACCAATCTAAGAAATATTTTTTTTTCGTTTTCATGTCTGTTATTGACAAATGTAATAAGTGTATTACAGTTGCAGAGGACTATATTAAAAAAAAAAAATATTAGCTACTTATTTCTATTCTTTCTATGTTAGGTAGATAACTTTCCAGCCGCCCCTCGTATACATGTGCATGGTGTTGAACAGCAAAAGACTCAATAAAAATAGGTATTTGATATTATGCAGGTCATCATTGCGTATGGCATTCATCCTGCATAGATCAGATCACTATATCCAAGTTTTTCAGCCAGCCTACGGCAGGTGTAAGTTATGTAGGTAATTGGATATATTGGACAATACAATAGTACCAAGTAGGTACTTGATGCTTAAAACTTAATTGAAATCACCATAACAGAAATCTGACTATTATGTCACCAAATTATAATATTGACAGAAGTGATTGGTGGATCTGTCACAAAAAAAATGCAGGTGTTTAGTAGTTTTAAAGGATGTGAAACAGAAATTATACATGAATATATTATGCCATATGCAAAGGTTTCAAAGTTTTATTAAACTTGTTAAAATGATTTATTTTTTAAAAGGGGCTGACCCATCAAAGGACTTACAAAAACGCCGTGCCGGCAGTGTTGGGTGAGTTTCTATTAAAGTTAAGAGTTTGTTTTAAATCAATATATATTTTTGTTATTTTGCTTAAATATTTAGTTTATTTTTTGCAATTGAAAATTATCAATGTAAAATGGAAACCTGGCATATTGAGATTTCTTTGTCTGTCACACGGTTTGGTAGCCAAACGGTTGGAGCTACAGTCTTCAAATTTTCATATATATAAATAAATGTCCTCTGTACGCTAAGAAGAAGTATCATCTCGCGCCCCAACTTTGAGTGTTTAGATAATTAATTAAACTTGGTTTTTCCTAGGTTTACAATTTTCTAAAATCAGGTGAAAACTGTTATTTTTAATATAATTTAATGCACATAAACACGTAATTATAGTTCATTTTGAATGATTGCCAGTTTTTATAATTATGGCTATTTTAAGTCCTAAGTATCTCGAAAACGCCTTTTATTATGTTGCTAACATTTTTTGTTTGTTAAGTGTTCTCTATCTATGTATATACTTATTTTACCCTGCGTCGCCACTTTAATAACAGTACATTGGTAGTAAGGCCACAATAATTATTATCGAGAGACATTCAAAGGCTGAACCCAAAGCGAGGGTTATAATATTTAATATTTCTATGGTTATAATGGTCCGACGTTAATAATTGTCGTGCCGCGCCGCCCGTGTGACAAAGTAAACAAAATTTCCAGTAAGGATCTAATTCAGTAGTTCCCAAACTTTTTTTTCTCGTGGACCACTTTCAAAATTTTACTGGTTTCGGTGGACCCCCCCCATTTTTTTTTGTCGTGTGGAAAACTCCTTATGAGTACCCCACCACTAAAGGCTGGCGATGGGGTTACGAGTATGTCCGACTCGCACGGACTAAAAACCACACGGTGTTCCTTCACGAACCTCTGGGCGGAAATACAGTTTTCGCTTGCGCATTCGCCGGCTGCTACATTTGTAGCACATTCTTAAAGTCACCAAAAAATAAATATTGTGTCGCTTCTGAGTTCTGTCCCTTTATTCCGATAGGTAAAATAAAAACGAAAAATGGTAAATTTTATAACACTTTATTTATTAAAAGAATAGAATTACAAGAAAAAAATAATCTATATAAAATGCTTTGTCCTGAATGACTGACTGACTGACGGATCAACGCACAGCCTAAACCGCTGATCGTAGAGACCTGAAACTTAGAGAGTGTATTCTGTATGACGTAGGGATCCGATAAGAAAGGATCTTTCAAAATACTACCTCTAAGGGGGTGAAAAACGGGGGCAAAGTTGGTATGGGACAACGTGATTCCTTGGTCCAATCTACTTCAAATTTTGCTAAAATTTTCTTTTACATAATTAATGGAACACGTGTTTCGTATTTTATTAAAACTCATCGCCTAACAGGGTTAAAAAGGGGTAGAAAGTTATTTTGGGGGTGATTTGTATCGAAAACGATAACTAAAATTTCATATAAATGAGTTCACGCGCTCCGTATTTGCGTTTTTTTTTTGTCTGCGGCTTCATTGTTAAAACGTGTCAAACTGGCATCGAAGCTCAAGCCCCGCTCTTTCCGAAAGGGAATAGTTTTGATAAAATAGTTACTTCAAAATCAATTTAAAATGATTTTGAAATTACTGTTTTATAAAATTAGTAGTTATTTGCAAGAAAAATTACAAAATTAATTGCTCTGCAATATTGCTTATTCGGACTTTTTAGAGAGGCAGTGCTTCTCTCGTGAAAAAACAATTGAATAAAACGTGCTGTGTTTGTCTTCAAATCGAAAGAGGAAAATTAAAATATCTGTAAGTTACTAAGTTACCTATCTATACAAGCAGTTGTGATCAACCGACTAGTACACGTAAACAAAACAAAAAAAAAGGTAACTAGGTACTTACTTTTCTCCGGCACTAGCAAACACTGATATAAATTTTCTCACACCTTTTTTTCGAAATTCCGGAAACAAATGAATGAGTTTGCCTTTGGCATCAAGTATTTATAGTGGTGATCAAGTTCATATCTGAACAAGCACTAAGCATTGTCGGGCGGATAGCGCTTTGCAAGTCTGTACACGAAATTGTACGTAATATCGAATACGCAAGTTTGGACAAGTAACAGAAGCTTGCCTTATTGAAATATTATCTGCTAGTATCCTAGTTAGGTACTTAAAACAATGTAGGTAGTAGGCCCTTATAATAACTATGCTTACATTTTTGCTCTTTATTATCAAGCAGATAAATTTTCGTGAACCCCCATTAACATCTCATGGACCCCCATTTTTTGTTCACGCCTACGTAGACCCCCAGCAAGTCTCCCGTGGACCCCTGGGGGTCCACCTGGACCACTTTGGGAATCACTGATCTAATTGATCCATTTAACACTCATGTGGACAAATTTAGAGGGAACGCCAAAAAAGTGTAAATATCATGGATTTTTGTTATAATTAAGTTTATTAATTTGGAATTTGCTTATTAAATCGTTAATTTAAAATTGCAAATGTTGATAAAACAAACGATCAAATGCCATAAATTAAAGAAAAAGAAACATTCTTTTTTTCAATTCTTAGGAAAGGCTTTAACGTGGGTTATAATCAACACTTATAGCCGATTTCACCACTCTGACATTAAACGCGATCAATCAAGTTAAACTCAGTTCAAGCGTTTAACTGAGTTCAGAACTGCAATTAGTGTATAGCTGAACTTACTTCGATTAAACTCGGTTATTAAAGTGAATGGTGAAAATGGGCCATAATGTTGCCCCTTCTAGCTCTTTGAACTGCTTCCAGTCTCCTTGGCATACCCCTAATCAAGTTATCAATAAAATCTTGAGGGATAGCGCTCCATTCCTCCTTTCATGCGTTTTTAAGACCTCCGAAATTAGCGGGAGCAGGATTTCTTTTTTAATTTGTCTTCCAAGCTTATACCATATGTGCATGCTTATACAAATATACAGTGACCCTTTCTTAATGACGCAGAGTTTCGTAGATGCCATATTTGCCCACATTTTTGTAGGTGGGTCATTCTCAGACGCGACAAATCAGCGAGTCCAGATATGAAATGGATTACCTAGAGGGCCTGTGTTATTTTTCCGATAAAGTAATTACCAGTTAGGTTAAAAATCGCCGAAAAATTTACTTCCGTGGCGCGCCTGCATCCTACGTTGTGGTGGAAATCTATTTTTTCCTTTTTTTCTCTAAGATAATATACCTAACCCTATTTTGCATGCGTTCACAAATAACTACAAAGTTACTGGCTCAACTTATAATGTAACTAAGCAATAATAGGCTTTAAGTGACCAATTACAAGCCTTCGCGTCCGATGTTTTGGATGAATATCGGTGAAACACATAATACTAATTCAGTAAAGTTTAAAAAGTATAATATCTTTGTTTATGGAAACGAAATAATAACGATAAATTCGAAATAAATAGCTTGGCTTGGAAAGCTCGAGTCAAAAACTTACTAAAGAAAATTCTAGAACATTCTTGTGGGTACAGCAAAAACCAATGATTTACTTATGTTGAGCTAGAGCGAAAATTTGGTTTTGGATCAGCAGCTAGCAAACTATCATTAATCTTCGTGCGTGTTGTTCAGAATCAAAAGATTTTTGTGTAGACCATTAGGCACTTATGAATACTCGTTATACTTTAGTTGGCAATATTATAGTTGCCCTTTTGAATTTAATATTTTTAAATTGGCGTGTTTACCTTACTAACCACCGCAGTATTGCTGCGCCTCAACTGCTTCGCGTACCTACCTATACACAAGATGAAATTTATGTTTTTTGTCATCTCAGGTCAGATGAAGACGACGCAAGCGGCGGGAAATATACAAGGATGGAGGAGGACAATATTCAAGATAAAGAAAGATTTGCGAGGTATAGAATATGCATTATTTGTAAATTAGTGAATGCTTTGCGATTTTTAACCAACTTCCAAAAAGGAAGAGATTCACAATACGATGCGTAGTTTTTTTAATGTTTGTACCCAGAATGATTACTCCGTGATTAGTGGGCCGATTCGTGTAATTATTTTTTTGTTCGAAAGAGTAAAATCCCGATTAGTCCCATTTAAATATTGTCATGATCTCATGATGAACTTCAGAGATACAGAACTGCTCATCACACAATAGCAAACCTATCATTACACTGACAAAGGCTTAGGATGTGGTGGTTTTATCTGAAAACCGCTTAGCTTGGCACCGACTCCAAAACGAATGTTTTTGTGTTATGTCTAGGTTTTTAGAGCTTTAAGTTATAAATATAGGTAAAGTAGCTGGTAATAAACTAAATATGTATATAATATAATAATTCATAAATATGAATTGTAAGAGAAAAGGCGCGCACTTGTTGCATGATAAGACACGTTTTCAATCATCACACAGTAACCTAAAAATAAGCGTCGCGGTACTCGCGCTCATGGTTATGGGAAAATCGTAAGCCTTGTTGTTAAGATTTGTATTCAGTTATCACTACATTACATAAAAAAGTAGCTAGCTACTCAAAGGTATGTACTTATAATTGACACAATAATTGTACACTTATACTAAAACAAGAACTGTTTTTAAAACAAGAATTGATTTAGTATACTTACGTGGTTTATTTTAGGTACCTACTGTCAACCTGCTGATTATTTCCTTTTATTTGTTTGTTTTGTTTGTTGCTTTTAATTTGACTAAGAGTTAAATTATTATCGAGGGACATTCAAAAGCCAAGTCGAAGGCGATGACTAAGTGGCCTGATTATGACGCGGACGTTAATAATTTTCGTACCGCCCGTGTACAATATCGTACAATGTTTTTCATCATACTTGTGAGAAATAAACAACAAAATAACACACAATATTTGTAAATAATAATCTAAATGGCCGCTTCAAACCCATGATTTCGTGGATTTTTTTCGAGTCAAAGGTAAATATGAAAAACAATGGCAATCATTATAAATGAATTAATTATTTATAAAAAAAATTAAACCAAAGAGCACGAAAAACAACTTTATTTGTTATTTATTATCTAATCACTCCAAAGTTGCGGCGCACGATGATACTAGCGAATATGGATAACCCTTGAATAGGTATACGAAAAATGTCAGCAACGTTATGCCCTAAGCCCTAAAGTATCAAGTTGCCGAGATATTTAAAGAAAAATATTACGATAAATCAAAATAAACTTCTTAATTATGTCTTTATATTCATTAGATTGCAGATTGAATTCGCATAATAGATCTCAAGCGATTTAACTACGAGAAACGAAAAACTTTTTGTATGGCGATCTTTAACTGCAAATATCTCGGAAACGTGATGTTCTTAACATTTTTTTTAAGTGGTTTAAGTGGTAGCTCTATTTTTACTAGTCGTATTCTGCGCCTCCACTTTGACAAAAAAATCAAATAAGCGGCGGGCGTTCTATGCCAGCGTCCATACAAAAATGTTCTAACCCCTTGAACAAGATTTTAACATTCTTCACTGCGTCGAGTCGTCTTTTTACCGTCACTTGTTGTAGTGTCGAACTCAAAGGCTGTAACTTCATACATATCTTCAATCATATAATCTTAATTTCTCTATAAACTTCGAAAGCTTAGAACTTGGCAATAGGCGACTGATTTTAATTATTTTTTTGCCAACCTTCAAAAAAGAGAAGATTCTCAATTCGACGCGGTTTTTCTTTGTAGGTATTTGCCATTGCTAGGTATATTTCATTTATTTCGATCGTTTTCAGTCGCGAAAACCACTGCGAAATTGAACGCCGCAGAAGAAACAAGATGACGGCGTATATTACGGAACTGTCTGATATGGTTCCAACATGTTCTGCACTCGCGCGGAAACCGGACAAACTTACTATACTGCGTATGGCAGTAGCCCATATGAAAGCCCTAAGAGGTAATATAAATTTGTTTTATAGTCTTTTATGCCAGAGCTCACGTGTATCTCCACAATTAATACGCATTTTAACACAGATAAGTACTCATCTGCCTAGCCTTTTCTCAACTATGTTGCGGTCGGCTTCCAGTCTTACCGGATGCAGCTGAATACCAGTGTTTTACATGGAGCGACTGCCTATCAGACCTCCACAACCCACATACTAGGTTACACGATACTCCTTGGTAAGACTGGTTGTCAGACTTTCGAGCTTCTGACTACTCGTAACGACTGTCAAAGATCTACAATTGACAGCCGGGGCCAACAGCTTAACGTGCTATCCGAGGCACGGAGAGTGATAACTAATTTATAATACGCACATAACTTACGAAAAGTCAAAGGTGCGCGCCTTTGGTTCGAACCCGAGACCTCTGACTTGCCAGTCAAACGGTCATACCATTAGGCTATCACGACTCTCACACTGACACAGATAAGTACTCATTTTAATAATTGTGTTTAATTAAACTTGGAAGGTTTATATTAACAATTGGACCCGGTAGGTGGCGCTGCAATCTGGCTAAAGCCGCATGATCAGCTCATATTGTATACATTATTTTTTGATGAGAATGAATTGTTATAAAGTTCAAATAACAGTTGGGTTAATTGCAAATTCTTGTTTCTTCTATGAATTACGGGTACTGTGTTGTCAATTTGTCATAAACTCATGATCTGGTGATCTGGCGGCCAAAACTTGAGGTTTTATGCAGCCAGAAACAATATTTACTTCTGTCGGTCAATAATATTCTTTTTTAATATGTTTAAAAAAAAGCATGATCTAGGCGACCTATAATTTCTACTTCCTCAAATATTTTGCATGAATAATGTTTTTATTGCAGGCACTGGCAATACTTCAACAGATGGTACTTACAAACCATCTTTCTTGACTGATCAAGAATTAAAGCATCTAATACTTGAAGCAGCTGATGGGTTTTTGTTTGTAGTAAGTTGTGACACCGGACGTATTATTTACGTTAGTGATAGTATAGCTCCAGTACTCAACTACTCTCAGGTATGCATTTTTTCATTTATCATTATTTTTATAATAATTTGGCAAATATTATGCTGTTTCCGGCTTAAGAATAGAACCACCCCTACTCGTTCCGCGGGTGCCGTAAGAAAAGACTAAAGGAGAGATTCAGAGGATTCAGCAGCATCCTTCTGTGTAATAGCAATCATCTGCTACTGCGATCGCAAACCCGTTTGCCCAGCGTGGCGATAATGGGCAAATACCTTGAAAGAGCGCACAAAAGTGGGGCGCATTGGGAGAGGCCTATGTTCAGCAATGGACTAATACAAGCTGATAGATAATGATGATGATGATGATATGCTGTAAGGCACGCGCTGCTTCAGGAGCAGTATAATTAACTTCAACCTTACCCTTGATCCCAACTTTGATCTGTCGATTTGTAGACACATTCTAGTTGTTTCCTGACCGAAACCGAGAATCGGACCTTAAAACGCTTGCCGTATAATGAAAATAAAAATAACTGCCACGTTTGTCTTAAAGCGCGGCTGCTGAGCACGGTGTACTGGTTAGATTGCCGGGTCATCGTGTTAAGTATTTATTCGGAAATTTTTATGTCCACCTCGAGTAAATTATACATGCGTAATGCTATGTTATGATTAAATAAAATTTATTTCTAGGGTGAATGGTACTCATCATGTTTTTATGACCAAGTACACCCAGATGATGTTGAGAAAGTTAGAGAACAGTTAAGTACTCAAGAACCTCAAAACACGGGTCGTATATTGGATCTTAAAACTGGCACGGTTAAAAAAGAAGGTCATCAATGTAAGTAACGAGTAATAATTGTAATACAAAGTACATAGTTTATGAAACTGTCACATAATATTAAAGTCCGTGCCGTAGGCGAAGTTTTTAATAGTAGGTATCACACGAGTGTTTTAATACCTACTTTAGTTGCACACTTTTAGATTATACTGACTTTTAGACTGACTACCTGATCCACTTTACATATAGAAGAGACCGACTTAAATAATATTAGGTATTTACTTGTTTAATCTCAAGCAATTGAATATGATTTACAGCGTCCATGCGTCAAGTGATGGGCTCTCGCCGCGGTTTCATATGTCGCATGCGCGTGGGTGGTTCAGCAGAAGGTGCTCATTTAGGAAGACTGCGTGCACGCAACTCATTAGGTCCCTCGCATGATGGTCATAATTATGCAGTCGTTCATTGTACTGGATATATAAAAAATTGGCCCCCTACAGGTAACATACATGTATATCCGAGAAAATGTTAGAAATATTTTCGAGTACTATAACTAAACAACATAAATTATATGAAATTATTTAATAAGAAACTCGCAAAAACAAGTGTTACAAAAACAAAAATAATTTCATTTAATAAGCAAAACATGTAAAACACATACATAAAAAACACATAAAAATACATTATATAATAATTATAAGAAAGCTGTGTATTTTTACTTCATAATTTATTGTATTTGTATTATTTATATAATAATGTTTAGTTACGGTACTATATACATACGAATTACGAATGTACATATTATATTATTATTATCAAAAATAGACAACTGTTTAAATTAATTCAATATTTTTTATACTTTTAATATTGTGCATCAGCCTAGAAGAAATCTATTAACGATAAGACATTAAGAAATATAACACTAGGTACCTCATCCATCCATCTACTAGTATTGTTCCCATTTATTGTTAATTATCCTTCTTTACTATTTGCTATGAGTTCTATGTCTGAAAAACATTAAGAAACATAGTTTTATGTGTTGTGGGAAATCAGATCTGTTTCCAGGTATGCAGATGGATCGACCTATCCAGGAAGAACTTGACACATCTCATTGTTGTCTTGTTGCTATTGGGAGATTGCAGGTATTTTACTATTTTTTTTGCATTTTCATTACTTAATAATATGTAAAGAAGACTTATACGCAAGTACCTATTTGTTATTATTAGGTGACATCTACTCCAAACTCATCAGAAAACAGTTTATGTAGCGGTGGAGTAGAGTTTGTCTCGCGACATTCTGTGGATGGCCGATTTACTTTCGCTGATCAGCGCGCTACACAAGTGGTTGGGTACGCGCCTGCAGACCTACTGGGGAAGCTTTGTTATGAGTTCTATCATCCCGAAGATCAACAGCATATGAGAGACAATTTTGATCAAGGTTTTACTTGTTTTTACTTTTATTCTATAAAAATATTAATTTACAATCTTTTAATATTGTCAATAAGCATCCTCATTAGTCATTACCATGTAAATGAATTGTTTCAGTTTTAAAATTGAAAGGCCAGATCATCTCGCTCATGTACCGGTTTCGCACTAAAAGTAGAGAATGGGTTTGGTTGAGAACTTCTGCCTTTGCGTTCCTAAATCCTTACAACGATGACGTAGAGTACATTGTGTGCACGAATACACTGGCCAAGTAAGTATTTAAAAACTTTCCATTAAACCTACAAATTTAAAAAATCAAGGTACTAAAATCTCAAGGTACTTGACCTTTTAAAATGTAGGTGTCGCAGGTTCAATTCGTGCTTGTAATTCATTTTTTCTTTCTACATTTAGTAAATCGTTCTTACATTTATATTACCTAATATACATGAATTGTTTGATACTAGCCGGTCCTTAGGGAGTACCACTGGTGAATCTGCACCAGATGAAAACTACGACTATCATTTACGACACCGTGACGTATACCAAGCACAAGCGCCGGCCTTGCATCAACAGCACCACGCTCCACCAGGTATTTACACTGGATTTTGAGGGTCTTGAACAATATCTTATGCTTGCTTATTTCAATCCTTCAATATGAATTGAAGTAAAACACAGTTATCAGGATCATGGACAGTCATCCCTCAAAGTTTACGCACTATTTAAAAAAATATCTTCTAGGTTAAATATTTAGTTGGAATTGTTTGACAGAATATTTTTTTATTAAAAAAATAACAGCATACGATAGCTCATTTACATTTACATGATTACTTGACTGGATTTGATAATTTGTACCTGGCATCAGGTGGCGGCGGCGGCGGCGGCGTAGGAGGCGGCGTGGGCGCGCGCTCCCCGGGCGAAGCGGGCGTGGCCGCGCCGGCGCCGCCCTACGCGCCGCACTACGCGCCCGACTACTCGCCGCACCGGCCCAGCAATACGCCGCCCGTCACCACGTGGACCACGCTGCGCACCGTAACTATACACATTTATCTATACTATGCTTCAGTTTAGTGTGTGAATTAACGAGACTAAGTAAAAATCACATAACTTCTGAAATGCACGCCTTCATTCAAAGTCGCGAGTGAAACACTAATGTATATTATATTGGCATTTGGTGAGTTGCAGAGCGGCGGCGGCAGCGGGGAGAGCTACGCGTACAGCGGCGAGGCGGGCGGCGGCGCGGCGGGCGGCGCGGCGGACGGCAGCCCCGCGCGCTCGCCGCCCGCGCCCGCCTACCTGCCGCCCGCCGCGCACTACCACCACAACCACCACCCGCACCCGCAGCACGGTCAGTATCGCCCCTTGCACTTGAGCTTGTTGCCGTCCAGGCGCGTACTAAGTGGTCGCTGTGTGCAGGCATGTGGGCGTGGCAGGGGGGCGCAGGCGCGGCGGCGGGCGCGGAGGGGGCGCACGCGCCGCACGAGCTGTCCGACATGTTGCAAATATTGGACCAGAGCGGCACGGCTACCTTCGAAGATCTAAACATTAATATGTTCAACTCGAACTTTGAGTAACATTACTCGTTAGTTGTATAAAGTAATGTATCTAAATCAAGAAAATACGGCATTGATTATAATGCGCTTTGACATCGTTATTATAACATTTGCTAAGGCTTTTGAAAACGTGAACGTAAAAAGTTGCTGTTTTTCAAATAAATATCTGAGTAAAATTTCAGATTACAGCTCGGAGTATTTTATATATCAGTCCGTTAAACTTTAATATTTCGATTGTGGAGTCCTTAGATACGGAAGTTGCTGTCGGAACTGACTTAATTATTTAGGTAAATAATACATGGCTCAATATCACGAAGATGGCAATTTTTCTTGGCGCGGTAAATAAATATACATATATTATATCGTAATCGTAGTGATTATTTCACTATATTCACTAGTTCAATATAATTACGTATGTTTGCATTGTTTCGAGCTATATTAAGTTTTTTCCTTTTTGATACAATATCGTTTAAACTTATGCGTGTTGTATTGTGTGCAAAAAATAATTATATTCAGTACCCCTAGTAAGAGTTTAGAAAGTTACTACTAACTCTCACTCACCGTATATGCCGTGATAGCCAGTTGACTGGCAAGTCAGAGATCTCAAGATCTCAGGTTCGAACCCAAAGCTGTGACTTTTCATAAGGTATGTGTATTGGGTATTTTTAATTAATTATCACTTGCTCCGTGCCTCGAAAATCACGTAAAGCTATTGGTCCTGCGCCTAATCTCTCTTCGGTCGTGTCAGATTGCCGTCCCATCACATTATGAGAGTGAGGGAACAATTTTTTAGAAAGTGCACCTGTGTTAGCGCGCACACTTGTACACTATAATATTTCCTGCGTAATTAGCTATATGAGTTAAGATCGGCCGTTGTGGCCAAAAGGTCATAAGTTATGACCTTTGTGATCGTTCATAGTTAAAATCAATACAAAATTTAATAATTTTAAAAAATAAAAATTATGTTTGTTTCCTTTAAATACCTATCTATCTATCTTTAAATATCTACCGTTACTACTTTCTTAATCCTTCTTATCGTATAGTTAACAACATGGTGTCAGCGTTTAAATCGCCAGTAGGCCTCTGACATCGCTTTCACATTTCAATTGATTTAAAGTTAATTTTTACGGACTTTCAAAAGAGACGACCTAGTCACCTTGGTGATTTTGAGCCACATAAATAATACATAGGTTATATACATAAATGGAAATATAGATAAAATATGGCATACTTTTGATACATTACTATTTTCATGATCATTAATATTTTAATCATATACTGATATGTAAATTATGTAATAAATGTATGTATGATTTTTTTCCGCAGTTATTCTAAGTTCCGTTGACCATTTTTAAAGACATTATATTTTTAACAGATTAGAATAAGGACCACTTTTATATGCTGTAAAGAGACAGTATACTAGAATAATTGTCTTTTTTGCCGTTAAGATTATCATGAAAAATCAACCTACAGTGTCCTTCAATATTACATTCAAAAAATAAAATGTCATTACAACTTTTACGAGAAAAATTGTTTAGAAAGTACCAGTGAAGACAATTTACTTAATCTTCTCGCGTTTTAAAATGTTTGCCTCTGACACTTGAATCGAAATATTAAATCTAGATGAGAATATTCTGAATAGTCTTTTTAATCTTCGCACAGACTATCCATAAATACTTCTGTACTTTGTAAATACAATATAATTTGGCAGCTACCAATAACGATGTTATTCAAAAATAACGATGTTATTCAAACCTACATTTGACCAGAGTTAACTTTACAGATTTTTTACCTACATTCTTATTTTAATGATTATTATTATTAATTCGAAGATCTGTTTTCCGTGCAGATGGTATAACTAGCAAAACTAAGTTTATAAAATGTTTTGTATTAAGAATAATGTTATAGTTAGAGCTTTTTAAGTTATAATAAGACTCAGTTAGGTTTATGGTAATATTAAGAAGTATTATTTTTTAGACAAATATTAAAAGTTTTCGGTTGTAAGTATTGTAATCACCATTCCACTGCACAGTAGCTCTACATTTCACGGTATTGAGTATTTTGCAGACGATATAAATCACTAGTATAAAGGCGTAATCGTCATTACCCAGTAATTTCAACTGTCATTTCAACTCTAATGATGCGGCTACCGTCTGCAAAATACTTAATATCGCTTTAGAAACATAATTAGACTAAAAATGGCTGAACCTGAATAAACACTTCAGTTCACAAAAATAAAACAATGATGTTGAATACTCGAAAATTACTTATTAGTTTGAAATTCAATATACCGTTAACGCTACGAACCAAAGACATGCGTAGTGAAGCCTTTGGATGCAATGTTTTTGCTACTTCTATCATGTTTTTATTTCTTTGTTTGTCTAGACTAGGAGGTGCTACGCTAATATTTTGTTCATGTAGCGTAACAATTACCAAAAGGCAGGCTTCTAATGGTGCGAATTTAAATATTTTCTAGCTAAACTATTAGGCGTCTTTTTTTTTTGTTAAAAATACATACTCAGTATATTAGTACCTACAGTATTTAAAGCAATAACTAAAGAAAAATAATGTACCGTCTACAACATGTCTAAGCTAATCTAGATGATGAAAACTGAACATGACTTAATTTAACATGAAAATATGAGAAGCTAACAGCACACTAAACTTGCACTTATTCAGGTGTCACAAGTACCTAGGTGCATACATTAGATAAACGCACGTAGCACCACGTAAAAGGCCTGCAATGCTCTGATGAGAGACATTCCTTGCGTCAAGTTTCCATTCGAGAAAGGTTGCATAATATGCCAAACTATACCAAGCAGCGACCTTTTAGGGTCAATTTACATTGAAAGGCTTGCTACGAGAATTTTTAGGCTTATCTATATTGCATAATGAACTTAATATCCATTATGTATACCTACAACTTGGCAAAAAAAGAGCTTGAGGCGGTGACAGCTGACTAAAAATAAAATGGATGGCAAAAAATTCGTCATAGAAATACCTATGTACTTAAGAACTAAATAACTTGTAATTTTGAATTGTAGTATGAGAAATGCGCCTGTGAAGCCCCTAATTTTTGCAGACTCTTTTTTGCCAAAATGTACGTTCAAAGTCCGTACGTTGTATCAATTCTAAAGAATTAATACACTAAGGCACAACGCGAGCGTTCGTGCGGAATGCAATGGATATAAAATTCAATATACAATAGTACAGTACAAGCTCAAAACTTCTCATTGCTTCCCGTTTAAAAAAAAAAATTGTTCCCTAATGTTACATAATAGCAAACTTATATAATGATAGATAAAACCGTGGGACGCGCTTTAACATCATCATTATTATCAGCAGAAAGACTGTCCTCAACCTAATTTTCGCTTCAATTATTGCTTTATAATCTTATTTTTGATTCCATATGAACCTCGACATTGGCTGTGTTGAGTATCGTCGCGTCGTCGCGGACAAACAATTCATTTCTAATTGTTATTGTTTCTTTCTGCTCCTGTAATAGTTAAATCCTGTTTAATTTTTTACTTATTTTAAGATGCTAGAGGATTTTAATTATTTTATTTTAAGTAAGTAAAGCATTTACGAGTTCGTATTTGTATTATTCATATTTTTTTATTACTTAATTTAATTGGTTTTATAGATATACCTGAATTTTGTAAAATGAATTTTTCATTAAATATTAACGATATGACCATCAATCAGTCTTGTTTTCATTAATATTATATATTACCCGTATAATTTTTTTTTTCAGTGTTGCATTTTTGTGGTTTCAAATTGTTTTTCACAAACAACATTTCACAAATTTTCATTTCGCAAACTAGGTACAGTTGGCAAAAAAGACTGCAAAAATTGGGAGCCCACTGGCCACAGACATATAAGAGTAGCAGACCATACATTAATCACTAGTTATATAATATATAATATAATAGATGGGTATAATCTTTTTTCCTTTTCTTACAAAAGGACAACTCAATATATGTATCTCGTTCTTTCACCTATTGCAACACTCACACACACATAGACAAAATATGAGGCGTAGTCTATTTTGTGACGCCGCCATATTAGTTAAGCTACATAAGCTACATCGATTCGAATTATTATCATCAGGTTTTCGTAAAAAATATTGCTCGGTTGAGAATTAAATGGTAAAATAATAATTTTATAAAATGGTAAAGTGCAGTGCCTATCAGTGTGATAGTGCTAGCTATAACAATACACCTGGATTGACCTTTCATCGGTAAGTTTTATGTTGCTTTGTTAAGAAAAGCTATTCGGTTCTCTCTGATGAAGAGTTCAAATAATTAGTTATTGTTTAATAGCTTATTACATAGATTTTTAAATTTGGAGCTTAATCGTATATAATTTTGACCTATAACAACAGAAATAAAAGCATTTATAAGTTAGTTTGTTGTAAAGTTGCAAATATTGACAGCTCAAGTACTACAATATTATCGAGGGACGGATTTGGGAACAATTCAAATGATTTTTTGTAGATATGGTACCTATACCTAGATTGTTAAATATTTACGACATCATATCCATAATAATGCAGAGCACAGATTGTCAGCTGTTATAATAATAATCTACAAAAAATAGTCGCAGAAGTCTTAATTATTTTCATTAATACCTATGTCGATCATTCACATTTTTGTAATTTCAGGTAATTCAGATCAAAATTAAACAGTATTAATAAATCTACCAGGTTGTTCATCAACCACACGATAAGAAGAAGAATAAATATATCTATTTTTATTATGTCGTGATTATGTCTTATTCACCATATCCTAAATGCGGCCAAGGCATAAATAGTTGTTCAATGTGTGCGTTTTGCCTACGCTGTTTAAACTTTATATTAGGTCTGCTACTCTTATATGTCTGTGCCACTGGCGCACTTCTCGTGTATAATTCAAAATTACAAGTTATTTGGTGCTTACATAATCTATGACAAAGACATTAGTAATTATAATCAAATGATTCACTTACAAAGTTATTACATTTATCTTACTTATCACTTTGTATGTTATTTTAGTATCTACTCACAAACTTGTCACCGCCTCAGACTCTTTTTTTCTTTTTGCCAAACTGAGGTTGGCAAAAAAGAGTCTCGAGGCGGTGACAGCTGAAACTAAAAATAAAAATCTTAAAAACTAAGTTTGTGAGTACTAAAATAACTTAGAAGTGAATCATATAATTATATTTGATGACAATCAATCAATCAATTTATTTATTTGTATAAAATGTGGTACAAAAGGTGGTACATGAAATTTATATAAGTAAGTGCTAAACACATTTCGCCAAATGTACTTGGCATACAAATATTAATACCTAGTTAAAAGATACAAAGTAGTTAAAGTACCTACTCTTAAAACGATTAAATTTAATGCTAGTAACATTTTAATGAATTGACTATTACAATGCATTCCTGAAATGATAAGAGGAACATTAATTTTTTTTTAAGAAATTCACGAATTGAATAAAAACTATGACTAATTAACCATTTTTTTTAGTACAATACAAAACTTTGTGTAAGGTAGGTCAGTAATTAATTTAGGTATTGAATTATATATATGAGGTGCCATGTAAATTGTAAACACAACTGTGCCTGAATAGTTCTACCCTAGGTACAGGTAGTTTTAAAAGAACTTGTGTTACCTATCGTTTGTTAGAATTGTTGTTGAATTCAAAAAGATAAGGATTACCTTTATTCATCATAGAAATATGTAAGTACCAAATAACTTTTATTTCTGAATTGTACCTAGTATGAAAAGTTTTTCCAGACTTTTTTTGCCAAACTGTAAATGAAAATTGCATAATTTTTTCTAAAATCTAATATTTTGATTCATTAATAGGGACCTATAGGTATTATATTAGACAGGTAAAATAAACTAAATAGGAATGTGAATAGTAAATGCTTATTTAAAATTAATTCTGCAAAACGATCGCTCCTTCGTTAAGACTGGCTGCGCTATCACACCCCCATCAAAGTCAAGAAAAAAAAAAGGGCATCGCTTGGCATTGAGATAGTGGGACTGGGGGTACGGCGGGCTTGAAGGCGTGTTTCAAGCGGTGGCAATTACATTTGTACAAATGTACACATACATTATTGTTATTGTATACATTGCCTTATTTTGAAAAAAAAATGTGGTCACCGTATTAGACAGAGACACCGCTGATTTTAAATAGTTCTCTTTCAAGACCAAACTATTAATACAACTCTATACTAAATCTATGCTTTTTATATCTGTAATCAGATGGTAAGGTGTACATTTCTCCAAGGTGTACAAAGACTTTGGATCATCATGGTATTTTTTTTCTAGTCCACTTTGTTGCCAAAAATAAGAAGAATAAGACGTTTTGATTTTGACAATGACATTGACAATTGACATCTCGTTGTCAATGTGATAATAAATAATTACGTATCGGAAAAAAAGATCTTAGTGTATTATTGTCTGAATCCGATTAGAGATTATAACATAATATTACAGCAAATTTTCATTATTGTAAATTTACTGATTCAGTTGCATCATGTCCTACCTCGATATTTAAATCTCTTTGAATAGCTGTGACAAAAATATCCATAAAACTCTGTTGCTAAAACAAATCAATACAGTTTATGTTGCTTTACAGTTTCTTCTACAGCTATGGCAAGATTGGGAAAAACTGCTCAAGAATTTATTCAGGATTCATTTTCACCGATTATCGCAGTATTGTGCAGCCCTAAAGTAGAAAATGTTGTCTCTAAAAATAATCTTTCATTCACCGAAATGTTACAACCATTCACATGTATGGACTGGGAAGGCAAGTATTCATCTATAATAATGTTTTGGCTTTTAGAGAAATTTCTGGTTTATTTTATATTGTGGTGGTTTAAGACACTTATTTCTCATAACTGAATACAATTGACTTACCTGTGAGAAACACTATTATTATAAATTAACGAGCATAGGAACAGAGTACACACACTATTATGCTATCACTTACGTTATAATCACTATCAATATTTATACATATATTTGTACTTGAATAAATAGGTATGTGACAGCAGATAGAATTACTCTTATCATATAAACATGGATGTCTACAATATGTGTGTGTTACTGAATTGAAATACCTTCAATTGGAACTCCAGTATCCAAACTAGGACAACATAATTTTTTTAAACACTTCTATAAGCCTTTTTATACATTGTGTGATAAAATTCTAGGTCAATTTCGAGACCCGAGTGGAAGTATATGTACAATCAAAAACTGGAAATTAATTATAAGAGATGTTAACTGGAAGCCATTACAACCAACTGAAGCTAGAAGACAATTAAATAATGCTGTGCTACATAATTATCATGACAAGACTGTAACTCTTGAGATAGGTAGGCATAAACATGTTTTTGTAAACCATTCACTCCAAATATCTTTTTGCTGTTGAATACATTGCATGTAAATATTGCTATTGCATGCTAGAAGGGCTGAAGGTAAACCTCAAATACAACCCTAGTGAGTGTTTTTTTTAAATCATGTAATTACCTGTTATTTGCAACTATGCTAAAAAAGTTGGATACTTACTTGAATAACTTGAAATAATACAGAACTTAAAATGTATTAAAAGTATTTTCTTATGTTGTTGGCTGGCAGCCTAATTTCGTATCATGTGTCAAAATTCTTTATAGATAAAAAAAAATTGTCGCTAACAACACATGTCGACAGCAAACTTATTGCTAATAACACACTAACATAATTCTCTATCTCTCTACAGATGGACGAAAATTTGATATTCCTCAATCTACACATTGGTTTGATGCTTGGAGAGAGACCTATTTAGAAGTACAATTTCCTTCGGATCACGAATTCACTAAACACTTTATATCTTGTGTAATAGTTGGCACAACACTAGATGAAAATGTTATAGACAGTTTTAACAATTTGAATCAGCAATATGCGCAGTTACAAAATGTTACTCCACCAAAATTGCCTAAATGGTTCAATAGTGGAGTGTTGAAATCTTATTTACTTCTTCATGATGTGTCTGCAGTACCAAAAGAAAAGTAAGTTTATTATAATAATACACAATAGTGCAGATTTTCTTGCTCTGAACTAATTTTAGTTTCACTATTACTCTCTAAATAAAAATAAATTAATCAAAAAAAAGACTGAAAATTTAACTGTAAAATTGTAACTGACCTGAAATTAGACAGGACCTATGCCTATGACATTGTATGGATACTTTAATTCTCTTTCATATCATACAAATAGACTAACTTGACATCTCTAAAAATCTTATATCCTTTTTTCATAACTCTATTAGAAAGTTAGCAAGTGTAAATTATGACTGTATACAAAAAATAACATAATCAATTTTATGTTTATTAAGGTTTTTTTAAACAAAGAATAACATTTGTCTCATTATTTACAGAGCAGACGCTGCATTTGAGACACTGAAGCAGACTTTCGGAGCAACAAACTGTTTTATGTTATCAATTAACTCAAAAAGCACTTTAGACCAAAATGTATCAACTGATTTGTGGGCTCAGTATGTTAAAAGAACATCACAATCTAATGTAATTGCTTTTAGTATAGGTACATAGTCTTAAATCGTTATTTAAAACATTTAATTATAAAACTATTTTAATTTTCAGAATGAAATGTCTTCATCACATAATAATTTGCCTACCACTCCAGCTGAGCCACAACCAGTATTCGCGCCTGCCTCTACTAACATAGGAGGTTGTATTAATATTTTGAGATAATAATATATTGTTAATATATTTATGACGTATTTTTTACCACATTTGTTCCAGATGAGAATACTACTATGATCTCTTCAATTAATCCAGAAAATGTTCACCCTCTAACAGCCCAAGAAACAGATGTGTATGATAATGCAAATAGTTTGCAGGTAACATAGTTATGTAATAGTACATTACGTTTTAAGTAGTGATCGGATAACCGAATGCATATTTACCTAAAGTTAATAATATTTCGCTATGAAAGTATGGAAGCGGCTTCAGAAAAAATTTTTTTTGATCAAAAAAATCCCGGGAACACGGGATTGCGTAACCGATCGAATGCATATTTACTTGAAGTTATTTTTAATCGACTTCTATCACTGGTTATAAGGACGCGCGGTACTTAAGCAATTAATATTGAATAATGTATAGGTACATATAATGTTTTTCATCATACTTGCAAGCAAAAAAACAACAAAATACAGTACAATTTATTTATTGTTGGTATGCGTATGTCGCAGGGTATTATTTATTATGGTTTATACCGCGCTTACCTACTTGTATGCTTATCAGAAGTCGAATAATATTGTTTGGTTTTTTAAGCATTCATCTTGAGTCTACAGTCTAATGTATTTTGTTTCAATTTCAAACTCTTAGCTTAAACTTGCATTTTACTCTCTGGGGTCGTATTTTAGATATAATTTTCGTTTTTCTATTTTGTAATAGCGCTTTTTTACTCGCAAATATGATGAAAAATAAATAAATAACACCAATTACTCTTATATACTACTGTTGTCAGCTTATAATAAAGTCCTGCTGCTGGGCTGTCTTCTCCACAACTTTTTCTACGTATTTCGGTCCAAAGCCAGTACCAATCGCTAATGGTTGAATCCAATTTTTCCACCTTAAATAGTTTTCCGAGGACTATTTCATGCTCATACCTTCCAGATTCCGTCGTCAGTCACTGCCGGAGCGGTGGCAGCTCCCATCAATACCTTTTTTGAAGCCATGTTGAGTCTATTATTACTTGTATTCTTTGTTCATTGGGAGATAACATAGGATAAACCTCAAAAATTAACTCATTTCAATGATATTATTTTTCTGTAATACCAAAATTAATATCTTACAGACTCATTCATTTTCTGGAAGCTCTGAAAGTGTTAACGTGGCTGGAAAAGGCTTAGAATGTTTAACAGAAGTTCATGGCACTGCTCTGAATGCAAATGATATTGAGGCAATTAAGACATTTTTACAAGAATATGCATCTAAAGCATTACTGCCATATATGGAAAAACAAATATCACAGCTGTCTGAAGTTGTAAGTTGTTATTTTTGATTATTATTTATGTAAATCTTTTTCGTTATACTAATGATACTTAAACAATTAATGATAAAAACAAAACTTAATTCCCATCTACGTGGATAGATTATTACATGGAAAAAATGATTTCGCCTTTTATCGAATGAGCATAGTAAATGCCGGAGCAAAGTGAAAGATCGGCCAAATCGGCCGACTAAGCAATCGGCAAGTGTGTATGTGGAAGAGCGCCATACTGATTTAGGGGTCTGCCGATAGTTTGCCGCCCGTTCTGTTTGAATGTAATCGTGTGGTTTATTAAACTTTTTTATCGGGTGAAACCGAATCATGTTACGTACGTATTTGGATAGATCTTCATAATTAGGTATTTAAAAACCGACCAAACTATCATAACTATAACTATATTATATGTATATACATACATAATATACAATATCATTGGGCAAAATTAAATAAAAAGATAAATTTAAAGTGGTCTCTCCTACATGTAAAGTGGGGCTGAATTTGCTGTTAAGTAAGCTTATCTACAGCGTGTAACAGAAGTCCGAAATAATACATTAAGGGCGTATAAGGTACCCTATAAACAATCATTGAGCATAGGTTTTGGAACCGAACCCCAAACAATACTCGAGTAAACCAGGGTCAAAGTTTTCACCAAAATCTTTCAAATACAGCCTTTCAATTTTAGTTGAAAGGTAAATCAACACGTATCCGGTTATTTACCTTCAATAAATTCTTTAAGTAAGCACTAGGCACACGTAGGATAATGAAATCTGTCATTATTGAAGAAAATGAAACCAAAAGAATTATTTTGTGTGAAAAAAAAAATGCCTCTTTTGCATTCAATATTTACACAGGTGATTCTCTTCATGATATACATACATCCCCTTAAGTATTATTTCGGACTTCTGTTACACGCTGTATATTACATACTTTCTAATAGACACTTCCTCCAAAAAGTCTTATCATGGCCTCCTAAAAATTGGAAGTTTAAAAGCTTAATATGCTCGCCAGACATATTTTTGTTTCGACATTACCTTGATTGAATTAGCGCCGTTGTATAATATATCCCAAATAATTTGAATTCATACCTAATTAAATATACAGGTCGCAAACAGAAAAGGTGTTAGTAGATCATTACTATCAGCCACGAAACGGTGGTTCGGCACCGGGAAGACTGGAAGCACCACTGGAAACAGCACAGTCATGTATGTAGTAAACATAACACAAAACTACAGTGACTATTTATATTAATATACCCTACTATATACATAATATATGAATTTATTTTAGTTACACAAGTGATTGCCCAGAGTTACAATTACGGCGGCTGGGCGACCTGTGGTTCTTATGTCGACAGTGGCAGCGTGCATTCGATTCTTACCACACAGCCAAGAGAGAGTTCTACGCGGACAGCGCATGGCTCTGCTACGCGGGCGCGCTTGAAATGGCTGCTATTAGCGCGTTCATGGCAGGAGATTCTAATCGCAAAACACACAGCTACATGGAGGAGAGCATTGTTACTTATCTGAATACCTGTAGGTATGTAACTTACGCATTGAATTTTTTTTTTAACAGAACAGGATGTTAACTTGAAACATTAATAACGATAAACATTCTGTTACAGGATGGTTCAGTATGCTGTTAGAGCAACCTTACTATCGGTCCTTTGCTTGAGTGGCTCTGGTATACATGGCGAGGCGGCTAAACAATTAATTCGTATGACATCTGAGGATAGTGATTTGCGAAGTGCTATGCTTTTAGAACAAGCAGCGCTATGTTTCTTGTCCGGCCCCGCCGCTAAAGGCATGTGCAGAAAGTATGCTTTTCATATGGTGTTGGCAGGTCACCGATTCTCAAAAGCAGGGCAGAAAAAACATGCATACAGATGTTACAACCAAGCTTACCAGGTGAGACTCTTGCACAATATATCTTTTCGTGAGCAGAAGGTCCTCGAAGCTATACGGTCTTGATGTCATATTAACCGCTATATAAAATGCCCTAAGAGCAAAACGTCCACTCATACGCGCTCATCAACTGTGCTATATATATAGGAAAAGCGGGCGGTAATACGCAGTACGAAACCTCCATTTTGTATTTTATTTGCATATTATTGCACGTTGTTTATTTCCTTGCAAGTACTCGTATGATGAAAAACATCGTAGGTATGCCACGCAGACGTACGACAATTACTCGCCAGCGGCTCGGACTTTAAATGTCAGTTCCTTCGATAAAATAGATATTGCATACGTAGCATCCTTGTAACACAATGCACTGTTATGCTCTCCACTTGATTTTGATTACTTTGGCAGTGCAAATCTATCTGATGCTGATTGTAACAATGAAAAGAAAGTATAGAAGATTTTGATCCAGGCAATAATAGATTAGAGAGTATGATTTACTTGTCAATCTTAACCAATGAGAATCAACAAAATACAAAAAAGAAATACATACAGCCGAACATAGAACTTCCTCCTTTTTGAAGTCGGTTAAAAAGGAAAAATCGATCACGAGCAGTATTTGAACCTGCGACCTACGTTTAAGCCACCAGGCAGTCGGCCACTAAGCTATTTGTAGAGAGTTACAAATAACTTAGTGGCAGAAGACTGGTGGCTGTGGTGAAGGAAATTTAAAAAACGAATTATCAATTCAGAATATGGTTCTAATAGCTCTGATCGTATAGAAATTTGAAAAATATAAAATATGATGCTGCCAAGGTATACGAGAGCAGCGGCTGGCGGCTGGCGACGGACCACGTGCAGTTCGCGCTGGGCCGCCTGGCGGGCGCGCTGCGCCACACGCGCCACGCGCTGCGCTGGCTGGCCGCGCCACTCGCGCCGCGCGGGCTGCAGCCGCCGCACCAGCAGGACGCCTTCCTGCGGGAGTACATGCTGGCATTCCAGGTCATTCATCTGCTACACTACTAATAGTAATACATATTACACCCATATTTTCAATCGTTACATAAAATAAGATCAGAATTGTTCCTCCCCGAATGTAACAGTAAAAGATTTGCCCAACAAAGGTTTTTTTACACCCACATTTCACCCGTGACGTTATAAATATCAGGAGCTGAGCCTGCTGCATCATTCATACAGGATACAGTTCTAGTCTCTGTGCTGCTCCTGAGAATTTTTAGATGAAAAACCAAATGAAACTGCCCAACTTCAGAATCGACTTCAAACAGTCGTACTGATGACGTGGTGGTCTAGTTGTCTAATCTAAAGTTGGTTTTTGATTTCTAACCACAATCTAAAATAATGGTGATGTTGTGTAGTTGTGTACAACGGGAACAATAAAATAATTGTTATCTATAACAGCAATGGTTGGAAAGTTCGGATGAGGCACGGGAGCGATTGGAACAGTTGCCTTTACCGCTAGTAGTGGAGCGGGACACCAGCGTGCTATGCGTGGGCCCGGCGCCGCTGGCCGAGCCGCGCCGCCGCGCCGCCACGTCGCAGGCGCTCAGTGACGTCACGAGCGCGCCCGCCGCGCCGGCCGCCTGGCGCACTATGGAAGAGATGTTGCTTCAGGTCGCTCAAGGCGCAGTGCCCATGATATTTAAGCCTACCGTCGATCTGTATACCGACGCTACCGACTCCGAGCCGCTTGTTCCACAAGGAGGTATTAATGACAGTGCATAATATAGTTTTCTTTATGAAAGTTCCTCTATGGACCTAAATTATTGTCATGACAATTGATCGATCTTTAAAATATTTTGATTTCAGAGCCCATACAAATCTCCATCACCTTATGGAATCCCTTAAAGATTTCATTAATTTTAAAAGATGTGGAACTATTGTGGCAGTTTGTTCATGCAAATGATGATGGTACATTAGCTGAAGATGAAGTACTGAACAATGAGCAGGCTTTGTCCGCGGGACAGGCTTTGGAGAGCAACATTATATTTAGTCAGAAAATTAAATCAGTGCTCTTGGAAGGTGATTGCAAGAAAGTGTTAATCTTCACGTTAACACCCTTGAAAGTTGGTCGACTTAACATTCATGGATTGGCTTACAAGTAAGTAGAACTTATGGTTCCATTATGAATGTTGATAAAATGAATGTGCGTCTACTATAAACTTATACATATTATATCGAATAAAAAAACAATTATCTAAACTAAAAATCCGCATGGGTAGTATTCATTCATCCATGGCTCAACTTATACTAGTCATGAATGAGATTTTATTATTTATAATACGCTGACCATATTTAGTACGTAGTCCTAGTCGTACTACCGCGTTCTATTCACGCATCGAGCTAACTTGGTCGGTTTGTGCGTGTAACTATCGTTGATATACGTTTGTTTGTTATTGATTGTCGAAGTACCTGCGACTGCGATTTAAGATATTAAGTATGGGTTCTCAAAAATTACAACATTATCATACACCAGCGCTTCGTCCGCGTGGATTTCAGGCTTTTAAGCCCCGAAGAAAAAAGGGGGTGTTATAAGTTTAACTTGTGTATCTGTGTCCGAGGCATCGTAGCTCCCAAACGGATGAACCGATTTTAATAACAATTTTAGTTTAACATATTTAACAAAAAAAAAATAGAGGAGCTTTATATCGGGGTTTCTTAAATTTTAAATTTATAGATACGTATCACCCCTTATTTTACACGCAATGCAGCTCTAGGTACATTTCTCTAGGTACATGGGATATTTCTTTCAAATTTCATGATTCTAGGTCCATCGGCTTAGGCGGTGCGATATCTATCAGTCAGTCAGTCACGGTACTATTTTGTATGTACAGTCAGCTGCATACTTACGAAGCAGAATTTAAAAAATATGTCAGCAATGGATTAGTTATAAAAATAATTCAAAACTGTTAGTTATAGTCTTATTATATCACAAGCTGCCCGGCGCGACTTTGTACGCGTAATAAAAATGTTTAAACAAAAATTTTATAATATTGTTAAATTTTTTCAAGTACAACCTATTTCAATTGTTCTCTAAACAATTCATATAGGTCGACTGTCAAATTCTTTTTTCTCTCGTGTACCTTTTCATTTAAACGTAGGTGGTACGACAATTATTAACGTCGGGCATTATAGCCATTTCAGTCTGCCCTGTATTGTCACAGCAATTTTTCTCAGTATCCACTATCTACAACACATGTGCAATGTGCATCGTAGTCCACTAGCTGATTTGTTGATTATGTATGTTCTCAGTGGAATATCATTCAAAAAGGCTTACTTTGGAAAAAAAAATGACTAGCTTTTAATTTATTACTTCCATTAGTCATTACATTGTAAAACATCTTCTGTTCGCGGTTCTTGTTTAGATTGATCAATGCAGAATCAGGATCTGAAAATGGAAACAGTGTGATGATATCAGGGAAACTCAATCTCACCCCTAATGGTAAAACACCCGATAAGCGCCTACAAATAACTGTTATTCCAGAATCACCTTGTTTGCAAGTAAGTAAAGACTGTGATTTACAGAACACGTATTTTTACATTCCTGCCGTTTTCAAATTCCTGGCTACCATTACATATCTATACTATTGATATGTTCTAACATAAATTGAAAAAATACTGGACGGAGCATCGGCGTATTGTCTGCTGACTTATTTTTCATAAAATCAGTGATTACTGTGAGCTAGGTGTGAACAGAGCCTTAGAATCACTAGCATTCTTAAAACTTATATCCTAGTTATAACGAGATGACCATCACTGATTATTTTAATTAATATTTTGTAGAATTTTGATTTATCAAAACTTTTGATACCTTAACATGGCTATATTTAACCATAATTTCATATTTTAAACATCGATATTATATCAAAACTATACAAATAGATCAAATTATAGTGTCTGCTTTAAATATCCAAATTTAAGAAGGTATAAAAACTTCAAATAATGCAACCTGCATTTTCAATAATAGGTACCATGCAGACAGCACGGTACCAATAATATAACCAATTACTCAGGAAGACAAGCTAGTGTATAAAATTATTGTTATTGTAGATGACATTTTCGGAAATCAGCCCTGATATTATTAGTGGAGAAATGAGAACTGTCGACGTAGAATTCACTAATGTGGGACCTGTTGACATGAACAACCTTTTTGTTGCTGTATCTCACCCTGACTGCGTAAACCTCGTCACCTCCGATGATGGAAATGATTTTAAAGTTTTGTATGACGAAAAGTATCGTGAACCACCAGCTTATTCAGGTATGCAACCTCCAAAATTTGAATGTCATTAATAATAAAAGAAGTTTAGGAAATCTAAACTAACAAAATAAAATGATTCTTAGTCCTATGGTTGTGAGTAGTACATGTTTTATTGCTCTATATGTTAATAAAACAACACACTCCTACATGTAAATAGCTACATGTGGGCTCACTAGAACGTTCACAACGCAGACGAGCGGGCGGCGCGTGCGGCGGCATGGCGCAACGCAGCGGCGCGACACGTGCGCGCTGTGGCGCCACGCGTGGCGCGCGGACACGTGCTGCACGCCACGCTGCAGCTGCGCCCGCTGGCGCCGCGCGCCGACCTGCTGCTGCTCGCCTACTATGACACGGGGCTACGCTGCAGGCCCTACCGTCTGCTGCGACACGTATTCCGCTTCAAAGTGGCCGTGAGTACACAGACCTAGATCACACTGCTCGACTACCTTAGGGTCTGAACGCATCACCATGGTCCGTGCTGCTCCATGAAATGTCGCGACTGTGTTCTAGTTCGATCACTCAAATAGTGATGTGGTTAGGACTTTACTCGTTACATGTATTTCAGTGAATAGATTAGGATAAAATTTTGATTGAAGTTTCGGTTTCAGGAGGCGGTCGAGTTGGCGGTGACCCCGCGACGAGGGCTGCGGCATGTTGGCGGAGATATCGTTGAGAACATGAGTCTAGCAGTTGAAGTCAAAAATATTTTCAGCGAAAAGGGCGAAGAAGTGAGTGTGGAAGTATTGGAGGCGTCGTTGCTGAGTCAGCAGTGGAGTCTGACCGAAGTGGTCGTGGCGAATGGCGCAGCAGATTCATTGAGCTCTAGAGAGAAACTTCACTTTGTGCTACGAGCGTGTCGAATTCTAAAATCGCTCCCGCAGGATACAGTTGAATATACTCGCGTCAAAATCGCCGATGGTCATCCAGACGCTGTTGCCGATATTAATGTTTCTCCTTATTCTAAATTTATTGTAGATGGCCAACATTCCTTTATCGATGCCCCCGACTCCGCTATTGCTCAAGAAATTTCAACTAAAAGAACGGGATTGATTCAGTCAATGTTTGTTCTTCGTTGGAGAGTGCATGAAAAAACTAAAGGAAAGACTGCAGTTGGTCAGCATTGTTTATGGTTAGATTGTTTTACAAAAGCCGTGTCTCGCGAAAGAGAGTATGTTCCTGGAGAAGTGACTCCCATACAACTTGATGAATATGACACTAAATTAGATGTACGTGAATCTAATAACAAAACGAAAAAAGACAATGTTGTGATATTTAGATTGGAACATTCTAATCACATCAATCATAATTTTAATGAAATGAAACTATGTTTGGTACCGATTACATTGAACATTGTCAACTGTTATGGAGTTCCTGTAAACGTCTTCATTGATATGTCGAAACAAAAAAACAGGTGATTATTTATTACATACCTAATAGTTATTTGTGCTTTTCTTGGTATTGGAAAAATTCGATTATATTTCTTCTATTTAATCTCGACAGTTTATTCTGTTTTTAAAAACTAACTGTGCTTGCACCTGTATGGCTATATATAATGCAATAAAACATCGGTCTTGTTACAGAGAATTGTCTGGAGAGTTAGGTTGGGCCGGTGCACTGAGCTACGGATCCGATGTGGAAGCCAAAGAGTTGGGCGTCAGTGTTAACCTCGACAAGTTTGAGTCTAAACGTGTTCAAGTACGCGGTGTGTGTGCCGCTCCAGGGACCTATCTCGTCGGGTCTGCATTTAACGTATCTACTACTGGAGCAGATATCAATCTCAACGTTAACAATGTTTCTAATAATACTTCGTTATTAATTGTTGAGAAAGTTGCTTAAAAATCTCTACCATTCTTTTTATATTACAGTTTGGAGCCACTTTATATTGCTTCTCCATCAAGCCTAGGCTTGCTTTACTAATATTGTAAACCAGAAGCATTTAAAGAAAAGTCTGTCACTCTCTTTTTGACATTTAAAAAACAGCCCGGACAATTAATTAAAGATGAGTGTCCCCCGAGCACGGTCCACAATGAATGTTACCTAATTAAAATCAATGATATTTTGTACTAAATGTCATTGATTTTAATTACTTAATATTAAAATTAGGCACTGATTTAAAGAGGCAGTTGTAAATAGCGGTTTTGGTAAAAGTTACTAATTATAAATGGCACGTTTAATAACTAGTTCAGCAGTTAAAACTAAGCAGTAAAGTAAACAAAAATGAGTAATAAAAAATAATGAAATGGATCAGTGAATACATAATTGAGTAGGAAAATAATTAAATGGGCGGTAAAAATTATTAAACGAGCGGTTACGTGTGAGCAGTAATAAATCGGAATTTGTCGGTAATAAATCTCATTCTAAGCAATTCTATAAACAATTAGGTGTTAAAGTAGTAAACGATAATTTTGATAAGCTATAAAATTTATTTTATTTGCTAATTAATTTTAGTCGTATGACCTTATGCTTTATATCATATAATCTTTATCATATAATCGACGAATCGCCTACTTCTGGGTGGTTTTTAAAAAAATAACCACGAAGGGGAAGGCGAGGTCTATTCGCTCGCTTCGCTCGCTCACACGACCCCGCCATTCCCTTCTAACCTAACCTGTCCGATTCGGGGTGCCCTAAAGTCCATACACAGAATCATAAACTGCCTAACTATTTATCGAACTGCTCATTCCATCATTTTTACCGCTCATTCAGTTATTGGACTGCTCAATTATTTTTTGAATTGACATTGTATGATAAAATAACCGATTAATTATTTTTTTATTACTGTCCATGTTTTACTGTCGCAATAATTAATCAACCGCCATTAAATTAAATAACTGCTCAATATGTTTTTCAACTGATCATAATAACATCTCGAATGTTTAAATAACAGCTTAAAAAATTAGTTCCCTTAAAATTATAATCAGCCTTCGTTTGCGTTTAGCGCACTCCACGCGCTCGAGGGACATTTCTCTTCGTTCATCTGTCTCCCCCAGGCGGGGTGGATAATCGGAATTCGTATTATTTTTCGTACCTACAATTTATTTTCTCCCTCATCAGTATAGTCATTGATAGAACATGACAAAAACAGCCCAAGTTACTCAGTAGCATATGGTAATGCTAATGAACGCGAAGTACGAATTTTTGTTTTTTCAGCCCAGAGGTTTTAGATTTCAATGAAGAAATATTTATTAGTGAGCCTGAGCCCTTGTTGTTATTTATTCGGCCATAGATATTAATAATAATTAAAAAAAACCTTTACAGCACACTACAAATTCCCTTCAGGTGTAAGGTCTTTCGAATCCAATTAAGAATCATATCTGTAAAAACCTACAATTTTAAGTTTAATAAATTATACTGAATTACATAATCGTTAATTATTCTATAAAACTGTAAGCTTGATGATAATGATAAGTACCTAAACTGTGTTACAAGGGGTGGTAGTGTGGTACGTATGCAATTAGGTACCTACTATCGAAGGGATATTCCCTCCATGAAGCCCGAAACGACAAAACAAGGTTAGTTGTAGTTATAATTCAATGCGTATAATAATTTAATGTAAATAAAAACGAAATGGCGGGTTCGTACTCGTAGGTACCACGCATACCTACTGCGCATGTTTTTTTTTTTCTAAACAAGAAGATTTTTACACATCATGATGCGCATTCAGCCTGCTATCTAGAACATTATATAAAATATTTTTTATATAGGTTGGTACTACCTAATAACTTAATACTTATACTTTATTACTGTATAATTAATATAGTCGATCGTCGTTCTAATAAATGTTTAAATAAATATTTAATAACATTGTTCGGCAATTTAATTGCTTTCATATCCTATTTTTATAAGACGACGGTCAATATTTTGTGGGGTGCCTATTCAAACTCTATTTATTAGTTATTACGGTTCTTTACTTGCATCTTACGGTATATAGCGTAGTTTTAGATTAAGTGCCAGCTTTTCTAGTTATTAAAGAAAATGTGCCGTAGGTATGTAGATAATTAGATAAGTAGGTACTCAACAATGTATATTTTCAATAATGAATCACAATTTTAAATTCAGGTCTAGTTTTTTATAAGTACCTACCTATATCGAAAAACCTATTTTAAGTTATAGCTACTTGACGTAATAAGCACTCGAAATGGAGCATATTTTATTGGTAATGTATTTCGAGCACAATTTAATAGTTTTCCCTTACGATTGTACATAGTAACTGTTTTCATAAATCCATAAAATTAGTATGGCGATTTATTATTTTTCACGAAAGGTTTTTATTTATTTTGTACTGTATGGTAAGTGTTTTTCTTAATTGCAAAAAAAAAACAAAGTCATAATTATGTAAGTAATAATTATGATCATAATTACATCTGCTATATTATAAGTATCATACTGGTTGTCTTCGGAGAGCCTGCCTACAAAATTTCACAATAAATGCCTATTATTGCTACTTTTCGCTTCTGTCATTTCGGACTTCAAGAATTCGGTTTGGTAAATTTATTTATGAAATTTATACGGCGCAATTATTTTACAATGGCCTAGTAACATGGCTTAACTTAACATTTAGAGTATTTAGACAGTTATTTAGT
This sequence comes from Protodeltote pygarga, assembly GCA_936450705.2. Classification (NCBI taxonomy): domain Eukaryota; kingdom Metazoa; phylum Arthropoda; class Insecta; order Lepidoptera; family Noctuidae; genus Protodeltote; species Protodeltote pygarga. The sequence continues at coordinate 8,696,741 of OW388249.2, read as the reverse complement.
ACTTACCTATATCTGATTTGCCCCCAGATCAGTGGCGTAGCGTGCCTTGGTGGGGCCCCGTATAAAAATATATTTGGGGGACCTTTTTTTTTTCTTTTTCGCTTTTTTTCAATGATAAAACTTTACGTCCGCCCCTGTAGCCCGGGGGCCCCGTATAATTGATACGGCTGATACGGCGGTAGCTACGCCCCTGCCCCAGATACCAAACAATTGGTACCTATCTTTGCTTTACAGCAAAAAATTTGAATCGGCATGAAAAGAAGTGTTTATCATAATAGGTACTTACTGTTATCAAGAAAGAGTCGCACATCTTTTTACTTACGTAACTATTTAGCTTTTTTGTATAGGTCGCTAGGAAATATGTACCTACTCGTATCTACTATCTACCTAGGTATTTAGTGCAAATTACTCTTACGCTAGTGAACCAATAAACCGTTTGCTCAATATGTATAGGTACTTGATGATATCAGTTTTACAATATTATATATGTACAATCAATCTAAATAATAATATACCTACGCTCGACCCGCTCGCCACGGAAAGATGATGGAGCGGCGAGCGCGGCATCCCTAGCGCGACCGCCGAGAGTAGGCATAAAAAACGCAGTACATACATGAGCTTTACTTCTGTACTCTCGGTGTTTTGTGCCACGATCTTGGGCGTACCGTGCCGACGCTCTAACCGCTGAGCCACTGTATCCCATCAGAATCAGTCGAAATTTCAAATCTCTTTATACGCCTAGGGCGTGTGGTAATATCTATCGGAATACATTACGTATCCGACTCAATGTTCCAAACTTTGCAGTTTTAGAAGGCACCGATGCGATATTACCAATTTTCTTAATATTTTTTGTGAAATTTTTACATGTTTTAGCACATGTTAGCTTATTAAATATAAATATTTAATAAGAAATTTGAAAAAACAACTGATACGGATGGGATTCGAACCCACGATCTTCAGCGTACCGTGCCGACGCTCTAACCGCTGAGCCACCGTATTCGGTACCAAATCGGTAAATATCGGTGTTACGCGTGAACATATAAAAAAAATATTAAAATTCTCCTTTTCTGCAATCGGTTAAAAATGTTTTTTTTTTTTTTGTTTCTTCATTGGCAAGTCGCTATTTGGTTAAAAATGTTTCCGAATAAGTTAGGAGTCTCGCTTAAATTTAAGGATAAAAAAAAAACAAAACAAAAAAGAATAGTTATTTCTGCCAAAATATTTTTTTTTTTATTGTAAAGATTTATCTTCTGTGTATAAATGGAGGTACCTATTCATATTATAAAAAACAAAGTCGGGTTTGTTTGAACACATAAATCTTAAGAACGGATCGATTTTAATGGTTTTTGGAACACTCGGGTAGAGTAGGAGTAGAGTAGGATAGTAGTAGAGCAAGGAAGAGTAAGGTAGGGTAGATTAGGTGTACTGGTACCTACGATAATCACGATTACAAAGTTGCGTCGGGCTGCTAATATAATTACAAAAAAGGTACTCCCATGACTACTACTAACATACTAGAATTCTATTATATAGAATTCTATTCAGTACTAAACAGAATAATAATTAACCGAAACGAGTATTTATTTACTCACTTCGAGTGTATATGTTGCAGTCAAAACTTTTAGCCGGTCAAAAGTACTTTTGACTGGCAAAATCAGGCAAAAGTACTTTTGACTGCACAGGTTGGTCAATAGTAGTTTTGCCGGTAAATCATTGGTTAATAGTACTTTTAACTGTAAATTTGCGGTCAAAAGTGGATTTAACTGACGCTCCTGGTCAAAACTACTTTTAACCGCTAGATAGTCAGTCAAAATTACTTTTAATCGTTAGGAGTGGAAATTAAAGGGCACTCATTTAAAGAGGCAGTACAAAATATTGAATGAGCAGTTACGTGTGGTAAAATAGTTTTTGTGATAGGCTATCATTTAAACGATAATTTTGGTAAGCTATAAAATTGATTTTATTTGCTAATAATCTAAATAAATAAAATAATTAAAATAATCTTTATCATATAATTGACGGAGCCCCGCTTCGCGGGGCTCCTACTTCTGGGTGGTATAAAAAAAAATAACAACGAAGGGGAAGGCGAGGTCTATTCGCTCGCTTCGCTCGCTCACACGACCCCGCCATCCCCTTCTAACCTAACCTGTCCGATTCGGGGTGCCCTAAAGTCCATACACAGAATTGTAATCTGCCGAACTATTTATCGAACTGCTCATTCCATCATTTTTACCGCTCATTCAGTTATTGGACTGCTCAATTATTTTTAGAATTGACTTTGTATGATAAAATAACCGACTGACACGACCAGTCAAAACTACTTTTGACGGAATCAGTTGGTCAAAAGTACTTTTGACCAGCTTCATTGGGCAATAGCACTTTTGACTGTTATTTCAGTCAAAAGTACTATTGACGAAAGCCTATGGTCAAAAGTACTTTTGACTGATTTTGCCAGACAAAAGTAGTTTTGACTGGTTAAGGGTTTTGACTGTAACTATGCTTGGCCAATGTAAGTGGCAGATTTTTGTGGAGCTGTTTACACGTTGGGCCAACGTGTGTTCGCGACTTGAGCCTAGGGCTGCCAACCTTACTATAAATTGGCAAAAAAGAGTCTGGCGCACTTCTCGTATTACAAATTGTTTGGTACTTATTTATTTCTATGAATATTTTTATATCATCAAATGAATCACTTTTAAGTTATTTAAGTACTCACAAACTTAACTTTTAAGACTTTTATTTTTAGTTCCAGCTGTCACCGCCTTAGACACTTTTTTGCTAAGCTGTACGCAAAAATACTAAATTTTAGGTCGATGAATCAATAATTTGCAACACCAAAACAAATGAACTATTCACTTGACAAAAAGTGCAAAATTGCAAATTATATTTCTCAAAGATAACTTTGTCTTCTATTTTACGCTTTCTGTTTATTACTGTATTCAGACAAAAAAATGTTGGCAACCCTACTTTCGCCAAATCCATAGAAAGTCCCCAGTTCACGTGGGCCCTAAGATAAAGTATTACTTTATCTTAGCGAGGGCCCGATTGGCAAGCATTTTGACTTGACAGATTTTTCTGAGCCCACACGTTGGCCGTCAGTGAGCCGTCTGTCTCTCACAGATTATATTAACTTAGAACAACTGTAATTTGAAGAAAGACTACAGTTTGGCAAAAAAGAGTCTTGATTGGGGGCGCCACAATTTAAAATTTTATGTTATTTGGTCGTTACATATTTCTTTGACGAATTTTGTAACATCAATTACAATCAAATGAATCACTTGTATTGTACTTTTAGTACTCACAAACTTAGTTTTTAAGATTTTTATTTTTAGTTCCAGCTGTCACCGCCTCAGACCCACAGACATATAAGAGTAGCAGACCTAATATAAAGTTTAAACAGCGTAGGCAAAACGCACACATTGAACAACTATTTATGCCAGGGCCGCATTTAGGACATGGTGAATAAGACATAATCACGACATAATAAAAATAGATATATTTATTCTTCTTCTTATCGTGTGGTTGATGAACAACCTGGTAGATTTATTAATACTGTTTAATTTTGATCTGAATTACCTGAAATTACAAAAATGTGAATGATCGACATAGGTATTAATGAAAATAATTAAGACTTCTGCGACTATTTTTTGTAGATTATTATTATAACAGCTGACAATCTGTGCTCTGCATTATTATGGATATGATGTCGTAAATATTTAACAATCTAGGTATAGGTACCATATCTACAAAAAATCATTTGAATTGTTCCCAAATCCGTCCCTCGATAATATTGTAGTACTTGAGCTGTCAATATTTGCAACTTTACAACAAACTAACTCATAAATGCTTTTATTTCTGTTGTTATAGGTCAAAATTTTAAACGATTAAGCTCCAAATTTAAAAATCTATGTAATAAGCTATTAAACAATAACTAATTATTTGAACTCTTCATCAGAGAGAACCGAATAGCTTTTAATCTTAACAAAGCAACATAAAACTTACCGATGAAAGGTCAATCCAGGTGTATTGTTATAGCTAGCACTATCACACTGATAGGCACTGCACTTTACCATTTTATAAAATTATTATTTTACCATTTAATTCTCAACCGAGCAATATTTTTTACGAAAACCTGATGATAATAATTCGAATCGATGTAGCTTATGTAGCTTAACTAATATGGCGGCGTCACAAAATAGACTACGCCTCATATTTTGTCTATGTGTGTGTGAGTGTTGCAATAGGTGAAAGAACGAGATACATATATTGATTTGTCATTTTGTAAGAAAAGGAAAAAAGATTATACCCATCTATATAAATATAACTAGTGATTAATGTATGGTCTGCTACTCTTATATGTCTGTGCTCAGACCCTTTTTTGCCATGCTATACAGTACTTAATTTTTTTTTATACATGTTCACACGTTGGACCAACGTGTGATCGTTGTTTGCGACATGCACCCTTTGATGTGTGCACGAAAGCTGGCACTCAACTGGCACACTCAGCTGGCACAAGTATTGGCGGTAAACAGCAAATAAGCAAATACACACAAATAGTACACGCTTGAGCAACGAGTACTCAATTCAAACCAATCATAATCATCGACTCAAACAGAGGAAATTTGATGACTAAGACCTAAATTGACGTGTTTGAATTTTAAATCGACGAGTTTTGATTCAACCTATTTGATACGTATTTGACCATTTAGTGGCGTCTTTGCTTCCTTTTCATGTTTAGATTCAAAATAAAGTATTTAAACTTTTTAAACAATATTCTATAATTAAAGTATTCAGATGCATCCGGTAAGACTGGAAGCCGACCCCAACATAGTTGGGAAAAGGCTTGGCAGATGATGATGATGATGAAAACAATATTCTGTAAACGTTAAAAATAATTTACAAAGTTTCTAAAGTGTCAAATGACCTGAATCTGAATGTGAGTACAAAGACGAAAAATAATGGTTTCGGTTATTTCAAATACTGATTACAAAAATACATGGCAGCACCGATTACATTATTAATACTGGTAGTACTATACGGTAGTAATTTAGTAAAGTAGTGGATAGGTGGGCGTCCATCTTGAAATTTTACTGGGTTTGAGCCGGTTTAGTTCTAATAAAAGTGTATTTTGTAGCTTGGAGTTCATATTAATCGTTAGTTTTCAAGAAGATTTATGTATGCTGAAACTATTTATCGTTTAAAATAGGATTAACTACAGTAATGTTTTAGGTATGAACGTCTGCTAAAACATCTAATCGTTTGACGAGTAATGGCGTGCGTTTTTCTCTCTGAAGACACTTTCATATTTTATTCCATGTCGTCAGATCCTATGAATAGTAACACATAACGCATGTGATCTATGATTGTGTGTATGTCTTCGTTATTGTCGACTATGCAATTGTAATTATGTTAGTTGGAGAGTAATCCTAGCTGGATGTCGTTTTTAGGTTATACATCACAATACTTATAATTGAATAGTGACTTATTCATCACCGCCTATGATTTGATTTCGTCTTTTCGAAACCTATTGCATGAATACATTGCAATTAATTAGTGAAGTTCCACACAAACGTGAATTTATGAAAGTGACGTTGAAAATACTTTATTCGCAGTATCGTTACTCAAGACATACGCGATTTCCGGACAGACTATCGCAGATAGTTTAGGTTGGCGGTGGTATAGTACGATGGCAGTGCCGAGTAGAGCCCGGGTATATGCCGATGTCAACTCACAACGTCCACGAGAATACTGGGACTATGAAAGCTATGTGGTCGACTGGGGCAACCAGGAAGACTACCAGTTGGTGCGTAAACTTGGGCGCGGAAAGTACAGTGAAGTATTTGAGGCAATAAATATCACAAATAATGAGAAGTGTGTAGTAAAAATATTGAAGGTGAGTCATAGTACTTGATTATTACTTAGATGTCATGTTGCTCATTGTTTACAATGTATACTTACTTGGTTTAATGCCAGAGCTATCAAATTCATTCTGTCACACATCCTAATTCCAGAACTTTATTTCAGCCTGTCAAAAAGAAGAAGATAAAAAGAGAAATAAAAATATTAGAAAACTTAAGAGGAGGCACAAATATAATTACATTACAAGCTGTAGTCAAAGATCCTGTTTCTCGTACTCCAGCACTCATTTTTGAACATGTTAACAATACTGATTTCAAACAGCTGTATCAAACCCTGTCAGATTATGATATAAGGTAATCAGTTTGTATTTTTAATCTGTCACAGCCTCACAAATGTAACACAATGGAAATTTTATTGTTGCATAGCCAGCTACCCATATCCATTTCAACTATGCCGTTTCATTTATTGAATATTCTAGTATAAAACTAATCCATTTAATCCACTTTCTCTTAATTGTTCTAAGGTGTAACAATCTTTGCACATTTAATTTTTAGTGTAATTATTAGAAATACCTTTTTATATAATATTGAGTTTTTTTTTAAACTGCATCTTGAAACAAGTTAGGTAGGTAAATGGGGTATAAATTCTTTATATGGAACTTTCTTATTTTTTATTATAATATGTAGGTACATACAGTAATAAAAATAAATGATAATTTATGTACACAGATGAACTTAACTTATATTGAGTTTTATTTCATCAAAACAAATTAGTGATCACTTATCTTGTATGTTGTAAAAATGACAAATTGGCCAAGAATAACACTAGATTTCTGTAATAGATACTCAAGCTATACATACTTATTAGTAAATTTCTACTGAAGGTGCCAATCTCGTAGCCCAGTTCTGGGTTGACACAATTTAGATTGTCATCCACATGCGAAGAAGAAGAAGAAGTAAACTATTAAAATTTGTGTTACACAGTTACATCCATTTATTTCAGATATTATTTGTATGAACTGCTGAAGGCATTAGATTACTGCCACAGTATGGGCATCATGCACAGAGATGTAAAGCCCCATAATGTGATGATTGACCATGATCACAGAAAGTTGCGTCTGATTGACTGGGGATTAGCCGAGTTCTACCACCCTGGTCAAGACTACAATGTTCGTGTTGCGTCTAGATATTTTAAGGTCTGAAAACTTATCAAGTTCTTTTAGATTTATCAAATAAGTACCTAAGTAATAAGTAGTGTTAACATGAACCATATTGAACCTGTTTTGTTGATGCCATATTATTTTTATTGCAAATTTAAATTTTTCAATATAAATACTTAATTTGATTCATTTGTGTTAACTCATTCATTTTATATTCTTGCAGGGTCCAGAGCTCTTGGTGGATTATCAAATGTATGATTATTCTTTGGATATGTGGTCATTAGGATGCATGTTAGCATCTATGATCTTCCGCAAAGAGCCATTTTTCCATGGCCATGACAATTATGATCAACTTGTGCGTATTGCTAAAGTGCTGGGCACTGAAGAGCTATTTGAATATTTGGATAAATATCATATAGAATTGGATCCTCGGTTTAATGATATACTTGGAAGGTATAATCTCACAATAATATTTTAAAGTGGCCATCATTTTTGGTAATCATTCATATTCATTATGTATTTACTATAAATTTGTTTTAGGCATTCTCGTAAACGATGGGAGCGGTTTGTGCATTCAGAAAATCAACACTTGGTATCGCCTGAAGCATTAGATTTCTTAGATCGTCTTCTACGCTATGATCATTATGAGAGATATACTGCCCGTGAGGCAATGGATCATCCTTACTTCTGTGAGTTACTCTTGTTACGTAATATAGAAGTAGCCTAGTATAGTCTCAAAAGACGGAGTAAAGTCTCAGTTACACTATAGCTGCAGTAATATGCAGTAAAAATTACAATATGTACAATGTGCTTATAACAAATTAAGAAATAGAAGTTTTTATACAAATTGGATTAATCGATTTACAAATTGCAATTTAGAGTATATTATTGATGTGTCAGTTGATTCTTGCCTAGCTTTTTTGCTTATCTAGAGATAACATATTATGCATAAAAATTAAATTGCAAACTTAATTTTGTTAAATTAACTAAAAACTAGAATGATTATGAAATATTAGTATGTAGTTGTCTCGCCATCGGAAATCACTTCGTAAAGAGTCGCAGATCGATTCGATTTTCCATCGCGGGCGAGAGCGATCGATCGCCGCATGCAGCATTATTTGTAAGTTTATCCAAAACCTAATCATTGAAAGAAATATTTCCAAACTAGATAACTTCATCCACCGTAAAACTGTGCTATCTATTATTTTTCGATTCAAGCACTGCAAGGGCATTGTAGTAAGGGCCCACTTATAAAATAAACATATTTTATCGGAAAAGTGCACATGACGTAGGTATTATGACTTGCGAAAGCGTTTCCCATGCAAACTGGGTCTGAGTATCATAGTCATATTCTGGTATTCATAATCAGGTGACAGGTATCAATATCAGATTGCCATCTTTCGATGGCAAACTCGCCAGTGCATGTCTGGTAGAGGCTGGAAAATCACCAACGCGAGTCAAATCCACCGGAACTTGATCGGCCTGTTTAATAGAAACTGCTGCCAAAGACTAATGCTGCCTATATGACTCGGTGTCTTTTAGCCTCAGTAGGTCAGCGCCGACTGCCGTCTTTCTACGTGGACGCTCCCTTAGGCAAAACATTGCTTGCAACATTGATTTTGCTTCTATATTTTTAGGTTTTATAAATTATTAAATTCTCTGTCAATTGTAAGTCAAGTTTGCAATACTGGTAATTCAATTTAATATAGAAAAAGATAGTCAGACGCCATTTGACATTGAGTATACGTAAGATATGTAGGTATTAGGTATATGTGAGATATGTATGAAAAATGAATGAATGAAAAAAAAAAAAAACTCCAACACAAGATACTATTTCGTGATCGTTGCCAATTAAGATATCGAAGACGTCAGACCCATGTCGTCTGATTCCGAGTAACCTCACAAAATTCTTAAAGCAATTTTTTTAACACATCGTATTATGTTTATTAAGATAAGTTCATCTGTATAGTATTGTTCTTAATTTTTTGCTTAAACTACAATCTGAGATGGTTAAATGTGGATGAGAAATTCCATAATACGGGCGGGGTTACGAATAGCTTAGTGGCAGTGCTATTGAGAAATTTACCCCGTAGGTCGCCGGTTCTTAATCGATTTTTTCTTTGAACAATAATTTCAAATAATATAAAAGTACCTACTAAAAGCCGATTTTACCATTGACACTAAACGCGATCAATCAGGTTAAACTAGGTTCAAGCGTTTAACTGAGTTCAGAACTGCAATTCGCGTAGGACTGAACTTAGTTTTATTAAAATCGGTTTTTAAAGTGAATGGTGAAATTGGGCCTTAGTGAGTGTTAGCTGTGCTTTGTCTTAGTTGAGCTTTGGGGTTTTCGTGTAACTTATGTTTTGTTAAAACGTCCTGTGGGCACGAGGTAGACAGCTCGCAGGGGTAGTCCCCTCTAAGAATGGGCTTAGTTAGATATTCTTAGTACTTGATTGCAAAACTGGAGAATAACAATAGCAGTTATAATAACTGTTATCATTTACCTAACACAACAGTATAATAATTTTATTTATTTATAATTCTGCAACAAATTCCTAATACCTTCTTGTGGTTTGACAGTTATCTCAATTATAATTTATTCAAATGTGACGTTACGATGCAGTCGAGGATGGTACACACGTTCTCAAGTAATCTATTATTTGTTTCAGATCCGATTGTGAAGGAGCAAGGGCGGATGGTTTCTTCCAATTCTCCAACTCCCAATGCATTGCAAGGACCAATAAATACTGCAGAATAATTGTTACAAAGAGATGATACATGCTCTTTATAATGTATTGATATGATATACTTGTACAAGATTCAGGAAGAGAAACACTGTAAAAATAACACCAAAAAGAGGCCACTGATGGTGTAAATACATACACAGGGACAGTGAAGGACACCAATTCTGTTTAACAAACGCTGATGAATCCAATGCTTGGTAAATGGAATAATTTGGAAAGACAATATAATTTAGTGTTTAATATTAGTAAATCTGGTTTATTAATTGTTTTAAAAGTGTTTTATCTCTGGTATAAACTGCTGACATATGATTGTGAAAGTGCTCGTGTACTCAAGCTGAGTAAGGTATTTTGTTGTGGGAGGGGTTCAAATCTTCAACGTAAATTCTGAAATATCCATTTTTTTATATGAAATTCGCTAAAAATAATTATTCAGATAAACAAAAATGCATCGAGTTTCATTGCACTTGATCTTTTGCATTTATTAACCTATGGTATTGATATTGTAATTACTTGTATAATATATTGGTAACACCTGCATACCATTTGCAAATACTGGTTAGCAGCTTTTCGTTGGTACTCTACTTATTAAAATTTTGTATTTATGTAATAGAAGTAAAATGTAGATATGTGTGATATAAATACAAAATTTTAAGATGATTAATTAATCGTTTTCTTTTATTACGTATTTTATAAAAGAAACCAGCTAATTCTAACATTATTAGTTATTGTCGGATTTAAACATTGTTTTCTATTAGTATATTTTAATAAGTTACGTTAGCTGTCCTCATAAATATTATACATAGCTAAAATCAAATCGTACCTTCAATTGGAAGGTGAGCCTCGTGGAGTATAATTTATTTTTAGTGTGATAACTTCAAGTTGTTGCATAAAATTTTCTGAATAAACAATACTAACTTTGCCTGGAAATGTTTTGGATTATTTATGTTGAGAATCAAGTATGTTGCTTCCTTACTTTGTGGAATTGACGCTACTTTTTAAGATGAAATATGCAAGACCTCTGCTGGAGAACTAGCTTACCTAAAAGTGAACTAAACTAAATATATAAATAACACTAATGGAGATTTTTATGTAATATAAATAAATTGCGAAACAAACGAGTAATTTATCTAGATAATTTAAATGAAAAAAGTTTCAACATTTAAAAAAATGTGGAGACAGTGAAATCTCTTATTTATTCATGAAGACCATTTTCTCTTTAGTGGAAATGGTGTGGATTGACGAGGCAACTAAGACGAGAACCGAAATATTTGTTAGTATGGTATTGAACCGTATTCCTGTGTACATATTTTTATATTTGTTATTATTATTTTATGAATATTTTTATTAACTGTGCAACTGAAACAATTCCCCGAATTGATGGCGAGCCTGCGCGGTCTCGTAATGGGTCTGCGAATACGGTCCAAAAAAATACTGACGTGAATACGGTCCAAAAACAATACTGACGTAAGTAAAACTTACTGACTTTTCTCCTTATGTATCGCACAATCTCACGAATACTATAGCTAATAATGGTAATGGGCATAGGCTCCATTTAATCCTTGGTTATGTGTGTGAACTAAGAGACCACTTTTTAAACTTCAACAAACATTAATCATGTGGTCACGTAGTCAAAACACACTTTAGCCACACCTTTAGTCATAATCTTCATTAGTGTTTCTTATAGCTTCAAAATTGTAAATTTTGCTAATGTTGGTTTCGGATGAGTCTGAGATGTGACTAAAGTGACATGTCTTATACTAATCCAGCACCTTCTCCATTGCTGTGAGAAAAAATTAAGTAAGGCTGATTGGTCTCGTATATCTTTCCTACCTTGCTTGCTTTAAGGAGCTTAACACACTGGCTGATGTTGGGGCAGCACTACGGCCTCCTTCAGATGCCATCTTCCTTTTTTTTTAAGGAATCCGATCTGTACCTAGTCGCAGTATTTAGAGCAATATTTATTATTGTGATTGTCTTGCTGATTGTGGGAGAGTTTTAGTCTCCCCACAAAGCTTCGTCTAATCTGTTGTATTCAGATAAGGCTTTCCTGTAAATCTCCTTAGTCTTTTTAGCCTTCATAAATAATAACATAAAATTACGGAGGAACTGAACACGGCGTGGTCGCGGCGTTAGTCAAACCAAAATTATAGAAATGTGTGCATGCAACAACTTTACCGCACTCTACGGAGAGGATACTTTGCCGAGCAGATCGACGTGAGGCGGAACATTCATAGCGGTTTGGCAGGACGGCATCTGACAACCGGTGATAAATCAGGCGTAGCACCGACGGCTATACGTGCTCTCCGAGGCACGGTGCAAGTGATAATAATTTATATAAAACAAAGTCGGGTCTTTCGAACACTTCTAACTCGAGAACGGCTGGAGCGATTTTCATGGTATTTAATTTCTTGTCTCTGTCCGAATAGCATTTTAATAAATATTAAAAACAATGTAATTATATCCCTAGGTTAGGGTAGGGTAGAGTAGGGATAGAGATAAAGTAGCGTAGGGTAGAGTAGAATAGGCGTAGAGGTAGGATATTCAATCGCGCATTCAAAGTCGCGCCAGGCAGCTGGTTTTATAATACGCACATAACTTTCCAAAAGTCAGGTGAGTGCCCAGGATTCGAACTTGAGTCCTCTGATTTGGGTCAGTCAACTGTCATTCCACTAGGCTATCACGATTCAAAATACTTTTAACTTTTTCTGTGGCCGCGTGGTACCTATGCTATTGCATAGCATTTTTAACCGACTTCAAAAAGGAGGAGGTCCTATGTTCGGCAATATGTATTTTTTTTGTATGTTCACCGATTTCTCAGTCGATTGTGAACCTTAAAAATTCTTTTTTCATTGGAAAGAACATATTCCCAAGTTGGTCCAAATATTGTCATGATCTGATCATGGACTTACGAGATATGGAACGGAACTCGTAGGATAATACCAGAATTGTCGTAACAAGTACCTAATATTGCTTTGTTTAATATATGGTCACCCCCCCTCCTATAATCATGCAAGATTCAAAATATCGTGTGAAGTATCGTTTGAAAGGGCTTTTAATGAGGATTTCAAATATTAACCTCACAAAAGTCTGGGAGGGGGATTAAATTTTAGGCTCCACTAAAAATCGTAAAAAAAAATAAAAAAATAAAACCGACTTTAATAGGAACTAAAAAGATTAAAATAACGTTTTGGAGTCTTCTAATTCAAGTTCAAGCCTCTTTAACCTTCTCATTACGAAATTGACTTAGAACCGATTCCAAAAAGTTTTAAAGTTATTTCAATCTTTTTAGTTCCTTTTGAAGTCGGTTTTATTTTTTATTAAAAAAAAATTATTAACCTATGCAAATATGCAATTATAATTAGGTATTTATTTATTTTTTATTTATGCAGTCGATACCTAGCTTACAAACTTTATACAAAATCACGATTCACGTCTTGAAAAATCTAAGCAAGTAATTAGTTTTTTGAAATTCGAATGTTTGTATTTCTAAATGTTTTGTTTCTTAATGTGTCAACATAAAATATACCTTATTTGTTAGTTAATAAGGTTTTAAATACTTAGATTATTCTGCAATAAAGGGTGTTAGGGATTTTATTTTCGTTACGGAATATCTTGATTCGGTCGCCGCACTCTAAGCCCGCGATAAAATCTATAATCGCAATATCAAGCGCATCAATGTTTTGGATTTGCAATTGTCCTTACGAAGTCCCGATGAAATTTGGTTATTCTGTGATACGGCTCTGCCTTGGACGTAGTTCTTTTTGGAGAAATAGGAGTTACTACTAAATTTCAATATTTTTTTAAATTAAAAGATTGGCAATTACTAGAATGTTAAAGTTGTAGTACCGAAATAAATGATAAAAATGTAGTAGGTATGTAAACTTATGTAAGTATTTACTAATCTGATTTTAAATAAATAAATAATGCACGGAAAAGCAAACCATAATGTCCGTAACAACTCATTTACACTCGCACAAGTGACGACACGAGTCGCGAGGCGAGGCACGTGACGAGTTTGTGTTCGCGATTCGCCTCCCGCCTCGTCTCGGGCCCTCGCGTGTCGGGACCGGGAGTTTTTTGGTCACAACGAGTTAAGGTTGGTGTTTACCGTAGATATAGAATTTAGGTACCCTTCAAAAGGCAGGGGCGTTGTATCTGTCAGGGTAGGCAGTGCTTTTTTGCCTATATGAACTGCACGACCCTGTCAAAAGGTACCTAACTTTCTATGTATGTATTCCCGATTGTCCCACTGGAAGGACCTACGGAAGAGAATTATTTTTCCCGTTCGTAGCCCTAATGTAAGCATTGGGACATTGGAACGGGAACTTTTTTAACAGACTTCAAAACCTTAATTCGATACGTATTTTTTTTTTACTGAATATAGGTAAAATATCCCAAGGTAGGTAGGTACTATTTATTATGGATACCTACCTACATCTATATTTATGCTGAGGTGGGTCTCGTATCATAATCATGCATTTATTTGCTTTATTCAGGTTTAACTTGTTAGAGCTGAAATAACAACGACATCTAAATTCAATAATGTCATAATAACTTGTTAATTATGACATTCATGGCGGTGTGATAAAAATTGTGATTTTCATAATTTTAGATGTAGGTTTGTTATTATAGCTCTAAAATATTAAACTTGAATGAAATTAAAAATGTACCTAGATGGTTTTAATTTTATTTGGTTAATCATAATATTCGTGTATTCCCATCCGTTTCGCTACTGGTTGTCCTTCCTGGAAGGACGATCGGGATTGCAATTATTAAATAGGTTTTGTAATACCTACTAATACTAAAATGCAGTCATAGCAGCCTACTTCTAAAACGACCCGTCACTTTGCCAAGTTTAAACACCACCTTTAAACACAGTAAATATCTTTATTACCACAATAAATGTGTACCTACTCTACAATCAAAAAATTATTTAGGTAGGCACATAATTAAAACGCAGTAGGTAAGTAGTTTTTGTACCAGGTTACCAGTATTAACACTAAAACTGCATGGTTGATCACTAATTTATGTTGAACTTTCATATTATTACCTACAGCTTAGGTATATGAACTACAGATTGCAGCCATATAGGCATAATGCTTAAATGTGGAACTTTATTTAATGTTATCCAAGTGTTTTCATAAAGTGAAAACCAGTTAAAGTGCAGCAAAACCAAAACTTCTTTACTTTAGTCGTATTTTATCAGATAATACCTTTCGAACGTGAGCATTAGGTACTGTTTAAATTGCATTATGTTCATTATTTACTGCAGTATATACAGCATTGTTGTAGAGATGAAAAAGACATAAGTAACGCAAATTAAAATGCCAAAAAAAGTAAGTATCATGCTGCAAATTAATCAGACAGGTAGGTAAGTAGCAAATAAATAAGAACTTTTTGAAGAATCGCATATTTTACTGCATTTTAATCTGAATTTGTGTAGGTACCTACTTACATTAAAGAGTCAAGGTTATTAAATAACAATTATAATTCTATTTATTTTTTATTCTTCATAAAAAAATACATTTAAAATTACCAGTGGTTAGTGTTCCATAGGGACCTCCTCACAATCACACCATGTCTAGCATTACTGCCTCTTATGAGCCAGCTGCCTAACACTAGCTTTTTATTGTTTTTCGAGGCAATGTGCATTGCTAATATACAGTGGGAAATTTAAGATTTACCATAAGTTCTAACCTTAGAGTATATAAGAAAAAAATAGAGCAACCCTATAGAAGTAAGAACCGTGAGCACGGGTATGAACAACGCGGCCGCGACACGAGCTCCGTTCGCGATCATACCTTGATCGACTGCGGTTCAACTAGGCTCCACGAGCGAAAAAGTTACATTTTAGCTTATATCATGGTTAACTGCTGAGTAAAATTTTGAAAAACGTCTAGAAAACTTAATTTGAAAAAATTACATTTTAACATTTCTATGGCGAGTCCTGCTTTCGCTCTGCACAAGGCAATGTGGTTGACGTTATCACTCTATATTTTCTTGAATACTCTATGGTTCTAACATTTTCTGGAATATGCTATAGATAGATGCTCTCTTTAAAATCTTTTAGAGATTATAATCTATCTATAGTATTGTCTGTTCATAATTTATTGTTAGTTTTAGCTTATAATTTCCGAATTTTATTCCTTACAATATAAACGAATGGTGCTAAAGAGGAAGTACCTCTTACAATAAATTACTGACTTTCTCCCTTTATATTTATAATTTTAAAACATTTCTAATATGAAGTGGTAATTTAAGTTGATTTATTTCCGATTGATTCCTACTGCAGCCATAACAAAGATACTTATTGATTAATGGAAACATAGAACTATTGGCTTCGTTTTCAAGGATATTTACAATGTCTGAACTATCTGGGTTATAGTGATTGCCATCAAATGAAACTGTTCTTGATATATTTGTAGCTTCAAGAGCTGACAGTTTCATATCTTTTGTATGAAGGTTACTCTAGAAAAGAAAAAGGCTTAAGTTAATAAAGATTATTGCTATACATAGTTTACTAAAAGATTTCATAAAACATGTTAGGTACAAAGTCTTTCCCCGTGGCAAAGTCATGTGTGTTATAGGATAAAATGAAGAATTGCAATTGTGGGAAGAAAAATATATAGCAACTTAACAATTTACATGAACTTACTATGAATGTAATCTACAATTTTTTTTATATATCTGGCAAAAAAACTACATTTATGTTGAGGATATTACAAGTGATTTGTAACAGATTCAGGTAAAGTAGAATCAAAGTAGTGATTTCATGTTTTTTTTAAAATACAATAAGAGACATTGTTAATCATTTTTTAAATCAAAGAAAATAACCTACCTTACAGATTATGCATCTCTCATGCATTTTGTCTTTATCACAAGTACCAATTTTATCAGCTGTCTTACAAACAGTTGAAATGGTGGCCTGGGAATTTTCTTGAAGATCAGATACAAATGCTGAGATCACTGACTGTAGACTGTTACTTATCAAATTGTTCTTGCTTATCAAAGGAGGAGTCAACTGTTTGATAGTTATATAATAATCTAATTCTTCTTTGCTAATTTCTCTTAATGGCCTTAGTATTTTAACTTTTTCATCACGATTATCTATGAAGCCCTGTAAATGTTATAAAGTAGGTAAGTAATCAAATGAGAATATCTGGTACCTATAGAAATTGTTTATAGCAAGAAAGTTTTATTAATTTAAATACTGACTAGCACAAAGTCCAATTGATTTTATGTTCTCCAAATAGCTGAAAAGGTTATAAAAGTAATAATAAATACTTACAATATCATTTTGAACTTGTGATCCTCGACCAGCAGCCAGATTACATAAAAGATTCATTGCTAAGGTGTTTGTTGTTTCTGCAGTAAAAATAGCAGTACATTCTAATTTCTTAGCAAATTTTACAAACAAGTCATGTTTTACTTTTAATAGAAAATCATTAGCTGCTGAAGGTGGCATGCTATGTATCATATCATCAAATTCTTTTTTATTATTGTCTATACCTGGTATGCAGTTCACTTCAGGTAATTGAACATTTGTATTCATGTAATCCGATAAAAGGGCAAAATAAATATTAAAGTTATATTTTAAGCATAGCCTAAGTACTGATTCTGCCATGTCTCGGCTATTGTCATCTGAAAATATAAAAATTGAGTTTCCATGTAGGCAATAATCAGTTATTATTTGCATTTCAGCTACAATAATTATTGATACATAAATAAGACGAATTTACCAATTAAACTTGGCTTTATCTAACTTTAAATTATAGCATAGTATTTTTACAATAGATGACAAGCAAAATGACAAACACTGTTTCGTGACCACAAACAAGATCAAGAAGTTCACATCATTCACCCTGCCATTCTTTTAAGACGTGACGTAGTCTTGAAGGTAAGACGGCGGTCGATGCTGTCGAGCAGAACGACGGGGCTGGACGTCTTCCACCATTAAACCGGGAGAGGGATCTTGTTCAGGAGATCGAGCTTCCTCTGTGTCAGGCGTCAGATACTCATCATCAGATGGAATGTCTTCAGTAGCTGGAATTGGTGCCAGACGTCTGTTTGAAACGGTTGTTTCGCGTCCCTCTGGTAATCTCACGTAGGAGTAATCAGGGTTGCTCTGAAGAAGTTCAACCTCTTCAACGGCTGGATCATATTTCGAGTTCCTGACGTTCTTTTTCATATATACAGGTCCCGGCGTTAATAACCAAGTTGGCATAGACTGACCATTTAAAGAGCGACGGGGATGGTTGAACATTCTTTCGTGTGGTGTAGCGTTAGTACCAGTAGACAACAAGGATCTAATAGAGTGAAGTGCTACTGGTATTGCCTTCTCCCATTCGGCAATGTCTCGATTATTGGAGCGGAGATATAATTGAATAGTTCGCCAAAGTGTTCCGTTTAGACGCTCCACTAAGCCATTTCCCCGGGGGTTGTAAGGGGTCGTACGACTGACACAAGGAGTTATGAAGTTCTGACAGTCTGATAGAAGTAGAATTTATAAGAGCACACACTCGAGAGAGAGCATCAGCAGCTAAATTATCTTTCCCTGGTCGGTAAATTATGTCATATTTATAACAAGACAGCTCTAAGCGCCATCTCTCTATCTTTTCATTTTTAATTTTGCTCGAGTGCCTCTGATTGAACATAAATGAGACGGATCGCTGATCGGTAACTAGCAAGAAGTGTCTACCGATTAAATAGTGACGCCATTTTCGCAAGGCTTCTACAATGGCGCTGGCTTCCTTTTCTATGGAAGGCTGACGACGTTCGGAATCGTTTAGTGAACGTGAAAAGAATGCTACAGGACGACCTTTTTGTGTTAGAGTTGCAGCAATTGCATACTCTGAAGCATCAGTTTCGACAGAAAATAATTCTTTGTCATCAATCGCGACGAGGGCTGATTTGGCAATATCAGCTTTGAGTTTATTGAAACAGTTTACGGCGTCCTGCGATAGTGGAAATGTGACTTCTACTAACGGTCTGATTTTAGTTGAAAAATTTTCAATCCATTTTGAGTAGTGAGCGAATAGCCCAAGTGCTCTTTTTAAGGATGCTGCATCTGTTGGAGCAGGTAGATTGATTAATGGTTCTAGTCGAGATTTATCTGGCTTAATAGTATTTTGGTGAATAGTGTAACCCAGAATATTAATAGATTCTGTTTCAAATACACTTTTATCAGTGTTCAGGGTGAGTTTGTATTTTTCAGCCGCTTCCATGAATTTACGTAAATTATTACTATGATCTTGCTTATCTCTTCCGCAGACAGTGACGTCATCCAAGTAAGCAAAGGTTCCTTTCAGCTTCTCTGTGTTAATAATAAAATTAAGAGTCCTTTGAAATGCAGCGACTCCATTTGTCACGCCAAAAGGAATCCTCGTGAATTGATAGAGATTTCCACAAGCCTCGAATGCTGTGTAGATCTTTTCTTTTTGAAGTATTGGTACTTGGTGATACGCACTTTTGAGATCTATTTGACTGAAAACGTTATGTTTTGCGACTTGAGTGACGATAGAATCGATACTTGGTAAGGGGTAGGCATCTAAATCAGTAAACCGATTAATAGTTTGTGAATAATCAATAACTAGACGTTTTCTGTGATTGCCTCCACCAGCAACTAGAACTTGAGCTCTCCACGGTGAGACACTTGGTTCGATAACGTTGTCCTTAAGTAAGTTTGATATTTCGTTTGATATAAATGATTTGTCTTCCTCCGAGTGACGCCTGGAGCGAATAGCAATAGGTCTGATTTCAGGTGATAAATTAGTAAAGATAGATGCTGATGGAACGGAGGCTTCCAGCACATTGCAAATCTTCAGTGGTTCTTTATCACCACCAAACTGAAGTTCAACAGAAGAATGATTCTTTAGAAGATCGTGTCCAATAATGATGTCAGCACAGAGATTGTTTACGATAAGCAATGGTTGATTTTTATAGATATGACGATAAATTTGTATAGTCACATAGCAAATTCCATCAACATATGAGACATGGCTAAGAGAGGCAAGAGTTACGGCTTGCTTACAAGGTTTCCTTTTGAGTTTCATAGTTTGTGCTAAGTCGCTGTTGATAAAACTGATAGAGCTTCCTGTGTCTACTAACGCATCAGCATGATGATCGTTGACAGTAACGGGGATAGTTGCTTTACGCAGGCTTGAAGGAGATGCCGCTGAGATTGTTGACATTTGAGGATTTTGATTATCATCTGAGTTAACTGCACTTGCGTTCTGTTGACTGGAGCGACAAACTTTTGCAAAATGACCTCGTTTTGAACAATTCTGACAGTCAGCTTTAAACGCTGGGCATTTTATCCGTTGATGAACATTGCCACCACAAAAGAAGCATCGACGGCGATTGTTTTGATAGTTTGCGGCGGACAAATTTGGTAATTGTGACTTTTCTTGACTTACTGCTTCAGTAACGACATTAACAGCAGCGGTGCTCACGTTAGATTCTATAATACGGGAAGTGTTTTCAGCGCATTCAAGGGAAGTCGCTAAATTCAGAGTTTCTTCCAACGTCATTGTACTTTTCTCTAGCAATCGTTCCCTAATTCTTTTAGAGTTCAGTCCCGCAATGAGAGTTGCACGAATAGATTCATTTTGGTGTTCTTCAGCAGTAACCGCTTTGAAATGACAGTCATAAGCGAGTATTGTGAGAGCTCTTGAATATTCAGCAATAGATTCTCCTATCTGCTGTTTTCTAGAGGTTAATTGATGGCGGGCTAAAGTAATATTTCTCCTCTTCTCGTAAGCATCGTTTAATATTTTAATGGCATCGCGATACTCAATACATTCTCGTATAAGATTAAATATAGTTGGCGAGATATGATTTACGAGAATTCTATATTTAATCATTTCAGTAGCGGAAGCAGCCTCTACAGACAAAAAGTTTTCAAAAGAGTACCGCCAGTGAGTCCATTTCAGGTCTGACCCAGCTGTAGCAGGCTCCACATCAAAACGATCAGGACGTAAGTAGTGCGATAACCGGATTATACCGGAAGTTGATTTTTCTGTAGACATTGTTTGATAAAACTAAAGTTAGATAAATTGATACATAAATAAGACGAATTTACCAATTAAACTTGGCTTTATCTAACTTTAAATTATAGCATAGTATTTTTACAATAGATGACAAGCAAAATGACAAACACTGTTTCGTGACCACAAACAAGATCAAGAAGTTCACATCAATTATTGAACTTACCAAACAAGTGTAAGAAATATGGGTTTATTCGCATTTTTTTATTATTATCCAATGATAAACCATAGTGCACTAAATCTAGTAACACAGTAGAGCCTTCTCCTCCTGAGAGACATATTAAAATATTTTCATTCGGCGATAAAATCTTGTTCTTACCAATACATGCCCGAAATTTATGATTTGTGTTCACCATAAAACAATCATCACAATAATAATCTCTATTCCTCAAAATTATCTTTGCAGAAGATTCACACTTTTTGCAACTCATTTTTGTAGGGATACTTATCAAGTAAGATCTTGTAATTACAATAAATTAATTTCACTTCACTTCTTTTGAGTGGCATGTGAATTTGTGACATACAATAAATTATATTATTTTTTGTCAGTCAGTCAACGATTTTTTGATATTTATCAACCCAATGTCATTGACATTGTCAATTTGTCTTTGACATGACGTATGTAGGTGACATCGACATGCATGATACATTTTTGATTCGATTTAACCTAAGTTTATCTTAGGATTTAACTAATTTAATCGATATTAAAAATTATCGAGACATAATTCACTCTTTGTGGCCTGAATAATTTTAATAGGTAACCAGCTATTAAAATCATAGACTATATAGGTACAGTTTAACAAAAAAGAGTCTGCAAAAATTAAAGGCGCCACTAGCGTACACTACTACTTACTAATTATTTAGTACCTAAAATAACGATTTTTTGTTATACTTCAGTACTCACATAACTAGTTTTTAAAAATTTTAGTTCCAGCTATTATTTCTTGAGAGTTTGAAAAAGATAAGATACTAGCGGGAATTGAACTCGCGATATTTGCCACAACCATGACAACGCTCTTACGAACTGAGCTATCTTACCCGCACCTATCAAACAAGTTTTCTTTCTACATCGTCTTGAGAAGAATACTAAAATAAGTGCTACAATTTACAACTATTCCAGCTTTATAGACACCAAAACGACATTACCAACCCATATTATTTATTTATATTATGGGCATGGCCATGGAGTCCTCAGAAAAATTTGAGGAAATTCGAAATCCCTAAACTCTAAAGGGTTCTTCTGACACAAACTGTCCAGGTTACTTTCTGAAGTCCCCTCCCAGAGAACCCCGGCCGGATGGCAGCCCTAATTCAGAACAAATTTAATTTAATATTAGTGGATTGTATTATTTGTGTAGGTGCTGTGTGATATCGTTTTTCTAAGTTGGATTTGTTTGGTCAAATAAAATATCAAGCTTTTTCCACCACCTATAATCTCGCTCATGTTCGATATACATCTGCCTAGCCTTTTCCCAACTATGTTGGGGTCAGCTTCCAGTCTTACCGGATGCAGCTGAATACCAGTGTTTTACATGGAGCGACTGCCTATCAGACCTCCACAACCCAGATACTGGGTTACACGATACCCCTTGGTAAGACTGGTTGTCAGATTTCGGGCTTCTGACTACCCGTAACGACTGTCAAAGTACTACAATTGACATCCGGGGCCAACAGCTTAACGTGCTATCCGAGGCACGGAAAGTGATAATTAATTTATAAAACGCACATAACTTACGAAAAGTCAGAGGTGCGCGCCTTGGGTTCGAACCCGAGACCTCTGACTTTCCAGTCAACGGTCACCACCACTAGGCTATCACGACTCTCATGTTCGATATAGTGCATTCCTAAAAAAGATGTTTACAAAATAATATATGTATATGACGGCCTATCGAGTAAGATTTTGTACAGTGTATTGTTCCATGTGGGTTTGGATTTCATCCATATGGGAAGCCCTGGATTTGCCCTAGGCTGGAAGGAGTTTTTACCATGACTGCCAATCACTCATTTTTTTTCAGGGGCTTCCAGAAAAAATCAACAACATAATAAAAAAGGCACATTTATTGCTTTCACTGATTTTGAAGATAAAGTAATCATTCAAGGTCTTGTTACACTTTGTTGAAGGCTGCAATATCAACACTTTGCACCTGAAAGAAAAAGGAACAGAATATAATAATATTAACCCAATTGTTCAAGTACATAGATCAGATAGTCACTGCCCCAATCCAGGACAAAGGCCTTCCCTTCCTCCTTTAACTGCAACTGCTTTCGAGGCAAGACATGACTGCCGAGTTTGGTGTGAATTAATTTGATTCTAAACAATAATTTTCAGGATACTTAAACTTACAAAGTCTTCAACTTTCTCAATCTCCTCAGTAAGCCAATCTACTGATACTTTATCATCTTCAACAACACAAGAGATTTGTAGCTTGTGTATTCCATAGGCTAATGGCACGAGTTTAGCTGCACCCCACAGAAGACCATCAGTAGCAATTGCTCTGACTGCTTGTTCCATAGCAACCATGTCAGTTTCGTCATCCCATGGCTTGACATCCAAAATTATATTTGACTTTGCAATGAGAACTGGTTCTGAAAGACATAAAGATAAAATAATTATGGTATTATTTAAAAATAAATATATAAAATAATATTATGTTTTAACAATTTGGAGAATAATAAAGTACTTTTGGCTTTTTTGGCATTATAAGCAGCTAGTCTTTCTTCTCTTACTCTTGCAGCTTCTGCAGTTTCTTCTTCATCATCAGAGCCAAAAAGGTCAACACCGTCATCCTCCTCATCATCTTGAATCTTAACAGGTGCTGCATTGGCTGTTGGGGCCTGAAAGATAAGAATTAGACTTAACTTATGCCTTCCAGTCTGGTCAGATACTTAAGAAACTGGGTGGTGTTGGCGGTAATAAATAGTTGTCTTCATACCAAAATAATATTGCTAAATAATTTAATTTATTGTAATCCATTTTTCTCTTATTCATTTACAATACATATAAAATACATTTTTAAATATATATAAAACATAGTAATATACATTCAAATATATTGTATAATCCATTTTTATTATTACTAGCCCAGGATGTCGCATTTCTGAGCAAAGGCCTCCCTCCTTTTTCTGCACTCATCGCAAAACAAAATCCATTACAAGAAAAAAACAAATGTGTAGAATTTAAAAATGGACTGCACCAGTATATTGTATGGTATGGCAATCAAACCAATTTCAAATCTGTCCAGTAAGAAGAAGTAGTTTGATGTATATTAAATGTATATTCCATTGATTCCTTTTAATAACATTTTATTTAGGTAGATGTTTTGAGTTAAATCAACTCACTTTGGCAGTTTCAGTCTTCACACCACTACCTGATGACTCCAATGTCTCTACTCTGGCTTGAAGGCTAATGACCAAGTTGCGCAGGTCATCAATTGCTTTTTTCAGGTCACTGTTTTCTTTCTCCAGAGTGCGAACTTTGTTGGTTAGTTCTGTGTTAGGAACACCTGCCAGTGTAGCCACACTGTCCATCTGAAATAAGTTATTGAGTCATTTATATACCTGGATGTGATTAGTTAAAAACAGAAAAAATAAATTTGTACTTTGTAAAAAAATCTTGTTAAAAATATTAAATGCTAAATTTATATAAGTATAGTATTATTTGTATACCTAGTCAGCACACTTTAGAAAGAACATGTGTGAATGTGAATAATAATCAGTAGTTTACTCACACATTCTAAAGAGTCTTTGATATGTTGTCTAGCCTTAGCAACTTCGCTGGCCAAGGAAGTGCGAGCTACTGAAAGTGGAGCTTCAACCTACGAAGTTGTAACACCATGTTATAACAACTTTCAAAATTAAAGGTTTTTTATGAATATTAACATTAATAATGCAAACCTTTGACAATGATTCATAATAGGTCCGTTCTGCATCGTTGTAGATGTTCTTGTCCAACCATATTTTCTCATGTAATAAGGCAGACATTCTGAAAGTGTAATAATAATCAAGTAAAGTCGAGAGCAATCTGAGCAATGTAGGTACCTATGTATTACTCTAACTGTAACTAAAATTCTTTCAAAATTAACAAAATATGCCAAAAAGGTACTTATTTTATAGCAAAATTTATAAAAACTGATAAGTTTTCTATATCACATTATTTTATTTACAATCCAGGAACTATGCTGCCTTTTTTAAATATTTTGCTTGATGATAAGAAAGTTTATGAAGTTTATTTTTATCTAATATTGTTGCAAGTTTGTGGCAAAAAAGGTGACACATATTTCAAGAACATTACCGTACCGTTTTATAAAACTATTAGTTCGAGAATGGAATAAAGGATTATATAAATCTCTTGGTGAAATGAGGCGGCAGACAAACTTTCAAATTTCGACTATATTTTATAGGTTATATATTCGAAATTTTCGTCACTGTTTCTAATATTTAGTAGATGAATTAACACTTACATAGTTCTTTATGAGATTGATGAGTTAATAAATTAAATAAGTCGCAAAACTGTGAATTCATACACGAACTTCTAGCAACAGGAATAAAACAGATAAAACCGCACTAGTCGCGTTTTTGGTTGGCACAGAAAGAAAGAGAGAACGAGACAAAAAAAAATAGCTCTGAGTGGTGAATGGTCGGAATGATGTCAATGATAGAATGGAATGAACGTGGACGTGGCTCGATTTTATCCAATCATAATTCAGCTTTTAAATTCCACGGTTCAAAACCCAACCACAACCACGACCACGTAAACATTTATTATGTTGGCAAGCTTTCTAAACTATTTTTTTGTGAATGAAAAAATCTTTTTTTCAAAGATAATCATTGATTAGATCATTGGAAAAAAATATTTAATACAGAATATATATTATTATCCAATATTATTTTAGTACAGCTTGGCAAAAAAGAGTCTGAGGCGGTGACAGCTGGAACTAAAAAAAAAAATCTTATAAACTAAGTTTGTGAGTATTAAAATAACATAAAAATGATTCATTTGATTATAATTAATGACAAAATACTCGTCATAGAAATATGTAAGCACTAAATAACTTGTTATTTTGAATTGTTGTGTGAAAAGTGCGCCAGCGGCGCCCCCAATTTTTCCAGACTCTTTTTTGCCAAGCTGTAAATGACATAATTATGAGATATTCTATAAACCCCATTATACACGACACTAGACTACACAATATTGCAATGGATACTTCGCCGCGCTGGTGTCATAGTGTTGATCATAAGTTTCTAAGCCTTTCCAGGCCTTTTTTAAGATTGCATAATATGTCGCAGTCGGATTGTATATTCCGCCATATTACAGCTTGGCAAAAAAGAGTCTGAGGCGGTGACAGCTGGAACTAAAAATAAAAATCTTAAAAACTAAGTTTGTGAGTACTAAAATATCATAAAAATGATTCATTTGATTATAATTAACGAAAAAAAACTCTTCATAGCAATATAAAACCCCTTAATAACTTGTAATTATGAATTGTAGTGTGAAAAGTGCGCCAGTGGCGCCCCCAATTTTTCCAGACTCTTTTTTGCCAAGCTGTACATTACGGCTAGCCGTTATCAAAAACAGGACCGTTTTGAAATGCGGCGGTTCAACGATTTGTACGTATTTATTTAGTACGTAAACCCTAGCATTTTAGTTTTTAATTCTCGCTTCTTTTGAAATAATCTCAAAAACGAGTTTACTGTTCGAGCCCTACTTTGACTATAAAATCTCGAAGATCGGATCGATGTTTTTTTTTTGTATCTTGTAACTCTCATTCACTTCGCTTATTCGCGATTGATTCGAAATAAAATTATTATCGTATCGAAGGAGCAAAATGTTGCCATTATAAAAGATATGCGGCGCAAAATATTTGTAGAGTCTGGCCAACGAAAGCTGACCATTCAAAAGAGCGGCAAATTTAAAAAAGAAACCTAAAACCTTTCTGTAAACACTATATCAGAAAACTTTTTTGATACTTTTCGTTAAAGCACTGAAAGTTCAAACAGATAGGTGTATAAACTATTAAAATTAAAATAAGTTATTCAGTTTCGGATGGAGATATTTTAAATTTGCCGCTCTATTGTATGGTTACTAGAAAACTTAGATGTGATCTTTATTTCTAAGATTTGTCATATTAAAAACGTACATATTATATTCCAGCCTAATTTATCACTAAATAGTATGATAATCATGTTCTATATTCTAAGAAATTATTTGTAACCTTGATTGTTTACGCTGTGGGTTTGAATTATGAAAAAGCCGTAATATTAATATTATAAAACATAATAAAGACATGTTTTATTAATTTAACTTTAAATCATAGCTTTAAACGTTCTTTGCAATGTTTCATATATCATGCCATATATTTTGACCCTTATAACAAGAAAAAAAGTACTTTTTATTTTGACTTTTCCGCCATATTGTAGGTACATAACTACATAGTTGAGTCGATACAGCCTAGTGGTCGTGACCGTTGACTGGCAAGTCAATGGTCTCAGGTTCGGACCCAAGACGCGCACCTCTGACTTTTCGTAAGTTATTGTGCGTATTAATATAAAATTAATTATCATTTACTCCGTGCCTCGGAAAGCGCGTAAAGCTGACGTTAGTTCATATGGTTTGAAATCAAGATTATAATTATTATGTATTAAGTATTAAAAGGTTCGATACACTTCATACATCTCGATCGGTGCCGACCATTCGAAGCTATTCGAAATTTCGAAGTTCGAATAATTCAAGTTATGATAATTATGTCAGGTGCGACATTACCCGAAAAGCCTAACGAGATTTTCACAAGAGACAATGAAATTAAATATACTACTTCAGATGTGATATAGAGAAAGATGAGAAATACAGTACAAGGCATAGCCTGCAATGTAGATGTTAAAAATGATGTGTTGGTATAAATTAATTTTATGTTGTTGTTGACCAATAATATCATCTGGGAAAAAGCTAGGCAGATGATGATGTTGACCATTATTCAGATTTTGCAATGATAATTAAATTATATGGAAATAAAAGAAGCACGGCGTAGGGGACGGAGCGCCCCGGACCTCCAATCCTAAGAGGGCTCATTCTAATTCCTTGGACCCCCGTGTTTGAATCAGACGTGGGGGCCGCTAGCTGTAGACACATCAAAATCTCAATAGTGTGTCTCCGCCGAGTGTGTTAACTTTATTTTTTACAAAATGTAGCTACCTACTGTACAAAAATGTAAATTTTTTAGAAGACCAGGCCCCATTTCATTTTGCCGACCCGGGTTCCTGACAAGCTTAGTCCGCCACTGCAATGATGACTGATGTTAAATAATATAAGTAATTTTTTTTACGTAAAACGGTTTTGTCATCAGAACTAAAGTTATGTACCAAATATCAGATCAATCTGTCAACAGGAAGGGAGTAAAATTTCAATTAGGTACTAAATTAGAACCAAATAACAAACAGGGCAAGCTAAATAAAACCGTTTAAAAACATAACCCTTCCTTGACAGTCGGGTAAAAATAATTTGACGTACCTAGGTAAGTAATATTGTCTTTTTTCATAATTTTTCTTCCTTTTATCCAATCTTGCATTGGACAGGTTCATAGATATTTGTAGTAAATAAGTCCAAGAAATAGCATAAGTATTATGGTATCAGTGGCGAAGGGTGATTTTTTTCAAGATGTAAGCCGGAGCCAAACCCGGAGAAAAACCAAAGGCACAGTCAGTAGGCATTATTGACTTTGCCATTTTTCAATGGGAAGCCGGTACGAATCGAGTTGTATGGAGCCTCAGTATTTTTTAAATATCTGTACCTATATTTAAAAATGTGGTATCATGATAAATAAATGATAATTCATTTATTTATCGTAATAAGCCTAAGCGTCGTTGCTCGTGTCGAACTTTCGTAAAATGGTACCGCATCTACCCTGTCCGTAATGTGTTACACACCTGTTTTGTGTAGCTTTCACCGCTCATTTAAACAATTCTTGGAAGTTAAATAAGCATCCGCGGTCTTGTGTTCCTCGCTGCAGTATTTGAGATCCAGACAAGTAATTAAGTGGATAAAACAATTGCCTAATTAATCCTATCCTAGAAATAATATCTAATAATCTATACTTATAAAATAGTAGCGTGACTGACGCGGACGCAAAGCCTTAGTGGATGGACCTAGAGACTTGAAATTTGGAGGAAATATTCCTTGCGTACCCTAGAGGTGAAGGGTTTTTGGAAATTCCATCTCTAAGCGGGGTATAAGGGATTAAAGGTCTGAAACCACTCGGACAAAGTCGCGGGCAAAGTGCTTGTCTCTATACAATATACTGGGCCACTCAGAAATTAAGTATTGCGAAAAAAAAGTTTTTATATGAGAAACTGGCCAGTTAAAATCTATTTTGAAAAAATAATAATAATCTATATCTATATCTATACCAAGGAACTTACATATAAGTTCCTTGATCTATACTAATATTATAAAGAGGTAAAGTTTGTATGTATGTAATAATGTATGTATGTTAGGGGTAATCTCTGGAACTACCGATCCGATCCTAAAAATTCTTTCACCAGTAGGAAGCTACTTTATCCCTGAGTGCTATAGGCTATTTTTCATTCTGAAAATAAAGTTCAGTTTTCAGTAAAAAATACCATCTGTGATTCAAGTAAGAAAAAAAAACAGGCAATCTGGCTGCTTTATAAACGTGTGTTTACGGGAACATTAAATTTAACGCGGACAAAGTCGCGGGGAGCAGCTAGTTAAATATATTTAAAAAAAGAGTTATCTTGTCTCATTGAAAATGGATCGCACCGGGAACATTTTCGCGATCTGATTTTTTACGATTTCAAGTGTGGTTTGAAACCGGACGAATCCTACGATAAATTACAAATGTCATTCATGGATGAAGGGCCTTCCAAAGCAATTAATTTGTATCGTTGGTATAACGAATTCAAGTGCGTTCGACTAACTTTGGGGGATTAATATTAATTAGACAATAGGCGAATTACGTATCAGAAGAATCAGCACATACCTATTGTAGATTGGATCAGGAGGCGTTCATGAGATTCTACATATGCATCTTCGGTGTCGGGGTCTGTTCGCTCGCTTCACTCGCTCACTAGGCACCGCCTTCCATCCATTCTCCTTCTGACCTAAATTTTCGAGCCGGATGCCCTAAGTCCCGGGCTCACTTCGCTCGCTGTTTTACTTCACTTCGCGGGGCTCCTATTTCTGAATGATTTAAAAAAAAAACTTACTTTTATTGCGAGAAACAAAGCGCTTGCAGCGCCTCTACCGGTTAAACCAGAAGCTGCAAAATCACAAAAAGTGACTTCACGTCAGATGCGTGTACCGTGTTTGAAGGTATTTTGAGTATATCATATTCCAAGTTTTGGTTAAATTGTTAGATTAGATTGATTGATTTACTATATTTTAAAACCATAGTCTTGGCGACAATACATCATTTTTCAATCAATTACCAGTATTTTCGGACTAACTCTACAAATTATATAACTTGATACTTCTCTTGCGATCTAGCAATTACCAGTACTTACTGCCTCACAGGCTCGCAGCCAGAAGTATAGTTCGGGCCCCGCCTCCAATTTTGCTCCTGTTGAAGCCGGCTCCTTTGAGGGCCATTTGATAAAGACACACAACCGACAACTTTAGTTACCGCTATGTTGGAATTTAAAAGTATTTGAGCGAAGACAAGGTCTCTAAAAAAATTAGCTTTTCTGAAGGTTTTCCCCATGTTTACAAGAAAAATATGTTGTTTTTATAATAATATCTTAGGTTATTTGTACTTAATACCATCGCGTATTTTAAATATTTAAATGGGTGAGTTTTATCAACTTGAATTTTTACCAAAGGTGGCACTTTTTATTTTTTGAGTATAAGAGGACAATAATTAGTACACCGGTCACCGATATTAAACTCGCTGTTCAAATATATGCAAGAGCCTAACAAAAACAAGCAAAGTTATTACAATTTATAGAAAATACAGTCACCTAAACTGACTGCCTCGTTGGTCTAGTGGTAGCAAGCGCGACTGCTGAGCACGAGGTCCTGGGTTCGATCCCCGGGTCGGGCAAAGTGTTATTGGGTTTTTCCATTAGGAAATTCTCAGTAGCAGCACGGAGTCTGGAATTGTGCCCGGTTAATGGCAATAGGCTCGCCCCCTATTACATGGGACTTATTACACAGCCGGCGAAACGTGGGTGTACTACACACCTCTGCCTACCCCCTCTGGGGAATACAGGCGTGAGTCTATAAATAAAAAATAAAAATAAACTGACACACGGCACCAAAATTTGAATTTAGTCACTCTAAAATTGGAATACTATCTTGTCTAGATAATTAGTAGAAATAAATTTACGCGATTAACCACGCGATCAGATGAATATTTGATCTCAGTGGCTCACTTGACCAGGGGCTCTACTCCGTAAATCGAACAACGATGTTTCGGATCGGAACGTAATAATGAAGACCATCAAACACAACCCTTACCAACAAATTACCACTGGGTGCTTTCATCTGTCGTTTCGTTATAAATTTAAAAAAACAATATATTAGAAGGTAATTTAACGAACAAACATGCGATCCGACAATCGAAGCTTCGTTGTTAAATTTTCGGAGTAGGCCCCCAGTTGTCTCGTCGGCACGTAGGTAGTTTAAGTTTGATCTTTTTTGTTAATAAGTTATTTAATATATAATCAATTTACATGATTTCTAAATATTATTGAAAACAACTACGTACAATTTATAGTAAGTACATGTCAAAACAATAATCATGACTGCTAAATTATAATATATCTTATAGATACCTACACGTATTAAAAACTAAACCACAGTCATAAATAAAGTTTTTGATACACTTATTGTACTACTTCCATTAATAGTTAAGTATAGTTTATATTTACTTCCTATTTATTTTTTAACTCGTGATTTATTTGCCGGAAGCCATAAACAAATTATCAAAATATATAGTGATATGAAGGACATTCTACATATGGGACGAGTAAAGACAGCCAAGTCTAAAGAAGATACAAAAATGGCTCAAATTATTTAATTTAACTTTAAATAATTTTGGTTTATTACTACATATAATTTTTATTATTACTATCTAGAGATCGCTATGGTAGCCAAGTAATGTTCGTTTCCATTTATTGTAATTATATAAGCCGTTTGTTTATAATTATAGATGATACATAATGGAACCTACATACATCAACAAATCTGTTTTGATTCAAATTTACTCGTTGCATTCATTTTCATAAGTCGGTTGGTTAGTTTTGATGACTCTAAGTAATTAGTAATGCCTGTTTCAAAAGTCATCATGTAAATAAATTTGAAAATGGAACTGGAGCATGTAAGTGAGTGGCGAAGCAGGCTGTTCTGTGTAATGATTCTTTTTAAATATTATAGCATACATACAAAGATAGCGGTAGCGTGTTGAAACTACAACAGTGCGATCCTTTGGCGATTGGATCCCATTTGTGAATCTTGTAAAAAAAGCCCGAGTTTCTTTGCCCAGCCAGATACCTACCTACAATTTAGTTCGTAACAAGAAAATATGAGTCGAGTTATCGTTTTTGTATGGACTAATATAGATATAAGGGAAGGCTTGAAATTCGCGCTACTTTTCAGCCCTGTAGTTGGGTTTCGATGCTTATCGTTCCAATTTCGGAGTTTCAAAGCTTCATTGAACAATGTCTTACCCATCAACTCTATGGACCACGTGTCCTGCTCACTGCTATTTTAGTTTTATCAGCCGTTGAAGTACGTACTTAGCCACTTATTGGTCTTATTTTTCTGAGCGTTACTTTTTTTACACCAGGTTTCTTGATTAACACAAAGTTTATTGCGGTTATGGAATGTCTTTAGTCATCGTTACTCAAGTTTCGACTTCATAGTGGCAAGATGCATTCATTAGATATTCGTGCTTTTTGGTGCCTGGTTATCATCGTTTTGTAATTTAAAAGCAAAATATTTGATTTTTCAAATGTTGTCCAATTCAGTTTTCACTCAGTTTCAACTCAGATCTTGTTGAGTCTTTACATTGGTTATCTTTTCAACTGCTGTTTCCGCGGTCGTGGCGTTAGTAATATTCGTTTTCGTTTCTAGACCTCAAATGTGAGTAAAAGAGCTCTTGTATGTACCATCAGTTCCTGTAGATCATTAGCGAATGGAACTGGCCAGATTGGCGTGGAATATGCCACAAATTAGACGAGTGTGTTCTTGATCTTACTTGCAACACGACATAATCCAATGGAAATTACACCAAACATACGTTGCATACGTTTTACGTGAGACAACAGGGTGAACACCAACGTAGGCATGTTGTATACGTTAGGCGTACGCGGTACAAGTTCTAACTTAAGCGTTGCTTTTGAAGAAGCTAGTTTTGATGTAAGTACTCATCCTCTTAACCTTATTATTCCCGAACTTTGTTGGGGTCAGCATCTAATCTAAGAGTATGCAGTTGAATATCAGTTTTCTACGAAGCGACTATATGACCCCCGCAACCCAAAGGGATACGATACTTTAAAGTTTTAGAAGGATTATTTTATCGAATTGTTGAACAGTATTGTTTTTTCGAAGGGTAGATACAACATTCTCCTTATAGACTTATAGATATATAGATATATAGACTGTCATAGATAAATATGACAGCTGGGGCCAACGGCTTAATGTGCTTTCCGAGCCACGGAGCAGGTGATAATCAATTTATCATACGCAAATAACTTCCAAAAAGGCAGAGGTGAGTGCCTCTGACTTGTTAATCAACAGTAAAACCAGTAGGCCTTCGGTGGTAGCATTGATTTACTCTAATGCATTATTACCTATAAAATGTCATTAGGGTTTTTTTAACTTCTGCCCGGGTTATACCTGGCATTGCTTTTGAGCCAACATTTATAACTTTTGCATGGATTGTGGGGTTTTGAGCTTGTTCGATATGTTGCGAAATATTCTTCTATCTTTTAATCAATTCTTTTTTTGCGATATATGGGTTAACATAGTAGGTGTTTACAAATGACATAAACTGATCGTTATATTCAGCTTCACAGTCAGCATGCAAATATTAAGGTAAGTTTTGTTCTAATTTTGACTACGTTGCAATGTACTTTGGCCTAGGCCTAGTTAGGCCTAGTTAGTCTACTTACCCTAAGCGCTAAGGGATCACTCAGTTTTGATTAGGCTAAAATAGTACGTCATAAGCGTACTTAATAGAAACGTATGTTGATAAACATTAAAGATGGGACTATGGGTTTTGCCGATAAGCCAGCTAGCCAACTATTAGTCAACCTTCTGACTATTTAGTCGAGCAAGAACAAAGCTTACTGAGCGGAGGACTCCATTGTGCAAAGGGACTTCTTACATTCTTCCACCACCGCGTATCATGAGTTCATTAGCCATCGTAGACGTATTCGTAGTCATCTTAACATTGGGTTTGGCGGTAACATTGTTGTATTATTAGCCCATGTCAAATCTTCACCTTGATTTGAGATGGGGCACCAAGTTAGAAATAGAAACTAACATGAGATATATATTATTACAAACTTTGTAGATTCTAATTGAAAAAATATAATATTAAGGAGATCATGCTTATGTTACTTATAAAATTTGTGAGTATAAAGTTGACGTAAAAAGTGGCTTTATAATTTCTGCACCTAATGAAATCATTTTTAGTTCGACACGGTTGACGGCCGATCGGCCACTATAACAATTTATAGTTCCATTTGTGTTTCAAATAAACCAAGGGTTAAATAAAACATTGAATACCAAATTTATTGAAACAGTGTAACACAGCACAAACAAAACTTTAACAAAAGTGTCTTGGAACCAACTAAATTATCTAGAAATCTCAGATCTGGCAAAAATCGTTAAACGTCATAAAAATATGATAGGTATGGTCCCCCAAGACCGTTTCTTCAAAACTACGGCGGTTATCAGCTACTCTACGTTCGTGCCCAGTGCCAAATCTCCACCTTGTATCAAATATCCAACCAGCAGTCATGTTGTTACTGAGTAGGTAGAGTCTTCACTGTTTTCCTGTCTAAACTCTCTCTCTTGCTAATCAACCCATGCCGCTTGTAAACATGGTTGGCAAACGTTTTGCAACAATTTAGCTTGTGGATGGTAAATTTAACAAAGTTCGTTTTGATTATGTGCTTCAAAAGCTGGAAGAGTAATGGAAAAGAGAGTAGGTATAGAACTTTACCCTGCAGTAGGTACCTACTATAATAACAGATAATAATATGTAGAAATAAATACTTTAAGTATTTAAAGGGTTACGTAACATAGTACATAAATATCGCGTGAAACGGTGAGCAAGTCCAGCAATTAATCGATATATCGTATGAAAGTTCAATAAGGGAAGTTGCGTAAAGTTGGGCAATTCCAACATCGCAGGTCGCAGATTTTGTAACGGCTGTACCGACGTCTGCGTCTGAGATCGGTAAGACGCGGCGGCGGCGGTCCTCGCCTCGGGCTGCATGTCCGCCGCGAGGCCGCGCCGCTGCCGTACTCGCACAGCTACGATATCTCAGTCGGTTACAACAAGTAAAAAAATAATAAAACTGTCAATAAACAAAGATCACTGTTACAGTAAATATTATTTTATATCGACCCCGCAAATGATCCGTTTTTATGTACCTATGTTTATGTGAATGTGTATATATGAAGCCACTTAGGTACCCAAGTTTCTGTCGAGGAAGCACCCTGGGCAACGTCCTCGAGTAGGAGGGCCAGCAGGCACGGAAGATAAATTCGTCGTTTTGGTGCGTGCGAGAGCGCGGCACGGGCGGTGCGGGGAGGCGCGGGGGCGGCGGCGCCGGCGCGCGGAGGCTGCTGCGCTCAGAGCACCTGCGCCCGCGCTCCGTAGCGCCGCTCGCCGTGTGCTCGTGTACCCGCGCCCGCGCACCGGCCCGCGCCGTGCCCAGCGTCGTGACGCCGCCCACGGTATGTGAACGCCGGTGGCGCGTCGGGGTCGGCCGGCAGCGCGTCCGCCACTGCGCTGCGCCGCTTGCTGGCGCAGTCGGTTGCGCCGCCCGGCCGGTTTTGTAATTTCGCCTGGCGGGCCGTGACGTCACGAGACTAGTTTGACGCGCGTGCGTGACGGCCTGCGCCAGGACGCCCGCGCCGCTGCCGCCCCCGACCTTAGGACCAGTGCATTGACGTGCCCGCTTGTCTCCTTCACTAGAGTACCAAGTGATAATGATAGTGCATCTAATCATTACGTTTAGCGAGGATGCTTTGTCAAGATGTCTTCAAGTTACAACTTTATACAGTTTGTTTTGATAGATTTGCATGTGCGGCTTTATTCTGTTTTGACTACTTTTTGGTTAATCAGGCGCAACTTATAATTAAATTGTTTCCAATGCTTATATCCATAACATCAACGTGTGTGTTGTTCATATAGTATAAGCTAACGTACAGCTACAGATGACCAATTCTCGTCTGCGTGTGAGTAAATTCTGTGCGCTTATGTCTTGTAACGACGTGTTCGGCGAGCTTCATCTTTCTGTGTGTGCGCGCACACACTGACGGCTCGCCTCTGCGCGGCAGACATAGCCTTTTTGTAATTTTATTTTTCCTCCTTCAGTTTCGAACCGTAATGGTCCTCGCAAGCAAATTTTTTGATCTTACAAACACGATCATTATTGTTATGTGCAAAAGACCTTAATTATACCTTGGTGTACTAAATTCAATTTAATAAAAAAAATGCGCTCTTTTACAAAAATTAAACATTACGTCAGATACCTAATGCTAATCTATTAAATTATTAAAATAAATTTAGTGAGGATACACTGGCCAGCCAGAATAGTTTTATAAACAATAACGACGTAAGTTTAATTAAGGCATAATTATACAAAAGTGATAACAAAGATTGAGTGGTCCCAAAGCAAGCAAAACCTTGATTGAACCTAGGTAGAACAGCTTAAAATAAGTTGGTAGTCAATAATAATACCTTTATAGAGACAAAGAGCAAGGTTTTATATCTTGAAAAATTCCTTAAAGCACACTCGTATACATGTATATACTAATAGTTGGTTCCTCTCCTGCTTGCGTGTCTGTCGTATCTCCGTCTCTGTCTCCCGCTCGACTCAGCCTCCGTAGCAATGCACCGAGAACTGAGTATCCCTCTCAGTACCTACAGCTTCTGAACCAATACGATTATTTTTGTCTTTTTATAAAATGAGAACGATAGCTAGGTTTTTTATAATCGGGACATTCGTGCAAGTTCTGAAGGCTCTTCTGTTATAGTTTGTTATCTTTTTTTTAAAGTTACCTATGTTTTTTCTATCTGGTGTAGCCAAGATTTCGCAAAACATAATGGTTACTGTGACAGCTATTTTTAGCGTAACTGACTTGTTTGTAAATATTTGTTTACTGACGAGTTTGACAACCACGTGGATACAATAGTTTCCAGTTTGTACCGTTCGGTGGTGCGTCTCGTTTCGTACGCCGCCCGAGCAGGGGGCTGCTGAACAAGTTCGGGCGCTTCTCGGCGATCAGGTGCCACTTGATACTCGTTCTTTTCTAACTGGATTTGAATCAGCTGTTGCTGCTTGCCCTTGGCGACTTAGATACGCACTTTTGCAATCTTAAAAGTAGGTGCCTACTCCCTATTTCCCCGCCTGGTTTGATGTTTGTATTAGGTAGATTCGATGATGATGGATTACCTGTGGTGACCTATTTTTAGAAGAGTTATATACCCTACACCCTTGACCTGGTTTATAGTCGTTGATATTTGAGACAAGCGGGCATATTCCACTGGTTAATTTTGTTTGTTCCGATTGTGTAGATCTGACATGATATTATTTTACAGAAATAGAATTGAAGGGAGTCGAGTGTTGAGCGGGGTGCTCCAGTCCGGAGCCTCCGCCCTCACGAAGACGTCGCCTATCGTGTCGAGGTACGGCGGTATGTCCGCGTCGGCGTCGCCGGGCGAGGAGCACGCACGCTCTCCCCGCGGCGTGTCGCCCGCGTCCGCGCCGCGCTCGCCCGCGCCTGCGCACGCTGTGCTCGCCACCATGACCCCGGTGCAGCCTGCGCACGACTACTACCCGCATAAAGTCGAGATGGACTCTGATGATGGCTACCCCCCAGAGGCGCACTCCTATCGCCACTCACCGCATGAACTAGCTGCATACGCCACCGACAGCAAAGTGCCCGTACAGCCCGATGTCTATGATCAGGGGATGGAATCGATCGACGAGAAAACTCCCATAGATTTAATATATGAAGATGAGAAGCAAACCGTTATTTACACGACGACTCCGGACCAGAAGCGCGTAGAGATGATCAGCGGACAGCTGGACGATGGTCAGCTCGTGAGCGGCAGCACACAATTGGTGGACGGCGTGTCTGTGGTGGTTGGCGCGCACGGACACCCGCCCACTGTGCTCGTGCTGGCCGACCACGTCGTTGATGAGCTTGGACAAGTTATCACCATACCCAGGTATGTTCATATTTCAATCGTTACTTCCTTAATCTTTACATTTCCATTTTACCTACTTATTTATGTTACGACGACTGTTTGTACTACCTATTATTTAACTACGTGTTGGCAATGGCATTAAGTATTTATCGAATTTTGTCTAATGGCTATTTCCATAAACATCAATGTATCGTATCGTATTTTATAGCTTCAAATTTATGAGATGATATGGAAATATCGCGTTGCCACTGTTGTCAGGTGTCTTTAACAGTGGGAAATTCCACTACTATATTATATAGACGAATGTAGAAATTCCGTCATCGAGGATAAAAATTTGTTTTATCATTATCTTTATTAAAAACTATTTCGATCCTTTAGGACTTTGGTGCTTACAAAATGACAGAAGAAGATGTCAGTAATTTATATACCTATAATAGATTTCTCAATTATGCTAGACAATAGCGTAGGTACCGGCCCCTAGATTAAATAATAGCTGGCTTTTAGTTAGGTGGGTGCTGTGATGTCAGATCACGAGTTCATCTAATTAATTCATTTGCATGTCAGCACTGCACCATGGAGATTTAAATTAATTAAAACCAATTCATAGTTGGTCGTGTGTAGTTAAAAGAATAAGGTGTATGTGTCGGAGGTCCAGTGTAACGGTTGTGCGCGTTAGGAGCGGTGCGGGCGCGTGTGGGCGGAGCGACGCGTTCACCTTGAACTTGCCGCGAGAGCCGCGGCCGAGCCGGCTTAACGCACACAACACACCACGATGCTGGGATCTAGCACATTGCAATGACACCATACCATTATAGCAATACCAATCTTGCCTAGCTCAAACGACAATTCAGTATTTTTGCAGGTTCTCAATGGGAAGAAGAAAGAAGAGTCTTGTTTTTGTCGATAATAGATTCATCATTCACGATGAAAAAGCTATAATACTTGATAATCATCTTCTTTATTAAAATTCTGGATCTTATTCTAATAATTCATAATACTCAGCGTTTCATACGTTTTCATTGCTAGTTTGGTACTGTATGACTGATCCCATTTTTAATATTCTCTCAAGCGTGGAACTTAATGTAACTACATATATTGATTACATAGCAAATTTGCAATTTAATTTTAAGTTCATATTTTGAAGGGATGGCTGTGTTTAGTAGAAGCTCAATAAAATAACTCGACAACATCGGCTGTAGAAAGACGTGAAACAGGTTCTAAAACGATTATTTAGGTAGTAAATATCGCGTCTTTAAGTTCATTACTTCTATGTATTATGAGTTCTATGTATCTAGTGAGTTGCTAAAACGTAACTCGTGGAGGTGTCATTAAACACGGCAGTTACAGAGTTGAACGTAACCGTAGCAAAAAGCCGCCATGTGGCTGCATGTCATTCATATCGCATGACGTTTGTCTACATCGACGGCAAGTAGTAAAATTAGTTACGTCTGTTCGTGCTTAGACGAGTTCTATAAGCGGCAAAGCATGGTTCATGTGTATTAGTGTAATGTAATGTAGAAATAACGTAGCATGCCGTAACGATATTATACGCTAACGGAAAAATTGCGTCCTAAAATATTGATCTATTAGTCAATTTTAAATCCAAAAAAGAATTTTAGAATTGTGGGTCAATTCTGCACCTCTAGTGTTAATGTAAATGAGTATGCAAACCACGCAAATATAACTGCCACACGCACCCTGCCTAACCTTACCTTTTATCCTTACCTAACCTAACCCATGGATTCCCGAAGAATTGACAATTAAAAGGTCTATTAGATCTGATCTACATAGTAAGTAGCTTTATTGTATTAAGTGCTCGTGAAGATCTGCAACCTAAACTTCATTAGATAAAATATTCAAGCAAATTTGCGATATCTAGATGAAACCCTTATACTTATTATAACTGCTGGTTAGTATAGAATAGAATATTTATTTTAGAATATTTATTTAAAATTCAAGAATTACAAAATATAATAACTAGTACAAAATATTACTTAGGTCTAACATAGCATTTGCCTGAACTAGGTACTGTAGTATACTTGGGAATACGAATTCATTCTTAAAACAGCTTACAGAGTGGGATTACGTAAGTAAATCTTGATACTGTTGAGCGCTTACGGAACGTTAAAGCTACACTACGTCATTATTTCGACACAGCAAGGCATTCGAACGACTGTCCGTAACTGTCTCCGAACTAAAATCACTTACCATAATCAACTTTTCTACTAGCTAATCTATAAATTATAGATATGTTATCTCTTTCTCTAACCAGTTTTCGGAATATATTAAGAAAATGGGCTTCAAAGAGGAAAGAATCTATATCGTGCGTGAGAATGGCGCGTATGGGCTAGAAATTAACCTTATTTTTGATGTTATTAACTGTAGATATTGATTTTCTTTGCAGCAATTTGGGATAAGTTTGATGAAATTTTTGATTGTTGTTGTATGAATATTTCTTTCACAGGAATATTATTTACAAAATAATCACATAAGTTGTGTATTGGAGAATTGTAAAATATATCGGATGACAATCTTTATTATCGTTATATAGTTTCGAGAGTAATAATGCTGATAAGGGAATTTAAAACGGGAGAGCTCTTAGTAAAAATGAATAAATAAGCTCGATATGGATTGGTCAGTGATAAAAACTCGGCTGAATCGTTTAGGATGGAGCGAGAGGCTGCGAGCCTCACCCGCCTCGCCTCCAACACTTTAATGATGACTTTTTGTTGCATCACGGTACACACCATAAGCGGGATGCGGTTTTATATATACTTGCACTAATATATGTATATTGCATTCACTGTGCTTAAACTACATTTCTGCAGGTTTATGACGTCAGCTATTACAGATACATGCGTTTGCGATTGTTGGGAGAAAACAAATTATAATACAACTTTGTACAAAAATATTGAAGAGTAAATTGATATACCTATTTATAGTAATATGTAGTTTCATTTAAAAGTCAATGTATGTACCTATTTACTTTTCGTATGTGTCATATGTGTCTGTAGTAGATATAAAATTTGAAACGTTTAAACGTTTAAATTCGCGTCATCTCATGTCTCGGGTCGCACTGTAGGCGACAGGTCTCGCCCCCCGCGCCCCGTCACAGCCTTATTTTATTGCCTCGCTCGCGCTTGTTGCGGCGAGCCCTCGAGATGAGCTTACCATCGCTCGCTCGGGTTCTCGCCCCAATCATTATTTAATGTAATTATTTGGCCGGTAAACTGCTTTTTTTTGGAAATCATAACAGTTATGTACACTTTTTATCGGGCGGCTTCGACTTTAGCTGGTTTGACGCAAGTCGCTATATTTTGTACATCACAGCTTACATTATTGTAAATGATATTTACGTTGAATATAGTACAAAATATACTAACATATAATGTTTATTTAAAAAGAATATAGCAAATGTAAATAATGATAATACCTACTTACACGTAAATATTTGTGTTTACTAGACTTAAACAGTATTAATTTTACATAAATAGACATATAATAATGTGTAAGTTACATACACTAGGTACCGCAATAAGCAGACGTAGAAAAATTAAATTTCTAGGAATCACATTTTAGTGTATGTGCTTATCATTAATCATCGTAGACCGATAAATTTAATTGATCAACACATGCGACATGCGATGTTCTTTTAAAATTAAAGAATCGAACTATACTTATTATTATTGCTGTAGTCGTAACGTGAATCGAAATAAAAATTTGTGTTTGTGAACGTGTATTCGTTGTGTTCGTGTACCTACTACAAAATAAGTATATCCATAAACAATATTATGGTACTTATACTTATGATATTTGCAGTAAGTCATCTTACTATAAAACTGGAAACTGAATTGAAAAGTGTATTTTACATAATGTTGGGCCACGGAGAGAAGTCAATAAACTCGTGAAAGCGCGCGATATAAAACCTCTTAGTAAAAGACATCAACGGGTGCTCCACTCCCCTCGTAGCACGGGAGTCAGGGAGCCGATCTTAAATTTACTTTATAAAGGTTTTTTTTTAAGGTATTTTATATACCTATGTTTATAATGTGAGTAATTAGATTTATAAATAAATATATATGGTTATAGTATTAATATTAGTTATAGTAATTTCGGGTCCTGTACACTTTTTTATTAAGACTGGTTAAATTTTTTTGAAAGCTTTTTTCTGTAGATAATAAAAAATTGTGAAAAAAACGCAACAATAACACACTCAGTTTACCTCATATTGAATAGTCACTGTATAAACTCAAAGTTCAGTGTGTCCTTTAAAAATTAACGATCATCCTTTCTACCTGATGCCGCTGTCCGAGTGCAAATAAAAAACGGTTTCCCCGCGTAAAGGGTTCACTTCCCATCACATGGAGGTTGAAGGTACCCGCACGCACACACGTGCACTTTCACACACACCTTCACAAGTTGCTACATAACTTTAGGCACTGAGCGACGAGCCAGCAGCGTCCGACAGAATCTCAACGGGGGATAAAATTTCTTTAGAACGTAAGAACATTGTGGATCGATTGATTGAAAATGTTTATAGGGAAGCTAGAAATGTATTTGTTTATTGTGGTTTGTAAAGTTGCGTACATCAGTATGTGATTATTAAAGGCAAAGTTTAATCACATTGGTCTTAATTATGTGAAGAATGAAACTAAAAATATAAATAAAAAAATTACATTTATCTCATTATCTTATTTTTTTTAGATTATATATATTATATAGGTACAACAAAAATATAATAAAAAAGCCACGACGCTAATGGTCACATATTTGCATCAAATAAAACTTTATAAAGTTTAATTTTCGAAAGGGCAATATCACGTCCACACCCAGAAGTAGATAAATATTTCGTTCTTTTTTTGGTAACCACGACTACACAACAGCGAATCCATTATAGGATTTTATTATCTTACATCAAGGTTCAGATTCGAACATCAACTGAGTGTAGAGACGCGGTGGTCAAACGAAAATAATCTTATTGTCCCTGATTTTACGACCTAAAATGAAAGTACAACCGGGAAGGGAAGTTAAAAATTCATAGAGATACGCGACTTTTTTTTTGTGAAGTTCGGGGATTCCTTTGTGGTTGGCCTCTTAGTAGATCGATTTGTGAGCAATACATTGAGTTCCGTTGTTTACCCTTTGAACGTATTGATTGTGCAGATATAATTATAAGTTGAATTTTAAAACCG
This sequence comes from Protodeltote pygarga, assembly GCA_936450705.2. NCBI lineage: Eukaryota > Metazoa > Arthropoda > Insecta > Lepidoptera > Noctuidae > Protodeltote > Protodeltote pygarga. Next base: position 8,653,337 of record OW388249.2, on the reverse strand, counting down.
ACCACTTGGTACCGACGCGGTCGTTGTTTATAATATACACGGTATATTGTTTTTTAAAGCTCTTGATTATTTTTATCGTTATTTACTGAAAACCTTGACTGCCTGTTATCGGACTGAAACATGTAGAGAGATTATGACCGTAAATAAAAGAAAATTAAACAACTTTGATATTATTTGTAAATGAAGATACTACATAATAAATAATATAAAAGATTTTTTTAATGGCACCATGGTTAAATTTATCTTACAAAGGAAGTCTTCTATTATTTTAGCCTTCGAGTATCGCATATTCATACCGAGATGGTCGTTATTATTTTTGCTCAGTCATGATTTAGGTACGCTAACTCTGTATGGGGCCTCCTGTAGCGTTACAAAATGCGTATTTGACTTTGAGGTCGATCGATCAATGTATTACAATTTTATTTATCATCAACGTTTCTCGGAAATTACGAGGAACGGCACCACACTGCTAATTAGAATGTTTCTGTAAATTGCTGCGCGACTCTTTCTGTTTTATTGCGTTTGTAAATCAAATACCTATGTGGTGTAACTTTATCCGATAAGTACTATTCTTATGCGACCTTAATGTAACAGATAATCAGGGGAGGCTTTGTTCAAAATATCTACAGTTTATCAGTTTATCAAACTAATTTATACTTTCTTCTCGGTTAAGCTTTGATATTGAGTTACAATATTATGAGATAACATTGATAAAACTGGACAATAGCCGATAATTGTCTAATTGTTGCGCCAACACAACGACTGTTTTATTTTAATTCTTTCTCAACACCACTTAAGTATTTCAAAATCATTAACCAACTTTGCATAGATAGGTATCTAATCATTGAGTCGTAAAATCGGAGAAACTGTTTATTCATCACATTGACATCGTGTATACGCACACAATGAAATATTGTGGATGAGTGTGTGAAGTTTGCGCGTGTGGTGTAGCTTATTAGTGTGATAAGGACAGAGGATAGTGCTGCTGTGTGACAGAGAGAAACCGACTTCAACAAGGCTAGCTTTACCTTATAAGTATATGAATGTACGTTTTTATTAACTTGATTCGTTATACGGCTTGCCATTATAATAATATATGGATACATATAATCACAATTTAGTCCATTTTTAAGACAACCGCTCTCATACAAAATTATATAAAATAAAAGTATGTTCTTTTTTGGCTGTCGTTTTTTATTAAAATCAAATAAGAAACTTACAAGGAAAAATACGTAAAGCTTTTTTCATTATATTTATCTTCTCGTTTTAAAAAACATGATTTTACGAGTACAGTTACAGAAGTATAATGCTCAAACGCCCAAATAATTGAACTCGCGACTCCAAGCGTAGAAGGCTGATCATTTAACCGATGTGCCAATGGTATATTGCGTTGTGTACATAATAATTTAGATTCTTTATTGATTTTGGAAAAAAATGAAAAAAATGGTTTATTGAAAGGCAAATGAATAAAAGCCTCCTTATTTTTGCAAGTCAGTTAAAAATGTTTATGAAAAGTCACTTTTCTTAACGTATTTTAAAAGCCTTCATGAATTAGGAAGTTTACCAAGCGGTATGTCAGTTTTCTACGGAACGACTGCCTATCTGACCTCCACAAACCAAAGGGATACGATATTCTAAGATTAGATTAGTTCTTTGGATTTTATGAGGGTACTGACTCCCTTTAACGACTGTCAAAGATCTTCATGACAGCCGGGGCCAACAGCTTAACGTGCTTTCCGAGGCACGGAGCAGGTGATAATGAGTTCAAAATACGCACGCACATAACTTACGAAAGACAGAGGTGTATGGGGAGGGGAGCTACCCTAAATTTTATTTTACCACTTTGTCGGCGTAATTGATATACATACTCCTACAAAATTACAGCTATCTAGTAGGTACTTCACGGTCTCTTAGCAAAACTTCGGACAGACGGACATGATGAAACTCATAAGGGTTCCTTTTCAGGACTACGGCACCCTAAAAAGCACTTTCGGTTTTAATCCATAGCAATTCGTAGGGGTTCATAATGTGAACCATTAAATAAGCAGAAGTAATGATTCTACTACCAACGCATTTCAAGCCTTTCATTTTTATTAGGTATACCTACGAGTATAGACTAGCTGATCCAACAGAATTTGTGTCATAAATCCCATAGAAAGAAGCACTTTCAGTTTTGTTGGCCACAAAATACTAAAAATCTAGAAATAACATATATTAATTAAATCCTATTAAACCTGACCTTATAATATAGACAAATATGTCTGTCGATATCAATTATATCTATTTTGTAAATTTTCTATCTAAAAATTATGTTTTTGATAACATTATATGGAAGAGTCACTTAAAATGCCACAAATGGTCAACGTATTTACAAAGTAATTAAGTGTTATTAGTATTTCAGATTGTTAATTTGTTAGGTATTGATTTCAAATAATGATTTGTAACAAAAACAATTTCATTCTTAAACTATTTGGTTAGATTGTGGTACATGCATGTTATAATAGCTAGTTGATAAAAATAATAACACATACAGTCTTATCCTGGATGATCATTATTACTTAAGTTACTGTCACTATTCAACATTATAAACAAAGCCTAAAAATTGTTTAATAAGTAAACTTATCTTTCAAAGACAGCAATAAGCTAATATATTAAGTGTTAATTAGGAAGGTGCGATATAAAACTATTCAACGATTAATACATGTTATGTATGTATGTCTGTATATTTCCAATTTGTACATCCGCGTCGTAAAAGCCATTGTATCAACAGTTCTGACCTTTTACATATTTTATGAACAATAAAGAAACAGTAAGGGCCAGTTTTGTCATTTTGGATGGAAATATTTGAGAACGTTACTCGTGCATTATAAATATATCTATAAAAACCCCCAATATTATGTGCATATACGTACGTTTAAATGTGTTCAGCCAATTATCTTGAAGTACAGTACGCTATAAAAATTGTGTAATAAATAACTTGTATTTATATTTTGTAAGCAAAATGACGAGGCTAAAGTTATTTTGAATATTTATTATACAATAATATATAGACTACTAAACTTACTTACTTACATTAAACTTATTGAGAGATGAGGATAAACGAAAGAAGAGTCCTGAGTAGAGAAAGTAGTAGAGTTATGAGAAGAGTATTGCGTCAACCTCAAATAGAATGGGAAAAAATCAGGAGAAAGAAAGAAGAAGAAACTGAATAATTGAATATTTTGAATTTATTAAATAGGTGTTTAAATTATGCTAGTGGTCATTTAAAGTTTTTTGGACTCCTCTTATTTTAAGTAAATAATTCTTAATGAAAATATAAGTCTGTTGAATTTGCATTTCCTGTATATAAAAATAATTTGTGTCGTTGTCTTATCTGTTGCGGCCCCGCGGGAAAAGTTTAAATAAATCTCCTCGTTTGGATATCTGAGTGACGGTAAGGCTATTAAGTTTAAATTAATGTATTGGAGCTTATCTTATTATGCCTTAGGAGAAGCATATAAATTATGAAACATTGGTTTGACTTTAATAATCATTACTTATATTGTTTTTTTTTTACATTGTTCCCGTTGTATAAATCCCATTTAATTTTAAACATTTAATGTAAAAATGTAGCAACACTGGCAACATCTTAACTCCTAAATAAAAGTTATGGCATCTTCTGAGGGTTAAAATCACATAGTTTGGAATTTCCCAGTCGTTTGCGCTAGCTTGCGTACAAAATTTTAGCTTTCGATGAATTTTAACACATTTCTACAGTTCAAAAACCATATTTTATCCTGCGACTTTGAGCCTCGAGATTGTATTTAGACTGAAGATTTTAACTGAGGGGTTTGAAAGTCCACCGAAATGCTTTCTGTAAAGATAGATGGTGCCCCGCTCGTCTTCTGGACTCCTGTATTTGACGTCTATCGTCGTCGACACTCCCGTGTCCGTGACATAGCCTAAGCACGTTCACGATAAAAAAAAATATCAAATCAGAATGCTGTGTTATTATTTTCGCTTAAGTAGTTTCCTATTAGAAGTTACACAATTTAGTATTACGTGAGTATGATATTGAAAAATTTCTATTTGTTTAGTCCGGTCGATCCTTGCGTATCCAAATTAAGTGACAAATGATAATAATAAGATGTAATAAACAATGAGCACTAGACTTCACCTAGCACGTGTTACATTTAAGCTATAAATTGATGGTAATGTAATGCATATCGAATAGCGATTCATAATTATTGCGTTTCTATCTATTTTCCAATTCCCACAGACAGCAAACATAAATTGTTTGTTATCTGTGTAATTGGAACTCGATAAAGGTGGCAAAAATATATTTAAATTGTTGGCGCAGGTAAACTGTAAGGGTAAACTACTTTATAATATGTTAATTGAGCTTTTAGATTTAGATTTCCATCTGCGTTAAATTGCAAACTAGACATTTAATTTTGTTATGATCTATATTTTTGTAAGAGACATACATACATTGACTAATTTATCAGTGTATGCGATGGTTACTTGTAAGAGATTTCTTTTGTTAAAAATTTCGGACTTTTGTGTTTGCATAGGTAGTTTTAATAAATACTTTATAAAAATTATTTTTGATATACCATTATTTTTGATAGATATAAAGATAATGAAACAACTTTTCAACGGATATAATTCGCGTTTTTATTTTGATAATACAATCCTGACGTTTCGAGTACTTTGCAGCACTCGTGGTCGCAGGCAGACGACCACGAGTTGTTTCATTATGATTATTGAAAATTTGTTTTATGTTGAGTGTTCGCAAAAGTTTGAGACTATATTAGATATAAAGATATTTTGTTACAATAATGAGTGAAAAAAAATTGTTGGTGTGCAAATGAAGTAAAATAAATTTAGGTTTCCGAAACAATATTATTTAAAATATTTTGAAATTTGGTCTTCATCTGCTCGATATTCGTTAAGAAAAGATTTCCGGCAAATTCCACAAATATGCAAACAAAATCATGAGAAGCCGCTAATAGTTTCTTAAAGGTTTTCGTTAACTAAGTACATGTACTTATTATAAAGCTGAAGCGCAGTTTGTACGCGGCATCTCAGTAACTCCTAGTCTGTTTAGAAAAATCTTTTTGTGTTCCCGACATACCGATTAGCATAACATCCCGATTATTGAGGATGGTTATAGGGTAAATACTATACTGGGGGATACTATAGGATATACGGGAAAATTACAAAAGTCTGAAATATATTATCTATATTATATTTTTAAATCTCTGTATACGTTATAAGTTTACGTGCATGTTAAATTCATTTTACTAATAATATAATCAATTTCTTCTGTCTTGTTGTAAAACGTGTACGATTATAGATTCTAAGACGAATATTTTGTGTCTAAGATTGTCCACAAAAACATTTAGACAATCTTGAACGAACCCGAGGTAAAGCACCTTATCTATCATTGGTGTAGGCGACTATCTAATTGTATTTATAGCTAAATACGCACTAATGATATCGTGGTCAGTTTTATTGTGAATCGATGAGTGTTAATTGTATTCGGGAGGAATATGTTTTAACTTCACTTCTTAATTTTGTAAAGTTTTAATTTGGTAATGGTAATTATGAAACATTGCAAATATTTCATTATAAGAGATTGACGGAAGAATGAATAGCTAGCAGAATTATTAAAAATTCATTATATTTAGACCACAGCATACAAAAATATTAAACAATCAGTACATTTAACAGTACAACAAATGAATCTGACGAGCAAAAAATTCACTAGACGAGCGAGATTAAGGCGTATCGGGTGTGAAGCAGGGTTTTGAGAAGTACATTCTCTCAGATAGCTTGACCTCGAGAGCAGGGTGTATGGCCGGGGTCCGAACTTGCGACGACATTGTGGCAAGGACCGATGCAAGGGCGCACCTCTCACTCACGCACGCACGTCACCTGAATGTTTCTCGGATGCCAATGTAATTATTGAAGTAATCGATACCTGTTGCTAGAATTGCAAAGAATAAATAACCTTTAAATATGTTTTTTATTCATTAAAGTTAAGTTCCATTTTAGCATAAGTAAATAAACATAGTTAATCATAAACTGCCACGTTAGGGTTGCCATTTGCAAGGCACTTAATTTCTTAATTTATGGCCTCAAGATTGGTATGAAATGGAAATGATATGTGCAATGACATTCATATACCTACATATAAGTAGTAAGAATTTACCGTGCTTATCATCTTTATTGGTAAAGAACGACTAAGCTAAATCTTATAATAATTAGTTGATAAGATATTCCGTTAATTTTTTTTTAGGACAGCAATTCACATTCCATCGTTAAAAATAATCAATAAGTACTATTTAAGACTTCTATAACTAGAATTGCACTTAACCTATACGTCTATTGCACGTTTAATCAATTTAATCATTATGAGTAACGGACTTGGAAAAGACATTATCGTTTCTCAGTTACATAGAAAATTATAAATTAAATGCGTTTTGTTGAGAGGCTACTAATAACACCATAAAATATGCGATATATTTATTGTGATGACTGTTCTTTTTTTAACATAATAGGATTGCGGTTGTCCAAATTTTAGTTCCAATCATGCTAAGTTATTAGGTCGTTTTACAAAGTTACGATTACGTCTTCTAAATCTAAGTATCATCATAACATTTTTTTTCAAGTAGATACTTATCTAAAACATTATATATATATTAGGTATTTTTTGTAGAAACCCTAATATCTTTATTAACCACCACTGAATTGAAGAACTTCATGTTCAAGCGAAAGAATTTATAAGTTTTTATCGTCTGCTTACTTGGCAAAGATAAAGTTTATCTTTTAAATTGAATGCAATCTATGGATGGACGTTGTGTTGGATCATTAAGCAAATACTTCGAGTACCTACATTAAAAAAAGAAAGCCTCAAGGAGCAATATGGAAGGTTTTTTTTGTGTTGTGGAGTGGGTTCCGTACGCGCCACCGTCGCACATACAAGGAGTTGCGATCCGCCACGTCCGCTGCGTCGCGATGTAAATGATCCCCTTGAATAATGTATCCCTTTCTCAGCCATCTCTTCTACCATCATCGTATAAGGCACACTACAATCCACCGTTAGTTCTAACTGCTCTCCTACTATGTTACTTATAATGAAATAAGTAAGTAATTGATTCTTATGACGCAAAGGATTTTGTCTATGATCACTTTGCTAACTCAATATATTTGCGCTGATGGATGGACAGTGATTGCTTGACCGGCTTGTTATTTAATTCCTATTGTGCTTCGTTGAACTGTCTTGAAAGGTTTAGGTTCCTAAATTGGAAAAATATGTTGTACAGTTAAAGACAATGCCTATTAGATATGACGTGTAGGTACGAGTTAATGATAATGTAAGGTTAGAAACAATGACTTCGTGTTAAGTTGTCTAAGATATAATCACACAACCGAGATCAAGGCCTTCGGAGAACTTCAAATACTTGGTTGGTATATTTAAGTATGCTTAATATTATGTATACATATTGTGTTCTTGTTCATCACTAAGTTGTCTATGCATAGCAGTGTGTCTCCTAACTAAATTGATGATAATTATGTTGTCTGCTAAATATCTGTTCACTGTATCCTTTATCTCTATTTATATTTATACTCTTTATAAATTTACACAATTACTTATGTCACCAAAAATGCTTGTGCCTTCTCTATAATTTTGAAGAACTGTCTAAGTAACTTATAATGAATTATTTAAAATGATTCTATGTACAATCAATATAAACAAAATATAACTGTATGTACTTGTCTAAAAGAAAAGAGAAAAAATAATTAGAAAAAGGGTAATTATTAAGAACTATACCTACTGCAATTTACCATTGAATAAATTTTGCACAGAGCTTAAAAAAGTGGATAGATGAGGAGCGCTTCTACAGGTTATTTGTAAAACATCAGCATCCTTAAAAGGGGTCATTAAACTCATCATTATGAACAACTTTTACTATAGGACCAACCCTGAAATCGCAAAAAAAAATCAGCTGTTCCATACATTCTGTTGAGCCATGTGAACATAAAAATACGGAACAGCTGATTTTTTTAGTATCATGATCTAACGCAGACTGTCATCAAAACGTAATGCAGCATCGATATAGTCCCAAAACCGCTGTTGCTAAAAGTATCATGTATGCTTTGGCTCGAGAACTCAATAAAAAGCATAAATGATACAACTTTATGCTTTTTAAATACCGGGTCATCGGCTTATTTGCCAAGGTTGCACACCCGAGTAAGATACCCGAGAATCTAAAAGGTTTTCAAGCTATGTAAATACATACTTATTACTTAGTACAATTGAGGAGTCAAATCGATCGAATTAAGACGGTTAGGTTTTTTGAGGTGATCAAAACTGCGACGCCTTTAGTTTTACCGAAAAGGTACTGTTATAGGTACAATGACTTTTGAAAGATCTTTAGAATGATTTTATGAAATGTAAAGAATCAATATATTTTTTTTACAATCAAATACCTAAGTTCTTTCATTATCAGATCCCATGCTCTCGGATAAACATACATATTTAATGTAATGTGTATGTTAAGATGACAACGTGCAACAAAGTTGGTTGAAATGCTACATTCTTATAAATATTCTAACAGCAATATAGGTTGTTATGAAACTTAACAAATAAAACCGTCTATGATCTCACCGAGTCGCTATTTAGTGTAGGTTCAGTCTAAGTCTGACTGACTCATTTTTGGTTGCGGAAAACTAATTCATAATCTTACTGCAGTTAAACATTGATAATAACTTAATTTATTATGTATGACGTAAAATAATTAAAAGCGTCTACATATTATATTATTATGACGCATGCAGTTGCCTTTAGAAAAGCATCAGGCTTGTCTAAAATTAAGAGGCGGTATGCCCTAGGAGCAGGCTAGAATACCATCGGTGTCGCATTAGGGACAGCCGAGACATTGTACTGTAATTCAAGCACGAATGATTAAGAACTCTATTGTCATTGTTATTGATGTGAAAATGGTAGTTTGGTGTGTGAGCAAGGCGCGCGAACGGGTCACGACTAACGCGCACGCGCGTTCGTGACCTTGCCGCGCGCGCCTCACAGAGGTCACACTCTTGTGTTGATGCGCTTGCGATCCACACCACGCTTTCCATATTCAAGCGCAACTTCTAACAACCGCAAGTAATCTTAGGTACATGATTTTCTAGACATTGGTGCTGATTCTTTTGCACACTGCACTAAACTATTTTTAATCTTACAAAACCCCTTTCTGTTAAACACAGAACTATTGAAAAAATACAGGAAATAAAACTGTCAAATTAAAGAATTTGATAGGTCTAAAAAATCTTCTATTCTTTTCTCATGATTTCTGTTAGAGAGTTAGCTTAGTAACAAGAGTTAGTTATTAGTAGAGTTAGTTAGTAGTTAGTAGTAGCAAGATAATTAGCACCATTGGACCCGTAAAATAGAAATTGGAATTTTTTGGACTCATTGCGAAAATAGTCTGCAAGCGGGTGTCATAAATAAGTAGATACGTATTAAATAGAATTTACTCTAAATTAGAAATAGTAGTTGTCTGTGGTATGTGGGTAAGTTAAACATTTTGGTATTTGCTTTTATTTTGTATTTGCTGTGTTTATCGTGATGTTAATAATCGTAATATTTAATATCAATATAATAAGAATGGTGTCTGTGCTACTAATATTTAGCTTGCATTACAAGAAATTATAGCTGCAAGTACTTGTAATACCAAAGTGACATATTTACGCGAATAATAGGAGAAAAGGCTCTGGCTGAGGAATGAGAAATGCCGCCATAACAGGGCTTTGCGCACTTTCTCCAGTTGAGGCTCTCACTCGGTGAGTCGGTACACCCTTTAAAGTGTACAGTTAACGGAGGGATTTATAAATAATTAATTAAATTGCAAGTACCTATCACTGTTTTTTCATGTCGCTTTAGATAACATTAAAGTTATTTAGTATAGAGTGGAAAAATAATTGCAAAGAGATTATATGTCGATATTTTAAAGTGAGTACTATTAATAAGAGGCTTTGATTGAAATATGCTCGCATTACATGAATACGGGTTGGAGTAGTTATGGCAACCGCAGCTGTCGAGTTAGAGGCTTTAGGTTAATTATTAACTTGTTTACTACTATAATAAGCCGATAATAAAACAATTAAACAAAAGCAATAAAATCAAATATTTACGTTTTACACTCATATTAAAACCTTGAACTTTACAAAAGCAAAAGTCCAGCGATGAACAGCTAATACCTATAGTTTTTAAATATTCATTGTAATGATTGGATTTACTAGATATATATATTTTATGTACCTACCTAGATACTTTGGTATTTTACCATTGTACAGGAATATGCTTATACCTGACGCTAATCTGAAGTAGATACGAATTAAAAGAATATTATTAAGTACAAATTAATATCAACATTATATCCAACTATATCCAACATACCTTCTTCAAATAAATTAAGTTTATAAAATATAATCAAAATTATATTACTAATTACTATTATATATTACTAATTATGTAAGGTTGTACACACTTCTAGGGTACGCAAGAATTTTTCCTCCCAAGTCTAGAAGGTCCATCGGCTTAGGCTGTGTGTTGTCTGTCAATCTGTTTCTGTACTGTTTTATAAGCATAGATTATTCTGTAGCAGGTTAGTGACAAATAACGTACCCAACGTAAGTAATATCTATTTCTATAAACAGCCAAGATTAACAACAAAAACAGAAAGAAACATAAATACATGTCGAAATTCTTTTGCAAATGAGTTTTGTAAATCATGAAAGAAAAGCGCTCACCGTTACCGCCTTACTTGGTCAAAAGTTGTAATGAGTGCCACAAAAGGTATCGGTGCGAGGCACGTCCACAGCCTGCACTCGCTAATGTTCCTCATTAAATACTGGAACATCAATTTGTATCTGCACCACGTAGAAGAATACCAAACCCATCGATTTTTATTGCGCTGTATCATGGGACATTCACGTACTCCGATTTAAAAAAATACCATTTCTTAGCCGATGTTATTTATTTAAAGTTATTTTATGCAAATCCGATCATTATATTGCTTGATTAATGATTAATTCCATGACTTCTGCAAATTATCAAGAGTTCAAGGGCATTAGTATCATAAATTCGCTTCGGTTTGTTTCTTAAAACAAATGTGTGGATTATGTCAGTACCTAATGATAGACGCTGAATAAATTTTTTATCTAATTAAAACGAAATATGATATTTTATGCATAAATGTAAATACACTCTTGAATAATCTCTATTAATAACAGGTTCCAATTCTATATAAATAGTCGAGCATTTTTCTGATGCACCCCAAGTTATGCGAGTATTCCGGTTAGTTCCGTTAAGTCTTCAATTAAAGTGGAATTTCCACTTATTGCTGATATAAAATTCATGTTTCACCCTTTAGTTTGTATTTTAAAAGTTTATTATAGAAATGAAATCACGCTAATATTTTGCAGAATTAAGTACATTTTTTATAATTTTTGAATAAAATATAGTTAAAAACTAAAACCCGATTGTTCAAAAGATAAAACAAGCTTTTTTAGATTTGTAATAAAATCTTGTTGGAGGCCTTTTTTAAATAATATTTTGTTGATTTGGTGGCCTCCCACTACAAAAATAATTTATTTCAAATCTTAGAAACTTTTGAACAGTCGGGTTTTAGTTTTTAAACTAAGTAAGTAATAATTTTCTATATTTTTGATACATGTTTCTTAATCACAATTCTTTGGCAATTATTCGGGTAATCGTGACGATTCTATAGGTGCTATATCTGCAAACTTCGATTTAAAACGATCGGAGTTGAACGTATTGAAAGCACATTCTTTTGTTGTCATTTCTCATGAATACTTAGTTCTAAGCTGTGCTATATTTACTAGTTTTGTCAGTTTTCGCAGTTAATTCTTATAACAATAATTTAGCGCAACACAAAGTAACTAATTAAACTGGCGCAGCGGGAGGTGTTTTTATGTTTCCACTACCTGAATATTATTGATGCTAGCTAAAGTTTTATAAGTCCATAATATATTGATTTCGGGAAATGTTTACGACTTTGCGTTTAGAGGTATAATTTACATTTTAAAAGCGTTGAACAAAAGTAACTAATCTGTGTATTAAATGATACTGTTTAAAAGATTTTACGTTATGAGTAGGTACGTATGTACTTACTGTGTTGGTAGTATGATTGTAGTTAAATTAGATTTTCTTTTTCCATCATTCACAAAGAGTGGAGCTGTGGACGGACATGGTATTTGACAAGAGTCAATAAGGAATGTTTTTCTTCACTTCTTCTTTACTATGTAAATCTTCCAAATATAAAATCAAATAAATATGTATTATTTATAGCAATACAGTTGTGGAATTTTACGAATAAAATCTTTGTGAATTTGTTTATTAACATGTTTTGCAATAAACAAATAAACTTTTTTGTTATTTCCGACGCTCTGTGGGAATGTTAAGGTGCAGTTACATGGTTGATTTTTGTGGCGACAACTGTTGCGGGCGATTGTAGGTTGCAGATTACGATCGCGATGGCATATTATGTCATGCAATATGCAGCAACTTTAGTCAACTAGGCTTTTTCAACTAAGAGTAATATTGCCGGAACCATTTGAGTTGCTGCTACTGTAATTTTTAGGACTTGTCCCAAATACCTTGTCTGTGGCGAATGGTTGCCTGCCATTATTGAGGCCGAGAAAAATTGCTGATGTAGCTGCGTCCTTATATACATGGAATGCGCAATAGCAGTAGCTGATAGAGATTAGAGACGCAGTAGTCGCCTCGAATGACATCCTGCGTCATTTAACTTCACCCTTTTACTGCTGAGCTCACTTCAAGTAAGCAGATAAAAATTATTTTTAAACTGCATAGGTACATCGATGTAAAGGCAACAGGTTTTATATTTATACCTGGATCCAACATATTTAATTTGCAATGTTAGATTAGCAATGGAGTATACTACGATCTGCAGTTCATGTTTGTATTCTGCAGTAATATTCTGTAGTCTGCTAACTACGACTATATTGGTAGTGTCTAAATTTAAAAGTTACTGTCAATGTAATTTCGGGTTACAAGCGTAGGTATACTTGACTGACCTAAGTTTGATCGATCGCGTCGTGTCAGTAATCTGAAGGCTTTATAATGAAGAGGAAAAAGCGTAGGTATTCTTGTAAAATTAAAATATCATCATTTATTTAAATTAACCTGTTTAAACATTTAGTTTTTTTTTGTAGGAAAATAAACATATTGATTTTTATACATATACCGATTATTATAAAAAAAAGTTGTCATTAAAGGTAATATATAATTATTTATAGATAATATCTCTTATGAAAAGAGGGAGATGAGAAAATATTTTACTCCGTACCTACCTCAGTCAGTACTAAAATATTTTCTCTGTAGATAACTTATTACAAAGCTCTTTCTTTACTCTTTTTCTTTATAAGATTTTATGTATAAGTGATCAAAGAGTATTAAATTATATTGATAGACGATGATAGCATTAACAAAAAAGCTGTACCGTTAATGTGTGCGCTGGATCATGAAAACGACATGAGTGTGCGTCTCGTTGACTGTGATATCGATGTCATAGTACCTATGATCATTAAATATACTATACTTAGTTTCGGATTGAAAATTTTGTCTAAAATAACTTTATTTGTCGTTTTTATTACCGGGATCATTTATATTATCAGCTCAAATTAGAATATATGAAAGGTTCTTTGCATCCCGGCGGCACATATTTACTAACCTAACAATGGATTTCCTATTGTGTTTTATTTTTGAATGTCAAGTGAATTATAATGAAAATTGCTATAATTATATATTATTATTATTATATATATTTGCAAACCAGTTTAATTGGTCATGATGGTATATTATAATAATGTAAAAGGTGGTAATTACTTAGTGAGAGTAAATAATAGTCAAAATGTATATCGTGCCCATACTTTCAAACGTACGTGACTTATTTATTTGTACTCACAAGACATACTTTAACTAACGTAAAAATACAACTAATATTAAAAATTAACACTAAAACTACAAAAATAAAATAAAAAGAAAAACATCATTAACGTGACTTTATGTAACATTAAAAAAATACTAGCATTTTCTCGCGGCTTTGTTCCCGACTGAGGCTCCGGGACAAAAAGTACTCTACAATACTATATTTTCCGGCCTATATACACAAAATCGATCCGTTACTTAAAAGACGAACATACCGAACTGACAATTACACTTTCCCATTTATTTTAAATTAGCTTTTTCAGTCTATAGAGCCCTTTGTAACTCCAAAGAGTTTATGGGCCAAAGCCCATAAATTATAATTCGTTGCTCACGTTACACGCAGGTGTATCTCACTTTCAACGATTTTTAAGTAGAGCCATAGAACGTCATTATTTGTCAAGACGTGCCAAATGAAGCAAAAAAAGACATTTTGGCTCTACTGAAAAGTTGTTGAAAATGAGGTAGGTGCGCCTGCATGTAACGTGAGCGACGATTTATGCAAAAAATCACATCAATCTGTTGCTTGAACGTGAAGCACAAACCAACAAACACGCGATTAATATAGTAAAATGAAAGCAAGGTTCTTTGCTTAAAAAAAAAAGGCAAAACAGACATGTTGAATTGATTAGTATTTTAGATTTAGCAGTATTTATTAAACATATTTTATGTAATTTATAACCGTCTATAGAATCGATGGAAAATTATAATTTATATGAAGTTTATTGTCTAAGTATTGCGGACAGTTAACCTTTAAAGTTGAGATTTTGATCGAAAATTACTTGTAACTATATTCATAGACTGTGTTTTTATCGGATCGATCGTAAGAAGCGTATATGAGCGCTGCGTCTTTATAAGGATAATGGATTCTAGCAAAATCTTGTCATTTCCTTAGCATAATGAACAATATTAAGAGGCCCGCTAAGTGTAATTGGGGCTTGAGCAGCAAAGTGCTCGGTTTATGCGGCCGCATAATTACGTATAATAGGCGACTTTTGCAACGCACGCGCATTCAGAATGTTTAACTCCCCTGAGACAGAAGTTTTGAAACAGTGTAATTATAAGTTATAAGGTGTATATTATACGATTAACTTAAATGTTGCCATTGTATTTACTGGTTCGAAAATTAAAGAAACATTATGTCGATTTAAATATTTACCGTTCATTTGGTTATTTATATTTATTTCGTTGTTAATATATATAGGTACTGACAACAGTATTTTCTTTCTCGTAACTTTTCTTGCATACCTATCCAAATCTTAGTGAATGACACTAAGTTCTTTTCATCATGACAGGAAAATAATTTTATTTAATATATTTTTAAAAAGACAATTGTCGGGAATTTTGTAGGTTTTTATTGCAAGTGAAATAAAATAAAATAAATTAAACAAAATTGCTTTTCACAATAAACTCACTGAGCTTGTGATAGCCTCCATAGCTCTTCAAGCTGTATCAAGCCGTGCGTCGGACTCTGGCGGCTGATAGTTGCACATTGTGAGGAGGTTTATGTTCCTATTAACTCTACCGGTCTACTTTGTGTTACTGTAGAAGATAGATCTCCTCGAGCGGCACATCACTATGCTTTCGGAACAACGCAAATGTAGTGCAGTTAAGAGATGCACTAGGTAAGAGTTTGGTTGTTGCAATCTCTTCCTGCAGTGAAATGAAATATGTACCATATTCATCAAATGTCAGAGAGGTGCATCCCGCTACTTACACAGTAAAATTACTTTTCTTTGGTATTCAAAGTAGGTATACGAGTAAAAACCTATACGGTAGGAACTAATAGGTTTTATCTAACTCTCATAATTTCTCTTATACCAAATTGTAACATATAATTAATTTTTGTCCCAAATAAATAAATAAAAAACTCATAAAAATGCTTATGTGCTCTTCGCAAGCTACGTTAATTGTATAAAATAAAAATAATCTTTCAATTTAATATTAATAGTTTAATTACTTTATTAATTTCATTATAAGTTAACGCAGTGGAGGTGTACAACAATCTCGCATAAAAACTGTGCTCTTTTGAGCAAAATGCAATACCTAAGTAAGTTTAAAAAATAATTTAAAATGTATGATTTATTTCTGTTGAACCAATTAATTCTAAGGGAAATAATTAATATGATTATAGTGTAATAGTATCTCGATACCAGGCAATTCCATTAAAACATTATTTATTTGACCCTTGAATGGTATAATTATGACTCTCTTCGGGGATTTCGGATATTTCAGAGATGTTAACTACCTACCAATAATAATTTATGATGGACTTAAAACTTGCTTGTAGGTATGTCACAATATTTTTTTTTAGTTTTGAGAAGCTTTCATTCCATACAAGAATACCAAAAACAACGTGATTTTTTTTTAAACTTTAATTTTCTTTTTGCACTATAGACCAGTATTTAATTTGACTCTGACAGAACCTATTTTTGTAAAATACAATCCTTTCTTTTTCTTTTGAAGTACGAACTATACTAATTACATCTGGGACTGCGAGCATGTACATTTATGCTGGTATTTGTGTATGCTGTAGGTAGATGTGCTATTGACTGATTGCCAGATTGGCAAAAAACGCAGCTCCATCAAGAATGAAGACACCGGTTCTGAAGAGTTCTGCTCTCGCGATAATTAATTTTGTCGCCTTTTTCGGATCATTGTTTTTGCTCACATATTGTATCGAGGGCAGTACTAATCGGGACACAATTACGGAGAACTACATCAGTATTTAATATATTTCGTTAAGTTCCAGTAATATAAATCTAATTAAGCGACTCTAGAATTAATAGGTACCTACGAGTATTCCTCGAAAAAGTGTTCGAGTTACAACACCCTTCCTATTATGGAAAGCCTTCTACTTAGCTTTACGATGAACAAAAAATACTGAATATCGATGTCTTTAAACTTAGAATTGATCGAAGATAAGTAAGATTGACTTATCGGAAATGTATCCATTGCATATGTAGGATAGCAACCTAAACCTTTTAAATTGCTATCTCAGTAAGTACCTACATAGGATTTGTTTGCGATTGCCTCTTTCAAGAATAAAAACAGATTGTTTTGATATATGCATGCTTATCTACCTCTATATACTTTTGAATTAGGAGAAGTATCTACTCAGTAAGTATCAGGGTTATAACGAGATGGTGCGGATCGACTGCACATTCGTTTTTGTACCTACAGATAACATTTTATTTAAAACAATTGTGGACGTGGTCGGCATATTTACGTTGAGGACCGCGACGGACTTTTCTTATTCCGCCAATCAATGATCGGTTAAACAATCCTTGCAGTTTTTATTTTTAAATACGTAGGTACTTAGAATAATGAATACCTTCATTAGGTAGGTACTTATAAGAAAGAATTCGCTGATTGGTACGATAATTTTGAAGAGAATATAGGTATGTATACGTTTGACTGTAATTGATATATAGCTAAAGTAACTTAGCCAGGCAGGCTTAACTTTTTATGTGTCTATATTTTATAAAAATAAGAGAATAATAAGTATTTACCTGAATGTTAAATCGGAATTGCTTCGAGGTTAGATGATAATATTATTCAAACTCCGGAACTATAACCAAATCAGTCGATGAAAACCAAACATTTAAACTCACGACAAAATGAGTGAACCCTTTAAACAACTCGCAACGAATCGTTAAAAAAAAACAAAAGTAAAAGTTACATTAAAGCGTTCATAGATGTCTCTCATATACACATCGACACTCTCGTAGTTTAATCATGGCCCAAAAGATGGCGCTACACGGAGCATTTTAAAAGCGGTCGGAGAAATTATGCAGTGGTAGAGTTCCAGTTACTTCTACATAATATATACATATAAACGAATAAGTTTAATAAATCACCTTTAATTATATATAAGTGTATCTGTGCACTAATTAATCAGTAATTTGGCCTCAAAGAATCACTATCTCAACTAGAAAAAAAAAACCAATTTAAAACAGTATCACGTAGTTTTTTAATGGGAATACGTTTATAGCTATTTATATAAATAAAATTAAAACCCGACAAACTAGACACAACATACAATTAATTGTTATGTATTCGTCGGAGTCCATTTCGTTAACAACAATAGTTTACGTGACCTGCACCTGGTCAGTAACCTTATCTAATTTAATAAAATTTTTTTTCTGAAAATCGCTGATATGCTGAACCATTTCTGAAACTTTTGAAACTGTTAAAGGTAAAATAAGTATAATTATTAAATAAGAAAATTTGAAAAAACGTCGAAGATCGTGGGTTCGAATCCCATCCGTATCAGTTGTTTTTTCAAATCTTCTTATTAAATAATTATATTTAATAAGCTATCATGTGCTATAACATGTAAATATTCACATAAATAGTAAAATAACACTCTACAGCTCTACATTAATCTGAGAAGGTTTTATGTGAATTATTATTGTGTTAAGGTTTCAGTAATTACTTTTTTTATGGTACATATATATCAAATCTTACCTGCAAGATGAGAGATATATTAATCATTCCATTCTTTTCAATTTGAAATTGATTACAGCCTTATATTTTATTTTAATTACACAATGATTTTTGTATAAACTGACGCATATAAACTTATTATGCTAAATGCGTATGTAGTTCAATATTATTAGACTATTAAATTGCACCGGAAACTCTATAATCGGTAGGATACTAAGTGAATTGAACCGACACGACAGTTGAGTTAGACGTAAATTGAAAATGCACAATGCGTATCGCTATAAACTGTGCTTTACGTTTTCTTAGCAGTTATCATATCCATCGCGTTATTGACCTTAATCTTTACAATTTATGGACATTCAGTACACACTACCATAAACGTTTTATTGACAGTCGTTATTTTAACCCATAGCTAAGAAGGTTTTATAGTGATTCGCTGTTTGTATTTTATTCATGCGATTGGTAGTGACGCAGTTTCCTCAGAACATATTATCCACTGCTGCGATCCAAATGTGTCTCACTTCACATTTGGTAAAAATGCATACGAAAGCTGCTTTAAATTGACAACATTACATAAGGCCAGGACATAATTTATGGACCTACGCTTGTGATTGCATTTCTTATTGACGTAAGCTATAATAAAAAGGCCAGTGCTCGTTCTGCAAGAGATGTAAAAAATGAAAACACGCTTGCTTGTTTAGTGCCAATGTGTGTACAAACAAAGGAAAATATAGCCAATCAGAGGTTCCAATGAATCTTATTACTAAAGATATTTGATATACTTTTCAAAGATAAAGAAGTAGTTTTTGGAATTTCGTCGAACGACCCCAAACTTAACGTTATAAAAGAAGTAATGGGAAGGTTGTTTTAGTGCCTCTTGCATTTTGCCCATATTTTATGTTCCAAAAGAATATTATGTTTCAAGTATTTATACATTTGTGTTATTTCCTTATCGAATAAAGAGAATGTACGCGAATATCGACATTGTAGATACATATATGATTGTAAAAATACGTAGTACAGAGAATGTAGTAAATTAATCGTTGTACAGTGTACCTTCACGTGAGTCTCAATGGTGGTGGTAAAAACTACTTACACTTAATTATTACTTTGTCACTTAATTATAACAACCAATGATGTCAGAGTTCTAAACCGTTACCCACAGGGCCTTAAGAGCCAACTTAAAAGCCCTGTGGGTAACGGTTTAGAACTCTTTCTAAGAAATTTTCAAAGGTGTGTAAGCCATTACTCCTTTGAAAAATTTCTTAGAAACAGTAGCATGAACAATTTTATGTTCAATCTTTCAAGAATATAAAAGCTCTTTCGCGATACCTGACGCTTTTTCTTCTCCCCCAGCTTTGCGACCCGAAAACTTAACTCTTTGACGTTAAAAAGCCAGCCATTTTTATACTATGGGAAATTCTTGTGAAATAAGCCACATTATTCAAAGAAAAGCTTCAAAATCTTTTAAACGTATTTTCCAATTGAGATAATTCTAAGCAATCCTTTTTTTTTATTGTTATAAAATGTAGGGGCTCTGGTTCGTAGTAATGTACTTCCCTGCCCGAATTTCAGTTGTACCGGTCAATCTAAACGGAGATTAGCCATCGACGTAGAAGATTATAGTTTATAAGTGTGTGCGCAAACACAGGTGCACTATCTATTCCCTCACTTCCTAATCTGATGGGACGGCAATTTGACACTACCGGAAAGTGATCACGCTGCGCTGGACGGACTTTACGCTCTCTCTGAGGCATTCACAGCATGCAGGCTCTCCATTGAACTGGTTTGTAAAAACAAAACGTCAGTCCCATCTAACTATATCTTAGGTAACAATCTATGAACTAATAAAACTATGAATTAAGTATACGAATTACTATAGCAGCTTACTTTACGCCACCAACTTAAGCAGAAGTTAGTAGTGGCCTGGGTCCGAACCTGCAACCTTGCACTCTGGCTGTCCAATAGTCTTACCAGGAGGCTATCTGTTCGTTGCTACAGTAACAATACTCCGACGAGATCGCCAGTACAGTCACGTTTCCATTGTTCGTGGGCGGCTGATAAAAAGTTCACAGGGAACTTATAATTAGTTTCAGGATCGAGAGTGAGCTCGCAAAACAAGAAGCTTAATTAGCACTCATAAAATAACTTGAGTGCACATTGAATTACATAGGGTTGCTTCCAACCACTATTGAAAGTTACTATGGTACAAGTGTCGAAAATTAAATAAATTACCTGTATAAAGATAGTTTTGGCTACAATATGAACACGTTTACTTCATAAGCAATTTAAGCATATCATAATTTGATGCAACTGTAACAATGGCAAGCTATTTGGAACTTTATTTTACTACATGCAAAGCTTTTAATTAATCAAGCATTTTCTCACCGAGCTTTTGTTTAAGTTTGTTTTTGTTCAGAAAAACACGTTGGTCGTTAGTACCTAAAATAGCTTTTGTTATCGTAATAAATAATTTGCTATTCTGACTTTAACTTAAATTGTTGTATTCATGGTGTATAAAAAAAAACAATAAGTAATTTTGAAATTGGAAATCTATTGTTATTCTAATACGTTTGATTTTCGTATACCTACTGCTACGCCGCGTGACAATGCTACGCCGTTGCACACCGCTACGCCAACCGTCGCCATAACCAGTCCACCTCAGGGCAGGCCAGGGAAACATTAGCGTTTAGATTAAAGAAGTTTTGAGTATAGGTAGCTACACACATTCGGTATTTTAGAAGAAATTTCATCGGGACTTCTTCGAAAATACCGAACCGAATGTGCCGAATCGACTATGTGTGTAGCTATATTATGTGATGTAAACTTGTACTCATTTATGTTCTGATGATTAGCTTTCCTAGATTGGGTGGTCATTCAGTTATTGTCGTATATCAGTTTAGTGGTCATGATTATATTTGAATGTTTTACTTACAAATGTAAATTAACACAATTTTGACTACATTACTAATCAAAATGTTAATTTCTCAAGGTGTTTTTAATTAATTAAGAAGAAATACAATTATTGTATTTTTAGTTAATTTATCGTAATTGATTAATTTTAATTAAATTTTTTCAATACAAAATAATTAAACTTGATGATAAAACATTAAAATCATTTTTAGAGTAAATTATAAGAGGCATTAACTGATAGGCTGTCAGTTGATGACTATCAGTCCAACACACGACTTTGGGTACAATCGTGGAGATTGTGGGAGGTGCCATTTGTAATGTCGAGCCAAGTGCATGTGCGGGCGCATGTCGCGTATCAAGCAGATCGGTATAGTGATAGGTCATAGCGAGCACGTGACTTTCGCTTGTCTATAGTGTTTAGCTCGAAGAATGTTCCGCCCTTCGCGCTTGTCATTTACTTTAAGAATAAATCTATGAAGATCGAGTGCTGTGTCTTGTCACCTTTCGTCACCGTCGCGGTCGTATGGTACGGTTAGAAAAACGAGCATGATTCGGTTATTACAAAGCTCTAAACGAACCACTTAGACGGCTCATTAAATAAATTTATTCCATTCGATAGTGATTCGATACGATTGCAAGTTAGCCGTTAGACGTTGATGTTTGATTAATGCGGTTCGTGTCGATGTTCGTTTTTGGATTGAATATGCAAGGCGTTAACTTATCAAAGTACTAGCGGGCACCAGTATTTAGTTGAAGGTGTCTATTGATTATATGCAAATTATTTAATATAATAGAAATCTTAAGATTCGATGATCGGCACTCGCTTAGGTCCGCCTGGAATAATTCCGTGACTAAATTCCGAGACGTAGGTTCTCGCAATTCATTCATGTCGACGCGGCTCTGTAATTAATGAGACAATATATTAGAAACGAATTCGTTTTGGATCGATATAAAATATATCTTAAAGTTTTCCAAAGCTTGTATGCAATGAATGAGTTACAAGACATTTTGACTTATTGCAGACCACGATGGAAACAATTTAAATAATAAAGGTATAGGAATCTTGTGTCCTGGGCTAGATTTAAATGTTTCTAGTTAAAAAACACGTTCGCTTAGAAAACTCACCGTGTTTGGTCTTTGATTGGATTTATTGACTAAATAAAACTTTATTCGTCATCTCATTGACAGTTATGTATTTTATTTGCTTGCTGTGGAATCCACTTGGTTAATTTGATATGTTAATTTTTTGAAATAATTTGGATAAAGGATATAAAACTCATTATATTATAAAAACACTTTTTATGACATTTTGAAAGCTTCTTCATTAGTAGTGCCACTGAGGAAAAAAAACGCTATAGGTAGTGCAGAGCTACCAATACATTAAAGAATTTATGTTAGCGTCAAATAGTAGTAGCAAAGTTATTGAAGTCCTGCATAAGTACATCTCTCACTTCTAGTTTAGTTTACTTTTGTATAGTCCATTATATTTACCTTTAATTTCATTAAATAACCATCATGGATCGTATTTTACAGCACGCACTAACTACCGCGCGAGATTTCCGTGAGTTGTGCTGTCCATGATAAGCGGCTTGACCGCGCGGCGCCCGCGCCGGGTCACTATAAATATTGCTGTGTTGAGTCCCGTTTACATTATATATTGATTGGACATGCGCCTCATTAATACTAACGTACTATCTGTATATATACATCTACTAGATTCTATGCCTTCGACTGTTTTGTAAATGAAAATAATTGAAACACTATTAGACTTATTTTGTGGTAAAGTAATATCAATGCTAATTATCGTGCAATATATAATACCTTCAATACAACTCGAATAACTCTTCTCCAGAAGTTTTATCACTCTCTCACGATCGGTCTCTTCTAACACCCATCACATTTTTTTTAATTAGCTTCCAAAATAGAGCCCTCATAAATTTTATAGCAACATAGAGGCGTAATGTAGAGTCGGGTTGAGCGGGCTGCGTGCGCCTGCGTCGCCGCCGGCGTTCATTTGGGTATCACAGTTTTACGATAGCATTTATGATTGATTAATCAGTGAACCCAAAGTTGATCGCTTCCGCACTTATTCTTCTAATTGCAAAACATTTTATTTCGTCTACATCAAAAGAAGTGACTGTAATTTGTCTGTTTATGAGCGAGATGTTAAAATAATTGCCCGAGGATATTGACATCGTAAAATTAAAATTGTCGTTTAATACGATTATTATTCACTGATTTGATATTGACAATAGTGAACGTTGTATATTTAAGAGGGCGGGATAATGTGTTGATACTCGTTGTTTCAAATTAGGCTAAGCGCTATTGTTCTGCTATTGTGTCTCATAAACGGCAAATCGAGTTTTGCGTTACATAAGATTAATAGCTTGTATTTATATTACATTTGTTAGTAGAAAATTAACTTATAATTCAAACTTTGTCCTACTTTTCAATAGTTTACATTCAATAGGTATCTGATCTGATTCAATAGATTATTTTAGCTAACTTTATGACTCTGGCTTTCATAATGCAACTGTCATGTGTGTGCGTCATAAATAATTAAGTTTAAACATAGCTTCCGAGATAAGTATCTGGCTCATAGATATATGTACGGACAGATATTTATTCATATAGTCGATGGCCGCTTTCGAATGAGTGACGACTACCGAAGAATATGTACGAAAAAGATAATGAATCTTAGTTCATCACTAATATTAACTTAGTCCAATACGAGTAGAGGTTATATATCTGCCGACTACAAATTAAAACAAGTGCAGGTATGCGTAGTAGAGTGGGATGCTAACGGCACCTATTACTATCGCAGGATTTTTATGTTTCAAAGATAAACACTAAAAAGTTGGTAAAACGTCAGGTCTCGCCAGTATAATAATAATGTCCTCGTTTTCTAAGAAAACTTAGATGTCTGATACGCGGTAAATGTTAGGCATCAAGAGATGTACCCTCTACAATTTTCTTTGACCCTGTGTATGGTATCTTCTGAGGACAAAAATTATACAGCAGAGAATACGTTGATATCACTCGAGCATCTGACCGTATAATATTGCAATAGCCATTACGGACACACCGTAGCATCTTCAAAGTGCCTCGTAAACGCGCTACACGGCTACTAGAAATGTAATTTAGCGGTACTAAGAAAGAAACGATGGCTATCTTCAGATGAATGAAGCAGTGTTAGTGTACCGTCACACTTTTTTTACTGGTTAAGGTGTTCTGGAAACTTATCTCTCAATCACATGCCGCAACTGTATGTTATAAACTTATTTTTCAGATCTCGCCTTGTTCTCGCTCCATAAAACTTTCGCAACTTGTAACACATACGACTCATACGCAATGTTCAACTCGTGTGTCACTGCTAGGTGTACATGTACACATAAATTAATTTTGTTATACAATACGATTGTGACGCTATTTATTCCTTTTCCTTCTTGGCTGATCCAAATATAGAGCCTGAATACGGTGGACGGTGTATATAAGAATTGAGTAGCCAATTTTAAAAGTTCAAAATGATTTGATTTTTTTATTTTTGCTTTAATAATATTGCGGTATAATTATAGACATTTTACTTCCTTAAGATTTTACTCGGTCTACTGTATTCTTGTGTTGTGCGTGCTAAACAATGCAGCACTAACCGATTATTAAAAAAAACAATACTACTATGTGAAACAAATGCGTCGCACACAAATAACTACCAATGAGACAAAAACTAGTGATACTTTAATTTTATTTTAATTGGTTCAGGCGAGAGTGACATTCGAGGCTGTCAGATTTAAGTCGTGTTCAAGGTGATAGTCTCTCTCGCGTCGAACTAAAATGGCGACCGAGTTGGCATTTAAATGCCATGCATTTTTAAATTCATTCGACGTACGCAATTAACAATTCGACTTCGATTACTTTGTCATAAACGTGCGCGTGTTTATAGTCGTCGCCGTTAGGAAGCTGAGCTGTTTAAGAATTCATGATAATATTTGTGTGGAAATTAACTGATTTCTGTTTATATCGAAAACATTAGCTGCAAAGTTTACGAGGAAGATGTTAGTATTTTACATTCTTTGTGCATTTTATGCATAACTGTATAACTCGTGTAGATACTTTTCTACAAAGACTAGCGAGACTAATTTAATAGGATCAATATAACATTTATGTTGAGTAGAGTACTAGATACTTGCAGAACTCGCAAACAAGTAACTTTGATTTACACTTTATTAATCTTGGTTCCTTGTAAGTAATATATGAGTAGAACTTGCGTTAATTATGATTATTTAATTGCGTATGATTTAGAGCTTGTACAAGTGTCTGTATTAAGTGTCAGATATTGTTTTAGAATTTTGAAATTCGAACATGCTGAACGAATACTTCACAAGTTAGTCACGAAATCATATTTAATCCGCACCTCCAATGTTTGCTATAATATAACTATCAATAGAATTAATAAGTCTCATTTGCACATTTTTTTATAAAACCTGTAATGAAGTATTAATTAATCTATGAAATAAAAACAAGGTTTAACCATGCATATTATATTAAACGTACTAGAAATGAGACACAAAAGGAAATCAGTCCTAAAGTTAGAAGTTAAAGTTAAAGTTAAAAGTAAAGCCCTAGTTGCAATTTAATCGGAAATTCGATACTTTGGATACAATTTAAACATTAAACCAATAAACAACTATAATTTAAACTGTGTTATTGTATAATACATCGACAAGGAAGGGTGTTAATACCTCATGGTAACTTATATTCTTTATCTTCCACTCTCCACATTTATATTTCAATACATATTTAGCGTGATACATTCCTTTATAAGTTTATAGCTATCTTGAATACCTGAGAGTGATCAGAGAATAATAAATAACGATTTAATTAACTTTAATGGCGCTACGTAGAGTTCTAGGTTGTGACACAATAAGTGCGTACCTAGTATTTGAAAGTTTGTAGTCATAGCGCTCTACGTCTAGTGCAGTTGTGACTTTCATAGAGGTCAGAGTCGAGGAATGCAATACTTACTACTTATTTTACGTAGATCAGTAGTAATTCATGTGCAGGTCTAATGCAGATTGCATATATGACGGTGCAGTAATTATACTAAGTCTGTTTATCATCTATGTATTAGTCACTGCAACGTTTCCATTTATAGTAAACGCAATTTATTTAGTATTTTATAAATTCGAATGGCGCCGAACAGGCGACATAGTACTAACATATTACATTGGCATAGTCCATTTATTAGTACGCGTTTACACGCGGTTATAAGTAGACATTCGCTGCAATTTAACACCGAAGGAGGATGGCCGCGACACATCCCGTCCTTACCGACAATCAATTATCCACAATCCATAATCACGAACAATTAATTTTTTCTCGACGCAGTTAATAGGACTGCGCTTTCGTCGGTTATTTTCTCGATAAGGGTCAAATTGATCCGCCCGCGGCCTATGTGAACAAAACAAGCAATTTACGGCACTCGATACATTACGGTTTTTATTATTATTCTACGCTGTTGCTTATCTTGTTACGGCGAGTTCCTTGCAGTAATAACAGTGCACGCCTTACACCGTCTGCTTATATTAGTATACCTGCCGGAATGCTTACTTGGCTTCGATTGCTGAAAGTTAGCTGTGCTGATCGTATGTTTTCTCGTATAATTTCACAATAAATACTGCTAAACAATACACAAACCGTGACCGTTTGACCCGTTTGTATACTATAGCCCGAGAGAGGATAGATCGTCAAGCTTACACAAAGGGGGTCTTTTTTGATAAATTGATGAAAAGAAACAAAGGGCGCATAAATTTATCGTTGGCTGCTTGGTGGCTTATCATGATCACGTCGACTTTCTCCGAGTGTCGATATAGCCTTGTGGTGTATAGCAGCATCACACACGACGCCCCGCCCTTGCGCCGCGCCACGCCGCCGCCGCGCCGCGCCGGGTGCATCGGGCCACGGAAAGTTGCATGGATCACAGGGTAACTAAGCTTACTTGCTATGAAACTGCCATGTATTTAAACTTATAATTATGTTATGTACCTTTAATGCATATATCAATGTTTAATGCTTAACAATTTATGGCAAAAAAATGTTGAAACGAACCCATTTATCATACAATCAGATATTGTCGCATTAATTTAGTGATTGGACTATATTTCTTAGGTCAGGCAATCGAGATTGGAATCCCAACTTGGAAAGAATTTCTAACTTGATTTTATTTATAAGACATTTGATCTAATTAGACAATAAATACTAAGCATCTGGTCTGGAGTTGGCGCATCCCCAAAGCAGACTAAAGTTGTTCAACAATATACCTACCTACCTACTACTACCTACTACCTACCAAATATACCTACATTAGACATGATTATCTCGTTACATGATTATAATTAGATAAAGTTATTATATTACCCTATTAAAGTGCAGTAAACTCAGTATAGTACCTACAGCTTGAGACATCTCTCACGCTATTTAAAAATACATACATATTATTTATATGATTTTCTCTACATAAAGTTAAAACAGTCAATATTTGATGAGTTAAATGTTTCATATTCTAGATTAACTGTATTGCGATTCTAAAGAAACCATAAGAAGTCCTTTAAAAAAAAAACTAGGAATATGATTCCACGTTTGTACCTGCACATTAGATGTTGAATTGTCACCGTTTGTACAATGTAAGGGGTGTCTCGCTCGTATCAGTGTTGTCTTTCAAACGGTAAAATCCATTCAAAATGAAAAGGGTTGTTTTTTACTGAGGAGACAATGCCTACACAAAACATTCGATGACCACCGATGACCAGTACCCATGAATGACCAGTGTGGGAAGCAACGTTTATTTCGCTGTGAAAGGTTGACCCTTTCTTTATGTCAGCCATTATAGATGATGTTTCATAGTGCAAAAGCAAAGGGTCATTTCAAAGAAAGAATATTCGGAACGTACTGTAATTGTTTATTTTTTGCACGGTCACTACAACGGTTAAGTGAATTAATAAGAGAGATATAAAATCTTCTCGTACGAACTACCCATGCATGTATTTTTCTACCTATAATTATGTGAACTCGGCATGGACTGCTTGAGATATTTTTGTGCGCACGACGTGAAGGGCTTGCACAAGAACTGTTCAGGCGTTTCGGAGAACAGCAATGTGATAAATCGGACCCTCCAATTATTATTGCATTCGGTACGCGAAAGTGCTACTATACTTATGGCGATTATTGACCAAAATCGGTACTTGTTCTCGTTACGCCAATCACATACTTGATATGAACAGAGCGTTCTTACTACTTACAATATTATGGGTAGGTTATATACCCATAGTAAATAAAGTATATTTAAAATTTTACAACTTGATGATTATAATGTCCATATTTTAAAGAATCACGAACCTCAGAAATGTGAGTATAACTGCAAGAATTTGCAAATATAAATACCTATTTAGTGTTTTTTAAAAGATGTAATTAACAAGCTTGAATTAGAATAAAATAAACATTAATTAAATTCTAAAACTAAAACTAGCATCAACTGTTCTGCTACTATTACTAATTCTTATACAAATAACAATGATACAATAATCTGACTCGAAATAAAAATCATATCGGACGGGCCATTAGTGATCTGCTTGACTAGTTAGCGTTATTTGGCTACTTAAAAAATGAACATGACACATTATCTGTGGCAATCCATCTCGTTGTATCCAAGCTTCTCTAATTCTCTTATTTGCCGCTTGTGAGTGGGCGGCCCGCGCGCCGATCGATGATCAGTATACGTATATATAATACACGTATGTACTCATAAATAAGGCATAATTTTGTAATTATGTAAAACGGTAAAAAAACCAAAGCTAAATCGTTTGCTATCTGTAACGCAATATAAATTAATGGCCGTTATAATAAAATTCGTAGACGGTAAATGTTTGAAGCATTTTTGGTTCCAATCATTTGATGTAAGTGTTCTACTTTTATAGTTTAATTAAAATTAGACGATAAATGTGTCTCGTTAGACGTAATTATTCGCCGTGATAGTACCTACAGTTGCAGTTTTACTGTCGTAGAGACCAATCACGCTAAATAAGTCGCTTATCAGGCTTATAAAACATTATCCAATAAGACACAATAATCAATATTATAATGTTAAGAATGTAATAGTAAAATATATTCTAGTTTTCTGATTATTACAAGATAAAGGAATATAAAGCTTGAATTATATTATATTTATCGATTTAAATTGATTAAATATAACATTCATGATGAATTTAAAAATCGAAATTTTATGTTTATATATGAAAAATAAACTATGAGTAAAGCGGAAGGGGATATTCAATTGCAAACTACCAAGGACTAGTATTTTGTAGCGGACGATAAGAAGTGTAGATCTTTTATTGTTTTGTAATGATAATAGTATGACTGGGAACGTGAATTAGGTATTTGCATTTTCAGATCTCAGAGTGCTATAGGTACCGCAGTGGCGCTTAGATACAAGCTCTACTATGTATATAATTAAAGTGTGGCGGCCGCGGGCCGGTGACTTCCGCGTCGCAAGCCCTCCACGCCTCTCGGCTCACTCAAATTTGACTTCTAATTACTCGGCCACCGCCGACAGTTTATGTTTCCTTAGCCCATAACTTTAATTAATTCTTACATCGTCTGCGCTTTTCTCACGCTGTATTATCGTAATTAAATTGTAGTGTTAAGGTTCCTTCTATTTAATTATGGTTTTGATATAAAATATCACAGAATAGAGAATCGTGATAAATAATATAATTTGATTTGGCAATCTTACGTGCTTCTTTAACATTTTATTTTTATAAAATTTATATTTAATATTTTTTTAGAAGAATTTCGTTGTAGGTAATTTGTTAACTAAAATTAATAGTAAAAAAATTAGGTGAAATTAATTAATATAATTAAAACGATTCAATGTAAATTGCAGATGCTACGAAAATACGTCGGTGAAAATTTGTGCGATGATTTTATGGTGTGGCAAGTTCTCAACTGACATATTAACTTACTGCCCACTTTACAAAGTTAGCCATATCCAGAAGAAATAAGATTTGATTTTATAATTGGCTAATTATATATTAGTGGTAGTTGTAAGAAGTATTCTAAAATCAAAAAAATAAACGCTCCGTAAATAAACGCCCAAAAAACACGGTTCCTGTATGGACTTTATTTTGTCAATTTCTAGTGTCTACCGATTACGGTTAAAAATATGCTTTGGGACAGACGGACGGACGAACGGACAGTGAAGGCTTAGTAAAAGGGTCTTGTTGGCACCATTTGGGTTCGGAACCCTAAAAATAAAAAAAGATTTGATTAATATTATATTTTAATATTTTATAACTGACACCATGGTTACTCTTTTGGATAGATGTTTAATAGAAAATAAATTCTATATTACCGAACGAGTGTTTATGAGAAACAATGAAAATATGTATTTCATTTACGCTTTATTGTATTTTTAAAATCCGTAGCTTTACAAATATTTTTTTTAAGAAGAAGTTTTACTTAAGAATAGCGTTATCTCATTAGTGATAAGATATGTTTTTTTCTTCACTTCAGCGCTTTTACTGTGGACCGTAGACGGCTCATTCATAGCATGCATTCTTGGTATGACGTTGTATTATTTGTATCAATACGACGAGGCTACTACACATGTATGTGGACCTTTGCATTTCAGGTATTGGGTAAAAGCTCGGAGAGCTGACGACCTTCAAAAAGCTTTCGTTTTGGATTCAAATACATTGATCAATGACGTCTGGCATTTCATTTTGTACTGATCGTGTTTGTGTTCTAAATAGTTTGTTCAAATAATCCAATGATTCGTAAATAAGTTTCTTTAATAATGTATGGGACGAAATAAATGTAATCTACATAGCATAGTATATAGATTAATAAAAAAATAAGAAAGCTTTTGTGTCACATAAGTTGAATTTACTATCAGTCGTCATTTTATTTCAACTATCGCATCGACCTCGATATTTGTAATCTAAGATATATCTGTCGCTCGTTGAACTCTAATGTATGGAGAGTTAACTGTCGCATGAAATATTGTATTTTTTTTTTTATTAGGTATTATGATTAAACGTGCTTTTGTATAAAGCGTGGCGTATAAAGTGCAAGAAAGATTACTCTATCTGTTCGATTTTCTTAAGCATTTGCCGTTAACGTTTTCGGGCCACTAAGACATTACAAATAAAGTGTAATACAAAAGCTGTATGTTTGAACAATGAGCAACCCTTTATGAGCTGACAAAGAGGAAGAGCTTCGATGTCACCCTTCTCCGAGCGGGTCGAGTGAGCGTCGCGCGGCCGTGTGGGGCGAGCGGCCGGCGCCGCAGCAGTAGCGAGCGACGCCGCACCCGGACCGCACCACCGTCGACCGCGCACTGAACTAACCGATTACACTGTGCCGCGAACCTGTTCTAAAATCGAACCCCAACCGACTTAGGCCGTGGGGTATGGTGGACCGGACACTGTATTGTGCACAAGTGACCCCTATTGGACAAGCGTGACAACTGACCGGTACCTGACCGCGTCATGCAAAACGCCCTCGGACGTTGATGCGGGGTTGCCCAGCTGCCCCCTCGGCGACCAGTTCTCGACTTGTTCCACAGGTATTTTCGATTATTATTGTCGTGACCTGTTCTTCTTGACCATTGCTCAAACAATGTTTGGAATAATAATGATAACATCGTAGCAGTAACGTTCCGATGTGCGTATCGCATGTAAATAATTGCTACTTTTTGACAGTTTATTTTCTGCAACCTACTACCAGCAGCAGAACGTATATATAACTAGTATATATATACTAGTGTATAATAATATTATTCTAACATAAGAAGAGTTTATTACATGCTTAAATAATTAAGTTTATGATATCATTTACCTTTTTGGTGACGATATCGTTTTTAAATTTGTTGATTTGTTTATTGGTATATTTATTTTTAATAATAAGTAGAGTATCCATTCTGTAGAGTTAGTAGAGTGTTCAGTAGAGTAGAAGTGTTAGTAGGCGCACTCAATATAGTTAAGTTGGTCCTACAATATTAGACAAATACATAAATATAATCTCACGTATTAAATTAAACGCGTATTCGTGACATAGAGTGTCGGTCGTAGTCTTAGAGCACCATGAAAAAAAATTATATTTTCTGTGTGAATTTAATTTACAATAATGTTAACATTTCATCCATTGTAAAACTATAAAAAAATCTAGATAAAAAAATAAAAATATGTAATGGAGAATTAATGGAAATAACGTAATTATTCAAATTGAAATTTAAAAAAGTTTTTCGGTATTATAACATTTTTTACGTTATTGATACACGTAGGAGACTCGTATCAAGGAATTAGTTTCCTTTAAAATTTATTTAAGAATATTCTATCTAAGTTGCGTTTAATGATAAGCTTGTTTTCATAGTGTTAAGCATTTTTT
The DNA here is from genome assembly GCA_936450705.2 of Protodeltote pygarga. Classification (NCBI taxonomy): domain Eukaryota; kingdom Metazoa; phylum Arthropoda; class Insecta; order Lepidoptera; family Noctuidae; genus Protodeltote; species Protodeltote pygarga. Next base: position 8,620,516 of record OW388249.2, on the reverse strand, counting down.
ATTTGTCTTAGCTACCTATTTTACAACTATGTAGTTTAATAGTCCACATTAGACACTTTACACTTTGAAAGCTTTCTAGTTTCTTCTATGCATCTATCCGCCATCCTTTTTTTATTTGTACTGAGAGCTATTTCTATTCCTACCCTAATCATTTTCTAGTACTACACTATTACACGCTACTTCGATGGTCTACCAAGGGTTATACAGAATCCTCCCGATTAAATACTTATGTGAACATAACTTTTGGTGCAAATATATTTTTACAATCATTTCACTGGGAATCTCCAATAGCGGACATTTGTATGGCCCAAAGATTGCCAAATCTCAAGTTTCTAGCACATAATGGAGTTAAAGTATCTCTAGCTGTTGAATACTGAGACAATCTACTATTACATAGCAGCGCGGGTGGACAGACGTCACTACAAGGGTTTTAGATTAAGTTTTAAGTTCAGGACCATTAAATTTAATAAGTAGTAAGTAGCTAAATAAAATAATCACAACACACAAATATATAAATGCATGCATGAAGTGTATTATTTCGTCTTCGAGTTTTTACGTTCCTTTGTGTATCTATTAAATATTTTTTATTAATATTAAAAACCAATATAAAAACTTTTTCAATGTATTTATTAATTCTGTTATTAGAAACATGAAAACAACATAAAGTACATAATTTTTTGTTGAAAATTACTGTCATCGGGTATCGATTAATCTGTCAATTATCAACACATTTTGAATACATTATGAGAAAACATTAAAAAGATGAAGTAGCATACCTGTTTAGTTTAGTGATGTGACTATTCAACTGTTACATCAGGGGTTTCATTTTCAGAAAAACATTGTGACGAAACCGACGCCAGACGTGTTCCCTAAGGGGTGTACAGTCTTAATAAACGCCTACCAGTCGTACAAACTACTTTGTTGAATTCCAAGCAGACGTAAAGAAGAAGCTGAAATTATCTGTTAATATGGTTGAATGGACGATATGAAATGTACACTCAGCTATCATAAACGAGCTCTAACAAAATTTGGTTAAAATAATAATATTTGATTAATTAATAAAACTTAAAGACACTACTACTGACACAACTAGACGAATATTATTTAATGTATATTAAATAGAATTTGCTTATCTTGATTTCAATTAAAATGAAGCAGAACTGAGTGATAAGTGAACTGAGAATTAACTTATTGTAACGTCAGGAGCGATCTAAACCTAAGGCTGCAATTACTAATTTAATTTCAGACTAGACTTTGTAGGTACTATTTTCCGCCAATCTTTTATGATTAACCCGATAATAAGATTGCCGCGTGCTCGAGGTAACAAAAACACAATATTCATTTAGCAGTGACGCATTATTTGAAATATATTCAGATTCTCAGTTATAACAGATAATTAGGTGGTAATATCGAGGCAACACACTTCCGCGTCGGTCGCCGGTACACTCGTCAACATATTTATAGCGAGTTTGACCGTGAGACCTGAAGCGTGGCCGTTTTTTGCCTAATGCGTTGTTTATTAAAATTTGATTATAAAACAACCGAAGTTAATTTTATAAGTTGGAGTCGTGTCAAAACTTAGAATATAATACATAAATATCGTCAACTATTGGTCGCTTAATGAATATGTATAGTGCAATGATAATATATTTGTTTATTCATAACAAGAGACCTCAATTTAGCTAATAATGATATCAGATGCGAATAATTATGAAGGTTGATTATGATCATGATCATAAATGTAATGGCTTACTTCTAGCAACGTACCTTTTTATGTCACCAATAAAATTAATTACGATTTTTTGTTACAGTTGGGTATTTTTATTATATACCTACTAGTCATAATGTTTATATTAAATAAAAATTGTCCTGGAAATTAAATTTCATTTTACCAGGCAATTGGTGTTTGATGTTATAATGCCACGTAGATAATATTATTACAAAGACCAAAAGAGCCGCTAAAGAGCCAGATGCCTTGAGTGGTGTCCATGTTCCACGACATACATTAGAATAGTATTTTCGAATATCAAATATTGGTTTTAGCGGCGGTCGTTGTGCAAACAATTAATGTTTATTTCTCTAAAAACATCGGCGCGCGACCGTTCACATTTTTCTTTAGAGAATAATTGATTTTTTATTTACTTCTTGTCTGTTGCCGCACAAAGACAACGACAAATAGAGTTAAGCACATTTTCTCACGGAACGCGGATAAGCAGTATCACTGACCGAGTCCGTTATACTTTTCTTGCGAAAAGCTCTCGCAGTGTTGCGTGCAGCGTGCGGGGCGCATGCGCGGCGGTGACCGAGCGCGCGCTCGTGTGTCACACGTCAGATCAAATACACCAGATAAAACTAAAACTAATGTACCTACACTCAACTCAAAGCTTTTCACAATCACCGGTGAGGGCAATAAATAAAGCTTCGCCGAAGAACGGGAGCAATTAATATGGGCGCGCCCGACTCGCGTGAAAGTAGCAGACGCGGACCACATGTGTGGACCGCAACGTGTGCACGTATTTATATTGTAAATATTATATGTGCGCACACGACGACATAATATGTGTAGGCGGAGCTAAATTGCATCGCAAGAGGTATAATATTTGTCACAGAACATTAATTTACAGATAGAAAACATTCAAGTTATTGTGGAGGTGTTACGATTCTAGTATTTTACAATCTAAACTTATTTTATTAGTTCATATAGACATACATAGTCATAATATTTTACAAATATGGATAGTGGTTCATAGTATACAAATGGTACAATTATTATTGTTTTTTTTTATAGCTGAAACTGTTATTACGTTTTTTTGCGGTAGTAAAAAATATAAGTTACAGAACTTATATTTTGAAATGAAATGAAATACGAAAATGAAAAGAGGGTACAAAAGTGAGTTTTAAGTGACTCGTATATGCATAATATTATAGTTTTGCATTGAGAAACCATAATAAATAATTTACATTTCAATTGAACTATATACTTCGTGTCGAATATAGGTAGTGTATTTATTTATGTAGAATATTACTGTTTAATTACTAAAAACTGTAAACTGTGCTTTCACAACTTTACAAGCTCTATGCGGATTATAGATAAGCGAGCAGTTGAAAGCGCGTTGATTAACACAACCCCATATTAGCATATTGTGAGCCCGAGATGGAAGTATAAATACCTGGTATACACATCGACAGCATTTATCTTTCTAAATTGAGACTAATAAAGAATAAATCAAAAAGTGGTATCGTAATAACAGGCTATGATGCAGTAAAACAGAAACGGCGCATAGGTGTACAATTACTTACATATCCAATTACTTTGTTGAGCTGATATTCGGCTGACCTACATTTAATACATTTCGCGATATTGCCTCCTACGCATATGAGCGACATGTCGATATTGGCATATCGAAGCTTTCAATATGGCAACGTGTGGCAGTGGTGGAGTACCAACCGAGTGTATGCTAATAGAAGCCGCGGGCGGCGAGCGAGGCGGCCGGGCCGCGCGGCCAGGGTGCGTCACACTATGTATGTAACATGTACGCATGGTATGCAATTACCATTTTATTAGTTAGTTACCTGCCTCGACTACACTTGACGGGATTTCACTTAAATATGTAGGTGTATAAAACTACGGAGAACTATCTTTGTGAGAATGTGCGTCAAGCCTTTAATATGCATACAATTAGCTAATGTATTTTGATGCAAACACTTAATTGTGTGCTTTATTTACAGTTAAGTACATGAAAATGTACTTTATACGTTTATCTTTTGTACTCTATAGTATAGTATATAATAAATACAATAATGTGTTTTATATGTAATTTAATTGAATATGTGATAATATAATATAATAAATTGTCAGTCTTGTATTGTCATATTTCTTAACTAGGGGATATATAATTATGTGGGCGTTCATTGTATCCTAACATAGCGTCGTGTTTTTGTGTTTATTTAGCGTGTTCCCGAGAATCCCACGCGCGCTGTGTAAGTTTTTCTAGGTATGATGCGTGAGTGCAGCGCGGAATGCGGGCCACAAGACTGCGCTCTCTCGGTCGCATTCAAACGTAGAGATGGATGGCTCGAAATGTGACTTTATTGATAGAAAACGTATATCAGGTCTATCTTTATTTATCTAACGTTCGTTTATGAATTACTGACATTAAACGGCCATAAACTCTAGCCTGGTCTGATCTGGCGGCCAAAATATAGGTTTAAATGGAAAATAAAAAAACTGAGCTAAGTGCGAGTCGGATTGAACCAATAAAATTGTACGTAACTTGCTTATAATTTTCTCTCTCTCGCAGACTTCAAAGATAAGAAAGAATACTTAAATTATTTTTGTTACATTTTTACTTAGATATACTTAATTGGAGAAGTAATAAACATAAGTAGATATATTTAAAAAATTTAAAAAATAAAATAAATTTTAAAACATTACTTGGGTCGGCTTTTTAGATAAGCTAAATTTAAATCTGTGTGTAAAATGGGTGTGACAGACGCACAGACAAACGGACATGCAAAACTATAAGGATTCCTCATATGAACATTAATTAATAATATCTAACTAACATGCAACGTACTTACAAATGGATACTTTAAGTTTTGATTTAATTGACTCATATTTATTTCTTTTATTTGGTTGTAAACATAAAATATTTTCTACACATCGTTTATCAGTAGGTATCGAACAATTTTCTTTGTTATAAGGGTGTGATGGTAATGCGCAACGTCTGGTATGCTGATATACACACTTACTGAATGCGGCGTGGCTACGGGCTACGCGCCGTAGATCATAATCGGACGAGTATTTATTGGTGCGCGCGCTTTCTAAAGCCCAGCGCCATCCCGCGCCCGCGCCGCGCCGCCTGAACACTCACGAATGTCAAGCGACACGCGATAAAACATCTAACGTATTTTATTGCAACTAAATCGTCAACATTATCGCCTTATTCTAAATGCGAATAAGCCTGAGTGGCAGGTGTACGTTTGGATTTATTACAAACTTCCTTTTTAGTCAAATTGATGGCGGTTATTGTTGGACGTTACTCATTTATCGAAAGCAATTAAGCATGGTAGCTGCAAGTATTATGATTAATTTATAGCATTACAAAATTATTAAACAATTAAAAGTACCATTTACCTACAAATTTTATGAAGGGTTTAAATCTACGATCTACTTTATTAGGTACATCTTTTTAACCAAAACTGTTACAATGGTTGTGTTTAGATTGCGGTAGTGCTCAGATACTTCTGACCCGGTGCATGCTTTAATGAACACTAAATCAATGAGGAGATTACGATTGAAGTGTCATTTACTATTTTGATGAAGAAACTTGAAAGCTTAATGAGGAATCAAAAGGTCGTGCTGGTATCATAATTTGTAAAGCTGCTATTGCCACGACGATGGCTGTAGTTATTCACACAAACAAGAAGTCATTTGTAACAATTAATTTTAAAGTAATAGATAATTTTAATGTTATTTCTAGGTAGGAAGGTTTGATGTGACTCGTATAACGGAACATTAGATTTATTGCTTTCTTTAACTTAGTGACTTTCTATCTCTTTAGAGTCAAAATGATGATTCTAAACGAGACATCTTAGCATTCTGATATACCGTTATCTAAAAGGTTATTTATTAGGTACTAAATTACATGAACCCTTGAATCATTGCTAAATTAATAATTGCATACGTAAGTATATATCTGTGCACGTTAAATGTATAGTTTTAGATATTAGTTTAACATTTGCATTATTTGCTCTTTATGAATCATTCTTATTTGTTTTATTTCTATGGCTCAGAGAGCACGTAAAGCCTTCGATTCTGCCCCTGGACTCTCTCCGGTAGTCTAAGATTGCATTATCATCGAACAATGAGAGTGTCTCTATTGAGATTGGCCGCTGTGACAGAAACTCGCTCAGGAGGGTATTATTTCCGCCTAGAGGTTCATGGAGGAACACCGTGTGGTTTTTAGTCCGTGCGAGTCGGACATAACCCCATCGCCAGCCCTTAGCGGTGGGGTACTCATAAAGAGTTTTCCACACGACAAAAAAAAAAAAAAAAAAAAAAAAAAAAAAAAAAAAAAAAAGGGTATTATTATTACCTATTATTTTGCTTTGTTAAAATAATTATCAAGTAATAGTATTAAAAGACATTTAGGTCAAATTATCGTTATCGTTAATTCGTTAGTAGTACTTAGTATTATTTGTTTGATAGCTATATTATCACTTCCGCCTTATCTCGGACAATGCATGTTTTAGAACTAATTTAGTGCTACTGGCTAAATCTTAACTTAATAAATATCACACTCACTATTGATTCCTTTTTAATGTAGGTATTGTAAACAAACCGAATGTTTAAGTTCGCTAAAAGAACCTATCGTATTAATAAATAAAATAAGTCATCGCCAATTTGTATTTAATAGTATATACATTAGTAAGCAACTAATAATAATCATATTATTAGCAATCTACCGGTACGAACAATGTTTATTGCGAGTCCATCGAAATACTTCACTTAACTAATCTTGACACTTGCGTGCTTAATGTTCAAGATTTATTCAAAATGACATGGACGTATCGCCTGTAGTGTGAGCGCTAAATGAGGTAAATAATTTAGGTACCTACTTTATTATTTAGGTTACTTAAAAAACATTTCATTTGAATGTACTGTAAAGTGAGAATAGAAATGAGAGAATGATGAAAATAATTCTTTAATAAATTGAAAAAGTATCAATAATTTAAATGCATAGCTTGTAGAATAGTAGCTTTCGGTGGTCGCAGGGCGGGCCTGGGGTTACAGTGCGAGCGCTGTGCGGTACCTGCCGAGAGCGTGTGAAGTCCGGCGCAGGCAGGGGGTGCATGCCACAATGGAATATTCAAATGCGCTCCTGGACGTGGCTCGCATGAATGTACATTACCCTATGACCATATTATTTTTAACATGCGAAGATAATGGCTCATCGGGGCGATTCTTAATTTTTTGTCGCTTTCTTATAACCGACCCTTTATTAATAGGGCCCGCAACGCTTTAGGGTTTTTGTGTAACCGGCGTATGTTGTCATTAAAGCGAAATAATTAATTGTTTACTCGCACCGTTTTAAATGTCGAATTAAAAGAAGAATTAAATAAAACTAGTATATTTACTGTTTCAGTACGAAAATAAAGTTGTTAATAAATCCTATCAAATCATACCAACACATTTGCCAAATGCCAACCATAACACATGAGGTTATTTATATCTGTAACAAGGTTTTTTTAAGTTAAACAAAATATCTTACACGAGAATATGTTACTAACACAGATTAATTATCGCAGTTTGCGGTCTTAAGTTTTGCACATAATTAATTCCCACTGGCGTTAGATATCTCAAATGCGGTAAACAACAATAATAATTAATAGTAAACATTGTCCCGGCGGCGTCCAAAACCGGTACTTATGACACTTTACCCTGTAATTTGGCAATCAGTAATATGTCCCGCGTACTAAGCTATTGTGCATTGCACCATGCTGACACGGAAAGCCTGTAATTTTGCGGTTACTTGCAGGTGTTTACCATATTAAAGTCAAAGAATACTAACCATTGCCGTATATAATTATATTTATAATACATGTTGTTTGATTTTCTGTACAAGGTACGATGGACATATTCTCGAGGATAAAAACCCCTTAAAATATTTAACGATTATTTTATTAATGCCATTTTAATAAAATTGTCATGTAATTAGTTAAAAATATTAACGTCACGTCATTTACGCATCTCAAATTATTTGGTTCCAATTTTCTTATCATTAATAAATATACCATCGTAGGAATAGTTGGCTGGCTCATTACTTTGAACAGTCATTACAGTTTCATATTATTATTATGAACTATAATTTAATAATAACATTGTAAAATCGCATAATTTCGACTATTAATCAACTTTACAAAGCTCTCATAAGCTTATCTTTTAGAAAAAACGTATTAATTTATTCCGTTACTTTATAAGGCCATCTCGTATATAAATTGTCTTCGGTGATTTCACACGGTGAGCGGTGCACTGACCATTGTCTCCCCTATCATTTAAAAGAAAATTGCGAACCGCGCCATTGTTGTATCTTCAACCCTTTCTTTGCCCTCTGTCCATGAGCGTCATGACGACCCGAGGTAATATCTCACAGTTTTGACAATCGGCCGATGGGGAGACTCATTGTTTCGCAGCATCCGAGGGTCCCGCAGAGAATTTATGCTCGCCTGTCATAACAAAATGAATTTACGCATTGTGAATCAATACAGTGATTTCATCAATAGACAGTCTTTGTTTCTGGGTGTTGAGCTTACGTAATTTATAAGGATATGTCAGCAAACAGTAATATGTAAGTGGATACTTTTAGTTGAGACAATGGTCTCTCATTTATATTGTCCCAATATTTGACGATAAAAAAATCTGTGAGCTACGAAAGTCTGCACGACTCGACGACTCTTTGCAGATGGCGACATTTGAATACTTAGCTACTTACATAAATAAAAAGTAGTCCAAGTATAAAAGTAGCAATAACAATCTGAGCAAAATAAGGTTTCGGTATTTATAATATCAATTTCGTCTCGTATCGTCAATTTTCTATGTATTTGTCATGTCTTGTGATGAAATATAGACAAGTCAGTTATGGAAGTTAATAAAATTATGTTACAAAAGATCAAATCGATTATTATTAATTGGGTTAAATTTGAATTTATTACAGTTATTCTCAGATAGTGGGCATAAAATTACACGTACGAGTTGATATGATGGTAGTGAGACTTAATGCTTTTGGTGTATAAACATAAATTATATGTAGGTACGCAGAACATATAATTTATTAGATTTAGAATATTGACTGTAGTGTTCCACGTAGCTATGGATAATATTTTTATTTTATTACTTTTACGTTATATAATATAATATTATAATGCAAACTAAATTATAAAGTATATGAATATTATAAGAATGTTTACTTGATAATTATTATCTTAAGTTTTCGCGAGCACTAAACATAGATTCACGCCTGTATTCCCCAGAGAGGGTAAGCAGAGGTGTACCGAGTATACCCACGTTTCGCCGGCTATGTAATAAGTCCCATGTAATAGGGGGCGAGCCTATTGCCATTAAACCGGGCACAATTCTAGACTCCGTGTTGCTACTGAGAATTTTGATAATGGAAAAATCCAATAACACTTTGCCCGACCCGGGGATCGAACTTAGGACCTCGTGCTCAGCAGCACTACTCATAATAAAACAATTTTTTAACGGATTTTCGTCAAGCTACTTTTATAGATTTGTCTTATCCTTACGTTTCGAGAGGTCTTGTTTCACGAGAGCTTATTTTATTATAGCTATTTACTTTTACGGGGCTTTTAAAGGTATTTTCTATCGTTATTATTTCATGTTTTATTTATAATTGGTGTCTTGTGCGACTTCAAAATAAGTAGTTTTCTTTCTTTCTTTCTTTCTATAAAATGTATTGCGTGTGCAGGTAAAGTTTTGCTTCTCAACAATTCTTGTTTACACTCAATACTGTAATTTCATAATTCAAGCGTTTAAATGCATAGCTTTTCGTGAGCGTACGCAAAAAGCGCAGAGGCTCGCTGGAACGGCTATTACGGCCCTTAAAATAACATCGTACGTTTAAGTTAATGACAGACACACCGACAAAATGCACTTATAATTGCATATACAAAGAGTTTTGGTGAAAAATTATCATGTATATGGTATATCAGCGAGGCTCTCCCACGGGTTGGAGAGGAAGCATTTTGTTTCTAATAAGACATTCTTATGTTGCAATGAATTAGAATGAGGTTAATTATAAACATAAGTTGGTGTTGAGATTGCAATCAAAATTTATCGTAGTGCTCAGTAAAAGGGCTATTTCATGCAAGAAAAGCTTGCGGTAAAAAAAAAATACGGACTAGGGCGTAATAGATACCTATTTGTAAATCATATTCCATTTTTGGGCGCATTGAATTGCAGACCTACGTGAATTGTCAAAAAAAATATCTCTTTAAATTTTCCGTGCTGTAGTTAACGTAACCAAATAGTGAATTCAATTTATTTACAAGGAGTTATCACTCGGATTTTTTTTTGTGCCACTAAGATGGACATTTGGCTATATGGCCCGCTTGATGTTAAGCGGTTATTGTAAACTATGGACGCATGCAATACGATTCATTTGGGTGTCGCCGACCCTAAAAAGATTTTTACAGGGTCAGCGAAGCGTAAATGACACGTATTTTATGAAGAGTTTTTGGAAAAACCTTGATGGGGAGCTGATTCCAGGAGGTTTTTCACCGAACAATTTCTCAGAACACTGTCTGCTCTACCAGCGATAGAACAATACACAGAGAGGCAAATCCGTTCTCAGAATAGGTGTCTCTAGACCGCCTGTAAGCTTGAAATCGTTGACAATTTTTTATGCAATACTCCATAATTATGCAGGCTTTGCAACGTATAACTCAATATCGATATTACATTCAAATTAAAGTACTTACAGTAGAAATCAGTAAGTATACATTAAAACACTTAAGAACTATCAGATCAAATGTCCATAAAAATTTAAAAAGCGCCAACAAGCTCTGCTAGACTTCAATACATAATTCTAACTTACTTTATATTTATGAGGTCATTAGGCAAATGCAATAATTTGACTACAATATTTAATGTAAATAACTAAATCTTTCTTGGTCTTATTAGATCGATTTGCGTTATTTAATATTTATGCTGAATTAATTATAAATATCGAAAACTTAACAATCTTTCTGGAGTCCAAATTCAACACATCTAATTTCACTTTGTGTGTTGTTTTTTTCTTTCTTTGGTAACCAACACAAAAAAGTGGGAGAGTTTGGTCACCATTTTGAAGTTCAAGAAAATTCAAGAATTACACTAGAAAAATAGAAATAACACAAAAAAATCTGTTTTCGTGTCGGTAAAACTAAGCTAAGGGGTTCCAGATTAAACCACCTTATCCTAAGCCATGGCACCGACTCCAAAGCGACCGTTTTTGTGTTTTTCTACCTTTTTAGTGATTTGAAGTCGGGTTGTTTGTTAAATATTTTTTGTAAAACTCAAAACGTACCTACATAAAAAAAAATTTAAGTTAAAACATTTTATGTTTATTATTGCATTGCATTGCATAAGCAATTAGCAGCTCTTAGTCGTGGACATACATCAGTAACAGTAGCTGTAGGTAGCGGGTACAGCGATAAATTCCCGCAACTACTCGGTGGTTACTAGGCAATAATCGACGTTGCATATTTGCATAATTGTACCCGTTAAGTGTCTGTATCTACATAAAATTGCGTCTTTTTTATGACTCCTCTATATTTAACCATATTGATAATCGCTTCGATCAAAATATTTCCTCTGAATCGTGCCTCTTAATTAATATTTATTTTGAATAATTTTCGATTACGATTATAATATAATGACGGAATCATTTTGATAACATCATTATTCATTATTATTATGTTGGACGTTGGTATGTCATAAACCTTTAACTTGAAGTAGTATTTTTGTGAATATCAAATAACAGATAGGAATCTAATTAATTATTATGTATTTCCATTTGATTCTTAACTAAGTTTCCGTCGTCGCTGTGTAGCGTTGGTTTTACTTAACAACTTTCTTATTGGTTCCATTGAAATGTGAATGACGAACTAATTAGACCATCGGAAGTTGTAAGTTGGTTGATATACTATTAATGTTATAAAGTTAATAGGTATTATCAATAGTAAACTATAATGTCTTGAATATATTGTGAATAGATTAAAGGCATCTCAAGATAAGAATTGGAAGCAAGGGTATTTCGTATTTTAATTCCATTTGCATATTGATTATTGTACATCATTAGTATACACTATGTATTGATGTGTGAATGATAATAATTAGTATTTCTAATTGAACTAATTGAGTAGTTAATAAAAACCGACATCATCTAAGCTGAATGTAATAAGTATCTGAAAAAATGAAGTAAAATGCACAGAAATATATTATTTCACTATCCCATATAAAGCGCTACAATTATGCAGCACCATTAGACTGTTATAGATTATGTGTTCAATGACATCATAAACACGACATGCGGTAAACGAGAACGGAAGATAGAAAAAAAGTGTAACAGAAAACAATTTTATTACAGAGACATTTCCGTTCGGTTCGATCGGAGATAATTTTTAATCTTGAGACTTGTACACAGCTAATCTAATTAGATTCCAACTAGTGGAGCTAGTCGATAAAAATGGTTATGAAGTTGGTATGGACTCCGCTACCGTTCAACAATTAAGTATAGATAATATATCCAATTGCGAGTGAACACAGGTTTTATGATTTTATACTAAAACAACTGCACAGAAACACCGCTTATTACGTCTAGTTAAAGGCAATTGTTGCAAAAGCACACTTTTTTACAAAAGCGTTTTTAGTTAGGAATACTACATTTGAAATTAGTAGAGTTTACACATTCTTATCAGATTATGTATTATCATTTAGATAAGCATTGCCAATCAAGGTGGCAATGCTGCTAGTCTGCCAGTCTTCTGGGCACTTTGCCGGATGACAGTGATGCGGAGGAGTATTTGGACGCATAGGTACCTTTTGATTTTCTACTAAGTTTTGTTTTTTGGGCCAGTCAATATAATTATATTTAATATATTATTAATTGTATAGGTACCTAAGAATCATTTTAAATTTTATACTTAGCGTTAAAAATTCTGTAAACTGGTAAAAAAAGTTTTTCTTTCTAATAAAGAAAAACAAAGTAGGTACCCGGATATATTTGATTAGGTTCGTTAAAACAAGGTATTTATTGAATCGTTACTCGGCTCTGATAGTGGACACCTACAGTCACTCGACACCACCAGTTCCAATGTTTGTACTAAGTACACTAATAATAAATTATTTTAGATTCTTAAGCCCTTTTGCATTAAGGTTATTTCAAGGCTCTTACACAACAAACTCAATTTTCTGCAAATTACTGTAATAAATACGAGTAACAATCCTAATATTTCTTCACTGTGGTTCACGGCATCTTGTTATTACAAACTTTTTTGTCAATAATTTCATGATTTACTTTTTTGAATTCAAACATGTGTCTTTAAAAACTGGCAGGTATTATTTTGGAACCTAATTATGTACAACCTAATTCTGTATAATGTCTGTTCGCGTAATTGCGTTGTGAAATGGTATCATACCTAGTGCGTCGCACGGTCGCGCCCGAGGGTGACTCGGACGGATAACGGAGCGCAGGCCGTGAGGCTGATTTATCGTGGACATCCACCGAACCTATCCGATTTGCATTTAGATAGCGCTGCGGTGCGGGCAGTGGGCGGGGCCCGGCTCACTGGCGACCGAACACGCCGTTTTACTCTATCGCACGTAAATTAACTATAAAATTATGTTCCTGCAAAAAAAACCACGGCGGTTATTCATCCCACTAATAAGATTTAAACGCGCTCTGTTGAAGTTTGATCGACCAGTAGTCTATAATAGGGCAGTTAATGATGTTACAATTTCCTTAGAAAGTTTGAGAAAAGTTGATTTAATCCAATAAGAAATATTTCTTCCGCGTATATCGACTTAATTATAAACTGGTATCATCAAAATGACGTGAAAACGTGTTCTGAGTCATCGTATAAGACAAACTAATTTGTAGTTTGATAATATTATTGAATAGTTTACGTTTCTACCATTATCTAAATACTTAGTTAATACATTCCTCTAGGGCTGTTACGTACTAGCGGAAGGCTGACGATGACGGTGCTAGGTTATTCAGCCTGCTCGTAAATTATCTACCTCCGCAGTTAGTAGGCGCCGATTGGGCGCATTATAAGTTTCCTTCACCGACTAGCAAATGTCGACCGTACTGAGCAGTCACTGACTTTATCACTCAATAGATTTCATGTTATCTGTATCTACAAATTGGAATTATTAAAAAGGTAACCTACTTATCATTATACGATATGGTTTTGTAACTGTCTACTCAATAAAATGCAACTGAACGTAATAGGGAATATGTTTAGGTGAAAAAAAAAACTGTTTTAATAAAATAACAATATTTAAAACCTATATATTGTTAGGTATATCTACACCCATTTGTACTTAAGATATGCACGTTTCTGTATTAAATGTAAAATTATATACTATGCAGACGTAGGTATTAATCGAAGCTCAGTGTATAAAATATGGTGTCAATGGACGTTGCTAAATGTTTAACAAAATGGAAATCGCCATTCAGACGGCTCGCATGTGTTGCGCGCAGCTTATTGCAAATTTTCCTCGTGAGAGCATTTAATCTTTCCGTCAAATAGATGTTATCCATTGCAAGAAACCCAACCACTCTGAGGCGTAAAAGGAAGAAGCATACGCCCCTAATTGCGATATATCCACGAGTATCTCCTACAATATGTAAATAGGCGTTCGAGGTAATTAAAAGCTTATCTCGCGCCCTGCCATCGCGGCCTCGCTGATTGCTTCGTAAAATGATTGACATGCTATTTTAACAGTGTACCGATAATGAAAACATTCTTGCACAGTTTAATTCATACTTTATTTATTGTTGACAATTACTATTTGCACAGGATAATTGATCGCGTTCTCACAATTGTCAGGTTGCTGACGAGTTGTTTGCGATTTTTTAAAAGCTGCGTAGCCGTGAGGCGCCGTCGCCTGTCCACACACCGCCACTTACTACTTCGAACACATTTTTTTTATTATTTGTGTCACTTTTTTCGTACAGAATTCTCAATGAATTATCTTAATACGACAAATATTTACATTCATTTTACAAAGCTTATTGACTCGTCTATATGTAGGTACAGGTATTTCTTAATCGCTTTGAGAACATTTTTTTAGGAAATGGTTAGAACCGTTTTACGTATTAACTGCTAAATGATGGTATTTACGTAGCGGTCCGGATAAATGTTCCTAAGAATGAATTCGTAAATAACTCAGTTTGGCTGGTAATAAAGTAAGACGTCTATAATAATCGCGTTTTATCTGGTACAATAGACGAATAGGTACTCAATTCTTCAGTGCCTTAATAGCTTCGCCAGTTCATCGGAGTTAAACAATGCTATAACAAATCTAAATGCATTAAATCAACATTGCTATATTTCCGTGGGCAGTGTCGCAGAACTTGTAGATCTTTGGGGAATAATGGCTTTGCGTTTTAATTATAGTCGCAGGAGTACATAATCGGGCATAAATCACGTTATATAGATACCTGCTGCCAACCACAACCTGTTTCAATTCGCAGCACAATGCGCGCGGCGTATTGTGTGCCTGCGCAGACCACGTTGCGTCGCTCCTAATTTATACCTTCATGGTGATTTAACGACAGCAGCCGAAACTATCCAAGAATACGTATCAAAGTTTTTACTATTGCTGCTTTAAAGAATAAAATTCATTTGTAGTGTCATTTATACGTTTTTTATTTGTATAGTTCGCATCATGAAATTTATAGACATGGTCTCTTTGTTCAGTTGGCCATTCGGTGAGTATCCCGTTTAGCACACAATCGAGAGCATTAACATTTCCATTGAAACGTGCAGACTTTAATCAGCCGATACGAGTCGCTCAGGCAGGCGCTCAGAGCGCTCAGCTCAAACATGACTAACTGACAGAACTGCAGCGCGAAATGAGCTTCACTACAGATCTGTGCTGCGCTTGTTTTTTAGATATAACGACACAACGAACCCAACTTATTGCTTTAGGAAACCATTAAAGTTATTAGTTTACACGATTTATATTGTTTACAGATTTATAATACTGGTAGATCTGATTTATAATAAAGGCTCTACAAGCTATTAAGTAACGCCTTCTCGGTGAACATGGACCACACACGGCATTCAAATTAGAAAAGTCAGTCAAAACGGAAACGAGCATTTATTTTGGGTTTAGAGAAGAGCAGGCGCCCGCGCCGCGCCGCGGGCGTGCCTTCTTTCTAAGCTCGTAACTCTTCTAATAAGACACTTTACGCAAGCTTAACTAGAGCTTAATGCGTGCAACTTCGCTTTTATATATCATTTTGATTTGTAGTGAAACCAAAACATTTGTGTATCCCGTATCTCTACCGTTAAGACGATTAGTAAGATTTTTTATGTGTTGGTTGGTGTTTAGTAATATTATCATTTTACTTCTTTATAATTCCGAGATAACATAATATTCACCATTTAACTCGTGCTTTTAAAACGGGATGTTTATTTATTGTTAAATGGTAGTTAAAGATAATTCGTTTTAAAATGATCGATGATAAGTGCTCGGTTATGTTTTTTGTCGTGTCCGAGCGGTGGAATAATTGCGAGCACACTCTTATGCGACGTAGACAGACGCAGGCGCAGGCGGCCTTCAATACCGTCTCTATTTCCGCACGTCCTCTCACTGTTAAATGGCACAAATTATCTTCTAGGTTTTAGTCATATATTACGTACAATGTATACTTATTTAGGCTAATGTCTTAGGTTCATAGCTTGTCTTGTTGCGTACGTAAATATTAGATACGTTTATTGGGCTTAAATTACTTATAAAAAGGTGGCCTTTTAAAGTTGCTATAAAACTTGGTTTTTCCGGTTCCGCAGTAAATAAGGAACTCTTAAAAAATAATATTGTCATGTTCTTTCTCATAAACTGAATTTACTCTCATTAATATTGAAAATACTTATAGCTTTGTATATTGTAAAACTTATGTGTACCTAAAACTTATTGCACATAAGTTTTACAAGTTTCAATTACAATAATTATTCCCTTTTGTAAATGAAGTGGGTATTGATGGAGATGTGTCCATGGTGACGGGCTCTCGTGTAAGTATATCAGCCGACCGAGCACGGACAATACAAAGAACACTTCTTATAAACGCGAGTTACCGTCGCATTCAAGCGCTGCACGTCAACCTACTCAGCGTTGTCACTCAACGGTCACTCAACGGTATTAAAAAGAATTGTGAATACAAATTTTATGCGCTCTGAATTAAATTTTATTTCCTGCCAAATGTCAGATTTTAAATAAAATGACAAGATCGACTGTATGAAGAGAGATGAATACAGTCAACTGTATTTTACGTTCTTGTTATTTGATATTATTAGAATATAACGGTTGCAGTCTTTGAATAGATTATAAACAATGATAGAAATGTTATAATACAATGTATATTTATGGCGTCTAATAATAAATAAAGGACCCCAACAAAATGAAATCAATGTGTCAATATCACCCCTTTTATTTATTATGTTACTTTGGAAGGAACTATAAAAGATGTGATATTTTAAATCAAAAAATTAAATAAGAGCTTTGAACAAATAAGCACTAAAATGGAGACATTGGTCTTTACCAATTTATTCTGTGAAGTTATAATATATTATCAGTTATTTAGAGCAAATAATTGCAAGTACGTCATTATAGAAGGACGTCAAACTTTCAGACTTGAATGCCACTAGTTACGCAGATACGAGACATGACTTATTTAGTGCCCATGTTGCGTTTCCATCTTTAATCTGCGTGGGCGCATATTTCTGAGAAAACATTTCTTGTTGACCGTACATAATGCTGCCAAGAAAACAGAAGTAATAATGTTGGCCATACTTGTACGGTGCAGAACTCCGTAAATGAATCATCGCATATGCGTTCCTCGTCAGGGCGCAAAAAGAGGTTTGTCGAAAATGCTCCTCGTTTAGTTTTGCTCGGTGTGGCTGCGTTCGCGCGCACTGCTCCCTGTACTCATCCCTTATTTATTTATACTGGTATGAAGAATGTACATTTTTTGTGCTGCCATAACAGTGAGCGTTCAGCGCTGCCACAATCCGAGGCAGCGAATTCTTTAATTGACAAAATGCAGCGAAGCCACATTCCACCTCGAATCGTTAGCTTTAATGTGGGAATACAAAATGGATTATTAATGACACATTTTCACTTTTACAAAATATAACAATCATATGTGCAAGCTTGTGTTTGTATAAATTAAGTTAATCTGGTTAGTTTTCGATTAATAAGCAGAGACCTTAAACTTATTTGCAATTTTTGTTTACAAATAGTCAACTACTTATTATTAATATTGATGCATATTGGAGAAATGTAAATATATTATAATACCAACAACTCGTATGATTAAAAGAAAATTTGTACGGAGGAGCTTGTGCATGTAGAATGTAATTTATGACCTAATGAAAAATAATCGTTTAAATCATCAATTTCTATCACGTCTTGCCCGGCGCTGGTAATGAGTCGTTAGTTGCGATAGATACTAGTTTCTCTTATCATCGATGATAAAACATGCGTAGATTTGTGCCGCACCCTGCACTTTCCCTTAAAGGTAGGTACTGCACCTGCCGGGTGAGCGAGGTGAGCTGTGCGGCTTGTTCTGCCGCTAACGCATGATTCAATATATCTGAAACGCGACGCGACGCGGCGATGCGGTCCTTTATGAATATGTACGTGAGGTTATTGCACATAACTGAGACAGGTTAAACAGATCTACGTGAAAGTTTTTATTGCAACTCGACAAAATTATTCTACTTAGAGAATCTTTTGTAAAAAAGAGAATCAATAACCGTTTTTATAGCATTTAATCACCTCTCATAATAGGAAACGATCAACCGTTCCTTTATCTTGTCTTTTTGGGTTTTAATTAAGAGATTAATAATTAAGCAAGAACCACGAGTGGCAACGACCGGAGAGGATAAGCACGCCAGGCGGGCGCACGAAACCCTACGAGACATGCGTGCCGCTCCGTTACGACACCTACACCAAATTTTTCCACATGCCCGAGCAGCAGATAAGCGGCGAGCGACGCCAACGTGTTATTTATTAACGAACCGAATGATCGATAGTTGGACGCGACACCGGACGTGGACGTGGACGAGCGCCGCCTTTCGAAACTTGCCGCCGCCGACTGATCGTTTCGCTGTACGCTGTACCTCCGATAAATCCATCCCGCAATGTCTCCGACTCGACCGAGCACGAAATTCATATTCTTTGAGACAACTTCATAGCCAAGCTTTCACTCAAGTATGTCTTCGTAAATTATGTAGGTATTTGAGTCTTTCAAGGAGCTTGCATTTGCACGTATTTCACGCAAGGCTACTTTTATTTTTTAACCTAAAAGAAAAAAACGACACACCAATGCTATCTTTCTGATATCAAGGATTTTGTAAGTTGTCTCAGTAATCGAGCACGCAATGTCCGTGTCGAATGTATTGTTTGCATTACCAAGGCTTCTTCAACCCTTTGCAAAAGTCATCCGTTCCGCTCCAGCATACGTCACGTCGCAGTCGTGACAGCTGTGCGATACTTTCTAATCGCTCCATTCAGTACTCAACACCAAACAAATAGGTACATAAGGAGTAGGTTATAACTTGCGAAATTTAAATGTCTTGAACAGTTGACAGCTAGAAAAGAGTATCAATTAATTATTTATAGAGTTGTTAGTCAAGCGAAGCTTCAACCATATCATTGCTTAACGACATGCCACGATTGATTCCAAATCACATTTACCCTAGGTAAATGTGATTTTTTTGTGATTATTGAATGAGATTTAACGTGTCAAGCTTGTATGTTTTATATGTATCGATACGAGGCGAACGTGATAGGAAACGATTGGAAATTCGAGGTTCCGCTGCACAGGGCAGGTTAGACCAGTCCCGGTGGCCTCGCAAGGACCCCAGCAAACCTGTTAGATTCGTTGCACGATTTTTACGTGCGCACCTACCGGAATCTCATTGACGTGGTGCAGTGCGGCGCTCCGCCCGGCCCCCTGTGCCACAGCCTGCCAGTTCACTCGTCAAATGACTCACGCTTGGGCTGGTTAAATGCCAGAAGCTGGCTTTTCCAGTTCTCTGATCCAATTCGCACATTCTATTCTTACTTGACACTAACGCGACATTCTGTTACATAGGTTTACTCATTGATTAGGTAATAATATATGCCAATAACTTGAATACTGGTTTCAACTCTTAGGATCCCTAATTCATAAACAATTTACTTACACAAGAATGATGTGTATTTGTGTTGTGTCATTCATGAACTTAGAATGAAATGGAAACTAAATCACTTGAATCGCTATTAGGCAGGTACTAGAAATGTAACTAACCAGGATCGAATATTGTTTTGGGAAGAAGTATGGAGTATTGACAATGTCGTTGCAGTCAGTGGACAAGGGAGTGGATGGATACGCATAAGTATGTCACATTTCACACTACAAATGCCAAGATGTATTAACACACCAGGAACAGGAATCAGGTAGAACTACGATCCGGTCAAACCCGTCCGACGCGTGCTTCCAACATTTTTTATTTATTTGTCTGCATCGTCGGATACCGCTGGGCGTGACGTCACACGACCTAAACTGGTTAGCGAGGGAACAGGGATTTGCCTCGTATCCTTCCGGTTCTGCGAGTGGTTCAGACCTGTTCTACATCAGGTTGCGCGGCACCAGCCGACCCGACCGCGTGACGTATGAGTACTACGGCGAACTTGCATAAAATCACCCGAATTAGACAACGCCCCTGCGTGAGCTCAAAGCTCGTTCCGATAACTAGTCATTTCACTCTCGTACCAGACACCAGCTCTGCTGACTCATGCACTGTGTGCGCAACAATTAGCAAACGTAGCGTCACATTATACGATAACCGACGGTGGTACCATCAAAGGTCAGTATCCGTACCAAAATGGTCACGCCTAATAACTGGTTCGTAAGTTGTAGTCGGCTCATTTGTAAAACTATAGAAGTTTTGTATACCAGTATTTTACGTTATGTTTACACGATTTACTCTACGGTCTGAATGAAACACTACACAAGGTAGAGCGATGCCTCGTAGCGATTTAGACGTCATAATATAAGTTGTTTATGAGATCAAAATAGAATATTTGATTAAATACGTTGTATTGTTTCAGGAGACGCAAAGAGGTTATGGAGGTGAGCGGAGAATCGTGGCGTGCATACTACTCGAGCGGAGATCACCCGCTGAGCGCTGCCACGTCCGCTGTGCTGGGCTCGGTAGCGGAGGATGCGCAGGCACAACCCATCGAGTACTACAAGCTGCCGCCGCTCGCGCAGGACACGCACCTCACTTTACACAAAGACGCTAAACTTGTCGATGTCTGGCCGTGAGTCCTCATCACAGCTTCCTTACCTTTCTCGCCCAGCTTCCGATAATTAATTAACTGGTTCTAGCGTGTTTACACATTATCATTTAACTGTTAATAATAAAAATATGAACGGGTGTAGCAATTATATATGTCACATTAAATTTGAAATACAGCTTATGATGCCATTAATATTTATTTTGAACACAGTATTAGTTTATATAAATTATAAGCAAGTTTAAACATTCTTAGGTATATACAATGTCATACAGAGCGTAATTAATTACTCATAATATCAACATGTATAGAAAAATATGTACGTATAAGTAAGATAATCGAATATGCAAATCCAATCCCAAATATCGACAACTAACAATCAAGAGGAATCAGAAAATGATCGCGGAAAATCAATAGTCGATTCTCACGGCCGTACATCAAATCGAACGTTCGTGTATCGGAGCAATTATCATTATAATCGCCGAATTTCGTGGCGCGGTGAATACGGAATGAAT
Organism: Protodeltote pygarga; assembly: GCA_936450705.2. Classification (NCBI taxonomy): domain Eukaryota; kingdom Metazoa; phylum Arthropoda; class Insecta; order Lepidoptera; family Noctuidae; genus Protodeltote; species Protodeltote pygarga. The sequence goes on along the minus strand of OW388249.2, from coordinate 8,598,922 downwards.
TCGCGTAAAATTTATATGTAAACTATGATAATATGCAATCTTTTTGTAGTGGAGTTTTTGTGTACATCAAGATGCAGGCGGGGTCGGGGTTGTATGTGTTGCTCAAGTCTCACGGACGAGTACACTGAGACAAGACGCCGCGTGGCTTCCGGCCCCAACGAAAGGTGTAAAAATAACAAATAATAAAAATGTTAATGTTCCACTCAATAAATCATACGAGCTCATTTGAATACCTATAGCGGGATAACGAAATAGCAGTTCGCAACTCTGGCAATATCCCCTCACCCCTTGTACCTACTTGCCTGAGTATAACATTTACATATTAACATATATTTGCTATTTGATATTTTTTACCTAGGTACCTAGTAAGTTTTAGATAGAAATAAAATGGAAATTCGAGTTAAAACATTCTTAACATTTCTAAAAATATTAAATTATAATTATATTTTTAACTACATACTTGCACTAACATTTACTCTAGTTACATAATTAAGTAAATAGGACTTACTACATACTTTTATTTACTATTTTTCAATTTCAATAATTTATGAAATACAAAATAAAATATAAGAATAAAAAGTTAAAATTTAATAATTATGAATACAGTCGGTGCATTCAACGTATTCCCATAGAAACGCGACCCCGATCAAATTATACTCGCTCTTTGAAAGAGGTTGTTAACAGCATCCTTTGAATAGCGACGCAAAAATGAGCAAACGCCGTGTCACATTCTTAATACAAGGAGCGCATAATGTTAACTTGACCCTATACAGGCCATTTAAACTTTTATGAATGTTTTATTATGCTCCATAAACACTAGTTGTAAAGGAAACTAGTTTTAAATCCGTGAAAATGTTAATTTTTGATTAAATTCAGTCGACTACAAAAAATGCATTTTAGGTTGAATAAGAATATACTGGTATCTTTGTAGAAGTTAATGTCGTTATGTATATTTTTCACAAGAATAGAGAAATATCATAGTGGTAAAAGCCTCCCACGTTTCACCACACACGTCGCCGGCGCGGCAGAGGGTCTGGAGTCTAGGAGCACTCCATGTTGGACGACTGCTGCCAACGCCGCGCTCTAGAATGCCGAATGCTAGTTGGGCAGATCTATTCCGCATGTCATGCTCGTCACTGTGTACGGGAGTGCATAAATACAAATAATGACAATAGACGGATGTGGCTGGAAGCGGCTCACATTGACAAGGACGCCCAGGACTTGTCTCGAGTCATTGTCGGCACGCGTCCCACGCGCTCGGTTCAACGCGCGCCGCTATTGCTCATTCATACATTCAAAATTATAACGAATGCTCTCAGTCGCCCGCACCCATACGTGCGTTCTGAGTCCCCAAAGCGTTTGTATGCTAATAGTTCAGCGCCAGTGCATCGTCAGGTTTGAAGCACACTATTTGTTGTCTAAATCGCTCGTATTATTTGAATTGAATGCTCGATAGATGTAGAAATGAACTAGTTCCGTCTGTATTCCTTCGTGATTCGTTGTCGTAGGCGTGAAAGCGTTTCGTAAACGCATTGCGTAGTGCGCGGGCGCAGCTTAGTTCTAAGCACAGGACTACGCGGATGTTACGGGTATTAAATGGAAACGGCGACTATAACCATTAATAGTTGTCGGAGGCTGTCGAATGTTAACGCTAAGATTAGCATAGAAACGCGCAGCGGGATGCCTCTGGGGAGGGCCTCGCCCTCTTGACCCTGTCACTGTTCGCACTTGCCGTACTAACGGGAAGTCGGTTTCTCCACACTAATGTACCTTACTAATTTTACGAGCAAATGATAGAAATTATCTACGTATTAAATGACTATGTAGGCAAGCAGGTAATATTTAGCAAAACTACTACTTAAAGACTCGACTTTTAGTGATATTTCATAGTAAGTGCAGATAAATGCAAAATAAAAAGCTATCTAAAAGTAAAAAGTGAATAATGTAATTTGGTAAGCGGGCTTAGCACATGTGTCGTTAATGTCGCGGTGGTTTAACAAAAACTCAGGGACTTGGAACCGTGTGACCCATTTAGTACTAGAACCGGTTTCCTCTTGAAGATACGTCGTTATTGTTGAAGACACACTAGTTAATACCATTCAATTCCCGTGGATATAACGGACCCTCTTATAAGGATAATGCATAAAAAGATTGTGCCATCAGTGTGTCCGACGGCCGTGGTCATCGCGTAGCAAAACATGACAACGGGGACTGACCATTCTTTATCATGCGAATTTTCCCCCTTGAAACAGCTGCGCAAAAAGTTCAATTATCATCGTTAGAGCATTGTATGTCAAATGTCTAGCCATTAGTATTATTAGCTACATCTTCGTTAAATGAAATTATTTAATAAGCGAAACATGTGCATAAACTTGAAAAAAAAAACATAAAAATACATCTTCGTTATCTGCACTTAATAACGTTTTAGGGAAACGCTTACCGGAAAATTAATCACCAGAGACAGTTACGTGTAATCAAACGCCCGATTTAATGACTTAGACAAATGGCGAAATCATTTTCAATTAAAGTTTTTGATAATGTATTAGTTCCGTGAGAAAAGTAGCAATAAACCTACATTTGGTCGAATGATATATTCAAATAGAATGAAATTACGTTGGTCGCATCCGCTGCAAGCGCCTCCTTCATCTCGTTTATCGTTCAGTAGATTGTAATCTATTCGTCAAACGATGGATAAACTGTCGCCGCTTCAGATTTTGATATAGATAGAGACCGCTGCGCATATGTATGTAAGCTTATTAAGTTATTATCAAAGGTTCCGTTGAATAACATAAGAGTTTTCAGCATTAATCTGAGATAACGATGTACCATATTGGGAATAAAGTTATGAAACAAGTACCTATATGGTGGAATAGTAATCAAGCTGGTACTCACATCTACTTGTAATGTAATGAAATGCTGACTTTTTATTTAATATTAATATCAATTTTAATTTGCATTAAAAATATTTTTGGGTATGGCTACTTCAGTAATAACTTCAAACATTTTCATAAGTAGCATTTGCAATCCTAGATTCAGATCAAAGTAAAAAACATTTGAATATCTGCCTTTGTGTTTCATAAGAGGTATTTCGATAAACGCATTGAATGCATGTATGAGCGCGCTATGAGGGTCCCGTGCACCCTTACGCATCGCATTGTCGAGATCTCATCATGTGTGAAAGGGTGTTAAGTAAACATTGCAAATAATTATAATGGCAATTGCATCCGAGCGACGAACCGATTCAGCTTTGATAAGAAAATATATATTTGCATGTAAAATGTAGCACACAGCCGCTAGAGATGGTGTTCATTCTTACCTTTTATTACGTTTACTGTTATGTTAATCGCAAGCAACATGACACTGATATCAGATTAACAGTTTGGGAAATCTATTCCGCTACCTGATAGAGTTTGAGAAATACTTTGGTAGCGACAGCGCTCGGTTAACATCGGTATGCAATTGTATCATGAGTTTTTAAATGTTTGACAATATATTCTTTATTTACAAGGACCTTTATAAAAAAACATCAAAAACAAAAATTACGACTACTATTAATCTACTCTCTCAACTTTTAATGAGTCGTATAGTAAGTAATCAATTAACTGTTTCTCTATAATGTTATTCATTTACTGTACTGCATTAAACTTTTTCAACTACGAACTAGGTTTAAGCGATTAATATTATTAAAGTGTAAGTTTAGTTATTTTAGAGATACTAAATTTGGATTTTTGTTATTTATTTGGATAAAAATATTTTTTTTTACCCGGGTCCAACCTCTAAGTAAACGAAGCCACGGGCAAAAACAAGTGTTGTTATAAATAAAAGTAGTCATTGAACTAACTATTACAAAAGTATTATACTCATACGATATGCTTATTTATTTATTTATTTATGTTGTCCACTATTTCTGTGTGTATGTGACACACAGAAATAGTGGACAACAACAAGCATTACATACAAATGAGTACAAAGGCACTGTTTATGCTTTTAGGTTAATTCTAGGAAAGTCGTTAAGTACGATATGGCTGTCGATTAGCGTGTCAATAATATAATTATGGATACAAATTAACTAATTGTTAGTGTTAATTGATTTCAAGCTCGGTTGCGTAGAGAACAAAATTACTCCAATATTAATTCTATAACCTACATAAGGAATTTAAACAATGTTTACACTTTGATTATGCAAATAGGCTAGTTGATCTAGGCTATCGTATATATTTTTACTTCTATCACATTTTTGCTTTTGATTTTGAGACTTTATAGATATGAATTGTTTTAGACAATAATCTGTATTGTAATTATATTGTCATTAAAACACTATATGTTATGTATTTATCAATTTTGTTATAGTTAAATCAATATGTATTCCTGGCTATTACCTGGCTACATATAAATAAATATCAGTCAACATTTGTCATTTTTTATTTTAAAGATTTTATAACGCTATATAATTTATTAGTTCAACTATTTTGTTTTAATTACTCTCATAACTGTATAATTGAATATAGGTATGTTTTAAGATGATAAAATCGCAATGGCAAAAAATTTCAGAAAAATTAGTTTAATTTAATCATAATTTAGTTGCTTTTGTTAACGATTTGATACAGCTCACGTACGTTTTGGAACCTTAGTCGTAGCACCCACAGAGCTCGAGGCGTCTCAGCTGTCAACAAAGCGCGCTTTGTCCCGTTTTTACAAGCGCCAACAATGAGCGACAAGCAAACACAGTATTGTGCTCTACGCATATGAATAACGATATCTACGCTCCGCCGCCGGCATACCGACCTCGGATTAATACCAATAATTCAATTTGCATGCGTCGCAAAAAAGTTAGGTTGAACCTTCTACCAGCGCAGTATTGTAGTACTTACTAACTGTTGAAGTTGGTCGTGAAATTACGAATTTACTTTAAATTTAGCGATGTTCGTTTTTCGCAGCGTGGATATTTGGCAAAACATGCAGAAATATTTCATACAACTGAGCTTTATCTTATCGAATGAGCGATTTCACACTCGTCGCGTTTCTCTTACAAATCGCATGCATAAATCGTTAAGAATGAGCATAGCGAGAATTGCAATCGGACACGGGCAGCGAAGAGAGTCCGGGCTGGCTCGCGGGAGGTCGCGCATCCGACCAATTCGGACGAATGAAATAGTGCCGCGAGAAACTCTTATCTAAAATAAACATCTGAGCGCCGGTGAAGCATGTCTTCAATTATCATAAATCGGCGCGCACTGACAACGGTCGACGAAAGCCGCGCCCCGCGCCTCGCAGAGGTGCGCGCGTACATGCGAACAAATCAAAACGCTTTCATGTAAATGAACTTGCAAATGCTGTTAGATGATAATCATCCTACTTAGGGCGTGTTAAATATGCGATTGTTTGTTTCGCTTATGAGTAATGAGTAATTACAACCATTGACTATATAGGTAATGGTTCAATGGATCAGACTCTGTTCTGGCAACAAAAATTTTAAATAAAATATTTATATCTAATTTCTTCTTAATCTTGCGGTTGATGAACAACCTGGTGTCAGAGTTTAGCTAAGCCGTAGGGCTCTGATATGGCTTTACACACCGTTGAAACTGGTTTCCTCACGATGTTCTCCTTACATTTTTAGCAAGTGATACCTAATTAATTTCTTATACGCACATGAATTCGAAAAGTCAGAGGTGCGTGCGTACCTTTGACTTGGCAGTCCAACCATTAGGCTATCACTCTATCTAACTAGTTTCTACTTAAAGATCGACCCAATATTTATACGAGAGTCTATTTACAGTACAATATGACAGCAAGTAGGATGATACTGCACTCACTAGTTACTGTCACAGAAAACTTACTATTACTTATAAATATGTAAAGCCCTCAGCTAATGGAAGAAGAATATTTATTGATTATAGAAGTCGGATAATATGTAAAGTGAATCAGGGCTGAGCTGAAGTTCTTCATCGATTAGTACTTCTTTTAAGACTCTTAACTTGAAGTTTATATTACTAGAAACAATAGCTCTAATGTTTAGGAGATAACTTATCTTATGTAAGATTCAAATAATATAAAAAAATAAGACCCAGCCTGCCTATTGTAACGTTATCTGGCTTATTGCAAATGGTAACTGATTTGCTCTGTCTATGTCAGTGACTCATCTAATGGCTGGTCGGCCAGCAAGTTTATAGATTTCAATTTTATCTGCAAATCGACAGCTCAAAGGATTAAAAGCAAGCTGAATATTATTTTAATACTTTTGAAATATACAAAACACAAAATTACGAAATAACTTAAATGTTCCTATCGAAGTCGGTGTTAAGACTAAAGGTTGGCTGTTTTTTGGGATACATTTGGCACAAGTGCCACAGACAAAACGAAGGTTTATATGAAATATCTAACTTATTAGTAATTAATCTATGTATTTTGTTTTTGTTTGAAGGTTTTTTTGATTGTGTTTGACTTAACAAATAATGTCCTCTTTTTCTGAAATCAGTTAAAACAATTTGCATTAGTAAAACAATAGTAGTACTTAAAAGAGATTAGCTGAACATAATCATTATCAGTAATAAAAACAATAAAATAAAAAAAATACAGCCATAAAAATGGCAGAAAAATCTTAATCCATAAATATATTATTGCTTCTACTAAAATTCAGTACTGTTGCGTAGGTCAACTTGCAATGCCTAGGAAATATATTTCTACCATCATTCGTTCATCAACATTCGTTCGTTCGTTGACAAAAAAAGATAATTAGAATTAATTATGTGAGCAAGTTAAGGTAATCGAGATCGAGACTTTACTCATGTTTTTTAATGTGACATACGACATTTATAAACATAAAAATAAATGACACTTATTACGTTGAACTACATTTTACATCACAGAGTAAACCCATAACCATGTAGCAACTTTGATAAAATGCTACACTTATCAACTTTCTACGCGAACATTAATGGTTACGGTGCTACGAAGCTCTACGAAAAGCGTAGCACTTCGTAGAACTTAATTAGGCACTTTCACTAATGTTTGCTATAATTACGAATAATTAAAAGGAAGTGCTTATTAAATCTTATTATAATAATGATTGATTAATTAGTAATTGCGTCTACTATGTCATTGTTTAATATTATGTAATATAGTTGTAGTAATTGGCTGAAGATTTTACTAAATATCCTTACGATTTATTTATCAATATTATATTACCAACATTCAGTTAAAATAAATTGACTCTCTGAAATTGTCCCTTTGAGTGAGCAGGATGCAAGCATGAATAAGTAAGCATGAATGATAGTGTGCGATTGAGACAGCAACTGGCTTGTAGCGCACTTCAGAGGGGCGAAGTTATATTGACAGTATTGTATTATATTGTAATATTATTTGGATTGTAGGATATTATTATACATATAAATATATACATTTCACAAAATTAATTAATCATTGAGAAAGTCAACACGTTCTATAATAATGATGCATTGTTTAGGATATTACATACATTTGGCACAAGAATGTTTAAATCATTTAAATTTAAAGCCGTTGCTGTAAGTCTGCTAAAGACAGTCTTTTTTACGTGGGACTGTTGTTATTGGAATGATTCACGCTGTTAGGAAAGAGTTCTTCGTATTTAGCATAGATGGCAGTACTTATACGCGATATCATTTTTTATTACTGCATTAAAACCAAAAATCTTTATTTAGAGACGTATTTATTATACAATTAATGAAACGACGAATCTCTCCGGTAAAAAAAGAAACCATGACAAATATAATGAAATACACAATATTTAAAAAATATATTTTGAACTGCTTTTCACTATTTGTCATTAAATTTTAATACCTAAGATGTCAACTTATTATAAAATATGTATAAAAACAGTTAAATGACAATAATTTATTGATGCAATAAATTGATATTATAATATATAATTAAGTATGTGATGAAGTGTCTTGAAATGCTAACAATTTTAAATAATACAGTTTGAAAGTAGGCCTCTATCTCAAAATCCTTATTAGGAATGAGTGGAGCGTGCAAGCTAGATATCTGTGAAATAACTTAATCTAGAATTAGATATTTACTAAGAAATATAAAGTAAACCTTGCAATCATGTAAATAACATTGCAAACTGCAACAAGTATGATAATTTTATTTGTATTTTGATCGCTAGGTAAATAGCATGTGACAATTTGACAGTGTGTAACACCTAGAGCGAGAATGATAGTATGACGAGTTGTCGCGCGCATGGCGAGGTCGGGCGTAGTGGTAGCGGCGCGCGCGCAGGTCGCCAATCACGGGTGTCTCCCCTCCGCAGGGCCGGCGCAGTGCTGAAGGCGGCCAATGGCGCGCACGGGGCGGAGCTGGGCGAGCTGTCGGGGCTGCTGCACGCGGGGCTCGTGAAGCGCGAGCCCGAGGACCTCAGCCGCAAGGTGCTCGACGAGCCGGAGCACGCGCTCAAGCCGCCGCGACACAAGGTGCGTCACACGTCCGCACGCCGCCGCCGCGCGCGCACGCACTCACACACTTACTGTACCGGTCACTCATGTATTATTTATCGCGCTTGTCGTACGATGCGCCGAGCAGTGTGCTCGCGACGCACTAGCCGCGCCCGCCCGCGCCCAGCAGGCAGTGCTGCCCGCCCAGTGCACACCGACACAGCAGACTTACCTGGACTTTTCAGCTTTTTCGGGATTTTGCACATTGATAAACGTGAACGTGATACGATCGAACCGAATACCAAATAGTGTACGTGAAGCTGTGAACTGTGCTTCGACGCGGCATGTACGCGTCGACGTTACGAAGCGGCCAGTTGTCGTGGGAGAGCGCGTGTAACCGGCGCGTGTGTCCGCAGGTGGCGCTGGGTGAGCCCGGCGACGCGGCCTCACCGTCTCCGGCGCCGTCGCGCGCCTCTTCAGCCGGCTCGCTGCTGCCGGACGCCACCATGTACGCGGCCCAGATGTTCGCGCCACCAGGCACCCCCAGTCCCACCCCGTACGCTGACCAGTACTCGCGCCAGCCCCCATCCTTCGCCGGCGAGCCCTACTACAGAGAGTACTTCGTCGGTGAGGGCTACCAGCAGAGGGCTGCACCTCCTTATGCTGATGCAGAGCCTGCATCTGCTTCCGCCTTCAGCGATCGATATGCAACTCCTCGCTATCATAGCAAGAGTGTTATCGCAGCTGCTGGGCTCACAGTGGATCTTCCCTCACCAGATAGTGGCATCGGAGCCGATGCGGTGACACCTCGGGACCACGCGTCCGCCGTGCAGCAGGTCGGTGCCACGACACGGGCGCGGGCGGGCAGGCTTCTCATACACTGGCACAACACTCACACTCTACACATATGTATCAATGTATTTACAGATAACCCTACTATACTGCTATTGTAGGACTCATTCATTCATTCAGTCACAACTTCACAGCTTCTTTACTGGCTTAACATAGAAATTGAGACGGAGACTTCATCTCTACTTTTCACTCTATAGCTCTAGGTACATTTATACATTTCATAAGAGAAAATCGAGTACTGTAACATGTTTCATATAAATTGTGCCATATCTTTGGAGTGGTTACTTGCACAGTCGCTGAAGCCCACCCGCGCTCTACATTGTTTCCTTATCTCTTACATAGTAAGATGTACATTTGGTATGATTGAATACTTAGTTTATAAGGTAGTTAATGCATGCGTAATGAATTATCTTATTGAAATTCTAATATACCATATATATATAGAATAATATATTTTCGTGTTTAAAATAACGTAATGTGCAGCTACTAACAATACATTTTTGATCTAAATGACTATAAAAGCATAATATTAAGAATGCCGTATATAGGCATAATAACTGTATATTTACGAAGAAAAATATGATAATAGGTAGATTTTTCAAAAGTCAATTTAAAAGTAACTGCTTAAAAATATTGCATTTTTGGTAACTGTAGAGATTTACCAATGTTTTAGAAGAGAGTCGAAGGAAAAGGAATATAATGGAAGTAAAAATTTTGAATCTGTATTCTAATAGTGATTACGCGATTGAAATTACTCTATTATATAGTGCTTATCAAGAAAGTGAGAGATGATTAGAGATGTTGAAATTTAAATTAAATTAAATCACTATTCGTAGATCGAGATAAACCCACGCTATCAGCTGAACTCCCTTATATTTAAATACTACTATACTATACAAGTCTTATTGGAATGTGTCAATTATTTCCTAATAGATTATATTATAATAGCTAAGTCCACTAATTGTTCGCGCGTCGATGTAGTTGCAAACAATAGTCGAGCTGAGACCTTCAAACAACACAATTGCGAACACCTCGCATTTGACTTGAAATTTATGAGTTTACATATTAAAATAACAAATTGACATGCCGGTAATCTGGTTGAGCTAAGTGGTTTTGAAGGACTTGGTAGTTTCCAGGGCGTGGCGATCACGAGCATTGTAACTACCTACTTACAGACCGATCTAGATTGCACATTCAATATTTCCCCTTTTGTTAACTTGACGTAAAAGAACGATTGGACTGACATAAAGTAACTTAAACTTGACACTTAGCTACTGTATTGTTTGTGAAGAATGCAAAATTCCTTTCTTGTATTGCTTTATCTACACTATATAACGAATGATAAATTCCAATTTTCTATAGCTGCAAACATTTTCTAAATAAATCCAATAGCTTACTCAATGTTCTGTACATTCATGAAATAACTGTAATTAGTTAAATTAGATAGAGGTGACGATGACGTAAGTACAATGTTATTTTAATGAGTAATCATTAGCGTATATTAATTGCAAATTAGATTTAATTTATGGGAAATTACGACATAATACATATTTCTTTAATTTTGTCTTTACTCACGTCCAGAGATTGTATCTAATGAACAAAATTTAAAAATCAAATTGCTTTTATCATATTACATACAAACACTATATAATACCGTTCAAAAATAGATTGAAATATTGTTATTCAACATTAGGACTGAAGTGCTAATCTTATAAGATATTATGCAAATAAGAATGTTTTAAATGCCAAAGGTTTCACGTTACGTAGGAAACATTTGTTTTTAAGAATACTAATAATATTTAAAAAAGAGACAACTGAATAAAAAAATGCTTAAAAGCCACACAAACCGATACGGTGAAGGTCCTTCTCATCACCTTTGATATCAGCAATCCCATAGCTTGAGCCCTGTTATTAAGTATATTCATATATATAATACAGCATAGTTGTTACAGGCAAAATTGTTTATCAGTCACGCTCACAAGTTATCATTTTAGTATCGATCATGCTATGTTTATTGAAATTTTTAAAAGTAAGACTGAAGAAATCAGTTTTGCTTAAGTAAAAGAATATAATACATCATAATCAACAGCCGGTAGACGTCCACAGCTGTACGTAGATCTCCCCTCTAGAATATATATTATATATATTAAGTTAATATGTATTACGATAAGAAGAAGACAGATTATAGAGTATTAACACTATTAATATCCTGTGCAGTCGTTCGACTACACGGTGATCTGCCAGCAGCCGAGTGTCGGCGAAGATGGCCGTGGCACGCCGTCAGCGCACCACTCTCCTTCTCAAGCACCGCGCACCAGACCCTGGCATGATTTCGGCAGACAAAACGACGCTGACAAGATACAAATCGCCAAACTGTAAGTCCTAATATGTTACTCATATATTTAAGCTAACGGCAATTTGTTATTCTGGGTTTTAGTCGGAAAATTCTTAATAAGCCAAATTTTGGTGTTAAAGTTGAACATCGTCGGTGATAAGCTCGTCTATTAAGCAATGCGCTATTTGACGAAGAGTGTACAATAACACATCTCAGCCTAACTAGGAATAGTTACACTCACTTACATCATTCAATGCATACTTAAATTCAAACGATTGTACGTTGGGAATTTCCTGGCACAATTACATTTTGTCTAAATTGCCATGAGATTCGAACTATATACCACACTTCACACCTAACCCGACGAGACAGTTAATAAGATCTAATGTATGTATGTATCCGAATTTGAGGTTTAAACTCATAAGCATTGATGGCGTTGATTTAATAATGTACAAATTTATCTAAAAGCTTAAGAATGTGAAACCAATACTTTATATAGACATACAGCATTCGTTCATATCCAGGCGCAATGTCATTTTTTATTCACAGTATCGAAAACAGGCTACCGTGTGATATGTGTTCGTTTATATTAGCATTTTATTATTTTTATGAAAATGTTGTGAATTCTTTATTATGTTAAATCATTCAAAGATTAACATGTATAAGATACCATTCGATACTATACCATTAATTTAGTAAGTAGTGTAGTAGGTTCTCGGTCATATATTTACATAGATACTATGCCCTTAATGATGGTTCCAGGGGTCAAACGTCTATAAAGGAGATGTTCATCGATAAACATTTTAATATATACTATACCTACCTAAATTTTATAATGATAATGATGAAAGTTTTTTTCCTGTCTATTTTTAATACGATTTATACAAATTTAATTTGTTCATTTCTTTTTTGAAAGTTAATTATATGTATAAAGCATAAACGTAAAAAACGGGATTTCAAACATTTACATAATTTTTTGCATAACCATTGCAGCATTGAGTTATTACAATGATTACATCTAATTCTACGTATTCGACATCTCAGATGTTGGTGACCATCCTCTTTACATAGATATACTTAAAGAATTTGTAACAAATTGCATTTTGTTATACTTCTGCTTATCGTTTCTTTCTTATTAATTGAATAAAACCATTTAGAACCTCAAATGTGAAAATACAAGCTTTATGGTGGTGTCTGTCTGTTCACCTGCCAGTATGCCACAGCAGTCTTTACCCATATATAGCTGTAGTCTTAGAATCTAGTTAACTCTTTGAAACAGTTATTATCAAACTTTTACAAAAATGCGTACATTGTACATAAACCTTCGGTTTGCAAGTTTGACTCGCACATGTTTGTTATTAAATAATTTGCTGGTGTGAGTGGCCCAAACGACAATATTGACCGAGCACTTTGCACCTCCCCGCATCACTGTTATAATGTGGCCCTTTCTAGGAAACGTTGGCATTTTGTGGTCACGAACACACACATTGAGACCAAGACAATGTTATTGCCAGTAAAACTACACAAATGGTTCTAGATGTTTATCTCCTACATTGTATGTTTAATGTAAGTACCCCAGTAGTTTCCACTGAAAATTATACAGTTACATATTTATATTACTAAATATAAGGCATGCGCCTACTCATATAGGAATTAAACTTTAAATCATATCGTTCCACTTAAATAAACATGCAACTAGTTATTTATATTTATTTTAAAAAAACATTAATAATTTTTTCGCGAACATTGAAAAAGCTGTTACAAATTCATGAACAAAAGACATAAACGAAGATCAATACACTTACATAATTAAGTAATTGGTGATAAAATGACTGAAATCAAACAAAAAGTTTTGTTATTATGATGTAATAGAAAAAAAAACTTAATACTAAAATTAAATAACAACAAAACCATTTCAGTATAACTTTTCCTTTTTGCTACATAGTATTCAGTTTCACATGACTACTTTTTTCCTTTGATACGTAAAAAAAGACTTGCGGTTTGCGTTGGTTGGTTTGCGGTTCTTAAGACTGCCAATGCCAACATAGATTATTCTTCAACTCTTAAAGTGTTGATAATGTGAAATAATTTTATGGCGACACCCCCAACCTTATTTTTATATAGTTAAGAACCATTCATATTAAACCAGCATTAATGTAAAAAAAACACATCGAGACAAGTGATACGATGCCTCAGACAGTCAGGCTCAGGTTTTAAGCTTATAGGAAATGCTTTTTTGAGACACCCTATAAGAATAGCAGTGATAATCTAGTAGTATAACTGTTGGGACTGCTAACTCAATGATTGCAAGTTCAAAGACCTGCGTAACCAGGGTTCCACGAACCACTTACTTTCTGAAGTTATTTTAAAATAATTATCACTTAATTGTTTAAAACGGTGACGGAAAACATCGAGACGAAACCAGTACCACTTGATAGATATTCTCGAAAGGTGTAAAGCAGTTCCTTACGATAAGAAAAAGAAGCTAATAACATCTCTCTTTTACGTCGGTTAGAAATACCAATTAAAACAGAATTTGATTTGTATTACTAATTAATACTTACTGTTTAATACTTAGGTACTATAAATAAGTAAGAGATAACAGGTACATAACTTGATTTCAATGATTATCACTTATTATTAACCTAACCAGATTATTTTTTTGTTTAATTCACGCGGTGCGATGTAAAACGATACAGTTATAATAGGTAAGTATGTGCCTTTCTATGGGAAACTACGGAATTAAAATGAACCGATACTTTAATGAAGTTGATTAGTTCTTTCATTTACTTGTGCATAGATTCTGTGGATAATTATGATAGTTCTGTTGAAAACTTTTGTTAGTTGTGTGTTTGTTATTATGTAGCCAAATTTCACGTTCAGAATTTAATCAATATTTCAATATTTTCAATTTAATTTCAATCAATATTTTTTTAAATGAGTATATCTACATAATACATTATAGATACCTTAGCACATTGTTCACCAAACACACTGAACCACGAAGTATTCAATCAAGCGTACAATGAACGCCGACATTGTGTTCATAAGACACGTTGTTAAGTTGTTACCAGAATGTTTTTTTTAAGAGGTGCTAACTTGCATTTCGTGATCTTTGAACTACCAGTAAAAGCACGTGTGAATTGGTAATTTCCTAACTGACAAGTTAATTTTCTTGAAAAGGTTCGTCTTAATTTCTCCTGGAAGTATAAAGGTATTTTTTAAAGTCTTGTTGCATACAAGATCTCAATGTAACATACGTTTTAATATAAACAAAATAAAAAAATATTTATTTTATATATTGCCACTTGCTGGAAATAACTCTCCGATATTGAGTTCATATTCGTAAGTTCACTTGGAAATTTGAAGAAATCGCACGTCAAAAATATCCCTATCACACAATAAATATATGAGTTTTGTCGAATAAATAATTGGTATGTATGTGTTACAAAGTTATCAAAGGAAGTACCTATCTGTAAGTATTTACGCAAGTAGGTATTCGTATAAATTTATTTGTACATTGACGCTCATCGAGTAAAAGTTGATACATTTAATTAAGATCATTGAATTAATCGTTTTAGTGATATTAACTTGAGTTTTTAAGTATTTTTGGCGCTGACGATGATCATCAGAAAATGCTGAAAGTCTATGTCATTTCATTTGTTCGTCAGATATAATAGATTAAATCTTTTACTTCATTATAACTTCTTTAATATCTAAGAAATAACTTTTACTATTAACTTATTTTTTTTTTCAAATGGTCAGGTGCGCAGTACCTACTCGCAACCGGTGCGTGTGTATGACTAGATGTATGAATGTGGACGAGGCAAAAGGAGTATGTAGGTGTCGTTCTGTAGTTTCTGCCTAAGCGTGAATTTATGTATGTATGTTTATTTTTTTTTGCGTAAAAATTAGGATTTAAATTATGTACATTTTATTGAACTATTTTATATTCTGACTCAGGTATTCACAAAATTGTTGATTAATAAAAAATGGCCAAAAGATTGATATTGTGCATGAATTATGAATTGTGTTCAGCATTAGTTTAATTAAATTGACGCTGTATATTGCTGTAAATATTTCGCTTTTACATTGCGCAACTGTCCACAAAGTTGCTCGTCGCCTACGAACTCCTGGGTAACTGGTTTCCCCTGGTTGCTACAAATTGCGAGGGATAAAACTATTGATACAAATTGTAAACAAGTATGGGTTTTTCCTTTTTAAATAAAGTTGTTGTTCTTTCATTTAATGAAACAATAAAGTTTGTAGCAGACAGCGGGTTTACCCATTTCCCAGTGTTGTCGCCCAGCATTCGATTATAGTTATTATATGAGATGATTCCACGTTTTTGTTCATCAGATCTGTAGCAGTAATTCTTATTAGTACCTTAATAGTGACCCTATTTCAATGAATATTATTAATTTACACGCTACCACTCACCTGGGTGAAGGAAAGGAACGAATGTAAGTATTCTTAACAATAAGAGTTTCGTTCGTTTTTATATAGATTTGACGACCCGATTCGCCTTTTGCGCCTGGTGTCGTAGGTCCCATTATTTTTAGAAATCGTAATAATCTCCCATAATTCTCTTATAAAATATTAGTTCCTATTTAAAATATTAAACTACTTATTAGGTCGGTATCTTTTTACAGAATTTTTTATTTTTGAATATTTTGTATGACGATGATTTAGACATAAGCTTTTTAAGAAGCTTTAATTGGAATAGATTTGTAAATAAATGTGCTATCTAACTTAAAACAGAAACATTAAAACATCCTTCAAATGAAATCATTGGTAAAAACATCGCGTCGCCGTCACCGGCGGAAGCACTCGTCGACATGATAAGTGCATTAGCATTATTATCTCGATAATTACTTGCTTGCATTTGGCCCAAATAGCGCGGTCGCTTCTACCGTCTTAAATTACCTTCGATGGCGATACGCGCGCGCTCGCTGCCTCGCCGGCCGATACCAGCCCTCGCCAGCTCAGAGTTATTCTAACGCCCTCACAAATGTTTGGACTATTACTTACCGGCCAGTTAAGTACTCTACCAATTCCTTTCGACGTATCAAACACACTTTATTTACTCCCCGAATTCTCGACACAGGAATGAGTTTTTAAAAGGCGTAGTAACTTAATCATGTAATGTGTGTATTTAATTATCACTTCTTAAAGGCAGTACACATACTTTTCTGTATCACAGAGTCAATTAATTAACTGATTTAATAATAATCTACCAAACCACTTTTTGCATTTAATTCTTATTTCCATTTTAACTTCGATAACATTAATGCGCAAAATGTAGTAAAGTTAATATTTAATGAAAAATGCCGTTGTTTTTAATATGTTTCTTAATATTAAAAGTTCATTACCGAAGCTTATAAATGTAGAGAGCAATATCGCAGCAATGCTTCAGGATTGCGGTCTACACGCGATCCTAACATCTGTCCGCTTTAAGCCAAATGAATGTATACTTTAAACAGCATTCCTCTGCCACTGTTAAGTATTGAAACGACGTTTTCATTCCGCTGCTCGATCTGTTCGAGAGCCACAATCTACGAATCTTTTTATTGGTTTGTAAACTGTTCATTACAAATAAACTATACATTTTTCTTGGTCAAACTTAAATTTTTCGAGCAGCAATTAACGTTGGTATAATCTGATGGAAACTTTTTGAAGCGTGTGTTTGTGTACTGGGTAGAAGAAGTTCCATGAATCGTTTGCGGGAATAGGTAGTAGCAAAATAATATAGTTTGACTATGATGATAGGGTAGCGCGGCTGCGTGTGTCGGTTGTCAGCCGCACCCGGTAATCAGCTCGCCGCCATTACGCTGGTTAAGCGTTCTCATTAAGCAGCCGCTTGCCGTGATGCGCCACCACAGCCGCCGCTCCCTTCGAGCGTGTAACGTGCTATCTTCTGCACACCGCCCTCATGGTATTAAAAGATAATATCTTTTAATTTCAATAATGTTTCGAGCCCGAGCCTTATTCATCCTTTGTCGAAGATAGACGTAACAGTATATAAATAGTTATCCTATTGATTTAATCAGGGAAGCTCAAACATTTTTGACGAATATTGACGGGGCGCGGGATATCGATATTTGTAAGACTTTCAAATTTTATGTCTTTTACAGTATTCATCTCGAGCACACAATGGTGCTTCCCTCTCCATCAAATAATAATATGACGAGCGACTCGGTCGCTGTGCGTTTGTTCTGTGTACAAAGAGTTGGATGGACTACATTTACATTCTAGAATTTGTTTTTTCTATAAAAGAAGGTGGCTTTTTCAATAAAAACTATATTTTTTTAAATTTGCTTGGGAACCAAAACCAGTAGTCCTCGTACGATAATTAAGAAATATCCCTATATGGACATAGATACTTGCATGTATTATTCCTGCGACCAATGACAAAGGAAAAAAGATAAAAATGTTAATGGTCACTAACGAGTAATTTTTACGGGTGTTTAATTCCGAGAAAAAAGATCCCGCTGTGAATTTACAAAGTTAGAGCGTAGTACCTCGGTTTGTGCTCCAGAAACTTCGAAGTTTATTTCAGAAAATTGATTTTCTCTAAGGATACTGGGTGCTGTCGTAAATATTCAAAATGCAAAAATTATTCTATACTACAATATTCAAAATACAAAAAAGATTTCTTTGTACTTTTTATAAGTATGTTGATGAATATGAAAATAAAACTGTGAAAATGTCTTAACTTTACAATAAATGGTGTTTTTGCCATAAGTGTATATGGTTATAGAGGGTTCGTATTTATGCGCATCTAATTTGGGCTGGTCGCGCTCGGTCTCTGCGGGACGTGCGTCTCTCCAACTCTTATCGCGGCATGCGTTTTTATTACGAGCACTTTGTTGTCGCTACGTTCCAACACTTTTTGTCCACTCATCAATTTCCGCGCCTTGCCGATTGATTTATTCATGAAAGGCAAGGCTCTTGTATCCACTCAGGAAGTGCCTTTTTTTGGCTACTCCGCCTCTGAAATTCGTAATGAAGCTCATTCGTAAACAATGTGTTATTTATTACCGAATACAAAGAATTCATGTACTCACGCACCATGCACAACATACCCGTAATATATCTATCGACATTCTCATTGTCTTTTGACCAGTGCGTTATATTTATTGACCGGGATGAATTACAAAATTATAATCTTGCTGGTAGGACGAACAGTCCATCAAGTATAAGTAAACAAAGGATAAGGGTAGTTGAAATGACAATACAAAGCAACATTGCAAATGTAAATTGTGTTCGGAATCACTTAGAGAGCATCAGATAGGCGAGTGCGCCGCCGCGCCGCGACCGATCCGTCAATGTCGGCCTGCGTTTGCATTACACGGCTTTTATCTTCACAAGCTCGACTCAAATCGCCAACATCAGCGGGGCTGTTTACCAAATTGTTTTCAATAAGCTTAGTAATGGTGTAACCATAGAACTAAATCGACACAAACTGCTTTATCCGCATTCCTTAGACAGATTTAAAGGATTAAATGTTTCATAACGATTTATTAGTTTTTATCATGTTACATAAGTTAAGTTGGTGCCACAATAGGCCGCGTCGATAATGACTAGTAAGTAAGTGCAGCGCGCGTGGGCCGCGTGGAGATCAGCTCGGTGACAAGGCGGAGTAGCGCCTGCGTGGCGGCGCGCGGTGTCAGGCGGTGTGCGACTCACGCGCCGGTGTCGCTAACGAGCCGCGGCACGCGATCGTTGCTAAATTAGCGGGGTTTTCCTTCCGTCGGTCGGCCCAGCACTCAGGAAATCGCGAGAAAACAGTTTTTCATTGCGCACTACGAACTGGATCTCTGCGCCTTTATGTAACGACGCCGCTGACAAGCTGTACCGGCGGCAATTAAGATTTCCACTTTTTGCACACTTTTATTGCTTTACTTCATGGAAACTTTATTGTCAAGAACGTGTATCCGTAGATAAGCGTCTCAAAGAAGAAATCGCACTTTTTCTAAATGTTACAGAAACCAGCTCTTATTGTGCATTTTATATCCCAACAAACATTTACGACAAGTCGCCTACTACTGTAATGCGCAGGTTTTTGTATGTTTATCTTAAATCTTAATACGCAGGTGTCGTACCTACATAGTGACTCGCTGTTTCTCGATGGTGATATAAACACTTATTTTTGTTTGTGTCAGGTTTTCCCCGTACGGCTTCAAGTACCACCTGGAGACAGCAAGCAGCAGTTCGCAGAGACGCGAAGATGACCGGATCACTTACATCAACAAAGGCCAGTTTTACGGCATCACTCTTGAGTACATCCACGATCCTGATAAACCACTCAAAAACCAAACAGTAAAGGTAAGTTTTATACCTAATAGAATATCGAAATCAAGACTTTTTTTGGTAAAATGAAAGCCAAGGGAATCACCGAGTTAAGTGGCCGGATGTTTACTTGTAGTGAATCTTAGAAAGTTGTGGCAGTGGTCACTAAACATATAGGGTATGGTAAAATATGACCGTGCATTGCTGCCGCATCGTTCTACTGCTCTACGAACATCTCAATTTATAAACCCTCTCGGTACCGTTGAAATAAAATGTACTAAATTATTGCTTTCGTGCAGAAATATAATCTATACCAAGTTTTGCACGATATTCACGAGCGATATATTATTAGATAACCTGCATACAACCATCTGTATATTATATGTCATATAACATATCACTTCAATGTCTGCGTAATAGTATATTATTCACCAAGGGGATGGAGCAGTATCTATATTGAATCCCAACCGTAAAGAATACTCCCGACAGAAGCAAAGTTAGAATCAATAGAATCCAATACTGTATCAGATTTCCAGCCCCCGTGTCGTAATCAGGGTCATGTCTGCTCTTGCGTCCTCCAACAGAGCAGCCGATGTTCTCCTAAAACAGTGGGTTTTGTAGAGATTTTAAATATGTAATTTGTAATTTATTTAGAAATGGCGACGATTAAATTTTTACTAACACCTTGCCTGTAACGAGTGAATGAGGAAAATTCTATTGATGTAGATATTAGAGGGGCATAGAGCCTGGTCCTTTCGATCCTGCGTGCTCTCCATGGACTACGAATAACCATTCTCCCTGTTTGTAACTAGCACGTTCACCAACTATTACTTAGTCATTTAAAATCATATTCGATTCTTATTGTTGACCTGAGTATCGAATCGCTCGTATTCATTAGAAGTACTGATTTTTAGACATCGTCGCTTGCTTTTAAGGCTTTCTTTTGACTTTTTTCCAAGAAGATCGTTAACAATAAATACCTAAGTCGTCCGATTTAATTGCGGTTAAATTTCGACCACTGGGCGATCTCTAGTACTTTATAATTATTTCACTACTTTTATAAAATCTTTATTACTATATGAACATCAGATAGCAGACACAATGCAAATTCTATGATAGGTCTCCAAAAATTGTACCTATAGGTATTTTATATGTTCTTCAGTTGTAAGTTTTCTTGGGAACTATACTGAAGTTAAAATAATTCCGATCTATACAATGCATTTGAATAAACAATGACACATGTCACAAAGTATATGAATCGTAATCGGGAATCGTAATTGGGAAAATTTGATTTTGTTTATCGAAGTTAAGATTTATAATTTTAATCCTTTTTTTTTTAATCTTCTGTAATTGGTATTAAATAGTAATTTTTTACGTATGTTACATTTTGTGCAACATAATTAAAAAATACACTTTACGTAATTGTGAGTAATATGTTGCGAGATAATTGTTACAAGGGCTACTGTAAGTGGTGGTAAGTAGATAGTGTGAGCGCGAGCGGTTGGACTGGCCGCCTCGGGAGTCCCGACCGCAGGCATCTCGGCTCGGTTTCACCCTGCTCCTACACCCTACTGCCTGTCGCTCGCCTCTCGTTCACCTTTAAGTATTCACTTTCATCATATTTTTTCCGGCTACTCAGATTACCAATAGTTTTAGTTGTACTTATTTACATTTCGATAAAAGCAAAGCAAATGACTCATTACCTATACAAGATATTTTTTAAGAGTTGCGGAAATTTTGAAGAAAAACTATGACCATGATTTTAAACAATATCTTTTACTTTTTGTGAAATTTTTACATGTTTTAGCACATGTTAGCTTATTAAATATAAATATTTTTTAATAAGAAATTTGAAAAAAACAACTGATCCCAACAACAACAACTGATCCCATCCGCATCAGTTGTTTTTTCAAATATCTTTTACTTATTTCAATCCCATATTCATCTCGATTTTGTGATATACGTCATTCCGAGATTGATGATATGTATCATATTTTAATTAATTGTGAATTGTATACCTCAGGGGAATTTTATATTATTTTATTCAATATGGATTTGATATTTATTATGTCAAAATTAATTGTTTCTTGAGGCAACTGCTTTCTACCCAATCAGTACTAGCTGTTTATAAATTTGTAAAATCAGTTTTTTCTCATCTTAAATTGATGTATTTAAGTGAGCAATTACTTATATTCACTTTGTGGACAAAAGCCTCGTCAAATAAATAGATTAAAAAATAAACCTATATTCAAGTTGGAAATTCTTCTTTCCATATAATTTGTCAACTTAGAATTTTGCGTTTGAATATAGGACTGAAATTATTAAAAAGTAGTGTTCAAGATCATGGTCAGAAAAATTCTTAAAGATTTCCGCACCTGTTAAAAAATATCCTGTATTACCAAAAACCAATGTACTAAGATTTGTTGATATTTTTAAACTGGAACGTTATGATTTGTTTTCTTTAGAACAGTTAGCGCTTACAATTGCGAATATCTTGTAAATCTTACCTGTAGGTTACATACTAGCTGCAATTTAAATGCAATTCAATAATGACACAATGACGTGACTGAGTTATCTATTTAACCCGTGAGAATTTTTGTTTAGACAAAAGATTAACCACAACGATTATACCCACGTGGGTATCGTGTCGGCGTGGAAATCGGAAATCCCATCATTATTGTTTCCTGACACTTCCCTGAAAAACACGATGATGAATTGTACTTACCGAGAGAAGGTTGACACAATAAAATTGCACCATAATACACGTTAACTGTGTAATCTTGTTAAACCAGAAATTCCACATTTGGTGATCTGGTTAATCAGGTTTAGATAATTGAAGTTAGCTTTTTTGTATTGTTTTGATTTTAATGTTATTGTTTGTACTGGTTATAAATAATATGCTTACAATACGGTAAAAAATGCCATAAACATACACTTTCAAATGTTTTTATTAATTTGTTTTTATTGACAGCGTCTACGTAACATATTCAAACACGTTTTATCTATATTCAATAGGCTTAGATCGGAATAATCAGAGATACAATGCGACATACGTTAGAAGTTAATATTAAGGCAGTAAGTGGGCCGCGAGTCCGGCCGCGGCCAGGCTGTATCGCATTCAATACGGACTCAGATAGGTGTACAGAGCTTATCTCGCCGCAATCGAGTCCGCATTGTATAGCCGCGCCCGATAATTAAGACGACGCTTTTGACATTCGCCATATAGGAATACAATGACCGCCCCGGGAGTCCGGGCCTCCGCTCGGATAATATCGCTCCCTTTAAACAATAACCATACTGCATTATGATAAAATAATTTCAATGCGGCAGACATCGTGTTTTCTTAACGAGAATTCTTTCATGTTTCCAAAAAGAAAACGATCAGAAGAATGTCGTGCAGGCTGAAAGTCAAATTATGAATAAGGCGCACCCTTATCGTTTAGAGAAATCCGTGTGTAATCTTCCAGTACTTTTCTATAATTTTAGGTTTCATGGCATATTTTATACAAATAAAGAATATTTAATGGCTACATTTAAATCAACGAGCACAAAATTAATAACCATGTCTACACTATATCTACGAAACAATTTTATCGCGTTATCAACCGTAACTACAAAAGTTGAACCAACACGCGATGCGAATTGAATACGTTTTGCGTGCCAAAAAGCGGTTAAGAGATTGTAAGAAATTTTAGTAAACAGAGAGATTTGGCTTGAGAACGGGGTGTGCGTGGCGGGACCGCGGGATTGTAATTACGGTCGGCACGCCCCTGATTCGGCGGAGCTTTGCCTTCGTCAGCGATACCATCAACCCGTGGCTTTCCACCAACGAAAACACGACACAAAGCAAGTTCCAGATTCTGCACTTAATTAAACATCGTACAAAATACACGATTGACTTAATGCCCTCCTAATATTCCAAGTATTCACACGCCACGGTCGAATTTAGATGCAAATATCTAGTGACAAATATATTTTTAAAATGTTATCTTAAGACGTTCGCTGAGATGAATAGATTAAAAAGTCGTTTCATAGAAATAGTTTACGGATAAAAAAGTTATGAAAGAAGTTCAATCAATCACTGAAAGTAGCGGTAATTAATCATCTCGCTAGTAACATGGAGACGTTATTTGTTATTCTGCATCACAAGTAAGGGTTGTGCGACACCCTATGTGCAAATTATGTTAAAATGTATTTTAATGAAATCCGTCATCATTAATCACATAAGAAACTAGAGAAAAAAGAATATTGGTAACTTTTGCTTGATCGTTTCATGGTAAGAAAAATATTCAATGTAACTTATCAGTAAGTAACCTCGAAAAAATCATACTAATATAAGTAATAAGTCCTGCGTCATTCAAATTACAGAATATGTACAAACAGATTAATTATCGCTGAATCAATTTTAATTTATATGTTAATATTTTGCATATATTTATATGCTACTAATATACTTCCGCTGGTCTGTTTATTGTAAACTACGATTAAGCCATGTGTTGCGTGTCCAAAGCGCTTCTACTCATTCAGAGCATTTTTTACTCGGCTTTTTATCGGCGCACTGACATCATTGTGTTCACTTTCGTAGCAACGGAAACTCGCGTAACGAGACACGTCGTTGTTTATTTTCTTTTTATAATATTTTGCGACTTTAATGATTGCTCCCGTTTGCCTTTTTAAGGCAATCGTTAATGATGCCTTTTACACTGAACATATTACGCTTGATGAGGGATTATAACGGTTCACATTCTGAACGCGCAGTTCCTACTGGCGCGCACCTTTCGGCCGACTGGCTGCATCGATACAGACGAGTGAAGGGCTGTCATACGAGACAGACAGAATATTTCTCACATGGGGCACTCGGCTGTAATGAAATTTTCGTTCTCGACTTGGCGAGAAAGGTTTCACAATGCTGTACAAAAAATGTATGCGTAAATTTGCATGCGCGCCGTTGATAGTTTCAAGTTGCCAATCATGGTCGCAATCAATCACGTGTTGAGATGTCTCAATTTAGCTTGCACCCTCATCGCATGTTTCGGCGCAGAGGTGCACCCCGCGCCCGCCGCTCTCAGTCCTGTCGAATCAGAAAAACGTTAATGATTATAAATTGCAGAATTATACAACAGGAAAGCTCTTTGGTAACGGCATTTTTTAATCTTTACATTACTTGCGATAGACATTCTTTATCATACAAAATGTAGGTATGCCATTTTTTATCCAGCATGTTTGATGAGTCCATTTGACAGTTTTTTTTAACAATTAAGCATTATTCTACATAAGTTTCCACTTAATACAATATCATTCAATCGACATCTCAAAAGTTTTTAATAATTCATCCATAAATACCAAGACATTTTTATAATGTAAAATTTTCTATATAATCAGGTACCTCAATAGTATGTCTCTGGTTATTTATCACCAGAGCGGTCTCCTCTCAACATAATGTACTTTTTCTGGCGTTCCTTATTTTTTAAGAATAAGTTATGGGATTTTAATGTACCTAATTGCTTTTTTCACCTTTTTTGATTCTCATACCTACTATAAAATTTTCGGTAATTTCAGATAAAAACGAATAAGTTTTTAATTGAGAATTCTGCAAATTGAACGTGCCGTTAACGACAGGAATTCAATTAGTATCTAGTATACAATAATTATACGAGTGTATGGCATCCATTATTGGGAACTTTTATTCATTTATTCAGTAAAGCTTCATTGAAAACGCAACGCAATTAATATGTTTTAGGCACCAATTTTTTCAATATCAAGCTGTATCTCCGCACTGTAGTGTAAAGGTCTCAGTTATCACCATTTCTTTTGCCCATGCAATGGTCAATTCTCGTCATTGTTATGGTTTATAGATTACCAGGCATGCATTGAATTCTAACAATTTAAGTTCTATTTACTTTTAAACTTTCGCTTTGCGTAAATTAAGTATTTTGTGGGATTTTTAATTTACGTGTACCTACATAAAGCCTTCACAGGCAAAGATCCTTGGTGAGTATTGTACACGGGAAGACTTTACTTATGATTAGTCGTACTAAAATTTGCGTTCTGGCGTGGAGTATAGTGATTCAATCTGTTTCTATTAATTTAATACGCTCTATAATACGCTAGCAAACTTCGAGAACAACTACCTCTAACTATCGGTCAGTGATCAAGATTAAGCGCCATATATCAGGATGGGGAGGATGAACAAGTACATTGGTTTTCGCTTAAGGGATAGTGGAAGATTTCGCTACATAAGATGGTTTATGACCAATAAGTTTTACCTGGCACGCATTTTTGTGCGTCTTTCAACTCTTTTACCCTGCCTTGACTGGCCTAGATAGATGTAATCATGGAAATATTCAATCTTAGTATCCCCGGCGAATATTCTAAACACATTACATTGAAAACAACATGTAGTTGTACATATTTTGTATCCAAGCAAACAATAAAAAAACAACTTATGCGCTCGGAGTCTGGCCACGGTGCAGCGCGGGTGCGCGCGCGTCGCTCGACCGAGCGTGAATTTTCCACGTTCGGTTTCAGGTTCGCATAACGCCACTCGATAACTATTACACTTTCGAAATATTACGTATTATTCGGTAATATTTTTATGCGTAACCGCTGAAACTACATAACTAGTCGTAATTATCCCTGTAACATTTTTTTTGTAATTATAATAGAGCACTTTCTTTGAAGTAAGTATATAATTGATTTGAGGAATGTACAGTGAATAGTCGAATGTGAAATTCTACTTCTAACAAATATAAGACAGAATCTTAGGTAGATTAAGGGCATTTTTATATACGTGACTTTCACAAATAAATAGGTATGTGACAGTTGAGCTAGTCGTAAGTAGCGTTACATAATCCGAGGTCCGTCATTGTTTCGATATTGGTGCTGTCACAGTGCGGGCGTATTTAGCGTCAATCCTTGATACCATCGCCAGCTGACAACCGCCAGTAATCAGCGACATTAGGGTGACATAAGATACGATTATGCAACACTTAAGTGACTCAAGGCTTTAAAGTCCAGCAGCTGTTGTCAACAATACAATTACCTTCTAAGACTTGCAGAAAAGGAAGAGATATTCCAGTTTAAAGTACAGTTGCCTCTTTATAACAGATAGGATTATTCAGTAACACCTCTAAAAAGCTTCATCAGAACTTTCTCCCACGGATCGTTCAATGATTAGTTCTGCAGTTAGTGCGAGAAAGATACGTGATTGAAAGCTTGTGCCCTCAGCGGTAGGTACCGCAAGTTAAGCCGCATCATGCCTCGTCTGGAGCCCTGCACATTACAATCTGACATTTCCTTTCGACATTTAAGCAGATTAGTGTTACAACGCGGCTTCGGATGTTAATCCGACGCTCGACGTGTCGCGGGAATTGCTCCGATTTAATCGAGATTTAGCGGTCAGTGCGCACTGCGCAATGCAACTATTATAGCTATCAATTCATACTATAACCATCTATTTGCAACAGCTACTTCTATTACGCTTTGAAATCAAATGAGTACTTTGATTCAAAAAGCATACAGACATTAATGTGTCATTATGTACACTTCTTGACTTTGTAGATAAACTGTTCTCACGCGATCATGATAATATCACATTTACATTGAGATATTGCAGCTAATATAGTCTTACGTGCTTGATATTCAATTATAGAAGACTGTTGTAGCCGCGGCGGATGCTCAGGAGCGCTAAGCAATTTGTCCAGCGGCGGAAGCTGCACATCTCTAGCAATCTCCCGTAGCTGGAGGCACGCTGCGTACGCCCCGTGCAATACAAGCACGCACAACATAATGTACCCTTTAATATGCTCCTCCAAGACTCGAAACGTTTCCACTACATAATACGACATTACATTTGAATATTCTTAAGCATCTCTACAGTGACTATGTATAAATAATTGCGAAGCCTATCTTCTCATCTCAGATTTAGATTAGAAAACAAGGTATAAAACCGTACATGAATATTTTCCTAGTTAGCGCCTACGAAGGCTCGTTTGAATAAAAGTCCGAGGAAAGGAAATACGTATACTGTTATCGCTTTGTTTACGGGACAAAAATGGTCATTGATATATTTCACCTGATGTGAAATAAATACCGACACGTAGGCAACTGCGCGGCAGTTACACCCACAGTTTCGCTCAGAATTTATGTCGAAACCGACATTCACTGCGGAGAACATTCACAGCAAATAACCTAGGCGTTAAAACAACTAGCACAGACAACTAGCGCACTTAACAAACAGACGTATCCGTATCAGATATAGCCTATCGAGACGGCAGGACATTACTTCTGCGCTATCGATAAAGCTCAACGGTGAGCGAAATAGTTTTGCCACGCAGTGAACATAAATAATTGTCATAAAATAGATAGGAGCTGATGGATGGACGCCGCGCCTGGCCCGCCGACTAACGAGGAACCTTAGTGACAAGCAAAACTCCACCAAACCGCGTATAGTGTATGAATACGCACCCACTGCGTCCTCAATTCCGATCTACTGCAAGTGCACATCTCATTGCTAAACAAGAAGGTATAACAGATGATACATGATGATGTATGCTCCACGTTTCGCTGATTGCTGCTATGCACTACTTATGCGTGTATAAACATACGTAACTCAAGATTAAATCTGAAGTAATTGTTACGTTAACGATGCTATTAACTCACAATTTATAGGTAACATAAGACAGGTGTGTGGTTACGGAGAGTGCCCACTTGTGGACTTGTCGACAACAACACAACATCAATGAGAAATAGGTGTCCATATAGGACTAAAGTGAATACATGTTCGGCCGCTATACTTAATTAGATCATTTATCTCCCTAGTACGACCCGAGTAATAACTTAGTGGTTTTCTATAAACAAAGCCATTACTGAAATATCTACATAAGCTTTAGTTTTAAAAGGATAAATGTTACTGAACATGGCATGCAGTGCAGTATGGAGTGAACTTTTGTACCTCGTAATTTTGCAAGTTTGCAATAGGTTTTAACTTCATCGATTTTTTTTTCATCTAACCAATTTTAAGGGTTTTGACAACAAGGGTTTTTAAATACCTATCGTAAAAATAAAAAAATAAACTTAATTATTTATTTTAAAAAAAACGTATTCATAACTCCGTAAATTTTTCGCAGCTGAACGTTGAGTGATTGGCACACTTTCATCTCTTTTGGTATTATACTTCACTTACATATTTATACTTCATAATTATGAATCCTTTTTGCCCCTATCCCGTCCACCAATGAGGCATACCAGAAAACAAGTATGTAAAGAATTATGTTTATTATTAAAATTGGTCCATTTCTATACCAGAATGGAATTTTGTTGTTTACCAAAATGTAATGCAAATGGATTATTTTATATAAATATTAATTTTTCATTTTACTATATTCACGATAAGATTAATGTGCTCTATAGCTGTCACATGTAAATTTAATGTACTTACACTTCATCTGATTGCGTAGTTATATGTGATATAAATATGCAATCGGTTATTTATTCAAATAGAGTGACGAAATTAATGCAGAGTGGTTGTCGAAGCGTAATCGCATCGAACGACACATGCGCACAACAGTCTCCGGGCGTGTGTCAAACACGGCGCGAGAGAAAGCGTGCTTAATCAGATAACTCAGATTGTCAACCGAGCTCCTGAAATCGGGTCGAATGTCGATACACTCGATTAATTAATTGACGGTCCGAAAAGTTGGAAGTAACTGGTCCAACAAACCAAAAACTTGGACGCTCTTGTGAAACTCGGGCGACGCTTTTAATACAAATAAAACGGTAATTCTACACAATTATCTCAAGGCAATATTCAGGACCGATTTACTTAACGATTGCATTTAATTACTTTTCTACGAAAATAAATCATTTCCATTTAGTACATAATTGCTGGGTATTTGGTTTAATTTACTGAAGTTGGAAAATTTCGTGATTAAGTAGCCTATAACGTTTAATAGGAAATAGATTTTTTTAATTTTTAGGACAATTAAACCGTAATGAAACAATGAAATGTTAGTTACAGTTATTGTAATATTAGTTGGTGATACATGTGCACATAATTCTGTCATTTCGGATTAAAAATCCAATTAACGAGCGGAACAAGCACGGCGCCCACGCATGCGCCACCGCGCGCCTCTAACACGAGATGTAGTCACCAACACGACGAAGGCAGCGGATCATTCTAATACTTGTCCAAATAGATACGACATTCGACGCTGTGCCAAATAATAAAATATTTATAACCTTTAATTAACGTCTGGAATTTATCAGCAGTCATAAAATTGTATACTTATCTATGAATACAGTAAGATTTAGGGAAAAAATATTGCGAAATAGGTATTTGTTTTACCTATATCTTTGGTACCGCTGCAATTAAAACGTAAATGATTGATGGAATTCAAACGCTCAAAACGTAGGCAGTAGCAAACATTTACATACAAAAGGATAATTGTCATATTCCCTATCGACACATACCTACATGCTAGTACATAGCATACAATACAAAGCACTTAAGAAACGGCATAGATACAAAAGCTAGTAACAATTATTTCCATGTAGGTATTTATTGTACAGACGCCAGCACATTAAGCTATAAAATCTGTCAAATTTCTTTAATAGATTTTTAACTTTCTCGCTAAAGCATTAGGTTCAAAGTGGATTGGATTACCATTCCTATAAATACATTTAGGTATGTTAAAAAAATCATGAACTCCAAGTATAAAATACATAGAAATTGTAAAATGAAAAAACAGGACTCTTATACTTAGATATTTTTTTAAAATAGTCCAAATTAAAATTAACATCAAATATTCCCATCATTAACATATTGGATACTTCCCGTTGACCTAATAATATACCTTGAAGGTATTGTGGTACAACTAGAGAAATTTTATATAGTGTGACCAGCTGAAAAAGAACTTACTAATAGCACCAAGCCTATAGTATTTTCAGTAAATAAGATAAATAAATATATTATATATGTATTTGTAAAATTTTGAATCTGAAAATGTTTTCACTACTTAAATGCTTATCTTGTACGGAACACTCGGTGCGCGAACAAACTCGCATTAGATAAATTACTTAAATGAATGATTTGAGTGCATTTACATCCTCACCATCATCATAAATTTATGAGCTATAACCCTTGCCGATGCAACTTCTTCCCGTCCCTATCATGAGCCAATTCCTTGACCTCCTTAAACGTTGCGACCTTTACTTTTTCTTTGATCTGTGCTACATAACTTTGTCTTGGCCTACCTCTTCCTCTTCATCGACTTTTCCTTCTATAATGTTTTTAATTAATGCGTCATGGCGTATAAGGTGGCCTACCATCTTGCCTGCCATTAACATTCTGAACCCACAAAATTTTCAAATGAAGTAAATTAACAAACAGGTGGCGATTAGTATTTATAAAAATCTTTATCTAACCATTGTAGCGCGATTTCACAATAGGATCTAGAAACTTGTACCTAAATAATGTCAAATTAAAGTCGTTAATGAAATCAAAATAAAGCCTGTCTCTGATAAATTGTGCGGTAAGTCAAACAATTATGATTGCTAGATTATACAATGTATCTTTGTCATGCAACAATAGCCAACATTGTTCAGTACCAATTGCAACCAGAAAATAGGCACTAAATTACGTAAACATTGCCAGTTAGACTCTAAATTAGTTAACAAGTGTTTATGAATCATTAGTTCCAATACAATAAACAAATGTGGCCAGTTAAGTCAACGATTATACATACAAATAATAATTAATGAACAGTTA
Source organism: Protodeltote pygarga (assembly GCA_936450705.2). Lineage (NCBI taxonomy): Eukaryota > Metazoa > Arthropoda > Insecta > Lepidoptera > Noctuidae > Protodeltote > Protodeltote pygarga. The sequence continues at coordinate 8,567,265 of OW388249.2, read as the reverse complement.
GTATAATGGACAATAAAAATCTCTACAAAGACCAAACATTTTAGCTATTTCTCTACAATTTGAATACCCCTGATGTTGTAGGTAAGCTATTCAAGTTTACAGTTAACATTATGTATTTCGTCAAATGGTGGCGTGGGGAATTCTAATAAAGTATTAAATGTTTATATTTATTTATTATAAGCGATGAGACGGTTAGTAGAGGCGGTGTTAACCGTTACAATTTTATACATGGGCTATCTATTAGTATGCATGGTTCCGTTGGGCGTACGCGTCGCGCGCCCGATCTCCGGAGAAAGCCCGTGTCCCGCTTATAGACTCGCTGAACTATTCGCTGACACAAATTACTCGTAAATTCATCGATTTACAGTAAAATATCATTTTTATTACCCCAAGCTAACACTGTAACCGAGAGTCCTTGCTGCGTATTTAATTGCAATGCAAGCGTAATGGACGTATGCAGACGCCGAATACTTCATCTTATTTAGCTTATCTTTTGCTATGCATATTCATGACTAGATAATGACATCTAAGCCACAGTTAAGTTGTAAATAGTTATTTGAGCTGGCGACAGTTATAGAGTCACTCTTATATTGCTATAATAGTTGACCAAGAAAAAGGTGCGTCAGTGTACATATCTACCGAAGTACTATGACGCACTAAGGTACTCGGAGGATATTATTAAGTTACCTATACAAGTGTAGAGCCTTAATTACTTTTTGATACATGTACAGTATAGTTTATCGACAACGAAATAAAATTACTTAAACAAATGCTAATAAAGCGTTCAATTGAACACAACGGTACAAGAAGGAAGGAAGAAGCGGGCGCAGTGGCCATGATGTCTCGTCCCGTCGCGTCGATCCATCAATCCGAGGCGACGATCGGAGGTGCTTTCTCGTCGTTAGCCCTATAAGGCACGGTCGGTACCACGCCTCGCGCAAGCCACTTCTTTTTCACTTCATTTTCTAACGCGTCGATAGAAATCGTCTAAACAGCATATTTCACTTTTTCATCTGAACGGAAACGGTCGAAAGGTTTCACGATACTTTTTAAGAGCATTTAAACGCGTATGAAATTAAGATGCCCGCCGCCGTAACGACGTAATCACGCTCGTTTAACGTAATAGCTGAGAAATGCACGCCGGTAATCGCGTTTTGCGTATTCGCGAAATGCTCACGGCGCTTCGTCTGTACTTTCGCCATTAAAAGTTGGCAATAAATAAAGTAGAGGCATAGCTGCTCCATGTCAGGTGTTTCTAATGGCCACCCTCTGTGTTAATTTATTTACCAGCTTATTTACATTGGATATTACTTATTTAAACAGCAAAAGATATACAGTATGGTCAGAAAAATAATTTGTACTTACTTATCTTAACTTTGATTTGTTTCAGAGTGTCGTAATGTTAATGTTCAGAGAAGAAAAATCACCTGAAGATGAAATCAAAGCGTGGCAGTTTTGGCACGGCAGACAACATTCAGTCAAACAGAGGATATTAGATGCCGGTGAGTAATGTTTCGTTGTTACTAAATTGAGTATAAAATTTTTAATCTTGCGTGAGTGATGATAGTATTTATGTAATTATCAAACTACGATGATAATTTGAAAAACAATGACTGTTAAGTTTTTGCTAAATATATGCTTGATAGTAGTGTATACAAGAGTTTTAGACACGATACCTGTGCAAAAACAGAATCGTGCTTGAGGCGACACAGAAACATGGCGCAGACGTTGCGTGCGGCGAGCGGTGGCGGGCGCCCGATCGGCACGCAGGACCTAATTACCGTGCTGCGGGCAGATCCGCGGAGACGCACCCGCGCAACCCACCGCACCACCATTATATCTCGTTAGGACATTTGCATAAATAACGCGCACGATGGCCGCGGCCCACACCGACCGGAGAACCTATCAATCGCTGCGACTAAAAATAAACACCTCTGGCGCCGCACTACTCCGCACCGCACCACCTAGCTCCGCCGCATCCCTGCGACATCGCCCTGCACTAGCCACGCACTGCGCTCCGAGCGCAGCTTAATATTACGCTACTTGTAATGACACATTCCGACATTAACCAGATTATAGATATAAAACTAAATGTGAAGTTTCCCCGACTCTTGAGGCAAATGAAACTATGTGTAATAAAGATATCTGACACGATGAGCTATACGATGTTAGTAACAGGAAATCGTTAAAATTCGTGAGAAATCTCTTAGCTAGCGATAGAGTTGAAACACCTGCTTGTATTGTCGGTTTAACTTTTGATGGGCATATAACCGAGGTCTCAGAGACGAAACTATCTAAGACTAAGCGTATCCAATGTCCACAAAAAGGATAGAATATTATGTATAAGCAATCTTACAATTTAGTCGCGCACGGACATAATTACAGCGATGATATCGGGGAGCGCGCTCATTAGCATGTTAATTGCGAGATAGGCCTCGACGTGCGCCTCCGAGACCGCTGCTGCTTCGCTCTACCTTAGAAAATTATAGTTTTTGATGATTTTACAAAGTTTTCCTTATCACAGTATTATACCAACGCATGATTTTTTTTTATTCTTAAGTTAATTATGGGTATCAATTATAATAGGTTTTATAACAATAGTAAATCAAAATGAATAGGCTCACGATTCTCATTTAATAGACATGCGTTAACCGATTAGTTAGGGAGTTACATCATCAACGAAACGCTTACTTATTAATCTCGACGTAAACAGCGCTGATATAAATGACACTTTACACATTCTAACATTACTTAGTGAGGCCTGTAGCATTTGTAATGAGTGACGCCGCGGCCACAAGCACTGCCTATAAATTAAATCTCAAGGAAAATAAAAACATGGAAGCCATTAATTCGCGCGGTCGAGCCAAGTTTAATGTCAAGGTTTTTTAGCTTATCTCGATGTTAGTTGTTTTATTTTTTTATTTGTTAACGTTATTACATAGAATGAATTAATGTCTAAACACAAAGGAATTTTGTATTTTATTTTCAAAAAGACAAAGTTTTTTATGCGTATAAGTATTTATTTAGCTTTAAAGTATATTATATTTTCTTAGATTTATAAGATGTTAATGGCAAAACATATGACAATAGGTACTAATGCGTTGTTTTAAGAAGTCATATCGTTACTTGTTGTAGCTCGTAGAAAGCTAAAGAGTACCTAGTTGGCTAAGGAAGAGGCAGTGCACCTGCACCATGAATGTTTGCAACGGACTTGGGAGCAGCGTCAAGGGCGACACCGGACACCTGTGCGCAGGCGTGTGAAAGCGCGGCGGGGCAAGGGGAGCGGCGGGGGTCGCAACGCACTGCGCGCCCGCACAATGCCTTCTCCGATTACCTACATGTCTTCGTATATCGCGTGTCCACGTTCAGCGCAGCTTCTTTGCCTCCACATTTATTTCTTTTGACAGTTTTCTTATATATTACGCCTCACTGATTCGACAGATTACTCATTAGTAAGCCTTTGTTTTGACGGATTATGGAATATCCGCCTGTAATTTTATACATCGCTGGTCAAATCTAATAAGTTATTTTATTATATTATATTATATAATATCGTCCTTAATGATTACTTTGGCTACTTATGAGGTTTGTAAAAAACCGATTAAAATCAAAATTTTAGTTTGGTATATTTTTACAAAAAAGTAGATTCATAATTACCATTACTTTTTAAATTTTTAAATTGATTGTAGGTATAGGTGTTAGATTTGTGTAAATAAATTTTATAATGCAAGGCAAGCAAAAATAAACAAAATGTTCACAAGTACATAGGAAGTTTTAGTGTGGGCGGACTTATTAGCACATAGCAGGATGTTGCGTGGACTCGTAAATTTGTAAGAGGCTGTTAAAACAATAAGGTTGTCGGAGGGCGGCGTCCCCCGGCGGCTCATAAACACGTCAGCGCCGACGTCGCCTGCGCCCGCACAGATCGCCGCCGAGCACCCCACTGATAGCCACCCGCCCACGCGTCCGCGCTGGCACTCCTCGCGCCTGGCAGGCGAACACCCGCGCAAACCAACAACGCCACTCCACCACACTGCTCCAAATATTTGTAGTCTATATTACTGAACTATAATTGTGTATTCAAATTATTCAATTGACTTCATACATTTCCACCGAAACATAATTGAGTATACTTATAACCTATGAAGAAGTCTTTTAACTTTCGGCAATACAAAGATAAAGTAATAATAGTAATCATTAGGTACGCAAAAGTCTAATAAAATTAATACTTTAAATCATTTTACTAATTAATTATTAATTTATGTAGTACTTTAATAATTAAATTGTTGTTAAGAAAATAAGAATTGATTACTTAATTAAATGATTAAACATCATATTAATTACCATACTACCTCGGGTTATATAATTTAAGTGGACATCGTACGTGTTGATCGATTCGTGAAATATAGTATATAGGTTTAAAAGACTGCACGTCTATGTGCAGATAGATACCAGGGCGACAATGCTAAGGGCGTCTCATGCGGCAAAAATCAAGTAGTCCAAATGATAGGAGGGTTATACAAACATCTCATGAGAGTCGACATGCATCAAAAAATTTGAATGCGAGGACAATAAATAGTATTATGCCTTCAAATGCCATTTTCTCGGACAGTCTGGCGGCCCTAAAAGTTATTACAGGAGTATCTACTAAACAACCTAGGTCCTAGGAGCTTCAAACATAATTAATTTAGGGTAGATTTGCCTGGATGCAGCTGCACCTAGCCAGCCAGCAACAGAACTTGGACTTTACTCGGGGATGTGCTTTAATCTTCTGAGGCACTGTAATAATGGAGCATTTCTGGTCGCTGTGTGCTTTAAAACCATCTATTTCACCTCGTTTATAAAAATAAACTACTGATAAAATGACTTTTAAGAAACATTTCGAGGAAAAGTGCTTCACAAAGATAGGAAGGAATCTTTTATTTTGATAAATATTAGGCATTTATCAAAAACAAAGGATCCCTTCCTAAAAAAACTGTATTTAAAGTATGAAATTGTTCCGTATTTTTCTTCATTCGGTATACTTTCTCATAAATACTACCTAATAGCAGAATTTACATTAATAGCACACTTGGACAGGCAAGATAGTTTTCCGGAAAATCAACAAGTATTTATCTAGTCCATGTGCAATTAGCGCAGAATGCAAATCTGCTAATTACCTACCATAAACTTCATCTAAGGAAGGGCAGAAATGGAAACATTGCAGTCGTCAATAAATTGATCCTATCACGTGATTATTCACGCCCAGCAAATAAATTTCCGTACGCGATGACGTATTGTGCGTTGATATCTTAATCGAAATCTCCGCCGCCATTACTGCACAGTTACCCGAAGACAAGATTAATGACAATTTGTTGTTTTGTTACAGACACGAAAAACAGCATCGGACTCGCGGGCTGCATCGAGGAGGTAGCACACAACGCCATCGCCGTCTACTGGAACCCGCTCGAGAGCGCCGCCAAGGTAAAACATCCGCCTGACAACCAACAGCAGCCTACACCACGATTCGGCACTGAGCCGCTTAAGCAATACATTATCCATTATCAACATTTTACCCATAACACATTAAAAACGGAATTAATTTCGTAAATGTACAAACGCTAATGGGCTAATGTGTCTTCCTGCCAGTGTGCTCTGCGTCGAATGTCGACTCACTGATGCAAAAATATGTGCATATTTAAAGCGCAAATATATCTGCCACGCATCGTGACCATTATAAACGTACAAAATTAAAACGCAGATCATGATTTTATTGCACTTATTAAAGTGTAATTAAATAGAGTCCTGCAACCGTACTTGGTCGAGTGACTCAAACAAATGAAACAAAAAGCGCAAGGGGCGGCGGCGGGCGCGCGGCTGCGCTCCTGGCTCCACTGTGAACACTCATTATATTGTTGAATAATAAACAACACTGTGTTTTTAATTGCTAACATAAAATTATACAGTATCTACTACTAGAGGCACAAAAACGTATACTTCATTGATAATATTATGTACGTAGCCTTTTAAATATTCATCAAACAATTAAAAGTCCGCGTGAAATAGCCTCAATTCTATGACAGTATGCTAATGTTAGTCAAGGGACCAATTAACGTTTAACGACTTTTACATAGAATCACAATTTCGACTCTGATAATAAAGTTGATGGCTAAACATTAACTCTGCTGTATAAAACCGTTTCGAACGGAATTAAAGTTGTTTTTTCATTGATTAATTCGATTTGTATACTTGGGCCGGACTTGGCCGGACTTGCGGCTACTAGTCAGTTATCAATATCTGTAATTATTTATTGTTGGCCAGCAAAACTGTAGCGGATGCGAGTTGTTTGCGACAGTTAATATGCGTACAGACAGCCATCGGTGACGGTACTGACGGTGTCGGCGGCGGCGGCGAGTAAAAACGCAGGAGTCATTTGCATAGACCGCAGTAATGAGCGGGCGTCCAGCGCTTGTCCCGCCCTCCACACTATTTGCTAAGCTAAACACACCCTTCGGGCTTCATGTCACTGTCCCCACACTGCACTGGCTGCACTGCACAAACTCAATGAATTTTATTGAAACGCTATGCACTTTTTATAAATACAGTATTCTACACTCATATTAATATTTCTGAGAATATCTGGTTATGGCCACAAGTATTAAGCGCCCAGCGCCTCTGTACTTACTTACTTGATATTATGCAAACATATGCATATAGCAAAATCTTCTTACTAAACTATTTTTGTAGTACCTAAACACTTTCATTATTTTTTTACAGATCAACATTGCCGTTCAGTGTCTAAGTACAGACTTCAGCAGCCAGAAAGGAGTAAAGGTTAGTAATCTTATCATTAATTGGTGTAGCTAGTTAGCATAATGAATATCTAATTAATATATAAATCACTATGGTTACAATGGTTTGTTAATATAATATATGTAAATTCGCATCGATGAAAATAAATAAAGCTGTTTACATATTACCTACTCTTAAGTGTTGTTGAGGAAAACGGTAATTTTCTATTTATTGATCGTAAATAATTTTGCATTTTATTTCATCTTTGTGTTCATTGGTTTATATTATTCACATGGTACGTGTATCGTTAGGTAGCAATTTAATGGGCGTGGGAAAATGAAGACGAGTTAGCACTGCCCATTTATGAATGTCATTTAATTTATTTTGTATTGCAAAATGTTAATTAAGCTTACCACATTGAAAGTATGTAAATTAATGTTACGATACGTGATCGTCAAGGCATGAGGTCGGTAACCGCGTTGTCGCTGGAGACGCCTCGATAACCGTGGAAGCGGTGCATGTGCAGCCGCGCGACCCAAGCCACAGCCGCGCCGCGGCGGCTACGCTCACACGCTAGTATTGACGACTGCTGATACCACCTTGTCTAAGATTAGCTAACGATCTGGTGGCATTACTTAGTGCAAATGAGAGGCGCGCCAGTGACCGCAGTGCATGTGACCCGCTGTGAGCGTGGCTCTCAAGCCACAGTTGTCCATTGCTTGATATGAAACCAGTCCGCTATCAGTCTCTCAATTACCTATCCAATGCGCAGTGACGCCGCCGCAACACCGACCTCGAACGAACGCAATTAAGAGGTTTTAACGCGATTCGATTCAGACACGTGCATATTTTTTCCTTATTCGTAAATTTATCGCAATTATCCCTTATGAACGTTTATTAAAACTGTTTTTTTGTTATCATTCTAAGATAAGTGTAGACTTCAAGCGTAAAATTGTTTAACTCAAAATATAGTCGATTTGTTTATGTGAATATAGTATGATATCATATAGACACCAAAATAGCGTGAGAGGTTTATTTTCATGTAATTGGTCAATTAGACCTTCTTCTTGGTACCACATTGGCTAAAATAGTCACAGATGGATAAGTACTTAAGCATCATTTTGCATTTATACATATCAAATATTTAAAAAATAGGTAAACATGACCATCAATATGCCTCTACCTATACTGTTCCACTGCTGCAAACCCCTTCTCTCTTTAATCAAGGAGAGAGTATAATGGATATATGCCTAAAAAAATTAATTATCACTAATGTGCCGTTTCAGGGTTTACCACTACACATACAGATCGACACGTTCGAAGACCCCCGGGACACACAAGTTTATCATAGAGGCTACTGTCAAATCAAAGTTTTCTGTGATAAGGTAAGATGCAAAGTAATACAAGAATGCATTATATACATCATTACATTTTCACTAAATAATCAGCGTACAATAATGTAATTGCATTACTTTTCAATTGAAGGGTGCGGAAAGGAAAACAAGGGACGAAGAAAGGAGAGCGGCGAAAAGGAAAATGTCGGCAACGAACAGAAAGAAGTTAGATGAGATCTACCACCCGGTGACGGAGCGTAGCGAGTTCTACTGCATGGCGGACCTGGGCAAGCCGCCGGTGCTGTTCAGCCCGGCCGAGGACATCGATAAACTCACGGGGATGGACATCCAGGGTTTCTACGGACACGACGACTCTACTCTGGCCGAGGCGCACCTCAAAGGCGCGTCACCCTTCCTCTTGCACGCCGCCAAGCCACAAGCACCTGCTCTCAAGTTCCACAATCACTTTCCACCCGACGCGCCAGGGTAAGTACCACACAAATGATTTATAATTATTCACAAATACCCCTAGACTACGGCAAAATTGATATGAAAACCATTATTAAATTGATAAACATCGTTAGTTATTAGGAATTCAATCCAACACAATGTGACTAAAACATTTTTGAAATGCATGCGATGCGAACAATTACGTTCAAAATATAAATATTTAATAAGCTAACATGTAAAAATTCACAAAAAAGGAAAAATCGGTAATGAATATGATTTTAACCCGCAACCTTCTGGTTAAAACCACTAGCCAATCTTTTATCTAAGCTATTCGTAACCCTGCTCGTGCTGCCAAAATTATCCTCTACATATTTCTAATTAATTTGGAATTTTACAATTATGGTTGTTACATAATATTTTTTACAATAATATAATAACAGTTATAATTATTTTTCACACTTACTTTAGTAATAATGAGAAGGTCAAGGTCATGGGCATCATGGGTTACTGAATAAAGGCCATCTATTTTATTTTAAATCAATTTATGGATAAATTATCTAACATAGATATTCATTATGTATGTCTGCCGTATGACATTAATATATGGATGGAACAGATCGTGGAATAGTTAATAGGAATATATATGAACGTTAATTAATGTCATAGTACCTATTACTAAGAGTCTTAGATGTAGTATTATGATTAGGGGACTCTTAAAAATATTGGTATTTAACACTTAAAATAAATGTTGGGCTACATAATTACTTTTACGAGATGCATAACTAACTTTATAGTGATTAAATCGTTTTTACAGGTTTAATATTGATTTGTTTTATTAGTTATTGGCTGCTTTACATTTTAAGTTGTCGTCATGGCTGTAAAATCGAACACATTAAAAAAAATTAACGAATTTTTTTAACTTTCGCGACGTTTTTCGTAGAGATTGAGTCATGGTAGTCAATAAAAAATGTGAAACTTTAATTTAATGAACAGCTTTCATCAGTATGTATCCATCTGTAATGCAACGATAATAGGTTCTTAAAACCCAGTTTAAGAAGCATATCGATATGACAATATTTCTTATTGCAGGTACCGGGAGGTGGGCGGGCTGTCGCCCTACAGCGACCGCAAGGACTCGCTGGAGCTGGAGGGCGTGCTGGGCAAGCGCGCGCGCGTGAGCACGCCGCCGCTGAGCGAGCGCGTCATGCTGTACGTGCGCCAGGACACCGAGGACGTGTACACCGCGCTGCACGTCGTGCCGCCCACCACGCAGGGCCTGTTGCACGCTGTCAGTACCACTCGCTTACATAACCTTGGTGATGTTACCTAACACAGAACACGAGCGAGCGAGGCGGACTCCGTCGCTTTCTCGGTTTCTCGTCGTTCTTCAACGACCATATACTTGTAGTGTGAAGTACCTAAACGCAAGAAATCGAGACGCTTCGTCGGCGCCGGGCGCCGGTCCGCTTGCCGGGCGGGCCGCCGCCCGCCGCTGTAACCGATTGGACGCTTTATAACCCCGTCTAATAAACACACGATCATCATAACCGCATGTTGTAATTAACATCCGCACGGCCGGCCGCCGCACCGGACCTCCGGCGGGTCCTCGCGCGTATTGTCCTGACAAACCACTAGACCGGTTACTCAACTTTCGGTTCCGTTAGACGAGACGTCTCGGTTCAAAATGGCGAAAGGCCTATTTGTAACTCTTTTGTTTTTTGCTTATTTTCAGATTGAGAATAAGTACAAAATTTCAAGTTCGGCAATTAATAATCTTTATCGAAAGAACAAGAAAGGGTAAGTGGTTTTCATTGGCCTTAGACAAATCTGATAGTGTAAACGCACCGGCCGCCTCGCGTTAATGCAGCATCGCTTGTCCCGAGGGCGCGCCACTAACTATGCAAAGCTTTACAATACGAACACCCCCTATAACTATCTAATGAGCTTCATAATAGGTGTCCGGCACGTACTCGCCTCCCCTAGTCCAAAAAGACACCTTTAATCTGGTTCCAAACCAAATTTGCATTGCTGGCACCCGCACCAAATTAATGTTAATGAGCACATAATTATATTTATAATTTACAACTATAACAATTGTTTTTAAAGACATACTCTATGGAATCATTTGACTAATTTGCACGTGTTTTTGTTTGGTCGAATGGATCACACATTGCAGTGAAAAGCACGTTTGCATATATTGACGAATGTTTACTTGCAGGATTACGGCCAAAATTGACGATGAGATGTTGGCATACTATTGCAACGAGGACCTGTTCCTGCTGGAGGTGCGGCCAGCAGGCGCCAGCGACGAGGAGCGCCTGTACGACATAACGTTCGTGGAGCTGTCGCTGGAGCCCTAGCGCGCCGCCATCGGGTGCTGAGCCCGCCCCACGACAGTTTTAACTATAAGCGTTCCCGATTTACACTCGTTAGGTGAAAAATCTTTATGGGATAAGGTTGTATCAAAAGTGTCGATCTCAGGTTGAAATTTACTCGTAAGCGATTCATCCTCTCTATTTTGTTTGAAGCGAAATGTGACAGAATCTTTCAGTTGTCGCTGTAAGGTAAGCGATCGAGTCGAGACCATTGTGTAAATATCTATTGTAGTGCCTTATGAAATTACATCGTGATTCGATTGCCCGGTAATGGCGAATTTAAATTTGATGTTCGGTTATCAGAAGAACGAAATGTTTCATTTATTTAATGTAATTTTAATTGTAAATGACGATAATCTGTTGCTGAATATGAACGCATGTGCCATTCACTCGGTTATCATAGGTATGTAGTTAACATTTCAACAGGTACCTTTTATTCTTGCCATGATGATAAAGTAATAAATTCTTGTCACAAACTTATACGTAGGTATAATATATCTACACAGAGAAAAGCATCAAGTGCCTTCGTCATAATAATTAATGTTAAAAATAGCGTAATCTAAGTGAGTTAAGTCAAATTAAATGCCATCCACTTTGTTAAGTTTTGTAAGCCTAAGTTTGCTTTATAAGCTCGCTCAATTCTTACAATTAGTAAAGTTGATATTAGGTTTAGGTACAAGCATGCGTACATTGCTTCAACCAAGTGACTAGGTTGCGTTTAAAACTATTTATTAAAAACTCAAAATTATACGATTTGTAATTCGATTGTAGTAAATAACCAGGATGTTCGTATCATTAATTAATTTGAATACCACGAAATCAATAAATGACGTAAGTTAGAATCGGAAGCAATGACGTAAATTACAATTTTATGAGATAAAGCCGAGGTTTCGCATATTGTTGGATGTATAATAGTCATATAAACATAGTCACAAAATCGTCCATCCGAACAACATTAATATTATCATTGATGGGAGTGGTTTGTGTTTATTTTTAAGATTTTTATAAATAATATTTTTGTTATAATAAACGAATTTCGATACTTAGGTTATCGGGCCATGACAACAATTTAGTTTATAAAGTATTTTATGTCCAAGACTTATTTATATTATAAGATTTCGTGCCGGATAGGACCATATTATTTCTGTAGCGACTTAAGTTTTATCTGTTTTAAAAAGCTCTTCACAATGAAATGTTAAAATTAATGAATATAATACATAATTATCGTGATATAAATTTGATACCGGGAACTATCTAATCACAGAACATTTATCTAGAATGATGCATAAAATTATTGTTAAGTTATCTCCACCGATTATTCAAAATCAGAACAAGGTTCTGTGTCAGTGTATTGTATGAGAGGTCGCAAAGCCCGGGCGTGCGCGGGCGACGCTAGTGCGGACGGTTCGATTAACTGCCATATTATGACATAATTTAGAATACTTAATGTTCTTAGGCATAGATTCTTTAACATAATGTTAGTTCTTTTTACTGTGTCTCATGTGACTTGCAGGTAGGCATCGAATTTTAATTGATATATAGTACATATTATATATTATAGTAAACGTGTTATTTTTGTTTCATTCAGCTCTCGCTGCGGTTGCGTTGTGACTTGTTCCGTCCTTCGCATTGTTTTTATCTTCCATTCTTTGGCTTTCGTACACTTGTTATATCTTCACATCTGGAGTTTTTAATTTCTTTAATATGTTATGTTTTGGTTACGAATCCGTTGCTCAATGTCCGTCCCAGCAATTATCGGGCGGACTCTAATAACATTGTTTTTATACTCATGTATTTAAGTAATTATATTTATTTATATACTTTATTAATATAAATTGTGCAGCTTTAATGTTTACTTACAATGATGTTAGCTCGTGATTCAGAATCTCGTCATAAGTCACAAACGTCAGTAGCAATAATACAGTGTAGTAATTAAAATGTTAGTGTCCGTGGCGAGTCGCCGGGCACCGCCTTCGCCCAGCAAGGTTGTGCAATGTATAATCAGAGTTTTACTATAAAAGTTGTATAATTATATGAAAATGGGGAATTATTACGTTAATTGGATTGATAATTATATATAATATTAATGTAGGGCGAGGTGTAAGCCCAGGCGACGCGGCGCGGGCGCACGGCTCGCGGAGATGTTAGTCACACTAGTTAAAACACAACCCGAAAGTGGTAGCACATTTTCGTTATTAAATTGTACTGTACTTAAGGTTTAATTGAATAGATGTTACGTTATTCTTTTATATGAATATTTGTAAGTTGTCATAAAAATATTAATATAATTATTTTTATCAAAGTTTATAATCTAAATAAAAATGTTTTTCTTGAAAACATCACATTCGTTTCAATCTTACTACACCAACAAAAAAAAATGTACAACAAATTTCCCCGCCCACATCTCTTTCCAAAGTTTGCGGGCCAAAAAATCCGAAATAATTCTCAATAACAGCTGGTTTGCTAATCTTTCAAGGAAAATTATAACGGAGTTTCAGATATGTAAACTTTCGTAACAAAAATATAAAACTAAAATTTATAATAACTGCCCTACTTCTTATTTTATTCATGCAAAAATGCTAGGTATATTATTAAAATATCATACGGAAACCTAAGTTCACGAATCCGATTCACTCTTGCCCGGTAATTGATATATCGTGCGTGCAATTATTAATAATAATGTGAACATGCAGACAAAATATCGTTGTATATATTAAATGTATAAAAAATAATAATATATATGTAAAACTAAAGGTTTTGCGTGGCTAATGAAACATTTCTGCAACTTTAATAGTAATTTTTAATGAATTCTTATTATTTTAAGTTAACAATTGATAATTTTATCAATCTGTACATTTAGAAGCTTCAAGTTCACGAAAGCGTCAAGACAAAGGTATGAAGAAAGACTATAGCTACTAGCATTATATTATCTGTTAAGGTAACAGTATTCATTACAATCAGACAAATGTAGCAATACTAATAAAATAGCGGTCATAACTTCCTTTTCACTTAAAACAATTTATTCATTCCAGTTTATTTTTAATTCGAAACCGCTATGCCTTTTATAGCTTACAGATAGCCTGAAGTTCAGAAACGCTTCGTTATTTTAATATTTTTCAGACATGAAAAGCAAGCTAGATAAAAGTTTTGAGAAACATCTAATCTGAAGATCAGTCAAATATACTTCGACACTCAGTTTTATAGACTCACGCCTGTATTCCCCAGAGGGGGTAGGCAGAGGTGTGTAGTACACCCACGTTTCGCCGGCTATGTAATAAGTCCCATGTAATAGGGGGCGAGCCTATTGCCATTAACCGGGCACAAATCCAGACTCCGTGCTGCTACTGAGAATTTCCTAATGGAAAAACCCAATAACACTTTGCCCGACCCGGGGATCGAACCCAGGACCTCGTGCTCAGCAGTCGCGCTTGCTACCACTAGACCAACGAGGCAGTCACTCAGTTTTATTGCTATCATTAAATCAATACATTATTTTCTATATAAGAGATCCTTATACCATGTAACGAAAATAAAATGGAAAAGCGTCTCCCAATATTTCACAGGCACTTAGTGTTAATATAAACAAAATGACTTTTTAATGAGCTAATAAAAAAACTTTACTAACTGCCGCACTCAAAGACGACAATTAACTTTTAGCTCACATTAAATGGTTATTTTTGTACCAATTTTGAAAGATTTGACGTCTCTAAGTGCGGAAGTAAATCTATCGGTACTTAACTTCATAAGAATATATTATTGCCTATTTCATATACCACACTTAAGTAGACGGGTAATAATAATAGTAAACATCATAAAATCGACAAAAATTCTAGTAACTTATGAGCTATGTTAATGAAAAGCCGATTACATTGTCACCAATTATCAATTCAGCAAAAGCCGGCTAAAATATACTAAAATAAATAATTCCTATTATTATAATATTAATAAAATCACGTCCACTTAGTATACATTTATGTATGTGAGTCATACATACATTCATAATTATTGATTCTAAAACTGATTTTCGTCAGAATGGCTAGAATACATTACATTTGGTTTTTATTCTCGTTAAGTACATAATATCTTTTAAAACTGTATTTAATTAAGTAAATATAAATTTAAAATAACAATCTAAATTAAATAATAGCTAGCTACATGACAAAATATCACTAACATCCAACAAAACTATTCAATATTGTTATTTCTACTAACAGCGGGGCACTAGATAATTTACTACTGCTATAATCATAAATTATAGTACATACGTATTTTTGACTCACGACGACGCCAAAGCTTAATGGCTTTACGTTATTGATAGTTTTCCAGCTCCCACGCGATTATTATACTTTAGCATAAAACTTGGTTTATTGAAATTGATCCATAGTTGCTAACACTTTCACATTCGAAAATAAGTTAAATATTATTTTACTTCCTATAATGGCACATTTAACGCAATATAATTTGCTTATTCGTCCAAAGTGACTTAAAACGCGAATGTAACTCACTGTCGTCGTTACTGAATGTAATCAAAGGGAACAAAGGTGCTAGAAGGTCGCCTTGTCTCTTTAAATCTGTATTTTGAACCGTTCCCCCTCGGAGCAGTTCTGGAATGATTGCTATTGAATGAGAGGGGAACTCTGACTGTCGCTGAAGTCGAGAGTATAGTACATGTCAGTAGTGTCGAGAGCAGCCGAGGGTGGAGGGAAGGGTGCGGCGGGGGGAGGGGCACGTTTATCCTGCAGCCAGTGATGCGGAGGACCAGGCTCCGTCACGCGAGAAAGACGAGACAGCAGACGAGAGTAGGTCTTGTTAACGCGGCAGTGGCATGCTGTTACCTGTATTAAAAAAAAAACAATAAAATACAGTAAAATGATGATGAAATACAATTTATCCGAAAAAGAAACGGCCTGTTGTTATTAATATCCGTTAAACCCTGCAATAAAGAGCGGCGCCTGCGCAAGCAAAGATTGCATGCATAGAGCGTGGTCTTCTGGTTGATTAAGGAATTTTTGTGTAGAAAAATAACAGAATTGGAATTGGATTCGGAAACAGTAATGCAGACCCTAGAATAATACTTATATTAATGACCCATGACTCCGGTAAGGTTTGGAGAGAGATTTGGTGTTCGTAGGTTGTCTTGATTTTTTAAGCAATATCACACTATATCTTCCTCGAAGAAAACATAATGAGACGCCTTCACTACGTGACGCAGCTGCATACTCACCACGACCCCGACGATAGCGATGGCGGCGCCAAGTGTTCCGGCTGCGATATACACATTGTGTAGTCGATCGTGATACAGTCCCAGGGGCATGTGCACCTCACGCACCGACCCCCCGCCACTGTTCTCCATCCTCCCCCTTCCATGAGCCACCACGTCCAAGTCACCATCGCTCCCCATTACTGGCTCCAGGAAAAAGTCCTCTGAAAACACGAATTAAGATTTCTTTTATTTTTAAATATCAAACACGTCAGGAAGTCAACATTGTTTACGTAAGGTTTAGGTTATAAAAGTGTTTATTTTTGTTGGATCAAGATGCATAAGAGTTACCACTGGTGTGCCATTAGCTGTACATATTCAGTTCAAGGTTCGTATACATTACAGCCACAACGGGCTGCAACGCAACGCATAAGTACTCCTGGCGACCGATTAGCTGCCCAGTGCGTTGAGTGTGTGCGATGTTTCATGCAAAATGTACGAAAGCGATGAATGTGGATTGTACAGCGTAGCCCACCCTAACATGCGCGAACCTTTACAGCACATCCTAATCCATCCCAATCCCATTTTCATTGTTAAGATTTTTTTTTAAAAGCCGCGGTATAAAATATTATTCAAAATTACAATTATATGTAGGCAGACTGTTTTAAGAGAATGTCAACGTCATTTCTGGATTAACTTACAGGGGAGGCTCTTTTTAAAGACTAGAATTTAAATCAAAGTCAATAAAAAATGCTGATAATGAAAAGTTAAAGGACGTACGTATAGAAAATTGGTATATACCTTCGCAAAGTTTCCCAGTGTAGCCTGGTCGACAGGAGCAGTAGAAGGAATCAAGGCCACTCCAGCAAGTGCCGCCGTGAGCGCACGGGTTGTTGTCGCAAGCCTGCAGATAATACAAATAATATCGTTTAAAATAACACAGCTCATTAAATAGCCAGTATTTCAAGAAACAAAATTGAAAGGTGTTTAAACATTTGCTAGCTTTGTTTATGTTCCATATAACAGGGGTGAACCCGTTGCAATTACTAGGCATAGTTCCAAAACTCCTTGTTAAGCCTAAAACACTATCTGACTTGAGAATCAAACCCCATCTTATTGCGTGGTTAATAAGCTCACATTTAGTAACCACGCAAGCAACTAGAGGCAGTCAAAAATCACCTTGAACCTAAAGTAACCAAACATAAATAAATATGTAGTAAGGGAGGAACACGACTTTTAATTAGAAAAATTGCCCAATAATAGAAAACTAACGTCCATCTGTCAACAAGGTATTCATATTGCATAATCAATTACTTTTATTATTGACTTCAACTTACTCTCTGAGATTTTTCAATTACTTTCTACCACACCCTAAAAAAGTTAAAAATAAACGAATGACTCTTAAAAACCGTAGCACTTGCTACGATTGCTACGGTGCGGTGCTACGATGCTACGATTTTCAGTACGGGATAAAAAATAAATATTTAGCGCGGAATTAATAAGGGAAATAAATAAATTCAGAAAATTAATACATTTGGTGGCCGTGTTATGGCTTTTATAATACTATTATTTATTTTAAAGCATATATTCCTGTATTAGTTTCATGCAATAAAAATATAGTGAAATAGTTCATTTCAAAATTAACTTGTCTTCATTACATTCAATTAATTAAGATCCGTTATCTTATCTTTTATTATTTATATCGTTACACATTTGAAAATTGTACGATACAATTGTTTCCATGTTTAAATAAAATGTAATTATCATTTGTCCTTTACAAAGATAACACAGGCCAACAATGGAAAACTTTTTCGATATCTTTACTAATTCCTGCATAATTTGGTGTCCAGCTTACAAAAAAAAAAGTCGTATCTATCAGCAATTTTTTCTCATTTCACTATATATATTTTTTATGTAGCAAAATGTTTATGTACTTTTTTGAAATATTAAATTTATATGATATTGTGAGATAATGTTATGTAGGTGACAAAAAAACAGCTAGGAAATGCATTTCAGCATCCACTAATACATGAGATTTTAGTAAATTATTATTAATAAACTTAAACTATAATTAAACTAAATAATTAATATAAAGTTTAGCAGTTACAGATCTGGGTGGTATGTGACACTCGTCACCAACGAAGCCTCGCGGACACTCGCAGGCATAGTTATTGCCGCGATCCACGCAGAACCGGTGAGCTGGACACGGGTTGGGAGAACACAAGTCCACCTGAAAATAATATTATGATACATTGCAAATAACAGAATTACATTCATTTATATAAATCACGCATAAGGTACCTACGAGGTTATTTTTTGGGTTGCATACCCAATGGGTGCCAATGCCAACAAGGCTTTGCAATCCGTCCGTTCGTCTGTCTGTCTGTCCCAAGGCTATATCTTTTCTACCATAATAGGTAGATACATACTTAAAAATTTCAGTACGTATTACTATGACTGCTATTATCTATTAATATTATGTAATATAGGAATACATTTAATAATATTTACATTTGTATATTTTTTAAATCTAATTTTTCGTTATACTAACGACACGGTTGGCGTAGGGGTTTATTGATTCACCTTTTACACATAGTTTCACGTGTTTGATTTCCGCTGGGTACAAATATTTATATGAGTTTATAATTTCCCCAACAATACAGGAGAAAATTCTAGCGTGAAGCGATATTATTAAATAAAATTGTGTGAACCTTCTCACTTAGATTCCTTTATTATTTCTTTTAATAAGAAAAAGAAAAGCCTCATTAGTATGAAAAGAGCGTGTCTATGTCAGTCACCTGCAGACTAAGAGGAAACAGGGAAAGATATTGTTACAAAAGCTGAGACGTGGATTCATTTAAATGTAATCTTTCATCTGCATTCACTTCTCAGGGATGTTAATTAGGTACTTATTATTATTTTTTATTTCACAAAATCTATTTGTAAAGATGAGGTTTAATTCTGATAATACATTACAAATCATGCAAATTTTGAACATTGGTGTGGGAAAAAGTAATGTTTAAAAAACATTTTAAAAAATTCCTAGTGTCATCAATTTCCACTTATTCCGAATATACTATCGCTATTAGATCCTATTATTATTAGATCTTATTATTAGAGTCTAGACCCTAATATCTTATTAGTATGAGACTCATGATACTGACCTTGAGTTGGCACGTGTAGCCGGTGTAGCCGCGGCCGCATGTACACGCGAAGCCTCCGACGCGGTCAGTGCAGGTGCCGCCGTTGGCGCACGGCGATGACTCGCACTCGTTGTACTCCATCTCACAACGCTCGCCAGTGTACCCTGGATTATTATACACTACCTATTACTACGTGGTGTACATGTGAGTATGAAAAAAATAACGGAAAAGGATCGCAAAATATTTATTTTGTTTTAGTGAACTGCACCCAAATTTTTTTTAAAGGCGTAATTAATTAATAGGTCATACTCATAACTATAAGTTCTTAAATGGTTCGTGAAAATGATTAACAGTTACATATTATGCATCTTCTTTTCCTCCGAGGCTAAAGTAAGTCGCTTTTGTATATGATTAAAGAAACTATAACATACAATCTGATAACCTACGTTGAATGTATAAACTATTAACCTTTCTCATTTACATTTCACTCTAGAACGTGAGAAAATAGCAATCGTATAAATACCAGAACGCTTTTAATTTGTACTTAATAGTCACATAGCATGACATTTGATAGTTCATAATGGGTGACATATAATAAGGCTATATTTATATGCAGCAGTTTTGTATTAGGTAAGGGGACCAACTCACTACAAGGATTAAAATATGAACACATACTTGGTGGTAGAGCACTTAGGCTCGACCAGGGTAGTACCACCCTCTCACAGAATATACACAGTATTCGTACTGTTGTGTTTCATACGGTCAGTTAAGAAAACCGGAGGCCCAATCCTCTCAAAAACCGACCACGCATCTATAATGCTTCTTGTGATGCGGGTGCTATGAGCAGCGACGATCACTTACCATCAGGGGACCCATTTGTTCATTTGCCCCCTTTTACCATAAAGAAAAACTTATATTAATCAAAAAGCTTAACCTCTGCCCTAAATTGCTTTTAAATTTTGAGATCATCACTGGTGTCTTTTATCTACTCAAATAATCAAACAGTCTTTCGGATTTACTAAATATGGGTGATTTACCCAAAACCTTTTTAAACAGTGAACTAATTACGATGGAATAAGACTTGACGCAGTCTCGGTCTAAATAAATCCCTCGTTTATCTCTACTGCCAAGAAGCAGTGTCCCGTTGTAATTACTGAAGCAAAAAATATATAAAGTCGCATTTTCCTCATGATACAACCCAATCTGTCCCTCTGGATGTTTACTTGCATTAGAACCCGCAACGAAATCCTTCTATCAAGGAAAATACCCCTGATTAATTTATTCCGACTGATTTGGCGTCGGACCAAACTTGTTTGTGTATTCCAGTAGATAATGTATTCGTCATTAAATTAATGAAACTGAATACATTATAATCTTTTTCCATCATTAACTTCCTTTGGGTTTTTTTGATAGAATACATTTTGATTTATTGCTCTATGTTGCTACAAATTATTCCATGTTGATGTTATATTTTAATGTTATGTAAAACAATCCCAAATGGTTATCATTAATTAATTATGTTCTCATGGAAATAGAATATTTTTATAGATTCGAGTTGGATAATGACCAGCATATAATTATTTATAATTTGTAACACGGCCTTAACACGTTTTACTAATGTGCAAGCTAGGCTAATATGTTTTTAAGTGAAAAGATATAAGTTTTACGACTGTGTTACAAACTATAGAACATGATATTTCAATCGCTAACGTGGAACATTCATGCCCCATAAATAAATAGATATCACCTCGTAAATGTCACCGACATAAATAAAGATTATCCCGTCGGACTACTAGAACAAACAATTCTAGAATTATCGTAATCACCGCGATTAAGTTTAAGTGTACAATTTGGGGATAGTTGTTCTAAGTTAAATGTGTATTATTCATTTAGTGAAGCAGCTGGTCTACTCAACCTACGGGTTACAGGTACGAGTACAGAAAGAATTACATAAGGAAAATGTAAAAAAATTCACTTCGTGGTTAGTTCACGTTTCATTAAAAGACTTGTCTTGTGGAAATATGTCATAAAGTAGAAATATTTTGCTATAAAGCTCTATTTACCATTCTTTTTTAAATCAATAATAATTATATTTTAATATAAAATAAAAGCGGTTCAACTGAATCATTCAGAGTTCACAACGAGCGGATGAAACCACATGACGGGGATAGCGACTGCGGGCAGCTTTCCAACTTTAACTCCAATAAATCACAAGCGCAAATTCGTACTACTTACATACAGTTTGAAACATTATTAAATTGACCTAGCTCCAAATTCATTTGACCTCGAACTAAGCTCTATATAAAAGTTGTCTTGCATTTAAAAAATTTGCTAAGCCAATTTATACGGTCTGCTTTCTAATTTGGTTAAGCCGTTTAAACTCAGTGTAGTTATCATTAAAACTTTATAGATGAAAATTATTTATGATATCTTTAAGTATCAGTGCTTATCAAATTAATTAATTCCAAATTATCTAGAAATAAAAATTTGATAACGAGCAGGATTTTAACCTGCGAACTACTAGTTAAAGCCGAGTAAAATAATGTGAAAACCTACTAGGTCTACATACATGTGATCCCAACAGAAACTAATTTAGGAAAATGGTTTGTCATTAAATTCGTATTGTTCCGCTGCATAATTTAGAATATATTACTCGTAATAAGACCAATTAAGTTTAGCAGGTTTAAGATCAGTAAATGTTTTTCTATCCATACTGTGCTAAATTTTTTTTTTTAAATCTCATTAGTTTTAACTTTGAGTGCGTAATTGTGGTTCAAATTGTGTGCTGCCTAATTTTCGAAAGCCTTTATAAAAAAAATTACAATGACTTTCTTAAATATCGTAATAAGCTATTTTATCGCTAATATATACAATTCCATCAAAATTGTTTTTGCCCGTTCAGCGTGATTGTCTAATAAACAAACCATATTGGGTCTCGTAAAAATTGTAATATAATTATTACGTGTAACCATAGCCACAGTCTAATATTAAACTGTACAACATAGTCTTCTGCAACATAGTCGTTTAAAAAAATCTCTATAATGTAAATTAAGCTTTCGAAATAAGATTAAATAAAGCGATAGTTAAATATTCTCACCTGGTTGACAGAAACAGCGATAATCTTGTCCTTCAACGTCGTTATCGGTCTGCTCGATACAGATACCCTTAACGCAAGGATTGGACGCGCAGGCACCTCCGGTTATAGAAAGCTCGCAGTGTGCGCCTGTCCAGCCGTCGGTGCATGCACAGTGGAAAGTTGTAGAACCATTC
The DNA here is from genome assembly GCA_936450705.2 of Protodeltote pygarga. Lineage (NCBI taxonomy): Eukaryota > Metazoa > Arthropoda > Insecta > Lepidoptera > Noctuidae > Protodeltote > Protodeltote pygarga. The sequence continues at coordinate 8,544,722 of OW388249.2, read as the reverse complement.
ATTGCCATACTCATGCAGGATCCACCGTTCAAACATGGAGATGAGTAGCACGGGTCTCTCTCACATTTTCGGCCAGTAAAACCTAAACGGAAAATAAAATATACTACTAAGGCACTACCGCTAATGTATTATACAGATTCCAACTCAGATTCAATCTATCATATTATCAAAATCCACATTATAAATTAACTTAATTCAAGTCGCCAAATGCACGTTTGTATGTAAATGGTTTCTAAAGAATAAGACGAAAAGTTTACTTCTTCTGATTATTCAAATTTAATTTTGTTTTAATTAAATAATGATTCTATCGAGCAGTGACGTCATTACACTCCCTTAGCCATACCTACAATTGAAAATACTTACACAAAGACAAGTTACATTTTTATGGACATGCAAAAAAGGTTGCATAGTTACGTAATACCGTGCGGCATACGGTCACTAGATTGCGTCATAGTTTAATACGCCAAAAATTACAAAGCTCATATTAACTGTTTCTGATCTGTTTGCAGTGGGTAGATAAAATATTAAGTATTTCCTTTCACTCATTTTTAGGTCAAAACGCGATCATATCTGCAACTATTGTAGATATTGAATGACATCTTAAAAGATACGGCAATTTATACTGTGTAACAAATTCTCCCACGGAATCCCTTGAGGGTAAAAAACAAATCTACAAACTGAATACAATCTTCGTGCCGCGTCGTCTACTTTCTACATATCTTACTCAAGAACGCCAGCTTTGGACTACTCTATTTGCGGGTGTTCTAGATAATCCATTATGCCTGCTAGGTATCCATTTAGCTAAATTGAATCATTTCGTTCCGACCTTAAAAGTCATGAGAAAAGGATTATTGTTATGATATACAAAAAGTGAAGGTAGATAGTTTGATCTATTTTACATTTCATTACGGTATCTGATATTTAGAGGGCAAATTCTTAAATAACAAATCATAATATAACTCATATAACTAATTTGCACAAAATATAAATTCCTTTCCTTTAATCTTATTCATTTTACTTTCACCGCATCACTACCACCAATATTTATTATATATACCAATATTTATTAACTCGAGCAATAATATAGCACAGTTATAAAAATGTTTTACAAAGTTAATGTTTACCATAAGGGCAGAGACAGCGGTAGTTGGCACCGTTGAGAGGTTGCGAAAGGTCGACACATATGCCGTTATTCAAGCAGGGTGATGGATTGCACGCGTCACGCTCCTCGCAGTGCGGCCCCACGTACCCGGGGCAACACTGACACTCGTATCCTTCCTACAAATATACAACATCAATTTTATTGTCAACCACATACTCACCTCACGATCTAGCTATAGGTATACTACATACCATTGAAACATTAGTGTAACACACGCCCTTTCCCGAACAGTCTTGCAAATCCCCGCAGTTATCAGATTTCACGGTTACTTTTAGTCGAACACATTGAGACTTCCAGTTTTCAGACACAACTGAAAGAAATCATTTTGTATGTACAATAAAAGCGTTTCCATAAACCATTTTATAGCAATAAAAGTCTAAAAGATATCAAATAGAACGCATCGCTAAGTTTTTCAGCCACTAACTGCGGCACGCAATGCATTATACGGCGAGAATTCCACACATTATCTATTGTGCGTCGTTGGCGGTTTTTTCCTCACACTTCCTTCCGTTTTCCGGTCTATAATATACATATTTTAACCGTTTTATCGCCTCGAATTTAATAACACTTACTTTTCTCGCAATATTTTTGTCAAATAAAACGTATCTAACAATGTGACGAATATTACACTTTTTTAAAAATATTCTGTATTTAGTGTACCTATGAGTAAATTAACTCCTTCAGTTAGATCCTTTTCGTATAATGTAAAGAGCTTAGCGCCATGCTCGTCAAGTGGAGTGATGTCCAGCAACATTCCGTCAGAGACGTCGCAATGCTCGTGCCCCTGTCGCGTCACCTGGTATACAGCCGGCTGAAGCAGCGTGCGATGCACCCTATAAAATTAGTTGGTGTAGCTATATGCCATATTGTTATGGTTCATCGATTTATTCTGTCGATAACAATGAATAGGTCACCGAGTGGTTTCACAGTTCTATAAATAACCTGACCTTTCTCCATCGGCGTGTGAACCATTTGCCTCAGGAGTGCCATTCTTTACGTCGACCTGGCCGAAGGTGTCAAGTAGCAAGGAGTCCGCGATGCGGACGATAAGGATGTCTCCACTCTGAATGTCGGCAGAACCCTCCCACGACACGATGACCGGGGGGCACTCCTCCTCGGCCGCACCCGGCGAGGCCCCACCGCCCGCGCCGGCGCCGCCACTCCCCGTGCACTCCTCCGCCATCCGTACCACAAAGTCACACACATTAATTAATTATCAAGTCAACCTCTGTGAATACTAATTGAAATAGCATCGCATACAATATGATGTATTAAATGGACATTCAACTGAAAGTTTTCGTTACTATATATACACTCAGCACAAATAAATTTCAAATTCTAGACGTGGTTCATGAACCGTTATAAAATATTACACGCGTTAAATTGCTTGTAAGAGACAGTGGTCAATAACGCTGATATATTTTAAACGTGTGAGCGAGCAAGTAGGTAAAATTACTTATATCTTTATTAATTTATTACATATTTTAAGTCTTTTGTTGAGAAAGTAGTAAATGGCGATGACAATTAGAAGTCTTAATCGTAACCGAGACGCTACAACATTTCAACCATTCATAAATAATGGATTAGTCGATTTCCTCAACAAAAGTAATGAATAGAGTTCAACCACTGGAGCAAAAAAAGCTTTTTCCTTATTTCTCCTTCAGTAAGACGGTTTATGGTTTATGTATTTGACCTCGGCATGCTCGCTGCTGTCGCGATCAAAGTTGTGCGAACAAAAATATTATGCTCTGAAACAAGGAGGCGGAAGAAAAGACATTGTATAAATTGCTCATGGAGATTAAGTTTAGTACATTCATGTCTTGTGGCTTATTTATGGCTGCTGGTACAAGCCTCATAACGCCATTACGTGCGTAAATTGCGCGTTTAAATAAAGGTACAAAAGTAAAATAACGGCAACGGGCGGTTGTAACAGTTATTTTTGGAATAAAAATATAAAGACGAAAATACCTGAACTTTTTTAAATTTGATATACCTAATCTAAATATTATGTAAAACCCTTATGATACCGACGTTTAAAACAAACGGTAGAGACAATGTAACAACCTTCTAGTAGTTTAATAGAGTCGAATTTTGCATGATAAGAAATGTGGCAGACGCAGACTGATTATGGCTACCGATATCAAAATGTTCCATCATTTGTCAGTCTCTTGTCCAACTGTCTGTGACAACTGCCACTGATATCATGTGAGGGTCGAACGTTCAAAACTACTTTCATTTGCATCAATTGTGTTTTCCCCTATTCATATTATAATTAATATATCTCAGTTAGACAAAAGCTTGTAATAAAGCTAATTTATTTGCTTATTTTGCCCGCGGTTTTGCTCACGTTAATATAATTCAATCATGATTCGGAAGACACGTGGCGCCATTTATTATCATTTAGGAACGTTATTGTTGTTTTCCTCGGGAACAGTACTTTTTATCGGGATGAAAGGAATATCCGTTTCTGTACACATGACAACGTACATGCAAAATTTCAGGATGATCAGTTCAATGATATAAGCGTAAAAAAGGTAACAAACAAACATACTTTCGCATTTATAAGACTAAATATATTATAGTTAGAAAGTTAGAATAGGATTTTTACAAAATAATGTTTGTTTTTATACTTAAACACCCTATTTTTAAAACTCTACGTATTATTCGGTTTAGATGACATAATTTATTTTCTGTTACAAGTTTTTATTTACTAAACCAGACTACTAAACACTTCCCGGTTTTCGATTGAGCTGACATTTTGGCTGGTTATGGGTATAGCATTGAGCTGATCTGATGCTGAAGCTGCATGGAGGAGGAATAATACGACTCAAACCTATCAAGTTTGTGCTCATTTGATTTGTCTTGAGTACTTTTTTATGGTAAGCATGACCTGAATCAGATTAGCTCCAGATAAAGGATCTCTTCAACGGTCAACAGCACCTAAGATAAAAAAAAATATGTATACTTATAAAGTTTTGATATTCCATTATAAAAGCTTGGTTAAAGACGTTGTTTTTATAAAAAAATATTTTTGATGGGTCTCTCTCTCTCATTGCTAGTTACCAGGACAGGTGGAAAAAGAAAAGGCGGTGCACAGGCTTTTGGTAATATAAGATTTGAACTTGTAATAATATAAGATTTCCGCATTTTGTGCAATTCTCATATAAAAGGTATACCACTAAGTGGGAGTCTTTTTTCTCTGCAAAAATACATATTTCCTGATAGAACTAAATGAAGGTACTTACTTTAGTTTCAAATTAATATATATTCTATCTATTTATTCATCGGTGTAAAGAAAATTTTGCAATTTTTAAAGATTACCATTAAAACAATGTTAATCCAAGCAAAGGTTCCAACGACGTGTAGTGTGACGAGTTAATTAACACACGACTCGTGATACAATACTTGTATAACATTGCCTTGTATTCATACGGCACAATCACCGGGTGTATGTACAATAGGAGACCCGATCTTGTCTCGTGGGGGCTGTAACGCGAAACATTCAAACTGTATGAGGCTCATAAGCAACAGCATTTACTAAAATTATATATTTCTTGATAATATCGCCATGATTCTGCGATAATAAAATCAACCGTAAAGAATAAACAATGTGGTATAGGTATTTGCGTAATATTATTTGTGGTTTTGTTTGATATATTATGTTGTTCTCAAACAAACATTATGATCAGTCAAGTATAATTATCGCATCAATGACTTATAGCTATAAAATTCAATGAAAAAACAGTGCATTAGATAACTGTACAGGGATTAATATGATTATTGGATTCAGATCCTAAAAATTGGCAAGCAGAGTTCAGACGGGAATCTCTGGGCTGGTTTACCATAATGTGCAATTCTAGCAATTCATACTAGCTACGCGCGTAGCGCTTCGCACGCGCGTAACGTACTAAGGGGAATATTCGTAGCGCTACGCGCGTAGCTCTTGTAGCGCCATGTGCGTAGCTCCCGTAGCTCTATGCGCGTAGCTCTTGTAGCGCCATGCGCGTAGCTCGTAGCGCTACGCGCGTAGCATATAGCTTAAATAGTTGCAGTTAGTCGAGCGATTCTTTTTCTGGTCGACGCGGACGATAATTATCGAAGGTAAATTATGACGGCAGATGACATCAAGCAACTTTCTATAATTTAATAATATTTGATTTAGTGAAATTGATAGTATAACCGAAACAATTGCTAGGAATAATTGTTCCAGCATGCTGATCAATCTTACTACCTTATACTAGATTGTTTCAAAGTGATCTGTAATATTCATGCGATGTATAGTATATACTTACAGTGACTGGTAGATTGAGTTCATGAGTCTCGTTGCCGCGCCACAGCCGGGACTCTCTCGGCAGCACGGGCAGATCACAATCTATAGCCCCAAGCCGCTCTTGAAGGCGCGCCGGTGAATGCGCCGCCGCGCCAACCGCACTAGAACTAGTGTTTAACTTTTGCCTTCTTGCACTTTTCACTACCCCCTTTGTGCTGCTTGTGTACACTTTAGTAGTTGAATGGCGCGCGGTGGTGGCTGCGGGGCTCTCCGTTACCGCATACGCTTTTGTTGTTCTAAAGCTTTTCTTTGTAGTTGAAGATGCAGTCGAGACCACTGTAGTCTCTAATGGTTTTTTCACGTAAAGCTTTTTAAGTGGTGGAGTTGGTGGAGCTTGGGAACTTACTACTGTTTTAATCACATCTTTAGGAGATAAAGTCAGCTCACAGTAACAGGCGCCGGCTAATGACAGGATTAGCGTTGTGGCCATTAACGAAAAGTGCGGCGTTGTAGTGTGAGCGCTCATATTGCTCTGTTTCATGTTTGTTAGTATTGTTGTTTAAAATTTGTGCTACTTTGCCTAATCTCAGTGTTATGAGTTGTTTGGCACAGCCACTGTTTTTGTAGTTTGTGAACCCAAGGTGACCTGGTGAAATAAAAATGACAATGAAAGTTTGTCTATGACACTGGCGTCGATAGTGTGACTTGTATGACGATAAGGTTCTTGTCTAGATGTTACATATGTGTATATTTTCGTATCGTGTCATTACGTTCGTATTTTATTGTATGATTATTAATTTTGGGATTGTAACCCAGCTTATATAATCATGTATTTAACATTGTCTTAACTCTTTATAATAAATGTGAAAGTTAACTAATCAATAACTTAAAACTAAGTGAATTTATATTAATGTTCACCTTATTTTACTAATCAACTAACTAACATTATGAATCAATCACGAAAATCATATTTCTAGAGCAGATACTTATATAGGTACATCTCTATTAGACAAGCTTTAAAGCTCTCACGTTGAGTGCTGACCCTCTTTAAAACGAGTGCGGCTCTCGGAATAACTAAAGATAGCTCATTTAGATGTATAATCACTCTGCTGTCACTTTAATTAACTATAAACTGAAAAATTTAAAATGTGCTAAGAAAGTATGATACAATATCATTCCCATTTACATTAAAATGTTATGACAAGCTTAGAGACACAAACACGTGTACACGCAGAAGTAGTTTATGTCATAATGTATGTTTATATAATAAACATTTCAAAATAAATAGACATACTAGACAACTCCATTTCGATATTACAATCATGGTAAAAATAACATTTGGTTAACATGATTATTGGACAATCAATCCATTATCTGACCTTAAACTCCTAAAGGACATTTTCGGGCAAATACATATACTTTGTTCTAAAATAATCTTCAATAAATTCTTCAAATGGTCATGAACAACTAATACTTACGTAAGACACAGGAATGATAATTATATCATCAGGTATGAGAACAAACGCTTACACAACTAATTTAGAAAAAAGATAAACAGCACGATCTCATCTTCGTTATCACTAAATTAAAATAATAATTCGACTTTATTATAGCCTACTTAATCAGTATCAACAATATTTTAATAGAATTGAATCCAAAATCAGATAAATTTCATAAATCCAATTGAGCAAATGTCAAAACAATCAAGGTCTGATTAATTTATAGAGAATTAAGCAATGTTTTGGCTGGGCGGCAGCGTAGCACAGGGCGGGCGACGTAACCGGCCGCAGCCTCCGCGACACTGAGGGCATTCGGGGCGCCGCCACCGCGCCCTGCACCCCTCGCGCGCACCCTCTATACGCCTGTATCTTTGCTTCATTTTACTCCACCGCTCTACGCCTGTATTACCAACGATTTCCTTAACGTTATAAATAAAACTCGAAACTGCGAGCAATGCCGTTTCTCTGAATTAGCATTTTATTGCAGAATCCTATTATGAATGTTTTGTGATGATTGGCCAAAATTGTAGTGTTTTGATAATATTTTTTAATGCACAGCACCAGATACGCATCATTATAGTCCGTCTGATAAAAGAGCATGTCGTTGGCATCATCGGCAACGGCAACGCGGACTTGAAGGCGGCGCGCTCGCTTCTCGCTAGCCCCACTGTAAACAGCTAGGCAGGAGCCGCCCACGATCCTCTGCTACCTGCTCTCAATATTTATTGCGTTACATTTCATTGGAACGTTCCAATAACGCGATCCAATATCATACGACAGGTTGAAAATATTTTCTTTTTGTCGAGGATTATTATGCAACAAATACCTACCTATTTATTATCTTTTACATTAATTTAGTTCTATAGCCTTGGAATGCTCAGAAGACTTTTAAAAAATATGGGGGCAAAAATACAGAATTTTATAAGTTTATAAGTGTTATAAGTTATTATTCACAATAACGAACACACACATCTCGAAAAGTTTACGCACTACCGCCTTAAAAAAATCTTTCTGTATACCTATATACAGGATATTTTCTATAGGGTGTGGAACTTTTCAAGGATGACTAACCGTGATCCGGAACAATTTTTTTACTTACTTCACTCATAGATTCAAGTTGGCAAATATACCTTGCCATACAATCCGCACCGTTTTCACATCCCTTCAAAATATCTTACAATATAAATGTAGGTATAGTTAATTATAATTCCGAAAAATAAAATGTTACTCTTATATTGAGGTACAGTATACTATCAATAAAATTATACCTTATGAAGGCCCAGTATTAGTTAATGTACTTATCCAGTCTATTTATGCATGTTTATCGAGCCGATAGCGTTTCAGAAATGTAAATGTCTCTATAAAAGTGAGTCTGTCCATATCGTGGAAGTTAATTAGTCATTAAATAGATTGCTATGCAAATCAAAACAGGAAATTGCGTCCATTTCTGATATCCGGCCTTAGGTAATGAAGCAAACTGTAGTACCAGCTTTAATATTTTTATGCAAGTACTTATAATTTACATCGCTGGTTTGTATAATCAAACGTATTAATGCATAAATGGATTTTTTAATAACATTGATTGAGTTAAGTTTTTGTCTGTCATAGAGATGGTACACAATAACGAGTAAGTTTTTGTACCTGCTTATATAAAAGTTGGTAATCCATAACCGTGCTATATGGAGGTGACTATTATCATCATTGATACGGAAAAAGAATAAGTAAAAAAATCAATACTTACCTAAAAAAATTTTTCACCAAAAAATGTGTGACTTCAAACACTAAAAATCTAGAAAAAATACAAAAACGTTCGTTTTGTAGTCGATGCCTAGGCATGGGATGAGGTGTTTTAATCTGAAACCCTAAGCGGAGAACTTGACAAGTTAGCACCGACACCAAAATTAACGATTTCGTGTGATTTCTAGATTTTTAGTGTTTTATTTCTTAGTACCTATTGTTTTTTTTACTGATCTGTGTTCAATAACAGGTTTTTAAAATCTCTCTGTCTTATGTGTGTATCTGTACCATGAATGCGAGTTTTGACTTACATAGTTGGTCGTTCAGCTTCAAAGACACTAGACTAATATCTCACTCATCACTGGACTACATTACACACTAAACTCGTGAACGATGAGAATATTGATTTGGCATTATTTTAATTATCTGTTATTAGTCTGAATAAGGTTATTGAATGTATGAGAATTGAATAAATGGTGACTTTCCCAACCCTTTTTATAGTAGGTATAAAGAAAACTTCAAGTTCCTGATCATGACCAAAGCCATGTTTATATTTTTAAAAGGTCACGAGTAAATACTTATGCAAATGTTTTTTTTTATTCTCGTATACCTACCTCGTATACGTTTTTACTGAAACAGTTATATGGTCTCGATTATAATCCTTGCGAAGTTAATTACTGATCGTGGAGCAATTACGTAGGTAGGTATACTGTACCGCAGTGTATATTTGACCTCTTCATCGTTTATTGAGTTTGTTGTGCTGGCGCGATGGCGCTATAATATGCTTATAGTTATCGGTGTAGCTTACAGAAAATTATATTAGGGTCCAACTTACTCCCCGGAGGAATAAATGTACATAGGTAGCTATTATTGTAACGGCAAGTCATAAGATGGCCTCAAGATATAAGGGGCGCCTATTTTTATTATTTTTACTATTATTGTTCAATATAAGAATGTGTAATATCTATTCCATATAGTTTTGGAGACAATCATGTTCTTTTATACGTGTAACGTATACCTAAACGTGTAAAGTATCGGCTCAGGCGTTCCTTACCTTAATCATGCTTTAATTCTACCGCTAATTAGCTGTCAACTGGAAAGTATCACAATTTATTAAACCAAACAAAAACAATATAGGTACTAAGTTTCCAAAATTAAATGATAGTAAATTTTATAATTCCTAACAGATTACTAATACTAATAGTCTGGCAAATTGTGGAAGTTGCCTAGAAGCTTATAATATCTAAACATAATCTCTTAGAGGCCAGATATTGAAGGCCAATTAAGAGTCCAAGCTATAGAGAGGAGTACCTATATTTAATTAGTCTTTTGAGAGTTGCTGAGATTCATTCAATTAATTCTTGTTGGCCTGTTGGGAGAAGGGATTTATAGGGTCGAAACATACAAAACAACCCACAAGTACTTACTAATATGAATAAGCGTTTTAGTTAATTAATAATTTAGTTATTTGGTCGCGTAGCTGTCTACTAACAAACGCTACGGTTTACAGCTTACATTTCAGAATAATTGCTTTATGACTAGATACTGTAAGGGTTGTAATTGTACCTAGTGTCTATGACGCTGATAAATTTTTGTGGATGCTAATTTTAAAACTTATTGAAATAAATAGGTACCTAAGTGTTCAGTTTTTGCAGTGTTACGTAAAAGTAGCGAAGCGAGAGTGGGGGCCGAGATGCGGGACCTCGGGGTGGCTGGCGGCGCGCCAACGTTCTGTCGTGTGTGAGTGACTACCCTATCTCCACTTGGATTCACCTCCAACATGCCTCACTTCACTTTCAGCTTGCCACGTGACAACATTTACCGATAGTAATTTGTTCTGTTTTTTTCTTGGGTAGGTGATTATGATTATGTACCAACCCCACATACTTTTACCTAAAATAGGGTAAGAAAGACTATTGAAAATGAATCGTATCGTCAATCTATGAGGACAATAAATTGTTATCAGATCAGATAAAATTATTTAATATGAAACTAGCAAAAACAACTGACTCGGGCGGGACTTGAACCTTCGATCCCTGGCGTGCCGTACCATCGCTTTACCTGCTAAAGGGGTGTTTCGCTTTTGCGCTAATAAAATGATGCGACGAATTCGATAATCTTTTGAACGAGCTTGTACTTTGCATTTTCTCCTGAATAACGATTTACAAACAATACGCTATAACACAGAGGGTGTAGCCGGGCGTCGTCGCTCGTCACCCTGGCGTTACACACCACCGCCCTCGCCGATATCAGTTATTTATTTTTGATGCTTTAATTTAAAATGCAGCAGTCCAACCCATCTGCAATCATACCCAGGGTACTGGTAGGGCTGACCCGCACGCTGAGAGTGCGCACATCTTTTTTGCACATTAGCAAAAAAGCAATCTTACTGCATTTCCGCGAACTTACCACCAATGCCCTTCGGAAGCGAATAGCACACAGCACAATGAGGTATGGAAGACCTATTAAAAATGTAAAATGTAGGCGTCCACGTGCTTTACCAGCAATGTGCTTACTTACATTGATATGCAAATCAGTTTTATGTTTTTATTATGTTCATTATGTTCCAGTTCTTTTAATTTATCTTTTTTCTATGGTATCACAAAAGTGAAGAACATATATAAACATAAGGGCACAGTATTTTTTTGGAGATAACGTGACATATGGCAAATTGGCAAAATATCTAGAGATACCAAAATAAAAATCAGCCAAAATCACGAGAATTCCATTTTTTTCACACGACTTAATAACCACCATCAATACCTAACCAAACCAACCAATTCCAATACACAGTTAACAATAATTTCGTCTTATCGACACCTCGTCGAAGTTTTAATGTGCGATGTTGCTTGATGTAAACACACGACTATCGCTTGAAGCGATTTAATAGGAATAAATAAAAGATGTATTAAAATAAACAATAGTTCAGGATACGAAAATTATGTACTTCTTCGAAATTCCTATTTGTTACAACTATAAATATCTTTATTACATCTATAAAATAATATTATGATTCCAACAAAAACATTGAAATTTAATTCTAGTATTGAATGTTTTATTATTACTAATAGCTACACTTTATCTGATATTATTATTAATACCTAGTTTCTTGTCTAGAAAAAGTGCCCAAATTACAAATAGTTCAGTATATAACACTTAACTCTAACTACATAGCCTCAACTTCATTTTTAGCTATAGGAGCGTTAATAGCTGCCAAATCATCCTTGATATAGTCCTGAAACAAAAAGGATAATTGTATTAAATATCGATATACTAAACATTTAAATATTAATTACATAAAATTATATTTAAGCTGTAGGATAAACCTAATACTTTATTTCGTAAATTATAATATAATATTTTTTCTTTTTCCATAATTATGAGATATGGACTTAAATATTCATTTTTAGTTTTTGTACCGACAACAGCACACTCATGACAAGTCTCGTGCAATTTGACTTAACAATAATAAGTATTTTATTTAGTAACTCTTCCCACGGATGTGCTGTCGACTGTATCTCTAAAAAAATGTATAAATAACCTCTGGAATAGGCACGTGTGAGTAAGTCGTAACGCTAGGGTAGGTGTCGAGCGTCTGCGCGGCCATCTTGTCCGGGTGACAGCGCAGGCGGTGCGAGCGCAGCGTGGACGCATAGGAGAAGCGCTCGTCGCACCACTTGCACGTCAGCGGCTTGTCACCGGTGTGCGTGTACATGTGCACCTGGGAACATAATAACACTTAAAGCAAACTATAAAATTGGTTGAGTTGATGAGGTTCAAAGAAACGAAAACTACCCTAAATAAGATCAGAACAAGTATCTATAAGTGAAGACGTCTTGTCATTGTCTTTCTGTTGACTTTTTGAAACTAAGTTTGTGCATCTTAAAGGTCCACATGACTCGTAGATAGCCGTATTGGATGTTAAGTTTATATGTCTGGTTTGCATCAACTTATATTCATGCTGCGCAAATCTAAGTTGGTGTCGTGCAGACAGGCTTTATGGTCAAGTCTAAATAAAGATGTTTAAATAAGTAATTTATTTTAAAAAAAAGAATAGGATAACATTGTTATAACCTTTATTATCTATTTAATTACCTACGTATGAATTGAAATAAAATCAGATGCAATAAACTTAATAACAGTTTTTTTTTCTGTAATTTTATTGAATTATGTAAAATTTTTGGAAAAAGAAGAAAAGAAGTTTTTTTTGTCGTGCAGTGGAACACTACAGACTTGTAATATTTCATATTATTATACCTTTAAAGTCTGTCTCCTTTTGAAAGCCTTGTTGCAGTATGAACACACGTGCCTGCACTTATCTTCGTGCACCAACAAATGTTTACGAAGCGTTCGGCGACTGTTGAGCACTCGTCTGCAGATGTAACACTCGTAGGATGTGTCCTCGTGCGTGTCCATGTGGGTCTTCAGGTTCGAATACGTCTTGAAACTACAGTTGGAAGAAAACATCGACAAAACATATTACTAATTCTAATTCCATAAATGTAAACGAAGTGTTTTTATCTAATTATGGATAGAAAGGCATAGAATTGCAACGAGTCGAGTCTTCATGCACCATGGACCAAATGGGTGTTCAGAGTGGTTCAAAAAATTTGTTTGCATGTGCACTAGATTATTGACATAAATATTTTTTAAAGTAGGTATGTCTACTATTACGAATACTAAAGTTCGAAACTTTGTAGAAAGAAAAAATGAAACAGAATAGGTATGTATAAAATGACTTTCTTCCTTCATAATTATTCTTGTTTGTAAGTCTTTGTTCTGGATCTAAAAAAATGATTCTTTATTTGCTATCTTTGTTTAGAGGATATAGGTACTAACGGTTTGGAGCACTTCCTGCACACGAAGGGCTTGTCGTCGCTGTGTATGGCCCGGTGCTGCCTGAGCTCGCCGTTGGTGCCGCACGCGTACCCGCACAGGTCGCACACGTAGCCCTTGATCTTGTCGTGCACCACGCGCTTGTGCGATGCTGCTGACGAACGAGTCGTGAACCTGACAACCGTACACACTTTATAATCCTCTTAGCCGTCATACTATTCCCAAAACTCTGTTAGAGTCCTAATCTATTTTCTGACCTGCAACTGCTATTTTAACCCTAGCAACCCAAAGGGATTATTCAAAGCATTTAAAGGTTAGATCGGTTATTCCCACGTTCTGACTTGTTTTGTTGTCTGTCTATTTGTGATGAGCTAGACACGTTGAAACTTTTAAAAAAGGTCAAAACTTAAGCTAAGCTGATATATTACAATTCGATTTCTTGTTTGTTTTTGCACTTTTGTATACTTGCCTATTTCAGACAAAATGCTTATCTAATTAAGACAATGACTTACAACGTGCAGCAACTCTTAATAACAGAACAATGTAAGAGAAAGTTAAGTACATAATACATTTAATTTAATTATGAGGAAACAAATCCTTGTAAAAGTGACAGTAGTAAAAGTTTACTAAAATTGTAACTTACTTCATATTGCACATATCACAGCGATATATTTTCCGTTCCTCTATCGGAATATGCGATCTTTCATGTGATTTCAATGCATCTTTGGAAGTAAATATTTTATCGCAAGAATCACAACAGAATTTTCGTTCTGATTTTGGTATGTGCCTCATCTTATGTTTATTCAAGGCAGATATAGTTTTCGTTATGCGGGGGCACTTGTCGCAACTGTAAACAACAGAAAATTATGATATGACAGCCCATGTTATTTATATTCCTATCAAAGGAGAATTTACTATGCCTCGTTGGTGTAGTGATAGAAAGCGTGACTGCTGAGCATGAAGTCCTGAAATCTATACCTAAGTTGGGCAGTGTTATTGGGTTTTTCCATTAGGGAATTCTCAGTAATAGCCGGCGCAATGCGGGTGTACTGCATACACCTCTGCCTACCCCCTCTGAAGAATACAGGCGTGAGTCTATGTTATGAGATTTACCCATAAAGCAGCACATCTAATTTAAAGTACAGACTCCAGCACATGAAGCTACTACAATCTGTCAATTCAATTTCTTTAATAGATTTTCAACTTTCTTGCTAAAGCATTAGGTTCAAAGTTGATTGGGAAAATTTGACATTGTCGGGTAGCTTGATGTGCTGGCGTTTGTACATATTAATAATAAGTTCCTAAAATACATAAAGTATTGTCAAATAGTGCCAATAGTAAGTAAGAGAAAATATAACACTTACGATAATACATTAGGATTCCTATGGTCTTGTACATGTTTGTACATGACTGACTTGGATTTGAGAATGATCCCACAGATACAAGATACCACTGGTGATACTTTATGAAACTTTTCAGTATGAGCTTTCAAACTGTACCAACTTGAACACTCTTTTTCACAGACAGAACATATGAATCTGAAAAAATATTAAGCCATGACAAAAGACAAATACCTACTATGGCACAATGCTTAATATCAAAACTGGAGTAAAACGCGGATTAACGTTCATATACCTTATTATTTACGCGGGAAGACTTCCCGTGACCACGAGCAGTGTAACCTGCTCGAAACGTCGGGTTAATAAAATAATAAGGTATGTGCATGTTAATCCCCATTTTACACTGGTTTTAATAATCATGCAATGGGAAAGATTAAAAGTAAATAATGCTCAATAATGCAACAACCCAGGATTATACATCAGGTTATTTAAATGACTAAAATTGTGTATTGTTGCTATGGAACCAAAATCTGCTGTGTATTCTGAGAAGGAAGACAGCAGATTTTAATTTGACATTATCATTACATGAATTTGTCTAATATCTTTGAGCACAACATAACATCTCAAATATATGCTACAAGATGTATACCTTATAAAGTCCTTTACATTTAAACTTGAATACTTTACATCTTGCTTTTCATCGTCGTCATCATCTGTTATAGAATTCTTTCGTAACTTTCTACTTTCAAGCTTGTGATCTGATACATGTTTGTAAAGGACACTTTTAGATCTCACTGCAAAACCACATAAGCAGAAGACAAAAGGTTTACTTTTATGCTGCCTTGCATAATGTAAACGTAAACCACTCCATGTTTTTAGTTTCTCTTCACAGAAATTGCACTCCAATCTAGAACAAAACAAAACTATAATCATTAATTTAAATCACATAATCATGCACAGAAAATCACAAAAATTTACAAGAAACGTGAATTAAAGAGTGCAAATGTGATTTGCTCAATTTTGGCTATATTTTAAAACAATAATGTTAACAAAACTACTCACTTGACGAAATCTTTAACTTTCAAATTAGACTTTTTAAGAATGTTTTTGAAATCCTCAGCTTCTTGTTCTGTAATTTCTTTTTTTCTAATTCTTTTACTTCTCATTGGTTTCAATGATGCAATAGCAATGTCATCCAAATAGTCATCATCATCATCATCAATATCATCTTCATCAATATGAATATCAGCATCATTATGATCACTCTGATACACATTTAATGCCGACAAGGACGCTTCATTATTCAATGCACCTGTAATCATAATTTGTAATTATTTTTCAGTTTTTAGATGCAATATGTATGTAGAGATCAAGTTCAGGACTGACCACTTTACACTCTCAAAGGCACACTATGCCTTGGAGAGCACGTAAAGCGGTCAGTGATAATTGATTTACAATATGCACATAACTTACAAAAATCAGAGGTGGATCAGGAACCCAAAGAATGGGGTTCCTTGGGCTTGAGATCTCTGACTTGCTAGTCAACAGTCATACTACTAGGCTTTCATAACTCAAGATGGAAGTAAACAAAAGAGAGATAATAGGTCAGAGCCCGTATCCACCAAAGTGGAGAGATGTCATTGTATGGGAACCACCTATCCTAAACTTCAAAACTTTACAGTCTACTATGGCACCAATTAATTGCATTGCAGTCTGTAGCAATACTTCTCTCTAAAGATCATGAATCATTCAGCTGTGTATGAAGATAGGTAGGGTGGGTGCACCAGTGCCACACCAGGAACCAGTAGTACACCATTTTTAACTTCCCATCAAAATATTAACTTTCTGACAAATTTCCCGCCACTTTTTTTACGTTAGGTACCACTGCCGTACTTTTATCAATCATTTAATCATAAATAAAAGCGATAAATACGCCATCTGCATCAATAAAAAACGCATAATTTGAAACGACAATCGTTCTTTTCGTTCCGGGCGGCCATATTAGTAAGCCACGCGTCGTCGGTAAGTTTTTTGATTTTTTAAAAATCATTATAACAACTAACTTATTTTTCAAATAACTGAGTAATATGATGTATAAAGCAATAATATTACGTCTTATTTCATCAGAAAATGCTAATTTAAATCAACAGTTGTCATTGGTAAACTAATGGAACACGAATTCAATGATTTTCCAGTATTATTCCATTTGGTCTGCAACTGGTAATTTATCTTTTTGTTAAATTGTTTATTTTTTCTTTTACATTTATATTTACTTAATATACTGCAATCAATTATTAATAAAAACTCTTAAAATATCCACAATGTTCCTGTTGTTGACCAGTGGTTTATTACTGGTAATATCTATACTACGAATTTGTTCCAGTAATTGACCATCTACATTTTTTTATAGACACAAGGCCGCCGAAAAGAATGTTTTTCAATTATAAGGAGCAAAAGCGCAAAAATTAGAGAATCGTGGCGAATTTATATATAATTTATTGATATAATATTTTGAACAGACTCGTTAAAAAAGGGATGATATCAATATTCTTAGTATAATGTGTGACCGCTGATTACTCCGTAATTAGTGGGCCGATTTGAGTATCTTTTTTTACTGTGATTTTGAACTTAGTAAAGTTGATTTTTAACTTGAATAATTGCCTATTTTATCACCCCGTTTTGTTAAATTTATAATTTTATGTTGGTCAACTACTGGCTTATGGTATGGTCTATAACTGGGTACTGCTGGTCAAACTTAGGAACATTTAACTTTTTGAGATTTAAAAAATAATTACAAAAATATTTAAATACTTATGATGCAATGATTTATAGTACTTGTTTCATCATTAAACAGAGCACAAAAATAAAATATAACTAAGGTCTTCCACCAAAATTTGTTGTAATGGCAGTTGTTTAAAGTCAAAATATTTCCTTAATCGGTTTGTTACTGGTACGTTCACCCTACCTAATATAAAACACAACTTGTTGTGTTTCAGCTTTTTTGTTTAAGGCTTTAGTTTGGTTGGTGTGCCTTACCACTCAAACAATATCATCACTATATTTAATGAATAAATAAGTTTATATCTTATTGTGACTTATTTCTCTACCTTGATGAATTCATGGGTACAGAAAATATAAGCTCTATGAGTGCTTTTAAATACTTACAAACAATGTCTTCGGCTGATACATCTTCATCTTTCACCTGAAATTAGAGATATAATTCATAAACCATGTTGTAGTTAACATTATTGATAAAATCTGAATGGAATAAAAAGAACTATTATCATACCTCAGACTTTATTGGTACTGCAAAATCAATATTTGAGTTTTCAAGTTTTATATCAAGTGAATTATTATAATCATCATCATACATCCTTTTCAGGGTCTCCTGGACTTTGTAACATTCAAGAACAAATAGTTGAAATGATACCATTTTTTCTTCACAATTAATACAGATCTTTGTCGGCAAATTGTCATTATCATATACCTGTAATAAAACAATGTACAGACAACAATGATAATGTAGATTCGTTACAGTGTGTGCTTAGCTCAATAGAATCATTACAAGAAATACATTGAATAAATTATCACACATTAGTTTCCAAAAATATAAACCAAACAATAGAAATACTTACAATAATTTGTATAAAGTCTTGTATAAGTTTCAGAACATTTCTATTACTTTCATCCAAAAGATCCTTTGAGAACTCGTCTTTCTTTGCACATAATCTACATAAATCTCTCATGCTAGTAGCCATTTTAAACTTATGACTAATATTAATTTAAAATTAGTTATTTTAACCACTGGAAAAAAATAGTTTTTAATACATTATACTTATATTTTTTACATTTATCTGCCAAAACAGAGAACGACAGAACAAACACAGAACTAGAACTCAGTCAGACAGAAATTGACAAGAGAACTGCACAGAATAAAATTATTGTTGTTTTTTTCTAACAATCATAGACATTTGACCCCATAGATTATTAAAATATTAAGATAATCGCCAGTGTTTTTTTGTCCTCGAAACAAAATAAAAAAAGTATTTTGTTTTTTTCATGTTTACTTCGATTTTCTCTCATATTTTTTCAATATTTAACGGAATACTAGAATAATTCAGAATAAACAACGGTAATAAAGGGAAAGGGACGGGACACCGTTGTTCGTTAGCAAAGAGACATCATCAACAGTGTCCTTTCTAAATATAAAGGAAGCATCCTTTGACCATTTTTCTCTTAGAATTTTTTGATATCGCTCATTCATGAAAGTAAGGTTTATTTTTAGTTCTCAATTCTAAACTGTTTAGATAACAAATCTATGGTGCAAGGTGCAAAGTTGCAAACAAATGCAACACAGAAAATAAATGTTCTACGTCTCTTTGGTTGTAGGTTTCGGGGTTGGCTTTGAGTTGGGAATGTTTTGAATTTCATTCGTTCGTTTATTTGGTTGATTGAGTTTTTGATTGGATTGGGCAAGTAAAAGTAATTTTTGTGACGTTTTGGTGTGTGTGTTATTAATGAATATGACTTTATTGCGCAAAATCTAAGGCGATTTTAAGTGGAAATGGGCCTAAAAGGTTTCTTTCGTAAGGAGTAAAGGAAGCCCTCGTTAGCAGCAGTAAAACTTTGAAGTTACAATGGATGTGCATTTCGATTACGTTGAATCTTCAGACAGATTTTGTAGATCTAACTTGTCTTTTGATAATATAAATTACTTCAAGGCAGAAGATAGTGGATATCATACATCGTATACCCCAGGTTCATTGGAACGATCTGACCTGTCGAGTGATTTTATAGATCAATCATTGGTGGCCAGTGTAGCAACCACAGCTTATATTGATCAGCTCCAATTTGACTATACCCCTGAAAGGTCATATAAACACAGCCAGTTAAAACCACACAATGACAATTCAACGGAGACACCACTGCCGAGACGTGGTGTCAAGCGACCATTTTCTAGTCTTGAGCCTGTAAAACAAACGTCGGCTAACTCAACTCCAACAACATGGATTGCGGGTAAAATTCAGAGTTTAGAAGTTAATGAAGATAAAGAAAATACCATTATCTCTATACCAACAGCAACTCCGCTTAGTACAGAGAGAAATAGAAGATATATTTATAGATTCAACATATGTGAACAATTTTCATACCCAACTACACCAGTGAAAAGGAACTGTAGAACCCCATGTAGAAAATCTGGTAGAAAATTAGATCTTGTCATACATTCTCTTGCCTGTGAAAAACATGAATTACAGCCTGTACCCGAACAAATAATACAAACTAAAATAGGACAACCTATTCTAGCCAGACCTGACCAAAAAATAGATATAATAAAGTTACTAAATGAGAAATGTGCCATACCACCTATAGAAAATATATTTCAGTACCTTAGTAATGAAGATATCTGCAATTTCTGCTCTGTAAGCACAACATGGAAAGAAATTTGGAACTTGAATAACAACAACAAAAAGAAAGCAGAACTTAAAAGGCATAAAAGAATAGTTAAAGACAATCAAGAAAACTTTGCTAAAGATAGCAAATCAAAGAACTCAAAAAGCACCAAGTTTCATGATGGATGTCTCAAAGAAATCCACAATGAGATAAATGACAATCATATCAGCAATCATCCTTCCAGCCCACAATATTCACCAAGAACAAATAGATTTAGGAAGTTTGTAAAGGTATGTAATGTAAACTAACTTTGTTTACACAAAACTTAACTTTGTTATAGTTTTACATTACAATCATTATTATCATGAACTGTTTAAAATACCTACATACAAGCTTTTTATGAGATAAAAATTTGTTACATTGTAAAGTATGGTCTTACAAGACAAAATATGTTTATTCATAGCATTTTCAAACTAAAATAACCTAATAAATAGTATTATGCTATATTACTATATTGGTTACTCAATAATAACGTCATATCTCTATTTTATTTTAGTCAGCATCATTGGATTCACGTCTGCAGTTATCATGTGTGCGGTGTACACAACCTGCTAAAGTAAATGAAGAAGCCTCAGGTGAGGAGTGGGTGGAGTGCACCAATGTCACATGCTCCTTTCAATTCTGCAGGTCTTGTAACTGCAGTAGGCATCCAGGTAAGAGTTGTGTTCAATATGACCTGAATGCTCCAAGTCCTTCAAAAAGAAAGAAATGTGACTATGCTGTAGGAACAAGGAAAAGCAGAAAAAACTTGCGTCGACTTTTGTGAGTTGTTCACACTAACTACTTGCTACATCTATATTTTATACCAGTGATTTTAAATATTTCCTCCTATTACATTACATTCCATATTGAAGATTGCAAGTAGCTAACTTAAGATTAATGATAAGGTATTTGAGATTCTGGGGTTGAACCCATGTCTGATTTTGTGCCATTTTTTTATCAATGTATGCATTTATAGGTCACCAAGTCACAAAGTCAGTAAAATGTCTGTGTAGCAGATTTAAAATAAGTTACATTAAATATAAATTAAGGATCTCTACGGGTTTAATAACAGAAATTAGTTTTAAAAATATCCTAGTTTTGTAAAATCTAATATAGGCAGTTCTGTTTTTACACAAAGAAAAAAAATTTGCAATTGAAATGGGAGCTAAACATTTGACACAAACAATACTAAATCTATAATAGGTATAGATTTTCTTAACAATTGAGTCTGCTTCTCAGTATGTCTGCTTCTCAGTATGTCTGCTAGCCTGCTTATCCAGTACATCAGAATTAATACTCTTTCCAAATTACTATTAAAATAAAGTTAGCCTAAAAACTCGACATCAAGTACCTATGTAAAAGTTTTGCATCATAACATTTCTTTCATTGTTCAGTAATAGCTTATTTATTGCTTTAATAAATAAGCTGTTATTAATATACTTTATTTTAAAAACAGCAAATAAAATAGTACATAGGCTCGCACCAACCTCTGCTATTGTTTTTAGTATGGTTAGTGATGCGATCCACCTAGGGTTGCCAGCTCCCATTTTTGATTTCAGACAGAAATAATAAAGGACTAAGGATGAAAATAAGGGTCATCATGTTGTTTTCAATAAAATGCACTATAATGGTAGCAATATTTATTAATAAAAAGAAAAAAAATTTATATACAATATATGTTGTGAAACCAATAGTAAGAACAAAGTAATGTCCTCATCATGTCCTGTTCATCTCAAATTAGAAAACTAGGTTGATTTTGAGTCTGAAAATGGAGACTCTTTTGAAATTCCTGGGGATCCTTTAAAACAAAAATGATATTTTTTTGAATTTTTTTACATGTTATAGCACATGATAGCTTATTAAATATAATTATTTAATAAGAAAATTTGAAAAAACAACTGATACGGATGGGATTCGAACCCACGATCTTCGACGTACCGTGTCGATACGTCGAATCAGTACCACCCACCAGTACCCAGCCGTATCAGTTGTTTTTTCAAATTTTCTTATTAAATAATTATAAACAAAAATGATGTCTGGCAACCTCAGATCGCCTAACGAGTCCGACCCTACCCTACTAACTGAATACTTAAAAAACCTGAGCAACTATTGACCTACTAACAATAGACGAAAAATTTCCATGGCAAATTTGGAAAAGTAGAATGGAAATTTGTATTAGACTCGTCCACTGGTAGTTATTAGCATTTGCAAAAAAACTGTTAAATAGGACGAATCTTCCATTCATATAAACGTCACCCGTCTTCGTGTCGCGGTCGCGGTGTTTATTAACAACCTAGCGACCCGCCCCGGCTTCGCACGGTTACGCTAATATGCATGTATTAGGTATACATATAAACCTTCCTCTTGAATCACTCTATCTATTAAAAAAAACCGCATCAAAATCCGTTGCGTAGATTTGAAGATCTAAGCATACATAGGGACAGACAGACGCGGGAAGCGACTTTGTTTTATACTATGTAGTGATTAATGGCTAAAAAACAAGGACTGCCTGTATTCAGATTTTCTTACACACTAAAATGATCTACTAAAGGCGGATATTCTCACTAGTATCTCTATCTACTGATATTCGAATATTTATTACTCAAAAGCAAGACTGTTTTATACATCACTACTATGATTAATTAGCTGTTTTTATGCCTAGTATTTATCTGTAAAATACCGCCTAATATTACAATAGGTTTGGGTAAAATGTAAACATGGGACAAGTTTTAAAGACTAGTAACTTAATTTAGTATTCTGAACTCACTTAAAATAGCACCGAGCTAAATAAATGGTCGAATATCATCGTACCTAAATGTAAAGATCGCCGATTGAAAAGTATAACTTTTCGCTTTAACGTTTCTAAGAATACGTTCAAAACATTTTTTAGAATTTGTCGCATTGATTCCATTGAAAACTGCATTACCCAAATTACTTTTCTATATGTTTAGATATTTCTGTCAGCTGGTAAGCATTCCTAGTCTTTTAAATATGTATTTAGTTAATGGTGATAATTCCTTTGGCACCTAATTCTCTAAAACGTCATAATAAATAATGTTTTTAAACTAAAATTATTTTGGTACTTACTCAATTTGGATATACCTAGTAGCCACTTTTGTATTGTGGGCCTCACGTTTTTTCGTTAATATGGGTTTATGAAACATCTATCTAAAATAGCCAATTACTATAAATGTTGAATATTAAACGTCGTTTGATAGATATTTTTGAATAGAGAATTTTATGGCAACAGAATTAGCACTATTTTGATTTTGTGCACTTACCGCCTTATCAGTGCCTTAAGCTTGTATAATTTAGGAAATGACCCACATAAATAAAAGTCAGGAATAAGGGTGTTGATGGAGGGAAAGTACTTACATTAAATACTGATGGTAGCAAGTTCTACCCAAAGGAAACAAACATTTTTATTTAACATTAATGAAGTGTCAATTATCCTTTTGTGGAATATGCTCCCCTCGAAAACAGAATAGCGAACAGTCGGTACTCTCAGGATTAACTTTAAAAGCTGCTATTTAAAATTCATATTTATTAAAAAAGTATACATATAAAGTTTTAATCTCTTTCTGTAACATTTTTGTACATCTACCACTCGTCTGCATTACTTTATGGTTGTAACTTAATTATGCTAGAAAAATTAATAACAACTTTTTAAATTGTTTTTTAAAATCCTTATATGATTCACGAATCGAACCGACTAAATGCACTCATAAAGGTAAATAAGTATCTTAAATTTAAAAAAAAGAACTTAATCCTATGCGTATTATCATCACGCTTCATCTCATCCAGAGCGCCTAAGAAAGTAGGCAAGTGCATTATCGATCGACCATCTGATCCTAGCCAAAGTTAGATCGTGTAGGTCTTCTTTTAATATAAAATACCTACATTGTTAGAAAGAATTGCTAATTTGATTGACACTTCACAGTCATTGTCAAAATAATTGGGGTGTTGTTTTTTCCCAGACAAGCAAGTTTTCAAAAATCTTTGATTTCAGTTAAACTTAGTTTCTAAATATCGAAAACATTTGTTTCCTATGATTTTAATTTCTATCATCAATATTTAGGTACTTAAATGTGAACGAATACCTTTCCTTTTCTATCGTGTGTACCTACATCCAGTGAATTATTATAGAAACTCCAGTAATTCTGGCAAGAATATAATACATTTTGCTACGAGCCATCTACGTGTACCTACTTGACTTCTTGCTGCAGTCAAAAAGGTTGGCCAGAGCGGTAAATTCCAATTCAGTGATACCCCGAAAATTGATCTAACAATGCATTTAACCGTGCCTAGTGCAAGTTTTTCTACCTATTCGATCGCGTTAATTTTAACAACGATTTGTATGAAATGGAAATGGCGCGGTCTAGTTGCAAATACAAAATTTAGTGAACTATTTATAAAATCACTAATAAAAAAACTAGATATAAAATCGACGAAAACTGTCCTATATAAATGTGTTTTAGGGTAATTTGGGTCCACTTTTGATGAAATAGCAGGTTAGTAACCTAGTATACAATAACTAATGTGTTCTGCTTTTGGCGGGTCGTTTATATCTTTACAAGTGTCAATATCTAATTTTTTATTAGTGATTCAAGGTGTTGTATGTAACATAGTACTTGGAATAAATATAAAAAAGTAAACGTGAGGATATTGGGTCCTACCCAATCTCCTCACGTTTACTTTCGCACGGGGTATTACTGAATGACGTCGTCTAGCGTTAAGCCGTTTAGTTTGCTCAGGTTGTTAGACTATTTATTAATTGTATTAGTCAGCTACTTTTTGCTGTGGCAAAAAAATAACATGAACAAACTTTTTTATTTATAAGTTATGATTTTATGAGTGTGTAGTTTATTATCGTGCTTTGTAAATAAGTAGGTACGTAGTGGTAATTAAATTAAACCTGCTAAAAAGAAAACTGTTACAAGTTGTATAATTTAAATTGTTCGAGCAAAAAACAGTATTCAAAAGTATAGTGTGAACTATTTGTACATAATGGGGACCAAGTGTGTACATGTTAATTTTTAAACATTTTTGTAATACTCAACATTTAATTTTACAAATTCTGACGATCTGTAATTGAATTTGATACTGATTTGGTATTTTAATAATTTTAAATTTCAATATTCATGACATTTAATAATTAGTGTTCTTTTTAATCTTGTAAATAGTGTTATTTTCATTTGTCTTTTGATTGATAATAAAAAATGTTTTAAACAACAACAATTTTATTTATTTGCATCATACGGCATACCTATAGATGGTCATTTGTTAGATTATACATTGTATGTACCTACCTATTTGCTATCAGGGATTATTTGTAGTAAGTAGGTATATGTGTATAAATAGTATCCAAAATTTTACGACCACGCTTCTTTATCACGCTTATTTGTTCCAGTTAAATAAAACAACATTTTAGTTACATTATTTTATTATACAATTAAAATTAATATTTACAAAAATATTTTAAATACCTACTAAATTTAAAGTAAGTTTATGTGGTATAAAACCACGGACATATTATTTTGATCTTAAGGACAGGCACTTCTTTTTTTGATATTTAGAAAATAAATAGGTAGGTATGGTAAATCTAGGCGATCGCTGTGTCGTCCTCACTAAGCCCGGTGGTATGCTAATTTTTGCACATTCTTTCTTCATTCTAATAAAATTTTCAGCCGAGTCCCATCACGAACTTTGGTATTTGATATGCCACTTGAGGTATTTGCATTATCATGGACATTCTGAAATTAATAAAAGTAATGAATATGAATATAATACATGTTTATGAAGTTTATCATCTTCCTGCCTTTGTTCTAATTTTATTTAGAGTCGGCGATACATGTTTAGGAAGTTGCAGAATAATATCTCATTAATATATTGATGATTTCCAAAGAAAACTCCTCATGATTGATACATGTAATCAGATTTATGTATACGCCCAGTATACATGGGACATAAATGCTCAAGTCACAGTACATTTGCACTACATCAATCCTGCATCATGCATAATTATGTTCAAGTGTGCATAAATCAAAAACATTAAATTAAAAAAACCAAAAGATTCGCGCAAAAAAAAACTAACTACGATGTATAGGATTAGGCTTATACCTATCTTTACAAGTTCAAGTAGATGAAATACTTATTTATAACAATTATTTGTATAGATTGTTTTACAAATGTAAATGCAATATCATAAATAAACCTTTTCCAAAAATTACCAGACCTGGGTTTTTGTTATTGTCATGCTACAAATATTTACACATTACTTAATATTTACAATAATATTTACACTGACCTTAACGTAGCTGTACAGGAAACTTAATGCTAATTCCATCACCAGATGTTAAACTTGCTGTACAGAAGGAGGATTTCTGCATATAAGAAATAATATTTCAATTTCAAAGTATCATAATTACCAATAATTGAAATGATCGTATCAGAAAGGGGGGCTAGAGTAACAATCCAATACCTGCATTGAACATGTTACTAGGACATTTCAATCAAAGAAATTAACAATATGTAGAAGAGAGAAGAAACAATACCTGTCTCAAGTATTTCACCATCCCTCGTGAAACACGCTGTATTGTAATATACTTAACTTTGTACTAAATAGGAACTTAGTACACAAATATAAGTAGGTATATTATAGAATCAATACTGTTTATAGAAAAACAAATAAATAGAAGTGGCTAACGCAATGTTGGAATGCGGTAAATTCATCGTTTTGTTGTACCGCTATGATCTACTTTAGTGAAAATGATGTACCTATACATTACAACCAACGGCATTGTTGTACTTGTTCTTATTTAAATTTGCTGCTTGGTGCTCTACCCTGGATATTAATTTAATTGTCAATCTTGCGTTATTACGAGTGATGTTATTAGGTGTGGTGTTTGTGAATAGGTCTTCTTCTTCTTCTTATCGTATGGTTGATGAACAACCTGGTGTCAGAGTTTAAACCGCCCGTAGGCCTCTGACATGGCTTTACACACCATTGAAAAATATCTCAAGTGTGCTGGTTTCATCACGATGTTTTCCGTCACCGATTTAGCAACTGATAATTAATTTATAATACGCACATAACTTACGAAAAGGCAGAGGTGCGCGCCTTGGGATCGAACTCGAGACCTCTGACTTGCCAGTCGACGGTCATACCACTAGGCTATCAGTGCTAGCTATTTGTGAATAGGTGAAAAATATATTTTTGTAAGTAGAAGAGACTTATAAGCTGTGTCTAGATTCACAAACCTGTACAGAGGTATCTGTTCAGGTTTGTGAATTGAGTATCTTGTCGGTAGTTTAGGTTGTACATTTCCTAAAACGACCTTTTTACACAAACAGATTTATGTAAGTAACTCGGTTGTGAGTAGGTTAATTTAATGGGCAATTTACATAATATACTTATGAGAAGAAACCTGATTGTGTATGTGTTACGAGAATTTCAAATTCTGCATTATTGGCTAACGGTTTCTAAGAACAGAAGTAGGAAACTAGGTAGGTATCTACGGTAGGTATATTATATGTATAAAGTAAGTAAACTAAGTAAAAAGACGTATGAAGTGGAGACTGTGTAAGTACCTAACTAATTGATGATATTAGTACAGTGCTATGTAGGGTTATGAAAATGCATAATATAGTACAAAGCGGTGAATGACTGGCAACGCTGTAGCCTGCTATATAACTCACGAGACGGACAGGCCATTGTAGAGCCAGGCGCGCCAGGACTGCGGCGTGGGCGCGGCGCCGTCGATGCGCGCCTCGATGTGCCCGCATAGCGCGCGCCGGTCATGCGAGCGCCCTGAGCGCGCGTCGCACACCAGGCGCTTACGACACTCTCCGTCACATGTTCCGCGACGAGGACTGTTCTTCCAATAGTGTCTGAATAATTAACAATATTATGGGATATCTACTCCTAACCAGTGGTGCTCGTTGCGCTGTGGTTATTGTCACGACCGCTAAGGTTAAGCACCGCGTGACCCGGTCAATTCGTGGGTAGTTGCAGCTTGGAGGGTGCGTTAAACAGTGGATCCCGATCCCGATAACCACTCTATGTCTCGTAGTCGTTAATTTATTATCTCTATGCAAAAAATCACGTCTATCCATTGCTGCGTGAAAGGACTGACCAACAATATACTTTCACATTTATAATATAAAGTATTTATTTGTGACTTGTTAATTAGTGGAACTAACACTACTTACGAGTACATATTGTTTTTTGTAACTTTTAAGTGTTTTGAGATATTAAGCGGTTTGGCACATTAATGGCGTGCCCAACCTGATATACCTATGTGGTAATGAACCTGGGATGTATCTACGAGCCTATTCCTCTTATATCTGATAAATTATGTTTTATCCTTTAGAATTTAGTTCAGTAGATATTAGTTCCACATGAAAATGGATATTTACTACTTTGAGAAAAGTAAGGTAAGTTAAGTATGTAATAAATGATTAAGTACTTGTAATATAAATTAAAAACATCCTCTTTGATAGTCATGTCATCGATAAACTTGTCCCAGTCCTGCGGCCTAAGTGCCGCCATCAAATATGCAGATCGAGCCGAGTACAACTTGTACCAGATAGGATACCCGAACAGATTGGCTTCCTTCAAGTTCATTATCCAAGTCTCATGGTCGACCACTTGCTGGAAAATACACAGGTAAGATATAAATAAATGCTTGTTATAATAAGATTTTTACGAAGGTAGGTAATAAGATTTGATGTAAATCGATTTGGTATTGAGTATTAACTTGGAAAGGAAAAAAGACATCCTACCATACTCGTTAATTTCGAAGCTGAATATTATAAATTTAATAAATTGACACTCACCCGAGTTGTAGCTTCATGGTCACCGTCTACATAATATATTCGATAACCTAAATTCAAGTCATAGTACGGAGTAACGGAGGGTCCTACATAAGCAATACTCGTGGCTCTACCTGCAAGCAAAAGGCATAAAGTAGAACCTAAATGCGAAAAAATTACATGGTCTTCGAAACACATTGATAAGGATCACTTACCAAGGTCGTTTGGATCATAAAAAACTTCAAATTCATCAAAATGTGTATGTCCGAAAAATTGTGCCGTTATCGTAGCTTCATACCGATTAACTATGGCGTAGTAATTTCGACTCCATACTTTCAAACAGTCTGAATGACCCGGCGGTATATGACCGATGAGATGAACCTTTTCGCCACTGAATTCGGCAGACTGTAATTCATAAATTAACCATTGCAGTTCCGTTGCTGGATCTGTACTGTTCATTAACAGCCACCTGTAAATAAAATGAAATAATGAAACAGTTAAACTACGTTTAGAAACTTGAAAAATTAAGTAAGTAATAGAACACCGCACTTTCTTACCAGTTCTTATTATTGCAGTAGTTCATATTAAGCGATATGATGCGGAAACCTGGACGCACGAGGACGGAGTAAAATGCACCTCGGCGCACCGTGTGGGACACTCCAGCTGGGAGCCACCGACGCCATTGTGCATCCAACTCGTCATACAACCACGCAATGTTCAGGTCCGAAGACGCGATGTACGGCGGCGGAAAACTGCAAGTAAGGCATTTTAAATTACTTACTAGCTAACTTCAACAACAACAATCATCTCAATAAGGATGATTTATAAGGTTTTATTTATTGCAAGTAAGTATATCATAATGCTATTTGCTACTAACCTACTAACGCAGCCCATTTAAAGACTTATTAATGTAGGTACCTTACCTAATCGATCACGCGGGTTAATATTTTTTCACAGCAATGAGTAGGTAGTACCTATGTCCTCCTAGGTTCTGTTTAAGATACCTACCCAAACGCAAATCGAATCGATCAAATCATTCGGAGTAATGGTAGCATAATAACAAAAGCGCTTGGGGATTTCGAAGTCGTCGAAAACAAATTGTTAAAAAAAAAGTCAAAAAATTGTACCTAAGTATAATCATTTACATGAAAAAAGGATATTGTGTCGTTTTGTTTCACTTGGAACAAAGAAGCTGCCTATTCGTCAACAGGAACACACTTCGTCATCCCCTTTGGAAGGTGTAATATGTATTCTGAGAATACAGGAGTGACGTTAGTCATGTTTGGTTATATTTCAACCATACACTTTATGATTTCCACTCAGGTAAATGTTTCTACGAACTTAACAATCATGAGTCCTCAGTAGGTAGATATATATACTTATTATTTATCAACATCGGGTGGTCAATGGTCCAATATTTGCTAGTGCATTTGTGCTTCCACTACAATACTCTTTATGATATTAGCAATTAGTTCTATTTAAACTAATCACTAGGAACGATTAGAAAACAATGCCACTGGCTAATTTTATGATCGGAACGATACAACATGAGCGACATTAGGAATTTGTAATTTAATATAATTGGTTTGATTTTAATGACGGTTATTTCCGTTTTATTTTATGAGTAAGATCGATTGTATCCTGCAATTTAATTTCAATGAC
Organism: Protodeltote pygarga; assembly: GCA_936450705.2. Taxonomy (NCBI): domain Eukaryota; kingdom Metazoa; phylum Arthropoda; class Insecta; order Lepidoptera; family Noctuidae; genus Protodeltote; species Protodeltote pygarga. The sequence goes on along the minus strand of OW388249.2, from coordinate 8,513,969 downwards.
AATTATAGCCTAGTGATATGACTGTTGAATGACAAGTCAGGTCTCAGATTCAAACCCAAAGCATTAATTCTCAAGAATTCAAATTCGACCTCTTACTTTACGGAAGTTATATGCGTATGTCACCTGCTCCATACCTCGGAAAGCACCATAAGCCGTTGACAGATAGGCAGTCGCTACGTAGGAAACTGATGTTCATCTATTTATCAAAAGCTGACTCTCTTTGGCCTAAGAATCATCATTGCAACTTATGGAAAATTTTCGCATACGCCCCTATAGTTTGATGCCCCGTTATACATAGGTAAGATTAGTAGCTACCTATGCCTACACATTCCGAGAATAGGTGATCTAAAAAGGGACTGTCTGTCGGTAATTGAAATGACCATGACTTTATTAATTGTGGCATACGCATACTGAATGTCATACCTGTTAACCGGAGACGATTCGTGGTTTCCAAGCGCAGGAAATATGGGTACGCCAGGGAACATATCTGACATTTGCGCCACTGTTTCCTGGAGTACTTTCAAGTTCTCTTCCTTAGTTTGGTTCCATACATCATGTGGTGGTAAATCTCCCGTCCATAAAATGTAATCTATGTCCTGGAAACAACACGGAAAGTCTAATTGTAATATGTATAATTGTGTATCTATCGATCACAAGGACAGGATAATATAATCTTGGATAGAGATACTTATGTGTGTAAAACACAGATATCATAACAGATTTCCATTTTAGACTAGACTTTTAGGCACACACTGCCGGCAATCATCCCGTTGACATTTAGGAACAAATAACTAGACTCTCACGGCAGCTTAGGGATCTCAATGAGTAAATAGCGGTCACTCAATAACGACGTCGCAACACCCATTAAGTCAATTGGTCTAGGTACGCAGTTATAGCTGTAAGTCCCTGTTTCTATTATTCATTTGTCATGTTTTTCTTTTAATTAAAAGGGATATAGGTATTAAATTTTTACGTACAGTGTGAGTGTCTGCAATGTGCTTCAACATGTGGTCAATGGTGCGTTTCGGCGTATCACATTTTCGGTAGTCACCCCAGCGACCGGCACCTCCGCCCGGCGTTAGCGCAGGACCACTAGATGCTCGACAGCAAAGAGGCTCGTTGCATTCGGCATTAGCACCTGCAAAATAATAACAAAAGATGACATTAAGAATGATTCTATAATTAACAAGTTCAGGGTTCCAGGTCTTAGCTAATTCCTCAATTCAACCACAGCATCCACGTATTCGTAAAGTATGTTTACCCATGCTCGCACTGCTTAGAAACTAAATTCGCATATAAACATTCTTTAGATTTACTCACCTTCAGCGTAGTAAGGGTCGAAATGAGTATCGGAAATCTGCAGAACTTTAAATGATGGAGCTTTATCTACCGGCGCATCCAGTGCTCGTATAGCAGGTTTCGGAACAGGAGGGAACGCTACTTCCCACTCGTGGTAAGGATTGTAGACATCGCCACATGCGTCTCCGATGACAAAACTGCAGATCTCGTCAGGACCTATTGTAATGCGTTTCAATACGTATACTACTTCACTCTGGAATATTATAAGCACAAATTAAGAATTTTATCACTGAACAGAAATTTACTTTTTTTATTACCATGCGCTTCCGCAGTTTCTTACCCCAAATAATCTGGTAATGCCTTCACATACTCGGGCGGATTGAATTTTTAACGAAACGCAGAATTGATAGATCATCTTATTAATCTCATCTTTACTTTTGCCAAGTCTGATGTAATGCTGTAGTAGTCCTGCACCAGCTTTGCACGCTGTGCACGACACTTTAGACATAACGGAGTGTTCTACTTCATAGTAAACTTGTTTTAAATTGAGAAGTTTCAAAGCCTTTTCTACAAACACAGGCAGGTTGGTACTTTTATCACTATCCCACAGAAGACGAGAGTAATTTCGTTTCAAAGCTGCCATGTGGGCTATAAGTTCAGTCTCATTAGCAGATGGTGGCAGTGTATGATTATAATGAGTAGGATGGAAAAATGCTTCCTCATTGCGAGGGGTTAATGTCCAATTCCAATCATCAGTGGGTGGCATCCATTTTATTACTGGTCTTTGATTTCTTCCTGTTTGTTGTAGAAATATTGGGCTACCTGAAAAGTAACAGAAATACTTAAAATATTATGCATTGTTGAAGTCATACCTTTATGATTTTTAAAACTGATTCGGGTATATCACCTGATGTCATCATGCATAAAGTGAGTGTAGCGATCCATTGAAAAAGCCATTGTATCCTTATAATCATAACTAAGAAATGCAGAAGAGAGAAGTAATCTGGAACAAGATGAAATAAATCACCTTTAAAAATGTGGTAAAATTTCACACAACACAATCAAAGGTACAGAGCTGGGTTATAGGATAGCTGGGAGCTATCTTCATGTTATTGCGTAAAAATATTCTTATTGAGAAAACGTGGTCGTAAAACATTTTCTTTTTCATTTAAGTTCATAAGGTGAAAAATACCTTCAAGGCAACAAAAATTAATTTAGGTACCATTAACATATCAAGATATTTTAATGAGTTGGCTCTGAATAAAAGTGCTAAAGAAAAAATGCTAAAGTGCGGCTAAAAGATTAGTTTGATGATATTTATAATTTCCTTAATTCATATCCCTATTTCTTAAGAATCGTCCGTATTGTTCATCAACTACTTGATATCTTTAAAATCTTAACAACTATTGACTTATCCGTCTCATTTAACAAATGAGCGAAAGTTTTAATATCTTTAAAGGCTTTCAGAGATATCCGTGTGCTAAACCAGGCATAAAATATGACAAAGCATTCCCCGTTAAATCGTGAAAGTCATAAAAGCGCTCTCTCTTTTTTAGTATGCGTATATCCTCTGTGTAGAGTCCATAAATGTCCGTGATTCTATCCACTTATGTAGTAAATAACTATTTAAACGAATTAATATAAAACATCCCATAGTAAACTTTCGAATCAAAAATATGATTTGACTTTTATTTATAACTCGTAACACGTAATAGGAAAAACCTTACAGAGAAAGCTCGAAGATCGTCGCTGTCTTAACTTTAAGTGAATGTCAGGATGACTGGTCGACGTTAAATGGTAAACCTACATTAACCTGCGAGTCGCGACTCAACATAGGTACGACACGAGCAGACGGCATGTTATCATGGTGTCGGCCCGTCCGTAAGAGGTTACCGTATCCTATAGGGGCTTGCACCATCATGGGTAGCACTTGGGCGGTGCCGACCCTATCCTATGGAAGGCGACGTTTAAAGAAGAGGTCTATGAAAGGGGATGGGCCTTGCCGTGCTCTTACTGACCCAACTACCGTACGGTACATCTACTATTACGTCTTACGTCCAGTCAATCCGGCCATTCGTGCTAAAACCAGCATGGCTCTACCACACTAAAGTCCATCATACAATGCAAGCTGCTGCAGCTTTTAGCTAAGTTTATTTGTTTAATATTAGTATTAATTCTTGAAAAGTAATAAATTATTCTTTACTTCTGGTCCTTTTGTTGGTTGAGCTCATTTATAAGAGGGATATAACTATGAATACTCACAATTCATGAAAGATAAACAAGTTGTAATATTTTGTTAGCCAACGTTTTTATTTCAAGCGAAAGTTTCACTTATAAAGATTTCTCAAAGAATTGCAAACTTATACAATTCTCCTGTTGATATGTTAAATCATAAATTTTAAAACCAGTACCAATTTATTTACATAATATACATAACACAAAATTGTATAATATTCAAATGAAACTCTTTATACGTAACTCTACAAATAAAAACAAATTTAAATCTTTTAGTTTAGTAGTCGTAAAGCAGCCAAGTTACAGTCTATATCTGAAGATTAGAAGATAATTATTGTCAACAAAATTATTATCGAGCACATGTAATATGATCGAAGTATCAATGCATAATAATATTTCTGCCACGTGTGGTGCGTGAATGTTACATGAGTCAGCGGATTTTACAGACGGCAGTAGTACACGGACGTGGAGGTCGGCACTTTCTCCCCGCTTCATTGAGTTTGTTGGAAAGTGACGGTTGTATCGCACGATGCGTTTGCTCAACTATCATAAGTATCATAACTTCTCAACAACAATGCAGTTGCTCTATACATATTGTTACTGTAATCAGCCGCCTACATCTTATAACATTGTTACGTATTTGTATGGTCATAAGCGTAGATTTAAGAGCTTTTTGAACTGCAAAAGTTCATCTTGCAGTTCGTAATGCTTTAGTGTTATAGATTAGTTTTTTGTATGTATCCTTATGGAAATTAACTGTGGAGAATAGGTTTTTCAGGTAAAGTCAATGAGAAAAAGGATTTTTAATCGTAAGCTTAAGTTTAGTGAACTTAAATGGCTCTTCGTGTATACCTACATGGATTGGTTATACAATTAAACAAGAACTAGATAAGCATTTCTCTCGCGTAGACGACTTTACTAGGTATTCTTCTTATTGTTTAGTTGGTAAACAACCTAGTGTCAGAGTTTAAACCGCCTGCGTGCCTGACTCCAAACCTTTTGCCTTTTTGATCATACCACGAGATTAGTGTCTGACTTCGAACCTACTTCTTTTGACGTGCCAGTCCAATGATCATACCACTAGGCTGTCACTGCTCAAACTAGGTAGATCTTACCTAGGTATTGTTATTATAACAAAGAAATGTAGTTGTTTCACATAGGAACAGTAATTTGTGTGAGCCAGAGGATATCATGATTACTATCATGTCTATCTACACACGCCAGGCGAGCAACGACACGATTGCGTTTGTTCACATTTTATGTACCGTAGTTAACTTATATATATTATTCTATTTCACTTAAAGAGACTTTTTAAATGCAGTTTGGCCACCATTTAAAAAAATAACGGTACTATATTGGAGCATTATCAACAGTCGTTGGTCTAAAATTAGTTTAGATTATCAATTAATTATGTAAGTGTTAAAAGAAAAAATATAAAACAAATGTTTTATACCTATATTAAAGTAGGTAATGTTGTAATAGTTAATATTCTTTGCGTTAATATTTTACTGCATCTTATTTCAATAAAGGTCAAGAGATGCAAAAGAAAATCCCTTGTTAAAATAATTCAAATTAGTTCGTTTGTCCAAAAAGTGCGGTAAAATGTAAATGAAAGAGAAGTAATTTGTTCCATCTAACCATGCTGTATTTGTATACGGAATTATACAAACAAAAACATTACATAATACACACTCTTTCTTCTCATCAATTAGCTGCAGTTATAATTTTAAAAACACATTACGAGCATCTGAATAAACTTAGATGACTTCTTAATTGGCATTGTTAATGAATGAATAAATAGTTATCATCTGCGATTATAATCAATTTAGTAGTTATTGTAATGACATTTAAAAATAAAACACGTTGTTGCGTAAGTTTTCTCTCTGCGGATGGTAGTGTCGGAGCAAGGATTATTCATCCAGGCCACTTTCTTTCGACTACCAGCCAGGTGACGAGACGTGGCGCCCACTTTCACTGCTACACCGATGCTCTCCCTTTATGGCAGTAATAATAATTTGGATATTCGTGAGATTGCCTAATAATATACGTAATTGTTTCTATCGAACTATTACGTCATTGTTTATTCTGTGGCCTCTTTTCTGGAGATAATAGTCAAGAAATTGTAATCACAAAAAGTTAATCACAATCATATAACTTCGTGAGTTTTCTTGATTGTTGATTTTCTACCTTCTTTATGTAGCAACTCATTTCATTTTTTTTAACAAGAAAAAAACAAATTTAAGTGACCGTTTTTTTTTAAATACGAAATTATGTATTTATTCAATAAAGTCCTTATTCATTTGAAGGAAAAATAGATCGATTAATATAAATATTTTCTATTTGCTCACCAATAGATTAAGGCATATTTTATAATTTTCTATTTTATTCTAGTTTCCTGAACCAGTCCGTCTAGATTTCTTGTTTAGGCACTTGACTAAAACCTGTATCTTTCTACTGATGGCATGGGTGTTGACTCGTGTGGTAGGGAAAGGTGCAGCTACCGCGCGGTCTCACTCTGCAACACCGTTACTGTCGCACAAACGGAACATTGCACTTGCATAATGCATGCCTTCCGTAGGGTTTAATCTATACCTATTATTGGTTACGAAATACCACCAGTTAATTAATACTCTACGGATGAATTACCATCTCATGTATTATATAAGTATCTATTACGTACTACTGTCTTATTTACAAGCATTTATTTAGCACTGTTACAATGTTTGTTTGTTTAGGTCAAATCTTAGAAGCTAAATTAGAACCACTTCCTCTTACCCTACGGAGTTGAATTATAAGTAATAAGTTTTGATATTCCAATAAAACGTTGCTTTATTATAAACTTATTTAGTATGAAATTCAGTAAAAAAACTAAAAACCGACCACGAAAAATGGTTTTGATTATAAAAATTCAGACAAATCGGAAAGAAAATTAATAGGTTCCGCTTGCTACTAAACTTATTACGGTTTAAATTTGTAATTGGTTCCCGCCTGCTACTAAACTTATGCGGGTATTTAACTTTAGCTTCCAGCTTATAATATAGTCTGTTAAACCGATGTTGAGTTTACTTGGTTTAAAGTTTAATTTAATTTTGTTTTCTATTCTCAATCTTGTTTCAGTCTTTTTTTAGTGCATTACTTTTTTTGCAGTCGGGTTTTTGATTTTTTAAATTTTTTTTTTTTTGTATTATGCATACGTACTTATTATTAGGTACAGGGAATTATCCATAATATTAAAAAGCCGAAACTATTTGGTTTAATATAAATGTCAATTTTAATATTTTTTTAATTAATTTTAAACATAAATAAATTTTAAGCTTTAGCACTATTTGAGAATTTTAAAACTTTAAAGATGCGCCTAGTTTGGAATATAATAAGTACTTTACTTATCATGACGCGTTGCGATGGCGCCAAAACAAAGCGTCCGCTGTGCCTACATACTCAATATTTTTAAATAATATTATTCTGTTGTACCCCGATAATTTATATCACGATGGATCATAGCTACCTATATTCTATCAATATTTATCACGTCATTCTCGGTACAATGTACCTATATGTAATTTCTATTGTCAAAGATATTAAAATAACACAAAAGTTTGCTTTGATATTATCAATATTAAACATTATTAATTATGATTTCTGAAATGTGGAAAACTTCTTTGTTGTTTTTTTTATTGTTGAGAGGGGAAATGCGCCTAATGCATTACAAGTGCCAAGTTGTTCAGTCGTTTAGCAAAATATTACTAACTTATGCAATATAATTTTAGTAAATGTAGGATAATACTACTATTATTATATACATCAGTATTATATTAGCTACTCACAAAAATAGACAGATTTAACAGTTCCCAAAATAGGTGCTATGTATACTTGTTTAGGTATAGTTCTTGGAATGTTGTAATTTTTAAGTTTAGGAATACCCCCATGTATCTTAATTCCCAAAGACTATATTAATATAATTATTCTGTCCTGTTTAAAATAGATTTAAATGCTAGAATTTTTAACGTTGAAAAAAATTTACAACAATAACATTAAGTATATTGGTCCCCTAGTCGTAAGTTATTCATCTGCCTAGCCTTTTCCCAACTATGTTGGGGTCGGCTTCCAGTCTTACCGGATGCAGCTGAATACCAGTGTTTTACATACCTAGTCGTAAGTTATTATTTTATATAAATGTCCTTCATTTCCTTCCTTCAGTGTTACCACAAACTCATAAAGGGTGGGCAAAAGCCGTACTTCAATCGGATCATTATTATTGCAACTAAAAGATAGATAATGTTAGATTCGCATTGTCGGATCTTTAACTAATTCCGAAGGTTATATAAACGAGGTCACAAACAGACTCGGTCAATATGCTTGCCTACTTAGTCGATGTATACTATTGAAGCTACTATTTATTACATAATCAGTCAATCTTCGACATTTCCAACTCTTTAAAGAATCATAATATCGATTTATCAGTTTTATTATTTTCTCATTCAATATTATTTTCTTACATCATTAAATTATTTTTACTTAGAATAGGTATTTACATTTTTATGTGTTACAATCTAGACCTATACACACAATTCCATAACTAATACCAGGTTAATGGACCGAATACCAAATAAAATTGTTATTCTTTACGATAATAATATGCGGGTTGGTTAATATGCAACTGCATTCTATCCTACATCATAAATTAAATTCCGTAATACACAATGGAGGTTTTATGGTATTACACATAGTAAGTAACCTCTCTTTCTTTATAGTACTATTCTGGACTAGTGCCAAGCTTTCTCGAAGCTTTCTCTAAATTGTTTTATCTATCAACATATTGTGGTTTTGACAATGTTCTTGTTTTTAAACGACTTCTTTAAATGGTTTTAGCAATTTAGTAACATACATTGCATTTTTGAACTAAGTTGAATGCGGTATTTTTTGCAGTATTTGAGCCGCAATTGAAACGCATTGTTTGTAATGTTCAGCTAACAGGCTTACACTTGTGTAGCAATGGCGGCAACCGTGTGACGTAATGCAGTGTCAGCATCAAATACTTTCCCCGAACACACGGTCATGAACGCGATGCACTGACAGGACGAGCAATGCTACTGGAGTGGCTGTTTAGTCTATAAAGTTTTTCAAGAATTTGAGATATATACGTAATTGTATAATATATGTATTGTTGTCTCTAGACATTATATATTTTTTTGGTAGGTAACACTGTTCCGCCGCCTGGGGAATCCAACCTAAAAAGCATTATGACCATAATGATCATGCCATCGGAGAGAACGGGAAGAGTTTAACTCTTTTATTCAAGACTGGTCCTCGGCAGCTCTAGGTAGAGCAGGGTTTCCCAACCTGTGTGATCTTGGTCCATGAAACAAACGACAAATAAGGATGCAAGGGCGGAGTGAGGAAGAAGGTGCAGCTCACGTCAGTAAGCAACCTTTTTAAACCCCTGCACAGGACAAAAAAAATGGTTGCCTGTAAAGTCGGTTTTACGGGCGAAGATTTTACGTGACAACGTAACGTAACGTCATCGTAACGTTACCGAGCGTTACACTTTTTCATAAGTGACTCCCAGCCGCAACCTAATTTAAGACGTTGTCACGTCAAAATCTTAGATGATCCCTAGTCAAAAAGAAGTTGGGAATCACTGATGTAGAGAAAGATGGAAGGAGAGAGAAGGAAGACCTTCTCTCTGCAGAAGGAAAATACGGGCTTGTAATACAATAAAATATGATCAACGTTTGTTATTTAGTTTCCTGTAAAATACGTTACTCACATGAAATTTTATATATCTATAATAATGATAATAAAAGTAAAATATAATATACTAGCGACCCGCCCCGGCACACGCACGGGCACGGGCGCACGGGTGCAATACACATATAAACCTTCCTCTTCAATCACCCTATTTAATAAAAAAAAACCGCATCAAAATCCGTTGCGTAGTTTTAAAGATTTAAGCATACCTACATAGGGATATAGAGACAGAGAAAACGACTTTGTTTTATACTATGTAGTGATATAATAATTAAAGTATAGAAAAATAAATTAAAATTACTTGGGTATTCTGTCTTAATAAGAAAAATATATACATGTTCTGTAATTTACAAAAAGTACCTATCCTAGTAGCTATCCTTGGAAAAAAATGGTTGGACTAAGCTAATGACATTCATTCTGTGACCACAACGAAAATTTTCCAACACCTTTAATATTTTTCATCTGCTGCGCCCGAAAACACAGGTAGGTAGGTAGATATAATAGGGCTTATAATTTATGTTATAATTTATTTATTTATTAAAGTGCCACTATTAAATAGTTTTAAACGCTTACGTTGCCATTAAATAAAATCAATAACAAATTATAATTAAGCAAGTTATTTTACTTTATCGCGAGAAGCATCGTTGTGAACATTATTTACATTACTGTATTTTTTATAATACTCATTTGCAATGATAAGAACTTTAATATTAAAATGTTATTAATATTTTATCAACAATTGCACATTTTACTTTCTGGAGAGCACACGTTCACACGCGCCGTCCCGGCTGGCATCCAGAATCCCTTTGTAAAAACTTTCGTTTGGTTCATCGAACTTACTTTCACCTATTGTAAGCACATGCTCTCAACGGAATGCACTTCAATTACATTTGTTAGCACGTCCCACGTATTAGATATATACATAATACCTATTGTATGATATGTATTAAATATTAGTGCTTCTCGCTAGAAATGGAAATTAGCTGTCGATACAAAAAATTCCGAGCCTTTCACACTTCTTTAAAATTGTATGATGTCTTACGTATTTTTATTGGAATTTCTTTAAAAGTTTATGGGTAATGCTGTACGGATCCATTAGACACAAATCATGGCCAAGTTTAACAGATGGTTGAAACTGCTTTCATTGGCAAAATTCTCCTAATTCTTGGCACGCAACTCTCATAACTGCGTGATGATGTTATACTTTCATTCTTAAATTCATTTATGCCACACAGTAAAGTGAACTATATGGCATTAGAACTTATTAAATGTAAATTAAGTAGAGCTAGACTGGTCAAAGTTGAGGGAACGACGTGGTCATTGTTCAGATTTTTCTCATTTGCTATTCAGTGTCTGTGTCGCGCTGCCCAAGCTATCTATAGTGAAGTATAAATAGTGTTAGTTGCCGGCCTGGACGCCGGAAAACGTGTACGCATATCTAAACATTAGATTAATATTAATGTCTCAGTGTCTTATCAATAAAATATTATGTGAAATTCGTACAATATTCGTATAATTGTCAGGTGAGTATCTATTGTAATGTATTATATCCCTCTCGAGTTCACAATAACCAATGTAATCTAAAATCTGTAAAAACGAGAACATGATAATCACAACATGCTACTTTTACGTTGTCATGAAAGTTAAATAATAAAAGACAAATACAAAAACGTGTAAAGCATTCTCATGTATTACGTCCATTTCCCATGTTTACTGTATAATTATTTTACTAAATGCGTGGAAAATTACGTACCTTCAGTGATCCGAGCTGGAAAACGGAAAAACGCTTTCTTTGTAAGTAATAACAAACAGTTAATAGCTGTTTAAAGAAATTAATATATCTATGTAGATTAATGAAACTTAGGAAATATTTTTTACTGTACTTAAGTTTTTTTATATTATAAAATATTTTAGTCCCTCACACACAGTCAGTTGGCTCAATATTGACAAAAATAACGTTATTAGGCAGTCGAGTTATTAAGGCACTTGTGAAAATCAGACGATAATTGACCCCAGTGCTATACGACGGCTCTGATAAAAAGACTGACCTCTGTCGATTCGACTCGTCTGATTGCGCACTCATCGTCTTTGTCTATACGCTCTAGAAGTATAAATCTTGTAGAATAACAAAACTAATCAAAGGACTGACCTTAAATTTGCCGATAAGTTTATATTATTCTTGTTACCTACATTAAATTTGTTTTATTATTTTATCAATTAACTAGACGTTCCTCGTGTCTCTGTCCATGTGGAAAAATTATTTTCCATGTTTGCCTATTCAGTTAGATTTTTCATTAATGCTGGTTAATTCAGCATCTATACCTATTCGTGCCAAATACTGGAGAAACGCGCACGCGCGTCGTCCATGTCATATATAGTTTTATGTGACACATGTCGTAAAATGACATGTATCACATAAACCTTTCTGCAAATTGACAGCTCTACTTTGCGCAAAAATTATCATGAAATGCATCAGTTTAAAGAAATGATCACCTCTAAGTATTTTTTATGTATGTTTTTTTACATGTCCATGCACATTTTTTGCTTATTAAATGAAAATATTTAATAAGAAACTCGCAATAACAACTGACTAGGGCAGGACTTGACGGTAAAGAAACCTGGACTTAATAGTCTGAAATCGCCTACCTGCAGTGAGCTAGCGTGGTGATTAATGCTCGATGCTTGAGAAGAGGCCTTTGCCCAGCAGAAGGACAGTTACAGCCTGATTTATTATTTTTATATTTTAGATACACTTAAATCAAAAAGTAACAAGAGCCTGAAATACATAAAAACATTATCTTAATCCTTAGAGTAAGTTATTTTTAATGATACACGATAAAGATTTGCCTACGTGAAATCGGCTTGAGATGAACGGAAGAACTTTCTGACAGCAATATAAAGGGGTAAACAACATCTCTCGCTAAATATGGGGTACCCTAATGGTATGCACTTGTAAAAAAAAACATTGTCCATGAAAGGCTCTACGAATTAAGGTAAAGAAAACATTTTCCAAGGTGTGAATTTGACACAAGGTGGTTCATTAGGTGAGTAGGTGCTAGTAATCAGGCTAATGTTACATGTCGCTTGATACGATGCCAATAGCGCGAAGCTTACAAATGTTTTGCGTATGCAACAATCGTAGGCAAGCTACAAATAACCACAATTTTAATCCAAACATCTCACAAATAATTATTTTGTATTTGCGTTGGATCCCAAAAACTGCTTAGGATCTCAAATATTTTATTAAAATGTGAATTCGGGGGGTACCTTCGAAAACAAAATGTATTTGTAATAAAAATAGGGTAGGTACCTATTCGTTATTGATTCAAACTTATTAAACATATTCAAACTTTTGTTGTTTATAATTTCCAAAGTTATACAGATTTTAAAAGAAAAGTATTGAAATCGAAATGTATTTAGTGATTTTAAATTTAGTGTGGTGAAGTAAAAGCACGATCATTGTCTACATAAGAGGCCATTTCGTTTATTTATTTAAATTTAATACCTACCTAGGTTTTTAATTTAATGGTCTACAATAGCGTCACATAGAAAGGTATGGAAATCATGGTAGGCTTTTGTCCTGCAGTGGGATGTTTAAGCTAACAATAAGGAAGTAAAACGTAGAAGGGTTTTCAAACGGCTCGGATATATCGAAAATAACTTAAGCAATTAATTAATTAATTAATATTTCTATCTATTTTATTCCTATACATATATAATATTTCCTATATTATTATATCCATAATATAATAATATCCTGGTATTTAAACCTTTCTAAAATTATTTTAATACCATTCCATAACTATTTAAAAAATCATGCCAAAGCTATTTGCAGAATATTAAAAACCTTCTATACTATATCAAACCGTTTCGGCATTGTAGAGCTAAACCAGAAATACATGTAGAAATACAGTAAATTTTGGTACAAAATCAATCGCTGTTCTGAAAACAAAGGCTTCTTTTTGAAATCGGTTAAAAACGATGTACTTTTCTTTTTAACAATGGGATTTAATGGTAACAGGAAATATGGATAATGGGATATAACGGTTATTCTGAAAAACGGAATTCATATGCTGGATTTAACGGAAAAGATTGAAACCGTTTATAAACACTGTAAACAAATCACTTAAGTCAGTACATTCTAAAACATGTTAGTACTCAGGTAAGTAAATGAGTTTCATCTGAACATTACACACATGCACTTGCTTTTACTGATTTGAATGGAAATTGTGCTATGCCTATTAGAAATAACAACCTACCTAAGTACAAACTTTGAGACTTTTACCAACTATAAAAATAGCTTTAATGAATTCGGCGTCATGTGTCGGCGACTAAATACGGTTTGTATAAAATTGTTGCCAAATTTTTATCTTTAGGATTGAAATCAACACAAGCTATGTTGTGTCTTTGGGTAGCGGGGGTCAGGTAGGCTTTGTTAAAACTGAAATTCGTCTGCATCTGGTAAGATTAGAAGCCAATCCTAACAAAGTTAGGGAATAGTAAGGAAAACAAACTTCACCAAAATTGTGACCTACATAATAATACTTTTAACTCTTTAGGACACATTTTTCGCGTGGTGAGCATAAGCTGATTGAAATTCAAAATTTGTGAACACATGTTTTACTTTCACAAATAATTTAAAAATGGAAAACGCGAAATATTTGCACTTTTACAATTTTGTTTCTCTGTTCGAAATGTCGAACTCTTTTAAGCGCAAACGCGACAAACACTTGTTAGTAAATCAATGTATGTGAGCTCATAATAGTAACCTAGGGTGACTTGCGACACCGCCCCGTGACCCTGACTAATACAATAACAACACGGGTCTAGGATACGCACTTGTATATTGCGCGTAATTGATAATGATAGTAACGAAAATCTTATGCAAAATTACAAACTTAAATTATTAAGTTTGTAATTTTACATTTAAGATATTAATATTTAACCTTCTTATTTAATAAATTTAATTAAATACTAGATATATTTAGGTAGGCTAGTCTTTAGGTAATTTTATAACTTAACGAGGAAAACAATACTACACAATAACACGGATAATACGCCCTATTTTCCTTCACAATAATAACAGTAACAATTAATTTGTAATAATTTTAATTTAGTACTTTAATAATAGGAATATCTCGTACCACTGAGTACTAATTATTTACATAATAATTTGAACTGTTAAGCTAACTCAGATCGATTAATATCTCATTATGATCATGTTTTATTTATGTTGTAGCGATATTACGTATGACACAATTACGTAGTTTCGTTATGTAATTTGACCTATTTGCACACATGGAAAGCTATTAGGTACAATTCATACTGAGAAAAGGTATCTATGTAAAATAAGATTCGTAGCACCGTAGCATCTGGCGTAGATAATATTTTAGAATAGGCACGTAATAATACTTATTAGTTATCTGCTGACTACGAAGACCTCTGTCACAAATATTTTATAGCCAAATTCGTAGCTTGTGGTGTAGCAACAATTGCTACAGCACAAGCTACGAATTTGGCTATTAGTCTCTATCTATATAACTGGGATACAATCGTAAAATAATGGTAATGTTTATAGATACTTATTCATATCTTTAAAATAAAGGTTATACTTTGTTATCTACATACGGATAAAACAAAAGTCACTATATTAAATACATTGCGTGCATAAAAATCATACTTGATAAACAAACACGATATCAAATAGTTTATTACACGCAATCAATAGGGCTTCTTTCAGCAGAGATGCTGACGAGATAGCGGAAATATAAATGATAAAGCGTAGTGAATAATCGTTCCTTGTAGTACTAAAGTGCACGCTTTGTTTGATTGAATCCTTTGTTTTGTAATGACGACGTAATGCGTAGGGCTTATTATTTTTAACATGAACTACTTAATTAAACATGCCAACTAGCAATGTATAGTCTTTATCAATAGACGTTTGCTTATTACAAATAAATGTTTTGTCTTTAAATGGATTGAACTTTGTCACTGTTTATTTTTGGTTCAACGATATACTTTATGATAGGTGAACGCGCTATTTTATTTTTACTTGCTAGTCAAACAATTGCACAGTAGTTTTGCAAACAATGCAAGACGTCTACCTACAGTTTTTAATTACAATTCGACGTGAAAGGGGATGAACAAAGAACTGCTTTCTTTTGTTTCATCATTGACAGGTTTACATAAGCTAACATTACGGCCAATAATTCCGTAAGGGTAGGGTAGAAGTTAGTTAAAAAGTGTGCACAACCAGCATTATGCATATCTTCATTGTAGGCATTATCTTTATTGTAATTAGGCTCGACTAACATTGTTCTCACATAAGACCTCAGAACAATATAACCTTAAATATTGTAAGCCATTATATTTAAAAGAGCAACCATGGAGTTTCTTGCCAGATTCTTCTCCATGAAGGGTAGGTTGCCCTTGGAACTGGCAACTAGAGTCACTCTTACAACAAACAATATTAGAATTAAGACTATTCATAAGTGCATGAATAAAAATATTTTGATTTTGATACACTTCTATAATCCTCTGAAATACTTAAATTCTTATGCAGTAATAGGAGAAACTTATAAACAAATTAGGGCTTTCATTCGCTGTGCTAGATAAATGATATTGATGTTCTGGTGCTTCATACGTAGTGCCATACCAGTGTAACAAATAAATAATCTCTATAATAATGTCTTAAATTTTCACGATCTCTGTTGTATAACGAATAACGAAACAATTTTTTAACCGGATCCTTGTAATTCTTATAAAAGTTTTAATCCTTACATTTCGAGAGTTTGCAGCACCCATGGTCGCAGGGAACTGACACTGATATCTACTGGTTACCCTGCGATGAGCACGGGAGCTGCAGAGCTCTCGAAACGTAAAGTTTAAAACTTTTATGAGAAATACACAAAGATTATCTGGTTAAAAAGTCGTTTCATAACCTGTAATCTGTATTTTTGAAGATCTTTGAAGGAGAAGGCGTTGCGGTGTCCTTGTCCCCGACACAGAATCTCCGAGGCATTTTGGTATATTGAGGCACCTAATACCTACTACTTATGTGTAATAATTAGGTACTTTACACGCGCCAAGGGTTCGCCAAATAAAACCATTGAATTTATACACATTTCATCATTCTTCTTTTGCGACATCCTGACACAATGCATACGAATGTTTGTATTATAGCTTGACCCAAGGCAAGCTTGCGTCTCGTGTATTACACAAACGCATCCTTGCACAAAAACTGTCCGATGCATACGGTACCTATTACATCTTAGGTTTATGTAACACCCATCATATTCATCACGTAATAAAAGGTATATCATCAGACTTATAAACAACATACATACTTTTTAGACGTGATATTAGTAGTAAAAAATACATGAAGTTCAACTTTATACAAAAATGTAATATTATATCAAAAATAGAAGGATGGAAAAGGGATATTTCAGATAAGTAAACCTTACCTTCTCTTAACTTAAAGGGTAGCTTAAACACTCCGATATGTTCCGTAAATCAGTTCCTTACCTTAATTAGCTTAAAAAAGCCTAGGTTTATTAATATTTTTTACTGCCAATACCCTTATACAATACTTGCGAGTGATTTTATTATTAGCTTGACCCAAGGCGAGCTTGCTTTCCATGTATGACGCAAACGCATCCATATACAAACAACTTACCGAAGCTGTACTTCTTACGTTTTTTAAAGTGACATATACAATTATACATATAGCACTTCACAGATTATATTTTTATTTTTTTATATAGAAAATTCCTGTAACCTGTAATATGTAGTTATGTACCCACTGTCAAAAATTAGTTCGGTAAATCGGTAAATATCGAATTCAATTTCTCGACGGTATTGAATTGTAAATGTTAGTTAAGTAGGTAGGTATGTCTGTCTTTTGTCCTTCCTACTTGATATTATAAATGTGAAAGTTTGTTTGTTATTTTTTCACGCAAAAACTACTGAATGGATTTTGATGAAACTTTTCAATATTATAGCTTATAAGTACATCAGAATACTTATACGCTACAATTTATCAACGTACCACACGGACGAAGCTGCGGGCGAAAGGGATCTAAAGTGGCATATCCGTGGTACTTTATGTATCATATAAACATAAGCATTGTTTTCTTAACTGAATAACAATAAAACACCATTTCATTGAAATTAGCACGGTTATTTGTATTCTATAGGAGTTTATACAAAACGTTCCATATCACTTAAAATTCTGAACACATTGAGAATCGCCGTTAACCTCCTTTGGACTGCCAGAAAGAAAGTAGTCTCGATCAATTTAGTTTAATAAATGATTCGCGAAAATATTATAGAAGTTGACAAAATAATAATTAATTTTGTCTTTAGCCCAAAAACAGTCCTGGTTTTTCTTTTTTTTATTAACGAGAAGCAGCCTTTTGAAATTCAATACAATGACATAAAAGGAAAAAAATATAAAGCAAATAAATATCAGCTAGCGTTTCGTGCGTTGAGCAGTGGACACCGATTACCCTACACATGGTACTTACCTAATCGTAAAGCCAAGTTGGAGGGCTCATAGCTACTTGATAAATACAACAGCGGGTAGCCACAACAAATATGACTTCACAATACACTCTAGATCAGCACACTCTAGATCTTATCAACAATAAGTTGATCGAAGGTCAGCGTGGTAGAGTATGACTCTCTTTCACCTCCATTTGAAAAAGAAAGCCTTTGTCCAACTGTGGGAAAATGTAGGCTATATATTTATAACTAGAGATCGCCTAAGAGTCTTTTTTAAAAAAAATACTGTAATATTTGATTCTCCATTTTTTTAAAATTATAACACTAAAGTTCGTCAAAAGTTACTATACAAACAAAATAAAACAGGACAATTCACAACAGAAGAAAAAATGTTACAAATTATACGAAGCACTGTTCCATAATGTTTATAAATCCAATTGATACTGATGATAGAGAAACAAATTCGGCACAAATTGATGTCGATGCGGGGTCATTATTCATCTGTTTGACGCATTTAGAGATTTTGGTAAATTTGAAAACTTACACGATGAGAAATAACTGCCTAAGTACTGGTATCTACCCAAATTATCAGTGTTGTCTAATGATAGCTATTGCATATTATGAAATAAATATTGGAGGTAGAGTTTAGTGAAAATTTCTTATTATTTTCGAAAATTAATTATGTTTACCTACGTGTTTATTAGGTCTAAGTTACCTGTTTAATACCAAGTTATTTAGTAACTTTATTATTATCTTGTAGTTCATTTTTATAACCAACTTTAGTCCATAACATCACCAGATGAGCTATTTTAAGGTAAAGAGAAGTAGTTGGATTCACATCAGCCATGTTATCGAAGAACATACCTAATTTAGTAAGAATTTAACGTAACAGTAAATTCAATGATATTTGACGAAGAAAAGTAAAGGTAGTAAAGCTTTAATAATAGCTGCTCTACAATTGCTTACTCTTCTAGCTGAAGGTATTATGACACAAAATTTGTTTAATTCTTATAGCCCTACAATGTCTTAGAAAAAAGAAATACACACAAGTAACTTGGTAAGACTGCAGACTTGCAGAGATCAACTCTTCGGTTTACTACTGGCTGCATAGGTTTGTTGTCTATTAAATATTTTTAACTGTCGTGTAACCCTGACGGAAATATTTTCCCTAATCGATCCCGATTGGAGATGCGCAATATTATCTCACAATCAAATGATTAATCTATTGATACCCCAATTCTCTATCATTTAAGTAACCGTTACTTATTTATTTTTATTAAACCTTCTGTTGTTATAAAAAGTTTTGACATTACAAAGTTCCTTGACCACATTTGATTGTTGAACAAATATTTATTTTGGCATAAATCATTGTCTTCGCAATGTAAATAAATACTAACAGGTAACTCTTTGGTTTACTACTGTAACAAGTAAACATACAGAGAAATAAAAGTTAAAGACTGACTATTATAAAGATTTTAAGTAGATTAAGTAAATTGGATCAGTAGCGAAAATCGTAACCAATAAGCGGACAAAATAACAGTTCGCCACTTGGTAACTCGATGTCGTTTCGGTGAGAAGTGGGACATCTGACTTTCTGACCTACACACGGTATTCTCGGTTCTTGAATTACTGAGCAATTTGAAGTAGATGTACCTGGTATACCTATACACCAGTCAGTATACTTTTTACCGACAACTTCTTCCTGTGAAATGTGAAAGTTTGCTGTAACTGCAAGTAAATAATTTGCTATGATAAAATATTTTGTAAGAACTCACCGTAACTGAAAAGAAGTGGTCAGTCCCTCACATGAAGTCTGTCCAAAGGCGAAGCAAATGCGTGCTGATCAGCGAGCGAACAACATTTCACTCGTTTTCGTGTTGAACAAATAAAAACGTCGCATTCACATACTAATTAATTTTCGAGAGAAACTGCGCGACGTACGGTATAACGCGCATACAGATAGCTGTGTGACAGAACACTGAGGTGTGTGTCGAACCCGCAACACGTCCGAGCGAACGAGGCGAGGAGGTGGGCGAGTGACCACTACACTACCGCACGCGGCGCGCGCAGTGAGAGTTGTGCCTGCCTTGCCTTCCTCCAGTTGCGTGTCGCAGGCACCACGCAGAGCGTCGAAGGCCGCGGCTGCATCCGCGAGATGCTGCACATTGCACATGCACCCGCGTCCCGTGCGCCAGCACAGTGCGTGTGGGACCGCATCGCGGCCAGCGACACTTGTCGCAGCCGCAGTCACACGAGCGCAGAACGATTTTAGCGACGCGTCAACATCCGCATAGAATTGTTGTGTCAATTATTGTGAACTTCAACACTACATGAACTCCCGGTCAGTGATCGGTTACACTAACGAGTGATTGTATACTTACATTATTTATTTTTTATAATTAGTTCAAAATGATAAAATGTAAACATGTGATACCTAAATTGTTATAATTATTATTACAATAATTATTAACAGTAGTTAGGTATTAGGTATTTATTTATTTATTATTAGGTACGAACTCGATGTCCAGATTCAAAATTATTATACAAAGAAAATAGATTAATAATAATTGCTTAGAATCCTAGATAGCAAGAGAGATAACTAAGTAACCTTCCGAGCATTAATATATGGTATGATAGCTGGATTTATTTTAAACCGACTTTCGAAAAGGAGAATTTTTTAATGTTTGTACACCGATGACTCCGGGATTAGTGGGCCGAATTGAGTTCGAAAGAGTAGGTAGGTACCTATCTCTCTCCGATTGGTCTCATAAACATATTGTTGAACTTCGGAGATAGCTCTAAAACTGTACTCCTCATCGGACGTTAGCAAATCTCTCGTAACATCTAATTTCACTTTGTTTGTGTTGTTGTCACGTGTACGCTAAAAAGTAGAGGGAGAGAAACTAACATTAAAGTAAGAACTTTAAAACAGAAATAAAGCTAGAAATAATTCAAATACGTTCGCTTTGGAGTCGGTGCCAGTTAAGTGTCCCAGATTTAAAAACACCTCATCCTAAGCCTTTGTACCGACTTTAAAGTGAATGTATTTGTGTTACATCTAGCATTTTAACCAAAAAATTAAACCTCGGCTCTAAAAAGTGCTGAGGTTTCATTTTTTGGTTAAAATTGTAAAGCTTTATTTCTGCTTTATATAGTTCTCAAATATTTATCATGCCTATAATTTACGTACCAATGAAATCACGCTATTTGCCAAAGCAATATAATAAGGGTTTAATTACCTATACCGAAGATGTTAACATAATAATTTCTTGACAGAAATGCCACAATAAAGAGAATGGTTTTGGCACCTGCTGATTACCTAACCGTGAAATTATTATCGACAGATTATGAGAACAGATGTTCGTTCGGTTGCAAACGTAGCACGTGTCACTCTTGAACGAGCACGGACCTTGGCCGCTGGTACACCAACCACACCAACCCTATTACTTCATCCCTTTCTACCGGCCTTGCAGTTGTATTATTAATCCCTTTCGCACACTGGTACGATGTACGGGGTGCTGGTGTTGGTGTAAAGTTGTTAGACGTTGTCACCGGCAACGGTAGTCCGATACACGGCACGCGGCTGCACAGCGACCTGACGTGTTCAATAACTTCCACTTGACAATATTGTTAATTATAGTAAACTATTGAAAAGTGTTTGTAACATAAAATAAGCTGCATCACAACATGTAAGTTCACGTTCATTGTTTAAACTTTAAGTGTTACGAGATTATGCGATCATCGGATATGAAAATGTAGAGCTGGACAGTGTTGAAACGTTAGTTTGACCTAGAAATTGTTCTTGACCTAACATTTATTTGTTATTTCATAGTACATTTATTATTGAACTATTCAGTAAACATAAGCGTATGTTTATTTACTTTTTAAATTAATATTTTTACATGCCGACATGGTCAATATTTTTTTAAACAATTTAAATTCTATTTCTGTTATAAATTATCTACCTATCTAGTTTAATCAAATTGCAAGTTATCAAAACTAACTTCTTATTCTGTCTCTTACTTTTTTCCAAATGTATGCATAATACAGACACGTGGATTTTACATTCTAATCATAGGTAATGAAAATTGAGATTAATTTAAATAATTAATTATAAGTAGGAAGGTAGTTGTTTTTTTTAATAATGACTTACAATGATTTAGGAGAATTGATCTAAGATACTGCGTAAGAATTTAATTCGTATTTATGGTTGATTTTTGTGGATACTTTGCTTTATTATCTCATAATAATTATGATTCGAGCATAATGTATCTATCTGACTTTCATGGGTTATTCGTAAATGTTACAGAATAACAGTTACACAATCAGCTAGATATTGGTGCCAAAGTAAACAAAATTAATAACCTGTCGCGATATTTGAAGAAGCTTATTAGTTCTATAGGTATATTGAAATTTGTTTTTTTTAATCAAAATATAACTACACTAGAGATAGGTACCTTATATACCTATTTATTGAGTTGGTAATCGCAAACCTAAAACTGACAGATAGAACTGTTAAATCATTTTGTTCGACGCAGTTACATAAGGTGCCCCTGGCCACCTCATTGATCGAGTGGTACAAATGTTAATATTTTTAAACGACTTCGATATTCTTAGCCCCATATCATGTAATAAATACCCTTTAGCTACACATATATTTATAGAGCAATAATTTTGACTCTATCTAGAAAGTAAAAAAAGGGTAAAAGGTGACATCATACAGTGGGGCAGAATCGGTTTAATCATAATAATTGATATCTAAGGAAAGCACTACTGATTTTTTTTTCACGAAAGAACCCAATAACTATTTATATTATAACTTGGGAATCGAACCGAAACTGAACCCACTTAAAACAGACACGTAAATTATACAATTTACATGCTTCAGTAACGGGGATTATGTTACGTACTTAAAGGTAATAATAATTATCCGGCCAAAGTACATGCACTTTTCACCCCACGATTGAATTTTTTATGTCTTCGCTAGGGTAGGCAAGGTGATTATGTTTCCGTTAAAACATCGAATAATTTAAAAATTGGTTCCCAAACTTGATAGAAACCTACTACTATGCTTAGTAGCGAAAAATGTTATAATATGTTGGAGGTGGCCCCGTAGGAAATTTATAGGTCTCCTAGGAAATTTTTGGAAAAAATCGAGGGGCTCCTCCCTTGATTTAAGTACTAAATGACTGAACTATGGTCATAGTTAAAAATGCCTAGTTGTAAAGCTACGCTATGAGTACCCACACTTCTGTCAAGCGTTTAGTAATGGGTCCTATTTTCTCTTGATAGCTCGGCGACACGTGTCGTTACTCGATGATCAATGCCACCGGCATAATTAGTATAGATCTACATTTGTGATCAGAGGTCAAATCTAATTTACCTATTATTTATTACAGGTTATAAATAAATAATATTTATAAAAATAATGTAGATGTCAAATGAGTAATATAGGACATGACAATGACATTATCAGAGACCTTCGATGACTCCATAACTGCAGCTGATAAAATTGAGAGTTCTGTTAATTTAAACTCACTGTATTGTTCTCACCTTTGGACAAATAGTAACTTACGAAGTGCTATAATAGCAGCACCATATAGAGATAAAAATGTGATAACATACTGTTACACATGTAAAGGTAAAATAAGAAAATATGAACTGAAGTCACCGAGAAGTTTCACGCCACTTAATCATTCCACGCCTAACAAAGACGTAACAATAGACAAAGATGAAACGTTTGTAAATGAACGGCAAGAACATCCCATTGATACAAACACATGTGAAGAAGTTTGTTCATATAATAAAAGCTTTACAAAAGACTCAGGATCCACAAATGTGGAAAATAATCAACGCATTCCTTCCATATCTCAACAAATTGATTCCAGCTTTAGACACAAATACGCTTCTTATGAAATGGCCTCTAATGATTCAAATCGACACAGACTGAGGAAGAGCCTGAGAGGTTTTGGGTGTATAGTTAATTTTGCTTCGACTGATAGTCCTGTGAAGAAGAGAACACAGATACAAGCATGCTCAATAAGTGTGATGATTGTAGCGATCGTAATAATAAGTTTTATTTTGGTCAATTTTACTACTCCTAATTTTAAAGGTATGACCAACAAGATTAGTACAACCGTAGTGCCAACAAAAAATATAGATATCAACGAAACAGCGTCAGCCATTACAAACATTTATTCAGATCTGCCGCCTGTAATAGATATCAATGTAACAGATGAATATTACACAACTACAGAGCTAGCCATCACTGTCAGTACTGAGAACTCTACATTGATTAATGTTTTAACAAAAATTCGTAAGAACATAAAAACATATCCAAAGATTTCAAGTAAAACGGATGAAAGTGCAAAACCTAAAGAAGTCAATAATAGAGATCTATCTACAAGATTTTGTTCGTGCCAAAAAAATGAAATTTGCATGTTGGACGAGAATAGTGGCACGTCCGTGTGTAGAAAGTCAGCAGATGATGATGATCCGACAGGTACGTAGATAAAAGAGGTTTATAAACTCTCTACCTCTTTTGCAAAGTATTTACTTAGAATGGTTAGACACCAATCACCAATCGCCGCAGTTATATCTGTTGTAAGTCCAATATAACAAATGAAAGCGTTCCTTTCGCCATATTACACAGTTCCAGACTCGGTATTGATAATTTCCTTATGGATAAACTAAATAACTTAGCCAGATCCGGGAATCGAACCCCGGACTTTGTGCTCAACAATTACGCTTGCAACTACACCAACTAGACCAACAATAATAGAGTAGGTTTATGATATTTATGTCTTATTGTCCCGACCCTTGCATACGCCAGCCCGGGATAAGCCTTTAGCCATAAACATGTCACCAAATAATCAAAATCATATCCCTAACAACGCCCCCTTGCGCGCTTTGCCTTTTAATTTAGTTTAATTACTTTAGGTGGGAGCTTTTTTTGGTATCGCTAGAAGTCTATCTTATTGAGCTGTAACACGTCACTACATTTTTTTTTTTCGGTACTACAGGTTGTGGAGGGTTGTGCGCGCTTGAGACTGAAGCTTGTCAATTAGTTGATAAAGCGCGAGGAGTGCGCGTGTGCCGCTTGCTGACTCTTGTGACGTGTTCACCAGATGAATGGAGATGCCGTAATGGCCTATGTGTACCTGCTGAAGCTCGGTGTGATGGTGCAATTCAATGCTATGACCGATCTGATGAAACGTATTGTGGTAAGGTGTCTTAGGTACATATTATACACACTATCTTGTACACTAAGATAAATTATGTTTATAAATATTAATATTTACTAATGATACCTTAACAGAATGCGATTTAACGAAGCAGTTTCGATGCGGTCATTCCATATCTTGTTTCTCACACTCAAAATTATGCGACGGAGTTATTGATTGCTGGGACGGTTACGACGAAGTCAATTGCACTACTGGTAAGTTACCTAAGCTACCAGAGAATTTTTTAAAGTTCAATGATCCTAATATATGAGTGGTAGGTAACTAGGTACCTATATACCTACTATTTGATCATGTGTATTTTAAACCATTACCGAGAGCAGGTAGACGCACTTTCTTAGTCACTGGATTTAGCGCTTATAAAACAAACTTATCTACCTGAATATAGCACAACAATAAACATAACTTGGTTATGTATATGCTCATTCAACCTAACGGGACTTCATTTAATTTCTTTCCCCTTTATTAAAATATAAGTTTTAAACACAATAGAGTTTGACCAATTAATAACATAGAGCGCTTACTGACGAGTTTGAAACTGATCAATAGATCCCAATTTTATACATTGTTTTTTACAGAATGTCCTCCCGACAAATTCACGTGCACCGATGGCCAGTGTATTTTAAGTTCAAGATTCTGTGATGGACTAGCGGATTGTGCGGATGGCAGTGATGAGCCCGATGGCTGTGGCGGCAGTTGTGGGGCACATGAATTGCGTTGCAGAAATCAGAGATGCGTGCCGCGGTCAGTTCAATGTGATGGTCATGACAACTGTGGCGACCTCACAGACGAGATGCATTGTTCTTCATAACTACAACAGTGACATTATTATCGTTATAACCCCTATTGCAAGTGAACCAGCCATTATTCAACGAAAAATGAAAATGTGCCAGGAAAATTCCGAGTGCTATTGAAGTAAATTAATTTTAATAATAATATTTTTTTCATTCAATTACAAGTTCCTACCTACCTATAAGCAGATAATTATACATAAATAAAAATTCAATTTTGACCGGTTGTACATTAACTGACAATCGAGCCTGTCGTTTCCTTCGGATCACAAATCGATCTTCGCGGCGTTCCGTGAAGTTCGATTTATCGAATCCGTATGGGAACTTGTCGAACGGTTGAATTGCTATCCCGACCTTGGTGTTCCCCATTTGAATTTATACCTAGCTAACTATAGATTGACTCACATATTTATAAGTATGAGATGACTTAATCTATTCTACGAGCTAAAATGCAACAAATTATGTAGGTGTGTTTAGATGGCCGAAAATCAATAATTTTCAAGAAAGAACTACTTGGTAATTTGACGTCTTCCAGGCTTCCAGCAGTCACCCCAAGTATTTAGCCCCTCAACCTTAAAAGTACAACCACGACTAGAGTACGTACTGTATTTGGGCTCAATCAGCTGGATCACCGCCACATCTGGCCTATCTTAAGTTCCACGAAGCTGTATTGTAAAGCTAAAGGCGCAAGTTATCGACGTAGCCAGTGCTGTGCCAGCGCAGAGGTATCCTGCAGGTACAAAGCGCAGACCCTGGAGGAGCTCATAAATTACCAGACCTGGACATTCGCGAGACATCGCGCAATGGATGGTGGAATGGCTTGGTAATTTGAATATTCCATCAATGTTGAATTTTGGGCCTGAGTATCCAGATATTTATATAAGAATTTGAATATAACCTGTACTAGGTACTATTGTAGGGGTCATTTGTTTTACTTTTTGTCGCGTTTAAAAAGCGTTGTAAGAAATCTGTGCAGGGGTGTTTTTAGCCCAGCGCTGTAGGTAGGTATGAAGTATCGTGTGGAATAAACTTGTAGAAACCCAAAGACATTCACTAGCGATTTGAATCTCTTTGTAAAACAAATTAGTTTTATTACAACGCTTTTTTTACGCGTAGGTACCTAATAAGTCTAAATGTCTAAAACGAAGGTAAGTCAACATTCATTGTTAACAATCTATTTTTATACCTGTTGTAAAGACATACAATAACCTTAGAATTCAGACTATCTAAGTGTTTAAGTTTGGAACGTGTGCCAGATTTGCACCAATTAGGTACCTAACTATGGAAAAATCTCTAAATGGAGTTTTAAAACCTTGTGAAAGACCTACGTCTTTAAGCGATATTTCATCAAAGCCATGATGTGATGGTGTAAGAACACAGAATTCAAAGGTTAAGGGTTTTTTAGTGGCTTTGTTTAAGATAATTATTTCAATGCAAAAAGTCCAGATATCCCTATTGTGTCTAGTGATCCAGATTTCAGATCCAGAAAACTCACATTCATAAAATCGCGCGTCAAATCTATCTATGGAAAAATTGTAAACTGTGAACGGACTTCAGATCCAGACTCAACGAAGGATTAACTAAACACATATAAATCCAATAACTTCCGGATTGGAGTTAAAGAGTAATATCTTTATAATACTGGACCGCATCGCAGTTCAATCAAAGGTCATTGGTATCGCATCGCAAACGCGTAATATATTATCTGTGTCGCAATCAAAAATCAAAAACGTCAAAATTAACATATCGTTTGTCTATGATCGTAATGTCGACTTGCGTGGGTCACTCACTCTCTTCCTTCATAGAGTTTTTAGTCTATGTCATGATTATTACGTTTGTTTCCGTCATTGTCGCTTTCTAAATAATTATTTTCTAACCAAACACGAAATAAGTATAATTTTGCTAAAGAAAAAAATCGATTACCTGTAGTAATGGCTGATAGTGACGACGAATATGATCGTAAAAGGCGTGATAAATTCCGTGGTGAACGAGGCACCGCTGAAGGCAGCAGTTACCGAAGTAGTGATCGACGCGAAGAAAGAAGTCGCGGTCGCGAGGAATGGTCTGAGAGGTAACTGATAATGATAATTATGATTTATGTTGACTTGGATATCTACAATACTAATAACATAACTTTTTTCAGATCACAACCTCAATCCTTTGAACCTCCAAAAAATCCTAACCAAGCTCCAAAACCTATCAAACGTTCCTTAACTCTAATTATAAGGTAACACACAAAAAAGTAGGTCACCAGAACTGTTAAAATTGCTGAATACAGTAGGTAGATTAAAAATGTAGTTATTTGGCAAATTAATAGATATCCATGTTCTCTATCATTAGGTACAAGTATGCAGATATGTCTTAGTTTCTTTAGAAATTTAGTGTATTTTATTAAAAAGAAGTAGGTAAATCTTAGCAGAGCAAGACTGTCAGTTGGTTGAGTCTCATTTGTACCTTGAAAGGTAATTATTAATAAAATAAGAAAATTTAAATAATATGTTTTTATTTCAAAGATCACGGGGGGGGCGCTCTGGTCCTGACTACAGAGATTACCGTGGTGGGGCTAGTGCAAGCAGAGGGTACTCTCCAGTTAGAGGAGAAGGTCCACCTAGTAAGCGCATCAGACCTGACTGGCCTATAGATGAAAGAAGATATGGGGGAATGCCTCATGACTCTTATGGCGGGTATGGTGGCTGGGCACATGATCACTTTGGTCCACATCCTGCTCACCAAGGCTATGGGCAACCAATGCCACCAGTACCTGCAAGGTGAGAAGTCGCATGTTAAAAACATAGAAACACTAACCTAAACCCTCCAATTTTCTTGCTTGCTTTATTAGTTAGTAAATTAAGATTTTACTATTAAATACTTTTCGGATTCCAGGGACACAGTTTTACCTATGGGAGCAACAGATGGCCCACCTACCATGATGTCATTCAAGGCTTTCCTGGCAGCTCAAGATGACTCCATTACAGTCGATGATGCCATTCAGAAGTACAATGAATACAAACTCGAGTTTAGGAGACAACAGCTTAATGAGTTTTTCGTAGCTCACAAAGATGAAGAATGGTATGCATATTTCATCATCAAATAATAAACTTCTAGAACTACTCAATCATCAAAATTAATGGGGCCTCAAAATTTATTACCTCTTATTGCATGAGTAAATTTGAATTGGACTGGGAATTAGATTTAACTTGAAGAACCAATTATTTGCTCTCTGTATGGTTTGCTGGTTGTCAAGAAATTCTAAGCATACATCTCATATTTTTTTAACAATAACAGCCAAAATACTAACTAATATAGTTATGCTTAGAATTTTTTAAAGATACTATGCAAATGTTAACTGTAACCTTTTTTCCTACAGTCTACAGTGTATTCGCGTGGATTGCTGGACATCATTAAGAAAATTTAATCAAACTTTATGCATATGATTAAATGCTGTGTGTAGCTAGATTATTTCGCGTTGACCCGTAGCGCGCAATGCTACAGGTTTCGTTTCTGTTAGGGGTAGGGCTAAAATATTCCACACGTGTGGAACAGGTGAGATTATGAAGATTTTTTAAATATATGTATCCTAAGCAATTTTAGTTTTCTGTGACATCATGAACTATCTGGATGTGTTACAAAAGGTTATTTATTTCTGTATTTATTTAGTTCATTGGAGGCCGATTTTAAATGCTATTTTGTTTTTATATTGGTTGGATGCATCTAAGTTTATTATTCAACTTATGTATTATAATTATGTAAGGTACAATATTATTCAGATGTAGTGAACCCCTGAGTATTCTGTATTTTATTAAAAATGGCCTTGGATTCACCTTCCATTATTGTTGTAATTTTCTAGGCTACATAATTATACATACTTTTATAATTATTACATTTGATTTGTTGTTGAATGTTACATTTTATTTGAGTTAAAATCGGTCTATTTTTTTTTTTTTTTTAGTGTTTTATGGAAAATTATATTATAAAGCCCATTGTCTCATAATACTTTTTGTTTCTTAGGTTCAAGATCAAATATCACCCGGAGGAATCTGTTAAAAGAAAAGAGGAACAACTCTCTGCCTTAAAGGTATAAATACATTCCATATACATAACAATTATATATCTAACTAAAATATCTTAATCCAAATAAATAAAACAAAGTCAGGTTAGTTACACTATTTATAACTCAAGAATAGGGAAGATGCACTATTTTTATTTTTGTTTTCATTTTAAAGAATTCCATGTAGAATAGACCACAAATATATTTAAAAAATTAAAACATTGCAATTTATCCGAAAAATGCTGTTTTAAATTGACAGTTTGACAGTTCGCGGGAAAACGGAAAACGGAAAACTGGTTCGCCGTTGGCTTTCATACTTTTGCATATTTATTTAAATCGAATAAAAAATATTATTTACAAAGCATATAATTTTATTTTATAAATTTACAAAAAAGAATAACTTAAATATTATATAGTTATTACATTTTAATTTTGGAAATACAGCATCTATCCAGAATTTCTATGCAGCATTCATAACAGATAAAATGCTTTTATCGTATATACAAATATACTTCTTTTAATTTTTCAAAGTTTGTGTGTGCTATACAGAAAAGTGATATTTTCCTTATGCTGAAAAACATTTGAAGTTGTACTTGTGCCCAATATTTTGGTGTTATTTTATTGTCTTTCACATAGGAAAGTATGGTAGGTAGCTTCTGTTAAGGATATTTCACCTCTACTGTGTAATTTTCAGCCGTCAGGTGTTGCACCAAAAAAGGGTACTCGGCATTACGAAGAAATTCAGCTTCTTCAATTTTAATCTAAAATGCTGATTAAAATAATATAAACAATATTTATTACTACAAAGGCCTGGAACTAAACATACCTAACTAATTATTTTATTCAAAATATTTAAACTAGAGAAAAACTAATGATGTTATGTCAATACTAACTCTAGGTAAACACCTGGAGTCTGCTTTGATAAACCCAACGCCCATTTTTATTAAAAAAACGCAATTAATATTCCCTAATAATATTCACCTTTACAACCATAACGTCAAATAAGTTGTCAAAACAAGTGTGACGTCACGAAACGCTAATTCGTGTTTTAAAATACGTATTGTTTCAAGTCATTTTTAAATCGTAATTATTGTAAAAAAACAACAATATGTAAAATAAAAACGTTGCAGTGGCCTTTCTTTTATATTTTTTTAACGTTTTAATCATACAAATTCCATAAATATTACATCTGCATCTTCCCTATTGAATCAATTTGAATCATCTGTTATTTGTTGGATTCATCTCCAGCCCATTCAAGGTATTCAGCAGAATAAATAATTTTTAAATAGATCAGCTATTAATTATCAAATATACATAATTATTCTGTATAAATAATATTTGATTTGTTTTTAAATATTTATTGGTAATAACATAACAAGTTCGAAAATACAATAAATTACAGAATCGACTAAATGTATTCCTTGAGTTATTGGAGAAAGGTGAACTTGACAAAGTTTCTGTAGACATTGATAAGTCTGATAAATTGATCAGGCTTCTTGATACAGTAGTCATTAAACTTGAGGGTGGCACTGAAGAAGATTTGAAGGAACTTGATGAACCTCCTCCACAAGAAAATGTCAACTCTAATGACAAAGCAGGTAATTATCATTAATTTTTCAGGATTATGTGTTGTTGAAGTACTGTAATAAACACTTTATAATTAATTGTTATATTTTTCTAGATAAAGTTGACACTGATAAACCAGTAGTTATTGACGTGGATGAAATCAAAGTCAAAGAAGAGAAGGATGATAATGAAAAAAAGGTAAATTTTCATTTCATATGAAAATACAATAATCCTTTCATCAAAAGTAACACAGATACAGATACCAGCAATTAACACTTCGCCAACTAAAGTCAATTTTACAGTAGATAATAGACACAACTAAAGAGAAGAATGTGATAAAATACTAAATAAATAAATTAAAAATACTAGAGCTTTCATTATGAAATGTATATATCTAGTTGGCAGGTTAATGGTTATACACATATTTTGCAATTATTGCAAAATAGCGTATTGTGTAATTCAAAATTTAAACTTAAACCGTAAAATTTGAAAACGCAAAATGGTCAAAAATTTACTTAGCGTGGTGTTCATTGTGTCGAGATATTTCTGGGACAAAAAACATTTAATTGCAATGCCGAAGTATTAATGACCTATCGAAACTTCTGGAACCAGTATCCTCTTTCCGCAAAATAAAGATACCTATGTCTAAAGTTACAGTTCTTCAACTTTGGAAATTCAATCAATGACGTCATTTATTGGTATTCATACTGCCATCTCAGTCTAATAAAGAATCCAAATTTTGTCATTTTTTTAAACATACCTATTTCATTCCATAGGCCACAATATTACCTTATTGTACCAATATTGCGCGTGCCACTGCAATAGTGCATCATTCACATTTCATAATTTACAAAAGATCAACGAGACACATTCAAATTGCTGTAACATCTCTCCTCCTGAAGCTACATATTTGTGGACAGAATAAAATGATAAGGATATTATAAGACATCATCTTATAATATTTTAAACATAAGGACTTAACTTAACTTAACTTTCCTGCTGTTCTTTAAACTTAGCCTAAATCTGTTTACTATATTTGTCTCATCTTATTTAGATTATTTTCCCATAATGATAGTATTCACTTTATCACTATTTCTCAATGAACTTTGAATAGTTCTCTTTCCATAACTGAAATTATTTTTTATTGTGGCACAGGATAAAAAGGCTGAGTCACCAAAACCCACAGCACCTCTTACAATGGAGATTGATCCTCATTTACGTCAACTACAGGAGCAGGCGAAAATGTTTTCGCGGTTCAACTCTACTGGAACCGAACCAGAACCCGAAGAGGCGAAGGAGAAGGAGCCACGTAAGCCACAACCCTATTCGATCTATTATTAATATCGACATCTTTGCATGACGCCGATGATTAAACGGTATCTAACTGTGCTGTTGTATTTTAAAGACTTGTGCTGGCAGTTCATTATTAGCTGGCGGATACCACGCGCGGCAATTGGCCTTCAGTGTGTTAAAGCCCTCATACGCGGCTTAAACATAGTCTTTAAAAGACTTAAAATTTTAAAACTATTATCAATCAATCAATCATTTTTATCTTGAAGTGGGTTAAAAATGTGTTATTCATACTTGTATTATATAAGAAGTCAATTTTTTGTCGTTAGGCTGTGCAAATATCCAATTAGAAATCATACCAAGTATAGTCAATTTGTTCCTTCTTATTTGCAGCACCACCTGGATCTTCATCTAGTTCGTCATCTTCTAGTTCTTCTTCATCCAGTTCAGAAGACGAAGGCGAAGTCAGCACCCGCCGCAAATCAAAATCTAAATCCAAAACTCCTGATAAATCTCCCAAACAAAAAGAAAAGTCCAAATCTCCAAGTGTAGAAAAAGTTGTTGAGAATAATGAAATCGAAAATGACAAAGAAAAAGAAAAGAGTGGGGACGAAAAAGCTGAATCTGTTAGTGACGTCGTTATCGAGAAGAAAGAATGTCGTGCCTTACACAAAACAACTTCCATATTTTTAAGAAACTTAGCACCTACTATCACTAAAGCTGAAGTTGAAGCTGTAAGTAAAAATCAGCATTTCAACAAATCTTTAACTCCTTGCCTTGTAATTTTTAAACATTATTTTACAAATTAATTTTTAGATTACTTCTCCATTGGTAGATTCTTAATTTAGAGTATAATCATTTTTATATTTTTTTGTAGATGTGCAAGCGATACGGCGGCTTCCTACGTGTCGCTTTAGCAGATCCGCTGCCTGAACGTCGCTGGTTCCGTCGTGGATGGGTCACGTTCCGCCGTGACGTCAACATCAAAGATATCTGCTGGAATCTTAATAACATAAGGGTAAGTGTGATTAAAATTTATACGAAGAGAGTATTAAGAACATATGGCGTTTTTTACCGTGGATCGGTAATGTATGTTATTGATAGATTTCAATTAAATTACATTGCGCAAACCAATGTTGTCAATATGACCTAGCTTTTCTTTCCCTATACTGTTTTGATGATTTACATTTATTTACTTAAAATTACGTTGAAAATAGTTTTTATGATTAATTTTTTATTGTATTTTGTTAGCTTCGTGAGTGTGAACTGGGAGCTATCGTAAACCGCGACTTACAACGTCGCATTCGCCCAGTTTCGGGTATTACTTTAGAACGTCCGGTGTTACGTGCAGACGCCCGGCTTGCTGCAAGACTGGCCCATCTATTAGACACTCGTACAAAGCTGTGGAATGATGGCTCTGAAGAACAAGTTAATGATGGCGACCAAGCTAATCGAACTGAGGTAAGAAATTTATTAAATTTTTTATTTATATCATTAAAAAAATTAATCTTATTCTTTTACGAATAATTTTGGTATTTCTACAGAACTTCAGCCTAAATTCAAAGAACCCGGTCCTCCATAAGATTACGGAGCATTTAATAGAAGAAGCGTCGACCGAGGAAGAGGAGCTACTTGGTCTTGAAGCTTCGTCAGAATCTGCAGCTACTGAACAACCGGATCCAGAACTTATGCGCGTATTAGATCGCCTTGTGCTATATCTTCGTATTGTGCATTCGGTGGATTATTACAATCATTGCGAATATCCGTATGAAGATGAAATGCCTAATCGCTGCGGGATTATGCATGCGCGGTCTGGAGCACCAGCTAACAAAGTATGTCAACTTTATTATTCTATTTTTAAAGTTGAGTGACTGATTAACAAATTTATTTCTTTTTTCTTTTCAGCCAACCCAGCAAGAGATACAAGACTACGTTAAAACATTTGAAGGGAAAATGTCTGCATTCTTGCAAGACGTCAAACCACTTTCTGACGAAGAGTTACAAAAGCTTGGAATAAAGGTATGTTTATATCGTAATTCTCATGTTTTGAAATTTAACCTCTAATTTTAAAATGCTCCTTGTTCTTTTTTGTTCAGGATACGGACGCTGAAGTAGAAAAGTTCATTTTGGCCAATACACAAGAGCTAGCAAAGGATAAATGGCTGTGTCCTCTTAGTGGCAAAAAGTTTAAAGGACCAGACTTCATTAGAAAACACATATTTAACAAACACGGCGAAAAGGTTAACTTTTTCTATTATGTTTTTTTTAAATTTTATAACGTAAGGCTAAATTCCAAGTTCTATTGATTTAACTTCATGATATATTCATACCCTATTTGAGATGGAGGATGGAGGTGAAGTTTCTAAAAATCTATCCTTAGTCATGTTTGTAGAGCAGCATTTTAGGCTGTATGTTATACCATCGACCCGCTTCGGCTTCGCACGGGTGAAATATACATATTATAAACCTTCCTCTTCAAAAAACCGCATCAAAATCCGTTGCGTAGGAGATTTAATCACACATAGCGATATAGGGACAGAGAAAGCGACTTTGTTTTATACTATGTAGTGATATCGGGGAATCGGATCAGCCTCATCCTATAATTTTTTTTA
Source organism: Protodeltote pygarga (assembly GCA_936450705.2). NCBI lineage: Eukaryota > Metazoa > Arthropoda > Insecta > Lepidoptera > Noctuidae > Protodeltote > Protodeltote pygarga. Next base: position 8,478,637 of record OW388249.2, on the reverse strand, counting down.
AATTTATTTATAGACTCACGCCTGTATTCCCCAGAGGGGGTAGGCAGAGGTGTGCAGTACACCCACGTTTCGCCGGCTATTTTATAAGTCCCATGTAATAGGGCACACTTCCAGACTCCGTGCTGCTACTGAGAATTTCCTAATGGAAAAACCCAATAACAGTTTTGCCCGACCCGGGGATCGAACCCAGGACCTCGTGCTCAGCAGTCGCGCTTGCTACCACTAGACCAACGAGGCAGTTCTCCTATAAAAATGGCAGTAAAAGTAAAAAGCATTGTGTGTGCAGGTGGACGAGGTGCGGCGCGAGGTGTCGTACTTCAACGCGTACGTGCGCGACGTGCGGCGCCCGCAGCAGCCCGAGCCGGCCGCGCGCTCGCAGCCCGCGCCCCCGCACGCGCCGCCGCCCGCACCGTCAGTACTGCACCGCTTTGTATTGTCACGTCACGTGCATATCGACAGTGGAAAAGTTAAATCGCTTAACCGCCATTTTGGTAGTTTTACAAAACCGACGATCAAAGCTTTTTTAAATTAAAAAAATCATATCTCGTTTCCTATGGGGGTGTATAAAGATGAAAACATATTTCTGTAAATAAATTATCTAAAATACCTTATATTTAAAGGTTATGTAGTGCCTTTATTTTCCAAATTAGGTGTCGCTTAAGCGAAAATCACTCGTTCGTTAATAGAGAGTTGATAGAGAACTTGACTTAAAATTTAAGAGACCTTAACCGACGTTGGTTACAAAAAACACGGAAATTAGCGTCGGTTCAGCGATATGAAACGTAAAAAAGAAAACGGAAAAAAATTGGTCCACGTAAGCGCCAAAAAGTAGTCCGATTTACACGAAACCTTAACAGATTGACGCAGAAAAATAATATGTTAATTCTCATTATATATAATATATAACTTATTTTCGCCCAAAGTGGTGGTTAAGCGATTTTACCTTTCCACTGTCGATATGTTTTTTGAGTTTGTTAAAGCTAAATACGCTTCTTCAGCAGCTTCACAAGACTTATTTTATGTATATTTTTTACATGTTTATCTACACTCATATCGTAAAATTCGAAATATGAAATTAAAAATAATACCATAATGACAGACTTTATCAACATGCATCTATAACAAATTTAATGTTTAACAAAATAATGTTTTAAAATAACTTTTTTTCTATAACACTACAGTTTCGGCTTGACCAAGGAGTTTAATGCAATTTTAATATCGGCTGCATGTTATCTGTGGTGGCGCGCGTTAGGGCGCATGCGCGGTGAATTGAGTTTGTTTACTTCTTGATTATTGTGTTACTTTACTGTCGGTATAAAAACTTATTCTGGGTTTTAAAGTTCTGAAAATGTCAGTAATAATAAGAAAAATGTAACTCCTCCTGGCAATTAGTAAGTAGCAATGAAAATTTCGAATATCTTTTACCACAAAAATCAAGAAAATTTTACTAAGATAAATGACCTGACCATGAGGTTAAGTTATGATAAAGTATTATAGTGTATGAAACTACACATAACTAAGTGTTAAAACACTCGTGTATACTATATAAACCTCGCCTGCGGCTAGGTTTTTAAACTCACACTCGTGTTTTTATGTTTTGTGACATTAAAACACGAGTGGTTAACACGACATTAAAACCCCTGGTTTTGTGACAGTTTCATAAACTATTATTATGCACATGTTTTGCTTATTAAATGATATTATTTAATAAGAAACTCGCAAAAACAACTGACACGGGCGGCACTTGAACCCGTGATCCCTGGCGTGCCGTGCCATCGCTTTACTAAGTCACCGAGTCTGAACTGAAGCGGGCTGGGCAGTTGTTTTTGTAAGTTTCTTATTAAATAATATCATTCACAAGACTTGTGGTCACAGCGCACAACAAGGCAGCTATCATTTTAGGATATCTGGAAACTTATATCTATAATCACAAAACTTGCCATTAATTTAAATGTTAGGTGTCTATAAGGTGTCTTAAAAAAGTCAGAATCTGAACTACTATGCGCATGCTCTGCGAACGAATATGTACACTTCAGTCAGGCGATCTCCATGGTATGCACATGGAAGACTGCCGAGAGCTAATTTTGTCCTAGAGTAATTATTTTGCACGTAGCATGCGTAGTGATGGCGTATTGTGTTACTTTTAATCTGTTTAAAACGGAATGGAATGAGATGTTTATTCAAAGTTAATTTCTGCCGTTCACTTGCGAATAAAGTTGTAAATCCAATACTAATCAAAAGATAATAAACATCTGATGCCACCGTCATCGGTTTTCTGTATTAGATGTTTCGCCCTAATAGCAGGTATGGCGGCTCGGTGGGCGGCGGGCCGGCGGCGGCGCGCTCGTGGGGCTGGGGGGGCTGGGCCCCGCCCGCTGCCTACGTGCCCCGCCACCCACGGTTCTCACGGCCCAGGTAAAATACTTCATTATTCCACACTACCTTACCCTCTCATCTCTAAAGGCCACGTTTTCACTTGCAAGATAATCTCTGTTCTATCCAGTTCTGTCAGACTATTCGATAAACACGGTTTCATCCTATACAAGGATTTTATACCTGCATTTTTTTTTGCGTCAGACAGTATTGCAGAAATTTACTTGCAATTTTAAATACGCCGTAACTCCATTCAGTCGTTCAGGCTTTTATCCAGAGTAACTATCTATATTGTAAAAATGTTACCAACTTATCTATAATATAATTAAAGTTATGTTTGTGAGGAGCCTAATTTGGTATTTCTCGGGATTAGTTCAAATTAGTTTTGGTTCGTTATTATTAGCTTTATTATTTTTAAGTAACTTATATGTATATCAAATGAGACATCAAAGGTGAGTAAGCATTGGACGGCTGTATGGAGTAAGCCATGTTTGACACAGCTTTATCTTTGTGGGGTACTAATATATACAACATAGTTTCGTTTTAACAACATAACGAAATGAGTTAATAGGGGCCATAAATTTATTACTGGTTAAACCCTTGTCACTACAAGTTTGAGCCATTCATGAACTTACAGGCTCAAGGGGTGGTTCATATCAAATGTCACACCATCGACATATTTTATCATTCTGGCTGAATATGAGCCGATGTTACATTTTGTATGACAACCGTCTCCTAAGTGCTGCAGCTGCAGCAGTTATGTGCCTGAAATATCACGCTTAGATCATAGAACTGTCATGTTTGTAGTGTTATTATTAGTATGTTATTCACCCCTTGGCATGATTTTAAAGTGAAGACTTTTTCACCATATGGTATTATTAATTTATACAGTATTTTCAAGGAATTCTGTATGATGTATATTACACTAATACTTCTACCACTTTGTCTGCCATGCCGCAGACATAAATGTAATTTCTATTCTTCGCGGTCACCGGGTGACCGCGGTGGCGTTCAATTTATTTATTTAGGATCAGAAAACTAGTCTTATAGGTAATATACTTAATATAGAGGTCTTGAAATTTTGTAAATCTATTACTACTGGATAGCAGTTGTGTTTTATTTTAATATTCGACACAGTTAGAAAACGTCTTGAATATTTGTTGTTGTTGTAACTAGTGCGCGTGGCATGGAAATCAGATCTTATTTAATGAAATTGTTATTAATTTTTATCTTACTTGCTCGTAAATATCGTTATTGCATGCTGGTAGAGCTGAAGGTAAAACTAAAATACAATCCTAGTGCGCAATAGATAAAAAAACGTACCTGTCATTTGCAACTTTGCAAAAAAAAAATTAAATACTAGATGAAAAAAAAAATTAAGTTAAATTCTTCTTAGAAAAATAATTACCTATTATAAGTATGCATGAACAGTCGCAGTTCGAATCGGTCATTTAAATGAAATGTTGTGCGTTATTTTGTTTTTTTAATTTACTCACAAGTATAATGACATTGTATGTCACACGGGTGTAAATTAAATAATGAGACATTTTGATATAATTATGAAATAGAATAAGGTGTATCGATGTTTCCTTTCGTTAAAGTAAAAGATTAAGACTTTTTTGCCGTAAGTAAAATGTTTCTTTAAAATATCAATAAAAAATTCTGACACAATACAGTATTGTAAGAATCAAATACTAGAATTCTAAAATCCTAACTGCGCTTGATCGTTAAAAGTAAAAATGCATATTTAAATTCATTCTGCACCGATGCAATGTAACGATTCACAATGTAGAATGATAATAAGACATTAGATCATTGGTAGACACTATAATCGATTTACCAATATCCATAAAAACTCTTGTGTCATTCACTTAAAGCAGTTGCAACCTGACAAGCGCCAAATTGAGTGCATGTGAACATTATATAGTACCCTAATAATGGTTCTTCTTACTTAATATTTTTCGATGTTAATAAATAGAACGTTACATACCTTTATTAGTCTTTTTTTTTAAGTTAGAGACACCAGATATATACCTACTCATTTAGATATTATAAACTTCCTAATCTACCTAATCTACTTAAAAGTTCACAAATAAATACAATATTTAGTTGACTTGATTAGTAATTTTATATGTTACTCTTAGTAAGACTTAATGTAAGACTGAAATTCCTTATTCTTACATATATCGGCATCATAAACATTAGATCAAGTGTTCTCACTCACCCATATTTTTTGCATGACCTTAACATTTAGATTCATATTGCTGTCTGTCTATTATGAACTTATAATACATACATACATTATTATATTTATTGCTTCATTATTATAGCTGCTATAATTTATAAACGTTTTTTTTCTTATTAGGTACGTATATAATTTATGTGCATCCTTAAAATTTTAATTTTCGTTGTCGTTTACTTCGCAATATTTCTAAACATATTTATGAATTATAAGAAATAATTTACAGGGAAAATGTGGACCGGTCCCGGCCTATTATTGCATACAACGATCTTGACTTCCCGGACAATGGTGACATATTCTAAAAAAGTACATTACAAAATATATCATGTAGTAATTATTAATGTTATATTAAGCATTCCGTTGTGTCTGAATAATTTTATTAGTAAATAAGCAAAACACTTGTATAATATTGAAAGCCAAGATTTACAGAATAGATATCTACAATTACAATTTGTATTAACATTGTTATATTTTTTATTTTGGAACGAAACATTTTTACGGTTTAATAATAATTACAAGGCTGACCTGTAAGTTTTTGATATTGTATGACGTAAAATATAATTTTCTTTTGGACCATATATTTCTGAATATTAAAAATATAATTAATTACTCATTGACAAATTTCTTCATTTTATCGATAAAGTTTAAATTAATGTGCTTAATATACATAAATAACAACTTTTTACTGTCTTCATAAAAATGAACTTACATTACCAACAAAATTCTAAATTGTAATTTCCTTTTCAAACAATTGTCTCATTAATCAATATTGTCTTTTTCCTCAATATTTATTGTATTTTTTTAAATAAACTGTCCGAAATTCTAACGTGCCATCATTTTATTGACAATTCCTTTGCTTAACCTAATTTTTACAGCTACTCTACACCTACAACATCTTTTGCTGTGTAAATATATTATAATTCTAATAATTCCTGGGAAGCTAAGACTTTTTAAACCAAGTAATGTTTATGCATTGTGGCATTTAAGTAGTAAAAATATTAGTGTTTGTGAGTGGAGTTTCCTTGTGATGTGTGTTGGGTGAGTTGCCGCTAACGTAGTTAATGTGGTTGATTGTTAAAGGGGCGGCGGCGCCGAATTCCGTCCGGTGATTCACTACCGCGACTTGGACGCCCCACGCGAACCCGACGAGTTCATTTAACATGGACCCTCTCTTCATCAACTTGCCAAAGGATACAGTCACAAATACCATTTAGATTTTATTATCTTGTTGACACAGACTACAATAAGTATTTCTGTAAATAGATTAATGTTTTTGCTAGCGACATCATGCGACTATCCTTTTAGTTTTAAGCTAATTTTATGGAAACATATTTCAGCTACCTACTTATATAAGTGTATTTTTCGAATACATAAATTATTTTCTATTTATGATATTTTATTTAGATAGAGCTTAATTTTTTAGGGTACCATAGTAATAAAACCAGGAACCTTTATAGTTTAGTCACCGTCTGTTAGTCACAGCAATTTCACTCGCAGACTATCAATGATAGATGCAATTCGGCATGAATATACATACCTACATAATTATAACGCCGACGAAGTTATGAAATAGAATTACTAATACAATAATTTAAAAAAATAACTAGAGGGTGCCTCCCATAGATGTAAAGTGGGGATGATATTTTATTTTTATTTTTTACACTTACAATGATGTGTGTCATTTAAAAGGGCATGCTCTAAGGATAAAGAAAATATTTTTATGACTATTATTTTCGAATTATATATACCTCATAATGTGTAACAAAATTACTCATAAATATTCATGCAAAATGCTATTAATTTGTGAAAATTATATTATAATATTATACGGAATCTTACGTGCGCGGATCCTACTTGCACTTGTCTGGTTTTTTATCATCCGAGGATCCAAGGAGTGAGTCTGTTTCACGTTAGATACAATGCAGGAATGTTCAAATCACTAGTGAATAGGTTACTTCAAAATGTGTATCTTACTCGACTATTTTACATCATCGCTTAGCATCAGATAGCTAGCGGTCACACAAATAAATCAACCATTAAAAAATCAGCCAATTGCGAGTGGATTGCGCATTGAAGGTTTCATGCCACCACGAGTCCGACTAACACTTTGCAATTGTTTTTATTATTTGTTGCTTATTAGCTAGTTAACACTAAGGGTTTTTTAAAAATTCCCTCCCAAAGACCCCCTCTTGAGTAGGGGATTTAGGTTTGTACAAAAATCCGTTATTAGGTAATTTAAACTTGGCATGGTATAGCTATGAAACTTGGTAATTAGCTATTCAGTCAAATAAAAAAATTAGTGTTTCAGTTTTTGGAAAAATCATCCCTAAATGGGGTTAAACTTTGTATTTAGCGTATATTATTAGATATGTTTATTTCAGTTCCAAAGATCTCTGAGCCCTTTAAATATTGGTTGGCATACTTACACACGGAACCCTAAGAAGCAACAAAATGGGTTGTTTACTGATTGAGACAACGGTCACATTGTAGCATCACGAATTCACGAACTAAGACCGAAAATAATATGAACCACGCCTCACCCGATTGGTCACTGATAAATTCTTTATGGGAATAAAGAATTTATCAGTGACCAATCGGGACAAGACAAAGAAATTACCTATCGTGATGAATAACTTAAATACATTGTAGATCTCGTTACTACATCTGCAATGTGAGCTTTACTACGTAACAATACGGCTTTAAATTATGATGTCATACGTCGCGGATACGGAATTGACATCATAGAGCTCTTTCTAATAGCATTGAAATAACTATTATTTTGTTGTTATGGCCTCTGCATGGTTCTACGAAATTTGGACGAAGAGGAAAACATAGTAGGTACCGTACATAATTAAATGCATGAGAACCATGTTATGAGTAAACCCTTATAGTTGCTATGTTAAATCGCTACATAAATAACAACTCAAGGTAATCTCTATCAACCTTGACCTCTAAAATTACCTTCAGTCGTAGTACATTAGGGTACTGAGTTCGTTGTTTTAATATTTCTCGAGTTCATCACTAAACATTGCATATATTAATTGTGGTCATATTTCTATTAGCGACTTTAGGTAGGTACTTCATAAATTAAGCCATAAATGTACATGTATTACGTGATTGGTATTTCAACAATTCGTGTAAGTCAATGTCGAGAGCACGACTCCGTATGTATGTATTACTGAGACAAATATAGTATGTGTGGAGAATTTGTGGTGTGCATCGCGTCACCCGGATGTATGGAAGCACGTTTGCGGTCACACGCGACAGTTGTGACCCGCGATCCACTGCTTACCTAGAATATGTCTTCTCGTTGTCACGCACTATTCTTAAGGATAAGGTACTCTATAGATTCTTGAATACCCACCTATTCCGAAGTAGATAGGTACCTAAGTATTTATTTGTGATGTCTCTAGTATTCCTCAAAGGGTGTTAATGCCTAGATACATCCACATTTCGCCGTTATGTTACGAGCGGGGGTCAAACTTATTGCCTGCTACTAAGGATTTTCTAATGGAAAAACCCAATAACACTGCCTGACCCGAAACCCAGAACCTCGCCGTTCGCAGTCGCGAATCGGACGCTCTAACCAAAAAGGCAGTTCAAAGTTCAAATGGTCAAAATTGTCACCTGACACCAGAGCAATGTAAAAAATCGTGTTGAAAAGCGTAATGAAGGAGCACAATTTACAAAATTGCTTTGCCCTATTAATTAAATAATTATGTTATCAACGAGACATCAGTTGTTGTTAAGTACTACACGAAGCTACTTGCACATAGATCTACAGGATCATTGATCATCCTGTAGATACTTGGTAAAAATTATCTGGGTAAGCAATAAGTGTCTATTCAAATAAGCAAATAATTTCTTTTTGTAGTGTCTAAAGGGTATAAAAGGTCCCGGGTTCAAGCTCCGGTCTAAATACTTAGTAAAAAAGCACAGAAATTCTCGAGCTTTTGCCCGCTAAATAACGTAGCTACCAGGCTCGCCTCTTGTAACTACAGAAAGCTAAGCGAATGTTAATCTCTTCCACTTATTATAATCCTTCAAGAAAATACAAAAAGACGAGTTAACACTACAGAAATATTTCTGCCTAGCCTTTGCCCAACTATGTTGGGGTCGGCTTCCAGTCTTACCGGATGCAGCTGAATATCAGTGTTTTACATGGAGCGACTGCCTATCAGACCTCCACAAACCAGATACTGAGTTACACGATACCCCTTGGTACGACTGGTTGTCAGACTTTTGGGCTTCTGACTACCCATAACGACTGTCAAGGATCTACATTTGACACACGGGCCAACAGCTTAACGTGCTATCCGAGGCACGGAGAGTGATAATTAATTTATACTACGCATACGCACATAACTTACAAAGTCAGAGGTGCGCGCCTTGGGTTCGAGACCTATGACTTGCCAGTCAAACGGTCATACCATTAGGCTATCACGACACTAAAGAAATATTTATGAACTAGAAATACCTATCTGTTCAAAATTAATTGTTTACTTAGTATCTCGCTCGCGCACAAAATTTTATATTCTTTTATAATAGTGCTAAAAACCTAGTGTGTAAAAAAGCTTCACATTAATTAGTACGATGGGATATCGACATAGTTGCAAATGCGTACTTACGTACCTACCTAAATCCTGTACTAAATAAATAAAGATTGAAAAAAAAACAATTCAACCCAGCCGGTGAACCTATGGTTATGTCAACGTGTTTTCCCGGCTAACTTTAGTTTTGGGGTTCCGTAGTAAACTAGGAACTCTTATTAATAATACTTCGCTCTATCTGTAACTCTTTGCTCTATCAAAACCATTTAACTCTCCGCATAATTATGACTGCTAGCTGCTGCTGGCCCTACCTATATTGTAAAGTGTTTTTTTAGGGGTCATTACCACGATATAATTTAAGAGGGCTTGCAAAAGAAATAAGAAAATATTTTTATATATTTTATTAGGCCTAGTATTCCTATTGAGTCTCCCTAGAAATTCGTCCCTTCCTTGGTCCTTATTCTTAAAGCACGGACCCGACTCCAATTTAGATTCCGAAAGTACATAAATATAATATATGTATAAAACGAATATAATTAGTATATAGGTATACATACGTACGATTTACGAACAACACGCCATACATTTTATAAAAGACGTTTGACATGTTATATATATCTATACATATATTATAGTTACTATAATTATGTCAAAGTTATGGTATGGCCCACAGATCACGGGGGTGATTTGTGAGTATGGCCAAATCAAGTTTTGTGTTAGGTTTGGATTCGGCTTTGTGATTCAAGTGTAAGCAGAAAGCAGTAAGAAGTCTATATAATTCAGAATAATGGCAGGCTTGATTGGTATACTTTAAAAAAAATCTGAACGCAATGTTAATGCGTTTACGAAATTGATTTTCTTTCTTATACCTATAGGTACCTATATAGTTAAAGTCCTTTAAAAAATCGAATAACTTAAATTAACCCCACTACGGAGCCCTTTACTGTGCGAGTCCAACTTGAACTTAGCCGATTTTTGGACGATAAAATCGAATGAGTAATACATTTTGAGGTAGCCACATCGACAAATAGGTTGTAAATTTAATGCACGGGAAACAATACCCACTGCCTACGCGATACAGCCTCTGATTCGCGGTAACACCAACAGGTTTTTTGCTATAATACACAAGTGTCTATTTGTGAATCGCTTTATAAAAGCAAGCGCAATCTAAATAAAAACATTGTGAGTGAGAAGCTTCACAATGATGGAGCTCACTTGTGCCTTCCTGTTAGTATTCGTGGGCTTGGTGTCCGCAACCCCATATGGATATGGTGTCAAGGGAGGTGCAGGAGCAAGAGGTAGGTGCAATTTAATTACCTATATTTTATTAAATATTAGACTTCGGGGGCGTAGGTTTTTGTTAGCCTGCATTATTTACGAATTCCGTTTAGTGTGTGTGTAAAAGCACATAATTTATAGTTCTTTTATTGTATTGTTTTTAACTTTTTATGTTATTATGCATCATCGCATGCAATCTTACCTTGTTCGAGACAGTTAAATGTACCTACCTAAAAGTAATTTGGTAATTTCGAAGTATCAAAGCGGCTGATGCATATAACCAGAAGGTCGTCGGTTCAAATCCTTGCCTGTAATCATACATCACGAGTGTATTAAAATTTCTCCGAAAGGTAAGGCAGAGGTGTTTAACACCCATAATCGCTAGCAATATCATAAGTCCCATGTAACAGGGTAGGCCTGTGGCCATACAGGTATGGTACCTACGAGTGGTTCAGACATTGTATAATAAACAACACACATCGCGAATCAAGAATCGAACTTGGAACATCGTGCTCAGCAGCAGCATCAATGATGCTGTCATGTATCTAATTGTTTTCTTTACTTTACATAATATGCATACCTATAATATTAATTAAATTAATGATTATGATGTAATTATTTATTATGTTCACAAGAGCGAACCGAGTGCAAGGTTCCGTTTTCAACTCCCAGGGACTGATCTAATGTTGGGTTAAAAACGAATGCGGTTTATTCTAAGTTTTAGTAGTGACCCTGGCCGTGGCCCTTAAAATAGATTTCTTTGTCATAAGGTGCATCAACCTACATATTAACTTCATTAATTAGGTATGCATAAAGGTACAATATTGATTTTAGTTAGATTTAGTTTAGTTTTTTAATATTAGATTTTAAATGATGTATTATTTTTTTCAGCGGAATCAAGTGCCTCAGCAGGCGCATTCAGTGGCATAGGTGATGTCCCTGTAGCTATTCCACTCGGAGCTGGCTATTCAGGAAGTTTTTCAAAATCTTCTTCATCCAGTTCTTCATCTTCAAGTGCTAGCTCCAGTTCTAGTTCCAGTTCATTTAACTACGGTGGCTCCGCAGCTGGTGCATCAGGATTTGGATTAAATGGTGACACACGTGGCAACATAGGGTGTTCATCAGGAAACTGCCAGACGCCTGGATCTAACGGAATTCATGCATCTCTTGGTGCATATGATAACGTGGAATCAGCAGGATGTACATCTGGAAATTGCCATATCCCTGGATCTAACGGAAGTCCTACATCGCTTGGCGCTCATGGTAACGTAGGATCAGCTGGATGCCCTTCTGGAAATTGCCAGACTCCTGGATCTAACGGAAATCCTGCGTCGTTTGGCGCACATGGTAATATAGGATCAGCAGGATGTACCTCTGGTAATTGCCATACCCCTGGATCAAATGGGAATTCGGCACCACTTGGCTCTTCCCTTTCAGGATATAATACTGTTAATGCTGCAGCAGTCGCAGGAGCAGGAATAATATCAGGATCTGGATGTCAGGGGCTAAGCTGTGGTGATGATGATGCTTCAAAATGCAAATTTGGACAATGTAAACCAAAGTCAGAAACAGGAACTTCACCAACTGATTCCGACACAAACAAATGTACATCTGGCCAATGCGGATCTTCTCAAAATGGTGCAAACCCAACTGAATATGACTCTAATGACATCCGCGCCGTATCTGATTCTTCGAAATCTACTTACAGTTCTAAAGATCAATATTCAAATATTGATAAGGTAGCAGTTGGATCCAGTGGTTCTGATTGCTCTCAAGGCAATTGTGGATCGCCAGTATCCTTAAATTCAAAACCTAATTATGGCCATGTTTTATCTAATTCCTATCAAGGATCTAGTGCATCAGATACTCATCATTCATCCAGTAAAGACAGTGGAATAACTACTGATTACCATAAACCTGCTTCACATTTAGAAACCCCCAAATTAGACTCAAAATGTACATTTGGCGGTTGTGAGTCTGAATCAATTAAACCTGGACATCAGACCTCACCATCGAGTTACAATGTTCCTATTCATGGTTCTTACGATAATGGCGAACCCAAATCTGCATGCGATGGCGTTAAATGTGAAAACCAACCAAAGGGAACTTACTTTTCTTCACAAACCAATACATTATCCTCTAACTTTAATTTGAACCAACAGCAACATCCTTCTGGCAATACCGCTACAAAAGGTCCATTGTCAACTCATATTTCAAGTGGCTTTCCTAACTGCGCAGGATCGAACTGTGTTCAAACACCGTCTAGCCAAACAACAGGCGTATTTTCTCCAACTGTAAGACCAAGTAATACTCATTTTGGAGGACCAACTGACTGCAAGACACCAAATTGTAGTCCATATCCAACAAATCATGGATCTTTAGTTGGACCCAACGCTCCGTCTGGACACATTGGCGATACACCGAGTCACGGAAACACACCATCAAAAGACAAACTTCCGGCCTATACAGCTGGATTCGGTGGTCCTGCAGGACTATTTAAACCCAATGAATTCAATGTTGCTTCTACACCATCCGGGACTTCTAGCTCCGCTCATCCAAGTACTCCTCATAGTGGACCCGCATTCGGAACTACTTCGCCAGGTTGTAATTCACCAAACTGTTTTGGTTTATCTTCTTCGTCAGGAGCCAATGCACAAGCAGGAACGTATAAACCTAGTGGTGACATAAATGTATCTAAGGAAGTACTGCCTCCATACACAGGTGGCTTTGGTGGACCCACTGGCATGTTAAAACCAAATGAATTTGAAGTTCATTCAACAAATAAACCGAATTATGTACACCCCACAACTTCATTACATACTACACATCCATCGTCAAACATTGGTGCAGCAGGATGTACTTCACCAAATTGTGGTGCATATTTTACTCCTGCAACATCTCTAACTAGTTCTCCAACTGCATCATTTGGTACTACGAAACCAAGTATCGATATTAGTCTAAATGAAAAACTTCCAGCATATTCTGGTGGTTTTGGCGGTCCCGCTGGATTATTCAAACCTAATGAATATAATAGTCACTCCTCCGGTCCCAGTGGTTCAAGCCATATTTCAAATATACCTATAAGTGGAAGTCCGGCAAGTTGCAAAACGCCAAACTGTTATCCATCTAATGTTGGTAGTTCTGCTGCAGCAAATTCACAGTCTACCTCATTCGGTGTCAACAAACCCAGCACGACTCCACATCTTTCTAGCGTAGCATCACCTGCTGGTGGCTATGAGAAGCCTTCGGGAATTACTAATCCGATCGAAGTTAGTGGAACTTCATCACCATCTTCTCCGGGCTCTATCTACTCGACTGGATGTCACAGTGGAGACTGTAAAATTTACCCTTCTAGTGGTGCAGAGGCTGATGCTAATGCACAATCTGAAGCTTATGGTATAACGAAACCTAACACAGGCACGAATCCTGCTACCAAATTTCCTCAGTATACAGGTAGTTTTAGTGGACCTTCTGGAACATTAATTCCTACTGAAAACACACATAATACGCCAGCTACAGGCAACATTGCAAACATATGTAAAACTTCTAATTGTGGTAATTCTGCTACAGCTACAGCTGGTGCAACTTCTGCAGCCAATGCCCAATCTGGGTCATTTGCCATTAATAAGCCCGGTGATGGTAATAATCTCTCTAAAGAAAAACTTCCAGCCTATACAGGTGGTTTTGGCGGCCCCGCAGGATTGTTTAAACCCAATGAGTACACAGCTCCTGCTGTCAAACCAACATCAAACAATCACCAACCACTAGTCCCTACTGTTGTTTCTAAACCAAGTGATTGCATTGCTGGAAATTGTAACCCGCAAGGATCTTTACAGCCTCACATTTCTGCTTCACATGCACACAATCATGCATCAGCCGGAGCTCATGCTACAAGTAATGCTGAAGCTAACGCTGTTTTATACACTGGAGGATTTGGTGGACCCCCTGGTGTCCTAAAACCCTATGATGATGGTAAAATTAAACCACTTGCCAGTGGTGCTCATCCACATGGACCTCAAACCGGTGCACACTTTAGTTCCCCCAGTGCAAACACTGATCTGCCTCATGGCGCGAATCTTGGGGCTATCAGTGGTCCAACTGCTAATGCTGGTTTAGGTCAAGTAGGGTCCAATGGGAATTCAGGCGCTCAAGTCGGGAGTATAGCTGGCTCTACAACGTATTCAGGCGCTACATCAGGCGCGGCTTCTGGATATAATACGCATGGCTTACAATACAATCAAGCAGAAGGAATTAAGGGAGGCAGCCCCTGCGGTGGTGGATGCGGTGGCACTAGTGGAAGTGGCTATAACGGTGGCTACAACTTTGGACATGGAGGAAAGGTGGGATCAGCCGCCACAGCAAAAAGCCTCGCTGGTGCGAGTGCTTTTGGTACCGGAGGCAGTTATGCCAGTAGTTCGGCTAGCGCGCACGCTTCAGCCGGTGCCTACACTAAGGGAGGTAAGAATCCTTGAAACTTAAAATTTATAAATTCACTTAGGTACATAAATAACCAAGTCACCTACTCGCAATGTGGGTACAGTGCGATAATTTTTGTTTTTTTTTATATTTAATTTTTTAAAACTCATACTACGAATATCTACGTAATATAGCGCTACTATTGCAAGTGCCACTTTTCTGAAAGATATTACCAACAAGTATATTAGTGTATGTCCTTAACTTTACTTATGACTAGGGCCCGGAAAAATATGTATTAAAAATCTCAAAATATGTACATATAATATGGACGAAAAAATGTAAAATATGGAAAAAATATGGAGTAAAAATGTAAAATATGGAATAAATATGGAGTAAAAAATAACAGTAGGTACCTTTAAAGGGAGGTACTTTACCTTTTTTATTGCCTTTTTGCATTAAAGACATTGAAATGAGTAAAGTACTTAACACATACATTAAAAAAATTATAAAAAGATGTTGAACTATTTATGTAATTTATAGACTCACGCCTGTATTCCCCAGAGGGGGTAGGCTTCGCCGGCTGTGTAATAAGTCCCATGTAATAGGGGGCGAGCCTATTGCCATTAACCGGGCACAATTCCAGACTCCGTGCTGCTACTGAGAATTTCCTAATGGAAAAACCCAATAACACTTTGCCCGACCCGGGGATCAAACCCAGGACCTCGTGCTCAGCAGTCGCGCTTGCTACCACTAGACCAACGAGGCAGTCTATTTATGTAATACAAATAAAAAATAAGTTTTGTTCAAGAATAGGAATCATTTATTTGCTTTGCATTTATCAACTTCCACTACATCAGCCACTACACTACACTACATGGTTGCAGTAGACAATCAAGTGTTTTTTTTTTAATTATCAAAATTAAATCTGACGATTTGGTCTAAATATTTATTGATTTATTTAATTAATGAAAAAAAATGAATGGATTCATTTATTGCATACATGTGGTATATGTGGTATTGCTTTATATTGGCTGAAAAATCTTTCCACGTGACATGACGTAATAAGAGCATACATAATGTGGAATGAACTTAGAATCAAAAATCAAAATACGACGAATAAAACGCGAGAGAAATGAAATACGCGCGGCCGGTCATGGTGGCGAGAATGCAAACACGTAAAATTACATCAATTTTTGTGAACTAACTCTTGTTCTATGATATAAAAATGGAAAATATGGAGGATTGTGATATATTTTTGTAAAATATGGACTTAACCTTGAAATACCTTAAAATATGGAAAAATATGGAAAATAAAAATTAGTTTTTCACATTGTAAATATGATAATCGATGTAGAGAACACATTCTAGACCGAAAATCGCGTAAATTAAAAATATGTATTTACATATTAATCCGGGCGGGCCCTACTTATGACAAATCCAAAATCACTTGCGTGATGATTGCAGGCCTTCAAAACCACGATTCTGATCTTATTATCTGATAGGTATTTATTTTATTTCTAATATTTCTTTCAATTGTTTCAGGTTATGGAAAACGATAAATGAACGATTATATTGAAGACCGCCTAGTATTGTTTTAAAACGAAGACTTATTTGATGTAGCCTAATTTTTAATTTGTAAGTAAGATAGTCGATAGATATTGCAATATTATTAAGATCGTAAGTAATGTGATTTTAAAAATACATTAACTGTAAGATTCCACACTGTTAAGTGTTTTGGTCTTTGATGGTGCCATGATAAGTTTATATTTCCTAACATCACAAACTTAAATTATAATCCACCATTACCTACCTAACTTACCTGGGTAGGTGCAATGTAAAAGATAGAAGATAGTAATTATTTTATTACTTGTCTTATTTGAAAAACTATTGTGTATAAATTGTGTCTCTATGGATAATTTGTAAGATTTTTTGGTGAAATTCATATCAAATGTACCTAGGTATGACAAAAAGAATTAAACACTCAAAACTCGTATTAAGATAAATGGAGTATAAGTACCTATAAAGGCATATTTACACATTAGTCGTGATATAGAAAATTGAATCGTTACCTAAACAATATAATTGTTAGAGTAAAATGTTAAAGCAAATAAATATTATAAAATCTGCAATAATCATTTTATTATTCCAACAATTCTCGTCGATTTGTGTCTCTGGTTCGAATCCCGTACGGGGCATTTGTGTGATCCACAGGATATTTGTTTTGGTCTCGTGTTTGTGCTTTGTGAAATTATGTCTGGCTGTAACTGCACTCACGATACAGGAGAAAATCCTAGTGTCGGACTATGTTTTCTAAAAAACAAAAACAAAATAAATCACCCTACCTAAATTATTTAAAAAGTAAATAGATAAACAAGAATAATATTGATTTCTTTATAGTCGCAATCAACTGTAGATTCATGAATAAATATTTATAATAATACGGCAGATGCTTATCGTCAATATAAATAAATAAAGACAAGAGCAGTCGTGTTATATCACTCCCTCTTTTTTATTAGTATCTACAAAAGCACATTGTGTTTTTTATTTGTCTATTAATAATCATTGATGTGCTAAAGTTCGCATCACGCTTAGCTTCATAGAGTCCTACATGTATATTCCCACGATTTTTTTACATATATGTAAACGACAGCGTACATATATATATTACACGCTATGTGAATCGCTAATCGCCGAGGCACACTGCTTTTTGTTCCCTGACCGCGACGAATGATTCTTAATCGTTTGCATACCAGCATTCTTGGTTACGCCCCTATAAAAATCATCTAGATTTATCTGTAGGTATAGGTAATAATGATTTTTATTCCATATTAAATATTGATAGTAAATTATTATAAATTACTAATAAGATAAATATTACTTTATTCTATATCCTATCATTATAAGACAAGGGAATAACAATGATTACAATCATTACGCGTAGCCTTCTAAGGACATAAACGGACTCATCTTGTCTGATCATAAATCACTCGATCCGTGTCATATGTTTGCTGATATAATCATCCTCTGCTCTCATCCATTGTTTACTACGAGTTCACGGATGCTGTACAAATATAAATAATTCATAAACGTTCGACATATACTGCCCTCAGCACCTACATGTCAGTAATGTAATGATATAGGTAAGTTTTAGGTTTATAGAAACTTTATTCTCAACTAAAAACATGTTGTCACTTACATTGAGAATAATAATAATCATGCCATATTTTTAAAGTTCGCCGTTTACCACAAAACATTTTTTTTTTTTTTTTTTTTTTTTTTTTTAAGTTTTCATTATTATTATACTTAAAAAATGTGTTAAAGTACTTCATTTGACTCACGACTCTTGTAAACCTTGGTAATATGAGAATGCCGTGGAGAATTTTATATACCGTCAGACTTACCACTCCGACCGACCTACCTAGGATGAAAGAAGAATTTATGAAGATTTGAAGATTTGATACGAAACAAACACATAAGTAGATAGGTTTACGTCTTACGTCCTACACATTTTTTGCTGCTAAGTTGTACATATATTTTCATCTATTTACACAATATAATATATCTAAACAGTAAACATATTATGTTGGGGATCCTGCTATCGTTTATTCTTTAGTTCACTATTACCTATTTAATACTTATGCAAATACAACACTTAGTTTAAAATTACCCGTTGTTACCATAAATACCGTAAGGTATCATTATAATCATTGGTTACACAGTAGATTGTTTACTTTTGATTATAATGTTAACAAGCTGTTAGGTTAATAACAACCTGACTTATGTACCCCGAGCTATCAATTAATAGAAGATAGATACCTATACATAAAACAGTAGCTGTTTGAATAATCAATCATGATTTAGATTTTTTTTAATTAGATCAAAAACAACACCCACACATAAACATATAATTTCACAATGCATAAACACTCAGAACGTAACAATATATTTATGGATCTCATACCAATTTGTCTTGTGGGAATCGAACCCGCGACTTTTCTTTGAACCTTTTATACTGCCCCATCACCAAGGGCTGTTTTTTTATTGTATGGTTGATGAACAACCTGGTGTCAGAGTTTAAACCCTCCGTAGGCCTCTGACATGGCTTTACGCACCGTTAAAAAAATTCTTGTGAACATTCAGCTTATAAGATCCATTGAAATGTTTATGAGATAAACTTTTATTATTAACAGTAGGAACTTACGAATAGTACACTACTGTTACTGTGTATTTAAAATAGGATATTACAAAATGGAATTGTATTTAAGCCTTTTATTATCAATTAGTATTTTATTGTATGTGAACAATTCATTATATTCATTGAATATGTATATACTGAGCATTTACATATCCCTACATTGTTTTATGTACTGAGATCATCGTAACGTGGGCGACATGCATGATGCGATGATCGTAATTATTAAAAATGTCACTAATGTCACTTAGCATCAGCAGCGCTGTAACTTAAGCGGTGTCAGATGTGCCAGACAAAGAGCAGGACCCTAGAGGCAAATGATTTATTTTGTGCTAGAAGGTTGCAGAAATGACAACGCCAGGACCAAGTTTTGGGTCTTGCATGGGCGCAGTTATAAAAACATGTGGCAAAGAACATTTTTTATTCCATAAAAAATCCTGTTTGTATAAGTTTTGGGTATTGTGCTTTGATTAAGCTGTATTTACAAATCCGGTTTGACACAAATTACGTTAAAAACTTAATTGATCTCTAAATAAACACGTGTTAGGATGATTCAATTAAAAACCTGTACTTACCGTACCTAAAACTAAGTATGTTATGGTACTAAAGTTTATCGAATTTAATTTTAACACAGTTTAATTATTGGGATTACATTCGTTGTGGCAAACAAATTTTTTTTTTAAATTTAGTAAAATACGGCAAGCTTTGCGGGTTCAAGCCTCGTTAGTGTCTGCATCTTTTTAATTTCCTTAATAAATTTTTTTTCAAGAAAAGATTTTTATAGCTACAGCTATCCTGAAGCTACAGCTCCATAGTATTAAATCCTATATTGTACCATGGATGAATTAATTTTAGTTATATAATTAGTCACTGTGTATTATGCATATCTTACACATTAAAGTGTAGGTACCTATTGGACTATAGTAATTATCTTAATTATTCTTCTTTCTGTAGAATAATGCTTCAAAATAAAAAGATAAGATTTTAAGCCTAAATAAATATTTTCAAAATATCCGCACCATATTTTCAAAAAGAATACAGAATATCTGGCCATTAATATGTAAATTTATAAAGCACCAGAAAGGTCAACCAAATTCGCAGATTTTGGAGATTTTGCCTATTCATTTCGTCGTATTTAGAAATAAATATTAATAGGTAAATCAATTCGTATATCGTTGTTAAATAATAGGAATCGATAGGTACGTAAATCAGTATCGTGCAATTTATTTCGACAAATATACAATATTGGAAAACCCGTTTGTTGTCAGATCAACGATGTCTAGATCATTTTCTTTGTAAATAAGGTACGGTATTTACAAAACGTGATCAAAATATCCGGCTTCAAAAAGTAACAGGTAGGTATTGTTCTGATGTGGTTATTTCTAATGACTCACCTACATATTTCAGAAAGACGTCATTAAAAGGCGAATTGGATTGTGAAGTTGTTATAAGAAAAAAGCAAGGTTTAGTTAAAGCTTAAATTAATTCGACAGAATCAACGTCACCTAGGCCACCTGCAACATTCCTTAGAATAATACAATTTAAGTAAATACATTCACAGGGAATGTTGAGTTTGTACCTATAGTTCGTCGCTCCACACCCACTCGATATCAACTAAGGTTGGTCAGGGCCATATCCTGTCATACAACATATATAACATTATACCGTAAAAGGCATAGAATGTATCAGTAAATAAACATTACGCATCCACTAGTTGACCATTTTACAGCATTTTTTACGCATTTCATTCAATTCATACGATGAGCAAAAAAATGCGGCTTAACAGCATTTCTTATAAGTAGGAAATTATTACAAGGATTTTTGTATAATGGTGCCATGATTACATAATGTAAACATTATACAAGAAGGTGCATACATTAAACCCCATTTGCCGAATTGTATGGTAGTTTAACATCTTTTTATGAACAGCTGTGTTCGGAATATCTTACAGGGAAAAATTAAAACTAAAGTATGAGTCAATTGATATTTTACAAATTCATATTCAATATTGTATAAAACTTGGTTGCCATTCTGCAATAAATTAAAATGCAATAAAATAAGTTGATTTGTTACCCTATGAGCTGGCGTAGAATTTTGTTGGAATATAGGTAGGTATAGGTACTCAGTGCCTGTTTTCGAATAATTTTTGCAGACAAGGATTATATTTAAATACAACACACTAATTTTAATTACTTTCTCACAGAAAAACATCCAATTAGTAGTTAGTAGGTCAATGTCAGTTAGGTCCGATTAATCCGAATATGATACTCCAAACCAATGAATGATGAATGACAAAGGATGATGTCCATGCTGGACTCTCCTGTAACGCCTACTCGCTTCTCCGCTATAAGTAATTATTTATTTGTAAAAAATGGCAGTAAATACATTTTTTGAAAGTTTTTATACATATATGCGATGCGAATACTAAACTTCTAAATAATACCTATTGTCTGTGTAAAGAATTTAGCGCTTTTTTTTTCTTCGTGGTACAAAAATAAAAATCTAAGATCTATTTTCATATTATTTTCTTAACTTGAAAATTTTGGGTTAGCGCGTAATCTTAGCGAAGCATCGCATTAACTGTGACTCTATGTTACTTCACGTCCACTCCATCCTTAATTTTTTTTTTACAAGACTGTGTTTTTGATGGCAATCGTACCTACTCCACTGGCGTGGCGTGTGGTTGATTATACGAGAACTGCAACATGTAAAAAGGGCCCAACAAGTTGCTAGGTTATAATTCCTTAACCAAAAAGGTAAGAAAAAAAATTAGAGCCAGTAGGTACCGACTCTAAACATAAAAATGATTGTATGTATCAAGTTCCGAATGCATAACGTAATATTAATAATATTTTAGTGTGAAGGATATGGATTGGTATGGATATATTTGTAGCTTTGTTTATTCAATAGTCTGGGTTAGATACATATTTCGAGTGTCATTATTGCAGAATGTCAACAAAGTTTCATGCAGACTTATTGCAAGGTGTGAACAAAAATCCAGTTGTTTTTGTTAATTTATCATTGATCATCTTGGAAATGAATGATGCCCGTATTATATAGGTAAAAAATAGCTTTGTATACCCACATTCCATGGTTCACTAGTGACGGTTTTCCAGAAAGGGCAAGTCTATTTGTCAGGCATACCTACTCACACAGATCTAAATCCCAGGCTGATATAGAAAATTCTCAATACCGCTTTGCTCGATCTAGAAACGGAAACCAAGCCCGGTACTAGTATTTTACCTACGTTTAATTATGTGGAGATGGATACTATGGTTTTGTAAGTCCATTGACCTATGTTGCATGTCTTTTATTTCTAATCGTTTAATCTAAATACTTAGTTTATGTAAATGAAAAAGGATTTAGAAAATCCAATCGTCTATTGTGTTGCATGGCATTTCGGACGTGCTTGTCGAATAACTAACGACTTTTTTGTTAGAAACCACATCAAGTAGTGCTTTATGGTACCTATAAGTATTTACTTTAAAAAATAATAATACGGAGCTCATCATCTCAGCGAGTCACCTTGTGTCACCGTACGTTGACCGCTCATTTTTTTTATTTATAATAGATGTTGTACTTGTGCTAAGGTTGTCAAGTCAAAAAAATCCTATTTTTTTTTAAATATATTTGGAGAATCCTTAAAAAACATGTGTACCGTACCTTTTATAGTAAGTACTACCACTTATTACATTACAAGGGGTGAGCTTTTATGGTAATCCAGTTCAAGAATACCTGCAAAATATCCCTCACAATTATTAGGGCTTCCGGTGACTAAACTTTTCTAGGGCCGCATGCATACGTTCTTAAATAATAATAAGCTATGTTATAATTCGTGCATAATATCTACCAAAATTGTGTGTAGACACGTTGGATAATATCTACCAAAATTGTATGTGGTAAAATTGTGTGTAGACACGTTGGATATATTAGCATTTATAAGAGAGTAGAGCCTTCAGTAATCTAAAGGCTCTACCTACTAGAGCGAAATCAGTAGACTGTCAACAATTTAACGACCCAATCCTCTTCTTATTGATTAATCTCTAGTTTGCAGCAAAAACTTGGAAGTAACTCTAGGTAGAGATATATACCTGATTGGTACAGATGTCACTAATAAAAATACAGCAGCATAATACAAATACAGCTCACGTTTGCAATGTAACTTTGAAATTGTGTAACAAAAAAGGAAATGTGCAGTTATGGGCCACTAAGCTACCACTGCGACTACGATCAATCAATTTCCACTTAAATGCAGTATTTCCCGATAGGAAACCTCTTTATTCAAACTTAAACATACTTAAAGCTTCGGAAAACTTAACCCAACACAACCAGGGCTTAACGCTCAACTATCTGCACTTTTAACTTTAATTTATCTTGGACTAAAATCTTTCCCGATAGAAAACCTCTTTACTCTAACTTAACCATACTTAAAGCTTCGGAAAACTTAACCCAACACATCCAGGGCTTAACGCTCAATTATCTGCACTTTTAACTTTAATTTGTCTTGGACTAAAATCTAAGTCCTTGAACTGTTTAAGCTGTCAATGTAGCTTAATTTTGGTTCAGGAACCTAATATTAATTCGATGCGATACGAGCGTTTGTAAAAATATCTTTACTTTGCGGAAATACAGGTTAGATATTGTGGTTCTATTACCTATTTCGTGGTTTTGTAAATCTATTTATAAAGGTGCCTTTGCCAATGGATCTATTCAAAAAATGCTTGAGTTTGTCGACGTCCAAACAGGAAAAAATGCAGATAAATTTACCTACTGTTAACAACTAAATCTATTTTTATCAATCACTATATGTATAATATTATAATCGACTAAGTATTTATTATTCCTTACAAGTTTTAAGGTTTATGTTAGCTATTTATACAAATTGTTAATAATAATTCTTAATATTAATTGTTATAAGTGTTAGTTATGCATTTAAGCTTCTGAAACTATAATGTATACATCAAAGACTTGGTACAAATCTGACTGTTGGAAACAACGGCATTATTTTTCGAAGTACAGGGAAGGTTGCAAAGGAAATGTCACTAACGATCACCTAAAAGTTATATAGACGGCATCGGCATGATAAAAAAAAACAGTTAATGATCCAAATGAATGTTCATATAAAACGTTTGGTCTCTGAGATTGACAACCCTAATAAAATTACATACTTTATTGTTTTTTATTAAGTTGAACGTTATCAAATCAGATAATCAATTACCACGCTCAATTCAATGTACTTATTCAGAAATACTACAAAAGCATAGTTCGTAACATTGTATAAGCAGATTCTAATATTTAACATAATGTACGAGCATCATTCACCTGATGTACTGAATTTCAGGCCTCGGCCTAGTTTAAACATGTCTCCCAAAAAAATATAAATTATGTGTAAATAGTTTCCATCTAAGTCTCAGCAAAAACAAACATTTTTTATTTGGGGAAGAAAAATAAATATAGAAATATTTTATTATTTTTAATTTCTTTTTTCTTTCTACGAAAATTTCGAAACATGTTTAAATGCTTGCTGTCAATTGGTTAATATGTTTATGTGACTGCTGAATCTAAACATTCTTAGTAGCAGCACGGAGTCCCCATCACACGAATTTATAACATACTTAACTTGTGTAATAAACATATTATTTAAAATATGTCAGGAAAAACAATGTTTTTTGGACCGCGACGTATCTTGGCAACTTACTTTTGTTACCGCACTAAATATGAACTTTGCAATTACCAATTCAAAGTTAAAATCGAACAAGCTTTCCATAATATCTGCCTACAATGTGTATTGAATTAAAAATCAAACAAATTTCTGTCTTATTAGAATGCATTAAGTATTTACTTTGCATTAAATATTACAAAATGTATTACCGTAATACACGAAGTGGTTAATCTATGTCGACAATAACATGACCGCACACAATGAAGCAGTGTCGTGAAACTCGGCTCGGGTCAACTGCCCACTTTCCCTCATTCCCAATATGATTGAACTTTAAGCTGGTCAGATTTGAAGATAAGATTAATAACGAGAAATTAATCCAATGGATTAATTTATTATGACTATGAAATATAATACCTGTATGCTGTCATATTTTTATTACGAGTTACGAAAATTGAGATGTGATGAATAAATACTTTGACGATATTAAATATTTAGCAGATTACGATAAGTGATTTTAGATAAAAATCTTATACACAAACACTTTTTAATTTAAGATTAAGTTACTATTTACAATACAATAAATGTATAACACCCACCACTGAATTAGTTTTAATAAAGTGCTGTAGCGCCTATCACGTATTTCACTGGCTACGCAATTTATTCAAAAGTGTAAACGGTTATATAGAACAGGCGTAGGCGCTCGCATATAATAGAATGAAAGCT
This sequence comes from Protodeltote pygarga, assembly GCA_936450705.2. Lineage (NCBI taxonomy): Eukaryota > Metazoa > Arthropoda > Insecta > Lepidoptera > Noctuidae > Protodeltote > Protodeltote pygarga. The sequence goes on along the minus strand of OW388249.2, from coordinate 8,453,201 downwards.
AGGGTTCTGCCCAGAGTACCTAATATCAATTAGGTTAATTGAAACGTGTTAACAATGAACCGGAAACTATGAATAAGTCATTACGAATTTTGTGGACTAGTACAATCGTGAGGTGCGACAATGTAGGTAAACATCCTTATCTAATCCAAACGAAGTCTGTATTCGTCGCCCGTCGGGTGTGTGGAGCTTTGTATTGAGCAACATTTCGCAAAACGCTTCTGCAGGCGACAATACCATGACTAGTGAAGACAAACACCTACCTTGTTATCTTATGAATAATGCCGATTATGTTGAGCAAACACAAGACACGCGACCGAGTGCATTTTTCACCAAACTTTATCATATACAGTATGCGTGAATTTTGTTAGATAAAAAAATATTTGGGTATATCGTTACTTAAGATAGAATCCCTCTCTCTAGGACTGAAAATTGAACTTTAGGACAAAGAGATAAGCACTGTCGCTAGAATACGTGAAACTTTATCACTTTATAAACTTTATGGTGTCAGGCAAGAAAACTAACAGAGTAATTGAGTGATATAAGAATGAGCTACATATTTTACAACATTTTCTGGTTAATTGATATCTACTTATGTTGGACAATTTATTAATCACACTTTCATGGTGTAACTCCAAGTGTAAGAACGTAAATCGTACTAGAAATTTCCTTGCAATAGAATCTGAAATTTCTACTAATAAAAAAATCCAATTAGTAAGGGCCCTTTTGCTACATAAGATACTATAAGTGAGTAGAACTATGTGCAACTATTCAAACGCTATCAAGCTTTCCATCTCTTCTCGATTCTTTTCGAGGATTAAAATCAATATTTATTGCTATGGAAACATGAATTGATATTGACTGACACCGAAGATCTTCCAAACAACTTTTATAGCTATAAGTTTAGGTAAGCTGTGCCGCTTAAAAACACTTTTCGTAAGTAAAGCCGATCTACATAATTGCGAAATGTCCATTGTTGTCTTTCATCGATACACATGTGGAATGATTTAGTTACAACCTGTGCGTGCGGGCGTTGCGGCTCGGCGTCGCACGAGTCACCTCTAGGTGACATCTATGTCCCACCTATTGTCCACGCGTCCACTACTGCCTGGGTGAGCCACCGACAAAACCATTACCTCACACTTTCAATACTGGGTTACGAGAATTTTACTTCAAGGTCCTCCTTTAGGAGTAAATAGTGGAGGTATAAATGGAAAGACGAGCATCAATAACACGCAGTTGGAGTTCAGCAACTCGTCCGAAAATGTATGCGTGCATCGGTTTTGTAATGTGCTATCTAGTCGGTATGTGCAGTGAAAGTAATTAATTGTTATTTCTTTTTTGATTATTTAAAAACTTACACAGTTATTTTCTCTTTATAGGGAGTAGTGTAGCATACTACCCGCAAAGAGAAGCTCCTTATTATTACACGAGCCCAAACGATCCATATTCTGTGGGTGTCAACCAGAACTCTATCCAAGAACCGTCGCAACGTCTTTTCTGGGGCAGTCAAGGCAGTAATCAAGTTGGAGGAACAGGATTCTGGGCTACATTGACTAACAAGTTCCCCATCCTGGGATCTATGTTTGGTCGCATGGAATTACCTGCTCAATACGGTGCGCCGAATCAGTACGAGGTGTCTACGCAGTATGGTGTGCCCTCAAGATTTCAGCCGCAGTTTTATCAAGGTCAACAGTTCTACCAGCAGGTACCTCAACAAGTGGGTCCGCAAGTGCCACAGCAAGCAGGTCAGCGTTTTGTTCCCTCTCTTCCTTTTGGGCGCGACGTGGCATTAACTGACGACGCAGTAATTGTGACACCACCTTTCGTGCCACCGTTTCCCGCTCCAGTTCCCGCCCCTGTTCCTGCTCCAGCACCAGCGCCAGCGCCGGTCCCCTCACCAGGACCTACTCAGGATCAAGGGTATTCATATAACAAACCTCAATACAGGTTGGAACTACCCCACAAGTAAACAGCATAATTATGAGTTTTACTAATTTCTGTTTATTTTTCAGTATGATATTTCTTAACGTAGTTAAAAATACGACATTTTTTTTTTACTTTTTACTCGATATAAATGTCCTTTAAAATTATTTCGGTGAATTGAAAATTGTTGAGTGTCGGTCATCGTTTAATTGTCAAATATTGTAATTTATAGAAATATCTACCTAAGTATAATCTTTTCTAACAGTTTGTGTTAGTGAATTTCGATCAGGATCAGTTTTCATTTCCGTACCTAAGACCAATAAATAATATTGGATCTTGGTCCAATTTTGAACCTCAGCTATTAAAATTGTGCAGCACGTTGATTCAGTTAAAACTAATCTATGTGCTACACAATATCTTTTTTATGAATGAGTTTCTTTATTTTAAAGTAAATTAAATATTTAACGCTGTATTCTATAATATGTAATTACCTTGTACAAAGTTTTTGCAATAATAATCTACTACGAGTTTTATATCATGCTCTCTCAAAAATCATGTCATAGTTGTGAAGGCAATAAAAACAATTTAGTAAGTATAACAGTTTTTTAATAACAATCCATCCTGAATCGTGTAAAATCATTCCTATTTATTGACTAAACATGTATTTTTTATGTATAAAAAGTAATAAATTAGCTTTTTGCAATATGGCGTTGATAACTATATACTGCATACGTTATAAACAAAGTTTGTCCCAATAGAGTTTGGGAATAATAAGGCTTGTAAGGAGTCTGGCTAACTAAAAGCCATAAGATGTGTGACTTATGTCAGTGGTGAGTTTGTCAGATTCCTTTCGTGCTCCACCCGAGGTCAGCAATATTTAAATTACTTTATTCTTGAGGATTCAGACCTTAATCCTTACAGGCTTATATAAGGATGAAAGAGGTCAAAGAGAAATATATATTTTTTTATAGTAGGTCTTTTAAGAAGTAAAGTGTAGTGTGTGACTTGGCGAAAATGAAGTATTTTAATACCAAACCTACATAGAACCATCCTATCTAATTTAAAATAATATCTTGATGGGATATTGATTGTACAGTGCTTATAACGTATATAGTACTTTTTTTATCATAATTAGAAGGAGTTTGCGATTAGTGAACAGACGTAGACTGGTCGTAATATCCGTAGCCGGAGGAGTCAAGCCCCACGGATGTGCTGGCGCTCACCGAATTTCCCAGCACTGGCCCTGAACGCCGAGATGTCATACCAGCACTGTGGAATTAGAATAATAATATAAATATATTAATAGGCAAAGATAAAATACAGTTCAAAATTTTAACAAAATATTTAATCTTACTATGCAAACACTTAACTTCGAAATTTTTATGGAAAGAATAATTATTTAAAGCAAAATAGTTAAGCACCAAATTCTCTTCTGCTTATGAATCGTGTTTTTATTTATTTTTGTTTAGTAACTATTTACTTACGAGCTTTTATTAATAATAAAACTTGGAGAGAAAAAATAAGTCAAATTTCGACCAATAGACAATCACTAATCTAGGCAAAAGTGTCTTTAAATTCACATTATCAATACACAAGTTTCATGTAGGGGGCTCGTAGGGCGCGACTAGTGTTGCCATATCCATGATATAAATTATTATTATTAACTACCTTATGGTACCTGCTACCAGGCTATATCTATCTAATCAGATTCAGAACAGAATCTATTTTGTTACTGTTAGTATAATTCAATCCAGTGCTAAAGATTTTAATAATGTTAATTCTCTTTTTTTATTCGCCATTTTTCACATTGTTAACGTTTCACGAGGCGTTGATGATAAAAACATTACTGTGACTACTGATACCAACCCATAATTGATACTTACGAGAACCTAGTGCCGTACTTAGTCGCCTTCTCTAAACATAGAAAATATAACCGATATCTATGTCCAGTCTATCCAAACACTGTCTGGAAATCGCTGAGTAACCTAACCTAACCTTACCTAACAAGTACTAACTCAACAAATGGGTCTATTGTAAATTTGCTTTTACTCTACCATTATATTTTTTTCAAAATACTTAATTTTTATTAAACTCTCTTTTAAGTTAATCATGTTCATGCTGACTGCGATGATACCTATACCTAAATTAGGTAAAGCGGTTATTATATCTGTACCTTTACAGTAGGTGACATCTTGGTGAACAATTGTAACTACAATGACTAGAACAGTTTCCTATATCTCTGAGCTAGAGATTAGCAATACTATATAACAGTACCATGACTGAATGTCAGACAACGCACATCTAAACCGTTGGTCCTAGAGACTTGAAAATTGGAGGAAATATTCCTTGAGCACTCTAGATGTGCATTAGGGAAAGGTATTTAGGAATTACACCCCTAAAAAAATAAAGGTCAAATAGAGGATGAAAAATCCTAAAGCAATTCGGAAAAAATCGGGACTGAAGCCTCGTCTTCTCAGCCTCAGCCCCATTTGATCAACATTTTCCTCCTTTTCCCTTCCTGATTTTTGGTTTGGAGTAGGTTTTTTTTTTACATATAAACAAAATACTTATTATATTCATAAGAAACAAAATACTTTAAGAAAGCCGATGAAACACCACTTTACCTTCTCATTTCAATACACAAATATTCGCAAGAGCCTACTTAGTATTTGACATTAGGTATAATCGCTATAATTATATAACTGTACATTTTAAAATTTAACCCTTGTTACAATTAAACCTAATTTATTTTAGCTAAAAACACTACATCAAGCCAACTTTCAATAAAAAAAAAACAAAATCGGTCCATTCGTTTAGGAACTACGATGCCGACTGACAGACACACAGACAAGTCAAACATTTAACACCCCTCTTTGTGCGCCGGGGGTTAATAAAAAATAAAGTATTAAAATGATCTCAGAAGGCGAAGATTATTAGTTAGTCTAATCTAAAGTGTAAGCACAAATTTTCTATAGTTTTACTTAGACAGTATATTATTATATAAGTATACTTTGCAAATAGAGATATTTCGTGATATTGAAGAAAATGAGGTGATAATAAAATGTAAATATTGTCCATAGTTAAGTCTATCTAATTAAAATTTCATCTTTTTCGTAGGTAATTTCAGAAAAGATGTCAATGTGATCATAAAAATAAAAATATCTTGTCCTGAGTATGTGTAACGTGCGTTGATGTCTTTTGTACTGCAACTTTACGCAAAGCTTTTAGCACGGTTCATTTGAAATTAATACTGAAAAATTATTATTTTATTAATTTAGTTATTTTATAAGGAGTCTTTATGGCTTAATCTAAAAAAATCTCATGTTTTAATTTCTGAACGAAATCAAAAAAAATAAAAAAGGTAGGTATAAAAATGAAAATCTTTGAATATTATTTTCTCTCACAAAATGAGCTCAGAAACGTGTATTAATACCATGACATTGTTTAAAACATTTATTAAGGCTATTAATTAATTACAATAAATAGGAAGTGAATCTTCCGGCAGTTGCACAGCGAGTGCGCGGGCGCAGAGCGCGGTGCACGGTGCGTGCAACTGGTGGAAAATACGCAATCAGGATGGATGTGCCGACACCATGAAGTTAGTCTAGTTAGCTCACTGCCGCCGCATTAATGCCTAGGAACACACAAATTTATACCAGTTAGTTACATGTGAATTGAAACTATAAATAATGATCATTCTAAAAATATATTTTTCATAATATCATAGTTAATAGAACTAACTTTAAACTTAATTTAAATTTAAAGATTATATTTTTTATAATCTTTAAAGACGTAATGTGATAAAATAAAAATATTAGGATAGTGATAAAAATATAAAGCTAAATTCGTACGACCACACATTTCCGATCACATTCCATCACCGATATACTATTTTGATCTTGTACCGCGCGGTCTGTTATGAACTTAGCCTTAAGACTTCTCAATTTTATGTACCTGAAGACCAGGAAAGATCAAAAAATATCTATTAACTAAAAATCCAAAAGTAACAGTTTTCGTGAGATAGGATACATTAGTCTTTTCTTTTCAGGGTAAAGAACAAGACAGACATATTGCACCTAATGAAATGATCACGCGATTTGCAACGTCATACAAGAGGAATTGAGAGATCTCTAGTCTCTTATTTATGCAGACATAGTGGAACTTGACTGAAATGTGACTTAAAATATTGTTTAGTAGATTACCTTAGTAGACCAGGGTTAGATGAGCCGTAGCCGCCAGCAGGGAGTCCCCAGCCACCGTTACCGTGGCCCCCCCAGCCTCCCGACGATGCCCGAGCGTTCGCGTTCGCGTTAGCAGACGCTGAACCTCCATTGTCTGAAAAGTAATGGTACGAAAGATTTTACAAGTGTACTTGAAGTCTTACATTTGTAGGACTATTGTAATAATCAGTCATAGCCTGGGCCAATCGTGAGCGGAGTCTGAGGGTTCAACTTTATTTCAAATGACATGTATAAGAAATAAATAAGTACGTGTTTAAATACTGGCTTTTTGCCATAAAGAACTGCGTGAGCCACAAACTTAATGTATCAAAGCGTCGTTAGTTTTTCACGCTAATTAAGTATATTATTACTGATATGTACCCTAAAATGCGAAATAATCTCTGTCTGTTAATCTGTTACGTTTTACGCCTAAACCACTAAACCTACTTTGATTAAATTTGTTATAGAGATTTATGGAGCGTCGGATTGACATAGGCTACTTTTTATTCCAGGAATCCATGGGAATGGAAATTACGCGGGTAAAACTGCGGGGCACAGCTATACATATTATATTAATGTATAGGTATTGCGCAAATGCAGCCGCGGCAATAAATATTGTAGACTATGTCAAAACATCTAGACATAATTGTATGTGTTTTTGGATTTATTTTGACAGCATGTTAATCAAGCAAGTAATCAACCAAAAGAAGATATTTTAATCTTTTTCAAACTCCTGGGTACGACCATAGGGCACACCAGGATATCATTGATAGTTATTCTTTTCCTTCCCTCGCGAATGGTTGTGCTCTCAATAATGACCCTACTCCTCCTAAGGAAATCGATCCCACAATTGATGATATTATTAAACTTCTGACTATCCTTCTCTCTAAATTTAAATTACCGGACCACGTAGCTAAAGAGTTAATTACCAGAATCCAATCTCATAACATTCCATCTCCTGCAGTGGAATACCAGGAGCGCCCTCCCCAAAAGACATGATATTATTCATCTTATCAATTTATATAATCCGGCAATTTTTGCCATTTCTGAGACGTGGTTAATCCCACGCCTTAATTTTAATTTCACGGGCTATGGCGTATTTCGTGATGACCGTTCTGATGGTTATGGTGGAGTGGCTATGCTCGTGAACAATTCCCTCCCATCTTCCCCTCTTTCCTTGCCTCCCCATGGAGATGAGATTAATGTTGTGGGTGTTAAGGTCCTTGACATTAATTTTATTTCTATTTATATCCCTTCCCCTAATCCCATATGTTTTCAATACATTCATAATGTTTGCTCTCTTTTTAAACCTATTGTATTTCTGGGTGATTTTAATTGCCACCACACTCTATGGGGTTCTGACCATTCTGATAGTTCGGGCTCTTTATTGGTTGACTTAATGAATGAGGTAAATCTCTGTGCTGTTAATGATGGTTCACCTACACGTCTTCCTAGGTTGGGACAAAGTAAAAGTTGTGTAGACCTTACCTTATGCTCAGCTGATTTGGCTGGTCAGTTGGAGTGGTCTCGTTTAAATTTAACATATGGTAGTGATCATTACCCTATATGTTCCACACTTATTAATAGATCATTACCTCGAAAAGATAAACCTCCTATTTTAAAGTACAGGATTTCAGATGCAAAATGGGATTTATTTACTCAAACCCTGGAGGAGTTAACTCTCTCCTTTCCTCAAATTTGCTCAGACAACATAGATGCCTGTTTATTGCAGCTATCCGGTGCTATTTCAAGGGCGGCTGATATGAGCATCCCTCTTAAAAATGCAGCTTCTGGTAAATTATCCTCTCCCCCCTGGTGGGATCGAGAGTGCACTAGAATGATTAAAGCACGCAATGAAGCTGAGTTAAATTATATCAGTTATATGTCTATCGATAACCTTGTGGAATATAATCGAATAGTTGCAAAATCTAGAAGGCTCTTCAAAAAGAAAAAATATGATGGATGGAAAAAATTTTGTTTCTCCCTTTCTCCCTCAACTCCGTCTTCGCTTGTCTGGGAAAAGTTTAAACGATTTAATCGTGGCTGCTCAGCCCATAATACATCTTATATCCCCTGTGAGTTAGCGGCATCTTTTCTAGATAAATTAGCCCCTCCCTTCGCCCCCATGAGCGAGGAATGTCCTTCATCCTCTGAGGATACCGATTTCCCTGTTGACCCTCTGGACACTCCCTTTACATTGTGTGAGCTAGAAGCGGTGCTCAATCATGTTCATGATTCTGCTCCTGGGATAGATGGATTTCCATATTCTTTTTATAAAAAGGCTGGCACTCTTGGTCGACAATGTCTTTTATCTTTACTTAACACTTGTTTTATCCATTCTTATATTCCTGAACTCTGGAAAACTCAACTCATCATCCCTTTATTAAAGCCAGGAAAATCTCCTAACTGTGCTGACCATTACCGCCCAATTGCTCTCTCCCCTGTTATTGGTAAGATCTTGGAACATCTTATCAAGAACAGGTTAGAGTGGTTTATTGAGAGCCGTGATCTATTGGCCAAATCCCAGTACGGTTTCCGTAAGGGAGCTAGTACTATGGATAATCTCGCAATTCTTGTGTCAGACACTCGGATTGCTTTTAGCAGAAATGAATCTGTTCTAGCGGTTTTCCTTGACATCTCAGGGGCTTACGACAATGTCCTTCTTTCCGTACTCAGAAATAGATTACGCCAGCTGAACATTCCGGCTAAGATGGTACGTTGTATCTGTAACCTGCTGTGTGGACGCAAAATCAGGCTGCATATTCCCGGTGAGAGTTTCATCCCCAGAACCGTTTGGCGCGGTCTCCCTCAGGGATCAGTGTTGAGTCCCCTACTATATAGTATTTATACTTCTGATCTTCATGAGTCCCTCAACTTTGACTGCCAAATCTTGCAGTATGCGGATGACCTGTGTTTGTATATACCGAATTCATCTATAAATCATGCTACAGAATCCATGCAGGTATCCCTCAATTCTCTAAATCTCTGGCTAGTTTCCCATGGTCTTAGTTTGTCCGCTTCTAAAAGCTCCTGTGTAATTTTCACCCGTAAAAGGGCTGTCCCTGGGGTACACCTTGTAATTGAAGACTCTCTCATCAAAGTTGACGACCAAGTAAAATTTCTAGGGGTCATTTTAGACTCTAAATTGTCGGGTGTTTCCCATCTTAACTATATCTCCAATAAATGCGAGAAGAAATTAAATTTGATGCGTGCTCTCGCTGGTGTTTGGTGGGGTGCGCACCCATTTACTTTGAAACTCATTTACAATGCCACAATAAGGAGTTTATTAGATTATGGTACTTTCCTACTAGAGCCTTGCAGTAAAGTCGCAATGGCTAAATTAGATACCATTCAATCGAAGTCTCTCCGCGTTGTATTGGGATGTATGAAGTCCACCCCAACCAATGCATTACAGGTTGAGAGCGGCGACCCTCCTCTTCTTTTACGAAGACAGTATTTTGCTGACAAATTTATCTATAAGACATATTTCCTTAATAACCACAAGTTACTATCTATACTTTCTAATTTGGATATTCTATGCAGACACAGTGAGTATTGGAGACATAAAGACATCCCATTATTTGTAAAATCGTATAGAAAGATAGGTATGGTGGAGGAAAAGGCCCCTGTTTGCCAGTGCAGTAAATTTCCAGTATATTCCTCCTCATATGATATTTTATATTTTGTCCCCAATGTTATTCCTTACATTAGTTTGAATAAGGAAACTGTTCAAGCTAATGTACGTTTTTTACATATTGTTAATAGTAAATGGCCAGATCACTATAAATTCTATACTGATGCTTCAAAATTATCTTCAGAGGGCAACACTGGTTTTGCTGTCTATAATTCCAATTCGCAAATTTTCCTTCAATTCCAGTGCCCCCCTGAGGCTTCTGTTTTCACGGGGGAGTGCTTAGCTATTCTCGAAACATGTTTGTTTATCTCATCACACAGCAATATTTCTAAAGCTATTATCTTTTCTGACTCTAAAAGTGCCCTGGAGGCTATTATCAAACATTCTTTAAAGGATAATCTCCGTAGTCCAATTATTTTTGCTATTAAAAACCTTTTATATTCCTTCTCCAGAAAGGAGATAGAGGTCATATTAGTATGGATTCCTAGTCACGTGGGTATATCGGGCAATGAGTGCGCAGATTCGGCAGCCAAAGCTGCTGTTGCTAGCAGTTTGGCTGATAGAAAACATTTTTCTATACAAATCTATGACTTGATCCATAATGCCAAAATTGACCTACTCAAGTCTTGGCAATCTTCCTGGTCTGAGTCCAGTAAGACAAAAGGCGGAGCTTATGCAGCAATCCAACCCTATATCCCAATTAAACCATGGTTTTATAAATTCAAAAAGGTACCAAAGACGGTCACGTCTGTTATATGTAGAATCCGTATTGGTCATTGCTGCACCCCAGTTTTCCTACATAAAATAAGAGTCCGGGATAATTCTTTGTGTGAATGTGGGTTAGATGATGGTACCCTTGACCACATTTTCCTTAACTGCCCCTTAAATAATGAGTTTACTTTGGATCAAGTCATTTCAAAATTAAAAATTCAGAAACCAGTGAATGTTCGGCATCTACTTTCCTTTTTTCCTAATCCTCATATGATTTGTGCTTTTATTAAATTTATTAGCTCTAACACGATTAAGTTATGATTTTATAGATCTCTAAGTATCGACAAAAACTTAAAATAAATTTTTAATTATACTTTATTTTTACCCATGTGCGGCCACTACACGACACTGGCAGAAATTGCTGAAGTCATCAGCAGATTGCCATAAACAAGAAAAAAAAAAAAAAAAAAAATCTTTTTCAAAAATCCATATCTTTCATTGTGACTTTTAAAAGTCAGTGGGTCATGTTCGGCGTCAACATGCTCCAAACTTAACGACCATAGTTTAAGAAAAATGAGGCCACAGAAAGTATAAATGAATTGAACTTGGCCACTCGCAAGAGAAGACACCTAGTTTTCTCCTCTGTGGCTACAGCGTTTAAAATAATATCAAGTTCAGACTAATGTAACTTAATAGCTCTATTAGGCACTATAACATAGACTAGACTTTGCCGTACCTAGCAACACAATAACTATGTTTAGCGTTTATGTTGCTACAGTAAAGATTTGAACATGTATCACTAAATCAAACCATAACTTATCAGGTCTTTATTTTAGCTTTTTTTTCAAAGTGGCATGAACGGAACCTGCTAACAAAATATCTATCGCGATCAATCATTACAAGCTATGTAGGTCGCAATAAAAGACATTAATAAGAAATTTATGGCGTGAACCGTAGTTACTCCACTTACATAGAGTGACGTTTACTGATAACTTTTTGTGCGTATAGAATCTAGTATAGGTCACTTGACCGCTGCCGCTTTTAGAATTCCGACACCGTTAGACGAACGGCGCAAACGCAAAGCAGGCACAGCTTTTAAAGCTATTCTACACGTAGCCGTTCTACATTCGACGACAATTATATCACAAGGAAGGTATTTGTGCTGCATAAGTATGTACCTACCGTAGTAGAGCATACTACTTAAGTCGAAAAATGCAGTTCGTACATAACAATAGGATTCTTGCATCGAAACAATTCCACGTACAGAATGCTATTTTAAAAGCTCTGCTGACTACTAATTACTTGTAACTATGTAACTATAATATTAATTACCCTTAAAAATTATTTACGTTTGAATATTTTAGTTAATTCAATATAATCATCGAAGCGTTTAAATACGGATGCATTGAATATAATATAGATGTAACCATAAAAAGAATTCGTGACTGTGAAATAAATTATATGCAAAATTCAAGGACTGACAAAAATAGACATAATAATTTAAGTTAAAAAGCTAAATAAGCTTAACGTTACGCTCGTTATGACGTACCCTATAGTATGAGTAATCTAAAATATGTTCCTTATATTAGTATCACCTTGGCATTAAATACTTATTCATGAAAAACCTTCATTGACGTAAATATACACAACATAGGTACTTTGTATACTTTACCTATCAGAGATGTAATCAATCATTTCGTAATAGCGGAACATCAATTATTTTCAGTGATAGCCTTATACATTGTCACACCCATTGTAAAATCTACTGCTAATTATTCGATTGATAGACAACCTTGGTGCATTGTTTTGATGGCGTGTAATTTTCAACGTAACTGTATTTTATTTTGTCATTCCATCATTCATCCTGTCTTTTAAATGTTAGTTCAACATGTAGATAAGTTCACGAAGCTAGTTGGGAAACATGACTTCTTATGTAGGCTTGTACAATAATTTCCAAACATTAAAATATTAAATGGAAGGTGAACTTATGTTTTGCGTCCCGATTCATGTTATAATTAATCTTAAACCTAATCAAAAGATTATTAAGTACCTACATCAATTAGGTATTGCTTTTTTATAAAGTTTCAGCTGCATGCTCTTATTCATGAATAGCATTTAAAGAAAGTACGATAGAGCAAGCTTATCTTAGTCAACTATATTTAGTTAATTACACATATAATATCTATAGGTACCTACTACTAGTGTGCACCAACCCATAGCAGACATTGACATAAAGAAATCTACCCTAATACATGGCCAGATTTTCGACTCTGGTTAGAGTAGAGTATCAAAAAACTAGTAGAGACGGACGTATGTAGGATAATTATATAAAAAAATAACTTACATGCTTCAGCATTGGCGTTGGCGTTAGCATTAGCCTCAGAGGAGTAGGGGTAGGGTGGCAGGGAGCGGCGCAGGCGCCGCAGCGGTACCCTCGCGGACTCGTGCCCTTCCGCGTCTATAGTGTAGTAGGCGCGGGGAACATAGTACTGTCCTTCTGGAATGTGCAATAAAGTGCACAAATATGTCATTCATGCTCGCACTAATTTGTTCTTTTGACGAGTTACGTGTTGAGTGTACTGTTTATGAACAAACAATAACAATAAGAAGATAAATAATAATAATAAACAATAAGATACCAAATCACAAAATTCTTACCACAAATATAATACATAGGTGGGAATAATTAGATTGTCATAGGTAGGATACCTATGACAATCTAATTACAAAATGCAGGTAGGTATTGTAATTATACAAGAAGGTCCATTGAAACTGATGATTTTCTCATCATATTTTTTTAATTAGTAACTTTTTTGTTGCTTGATTATTAATGTAAGTCTGATGTAGCCTCTACATAATATTATATCCCTGGGGTGCTATTTAAAAAAATATCTCAATACTATAAAATAGCACCTGGGTATATGTATATACCCTGTATGGTATAAGTTTTGAACCTTTCTTATCTTCTCTGTTATCATATCCTACGATATATGTAACCTTCAAATCATCGAAAACAATTAAAAGGCACATTAGTGTTACATCAATTAATAAGGAAGCTATTCACCATTCCATGTTGAGATCATCACTAATCACTGTTGTTAAACTCACGATTCGCTTACTTTTTAACTATGACCTCAGCAAATCGTGACTAGCAGGATTCAAAACATATAACACTAACGTAAAAAATATGTAGAGAATCGAACCCGTTTCCATGGTTTATAAAACCGAAGAAATCGTGTTTTTAGTCTATAGTAATAAGCTTCATAATGTCTAGAACTTATAGTTTTCCCTTACGGTAGAATCTAGCTTGTACTTTATTTCTTATTTTATTTATTTATTTTATTTATTTATTTATTTATGTACACACAGACACAATAAACATAAAAAATAAAAAGGCATTTTAAAACTATGAGTACAAAGGCACTGCTTATTTCAATTAGAAATTTTATTCCAACAGGCCTTTCTTAGTTCTATTTCTTAGTTACATCTCTGAAACAACATTCGCAAATAAAACATTATTGTATTGTATTATTATATTGCTTATTATCTTGGACCTGGTCTCCAGACATAACACTTAATGCTCTTTAAGGTAACGTGTCTCTTTATAAGTAAGTGCATATTAATTTATATCTATAAATAAAACAGGATTACATTACTAGTTAACTACTTACAACTTAAGTAGATACATACTTTTTTCCAATAAGCTATAGTAAAGCTTCAAGAGTCATTTCAGTCAAGTGTAGGTACCTACTTAAATACTTATTACTTACTAGTACGTGTTATTATATTTCTATGTCCCGAATAATGGGATTTTCCTAAATGAAAAACTTTAGGATTTAAAACATGGATTTTAAACAGTTATTTGCAATTGCTTTGCATTCAAGATTTTGTAAAACACTGCTTTGTAATGGAAAAACACGTAAATACTAATATAAATAACAGTCTTAACAAACAAAAGAGCCTCAATGAAAGAGCTTTTTAAGTGCAATTGGGAATTCTAAGTATAATTTAAGTTAGGTATTTCCAATCATCTTGCACCCTCTAATATTCTTCAAAAAGTGAGACACCCTTAAGTAATTACTTACCTTTACGCGAGATCACTGATCCTTATCTGAATCGAATTGGAAATAACACAAAATGACGCATAGAAAGAAAACTGCGAGTCAGCTCGGACAATGTGGCGGTAAAAACTGGGGGGCACTAACCTGCGAAAGCTACGGCAAACACGGCCGCCAAGATGAACAATGTAATTTTATGCATTTTGAACGTCTAGACTCCACAGATGTCGAACAAGAACTGGCTTCTCTGTACTCGCTCACACATTTTATATTGCTTATATATCGCGACATTGGACGCGTCTCGGCGGAAACTCACGCGCATCTTGATGCACGGGCCGCAATAACGGTCGCTGCTTACAAAAACCTATCATCTAACTGAATGGAACCAAAAAATACAATTTGTTTCGATAATAACCTGAGTTCCTAAATTAAATTAAATAATTATTATCTTTAACTAGCTATTAATTAGCTAGCTAGGTATCCAGACATCTCTGTAGCGACAGCCATATGAATACCTAATGCATCGAGGCTTAGTAATATTATTTAAGTAAACTAACGTAGTAAACAATTTTTCTCAGATTTTTGATCTCAGTTCATCTGACACACAGACTAAAACACATCTAAAATCTAACCGTATAATGCGTGTAATTCAAACTTTGCATAAAATTAAAGAGGCGGAAAAGATAATTCCGGGGTTCTTTATTAATGTACAAAGAAACACGGTATTAATGTATAACAAACTAATGAAATCACATAAAAAAACAAACCAATGCAATATTGTTTTGTTGTATAATTTTTAAAAGTGCAGACTACATGATCTTCACAAACGGCACCATGAATGCATTGGTGCAGGCAGGCGCTATTATATTGTTAAAGAATCAATCGACGACATTCATCCATTTCCTCTAGATATTAACTAGGTTCTCGGTTCTGTGAATAAAACCTTAGCTGCTCATAAGATAACCAGAAGATTAACAAGAGATAGAGCGATCGGTTTTTGGATATTGTGAATCTTAGTTTATCAAGGCTTTGATCAACTGATTAAAGAATTACGCCGAAAACCTTAGGGTATCTATAGGTATTTAAACAGCAGCAATGATATCCTAGTGATATGACCGTTGGACTGCCAAGTCAAAGGTCTCAGGTTCGAACCCAAGGCTCCGACAAACCTCTGACTTTTCGTAAGTTACGTACTTATTATAAATTAATTATTAACTGATCCGTGCCTTGGAAAGCACATTAAGCCGTTGGCCCCGGTTGTCATGAAGATCTTTGACAGTCGATATAGGGAGTCAGTACCCTCATAAAATTACCATAAAATGTTCTCTGAAAGACTGAAAAATAGCAAGAAAGTGTCAAGGTGCTTTAATTTTTTAATTTGATTTATATTTTATGTTTTAAGCATCTACCCATAGGTACATGGATTTCACATTATGATTATTGCTGTGACATCTTAATAAAAGTTTATTAATGTTCCTATTTACTTAAATACAATAACTAACACAATATAATTGACGTCATTTTTATTAAGATCTATTGTTATATTAGAAGTAGGTAATACTGAAAATACTCCAGTAGCTCATAAATAATATATATCTATTTTATTGGGTATTTTATTTTATTACTTAGGTACATATGGTGCGGTCTTTTAACAATGAACATATAATTTACCTATGTAAATACATAATTTTAGAATATTATTATAGATAAGATTCCAGGTATCTTAATACTTAAAACACACAATAATAAATACCTATTAACCTTCAGTCTTCTTACAGGTACTAGGTACTAGGGTCGTACCAGTTATACTCAGTTATTACTTAGCAATTACTAATTATTCTGTATCGCTATATAAGGTAACCCGTCTATCCATTCATGCTTGTTTCAGCACTGGACCAAGTTCGACTGAGGTAGTGTCACCCTCACAAAATATCAAGATCTTCTTTTTCATCGTATGGTTGATGAACAACCTGATGTCAGAGTTTATACCGCCCGGATGCCTCTGACATCGTTGTAAAATCTCTCAGGTGTGCTTGGTTTCCTCACGATGTTTACCTTCACCGTTTTAGCAAGTGATATTTAATTTCTAAAACGCACATGAATCCAAACAGAGGTGCGAGCTTGGGTTTCGAATCTACGTCCTTTGACTTGGCAGTCTAACAGTCATAACACTAGGGTATCACTACTTCAAAATATCGAGGTGAAATTACAGTACTTATTCGCACTTGTATTTCGTAAGGTAAGTGAAAAGTGTCTCAGGTCCAATTATTTTGCATTACCCTCCCCTTCTATAATCCTGCACTGGACCGGTTGCAAGCATCCATAGTTTACGCATAGCTCCGGTGCTGTTGATTGGTGCTGTTGTTCCCCACACCACACAAGAAGCCCGACTTCCAACATGAAATAGAGTATGTAAGTAAGTTTACGTTCCAAAATGATCCAACTAACAATTACGGATGTTGCCTACTTGTAATAGTCTTAGAAAACCTTATGGGCTACCTGTGTAACCTGTTTAATCAAATAAAATAACCATTTTTTAGAGGAAAGCCAGTGTCCGCCTTTTGAATGGAAAATATAACTACACAGTAAGACATCAATATTTTAATCATTATATTTTTAAGTAAGTATTTAAAGGATAATTATATAGATTTCTGTCAAGTAATGATCCGAGTCAAGTAAAGAAAGATATAATCAATTCAATGTGACTAACTATTGCTTTGTAAGTAAACTCAGATTCGGTCAGGCTATTACGGAAACAATAGTCAATACAGAATTACCTAAACTAACCCTGAATGGTATTTATGGTATCCATTTACTTATTCAAACCTTTTTAGTTTTAGGTATACAGTCACCGTGATGGGCAATCAGGGTCGCAGACACCGGACACACTTTTTGACCTATCACGCTAAGGTGTGATAAGTGTGTAGGTAAGTGACAGTTTGTATTTCGATTCCTAAGATACCGTGACCAAGTTTTATTATTGAATTTTAGAAAATTCTCAGTAGGTAACAACATAAAATCAATTCTCTATCCATGCTTTGTGGGATATCAACATAGGCGATGTGTGTCTAGAGAATTTACCCTTGGATTGTCGTGCCCAATGGTTGGGACTTGGGAGCAGGGTTCCCAGAGAGGTGTTAAAGTTATTGGTAGAAGCCCCATCATATGAAAGACCTCATAAAGTTTACGTTCTGTTACTCACAAACTTGATCAGTGGACCTCTACTGTTGGAAATTTTAGCTTTAGCTATATTAATACGTTATGTGCTGCAAGACCCCTTAAATAAATATGAGGTAAACCACCTAGTTTTCGATAGTATTTATCGGATAAAAAATACCCGATATTCTTTAAGCATGACCAAAATTATGTAGTTATTCAAAGGGATGACACCCTCATCTACTACATATAACCAATATCTCCGAGCCTTTGTAGCTTGAAAATAAAAGATATAAATAAAAAAAAATCTCTTCACACAACTTCACAAGTTGTAGAAGTAATAATAGATATGTAAACCGAAATTTACCTATAAACTTACCATGAGGACAATGGAGATTTTGATAAAAGATGTTATTCGGAAGTTATAAATTTTCTAGAAGGAACACTCGTTTACGAGCAGGATTTGAACCTGCGAACTTCTAGTGAAATAAGCCACTCTATGGTTCAGAATTTGCTACGCAAGCGTAACAAAGATATTAAAAATTTTGATAGTCTCTTTACCTTACTGAAATATGGAATCTGGCCCTTTTTTTTGTTAAAGTATAAACCCTAACCTTTACCTTATCTTTACTTTTAATTTGCTTCAATCAGTGTCGTGTTTCTTATACATTAGTTGGTATCTTTTTATTAACTTAGTATGAAAAAAAAATTGCAGATATATTTCTTACAAAAATTTATTTTGAAATAAAAATAACATCAAGCTTTTAAAATTGACAATTCTCATGAAAATTAAATAATAATTTATGAGCACAATTTTACATTAAGAAGAATAATTTTATTATTTCTTTACTTCACATTTAAAGTATAACAATAATCACGGATTCAATCTCAAAGTGAAAGCAATCGAGGCAAATCTCCTTACTAAATGCAATGAATATATGTAAAAAGAATAATATTAACTGAACAGCACCTGATTACAATCTTACAGCACAACAACTGAACAAATATAATTATCTATCGTGTTAAAAATATAAACAGTTAAATTATAGTAAAAGTATACTGTAAATATAAAAATATAATTTAAAAAGTAAACTCCTATTGGAATCCATCTTATTACAACAAAAAAATAATTTCTTTAAATATTGAAATGCAAAATAAAAATGGAATTTTCATCATTTAATGTGTATGAACACACAGTACTTCAATATTCTTATCAATATATTCATATAAACAACAGTTTAACCTAGACTTCATTTTTACACTTTAGGAGATATTTTTACAACCCTGTATCCACTATACTTTTAATGACGATAATATGTTCCACAGTCTAAATTAATGTTTCAAAGAAATACAATATTATTAACTATGATAAAAGTAAGTCTTGTCACATATGTGCTTGATACCTATTATAATTAACATCAATTAACATCAACATCGATTACATGCATGCATTAGAGTCCGTTACGAATCTCAAAATACAAATTACGGGTTTGTGCTATAACATTGACATCTATAGAGGAAGATACAAGATTCAGATTGATAACCAAATTGTAGTACTTAGTGGAAAGACTCTGTTACAACGGGATGACGTCAACCTAACATTACAGTTTGTGTCAA
The DNA here is from genome assembly GCA_936450705.2 of Protodeltote pygarga. NCBI lineage: Eukaryota > Metazoa > Arthropoda > Insecta > Lepidoptera > Noctuidae > Protodeltote > Protodeltote pygarga. Next base: position 8,433,882 of record OW388249.2, on the reverse strand, counting down.
AGTCTTGTTACGTGAGCGATTCACTTCGCCTTGACGGCGGCTTGTCGCTGCCGAAGTGTCTTGTTCGTATTCTGGTCCACTTCGGGCAGGTCAGATTCTTCGACGGGGGCTTTCTTAACTGTTGACAAAAAAACATCACACTCATTAAAACTCTATTTCTTTTTTTTAGTTATAAAACAACTATATTTTTTATGTATTTTCAATTTACCTTTTTCCTTCTTAGGCTTTTCTTTTTTCTCTTTCTTAGGCTTAGCTTGTGCCTGCTGGCGGCTCTCTTGCCTTTGCTTGATGGCTTCAGAGATGAAGTTAAACATCAGGTATACCTGTACATAACAGATTCATTGTAAGAACACAATCAATGCAAATACTAGTTAGTATAAAATGTCCTACAGATGTACCGAGAGTCCGAGACACTTTATTACAAAGATTGGCGGAAGCAGAGTAAAGATTTGCGAAATGTTACCTGGAAGGAGACGAGCACAGAGAGAGCAGCGACGCGCAGCACGAGTTGCGCGGCGCCGGCGAGCCCGAAGTAGAACGTGAGCACGCCCAGCACCAGCGAGCACAGCCGAACCGCCACGAACACTGAGCCGTTGATCAGGCTGAAGACTGGAATACAAGTCACAGATACGGTCAGCCAAGTTTACAAGTTTCTAGTTTTTTTACCTGTTGACCAGCATTGGTTTTTAGTATAGTTAGGTTTTTTTTTATATTCATATTTGCGTGGTGTCTGGGGAAACGCTTTGCTTTGCATAGCTTGGCGTTCAAAAGGACACGCGAATGGTGAGTTCCATACAATACATGCATTTATTTTATTATTATTTATGATTTGACGATGAAAAATTTACAGAATTTAGGTATTGTGAAAAGTGAAGTGTAAATATTATTGTAAACAGGGATGCGAGGACTGATGTTTTTGTCGAGTTTATATCAAACATATTTTATCACAATTTAATATCAAACATCAAGTCTAGACTGACTGAATCAGTAGTGTCTACTGATTGTGTAATTGGTTTTTCTCTGGTTTAACCCTTCGCCACTGGTAGGTTCTCTTTACCAAACAAAATTACACTTACATTTGTCAAACCAATCTTCACGTTCTCCTCTGAGGATCGTGTTGAGTCTGTAGCTATGAGCAACAAACTCGGCCAAAGAGTGCAATACGACCAAGCACACACCCACACGCTGGAACCTAATAAAAAAGAAATAACCTCAATCAATACTTTTTGACGTTTAGGGACCAGTTCTTCATTTGTCTTTTACTAGTTAAGTCCACTTCTGGTTTTGACCGCTTCTGCTTATGACTACTTCGTAATATTACCGTTTCTGGTTTCAACCACTTCGCTTTTTGTCCACCTTCAGTACAGTGTGCAAAAGGATACAACACCACATAACGCAACTTACTTGAAATTAAATTGCGAACGTCCAATTAAATAATTAAATCCTTTAGGCGGATTTACGTGTGGTGGGTTAAGACGGGTAAAATAAAAAAAACAAGAAATCAGTAAAAGAGTGTATATGAAAAAGTCAGTTAAATAAAAGAAAGTCTAAAACAAAAGAAAGTCTGTAAAACAAAAGGTACTAAAATATTAACTATTTTACAGTAAAAAGGCGTGCACACGATTATCGACCTTATTGACTTTCATTAGAAAATTGTTATTTTAGACATTAATAAGGTAACTGAAATGGTTTATAAGAATAAAATAAGTACAATATTTACGTTGAATAAGGTCGAAAATCACATGCACTCATTTTTATGAATTATATTTTGGCTTAGCGTATGAAAACTGGGTACATGCCATTTTCAACCTTATTGACGAATTTCTAAAAACATATTTTTCTTGTCATTTAAGTAATACTGAATACACGAATTTCACGAATATTGAATAAAAGCGGAAAAAAATGTTGTATCAATAAGGTCGAATATAGCGTGCACCTACTTTTTAGCTCTAACAATGTTTGATCACTTTCCGATAGTCTTTTGTTTTATCAACGTTCATTACATTTTGTCAAAATTAAATAAACTAAAATATTTAAATAGAATTCATCATAAATTATATTTTGTTTTAATCATTTAAATGTTTCAAGCAACGGCATGGAGCTACTAGTTCGTTTACTGTTTCGTTGACTTAGTTGTGCCATCAGAAACTAATATTAAACAACAACAATTACTTGTGATGAGAGTGATTTAAAAAAAAAAACTGATGGCACAACCAGTGCTATGTACAAATCGTATACCCCGATTGTCAAGTAACAACATGCTTTTACCATTATAATAAAAATATTTGGAAAAAATCAAAAAGAGCGTAATTTTACTAGAATGGTAGCTTTGTTGCCGTTATTACCATATAACCGGATTTCGGAGACCTGGTATTCTATATGTAATTCTGTGCCAGACACTGATGAAATAAGGTCATTTCAAAAATATTTTGAAGAACAATGGATGAAGATCAACCCAAAAATTTTGAGTTGTAGTAATGAACGCCATCGTACCACAAATCCTGTTGAAGGATGGCACAGACGTTTAAATGCAAGAATTCCTAGGAAGCCCACATTTTTTGCTTTTGTGGCGTATTTAAGAAGAGAAGCAAAGTATTGTGATTTTAAAATAAAAAAAAGTTTATTTTTAACATTAAAAAAAAATAGAAGGCATATTGACATTAAATTTAACAAAGATTTAAAATTATTATTGCAAAAATTAGAAAAAAATAAAATCACCAACATAGAATTCTTAAAAAAAATTATTTATCTGAAGCTTCGTTATTAGAGCCATAACGCGACATATATGTAGTCCCTCTATACTATAAGATAATTTTGAAAACTGACATGTAGTAATATAGATCGTAAGTTACTTCTTTTTAGTTTAAGATAATTTGAAAGTGACATGTAGTAAGATAATTTTTAAGTTTAATAAAAAACATTAATTTTCAATTGGACGTTCGCAGTTTAATTTCAAGTAAGTTGCGTTATGTGGTGTTGTATCCTTTTGCACACTGTACTGAAGGTGGACAAAAAGCGAAGTGGTCGAAACCAGAAACGGTAATATTACGAAGTAGTCATAAGCAGAAGCGGTCAAAACCAGAAGTGGACTTAACTAGTAAAAGACAAATGAAGAACTGGTCCCTAAACGTCAAAAGGAATCAATATAACCCATATAATAACTATAGGTACCTACATAATCAATGTTTGATAACACGATTCGCGCAGATTCGATCCCACGGACGGATGGTAATTGTGTGATCTACAGAATTTTTTTTGGTCTGGATATATTTTACAAAGGAAGCTATCTAATTAGAAATAAATTGTTAGATTATATCTGTGCCAGTCACAAGGTTTTATGTTATGTTAAAAACGTACCTATGAAAGTATGAATAGTATAACATTATCTACATCATATTCATAACCGTTTGATATTATTAAAAGTGTTATCTTAATCATAACAAATGGCTGCCAATCAAATAAGAGCTAATTTTATTAAATGACCGGATTGTTAGCATTGTTAGTCTCTACTCTATGAAATCTTATTGAGTAATATTCTCATTTAGAACACTTAGTACCCTGCATGAATGATTTATTTTATTATTATGTTTGATATTAATTTTATAACAATAGTAAAGTGAAAACTTCGGGTCCATTTAAAAAAAAATTGCGAACACAGAGGAGTCCTGGGATTTGGCAGTTTATATGGAAAAAAAGGATAGCTATAACTTATTACAATATGTATTTTTTAATTTATTTATATTTAATGAATTACGTTCGAATTTCGACCTCTCTGTTCCATTAGTAAGTATAACTAGTCTACAACTGACCCCAAAATATCAAGATCTTATTTAATATAGACAGTTTTAATGTCGAACATTTTTTAATCCTTTAAAACAGAAGGACCTTGACTTTTACAAAGCAATGTTGCCTTGAAAGTTTCGTGGAGAGTCAAGACTGTGCGTGGATAATAATAAACCTTATATAAAACATCTGAGCTATGTTAGCTTCCTATCTGCAGGTCCGCTAATAAAAGAGTAAAATTTTGTAAGATGAGGACTCACTTGAATCCATAAGCCAATGCGACGAACGCGAAGGCAGCAGTGGCATGCCTGATGCGGCCGGCCCACTCATCTTTCTTGATGCGTTGGAAGTACAACTCAGGAACAGTATGGATCCAGTATGAGGCCTGTACAATCCACCACAGCTTCAAAAGAAAACTCATTGGATGGATTGGGTACCCTACAAACAAAATAAACACGTTATTTTACAGTACCAATCATTGGCTAAGTGTTGTGCTCTCAAGCTGGAATTAAAATATCAAATGCAAATCCATATCAAGGAATCCTGCAAGGGAATACATGTTCCTGAACTTGACAAAAAATTGGACAAAAAATCTATATTACCATGTAATAAATTAAAATGCATAAAAACTAAGAAAATTATGAAAAATACTTAAAACCTCCTCCCTTTTCTTCAACAGATAAAAATCATAGTAACATACTTACTATTATTGTTATTTAAATACATACGAGGGGCGGCTGGAAAGTTATCTACCTAACATAGAAAAAATAGAAATAGGAAGCTAATATTTTTTTATTTTTAAATATAGTCCTCTGCAACTGTAATACAATTATTACATTTGTCAATGATGACATGAAAACGACAAAAAAAAATCCTAGATTAGTCGTCAAAATGGTCATCCACCGCGGCCTTCATTTCCTCATCGGTCGAAAATCTCCTTCCCCTTAGGTTTTTCTTCAAATTTCTAAAAAGAAAGTAGTCACAGGGGGCTAAATCTGGACTAGGGTGCATTGTGACAATTTTTTTTTAGAAATTTGAAGAAAACCTAAGGGGAAGGAGATTTTCGACCGATGAGGAAATGAAGGCTCTGTGGATGACGAATTTGAGGACCAATCTAAGAAAAATTTTTTTTCGGTTTCATGTCTATTATTGATAAATGTAATAAGTGTATTACAGTTGCAGAGGACTATATTTAAAAATAAAAAAAAATTAGCTTCCTATTTCTATTCTTTCTATGTTAGGTAGATAACTTTCCAGCCGCCCCTCGTACTACAGTTATATGCCCGAAATACTGTCATTGTGAATCAGTAGAAAGCTATGCCTTATTAAATATGCTAATAAAATAATAACACCTTATCAGAGTGTAAATTTTTTGTAACTGTAATTTGACTGACTAAAAGGAGGATGCACAATAATAATATTGATCAATATTATTTATTACTAGCTTTTCTTTGGTGCAAGGTGTTTGTACCTACTAGGATAAAAAAAAATCCTATTAAGATTAACTTATCCAGTACATGGTCTGTGTGCAAAGTTGACCAAAAATGTTTATAAACTTTCAAATTATTTGTAGGATATTGATAATTTAATTATTAATATCATAAAACATTTTTATCATAAATGCATTTTTATTTAAAACAGCATAAGAATAATTACAAAGGTGCTGTAATGAACTAATTAAGAAACAAATTACTGTAATTGATAACATATCTCGTTACATAATTATCTATTCCACAACAGAAACAAACTGATAATGTGAATTTAAGTAGCAAAAATGTTGTACTACAAAACTGTACATTTATTTTATCATCATAGAATTCATTGACAACAGTTACTTAATTATTTTTTTTCAGCAGCACTAACATGGTTTTATTAAACCATTAACCTATGATACTTTTGGAACTTTACACAATGCTTTCTTATCCTATAAAATATTTGAAACAAAATTAAAACTGAATATGTGTTTTGTTCAAATTTGTTTTTCTTGCTTTGAATTAAAATTTGAATAATATTAGATTAGATAACATTAGATTTGCTATTACCAAGGATTAAAATGTGACTGTTTATTGGTACCCCAAAATTATAATTTTTGTTATTTTCCTACATCCCAACTATTGACAGTGTTAATAAGGTTCCTCCCTTTGGGGTAAGATGTTAAGGTATAAACTTACCATCCCACAGTTGTGAAACATTGAAGAAGAATCCTTCACGGAGAATGGCATCACCACCCCAGAGAAGAGTCACAAGGTGGAACACAACCAGCTGACCAGACTCATTCAGGGCACTCAGTCTTGATTTGGAAAGATGAAACTTCTTTGAAATTTTCTACAAGTACATATTAAAACCACTTTAGTAAAATATTGTTCTTAATTGATAATATACCATAGTAATGACTTAAACATATGTTTTAAATAAATAACACTCACATCTAAGAAATACTCCTGGAGAATGGCATGCATAACAATGCAGACCAGTGAGTAAAAGAATACTGCACAGGCGTCCTTCCATCCTGCTTCATAGAAGAATGGTTCTCCTTTTGGCACTTCTCTTGTGGGCTCAGCTCCACTGACATTGTGGTGTAGACTGATGAATAAACTCGCTATAGGACTAGTCGACTGTAAAGGGAATACCACAATTGAGTCAAAAACAGGTTCATAATAACACATTCTGTGGAAAACATTTTATTCGAAGTACATGGCCTACGTGGCAACTACTCGGCACTCACCTGAACCATAAGTCCGACCAAAAACACCATCACCACACACGAAACTATGTCCGCATGATTCTGAATCACAAACTCATGACTAAAAATAGGTGGGTTTTTGTTAGCTTTTCTTCCAATCGCAGGCTTAACACCCATTTTTCCCGGCGACAACCTGTCTGAAAATTTTGTACAGGTCAAGCCAAAACCAGATGAAACAACATATTATAAATTAAAAAATCATGAGATATCAAAATATGATTTAAAAAAGATAAAACTACAGTACCTTTGAGCAGCCAAAGCGAAATATCCTAGAATAATAGTATTTCTGACAGAAATCCAATCGACGTGACACTTTCACTTGCTACGCGATGAAACGTCAACGCCAGTCAACGCCGTTTGTTGATTACGGAAATACGACGTTTGTTGTGTTGGCACTTGCTGGAATCAATCACGGGTTTATTAATTGTGCATATTACATTATGCTACATATAAAAATGTCAAAATTGTACAAAAATCTTAATTTTTAATAATAAACAAATGATTTAGGTTAAGAGATGTATAATCTACCGTAATTAAAATAAAAGTATCTTAAATCCGGAAAAACCAAACCATAACCAAGGTTTGACTATGGGCCGACTGCACTACGCAGCATATTCTCGAAATCCCGACTGAGGTAAAAATTCTGGGCAAAAGTGCAATGATTTCACGACTGGCAAAAAAAAAGATGGGACTATATAATATTCAAATTATGTCATCTGCCTAGCCTTTTCGAAATTATTATGTTGGGGTCGGCTTCCAGTCTTACCGGATGCAGCTGAGTACCAGTGTTTTACATGGAGCGATTGCCTATCAGACCTCCACAACCCAGATACTGGGTTACATGATACCCCTTGGTAAGACTGTTAGTCAGACTTTCGGACGGACTACCCGTAACGACTGTCAAAGATATACAATGGGAAATTATATGTGCGGCAACAAAAGTTTTCTTTAGCACCTGCAACCTAGCGTCTTTTTTTATATGTGGGCGACGAGTTAATAGAACAGCTTCAATTATATTAATTCATCATCTTTACTATTCCAACAGAATATCAAAAAACCAGCGTCAATTTACGAGCGTAAATTAATATGACCGAGCTACCGATAAATATATTTACTTCTGATTTGATAACTCAGCGACTAATGTTGTAAGTGAGCTACTTTATATATTTTAGAGATTCAACATCTGTCTGCTAATAAAATCAAATTCCAGCCTCAAAATTAGCAATCAAAGTTTTTCATTCAACAACTAAATTAATAAATCGGGTGCCCTCTATCTGGCAGAAACTTGTTTCTCCGAAACCTATTTGGCATAACTCACTTGACATAAACTTTTTTAAACGAACATTATTAAGGTAGAAAAAATATTTAATATAATTGTTTTTTGGCCTAATGTTTTTATGTCCGAATTTAAAATGGGATACTTTTAAGATGGCAGAATCATCTTTAGGTATAAATTTCATATCCATAATAATCAATAAGTATAACCATCATATCGTAGAAAGTTCACAACCAGAATCATTTTTTGGCATATATTTTATATCCATAATAATCAAAAGTAGAACCATCATATCGCAGAAAATTCACAGCCAGAATCATCTTTAAATATTCTATGCATGGTCGTAGTCTTGTCTGCCCTACCCCTAGAGTGTAATCTAAACCCGCGAAGGCGCGGAGGGGCGAGGCGGCCCGCGAGCTGAGGAGCAGGTGGTTTTAACGCACACCGCCGCGGCTGAGGCTGGCCGGCGAAGCCGGCCAGCAAGCCGAAGCTGCGGAGGCGAGCGTCATAATATGGTTAACACCCCGACTCAGAGTACCCCGACTCGGATAGGTTAGGTTAGAAGGGGATGGCGGGGTCGAATAGACCCCGCCGTCCCCTTCGTGGTTATTTTTTTATAAACCACCCAGAAGTAGGAGCCCCGCGAAGCGGGGCTCCGTCGACCAAGCCCACCCTCGACCATGCATAGAATATTTAAAGATGATTCTGGCTGTGAATTTTCTGCGATATGATGGTTCTACTTTTGATTATTATGGATATAAAATATATGCCAAAAAATGATTCTGGTTGTGAACTTTCTACGATATGATGGTTATACTTATTGATTATTATGGATATGAAATTTATACCTAAAGATGATTCTGACTTACAAAATTATGGGTTTCGGTGTATGGTAAATGAGTGTATGCCAAACGATTTTCTGCGAAAAGAGGTTTATGCTATCCGTGGCTATGCGAAATAAAATTATGACGTAAAAAGTTCTGCTATAAAGGGTGGACCCTAATAAATCATATTCTTTTTTCGTGAAAGTTTGCAACACAAGCGCGGGAGTGTACCTGACGCTCGTTGGGAATCAGAGGGGCGCGACCGGCCATTTGCACCAATGAGCGAGCTCTATTCGGTGCGTGCAGCAACGAGTTCACGTGTATTTGTTTACATTAATGACACGATTAAGGAGTGCTCGTATTCTTATTTGAAAAACGTTTGTGATAGTGGTTATGATACGGATTTGTATGAAAGTATTTATTAAGCATGTCGTCTAATAATGAAGTCCCTTTGTACTGTTATGATGAAGACTCGGAAGACGTTCAGGAGGTGAAGAAAAGGCGTGGTGAATCGAGGAATTGGATGTTTGTGGAGAAATATTTGAATGTTCGTGCCGCTGAAGAAGTCGTAAAAGTAGAAAATACTTGGTCAATATTAACTACTCATATGACGCTAGATGGAAAAAAACGCTTTTATAGGTGCAATAAAGTACCACGCAAGGGACAGCAGTTGTATGTTCATTTGGGTAGGTATAATAGTCAATTACTTATGGTAACATTATAAATAGATAGGCGAATACATGAAATTATAGCTTTTATTGACCATTATTTGATGACAATAATAAGGAAATTTAATGTTCAAATATAGTAGATTCACTCATCAATTACTTATGCTAAAGCATTAAAATAAAGGTGACTCTATGAAATTAGAGTACGTTGATATTATTTTATAGATGAAGTTGATACACTTATTAGAAGCTAGCAATGAGTAGACATATCACAAATTTAGTTGCTTAAGAATTATCACCATGTTGCGTCATATTAACAGTAGCTTGTTTTACAATATATGGTCGCTTATAAACCATTTATTAGACGCTAAAAGTTTGTCGCTGACCTATTAATTAATTAGACAACTAAATATATTTGCAGACGAGAATGACATTTTAAAGAAGCTGCCTTAATTAGCACCCATATACAATTGACAGCTGGGGCATGCGTTAGTCATCCCTAGTAAGTCTGTGGCCGGGGCCAACGGCTTAACGTACTATTCGAGGCAGGGAGAGTGATAATTTATAATAGCTACACACATAACTTACGAAAAGTCAGAGGTGCGCGCCTTGGGTTCGAATCCGAGACCTCTGACTTGCCAGTCAACGGTCACCACCACTAGGCTATCACGTCTCACTAATTCAAATTCATTCATTCATTTTCATTCAAATTATGTGTATCACTAAAATAAATCTGTCTTTATTGAATGAAATGCCTTTACTGCCCCACTCCCACAGATTTTAGGCGAAATCCTAATGGCGGCGGTGAATGCGCAAGTGAAACCATTCGTAGAGAAACGCCATGTGGACACAACACCCCTCACGGCTCACCAGTCACCAGCCATTGGCCATCATTATTAGTGATGGGAGCAAAGATATTGGAAAGGAGTTTTTTGGACTTATTTAATATTTCTATGGATGGGAGTCACGGGGCACGTTAGAAAAGGCACGTTAGTCCAACCAGCGTAACGCTGTGTAGAGTGTAGGTAATGTTGCTAGATCCTAAACCACACCTCGGCCGCTGAGGATAAGGAAGGAGAGTGGCGTGTCGTAATACCGACACTCCTCTTCCCTTGCGGCCCAACCGTGTCCACAATCCACCTGTTGCAGCTACGTCGAATAACCGCCGCGAATGGTAGGGAAAGCGGAGTGATAGATGTAGGCGCATTTCAGCCGCAATGTTGCCCATACTGCACCGCAACGTACATGAGCTTCGCACGTAAGCTTGGAGGAGCGGCAGCTCCTCTGGGTTTCGCTTAGCTTTGCCGTGGGGATCCATACCACCGCCACTAAGCGTCCCCGGGACAAGGCGAGATTACCCCCTTAGCCTCCGCTTAGCGACCAATCCCGACCCATTTAGTGATTATCCCTTCCTGATTTTAACCATTGAAAGTTATTTTTCTTTCCGGCACAGCGTCACGTCTAAGCCCATCTCACAGATGTAGTTACAAAAACATAAATATGAAAGATCATAGCTACGCTGACGCTCTATTAAAAAAAAAATACTGTGCTGTCGTATAATCATTTTGATGATATTTTTTGTGTGAACCCTGGATGGTTTATATTCACAGTTAGACCCGTTAGGTGGCGCTGCGATTGGGTAAAACAATAACCACGGGGGCGTAGCCACGTGCGAATCAGCTAGTTAGATATAAATATTAAAACAATAAAATCTAAGACAAATAATTTATTACAAATTTTCACCTATGTTTTCAAGAATATCTTTATGCATACAATATTTTTTTTATTGATTTAATTGTCTGAATACAAATAATATATGATTTTTCATAAAATACTGTCAATCATAATAATCTCTACCAATATTAAGCTTATTATAACATATTCTTATAACATAATCTCGGATACAAATACTTGATAGCCAATCAAAAAGAATATATTTTTTAAATAAATAATCAAAAAATAGAAATCTGCTATACAAAATAAATTAAACAATTTGATCCTAATAAAATAAATTAACACCATTAAAGGTATGCACAACAATAAACAGTCAGTCCACAGCCATTTTTCTATTTTATGGAAGTATTTATATACACATTTATTAGTTCTAATAATAATCTTGCGTGTAAGAAATGTATTAGTTATTTACGATAAGTAATGTTATTATCACTGGTCTGTGGTACCTAACTGGTACATAAAGCAATCCAATCACATAGCGATGGTGGAAAAAGATAGCAAAAGCTAACTTACTAACCTACATAATAATAATTATGCTTTAAAAATAATCATGTGAGTGTCATGAATGTTAACAATTATTTAATCTACAAACTAAATGGCAGACTGATTATTTTAATCTAATAAAGTCCCCATTAATACTTTCACTAAAAAATAAAGTGTGTAGTATCGATTCCGTACCTCTTTTGTTCCATACCCCTGGGGGCCTGCCTAGTACAAGTTCGACAGTCGAAAAGACAAAGACAGGTATAATATGTCTCACTAAAACTATCAGTATCCACATAGTTTGCAAACTCATACTAGGGGACTTGATCGCTAACAGTTTAGTGAGACTTACTATACGCGCCTTGGATCTATCTTTGTGTCTGAAGTCAGCTGCGAGTTAATATTTTTATGGAGTAGTTGTGTTTACCTATAAAGCATTGATTGTATATTTAATAAGTTCAAAAAACGATACCGATCAGGTATCGGTCTCGTTTTTTGAACTTGTTTCAACCAAGTAGGCCCAATTTCAACATTCATTTTAAAAACAGATTTTAATAAAACTAAGTTCAGCCCTACGAACATTGCAGTTCTGAACTCAGTTAAATGCTTGATCCGAGTATACTTGAGTTGATTGAGTTTAGTATCAGTGGTGAAATCGGCTCTAAGAGTCCCATTCGTTTTTATGCATGTACCTATGTAGGTACATTTCAAGCGCGAGTAGGTAATTCTTGTGCACCAAATACCACCCGCATCTAACTTCATGTTCACTAAGATCCGTGCCGCCTAGTGTAATATATCCAACTCTATTTTATATCCCAAAAAGGACAGAAAAGGGTAAATTTCGTCTCATTAAAACTGTCGGTATTCGGGTAGTTTGTGAATTACGAGGGGTACTGCAGAGGCTTCCTCATCATACATTTTATCTCATGCCATTATTATCGTGCATGTCTGGTATCTACTAGCTTCGAAAGTCGACACATTTATAATTTAAAAATAATTTCAAGCGCAATCTCATAACTTATTCCATTCACTAACTACAGTTGCTACTAGAGATTACAATAATAACGACATCTATCAAAATAATAAATATACATACTGCACCATTGTAACATCTCAAAGCGATACCTAGTATTATATTTTGTACCTAATCTCCTGACGTACTAGGTATTTACTTCAGATTTTTTGGCTCCACCGTAAGAACGGTGGTATTAGGTATTGTACTAATAGGATCGATTTGACAGAAATTGTCAAATACAATCTCTTTTTCTGCTCATAAGCGCAAAAAATAATTGTTAATTACCAATTGGTATTGAATTGGATTAAAATCGAAATAACGTTTGGTTTTCTCAATATATGTCAAATCGGGCCTATTAGAACGTCGCGAAATATCGATAAGTGTAAACTGGTGATTATCCAAAAGCACAGAAAAGTAAATTGGTGTTAAATCTCTACATCACGAAGTATTTGTTCGTGTTTAACTCCCGACTCAAAAATGAAGAATAAGTATTACATGCGTTTGTCTATCTGTCTATGAGTCTGTCTGTGCCTCAGTGGCATCATACTCATCGTAGCTCTCAAAAGGTTATAGGTACGGGTCGTACCGATTTTAATACGGTTTAATCAGGATGGTAATATCTATTTTTGATAGAAACCGCTTGTCGGGGGTTTTTTAAATACCTATTGCAGCTTATTAACTACAAATGTAGCTTTCGGAAACGTCAAATAGTGGTCATTTAACTAATCTTAGTTTTGATAGATGCATGTTATGAACATTTTATATAACGTTTTCAGAGTCAATTTCTCCTTGTTCCACAGTCATGTACATTCCCTCCTCCTCGTAAGTGGACTCGTGCTTCGCTAAGATACGCAGTAATGGACGCAATTTCATCCACCATTGCTGCTTTGGTATTCTTTGACTGGAATAAAAATTTCTTTATTATAACAAATGTTCCAAAGGAGTGGTCAAGAATCTGAGAAACTACAGACACACAGATATTAGTCTCTAGATCTAGTTTAATTTTCAAATTAAGGTCAAACATGCGCTCGGGGGACAATCCTCTTTGTCACTGCCCTCGCAAGCTGTGAAATTCCTATGAATTTATTCATTCGCTACAGGCCAGGTAGCGAAAGGCCAGTGCGAAGTGAAAAAACTGGAACCTGCTGCAGTGCGCAATTGTCGCTTTCGCTTTACTAGTGCGGCCGGTTGCAAAAAGTCTAGCACTTTAATTTCACTTCGCTACCATTTTGCTACACGCCAGATGACCTTCTAATAAAGGCTCCAAGCAAGCAAGCCACCTGACAGTGCGGATGTGGACTTCGGCAAAGAAATATACGATACCTATTGATTCGATGGTTTTTAAAGACAATCTGATAAAGATAATTTAACAATTACAGCCGATAAGTGGCTGGATAAGCCTCAAATATTGTTCTTGAGATAGAAAAATCAAACTATCCTGTATCTATGTATAGATTACGCGGACATCCCGTCACGCCACTTACACTCTTAGGAAGGTTTCACGTAAGTTATGAAGCTTAAAAAGCTTTATAATTTCTTAATATTGACTTAAAACTTACGCAAAGTTAGTCTGTGCCTTCAAGTCCTCGAGGGGCGAAAATTTGTACTGTCGCTTCACTACACCAAGCAGACATGCGGAGTCAGGGGTGTTGGTGGGGCCCTTCTGGATAGTCTCCACTAGCCAGTGCAAGCACTTGGCCGCCATCTTGGTGCCCATGTTACGGTCGAAAGGTGTAGGAGAACCTCCTTGTTGCATGTGACCTGTAGACATATTATTTTATGAAAAAACTAATTTTACGAATGGCTAAACCTTTTAATCTTTTCAGCAGTAAGCACACTGTGGAGCTTTAGTGGTCTTGGAAACTTGTAAAAACAAAAACACTAATCCATGAGTGAGAAAAAACTTTACTTTGGAACACGGAACCAAAAAAAACTTTGAAAATAAAAAGACTGCCGAATGCCGCCTCATACATTTCAGATGGTTTCTAAGAACATAAAAAATGAAATTATTGAAATGTAGTTATGAAGCGGAGTTGTTATATGTCAAACTTTGATTTTTCTTCGGAAAAATTAAATACGACATACCCAGCACATTCATCCTGGCAGTGAAAAGTCCTTTGCCCTCTTCGGAGTAGAGGCGATAAATAAAATCGGTGTTATAATTGTCATTAGCCTTCTCGTTACGTAGAATAAGACCGCGCTGGATGCCACCGGTCATTTTAGACGCCATGTGGTACACGTCTTGCTGCAAATCTTTGATAGAAAACTTCTCCTCGTAGATGTAAGCTGCGTCGGCGCCGCCCGCGAGTCCTAAAATAAATATTGGAATAGTAAAAAAATTCTACGCTTTATTGATATCAGGAGGGAAGAAAGGATTAGAATTCATATATTATATTTACCTGCCAAAGTCGATAAGTACCCACAGTAGCCTCCCATTGTCTCAATAACAAACACACGGCGTTTGGTTCCCTGCGAAATGAAAACAGGATAAAATGGCACGTCCTCTCCTATGTGTCTCATTTCTCGACATTTGATGAATACATTCTGGTAAATTCGTCGGGCCCAAGATAATTCAAAACATCATTTTTAATGAATCTTGACGTTTCAGTAAAGTTGTTAAAATCGTGGTCACGAAATAACGTGAAATAATTTAGACACGTTAGTGGATGGCAAGAAATTGAGTACCTAGTGAGATATTTTGATAAAAGTATTATAACCATGTTATGTATTTTTACTGTGTCCCAATTTTTTATTAGATACTTGTTCCTCTTTATTTGTCTGTCCCACTGTAAGGCAAAGCCCTCCCTTTTTCCACATCTCGCAAGTAATAGGTTTTGTGACCCAATATCCGCTAAAGGAGTAAAATTCGCCACGCTATCTTCTTCTTACCGCGACGCCTGTTTCAAATGTGTGGATTCCAAAACGTGTTGCTTAGTCCACAACTCATGTGGCTTAAACTTGCTTATGCAAATGGAAAATACAAACCTGAGCAGACTGGCGGATTCGGTCACAGATCTCCGTGATCTCGTTAAGCGCGGTATCGGATCCCAGCGAGAAGTCAGTTCCGGGCACATTGTTACTGATCGTCGACGGAATCACCACTAACGGGATACAGAACTCTGGGAAGTTGGCGCGACCCTCGTAGATCTCTAAGCCGGCTTGGTATGCCTGGTCAAACATAAAATAATTTGTATTTAGAACAAAAAATTCAAAAGTTCAAACTCCGATTTTGGCAGATTTATAAACTTGTTCGTCTATTTCGCCTATGGCAGTGTCAGAGCTACTGGCCTTTCCTACTGGCTTTCCCTAGGTCGCGGGTTTATATCCCGCTCGTAATAGAATTTTTCAAACTTTACAAAATTTCGAACTGTGTTTGCAATTTCACAGAGTACGTACCTATGCATAAACACCTACTTTATAAAAATGTGAAAAATAAATCATTTTTTACAATATGGTGATATTGAGGTGTGTATAATTTTTTAACAGTTGGCAACTACCCTATTATTCATTGCGACACCTTAATTCTTGAGATGAGATCATCCATCGTGATGTACCTACCTACCCAATTCATAACAACCAACCAAAGATATTGGAGTTTCATATATCTATGACAACAACCAATTGCTTTATCATTGGAACGAATGGAAACGGAATTGCACTATTGTCTGAATCCATAGTAAAATCCAAAGACATTCAAATTATATTAGCAATCTCTTTGGTAAAAACAAATGCGTTTTTCAATTTGGAAACTCTTTATCTGAATAAAATTACACTCACAACCTTATCGCACTTTTTCAATTTCACGATGAAATTCAAGTTTATTAAGATTGCCTATAAGATAGCAGTTTTATAAATAGAACCATTTAATTATGTTTTGTGTTCACAATAGCATACTTTGATAGTAATGGAAAGTGTAAATATAACCTACCTCGAAACCGCCGATGATAAGGAGACCTTGAATATTGAATTGTTTGATGCGAGCAGCTATTTCGCTCTTCTTGTCTCCGGGGAGTGTGCGTTTTGTGCCCAGGAAGGCTCCACCTTGAGCCACCCAACCGGTCACATCAGACCTAAATACAAGAAATATTTTTCTATCTAGGTATTTAGGTAATAAATAATTTGTAGGTAACAACCGAGTATCCACCTCAAGGCTAGCAGTATCTTCCTGAGCTCAAATGTGGCTCGTCAGAGCTGTACATTTAGATTACCATATTCGTTTAAGATGTCTGTTTTCCTCATAGCAACGCGACTCCACGCCAATAAATACGGAACGAGGATGGGGGGAAGTGATGGTGTCATTGCTTGTTGATTGTTGCGGCTTTACTTTCTGAGAGGCATGCGCGATTTTGTGCATAGAACTTTACTTTTTATTTCTAGACAATTTATTTCTAGACTAATCTATTTACCTGAACTGTCAGACGCTAAGTAAAATATACAATTATATTAATGTTCGTAATACTTTTACCAGTCCATCTTAACGATATTCCCGCTGATGAAGCCCTCGATACCGTCATGTATGCCGAGCACGGTGTCACCGCGGTAGATACAGTTACGTACAAATGAACGCACCGCAGCGTTCATGCCGCAAGCTGGCGCACCAACGTGCATCACTGCTAGAGTTAGACCTTCCTAAAGTAAAAACAAAAAAGTTTTTAAGGGTCCTTAATAATAATAAATTAGCACTGCAGGGCAACGGCCTCTTCTCATACAGAGAAGGATTGAGCATTAATCACCACGCTAGCTCTCTGCGTGTTGGCGATTTCAGACTTATTAAGTCCAGGTTACCTTAAGATGTTTTCCTTCACCGTTAGTCAGTGGTGTCTTAGATTAACTAAGAAAGAATATAAATTAAATTCATTGTTAGCTTCTGTTTCGAATAAGTCAAAACAGAAACTAACAACGAATTTAATTAATATTCAAGGGGGGTCGATTTAAAAATCGCTCTCTTTCTTTGAAGTCGCGTAAAACACTAGACAAATGGTAAACCAGAGACCCATTCTCTAACTCGGTGGTCTCTGTTTGACAGACAAAGTGATCGTCACCAAATGGGACAGAAAATAAAACTTCTATTAAATTATGTTTACCTACGGCAATATAAACTATAGCTATGGCAAAGGTGGTATACTTACAGAAGGTTTGCCGGATGCGTCAAAAGCTTCTTTGGGTGGCTTCAGGCGTGTCAACATTTTGTAAGTCTCTAAGTTGCGTGCAAAACTGCGCCCGCGCAGTTGTACTGCCAAATCCCAGTTTTTATCAGCCATAGCCTTAAAAGAAACTTCAAATTTAGAAGGAAAATTTAATTTGGGGAGCCTCAGGGCATGTAAATATATAACATTATAACATACTTAATACATTGGCTAAGAATCTTGGTGTCTGTGAAGTTAGCTGCAGGTGGCATTTGCGAAAATATTACTCACGTTTAAATGTAAGTATCTAAACTAGATCATTATAAAAAGCGTTTTAAAGGCCATTATTTTATGAGAAAAGCCAACCTGCAACAAACTTAAAGATCCGTGTGTACTGCACCGAGTTTAACGCATGGGCAGAATCACTGAACAGATATATGAGGAAATGGATTGAAAATAAAATGAAAAATAGCGACAGGGAATGGAAATTTGAGCGTGGTAGATACCTAAGCATATAGTATCTTCAACGGTCATAATAAATTGTTGGTAAAGTATGCAAGTAATTCAGGCGAAGACATAGGTAATTGGCGCTTATTGAATTCGGGCGATGCTGTCTCAAACGTTCCGTCGATTTGCATGAACCGGCCACGTCCATTTGCTAGAGTCAAAACCAAAAGCAACCTTATGTTATAGGATTATTTGTGCATAACAAACAAATAAACCTATTACCTAGTACACAAGGTCGCTGAGTGCACGCGCATTGGTCTTGTTTGTGTGAGGGAGACAAG
Source organism: Protodeltote pygarga (assembly GCA_936450705.2). Taxonomy (NCBI): domain Eukaryota; kingdom Metazoa; phylum Arthropoda; class Insecta; order Lepidoptera; family Noctuidae; genus Protodeltote; species Protodeltote pygarga. The sequence continues at coordinate 8,415,442 of OW388249.2, read as the reverse complement.
CGGCGAATATGTGGAATACAAATGAAGAATAATCCCAACATCTTTTTTTAACTTTAATAATTAAATTCCTTTCAGCGGGTTTTTGGCAGGATGACAAGATTTCTATATCCCTGGGCTGCACGAAACCTAAATACACCACTGCACATTGCGCTAAATCCGTTTCGGATTCAAAGAAAATATATGAGTGAGCAATGAGTGGCGTCTCTTGTACCAAAAACCATTTAAAAGGTTTGGTTGAAATGTATTAGGTAATATTGTTTCATTACGGAAAAATGAATAATATGTACTTACGCCTTTTCAAAATCAAAATCAAAATAAAAATATTTTTATTCATGTAGACCATTTTAGGCACTTATGAATAGGTACTTAGTCATAATTCTAATATTATTGAGTGACTCTAGTTGCCATAGAGAGCTGTAGAGTGATCCTTTTCGGTAAGTTCTATGTTCAACAGATAAAAAGGTAGATAGGTCGTTTACCAAACCAGTTTGATTATAGGTAATTAATACTGCTGGGCCTACCTGAGCGACGGCCTTAGTTCGTCGTACGCACTCCATTAGTGGGAGGCGCACGGCTTGGTTTCCATCCAGGGACACTACGCACGGCTCCGTATCCGGAGTAGCTTCCATCAAAGCCATCACTGCCTCTGCGCCCATACGACATCCCTAAAAAGTTGTTAAAGTCGAGTCAAGAATTCTCAAAATTACCTAGTAGGTGGGTATTTGGCTTTGGGATGAGAATGTGGGCAGTGTGATGAAACGCAAAATTAAATGTATGGTTCCTTGGACAAAAAGGCACCTACGCACAACTGGAACAAAACAATTTAGGTACCTACTAGCTTATATCAATGTCCATTTGTCCGTTACTCGTTACCTACAAGGAGCATTGAACTGTGCTACGATAATCTGCGACAATTTAATCTAATTTATGTAGGTATAGTGCGACATAAAGGATGATATAATGTATGTTATCTAGAGGTGACAAAAATATCCGTATCGACCACTCAAGGTCTGTCAATGTGCTACGAAGCGTAGTATTAGAGACCTTGTTGCAAATACAATACTGTGTACCTACAATTACAAAAATAATGTACCTACTAGCCTACCCATAATACCTATAATACTAACATAGCTTTAAAACACATACACAAAATTAAAGTAGAGCTACATTACTTATTGGCATAGTGTTGAAAAGATCAAAGTGCAATTTCTAAGTGGAACCCTGATACAAGACTGCGTTAAACATAGCAGACGACGCAAGATATAATAACTTTGGTTTAATATGTCATAAGAGATTTCTTACCAGGATCCTATCGAAAGCGGAAGGTGAGCCTCCTCGCTGTACGTGACCTAATACGGTGATACGAGTGTCTTGCTGCAGGTTGTCTACCACCACCTTCTTCACCAGCTCCGCCGTGATAGGCTTACCTTCACGGTCAATAGCACCCTCCGCCACGATAATAATGTTCAGACGCTGGCCTGATTTCCTCTCCTATATGTCAAATATCATAATTAATATTTTATCAAGTTTGCACGTAAATTTGACTTACCCAGATATAATATAATAATATCTACCCAAACAAAAAGTCAAGCAATCACAAATTACTAGGAAACATGCAAGATTAGTTACGGGAAATTCTATGAGCGTGAATGATATTGGTAGATATAGTATACTTAGAGTGCATAGAAATTCTAAGTGTGTAATTAATCAAGGAATTTATAAGCTATTAAATAATACATACATAATCGAAAGACCTCTTTTTTAAAATTAATTGGAACCAATTATGTTTGCAGGCACTACAAATAGCTTGAATTAACATAAATTAGTCAATTGAAATAGTCAAATATCCATTAAAGCTTGAAGAGAATTAAAATTGATAGTTGCAATTAATTGACGCGTTTGAGGCAGTGACAAAACAATTGGCATGCCTATCAGGTGTCGCGAGTTGAGTCCCTTACGAGACAAATAATTGCGTGATCCACAGATATTTGATATTTCTGTCAGGGTGTTTGGGCCTAGTGAAATTATCTCTACAAAGGCCGATTCACGCATACATACAATACATACACATTTAGATTTAGTTGTGTAGTGTACCTACTTATGGGTTAAGTAAAATCAACATGATTAGTTCCATATAATAAATTATATCAATTTGACCTCTGACTGCACTTGTACAATAAGATCACAAATCATCAGCGTTCATGTAGGTATTACATCAACCTACAATTTGTTGCAATAAATAATTTCAAAAAGCTTATTAAGAGAGCATTGCATCATCTATGTACAGTGCCACTCAAGTAAGCCTGCATACCTGTGCCAATCTTTTGCAAAGCTTTTCGACCCAATTATTGGGAACAGGGTCCTCAGGAATGAATACTTGATCTGCCTCACCCGCCAAAGCGGCCACTAATGCCAGATAACTGCAACAACCAGTGCCCGTAATGGTTCATGCAAATGCTCCCAAGTTACACTAGACAGATGATGGATATAATGAAAACATTTTGAATTTAATTTTACAATATAGGTACTGCCAATGGATTTGCCAATTCATATTGATGAATGATAAGACCTTAATGTACAAGTGATCCTGCTCCCATTGATAATATAAATTGAGTCCTTGCCTCGGCTATTTTTGCACACATTTTTTTTTCCCAATTGATAGGTGCTGGGTCTTCGCAAATAAAACTATAAGTAGCGTCCGTACAGAGTGTCGTGTAAACTGCAAGAAAACTAAAGGGACATTTGAATTATAGGATAGAAAAAAATGAAATCTTGATGAGGACATTTTAACTGATGTGTGGGAAAAACACAAACACATAGCCTGAGCTTGCCTGTTCTAATTTATCACAAAGTTTATCTCTCCAGTCAACAGATGGTGGGGACTCTGGGATAAACACAAAATCCGCTTCAGAAGCCAAAGCCGTAACCACAGCAAGATATCTATGTGAATAAAGAACCATTAGAATATTGAAAAACGACACTGAATTGGCACACATCCATTTTATCTGGTCTAACTGTAATAAGATTTAAGTTGTAAAGTTTTATAAGCATAGACCTGTATACTAATGATACATTAAAATAAATAACCTTTAGTATAATTTGATTGTAATATAAATGATCAGTAAAAGTCAGTTATTTTATAACAATATAAAAAGTAATAAAAAGGATATCTTACCCACAGTGCCTCCCCATCACCTCCATAATAAATGTTCTCTGGTGAGAATAAGCAGTGCTTACAATAGCATCAATAGCCTCAATAATTCGATGCAAGGCAGAATCTGTGCCTATTGTCATGTCAGTACCACAGAAGTCGTTGTCAATAGAGCCCACCTACAAATAAGGCAAAACATATATCAAGAATCAACTATTAGACAAGTTAACAGAAGCAATTTACAATAAACAAATTACCAAAACAATACAATTTCATATAATTTCACCATAAAGTCAATAATATATCATTGCTTATGCTGCAATACCATGTAACTAACAATGATGACGAGGTGCATCATAGATGTAACAAATTTTACAGGAGAAATAATTAAAAAACTAGAAAAAACTCAAACATTTTGTTTTGGAACTTTTTTATCCTGGCACTGACTTGAAAATGAACTTTCATTGTATTACAACATATTATCATTATATTATCCAGTATTATATTTACCATGCCAGCAATGTGCAAATGCTTATATTTTTCCCTCTGATCCTTAGTAATCTTGTTTTCAGTCAGTAATTCATCAAGTAAACTTGACCACTCTTCACGGAATAAATTGGCACCAGTCAGAGAACCATCACCACCAATTACTACTAAATTGGTGATACCTCGAGTTACCAAGTTATAGGCAGCTTTAAGACGTCCCTCTCTTTTACTGTAACATATTTTTTAATAAAATAAAAAAACTCAAATTAAGAAATTTATTTTAGCCAAATGAACCTTTACTTCAACAAATTAGTAAAATTTGTTCGAAAAATTTATTTTATTCAGATAGAAGTTACTTTTAAAGCTTGGCATATAAATTAAACAGAACCTACATAAATTCCATGCAACGAGCTGATCCAATAATAGTTCCACCTTTATGAATGATTGAGCTGACAGAAGACCAGTTGGCTTCTTCAATATTATCACCTCCGTCGACCATGCCTTGATATCCTTCACGAATAAAATACACCTTGCAGCCCAAATATATACCCATTCGTACTACAGATCTGACTGCAGCATTCATGCCCTGGGAGTCACCACCACTAGTAAACACTGCTAGGCCTTTTCCCTTATGGGAACCACGGCCAATAAACCTTTGAGTCGTCGACACTTCCATCGTTAAAACTTGTAACTTATCCAAACACCTAAAAATCAAAATAAATACATTTGTACTAACATTACATAACACTATAGATAAATTTCATCACTAAAAATAAATTTCCACTTCACATTATTATGCATTAAGTTGTCGATATGAAAATAAACGTCTACGTACCAAAAAATATTATTTATAAATCCCGAATTCAAATTCAAAAGCTTGAACTTCACCAAGGTGACCTTTGGTGAATGACATGACATGCATTAGCATGACAGAGAGTGTCATTTTAATTTAGTGATGTAGGGAATATCCGAATTTGTAGGTACTTAATTATTAGAAACGAAAAAAAATAAATGCGAATCTGACAAATTATTTTAAATAAAAACAACTGATAGTAAACATAGAGTTAGTGTTATAAAAAGCAATACTTTACTTACTCTCTCAGGTGGATCAATAATAACTTGGCTTGAATAATGCTGACAGCAACAGACCACCCAAACAAAGGCGAACAAACGCGAACGAATCGGTGTGGTCGTTCTGTGGATAAAACGACAAACGTGAGCGTATAAGAGCGAGCGTGTGCGTTGTCAATCAATCGGTGATGTACAATAAAAAAGAATAAATGGAATGTCATATGTACATAATTAAACAACGTGCAACAGCCTTTAGATACTGTACACACTTAAGCAATGATTTATCTATATAAGATTCGCATCGAAATAAGAATCCCTTCCTTTTAGAAGTCGTATAAGGAGCTAGATACTATTGGATTTATTACTACTACTATACTATTGTTATATATTACTACTACTACTTACCACTTCTCTCAGTGCTGCTTATGCTGCTACTGAAAATTGACTAATGGAAAAACCCAATAACACTTTGCCCGACCCAGGGATCGAATCCAGGATCTCGCGCTTGCTACTACTAGACCAACGAAACTAAATGTAAATTGTTACAATATGAAAGAAATAGCTATAGATTAGATGGTTTATAAACAGACTATCTTTATAATCATTGCTCCTCTTACCTACATCTGTACTCACATTTCACATTTTCAGCCGGAACCTTCTGCTGAGTTGATGATGCTTCCCCTTAACTCCCCTAAGGTTTTCTAATTTCTGAATAACTGTTATCATCCAGCAACTTCCCGCAATACAAATGCAATATTCTTTATTGTACATTACACCTTTTTAAAAAAAAATATAAGTCTGCAAGTGATAAAAGATATCGGTATCATTGATAGATTGCCTGGTGAGTAATTTTTAATCTGTGGTTTTGGTTTTGGTCTTGGTCTGATGATTGAACATCTTGAATGAACCAAAGAGTTTAAAATGTAATCACTACGTTCTGAATCTCTGAATGAACATAAAGTAAAAAAAAAACAAGGAAACCGAACCGAAACGAAACGGTGTTGGTGTTGTAATTTAGCACATAAGTTGTTGTTGTTATTTCTGTAGACTCCTTTTATTACATATTAAACAAGTACGTTATTAACATTCGGCGATAATATTTAAGTTAAAACCTTTTGGAATCCTTTTTGAATGAAATAAATTTACAGTGTTTTCCGTCATCTTCGTTTCATCTTGAAATCCAGCAACCATACAACCAACAAAATGTCTGCGGAATCTGATATGGAATATTCGGACAACGATGGAGACGACTATGATTACTATGGAGGTCAAGATGACTGTGACATGGAAGCTGTGGATCGTAGTAAATCGGACCCTGAATTTTTTTTATTTACCTGCTTAAAAGTGGAAGAAGTAGAGAAGCTGCTAAATGAATCGATTGAATTGCTCAGCAACAGCCTTCAAATAACGCCTTCACTAGCCAAGGTTTGTTTTGTTCATGTTGTTTCTGATGTAACTTGTTAAAAGGACTGGGCCTAATGTTATTTTTTGGTGACTGTTGTAGGTAACACTTCATGCATATGAATGGAATGCTCAAGAGATAATAAATAAGTATAAAGAAAATGCCAATGAGGTGTTGGTTTACAGCCGCGTCAAGTCACGCGTACTATCACCGCAGGCTGGGTCTAGTCGCACCAGCTGTGCTGTGTGTGCTAGCACTCCACCAATACTTAAATATAGTGCACTTGCCTGTGGACATTATTTTTGTAATGATTGCTGGGCAATGCATTTTGAAGTACAAATTATGCAAGGTTTGTAAATAGTATTCATTCTCATAACTTAAGCATGTAACACTTATTAAACTCAAAGACATCGGTTTCACATAATGATTGATTTCCTTTTGTAGGTATCTCATTTTTGAATGTTTGACGGATTATTATAGAAATTTAATTTATATTTAAGCCTGTCCAATAATTACTTCATACTGCTACAGTATACTACAAGTATACCTAATTGTTATCAGTAGGTACCTTTATACTGCCTGTTTTGCATTTTTTCTTATCTAAGCCTGTGTAGGTATTTTCCTTTGCTTTTTAATTTTCATAGTATTTTACACAGTAGTTCTTAAATATAGTAGGTATATAAATATACTTTAGTACTATAACCTTTAGCAACCTTTCCCTATAACTTTTATGTAATTAGATATCTTGGTAATCATATGCCTGTGATTCATATCAAAACAAAATCCAAGCCATCGTATTAGTGATATAAAATATAAATGTAAAACATTTCACTTTCTATTGAAAATGTCTTGTACATACCTACACTTTATTTTTCACACCGTAATTTTATAAAATTGTATGTTTATTGGTATTTACCATACATATTTAGTTCTATTTGTTTTGATTACAGAATATTGCAATCACACACTATACAAGTACACATAAGTCCTTAATAAATGACCATTCTGATAGTGAACATGAAATAAGTTATTACCTTTATTGCAGGAGTTTCAAACACTATTCAGTGTATGGCGCAGGATTGTGAAGTGAGAGCACCAGAAGACTTTGTCCTGTCGCATGTGACCAAACCTACTTTGCGTGAAAGATACCAGCAATTTATGTTTAAGGACCATGTCAAATCACACCCAGAACTAAGATTCTGTCCGGGTCCCAATTGTCAGGTCAGCAGATTTTTATTCTGGAATAGACTGTGCTAGCGACATTCATGTGGAATTTGGAAAACAAAGTTGTCATGAAAACACAAAGTCATACTCATATAAGCAATAACCATAGCAATTACTGAGTCCCATGTTTTTGTGTCTGACAAAATATGTAACAATAGTCTGTCTGTTACACCAGTTTTACTTGGAGACTATTAATGATAGATAGCTGCAATTTTGCATGGATATAAATAACTATTACGCCGATAAAGTTATGAAATAAAAAGTTTAATTTTAAAATTAAAACGGAGTTTCAAACATTACAGTTTCGTGACAAAAAAAAACCCGGTTTTTATATTTGACTTCACAATTTGTTTGTGTAGCCCCTGAGCAAATTTTCTAAAATGTGATTATAAAACTTGTTTTTATTATAAGAACACTACTAAAGTTTAGTAGACAAGATAGCTAAGCCCAAGAAAATCTTTGGTTTGCATGCTAAGACTGTCCTACAATAATTTTTATAACCGACCAAGCATGTATTGACTTGCATTTTTATTTTCTGTTTATTAAATAATTTGGGTCAAAGAATCCATATAATATATTGCGATTTTGCAGTTGAACGCCCTCTGCATTGGCCCTTATATATTTGGTATAAATTATTGTTGTAGTGGATATTTCGAGCGTGGACCCGTGAAGGCGCCCGTCGAGTAGAGTGCCAAGGTTGCGAGTTACTAACATGTTTCTCATGTGGAGCTCCTCACCATGCGCCTACTGATTGCGCCACCATTCGCCGCTGGCTTACCAAGTGTGCTGATGATTCAGAAACAGCCAACTACATAAGTGCCCATACTAAGGTAAAGTAATAACAAAATAGTGAAAACATTTAGAAATTTGTTAGATGGTGTTGTGACTTAATATCTTTATGATTTTACAGGATTGCCCTAAGTGTCAGATTTGCATAGAAAAGAATGGTGGGTGTAATCATATGCAATGTGGTGCATGTAGACATGATTTTTGTTGGGTTTGCCTTGGAGATTGGAAAAGTCATGGGTCTGAATATTATGAATGTAGTCGTTATAAAGAGGATCCCAATTTGACCAATGACAGCCAACATGCTCAAGTAAGTACCTACTTGTGTAGATATTTAATTTTCGGTTGGAATTTATTGTATATAAGCAAGTTAAACTAATATTACCCTACTATTTTTAGGCAAGAGAAGCTTTAAAAAAATATTTGCATTACTATGAAAGATGGGAAAATCATGCTAGATCTTTAAAATTAGAAGAACAAACTTTAGCGAGTTTGAAAAGTCGTATTAATCAAAAGGTAAGAACAGTTTTCATCAACCTGTAAATGAATGAAATTGATCAACAAGTTTAACAAGTTCTTTTGTTTGTGCAGGTAATGGCTGGTGAGGGCACCTGGATAGACTGGCAGTATCTTTGGGACGCAGCAAAGTTATTGAAGCGTTGTAGATACACATTGCAATATACCTATCCTTACGCTTATTACATGGAGGTGGGGCCAAGAAAAGAGTTATTTGAGTATCAGCAAGTTAGTATAACAAACAATAACAAAACTTTGCAGTAAGAAATAGAATGTTATAGAAGGTTTATACATAATTATATTAATTTAACTGTTATCCATCAATGGTCAACTGGTTGAAAAGCAGTTTTTTCCTCATTGGTTATTTTAAACCATATTTACTGAAAAATCTGGTCTATCCTGTTTATAAAATTGTACTAAAATTGAAAAATTTCCAGGCACAATTGGAAGCTGAAATTGAGAACTTATCATGGAAGGTAGAAAGGGCAGAAACGACTGATAGGGGTGACTTAGAAAATCAAATGGATATCGCGGAAAAAAGACGAACTACGTTACTAAAAGATTTTCTTGAATTCCATACCACTAATGCCTCAAGCAGTAAAGTCTAAAATCACGAACCTCAAGATAATTATGTCATAAATAATAATATGTCGACACATTTGTATAATATTTGTGAAAGCTAGAATCTTTTTGTTCTGCCAAAGTATATTTATTAACACGACTTTGCAATAAAAATAGTAATAATAAAAAACGTTATCTTTATTCGATTTTTAATATTAACTACCTTATCCTACCCTACTCTACCCCTGGTCTTCTATACCCCCACCCTACCCTAGGTAGGGTTACCAGATGGAAAAATCAATGATGAATGATTTCCATTTAAAAATCCTGAGAAAAAAAAAGAGCGGGAAACTTAACAGGGCGCGCGTGTTTTTTTCTTGCTAAATTTTAAAAATATTTTATTTAGATTAGAGGAGTTTTTAGTATTTTTTATGTAATTATTTTAAGTAATTAGTGTTAGTGTTATCTCTTGGTAAGTTTTTTATTTATTTTATCGCTGTTTGTAGAGGATGAACGACCCGCCTGATCCGGGGGGCTTTGTCCCCCCGGCAGGTAATTTTGTTACTATTAACTCTGAGTCAGGTATGGACACAGATGGTTCAACATCTGCTCGTTCTTTAAAACGCAGCAATCGTTTGCTAGTGTGCAAACATTGTCACAAAAAAAAACGCCGTAGGCACCATGGGTCCGAGTCTAGTACATCTGGTTGCAGTTGTACAGACGCTCTACAATCAATACAAGTGCAACCAGAAACGACAAATTCAGTTTCCAACAAAACTTTTTCCGTACCACTTCCTGTACCTCCTCCTTCTAGTGCAGTAGTAGGTCGTAAAATATACGAAAAAACAGATAGTGCCCCTTATATTATTCATGTACAAAAGCTTGAAGGAGAGGATCAGGGATCTATATTGCATCCACTTTCATTTGGGAAATTTTTAAAAAAGAATGGTTTTAATAATATTGTCAATGGAAGTGTTAAAAGAATAGGTCGAAATAAAATGGCTATGTCATTTTCTTCATATGATGATGCAAATGCTTTTATTTCCAATAAAAGTCTTGAATCTCAAAATTTAAAGGCTTTTATTCCTACTTTTAATGTCACTAGAATGGGATTAGTCAGAGGTATACCTGCGGATTGGTCTCCAGAGGAAGTGATTGATAATATATCGGTTCCAATAGGGTGTGGGGCAATAATTAAAGTAAGGAGATTAAATTTTAAATCTTTTATTGACGGTCAAGTTATATGGAAACCTTCTCAAACAATTGTGTGTACTTTTGATGGTCAAGTTCTTCCCAAACGCATATTCATGTGCTATAATGCTCTTCCTGTAGACTTATACATATATCCAACAATTCAATGTTTTAATTGTTGCCGGTTTGGACACACCAAACTACAATGTAGGTCCAAGCCTCGTTGCTTTAAATGTGGTCAAAACCATACTGGAGATACATGTAATAGGGAAGAGGATAATGCATCTTGTTGTCTTTGCAATGGATTCCACTTTGCTAATAATCAATCTTGCCCTGAACATTCCAGACAGAAACAAATTAAAACATATATGGCTCAAAATTCTGTTTCTTATATAGAGGCTTTAAAATTACACCCCCCAATCTCTAAATCTTTTGTGGACACCCTATTATCTTCTCCCAATAAGAACATTTCAGATAACTGCCCCATTTCTATACAAAGTAAAATAACTCCAAACAATAAACCTTCTTCCAGTTATAAAAAAACTGTATTTTTTAAACCTCATTCTCCACGTAATCCTTCTCAAGGATATGACAGAACTGCTCATAATGCTATATTAAATGAATTTGTCATTCCAGAGCCTGCCAATGGATGTGCTCTATCCAAGGAACCTCAGACTAAATGTAATGATGATTTTATTACAGCTTTACTTAGTCTTTTATCTCATTTTAATATTTCACCGTCCAACGTTGCCCCAATGATTCATTCTCTCTCTCCTTCATCTGTCCATAATGTACAACCAAGAAAACATTTTACAATGGAACTGTCGCAGCATAATCAGTAAAAAAAGTGATTTAATATATTTACTTAATAAGTATGAGCCATTTGTTTTTGCTTTGTCAGAGACATGGCTTAAACCTAGTCATGTATTAAAAATACATGGCTATAAATCAATAAGAGAAGATAGATTTGATGGGTATGGAGGAGTTGCCATACTCATCAAAGATACCTTCCCCTTCTCTATCATCTCATTACCTGTTCATTCAAGTGATTTTTCAATTGTAGCTATAAGTGTAAATAATATTTGTATAGTTTCTGTATATATCCCTCAACCTACATCTTCTGTTCTACAAGAAATCTCTCATCTCTTCTCTTCTCTTCCTAGACCCTTCTTGGTCCTGGGGGATTTCAATTGTCACCATCGATCTTGGGGAAGCTCATTATCTAAATCTCATGGTGAAGATCTTCTAGAGATTCTAGATTCACTTAACCTTTGCACTTTAAACACAGGATCCCCAACTCGTCGTACAGATCCCGGTCAGGGTGCAAGTGCCATTGATTTATCGATATGTACTCCAAATTTTGCTTCTTTGTTAACATGGAATACTCTTTCCTCCTCTTTCGGCAGTGACCATTTCCCTATCATCATTACATTTCCTTCTCCTAAACAAAATACTGCAATTAAAAAACCACATCTTAAACACAGACTTCCTAAAAGTGCCAATGATAATAATAATAATGACTGGTTAAAATATAAAAATAATGTTGAAAGTAAGATTTCTTCCCTCCCTGTTCTATCTGAAGGCAATGAACATTTGTGTGCTAAGGCACTAGCACATGTTATGATAGCAGCTGCAGATGAAGTTTTTCCTGAAAAAAATAACAAAATTAGCAAAATTCCAAGTCCACCATGGTGGGATTCTGAATGTTCAGATGCTGTAAAAAAAAGGAAACAAGCTGAAAAAAATTACAAGTTTAATATGTCTGATGACAATTTTAAAATTTTATCTTTTTTAATTAATGATACTCGTAAATTATTTAAAACAAAGAAATTTCTAGGTTGGAAGAAATTTTGTTCCTCGATTTCGCCTAATACACACCCTTCTATTGTTTGGCAAAACATTAGAAAATTTAGGTCTATTTATAGTAATTATTCTAGTTCATATATTCCAGATTCATTAGCTAATGAATTTTTAGATAATTTGGCTCCTCCGTGGGTTCCTCAGGGTATTACAGGATCAACACAATATTTTGATAACCTAGTTAATGAAAAATATAACTGCTTAAGTCTTCCTTTTTCTCTTTCTGAATTGAAAGGTATTATTCAAAATACAGTGGATTCTGCTCCTGGCTTTGATGGTATTCCTTACTCCTTTTTTTCAAACGTAAATGATTCTATATTACTTTATTATTTAAATTTGATAAATTCTATTATGAAAACAGGTAATGTTCCACATGAGTGGAAACGTCAAATAGTGTTGCCAATTCTGAAACCCCATAAAGTACCATCCGATGCTTCTTCATACCGTCCAATAGTTTTATCATCCGTATTAATTAAATTAACTGAACACTTAATAAAAAATCGCCTAGAATGGTATGTTGAAAGTAAAGGTTTATTATCTTCTTCACAATTTGGTTTTAGAAAAGGCAAAAGTACAATAGACTGTCTTAGTATATTTTCTACTGATATTCGTTTAGCATTTTCCATTAATGATTCCCTTTTAGCTGTATTTTTAGATATTAACGCTGCATATGATAATGTCCGGTTACCAATTTTAAAAAATAAGTTACATTGCCTTCAAGTTCCGGCTATTCTCTCCAATTTAATTTTAAATATATTATCTGAACGTTCAGTTAATATATCTTTACCAAATCAAGAGGTCTCCCGTCTTGTATGGCGAGGTCTTCCTCAGGGATCAGTCCTCAGTCCTCTTCTTTATAATATTTATACACATGACTTAGATTCTGCTTTGAGCAATGAAGATGTTAAAATACTTCAGTATGCTGACGATTTAATAATATATTATTCTAGTAACTCAGTTGAACATGCCTGTTCTGTTCTTTCATCTTCTTTAAATTCTCTATCATTCTGGCTAAATGATAACGGTTTAGACCTATCTCCTTTAAAAAGTGCAGCTGTTTTATTTTCTCGTAAAAGATTAATCCCACCTGTTAATATCCTTTACAATGGTATCCAGATTCCACTGAAAGATAATCATAAGTATTTAGGTATAATTTTAGATAACAAACTCACCGGTGCACCCCATTGTGATTTTGTAGTCACCAAGTGTGAACGTCATTTAAATATTTTAAGATGCCTATCTGGTGTGTGGTGGGGTGCCCACCCATACTCTTTAAAATTGATTTATAATGCCATTGTGAGAAGTGTATTTGATTATGGCCTTTTTTTGCTAGAACCTGGCAATGTTGGAGCTTTCAAGAAGCTAGACTTAATTCAGTCAAAAGCATTACGCATAATTTCAGGAGCTATGAAATCCAGCCCAATTAATGCTCTTCAAGTAGAGGTTGGAGAGCCTCCACTGAAATTTAGAAGACAATTTTTGTCAGATAAATATTTATTTCGAATTATCCAGTTCTCAGATCATCCTCTCATTCCAAAACTAAAATCTCTTTTATTCCATACTAACACATCTTCTTACTGGCATCATAAATCAGTTCCCTGTTTAATAAAAAGTTACCAAAACTATCTCTCTCTTTCATCACCTACTCATCGCTCCAATAGTCTCCCTTTATTTAGCAATAGTTATGACAGTTTAATTATTTCTCCTATCATTAGATATAACTGTATTTCGAAGTCATTCCCTAATAATAATTCAAATTTGAACTTTTTTCTTTCTGAGAATTACAATGATTTTCAGTATTTGTATACAGATGCTTCCAAGCATTCTCCTCTGGGTTGTGTTGGGGTAGGAATTTACCATCAACAGTCCAAAATTGTCCAAAAAATTAAACTTCCTCCGGAGACATCTGTATATACGGGCGAATGTTTTGGTATTCTTAAAGCCCTAGAATTTATTCATATATTCAAAATTAAAAAAGCCATTATTTTTTCTGATTCTATGAGCGCTCTTCAAGCAATAGATAAATTTCCATTCAAATTAAAGTCTTTCTCGCCATTAATTTTCAACATAAGAGAGTCTGTATTTAGTGCGTCTCAAAAAGGTTACTCATTAGAGTTCTTCTGGGTTCCCAGCCATACTGGGATACTAGGCAATGAAATGGCTGACAAACTAGCGAATGAAGCGGTGCAGTGTGGGGATGTATTTCCATATAAGAATTATTCCTCAGATTTACTTTCTCTTCCGCGAGCCTTCCTTCGGGACAATTGGAGTGAGGCTTGGAAAGAAAGCAGTAAAACTAAGGGTTTCTATTTTTCTCTAATTCAGCCAGATGTACCGATTCGGCCATGGTTCTCGAGGGCTAAGTTTGGCAAGGCAGAAACATCAACGTTAATTCGTTTCAGACTAGGTCATACCTGTACTCCTGCTCACCTTGCCAAGCTTCATATTATTAATAGTTCAACGTGCAGTTGTGGTTCAGAGAACGGCGATTTGAATCACATCTTGTTTTGTTGTCCTCTGTATGACCGCTCCTCTTTTATAAATAGTCTCATTTCCCTCTCTTCTCCTTTCCCTACTTCTATTCTTTCACTACTATGTTCCAATAACCTTTTAGTTTATAAATGTATTGCTAATTTTATATCTTTTAATAATATTAAGCTGTAGATATACCTTCATAATTCTATTTCTTTTAATTAGAGTATTATTATATTTATTTGTAAAATATGTTAATAACTTTACAACTCCACTAATTATTTTTTTCCAAATTTGTCCCGATTCCTATTTCTAACAAGCATGTTTCCCTAACTTTTAATGATCCTAACCTATCCGAAAATCCTACCATTCTACCGTCATTGGCTAATACACAAAACGTGTGGGCCATTAATAAAAAAAAAAAAAAAAAAAAAAAAAAAAATCCTGAGATTTTGTTGCACTTTGAGAATTTTCTCTCAAACGTACTTAACAATTTAAAAAAGTCATATTATTATTATCGTTTTTACACACTGCGTCTCGGAGGATATCGCTCACGCGCTGCACATCGCGCTCATAGCAGGGGTGACAGTGCACACCCCTCCGCTCGCCGCGCAACGCGATCTTCAAAAATCAAACTGATTAAGTACCTCACTACTTGGATAAATAAGTATTGATTTCAATTGTGCAATTATCACCAAAGTTAGAAAGATTATTTTTTGTTTAACTTTTTATTAGAGATTTTTTAAATTATATTGTATTTTATTGAAAATTTAAAAATCCTGAGATTTCCTGATATTTGCAAAATCCGGCCGCAATCCTGAGCAGAGTCCAAAAATCCTGAGATCTCAGGACAAATCCTGAGATATGGTAACCCTAACCCTAGGGGTTTAATTAATTCCATTGCTATTCATACTTATTCTTCCTAAAATTTGGGATAAAATTGAATTCTAGACTAATATGCTTCAGAGCCGGACCAATACAATAAATTGGTAAGATACATATGGAGTGATTCCGATAGGTCTTGATCCTTTCTACACGCATATGCCGATTGCTGACTTATCCATTAATTACTGGACTCTATAAAGTGTTTATTATAGGCACAACCTTTTTTAACTGGCTCAACGGGTGCTTGACGCTGAAGGAATCATTGAGCATTGAATCCAGGTGGATCAAATTCGCTCTATCGCGCAGCGATGCCGTTAGCACTTAGCGGTACGGTTAGGTAAAAAAGGGTCTGCAAAATGGGGGCGCCACTGGCGCACTTTACAAATTATTTGGATGTTTGGTATTGTACTTACATATTCTATGACGCAAATGAATCCAATGAATACTCTATGAATTTTAATTGTAGTTTCAGCTGCACCTCAGACTCTTTTTTGCCAAGCTGTTAGCGATTAATCAATAACGAATAACTAAAAACATTTCATTTGCACCTTTTTCGTGCAGAAAGCACGTTAAGCTGTGGGCCTCTGCTACCTCTTCAAGTCTTCAAGGAGTAGTTAGTCGTTAAGTCTCACAGGCGTTGACTAACAACAAATAATAGATTCAATCACAATCATAAATATTTATAAAAAATATAAATCTATCAGTTTCCACCTCCAGGCACTGGAACTTGGAAGCTAACAAAATCGTGTGTTCGACACTTCGAATCACGGACTTTTCGTAACCACGTGTGTGCGGGTGTATAATCATATCGGTACAGTACCCATCCTTAAAGAACCATGATCATGTGCGTTTCCAGCCCAAGTTTCCAGCAGATTATGGATATTGACCGGGAACAGATTATGGAATAGATTAAATATTATATTTTTTTAAATATTTTTCGACTTTAATAAGTGGTAAGTGTGGCAACATTCAAAATCCATTCGAATTTATTTCATATCGATGCTTTCGTTGTCCAACACTAGTAGCCAACAAAATGGCTACCACGAATGACTCGAAGGCGCCCGTGCGCCAAGTAAAAAGAGTGCAGTTTGGTATATTATCTCCAGATGAAATCGTAAGTAATGTTTTTTAAACACTTAGATGTAAAGGAATTGAAATAATATATAAACTTTGTAAACCCAAATGCCTAAAACCCGATTCATCATATCAGTTCATAAGTGGCACGCAGTTTGTGCTTTGTAGATTTTCATCCCTTCTTTTATTCGAATTTTAGTTGAATAATGATTCTTTATGTCCTTTTGGTTACTAGGTTAGATTTATAAAGCAAAATGTGGTGAGAAAATCGTTTTAGGATTCATTGATCACCACATTAATTGTTGCACAACAAAGTTTGTTTTGTGGAATGGGCGATGCTGTGCTGATCGTGATGCATTCATTTTTCTCATGGACTCTTAATTTGTTAGGCTTTTTGTGTACTTGTTCACTTAAACAAATAATGTGAGCCTTGTTCTGCTCTAGTATTGGTCAGAATACGATATTTTAATGTTATCTTATATCTACAACAATCTTTCTAACATTTGATAAATATTTTCGAAGTTACATATTTATCGTATATAAGTATATACGTATTTTTTTTGTTTTTAGCGACGGATGTCAGTCACAGAGGGGGGGATTCGGTTCCCTGAAACTATGGAGGGGGGCAGACCAAAGCTTGGCGGCCTTATGGACCCGCGACAAGGGGTGATCGACAGGAGTTCTAGATGTCAAACTTGTGCAGGAAATATGACTGAGTGTCCAGGACATTTTGGACACATTGATTTAGCTAAACCAGTTTTCCACATTGGTTTTATAACAAAAACAATAAAAGTACTTAGATGTGTGTGTTTTTACTGTTCAAAGCTGCTTGTCAGTCCAGTAAGTTATGTTTTTTATTATTTACTTGGATAATTTGTTAGCATATGTCATTGACTCTTAACAAATAAAAAAATGTTTTAGACTAATCCAAAGATTAAAGAAGTTGTGATGAAATCAAAAGGACAACCTCGTAAGCGGTTGACATATGTTTATGACTTATGTAAAGGCAAGAATATTTGTGAGGGTGGTGAGGATATGGATATTGGTAAGGAAGGTGAAGAGAACAAAAGAGGAGGCTCTGGGCACGGTGGTTGTGGTCATTACCAACCATCTATCAGAAGACAAGGTCTTGATCTAACAGCCGAGTGGAAACATGCAAATGAAGATACTCAGGAAAAGAAAATAATTATTACAGCAGAAAGAGTGTGGGAAATACTTAAACATATCACAGGTAATACAAGTTTGTAGCTGAATTTTTTAGTTATACGAAGGTGGTATTAATTTTTTGAATATAGCAACCTTGTAGAAAATATGGGTCAGAAGATACGAAACGGGGCACTATGAAAAAAAGACTGATTTTTTTTTACCAAAAACTATCGCCTTATCAAGCCTTCGGGACCCGGTGGGATATGGGAGTGGTAAGGTAAGGAACACTACGCGACACTTAAAGGTTGTCCTTACACTTGAAGGTTAAAGGTTAACCTTGACCTTGACCTTGGTGTCAATTAATCTGACCTTGATGCCAATGACCTTGACAAACCTTCACTAACTCAAATGGCATCTAACCAAACCTTAAAATATTCTATGCATGGTCGAGGGTGGGCTTGGTCGACGGATTCTGGGTGGTTTATAAAAAAATAACCACGAAGAACTTCTAACCTAACCTATCCGAGTCGGGGTACTCTGAGTAAATGAACGCCTTAGTAAATGAAATCCTTTCATCAGTTTTACGACGAACCGATGGTTGGAGACAAAAATCACCCAGATGCTTTTAGTCTTAAATTTAGGTGCGCTATACTATAGAACCGAAAAAAAAAGGGTCAAAAATGTGTCACATTTGTATGTTTAATTCTGGTGTACAATAAAAAAATACTCTAAATATAATTTATCTATCTATCTGATATATCCCCAGATATATCTTACTGTATGTCTGGGGCTACACATAAACATAATATTAATTATCTTATACACAACAATCGTTGATGCTGTTGATTGTAAAATATGTACAAGTATTCAGTCTAATACTGTTTTCTTGGATGTTAATTGTATAAGGAAAAAACCTTTTGTATGTAATAGTTATGGAAGGGGAAAACCCTATTTTATGTAACAGTAAGTACAAAACAATGAGTAATCAACTATAATATTTTTTCTTGTAGATGAAGAATCATTCATACTGGGTATGGATCCAAAATTTGCAAGACCTGATTGGATGATAGTGACTGTACTGCCAGTTCCACCACTGTCAGTTAGACCCGCTGTGGTGATGTTTGGTTCAGCCAAGAATCAGGATGACTTGACACACAAACTTGCAGACATAATCAAAGCAAATAATGAATTGATGAGGAATGAACAATCCGGTGCCGCAGCCCATGTGCTTGCCGAAAATATTAGACTGCTACAGTTCCATGTTGCTACATTTGTTGATAATGACATGCCTGGTATGCCAAAGTGAGTAAACTTCATATTTGGTGTACAGTCTTTTTATGTGAGAGTGATAATAAAGTCATAAACTGGTACAGGTCCTGGGTTTTTAATAAGCAAAAACATATTTTCTATTTTTCAGAGCTATGCAGAAATCTGGAAAACCTCTTAAAGCTATCAAGGCACGTCTAAAAGGAAAAGAAGGAAGGATTCGAGGAAATCTTATGGGGAAGCGTGTTGATTTCTCCGCTCGTACTGTTATTACACCAGATCCTAACTTGCGTATTGATCAAGTTGGTGTACCTAGATCTATTGCGCAAAATTTGACATTCCCTGAGTTAGTCACACCTTTTAATATTGATAGAATGCAAGAGCTTGTTCGTAGGGGTAACGCACAATATCCTGGCGCTAAGTATATTGTTCGCGATAATGGAGAAAGAATAGATTTAAGGTTTCATCCAAAACCATCAGATTTGCATTTACAACATGGTTACAAAGTTGAACGCCACTTAAGAGATGACGATCTCGTTATTTTCAATCGACAACCTACACTTCACAAGATGAGTATGATGGGGCACAGGGTAAAAGTACTTCCGTGGTCAACATTCCGTATGAATTTAAGTTGCACATCTCCTTATAACGCTGATTTTGACGGTGACGAAATGAATTTGCATGTGCCCCAGTCAATGGAAACAAGAGCAGAGGTTGAGAATATTCATATAACACCCAGACAAATTATTACTCCTCAGGCTAATAAACCCGTTATGGGTATTGTGCAGGATACTTTGACTGCTGTCAGGAAAATGACGAAACGTGATGTGTTCCTCACAAAAGAACAAGTTATGAATCTACTTATGTTTCTACCCACATGGGATGGTAAAATTCCACAACCTTGCATTTTAAAACCACAACCTCTCTGGACTGGTAAACAAATATTTACACTTATTATTCCTGGGCCCGTAAATATGATTCGAACTCACTCCACACATCCTGATGAGGAAGATGATGGTCCTTACAAGTGGATATCGCCTGGAGACACGAAGGTAGTCGTGGAACATGGTGAACTACTTATGGGTATCTTGTGTAAGAAGTCACTCGGTGCTTCAGCAGGTTCCTTGCTGCATATTTGCATGTTGGAGTTGGGTCATGAAACTGCTGGTCGCTTCTATGGTAACATTCAGACTGTGATCAACAACTGGTTGCTTTTGGAAGGTCACTCTATCGGTATTGGTGATACTATTGCCGATCCTCAGACTTATCAAGAAATTCAGCGTGCTATCGTAAAAGCCAAAGAGGATGTCATAGAAGTCATTCAAAAAGCCCATAACATGGAGTTGGAGCCCACTCCTGGTAACACGCTCAGACAGACATTCGAAAATCAAGTGAACCGTATTCTGAACGACGCTCGTGACAAAACTGGTGGATCAGCTAAGAAATCTCTTACTGAGTACAACAACTTAAAGGCTATGGTGGTCGCCGGTTCTAAAGGTTCCAACATTAACATTTCCCAGGTTATTGCTTGTGTAGGGCAACAGAACGTTGAAGGTAAACGTATTCCATTCGGCTTTCGTAAAAGAACTCTACCTCATTTTATCAAAGATGATTATGGTCCTGAGTCGAGAGGTTTCGTAGAAAATTCATATCTTGCCGGTCTTACGCCATCCGAGTTTTATTTCCACGCTATGGGAGGTCGTGAAGGTCTTATCGATACCGCTGTAAAAACCGCTGAAACTGGGTACATCCAACGTCGTTTGATAAAGGCTATGGAGTCTGTAATGGTTCACTATGATGGTACTGTTCGTAATTCAGTCGGGCAATTGATTCAGTTAAGATATGGAGAAGACGGTCTAGCTGGAGAAACAGTAGAGTTCCAGAATTTGCCCACAGTCAAACTATCTAACAAGGCATTTGAAAAGAAATTCAAATTCGATCCATCAAACGAGAGATATTTGAAGAGGATCTTTAGTGAAGACATTATCAAGGAGTTGACAGAATCTGGCTATGTTATTGCTGATCTCGAAAGTGAATGGGAACAACTTTGCAAAGATAGAGAGGTATTACGTCAAATTTTCCCAAGTGGTGAATCTAAAGTTGTACTGCCTTGCAATTTCAAGAGGATGATTTGGAATGCACAAAAGACTTTCCATATTAACAAAAGGATGGCTACTGATCTTAGCCCAATAAAAGTTATCTCTGGTGTGAAGGACCTCCTGAAGAAGTGTGTTATTGTAGCAGGCGAAGATCGGTTGTCAAAGCAAGCTAATGAGAATGCTACTCTATTGTTCCAATGTTTGGTGCGTTCTACACTCTGCACTAAATTTGTCTCTGAAGAATACAGACTTTCAACTGTTGCTTTCGAGTGGTTGATTGGAGAAATCGAGACCCGGTTCCAACAAGCGCAAGTAAATCCTGGTGAGATGGTGGGCGCCCTGGCTGCGCAGTCCCTCGGTGAGCCCGCTACGCAGATGACACTGAACACTTTCCATTTTGCTGGTGTGTCGTCCAAGAACGTAACCCTTGGTGTACCACGTCTTAAGGAAATTATCAATATTTCAAAGAAACCTAAGGCGCCATCCCTAACGGTGTTTTTGACTGGAGGCGCGGCCAGAGACGCCGAGAAAGCTAAGAATGTACTTTGCAGACTGGAACATACGACATTGCGTAAAGTAACTGCAAATACTGCAATTTATTATGACCCTGACCCACAGAATACAGTTATTGCTGAGGATCAAGAATTCGTTAATGTGTACTATGAAATGCCAGATTTCGATCCTACAAAGATTTCTCCGTGGTTGCTACGTATTGAATTGGATCGTAAGAGAATGACAGACAAGAAACTTACTATGGAACAGATCGCTGAAAAGATTAATGCTGGATTTGGTGACGATTTGAACTGTATATTCAATGACGACAATGCAGAAAAACTTGTTTTGCGTATTAGAATCATGAACAACGAAGAAAGCAAATTCCAAGACAATGATGAAGAAACAGTTGATAAAATGGAAGATGACATGTTCTTGAGATGTATTGAAGCTAACATGTTGTCTGACATGACACTACAGGGTATTGAGGCTATAGCAAAGGTATACATGCATTTACCACAAACCGAAGCTAAAAAACGTATCATTATCACAGAACAAGGTGAATTCAAAGCCATTGCTGAATGGTTGTTGGAAACAGACGGTACTTCATTGATGAAGGTGCTTTCTGAGAGAGATGTTGATCCCATTAGGACATTCAGTAACGATATTTGTGAAATCTTCCAAGTATTGGGTATAGAAGCTGTGCGTAAATCAGTAGAAAAGGAAATGAACGCTGTATTGCAGTTCTACGGTCTATACGTGAACTATCGTCACCTTGCGTTGCTTTGTGACGTGATGACCGCTAAAGGTCATCTTATGGCTATCACTCGTCACGGTATCAACAGGCAGGATACTGGTGCGCTCATGAGGTGCTCATTCGAAGAAACTGTCGATGTGTTACTGGACGCTGCTAGCCACGCTGAAGTAGATCCTATGAGAGGCGTGTCTGAGAATATTATTATGGGCCAACTGCCGCGAATGGGAACTGGTAAGTTTTATTTGTGATAAAGTATATTGATTTATTTAAAATTATTGTTAAACGGTGATTAATTTTGTAAATTCGATGTCAAATAGGTTGCTTCGATCTACTACTTGACGCCGAGAAATGTAAACTTGGTATGGAGATGGGTGGTCTTGGCGTTGGCGGAGTGGGCGGTGGTATGTACTTCGGCGTCGGTACTCCATCTATGACACCGCTGATGACGCCATGGTCTACACAGAACACTCCTGGATATGGCAGCAGTGCATGGTCTCCTGGTCAAGGTGAGAATCACTAAATGCTAGTTTCTGAGGTCGAATGACAATTGAATGACAATAAGTTTGATATCCTCTTTGATTACCTATTTTTAATGTGTTTTGCGCTGTCTGACGTGACCTATTTATTTTGTTACAGTGGGTAGCAGCATGACACCGGGTGGTCCATCATTCTCGCCTTCGGGAGCATCGGATGCGTCAGGTTTATCTCCGGCATACAGCGCATGGTCTCCGCAGCCCGGCTCCCCGGGCTCCCCCGGTCCCCCGCTGTCGCCATACACGTCCCCCGCTGGAGCGTCTCCCTCCTACTCCCCTACAAGCCCCGTGTACGCGCCTGCCTCCCCAAGCCTCACTCCAACATCACCACACTACTCTCCGACAAGTCCTTCATATTCACCGACTTCACCAAACTATTCGCCGACCTCGCCAATATATTCGCCTACTTCACCGAGCTATTCTCCTACGTCTCCTGGCTACTCACCAACGTCGCCCTCATATTCTCCGACGTCGCCCAGCTACTCACCCACATCGCCGAGTTACTCGCCGACAAGTCCTGCATACTCGCCGACTTCACCAAGCTATTCTCCGACGTCGCCTAGTTACTCACCGACCAGCCCGTCTTATTCCCCGACAAGTCCATCATACTCGCCGACCAGTCCGGCTTATTCACCGACGTCACCTGGTTATTCGCCATCTTCACCAAGCTATTCACCTACAAGTCCGGTTTACAGCCCCGCTTCTCCGAGTTATTCGCCATCATCACCGAATTATACACCTACATCGCCGGCTTATTCTCCTACAAGTCCGTCATATTCCCCGACCTCTCCTGCATACTCTCCGACTTCCCCTAGTTATTCACCATCGTCGCCTAAATATTCCCCGTCCCCTAACTACTCTCCTACATCGCCGTCCGTGGCCGGTGGGAGTCCAACATATTCCCCAACGAGTCCACAATATTCTCCAACGACTCAGTATTCCCCAACCAGCCCAGCATATTCGCCATCATCTCCACAACACCCGGCAAGCACACGTTACTCGCCATCATCACCAAATTATTCGCCTTCCTCTCCGAATTATTCTCCGTCATCGCCGGGATACTCTCCGTCTTCGACGAAATATTCACCGACTTCACCGACATACACCCCGACTTCCCCTAACTATTCGCCGTCATCCCCAGCATACTCCCCGTCCTCAGCCGGACCGACTACCTATTCTCCAACTTCGCCCACTTACTCTCCTACTTCACCTAGTTATGACGACGGCGACGATTAATTTAATGAATTTTAATTTTCTACTTCTTTGTTATTATTACATTCAAATATTATGTAAATATTCTCTATTTTCCCTTTCACACGGGACACTTATTAAGGTATTACCACAATGAAAAAGTAAAAAAAAATACATTAAGGGCTAGCTATAAGTTTATCATGCGATAAGTAAGAAGTTCGGACTTATTATAATTTGTATGTCGGATTCGCTTACAAGTACTATTGTTTTCCTTTATTGTCTTGTTTCTTTAAAGAACTTGATTCAATTGATATGAAATTAATAAAATAGATTTGCCTGACGCAAATTTAGCCAGTAAGTTAACCTGAATGGTTATGTAGTAATGATGATTATGTTACATTTGTTAAACATTTTGTGGTGGAAAATAAAATGAAACTATTTATATGTCGAACTTTTATTTTACGAATAATTACCCAGTTTTATTTATATACTACAGTAATTTTAATGATAAGAAATAGTTCGATACAAATAAAGTTATTAAACGAGCCGACTCAACCTTAAAAAAGTTTATTATGTCTGGGGTTATAAAAATTATTCATTCGATAAGAATAATTATTTTGTATCTTACACATTAGAAATGAGATTAAGTTTAAAGTGATTTTAAATGAAATGAAATTTTAATTTAAAACAATAAAAAATATAATGAAATTTCTACCCTACTTTATCCTATAGAT
Source organism: Protodeltote pygarga (assembly GCA_936450705.2). Lineage (NCBI taxonomy): Eukaryota > Metazoa > Arthropoda > Insecta > Lepidoptera > Noctuidae > Protodeltote > Protodeltote pygarga. The sequence goes on along the minus strand of OW388249.2, from coordinate 8,390,545 downwards.
AATCTTATTACAATTACAAAATACAAACCACTTAACTCTACATTATATCTATTGTGCTTTCATAAACCTCGAACACAGCCATTTTATATTACACCCTAAGCCAGTAAATTTATTATTAGATACGTAACATTATTGCTTGCCGGAGCACTAGGCTAAAATCACACTGAGGATGGAAGGTGACAGCAGTATCACTCGCCGCTTTGATCAGTCGCGTGTGGCCACATGTAGCTAGAAAGGGCGTTGCACGCAGCTGCTCTAATATTTGTCCGACTTCAAACGATCGGCGGCGGCGCCGTGACTACCCCTTTAATGCGCCCGGTGCGAGCTTCTATAACTGTGTCTATGCATGACCAAAACTTGGTCCTGATCTGGTAAAATCTGCGTTCCTCCACGCCTTGTTTCTGGGTCCCGCAGCGCCGAGCTAGTTACGGCACTGTAAGACATACTTGCCTAAAATGCTACGTAACTGAACTCTGTGCTAGTATTCGCTGCAAACTGAATCCATCCTCTGTGCGAATTGAGCTAAGTCTTTATTATTCGACAAACAAAATGATGGAAACATTTTTTTAAAACGATATAATTATGTTGTCATTTAGATGTGCTGTACGGTCTATCTATTAGCAATATACCTTACATACATTTATATAAATCATGACCTACTTATAGGAAAAAGTAACATTAAGTATTATGGAAGCCGTTTTGAAGCGATTCTGTTTGTATTTATTACTAGAAATGGTTTATTTCCCTCTATATATTTCTATGATGCGATCCTGGTCAACGTACTCGAAGATGTGTGGTGCGTCCATCAGAATGCCGACCGTGCCCGCAGTAGTGACGATGAAGAAGATGTAAAGTTGTAGTCTGTCGATGACCATCGCTACGTACTTCCAATCTTCGCGTGTCTGTAAGATGGAACATAGTAAATACCTAGGTATCATAGATTCTGTCAATCACAAGAAGGTAAGCGCAGAATGTCTGATTCGCAAAACGACTGAAGAGGAAAAAGGTCTGATTGGCAAAAAGAGCTCGTATTATTAATTTTCAAATGGGAAAATCCCTACGACATCCCGGCTCGGTAATCGAACCTAAGAGTACCTACGGTACGGTACTTCTGGCTCTGCAGTTACTTTTGTCTATTTCTACTAGACCAGTATGACAGTTACCCGAAGGAGTGGCTACATATTACCATAACTGACCTGAATATAAAGATCTTCGTTACGTAAATGTTCTGCGATGAACTCTACAGCTTCCGTGGCTTTTGCTGCCTCCGGAGACAGTAGAAGTGAATCTGAGCTCTCAGACTCTCGCCTCTCACCGCCGAGTCCCAGGCCGCCGAGCGCGCCCAGTCCGCCGAGGGCGCCCACCTCTCCGCCGCCAGCCGCTCGGTTGATTTTGCAGTTAGGGTGGTGCAGGTCCGACATCTCCATCGCCTCCATTTTGCTTTGTTTTGCACCAATCGCACTAAGAAGTTAGTATATTCACAACGTTCACAGGTTAGATTAGATGATTGTTCATCTACTAAAAGGCAGGTTTGCAGCCAGAACGTACCTGATGTGTTTAGGCAAGTCGTGGGGGGCAGCTGCGTGTGGCGGAGCGCCCATGCCGGGCATTTCCATCATCCACCGCAGTCTCGTTTTGCGCGGACGACGCATGAGCAGTCCTGTTGGCAAGTAGTGAAGAAAGACGCTTCGGATCCAAAGAGGCATTCTGTTGAAACAAAGTGGGATTATCATACTTATTTACAAAATATTACGTATTACGTACTTGAAAACAAATGTTTTCAAAATGTTCTCAACGAATTCGTCATACCTAAATAGGTACCTATGTCTAAACCAGTTCTGCTAGTTGATACAACTGCTCATTCTAACGTCAGCGTACCTGTGTGTTCTTGGACCTCTGAAATTCCAGTTGATAATGATGACGGTGACCAGAATACTGACGGTGTTCATGATGAATGTAAATAGCAAGTACTTGGCGATCAGTGGTAACACGAGGGAAGTTGGCGGAAGAATCTTTGACACCAGTAGCAGGAACACAACCAGTGACAGCAAAATGCTGATACCCAATGTCACCTATAACAAATAAAAATAGAATTAATTTACGTTTGCATATTACTTTGTCAACGTCCCATCTACAGTTTCAAAAGAAAAATATTTTTACCTTTTCACCAGCTTCGGCAGGCAAGTAGAACACCAAGACGCAAAGAAATGAGATCAATACTGTTGGCAGGATCAAGTTCACGGTATAGAACAAAGTCTTCCTTCTAATAATAATGTAAAATGTGATGTCAGTTTCAGTTGGATGGTTTCCTTCATAAATATTCAAATATGCAGGCACTTCGATGATGTCCCATGTTCCGGATTTCCAGTAGTCTGATAGATCCACAAAGTTTTTGTTGTTATATAATGCTAGAGACACTTGATCTCCGTTGAACGTCCAAGAGCCAAATTTCATGATACAAGTTTGTTGATCGAAAGGAAAGTATGTTACGTCAATTGTGCATGAGCTCTGAAAAATAAAAAAATGCGAATGTTTCAAAATAAACTTACCTAAAGTTTATAAATTTACCTACAAGTAAGAAACATTTCTAGTTAGGTACCTGATAAATAGCCGGAGGCACCCATAAAACTTCGCCATTCGGATAAATCAGAACGTTCGATTTATATCGCACTTCGTAGTTACCATCAGCGCTGGAAGTTAAATGACTATTAGGAATCTGTTGTCGGGTACTTAATATTAACCTCTGACGAAAAAAGAGGGAGTGTTATAGTTTGTATTAAGTTTGAAGCTGAATCAGACTAACTAAAACCTGAGGTCGGGGTATCATAATTTTTTTATATTTGCTGTTTTGTCTACATATAAAATATTATGATTATTATCAGGGCAGTTGTGGTCCATTAAGATGGGGTAGTATGAATATGAAAAACCTACATTAATTAAAGGTAGAGTCTGTTTTAACGGGTCATTCCTGTTCGGTAACGCCCTATCGTCAATAATTTTGACGGTAAAGCTTGGGTTCGATTCCCACAAGGGTCAAAAATTTGGTCAGAAGGCGAATCACTTAATCATACATATTGTAATTTAAAAATATTTTGACTTAATTTTTGATTTAATTATTTTCTTATTTATAGGAATTTTATTGCAAAATACTAACTTGTTAAAAAGTACGATGTCAGGTTTCCAGACCTTGTCCGGTGGTAGACGCAGTACGCCTATACCACCATAATCGGCCTCGTCCCACATCAGCTGATAGTCCATCCATACCAAACGAAGCCATACGTTTGATTTCATGATTTGATTTTTCTCATTCTGTAATTTTAAGAGAACAATATGGACTATAAACAAGATTGGCAGCTGACGCTATGAATGCGGCGTTGTAGACACAATTAAATATTGTTTAGATGGCGTTCAAAGATATTCTTATTATAATTATTATAATAGCATAGGAACATACATAGACACCCGCCTGTTTTCCAGAGACCCCTAGGTTGGGTATAAGTTATATATTATAGTTATGCTAGTTATAATTCCCATGAATTAGGGGGCGAGCCATTATATTGCCATTAACAGTGCACAATTCCAGACCCCATGCTGCGACTGTGAAAAGCGTAATAGAAAATCCTAATAGCATTTTGTCCCACCCGTGTTCGATACCCAGGATGCTCAGTAGTCGAGCTTCAACTACTATTATTAAGTATGTACATACAACGTTGATAAGCTGTACGAAGGCTAGTCCGAATCGCACGTCGACTTTCTGTGTCATGTTTTGTACTGGGCGGATGAGTTTGTTGTAGCCACGGAATAAGTCGCGGACAAGCCGCTCTTCGTCTTCTGAACACCATCCTGGAACAAAACGATTGTAAGTTATTATAGAATGACATAAACAAGAAGCCATCGTCATTTGATTCTTTCAGTCTCATTGTGGAGTAGGTACATAGCTACTTTAGATAGTCCTTTGTGGTATTATCTTTGAATAATAATTAGATATGATTACTGTGCCATTGCACTCTATCGTCTTACTGTATCTGCATTTTAATACAACATCGCATTACTATGATATTATAAACAATGCTTTATCCTTGGATAAAGATACCTACTATACTACGAATTGTTAAATACTTACTCAAAGAATGAATGTATTCTATTTAAAATATTTATAATATCATAACGCAGTCTAAATAAAAAAATTAAATAAAAATCTGTTCATCCGTTTGGGAGTTACGATGCAATAGACACACAGACTTACGTTAAAAACTGCTTTAAAAATCGGTCTATTTTGTTTGCGTTTGTGAAATTGATATTATATAAGTCCATGGAATCCACAGAAATCAGAAATGATGGAAGGATGAGATCTCTTGCTTGTGTGTTACTGTACCTTCGATATTATGTGTTGGAAAAGTCGAGAGCGAGAGAGAGTATTGTACATACGAGTCTAGACACTAGCACCACTTCTAAAAGACGCATTGGTACCTAACTAGCAAGATATGTAAAAGCGTAGCATGTTTTATACAGATTGCGTACTGAAAATGTTGGTATCTAGACAGGTGATAATTAATAGTTTAAGGATGTAAATTATGGCTTTGCAATTAATCAAACTATTTGTGAAGAAAGACCTAGATCTCAGTGCTTTGATTTCAATGCAAATACTCGTATATGGATGATTTATAATATTAGATATATTTTTTCTGAAATAGCGATAGTTTGAACATTTTCTATTCTTATCATCAACTTTTTTGAAAGCATAGGTAATCCGGCATGGCTTTTCCGAAAAAAAACGTGTACCTTAAATACTTATATGTAGCCGAGATGCTGCTACGACGACAGATCAATAAAGAGCGAACCATGAGATAATGCTATTTAGGAGCACAATTTTCTCCGTGTTTAGGACTTTTTATCACTTACTGTTATAACTGCGAATTTGTATTTATTAGTATTTTGAGTAATTAAAGTGTAAATACCAAGTACATATAAACGGCTGATTAATAAAAATCCTTATTCCTTGCAAATATTATCAAAGCTTCAATTTTGCACATAAATTCATATAATTTGTTTTAATATTGCAACCGTTAATTGTTAAGCTTAGAAGACATGTGTATTTATACTTTATTATTTTGTTATAGTTATTTGTTTAAGTTATTTACATTGCTGACCGGTAGCGCCACTTTATGAGACAAATGAAGTGTTATTTTTGTCAGTGAAATGATACCTAATTATTGAGGATTTGAACAAAGATTTTTATGTTGTCTGTAGAGTAAGTATGTGTAGTTCGTAGTACCTGAGTAGAGGAGTGTGAGGAGCGCGGCGGCAAGCAGACACGCGCGCGTCCCGCCCGACATGGCGGCGCGGACTGCCGCACGTCGCCGCCCGCCCGCCCAGGCCGCCCGCCCAACGCCGCGCCTACACCCCGTTTCCCGCCGTTCTGCGCCTTATGCAGCTTGCCCTCCCAACTCTTCTATGCACTACCACTATCTATGCGTCTTGCAGTATCTAATGATAATGATTAATTTTAATGTCTAGTAGTGTACCTATCTACCTACTATTCAACTGAGAAGTGAAAATAAGGTTTAGGTTTTGACAACTTCTGAAAACTTAAAAGATAGTTAGTAGTAGGTGGTTGTTAATTTTACTTTCAGAAATAAGTTCAGTTGTAAGCTCATAAATTCTTACGTTATATGTAGCGTATAATAAAGTATACATTTTCTCAGATATTAGTTAGGGTTGTGCGCATGTGCAGCTATCCCGCGGGATAGCATCGATTACTTGACACTCAGTGCCAAAGCCTCTGCGGGAATATTATGTAGGTCAGGGATGATTTACATAACTCTCAAATCTTCTAACGGAGAAATACCTAATGGCGATATTTAAGGCTTTGATTGGCTAGGCACTAACACCCACTTTATATTCTTCTTTGCCTTATTTTAAGAATATTATTTAATGGTAAGTATATCAGTATACATAACTTGCCTCAAGATTTCTTTTAGAGTTTCTATATAGATTTATTAAATTTAAATAGGTGCTTGGAATCTGTATAAAAATAAAACAAGAAGGTTGTTTCATTCGTTTATATTTAATAAACAAAGTGCAATTCAGAGTATTAACCCTAACAATTGAACAAATTTTTGGGACATCGGGTCGTCCCATTGCCGACGGAGAGATGCCGCACATCCTTCTATCTAATAAGAAGATAGCAGTCCGCGCGGGCGGGCGTGCGGCCTCCACCGTCCGGGTCGTCACACAACCTCTAGCGAATGGTAAGAAGATATAACAATAAATAAACGGATGGTAGAAAACATTGACGTGTAATCATATCCGGTCCGCAACTTCCAAAGGACCGTCTAAGATTACTTACAGTACTACCTCGAAAAAGGAAAACATAACAGGAGCTTTGCGAGGGTACATTCGCTTGTCGTGTGTACCCGCGCATTCTCTCTGCATTCACAACGTTTTCCCTTTGAGAGGTTTACAATGTTTCTGAACTAAATATATATCGATGATAACAACAACCAAATAGCTTGTCAATGTTGGAACATTAAAATAAAGGCGTATAAATGCTGTATGATCTCTGTTGGAGTGTGGCAGACGAGCGGCAGGATTGGTCATGATGTTTAGGAAACAGTGAGGTACTTATCAACTGATCATGCGTCGCATCTGTCAATAAATAGGCACCTTTGTGTTATACCCTCTATGTAACGAAAAACCGGTTCATGTTACAACTTCTTGTACTTATAAAATGTTGTATATCTTATAAAATGAGTAATATAATATACATGTACATGTCTGAAACGATGGTCGTATCTTGAATTAACTTTCAAAGAAGAAAATTTTATAAGCTAATATTATTTTCAGCATATGAATTACTGTAACTGTCTGGAAAGAAGTACAAACGTGATATTAATAATGTAATTTAATTATTTGTATAAGTTGTTCCGAAAGACCCAGGTATGACTTTATTAAAATAATAGTTTGTTTAACTACAACTTTTAACGAACGTTTTATTAAGCTATAGCCATGGATATTTTACCATTTATAACAATATCGACCCGTTCACAACGAGGCATATCACAACCTGTACAAATTGAATCAACATTGTTTGTAAAGTTCTATACTAGCTACTGACACAAATATATCCGAAAATAAAACTAGGGATTATAACCACGATTCATGGAATCGAACAAGAAGGAAACAAAGGGCCATTGTTTCACTGCCCAAACTCTAAACTGTACAATAGATTTCAAGAATCGAAGAAGTTCTAACAAAGTTTAAATTTTAAATGCGAATCAGGTCGTTCAACGGTAAGAAGGAAGACGTTTTTGTGCAAAAATTCTCTGCATTAGCCACAGTCTTGTCTAGTGGGTGGCCACTTCTGAGGTGACTATACTAGCGCGGACCCGGGGAGGCGCTCGGCTTGCGGGTCCGGCGGCAGCGCACCACGGCGCGGCGGCGCGGCGGCGGCGCTCGGTGCCGATAGCACGTACTGCCACTTTATCACATTGGGCAATCGTTCCGGAGACGGAACGTCAGTATTATGGAACTGCTCATCTTTTCCAAGAGATTATAACTCTGTCATACCCTAAGGATCGGTTCTAGAGTATGGGATTGGACTGAGCGTGACGACCGTTTGTCATGTAGTGGAAGAAAAAGTACACAATCGCTGAAGGTCTCAAGGGATTAGAAGACATTAGTCGGATAGGCAGTTATTTGTAGAGCATACAGGGTTGGCAGTCAGCGGTAACTTATGTCTACAGGGGGGCGCGGGCGTCGAGGCAGGCGGCGGCAACTCCAGCGCCGCGGCATCAGCGTCCGCGCCGCATCGCACATCACAACTTAACAAGTATTCGCGGTATCACAGAACGTTTCGCATGCGCAGCCGCAAGCGGGCGGGTCGCTACGACACCATGATGTGTGGCGCGGACAGCAGCACGGCTAGCGTGGCAATGATTGTGAACAGGGTAAAGATAATAAGGCACAGTCTGTCCACGACCATGGCGGCGAACTTCCAGTCGCGCGAAATGTCCGCATCTTCGTCGTCCTTGCGCATCTGGAAAATATTTTATGTTGTTAGTAACTATAATCGACAAATTATAAGAACGCATAGTAAGACAATGCTGGCTTTCTTACCTGATCTGTGATGACTCGTATCTCCTTCAGAATGAGGGAGAGCTCGTAGTCGACACCGAAGCAACTGTGTGCTGCTAGCCCCGCGCCGTTCTCCTCACCCCCCCTGCAACAAGCCACCTCTATAGTTACCGGCTACACTGTACTCTATACTACTTATAGGTGGAGCCGAGGAACGAAGGGCGCTACGGGAATTATGCCGATTAGATGTTAACGATAGACCCAAGACCCAGAAGTACAAGTATCTAGACGAAATGTAATAACTATGTGATGGCCCGTGAAAGATAATGTAATTGCTAATGTTTACAAAATACTCGTGATTTAGCTGTTAGGGTCGGGTTTACTGCGGATCGTTCTAGGCTGGGGTGAATTATCGTAACCGTGCTATTTACGGCGAGTAGTGTTCGTGTAGATCGTCGAGGGACCTGTAGTATCGGCAGCAAGGCGGCTGCTGCGAGTGCGCATGGCGGAAGTCGTCGTCGATGTCAAGTACGTTCGCTAGGAGCGACTTAGAGGAGCGCTCGCGCATCTCTAGGTCTGGCGGGGGAGGGGCACGCGCCGGCGGGGGTGTTGTCGCTGAGCCCGGCCGGGACATGCGCAGGACCCACGGCAGCCAGTACAGGAACACGCAGCGAATCTGTACAAAAGAGCTCATCTAATGTATCTTTTCCAACAAAATAACTTTTTTATAAAAGATTTTCCATAACAATAAAATAAACGCAAATTTATAAAAAAATACGAACCCAATCACTCATTTCGTGAGTGTCTGCGTGCCGATGATGGTAATTTAGAATAAGTATGGTGGACACGACGGAAGAAGCCACCATGAACATGATGCAGTTGAAATAAGTACCCAGCAGCGGCACGGCGTCCGATGTCGCCGGCATCGTCTCCGCCACCATGTTGAGGAACACCGTGAGTGACAGTAATATCGTCACACCTGCGAATTTCCCAGTATTCTTATCGCCAGTTACAAGTATATCATATTATTCCATGTAATATTGGCCGTGCCAATTGTATTACAATCTTTTGCAACTTGAACAGATAAATAAAATTGTATTTAAAAATAATAAGGTATCGAAACACGATTGATAACCGTTTCAATAGTATTTTAATTAAGCGAGCCTGATGTTTAGTTAGTCAGGTGGAAATTGGCAACTCATTTAAGTTCCTTACGTTTTATTTTTTAATATTTTCTGACATCAATTTACGAATCAGAAACCAAAGACTAAGTAATAATTGTATTTTAATTACAATACATTCCAATACTGTATCAACATCCAGCTCAGATTATGAGATTATTGTAAGTATTAGAAAATTTCTAGCAAGGTTTGATGAACTTTTTCTAAACCAAAAGAACTTCATATGGGCCAAAAACATAGGTTTCAATTGTGTCTGCAAATTGATAGCTTAAAATACGATACCTAAGGACAATTTTTCGCCAGAGTCTGGTGGTAAGGTGAATCCTAATAAAGCCATGGAGGCAATGAGCACGCAGGGCACGATCAGGTTGAAGAAATAGTAGAGCGTCTTCCGTCGTATCACCACAGCAAACGTGATGTCGATGTACGGCTCAGGACAACAGTTGTAGTATATTTCATTGCGCTTGCCGGGGACTCCTATACGTAAAAAAAACGTTGATTAGAATAAGTTATAACGAACTAGGTTACATTTTAAAATATAATATAATAAATTAATCTAAGCTTAATATTAAAAACTTTGATACCTATTAACTCCCATTCGCCATTCGTGACAAAACTGCTAATATCTCCACCCCCTTCGTCTTGTAATTGAAGGTCCAACTGCAAGGTTAAAAAAGTATTGTAATCTGTCTACCTACATGGAAAAAAATATCAGCTATTCCGTACATTTTGTTGAGTCATGTGAACATAAATGTATGGAACAGCTGATTTTTTTTTGTGATTTCAGGGTTGGTCCCGTAGTATAATAATTGTTCATAATGATGGGGTTAATGACCCTTTTAAGGATGATGGTGTTTTAAAATAACCCTGTATAATAGATGCAGATGAAAAAGTCAGTTGTCTTCTACTTGCAAGTAAAAGTCCCAGTAAAACTTGTTCAGTCGGTTAGAAGAAATAGACACCGGAACAAAAACAGACAGAAAAAATTTTTAAAACTGCTTTTTGGTTATACAGGTACTAAGTAGATAACAATATCAATTTAGAAAACAGTTGGTATTTTGACGTAACAATATTTCGAACCTGATATCCATCATAAGTCCAGCTGCCAAACTTCATCTCGCATCTTTGGTCATCGAAGGGAAACCAGGTGATGTCTATCTTGCAGGTGCTTTTGAAGATACCAGGCGGCACGTAAAGGCACGAGCCGTTGTTCCGCACCACCACGTTCGTTGGATACGTGCTGTCGAAGCCTTCGTCCGCGCTTTACAAAAACAATTCTGCATTATACTAACAAATAATTTGAAGGTACTATCAAAACTAGAGGTACGTGGGACAGTCATATTATAATATGTTTTATAAATTAATTACTATCAGTTGCTAAAACGGTGAGGAAAAACATCGTTATGAAACCAGTATTTTTTAATGGTGTGTACAGCCATGTCAGGAGAGGTGACATCAGATTGTTAATCAACCATACGATAAGAAGAAGACACATTTGCTACGTTGCACAATGGGCTACGAATTACTACGAACGTTCTGGACTAAATCTATGCTACGAACGCTACGAATATTGAATTAAGTAATTTCTTTTAAAATTTCAACATAAACCGGCAAACAGGGACAGAGGTATATTGACCAATGATATTTTCAATACCTATTTATAATGCAAAGACATTCAAATTAAAACTTTTGAATCTTTAAGGCTAGTTTAAAGCATCCACCTGAGTATTAATAACTTCCTTCGATCATTAATTTGTTAGCTCGTTAATTTGCTCGATGTATTCTTAATTATAGCCAACAGCCAGGGTCATTTGTTATGGCAGCCCACGTTTGAAGTTAATGTTCATATGGCAATAGATTTTGTAGTGTTTTAGTACAAGAATTCAGTCCAATACCTCGCTATGGTGGACAATTAAATCGAGCCACTTGCGACGTAAAAGTTTGAATGCTTTTTACTCGACTTCAAAATAGGACGAGATTCGCAATTCATCGGAATCTTTTATTTTTTATGTAATTTATCCTTTTTACCCAAAGACGCGTGGACCGATTTGGAAATTTTTGTTTTGTTTGAAGGAGTATACTTTCGAAGTAGTTTCTTTCTAATATTGATTCCAAAAATAAAGTTTTTGCGTTATTTCTAACATTTTAGTGTTTTTTTTTTGTATAAATGCGTTATCATTGGAAAATAATATCTATCATAAATGAAGTTTTTCGCTATAATATCTTTAGGGTAACTTACCTCTGATATTAAAAGTCATAAAAACGTTATACGATTCGATGAAGATCAGTTATAGCCATAATGTTAGAGAAAGTCGTCCCACACCTTCTAATGCCACATTTTCATCAATGCATCATGATTTAAGATATTTAGAGCTATGCTTTTACTGTCTTTATTTGATTTCAACTTATGTCACTTTTCCTACTATGTAGATTTTTCGGTTAAAGAATGCCCTAAGTTATTTTTTAAAGCGAAAAAGCTACATTCAATATTCATCCAATAGCAAGTATTTTTCTAACTCGTCATTCAGTAATGTGTATTGTCGTGTAGTAATGATTGTAAACGATCGTCATGCAGTACTTGCTCATCGATCCCTGAGATCATTGACAGAGTATCGATCTATTATGGATAATATAGTGCGTGGTCTGCTGGTTCATGGGCGTCAACTATATCAATCTTTGTTTATGTACCTTAAAGTCAAACTGCATCAAAAAACGACATATTCCTAGCATTCTTGCAACTTCACATTGACGAACTCCCGATTACAACAACGCGACAATTTAACAATTTCCCTTCCCAATGTATTTATTTTTACAATTTATTTTACTAACAAAGCAATTAAAGTTGCAAGTGGCTTGCTTTTTTGTACATCAGTGTATATTATGTGCAATGGTCGCATTAAAAATATTTTTAGAGTTGAAGTGGGTGTTGCAAGTTCTGTTTAGTCAAAGTTCATCTGAAATTCAAATGATTTACGAAATGAAAAAAAAATACAGTCGAATTGTTAACCTCCTCCTTTTTTGTAAGTCGGTTATAAATTATGATTTATGCAATTTTAATTCAATTCTATGCAATTTAAGAATTAAAATTAAAGTGCTTCAATATTTAAATAAACATTTAAAAAAATAAATATTTTTCTGTTCAAACTAGTCTTCAAGGTTTCATACATAGAAAGTGTATTTATTTTTATATTCGCTGGAAATTATAATAAAAAATCGCACTTTCCGATGTCCATTAATTACTACAAGTTATATTTTACTACTAACTACTAAGTTGAAGTATAATTAGTTTTACGTAAAGGAATATTTAATTCATTCTCACTATCAGCATCTAGCAGATAAGATGTCTGTCCGTTAAGTGCTACTAAGCTCTGTAATGCGTCATAAGTTTGCGACTATTCATATGAAAGTAGTTAGAAAAATAAATGAGTTTCTACGCTAACCGTTAAAATAGTAGAGTTTTGTTCTTGAGATCAAAAGTTCATTAAAAAGTGTAGGTAGAGCGAACGCGTTACTGTAATTCTGTAATGTTACGGTGGATGCGTTTGGTAAGTTAATTTATAATGAATTCTTAAGTATTTTTTGCTTGTCCTATTACTGTTACAAAACAATAAATACGAACCATTTTTTTTTATTTAACCACCAACTATTTTCTTTATATAAATTAAATCAACGATTTTATATAAGTTAGAATTTATAAGAGAAAATGAGTCGAAAATAAAACGGTTGATTTACTTTTGGTGACTGATTACAGTCCTGAGGCGTTCCACTTGGTTGATAATTTTCTTTTCTTTTTACAGAAACAGTTACTAATCTTCAAGGTAGTTAAATTCGTATTATTATCGTTAATTAACAGCAGTAGGTATTAAACTTGACGTGTGTGATTAAAGTGACGTAGGGTACTTTTCTTTTTAATAATGGCACCATGTTTTATCTTCCTGCCAAATTTTTTATTCATACATCTCATTGAGAAAATCAGGAAAAAATCATTTCCGAGAAAATCACACGTGGAGAAGTGATTTCTATAATAAATGATATATCAGCACATGTATAATAAATGATATAAAGATATTTCTTTGATTACTTTTAGGTAAATGGCTCGTTATTCACGTTAACTGTGATAAAAGGCCTGAAGACCTCCTGTGTATACTCACGGAGGGTGCCGGGGTGCGTGACGAAATCATACTGTTTCCCTCTGATGCGGAATTCATAACTTAGTGATTTATAGAGGTAGGTATATGTAATATAGGTGCTTGATATATACGGTGTAAGAAAAAGAAAGTTATAGGTTAGGTTTGTATCTTGAAGTGTAGCTCGAGTGCTCGACTAGGCAAAATAATATGTAAGACGTCTTTAGGCCATGCTTCACACAAAAATAAAAGTGATTCTCTGCGGTTGCGGGGCTTATAATTCTCCGTTGCTGTTTACAAAGCTGTTTGCATTTTAAATGTTTTAAATTCTTATTTATGTTGTACATTTGAAACATTTCAGTCGATAACTTGCTTTGGTTATCCACACATCACTAGCTAGACTCTGAATTGTGTATAGAAATCAGTGCAGTACATTTTTTCTTTTACTTAGATTTTTCCTTTTTTTTCAGGTTTACTCAGATTTTCGCATACAAAAGTCTAGGCGAAACTTAAATTAGATGCATTGAGGTTTTCATAATACCATGGAGATGTTTCATGCAAATAAAACAGTTTTTTGCGAAAAACTTTTTTCATTTTTCACATAGACTCACGCCTGTATACCCCAGAGGGGGTAGGCAGAGGTGTGTGCAGTACCTACACTCACATTTCGCCGGCTATGTTATAAGTCCTATGTAATAGAGGGTGAGCCTATTACCATTAACCCGGGCACAATCCAGACTCCGTGCTGCTACTGAAAATTTTCTAATGGAAAAACTAAACAACACTGCCCGACCCGGAGATCGAACCCAAGACCTCGTGCTCAGCAGTTGCGCTTGCTACCACTAGACTATGTAAAATAACTATGTAAATGAAATTGTCTCTTGTCTTGTTCCATAGTAAAAAAGTACGGTAGGGATTATTTTACTACCACGTTTAATTAATTTGAATCAGCAATGAAGTATCTGCAATGTGATATTTTCATTTGGAAAAGGTTTTAGTGTGCGTGATTGCTTAAAACGTACCTGTTGTACATAAGGACGTCTGGTTTCCATAGTCTATGGGGTGGCACTCGTAAGTCTTTCACCCCACCGAAATCCGAAGTGTTCCACCTCACGTTCATATCATTCCACTCCTGGTTAAACAAATAATTCAACCATATAATGTGTGTAACCAATGAACAAAGTGATGCATGACAGCAAAGAGAACGTAATAAAATTATTAAATCTCATTGCTATGCCAAAACATTAATTACTGTCTTGTTTCTACATGCGAGAATGCATAAAAACCTCTACTTACCAGTTTAAGCCAGATGTTTGTTATTAATAGCTGGTTCTTCTCGTCCTGTAAACATAAATTTGTATTTTATTACTTTACTCTGTCCCGTTTCGCCATAGTTTGAACTCGAATTAATCATTATTATACTGTGAGAGTCGGTCAACAAGGATTATAGAAAAACGTGTATTCAAACTGGTTGCAGGACGTCGTTTCGGCAAAAACTATAAATAATTGTTTATGTATTGACGCACACAAATGTAGTTAATGAGTTGGTGTGCGCTTAAAATGTGAGGACGTATTTAGAAGACCTGATTGGTTACTTGACTTAATCGTTTTCGAAGCGGCTGGTGTCGTGGTAGTTTATTTAATGGAACGGTACATTGGCGTAATCATGGGAAAGCTTGAGATGGAAGTGTGCGTAGTGTGAGTAGATTTAAGTAGTAATGATGTATGATGGGGCTGACCACGTCAATGATCTGCATGAGCGTGAGGCCGAAGGAGAGCTGCAGCGGGTCGCTCTCGTTGACGACGGGCCTCTCTAGCACGTTGTAGTGGTCCAGTAGGTGGTGCAGCAGCCGCTTCTCGTGGTAGCCGCAGCGTGCCCCTGTTGCCACAAAAAAAAATCCTTACTCTTACGAACCCGAACTAATAATATTATAAATTTAGCTTTTTTAATATCAGGCACACACAGGTGTAATTTCCTTAGATTCGACAATCTGGATTCTTTGACATTAAGTAATTATTTTACAAAAATATTGTAGTCGGGTTTACTAGAGATGCAGTGATAAGTGTTAAGTGGCGATTAAAACGATAATAAGCAATGACTCAAATATTAAAATCCATTTCATCCATATCAAGGAATCCGCAACTTATGATATTATTATAAATGAAGTAGGGATTGACTAAAAAAGAAGACCAAAATAAATGACGCGACGTAATTTAGGAAAATGATGAGTACCTACTTAGTTTCGTATGTCGTACTTATTTATTCTTCTAAATGTGGTCCACTTGTATCCATTAGCACAGACTAAACCATCTCATCAATTTATAACAGTTCTAAACCTATCGGGGACAATGCGTGACCAATGAATTAGTCTCTTTATGGTGTGGCTATAGACAGACCAAATTGGTTTAGATTTAAAATCAAAGGAAATGTATGTACTCTTAGAAAGGCACATTTTTCACCGTAAGCATTTCAAGGATGGAGTTTATTTGGGCTAATTAATATAGTTTATCATAAAATTTATTGATTTAAAATAAATTTTGGATTGACATCCCACTCACACGTGCCTGAACCGAGTTGGTAGTAGGCATTGGCATCGTATGATATCTTCATCATCAACTTTAGCTTTCCTAAATCATCAATAAATAATACCTTATTATAATGTAGGTACATTCAAGATAATTTTATTTAACGTTTATCTTTAGTCTTTAGTGGTCTTCAATCGTTATATAGGTTATTTGATGCTCTAGCACTCTGTTCAATAGGTTCGTAACGGCTTAGTACTCTACATTTATTCCAAGTAGAATTAGCATATAAATAACCTCCCTTGTTGATTTTATTTGTACCTCTCATTTTTTGTGCCAAATAAAAAATACTTTGAGTGAGAGAGCAAAAAGGATTTTACACATTTTAATACTTATAATTTGTTTTTAGCAACACATTAATTAAACAATATATATTAGTAGAGCAACTTTTGTATAGATACCCTGCGCCTTGGCAATAGCTTCTTAGTGGTAATAGTTAGTAATGTTTGTATAATACTTAATTATACTGCATAAGTGCATACCCATAATACCTATATGGCCATTAAAACAATACATTTATATTTTTATTTAAAGTTTGCCAACAGTATGCCTAACATCATTCTAATTGGGCTGGGATTGCAGTCCTTCTGTAAGTTTTCGTTTGAAAGACAAATTAATATTAAATTAAATTATCAAGTGAAGAGTTGAGCAGGCGAGGGTGGATTAGAGCTGAAAGTTAAGGATCCGAAGTAGAGTAACAAGGGAAAAGTCACACATCTGGGAGCTTACTTTGGAACTATGAACCCAATACTATTTTTATTATGAAAAAATTACAAATTAATTCCTTATTCAGCCAGGAAATGTTGCGCGGATTGGAAAGTGCTATTGCACCAAGCGTTGCAATGAGGTTACTTATACGTAAAATGGTATTGGATTCGTAGTTCAAGAGTATCGCTTGCAGAGTCTGTAGTGACCTGCATTAGGCAAACTTGATAAACATTGTTAAGAAGTTAAGGCCATACGCGTGAATATTAGGACGCTCCAATCAAAAATTGTGCAGAACATTCCCCCCCTCTATTTCTGGAGTTTGCGGGCCTAAAAAATCTGACATAATTCTTAATAGTAGAAGGAAAGAGTTTTAGATATTTACACTTTTCGTACAAAAAATTTAAAACTGTAAAATTTATATCGCTGCTTTCTTAATTATTCATGCAAAATGTTATTAATTATTGATAAAATTCTATTCATACAGTCTGACTTGCACTTGTTTTGTTTTTTGTTGTTGTTTGTTGTCTATTGTTATATTCTAGAAAACAATTACTGCAGGTGCTATGTATTAATAATTGTATATATATTATATTGTATCTTGTAATTATAACATACGCACTTTAGCGGACGATCGATTCCAAAGAATCAAGATCGATTCGGAAAGATTATTAGCAAAAGTTATGTAATCGGTTGGGTATTTATTTAAGAGTTTGAGGGCTTTATAAACAAGTAGAGTATATAATAAACTTATTGTATTACGTACCTACATATTTCTTTGGTCTAATTAAAATAATAATAGTTTTCAAGTTATGTTTAGTAGAGTCAGATCAGACCATGGTAGGAACCTACTTTCGTAAGGTCTTATGACTAAACTTAAAAATAAAATGATCAAACACTTTCAAGTGCAGCATTTGAACAGAGCTTTTTATCTCACCCTTGAGATTATTCAAGAGGTAGCGATCAAATCTCATCTCCTTTGAAAAATAATGTTGCCACTTGAGTTCAAGAGCTTATCTTTCAGAATGATGAAAAGTAAAAAAAATACCTACGTTTATTTTTTATAAAAATCGTCAAATAATTTCCTTTAAGTCTTTAATTTTGTGATTTGCTAGCCATATTTAGAGCTATTTCCCGCAGGAAACTTTTGTTTTGTAGTTATGAACCTTGGTATTTTTGATGCACGTGTGATGAGGCCACATGTTGTGTGCTTTTATTGTTGTTGTATGTATACCTATCCGACAAACATTATTATATAGCGTTGGTTTTTGGTGAAATGGAGATTCTGGATATGAGGATAAGGATGTTGTAGATGAGATATTGGCTTACCCCTCGGCCAGAGCAGGCACAGCAGCAGCAGCAGGCCCGCGGGCGCCGCCAACAGCGAGCGGCGCGCCCGCCCGCCCATGTCAGCGCTGCGACGCCGCCGCGCCGCGCGCCGCCGCCGCCGCCGCCGCCCCGCGCCGCGCCATTACCCCCGACCGCGCGACCCGACCCCCGCCTCCCAAACGCCGCACTCCCGCTTCTCTATTAGGATCTATCGAACACGATTGGTTTAAAATTCAATCTTTTTACGGTTTTCATATGTATGCAACTTGTTCACGACCGCTCGCCGACGGCCACGCGTGCCGTCCGATC
The DNA here is from genome assembly GCA_936450705.2 of Protodeltote pygarga. Lineage (NCBI taxonomy): Eukaryota > Metazoa > Arthropoda > Insecta > Lepidoptera > Noctuidae > Protodeltote > Protodeltote pygarga. The sequence goes on along the minus strand of OW388249.2, from coordinate 8,372,235 downwards.
CTTAAGCATCGCCTACTGCGCCGAGGGGATGTGAGTGGAGTCACGGCGTGTTTTTGAGCATTGTTGTTCAGCGGAGTGCGGCCGACCGTGGGGCAGCGGAGCCGCCGGTGTGCGGACTGACGGAGCGGCGAGCCGCGCAGCCGCGCCGCCGCCGCCGCCGCCGCCCATTCAAGCGCCGCGCCGCGCCACGCCGCTGCGCGCTGTTTCCCGACCTTGTCTCCTCCGCACCTCTGCCTGCACGAGGTCCTCGCTCCGAGCCCCGACACGACCACACAGCCGCTCCACCGCACACCACACCCCTCATTGATGCTTACTATTCATCATTACTTTGCTATCTGTTTGTGACACCATTGAAAAAGTACTACCTAAATATAATAGTTCTCTCTCACTATTCTATTCAGCTAGCTATAATATCACACCTACTAAGTAAGTATGGTGCCTAGGCGTATGATGTATCTGCTAGATATAAGAACTAAGATACCTATTTCATAGCTGAGCCTCTGTATAGAGAGTAGTTTGAGAGGATCTGATATGTTAAAAATATTTTAAGAGTGTTTTATATCTTATTATTTGTTATATCAATATCAACTGTATACTTATAAGTATCATTAATATGCTGCAATATGTTCATACAATGAGCTGGTGGTAGCAGTGTGTAGTTGTGCGGAGCGGCTCGGCGCGGCGGCGACAGTGCGGGGATGCGGCGGCGGCGCGCGGTCGAGGCGCGATCAATGAGGCCGCTCTCTTCCCTGCTCACTGCCTCCTTGCACTCCCGCACTCCCTTCCCCCGCCCTGGAACTCTCACCCCGCACGCTCACCCTTACCATGCTGAATTCATCCCGTGACTATGGCACTTCCAATGCGAACATTAATTTAAAATTATTAGCTGACACACTTTTTTTTACGGGGGTGAATAAAGTAATGTTGAAAAGGGATATCTTGATAACCGCAGAGCCATTAATCCCATTTTATTATTTTAGCTTTCAAAATCGTAATATAATTTCTATTGGCGAAAAGAGGATTGTTTTTCTTAATCTTTATTGGAACCTTCAAAGCTTTGAATTGAAAAAATACGGGTTCGCTATTTTATCCATTTACATGTTTACCAATTTTATTAAAGTGTGACTTATTACTACGCGTGTGATCGTTTGTTATTTACTATGAACATGTAGTACCTACATCTGTAAAACGTGCATTACGCAATTTCTCTCCTTTAGGTAATATAAATACAACTATATAGGTACATTACGCAATTTAACTACATGTTCTAAACCATTATATTTATGAAAACTCAGACAAGAGCTTGTAATAACATTAGCTAGTGTTAGTGGTGTAGTAAGTAGACGGAGCGTGTGTCGCAGAGAGAGTCGGCGAGGCATGCCTGCGCCTAATGTCGCAGAACCTGATAATGAAGGGTGTTTGCTCATTACTAACACCACTTTACGTTCGTACGCGGCTGAGCTTACCGCCACTCAACAGTTTTCAGATATTGAAAAACACCCGTAAACATACAAACAGCTTATTGTGGAAACATTACCGAGGTATTTATTTACGTGACTTACGTAAACAATAATTACAACTTTCCAAAACATATAAAATAATTTCTTCTCTCATTATTTCACTCCTTTAATTAATTAGTACCTTGAGATAATTAGAGCCGTAGTGCAGGCAATTAATTATCAACAACAAAGTAAGGACTGGAACAATGCTATAGTCGGAGTTCACGATTCAGTACAAGTCTTTATTAGGCGTTGGATATGTTCTGTAAATGGCAAATGTGTTGGGAACTAGGAAGTTTGCGAAACTCGGAGAAAGCAACCAAGGAGTACCTACTGTTGAATAGCGCAGTCAGAACAAAAGCAGTTCATTTGCTAGAAACTAGGCGAAATAATGAACGTCATATACCTACCTGAGTGAAATGTCAAAAGTAAAGGTTAAAAGTTACGAGTGCACAAATGCAAGTGTAGGTAGTTGTGTCTATAGGTAGGCCTAGGACGCTGGAGGTTTGAGTGCATGCCGCTTGACGCCACCCATATACAAATGTTAAGTTACTGACTATATTTATTCACCGCTTCGATATTATAGAGGGTGGATAGTTTCTGGATTTGTTAAATTACAAGCGCTTTTTTGCTTCGCCCGCATAGCTTGCTCATACAAAGTTCAATAGCCCATTTCACTTTTTTACGGGTTGATTTAAAAAAAAGCTAAAAATATCGAAACCTCACACAAAATTGAATCCCCATTCCTGCCTTTTAAAGTTTGTATTCCTAAAAACACGCGTATTAATTTTTTTATTTATATCTAGCGCTTCATCCACGACTTTATACGCGTATGTATTTCGGATTTTTCCTAAAGTCAATAAGTACGTTAAGTAAATACCAATTTTTACGTGATAATGCGCGAAATCGGTCCAGCTGTTCTCAAGTGATGGGCTTACCAAGTAATGTCATTTATTTTTTATTAATAGATTTAATTAAAATTTAATGAGTGAGCTAGCGTCCTTCTCTGTATGAGAAGAGGCCTTTGCCCTACAGTGAGACAGTTTTATGCTGTTTTATTATACATATAGATATAATTATGTAGATAGATAAATATTATATAATTATGAATTCTCAATTCAACAACTTCAATATATGACAGATTTTTATGAAAAATCCGTAAACTATTTTAAACCGACCGTACAGTATTCTAAATATTCACAAATTTCATATTATCTGTTTCCCATACAAACTTCCATACCCTAAACTACTCCTTAAAGATGAATACCTTTATAAAAAAGGTACTTTCGAAGTGCACTTGAGTGCACGCACATTTTTGTGCACTCTAAAATCTCCTGCTTAGTTGGGTAATCTCCGTTGTAATTGGCCGCTGTGACCGAAATTCGGTCAGGAGGACGTCCTATTGTGTTCGCAAATTCAGGATTATATCTTAAAAACATTGACCAACGTTGTGAGAGTGGGTTCATTTTTATTCTAGCATCATTAACAACTATAAAGAAAGATAAGTATAATTCGTGGAGTCCTAAAGGGTTCAATAATGTAGCATCATCATCATCATCATCAACAACCTATAGCAGTCTACTGCTGGCCATAGGTTTCTCTTATTGCACGCCATTGAGCTCGATTTTTGGCTATTCTCATCCAGCTCGTGCTAGCCACCTTGCGAAGATCGACACTCCATGTAGTAAACTATCAGTAAATGCCATATGGTATACAAGAACCTACAAAAGCCATGCTTAACAAAACAGAACCCGCTTTTTGGCAGTAATTTGGTTTTAAAGCACTTGCTCTGACTGAGAGTGTTCGTGAAAGATAAAACTATTGTTTGATATTCTTGAGCGCATATAAGCTTAACACCGTTTAAGTACTAAATTTAAACTAGTAGTTTATTTTGAAATGTGTTTAGGAACCGATACCTACATTATACAGGGTTATTTGTAAAACACCAGCACCCTTAAAAGGGGTCATTAAACTCATCATTATGAAAAACTTTTACTATGGGACCAACGCTGAAATCGCAAAAAAAAATCACCTGATCCATACATTTATGTTCACAGGCTCAACAAAATGTATGGAACAGCTGATTTTTTTTGCTATTTCAAGGTTGGTGCCATAGTAAAAGTTGTTCATAATGATGACTTTAATGACCCCTTTTAAGGATGCTGGTGTTTTACAAATAACCCTGTATACAACATTTTTCATGATTGCTAATAACTTGTAGTATTCACACATATTAAAACTGTCATTTGTTATAGTGTTTAATGCCAAAATATTAACCGTAATGTAAGTACCTATCTATACAGAAGAGCAAAGAATTTGAGTCGGACATAAAATCGTTTGTTCTGTCTTTTAGCCGATCAGCCTTTATGGGTGTCAGTTTTAAATTTATAGACATAATAGATATCTTTTTTTTAATGTTTTTAGACAATTCGGAGAGCACTATTAAAGTTAATATTTTTATTAATAGAAAAAAGCATTTTACAATAGTAATACAATTTTGCGGACGAATCCCTCTTACAAGCCCAATATTAGGTGCACGATTATATTGTGTATTAAATAATTTGATTAAGTCTGCATGTTTACGAGATAGGAGATGTTTTTGTGTCCGTCTTATGAATTGCTTGGCAGTGTATTAATGTTGCCAATAAGTACCGTTAGAATTTATTTTTATTGCTTATTATTAGAACTTATTTTATGTTATAACCGAGTAACGGTGTTATAAAAACGTTCTGTAAGTTTTACTGTTTTTGGAGATTACAAATTTAAGTTTGTATTTCAGATAATCAGTGAAACTAACAAAACAAAAAGTGATCGCCACACAAGCGCCACGATAATGGATTACCGTGGCGCTTGTGTGGCGTGGTGCGGGTTTGTGGCGCGTGGCGTCACGGCGTCGCGTGACCGCTCGATGGCTGCCTGCAAATTGCACATTACACGCCGTGTTCGGCCTGCAACCGACCATTAGTGCATTCCCGCAGATTACTTCATAGCGAAACCGACAATGTTAAACTGTTACATTTTTTATCGACTAGCGAAATTAGTTTTGTAAGGTACTGCCACCAAGATGACTAAATCTTATTGTATTGTATTGTTTAGTTGATGATAAATTCGAGAGAGTAATATACTCTAAGAATATTATTGTCAGAGTTAAAAATTTACGAACCCCTAGTGTCAAAATATCAGGTAAGAGTAGGTATCTAAATTACGATATTCAAGATATGATATAAATTAAGTTCAGAGTCGCTAAGTTCAGAGTCGAGTTAAGTTCAGATAAAGGAATAAAATACGTAGATTTAACTTTATTCCTTTATCTTTATTTATATAATTATATAAAATTTAACTATATTTATAAATAGGCAAACACAAAATAGTTTAGTATCATTTTCTCTTCTGTTTGTTAATTTTTTTTTTGTTTAGTAACTATTGACGAGCTAATGTTATCAATAAAGTAAATTTGGTAGAAATTACGGTAAAATTAGACTAATAGTACCTCTAGTAGGTACCTATATGTAATTAGTCTTTACTGCGAACACTGTTGGGGAAAAGCCTTCTCATACAAATCAAGATAAGAGAGATCATCTTCTATCAAGCTAGGTATCTATCCTTAAGGATAATGATTATTAGGTAATACAATTAAGGTATAGGTTGGTGTCACTTAGAGCGAATCTGTCTTTGCTGAGTTTTTCTTAAGCTGAGTTGGACACAGTGGTAACCGGGGTTTCCCTTCAAAGCACGGATTCGCTCTAAATGACACCTACCTATACCTTAATTGTAGGTATTACCTAATAACTTAATTTTATATAATTTGGAGTTATATTATAATTTTATGTAAATTAACTTTGCTCTCTTTTTATGTTAACATCTATTATAAACATTGTGGAATTGCAAATAAAGAATATGAATAAAATATATATCAAACTACAAAATGGTCACCCATCTACTGACTGACCGCGTCAAGAGCTGCTTAACTTTAGTAATTGTGATAGTCCCCGTGGCACTAAGCGCTCAGAGCGCTTCCATTACCTAGTCTAGCGGAAGGAAATCTGTATTAAACTTATGTTAACTAAACTAACTATTCGCTCGACTTACTTGAAACAATTGACTAAAAAATCTATTGATATCATACAAATAATGTCTTGACTCTCTTGCGAGAGGATTAATTAATTTACCTCTACTATAATAAAATGTTTTAATTACCTCTACGATGATGGTACATTGGGAATTAACGAACGGTAGGGTTTACTTATTTAAACGAAGCATGATTGTATAAATAATCACAGCCATGGTTCTGGGAAATACTTTTAGTACGTTGTGAAACATGTCGATGAAAAATTGTATTTCATTTTCATGATTGCTCCATTTGATTTATGGTTGCGGAAAGGGTGTCGTTAATATTGCACGGACTATGAAATGTACCAAATTATATTTATGTGTTTGTATTGGCGGGCGATGGGCGACTGAGGACGACGGGTTGGTCGCACTGATTACTTATTAATGACCACGGACCTGCCAACCCCCGAACGTCGATAAATATAGTCCAATACAAATTGTATCATTGATCGTCAATGTACAAACAGAAAAAGATTTTGCTCTGAAAGGAACTCAAAAGTCATTTTCAAACTGTTTCGTGGTAACGAATTTGTAAAATGTCCTTTAGATATTGGTATACCTATAGAAAGGTGTGTTAGTCTTGATCTAAAACTAGTCAAAGACTATTTCCTAATATCGAAACTGCGGTAGTGCCGACGCTATCCCTCTGATGTGAGTACCACGACGAATGTTATATACAGCGGATAGAAATGGCTGCATATAACAGGAAGGGGTGTTACCACGGACATTTATTACGTGACGTTTCTGCGTCTGTAAGTCGACCGACATTTTCTAAGTGCATGGTCTATGTACCTATCCGCAAAAACCACACAGAGCTACCTAGGTAAAACGGAATCGGATGTTGAAATATTTCGTTCGTATTTAAGAAGCATCATTATTTCAAAATGACATACATACATACCTATTCTTTGTAAGAATTTCAGACATATTCTATTTTAAACTCAGAATATCTTAAGGACAGATTTATCCAAGCGACGGTAAGTGACTGCGATGTTTGCCTTCAGAGCGCTGAGTTCCGGATATGAAACCTGTGACAAATTGTGGAATGTTATGTATCTGACGGTGACATATGGTTTATAAAGCACAAGAAGTCTTTCATTTCGAGAGCCTTATGTTATGTGACAACAAAAACATTCGTAGGTAAGATTTGTAGCTGTAGGTATGTGCTCGTGTGTGACTTATTGATTTTTTCTCAAAGGGTAAGCAGAGCCACTGGTGGAACAAATGTGACGTGTGTTTAACTACACGTCATGTTGGGTACCTTATGAGCCATGTACACCGCTAATATGTTAGTTATGGGGTCACAAGTAATGATGATTGCTAGCTAGTCGCTACGTGCAAGAAAACCAGCTTTCTTCGTATGACTTTTACAACTTCGGTGAACGAAGATAAAATACATGGGTTACAATACCTCACATTTTCGTTTACTGGTTTGTAGAGTACGAACGAAATATGCTTTTCTATAATATGAGTATTTTTATAAACGTCCGGAAGTTCGTCATTTTCTTTGAATCTCTTTTTGACAAATAATTGTAAAACGTGTCAAATAATTTCGTTCACTTTTGTTAAATTAAAAGATCCCAAAAGCGGATAAAGTTCAATTAAGAATGAAGTCGAGAATGTTCATAACAATTAAGTTAGTGTGTTTCAAAGTATGTATGTAGGTACCAGCTCACACGTGTAGAGAGTACGTCGGCTGTGTGAGCCTTACCGGGTGTAATTGGGTGAGCCTCTCACGCCTGCTATGGAAGAAGTCGGCGCGATTTTCATTAACCTCAAATGAGAAAAATGCCGTCGTCGTGTTTGCTCCCCAGATAGGAGTGCTGTTTAACGACTAAGGAATATTCTTGATGATGAAACTTTTAATAAGAGAGTTCTACTACCTACGCTTATCTTATTTTCTCCAATTTATATTATGTTTTTTTTTTAAAAATATTACGGCCATGTTATGCCAAATTTTTTTTAGGGAAATTTAAAGGGATAACACGACACGAGCGAGGTTTGAATCCTCGACAATCCTTCATTATGGTAGGTATTAGTATTGAGGATTTGATCCATAACGATCTTTCTTCGTTTGTAAGTATAACGTCGTGAATTCATTGTATGAAACATTTTACACCTGAGATTGATTCACGCTTGACTGGTTTTGTAATTAAATATTTTAGAGGTGTGTAAGTATTTAAACTTTCGAGGCATATAATTAGCCACGCCATCGTTACATTGACTTAGGTATTAATTTATATTTTAGCTTACACTATTTAGCCAATTGATATTGATATACCTACATATGTATCTACCTGTGATTTAGGACAGCTGTTTTACAGCGCATGAAAATTAGCCGTAGGTACCTAAATAACGATTGAAACTATAAACATTAAGCTTATTAGAAATACATGATTTTTTTATTACCTCATGAAAACAACAATAAATATATTATTTCCAAACATCAAGGTAGTCTTTTACACAATACATTGCTCACAGGGAATGTACGAGTAGGAAAGTTCCAGAGTGTGTATTTCACGTTGGGTTACGCGTGTCATACATAAACATTATGCAAAAGCTTGCAGTAGGTAGATATTTTAAGGCAAAAGAGTATGCAATGGTGCCTACCCTTTTGGCGTAATCTCGTCTTATAATAATATTTTTCAACAAAAGGAAAAAAGGCTCGGCTACTGTTATCTTCGTAGCACCGTAGCACGTTTAATATGATTGTACAGCCTTTATTCCTGGAGTAATCAATTTATTGGGGTCTGGAAAACTTATGCATCTAATTAAATTTTGCCCATGTCTATCCCGTAATACATTTGCCTTAATTTAACCGCTCCGAAAGTTTATATATCAGACGGCCTCTGTAGCTTTTTAAAGCAAAATAATTGAGTTGAGAGTTGCCAGCGCTTATTCGACTACGCCACGGCATTGAATTAACACTAGCTATTCGCTAATTGGTCATTTAATATGGAAAGGAGATTTATTTTCTTATTAACGAAGTCGTATATCGTAAGCTGATTGTCATAACGTGTTTTTTTAATCACTAAAAAGCATAATATACATAATATGTAGACGCTCCTAATAATATAATATGTAGGTTTCGACTTGATGAGACGTGGCAATACTAAATATTTTAACATCGCGTTTATAAAAAGGCGTAGTAGGGACACATGGTGAATATTTGACAAGGTTAAAAAAAATTAGTCATTTTGTTTACATGTTCATAGCACATAGCTTATTATATAGTTATATTTAAAAAAATTGGAATATCAAAAGGATATTTGTGAACTACCCGAGGTACTAATAGACACTTATGTAGCCGATAAATTTACCGCGTCAAATGTGTCCAAAAAGCCCTGACGCCGATGCACTTAAAGCTTCTATTGTGTGGCAGGAATGGCGAAGCCTGTCCGAGAAGCACGGGAAGATTTTTTAATTGAACTACGCCAGCCTGAATAATACCATTCGCTGGGCTCTTTCGATCGCCTACTGTTCGGCAGTTTTAAAGCTCAAAGGTTTGTCACGGGACGGGATGAGAGAACTCCAGTTCTGTGAGAAATGCGGAGGCGGAATGCCACCTACGTTAACGGTAGCACCGCCACATCTGTGGAGTGTGGTGTAGTACGGACCTAATCTCAAACATTTCGCAAATCCACACACAAAGGACAGTATAGGCTGGTTTATTTATATCTCAATTTTCAGGATTGTCATCAGTATCACCATCAAACACCTGAAATTACAAATTAAATCAATGTTTAATTTTTGAACATTGATTAACAGTCAGATGTCAGCTGAAAGTAGGTACTTTTAGCTTAAATCCAAAGTTACGCAATATGCTTAAGGCAACTTAATTAAAAAACTAATGTTATTGTTGAAAAAAAGAATGATGAACTCCGTAACCATGATGCTGCCCCCGGATACTATTTCATCAATCGCTCAGGGGCAACTAAGCTTGAGAAATTTTAAATTAAAATTCTGTCTGTTGTATTTACACTTTATGAAATCATATTGTTTTGGTTTGCTTTGACGCGTACGCCGCACCCGCACCGTATGGTCCATTCAAAAGATAAATGATAGTTTTTGTTTCATTTTGGGAATTAGCACTTAGAGCGCCTTATAATTGAATTAGCGGTTGATTGTCTGCATGACAAGAAGGAAAAGTGGTTGCAAACTTATCTCTCGTGTTATCTTGCGGAGAGAATTGGCAATTACTTTCACTGTCTTTCAGTTCGTCAAAGTCTATCTGAGTGATGTTGATCGGAGCAAAGAAAAAGTTTTTTGTTATGTATGTAAGACATTTGTTATGTAAGAAAACATTATAGGTAAGTGAAGCCTATTCGGTATATCCGCATGTGCACATAATATCTGAATATCTGAGCATAGCCTAATTAAATTAGAGGTGAGTAGAGTCTGCTAAGCCGATATATTTTGTAGTAGAGCTGGGAACTTCGCTACGGAAGGAGCGATTTGTTCCTAAAAGCGTAGAACAGACTGATCTTCTTGAGACTTTCCTCGCATAGTGACATAGAAATGTGAAACTTTCTTGTAGATCGAACGCAGCACGGTGTCAAGTGCGATTATAGCGAACATTGTGGCAGGGCGTATGGCGTGCGGCGTGGTGAGAGCGCGGCCCGGTTGCGACCGGTCGGCCCCACCTGGTGTGCGGGCGCACACGCCGCTCTGCGCCGCCGACGTCGCGACGCTCGCTCGTGCTGCGCCCGTGTGCGCTAACACCCCGACTTCATCGTTGCATTCGAAAGGATTTTATACCAAATATCGCGAGCCCACAAGTTATGATGTTTTAGACGTTGCTATGTGTGTGATTGTTTCTTAGCTGAATTTAGTGACGGAAAAATATTTTATTTTGGTGTTTATTGGAAATATTGATAAAGTGAGTATTATTTGATAGAATTTGTTTGTTAATTTAGGATGATGTGGGTACCTAATATAAACAATGGTGTGTGGCTCACAATTATACGGGTTCCCATGTCGGGTAGCGGGCTAAGGTCAGCGAAACAGCCGTGTGCGCGGTAATGAGATTAGGGACGGCCGTCGAGGCTGCGTTCCCGCGTCCCGGCGCCTCTCCCCCCGCCTCCCTTGCCCCGCACACACCGCGTGCGCCGCCCGCCGCACTCCTTGTTCTATTTTTCCGCCCGCCCTAATGATACGGCATATATTTAAGCTTAAGTTATCAGTTCCTTCATTATTTTATGTGATTTTTAATATGAAAATGATTATTGATTGAATTATTTTGTAATGATTTGATTTAGTATTTTGAAACATATTTAGTTTAAGGTTTCCCTTTCCGCAAACTATAATTGTTTGGTACGTAGTGTCATTCCCATTTTAAATAATAGTTAGGTGTACTCAGAATCCAAGTTGGGTATTTTTTAGACATTTTCTAATATTAATATTTAAGATGCGATATTCTCGAGGTTTTGGTATCCTCGATGGTAAATAACTCGTCCGTCATTAAACTTAATTAACATTTTTCCTCATTTGAGGAAATATTTTTATTACTGCTAGAATAACAGCACTAATTTTTATGTTGAATATTATATACCTATGTCAATAAGAATATAGGTATTATTTATGATGATTTATATGATTTAATAATATACCTAAACGTAAATTTGAAAAAAAAACATTAAAAACTTATTTAGGTATTTGATAAAGGTGCGATGGATAAGATGCATTCTACAAATATACGTTTTTTATCGTTTTTTAATATTATACTCTTTTATCGCTTTACTAATATATAATCTGGATGATAATATGGAAGATAATCATTCTATTATTTTGTCAATATTTTTTCCGACAATATTAAATTGTTTTAAGTATTTTATTACCTATAAATAAATGTTATTATAGGTCCATCGAAGTAATCGAAATAAATTTGATGTAAATGTAAAAAATCATGTGATATTATATTATATGTATATTATGATTATCTTTTGGTAGAATTACAAGCTTTCTCTGTTTACATATACATTATTTTATAATTTTGCTGATATTAGACCATAGATTTATGTAGTTTTTTCACATTGTCATATTCTACTTATGATTTTATATACTTAAAAATCATTGCATACCTAACCCGAAACGAAATACTCCTGTTGTAGCGACACTGCCCGCGACTCTACCTATGCGAAAAGTATGAAAACATTTCCTATTTTGGTTGTGGAACATATCCTTCGTTCTATTATTAATGTTTCTAAATTAATTAAAAACGGTGCAGTCATTTATTATTTCCTACCAGTTATTACTAGAAGTTAGATAGAATTAAATCTTAAACGTCTATGACTTAATAGGTAAAACGTCCATCGACAATTTAAAGTTTTTTATATTAAATCGGCAAGGGAAGTTATAAATAATACTTGATGTACACTACGAAATTAAATTTCCTCTGATATAAAAAACGAGACACATTTAAAACTAGCTATAAAAAGTATCAAACTTAATAGATTCATTCATATGGTATCTAACGATTAGCGGTGTTTGTGTCTGGGATTCTTTGCCACGAATTATACAACGGTTATAAAACCTTATGTCAAACAGGCTTTTCAATATTATTTGGGTTTAGAGGCGAGCTCATTGGTCCATCGTCGGTTAGGCACGGACGGTCTTAGGATGTTCACCTCTAGGCGATGGTCCGGTCTCTGCGACACCGCTAACGTCTGATGTCATGCAAGTCGATGACAACGCCTACGATTTCTTAACATTAGTTTTACATTAAAATTCAATATTTATATTAGTGGCTTCTTAAAAACTTAGCTTGAGTATTGCGGAAGACTATAATTATAAAAAAAAAATATTCTTGAACGATTCAGGTGAAACGCTTCTTAATAGAAATTATAATGAATATTTTTAGAAATGTAATGAGTAATTTTAGTTGTTGAAAAGAATCTATTTCGACTTGAATATCTGTGCGATATTCAGTATGACTTCAAAAATCCCGCTAATTTAAATTTTCTGTCGAATTCCAATTTCATACAAACGAGATTTATATTAAGTGATGAAATGGACATTATCTTTTCATTTCTATCGGAGTTTGAGGATATATTTTGACGGGCTTCATTATTTACAGTTTCAGTTTAATTGAATTTGTCATTTTGGCTGTTCGTCTTAATTATTTTCTTTGCGTGATTTGTGATGAGATTTTTTAAGAATTTTTCATCCACGGAGTCGAAAACGCTTTTAATAAATAAATTACTCCCTAATCTGGTGGGCGATATTGCACAGCGGGGGAGTAACTTATTAAGTTTCTTGTTTTGTATCTGACCAAAACAGAACATTCACCTTTTTTGTTGCTAACATTTGCACAGTATAACATTTCCACATAGTTGGATATTACGATAGTCACCATTAATAGTTTATTTATTTTGCGTAGACACATTATTTTACTAACAATGATGTATCAACAACATGACATTTGTTATGTTTTGTCATACAAATTATGTTATTGCTGGATACATTCCATTGTTAGAATCACTTCGATGTGGAGTAAGATGATGTAAGCTTAATAGTAAGATTACTACCTAATGTTAAAACAAAACTCAAATTAGCTTTTATGTTATTTAAATTTAAATCGTATCAAGTTAATTGAAATATATTATCTGAGGTTTCAATTTATTATTTTGCGGTATCTAATATATCAGTTTAACGTTAAAATCTTATATTATAAAATGGTAAAATATTTAAATATTTTTTTAACAAAGCTTGTCGTTGAATTTCTTTTGGGCTATCAAAGTTCGCGATCCGCGGCGTTCGTTTGTTACGCCTCTCTGGTCGCTGTTTTTGGCGACACATATCTAGATAATGTCCAAACCGCTCGCCTTTTGCGGCCCGCCTCTTCTTTATAAGCGGAGATTTTATCAAACTTATTTCAATTTCGTGTGAGATAAGTGAAGGAGGGCGCTTCGTGATAGACTATTGTATACCTATGCCTGCTATATCTACTTGTGTTTATGTTTGGAGCGAGTTGTTGAGTGTTATGACGCGATAGCTTGCCGCGCCGCTGGCTATGTAACTGTCGCGTGCCGATGGAGTCATAGGTTCAAAAACCAATATATTTCTTGCAAAATTGTTTAGAAAACGGTGTTTTGCATAATGGATACTGGAAATTGATAATAAAGGTGTTGGAGAAGAAGTTGTGAGAAAAACGTATTGATATTGTTATGTCGATTGTTATGTTCACAATAAAATAAATACTTGATTATATCAATCGCTTATCGTAGCAACAGTTGTAATACTGAATGGAAAAAACTTAAACAATGGTGTTTGTAAACGTTGAAGATGGGTTGACAAACTTAGTTTGTGCTCTCTGTGTCTAGGGTAACTATCTCAAGGGTATCTATCTCTCACTCTCTCAGTTTCGTGCTTGTAACGTGCTCGGTTCTGCGGATATTAATATAAAAAGGCGAGACACACACGTGTTAACAATGGTGCACGAATATGAGAAAAAAGTAATCTTATTATCAATGTACGCAGGTAACGTGTATATTGGATTATTCATTGTTAAGAGTGGGTAATTTACAAGTCATCGTCGTAAATACGATGATTGGTTGGTAAATAAAAATATAGCCATGATAATAATTAATAACTTGGTTCTTTATTAAAGCATTATTTGATTTCTGTTTCTCAGGGAAATCGGTTTTGGAAAATCGCTAGCTTAGCGATCATCATCATCATCGCGTAGCACATCACGCACCAGCGTCATCACGCATTGTGTAGGGGTTCAAAACAGTTACGCCTGTGCCTAAGTACAATAACATAAGTTTGGCAAAACTTTATTTACAACAAGTGCGATATCAAGTGTACGACAAGTTCTTTCTCAATGACGTGTTATGTTTCTCGTTCCACAAGCTATTGCCACTTTGACCTCTACAATTCATAGTGAAAGCAACTCTTCGCACTATGATGTTGCTATGTAAAAATAAATGCTACTGTCTCTGATATTTCTGGAAGTTGAGTGTGTATGATTTTGATGTGAATGCTGTATTCTATAGGGTTTTTAGTTTATCAACGAAGGATTTTTCGAAAGTTGGAATATATCTGTCCATTTAAATGTATATTATCATAGACATTATTTGAAAATATTTCCGCATTGGCTCGTTATTATTGTTATACGTGATGAATACTCCTAGAATACTCCTAGTTGTTTATTTACCACTCGCGTATAACAACAATCTTTTAGATTTAAATAACTAGAACGTATTGGTGCTACTTAACTCGGAGCAGTAATAAATAAGGCTCGCATTGTGTCGGTATCGTGTACGTTCCAAGTGTTGCATGCCAGTGCGCTTGCACAACCCGGGGATCCTCTAATTAGATGAGTTGGTGCGATTGTCCGTCGCGCGCTGTTCACTACAACCAAATATTCGTTGCGTTACACTTTTCCTTTTATTTTTTATATCTTATTATGCATAACTAATAGCGTTGCGTACTAATCGATTTTACTTAAGACGCGGTTGTTTTTTAAAAGTTGTTGCGACACAAGAATAAGGTTTGTGATTTGTGAATTACAATAATACTTACATGTGTGCGATTAGTTTTGTTCCTACTCATAACATCATACTTACATGTAGAAGTAGGTTAATTGCTTTAGTTTAAAGAGGTCAGTCGTTTTACATTCTGATAAGGCTTTCAAATCCTAATGTGGAGTTCCTGGTATAGGTACTCGAATTATGTAATAAAAGATGTCGATGACAAGTGACAATGAATCATAATATTAATATCTTCATTTAACAGTTTTTTGTTTTTCCATACTGTATTTGGAAATAAAATTAGACTACCTATTCACAATTTTTAGTTTTTTTTTGAATTTTTTGGAGTTGTTAGATATTGTTTGAATTTTTTGGAGTTTAATTTTTTTTAAATTCTTTGGAATTTTCGGAATTTTTGGAAATAAAATTACGCTAGTACCTATTCACAATTTTTTTTTTCGATTAAGTGTTACAGATGTGTCTAATCAATTTAAAGTGTTGCTCGGGTCATGGTATGTTTGCCTCACACCTAATTAGATTCTGCTGCCTTAATTGTCTGATAAACAGCACAGCTATGCAAAGTGATATCAGTGTTTGCACATCTGATAACTGATATGATGTAGTACATTTACCTGTAAATCGCATGGGTGCAGTGACTGCTGTGTTTGTTCGTGTTGTGTGTCACTGGTCTTAGTTCTTCCGTGCTTACTTTGCTTAATGCTATCGCGAAACTGTCTTCAGACATTGTCTTGTGTTTATCAGATTAGTCTTTTTCAACTTGTCAGAGCTTAGCTTTGTTAGTGATGTTGTTGATTCCATATTATTATTTCATCGGTTATTGTGTTGGTTTCCGCGACTTCTTCTTACTGTACTTTAGGTAAGGTTGCATTTTATTATTCCATATAAAAACCTTGCCTAAATTAAAATAATATTAAGGACTTATAAAAGTTATGATTGTAAATGAAAAAAAAAGTTGATTTAAATTAAAAATAATATGTATAAAATAGGTATTGCTACAAGTAGGACCTTAAACCAAATTTCTACTTTGTTCACAAACTATACGGTTAGTGAAGTCGCTTTGAAACAGAGTTGTAAAATTGAAGTTACAAATACAAGTTTCTTTGGTTTTGTGCATGTTGCCGCGTACCAACGACCCACTTCTTGTTGTCGATAGTATTCGTACCTACAAAGAATTATTGTTCCATTAGCCAACAAACGCATGACCATACTAACATACATAACGCAAACTTTAATGAAACGAAAAAAAATAAAGAAATTGACTAATATCGTTTATAATGTATTTAATATTGTTTTATCGACAATAACAAGTACACAAACGATGAAACAATAGTAAAACGTAACGTTTCACCCAGTTGTTCATAAACTGTGTAATTAGCGATCTTCAAAATTCCGTCTAAAACAACACGCGCTTACGCCAGATTACCGGCGAGTCGTGAACACAATGAATATTCATAGGTAACTCCATTAGTACTACATTATGAATGGATTAGGTATGTGTAATAATATCCAAGTTCATGACTGACTAACGGTGTTTTTGATACATTCACCAAACTCGTCTCGTAAAACTATTAAACAAGATTTACCTACTTTCCGTACGGTGTATAATTTTTTGGTCGTGGAACATGTCTGTATGAAACTTCATTTTGTGTTGTAGGTTACGATGTAAAGATTCAATTATGAGATATCGCTAAACAATACCATATACGATGCAACAACCTTTCTTTGTTTACGCGGTAACAAAGTGAAACGAAGCTGATCTTGTCGATGTGTTTGTATTTGCTCCCATTCTACTTGAGTCTCGTTTACCAAGGTCACTAACGCTGCCTATTCAGGGTAGGATATTTTATATTTGTATGAGATTATATTGCAATTTAAAACCTGTTCCATCGTTTACCGCCTTTTAGGTCGCAAAAGGTTGATACCTGGTTGTCTCGTCGTAGGTACTCGTACCTAAGTGATAGAAAATGGAAATGTACAATAACACCTTCGTTATTATCATTACTACATTAATTCGTGGTATAAGCGTGTTGTTGTTTACTAGGAATGTTAGTTACACTTATTTACAGTTTACGCATTGTTTGCAGTTTCGACTATATTTTTCCGGATGACGAAGTGCAAAGTGAATCCTACTAAGTAGTCAATAACTGTAGGTACTGGTATTTACAATAGGCAGTCATTAAATCGAAGTAATTTAATTTCATCAACATCGGTCGATAATATTTAATGGCTTGAATACGATTGATACGTTTTTGTTATGCAACATCGCCTAACAAGGGCTGATCTATAATGATCAAGCACATTATACCTATAGTTGACTAAAAAGTAAACGGCAATTTTAAATGAAAATTGTTGAGAGCCGTGAGAATGAGTGGCCCTTCGGAACGGGACCCGGGAGTAACGGGCCGCTACGCAGCCCCGGGCGATATGCTAATGCGTCGATTCTCCGCGAATGCCGCCGACGACGCCTGCACTGCCTCTGGTGCTACTAACCCACATCTCGTCCATTCCAATGATGCCACTGTTTGTGGTCAACACGTTCCCTCGCCACGGACACGCTCGTTATACTTTCATATCGATCAACGAAAGTTTTGGGTGATCGTGAGTAGGAAGTAGGTGTATGTTGTTAACTAGCGAGAATGATCAACATGATCGAAGATACGGTATTAACTATTTGTTTCGTAAACGGTAGCCAGTAATACTCATTAATGATGAGATTATCATGATGAATTTGTTCTAATGAAGATGCTTACAAGTACATTTTTATTTTGGTACCTTACTCCATTTTTTCATTTTGGATGAGTGGTTTAGATCAATAGGCATAACGGATATAATGTTTTTGATCTTCGTTCATCTCAGAGCGTTCAAGTGCAGCACAACGGTGAAAGAGAGAGGCTACGCGCAGTTCTTGCGTGCCGCTCGTCGCGCGCGCAACTCCAAACATTGCAATTTTATTACGCAAGCTCATTAATATTTTTTGTCTGCAGGTACAAATCCGAAAGTGGTGATTGAAACCGCGCGGCGGGCGCGTTTCTCGCGGTATGGCGACGGACGCGACTGCGGAGGACTTCGTCACCATAGTTCCGGTTGGCGAAGGTCGACTGTCCATCACCGATCCTTCTTTTGTGACTGTGCTTACGGTAGGCGCGGCAACTGGCGCCGCGGAGATCATAGTGCGGAGACCACGTGGGGAGCGACTTGGACTGGGACTTAAATTCGAAGGCGGATCTGCCGCTGCTGAAAAAGTAAGAAGACTTCTTGTACAATCATGTGCAGAGGACAGTCCCGCAGCAAACGCAAGTGCTCCTTGGGGCAAACTTATACCAGGAGATGAAATATTGGCAATTGACGGTGAATCGGTTTCTAATCTAACTAGAATAGATTGTGTTCGGCGCCTTAAAGACTCAGATGAAACGTTAACATTGCTTGTGCGACACTTTGAACAAGATAGCAACACAGAACGAAGTAATATGGAAATGATAGAATCCCTAGTAAACTCAAAACAATTGTCAGAAATAGTTCGACCTACAACATTACCACCACCTGTGCCTCCTAGGAAACTTGGAAAGAAAAATTCTTTTAAAGATAAACAAACACTACAAACTGTTGGTGAGCAAAACAACGACAGCCAAACAGAGTGTCAAATGAATGGTAAACATAATGGAATTGCCACGATAACAAAATTGTCTAGAAAATCTTCATTTGACAGTCACATTCTTCGACAAAATAAAGAAGGCATTGCTTATCTCAAAAAAGGATCACCCGAGGAAGTAAGACGTTTAGTGCGACGTTTATCAGATGGCAAAGCAATGCCCCCTGAAGCTGAGGTCTACATAGACCTGTTGTCATCTGAGTGGGAGCGATGCCTTCTTTTAGCTGATGCGGAGTCTGACGATACAAGTAGCTCTATATCAACAGTTGTTGATAGATTGGGATCCATGACAAGTTCTGTAGAAAACAGCATTCCTTCAACTCCAACAATGCAACCTAAAACTATTGATATACAAAAAGTATTAAATTGTATTGAAAATATCGATACAAATATTTTAAAAGACATGACTAGTAAAAGATTTATGGAAAAACAATTTGAAATAAATTCCGAATCGAAATTGACAGAGAAAACATTTGTCACAAATGGTTATAATAATCAAGAAAATACATCACAAAAACTAGTGCACAATGATAAGAATAATAACAACACAATTATTTCAAATGTTACAAGTAATTTAGAAATAAATCAGCAATCTCAAATGAAAAAAGTTGATAACAGATCAGAAAATACCGCTGAAAAACCTAAACCTATGCCACGGAGTACAAAAGTCGAACGTTCTGTTAACGAGAAAAAACAGAGATCGATTCCGGTACCAGAAATTCCGCCTCCACCTGTTCCAGACTCCTTACTAACTCCAACTAAAAAGAACTGCATCGAAACTTGGTTACAGCGATCAGAAGCAGAAATGAATAATAAGACTGTTGAAAAGTTGGAGGAATCTCCTGTCCCAGAAGTGTTGCCGCGATTGATAGACTTCGTACCAAAAAATCAGTTCAAAGAGAGCAGCAGTGAGTCACCTTTAACACGACCGACCTCTGCTCCGCCACCCCCACCGACTGAGACACGAGAAGATGGCTCCGGAGCGTCCCTTGATACTATCGGCGAACTGGACGAATCAACAGATGTCACTGATAATGCGTAAGTACATACTATAATTTTTATAAATTAATTCGTGTCAACATAGTTTAAAAATGTAATAAACCAAAGTCCATCGACAACAATCAATTTTATACAAATTACAATAACCAAAATATTATATCTCATAGCATAACGTATGTCATTGAAATGTGGGACAAATAATGTAACACACCTAACAGCAATATTATTTGATCATATCATGATTATATCACGTAAATATTTATGTCTGGAAAAGTAAACAGGGAAAATTGGAATTAAGATCTTATTTCTATTTAGTCAAATTCAACTGGCCAATCGTTGAATCTAAGCGATGCAGATTACTATGAGATTCCACGTAGATATTAATAGTGTAGGCCAAATTAATTTTTCTAAACGTTAATACCAAATATTCGTCTGACACGCAAACATTCATGCCAACAACCGGAAAACTGAATTTATCAATTACAATTTTATTATGAATATGCATTTTTAAATTTATAATTAACAGTGTAGAAACAGACTTGGATCGTTGTTTTTTTTTTAAATTTAGATTTAGCAATATTAAGATCAAGGTGAAAATATACATTTAGTAATCGTTTATGACTATTAAAGGCAAGGCGTTTGTTAGCAGCTAGTTGCAAATCTAATTCGCGTGGATAATCTACTATTTAATAATACGCATCGGATTAGATATTTGATTTGTTTGGAAGAAATAAAATATCACAAATGTCTTTGTCGGTGAACAATAACCTTTCGTGGCGCGACAAATGCACCATCAAAAGATTTGTTCCGCGTATCCGTCACCGGCTCCGTTTGCTTGTTAAAATAAATACGAGCCATTTGGACGTAAACCTGGCTATTCGTCGTCGTGAGTTGATGGTCTCTCTCGTAAAATACACTCTGTCTCTAAGTTTTACTATGGGACATAGGTATAAAACAAGAATTAGAGTTTATACATCTATTTTCATTTGGATTTTCTACTTGTTTGTTGTATAAACAGTTTTTTTTATTTACAGTATCCTGGAATTATAACTAATTTTTACTCAGTACTGTAGCTTTAGGTACATGTACTTTTGACTGTCACAAATCGTTCCCAAACACACAATTAAACCTATGATGAGCAATTGAGCGTAGTACGCAGGGAAATCTCTATTCCACAGAAACTCGGTCATCAATGAAAGAAAGTAAATTTTCACCTAAGGGGAAGTAATCACTGGTTGCAATTGAAATATCCATTTACAAGTACACTGAGCGAATGGTTAGAAATTAAGCTAACGTTCTCCTAGAGAACTGGAAGTTTTATGTTTTCTCTAGTTTCTTGCGATGGGCGGGCACAGCTGTGAGCCGCTATGACAGGTTAGCCATGATTGCTTCAAGCCTTTGTGATTACATGTATTTAGAAAAACATTATCTATATCTCTTCGAGTGCCATACGGAAAACCGAGCCCCTTAATTCAAGCGCTAAGGGTAGTTTTAGCAAGCAAAAATTCTTGCGTAATTTTTTTTTCTTGCACATTCATTATTACCGTGTTTTCTTTTTTCTCAGCTACCTATACAATGATAAATTACGTTAATTAAAATAATAGCTTTCCCGAATTTTTTTTTAAAGTATGTACTCTATACTTTACTCTTTTTATAGATACTAAAAAATCTTTCTTACTATCAGTATTGCCATTTACGTAATATGAAATTTCATACAAGGTTTATAGAACGGTCGAGATCCAAATTGGAAATTACTCAATGTTGGAATTCAGCCAATATCGTTTTTGTTGCGTATTGACACATGGACAGTGCTGACGTTGCACTCGCGGTACGATTTGATGCTTTGTGTATGTTATAGGCACGCACGTGGACTCGCCATATTTGCATTAGGTAACAATAAACAGGTACCTAGTTAAACCGCATTTGTGTTCTAAATATCTGAAAACTGGCTTGCACACAATGATTCATGTATGTACAGTAGATCATAAACGCGAACTAGATTCTCTGTTTGCATATGCAATTCACATATGTAGGTACTTTAATTGAAGTTCGAATTCAATCAATTACAAATATCTATTAATTGTAGTGGAAGTAATTATGATCCATAAGTCTATCAGACAGTAGGCATTTAGTAAGGCATATTATAATTTTTTAACAATTTCTAACGATTAGTTAAAGTGTAAGTAGGTAGGTAAGTACTTATTTTACGTTCTTTGAAGCCTTACAAAATGCAATTTAAATTTAAAATATTGTAAATCAAGCAGAAGAATGAGCCAGGAAGGCGTACTTAGAACTTAATATGCAATTTAATGAAAGACAAAAACTACTGTGAACTTTTTACATAACCGGCGAAATTGTTTTATAAAGATTCCGCGAAATGATAAAATACCTAACTTCATTGTTTTCTCAGCAAACAATACTTTTACTAGTTGCACAGGAACAACGGCTATAAACAAAGAAAAGAATATTTTATTCGGAACGGCGACACACATGGAGAGTTTTCTCTATTTTCATGCAAACTAGCGGGTAACAATAGCAGGGTGGTGGTAGGGGCGCCGCCGACCAGCTGCGCCCTCGCCCTCGCCCTCCTGCCATGCGCTCGACATGCACCCAGCAACTACTCCTACCTATAGCTAGTGCCATCCTACCACTGAGCAAAACCACTGCAATATTCCAATATCATCAAGCACTAACGTTTCTCTTAAGATGTCACCAACCTTCCACATTACTCAGAATATGATCGTTACAATTGTCAGAACGCTATTTTAACAACTGTCGGAACACTGCAGAGTCAACGGTAAAATTAGTGAAATGAAGAGCTTGGGCAAATATTTGTGACCCACTTTTTGTATGTTTGAGTGCATGTTGGTACATAAAAAGCTATGTATATTTACTAATACTTTTCCAATTAAGACATTATGTACACAATGTGTGTTCGGTTATTTGCACATTACATTAAAAAAAGAATTGAAACTTAATGGTTAAATGTACTGTAAATATCCAGGCGTCGCAGACGCTTGACCTAGAGTGAACAGTTTATTTGCTGATTAGAAACTCGTGATTTGAAAAGAAACTTATTTTATAGTATATTTCATTCATTGGTATTCTTTACGTGAGATTAATTTTCGATTATTCTTTAAATTTATATTTTGAATTATTATGTTTTTTATGTTATTACAGCGCTCGCTCCCCTCGGTCGCGTAACGACATCAGACCGTCGATGTAGAAAAGTTTTGCTATTGAGAGCAATTCCTTTTTAGGGTTTCGCATCTTAAAGTTAAACTGTAACCCTAATAGTATCTGTTTTTTTAAAAACGTCGTAACGTTAAATAAATAATGTTAATGAAACAAACTAATAACGTCAGTCAAAAATTATAATATATTAGTTTGGGCCTACTTAGAAATTTGGTAGTTTGGACTTCTCTTCGAGTGTATAGTCGTAGGTTTAGAACGGGTTTGTCGGAGTTATCGTTTAACTTAAAAATTTTGTAGATACAGCAGCTCAAAATCATAATTATTAACACAATTTTCGCAATCTTCTACGGGTTTGATATAGTTAGATAATAATTAAGATCGCTTTAGGACTTTCTTTTTTCTTTCTAGCTTGTAGCATAAGTATTGGCCATCAACTTTGCGCTTGTTGCTTGTTCAGTTCAGTGTAAAATTCACTAATCCCTTATCCGCTCCTAAGGGATTCTATGTTAGTCAAATTTGGTCGTAAAACCTTCGAGTTTGGAATATGATTTTGATTTTCTTCATTCGCAAGATTGTCTTCTGTCAAGACATATTATGATATCTATCTAAACGATTGATGTTAATTTAGTAAAAAACCCAGGTCTCAGTCAAAATAGGTAGAATAATAGCTTTATACACAGCTAGCCTTTAAGAGCAGGGCCATTTAATAATAATAAAAAATAGCTATCTTCAGCTGAAAATCAAGCTATTTTTTATTATTATTTGAGTGAGTTTCAAACTTTTCTTTCAAAATTTAGTTTTTCCCGGGTAAGCTAAGCTAAGGATCATGCAAAGTACATCCCAGGTATCGTAAAGATGATACTGTCTGTAATTAATATCTAATATCATTACCTAGACCACCTTGACGCTTTCTATTCAATTAGCGATGAGTTTCTGGAACTTTCAGCTCTTAAACTTTACGCTTTTGCTCTAAAACAGGCCATTAAAATACACCTTGCCGACCTCAACAGACATTTAGCGTAATCTTAACGTCATCACTTTCTAAATGGCTATAATATGGACTCTTCAAAGGACAAATGTTCCGATACACTTTGTACCAAATCAGTTATAATTATGGTGGATTACATCATTTGCTTTTAAATTGTTACATATTGTTGTTGCATAATCACAATATTTTTATTAATTATCTGTAATTATTTTTGAATCGATTTGTTATTTTTTAATTACTTGTTCTTTTATAAATATTATTATTTAATATTATCAATAGACGACTAACCGTTCGCACCATTTCTGGCCCTTGAACTACCTATGTTATAGGATACATTTTCAATATTTTCGTAGTTATTATAGGTATTACGCTATATCAGTTACATTTACGGTTCCGAATTTTTGTACAAAGAAAAAATTGATTGCAACAGGAAGGAATTAGTCCGCAACCTATACTGGTTAGGTTTTTTTTAGTTAATTTAGCTTTCGTTTACATTCGATAAAATGTAATTTCCTGTCACGCGTTGATGTCTATTTAAAAACCAAAGTAGTTAATACTTTTAAACTAACCTAACCAAGAATTTTTTTTGGGTTTTATCGGTAATTATGTGTGCCGATTGCATTTTTTTTTGATCTATGAAAGATCTTCTGCATCTCTGGGGCTACTTGCAAAACAATGCATTTCCCATTATGTCTGATAAATAAAGCTTTCTGAAAAACCTTACTACTTACTTAACTACTTTAGAAAAACTTGAATACGACCTGGAGATTTTCTGATTTAAATCTGTTCAGTAGCTGAGGTTCAGTACCTAAAGTACCTATAACAAAAACAGAAGTAATTATTTGAACAAGTGCCAGTGTTCAGTCTGATGTCACAATTTGACCGTGTTTTTTTTCATAGATTTTAGCTTTCTGCACTTCTTCTCCATATAAACATTTACTATAACAAGTAACGCACGAGGAGTGTTATTCTTAAAAAGGTATCCATAGTTTTTGCTTCACGTATTAATAATAATTGCTTACTTAGATCAACGTTTGCTGATAAACGAAAAGGTGTAAAACCCTGATAACGCGAGCCTGACTCGCCCTTGACAGGTTTTTTCTTAAAGATACTTGGGTCTCATAACTTTTCCACCACGCAATCGCAGAACTTATGCTTTTTTTCAGATTGAGATTTTTGTTTTATAAGTCATGGTTGAAGATGTATTATTGTTTAATTAATCAATGCAGAGTCCTCGGCATCACAACATGGAATAGAAAGTATTCGCAAACATAATCATCAATTATTATCATATTTAAAACGATTTAGTAACTGATTCGTCAGGCGTGATAAAAGTTCTAATTCGTCAGGCGGTTAAAAACCGCTCGATTTGGTTCTGATTCGTCAGGTCTAAAAAATGTTTCAACTCGTCAGGTCTATAATAAGTTCCGATTCGTCAGATCTAAAAATGTTTCAACTCGTCAGGTGTATAATAAGTTCTGATTCGTCAGGTATAATTTTTTTAATGAACATCGGCAAAAACAAGCGAACATCGGCAAAAACAAGTGAACGTCGACAAAAACATGTGAACTTCGATAAAAACAAGTGAACGTCGACAAAAACAAGTGAACGTCGATAAAAACAAGTGAATGTTGATAAAAACAAGTAAACATCAGCAAAAACAAGCGAACATTGGCAAAAACAAGTGAACGTCGACAAAAACAAGTGAACGTCGATAAAAACAAGTGAACGTCGATAAAAACAAGTGAACGTCGATAAAAACAAGTGAATGTTGATAAAAACAAGTAAACATCAGCAAAAACAAGCGAACATTGGCAAAAACAAGTGAACGTCGACAAAAACAAGTGAACGTCGATAAAAACAAGTGAACATCAGCAATTTAAATAAAATTTAGATTTAAATAGAATTTAGATAAAAAAGAGAAAATTCCGAAAAAAAACGACGTTCAATTTTGTTCACGTTTTTGCCGATGTTCACTTGTTTTTGTCGACGTTCACTTGTTTTTATCGACGTTCAATTGTTTTTGTTGACGTTCACTTGTTTTTGCCGACGTTCACTTGTTTTTGCCGACGCTCAATTGTTTTTGCCGACGTTCACATGTTTTTGTCGACGTTCACTTGTTTTTGCCGATGTTCGCTTGTTTTTGCTGATGTTCATTAAAAAAATTACTCCTGACGAATCAGAACTTATTATACACCTGACGAGTTGAAACATTTTTTAGATCTGACGAATCGGAACTTATTATAGACCTGACGAGTTGAAACATTTTTTAGACCTGACGAATCAGAACCAAATCGAGCGGTTTTTAACCTAGAACTTTTATCACGCCTGACGAATCAGAACCAAATCTTTAAAACTGCGAACCCAATCCCAATATTATTTTTACTTTATAAAATTTTCCAATGTCCTCAGTTCCTTAATCGGGAAACAATGCGCGCATTAGTCTATTTTTTCATGTGGAAAATTCCTTATGGATCCCTACTCCATCACCAAGGGCCAGTGGTGGAGTTATGTCCGACCGCACGGACTAAAAAACCACACGGTGTTCCTCGACGGACCTTTGGACGGGAGAACGGGGTTCACTTGTGTATTCACCGCCTTCCCGCTAGGTCTTGACCCGCCAATGGTGTAGGCAGGTCCCGCCGTTGTCGGCGTCCTGCGCGCTATGGCTACTACATAACGCTGTAATAAGTTCGTAAATATCTTGGGATAGGGTATGTAGTAAAAGTAACCTTTGGCTAGTTGCGAGATTTAGATGGTTTGTTTTCCTTAACCTACGTTGGCTATATTATATTCTTAATTAATTTAACAAGAGATATATTCTTTTTATGTGTATGTAACAGTATGTTTACAGCTGCTAATAACAAACCTCTACAAGTAGCGTTAGTTGTAAGTAATTACTGGGTATTCACTCATTTTACTGAAGCGAGAGAAAATATATTTTATGAGTACATAAACAGATTTTTGAATAAATATGAATAATAAAAATATGAATCAAGCCAAATTACATACCTAAAGTTAATTAGCGTACCTACCTACTGAACTTTTATTTACGCATATTATATGAGAGTAATTACATTTCCACGTACATAAGTACTTACGTACAAGAGCAAATAATTTCATTTGCTTCGAACTTGTTGTGAAATCCGACTCATATACGTGATCAAGATATTTGTTACTGTTGCACGGGGTGAACTGCACAAGGTTCATGAGTTTTTTATACTGTGGTTCAATGCTATAAAAAATACTGATTAGAATAAAATTGAAGCTATCCTTTCTATCCTAACTACAGGCGAAAGTAAGCTTGTTTGTTAGTTACCTTTTCACACCTAAACCACTGAACTGATCATGCTGAAATTTTGCATATACATTGTCAGGTGTACAAAAACAAACAAAGGGTACCCTTTCATCCTGAAAAAAGTACCGTTCCCAAAGAAAATAACAATAATGTTCTTATGAAAATAGATGGCACCACGTGTCTTTCGTGCCATGATTGAATTTTAATTGTAAATTAACGCGAGGTAAGCCGCGGCCTAAAGCTAGTAATATAATATACCCATTTGTAATCATCATTCTACAGATACCGCACGTGTCAGACACGACACAGGACAGATGTCAATTCATTTACAACTTAACAGTGCGGGTACCTCATAGAGTTTAATTTCATTGCAGTCATTGCCGTCAATGACGGCCCGTGGCTGTCCGGAAACGGTCTGTTCACGTTCGCCAGTGCATATAGATAATGTACATATGTTTTTTTTGTCTGACAGATATACGGTGTCTGTAGATGTGAATCGAGCTTTAACGTTTTGACTTATGAACAGATTTAAAAAAAAAATTGTATCGGAGTAGGGCAACATTCACAGACTTCTTGGAATGAAAGTCCAAGAAAAAGTTGATTTGAAAGTAGGGTCTATGAATTTCACCCTTAAACACAAGCAAGACAAAGACATTTCCACGCGCGGCTTTAGCTGGTATGCTATATTTAGACGAAAAGTCATACGGAAATTAAAGTTTTTCTGCAACTTATTGAGAACGATATCTATTGCATTTAAATTATATTATATCTTGATGTGCATTCGGCGCGGTTTAATAAACGTGCGAGTTCACGTTGCGTAATCTCTAACTGGAATTTCACGTTTAAACTCTACATTTTGAAGTGTTTGTGCAACGAATGCAGTGTGCAACATTCTTACTATTTATAAGCTTGCTAAGAGTTTATACACACACACACACACACTTTTATTATTAATGTGTGCTTCGTTTAAAGTGTAGATTAGGTAATCTATTGTCAACAACCTAGCTAGACAAGAACTAAGTGTCCACTCTACATTCAAAATTATAATTTTACACGTAGGTAGAAGATTCCTTTGTTACCTGATAAACGGCGGTAGGTATATGATCATCACTGAAGTCATACTTAAAAATGGGTTCCGTCTCCGTGTTTAAAACAGTGTTTACTTTGATTCTCTGAGAATAATGTCTGTACGGTAAACATGAATAAACCTCGGTAATGACTCATGCTGTGCCATTGCCATTATAACTTACGTGATGGACGATCCCTAGTAGTCTTAACTTGTGACATCATAAAATTTATTGCGCCGCTATTTCACCTGATGTCACAAAGTAATTATCGTATCCTTCACGTTTGTAACAAAGAACATGGTACTAATTTATTAAAATTAAAGTCATTTCCGGCTACGCTAATTATAATTATTGATGTATTTATTGGCCATCCTATTACAATAACTTGAATGAAAAGATTAGTTTGCCCTCCCACGCGAGCGACGTTAGGATTAGTAATTTATAGGACCATTAATAAGTAGGTAGAGTTTAATATTTATGACTATATATATGTCGGACATTGACACTGACCCACTAAAAAGAAGTTTTCGTTAGTAATCTCTAAGTTTCAGAATCAAGTTTATATTATCTCTTTCATGTTATGTTCTCCCGAACGAATTATTTTAAAAGCCTCTAAAAGTCAATATAATAGTTTCCTAGAAAGTGACATGGATTAGGTATCTTTCATCGTCCTCTAACAAAATTCAAAACGTGTATCAGAGAAATTCTAGCATCTAAATAATTGATCCTACATAAGTCATGCGAAATTGTTGTTCAAAATTTTAATGCATTTTAGATTTTATTACTTTGCATTTCCGTCGTCATTTATTGTAAGATGTTATACTAATCTGAAGAAACATGTTTTTGGATTATGTTATACCTATGTTTTATACCTATACATTTGATTGTATCTGTTAAGTTTCCGTAATTACTTATTACCGTAATTATTTTTTTAAATACAATAAATATTTTTTTTTAAATAATTTAAATTTTTTTAAATACACAATAAATGTTAGCTTTCTTTCTTTTATTTCTTTTCAACATAAACTTGCGCGCAATATTTTTAAAAAGAGATCCGAAGTTTCCGCTTCCCATATAATATAAATACCTATAAAAGATATCAATATTTACAATATATAATTGTCAAATAAGAATTAAAGCACTGAACCGTTCAGCTCGTGTGACTGTCGGGTCGCAATATCAATGTAAAAAATGACGTGTTAAAAACATCAATCATACTTTTAGTTTGTCAATGCTCATGCACGACCCAGACATTTTTAATAGCATTTTGAATACCATACCATAAAAGTATTGAATGGTTGACTGAACATATCGTACAAGACGCTTTCGAGACTAGACAGTAAAAAAAACACAGGTTTCGGAAGCTGTGGTCTAACGCAGCCGGTACTAAATATATTCAAACACTCACTAGTCACTAAATTTAAAAAAAATGGAGTGGTTCCACTATGTCACCCTATTTATAGTCATTAGTCACGATTTTATCTAAGACCGGGTAATGAAAGATGAACGAAACGTAACGAATAAGTAAATCTATCGATAAATTACGTAGCTAGAACGTTCAAAGCAATAAGGTATAATGCACAATTGCATAATACCTTATCAATTTTAAAAAATACGTTATAAGTATTATAATATTAATAAAAGATCACTAAAGTTAGTATTTTTTTAAGAAAGAAAAAAATTATGAATTTAGATTCATATTTCGATATTACGAGCAGGATTACCAATACTTTTAAACTTTAGGATTTAGGAAATCAGATCAAGAAATACGATGTGTTCTTAAATATAACTAATATTAGATGACTTCGTTTGTTTGTATATGTTAATCTGGACATAGACATGGTCTGAGTCCCATTTGAAAAAATCTTTTTGTGTTAATTGACCCGTGCATTTAGGAAGGTTACGGAATATATGGGAAAGTTCAATTTGACTTGTACAAAGTCGCGGGCATCAGCTAAAAATTAGATAAAACATATTTTTTCTTGTCATCAAAACTAGCTGACTTTTAAACGGGAATGTAGTCATAAAATCAGGCGCAGGATCAACGGCTTTTCGTATTGTATTGTTCTATAACACATTTTAAAATATGAAAAAGAACATAGGTAATCTTAATTTTTGTCTATATTTTATTAAATTAAGGAAACTTAATTGCTAGATAGATAGATAGTAGCCTTTCTGCAATAATTACCGCATTGCGCTTGCTGTCTGCCCTGCGTCGTATAGACGTGCCAGCTCCGCATAACCGGGCATAAATACCTACTATGTACATTGTAACTTCTCTCTCAAACTTATTTCATAACAACTAAACTTTTATAGCGCATATTATCATTTGCAGTTTCAAGTTAGTGCATAACTTTGACAAGGCACTAAAAAGCATTGACTTAAATTAGCTACTTAGAATAAAACTCAATCAGAAAATAACATTAAGTATGCAAAAGTACAGCTTTAATAATGCAATATTCAAATTTTAAGCTTTTATTGACTAAATGATGTGGTTTTAAACCTAGTTAGCTTTAATGACCAAATAGAACTTAATAACGTAGATCTTGGCTCACAATTTTGTGTGGTTTGGAATAGCTATAAGCTCTTTAATTAATAATTAAATTATAAATCCTGTGTTCAAATTTGAAATAAATTTAATTGAAGGTATAATATAAGCCATTTCAAATCATGTAAGAAGTAAATATTTAATACTAAGAGGAAGATACCTACTCAACGAGAAGGGAGAAATTTAAATTGGTTTTCCTGATTTCGTCTTTACAAGAGTTCCATACTCACACAACATTTTTTTCACTTGAGCAATTTGTTAAAGATTTCGCCAATAAAACAGTCCATAGTTAAAAAATTATCCATTTTGATTATTTTTAAAATTGATCAATAAATAATTAGAAGCGCTTTATTAAGGATTAAGCAATAAATATCATTGACAGAATTGGTCCCAGTCCCACATACTTTTTAAGACAGTGTTCTTTTAAAAAGATAATCAAAGCAATAACGATCACGATATGACCCACATACTAGGTTGAAAGAGAAAACATGCTCAATAACGAATACCATAATAATAAGAACTTGCAGAGCTTTCGATCGGTCTTTAATAATGGATAGGTGTAATGTAAATGATCGGTATAGGAACACAATATTGACTTGTCCCAGAATGCGACTAGGCGTGGTCACTGCATATAATTTGTTATTAGAGCACAGTTTTGTTTTACATCAATGTGCAAGTCATCGCGGCTAGGCTTGGCCGCGAGACAACGTTCGAGGTCATTCAGTCATGTACTCTCTAACGGACCATCTTCTTAGTTTTAGTATAGTATTCTGTAAGCGTTTGCTCGTGTAACACTTATTGGTCGCAAATGTTGGCCACCGACTTCAACTAGGTTTTGTCATTGATTTCCAAACAGCGTAGTTAGTGCTTATTGAGATTTAGCGTAACGAAAACTTGAGCTACTTACACGATTTCCTTTTTGCTCATTGTGTCGAATGTTCGGTTGCATTTATAAATCTTGTTATTTGAACATTATCTCACATGACTGGTCCATTATCTGATATTAAGTAGGCTGATCGTCTGATGTAGGTACTTCGCAGGCGCGGGTGTTCGGCCACGGCTGCTAACGGTACCCGCGTCGCTCGTCGCCGCCCGCACTGATTGGCCCTGCAACTCTCAGACGCCGTCTCTGCAATCCAATACATCTAATACTGTTATTAAATTTATGTTTGTATCTGTCCATACTTTCTCTCATATGATGATAATCATAGGCATCGATCACGGAGATGCTATCGAGATTTGGTTTTTATACGCTTTGTATTTTACGCCCACGTAACACGTAACGTCAAGAATGATTTACAAATTAAAGCCATATTTTAACCCATAAACACACCATGTAATATTTTCATACTGACAAGATATCACGTTTATTATGTTGTTAATGTAGGTAATCGGTGAAATTATAATTGCCTTTTCAAAACTTATATTGAAATCTGGCTTACACTTAAAAATTTTACATCTATATGTAAGTCCAATCTGTAAAACTATGTTATTATGAAAAGATAATGAAGGTAATAAACATTAATTGGAGGGAGGTAATATAACCACACGCACATAAGTCAATATTTTATCAATTAGATTCTAAATACATGACATCAATCACAAAACATCGTTCGCACAAAGTTGTAAGTAATAAACAAAATTGTTTTATTAGAGAAAACTTATTTTCTCTTCACAAAAGTAGGTTTTAATAAATGAAATATTTGCAATAACGCGGCTCGGCGTACGATGCCGCATTCTAACTTTGTCATTTAATTTAACCCGTATCGACGGCGAATGTATGGAATTCCAAACTGGAGAGGCGGAAGCGGTGACGAGGCGCCTTGATCTTGTTCATATACACACCTATAATGTGTACGCCATTGCATGTATATGTGAGTACTATGTTCTTGTATAGGAAATATAGCAAAGTGACATTGTGGTGACAATAGCACGTTCGACCCTGTTCGCACGCCTCTCCCACTTTCCATTTATCGACTTGTTCGCTGCCCCGTTTATAAGGGGTATTTTGTCATTTACATCTACAAACATCTGTACAACAATCAATTTCTACAAAGATGAAATAATATAGGTCATCACATAAATTATGGCAGTAGTTTAAAGTATAAGGTAGATTCTACTTACGTAATAAGATATTTTTTTATAATAAGTTACAGATATACCTATATGAATTTGAGGTGCTAGTTATTTATATTCATTTCAGATTTACTTAGTACTGATAAAATTACAAAAAAATTCATGCATTTAAAATGGCCCCCAAAAATGTAAAGGTTCTTTCCAAACCCATTGCGCACGTAACTATAAAGAAAAGTGGTAATCGTTACATAAAAATAAATTGGCTGCGTTTGTAAAACATCGAGCATTGATTGAAGCGAGTTTTTGTGCGGTCGCTCTATCATTATTATCATTATATGAAAATCTTTGAATAGATAGAGACTGACTATGTATATTGCGTTGCGCACGGTTAGAAATAAGCATAATCTCGCGATCTTCACTATCAAACATGGAAGTTGTACTCGTATTACGTATTATTTTCCATGTATTTTCACATTTTTCAATCTGTTCGCTATGTGAGTTCGCTACAACTAGAAATATTAATGGTCGACGTAAATACGTTTGAAAAGTAAAAAGGTTCTTAAATATTTAACACTTATCTCTCTTTATTTTAGCAGGTTCCAATTTATGAAACGAAAATAACTTTAAGTGGGTGTCAAATTTGATAACTTTTTCAGAGTTCCATGCTGGGTGAAAATATAAAAGAAATCTTATTTCTGGGACAATACTGGACATCTTCGAGTAATGGTTCAAAAGATGAAATCTGCTGGTACTTAAAATAAAATTAATTATGAATGTAGGTAATTGATAAATGAAATGAGAATTACATTAAATAATAAAAAAAATACATTTTACATTCACACATAAAATAGAAAAAAGAATACTACTAAGTTTTTTATGGTTTATAAAATCTGATTCGAGTTGAAAATCTAATCATATCATCATCATCGAATAAATCAAATTGTCAAATTAATCGCAAGCAAAGTACAAAACAGGCATCGTTAGATTGACATAGATCAATAGGCCACAAATCTGTTCAATAGGAGTATGCTGGTCATTTCTGTCACTAGCCTAATGAGCTATAAGCCAAAATAATCATCAGGTGGAGCCCTAATACAATAGCGACTGGTCTGGACCAAAACGCGTAAAAATCACACGTAACAATAATTTCTTTCACGATAGGTACAGAACCCTCGGCGAGCTAACCTGACTTGCATTTGTCCAGTGATTAGGTAGTGATAATGTCATTCAAAAAGACATCAATTTTACTTTATTATTGGCAGTACTGTTACTTAATGTTGAAATGTTGACAGTTATAAGATTGTTACGTAACGAAACATCATCAATCTTGTTTGCAAATATTGATTTTAAATACCAATAACCAACTGAATGAATGTAGGTGACTATCCCACGTCAGTTCGAGTACAGTATCTGGAGATAATGAAGTGAAGGCTGATGCTGTGATTCTGCGAAGTGCTCGCCTGTTAACGGTACCGCGCCCCGCACGTCGTGCTCGGCTGAACTGAGCCCACCCTGTTTATCAAACCTCAATTCTTATTTTTTTACTCATACTTTTTAATTTGCCAGCTCCATATTTTTAGTAAAGGTATCCAAAGTTCTCAAATTAGAACTTAAAAAAAAAGTCATGCATTCAATCAATTAATAAATTTGGAAGTTACGAAAGCTTAAATAGTTTCGAAAGAAACTGCACAAATTATAATAGCAATAAAGCCTCTCTTATAAAATACTGATATTTCAGGTTTTTCTAATTAATATATTTTTAATTGAAGACTAAAAACTAAACGTTTTGCTTCCTATTTATAACCAGATCGGTCTAGCGCAGTAGAGGTTATAATTAAAAATTCGTTGTGCCAAATTGATTATACCAATCAGTCTGTACTGCCAAAATTAATTTAGAAATCGTTCTAGGATCTAGATAACAGCCATAACAAACACTTACAAACTACTTAGTACCAATTAAGATTGATACAAACCAATTAAATTATTCGATCTCAAAGAAAGCCAATGTCGTCATAGACGTAGTCTTGACATGACCTTAAAGTTTATGACCAAGACCATACCTATGTACGCAGATAATATTATAATTATACTTAAGAGTAAGATAAAAGTTGTTATAACCAGGTACCGGTTTAACTAAAGAAGGTTTAGGTGATCAAGTAGTTCGATACATGTAACTGAATAATAACGTGAAGGTTTTCCGGTGAACTAGAACGCGCAAGTTGCGCTTGCGCCGCTTCGGCGAACAAACAGGGAGTGCGGGGGGAGTCACGACGTGGTTAGCCTAGCTTACGTTAGGCTAGGCTTGACTCCATTTTACCTTTCGCGAACGATCTGTATTTCTCCCGTATTGGTCGTATGAAAACTTTGAATTATTTCTTGTTGTGTTTAAGATTGATTTGTTTTGGATTAAGACGCTTGGAGCTTACAGATGCAAACAGTTGGCTACAACATAATTAATAATATCAGTCAGAATTATGAATTTCATATACTTAGAACAAATTTATATATTAAACCTATGCATTTTGAAAAAGAAAGAACATAATAATTATAGTATTAGGTATACAAATTACCAAATTAGGTTTTTACCAAAACAATTCCACATTTATGAAATATTACATTTACAAATTAGAAGAATTTACAAATTAGAAAGAGAATTAATAAAAAAGATATAAAAATAGGTATTTTTGCACCTTTTGTGTGTGTGTGTGATGCCTATTAGTATAAATAAAACAAACCAAAAATCAAAGCCATAACTTTCAAATGAAGAATTTGATGTTATTCTTATGATATCATTCTCAGTCATGTTCCAACCACGCCAATCTGGCATTCTACTTCAATTCGTCGGCTACGGACCCTGACATTTCGATAAAGACAACCGATGACCTCCTTCCGATGTTATTCGTTGTCAAATATTTTAAACTGAATTCCATTAATGTTGAAATATTCTTAGTCACTGCAAATTATTGATTGCGTTTGATATTAATTTAGTTTGGGGATAATTGAAGTTAATTTGACACGATTTCATCGATATTAAAATTAAAATATTTTTTTATGTAGATAGACCGTTATAGATGTTTGGCTAATTATTATTTTACGAAATCTATATGTATAATACTTATAGACAACAAGGGCCAAGCCTGCACTATATATGCACAGCACCAGTTCCACGTTTCTACTGAGAATTTTCAAAGGGAACCCTTTACCCTTTTTTGACCACTAAGTTGGCAAACAGGCATACGGCCCACTTAATAGTGACGATTACCTGTAACCTATAGGCGCTTGCAGCACCAGGTTCCAGGTGTGCCACTTGCGATTAGCCAACCCTTAAATCACTGATGCTTTACCACTTTTTTTTGTAAATTTTAATAATGTGTATCACATAAATACCTTTGAATGTGCAACTATTTGACATTTTATTAATTATTTTTTCATAGCAATCGCCTCTACGATGTAAGCCTTCCATGTTGTTTCCTCCACTTTTTAAAATTACAAGCTAAATT
The DNA here is from genome assembly GCA_936450705.2 of Protodeltote pygarga. Lineage (NCBI taxonomy): Eukaryota > Metazoa > Arthropoda > Insecta > Lepidoptera > Noctuidae > Protodeltote > Protodeltote pygarga. The sequence continues at coordinate 8,335,812 of OW388249.2, read as the reverse complement.
TTCACATGTAGAAATAAAGTACCTAGGCGACTAAGCTATGCTCGACTATTGTGCATTTCGCTCGAATGTTAGAAATTTCGCTCAAATGTGCGAAACATAATTGGGACGTGGAACGTTATGGGGAAATGCACAACTAGTCTTGTGCTCAGGGCAAATACCTAATAATTGTATACTATATTATCTATTAAATTTATTATAATATAGGATTTCCTTTTATTTATTTGGTTTCAGCAATTGTTTTTTAATTAATTGAATACTTGATCGTCTTGATACAATAATAGAGTCACTAATGTGTAAAGTGTCCACTAATAAGTGGTTTAAAATAGTGTCGGTTGAAGCGCTGCGTGGGTAATGGCTGGGCGCGGGCGCCGCTGGGCGGTGTGTGTCGGCTAGAAGGAGGGAGTGAGCGCCACCCGCAGCCACTAATTGTTACTATTACACAAATTGGTCACTTAAACTGAATTGCGATAAATCACTACCCGCTGTGTAGGCTTAAAGCGTGCACCACCGACGTTCATTCGATTACTTACTCGCTTTGTAAATAAACTACACTCGTACGGATTTTGTTGCAAAACGTTTTATTATTCATCATTGTTCGCATACCGGCTAGTTTTCAAACCGTGACTGTAACTTACCCCGATTAAAAATACGATTGGCTATCACTATCATCTAATATTTTGTGAGAAGTAGTTGTTAGACATTATAATCATGTAATCCACAGCATGTAGAGCGCCTCGACATAAGTGGTGCATTCATATCGTTAATCATAATCCTCATTTATATTTCTTTTTTGCAGAAAACCAGTCGAGGCCACCAAAAAGAAAGAGCGAAAATCATCGTTTGAAAGGGGTTTTTGGGAGGGTAAGTATTTTGGTTACTTTTAGGGTAAAGCTATGAACTCTCCCAAAAGGAGATCAAAGCAATGTTTAATGACTAAACATTGTTTGGTCTTGTTTTTGTTTGATGTAATACAAACGAGTACACGAATAGAACAAGTCCTTTAAACTAACTTCACTCTTTTAGTTTAAAACTAAGATAAGTTATTGTTATGTCTTGTTGATCAAGAAGTTAAAGTTATCATATTATATAATATATATTTTTCTTCGCTCGATCTCTTTTTCAATTTCCTTAAATTTTTCTAATATATGTTTGATATACTTTACCCATCTAACCCCCAACGAAAAAAGAGGTTATAAGTTTAACGTGTGGGTATCTGTGTCTGTGGCATCGTAGCTCCCAAACAAAGAACCAATTTTGATTAAGTTTTTATTTTATAAGAAAGGTGATTTGATAGAGTGCTAAACTTTAAAAAAGGTTAGAGGTTTTTTTAAATAATTTATACTTAAATAAATGGGGTAAAAACACGGTATAAATTTAGTATACATATCTTGTATCTATAGTTTCAGAGTGAGTAAAAAAACTTTTCAAATAATTCTGAAATAAGTTAGAATTAGGTTAATGTCATTTGTAATTAAAATATAATTAGATCGCCTTCCATGGGGCTGGCATAGCCACCTAGAGTGGTTGAAGGCCTAAAAAAGTCAAACAGATAAAAAAAATCAAATCATATAATTTTATTGTGGGAATAGATAAATAAGGCTTTTTAGGCATACAATAATACGTATTTAATATTGATTATTATCATGAAATATTATATTATACAATAGTTAAATGAGTTTTGTTGATATAATGACTTTTCTACTTACACCATACCTATCTAGAGCAAAATAAAAAAACAAAGTGTGGCTTAGATGTTGCACATTTCGTGCGAGTCAATTAGGTGATGGGCTATCAGCAACCTCTTACAAATTATGCAATTTTTCGACCAGTGATTGGGTCAATAGAGTCACGTTTAGTTTAATTGCTTTTGGTAGTTATGATAAATGCCTTTAGTGTTATAGTCTTACCGGTTAGATTAGATGGATAGGCTCTTAAAAACTCAGGTGATCTTTACTAAGAAACCACGTAATTTTAAAAAAAATATCTCAAAACTTTAAAAGATCTGGAGAATTCTTGTTAAATACGATTCGCTATGGCTATTTATATTTTTTTTATGTAACCAAGATAGATTACGAGGTATTGTGGTAACTTTTTGTTATGTCATAAACCACACCGTGCCCCGTAAATGCATAGAAAAAAAATATGTTAACTTATGTTACTTATTTAAATATACTTAAATTACGTTTTGCGGTATTGAGTAACAGTAATTAATTTAGTAATCTTGGCCTTACAGCGTTTCACAAAAATCAGTTATCAGAGAACAATAAATATTAATCTTCTAGTTCGTACTTTGACCTCGTTTTGTCGAAAAACGTTTACTTTACATTGTTTTAACTTTAAGTAAGGTAAGGTTTCAATGATTGGTTTAGTTAGAGGCTATTAACTAATACGTTTTTATTCGTATTTTATAACCAAATGCACTAGGATTTTAGAAGGAAAAAATTAGGAGTCTTATCATGACTGAATTAAAAAAGATGTAATTTTATTTAGCGCATCAAATCACATGTTGTTTGCGCACATGTCAAGATCCTAATTTATTATTAAAACTAGGTAACCTGAATAACAACAATATTTCTTAGAATCCGGGTTACATAATAAGATTAATCATCAGGATAAACAAGTGTTAGTAATTCCGATAGAGTTGTATGATAAAGCAGTTAATGCAGCACGCGTTGGATCAAATCACTCAGGCGCATATCAAATACTCGCGGTTTGAGGGAGGCTGTCCGTGCGCAGAGTTGCTGCTTAATTAATCGGAAAATTATAAATAATGAAGTTGTAATTGATGTAATTTCAGCGAACTTGTTTCTCGTCATGCAATAATCTCACGCTGGATGATAATCTGAATGATATATTCGTACTCGTAGAAGTAAGATACATTTTTTTAGTTTGGGTGTAAGATTTAATGAAACAAATTATATGGAGAAGTATAGGATACGAGTAATATGATTTCCATAGCAACCTACAATTAGGTACCATTTACCAACTTGCATAATGATTAAACTTGTAGATAATATTTAAGGCAGATTCGTGGTCACATACCTACCATTATTTAAAACCCACCATGATGCTGAAACACGTTTTATTTAACGTTATTAGAAACATTTAATAGCGTCAAAATGTAGTATCTATGTAAATTTCTCAAGAGTGTTGTTGAACTCATAGAGAAACTTGTTATTTATAGCATCCTTAGTGGTCACAAAATTATTATTGTATTACGTATAGTTATATCAGAATCCTTGTTCGGGGCGTGAAAGTGCACCTTGCGCAGGCGCGGCGGTTGTCGCACCTGCTCCGGTCCAACACAGTGCAAGTGGCGTAATGCAGTTTCGGTGCAAGGCTTGGACTGCATTGCTAGCATGCCACACGATAGAATATTAACACAGTAAAACATTTTCAAGTGTTCCAGTTATGCGATACTTCTTGCTGCATTCTTCTTCATAATATTACGTAATTACTAGGAAACATGTGCAAATGTTTTAAAGGCCAACAAAGATCAAGTTTTCGAATACGAGACTATAATTTCATAATCGAAAGATTTGTTTTGCTTATATTCGGTTATAACTATTATTCATGATGCAATTTTTAAAGGTATCTAACGGGTCAATGTAGTTACAACTGTGGTTGCTACACTTTTAGAGCTTTGAACCAAAAGCCAAAAGCCATTAAATGTATTTGATTTACATGGTACCTTATTAGTAATGGGAAATTACACTATATAACATGACACAACAACAACAATTGTGAAATTCTGACTTAAATTTTTTGGCCATTTTCTATCAAATTATCTACTTTGATTGACCTCCAAAACAGAATGACTAAATTAGGCAAACTTTTTTAAATTAAGGTACTTATTAAACCTAAAAATCATTAAGGTACTTATTAAACATAAAATAACAAAAATCATTAAAGTGTTCAAAAGTGATTGGTAAGCTTTTTCATATGTTTTTTATAAGTCTACAAAAATTACAAAATTTTTACAAAAGCTGTATGAATTCTTTCCTGTAAAAGAATTTAGATTAGCTATCCAAGAATAAAGTTAAGCTTATATAGTATTGCTTAGGATAGATAGACAATGCCATGTACTTAGAGAGACTATAGAATACAGATATTATGTCATGTAGTAGCTGAGAAATTCCTAATCTGAAAGTTCTAGCCGCACCCCGACTCAACGTCGCGCGTCCGGTCGTCGCATTTACTACGATAAGACCGTAATAGCAACTAATGTTTTACATAACCAATCAAATTACACTAAAATTACGATTTTATTATAGGCCTACACAACATGATTTCGCAATAAAATTTGCTCAGCTGTTTCTTAGCTGTGAATATCATTTGTCAGGAGTCAAACGAAGTTTCTAGCCTTTGGTGATGATTGCGTGCGATAACTTCGAAATGCTCGTACATGAAATATGTTCGAAAACATAACTGCATAACCACGACTTTCCAGCAAAGAACAATTGTTTTTTCAAGCCTGAACACTACACATAAAAGTACTTTCAAATAAATTCCCGCGAGGAAAGTAAGGTGGGCTGAATTCCCGCTGCACGATCGTTAAAGTGACGACCACGACCTGCCCGTCGGCTTTCATTGTTTAGCCACCATTTTGCATATTATTGTCTCACCAGAATCATTTTATGATTGAAAGTGATTGTGGTTGGATACAATCTCCTTTATGATCAAGGATAATGAAACAGATCCATTCAATACTTCTCACACTTGAGTTGGACTTCAGACTATTTCCTTCTTATTACTTTCAGGAAATAGAAAAAAGAATTTAAATTAAACCATAATCACATACCTACCTCTAAAATATTCTGACGCACATTATTTTATCCGGTTGCCATTAAAATTGGAAGTCTCGGAATTTCCTTTGAGAATTAAACAAAAAATGTTTTAAATCGTTAAAGTGATATACGTCTAAATATAAGGGGCATAAAGTCTTTATTTACAAGTAAAGATTTGTGTAACTTTTGCGGGTCCCAGGGCATGCTTTAGCCTGTTTGACTTGCTGTACAGTAAGGTAACCACATGCCAACAAAAGTATTTTATTCAATGTGCTGTAGGTACTGAGCGATGTATGGCGTAGACGTTGGTCATTCACTGTATGAAAGTTTTGGTGCAAAAAGTAACTTCACCTTACATTGGAAGCTTTCTGACTGCTCGAGATAAACTTTATGTAACACCTATATGTGGGTATACTTATCATGTGAAATAGTTCTAGTTCATGTGGGATTGATTAAGATACGAGTGTCATTTTAAGTAGTTATGTATTCTCACAATGACTTGCTTCACTTCTTACGCGCTGTTGATAAGTTTAGTTAATAATGTTGCCCGACGACCTTTACAGATATAAATGTTGCGGTTATTACAGTCTTGTTTTGTTCAGATTACGTAAGACATGTCACTGGAGAAAGTTAATTTAGTTTTGAAAGTGAAATCGATTGCACTTTCTTTCACTTATCCATTTCATAGTTTGGGTGTTTGATCCGACGATAATAATAAAAACGAGAAATCAAGTTCCCTATAAATTGTCACAAATTCTTATTGTCACAATATCTCTCCTAAGTACCTAACATTATCTTACATTGATTGTGCTGGTATTTATTTCATGTAAATTATTTTAAAATAGAACAAAAACAACCGCATCTCAAGCAACGAGGCTACAGATTATCTATTCCTATATTGAGGTAGGTATTACAGTAGGGCTTAATAAAAGGACGGGAATGTAAAAAAATGTGCAAACAACTCTGCAAACACGTCAGAGCGGTTTAAAGGCCGCGTCCGGATTGCGAGGGGCGGCGGCGGCGGAGGGCTCAGGCAGCATTCCAGCCTCCCGTGGCCACGGCAACGTCACTCCTATATACCTACAAGGCGCATTCCACGATGCTACTCGTTCTTTCACCGCAAATATGAAAAAGAAAGCAAAAGAAAGCGGCTATTATGGACCCGTTTAACATTAAAAGGGCTACATGTTTTAAAATTTAGATTTTGGTTGCGATGTTAGAAATAAACTTAACTACATATGGACGGATATAAAAGATTACATTGGACAAGGGGTGCCATGACCCTGACATCTGTGGTGCGTGGGCGCCGCCGTCTGCTCTACGCGAGAGCTCACGGTCGCCGCCCTCCAGCGCCTATAAGCTAAAAATAGCTCACGATACCGATCGATGCTTATTGCTTATCGAGATCAAACTTAGAACACTAGAATTAGCAGAGCGCTAGTTCCTGCAGCAGCCAGTTGCTGGAGAATTCAGCAGAGTAAGGTCGTGTTTGTGTTTAAGTGCTCGTGTCTGGGTCACAGTGTTAGTCAGGTTGAGACGGTTGTTAATAATGGTGATTTATTTAATGGTAGTCGGTGGTGATGGCCTGTGTGCCGGGTGACGGGTGTGCGGTGGGCCGCGGGGGAGCGTCGCGTGCGCAGCTCGGTGTCCGTCCCTGGCTCGGAGCAACGCCCCCGTCAAGGGCGGCGACGCTGCAAATTTCTGCAAGTCCAACGCGAGTCAGTGCATCGCGCCATGTCGCGGCGGCTCCGCGCTCGCCGCTCGCCGCTCGCACATCGCCGTGGGCGCATGCTGCTGCACGCACCGCCCTATGTAAAATAACTGTTATTTCGGTCGTTAATGGACACGTTCCGCATTCTTAACTCGATCCTCTTTCTTCAGACTTTTTGAGATCCGTAACATTGTTTCGTTGCCAAATAAGTGGATAGGCGTTTTCGTTTTCGGACGTTAAAGTGTTTTTTCTGATATATTTTCTGTAGTGCACAATGAAAGTAAGTTTTCAGAATGAACAGGATTCAAAAACTGGTTTGAAGAATGAAAGTGTAGTGTTATGATTTGGTTCAAATGACGATCACCTTGGAAGTGGCATTTTGTTTTTTTCATAATGTTGGAGATGAGGAAACTACCGAGACGATCAATGTCGCTACATGGTTTGTATAAAGGATATTTTGTTTACCCACCAAGCTTACTTAGTACAGATGTAGTAACAGAACCATTCTTATTACAACACAAGACTGCTCCACACTAAGCAAAGCCCACACATATATTATATTACAGGTATCTATGTAGAGTTGACCTAGCGGTCACCTTCTTCAGGCCGCTTCCTAGGACATTACACAGCCTTTATTCGACAACTCGTTTTATTACAATTCAACTAGCTTCTCTGATTTATACTAAAGAGCTATTTTAGTAATATGAATAGTGTTCATAACTGATCGATAATATGATTATTGTGATAATAGATTATTAGAACAAAAAGAATATTTAAAATGCTATCGATAGACAACGCAAAAGGTAGAGCTTCCATTTGAAACAGGTTAGGTCGAAAATTAGGGCTTTTAAAAATAGGGGGATGTTATTGTTTTTACCTTTGTTGGTCAAACCTTTTTTGATGTAATAAGATGCTGATTAAACATCCTCTGATGTAAATTAAAAATTTTAGGTAATTGGGTTATATATAAACTCCAAAGGGTGCAATGGGTTATAGTTGCATACTTTGGAGTGTTTATTCAACCTACCCTATTTTACATTTTTAGGGTCTCGCACCAAAATTGCATAAAGGAAACCTTATGGTGTAACTTCATCGCCCTATCTGACTGTCACAGCTGCTTCAGTTTTCAGTAACAGCAGTTTTAAATAATGCTTGCCAATTATCTTTATTGCAAATAATAAATAAAAAACATTCGTTACAAAGAGGTCCGAAAAGGGGGCTCAGGCTCTCCCATTTATAAATGTGCAAACATTCTGAAATTGTTTTTTTAAGCAATATGACCATTTATTAGGTATTTAGGTTTTTTTTATACCCCTATAATTTACAAAGCGAAAATATTAAATAATTATTAAAGTTGGTAGAAGTTTACGTTAATAATACCTACAGGAATTTAACGATGTTAAATTAAATAAAGATTGTTTTAACATACCTACGTAAATTAATCAGTATCCATGTTATAATATACTAGGTAGTAGTGAGGTATATGTAGTCTAGTAGTATAGTAAACCTTTCTTTCTTTTTTCTTCATTTCTATATTATAAAAAATATTTGTGGTTCATATTCTATTATAATTTATATAAAACAAAAACGTGCATAGTTACTACATAAATAAACTAAACTACCAAATTTATGCAGTAAGAAAACATTGATTACGAACTGGATTGGAACCTGCGACCCGCTGTGCCAACTTAGCTATCCGTAGATCTGCCCGTGCTAGTATTCTGCACAAGGGGTGGATGTAACTACTATCTAAGACTTAGAGCATTAAGCTCTAAGATGCACCTAAGATCTAAGATGATTTAATATGAAAAATAATTTCGATAGCACGGGCTGGATACGACTCGAGACGTAATCGATTTATTCTCAATACAAAAATTTGAAACTCTTTAGTACCTACACATTTTTATAACCATTATGAAGGACAACATACAGTCATAAGCAAAATTTTTTAATTCGAATAATATTTCTGTGTACATAACACAGACGTTCGTCAGCACATAAATTTACGCAACTGAGTAAATTAATTCAATGTCTTTGTTACTATTTAGTGACGATATTAAATTAATAATATTGTTTTGTAAGTACCGTTGAGGTTATCCATTCTAAGGCTGAATTTCAGAAGCATTTGTTCAAACATATAGAAGCGTGCCGTGTATGTAAAATTATGTGTGTTATATAGTTTACTAGGAATAATATAGTGCTGAAATACGTCAGTTCTACCTTGTATTTCTTTAAGTTTGTACATTTCATATGTGCATAATTATAATTGAAATAAAATTAATTAAATATCACGGTGACCAGCTAGATAAGTTCAAGATCGTTGAAAATTAGAACGCTAATAATGTGTTCTAAAAGATTCATTTAAGATATACGCGATGTACACTCAGAACGTGATAGTGTTGAATTCGGAAACTTATAGTGTTGTTAAAATTCGACACTCCCGATGTTTACATCGAATTGAAGAGGAGAAAGAAGGTACAACTTCATTATTGTGCACTTTATATATTAGCGCGGGATTTGGTGCATATTTGAGGAAAATCCAACTTTCAGGATTTTATTTTATTTATGTGCCATATCTTAGATCAACGCATTGCAGTTTGAGTGACTAAGTGTAACTTGTGATGGAGGACGGTGACGCATCATCTTAGCTAATAATGTATTGGTCAAGTGTAATAGGACACTACTAGTGATTCAGTGTTTACCTATTTTCGTAACTTCCTTGACAATATCAGTCAGTCTATCACGTTTTCATCACTTGAAACATTTCCTTTACTTGTAAAATCAAGTACCTAGATGTATATAAATTTTAGTATTATTACCATTCTGTTGCTATAAGTTAAAGTATTTACGATAACACTACCGGCGAGAGTTGACCTGCTTACAAATATTTATACTTTGTTCACTTACGTATAAAATGCTGACTGCATACTTAGGTATATTTCTTTAAATAGTTCACGCGCATGCCAGTGTCAATAGCAATATTATGTATAAAAGATTCAAAGTGTACATTTATTTCTAATGATTGTTATCTTGACATGACTGGATCAGCTGTTCTTACAGACACCGTGCAGACGGGTTTGCGTGCTGATAATAACGCAGGGAAAATGTAGCGGCTACCGGGAGCCCTGTTATTTATAAGAAGCAGTTTATCAGATTAAGTGATTTTATAACGACATAATATTTTCTGCGTTTTTGTAAAGAATAAGATAAGGTGCATTGTCTACTTTATTAATTAAGTTTCTTTTATTTCAGATCGTGTCAACAAAAGCGACGCTGAAGATAAAAGTCTGTCTAATGACGAAACACCGCTACCATCGTGTCCAAGACAACCTCCAGATGGAGTAGAAACTCCTTGCGACGCTGTAGAGAAGGCACAGGAGATAACATCTCGTCTTCCATTGCGAATGCCAGCGGGTTGGCCCGGAACACGTTCACGATTTTCTTATACATCCAGAACACAAGATGCACGCAGTGAAGCTAGTGTTAAGGATAAAATTGCCATGTTTTCACATGACCATGCGACATCTACAGATCGCCTGGATAAATGTGACACTTTACCTGGCAGACCATCTTCAGCAGTCAGGAAGACAGCGTCTTATGCAAGCAGTTATGCTGATGTATCTTCCTTGGATAGACGTTTGACAAAGTCTCAGGACAATCTTGATGAATTGCCACCTCGTTCTTATAAGAGGCACTCGGAGAGACCGGAAGTTTTAGGAGGCATTGAACGCGTCTTAACAGCCTCAACATATAGTCCAACGAAGGGCATTAATTCGTCAATTTATGCAGAAAGCAAACCCTTGTTTTACGGAAGCACAACAACGTTACCTTCAACAACAGATTCTTCATTTGCTAAGACTGCGTACCATCATGTACGAAGTGTTAGTGATGACAATGGCAACAAAAATATATCTAAACACAAGTCTAATTTAGACTATTTAATTGAACAAAGAAAGAAATCAATGTCTAAATTAAGATGTTTAGTTATACCTGAAGTACAAACTCCTATTGTGGATTTACCTGAAATTAAAGTTCAAGATGCTCTTTCTAAATCATATCTTTTGAAGAACAATCAAAGCAATACTCACACAAAAGTCAGCAAGCCAAATAATTTGAAACCGGTAATTTTGAATGAGACAAAATGGAAAACTGATTTATTACCGAACAATCTACCAAAATACTCTCCAGCTTTTAAACGTAAATCCTTACAAGTCTATACACCATCATCTTTATCTAAAGAATCTACTCCAGAGCCTAGTTTTATTGAGAGATTAGACCCAATGAACAAAACAGGTTATAAAACTCAGGGAATTAAATCTTTAAGAACATCTATGGATACGAATGGGTTAACAAACAGATTGCCAACGTCAACTATAGCAACAAGTAAGACTTTATCAACGGATACTATAAGTTCATTGAGAAACGAACACAAAGACATAATAAATTATGCCCGAGACTACAAAAACGTAGATATTAAAATCTGTACCACTACGGACGTAGTAGATAGTGATAACGATTCAGCGATGAGTTCTACGCAGTCTAGTTACCGATCATCGGCTTCGTCTCCAATGCATAATATAGAAAATATAGAATCCGACAGCTCACGTCTATCACCGCGAGTTTCTCACTATGCAACATATTCAATATTTAAGACTGAGGTTCCTAACAAATTAAATGCCACAGAAAAGAGTACAGAAGAATATATTAAACGTAACGTCTGTCGTTCTATATCGTCTGATACAAACGTATCACTCAGTTCGTCAGCAGGATCGGCAGCTACGTCTGGATCGCAAGCGAGTTGCAGTTCTCTTGAAAGTTCTGTCGCTGACTCCGATAAGAGAAAAGTTTCGAAATCGTATAATATTGATACGATCAACAGACGAAACATTTTAGCATCAGCAAAATGCCGGAGTGGTAGAGATGCTAAACTTAAGTCACCTGTTGTTGAAACTAAATTTTCACACGAGTCATGCGACAGGTCTCCGAGTCCAGTACACAAAGCGTCTGAACGCCTTTCTACACTCACGCCATCGGTGAGTGTTATGTCGAATAAAGGCGAAAACAGACGACGCAACAAAATAATTGCCGAAACTGACTCAGATAGTGACAGTGACGTCAAAATGAGGCAAAGAAAGAATGAATTCAAAAATACTCGACTGAAACGAAATTCAAGTTCAGCTAATAAAAACAAGCAAAGTGATTATAATTTAGAAAGTCCTAAAGTCGAAGATGGCCCTAAGATTATATCAGAAAAAATAATAAAAGAAATTAAAAAAGCTGGACTTGATAACTATAACAATAACAAATCAGCTACACTGACAGAGAAAAACGAATATAATATTGTCAAGAAAACTGATAGTAGCCTGACAAAAATGCAGGAAAAAAGTATTAATAAAATTGAAGTTATTGAACATCGCAAAGCTACTGACAGCATTGATGGTATTAGTAATAATGTGAAAAATAACGAGAAAACATTACTAATTAAAAAAATCGAAATCGATACACCGAGTGATAAAACAGACAATAGTTCTGCTGAGGAAGCTAAAGTACCAACTGAAATCATTCGACTCAGGCGAGGAGCTGGAACTGGCGTGGGAGTTATTCTGGCTGGAGGAATTGATTGTGAAGCGAAAGAGGTGACGGTATGTATTATAATAGGATTTTACAAATAATATGCTTAGAAATTGATTTGGTAATTGTATGTGCATCTGCGGCGAATTAATTAATATCTTAAGGATTATGTGTCAAGTGTCCATAACAGATACGTTAACTTGGTAATCAGTGACATCTATCAATAATGTATATGTTGGCATTCATGTCACTTGAACATCTCTTGAAGATAAATCATAAGTAATTCACTTGACCAAGAAAACAAAGGTTCCAAATTCTGAAATTAATGTACCTAAATTTAAAAATTCTACCTGCCCTAAATTAAATAGAAGCAAATTAATGCGCAGCGTATTAAACATATTTTACAGAATTATTTTTTTTCTTTCAGGTGCATAGAATTTTAGCAGATAGTGTGGCGGCCAAAGCGGGTCTGAAGAGGGGCGCCAAAGTCAGAAGTATTAATGGCTGCGTTATGTCAGGGTTGACGCATGCGCAAACTGTCACTATACTCAAGGTAATCACTATTTTATTAATACCACTTTTATTAAAATCAAAACATGTAAGGATAGATTGCCATTGTTTATCTATATTGCTTTTTACAAACTACAAAAAAATGTTATAAAATCTAGTTTATGTTAATGAAGTGAATGAAGAGAGAATATTTTAAGTTAACTTACAAAATAGATGATTGCTTTATTTCTACCCTATTTGAATAAATTTCTTTTTTTAGGAACAACGTTCAGAAGTTATTATTGAAATAGAGATCGAAAATCAAAGAAATGCAAATGGTGTTGGATGCGGCTCTGACAAAGGTATTTTTCAAATATTAGTCTGAACCATTTTTTATTTCTTTTCTTTTTGTAAATAATTATCACTTACAAAAGATTATTCTAAATAACTTTCGTAAGTGATACTAATTTACAAAATATTATTTATTATTTACGGGTTGATTTTGAGATTGTCTGACTAGTCCCTCTGAGTGACGGCCAAGGCGCTACCGCGTGCCCACGTTTTTCGGCAGTGATAGCCTAGTGGCACGACCGTTGGATGGCAAGTCATGCCATAAAAAGGTCATAGGTTTGAAACCCAGGAAATGTACTTCTGACTTGTCGGAATCATGAGCGTTTTAGCAATTAATTATCACTTGCTAAAACTTGAAGGAGAACATCGAGAAAAAACCAGCACATCTGAGAATTTTTTAAACGGTGTGTGAAGCTATGTAAGAGGCCTACAGGCAGTTTAAACTTTGACTGACACCAGGTTGTTAATCAACTATACGATAACGAGAAGACCACGTTCTTGAAAATGGAATTCGTTTGAGTTCGATCTTACAGTTACTAGAGCTAAAAGAATCACGCACATGTTTTACTTCGTAGGGGATCAAAACCCGTGACACCAAGTGGCAAACTATATTTTTAACTACCAACGCCAATTGTGTCGTTATATTTTTATAAATGATTATTAATGTTTTGTTATTTTGTTTCACAGCGGAGTCGAAGGTCCGACATGTAAATGAAGATAAAGATTTGGGAGAAGAGAGTAAAGCTACAGGATCTGTTGTGGCAGTACTGTTGGAGAAGGCTGGCGGTGGAGCCGGGCTCGGTTTCGGTTTGGATGGCGGCCGCGATTCACCGCGCGGCGATTGTGCTCTGACCATTAAAAAACTTTTTGCAGGTAAAATACTACTTACCTACTTAGTTAAATAAATAAGTCTTCCTAAAAATATCTATCTCTGACGGTTTCGTAGGTAAAGTGGTCACAGATACCTACTCAGGTCAGATAATAAGAATAATAAACAATAATGTCCTCTTGACCGAATTTTGGTCGCAGCGGCCAATCCCATCGTAAATTTCAATCGGCCATCAATGCAGGATAAATTACAGTGCATAAGAGTGTACGCAAAAACAGGTGCACTCTCTATTCTCTAACTCTCATTGTCTGATGACGGCAATCCGACAACTGGAAAGAGATCAGGCGCAGAACCGACGGCTTTACTTGATCTCCGATGCATGAAAAACAAAGCAGTTGAGGTTTTATAGGATAATCGTTGTTTTGTTGAGTCACATATATTCAGACGTTAGAATAAATGCAAAAACACTAGTTTGGTTTCATTACTACGATACTTTAACGAAACGCGTTTAACGCCATATGAGTGCGATTAATTGGGTGTTAAAAATGAGTGGCGTTAAAAAAAATAGATTAGATTTTAATTTAATTGGACCATTCATTAATAATACTTGGTTGAGACATTTAATTTGATTTATATTGGTTATGTAATTCTGCATGCCTTACAGTAGAATATAGCTTTTACTTTATTTTTTTGTTACATCTCTGTTAAATCTATATTCGCAAATAAAACATTTAAAAAAATACTACAATGTTTCACTTTATACCATGCTTTTCGAAACAAGAATTTACGTTTATGATATCTTTTAACATTTGCTACTTGTGATTACTATGTTCTGATGAGCTAGTGTCTGCATATTTTTAGTCAACTTTTTATTATTCTAAAATATTTTAACGAAATTGCAGGAGGAGCAGCAGCACAAAGCGGTCGTGTTCTAGTCGGTGCAGAACTTCTATCAGCTGGAGGACAGTCGATGGAAGGTTTCACACGCACACAAGCCTGGGCGGCCCTCAAGGCTTTGCCTGCTGGCCCGGTTACCCTCGTACTTAGGAACCCTAAAGGCAATATGGATGTTTAAACACACAACTATAAAAGAAGTTTGAATACAGTAAGATAACTTATTCGTAAACGTGCTTCTGCTACAGTGATACCAAATTGGTTGAAAAGATCTCCTTGAATAATTGAGTTTGGTGACGTGTCTTAGAGCCCAGTTAGCATTCCGAGTAACGAAACCATTTTTATCTGCAAGCGTTCGTTTAAAGAGAGAGTAAAATGGTGCTAACTGACACCATTCAATTTAGGAAAGTGCGATGAAAGTGTTGGGTTTCGGGACTTGTTATTCTTTCTTTTTTTATTTACAATTTGCCTCATTCATTAGTCACTGTTTCTTTAAGATTGTAAATAAGTAATTTATGTTATCTGTCTGTAACGGATTTTCGTAAAGATAGGTTTTGTAAGACTGTGTCAATTTTTTGTTAAAATCATTTATTTATTAATTTGGTTTAATCAACTAGTCTGGATGGTTAAATTGTTGAAGACAAAATGGAATTTAAACCTCTGTACTTAAAGTACATCGCAATAAATCGAAGATCAAAATTGATATTATTAGTGCCATTTTTATGCTTCATAAATCATTACGCGCACACGTCCATGTAAATAATGACATAATATATTCTAAGCTTGTGAAGCGTCATAAATAAAGCTTAGCTTTCAGATATGTACCTACGTAATCATAAATAATAAAGCATGCGTTCGATGCAGATCTATACTTTCATGCAATAAATTTTTAAGAAAAATATTTAAACTTAATGTTCATGTTTACCTTTTGTACGCCAATCTTATCGAGAAGACAAGAGTTTGCATGCATCACAAGCCACGTCTTTAATAGAATAAATTGTGGCGTGTGAGCCACGAAAATATTTGTCTTCTTTATAAGACTCTGGTGCTCAAAAAACAAAAATTTCACGAAAAAATGTGTAAAAAATCAAAGTAAATAAACTTTTGTTTAAACTTTTTTTATGTATCCTTTTTCAAAACTTTACTTGCCATGATACTTATTGCCAATAGCGGTTATCATACCATTGCGTAGTTTTAATGCAGCGAACTATTTAGTTAAGAACTTGTAAATATTTTGTTATTTATTAATAACGGTTTTTACTTAGCGGTTTATGTTATATGTACTAACAGCTTGAGTCGTACAATTGTAATGGCATTTTTTCCAATGTCTCATGAAATTCGTTGTACAAAACTATTCGGAGTTGCTATGATTAAAACTATTAACAACTCCAATAATGTGAGCTTTTTGATAAAGGTTTAATTTATATTTTATTAAAAGATTATTTAAAATGAGAATGTATTATTTAAATGAATAGAAGTTTAAAATAAATGTCAACTTGTTCGCAATAATCATGACTTATAAGCCGTTTTGTCACGTAACAATTCCGATGAATAATATCTGAATTTGTACCCTTTGACGAATATACATCATATTCTTTATTTACTTAATAGGTGATATATGTTATCTTAGTTACTATTAATCTTTTATGTTACTTTTATTATATTATATAATCACCGTAATAAATAATGTTGTTTTATTTGAATTACAATGTGTCTACCTAGGTCCACCTTCGTTCTTCTGCTCCAATTTAGTAGTATTCATTTATCAATCACTGATGAATCACGGGATTGATTTATTACACTAAACTATTGTTTATTGAACTGTAAAATTGTAAGAACTATACTTTACTGTATTGTAAAAAACAAATTTATAAATTTGCAGGTAAGTGCATTAGAAAATACGAAACCACCACCACGGGATTAGAAAATACGAAAAATCTAATTGAACCGAATCGACTAATAAATATGTTAAGTTCTAATAAGTAAGTTTCGAAATTGATTGATATGAATCGTTGAACTTGTGGGAAGTTAGGTAGTCGTCCTGTTTTAATCAGTTTATTAAACTTGGTGGTTGTTATAGAGGTAGCAGTTGGTTCTGATGAATCACTTTAGTAATCAATATACCTACATAGTTCATTACTAACAGCTGGGGAGAGGATTTGAAAGTTGGTAGAAGAAGTCAACGACAGACTGATGATAGCACCCTAATATCTGAGAAAAAATGGATTGAAATAACAAAACATCCAACAGCCTAGAGACCTTGCCACAGAAAGGGTTCATATTTTAATGACGAAAGTAAACAGAAACAAATTATCTCGCCCCCTATTACATGGGACTTATAACATAGCCGGCGAAACGTGGGTGTACTGCACACCTCTGCCTACCCCCTCTGTGGAATACAGGCGTGAGTCTATAACAAACAAATGAACCTAACCACACATTAATAAGTATATTTTTTTGGTTTCTTTTAATTTAAAATATGGATAATGGATGTATAAACATTTTTAAAAAGCATTATACCTGCTATGCGAACACTAAATTTTTGTAGTTAGAAAATAATCAATTACGAGTAAGATTTTAACCCGTTCTCTTATTCATCAGTGGACGACACGTTTATCAAAACAGGATACATTTAGTTCTAGTCTACACGAAATAGGTGGACTAAGCGGCACTTTTGAGTGGTCTACGAGTGGCCTACGCGTGGTCTACGCTTGGTCTACGTGCCGTCTACGCGATGCCTACGTACTTCCTACGAGCTGTCTACGCAGTTACGCACTGACTGTTAAAGTCTACGGATGGCCTACGCGTGTTCCAACGAAGGATATTTGATTATGAATTGCGATGAGTGCTAATACTATCTACGTAATATGATATTAAATTTAACAAAACGTATATTTTGTAAAATCAGTCACCTCATTCATTGAACATATTTAATCTTGTGCAATTGTTAATTGCGCCGTCATATATTTCGACATATAATCACGTCGTTCACGTTCACAGGCGATTAATGTCATGACGTTGACGACATTCAAGGGTTAATGAGGTTTGCAAGTACCTGTGAGCGCTTCATTCCATATAAGCGCAAATGCGAAGCGAATGCGAACCTTACGAAGTACATTCATAAACTTAACGAAATTGTGTATAAGGAATGTCGTCTAGATACCTGTCTAGATACGAATGAAATCCTTTTATTTGGAGCGAAGTTGCATTTGGCAACATTTAAAAATGTATATTGAATTCTTAAGTGTAATTTGGTAGGAACCAAATTAAGCTTGAAGCTAAATTGGCACGAGTATTTTAAAATGTAGAAATAGATGTTAATTTTAAAATAATCGTACATACCTATAATTAGAATGTCGTCGTTTAAAGTACTTAACTTTTTGATTAAATTCACCAAGTTTTGTACAAATAAATATATACGAATACTATTTTAATATAGCTTGAACTAAATAATGAAAAATAATCAGATTAAATAAGAAGCCTATTTTTATTAATACAATCTATCTAAGTATCTAATCCAATCTGTATCTGTTACCTAAGTATATGGAGTCATAGACTTATTTAGTTATATAATTCAGTCATAAAAATCTAAAACGTACTATTTCGGGGTTACCTAACCAGTTTTGAACGCAAGTTGAGTCTTTTTTAAGAGCTTCCTCACGCTGCGTTTGAGGCCCAGCAGGCTTTTGATTAAAAGACTATAATCAAAAAAGCCTATATGCTATAAGATTTTACTGAATATATCATAGATATTTTCAAAGAGAATACTCGTTACTATGGAACATTGTTTACAAAGCTATAAACAGCTATCAAGTTATATACATATCAAGATATATAAGCTATCAAGTAGAGATAAAAAGTTACCTTTGCGCTCGATAGATGGCGCAGTGCAGCCCCCCCTCATTTCTAAATGGCGGTGTTAAGATTCTCCGCGAATGAATGACACTCGCCATACAACTCAATTCAAGTATCGCTTCTCGGCCTTTTGGCTAAGATCAAAGTGTAGTATCTGTTCTTTTCAGCTTAATATCTGAAAGTTCCCTCACTGAGGGACCAGTATATTAAACTGATTTTTGAAAATCGACGGGATGTTCGGGGCTCGCTCCACTCCCGTCACGGGTCGGCCCGGCATTGCAGTGCCGCCGGGATCGGCCCACATAAATACTTAGAAATCTTACTTGAATCTTTAGATTCATTATCATGCATTACTCATTTTATATGTCATAATAATAATAATTATTGAAAAATATAAACTGTTACCTAAACTAAAAGATAAGGTAATCGAAATATCAGATAAGATCAAAATCAAGAAAGAATATTGTGTAATAGTAACATTTTGTAGAATCTAGATCTCCAAAAGTAAATTCGTTTTACACGTTTTAACATAATAGTATTCTTATTATTACTCATCCCTGTAGTGAGCTCCAAGTACAAAGCGTTGCGACTCAATATTGCTTCGACAATATTCTATAGGGCGTGGTACTTGAACGGTTGAGCGTAGTGATATGAACTGTCAATCACCATGATGCTTCCAAGCCGATTTGATTGCCTCTTGAGAGTGGGTACGTACTCTTTCATTCTAAAGATTTTGCAATATCGTTGACGATTTGCTCAGTGCTCAATCAAATTATGGAGACTCACTTTTTTTGATTTAGGTAAATAAATAAATGAAAACAAACTTAACGTGTCTTGGTATATTTAAAGAATCAAAAAAAAAAATCCGATTTTGATTAAAAGTATAAAAACTTTTTAAAAGCATAATAAGATAAGTATAAACACAAATTGGTCTAGTGGTAGCAAGCGCGACTGCTGAGCATGAGGTCCTGGATTCGATCCCCGGATCAGGCAAAGTGTTATTGGGTTTTTCTATTAGGAAATTCTCAATAGCAGCACGGAACTCGAAATCTGGAGTTGTGCCCGGTTAATGGCATTAGGCGCTCCCATTATTACATAGGACTTATATCATAGCCGGCGAAACGTGGGTGTACTGCATACTCCTCAGCCTACCCTCTCTGGGGATTACAGGTGAGAGAAAATGTTATGTTTATGAATACAAATCAGGATTGTTTAGATTAATTAAATGTCCTAATTATTTTTATGTATGTTTTTTACTTGTTTATGCACATGATTTGCATATTATTTATGTTTTATTTATTATATAATTTTTTTTGCGAGTTTCTTATTAAATAATTTCATTAAATGTCCTAAATTATAATAATTTAATAAGAAAATTTGAAAAAACAACTGATACGGATGGGATTCGAACCCACGATCTTCGACATACCGTGTCGACGCTCTAACCGCTGAGCCACCGTATCCCATCGGCACCAATCGAAATTTCAAATCTCTTTAACACGCCTAGGGCGTGTGGCGACATCTATCGGAATACATTACGTATCCCGACTCAGTGCTCTAAACTTTGCAGTTTTAGAAGACACCGATGCGATATTACCAATTTTCTTAATATTTTGTGAAATTTTTTACATGTTATAGCACATGATAGCTTATTAAATATAATAATTTAATAAGAAAATTTGAAAAAACAACTGATACGGATGGGATTCGAACCCACGATCTTCGACATACCGTGTCGACGCTCTAACCGCTGAGCCACCGTATCCCATCGGCACCAATCGAAATTTCAAATCTCTTTAACACGCCTAGGGCGTGTGGCGTGGCGTGAGGTTGTTTTTTCAAATTTTCTTATTAAATTATTATATTTAATAAGCTATCATGTGCTATAACATGTAAAAAAATTCACAAAATATTAAGAAAATTGGTAATATCGCATCGGTGTCTTCTAAAACTGCAAAGTTTAGAGCACTGAGTCGGGATACGTAATGTATTCCGATAGATGTCGCCACACGCCCTAGGCGTGTTAAAGAGATTTGAAATTTCGATTGGTGCCGATGGGATACGGTGGCTCAGCGGTTAGAGCGTCGACACGGTATGTCGAAGATCGTGGGTTCGAATCCCATCCGTATCAGTTGTTTTTTCAAATTTTCTTATTAAATTATTATATTTAATAAGCTATCATGTGCTATAACATGTAAAAAATTCACAAAATGTCCTAAATTAATTGATCCAGGTGAACTCAAGACGGACAATGGGAAGTGGAAGGTATTTCAATATGTAAACTATAACGGCAGGTAGTCTTCTCCTGGTTCTGACCCATGATAGAAGGACAAGTTTACATCAGGACTTCTAATATTTTTGCATCAAGTTAAAATAAAACATACCTATTATTTTTCTGAATGTTTATATTAAGTAAATTTAAATAAATGCTAGATTAAAAATGCAAAAATACTCAGTTAGCTACCGTTTCATTATTATTATTTTGTCATTGGTCAAATACGTAATATATACCGAATTAAAGGCGACTATTTAAATATTTTAAGGGTTATAATAGTAGAAAAATTAGTAAAAGTTTACTAGGTCATACTTAGAATTACCAAGTTAATTGGGTAAATGTCCGTATGATAAAGTAAATTTAAATTGGGCGATTACCCATATACTTCTAGGTTTAATCAACGCAGGCTCGATAATGTTAGATTATTAAGTGGAATTAAAAATCGAATGGATACGTCTTAGGTCCTCACTATTTATTTTTCACTTCAAGGCTAAGTCGACTTTAGATTATCAGCAACCTAACAGGACAGGATCCTAGCTGAGTAAGATGGGTTACCGATGTTGATACAAATAGATCCCCTTAACTTAAGCCGAGTAAAGTTTGGTTACCGATGTAAGATGTTGATACAAATAGATCCCCTTAAGTTAACATTATCCACCCAGCCAGCCTTAGGTGAACCTAATTGTGTACAGAACAACGATGAATATAAATTTCGAATATACCTGAAGGGTCTGGGTTATTCTAAGTAAAGCAAGTACTCCAGCATCGGTCTGTCCAACCAAATTCTTTAGATATCCGTTGGTATGCTTGAAGTCACTCGGTGCAGAAAGGAGGCGCACCGTGTGAAAGCCGACGTACGCCTTTGCGAACATACCAGAGACGCATTATGGTATTGTTATACATAAATAATAATTATAAAATAAACTTACATACAAAATTAAAATATAAAGGTATGTATTATAAATATTATTAATTATTGTGGAGATGAATCTGCTATTAAATATAGTGTAAAATGATACTCTTGCATTTGGATTTGAAAGAATGACTTTATGTACTACAAATCTTTACAATAAATACTTACTAAATTATTTCTACGTAAAATACATTTCAGAATATAAAAATAAGTTAGTTGCCTTACAGAATAATTATAATTACAAACTACATCGTGTCACTCAGCTTTGAATGTCAATATCACAGACAATTGAATCAATTTGTTTCAAACTGTGTGTATCTAATACTTTTCGTTTGCTTTCGTCAGTTCAGTTAGTCCTAATCTACATACTTATCTTTATGCAAATTATTTACCAAATATTTTAGGTCGGTTACACCATTTGCATATAATTTTTGTATAAAAGGCATACCTACATACTTTGTATAATAAAAAATACAAAGTAGGTCATTCTAATTGTGCTCGAATTAATACATTTAGTAATTAATAAATGCAATGTTACAATACTTTTGATAACATCAAATATAGTAAAAAATATAGATACACGATTTATTATTTCCATGTGACATAGCATAGTTAAATATATTCGATAAAGATAGATACACTTTCCAAAAATATTTTTGTACCATAAACATGAATTTTGTGGATATATTTATTATTTATTTTAAAATATATATTATGTTTGTAGGAGTAGTAAGAAGAACTCAAAGTTCTGTTGTAATCCACCATCAATGTTATTCACACCTACATCCTAATATTTGCTTGCTTGCTTGTTCCCTGAATTGTAATTAACAAGTTCAGTAGTTTTAAGCCCTTGTCGGTAACATCCAAATACAGGCTAATTGCAACTCAAACTGCCTATACCTAGATGTTGTTTAATGTTTTGTTTAACAATAATTAACAATTAAGTACTTGGGTAGTTTTAAGTACTATAACTTTTGTTAAACTTTGCCTTTTGTATGTTTCCCCTGTGTGGTGTCTACGCTTCTCCCACTACGTGTCGTAGGCGACTAACGTAGAGAAAAGGTCACAAACTAACAGCAATCTACGGTACGTTACGCACAAAGTTACGGTGTTGTAGCTATTTCTGGTGGGAGGCATTGGCCGTGGGCCCGTGGCTTAATACTACTTGGCTTTGCATAGCTTTCTTTATTGTACCAACGTTTTCCTTTCATTGTCACTGTTTAGCAAAATACAGATATCCGCTTTTGATTCTATAGGACCCTCACTCATTGCTAGAGGAGGGTTGGACCAACTTACATATACTTATGTCCATTCCTTTGCATATTTTCTCATATTATATGTACCTACCTATATTACGTCATGAGGATACCTCAATGCCATATTCGCTGCATGGTTCAATGTCATCGATTATGTTCATAGTTTTTTATTATGGAACCAGTCCCCTGCATCCAAAATTGAATTTGTCAGTTATAATAATATAGATCAGGATATATAGATAATACATGATTTAACATATTGCTATTGACATGTACGTACAACGTACATTAACTATTACTACCTTGTTTACTATCTACAAATTGGTTGCTGCAAATACTACATGTTAGTCTAAATTACTTTTGTATTCGCTATTGAAATGGGCCCTGTAGTCGTTTAGACGTTTTGTTATTTTGTACGTTTAACATTGATTTTGATAATAAGTATATAGAATTAAGTTCATTCTTTGTCTTTTTAGCGCATTGAATATAAATAACAGCAGCCGGTGTTAGCGCCTTTTGCATCTTTTCGTCATTGACTGAGATAATCTTCTCTTGCATCGCTTAGATTAATGTTAACATTTGTGTTTAATAATATTATAGCAAATATCCAGATAAGTTATAGAGGACCCGAAAGATTTTCTTGACGTCGAAGGGTATAAAGCTAAAATACCAGCAAGCCTATCCACTTTTCGATTATTTTAATAAATCAAATCAGATCGGGTATCGCTCTCAAAGAAGTGTAACCAAAAGCTAGTGGTTACAACGTGGAGTAGATGTCAGATGCACGTGATAGCGCCTGCTGGTCGTGCAAGTGGTCGCAGCAGGCGCAGCGCAGTCAGCGTGGCGGGCGTCGACTCACGCGCAGGAGCACCGGCCCTGCGCGCACGTCCTTGAACAGACGAATGGCCTCTCCGTGTGTCAGCCCAGCTGTGCCCCGACCGTTGACTGATTGGATCTCGTCTCCTGGAAATTGTAATATGGACATTAAATAACGATTAAGTAGGTACCTAACTACGTAATTTGTTTCGAGATAATGATTCAAATGATATAATGTTTTATTCGTGTAATGAAGCTTTTTTATTAATTTATTATCTCAAGAACACAGTTTTATTGTGATGTACTGTAGGTATTTATTATAAGTCTTGTTGAATGCTACAAGAAATAGGTATCACCCAATCATTATATTGTAGCTCTTTCGAATCTGTCAGTGTTACAAGACAGTACCTAATTACTAAGTATCGTACATATTGTACTTATGTGGTGTTATTTTCACCTGACTGCTGCAGATTTAGATCACAATATTGCTTTTCCTATTTGTACACCACATTTTTTTCATCACTGCGGCAATTTTAAGGGCTTATGCAAGACCTATCACATAGTAAATTATATGAAATCTAAAAAAATAATTAAGTAGTAGAAATTTACTGTTTATGTATATGCAAGTTGCATTCAATTCTAAAATTTTAAACCAATTACTGTAGGTAAACGAAGTGCTGCTGCAATTATGTTTATATGCCATATTTTTATGGTGTTTTGACACTGTTGTGGTTCCATGATAAGGACTGTTTTTTTTATTTATGTCATGTTTGTAACACGAATGGCAGATGGTTCCGCAACGTGGTCAAATTTTAAAAACACATTTTTAACGAATTTTTATGAGATTAAGTGGTGCAGGTGTGCACAGGAAGAAAAACTGGAAATATTTTATAGGTGTAAAGACATTAATATCCGAATAAGAAACTGGAAACTAAATTAAGTATTATGTTGAAATAGTTTTTGATGTTCTTATGTTTTTAAGGTTAATATCTCAAAAATTAAACTCGTTTGTTTTTGTGAAGATTTAAGTTGTAGAATCTGTAGTCGGCTGATAGATACCTACACAGCGAAATACGCCATGTTAAACGATACCTACAACCATTTAGAATGCACATAATAACTAGGAAATCGAACATGTTACACTTGCTTATTTATTTTTGGTGTTTGAAGATTCCTTCACATACTAGAAAGGCGATCTAATTGCCACGTGCCAGCGCTACTTAACTCTGCAGTTTGACTTTGAAAACTTTTTGTTTGACAGTTTGACTAAAGAATTTGACCTTTATTTTTATAATGTATACTTGCAGCAGGTGTAAGTTACTATTAAGTAATATGATGTGCAGCTGCCGCGCAACAGTCGCTAAGGAATTTTCTGCACCTTTTTATGAAGCATTAATAAACATATAAAGTGATCGCTCGTTAACTGAGAGAAATGGGGTACCAACTTCTAAGCATTCTTTGTTTTAAAATAATAGAAAATATTTAATTACTAAATATTTGCAATCCATTCATTTAAACAATATCTTTTATCGACTTCTACTAAATTGATTTACCTACTGTTATCAAAGGTCTACGAAACACATGCAGAATCGAGATTAGTTACGATAACCTAATTACAATGGGTATGCATAGGTAGTTTGAAGTACATTTAGGTATTTATAACGAATAAAATAAATTATTATAACCTATTCAAAAAAATACCTTCTCTGAGCGCAGATTCAGCTGCCTGGCCATTATTGAAAATTGTTTTGACAAAAATCCCCATATCTCCACGCGGTGAATCTCGCCCACCCACGATGCTGAATCCAAGACCCTTCCCGCCGGCTGACTTTGTAAACCGCACCTGCAAATTTATTCATGACCAGCTTAATGACAAGGACATCACAATTAGAATATTTTATATCAAAATATAATGTTTCATAAAATACCTCAAAAGTGTGTGTATCTCGTGGCTCAGGTGCTGGAGGTCGTTTCCCTGTATTTGTGGAGGCAGGTGGCGCGGGTGGCGGTCGCGCTGATCTTGGAGTCGCACTTACACGCAACTCTGCCACTCCATTCCGTAACTGCTGCATTGGTTCATGTCTCGACTGTGCACGTGGAAGTCTATACGGCTCCTCCCATAATCTCTGAGAATTATCACATGGAAGACGATTGTATCCATTTCTGTATGGGACATCTAATTCTACATTTTCACTGTAGGGACGACGACTTCGCCCCTCAGAACTATTCTTTCTTCTTTCTGGAATATAATTAAAGTCAACCACGTCTCGACTTTCGGCTTCATGGCTGATTAGAGGAGCGCGATCTCTTTGTGCTGCGGCATCTTTAGCTGCTCGATAGACGTTAGGTGAACTACATCGTCTGCGCACTGTTGCCGACTGTCGGGGCGGGGATGGTGATGGCGGATGTCGTACTGCTGTGGGACTAGGAACATAGAAAGTAGATGGTTGTTGCGGTGGTGGTGCCAACACGTCATGTGCAGATAATGCTCTGCGACGCAGCCCTCCACCAAGTTTTCCTAAGGCACGAAGTAAATCTGGGGCACCGCTTGTGACGCGGAGAGATGCTGTGGTGTAAACCTTTCCTCGATGTCTGAAGGATAGTTTGGATGGTGGTGCAGGAGAGCAGTGTGGTGGTGGCCGAGGAGGTGACGGTGAGCAGCGCACAGGACTCGGCTCGCGGTTACCAGAGCCCGGCCGTAATCTTGAGCACCGACGACGTAGTTTACGCCATCTTTGTGACAAGTTTGCGTTCCATCCTTCTTCTGAAAAGTTTATGAGAGAATCGATATTTAATTAGTACAATTAAATTGTTGAAACCACAATAGTGACATGGGTTCCTACTATTCCAACGGATGTTTATTTTGAAACTCAAATCTAACATCGTCCAGCTAATGGTCTAAATAAAACGAACAAACAAAGTGTAGGTCTATAGTAGGTACCTATAAACGATACAGCACATAAGGAAGTTACCTTTCTTGTTGGTGTCGGCGTCAGAGGCGTAGTCGTGTGTGCGCGGGGGCGGAGCGGGTGGCGACGCGGGCGCAGCAAAGCTGTGGCGCAGCGGTGTCATGCGCAGAAGTCGCGGACGGTCTCCCCCGCCACCGCGGGAGCCCCACGCCGGGGCACCCATTATCTCTAACGTCTGAAAAAAGAAACATACACTCGTAAACAATCTTCACCTAAAGAACAGCTGCAATACGGTAAGGATTAGGTAAAACATTATCCGTCGTATCATCGATTCTCTCATGGTTTACCTAACACCTCATTCTCTCCAAGAAAACCATTTCAGGGCTGCAGTATTTTAATTTATATTTAGTATCATCGTACCTATTATCTACATTATACAGTGAAATATTTTAAAAAACCTTAATCTTTAAGATCGTTACCAGTTGGGAATGTCCCCAAAAGTCTAGTTGCATTAAGACGTTGGATGGCAATGCTAGCCTTTGGGTTATGTATTTATATCCTAGCATTTTAGTACGGATTAGCTGCTACTAGTTGCCCCGATAGAATTTTGATAAGTTTTCGAGCTCCTGGACCACACGATTCTCCATTGTTTTCGTTTCAAACTTGACTTTATGTAATAATTAATTGGTTTTATATATTTCTAACTACTGGACGTGTCTCTAACTAAGACTTGTAGCCTGATTCAGAGTTATGAATAAAAGGAAATAGATAGACAAACAATGAGGTCTAAAATACATCTATAATATTAAAGTGGACGTTGTGGAATAAGTATAATAAGTAAGTTGCAACTCATAGAGTCATAATTACTGTAGTTGGAGTTAATAAACTTGAGCCATCATGCTCGCTAAATATAGTAGCCACTTGTGCATAAAAGAGATATAATTAGATATGACTTTATAACCACTTAATACTCCATAGAGGGAGTTTTACTTTGATGATAGTAGGCGCACCGCCAGTATGAATTGAATGTTTAAATAAATTTAAAAGTATAAAACTGGTAGTTGTTGTGAATTATAGACGCATAAACATTGACCACCGTGACTCCCACTCGGCTTGTCGCGTGGGTTTAGGACGGCAAACAACGACGTCCGGTCACCGAAGCCCTGTCGCATAACTTGAACAATTATGTTTAGTCGTGACCTACATACTTAGTAGAATATTTATACCTGTCTAACTAAGAAAAATAAGCTATGCCATGATTTTATTCCTTTGCCACAAGTAAAGTTTGGACAAATAATTTCCAGCATCACAGAATAATATTCTAGCACTAAATAAATGTCGATTTAGTGAATGTAATGAAATAGTAGCACGAAACACGTGTGTTAATACAGTTTGAAGTCTAAATATAAACAGCATTACTCATAGCTTCCACATCATAATTACACGCCGTTTACTATCACAGACAGATGTTATTGAAATTAGAATCTAACACAAACAACATTTCCTCTGAGTTAGTAGGAGCTGCCGACCGCTACCTCTTGCGGATATCCGCTGCGCCAGACTTACCCACCACTCATACTAAGTAGTAAATGCGCGCTTACTAAACTTTACGACTATCGTATTAATTTTTCTGTGGCCGTGAAGTAATTATAACCGCTTATTTGAAGTCAGAGAGTACTGAATAGAAGTCGCGTGCGGTAAGATATTAAACGACTAGTTATGACTTATGATTTGTACCCAGTTGTGTTGTGAAACGGTGGTTAAATGTCCGAGTATATTAGCTACGCATACCAAGTGCAGTGTAGGAACGTAGTAAAGGAATTCCTTGTCACGATATATCAGAACAAGGGATATTTCATCTGTAGAAATGTTAATAAAAGTCAGCTATTTATTTAATGCTGTTTAGAAAGCAGAATGATACTTGGGCGATATTACCCCACAAAAGGATCATAGCCAATAGGTATATTTTGCCTTTGAATCGTAATAAAACAACCAAGAAACCTAATATCCCAAGTTTGATCATAAAACAAGTATACATGTCGGGTCTCAGCTGTTCTAAATATTGATTTTATTACGCCTTTAAAGTTGAAGCAAGTTTATACATAAGTAATACATAAGGGGTGTATTTGCCTCAGCAGGATGATATTAATCTCAGAGGAATTTGTAGATTTGTAGCAGTGTGGACACAGTCAAGTAATTAAATTCCAGGATTGTGATCCCAAGGGTGAAGTTTACGACCAATAAAGGGCTTTGTGGTCGAACAAAACAAAAAACAAGGGGAAGGTACTATTAACTAGTTCCTTGAATTATAGATTTTATTCAGAATGAGTCACCATAAACAATAGTGTTCGTAACGGCGATTATTTCGTTAATTATGAATACGACCACTTACTATACTTTTCCTCAAACAAATGATTATGTTCCTTGAATTTTACAACAATTAAATACATAAACTGACACATAACACCGAAAATAAAAATAATAACAAAGACAAAAATTTTATTTATTATATGAATGATTCAGCAATGTATTTGCACTACAGTTCGTAATTGTTTTCGAAACAACCTGTAGTATGTGTAACAAGAAACAGTAATTCGTATTTAATAACAACTTGATCATTCCTGTTTCGTATCAAGAACATTGTATGATTTAATGCGAATTTTGTAAATATAACAATAAAATTGAATAGACTCATTTATCTAGGTAGGTATGATAGAGGAAATTGGCGGTAATTTTTGCCGGAGTAGTACCGTTGTGAGCCGAATTTGGCGGCGCTCGCGCCATATTGCACTGGTCACAGTGGTCACTGATCTTCCGGTGACTCGCTCTACTGTCATTGTCAATTACAGAAGCGTCAACATTTAAATTACTAAAATTAATGTACCTACTTAATGGTTAACTGAACCAGCACTGTATATTAATTGAATCGATAATAATGGCGCCTCGATATGTTTGACACAGTTAAAGAGACATCAATGGAGACGCGATGAAATCGTAACAGGTTACTCCCACGCTTTTGTCGTGTTGTGAGGTGTTTGGATTCTTTTTATCACTAAACGAACCGCGTTCTCGTTGAACTACAATTTAACTACTTATTTAATTTAATCCATGTTTTCCTTGTTGTATTATTACTTGATGGCATGGCGTGACGTAATTATGAATGAGTTCACTTAAACCACAAAACAAATAGAATTAGTCACAGTATCACAATAGTAACACCATTCCAGATCATTAATTTTAAATATTTATATTCAAATGTCGCATGGCCTTTTTTATAAGAAAGGAAATGGTGGTTTTCAACCACTCCTTGCAAGTATTCCGCAGTGGCGAAGGCTCCTACGGCTGCCTACTGACTGTGCCATTGATTGTTCTTGGGGTCGGCTCCGGCTTACCTCTTGGAAAAATTCACCCTCCGCCACTGGTATTCAATGTTAGCCTAAGTCATGATTTCAAAAATCTTGTGCCTATTAAAATGCAATTAAAAGGACAAATTAAATAAATGGTTAACAAACGTTATGTAAAGCAACGTCAAAAGCTTTGATTTATATAAATGCAGTAGAAATGATAATTATATAATAATAAACTCATGTCTTTATATGAGCTCGTGACAAAATCAAAAGTAGAATTCGTGGCATCAGCAGCCGGGTGAGACCGGGCGTGTCGATTGTTCCCCTGCGGCCCTTCTTTGAACTTCAAGTGGATTGCTATTAAGGCCTGAATCCATTAGTTGTTCATTCCACGGAAGTTTAAGTGGACTCTACCGCTACAATGCGATGTATGGCCCGGTAGAATAATACTGCAGTCGTTATCAGTAACATTTTTCATTTGTTTATTTCATTATTGTTTCATGTTCTCTAAACGTGTGACTATTAAGGTACCTATTGTGAATGAATTAATAATAACTATATATACATTGAGTCATTTTTTAAATTGTTTTTTAATAAGCCTGGAACTGTCTCACTGCACACTGCAGGGCAAAGGCCTCTTCTCATACAGAAAAGGAACGAGTATTAATCACCGCGCTACTTCACTGCGGGTTGGCGATTTCAGACTATTAGAGTGCAGGTATCCTTACGATGTTTTACGATAGAGTTATTGGGTTGCTCACCTATAAATTAAAACGTAGATTTCGTTGCAAATTTATGAAGGTTAAGAGGCAGGCAAACCTGATGTATGATTGTAGATTTATTTCAAGTTATATAGGTATTTCGTTCTAGACCCAAACTATCGCTTATTAGCAGGCACAAGTCACTCGGTCGTATATTATTGTTGGAATTTATAGCTAATATAACGTAACTGTTTGGTGGCCATGTTGCGCCCACACTTATTAACCAAACTGAGATTTATGCGTAACTACAAGAGCGATAGTAGCACAATAGGGCCTAAGGAATGTGACCCGCGTTTAGTACGTTACCTACATTAGCTTTGCCCTTCATACAGTTTAGACGATTCAGAACAGACAGTATCATTTTATGTATTTTTAAAGTTTCGTAGCAAAAAAGCGAGAACACATGTTAAAACCTTATTATATACCGCCACTTAACAATAGATTCTGATGAAATTGTACAAGTGTATTATTTGAGTACCTATCGTGAAAGTTATCAGCTCCATAGCTGTTAACTCCCGTCGTTAGTCGTTAATTTAAGGTAACTGTCTAGATTTCTAACTAACCAACTGTAACTAACTAACCACCTTATATATTATTATACCTATATCCACAATTTTCAGAATGCAATCCCTACTGTCCAACAAGTGCTTTACTGTTTTTTCTTTTTTGGGTTTATAAAATATTTATACCTATAGTTTTTTTTAGTGTCAACATAAAATATATAAAATGTTTATTTAAGGACAGAATAATTCTTATAACAATAAATAAACAAAATTAATTAAAACTATCTATGTATTATACAAATCTATAACCAAAACCTATAATCTAAAACCTTAAAATAAAAATTAATAAAGATATAAAACCCTTAATCTAAAAGACCGCTACCAGTAGGCAACGTTCCCAAAATGCTGGCTGCATTGCATTATTTTTTAAATATATATTACAATCTAACTAAGACTAATGAGTAATTTTAATTTAACTTTAAACAAATTTCTTAGACTGCTTCCAATAATACTGTACCTACTTAGTTTTAAGTTAAGGGGTAGATACTTTGTTCATGTATTCTTTAACTTTATTTTTTAAGGTCTCTTCAGTTCTGTAACTCAAATTCATGCCTACAATTTTATGTTTACGTTTTAAATTTTAACAAGTCTGGCTGTTCTTTTGTCTGGCTTGTCAAATTGTTAGAACAAATACATAAACGATGTCATACCTATTCTTATCTCATAAACTCATAACGCTAAATTTAGTCAGCGAAATAAATAAACTATTTTATTCGTTGCAGTTATTCTTTGCACAGTTTAAAGCGTTATTTATAATTTGTATGAACAAGTAGGCCGACTACGGTATTGTAAGTGCAATACGGTGGATCTCTTGTTCGCAGTTACATTGTTTGTAGTCGAATTAAGAGACTACCCGCGCTCTACATCTCAGCTCATCGAATGAATCTGGGAAATTGTCGCTATCTATCTCGCTCTTTCTATTATGATGTTCATCATTATTTACTATTTTTTTCTCATGAGAAATCGGTTTGCTCTGATTTCATTGTACAAGTAAAACTTGAAATTATGTTTTGTTAAATGGAAGCAGAACCAATGTCACTGGAAAATAATGAGAACCGTTAGTTACAATCCGCGACAGCGAAATTACAATCCGGCGAAAAATCATTCATGAACAACTATACATTTTTCGCCTGATCTGTGTGTGGATTAACATACCATCAGAATATAAGAAGAAGGAATAGAGAGTGTATTTGAGCATACAGCATTGATATTAGGTAACGACTGGGGACGTTTGCATATGACTATATGAACCCTCGCATGTCGAGGGCTCATATAGTCAACTCCTTCGAACTAACCTGTCGAGTTGACAAAGATTATATTGTGAACTAAACTGCTACATAGTTTTTTTTTATAATGTGATTAAAAGTTTAAAATTTTTAAAACATAACCGTTCCAACCATTTACCGGGCACAATTTGGGATACTTTGAATTTTCTAATGGAAAATCCCAAAAACTTTACCTGGGAATTGAACCCCAGTTCAATCCCCAGGTAAAGTTTTTGGGAACTTCGCGCTTGCGTCCACTAGACCAACTTTAACAATTCAGTTAAATATTTATTGCTTGTAGAGTACCTTCATAGCCTAGACAAGTATGTCAAATACGTAAAGATGTACTTATCTTAAGTTTATTTGTGTGGCGTATAATGAAGAGAGAACAATAAAACTCGTGTGAAAATATTTTAACATCCATAACAATGATGCCATCAAGTTAGTTGTGTTTAGCAGTTATTAGCAATTCCTACTAAAACATAAATATTTTTATAAAATAGGTATTTATGCAATGCGAACACACACTTCGAAATTTTGTAGAAAAAAGCTGGGCAAAGCTAGTTTTAAATAAAAGAAAGAAAAAAATACATAATTTAGGGTGCCTTGGGGAAATTCCGAAAATTAGGAATTACTACGAAACCACGCAATATTTTTTGTTCTGGCAACAATCACCTGGACGCCCCTCGCTTGATGTAAATATTTAATACTCTATTGCACTGTATTACTTTTAATATTTTTTTTAAGAAAGTTATTAATATTAATTACTATTCGTTTTTAACAATGTAGTATAGCGGGACAATAATATATTCAGAGAAATATTAGCATAAGAAAAATGCCTTCCTGGTTCTAAAAAATATGCCTTTCCAACTTCTTTGTGAATTTCTTACAGAACATTACGTATTCATACTATTCTACATAACAATGCACATGAGTTAAAATGTATGAACTTCCTAATACGACAAGCTCATTGAATAGAATCCATATTAAAATAACAAATAAGAAAAAGTCTTAATGTGGAGAAGAATATTACGTCATATTATAACCTACGCTTAGTTTAAAGTACGACACCAATATGTTAGGTATGGTGTATGGTACTTTAATATTATTCTTTCTTACAGCCAATTTTCGATATTCTTTGTAAATATGGATTTGTGGAAACTGTCTAGAGTGGTGTAAAATAAACAAATATAGGTAAATATATTATGACAATAAATTTGGATAACTTGATATTAACAATACAATTCTGTATATAAGTGATGTATTCCTAGTAAATATACGAGAACACGTCTCTCCGTAGAAAACTGATATTCAGCTGCAATTGGATAGGTTAGAAGCTGAGTCTAAGAAAGTTTGGGAAAAATAAGGCTAGGAGGATGACGATGATATATTTATTTAACGTACGGAACTGAATGTAATAAGTGCTGGCTAGCGATCCTATAGTAGGTAGGTATGTCAGTTTGTTTCAAGTTTCAATTGATGGATGAATGACGGCCGCAATTTTCGACGCGTGTAACGATGTCATATGTAGGACAACGTACAGGGTTTCGCAAGAGTAAAAGCACAGTAAAAGTCAATTTATTTAAACTGGTGAACTCAATGTTGTATTAAAATTTTCATACACCATATCGCTGCATAAAGTTTACTATAAAAATATTATGCATAAATTTTATTACAGATGTGGCTGATTTCGAAATCAAAAACAGTTATAAGTACCTAATCACAACTTCTGATTTCAAATACATACATTTCACGCTTGCGTTTCCTAGAGGCAAAGGCACAGGCAGAGTACTAAATACAGAGTATTACAAAAAGGTGACATAAATTCAAGATTTGCAATGGGTTTCTAAGAAAGATTGTGCCAATTTCTAAATTAAAACAAAACTTTTCTGGGTGAAGAGAATCATTTAAAGAAAACAAGCACATCTGAGAGATGCTCGCAATGGTATGCCAAATCATATCGAAGGATTACTCTGATACTACCTACGTTTTTCATCAACAAAGAGACGATACGCAGTATTGTTTAACAGATACCATCTTTAAGTCAAATAATGATGCAATTTCATCATGTTTAACTACAAACTACAAAGAATCCTATTGTCAAATACGACAGTGACAAGCAATGTTTATTTATTATGTTATTTACAAAGATCGTACAACGTAACGTTGTCTGGTTACAACTTACAACGTAGGTACAACTATTTCAGTGTATAATAGGTAGTATAAGATTTTTTTTTTTAAATATCTAATCAAAATAAATGTAGGTAATGAAAATTCAAAAACAAATGGACTTTCGTTATTCTATGAAACGTATCTATAAAGTGTCATGCATAATTTATTTACAAAGCCAGTTTTTGAGCTTTCTGACATATCTCTTTTGAAATCAGCTGACAGTGAAGTCTTAATTTAAATTTAATGAAGGTATAATTAGTTAATTACTATTTCGATATCTATATTTTATCTCTGTAGAGTAATTGGTCCATGAGAGCCCTAGTTACATGCAGCTCTGTTAATCAAAGACGTCATTGTCTTGATTATCGGCGTGGGAGACCCGGAATATGCGGCGTGTTTATTATTGCGTACTCTATCAAGTACTATCAGTATAAATTATATTATATTTAATACGAGTACCTAATCTAATCTCATTCGTAATAGTAAGGGAATCCATTGTCAATTCAATAACATCAAAGTTAATCAACATATCCAAGATCGTAAAACTCTCAGAGTAACTATTTAGTAATTATATGTGCTCTACGCCCGACTAAATATAAAAAATTGTCTAGACTTATAGTAATAAATACACACAATTTTTTTTTCTTTTTTTTTTTACTTGGAAAGAGGGCACGTACAATTCACCTATCAATAACATTGAAGGCATAGATTTTTTTGTTGTAAGTTTTGTTCATTAACAGTTAGTTAGTTTGTGCTGCTCTTCGTCAGCCTTAAGGGAAATTTGACAGCGTGCTTCTGGGGATATCTTTTTAGAAAAACACTAGGAGGTGGTGTCTATGTGTGTGTTGATGTTGTCTATGTAAAATTGACGATCCAAAAGAGCTAATTACTTAGTGTATTAAAAAAAAAAGATTTTGACTAATTTTGTTCTTCAGAAATAATAGTAGTACCTACTTAGATTCTCTAATAAATATAAGTTTAGCTTTATATGTTAGATAGTATTGTAAAACTTGTATTCAGCTACCTACTTAGTTTTTGTAGAGTCAGCCGAATAAATAATATTGCACGCTTGTATTACCTACTGGTCTAATAAATAAGTTAATATAGGTACCAACCAATGCGATCATATTTCGTGTCATGACTTCGTGATTCGCAAGTTTTTTACGTACTAGGTAGTAGGTATATCTAAACTAATACTATTGTTTAAGTTTGATGACTGGTCACTTTATACAATTAGTTGATACTATCGAATAACACAGGAAATTACATTAGGTTTTTTTAGGTCGTAATGTGTTAGTTTTTCTTACGCATAGGCGACTTGGCAATCTTATAGAGTAAGTTTCAAAGACAACTAAGAGATTTTGGCAAGGAAAATTAACTTTGACCTTTAAAAAATAACACGTGTCTCGTTTTTCAAGATCCAAACTTTCATTAATTAATTGCGTTTCCAATGGCTGTGAAATAGGTATTAAATTTGAAGACAGACAGAAGACAGATAGACATTAAATACATAGGATAAGTTACATGTTACTAAAATATTAGACCCACTAATGTTTGTTAAATAATACCTACTAATAAAAACAAACAATTTTTTTTCAAAATCCGTTCAGACCTACGACTAGTGAAAGAGTAATAATAGTAGATTATTAACCAAGGGGATAAAGCAGTGTCTTCTGTCACGGGTGACGATTTAAATCGCGAGCGTAACAAAGGACTCGAGATTTACTCCCGAGCGTAGCGAGGGTGTTAAAAACTTAAATCACGAGCGAAGCGAGGGATTTAAGACGAGTCCTGAGTGTAGCGAGGGATTTAAGTTCACCCAAGACTAAGACAGCTTTATCACCTAGGAAAATACTCTACTTTTCGTACCATTTGCGAAAAAATTAACACAATAATACGTACTGATTCTGAAATTGATAGACCTTTCGCACTTCTCCACGTTGAAAATTCTTCATAAGTTTTAAAATAATTTTCCTTGGATTTTGTTGGAAGCAAATTTTTTATAATTGCGGCAGCATTTGCACTGATGGAATCCGACAATTCAGTCACTGTCGCTTTGATTTAACATCGTAACGTGTTTTTAGAACATTAACTTAACGCGGCAAATTCCTAGACCAATATTTTTTTGTCGGAAAAGCAAAGGCATCAAGCTCATACGGCCTCGTCGGTTTTCGTAATTTTATTTAATAATCATAACTGCATAATAAATGCGTATTCCTTTTTCAAAAAGATGTGTAATATACAAACTCAATGGTAACACAGATGTAGTTCAGTATATGTCGGTAAGTATTCCAAATTTAAATCACATTCTCTCCCTAGAGCATGAATGAAATTCAGTACAATTTTCTTTCCCTGTTTTGAACAGGTTAATAATGATTATTGTTATGTTCGCTTTTTGAAGCATAGAATGTCACTTTTTTGAGCAAGTGGTACGAAAACATCCATCCATGTATATACATCCTCACAAACTTTCACATTTACAATATTAAGTAGGATCCCTTCGATAAGTAATTACTATAAAGCCTCTAATACCTACATTTTAAAAGTAATGATCCTATGGCGGTAATAAGATGCACAAGTAGACAAGTAGGTATTGAATGAACGTCTGTGAAATATAACAAGTACCTACAAAATACTAGCGCGTGACTAGAAGATATGAAAGGTTAGAAACGTTAAAATTCAGAACAATAAAATACGCCAAACGTTGCATGGTGCACTCTCGACGATTGGATAGATCAAGGACTTTCGAAATATGGAAGTAACGATCGAATGATTTGATTGCTAACAATCTAATCAAAGGAGAAGGTCTAGCCGATTAGGTAATTTTGTATAAGTCATAATGATCTTTGTAACATTCTTAAGACTTGATCTTTGTAGAATAACAGTTATAATTATTATGTACTATCCAAATCCAGGATGCAGGGTGCTTCCAACCGGCCAATCTGGAAGGCATTGGGGGAGGCCTATGTTCAGCAGTGGACGTCTTATTATGGCTGAAATGATGATGATGATCCAAATCCACCAAGGTTCTTCTGAGGGTACCCAGCTTTTGGCTTAGAGGGAAAGGAGGCAAATCAGAAATTTCCTAGTATACATATTATGAGGGTTTTATTTAAACAATATAATTGAAAACATATAAGTCAAGAAAGACTATAAATTATCTGAATCTGAAGCACCTACATTGATATAAGCCATATAAGACACGAAACCATGCACCATTTCTGTCACACGATCGACGATGCTCAATTAGGAAAAAATCGGTGGATTTAGTTTAAAATCTGAATATTAACGAGTAATTTATTTAAGAGCCACCTACTTTTGGGTGTCTTACTAATCCTTTAGCCCACACTCACTGACTATAGTTGGTGAATCTTGTTCAAACTTAATGAAAATAAACCCGGTTTCCTTTTTAGGTGGTGCACAAACTCAATAACTGCTGTTTTTAATATGCAATACTTGAATCTAAAATTAGTATTGAATCAGAGACATCCGTGTTTTGTAACGGTTTTATATCCTTGTGTTCGATTAGACGTCGTTATTCAGTTGAATTCAAAAAAGCTGTTGGCATTTTGCTTGTTGGGGTTCCGTAACGAAAGGTTCCAATGAGACCCTAATATTAAAATCTAGCTATCATGGGGCTGTATCTCAGTAAACGTAACAAGAAGCCACAAATTTTTTTTAATCACTTACCTAAGTGTTACTATTCAATTAATAAAAACGTCAGTAGTAAATTAAATAAGCTGAAGTTGGACCCTTAATGTATTGTGCGACTCACAATTAGCCAGTTATTTATTCTTATGCTAAGGCGTTTATAAATTGTTATTTTACCTTGTGATTTTCATAGACTATACTTAGGTACTTAACTAGATAATTAAGCAAATAACATTCAATAACAGTAAGTAACAACATTAAATTGTAAGCGTACCAAATGGTAAATTTGATTATGATTACTAGATACCAGATGTTTACAAATTTAATCCTCTATGATATCATTTGCACAATAATATGATCTAAATACCTACTAGAGATTAATCGCTCTAATGGATTGATGCAAGTCACAATAAGAACCGCAACATGCATACGGTATAGGTAATAAAAGAGGGTGCGGGATTAATGCACGACGCTGATGGTGCACAAATAACTTTACCACTGGATCAAAATAAAATCACTCTTATTGTCATGCAACAAGGGCTCCCAAAACAGCACATAATTTTTGGTCCGTTTGTCTGCTGGAGTGTGGCGGGCGAGGGTTCAAACTATGAGGGAACGTAGAAAAGCAACGAACGATGCGTTATTTTTTGTGCAAATATTTTTTAAGCATTTATTTATCTATTTCCATGTGACTGAACTGGGGGATATTGAAATTTGAATAAATGTTGAACGTAACTGTGTAATATGGAGGAAAAGAAATACAAAGAAAAAACTTTTGTTATAAACTTAATATCCATAGAAGATTTTAATTCGTTTAACACGTTCGGCCCCAAAAGTAAACATTCAGACAGTAAAATAAAAACAACGGTTTCTATAATTGCAGACTTTCAAATAAAATGCTACACGACTTACAAATCAAAATATTGGTATACCTTAGGAGTACGGGTTCAATTCTGCTACATTTATAATGTTTGTAACTTAACAAAGAAAAAGTCTAATGCTAAAAAAAAATAATATTAAAATTAAGTAAACAAGAAAAGCTATAAGTTATAAACAAAGTGAAGTTATGGCTTACCTTAAAGTTTCTAAAAGTCCGATTGACACGTTTATTTTACAAACTCTTACATCGCGGTTTTTTAAACTTGAACTGTAGTTTTCATACACAGTCTGCACTGACACTGCAATAATGCACTCGATTTAAGATATCGATCGTGACGTAACTGAAATGCACGATCTTGCCGGTACGCGCGCTGCACCGTCGCACGTTCGTCTAAACCGAATGACGAATTAATACTAACATAACCTCAAATTTACGCGCGCCGCTCGAGAAATTGTTTATGCTGTCTGTACACCCATAAATGGGGTACAGTTGTGAAGAAGAAGGAAATACAATAAAACCCATGAGAGACAAAGAACGAGTGATGACAAAGGTGTATTATGTTTTGATAGGGGGAGGTGGCGACTTTATTGCGATAGAGTTTTTCGTTAACGGCCGCTTCCTTTATTATTTAAATAAAAATATTAATTTAATAAAACCGGTATTTCTTTTATCATTAATAGCAACGGACATAGTAGAATAGAATATTACAATTACATTATTTGTAAACATTAGAGCCAGACCTAGAGACCGGTCTGGCTCTGCTCTATTACTATCTAGCACTACAATCTGTCACACCTATATTGAGAAGTTATTAAAGAAAACTATAATAAATTCGCCTATAGAGTTCCACTTCTGACAACTCTATAAAATGGCTTGTTCCCAAAGGTCCACGAGCCTATTGTTCTCAAAAAATAAAAGTTCATACTTGACTTCCCAACGGGTCCATAGCTTTTTAAAATATTAAATATTTTTGTTCCCAACAGGTCCATGAGAATGTCTGGTACAG
The DNA here is from genome assembly GCA_936450705.2 of Protodeltote pygarga. NCBI lineage: Eukaryota > Metazoa > Arthropoda > Insecta > Lepidoptera > Noctuidae > Protodeltote > Protodeltote pygarga. The sequence continues at coordinate 8,295,511 of OW388249.2, read as the reverse complement.
TCGGCAATAAAAGCATGCTACGGAATAAAAGTTTATTATTTTTACAAAATAAAAAAACATACACGTCGAATTGATAACCTCCTCCGTTGTTTTTTTCGTCGGTTAAAAAGACAATGAATATAGGTAAGGACTAGGACTGCCTCGTTGGTCTAGTGGTAGCAAGCGCGACTGCTGAGCACGAGGTCCTGGGTTCGATCCCCGGGTCGGGCAAAGTGTTATTTGGTTTTATTCCATTACAAAATTCTCAATAGCAGCACGGAGTCTGGAATTGTGCCCGGGTAATGGCAATAGCCTCGCCCCCTATTACATGGGACTTATAACATAGCCGGCGAAATGTAGGTGTACTGCACACCTCTGCCTACCCCCCTGGGGAATACTGGGGAAAAAATATATAGGTAACTAAGAACTTTTTATTATCATTTATATGAATCTTACAATAAAATCGACTTAAGCATTATAAAAAATTTCAGCAATCGAATAGTTACAGGATGTTATCCATATCTTACACTTAAATAAACAAACATTATAAAAAATCACAGTTTCAGAATAATCACAGTAAATCAGTCTCAATCTCGGACTAAAATAGACTTAAACATTATAAAATATTAGTTTCACAATAATCACAAAAAATTGCACACAAATAGTGCGCACGTCGTCAGGTATTAGTTTCTAATTTGCAAGAAATGCTAATGCAAAAAAAAAAATCTTCGTAAACAAACCGCAAAAATTCAATTTAATAATTAATTTAGTTAAAAATCATAATTATTTTTTTTCTTTTTAGTTCCCTTTTTTTGTCGGTTGTTTTCTTTTTGTTAAAAAGTTTTTTTATTATATACTAGCTGCCCCGCGCAACTTCGTACGCACGATTATTCTACTTCAACGCCTATTCTACCCCTACCCTACTCTACCCTACCCCTACTCTACTCTATCCCTAACCTACTCTACCCCTACCCCACTCCACCTTACCCTACCCTACCCTACCCTAATCTACCCCTACCCTACCATACTCTACCCCTACCCTACTGTACCGTTAGCCTACCCTACTGTACCGCTAGCCTACCCTACTCTACCCCTACCCAACCCTACTCCACCCCTACCCTACTGTACCCCTACCCTACTGTACCCCTACCCTACTCTACCCCTACCCAACTCTACCCCTACCCTACGCTACTCCTACTTTACTCTACCCCTACCCTACCCTACGCTACCTCTACAAAACAAAAACCATAAAAATCGGTCCAGCCGTTATTAAAAAAAAAAGTATTCTACGTCCGTCTCCTGGTCCTAATCTACCTCCGCACCAATTTTCAACCAAATCGGTTCAGCCGTTCTTGAGTTATAAATAGTGTAACTAACACTTGTTCTTTTATATATAAATAGATATATTTACCATGTTACAGGTACAACTACATTGTTATAGGCTAGCCTTATTCTTAACATAAAACACTTTGTAAAAGCTTTTAGTTCAGCTAACTAGCTGAACTAAATGAGCTATTAATGATGAGCGGTAAATACCGCTAGTTGAAAATGATAGGTAGGCGGAGTGTAACGTCCCCCTTATCCCGTGTCATAAATTGTATCGTTGCAAAATTCCCTTAGAACATCTGTCTGTGTAATCATAGCCGGATTATTAAACAAAAACTATATTTAGTCAATTGTCATCAAACTTTATCTAGATCTACAATAAATATAATATATTGGCGTCAGGCGTGTCATTGCAAGGCATCCTGTTAGTTGATTGCCATATAAGGTATGTAATATAAACCGCTATATTAAATGGCCATTTTCTATTACGAGCATCAAACCAGTGAACGTGAAGAAATTGTTTGTACTGACTGTACTTTAGATAAATCTCATGGACCCGTTGGGAATTCATGTATGAACATTTAAAATATTATTAAATTATTTCATGGACCCGGTGGGAATTGAAGAACAATAGAATCATGGACCTCTGGGAACAAGCCTATAAAATTAAGGGTAGAGAGAAATTTGTGATAATATTATAATTATGAATAACCTTCATTATTTACCTTAATTAAGTCAATTAATAGATTTTTAATACTTTAACTGTATAATAATCGATAAACAGGTTTATAGGCATTCAAAAACATAAGTTATTTTTATAAAATAAAATCATAACACTGACATCTGTAAACAATTCCACACACCAAAGTTCCCGGCACTTGAGCATCAAGACAAGTTGATGTCAAAAAAACCTTTTGTAGCGTTGCACTTGTACCTGCGCAGTAAGCACCGTCTCCCCGGGGTCCCACAGTCCCACTCCCATCCCATAGAAACCATTGAAGCGTGAGGAATGAATGATTTTAAATACCCGCTAACAAATACCTGCTTTAAATTCTTCCCACCCAGTGTACGTAATCTGTATTGCCGTTTATATTGTTCAAGTCCTTTGTTATTTCCTAATACGGCATCACTTAGGTGAAATGCTAATTTTCCTTGTACTTATTTATTAAAGCTCAGATTACTTAAAACTATAGTAGTTTCATGTTATTTATGAACTAAAGCGTAGGTTGACGTTTTTAAGCACGACAAGTGCATACATAATTATCAAAACTTTAATTGCAATATGGCTAAGCTAGGATTACTAAATTAGCAATAGCGTATTTCAATGCATTATTATTGCTATGACTGTATTATGTATGCATTATGTATTAAATGAATAACCTTACTAAAGTAAGGTTCTTTACTAAATACATGTTATTATTGATGGGTGAAAGATAAGGACAAGGCCTACGTAAGAAATTCGTAGGAGGAGAGCCCACACCGTCTCGCAGTCACACCTCACATCGGCGCCCGCAAGGCTGTCACTGTCATAATATTTTATCGAAGAGCAAACAAATGCTCATTCCTAAGAATGGGATGAACCTTTCATCTTCTATACATATAAAATGCTTTGTCCTGAATGACTGACTGACTGATTGACTGACTGACGGATCAACGCACAGCCTAAACCGCTGAACGTAGAGACCTGAAACTTGGAGGGTGTATTCTTTGTATGACGTAGGGATCCGATAAGAAAGGATTTTTCGAAATTCCACCTCTAAGAGGGAGAAAAACGGGGGCAAAGTTTGTATGGGACAACGTGATTCCTTGGTTCAATCTACTTCAAATTTTGCATAAACATTCTTTTACAAAATTGATGGAACACGTGTTTCGTATTTTCTTTAAACTCATCGCCTAACGGGGTTAAAAAGGGGTAGAAAGTTATTTTGGGGGTGATTTGCATCGAAGTTGATATCAATACTCCTTAGTGCTTTTGATTTAAACTGGCTTGGTGCAATATATTACCCTTTAAAATTGGAATGTCAAATATAAATCGGATTCGAATTCGATATTTCAATTTTATTTGTTTTTTTATATTTGAAAGAAAAACTTACCTTATACAGCTTGGCAAAAAAGAGTCTGAGGCGGTGACAACTGGATGGAACTAAAAATAAAAATCTTAAAAACTAAGTTTGTGAGTACTAAAATAGCCATAAAGTGAGTCATTACATAATAATTGATGACAAAAAAATCGTTTTAGTAATACGTAAGCACCAAATAACTTTAAATTTTTTATTGTAGTATGAAAAGTGCACCAGTGGCGCCTCCAATTTTTACTCTTTTTTGCCAAAGTGTACCTTGATTTTCCTTTGAAAATTCCTTGAAATCTTTTAGAATTAGATTATTATTAAAGGCATTTGTGATTGCTATACAGACATTATAATTGACTGTTATTCGCCCTGTACCTAATTCTGCTTATATAAGGACACTAAAAGTAGTGACTCAAAGCTGTACAAGTTGTTCTCATGAGCAGTACTACCTAGATTATATTAATTCGATTTTAATAAATAAATTCTATTCAAAATATTCTATAGTCTACGTGAGCAAAGCCACGCGGGAAAAACTAGTTATCAATAAATACACACACATGTCGTTTGAGTGGTTTTCTAGGCGCGTTATCTGTGTGGTCGTATATCCAAGAACGCGGAACGCATGTGGAAACATTAAATACTAATCAGTATTTAATCATCACACATCCGTTTCACATTTTTGAAGAAAAATAATGAAACAGAACCCTATTGCTTATCGTTATGACCCAATGGTTCTTATTTTCTATACATTGCATAAATGTATTTAATGCTCTTTATAAAGTTAGGAGCGATTAATTTATATAGCTGGCCTCCTTGACCCGAGTGACCTTTATATAAGGCATTTGTCAAGTCCATAAAGGTAAAGGGGCTTTAACGATTGTGTGTTGACTAGGGAACGTAGCGGTCGCGGTGGCGCGTGTTTCCTGCGTGTGCGCAACGTCTGGCTGGAGGGGGCACGCGCACGACTGCCAGAATGCGTGTCGTTAACGTTGCCTAGCCATGTTTCCTCACAAATATAGCATGTTTCAAGTTCCAATACCATAACGCACACATATATAAATTTAAACAAACAAAAGGTCCTGTTATGCATAAGAACACGTCCGATACATTAAGAACTTGTACTTCAAAACTTTCAGAACAAAAGCTCATTTATAAGTCAAACCAAAGTACATAATTATTCTGAAAAATGGGTCATTAAAATTTTCATGCTATGGAATGAACACTCTATAAATGATTTAAGGATAGCATACCTCTAACAAATGCGCAGGTTTTTATAATTATAATCTGAAATTCATTTGACTCCATTATTTCAATACAATGATACGTCTAATTTTTAACAAAGTTCTATAGAATGGAATCAAAAGCCAATTCTCCATTACGGAACACTTAATCAATCAGGTTTTACGTAGACCCCCATATGAGATCTACTGATAAAGTAACACACGATGTTGTGGTTTTTAAACAGCCTGTGCGTGTGGGCGGGTAGTTTATTTTTTTTGGTCCCTTCTAAACATAACGCAGAGACTAAAGGCGTCTAAATACCGACTAAATAAACATAGTTATGTTTTAAGAACATCTTCGTGAAATATATTTTTGTGAAGAAAAACTTGTGATGACCGAAATAAAGCGTTTTAACAACTATTTACTACGACTCTCAAGTCAATTCTTATATCTACAAGAATAGGTCCAAATGATATACATATACCTATATTATAGGTTGTACCAGGAGAAGGTACACACTATATGTACATTCGTTGTAAATAAATTTCTACGCCGCATGTGTGAGTAATCAGCTTTGTTTTAATTCAGAGTTACCGGTCGTGTTATTGTTCCGGGCGGGTGCGTTGCACGGAAGCCGTTTAGTCGTAATCACGATTACGGGCGGGGAGCATAATATGCGTCCTAAACTTCAAACGATCCTATGTTAACATAGCTTTACTTATTGTTATTAGCTTTCACCTTACCTGCTGGATTAAAGGGATTACTGATAATGGCAGTAAACCTATGCTCTTGACCCTTTATGTGTCATTTTGCAAATACAATAAAAAAATATCTATAAATTTTAAGCCAATCTGAAAATGAGTATTTTTTTTATACCTATTGTACAAATTATGCTACGTTACAAACAGGAATACAGGAATGTGAATTCTGAAAACTATGAGTAGTGCGACTGATTATACTAAAAACTGTTATGAAACTTCAAAAGCTTTTACCCGCGCTGATTTATTTAAGTTTCTTTGTAACCAAAAGGAAAAGCTTGGTCTTTGATACATTCTAACACCCACGCTCGTCAATTCTGTTGTAAGTTGAACAAAAGATACATCAACAAACATCGCCTCAAGAAGTTCTTGGAATTTCTCTACAGAATGTATACCAGTTATGTAACAATTACCATTGGAACTGTAGAATACATGGGTGTTTAAATAATAGTATTAGAATACAAACTTATCATGTTACTTATGCACAATGCGAGCTCCAGACTAGGAGCGGCGCGTTGCGAAGGTTACACATTGTCCAATTATGCTATTTGTGACATATGAATTTTGTATTGATCAAGGTTTTTAACAGGATATTATGTTCGACCGGCTAAAGGTTTGCATCCTAACAACGACTTTATGGCTAATTTATTTATTGTAAACCAAATGAATGAATGAACTAAAGGTATCTACTATGAAAACGATGCCAAACTAAGTAGAGACCGCTTTTGAATATAAATCGTTATTCCATCGGTCAAACGCACATTCCTCAAGAGTTTTTTTTTGTTTTGGTAGGCATATATGCGCATTTCAAAGCGCCACTTTCACTAATTTTGCTTTTCAATTTTGTCCTACTATCTACCGTATGTTTACACTGTGTATTATTATTACAATAAGTTTGAAAAAGAAAATATTATGATAATAATATCCTTACTTTCATGAAGAAATAGTCTAATTAGACATTGTGCGCAGAAATAAGTTTTATTATGTAATATGGTCTTATCGTAATAATGTCTAGTAGAAAGACACTGCTTGCGGAAATAAGGAATGATTTAGGCAATAGATAAAAAAAAACAACTTATAATAAAAATATAAGTATCAGATACGATGATAAATTACTACATTATTATCTACACGTAGGTATAATTTAATTAAATGTCTAAGTCAATGTAACAACAAAAAGTGTATCATAATAGGGAAGATGCAGATGTAATATTTATGGAATTTGTATCATTAAAACGTTAAAAAAATATAAAAGAAAGGCCACTGCAACGTTTTTATTTTACATATTGTTGTTTTTTTACAATAATTACGATTTAAAAATGACTTGAAACAATACGTATTTTAAAACACGAATTAGCGTTTCGTGACGTCACACTTGTTTTGACAACTTATTTGAGGTTATGGTTGTAAAGGTGAATATTATTTTATGGGAATATTAATTGCATTTTTTTAATAAAAATGGGAGTTGGGTTTATCAAAGCAGACTCCAGGTGTTTACCTAGAGTTAGTATTGACATAACATCATTAGTTTTTCTCTAGTTTAAATATTTTGAATAAAATAATTAGTTAGGTATGTTTAGTTCCAGGCCTTTGTAGTAATAAATATTATTTATATTATTTTAATCAGCATTTTAGATTAAAATTGAAGAAGCTGGATTTCTTCGTAATGCCGAGTACCCTTTTTTGGTGCAACAACACCTGACGGCTGAAAATTACACAGTAGAGGTGAAATATCCTTAATAGAAGCTGCCTACCATACTTTCCTATATGAAAGACAATAAAATAACACCAAAATATTGGGCACAACTACAACTTCAAATGTTTTTCAGCATAAGGAAAATATCACTTTTCTGTATAGCACACACAAACTTTGAAAAATTAAAAGAAGTATATTTGTATATACGATAAAAGCATTTTATCTGTTATGAATGCTGCATAGAAATTCTGGATAGATGCTGTATTTCCAAAATTAAAATGTAATAACTATATAATATTTAAGTTATTCTTTTTTGTAAATTTATAAAATAAAATTCTATGCTTCGTAAATACTATTTTTTATTCGATTTAAATAAATATGCAAAAGTATGAAAGCCAACGGCGAACCAGTAAAAGACAAGAGTGACGTCATCAGCACCATAAGTCCGTTTTCCCGCGAACTGTCAAACTGTCAATTTAAAACAGCATTTTTTCGGATAAATTGCAATGTTTTAATTTTTTAAATATATTTGTGGTCTATTCTACATGGAATTCTTTAAAATGAAAACAAAAATAAAAATAGTGCATCTTCCCTATTGCAAGGTAAATTGTACTAAACCCACAAATTCAATTCAGGGTAATATTTTGCCGAACGGTAATTATTTATTATATATTATCACCGGATATATTCAGTAAGCCTAATTAAAAACAACATGCAAAATAACGTTAATTACTAAAAAAACAATGTGAATTATCAGAAAGATTTATGCGCGGGAAAGACGGAGTCCCACGGTTACAAGTTAGCTATAATCACTACACTAGATCTGGATGATATCATTGCTATTTAATCCGGGTCGCCTTGACTTACGCTAAATAATCGTATAATCGTATCACTATCATTAGTCTAACGACTCACTGATGTGTTTGTAGTTTTTATTGCCAGTTTTATGTAAAGGATCTAAATGCTATGTGTCAAAGTAGAAAGGACTTTGGAAGCATTGTGTATCTACAATATGTACTTATAGGCACCTATACTGTCTACATATCTAATTGTTTAAGTCAACGAACTGTCGTAACTGCGTATTTAGTTCGTTGTCACACATCGTTTAAAATGCTATCGCTTTGTGTTTGCATGCTGGTAGCACCGCAGTACCAACAACTAGAGTTCTCCATTACCGCTGCATGGTATATCGTTACGCCGAATGACTCGTGTGAAGAAGACAACAACTCAATTACTGTGGAGTCTGCACTTCCGTGAGAAACATGTAGAAAATTATAAAAACAAACGGTACATATTCCGGTAGTTATCCGCTAACATTCTCCAGACGTAGTTGGCAATTTTAAATGAATCATTATAATTATTAAACGTAAAAATATTCGCGAAATGTGACTTAAAATGAGTTACAATGATTTAATTTTGATTTCATTTTATATTGTCATTTGGGATATGTGATTTGATGTTTTTCAACGGTGTATAACGCCATGTGAGGCCTACGGGCGGTTTAAACTCTAACATCAGGTTGTTCATCAACCATAAGATACAGAAAGAAAAAGATTTAAAATATTAACTTAATATGGACTTTTTGACGATACCATAATCTTTATTTATATAGACAAATCTCTTGCGAATTGATCAATTTTATGACGGGCTGAGTATTAGCGATGCTTAATCAGCTTAATGAATGCATTGTTTATTGAAGAGATAGGACGCTTACATGTTGTAACAGTAAAGTCTTTTGAAACAATGAAATACAGAATTATGAAGACTTTTTAGATGCCGTTTAACAAGACTACAATTATTGCTAATAAAAATAATTGCACCTAACAGTGTTAAAATATTCTTATGAAAAAGATTAAACTCTTTTAATTAATATTTTGGTATCATATCTTACTATGAGAAGAACAAGAGTCGTTAGTCGCACAATCGTATACAGTTTCATGATGGGAACCAACTGGTGTTCCACTTGAATGAACCCGCTTCTACCTGTCAATTGTAATAGGTACTACCGTTATTTGTTAAGACGGCACTTATATTGACAATAAGCAATTACTTGACACACAAATCGTCAAACTCGAGAAATGATGATGAAAACGATGATTCTATCATTTATGAGTATTTATTTTGCCAAAAATCGGGATATTGTTAGAAAGAGCAGATGTAGCGAATACAAATTTACTAGTGGGTATTGTATACAATAATATATGTGTAAATATATATTATTGTATATGTTATCCAGTTGGGACTGGGATCAATTCTTTTTACTAAAAGTTTACACAGTCAATTACTACGCCAATCGCGTCGTTTAAACATTACTTTAAAACATATAACTTGATACATAGAATCTTGGGGAAGCCCACACGTAAAAAAATAAGTATATTCCAATGTCGTTAGGACAATAGATAGCACCTCATTTGTTTGTCACGTCTACCAAAGTGTCGTGGGCAGTGGACACGATTAATGCCAAACATCTAACTTATGATATGACTGGCATTAGTTTATTTGAACTACTTAGACCTTGAAAGCGATTTGCTATTTTTAAACCACCTAAAAAAGAGACGAGGTTCCTAACTGATAGCCAATATGTTTTGGTGTTATTAATAATAGTGTTTCTAGATTTTAAAATATTTATATTTTTAACTGAATTCCATATTGATTCATTTTACGAATCGTTTCATGTTGCGGTACATACTCGTAACTAAATAAATAATATAGCGACGCATTACCGGTTTTTAATTCCTTACCATAGTTGGGAATGAATGAATGATAAAAAAGTTTTTTGTTTACTCTTTTAGCTACATATTTCGAATGGCTTAAAAGTACTGGAAAACATGACTACTAGCTAATAAGTTCATGTGTAAAAATGTTTCGCGAATATTATAAATCATTGAGAAATTCAAAAATCGACTCCCTGGCTAAATCCTACCCAGACAAAACATTGTGCAGTCGCTTAGAATTGCAATGCGCCGATTACACAGAGTTGCACTTACGCGGCTAGTACATATGTCACCACAACAATGGCTTACTTTCACTACAACTTGGACCACGCACATCTAGGCCGGATGCAGTTTCTGGACCATAAAGGATATTGCCTATTCATTGTTCTCATACATACTTTCGCCCTCGAGTTGCGTGTACTTAAATGTTACGCAAAACGTTTCATTGTGACACGCAACGGATAAATATTAAGATATCAAGCACATATACATTTGTGCGTTGATACCGTCTCAAAGATGTTCAAGATACAGTACTACAAGATACAGTACTCGCGACTATGGCTGCGTGAAAACTTTCTAGCTGTTAGCTTAAGTGGTGTAGGTGCAAATCCGCAAGACAATGCATGTAGATCAGAATACAAAGTTAGATATGTATTCTCTACGATAGAGATAAGTTACATGGTATTCAAGATTCAAGAAACTATTTCGAAGTGATGTTGATAAAATATGAAAATTAATTAAACTCGTATGGTTAATAATTAAAAGTTGAAATAGTACACATTGCATAATTTAGAAAATTGAAATCCTCCATCGCCTTTTTGAAAATGTAGAACTGTAATCTCATGCAATAAGGCGAATCATCAATCAAATTCAAAGAGGTTATGAGAAACGTGCATAAAATGTTTACTGCACACTCAGCAGTACCCTTAGAGAACCCTTACTCCCCCAGGGAGCCAACAAGCAGAAGATTCAACCCTGCAGCTATCTCATAAATACTACCCACTGATGTGTAAACGAAATGCGCATCAGGGGAAGCGTTTATGTTACCTAAAATAAACTGTCCGGTACCACAGCGGTAGTACGGTGTAGCTAACGATCACTAAACTTAAGTTCGGCATGGTTAGTCTCAGGATGGGTCACAGCTTTTCCTTTTGAACAATTTCGAGACTATGTATGTTAAGCTGCCTCTTAATGTGTGGTCGTTAATGATTCTGAGAATCGCTAAATTGTTACTATTCTCGTCGTTTACGATTATTCACAGCAATTGTCGTCTTGACAATTTGTCGTGTTTAACGTTGTTTAGGCCATAACTACGTAATATATATTTCTCTATTAATATATTCGTTGTCATTACAGGCGAGTTGACTTAGTTTTCATATTATCGTCTCTATCTTTTAAGCCGCTATTCTAAATGGACCTTATGAATCTGTGTCCTATTTTAGAAATGAGTACTGTAGTTAATTATATACTTAGATGTACCCAAAAATTGTACAAGAGAGCAAACTAATCGGTGTGATTGATATGCGGTTCGCGTTAAATTGTTATTTCTGTGTTTCCCAAATCGGTGGGATTTTCTCAATTTTCTTTCGTAGCGAAATCCATGAGGAGCATACATTACACTTATTGAAAACAAAATTATATATTTCTTTTATGAATTTCTATCTAGATTTAGTGTACGAGGAAGATGGCCAAGCCCAGTCACAATTGGAAAATAGGCCCTAACAAAGCCCTGGAATACTATCACGTTGGCTAACAACTTGAGTGAGTCAGAATGTCTTTAGCGTTGATAGAATATTAAATTATTGAATAGTTTAAATGACTCACTCGTTTACATAAATGTTATAAGAGACCGTTGAAAACACGACTGACTGTATTGCGGTCATGAGGTGATGAATCTTGTAAATATAATATTGTTATTGTTATTAATAAGTTTAAGGAATGAATTAACTTTATATTGATTTCCTTTTCAAAAATGTTTTGTAATTTATTTAAACAAATTATTTTCTTGAACGATAGTATAATTAATATTTAGAAAGCCTTTTTTATGTAGAGGGGAAATGCGTTTAATGCATACGGTCGAAATGCATACGAAACACTTCGTACGCGAGTCCGACTCGCACTTACCCGGTTTTTTTTAAGGAAGCAAAGCAATTAGCGATATTCACGACACGTTTGCTAATCGATTTTCAGTTTTGAAGTACCTATATCTGCAATAACTCTAAGATTTTTTTAATTACTTCGTAACCTTGGCTTTAGGAATGTATTATCTTATTTAATCATAGGAAAATAACAACATCACGTCTGTATCCCCAAAAGCAGACGTGTGCTTAAGGTCGCGGGTTCGATTCCCGCACTAGATAAATATGTTTCGGTCTACGTGTTCGTGTATTCTGAATTTATAATTTAGTTAATAGTATTCACGATAGAGGAGAAAATAGTAGTGCGAAAAAGTATATTAAGAAGCGAGCCTATTGCCATTAACCGGGCACAGTGATAGAACTAAATGATGACAAAAAGTGATGTACATAAGTGAAAGACACACTGTCTTTCACTTTGTAATTATAAGGTCTCTTTTGTATACCTATGTAATTTATTTTTAATCCGTAGCAAATGCATTCCAAGATAAGGCAAATTGAATGAAATCATGCCATTCGTTTTATGCTACTTCCTACAACGCCATCTGTCTAAATGCAGTGAATACTTTAAGGTAACTTGTATTCGTTCCTTCGCTCTTTAAACGTCAAATTTAGGAACATGATACTCAGAATGCTATGTTAACGTTTACCTTTATATCTGGTAGATGGCGCTGCAGTAGTTCTTTGTAGCTAGCATAGAGGGCGTTGCTCTATTCCTCAACAAGAGGAAGCGATCCGAGCGAGCTTTCCCTCCCACGCAAAGCTCAAATGCGACGTAAGTATCTTGGCCGACTAAATTTCACTGTTTCGTATACATTGCGCGATGTGTTCCTAAAGTTTCTTTCTCAGTTTTTATGTAAGCTGCAATGTATATGGTTAAATTCAATATTCGTGTCTTGATGTAAACCGGTAGTGTCATGGTGAGCTGGAGTTGTGAACGCGGGACCGGCAGGCAGTGGCCGGCGGCAGTAGATTCGTGTTCGCTAACAGTGGCAGGTGGCACGCTGCCCCACACTAGCACCTAACTTACGCTCGCGAGATCATCCCTTTTGTACACAACACTTGTGATTACAGTTTTGTGTTAACTCCGTTAACTGTCGAGTTTGATACAAGTTTATGTTATAACATTGTAAAATGTGAACTTAATAAAAGTGTTGTGAAGTGTTCACAGAAATACCGGCTCCGTCAGTCATGTCGTCAAGTACGATTTAAGTGCAAAAATTATCTTACTTTTTAACTGACGATGGTCACAAATACCGTATGGTACTGTTCTGCGTGAATTGTCTGCTGGAGAAACTTTGGAACTAGTTACTTGTAAGTAGGTTTATTTATCAAGAACTTTATTTAATGTTTATAAGTACGTATGTCATTAATTCAATAGTTAATTATGCAGGTGCTAACATAGTACATAGGGCTTGCATGAAAGGTAGCAAGACAACTTGGGATATAGTTATGTCGGGTTAATTACTTTACGATGCGTAACCATTCTGTCCGTCTTGTGTTAATTATCCCATTTATCAGGTTTTACATCGAGATCACCGTAACTATTAGTTGTAGGAACGATGTTATGGGTAATGTGGTGGTATAGGACGATTGTCCAGCGGCAGTGGTTTCCATGAAGGGCGGCTCAGCGCGAGGCCACGGTTGAGTTGAATGGCCGCCGCCGCGGCCGCGGTCGTCGGCGCCGTGCCGCCATGCATCCAGCGCTGGCACTTACCTCACCTTGGCAATAATCTCATTTTGTTTCGTAGCGGAACTGATTATACAGTAGCCTCATGTACTTTTGAAGCCCATGGTCGACAAAGTTAGTAAGTAATAAGCCGCACAACCGGCACAACACTACTTTGGGTATTGCTTGCCCATAAGCGGCGTAAGCGCTTAGTGCTGGTGTTGTATTGTATTACTAAGGTACTTAGATAGGTAGACCTGCTTACCATGGCATACATTTTATTAATTGGTCAGTAGCTCTCAAATCTAAAATCTTGTGCGAAGGTAAAGTTAAACATAGTCTTTGGACCTATAACGATTACATAATTTAGCAAAAAACGTTCGAAATTTTATAAACAAGGAAACAATAGTTAAATTAATATAAGTATTGACGTGACATTTTCTTCTGCCTTTGCATGAAAAACGTACTATATATTGGATAGATCTTACATTTTCTTATAAATAGCATATTGGTATCTTCGGTTGAAGACGGTCTCCTGGGAGACGGCCATCTTTCTTTCTTTCTATCTTAGCCTGTCAGTGATAACGAGGTCGATCTCATTTATAGCTTTCCCTCTGTATCTATGTGTGTGAATTGTTATATTCCAACGATCATGTAACCCACGTCGTTATATCCATTAAAACAAATGTAAAGTCATCAAAAATCATCACCAGCATTTTATGACTTCCTTTTCTGTTAATTACTCACCATATATTTACTATGTTGACTTTATAGCGCTGCTATTAGCAGTTATATAACATAATTTGCATATTGTACAGCGACTCTAAGATAATTGTGCTACTTAATATTTAATAATTGCTGCGTATATACATTATAGAGTCTGTATTCAGAATTTGGGAGCAATTCGGGCACCTTACAAGAGGGTCAAGAGAGCTCTTGTCCTCGGCAGAGATTTGTAAATCGTGGTCCACTCAACGGACCACCCACTTCAGAACCATCGAAATCGACCCAACGACTTATACCTACTACCACTCTTTTGTCCTTAGATTGAAGAACATTTGGTAGCTCAAGATATTGTAAAAGGTTCAGGTTAATGTTCTTGTACTTATCCTTCACGCTGTTTTATAATATCTTTTACCAGTAAACCTAAACCTTATAAATATGTACAAAATCGTTTTGGAATACCAATTTTCCGAAAAAAAGAACTTATTAATATTTTGAAATTAGGGAAAGATTTAGGTAAGTAATAAATTGATAACAAAAACAACTTTATGAAAAATCAACAGTGCGTCATCATCGTCATCATCGTCATCATCATCAGCCTGTATTAGTCCACAGCTGAACTGCTGAACACTGCTGCGCGCATTGGGAGAGGCCTATCCTCTCCCAATGCGCGCCATGCCACTATTGTGCGCTCTTTGGAGAAATTTGCCCATAATCGCCATGCTGGGCAAGCGGTATGGCGATCACAGTAGCAGATGATTGCTGTTACACAGTTGTTGTCCCATCCTCCGAATATTTCCCTTAGTCGCTTTTTACGACACCCGCGTGACGAGTAGGTGTAGTTCTATTAGGCCGGAAACCACACGGCACAGTGTGTCAAAGCAACCAAATAATAATAATAATAACTCTCCAGCCTACATTTCTTAGCATATTAGATGTATGTCCTCTGAACCCCATAAATATACGTACAACTAAAATAAAAGCCAGTCTCATAGAGTCTAAACTTGCAGTAGTGGCCAGGAATCGGCTAGTTGTGCCAAGTGCCAAAACTAGCCAAGTACTAGTCAAACTGGCGCACTACGGTGCACCGCTTTATTATTTGTCATGATAGGAACTAGGAAAAATATAAGTATGCTTTCCTTATGGTTAAAAAGATACAATCCTGTGACAGAGACAGGTGAACTGAATTTCGTACCCGAATTGGCACTCATATTGGGTACGAAACCCCAAAACAATGTTCTTTTAAAATGATAACAAAAAAATAGATAAATAAATAGCTATAGGTATATAATAATAGATAAATAAATATAATAAATAAGTAGCTCTTACATCACAGTATACAGAACTTTTGCTTCTAACGACATATAGTATAAGTGAGTTTATTAAGGAAAATTCTAATAATATTGTCATTGTGAAAGTTTGTGTGAATGGATGTTTGTCTTTCAATCACAACTAAAAGGCTGTATGGACCCGAATGAAGTTTGGCACAGGTTTTAAGTCCTGGATTAGGCTCGACGCTGTGACACCAGCCACAGCTTCGCTGTAGGTATACCAGTGTGGGCAATACATTATGTACCTACTTGCAGCAGGTTGTGACGACAGCCACTCCCGGTGGCTCCTTTGCGCCGAGCCTTAGACATTAAAAAATTGGGCACTTTTTATCCTAAAATAATACGAACGTCGCAGGACAGTTTTTTTTTAAGTAACACCTAAGCGAATAAGAAAAGAAATGTCTGTTGCTGTCACATCGATTAATTTTTTTTGATGAATACTGTGTATATAAAATTTTTGACAAAAAATAAATCGACTTAAAGCTAGAAATAACACCAAAACGTTAGTTTTTGAAGTTTTTGGAGTCGGCGCCAAGCTAAGTGGGTTCCAGATTTCATTAAATTGTCCAATTTTAATCCTTGGCACCGACTTCAAAACGAATGTTTCTTTGTTATTTATGGCTTTTTAGTGTTTTGAAGTGAGTTTAATTTTTTAAGTCAATCTCCCCACTTTTTCGGAAATAGGTTATCGACAACACATACAAACAAACTGAAAGTAGTTGCTGCGAGAGCTTTGTTAACGTCCGAAAGTTATCGTCAGATGATGACAATATTTACCTATATGGAACCAATAGGAACGACTTTTAAACAAAAAATAATTACCTACTCAAATTGGCTCTCTATTACAGAACAATCGATGTACAAATATTTAAAAAAAAAATGCTTCGAATTGAAAACTTTTTCCGTTTGGAAGTCGAAGAAAATTAGTAGAATTTTTATTTTTGAACATTTATTATAATTATATTTGTTTGTTTTATAATTTGTTTAAACATTTACTTACAGAAATTGTAGTTTGCAATACTAACTTATAATAAATGATAGAAATATGATAGAAGTTAGCTTTGTATAGCATACTTGGCTTATGTACGGCATTGATAACTATAATTTGCAGTATTGCTTTGTTATAATTGGTTGTGTTTTACAGGTCAACATTATCTTGTATACCTACCTACATAATATTTTTAGGTTAGGTATATCAAAAAGCTTTTCCCCACGTTTCGCTGTGTAGAGATCGGACCAGGACCAGTATAGTAACCTAAGTGTTAATCTAGGACGTGGTCTATCTGTGTGCCAAATTTCATCCAAATCAGTTCAATGGTTCACGTCATATAGGATATGGGTAGGTACACATAATGTATGATATATGATATAACATACAAAAGAGATAACATAGACTTATAACATAGAATCACTCCTGTTTTCCCCAGATGGATAATGGAAAAACCCAACCTGACCCGGGGATCGAACCCAGGACCGTGCTCAGCAGTCGCGTTTGCTACTACTAGACCAACGAGGCAGTAAAATGAAAGATAGATGTACAATAATTGAACAGTCATCCGATACTCAGTTGTCTATAAAACTCATACATAGTTCACGAGTAGAGGTTTGAATAGGTCCTATTTATTGTGATGGACATGTCGGAATCTATATGCGCGGTGTTGTATTATTGGCATGAATATTCGCGGGCATGCGGCGAGCGGCCGCGGTACTGCGCGGGCGCGGGTGGACAATTCTACCGCTGGACAATGGGACCTTTGTTGCAACAATGCCCATTTCCGGTTATCAGATTGAATCGGGTCTGTCAAAGCGCTCCCATTGCAATACAGCGGCGCTAAAAAGAATAAAACCTATTTTGAGAATCTGAGAATTTGTAGTATTTATTAAAAAAGTAAGAAGAAAGTTCAGTAACCGGAATATAGCTCTGATGTTTGAACAACAAAAATAACGGAAGGGGCTGAAACAAACGTAAAGCGAAAAAGTTGAATTTTGTTGATCGGGTAGGGGAGGCAAAACCATACTTTGAGTAGGTTTCAAATAAAAACTTACTACTGTGAAAGTACCTAATAGTTTTATACTATTTAGTTAGGTACAATTGTTTATTTGTTTATTTTAGTTACAATCTAGAAACATATTAATACGAGTATCACAATATAAGCTTTATACTTAATAATATTTATTTCCACTTGTCTTTTTACCTATGCAGTTTATTATAAATTAAAACCAAACAAGACTACCGAGACTACACTGAGTTTACAAGTGCTGAGTAGGTAGTTTTAATTTCAAGCAAAACTGGTGCACAGTTGTAGGTACTATGGGGATTCTGTACAGTGAAACCCGTCATGAGTTGTTTGCGGTCAGGAACTTCCAATAGGAATCGAACTAATAATATAGCTCCAGCGCTACATCACTCGACAGTCGACTCCAAAGATTCTCAAAGTTTCGTTGTTATTTAATTTAACCTCTCGTTATGCGGGCGGATGAGTAACGCGTAGTCTGCGAAACGACGCCTGGCGTACTCATTGTTGCGGAAATTTAGACGAATTTGCGACGATCGCATTTCATTAAGGGGCGTTTTAGTGCGAAAGGAGCAGTGCTTTTAATTCACAAAGCGAGAGCGGTGCGAACGTAAAACAAAGTTTTAGAGGGGTTCTTCGTTAGTTGCTCACTCGTACAAGGTGGAGAAGCGCCGCGCCCCGTGCACCGACGAAACGCACTGAGTATGTTAATCGCGAGCACGTTTCAACTTCCTTCTGTACGTTCCGTCTATGTGTTATAAGTTCAAACTTTGCTTTCCACCAAGCATAATGTTCATTCAAACTTTATCAGAAAGTAAAAAATACCATGCCTTTTATTAAGTTTTAAATTATCAACATTATAAAACCAATTGCTTTTATGTAGCGTGTACTAACTCATACAAGTTAAAGTAAGTATTCAAATAAATGTTTCAGGTAACTATAAACATTTACATTTTACGTCAACGAGGACCAGCTTTAATAAGCTCATAAAGCGCTTCAAATGTTTATAGCCTGAATAAAGTTAGAAAGAAGTGACGAGGTGATATGAACATAATCCATAAGGGCAGGTGAGGGGCGAAAGTCGTTTCATACTTTATTTAGGGGCGTCATACGTCGTATAATTTATGATTTTTACCGCGAAAGGGTTTTAGATTCTTCTAAAAACGACGTACAGCGAAAGTGTCATATAAAAAAAATGTAGCCTATGAATTTTTCTGATATAGGTACTATAAGCTATATCTATTACTGTAAAGTTTTTGCGTAAAAAAAGTAACAAACATCCAACTATCCATACAATATCCTCATAAAATTTCACATTTACAATATTAATAGGTAGAATTAGTTATTTAGAAAAAATAAAACAGCTTAGTTTTCCTAACTAAGGAAAATCTAACAATTAAAATTCTAAGTTGTGTTATCTCTTTAATTAATCTTGTTTATTAAACATGCAAGTTGGTCGCCAGAGACGTAGAGTAAGAATCCTTACATGATATTGCAGCTTCTTACTTATAGCTGCTAGGTATTATTTCGTCACAAAAAATAAAGATCCCACAATTTCCTCGTTCATACGGTTTCAGAGCTTGCAGATTGAGGCGCACAGTTATGAGCGTGTGAAATTTATATGTATTTAATGCTAATGTATCCGCTCGACGTCATTAACAAATGTTCAGCGTGAAGCCGAAAGATTTTATTTTCTATATAAGTTGTGATGAATGAAAATTTGTGGTCATACGGTGATTTTTAAATAAATTTAAGCATCAAAAGGAATAGACTGTGTATAGCGTGCCCACATATATGTACCTATAGAATCTATAATATGTCTAGGCGTACACAATATTTATTTTTATTTTATTTTATCAGCAGTTCCGTTTTTGCCATTTAGCTCCGGAACTCTAATAAAAATAGCCCCTATATAAACAGCACAATATTGGATAAAATTTTAACAATAAAAATAAAATAAAATGTTTCTAAATATTTGAAGCTTTTGCATGTTATAAATCCGATGATGTTATCAAAAAATATCTCTCCTTACCATTTAAAAAAACGATTATTTCTACTTTTATTTTGTTTAGTATTGAGAGCTTTTTAATACTGATTCTAGGGCGCTTTATTGGTTTATTGTATTGACTTGAATCTAGTTAGAAGTGACCGGATAATGTTATTCATAACAATTTCAAGACATTGACCCTTTCAAAGTGATTATGAGAGAACAAAATAAAACCACAATATCACGCTCCAGCTTAAGTCGAAAATAATAATGACAGTATAATTAGAGTGTTCTATAATAAACAATGCAACGAATGAACGAACTAGTATTAATTCCCAGGCGAGTTGAAAAATGTTAAACTGTGGGCGGAGTCGGGCAGACGGAGATGAGCCTTCGTATGGGATGCGTTACTCTTCACCGCTTCACTGATCGTTGCTGAGAGCCGCCGCTCTGCCGCGGGCTACCTGCCTTAATTTGAGACTCCAGAAATTACTCATAATAATAAATGTACCTACTAATTTTTGGAGGAAAGAAAAAATATTTTGTTGAAGAGGCTTGAGTAGGTACTTGGAACATATTACACTATGAGTCAGCCTCGAATAATTTAAGCCGCCAAGCATTTGGAGCTTTGCGTGATTGTTATTTCGTACTGTGAGAGTGTTATTAATATGATAGGACATCTTTACCCAAGTAGTCTCGTATATGTCCTAGGATAGTGTCAGTACGTTTCATACGCTGTTCGCGACCCTGTTTTTGGCTTATTTCCAGCGAACTACTCGGATCCAAGTCTCATCTGTTAAGTTTATTTTAAGAATATAGTGCTTAATGCATTATGTTTTGTATCTGAAATGGATACTGAATAAAATTTATGAGTTGGTGTATAACAGTGCTTTAGAATGTTTGGCAGAAAATTACAGAATATAGTTTACAGGACAAGCAGTGAATTAAATTAAATATAACCACTTCTGTAGAGTACCTATAAACATAAATAGTAAAACTTATACCTAAGTTGGTTTATCGAGGTAAGTCTGTGTCGAAGGTATCGTATCGAAGCGCGAAAAGTGCGGCTGTGTTGTGCAAACTTAACGACGTCCGTCCGTCGAGATACGGCCTCTGATCAATTTATCAGAGGTAAGCCATGAGCATTTAAGGCTTTAATCATATTGTCCGACAATGTTTAATAAATTTATAAATAATAATTGATCACAATGACTTGCCCACATCGGACATAATCACACAATCATTACAATGTGTTGCGCAGAATATAATATCTGCAACTAAGTATATTGAATTGTATACGAGTAATCGTTTATTGAGTTTATTTAAAAATATTCTTATTCTTTATACAAGATGATTACCTAGACAAGTCCATTGTCTTGTCGGATGATGAGAACTGAACCTTAAGACTTTATATCCGACGCGTACGGTACTTACAGTATAGTCAGAAACAGAACACAATAAGATTAATTAATTTACAAAAAATCGAGAAATGAGACACAGTTAATCGGTAAAATAGTAGGTATACAGGTTTATAACTAAGCAATAGACTACAAAAGTTATAAAGCTCAGTAGTTTTATAAATGTATATCTGTTCATGAACTTTCATTGCTGACTGTACAAGTGTACATGGAACTCTTTGGTAATTCCTGCGAGTTATCTATACATATAAAATGCTTTGTCCTGAATGACTGACTGACGGATCAACGCACAGCCTAAACCGCTGATTGTAGAGATCTGAAACTTGGAGGGTGTGTTCTTTGTATGACGTAGGGATCCGATAAGAAAGAATTTTTCGAAATCCCACCTCTAAGAGGGAGAAAAACGGGGGCAAAGTTTGTATGGGACAACGTGATTCCTTGGTTCAATCTACTTCAAATTTTGCATAAACATTCTTTTACAAAATTGATGGAACACGTGTTTCATATTTTCTTTAAACTCATCTCCTAACGGGGTTAAAAAGGGTTAGAAAGTTATTTTGGGGGCGATTTGCATCGAAGTTGATATCAATACTCCTTAGTGCTTTTGATTTAAACTGGTTTGGTGCAATGTATTACCAGTATTAACCTTTAAAATTGGAATGTCAAATATAAATCGGATTAGAATTCGATATTTCAATTTTATTTGTTCTTTTATATTTGAAAGAAAAACTTACGTTATAAGTACAGCTTGGCAAAAAAGAGTCTGAGGCGGTGACAGCTAGAACTAAAACTAAAAATCTTAAAAACTAAGTTTGTGAGTACTAAAATAGTCATAAAGTGATTCATTACATAATAATTGATGACAAAAAATTCGTTTTAGTAATACGTAAGCACCAAATAAATGAAAATGAAAAGTGCACCAGTGGCGCCTCCAATTTTTACAGACTCTTTTTTGCCAAAGTGTACCTTGATTTTCCTTTGAAAATTCCTTGGGAATCTTTTAGAATTAGATTATTATTATAGGCGACTATTTGTGATTGCTATACCGACATTATAATTGACTGTCATTCGCCCTGTACCTAATTCTGCTTATACAATGACACTAAAAGTAGTGGCATCGACTCAAAGCTGTACAAGTTGTTCTCATGGGCAGTAACTACCTAGATTATATTAATTCGATTTAAATAAATAAATTCTATTCAAAATATTCTATAGTCTACGTGAGCGAAGCCACGCGGGAAAAGCTAGTTGCCGTATAAAAATTGGAATGGGTCATTTAACTTAATAGGTGTACGTATGAGTCTGCTGGATTTTGTAATTTAAGAATACAATGACGCAGAAATCATTTATAGGTTTGCTTAAAGTCGAACAATACTATAAAGGCTATGTGTAGTAGGTACTTATAAATCACAAAAAGTTGTTATGTTGTATATAGTACCTACCTAAATAGTTGTTAGTCCGCTCGTGAACCATTCGTTGGATTTTCTTCCTTATTAATATGATGATAAATGGAACGTTTTCAAACTTTGTTACAATTTAAATTTGAGTCCTTATCAATAAACGCGGCTGTAATTTCGAGAGTTCATTTAATATCCAGGCACTCTATGAACGCATTCCATTGAAATTCATAAAACGTAGGTAGTTTGGGCGTCATTTAGTAGCATTTGGTACAAAGCCACTCATTCATACAGTGAATCCGGACGAAATATTCACGTTCCGTTAGTCAAACGAACTACTGCTACATATACTTGTTTAGTACTTATTGATAGATGCCGTAGAGTTGATGATTAACTATCTTCTGTTTTGTGCATCATAAGTTTTAATATCAATCAAAATGTTGATGGCTTAAAACTTCTCTTATAAACAGATAACGGGCAAGGCTTTGTAACCAACTGCAATGATTATTTACTGCAAACCTTATGCCCGAATCAGAGAAAGTCGCTTAATAGTAAGGTTTTGACTAGTGGTGCTAACTAGCCACGGCTGCCTCCCACTAGAAGTAGCTCCGATGTTGATCACTGCTAGTTTGAGACATTTTTCCAATTATTAGTTAAGTTTTAAGACACCACACAGTGGCTAATGGTTATGAAATCATGCAAATAACAATATGGAATAATCACGCCACGTTTTGTAACTTATGCATATCGAAAGCAAGCAATGGTGGTTTCAACCGTAGGGTAATTACGTCGGCATGTGCGTACGCATTGGGGGCCGGCAAATCGATAAGCAGTATTTACTATTATAAAGCAGTTTAGAAGTGTTGGCGGGCAACAGGCGTCACAAGACTCACGCGTCGCATCAGTATGCGCGAGGCGAGTGCGTGTCGGCATGCGACGACGACGCGCCGTCCGCTCGAGCCACACTGTTTATACCCATAACTGAGAATCATTTTGATACAAACCAATTCTGAACTATCTCCTTTTTTATTTTAAACCGCAAAACACATGCACCATGCGTATATTACGTAAAAATACCCTTTAGATGAGATAATTGACCCTGTACTTCTTAAAGGGATTTAAATACTAATGTTACATTAACTGCTAGCGTTTTTTTTTTCTATTTATTTGTATTGGAAATTTTGTTATTACATATGACTATGTCGCCCCCGTAAAAAACTACAATATACATTACAAACCCCTTTTTTTGGGGGGGGGGGGGGGAAACCTTCAAAAGGCTCCCCCCTGCCTCCGGGGAAGAGACAGGGTAGTGTGGGATTCTTACCTTACTAAAACCACCCCGGTGATCACCATCAGCGCATGGAGGGAGGTCCCGGGTCCTCTTAAGAGACCAGCTCCGGAACCTTCCCTGACATTACAAACCCCTAGTACAAACGTAGTTAGTTAACTACGTTGTAATTGCTTCGACTGTTAATTGTTTGTTCTCTCCGCAAAATGAAAAGATACTACAAAAACAAATCCTTTGAAGTCCTTCAGATTATATTTATTTCCTTAATCATAGGAATTACAGAAATAAAATCGTTGTAAAAAAATAGAAAACATAATGCCGGGAGGAATTTCTTAGAAAAAATAAATTCTCTCTTTCTTTGTCTCATAAATCCTTTGTCTCTGCCTTATAAATTTTGTTTCATAGGTATAAATCGCTTGTTATGCGTAACAACAACGTATATTTAGGTACATATAAACAAGCCGTATAATACAGTAAACGTTAAAAAGTTGTTCTTTGAGCTTTTTATTGCAAACTGTTAAATCTCGTTACTTCAGTGCACAATTGCACATGGGAAATATTCTACGTGAGAATGTTGGTGATTATTACGAAGAGACATTACCACGAGTGCGCACGAGAATATTGCGGGGGACTCATGTTATTTAGTTATCTAGTGTTCATCGCCGATGCTATCAGACCATCTCATGTGTATCTTCTCAAGAAAACAAAGGAAAATCGCAAATATCGAGTGCAACCGCGATAAAGCGGGGTGCACACTGGGTGCCGAGTTACTCGCCGTGCGCCACCGCGCCGCTACGATGTCAATCGCGACTCCTCTTTTTACTTCCTGTTCAGTCAGACAATGCAATGGCGGGAAAATGTTTTCTACGTGTGGGGACGAGGCGCGGGGTGTGGGGTCAATAGCGGGAGCACTAATCTCTGTCGGGATCGTTCGGATTAATGGCTCGTATTGCCGTGTCTGTTGTTTGTTTTTACAATTCTTGGTCTCCCTCTTCTTAAAGTCGTTACAAGTTTCTTTGAAAGTTACAATAGTTGTGAAAGAATTTATTTACTATGACAAAAAGTTTATACCTTTTATTTTGTTTATTCCTAAAGGTAACTTTGACTGAATTCAAAGGAAAACGCAAATATTTAAGGTTATTTCAACAGAAACCATTTTTGGTAGTTATTTTTTATACCTACCTATCTAAGTATCTACTAGCAAATCTGCCAGATAGATGTAAGGTTGCTTGTGCCTAATAAACTTAGTTATATTATATCTACCAGTTTATGACAGGTAGATATATGTATGACTAATAGAACGTTCAGGGTCAGAATTTCCCTTTCCCAAAATGTCACTTGGTTTCAAAAGGTCCCTTTCCTGAAATCTCCCTCTCCCATAATGTTCCTTTCCCGAAATGTCCCTTTCCCAAAATGTCCCTTTCTCAAGAAAACTGGACGACCAATCCCCCTTCCGTAATTCCTCTTTCTAAATCTCCCCTACCCATCCAAAGGGAATTCAACGCGCAAATGGTATCCCCCTGGAGTAGCAAGAGTCTTAGGTTATGGAAACCGTTTACTATCAAGCGGGCAGATAAGCTCGTTTGTCATCCTATTAGTACAAAAAAAAAAACAAAATAAATGACAGTTAAATCATAAATTAAGCCAAAAGGTAAACACAACCGGCCACAAAACCGTAAGATAGACACTTAATTTATGATGTTCGCTAGAAAACTCACTGCGACATTGAAAAACAATGAAAATGAAAAGCCATCGAGCGGGTCCAAGCGCACTTGACCGACTTGGAAAGGGCGCAACGCGAGAACCGAGAATTTATCTCATCCAAACTGTATATTGAAAACGGTTACCTTGTTGACTTGTATATTGTTTTGTTTACATAATTGTTTTATGTTTACTTTTGTTTACATTAAAATGGCATAGGTACTTATATTGCGTTTATAGAAATTTATCAAATACTTTTTATAAACCGCATTGTTTTAGCTTTTTATTAATCTATCCTGTACCCTACATTTAACTTTGCTAATCTTTTCTACATGTATAATACCAAATTAATTAGTATCTGCCGAGTGCATGTAGGTAATGGAATCACCACAGATATACATACATACAGATACACAGGTATATTGATACAGCACGACAGTTAATGAACATAGGTAAATAGTTCTCTTTTATATAAGTACACTGTGTTATAAAACCGAAAACTGAACTGTTTTCCTTTTTGTGTACGTTAAAAATCCAGCCGAATCAAATCCGCCTATTAGGGAGGGCGCTGCTACTAATTAAAATAAAATTGTTAAAACAGAAGCGGGTGCGCGCTCACTCCCCACACCAGACTAACTTTTAACGAGGATATATTTGGTTTCGACCAACCCTTTGGTGATTTTACTATTGAGTCTGACTGCAAATAACTCCTTAATTGACTTCAAACAACTTCTGGCTTTGCGGATAGAATACAGGGGTTACTCTACCTCTTGTGTTAGAATTTACGGCCTACCTGAATATGGTTAGAGACAGAAACCAAATACAATGGTTGTATAATGTAACAAATTACTTGTGTACGTTATGTAACGTATTTAATGAGTAAGACTTTGATGGCCTTTAAGAAATAATAGTATGGATGTGTGAAATATTAAGCTGTTTCAAAAGAACTTGTGCCATTTTATGACATTTTCATGACGAACATGAATGTTAATATTGTTTGTTACGCACGATTACATGCTGAAAAAAAACTTACATACAAACATAGACTGCTAAAATAAAGCTTCGATTCCGAAAGACAGGCATTAGGCAGATTGAGTGTTTTAAACGAAACTTTTAAAGAAGTCTATACAGGTAATATTGATGTAGTAGTTACTTAGTTAATAAATAATAATTATTATATGTACTAATACTTGTAGGATTTCCAATGACCGTATATAGTATTAAATAACCCTAAAACTTACTTTCCTGAAATTAATATGAACAGGCCTAATTATCCTATGCATTCGTTATCCCGTAGGATAAGGTAAATTGCTGGGTAAAAGGACACGGTGGGCCCTACCTAATGAAAGATATAGAGCCTTACTCAAATATACCCTTTAAAAAATATATTTAACGTTGTTGCCCTCAAACAGCAGGCACATGTAATAGATAGTTTTGTTTCATAAATGACGTCATTTGTTGCAGAAGTCGTGTGGCGGCTGGGCTGCCGTGCGGCGGGTGCGGCGGCGGCATGATGGACTGCCTGTGCCCCGCGCCGCGCACGCTGGCCTGCCGCGTGGTGCTGCTTGACGAACGAGAGCTCTTGCACGAAATACAGGTACTTACACTACATTATTTCCTACTAACATATTTGATATATTTAAGCGGAGCCTCTGATGATGACTTATTGTTTCCATTATAATAATAATATATTCATATACATAGCTGATATCAATAGGGAGTGTTTTCATAAATCCAACCATAACCGCGACGGACGCGCCAACACACACGATTCCCAACGGGCGCCGCGCTCCGATAGTATTTTTCAATCTTCCCTTGTAGGACATGAAACAACGCGTGGATTTTTCTCCATTTCTCAACCCGCACTCTTGAAATGCAGCTATTCCGAGACGAATTATTTGAAGTACACCCAGGGGCTCAACGAAGGTCTTTTATATGCGAAGCCCGGGTCCAAGGTGCGGGCGATGAATTCACTGAATCGTACGTCGGCTCTATGAATATTAAATTCTATTTGACTCGCATTGTCGCCGCGTGGTGAATGTAAGAGTGGCTCGCAAGCGACGAGCGGACTGTGCCCACCTCAGGTCCTATCAACATGGACCTAATGTTTACTTACGCCACTATTACTATACCAATCATAGCGTGGAAACAAACATCAATAAACTTTAACGTCAAACCATTGTGTCTATTTAATTATAAACCACAATGGCAAGCTTCAAACTCATATTTTGAACTTAAAACCACATAATGATCTCCGCAGTCACTAAATCCTTTTATACTGGGATAATACTCGCATAAGTAACCATCGTAACTGTAAACAACCGAGAAATTTATGCCAGAAATGCTTTTGTTCGGTCTGTACCAAGACCCGCAACTTGTTCGTCAAACAAATTCTCGAGATGTATTGGGCTAAAATCATCCAATTTGGGTAAAGTGGAACCGACGACAGTTCGACGTTTCTCGCTAAATTGTATAGATATTTTAGATAAATCACCGTCCTTTCGTAAGTTTCCCCTATCTACAAAAGAACATTTGTCTTTAACGGATCTAGTGAGGACTTTTTTCTCTCCAGAAATGAAAATAATGCTAGGATTTATGGACGCTACGACTGGGAGTTTGAATTCTTTCTCTCGGTGGGATTTAATAATAATACATATATGGCACACACTATATTAATTGAAGTCGTTGCCATATATCTAAATAAGTTTCATCTCAAGTATTGATGTTTTGAAAGTTTGAGAAATATTGACGTTCTCCATCCGTAGCCCATAATTGGTTGGGCTCATGGTTAGGTTTATTATAGAAAATTACAGGTAGAGAGTCGATCAGGTGATCTCACCGTGAGAATACGCTGTCACATAAAAGCTGTAAAAATACTTCTTTTTTCTCTAAGATAGGTACTGTTCTAGCTACTATAAGATATTTATTTTGAAATGTCATTTATTTCAAGTTCAACTCCATGCTGATTTTGTTAAGCAATATTTTATAAAACAAAATATGGTTAAATCCCGAAACGAAAAAGCCACAAAGCTTTTCTTTCGTCTAGACAATTGAGTGCCGAGCGACACGAACGTGGCGTTTTATTTGGCTCTGATAGTAAAGGGGAAGACGAGGAATTGCAGAGCAATTTATGAAGCGGGCCTAGTGTCGGCGGCAAGTGGTGCGGGCTTCGACGTGTATTGTCGCGGCAGCAAATTGACTCGACGGCATTTCACGGTCTACTGCGCTGATGCACCTCGTTCCTAGTTCTCCTTTATTGATGACGTCTTCATTGCCTGTCCCTTGACAATCAGCCGGCACAATGGAGCAAGCAATTACCTGTCAATTCGGAGTTGCCGTGTTGCTTAATGTATTTTCTGCTTGTGTCGAGTTATTATTGCTGTAGTAGGTAATCAAAGATTCGTTTTTAACAGAGTATCGAGAAGTGAAAGTTTTTTAGCATGCATTTTAAAGAATTCAGATATTAATTCTGTTTTGGTAAAACTTTACGTGATTACGTTATTAATCTAGATAAATAAAGACAGTGTATAAAATACTTTCTTTTGCAAGGTGTTGTATATCAATTTCTCTTTTAATCTCATTTACAAACTAATTATTAACTTATGACTAATGATATGAAGGTGACTTTTTAGTAGGTAACTTTTTAGTTTGTAATTAGAATTGTTCTCTTTTAATAATCACACATAAATAAAAGTGTAATAGAAAAATGTTGTAAGTATGGGCTCGTATTAAAACAAATCGAAAAGTAAATTGGAGTGTGGCAGTAGGGCCGTGCACTGGAGACCGGGAGACGCATGACGCGAGCGCGGCGCGGAGGCCCGCGGGCCAGCACCATCGCGTGCACGTCACTACAGCAACGTACCTACACCGAGCTGCCAGATTTTCAAAACGTTTGTTATTTTTCGAGCTTCACGTACGCTGGGAGCAAACGCGCTCTGTTATTAAATCATTTATTATTCAGCCCAACGAACTGTTTCGCAATTTTCCCACAAGCTCCTACAACCAAATGTACACTTAAAGTGATATGTAGGTTCAAATGCACGCAGGTCTCTTAATTGCGACTTATGTCTGTTGTTTTTTGGCTTTCAAATCATTATTGACGGTAGGTCCGACGAATCATTTACATACTTATTGTTTTGGATCAGATTTTGTTATTAACATACTTTAGTACCTAGCTCATGCGTTTTAATTAATTAATTAGGTATATTGATAAAAGCAGTAGATACAATCTATGTGAATAGGATAATAGGTATACACTCTAATTCCCACATGTAGAATTAGTTGAATGGAATTTTATATTAATACAAATAAACAAAATTAACATTCACAATTCCAATTTGCATGGTATGTTTGGTAATAGTAGTTGCAACTACACTTTATGGTTACTGAATCAGCCTCGCTGTAACTTTGCTATGTGTGTTTATTTAAATTTCAGCAATGTTAATATTTGTTTCATAATAATATCGTTTATCAATACATTCATTGGTCATGTTATTTATGCAATTAATGTAGGTATATAAATACGGATTCTTTGAACTATAGGTAAGTAATTAATTAATTGAACTAACCAACATTTCATTATTATAAATATCTTGTCTTATACTTATGTACATATATTTGTCTTATCTTATACATATATATTTGTTTTTATTTTTAAAACCTTAAAAAAGGAACATTATAAAATACAATTTGAGTAGTCTGGGAAAATTATATAAGTACGTTAGGCCCTTAGGGTATAGTTATCGCTTTACGCAGGCGCACACGCAAGCCCTTCGAGATATGCGCGTGAGAGCTGCGCTTGTTCCGCACGAACCCGTCATTATGTTAGCAATACCTACGCGTCGCGGCGACTACTGGTGTTACTGGTTCAGGCTGATCGCGTGCGCGTTAGCCTAATTGTGGAAACCTGAGCATCGAGAAATGCTAATCAGAGATAGCCTGACTGCATTATTGCTTGTGATAGCATTTGATTTCTAACAGTACCTACTGTTTTAAATTACCGGTCCAGATCAGTTTCTTGTTTCTTCTCAGAATTGCATTTCCGCGGCATCGCGCATCGGACTGTTCATTTAAATTGCAAAGCTTCCATTTGTGGCACAATTAAAGCGATCGATTAGTTTGTCTATAAATTACGTCGAGAATAATCAATTAAATTAATATAAAGAAAGGGCTATATTCTATTTTCTAGACGAAACTTTAGAACTGATTTAATTCGCTCATCAAAACAAAGTACTACCTATTCTACTTATAAGATTAAGGCACGGCTAAGCGAAATTAAATTACAAGAAGTCAAGAATTTCTAGGAATACATTCTTTAGTCGATGAGCGAATAATGAGAGCTTATTTTCGCCAAATTAAATTAGGACGGACTACTATAAATTCAGGTAATTACGCCATTATGCCAAATTCGAATGGGCTTCTTTATGGAAACTGATAGATTTGACCTTGTATAGTACCTATAGTTAGATTTGGAGCCGTCTTAATGATGATTATATTAGGAATACCACTTCATGTTACTATGACGGGTGATAAATTGTGAAATAAAAATGAATTAAGTTAAGTTAATTTATTATTGAATTAAATTAATTTTATTTGAGAATTAGATTTCGTTGTCTGTTTGTCTCATTATGAATATAATACGTACTAAAGTTATAAATTAATAATGATTAATCGAATCCTTTTAATTTCCAATCCATTTTTTTTTCTAAATTAGATACAGTTAGGTAGATGAGATGCAATGCATTAAGTAGAATTTTTTACCTATATCTATCCTACCTACATTACCTATCAACAACAAAATAACTTCGTTTTAGAGTAAAAGTCATCAAATTGAGAACCCCATCTTCTTCGGTTGTCGGTTTAAAGAAAATGCTTCATTGCAATTTATCGAACATGTTTGTTTCAGGACAACAATACGGGCCAGGCGTTACTGGACGTAGTATTCAGACATCTGGACCTTCTGGAAACTGCTTACTTTGGACTCCGTTATGTCGATCAAGATAATCAAACCGTAAGTACCTACTTTACATACATAGGTATACATATTATTCAATTCTGTATTTCTTAAATGGGTTAAAGAAACAGGCTGGCCAGTCAGAGTTCTCAGCTAGAACCCAAGGGCTCTAACTTTCGTACGATATGGGGGTACAATTTTTTTTTGTTAGCCTACTGTGTCCACTGCTGAGCAAAGGCTTCCCCATGTTCTTCCAAGTATCCTTTTCCCGGGGGTACAAATATTATTAATTTATTACTACTTGCTCCGTGACTGGGAGAACACGAAAGTCGTTGGTCCTGCGCCCGGTCGTACTGGATTGCCGTCCAATCGCACTATGAGAGTGAAGAAATAGGGACCTATGTTTGCGCACACACTTGTGCACTATAATATCTCATGTATGGCTTATATCTTCTGAGCTTGGCCGCTGTTACAGTATTCAGGAAGACATTATTGAATTAAACTTGAAGTTAATAAACAATAGTTTTCAAGTATCGTTTTTCAAAAGCTATAAAAGCGAGTCTTTTGCCATTTTAAGTTAGTTTTACTAACCTGTAGGTAGATAAATTGAACGCAGAACTTTAGCAGTTCCATTAACTACACAAGTCATAAGACTAACAAAGTAGTCATTTATTAAATCGCTACAATAATGTAAATGTACGGTAGCTTGATGGCACCAAACATTGTAACAGTAAGTTCTTTCGTCAAAGTTCGTATTGTTAGTATTTTGTCTTTGTAACCCTCCGAGAGAAAAATGAGCTTCAATAAGTTTTTTGAAGTAAGAAAAACTATCACTTTGTTTGTTCACAAGAAATCACGGAAAATAAACAAGAATAAAGCAAATG
Source organism: Protodeltote pygarga (assembly GCA_936450705.2). Classification (NCBI taxonomy): domain Eukaryota; kingdom Metazoa; phylum Arthropoda; class Insecta; order Lepidoptera; family Noctuidae; genus Protodeltote; species Protodeltote pygarga. The sequence continues at coordinate 8,263,247 of OW388249.2, read as the reverse complement.
TTAGCATTTGGTTGTTCAAAATAGAACCAATTTGCGAAGATGACACAGCGGAATGGCATTAGGAAATTATAGAGTACACTGTAGGTACATAATTATATTATCTAGATATTTTGGTCCTAGTTTTAAATTTTTAATTAAAAATTGGAAAAGTAGTTTGAAACTATAATAGAAAAGCGACGTAACAAAGCTTTTTAGGAAAGATATTTGCATTTTAAATTAAAACACTGTGGCGCGAAAATGGGTTAAATAGAAAAGCTGACATTTAAATAGAAAGAAGGAATGCTATATTCAGTCATTTTCAAACTAGAAAACGGAGATTGAGAACTTACATTTGGTACGTTTATTCTATTACACATTTCTATATTTAATTAAAATACATTTTTTTGCCATTTCGATAAAAAGCCTAGCTTCATAATTGGAATGGTTTACAAATGAGTCACATTATACATTCATATTAATAGCACGCACGCCATTTTATAATTAACGTTTTCAAATCAAATACCTAACAATATTAAACAAAATATATAATGTTATTATTTCTATGTAAACATTTTTAAGTCTTAATTAATGTATTATTAAAATGTTCAATATACCTATGATGATTTACATAATTAGTATTAGTATTTCCGCTTACTTCAGCTTTACGGATCTTTATGTAGTCGTGCTGTACTTACCTACATGAGAAATACTATAATAATTTCTCCGACTTACTTTAGTAAACGAGATAAGAAATTAATACTTACATTTCTTAATCTTTTACTCTCTTGTCATAAAGAAACTCCATTACTTTTATACCACATTTTTATATCCTCGCAGCACTGGTTGGACGCCGGAAAGAGACTGCGTCGGCAACTTCGTGGCTCCGATCCTCATACTTTCTACTTTGGAGTGAAATTCTACGCGGCGGACCCATGCAAGCTTCTAGAAGAGATTACCCGGTAAGTGCATACATTGTTATATGGTGTATTCTATTGTATTAGTACTTAACTAATCGAACTATCATTGTTGATAGTATAAAAACTATGACCCGTCACACTCACACATTAACAAATTACATACTTAATTAGTAAACAATAAAAAAATAATATTAGCATCCGCCTGCGTCTGTGGCCGTATTATTTCAAGATAAAAAATAGGTAACCTATAACACTCTTCGGCCCTAAAACTACGTCTTGGCAAAAAATCACGTCGATCCATTATTTCGTTCTACTGCTTGAAAGAACGACAAGCTAACATACACTTTCACATTTATAATATCTATATAACTCTTGTCAAAACAAAATTTACTCGTAACATAATTTGGTAAATAATTACGCATAAATAAATACGAATGCTGTATCTCGTCTTGACACAGGATACGTTGTAATGGAGCTTTTTTCCATAATTACTTGTTAGTAGATAGGTACGTACTAATTAAGAAAATATCTGTTCAATAATATAGACAGTATCTATAGACATTATAACTTGATTTTACTGACAACATATTATTATAGGTACAAGTTTTGAAATACTTTGATGGATACAAGTCGAATGTTACCTCATTTAAAAGTTGAAAGCTTGTTGATACTTGTTCAATATCGTGAATTTTGTTATAAACCTTCCGCTGTTTCTGAAACTCGGATGTTTAAGTTTTAATAAGAACATTTATACAGTTGACCTGCATCCGAATAGGGCGCACTGTCGTACAATAAACATAAACGTTTATATATGACGTGATTATAAATTTTGTTATTAAAATGAGTTCCAGTAAAACCGCTGAATGCATGTGAAAATCAAATTAATGGTTGAACATTAACAAATTATACTTAGCGATATTTATTTATGTGGTTTTCCATCAAAGCGTTGAGTGCGGTGGTGTATGTGTATAAATCGCACGTGGCCCGACACGTACTAATGTAAGTAACGCTTTCAGAACATCATTCATATTAGAGCACATTAATTCAGGAGCGCGCAGGGATAAAATAGGAAGCGATAATAAAACACATCTGTGTTCTCAACGTGTGTTGTGTCAGCGATTCACCACCGACGTCGCATTTTTGTCGAGCGACGCTTTCTGTCACCAACACTAAAGCAATAAAATGACACAGATAGTTATATCCTTTTTAATATTCAATGAAGCATCACACGTAAGTGACGACATGGGTTTATTTATAGACAAATGCTTTACAGAGCTTCACGAGTAACATTACATTCTTTATGCCTATAATGAGATAACTACGATGTTTATTAAATAGATTATTATATTCTTTTAACTACATTACAAAAGAGCTTAGCAAAAGTAATTGTTATAACATATCTAAGAGCAACGAGAGTGGCCATTACTTTTTATAACTAAACTAGCTGCCCCGCGCGACTTCGTACGCGTGATTATCCTACTTCAAGGCCTATTCTACCCCTACCCTACTCTACCCACTACCCTATTCTACCCCTAACCTACTCTACCCCTACCCTACTCTACCCCTAACCTACTCTACCCCTAACCTACTCTACCCCTACCCTACTTTACCCACTACCCTACCCCTAACCTACCCTACCCTACCCTACACTACCCCTACCCTACCCTACACTACCCCTACCCTACCCTACACTACCCCTACCCTACCCTACGCTACCCCTACCCTACCCTACACTACCCCTACCCTACCCTACACTACCCCTACCCTACCCTACGCTACCCCTACCCTACTATACCGCTACCCTACCCTACTCTACCCCTACCCTATCCTACTCTACCCCTTTTTCTCACCTTTAAACCTTCCCTGGATCTTCACAAATAATTCAAGACCAAAATCAGCCAAATCGGTCAAGCCGTTTTCATGCTATGTCGTGACAACGGAAAACGGGTTTCATTTTTATATATATAGATAACGCCCTAAGATAAAGATATAATAAGTCATTTCTATGTAACCTGCTTCATGTTACATAAGGTAAATATCGAAATTAACCGTAACAACAACTATGTCTTTGTGTACTTTAAAGTGGAAGCATATGAATTATGTCATATTTTTTATTTAAATCTATTAAAATTCCATGTTCATAAAACAGACTGAAGACTAGTAAGGACATAAAAGAAGGTGTAAGTAGTGTAGTGCTCTTGCAATAAACCCGGTGAGCTCGTAAACTGACGTCGCGTCGCACTGATGAATTGAATGGGGCCATAGGCGGAGCAGCGTGCTGCGCTCGACTATCAATGGTGAAACACACAAGAACTTTATTCCATGGACAATTTTAATTGGACACCTTTTATAAAATAGACCCCTCGTGGAATATTTGCCATTCACTGAAACAAGAGTTCCCTAATTTTTTTTCATGGAGCTACAATTTAATTTTTGCCTAAAATATCTTTTGAAAGCCGCGAAGAAACTTTTCCTATTCGTATTTCCTTTAAAGTTTACAAGAAAGGCTACAATTGAAGTCACTTAAGTGGAATTTTGAAGAGTTTTCATTTATTCTTTATTTTATTTGTAATTTGCTGCGAGTGTTGGACGGGTACGGGGATGTTTTATTAAAATTTCGTTATTACGGTGTTGACGGTGCACCCCCGGCGGCGCGGAGCGAGCTCCCCGATCCGTTTCTTATATTAGTAGGTACGTACAACACGGGAAACCGTCTTTTAGGTAAGGGCCGCAGTTTAATACTCGTAAATTCTTTGAAACCTTTGCCTTGATAGTCTTTTAATATTTAATTTCCCTTTAAGAGCAATCTTTTGCCAACGCGTTCGACTAGCCTCCGGTTATAGAAAGATGAAACGGGTGAATAAAACCATTATATAATAGGATAATTAAATTAAAGGGGTAACTGTTTGTGTGTGTTTTTAAATATAATGAGTAGATCAATTTAATTATTAGGTATTTATGTAAATATATGTGTTGTTTCAGGTACCAGTTGTTCTTGCAACTGAAGCAAGACGTGTTGCGTGGCCGGCTGCCCGTCAACTTCGACCTCGCTGCTGAACTCGCCGCTTACGTTCTACAATGTAAGTCACACTTGATTACTTGACAATTATTATGTGTAACACATGTGTTAATATACCTACTTAGGAGTGTTATGTATCAAATGTCATGATAAGATAAAACGATAACGATATCTACGACTAGACGGCGACATTGTTGTTTCAAGAACAAATTCGAGCTTGATGCGTTTATAATATAAAATAAGCTTTCGTGTAGGTAAGCCATAAATTATGGTTACCGCTTTCATAAAAATTATAAACTACTCTACCATTTTCTTGGGTATAGTCGTAAATCATTTTGACGACACGATTGGTTTAGTGATTAAAAGGATCGCTGTGATTACTGTCGGGGCTTTGATTCCCGCAAAGGACAATTTTTTGCGCGATTGGTAGATACATTTTGTTCCGGTCTGGGGTGCTTGTGCATAATGAAATTATACCAATATCCGAATAATCAATCAATTGTGATTTTTTTAGTCACTATTTAGAATTACAGTCGTATCTAGTATGCAGTACGTATAAATAGTATATATTATGTATGTAGTATCTTTATCGATTAATATTGATGAAAATGTCATTGCACTAATATTGACCAATTTTATTTTAAAGATTTAAAATAATATGTGACTACCACTTTAACTTTTTACTGCGTGCTTACATCGAGTTTGAACAAATAAACAAGTCGGTACATTAAAGCAAACGACTTCAAACTCCCTGTTTGAGACCAATAACGAAATGCGGCTTGGACTTAATCCGATGTTACTTGGAGAGTATATTTTGTTGTAAACATTGGCGACAAATCAGAGTTTCGTGGCAAAAGTGGCAGTAAAATCCGCAAGTGTGACCCGGGCTCCGGTTACAAAGTGGCTGCGAGGCCACTAACCCGGCTTATTGTGTAACTAGCCTAGGATTTGCTAGCGTATATAAAGGTATACTATACAAAGTTGATACGACCGAGGGGCTTTCCTTTAAACTACATATACTAGGTACCATTTTCAAGCTCTGTACCAAAAATCAATTAAATAGGAGCAGTAGTTTAGTCGCAAATGATTTTTTAAGTTTTTGCTCCGTTTGAACACGATGTATCTTTCCTAACAGCTGATTATGTCTAGACCCATAGGTCATGCACCTCAAAACGACAAATCTACGATACGTTGTTGCCGCTCCGAAGTCACAAGTACAACCAAATATTTCTATTTCAATAAACATCGGTAATGTAAACAAGGAAGCATTAAATACACACACACCTGTACTTTCATTACGAGAGTGACAATGATAGCGAATCATCTCGCGCGTAAAAGAAATAGAAATAGGTCAGTGTGTTCTTATTGGATCCTAGATTTTTGAGATCGGTTGGTAATTGGGTAAGTGGGGCCTCTTAAAAACTTGTTTTTTCAGTGCGCCGACGCTATCCTTTCGGAACATACGTGACGTAATTATTTTGTTTTGCTATTGTGATAGGACACTAAATTAGTTTTAAACAGTATCTTTTTTTTCTTGTGACAGGACACGTAATTTGGGATTATTATTATTTAGTGTTAGTGTTTTTTTTTTGTGACTGACTGTTTTTTATTGTGATAGGACACGTAATTAAACTTTGCTTTTGTGTATCGTAATTAAAGTGTTTAACAATGCCTCGTGTAACTTACACGGCGTCAGAATACACCGAATGCCGTGAAAACGCAGCTTTAGCATTTCACAAATTAAAGTGCTTAGCGACGGGAAGTGATTTAATTAGAAAAATAAATAACAATATTCTCCGTCGTCGGTATAATTTGTGTATTGATGTGAATGGAGGACACATCGAGAATTTAAAAATGTTGTGTTTTTGTTGTGATTGTTGTTCTGCGCGTACTTAAAAACCTTACCTAACATAAAAGAGCGCGAGCGGAGGCCTAAGCCGCCGCCCGCCCGCCTTGATACCTACGAGGCTGCGCGTGCGACGTTGCCACTTTGTTACCTAGTATCTAAGGTCAGTCAAGTTTATTTACACAGGATGTTTGCGTTTTACTCTGATTTGTAAGCTATTTAGTTTGTTTGAAAAAAACAAATTCTCATTTTTGGCGCTATTTATTTTTATACTGTATCAAATTAATACTAAACACGTATAGCTTACGCAGTGTAATTTAATGCCCCTCTGTCATATCAACTCTGTATAATATACGCTACTATTTCATATGTTGCTTTTCCCCTATACCTAGACTCCACTGGGAAATCTTTCACATCGAACATCCAAACGTGCTTACTAAACAATGTTCCGTTCATTTTCGATTCTTATCTATGAATACACATCTACGGATTAAGGTGTCTATATGTAGACTTTAATATACCCTACTTTTGTATCCAAAAACCTATAGCAATCACAATACCCATTGTGATCGGAATCTGATTGTATCTGTATCCCCTGGTCATATTATTAGCGACTACAGATGAAACCATTTGTGAAACTCACCTCAATTTCAGTTTAAATGTGAATTTTATGAAACAGACGTAATGATCATGTTGAACCTTTCGCTCGATTGCGATATAATCTGATAGGTATTCTTTTGCTTTTCCATTTGTTTTTATGAGTATTTGATTCAATATGTTTTACGTATGATTTTTTCATTTCAATTTATGAAAAGAAACACGATTGAAATAATGTGAATTGCATAAACTATACGACTATCAAACAGCTGACGGCGTCGCGGAGTGCCATATAGGTACCTACTACTATGCAACACATTTTACTCTTTTATGCAACAACTCGCCTATTTTATTTTGCATGATTGTGACTTGTGCAACTTTTGAAAATACTAGGTACTTGGATATATCAAATTATTTTATTTGGACGAAGCATCCTACAAGATTTTAATATACTCTTCAAAACTTTATAATATGAAAAAGATAATAATTTTCCACAGAAAATTATGGATTTATATACATATTTGTTCTGACAATAAAAATAATACAAGAGAGAAAAAATATTCTGGATTTAAATATAATATTCATAATAATTCATGTGTAAGTACATAGACAAAACTGCCGAAATATCTTAAAGAGCGCTTCCACGTCTAGAGTAAGCAGTAATCTCTATGCTCCATTCCATAACGTAATAAAATTGTTTAGTGCACGCAAAGGAATAATAACGTGAGCGATCATGTGAGGACGTTGACTCATTGCTAGAGGGGCGAATGATAGCCGACACACTTGTACACATCAACACTTACATACAAACTGTCAAGAATGAGTCAAAATGTACGCAATAACAAAAACATTTTACCCTAAGAATATCGACAAAATACCAACGAATGTAAATGGAGACCAGAATCACAAGTATGTTATGCCTTTGTACACAAAAAAACAATAGGTACTTATCAAATCAATTATCTATGTCTGGGAACCGTGTCCATGGCTCTTGTTTTCTGAGGAAGCGGCGGCGCATAAACAAATCTAGAAAATTGTGTTAATTACATAGGTACTTAATAAAGTATTTTATAATAAATATAAGCAACATAACTTAACCTAACAAATAACAACTAAGTATAGTAAAACTGCAACTGAAAAACTGAATTTAATATTAATTGTTGTTATCTGAATTTAATCTTATTTTTAAAAATTTAATATCAAAATGAGCTCATGCTTTATAATGCTTAACATTTTTCAAGTTTGGTTTCCATCATAGTTTTTTGCTGATCAGATTCCAAATGACGGACGGTAAAAAGCTTCCAACCAACACTCCAAAGATAAATTGCAGAAGTAGTGACTTCGGAGAGTTTGTCTAATCTATCTTCTTTAAACTTCACTTCATTTCCTCCGTGAAACATAGAATGCGATTCAGTGGAAGTAAGTACGTACCGCTGCAGTGCTGCCAGTAATAGCTAATGCCATTCTTCTGAGATTCTGCAGCGGTGAGACGAGCAGCTATCTAACCGCAAACGCAGTAAAATTTATCTGACATTCCGCTTCGCTACTTCAGGCTTGCACTAATATAATACTGCACCCAGGCAACTTCGCTAGGATTATAGAGTCTAGTGGTCGCCACTACATGCCAGATTTTATTCCTGGGTCGGACAGAGTGGATTTTGCCATCAGTAATTTCTAAGATGCCACACGGAGACAGGGCGTGTGTTATGATATTTGTATAAAAATATACACTAAAAATTCTAATTGAATTAGAAAAGTATATAATACGTAGATTATTAATACATACCTAGTCGTTGTCACACGTTTAGTAAGGATAATGTGAACTCTTCACACGCTTACTACATTCACACACTTTTGATTGGATTAACGAATTTGTCGATTTTCTTTAATAATTTTACTTCAAACATATAACAATTTCACCATAACTTTTATTCAGAGCTATAGGATATATTTGGCTGACTTATGCTAGTTAACAAAACAAATAGGTGTTGCAACCAGAATCGTTTCTGAATTTTAAAAATAACTTGTAACGCTGCTGCAGCTGGTCTGAATCTTCTAAGATATGTTAGCCTCTATCCTATATAAGTAATACATAAAATCTTTGCCATAATTCATTACTTAAAATTCAGCAGGTGTAGACGGTCCCTATTGAGTTCTAATTTGCGCAATCAATTAATTCATTTTTATAAACATTAAGAGATAATTACATCTCGTCTCGACCTTTATACCTTTGAAGATTCACGTAAATAATTACTCTCCCAGTTTGATATTAATTTCAATATTGATAATTAACTTTGTAACGTAATTAATTTTATTCCTATTTTCTTCTGATCTCGTTATTTTGGAATAATATTTTATTAAAACATACGATGTGTTAAGTATACCGTAATAAATTACCGTAAACATATTTTGTGTTGAAGAACTTCAAAGCAAAATACCTACCAGTCATATGACTGGTATTAAAATCTGAATCTGCTGGCTGAATCTCACTTAGCTGACTTATGGTAATATTACCATAAGTCAGCTAAGTGAGATTCAGCTAAGAGTTTATGAAAAAATAAAGTAATGGACCTAAGTATACTTACGGCATCAGACTTGAGATTTGTGAACAAGATTACTTTGTTTTTTAAAAACCATTTAACTTCATGGTAACATTAATGTTCGTAGGGACAATCTAACGTAGTAAGTAGGGGCGGTAAAGGTCTAATATCAATGCGTTATTCAAGAGGTAAATGAGCCATCAGCGACGCGGCATCGTTTGCATCTAATCTCGCTACATCAGCGACCCTTGTGGCACTAGCGCAGCTCGACCTCAGGGGACACAAACCGACGTTGTAACCGCTCTTCATGCTCCATATTTTTTAACTTAACTTTAACTTTCTATTTCTTGTTATAAGAAAAAGAAGTCAACCTTTTTTTAAATTCGGATAGACATACCCTTGAATGTACACTTGTACAGCCGAGTCATTATTTGACCCATTCTTGTCCTTGGGGTGCAATCTTACTGAACGTGAAAGTAAACATTGGTATTGACTGGTTATTTAGCTGGGACATATTATTCTATCTCTTGGGGCAACAACATTTGGACTTGTCACTGTACCTATATTTAACTGAGGTATGTATTAGAAAATAAAAGTAAATAACTACTTTTACCAAATATTAATTTATTTAGCTCCTTTACTGGTTTTTGTTTTTATACATTTTTATTAGTTTACTCCACGATTCTACTTAGGTAATGAATTTTGGTCTACATATTAGGATTCTATCCAAGCTTTTACGTAACAAGGTTTGTTCTTAAACAAAGAGATTGATAAAGGTATACAAAACGGGCATTACGGTTAAAATGTTCTTACAAAAACTTTGATTCTGGCTCTCGTTAGTACAATGTGATGTCATAATTATGCGGGCTTAATTATGCCACTTGACGACTGAGGGATAGCTTACTTGTACTTATAAGTTACAAGTTTTAGATTACGATTTTGTGTGCTTTGTCTCGTCTATATCGCTAGTATAAATTTAAATGTCTTTGTTCTTAGACAAATTAATTTTTTTACGCATATTTATGTGCTACGGCAATGTTATTCAATATCAAATTATAGAACCAGACCAATAAGCACAAATAATTTCTAGTCTGTAGGTAATCTATAGATTCAAGTGAAAGAGTTTAGTTTTGTACATCGTAAAATATACATCAAAAAACACCACAAAAGCAAAAGAAAAACATTAAGCAGTGGAATACACGAATAAATTGTTAATTAAAATATTTATTGGGTACTGTTTCGATCTCAATCATTTATTTTGGGTTACCTACTTTGTTGCGATAACCAGTATAATCAAAACATATCACTTCTTTACAATATAATATTCGAAAGGAAAATGTAATATTATCTATTTTTTATGAAACGTTCATACGTAGCGTTCCAAACGCTCGTTTGTATATTAATAAAACAAGAACGTAAAATATTTGCGTTCTTTCGCCCCTTTACACCCAAATGATCCACTCCCATTACCATCGTTACAGGTATGCCTATTATGTGCTCCATAATAAATTGCACACGTGAACTCATCCCTCTTTATGTACCTCCTTGATTCATAATATTATGTAGGAAAGAATAAAGTATTGTTCCACATTCTCACACAAGTATATTATATGTATATACTTCACAGAGTTTACGGCTGAGAGAGGACCAATCGGGGAGTGTATTCTCTCCAACAAATATAAGAATTACTCAAATCGGCTTACTAATTACGGAGTAATCGGTGTACAAACATAAAAAATACGCATAGAATTAAATCAAATCCTCCTTTTTAGAAGTTGATTAAAAAGGTTTAATCAAGGTTTCAATTTCGTGTTTTGATCTCGATATTTTTTTGTTTAAAAATCTTTTTACATATTTTTATAACAAGTTCAGTGAATTGTTCACATATTGAATGCGCAGAAAGTCTATTACAGCACTAAACATGATTAAAATATTTCACACGTAGGTATAATAGGAGAACTCCGAGTCAGTACTCACCACATTACAAGTTCTTAAAATAATGGCGGGGTGTACATACCATAACTCATCTTACTACAACTATTGTATTTAATGAACTTTTAAAATTAAAAGTAGGTATTATACATGCAAATAAAGAAGTTTCTTTAACCTTTATTTTGGTAAAACATAGATTTTTGGAACAAAATTATGTAAACTGAAAGATCTACAACTACTATATGAAATACTGTACATTATTTAATTTCCTATTCGAAACAATGTCCAAAGCAACAAGACCGAATGCTATTAATCAAAGCTACATTGTATTCTTATTTCGTCTAGTCCGAAGTCTCAGTTTGGGAGAGACGAATGAAGCGAAACAATCTGTCCTTCGCAACAAGTTAACGGACTCGTGTTACGTGGCCACATTAATCACCAAGATGGACAATCGTACAGGCGCCGCGCCAAATGACTTGTACCAACCGCACTACGGGATTATAATAGTGAATTAATTTCAGAACGTACGCTCAAGTCTGTAATAATTAATTTCAAGCTTTATAATTATGCTACAATGTTGTACTTTGAAGTTGTTGTAGATGTAGCTTCGTAGAACCAACACTAACTTTACAGAATTCATTAGTATAATGTCTAGGTAAACCCAACATGAAGGATCAGTGTGTTGTTTTTATAACTTTCCCATCACTGTTTTTTTTTGTACCTACTGCCTTAAAAAGCACATGTTTTATTGTATAAACTGTAATTAGTGTTGGCAAACATTATTTCAGTGTCAAACATCTGCTAAAGTCTATGTAACTAAAAAACTTCTACGTAAGAACATGAAACAAAAAATTAATAGCGCTTTTTAATGGCTAGGTCCTAATGTCGTACCCATGTTAAAACACTCACATAAAAGTGGACTTAAACAACTACACAAAAGCTTATTTAGATGTGTACTATGGCTAAACGCAACTACGGCGAGTACCATTAATTTAGCGATCCTGACGTGTGGGCGGTTTGCCTCTTTGCCAAATGATAGATGGTCGCCACTCACATCACTCACGTAAAGTAAAACAGATTCTGACTCTGACTTATACCGATCGGCTATCTGATGAAAACCATAGCCAATGAGGCAATGAAGTTCTTTGAACTTATCAAAATAATATGTCTTGACGTAAAGCTGGTAAATGCGCGAATGTTTATTATAATACGCCAGTCGTCGAGATTACCACGACTCACTGTTGCTAATATTATACAAAAAAGAAACTTGTTACAAAATTTACAAATAACATACAGAACGGACATAATCGAATTTGTCACTAATTTACGCAATTGATCACAGCAAAGTGCGTTTAACTAACTTGTGTTCATGGAGATATATTATATGTTGTTCTCTTTGAATCATGAGTTTTCAAAGCGTCCATAAAATAAACCGAAGCGAGAGTTTAAAAATAATCAGATTTATGGCTGCCCCTAGCTACTTGCTCGGAAATTAAACGACAAGCATAAATATGTACTTAAATGAAAATAAAAAAGCCATCGTCTGTCTCAACAGATGGAAGCTTGTTCATAATAAATGGAATTCAAGCTGAAAGAAACTCATTTATTATTAGGTTCATACATATTATTTTGAGGAATCATTAAGATAGACGGAAAGCGTCCATAGCTAATAAAGGAAGTTATCCTGTAATTTGAGAAAACGTTGCGGTAATCTCTACAGGATGTAATCGGAAACGGTATCAGCAGTCGGTAAGATAGGCAATCTATATCTAGTAGATGTATAGTCATAAAAAATTATCCTTAATTTCACAGCCTAGAATTGGTTTAAAATAATAATTTATATAATTACAGATATAACTTTTTGGCTAGGAGCTAACTTTCTAGTTTCTATAAAATGTAATTAATATTTGAGCCTAATTAGCTAAAGAATCAATTTTTGTAACTATATTAGGATATAAACCCGCGACCTACTGGGAGAAGCCGACAGCCACTTTGCCAACTAAACATGTACGTGTTAAAAGTCTCTTATACATTCAACCATATCAGTTGGGAGAAATATCCACCCCTTGTACGGAGTACTATAGAGCTAGCATGTCTAACTTTACTCTGACTCTAATCCTGATCAAATCCTATTTACGAGCAGAAAAAAATTGTAGAAAGAAGAAATCGATTACGATTGATTTTCTTTTTCTACAAAAATTTTTAACTGTTCACACCGCGTGCGTAAATGCTTTCTAAAAATGTTTATTTATCTTTAAGCCTAATTGTCAGGGTTCAGAACTTTGTACTTGTATCTGTTACACGATCTTCAAACACATGTGCGTTAGTTCATAGGAGCGTGTGATATTATTTTGTAACGACGCGCGTCGACGCCGTTTTATTATTTAGACAAGCGTAAACGTAATGTATGAAAAGTCCGAATATCTATGTGTGTAGATACTCCCGCTAGCGTACCAGATGTTGCGATTTCCGAGTACGAAAAAAAGATATACGACGGGAAATGACTGTCAGCCTCGTTCACTAGTCATAGTTTTTCTGAGCCAGCTCCGTATGTGAATATTTCTTTCTCACCCTGCATAACGTGTCTAGTAAACTACATGCTAGAGACAACTATTTTCTCTTAACGGTATGCTTCGTAGAAATATCGTCTTGGATAAAAAAAGTCGGTAAGAAAGGTTTTAAATGTCTACTCGGATACTTAAATATGTATAGGTGGTACCTGTGTGATTTTTCCCCAAAGCTACATTATCCTCATGCTACCCTCAATTTTGTAATTAATGCATGTAGGTATAGGTACATTTATTGTGTTTACATTGTGTTGTGGGTATATTTGCTTAGGATAAATACCTCCTTTACAATATTAATTGCGATTGTAAAAGCCCGGGTGACTGTCATAATAACGATACACCCGCGTATAAAGAATTTGTTGTAGATATTTTCGGTCAACTGCGTGCGTCTTAACATGGTGCTAGTTCCAAAAATGGAATAGTGCCGCTCTCTCGGTTTATTTCCACCTATCTGTTTGAAGTATCCTGTCAGCTAAATGAGTTCATCGTGACAATGTTTGTCTTTTGTTATCTTATAAATTTTATAGCTAGAAAATAATAAATGTTTATGTGTACCTATTTTCTTAGCGTCAAAATAAAGTAGAATATGTAATTTATATATATTTTTGTGAATTTTTTACATGTTATAGCACATGATAGCTTATTAAATATAATTATTTAATAAGAAAATTTGAAAAAACAACTGATACGGATGGGATTCGAACCCACGATCTTCGACATACCGTGTCGACGCTCTAACCGCTGAGCCACCGTATCCCATCGGCATCAATCGAAATTTCAAATCTCTTTTACACGCCTAAGGCCTAATTTATATATGTTTACTTAGCGCTTATTAGTACGATTTATACAGCGGAGCTGGGTGACTACGAGCCGCGGCGACACGGGCTTGGCTACGTTTCTGAGTTCCGGCTGTTGGCACACCAGACCCCGGAGCTCGAGACGCGCGCTGCACAAATACATCGTACGCTTACGTAAGTCTTGCATAAAATTACATAATTTTTACAAACTTGATTTTCACAATTTATTGTCACGAAATGGTCATATTGTTCATACTGTCATATCTATCATATTATTCTTGTATCTACATATCCTACCTAAAGTCTCAGCTCTACCAAAAGCAAGTTATTTATATGACAGATATATTAATTATGAGCTAAATCATGTTCAATGCGAAGATAACCTGTCTGTAAACAAGAAGAAGTTGCTAAAAATTAAGATTTCAGAAGCACAGTTTCAAACCGAAAGCTTCGCCATCCGCCCGGAAATTAAAATTCGTCGCTTTTCTCGCCTAATTGAATGAATTTTTAACTGCGCAAAGATGCAGTCTACGGCCGCTGGCGCGTCACAAAGCCGTAATTACATGCAAATTATGTGTACCTACCTACTTAACACCAAGTGAGCCGTGGCTTAGGGTGGGACACCGGCTCGCCACGCGCCTCCGGGATTATTCATTCTTGCTTAGCCTTTTCTGGCCTTTTTTTCTTAATACTTCCTATTAATTAAGGATAACAGATTAATTGACTTTTAACTCTCTTTTCTTTTGAAGAAATATTAATTCGAACTGCTTGCTGCTGTTTTTTACAGGGGTATTTCTCCAGCACAAGCTGAATTGAGCTATTTAGACAAAGTGAAATGGCTCGACATGTATGGTGTAGATCTGCATCCAGTTTTGGTAAATATGCTCATATGTAATATAGGTTCTGGAATTTAAATTTTTTAATAAAAGCTAACAAATGTTTCGTTTATCTGACAGGGTGAGGACAGTGTCGAGTATTTCCTCGGGCTGGCGCCAAGCGGTCTTTTACTGTTACGCGGAAAACACACAGTTGCAAACTATTATTGGCCGCGCGTCTCCAAACTTTATTACAAGGGACGTTACTTCATGCTCCGTGTAGCAGATAAAAATGTAAGAGCAGCCTTTTGTAACAAAAATAACAAAGAATGTGAGTTAGACGAATAAGTCAACATTAAAATCCGGCGTCCCACTTGACCCATTTTTCGTTTGGGATCGCGGAGTGATAACGGGCGCACTTTGAATAGTGGTGTAAGATAGAGTCCACCTTGCGTCGCTTCCTTGAAAGACATTCGTAGGCAGGCAATTACAGATAAGTCGCGTAGAACTGAGCGCAGTATTTACAGCGCTGTGGGCGCGGCGATAACGCGCAGAGCCTTGCTGCCGCACCGCGCCGAGTCGCACCGCGGCGCGCCTCGCCGCCTTGCCTGCTGAATTACTACAGGCAGACCATCACCAACCAGATCTCGCTATAATACTTTAC
This sequence comes from Protodeltote pygarga, assembly GCA_936450705.2. Lineage (NCBI taxonomy): Eukaryota > Metazoa > Arthropoda > Insecta > Lepidoptera > Noctuidae > Protodeltote > Protodeltote pygarga. The sequence goes on along the minus strand of OW388249.2, from coordinate 8,247,574 downwards.
ATTACTTTATGGTCCTTACGACTTTCGAGTACCTATATTTTAAATTTTTATATTAAAGAGGCCCTTATTCACAATTAAGGCATATTGGTAGAAATTCATGATTATTTACTTTTAATATAGTAGAGTGAACAGTATTTATGTAGCAATTCTATATTTACTAAAAGATATTCAATAAAATGACTTATCGTGATGTTTCTTAGGTCCAAAATTAATTAAATAGGATTTGATAATGGCTGCAAAGTCCATAATAATAACCTCCATAGTTAAGGGGGGTATTGCTATTCTCTTCCCGCATAATTAATATAATGTATAAAGTGACAGATCTTTGATTTTGACATTAGAAAATATGACGTCATCTTCGCAGGGCCGCCTGTGTTTAGAAAGAAAGTTTCACTGTTCTTTTCATTATTTTAAGAAGATAAAATAATTTAATTTAAAAAACAGTAAACATTTTGTTATTACTCTACATCAGATTTAGACTTTGACTTCCAATTCGATGAGTAATGAAATTGAAAATGTATAGCATAATAGAGAGAGAAGAGTTGGCATAATCATAAAATCTATATTATTCCAAACTTCAGACGACTTCAGATAGTGAGACAGACACTCGCCTATCACTAAAGATAGGGATACCTACTCTCCATTTTACAAAGTCGTAAAGGAAATCTTTTACGTGAAAAACGTGATAAGCTTTGGAATTTACTACTGCCGCCTGTTTATACCCCAGACATAGTTGACTTATCTTGAAAAGGGTTGAGGTAAAAAATAAAATATTGCTTACATAATGTTAAACGTTATGTTATGTAACATTCTAGATCTTACCTTCGATTATAAAATTATATTACGTTAAGTTTTAAATATGTTCAGAATGTTCTTCTTACTAAACGTCTGAAAAGTGAAGAAAATGATACCTGGTATTACCTTCACCGGGAGTAATACAAACAGCACAAAAGTGCATTATTTTATATAACTATCATTAGTACCTAACACACGACATTTCACGCGTTAAGAAACCATAATTGTGACACACAAAATTGTTGTTTGTTTCTCAATCTATTTACTTACTTCGCATAAATGATCAGAAACCACACAAATATCGGTTTTGAAGTCAATATAACAAGGCTTATAATATTGTTGGTTGGTTAATTGGAACTCAATTGGGCTGACACGACTCTGAAACGAACGATTATGAGTTATTTCAATTTTTGAAAGAGGTATTAAGACCTCTTTAATTTCTATCCTTCAAATCATCTGAGCATAAAATAATATAAAATAATACCTATTCATACAGAACGATACTTCAACATATGGCTTTGAGTCTCCGACGAGATCGGCTTGTCGTCACCTATGGAGGTGCTGCACTGACCATCACACATTCTTCCGAATGCAGCAAACATCGCCGGCATCCGCTGACATCTTTGCTTTAGGAACAAGGTTGAGAACTAGGTAAGTAGATAGGACAATGGGTTGGGCTTATTTTAATATTTAAGGCCTTTTCTGCACGTACATATTTGAACCGATATGGCTTTATTGGATGTATTTGTTACCAGTGGCAGAGGATCAAGACCACGGCCTCCGCCTACGTTCACGCGGACCCCATCCCGACGCATAGCCCGTCCTCCACATGCTTCACACGCATCGTTAAATGACGGTACTTACATATTATATGCTACTAAATACTATAGGAAGTTTACTTTTACAATATTTATTGTCACTTTAACCAGCATATTACCAACGAGAATATGAAAAATTATTTATTGATGTCAGACCATCCAGGACGCGCGGACGGTTCTAAATATTAAATAAATAATTTTCTAAGCGGTAATAACACAATATTTCGTTACAGTGCCGAAAATAGAAGATTTGAGAATAAAAGACTGCCCCCCAGAAATGAAACAGCCTACCTCAGTACATAGACCAAATTCGTAAGTTTTATTAGACAATATTAACAAAATAAATATTATGTTTAGATCATTTATGATTAATTTTTTACCATCCGTTACCAAAGTTTTTTTTAGATACTGCTGTTTTGTTATACCTATTACCTTAGAAATTTAATTTTCTTTATATTAAAGAAGTAACATAAAACTCCAAATATCAAAAACCAAATCATGTTTAAGTAATGATTGAAACAAATCGATTGGAATCGAGCGGTAAAGAGTGCGTAAAAAGTATTACCGTCCAAACAGGCTAATGTTTGGACGGTAATACTTTTTACGCACTCTTTACCGCTTCCAAACGTTCTTGATCTAAAGAAGAGATGCAACAAACTTTTGCAGTCTGGCTGTCACTCAGTCAGTAACATCATCATCATTCAGCCCAATCAAAAGTTAACCTCTTTTGCCTTTGCATTCTTAATCAATTATCTTCTTAAAACACATGATTCACAACCAAACAGCTAACTTTAGGGCGGCCTGGTTACCTCGGACTTAATATCAAGTTTAGGATTAAGTTGCTGTTCAATAAATCACAATGTTTACCCAGCCTCAGGATCAGTGGCGAGGTGATGGGTGGTTGTGATGGCCCCGCTATCGGTGGGTCACCGCGGTCAACGCGCTCGGCACCGACTCGTCGTGGTTTGTACTCAGCATCACCAACGGCCACAAGGCCACCGCCCGCGCCGAGGCACCGTTCGGCGTCCGTTGACTCACAAAGCTCCAACGATTCCCGCTCCAATCGCAAGTTAGTTCTTTAGTCTGGTCGAATACCAAAAATACAAATGTTGTGCATCATAAATTTCTGGAAAAATGGAAATTACTACGTATATACATTAAATAGTTTTATATCTGTGGTATCTACATCAATTTGGTAACTATTTCACAAGATATTCTCTGAACAGTGCCTCTAGCAAATAGAGGTCGTTGCTTTCTTACGACTTTGTTTCCGCTTCAAGTGTTCTTACGCGGTGAATAATGGTAGCCACTCCTTAACTTTCCAACTAAAATTCAAAATCCATTATTATAAGGCAGCAACTTTTGTCAGTGCCCATTTTTTACGTCAGTGCTCCCATCCAAAGTTTTTTGATAAGTAGGAACGTGTAATGATACTTTCTGAGGTTAGTAAATCTGTTTTATTTCTAAAAAAACCTTTTGGATTCTATTTTAAATGTGACGTTTTGTATGTAGACATAAGCATCGTTCGCGAAGACAACAATCGGATGCAGAGAGTGAGCTTTCTAGGGGTTCAGGTCGCTCTGGACGGCGACACCGACGACACCGCTCTAAGCACAAACACGAGTCCGGCTCCGAAAGGGATGACTCACAACCAGATACCAAGTAAGCAACAAAAACGTATAATTTTAATAGATTTTAGAGACCTTCTACAACGCTTTTTACATAAGAACTATAAATTGTTCTAGCTTTCCAATTCAGGAATCGGAAAGGTAAATGCACTTTGCCTGTTCATTACAATTATTTCTATTTTTTTTTGTTTTAAGTCAATAGCCCACTTGGGTCAAAACTTACAGCATTTTCTTTACAAGGGTCCATCGTTGGTAATGATTTTTTTAGTATTTTTCACGACTATAAATTGATATTTACTTAGTTTCACTCAACTTCATATGTGCTATGTTGATGGAGACTCACACTGTATTGCTCGTATAGGTAAATGTTAAATTTGAATTTGACATTAAAATAATACTTGCAGAGAATATGAACTGGTTGATTCTGAGTCACAATGGAAGGAGGTGTTACGACAACAAACTGCTGTTGGAAGCGGTGTTCAAGTAAGTGTACTGAAAACTTTATACAATAGCGTTATACATATTATAAGTTTACGTGAATAACGTGTCACGTAATTTGTAGGTCGCAAATGTTCGTCGTTCACAAATGGAACCCGAGACTGGAACGCATCGATCATCTCACAGGCACCGGAGGCACCGAAAACATCGGTATAAATAATTTCTTTGTTGTTCTATTAATCTGATTATACAGTAATTCCCTTCCTTAATTCAATCGTATCAATCTTCATTAGGTCTCGGTCAGGCTCTCCAAATGATAAGAAATGGCTACCCAGTGAGTTGAAGCAACATCTAGAGTTTTCACTAGTCGATACAACAGGAATGACTGAGGAGCAGCTAAAGGAAATTCCTTACACCGTTGTTCAGACTAGCCATGCGCGACAAACTAAACTTCGGACTTCGTCGAAGCACAGGCAGTAAGAATAACCCTTCATATTAAGATAGTAGTTCCTTTTGTTACTCATTATTGGACTCGCTTAACATTACGAAATTTAATTTTACTCAGGACGGAACATGGATCATTAGCAAGACGAGATAAAAGTTCCTCATCTCACAACAAAACTAACCATGATAACCATAACCAAGGCTCACTACGATCGAGTTCTAGTACACTCAGCACGCATCGGACTGGTCACGAGAAACATGGAAGGTACACGCCGGAATCCATAAACTATGATTTATTACCCGAATATGGATGATTTACGTTATGGGTTTTTGCAGACGTGTTTATCCGAGCTACGATGAAACCGTCGGGAAACCAGGCGATGATTTCTTAACAAATAACGGATACAAGGGCAACGTGACGCCAATCTCCAACAACAACAACAACCCTTACAGCCCAGTCACCAACAGCAACAGTAACAGTTCTAGTGGTGAGCTCATATCAGGCAGTGCGCGTGTCTCTCACGAACACACTGACTCTGGCCTGGGAGCAGATCAGGACTACGCGTATTCTTCTGAGAGGTGATTATATTGTCTGTGCATAAAACATTAAGCATTGATTCAAGATATACCGTCTGTCTTGAGGTACTGCAATTTCGATGCAGAAAAAGGATTTTTATCATGATGACATTTCAAAATTTTATGCTGTGTCTGCTATTACAATAGTAATCTCAGATCCCTGTTATTGAGTCAATAGCAGGTATTTGAGATCTCTATTGTTGTAATGTCCCGAAGGTAGGTCTCTCTTTGTTAATCAAATAATTCAGGTTTCACGCAAATAGTTATAGTTTGAGGCAATGTGTGACCTAATACCTTAAGTCGGTCAGAGGAATCGGAACAAGTAAGGTCTGAATCCTAAATATATAAACCAATGATTTTATAACTTTATTGGCAGCAGGCGAGTGGATACTGATGTAAGGCCAATGTCTGTCGGGTGCAGGTCCAGCGACAGTGCCAAGTGCGGCGCAGGAGGATCCTCGCGGACGGCGCCTGTGAGTAGGCAGTGGGCAGCGGGGGCTGGCGGTGGCGGCGCAGGGGAGGTGCGGGGCGCGGGTGGGGGTGGCGCAGGCGCGGCGTGGCGGCGCCCACCAGCGGCACCAGGGCGTGCGCGTGGCTCGGCGACAGGCTCGCAGCGCTCGCTGCTGTCGGTAGCCAGTGATTCCGCTACAGCGCGTCGCCCCCGGGACCTCGCGCCCCGCTATCCTCACGCACCCGACGGGGGCTTTTCTCTCTTCGTGAGTGGGCGCTTCGCTTTCTAACCTGTCTTCCGCTCGCCGATGGCCCTTGTCTCTGTGAAATCTAAGGCGCTCCACACACCTACAATATAATTGTGCAATAATGTCATTGCACAATTTAAATTGAATCGACCATGCACACACACGGTACAAACATTTCGAGTCAATAAAATTGATGAACCATCCGCATTCATATTTAGGGAGAGCAATATTTCTGATTAAGATTTGGCTACAGCTACAGTGTTACGCATTCCACAAGACCTAGCCATGTTAAAAAAAAAGAGATTAGATACTGCAAAGTTTGGTGATTCATACAATGGGTTTACTTGTAGACAGCACTAAATTGGAGCGCATATCTACTAAGGTAGCAAGGAAGGTACTAATCCTTCTTGCCAATTCATTTAAAAACACTGTATAAGAATAAAAGAAAATAAAATGACTAAAATGATGCACATCACTAGTGATTTATATTGTAGACTAAAAATATTGCGCATACCTACACACGACATAATTATTAATTGTAATTAAATTTTAATAGTGCAATCTTTTGTTCAATCATTGTGCATTCAATACCACCTGCAATCTTCAATACACGGTTCCCTATACGGTCAAAAATATTGTGCAATTTTGACAATTGTTCAATAATGCTGTAGGTGTGTGGGGTGCCTGAGTATCAAAAGACCAGAATTTATTTAATTAAGCAATTAGATTTTATAATTGCACACCCGTTTTGTTTAATCTCCATTTGCTCAACACTTTTTTTATTTCTGTACAAGGGTGCTAAAAGTAAATAATATTATCAGAGTTTGTATAAACTCACAAGGGCCGTTGGAATAAATCCGCAGCTCCTGTTTCTGGCTCGCTGAAAAAGCTAACAGTGTACAGGCTGCTGTAATTCGAAAATATTTTCATATTGTGAGGAAAAATTCTTCGCTCGACAATCATTTTCCAGTATGAAACACAAAAAATATTCGTAGACAATAGATAATACAAATGAGTAGGTTAGTTTAATTTCACTGACCAATTTATAAAAATATGTAGATATTATAAGTATTTTCTTATTTAAAAGTTATTCTCAAACTAAATTATTCTATTTGCTTGAGGGGCTTAAAATTTTACAAAGAACTAAAGTGGACTGCGATGTCTCTCTGTCACATATTTAATAAATAATTTTTCGCCGGCGAAACGTGGGTGTACTGCACACCTCTGCCTACCCCCTCTGGGGAATACAGGCGTGAGTCTATAAAAAAAATAAAAAAAAATAAAAAAATTTTTCGTGCACTTTGAAGGGCTAAAAACAAAATCAACATTCAATGATGTCGAGCGCGAACAACAAACCTCTCCACTTTAGTTAATGTAATCGCGCCTATCATTCGGGAACTTGAAATACCTAAATCTTATTTCTTTGCAAAAACGCATAATATTTATTATGTATATTGTCTGTTTAATTATTGTATAAAAGCTATAGGGTGAGCACAGGTAGTTTGTCTAGCGTGTATGATTATTGGGATGCAGAGACATGCTAGCAACAACAACATATTGGTGGGCGAGAGCGGTTCGCTGGCGCGGCGGTACGCACGGCCGACGCGGGAGTCGCGCGACCACAACGCGAACCTGGCGCGCACGCACACGCGCCTCGCGCACCACAGACACGACAACACCCTCGACATTATCCTAAAACCTCTAATAGAAAGCACGCAGTAAGTAAAGACACGCACCGACGAACTCCACGTTTGTGTCGCAACACGTAGCGGAATGAGTAGCTGCACGCACCCCTTGGTTTGTTGTTTGTTTGATGTTTTGTTTTGTCTCTGCATGCTGGTGACGGTTTAGTTGTGTGCTGGTTTAAGTAGACTAACACTTGTTAACTAACCCACATTTAACATCCAACATTTGTGTTAATTTCCATCAACATTGTTTTTTAAACTGATAAACTTTGTGTTGCATTTTGATGTGATTAATTTTTTTTAAGGTGTACAATGATTTTGACTGACTGAATATCCTAATGGAGTTTTAAACAATTTGACAATTAACATGTGACAGTAACTTTGACTTAGTTTTACTAATTATAAATGTACCTATTTAATCAAATGATGATTGTATACTCAGGCTGCAGAGCAACTGAGTGCGCCAAATGAAGCAACATCTGGGCTCACGAGCAGTGGTAAGAACACATCTGGCACCGGCAACAAGCCAGCCGGAGCTGCTGAAATGAGCACCGAACTCTGAACCGTTACAAACATTATAGTTTTATTGTTTTTTGTTATATGACTCCATTCATTTTATCATAATACATTTGATATAACAATTATATACTCACAGTAATATTAAATTATTATTTGACTGAGTTATGTTGATGTTACATGACGAATGAATAATATCTTAAGAGTTTTGGAAATCATTACATAACTTAGACGTAAGTTATAGGTTCTCAGTATTTTTATAAACACGTTTTAAAACAATGTTAACTATTTTGGCCTCATAAAATCTTTGTTTTATATATAAAGAACCCCATTTTTACTAAAATAATATTTTTTTATTATCAAATAGTTTTAAAGTAGGAGTAATATTTCGAAGTATTGTATTTAGAAGATGATATTGATTTATATGGTCATTTCAGTTATTTTGTTTCAGATTTTATCTGTAAATATTTATTTTTTGTAAATAAACCTTCGAAGATTTGTCTTTTTATCTAATATGTCAATGTAATAGAATCAGACAATTATATCTATGTAAGTAACAAAAATATTTCGTGCCAAAGATTTTAAAAGAAAAATCAGTTAAATTGTTTATTTTGCTGTGATTTTATAAAAGGTAACACTAACGAGGTATATTGACATAATATTTATATTATATACCATTTCACATAACTACCTACCATTCAAAATATATCTTGCGTGTTTTTATAGTATTCTTTATTCTATTAGGTAAATAAATTATCATGAAAATTGACATTTTGAAATTAATATAAATTGGTTATATTTATAATATTCAATCATTTATGACGGGTATTATTAATTAATGTATTTTACCATTCTCATTAATGTTAGTAAATTTACTTACACAAAATCTTGTACAGTTGTTATGTAGATTAGTAAATAAATTCAAAGTAATTTAGCTCTAGTGGGTAAAGTATCTGTCTATTAGTAACAGAAACTCAAACAACAAACATGAATTTATGGTCCAAACTGTAACAACCAATAATTCGTAATAGTATTTACGAATGTTTTTTTTTTAATTCACATCAGCAAAAGTAATAAATAGTTTTATTGATTTCTGAAAAATTTCATAAAAATAAAATCAAGTTTCGTACGCTTTTAATTAAAATATTTTACACTTTCGTTTGAAAAGCTTTGCAGTTTACGTGGGATAAAAACCAATTAGTAAAATCGAAATTGTCACACGTTAAAAAGTAGTTTTTATTTTTATTATATTTAGGGTGCTTGAGAAAACCCAAGACATTACAATTGCAGAATAGTTTGCTAAAAAATGAAACTTTTCTGAGCTAGACAAACTTGCGATTTTTTCTTTTTTCATAAAGTCATATGTAGAGTCATCAATATCGCTGCTCTGGAAAGTAGGAAAGTAGGAGAAGGGTGAAAGAATTAGAATCACAGCCCTCACAATTTATGGCATACATTACATGCGCTATAAAAAGTTTAATTCAATAAAATAATCTCAATTAGCTCTCTGATAAAAAACCCCAGTGTAAATATTATTGGACTATTAGATGTAAATAAATTTCAATTCATGCATCGATTTGCTCAGATTTTGGCTCGTTGTAACTTACCTGCAGCAAATTTTGTAATAACTTGGTAACTGCAGTCAATCTGACCGTTTCCTATACCGAAAATCCGAAATAATAGTTATTAATTTGTATATGAAATCCCCAAATGATGCGATTAGTCGGTCAAATTGTGTAATGTCAAGACTGATTGCGACTGTAGGTAATGCTACTCACACAATTTTTGTATCCGATTATAACTGTTTGTATGTATTTTTTCAAAATCGTTTCGATTGTTCACATTAAACGATCTATATCAATTTGTGTATTACTTCTACCCCATATCGCCCGTCGATTGTTCCATTATTATACGAACCTATAATATGCCGTCATAAAAGCCGTTTATTAATCCACTTATTATTAACGAGCGCCATACAACATCACAAATGATTTATCGATTATCTGACAAAGAGTCTGGCTTTGGCATTAATTAAGCCGTTCCGTCTCAGATATCGGCTGCGTCCGACTGCCATTAACACTAATGAGGATGACTTGGTACCGTTACCTACCAAAGCTGTGTTTTGGTTATAAAAATATATGTCAACCGCTCTATAAACAATAACGGGAATAACTGAACAAAAGAGAATGTGACATTTTGTGTTATTGCTATGTTACTGTACAAGCCGTAACTGCGGTAAATCGTATAAATTTACCGGTAAATCTTAAAATTTATAAACTTACAACGGTATACCTCATATTACCAGCATTCCTCGACAAATTATTGAATTAGCAATCCTGAAATTAAGTGCAGCTTGGGCTTTTTCCAGTAACAGGTATTTACTGACAGTATTGCTTACGTGCTTTACGCTCCTGACCACAAAAACTTTAACTACTTATTTACATACATATTTATATCTATAAGATCTAGTCAAAGCAAAAAGTATAAACTTCCATCGTAAAAACACAGCTGTAATCCACCCCATCCTAGTTCCAAAACAAAACTGCGACGACTTATCAACGTCGCTTCTGTTCCGTCGACGAGTAAAATTAAATATCCTCCAACACATTGACTACGATCCTCGTATCTAAAATCCGGTTAATTGAGCGAACGCGTCACTCGGGCCCAATTTGCCTGCATGAAAGCAAAAGGCAAAATAAGGTGGCGCAGTCTATCAAAGCTCCGATGTCCACTATTCGACGAAGGGTGAAAACTCATTACCAGTAATGAAAGGGTTCCCGGGGCGTATATGATTACTACTTAATTGGTAGGTAGAAATCAGAGAGCGACGAGATAGAGTTACCTTATTCATACCAAGTGTCTACTGGACAATATAATAAAGGATTATTTATTCTGGCAATATTAAAAAGTTCGTTACGTAGTAAGTTCGTTAGTTAGGTAATGCATAAACGTTTTGATGTATATATTTTTTGTAAATAAGGTTTTTATGAATCAAAACAATTCGATAACAATGAATTGCAATGAGCCATGATGCCTCGGCTTATGAGATTTCTTTTTGTTTTTTGAAACAAATATCAGTCTATGTTATTCCAAACATTAGGCCCTCTTAGGTTGATTCGATAATACAAAGATACCTATTAAAGATACATATTAGATTTCGATTTTTTTAACACAATGTACAGAATAGTAGCGCCGACCCGGGGATCAAACCTAGGACCTCTTGCTCAGCAGTCGCGCTTGCTATCAATAGACCGACGAGCCAGTCAGTGATTAAAATGACCTGTAGCTTTATTAGGGTAGGTTGTAAAATTGCGCGGGCAATAAGTCTAGCGATTAGCACACGAAACAGATGTAAAGAATTCAACTAATTTCAGTTATTTGGTTTAAAAAATATTTTTTACATACATGTTTTTCCATCTTGTATAAAACAAACATTCAAACAAAATCAGGATTCACCACAACATAAAATCAAAATGAGAGTTCACCAAAGCCTCTAACTGGAAATAAAAAATCGGATACAATTAACAGTCAACCCTAACAGATCTAGATAGACACAAAGATAGAAAAAAGAAAGAAGCAAAACCATAAAATTAATTATCGAAAAGAGTTAAGGAGTTTAAAAGTGAAAGTTTTAATTATATAATTATTTTTTATTTATTTTTAATTGTTAAAAGATTCATGTCATTATATTAGCGCAATATATTATTATTTTTACAAACAATTGATTCAAAACTGTGTTAACTTATACCAACCTACCCGAGATACAGTTCCTAATCACGCTGAGTGCTTGTCGCCATATATTAAGTTCAAAGCGAGGGTTTACTAGCCGTATTCAAAGCATTACAGTATTTAGTGCCAGGATTTTGGAATAATCTCTGACGCGGAAATCTGTTTTACTACAACTAAAATTTTCAATATTATTATTATATTTCCGCCCCACAATTTTGCTGTAAAATATTTGTACGAGTCAAATTACAAATTCTATTTGATATTTTTATCCAATTCAATATGATTTCAACGGATGGTTTAAATATTCAATACTGTACATATGTAATGCAATCATTATTCCCCAACTCCTACCAGCTCAAGTTTCCCAAGGTTCAATTCCTATGTTAGGTAAAGTGCTGTTGTGTATATATACTATAGGGAAACTTAGTGAACTTAGTGATGAAATTTAGTGGTACTTATAATTATATTTGGATATAGACACGTCATATGCCTAAGATGGTTGTAGAACCATCTGAAAGGTGTTAATTGAGTGAAACAGTTGCACATGGACAAACAATAGATCAGATATGAGTTTAATAACGTTTACACATAAACAATATCGTATTGAAGTAATAAAAATATAATCTACGCAAACAAACTAATAGGATACCGCATCAAAACAGCCCCAAACAACAGTGGTAGGTAATAATTCATTTGTGGTAATGACTAATTGCAGTATATGCATAGGTTTGAATGAAAACACGGTTTGTTAGTATTAAACAATAAGCCTTTGATAAGCTCGTTTCTAAATCATATTTGCCTGTTTCCTCTGTCGAATGCGATATAGTTTGATAGTCACTGAAATTGACTTTGCACGCAGGTTCAATCAGTCCGGTGCATTTTAAAGTTTAATTTGATAGGCAGGGATCGCAATATCGACCCATTTTGCCAATACTGATACATCCGATGTTGAAGTTTTGCAAATATCGAGAATATACATTCGATACTCATTTTTTTTACACACAGCAAAAGCAAAATAAAATACACAACAGTTAAACTAATCCCAAAAATCAATCTATCCATAGTGAAAACTGAAATAAAATCCGTTCAGTATTTAGGGGATTTAGATTATACCTACTATGTAGGTAGTGATAGTGATGATTTAAGCATACTGGGTATAATTGTGTACACAAATTATTTAAGCTAGCGCTTCTGAAACTTAACAATCCTTTGTTATAAGAAAGGTTAAGGTTATCTAGCAGACGCTGGCTAGTCTAGGTTGGCACAATGCCTTGACAGAATTAACAAATTACAAGAGTAATTTAGCTAAGAGTATAGAGATATAACAGTGGTTATATAAATAATATAAAACCTCCGTGCCGTGCGTCATGGTTTTTTATATCACATAAAACAAGCATACGTGATACGGGCCGTCTGAAGGTAAAGTAGCTACCTACAAAACCTATAGACGCTTGCACCATCAGAGAGTAACATTTGCGCAGTGTCAATAATATCGTCATTTTAAATTCAATTCGAAACAACGGCGACATTATTTGCAGTAGTACTTTTTTATATATGGTAAAACAACAGTTTTACTTTTTCGTGGTAACAAAGTGAATATTTAATGCTTTTAAGATGGGAAACGAGGAAAAATCACATGAGCTTTAAAAGTAAATTTTTCAACGAAAAAGTTTATCTGTGAAACATGAAATAAATATACTACGAATGATACTATGCAAAGTATTGCCAGCAAAGCTAAGAGGTAAAAGAATTTAAAGTAATGTAAACACGAAAAGTTTGCTTTCAAGTTGAGGCAACTCAAGTTGGAAGCGCATTCGAACTCAACTGCCTGGAAAAATTAATTCGAAGCTGCGGCGGCGACGAGGGCGCCCTCACTCTGAACCCACTGCGTGCCGCTTTCTCTTTTCAGGATCATTTTCACTCCTCATAAACGAAATATACAGACTTTAAAATATCATACTCGTATCCCCCGCCTGAGGGGCACCTCCTTCCGCGTTGTAATATTACAGCAATAATCTTACCGAGACTCGAATAAATATTACCTTATACCTCATTAAAGTTTTAATGAGAACAGTTGGTGGTGTAGCATGAAAAGCCGAAATTGCATATTCGGGAAAATAGACAGGTATTGTAAATGTATGTAGATGCGGGTGACGGTGAATGTGCGCGCCGTTGTGCCACGGACTCGTGCAGTCGCTGGCAATTAGCACCGTGACAATGACATTCAAAACGTGTGCAAATAGAGCAGACGGCGGATGCGAGAGCATTCCGCCCCCACAAAACCAACCCTACACTCTATAGGTATGTACCTACACACTGTGATACATACAACTTGATTTGTCGGTATAATAATACAATCTAGGAGGCTGGGATAGCGTTCATGTGACAATAAACTGTTACGACGACTTCCATATTTTAGAAACGTTCTTGTTGTGGCATTTACGGGTTCATAATAGGCACCCTTGTGTTCATATATTGTACAACATTTTATGTAATATGTAGTAAATTTGATAACTAAGTATTATGTAGCAAAGGATGTTTTCTAACGATACGGCTAACTATGAGGTGTGACAAGCTATAGATATAGATGCATTAGATGGTTCTATCTACTAATAATTATAACATTATTAATTGTACGAGAGAAATGAAGGTCTCTGTAATGCCACATTTACATTTTAGGACATGATGTTAACTTAAAAGTTCCTACAAATTATATAGAGCAATTCTTTCAATGGATTTTAGTTGCTCGGCTTCTACAAATAAAATATCTCTTAATAAATAGGTAAGCACGCCCGAAAAACTATAAATGCTGCAGCAATCCTATTTTTATGGATAACTAGCCTTCGCCTAAGACTCCGTCTTAGTTTTTTGAGAATACAAAGTAGCACAAGCCACATTCCGGCCCATAAACTTCATCTCCATGAAATAATAAAAATCACGCGTCGATCTGTTGCTTTGTGAAGCAACAAATCGACAAACACACTTTTGCATCTATAAAATTAGTAGGGATGGATTTTAGTTAAAGAATTCAGATTTTTTTTTTAATATACAGATAGCTGCACAGATACCTATGTACTATACGGGACAAGGTTTCAAAAATAAGTCGAAAAGTTTGCTCAATTATGTGTGTGCGTACACCTAATTATGTAAATACGAGCGCTGCATAAAATTAATTATACGGCGTCCTTTGCCTACATATTTTTAAAACGTTGTTGCGTATTAATGGTCTAACATTATAAAAGCAAATATTTTAGGAGATCTACAGGTTATTAAGACGCTTTGTAAAAAAAACCTTGTCATAATTAATAAAATAAATGTTGTTTTTGATTTCATAACGCTTAATTTCGGCCGCCAGGTCAAGACTTCAACAATATGACTGCCCAGAGTCCATAATTTGTAGAAGAATAATATTTATAACTGTAATACTGAATTTTGAAAATCAGTCCATCCACTACTAGACGTATCCATCGATTATTTCAACTGAGATATCTTATGCCTTCGTTATTTTGTAAATATAGGCGGGAGATAATAAGGCTTTCGCGTAAGCATGGCTGCTATCTCCCGCCTATCCGTACAAAATAACGACGTTATAAGATATCTCAGTTGAAGTGGTCGCAAATATATTAAAGGATACAGTGTAAACATCAGACGACAACAATCAATAATCCGTGAAACATACAAACTGCGGTCAAACATCGAAGAACAAACTTGTCCAATCAGGGCTGTTAACAATAGCCATTGAAAATGTCCGATGAAACGTAACGTACTCAACTTTGTACCCATTGAGTTCATGACAAACCTAACATATTGTGAATTTGTTTTGATTTGAACAATGTTTTTACGTTTCCTATGCTGTACAATACAAACATTGTATTCATATAAACTTCATTTAAAATATAGCGCTGCTTTTATTTTAAATGTGCTTTTTTGTATTGTTTTTTTTAAAGAGAATAGATACTGTTCTCAATTCCAGCGTCCTTTTTTATTATAATAAATAAGGCAAGTGAATAATGTTTTTCAAATTTGCTGCAGCTCATGACGACTCATCACCACGTGAATTTGGAAGCAATCAAACACCGTTGACTACACGGTCTAGTAAGATTTATGTATTTATCATTTGCATTTTAAATATGAGTCTCTTCGAATTCATTTGTGAAATCATAAAATACTAAAACATAATTACATTATTTTCTGTATAATTTGTAATTATAGAATTTCTATTTTTAAAGATATTAACTTTCAAAGGTATAAGGTATAAGGTATAAGGCTGTTTTGAAAAGACGCCAAACAAAAAACATGTGGCGCGTAACCATCTGTTATTAATCCGAAATATTTCGACAAAGCTTTAAGAAACATCTGACAATTCTCGTGGCGTTTATTTGTGAAGAAGGAAATCAAAAATCAATAATGCGAACCGCAAGGAGTGCTAAAATTTTAATCCAATTAGCGCGAAGGTTTTCTCCCCTCAGAAAATATTTTGCGATAAAATTAATTTAACAATAAATTAATCCTCTATAACTTCATGTACCTATGTAACTGGTTGGTATAAAAACGACCGAATATACCGATTAATTCTTTGTTTTATCGACATTTAATATCAAACTCAATTTTGGATGTACATTTCACGATAACTACATATAAAGCAGTACAACGTAAATAAATTTGAATAAAGAATTCTGTTTGTACATTTTTATTTTCATAAATTTTATTTTGTTGTGACTCCCTTTCACAGCAAACATATTAAAAGATTAGAACAATTCCATAAATATTTGAATAAAAAACTGCTCAAATTTATGGTCATCATAATTAGTCTCTATAACGTAATATTACAAACGTGGATAAGGACAAAGTTGGCCGACAGAACAGCTCTTGTTCCAATCGTTGGCATCAGAGCCTGCTAGACGACGCCAGCAAATTATGTCGAGTAGGTACACGCAAATAAGCTACACAATTGAAACTTTATAATCGAGGATCAACTTCGGAACAATCGTTATGTGTACATTTATGAGAATCTACGAAACTTAACTGCTTTTGAACAATTAAACGAGCAGCAATATACATGGAGTTACTTAGAGTTTTAGGTAGGTATATGTTCCTCCATTTTCATTTATTATAGAAATCGAGAGAGTTGGTTCTATATTTGTAGAGAAAAGTAATAGACGTCGATAAATTCCGCTAAACGAATTTCTTATCTTTCAATCGATCGCTTGATCGCACCTAAAATTAAATTCAATTAATATTTTCTTTTCACAGACGCTGAAACTGGCCACTGTTTGAGTTAATTAAATTCTTGCCGAAGCTGCCAGTTGAAGCTAAAAGTAAAATTGTATTTTTTGTTTTGCCACGTAATACTATTACATATTTCTGTTTATTTACGTTATGACAATTAGACTTGTTTACTCGTTTCCTAAGTAAATAAAATAAATTGACTGTTCAACAAGGGATACTTTGAATTAAATCGGTAATTAATTATATTGGTTCGAATAAAGTATCCGTTTTGTTTGTTATGTAATAACTTTTTTTTTAATCAAGCTTTTATATTGGTATGTCAAAACTAATATGCAAAATTTCTTATCCATGCTACTAACCTTTGAGGAGTGTCCTCGGAATTCGGGCTGCAGCATCAGGTTATTTCACCATGATCAGATGACCATGACGTTCAGACATGGGTGCCACCTAAGTGAAGTTAAATTAAAACTTGTAAAAAGAGGTTTCAAAACTCCATTTTGTTTTGTGCGAAAATGTAGGTCTTAAATTATATAGAATTTATTGTTTTTGTAACTTGCCAGCATAATTATGTAAAATTTTATCCAATAAATTTAACAATGCCCAAAACATATCTATAGAAATGTAAAAGTAAGTAAAATTCAATCGCTACATATAATTTTAGGCACTACTGTTTCTGCCAAAACGCACATAAATAATTGAATACGATCATAATGATACGTAAATTATAAACATGCTCATCCATCTGAGACTTAAAGGAAAGTACAAAAATATATATTTAGTATAAAATAATGAATTATTTAATAAGTGTTTAACTAAGTAACATTAATACCTGTTGTAGGTCGCCCGCTCACTTCAACTGCGAGCTCAGTTTGTCAAAGGCTTGTAAGTGATTAAGGGCTTCAGTGGAAATGACGTTTGATTTAGCTTTGTGGCAATGAACACGCAACGGCGTAACTTGAAACTAGTCGCCCTCTAACTGCAACACAAGCGATGGAGAATTATTGTACAACTATTAGACGGTTTTATCGAATTACTAGTACCTATGTATTGTATTAATGATGGTCCGAATTTCGGGCACAGCGGCCAATTTCTAACTACGCAGAAGAGCAGAAGATATGTGTATAGTGTATAGTATGTGCGTAAACACAGGTGCACTCTCTGTTCCCTCACGCACTCATTTACGAGCTTTCCGAGACACGGAGCGATGATAATTATTTTGTAATACGCACATAATTTAAAAAAGTTAAGGTACCTTAACTATATTGAGTTGTATTATTGTCACTATTTATAGATTTTTTTGTTTTTGACACGTTACACGGTGGGCCCGTTTACAGGACAAAAGCCGATATATTAGTTTCCATAGGCATATGATTTATCGGACACTTATAGACTCTACTAAACGCTGGTATAATAGGACAGGTAAATTAAACCTGCAATGAAATTTCAAGTAAAAGCCACCAAGACGTCATCTCATTGTATTTGATTCAACGCAGATTTTAGTTTAGTTTTTAGCTTCAAATCTTGAAAAGATTATGTGATAGAAGATTATATGATGTGACAGTATAAAATGTAGATGAAAATATTCCTTAAAGTACAAATTTTTAGATATTGTTTGTATTTGTCCCAAGAATTTACCACGAGTGGCTCAAAATGCCCTCTACGGCATCGTAGCACTTTCGTAGCAGTAGCTACGAAAAAAATAAATGCATATTTTTATTTAATTTTAGGTTCATACTTGTAGTATACTTTTACAAGAATGCACTTGTTTGTAATTTGACAGTTCATAAATGAGACTAATAAGATGTGAAATGTTTTACATGCATTACGTACTTACTTGCAAAAAATATTAAATCGATTATTCTGACGTGAAATACAGACCCACCATAATAACTTGCAAAACCGTGTCGAAGAACCGCAAAAAATTTGAACAAGATGCTGGAAGATATTCTGATGCAAAATATGTAACCTTGCATTAGCGTGTAGTAGAGGAAGTGGCTCACCCAAAGATGCAAATAAGGTATTACGGCAATAAGGTTTTTTTATATTCTGAAATTACAAGAATACGTAGGTGAGGAACAGAGTGTCAGATGATGCATGATATATGATGCTTTTCCTGCATCTTTACATAAAGTCTTTGAGCATGCTTTATTATCCATAGATGAGCTTTCTGAGGAATCTGCGTAACCATCAATTTAAAAAACTGTTTAGCCGCGATAATGTTAGAAAAATGTAGCCATGTAACAACGAATGTTGTCTACATTCATTTTACATGTAAAATAATCTTTATATAAATCAAATTAATAGATTTATATTTTTTTAGATTTATAGATTGCGATTGATTTAGATTTATGATTGGGTTCGAATCCCATCCGTATCAGTTGTTTTTCAAAATTTTCTTATTAAATAATAATATTTAATAAGTTTATGTGATATTTCAATAACTTTCCAGGATTCGTTGATGCAGGATGACAAAATGTCATTTTTACATGCCATTAGATACCAGAGGACTCCAGTACCATTAGGAGATACCAGCTCCTGAAAAATTTTACGCAAAAAAAAAAATACTATTCCGCAAAGTGTGAAAACGGAAAAATTCATAAATGACATGTCCGAAAAAAATAAAAGTTGGTCCCGAGAGTCGGAATCGGCTCTGCGACAAACAATACCTTACCCTTTGTTTGTGCCAAATATGCAGTTATAAACGCTGAACAAAATAAAAACCGGCAATGAATGGTTATAAAATCTAAAACCATGTAAAATTGTTTTAGAGCGAATTTATGAAGTTTACAGTAGATAATATTCAAGGTTCTGAAATGGGATAAGTTTTGAAGTTTGGCTACAAAAACTGCTTAAGCTAAAAGTACAGCTAAATAGTAAAGTTACTAGAAATGTTATCTAGAAATGAATTAGGTACATTACTAATAAAAAATAATCCCTAAAAATTTGGTAGGCTCTACGTAAGAATGTCATTTTCAAATATTTTTTTTCGCATCAATCAACTTCATTTCTAATAAGGTCTGCAATTATTTTTTTTAATTAATCTTCAACTGATGTACCTACCTTAATAAATGAGTGAAAAAGCGTAGTGCCGCTTTATCCTCCTGACCAAATTTCGGTCACAGCTGCCAATTTCAAAGAAGGTTAGCCAACTACGCAGGAGATATTAAAGTGCACAAGTGTGTGCGCTGACACAGGCGTATTCTCTATTCCCTCACTCTTAAGCCCAATGGGACGGCACCATAGTCGCAATAGTAAGAAAGAACTATTTGTAGAAACTACATAATCAAATTGGTTTGTGACATGGGCACCGGCACTGTCACACGGCACGGGTCTCAATCACAACCTGTAACGATTTTCCGTAACAATATTACCGGGCAACGGGCGTATCCTGTAACTTTATTACAATTTCCTTGTTTCCTATATAACGAGAGGCAGGGGTCCGGAACCCCCGCGTCTAATAGTTATCTGTTTTGTTGTTAATGCCCTTATACGGATCTCTAATTATATCGTCAGTGAGCCCGCGTCGCTTTTAATAACGACAAAGCTTTCTATTTACTGTCGCAATAACTTAATAGATACGAATTAATATAACAGTGTGTCTAAATATTCACCACTCAGGTATGTCTGTGAGATCTAAACTGCCGCACTATAGAGTAGTGGGATTGAGGGAACAATTAATTCATGGCCGTGTTGAGCGTCTAGTTTAAGTCTGAGGTTGGATCATAGATTCTAAGGTACATTAATCACAGTGTGACGTATAGACGTCCGTGTGAACGCGGTACTTAACCATATTAATATATTTACCTTGTAGTTTATCTGTAAATGTTTGACAGTTGAAGTAAGTATTTTTATTAAATATTAGCTGACCCTCAAGCGTCTTCGCTCCCGCGCTACCAATTTTGATTATATACAAAAAAACTAAAACCTACACAAAAAATTTCAACAAAATTACAAATCGGCCCAGCCACTTTAAAGTGATGCGCGGTAAATTATTTTTGGAAATGAATTGTTTTTATCAACATAGATTAATTTCCACCGTATTTAAAATCCATCTTTCCTCATCCTCCCATTACAATGCGAAAAAAATCTATGTTTTCTTTGCTATACCTACCAATTTTTTTTACTATATTGTTGTAAAAACAATAGTATAGCTATGGGATAAGTAATGGTATAGGTATGATATAGTAATTTGACGTATGTATCTACAAAATAAGTATGCAAAATTGATTTGTTCCCTTAAGGAAAAGCACGCCGCGATATCTTTAAAACTTATAATGAATGTTCTCTCCAGAAATTTGGTGTAAAGTTTTTAAGAGGTTGTAAATTACAGTCATAAACAACTTCAAGTTGAAGTGTGTATTTATATAGTATCAAATGTATTTCGCATTAGGATGTATCGCAAGATGGAATCTGTAAGTCGAAAAAAGTTATACCTACTTTTCTGACGTGAAGAATAGAATTTTCCATTTAAAAAGTAGCTAAGTAAGCGCTCGCCTAGTGCTCACATAAGCTGCGTACAGACTATCTTCACTGTTCTAGAGAGAATCATAAAATTTCATTGAAACTCGACACACTTGTAGATAGCAAAAACCTTACGTATTGAGTTTCGCAAATATTAAAATTCTATAGGTAATATTCAACGGTATTGCCGTTGTTTAGTCTCATATATACCTCTCTAGTCTCTGTTCCGACATAAAAAGGCGGAGAACTTTGAACGTTACGGTGTTATGCGCTTTCAAAGATATTGAAACTTTCCCTTTTGGTTTATTAACTTGGACTTTTTCTTATTAGGTCGTTCTTAGTAAACACATTGATAGATCCAATCCAGACTCCTAATATAAAGTTAGATAACATTTCAGTGACAATAAAATAAGGTTTATCAGGTTATCGCATTTAAAAATAAACCTATTCACAAAACAAATGCCTACACATTTAAAATAGCTCGATGAAATCGGCTACTTTGGTTTCATTAGTTGCCAAGATTACCAAGAAAATGAAGGAATAAATCTTTACGTTTCAGGAACTCTATATGGTAACTTAGCTTAGCACAATCGGTGTGGGTAGAAAGGCGGTACGTACGTAACAAAGTTGTCTGCAATTTGTCTTGCGGAACCTCCCGCGTTATGATTGGAATTCTTATCGTTCTTTCAAACAAGAGCTGTGATGTGACTGCGAGACGAAAGCGGAACGTGAACTCAGTTTTATTAATAATCTGAGATTTCTCGAATTTTTAATAAATATTTATAATATTTCCGCTCAATTGATCTTATGGACCGGCCCATGCTATTAGCATTGGGTTTTATTTTACGCTGAGCATCACAAAATAATTTAACAATACTTGAATTTGCATGATTTATGTAATTACATAAAAAGAAAATATACTTATGTAAATATAATGATATGAAAGCATTAGATTTAAATATTTCGACGTTTTTTAAGCACGCAGTCAAATAATTATACTCAACTTTATGTCATTGTTATTAAAAATCCCGGATAGCCACTTTAATCTTACATCAATTTTCTTTAGTTACATATATTTAAAAAGCTTTTTAACTAGAACTCCAGAGATTTGCATTAGCCGCCCGGACCCCAAGAAATGGAAGTGTTGTAATTAGCAAATTTAAATTAGCATGTCTCTTGCAAACGCAATGGTATATCTATAGAAGTAGATATACATAATCTAATTTATATTATAATAAGCTGTACCTACCTGCCTAAGAATATGTTATGCTATGTTTTAATGGAAATGACATAATGTATAGCATGGCTTGAAAAGAAAAAGAGGTATATCACATTAATTTAAGATCCAGAGATGCTTTTAGGAAGCTTAAATCTAAATGAAAATTAAAAAATATACTTTGCTTTCTCCACGTAGTACACGTGATAATAGGTTTTAAAAACTGTTGAATTTTCTGAAAACCAAACATAGTCAAAAACTACGTGATAAGTCAATCAGACAGTGATTGGTTTTTCTCTCTTTAATTCTTCTTCTTATCGTATGGTTGATGAACAACCTGGTGTCAGAGTTTAAACCGCCCGTAGGCCTCTGACATGGCTTTACACACCATTGAAAAATCTCTCAGGTGTACTGGTTTCATCACGATGTATCCCTCACCGTTTTAGCAACTGATAATTAATTTATAATACGCACATAACTTACGAAAAGTCAGAGGTGCGCGCCTTGGGATCGAACTCGAGACCATTGACTTGTCAGTCGACGGTCATACCACTAGGCTATCAGTGTTCTCTTATATGAATAAATAATACTGATTAAAATTTTGTAAGGTAATGACTTTAAAAATATGAACGTAATAAAATGGCTCAGTATACAAATAACTAGCCTTATTTAAAAAAAACACTATGTGAATACTATAGATAGAAATTGATATAATTTAAGTGGATGTCGACAAAAGAGGGAGAGTAAACGAAACAGGTAGGTATAGTAATATAGAGTCGCGGAAAACAGAACAACATTGTAGTGAAACCAGATATTAAGAGAGTTATTTTCATTTACGAAGTTCGTATTAACCCATGAAACAAAGCGGTTTTTGGAACTGGCCAAACAGTAATAAATAATTTACAAAAGCGGTCATGTGAAAGAGGATCCCCTCTGCGGGGGTAGCCATGCGGTGGTTAGGTATTTGAATTGCTAATGACCTTCCCGGACGAATAACTTGACGAGTAGCGTTAACTAGTTTTGGAGACACTAAGATACACTGCCGCGAGGTCTAGTGTCACCAGCTAGAACACCTCCGTTAGCTCTCTCAAAACCTTCAATTTATTCCTACTATATTGTTGCTAATTACAAATTGTAAGATAACCATTTACATTATTCTATCCGTTTACACTAGAGATAAGATCAAAGGCTTCATCAATGTTAAGTTGAGCAGCTTAATTGGGCTTATGTATTAATTTTCAAGAAACAATATCAGGTACATAATTTATTATCAAAGTAAATTCAGTTCGTTTCAGTACAAAGTCCCTATTCAATTATTAAAGCTTACTAAATAAAGCCAGACATTCATCAAGTCTGATTTGTTGAAACACATGATAAATATATGAGATATTCGCAATAGCACTATTTCAGAATAACAAGGAGTCAGCCTAAAAGTAAATACCCCGGGATTGAGCCCCAGCCGCAGTAACTAGATCCACTCTTATATAAATCTAGGCTTACTGCCAGAAGAAATAAACGTTACGCAAATATTGTTTTCATCGTATACCTAAGGTAGCACCGCCACGTGGACCACTTGCCCTTGCTAACACAAACAAGTAAGATTTACCTATAAAATGATAATGAAATTTACTTGTACTCCAAATAGGGGATTTTGGATAATCTTAATTACTCAAATTAATAATTCGAAGCTTCGGATATATTCGTGGTAAAACTAGTTAGCGCAAAAGTTTATCTATTAACTAGCTTCCGCCCGCGGCTTCACCCGCGTGGTATGTTGATAAATTGTAGGCAACACGTGGCGCCATATATTAAAAAGGATGAAAGTAACGGACATAGGGTATGTCCGTTACTGTCCTGACAACGTATATGTATGAAACATTTCATGGTGATCCGTTCAGTGGTTTAGGCGTGAAAAGGTAACAAACCAACTTACTTTCTTCGCATTTATAAAGTTAAATTAGATTCGAATAGAATGACGAATTAAGAAAAGCTTTTACTGTGGTTTTAGTACTTATTCCTTGTTTGTACAGTCAAATTAAAAATAATATACTTTTACAATATTGATAAAATACGTATAGAGAAGTTTTCTGTTCAAATTTTTGTATTCCTAGTAGAATACAAAAAGTTATAACAATATCTCGATGTGAACAGCTTAAATTTTGCTGACTGTACTAAGTTTCAATTTACACACGACTAAGCCAATAGAATCCATCAAGAATTAGCTTTGTCAACATAGCACCCTAGGTTGTATTTTAGTAAAATATCGCTGAAACGTGGTTTACATCACTGTTTGTGTTTACATACCTAAATATCTTTTATTGAAAATTTATGCAAGTACCTAAGTATAATTCTAATTAAAGTTCCATAGTTTATTTGTTTATAGGAAATAACTTAAAATTGGATAAAGTGGGTTCAATCAAGACAATAATCTGTAAATTAACGCATACAAAGAACATAATTATAACGTTTAGAAACATGAATAATAGAGAAATTTAATAACATTTAGATGTTATACAAGAATAAACAAGGTAGACGAGCGACAGGCTACGGGGGCCGGTGGCGGTCACTGGCGAGCTGTAATTAATTGCAAATTGTGGTAATTGCCCCGTCTCCGTCTGGTGGAGCGCCCCATACCGTGCCCACTACGCCAATACACCTTGTGCATTGTGGCCAAACTCGCTTTCACTTCACTTAACTACGATAAATTAATAGTATTTAGGTATAATATATACGTAGTACCAGATTCTCGTAGCAACACCACATGTTGGAAGTAATATATGACATCAGTTGGACAAAATTACACAACGATTTTAATCGAAGCTCTATTTAAGCGTACTAAGTGGGTAGCTGTCTGATACCCCGAGATGCTATCTGATACTTTCATCCCGTTGAATACGAAGGAACATAAGAGACAATTGATGTCTCTGGATATAAACACACATTTTGACATATTTCATAATGTCACCCAATTCGTTACGTGTATCCAATATCGTTTTGACTTATATTTACAAATGTATAAAGGTCACCCCATCGAAATAAACGCATCGATGCTGTTGCTAACTTTCAATCTACTTTACAAAACAATCATTTAGTACATAATTACCTAACAGAATAAAATTTGAGCGTTGCAGAGTTTATATTCAAAGTTGGTCAATTTGTCTGATAGTTAACAAAATTTACGGCATTATGTAACGGTGATGATATCGTATATTAATGTAATGTTACAATATCTATTAACTTTTGTAGTTATCGGCAATTTGCGCTCAGATAGAGCCATAAAAGTAATAATAAAGAACTTATGAAAACGGCCGCTAATAATGTCGATGTTTATCACAATGGCGAAAACAAGATAATTACATGTTTAATAGAAAGTGTAATAGCTGGCACAACACATTTAATTGCATTTAGTTAGGTACACATGAATACGTGAATTAAATTCAGCTTCGATTCATTAGTCCAATGCAGTTTGATTTCAATTAGAGAAAGTCAACAGCGGTTGCGGAATGGACCTCATTGATTTTCCGCCGGTCTCAACAGCCAGTTTGAACAGAATAATTGGCATTAGAGGTAAAAAATATTCGTGAATAAAACGAATGTATAAAGTTATAATGGGGAAATATTTGGATTTCGTTAAATTGGAAGATAACCGGGAATCTACTGTCTTCTAGTTGTTAATCTGTATTTTAATGACGCATGTTCAGACGCAGGTGAACTTTAGAATTATTAATAAAAACCGACTTAACCAAAAATAAACAAAAGGTAATATTTTTAAAATTATAGGTTGTTCCATGATTCGACACAGTATATCCTACACATGCTAATTTATGAGTTACAAGATAGTTCCTATTAATAGAGTATTAACAGAGCTGGGAGTGACGCGCCTCGTTGGTTGTCTAGACTAGCTCGTTTGCCTTATTTCGTATCTCAGACCAATTAAAATGTATAGCATTTTCAAATTATCCGGCAAACCTTACGAACGAACAAAATGGGGAGAAAAGGCTTCAAATTACATAAGGCCTTCGTTAATGAAACATGAAATTGGAAATTTAAGCGATTGTATAACATTGTAGGCAGTTTGCATTGTTTGATTAATTACTGAACAGAACTTTACATTTATTGTCGATGTACATAACTTGTAATAGCTGATTCAATAGGTATGGTGATGTCAGAAGTCATGGATAAAATAACATAACAGCAACTAATTGGCTTTTAACAATTTAATAATTATTTTATAATATTGTTGTTTCCATTTCTATAAAAAGTTTATTTAGGTAGCCTGGTTACGTGGTAATGAGTTATATAACTATAACATCTCATTTCGTGGAAATATTGTACAAAACTAACCTCCTCCCTGTTTTGAATAGGTTAAAAAGTAGCTAAACAACTGTGACCGACCAAATAACTCTATACAACGATCACTAGTCTATGTAATAGCTAATTGACAAATGGCCGGTTTTAATAATTATAATTTATTGTATTTTACATAGCCACTTTTTATTTGTATTATGAGTAATTCCAAAGGTCAATTCTTTATCATCATCATCATCATCAAGGTCAATTCTTAACACTACTAAATTGCTTCTATAGTAGCAAACATGGTAGTTATCGTCGAATTTCATCATAATTTAGAAAGACATATTACTAAAATTAAAAGTCACCTTACTAATATTAAAAGTCACCTTACTAATATTAAAAGAAATCTTACTAATATTAAAAGTCATCTTACAAATATTACTTTGTCCTTCTTTTACGCTGCAACAGGAACACGGAACGACAAATAAAGTTCACAGTTACAAGTTTACAGTTATGGGCTGGAGCGTGACATAACGTGACGTTTTTGTACTAAAATTAGAACCATGGGAACGCCGCAGGAAAGTGCTAGTATTAAATAAAACAATAATATATTAAATAGTACCTTAAATGACGATTAAACAAATTAACCACACTCACATTGTATGCCTGGTTAAGTCAACATAGCCAAGCCGCGAACGATCTAAATCGTCTGCATTTGAACCATTCCGAGGATTAGGAACACCACATTACACTATTGTGGAATTAAAGAGATTTTGTTTTCCTAAAATTTCTGTCTGTTTTACCTTAATCGTATTTCACAGATTGCTGAACAAAACGATTTGGGATATCTACATAATCTTATATAACTAGAATCTGTTTTATGGAGATAAGTATGCTTATATTAATGTCCTCCTGACCACAGTCGGTGTAACCGATTTCGGTCACAGCGGCCAATCAGACAGGCAATTGGCCATCGACGTAGGAGATATTCTCACTCTCACTCACTCTCTATTCCCTCACTCTGTGTCCGATAGGACGGCAATCCGTCACGATAGTCACGACCGGAGAGAGATTAGGCGCAGGACCGACGGCTTTACATGCTCTCCGAGGCACAGAGATACAATCACGAGCTAAAATATGAGCAAAAGTAGAGTTATTCAAACGTGAATTCTAAAAGAAACACATATTTTAAATGCAAAGTTATTGCATTAATGGTTTCAATAGATATTTACGTAAGTAATATTTTTCTATAAACAAAAGATTTTCAATTGAATTCCGTAAAATGTAATTTAGCTTGTGACTGTAACTACCAATGATAATTTATAACAACTGCTTCGTTGGTTCCATGCTCGCAAGGGTGACTGCTGATCAACGAAGTGTCATATTCAATCCCAAAGCAGGCAAATTACCCTTGGGTATTTCTTTTTGATAATCTCAGTTGCAGCACTTGCACTGTGCTCGGTTTATGGCAACAGCCTCATTGCTTGAAACTTAAGCCGTTATAACGTAACTAGCGAAGTTTGGGGGTAAGAACACCTCTGTCTGGCCCTTTGTGGACATGTGGGCGTGATGAATACTATTATTTTCTATACAAATAAGACTGTTCAGTGGTTTTTAATGTTAAAAGCTTTAGTTTTTGTACATAAAAATCTGCATTTCAACTTTACTGAGATTAAAACAAGTATGAAGATTAACAATAACATTTTATGTATTGGCTACATAGCGAATACATCAATTTTACTATTATGCGATAAACGAAGGGTTAGAATAAGCAGCACAGGTCCTTATCGGGGCGGAACGAGAGTGAGAACCCTTTCGCGGCCGCCGTGCCGTGGCTCTACTGGAAAATTGAATTGTAACCTCCGCCGGTCGGCCTTATCTCAACGCAACGACTAGCCGCCCCCACTACCTCTGCCCCAACACCTATGGAATTTTCCGTCACGTACCCTAAATGCTTCCTGTTTTACTTGTATTAAACACAAAAGGTCCAATGTCTGTAAGTGTAGTAAAATGTGGAATAACAAAAAGGTTTCCTTGCCCTGAGCGTTTTCATTTATGTTTTTAATACATAGACTTCATTTAATTGCTAATACATAAAGTATTTATAAATGTTTTAACAAAATATTAACACGTTTTCAAATCGTTTTTATGGAACGGTTAACAACAATACTTATTAAAAATGTATGGTACCAAGTGGTTGCGAAAATATTTTTGTCATGCGATGAAGAGTTCTATTCTCTGTCTCTAAAATAAACCATCAGATCATGATAATAATTTTAGGCAAAAAGATACCTGAATCAGCTCACTAATCTCGGTGTAAATACAAAAAAACAATTTTACCTTTAGATATCTTCGATAAACATATTTATATATTGTTTAATTATAGTTTTTTATCTTCCTACAGAATACCAACTTACAAATAAGCTAGTGGCTTACACTAAAAAGGTATATTTAAGCAGTCAAGAAATAAGTCTGTGTTCAACAGTTGGAGTAGACTGCAATAATGGCATTTAGGGAGGCGGCGAGCTGTAGCAAGGTAGGGAGTGAGTGAATGTCAGGCTCGCCGTGAAACTTATTGCAACTTGTTTACTCGCCGTCTTCGACGCCCTTTGTTCTGCTACAACTTCACAGACGCCCGCGGACGGTTACTCCCTATAAATACAATTTACATTCATTACTCTTGGAAGCTAGGACGTAATAATAGCTACAATAATAGGTAGCTGGCACACAGCCATGGCAGAAGAATGTTAAACGTTAGAACCATTAAAATGCAGCGGCACACAGGTAAATCTCTCTGTGAATGGTTTAACTGCCCCGGTATTATCGGTTGAGCTGAAACGTTATTTACTTTAACAGAATGATATCACTTCTAAAGGAACATTTAGCTTGCGCAGCGGAATGATCGTAAAAAGACTCTTCATGCAACAATGTCGCCGGGGACAGTATAAACCCCAGACAACAGGGACTGCCATCAAAATTTACTACAAATGCTTTACTCCAGCCGAGTAGGTATAATACGCCACGAAGAAAATTTAATCACAGACGAGTTCAGAAAAATCTAATAAAAATGAAGTAGCTTTCATGTTTCCACTGAATATATGTCTATATAATATAATGAAATGGCTAGTGTGAGGGGTAAATTTATGACCAGCAATAAAGCTAAATCAATCGTATTGAGAAAGACGGCTCTCAATCGGCCCCTATCGGCCACATCTCTTGGCAAAGCTCTGTAACTGGCCTAATTCGTATTTATAATAGTGACCCCTGAAACTTAAAATTTGGGATCATTCAGTATTCTTGTATGATCCAGTATTTTGTGTCGTTCTAGATAAGTGGGTTATTTTTTAAATCTGCTAAAGTAGCTCCATTTGGCAAGGCTCGGAACCGGTTTGAAAAATACCGGTTAACACCGGTTTATTTCGGTTTTCCTCCGAACTTTTCTTAAGAACGTGAACGTTTTAAGAACTATATCTTTACCTATATTAACCGGTTTATTCGACGTAAGGCATGTCGGTAAACGCGTTGCAAATTGTCGCACAGAGGCGCGGTATGAAGTAACTCATTTTTTTATGTTTTTGCAGCGGAGCTTATTGATGCAATGGCATAAACGTCAGTCCCGTAACAAAAAAATCTTACTACTGAATAAAATCTGAGAACAGCGCGCGGCGCTTCTTTATAGTGTGTCCGTATTAACCGGTTTTTATTGCTCTAAACCGTTTAATCCGAAAAAACCTTTTATAAATACTCTTCTAAATACCGGTTTAAAAAAAACGGTTTATGCGAACGAAATCGAAATGTAAAGGTTTTGCGTCAAGTACATAATAACGGTTTGAAAATTTAACCGGTATCCGAGCCTTGCCATTTGGTATAAAAGCAAAGACAACTGTTATTATAAGTTCAAGTAGGTTAGAAGTAAAAACACAGAAAATAAACGTTAGCTAAAGCACATTTCGCGGCGAGTAGTCCCCGGATATCGACTTAATGAAGAACACTCGGCGCCATCACGCGATGTGGCTCCGCTATTTAACAGGATGGTCTGCTATTTACGCAGATTAACCCTTGGGATCTAGTGGAAGACGCAATTTTTCATTAAAAACTCTATCAAGTCCGGAACTTTATTCAGAAAATAGCTGTCTATTTATTTTACTTTTATCCTCATCTATGATATCTGAACTAACAAGCAATTTTAGCTTAGCAAAAAGATTATTACTTGCTCAATATTAATTAGTTATAGTAATTTATTTTGCTTTTGCCTTATAATACACTAAACTAAGTATATACAGACTGGCGTAATTATATTGGTAATTACTTTATTAATTACGTCTTTCTTATAAGGATATCAAAACTTTCTAAGATTATAAAACTCTTAATTAGTCTGGCTCTTCAATTTTCAGTCTTAATTTATTCACATCGATATCCCCCACTCTATCTTGCTGTAACATTAAATGTTAAATATGTGTTTAATTATGTAAATGTCCAATTAATATCTAATTGGAGGATGGCGTGGTATATTTAAACAATAGTTGCTTGTGTTAGTGATACGCTTGAGTAGGTAGTTGATAGGCTCATCGCGTCGCTATCACGGATCGACTTAATCAAGTGCACTCCGAGGGCCGGTCCATTACCTTAACATATTGCCTCCATAGAGCGACGCTGCTTGCTCCACCTCAACAGCTTAAGATGTGCACACACGCCTGACTCAAGATTGCTAGAATAAATTGGGTTTCCATTAGCTTCTAAAAATGTGCAAAGTTAGAGAAGAGTTTTGGTTTGCTATGATTGATTTTACTTTTGATGTACATATTATGTATTTGAGTTTTATACAATTACAACTAATTTTAACATTATCAATATTGAATTATAAGATAAAGTTTTTACGCTAAATTATAAAAATTAAAAATCTGTAATTACGACTACTAGGTACTATATATTATCTTCCAAAACTTAAACTTATTTTCGCATCTAAGGTACCTTAACAAGGACAAAGGAATGTCAAAGGACAGTAAATAAGAGCCTAATTTCGAATCACAGTGTGCAAACCATCTTATACTAACTAGCTCTAGTACGTCCATATAGAAGGTAATTTGTTACCTATCTTATTTATCTACTCTACTAGATTAGTAATCAACGGAGCTCCCTAAAACACGGTTTACTTACCTTCGTTTACCGAACCTACATAAAGTCAAGGGCTTTGGAAAAAAATATAAATCTTTTAGTTTAATAAAGCTTTACCTTTGAAATTAAACTAGCCTTGAAAGCAAAATTTTTTTTATCATTATTAATTTTCAGATAATACAAGACTCATTTTGGAATAACTTTTTGGTATGGCCAAATAGGTAATAGAAACTTATTTTTTAAATAACCGGTGTAGCGTATTTCACGCTAATTATAAACAGACTACAATAGATCCATGTAATAAGGATTTCAGGTCGTAGCGCGCAATAGGCAAGTAATAAAATAAGATATCTTGTATTGGAAACTATTACAATATCTTGATTCTTGATAACATACAATTTTGAGTTTAACAAGTTTAAGATAACGGAAAATTTGTGCCGTTTCCATGCCAAATATGCAAAAGACGTCGCAATTTTTAAAGGACATAACTAGAAAATACTTATTTGGATTTGAACAGATGAATTTGTCTGTTTAAAATGGCAGACGTTCCTGATTAAAAGTATTTTTGGAATCAACGTGACCTTTCAAACAGTGCCTCACACAATAAATTAGATAAAAATTTAATGGTGACGTAAACGGGAAGGGTTTACGTCACCATTAAATTTTCCGTTTTTCTGAATTCGGTTAACAACAACACAAATAAAAAAAGCAATATGAGTTGTTGAGATTTGGTATCATCTTTTGAAGAGTTCCGTTCTGTATCTCGGAATCTAGAAGCATTCAGATCATGACAATGTAAAACTGTCCTTATCCACATTTTTTGCAAAATAAATATCTATAAAAGTAAATACCTAATGTATGAGACGGAGAATACGTTCTTTAAAAGAAATACTTAAACCAATCCTGGTGAAATCGGCGCACAAAAATTAATTCATATTTGATTCGCCGTATAGATTTATATCTTAGTTTCGTCATGTCCGTCTATCTGTCATAGCCATTTTATTCGCAGGTTACCGCTGTTAGGGAGCCAAAATTAAGCATGCATTTACACACCATACCTTCGCCCATTATTGTCATGTTTACTTGTTCGAAATAAATAATATTTATATAATACTAGCTGCCCGGCGCAACTTTGTCCGTGTGATTATCCTACCTATACGCATAAATTCTACCCTACCCTACACTACACTACCTACCCTACTCTACTCTTACCCTACCCTATTCTACTCCTACACTACCCTACCCTACTCTATCCCTACACTACCCTACTCATACTCTACCCTAAACTATCCTACCCTTTCATACCTTTTCATTGCATACTCTACCCCTATCGCTCCTCTAGTACTTTTTTCAAAAACAAAACACGCGAGAGATTAGAGAATCTTGTTCTTTTGCAAAATACTACAAAACTCGTGTATACTGTATGTTTGTCTATTTTGTGTAGACAAACATAAATATTTGTATTTTAAATCTTCAATGGCCTGTTTATGTATATTAACAACATAAAAGCAAACTCGTAAGTTCTCTATACAAAGTTATTTAGATGCAAAACAGCAAACATGTTGATATTGACATTCGTAATGAAATGCATCTTGTTTGAACATGCTGTATGTCTATGAGTAATTTATATTGATGAACATACGGAGAATATACTCACGCTGGTGTTTTATGCTGCGTTTGTTTAAGTTTTACCGTAAAATTGAAACAGTATTTACCATCAAAATGCAACAGAAATATATTATTTATTTAAAATAGTTGTTCATTCGATAAATGTAAAATATATGCCTACGTTAAAATGAATTATTTCATTTTGTCGCCAAATAAATACCGCTTTAATATGAGTATGGTTTGGTAGCGTAGTTAAATGTTTTGTTTTCATAAAATTACATTTTTCATTCATACTCGTAACATCATACATACATAAATTCATACCTTTTTTCCATGGGGGTAGGCAGAAATTACAGAACGCCATCTGCTACGGTTCCTGCATACTCCTTTTGCCTCATCCACATTCATACATCTAGTCATACACACGCAATATCATAAAACAGTACCGTGACTGACTGACTGACAGACAACGCACAGCCTAAACCGGTGGACCTAGAGACTTGAAAGTTTGAGACAATATTCTTTAAGTACCCTAGGGGTGCACTAAGGAAGGAATTTTGGAAATTCCACCCCTAAGTAGGTAAAAAAGGGGATAAGAGATTGTATGAAAGTCCGTCGTTTTTAAAGTTAAATGGACGAAACTTGGTATTTAGCTTTTCGGTGGTTAGATGAAAGACGAGCATAGATTTTTTTTTCAAGTCTACCCTTGAATGGATAAAAAAGGGGGTGAAAGTTTGTATAGAAAATTCGTTATTTTTTAAGTTACAGGTGTAAAAACGAGTACTAAGCTTATGCGCTAAAAATGAGAAAGACGCGTATTAAAAAATTTGGATTTTTCTCCCTGAGGAGATATAAAAATGGATGAAAGTTTGTATGAAAATACGTAATTTTTAAAGTTAAATCAATCAAACTTGGTGTTTAGCTTTCCGGTTAACAAATAAGATATGTTTCAGCTTTTTATAAACTCTACCCATCAGGGGAGAAATGGGGGACGGGGGTAAAAGTTTGTGTAGGAAATTCGATATTAGTAAGAAACATCAAAGTAGCATAATTAATGAACGAGGTAGGGTAGGGTAGAGGTAGAGTAGGTTAGGGGTAGTGTAAGGATAGAGTAGGGTAGGGTAGGGGTAGAGTGGGGTAGGGTAGGGTAGGGGTAGATTAGGGGTTGGGTAGGGTAGAGGAAGAGAAGGTTAGGATATGGTAGAGTAGCGTAGGGTAGAAAAAGTGTAGAGGTGGAATAATCACGCGTACAAAGTCGCGCGGGGCAGCTAGTATCATTTATATAATATCTGGTTTTGCAACAGTATTACCGCTTTGCCAGCACGTGGGTGTGGGTTCTAACTTGGCATGTATTAACGTGACTTTTTCTATGTCATATTGTACTTTCTTATTAATCTAAGACTACTGAAGAATACTGATTATCGTAAAACGTTGAAGGAAAATATCGTGAGGAAATGGTGACATCGCCAACACGCAGTGAGCTAGCGTGGTAATCAATGCTCGATCCATCTCTGTATGCCCTTTGCCCTGCAGTAGGACATTAACAGGTAGGTTTATTATTACTATTTTGGCAACACTGGCAACAAGGCGTCCTCTATGCTATGTATAAAACAATATAGGTTCATTTTATTTCATGTTTTAAAAGAGTTTATAACTGTCTTATAATTGTAACTTGTATTACACTGTCTTTTTTATTTTAACATTTAATTTACTTTTATATAATTAAACACCTAACTTATAATTAAACAAAATACTAAGTAGGTATGTAAACGTTCATAGAATATAGAAAAATGTAGAATAGGATAATATTCATAAAATATTGTATTTGAACGAAAAAAGCAATTATAACTTTTTTCAATGCCATAAGATAAAAATATTGTTAATATCGCGTCGTTTTCATTTCATTACAATCACGATCATTTAATAATAACCACAACGTCACCGACGCGATGCAAAATATTCGTTAATGTATCTACCGGTGAGCCGTACAGTTACGAAAACGAATACGAAAAAGCAAAATATTTTTTTAGGGTTTATCATGGTCCGGGGACTCACATGCCGAGGGCGAGAGATAGCGTTCGCAAATTAATTCCTGTACCTTTGATCTCGACGGCATTGTTGGTTTGTTGTACAAATAAGCAGACCTGTGAGCTCCATGCAGCCTTCTCAACTCTCTCGGGATAACTCGACGATGTACTGAGTTTGCTAAAAGCAGTTTAAGCTCTTACAACCTGAGTAATAAAGCTAGAACCGCCTACTATATAAATATAGGGTTTTTCATAACAATTTACGGCCTGCCTTCACACTTGACAACATAGTAAACTCATTTTATGTAAAACCCTTTCTTATTATATGACGAGTATTACTCAACAGTCCCCAAATAGTCCGTTCATGGTTGCGTATTGTTATATTGTTGGTACAGATTGTATAGCAACTCCCTACATAATTTTTTATGTTTTTGTTTCAACAACATTCGTATTAAAAACTATAATCTTATTATTTTATATAAATAACAAACATAATGCTATGAAACCGCTACAACGTGCTACACTACACCTAATTACTGAAGACAAATAAGTATAACTAGTTAAAGCTATTACAAAAATATACGAGTATAAACATTGTCGACACATATAATCCCTGCTACAAATACAAAAAGCACAGAATACTTGAAGGAAATTCTCGCTTTACCCCGCGTTTTTGCGAGTGCTACGGGCTACGAGAGTGCCATCGGGCGGTGTTCTGTTCTACAGAAGCGCACGTTGTTATTTCACCGTGCTACGCTTCGTAGCCCTCTACGTAATGACGAACTATATCCAGCGTTTACTCTGTCAAAGACACTGTTCCTTTCAAAGACAAAATTAAATAAAACAATCCCTCTTTTACTCAGTTGTCTTTGTTCTTATTGGAAATAGCAAGGATAGTGACACTACCTACATTACACGAGCTACCTGATGTTAACAGTATTCATATTAGACGATTACCAAAATAGAAAGTTCATAAATAACAAGCATGTGTCCCTCATTTGCCTTTTTATAATATATTTTACATACTGGTTTATTATACATTAATGTGAAAAAATGTATGGAATTATAACTTTACTTCCCAAAAACGCTTACGTAAATAAAAAAGAAGTAAGAAAGAGGGCAGAGTAATATATGAATTCCTGTGTTATGGAGTAGTGGGGGGGTTTTATCAAGAAAAGTTGTCTTATCACTGTGCAAATGCCTCGAGAACGCAAATAAAAAATAACAAAGTATCTGTTACACGGGGATAAGCCAGCAAACGGGCAGCATTCAATTCGCGGCACTATCTCTACGAGCCTCGAAAGGATCGCCCTAAACCCACATCTTTGTGTCATGTCTGTGGCGATGTCTATCTGCCGACACTCTTCAATTTATATACCCTTCCCACATTATACTTGAAATTGTTCTTTACTATTTACAAAACAAAGTTTAAAATTAGTTTCCTGTAAGCTGATAAATAAAACACTACTGGACGTCTAATAAATTCTAATTAAAACTTCGGTAGGTAAGTTATAAAGTTAGCTACTCGAAACATGTTTGAATTGCAAAAGTCTTAGCTATAAGCTGAGAACGTGACGCACATACTGCGAGACGAGCCTGAAGTTGAAATTTGGATATAAAATTGAGTGCGAAACTGTGTGCTTGAAGCTAGTAAATAGCTACAACGTAAGCACAATTTTCTTTCCTTTAAAATTGTTACAAGTTGTAGGAGAGTGGTGAAGCAAGTTTTCTCAAATCAAGATCGTCGGCACAATCATAACCGGAGCTATTCTATTTGGGAAATACGTAATAGAGAGAAGTTCGCCGCCAGGCAGGCGCTCACAAACGAGAATGCGTGCTCATTCCGGCCTATTTGCCAGAATAACGTCGATATCCTGCCGATGAATCGCGCTGGACGCTCGGAGCGTGATCCCGCATTTCATTTAGAGCTTGTTAAGAGAAATGAGCTATGTACTAGATAACAATCGCCAATTACTAAACTATGCGGATTTTATCCGCTGTCACGGACAAAGACGACGTTTCCTTTGAAAATCTTTTAATAGCACACCCCTATTGCTATCTACCGACGGAATAATAAACTTTGTAAATGCGGAAATACGGATAATAGGGGAGGCTGTACACAATAATAGATCTAGAGGTACAAAGCCTTTGTCGTTTCGTTCTTAATCTGATAATAATTGAACTCAATTTCGTTATTATTATAACAAGAATGAACCCTTGGGCGAGGTTGCGTATATCTCGCAACACGAAGCAGAGACACCCCCTCACATTGCCATAGTGATTGTAATAATAACTTTGCTACGGAAACTTTTGAACTTATTTGTAACACCACCCAAGTGTGAAAGTGTTGAGATATCTACCTTCATATTTATATGATTATGTGTATACGTATCATCTGATTAAACAGAGCGGATTTTTTAATTTGTGGGTGCTCAGATTCTAACTTAATTCGCAAACTACATCTTTGCTACTTCGTATTCGAAACATTAAACTTACAGCTTTAGTAAACTACATAGTTTATATTTTAATGGCTTTATGAATTACTGCTAGGTCATTCAGGCTTCCATCCTTTTTCTGGTATGTTATTATAAATGTAAAACATTATCATCCATGTAGATATGTCATGTCACTCAATGTTTGTTATCTTTGAGTGTAAAAATAATGAGATGGTAAAGTATCAAATGAGAGGAGGTCGTTTGACGTTCCGTATCGTGGCGTGCAGAAAATAGTCGCTCCACTCCCGGAACCGGATGCACGCCATCTCCGACTCCGATCGAAATACCGTGCACCGTACCGTACTTTTTGTATCGTCATTATGATAACGCTCGGTGTTAAACACCAACCTTTCTGTAACCTTTTCCTACCGTGCCAGTTTTATATATTCTATATAAATAAATGTTTTCATAAAATACATTTATTTTATTACCACACTCCAGTCTTTCTAGAGTAAGCACTATACAGTTTGTGGCTTCTGTTTTTGTAATCGGTTGATTGATTGATTCATTGGTTAGTGCTTTCGGCTGTGCTGTAATATAACCTGTATATACTGTGAATTCACGGTCCATCGGCAATTGGGCTTGTTCGTCATGCGTTCAATTTGCGCGCTTCCTTTGATGCATATTTCAACAAGTTTCATGGCGAGCGCGTCACAGACACTGAAACTGAAATTTTACCTTAATTAAAATAGTTCGTATCAGTGCAATACATCGCTTTTATCGGGTGTACATTATTCACAGAGAATTATTGTGAACCGAATCAGTTTTGTCAATATGGAGGTAGTATAGCGTGAACATTTTAATAATTGCTTTATTATCAATCCGAACGCCATCTAGGTACATTAAACAATGTACAATCAATCGCTATCCGATTACCATAAATCACGTTTAAGCTATTCAAATTGTAAACAATAGGTACCTAAGTACCTACATCACCTATTGTACAGTAAATACCTATTCAAATTTGTAAAACTGGTGAAATTTCAATGCTTTTTGATAAATTTTATTTAAAAATAAGCTTTAAAACAATGTCGAAAATATATTTATTGGCATGTACAATAATGTTCACAAGTATACTTGAGTCCATTAGCTAAGCTCGTGACGCGGGTACTCGGTAAGCGGATCAGAGAATAGGTTTATGCGTAGGATAAGACGCCAGAATGGTCTTGCAAACTTAATGGAAGCTTAAAAAATCAATACCTACACAAAAATATGATTACCAAGTTTTCGTGATGCGCATTTTGAATCGAATTGAATCGGAACTAAACACTATGCCGAAAATATGAAAATGTGCTTACCTAGTGTCTAGACAGTGGTAATGAGGTAACTAAATTAAAGTTTCGATAACATTTATACCGTGGTTAGTTATGAATCGTTACTTGAATTCGGGAATCACAAAGATTTTTCGGATGATTTCCCCTGGGCCGTCACAGGCCACTTTAGGTTCTTTTTATCACTGATTTCATACTAGCATACAAGTACTTACACGAAAGTATCTAGGTCATCGTTTCTTCTTACTAAAGTACATTAGGTTCACAAATTCATTCTAAAAGTGTTTTCATCAATTCATAATTTCTTTTCGGCAGAATTAATATCTAGTATTTGAAAATTCAGTTCGTGTCTCGTATCTTTTGCGTAATGCCTCACACTCAAAAGAAACTTACGGAAAGTTACTTATGGTTAATTTAAAATCTGATTGTTATGTAACGAACGAGGATTTTAAATTAAGATATTTAAAATAAAATTACAGCGTCAGCCTGACAAAGTGAGTAGTGAACGCGCAGTATGCAAACTTCAAAGAAACTCAAGTTAATGAAGACGGCACGCAATAAACTTTTGTAAGACGACAGGTGTAGGAAGTCGGGGGCTTCGCTTTTAGCTCTGTCTCGTGTAGTATGTACGTGTACGTCTTGACGGGGGGCGCAAACACCGACTACAGTTTCTAGCTAATTGGTGATAACGAGTCATGGCAATTTATGCGCTCTCTACAATACCACATGGATTTGAAACACAAGGAACCTAAGCTAATGTTTTAGTAATATCAGACTGTATGGTCTCATAATTGCTTCATTTAGCATTGATAATATCGCTTTGGTTGCTTATAGGTAGATAGATGAGACGGTTCATCTTAATGAATAATTACTGTTATCCGGAAGTACAGACAGAACTTTGGTTATAGCATTGTATGGTTTGTCAAAGTGTGCGCGTCGGGTGGATCAGGTGACAATCGGTGTTTGAGGCATTGCCGTTTGTTTCACCGCCCCTGACAATTTATAAGCCCTTCGTTTGGGAACAAAGGATTGCCTTATCTGTTTCCAAATTCATGAATTGTTTTGTGAGACGTCAACACATGAAAGGTTATTTTGTTTATGGGTGCAAATTCGTTTCAGGTGTTGTTTATTATTTATTCAATCGGATTTAAACGGTTACTTACATTGTTTCATTTGTTTTGGTATAAACATAGTATAAAATCCTCCATAAAATTGTTTTTAATATAAGTATTTGGGGTTTCCTAATGAGTCTCTTATTACGTTTAATTACCGTGGCGCACACGAGAAAGTTAGGTACATATAGGTTCATGTATAGGGAAACCATGTTTTTCAAGCAACAAAGCACTTCACTTATTGGAAAATCCGAGCAAAAGCTAAGAAAATTC
Organism: Protodeltote pygarga; assembly: GCA_936450705.2. Taxonomy (NCBI): domain Eukaryota; kingdom Metazoa; phylum Arthropoda; class Insecta; order Lepidoptera; family Noctuidae; genus Protodeltote; species Protodeltote pygarga. Next base: position 8,207,147 of record OW388249.2, on the reverse strand, counting down.
AATAATATAAGGGCAGCGGGGTCGCAGTTAGCATCGGGCTGACTCTAACAACGCGTCGCTTATTGAAAGTTATTTGAAAGCCGTCTGCGGTGTCCGCCTGCGCCTGCCTATAAGAGGTTTCATGTTATTTACGAGTTGCTGGCCAAAGCATTTTGTGTGTTTCACAGAGAGTGTCAACCACAATTCATTAATGATCGAAAAATGAGACACAAAAGGAAATCTATGGTTACGCGTCTCCGGATTATGAAACATCGTGCAAAGATTAACTGTTCGCAGAAATAAATGCACTTTTGAGAAAAGTTAAGTTCTGATGGAACCATATAAGAATATTTTTAGCAACTATGTAGATATTTGAAACGTTTTTAATAATGTATTTAGCCTATATAAGTTAAGTAGATTATTAAAGTGTTCAAAAAGGTCGTATTAAAATGCTACACACAATCTGTGCATAAATAATCACTTTATATTGAAATGAAATTGCGTACTCATAACTTTGCTACCAAATAGTTTTGATAGAAACTGGCAAACACAAACGTCGGTAAATGAAATGCGTTGATTAGAGGAAGCGTTCATCCGACGCGGGACGCGAGCATTGTCCCGCTAGTAACGTGACTGCATCACGCAAATTGTGTATAGTGGCACGCGCGATAAAGAAGCTACACACGTCCCGTGCGAAACGTGATACACTAGCAAACAACCGTGAACAAATACGCCACATATGATCCGCCATATTTCCTACGTTTCCACTGAGAGTTCCTCATAAATCTAGCAATAGAATACTAACCATAAGCCCTGTCCATACCCTAATTGAGTTTCGGTGTATTCACCAGACCCAACGTATAGTAAAGGAAACGAGTTTGTATAACGTCCAAGTTTACTTAAATAATTTGAAAATGAAGCAATTCATACTGGGTACATGGGACATGGACGTCCGATCTGTTTGGTATACGGTAATAGTTGTGCAAAGCTCCTAATAAATCCCAGTACAATGGGTTGCCCCCGCTCGCCCGGCGCACCTGCAGGCACCGGGAGATGCAAGTTGCAACACAACATGGATGCAATTCATTGTGAACTTTGATAACTATATTTGCATTTGTTCATTGCAAGATAACATCGGTTGTAATGAGAGTTGCATTTAGATGCACGCCACTAACAAGTTTGTGACTGTTATATTTTGTCTATGTTTTAATGTTACTAGCTTAATACCTCTGTTTATTATGTTTTAATGAGCTTTGATATTTTATGATAACATTAATATAACAGACTAATTATACAAAGTAAGTAAACTTCTCGCAGGCTTGGTTATAAATACAAAAGCTTTGAGATTCTCTAGTTACAGAATAAATTATAAAAACAATTACTTCAAACAAAATATTAGAGCGCTCGTGTAGTCTCGATTTGAAATTAAATTTATGAGTTACAAAGGAATATAAGGTCAGAATTGTGGAAAGGAAAATTAAATGTCTACCTAATTATTTCTTCTATTACTTTTTTAGTACTATTATAGTAGTATTAAGGTTAACGGTATTACTACTACGGTATATAAGTAAATCTTTAGGAATTATATATTTTCGACTGCAATGAGCGCTGGCAGCTGCGCCACGGCCAGCCAACCATTAACAACTTTCGTTAACATCGACAATATCAACATTTTAACCCGCCAACAAAACGAACAGTGCTGACTATTTACAAAGCGTTTCGCCCTGCATCTGTGCAAACCTGCGCGGATTTTCATGCTGAACTTTTGCAACGAGAGGCATTGTAAAAGCTGACTGGTGGCGGCCATTAGCGCACTCGCTAATTACGGGTTTTCAGATGTACCGGACAAATCCGCAGTCCGACACCGCGCCCTCCCTTACAATATTGTTATTGCTACCAATAAAAGCTTTTGCTCCCTCGAAAATGTCGAGTTGTCGGCTACAACCACCATCGTAACCTGATAATCATATTTTTTACTTTTGCGCCAGAAGAAAAACTATTAGAAAAAATCTCGTTTCATTCTGGATTAGGTTCTTACCTACTATTTTCTCTTACAATTACTATAAAATAAACCCACTAGTGAGGACGGTTCCGTTTCCAATTGTACAGTGGGGCAATTTAAACTGAAATCTTATATCACAATGTACAATATTGTTCCGAGTCTCGATCCTTCCAGTTTGATTATTTTTACTCTGTAGATACCTATATGTGAAACAGTTCCTATAATTCTTGACTAGTCTTAAATTAGGGATATTGAATACGGAGTAGATATCGAAAGGAGCCTATTCTGTAATTAACTGAACTAATTACTCTCATTCAACCTCACTAGTTATTAGATGACCGATAACCATACGTATCTACCGTGGGTAAGAAAAGAAGAATAATTACATTTGCACATGTACATGTACGGTAATACAATTACGGCTTAGTCATCGACTATATTCTTTTAATAGCTATGACGTCGTACCAACTATTAACGTTGAACCTATCCTAGATATAGAGAATAAACAACAACTTAGTAATAACTAGGAATAAGAACCAGAATTTTAATAACAAAGTCTTTACTAAATCGATATAAGTAATACGAAATTAATCAAAATCAAACCTAATGCGGTCTGAATAGATATTAAACCTGTCTTAAAATAAGCTTCAAACGAAATATGGTTCGTACTAGGTATAACTTTTATTATACCTACCTACCTATTCGGATTATTATTTACTCAAAGCCTTTGATATGTTGGAACAAAGCGTTACCCAGCGTCAGAGAACGCCATTTCTCGTCGCGCGGTTGACGTAGAAATTACCTAAGCTTAGACAAACGCGTCTCGACGAAGCGCTAACTCGGCAGCACTAGAGTTGCTTCAGGCTGATTGTCGGCTCAGAATCCGCTGGAGGCAGATGCGACTAACTACTTATTATAGTACTAACAATATTGTAACATGTTCCTTATTGTACACGAATAAAAACGCAAATGTACACTTGTACCTATAGAAGCAGCAAGTTTACAGAAATATATATACGGTTGACCAATGTTTACGTTTTAGTTTTAATTTTTTTGATAAATTGCCTAGTTACCGTAATGTAGTAGTTTACCTACATAAATACAAAACCTAATATGTTAACTTATTGTTAAAATAACTTTTAAGGTATTTAAATAGGTAAGTACTTATACTTAGAATTTAATGCAATACTGACATAAAAACATTAAATCACAAATGGCTATGAGCCTCATTATGTGTTCCTAATTAATTTAAACGCCATAATTTACAATACAAGAATACAAATTATCTTTAACGGTTGTGTAAAAGAAAATAAATAGGGACGCCATTGTTTCCAATGGTATTTAGAGACTATTTAATGTATGCTTATTTTTACATTGACTGTTGTCTTCCTATTGGACCGTAAAGACAAACGGCTTATTATATTTGTTGTAGGTACCTCTCAGTCCATTTTTCACAGCATTTGTTTCGTACCTAATTGGGTAATTGCGTACGGTTAACGAAATTTCATGCTTGATATCACCTTAAAGAAAGTTATTTAATGCCGAAGTGCTTTAGTAATTCTAGAGAATGCCGGCCATAGGCACTTGCAACATCAAAGTCATTATAGATAGTTTGCCTTTGACTGGGCTTCCGGTTTTCTTTACTGACCTCGAAACACACCAGTAAGCAATACTGTTGTATTTCACGTTGATATTCTGTGAGAGAGTGGAATTACCCTAGTCGTAGCATAATATGACGTCATTTGCGTATAAGAACGTTTCTCTCCAATAGAGAATGTTCAAACCCTTAAAACTATGTTTGGGAATATTTAAAATATTATTTCAGATTTCTTTTTCAATCTTTCGAGTAAATAATAAAAAATATACAGGTGTTGCTTTAAAGACCTGCCAAATTTTAGGAGGTAAAAAGGACCATGAAACTCAACTTTCCCCAAGAAACATAGATCGAAATCTGAAAATCGAAAATTGACTTTTCATACAAAGTTACGTGTCTCACTTTTGTATTAGAAGTAAAATTTTCGTTATATGTATAGTCAATTAATTTGCAGTAATTTAATTATATAACTTTAGTATACAATATCTAACAAAATATGTGTTAAATAAATTTTATTCAACAATATGTATTAGTCATATTATATCTTCCATTCCAAAGAGTTATCTACACAACATAGGCCACAGCTGTCAATTTAAGCAAACCTTAAGAGTTGACTACGGCAAGTTGAAGGTTTTCGATTTGGGCCGCTCAGTCATGCCCCTTGAGGATTGATTTTCTTTCATTGTCAGCAATAAATTCCCCTACTTTCTTATTTATCACATGTGGTACATTTTCTTGAAAAAGTTTGCCGCAATACTGTGAAACTATTTTTCACATATACATTTTTAGGCTTTCCTCCGAGGAATATCGCAATAATTAACTGTAATTTAAATTCATGATGGAAACCCACCAAATATTTAAATGGACTATCTAAATCTAAGAAAATAGCTTTAAAATGTAAATGGGGGTTAATCGCGCCAGACTATTTCAAAGTGCGTTACTTACTAACTTATGTGAAAATAAATGTCTTTTCTTTAATTAGTTAATAAACCTCATTTAAAATAAAGTTGCTTTCCTACAATAAACACAAAGAACCCAAAAAAAAAGCTAAAAGTTTCTAAGTTTTAAAACCTAAAAACCGTCTTTTCCAAAAATGCTTCATCTGAAAGATGAAAATCTGAGGATGAAATGTTTAGCATAGGTGTTAAAAACACACGCGTTTGGAGGCAAGACTGTTGCCATAAGCCCAGAAACACATTACCTCGACCTTAGAATTAAATCTGGAACCACATGCTCACTTGACCAGTAGTCTAACGAGGAGACAATGCAATAGTTATCCATTATTCATTTTCAAACGGGAACTAATTTTTTAAGCTGTTATTTAAACATTCGAGATGTTATTATGATCAGTTGAAAAACATTTTGAGCAGTTATTTAATTTAATGGCGGTTGATTAATTATTGCGACAGTAAAACATGGACAGTAATAAAAAAATAATTAGCCGGTTATTTTATCATACAATGTCAATTCTAAAAATAATTGAGCAGTCCAATAACTGAATGAGCGGTAAAAATGATGGAATGAGCAGTTCGATAAATAGTTCGGCAGTTTACGATTCTGTGTATGGACTTTAGGGCACCCCGACTTGGATAGGTTAGGTTAGAAGGGGATGGCGGGGTCGTGTGAGCGAGCGAAGCGAGCGAATAGACCTCGCCTTCCCCTTCGTGGTTATTTTTTTTAAAAACCACCCAGAAGTAGGAGCCCCGCGAAGCGGGGCTCCGTCGATTATATGATATAAAGCATAAGGTCATACGAATAAAATTAATTAGCAAATAAAATAAATTTTATAGCTTACCAAAATGATCGTTTACTACCTACTTTAACACCTAATTGTTTATAGAATTGCTTAGAATGTGATATCTTACCGACAAATTCCGATTTATTACTGCTCACACGTAACCGCTCATTTAATCATTTTTACCGCCCATTTAATTATTTTCCTACTCAATTATATATTCACTGATCCATTTCATTATTTTTTATTACTCATTTTTGTTTACTTTACTGCTTAGTTTGAACTGCTGAACTAGTTATTAAACGTGCCATTTATAATTTTTAACTAACCAAAACCGCTATTTACAACTGCCTCTTTAAATCAGTGCCTTTTCAAACTACTTCTAAAGAAATAACCCTCCTACAGTGACACCAACATCTTTTTATTGTAAACTCTGTTTGATTATATAATGTATTGGATACTTGCGTAGCCTTGCACAAAGGGCCTAAGGTAGTACCGGCTGTCAGAGCACGGGTAACATAGTGAAACAATATTCTCGGCCATTCGGCACCGCGTCGGGCGTACGCTGCGAACTCGGAACCCCTGCGGCATCCAATCAACCGCAAAGGAAATTAAACTGTTGAATTTATTAACGGAAAGGCTCAAATAATAATGCTTTGTAACTACTTCCAATATCGCCTTAAATATATTGTAGGTGATCTATTGAATTATAAAGAGGATTACAGCGATTAATCGCTAAATATTCTTACAGAGGCTGAAATTGGAAATGTAGTTTTGAAATTATATTAATTTGCTATAATTAACATTTGATTCATCAGCAAACTCGTTACTATGCTTAACCTGCATTTTCTAATTTTTATGACACTGCGCTAGGACACTTACAACACATTGTTCTGGAAATCTTTTAGCATATTATACTAAAATCATAATTTATAGTGCAAGAATCGCCTTCAGCCCAGCCACACGGCTTTCCTTTGCACTCACTAAGATCATTCAGACCTCGTGGCCTACCATCACATTATCATCAAGAACATCTTCATAGCTCATACATACTCCCAATGACTCAGAATGGAGGCTCTTGCTTCTGTTCTCCGGATGATTGTGAGTGATTTGTGGTATCAATCATTGTTTTCCGGCCAGAGCCTTGTCAAATACCATCCAATACCTAAATAAAACACCTAACATTTATTAGATCATGTTGATTCTGAGAATGATTCGCATCGTCAGAGTCTAGATTTCGAGCTAAACAGTTGCTTGTATGTACGATAAAAAGCATTACGAGTAAATATATGTAGTAACTTGAGTTAACAATACCTACATTATAAATGACCCACGCGAAATAGTAGGTACCCACTCGGTAGCATTTAACTTATTCATAAAACTAACATTAACATCAAACGTAATAGCTTTCACAAACCTGACAAAGCTTACACGAGTTTGCATAAAAAAACTAAATTGATTCCACGGCGGAGTAACAAAATATTTTTATTTACAAATCACATTACTTGCAATTTGTCCACGAGACTGTTGAATAACAAAAATTTTCTAAGTCTATGCAGCAATTTACTGAGTGAACGACCAACAATCGCAAAAACCTCATTTATATTATTTTTTCTAAATTTAGCCTCACACAATTTTCCTTCTGAAGCGTAGGTAGAAACGTATTAAATGTCATGGTCCAAGCAATTCACAAGGCGTCAGCATAAGCCCGGTATTATGAATAATGTTTTTCAATAAAAAATAAATAAATTAGCAGAGATAGCCTAGTGGTATGACTGTTGGATGTCAAAGTCAAAGGTTCGAAACCCAGGCAGCCACCTCTGACTGTTCGGATTGATGTGTGTTTTAGAAATTAACGGCGAAGGAAAACATCATGAGGAAACCAGCACCCCTGAAAGATTTTATTTTCAACGGTGTGTAAAGCCATATCAGTGGCATAAAGGCGGCGGTTTAAACTCTGACTCCAGGGACTCCAGCGACATCGCCCACCCAGCTCTTCACTAGCAGGGCTACCAAAAGTGCAAAGCGAGTGAAATTTATTTTCATTAAATTCACATTTTAAAAACCAGCCAAGTGTGAGTCGGAGTCGCGCACGATGGGTTTCGTACCATTATCTATTCAACATTAGACGGCAACATTAGACGACGTTTATATGTTGCCGTTATAATTTATATACCTATAGCAAAAATGGCAAAAGAAACAGGCTTGTTGTATGGGAGCCCGTTGTAATTATTTTATTCTGTTTTTAGTATTTGTTGTTACAGCGGCAACAGAAATATATTATTAAAACATCTGTGAAAATTTCAACTGTCGAGTTATCACGGTTCATGAGATACAGCCTGGTGACAGACGGACAGACGGACGGACAGCGGAGTCTTATTAATGGGGCCCCATTTTTACCCTTTGGGCACGGAACCCTAAAAAGTATGTGCGTAGAACTTATTAACTTTCGGTATAACATAATTATCCATTCCGGGGCACCTTATACAGAAACTGTGCGGTCTCAAGTTACAAAGATTAAAGCAATAAAGCAAATACTCGTACTATAAATCAATAAACTCGACTCATAAACTCGAGTACAACTAAACGTTAAGTTGTACCGAGGTAGTATATTACTTATCGCTAACTTAGTGACCATTAGATGACTACCTATTTGGATAAATCGCCTCGAGGTATATTAAACGTCGATTAATAGTAGGTAAGGTTTACGGATTATATATTATTGTCTCGATAGTAGATATAAACTTATTGTGTGATGAATTTATTTTGTAATCCCTTTTATTAAATAAATGCTGACCAAAATTTCAGCATGATTGATGATCAATATGCAGTGGCACCAAAAAAGACGGAAACAAGATCAATTTGAGATTCATGGTATTGCAATCCACACATTATTCCGATAGGCATGAAGTTTTAATAATAATTAGTAAAATAAGATTAATAATTAATAAAAACGGAGTATTCCTTAAAGAACACACAGCCAATAGCTGAAAGAATAGCACCTAGACAATTCCACAAAGAGCACCTACGTCAAATACGCACCTATTGGCCGGCAATGATGCTCTACGCAGTACCCAACTCCCCTTGCGTTGGGGTTTTGTTTTAAAAAGCTTCGCCTTAATTGCGTAACACCCGCGGTCGTAACCACTGGCGTAATGATTTTTCTGAGTGTCAATATAGCTTTAGCCCGCAGCGCCTAAAACCATAAACACAATATCCGCGAGGCGCTCGATGCTGTTCATTTTCTACTCAATCCATTTACTTTCAGCATAGAAATATAAACAAAATTATTGCGCAATTTGATTGCCAAGAATTCTTTACACTTACTCAATTAAATTAGGGAGATATTTACCTTTACCTTAGGGGCCAGTCGAGAATACAATAGGTACCTACTAATGAAGAATAATTAAATAAATAAACTAGAAATTCACCTCTATAAACACCAAAGTCATTTAACTTTAGGTAACATGCCCAAACTACCCAATATGTAGGCTCTGTTACTATTTACTCATTAGCCGGCAATAAAAGTTACTCACGCCCACCTTTAACCGTTCGGGCTATTTATCACGCGGTTGTTACAAAAGTTTTGTAGAAAGAGTTTTCGGAGTGGACCCCTGTGTCGTCCCTCCTAAAGATTGATGGTTTGCCTCAGTCAACTGGTTGTTCATGGTGCCCATTCTCCTCGCACTCAGCCTTTGTTTGTACTATTGTTGTGAGTTTTACAATTGTCGTTAAGATCCTTGTCTGCGTAGCGGCGCGTGCTGCTCACTTAATTAAATGAAGTCCGATATCTATGCAAATGTCACCGGGACACTGAACCGCAATAACGTAAGAATGTTATGTGTTTAATGTTTGCGTCTGCGTCTATCGTTTTCAAGTACCATGTTCGATTTCATAGATATTTACCGACAATATGAATAATTCAAACGGATAGTGTGGCGTGAAAGAGTCTCAAAGGAAATACGAGCACCTATAGAGTTTACAATTGACAGTGCTGTCTGCTCGCCTTCGCTACAGGCAGCTTCTCGCACAGTTTTCCTCATAATACTTATACGTAGGTACTAATATTGCACCGAGTATGTACAGAAAGTAAGTAACACGAAAACGTTGATCTTGAAATGTTCATGCTTTATTATTGACAGTAAAAAAAAAATTGATATTTTATTAATAGTGACTTCAAAAGTTAAGGTACGTACAGTAAGGCGTGTTGCTTGCCAAAGGCATATTACGAAAGTTTCCTCAAATCAGTCAATTCCCCTTTCGGAGCGCGACTGTAAGCCCCATTCAGTCCACGTACCATAGCTTTCATTCAAAAGGACGTGTCGAGTTTTCGTGGCAATTCGAATACTTTATCACAAAGTGGAGACCTATAAAACCTTCAGGAACGATAAGTAAGCAAATATATTATTAGAATTGCTATTTCACGATTTGACCTTAGAAAACGACTCTTGAATTTTCACGTGAAATGTTAATCTAAATTAAAACTTTACAGCGGAATACCACCAAATCTTAAGAACATTAATAAAGACTTGGAATGTAGTCCTTTGTCCTATGTAAACTTGCCCAAGAAGGTTTCGTTATTTGTACAACCTAGGTAGGTATGTACTTAAAAATTGTAACTAAAAATAATAGGTAGTTTTACACCCACATTACCTTTTTTTGGCATCACCAAGAGCTGGTGATGAGGCACACCCACATTACGTAGTTATTAATTCCACGAAATAGGCAAACTTATTGTTAGTAAGTTTATATCTAGTATATACATTTATATAGTCGTACTAAGAATTTTCAGATAGATAGCTCGAAAAATATTGCCCTCGGACAATTCCAAGTGACAAAGAAAAAAATTAAAACCTACCTACCTACTGCCGATGCTGTTTTTGCACATATTTGACGTAAGATAGAAACCAAAATTAAAGCATTCAACCCACGCACAAATAGGGGTAAGAAAGAAAACAACCTCCGCATACTGGCTACGCTGCCTACATGCCCTTAGACGTGAGATTAAAACAAAAATTAAATCTAATCTACTGTCCTCGCATAAATTCAGGTGACAGAAAAAATAGAGTTAAAGCGTTGTGTTCTGAACTAAAAGCTAAATTGAATTCATCATTACTTTTTTTTTCAGTAGTCGTACTTTCGGAATATGTAATGTTGTAACTTTGTGAATCTCTTGCCGAATAAATATTGACGAAGAATCAACCTGTGTCAACTTCTGTTGGTGACTGTATTAACATACATTAAACAGAGATTAATAAGGGTCGTTAAGCTTTTGGCACCCTGATAAGCCATATGAGGGCTTAGAAATTACATATAATTGGCTTGTTTCATAAATAAATAATGCAAAGTAGATTCAATTTTGTTAATATTTTATTTTAAAGGGTTTATTGGTTAACAACATATTTGTAAACATTCTTGGGCTAAGGTCTCATGTCCTTAAATTTGTAATAAATACAACCACCGCACAAAAGATATAATTTAGCCGGACCATTGAAAAACTGTAATTAAAACAGAATGTTTTTAATATCTCAATAAAATTAAATGTAGGGGTGTAACAACAAAATACACGCACGCCATAATTCACCTGAAACTTAATTTACAATAGTGTCTCCACAACAGCGACATTGCGTAAAGCTGGCTTGATTAATTTAATTACTTCCACTACCACAATGTTCCTCAACTATCACACTTGTATCACATTTGCTTGAAACCAAATATTAGCATTCATTCTCGAGGGAACGACCATTAAAATATTTTTAATCGCGCTTACCAAACATAATTGCCTATTATACAGGCTGGTTTAATTGATAACATCATTCAAGAGTTCTTTTTTGTAGAAAATGAAGGTGTACCTACCAAATTTTTGTAGAAAATTATAAATTTTAGTAAAAGTACAAAGAGCTTTAGTAGACACTTGATTGATAGTAATACCTTTAGGGTCAACGTTCATTTAATAAAAAATTGGCGCGGGAAGTAAACTGTACAATATTATACAAATTATACGCAAATCAAATTTTCTGATGCGTTATTATACATTGCGCTAATTTTTTGCAGTACTGCTTAAATCCCTATAAACATGTTCGCGAAACAAATCACCGTTATTATTACAATATTACGCGCCACCCGCGGTAAACCTTCAGTTTTATTACATGACGCGCATCATGTTACATTACTGAACCATTATGATATATGACCACTAAGCTGGAGGGTAGCGCTCCATCGAAATTACCCCATTGCATGTAATACAAAAATAACCATTTTATACTGCGAATAATGCCGACACAAAAAACTAATAGACTGATAATTATAATAAACTTAGTAATTTTTCATTTTCAGCGATGTATAAGGGCGTTTAAAAGCTATGTCTAGCATTACTAATAAGTATGAGATACGAAGTGCACTTTTCCCTCTATTTTCCCCTCAGCCAGCGATCTTATTAATTATTTTTTACACAGCCGTCCTATGGGTGGGAGGAGGTGTAGCAATGAAGTGATCCTTTTCAGAGCACCGTTTTAGTGAACAGGTACTTAAATAAGTACAGTTATCTAGATGCTGCACTAGGTATTATTTACCGAAAATGCTGATACAAAATAAATAATTGGTAGGCTTGTCGATTGCTATATTCTTTAAGGTTTGATTTTATTATTAATCGTAACTGTTTTAATTGTGTTTTGTGTAACTAGACCTAATTAAAATAAATTAATCAAAATTTTAATATAAATCAATGTTAATCTAGCAAAAAGCCACACAAAATACTTTTACGTAAACAAAGATCAACCATAGCCAGCCGTGGTTTTGTACAATTCCTTTTCGAAGCCTACAATAAATTACTACCCCCTTCCTTTGTTCTGTATGTACACGTATCGGCAATGTTTGGCACCAACATGTATAATTTACGAGTATCGCATATGTACCTATAGAAGGGTGCCTGGGTGACATTCATCACGCCACGCGTTCGTCACCCGAACGTGCCGTAAATCGTTGCAATGACGTCACGTATTTGTTTAAATTCAATCGATTCAAACGGTATCGTGTTCACAATTTAAATTTTCGATTTTTACATGTGTTAGTTCATGCTCCATATAAGTCAAATTGCGCTGTTAACGAGATTTATACGCGTTGAATGTTACTCAACATACATAAACATGACAGACAGAACAATGAAAATGCATTGCATTCGATGTGTTAAATAATACCCATTTAAAATAATAATTTATTTATAACACATCAAAACCATTTCCATAATAACATATGGAAATATCCAAAAATTTGAAATGTATTATTGCTCGTCTTATAACCCTAAAATGCAAATTGAATCTATTTTCGCATGGGGGAATGTTTGCGTGAGGAAGTCTGAAATAAGCTTAGCGGAAAGTACGAAATTGGCTTGGATATGTCGATATTATTTAATGTAGCGTCCCCCCGAGCTTGTTTGTCGAGTGGAAAATATTTATTACAGTTTACCTCAACTAAGAAATTTTATCTGTTTTTCTTACTAAGCAGGCACGTTCCATATATTGGGTGACACTTACGATTAGGTGAGATTAGCTAGATAGTGAACGTCGAATATACTTAATAAGATTTCATACAAATGTTATTGAAGATAATGTGTTCGCGAAAGTTTGAGACTATATTAAATGTTATTGAAGTTGAATAGCGACTTAATTCTAAAATTATTCGCCTAAAATTGCTTTACTAGAATACCAACCAAATTCTCTAGTTTATTCTAGTTGTCTAAGTAATATTTTAGACTATATAAGAGAATTTTCCTAAATATAATTATGAGGCTGTCTGAAAAGTTTACTTGTTTATAATGAAGACCTGACTTGTACCCACGAGTTGAAAGTCAATTTGCATAAAAGGCGCGGAAACGAATAATATCGTTGATATTGGGAAACTTGGAGGCAATGTTTTGAGGTACGCATACAGCTAATAACATCCGACAAGACGCTCAATATTTGCAGTAGTAGTAGGGCTGACAACAACCTCTACTAATATCAAATTAAAAATAGTAGCTTAACACTATCGCACACAGACGTCAATCAACACTTATTAAAATCGATACCAAAATATAATATTTAATTTAGGTCTTTGAGCGCAGCAATCAATATTAATTATTGTGAATAAAGTAAAAGATATGATTCCAATATACGTGATGCTGTTATTACTTTATTCGCTAACATGAAACTAAATAGCCTATTTTTTACTTTATCTAATTTAACGCATTTACACAACGATACAGCCCTACAGACAAGATTGTAGCCGCCCGGCGCTGTTTGCCAGTTCTGCTGGCTTCCCATCTTTAATAGCTCGTTATGCAAATACCTACTTATATTGAAACGACTCGTACGATTGATTAAATTTTAAAATCAAACTAACTATTCATCATCATTCTTATCCTATTAATAAATAAAATAAAATAATTTACTAATGAAATCATTAATGTTACATAATAAGTGTGAAGTGGTTTTCTCTGCAGTCGTGTCGGATTGCCGTCCTATCAGGCCATAAGAGTGAGGGAATAGAGAGTGTCCCCGTGTTTGCGCACACACATGTGCACTTTAATATCTCTATGTATCTATAATACCTATCTCCATCATAATAGCTAATCTCCTTTGAGATTGGCAGCTGTGACCGAAATTCAGTTTAGATAATATAAGGATGGACAGATGTGTCTTTCTCAAACACTGAAAGGATTTTAATGAATTTGCAGCAGCCTAATAACGTCTTAAAACGAGGTTAGAAGGAGTAGGTTATAATACACGACGCTGACTCAATGCGTGTTGGTGGAGGTAGCTATAAACCTGATTTCACTTACTTTCCAGAGGTCTCTATTTTGGCTAAACGACTACTAACCTTTGCAGAAGCAGGTTACTTTTAATATGCCTTCTTAAGCATGGAGGCACACTTAAAGAAATGCCACAAATAATGACACATCTGTAGCGCGTATAGCGCCGTTAAGTTTTAGTGGTTCTTACACCACCATGATATCATACATTGGCACTTATTTAAAAATTCTCTAGAAAAATCAAATTAAAAGATCTGTAGAATTCGATACATGTTTGCAAACAATATTCGAAGACAAACCCCATGCATACAATATTACAAAAGAATCACCCGATGTTTACGTACTCACTCTAGGGAAATAATGATCGGAAAAACTGTCGGCAATCTTACTCAATCCTAGCGCTGTAATGTTGGAACGCTTACTGTTCACATTTTCACCAAATTAATATTGGATGAGATCGTTTGAATGGTAGACGCCTGTAATAAGAATACGAACAGACACTACGAGTAAACAAATTACAAATAGAATATTCTGGCTACGCTGTATAAATAATTTCCTCTATAACGTGTTCAGAATGGTGATTAAAATCAATACTAAAATATAACGACAGAAAAATAAAAGGCCTTCTCTCAAATAATGTCGTCGATATTGTCGGTGTCTAGTACTAATGTGAAATTTAAGCCAAAACCACCTTTGTGAAGCTTGATATGGAAGTTGAAAGGCATTCCTTATCCTCATGCTTTCGCAGACTTGTCTAATTTCGCTCTGTCTCACTTTGTTTTGCAAAACGCTCTACAGTAATTCTACTGAATATAAATGAAGTTTCCCTTCTTCTATGAATAACATTTGCTAAGAGCACAATTTACATTGTATTTAAAGTCGTTGCTGTGTATTGTAATACTCTAATAACGCACTTTTCAGGTTCAACTTGTGAAGTCACAATTTCACTTAGCTAGCTAGAATCACAGAAATTTATGCCTGCGAGAATATTGTTCCACATTTGAGGTAAAGTGCAAAAATTACTTGTCTGAATAATGCCCTGATCTTATTAACATCCAAAAATATTGCCAGCTGAAGTGAACACGCCCATGATGAGACCGTCGAGATTACCTGTGACGTTTTTCAAGGGAGAAAATAAGAATACATTTATCTTAGTTACGGCAGGAAAATGGGTCCTTAAAAATCAAAGTGATGTTTATTTACAATGTTGTCATGCTTACGAAGGAAATTATTAAGAAAAAATATTCACGGAGAAGCGAAATAAACGAATATAAACGGAATTATGTTGTTTAAAATCTGCCATTGCTATTATCCTTTTAATGACCTAGTTATATAACCTTACGGAAGTATGGAACAACAACCACATAGCTACGTATATAATAAGGAACCCGTAAACACAATATACTAAACAAATACCTTAATTAATCTGTTTTCTCTTCTGTGTTTAAGCCGCGCTCCTGTATTTTAGGATAATGCTCCATCAAAAGACACTTAAGTAGATATTAACTTTCTCTTTATATTAAATTCGCTTTTCTACATCTAACTGTGAAAAGCTCAACGATCGTCGACGTCGTATCCCGTGGATTGATTGTTCAACGTAGGTTCAATAAGTTTTAATGACGTCTAAAATTATTCCGAAGATGATCACCTGCATGCAAATTATGATCGTCGTTATTCAACAATTTAAAATTTTATTCGGATTTTTCGTAAATTCTCATTCGAGGAGGGTAAGCACTCAAATTTCTGCAAAGAAAAGAGAGAAGGTTGAAATATCTCTCAGCTACGAGATAAATTAATTTCGTGTTTTTAATGCTCCGTCGTTTTTAGGTCCCTGAGTGTGTACTTAAAACCGGTATAATGTTACCTTGTGTTGTTTGGTTTATTCTTAAATTAGCTTTAGTATTTATGTACATATTACATACTATATTATTATACCTATAGGTATTTTTACGTCGTAAAAATATGTCAATGATTCATGATTACAACTGTCTTTGTAGTGAAAGCATATAGGTACTCTATCAAAAACTGGCTTAGGTATATAACTGATTTCATTGTTTCGCTTTACATTAATTTGATTTTGACCAGAAAGAAGAAGCAATCATAGCACAGCATCAGTGTTATTTGCATAACACTGTCATTCTGTAAATAAACGACTGTTTTTATTAATATATTCGAAACAGCTTTTTCAAAATCAACAAAACCACAGACGGCTTGAGTTTTCTTAGTACCTACCTTATACATAAGAAGAAAATGCTACTGAACAAACTTAAAACACTACTGACCGTTTCTTTGCCATTAACCATAACCCGCTTTTTACGTCTTGACAGAGTAATATTTGCCGAAAAATACGCCGCACGTAACTGTTTATTCTACTTTGTTCATCCAATGAAATCACCTGAACAAAGTTGTAGGTTCATCTGTTCAGTTCAGGTTCACCTATTTTTTTTCTTATCAACACTTATTGTTTACTTAAAAACAAAATAAATATTAAAACCCAAACAACAGATAGGTAATGAAAATACATGTCCCTTTTTAATACATACAATCGGTTAAAATATACTTTAGCAATCGATTTCAGTGATGGGCACACTATAAACAAATGTTATTGTAAAACTCGATGCCATGAATTATTCACGTGGGAAAAGTTACCGTCGACGAACATCTGTAATAACCAGCAATTCCTACAAAAACTTGGCAGTTTTGCGTTGAAACAATTATTACTTTAAATGCTCTGTTAAGTCGGGAGCCGAGTTCATAATCATAACTCAACATAAGTTGAATCTGAAGTTTGCGGTCTCGGATTAATATTATGGTCATTATTTATTCTGCGATTTCGATATCCGATTACAAATTTGGATATCTTATTTTGTACCCATATAGTACTTATACTATTCTGAACATTACTAATCCAACTAATATTATAAAGAATGAAAGTTTGTGAGGATGTATGGATGTTTGTTACTCTTTTACAAAAAAACTTCTGAACGGATTTTAATAAAACTTTACAGTAATCTAGCTTACACATTACAACACATAGGCTACAATTTATCAACATACCACGGGAGCGAAGCCGCGGGCGGAAGCTTGTATTTATATATGAAGGTTATATAACAAACTAAACAATGTTTATAACATAATGTTGAGAGAAAGCCCGTTTATTGTACCCGATGGTGTTGCCCTTAGTTATGAATTAACATGAACCGTAACCCATCATCTTAAAATTTCTCTTGTTGGGAGGAGGCCTTAAAATTCAAAACGATGAAACAAGAGTGTTATTAACTAATAAAACCGGTAGGACATAGTTATGCGTTAAAAGTACAACTTTGATAACGTAAACAAGGAATCCTGCTGATTTTAGTGATAATGTGAAAGTTTGTGAGGATGAACAGAGGATTATTACTTACCTATGACTTATCCGCCTTTCAAAACAGTGAATTTTGGTTGAACCGTGTAATAATATCGCTATTAGATGTGTAATAATGTCTTTTGAAACTACTGAATCGTGCGAAATAGTGCGCATACCCGCGTAACTTAGAAAATTAGAGCATGTAGAAGCTTGAAAGTAAAATTAGGAAGACGGTGTGTGCACTCGGTTCATTTGTCATACGCAATGTGCTTCTACTAAATCAGAGCGCACTATAACCAAATTTCACGTCTACTTATAATAATCAAGTTACAATTTATAAACCATTCAAGGTATATAAAGTGGCAAAACACAAAAGACACTTATATTTAAATGAGATCTAAGTACCTTCTTTTAGAATACTAACTTTCGTGAGTCATACTTATATATTAATTAATATCTATTATTACGCCTTTACTCATGGATTAATTTCGCAAATGACGGACTAGGTACTCTTAGGATCGTATTACAGAACTTAAACCAGAACTCAAGTATTACTTGAAACTAGTTTAGCCGAACAAAAGCTAGAATCAAGCAATACTTGAGTCTTGATTTAGGTCCTGTAATACAACCCTTAGACTTAATACGTGAGTAAAGCCGTAATAATATATGAGATCTACCTTAAATGATTTATGTATGGCTCTTATAATTAGGAGCCTATTATTATTCAACCCTTTAATTCTGAAAAGCTCTGAATCTCATTAATTTATTTTCCTAACACTTCCAAATAAATACACTAAATCTGGTTTAACTATTATATTCTGCTTTCGTCTTAACGTTTTACTTCTAGTTATTTTTTATTAGATACTAGTTTTTACCCGCGACTTTTTCCGCGTGACATTTGATTTGTATTCGATGTTTTTATAAAAAACAATCCCTTTAAACCACCTGTGACCATAGAACAGAGAATACCTTTAGTATTTAAAATAGTTTTTTCCGTTATGAGTGTCACTGACAAAAATAATAAAAATAAACATGACTGTTGTCAAAAATTGATAATTGCAATTTGTTTTTTAGCAACAAAGACATTGGAGCTTTGTTGAGCTTTTGCAATGAATAAGACCATTAGATTATGTTGGTATTTTATAGGAAAATGCTCATAAGCTATTACTATTTTCATGTGCTTATGAAAGACTATCATACTATTAGCTTATCTTTTTCAAAAGTTTGAAAAGTTAAACGTGTTTTAAAATACCTACACTTTCGGGGAATACAAAAAGATATTGATATATCAAACATTGTTAGACTAGTATCGTAACAAGTGTAGAGTGTAAAAAATTAAAAGGAGCTAGCTATTATCTATAGCACTGAATGACACTTATATATCTTCAAAATGGTTCCCACTCGCAAGAGAAATGGTATCAGGCTCACGTAAAATCCTTTAAATTCAAGGCATGTAGGTACCATCGTGAGTAAAAATAAAAGATGGCCTACAAAAAGACGAAAATAATATGTATTGTGTACATTACGCACGATAAAATAAGACAAAGCGCCCTGTACCTAAACAAAGTGAAAAGTCAGCTACATTTGGGGTTGGTTATTGTAGTGAACCATAATTCAGTTGGAGGGTAGATAACTTCCAGCGGTAAATATACTCGAGGGCCAGATACCGCTGCTGCTACGATAAATGAAATAATCTTTGGTAAATTCCGTTGAATCTCGTTCATAGTTATGCCGCAGAATATTTACTTTCTTTAACAAATTTAGTGAATACAAATTTAACAAATATAAATTTACCGATAACAGTGTTACATTCATTGAATGCACACCAAATAGTAACACAAAAATAATAATATTGTGCGTGTCAAGAACAGATATCTAGTTCACAAAAACATCGTCTCCGATAACCTCTCAGTCCGTGGCAAACTGATACCATTATCACTGGTACGGAATAGGAGACAAGCCACTCAAACGACTCGATTGTACATCCCCAGGGGGAAGCGTCACAAAGGGCATGTAGAGTGTACAAGCGAACGGTGCAACAGTCGCGCACGGGGCGACGAGACGTGCCTCGCATCCTACCTGACTGACCTGTCCGAACGTGGCACCGCTCTTAAAGGAGATTAGTTTTCACTCCCCTTTGCCTTTTCACAGCGCTAGATAAGTATCTGCAACGCGGAAACTTAACGGGTAGTCAACAACACAAAATTCAATTACAAGATTCATTTTAAAGCAAGTTCATTCACCCTTAAATATAAACAATGACGTAATTAGTAACGTATGTCGTAACTGCATTTTGTTCATAATGAATTCCGCATGCGTAAACTTATAGCGGCGACATGAAGGTAGACTAATTAAATTTTCATAATACCTCAAACATTCTACTCGAGTAAACTAAATGAACTTGTGCATGACACCTTTACCACAAACAGAATCTTATTAAAATATACTTTTTTCTTGTTTTGAATGGGATATTAAGGGCAATCGGGTTAACCTTGAAAAATTTAGGCAATGACAAGTTTTTAACAACAAGTTTTTAAGTAATAGTTTGTAAAAACTAAAAAGTTTACTTTTGAATCCAAATCATTTATTATATTATAATATCCTTTCCAACGCGTTAAGATAAAACTATGACTTATTATATAGGATGGTATAAACCTACTCTTAACTTATTCAAATGGCATGTGGATGGGATAATATAGAAAAATATCATTCGAAGCTCTCCGATAAGCCTATTTTATAGATACCCTTCCGATTTCTATATCCCTTGCGAAGACGTGTTTATCACAAACAAAATAATGTGAGGAATACGAAATGCCCAACAGATTTTTTATAAAGGTCAACATTTTTGTAGAAAGAAAAAGTAGATTGGGATTGCAGTATAGGAAAAAATATTAAATAGTAGATTTTTCATCCCTAACATCTCATAGAGCCAGAAATAGAAAACTTTATTCTCTAAACAAGGTATTAAACTTAAATACCAATATGGCAAACTCATCTCATTCCGTGACACTCTTAATTTGATAGCATTTACTTTTTTACTATTTACCTGAATTCCATAGAGGGTGTCAAAATTACGAAAGTCACAGAATTAGATGAGCCTACTCTACATCATATTTTAATATTTTAGAACAAAACATACGAGTACACAAGTTTCCGGAAAACATTTTCATAAAGAATTTTATTGAAATTAATAAATAACGAACTTAACACTTTGGCGGGCGGTAAACGAGACACAATAGAAGTTTTATTGTTATTACGTCTATAGGCGTATATTGTTATTACGGTTATATTTTACTGTCCGCAAAAGTACTAATTTTCATTAAATAGATAATGAAGAGGAATATATCGATAGCTCAATGAAGTCCTCTTTCATCGATACTTCAACCATACCCCGCAGTTCAGTAAAATTTGGAATTCAACCTCCCATCGATACAGTTACTTATTAGTCTATTTTCTAATAGAAGTTTTTAACCGCCGACGCAAAAAGAGGGGGGTTATAAGTTTGATATGTTTTAAATTTATAGTTATTTAGTATCTGTAACCGTCAAATTAATACTTACTTCCTATATAATAATAATTTTCTCAACTATTAATTACAAAGATGTCACTAGTTGTTACCCGCGACTCCGTTCGCATGTTATTTAATGATCCCGCTTATCCCATTCGTTATGAGAAAAGTACTTTTAAAAAATGGCTTTTGCGTAATGGGTACCTTGTATGTTGCAGATATGAATTTTGAAAACAATTATTTTGATAATAGGTACAACCAGACACAACAATTGTATTCATAAGTATAGATTAAGGAAAGAACTATCTGAGATGCAGGTTAACAATCTAATGTAGAAGCAAAGCTTTTACGTAAAAGTTAACCTTTTGTTACATACAAAATGTATAATTTATTATTAACCCATTTCCTGTCCTATGAATTACATACCTACCTATGATTCATGCCATTGTTCTTTTTATTGTGTCTGTTGTACCTAACTGTAAGCCTGTTAATATTCAATAAAATATATTATCTTTTATTCTTAATTCAACCCATCCTTACGGTATCACTTGGCTACTTAATTATTAAAGTTTTTATCTTATAATATTATTGCAAGTTTAAAGAGGTCTCGGTGATTTATGCATCTGTCTATATCATTTATGAAAATTGGTAAATTTGGAAAAACCTGAAAAACCAATATTCTAGAAATATTAGAACCACGAGAGCATATCCGCGAAAAAAGGTAGTTATAAAATACAAATATTATCGTGGAAAGGTCATTTTCCAAAATTAAACAAAAGAACTGGCCCTAATATTTCACATAGTACAATTGAAACAACCCAAGTAATAAAAATAGGATTTCCTTCAAAACCTTTCGCGAAAGATATTCATGATGGTGGCGTTTTAGAGCAATTCTTATAACGAAGGGTATGACTTATTCATGTTCTCGAAGGTAGACGCAATAAGTTCGAAGACTTCAGATGGTGAGCTGTATAATAAACGAGACAATAACGAACGTAGAGAGTCCCGGATGACGAAGCGACACGCCTTCGATCTCAGGAG
Organism: Protodeltote pygarga; assembly: GCA_936450705.2. NCBI lineage: Eukaryota > Metazoa > Arthropoda > Insecta > Lepidoptera > Noctuidae > Protodeltote > Protodeltote pygarga. The sequence goes on along the minus strand of OW388249.2, from coordinate 8,185,154 downwards.
CCCTCCTACGTAAAGCGTTTTTTTTTCAATTTTTCTTTATCGCATGGTTAATGAACAATAGTGTCAGAGTTTAAACAGGCAGATAATATACCTATATCAGAAAACCCGAACAAACAATAAAAAAAATACTAACAAAAAACATTATTTATTAAAACATGATTGACTTGAATTTAATTATTAAGTTTTAACAACTAATAACTTTGCAAATTAAAAACTTTAATTGGTTTTAATAGGTGTATAGATTTGCCAAATGTTATTTGGCAGCTCCCGTCCGTAAACGTCGAGGTTTGTCTTCAGTAAAGGGGCGCAAACCTGTAAATTAATGCGACGAAATTATTAGCAGTTCCTTTCATGTCAAGTACAAGTCTGATGACAGTACTTACTTTACCGAAAAAGCCCATTGCCCAATGGCCAAGATTTATACCTAAATTAAGATTTGTAGCGCAATGATTTATTACAACATCTGTGTTGACCTGAAAATAAAGCCTTTCCGTTAATTCAAATTCTACTCCCGAAAAAATCGTTCTTTACAGTTAAATGAAATTATATATTTTGTAATTACCGTTGGTACTCCTTCGTAATATAATTTTTTAAAGCGGCAAGACTTATAACGTAAACGTAAATTGAAACACGATCAGATTCTTACTCGAACGTTTTTCTTGTGAATAAAGGAGTGAACACTTTTTTTACGTTTAAGTTAAATTTGCTGCTAATTGATACCGTAATCGATAACTATACAAAAGAACTTACAGTTATAGGAACCCCTTCTTGTTCGAATCTAGTGATATCAGGCCTCTGGATGGGCAACACTCTCCAACGGGTATTGGAAACAAAATGCTTGCTCAGGTACAATGGAAACATGCCACACAATCCCGGGACAGGATTCGGATCATACCTTATGTACAAAGGCTGAAACACAACGCACCTTTCACAAAAACCTGCGTATCAGGTATATAAGAAGGGACAGTAGAGCTTATTGACATGAATGGAATTTTCGTCCCTTAAATGTATGGTTCTCCTTTCAAGAGTTTTTTTTTTCAAATCCTATCAATTTTGTTTTCCTTACGTTTTGTTGCTCTGACTATTGGATAATATTATGTAAGAAAACTGTTTGGACTTTGATATAGATACAGATAAATACATTCTTTATAAATATATACTGATAGATTAACATATTTGCATATTAGCAACATATTTGTATTACAGTCGATGCGATCAAATATTTTGTATAATATTATCGTTTCATAGTTATACTAGAAAGGTGTGATGCTGTATTTAAGTAATAATAATGTAAAAATTGATAAGTAACATCGATATTCGATAGTCAACATAATAATAAACAATTATTACGTGCCGTTTAAAAAACCTATAAGGAAGCATGTAATAAATTCGATACGTATTATCATCCAGGCTATAAATGAAAACAATAAGATTTAAGACGTAGATACTAACTATACTAGCTCTTTCTTGAATTTATTTATTTTAGGAGGATTATTAGTGCCGACTTTTGTTATTGTATAATTTATCTGATTTGTCGTTATTTGCGAATATATAAATAGGTACCTTACCATTAGTACATACTAAATGAAACATTTTTTTAAATGTGAGTAAATTTTGTAAGGTTTTGATGAATAGGAGGGAAAACAAAGTAATTTACAGTTCAATCCACTTCCTCAATCAGATAGATAATTATTTTTATTGTAGACTTAGTTAAACTGCGTTACTTTTCGGGAAAGTTATTTTGTTAGTGTGTTCTACAGTGTTAGTTGATTTATTTTACTTAGGATTTAGTATTACAGTCTAAAACATTTTTGGATAGCAATTAGCATACTGTCGGTACTCAAAATAATAGTTAGCAATGTTAATACATGGGAATATAACCTGTTTATTTAATGATGATGAAAGAGTTAGAAGAAACTCTTGATTGAACTTCAAAACTTCTCCATCCCGTTTGCAGTAATCAGCACTGGTTATTACAAATGTATGTCTTTCCTGAGGAATCAGGCCAGGGAGCCCAACAACTGAACAGCCATCTTCTAGTTCTTGAGAGTAAGTAATGTCGTTTGAACTGATACGACCGCCCAAGAGAAGCCCTCTAACGTTTTCATCCGGTGGATCAGAAGCTAACATAATAATTGCAAATAATTATAAATTGCTTATAGTCTAAGATCCTCCTGATATTATAAATGTGAAGTTTGTGAGGATGGATGGATGACAAATGAATGGCAGTAAATCATTATCCAATAAAAATAATAATTAAAATAAAAAATAATCGATCTATGATATGAGGAAAATCGTTAAAATATGTCATTGTAGTTGTTTCTGGGGTTCTGGCTGTCCTCATATAGACAACCACGATTTTAACAGCAAAACAATTATCTATTCACCCATCAAAGAATCACTGCGCGATACCGTACAAAGGTCATCGTTACTTAATAAAATTACATATTATTGATAATCTACATACCCGGTACATGTGGCGCGTATAAAGATACTCTATCTCCAAAAGCAATGCTGCCAGTTGATTGGGTGAGAACCGTTGGCGTATTGAGATTCTCCGTCATTTTACGAAATCTCGCCAGCATTAAATCACCCTTTTTCATTTGCTCCAAGAATTTGTTGAGCGTATACTAGATTCCACAAAAATATTATATAGAGTTTCAAATATCTACTATTTGCTACAGAAAAGTAGCAACTAAGTAATTAGGTATTTGATATAACCAAATTTACAATTTATTTATTATGAAATAAGTTCTACCTCTTCCAAAGTAACTGCCTCATACCAATTACCGAGACGAACTCTATTGCTATAGACAATACCTTTGTCATCTCCCATCTTGATAAAATAATTATATTATAAATGCAATATCGAATATAAGCAATCAAAACACCAAATTAAGTTTTAAGAATTGAATTGTCATCTGAGAACGTCATACAAGGTATAGACTATAAAAATACAGATAGGTATACCTACTATAGACAATAAAAATATCGAACAGTTGAGCAGCAGCGCAACCGCTTGCGGTTTCAAACAATTAATTTTTAATTGTATCTCGTTTCAACCGAGTGAAAAGTTAAAGGGAATCGGGCAGTATGGTATTTTTATAATAAATATTTTTTAAATATCACAAAACCACAATAATTACTATTTAAATAGATATAGGTTCTAACCACTAACGATCTGCCATGACTACAGTCAAGTTTGCCAAAAGCCAAAGATGCCAAAAGAATTTGGGACGCAAAGGGAAGAATGTCAACTACGCAGGGGCGGTCGTTATGAGACGGTTAATTTATTATAATTATGTACCGTTATTGTTCTACCCAATACCCACCGTATTATCAATGTTATTTTAACCTTTACACACAAATGATATTGCAACGTTACTTTTTATGAGAGGTACAATTTTACCGGTACTAAGCGAAAAACGTAAGGGAAAATGCGTAAAAAATAAGTATCCTGTTTTTGCTTTTAATTAATGTATCCAGTTTCTTAAAAAATAATTAAGTCTTCTTGGTTTGCGTAATCAAGAATACATAGATATAAACGTGATAAAAATCATATTATATATATCTGGACCAGTATTTCATCACCTGAGGTGTTTGACTATGTTATAATTCCTTTCCTCTGTAGCTGTAACTTTGAAGTGTGTTAATGTAACGGTAAACCTATTATCTAGGATTTTCTTAGGTTAATAAATATATAGTAGGTACAAATAATATCGTTTATTTGAACACAAATAAAACACCAACAAAAAATACTATTATAAAAAACTATATGTACCTAAGTATGTACTATTTATTAAGTAGGTGAAGGAAAACATAGTAAGAAACCTGGTTTGAAGTCTAAAATCTCAATACGCAGTGAGCTAGCGTGGTGATTAATGCTTGATCCTTCTCTATACGAAATGAGGCCTTTGCCCTACAGTGGAACAGTTACAGGAAGGTATATTTATTTTGCATAAAATCCCCCACCCCGGTCCAAGACAAGACGTTTAAAGACCCCGAGTTTTTCAGTCATCACTCACGTCTGAGTAAGTTAAGAAACGGTTTTTAATAAATATCCTGATTTCCTTGTAAAGTGCGTGTATATATAATTTATAAACTTACTCAGACTCGCGTACTAAGGGCTCCGTACCATTATCTATACACACTATGACACTGTTGACCTTAGAAGAATCAAATTTTTCCTCCACGCTGTTGACGAGTGGGATTTTTTTACCTTTTTATCGAGCAAAACACGGCAAAAAAAACAAATTTGTTGTATAGGAGGGAGCCCCCTTAAATATTTATATTATTTATTTTAAATTATAAAAAACCAAACAAGAGAACTCCAGTAAATAGTATTTATTTAGCAAACATAACAGATAATATTTTCAGCTAACAACATTCATTTATTAATATAAACAAAAATCAGAATCCCAATAACATTATTTTTATAATTATGTTCTTTACAAAAATTAAGGTCTTGTAAAAGATGAAGCTAGATATAGAAGTTATTACAGCAACTATAACCAAACAATTTTAATCAATTCTAATTTTCTAATGATACAAGTAGGTAGTTTAATATCTCGATCCAGCATCAATATTAATCAGATTTAATCATCAGATCAACCTTGCAGCGCTGGATTTGAATAGACCGCATGATTTTTTTGATCCAACGATGCTGACTCCAGTGATGCTAGATTGAGATACTGAATCAATATAAGTTAGCTTTTAGTCAGGGTTTCGACGTCGCTAACCAACGTGAATATGTTCTCTGCTGTATATCTTCCGTGGATATCTATGTAGTTACGGCAAGTTACTCCGCACTCCTGTAAAAAGTCACACATTATGAGTTATGACCAATCTTTATCCAGTAGTATGTAACTTCACTTTTAAATGATGTTTTGCTTTACTTGAAAACTTTGCCAACACTAAAATCGAATTACCGACTGTCACCCAAACGGAGAATTGCACCCATTCAGACGCTCAGCAAAATGTTTCGTTCAATAAACCAATCGAGAAGTACTTTAAAATAAATTTATCAACAGTTTTCAAAATTATACTCACAGGGCCAAAAAATGTTTGCATCCAGTTTTGATTCATGACGCATAAACTTTTGTCTGCGACACAGTTTTTTATGATAAGCCTGGCCCCGGTCTGAAAGTTGAGTTCCAAATTATATAAGTACCTTCTTTATTATTCAGGCTAAGACAGATAAGATACGAAAAGACCAAATCTTTATTCACCAAATTTGTGAATATAAAACTGCATTGATCTTGGTCACTCAGACTCATTGATCTTATACTGTTGTCTCTTTGGGTACGCCTGCATCCAGTGCAAGTATATACAGTACACATATTTTAAAAAAAGCAAAATCAAAGAGAGTACGTATTTTTTTATAACGCATTCACGTATGTATGCAAATCAGTTAGTAGAGTGCCTGGTATCTATATTTAAACAGCAGATCCCAGGTTCGAATCTTTTAAAACACATTATACATTTTAAACAATAGGTATGCGGCGACTACGACGGCCCAGGGCGCCAAATTTGCGGGAGCGCCGAAGTCTGGAGTCTCCTACCCTCCGAGCTCCATACCCTCAATACTGTGCTACGCTCTGGTGGGCACCACAATATTTTTGCCAGGGTTATTAGTGACCTTAACGCCGCGCGCCGGTGCGGCGCTGAAGATTAGAAAAGTAAATACTAAGGTAAGGTAGTATAAAAAAGAAATTCTAATACTGGAGATGGGAGTTACTTCTAAACATGCTTGTGAGCTGAGCATAGAATTTGAATTAAATAAAAACTAACTACCCTATATCAAAAGTGTTAAATTACTTTTACTACTACTACCTTTACGGGACTACCCAAGCCTTCAAGTCGGTCGCGCGGCAGGAGTGGCATGGTTGTAAACCGGCAGTTGCTGTCTTTGACGGAACTCAAACGGATTGGCATGCGATCTCCAGGAGTCGGCGTGCCACACGGCGTGTAGCGAACGTACAAGGGGGCCGCCTGGTTTCAACAGTTTTCTATGCATAACTTTTCGTCATATTATTTTTATGGTAAATGCAAACTCTACACTGTACACAATAAGACCCAAAATTCGATAAATATTACTTTTTAAATTTCTACAAGCATTTTTGCTATGCCAGTTAGCGAACTTGTAATACCTGCACGATGACGGAATGGAGGCATTGAGGATATTTATAACAAGTATAAGAAAATAAGAACTCGGCACCTAGTTTTTTAGCGACTAACTGAAATGTGCCAACAATCCTATTTTACAAATATAAATGTGGTTTGTGATGGGATGAATATTTGTCTACTCTTTCCCACAATAACTACTGGACCGATTTTGATGAAACTAAAGTAATATAGTTTAAACATCAGAATAATACAAAGCTATATAGAAGCCAGTTATCTATAATTGACTGCACTGGCGTGCCAAGTACCTAATCCATAGTAGTGTAGCAACGTTACTTAAAAAAAAAGTAAGGAACAGTGTAGCTTTTTTAGAATATTTTTTTTAAAGATGTAGGTATGTTTTTGTCGTGGTACGATAAAAATCTTTTTATTTATTTGTAGTACCTAGATATCTTTTCAGAAATTAACAACACATGAACCCTGCCAGGGCACTAATACCAGGGCATAAGTACAACTTCCAACTAATCCGACTAAGAACGGTAAAAAAGACTTTTTTTACAACCAAGAATTTACTAATATTTATATATATATATAATATATATTTATTCAATAAAACTAACCGTAGGATCTCCATAGTTTTCTGCCCTTAACAGGAATTCGTCGCCGTAATTCATTTTCTCACCGTGAAGTTTTTCATCTCGGGTACTGCAAACAAACCGAACGTACTTAATAAAACATTCGTACCATAATAACAAAAACACCTACGGACTAACAACTTCTTTTAAAAAAGAAATTTCGTAGTGCAGAAAAGGTATCATCCCACAGACTTACATAATATGGCGCCTATTCACTAAAACGATATCTCGCTCGCACATTGAAGACAAATTCTCTGAATACCTATATAACTTTTTTCAGAGAATTAAAGGAGAATGAAAATAAAAAACCGGGCAAGTGTGAGTTAAATTCGTGTAGATTTTTTTTTTATCACGATTAGCATATTGTATGAATAGTTAAGAAGTAAGGCAGAGATATTTTTAGTTCTATATTTCACGAAAGGTGTAAAAATCTGAAAGTTAATTTTAATTTTCCTGGAAAGTTTATCAAGCTTGCTAATATCAAGAATTATTTAAGGTTTTTTAGCGTGCAGACTTCGGAAATAGAGAGATAGGGCCAGACAGAATTTTTGGGCACATTTTTAGGTTTGAGTAGAAAGGTTCACGTAATAATCGTAATCCTTAGAACTCTTCCTTTTAAATGATAACATCATAGAGTATTCTGAAAAAAATTTCATACCTACTTTAGATACCCAATACTTGGGAGTGAGGTCCAAATATTTTTTTTAGAATTCATAACTTTATCAGCGTTATAGATATGTATTATATTCATGAAGAATTTCAGCTTTCTAGCATTGTTAGCTGTGTTGCGAGTAAATAGCTGTGGCAATGTGACATGACGAGACTATAGGTATCTAAGGGTTCCGTTTTCCGCCATTACCGGAATCTTAAAAATCGCAAAAAAGAAGCTAAGTTAAACCTGATATTTTTGCTTAAACTTTGTTATGAATAACTATATTCAGTGATTTTACGTCTTAAATGTGCGGGGAAGATAGGCCCCTTAATAAAAATCACATCCCACCATTCCATTCCATTCTATTCACATGAATAATTTCGCCAATCATCATGGCAAAGAATATTACACTTAATGGTCTCCATATCGTGCAGTTGTTGCAGCTAGTGTCAGAACAGAATCGCTCAGATCTATGTCCCGATGTTTTATTTCACCACCAGTAACACTTAAAAGCAAGACAATACATAACAACTGGTTCTAATCATCACATGATATCGACAAAGAAACATGACAAAGAAAAAAGGATTATTCTCTATAGGTATACTGATACCTAAATAAATATTATATAAAATATAATCATTAAAAACCTGATTATAACAAATGTATTCCGACAGCACGGCGTCGTGATAGGTGACAAAGTCATAAGACAGCCGTCAGCTATGTTTTGCATGAAGTCCACCTGCCGCTCACGCACCAGAATCGACATAGCCAGGCCGTATTGAGGCTTTTCACCACCAAATTTTTGTTTCGCTAAAAATTTATATTATGATAATAGGTATAATGAATTTGATAATGCGATTATGAAGTCTTGGGTGGCAACGGAACCCTAAAAAAACTGGGCTACTGCAAGTCGGACTCGCACGCGTAGGGTTCCTGTGATATTTTAGTAGAATTTTAATGAAGTAATAACATTTTGCATAAGTAATTAAAGGGCAATTAAAGGCAGAGACATCAATTTTAAAATGTTTGTCACCATCATGGTATGATAATGAATTAATGATAATGCGGACATTATGATAATGTCCAGCTCTATCGAGCTAAGTGATTAATTACTATCTTAACTTCACGCACACGGTCATTATTATTGCTACATGACAATTGGGCAATTTGATAAGGGATATTATTAATCGAGCGAATAAAAAAAAATACCGACTGTTAATGATACTAAACCGTGCGAACAAAAATACTGAGTGAGCGACCAAGTAAGGAAGAGCGAGTGAATTGAGCTCTGGACCTGGAACACCCCGACTCGGACAGTTTAGGTTAGAAGGGGAATAGGCCATCTCCTCCGTGGTAATTTGTTTTAACTATTCAGAAGTAGGAGCCACGCGAAGTAGGGCTCCGGCGACTAGTGTAAAAAGCGAGCTAAGCGAACTCGCGACTTGGGGTCCATTAAGAATTATGGTACTGATAGGTCGCTCAAATATTATAGAAGCTTCTTATTTTTAATTATGCACTCTCATATTGGGCATTTTTCATAATGACCGGGCATTATGTATCATAATTCATAACATAATATCTGACAAAAAATTATCATTCACACTTTACATGTAGATATTATTATGTATGGTAGGCGTAGGCCCCCTCAAATTAATATTTTTACTAAATTTTATTTCATAATTTTGCTAACGTTATATTTATTTATTATTATTGTTAAATATTATTGTAATTGCTGTGACAGACAGACGAACATTGCGAAACTGCAAAGGTTCCTGGTATTTCTACGGAACCCTTTGCTTTAAAAGTAATAGCTGTGGTAGTAGGTACCTAAGTCTCTAAGTACTTACCAATCATATCAGATGCAACTAATTGTACGTTAAATCCATATAACACGTAAGTTCCACTAATTTCAAGCGGTCTCTGAAAAACGTCATGATTCGTCAATGCAATGTGCGAGCGAGAGAGTGGTTTAGCGAGATAGGTGTAAGGTGCCTTAATAAAATAACATAACATAATAACATAGACTCACGCCTATATTCCCCAGAGGGGGTAGGCAGAGGTGTATGCGGTACACCCATGTTTCGCCGGCTAAAATTATAAATCCCATGTAATAGGAACGAGCCTATTGCCGTTAACCGGGTACAATTCCAGACTTCGTGCTGCTGCTGAAAAAATTGAAAAACCCAAAATACTTTGCATGAACCAAGGAACGAACCCAGGACCTCATGCTCAGCAGTTGCCACTACCACTAGACCAACCAGGCAGTTAGTTTAATAAAATAAATAAAAATATATATAATATATAGGTAGGGTGTCGTATTAAGATCTACTTTCTTTCATCAGTTAATAAAAGCTAATAAAATAACTACCGCATTCAGATATACCTACCTATGTCCTTTAATTTTAGGCATTTAATCATCAAAAGTCAAGAAATGAGCCAATAGGAGGATCCATTATTACGTACCGCGCCGGAATTTTGTAAAGATTGAATATTGTTTGATTGATTGAAAAAGGATTTTAGTATGGAGTTTGTCTGAGTTATTTAATAACTTCTCTGAATGCGCCAGTTAACCTTTCTATGGTAATGCTAAGTAAAAAGTAAGGTCATTTAATAAAAAAATGAAAGTTCTCGAAATTAAATAGTACCTCTTTCAGTAAATTGCTGAATAAAGTTCTAGACCTCTGTAACAATAGTTCTCGCCTGTCACGTTTTCTAAGGAAGAGCTTGAATTCATACTGTAATATAAATACATTTATATGTAGTTGGCTGCTTTACATCAGCGACCCGAAAAAGCTACAAATGCTGTAGCATTTGGAAGTATTGCTAGGATACTCATTACTCAAATATTTTTATTAGTAACTACCTGACTTGAAAGATGGTTGTTGTGTCCAAATAAGTATCATGTCAGTTGTATTTTTCCAATTCTCCGGAACACTTTACCATTTTTTTTTGGCAACCATATTCAGGCTTTAACGGAACAATTAAAAAATAGCCAAATCGGTCCAACTGTAGCTATTCTTAAGCACTGCATAGATTATAAAATATATATACTCAGCGTTATATTCAATTTATAATTGATCTATAGGTAGGTACCTACATGTAGCAAATAATTAGATAAGTAAAGTAGATAATTCATCTATTAGGTACTATTAGTTTTACTATCTAAAAGCTTTACGTAGGTTCTCGCGGTAGAAAGTTTCTTTCGCCGTACCTAAACAATGCTGTTTCTACGTATATTACAGAATTTACCTACCTCATTCTTCAACCTTTCCTCACTCCAATTTCCTATGAGCACGGAATTATTATAATTCATATTGGTTAAATAGATTTGACCATGGTTTATTATATTTACTATTACTTTACTATTCGATTATTTGATGCTTGATAATGTCAAAACAAAATGTACACTTTTTAGGTTTTTTATATTTTTAGGGTCTGTTTACAGCATGAAGGTTATACAATGTAGGCTGTACCAGTTGTACCACAGAACCTATAATAAACATACAGTATGGAAACTACGTACCTACAGACGGACGCTCGAAACGGCACACTCACACATATGCGCTACGACGAGACTTATATGTGAACGTCGCGGTACTTGCAGCATCGACTGCCGCGTCAAGGCGAGTGATTTTAAAAAATGCTACGAACTTAACGTAGTTTACTGCTGTTTAAACTCATCTTCATGAAATCCGGAGCTATCGTATTTTAAAGTTTCTGCTGATTTTGAAAGGTAAGAATGATTATGATTAGGTACGTAAGAAAAGGGTAATAATAAAGTTAAAGTTATAGTTCTACAAGTTGTGTGTTAATAAACTCTTTTTTGTGTTTAAACCATCGTCTTTTGCTGAGATTAACCGACGCCTGAGATTACTTATTTAAATTGAATTGTAAGCTAGATAATTAAAATCGATTAATTGATCACTACAAAAATGTAAAAAAGCAATATCAAAAACACTAAAAATTACAACCAATTCAATGTTCAATGGAGGTTCAATGGAGAGTAGGTAATTATGTTCTCAACTAGACTTAGTTTCTGTACTGTATGTTTATTATACTGTGGCTGTAGGTACTAGTGACATTATCTCACAAACAAAAAAAATTTACTCGAAGTTATCTCACGTGCGGACCCGCTCGGTGTATATTGAACGTTGACTGACATAGATAGGTACCTACTTCATGATACTGAATACTGAACAATCACCGTCTAATATTTGTTAAACCAGGAAAACCAGGAACCTTACCAGGAACTCTTATAGTTTCGTCATGACTATTTGTCAGTCTGTCTATCCGTCTCTCTGACTTCTGTCTGTCATAGCAAGTTAAGGCTAAGGCAGATTCGACTAACAACGATAGAAAGATGCTATCTAGCATCATAATTATAACCAACGACAAAGTTATGAAATAGGTATAAAGATCAATTTGAGAAGGATACAGTGAGTAAGTTTTTTTTTTAATAATTATTATGTACCTTTCAAAAGGGCTTCCTCTAAGGGTAAAGAAAATATTTTTTATACATTTTTAAGATATTTTAACTAATTTATTAGGTCCTAATTTCATAACCTTTTGCTTCGCCGTCATTCAGTCCCATCTCCAAGTATTACAGTTTAGTAAAAAAGAGTCTGGAAAAATTGGGGGCGCCACTGGCGTACTTCTCATACTACAATTCAAAGCAACTTATTTGGTTCTTACATATTTCTATGCTTGGAAGAATGATTGACAAAGGCAAAAATTTTCCTCTAAGTTTCTATGACTACTTTTTTGATATCAAATATATTCAAATGAATCTATTTTAAGTTATTTTAGTACTCACAAACTTATTATTTATGATTTTTATTTTTAGTTCCAGCCTTAGAGTAGGTACCTGTATATAGAATACTCTAAGGTTCCAGCTGTCACCGCCTCAGACTCTTTTTTGCCAAGCTGTACTCTACTAAATGCCCATTTCGGTCCCTTTAGTTATTGTTCTGAGTTCGGTCCCGTAAAAACTGACGTTTACAAGTCACACAAGACTCAAGACCCGAAATTCGGTGTGTAAAGTTTTTTTTAGGTATTTTTTTTATATTTTTTTTTTGATAGATTAGGTTATTTTAAGAAACTAATTTCAATAGAGTTTTGTTCTAACCAGTATTAAATTTATAATAAAATAACAAAAAAATACGGGTGATGACGTTACATAATTGTGTGAAAAGGCTAGTATCCACGCCGTGTGCTTAATTTTATGATAAATAAACTTGTCTAGATGACTATTTGTCAAAATTGACATTGACACGACAGATGTTTGACTTATAGTGATGCACTAGCGTCTAGCGATGTCGTCCATCGACACTTCGACATCGATTATCCATTTTTCGAAGTTGTAATAACTACGTTACTGATAACGAATAATTAGAAAATAAGTAGGTTATTTGATAACAATAGGAATTATTATCAAAGTCGTCATTCAAAAATTATTATTTACTTTCAGCAATAGCAAACTATGAAATTTTTATATATACAAAACTACGATTCTTATGAGATACAGATTTCTATTCATTTGAGTTGATAATCGATAGTCACAGTAATAATAAATAACCCCAACTTATCGTTATTTTTGCACACAATTCATCAATATGTACGCGTTTTTTGAATACCTATCATTCAAACGACCAGGGGGCCAAATCTGATTTACAAACGCTGCAATGGAGTGTCAATAGTATGTCGATGGAATATATTCTTTCAAATATTTTGTCTAATATGTCTAAAATGTAGGATAATTTTGATAATTGTAATTTTCGCGTAAATCCTAAGGCTAAGTCCGCACAAACAGGCGGCTTGCTTAGCGCCTAGAGGTTAGTGGCTTACAAACATCATCATCATCATACATGAAATCATGAATCGCACAACTTAACATTTTAGCGATTTTGAATTTAAATATTCACAAATATTTTTTTATCATTATTTTTATCTAGTTGCTTTTCATTTCATTTGTCTCACCCTCTTTTTCAAAGATCGTTGTTTAAAGCTATAAAACATGAGAGCTAACTTTCTGCATGAGACAATTTTATAGGTGTAAATTTCGAGTAAATTTTCAATCGAATGTACCGTGTGAATGGGCTCCTTTTTTGTAGGTATATATTGCAACATTATAAAAAGCAATTATATCATGCGAAAAAAAAACTTCAACATTTTTGAAGTTGAAAGTTTATTTTCCATTTGTCTGAAAGACTCACACAACAACTTTACATATTAATGTAAAGGTTTTTATAATTTTATTTATCAATTGGGTATTTACATGTTACATACTAAAAAAATAAAATACTTAATTATACTAAATAAGACTATCTATCTATTATATACAAGCCTAAATACAATAAACCTAAATATAAAGTAATATATACTTACATCAAAGTAAAAAAAAATTAAATTAAATTAAAACAAACATAAAAAGCGTAAAAATCTCCTCCGCATCGCTGTCCCCGGGTAGCGTGCCCAGAAGACTGGCAGCATTACCACGTTGAATGGCAATGCTGATCCTTTGAAATGTAAAGGTTTTTTTTTACAATAGGGGATCGGACAATTTTTCAGAAAGTATTTAAAATTACTCATTATGGATATGTAAAGCTATGAAAAATATTTTTTTAATCAAATAAAGTCATTTATAAATCAGCCTGTAACTGTCCCAATATAGGGCAAAGGCCTCTTCTCATACAGAGAAGGATTGAGCATTAATCACCACGCTAGCTCACTGCGGGTTGGCGATTTCAGACTATTAAAGTCCAGGTTTCCTTACGATGTTTTCCTTCACCGTTAGTCAGTGGTGTCTTAGATTAACTAAGAAAGTACATATGACATTGAAAAAGTCACATTGGTACATGCCAGGTTCGAACCCACACCCACGCGCTTGCAAAGCGGGTCCGTAACCAATGCGCCACCACGACGTCTTTTAAGTACAAAAAACCATGTCCAAAAGTTATTATTTAAAAAATGCCGCGAAAACGCCGAAAACGCTACAAGAGTCACACCGCGACGCGTGACGTCATATGTTAGTATGAAAAAGGAAGTCGAGTGCAAGCCGCAACGCACGCTGTTATTTTCTGTTTTTATAAAGTGTTTATTGGAACGAAAAATAGTTCAGTCATCAGTGAATATTGAGAATATAAATATGCAGTGCGTAAAACTTTGTACAACGTAGTGTATTTAGAGGTTATGTTTATTACAAGTAGGTAACTAAATAGTTTTATGTTTGTGTTTTAGCTGCCGAATGATATAGAAAATTAAATTAATAATTTTTTATGACTATTGTCTCTCAATCCAACACTTTTGCACATTATTTACCACGCACAATACAACTTGTTTGTTATTATCTTGACTCGTTTTGATTGATATGACGTTCTAAGCTGTGATTGGTGTTGCGCTTGAAGTTTAGAACAGATTAAAAAGATTGGAATTATTGTATTTTATGTATTGATTTAAAAATATAAATCATTGATATTTCCCAGAAATATTTAATGAGTAATAGTTTTATTTTATAAACATTTTTTCTAACTAAGTTTCGGATTTTTTTGAGATTATTGTCCGATTGCCTATTAACCGAGAAGCACGACCACGAGTTTGAATTTTCGCAACACTAGTAGTACCTAACGATACAACATTGAATGAACGTCAAAATTCTAGTTTTATTGTTTTCGCTTTTATTGAAAGAAAGATTAACAAAAAATATATAAATTAGTGACCAGGAATCCATCTTTAAATGAAAAAATTGTAAATAATTAGTTAATTCCTTGGTTTTACGTGAAAGTTTTGCAGGTTTTGAAATCGTTTGTACGAATTGTACGCTTGTACAATGTTATAGCAAGTGACAAATGTCAGTGTATATTTACTACTCTTATTTACTATAATCAGTGTTTACAAACTCTATGTATTTCATTTAGGTCAGTTCAGTTTAAAATTAGACGTTATACGATGCGTTAGCATCTTTAATACGTACGTGTTAGTCTTTTTTATTTGATCCCATGTTTTCACAAATAAAACGCTAGTGTTCAACTTGTTCACAAATATATGCATTATTAAATCATAGATTTTAATCAAAAGAATAATGATTTCAAGAATCCATTTCATTGTTTTACTATTAATAGCAGTTAACAAAGTTTGTGATTGTGATAAACTAGCATCTTTGGAAAGAACTTATCATAAAGGAGTTGCTGCCTATTCAGATGAAAGATGGTCTTTGTGCATTGAAAAATTTGAAGAATCATTGCATCTTTACAAACTTTATAGGTCTATTATAAATAATTGTAGAATAAAATGTAACTCGCAAATATATGATTCACAACTTAAGGAAGATATTGACGATCTCAAGACATTTGAAACATATTTTATTAAAAGAAAGTGCCTTGTTAAATGTAAAGAAAGGGACTTCCACAATATGAAACTAGACAAGAATTTGAGTGAAACTGTGTTTCATTATATGTGGGCCAAGAAACCATATGATTATCTCCATATATGTTATTATCAAATGCATATGTTTCCTAAAGCTGCTTCAGCTGCTTACACATACCTGATGATTAATCCTGAAGATGAAAGATTGAAGTCCAATGTACAATATTATTTAGAACTACCAGAAGTGGATGCAATGGAAGTATTTGATCTTGAAAGCGAAGTTTATGTTGTTATGTATAGATTAGGCAGAAAATCATACAGTATGAAGAACTGGGCAGAAACAGTAGCAAATATGGAAGAAGTATTAAGAGACTATTTTGTGTCGGAAAACAATTGTCGAGTAGAATGTGAACACCTGCCGGGGCAAGAGTGGTCATCAGAATACGTGATAACTATGTCAAATCTCATAGCATCCCTTTTACATTGCAGACAACAGTGCCAAAATAAACTTAAATCTTTGAAACAGGATTCCGGAGTGCAGTTTATTTGTGATGTGCTAAACTATCTACAGGCATCTTACTATTATCTTGAAAAGTATACTGATTCTGCTGAAGCTGTTGGAAGCTACTTGGCTCTAATGCCTAATGATGAAAACATGTTGGATAATCTGATATTTTATAGCAAATTTGTTGACAAAAAAGCCTTCACCCAGCGTTCAGAAATAGTTCATTATATGAAACGTGATTTATATGAAAAAAAATTACTTACTTTTTTTCATCAAGAAAATAAGTCTGACCTTATCTTTGATGCTGTTCATTTTATATAATAACTATTGAAAAATACTGGATTGATATCATCATCATTTCAGCCACAAGACGTCCACTGCTGAACATAGGCCTCCCCCAATGATTTCCAGATCGGCCGGTTGGAAGCAACCTGCATCCAGCAGCTGCATAGCGTGTAGAACTGGATTGATATAATAGTATGAAATTTCTTATAATAGTATAATTATGTAAGTAATGTAATTATACTATTCTGTAAAATTTATATTATTTTTTACATTACCTATGTGGAAGTGAAAATCATAATCACTAATCCACTAAGCATAGAAATAAGAATAAAATGTGTTTAGTTAAGCTTTTACTGATTATGCAATATAATTACCAGACCAAAGATTTAATACTAATAATAATATTTTTTATTTTGGTACCTATCTACCTACCTATGTTATAAATTATTTCCTATTGGTAAATCCACACATGTCAAGCCTTCGCAAACTCTAACATGTGGATGGCGCGTTTGTGCGTTTGTGGTAGGTACAATCCACTAAGGAAGGATTTTAACCCCTTTTGGGGGTATGTAAATACAAGTTACAAGTGTATAAGAAAACCCGTCATTTGCGGTAGAGGTTAAATGGAGGGTGAAAGTTTATAGGACAGCAAAACCGTTATTAAGTAAAGGACGTAAAAAAATTGCAGTTAGAACTTAGCTTTTCTGTCTAAAATTAAGACTGTGTTTTAACGTGTAGGTAAAGGGGGTAAAAGTTTGTATTCAGCTTATTTGTTATAAAATTACAAAGAAGTCTCAGGGTTTTTATATGATTGTGATTTTATAGCATGCAAAATTGAATATACCTAGGTATCTACCTACCTACTTAGGAAGTCACGGGCGAAGCATTAGTAAATTAGAATACCTAGGCACCTAGTATAGGTAGGTACCTATACCTAGAAATGGAAAACTCCGAAATAGGTAAGTAATAGGTACCCGGAACGGGCTCTGTGTCAGACAGACGTAACCTAAAAATCCTAAAATACGCGGCAGATTTCTACAGTTGACTAGAGATGGGCGTCGAATCGACGACCGGTTTAAATCGACGGTTGACGTAGAATCAACGCGTGGACGGTCTATTGTGGATTTTATTTGATATTTTATAGTGAAATGGTATAATAAATTATGTGAGGGAGTACCTCAGCTAGGTTAATAAGGCTGATTCTTTCATAATATTTAATGTTCAACAACTCTGTCCGTACCGCCTGGACGGTCCGTCCACCGTCAACGTAAACACACACAGTCGCACACAAAACATCGTCGTTATACGTTTAGATTAAACGCATCGTAATCAAGTGAACTAGTCGAAGAATTCAACTAGTTGATCGACTCGTCGATGAACGATGATGAACGGTCTAGTTTCGTTTACGAAAATTACGTCGACGACCCATCTCTACAGTTGACCTTTATTGGTCAGCCTTTCGGTTTCCTGTGGAATAAGCTAACGAGGCCCAGAGGGTAACGAAGGTCTCAGGTGGTGTATTGTCTATGGAGAGGTCACTCCACCCACGTCAGTGGTCATTGGTCAATAACACGGGAAGTGTCAGTTATCAGTGATAAGCTTGCAAATATGGACGTAAGTGCGGGCACGCATCGAAGTTCGGTTACCGCCGCCGCCAGTGCTGGTTCCTTTTAAATGTAGGGAGCACTATTTACGGATAGACGGCTGGCACCGATATTCAGTACTCCTGCTGGTACCATAAAGCAGTTTTATAAAATATGTAACGCCCCACTGACCCATGCGCTTTGCAACATGGAATGTCCGTACCACAAAGTACCTAATTCGCTTCGTAGTCCGTATCATCATAAATATCGTTGTTTCCAATGATATAATAATTTTATATTGTGACTATAAAATGTTTTCATAACGTTGTAAAGATGGCGACTCATCAAATGTCATAGGTATAATTTATGCAGGTGACCCGGTTTTGGCCATTTTAAGAATTTTGTAGACTTTGAGGCTATACCATTTTACAGTTTTTGTTATCACGGACATATTTCTTGTAAAAAGTGATTAAATATATATAATTCTAGCCTAAGGATACATTTTTTTTCATAATGATTCAATGGAAAAATAATGCTGTAGAAAAGAAAAAAAAAGGGAATTTGTGCCATTTTTGGCCAGATTTACCCCATTTCTGGCCACAGTCATGTGCCAGTTCTGGCCATCAAAATTCATCAAAAATAAAAAGCAGATAATTCAAAGTAATAAAAAGTTTATTCGAAAATAGCATATTTTACGACCAACAGTCATTATTTAGAGAAAAATAGCTAACATAATATTGACGACAAATATGAAACATTTATTTTATGCGGTGAGTACTGGAACAATTTTCTTTTCACGACAACAATTTTTTTAGTATTTGGTTTCGATGGAGGCATTATAATCGTAACTCTGAAAATTAATAGATTACTTATATCAAAATAGCTAAGTAATTAAATTGAAAAATCACGATAAAAACTAAATGGCCAAAAGTGGGGTTCTACGTGCACCACTTTTGGCCAGTCATGTGGCCAAAGATGGGAAAATTCATTTATTTTAGCTCCATTAGTGGCCACCTCTCATAACGTCACTTAATAAACAAATAGCGATAAAATATCATTAGTACCACTTAGACAGTGTATTCTTTATGAAGGATTAACATAAATATTGAAAAAATAAGAAGGATTTAAAAAAATAATGATTGATTACTCACCCGCTCGCCTTAGCCTTTTTGCTAAGACTTAAAACAATTTACGCTCGTCAAAAAGTAATGACTTGTTGAATTGAAGTAAAGTTGGACACATCAAAGCAGTCAACACTATCAGTGTTGTCAATATTAGATATTTTTATTCCCGTAAACCTAAGAGTATTATATTTGTCTTTGCCTTAGTTATAACGATTTGAAGTTCTAAATGGCCACAAAGGGGTCGGTGGCCACAACCGGGTCACTTGCCATTACTTAACATTTGGAAATATTACTACAAATTCTAGGATTGGGTCCAAAATCGATAGAGTATTCCACGTTGAAATATTGAACTGAATACGCAACACTCATCTTCCTCCTAGCCTTGTTATTCCCAAACTTTTTTGGGGTCGGCTTCTAATCTAAGCAGATGCATCTGAATAGGTAAGTCTACTTTCCTCGCAACCCAAAGGGATATAATATTCTAAGTTAGATCAGTTGAGGATTTTGTGAGGGTACCTACTTTATTCTTCATGACAGCCGCGCCCGGACCAACGGCTTAACGTGCTTTCTGAGGCACGGAGCAGGTGAAAACTAAACAAAACTGTAACACTAAACAAATATTTAAAACAGAAAGAGATGAAAGTAGAAACAATGACTGTATAACTTACGATGTCTAAAGTGATGACTAAAGTCTAAAGATGAAAGACTAAAGTGCCTTGGGATCGAACCTACACTTGCCAGTCAACAGTCATAAGCTGCCGCTAAGCTATCACTGCCCTGAATACCCAACACTGGTGTAATTCAACCTTGATGTAATTCTAAGATTTAATTTTGTTCTTTTTTATTTTATTTTTTTGTACTCACGAGTCACGCATGATAATTAAGTCCCGTGTAATAAGGGGCGAGCCTATTGCCATTAACCGAGCCGACTCCGTGCTGCTACTGAGAAATTCCTATTGGAAAAACCCAATAACACTGCCTGACCCGGGGATCGAACCCGTGCTCAGTGGTCGCGCTTGCTACCACTAGACCAACGCGAACGAGGCATTCAATTTTAGGTACTAATCTTCCTAGGATAAAATCGGGCGGTCTACACAATGTTTTCAGCAGTTTCAACGATCTTAAAAACTTTTATCACGAAGGTACCTATTACTCTACCCGCGTGAAATACGACGTAGGTACCTATCATACAATATAAATATCCTCCTAGCCTTATTATTCCCAAACATTTTATTGGGGTTCTAATCTAACCAGATGCAATCATGCTGCTGAATATCAGTTTTCTACGGAGCGAGCGATTGCTTATTTGACATCCAAAGGGGATATTCTAAGGTTAATCACTTGTCAGGATTTTATGAGAGTACTGACTCTATATCGACTCTCAAAGATCTTCATGACAACCGGGGCCAACGGCTTAACGTGCTTTCCGAGGCATGAAGCAGCTGATAATTAATTTATAATACACACATACGAAAAATCAGAGGTGCGCCTTGGGTTTGAACCTGAGACCTTTGACTTGGCAATCCAACGGTCCTACCACTAAGCTGTCACTGCGGCTATACAATATTATAATTATGTACTTATATCATTCCAGTAAAAAGCAGATCCCGTGTGGCTTCCGGCCTAAGAATAGAAGTAATAGAACCACACCTACTCGTCCCGCGGGTGTCGTAAAAAGTAAGGGAAAGTAAAGTAAAGTAAGTAAGTACTAAGGGAAAGATCCGGAGGATGGGCAGCAGCATTCTTCTGAGTTACAGCAATCATCTGCTACTGCGATCGCCAAACCGCTTGCCCAGCATAGCGATACCTCCAATGAGCCCACAAAAGTGGCGCGCATTCGGAGAGGCCTATGTTCAGAAGTGGACTTAATACAGGCTGATGATAATTTAAAAAAAATGACATGAAAGCACTGCCGTATCTAAATAACCATGTTTAATTTTTTTACTCTGTTTTGTTTACTAATACAATACAATACCTACTTCACTTCGATTATTCTTTGCATGCGTTCAAAGACGCAGCGCAGTATTTACGCATTCCCAATGTATTACTTTACTAAGTTTACTCTATACATTTCAATAACAATCTAGACTCAACTACCTGATATCCGCGACGTGCCGCGACTTCGTCCGTGTGAAATTAGATTTTGTCGTTTATCCTATATTTACAGGTACCATACCTAGTTACCTACCCCATGTCCTTTTCTATGTCCTTGGCTATTCATAACGACCATTTCAGTCTTTCCGGTAGGTATCTCATAAAAGTAGCCTTTGACCTCCTCCAGGTCGCAGGTAGTGGCAATCACTTTTGTCTTTCCTGTGTCCCGAATTCCGAAAATAGGTAAGTACTTACTTACTACTTACTTATATCCTTGCCAAAACCAAATACAAAAAAATAGACCGAGAAGGCAAAAATACCTACCTATAGGTCTCTTATATTAAGCCAACTAGTTATAAAGTCTATTCTTAGTCCCCTCTCAAGGATTTCATTCTTCAAAAAGCTGACTCAAGTATTTATTCCAACTTTTAAATTTATTTTAATTTTTAGATTTAACATTTCTAGCTTAAAAGTAAATGATTTCCGAAACAAATTCTCTTTAATTATTATGAAGTAAGTATTATTCTCCGTAGGTACAATTTGTTAACGTCCTATCTTATTAAATTTTTACAAAAAAGGTTACCTGGGACTTGGAGAAGAACATGAACATTCTCAGTCAACGCAATCAATTACATTCTCAGTCAACGCAATCAAATACATTCTCTTCAATGCAATCAAAAGCGAAGTTATTGTCTTATTTTTATTTTCTTTCGGTATCCATGATGATAATAAATTAACGATGATGATGATTGATGTGGATTGACATGTCGAAGTTAACTACTTTACTAAGACAATTTGTGTCAACAACAAATGCACTTTAGTCAAATTAAATCTTTTAACATTCCATCGAAATTATCTAAATTTAGATCGAAAAAACATAAATTTTCGCGAATAAAATCAATAGCAATACAATCTACGTGTCTTTTCGAATTCCCGCCAAAAAGGACATGACTGATTGACGTTGTTTTTAATTTATAGGTGTAAGTAGGCAAAGGAATATTCACCATTATGCCTGAGAATGCACAAGCCACAAACGTTGGAGGAATTTTTGCCTTGATGATTCTTCCAAGGCACAAACGCCCTTTTAAAATAAGGTTCTTTGATTATTATTTCTAGTACGTTTTAAAAATTAAACCAAAAAATATGTGTGATCTATTTTTCTTTATTTTTTTTAATAAAATAAAATTTAGAGGTATTCTGAAAATGAAATATTGTCACTTGATTTTGGTGACAAAACACCACAAACCAAGCCAAACTTAACCGAACCAAATCTGATTAGTATTCTTTCTTTATCCAGTTGAAGAACAGTGGCAGTAATTTAAACAGCTTGGCAATAAAGAGTCTGAGGCGGTGACAGCTGGAACTAAAAATAAAATTCTTAAAGACTAAGTTTAAGTAAAATAGGTATTCGTCTTAGAAATAAGAAAGTACCAAATAACCTGTAATTTTGAATTGTATTATGAGAAGTGCGCTAGTGGCGCCTCAACTTTTTCAGACTCTTTATTTGCCAAACTGTATGTTAATGTTGAAGCTTAACCGCGCATAAGCCTCTAACATGGCTTTACACATCGTTAAAAAATCTTTCATGTGCTGGTTTCCCCTATGATGTTTAAGATGTTTTCCTTCACCATTTGAATATCATCTTCACAATATAATCCAAACATGAATTAAACGTAAATAAATGGCAAAATTTCCTTCAGTTTTTTAAAACTTGTAACAAAAGATAGGTATCCATTGTTAAAAAATAATAACAAAATGGTATTACCTGTGCGGATATAGAATGGGATTGAAAACGCGTCTCCTCCCCATTTAACCAGGTGCGAGTAGGAACAAAGTCACATCAAAGACATAATGTGCGAGCGAGAAGCAAATAGTTCTGGGATATTTCCTGTAGGAGTTCTGGCGTCATTTTCGCACGTGTAGTACAGATAGTTAAGCAAAAGTAGTGAATAACCAATAGGTATTATATTTTCAGGCAATATTCTGTGAACCTAATTACAGAAAAACAAAATTAGGTAGGATAGGAATGTGAATAATATAACAAAAACATCGAACGTAAAAATTCTATTATCCCTAATCGAGCATTAAAAAATCGATCATACAAACAACGCAGTAGCTATACCTACCTACCCAAATTAGATTATACCTACACCTTTGAATGTCATTAGCACTTAGCAATTACATTAATAATATAACTTTAGCATTAATTTGTAGCGACCTCATAGAATTCAGACTAGCGACAATAGTTTCTCGAAGCACTGGCAACACATAATCTTTTTTTATGCTGGCGATACTTTTTGCTCCAAGAGGTAGAGGGCGTTGCAACTGATTCTGTCAAGTAAAATGCTGTCGAAAATTACGATGTAATATCTTCAGAATTAAAGGTAAATTATTCCGTATTATTTGTAAAATTTCGAAGTAATTTTTGTACCTTTATGCCTGTCCCATCATAAAACATGTATCAATCATGCTTTCATATGTCTTGCCATGTTGCACTGTCTGTTACGCAGGCTTTATAAATCACAAAAAACAATGTGACATGTACCTAGTGTCATATTGAATGATTTTTTTTTCCATTTTTTTTACCTTTTAGTACCTACCTACCTAGGTGAAAAAAAATATAGGTTCCTACTTACCCCTAGGTACTTACTTTGCTGCTAAGGTTCTCAGTAACTATTAAGTAATAAATCTCTCTATAATCCGCTCTGTAAGGCAGATAACAGCATATTCATGTAGAATTCTTCTCACCCAAGCTGAACCTAGAATCTGCTAGAATAAAATTTCATGCATTGCAAAGCTACCACAACTAGGTAGGTACCTACCTACAGTTTGATAATAGGTGCTTACACAGACCTACTCATCTCACACATCTACTAAACCTAATTCCTCATAAAAAAATATTTTTTTTTATAAAAAATAACACAAGAATAACAAATTTGTAACCCCATGTTTATGTGGCAATTAAAACAATGCAAATTCATTTAAAACAATTTTTATTATTCGGTCCCCACAGGATGCTAATGGGATCCTAAATCCTTTTACTAAACCGAAACCATCCGTCTGACAATAATATATTTTTTAATCTAATTGGTAGCCAGTTACTTTTTACATGTTATGATGTTACCTGACCGTCAAAATAATAATATTATGTTGGTATGTGCAAGATCCTAGGATCCTTAATGTGCAAATTGGGTTTGTACTTGCTTGAAATGTATAGGCAATTTGTTTGAAAAATTCGGCAAAGCATTAAGTGTGTCCTTACCGTTCCCTCAAAGTTAAGAATAGAGTCAATTATATTGCTAATTATTATCATTAAGTAATACCTTATCATTAACTACTCCTTTGTTGTCAGGTGTAGAGATAGGTATTAAAAAAACCTTAGAAAAGTAGTTTCATATTTGAAATATCCGGGACAAGGACATAATTAACTTTCAACCGAAAAGTTCACAGAAATACCCTGGACCTTATTATGTCACCTGTAGGTATAATATTGATTTTGTAATTTTTCAGGGGGAAATAAATAAATCAGAGCCATGGAAGTGATAAATGATAAGCTGAGCGTTAAGAATATGCTATTTACAAAGGCTTTGCCTAATCATGTAATTCCAGTACCTGTAAATGGTCACAAAGTGTATGCATGCACTGATTGTGGTGACAAGTAAGTACTTAATAATATCTCTTTTTATTTTAGTTTTAGCGTTAGTTTTAGTGTTAGTTTTTAGTTTTAGTTGTAACGGGTGATTTTTTAAGAGGTATAGGATTTGATTTTCAAAAAAAACACAAAAAATTTGAAAAATTTGATGAAATCTTTATTGGAATCGATAGAACGATCAATATAATTTAATGTTTGAAGATGATTTCATGCAAATGCTGGCCGCGCCTCCGGTTTAGATGGCCCATTCGCAAGGCCCAATTTCGGCACACTCTCTCCAACATATCAGCCGGTATATCACGAATAAATGCTTCAATGGCCCAATTGAGAGCCGCCTTCGGTGAACAGTTTATCTCACGTTTTGGGCCCGTCAATTGGCCGCCTAGATCGTGTGATCTAACGCCTTTGGACTATTTCTTGTGGGGCCATGTTAAGGCTCATGTCTACAGGGATAAACCAGCAACGATTGACGCACTGGGAGCCAATATTGAAGCATTTATTCGTGATATACCGGCTGATATGTTGGAGAGAGTGTGCCGAAATTGGGCCTTGCGAATGGGCCATCTAAACCGGAGGCGCGGCCAGCATTTGCATGAAATCATCTTCAAACATTAAATTATATTGATCGTTCTATCGATTCCAATAAAGATTTCATCAAATTTTTCAAATTTTTTGTGTTTTTTTTGAAAATCAAATCCTATACCTCTTAAAAAATCACCCGTTATTATGTTTATTTGCAGTCAAATTATACAAGACTTAATAATTGTAAGTAAATCTTAAATCATTAAGTATGTTTACATTCCTACATTAGTTGAGAACTGGTAAATAAATAAAACATCTTTCAGGTTTGTGACAAAACGTGAATATATTAATATTATTGTTTTGTCAAGCATTTGCTTGGTTAATGTAATAAAATGCATAGGTACCTAGCTACAAATTTATAAAAGGGTGTAGGAATGTTTTTTTTTTCAATAAGGGGAGGGGGGGGGGAGGCTGATTTTAAACTTGCTGTCGACTGGCCATAGACAAATGATACAGACAATGAAACAAAGTAGGTAAATACATTCAGATAATAGATCTACAATTTGTTATCTAATAAATAATAATGTTAAATAAAAAAATACCAAATTTATTGTATCCACCGTTGTGGGCACGATGGGCATATCCACAACTCTGATGTAAGTACTTGTGACGGCACACTTTCACGGTATATCGAGGTCAATAGGCTGAAGTTATACAAACTATTAATTTCATTTGATATCTTTTGAAGTTGTAAAAATACATCAAAATTGGCTCAGTAGTGGCTTAAATGTGACACTGTGATCTTCATACTACGACTCGCACTTGACCGATTTTGGCTGGTTTTGACTACAACCTTTTTTGAGGGCTGGATCAGCGCCTGATATTGCCTTTTCGCTTTGTCCTGTAATTCTATCTACTAGTACTACTATTACTTGTTCAGAACTGTAGATACTGTTACTGATCTGAACTGTGCTATTACTGAACTGAACTGTGCTATTACTGAACTGTACTGTGCTATTACTGAACTGTACTGTGCTATTACTGAACTGAACTGTGCTATTACTGAACTGAACTGTGCTATTACTGAACTGAACTTTGCTATTACTGAACTGAACTGTGCTATTACTTAAATGAACTGTGCTATTACTGAAGAACACTGTTGTATTACTTGTTCAGAATCAGAATACATGTATCGTTCACATGAGCAAAAAAAATTCTTTGTGGCACTTACGGAAATAGCGACGCGTTTGAGTCATTGCGGCACTGGGCGAGCTCCAACGTACGCAATCGCATGCCATACATTGTAGGTATTCCAATAGTGACTTAAAAATCATTATACTATACTAAAGAAAATAAAAAATTAAAAAGAAGAATTATACTAAAGAAATAATCCAGTGGAAAGAATCCAGCGCACAACGTGTCAGCTACGGCCATTTAGCCATGTCAGTCTTTAGGAGTCTCATCGCGTAAACGTGGGAACGCCCGCATGCCACTTCTCCTTGTTTAATATTTCTATGATCACACCATATACCATCTTAAACATTGAAAGCAGTAACAAGCTTCTAAACTGACGCTCGCTCATCATCATCGTAGTCATTGGAAACATTCGAACAAAAGTATATAATCTGTAATTTTCATGTACCTACATGCTATCTGAGCGCCCCTTGAGCTCACTCATGTGCTTGCTAACGCCTTAACCTTCGATAAAAGAAATTTTCAATTATTCCATGGCTTCAGCCAATGGAGTTTAAAAAGGTAGTCTTTGAGTTTCAACAAATGATGATGTTCTCCTGAAGTCCTGACCGAATTTCTATCGCAGCGGCCAATCTCAAGAGAGATTTGTCAGTTACACAGGAGATATTATAGTGCACAAGCGTGTGCGCAGGTGCACTTTCTACTCCCTCACTTTTATAGTCCGATGGGATGGCAATCCGACACAACCGTGACCGTTGATAAATCAGGCTTTACGTGCTTTCCGAAGCACGAAGTAAGTGATAATTAATCAACGATCACTCCCACTAGGCAATTTACTGCCACTAATAGTTGAATAATTCAGCATGTGGTCTTCTTTTGTTTACAGATTCGTGTTTGAATCCAGTTTTAATGATCACGTCAACCGCAAATCAATGAAAATTAGCTACATGTGCCGCTATTGTAACAAATGGACAGTCTTTTATAACAGGTGCAATTTACTTATGCATATAAGGTCTCATGTTTTCAAAACAGCTACAATCAACGTCACGGACTTGAAAATAGAACCTTTACCGATGAGTGAGTTAAAAATGAACCTTTTAAACCCACCAGACACTAATTCTTCACCAGCAGAAACACCTTCGGCACAACAACAAACAATTACTACCTCGACCTCAGCTGTGTTTTGCTTCGAATGTAAACTGAATTTGACTAACACGGCAATTGCATACAAAGATCGGGCCCACCATTTTATGCAGTATTCAGACCAAGTGTTCTCATGTCCTGTATGCTTATTTGCCTTACCAAGTATATGTGCACTAAAAACGCATTTGCGTTTACATTTAAAATGTCCTCCATTTTATTGTCCGGAATGTGGTGTGCACCTGTCTAACAAAAATATAAATTATCCGTATAATCATGACTGTGAGGGATTTAAAATGATGAGAGCAACAGCTAGATTGCAGTGCGGAGCGCCTAATTGTAGCCTGTTTCATCCAAATGATTATAAAGAACATATGAAAGAAAATCACTTGAAGAAAGTTTATAAATGTCCCTATTGCGTCGTTGCTTGTTTCAATGAGACTACTATGCAAAAGCATTTGCTAGGTCATAATACAGAAATTAAACCACTCGTATTTTATCAATGTGATTTGTGTCCAGGGAAATTTGTGCTACAGAGTCACACGGAGACTCATTTAAAAAGTCTGATCGTTTCT
Source organism: Protodeltote pygarga (assembly GCA_936450705.2). NCBI lineage: Eukaryota > Metazoa > Arthropoda > Insecta > Lepidoptera > Noctuidae > Protodeltote > Protodeltote pygarga. Next base: position 8,156,709 of record OW388249.2, on the reverse strand, counting down.
GTGTACCCCTGTTGGCCATGTGCCCGTAACTCAACATTCAAAGATGTATCTCTTCTACTTCAGCATTTTAAACGGAATCATAATACAAATAGTCTAGTTAAAATTGCCCTTACTAATCTTCTAAACGAATATGAAATGTATTCAAGTAAGCCGAAGAGAATATATCGAGTCGTGAAAAGATGTGATCAATGTCGTAGAAGCTTTACTTATAAATGTAAATATGAGGAAATACATATTTTGCCAAATGAATGTCCGTATAAATGTACTTCCACTTTGGAGTCGAATGTTATGCCTGATGGGACTCATAAGACAATCACATGTTACCTTTGCAAATCTAAGATAACACAAGATTGGAAAGAAATAAAAAAACATTATGCTGCAGTTCACAAACAACACAAGTGTGTTGATCTTGAAGTAGTTCTCACAAGAATTGATGTAAACAAATACTTATTTCGACGTGACAAGAGCCGTTCTAGACGTAGCACAAAAACAATTGATAAGATTTGCAGAAGAAATAAGAAACGCCAAGAAAAACAATCTACATCTTCGATGGTATTAGACAAAGAAAGACAGCAAGCCAGTAGAACTAAAGCAGACGACATGAATTTTAAATGTAATATGTGTGGTGGAAACTATGACTGTAAACTATCGTTACAAAAACATATGATATCGCATAGGGACCCTTGCATGGCGTATCAATGTATGGAGTGTGGTAAGAGTTATGTTGTAAAACCCTCATTTTCAAAACATTTGTTGTTGGAACATGGTATATCAGATACTGAAGAATATATCAGCACCAAGAAATGCTACAATGAAAACGCTCTTATGAAGTATCAGAGTAGTTTTATCATATCTAATGAGCCGCTTGGTAAAAATCAATGCACCATTTGTCGTGAACAATTCGAAGACACGGAAGATTTAGAAAAACATTTTAGGGTACACGGGATGGCATTCTTAATGAAAAAGACTTCTAAAAATCATAACATTTCGTGATCTATAAGAAGTTTTAAAAGTGTAGATAATTATAATAGTATGTAGGTTTATCCCATATTCATGGTTTGTTCATATTTTCTTGTTCTGGATTTTCTGAATGATACTAGGACTTTTAAGCTGTCCAATGCATTAATTACTATATATGTATTGTAGTTTTACAGTTTACGTCACTTTTCCTTTGCCTATCTGTGGAATGGTTTAGAGACTGATTTTTTAAAGTATACGGTGTTCCAAACTCTTACAGTTTCGATAAATATTATCAAAATCTGTTCTTAGTTTTCTAAGCCAAAGGTACGCTAGGTATGTACCAGCCTACTACATGTAGTGTAAGATTATAATATGTTATGTATCTAGTGTTAAGTAAAATACCTTCTGAACCTGAACTCTTGGACTTCTACGAAACTGTGCCGTGGTAATGACGCTAGGCCCTAAGACGTCGAGGCATGCACAACGCTCTTAGGCCTCAGCCTCGAATTTAGCGGGCAGCGGGGCGGCGGCGGCGGCGGCGCGGGCGGTCACCGTTTTACTGGAGCGCACCGCTCGTTGCCCGCTCCCGCGCCGCTGGTTTTCGAGAACCGTTCCATTTGATTATACGCATAAGATCCTGCCGCTCCCGCGCCGCCGCCGCCGCCGCCCCGCTGCCCGCTAAATTCGAGGCTGAGGCCTAACAAGTGCGAGCCAGCGATGTTGGATGAAACAGTTACGATCAAAGCGCCTCCGAGCGAGCAGTCGCGCCATGTTATTGACTGAACTGGAGAATTATTCAATTTATTTAGATCCACAATCGTTTGCCCATGCATGCCTCTGTCTAGGCACTTTTTACAGCACATGTCATGTAATGCACAAAATGTCTGGAACTTTTCTTGTGCATTTATTATAAAACCTCAAATTACACTTCAGCTCAGTAGCCGATGCCAAAAATCATCATTGGTGCTGATTCTTTTGTATATCCCGCTAAACTTTAATCTATCTATATCTCTTACTATTAAACACCATCGAAAAAGGACAGCAAATAATTAGAGCTGTCAAATTAGCGTCCTAGCAATTGACGTGAAATTAGACGAGACCTCTATGACATGACGAGTAAATTCTCGTTGATATCACGCAAATGGACTAGTTTGTCAGCTCTAAAAATCTTCTATCCTTTTCTAATTATCTCTGTTAGAACGAGAGATCTAAATTAGTTTAGAGCGTGTGCAAGAGAATTAGCACCATTGTCTGCATTGGTCATATTTTCCAAAAATATTTTTAGTTTTTTACGACTGAATATGCATACTTATATTATTTTTAGAATAAGAGGCTTATTTTTAAATTAAAATAAATTGGTAAAATATATCAGTCCATTTAATTATTAATAAATAAGTTAACACGTAGGTACTATGCGATTATTCTAATCGCCATATTGTGACGTCATCTGTCATTACGAACAGTTTGTTATTGTTTCCCAATTTCAATTTTAGCGTTACTAATTTTAAAGAGAACGATGATTCTGCGTAGGTCGAAGTAGAATAGGTTTGAGCTTGATCATTTAGTATTTTTTATATTGACATTATTAGTCTTAAGATTGACTGCTATGAAGTAACAAAATGGCGACTAGTTTCATATTCTACTTTTTTACAAATCTAGCGCCGCAGGCACGCTGTATTTCTGTAAGGCCATGTTAGCTGGACCATCTTTACAAACTGGAAATCTGCTTGTTAGTTAGATCATTCACAGAGTACCGGAATTAGTGTCTGCCGTTTAAAATTATGGGACTATTGGCAGCCGGTTAATGTGTACCTATAAGTCTATAAAATGGTACATGTTACAGTAAGGCTCACTTTAGCAAAAAGTCTGATCATAATATAAATGTACCATATATCATGTACCATTTTATGACGACATGACCATATTGAGGTCGGATCCATTTGATATTTGGCTATACCAACGAACAGGACGAATACGGCTAATTCTTTTTTTGATCTTTTAGTGGAACAATAATAGTTATTGTCTATTACTTTATAACTAGGTTTGAGGGAACTCTGCACACGGTATACAGACGTACCTACAGTATATTTGTATAGGTACTATAAGAAACTAAGTATAGAGCCTAAGGTACTGTACTGTAGGTAATCTGTTTGGTCAACTCACTAGGGAATCTAATTCGGCAGCAATTCGGTGATACGCTAAACGGAATGGGCAGCGAACGAGATAAAACATGAAAATAGAAATACCTATCCATCCAATTTTTGTGGTGAGTGGTTTAGGAAGGGTCAGAAGAGTTAAAAATATTTATCGCAAAGTGAAACTAAGAAATAAAAGAAAACAAAAGAATAAAGCCCAGTAATAGTAATAGAAAAGCATAAGGAATTATGGATAAAAGTATGGATACTATTGTTAATGCCTCGTTAATGGTTGCCCTTGCCTTGGTTGTTCTAGGGACCAACTTTGCCTAATGTCCTACCAACTAATCTGTTCAGTTGAGGGCGTCGCGGTCGCTAGTGGTGAATTTCACTGTCACTGTTGGTGTCATATTAAGAAAACTATAGACATCGGTTAGTTCTAAGTTTTTCCCGTCGGAATCGTAATTAATTAGAGACGGAAACAAACCTTATTCAATTCGCCCACTTTACTAAAACTGCGTATTAAGCGCAGCTGGGTCGATCGGAGATTTTTTTTTTTTACATTCAACATTCATACATATTATTTAATATTTCCCTACTCTGCGGCAATATTGCAGAGCTTTCAAAAGGTAGATTTAATTGTGCTTTTGAACCACATTCGATCCACGTCATACGAATACGATCATATCGTGATTGCCGATAAAATAAATAACGAAGCACATGACTGTTTTGTACGGAAATTAGCCAATTTGTAGTTTTATATTTTATTTCAGTTCATTGTATACCTACTTAGATTTTAGATGCTATAGATAGATAAAATGCTAGAGCATTCTAGTGTTAGAATTAATTAAATAAATATCTTAGAGGTATAATTATTTAATAAGAAAATTTGAAAAAACAACTGATACGGATGGGATTCGAACCCACGATCTTCGACATACCGTGTCGACGCTCTAACCGCTGAGCCACCGTATCCCATCGGCACCAATCGAAATTTCAAATCTCTTTAACACGCCTAAGGCGTGTGGCGACATCTATCGGAATACATTACGTATCCCGACTCAGTGCTCTAAACTTTGCAGTTTTAGAAGACACCGATGCGATATTACCAATTTTCTTAATAATTTTGTGAATTTTTTTACATGTTATAGCACATGATAGCTTATTAAATATAATTATTTAATAAGAAAATTTGAAAAAACAACTGATACGGATGGGATTCGAACCCACGATCTTCGACATACCGTGTCGACGCTCTAACCGCTGAGCCACCGTATCCCATCGGCACCAATCGAAATTTCAAATCTCTTTAACACGCCTAAGGCGTGTGGCGACATCTATCGGAATACATTACGTATCCCGACTCAGTGCTCTAAACTTTGCAGTTTTAGAAGACACCGATGCGATATTACCAATTTTCTTAATATTTTTGTGAATTTTTTTACATGTTATAGCACATGATAGCTTATTAAATATAATTATTTAATAAGAAAATTTGAAAAAACAACTGATACGGATGGGATTCGAACCCACGATCTTCGACATACCGTGTCGACGCTCTAACCGCTGAGCCACCGTATCCCATCGGCACCAATCGAAATTTCAAATCTCTTTAACACGCCTAAGGCGTGTGGCGACATCTATCGGAATACATTACGTATCCCGACTCAGTGCTCTAAACTTTGCAGTTTTAGAAGACACCGATGCGATATTACCAATTTTCTTAATATTTTTGTGAATTTTTTTTACATGTTATAGCACATGATAGCTTATTAAATATAATTATTTAATAATTTTTTAATATTTAATAATAATAATATAATTATTTTATACGGTGGCTCAGCGGTTAGAGCGTCGACACGGTATGTCGAAGATCGTGGGTTCGAATCCCATCCGTATCAGTTGTTTTTTCAAATTTTCTTATTAAATAATTATATTTAATAAGCTATCATGTGCTATAACATGTAAAAAAATTCACAAAAATATTAAGAAAATTGGTAATATCGCATCGGTGTCTTCTAAAACTGCAAAGTTTAGAGCACTGAGTCGGGATACGTAATGTATTCCGATAGATGTCGCCACACGCCTTAGGCGTGTTAAAGAGATTTGAAATTTCGATTGGTGCCGATGGGATACGGTGGCTCAGCGGTTAGAGCGTCGACACGGTATGTCGAAGATCGTGGGTTCGAATCCCATCCGTATCAGTTGTTTTTTCAAATTTTCTTATTAAATAATTATATTTAATAAGCTATCATGTGCTATAACATGTAAAAAAATTCACAAAAATATTAAGAAAATTGGTAATATCGCATCGGTGTCTTCTAAAACTGCAAAGTTTAGAGCACTGAGTCGGGATACGTAATGTATTCCGATAGATGTCGCCACACGCCTTAGGCGTGTTAAAGAGATTTGAAATTTCGATTGGTGCCGATGGGATACGGTGGCTCAGCGGTTAGAGCGTCGACACGGTATGTCGAAGATCGTGGGTTCGAATCCCATCCGTATCAGTTGTTTTTTCAAATTTTCTTATTAAATAATTATATTTAATAAGCTATCATGTGCTATAACATGTAAAAAAATTCACAAAAATATCTTAGAGGTTTTTACTCGGGGTTTTTACAGTTTGTAACAGTATGCCATGGCATAAAATGGCTTCGAATAAGATACACACTTATACAGCGTGCTAAAACTTCCAACAGAAGAATTTAAGAATTTTCTTAGAATGGGTGACGGTTTTTAAATCTTTAACTGCCATTTAACAACACCGCACGCAATCTAACACCAGTTCAAAACTGAAGCTTTTGTTCAAACAAGTCGTGAAGACATTAAGGTTGCGAAAACTTCAATCGAAAGCGTCAAACAACATAAAATAATATTTTTTTTAAAACAAGCTTCAAACACGTTAATTAAATATTTGGCAAACCTATCAAACCGTTGCCTAAACGATTAAAATGGTCTGAGTCAATGCGAAATCGAAGTGTTTTAATAAAACCTTTGACCGTCTCGGGGATTCTCGCGTGATTTGCTAACTCTTAATAGAGGTAGTAGTTGTTACAGTTATCACTTGTTCTGTGTCAACTCAAGGTTTGACTAGTATATGTATAATTATTTGACACAGAACAAGCTGCAAACCTTATCGTGCGTTTCCGGACGAAGTCATCGTGAATAATCGGTTACAATGCGCGAGACACACACAACATGATATTATGTGTCATGTATTTGATACCTACTTACCTAGTACTATTGTAATTAAAATGGTTCTCTTTCAAAGTATCACCAAAATATGTCATAAGTTATAAAATAAATATAGTATTAAAATTCATCTATACACATATTCATTCATATTCACAAGATACAGACAGGACACATTGTTATCCTAAATAAAGAGGATGGTATGCTTCACTCCCTTTTAAACTCTTCCTGCAAGTAGGACATCTCTTCTGAATCCTGACATACTTCTGAAGACATTTCATACAATAAACATGTCCACATTTAGTTGAAGCCAAAGGATTTTTACCTAAATCTTCCCAGCATATAGGACAGCTACCAAATTTGTCTTTGTCAGATTCAGATGTAGATGGTGCTGGAGAAACACTCTGAAAAAAAAATATTTTTTTAAGCATTCCACACAAAGCTGTCATCTGGTTGCATATTTCCGTTTCCTACTATAGAAGGAAGAAGTGCCTTAAAACTATATGGGTGCCAATACTTATGCTTGGTCACCACCTAACAGTCAACCATCGTTTGCTAGGGTTGATACCTACAAGACTGCAAGGTTGAAAAATAACATACCGCACAATTTCTTGACTCGTATCTAGACGGCTACAATGGCAGATTGCTAGATTTGGTGTAGTACACAGAGCCAAATAAGTGAGAAAATTAAGTCCCTATTCTCAAATCTGTGTGGACTGTCTAGCTATGTAGAAGACTTAAACAATGGTTTAGGTACAGAATTTAAGACACACTTTAATGGACCAATTATTTATTTAATTCTATGAGCACCTAGTTCTCAGTTTAATTTTGTTTAGACGTATTTTTATCGTAAAAGGAGGTGGAAAGGAGATATTGTCTAAAACTGCTATTAGGTTGCAAAGTTGATATTCGGAAGGAACACATCAAAATCTAGAAAAAATATCATTTTTAGAACACCCGGAAAACTTTTTAGGTACCTAACGCCTTTTTTCGAACCAAATTACTTTGTCACAAAATTTGTGATGACGACTTCAAAGCGTCTGGCCCAATTTTGACAATTTTAATGTGTGGGTTTGAATGGGTCCCTAGATATTCACCATTGAACCCGGTAGGTGGCGCCGGGAGTCGGGTTAATATGAACCATGATCGTGAAGCCACATGAGGGCCAGCTAGTTATTAAATGTGTCATTTTATCAGTGTTGTAAAACTTACTAATCATAACATCTTAGAGACTATTTAGGTACTAAGTTGTAATAGGTACAAAGATTCAATGAATGTAGAAAAAACCATGAGGGTAGGTAGAGCCATGCTGATATCAGCACAAATTGATGGGCTTGACCGGGGTAGTACCATCCTTTCACAATAATTAATAAACTAAGAAGTAACAGTATTCATTATGTTGTGTTTTGTTTGGTCAGTGAGAGCACCAGAGGCCTAAACCCCAGTAGTGGACAACAATGCATTTGCTGGTTACTGGAGTTGCAGGTGCCTCCATGCCTGTGGGTTGTGGTGATCACTTACCATGAGGTGACATGCCAGATTGTTTTTCCCTTTTTCCATAAAAAAATAATACTTACTTATATTAAATTCTTTTATGTTTGTTTATATACCCAACTTTTAAAAAACTAGGTTCAATATGGTGGACAGTCTTTCCTATTGTAATTTGAACTGTATAGTAGTATGTAGGTATGCTCTCATCTTCGCTTCTACTTATTTACCTATTTACTTAGGTACCTACTTTAGGGGAAAAAACAATGGTCATAGAATAGGTATGGCAATGAATATTGTTTTTAAGTACCTAACATTATATTTTAAGTACTTACCTTCTTTGGAGTCAATTTCTTCTTCTTCTTTACATTTTTTTTCTTTTTAGCTGATGAAATACCAGCATTTTGTCTATTTGATTTTACACACCCTGAATCAAAATCATCTGAAAACAAGATAAGGCTATTAAAACTCTTATTTATGTAGGTAGTTAGATAAAACATTTAAGCTCATTTTTCATGTCTAAATTACTACTACTTAGGAACCTACTAAACTGGTCTAAATATGAGTAAATGTAATGTTGTAATTCAATGATAATTAGTTAAAAATTTAAAATGAGAAAACTTACTGCGAAAAGAGTCATCTGTATCCAAATCTATTACAACATTTGATAGACCACAGTGATCTGCTAAAGTAAAAGAACGTGTGAGGTCAATAATATCATTCGAGCTCGACATTTTTAATCACTGCAAGCTGAGGCTTAGACTGCAAGCGAAGGACGTAAAGTTTACTGTAAAGAGTATATAAATTGTTTACTTTTAGTACCTACACACTACACACACCAGCACAGACCTGCGGATATGGTTTACTGCAAGCAAATAATATTGCAAACGGTTTACGATAGTAATAACACAGACTTATATTATTATTACCTACTAGATACGGATGCTAACGAATCTAGATCATCTAGATATGGCAAACAAAAAAATTACATGTTATAGTGAATTTTGATTAAATGCTAAATTTTGATTAATTTGTCCGTTACAGAATTTAAATTCTTTCTAGTCGTTAAGTACGTAAGTACTTAGGTAGATGTAGAGTAGACAAACAAAATGTAAAAATAATGGTAAAACCAGAGTGCAGAGAGAACGTCATAGACTTCTTCTTCTTATTTTTGGCAACAAAGTGGACTTATAGTCTACTAACTCTGCCAGTGTCAAGTATTTTTAATATTTCAAGTAAATAAAATGTAAAATTTTGTCTAAAAACAAAAGCCCGTCATAGACTTATTAGAGATGACATCGACTACGCTAAACGATACTAACAAAATCAAAATATTTTTATTCATGTAGACCTTGGATACTTCATCTTCTTAAAGTTTTGATACCAAAATATTTGTCATAGAAATAATTATGTACAGCTTGGCAAAAAAGAGTCTGAGGCGGTGACAGTTGGAACTAAAAAATTATAATAATGACAACACTGTTTTATTTGTCAACTGCAAGTAGCTTCCTTGTCATCTTTACGTAGTGCAAGTAATTTTCTTTAAAATTTAAAAGATTCGTGTAATTTGCGTGTGATATTCTTACATAATACTAGTTGATATAGTTGTTAGTAATGAATAAAACCGTTTGCAGTAGTGGAAGATCTGTTATATATCAAGTTTTCTTGAGATGTTTGGCCGAAAGCAAAGCCGGACAAATTTTGTCTGAAATTGACAATGTTTACCTGAGAACTGCTCGAGTGACAGGTATAGTCCATGCAATTTTTCTTCTAGAATGTAATTAAGTCGTTATATTTACTTTCTGATAGCTGTACCACCAGTTTTTGTCGTCTTGTGTACAAATCATTATTGAGGTTATGTTTTTGTAATTCGACGAGTCGCGTGTAGTTAAATTGTTTAAATTGATACTTGAAACTTAAGAATAGAGTTAATACAGAGTTATTATTGTTTATTTCAGGTAAATCTGAAAATACAATCAGAGCAATTGTCGATGAAGGTGAAAAAAGTAAGAGTATTTTTTCGACACCTGGAAAACACCGAAAAGGTCGCCCGAAGAAAGAACTTGATGGTTTTGATTTATGTTGCAAGTTGCCGTTCAATGGGGGAGGCCTTTGTTCAACAGTGGACGTTTTCCGGCTGATGATGATAACGTTGATTTTTTTGTATTTTAATAAAATCTAAAATGAAACATGTTATTTAATTTCCCTTGTTGATAATGATGATTTATTATCATAATCCACAATCCATTAATGACTCTCTGATAGGCTCGCTATAATTCTAACTCTTGAGATAACCATTCTCAAGAGTCTGAATGATAGCGATTACGTACTTACATAATGGGACTATACATTGCGTTGTCAGATTTTTCTTATTCTACTTAGATCTCCCACAGAGCATGCCACCAAGCTTTATATTACATATAAGTAGTTATTGCCGCCAATGTACAATCTTCCTAAATATAATTTGGATGATACCGTAAAACGGGGTGAATAGATAGGTCTCCGATCTTTGATAACGGTTTTCGTAATGTTGCTGAATCGATACCCTAACTTTTTATGCATGAATTTAATGAGTATTAAGTCAAACTACTAAAATATATTCATTTCTATTCGAATATGTTTATAGATAATAGAAAAACCCTCAAAATATACGTGATTTCTATTTACATCCCATCAGGGGTCAAGAGACACGCCTGAGGGGTTATTGGAATTTTTTCGTAGGGCTGCCTCATTGCAGTTATTGATTATTGTTTAAGATTAAAATAAGTAAATGAAACTCTAGTAATTATAATATAATAATTATTAAATGTTCTCAACTATCATTATCAATACCTATTATCAAAACAAACTCTAATTTGAATCGTAGGTAATCACCAACGATGTTTTAACTTTGTGGCAGCCCTGTCGTAATCATATCTACTCACCCCTCTTTCGTCACTATTCACCTCTTTGCTGTGTCTATTGACCATATTCGCGTGTCTATTAACCCTTCAGGCGTGTCTATTCACCCCTTTCGTGTGTCTAATCACCTCGAAATATTAAAGCAAATAAGGCTTATGAAATAATAACAAATTTAATGTAATAATGCATGTTCTTACCTCTATTTATGCACCAAAATATTTTATAATACCACAGACAGTTACGAATTTAAACGAATTTAAACTGTTATCAACCAAATGCAAATAATACGGTAGACCAAAGTCACGCTCACTTTAGCCACTTGTATTGTTGACAACTTTGACGTTAAGTTTTGACGTTTTTAGCGATGTTGCCACACATAAAACGTTGCCAGACTAAGAAACACATTACCAACAAATTGCTAAACATGCGGATTTTTTGCAGGGAGCACCAAGTTTGCCATATAAAATGTTTTATTTTAATACCAAGTAATTTTTCTATTCCCCCCGGGAGTTCTATTCACCCCGTTTTACGGTATCTGTTTTGTACAATAACTACTACCAGACCATGACTATTACAAATAAAGTTTAAATCTTTCTTAATTTTAATTATGTTCAATTTACTTTTTTAATTTGATAAATATTGAAGACTAATATGATCAAGTATCTTGTCAATTTTAGTCGTGGTACATGGGGTGGCAATCTAAAAGATAAAGGCGCCCTCAATTTATCCAGACTCTTTTTTGCCAAGCTGTAAGTACCAAATAGCTTATGAAAAGTGCGCCAGTAGCGCCTTAATTTTTTCCAGACTCTTTTTTATTATAATGTAGAAGACTCTTTTTTATTATAATTCTATCTTCGTACATTTTGATGAGAAGCGCGTCAGTGGCGTCCCCAAGTTTTGCAGACTCTTTTTTGTCAAACTGTACAAAGTTGGGCAAAAATTGTGAGCGCGACTGGCGTGCTTCTTGTCGTGTGTATTATTGCTTGTCATCAAATATAATCAAATGAATTATATTTATGTTATTATAGTACTCACAAACTTTTTGTTTAGATTTTTCTAGTTGCCCAAGATATTTCGAAATAACTTTTTTGTTTGTGGGTGTTATGATAGCACAAAATTAATTTTGTTGCAAAATACAAATAATAAATTTTTGTAAGAGAACTGATGAGACATTCACCCTATGAGACAGGGATATCTTTGATTTTTAGTGGTTCTCTTTTTAGAACGAATTTGAATGGTCATGCTTTTGTTGTCACGTTTTGAATATGTCATGTGTCCAGTGTAGTGTCACTTTGACATTTTGATTGAGTTTTGACGAAGTTGATTGAAACTATTGTAAGTCTGACCCTATCCTTTCTCACACGTTCCTTATCTAAATTCATTCTGTTCCGATTACAACTTGTAAATAATGTTAATATGTTTTGTTTCCTCGTTTTTATTAAAATAAGTAAAAACTAAAAAGAAAAGGAAAAGAAAAAGCTCCTATACCTGATATTGGCAAATCGTCAAGAAGCCAAAGGAAAAAAAAAAAAAAAAAAAAAAAAACTATTGTAAGAAATATGTATTTTTCAAGACTGTTCACAACAATCTGGTCATGAATTGAGTGAATAATATTGCAACTTGACTTACGTGATACCTTTATAAACTACAGTGACGAATTTATATATATTTGAAATTAAATAATAATAAAGAAATACCTATTTGTTATGACCATATTTTTCTAAGCGTTCAACTACAATAGTGCGTCAGTGCCTAAGAATTTGCAAAGTATGACAATATTTATCAGTATTTTCTTTAAAAATACATAATGTGATATTTAATATAAATACGTATTCAAATTTCTGGTTCTAGCATGCATCTCGGCGTGAATATATCAAACGCTTTACAACAATTAGAAAGTGTAAAAGCAGCTGTAGATCAGAGCGATGATCCTAAGTTGAAGGTAAAATATTAAAGAATTGCATTGTCGTTTTAGAGGCTGTTGTTATAGTCATCCTGCATTTAGTAGTTATTAAGCTACTTCTTATTTAACCAAAATTGTATACAGTTTAGAACAAGTAAGAAAAAAAAGGATGGATGGTGGAAATTTACACTTTTATTTGGCATACTTTGGCAACTACTAGTAGGTTTAGTATTTATAAATGAACAAAAAAAGATGAAAGGTAATTTTCTAGGGATCAACTCTATGATATTGTGATACTACTTAAAGTATAATTAAAAGTGGTTTTAAATATTACATTACTGTCAATTCAGTTCATAATCTAACAATTGTATTGTGTTGAAAATGTGAGCATTACCAAAATGTTCCTTGGTAAAACTACATTATTTTATATGTTTTGTAATTGCAGGCTGCCACAAATGATGACCTGAACATGCTGATCAATTTATTGGAAAGCCCTATATTGAAGAGTATAGCAACATTACATGATTCTGTTGGAATGCTTGCAACTCAAGTTGCACATCATCCCTCAATTATCCCTGGAGACTTTGATATTACACCAGCTGGTAAGATCTTTTTATTGGTATTAAGTATAATATAGTCTCAAACTTTCGCGAACACTCAACATAATGAAACAACTTTTTATCGGATATAATTCGCATTTTTATTTTGATAATACAATCCTGATGTTTCAAGTACTTTGCAGCATTCGTGGTCGCAGGCAGACTGAGGTTCAGACGCTTGTCAACCTCAGTCTGCTCATATCTTAAAAGTATAATATAAGTATGGGGGTTTATTTAGTTGCATTTTAGCAATGCACTGCAATGAATTGTAGAATTATCAGTTTACACCATAATGTGTATTTTATTTCTATTGTATATTAGTATTGTATTTAATATAATAATGTACTTGCATTTGAGAATATTCCCTTTGGATTTAGGTGACCTTGCTCTTCAAACAAGAAACCTGTATGGAGCCCATGAGGGAGAGGAAGAACAGCGAGTGCCACAAGTGTCACCACCACACAGCCTGGAGTTTGGTTCCAGCTCAGACAATGAGAGAATTCTGGGTCTTGACAGCGGTTCTGTGGACTCTAACATGTCTCCTAAACAGGTAATTTTAAATAAGTTGTTAATTTAATAAAATAATAGTAAATGCTTTACCTACATATAAATATAACTGTATTCACTATATCAATTATAATTATAATCTATTATGCTTGTAAAATTGTACAATGCTTGAAAGTGCAGACAAGCCAAACAGTAACCAATCCACATGCTTTTTATACTCTTGGCAAGCACAGGGCAGCCAGATGATCATCTACATGCTTAGTGGCAAGCCATATGGTAACATCCACACATTGGAGTAAAGACTTGGGAAGAGTGTGGGTACACCAAGATTGTCACAAATGTTTCATCTGTATTGTTTTCAACTAATTTAAGTACCTATGTTTTTTAGCTGCAATCCTTCCTAACTTCCTAATCCTAATGCTAACTAATATTATAAATACAAAAGTAAGTTTGTTTGTTTGCTATTGAACCGATCATCCTGAAATTTTGCATGTATGTTGTCAGGTGTACAGAAACGGACATAGAGTACCTTTCTTCCGAAAAAAAGTACTGTTCCTGAGGAAAACCATAATAACATCCTTATGAGATAATAGATGGCGTCACGTGTCTTTCGAATCATGATTAAATTTTAATTCTTAAATAACGGGTGCCAAGCTAATCGGGTTTTGTCCGCTAGTTCTATACAATGTATAATAATATTGTAGAAACTAAAGTAGAATTAAAAGTTTGACTTTTAATTTCTTACATACTTCTAATCTTAATTTCTGCAGAATCGTGGCTTACTCGACTTGTCAAGAGCTGATGAATCTATTGGATCTATGTCCCACAGTATAGTGGGGAGTGACTGGGCCCAAGTTGAAATTATCAACTTGGTTAATGATGGTACAGGGCTGGGATTTGGTAACTATCTTTCTTTTTACATTTTCTAGTTTTGTTAAGCTTTTTACATTCAAATATTTGAGGGGTTATTAATCCTACTTAGATTTTAAATACTCTCGGCATATGACGTCATAATACTAGTAGATATGACAATTTGCCTTGATGATGACGTTTCAAACACTTTTCTGGATTGGTCATCCTGATCAATTATTCTGAAAATCAATATTAACATTCCCAAAAATATTCATGCGCAATCATCACAGTCCTTGAATTTATAACGATGAGAAAGAGGAAATAAAATAAATGAAATGTGTTTTCCTGTAATAAACTGTGTGAATATTTCAAGGTATAATCGGTGCAAGAACGAGTGGCGTCATCGTAAAGACAATATTGGCGGGAGGCGTAGCAGATAGAGATGGTCGCTTAAAATCTGGTGACCATATTTTGCAAATAGGAGATGTAAGTATTTTAAGTTTTCTCTCATTGTTTTAAAGCATTGCATGGCTGTAACATACAGGGAGGAATTTTTAAAGAGTACCTGGAGAGAAAGTACTCTAAATACTGAAGATAGCAAATTTTACTCAAAGAAAATATTCCTTTATTTTTAAAGAGATGTAAAACTGTATTTAAACATTTTTGAAAATACGCTTGCCACACCTTGATTGCTACAACTTGATTCGACTAAAATCCGAAAAAATTGTATCCTATACTTGTAAAATTGTATCCTATACTTGTAAAATTGTATAAAATTGTATTGATAGGGTTAATCATAAAGATCAAAATATGTCCCTAGCAAATATAGTAAATTAAATTAAACAACTTCCAAAAAAGTGAAGTGGAAGAAGGTTAATTTTAATTAATTTAATGAGCTGCTCAAAGTAACCCTAAGGTTAGATGGTTTAATTAAGTGTGGAACCCACTTAGCGTAGCATCGACTCAAAATTGGCGTTTTTGTATTATTTCAAAACAGTACGTGATTTTTTTGAAGTCGATTCACACAAGGTTTTAGTTCTGTAACCTTCGCTGTGCCTTTGTGCACCAAACGATGATAATAAGCTAGTGGTGTGGGCTGGTCCCGGCAGGCGCACCTCATGGAGATGGGGTCGGAGCAGGTGGCGGGCGTGCTGCGCGCGTCGGGCTCGCGCGTGCGCCTGGTGGTGGCGCGCGCCGCCGACCCCGCCGCGCCCGCGCCCGCCGGAGCCAAGGCCGCGCCGCTCGTACCCGCCAGGTTACTTACATGCCAGTTTACTATAAATGTCATAATATACGCTTATATTCATATTCTTTTAAATATTCATATTTATACAGGGTTATTGGTAAAACACCAGCATCCTTGAAAGGGGTCATTAACAAAACGTATGGAACAGCTGATTTTTTTTTTACGATTTCGGGGTTGGTCCCATAGTAAAAGTTGTTCATAATTATGAGTTTAATGACCGCTTTTAAGGATGCTGGTGTTTTACAAATAACCCTGTATATTCATATTCACTTATCATATAGAATTATTACGACGACAATATATTCACTGGTCATTCATCATCATTCATATACCAGTGAAATTATATTATCGTCAATAAGCTTCATACGCTTCAAGTGATAATAAACTGCAAAATTCCGTATGTATCGATGGTATTTTCCAGTTTACCTTAAATACAGGTAAACTGGAAAACTGTTAACAGTTAACATCCTTAACACTTTTTAAATTTATCAAACTAAAACTGACAAAAACTTCAACTTTATTTTTAGGCTTTTGTCTGACCCTGAGGCATTAGACCGCTACCTGTTAGACGCAGGTTTTGAACAAGTATTCCATACTCAGCCAACACCGGTACAACACAACTCTACCGCCTCCAGATTCATCTTCGACCGATCCATCACACCACCGGCTGAAGCAGGTATGTTTCGTAACTTTAGAATAATGCATAATGTAGTCTATTACACTACATACATACATTTACACAATCTACAGACGCAGAATCTCCTGAGGTCGACAGATTCACTGTGCAGCTTAAAAAAGACGAAAATGGTCTTGGAATCACGATAGCAGGTATTTTTAAAACTCGCATTATGCATATACCACTTGTTCCACTTGTGATTTAAATACACAATAATTTGATTGTTTAAATTTTTAAACAATAATTCTTTTTTGGTGTTTTCTGGGCACATCTGTGCATAGTGCTTTTTGAATTATATGTACAAGTTTCATTCCCCTCTTTTCATAATGAATACTAAAAATAAATAATCTAATTAACAGGCTATGTGTGTGAAAAAGAGGAGCTATCAGGTATATTTGTGAAGTCCGTGACGCCGGGCAGCGCGGCGGCGCTCAGCGGTAAGGTTCGGGTCAACGACCGCATCGTCGCCGTGGACGGCGTGTCGCTCGCCGGCAAATCCAACCAACGTGCCGTCGACGCGTTGAAACAAAGCGGGAATATCGTTACATTAGAGTTAGAAAGGTAATATTTGTATAATTTTTAACCTTTTGAACTCCAAGGTAGCGACGACCAACCAGGCCTCAGACGCTACGCTAATATTTTAACGGGAAAAAATATCTTTATAAGTCGAGCCGTAGAGGACACGAATTCGTTTTGCTTCTATAGAGCTGAATGCAGTGGTGCGCTATCTCGAGTTTTTAAAATTTTTATTTTGGCTTCTATACAATACAGATAAAGTTCAATATGCAGTGTAGACGTTCCAATAAACCTCGTCATTTCCTTTCCAATGTGGATGTCCCTAATAATTACATACATTATACACAGATACCTCCGCGGTCCCAAGTTCGAGCAGCTGCAGCAGGCGATAGCGGCGGGTGAGTCGGCCGCCGCCACCGCGCCGCCACACAACCCCTTCCTGCACATGCACCGGCCCGACTCACTTGGTTCGCCCGAACATGATATACAGATGACGCAGCTGCATAACACGTGAGTACTTCGGTATTTGATTTGATTCAAATTGATTCAGAAAAATAGAGAGGGAGTGAGAAGAAAGAATATGGTCTTTGCTTATCATGGAAAATCATAGTACTTACGTTCAAATTTTTAAGATACAGTTTCGTGTTTCTGCGAATGCAGTTTCTGGGTTAAGTTGTTTGCAGTATTTTAATTTGGAGGATCATAATTCCCTGCTTAGGATTCCAAAAGCATATCCCGTTGTTCTTTTTAAGTACCGATGTTGTAAGCAATGGGAATGTTTGAATAAAGTAGGTACATATTTTAAAAAGACACATTGCTTATTAGTTTATTACACATCAGAATGTGTAATAATCAGATTTAGTAATGTAATTTGAACTCTATTGTATAGGATTACCGTCGAAAATGCAGTGGAGGAGGTAGTGAGCGCGTCTCCGCCACCGGCTGTGACATTGACCCGGCCGCATCCACCCTTCGAGATGCCGCGCACGAACGAACAGAAAGAAGCTATCAAGAGGAAGTGGCAGGCCATACTCGGTAAACTTTGAGTTTTGTCGGGTCATCTTGTACCTAAGTTATGTCAAAGTATGACTATAAATTAAAGGAAAATTTGTATTGATCCTTACGATATACAGACTTATTTATATATACAGATATTTTCTTCTGTATAAGCTTAATATCTACTCATTTATTTCTCGATCTATATTGTAAATATTATTTATAGAGATGATCTGTAGTATTGGGGGTAGCCAGGGTTTATTTTCTTATCCATTTGATTTTTGTTGACATTTAAGCAAATCTTTCTCTTTCTCACACTGATGCATCCGTACGCTTGGTTGGTTACGTTGCAGGGGACGAGGTGGAGATCGTGGTGGGCGTGGTGGTGCGCGGCGGCGGCGGGCTGGGCATCTCGCTGGAGGGCACGGTGGACGTGGAGGGCGGGCGCGAGGTGCGGCCGCACCACTACGTGCGCTCCGTGCTGGCCGAGGGGCCCGTGGGCCGCGCCAACGTGCACCGCCCGGGGGACGAGCTGCTAGGTCATACACTACACTTCCATTACAATTACACAAAGCACCACTCATATTTCATTGACAATATTGAATCTTAATGATAGTATTGGCTAAATTCAATATTTCCCTGATGCTGGATCGCGATATCGAGTATCTCATTTATAATATTAATAGTTTAACATTAATTAATGTCCCGACTACAGACACAATAACAAGAACTTTAGCATGAATCATATGTGATTCACAGGACAGGAAATGGGTTAAGAATATTTCCAATAAATAACAATTTAAAGTTAGTTAAAAGCCGTGAAAATGAACATTGGTGCTAATTATCTTGCACACACTCTTAACTTAAACTCCTAATCTCTCTGTCTGATAGATAGCATTAGAAAGGGATTAAAGATTTTTGGAGCTGTCAAACTGATCCATTTGCGTAATAGCCACGGAAATTTAATCATGTTGTCAGGTCGTCTAATTTCACGTCATTTGCAAGGCCAAATTTGAGTTTAATTTGCTGTCCTTTTTCGATGGTGTTTATTAGAAAAAGATATAGTTACACTGAAATTAGTTTAGTGGGATGTACAGTCAACCGCATGACAGTAGTGACACTGATCTACAAAAATAAGGGTGCTGTCAATGTCAAATTGTTACCACTGATGTGCGGTTGACTGTACAACAGAATCAGCACCATTGTGTAACAATGTCTTAAGAAAAGATCCATCGATGTAGAAAAGGCTATCTCTGACTATAACATCGCTGTTTCTATCGCTCTCTATTGTTTACGCTTAGGTAATTTTGTCCTGCTCATACACTGAAAATGCTACTTCATAGAAATAATGTAATAACGGACATATTGTATTTCAACAGCCCCTGTTGAAAGACTTGTTTTCACGATTTCAAGTAATCATCCATATCCGTACAGAAGTGAACGGTCACCGGCTGCTGGGCATGAACCACCTGGAGGTGGTGTCCATCCTGAAGGAGCTGTCGAGCGAGGTGTGCATGGTGTGTGCGCGGCCGCGGCCCGCGCCGCCCATAGACCTGGCGCCGCCCTCCGCCACACTCGTCAAGGTAATCTGGGATTGTTTTAATACTTATTTACTAATCAATCAATATTATTAACTCACTAGCTGACCTGACAGACGTTGTCCTGTCCAAACTGAATTGTTAAAATTCTCATAGATTACTTCAGCACTTCAGTTTTTTCTGAACATTTAAATTTTCCGGGCAACTTTTTAAATTTTGCGTTCTCAAAAACCTTATTTGACTTAACCTATACTAACATTAAAAACAAATATTACCCAAATCGGTCCGGCCGTTATCAAGTGATGCGTTTTCAATGAACAGCATTACATTGGTATAAATCCATATCAGCTTAATTTATTACATAACAAAATAATCGTCTTAGTAATAATAATACTAGTTAATACCAGTGCATTAACAATAATTACAAAATAATAGCAAAAACGTGACTTGTTATCTTTCTACTTCATTTCTCAATCCAATATTAACATAATTATTAAAATGATAATGAGCTTAGTAGGGGATATTGATTTATTAAACATGAAATTAATGTCCTTCTGACTGAATTTCGGTCACAGCGGCCAATTTCAACGAAGATTAGACAACTACGCAGGAGATATAGTGTCCAAAAAGAGTGCAAACACAAGGGCACTCCCTATTCCTTCACTCTCATAGTCTGATGGGACGGCAATCTGACAAGACCAAAATCAAAATCAAAATATTTTTATTCATGTAGACCATTAGGCACTTATGAATAGTCATAATTCTAATATTGTTTGTTATAAGAGTGACTCTAGTTGCCAGTTCCTAGGGCAGACCGGAGAGAGATCAGGTACAGGACCCAAGGCTTTGCGTGCTTTTCGAGGCACGTAGCAATAATAAATTTATAATACTCCCATAATCATTTACAAAAAACACGAGAGCCTTGGATTCAACATAGAATTAAGCACTTGTTAGTCTAGTCGATTTATAGATAGTTTAGACAAAGTGACGTTTTAGACTACTCAAATTTTTCAACTTGCTGTTTCTCTAAAACTATAATATATTTCAGGCTAAATCGGACGGAAGTTTGGCAGGTGCAGGTGCAGAGGAAGGTGGGTCTCTATCAGCGGGAGGCAAAGTGCGCTCGCGCAGTCTAGAGCCCCTGACCGGCCTTGCTATGTGGTCGTCTGAACCACAGATTATAGGTAAGTTAACCGTGGAGACACCTAAACCAAAGAATGAGGCAATATCCTGTAGTAGTATTGGTGCAGTACTCGTATTGGATGCTAATTTAAATTTTTGGCTCACTTTGTGTCGAGCGTGTGCTCGTTCTTCCAGCTTGTATCTCAACCGGCGTCATCTATATATTAAACCGTGAAGTGGAAACTGTGGATCCCTTTTTAAGAGTATTGCGCGCATGGAGGAGTGTGAAACTTGGCATAGTAAAAGTTTATATGGAGAAGAAGTGCAGAAAGCTTAATAATTATATAAAATAAAGAAAATACGGTCGAATTTCGACTTCCGACTGATAGGACCTCTAGTAATCATAAGAAAAGTCAGGTGTGTTTTGAAAAATAAACATTTACGCGAGTTCCGTTAAAAAGTTGTTGTTAATCATAAATACATTTTAGAATGGTTTTAAAGAAAACTATATAACAATATTTTGAACAGAATTAGTAAAAGGAGAGCGTGGTTTGGGCTTCTCGATCCTGGACTACCAAGACCCACTGCGTCCGTCGCACACGCTTGTAGTGATCCGATCATTAGTACCGGGCGGAGTGGCGCAACAAGATGGACGACTCATACCAGGGGACCGACTGCTGTTTGTTAATGATCAGGTTAGTTATTATAATCAACTTATATTCATTGCTAGGTAAATAATTGTCACAAATTTAGATAGAAAAAAACTGGTCTTACTCCACCATGCTGATCTACTGTTGGTTGGTAGGCAGTATGTGACCATCCGTTGCGTGAATGTGATCAATGTCAAGCCGCTTATAAGGCATCTGACTCAGTGTAACGACTGGTTGATGAACGACCTGGTGTCAAAGTTTAAACCTCCGTACATGGCTTTACACACCGTTGAAATATCTCAGGTGTGCTAGATTCCTCACGATGTTTTCTTATACGGTTTAGCAAGTGATAATTAATTTCTAAGACGCATTTCAATTCGAAAAGTCAGAGGTGCTCTACCTGGGTTTCGAATCTACGGCCTTTTGACTTGGCAGTCCAACGGTCATACCACTAACACTGCTCACTGACAGGAAAAGTGTGACTGTGTGAATAAATGGGACCGAATAGTGTACAATAAGTGTGTGTTTGTGTTCAGAACTTGGAGGACGCCAGCCTGGAGCAGGCCGTGGCGGCGCTGAAGGGCGCGGCGCGCGGCGTGGTGCGCATCGGCGTGGCCAAGCCGCTGCCGCTGGCCGACGCGCCGCCGCCGCTGCCGCACTCCGCGCCGCCCATGCCCTAGCCGCCACACACCACGCGCGGTAACACTTCCTCATCATAACCAGCTTTATCCTGCCCTTTACTTTCTCTACTCTGGTGTTAGCCCATTCAATATCAAGGTTCATTAGGGCAACGACAACGCGGAGCATAAAACAATTATCATTATTATCAATTTCTATCTACTTTTACTATAGAGTGCCGAGGCCGCATCCACAAGTTTGCAAACCCTCACGCAATGACGCAATACAAACAGATGTCAACCATTATTGGCTATAGTCACGAAAATTCATCTACTGAATGTTAATACTTTTAACGTGCCAAATAATCGTATCTTCGCCAGATTTACATTTCGTCGTTACGTAACCATATCACGCAGATGCGGCACCGGCATTTTGTATCTGAAAGTCTATGACGTCGTCAAGTGCTCAGTTGCATTGCTAACAAGCATATGTGGTCGAAATCCGCGGTCACCGGTTACTTTAACGGCTTCACTCCTCTGTTCCGCGTCTATTTCACAATCAAAAGTGACATCTGATGTTTGGGGTCAAACACAAATGTCATATTCGTAATAAAAAAAAAACTATATGGCCGGCTTAAAAAGGATTTTTGGCATTTATCTCTAATACCGGTCATCTTCTTTTATAATTATTATTTAATCTCTTTCTACATAATTATACTTACCATCTCTTAGTCCTTTTTTCCGCGCATTGTGTTATTTCTTTATTACTTACCTATTTAATTGCGCCCTGGACTTCGTTCCGACAATCTGTATTTCAACCCTTCTGTACTTATGTTGTCCGAATGTACTTATTATTATTATCGTCGATAATTATCAGATAGTAAGAGCTCTTAGTGGCAACCTTCTAACTTTCCAGATGTATTTTTCTTACATTTTACTTTGTGAACCAAAGTCGCCACTTACCTGATATTTTTGTTCAAAAAAATAAATTTTGAAATAAAGACTACATCTTATCGACGCTAACTAGTTTTAGTATTATAGTATTTTACTGCGATATTATTGTATTATAAGATTTTAACTTTGCTGAACCCCTGAGATTGCATTACTTATTAATATTCTTTTACTATATACTTAGCAATCCACGAAGCTTATTTAGCTTTCTTGTATATGAAAATATATTAAATTGTTTAAATGTTAAAAAAAGAAGACATTAGTAGTCACGATTTATTCTTCGTTATTAACCTTTTGTCTGCGATAACGCACGTAACTACGTGTCCTGCAACACTAAACTACCCTTTGTATTATTTAATTTTATTGAATAACTTTAATTAATTAATATTGTAGTAGTATCATCATTATCATTGCAGCTTACCTAACTTAGCTTTGTGAAGGTTATAAAAGGTTCTGATTATTGATGTTTAAATCCGTTTAAAATAGACGCGAGACTATAAAATATATTTTTATAACAAGTTGTTTTTTATACACAATCATTCGGCAAACTCGCAAAACTCGGCTGCAATCTAAACGTGAAGACATTCTCATTTTATTCGACAACAAGCTAAACGTAAGCAATAAATCGCGGTGAATGATAATTTGTCACCGCGCTGCAATGCGCCCGATTTTACCCGACACCATATATTGCTACCCTTTTGCGTTTTGAGTTTTAAGACGTTTAGTTTGTTGAGACTAGGCACATCCGATATAACAAACGCTATACGTTGTAGCGTGTTAAGTTTTGACGTTATAAGTTTTATTAATAAATTTAATATTTTTGTTTACGGAATTGATTTTTATTTGTCGATGTCAATAATATGCTGTCACTTTGTTGTCGTCAAAATGTAAATGTTTTCATAATAATTATCTTACTAATTAAAATGACTATAAACGTAATAATGACAATATTTTATTATAATTCGTATGACGGTGCGTTTCCTTTATTGATTGAATTTAGAATTATACTGCGATATAGATAAGGCGAAGTAAACTGTCAATAAAAATAAATAATATGACAATCAATATTATAATTTTATTCTACATTTAATCATTTTAAGTTGTATAAATCTTCAAAAAGTGTGTAATTAATGAATGAATATCTATTTATTTCTTTAACTTGAATATCAATTAAATCTTATTAAAGATTCTCGTATTAAATGAGTTACGATTGATTCATGTCATTCTTTTTGTCAGTTCACTATTTTCTCCAAAAAATTGACAATACAAGAATCATCGGTTTACTTCTGCCTAATCTGTATTGCTACATTGCAAGCAATGTTCCAATTCATCAATATTAGTTAATGTTATTAAGTATTAATTGCTAAAAAGCGTGTGTAAAGGACAAATTACCGAACGGCCCGCGTCGTCGATGCGCGTTGGAGTGCAAATATAATGCGGTATAAGTAATTCAAGGGTAGTCGGTGCGGTATAGTGTATATTGCTAGACTCACCGCAACGCGTTGGTTGATGTAAATTGTCCCTTAACTTTAAGACAGTGGCATAAGGTTCAAATTGAAATGACTCGCACGTTCATAATAAATTACTGAATGAAGTGTAATGACTTGTAGGGCCACATTGACTTCGTTTCTATTAAGATGGGTATTGAAGACAATCAATTTAATTCCATGGTACATTCCAACTATTATAAACTAACTTAATCGAACATGATGAGACTTTAGTCAATTTAATAAAATATATTATGTAACAAACATATAAACATTGAACCTTGAAAACCCTAGGTAATTATATTTCTGACATAAGGAAGCAAAGAAAAGAGTGACTTGATTAGCGCTTGACCTTATGTTCACACATACAAAACAGAATCTTATTTAGCGGTTTATTAAAAATACGATGTTCTGAAAAGTGAATCAGGCAGCTAGCTATACTCTTAAACGATTCTTATTTTATATTCAGATCCTTTATTATTCAGAAATAAAATTACCCGTTTTCATAGTTTCAATGATATAAGTGGTCTATTCTTATTGTTAGATATTCATAATTATATTAAATTAAAAATGTATTAAAAATGTATAAATATATTGTAATGAAAGTATTATTTTAAGTAAATGAATACCTGACTTTGTATTTTTATCTCGTTAACTTTATTAAGATCCTTTCCATTTCAAATTTATTGATTTATTATATGTAATTTATAGGTATGAAATAAAAGGTAAAAACTGATTTTGGATTTTATTAAAACCACATTTTGATTTTATAAAATATATTTTTTGTAACAAAAATATAACCTATTTACACCTTTGCGTAAAGTACTATCGATCACATTGATTACGAAGCACTAGCCCCTAGTTGAGCAATAACAAATTAAGTTAACAATTATTATTATTTAGTTGTCCCTCGCCCTAATCACTAAGCTTATGTTTTACTCTTTATAAAAGTCTTCTATGATGTCTTTGTACTTTTCGTAAACGACGTTTCTCTTGATTTTCAACGTGGGCCCTGTGAACAATACAGTTAGTGAGTATAAAATTATGCTATTATGTCGTTCTATTGAATCCGACTCATGGCCATCTTGATCTTTATGTGGATAAAATTTGGTATTTTTGCCGTCATCATCTTCAGCTTCTACTTCTAAAACAGCTCCTAATTGACTGTTATAGCATTTTCTTAATAGTTCAGTTCACCAAGGGTCAGTAAAAGTAACATTCCTCTTCCCAATGTCAAAACTACGTACCTAATTCTCCAGTATGTACTGAGAAGTCTTTAGGAAGGATGGCAAATTTCTGTATTTTCTGTGCGTTGGAGATGGCGTTTTTGTTTGCTCGAGCAATGCCCTCTTCAATAGCTTTGTGAACCTGAAATCAAACAGTGATTTATTTTTTAATGTCGTCACAATACATCTCTCCTACCAGGGTTATTTTAGAAAGGACGTTTTCAAAGAGTCGTTGTTAAGGAATCTTTGCTTTCTTCTTGTCCAATTGGTTTGCCATTACCTTGATGTCGATTATTAGAAAATTCTAGAAAATATTATATATTATATTATAACTTAGTGTATTGGTTCTGAAAAGATCTAATGGGCTTACCGCTGAATCCTTAGTTTGGACAATTTGGCTGATCTTGGTGGCAGAGCTTCCGAGGCTCGCCACCCATTTCCTTGTTTCCGTGTCGAGATCGTCCAGTGCTTCAGTTGTGTCAGGATTCACTTTAGCCTGATTGAAAGATTGGACAGAAAAATTATAATCTAATATTACCATGGTATCGATCTAACTGAATTTTGATACAGTTGATGCTCATACAGCCATTTTAAAATATTATTCAAATAAAAGTTAAAAATACTTTACAATACATTGTTAACGATAGTTGCTCTAATAAATTAGTAAATAAATAAGAATATTGTTAAGTTTTTACTTTAATTTATTCAATTAAAATTGATTTCTTAGTTTCATGTACGATGACGCAACATTCCAATGTTTTTGTGTCGAATAGGTATTTATGGATAAAAAATCTGTTACGCCATAGGGTCGTATTTTAGATTTGCCGCCTTTATGTTTTTCTAACATATAATAGCACTGTTTATAAAAAAAAAAACAGAAAAGGGTATAAAAAACAGGCGTCTAGAACTCCACTGCTTCGGTGTCCTCGTAAAACTTATATTAGGTACTTCATTGTCGATATGCATTTCGTCACCTTTAGTGTGAGTAGTATAGCCAGGAACTTGCGTCGGTCGCCGATGAGCACCGCATAGCCGACGTGCAGTAACTCAGCCTGCACAGCCTGCTCGATTAGGACCGGAGCCACGTTCTCACCGCCCGCAGTGATCAGTAGCTCCTGTATCACAAAACATGAGGAATCAAAGTTTTGGCCAGTCTGATATCAACTTTTAGTTATAACTTATAGGCGGCTGCCAAAGAGCATGTACAAGAATGTATTTGGTCTTGTTTTTTGTATTTTGGTTATATATGAACATAATATAATGACGGTTTCATATAATGTAGCCAAATTTTGGATCATTTCTAGCTTAACCATGAAAATTAAATAATGTTTAATATTGCTTTATTAATAAATTTATTGTAGGTATTTTTTCAAAACTCTTTTTGTGTAATAGATGTGCCAAAATTATTTACAACTTAATACAAACAAGAAAAGAATTGTAGAGACTCTACCATTTTTTTTTATTTAAGAAACTGAAATCTTTTGTTTATTTCAACTTTATTTTATTATGCTGATGGCCACTGTCTTGATGGTTTAATACGTCTTAAAGAAAAATACCTTTATTCTACCAGTTATGTACAAAAGGTTGTTGCTGTCGACCCTTCCGATGTCTCCAGAGTGCAACCATCCATCCTTATCGACGGATTCTGTGGTTTTGGCATCGTCATTAAGATAGCCCATGAACACGTGACGCCCGCGCATCATAATTTCTCCCGGACCATTCGGACTGGTAGAGCCACCAAACATAGTTTCTGTTCCATCTAGGAGTGCACCAGCAGAGTCCAATGAAAATCTAAGAAAGTAAAATTATAGGTATGTATAAAGAAAAAATCGATTACGAGTGGTATTTCAACCCGTGACTTTTTGTAGTAGTTGTACTACTTACTTGGGGTATATGCTGAGAGTATGAGCTCCTGAGGCTTCGCTCATGCCAAACGCATCAACAATGGGCACATCGAGAGAGAGGAAGAACTTTTTGACATCAGGCGACAGTGGCGCCGCCGCCGTCACGAATGTCGTGCATTGATCCAAGCCTAAAGAATCGTGTACTTTGTCGAACACTAGCGCTTTTGCCATCTTGTAGGCAAATGAAGAACCGTCCACCCTGAAAGAATGAAGTTGTGAAATTATCTACACTTACAATAAGAACACTGTTGTGAGTTGAGCGAATGATAGAACAAACTACTAAAATGGTCTAAGTACGATGAAGAACACAACTATTATAATGCTTAATGCCGTAGTAGCTATATGAAGTAGGAGAAAATTCAGAAGAGAACTAGTAAACTAGGTTCTAATGGTTCTATCGATTGAGGTGATGATATAATTTAAATGAATGATAATTGCATGGGCTTCTAACGCTTAATGGTAACTTTGTTTCTAATGCATATACAATTAATTAATTAATTATTATTAGTGTAGGCTGAAGTCATTAGCGCATTTACATTATATTGCATTACAATAGTGTACCTATTATTCTATTATTTTAATAAGGGGTACTAGGTTAGCTACCTAGTTATGCGGAAATCCGCCCCATTGCAGTGTACCTATAATTATTGAGTCCTGAATTTATAATGATCTGCAATCAAGAGGTACCTATTGTACCTGCGTGTATGGTGCACGTGTATCTGCCTATCATTATTAGAACATTTGCTTTTGTGTTCGCAAACAATGCTAACTATATGTAATCAAACATTATGCATGAATTCATCTTTCGGCAAACAATAATTTTGTATTTTAATTGAATGGTACCTACCTGTAAGCGATATTTTATATACATGCATTGTGGAACAGAACATACTGTTTATACACGTAGTTTATATATTATCAATAGCCAATATTTCTATGTTACATTTTAATGGCTGTCGGTAGGTAGGTATTTTACTCGTTATATATTTCTGAGTGAGATTGTATGTAAACTATATACCTAGAGGAAAAATTATGGAATTTTCGTATTTATTACAGTAACAATGTAGGTATGTAATAAGTATAGCCAAACATGGGCATGTTTATATCTAATCGGCATAGGAAGTATGACAGTGCAAAATACTCTAATGTGCACACAATTTCTACTAAATTCAAAAGTACTGCTAAGTAAATGCTAGTTGCTAAGTACAAAGGCGCATGCAGGCATGCTCCAATATCTTACTGGGGTCCATTGACCTTACATACCAAAACTTGATCATTTCACCGAGAGTGAGGTCTATCGGCATACTGTACATGGTGCTCGATAGTGCACTGATGAAAAACGTTTGTATTAATATGATTAGAATAGTTAAGTTCAGGTATTTCCAACGCCATTACGATCTAGGGCAGGTGTGTCGTTTCAGGATGCATTATTGGAACGTGTATGGCACTGGGTAAGATTTTTATCCACAGCTTAAGTCTTTTAGATTACACCCGTCTAGCTTATTACTAAATGGCAGGAAATACACGATATTAATCGAATGGCTCGCTAACACCAGTCGATTGCTATAATCGACTTCGGCTTGCCAAAAGCTGTACAGTCATGGTGATGTGTTAATGGGGAAACAGATTAGGTTTTCATTGGGTAGCTTCTTGCTTTGCAAAGTCGCACAGCTACTCTAGTTACACATTACTTGGCATCTATATAGGTCGTTTGGTTCGAAATGTTAAACAGAACAGCATCCTTACTAATTTAGTATGGATTTGCAAACCAGCCGAATGAAGACTTTTAGTAAGTCGTAATTAACCTGTTTCGTTTTTACTCCCTGAAATGGACGGAGACGGCTAGGTATATAGGTAACCTTTCAAAAACGGCCGGAATTCGTATGGTTTGCAACCACTAATATTGCAATGGTCTCTGCAGAGCTATCGCCTGCAACTTGGCATTTTTACGGTTGATTTGAATTTCCTGCTGCATGCGGCCTGTCGCTGTGGGGCTGCATGGTAAATTTTGAAAGCTAGCCCACATGGGCGCTTGCAATTTTAATTACCTTTAGTCTCTCTATTATCAGTAGATCTGCCAGATTTAAGTGTCAATTTATGTCGGAATCGCGTGACTGAAAACGATCCGTGTTTTAGAACCTAGTTGACTGCCTGCCTAGTAGTGTAGAACCTAGTTGACTGCCGTTTTGGTTTAGTCTTTATACCTAGTTCAATATTTGCAGAAGACCGGCTTAATTTAGCACGCTATAACAGCTCAACAAACTTCATGTAACATTCTGATCTACTTGACCTAAGATAGGCCCTTACTCACCATCTAGGTACTAGGTGTCAGTGCGCCTTTTACAGTAGGGTGTATTGAGCGGGCTCTTTGTGTCCGACCGGAGTAAAATCATCAATCAGTATTGTCTGCTGATTGTGCCAGTTTTGGTATAGACGAAAGGAATCGAGTTGTGAAGGCATGGAGTGGGACCCTGTATATAATATAGGTACTATGTATACCTACATAGATCCAAACTACTACTCCTATAGGTACTAGACTCCATAAGCCGTATAGAAACGTAGGTAAGTACAATCTTGGAGTAGATATTATTATCTTGGAGTAAATAGTACAGGTACCTATCCATCATCATCATTCTTCTAGCTTTATTACTTAATAGGTGTTCCCAAACTTTGTAGGGGTCTAATCTAACCAGATGCAGCTGAATATCAATTTTTTAAGGGGTGACTGACTTTTTCATTGCCGCAACCCACAGGGATATTCTATAGTTAGATCAGTTGTTAGGATTTTTATGAGGAACTTACGAAAAGTCAGAGGTGCGCGCCTTGGGTTCGAAACTGTGACCGTTGACTTGCCAGTCAACGGTCACACCACTAGGCTATCACTGCGTACCTATCCATAATAATTATTAGACGAGTTGTCTCACTATCTTATCACAGCTTGCTCTTGCGACGCGTTGATGTGCGGAAGCGATCTGACTGTTCTTATACAAGGTTACATGGCGAAGGCTATTTTTGTAACTTTTTGATTGTAGACTTTTATTTTTAGATCCTTGTACTGTAGCCAACTGGAGCTAGGTTAACGTAGAGCTATAGTAGGTACCTACATGGTTTATTATACATATATTCTTGTTGTTCGTCGCAGCTTTGAAGATAGTACAAGTCTAGATGAGAGAGAATATTTATATTGTTGTACGTGGAGCATGCCATGGACATAAGTCCAACGTGGTAGCTTACGTTTGCCAACTACTAATTTAGATAGGAGTCGGGACCAACGACCTGACGTTCTTTCCTGGTGCTCTAAATGAAAATTTTATCATAGGCACGCATTCAGAGAGAGAGGAGACCGTTGCTTAACCCTTTTGATGGTTTCAAATACCGAAGTACGTATGCATTGTTACGAGGACTGCTGGTTATGCTACGACTATATTATGGTAATACATATGTTTCTTACCCGTTAATCCTGGCAAGATGGTATCGCAGCCCCTTATCTTTGGCGCATAGGGCGATCTGTTTCTTGATGTACCCGCTAGACGCTCCTACAGCCATAATCTTCTCGTACATCTTCTCCCAAACACGAGGCACACCCAAAAACCTAATGAATGATTTTTGTTAGGTATTATGACACGGTTCAACGACTGGACAAAATTTCAGTAGATATAAGTACTCTATCCGTAGGTACTATTATTAATTATTCTGTGACTACTATTCTTATTCTCTAATAATACGTACTAAGACCTTTGAGTCCTTTAATAGAGAGAGGTGAAAGAAGACTAGGGAGGCCTTTGCCCTGAAGAGGGAAAATACGGGTTTTTAAAATAATAATAACGTGCCTGGGCAATTTTAAGGATATTATTTCCAAAAAATGCACTTTAGATTAAATAACGCCAATATTATTATTTAATGATATCTGTAAAAAACCCTCGGAGGGATGCAATAAATAAATAATAATAATCTTTATAAAAAACCGAAAATTACATTAAAGATTCCACCGTAATTAATTTCTATAAAAAATACATAGGTAGATACCTACTCTACGTCATGTAGATAAAACGGAGACCGATATTTACGTACCTACATAGGTAATTAGATAAACCTAGTAACTTGATCTTATCCATAACATCTATCAGATATTGAACAATAACACCATTACCTTGCCAAATCATACAATAAATCCGTGTCCGGTTTCTTAAATTCCCACTATCTGTATTTTTTTGATATTGAACTTTGTACATATTGTATATTAATAAACCGTACGTACGATTACGCACTTGAAGTAGGTACTTAGATAATATCGCATTTGTGGACATGCTTTGATGCTTGTGGATAGTTACGATAGCGTAAAACAATTAACGGCAATTTAACAACATAAAATAATGAAATGTCTAAGGGCCAAATCAAACGATGTATTTTTAATGCGATCGTAAATGTTTCGTTTATATTCTATATGTACCTGTTATCAATTCAAATAGCTTTTAGTCACTTATTAATATAGTAACAATTAACCAGCCTGTAACTGTCCTATTGCAGGGCAAAGGCCTCTTCTCATACAGAGAAGGATCGAGCATTAGTCACCACCCTAGCTTACTGCGTGTTGGCGATTTCTTAATGACCTAACTAAAGAACTTAATTTTTAATATTCACCGCACGTTACCTTGTGGGTCTCACTTCCTTGAGCGTCTCGACGAGACTGCCTTTGAGTGCGTCTGGTTGCGCGAAGAATACAGGTATTGCGTTTGACAGTGTTGTGTAGATGTCTACGACCTATCGAAAATATATGCAGTAAATTAAAAAACGGAAATAATGTCATCTGTGAGGCCTGAAGTTTATGTATTGTTTAATTGTCGGGAGAGTCAAAACCCAAATTTCTTGCCAATTAACGTAAGTAACAGTTAATGTTCTTTGTACCTGCGTTAAATAGCATCAAGTATAAGTATTTCATTTCCAACAATAATTGTGAAAGCAGACATGACGTGACACTTGGCAATCAAATTGATCTAAGCATTAGGTAAGTTTAAAACAAATAAAATTC
This sequence comes from Protodeltote pygarga, assembly GCA_936450705.2. NCBI lineage: Eukaryota > Metazoa > Arthropoda > Insecta > Lepidoptera > Noctuidae > Protodeltote > Protodeltote pygarga. The sequence continues at coordinate 8,124,214 of OW388249.2, read as the reverse complement.
TGATATTGATGAAAATGGCAACAAATTGTAGACATTATAAGAAGCTCATAAATATTTTTCAAACAATTGAGAGCCGGTAACCGTTTTTTGTGGCTTATCTAATGGGGGGTAAGATCTACTTGGTAAATATTACATATTGGTGAATTTCCTGATTTTACTCAGTGGGAACGACTGTTTTGAACTAGTACATACCTGGGCAGCAACGTGGCTGAGCGGCAAGAAGGATATGATACGATCATGTGTAGGTTTCAAGTCTGCAACGCGTTCACTGATGGAAAACGCATCCCAGGTCAGGTTGTCGTGGGATAACATGACTGCCTTCGGAGGACCCACCGTGCCGGACTAAATAACACAAAATATTTTTGTTTGTATCGTAAAATAAGTATAAATAAGTGCGACTGAAAAAAGAATATAAGTATAAACAACTTTCATAATAATGAATATTATTTTGTAGTAGAGTCACCTTCTTTTAACTTAAAATATAAATATCGTACGTTCTTAGATAATGTAATTACTTTGGGTTAGACTAATATGCGTCATGATTGACCGACAAAAAACGGGCTCGTTCAGTGATTTGGCCTAACACAGCCTAAACCAGTGAACTTGAGACTATAGAAAAATATTCCTTTATTAACCTAGAGTTGCACTAAGTTTGCTTGAGGCTCATCGGTGTAACATTTATTGATACTTAAACAGGTAAGTATTTAGGTCCAGTATTAATTTACAGATATTAAAACTGTAAGTATAGTAGTCACTGGTATTTAGAATGGGTATTTACCCATAGTTAGATGATAATTCCGACAAAATAGATATAGCTGACGAAACAAAAACACGATAATTGGCGTAGAGGCAGAGCATTCGCCTTCTACGTTTAGTGTAGAAGGTTCAAATCCCGCCACAGATAAATATTTGCATATCGACAGATATACCCTGGGTCTGGGTATTTATAGTCTGGGTTTTTGCATTGTAAATTACATGTCTATAACTGCACCCACGCTCAGGAGACAATCCTAGTATTATTTTTTTTTGAGAAAGTTATAAGTAGCAGTTACCTTTTAAAATTATATACCTATTTGTACAGTATATATATAAATGTGTATTACTTACGGTGTATACTAGTGTACAGCATTCGTTGACGGCTATACTCTTGAGAACATTGTTCAACTGTGTGTCTGACTCCTTTGCCCCCATTTCCATAACTTGTTCCCACTGAAAACAAGCAACCTTCTTTTAAAAACGGCATCAAGGCAAAATATGGTAGTACCTACATATCTGACTGAATGACTCTGAATATTTAAGCTGGGTCCTAACACAAATATTTGCCATAATATTAATTATGCTAGGCACAGTTCGAAACTCCGTGCTCCGTGCTGAGGGACAAATGTTACAAAACTGCTTGACCTGAAAATCAACCACGCGCTCAGCAGCACTAGATCAACGCAGCAGTTAAGTATAGATAGAATAGCGCTTCATTGATTTTTTTTTATTACAAATAAACGCTCTTTCTTCCTAGAAGTAAGTACGAAACTTGATCTCGTATCATATCAATCAAAAATGTTAGTTAAGTCTGACTTACACTATAGACTCCAGGCACTGATGTGTCAACCTTGCCTTCCCATTGCACGAGTGCCTTCAAGTGTGGTAGCTTGTCGCGGATTGACAGAATCTTATCCAGCTGTTTCTTATCCTGCACGGCGCATATGTTCGCACGAGATGACGCCAGGCAGTGGTAGCAGGCGTCCGCTGAGTTCGTTGTGTAAATACCCGCCGCATAACCTCTGAGATTAGAAAAAATAAACTTATTAGTATAAAATATATTTTTGAACTAGAAGTTCAGTTCCAGTAGTTTCTTGACTTGAGTAATTTCGCTAAGCTGGAAAAGTTAGAATTAATTTGTTTAAATTTATTGCCCGAGTGCAAATAAAAAATTACTAGTACGTGTTCAAACCTATTCATAAATATAGGCTATTATGAGATTTAAATTCATTAAATTATTTTTTATTTATTTATTTAACTTAATGAGATTTAGGTACATTTTTCCTGCCAAACTACTGATTATAGTTCGTCGGCAGTATAAATTGTAACACTCATCATCGGTCTTAAAAAAATGTTTATGTGCATTTTGTATTAATAAAATTAAATTCTAAAAAAATAATATGTTATGCCAATATACTCGAAAGGCGCCTCGTGCCGGCCAATTATTAGATTAAATGGATGTACTTGTGTATGGCTGGAGCTTAGAACTACATACATATGTATATATGTATGTAGTTCTAAGCTCCAGCCATTAAAACCTATGTTATGGACGTAAATATGACACATTGTATGATAGCATTCAACACAATAGGTACTATTGTTTATAATCGTACTAATAGTTAAGAAAGTAGGTAAGTGATTTATTCTTATCTTAATCTTAATAAAAGTATAGATTTAAAATGCTAAGTTTATAATAGTTAATTGTAACCTGCACTGTTATAAATCGAATAATAATGCGTCACTTATGTAAATGTAGTTGTAGTTATGAAGCTATGAAGTAGTAAAACCTAGTGTAAAATCTTAAGATTCGAAATTTACATTACACATAATTTAATTTACACCGTGGAATAAATTAAGAAACAACCGCTACTATCAATTTATTTAAATTACGTATTTTAGATTTAATTCCATAGTAAATAATCTTCCTATTTATGATATACATCCCTGCAATTTTTTACCTATTTGCATTAATGATATGCAATAATACGGTAGAGTTAAATAAAGATTACGCGGATGAAACCGCGGGTGACGGCAAGTATAGGTATCTATAGTTAACATTCAAATAAATTGTAGGTAATTATTATAAAACATACTAACCCAGCATGAATAGCTGCTAAATCTGCGATGAACCATTGTTCTGAGTTGAAACCGAGAATGCAGACTGAGTGGTACCGCTCCAAACCAAGCTTCAAGAAAGCCTTCGCTACTGTGCGCACGCGCTCGTGGTATTGTCTGAAAATTTAAAAAGTGAAAACGTTATTTCCTGTAACAATAAAAAAGAGACTACCAAATCCGGTATGGATTTAGGTATTACTTTAACTATATAGCTTCAACAAAACTTGGTTTTAGATAAATCTAGATAGGTCGAGATCGGTTTCTAGTCCAATGTGGCTTCTGGGCGAATTGGATTGTTCACTAAAGTGACATAAAATAACATAAAGTACGACTCAGTTCCGGTATATTAATATTATGATACCGGAATCGAGTCGTACCGTTTAAGGGACAACTTTACGGGTGACTAAGTTATTTTCTCGAAATCATAGAATAGAATAAGGATTTATTGCTTTCAGTGTTACAGTAATTATACAAATCTTAGCTATAATACCAAAAGCAAACGGTAAAATAAAATAATCATTTAATTTAAAATAGGATTATGGCAAACCGCAGCTTGTCTTAACTACTTATCTGATATGATATAAAAATAATGCAGCACATGCATGACGAAAAGGTAACTTTAATATCTTGAAATTAACAGATTATTTCACAATTAAGAAAAGATTAAGGAAAGCTAATCCAAGATTTTAACAATATTACATTTTGTTTAAGCGGAAATATTATTTAATACTTATAATAAATTATATGAATATCTTGCCTAGACCTTTGCTCATATCATATTGATAGGGATTTACTAGAAAATTAACACAAAGAGACAATGTATGCTAATTATCGAAAGATAAATTTACCTGTATGTAATTTTGTGATATTTTCCATCCGCTTTTTTTGTGGCTAGCGCTGTGGCATCAGGATACCTTGCTACTGTCCTACTGAGAAGGCCGGGCACCGAGATGGGCGGTTCTGACGCCACTCCTCGTGCCGATATGTGTAACTTAACATGTCCCCCGGGTGTTGTACAAGTGTAGCTGTCAGCCGGTATCACTTGTTCTGGCCCTGGAAGTTTACGTTACCGATAAAGACACTGCAATACTGCATATTATGTAAACATGAATCCTAGGAATACCTACTTAATGTGCGCGTGCTCAATACTTCAGGATGTTTATTATTAATAGCCCAATAAGCCTAAGCCAAAATAGCTTGTTATGTTCCTATGACTTTGTGCCGTCTGCGTCCTACAATAGCGAACGTTATCAAACAATACATTGAACTTATTTCGAAACCAGTTGCTGAAGGGTAATTGTCGGCCCATTGTTATCGCTGGATCTTGAAAAAATTGCGTGTAAATGAAATATTCTTCCGTATTCATTGTTTTTAAACACTTAGATGTATGGCGTCTGTGTTCACCTTGTACTTTGTTCACAATATATAATATTACGAGATTAGTAGGTATCTAAATGTTTTAATTTTATAACTGGCATCAAAATATTATGTTCTCATGCTTTGTCTAATTTAATTTGTTTTTTTTTTGCGTAACGTCGCATAATGCCAATTTCTCAAAATGCCAACTTAATGTGTGTGTGTGTGTGTGAACACATGAAACTATGAAAGTATAACTTAGTAACAATTTAACGAACATTTACAAAAGAGAATAGAGCCTAAACTAGGAAACATTTCTGTATTATAAGCTCGGTATGCACAAAGAGCAGGATAGAGTAAGTAAGTGTAAGAAGAATAATATTATTATTTCGATTTGTATAAAATATTTCAGTAGGAAGAATGTAACAAACCCGGATGCTCACTCTTACAGGAAAAAAAATATAGAAATAAAGATCACAATGTTGTCTTGAAGGTGAATAGAGTTAAATCACAATAAATTGTAAAGTGTCGTTGCAGGAAATTTACATTCAAGAATATATTTTTTGCATGTAGTTTTAACATTTTGAATATATTATTAAGATTACGTATCATTAGTTATCACACAGTTGATGGTTAGTTAATAATATTAAGTTATAAGTTATATAGCAAGACGCGTCGCGGCAGACCACGCATGAGATGGCGGGACGAATTAGACAAAATAAATAGCGCCTGGACCACACTGGCTTTGGATTGAAAGACGTGGCAATCAGGGGGAGAGGCCTTTGCCCAGCAGTGGGATGATATGAACAGTAAAGAGTTGTGATTTTGAATTTGCGATGTAGGATATTATAAAGATTTATTAATTCAATACTGAAGTTCATTTGAGACGGCTGAATTGAGAAAAGAATTTCAATAGCACCAGCAAGGATTACGAATAGGTCGGCTCAAATCTTGCTTGAAATTTAATTTCTTTTTTACAAAAATGTAACCAGTTATGTTTATTATTTATAGCGACACACCTGTGCAGGTATAAGTAAGTAGATGTTGAACATGACGTCATGTAGGTCAAACTGTAATGAGGGCGAGGTTACTGCTATTTATCAGATTCGGGCTAAAACCTAATGTCTGCTTACCTAGTTACAGAAAATTTGTGACTATTTTTCTTAATTTCTCTCGTGTGTCTCGTTTGTCGGTTACACTGACGTGTCAACTACTAGTCGATTTTAATGAAATTTAATACAGATCTCGTATCATCAAGAGATGTACAAAGATACGTGAATCCGCGTTGATTGAGTAATAGGTATGTAACCCTACATATACAAATAAATACGCCTATCGCGCTAAACTGCTATATCGCTTGCATAATTTAATATTATTCGAATCTCCTTATCTTGGTTTTTTGCGATTTTTTCTACACGATTGCAGTGATTTTATATCTTCAATCTACGAGCGAGATAGCCATTTATAGTGTTAGGCGCCTAAATTCAATCACTCTAGGTATCTTGGTATATAATAAGATTTTCTATTTAAGTACCTTTACAAAACTATAAATACCCTGATAAATTTTCTATCAGTACCCTGTAAACTGATAGTTTATACAGATGACTTGATACATGTTATGTAAATAAGTACCGTATTTGATTATATTATGTAACAAGTAATTACCGTTCATGTATTTTTCATGGCTTATTCCATTGGGGACCTGCATTTTATTTACTTTTACTATTTCTTCGCCGTTTCCCACGATGGTAGTCGTGTTTTTCTGAAAAATAAAACAATAAATTATTTCACGCAAATAAATAAATTATTGTATATTGTACTGTTTAGCATTGCAAGTATTTTATATAAACATTTTTTAAATCATTTATGCATGCGATGCGAACACTATTGCAACATCCATGTATTTTCCATCCAAGTAATAAAAAAACTATTGTAGATAATTGATACCTATTGTAATTGGTAATGTATGGAAACTGTACCTAATTGTATAGATAAATAATACATAAATATAAATATATTTAATGAGTAATTGATGTGTCTAACCAACCTCCCGCAGTTTTATAATAATTCCATGAAATCGACATCTTAATAAATTGATATAATGATGTTGAAATAATAATACCTATGCTTATATTAACATTACTAGAGCTTATTATGTGATTCTTAAGAGATAGTTCTGATCATTCACAATTGAAGTATAAAACCGAAGAAGTTTTTACATTTTTCGTCTAGTTTGTACTAAGGTTTTAGAGTTATCAGTAAGTAAGTATTTATAAAAATCATGGTAGGTATCTTTAAAAAAAATAAACTGTTAAGAATCACAGGAACAGACCATAATTATTTTGTAGCAAAGTCTATCCTTATTCGGAACTAGTGGCAACGAACTGACTCAATATGGCTAAACCTTATAAATCAAGAGATCAATGTAAATATAGAACGCACTAAATCACGACAAGGGGCTGTTGGTGGTGGTGGTGTTATCTGCAGGGTTCATTACCTTTAGATAAGATTGACTCTAGTTTGTTAACTTGAGCATTGAGCCTTTGTTATACTCGTACCTACAGCCTATTAATTTATGCATTCAATTTCAATATTGAAATGTGTCAATTTACTTAAATGCCGTTTCCGTAATTATTGTTTGGAATGTAATTTATAATAATAACAAATAAATTGTGTGAGATCTCTTCACTTATTATCACAAAGTGCAAAGGAAAAAATAATTTGCTTCTCAAGGTGATTGTAATTATCAGTTGAGGAAGGGTTTTCAAGGTGTACCTATGCAAACTAAATTACACATATTTAGCGTGTGTAGAGCTCAGACCTCACGCAACTCATGTAAAATTTTACAACTCATTACAAGACAAGATTTATAAAGACGTAAGTATTATACCTAATTATTTTCTGTAATACCTATAGGTAATTAGGTAACGTCCTCCTGACCGGATTTTGTTTACAGCGACCAATCTCAACGGAGATTAGCCAGTTACGTAGCAGATATTATGGTGCGCAAATACAGGTGGACTCTATTTCCTCACTCTTATAGTCCGATGGGACGCGTCAGTCCGATGGGACGCGTCAGTCCGATACGATAATGGAGTGAGATCAGGCGCATGGGCCAACGGCTTTAGATGCTCTTTTGGTGTTTTGTATAATAAATGTAGATCTAAGACTACTTACATACGTTTCACAGTATTTTGACATCTGTCGAATGGGATCTAATAAGATGGCTCTACTGTAGTGGGTATAACTTAGGTTGTTAGGTATTATAGTAAAACATTAATATTATGCAAAATGCAGAAAGCAAAAACGCAAGAAAAACTTAAAGGTCAATTCAAGTTTTTGGATTAGTAATTAACTTTTAAATAACTTTAATACCTACTATATTTAACAAGCTACCGACTTCATAATGATTACAATCTTAAATCATAAGCAAGTTTCCTCAAACAGGTACTCTAAGTAGATAGACATAGACTTAGTATTCGAAACTTTGTACCAATAAATTACTGTGACTTTGAAACACCCGCTGTTAGTAATTGTAACTAGGCCGCGTACCTAAATAGTTTAATTTATTTTAATTTCAATCATTGGCATGGTAAATGAACTTGTTAGAAATTGATTTCGTCTAATACGAATCGCTAGAATAATGTGAAAAATTGTTTTTTACTTCAGGCTCCATTAACTTAAGCTCGCAACGAAATAACTACCTAGTTATATGCAAATACCTATTTAGTTTACCTATACTAATTGATTGTTTAGAACTATGTATAATGAGTAATGACTGTTATTAGGTCAATTAGTATTTCTCCCTTAAATCGTTAAAGAGTATACAACTTGTTACCTGTGGTGGGTTAAATTCCAAAAACATATCATAGATGTCATAGAGTGTAATATGCATGTACGGGGGTACGGATGCACAAATAGTTTTGGCACGTCTATCTGTTGTGCATGCGCGAAATTTTTGCCTAGAATGGACAACTTATTGTTACTATATGTGTCGAAAAAATATGAAGTTATGACCTTAATTTGTATACTAGTACCCCAAAATACCTTAAAATAGGCCATACATTTGACTTTTAAAAGTATTCCTGCTTTAATACAAGACGAAATTCTCATGACTCTATGTACCTATCTTAAAGAGCCACCATAATATTAAGATAATAACCGTATTAACTATACAAAATTCCGGTATAATATCTTTATTGTTTTATCCATGTTTATTATTTACTGGATTAATTGATTTGATAAATATCTATAAGTATGATCCACTTTTTAACACGGTGCTTAAGAACTTCACTATACATATTTATGACAACAGATTATAGATTATAGTTTATTGTTTTATCGGCTCTTATGTCTAATGGTTAAATTTAAATTATGAAATAAATAGATACGTAAGTACCTATGCAAATATTTGTGATATTATTTAAAATTGTTATTGGTATTCTACTTAGATCTGAAAGTCGTGAAATGTGTACGGTGTACCGATAGGTAAGTATAATACCTTACTTAGGTAAATGAAAATTAATAGCTATAGTATACATATTTTTTGTTAATAGGTAGGTTATTTAGTTGCGTCAATTATTTTTTAGGCGCACAGAGTGCATCATGTCGAGCACCTACTAGAGGTGTGCGCCGATGCCTTTTTTACCGGCGGCGGCGTCCGACATAAAATTTGTCGGCGGCGGCGGCGTCATCGGCGTAATCGGCGTGGATGGTAAAAATAAAAAGCGTGGATGGTGAAAATAATAGTAACATTAAAATCAAACCAAAACCACTTAAACAAAATATAAAAATTTAATCAACTTAATATGGCACGCTTCGTCCGAGATCAACTTTAAAAACTCAACAAAAACGAAGTATGAGATAATTATTCGCTGAACACTTCGTCCGAGATCAACTTAAAAAAATTACTAAAAACTAAATATGATAGACTTATTCGGCAAACGCTTCGTCCGAGATCAACCTAAAAAAATTACTAAAAACTTAGACTTATTAGCCGAATCAAAAAAACAACTAGACTCTTTGGTAAAGATACAACGATAATTATCATCATCATCATCATCAGCCGGGAGACGTCCACTGCTGAACAAAGGCCTCCCCCATAGAACGCCACAATGAGCGACAACTTGCCGTTTGCATCCACCGGTTACCCGCGACCTTAATAATGTCGTCGGTCCACCTGGTGGGAGGCCTACCAACGCTGCGTCTTCCGATTCGTGGTCGTCACTCGAGAACCTTCTTTCCCCATCGGTCATCGGCTCTTCGAGCGATGCGGATTTCCTCATTTCGGATTCTATCTCGCAAGGAAATTCCGAGCATAGCTCTCTCCATGGCCCGTTGCGCAACTCTGAGCTTTTCTAAGAGGCCAGCAGTTAAAGACCACGTCACTGGCAATACACACTGGTTATAAACCCTCGTTTTTAGGCACTGTGGAATTTTGGCCGAAAAGATATCGCGTAATTTCCCGAACGCTGCCCATCCGAGTTGGATTCTTCTAGCGACCTCTTTGACGAAGTTGGACAATTTGTCCCAGGTAAACGTATTGGTCGACTACTTCGAGAGTATCGTTCCCAACAATTACCGGTACGGGTAGAACATGGGCATTTGACATAATTTTCGTCTTGTCCATGTTCATTTTAAGACCCACCTGTTGAGAAACGTTACTGAGGTCCCTGAGCATAGTGTTTATATCCTCAAGCGACTCGGCCATAATTACTATATCATCGGCAAAACGAAGGTGAGTGATGTATTCGCCATTTATATTGATGCCAAATCCGTCCCAGTCCAAGAGTTTGAAGACGTCCTCCAATGCGTTTGAGAACAGTTTCGGTGAAATGACATCTCCCTGTCTCACGCCTCTTTGCAATTGGATCGGTTTCGTGCTCTCGTTCTGTAATCGGATCGACATAGTGGCGTTTTTATACAAGCACTTTAACACTTCGATATATGTATCTATAATCGATACGGCATCGCTGAAGGGACTGTAACACCGCCCAGGTCTCGATTGAATCGAAGGCTTTCTCATAGTCCACAAACGCTAGACATAATGGCAGATTATACTCCTCAGTCTTCTGTATAATCTGACGGAGCGTATGGATGTGGTGCTAAAGCCTTTTCGGAACCCGGCTTGTTCGGGAGGCTGGAACTCATCAAACCTGCGTTCGAGACGATTCGTAATGACCCTCGAGAACAACTAGTACACATGACTCAGGAGTGAGATGGGTCTATAATTCTTCAATAGGGTATTGTCACCTTTTTTGAAAAAGAGCACCACCACACTCCTGTGCCATGCTTCTGGCGTAGAACCTTCGAGTATGACGGAATTAAACAATTTCTGGAGGACTAAAAGTACTGGTTTTCCACCCGCTCGCAGAAGTTCTGTCGTGTTTCCGTCATCGCTCGGCGCCTTGTTGTTTTTAAGCTGATTGAGGGCCATTCTAATCTCATACAGGCTGATGTCTGGGATATCTTCAGTGTAGTGTCGGGTCAGTCGCGCTCTGGTGTCCTGAGCTGAGCTGACAACTGGACAACGATAAAGATACAAGATATTATACATACAGAGAGAATTAAGTTATTCCTTTTGCACCTGATTCTTACAAACATTGTAGGTACCTAGTTATCCCCGTTAAATCCCAGTTTATCTCTTAATCCCATATCGAACCCCGAACACATAGTATGTCTGCATTTTATAAAACTAAATAGAACTATATATAACTATCAAAAATTCGAATATTTTTACGTTGACGCCGATGACGCCGACAAAAAAATCGGCGGCGGCGGCGTGGCTGATATTACCGGCGGCGTGCGCCACGCCGATCGGCGCACACCTCTAGCACCTACTCGTAAACGTCCGCATGCCACAATGACCAATATAATACACGAGCAGTTTTGAGCCCATTTAAGCTACATAATTACGTTACAGGGCTTTCAGTTCAAGGCTTTCAAGTTCTTCTAATTAAGTTAGAGCTTTGAAATGTAGAACATAGAAAGTGTGATTTATGAGCAAAACCAATACAAATATACCTACGAATTTGGCATAAAAAGCCTTTACCTAATACTTAAATAAATAAATAAAAATAAAATTTTCAGTCAGTGTTAAATATGTTGTACCAAAGACATCTCAGCAAAATTTTTTTTTTGAGAAATTGAACTCGACCGTTTACACCAAAGACGTAGGTACTAGATGTATAACATCTGTAGAAATTTTAATAATTGAAAAACTTTACAGACGACTGCTCAACAACAGCTGATCATAATTATAATTAGTGGGATGAATGAACTTTCGCCTTTCAAGTTTCAGGGTTACGAACTTTTACTTTTTTTAAATTTAGATTGAACTCCTGATAAATATGAATCTTTGATTAGACGTAAAGATCGCTGTTTGTAAAAATTTGAGACATACCTAATTATTATGGTATAATTTATACATTTATATTTACTTTATAGAAAAATACACGTAGAAAGTATAAAAATATCTATTTCTAATCCGTGTTGAACTACGGAACCTAAGCATTTTATGGTATGTATGCTTTCCATTCAAGTTTATTATTTTATACAGTAAAAAAACATGCTAAAATTTTATTTGGTGAAATAGGATTAACCAATGACGTTATTTTAAAATCATTGATATTACCTATTTATTGCGATAGTATTAGCAATTTTGTTCCTCAAAACAATTTATGCAAAACCAAATGTATAGAAATTATGATTCTAGTAGGTGTCATAGAATTAAGTTTTTTTTTTTTAAATAACCCAAGTAAATTTTCATGATTATGCCCAACGAAATAGAAATGATATTATTATGACGTGGGTCGTGTATAGTTTGTGTTGCATTCATTCTATCGATTGTTATTTTTTGGAAAAAACGCGACTTCTCTTTATGGTTATTATAATTTATTCACACAAAACTTCTACCTAATCAAGGGTTTAAATTAATTCTTATTAAAAAGATGATTATTAGCAATTTATTTATAGACGATAAGCATATATGTCATATCTACCTACTTATAAAATAATTATGTCATATCAAATATCGTCAATGGTGCCGTTTTTTTTTGCACAACGCATTAATATTACTATAGCTTTTAAACACCATCGAAAAAGGACAGAAAATCAATCAAATCAAATTATGTCAGATCAATGTCCAACTGACGCGAATTTAGACGGATTCCATTCCATGATATGACTTAAATTCTCGTTGATGTCACGGAAATGGACTAATTTGACATTTCTTAAAAATCTCCTCTCCTTTCTTTGTGATTTCTAATAGATAGAGAGATGGAGAGTCTCAGTTTAAAGCGTTTGCAAGAAAATTAGCATCAATATTTAAATAAAAAATTAAATAATGTCAAAATTTATTTTACTCATTACTTCATTACTTCAATTACTTATTCTAAGAGCCGCACTTTGTTTTTTCCCCGCCCGGTTCTAATCAATTATAAGTACCTACTATTATATTATCTATTTTATGATTAGGTATATTTAGAGTAGGTACGTAATAGGTATATCTATAAAGTTTATCTAGGTGACGATCTGAATTACTTACAAGTACTATCTATGATAATAATGATTTGATAACTGTAGGTACCTGTAGGTATATTTAATTTACCTTGCTGTTTTTATTATTTAGCTGTTTAATTGTGCGTTACTTATAATAATATATTAGATATAAATAGTATCCATATCGCATTTCAAAATAATTGCGTAGGTACCTATATATCTACATATTTCTGAGTATTCTTAGTTTTTATGCTTTACAGTTACAGTGCTCGTAAATCAGATTTTTTTAAACTTTATATGTAGGTATATATTTCTATACATAATATATAAAGACTAAATTTAAGGAACATTGCATGGATATGTTTTCATTAAATTGTAATATCAATGTTAGCTAGATAGTCAAGTTTTCTATTGTAGGTTGGTAAATAGGTACTACTTAGTTAGAGTCCATGTGACTTATACATACAGGGTTATAGTAAAACACCAGCATCCTTAAATGGGGTCATTAAACTCATCATTATGAACAACTTTTATTATGGGACCAACACTAAAATCGCAAAAAAAAATTCAGTAAAAGTTGTTCATAATGATGGATCCTTTTAAGGATGCTGGTGTTTTACTTATAACCCTGTACGTGTTACGTTCCTCTTTTTACGATAGCAGGAATACCATTCACAGTTAGCTTTTTAAAACTTTTGTAAACAATGGAATTCTCTTCTAATTTATCAAGAAAAAAAATAACTGTGCAACGGCAATATTTTAAATTACTATTGAATTTATAAATACAAAAAAATTGGTGCTTAGGTGCCACTGAGCTCCTATACCTAGTAACTATTTTTCAGGTATTTTTTACCTTTATCTACATATGTATAATCAAAGCATTCTGACTCCGCCAAGTTTAGCCCTTATTTGTCCTTCATGTACCTACTTTTGTTCACCTCGCTATGCGGGGCACCACCGTACCGTTGACAGTTTTATCAACGTCCCTAAAAGATAGTTAAATAGTAACATTTGATCGGTTCCGTGTCGTTTCAAAATTATTCTTTAGTGTTTCTTTATAATTATTCTTCATATTTTTATGTATTTACTTCTTTGAAATATAAGCCAACGGATCATCTTATTATCCAGTGCCGGGCACAAAATAGTTTAGCAGTGCCAACTGCGTATGAAGCACGCATCGAGTGTGAAACTGCACAGAGACCCATCCATTACACACTTCACCTGGCAATCGGACCACACACGATACTCAATTACATCTGATTTGTCGACACCAAATAATGAAACGTGTATCGATTCTAATGGAGTAGTAAGCAAGGGTAATGACGACGATGATGATGTAGGTACCTACTCATGAAGGAAATTAATTCAGAAAAGGTATTTTCTTATATTAAGGAGCTAGGCTCTTGTCAGTGGAGTAATCGTCTCTCTATCCTCCTCTTGTCTTTTGAGTTTGACGACTCCTACTTTCTTTTTTTGAAAGAGGACGTGCATAAGAATGACTTTTTTACATCAAATGAAGGAGAAAGTAGGAGTCGTGACGTATCAAGAAAAGGTGTAAGATACAAAAATATATTTTTGTTACAAATTAATCATTGAATAATCCTACTGAAGAAATGATAAATGCTTATATAAGTGGAAAGTAACAACTACTGTTACTGCCTACTGGTAATGACGGTGAATTGCACGTATATGGTTGTTTTTTATACTTAGAAGGTAGGTACTAGGTAGTTTTTTATGTAGATACACCAACTATATCAGCGTATATCTGACCTAATGTATCTGTTCGAGAATTAATTAGCGCACAGCATTCTAGCGATTTCAGATTCAGACCATTAAATCCAGATTTCCTCACGATGTTTTCCTTCACTATTAGTCAGTCATCATCTGCCTAGCCTTTTCCCAACTATGTTGGGGTCGGCTTCCAGTCTTACCGGATGCAGCTGAATACCAGTGTTTTACATGGAGCGACTGCCTATCAGACCTCCACAACCCAGATACTGGGATACACGATACCCCTTGGTAAGACTGGTTGTCAGACTTTCGGGCTTCTGACAACCCGTAACGACTGTCAAAGATCTACAATTGACTGCCGGGGCCAACAGCTTAACGTGCTATCCGAGGCACGGAGAGTGATAATTAATTTATAAAACGCACATAACTTACGAAAAGTCAGAGGTGCGCGCCTTGGGTTCGAACCCGAGACCTCTGACTTGCCAGTCAACGGTCTCCACCACTAGGCTATCACGACTCTATTAGTCAGTGATGTACTAAATTTACTAAGTATAGAAGTATTCTCATTAAAATAATCTCGTGCTAGCAAATCCGATCTATAACCATGGAGCTAATACTTTTATTACAAAGTACAAAAGTTTAATATTGTTCAAACAGTAAAAACTAAGGACCAATAAGCAAGGCAAATACCTAATAGAAAGAGATTTATACAACAGAGGGTGTTGTTAATAGTAACTTATGATGAAGTTATGTCACAAAAGGTTATAAAAAGAAATGATATTTACAAGTCTGTGAACAATTTTCTCCTCTACGTGTCGCACCATTATTATTAAATTGCCAAGTCAATAATAATTTAAATATTTTACTTTACTTCACACGGCCACACGCTCTCCTTTTACAGATAAACTACTGATCATGTTTAAGTCTTCATTATTGTCTACGAATTCTTTAAATAGTGTGATTTCATCGACTGTCACGCGATTGTCTCAATTTAGTAAACATTCAGCTCTTCAAAAAACAAACATCTTTTAAACGCAATCTTAGTGATACTTATTAATAACTACGATTCGCTGGTATTTTTTGTAACTCTTTTTTATTTCTAAATTTACCAAATTCATTTGATTTGAATACATTGTTAGTAGGGTAGAGATATATTTTTTTTAAAATATCACTATTAAATGACAATTTAATCGAAATATCATTTAAGTATTCTATATCGCTTTAATGTGACAAGTGCGGCAACACATGAGTGCTGTAGTTTGTTACGCCGCATGCATTGTTGAAAGTGCAGTTGAAATTGAATGAAAAAGTATTAAATTATAGTTTTGTATACAGACTGGAAACGTCTTAAAAAATAAATAGTTATTATCTCACTTTGTATATCGGATATTTTATAAAGCAGGAGATTGCTCGATTCACTCGGTCCTCTCCTCAGCCCCATCCCCTTCGAAAACGGTCTAACCAAGTCGGGATGCTCTAAATTCCGATACTGGTTATTTTTTCTGTGATTGTCTAATGACGACAGATTTCCTTAGAATTTAATATAATGATGTCTTACAAAATACCATTTGTAAGGCTTTTTCTTTTCTTCTATATATTTTACTACAGTAGGTACTTAATAGTGTTTTTATTGACACTCTTCTTTCGCCTGCCCTGGTCCAATGTTACTTGGGGTCGACGCAAAATGTCTTCTTCTTCCATTCCCCTCTTTATGACACTAAGCGACGAAAATCAAAAAGGTACTGAATAAAAACGTGGAAACACAATATTGCGTGTCTGTCTATATTGGATAGATAAGTACTTATATCAGTTCCAAAGTAGATTAATGGTGACTGTACCCAATTATTTCAATCCAAGTTTAAATCTGATTGTGGAATGTTTTTTTGCAATGAGATCATATTTTAATCGAATTGATATTATTATCGTAATTTCGAGAAAGGCTGTTTTAAAACGGAAATGATTTTGTTGTCCTTGAAATTCTGCTCAGCAAGTCATTTCCGTTGATGCACATTTACAAATAAAAGGCAGACACGTGTTCAGAGTATTAAGAATGTTTCAAGCCAAAATATGTGCATTTTTTTACTAACACTACATTCATTCAACCATCGCCATGTTATCAATACACCGGCAACTATTGATGCAATGTTTAACCTTGGGGCGAGATTTACGCTGAAAAAATAAATAAAGCACCTGAAGATGACACAATCACAAAAGAGATCCTAAAGGCACCAATTGACATCATAGACAAACCATCAAGCAAGCAAAGCTTATCAACGAAATACCTACGTGTAATAAAATAATAACAATAAAAATTGTTTATTGAAGTATCGTTGTCTCATAAAATTGTTATAGTAAAGTAGTAATAGTTATATGTAACGTAGATATACTGAAACAATGGACAAGTTCGACAAAAGTGCTCATACTTAAGAAGGTGACCCCTAAAGAATACAGATCACTATGAAACTGTCAGTTTTATGTTGAATCTCTACAAAGTATTTGTTAAAATTATAATTGGGAGAGTAACGAAAGGCTTAAACGAAATCAAACAAAAGAGCAAGCTTGATTTCGCAGCAAATTTTCTACCGTAAACTACTTCCACGTCGTGAAACAACTGATTGAGAAATAAATGACTACAGGAAAATTAACTATATTTCTCGGCCATCGATTACAACAAGGCTTTGGATTACTTGTTACATAACTTTGTTTACATAGCGCTAATTAAAAATGTTTGCCACTCAGGAGTGAGCGGGAAATACATAAGCCTAATCAAAGAAATGTATTAAAGAAAAGGTAGAGGGAAAATTTAATATAAGATAAGGCGTGACACAGATAGCCCCATTGTCTAGCAGCATTTTTTATTAGCAGTTCTAACAGTCTAAGACTGGGACTTGGATTGAACATAAATGGCTCCAAATTAAAGATTAAAGTTAAAAGATTTGCTGATGATCCAGTGCTATTTGCAAGAGACCCATGACCGACGAGCTATAACACAATAACTTACAACAGAAGCTTAAAAGCAGGACTATCGATCAATGTAACGAAAACAAAAATATTAATCAACAGCTCTAAAATAAAAATAATAGTGCGGAGCCAAGAGGGGGAATAAGTACCTATGTGGCCGAACCTAGGCCAAATAGATTCAAAGGAGAGTAAACAATTATAGCTGTTTAATTAAGAATTCTTCTTCACTTCCTTGAGTGACCACTGACCAGTAATTAATCAATTCCCATCCCAGAAAAAGGTTTATAATGTATGTATTCTCCCGGTTCTTATCTTTGGTTACCAGATTTAGTCGGTCACCAAAGCCGTAGTACAATAACTAACAGTGTGTCTACAAGGAATGCTGGCTATTAAATTGAGAGATAGGTGGAAAACTGGCAAATTATCAATATTAGGTACAGGAAAAACCATAAAAATAGATGTAATCCAAAGCAAAAACGATTGGACGATTAAATCGAACGAACGATCGATGATTGGAAATGGATACGTCATATGATGCGGTGAGAAATGGAAAAGTGGATGAGAAAAATAACAGAGTAGTACCCACGAGACGGTAAACGTAGAAGAGCTAAGCAGATGAGCTGGTGGGAGGGACTTCGCCAAAGGCTGGAAGTGCTTAGAGGAGGGTGGATAAGGTCAACCGCAGCCACGGATGCTGAGGATGTTAGTAATTTATAAAATTAGAAATGTAACACTAGTCAGTGAATAAAGGATATTTTATTCTATTTTTTGACTATCTGATTGTCTTTGAGTTTAACTGTGAAAATAACATAATGGATCGCAAAAATTGTATTGCGTATTGCATGTATAACTTTCGATAATACAGAAGATGACAAATAAATGATATTCTTATTTAGCAAGTGCAATGTCACGCGTTATCGTAGAACGCAATAGTATTAATAATAAACACCAAGTATGAATTATAAATATACATAAGTGCTATTCGTTTTTTACAGTGTATAGGTACGTAATACACAACTGTTACATATACTGCCTTATTATATAAAAGTTGACAAGATATAAACTACGGGTGTGAGGTCACCACTATCTCTACACTATCATATCATATTATCATTACACACAATTCAAAAACACGCGTATACAGGCTTACCTAAATGCTGGAATTGAGGCATGAATTAGCTACATAGACTCACGCCTGTATTCCCCAGAGCGGGTAGGCAGAGCTACATCTAGTACACCCATATTTTGCTAGTTATGTTATAAGTCCCATGTAATAATAGGGCGAGTCTATTGCCACTAACTGGGCACAATTCCAAACTCCGTGCTGATACTGAGAATTTCCTAATGGAAAAACCCAATAATACTTTGTCCGACCGCAACCCGGGGATCGGACCCCGGACCTCGTGCTCAGCATTCGCACTTGCTACCACTAGACCAACGAGGTAGTCAATTAACTATATTTTTTTAATTCTTTATTTATTTACGAGATTTATGTACGCATTTGTGACTATGTCAATATAATCGTACTTATTATATTATCACTCGTTTTTGCAGACTACGATGGTATAAAATATTTTTTAATATACATACCATGGAACACACCCATGTAAACTATAAACACATTCGAGTGAAGAAACTTAAGTTGATAGGTAGGTACCTACTGTATTTTATAGTAGGTAGGTACTGTTTTAGTATTCCACATAATACTAAAAAATACGTCTCTAGCTCTACCTAAATAAATATTTATTGTATAAAAACAGTAAGCATGTACCTACCTACCTTTCGTAATATCTATCAAAGTGACAAAAAAGAGGTCAAATTTCTAATGTCTATGTGGAGAAAGTGTAGGTTTAATGATTATAAGCCTAATGATACCTAATTTTTGGTCGCATCTTGTTCACGAAACCGGTCATTTAAGAGTATTGCATCGATAAGTAATTTTTAATCTAGGTTTATACATATTATAGTAACCAATGTAGATAAATGTTGAACCGATAACAGTGTGATAATGACATCAGTTATATTTGCTGATAAATCTTATCAGCATATGGTACGACATAGCGTACAGGCTTGGCTATGTGCGTAACTAGGTACATGTGAAATGCAAATTTAAAATCCGCCTGTGAGCCATATGCGTCATTAATAACTATAATAAGTTACAAAAACACCCGTTTTTCACTTATCAATGACGATTCAAAATTAGAGATTGACAATTTATAATGTAGAGTTTATCCACATTATAAGTAAAAGCGGTAAAACATGTTATGTTTTTAATATCGCGCTGACTCAAATAATTATATTTCTATGTCAGAATGAGGAAAACAATCTCATCGTATGATATTACGTTACCTACTAAATAATACTACATAATTACACAAGTTTCTATACTTATATTTGAATTTTCAGGAACTATAAAATTGTATCTGAGTATCCAGTTTTATATTTCTTAGTAGACTGTTTCTAAATGTAGCATAATTATTAGATATGCAAAACATCTCGTGGGTATGTAAATTTGGGTAGACGACTGAGTAACGGTGTAACGGGTTATTGTTCGGCGGGAGTTTTGAGCGTGTCTACTTTTGACAGCTTGAGTCTAAGTAAGCAAGTGTGGATGTTTCAATTTCAAACATTATTTTGGTTTAACAAAGCAAAAATAGTAAAATTACACTAATATCTTATAACTCTCGCTTAAAACTCTGTAATGACTTTAATAAACGTGATAAGCAACAGCTGCTGACGATTTTGAATGCCAAAGTAGGACACATATTTTACGGTAGAGTCGGTATATATCGGTATATATAGCATAATTTATAAATTTAATAAGAATTTAGAGCTTACCTCTATACAAGTGTCAAAACTGGTTACTAAAAATCAAATATTTGAGCAATCCTTCACTGCACTTTATAAATAGCTCTACCACACTGTCTGTAATGTCATGGCACGTTTAAAATATATGTATAAACTTTTAGTTTAAAATTGAGTTCAGAACTGGTAATATAATGAGATAACCGTGATCGAGAGCCTGACCCTGTGTAGGTCGTCGTGATGTAGACGGAAAATACATGGATTGTAGCGACCGAGGTGAGGCGAGTGCCGCAGCCAACTGGCGACTTGCCCTACTGCGCGACCACGTACAGCTCGAGTATAAAGTTCACTTCACAGTTCGCGAAGACATGGTAAACACCTTCATTTTTCGCGCGCTACTATCGAAACGTTCAGAGACGTGCAAAGTTCATATTATAGTAATAATTAAGTTACTTATGTTACTGTGAAAGGAAATAATGTGGAAACGTTAAAAATAATACATACGGCTAAATGGTTTTGCTGGTTGGCCTCGTCCATGATGCCGGCTTCGGTCACTGACAATATCACGGTGCACGTGCTTGGAAGCGTCCGCGCAGATGACTGGGTGCGCGTCGTTTACACGCGTGCGCTGTTATTTCTCAACCGGCTCTGATAAACAACACTAGCTTTGGCTAATCAGAGGTGATTGCCACATTATTAGTAAAGTACCTATTCCTGAGTAAGGTAAAATACTATCTAATCTTTTTGAATTCAATAAAATTATAATTATATAATATAATTTATACGGCGAAATTTAAATATATCGGACAACTCATTACTATTTTCTTCCAGGACAATTTTTTGTATGGCCCTTTTGATAGGTCTTTTTGGACTTAATCATGATTGATTAATGTGTCTACCGAAATTAATGAATGAATTAATCCACAAATCACATAAGTAAAGATAAATAAATGTTTGAAATAACACCTAATCTCTAAGAAAATCTATTTTTTTTATCAATAATTTATAAAAGCAAACAGATGTGCGATTAATAAAATGTAGATGATAGTCATTGTAGGTTTGATTAATTTTAGGGAATAACATATTATAGCAGGAGCAACAACTTTAGATGGATAAGCTTTCAGTACCTAATAAACTTGCCGATAAATAATTAACATCTTTAGGTAGCCAGGTTTAAACTATGCCTACGTTTTAAATAAAGAAGAAGTAAATAAACAATAGGTTCATTTGTAGATTTTTTTAAAAATGGTCTATACTATACAAAAAGGGCGAAAATTTGTGTCAGTCATGGTTAATGGAAAACAATTTTTGGTAGAATATTTTACAAAGATTAAAGCACCACATACATCTATCCAGTGTTAGGAACGTGGCCTATGGGCCTACCCTACAAGCAAAGTTATAAAGCTCCTGCGCGCGCCGGTAGTTGAGGGCGTGATTCACACTTCCTCAAACTTTACTTTGAATCACAGACTAGCTTTTAGTTGTATTATCTATTCAATCCATTTATAAGTCGTCTTAAAAGTAGATTTTACTTAATAGAAGTTAACTTGACATGTTGACTTAAAAGTAGACTTTAATTCAACGCAAACTGCGGTCTGTGAATTTTGCCTTGACTGATGTGTGTAATGAGATCATGTAACATGTCGTAGGCACTGATATTTTTTAAGCCCCTGACGGAGCATGTCTCTACCAGCCACATCCCAGACATTAGACTGATGTTGTCCTTAATCTTTCATACGTTATATAAGTGTGAATGTCTAGTAATAATGGTTTCCTTAAGTAATTAACATAGTACAAACGTTTTACTTTACTTACCAAGTTCAAATTAAGGTCATCACGCGATACGTCTTAAGGTGGATATAAGAATTTATGATATCTTGAGATAAACAAATAAATGGATTAGGTACTGGCTGATTACTTTCAGTAAAGACCCCCAGTTGGATTAAGTTGTCAATTTTTTTTGAGACAACATACATAAAAGGCTTCAAGCCTTTACAGTATATTGTCTCAAAAAATTTGTGAAAATAAAGTCTAATTTAGCACAAATAAATAGAAAAATTAAAATTCGTCTATTTAAAACTTATTCAATTTCACTTCACTTTTTATAATATGTTTTTGCCTCCACTGTAAATACTTTGACTCTGCCAATGTCTAGGTTGGAATACACAAGGCAAATAATTATCGTAATTTCATATTCAACGGTAGGTATTTATAATTTGTAATTTCCAGCTATTTGATGAATCTGCCATCAAACTGACATATTCATTCAAATCCTCTTTAGCCTCGCCTCGGTAGTTGAAAGGATTTCATAGAGTATATTTAACCTGAAATCTTTCTACAGTGTGATGATACTCTTTACTATTTGTAAATCCTCGAAGTGCGATGTGCATTCCATCGCGCCTAGACATGCGCGACGCACGTGCGTCAGAGAGCCACATCTTTGTAGGGAACAGCCACGACCACGATTTACGCGCCTCAGGGCGATTGGTATCTAGCGTTTGGACGGGTGTTTGCCTCGTACATATTTTATCGACCCGAGCATGCGTCAGTCACCATTTATTTTACACATGCCTCAGCCTAAGGCGTGAGACATTCATCGTGCGCAGTGCGTGTCTAGCAAAGTGCATAGCTGGAAAATTGCACTGAGCAGCATGTTAAATACTTACCTATTTTTGAATTCCGGTTCTACACTATAAAGGAATCCTCAAAAAAAAGAATCCTCATTGAACATCTAAAGGTTTTCTTCACGAAAACAAAGCAAATTAGTTGGCCATTAACTACTTTTAGGTATTGAAGCAATTATACCTACTGAGACAAAAAGTTTGTAGAGAACCTTCTACGAGGCAGTATGACGGACGGTCGGTTATACGAATGAGATTAACTAAAAGCATTAAATTGATATTTTAATGTTATACAGTTACTATGTTATTACAGAGAATATTTGTATACTGTGTACCTATTGCTATTTTTTTTATAGTACTAAGGTGAAAAATAAGCACACGACTACGCCTGATGGTAACCGGTTGCCGTAACCTATAGACGCTTACATCACTGGCACGTTGACAACCCTGTGCAGGATTATGAAAGGGGAGAGAAGATTATGGAAGGGGGATTATGGAAGATTGTCAATATTCTGTGCCTCCACTACCACCACGAAAAATTAGTTTTAATTAGCGTCTTTGTGGCCAGCAAAGAGAGCTGTAAATTATCAACATTAATCATTAAATTCAGCCACTAACTACCAATAATATAGTAACAATAACACCTCTCTTTGTGAGAGGAGGACAAACACTAACCAATCGACTGCTTAGGTACTTTTTGGGTCGCGGGTTCGAGACTCAAACATTTATATGACTTACAAATAATGATTCGGTTCTGATTCACAAATCACAATACGCAACTGTTAGGGGTTTCCACATAGCATTAGGATGGATACCATAGGGCCCTTTTCTAAAGCTCGATTCACTAGTGTCCTAGATAGCTATTAGCAGTATTCAATTATTTCATAACTTTTTTGGCGTTATACTTAAATTAAAAGAATTTGTTTCTAATGAAGTATTTAAACCTTCAATAGGTATATAAAAATATTTAACAATTCCAATTAGAATTTTTTTACTATTATTATAGTTATTAATCATTATAATTCAATTAATTCAAATAAATAATATTGTATATTCATGTCGAATTTAAGCTTTTTAGTATTTTTATAAGTCTGCGAGAAAATTACAGTCGGACCGACTGACGGAAATGACGAAACTATGAGAGTTCTGTTTTTGCCGTTTGGCTTCGGAACCCTAAAAATAGTGACAAGAATTTCGATTTAGGTGACAAGACTAAACATTTAGATTTCGTAATTTTTTTTTATAAAAAAAGCAAGATCAATTTTAGTTGCTTTATACAAATCGATTCTATACAAGAGTACCTAACAAGCTCCTAAAAAGCTTATATAGATGTCTATATAACTTGTATAAAACTGTAAAACGCAACGCGCTTATTATGTAAACCGCTTTTTTAAACTTTCTAACTAAGCTTCCAAAGAAAAAGTTTCGAAAGTGGACGTATTATTTTGATTGCAACAAATAAGTTAAATCAGTCCGAAAAACTGCTCGAGACACAAATATTTTAAATATAGGCTCGAGTTGAGAAAAACAGCCCGATAAAGTTATTATTTTTAAGTTTTACGACGGTTTTTTTATCAGTTTCCAAGGTATCACAAAAAATGTTCCCACAGTACAAGTATTTTCATATTAGGACCAATAACTAATGCATTTAAATAATTTGTTTTGCTAAGATCGTTTGGCTTTATTACCGTTACCGTTTAATTACTCACTTTGTTTCTTTTAGTGCCTATTTAATTTCCAAATACTAACAAATTGTCAAAAATAATGTAAGTAATAAATTATAAGTAGAATTCTCTCCTAAATTAAGTAGGTACAATATTATACGGAGCGACGCGACTTCCACGACTGACTACGCGTAGGGCGACGCGCGACGTAGGCACTCGCGCTCGTAGCAATTGACGTAGCGGTAGCTAAGTGCAGTGACATACTGTGCAGGTACTTGTCTAAATTCTCGAAGCTATCCCTATCTGACTCTGTCTTTTTTTTGCATGTTAGAGCCTGGTAATGAAGTGAGGTTCTACCGGTGAATTTATGTTTCACGCCGGCAAGTAGGTACCTACGTACTCAGTAACATTATGGGATGCGTTTCCGAAGGTGAGTTTACGGTGACTTTTAGCGGAAACCCAATTACCCCCCCCCCCCTAAAAGGACATTGCAGGAGCTCGATATTCAAAAAATCATTTTCACATAATAATAATATCCTACCTACGGATTTCAAGTTTCACTACCTAGTACCTACCTACTTGTATAGAAGGGGTCCTATCACTTAATTCTAATTTCTGCCGATAAAGTGTAAGTAGGTAGATAAAAATAGTTATGGCGAACATGACTATGACTACCCGCTACGAAATTCATAAGCTAGGTATAAACCTAGCCTAGCTTATGAATTTCGTAGCGGGTAGTAAGGGTAGATACTATTACCTACGTGAAAATGTTTCATGAATCATGATCATGACGTACGAATTTGAAAAAAAAAATCGGCTAATACCTATAAAAAACGACTTCCTGGTACCTATTGAAACTAGAAAATTTCAGGTGATAATAGTACATTTACATTTTGCCCATTTGCCCCGTTTGCCCCATAGAGGAAAAATATTGAAAATTTCAGGAGGTGATAATAGTACATTTACATTCTGCCATTTGCCCCTTAGAGGAAAAATTTTGATCATTCTTCCAAGATTTGCCCCTATCGGGGCAAAACTTAAAAACGTCAAAATAATAATACGATGTCCAATTTTATCATTGAACTCTATATAACTCTACATTAGCACGAATAATTCACAATACGTTCCAGTTTATGTGACTTTGAGTAGGTATTGGCAATAAAAAAATCATATGAATAAGAAAATTCTATTTACACAAAACATAAAATAAATATTACAGACAATTTTATAAGAAATTTTTAGTCAATATTGTCGTTATAGATTTATTTATTTTGTTCATTGATTGAACACTCTCAACTCGCAATGATTTCGGAACGAATGGAATGTATTCTTGGTCGGCCATGTTTTGCACAACAACATCACGTCGCATAGCAAACGTCAACTATTCGTTTACGATTTTCAGAAAATATCTAATTAATCACTTTTAATAAATCAATTTGTATTTCTTTTGGAATTTAATTAAATGTCAAAATGAATCGAGCCGAGGGGTTGGTGCAACGAAGAAACGTAAACGTAAATAAGGACAATGCAGAATTAAAAGAAAACCACGACGTCGATGATAAGAAAAATGATAAAAATTATGATGACGGGGATTCAAAGGAAACACGATTGACACTGATGGAAGAAGTATTACTTTTAGGACTTAAAGACAAAGAGGTAAGAATATACCTACATATTGTGGTACGTGTCAATTACTTTGAAATACGAATGTCGTGACTTTCAACTCATACACGATCATGCTTTCAGGGTTACACATCATTTTGGAATGATTGCATATCCAGCGGCTTGAGGGGATGTATTTTAATTGAACTTGGTCTAAGAAGCCGCGTAGAGTTAGAACGAGCTGGTATGCGTAGAAAGGGATTGTTATCTAGAAAAGTAATAGTTATATCAGGTAAGAGAAAGGTGTAATTAGCTATAACGCGCCTAATTTTTCACGTACCTATTAGATTATTCAAATTATTTTCATATTATTTTCATTCATATAAGTACTATTCTTTTAAATTTAGTCAATTGACACTACTTACTAGTTCTTTCTTGATGATAAAATGTTAGTGGCATTAGAAAGACGACTGTCTATTAATTACCTATTAATGACCACCATTAGTAATGCTACAATCAGCTATAGTTGAACATGAGTGTGAGTGTGCTAATTCAAATTTCATGGCTTTCCGCATAATACTGTTAAAAATATTTTATATAGGTATTTATAATTGTTGTTATGTAAATGATTATAAAAAAGCAATTTTATCCTTAAAAAATCCCATCATAGAAGGAAAATTTAGCATAATGCTTAATGTAACATAATAAAGTAAAAAACATAAAGCTTTTGAATAGGTAGTTTACTCATTATTTTTCTACAAATAATAAGGTGAAAAATAGTAAATTATTAATATTAGTTAATTATTATTCTTAAAAAATTGATTAAGAGCAGGGTAACTTTTTCTTTCGAATTTTATTCTATTTTTTATTTGAAACTTTAGTATTCCCTATGCATGGTCCATAAATACTTTGAAATTTTACTATAAGTAGTTAATATTTCAATGTTACAAACTGCCAAATGAACTGACAATTATGCTTTTTCTATTATTTATTAAAAAGGCATGTGTCCACGTGATCATAGATCCACCTAATGGTAAGCTACTTCTGTGCCAGATGAGATAATACCCACGGGTCAAATATTTGTGTAATTTGTTGCTGTATGTATATCTGTCAAAATACTTATGATACAGATGAAATTAAAATACAATATTGTGTCATATATTATTGGCTTAAATACAAACAACAATTTTATTATTTCAGATACACCAACTGGTGACGTTTTGCTAGATGAGGCCTTGAAACATATGAAAGATACAGATCCACCTGAGACAGTACAAAGCTGGATAGAATACTTAAGTGGTATTGTACTATTTATTCTGTTGCAAACTCAACACAATGACCTATTTTGGTTCAAAGAAGGGATAATATTGAATTTAAATTGCAGGTGAAACATGGAATCCAATGAAACTAAAATATCAGTTGAAAAATGTCCGAGAACGACTGGCTAAAAATCTTGTGGAAAAAGGAGTCTTAACAACTGAGAAACAGAACTTCTTACTGTTTGACATGACCACTCATCCCTTGACTGACAATATTGTTAAATGTCGCTTGGTTAGAAAGGTAATAGTTGCAACTCCATATTTAATTGCTTACTTGAGAATACATTGTAATCAACCATATAGGCCAAATGCCAAATGTTTTGAATTTATCAAGTCTCTACTCCTATTTGCTCATTAACTGCCACATTTATTTCTATCTATACTGTTATCAGTGTTGATAGTATACTTCCTATAATTTAAAGTGATTAATTATAACACATTATTCTGATAAATAAACCTTTTAAAATATTTTGATTTGGAGGTTAGATAGCAAGATAAATAAATATTAGTTTTCATGGACTTCATATTTAGATTGGGTACTTGTACATAATTATATTCTGACATGTTTTCTGTAATATAATACAATGATGTCCCATGAAAAAACATGTTTTTGTAATTATATTAGTGCTATTGGTAATTTCATAAAAGATAAACAGGTGGTTTTATCAAAACAAGTTTATTTCAATAAGAAAGCAAAGTCAGTGTTGGATATAATGGTATCCAAAATATGTAAACATTAATGCATTACATAAACAATGTAGTGTAGAGTTTAAATATACATGTCTGTTTGTGTTAACATTATGTACATTGCATTGTGTGCAGGTTCAAGACGCAGCCCTGCGGCGCTCGATCACTGACGTCGCACACGCAGACAAGCGATCTCTGGCGTTGTTAATGCTCGCTCACTCGGCTGACGTCTTAGAAAATGCGTTTGCACCCCTCTCAGATGAAGATTACGAGTTAGCAACGCGACGCGTGCGCGCACTATTAGATCTAGATTTCGAGGCTGAAGCTATGCGACCAGATGCCTGCGAGATTATGTGGGCGGTGTTTGCAGCATTCACTAAATAGCGGTAAAACGTGTCGTCATCACTGGTTGGCAACTAGAATATGGTAAATTTGTGTTGGATAAAAAAATCTTTTTAGCCCATTTTGTAAAATCGAACTAAACAAATGTAAGTTAACATGATCACCTTCTTTGTTTAAATAAAATAAAAGAAACAGCTAATGACACAGAACTACAATTAAAAGCAGTTGTTGTTCCCCCACTGGTTTGCAGACATATATTATTCATTGTTATTGCTGTATGTCAGGCGAAATGGAATTGTACAAAAAAAAAACAATTAAATATTAATTTAACCAGTATTAAATTATTTCATTCAGTTCATTTGTGAGTTATTAAATCGGTATTGGAAGTAGTCTATGTGTTTTTAAGAAATAACAAATTAATGATTGGTATTCATTACAATAGTCATTTTTAAAATGGTCATTTGATTTTACTTCTTTTTAAGTGTAGTTTCTAAATTTATTTTATCTTATAGCACAAAAATGTACCTACCTAATTTGGTGTTTTAAATACCTATATGAAAACTGGTTTAACCTAGAATCGAAGAAGCATTTTGAGAAATATAATTAAGATTGAAGTGAACACGAACACAGTTCAACCTGGGTCCCAAAGTACTACCACTATCAAAAACCATATGTATGAATTTGTTCGCAAGTGTGTTCAATATTCTCTGAACACTGGCCACACAAAACATAAAGATCGGAGCGCCTCGAAAATTTCGAGTATTCGATGTTCATCAGTGGATATGTGGCTTTATAATTTCTCAATGGATCGTTTGATGACTTTTATTGACAAAGATCTCTATCTAACTACGCGAGGATAACTTGAACATGCGTATATTATGATAACTGGTTAGTTTGTCAACGATAGCCACCTAATAGCATTAGATATTCCGCCTGAAAACATGATAAACAAAAGTTATAAAATACCTTATTCATGTACTTAAATAATCAATATGCTTGAATATATACAACCATAAAACTCCAAGAAGCGCTGAAAATGTTTCAGTTTTTTCTTGAAACTTTCAGTTACGATGGTCTTCGATTTTTAGGTCATGATGTATAAACTTGTGCTGCTGCATGGTAAACAATCTAGCTATTATTCTTTTTGCATTTAGTTTTCATATATCTGTGAAGTACATATCGCTTACAAAATATATTTTTATAAAAAATATAAAAATAACAGTTATTGTAATTGCTGTTATTTTTTATTTTAAATTAATTCGTTTCCTCATGATTAATCCGCATATAATATTTTCTTGTATTATGTTTCTTGTCTTTACCATTTATTATACCTCAGTGCACTTGTTTACACATATTAGCTTAAATGTATTATTTGGTAATAGTACCTATACTGTATTATCATATCTATTTAAAAATCATTAGTAGGTTTTGAATATGTATGTTGATCTGCTTTTCAATAAATTGTAGTAATTTTTAAGAAAATTATATTATGTTCTAGGTATATTATTAAATTTTCATAATTGGTGTTATATGATTGTTTTTTAAGCGTTTTGTTATCATGTGGTTTTTTAAATTTTGCGTTAAGTCTGCCTAGGGCGTATTTGATTATCAAAAATTAATACATCTGCGATAAAAAGTCGATGTTCAAAATATCGAAACTTAAAATTGCGAACGTTTTGAAATATCTACAATCATGATATCGAAGTCTGAAATGTCTCCTATGAAAATACCAAGAGATTAATAAATCGAATGATTCAAAATGACGTTATTTATTACACCTTTGTATAAAATATGTGCGTAAAAAATACCGACTAGTTAAAAATATATCGATAACATGATAACCATCCGACTCGGTTAGGTAAGCCTTCTCATTAGGTTTATAAACGTATTATATACTTTCCGACATTTTAAACTTTAGACAAAACCGTTCGCGATTTTAAGTTTCGATATTTTGAACATCGACATTTTTACTGTTGATGTACGTATTAATTTTCGATAATCAAATGTGTACCCCTGCCTGAAAACTTTGAGACTGGTGAGAATTGTGGAAGTTTTTTTTACAACCAAATTTCTTATTACAGGGTAGGTATACATAAATCTTGTGTCAATGTGTGTTATTAAAAATGTAAACAACCTGTTTTGTTAAAATTCTTAGGTAGGTACATTAAACACTCACCTAATGGAATCATAATACTTTTATCTGTTTATTGAAGGTTAAAACTTGATACCTACCTCGCCAGTTGGTCTAATTTGGATTAAAATATTTAAAATTGTAAGTATATAAGTATTTTTAATAAGTAGTTAACGTAACTTATTAAAAATACTTCAGACAAAAATTGAGGAATATGGTGCGAAGTGACCCGCTTGTCTTTTTACCCCCATTTTCCTTAAAAAAAACTGAAGGGAAACAGCATTCCTGAGAGATGTTCTCGGTGGTGTGTTGAAAAGATGTTTAAACTCCAAGGGCCTTTACTTATAAAAACATCACTCTTAATTACTGATTAAATTATACCTGTCATTATATCATTTAATATCCCGTTGTTTACATTTTTAATAAAATGGATTGACACAAGATACCTATAGTATAAAATTCTTATTATGTATTATATTACGTGATTGCCAGAAATAGGCTCACTTAACGTTGTGTAAATAACGCACCGAATTAATGATTGTTCTAGAAATGGGTGGATACTGGGTGGATTCATTCATTCACTAAAAAAAACGATTTCGCTCGGTGTAAATCATTTTAGATAAATAACGCACGAGATTTCTATCCCAGTATATTATAAGATTTATAGATTGTTTTGTCATTATTTTAAATAAATTTTAGTTATATTATACTTACCTCTAAGTTAAAAGTATATACAAATGAAGCAACATTTTCAAAAGCTTGCCATGAATGAAGAATATGGACTTTTATTTACAATTTTAATTTATGTCGAGCGTCATTAGTAAATGCCTGTTTTTAATATTCCATTCGTTAAGCTAAAACGGCGCTGTTAAAAATTAAACTACAAAATTAATAAATAATAATATCCGTGTTGTCATTTTAATATAATTTATGAATAGGTATAAATTACAGATGGCTCTATATGGAATATAATTATGTTAAATTGATGCGTAAACGAAATATGTGTCACATGCAGTACGGTTATAATAAACTTTAGCGCATAAGCTACTTTTAGAATTGGGTTTGTATATAAATACGATACTACTTTGGTTTGTATATACCTAACCATAAAGCCGAAATTAAGTTGAAAATAAATTCAAAAGTGATGGAGACATGTATAAAATTAAGGTAAATAACTATGTATCATACACATACTATATAATATTTAGAAAATTACTCAAATATATTCCTTAGTAAATATGATGAGTTTTTAAATTGAATAATGAGAAAATATTTTAACCCTCTAACGAATGATACTAAATTCTCTACTGAAATACGACGATTTAGTACCTATCTTCTGTACTGATTGGTTCAGAATCTCGTTTCAGTAATGAATCCAGTACCTAATTAATCTTATTCTAGTACCTTTTGAATCTCATTCCAATCCCGCCACACCTTGTTTTACCTTGCTCAAGCGCCTTATAGCTTAAGCAAAATTATTAAGCGATTAATAATTTTGCTTCAGCTATGAGATGCTTTTTTTAAGAATGTCCACCAGTCCTATGACGTTAGAATACCTATACCTTTTTTTAAGTAAGAAAAAAACAACGGTAATTTGGGGTTGGTAAGTACGTACCAAGAAATAAAATGCTTAATTTAATTTTTAATTTTTTCTTTATTAAAAACTCACACTTCTGCCTTCGCACGGTGGATAAGTCTTGTATCTCTTTATATGACATAATTTAAATGATAGTAATTCAGTTCGCATTTAACTGTTGGTATAGGTACCTACTAGTGCAGATCTTGGTTGGATTACATTGTCATAGCGAAATTACTTACTATTGTGAATTTAGTTTGTGAATTCATGTATAATATTGGATAGATACCTACCTATTGAGTTATAAATTAGTATGTCAACAGTAATTTGGTGTTTTTATAGAACAATAAAGTTAGTTTAGTAGTGAACTAAACGACTAACGTTTTAATGAACGATTTCCGGCCCACAAATTTCGATTATGTAACATTGCTTAAGTAGGTACATACGTATTCTATTAAGTATCTGAATTGAGTCATAATTTGATTAAACTAGTGACGTGAAATCAGCCTAGAAATTCATGGATATTTAAAAAATACTTAATAGGGATTGATAATATTATTATTTAGTAATTAAGAGTAGGTAGGTACCTACTTTCCATGTGTGCAAGTACTTACAGTGTTTTTATTAGGAAATAAATATTAGGTTAGGCCGGATAATATTAATTACATCACCTCTATAATATCTACAGTATCTACTTAGTATATTTTAATGGTACCTACCTACTTTTACACATGTTTATACAGGGTGTTTTAAAAAATACTAACAGTAAACTCTGGAAAGTAACTTTTTTACATCATACTTTAGTTCTACGACTTTTAATTATTATGAAAATATTTTTTACAATAAATTAACAAAAATAAAAAATATTTTTGAAATTAAAACTATAAGGGTCTGTTCATAGTCTTCAGGATAGGCTTTACTAGTAGGTAAATTGAAATTATACAGGGTTATTTGTAAAACACCCGCAACCTGGAAAGGGGTTATTAAACTCATCATTATGAACAACTTTTACTATGGGACCAACCCTGAAATCGCAAAAAAAAATCAGCTGTTCCATACATTTATGTTCACATAACTCAACGAAATGAATGGCACAGCTGATTTTTTTTGCGTTTTCAGGTTGCGCGTGTTTTACAAATAACCCTGTACCTATATGTATGACAGCTCATTATTTTGATTACTTACTACGAAATACCTATCACAAAGTTTTTTTTGAAGATTTAAATATTAATAAGTACTTAATCAAAAGTAAAATGTCATAGAACTACACTTAATGGTTTGTTGTATTGAAATTACCTGCGACAGGTTGTTAGTATCTCAAAATAGCCATGTATGAAAGTTCACAAGTTCAAATAAATACCATCAATTTCAAATCAGTACAGATTTAGAGGGAGTATGCTGTAAATGAGGGACCTATAAGTAGATACAAGCTAGCAAACTATGTGAATACTTAGGTACCTACTGTACAAACTGAAAACTGGTAGGTACCTACCTATTAACAGTTTTAATGAGAAGTAAGTAAAATACCTGTGTCTGTACCTATTTTACCTCTCACTAAAACGGACAGTTTTTACATAGTTTGAAAATTCGTACTAGGTCCACGAGAATAAAAGTTAAGTATTACAAAACAATGAAACTAAGTACCATCCCAACATTCCCAACATATGAACATTTACCGGTTGGTTCTCTTTCTCACAGCCCAAAGACTCCTTATTCAAATTACTGTTCTAATTAGGTATTAATGCATTATTCCTAACAATACACAATTCTGTACACTTTTTACTATTGCAATTAAAATTCAGTAATCGGATAAATAAATACTTTCCTAAACATAATATAATCATAAACATACAGTATTGCTGATCGCCCTAAAGCGTTTACATGGCAAACCAAAATATTATTTATTCTGCAATTATTTTGGTTCATATAATTTATGCTTATAATAAAAATACACCTAAACTTGTTTGTCGCATAAAAATATTACAAAAAAATATTTGGACCGCGACCGCAATTTGTAGAAGTTATGTAAGTAAGTATACATATAATATTATACTACTTAAACTTATTTTAAGATAACTCGTGTGGATAAATTTTAATTTGAATAGGTCAATATTTAAATACTTACCTATACCTAATTGTTAAACACGGCATCGCAGGCGAATTAATATTGTATAGCTTTAGAAAAACATTGAATGTAGTCTCTCGTGAATAAAGTAAACAAACACAAAGGTATAAAATATAAATGCACAAGTTCTACATTAGATAAATTATTAGGTGATCATATTTATTTATTAATTGGTGTTTTACTAAAGGCGTCTATTATGTGGCAATATTTATCAATTTATTAAATAACAAACTTAATAAATAATATCAATGTCAGGATTTACGAGTTTACCTATCTATAGATTTTTTAATCTTACTTAGAATTTAACGCGTATAAAATAGGTTACAAATAATAATATTGATGCTACTTAAAAATAAAAAAGAAGGAACAATAAAGACTGTTCGGAAGATTAATATTAGATACAGGAGGTATCCCTCGTGTTAACTTATTTGAATATGATAATTTAATACTGGGATAAAGCGTTTTGAGATCGTATGTGAATTTAAATGGTGGATGAAGAAGGTCTTCGAGTCGTTGCCCGCTGTCACCAGGCCTCAGTGTATCGGATGTCGTACTCCTGTAGTTGAGGCAGACGCTGGCGCAGAATTTCAAACGCTTCGGCAGATAATTTGGTGCTATTCAAATTTAGGCGACGTAAGTTCGAGAGACCTGGAAAGAAGGCTTGATTAATTTCTTGGTTTAACTTTCAAAAAAGTTCCTATTTATTCATACCTTAACATATTATAATATAATATATTGTTTTTTATAGGTAGGTAGGTACTAGTATATATTTACAACTTTATTATAAGTAAGTATTACCGAAAACTGAAACCCGTGTCAAATATTTTCATATAGATATCTATAGAATCTATATAGGTAAGTAAAATTAAAAAATGAATACTTAGGTATTATAAGCTTGTATAGTACTTTAATAAAAATCTAGCTGTAAAATCGGTTGTATAATCTCAATCACTACGCATGTCTTAGATTATTGAAGAATCTATATTATACATAAGAATTAATACCTGACAATGCCTCAATTCCTTTGTCAGATACGGGCGTTTCGCAAAGGTTGAGAACCTGAAGTTTTGGAAGATGCTCAGCAATGAGTTGCACTCCACTGTCGCCGAATTTGGTAGCCCACAAGTTTAGGTAGCGTAAAGATGGCAACTGTAGGAGATAAATTATAAATCTTTATTAGTAGGCAATGACTGTTATTTTTATAGACATTTGGAGTAGAGACTTCTTTCATTTTTCACTTCAAACTTGGAATTCAACCTAATTATGAGATTTTCCTTACAATTACCAGACTTGAGGTCCACATTGAGGATAAGAAAGGATCCCTAAAGCTAGCGGACTAGCATTTATTAGCATTGAACTTTAGTACTTTTATTATAATAAAAAAGTGTTTTACCTTTTTTAAACTATGTAATTAGTACAAATTGCTAAACCTTTAAATAATAGGGTCTGTATTGCATGTACCTACTTTACGTCATACTCATAACATACCTTAATGAGATGATGTGCGCAGGCACTAGTAACGCTGGTGAAAGCAAGAGAGAGGCACTCGAGGTTGCCGAATGCGCCTGCGTCTAGCAGCGCGGCCACGTCGGCATCCGTCGCGCGCACTGGCAGCGCCAGGCGACGGGGACCACCCTCTGCTTGCTATAATAAAAAGTTTTTGTATTTTTTCGTTTGTGTGTACCCAAATTAAATAAAAAATCAAGAAAATAGAGAAAAAGTCAAGGGATAGAGTTTAGGATAGTTTTCTCTTATTAGACATAATTTGCTTTCGCCAATAAATTTAAACACACTCACTAGTCTCTGTAGGTTTTGTTGTCTTTCACATAAATCTCTATAACATTTGTCTCCTATTTCAGTGCCTTGTAGTGCAGCAATGATTTCCAGCTGAGTTTGATCTCCACCGGCGATCTCCCATTCCAAAAATAAACTTAGAGCCTCAATAGCAGCGGGCTGAAAATAAATTTTGCATAATTAGATTTTTTTTAATTCCTTCATCTTTATGAATACCTTTAATTTTTAATTTTTAAATGATGATACCTTTTTATGAAAAAATAATTCAGTGTTTAACTTACATGTGCAGACAAAGCGACTAGAACGAAATCAGGTAGCTGCTTGTGCATACTCTGAAGAAAACTTTTACGTTTACAGCAACAATTTAGTAGACTTCCAAGCTGAAAATAAAATAATCATTAATTTATTATAATCCCATCAATTGTAATAGTAGTAGTAATAGTGTAGTAATATAATTCATGGTGTAGTCAGATTATAATATTTTTCATAAATTTTGTCTGTGGTCAAAAAAAATATTCACCTGTATCAAAAAAGTTTATTTGTCTAACTTACCATATCTCCCCAAATCTGACACAGTTCATCATGTGATAATGCTAGCATAGGATCAGAGGGTGCAGCCGCTCTGAGCCACGAAGGTGGGTACAGTCTCGCAGCGCGTGCGGGCGCTACGCATGAGTGAGCAGCGCAGCGCGGGTCATGCGCCAACGCATGCAACACTCTGCCTAGCCTCCTAGCTACGCGCGGGCAGCTCATAGCACGCGAGCATAAAGGCACTGGCTGAAGAACAGCGCCAACCACTACGAGCCAATCTTCGTATTCACACCTATAAATAATTTTAATTATTCTCATTTATTCAAATACAATACACATAAGTCAAGTCTGCTATTCTTACGTAATGATATTTTTTTTGCATTTTTTGGCTTGCAGACTTAAGAAATAATACTTAGTCATAAAAATAAATAAAAATAGTTTCCCTTTAAATGTTTTGCTAAGTGCAAAACTCGAAAACACCTGGACCGATTTTAATTAATTTTTTGTGTATGTTTGTGAATGTGTTGATGGTTTATGACAAGTGACTCTGCAGAATATATCGTATTTCACATCTTACGTAGATACTTACTGCTGACTAAAACGAAAGGATAGATTTATCTAAATTAGTTGAACTTACATATGCTCTAAGATGTCAGCAAAGCATAAGACTTCATCTTCAGTATCGTCGCACACGTGGGGGGTGGCGGAGTCGCGGAAGTGATCATCTAGAGCGGCCAGCGCTACGGCTGCAAGGTTCGGAGCTGCGCGAGGGTAGGGACAGCTCGCGCGGCTGCCGTGGGTCACCTCCACGAACCGACGCACTAGGGAACTGCCAGAGTTGTGCGCGCTCAAGGCACTAGGGACATAGAAATAAAAACAATTAAACTTATAATATTTAAAAAGGTGGACTACAGGGCAAAAGCCTCATCTCGTACAGAGAAGGATCTAGCTCATTGCGTGTTGTGTCACTGTCACGGCGATTTCAAGCTATATAAAACAATCGAAGTCCCAACTTTTCGATTGTTTTATATTTCTGTTATTTCATATACCTACCTAGGTAAGACTTCCCAAAATCTTACCTAGGTATATGAAACTCTTTAATTACCTATAAGTATTTAGGCAAGCAGCACGATTTAGAAAGATACGTCTAACCTTAATTTTTCTTGTAGGCAAAAAAATAACAGTAAGTAATTTTCTTTCAGAGAGCTCATAATAGATGGCGCCACATGTCTTTCAAACCATGATTGAATTTTAAATTCTAAATTAACGCGAGCAAAGCCGCAGGTGAAAGCTAGTTTTCCTATAAATTATTATCTTGTAGGTAACTAGGATTCCAACGTCTACATTATAAATAGCTAATAGCCCGTAGACCTATTTCACACAACATTGTAGATACCTACCTTAGGTATATCTATAATTTTGTAACATTATCGTGAAATCAATTGACGTCATTCAAGTGCTCGAATTGATTGACTTTAGCTAAAAGCAATTAATCACCTGTATTGTAACCAAATGAGGTCACAAGGCTAATACGATGTTATGCAGGTCACATTACTGTAAGAAGTAAGTAGGCAAATTTTTCCCTATATAGGTATAATTATTTCAGTTATTCTATTATTATTAGTATAGCGACACCTGCTTGGAGTGATTACGTAGCGTATATTTACTTAATCTATTACAAACCATCGATGTGTGCAGCCTTTTTTTTAGCTTATTTATCCTTTAATCAGACTTATCTCCTTCATCGTCATCATGAGGAGTCATCATATTGAGACGGAAAGGTCTGTATTTGATTTGTAAAGTTTCCAAAGAGTCATCCCGGTGGCAAGTGCGTCACAATTTCGCCGGTAAATTAGTTTAATCTTGATCACCAAGAAATATACTTATACAGAAAGTCTACTAACCGCATAATTGCCAAAAGGAAATTATTTTCCAATCATAATAAAATAAACCCGATAAACATTGTAATGTTCAATTGACTAGAGGAATTTCAAGATTTGTTCCACATATTACCTTATGTAATCTCTAACAAGTCTTCTGGCATTTGGGGCTCTTGCGAAGTCCACGTTGCGAGTGAGCACCCGACGTACGGGAGGCGCCAGCGCGGGCAGTGGCGCAGCGCGCGGTCGCCGCCGGCACAGCCGCGCCAGCAACGCACACAGCTCGCCCGCCGCGCAACGCTCCGCCAGCAGTGGTGCCGCCACACTCGTCACATTCTCCGCCCACTCCTCCCAGTCACCACTTTCCTTTTTCTGAAGTAGATGACAAAAGCGGATATCACTCTTGAGTCAGTTGGCGATTTCATTTTATTATGTTTACTGTGTATTACAATTTAAGGTACGTGCGTCATAGACGCGGACTGGCGGCGATTTGATGTTTAGAAAACAGGAAATCTCAAGTTTTACCTGAACTTTCATAAATTAGGAAATTAAAGCAATTTTATCATGAGTGTTGATTAAATTATAAATATTAATTTTGCCTAATGTAAAACTAAGTTTCCCTCAAAATTAAATATTAGGTTGGCGACTAAACACGAGTATCTTAAAATAACTATTTCAGCTAGAAACCTGATTAAAACACAGGTAGTGCGCCTCAGCGCGCTTATTTATATTGAAGCTTGATTTGAGGCTCATTAAATAATGTAGCAAAATTGCCCAGACCAAAAGAAACCGTTGGTCCCGAAAATATTTGTCCCGTGCGGGGATGGAACCCGCGACACATACTGAAAGCCATTTGCTTAGCCACTGCGTAATCTTGTTGTTAAATAGACATCTAAAGTTAAGGTTTAGTATTTATGCAAGCATTATTACCACAGATTACCCTCTATTATATTACCTTTTTCCAATGCTTTTACTTATACACTTATTGGTGTATCGTGGTTTTAAACTGCAGTAAATATAAGTCTGCGCATGACGTTTACTCATAACCTTGCCAACACATCTACAAGTACAAATTACATGTTGAAATTTAAATAGTTTCAGAGCCATGACGTACCTAGGTACTCAGTCTATACAATGAATTTAATGGATCTGTTTAAATGTACTTAACAGTACCTACCTATTTCTAGAATTTAAGAGACGGTTTTGAAATATGTTAGTATTTGTTATGACGACAAAGGATTTGGTATTGGTGTGCTGATCATCACTGGTTATCGAGTCTCTAGTGTCCCAATACCGTTTATGTATTCATTAGTAACCATTTGCTAACTCACATACAATAAATGTTTTCAGAAGCTGTCAGATTGCATTTCTCGGACATGTAGACTTTAATGATTGACCACGGATTGACTGCATGATGCACGATATGTATTAAAGAAACAACCGATTGCCTCAAGAAATGATAATTTTGTTTATTGTTTACGAAGATTACTTATATTTGTTGATATGCATTGCCAGTGTGGGTTCGAACCTGGCAATGTAATATGATTCTTTCAATGACATATAATTATGTACTTTTTTAGTATCAAAAAACATCGCGAGTAAACCTGGACTTTAATAAACCAGTGTGTTGCTCGTTGTCCGTGGTGACTTGAGAAGAGGCCTTTGCCCTGCAGTGGGACAGTTACAGTCTGATTGGTTTATTTATTTTATTCCCAGTTAACAAAGTTACGAATATCTTGTGCCCAGGTGCAGATACCTGAATAAGTAAATACCTATATGATAATTCCTACAGAGTCAAACTATTACGTCAATCCGTTAAAACATAGGTAAGATCAAGAATACATGTTTCACGCCGCTACATATTTATTGCCTGTTTGACAGTTTACTGATAAGTTCCCGTTATTTTATCTGACAGATAATTTTATACAAGTTCTGTTCCATTTCAAAATTACCCAGTAGATGGTGATTTATATCCGTAAATAGCAAAACATTAATGTAGTCAATTAACAATGTTGTAAGTAGGTATCCACAATATTTTATAGGTACGTGAAAAATGAACATTTGTAGGTAGTGTAAATACTTACTTATGCATTATTATATTTTCGCAATAAATACTATAAAATAACCACATAATATAACAAAGTTTATTTTTAGAAAACAATAATTATAATAATGCCTTTTTACCTCTGAAAGTAAGTCGGTGAGAATCTGAAGGGGCGCCCGTGTCACACTTTCGTCTTGCAAAGGTGTGGTCATGACGAAATCTACCATATTCTAGAACAATAAAAAAGAAATTATATTTAATTGACGTGTAACTACGTCATAAAAATAAATAAAATAGTGTGTAACTTACCTTTAACTCCTTTAAAACGACTTCTTTTCTTACAGTCTTCGTTAAAAAATTTCTGTACCTTATTATATTTTTCTGAAAAAGAAAGAAAAAGAGCTTATTAAAAAGTAAATGTAATGTATGTCTATGTAAACATTAAGTTGACATCACAATAGGAAGGAAACAATTTAATGTGTACTCACCTTCCATATAATGGAATGGTACCATTGGTCCCGGGAATAAGCGTCGTTTGCCTAGAAAATTAATACGATGTTTAATTTGTTAGCAATTAATAAAGAGAGACTAGTTATTACAGTAATGCTACTAATTTATATTCGTGATCACCGCCTAGAACACCTGTACTAAGTCCATGTCCCCTGATCGAATTTCGGTCACTGCGGCCAATTATGGCTTTTATAATGGAGATTAGCCATCTATGCAAAACATACCTAATTTATAGTGCTCAAGTGTGTGCGCAAACACAGGCGCAATCTCTATTGCCTCACTCTTATAGTCCGATTAAACAACAATACCTAACCTAACCCAACCGGAGAGAGATCGATTTTGAGGCATGGAGAAAGTGATAATTCGTTTATAATACGCATATAACTAACAAAAAGTCAGAGGTGCTCGCCTTGGGTTGCACCTGAGACCTCTTTTTTGCCAATCAACGGTCATACCTAGACTATCATGGCTCAAAAAGGAAGAGTAACATCTGTAGGTAGCCTAGTGCCTACCTATCTAAAGTATACCTATGTATGAATAGTCAATAAGTAGGTATAAGATAATTAATATACTCGTACCTATTATGTTTCAATAA
The DNA here is from genome assembly GCA_936450705.2 of Protodeltote pygarga. Taxonomy (NCBI): domain Eukaryota; kingdom Metazoa; phylum Arthropoda; class Insecta; order Lepidoptera; family Noctuidae; genus Protodeltote; species Protodeltote pygarga. The sequence continues at coordinate 8,082,570 of OW388249.2, read as the reverse complement.
ATAATTAGAAATAATAGTCATTATAGCTTTGTAATCCTCCATGCATGAAAATATGTAAGATCCTTATGGAACTCTACAATTGATCTTATAATAAACAATATAGTTTAAACGCCACTATTTCATAAGAAAAATCATCCCACAGCTTATTTTACAGACTAGAGATCCGTGGCGCGTACCTACTGTAATTAGATTTTATAGAAAAAGCTCAGAATTCAACAAACCTGTAACAGCAACGATCCATGTGGCATGACTATTCTGAGGCAGTACTTCCTGGCAGGATCCCAACGTGATATACAGTAAACCTCCTGCATACAACTATATGATAAAGGATTCTCCAATAACCCAGAAGGCTGAAACAATATGAAAGAAATAGGTTAGAAAACACATTTTCTACAAATAAAAAAAGATAGGTCCAGTTTTAGATTTGTCATTGTCTATTGCATTATTGACTAAATCTTTGTGAGGTGATGTTTTAACAATATGTGTATTTCCACCTAAATGCGCTAAATAATTTTTTATACCTCACTCTTGGGTGATTCTTGGCCATGCAGCTGGATTGAGTTTTTTGGTAGAGTTAAAAGCTATAAAGTTTACTACCGTATCTTTGATTTTTAACATTAAAATGAGATATTTTTGCTTACAACATAGACGATCAGGATGCAATTACACACACGTTTTGTACACAATTTAATCAGTAATTATGTACTTTGTACGTACTATATAAATTGACTCATAAAAACAATTCTAATAATATTTATCGCGATTGACTCTGAACCCGTTCATAATACGCATAAATGTTTACGGTATATTGAAAACTGATTCTGAAAATCTTTCCTGGTAAATCGAAGTAGGTACATAATACGCGAGGCTTATTCTGAAAATAAATATTGATTACATATATGCTCGTAATCATACCATATTATATAAAGGCTGATTTACATTGATTCATTATTTTAACCAGCGTTACCTACTGTACTAATGTAAGCACACTAGTCTGTGCGAAACACTTAATAATAAAGTACCTTACAGTAATCAAAGCAGTCGCCGTCGCCAGAATCGACAAGGAAGACATCATCAAATACATATATAGTATCGTCAAGGGTACCTATTAAATAACGACAGCTCAATTTAAAATCCCTAAAGTTAAAATACATAATGATAATAAATGAAATGTTTGTGTGTGTATGTGTTCACATATTATGCATAAACACTATAGAAATGTTTATGTACTGGTTGTTTGAGGTAAATTCAATATTAAAATATAATAAGTACAAGAGCGGTACGTATGCAATTAGTATCGAATTCGACATTCGAAGTCCGAGCCGTAGCACTAAATAGTCCCAGGGAGCGACAAAAATAAAAAAAAGTTATGTGGGTATTTTCAGAAATTGTACTCATTACACAATCTGATACCTTCAAGTTAACTACAAATTAAATGTAGTTTGCTAATTAACTTCATTCCGATTTTATCATCGAAAGTGTCATTATCCAAACACTAGTTATTTTTAACTGTTACAACAGCGATTGTCGCCTGTTAGATCTTACCAAATATTTGAAAATACATTACTTCTCTGATTTTTATTTGGTATGGAGATGAAGGTATGTAAATTATAAAAACTATTATTATTATTTTTTAAACTATTTATTATTATTATTATTTTATTAATGCCACAGCTGCGCCCATAGTAAAATTTGCAATATTATTTATTTATTTTTTAAATACTACTAGAGCTAAAGTGCCTTGGTTTATCTTGGTTAACGTTGAATCTTATTGTATAGTACAGATATATTCTTCTATTTTATTGATACATAGAAACTTAACCCGCCAGCGTCCAACCTTCTGAGTTATTTAGGTGCTACGGGAAAGTGACGAGTTTGTAGCATACTGCTACGAATTTTTAAATTACCGATTTGTTTTATTTTTATACTATAATTGTTTCTTTATTTACACATTTATGACTGTTCTTTTGTTATTTTTATGTTCAAGCATAAACAGCGTATTTACGCGTATATATAATTATCTTTAACATTCGGATTCTTACCTACCTACCTACGGTGGCAAGACTTTGATTATTGTAGAAAGTATTTATCATGTTCTAAATGAAATACAGGATTCAAATACATATATAATAGAACATAAATTTTAGTTTGTCACATCACAAAATATCATACATATGTAGAATAATCACGGTACTACGACGTCAAAGTTGCTATTCAAAACATAAATTTTTGGGAACATAAATTATATTATTTATTTAAATTACTTATTTTTTTTTTCTTTATTTTTATAAATAGATGATAAACACACTAAACTTTGATAAATTATATGCATTATAACCCACAAACCCGGTTTTTTTTAATTTTTGACGCACCTTTATAAGGCCCCGGGACCACAGTGACCACAAATTGCTAACATGCGGCAAGATACATGATCAGTTTTAAGGATTATGGAAACGTAATTATAATGTTTGTTTATGTATGTTACGGCTACGTACTGCCTTAGATTTTTTTTAGGGATTGACTAATCCTTAAGAATAACTTGTATTGAATAATAATTCAGAGACCTAAAGTAAAAAACCTTTTTGTATACTTATATTATAAATGGATTTGTAAATAGCCAATTTCGTAATTTGTTGATATCTCATGTAGATTGGATAGAGGGAATTAGCCATTAGGTCAACAGTTGACCTAATGGCTAATTCCCTGTATCGATTACTATACACTATAATAGTTACTACAAAGAAGGGCGCAACTATCGCTTTATGTGAAGAATAGTAGTAGGCGGGGCAGTGTACGGTGATGTATGACGTCGCGGAGCATTGCCCCTGCGCGAGCCGCACGGCTGCCACGAGGCCGCGGCTCTCTATGACGTCACGTGCCCATCCTTAACATGCCTGCCTCTACTGCGCCGCGCTCTAGCCACACCGGCTTTGTCTCCTCTCAGTCGGAGTTTACGTCACCAAACGTTTGTGAGTAAGGAACGTTTGTTGCCTTTCTAATTTATAACACAGACTGCTCTACATCCACAAGGCTAAATCGAAGTCTTTTAAAAATCCTAATATTATAAAGCGCTTGGCGCTTAAACCACTGAATCGATCATCTTGAAATTTTGCATATACTTTGTCAAGTGTACAGAAACGGACAAAGGGTATCTTTTTCACTCCGATAAAAGTCCTGTATCAAAGAAAACAACATTAACGTTCTTTTATAATAAATGGCGCCACTTGTCTTCCGAATCATGATTAAAATTTAAATTATAAATTAACGCGAGCGAAGCTGCGGGCAAAAGCTAGTGTATATAATTCTGAAAACATTAATCCAATTAGATTCCTAAGTAATTTTTGATGGACTCATTGAGCTAGTTAATAAATGAAGGCCATGAAGTTGCTCCGCCATGTTTATTTGTTAATACATGTCATGCTATAATTGAACGGAACGATAATTGTCTCCATGCATCTCATCCTTATCTTCAATAAATATTAAACAGAAAAGATATATCAAGCTGTTTTTATTATTTTAGAATGATACGAAGGTAAATATTGTGTTTTATACACTTTGTATATCAAATGCATGACTAACCAGGTAATGGCACTTCGAGGGGCCTGATACCCATTGTCGATATCGAGACAGATAACGTAATGATATTCTATACAAACATTATACAAATCGAATTTAAGAAGTGATTACCTACTAGTTACATGATAGGAATAACAATAGGTTCCAATATAATATGAATCTCCTCTCAATAAATGGTCCAGTACAATGTTGGTTATGGAATACGCTTAGAATACACATATACCTATATATTTAAAGAAATAAAAAGTATTTTTTAGTATAGGCCCATAAAGCAAGTAAATGTACGAAACATTTATAATAAAATTAACAATTAAATATAATGATGTTAATGAACATTGTTTGACGTCAGAGTTTGTTATTAAAATAAACAGCTATAAAAAAATAATTGTGATATAGATTTCAGATTATATTAACAGTGTACCAAACAAATGAGATCGTGCGATAAACGCAAAAAATAGGCGTTCTATTTTTTTCATTGACGTCAGAGCAACAACAATGACATTTGCAGACTAACTTCATTATACTAATAGCTAAAACAATACATAGAATTTTAAAAATAACTGTTACGAGTATCGAATAGTTGATGCCGCGTGGAGAGCCCACTCATGGCCGCGTGCTCATCCCTAGACACAGAATGTGGGATGTCCAATATGTGGAATAGATAGGCATGCAATACAAATGATTAAGTACATTGTGATTTCCAGGCGGGAAATTATATTAGCCTAATTTTTTTTTGTAGTCGTGTAGTTAGTTGCTATGAATACTGCTCTAGCAACACCATATCAGTTTATATAACAGTGATACCTTAAAAAAAGTTTTACAAAACTTTTTTCTTGGTGTTTAAACATAATAATGTTCGAAACCGTAGAACGTGACTCGCTACACTGCTACGAAATACTACGAAATTCTACGAAATACGTATTTTCCGTAGACCCAAGGAAGGTTTTGAGGAAAAAAAATATAACTACCTACGTTGCTTCGGACGAGTTAATATGATAGGTATATATTTTTACAATTTTAGCACGTGTTTGAACTGAACTCATTTCTTATTTTTGCGATATTGTGGCTTATAGGGACAAGATAGATGTTAGAAAAATATTGTTTAAGCGCAATATAATCTCAGAGGATAATCACGATAAATTTTCCTTAAGTGATATTTAACAAAAATGTTAGTGGTTTACAAAGCATGATAGATAATCATCATTAAGAGACCCAGGTCACAGTCATATCAAATTTTCAAACGATATTAACGATTTATAAATAAACACCACGTCTGTTTTTCCCCAAATGAAACACATGTGGGAATTTTACAGCTAGGTATATACTTCGCCAACCATGTTATAAGTCCCTACTGTCCCTAGTAGTAGGGGCGATATGTATACTGAGCACAGTTCCAAATTTCGTGCTGTTGCAAAGAGTAACGTGCTTCCAGAAGAGAAAAGCTGTCTGTATATTTTTACAATCAGACGCTGAGATGCTGAGTTCGAGGTTTTGGTCTTGAGCTCAGCAATCGTGTTTGCGACCCCCCAGTAGCTTTATAATTCTTTGTTTTTAATTAATGGTCAAACGCTATAAGAACGTTAAATGAGCGATAGTAGGTAGTACCTACCTACCTACAGTCAGTGTTTTATTTTTTTTGAGAAATTAATTTTAAATAAGGGTAATTAACGAAATTTGTGTCATCGTGAGTACAGTACAGCAATCAATCCCATTTGTCTATCATTCCAAACACACCTATCATTCCAAACACAACACGGCTTGTTTAAGTTTTGTTACCAAAGTTACGATAACTTTCCGTCAGAAAACCAAGAAAAAAGACTTTATCGAGATATAGCGTAAATTTTGAGGGTACTGCAAGTTTCCAAATAAAATTCCACCGGACTAGTTGAGCACTATCGAGTTTAAACTACATAAAGTATAACGATTGGACGCCCCGTGTGCAAGCTTGCCAGTTGTACTGATTAATGATAAAACTATGAGTCGCGTCATCGCGTGACGTTTTTGGTAATTGTCGTTGCACGAAGCGCAAAGTACAAGTAAACAATTATATTGACGCGACGTAATTTTTTTAAACAAGGGCTCTTGCATTCTTTCGCCTCATAGTAGGTGATTACTTAGCATCACTCATAGGCACAACACCAACGGTATTGTACGCGTGCTGCCCACTTTTAAGACGACATACCCACCTGAATACATAGATTTTTAACACTTTGCGGGACACATTACGAAATACAATAGAAGTTTTATTGTTATCGCGACGAGAAGCGAAATGTGTTCTGGAAAGTGTTAATATAATTATGTTACGGATTGTAATGCCTTAGAAAAATTAGAGAAATATTTATTATCTAAAGGTATGTATAAAGTACTTATTTATATTTTTGTCGCTAATTGTATTATTTATTTATAACAACAAGAATCAACGTTTTACCAACAATAGTTAAAAACGAAATTAGTTTATTTAACATTTTGTTACTTATGTATAATTACTACCGCTAAAGCGGTCTACTACGGTCAAGCTTGGTTACCATTTTTTCTTTGGCACTTATTTAGTGTACGCTATACCTGACAATGTTAAAGAACTGCGTATTAACGATATCATTTAACAATATAAGGGAAAATGTGAATGTGACATTGTGGTTTGTAGTATTATTGTTGGTACTTTATTTTCAGCGGTGGTTAACCTAACCTACAGGCGGCCTGTAGGATATTTTTATAAATTTATTTTCAAAATTATTTATAGACCTGTGTTTATTTACTAAAATAGAAAAGGAAGGAAGGAAAAACTACATCTGAAATCTAGATAGCAACATACAATGACATTTTATAAGTTATTTTAAAATCATTGGTCCTTCTTTATTGGGCGATATAGTCGCTAAGCGACAAAGCCTTTTTTGTTAAATAAAAAAAAATGTGTGTGCTTTTGATGAGAATGTGTTGGTTGGTAAAATTTATTTATTGGTACCAACACATAAATTATGTTTAGTTATTAGGTATATTTCTTCAATGGATTAGGGACGTGTTGAAGAATTGACGTTGTATAGTAAATGTTTAGTCTACTATTCCGACCTTTGACATTAGCGTAGAACTGTTGCGTCTGGCGGAGGTTCCGCCTTCACTGCAGACAAAAATGGCGAATGCAGATATAAGCATTGGTTTGTTGAATATTTCAGCCGCTGGAATTACCAAAGTACCTTAATAATCTAATCCATTGTGGAACTGCAATAAAGAATATTATGAATACTCGTATGAATCCAAATTTAATCCAAGTTATTTTATTGACTTTGTTATAATTGATTATCTTTTGTTTTTATAGATTAAGGATGCTTTTTCAAAAATACTTCAAAAAAACATAGATACGTATAACGAACAGGAAAAAATTGTTTTTTTATAATAAATTTGTCGACAGGAAAAAAGAAAATGCTTAAAGTAGTAAAAAATTTGGGTTAAGGGGGAGGGTATTTCGAGAATTTTTGCATTTAATGAAAACGCCACTGTAAAAAATCAAGTTTTTTAATAAAAGGCATTTTTTTTCCTCTAAGCATAAATCCTTCCTATTTATAAGTGACGTAGGTAAGTCAAATTGTATTTCATCGTCGTTGCCAGTTATTTATAATCATTACTGTTTTTGCTTTACAGAATTTCCTGTACAAAGTCAGAGTCATGAAAATTTTTTTTCGTCAATAAATGTATGTCTAGTTTTACCCAATTTGATACTGCTCCTTATGAAGACTCACACTGTAAATAAAAGGAGATGCTGATTAGCTGACATATCAACTTATACAGTGGAAACTTTGTCCATCTGTCTGAGTCATTTTACTCGCAGGTCCTACTAATATTTTACATGTGAAAGTTTGTGAGGATGGATGTTTGTTACTCTTTCACGTAAAAACTACTGAACGGATTTTTATGAAACTTTACAGTAATATAGCTTATATATCAGAATAACATATAGGCACAAACCCACCATGTGAGCGAAGCCGGTATTATTATAATACTCATTTAAAAGGAACAATTCTATGGATTCAAGAATCTGTCTATGTCAGCTGGGGAGATGGGAGTATAAGACATGCCCAACAGAAAATGGTATGTGGGCTGGCATTAGCATACAAACAACGATAAAATGTCAAAATCTGTGATTTTCATCTCTAAATCAAAAAAATCTGTGCTTTACACAATTATCTTTAGTGTATTCACATTTGTTGATAAATCAGATACCCCTGTACTCTACTGCATTGAATTGTTACATTACTTAACAATTTGTATTGCCTATAAAATATTGCATAGCATTGTTTGAACTCCGTCTTTTAAACGGTTATCATAAATATATGCATTGCGCGTTACATTTAATTCATGTTAATTAAAAAATAAAAGGGGAGTTCTAGATCTCCACAATATGATAACAGATAGCGCTGCACAACAATTTCCGTTTACTAACTTTACTGTTAAGTTTACTGTTAAGGTTTTTTGACAAATATATAGGTAATACCTAAATACATTAATATTTTCCATTACATGTTCTTATTCTACATTGTAAAGTAATCTAACAATTTCATGCAGCAGATTGTGTAAATTTGTAATGCAAAAAGCAGAAAAAAATATGTGAAAGAATTGATCGAACGTTTTAATAAAATAAATAGATTTTTAATTTACCTATTGTCTATTATAAACCGAGCCGCGTTTTAATAGATTTTTAATTTACCTATTGCCCACTAGAAGCCGAGCCGTTACTAATATTCAAAAGCTGATCATAGTACAGGATATTTAACATGAAAATTGACGCAATTCTTATTTTAGTTTTCCTTTTGGAGCATAGGAAAACGAAGTTAATAAAATGTAGATTATTCAAATTCAGGAAAAATATTTCTTGGTTTGGGATTTTGAACCAGGAAGACCATCCCATATTGTAGTAACCTAAAAGGTTTAGGTAATAATTTGATGCTAGTGGGAGTCAGATTCAGTACTAAATGCAAATGTGTTCTGTGTATAAATGACGTCAAAGGCGACCTGATTTGAGCACAGCTAAAGCCGTTTATGTAGGTAAATGTAAACATTTATGTTTTCTTTCTCTCAGCGAGTACGGCGCGTGCTATTCTATAGATGTTTAAAGGTGAATGTGATCCGTGGGGTTATAATGCATCGCTGAGCATTACATAATGCTGTGAACATTCAGACATTATCTGTAGCCGGACGTTTAATATAAAAGTGGTGACGCACGAGCGCTCTCTTATCTCCGATTGACCTCGTTGAAGGGTTCCTGACGAAGCTGCAATTGTTTCATTTAAACACCAAACGTCGTTATATCTATTTTTTAATGCTCATAACAATGTATTAGACGTATAAATTAATCAGGTCATAAGATTTGAACCTATAGAACAATGTAAAATATATGTATGTTTACTATCCATCTGGCAGGGAACTGAATTATAGCCTGAATGATGTTTAACATACCTACCTTCCTACGCTGAAAAATAATAATGTCCATCAATTCAGTGAACCTGAAACATCACCAGTGTTGTTATTGAAGATTCTGGTGAATAAAATATTTACTTTACAAAACATTTGTAAATAGCACACTAATATTGATCGCTATCGCTAACAATGTTATCAAATGTTACTATACATTGGTTATTAAGTATAGAGCCTGGAGAACAATGAACACTTACGATCTGTGATGAAAATACAAGTTACACATAAATAGGTTCCCAAAGCAGATCTACTTGTGTATATTCAATATTTATCGATTTGATAGAGCTGGCGGTTATCAAACTGAGATATCCAGGAGAGTCGATTTTATTTTAAAAAATCTAAGAGGAAAGTTATCTATTTTTTTTGTTTTAGTTAAACCCATGACGTGTGTAGAAAGCGAACTATTTAGTTACTTTATTGGTAATGTAAAGTCATGCAATGACGTCACTCGCGAGTGAAATGAGTGACAAATTGCACGTATTCGTTGATTGATCAAAACATATTGTATAATTTAGGTTTTAGATATAGTACGTCCTTATAACGTCACGCACGCCCGCAGGATAAACGGAGAATAACTTTTAAATTGAAACTATTGCTTGATACAATTGTATAATGTCGAGCTAGTTATCATTTATCTTGAATCTCTGATTTGCATTTTCAATGTTCGGTGGTGCAGTAGGTGTGGTTTTCTTTATTGTAAAATATTTAGGATGTAGATTTGTACGTTGCTAAGATGCTTTGTAACAGAAATATTAAAAGTTTCAGCCTTCTTTTTTACTTTTCTAAAATAGTTCAAGCATAAAACCCTAATTTCGACTTTCCGCTTGGTCAAATGAGTTTGGAATTCGTAGAAAAATGAAGGTTTTTGGAAACATCAATTATTTTAGAAAAGTGTTTAATAAAATAAATCGGTACTACCTCCTACGTCCTAAAATATTAAGTTTAACCGTATAAGATAATAACAAGTTCTAACGTATTTAGATTTTATCATTATTTGATTAGTAACAAGTCTTTAACGCTTGGTTATTTTATTTTAGGGTAGGGTAAACTAGCTACTATTTTTATGGCAATGTTTGGTATAAATTTAATGTATAGTTAGCACAGCTTCTTTTAGAGTAAGTACACAAAGCTATTAGGTTCGCAGAGCCACTAGATAAGGATAAAGTTTTTTGTAGAATTTTGCATGTTATTGTGAAAAATCGTTTAGTTTTTATAGGTTTCAGGTATACATTTTCAGAAAATATGCTAAAATGAAATTGTATTGATGACATCTTGAAAAACCTGCTTTGGAATCTGCTTTGGAAACAAGATATCTTTAGTGGATCCTGCCGAAACAACCAGGAAATGTAATATTATTTCAAATTGCTATTATTCATTCTGTTTTGTTAATAATTAATAGCTTTAACTCAAGGAAAAATCTGATGTCACATTATACCTAAGTATATTAATTAACACATTCTTACTCTATTAGTCGTCATTCAGTCATTAATTAATTTTTAAACTTAATCTAGTTACGAATTTATAGTAGATATCTATTGTAGGTTTACCTACTATATTGTTAAGTTAATGCGTTAATTTGGTTAATTCCCAATATACGTGTGGTTTTCCATTGATGTCAGAGCATAAGCAGGAAAGGGGATACATAGTTGTGTTTTATACCTTGTTTAATATTTTTGTATAGAGTGTGTGCTCTACACAAAAATAATATTTATAATAATAATATTTACAAAAAAAGATTATATTATTTATATACGTATATTTAAATAATATAATCATATATGTATAATAATAATAAAACGTATAAACATACAAATTCTATTTAGTTTTATTAATTCGTCGACTGCGTCGTATCTATCAGAGTAGGCAATGCCTTTTTGCACCCTGCAATTTTTAGGTAGTTTCCTAAGTAGTACGTACGAATATACCTACAAATATACAAACTTTTCCTTTGTGACACATTTCTCTAAACCTGAAGAGGAAATATTTTTTCCTAAATATTTATTAAGGTTTTACAAGTAGCAAAAACCATAAAATCCGTAACAAAATGTTAAATGACATAACTTAGATTTAAACAATTGTACCTAGTACAGAGTTCTTGTTTCTGTAAAATGTGAAAATGTAAATGTGCCCATATAGGTGATATGTATATTTGTATAACTATAGTCAAATCTTAACATTCTTTCCTAGTTCTAAAACTGTGATCACCTTATAATAATAAGTAAATTAGTTTTCATGCAAACTAAAATAATTAAATAAATGAAATATCTTTAAATACAATTTTTTTTGAATCCGTTGAAAAAATGTCATAGTCTGAGATATATTTAAATTTATTCATAAGTGGAGATAACTTTATAAATCTAATTCGACTATGGGTCTGAGAAAATTTTAAAACGTCTTATTTTTCTTTTTAATCCACTTTTAGGGTGTATATTCCGTAACGTCCGTTAACTAACAATGTTCATTGATCTAAACAACAACAGTCTTTCTTTCTGTTTTGATGTACAATACTCGGCAAATAAAAACACAAGTGTTTTCATTTGTTTCAAATTGTGTTCTTGTTTATTTATGCAACTTTGACATAGCCAGTGCTACTAAAATACACCCCCGCTGATGTCACTACAATTGTTTTAAAATTGAATCGATTAAAATTTCTTAATTATTACTCATAAATACTTACGTCTGATGAGTAATCGTTGACGTAAATTTGTATTTGCCCAGATGTTTAGCAGATTACGAGCTATTTAAACATTATATTCGAATGTCGTAAACTATGCATGAAAATTTACTTATGTCCCTTTTATTGAGAAAGTGAAAAAAAAATGTTTACCCCACAAATAGCAGCAGACAATGGCTTAAAGTACGTCAAAGCAATTAATACATAATGTTTAGACGACACGCTCATAAAAATGGTTCTCAATTACATAAATATTTGAGGCTAACCAATTTAATAAACGTCGTCATTACGATATCAGTGTGTTGATACAGCTCGCACCAAAACACGTCAAATTAATTCCGGTAATTGTAAATGTAAACAAATAAAGTCACACAAGTTAACGATAAACTTCATAAGATTTTAGAAGAATCATAAAGCTCGATGGTCCGGAACCACGTCATGTGTTGGATATAGGTACTATATAATTGAGAATAGAATTATACACAAAACGTTTCAGGGACAAAATTCATATCACTATGACGTAGTTATTACAAATCATTAACAGCTATGTGGTTTTAAGTGCGTAAATCATGAAATTTAAGTACATTGTACATTTAAGTACATTGTAACGTATATAGGTACCTAAACAAAAAGAGACGTTTAATAAGAGACGCTCACTAAAGTAGAGTTTTAAAACAAATAATCGGGTTTGGCGCTGCATGTCGAGATACAGGTAGGTATCCCACCTAGTTTGTCTGCAGATGAACCTAATAAATTGTGACTTATGTTAGAAGTCTCTTAACTACACTAGCTTTTTAGTTAGCACTAGCTTCCAGCCATAAGTTTTTCAGATGTAATTTTGTAGTGCAAATAAACTTATTATTTATTATTATTTAGATAAACAAATACAAACTTATTAAAGAAGTACTTACTGTTTTAGAAATGATGTGTTGTTCTTCTAGACATAGCACGTGTGTTTCCCAGCGTCTTAGAAATTTCGCAGCAAGTATTTTATCTACTACAGTCCTGGTATGCTGAAAGCAGCACACTCTGAGTGATCCTTCGGAGGCCAACTTGTACCGAGGTCCTGGTGGCGGAGCCGGGGTCCCGGCGTTATTTGCTGAGTCCAAGCCTGCATTGTCAGCACAGCACTCCGGACTGGAACCCTGTTATAGATAAAAATACTATTGTTATTGAAATAATCAACTGAAGGTTCAGGCGATTATTTATTTGATACACCTGGATTTTTATTTCCATACTGAATAATTCAAGATCAACCGGCTTTTGAATTGTTTTTGAAAACATTGTCAGACAGTATGTAAAATTCTACAATTAAGTGGACAATAACCCTTAAGTGGTTTATAAATTTAAATTATACTTTCCATGCAATATGAACACGTTCTTTACACGGCGTTTTTGGATTAGTTAATATCATTCCGTCTTCTTACCGGTGCACGGAGCGAATAAATACAATTAAAAGTTTTGCATCAATATTTAATTGCCGATGTATTTATTACGTGAATATTCATTATTCGAGAATATTTTTCAGTATAAATGCTGAAGAAAAATAAGTATATGAAATTCGTATATTAACTACTTTACTTTGCTGGCATATAGAACAGTAATTACAATTTTTACTAGGCCATGGTAAATTGCCGCAAGGACGGGAAAATTAAGAAATAAAAGTTGTAAACGTACCGTCATGTGTGTCATTATATTACAAATATTCCCTGTAGTATAAATAACCATATGAGAAAAACGCCTGCTGGTCAAAATTCGGTGATACCTACGTAAAACAGGGCACTTGATAGGTATTATTATGAGAGACGCGAAGTCAAATGCTGACTACCGACTCGGGGGACGGTCGTTGTATATATATAGTGAACTAACATGACTGTATGGTCAGTACCGGAAAACAATCCTTTAGCCATAATTAATAAATATAATACTTATATCCCTATAACTAATCACGTAAAATAATTATTAGTTGACTAGCGGTTTGCGCGCGACTTCGTGCGCGTGTATTGATTTTGTGATTTGTGTGTGTGATTTTGCATTTCCTAAACTCAAAACATCCTAATTATGTATTTAATAAGACATTTGAAAATACAACTGATATGGATGGGATTCGAACCCACGATCTTCGGCGTATCGTGATGAACCGCTGCACGATATGCCACCGTATCCCATCAGAATCAGTCGAAATTTCAAATCTCTTTCTACGCCTAGGGCGTGTGGTAATATCTATCGGAATCGGACTCAGTGCTCCAAACTTTGCAGTTTTAGAAGGCACCGATACGATATTACCAATTTTCTTAATAGTTTTGTGAATTTTAACATCTATAACACATTATTTAATTATTATAACACATTATAAATTATTTAAGAAATTTATGAATTTATTTTTGACCGAATAGTTAATTAGGTACCAAGATTCGTGATTTACTTCAAAAATACTGGATTTTCATACAAACCTAAATCTCCTATTTGCCTACCCCCTTTGGGGGGGAAGTCCCAAAGTTCCAATGACGTGTAGAAAACCCCTTATCCACCACCAGGAATGGCCAGTGATGGGCGATGGACTTATGTTTGACTCGCACAGAGATTCGCGCACGCCGAGTACAAGTTTTTAAGTTTACAAACAGATTTTTTCTTTCTTAATCGTATGGTTGATGAACAACCTGGTATCAAAGTTTAAACCATAGGTGTCTGACACACCGTTGAAAAATCTCAGGTGCACACCTGAAACCAGCACTGGTTTCATCACGATGTTTTCCTTCACCTTTTTTAGCAAGTGATAATAATTTCTAATACGCACATGAATCCGAAAGTCGAAAGGTGCGTGCCTGGGTTTCGAACATACGACCTTCGACTTAGCAGTCCAATGGTCGTACTACAGATAATTTATACAGTCACGAAAATAAATCTAAAATAACGCGAATAAATAACTTTTCGATTCGTTGTCGCAATCACCACATCCACTCATTGGTGTAAATTAAGTAGCTATGAAATTATATCTGTAATTCGATAATATCGTTACGAACGTTACATAAATAAAATAAAAGCTGGGTTTGCGGTCTGGACTCGACTTAGATTATTGTATAGGTAATAAGTAGGTCTATGTAAATGATTTATCTAGATTTATGTAAATGTTGGCATCCTTTGAAATATTGATAATTTTTTGCCTAAAAGTATATAAATAGTACTACTGTTAGATACGTAGTTTACGAATGAAACAAACGCGCTGGAATTGTACAAAAGCCACAGTTTATTTTAAAAATATTCTTTTACAAAAGGTAAAACCGCATGAACTCACTAGTTTTACAACTGTCAGTACTTTTTGACTTTAGAATACAAAATAGAAATCCAAAAAGGTGATGTTCAATGAGTTCGTAACAACTACTTAAAAAAAAGCATACTAAACTGCTGTTTTTCATAGTGGTATTATGAGTAGCAAACATTTTTGTTTGACAGCAGCAGCTTTATACTATGAGGGAAAGGTTATAAACCGAAACTCGCTACACTCGTTGACCCTGACCGTTTTCATAGTTTTTTAGCGAATAGTTAGTAGTTGTCACTCGCGAGACTCTAGAATTCACGGTAGATACCACAGAAATGTAAAATCCTTGGCATATACCTTAGTTCGGCATAAACTGCTCCAAGATAAAGAACGAGAAAGATGAACAACATTCGAACCGGAAACCATACACGACTCTTAGTAATAGCTTTTGAAGTTAATACCCCATTAATTCTATATAAAACGATTATTAATCTATGATGCTATAAATCTGTATCTGTTGATGCAGATGTTTACACGAAACTATTTGGGGCGCACAATCCAAAACAACAGTTTTTGTGTGTTTACATATGGAGCTTTATTAATCTCATTAAGCTTTGCCTTTCAATGTTATAGTGCTCAAATCAAATATTATTTTTGTATATTATTATTATTATAAATGATAATATAAAAAGTAGTTGTATAAAAAAAATTATATTGCGAGAGGAACGGGTAAGTAATAGATCATATAACAACAAAATCTCTAATATTTACAACATATAACAACGGAAGCTATATTTTTTTTAAATATATCGATTATTTAATATAATAAACGATTGATATAATTTTAAAATAACTAATTTTTATAAGCATAACATACATTTAATATAAAATTAGTTTGGCATACCACTCAAAAAGAGTAAATAACAAATAATATAACAACTAAATCTCTAATATTTTCAACATATAACAACGGAAGCTATAATTTTATATAGTATAACGATCATTTAATATAAATTCGTTTAAAATACCGCTCAAAATATGTAAAACTTATTTGGTCTAACGAGATGAAAACGCCAAACATTTAACGAAAAACATATTGTAAATTAATGGTCACAGTTTTAACCTAACTCAAATGGCATTTAACTAAACCTTAAAATATGCATAGAAATGCATGGTCGAGGGTGGGCTAGGTCGACGGAGCCCCGCTTCGCGGGGCTCCTACTTCTGGGTGGTTTATAAAAAAATAACCACGAAGGGGATGGCGGGGTCTATTCGCTCGCTTCGCTCGCTCACACGACCCCGTCATCCCCTTCTAACCTAACCTGTCCAAGTCGGGGTACTCTGAGTCGGGGTGTTAACCATATTATGATGTTTTTATATATATTAAAAGTTAGACCAAAAGATTTTCGATTAAATAATCAATATACATACTAAACGTTAGACCTAATGATTTTCGATTAAATAATCAATATACGTATTAAACATTAGGCCAAATGATTTTCGATAAAATAAATAATATACATATTAAAGTTTAGACCTAATGATTTTAGATTAAGTAAATGTTATATCAAACAACGTTATATAAATAAATTTTAGAACAAATAAATGTTAGATGTTAAAAACATTATATCAATAGTTGGTATATCTCACGTTGATTATATCTTATGAACGATAATAAAATGAAATTAGATCAAATGAATTTATATGTTATGAGACGCACCCGAGAGGAACATCCAATATGCAATCTGGCAGACCAGCAGCCAGATATAATATAATATATTATATTTTAATATAATTTTCTCGCTGGAAAGACCTGGTTACGATTTTCGCAGTCCAGAGAATATTGGCACAAGGAAATAAGACTTTTAAAGCTCGATACTGCCCGATGACGATAGGTCGACAGACATCAAATTATAGTGTGAGAATTAAAACGATTTTTCTCCAAGATTATTATTGAAGAAGGCACCAGCAGCTATTTAGCTATTGTAGTAGTTAGAAATTCGCTTGTGAACTGATATAGCTTCTTTTTCGATGTGGTTTAATTAGTCTTATTTAACCAAAATATATTGTGCTAGTAGATGGCTTTCAAATCTTGGATCTTGACGTTTCGTACCCCAAAGGTAAAATTAAACTGCCGCAACCACACGCTTGCCACAGCTAGTACCTATACTACATCCACACGTTTGAGTTTGTGAAGGCTTGCCGAGCTTGGCAAGCGCTTGCAAGCCTACATGTTGGGGTTTCATTATAAGATTACTTTTAGCATCTGCATCCTACAAATATCTTAAAGACACGAGAATGTTACCACTGAACCTACCAATGAGCTGAACTATAAAAAAAAACATAAAAGTGCAGGTATAGTGATTTCCTAATCATTTCGTTTTATGACAAACTAAAAAGATACACAAATTATGATTATCATTAAGCCGAAAGAAGGTTAGTTACCTGATCTAAAAAAGAATACATATATCTTTGATTGGACTTATCTTATCTGGTGCAATATTGAATTACCTACAGAGTGGGTCGGTAGTGCTGCCGCATGGCATGACCCACATAGTGGTCGGTGATCGATGACGTCATTGCGAAAATTTGGGTCATGAGGGCACGCTTTCCGAGGCACCGCCGGCGCCGCACGAGGAGGTTTGAGGAGATCGACCCGAATATAAAACAGCGTGTATTGACGCTTGACTTCATAAATTGTGACATCACACCAACCTGCCATATTCCACATCCTCACAGCAACTGAATATACAAATATCACTGCATCTTACACAAATATCACTAGCAAAGCAAACACACGCCTTTATGTGGTTAGTATATTTTGAAGGTGTAAATGGTAAAAAGGACAAAAAATTATAATTTTAAATTCATATTCGTTTTATTTAAATTTTTTAGGAATATCAAACGAATCTAGATATACCTACCTATATTTAGATAACTCTATTTACTACATACATCATTCAGTTTTCTTCAATACTTGGAATCATATTAAAAAAAAAACTATTTTTTACTAAGACATGAACATGAAATGTTGGAAAAATATCATGATAGAATCTGCGGTGGCACTGTTTTGTTTTATATTGCAATGGTCAATGGACATTAATTTGAATGTAGAAGTAGTAAGTATACGTACATTGGAGGATTATTGTATCCCTGATAATGGTCAATGGTGTATAGTTATCATAAATGTGAAGGATTTAAAGTGAGTTGTAGCCAGAAAATTTGTCATCTTATTCAGCCTTATTAATCGTCTCTTACGACATCAGAGAACCAACATAGACATTTTTAGTCACTTGAAACTGAAACAATTTTTTTGATTGAAGTTTCAGTTATGCATAGTGGCCTCGTATACTTAATACCTCCACTCGTTGAGTTTTGATTTGCTGGAGGAAAAGGGAACTTGTTCACAAAATTATTTTTACAGTCTATAGCAATTGCTACCACAAGCTTAATTCATATTATTATGAGTAATTCATTCCAATAACTAATAATCGCTTACATAGTCTAACCACCTTGGTAAATACTGAAAAAAAACTGCTGAAATAGCAGTACCCACTGCTTTTCGTTTTCCGGATGTCTTGTGAAATTGAATGGGTACCTAATTACATAAAATAAAATGAATCATGAAGCAGTTACTTAGAACAATAGCTTGCAAAAATCAATATAATCAACTAACCTTTTATACAATAGGTAAGTAGTCTCACTACTATTATTTGTAAGGAGGGTCTTATTTCTTTGTATTTTTAAAATTATGCTAGCAGGGGTTGTTGTTCTGTAACAGTCATCTATACCTACTTATAAAACAGTACCGTGACTGACTGACAGACAACGCACAGCCTAAACCGGTGGACCTAGGGACTTGAAATTTTGAGGAAATAATCTTTAAGTACATTGGGTGCATTAGGTATGGAAGGATTTTTGGATTTTCCAATCCTAACTCTAAGTGGGTAAAAAACAGTTTGTCCGTCGTTTTTGAAGTTAAATATACGAAACATGGTATTCAGCTTTTTGGTTGACAAATGAAAGAACGACCATTGTTTTATTTTTAATCTATCCTTGACTGGGTAAAAAAGGATATGGAAGTTTGAATGGATAATTCGTTATTTTTAAAGTTAAAGGTGTAAACGTTTAAAAATAAGACAGACTTGTATCAAAAAATTAGGATTTTTTCCTCCTAAGACAATATAAAAGGGGATGAAAATTTGTATGAAAATCCGTCATTTTTTAAGTTAAATCAAATACACTTAACGTTTAGCTTTTCGGTTAACAAATAGACGTGTTTTAGCTTTTTGAATATTTGAATTGAATTTTTGAAAATGAATTTGAATTTGAGAAATACAGTATTAGTTAGAGATATTAAAATAGCACAATTTATCAAAGGATACCTCGATATTGAATCACTATGGGAAGAATGAATGAATTTTTATTAAAGCTGAAGTCATGAAAATTATTAGGTATTAAGGCTTTCAATTACGAATAAAGAAATACGAGTTGCAGTCTTTTCTCCATCCCTAAAGTGGTAAATTTGGGTAGGGAAGATTTAGGATAGGGTAAAGTTGGGTAGTGTAGTGTAGAGAAGAGTATGCGTAGGTTAGTGTAAGATAGAAAAAGCGTAGAGCTAGGTTAATCACGCGTACAAAGCCGTGCCAGGAAGCTATTTCGCATATAAAGATTTGGCTCTTAGATATTTTTTCGCAGTGTATTGGGAAAACAACGCACATTTGGTTTTATTTAAAGTGTCAAAGTTCCTGAGAGTTGAAGATTTACAAATTAAGGATTTTTCATTTAATAAATGAAGGATATTCTGTACTCAGGTTGGTATTTTAAAGACGATTTTAGAAGTTTACTAACATTAGATTGTACTTACAATAACAACTGATTCCCATCAATAGAATCTAACGATGGATGATTATGTGTTACGCATAATTCTAAAATTAGCATAAAAAACACCTAACACCAAATGAAAATAGTTGAATCTCTTTTGTTGTACAGATTCAGTGACGTAAAATGAGTGGTCAAGATTAAAATGAAACGTATAGTTGAACCAATCGATATAACACGGTCTTCGAGCGGCGACCGGCGCCGCACCTCGTGCAGCTCATGTTGTGACCGCGTGGTGCTGGCCTGTACGACAGATAGGTACATCTGTACAATCAACTGACTTGTCCCACTGAGTTGGAGGTGAAGGAGACCATCCGTCACTTAATTAAACAGAGCACTCACTCGAATAAAAATAATCTTCACGTGCTAATATGTATAACTAATTATGGAACTATTAACTTATTGTTTTGACGGAAAAATATTTAATGATAATAATAAAAAATAAATATTAAAACTGATGTCTTAGATCATTCGATACTGATTTCTAGATCTAGATACAGATATCTGTTATCTGTGAAATGTTGGAGACGTTACTTTGCAATATTACTTTCATTTATGAATTATATGACTTATTTAGGTACTTAGTATTTCATTTATAGGTATTTTTAAGTAGCTATTTTGCATCCCCACACGTAAATCCTTTTTGTAATTACTATTTTATTTGGGATGGATTCTCACAATATCATAATCTACATAAGGTACCTGTGTTTTGTACCAACCTACTCTTAGATGATAAATATGATTATCTCGTTAAAATACACAAGTATTGATAAATATTGTTCTTTTGCTTTTATAATATTACATGCATCGAATCATGCAATGTAATGAAAAATGAGTTTAGAAATACAAAACACACAATGTGTCATTAACTGTTCAGATAAAAAGAAGGTACCTACCTGTTTCAGTAATTTAGTTGATAACAACATATTTGTAATTTCTTCACTGAAACTACTCATTGCCACTGTGAGTCATTTTACGCGATTGTATTTGCATATAACTATATGTAAATAAAATATGAATAAAATGACCCGTTACATAGGCGGAACACCTAATTTTTATGTTTATTTGTATATAAAAACTTACTTAGCGGACGTTATGAATATAACTTGGACTATTTTAATCATTGTTTTTATATGATACACCATCGATATTCCCATAAATTGCACTAATACTACTTATAATATTTGATTATTACAGAATAAATCTAGAAATACGTTTAAAAATTATATTTACACCTATTTACACGTTTCGTGAAAAAAATAAATATAAAACTGTAAAATGTATATCTTTGGCTTACTCCGTTAACTATTTAAACAAAATGCTAGTAATAGGTTAAAATTATATTATAATATCATACGGAACCATTCGTGCGTGAATTCGACTCGTACTTGCTAGGGTTTTTTTTATTTATCTGATTTACCCCAGTTTCGAATGGTTTATCCTTATGGATATCCGTTATCGGCGTTGATGTATTTTGTCACTAAGGAATGTGCAATCTTCCGGTGGAACTGTCAAGTAGGTAAAGTGAACAGTATCCTGGCCTCTCCTGATTTCGACGATGCTAAGAAATTATATCATAGTATAGTTAGTTTAGGAATTAGTAGTAAGGTAGTTTAGTTGTTTTTATATTTTTGTTTTTGTAAGGGTTAGTATTCGGGAGTGTCACGATGAGGGTGGCATATTTTTTTTAAAACCCTCTATAATTAATAAAGAATAAAAAAAAAAAAATGTACTATAGAGCGCCTATAGTGGTATTGACTTCTACAAATTACTACTATAGGTGTATAGGATAAAGGAAGTGAAGGCAATGCGACTAGGCGCTGCGCTGTAAAAATTAAGTCAAAATTAAGTATTCAAATCACGCGATGGACGTTAGAGTTGATTCCATTGCAAATCGCTCACGAAACAAATTTAGGCACCTATACTTTTAAGAGGCGCTGGTGGCGCTGTGGTACCGTAGTGGTCGCCACAATCACTAAGGTTAAGGAGCGCTTGACGCGGTTAGTCCATGGATGGGTAACCATATGTGAGATTTAGTTTCGAGCGTCTCCGGTTTTTGGGAAGTTAAGTATTGAACCCCGGCCACCACTTCAACTTGACGCCATATTATATACTCGTACCTAAGCTTGATAAATCCTAACAAGCGGGTGGCCAGAAGCCTTCAGCAACATGCACTGGATCTCTCTCTCCTCGACTTGTGAAAGAGGCCTTTGCCCAGCAATGGAAATGGGACTGTATATCGTCTCATGGGAAAATTTAAAGATTTTTGTTTATGTAAAAGAACTATCCACATGTTTGTGTAGGAATTTATTCGTCATTTTATCTAATTTTACATCAGCTACAAGGGGGGTTTGATGAGTAAGCTGGTATGAGCTTTTCTTATCTCAAAAACTGTTTATCTGTTTATCTAAAAAGTTCTGTGATTGGTGTAGAGCCATTTATATTATATTACCATTATAAATTCCATTAAATTTACAGACTTACAGAATAGAAAGTCATTAAAATCGTATGAAAACTGCTATACTTACATTTACTTTGCCCTGTTTACACACTATGGTGAGTCACACCATAGATTAAGACATTTCTTTCTTTATAAAAGGACAGAAATAACAAAATAAAATTTTTCATTTGAATTTTAAAAAAATTGGTTTCCCTAAACATAGAGACCAAAATTTGTTTTTAAGACAGTCAATTGTTATATCACTTGTACATATTTTCTTTATTTATTTGCCAAAATGCGTAACTATGTTAGTCATCAGATTTGGATTTCAAAACAGCTGCGCGTTCGGTACTGTGTTGATACTTGAATACAATCAGTGACAATTGGCGCGGCGATGACGTCAACAACTTGATTTATTCAATAATCGTTCAGACTTTTAATGATGTAGGTACGATTTTATGAGTGAAAGGCGGTAGGATGTACTATAAACTATAGGAAGGTCTATGTATAGCTAGCTATTACCTACTTCCTAGAATAGTATTTTATAGCTTGTAAAAATAAGAATTGTAAAGTCATTTAATTCAGAAAAACTATTGAGTAAAATGGAGTAGGTATCTGAGTTGTACAGCTGCATATAGTACAGTACAGGATACTGAACTATATTATGTATACAGCTGTATTAATATTCAGTTAAGATTGTAAATCACGGTAACGTTTAAGAGTGAAAAGGAACGGTTTGCCTAATGTCACCTGCACCATGCAGGATGCTACATCGCCAATAGTAATTATTGTGCATTGGTAGTGCAGTGCAATACGAATTGAATAAAAAAAAAAACAAAAGTAGGTATATGGCGACCTTATGCGCAACATTATGTCCATGATAAAAGGGTAAACAAGTATGCGTGTTTTTGAATCCCATAGCATTTAGTGTTTTTGATAGTATTTGTCTATGGTCGGTAATCTACGATCTTATACTTACCTAATATATAATAATACTTTTATTTCGAAAACTTAAATTTACTTGTTTTGTATAAATTGTACAGCGAAATCAAATATTATTGTAAACAAGTGTTTATACCTTACTTCACAAAAATAATGTTAAATGAACGATTAGTTGAAACAAGTAGATAAAAGTGCTGTGATAGCTTAGTGGTCGGACCATTGACTGGCGAGTCAGAGGTCTCAGGTTCGAACCCAAGGCAACTCTGACTTACTGCTGCATCTGGTTAGATTAAAAGCCAACCCCAAAAAAGTTTGGGAATAATAAAGCAAAAAGGATGATAACGGATTAGTTGATACAGGAACCCGACTAGCAGTTATCGCGAGTGCTCAATCGCTCCTTTATAATATAATAATATCAGTATTTTTTTTAACGTAAAACGGTTTTGTCATCAAAACTAAAGCTTTGTACCAAATATCAGATCAATCTGTCAACAGGTGAAATATCGATTACCAAATTCGAAACAAATAATAGACAGGTCAAGCTAAGTAAAACCGTTTAGAAACTTTGGTCATATTATTACATTTATTTTATCATCAAGCAATTATTTACTATTCAATCAATCATCTATCTAGATAAAAGATCTAGATCACAATGTTACTTTTAAGTATTAATCTTAATTTGCTAGTGTAATGTGTGCCTGCAGGGTTAACTTAAACATTAAACTACCATAGTAGTTGGCTATTAATGTTCACCTAATTGGAACTCTAGTACCATGAGTAAGCCACGTCAAATTTTATATTAAGACCTTTTAGGTTGAATATTAATCTCCTAAGAATACTGGCTAGCGTAGAAAGGTATAGGTATTTAAGCAACCGACTTTTTCAATTGCCAAATAAATCCATGACTAATTTTGTCCTGGGAATTTGTTTAAACCCTCATCAGATACCTATCCTTGCGATCTTCAGATTATTTTTCTGTGACACTCTGTATAAAGATAAATATCAGTCAGTGACATCAAAATCTCTAAAACTGCATCTACAAACCTAATTTTGGCATGTATGTCCTTTTTGACTCCAATAGGTCCTTCCTAAGACAGTATTTCTGGAAAATATTTCAGTACTTATCTAAAAAATGTGAGAAAAACTAATTTCATAACAAGTCGCGAGGATGGTCAAAATCTGTGTTTTATTAATTCAACAAAACTTTGAGATGTGGTTTAGGAAAACCGCGAAAACTAAAGTGTAACGTGTACGGGGCACAGTGCTCTTTTTCTTTAATATTCTTACAATAATAATTCTATCTCCTGCATCATAAACGATGAATATGTATATACGCCTATTAATAATTTGGACTGTATACCAAATATACCAATGCTTAAATTTTGACATACAAAGAAAAAATGTTTTGTTTTCGCCGAGGTGCGTGCGTCTACAGTACGCAAATACCTGTTTGTGTACGTACTTAGGTGTTATGTAAATAATCAGCCTCCGCGTCATACATGTATGACTTTTGATAAGAATGTTTACAGGTAGTATTTCTTTTTGCCGTTGGCAAACAAGGTGAGATGTGATAAAAAAACGTGAAGACTTACAAAGTATTCGGTGGAACTCTGATCAGCTAGGGATGGTGAGAGCAGACAGCTGGGAGACGGCGGCGCGGTGGCAGCCGGGGGAGGCGGCGCCAGCGACAACAGCTCGCCAGCCGACGCAGACATGCTGCCGGCTGCTGCCAGACTGCGCAGCCGGTCCGCCAAGTCAGTTCGACCACCATTACACACTTTACTGAGATTGCCTTCTTTATCATCCTTGGTACACAAGTTATTTATGATCAGTGGCCGGCGCAGTTTGCGTGATGCTGCCCGCCACCGCCTTAACCTACAAGCAGCATTGTTCAAAACTTCTTCTGTACCACGGTATAGTGGTAGCTCCTCTTCGGATTGCGTGGCGTCTTCCCCAACTATAGGTTCGTCTATGTATGGTAGTGCTTGTCCCAGGACAGAAGGAGAGGGTTCCACTTCACTAAGCTCTATACTCGTTGGAGTTAAGAAGTCTCTTAGAGCAAAAGCCAGTCTTTGATCAGCACTTAGTCCTACCGGCGCGTTATTCGGGACTTGTTCGGTCGACACATACCGACTCTCATCGATTTTGCCATCTTTAGCATCAGTCTTCAAGGCACCGTTTTCATTAGAATTCAGATCCACGTTAATTTCTTGGTTATAGGAAGGCATTTTGAAATAGTGGTAGTTAATAAAATTCATTGATGTATATTTCTAAATGCTGCATTAACGCAAGTGTGTACATTAAAATAAAAATATCTTTATATTACGATCCGCATTGAGCACCTCGTTATCTGGCACTCCAGAGAACTAAAACACGACATGGATATCAATCTGCACATTTTATCAACTTGAACGATGCACTAAATTAAACTTTTTTTATATACTGAAAATTCAGGCACAGTTAATTGAAACGTCTCTTATCATTAACTCACGAAACTAAATATGAACTTAGATCCTAAAGAGATAGTACACATATCAGTCATAATTAAAACTCGCGGCAATATTAAAATTATAAGTATGGATTGCATTAACAATCGGCCTCGTATTACACAAGCAGTGTACGCAAACTGAGCAGAACACTACTGGCTGGCGCTATCATCTTAAGCTATACATATACGTGACGTTCTCGACAGTACACCTCTTGTTTGTATTGACGTACAGTCGCCTTGCGCAAAGCACTCTTTGCTTCAGTGGTGCCCTCAACACTGCTGCGGATATTATGCCCAACGTTAACAGCGCCATCTGTGTCGGGTAAAGAAACCAACACAGATGGCGCGATAAAAGTGAGTTCCGCACTAAAGGGAGGCGTGCCCGAACAACGATAAGCACTTGTTACTGAAACAGTACAAAGTGTTTGCGTGAGGTGGCAGTAATACCATATACTAAATCTGGCAGACAGTACAGTAATTGTAGTGATTAGGTAAACACATTATTATCACTCTTGAGTATTCAAAACAGCCTTTCCTCTAGGATAAGGATTTTGTTTTTAAGTAATAGGAGTCTTAGACTATTTTACGTTTTTGATAGGTATACTTTAAAAATACCACCAAAATTAGTACAAACTCGTTTTATCTGCTGTTAAATTAAAGAGAGAAAAACAACCCTTTGATACGCGCCATCCACTTCTTAACATTAATTTAGTCTGAAACTAAAATGTTCAATCACTGGCTGGAGTATCGTTCTTGGCTTTTTTTGATTTCGACTGTGATTCTTTGCTTTGCATTCAGGTTTATAAAAATGCTTTTTGGTTATAGGTACCAGATAACTATGAATTTAAAAAACAGTTGTTAATTTGATTTGTAAAAGTAAACCTTCATTTTATTCATGTGTATAGTTTTGTCATGTAATTATTTTTTAGTTTAATTATAGGTAATTTAGTTTGGAAATTTGTTTTTGTTGGTTCATTGTCACTTTGTCAGTAACCTGTTGCTTACTCTAACGGCGTAGGTACTATTGCGGAGTTAGTAGCAATAGTACTATTAGAAACTTAGATCATACAAAGTGACGCCCGCGATGCCCTATCCTCATCCCGGATCACCACTTTTGTGGTTGCTGTACTGCTTAAATTTCTGTGTCTGAATTTTTGGCTTTGACACATATATACGCAGCACAAAGGCAATAATGTAATAAAAGGTAACATTTATATTTTTAAAGATAATATGAATTCTGTCTTCAACTCTCAAAACTCCCTTCATTGTCCTCGCATTAAACACAATGCTCTCGAGTTTTAAAATTTGGTGAATCTTTTTTTATCAAATGTTAATGGTAGAAATATAATTATTATAACTACTATAACTAAGTATGCTGTTTAAATAATGACGGTCTATTTATTTTGACAACGCCACGGTCTCATAACCATGTGAGCATGCATGGCTTTGTTGTTCGTAATATTCCTTCATTGTCCATGTCCATCGATCAAGGCTATAGTATCTTATATTTATATCTGAGTGCCCTGCTACAGGGCCTTTAAAACTAAATTCGGCTTAGCCAGCCACATTCGCGCTCATCATCAGAGTTATCAAGGTTCGCCGTTGACAGAACACGTCAAGGAGGACATCATCTCAATCTTTTATTTATTAGATATTATTAAACAAATAAAAGATATGTTTCATATTCTGTAATTCTTTTTTGTTTTAGGCTTTCTTGGTTCTGCTAATAACTAGTTTTACAACTGTGAATTGTTTGTCTGCATCCAATAAATAAGCGAGCCCTTTCAGGACAAACACCATGTTAATAAAAATAATAAATTATGAAAATGTTTATAATCCATTGTCACAGACTATACTAGCCATTATGGTTCAACTGAAGTGAGATTACAATAATTACTCTTTTGAACGATGACGAAAATTACAACATTTGCCCGCCAACAAAAGATTAGTAATCCACATTTCGATGATTGCAACAATTTGTCGCTGTATGATTATGCGCATTACACCGTG
This sequence comes from Protodeltote pygarga, assembly GCA_936450705.2. Lineage (NCBI taxonomy): Eukaryota > Metazoa > Arthropoda > Insecta > Lepidoptera > Noctuidae > Protodeltote > Protodeltote pygarga. Next base: position 8,054,834 of record OW388249.2, on the reverse strand, counting down.
AAGGCTGCAATTGTTAGGGGAATACCATCAATCGTCATTTTAAGGACGTATTTAATGTTTAGCTCATCATCACCTTCAACCATATCAAACAGTGAACGGTCGCGGTGGACGGCGTCCGGTTAGTTACGATTTATCCGACGAAATATTTCGAATGTGTCTGTGGATAATAACAGCATGTCTAGGGTTGCTGCCGGCCAATCCGTCGCCCATTGTGGTGGTGCCCGGAGTGCCCTCGCCGATCATCATTCCTACAGCAGCACCGACTACTACAACGACGACTACAATCCTCCCCACGGCTGCACCTACGGTTGCTCCTACGGCAGCACCTACAGCGGCACCTACGGCGGCCCCTACGGCAGCTCCTACAGCAGCTCCAACGGTGGCACCTACAGCAGCCCCTACAGCGGCTCCTACGGCGGCACCCACGGCAGCACCAACGGCTGTACCGACTATAGGTGGAATGATTTTACCTCTGATACTTTGTACCAATCCTGATATAGTATGTATATTTAATCCTGATGAAACCACCACAGGCCCGCTCCCGATTGATCCACGTCTTGGCACCACACCTGCTTCTTTGGAGGCGCTAAACCTGCCTCCTATAACCGGCTATAGTGCACAATTACCAACATACGATGACTCTGTCAAGTTTCCCAGACAACGCAGGAGCGTAGATCGTAAATATGCCTTCGACTTATTAGACGTTTTAGATAGTGCTTCCAATACTAAAGGAAAACACAAAATTGTGAAAAGACAAAGTTGTGCATGTGTGCCTACTGGGACTTGTATACGAACTGGTACTTCATCAGGCGCTGGTATGATAGACATTAGGATCGTAACTCCGGTAAGTAAATCGATAACTGGTGTGAATTGATATTATGAATGGTTATTAACAAGTGTTAAAAACTTTTACTGATGATAAACAGGGTGCAGTGCAGTGTCCTGCAGGACAAGAATATTGTTGTGGTGCAACTACTACCACAACCATCGCATGTGGTACTTTGCAAACTGTCCCTGCTACTGCTATTACCCCGGCTGCTGGACAAGCGAAATTCGGTGAATTTCCGTGGCAGGTATGTATTTTCAAAATGTGATAAGTTTAATGCTATTAGGTATACATTTATATATCATGATAAGCGTTGAAATGAGAAACATTAAAAAAATATAATATAAAACCCTGACAACTGATCTATACTTCGGGTAATTGTATCCTTTTTGGGTTACGAGGGACGAACAGGCTGTCTTTTGGTAATAAACTGATATTCATAAGTCTACGGGAATTGAATAAATGATGAATGTACAGCACCCCATCAGTGCGTACCTATATGTAAGATGCACCTAACTTATTAAATAGGTACATAAAAGTTATTTATTTATTTAAGTTATCTAAATCCTATTTACTTTGCTTGCTGTAATATAACTTAATATTTCTAGGCGCTAATATTAACCAAGCAGAACGATTACATTGGTGGAGGTGTTTTAATCGATGCATTGAATGTTTTGACTGTTACTCATCGATTGGTACCATATGTGTAAGTAAATTGTTTTGACTAAATTATGAGATAGCACTTATTCAATATTTTATTTAATCAATAAGTAACCCTTATGAAAAAAAAATGTATATCATTGACACACTTAGCGATCTTTTCGACAGTGTTCTAAATAAATAAGTACTCGCTAAATAAATTTATAATTTGGCGTTTAGCTTTGCATAATGTATTGATTACACTCCCTTATGTTCCATAGAATAAACACGTGTAGGTACTGATTCGCTAACAAAATATCTTCTTGAAGTGTTTCAGGAACGGCTCCTAATGTTAAGGTTCGACTAGGTGAATGGGATGCTGCTGGCACTTACGAACCAGTTCCTTTCCAAGAGTATACAGTATCCAAAGTATTCACTCATCCATCATACAACGCCAATACCTTGCAGTTTGATATCACGGTACTAAGACTATCTGCCCCTGTGCCTTTTACACCAAGTGCAGGCGCAGCAACTACAATTAATCGGGCATGTCTTCCACCTTCAGCGACAACAGTTTACAATGGACAAAGGTAAATAGTCTACTCCAAGAAGCATTAGACTGAACCAACCTTGATGAATTAAGGCTTGGTCCCTCTACTATGCTGTTTCTTGGACTGGTTTTGTCTCATGTTTATTTTCATTGTCTGCAGTTTATTTCTAAAAAAACCTATCAAATTTTTTTTGAACATTATTTCGCTGATGCACATAAGACTAGCGTAATTAAAATTATTCCAATAAGGTAATATTTATACCGAACCAAATTGGGTATCTTTTGTATGTTTCATACATATACCTTTTTTTTGTACTTAGATGTTGGGTATCAGGGTGGGGCAAGAACATGTTTGGAATACAAGGGCAGTACCAGCAGATCCTGAAGAAGGTAGATGTGCCAATTGTTGCCCCCGCAACGTGTCAGGCTCAGATGCAGGCAGCGCGTCTGGGACCTACCTACGTGCTGGATACAACGTCGTTTGTGTGCGCCGGAGGAGAATCTGAGAAAGATTCTTGTACAGTAAGTACCTATAGAAATGTAATAATAATAAATTTCAACTCAGAAAGTTTATTAACTTATTCACTTTCGCATTTTTCGTATAACCGTCGGGCGAATGTTTAAATATACAAAACTTTTCATTTCTTGGTGATTAGTAGAACCATTTTATATATCCTACTAATATTACAAATGCGAGAGTTTGTGAGAACGTACGGATGTTTGTTACTCTTTTACGTAAAAACTATTGACCAGATTTTGATGAACATTTACAGTACATCACATACATCAGAATAACACATAAGCTACAATTCAATGTACCGCGGGCAGCAGCTAGTTTTTAACAGTACCATACATACCCACAGTTTGTAGTTTCAAAATAACAACTGTTTTCCAAATTCATAGTTATCTGCATGGTAGACAGTACGCTACGATGCAGACTAGACTGTGTCTCAGACCATAAAAACTGTGTGTGTGGTTTGTTTTGTTTTGGTTTAGTTTTGGTTTTTAAACAATTTTGTAATTTGTATTTCTAAATTTTAGAAAAACGGCACCGATTTTGATAAAACTTTTTACGGCGTGACGTACAAATACACTTTGACTCAATAGTAATATGTACAATTTTTCAACATAAATGGCAACACTGTCGTGCTGCCGGCTGTACAAATTATACTTGCCACAACTCTAGAGGATCTAAAATCGGTAACTTCAAGGAATTCAATATTAACTTTTAACTTTCCAGGGTGATGGTGGCTCAGGGCTGGTGTGTCAAGTGAACGGCCAGTGGGTGGTGGTAGGTCTGGTAGCGTGGGGGCTGGGTTGCGCCAGCCCAAACGTCTCCGGCGCCTATGTCAACGTCGCCGCTTTATTGCCCTGGATACAGCAGCAAGTTGCCACTGCCTAACTTATGTACCTACCTTAATACTCAGTTTCTATCAGCTTTGCATGGATACCTCTTGTAAGTCTTAGGCACCATGCAAATTTAAAATAAAAATATTTCTAGATTTATCAGCTTAGCACTACGGCCAGTTAATTTTATTACTGGTTACTATGGTCTTCTCGAAAATGTTTTATTTTTTTATTTGACTACTTTTTTTTTCACCGCATAGTTTTAAAAATAGATCGTCCACTCCGGACATAGAATTACCTATAATGACTTTAGAAGCGCATAAATACTCACGATAATTCATTTAAATAAAAAGAAATATTAAAATCTCCAACCATGCAGAAAACTATATGAAGAGCTGTCTAAAGATACCACTTGCTTGGAAACATAATAATTTCTCTTTATTTGTGTCATTGTATGGAATACCCCTATTTTTTTAATTCGACTTATATTTTTCTACAGCATTCTGTAGCGGTTTATACAAAGTCAGACATTAATCAGTTCGTAGTGGTAATTAGGTAACCTATCGTAGGTTACCACTACGCGACGACAACGTTATAGGTACAATACTTGATGGTTCTCAATAACGATAAATAATCCTCAAACAATCAGTAACGTGTATTACAAAATAAATATTTTTCTGTTCATTTGTTGATCTGTTTTTCTATTTATTATGATCATTTGTATACTGGAGGATTGGATTAAAATAAGAAACGCTTTACTATTATTGAAGCTTAACATAATATATTAAGTTAACAGTTCATACAAATAGCCATGTAAACATTATAAAACATACTCCTAACCAACATAAACAATAGGTACGGACTACTTACAGGAAATACAGCGTTCTGAACGCAAAACTTTAACGACTAACCTTTAACGAAACTAACCACTTAAAATAGCTCGTACGGACGTAATCTAGTATTGCAGCGGGAGCCAAGCCCGCGTCAGGGACGACACGTTTACTGTGCTCTTAGATCATACATGTTAGCTACTCCTCGTCGGGCTTCTCCTGTTTAACGACAAGAGCTGGTGAGAGGGGCGCGGGTGGCGGCGGCGCGGGGGGAGGAGACGCCACCTCAATGTATTCGTCTCCGCGCTCTTCCTTGATCTCCGGCTCACGCTTTACCTCCGCTTTCGGCGGAGTGCTCATCGGTTCCGGCGGCGCTAAGGCTGCCCACGCAGTAGCTGCACCACGTGCGTAAGCCTCATAAAATGCCCTCTGAGCAATCTCCGCTTCTTCGAGATGAACAAACGCGTGATTGTCCAGCTCGGCACGGAAGAAGAACTTGAGGCCACAGCGTGCGCAGTCATAGGGCCGTGGTGCAGAAGCGTGTTCCGGTAGATGGCGCTGCAAACCTGCGGCGCTAGTGAATACTGCTGAACAAAGGTAGCAGGTGAAGGCACCAATGCCTGCAAACGTGTGTTCAATAAGATGAGCTTGTAGTCGAGTCGGAGAGCCGAGTGCTCTTCGGCAAAGGCGGCAGTCGTGGTCGGCAGGAGGTGGGGGGCGCGGGTTGGCGTGACGCGCGTAGCACGCTGAGCAAGCGCGGGCGCCTTCTCCTACTTCCCCTTCTGGTAATGCTCGTAAACATATAGCACATCTCTGTTCCTCTTCTCCCGGTCGTAGATGAAAGCGCGCGTGTAGTCTGGCTTCTGCCTCGGAAGCGAGTGTCTGTCGACATACAACGCAGGGCGCCGGCAGCGCCGGGTGATGCCGCGCCATGTGACTCAGAAATGATTCCTCCGACAGCAGGCGAGCTCGACATCGAGCACATGTGTCGCCAGATACCACCTGTAAAGAGATGGTTATTATTGACTTTGGTCACATTTAACAAAAGATATTATTTATGTCCTTGTGGGTGGCGAGTCTTACTTTGCAATGAGTGAGTTTATGTTCAGCAAGAACGGCTGCAGACGGCAGAACTTCGTCACAGATGAGACATTTGTGCCTGGCGGCGGCGGCTCCGGAGTGTGCGCGGGTGTGTGCCTCAAGCTCAGCACGGCTGCGCGTGCGCTCCCCGCAGTACGCGCACTGCAGCGCCACTGCGCCATTCTTACGTCGCCGCTCCTCTCCTGCCGCAACCACCGCCGTAGTCACGCCTCCCCCATCCGTCCCGGGAGTACATGGAGACCGTGCGTCTTCACCACCCTCCCCACCATTGCTTGTTTCCAATCTTTTCCCTCTGGGTATCTCGCCATTCAGAACCTGTAAAGACATGTTTCTCATGAAGTTCTTATCTTTTATAAGAAGGGAGATAGAGCAAAAATTATTAATAAATTAATTTACCCATTCCCTCACCTGCTGTTGCACTGCGGTGTGTGCCTGCATGTGTCGTTCGAGTAGATACTGAACGGCGAAGGCGTCGTTACATCCGGGCACGGGGCAGCGATAGGCGCGGTGCGGGCGAGGGGCCCGGGGCGCCGCGCCGCCCAGCAGTGCCCCGCACGCGCAGCGCGGCACGGCAGCGGCGTGGCGCGCTCGCACGTGCGCCGCACCCTCCGCCTCCGAGCGTAGCGCACCAGCACCCGCACCGCATGAACGACATACCCACACTTTGTTCTCTCCACTGTGTGCTACTGCAAAATGCACCTGAAAGTAAAAGAAACATAGATGGTTACATATAGCTTCGGGAGGAATCACCTACCGAACAATAAATATTTTAAAAGTATTTCTTACCTGAATCGCAACTTTTGAATCAAATATCTCTTTACATAGCGCACAGCGGTACAGATGGTGTGCATGTAGTTCAAGAAGATGTTTTTGTAAATCATCTGGAGCCGAAAAGCTGCGAGCACAGCTGTGGCAAGTGTATTCGCACGAGACGGCCAAGTAATGCGCTGTGAGATGACGCTCAGATGCTGCTGCATCCGCGAAAGTGGCGCCGCAGTGAACACAAGGAGCAGGACTTGATCGTCCCAGTTCACCCCCTTCCTCAAGGTGACCTTTCAAATGTGCGCGAAACGCTTCAAAATCTGGCAAGGCAGCATCGCATTGGTTGCACAGTAATGTACTCGGTGACAGAGTTGTTTGAGGAGTACCGGAACCGGAACGAGGTCGCTTAACCGGTGGAACTTCATCAGCTGCTCGGCGGCTGAGATCAGTGGGTAGAGGCTGATCGACTTGGATCGGTCCTTCACCGTTGAGCAGTGCCGAGTGTGAGGCGCGTACGTGGAGTTGCAGCTGCTCCATGCTAGTGAAGGTGTCGCGCGTGCAGTAGATGCAGGCCAGCAGAGTGGGCGGCGGTTGAGATGCAACCCGCCGCGGAGGGGTCATAGCCGCCGTGTCGACGCCGTGTGCGTTTACCATGTGCGCCTGAATAAGTCAAATATTCTTTTGGAACCACAGTTTATAAACAAGACATCCATGCAATTTCATGCTACAATGTAATGTGTATAAATAAAATAATCTTCATCGATCATTATACACAGGCCATGAAAAAATTTGAGGCTTTAGGAAAATTTCAGCAAATTGAAAGAGAAATAGGATACGACTATGAACAGGGTCTGAAGTGAACCCGCGGCACTTCCCATACCATATCAATGCTCTAACCAACTACTACGCAATCGTATCGTTGTACCTATCAAATTTTAAGTTTCCTTTCTACGTCATTTTGAGGAGACGCCTGGTAATATCTTTTGGCAATTTTTACAAATTACTCAATTCAGTGCTACAACTATTGCAGTTGTAAGGGCCAAAACGACATTACTAATCCTTATTTAATCAAAATATTGATTATTAATACAAATTACGGCCTTGTAAAGCCTTTATTAATCTTCATCAAGTTGCAAATTATATTATAATGTTGACCGCGCTCTGTTTTTTAATGAGATATCTGAGTATGGGTGTTATGTATTAATAAATAACGTATAGGATTCGGTACCATTATATGAACATTTGGTATGATAATAGTGTACCTGCAACAGGTCCGGTCGTCGGAAAGCGTCACCACAGCGCAGACAGCGCAGGGCCCTGCGTCGATCAGGCTCTCGGCCCTCGCGATCTCGTTTGTGACCCTGCATGTGGGACGTCAATGCTGCCGCCGTGTTGTATCCGCGATTACAAACCGTGCATTGAAACGGCTTCTGGTTGTCGTGAGTCTTCATGTGGATCTTCAAGTGGTCGCTGAAATTTCCATTTAAGTAGTACGTTTTAGTATAAAGTCTATAATACATATACATAATGAAGTTTTATCTGAAGCATAAAGGACATTAAACACGCTTACATTATACTATCTTTAGATTAACTTTATTGTAAAACTGTACAGCTTGAAAACATTCGTATAAGGATTTTAAAATTAAGATAAATTGTCTTTATGCGACCGCGTTAAGACGACGATTTGTCATATGAGACATAAGTACCCACATAAAGCACGGACCAAACAGAACTAACAAAGAGGCTTTTCACGCAAACTACAGAATAGAGGCGTTCGCCCAAACATCTCTGCTAATGGCCGCGCTCGCCGTGCCCGTTTAGGTATGGGCCATTATTTCATTTTTGTGAGACCCTCGACGTCATTTGTCAGCGCATCATCTCTTTTCACTAGTCGGCGGTTCGTTGGGTCGACAAATTGCATGGAATTAGTCACGTGGTTGCGGTAAGGTGACGAAAAAGGTGACACGTCGCCTTACGGCCGAGAGCGCGCGGTGCCCGTGACTTCGGTGATCAATCTTACTCCGAGGCCTTTGTCATGCACGCATCTCCTGAGCATTCTTTTAGCTATAGGTACCTATATTATTTAATCTTCAATGGCTTCGGAATAGATACATTAGCATTCTCTTTATACAACCAACCATTTGTAGTGGTACGTATATCTGTGAGTTAATAGGATTTAGTGGAGGAGTGCAGAAGATGTTTTTATTAAACTCGTTTCAATTACTTTTTATTCTACTTGTGAAACAACTTTAAAATTGAGATTTTTATGTAAAGAAACGATCACGAGCAGGATTTAAACCTGCCTCTACCAGATGGGTACCTATACCAGTCACTTCAGCCGACTGAACTTTTACTACGATCCCTGCTTACAATATCAAATTTCTCTTTTACATTCAATCTGCTTTCTAGTAACGCAGCTACATCTATTCAGTGATTATAAATGCTAAACCAACAAATAATTTAATGCCATTATTTTGCATTTATTTTTACTACTACTTTTAGCAATTGCTGTACTCAACCATGGAGGTCCGAATCCTGCACGCGGTCAAATGATTCTAACCACAAAAAAAAACACGTTTGTTGATTTACATTATTTTGTCTTTTTGTTCTTTATTGAATTACTTAATTATTTTTTATATATTTCGCTAATAATTATGTTTAACTAAGTAAGGTGTAACTAACTAATAGGTCTAAGGAACCTACCTCCTAGAGAACGCAGATTCGCAATGTGCGCAGCGGTATTTGCGATCTCCGGTGTGCAGTTTGACGTGCCGGTCGCGAGAACGCTTGTGCTTGAAGAGCCGCGAGCAGAACTCGCAGCGGAAAGGCATCTGATCAGAATGTGTCTGAAACAATGTTTTTCATATTAAATATATCCGACCATTTATATCCTCCTCATACTAATCTTACAAGGTTTAAGTAAAGGCACGAAGTAAAATGAGCAATCTTAGAATTACGTCGGCAAGGATACCGTCAACACTCAACACGGTTCGGAAACAGACGTTTTTTTACCTTTTTACCTTCTAAGTACGTGTTTTTACTTTTATTATAAAAACTCGTTGCCAGATGATTATGTCGCTTCATTTGGCGTGGTTACTGCGCGGCGGGCGCGTCTTGAATGTACCAATGAAGGTACACGAGAAATTTCATCTCAGATAAAATATAAGGAGTTTGGATTCCCACTATCGTCACTAAGAAAAATGCAGCAACATGAGCTGCTGTTATTCTATGACGCTGGCGGCGGCGTGGTACTTTGGTTGTGCGAGCTGGAACAATACCTGGCTGCAGCTATTAGTCTCTACCACGTGAAAAAAACGGTCAATCTGCTGCAAATTGTGTGCATTTACATTTTTATAAATATTCGACAATTGTTAAAAAAATTTCATGCGTTACACAGCAGAACCGATTAAAATGTACATAAGTACCGTACATTTACGTCGTACAATGATCGAATTGAAATATCTCCGGGTGCGTAGCTCACAAAAACTATCGTGAGAACCATCTGTGAACAATGCAGTGACTACCGCTGTGCCTGCGTGAGCTGGCCAGCTTACAATCTGCCGGCATTTAGTGTCAATAGCGCATAAAAACACGAAGGACCCAGTAAGCTGGTCGTGACGCTCGAGTAAGATATCAACCATTGGGAACCGCTGCTTCATCGCCCAGATCGATTACGAATGATAATTGTTCAATTAATTATCTCCTTATCACTTATTTTGATCTTAGACACTCACAAGCACCGTTAAAGCAAGGTCAGGCAAGTGGAGTTTGATCTTAAAATAGACCATATAATCAATGCCTACAATTTCTTCAGTCCGACATGCCTACTGTTAGTAAAAACAAAATGTATTATTAATTATTGTTAAAATGATAGGATTACACAATGAATCCGAAGCTACGTTATAACGAATCGATACGTGCAACCGATAACATTCCTGCGCGGGAGCAGCGAGCTTATCACAATGAGATGGATTTGATCGGTAATGTTCACCGAAACGCCTTTGCTGTGAACAACACGTTTTGAGTTACGTTTTCTCATAACGGTAGATGGGAACTACTTAAATGTAAGGACCAGGCTAGGCCGGTTGTCAAACAAGGTAGCCGTTAAGACAGTCATGTAGGCAGTTTGTAGATTTCTTCATACTGTCAATAGCCTCGACTTATAGGTGCTACATTTCTCCTTGAATTATACCTAATGTACACGACAAGGCACAGTAAGGTACACAGCGCATTAGCGGATATCTTAACGAGTTTTGGAAAGGAAAGTTGCTACACACAAAGGATGTTGACGAGACTAGATCATGATAAAATTATTCAAGAACAAAGGAAATGGCTGCAACACGAGTATTATAGTAGGCGTCGTCGTTTGTGTTACACACACGTTGAAATCTCATTTCGTACATTCAGAAATAAAAAGACGAAGACGCCTCATCCAGTAAACAATATGCGCATTAGCTTGAGCTTTAGCAACAACGTTGGAATGATTTCGAATATAAATTGAGATTGGGATTGGGTCCGTAGTTCAAGAAAAACACTATTTGTCATGATTTGGTTGTGATTTAGGATATGACTTATCAATTAGTTAATGTAAACCTCTATAACCACTTCAATAAAATATAATATCGAAGCGGATAATTCGCAGATATTTTATTTATAATTTCATGGTAAGACACATAAATCGTATGAAAAAAACATATACAAACTCCAAATATCTTGTATCTACGTGACGAAATTCGTTTAGTTGTAAAAAGCAAGTATTATTGGGTTCACTCAAAAGATTATTCATGAGTTAAGACATAATGAGGATGCTAATGTGGCGCTTATGAATAGCCTGTGGCAGGGAGATAATGAGAGCCGTCCGCGTCGCCGGCCTTCGCACCACCGTGAACTGGAGCTGGCCGTCACATAATAGACTCCCAAACTGACAGCCAGTTCACGCTTTTACTAATTGACCACCTCCGCGACGTTCATTCAGAACAACGTTAAACAAATGTTACGAATGATTGACTCGCTTCTATTCGGCTTCAGCTAACACGCTTAACGTTTCGCACTAAACAAACATAACAATAACATTGAATTTAGAGCAACATGTTTATTTTAGTCTCTTTAAAATTATATTTACTCCAAAATGATTATGTAGTGGTAGCTTGGTAAGAGTTCAATTTTTTTAGGTCAATTACATTATATTTCTTTAGCTCATATAGGTACATAATTGGCGGCGTATTATCATAGTTCTACTTGATACGCGTGGCGCGTGTACTAAACTACTAAGTAAGTAAGTCTAAGTAAGTTTCAACCACAGATCTGCTCCGATGATAATCTTTGAATTTTTCTTTCTCTTCTTTCTTATCGTGTGGTTGATGAACAACCTGGTGTCAGAGTTTAAACCGCTCTTAGGCCTCTGAAAAGGCTTTACACACCATTGAAAAATCTCTCAAGTGCGCTGGTTTCATCACTATGGTTTTTCCTCACCGTTTTAGCAACTGATAAAATTAATATGTAAGAAGAAGAATTCTGGTTTATATCTGGATTAATAAGAAATTAATGAATGAAATGAAAAATGAATAAGATTATAATTAGCCATATAAGTAGATGATTGAAGTCAAGATCCTTCGGTAAGATGACGCCAGTACGCCACTCATTGTTAGAAATTATTAAGAATTGATATCACTTCCTTGTTCTACCCTGTCAAGCTCGACAGAGTAGGTCAGGTAGATAGCTTAGCCCATTTACGACCTGTAGTCAAATGTTCAATTTAAAAAATGCACCTATGTTAGAAGTTTCTTTTGTAAAAGAAAAATTTGATTGCTAGACCTGTTAGACTCGAAGCTAACGTCTGGTAGAGTTTATTAGCACTCTGCCAACGGAGCTATCCGCTGTCCTCTACCTAACTTTATTGCTCAGTCAAAACCACTAAAATCAAAACTACCGGATTGGCGGCACCTACATGAGTATCATGAATGGTAATCCACAGATTGATAAGTGCCGCATATCCTGGAGTAGGTAGTCAACAGCAATTATGAGCACAGACTCCGGTCTAATTGGACTAAGTGGGCTCACTTCCGCCGCCTCAGCGCTTTCTTCTTGCCACAGGTATACTATTGTAAAAGAAAGAAAATAAATTTATTTCTGCTAAAACCTTACGTTTACTATTAGGTATTTTAGTACTAATTTAAAACCGATGAGTTTTTTATTAACTTACGATCAAAATATATTATAAAATATAAATGAGACGTAAATATTTTAAAAGTCAAATAACGCTATAAGTTTAAAAGCCATATTTGTGCAGTTTTATCTTTTAATTCAAGTTCTTTAAAATGATTAATCAATAGAGCTTTAGAAGCCCTATTTCAATCTCTATCTCTGTATTTAATATATTACTGGTCATAATTTAGAAACGCCGGCGCCGTCTTATACCTACCTAATAATGTTTATCATCTTATCACTTGGTCAGCGAAGCAACTGATCACTTATCTTGGGTCTTTTATAGTCCTATAGAGCACATAGTCACTTGATTATATTGATTGAAAACTAAAAGGACTAACTTCTAATTAAATTCCACACACATAAACATGTGACAAAAGTCGAAGTAATATTTAAATCACATGTTGTGATTAGCGGTGAGTGACGTGCGAATTTTACCGCGAAGCGCCCGTGCAAACCGCACAACACATCGGCATCAGTACGGCAACACATAAACATAGCAGCGGCATGTTTACTCCACTCACTTAATTGGAGCAATCGGCCCCTGACAGAATTAATAAATTTGATCGTCCGTGCACGATAAATCGCGCCCCGCTCCGGCTGGCCGCAGCCGCGGCGGCAAGCGCCCATGCCCACGCACTCACTTAAGAAGAAGCTACCCTCCCGCACTGCCCGCGCGCCCGCGCCAATTAGACGTTTGTGAGATTGACAATCGATTAATCCCTAACCACCTAGTTGTAAAACGTTTTATTGTGTTGACAATATTATAGGCTCAGTCGAAAACTACTTATTCCTACACAGCTCGAACTCGTTGATAAAAATGGTCTTTAATATTAAAATATTGGCTCTTGTCATTATGATGCTTCGTGCGAGAATTCAATAAGCGAAACGGTCCTAGGACGCCGCGGGGTCCCGGCCCCTGGGTGCACCGCGAAGCCCTGCTGCTTCGCCGCGTGCTGCTCCCACCACGACACTACACAGTGCTTATGGTAAAAAGACACGCGAATGGTATGTATCACGACTGTTTATTTAAACTGCTAACAAATACCGTGAGACCGCCGACATTACGCTCCTAATGGTAGTAGGCTTTCCGAGTAAAGCGCACCAAAAACATTTTAAACTAGTTTGAGGTGAACGTGATAGCCAATAAAAGCTTGGGAATGGGCAGCGGGGGCTGCTGAGCGACTTTCTCAGATAAAATAACAGTGCAACATGGCCGGTTCACATGGCCAGGTGCTGGCACGCTCGAGGTCAGCGTGACACCGCTGGTCGCTGCACCGATAACACCATCTAAAGAGACCTAACGCGTGTTCCAGTTTTACAGTATTTATTATGTTCCTACATAATTAATGTTGCTAATAAAATGACTTGTCCTGCATTAAAAACCGGCTTGTTTTCGTTGCATATGATGTATACAAAACAACATCTTAAGTAGAACACAAATAGAATAAAATGTACCCCTTACTACGCACTGCGCATGCAGAAAAATGTTTGACTTAGTGATAAAAAATCTTAATATTCTCGTGAATCACAAGTTCTCCGAAACAGTAGCTCTACTTGTTGGTGCTCGTACCTACTGTGATTAAGATGTGAATCTCTCTCCTCGTTCCAATTTTTTATTTATCCATTTATGTCTCAACCTAAGTATCTACGTCAAATTATTGTTCTTATAACAAAGGTCATTTTGAGGATAGTTATGGGTATATTTTTGTAGAGTAGGTATGCACCTATGGTATGTATCGAATAAGAAACTTAATAAAAAAATGATTCGTCAGCGAACGATGGTTGTCTGCACATTGATTCTAGGCAATACTATGCAATATTCGACAAAAAATCTTATTCGAACCTGTACGGTTTAAACTACTATTTTATTTTTGCTCACTGCATTTGCACAAATCAAACCTTTTAAAAAAATCAAATTTTTTAAAAAGGCAATTTTTTGAAAGAAAAGATGTTTAGAAGAACCCAGCTGTGATACAGTGCAGTACACTATATTTATTAATGATACAATTATTATCTCATAAGAATCCAAATAGGTAAACAGTATTGAACTGATGATAATGGCAATTGCAGAAGAGAAAGTTTTTACCTACAAGCTACGTAAAAACTTTTCTCTGCACTTGATAACTTAATTCTAATTTTTATATTTACTGTTTTTGGAGAAGAATGATTAGGAGAGCCGACCCCAAATAAAAATGGGAATAGGCCTGAAGAAGAAGAAGAAGATTATTAGCCCGATAATCGATATAATCCATCTTTTGCAATCGTACATGTTGTGAACACTGTCCACACAGCTTTAGAGGGTTTTACGACTCCGATTACCTCTATCAAGTACAATACGTTTCGAACAGTCTAATTAAGCTGCACGGACGCTGAGCACTGTTATACAGTATAAGCTATCAGTTGTATTTTAGCATTAAAGTAATATTTTCCTCGAGACGTTTTACTGCTTTACGATTTCTCAGGACGCGCAACGAGAACAAGCCGAATGGCAGGTATGCGTGGACTCTGTAATTGATTTATTCTTATAATGATCGCCTTTCCCAAGCAGCGGCGCGATGATAAAGGTGTGGCGAGCTAGGCTAGGGAGTTGTTATCGCAAGCCTATTTCCGGCCGTCACCGCGGCTGTCGCGGCTCCGCGACGCGATCATCGCGCGATACATTTGTCGGCGCACACCCGACACCAGCAACGGTTGCCGCGATGCGCTGATCGATATCGACGCAAGCGCAACACGCCAATTGCATACCGATAATCTAATGAAATCCTTTCTCGATACTTGTCTCTTATATCTTAAATTCATGCGAGGCGGACCTCCCCTAATTTAAAATCAAAGGTGACGGTTTTGTCACTTGAAGAGTACGTGGCGATGTATATCCGTATGTAGGCGAGCAGCTTGCGGCGGCATGCAAAGTGACGTTTCTATTTGTCGTATCTCAGCTAGATCTGTCTCGGTGTGTGTCGTAATCGTAACGCGGCGAGATCGGCGCGACACAAAGGAGCCGAGATGTACGGTCGGCATAATGGCCAAGCACGTCACAGCCCTCAGCTCACCAGTGCGCAGTGCAGCCCGAATGCGATGCATATCTTTGCACTAGCTCTGTAAATGGGCTGTTTTGGGTATCAACTTGCTAATGAAGCGAGGGCATGCATGGCGAAACTGGGCTGTGGATCTACAGATATGATTACCTCAGCAGTCGGATTGTCTGAGAAGCAGTTAGCTTCGTAACTTTATGGAAATCACAGGACAATCCGTAGACGTATATTGCTACGTAACGGCTTGTTAGAGTTGCTGCTCTCACTATTATAATTCTTTAGCTACTGCGTCACTTTGGCAAAGATGTCACTATTATTACGTTATTTTTATTTGAGCGTCATGTATTTATTTGAGACCGAGATTTTAGGGACTCAATTATTGAAATTAATTGGTTTTTCTTTTCGATTTTTTAGGTCGCCTGGGTATGAGGCACTTATACAAACAACAAGTTGGAAACCTTGATCGCAACTACAAAGCAGTTGAAACCAACAACTTTTAAAGCGAACAAGAATCGGCTCACAATTATTATTTTTCTTTGGGACTTAAGCAGACGTTTCAAGATTTTGATGCGGATTTATACGCGGCATACTGTCAAGCATTACGGCTGATTGTAGAGTAGATGCTGTCCACTGTCAATGCATGAATATTAAAATAAATATGACGTTTATTAAAAAATATTGTTAATAAATTCTAACCATTGATGATTGCTGCGTACAAACAGCATCGTCTGATTATACCGATTGTGTGGTATTTTGGACGGGGGATGGTACATTTGATACCATCTCTGTGGTTTCAGCACCCCTTAACAGTTACCGTTAAGTACATAATTATTATAAGCTAATAAAGATAAACTATTAATACCTGTTCATGTTTCTTAAGATAAGAAAGCCTGGGGAAGGCTTTATCGCAGAATTGGCATTGGTAAGGTGTGTGTTCTGTGGCGCCGAGCGTGAAAGGTGGTTCAGCCTCAGCGTCGGCTGCGTCAGCTGACGTCGGCGTTGACGCAGGTGACGGCGACGGCTCCGGCGTCGACGACGGCCAGGAGCTGCCGGCCGTGCTGCCCACGCTGCCCAGCGCCTCTGTGATCAACAAACAATATATTAATGCTTTAAACTTTTATTTGCAATAGGTATTATAAGAAAAATAGTTGCTGGTAAGGTCGGTCAAAATAATGTCCTTCTGACAGAATTTCGGTCGCAGAGACCAATCTCAATGGAGATTCATCGCAAGAGATATTTATAGTACACAAGTGTATGTGCATGCGCAAACACAGGTGCTTGTCCTAATTTTGGTAACCCACCAATTATTGGCACTAATTAAAAAATATGAACATTATTTAATAAACTGTGTTAGTTCAAAAGAAAACTAAATAATTGGTTTATTATCTTTCTTAATTGGCAATACTGAATAATCAAATATTTTAAACAGCTTTAAAATACGCAAAGTGTTCAAGTTACTGCCAGTTTTATTTCCTTATGGTAACTGCCCATTTGTTTTTTAGTTGCGTTTATGATCATATGTATTACCCATCATTTTTACTTATTTTAGGATTCTGTGCAGTTTAACTATACGTAGGCTATATTTGTTAAGACTGAAAAAAAAAAGTATTTGATTCAACACATGCCAAAAATATGTCAAAAGTGCCAATAAATGGTCTATCTATTTACAAAAAACTAAAAAACGTCTCTAGTAAATTTAAAACGTATGAGAAGGTTAATTTAATCATATTGGTTAAACTGCCAATAATTCGGTGGTTTACCTACTAGGTCATTTATTGTCAGTAACCCCAGTTCGTTCGATCCATAAACAGCTTTCTTTTCAAATACAAACATACAATCCTATAATAATAGTATTTATATTAAAGATTACAGTTCATTACTTGTAATAGCTGAAAGTCGTTAACTTGTCAAATTGTTAAGAAAAATGATGACATCGAGATTTTCCAAGGAGTGTAAAGCACATTACGACAGACAGTCGCATCCCGGCTCTCGGATAAAGCTATCATAAATATCGGTAAGAGTCCATATTTCGGTGTTAGGGCTACAGGCAATATGTCTGCGGAGCACCTCGAGTGGCGTGAAATATAAACAAATTGAATAGCCGCGATGACGAGCGGCAACACCGCAAATGATGACTAATGTAGGTACGAGCCCGCCGCACGAATCTCTGAAACACCCTTAGGGCGTTTCTGCATTACTCCGATACAGTATCGCGCGCTGGAAGTTGGCATCACAAACTGATAAGAATATAATTATTTTTTTTATTCTTTATTAATTAGAGAGGGTTTTTTTTTTAAAAAAATATGCCACCCTCATCGTGACACTCCCAAATACTCACCCTTACAAAAATAAAATAATAAAAACAACTAAACTACCTTACTACTAATTCCTAAACTAACTATAATATATAATTTTTTTGCATCGTCGGAATCAGGAGAGGCCAGGATACTGTTCACCATACCGACTTGAAGAATATAATTGAGTCCAATCTATTGTTGGAGTAGAAAATAATTATGGATTTGGACACAGGGCTGATAATAGGGTAGATAAGCATTGATAACCTAGTGTTATGACCGTTAGATTGGAAAGTCAAAGGTAGGTTCAAAACCCCAGCACGCATCTCTGACTTTTCAAATTCATGTGAGTATAAGAAATTATTTATATTATAACGGTGCGCGGTGAGGGAATTAAACATTTGCATCGTGAGGAAACCAGCACACCTGAGAGATAGAAGGCCTACGGGCGGTATAAACTCTGACACCAGATTGTGCATCAACCATACGATAAAGCAAGACTAGGGTAGAAGAATAGTGTATAATGAATACATATATGACGAGAAGTTGTATTATATTTTAATCTTCTCTAAGATTATATCAAAATTGTATTAATTATAAACAGTACACAGTTATCTACCCTATTACCGAATGCTGGACTTAATTATTTATTGTAGTAGTGGATAATCACCCTTAAAGCGATTGCGTTCAAGCTTCTGTAGGAAAGGTCTACAGGAATTTATTTTTCTTTAGATTTGTTTGTTATTATAAATACATATAATTTGATACAATGAAATAGAATTGGAACTGAAATTTACGAACTGAAAAATATTTTTTTGGAAATAGAGTTACCTAATATAAGTATTTGCTGTCAAAATTCGAATTAATACTAATTTATAATCTGTAGAGATAATTAGGTTTACTCTAAACAATGTCATCATCTAATCATTAAACGGTATTTAGTGCTTCCTACTTCTTTATAACGAGGCAAAGCCATTAATTAAGTTTTTTTTCGCAATATCATTTCTTTTACGACTTATTTGCCCTCCGCGAGCGTATTTAATAAGAGGAACTATTTATATCAATCTGTCTCCCTCCACGCCCCGGACGCGGGTAACGACTTCAACTAATGGTCAAAATAATGATAGCTGAGAAAACCAACATTATAAAATTTTATGTATTTGTATATGTGAGTTACACCTTTAATAGTATTATAGATGTTTGATGTAGGTTCGCAATTTAAAAAACAGTTTTTATATAGGTAATAATATAAAAACTGTTTTTTTTTTATCGAGAATATGTAAGTCCAGCCTTAAAGGTACCGATAGAGCGTCGCGTCGTGTAAAATATTATTTACTTGTTATTTTCTAGGAATGTGCGAATTTGAAATAAGGAATCTATAAAATGTATATAATATGCACCCCGTGTAAAATAAAAGATATTATGAAAAAACATTAAATTATATGAGTAGGTAACTAGTAATTACTACTACTAATTCGTGGTAATAGAATAAGCAAGTTAGTATATTAGACTAAGCACAAGTAATAGTAAGTCAGTAGGTAATAGAATAATTATTATTATATAATGTGCTTGTAAACTATCTGCCACGGTTGCAATGGGAGAAAGTATTGGGTATATAGATTAGAATAGTGAAAAAATTTGGTACCCCGGGACAGTAAAAAAAAAATTGGAGCATAGAGCAGAATTAGACTTACGCAATAAAACGCAGGCAAAAGAAAAAAAAATATGACGTTAGATATAAAAAAAATATTTCACTACAATATTATCTCCCATTGCAGCCGTGGCAGATAATTTAGAAGCACCTTATAGATGTAGGTATTGCAAATTATAGTCATAAAGTTCGAGAAACACATTGCATTGTGGAAAAACGATTATTGTATAATTCATGCTTACATGTAGGTAACATTCTTGAAATGCCTAACATTCATTGTCAACCTGGGAAATAATATTGAGGTATGATGATAAGTGAATAATAAGTTACAATCCGAAACTTATTGAACTATTAGGTATTTAAAATACCTAAGTAGACATTTTGCTCCCATATCAATTATTATCTATATATGAGCAGTAATTTATTAAAAAACCTACTCTAACCCAAATGAGAGGTAGCAACATCGAGAATAGACTCTAATAAAAAGGCGGCGTCACGACTGCAAATAATACGAGGCGTAAGATAACGGGACTCATGCAATTTTAGTAGCGCTCGGTGGATGTGGCCGGTCACTGAGGATAGCCGTAATTAGCACCGATTGCAGGCAATTCCTCGGGTGACGGTGGCGCCGTAGCCGGCGACCGGTGGGCGGCGGAAGCACACTTCCTAATTGCGCTTGCGCCGTCTACGAGACACCTCGACCGGCGCCTCGGTAATCAACGCCAATCGCTAGCTGACATGGAAAACCGACAAACCACTTTATAATGTTCTTGAACCTTGATTTCGCTAATGCAAAATGTATAATGAGATTATTGCTTTTAATTTCTTTGCCATTGATGATAGGTAAATCAATCAATGTTGAAATAATTTAACAAACCCTTTCATCTACGTATACGTATATGCGAAATAATATAGGTAAGTAGGTACCTATATTATACGAGTATGTGTTGCACAAAAACACAGATCTAAAATTTAATTGCTGAATTTAGAGATTCTGAGCAGACAATTAAGACAAGCTTAGGTAATTTACACAAAGATATTATTAAATCGACGTGATTCTTAATGCTTCAAAAAACGGTTATATAAGACCATAGATAAGTCACCTGGCACCGTGATTGATTCGGATTTGTTTGCACGCAATTTTCAGGCTGATTACTTGCGACGACACGGATAGAAGATTAACGAGTTGATTAAAGTTTAATTGCTGCGGCTACATAAGTGGAGAGCGGAACGACGACCATTCATTTACATTAAGATAGCCGAATGATTTTTTTATGATCCTGTATCATGCAGCATCCTAGATCAACCGGTCTAGTTGTAACCAGATATTAAAAGATTATCGTTACGTATATTCTTGTAGGTACCCATCGATTAATTATCGAATGATTACGAATTACGATCAGAGTGAGTGAGTGTTTTTTTTTTAATAGGTACTTCCGAAAAGGATTTGTGCGAAAAATATTTATCCATATAAAAATTGAAAGTTGTTAATTGAATAACTTTTTGGATATAAGTATTTCCGGCGGCGTGACGAAAGCTACGATCAACAGGTGCAATACTGACCGAGTGTCGCGACAATTAAACATTTAAAAAGAAAGGCCATACCCTGTACAAAAAGAAATGTTTTTTTTTTTTTCAATAATATTATTAGATACTAGACTATTAAGACAAACTTGAGGCAAGAGAGCAGTGCTCTATATCTATAGCCATATTACTTAGCCAGATTAAAAATGAATATGTCAATACTCTATCAAATGAATTATTCCATCACTATTCTATTCTTAGATATAGGTATGTCCACATAGTTTATTTCGCCTGCGGAGTCCTAATAAACGTCTCTTGATGACTTAAAGTTAATTACATCATAATAAACCATATGAAAATATTCGGGGATTACTTTTCCAATGTTTCGCTTGTCATCATTAAGCAGCAATGTAGCAGACGTTCAAAACTGTTATAGTATTCACTAAGAGATGGTAGGATAGTATATAATGCCAGTAAAGTTAAAATATGAGACACAACATTATTAGAGATTTTGCTCTCCATATTTCCGCTATGGTATGATGAGCAGAAACCATGCATTACTGATTATTATTATTATTTTAGCCTATATTATCCCACTGCAGGGCAAAGGACAATCTTGTAGTACCTGGTTACAGACTTTCTAAAACCAGCAATTCATTTATGGGTAATTGCATTAGGTTCTATAACAAAATCCCCTCTATTATTAAGGATTTGTCTGATACTAGGTTCAAAACAGTTGTCAAAGGTATTCTTATGTCTAAAGCCTACTATAAAGTAAAGGATTACATTGAAGACAAAGATGTGTGGCGTACTGCTTCCTCCTGCACACTGCGACCCACTAGCGCTGATTGAATTTCACTTTTCAAAATCAATTTTAATTATGCTCTGACACTTTATTGAATCTTTGGACATATATTTATATTGTATAATAATAATATGTGCACGGTTGTAATTATGTGAGCACTATGTAGTCCCTCTATTTTAGTTACTATCAACGTGATGATTGCTGTGCAGCTTGGGTATGTCATGCTCACGGAAATGTTCTGATAGCGGTGGCGTTATGTGTCGGGTCGCCCAATTCCCTACAATATGGTTGAGTAGGGCGATGGCTGATGCATGCGTCATGCCCGTGAACGGGTGCCGTCTGTTGGGACTGGTCAGCCCATAGCTGTTATAGTGATTTTATCAAAAGTATATATGTATATCTAAGGCGCGTACCTATGTTTAGTTGACTCGCATTGTTCTCACATAACATCTCAGAACAATGTATCCAAAAATATTGTAAGCCATTATTTTAAAAGAGCAACCATGGAGTTTCTTGCCAGATTCTTCTCCATGAGGGGTAGGCTGCTCTTGGAACTGGCAACTAGAGTCACTCCTATAATAATATTAGAATTATGACTATTCATAAGTGCCTAAAACTGGTCTACATGAATAAAAATATTTTGATTTTTTTTAAGGCTTCCCTTTCATCCTTCCACTTGTCTCCATTACTGATAGTTTGTATATTATGAGAAACTTCAAGAAGCTATTTACTACAATCTTTTTCTTAAAATAAGTCAACAAACACTACAAACACTTCTGAGAAGAACTAAACATGACATTAACACACATTTGACTTTTTTTTCTATGAAATCAATTACACGAAGGTTGTTTCAGTTAAAAATTAAGAAAACACGGGTTTCAGTTTTTCTTTAAATCATACCTTACAAACAAACTTTTAAATTATTATAATAACATTGTATAGTTGTATACTATAACCCATTCCCTTATATGTTACCACATCTCACCTACAAGGGAGATATGTTATATTATATGTAATTGTTTTTGAAATTACATTCACACTACAAAAAATATAATAGACCCTACCAAGTATTTTGAATAAATTATTATAATTACCTACGTATTATAATAGTACCTATTCCTAAGCTATTGATTACTGGAATATATCATTTACAAAATATGTAGCTATTTATCGCTTTGTTTACGTGGTAACAGTGTGATTGTAACTTAATAAAAAAAAAGATGGCTAAAAGAGCTCTATTAAAAACATGGCCAAGGTTCCTGTACCCTGCAATACAATATTTTTGACAAATGATATTTGTTTTTTGGTAACGTCACGCGTCGCGCGTCGTTGCAAACCCGAATTTCATCTTGAAGACACGGCCTCATCGCACATAATTATTTACAATATAATTATCTAGTTGTGTTATAAGTGTAGTTGTAGGAGCGTTTTGGTCTGGTCTACCTTATTTGGCAGTTGTGTTGTTTTTCTCAGGCAAAAAACAGATAAAACAATTTTAACGTGAACTGAACGGAATCGCAAAAACCTTAAAAAGGTGTAATAAAGTGCGTTGATGTCTTTTCTTATTTTTTGGACAATTAGGAAAATCAATTTTCATTAATTTTTTATTTATTTTTTATTTCATTGGTTTATCAACCGCAAGTATGTTTCCCAGCCAAAGCAAAGTTGAAAAACTAGATCCGCGGCATTTGTTTTAAGCGATTTGCTATAATTATAGCTCTTTGGGATTTTATTTGGAGTTATTATAATAATAAGAAATCTTAAACACACACATAATACAAAATTTTAAAAACTAATACACAGCAAATGAACAAGGTTATTTTTAGTAAATAAGGCTTATTAATGATAGACTATGCTATGAACAGACTCCGTACTTAAATGTCTTTGTGTTTTCCTGTGCTTATTATCCGCGGAAGCGAGAACAGAGGGGCAGAAAACAGTTCAGCATTCGCCCTACGAATGCCTTGAAGTTATAGAGTCATGTTTGATTTCATTAGGTGTGGTAATTGTTTTGATGGGAGCGCGGCGAACTCATGACAAGTGAATCCCTCACTGAGCTCAGAGGTCCGAGAAACACTAGGTAGGTTTTTATCCATGCGAGTCGGACATAACCTCAACCTGCTGCTGGTGGGGTAAGTACTCATCCTAAAGCTAACGTAACGTAAAAACAAACACGAACATCGAACACGAATTTTGTTTGTTCGGACGTTTATTCGATGTTCAATGTGCGATGTTCGTTATCGTTCGTGAATACTCGGCTCTACTGGCCATCAACACGCTTTCAACAAGAACTACTGGTTAAGTATGACCTGATTTCTTTCACTTCAGGCTTTTTACCCAACAAAGGTACAGTAGGATGGGCTTTAGAATTTTTTATTGCACTCTGATCACAAAAATAATATACAAAGAATACGTATATTATTTTTGTCTCCAAGTAAATAAATGAATTACTTATTTGATTAATTCGGGAAAATAGAATACCACCTTGCGAGTTGGTATTTTGTATGACTTAAAAATATTTTTATTTGAATACTTTTTACTTAGTATGTGCATTTATTAGCAGTTAAAATTTTTAAGCTGTTTTAAAATTTAATTTTTTTCTGAATCAGATATCAATAAGTGTAAATGTATAATATTCAAAAGACTATTCCTGCAGTAATAGGGAAGATGCACTATTTTTATTTTTGTTTTCATTTTAAAGAATCCCATGTAGAATAGACCACAAATATATTTAAAAAATTAAAACATTGCAATTTATCCGAAAAAATGCTGTTTTAAATTGACAGTTTGACAGTTCGCGGGAAAACGGACTTATGGTGCTGATGACGTCACTCTTGTCTTTTACTGGTTCGCCGTTGGCTTTCATACTTTTGCATATTTATTTAAATCGAATAAAAAATAGTATTTACAAAGCATAGAATTTTATTTTATAAATTTACAAAAAAGAATAACTTAAATATTATATAGTTATTACATTTTAATTTTGGAAATACAGCATCTATCCAGAATTTCTATGCAGCATTCATAACAGATAAAATGCTTTTATCGTATATACAAATATACTTCTTTTAATTTTTCAAAGTTTGTGTGTGCTATACAGAAAAGTGATATTTTCCTTATGCTGAAAAACATTTGAAGTTGTACTTGTGCCCAATATTTTGGTGTTATTTTATTGTCTTTCACATAGGAAAGTATGGTAGGTAGCTTCTGTTAAGGATATTTCACCTCTACTGTGTAATTTTCAGCCGTCAGGTGTTGCACCAAAAAAGGGTACTCGGCATTACGAAGAAATCCAGCTTCTTCAATTTTAATCTAAAATGCTGATTAAAATAATATAAACAATATTTATTACTACAAAGGCCTGGAACTAAACATACCTAACTAATTATTTTATTCAAAATATTTAAACTAGAGAAAAACTAATGATGTTATGTCAATACTAACTCTAGGTAAACACCTGGAGTCTGCTTTGATAAACCCAACTCCCATTTTTATTAAAAAAACGCAAATAATATTCCCATAAAATTATATTCACCTTTACAACCATAACCTCAAATAAGTTGTCAAAACAAGTGTGACGTCACGAAACGCTAATTCGTGTTTTAAAATACGTATTGTTTCAAGTCATTTTTAAATCGTAATTATTGTAAAAAAACAACAATATGTAAAATAAAAACGTTGCAGTGGCCTTTCTTTTATATTTTTTTAACGTTTTAATCATAGAAATTCCATAAATATTACATCTGCATCTTCCCTATTATGCAACTATAAAAGTACGCCATTTTTTGTTTGATTCAGATGCCTTTGTTGTAATTTATATTCACTCAGTCTCATAATTCTAACTTTCAATACATCTTCGTTTCTAGAGATAATCTATCTTCATTACGTTATTCATAGTAGTCACACAAATGGGTGAAAATATGGATTCTATACTGACTATTTAACTACGACTTCAAACACATATTGATTTCGCTATAAACTTATCCGTTATCGATTAACACAAATTTTATTGTTAACCAACGGTTCTTAATGACAAAAGCTATTTTCATGAAACTTGCTAAACTTCTACTTTATTATCAAGCTTTGTTCGGTTTATGGGTTGTAAATGTGTTTCCCGTATGGCAAAGATTTTAACAGTAAAAATATAAAATGTCGTACCGCTTTAACTTACAACCAGACTTATAGATTTCAAGTACTGATCATACTCGTAAATAATATTATATGACAAATGCGAGCGTGCTTTACCTAGGTTCTGTGGAGGCACTATTTCTCCAGTTCGTTCATAAAACTCTAACAAAAGAGTTTAATATATCTTTATAATCAGTGTAATCTAAAACCAGATTTGTACCTGTATGATATAAGAAATGAAGAAGTAAAGTTTAGCGTCATTTAGCTTTTCTAGGATAAGTATATTTATAAAACAACCAGTTTAATAAAAAAATATTTAAGGTACTATATTATTATATTTTTACTTTAAGCTATTTTTCATTCATATTAATGAATAATTATTTTTTGGGATAATTAATTATCACATACAGTTATAACTAAATACAGTTATATTAAATTTCCGTAGAGATAAATATAATTAGAAAAGCGAATAAAATTTGATTCTGCCTTTAGTTAAATACATCAGCTGCTCTGCCAGCATATTCGTAATCGTATTTTTTTTATGAAACTACAGTTATAATTACAGTTGCGGCTGTACATACCTTGCGGGTGAAGCCGCGGGTGGAAGTAAGCCATAAAATATTCTTCAAATTTTTTTACCTTTTCGCGTATCAACTATATAATATAAATAATTAAATCTGTTATAGATCTTAAATGTAACAAATCCAATAAATGTAGCAAATCTTGACTCGCGTAACGACTGATCGGCCAGCTCAAAGGATCATTATAACTAAATATGACTCTAAGTCGATATAAGAAGAGTTGCTGGACCACTATGGATGAGAACGACAAGATACAGCAAAAAATGGAGATAACTGGAGAAGGCTTATGTCGATGAGACAAGTTGGTAACCGATGCAATATAAATTGTTGTTATTTTATTTTGAATTCTGTAATTAATGCATGTTCAATTTTTGACTGATTTGATGTTTTGTAAAATGGTTTCTATTAGCAATAAAGGTTATTTTCATTTTGATGACTCCTTGAAAAGTGCCAAGTCCTTTAAAATGTTACTTGACGCAAGCAGTGGCAGTATAGTAACATTACCTAGGTATCTGATGTCTAGATTGCATTTTTATGATTTCCAAGTATACCTTACCTTACCTTAACATCAGAACCTTTTTGTTAATAAGTAATGTTCATTTGGAGTTCAGTACATTTTATTACACAAAATAATTACTAGCTTTCCACGTGGTTGGGCCGACCGTGAGCAAATGCCAGTACGTTGATATTAATAAAAGGGAAAAGGTTATTTTATGGCTTTTTCTGTTTGAAACTACATTATAGTTTTCATGTATTTTATGGCAGCTCGTAAGAAGTATAATAGCTGAGGAAATAATGTTCTTGTTGCAGCTCATAACATTCTAATTTGTAATTTTATAATTTGAGAATTGTGCATTTATTTTTAAATAATTTCAGGTCTCAATAGTGGCTTAGAGTTTATTATTCCGGTCTTCAACTATCTTATAAATTATTTGTTTTGAAAAAGGTGGACCTATAACACTAATATGCCATTGATAGTAATTTATTATTTATATTATGTCTATTATAAACTTTTAAAATGTTTGAAAATGCTATTTATATGAGAAGGCTTTTAAAACTGTCACTTGGTACAGTCAGCCACAAAAGTACCTGGGCAGAATGAAATAATGTATTTGGTCTTGCCTTTTGATTTCAATACGATACCATCTGCTAATCTCTATCGCATATCATGAATTTTATACCTAATAGATTCTTTTGGGCAATATCCAGATACTTTTGTGGCCGACTGTACAAAGTTAAAAGTACCTACTGTTGACAAAAACACCTTTGTACCTCCCAAGTTGCTGCTTGAAAAATATATAATTATGGTATGAAATATTCGGCCGAAGAACTAATTCGATTTTCCCTATTTAATTCTTCTAAACAATATTAAGAAATTACCAGCAAAAGATTTCGCTCCATCTGGTGTTTCACAGGGTTAGGTTAGGGCCACTTTTATTCCTGCTTTATTTTGCACCTACCAGATAATAACAATCTATAAAATATGTACCTTTTACTGACGATATATTGATAACTTAGATTATATCTAATGACTTAATGCTTAATTAAATTAACTTTATACAATTCCAAACTAAAGGTTCAAAATTTAATCAATCAAATTAATTACGATTACTATAAAATAGATGAAAAAAAACCATTGCATTATATTCCCACTGTATCTAAAAAAAACAACACACGCTAACTCTCCTCTGGTTCGCGCTCCCACAATGTTAAACACTTTTGACATCAACACCGCGCGCAAGTCCCGAAAAGACAAAAAGTTTACCTACTTTTTTTTAACTAAAAAAGATAAGTTTAAGTAAGTAGGAATGCGCCCAATTGTCCGATCTATGTTTATAGGTATAATATATAATTAATATCCTTAAAAAAATAAGAAATTAGGCGGACGAGGAAAGTTTACAGAGTACTTTTTTTTTAATTAATATTTTCTATATTTTTCTAAAGTGTAGTTGAATACCTAAGTTGGTGAATACATAGACCATTATAATATAACAATTTGTCTTTTTTATTTTTTCTCCACGGTCAACAAAAGAGAATAATAAAACTAGGAGCATGATGGTCTCTACTTTATCTAATTTCCCGCATATAAAGTTTATTAGAAGATAATATAAAATTTAAGTAAATTTAATATACTTAATACAAAATACCTATTATGTAAAAATGATATAATTATTTATTTGCCAGAATACCTGCAGGTCACATTTTGTTGATACAGGTACAATATAAGGTTTGAAATTAGATGTAGGTCTTATTGGGTTCTTATTGGGGGTAAGTCTCCAAAAAATAAAACAAAAAATAGAACTAACAGCTAACCAAATGATGACAAAACTATGAACAGTAAGAAGTAAAAAAGTATGAACTTTAAATGATACTATTGAATGCTTTCAAACAAAATCTTCTTGCCATTACCGAAGGTTGGCATCGTTGGCAGTCAGCTCTTTAAACCTCTTGTCTTAAACTAATCTGAACAGTTGTTTAGGGACAGTCTTATAAATTCCGTCTTTTCCCTGATGTTTCTCAGCGATGACATTCTGCGCATTCCAATTTTATGTTTTCAAGAGTTTTTGCCCATCATTATGGTCTTGAAGTCCTCCATTTAAATTGGTCGTTTCTTAGTACGTTGCCTAAGTAAGGTAAACGAACTGTCTCTGCTTGTTTGTACGAATAAGTTTTATTTAGTATTTTGCCCAACCGCAGTATTTAAAACCTTATAAAACAATGCAATTATACAAAGATGCAATAGTTTTAGGATTCAAAATACACTAAAACATTGTTTATTAAAGTGTAACAATTATTGGTGAATTGACAAATACCTAAATAAAAACAAAGGATGACATCTAGCATCTAGACTTCTCATCTATACATCATAGATCATCTAGACTCGAAGACTCTATTTACATAGAGTCTTCGATCCACGATATGATGAATGATGAAGGATCGTTAATGAGAGTGATTTATAAATATATTTTTTTAACCCATAATTAAAATTTGAAGAAATAATCTGAATGATATCAGAATTTAAAGATACCGTTGCATTCGATGTTCAGTTTAATTAATTATAATATTTGTCTTTAGTCGATTTCGACGGAACGATGGAATTTCTTACCGGTTAGCAAATGGAATCAGAATTTTCGCATTTGACTGTAATTTTAATCTGATGAAATGGGCTGCGACTGTAAATATATTTCGTAAGCTGGCAAAGGCAAAAAAAAGCGCTGGTACATTGACAGATGTTGTGCAGTGAATAAACACTATAAGAACCCACATACCATACCCGAAGAAGTAACGCCGAAAATATATAAATATTTTATTGTTACATTCAATATTCTGCGATTAAAAATCCATAAATTCAAAAAGTAGATTATATTTTTAATACTTACGTTCTTACTCACCAAATTAATAAATTTGTCAGAAATCCTGTCTGTTTTAGCAGTCCAGCTATGTTCCGGCACAACCCAACAACAAATATACTTTAGCACTATTTGAATGGAATGTGCAGTTTACCTACCCCAGGGTCTCTAAGTCTGTAAGCTACAGGATGTTCTTTTTTTTCATGGAATAGACAAGTTTAAAATATATGACTTATTAACCAGGCAGGAACATATTTTAAAAGCGATCGAGCGATTCGTGGCGAATACTGACAGGATAATAAAATTTCACACGGGCGACTCCTAGGTTGTACACAAGGTTTTATAAATTTCAAATAGAATAAAACAAATAATAAATCAAATAGGTATAATACTTTTGGTGAATATGCTTAGACTTTAAATAAAGACATTATTTATGCAATTTAATTAAATTTATTTAAGTAGGTACCTATGTATTTAAACTGACACTGATTATCCAATGATATCATTAGGTAAGTATATTAAAATCCCATAAAAATAAAGCTCTTACCTTTTAAGTCGTCCGAGGTGACGTCGTGATTTTCTTTATTGGCTTGTATCTTCTCAATGAGATGTTCCAGCCTACTGCTGTTACCCTTGAATAGCATGATCATATCTCCAGGGACTCACGACTTCTCGATCCTGCTCGGAGGTGTTCGTTCACCCAACTCGCGCACTCGGGCTGGTCCGCGTCGGTCGCTGATTGCCGCAGGTGCATCGGTTCCAGTTTATTTTGGAATTTTTTGCGGGTGCATTTATGCGAGTGCGAATTAATGCGCGGCGCGTGTCCGACAGGTGCCACTAATTGAAGGGGCGCCCGTCGCGGGCTGCGCTTCGTGCGCTTCCTCCACGCCAATTATTTGGGTGCCTGCTGACGATCGGCTTAATTAGCAACAATCATTTGTGGCACGCACCTTTATTTTCTGATAACAGGTGATTTTAAATTTCGACGCCAGTGTCATCCGTATCGATGAAACTTTATAATGATGGAGTGTCACGGTGGTGGCGACGTGGTCGTGTCGGAGTGCAGTTATGCAACGGAACGCGCGCTAAGTGCGGCGTGTGGTGCGCGACTGCCAAGAGCGGAGCTCCGGTGGGCGAGTCGCGCCCGGCCGCCAGCACCGAGGTGCTGCACCCTGCGCCCCGCCTGTCCGCCCCGCCCACACGACCTCCCCCCTACTTGCACCCACTCCCCTATGCTAAGCTGTGCTTAAGAGTATGGTCAACGTGGTGACATGAAGTCCAAAGTTGCCCATTTGGGTGATCATCGTCGTCGTCTGCTCTTGTTTGCACAGAACAAAAGTATTTAAATGTTTGATAACCTGCCATAGCTATTTATCATAATAAATATAAAGTTTTGTATAAAAAAAAAAAATGTTAGAACACGAGCCCACCAAGCGGTAAGCGGTAATGTAGGCTTAAATTACGATCACATCTAAATCAATTATTTTTTGTCAAAATTGGCAAGCAAAAAATGTCACATGTAGGTATTATTTTATAATATTTTCTGCACATTCCACAGAAAAGCCGTTGAAGAGTAGCTATTAGATATACATACCTACATTTCTGTAGAAGTTCAATAAGAAGTCCCTGGTGTAATCGAGTGTCAAATAAGATGCATGATCATACATTTGTGACAGTCGCAAATACGCTATACTGCTCAAGTAATGAACCGAATGACAGAAAGATGACGCTAAAAGCTTTTCAAATCTGGAGCGCCAAAGGAAAACTGGTTTTAGATTTTCCCCGTTCCACCCACGGTGTGGGCGCGGCCAATGGGCGCCGGCGCCCCGCGCGCCCTCCGCACCGCCACGCTCCACTAAACTTCGCTAAACACAATGCACTCCGCCAAATACTTTACTCTATGAACATTTTTATCTTTTTGTAGGCCTGTGTGACCAGAAATAGACGCCTTATTATTAAAGGCTTCGGGCGGCGCTGTAGATAGGAAAAGCTCAATGCACAGTCGTCGGCTGCATTGTTATGTAGGCAGTAAGTTTTCAAATACAGTTAGTATTTAGAGAACAGCTTAAATAAGCCTGTCCATATCATAAAATATGAAAGGTTTTTTCGTGTTAGTGTTCATACTTTAAAATAACGTCGTTTATTACCTACGTTTTATTTTTTTAAACTTGCTACGTATCGTAATACTGCAGGCGACTGTGACTGTACATTATTATTATAATAATATTTAAGATGGAGATCAGTTCTGTTGCCTAATTCTAATGTGGATTAATATATGATTTAAAACGAGAGCTTGTGATGGTCACCGGGCGTCCGCGGATCGCTCCTCTGGGGGCGATATCGGTCGGGCGATGGTCGCGCGTTGCCTTTTAGTTGTGCATATATTAGTGGGATTACACGACACCGCAGCTGTTGTAATTTACCGGATAAACTCAAAAGTAACTGTATGAAATCTGCGACATTTGGATCGGCTAGAAATCTGCTGGGACTTAATACATTTTACAATCATTTCAAACAATAATTTCCTCTTGTTATACAGCAAACTGTGTATTTTTACCATGACATTGAGCAGTAAAAAGTATCAATTAAGGCAATCTGTATTATTTCATGATTTCGTCTATAGGTTTCATTGCAAGCTAAGCATTTTAAAATTAAATCATCTAGGACATGTAGCCCCATATTTGGGATTTATACATAAGTTAACTAAGATACTTAAATAGTCAAGCATTCTACTCAGTCTATATACTTATATATTTCCTTATATCAAGTTTATAGAATTTAATCTCAGGTGAATTAATAAATATATGTGAGAATCTAAGTTTTCGTTTGATTTAATTCAATTTAAAAAATTAGTCAGTAATTTTTGGATAGGTTTTTTTTATTTTTCTTTTTCCTGCACTTTCAGGTTTTATTCGATGTTGGCACAATGTTTTTTTTTTTCAATTTTCTATATCAGCTGCCATCTCATTATTAGCATCCTTAGCCGGGTTCTATACAGAACCCTTCCAATTTTTTATTTAGTCGACCTCCACTCTACCATCTACTTTCAAATTAAAAACCTTTCTATCAACATTTTTCTTTTCTCTCTGCATGACCGTGCTACGCTAAAATATTCTTTATCCTTTATAATATTGGTGGTACTTTCAAGTTTACTCCAATACATTAATTCTTTGTTTTGTCTATTCTTGTTTCTCATGCCGCTAAAACGACAATGTTTAGGTTGTCTATCTATCATCTCGACATTCATTGCAACCCTTACAAAATATATTATCACACATTTCTAAAGTAAAAGTAAAGTAAAGTAAACTTTATTGTCTTTGATTGAGTAAGGTACAGATGTTATTTATACTTATGATAGTGTTACATCAATCAGCCCATTTTGAGCATACAATAATTTTAGAAGAAACTTATGGGAATTTATACTAATGACAATAAAACCAAAATAAGTAGAACCAGGTTACAATCAAAATTATCAAGGCTTATTTTTTGATTGCAGAAATTCTTTAACAGTATAAAATCATTTTTCAATTAGCCATCTTTTTAAACGTAGTAGGACCACAGGATGAATTAAACTTCAAACTAACTAGCTCTATCTATATACGACTAAGCTCTATCTATGTAGATAGAGCTGGTTAGTTTGAAGTTTAATTCGAAGAACACAAAATTAAAAAAAATTGAAACAAGTGCACTCCAATTAGTGATATAATACGCACAACATTGTAAACACATTCTCCGCAATTCTATTGAATATAGTCGTGCATTTCATGTGGATTACAGAAACTTGACAAATTAATGAACATCAAATATGTAAGCGTTCGCGGAATAGGATTGACATCGAGTTGTCGGGTGCCCGTCGCGCCATTGCCTGGTGCAAAAGGGTTAAACATTAATACTTAAGCGGGCCGCACCTCACTCCTGACGCGGCCGATTACATTGTCACTGAGCTAAATCTCCACCTTCCGAGCCTGAATAAAGTATTATGAAAAAGTGTTTGTTATCTACGGTTGCGACGTTGCCATCGTTGGCCAGTTTGATGAGGGTCTAAATGTTTTCAGCTGTTATTGCCCAGCCTTTTCTGGTTATACTGTAATACCTCATCATGAGGATAACAAGTTAGTACGGGGTTCAGAGTGGTGGGTTACTACATTCATATAGATAATCTGGATACAACAGTATCAAATTTGAGAAAGGGAGAACAGAGATGAGTGTTTATATATATACGAGTATATGTCTTTGACG
Organism: Protodeltote pygarga; assembly: GCA_936450705.2. NCBI lineage: Eukaryota > Metazoa > Arthropoda > Insecta > Lepidoptera > Noctuidae > Protodeltote > Protodeltote pygarga. The sequence goes on along the minus strand of OW388249.2, from coordinate 8,020,968 downwards.
AAAACTTACCTAAATGTTTGTAGTAGAAACCTTGAATAGTTTTCTATCTCAGTATCACTTATTCACCTAACTCCCAAGTGTTAGCTAACACGGCAACACGAACAATTTGAATATTTGATGAGGACGCCTGACTGCACGACCCCTGCTTCTTCCAAACTTCCTCTAATAATCAACCCTTCATTTGGAGTATTTGGACGTGAAATCAATCCGCTATCGGCTTATTAAATTTTCAACCTTTGTTTATTTAACATTGCGACGTTTAATCTGATTTAGATAATATAATGTCACTTTAAAAAATATTTTTGAAAAAATTATGAAATTATCTACTATTTGTACTGCAATATAACTATACGATTAAAATGTAGGTAAAGTTAAAACCACAATCACAAAATGTACGAAAGCCCAAAGACTCTAATTTGTGTCGATACTACCCAAATACTACCACTCTAAACACCTAAAAAAATATTTTTTACATCTGTATTTAAACATTTATTTCCGACCATGACGTTGCGTTGTCAACAAACACCCAAATATTTTTTGTCAGTACCTGCGTCTCGAGGGACCCGACACGGAGTGGGACATACGTCTGTTCACGTCCTAATAAATCAACGGGACAGCCGTCATTCCGATGGATTAGGCACGTCCCTATTCTCCCCTTTGCGTCACTTTTTGCGTGATACGCCTTTCGTACAACTCTATCATGAGCTTATTTCAATAATATCTTTTGTTAAGTAATGTTTCGGAAATGATGATAAAATGATTCCATTCTTATTCGACACGTTTAAGCATTTTGAGTTTAATATGTAACCATGATTAAGAATGTTTTTTTGTATTAACTTATGGCACCATATACTTATACATTTTTATGATATATTTTTATCGTGATGATAATCAATTATTGTTAAAGCTTTTCTAGAATAAGAAAAAATGTGAAAGTAAACATTTAATTAGGTACTTACTTGGTACCGTTATTTTAATTAACATTAATTTATTCGTTTAATTAAAAAGAATTACCAAGCTGTTCTTTTTTTTACCTTTAATTTAAATACAAAGGATAATTCACGGTATATTTAACAGATAATTCGAAACCTTTCACAGTCTTGGAGAAGCGTAAAATGAAGGCCACACAGGACAAACAAATCGATGGGGGTGACGTTTTTTGGAAGATTGCGGTGAGATAGCAACGGCAGGGTGGTCCACCATGATATGCCACTTCACCCCATACACAAACTTTTTATCCATAAAACAATTTAAGGATCAAATTCGAGTAATATTTTTAATCTGTTTTCGTAGACCTAAGTTATAATAATTTTAATTACTTTTTACGTGTCCAGAGGGTGCAAATAAGACCTTTTGTTAATCCCACGATATATGTCTGACCGTATAACTCACAAGCCTGTATCTTTTTAACCATAGCCAGTTGACATTTTAACCACGGCAAATACCTAATATAAATTCAAATCTCAAGCACTTGGCTGGTTATTGGTGTGTAAACAATGATTTAATATTTTTCTTATAGACTCTTTGTTTTAACACCGAGGTATACACTAAGTACTGTATTATTATTATTTTGCTTGTATGTATTGATAAAACTAGCTTTCGCCCGCGTCGCCCGCGTAGTATTTTGATAAGTTGTAGCCTGTGTTATTTTGATGAAAAAGCTATATTACCGTAAAGTTTCATCAAAATCCGTTCAGCAGTTTTTGCGTAAAATACTAACAAATATCCATCCATCCATCCTCACAAACTTTCACATTTATAATGGGTATTAGAAGGATTAGGGCACCGTTTCTTGGTGTTAGGGAAAATTATTTCCAGACACTTTAACATCACAGTGCCTAAACTGAATGAACCTAAATTTATCATCCAAATTTGATAAGATCGCTGTCAAGTGATCCTCTTTAGTACATACGTTTCAATATTTTTAATACAGATACTCTCAACTCTACCTGTTACTTAAGTACGTGCAAAAATATGTCATCATGTAGAGTTTTTCAAAAGCCAATTATAGTGGAACACGTAGGTACTTAAAATAAAAATCTGGCATCTATAGTATCAGCAGATATTTATCAATAGGTACTCAGGATGTACATTTTTTTATAAATTCCACCCGTAGTTTACAAGATAATCACTTGGATTCCGCTAAATGTAAACAAAATTTTGCTCGTGACTGTACTTCGTGAAATAATAAGAAGCCTGAAAGTAACAATGTTAGTTTACATATTGTATGTATGTTATATATGTAGTGTACATATGTATGTAGTTATAAAATTTAATTTTTAATATGGGTGACGAAATCTACAGTCAAACCTAAAGTGTGAAGATTCCAACACGAGCGTGTAATGTGTAAAATAAACACCGTCGGCCACAAAATGTCGCCCTGATATCATCAACTGTCGTGCTCCTCCATCGTTCACCACACTTTACTTACACAGATTCACGCTTTCCTCATAATATCTTAATAAACAATTATAAAATGCACCTCCTTAAAAGATGTACCGTTTTATGAACCGCTACTAAACCATAATTAATATTTGATTTACAATTTCCTTTACAAAAATTCTTTATTTCACGCGTTTCATAGCAAACGCAACTAGATACGAGAGTATTAAGTTTCTACAGAATAATCGGAATATTTCAGTGCAGATACAATAATTTGATATATCAATAATTTACATCAACCAAGCAACAATATAGAGGCCGTTGTCAAATATGCGTAGCAAGAGTATCTAGAAATGACAGCTGAATAGTGTATGATAGCCAACATCACGTCCTGCGGCGATGGTATCCCTGACGCGGCTCTTTGTGAGCGCTACATCTCACACGAAATGGGTCAATTAAGACGTGGGAGTGAGTCATACGTGACCGTAACGCCTGATCGCCGTACGCGATACCGCGCAGTGCTACGTTTCACGCCTCTACCATCGTAAACTGCTGTCTGCCACGATCTCATATCTGTTCGTGCGTTGTGTACATGATATTAACCAAGTTGCGCATACTTCACAGATGTTACAGCCATTTTAATGGAGGCGGTTAAACACTTTACTTAATCGCTCCTTGTCCATTAATTCATCCATTGAACGAAAGGCATTTGTTCAATGTTTATTATAGGCGTAAACCCTAAATCACTTCCAATGCCGGAAGCAATCAGTAAGGCGAGAGGTACAGAGTACAATGCCGCTCCTTTAAAATTGACAAATACTTTATTTATTTACAATAATAGAATTCGAAACTCCTATAATCCTGTGTTGCCAAATGTCTCGCTTTTTGTCATTTGACTTTTAGTGATATTTTTTAACCGCAAGGTTTTTCTGTCAGTTTCGAGCTACGAAACATGCAGTGTTCCGTGGGAAACTGTTCCGCAGTAACAGTGCAACAAGACATTTAATAGGACGGCATGAACGAGAGCGCGGTGGAACGAACTGAGACGCATGCGCAGCTTGGTGACAGTTCCGCGCGGCCTCTGCGCCTACTACGCCGAGGTCGCCGCGGCGCCCGAAACTACAGTGACCAACTATTCCTTTTGAAAATGTTAAGTAAGTATAATTATATTTTAGCTTAAAATCTAAAATTCAATAAAAAGTTATGCCCTATTGATATTAAAAAGTGTAAGTTTCCGGTTATTGAGCTAATTTAACTACCTATTTATTATGTAAAAAGCATTTAGAATTACCTAAGGAGATATTTTCAGGTCATTCTATAAATAAAATACAAAGACAAACGAAAAATCGGTCTTCCTCGCTAGTAAACATCTCCTTGTTGCATTTTATTAGGTACAGTTCTTCTTTGAAGATAAACTTTATTGTAAGGGAAGTAGACCATCCTGTAAAACATCCGCAGCTTAGTCACAGTAGTGACAATAACTAATCTGCGACAAATACAGTTGTTTGGTCGGCCGTGGTGCGTTCGTGATCTGCAATTGTCACGCCGCGCCGCGTGACTTTTTACCACCTTTGGTGAGTTATGCCGCGTTAGTGCACGACCCTCGGTGTTACCACGCTTCGACCAACGATTAGGTACTGCAGTTTATTTCATGTTTTTTCTGAATCATTTTCTTTGAACATCAATGTGACAGTAAAGTTCTTTTTCGCCATATTTTTTTTACAAAAAACTTTATAAGTAAGTATTAAAAAATCAGAAAGCAAAATCATCCAGTCAAGAAAATTTGTGTGTTTTGGTTGATAAGGCTGGTTGGTTGGGGCGAGCGGGAGGCGAATCGGCACGTAGTTCCGGCGTCATGCGCAGGCGCAGGTGGCGGTGATGCTGCGGTTGCCGCAACACCTGCGCTGCACGCTTCGTGCGCACCGATCACTCGCAACACACCTATCTATCACCGCGATTTGATACCGTTTATCGAAAGAGTCAAGGTGGATGTACTCTTGAACCTCCGCACTTGAATAGTATATATCTTTGAGTACGAAAGAAACTACCTATTGTCATAAATCATCCTCACAAAAGCAAATAACACTTAAGATGTTGTTTGAGACAAAAGTTATTTGCATAAGAGGGAGCTAAATTATCTACCCTACGATTCGTACAGGAAGCCTCGCCCTCGTAACTAGCCGGCAGTGGTCCGTGCGTCCGGTCATCGTACGGCGGACAGCCGACCGTTCCCGAAGCCACTTCGCTTGAGACCGACTAGATGGACTTCCGCCTTTTAACTGTTCTTACGAGACTCGGGGCCGTTTCATTCATTTATTTAACTGTGTAGAAGAGCCACGTAAATCACCCCTGATTTATTATTTTGTTGACCATTGTTTAACATTTCATAATCTACCAATGACGAGGTGTTCGACGAATGCTAAGGAGACTTTCATTTTGTCGCATTAATTCGACAAAATGAAAGTCACACTTATGTTGATGCTCATTAAAATAAAAGTGCATATTAAGAACTGCAAGAATACCTAACTAAAAAATATTTGCTTATGTAAACTCTAATGGTTATCATAATTCTCGTTAATTTGCAATTTAAAAACTGGCCAAGTGTACTACACGCTTAAGTTTTTTTTTTAATTTGCCTAAAGCGGCTGTAGTAACAACGTGTAGGCGTGGATAGCAACAAGCGTGGATAGCCAACATCTTGTCAAAACTCTATTTCTAATTACGCTCTACCTACTTCCCAAGTAAAGCTGTTGTTTGCTAATAATCGGATACGCGTCTTCGTGGTATTGAATGACAAACTATAAACTAACTCACTATCGAACATAAGCAGTGAGCGAATGAGCCCAAACAATAACAACAATAGACGTAGGGCCGCGCCGCTGGGAACTGGCAGGAAATGCCGGGAGAGCCGAAGATGTAGCTCTCCGCAAGCTAGCACGCACAATAGCAATAACAAACAAAAGACTAACCAATATCAAACATTATTATACACATACGGACTAACTCTGTAAACATCTGCGTTATTTACCTGCCGTTTGACGCTCAGTTTGTAATTATCCGAAACTAAACAACATAATCAATTATAGACTAATATCACTCAATGACGGTAACCTTCATCCACTCGTAACTATTACAAGTGGAAAAAATGTCCGACACAAAATACTCAATTTAACACCATCCATTTAACAGCGAGACGATACAGGCATGAAAAAAGTGCGGAAGTCAGTTTGATTGCCACACAGAGTATATAATAGGTTCCAGTCTTCCAGATAGTCGATAACTGATTACATTTAAATTGTTTCACAGTGTTATAAGTAGGGGGTGAAAGGGAATTAGTTGCGCACGCGTCGATGAAGATGTCTCTGTTTAGTCGATCACCTGCTCCATGATTGGCACCGTATACACCTGGCTAAGTGTCTCTGCGGTTACTAACCCAAAAAAGTACATACTTGATTACGCATTATTTCAAACTTTCAATAGATCTATTAAGGGAGGTATTGACTGTCAAATTGATTCTAAAATCAATTTAAATTTTGTCTGTCCCTAGAAAAAAGTACGTAAGTACGTGAGGTTCAAATAAATAAGTTATGCAGTCAGGAAAAATTTTACTAGCCAAGAGTTTAGATTGGCTGCCCTTAATAAAGATTAATGATAATCATGGCGAAATAATAATAAATAATAAGCGAAAATAATTACATAACCTATGTTTAGCTTAATGTTGTTTAATATCTATAGTTATATCTATGTTAGTTAGATAATATCAAATCAGAAGAGAACTACGTTGATTCTCGAGAGATGACGACATGATGTCTCGGTAGAGTCGAGACAACATTGCGGCTAAAAGTTCTCACAAACCGAATGACTCACACCCATTACGGTCCCATGTAATCAAAGTCATAATCACTTTAAAAACCAGTCTCCCATTCTGAGAACATGACTCTAACTGCTTTGAGCGTGAATTATTAACGTTTACTTTAATTTAAATTGTGTTTGATGTTCTATACGGATTGCTACGAAACTAAATAACTTAATCTAAGAAATGCTTTGAATGCTTAGCGAACGTAATCTTTACCACAATGAGGATACTTGATGAGTAATATTATGAATGCTGATTTTCCTTCTGTGAGCGATGAAAACGTGACTGGAGTGTTTGGCGCTAGCCACAGCATGAAACATAATTATACGTTCCCATAAAACGTCCTCAAAAGACTCCAAATGTAGTTGATGATTACTATGGCGCAACGAGCACACCTTAAGAAGCGTTGTTAAACCGCAACCTTATGAGGTGCTTACTCCCCATATTTTAAAACTTGACCACAATTGCTAAATGTGTGTAATGCTCGTAGGCTTTACTAGATTATACAACTCGTGACTGCCTCGATGGTGCAGCGGTCACAAGCGCAAATGCTGAGCGTGAAATCCTGAATTCGATCCTTAGGTCGGATAAAGTGATATTGGGTCTGTCTATTAAAAAATTTTAGGCATGAAGAGGAGTCGAAAATTGTTCCCGGTTAATTGTTATACACAAGACAAAATAATTTGGAAAAATTTTGGTGAATCATCATACCATTTGCCTACCCCTTAGGGAAACAGGCGTGTTTCTAAGTAAGTACAACTTGTAGATAACTGCGAGATAGGAGAAAAATGAATCTAATATGCAATCACATTGCTAAATTTATATTAACCTAATGAACAATATTCCTAGATCTAAACTGCTGATTTTTTGTTGGATATGTGGTCACATAAGTCACGTGACAATGTTGTAAGTAGTTTATACTACTTACCTTAAACAACAAAATACCCTTTAGTCCACGGAAGAGAAGTATGGTTCAATCCCAGCGGATGAGCATCCTACTTTTGGGTGGTCGCCTAGCGGCTATTCATTTCACGCATTTTAGACGCCATTATAGGCCGACCTACGAGCTTCGACCGAAACTGAGTAAATACAATTTAATGATTAAGTACGAGTACAGTTAAATTACTTGGATATTTAACGCCACTTCGACTTCGCACGGTTTTATTTTTAAAACATCTTGAAGTCTTTTTCTTAAATCACATCATAGCAACAGGCTTTTAAGATATGTAATGAAAATATGATTAACTTGATACAATGGGCTGCCCACATCTGATAGACTTATTAATAAAAAGAATTGGAAGATTTTTTCATAAATTATAAATATCTAGAACTATTCAATCCCATTGTACTGCCAGATTAAACTTTGTATTTGTCCATATTATCTAACAATTCAACATTTAAACTTTGAACATTTATAGTTGCAATAGGGCGTGGCTACTGGGCGTAGCTATGGGCGGTCATCGCCCCGCCCCGTGCACCCACGCCAGCACCCACCCAGCACCCATGCGCCTAAACACAGTTGATATTGCACCCACTCTTTTTTTTAGTCAAGTCAGGGTTACATTTATATCCATAATAACATATTGAAAGAATGTGGTCCCAGTTGCTGTTTTATTGCAAACACCAGATTATTGCCTAATCGATTCTAACTCAAAAAGGGCAATTAATTACTTTTTTACCTACAAACTATCTCAATCTGCGTTTACCTGATTTGAAATTCGATTATATCTCACTTTTTTATTATTATAGGTACCTTCTGACATATAAGACTGAAGACATAGGTAAGAACTACTTACATACTTACCTATGTCTAATAAGTCATATTAAATAACACTTATCTATACATATTATGCTTTGTCCTGAATGACTGACTGACTGACGGATCAACGCACAACCTAAACCGCTGATCGTATATACCTGAAACTTGGAGGATGTAATCTTTGTATGATGTAGATGTAAGCATCCGATAAGAAAGGATTTTCCGAAATTCTACCTCTAAGGGTTCTAATTCTACGTGATTCCTTGGTCCATTCTACTTCAAATTTTACATAACTATTCTTTAACAGAATTGACGGAAGACGTGTTTCGTATTTTGTTAAAATTCATCGCCTAACAGGGTCAAAAAGGGGTAGAATTTTGGGGCTTATTTGCATCGAAGTTGTGTCAATACTCCTTAGTGCTTTTGATTTAAATTAGCTTGGTGCAATGCAATACCCTTCAAAATTGGAATATCAAATATAAAAGAATACCTATTTAAATCGGATTAGAATCCAAAATTTAAATTTTATTTGTTCTTAGATATTTGAAAGAAAAACTTACCATAAAAGTACCTTGATTTTCCTTCGAAAATTCCTTGGAAACTTAGATTATTATTATTATTATATAAAAGCGAATATTTGCGATTGTTGTACCGACAATTGACTGTCATTCTCCCTGTAGGTAGTAGGTACCTAAGTCTGCTTTTATAATGACACTAAAAGTTGTGGCATCGACTCAAGGGAGGTTTGCTTTTCTGATGGGCGGTACAATTTGTTGATTTATCATCTAGGTAACAAGATTATGTTAATTCGATTTAAATAAATAAGTTTTTTCCCTACAAATTCTACGGTCACGTGAGCGAAGCCACGAGGGAAAAGCTAGTATTCTTATATACTTACGTTAACAGTTTTATTGAAATCTATTTAGTTGATTTAGCGTAATGAGATGACGTATTATATAAGAAACAAACGGAGAGACAGAATTTTTTCTGAGCCTATTTCGGCAAAAATATTTTTAAAGGTACAAAATTTTTAAGTTACTTTTAGAATTTTCTTATCTTTAGATTATAATACTATATGAGTTGTACTGGGTGTAGTACCTACAGGTACAGAAGAAGCGATAGGAAATGAGCTACCAACCTTAGAGATGTCACAAAGTGGGAAGATGTGGAAATAAAGATTAGGACCTTGAAATGGAGATGGATAGGCCACATGCTTGGAGAGCTTAACAAAATGGATAAAAAGAATTAGAGATTAAAAAAATACAACATAAACATAGTTTACTTCTTAACAATGCAATATAGAGTCTGCGTAGGTAATATTCACAGGATAGATTTCCAAAGATTTTCCTGCTAATGTTTTCAAAATATTCAAGTATACATCATGACACCATAAGTTTAGGTCTAGCTATAGTACTTACCTATAACCTAGAAGACCCAAATACTTAATTTTATCTCTTTTAACTTCATTTCTACTCCGTTGAAGCAAGTGTATTAGAAAATATATTTTGTGTTGGTCGTCAAATAATTTTATTGGCAAATCGTACCGTACCGTCGTATTACTTTTAAGCCAAGGGTCACGATAATACACTATTTACCATTGAAGTGCAATTACCGTATTATAGGACCAATATATAAACATAAAACACGTAATCTTCAAATTTTTTAATGTTTATTTTTAGTTAGGTACTTACTTAGAAACTTAACTACAAAACGCAAAAACTAAATCTGTTACATTTAGATAACATAATTATTATAAAATGTTTAAGTTCACAATAACCCCGGATTAAATTCAAACTCCTATCTTATCATTTTAGTGCATCTACCATGTGAATGTCTCTGCATCACCAAAAGGTTGACTGGCAGAAAATGCCTACGGCATAAGTCCGCCTTTGTACACTTTATTGTCCAGAAAAATAAATAAATAAATAAATAACCTCTCCTTTTCCTTACTTACTTACTTTTTATTATTATGTCAAGGTAAAGCAAGACACAAGTTTTTTTTTCGCAATATAGGTAACTTAAATAGCAATAAAACTGGGTACAGACTACAGATGATTGTGGTACAACATAACATGCAAGGCAACAACAATGGACGGTATGCGCGCGCACTACACACTAACTATGAGAGCCCATTCACGCCAGCAGCATATGCACACACACATCAATTCTGTCAATGAATAATGTAAGTTTGTGTTCGCGACGCGCACCTTTGACGCCTAAAAGACTTCTAGGCGAACCTTTGGGTTCGTCCAAACAACTGACGATTGCCAATAATATCGAGCGCGCTAAAAGCAAGAGTCATGATTTTTACTGTTTTTTTTTTGTTGAAAATATAGAAATCATAACCGTACATAATTCATAGAATAATAATTAAATTTTATTCAACGTTAATAACAAAGTAATAAATTAATACTTTTGTTACAAAACATCTTATATGTATATATTTAATATTTAGCACTAATAAAGTAAGACCTTATATTACTTAATAAGCCTATACTGATCATCTGCTGGACATAGGTCTTCTCCCACAATTTAAAGTGATAGATATTTGACTATAGTCAGGGGTACGATTTAAAATTTCATACGTTTACGAAAACCGTAAAAGCGTTTATGGATTTCCTATTTCCCTATTATGCAAATACATATTGCTAACTTATTTAACGTGTGGTTCTTTACCACTGGAGTTCTAATTTCTACAAATAGAAAATTTTAAAATAAGTCACTCTCGTATCGTGGTCGCACTTCAGTTGCATGATGAATTTGACAATTGACAATTTTTTGCGTGAATAAATAAATTATTGACGGAAAATTCCACTACTAAAATCAAGTAAGAAAATTTCTCGTATGCGAATATGATAAGTCATCGGATTATTCAGTTAAAATAGAGTCTCAGGGGACCCAGTCAGAGTCAGAGGCAAGTTGGCATTGGCAATTAGGCTACGTAGTCGTACATAAATTGACAGCCGAGATCTAAGTGACACTCATTCATTTCGACTATAGATTTATCATGCGCTGCTTAACCTTAGTAATGATTAAAACGATAACCAAGTATCACGACACGTCACAACCTCTAATTTGTCAAAAATAAATATTCGATTCTTATATAAAAACCACGAATCAAAAGTCTAAAAATATTAATACCTACATTATTCAAAACAATTCAAGAATGTTAAATAAGCAATATTCCTCGGCCTCACAGCGCTACTTCACAATGTCAATAAAAGTATCTGAACTGCCTTCTTAATTTACAACCCCAAACTTTTCCTCGACACTAGGAAAGTCACAACTTACTAAGTTGATTCCATACTTTTCCGGTAGATGTCAGTATTCTATGTATTTGTGTTTCCGAAAGCTCCACACTAGTACAGAAGCACCCCTTGATTTTCGTTTTTCACCCCCTCGACAGAGTGCGCTACAGATATCATTCTCTCAAATTTATGTAACATTCAACTTTACTTTCTAACAACAAATGCAGCTTTGAAAGTTCATTTTGTTATAATAGAGATCGTGTTAAAATAGCGATTAGTAATTCCACGTAGCTATACATAACAATAAAGATAAAGCAATAGGATTTAAATAAAGCGATTATGATCAAGTAAATTCAGTTAGTGAAGTGGCGAGATCCACGAGTGGTGTGCGGCGGTCGGCGGGCGGTAGGCCGCGGCGAGATGAAGGAGCCGGCGCGCGGCGGCACTGATACCATCACCGACGCTTTGCAGCACTTCGCCGCCGCCGCCGCTCGCCACGCGCCTTGCATCAAATAACTGATAAAATACTACGCACATCTTTAATTTCATCTGCAGAAATCCACATACATAATTTTGATTAGTTCTTTTAAATTAATTAGCTGTAAATAGTAATGTCAGTATCGCGGACGCGACCTCGCGATTCCCACGGTGCCGCTTTCCCCGGGCGAATGGCGACCCCGCCGCGATGCCATTGTCAGTCAATTTAGCTACTCAACAATTATTGCCTTTACGTATTAGCATACTGCTGTGACCGTTCAAGCAAAACATCATAGAATAATCATCGGCAAAGGTGTTCCGCTGTTGGTCAAACAATTGAGCGCAAGCAAACGAATGGTCACTCAAGGTGAAAATTGATGTCTGCTGCGATTTCATGCCTTTGGTGTGATTGTAAGAAATATCAGTTTATGGCGATCAAAAGATATAAGGCATAAAAGAAAACATAACTATAGGTACAGATGAATTATTAAAATCTGAAATACCTTTTATATCTTGTTCCATTAAAATTACGCAGATACCATATTTGTATTACGTATAAAACTTATTAACTTTAAAATTGACTCTGAAACTTTGCCAAGGTTTCGTATTTGGGAGTCCGGTATCTCTGTCCATGCATAGTTAAGTGCATCTGTGTCAAGTGTCGACGCAATATCGGTGCCTCCCCGGGGGCAGAAGGCTGTCGATTTAACTTCTTGACTGGTGGACAAACAATCATGAGCCAGGGATGTTCACACGCGGCAGAGCTGTTCATGCATAGATTAAGAGGCTATCGCGTCGTGGACTAGCTCCCAGGCGGGCGCCGCATGTCTTGAGATATTACTTCTTTCGCTACCATGACAAGTTTTGGGTAAAGCACTGGAGTAATTTCATGAATATTTTACTTAGTACATTATAGTCTTTATTTTTCAAATGTAACTAGGTACTACGATTCAACTTTGAAACCTTAAGATATGTGGATACGTCTCAGGTCTATGGCAATAAAGATATCATAGGACCTTATATTTATGATATAGGTACCTAACGAACGATATTTAGTCATTTCTAACAAGTACTCACCAGCAAACCTGAGAAATTTTTACTCCGTTGACAAATCTTAGTGGCCTACAGAAGATTTAAACTCTGACACCAGCTTGTTTATGAACCATACGATAAAGAAGAATCTGTGACTAAAACCGAAATAGGTAATATTGAATATATAATTATGACTAAAGAAAGTTATTATTCTAAAAAAAAGAGGATAGGAGAATAAGACGTTTGTATGCAATATTATTCAGTGTGAAATTTGAAATGGTACGCGGACGCTAGGTGCTGTACTGTGAGCATGTTTAAGTTTAATTGAACCGAGACGGGACCGGCCCGGAGCGGTGCGTATCGGTCGTCGCCGGTACGGCATCGGCATTGGGACCTAAATCACCCTGGATCGACAACCACAAGTCTTCAAAATGTGTTAATAAACTTACGTCTTATTATGACAATAATGTACTTGGTGCTTACAATAAGTTTATCTGTCAAGTAATACCTGACTTATGATCAGTCGTTGACTGATAAGTCAACGGTCATCAAACCCTTTATCTATCTATCTTTATCTATCTATAGTATATATAAAAATGTTCGTTAGTCTCGCTAAAACTCGAGAACGGTTTGACCGATTTGGATAATTTTGAATTAATTGAAATATTTGAATGTGTGAAAGTCCAGGGAAGGTTTAAAAGGTGAGAAAGAGGGGTAGAGTTGGGTAGTGTAGGATAGGGTAGGGTAGAATAGGCGTTAAAGTAGGATAATCACGCGGACGAACTCGCGCCGGGAAGCTAGTAGAAGAATAAAATTGACACTACTATTGGCGACATCGGTTAAGCGTTCGACTTAAGCGTATGACCGACAATCTGGGTTTCTGATATTGTGAAATTATAGCACGGTACTTGAGAAAATCCTAGCAGTATGTAAGTATATTTAAAGTAGTAGCACAGTAGCGAAGCGTTTTAAAACCAAAAATCTATCAATTCAATTTATCATCAATAAATTAATCAATCATATCAAGATTCAACATTGTATGGTTGTAGATTATTATATCCACCGATCCATATAGATATATTGAATTTAAGATCTATCCTTGGATCTAAGGCTATAATCTTACTTTGGGATATAGTTATTTTCATATAAGTAGGATACTAATATGTATGTAATATGATGTAATTTGGATACTAGGTACCTACCATTTTCGGGTTAGGTTATTGTTTTCAGGCGTTAGTGCGCAAATCTTCTCTAGACTTGAAAACTTACTTAGGTAGGTATCTATTAAGTATCTAAATGTATTAATAACCTAAATGTATTTATAACCTTTAAAACCATACGATCAGTTTAAAATTTAGTTCAGAAAGAACCTGAATTTAGCCATTATTATTACGTTTACTGTTCACGTGTTTCCGATTAAATTTCATTGTCAAATAGGTTTAATTAAATAAATGTTCAGTAGGAGGTTTGTTTGTGCTACCTCAGACGTCCCTGGGCCGCCTGAACCCGCCTGCTCCGTATTATCTTCCTTCGATCTCTAAGCACTGAACGCATAAATGCCCGGGACCCATTCATTTGCGCAATTCACTATAGAAACAATAAGCGTACCCTTCGCCGCGCCCGGTTGAAAGACTACAAAACGCGAAAAAAATTATTTATTTTGTACGTAGTACCTACTTCTTGGGAACCCTTTATTACAGCGAGGGCAATCGAATGCTTAAAACATTGGAATTGAATACGAGCCGCTGGTAGCGGGTGAATGGTGGCCACACAATGAGGAGCAGCCGCTGCCGCCACTAGGTGTCGGATGACGTCGGACGCACGTCGCCCACGCCGCGCCGCGCCGCCGACGCACCGCACCACACCCGCGCCGCACCTCTTACCACCGACATGCGATATCGCCTTTTTATTTTATAATTTCTACACAATAGAATCGCTGTAAAGGCGTAGGGTGAAGACAATGATCCCGGAGGTAGAAACCGCTCGGAAACCCTTTATATCCAATTTATTGTCTCAAAATAAAATCGGGTGCAAATTAAAATATGTATTGAGCCATACGACCGGTATCGCCAAGGTTTTTATAACCGCCCTTTTATGTTTTAAATATAAATAATAGATAATACTTAAGCATGGGTAAGACAAACGCGATAGAGTGCAGTGGGGAGAGTACAGAACGAGAGACTAGAACAGATGCGATGCGGTACGTGTTCAGAAGAATAGGAAATATGTAAAAACAAAGGGTGCGTACGAAGAATGTGAGAACTATTTGTTTTCTGTATATTAGCCATATCACAATTTCGTTTTAGCTTGTTTTATACGGTTAATGAGATAAGAGTCGAAAACAACTCGTCAGAGCCTCTAATAAATTGTGGGGGGGCTTATCGAGATTGGCGATCCGGTGTAATGTGTGTGTTTGGGTAATCAGATGTGAGCCTTCCAACTTTTAATTCCCCGAGATCGGTGGCGCGGGGTGGCGGGGGGTCCGGCGCCAACGCCGATATCGCATATAAAAAGGTTGCGGATCGCTCGCTCCTCCATCCGGCGATTGGCTAGGCGGCGCCCGCTGGTCCCCGGGGCCCTATACGAGAAGCGAAATGGGCCCCAGAACACCCATAAGAGAACGACCCCGCCCGCCACGGCCGAATAATTAGGGCTCTTTGTTTAGATAGCGGCAATTTTATTTGGGAGAGAGCGGGCGCTGGGGACGTCTTCGGCCATTCCAACCGCCTGATATTAATAAGAAACGTGTGTGCTGCTGCCGACTAACAGCCATCGCTGAATGAATATGCCGCTCCGATTTTATTTTCCTTAGAGGAAACGTTGCTGTTTCGTAAATAGCTTGTATTAATAT
The DNA here is from genome assembly GCA_936450705.2 of Protodeltote pygarga. Taxonomy (NCBI): domain Eukaryota; kingdom Metazoa; phylum Arthropoda; class Insecta; order Lepidoptera; family Noctuidae; genus Protodeltote; species Protodeltote pygarga. Next base: position 8,005,363 of record OW388249.2, on the reverse strand, counting down.
TTCCTGCACAGATCACACAACTCGAAGGATAGGTTTTGTACTTATCTTATATTATATCTTATCTTATTATTTAGGTACTTCTTTACGAGCACCCCTTTGAAAAACCCAAACACCTACCTATACCCATTATATTTTGTATTGATAACAAAAGTTGTGAAAGTGTGAATTACAAAACCACAAGTTCATAGCAAAGAAAAGGGGAACGTTGACAGTGCCAGGCAATATCACATAAATAATGCAGCCAGCAAATTGGGATTTTGATTTGTTTTCTTCCTAACTTTTATTTGTATTTACGTAGAATAGGGAACACAAAGGTTTAGTGCTCACCTTCGCTTCTGATTCTCCAGTCTCTAAAGGTTAAACTTCTGAGTGGTATTGTTTTTAATGAGGTGGAAAATTTTATGACTTAAGAATAGGTTATAGTACATCCAAAGTAAATTTCCAAAACTAATGATTTTCACCGAATGAATTAAATAAGACGACTATGCTAAAGTGTGATAATATTTAGTATTTTTATTTATTTATTTATATAGGTAATACAAGACCAATATAAGGCTAAACAAATTTACATTGATCTAAAACGATTTTAAACATCATCTGTCTCGGTTATTCTGCAACAATAATTTCCTACTTATTAAATCTATTATAGTTGATTGGGGTATTTCAAATTTTTTTCAATTTCTACCTTTTGAACAAGTTAAGAGTTAGTAACGGAATGTGAAGATAATAGGTATCCCAAACGGCAGGCTGGTACAACGGGCACTGCATATTGTAGAGATATGCATAGTAGTTGGAGGGCAGGCTGTGGCGCGCGGTTCCGCGGGGGCCTTCGCTCGCCTCGCCTTTGTCTCGTCCCCGCAAACTTGCCATAAATGTTAATATGGGATCTTCTCACATTTGAATATCTATTTCTTCGCGAGGCCGGTTCGTTAACGCGGCCTTGAATTTTAAATTTTATCGCCGCACCGGGAGCGCCGCAGATGAGGTGCGCGCCTACGTGATCTCCCCGACAAAATAACCGAGGGAAACTTCTTTTTGTTTGTCTCCTTTATTTTTTATAAAGTGAAATAGATGATCTGGGGAAACTGAAAGTATAGTGTTTATATACCTACATTGGTTTTCTTTCTTAACAGTTATTAAGAACAAATTGTAGCGACATCTAGATTAAAATCTCTTAGCATAGACCGAGACAGAGCTAAGCAACGTTCACGTAATGAGGTTGTTAATTAGATGTCTCACAATGGATAACACTCGTACCGTACGTAACTACAAATTGTGCCTCAGTTCGGTTAATTACTAATTTTCTGGTTTCTGTTTCGTGTCTGTCACATGTGACGTTACACATTGTGTGAACCTGCAAAACTTTGGAATCAAGTTGTGGGTTGCGGAACTTCTCGCAAGAAATGCAGTTAGTAGTAGAAATGCACAAGCTTTTGGACTCATAATAAGCATAAACATAGACTTGATTGATTATAGGTATTTTACGCAAGGTCACAATTATTTTCTCTATTCTTCTAAAATCTATTCTTTGAGTGTCGCACACGTGTCATAATCTATGACGTCATTAACCTATACTGAAATTAATGGAGTATAATATACGACGTCAATTGTCAAAAGTATCGTAGTTTTAGGTAAGCAAAATACTTACCTATTAATATTTTATATTAATATAATGACGGGCTTTATATCGAATTGTCTTTTTCCCTATAAAGTATAAAAGATATAGCGATTCCATCCATCACATTTCCATTGTCACAATTATTCGTGGGTCCGCTAGTCACCAAATCCAGCGCGGATGTTCGATGTCGCGACTCGGTGACGATCGGAAAGTTTAGCTGTGAACATTTTAATGCACCCCCACCCCCCCTGTCTGACCCTCAATTATTGAAAATGCATTTCTGTCCGCGCCCTGCGCCCGCTGCACCACACCACATCGCAAATGCACATTTTAAACTGCACCTGATTGCAGAGTCGTGTTACTATCAACGGCTAAAAGTCGTGCTGTCGCTTTATTTCAACCGAAAATTGGCTTTATTAAAGTGGCCAGTTATAACTCCTGCTGCACGTCCAATCGACGACGCATTGATTGCTGAACTGAAATGATTAAGGCTACAGCTAATTTTTTATTGAAGGGATACTTTCTCTATTTATAATTCAATATACTTTAATACTATAAATAGAGAATGTACGTGCATCGCCTCATTATTTTTTTATTTTACTATTAAGCGGTATTAAACATTTGCTGTATAGGCAACCAACCGTGCCTTCTTTAATCTTTATGTAGTCTAAGATAGTTGAATTTAAGTTATTTTAACTAACTAATTTTTAGTAAAACATCTCATATTGATTTTAAAAACAGTTTATTTTTGCGCACATCCCGCCATTTTTAACAACTTAACTTAAATACGTTTAGGTACCTACTTTCATATCATTAGATATTATGGTATAGAATTTTAGATAGTACCTTATAACCTATACTATGTATACTGACAGTATATACCTATAATATAAGTAAACTAATCTTCCTATATCACTATTATAAATTACTAACTAGATAACAGGTATCTTGGCAAAGGTAAACCAACAGTAGGTACATTTTCATCAACCATTAAGTTATTTGAAACTAGAAGTCGCCCGCAACTTCGTCCCCGTGAAATTGCGTTTTCCTGTATATACCGTAAAAGTTTACGTCTATTCCTTCATTTTTTAATACATTGGGTTACATTATTGCAAAATTTGTGCCATCTCTAATTTTTTTTTATTACACCCCAAATTACTTACTGTTAATATAGTTTTCTTTAGGTAATAGGTAACATATTTTTTTAAATCCGTTAAACAGTTTTTCGGTTTATCAAGTATTATAAACGAACATACAAAATAAATATATAAATTTAGATGGCTTTATATTTTAGAATTTTCTTGAACAGATTTAGAGTTTCATATTCGCTCAGAATAATTACAATTTCGTTCTCCTTTTCAATTAAATTTTCACTTACGTATATCAAAATAATATACTTAGGTATATTTTATTTTGTAGCACTGATTCATTATGTAGTTTTTTTAGAAGTTGGCATGTTAAGTAACTTTATGTTCCGGACATTTAAGTCATTTAGAAATAGTTTTAGGACACATAAAAATAATAGAGTAGCATATTAAAATAAATTGCGAAACATGTTAAGACAACCTCGTAAAGTACCGGTACGCGAGTCCCCCTGTTCATCGTGTGCTAAGTGACGAACGGTGTACACAATTTCGGGCGTCCGTTTTAATTGTAAGTTCGGGACGGCCACACAATGCAATTTTAGCTTCCACATTTTCCGTTAGAACTGTATTCGCTCTTAGCGCAGCCTCCCCTTTTAGACCTAATTTAAAACTGCTAAAATTGCCTACTGTATTTTGATTTTCATGTCACGTGAATCCTAACTTCCTAACTAATATTATGATGCGAAATTAAGTTAGTTTGTCTGTTACCTTTTCACGTCTAAACTACTGAACTGAACATCCTAAACTTTTTCATATAGGTACGTTGTCAGGTGTATAGAAATGGTCATAGGGAAAAAAGTGCTGTTCCTGTGGAAAATAACAATAACGTTCTTATGTTATTAGATGGCACCACGTGTCTTTCGAATCATGATTGAATTTTAAACTCTAAATTAACGTGAGCAAATCCGCGGGCAAAAGCTAGTAAAATAAACGAAAAAAATCGTTCGGGTCACAATTTTTTTAACCATATAGTCTCATTAGTTGTTTCTGGAATAAGTCATTTTTAAAAATCCGATTGGTCCCATCTTCAAACATTTTTTTTTTTTTGGGAAGAATTTTAAATTAGTTTGCTTATAGATATGTACATAATTATTATAATAACGTAAATATTTAAATGATAAAGATTATTGGAGTACCTACGTAGCAGATAGAGCACGTTGCTATAAAGCCGTTCGCCGACCGGCCGCTTCCGCAAACTGCGTGTTGCGAGTACGTTGCTAGTCGTAGCCGGTTTAGTGTCGCCAAGAGGCAAACTACGATTCCTCTGAGCGAGAGTATCTGCTCCTCAACTTTATGTTCATTTTATCTTTTCGGCTGTATTGCGAAGCGGGGACTTCGGCAAAGGCCCTCTAGGGCTCCGTTAACGCCGCGGCCGGCCCTATCACCTCCGACTTCAACACTTTTTTACACTCTTCTATTCAAATATTAATATGAGAGCTCCATTTCGTAGTTGTCTTGTAAGTTTAATTTTATTCTTACGACAGGTTTATTATGAGCTTCATGTACTTACATTATTATGTTACTTTAAACTAGAATTATGTTACCTTCAACTTACCTGACTCAAAGCTGTCCATGCTTTCAGATTTAATGTCAGCCACATCTGAAACAATATTTTGCATTAGACATTTATATTTTTGTCATGTTAGTGAATTCACACACTAGGTATACCATGGGTACTAAGTATTCAATAAATATGCCTTTGCTCTCCCTCAGTTGGACAAAAGCTTTCTCTGTGAGAGAAAGCTTTTGTCCAACTGAGGGAGAGCCGACTGAGGGAACCCGGAGCCTCTGCAAAACGAGACTTCTGAAGCACAGCGGATGCTAGACATTCGATTTAGCACAGTCCGAAGTCATTGCGTGCTCACATCAATCCCCAGTAAAAGAATTTCACAAATATTATTTTCTCTGTCTTATTAATATTTCGATTTTAGGAACTAATCAAAATATTAGTTAGCTAGTTTTTGGCTTCGTACAGGTAAATTTTTGTATACTTATCTAAGGTTCACTTGGGCGACTCCAAAATATATTTTTTCTTAAGCAATTATAATTAAAATTGCACATTTTATAAGTAAGTTTGAGTCTGATTTAGCATAAACCGATTTTTTTATAATGCGCACAAAGATGTTCTCATAAATACTGTTAGGTGTTATAGAAGTTTAAAAATGATTTGGTTTCAGTTAGAGGGTGATAACCGCAGTAAAGTTGGCGAGCCGGTGCCTGAGGCGGCCGGCGCCGCCGGTGGCCCACGAGCCGCGGTCGAAGCCTGTAATCCACTTTGGCGCCGTATCGAGTGTCCCTACCCAACCCGAAACACTTTTCCACTGTTTTAAATTCGGATAGGTGATCCAGTTTAAACTTTCAGTCTAATTTCGTAGTTTGAGAGACCCTTCAAATAAGTTGGCGCTGTTATAATAGGAATAAAATATGCTTCAGAATATATTAAGATATCGTGGATGCAAACTACAGTCAATTTTATGTGTATAATTAAGAAATAAACGGCAACAGAGTGCTGAGATGATTGATGCAAACGTTGTAGGTCACAAATGTAGTGCTGGGTATTCGACTCAGCTTAAAGCCTTATATCTCGTACACAATAGTACTAAGTAGCACTCCGTTCCTTTATAGCTTTAACCAGTAGGCCACAGGTTCGAATTCTGCTCGTAATCGATTGTTTAATTCTACAGAAATTTTGAATTAGATATTGTGCATTTTTAATCGTAACAGTGCTACGCTCGTAGCGCTACGCTACGTAGCAATTATGTGCATTAGTTACAACGCGTTATGACTTATGAGTACCTCAGCTCGCGTTGCTTAGTAACGGTAACTCATGCGCGTATCGCTATGCTACATAACATAATATAGTATTGTTACATATTTTGTTGCCAGTTCAGATAATCGTAATGCGTTGTGTAGCCAGTGCAAGTGCTACGTACGTAGCGCTACGCACGTAGCACTGACATCGACTAGGAAAAAAAGAACAATACGCACAGTCTTAAGTTTGCTTATTTATGATAAACTTAATCTTTTCATTATGAGCACAACGTAAAATGTATCTACATACCTACTGTACAACGCTATACGTTCTTGTGTACTATGTAGGTAGGTTTTATTTAAAGGTATTGTAGCGAAGCAAGACCCGGTTAGTCTTCTTGGCATACGCTCTTCCCAGGGGACTTCGTTAGTTGAGATATGCAGCCTCTAGCATGATGACAGTGTCTTCCCACGAGACTATGGACTATAGAAACCGTCTGATCAAGGAGGAAACACTTCGCCGTTTGGTAGCCTCTGAACGTATCTAACTAAACTATATTAAAAATAGTTCTTAAAACAATAATTAATTTAATTAGTTGACTTAAAATCTTGGAGCTATTTTAAATAACCTGTTAGATGAAGTGATGAAGATATTTAATCATATCATTATATTATCATTAGGTACTTAATTTTTTTTTCTCTTTATTTTAACAATCTCCGTCTGTTAATTTGAATCACGTATTTGTAGTTTAGGGCTCTTTTAATTACTTTTAACGTAATTAGCTGTGCTAAAAACAAATAGTGTACATTGTTGTTGTAAACAGGTTTTAATAAAATTGGCATCTATTGAGACTAAAACCTGCTTGTATTGAGTTTTAAATATCATTAACATTTCAATTAAGACCCGTAGTATCTCATCAGTTTAATGATAACATAATGGCACTAAAAGTAGTATGTCAGCTTAGTAAGTAGATAATAGAGAAGCACGGGGGTGCTTGCAACATTAATGTGTAGAGGCGCCGCTCGCAGCCGCGATTGGATCTCATGAATTAGTAAGGCCGTACGGGACGCGGCTCCTTGCCGATGCTAAATTAATCTACGTGAGACTTGTAACTTGCACTAAGTGTCCCCACGCTGCAATCTAATTAATCGATTAGCTTATCATTGTGAAATGCTTGCATTGGTTCATGTTTTTAATATTTGACTTTTGTGACTTTCGAAAAATGCAATCTGTAACCAAGCGATTAATTCTAATTAAGGCTCTCTCTACTTACATATATACTTCAACGTAATTATTAATATTACATAATACATACAGCGTATTTGCATACTAGAATTGCATCCCGAATGTTAGGTTAATTTATTTAGAATTACTTAATAGAGAATAGTCACTTAAAGGAAACTCATTGTACTGAATTTTAAAATTGGATAATAAACGCGAGCTAAATTGGCTTGTAATTGTTTACCGCAATCAACCTGATTAGTAATGTTGTTCGCATTGCAAATCAAAGAAAAAAAATCCAACAGTGTGCCTACCTATCTTGTCTGTAAAACTGTGTACCTACTTACTATACTTTAGTAAGTCAGATTTGAATTATAAAACTGAATGTCATATAAAGCTAAGTATTTCTTGTATTAAAAGTAAAGGAATAAGAAGACCCTAATATAAAGTGAAATAACACACGGTTACAGTAAAGAGTGCGAGGTGTTCGTGGCCGTGTCGTTACCCGTCACCGTGAGCGCAAGATATTAAATACATCCCGTAGGAGTGGGCGCGGCCCGGCCGAGGCTCTAAGGCTGCCGCTAGATTTCCCGCGGGGGCACGTTAATTTTCTGCCGCCTTGAGCATAGTGCCCCCAGGGGGCGCGCTACCTTTCGCGTAGCCATTCAGACTGAAGGTGTTATTCCGGCAACGCCGCGGACTGATGCCAATATGCCTCTCAAGAGAAAACTTTTTCACGTAGCACTGAATTAAAATAACAAAACGCACCCGATAGTGCTCAAACTTTTCTTTTTGCGTAATGTTTGAAATGTCACATTATGCAGAAAAAGATTACGTAATGTCAGTAATTATGTAAGAAAACGTTATTGTTGAAATATGATCCTATGTTAGGTATGTACTAAAAATTGATATGTTAGCACGTGCAAAATATATGCAAAACTATTACTCAGTTCACAACACATCATTAAAAGTTTTTTCCAACTAGTTTGTGTTTGTAACAATGCGTTGACATATGAACTTTTCACGGCCAATGTACATTAAGCCTTTAAATTTTATTGTAAAGTTATTAAACCCGTGGTGAACAATATATCAATCACCCCTACACGTGTTATGAATTTGCAAATGTAATAAGCATCTCTGTTAAGAGCACACTTACCTAATATTATAATTACCCTAATTGGTATATTCTAATCAGTAAGAGATCGTTCCTTCAATGTGAATATTCCAGAACTTTCATAAGAGCATGAACTTATAAGTTATACTTAGTACTGTGGTAACTCAATGAAGAAAGTTTCATAAATAAGGAGATTACCAAAAAAATTACAATAAAACTGAAATATAGGTAGGTATGTAGTAGTGATGCCCGCGGGAGGCAGAACGGCAATCAGTTCGTGTGCCCCGGGAGGCTGCATTAATCACGATCCGAGCCGCCGTCGTGCCGCGGACTACGCGCCGCGCACCGCACCACACACACTAAACTGCGTTTAATTGCTAATTAGAATCATTAAAACGCTCTGTATTTTTGGGAAATCATACGTACAGAAAAAAATGTATAAGTACGGCTTCTTCGGATTTTATGGTAGTACATATAATATTAGAATGATATGAACCTACCTACCTTATATTACCTATGCTTAAAAGATACCATAATTGATATGTTCAACTAGAAGTTACGACGAAATAACGATGACTGGATCCGTACAAAATATACAACGAACAGTAAGTACAACGTTGTGTTGCAATTCACACAAGTTCAGCTGCTTCGAATGTGTGCGCGGCCGGGTCGAGGACTATTCCCAGGAGACGGAAGGAAGTGTGGCCGGAGAACGCCACCTGGGACCCCGGCGCAGGCGAGGGGAGCTTACTCAAGTAACAGACGTAAACGATCAACGTCTTACTATAATCCAAACAATAGTAACTTAGGCGATGACAAAACGATATCTACAGTATGGATTAAAATCTTGTCCCCTGCGAAAACAACAAACACTTTTAGTAATTAAGCATTGAAACAACGGGCTCAGGTCGCGGGTCATCCCCTCGTGGCTGTTGATAATATCTAAATGCCTAATGGCTGCTGGGCCTGTGACGAATGTATCGGGCCACCCCCGCGCCACACGCTCCCGCCCGCTCCTCCACTATGTGATAATTCCAAACGCTGCGGCCGCGCCACCTGGGATCATACAGAGCCGCACTCTAATCATAGAAATACTTTTTTTTTTCGTCATCATAAAATATTTAATTACAAGAAAAGCAAACTTTTTCAATAAAAAGTCCATGACATCATTCATTTTACAATGAAGGGTCTAAAAGGGGTCAAGAAATCTAAGTAGGTATTTATGTCAATTTAAATAAATTCTGCAGTTTTGTTTCGACATTATCAACAGATTACTTGAGAACAAATTAAGATATTACCAAATACTTGCCCATGTTGTTATGTAACAAGTTAATCACAATATTGGCTAGAATTCGGGTCCAACTTTGTGAACAATTCGGTATTGTTGACGCAACAACATCATGGCACGCGGCGCGGTGTCGCCGGCACGCGCTTCGGCACCGCCGCGTGGAATTCCGAATGCACCCCCGATGTCGAACATCGGCATTTAATTAGCCACATGCCAGCCGAGACACCGTCCTACACCCGGCCAACATAGCTCGCATTGTTGACCGTCTAACTTGACAAAATAATCTACACAAATGTTGACGGTTAAATACAGTATCTCAATGATGCAACGGTTGAGTAATTTAGAATTTGTAACATTTTGTCAGTCTCCAATTACCTAGACACAATCATGATCTTAACAGCTTACATGGTTCAAAATTTGAAAATTCTGGTGATTGTGGGTATAGTAGAAAATATGCGAGAATAGAGTGCGGTCCCTGTGGCAGTGTCCCACGGGAGCGAGCCCGCGCGCCCAACTTCGGGCTCAGCGGCGGCGGCGCGGCGCCCCCGCGCACCTCGCCCTCCCCTCCACCCCTCACCCCCGCAGAGAATACATTTGCGCAACACGAGTGTTGGCCTAACAACGACTGCGACACCGGGAACCACTCACTGGGAAAAATTACTCATTTTCCGATACTGCCTGCCGGAGATAGTTCAAGTCTTTACTGTAGTGAAACAAAGCGTCCTAGAGTTGTTTATTCCATCATGTTCCTGCGGCATAGCTTTTGTCCAGTTCCGCAACATGCAGTAAAATATTGCGATAAATTTGAACAATGAGTAATTCACTTATTATTCTGAGGGTGCCTTTGGAGAAAGGGTCCATTGTTTGTCAAATGTTACTTTTCTTATGATTCGATTGTCTTACTTGCATGTACTAAACTCACTAAATGTGATCATTTCCCTAAACATAATTTTCTTTTGTTTACGATTTTCTTGGTTTTAAGCAACCCATTGTTAAAAAAGTGATAATAAAGTAATACTTATTTTATATTTTGCTCGGTGATAAGTAAAATAAGTCCAGAAAATACAAAGTTTTATAACTCTCAGTAACTCTTATAAAGATTTTGTTACGACTAGGTAACATAAAAGCTAAATTATCTGGGTGGCATAAAATTAAAACGTCAACGCCGCGGTATGGCCTACTGTTTTAAAAACTTCTTAAGTCATGAAAGATAAAGTGAAGGTAGCGTTGGTCGATGATGGGGCGCGGTGAACAATTTATTTATAATCTCTGGTGCAGAATTGGCTACGAATTAGCATGTAAATATTTGAGGTCCAAGAAGCCGGGTGGAGATTTATCGCGAATGGCGCGAGATAAGCGCGGCTGGAGTCGTAAAGCACCGGGACGAGTACTCGCGCTCTGCCACGCCGCTGTACGACACAGCACACCCTTTGACGAAGTTGTAAAAAGAGCATTAAACCGCAGTAAAAACGCATCGGCCGCGTGGGCGATGCCTGGGGCTGCTCGTTACTTTAGTGGCCTCCTTATGAATTTCAATGAGATTTAGACATAATGAGTCTCGCTCAGAGGTCTCCGAGATATTAAATAGTGTATTCTTATCTTAACGCTGAAAAGTTCGAGATAATTTATTCATCATTAGCCTATATTAATCTTTATCGTATCGGCCTCCATAAATAGGAAGATTACTATCATTGACTACTGTGAAACAATGTTGTTACCTACCGGGCGCTTCTTCCATTTCATAGAGTTCTGCTTTTGTTTGGTCTCCATCTTCACCATCTGCAACAAATTATTAAAATGATGTACGTATATGTATATGGAATGAATTTACAGATAGTTTTGCGAGTTAGGTAAAAGTTTATTTTATTTCACATATAGAAAAAGGCACTTTTTCATGGTCATACGCAGCATGCTCTGATTCAGTGCAGCGAATTGGAGGAGACAGCAAATATTTATTAAGCCGCCTCCAACTTGGGTACCTCCAGCCATAATTAAAATAACTGCTGAAGCACGGAGACGCTCATAATACTGACCGTGTCAAGCGCTGCTTCGTATAGTGCTCGTAGGAATTACTGCGGAATTGCAGTCACAAACACCTCAAAAAAAATAACTTTATAACTCTAGCAAATTACAAATTCTTTATGATAATAGACAAAAATAACAACATAGAATTTCTAAAATATATACCTCGTCTTCTACATTGAAGCGTAGAATTTTGCCTATTTCTATTCACAACATTTTTGTTGCATTCCCTTAAATTATATATTTTTTTAATACATACACCTACATTTACTATTTAAATCATTTTTTTCGGCTGACTTGTTCAACGCTGTTACATCGTGCATTGGGTGTGACTGGTGCGAGGACGAAAACCTTACATGTGTGACATGTGTGTTGATGTGGGCACTTGCCGACAAACGCTAGCAAACTTCTAATTCCCTCAGCTTATGTTTATCAAGGACACACTTCAAGCGAATAGTTTATTATATTTATAATATAGGTATCAAGTCGTGGATACCTATGGGTTCGAACCTGACATGTAGGTGTGACTTTTACAATGTCATTTTTTTTTCTTATAGAATAGAATAGAAAATCGTTTATCATACCTAATCACCACTGTCTAACGGTGAAGGGAAAATCAACGTTTGAAATCGCCAACACGCACTGAGCTAGCTTGGTGATTAATACTCGATCCTTCTCTGTTTGAAAAGAGGTCTTTGTCGTGCAATGGAGTTACAGGCTGGTAAAATTATTAATTAATATTATACTTACAATCACTATCTAGGTATTCACTGAGTATCTACTAATACGAATACAATCCGAACAGATCCCTAGCATTAAAGTAATGATATATTAAGCCATTTGTAGAAAAAAATATCAAAATAAAAATCTGTAAAGCGCGGATAGAAGACGTGAGTCAAAGATCGATCTTCCTAAATTCTGAAGTAAACCATTCATTATAAATGTACTCAACAATCATAAAACCCTTCGCGTCGAACGACGAGCGTCGGATCCGTCACCTGGGGCCGCATATGACAAGCCAAAAGTAAAGACGATAATGTAAATGCATCGAATTCAAGAGTTTTTCTTCGTACCCCACAATTCACTCGAGAACGGATGTCTTGGAGCGTGAGGAAGCAATAAACAAATCATTTTGAACAACACAATATATACAACACAATATAATGTATTCGCGAATCGCTGTTTAGAATAATTCTAAACAGCTATTCTCGAATATATTATTTTAACTGATCTGCCGGGTACGGCAAGCGCCTGACTAATCTGACGATGGATGGCAGTCGATAAACGCGACCAGTGAATAGTGCGAAGCATCAAATGCATCTGACAAGTGACTAAGTGCTGGGTGCCGGCGCTACCACAACTATAAATTATTTGCATGCGTGCCAACTCAGTATTAAATACATTTCACTAAGCCTAAGCTACAACGGGAGATATTTCATTCCTCTATTATAATAAGAAATATTCTCTAGAGACCCTTCAAAGAACGGTGGCGTACTGATGTAAGTCAGTTTAGTCATGAAAATTATTTTTGATGATTCTCGTTATAAACGTTACTTATTTTCTATAGGTTTTCATTTTGCCACGACATGGTAAGTTGTCCAGAATCTACTTTACATTTAAACAATATAATTTAATAGTTCTACATTTATTAATTTTCGATTTCCTTAACCGATTTCCTGTTTTGTGTTTTTGACCACATAACATCTATAATAATTAAGTCTTACATAAAATTATTGAAAATTAGTCACCGTTGACTGGCAAGTCAGAGGTCTTAGGTTCGAATGCAAGGCACTCGCCTTGTGTTCGACCCACACTTCTGACTTTTCGTGAGTTATGTGCGTATTATAAATTAATTTATCACTCGCTCCGTGCTTCAGAAAGCAGGTAAAGTTGTTGGTTCTGCGCCCGCGCCTGATTTATCTCCAAATTGCTGTCCCATCGGACTATGTGTCGGTGAAGGAATAGAAAGCACATCTGTATTTGCGCACACACTTTTGCACTATAATATCTCCTACGAAGTTGGCTAATCTTCGTCGAGATTGGCCGCTGTTACCGAAATTCGGTCAGGAGGACACTATATTTAAATCATATTTTACAATCTTTGTTGTACTATAAACTAATTTACCATTATGTTGCATTTGCAGTGTAAATCGAGCCTTAATAATTCCTAAACCAAAGCGTTAGCTCAATAGTGTCGTGTCGTACGTCATTTGCAGACTGACATCGTGCACCCAATGCGCCGGTCGTACGTCATCCGTTATCTGTTCCTCTACGTCAGTGTCGGCTGTAACTGCACGCACTCGCCATGGACTGCCGTTTCAAATGTTGTGGGCCAGACTACTCGTGTAATAGTGTAATCGCTTAAATACATTGCATCGTTCGTTGGTTAGATTACATTATTACGAAAGTCAATTATTTAAAAAAAATGCTTTATTTGGATAAAATAAAACTGTAATTTACATAATATATATGTTTTATTTTAACTCTAAAAGCAAAAAAAAAAATACAAAAAAAAACAAAAAAGCGCGGCGTTCTGTAACGTAACGTCTGCTTGAAGATCATGACTTCTAGCAAAAAGTACAATAGGTATATATTATGGTTATTAAGAGAGCATCAAAATCACATACCTAATTATATTTTAATCAAAATGGATAAGGTTTCGAAAAGGTCGACTATAAAAATACCTATGAATATTTACTCTATTCTTATTTCTTACCTTCGAAAGATTCGTCTGCATTTGTTTTTTCATTTTCATCTTCTTTGTTTTCCTCATTGCACTCTGCCTCATCTTGCAAGTCATTTCCTTCCCCGACATCATTATCATCTTCTTCTTCTCCACCTTCACTATATGTTCTCTTTCTGCTTCCGTCAGCTGCAGACGGATCCTCATTCCACTCTTCTTCTTCCGCTGCAAATATACAACTGGTCAGAAAAGTATAATCGAAACCACTGACACTAAATCAAAAAACATAACTGCTCATTAAAAAATCTTAAGAGTAATTATTCCTGATCAGAAGAAAACAAATTTTACATTTCTGTATTAATAATTTACTTCGTTAGCGTAGCCGGTATTTCTCAGTAAGTTGCCTCATTGACCTGTTTAGATAATATTCTTCAGAAAAATCTAAACTAGTGGAACCAAGTAGTGTTAAGTTACATTTCCTAAAAGTGTCCAATTCAAGACACAATAGTTGTTTTGACAATTTGGAGGGATTTTCTTGCTTTGTGACGTTATTACGCTTTACAATAACAGCGGGCGTGGAGCGGTCATCTAGTGGACCTAAATCCCCTTAAACGTTGTTCTATCTACAATTATGGTAATCTTATAGTGTATCTCCAATTCCAGTAAACGACTGGGGTGATAGTAATGCTAATGTTAGCGAAAAACCCGTCGATATATCATTATTAAATTTAAATATGTGTGTACCGTCAATTTGTACCTATTTTTACTTACGACAAATTTGATTAGATTATTTACATATTTATTTATGCCTACTCCAATGGACAAAAACGTGAATTTATGTATGTATATATGTATTTATTTATACTTTAAACCGTCAAACACCGAGAAATAAGACACAAAAGGAGATCAATTGTTAATAACATAAACCCTTAACCAATTGAAATAATTAAAGTTACAATATCCATAATTAGTAGATCTAAAGGCACAGCACAAGGTTCATACATCCCTCTCATAAAACCGCAAATACTTAACAATATATCCCACCATCCACTGCTTTAACTGTGAAATTACAGTATCCCGTATATTTTAGGTACTCAAGTATAGTGCACCTTTTTTTTTACAAACACCTAGACCGAAACAAATATCTATCAATCACACATAACATTTTTCTTGTCGAGAATCAACCCACGGCACCAAGCGCGAATCAGTTTTCATTTTAATTGTAACCAAAAAGCCTTTAAACATGACGGATTTTCGTACAAACTTTCATGTCCTTTCAGGGGTAAGAATTTCCGAAAATGCGCCCTTAGATGTCTACGTTATAAAAGATACTAAGTACGAAATTTCACGCCACACGTGCCATATGCCAGGCAGTCAGTTTTTACTTTTAAATAAACAGATTTTTTAATGTATGGATGTGCCAGCAGGAATTGAAATAGGTACCTATTACTTACGACCATTCACTTGAAATAATAAAACTCTGCAGTCTGCTTGCTATACAGCCTAATTTATACAACCCAATTTATACAAATGAGTATTTTTACATAACATTTTAATAAGGTTACACAAATCCACAGTGGGAACTAGTTTAGTGACATAATTAGCAGGGCTTCGCAGCAGTGGCAGGGCGGGCGGTGGCGTGATTGCGCCCCGTCGGCCGCGCCCTGCCACTCCGCACACAACACTTCGAATTATACAATTAAACACAAAGCTGAGGACATTACGGAAAAATTGTCACTCCTGGTTTGTTTTCACAGTAAACTATGCTAAGCACGACATTACGAGAACTTACAAATTGTTCGTTACGCGGGTTACAACAAAGATATAACCTAAGCTTGATGTTAACAGTCCAAAATAACACATCACGATTTTGGAACTAGAGTAAATCCATATGAATATTTTTATATCATCATGAATTTTAATATTAGCCCTTTTGTTGTCATCACATACATAAATCAGTCGTAGTTATGTTGATATTAAGATGAGCAGAGGCTAGAGAAGCGTAGTAGCAGGGTCCCTGGAGACCGAGCCCGGCCTAGCGGCCCGGGGGAATGTCCATCGATTCATCAAAAGCAAGCCGGAGGCAAAATCCTAGCCATGCCACGGAACCGGTACCGTCCCTGGAGCAGTGTTAGTACTTACTTACTGCAAACGTACTGTTGGTACAGGTATATGAGCACGCCGGTAAATAACTAGGTATAGTTGTAGGAGTGTATCGCTATGTTATTTGCATAGATAATATATTTCAATGGTAATATTTTACTAACACGATGACTTTTTAATGAATTGTTGTAAAAAATTGTCAACTCTACCAAATGTTTATCTACAATTTGCTGTGGGTATATTATTAAGGCAATGGTCGCTTAAGTACTAGATTCTTCTCAAACATAATGTAAGACTGTACAAAGATTGCTTTCTGTTTCCATTCAGAATCAGTCAGAAACGTTTTAACTACAAGACCACCACCAAAATTCATAGTTAAAACATCATATGAAACATATGCATACAAAGCATTAAGCTCTCACACCAATTTTATGAAGAATAGCAAGGCATGTCGGCTGCGCAGAACCATCTTAGCACCATCGCGATAGCCCATCATAACTCGAGCTCGCAATGTGCCGCGCGGGAACCATTCGGCACCAAAGAGCCGCCGCGCCGATACTGCCGCCAATTCAATTTTCTTACTAACCGTATTGCTTTTGCTTATTATAGCGACACCAAATGCTTGAAAAATTCGTGATTTTGTTTCTAACATTGTAGGGGCTGATCACTATGCGATGTGACGTTGATATCTTTCCACAATAAATATTTCTTGGAAACTTAAGTATTTATATCCATGTATGTATGTATACGACCAAGAACTGTCCCCAAACCCGGAAGAAGAAAATATGTTTATAGAAACATGTAAGTATGACAGATACGATCACGAAAAATGTTGATAATTTGTTTATGACAATAAGAAGGAAATCTTTACAAAATCATGATTCATTTAAAACTTGCTTACAGCTTTTATTTAGCTTCAGCAACTTCCTCCTCTAAACAAATATTACCACAAGGCACAACCGGGCGGCACTAAATGTAGTAGGTATGTACCTAATAATTTTGATTAAGTACCCGGGGAACACAAAGGAATAATAACAATCCCATCTCGGCGTAAGTCATTGTAGTTTCGCTCAGTTGTATATCCTTGGAAACTGTAATTTTAATGTGTTCGGAGGCGTCGGTATGATGTCGAGTGGGAATAGCTTAGTAGCCCCGTTCCCTGAGGTGGTCGGCCGGCCTGGACCTGTCCTACCCGAGCGCTCCGACGTCCGTCGCTACATCGTTAACTAATGTACCCAGTACCTACTCAACGTGGATGTACAATGTATACTTATGTATTATGCATGTCTCTTTCCGTAATCGAATTATTGGACTTTATTTGTCGGTTACGGTTATTCATCACTGGATTTGAAAGTTACTATTCCTGATTTATGATGAAGCAGTCTATTTGTTTGATTTTAAATTAAGTTGAGTAATACCTATAAATTTTGTTATGATAAACAGAAGCACTTGACAAAATCAATTTGGTTTCTTAATTCGTGTACCTAGGTTTCCAAAACTATGACAAAATTTGACATAAGGTAAAATATTTAAAGTGAAAATTAAAATTCTTTAACAGTCATGTTGATATTTCAACCTTTAAGAAGTGAAGATAGGTAAGGGTTAGCTATCAATTAAAAGTCGAACGTCTCAGCTGGTGTTTTCCTTGGAGAGAGAGGCATGCGGAGCGGTGCGGGGTGCGGGCGGCGGGGCACAGTCCCTGGGGAGCAGGAGGCACGCGGCTGCCTGGGCCAGGCCTCACGGGACGCCGCGTGGGCGGCGGGCGAGAACTTCGCATCCACTGGGACTCGGCCCCCACTACCCACCAGCCACCTAGTCCCCGCTCAACAACGCCACCGTGATATTTTTAACAGATACTGTTATGCGCTACTCACAGAATTTTTTTTATACCAAACGAGCACTGTTAATAATTCCTGAAACCTTCGAGATCAGATTGTGTCTTAATTGTACGTAAAGCCTGGTTTAGACTGTAGGTAGGCGTTTTGAAATGAAGGTAACCCTGCAAGGTAATAGAGTCATTGTACTTTTAGGTATGCTTGAGGCGTATATTCAACGTAGACAGACCTACTTCTTAGTCTTTTTTACTCAAAGCCTTGACCAAAGGTTTGAAAATAAGTGTACATATTTTTAAATTGTACGTACACCATCGGAAAAAGACGAACTTGTAGTATAGAGTTAGTATAGCCCCCCAGCGTATCGCTGTCTATGTCACTCGTAATTTGTTCATGCATACCTACTTGCGTTCCAGTGACTCACTGGAAGCTAACCATAGAGGCAAAGTTACGTTGTATCCGGCTATATCCGAAGAGCTAGAATCCTAGTACAGGGTTTACCACGATACTTAAGTAAGTATTAAGTATATATAGGTGCGTGACGATTTATAATGTAAACAGGCAACCCAAAAACTACCTTGATGGTACGGCGATGGAAATCTCTAGCCCACCCTACCAGTATCCTTTTGAACTCTACCTACTCTCACAATATGTGGATACCACCGGTTGATATAGAACCGTTAGATTTTGTAAGCTTATGATTGGGTATAGGTATGGCAAGTTGTATCAATTAGCATAATTTGGATTTTTAGCACATTTGATTCGTGAAATCGGACTCCTACTCAAATACATACTAAAAGTACCTAACACACGGCACGAAGATATTAAAAAGTCACTCATAATGTGATTTATAATATCATAATATCACACATTATTGTTACCTTTTATGGATTTTTGCGCGAAACAGGTGAGTGATTTATGACAGTCGACTGGGATTTGAAAAAAAGAATTCCTCGCCACGTTAACAGATTGCATTAATGTTTTACATTTTTTTGTTTTACTTATCCAAGGCGCGAACTTGATGTAGGTATTATAAAACATATAATAACAGTGTCATTTTATTTCATACAAATTCCGAGTGGAATGGAAGCGAGGTAACATAAATAACTTTAACGTCATATGTACATCTAATTTAATTATGATAAGGATACGATAGTTCACACGCTAACATAATATTTTTATTACAAATCTTGCACTATTATGACCGGCTTGTATCGCAAACTTTAAATTAACAATTTAAATATTCTGGTAATTTAATTAGTTACAAAATATTTTCTTCTAATCATAAAGTTGAGCTAAATAGTCATTTTTAAAAACTTTTATGGTATCCGACAAAATTTATAGGTAGTACGCAGTTTTCATATTATGCGCTAACATAATAATATATAGTGGCTCTAACAGAGTGGATTTTGCTTTGTTTCAACTAGCGTATCTACACTTTTATTACAAGAAGAATACATAGGTACAGTATTGATCTGCAATAATGTTTCGTGGACACCGAAATTGATGCTAGATTGTTGCTCGACAGAATGATCTACCTTACCCGCGGAAAACGTGTTCATAAGAGTACCTACAGCAAATTATATCGAACAGACAACTCAACTCTCAATAGCTAACAGTAGATGAGAGGTCAACATCAACATAAAACTGTTATGATATGGCTTTAGCGTATTTCCCAAAGGCGCGCAGGGGAGGTGCGCGCCACCCAGGGGAAATTTCCCGGCGACTCTCTGCGGGGCCTCTACAAGTTTTATGGACGCGCAACACCTAGGGCTGCTACTGAACTCATTTTTTAATTAGGGCATCTTTATTTTTATGATTCGACATTAATTCTCTATAATCAACCGAAGTGTTACCTATCGCTAAAAATTTTGAAAACTTTTGTGTGTTATTTTTATTGCACCTTAGTTACCAGATCTAAATGACTAACTTATACTTAAACTTATATATAAAATCCTGTTTTAAATTCAGACGAATATGTTTTGCTTGTAGAATTGATGTATCGTAGACAACCCTACGAGCACCCCGCATTCCCCTCACACTGTGACGTAGCCATCAACTTCTTATCGTTACACATAATGGAGTTCACTTTAATATAAGCACTGAAGCCTGCATTGATTACCTAATTTCAATTTTACGTTTTGTGTTAGTTTCGTAAAAAATAGTATGGTATAAGGATTTTTAGGATTTATTCTCGGATACTTTTATTATTTTGGAACATCATATTTTTGGCCTGCCTCGTTGGTCTAGTGGTAGCAAGCGCGACTGCTGAGCACGAGGTCCTGGGTTCGATTCCCGGGTCGGGCAAAGTGTTATTGGGTTTTTCCATTAGGAAATTCTCAGTAGCAGCACGGAGTCTGGAATTGTGCCCGGTTAATGGCAATAGACTCGCCCCCTATTACATGGGACTTATAACATAGCCGGCGAAACGTGGGTGTACTGCACACCCCTGCCTAGGGTCCTCTGGGGAATACAGGCGTGAATCTATAAAAAAATATTTTTACCAGATTATAGGTCAACTGTCAATGTCAAATACACGATTTTTTTTAGAAATAGGTGCGATATAGCTTTTCTTTCCCGTTATTTACTAACTTAAAATATTATTCTTAAAAACTTAACACTCTGCTAGAGTACTGTAGTCGATTAATTTGCTTGATTGGTTCGCCAAAAATAAGAAGAATAACAAACAGATGGCTAATATAAAACTCTTGAATAAATATTTTATTCTATATTTTCTTCTATGCATTTTTGTAATATTACTTATAAATTTTCTTTGAATATTAGTGGATAAAATGCAAACATTCTAGTGTAAAATTATTTTAGTTTCAGGACAAGTTTGCTTGTTTGGTCAAATTCCCCTAAACGGTAAATAATTAATGATGCAATTCTAACTCCACTTAAGCTTGAAATTGAAAGTTTGTTTTGATCGCCATAATTATTCATATAAAACTTTTAATTCATAGATTTTTCTTGCTCTACCTTTATTGATCACAATCCAAGGCAGTAAAGGTTCGAGCCTTTGCATGGTTAATATGGAACCGAATTAATGAACTCGAACATGTTTTCCTAAAATTTACGAAACATAACAGTTACATATATTTATGACCTGTAAGTGACCTACATTGTACCTATATAAATACTTGTGCCTATTTACTGTTTCAGGATTTTATTACATAAATTGGCTCAATACTATAGGAGAAGTGTTAATAACTGACATGGTAAAACATTAATTAATTAGAATTACTCTTAGACAGAATAATGACATTAATAATAATGACAGTTAGAATAATGTTCAGCACTAAAAACAAAAATGAAATTTATATCAAATGAAGTTAACCCCAACTGCATTAGGCTACTCTAAACAGCGGAGTACATAAGCCCAGTAAAAAAGTTGACGTACAAAGCCAAATTGCCTTAACCCTCTTCAAAGGGCTTACAAATACGTCCATCCAAAGCTTTTACCTCGAATAAAACATTCATAGGTTTTATTGTGATCTTTACACCTTCCACCCTCGATCAATCCGCTATGTTACACACATAATGTAATTACAAATTATGCATAGATACTCTGGACTCGCTTTCATATTTTAACAGGATGTTTGAATTTTATATGAAAGAACTCAGGACGTTAAGTGAATAACTTGCTGAATAAAATGGAAAATGGAGTGTTTGAAATAGGAACAATCAATAATAATAATAGTTTCATACTAAAAGTTATAGATATCGTTATTAACCCAAATTAATGGCGAATGACTTTGGTTGTGGTTATCATTTACGGTTACGAATAAATATATTCTGTAATTTATATTGATTGCACGCACTAAAAACCTAAATCCTGGTAATTTTAATGCAATTAGAAAAAAAATGGGAAATTAAAAAGGAGAGGAAAAGGAGCTTGAACCCGCGACAATTGGCGTAACGCGTCACTTAGAACTAGTAGTTAGGTATTTTATAACTAGTTAAAGTTGCAGCCAGCTCGTTTCATCAATGATATAATAAATTTAAAACAAATAGGCGAATTTAACAACTTTTCCCTAATCATCCATAACCAAGCAGACACATTATAGTCCTTGAAAACTCGAGCAGGTAGAAAACGACGTTGAGTAAACAATTCAAGATACGGCAATTCGTTTTTATTGTATGCCTGGGACAGGGAAGGATTAACATTTTCACTGGATGTAAAATTTTAATTCCTCCGCATGAGGGACGGTGCGCTGAAATTGACATGTTATTGGACCCCAGCGAGGTCAGCAACCAGAACTGCCTACGGGCGCAGTGTACTGATCAAATCAAGAGTAGACCGACCATATGGACAACATACAACAAAAAACCCAATGTTTATATGTCTATCGGTACACTGGCAAGGAGATAGTTTAAGTAGCTTGTCTTAAGAGAAGACTGTTCTTGATCCTGAACTGAAACATAAGTTTCTTTTACAGCTACTAGAATAGTAGATGCATTCATTGTAATTGTGAAATAACACTGAACAAATGTGAATAAGTTACAATGAAACTGTTATATAGGTATAGTGCGTTATATGTATAAGAACAGAAGAGCTAGTATTGCATTAGGTATCCCAAGAGCCAGCCAGAGAGTCGCAGCATTCTCGCGGCCCCCGTGGGACGCATTACGAAAGTACTAGACGCCACTAGATCGATACATAAAGTTACTACATTACATAGCTGTTAGTTCTGCAACAAATAACATTGTCTTCTGTGCTTACTGAACTGTAAAACTACATATTTACCTACTTATTATTTAGAAATCGCGAAAATAGCATAGGTAATAAGCTACCACTTTAAGTACATAATGTAAGAACCCTTTTTTATATTTGACTAAACTGCTCAAATCAAAGCTTTAGTACTTCTATGTCATTGTAATATTATAGTAATTTAAGCAATCAGAAACGTCAGAAAAGTAAAGGTTTTGGCGCTAATTTTAACTTTTATAAAGTTATAGAGTTAATATGATCTCATAAGCTTATTACATCAACATCTTACTGAAAAATTAAATGTTATGGTAGTTCAGAATATTCAAAAACCACTATTTAGATAAGTGATTATGGCCATATTTTTGAAGCATATTGTATTTTCCCTACGATACAGAGGTAGGTATGGTAGGTACGTATGCGGCAGTGATGATGACGGGTCATCCTTTAAGCCTGCAGTCTGGCTGAGTGCAGAAGATACATTGGTGTGATAGCGGGTCGAGCGGCGACCGCGGCCGGTCACTGATAAAACGCTGATATTAGGGCGCCGTGACCACAGCGCGCCGCGGCGCGTCTATCACCCGCACCAACAACGCCCTCTCATTGACACCAACCCATTAATTGTTTACTTAAATTCACTACATTCCTACGTTATTTGAGACACGGTGAGGTAACATTTAGAATCTAAATTTTGGATAAATCGCTTTTTGCGATAAGGCTTTTAACTCTCGACGAAAAAAGAGGTGTTTTATGTTTTCAAGTGTAGTATCTGTATGTCAGATGTATCGTAGCTTCTTTCCAGATGCACCGATTATATTTAGTTTATTTTTATTTTCGAGAACGTTCTTAGATAGAAAAAATGTGTGATTTTTTTTTCGGGGGTTTTTTAATTTTTATTTTATACCAACTTGTTATTTAGTGTAAATCTGGTTGAATGTAAGAGAGAATATCGACAGCAAGGGAGTTACGAATAGCTTAGTGGCAGAGCGACCGGGGCTTTGTTGTTACTAGGACACAGTAGGTCGCAGGTACAGTGCTCGTACTAATATATTTTTGCTTTTACAAAAATTTGGAACTAGGTACCTATATTCGCATCGCATGCTTATAACATGTGTATAACATTTATTCTGACTGCGAAGTTACACATGCTAGCCTTCTAGTAGGTACTCCCTACTAGGGGTGGATATAACCAATAACTAACTACCATCTGAGATGGTTGAATGTGTAAGAGAATTTCGGATCCATGAGCAGAGCTGCTTGATGGAAGAGCGATTGGTGCCATTACTCTAGATTGCAGGTTCAAATCCTGCTCAAAAACGTTTTATTTTTTTTCTTTCTACAAATATTATGTAGGTTCTTGTAACTTTGGCATGCGTAAATGCTTTAAAAAAATGTTAGATAAGTCATCAATTTTTAATTTTAAGAGTTTACCTAGTTATGCATGCTGCACTCTGTCGCTATGCGTGGGTTACACCATACAATATTTTAAACCTAAGTGCTTTTGTCTAATCATTTGTTTAGTTTTGACATTTCCAGTACCTTCTGTTCCCTATGCACTGGCTGTACATTCCCATTACTGTTCCCTATGCACTGGCTGAACTTAGATATTACGTCATTGTCTTTTTGTAGAATCTGAGAGTTTAAGATTAATTTTAATTTAGAATTAAGTTAGTCTGTTATAATTGTTGTAATTAAGCGTTATGATAAATCTCTCTTTTTTATTTATAAAAACCTCTGAATTTGCCCCTGAAACTTAACTAATAATCAATGATCATCATTGCATATTGGCATTCATCCTGCGTGGATCAGATCTCTACATCCAAGTTTTTCAGCCAGCCTGCGGCGGCAGGAGTGAGTTTGTGGACTACTATACTAATACTATAATTATAATCAATGTACGATGATTTTTTTTAAAACAACTCTATCTTCTCAAGAATATTATACATGTGCAAAATATGCCTCCTCGGTCTATATTTCGGTCGGGTAAAAAAATATCATCCGAAAACCTTCGTGCGCTAGCCCGACTCACACTTGCCCAGTTTTTTAGGGTTCACCAGTATTGTTTAATTTCTGATAGATATTTCGGCACTGTTTCAAGCGCCATGATCACAGATAAACTTAAGTTTCTTATATGTGGTGGGGTATTTATAGGCAAATAATGTATACTAAAATTAACAAAAAGTAATGGCAGTGCCCCATGTGAGTTAAAACTTGTACAATAAGAAAAGTTTGGTTAGAGCATTTAGGTATTTTTCAAAAGGATCAATTTCCTTAGTTCTCGTAATTTTGGAATTAAGTACATAGGTTAGTAACAAAATTAAATGATGTCCTTCAATATAACGTACACTAGGATTTGTTAACAAACCCATGCTGTGGACATAGGTAATTCCAAAATACATAAATATGAATTTACGTACGTAGATACGTATTAAATAACTCGAGTGCAGTTGTTTAAGGTAACAAATAGGTACATATGTACCTATTTGTTACCTAATATTACCTGGTAATATTACCTGTTATCTTTTTTAAATATAAATACATTACTTTTACAAATTACAAATATATTATAGTATTCAATCTACAAACTTACGTTTCAGGGACCTCGGTTTGGCTTGTTTTCTTCGAGACATGTTCTTAATTTATTATTTACAACACGCAAATGTCACTTCATTTCTCTATATTGAGTCACTTTGAACTTTTTAAACACTAAAGTATTTTTCCTATGAAGTAGCGGTAAAGTTTATCGGGAAAGTAAAAGTGTTCGGCGCGTCTGGAGTTGGCGCGGGACACGTGCCGAACGCGCGGGTCTCCCCGCGTACTGAGCTTACTGGCGCCCAACAAGTGGCAATAACAATATTGTAACCTTGCGCGCATACTCGTAAGACATGTGCTCTGACGAATGTTTGCATTTTCTTCCCCAAAATTATTACATTTAGGGGAGGAGAAGACATAATAGTGTGTTCAGTACTATTTTATTTGGGCTTGTATTTTGTATAAACTTAAGGTACATTATAGGACGTTGTACTAAGATTATAAGTAGGTACTTACTTCACCTAAATTTAACTAAATAATCCACACGTCACATTTAGCCCAAATAAAATAGCAATGACCTCCTGACAGAATTTCTGTAACAGTGGCCAATCTCAACGAAGATAGCTAACTATGCAGCGGTGCACAAGTGTGTGTGCAAACCCAGGTGCACTCTCTATTTCCTCGCGGCCTCGCTGTCATGTCCGATGGGACGGCAATCCGTCACAACCGGAGAGAGATGCGGCGCATGGCCAACAGCTTTACGTGCCTTCCGAGGCATGGAGTAGGTACGTGATAATTACTCCGTGCCTCAGACACATAACTTATACGTAAAGTCAAGCGCCTTGGTTGGGTTCGAACCTGAGACCTTGCCAGTGGTCATACTACTAGGCTAATACGACACAAATAAATAATATTCTGATAGTTAATTTCTGATAATTCCTTCAATTATCACCGCATTCTATAAGTTTACGGTATTGTTCTGATGACTGAAACTACTTTTTGAAATAGGTAGGATCGGGAACTGTCTACCTACCTAATTATAAATATTTAGATGTGTATTTTTTTAAACAGGTACCTAACGATTTTACGAAATTACTGCTAGAGCAATTTGAGGTGATGGTCGCTGCTAGCCGCGCAATCGTTCTGAACAATTATTTGCAGTAGGTCCTACCTTAACTAAGGCGGTGCCAGCGGTGCCTAGGCACAGAAAGCAGATCCTGGAGGAGCGCAGAAATGACTAGACCAAGTATTGGACGTGCGTAAGCGCATTTATAGAAATTAGAAGCTTTCACGGGGCGCATTATAAAAGAGTTACGATACTGTTTATTTGTCAAGGAAACCTTAAAAAAGAAAACTATAACTATAAATACAGCCTATATCTGTTCCGTTGCAGTGCAAAAGCCTCTTCTCATACAGATAAGGATGGAATATTAATAACCACGCTAGCTCACTGCGTGTTGTAGTCCAGTCAACGAGTGCTAAAAAAGGGGGTGTGGATGGAAAAGTCGAAAGCAGAAATTTTGACTTAAGAACTTTGTTAGGACCAGACAAAAAATGAACATACTTACTAAAAGTCCCCACCCCTCCGAGGTGAGCCCCCTGACAAGAAGGTCCCATTTTTAGATTTTTGCGGTGCGTCCGCGTCGTACGAAATTTTGTTTTACTACACAATAAAATCTGATAAAATGGTCTACAGCTTTGGCTTTAACACTTTTTATTTATCTCCAATTGTTGCTTAGCCAGAACTTCTAAAAATGGTCATTTTTTAAAATTGTGTAAGACGCTCTCGTTTTCTGACATACATTGCTTCAATACTTTTCTCAGCTGCAACAGGCGATTTCTGGACACATATTTTTTTTTATATGTTCTCCTCTCCTCCCCATGTATATAATTAAAATACCAGCATGAGCCCCAAGGGATTTTAATAGATATTATTGGGAGTTTTAGCCAGTTTAAAAGTTAAACGGTTACCGCCTTGTGGACCCACCAGTGGAGCATACAGTGGCACCATGGGTAAAGTGCCTTTTTGATAATAGTGTGGGTTTTTTTTATAATAGCAATAAGAACTGAGTTTTGCAAATTCGTATTTAAACACATTTTGAAATTCGGCCGTTTTTCGGAGCTCATAGCTACGCAACGATTTGAGATAGATAAAAAGTTTGAAAGCCAAAGTTATAAACAATTTTTAATCAGGTTTCATTGTGTAGTAGGCTACAACAAAATTTCGTACGATGCACCGTTTTCAAAATAAGCAAAAAACCTAAAAATGGGACCTTCTTTGTCCCCCCCCCCCCCTCCTCTGTCTAACCTAAGAGGGCTAGGGACTTATATTATAACTAGTCGTAGATTTCAGACCATTAGGTACAGGTAACCATATGATGTTTTTACATATTCTTGTATCTTTCTTTAAAAACTATTAGGTAAGTATATCATTATTTTTGTAAACTAAGAAAGTATATACATATATTTATGGCATTGAAAAAGTCACATTGTACATGCCAGGGTCATACCTACGCCAACGTGCTTAAAAAGCGGGTCCAATGACCCTGACTTAACTAAACCTTTATACCTAATAATAAAAACTTAAAAACTATTGTACTTTTATTGTATTGAAGAGTACAATAAATTGCAATCTCCATTGAAACAAAAAACAATTAAGGTCAATTAAAATACAAGGGATTTCGTGATAATTCCGTTTATCGCGTAGAGTTTACAGCTTTGCAAGAGTCTGAAGCGGTGACTGCTGGAACTAAAAATAAAAATCTTAAAAACTAAGTTAGTGAGTACATACTTAAATACTCTATAAATAGTCATACTGAAGTGATTAATTTGATTATAATTAATTACAAAAAATTTGTCATAAAAATATATAAGTATACGTAAGAACCAAATAACTTGCAATGAGAAGTGCGCCAGTGGCGCCCCCAGTTTTTCAGACTCTTTTTTGCCAAACTCTATCTTTTGAGTCTACATATTATCTGTGATATTATTATTGCCCTGAATGATCTTTGACAATTGCCCTGTAACAATGCCCTAGCCCTAATGTATCAATGATTTTGTTTATAGAGCAAGAGTTGTACTCATTCTTGATTGGCCAGTCTGAGTGAAATATTTTATTTTTTATTTTTTCTTGTCACCCCAGCATAAAATATCTGTAGTCACAAACAGCTGTTTGTTGGACATTGAGTGACGGAGCGAGTGTCAATGTCAAAAGAACCAAAAACACGGAAATAATTTTGGTTAATTATCTTCACAAAAAATGTTAAATTAAATAATCTCTTCATTATTAGTATTAAATTATTTCCTGTGCATTTAAGAAAATCAAATGGAGCTTCCGTACGAGGTATGTATACACAGCGAATTTTACAGCGAAACTTTCTTTGCTAGATATAATAAGTTTTTCTTTGTTTGATCAGAAAATTATATTTCACGTGATATAACGATGTTATTGATAACTTTTCCTTTGCAGGTAATTTGGCTAAAAGTTGTATCTTTATAAACCTACTATGTATACCTACTAATTTTCAATTTATGAAAATAATTCGTTTTCGTTTCTATTGTCGTAATTTGGGACTTAATTTTTTTTTCAGGTTTTAGTTTATCTTTTCAAGTACCTACCAAAATCAGATAGGAAAGCTGCTAGCGAGACTTGTCGATCATGGTACTTAGCTGCAAATGATCAATGTTTTTTGAAGAATAAAGAGGCAGTATTCTATAAAACTGCATTATCTGATGAACTAAACTCGCCTCTTAACATATTTGAGGAATCACCTATTGTATATTACAATTATTTATTTAATGAAGTAGAAATATCAAGCAAACAAAATGAATTTTGGAATAAATTGGGTGAACATATTAAAAGTTTGACACTAAGGAACTGTGATGTATGTGAAAAAATATTTGTTTATATTTTACAAAAATGTACAAATCTGGAGACATTAAATGTGCAAAGTTGTAAAGAACTTTTTATGTCTGGCCGACTACTTGAAGGAAAAACAGAGGGATTATTGACTGATAATCTTGAAAACCTAAAATCCTTGAGTTTATCAGGAAATCAATATTTGACAGATGCTTTGTTCAATAGATTTGTATCAGCTGCCCCTGCCCTGGAAGAATTAAATTTATCTGCATGCTCATTGCAGTTCCATTTAGGTCTGGTCAAGAAATTTTACCCTGCTTCCTCTGACATTTTCCAAAATCCATCTGAAAGTGTTTTGACATTTTATTTTATTCTACAACACATTGTAAGGAGAGCTAAAAGTATAAAACATTTGAAATTTTCTGGTACACTCATTGATGGAGCTGCACTCAAATCTCTATCAGAAGTGCCAGATTTAAGGCTAGAGTCATTACAAGTACATTCCTGTGATCAACTCACTAACACTGGCATATTAGCATTGACCACTCACCAAATTTCATTAAAAGAACTTGATATTGGTTTGTGTACACGTGTAACTGATCAATCACTTGTACATATCTGTAAAAATCTAGTCAATTTGGAAGTCCTCAACATTCAGAGATGTCGAGCTGTCACAGATTTGGGAATAGCTGAACTACATAAACTGAAGAAATTAAAATCTTTAAATATATCTCAGTGTGAGCTAATAACAAAAGAAGGGCTAGAGAAAGGTATTTGTGTAGGAGAGAATGAATTACTGGAAGAACTGGATATAAACTCACTAAATTTGGACCAAACTAGCCTTATTATGATTTCTGAACGCCTGCCCAAGTTACGCACATTAAATTTAAGTTACTGTTTCAATGCTGTGACAGATACATCTATACAAGTCATTTTTAAAAATCAACTCTTACTTGAAAAATTGAATTTGGGCCATTGTGTTATGGTATCTGATGCTGGATTAACTGGTATGGGTAAAGTAAAAGCAGAAGGTGATGAAGAAGGTCCCATTATGTCTAATTATGATGAGGGACAAATACCTCCAAAAATCCATTTGGGATCCCGAGCTGAAGAAGAAATAGTCCGCGATGCTAGGCGCAAAAGAGATGTCATGCTTATGTGTGAAAAACTAACAATGGATACATACACAGGATTCTCCCTTGCTCGGTTGAAGAATCTTAAAGAATTTGATATCAGTGGATGTAACAGAATAACAGATGTTAGCTTGACCTATGCTTTTAATTTCAAGGAACTAATTAATCTCAACTTAAGTAGGTGTCAGCAAATAACTTGCAAAGGTGTAGAACACCTAGTCAAGAATTGTCCTAGTATAGAATATATTAATCTTATTGATTGTTACAATTTAAAAGATGATGCTGTAAAAGAAATTGTCAAAGGCTTGAGAAGACTAAAACAACTTGAATTAAGGGTATGTAAAATAGGATAAAATTAAATTTCTCTGTTAAAAAAACACTATATTTATATTAACATTATTAAAAAACATTAAACTTTTTTAGGGCTGCAACCAGTTAACAGATAAGACTCTAGAAGCAGTGAAGATGCACTGTGGAAAACTTCAGTTCCTGGATGTTCAGGGTTGTCGCAATATGACACCGGAACTTGCATGTGCAATTGGAACTTTACCTTCATTGCATACTGTACTGATGTCAAAGCCAGGACCTTACATAACGGATGGTCAAAAAAACAGGTCTCCTGCCCCAGCATTTCTGCCAGCACTGATGAGAAAATTACGGCTACACTAGTCCATATTACACCTGATATTAGCAAAACCATTATTAGTGTGTGCAATCTTTGTGAATGTTTTAATGTAACTTGCATTTCCTTGTCAGTTGCCGGTCATAACTACCATTAAGAAGTACTTACCGTATAAATGGCATTACAATTTCAGTTAAGATATATAGGAAGTAACTATGATCGCGTTCACCTACCTACGTCATCTAGTTTGCAAGCATAATTACCTATAGAATCGCTTTTGCTGCTGTCCCAAGGTTATAAGAATTCTTGAGACTAACAGCAAAAATAACTGTTTCTATGATAAAAAAAATATACGCGGCTGCGAGCCAAATTCTTAAGGTATAGTAACTGTTTTATCTTTTCTTGACAATTAATTAGGTTAGGTAGTTTATTGATTATATTTATGAGACTCTATGTGGCTAACGTTTTTAAATTAATATATTAATGTAATTCTTAGTCAGATTTGAAATCAATTCATGTAATTTTTGTTTACAATTGAATTTAGATGTTTACTTGGATGGGAACCTATATTAGCTGTGATAACATTTTATATCTTATTATATTTATTTAAGTACAAATCTGTTAAATATCACCTTACAATAAAAGTTTTAACCACTCCCATTTATTTTATTGTATCTCAGATTCTCACGTTTGCCAATTTTCGAACTTATAGGTAGGTATAAATAAATATACCTTCTCATAGTACGAGAGCGTGTCATGGCGATGTAGTCGCTCCTTTCTGAACGGCAATCCAGCATAGTGATGGAACTTTAGATATCCAAATTATTTTTAATGTCTTTGTGATAAAAGACATTTTAATTGTTCTTGGCTAAATTAAGGGGTAATTTAGCCAAGAATAATTAAAATGTCTTTAAGAACACCCAATTTAACCATGAACAATTAAGAAATTCATAAAGGCATTTTAAATTTGGTAATTGTATGTTTTAAAGTGCCGATAGATTGTCGGATTTTGTTTCGATTCTAAAAATTCTGATGATATGAAGCGGAAGTAGTGCGGTAGAACATTAAACTTTACTATTAATTTTCAACAAAATATCTATCACTTTTAGTATTAAAACCCATTACAAAAATACTTAAATGTCTTCAAGACTAGTATTTTTGTAGTGCTACAAAGCAGTGACCTTGGAAAAACAGTGTCTTAGAACCTGCTCTAATTAGTTCAATTTGCAATAAACAAAATATTATATTTCGGTTAAGCCGTTTTGATCCGTCCGCGTCGTGGGGCAAAAGTATATATAATAAACTATACAAAATAATAATTTTCAATATTTTATTACATTGAATTTAAAAATAACTTATATTAAACATAAACATTGTATTCTTACATACTTGATTTACCTTAATCTTACCAAACTTTGTTCATAAACATATTTTAATGTTATAATACAATGGCTGTAGTATATAAAATTATTGCAACTAAAACTATTGTGGTTGTATATATTATACCAGTTATGATAATTAATTTGTAAATATATGTAGTTCTGCAGTATATTACTAAATTACAAATATACTTAAGTATAAGCTTTTTGTAGAGATTTAGTTACAGTGACCGAATAAGATGTTTCCAATCATTTCCACCATTCCAATAAAATTTCTTAATCACAAACTATACAAATTTACAATTTCAAAGTATTCTTGAGTAACAGATTTTATTCATATTAAATATAAAATGTAACATACACACACACTCTTGATATGGAAAATGCACGTTTATAATACTTTATTAATTTCCTGATGATAATGTAATGTGTATGTAACAGCTCAAAAATACGTTATTAGGCAAATTTACACCCTTAAAATAAGATTTGCATAACATTAAATATTTATATACCTACGATTATATACTTGGAACTTATATTTACAAAGTATATAATCAGTCAACAAAAACAAAAACGTTATAAAGTACATTAACCCTCGGAGTATGCACCCATGCGAATATAGACAGTTTTAGTAAGACACTACACTTATCTCTATTCTGTCGGACGTGTAAAAGCAAAACAGGCACATTTTGTCTCACTAAAACTGTCGGTACTTGCACAGATTGCAACTTCGTACCAGTAGTACAAGTACTACTACATTAGAACCTCAATAGTTTTTTTTTTAAATACTCTTTAAATATCCCTGTGGAAATTGAATTGAAGCAGTCGCAACTGCTAAATTTAAATAATTAACAAAAAGGTTCATTTGCACCTAATAATATAGCTAAATTACATAAAAAACATATGAAGATTGATGACGTGAAACAACAAAGAAAGAAACTGATATTTTAGTAGGCAGAGATTTCTGTAAAAATGCAACTTTTTCAAAAGTATAAAATAATATTTAAGTTTTATCACAAATCTTCCACCTTTTTTTTTCTTTTCTAAATGAGCAATTGGGAATTCTTTAATTTTTAATTTACGTAATAAAATAGTGTCAATCAAATGTATACAACCCTAAAATATTTCCATTCATGATACAAAGTCATGCAATCTAAATTTTAATCACTGTAACCATGAATCTTTTAAGGCGTGGATAGATGTGAATTGGGCTTTATTACATTATTGGGGTACTTACATTAAAACCTTTTTTCGTCATTAATAAAATTATAAAAAAAAATTGATAATTTACACTATTTGGAGCAATGTTCCATGGAGATATTATCCCCTTCGGCTTAGAATTTTTAAGTTACCTTTTTTAAATATCAGAAATAAATATGCAAAGTTCCCTATTTTTTACGTAATTACTACCATTTTTCTCCCATTATAAGATATTTTTTTTGCCATCAGCATATTAAATAATGCAACACCGAGGGAGCATTCAGCTTAGTTTTCCAAATAACTTTCCCAATTATTTTTAACGATTTTTTTTACATAATCCACACTCGTAAATCGTGTGGGCAACCCCTCGCCGCCAGTATAGGCGGTATGGCTCAAGGTCATTGGCGTTATACCACGCCTTAAGGCACCAAATCAATTGTTGCAGCGACACAATCAGGTTATCCATTACGACTTTTGTTATGAATTTCGGATCTACACGCAACTTAGTTCGACAGAACACTACTTCAATTCAATTCTTGTCTTTCATTTAATCTTTTGATCACCATGGTCTGTCTGTCGAACTAACGTTGCATCTGTTTTGTTTAACATCAAGTGCTTCAAAGTTACTAATGAGTGACCTATAACTAATTTGTGATGTTGACTTTAA
This sequence comes from Protodeltote pygarga, assembly GCA_936450705.2. Classification (NCBI taxonomy): domain Eukaryota; kingdom Metazoa; phylum Arthropoda; class Insecta; order Lepidoptera; family Noctuidae; genus Protodeltote; species Protodeltote pygarga. The sequence goes on along the minus strand of OW388249.2, from coordinate 7,971,485 downwards.
TCTTGTAATTGATCCTATTTAGTTTTTATTAATTACTATTTTTTCATTCAAAAGAGTGCAATGAACCTCAGTCGCACGACAAACATACCGTGTTATCATTACATTACTATCCTATTCATTTACAAAATATTCATTATAAAAAGTTATCTCACATTATTTTGAAGTAAACAGTTTGAATCAGTTCGTTACACTAAAAAACAATGGATTTTGAAACTGTACATAATAAAATTCACACTGCTATAAACACGAACCTGAAGAATGTTGATTCGTGTAAATAGCTATTATACGACGGACGAATAACTTACATCTAGTTTTTTGGTTAAATTTTGCACGTAAGTGTCTGTCCTTCTAAGCAAAACAAAAACCATACTATCACATTTAGTAACGTTAAAAATTTAAAGATACAACATAAATTATAAACTTCTATCATCATGGCTCCAATTGCATAGATAAGGCTATGTAAACACGATGTGCAGGTACGGGTGATTCATTTTTATATTCTACTCTATGGTTAAATAAAAAGTTACGTAGGTAACGCGCCTAAATAAAATATATGAGTTTATATAACTCACGTCGTGAGTTCGTGACGGTTACCTTTTAATTATAAAAAAGAGAGATTGTCACCCGTCCAGGCACTATTGAATATAAGTCCCTAATCCTATTGTTGTGATTAAATATAATCATTATTTTATGTATTTCACTATTGGCTGTATAGACTACGCTAATCAGTTTCAAAGTCAGTCCACACGATAAACTATACTAAAGCCAAAGTACTTTAAATGTTACTTCTTAGACGGACGCTTCTTCCTGTGTCGTCGTTTTTTTATGCTTTCCTCATGGTTTCAACGTAAAGAAAGGCGAACGCTCCTGCACCCGTGGCGTGTTAAGCGTCGAGCTGCTGGGACTGGGCGACACGCATGCGTCCTGAGAATTATCGCACTCCAAATCTGGTAGGTTTATATCCTCAAAGTCTGGAATATTTCCTGTATACGAGATTAGCTGATTCCCTTCAACTGAAAGTTGCCCAAAAAAATATCATTATTATTTATGAAGCTCAATATTAAGACCAACTGCAGTTAACTACAAACTACTTTAATAAAATACGTCGTACCTACTAGAAGAAATCTATAGTTATCAACAATATATTACAATGTTATAAATAAAAACAATGTCATGTAATAAACCATGCAAATACTTTAAAAGCAATCAATTTCTAAGGATTACATAAACATAATATTTGACAATTCTTTTTATAAAAAAAGGTTCATGTTTGAGAGCGATATACCTATAACATAAAACTAACTTAAATTAAATCACTATGTACGATATACAAAACCCACGCCCAAGTTTATAAACAAAATGGAACGTAAAGATTAAACGCCATGAAAATGCAGCTTTAAAGTATTGTATGCTAAGCGCGAGCATTTAAGAACAATTAATTGAAATTAACATTACGTAATGCGCTTATTTGGATGACAAAACATAGAACTACTAACTTAACATTCAGAACCCGATGATGAAGAATTAAAACATTATTGCCTCTGAAAAAAATATGCACTAAAATGTACAAAAAAAATCAGCGCGGCATAATAAGATTCCAAGTTTACATTTCAAAATAATCCTACAATTATTTCGTGCATAACTATTTCATTTAAATTCTACTTTTAGGTAAGATATGCAAGAACTGAATTACTACCATTATCCTCCGTAAACAGGTGCTGGACGCGAGTGTCGTCACTGCTTACATTCGAAATCTCACCTTGCTGCTTCTTAGCTTTAATTAACAATAAAATAAAATTACTGATAACATGTAACATCAATATAATCTATTGTGCCTTATCTTAATATAATAGTCCAGTAAAACACATTATTTTTACAACAATAACTATCATAATAAAATGTCGCTTTAAAAATGATACCCAATAATACTAATAATGGTACCTAACCAGTCCTAGGTACTTTAGGATTTCATATTTGTTATTTACCCGCATATTGGTATAATAGATAACTTTGTCCATTTTGGTAACAGATTACAGTGTTTACGACTCGTGTTGTCGGACTAATACTATAAACATAACTTTATAATGTGTACAATAAATTCAGTGTAACTGAAATCTCTAATATAAGGAGTCTGTCATAGAAACGCGGAGCTTAGCGGGGCGGCCGCGGCCGCGGCCTGCACCACGCGCCGCGCTTAGCTCCACGTCTTCATGAACGAGGTCTAAATCGTAGTTATTTCATAAAAACATGAATTTCTACTAATTCAAGTAACTACAGTTTAGAGCATAAAAATGACTTTCACAATTATTTTGTGTTGCTTGGTGGTGTCTTAGGAATTATTATTTATGTAATGAGTCCTAGCATCCTAATAATTCACTTTGGTCGCGACACAATCTACCTATCTGTAGCACTGACCGAAACCACCACGACTATATTTAACCCTTTACCAAAAATATCCAACACGACATGTGGCCAAGTAGCGGTCAGCGTTGAAAAAATCTTGCGAGATGAGGTAGCAACAGGCTACTTTGCAGGGTTGGCCTCGCTGTTACCGATCAGCCAATCAAAATCAATCATCGGATACTGTTTGGTTGTATCTACAATTAACATAAACGTGAAATATATCTCTAGAAACACATGCAGATATATAGGCCTTTTGGATTGCAATGATTTGTTGATGAAGTCGAGCGTGTGCATTTTGTTTTATGATTGTTGTAGGTAGGTATATGCTCTTGTACTTATATAATATGTATATTGTATAATATAATGTTAAATAGAAATTAGCATACACCTTGGACATAAGTTTTTTTTTCAAAGTCCTTGTTATTATTTTTATGTGAGAGGGGCAGATTACCTGATGGTAAGCAATCACCGAAGCCCGACACAAGGGGTATCAGCGTTGCCGACCAATTGCTGCTAACCCCCCCCCCCCTTCCCCTTACGTCAAGGAGCAACATAAAGTTGGTACTTGACGCCGGAATTCTATGACGGTTAGTATTAATTAATTACTACAAGCTCAATAATGTGAATATTTTGGCTGAAAAAGCTTATTAGTTACCTTATTGTGTTTGGTAGTATTATGCGATATGGGTGAAATAGCAACCTTCCAGACCCGCACAGCAATGCAGGTATTATATGATAATAATTTGGAATTTCCTCAGCTTCTTTCATAGATAGAATAGTCAGATAAATAAATAAATAAATCGTAACTTACCATTATTTGCCGCCTTTGTTCTATCGTCCATAGAGTTATAGGGCAGACCGTAGAATGGATCATCTGATCCAAATAGCTGAAATACACATTAAACAAAATTAATATTTTATATCACCAAAAAATTTAATAACAGTCGGATGAAAGTGACAATACGATATAATAAATGATGGATATCAACTCTAAACAACAGTAATTAAATGTGACGTGGCACTGTAGTACATGTGAATTAACTTTCTTTTTTCCATTCAAATTAGTAAACCATCACTGTATCATAATGTGGTAATGAAAGGGACTAATTTTTACATGAGATATCCACATAATCGTATATATCTAGAAACTATTCTATTAGTCCTGCCAATTAAATGTAACTATTACATAATTATTTGTTGTAGGCTGACAGGAAGGAATAGCGAGAGACATCGAAGGTAATATTCTTGCGTCAGCAGTCTATGGACAATACAAAAATAATTTTTATTTGATACCATAATATTTTTAACATGACTATTGAACATTTAACAGGACCATGTTTAAATATTTTTCTAACAAAATCTACCTAAAAGAAGAGAAAATGTCCAAAAGACATTACAGGTACGTAAAAACAATCTTATTATTACGTAAAGTCGGCGTATCTGTGTACCGGTCTGTATTACTTAGCATCTCTGTGTGCGTGAGAACGGCAAATGCCGCACAAGGCTCTACACGCGGTCTCAACACGTTGACTACAACGTGACCGACGACAGTACTACCAACCTAAGGATTTTACATTATCAATGTTTACAAAATGGCTGTGTGTGTTTGATTACTTTGAACGCACTCATATAAAGCGATCGCGATTCATTATTATAAACGTCAATAAAGCAAATCCATTCCTTTGAGGTAGGGAAAAAAAATAATTCAATTTAACTTAATAAATACTTGAGGGAAGTACCAAAATACATATTGTGCAATAATGTTTTGTTTAGAATAAAAATTAACCAGACAATGGTACTATGTTAAATTTGATTATTGTGTTCATGCATGTTTTGAAACTGATTTTTAAAATACATACCCCTAGTAATGTGTTGGTATCAAATGAATAACTGTCACTTCGAAGCAGCTCTCTGAGTGACTCAAGGTCTGTTTGCATTGCATCCAAATGATCATCAATATCATTCCTGAAATATTTAGAAACTCATTTTTATTACTTATTATATTACTTACAATTTCTCTGTTACTAAACATATTATGTGCCTCAACATATTAACTCGTTTATTTACAGTGCAATAATAAAATGTAAAAAAATTTGGAACTAATTTTTATATATTAATAATAAAGTGGACTAATTAGTAGCTGAATTCAATTTTTTACTCAGCACATAAATTTTATACAGCAGCTAATTGGCTATTAATTGGACAATAAAGCATAATATTTAATGTGAACTACGTAACAATTGACAGATGTGTTATAAAATTGAAATATTTTTTCACAAATGCTGTAGATTAATGTATAGGTACTATATTATTATTGTGCTTAAGTGTCAAAATATGAAAATTATCATTAAAACTTAATTAACAACTGCTTGTCTAATATAGATACTTATCGAAGTTTATAATATTACTTTATAGAACATAAAATTGGTACTGATATAGAAGAAGACTGTCAATAAATATTTATAAAAGGCCACTTAGCAATCCTTGTTATTCAGACGAATTAACATATTTTTATTCACATACTTGTTTGAATTTGTTCCAAAGAGGGTAGAATATTCCTCTCGATTTTTGCTGATGTTATCTCTCCTATTCCTGAATACAAATTATACACATGAAAAGTGGCTTACATGAATTTACGACATTTGTGAGCAACACATGTCATTAGCAACATTTTTGTCACTCTTCGTTTGTTTTTTTTTCAGATATTAACAGAAATTAATTATAATTACATGAACAGCCTGTTTCAATGTTGAAAGGATAATAAATTTTAATTGAAGTAAGAAACATGTGGAGATATAAAAAAAAAGAGTGCAAAGAGATATGTGTGAAGAAAATAAATTTAACATAATTACTGTATTATTTTACCTTGCCTGAAACCTGTTTACGTTTGTATTGTTGTTTACAGTTGCAAGTGTCATGTTGTTCCAATCGAATTCATCCTGCAGTTCTGTTTTGATGTCAGCAAGATTTATGGCATTTTCTGTACTTCTGTTAACCTTCTTCAACTTTTTGCCTTTATCTGCTGGCCTTTCTATTTTAAGATTAATTCCACCAAGCATTTTGTCTTTTGAGGCTGTTAAAAGTGACTCATTGACCAGATCTTGCAGTGCACTTTGCATATTTAGGTCATCAGCAGTAGTCATGCCAGCATCACTCACAGAATCATCACTGGCAAATATTTCTGCTGGCAGTTTCATGTCAGCTGATGGATTTAATGTGTTATAATTACCAGATGAAAGAAGTCCTTTTCCTGTAGTTGTAGCATTGTTCTTGTTTATAGTATTATTACGGCCCTTTGGTTTTGCACCTTCAATTTTCACAATAATTGGCGAGCCCATGACATTGTTAGTTAATTGGTCTAAGACTGTTTGATCGAGTGGGGAGGTCACAGGTGTAGGAGATGCTGAAGTGACAATGGGCATGCTATCACCAGTCCTCTGCAAACCATTTGTATGTGCAATTGGGTATGCAACCCTATTTCCTCCTGAAACATAATTTTATATTAAAAAGATTATTGTTTTAGTTTGTTGTTTTTAAAGTCGAGTTTATACATAGGACTTAAATTCTCATGATAATAAAATTTTAAAGCCAATTAAATAATACCTGTCTCATTATCATCCCCATCTTCCATAGTGACATGATAGTTTGCAGGGTTGCCTGGACTGTGGCTTGTAGTGGCATTAGCCAAATTGGACACCTCAACAGTTATAAAATCAGATGCATTTATAGAATCTTGGGTGCCTTCATTGTGCAGAATATCATCATGTGCTAGCTCATGTATAGTAGGTCCATCCTCCTGAAAATTGTATTATAGTATTTATAAATAAATGTAATAAGTTGTCCATTTTAAATAACATAAATGATTAAATGTTTCAGCTATGTACCAGATTATCCTCATTTAGTTCATCCAGTACACTATCTTTGTCCAATTTCATATTCTTTAATCTTCCAGGGTAAGAGCCATCAGTGCCCGAGTTGTGAGCTGCACTGTTAATCATCAACTGATATGGCCTCTTCACTCCAACATTGTTTCCACTTGTATTTGGAGGCCTTGTTGGCTGTACCAATGACATCAAGAATTGGATGAGCTAAAATTTCAAAAATATAAGTATCTGTACTCACAAACTCTATACCTGCGATAAAATATGTGGCTTGGTCATTTCGTTACTACAAGAACGAATGCATAACAGAAAAGTAATGAACAGTGAATAATTTTTTCATCTTACGCCCATGTGAATGTAGCGAAATGGCCAAGCCACATATTTTGACTATGGTATAGAGTTTGTGATGTTAGGGTTTGTAGATTTAGGGCATGTCGAGTTAGAAGCTTGGCTCTACATGTAGAGCCAACTCAACATGCCTCATGCTGCATGATCTCATGAGATCTGATAACTTTTTCAGTGTGAGCCATATTATGGTGATGTCTTAATATTATTTCTTAATAATTATGTTGGCCAGCAACATCTTTGTCACATTTAGGTATTTATCAACTCAAAAAGTGATAAGTTTTTACAACATATTTAGTATTATTTCCTAAACACCTTTAATCCCTGAAGGGTTTATATGAGGTGTACTTTTTTGTATATCCAGTTTTTCAGTGTTAATATAACATTTCCCATATGGTAAGCCTATTGCTATAATTTGACTACAAATCCCATCTCCAGGCTGCTTATGAGCATTTCCTAATAGAAAAGATGAATATTATACTAACATTGTTGACTATTTGTTGTTGTTTTATATGCTTCTGTCTAAGAATGGCCACCTCTCGCCACAATGCTTCATTTTCTTGTTTCATGGCACTGAACTTAGCATCTAAACTTTCCTGTTTGCCTTTCATCTGTTTGACATCAGTCAGTACTTTGTTCATCAGTTCAGGTTTTAGAAGAACTTTCTCACCACTTTCGTTGCTAGTAACTATTGACTTTGGATTTGCAATCTTTCTTTTAATGTGTTCTAAAAGATATGCATGACTTTTCATAAAGCAAGGGTGAGAAAATTCAATCTCATCTTTCTCATAGCGCAAACCACCATTTTCAACAGAAGTAATCTTGTGAAATCCATACATATTCAATTGCCTAATGAAACTTGCCATATTGTTATGTTTGTAGTAAAGAGGCAGAAGCTCTCTTGCAAAGTCTGCCTGATTCTTAATTACAAATGTCTTCCCTCCCTGTAATAAAAAGTTTAAACATACAATATTAATCTAAAATGGTGCCTGATTACTGCTAAGCACCACATACATATCTGCCTGACATCAAGTTCTATGTATGTAAACACTCATTGCAGATTATACAGACAATACACACATCAACATCAATGTGATATTTGATAGTATTATATACCTACCCTGATCAACTTTTATTTTATATTACTTTTACTGTCATAGCCAGCCATAGGTTCTAATAATTATCAGTTATTAGTGTTGATAATATTGTCATAAACCTACATATAAGTACTTTAGAATTGTTTGTTTAGAAGGACAGCCAATGTTATACAATATTATCTTCAACTCATTCATCCCTAATAATCAATAACAGCTGAATTTTTAACAAATTTATGTAATCAACAAGAGCTTAGAAGTGATTGTTTGACCCCAAATTATAAGTCGCGTCGATACATTCGCTTCAGAGGCCGCAAGCATGGTAGAAAACGTGACCTGTAAACTATTTATTTATCAAGTTTCACAGGCAGTCTGTCATCTTGCAACATTTTTAGGTTGTTTTCGTAATGACTTTCTATTGGGAAATCACGCGAAACTAGACCTTGGAATAGGATCAGATACAAGCTAATTATGACATGCATTTTTTGAGATTGATATAAAAGAAATAACACTCACAGGACTCCAAGAAATTAAATGGTTCGTCTCAGTATCATTGACAAGTTTCCATAATTTTCCAAGGAAAGCTGGCACACTGGCCCCAATTTCTACAACTGACCGCATGGTAAACGAAGTAGAATGTTCAACACTGTTTTTAAACGGCTTTTTCAACTCTATTTTCAATATTTTTACAGAAATAATTTATTACACTCGATTCTGCGACTCTCAAATCGCCATTTTAATTATTAACTCACACTACCTCAAAATTCTTACACACACTAATACATTTTGTTTGTAAGTGTTCCTCAAACAGATCAAACTCCAGTCTCCACTCATTGAAACGTTAGGCATGCCAACGTAATGAAAAATGTACGCGTTCATATTTAATAATTTGTCACTTTTATGTATTGAAATCATGAAGAAAAAATTATGAAAAAACTAATATGATGACTAAACCTAAATAACTATTTATTTGTAAATAAAAATTGTCAAAAAATGAATTTAAAAAAAACTTTGTAAGCTTAAGTTAGAAAAAAACGACTGCGTAGTCTATGGAATGGTTGAGTGGCAGGGTGGCAGGCAAGGATGTTATCCACAGATTATTAGGAATATTATCGTTGACTGAGTAATTAAAGCGTTAAAAAAATTAATGCGTGATGTTAAAAACATCCGTGGTGGCAGGCAACGAGTTGCATCTCTAGGGCGTTTTCGTCATCTTGTCTTTGCATATTAATTCTTGGAGACTTTCCCATGAATTTGTGTGGAATTGAAATTATTAAAGCCATTTGATTTAAAATTATGGATAATTACAAAATGAACTGACTTGCGCAAAATCTAAATATATTCTGTGGCTAATTCCCTTTTGAAAGTATAACATCCTTGCGAAAAACCCGAAAAACCGACACTCAACGGATCGTAGCCAACTATTGGCCGCTAATGTCAAATAGACGTCAAATGAACGTCAAATACACACCGAGTGGCCCAGTACACGTTGGCCCAAATATTGGGCCAACGTGAACTAGGGCCTGTCGATCTCTGAACACTTTTTTTGTATGTGTTGGCAATTTTGTCATTTCTGTCATCTGTCATTATGATAGTTCCCCGCCCACTTCCCCTTACCACTATATTGTAGTCCCCCCCCCCCAACCCCACGTCGGCATCGAGAGACACCCGTCGAATTCGAAGTTCAGGAAGTGGTACACTGGTACGGTGTGATGCGTGATTTAGACAAAAAAATCTATTTCATTCCTGTATAACTTCAGTATTTGAATACAGTTTCAAGCATTTCCTGCTTTGTTTTATTACGGCGCCGATTGTTCCAAGTTGTAACTTTAACTATTGAAAATTACAATGGAGGTAAGAAAACATGATTTCTGTAACCTCACGGCCAATGTTCACCTGCCAGTTCAGTTTGTAATAGTTGTCTGATTTTACAGATTGAGATTCTAAACACCTCCGGATCTAAACCTCTTGGCAAAATAGTAGTAAACGAAGGTTCTACTGTCAAGAATGTGAAGGAAAAGATTTATCAAACTGTCAAAAGATCCTTACACCCTGACCGGCAAGCTATTAAATTAGAAGCTAAAGGAAAGACATTGAAAGATGAAGAAACTATGGGATCTCTCAAACTTCAAGAAGGAGCTAAATTGTTTGTCAAAGACCTAGGACCTCAAATATCGTGGAAAAACGTGTTTTTGGCTGAATATGCAGGCCCTTTATTTATTTACTTATGGGTCTATCAAAGACCATGGGTTCTGTATGGAGCCACAACGTCAGAACCTGGACAAGTAGCCACGTAAGTACTATTCAAATGCTAGTATAGATATTTTCTTATGAAAATATTATAATTTTTTTCAGGAAGATGATATCCTCTGCCTGGTAAAAAGAGTGCCTTTTTCAGTTTTTAATTTTAGAGATTTTATTGTGATTTGATTTGTGAGCATATTATATTATGTGAATCCTGATTTCTTAATATCTTCTATTTCAGAGTGGCAACAGCATGCTGGTCAATTCACTATGGTAAACGGCTCCTTGAGACTTTATTTGTCCATCGCTTCTCTCATGGCACAATGCCTCTCCGTAACTTGTTTAGAAACTGTGCATACTACTGGCTGTTCACCCTATATGTGGCATACCACATCAACCACCCGCTGTACACTGCACCGTGTACCACCTGCTATTATATTGGACTTGGAGGATTTATTGTAAGTACACAAGTCACTTTTGTGCATAATTTTTTTTTATATTTCATAAATGTCTAAATGTGTGTATTAGATCCTTGTATAGCCTTAATGCTTGAACATTAGGTACTACTGACTATTTCGATATGATACATTCATTCAATTTCACTAAATCAATGAGTTGGCACCATCTTACCATGTTATTGTGATAAATAATTAATGTTACTAGATAGTTGTGTCAAATTATTATAAATAAAATTAAGCATATGGCACTAGGTACCTAAAGCAGCAAATAGGTACCTAATTTTCAATAACCTTAGTATCACTAGGATAACATACTACCACTATAAAGTCAGCATTTAACCATCCAGAAACCCAGAAAATAAAAACATGGATAGAAGTTTATTATACTTGCCACTCATTGCCAATACAACAACCTTTGACCCTGTACAAGTGACAAAGTCCAACATTAACAGCTTAGTTGTACATTTTTGACTTAAATACTTTAGTTTATAGTGAATGTTGTTAAGCAAGTTAAAAATGAAATCAAATTAATAAGTTGTAATGCAAAATAACCTTCGCCTGTCCTTATTGTATAAACATACAAGGGTAAATTGTTTATAATATTGATGTGTATATAATTAATGCAGATACATAGTAATGTCGTCTCTTTTTTTTAAATTGTTTATCTTGCTTATTATCATTTTCGTGGAACATTTCTTTCACACAGAATCTGGTCTCAATATTATTTTACTTTATTTCAAATAGTCTCAAATGTGGTAGCATTTTAACCTTTTTATTATATCATAAGTCAAGACTATTCAAAATACTCTGTGAATATGGCCACTTTGCAGTGATTGCCTACTTTTAACTGAGAGAGTTCTGGTTTGAGCCTAGGCAGGCAAGCACTGATTAATTGTTATAAAATCGCACGTGCTCGAAGATGTACCTCAGAAAGCACTTAAAGCTATAACAAATGTCATATTATGTATATATGTCTTATGAACTCGAGTCCTTACTACGCGGCGAGTTGCGCTCATGCGTACTTTACGCAGCGAGTAGCGCTCAAGTCCTTTTTATGCGGCGAGTCGAGCTCGAAGTCTATTTTATGCAGTTAGTCGCGCTCGAGTCCGTTTTAATCTGCGAGGCGCGCTCGAGTCCTATTTACGCTATCGTAGTTATCTTCTACATTCAACCATCTCAAACTGTTGTACATGCAAATCCAACTTTGCAGTTAACTAACCTCTGTCACTACCGTTAGAGACTTGATTGTAGGCATAAGTCAGTCGACCGACACCGCTTTTACCGTGCATTGCGCACGCACTATGTTGCACTGATATGTCCAGTAGCTTTTGAATGTCCGTTCGATAGTAATTGCAAACGTACCGCCCTTATATCACAATATACCTACTATTATTATAGGTCTGCGAGCTGGGTAACTTGAGCATCCACTTGTTGCTAAAGAACCTGCGTCCCCCCGGCACCAAAGTGAGACGTGTACCTGTGCCCGACGGCAACCCCTTCTCCCTTCTCTTCAACTTTGTGTCCTGTCCTAACTACACATACGAATTTGGATCGTGGCTGTTCTTCACTATCATGACCAAATGCGCCCCTGGTAAGTAAATTACTACTAGATTAAATTTACCCTGTTTATTTTTATGCCTAACTAATTTCTAATTACACATCACACGTTCAAGTTCTCCTGAAGTTAAAGCACCCATAAGTTATGTGCACATAAGCCCCCAGTATAGCGTCCATTTATTGTCACTTTATCTACTGTATTATGCGTCACGGATCTATGTATATATGAAGTCAGCTTAATTTGAAACGCATCTGCTACTGTGATCGCCAACCCGCTTGCCCGCGTATCGATTATGGGCAAATACCTCCAATGAGCGCACCAAAGACGCGCGCATTAGGAGAAGCCTATATTTAGCAGTGGATTAATACAGGCTGATGATGATGATAATATTTAAATGCAATTATTCAATGCGCAAATGCCATCTGCAGCTAACACCACAGATATAAAGATCAGTGGCAACTATTGTGCAGTTGAGGAAAAAAAGTGTTTACCACCTTGAGGTCTTAGTTGGATTTATTATCGGATGGCAATCGATCCCTTATGATTGATAACACAGCTGTACTTCGCTGAAAAACGGCAGAATAGAATTCTTCATATGATTGCAAGCACAAATATCTCAAACGTGAACCACTAGTCATTACGTCACACCTAAATGTAGTACGAGTCACATCATCAAAAAGTCGCTACCTTATTACGATCGATTCTATTTTCATATTTTGAAATGACATAGGATCCATTTGGCACATAGTGTGATGGAATCGTGCGTAGTCAGTCATCCCTAGTAAGTCTGTGATGGAATCGAATATAAAAACTGAACATTATCTAACCGAAACCATACATGTTACCTTCATGGTAGATGAATAAATAAATTACATAGTATGTATTACATAGAATTACCTAATCTTATATTATAATTTTTAAATCGAATACGCCCGCCGCGTCATGAACTTTACTTGTTTTGTATACAATTTAAATACATAAACAAATTAATTAGTATGATAATTTATGGATTTTAAACAAAACTTAGTTACATATTTCGAAACTAACATTTTGTGACAATCATAATTTTAATTGTAATTTATAAGTAAATCTTTGCATGTTTAGCTGGACTATTTGCCGCCGCCGGTTTCTACCAAATGGCTGTATGGGCGATTGGCAAACACCGCAACTACAAGAAGGAGTTCGCTGACTACCCCAAGGGACGTAAAGCTATCTTGCCTTTTATTCTATAAATAGTGGTATTTTATTATGAATTATTCTGTAGTTGATAAAAGCTCAATGCTGTTAGACGAGGTATCAGTCACAAATATACTCCTACTTTTATTTATATGGTCTGGTGTTAGGTAGGGATAAATAGGTGACGGCTATTATTTATTGTATGACACGTCCCTATGTGTGGACATATTTAATTTAAATAATTCTTTCCAAGAATGTTTATGTTATCGAATAGGGGTAATTTAGTTTTTTAACAGCTTGTTTTTATATTTTAAGGCATCCAACTTAGATGACATTTAAGTTTAATAAACATTTTTTAACCCAGTTCCCTAAAGGTGGGTACTCAATTTGATGAGTTTTTTTTACGACGATAACAAACCTCTCATAATAACTAATTTCGCTTTGTTTATATGTGTTATTAACAACCGACTTCGAAAAAAGACTTTGGTCGAGTTATGTCCATTCTATCAAAATGTCCACTGTATCAAAACATCCAGTGTATCAAAACATCCTATTGTACTAACAACAGTAACAGTTGTACTACTAGTAGTACCACGAGTAAAAATAATTCCGCGTTGTACTACTGAACACCTTGGTAGTACTACGGGAATTTATTTTTACCCGTCGTCGTCGAAATTTCCAGAATGAAAGCGAGCAAAACAATAACAGGTTGTGCGTTTATTTGTAGTGTTCGCTTCGTAAACGTCGTTGATGTTGCGTACTGCTTGTGACGCGTTGCTGCCACAAGGGTACTCATATTCCATATTTACTCGAATTTTTAACGTATCCATGATGATAAAAAAGATTCAAATGCGATGTAACGCATAATATCAATAAATATAATTATGATTTATGACTTTGAAAAAAGAAATCTGAATCTGAAATTAGAATTCTTAGCCAAACAAAAAATATTTTGATTTGAAATGCCCAATACTACAGAACGGCAAGTTCACAGGTAGAGACCTGTTATTTCGTGAATTAAATGAAGAAATAAACACTATTAAATGTGCCACTTCTTATCACTCCCAAATTATTCATACACACAAACACTGTACCTATATATTATAGTTTAGTAGTGCTATTGTTTTCTGAAGATTAATACCTACACAATACCTATTTCTCTAACTCTCTATTGTTTACGCCTTTAAAACTAGCTACTAAGTGTAGACATTTTGAAACAGCGTATTTAAAAGCACGAATGGCTCTAAACTAGACCGTTACCGTCAGGATCTGGTCGCCAATCATATTCGGCGTTGAAACGTATACAAAAAATGCTAACTACTTATTTGCCTAATCAGAGTTAAGCGTGATTCGGCGGCCACTTACCAGAGCCTATCGCATCGTGATCCGCAGCCACTAATCAGAGCTAGCGTGAACTTAAATTATCAACACATTCAATGTTCACTAGATATACGTATACTTTATTTAATATTTAACACAATATTACTAAATATCCATGGGCGTACCGATGGCAGCTGAATATGCTTTTCTCTAGGACCTCCAAATTCAGCTTGTTAATTATTACACCAACAGGAAATTTATGAATAAACCCCTCCTCCTCTAAGCCACAAGCCCCCCCCCTTAGCCAAAAGCTGGGTACGCCCAAATAAATATATGTTATTTTTCATTGACAGTGCGTGTTTCAGTCTCTTCAATGCATCTAACTTTAACAAGTAATCTCTCATTTTCTTCTTTCAACGCTGAAATAACCTCTTCCTTTTCCTGAAAAATTAAATAAAAAATAGTAAATAATATGTAGTCTATCAATTCGAAGCCTGAGCCACGGGTGAGGGATATAATGGCGCGACGTTATTAATTGTCGTACCGCCCGTGAGATGTATAATGTATTTAAGTATCATACTTGCAAGGACATAAGGACATAAATTGTATGGTCTTTTCTTGCTTAAGACCATACAATTTATGTTTAAAAAAAAATGGCGGGCTGGGGCCGTGCATATCTACGAGAAGAATAAATTTTGACAATATAGGTACTGCGCAGTCACCAACATTATAATTAAAATATTTTTGATATAGTAATGGTCCTTTTTTATGAACCAGTTAGGAAGAAAAACGGTGTTCATATAGGATTGGCTACTTGACACTGTATTAACATGATTTCGCATAAATGCTAGCGTAGTATCAATATAAATGTAGACTAATCATAAACTTGTTATCAACCTTATCAACAAGTTTTTTAGAGGTAATCTTGTGTATTTTTAAATCTAAAACAAAATACAATAAATATCTTGCCTCAATCTTCTGCTGGAACTTCTCATCAAGTTTGTCTCTGTCTTCGGTAACATGTTTGAGTTTAGCGCGCGCAGTAGCCGGCGGTATATACCGTGCTGATAGGCCGAGAATGGACTCCATTTCAATGCAACGAGTCCGAGTGGATTTCAATTCAGTACGAAGTTGATTAATCTCCGTCAAAAGAGTACAGTTCTCCTAGAAATGAAAGCTTGGTATTAGAAGATCGGCACGCTTATTGGCGCAACTCGGTTGTCGCCATCTGCCATCGCAAGTGATAGGCATAGCTCGAGTTTGGTCTCTATGTGATTAACGCAAGCGAGTTGCCGAATAGGTTCTCAAAACGAATTGACTCTAATAAGTTTGAAAGATCAAAAAATATAGTTTAAAAACTAAAACCCGACTACTTAAAATTTAAAAACAAGCTTCTTAGATTTGAAATAAAATTCTGTAGTCGGAGGCCTTAATGTATTATATTATAGGTAAATACTTTGTAAATTTGGTGGTCAGTTTAATGTGACGTCATGTAGCCTATAACCAGCGGACAATCAGGGAGGCTTCCAACAACACCTCATTTGTCCAATTATGATAACTAATTTAGACCTCTAACCTTCCTTTCCTTTTAACCCTCCTTTTTGCTTCGCCGTAGTCGGGTAAAAAGTAATATTCAAATGTAAAATGGCTTTGGCATACCATTATCTTGTTTGAAAGAGTAGAGTAATAACGAGATACTAACGTCCATAATTTTGCCGATGTCGCTCTTAGAACCTCCTAGGGCCTTGGCGAGCTGGTTCTTGAGACCAGCCACCTGCTTCTCCAAGTGATCTCTCTGCCGATTGAACTCACGAACTGCTTCGTCATCTGCTATACGACTTCGGACAAAATCGATGTCCTCTACGTATTTGTGAAACAGATTCTGCATATAAAATTATTATTGTTATCCTTGGCCCCTCTGCAATACTTCCCCCTTTCACTTATTCTAATGATATAAAAATGAGTTTTCAGTTCTTACTGATTTTTTTTTACTTGAATCACAAATGTAGTTATTATATTTGTGATTCAAGTCGGAAAAAATCAGGCTAATACGTTGAGTATTGTAATAAAAAAAAAAAATTGGGGTTGTTCTCTTTGTGACGGAGAACCAAATGTAATAAGTGTGTCAAATATGTGTGTGAGCTCCAAAAAAAAAAAGAAAAGAAATACTAATAAAATTAAGATTCGGGCGCCAGGAGCTGCACACCAAAGATTGCCAAGGATAAACTTACCTGCGGAGGCTTGAAACTTTTAATCTGCCGGTGGGAGGTATTAAATGAAAGTCAACCTGGATAAAATTGGTCTATTTCCACCTGTAGGTTTTTAAATTTATGTAATAACAAAGAAGGTTCCTTACTTCTAATTCAAAATTAAGAAGAATAAAATTATTAAATTAAAATTTTGGTCATTATTGCATTTTTTAAAAGTAAACTTTAAATTTAAATATTAAGTAATAATACTGGCTGCTTGCTGAGCCCGTAGCTGGCACGAAGAATCCTCAGAGGAGGAGCTCCCAAAAAAAAATGAAATTAAAGTTACATACCCCGATGAAAGTGTTCAAAGGAATACTTTACAATTTGAAGGAAAAAATTAATCCATAGAAAAACAAATCCTCAAGAAAAACTCCTTAAGAAAAAAACTCCATAAGAAAAAAACTCCAAGAAAAAAATCCACAGAAAAAACTTCTTAGAAAAATTAATCCCAGAAAAACGCCAGTGGGCTGTAAACAAAATAAAGCCTCATTAGACCCTGAATATTTAGGTTAAGTAATTTGCCAAAACGTGGCCTAAAAAACAATAAAAACTTACCGTTTTTCTTTAAAAATATATAAATATCACCATCAGATGATGGGATTAAAAAATATGAAGGTGTTTTAATCCTGAAACAAGGCACAAACCGCACAATTTATAACAAGAACAAAGGAATTTGGAAAGTATGGCACATGCCCAACGAAAACTTTACTTACCATCGAAATATGTTGATTTTAAATGAAATTAGGCAGGACTATGCCATTGCCTTATAAGTTATCCCATTTGGATGCAATAATAACGGGGATAAACAAAGATTTAAATTATCAAAAAAATTTCGCCATGATAAGGCGGACCCTCGGTCGTAGAGTAACGAACACCAATCTGTCAAATTTGAACGTGACACTTGAAATCAGTGTTGCCAGCCAAAGAAATAAAATTTTAACCAAAAAATGTATTATTTTAATGGTAACACTACCGCAAACAGTTGATTTTCTTAAAACCATGTAACAGGCTAAAAAGACTCGTTACATTACATCCCTCCCCGAAAATAAAAGAAAGGAACTTTCTTTTATGTAAAAGAAAAACAAAAAGAATAGACCAAAATCTCAACACCCACAGTTGCCACTAGAATGCAAGTAGAAAAATCCACTTCAAAGACTAATGAAACAACTGAGTGTCAAAACTACTCATAAAATCGACTGCAAGGATTTAAAACCCTTCAAAGTCTTAAACAAAAAAAGTACTTCAAGGAAAAAGTCCTAAAAGAAAAAAGGCTTCCAAAAGGAAAAAAGTTCTTCAAGAAAAAAACTCCTAAAAGGAAAAAGTTTCTAAAAGAAAAAACAAAAGACTGCAAGTAAACAACTACCTCAAAGTCAAAAAAAGTTGAATAAATTCAAACAAAAAAATAAGTTATAAAAACTTAATTAAAACCAAACTCCTAAACAACAACTACAATAGATCAGTTAGGCACCATAGCCACTGACTAAACAGCTATAAACTCCTATCTCCATGAGTACAGTTAGGCATCCTAGCCACTGACTAACTTCCACTTCACTAACTATGAGTACAGTTAGGCACTATCGCCACTGACTACATATTATCACTACTCACCTCTACTCCACACTATCCATCTTGAGTACAGTTAGGCACCATCGCCGCTGACTACCTTTAAACTCCTTCAACCGCCTTGAGTACAGTTAGGCACTATCGCCACTGACTAACTTCACGACATAGCCTTGTTCCCAACCTTGTATAAAACAAGAACAGAAACTTACAACTCCCAACGAAAAGTTACCAACTTTAACAAAAGAAGGCAAAAGAAAAAAATGCATATTGTGATCGGCCTATCACCACCGAACTCCCGAGCACAATAGCTATAAACAAATGGCAAAGGCCAAAATTCATATTGCGATCGGCACAACACAACCGAACTTCCGAGCGCAATAGTAAAAAGAAAATAAGAGGCAGAGGCCAAAAATCCGCATTGTGATCGGCACAACTCCACCGAACTTCCGAACACAATGGAAAAAACCGAAATCAAGGTCAAATGTTACACCAAGATCCGAAAAATAATAGAGTATTCTTCAACAGAGGTTGAAAGAATACTCAAAAAAAAGTTTCTTCAACAAGGGTTGAGAGAAAACTCTAAAATAGTTTTTCCTCAACAGTGGTTGAGAGAAAACTCAAAAGTAAAGTCCGAGAAATAATCGCGTTTTACAAGTCAAAATCCAAGAATTCAAAGATAGTAAACTTGAATTTTAAAAACACTGTTAACCAACAAAAAAAATTTTTGGTATAAAAAATCTAATACTATTTCATAGTAAAACGAAAATAGGAAGATTTTTAACCTTATAAAGTACAGATTACTAAGACTTAAAATTAAATTTAAGTTTTGAATCCAAAAAATTAAGGTGATTAAACCCTAAGTGAAAGGTCATATAAGATCCCAATTAAATATAGGTAAAAAGTTACCTATAGGATAAGGTTATATAAAAATAAATATTAAGATCTTATACAATCCTAACATAACAAAAAATAATAAGATCCTTTGATGTAGTAAATAAAAATTAAAGTGTGGTGAAAAGTTATTTTTTAAATTATCCAAAAATACCTAAGTTATATTCTAATAAAAATAGATTTGGAATCTAATAAGTTTTTGTGAAGTTACCTATCATTCTAATAACTTTCTAACTGGTATAACCTTTCATTCATCATTCTAACAAAACCAGATCTTCACACCAAAATACTCAAAACCAAAACTAAGTCTAATGAACCCCAAAATTAAAATTTAATAATATCTTTAACGTGATAACGCCCCGAAGAACCCTTATTTAAATCTTTTAAAACATAAACATTATTGGAAACTTTTTCAATAATTTCACATTTAATGAACTTAGGTGCAAGTTTCGCCGAAAAATAAGTAGGTGCATGAGATTGAACAAAACTTCTTCTCCACACTATATCACCCACATCAAAAGAAATGACTCTACGACCTTTATTGTAATAAGCGGCATTTCGCTTATAACCCTTCAACAAATAAGCTTGAACCTTAGCGTAAATATCACTAAGTGAATTAAGAGAAATTGCAAAGGCATTTCTATTACCAACTTCAAGTTGAGATAAATTATCAATAGAATTACTAAAGTGATGTAACGACGCATCATAAATAAGTTCCCTACCAAACATCAAAAAGTTTGGAGTAAACTCAGTAGCAAGATTAACACTATTATTTAAAGCTAATTGAACATTGGGCAAAAAGTTTGACCAAGTCCTATGATCATCTTTAACAAAACATGATATGCAAGTTTCGACCGTTTTATTGTATCTCTCAACAGGATTATTTTGTGGAGTATACAAAGTATTATAAAATATTTTAGTTATATTAAAACCTTTCAAAAAATCTACAAAATGTTTTGAAGTAAATTGTGTACCATTATCACAAACTATAATCTTTGGACAACCAAATTTAAGAAATATTTCTTTTTCAAAATGTTTACAAATTACTCTAGTAGTAGCATTAATCATGGGAAATAACCAGCAAAATTTTGTGAAAACATCTACAACTGAAAGTATATATTTATGACCTGAATAAGTTTTAGGTAAAATTCCAATAATATCGACCGAAAGCATAAGCATCGGACGATCAACCTTTTTAGGATTAATCATTATACCAAAAGGAGGAGAAGTAGTGTGTTTGTACGCTTTACAAGTATCACATGACAAAATATATTTTTGAACATCATTAAACATCCCTTTCCAAAAGTAATGTTGTTTTAATTTCTTTAAAGTTTTATGAATTCCTAAGTGACCAGAATTAACATCATCATGATTTGATCTAATGGTATCGAGAATATGTTCTTTAGGTATAACGATCTTCCAATCTAAAATACTATGAGGATTAAATTTATTTTTACAAAATTTATATAAAGTATTATTTTCAATTCTAAAATTTTTAAATTTACATGGAGATTTCTGACATTGAACAAATATTTTTCTATACCATGGGTCAGAAATTTCATCATCAGGCAAAACTAAATTACTTTGAGAAACATCTATTGCTGCAATTTCTATACGAGATAAAGCATCTGGGACTAAATGTAATGAACCTTTTTTATGAACAATATCAAAAGTGAATTGAGAAATTCTAGCAGCCCAACGAGCTAAGCGTCCACTAGGGTTACTGAGACCTAAAAGCCATTTCAAACTAGCATGATCAGTTATAACTGTAAACTTCATTCCTTCAATATAAGGTCTAAAATGTTCTATGGAATCTAAAATAGCTAATAATTCACGTTCAGTGGTACTGTAATTACGCTCACATTTATTAAGTGATCTAGAATAAAATGCAATGGGATGTTGATCTCCATCGTCATCTTCCTGACTCAGAACACTACCTATACCTACAGAACTAGCATCACAATGTAAAAAGAAAGGTTTTTCGAAGTTAGGACATTGCAAAACAGGAGAAGTTATTAAAGATTGATTTAAATCTTGAAAAGCATTTTCAGCTTCATCATTCCAAATAAGTGATTTTTTAGAATTTTTACTGCCTGCTGTCATTTTAGTTAAAGGAGAAGCAATATCAGCAAATTTACAAATGAATCTACGGTAATAAGAACATAAACCGAGGAAACTTCTAAGTTGTTTTACTGTTTCTGGAAGAGGAAAATTTTCAATAGTTTCTAATTTAGAAGGATCAGTATGCAAACCATTACTATCAACAATAAAACCAAGATAGCGAAGTCTATCTTTACAAAAATTACACTTTTTTAAATTTACAGTTAATCCTGCCTCTTTCAGTATTTTATATATTTTATTTAACTGTTCTATATGGGCATTAAAATCTGAATTTATACAAATAAGATCATCCAAATAGCAAAATACAAAATTATCAAACTCGGGACCAAAAAGTTTATCTACTAGTCTCTGCAACTCAGCTGGTGCATTGGTGAGACCAAATGGCATGCGAACAAATTCGTAAAGTCCTTTACCAGGAACTACAAAAGCAGTTTTCTCACGGAAGATTTCTCAAGAGCAATCTGAAGGAAAGCTTTAGAAAGATCTATTGTACTAATATATTTAGCACCTCTAAGGTTATCTAAAATTCTAGAAGTATAGGGAAGGGGATAAGAATCTTTAATAGTAACAGAATTTAAACGTCTTGAATCTAAACACAATCTAGTACCTCCATCTTTCTTTTCTACAGCCAAAACAGGTGAACACCAAGGAGATTTAGAGGGTTGAAAAATACCTTCTTTAAGTAAAACTTCGACTTCATCAAAAAGTTCTTTTTGTTTAGCGGGACTCAAAGGCCAATATCTTTGTTTAAAAGGTTCACTAGTGACATTAATTTTATGTTCAACAAGATGAGTAAGACCTAAACCTTTCTTTTCATAAGAAATATCTTCAAATAAAGAAATTATATTATTTAATTTATGTTTCTCAGAAGGAGAAAGTTCACTAACTGAAGTAACAGAACAAACTTTAATTTTATTGTCTGGAACAAGAGTAATATTTTTCCACAAATCTTTAGCTAAGTTAAATTGAATCCAAAAATCGAATCCTAAAATAATTGGTGGATCAAATAATTAAAAATTCTACATTTTTAGTTAAATTATCACAAGTTACTGGTAATTCCATAACGCCAATAATTCTACGAGAAGAACCATCTGCTGTAGAAGCAGAACCATAAAATGGTTTAATTTTATATCCTAACTGTAAAAAATGTTCATGTATATTTGAACCTAAAACACATCCATTGGAACCGCTATCTAATAAACCTGAGAATAATTTATCATTAATTGAAAATTGTAAAAATGGTCTAGTGTCGTTATGTTTCATTAATAAAATAGGAGCAGAACGATAAATGTTAAAAAATGTTTTTAAATATTCTAACCAATTAGAAAAATCTTTATTACGAGATACGTCGTCAGGTTTGTGCGTTTTATAAATTTTCTTACACATCGACACTCGCGAGGTTTTATCAAAAACAGGGGCTCGATGCGACCTAATCAGTTTTTTGACTCCTGAGAGTTTTTATTAGCCGAATTACAAACGTCACAATTCTTACTAGTAACTCCAGCCTTACTACATTTAAAACAAACAATACCCGGTATGGATGGGCAATTTTTATAATTATGTCCAGATTCTTTACATTTTAAACAAGTTAAACTATTAGAAATAGCATTAAATTTAACTGAAGGTTTTTCAATTTTAACTGGTTTTCTATTGACAACAACTTCAAGTTCTTTTGCAAGTTCAAGAAATTGATCAACAGAATCAATGTTTTTAAGAAACAGAAAAGGTGTGTACACAGGCAGTGGCGGATTTGCAGGCCTAGCCGCTCTAGGCCCCAGGCCATGTGCCGCCCTTTTCTCAGCCCAAACGTTATAGACTATACTATACATCAGTCAGTAATGAATTCCTTTCCACTTTTAATGAAAAGAAAAATCTTTACTTCCACTTGTAATTGATTCAGAAAATTGGTTAACTAAAAGCTACCTTATAAAGCTACCGTCTTATTCATAAAAAAGTTTAAGCCCTCAACAGCTAAAATGTGTTTTGTCACTGTCAGTCCAATCGAAATCGTCTGTAGTAAAAGAAACAAAACATATTGTAACTAAAACAGTGTTATAATATTGTTATAAGTTTTTATGAATAAGGCGGTTAGTTTATAATATTTTTCGAGGTTTCAGGGATGATTGGACATTTAAATAAAACATTTAAAACAGTTTTAGGCTTTGTTTTTAATAACATACATGTTTTACAATGTGTTACAAAACTCGTCTGCACTTAAGCGCAGCAAAATCATTAATTAAATCTTCGCAATCCAATTTGTTTAAAAAATCAGCTTCTATGTTAAGCAAAGCAAGATCATTTAACCTTTGCTCCGTCATTGTTGTGCGTAAATAGTTTTTAACCCTGCGCAAACAAGAAAACGATCTTTCTCCTGTACAGTTACTGGCGGGTGTACACACACACATACGAAGAGCAATATCCACGTTTGGGTAAATGGTTTGAAGACCTTCGGTTCGTAACCATTTTAACAGACTGACTGCACTCTTTCGCTCCTCATTTCTTATGCTGCAGTGAGAACGAAAATGAAGACATTCTTCTTTAAAGTTGTCTTCTAAGTCAGTAGAATAAATCATTTGCAATTCCTTGGCCTTATCTTCGACTTCTGAGATGCTTAGTTTTGTCAGGTTGGTAATAAAGTAAAATTTATTGTTGAGTAATTTATAAGCATCCCGGCGTCTTTTGAGTTCTTCTGATAATGTATCAATGACTACCAAAAAAGTATTTATTCTAAAATTTTCACGGCCATTTTTTTGTTGCATCTCTTCACCTGTATTTGTCTCGTCAGGAAGCAGCTTACGCTTTCGAATGCGTCGAACATCTTTTTCATATTCCTCTACGAAGGACAGTTTTTTGGCTTTATTTTCGAATTCATCAAAATTCTCTCTTGTTTCGCCAACAAAATGTATTAAAGCGTCGTACAGTTCTATGACAATGGTAATGTCAATTTCCACACTCTGAAGTTTTTTACTTGTGGCGTTAATGCGATCTAGTAAACATCCCCAAAAAACAGCCATGAGGGCCGTTTCAAAACGTTCCAGTTTCAAACGAATACCTCTTGCTTCGCATATAACGGTTCTCTTCTGTTGTGTGTCATTTTCGATGGTGACTAGCGCTTTATGGATTTCATTCCAGGATTCGCGTAAACTTTTACATGCGTCTGCACGAGCTGACCAACGAGTCGTTGATAGACTTTTGACGGTGAAATGGGTTTGAAGGAGTTCCCAACGCTGAGTTGACGCTGCAAAGAAATTGTGTAACCCTTGGAGTAGAGAAAAGAAGTAACAAGCCTCTTGGCTGCTTTCAGCTGCACATTCACCTACTAAATTAAGCGAGTGTGCTGAACAGGGAACATAGTCGGCAAGGGGTGAAATTTCCTTTATTTTAGCTTGTAGGCCGTTGTATATGCCCGACATGTTAGCTGCGTTGTCATATGATTGCCCGCGGCAGTTTGAAATGTCAATTCCCAATTCAATTAAAGTTGAGGTAACGGCATCTGTCATTTGTTGTGATTTGTGGCCTGTGTTTGGAATAAACTTGAGGAACCGTTCTACAGGTGATCCATTAGGCAGGACATATCTGATTACATAAGTGAGCTGGTCTACGTGAGATATATCCGGTGTCGAGTCAATGATCAGAGAAAAATATTTTGCTGTTAATATTTCCATTACAATTGTCTTCAATACTTTGTGTCCCATAAGTCGAATAAATTCTTCGCACGTTGTTGAAGAAAGATAACTCGTAAATCCTGAGCCTGGATTTCCATAACGTGTAATGTGTTTGGCTAAGAACGGATCGAATTCAGCGATAAGCTCTAAGGACATCAAATAATTTCCATTGTGGATTGATCCAAATTTTTCGTCGTGTCCTCTGAAAGGCAAACCACGTGATGCAAGCGCTTTTACGCATGCAACTACTCTTTTCAGAATGTTTTTCCAGTAATTTATTTCTTCATCTAATTGCATTGTTAATGCGCGGTCAATGCGACCTAACACGTTACTTCGTTCTTTCATTTGCAGAACAGATAATTTGTGAGTAGGCGAATTTTCATGAGTTGAAACTCGATGATATGAATTTTTCCAGTCATTGAAACCTTCTTTTTTGTCGAACTGACTCTCCCCGCCATTAAAAAGTAGACAAGGACCACAATAAACACATCCAGTACTTTTGGAATAAATTAGCCACTTTCGCGGAACTTTTTCGCCATTTAGAAGCTGACGTTCGAATAAATGTCTCGACAACTGTCGCACTTTATCTTTGTAAATGCGCTCACTCTTAGGAAAATCATTTTGAATGTTTTGATTGGCTCCATTCTTACAGATGTGATCACGCGTGAACTCGTCGATTGTCCATTTAGCTGGATCGTCGCTGATTTCGTAGAGCTCCTTGTCCGGAGGACTGGGCTGCACTCCTACTCCTGGTACTAGTGGGACATCTTCGGCTTGTTCTTTTGATATACTTGCTACATCGACCAAAGTATTTTCACTTGAAACCACTGCAGAATCATCAGTTGACGGAGCTCCGCTACTACTTGGAACGTCGAGTGTTGGTTCAATGGTAGGATCTTTAATATCTGTAGACGGTTTTCCAAAGAAATCGTCTAATTTCCGCGTTTTTTTAATCGTATCCTTTTGCTTATCATCTTTTTCTTTAGCTCGCTTGCGATACTCTGCCCCACTTAACCTTACCCTTTTCTTTCCGTCCATATTTAACCATGCAACACAAAGTTTTACGAAAGCGTTTACTAATTAGTAAAAAACTTAATCCGTTCGCTCACTGCAATTGCTATACGCACACTGTTGTGTTGACATAACTAACTCGCAGGCGCGGGCGGGCAAGCGAGTACCCCGTGGGTGGGGGGAGGGTAGCGAGGTCACAGCGCGGCGGCGGCACGACGCACCGCACTTGACTACACGCCGTACACGCGAGAATAACAATCGATACCTATACTTCCTACTCCTAGATAGAACACTTATATTAAACTAAAGTACAAACTATTTTATATGTACCTACGATACGATGTACGAAATTATTTATACTTTTGATACGTAAAAATAGTAATTTAGGAAAATTTCAATCCTACGGTACGCAATACTTTTACATATTACGATACTTTGCATTTGAGTTCCTTCTTTCTTGTTAATCTTGTTATCACTAGTGATTTATTTTGGCACGATTTGCCGCCCTTAATACCTGGCCGCCCTAGGCCCGGGCCTACTGGGCCTTAGGGCAAATCCGCCACTGTACACAGGTAACATATTATGCTTTATAATACTGACCAAAATCGAGTCAAACAATGGAGAAGAAAGACGACTAGCCATGTCCGAAATCTCGGTGATGAAATCTGGAAGAGATTCTGAAAGTTTTTGTTTTCGAGTGCGAAGCTCATTCTCTAAAAAGTAATCAAAATCAGGCTTATCAAAACGTTGCAATAATTCAAGCTTAAGCCTATGCCAAGAAGCAATACGAATCCGTACAGTACGAAACCATTTAAGAGCAATACCATTAAGCAAGTCTGAAAAAGATCCAACAAGTAAAGTTTCATTGAAATTTTTATATAAAAAGTATTCCTCAACTTGAGTAATAAATTCACGAACGCAAGACTTTCCATCAAAAATTATCCTACTTTTCTTTAAGTCAGGCAATTTAGTGCAAGAAGGCAAGTTTTTTCTAATATTTTCATTAACAAGCGCATTTAAAGAATTAAAAGAAGGCAAAGCTTGTGCTGTAAAAGCAGAAGAAGAATGTGCAATTCTCTGATCAAAAGGAATGTTAACATCGGTGATATTAATCATTTCATGACCCTTATCAGCAGCATTAGCATCAGCAACAGTACAAGTACCAACATCATTCGAATCCTTAATCGGTGGAAACTGAACTTCCTTATCCATGATGAACAGCAAGGCGAATATCAAAAAGCAAAAAAAAACTTTTAAAAAGTTTCAAAAAAAGTTGAAAGTTTGAAAAAAAACTTCAAATAAAATTATAAGTTTAAGGTTAAGTATGAAATTCAAAGTCAATGAAGTTGAAAGTCAATGTTCAAATTATTTCCATGAAATAATACTAAGTATGTTATAATTAGCAATGAAAAGATGCAATAATAACTCACAATAAAGTTAAAGTCTAAATAAACTATGTGTACAATTGTACTTAATGTTTAAATTACCACTTATAAAAGTTAAGCTTAATTAAGAAGTTAACACTTATGTTGGTTTTGCTAAAGTAAAAAAACACATGTTATACAACAATAGGTTATAAGCAAAATACACAGTTATGTATAAGTATTGTTTACAAAAAATGGTAAACTAAATTCCATATAAAGTTATGAAAGTAACAAAGTTACATCAAAGAAATTAATATTGTAAACAATATTATAAGTAAAAATACAAAGTAAATGATGCAATAATGAACCAAATTAAATGTTACTGCAAAGGAGCATAACAACAAACCTACTTCATGTCCCAGTTCCGGGAAGCCAAATTGTAATAAAAAAAAAAAATTGGGGTTGTTCTCTTTGTGACGGAGAACCAAATGTAATAAGTGTGTCAAATATGTGTGTGAGCTCCAAAAAAAAAAAGAAAAGAAATACTAATAAAATTAAGATTCGGGCGCCAGGAGCTGCACACCAAAGATTGCCAAGGATAAACTTACCTGCGGAGGCTTGAAACTTTTAATCTGCCGGTGGGAGGTATTAAATGAAAGTCAACCTGGATAAAATTGGTCTATTTCCACCTGTAGGTTTTTAAATTTATGTAATAACAAAGAAGGTTCCTTACTTCTAATTCAAAATTAAGAAGAATAAAATTATTAAATTAAAATTTTGGTCATTATTGCATTTTTTAAAAGTAAACTTTAAATTTAAATATTAAGTAATAATACTGGCTGCTTGCTGAGCCCGTAGCTGGCACGAAGAATCCTCAGAGGAGGAGCTCCCAAAAAAAAATGAAATTAAAGTTACATACCCCGATGAAAGTGTTCAAAGGAATACTTTACAATTTGAAGGAAAAAATTAATCCATAGAAAAACAAATCCTCAAGAAAAACTCCTTAAGAAAAAAACTCCATAAGAAAAAAACTCCAAGAAAAAAATCCACAGAAAAAACTTCTTAGAAAAATTAATCCCAGAAAAACGCCAGTGGGCTGTAAACAAAATAAAGCCTCATTAGACCCTGAATATTTAGGTTAAGTAATTTGCCAAAACGTGGCCTAAAAAACAATAAAAACTTACCGTTTTTCTTTAAAAATATATAAATATCACCATCAGATGATGGGATTAAAAAATATGAAGGTGTTTTAATCCTGAAACAAGGCACAAACCGCACAATTTATAACAAGAACAAAGGAATTTGGAAAGTATGGCACATGCCCAACGAAAACTTTACTTACCATCGAAATATGTTGATTTTAAATGAAATTAGGCAGGACTATGCCATTGCCTTATAAGTTATCCCATTTGGATGCAATAATAACGGGGATAAACAAAGATTTAAATTATCAAAAAAATTACGCCATGATAAGGCGGACCCTCGGTCGTAGAGTAACGAACACCAATCTGTCAAATTTGAACGTGACACTTGAAATCAGTGTTGCCAGCCAAAGAAATAAAATTTTAACCAAAAAATGTATTATTTTAATGGTAACACTACCGCAAACAGTTGATTTTCTTAAAACCATGTAACAGGCTAAAAAGACTCGTTACAGTATACAGACACTACATTTATTTATATATTTCTCAAAAATAAAAAAATAAGGGCAGAAAATATAGAAATAGAACAGATATTGGGCAACCTTATAGAGAAAACTATTCAGTCAATAACAAATTGGCAACAATAACACTTAGTTATAAAAACGGAGACGCAGTCATCATGCAAAGAGACCAGTTTACTGGAAGTCATACTAATGAAGAGGGGGATGATTAAATGGACAAAGATTATTTTTTAAATATGGGAGTAGAGCATAGATATGATGGAACAAGAAGCGTAGGAACATGCATTTTGTAAAGTTATCCACTCACTTTTACAGCTAACTTCAATTTCATTGGATCTTGAACGTCTGCTGTCATATTGTGCAGATCAATTTTAATCTTCTTCAGAGTATTTCTCAATGTTAAGTTCCTATCGGCCTCTGACAAAAAGTCTTTCTTAGCAGACATGAGTTTTTCGTTAAGCTGCTGTATTTTGAGTTCTACAAGAGAAAGCAGTTGCTAATTGATAAATTTTTTTGTAGATCTACGTAATCAAATTAAATATAATTATGTAGGTAAATAAATAAATAATGATAAATTGCAGATTCTATCGATGGTGTATTTAAAATATTTTTCTATGTATTCTAAAGAGATCTACATAACAAAATGCTAACTCAAACATTT
Source organism: Protodeltote pygarga (assembly GCA_936450705.2). Taxonomy (NCBI): domain Eukaryota; kingdom Metazoa; phylum Arthropoda; class Insecta; order Lepidoptera; family Noctuidae; genus Protodeltote; species Protodeltote pygarga. The sequence continues at coordinate 7,941,815 of OW388249.2, read as the reverse complement.
CGTTACAAAACTAAACATACTCAGGTGCAATAAAATTAATACATTACTGTGACTACAAGATATGAGTAGGTATCTAACATAATATGCGAAAAAAATTACAACTGAAGTAGAAACAATGGAATATTGTTACCGCGAAATGCTTTTTTCTTTAGGAGACTTTCCAACGAAACTTCCAATTCTAGTATACGTACTTTTTTCGCTTTTATTTCGCGCTCTAACGGGTCTATCTGTTATGCAAAGGTAAAATAATATGAAACTATGTAATTTCTCACAGCTGTAACTTTTTTCCTTAATGAATAAACTCAAACAATGCCAAAATTTGACTACTTTTTCGGGGCTACTATTAAATCATACCAAGTTCATGTTTCATATTTAGTAGTTTCAACTCCTCATTTTCCATATCATCAATTTGATGTGTTAATTCTCGTATTTGTCGTTCTTTTGGTTCAATCTACATGTTTAGTTATTGATATCCATTAAGTATTCAATTCTGATATACCATCCAATATCAGTTGCAATAACTATTAAAAAGTCTTACCTGATTTTTCAACTCCGTGATCTTGAAATTCAGTACAAACTTATACTTTTCAAGTTCTTGCTTCTTTCTCTTCAATTCATATATCCTCTTTTCTTTGTCCTGAATTGTACTGTCTCTTTCCCCTATTTCTTTCTTTAAGTCCGCGACATCACGTTCCAGAGTAGAAATAACCTTTTGAAACTGTTTGTGTTCAGCTGTAAATATGAAAGATTGAAAGCATTGTAAATACTGACATACTTTCGAGATACTTAAAAAAGTTTTGCTGTAGCTTAGCATGTTACCTTTCAACTGTGAAATTTGATGCTTGAATTCATCAATGTCTTTGTGTGCACTAATCAATTTCTTCTTCATAAGTCCAGTTTCCCCCTTCAGCCTTACATTAGAGTCCTTTTCTTCTTTCAGCTGAACCTCATAGGCTGTCCGTATTTCAATAATTTCACGGTCTGCATCCTCTTCGATTGATGTTTTAATAGTTTCATGTTCCCGTTTTTCCATATCAGCTTGTTCTTGTAACTATGGTTTTTTTAAAATTTTATTTAAATGGAATTTTGGCTCAATAATTATCTATGATTTATTGAAAAGAGGGTTTTTACTAAGCTTTTTACTTGGGCTTGGTACCTATCAAAAAATGTACTCCCCAACCTAAGCGGGATGTATTATGACGAAGTATAACATACAATACCCCGTAATTACCTCTTGTAACATAAGATCCTTTTCTTCCAATTTTGATTCAAACATACTATTCATTTCTCTAAGTGCTATTCTTTTGCTTTCTGCAAGATCTTCAAGTCTTTCTTCATAATCTTTACGCATTCTTGCGGTCTTGTCTTCGAGGCTCTGTAAACGTCGTTATCAGGTATTTTAGTTTCTGAATTAAAATTAAAATAGATAAAATGTAAAAGAACTTACCTGATATCTGTCGTACTCACTAATAAGTCTGATATTAAAATCAGCTTCTAAAGATTGCAACGTTCTCTCGTGTCCTGAGCGCAATTTTTGAATATCTTGCTGAATCATGCCTATTTCGTGAGTATGCTCATTTTCCATTTGCTGTCAAGGTAAATTAGAACGTAAATTAGGTGTGCTGAAACCATTAGTCATATAATTACTTCCCTGAAGGTTCAGCTGGAAACTAATACCTACTTCGTTCTTTTCCTTGAGCTCCTCTATAGCAGCGCAATAACCTTCATGGACCTCCTTCAACTTTTCTGCCTGTGTCGCTTCTGCTTGACGCAGTTGATATGTATGTTCCGTTTCGAGTTCACTCATTCGCGTACTCAGTAACTAAACAATCAATATTATAAATTTAGTTGATTATTTTATACATTTTGTCTCTGTTAAAAGAATAGGTATCTAATTCGTGATAAATGTACTTCATTATCGACACTTAGTGCGTCTGTTTTACATACAAAGGCTTTGTGTGTGACTCTTACACTTATGAATAAGTAAGCATAAATATAAACAGTTGCCTGCGCCGGTATGTCATATTCATTGGGTCGTATTGTCTCTTACAAAAATTGGTATTAGTTAAATGGTTATAATTAAGAAATATTTAAAGTTGGTAAACCACTCACATTTATATTATTTATTTTCTCCTGCAAATCTCTCTTGCTTATTAATATTTCTTTAGAGTAAGCGAAATCTTTGTCTAAAGCAATAGCTCTGCCGTCGGCGTTTGTCAATCTCCACAGGCAAATGGAAGCATCCTCAGCGACAGAAACTAAAGTCTGGTCATCGTAAGACAGTGCAATACACGTCACTTGTTTGTTATGCATATGAAATTCATTGAATATGGCTTTGTCTAGTAGTGGCAACTGGACAGACGATACCCCACCTTGACCACCCGTGATGAACAGCATCAAATCCGATCGGGACAGTACAAGCGTGTCTAGGGGACAACCAATAAGACTTAGATTTCTTCTAATAGTGTTAGCCCCAATTTCTTTTATTTCGCCATCGGAGCCCACGCCATATGTTGTTTTTCCAATGCTAAAACATACCACAGTTTATCAGGTCTGTATAAAAACGGGTACTGAATATATTGTGTTATTGCCTTACCTGTTCACTGCACATGCGCTGAACTGATTAGTTTTTAATATAACCTCTCCGACTCTTTGTCCATTAATCATACTCCATTCATATACAGCTCCCTCGGTACCGCACGATATCATCGTCAAATCATTTGCTGACCATGCTAGACACGTAATCTATCAAACAACATTTTAGTCAACAATTTATTTTATCATTACCATATTGATCATCACAATTATTAGTTAAATTTAGTTTATAGCTAACCCTCCCGTTATGTCCTTTTAAATTAAAAACGTTTTGAAAAGACACCGAAGAAAACACTTGAATAACTTGTCCATTGACCGCAGCAAAGATTTGTCCATTGGTACTAAACTTAGCTTGACGACAATTCCGAATTGGGAACTCTCGCATAACTTCAAAATCATCTATCAAGACCACCATAAATCGTAGTTTATCCGAAAAGCCAACTATAGCGAACAGACCTGAAAAATGCATGTTTTGGTAAATGTTCATTCAGATCTTATTTGAATGTCCAAACTCCTTTGTGAGTTTGTCTTTCAATCACTATTCATCGTCTAAACTGATTTGATAAAACTTGCAACATAATTAAGTATGTAAAACAAGTTAATTTAACTTTTAACTTACAACTTTAACTATCAGAAGTTGTAATAAATTATATATTTTTTTAATAATATAACCGCTAAGTATCGAAAATTAACCCGGGGCCCTAGCCCCGCACCTCACTCGCTGTCTCACGTTCGTTGCTATTTTATGAAGATAGTTAGGTACTCCAATAATATTAAAATGTGCTAATATATTGAATGCCTTTGAACTGCTTACCAGTAGGATGTAGAGATACACAATGTATTTCCTCCTGGTACAGTTTGATCATTTCTACGTCATCAGTCATGTAATTCCAAATCCTGATGCTCTTGTCGTGTTCCCCTGACGTCATGAATATTGGTTTCCATGCACACATTGATAGTGAGTTGATTCTGCCGTAGTGCATAGCAGGACCAAGCTCACTAAATGGTATCTCTGGATTCTAAAATTATAGAGAACATAATTCATTATTTAGGTAAAATGACTTTCTTCTTTTACTGTTACTGCATGTTAGGCTGTCATGTCAGCCCATATCATCCCACTGCTGGACAAAGGCCTCTCCCCCGGATTGCCACGTCTTTCGATGCTGAGCCAGTATGGTCCAGTCGCTTCTTCTTTTACTTACTCTTTTTTTTAACATAACATACATAATGAGACTCGCGCCTGTATTCCCAAAGGTGAATGCAGTACACCCACGCGTCTCGCCGGCTTTGTTATAAGTCCCATGTAATAGGGGGCGAGACTATTACTATTAATCGGGCACAATTCCAGACTCTGTGCTGCTACTGACAACTTTCTAATGGAAAAACCCAATAACAATTTGTCCGATCCGGAGATGGAACCCAGGACCTCCATACCCATACTTACCTACCTATACGTACCATTTTTTTGGTTCTGGTATGTGAACTAGCAGTGGAACAATCGGAAGAAGAATTACTTTAATAAATTTACATAGATTCAAGACCGTAGGTACCTGTAGCATGTGTTGTCCAAATAACTTTACTTGATATAGTTGCTTTCTTAGAGTTGTTATCAGCAAAGTTTCTTGATTGGGATCTATAGTTATGTGCTGTATTTCGTCAAGCGTCGACCACAGTGGATGTTCTCGAGTATGTCTGTACAAGAAGGTATTACATATACAATATACATTTCTAGAGGTTAAATATAAAAGAATATAATGTATATGTACAATAGTATCGACGTAGGTTCATACACTTGTTATAACTTAAAACCCTTTCTACTTTCTTTCTTCCTATCAATTTGCGTAAAACACTCATGTTTTAGCCTTCAAATTAAACATTTTTTTTATTCTCAAAACCCATGACGATCTCTAGTTCATTGTTAAATTAATCTAGAACTAATTTGCATTCAACGATTACTTACATATACATAGGTATAACAAAAAAAAAACAAAATTTCACAAACTCTTATGTAAAGTTAGGAACATCAAATAACTATTACTTATAAGATTTTTTTGAAATCCTGAAAACGTTTCTCTTCCTCCAATGATGAAGTGTTTCCTTTTCAAACATGTGAACGTATCCTGGACCGCATCCGAAGGCAAACCCTGTAAGGATATTTATTGTTACAAATTATATTAGTTGTTAAAACGATTGGCGCAGTGGTTAGTTATTGACTTACGCTATTCATTCATAGGCAGCATAATAATTTGTTAGATATGGCATGCGCGTGCGTACGTGTACGAACCACGGAGAAAATCTTCCTCCTACGAACGCAATGTAGCGTTGGTCAGTATTTTAAAAATTAAAATCTGCAATAGCTTGCCTTTTACACCTTATCGCACCACGATATTGTGTAAAAAGATTGTGTGTTGTAGGTACCTACTTACTTGCACCTATGTGTGAAATACACATCAGATACTACACCTACTTATGGGCAGGAAAGATACCTTTAGCGAAGTTAACGAAGCATGTGACTGGATAACTTTCTTCCTCGATATTGCCTTCACTGCTCGAGTCCTGTTTACTAGACATACTGCCTTTATCACCTTCGGCTTGCTGCTGCTCTGCCCTGGTTGTTAGAAAAAAAAACACTCTAAAATAAATAACTTTGAATATTATCTAGCGAAGTTGATTGTGGAGAATTATGAGTACCTACCTACCAACAATTTGCAGGTCAACTACGAATTTACCCTGTAGGTTGAGAATTCGAATCCCGCTCGGAATGTCTTTTCTTTCTACAAAATTTCGCATTGAATTTGCATCCGGATTAAAAACTGGCACTTAATTCGAAAAAAGATTCAAATTATTCTTCTTTATTAAAAAAAATTAAATTCACAGTATAAGGTACTTAAACAGTTAGTTATCTAGGTACGTACTCGGTTTCTAGTTTCTTCAATGACATTTCCAGTACATCGGCAGCTTTAAAAACGCAGTTCTGTCGCAGTTCGCCGTTTTCTACCATCATTATAACTCCATTTTCCGTCCCGAACATGATACGATCCGATGTAAGCCACATGCAGCTAGTTATATTGATCTAACCAACGTGGAACAAACCAATTATTTTATTTACTGCCTTCCTAATGTCTAGAATAATATGTAAGTGTAGGAGTAGGTAAAGGACAAGTTACATAATATCCTTATAAAGAGGCCATAATTTCGCGTAACAACTTTCTTCTACAAATATGCCGCGAAGGCACTTGCACACTAACTAAAACTAACCTCGAACCCGAACGTAGCCACGTTTTTAGCCTCGATCGAATCAATTGAGATCTGTTGATCTCGAAGCCAGCTATATGGCGTCAAGATCAAGATGGAAGCGTTTAAACATCCTATCCTACTAATATTATAAATGTGAAAGTTTGTGAGGACATCATATGGATGGATGGATGGATGGTTGTTACTTTTTCAGGTAAAATTACACCTACTGATTTTGATGAAACTACTGTATTCTTGTTTATACATCAGAATAAATGTAGACTACAATTTATCAACATACCGCACGGGCGGAAGCTTGTATAAATGGAGATCCTGTCAGTACAATAACTGGCGGTTGTGACTTTGGAAGTGTAACGTTTTCCAAAGTCGTAAAAGTTATTTTACTGTCAGTATCTGCGTTAAAAAATACTAAAATATACAATAATGCTATGAAAATAGCGTTTTATGCATTTGCATATTCAAACATGCAACTGCATATCTATCCGATGTTTAACTATATTCGTACTGGTATTAATAGAAATACTAGGTATGTATGTGTACAAAGGTATCTTACATTTTCAGCCTTGCACCATCCCCATTGTCGCCAAACGGTTTCGGAGACGTTCATTATTCGGAACGTGTACGGTCCAGTTATAACGACCAAAGTGGCATCTGAAGGATTGCATTGTACCTAAGAGAAGCAAGATTTTAATCATAAATCTCGTCAGTATTTCTCGGATTTGTTAGGCTGAGGTTTTTTTTATATTTTTTTTTTTTTCAAAATCAAAATCAAAATATTTTTATTCATGTAGGCACTTATGAATAGTCGTAATTCTAATATTTTTATTATAAGAGTGACTCTAGTTGCCAGTTCCTAGGGCAGCCTACCCTTCATGGAGAAGAATCTGGCAAGTTTAGTCCCATGTAGTCACATGTTGTATGTAGGTAGGTAATTATTAAGTAAAGACTTCGTGCTGCTTGCTACTAAGTATTCTCAGATGGAAAAATCTAACACTTCGTCTGACCAACAGGTCACGCAACGTAATTAACTCTCTCGTAGTCTCGACACTTGAGAAACTATATTATACCTATGCTACCTCTTTTGAGTGCGAAACACAGCCTAGAACAAGTAGGTACAATTGCTGATCAAAAGAACAGGTAGAGTTGTTTATGTTGCTATGTAAGCTCCGGTAAATTAGACATTGGTATGGTTTACTTATGATGCATAATTACTTTTTTTCACAATGCGCATTATTTTTAGGGTCAGCACTCGGCAGATACATTTCCGACACAGCGCGCCAGGTCTAATATGCGATACAATACATTTTATTACACAAAAAGGTAAATGCACTTCACCGCGCTGAGTCTATTACACCAACTCGGGAGTCCACTTATAAATAGGTTTAAAGAATCTACTTACGCTTTCAACGACACCTGTGCCACTTGGATTTTGTGCCTTCGCATGGCTCTCAACCTTGCCCTTGTCCCAGTTGTAGTAATACAAGTACCAATCCGGCTCTCCAGTTATCGCCACCAGATACTTGGAATCGTAAGTAAACTGCACACACGCAAATTCTCTCGCTTGAGAATGTTCGAAAGGAACCGTGAGAATCTTACGCCGTTTGTATGTAGTTAGATCGTAGATCGTTATTATTGGTTTTTGGCCTTCTTCAGCTATTTCGTTCAGTGCTAGCCATCGTCTGAAATGTAAGATGTTGTTAATGAATAGATAATATTGTAAAAAATTAAATACAATAGACACTGTGGCTCTACTATTTATAACTGACGCGACGGTCACCTTTAGCTAAATGTGTACAAGAGTGTTTTAGAAGTCCCTGGAGTTGTTATATTAATCTTTCTTCAGCATATGGTTAATGAATAACTTAATGTCAGAGTTTAAACCGCCCGTAGGCCTCTGACATGGCTTTACACGCCTTTGAAAAATCTCTCCTTCTCTTATAGGTGCGCTGGTTTCCTCACGATGTTTTCCTTCACCGTTTCAACAAGTGATAATTAATATCTAAAACACAAATGAATCCGAAAACTCAGAGGTGCGTTCCTGTGGTCTCAATGGATTATAACTGTTATGTACCTACTCAAAAAATGTCCACAATTTCGATCTGAAAACCTGAAAATCAGACTATCTGTGACACCCTGACAGTGCCAGGGTTATTGTACCGACCTATTAGGAGCCAGAACCAAGGACTTGATAGGCTTGTGTTTGTCCTGGAGTCTGATAAACTTCTGCTTCTTCTGGAGATGATTGTGAATAACGATGACCCCACCGGCCGGGTAAATTATCTCCGACTCCGACAAATAGTGAGCATTGTACCTGCACGTAAATGATTCAATCTTTTAAAAAGTAGCTACAAAAAACTAAGCAACATGTGCGCTGTGTCCATGTATGAAACATTATGAAATAGTCGCAAAACTGATTAAGTATATTAGGTTCCTACAAATTATATATCTTCGTGTAAATTATTCAATATAATTTCATTTTTATTTTATATGTTACTGTGTTGTTATGTAAGTACCTTTTCGATATCTCTTATATTTGCTAATAAGTAGGTAGTTATTTCAATAAAAATACACCGAAATAAAAATCAATTGCCACAATTGTTTATCCACGCATCTTCGCTTTCAAAGCGGCTGGACCAATTCTGATGATTTTTTTTCTGGGTATAGGTAAGTGGATCCTTGGACCGCTTATATTCTCAATCGGACCCGGTGGGTAGAGCTGCGATCGTTTTTAGTTGGGACCCCGAGGGCGGAGCTACGTGAGGGCCAACTAATTGAAAATATAAAACAATGTTTTGGTTAGACCAGTTGTTGATGTGAGTGCTGAGACCTATTGTTAGATATACTTAGCTTGCTAGACGCTCAAAACCGTCTAAATTGTGTAATAATATACCTAAAAGTAAATAAAATAGCTAGTCAAAATGTTTTGGTACTTACTGGATATCTGTACGGAGGCCGTAGAATATACGAGCCGATATATGAGGTGGTGTCGCAGTTGCCATAGTCGTAATGTACTAAAAATAAATATCGTAAAATAACAACTTATTATTGTAAACTTGTAAATAAACGAATTGTCCTAACCAAAATAGGTACATTCAACCTTTCAAACATCGAGTCATAAACTCGTTGATATAAACTACACCGGTTGTCATGGATACTAAATAAATAGTAAGATCCTACTTTATTGATGACCTTTTTCGTTGAAATGAGCATGCGTGATCGGTGAAAGTAGGATAGGTATAATAATTTGGGCCAGGTAGGTCAATTAATAGTCACAAGACCGGCTCTACATTTTAGGAAATTATTAGCTAACGACACCATGATCTAAAATACCAAAAAATGAAATAAATAATATTATAGTGTCATCTTTGAAAAGACTCTGTATAATGTACTTAGACGTTTTACAGGTCTACGTACAAAAGAACTGCGCATTCACCGTTTAGCTGAGCACAGTCTGATTGGTCCTCAATGTCGTCTTACTAACGCATCCTCTGCAATTTCCGAGATAAGTCGCTGCTTCCTCTGCCCGTCGCTGCCAATACAAATCATTTTTATACATTCATATCTTCATATAATTCTTCCTGGATACATAACTGGTTCGCTGATCACATTATTTTTCATATTAGTAGGTAGTAGTGGTAGTATTATGCATGTTGGATGCTAAATGGTTTCGCGTGCATCTGCTAAAGATTTAGTGAAGGTTACCGTTGCGTGGTCACACCTACCTAGGTATAAAGCAAATACCTTTACATAAGATTTCAAAAACTTCAAATTAAAGTATTATAATTTGTGATATAGGTATCTTATCATTATTTGATTTAGATGGCAGAGGTTTCTTTACAAGCTTGGGGAAACCCCGCTTTTTCCGTATACAATACCATTGAGGAAAACCTATCCCAATTATACCTAAATAAGTACCTCCATCATCTGCATTTGCACACCAAGATCTAATACAATCGAGTTGTTAGTCGACACACTTTTTGAATGCTAATTTCGCAGAACGTTTAATTTAGCGCTTTTTATTTAGGACTTGGCAAGTCGTTGCTCTCTCTCTTTGTTTCTTTCTTTACAAATGAACTGTCTACCTCATACCTACCTGTTACGGTTAAATAGTTTCTAAGCCAATCCTTATCCACTATGATCGTTTGGTTCTGGGTTCCGATCAATATAGAATATAGGTGTTGACAAGATACGAATGCTAATAATGGACCGGTGGACGTTTAACAGGCTGTGAAGTGCGCAGGTAATATCAACTTATCAAGAGAATTGCCGTTAATGTGTACCTAAATGAGTAAAACACTTTAGCCGGCTTCACAAACCTAGAGCTCAGTTCTGTGCAGTTATAAAAATAACACAGGCACCTAATCTAAACGTCTCGCAGGTTTACGTAAATATAGGGACATAAATACCTAAAAATTAGAAATTCAACAGTATCATTACACATTTTATTGATTCGTTTTGTCTGTTATTTACCGCAAATTGATCCAGTTTCATTAGAAATCCAAGAATTTTGAAGATAACCGATGGGTAGTTAACGAATGACCTAGTCAATTAATTGGCGATATCGGCCACGATGTTGCAATCCCAATAACAAGACAATGAATGGGCACTTCCTTAATGAGCCAGATAGAGGAACTGCAGCATATTTGGAATACCATTTTGTTTTAGACCTGCAACTTTTTTTCCGTGAGGTATTAAGAAATAAAACCTTGATTCAATTGAAGCAATATTATCTTACTATCAATGTGCAAGCTATCAAAAACAATTAAACATCCCTACAGGTTCAAATTTTAGGTTGAATGCAAAATGGCACAATTTAGTTTTAGAGATGGGGTGCAGGTATTTTGGAATAGGAGTATACTCTGTAAAATCGGTTCCTAAACCGACTGAAGGTAATTTGGCATACTATTTTGGTATTCATCACATCGGGTATTCCAAATTAGCAACAAGACATAGTTTGGCATAACTTCAATTTATAATATATTTATAAATATACAAATCGTTGAAATCAAAGCTAATACGCAAAATTAATTATCTATTATCTATTTAATAGTACACATAAAGCTAAACAGCACAATCACAAGGAAATTTAGCGATGGCAATGGGTTAAACACGTACTTCGAAAAATTGCTCGCGCGCTGTTCCACGTTTTCAACTCTGGGCGCTATCTTAGAAAAATGACAGACTATCCGTGTATACATATTGATAGATGACGCTACTTGTAAACATTCTATGGTCCGTAAAATGAGATGGCGCTTTTAGTTTTTGTGAAACCCTGCTATCCCAAATTAACAACAGTATTCCATATTACCTTCCTTTCCTCTAGTTACAACCTACTTAGTTATTATTGATTTCTTCCTGATTCTTTTAGATTGTGGGTGGTGGACATGGGATAATCCGGTGTCGGAATTCCATGTGACAGGATGACAATCTTGGAAGAATAATTTTTGCCTTTGTGAATCTTCCAAGATGACAATAATATGGAATGCCGATACTCTAATAGCAAAAAATGCCATAACAAAAGAGTTAAATTGGGAGTAAGTTCAACTGAGCCCTAGTAAACCTTTATAAAACCTAATTTCTACTATGGACCATATTGCAACTTTGTGTTATTTAGGTACTTACCTATATAGGATATAATTATAGGTACCTACCTACATATTATCTGAAAATCAGACTCTTTCGGATAAATAAATTAATGGCCTTTGTACTTATTACCAATGAATAAAGAAATCGTAATTTTCCCGTTCCCTTGTTCAAACTGCAAGCATTAATAAAAAGAACAAAAGTAGGTAGTAGGTACCTACCTACCTACTCGATGACTAAGTCGTTTTGCGTTGCTGGCACTAAACTCATTTAGTTACATTTTACTTACTTAATAACAAAACTAATTGACTTAGTCATAAGTCCATGTTTACATCTACCGATGGTCAATAAAGAATAAATTATAAACAAGTTAGCACGGTCACATGTGCGCTGGTATTCAGAGGCTATTGTGTACCTAGCCCAATTAAGAATTGAATCCACAATTTCAAATTGTTCAATATCACACCACCATGAAAACGATATTAATGTACAATGCGAATGTGAAATTGCTGGTGATTTAGATAGTGAAATACAATTTATATTCGTGAAAAGTCGTTATTCCCAATTTTGGCTTCAAAGAAAGTCAAAACAGCGTCTACAAATAAATTAATGCTACGCATAGCAGACAAGCTTCTTTTAGGTTCGTGTAGTGGATCGATATCACAAGGCAGCGCAGTGGTGGTGGTATTGTGGTGCCCCCATGATCGCGTGCCGCAACTTGAATCATACCCACCACTGAAATACTCATACCTACCACTGCATAGTTCATTATAAACGACGCAGAAACCACACAATAGACCCAATGTTTTTGTCCATTTTAATACTTATATTTAATATAAAATAAAATACCTACCAAATCAATGCTTTGTTTCTATTCAGTTTATCTTAAGAACAGGTGGAAGAAATAATTGATAGAGTTTAATAACCTCACGACATGGTAGAGTCTATGAACTCCTAGCTCTCTCTGAGCTCTCTTGCTGATTTGCAAGTAATAGGTACCTACATTATTAAGTGGAACCGCATTCTAACCCGCGTTATAGGTAGTTGACACATAGAAGACATTTATTTAATCATATTTACAGATAATATTAAATATTCCTAAACTTAGCTGTCGCGACCTTCGTGTTCTGCGTGTGACGCGGCAGCTTCTGCATGGATGGCGTCATCTTTGGCAAATACACTCCACTGTTTACGGTAAACCATCTTTACGACACGTATCGCAATGTTACTACCGTGTAACTAAAATATTAACACTTACTAACTTTTGAAGGTTGAAATTAAATTAAGGTAGGTATAATTAATGAGAAGGTACCTACGTAAGGAATCGCGTCAGTAGAAATGCCAATAAGTACGTTTTCATCAAAAACAAATAATGTTGAATTTGAACATCATGTAGGTACCTAATATGATGAATTCCTGTCTATCATAACATTTATTACAACTTGGTCAAGGTTTGGATCATTCCAAAGCGTTCCAAATCTTTTTGTGATTTCTAAGAGTTAAAATAAACCAACGCTTTTTTAACCCTGTCAAACAACATTTTTAAGTAAAAATATCAAAAATAAAAAATCAATAGATGCGCTTGGGAAAAATCCAAACATTGACAGAGTTGTACCTAATCTTGTAATAAGTACTTATTGTAGAAACGTTATGACACGTTAGTCATTACTTGATTACTTACTGTAAAGTATTGATTGCAATAAAAGTAACTTTCATATAGCTGATGTTCGGTTAACGGGTGTGCAGTGAAGCAAGTTGGTAGAGCAAGCACGCGTGCTGGTCGGCTGCGGCGGACGGACGGTAGCGCGCTAGTAAAGTGATAACGCCGGTAGGCGCCGCTGCGCTGCGGCAGTCCCGCTTGCGGGCCTCTGTGTCTCGCTGGTTAGAGTGACTAGTGTGCCTCAGCTCGCGACGCCGAGCGCCGCGACGCCGGCGATCTCGCGCCTCACAACGCCGCCGCGAAAACAAACACCGTAATTATCTCCCCGCGATAAAACCATACAACGCGCTATCAGTTCTTGATAACTCACCAGTGTGATAACTGATAAAGTAAGTGGTTGACGCCTAACGCACTGTGTATTATGTAAAACCTTAAAAGTGAATTTTGGAGGTGCAAATATGGCTGCAGCGACTGCTCCTCGTAAGACAGTCTCCATCTACGACTACCCGGAACACTTAAATCCATTCCATGAGGAAGACAATCACAACAAGATCCGGTTCTGGACTCTCGGCAGACGACTCAATCGTTCCAACAGCATCAGTTTTACAGGGCTAAAGGACCTTAAGAATTCATGGTAAGTTCATTACTTACCTACTTATAACATGTCATACCTTTGTTTTATAAACTTGTTCTGTATTCTCCTCCGTCTTCCGTGTCAAATCAAACCTTGAGAATTGGTTTCAGGCTAATAAATATTTTCACTTTGAAATTGTAATTACATTTCTAACGGTGTGTTCCAAATAATGATTTCGCCTTGTCGTGTCTAAAGGCCTGTCGAAGTGTCGAGTAACAATAAAATAATAGAAACATTAAATTACTAAGTAATGACGAGAGTGATCTCACGTACCTACTGTATTAATTTTATGTCATAATTCTATGGACATATTTACCTGCTGGGGAACGAACCTACATAAATATTATCTAGTTTGTGATATCATAAAACCTAAATATAGAGTCACAGTTAGGGTTACCATATCTCAGGATTTGTCCTGAGATCTCAGGATTTTTGGACTCTGCTCAGGATTGCGGCCGGATTTTGCAAATATCAGGAAATCTCAGGATTTTTAAATTTTCAATAAAATACAATATAATTTAAGAAATCTCTTTAATAAAAAGTTAAACAAAAAATAATCTTTCTAACTTTGGTGATAATTGCACAATTGAAATCAATACTTATTTATCCAAGTAGTGAGGTACTTAATCAGTTTGATTTTTGAAGATCGCGTTGCGCGGCGAGCGGAGGGGTGCTTGGGAGGGGTGTGCACTGTCACCCCTACTATGAGCGCGATGTGCAGCGCGTGAGCGATATCCTCCGAGACGCAGTGTGTAAAAACGATAATAATAATATGACTTTTTTAAATTGTTAAGTACGTTTGAGAGAAAATTCTCAAAGTGCAACAAAATCTCAGGATTTTTAAATGGAAATCAGGCCTTATCTCCGGACTTTTGATTTTTCCATCTGGTAACCCTAGTCACAGTCAGATTTTGTTCATACGTAAAGATGACATTCGGTGAATCATTATGAGAAGAAACGACACTAACCCAAGGTATGTTTATAGGTATGGTATGGGTCCCGTTGGCACCCTATGGGTACTGAACTCAAAAAAACTTATTTGTAGAAAATGCGCAGAATGCGTGAGCGTGATGCCATGCAGTTAAGTTACAACAACATTTAGCATTAGTTGACATTTATTCTATGAATCATTGAATAAATACTTGCGAAACTCGTGCGAAATGCTGGTTTGCGAAAACTTCAGTGCATTTTGTGAAAAGTTGTAATAAATAAATATTATCAATAACGTAAGAAATAGTCATGTGAAGTATGGCTTTGACTCTGATAGTACTGATACACAAAAAAGATAGTCCGGATCACTTTTACCTCCCTCCGATTGAACGCTATCCGTAAAAATGCGCTTGCCGCAAATAACACTAATTTAATTCATTACATTGCTACCCCTCTATGGCTACCCCGCAAAACGTGAGCCCAAAATAGCTTTAGCCTTAACCCAATAAATTGTATTAATACTAAAACCACCTATTGGCATTCATGATCAAAACTTCAAAATTAACTCTCTATGCAAGTTGGACTCTGACTTTTCTGCTAATTCCAACCCATTATTTCTATCTTAAGTTCTTAACTCTATATTTGAGGGTTGGCTGGCATTTTGGAGTTTCTTCTGCAATTCTAGTCAGGTAGGTACCTACTTCACCATTGCGAGTCTTATAGAGTATAGGGAATGGAGGTGTTAAACCTCCTACATGCTTTTGTGGAAAGGTCGCGCGTAAAACAGTCTAGTGTTGTGGGTGGCGACAGATGCTCACCCCTGGACTATCCTTTTCTTAATTTACCCGAAATATTAGTTTGGATAAGCGTTATTTTAGAGTCATGTTTTGGTGCTAATACTGTACTACTCGGGACTCGGGGTAGAGTGTGGGGTGGAAGTTATTTGGAGTGAGCGCAATGTTCATGGAATAAAGTGATTCGGGTTTTCGTTCTTGGATATGGCTTATGTAGATATTTCGGGTTTATTTGCAGTGATATTAGTTTTGCCAAAGTTATATTGCATACCTAACCTAATCAAGTAGGTATTTGATTAAATGCTGACTAGATTTACTCATCCATCAGCATCGTCAACAATTACATAAAATTATTTGTATAATGGTTCTATATTTCTCTTCAGTCGCTTATTTATATTATACATTGACATAAATATCAGAGATATCAAGGGCAAACTGATTTATTTAATTACTTCACTGTCACATAGATATTTGATTTTGTATTTATTAACAAATTATGTTAGGGAAGCATGTTGTACACTCTTATCGTGTGCCTGTATTTAATTAAGATTAGGTAGCAGTTCATGATAATGGAAGGTAGAGGCTATCTTTTAGTAGAAGTAGAAAGGAAGGTAGGAGACTTCTAACTTCGTTTGGTTGTCATGAACTGCTAGATATTTCTATGACTATTAATACCTAGCTGTGCAGCACGAATGCAATGTAGAAAAGAAGTGTACACTACACTTATCTATCCTTTACCAGCTTCTACTACTTCCCGCGGTTACGCTTGCATTATTTCAACATAAACCTTAAGGCTACCTATATTTAATCCGAGACTTATAATAATAGACAACATTTAAATCAAGTTTCATCCAAGCAGTTGTCTCAGTTCAATCACAGGAACTCACAATTTCACATTGATTAAAAAAAGACTGATAAAAAGAACTGAAAGTTAAACATGCTAGCCCTCTAGTACTCTTGTAAAAGGGGTACATGTCACTTTACGAGCAGGTATATCGTGAGGATTGGTTGATCGTAGAAGATATCGAAATCATCTTCTTCCGTCCCTGAGGAATAACTCTAGCAGGAATGCAGGTTACATAAAATAGCTCAGTTGGTACCTAATTGGTAGAGCGGCTGGTGGCTTTATCTATATTTTACAAAAATCTGTTAGTTTTAATTTGAAATTAAATTTGATTGTTTAAAACTATATGTATAATATGTATTATTCGATAGTGGAATACTTCGTACAGGGCCTTGTCCTTTTGTTTAAAATTGACTCATATAATTATTATTATTTTAAAAAATTTTGTCGTCATTACTTCCCTAACAGATTATGTAATTAGCACATGTTTAGAGATCGGTAATTTTCCTGCGATAATCATAATCTTAAGTAGGTATCCACTACGTCAGTGAGTACCTAAGTAATCATAATATTTCACTAACCCCACAACGCAAGCATTACTTAGTTATATTTTAATTGTAATTTTATAATCTTAGCACAAAATATCAACTTGGGAGCATCATAACTTGTTTGTTTAAGCATATCGAGTGGCGTATGTGAATAATGCACTTGTCGTCAGATGTTTATTTATAGCATTGAAGTCACTATTGCCTCCGCTGTTAGATATTGAGTAAGACGTGATTGACATCTAATTTACTCGCAATGTTTGCAAACGTTAGCTATTTTAAACAGAGAATACAAACAAGTAACTACGTAAGTAGGTAGGTATCTACGTAAAGAACAAATCTGTCAAGGCTGAGGTTTTTAGTGATCGTAACTCAATCATGTCTTAGGTCCTTATTCTAGAGACTAAAACAATACCTAATTTTAATCATTGAACACAGTTTAAAACTAGTTTAAAGTACAACGAATCTAGAACCTAGGTAAGTACCTACTGATAGAGTACATGATATATTAATTTCATTTGAGCCGAATACTTGAGTATGGTCGGGATCACGCTTCGATCTTATTCTTGATGTAAAAAGTTCTGAACCCTCCCCTAGGATCAGGAGTAAGGCTGCAATCTATTAAAACTAATAAAACATTTTGTGTACCTAGGTAGGTACCTTTAATTAAACTTACGGCACATTAGGCACGGAAAAAGAGGACTTACGTACTTATATCATTTTGATCATGATTGATGTTTGACGACGCAAGACAGACGCGTCGTCGTGGTCGATTTGACATCGCCGAAGATATTGGAAATTAATATTTCTATGGACTCCGCCACGTCATTCATAAAAATAATAATGATAAATGGTAAGTATTATACCTTGTCATTAATACCCTTTATCACATGCATTGTAATTTATTAGATATCTACGCTTCTGTAAGGGTGTTTTAAACCCAAACGATTGACTAAAACGATATTTTGAGTTTGCTACCCAACATCCCAAAGCAAGCCAAAGGAGCAAAAGCTCTAACCTAAAAAAATTTAAAAAAGCGCAAAATACAACTACCGACCTCGCAATTCAGGCACATTCAGGCGCGTCGCGAAGAACCAGTAATTATTAAAGCCTTGAATTGGCTTAGCATGTCCAACAAAATAAGAATAAATCGTTGTTAGATTAGACATCCCGAGAGATGAGGGTCAGAGTAGCTTATAATTTTAAACCCTCTATAAATAAATAAAGAAAAAACAATATCAAAGTTCAGGGAAAGTGTTTTGCAGTGGGTTGATCGTGGCAGTGATAGTCTAGTAGTATGATCGTTGGACTGCCAAGTCAAAGGTTCGAAACATGGGCACGTACCTCTGTCTTTTCGGATTCATGTGCGTATTAGAAATTAATTACCTAAGTACCTACCACTTGGTAAAACGGTGAAAGAAAAAATCCTAAGGAAACGAGCACACCTGAGAGATTTTTCAAGGGTGTGTAAAGCCATGTCAGAGGCCTACGGGCGGTTTGAACTCTGACACCAGGTTGTTCATCAACCATACGATAAAGAAGAAATTAAGAGTAGGTAGATGAAGAAGAAACACTTAGGTATTTTTACTTGTAGGTACTTACGAAGTCTGAAGATAGGTATTTCTCAAGGTCACATGTACTTCGTAGAAACGCAGGACATGAACTCTTAAATCGAGACAATTACCTAATCATGTCAGTGATTCTCACTTGTATTGCTGTTAGAAATATAAGTGCCTACTTAAAGTATTGAGGTCAAAGTTATAGAATGCCACGGAAAGGTTACTTCTTCTTGATGATGATGATGATGTCCTCCTTGACGTATCTGTCAACAGCGAACCTTGTCAGCTCCGGATATGGGAACGAAGATGACCAGCAAAGCCAAACTTGGCGTGTCGTTGACAATTTAAATTGTGTCTGCCCAGAACTGGGCTACGAGAATGGCGCCTTCAGTAGCGTCCATCAGTTCCTGTAGGTAATGAACAAACAACAGGGCATGCAGGGCACGATATTAAGTGCCCCATCGTTTGTGGGACAGCACCACATTTGTGATACTCACATCAGTGGACATACATCAGCCCTTGGTAATGGGGCACCCGTAAAGGGTTTCAACCACACGATGAAAAAAAAGGTTACTTACGTTATATAAATAAAAAATACTTAGTGTATTTTTTTTATATTACAAATAGAAACTTTAATTTTATTGCAACTAGCTGTCCCCCGCGACTTCATCCGCGTTAAATTAATTTTCCCCGTAAACGCAAGTTGATAAAGCAGCCAGATTGCCTGTTATTATTTCTTAGGTACTGAAAACTTATCTTTTTCAGAATAAAAAATAGCTCTCAGGGATAATGTAGCTTCCTATTAATAAAATATTTTTTGGGATCAGATCGGTAGTTCTGGAGATTACTTACGCCGACATACATACATACAAACTATTACGTCTTTATGATGTAAGTAAGATGAATCTCTGAGATTTAGCATGGCGACGCAATTGCACTTAGGCAAACTTTAGCATTGATTAAAAATAAAAGCAAAATGTAAAAACTTAAAAATACGCATCGAATTAAGAACGTTCTCCTTTGTGGAAGTCGGTAAAAAATGTATATTATTATCTTTGTAACGTTATATGTTGCAAAGAACAAAACAAATTCGAGTTCAGTTGTTCCATGCGTGCACTGGCACGAATCCAAATATTCATCGCTGGATTAGGTTTATTTAAACTGCACTCAGTGATTATTTTGGACTGGATATTTGATAATATATAGTCTATATATAAATAAGCAAACACCAAATAAACCGTGTTAACCATAGACCTGCCAAATTTAGGAGGTAACAGGTCTATGAAACTGATATTTATTTTAATACACACACATAATTTATCTAAGAAAAGTCAGGTACGACTTCGGGATCGAATCTGAGACCACTGACTTGCCAGTCACACAACTAGGCTATCACACTAAAAGCGCTGCTTTAACCTTAGTGATCGTGACCACCTAGGGCATAGGTACTAAGTGCCACGAGCACTATATTTAATAAGCTGGTCTGCTGGTAGTAAAACTGAAACCCACTAGCACCCTATTGCGCTCGTATTATTCATCTGCCTAGCCTTTTCCCAACTATGTTGGGGTCGGCTTCCAGTCTTACCGGATGCAGCTGAATACCAGTGTTTTACATGGAGCGACTGCCTATCAGACCCCCACAACCCAGATACTGGGTTACACGATACACCTTGGTAAGACTGGTTGTCAAACTTTCGGGCTTCTGACTACCCGTAACGACTGTCAAAGATCTACAATTGACAGCCGGGGCCAACAGCTTAACGTGATATCCGAGGCACGGATAGAGCGCTCGTATTATTGTACCCAAAGATATATTTCTATGATTGTACCTACCTATCCCTGAAAAAACAAATAACCCGAAGTTATACATAGAAGCTGAGCTAAGCTTTGTGCATACAATATCACAATACCTGCCTAACACGTGTTGCGTGAACAGAAGCGTATACATAATATATTATATTTGTTTATATGTACCTATATACAAAAAAAAATTGATTTGGCTGATGTTTATATTGATACAAACGAGACGTTATTAATTGCTGATACTTACCTATTTAGATATTTATCAGAAACTGACAAGTTCGGCAATACTTAGATATATTTATGTAAGTAGGTACACCTACACCTGTCATCGTCTATCGTTATTATTAACTTTACCAATCTTTTGCCAATCAATTGTTAACCTACATTTTGGCCTTATATCATTATTGTTAAAGATAAATGATAAGAAGTTAAATCTGATAATTAGGTACCTACTAGATAATCTTTTAAAGTATAAACAAAGACATCCAAATTCTGATACACAATTAAAACATGAAAGAACACCATACATTTCATTATTTTTGGTGGTAGAGCGGTGGTAGAGCTGAGGTAGAGCTTAAAGAGATTTACATACAATATGAACCGTTCGCTCGACAGACAACTTTTCACAGAATATCGGCATGAAATAACAGTAACTATTCTAATTGTACTATTGTGTTTCATATGATCATTGAAGAGAACCGAAGTAATACCGCACACGGCACAGGGACATACCCCTGGTGTTACAAGCGTATAAAGGTTATAATAACCACCAGGCGGACCGTATACTTGTTGGCCACATTTTAGTAGTATTAAAAATTATAGGATTACCTAGGTCTCAACAAATTACTCCAACCACTTGCGTCCACCAAGCCGAATGTTTTCTACGATCGTTAATAGGCAATGGCGTTGCAATTATTTTTTCTAGGGGGAGCCAGACTACTATTATTGTCGACCGGCCGTAAACAAGTAAATAGTAATATAGCCATATAGGCAATGAAATGAAAGCATTCTAGGGTGGGCAAGGTTCAGTGACTGTCCTGGCCCTTTGCTACGCCCATGGATACCTAATACCTATAGATACACCTCTTCTAATTGTCAACATTATTCCTCTTGTTGCTGGCAACACAAAATATATAGTTCACTCTCTCACTCTCGACTCAGCGGCCATAGCTGACGCGTTGACCTAATAATTACTTACAAATAATTGTGTAAAGTGCAATAAACGGTGAAACCTCTACAGCAGTTTATTTATACACCAGCCCATCGATACAGTCCACTAAAACTCCCACACCTCTTACTCTACTATTTTAAAATGTTTATCATGCTTCACTCACATCCAAAGCAGTTTGAGAAGAATCTATTGAAGGAAAATAATTATTATTACAATTATATTCACAATTATTAACCATCAAGTGGCTATCGTATATCACTAGGGCTGTCCAAAGCTTAGATCTACGGAGGAATACAAAAAAATGATTTCTAGGGTAATTTAGTTTTTAAAAATCTGGCATTGCATTTGGCAAACAGGTTCCATGATAGAGATTATAGGGAGTTAGTAGGTAATCTTTGCAAGTGCATTTAATTGGAATTATGACCATTATAAAACCGAAACGGTATATAGGTCTATATCGTATATGCCATTTGTTGTGTGTGAATGTACTATAATCTACGTCTGAATCTGAAAAGTAATTTGTGTAGGCCCGTTCCTAAATGTCTCTGCGCCCGAACAGCCCTGGCATACAATAGCCTTCATAATCAGTAGAGTGGCATACTCCGCAATTTATTTTTATTAGTTACATGCTATTAGTAATATAATACGAAGGAAATATCTATCACATTTATGCTGAACACGTCTGGATGAATTAAACAAGCCAGCAGCTTGATCACCTTCCTACACTAGAATGACAATATGTTAACCACACCACGTGTAGGTGCAAATGTGACGTTTAAAAGTCAGCGTCTGGTTATGCGCACCCACATGTTTACTAATATATAGGTAGTTATAAGTATACATTTTTCTCCTAAATACAATCAAAGTTCTGCCACGCTGACGAATAATAAAGGCGTGGTGCTGCACATATGCATCATCGAAAACTCCCAACAATAACACAAACAATAATGTTTTATTTGTATCAATAAGTTCAATAAGTCCTACCTACAATCATGTGGGATTCCTTGGGATGTTTTTATGATATAATAATTATGTACTTAGTACCATTCGTGTTATGATAAGTCTGAGGTTGCCTTTGATTTGAATCGATGACCTGATCCAGTTTATACAAGCAATTGGTATAATCTTTAGACAAGTCTTTAAAAATGATATCGAGGTTGTTTAATTATTTTTTAATTTTATATTAATAGTTAATGAGATATGTGCTTCTAAAGTCGTTAAAAGTGCGTCCCTTCACTCTAATTTTTGAACTAAGTTTGCGGTGTAAAAGTTTGAAAAAAATGTAAATAGGTACCTTTAAATAAAAGATTTATGTTGGGTAGATTTTTAGTTATATATCAGTATATTTCAGGGGTATTTTCGGTTATACGTGACTATATAATTTTACGAACCACAGCAATAACTTAGTTTTTCATTGTCTACTGTCTATGAGAGAAATACCTAGGTACTATGAAACACAAACGATAAAAGAAAAGTAAATATATTGTGCAATGCCTGCATAAGTATTTAGTTGCCTAAAGGTTACTAGTTACTACCCTTTACGAACCCTGTTCGCAGTCTGTTACACACTTGGTCGATTAAAAAAAAATAAAAAGCCATAATATTATTCTCATAGCGAACGTAGAGCCTGCAGACACTAGGTCATAGATATTTAATCAAGATTTAATTAGCGATAATCAGTCATCGTTCCAGATGTGGAGTCTAAAACTCTAGACATGTTTTTGTCTTTTTCATTATCACGTAATCACATTAGTTCTCTCGATCAGCTCAGTCATCCAAACAATTTCAGACATTCAAGAACAAAAATAAACAAGAAGGATCACAATTTGAATTTAATCCAACTGGACCACGACTATATGAAAGGCTATAACTCTAACAAGATTTGCGTGCCTTAGTGACGAATAACGACGCAAATTCTCAATTGCAAATAACATTCCGAAACAATACAGGTTTCTAAAGCAATTAAATTTCTAATGTAGGTACCTAGCACAACTTTGCTCGTTGTATTATTTTTTTGTATTTTGATATACCTAATTAGCCTTAAAATAAAGAGACGGAAGTATAAACATGCCTAGGTATATTTGATCATTAGTACCTAAAGGCTATTTTGCGACTATATCCTGCTTTCATCAAACAATAAAGAATAAAAAATTTTAGCTCGACTACAGAAATATGAAACAAGCTTGACGAACTAGACAGTTCTTTAATTCTTGTGATAAAGTAAATGCTTGAAATGAATCGTAGCGTTTGAATTATTATGATAAATCGGTCATTATTATTATGTTTATTCTTAACAGAATATCACAGAAAGATTAAGATTGACCTTTTATCAGCGCAAGCAAACACGTTATAAATCGCAACGTGAATCATGTAATTTTCAGTACATAGGCATTATTATTAGTAATATAATTTGGCATTTAAAAACATCAAATTGATATGGGTAAGAGTCCATGCTTCCGTGGTGGTAGCACATGAGTAAATAATAGGAATGGTAGTCTAAGAGATCATTATACCTAAGTTGTTGAAGATAGATTAAAGAGATTAGATTATTCTTCTATATTAATTATACTATCCATAATTATTCATTCTTCAAAAAAAAAACAATTCAAAATAAGACTGGTGCGCGTAGGTCAAATCATGAAACATAGAGTGTGCACAGCCGCGTATTTCGAATCTTATTGACGTGCTCGATGTTATTGACCCACTTCAATATTCAAATTAGCAACAATTTCCACAAAACTGTTAGGTAAATCTTTCTATATACTTAGCAGCATTTTCAAGTAATTTATTTCCAGTTCCAACTTATATTGGTGGAATTACTAATTTAGCAGTAGCGCCTACGTATTTGTTAGTTGTTGCTTGTTGCCTAGTTGTATTTGTAAATAATTGTAACTACTGCGAGGTTTTAGAAAGCAGCAAGTAGGTACCTAGATAGTGCATAAACTAAGAGGGATGACTCTGTTCGTGATTCTGAACTTGGGCGTATTTCAATTATTTAAAAATTATTTTCTTAAATTCTCATAATTTATTTTTAAAGTCGAAAATTAACCTTCGCAAGCGATTCGGCATCGTACCTAGGTCCTAAAATGTAGTTTTTATGGAAAAGTGATGAGTGCTGTTCCTCAGCAGATAGAATAAAAAGAACAATAGCATTCATGGAACAAGAAAAAGGCTAGTTTATACTATATTTTATACTATATATATATATATAATCACAGTCCGTCATGCCCTTCGCTTTATTCGACTCATTCCTTTAAAAAAGTAGTAGGTATATTCGGTAGTTAGCATTAGTAGTATATAGAATACCTAATATATAATAAATATATTCATTATTCATTCTTAGTAGGTATGTTATAATCTGCACTAAGCTCTAGGAGGTGTAAATTAATACAAATTTTAAACTACAAAGGCAACATTAATACGAGATCAATATAGAGAGTGCTATTGTTTAATGATGTAATGGAATGTCTTTAACATACAAGATAAAGAGGCTAAGGTGAATCATTGGTCCAACAGAAGTGTGATAAAACATCTTTAGAGCGTTAAAGTGGGCCATGCACACAGTTCAACTAAGTTAGAATAGTTAGAGCAATATTCAACCTGTTAATATTCTCTCTCCACCTATGAAGGTCACAGCCTTGACAAGTAGGATAAGGAGCGCCTCATGGGTAGGTATATAGTGTTTCTTGCCGTGGTAAGTGAAGATTTGGAGTCTAAGGGATTGGCTATTCTGTGTCGAAGTATTTACAGAATCCTGGAATTAAACCACCAAATAGGTATTATTACATATTCTATGCAAATATGTTAAAAGGCCAAGTCAAAGATCGCAAGTTTCAACCTAGGAAGGTAGGAATTAATAATCATTTGCCTTTAATAGCGCTGAAGGTAGGTATAAAACATCGTGAGCAGTGGCGGAGGCTCCATACAACTCGATTCCTACCGGCTTTCTATTAAAACATGGCTCTACTAACTGTGCCATTGGTTTTGCTCCAGGTTGGCTTCGGCTTACCTCTTGGAAAAATATACCTTCCGCCACTGATCGTGAGTAAACTCTATGGTGTGTAGAGCCATGTCAGAGACGGTTCAAAGTCTGACACCAAGTTGTTCATCAAACATACGATAAAATATATTAATTTGAATTCCTTCTGGGAAATACCAACAAGTACCTAGGTACCTATTACTTATTATTTAAACCTACCCACTTATTTAGCTCATTACCAGAGACGGTGCAAAAATCACAGTTAATTATAATATTAGTCACCTTTGTTCAACCTTAAGACTTGTTAGTTGCATGTATAAGTAAGGTAGATAGGTATATTTATTTATAATGAATGACACAACACAAAACCTAAATGCATGCCAGTTAATTGACTTTTTAAGTTAGTAGAATAAAAACTTAAATAGCTTTTCCGTGTCAAGTCTTTATTTATGTAGGTACTGCTGCAACTATGGTATCTAATATCTATTCATTATTTTCGAAGCTATAGGGCAATAGGGGAATTAACCATGGCAATAACTTTAAAACAGCAAGATCTCAAAATCATGCCCGCATTATAAAATAATAGGTATTATAATTAGTATGATTATATCGATGACTACTTACAAACAGTAGAAGTAGGTTAAAAACTATACCAACAAGTCCCAACCACAGAATACCTTAGATATTCTGCGGTTGTGTTGTATTGTAGGCACCCTACATATTTCCAAGTTCTACCAACACCACAAACCTTCGCCACAAATAAAGTCTCGCAATGTCAAAAATACTATCTCCCTCAACTCAATAAGTTAAATAAGTAAAAACAAACTATGGATAAGTAAAAAAAATAGAATAAAACTATCAGTGTAGCATTATCAAAGAAGGGCAGTAGCTTGAAGCTCAGGAAACTACGTACAAATGCTCGAAACGGCACATTCACACAACGACACGTATGCGATGCGTAACAACGAGACTCCTAAGCGGACGTCGCGGTACTCGCAGCATCAACGACGTTGCGCATGATTGTGCCGTTTTCGAGCGTTTGTACGTAGTTACCGTACTGTATGTTTATTATACTGTGCTTGAAGTTTGTTGGAAATGTCTTTTTCTCTTAGGTGCACCTATATTTTGCGAGTTTTCGGCTTGTTTACAATTAATTTTGACTACTTTATACCATTATGTAAAATAAAATCTGATCGAAGTTTTTTACGTATCCACTATTATCAGAACAACCCTCATGTTACCGTCAAGTTAGGACAGTTTTTTGGGTCCCTAGTCTTGTCCACGGACTGTAAAGAGAATATACAAGAAACGTGTTTCAATGCTTTTCGTTTTTGCTCTATCGTGAAACCGATACATACAAGCTTCAAACTTGGAGTGATTATTATATTTTATAAATAAATAAATAATAAAAACTATCTAATAATAAAGTTAAAAAAGTGTAAGTCAGGCCTAAGTACTCGATTGTGTGACACTGCGTGAGTCCAACTCGCACTTATTATTATTATTTTAGCCTGTATCGTCTCACTGTAGGGCAAAGGCCTCCCTTCCCTCTTTCCACTTGTCTCGGTCCAATGTTATCTGAGACCAGTCCTTCAGATGTCCTTCGTACTTGGCCGGTTTAAACGAATTCATGTTCGATAGGAATGATTATAATAATATGTTGTCAAATATTTAACCAATAATATATGTAGGTATCTATAAGTATAACTATTAGGTACCTAATCTCTATTAGTAAACACATCTATTCAAAAACCTACCTATCACAAAAAGAATAGAGTAATTTATACCTCTAACCTTTAGCTATATTACCTATGTATATACAAACCTACTCACTCCCTATAATTATATCTATTTATCACCATTGTTCTAGTTGTATGTAACAGTACGAATACATAAACTGTCGATAGTCACAGAGTTTGAGACATATGAGTAAATATTGAGAATAGAGTCATGCGGGTTATTAAATGTGTAGGTAGGAGTATTTCATTATACCTACTAATGCAACTTTATTGATTCACATTAAGTATATCTTTCATACTAGTAACCTAGAACTATTAATACCCGGACATCAGACATCCGGGTTCTCTGAAGAATTACACGCCGTGACCACAGATTACTAAATAGTGACGTGACATAGGTACCTAGTAAGACATTCAGTTAAGAGGAGTGTCCCCCGAGCCTGCTCCTTACTTAGACAAAGTTTGATCTTAATTTGATATCCAATTAAAATCAATTTGATGAAGTTTTGTAAACAAGATTTACGTAGCCTAATATCTGTCTGTAGGTACTCTGGTTTGTTAGATGTTGTTGTACTTATTTATGATGTGCCAGTTGCAGCGCACAATGGTGGATAATTTGAAATATTGGCGGTTAGTAAACTGAGCAAAATGTACCTACCTAGACATATATTTACGATTTTGTGAATACCGAGGCAAATTTAAAATAATTCAATAGGTAGGTACTGCTTTTATGTAAATGTCGATTTTACCACATAATTGCATTTCAACTGGGCCAAAACAAATTAAAATATGTTAGTATAAATATTTTCTTTTTAATTTAATCGCCACGACAGAATAAATGCACGCTAACCTAATAACCTTAACACTATATGCCTTACTGAAAACCATTTATCCCCGTGATGTTATCAGAACAGATTAGTAGTATCGTATTTTATTGCCCATAAAACAATGCACTTAAAACACAGAGATTATCCAGATAATTGAGTACATGTGCATGTTATAGGCGTGATCTTTGACATAAGAGCGGCTGCAAACAAAGCCGCCATTAGGCCCATTCAGTAGGCAACACATGTAGCCCGACATGATGAGTGACCACTCAGATCTTTTGTCTAACAAGCGTTGTCCGTCCATGTATGATGTTGTTGACAACATGTGGCTCAACAACATGTCGCTTGGTTCAATGCAGCTGCATTAAACCAAGCAAGCAACATAAATTGTGCTGACATAAGCTCAATTTTATCGATAATTTGAAAAACGAGTGATTCTTTGGAAGTTATGTTGGACATGCGAAAGTACCTAATCAAAAGCTTTCATTGTCCTCTACAGTTTTGGAAACATTTCCCTTAGGTACCTTCTGTAATTTTTCTCCATCGTGCGACGTTTATTTTTACAATTAGTTCAATATAATATTGGCCCTCTGAACTGAGCTGAAATTGTATCGCTGACTCTTTAGCTCGCTTTGATGCTATTATATTATGCTATCATACTGGCGTCGCGGTCAATGGAAAGTCACTGGAAAGTCTAACTTCAGAGAGGCAAAGTTATATTGATACGATATGTACATAAGTTCTAACGTTTTCGCTCCATGTCTGCCTGACTGACATCTACTACAAAACTGGCCATTATTGTCTTTTGAATTACTAAAATAGTCCAATACGTAATACAAATTCTTGCCTACGTCAGACAAAATGCTTATCTAGTCAAGAAAATGTGTTATAATGTGCAGCCCCTCTAACACGTTTTCGTGGCACGTGGCTCTGGTTTCGACCCACAGGAAGTTTAATAATTTTAATTAGCATAATTTATGTTTTCTTTCTTGTTTTGAAAGGGAAAATTATAGGTAGTAATACTAGTACCACCCTCGAAATATTCTTTGCATCCCAGCGCGGACAATGGATTCCTGACAGTGTCTCATTTCTCATCTTTTAATGAATTAAATAAATAATAATATCGTTGGAGTCACCTCAAGGGGATTTGCCCTGAGTTCAAGTACAAGTCAAGTAAATCTCTCATTATCTACGAGACGAGATTTAATGACATACAGACTCACACTGTCTGTTTACAGCGCGTAACTAAGATAGCAAACGAATGATTGTTTATTTAACAGTAAACAATCTGTGACTGGGTCGAGGATGTTCGTCGCTAAATATCCATAAAACTGTTCTAGATAATAAAAAGCTTTATCAGTAGTCTCAATAAGTAGGTACCATGATTTATATAATCAGTTCTCTTGTTTATCAGACCATGTAGTGATCGATTGCACTCAAACCAATTAATAAAAATAATTACCGACATAAAATAAATTCATCGCTTTCTTCTGGGATAACCTTTTCGCTAGTCTGGTCAAGTTTATTGGAAACTTCCACTAATATGGTTGTTTTGTCTACGAGCATACGGTGAAGGAAAAAGTTTTATAAAATTAGAAACATTTTATTTGTGTAACATTTAAATAATCGTCGAGTCCGTAATAGCGAATACAACAATGGCCAAGTCGGTGGGCGTACGTTGACCACGTTGATCATACGTCCGTCACGGCACAATTGTGACCGTTCAAGTGGAATCAAGTGCACTAAACTTCCATTACTTTTGTCAGTTTGCACCTACAGATATCCGCTAACAGCATTGTGAGAACAGGGAGCCAAATAACCCAAGTAATGAACCACCACTTATTGGCTTTTTTGAAAATTAATTTAGATGATCTCATGTCACAACCACGACCGTTTTATTCGAAGATTATATTCAATTATATTACAAGCACTTAGCCAAAATTAGGTACTGTTTAAACGTGTCATTAAATTTTTCTGTTTCTATTTACAGGGCCTTTAAATCTTTTATGAAAAAGGGGAAGAAGGGACAGCAAACTTCCACAGAAAAGTCCAACAGCCAGCTAAATGGAGACACCTCGCCTATTGTCTACAGAAGAGCAATACAATGTAAGACAATAATTCTGACAATATAATTTTATTTATCTTGTTATTCTAATGAACCGGGTCCATCTAGTTTCCAACTCCGGTTTTGTGATAATAGCCATGAACAGCGGCATTGACAATAAAACTTCTATTGTGTCCCTATCCAGTGACACGAGAACAAAATACCTTGTATAAATAAAATCGACCTATCAATATTTGATCCAAATGAATCGATTACGAGCTGGATTGGAACCTGTGACCAGTTAAAGCCACCAGTCGCTCTGCCACTAAGTGTTCTCTAATAAATAGGTAACTCGATAAGAGAATTGGATGTAACTATACCATCTGAAATGGTTGAATCATTGAATGCAGAATAGAATATCGATAGGGTTACGAATAGCTTAGTGACAGAGCGACTAGTGGCTTTAGCCAGTATGTCGCAGGTTCAAATCTTGCTCGTAATCGATTTTTTCATTCAACAAAAATTAAGAACTTTTGGTGATTGATTTTGGATTGATTATCTGTACCTTAATTCACACACATGGCACGTGAATTTAGGCACTTTTATAACAAACAAATTATGTGCAGACTCGAATGCGACGTCAGGCGCGCGCAGCACGGTGGGATCTCCTGAGAGGACAGATCGCTACATATATGGAGGGTCGATCACTCCACTGCCGCGGTCACGGTTCCAAGAACGACTACGTAGCACTAGCCAGCATGAGGTCCAATCACTCAGGTAATCATTAAAACAAACAGGGGTTGTGTTTCCAAAAATGTCTATTATACGTACTTAGAAGTGCTTACAATTATAAAAATATTCAGAGCACAGGATTGGCGTGATAGTTGAAGTTAACCAAGCGTCAATCCTTTTTATCCTTGTTTAACCGTTTAAATATTAACCCTAAGGTTGTTACGAAAACTGTGCAGTAAAGATCCATTTATTAGTTGGTATGGGTTGATATATTTTTTTTAATACCTATATGAATGGATGCAACTTCGTGTTTCTATAATTCCGATTTTTAACAAATAACCTATGTAAATCAGCTTTTTTACAAGAAATATTATATGTTTCAGTGCTACCCCTCGTATGGCCCGCAGTGAAGTGTCGGGGTCTCGTTTGAGCGTGGAAAGTACGAACCCGTTTGAGGATGATCCCGTGCCCCCGGTCCGAGCCTCGCGACGTAAGAAAAAGCGTGCGGCGCCGTTGCCCCCGGGGCCAATCATCACTACCCCTGAAACTGCTGACACTACAGTAAGATCCGGGTTCTTTTTTCGTCAAAATATTATCTCTGTAATGCTATTCCAAAACTCTTCCATTAAACTTCTCTCTTTCAAAGCGTAATGTGAATACAAGAGAGATTAGTATTGTTAGTTACATAATTTTTTCCATTGTCATTTTTTTTTTCAATTTATAATATTCGACCAGATCTAGATGAGGTAAATTTTCAACCTCAGTGGCACAAACTTAATGAAAAATAACATTTATACGTAATCCACTGAGACTACAAACAGATCCTTGTTTGAATGCTAGTCAGAATTTCTAGTAACTTATACATTGCGTCTTATCATCATCTTTATCTATGTAGTCTCTCACATGATCTTTTTTTAAAACATATTTTGTCATAGTAAATTATTTTGATTTTGTTTAAATTAGGAGTCATCCTGCACGACATCCTCCGATCAATAGAACTACATAAAAATCAATTGGTGAATATTTACGTGTCTTCACGGCATTTTACAAAACCATAACGTGGCGATTTAGTGGCCTTATCTCAGGAATTGTTTCCCACCTGCACTTAATGCTTATCGGCTCACAAGTACACTCCATAACCAAGAATAAAATGCTTTAGGGAAATAGTACTAACAAAACAAGGCTATGATATAATTATTGTATCATATTGTATTGTATTATAATTGTTGTTATACAGCTAACATTGGAATTAAAAAAATATATAAGGCAGTTACAACATAATTGGATCTATGTGCGAGATAATTAAAAATCAAATACTGCTTCCGGGAAAAATAACAAATTTATAATCACTGTACCTAGCCAAAAACATAATAGTAACAATAATTATTGTTTTCAGATTTCCAGTGTCACCTCAGACCTACAAATAAGCGAAGTAAGCGAAACTGAAAATAAAAAATTAGACAACACTGATGGTGATTTAGAATTAGAAGATATGAACTTACACATCGAACTTAAAATAATTGAAGACGAGGATGATAAAGACAAAAGCAGAGAACCTACAGAAAGATACCAGACTACTCCTAACGTCAACAATAATAATGAGGTGGTTGATGTCTCAATAACAGCCATTACAGAACAAAAACTGAATAATGAAGAAACAGAAATCAAGAAGCAAACGAATGGTACAATAACTACAGACAATGAAGGCACTATTAGAAACAGTACCTCGGAAGAGGAAATAATTAACACAACCCCATTCCCCAAAATAGACATTGTAAAGTACCGAAGAAATTCCAGCGTTAATGAAGACGACATACGATTACGACGAGGTAATTTAGAAGACTTCCAGTTATCAAATAAAAGAAGTAAGAGCCTCACAAATGCCTTAGACACGACATTCACGACCTTCGATATTGACTTGAATAAGAATACGATAAACATGGACACTAACGGAAATGAGGAGCCTCACAAAGTAGTGTGTAAACTGTACGACGACACACAAATAAAAAAAAGCATCGAAACTATTTCAAGTACGGAAAAAGAATTTATGGAAATAGATAGAGCTACTAGAGAGCTGGAAAGAGAAATAAATAAACTAAATTCGGCTTTAAATGAAGACGATCTACCAAGTGTAGAAGCACGCCTGTCAGTATCAGAAATCAAAAGAAGGTTTGATAAGAATGATGTGTCGTGTCCAAATCCAATACCAAAGCCTAGAAGGAGTCATTATGGCGGAGGCTCCAGCACGCCATGAGGGATTTCACAACTTAATTATGTGTGTCATTTTGGCTATATTTATTTTGGAACCACAGCTACTTATGTAAAAGTTAAATAATTTATGTGCATTATAAATATATTGAAAGTACGCGGTTCGCATTCATTGAATTAAGTAGGTATTTTAGTTTAATAATAATATTCCACGATTGGAACCTAATTACCAACATAATATTATATTATACAAACAATATGTACCTACGTAGATGCCTACTTTATTACTAGCTGATAGTAATTTAAAGAAAAGATACTGTTGTTTAACAAAGAAATATAATATTGACATATCATCAACACATCTGAAAAATGTTTACAAAATTTAGGTACACTACATAGATAATGCATAAATAAGTATACATATTCATAATTAAGTGCAATGTGATGTTTAGGTATAAAGATGATTAAAGTAGATGTAATTGGATCTCAAACATTAATAAAATCATTGGGACATGCAATAATATTTAAAGATCAAATTTCCTATCACATGCTTACTAAAAATTAGTGCCTACTCGATATAATAGTATAAAATAGTTAACACAATATTTATATACGTAAATTACAGCGATTTTGCCATAAAATATTTTAAATATTTAGCGGCATAGGTTAGTTTATTTGTGATAACTATATTAATTAATGTACAGTCTGGGGATCTGTACGAAATTGGATGAAGTGCAGTTGATGTCATAATATCTTGTTAGAATTAAAGAAAATTGAGATTCCAACTTTAACTCTGGGGCACTATTATGATGGTTTGCCCGCTATTTAGACGAATAACACGTGTTTTTAGCGCCATTATGTGTGGCGGTGTGCGGAGGCAAAGACCGTCGATTTTAGGTATCTAAACATGTAATTTTATTTTCTACAATGACTAGAATGACTTTAGCCGCTTACACTTGGTTATATTTTTCTATAACAATTTTAACAGCGGCCGTGAATTTATTTTGTCCACATTCATAAAGATCTAGTCAGACTGTATGCTTTTAGTAGTAACGAATAATCATCACGTGTATTCTGTCAATGGTGTATTTTTTAACGATATTTATTTTTAAAGGGCGAGTAGTCCCACACTTTAAAAATAAATATTAGGTACTGTAACAAATATTAATAATACACCAGGGTTTTTCCTGTATTGTGGTGCACAAACACCCTATCCGGATTAAATACTGTCAAATCAATTAATGCGGGAATTGGACCTGCTACACCAAGCGTAAAAACGATCCACTTTAACACTTCGCCAATCGTGTCATCGGATGCAATATAATTTATACTTAATGTATTTATAATTTATTTTACTCAATATCATTAATGCTAGACAAAATTCTGTAAATTAATTAATTTTTTTTTACTGGTGTTAACGATACCGAAAACTGGCCAATGGGATCCGTACAAAAAAAACGAAAAAACGTTTCTTGTTTGGACCCCTTTTAATTAACTTTATTTCATTTTTATTATTTGTTGTTATAACGGCCATAGTAGTACACACTATGGAAAAATATTACGGTTTAAAAGATACAGTCCTGAGTCAGAGGAACGGACGACAGCGGAAGCTTAGTAATAGAGGGTCCCGTTGGCACCCTCTGGTGCAGAACCTTAAAAATGTACACATTGGTATTGTATACCACTGACAGGACTATTTACAATAAATTAATCTACTATAGGATTATTATGTGGTGATATAGTGCACTATGATTTTGTGTGCAAGATTCCTAATTATTTATACAAATGTTTACTTTGGGATTAGAGTTTAAATATTTGTTAGTTCAGTCATTGTTGTTTAATAAATTATTATTCTGTGAAACTGACATCGTGTTTTATTCATCGTATTTTAGTTATCGTGTAGATACAGAAACATAATATGAGTAAAACAATATATATAGAAAAAAATATGTTTATATCAGATATAAAGTGACATAATATAGAAATAAACATTTGATACTTACTTTAATGTAATATATCACATACACTTATAATCTACTAACCCTTTCCCTCTTGTACTTTATGAATCTCGGTAAATTGGACGTAGCTGTACTGACAAGAACCTTGTATTCTTTTGGAAGTCTCTTTTGTTGTCTTGACTGAAAATTGAATAAAGATATCAATTAACACTTACACATTTAAGATTACATCCATACTCTTAGAGCATTTAACCAATAGAAAAGGTCATGTGGACGCATTTCATTTTGCCAAAGGCATAAAAGAGCTGCTACAGTAGTATATTAAAGTCACTAACTTTAAAATAATTATTTGATAACTAAATATTAATTTGCATTTGTTTTTCTGCGAGTGTGATAACCACGTCTTGAACCATCAAAATAAGCAAACTGTAGGAGCGCGAGGTATACCAGTTGGTTTAATACCATAAGCTCTTACTTGAAATATACTAACTTTGTTCCTCAATATTGGCGCCAGCACAGCTAGTTTCTCCACCAACTTGACTTTAGAAGCTAAAACGTCTGTTTCATCCTCCGAGTATAAATCGACGAGCGTGTCAACTGCCTCAGCTAGCACCCACACTTCGTTCTCTTTATGTGCTTGCTCTAGTATGAACTCAGTGATAGTGCATATGACATTTGAAGTCAAGTCATTCAAATTATTAACCAACAATAATGCTAAGATCCCCACCATTCTGATTAGATTGGATCTTATTTCAGGTACTTGACATTCCTTTATTCCAGTTAGCATTATCTGTAATCAAGTAGTAGGTATAGGTTAGAAAATTATTTGTTAAATAACGGATGGCTACCGAAACTGAAGGTCTTAACTCCCAAATCGAGAGGTGTTATTGGCTTTATAACCCCTGACGAAAAAAGAGCTCTTTTTAGTTTAACGTGTGTATCTGTGCGTCTGTAGCATCGTAGCTCCCAAACGGATGAACCGATTTTGATATCTTTTTTTTAAAGGAAACTGAATCGAGAAAGATCCTAGTTAAAAAAAAATCGATTGAGTTTTTTTCAAAATGTCAATGTTTTGCAATGTTAACTTACTTCAATATCAGACAAAGCCATATCACTAAACAAGCTGATGTCACTGGAGTTGCCATTTTCTCTGAATTTAATTTTGTCAAGGGCAGCTCTCATGACTGCTGTAGCCGACTCAGAAAGGTTAACATTTTCAGAATCTTGTTTAAACACTAGTTTTCCCGCTTCTACCCAAATTTTATAAACGCCATTCACTCCGCCTAAGTTTTCAATAGGGAGTGCTGATAATAAATTGTTTATACATAGTAGTGCTCGCGTTTGTAAGCTGAAGAGTCTGAAAAAAAAGCAAATTTTGTGTTTTATTAAATAATAACTATTACAATAAATTTGTTTTTCTACTTGTCTTGTACTATTTATTAAATTAATTCGAATTTAGGTCTCATACTGTAAAATGACCTTTTTGAAGTTATCAGATTTCACGCAACACCCCAGAAATATTTTTGAAAGTATTTTCCAGGATTGTACAGTTGTTCATTCCAGTGTGATTACATGCAAATGGAACTAATTATATGATTTTTAAATGTGAGTGACCAAAGCTAAACAACTAAAAATTTTTTTAAATGTATCAAAATGGTACATACTTTTTGTATATTAATTGGGATCCTTCATATTCCTTTAATATTAACATCACATTCTGAGCAGGCAACTGGGTCCTAGCCCAGACTTTATCAAATATTTCCAGAGATATTAACGCTTCCATCACTTCTGTGGGTAACTTGTCTTCTGCAAGAATACTTTCATCACCATTTTCACAAACTTCTTCATCAGCATCATCACTTTCTGATGAATCATTACAATGTATGTCATCGCTGTCTACAAAAAATACTATTATTAATAAGGTTTCTATTTTATTTTACAAGACAGGTGAAATATCAGCAAAACTTACCATCACATGAACAAATATTAGCTATGATTTCTATAGAACTTTGTTGTGCAGATAACATTTCTGATACCGACTTTAATTGGCTTTGTAACTGTTGTCCTGCTGAGCCTTTTGGAGGGTCCATCTTTCCTGCCGCATCACACAATGGCACACTACTTGATAACTGACTACTCACTAGTCTGTGGTCCATAGATAATGTATTAGCTAATATTGACATAATTTGATTGATTACATCAGTTGGTAATGTAGTTATCTTGCCATTGCATGTGTTTATAATCACTCCAGCAGATAGAGTTTTCAACAATAATGTTGTAGGGTCAGTACCTTCTAATGCTAAGAGAGTTTGTAGCTGCCTCTCCGCATTGGACTTTATTTTAGCCATTGCTGCTGGATTGTCTTCCACCACAACAAACAAACATTGTAAAACAGCTGATGCTATATCACTAGAGAATGTTCCAAGATCTAAATAATGAGGTAAAATGTCTAATATTTTAGACTGTCCTAAGTATTTTATAGCTAGATCTGAAAACAAAAAGAAATTTGTTTGTCTATATTTTCATGTTATCATGAGGGATTTAGGATTCCAATATAACCATTGAAATATTATATAATAAATAATTATTAAGTACTGTGAATAAATAAATAATTATATAATATTCTTATTATGAAACTCACCCGAACTCTCACACAGATTCAAAAGTAAATTCACACATTGGATGAATGTGTCAATATCTTCATCTTTTGTTTTAGAACTTGGATCTGGCACCCAATTTTCAGCATGCTGTAAGATAAATTAAATAAATAAAAACATCTTCAACATAAGCAGCATAGTGGGAGAAAGTTTAAGCAGGTTCATGACTAGTACAGCCAAATATTGAATTATTAGGAAAAAATACCACTTGCAAAGTTGCAACCTGGACATGAATATAGTATTTATATTATTAATAGGGAAATGAAAGAATGTGGGTCTTTAAATTGGTATGCTATTCCATGCCAATAAATTAATGTTAAAGTACACAAACCTCATGGAAATAGCAGGTAACAGGAGTCATTATGTCCTGATCCATCATTGCATCACATATATCCATGGCAACAGTGGATAAATTCCTGAGGGTGCCTGCAGCTGCATTTCTTACTGAGCTGGCTTGATCAAGTAAAAGAGGAGCTGAAACTTTCACTAGTCCTCGACTTAAGATCTGTGGCACATTCTCTGCATTTTCAATC
Source organism: Protodeltote pygarga (assembly GCA_936450705.2). NCBI lineage: Eukaryota > Metazoa > Arthropoda > Insecta > Lepidoptera > Noctuidae > Protodeltote > Protodeltote pygarga. Next base: position 7,903,765 of record OW388249.2, on the reverse strand, counting down.
ATAAGAGCCATGGTTTGAAGTCCACAATACTTCTCTTCCACATCAGCACCCTGAGATAAAGAACAGAGAATTAGTAAACATAAGCTGATCACTAAAAGGTATTCATGTAACCTTGCCTACTTTATGAGATCAAATCATGAAGCCTGTATTCTCCATAGTTCACCCAAATTTCAAGATGGTTGAGTCCATTCGCCATTCGTACTATGGGCAAGGCTATTGCCCATTGTAAGATCAAAAAATTTGGAAATAAATAAGGTGAAGGGAAGGCATTTTTTTATGCATTTTTAGATTTACATCATAACTGTTTTGATACAAGTATCTTCACATTTATGTAAATATAGATTACAATATAACAAATACAAAAACTGCGGTCACTAACCCGCTCAGAGTATCTTTATATATACAGAAACTAACCTGCAACTGATCCAATATCGTTTGAATTGTATTTTCTTTGCTATCAACTTGGAGCTGTTCTTCCTCGTCAATGTCATCTGCCACCAAGCTTCTTTTAGCTCTAGTAGGCCTAGGTTTTCTGATTTTCCCCATTTTCTGATGAAAATAACCTTTAAATTACACGCGCCGTAAAATTATAACGAATTTACAAATACGAAACGAACGAAAAATTAACTCGAGTATGTAAGTAAGTAATGTGATGTGAACGCAATGATTATACTGTAAACGATTTAATTAATAAAAATAACTTTAGGATTCTCTTCAACCTTAAATTTTAATAAAAGTGCTCTCTCTGTCTAAAATAGTAAAATGAAAGTGAAAACTGAAACGTCAAAACTCAAAACCGATCTAATGTCAACAAATGTCAGTGTCACAGTAAGTTAGTGATGCTGATCGATAGGCTACTATCGATAGACTATCGACAGACAATCGATTACGGTAAGTGAACCAATGTGAACTATGTGAAGGCTTCGTACGTTGACTGAGTATCTAGCTTCGTACAACAATGGCAAAAAGAATCTGAGGAGGCGACAGCAGGAACTAAAAATAAAAATACTAAAAACGACATATAAATTGAAGTTTTTGAGTACTAAAATAACTTGAAAGTAATTATATTATAACAAAAAATTCATCATAAAAATATCTAGGTAAACGTAGAATCAAATACCTTGTATTACTTTGAATAAATTGTAAATATGAGAAGTGCGCCAGTGGCGCCCCCAAATTATGCAGACTCTTTTTAGCCTAACTGTTCAATAAACTTGCTAACATGTGCCAGAATATCGGTCTAGAAAGAGAACTACTTAAAATCAAAGGGGTGTCTCTAATACGGTGACCTTTTTTTAAGCGTTGAATTCGCAATGGAGCTATGCGTTTTAAAAATTACATTATACAATATTTCAGTTGTTAAATTGAATACTGACACTTTCTGGCCTATGTATGGCCTGGGTATGTAAAACTCGTAAAACTTCTCAAAAAGAGAAAAAACAACGGAAAAAACGAATGAGGGCCGGTTTAGGAATTAATTTATTATTTAATTATATATTTATTTTATTTTAGCCTGTATTGTCCCACTGCAGGAATTAATTTACTTACATAGGTACATGAGAATAATTTTATTTGGACACCCTAATGGTAAGATACCTACATTGGTGACAGAAGCTTTTCGCTTGTATCGTTTTCATGCGCATAGTGCACTATCCTAATAAAGGTAGTAGAACCTTGTTATAAAAATTATTTTCTTTAAAGCACAAATGGCATTCTACGTCTGAATTCCACGTCCTAAGCTTGTAATGTCAATCATATTATAAATCTTCATTTTGCGGAAGTAGTTAGGCTAGCGGACTTTTCGGGTTCGCTTACAGATAGCCGTTCATTACGGAAAGAGTTATTCGGGTTAGCATTTTCTGGGGGAATATACTGAATCGAGCTTTGTTTTTGAGTAGGTAGTATATTTTATACTAATACACTATATAATATACCTACCTACCTACTATACTCGCACCTAGTAAGATTACAGGAAATTATAATTTATGTTACATAATTAAACGCAATGTGCAGGTAGTACTAGACAGACAACGATACCACAATTTTTAATTAAATTTGTAGCGAGGGCTCAACACAAAGAGCAAACGCAAGTACCTACTCCAGATGATAGATAAATATCCAAGGGAACGAATAGGATGGGCAAACATTGAACCGACCGTGTGGCGCCCGCCATGCAACACTAAACCAACTTGAGAAAATTGATGCGCACAGAATTGGATACATTCTTTACCCTAAGTCAACACAACACTACAATTAAATATTTGTACGATGTTTAATTAATGATAATACTCATTAACAATATTTTTATTTGGCATCTAAGCAGACACGATATAGATAAAGAGCTGATAGCAAAGTCGGAGAAGGTGAAATTAAAAAACAAGCAGTACGAGTTGGACTCACGCACGAAGGGTTCCTCCGTATGATCTATACAACATTAGATAGGTAGGTAGGTACTTACTAATTATAACCCCTTTTTTAAGGTTCCGTACCTCAAAAGGAAAACTCCTTAAATCCTTATAGGATCACTTTGTTGTCTGTATGTCAAAATCCTTCATCTCAGAAACGCGTGAAGGTATCGAGTTGAATTTCAAACCATATACCTACTCAAGTCTACAGTCCCATATGGCTGTGAATAAAATCAAACTTCTAAGTTAACGTAAAAAAAAGATACTAGGTACTTATTAATTTGTAATTAAATCATAAAAAAATAGTCTTATTTAAAGTAGGTAAGTAGTACGTAATCAATCATCAAGGTATGCGCGGTCATAATTATATGGGTCACCAAATCTTTATGTAAGTACCTAGATTTTTTAAAACATCTAAAAAGCTGTACCTATAGGTACCTATATTAATCACAAAAAAACAGGGCCTTTATGCAAGGAACGGGGGTCCAAATTTTAAAGTGAGTTAACCGTATTATGTGGGGTATTCATGTGCGTATGATATGAAAGAGCTTCATTGCCACGATGATTTAATTATTTTTATTGAGTACCTAAGTAGGTAAGTATAATTTTTTCTGTTCAAATTTGTCAGAACGGAGTGGGCGTTAAAACCCGTAATTAAGGCTCCTTGGAATATAAAGTAGGTATAGGTATACTATTCATATCCAGAAATCAAAATCCATTATTTACAGGGTTTTCGTCCCGAACTTGTTTAAAAAAAATCACAAAAAATTCTATAAGTAGGTTATTTTAGGCAGTCAGTGCATTTTTTTATTTAATAAAACAAATATTATAATAATACGTAATAAAAATATGTAAGGTACAAAGATATCAGATTAACACAACGGTTTTAAATGATTACCAGTCACGAAGTCTTTAACTTGTAATATTTTAGCTGCAAAAATAAGTTTGTATAATAAAACCTGAAATAATAATATTAATACCTATCTATCTACCTGTTTTTATTTTTACTTTTTTCTCAGGAAGCTTTATGATTTTTGTACCCATTATCGAAGACCTTGAATAAATTCATTAGTTCAGTCTTAATCTGTAATAACTCATTGATGGAATTTTTATTTTACATAAATGTAAAATTAAAGCCTAGCTAATAAAAAGGGTTGGGCGCGAGGCAGATGCGGCGGCGTCTTTGTGAGCTGCGCCGACCGCCTCATTTACATATATTTCAAAATCTGGCCGCGGAACGGACTTGTTGACTCCCTGCTAGTGCTGTCTAACTTAACACCTGTCGACAATTTCAATTTAAATAAATCTCATTACGTTGCAGACATATAGGAAAATAATAACGTGATTTTGATGTAGGTAGGTACCTATGCGAGTTTTTTTTTCCTTAAACAAATTGGTTTTGCTCATATAACGTTTGTGTAATAATCCCGTTTTAAGTAGGTATACCTTCTCTTACGTATAAAGCGAAAGTGATCTAATTAGAATTATTTCAAAGAGACATGTGAATACTATGCCAGTCAATTTAAATTGTGTTTTTGAGAAGTTTAATAAATATAATTAACGGTCAAGAAATGTGATTCAATATTAAGAAATCCATTGTTACGTGGCGCCGGGATGCGAGGTTCTTTACATAGGTTAATTAACTATTGTGTGGAAAGAATAGTATAATTTGAGTAGAAGCCTGTATGAAGAATGTAATACCCGGTAATCGCTAAAATGCAAGTCGATGTAGACCGACTTAAGGACCTCACTAGGGTGCAGCGTGCGAGCGCGCGCGGCGCCCGGTAGCCGCCTCTCGAGCTTTCTTCATAAATCAAAAAGTTGTTTTTGTGTCTTATCGGCGGATAATCGGCGGCTGCTACCGCGCTGCCGATGCCGCTCACCCCACCCTCCCTACCATCCAACCGTTATCGCCCGGATGGACATTAACTTTTTGTCGAATTTTAATGGGAATTAAACATAACGAACCGATAATCATTAGGTCCTATGAGCTCTGCCAGTATCGACCGCTCTCGGCTCCGCTAAATGGAAGCTATTAAAGGATTTAGTGTAGTAGATAACGAAAGGTAATACTAGAAAATCATGAGTCCGATAGTTCGGAATGCGAGGATGACTTTGTAAGTTTACCGTAGCCTTTGTTTTTACAGATTAACCTTTAAAATTTTACTCGTTTTTGTTAACTTCGTAGTAACCGTCAAGCTTATATCCGATATAATCTTCTCAACATTTGTTTTTATGAAATACTTTTAATACTTTATTTATACTTTTTTTTTCTGAGTCTAATGAACTGATTAGTTGCAGTTTCAATATAATTCAGCTGATGGGCAGAGGCATTTTGCCAGTTATTTTATATAAGGAATAGGTCGAGCCTGTTGCCATATATCGGGCACAATTCCATATTATTAATTTTTTTAATGGAAAATCCTAATAACACTGTCTAACCAAATCATTTGAAGAAATTAGGGATTAAGTCTTTTATGTACATACCTACTCATTAATTATGTATGGATGGACAGATAATACGGTGTAACGTCAAGTGATGAGCGTGGTATATGCGCATCGGCGGCGGTGCGGCGCGGTCTTGTTCGTGTCAGCACATCTACTTCACCTAATTGCACCCCCGCAGCGTGATGGATGGACCGCGGCTCCGCGCCAGGCCGGCCGACGCCCCCCCTTCCTTGCTACACCGCACCCCACCCCGCAGCACACCCTAAGGACACAAGGGTTGTTCCCAGAAATTCCATTATCATCCGTCTCGCCTCGTGAGGCGCTTCATTTAACATTGACAACGTGCCGACTGTTACAACGCCTATTCAGCACAGTTTCAGTAATTTTACAATTCGGTAGGGCAAATACTTAGAAACTGCACCATTAATGGATTGCGAAGTAAATTTTAAGTATTATTAATTATTTTTAGTAATATAGGTTTTGACCACCCGAGCAACAAACTTATACTGTGTTTAACATGACGTTTTATTTACATTCCAACAATATTTAGGAGAGAAGGATTTAAGAATTATTTTTTTATAATAATTTCATCTATGTTAAGGTTAAGTAGGTACTAGTTTACTACACACTATCCATTACTATCAAATAAATAAAAGAAGGTATAGGTATACACTGAATCTATAAAAATAAATAAAAAGTCTGTTTGTAATATCAAAATAACAACCGTTTTATAAATTCATGTAATTAGTCATCTGCATGGCGCATGAGTACCTACTTCAAAAAGCAATTTTAATTTTTTTGTCATGTGTCGATTTGCCTGTTCGTTCCAGGTAATCTTCTCGGATGGACCGATTATGAAACTTAGTTATTAGGTCAAAACCTAAGAAATATGTAGGTATATCAGCTTTTTGAAAAAACAAACTCTACAAGAGTAAAAAGGATGCCAAATTAGACGAAACTTCCGGATTTTTGGCCGGTCAGGAGCTGAGCAGGGCTCATAATCGATGAGATATTCAAGCCTGAATAGCTATTTTAATGTTTTTGGTTTTATGTTTTTCAAAAAATATTACAATGGGCTCTATACAAATCCATGATTTATAAACATCGTTAAGAAATGTTTCATGGCCTTATATTAAAATACTTAATAACAATAACAGGACATCCACTTACTTTCGTGGACCTTGTTTCAAATAAACTAGTAGGTATAGAAAGAGACGATTTCTCTAAAGACATAGGTACCAATTTACATCCGAAAAGAATTACCGGCTTGCATTGCATTGCGTAGTAATATTTTATCCTTTGTTCACGAATTGTGACGTACCGATTGTATGTTCAGCACTAACGTAATAAACAGGGGTTGAAAAAGTATTGATTACAATGTTGGTCTACAAAATCTACCCTTTTCCGGCCGATCAAATGGAACGGAAGCGAAAAAAGATCAATATTTGGACAGAAATGATTATAACGCACACGACCGGACGCGAATACGTTCACCGGCGCTAATAAAACGTAAAGAACAGGATGCGATTTTCGACGGAATCATGTTAACTCGTCTGTTCCCAGCGTTCTCTTGTCACAATAAAGTTTACTTTTTTGCCCGACTCGGGATTCGATTGAATTGAATCGGATGGATATCGAGCCCCGCGGCCGGGTATTTGTATGCCCCGAGTGAATTCACATTGAGCCAGCCGGCATTGCGCACTTCCGCAACACAATCCGATTCCAAAGCCATTGAACACGATCTTGTGTTTAATTTGGTTCCAGCTTTACATTCTTACCTATTCTTAAGTAAAAATACATTTAGCAATATAAACTTATCTACTAATCAAAAAGAATTAAGCAAAGAAAGCATGTCATGTAATTGTAAGCTAAGTAATTGTAATTGTAGCTTTTTTGCCCTAAATAGCAGATTATATTTACAAGTTAAGTATAGCAATCGAAAATAGTAAATATTATGTAATTTAACAGAAGCGTACTGCAACAAGCGTGAATAATTTATTAAAAATAAAAAATATATTAAAACTAAATATTTAGGAAAATTCTAGTGTTTTAGTAGTAGTGTTAGGCAACGTTTTATTTAAAACAAATCACATTAATAAAATACATAATATAAATAATATATAATTTATAAAGTATATATTTTAATTTTACATTGAAAGCATTAATGCATGCAACGCCAATACTAAAGCTCCATCCACCATCTGAAAAACTTGAAGAATATTGAAGAGAACTGCGATAGACCAGGCAGGATTTCGGAAAGCTCAGTTGGCAAAGCAGCTGGTGACTTTAACCAGAAGGTCGCAGGTTCAAATCCTGCAGCAGGTTTTTCTTTCTAAACAAAATTCGAAACTTTAAAGAATAATTTGAAACTCCAGTTATTTTTTAATTCCGGCTACAATAATATGTTTCAATTTACACTAGGTTCTGATAATATTTTTACTTTTATTTACGCTACGGCAATGGTTCCGGGGTTATTTATACAAGTTGATAGATAAAGCGCGATAGGAAAGCGGTGCTCTTGTCATGAGAAAGAAGTAAGCAAATAAAGAGATCCTGCTCCGAGTCGAGCGTGTAACACCAGGGGTAACTATGATAACGCAAACAACGAGATACTAAAATTAGATAGTTAAAAACTTAATTGAAATACCGCTTTGTTTGTCGAGCTGCGCTTGAGTAAGATGCTGTGTGAAATGAAATGGTACAATAATTTAAGATTTAGATTGTAATTATTACTTGATTGATTTTACTACATCTTGATGCGGACGTTGCGGTATTAATTACCAGAAATCCTAACTAATATTATAAATGCAAAAGTAAGTTTGTTAACTTTTCGCGCCTAAACCACTGATCCGATCATTCTAAAATTTTAAATTAGGTATACGTTGTCATGTATACAGAAACGGACATGGAGTACCTTTTATCCCGAAAAAAAAGTAATGTTCCCGAGGAAAACAACAATAACTTTCTTGTGATAATAGATGGCGCCATGTATTTTACGAACCATGATTGAAATTTTAAATGAACTCGAGCGAAGCCGCGGGCAAAAGATTGTTGTATATTTCATACCGATACATAATCACACTTTTTTTATGATTAGGCTTTTCAGAGGATTAGGTATTATTATAGCAAAGTAAGTCGTCTCACGTCTGTCAGCGCTTGATTAGAACTGTACCGGTGTATCATTAGTACGAGTTTACAAACCATGTGAATACTGACGTTTTCAGTGAAACGTAATATACTTGTCTACCTTTCCAGAAGAGTAAAAACGAGATAGGTAAATTATTTCTCACTAAAACTGTCGGCATTTGCGTAGTTGGCAAACTTGTATTACACAATTTCAATCCCGTAATTTGAATTGCCGTTAAAGTTAAAAAATATTATATAAAATAAATATTAAAATTTAAATAAGCTAGAAACCGTCAACCTTGACCTTCATTAATTACATCATCGCGGTAAACATAATAGACGATCGCTAATTCATTACTTAGTTAAGCCTAGAAAATCGTTTCTTCGACATACTATCGCAAATCGAGCGTGATTTGTAAGATTTTGATAATTATTTATTTATTCAATAGAGTACAAAGTCTTCAAGGTGGTCCCATTTTCATGTTGTCATGAACTACCCTCTCCGGGTTGGCCTCCTTGGACATTAATGTGCCACTCAAAGTCAAAATTGATAAATAAATATTACTAAAAATTTATATGAATTTGTTTTTCAATTTTGAATTGATGTTGAGTTGAATTGAAAATAATAACTTGTTAATATTATACATCGTCACAGTGAAAGTAAATAAAGGTGCCTATTCACCTAGTTAGATATCGTACTAAAAATAATTAACTTTGTTTACATAATTAAAACACATCTACTATTGACGATATTTTTCAGGCTGTCAGCGATGAGTACCTACATTAACGGACTAGCTGTTATTGAAGAGGACACGTTCGTAGAATGTCGGAAATAGCGCTTCCGAGTAACTCTTGCATCGGATCTCTTGTCGCTCGTCCCATGTTTATTTATACAACTTCTGTAATCTGATGGCGGACCGCGCCGGTTGCGATCGTATCACTTCACGACTAGAATAACTGTCTTACCACTTATCATCAAAGAAGGTCAAACTGTTTTGTAACATCAACTTTTAAACAATATATGATTTGACTGAATATGTGTAGTAGCAATATTTTTCATCATTGCTTACAATGATAAAAATAATGATTGATAGAGAAAAGTATTTTACTTGACCTTGCTTCTAAATATCAAATTAGGGGTGAAGCTGAACAGAGATTGGATCAGTAGGTACCTGTGAATGATAAGGAAGGAAATTACATTAAATTACACGACATTAAAATTGACCTTTTGACTTCCATCCGCCAGCTACATTATATGAATATATGACACCAATAGTCAGAAGGTATAGGTAGATTCGAAAGATACTTAACTGTGTACTTGAATGTGGTAGGTATGTGGAAACAGATCGGGATCATCGGTTTGCGGCACGGTTTGCGGCGCGTTGTCGGCGGTAGTGGTCGGGCGGCTCCGCGCGGCGAGATCAAAGCTCGGCGCGGGTCGACGCACGCGGCTCTCGATCGGCCTGCGTCACGTCCCGCGCACCGCACATCGCGCGCCGCCCCGGCTCGCCTGCCCGCTCCTTCAACAACGACCTCAACTCAATTCGTTTGCCCGTTTGGCCGTCTCAGAGATGCCGCCCTATCGGCACTCAGTGCGCGCAAAATAACACTCAAAGAAAACCTACCATCTTTGAACCGGTTATTGTTTACAAACGACCTGCGTTTAATGGGCATAAACTGCTTTAACGAAATATCGCGGCCTTGTTATTCTGGGAGTCTGTTCCTTCCGTATTACAAAGCTAAAACTGAGGCAGAAGAAACAAAATAAACTAACCAAGCTTATTAAGCTTAATGCGCACATCGGACACGATAAGGCACGGATTATGTGAAATAACAATTATTTTCTAAAAATATAAGTGTTAGCTATATTCATCTTTCATATCCCGGCGGCACATTACAAAGGATTTCCTGTATTTCATTTCTCGACCTTAAATGAATTAAGAATCTTATTATGAAAGATACATTTTTCATGTTTTATGTAATGTGCAACTTATCATAATATAGCCAAACCAAAAACCAGCCTATCAACAGTGAATGGTCAGAATAATATGTAAATCATGCAAAATATGTTACATTACATCTGTCTGGAGACATACTAAAAAGTACTTTTCTATTTTGACTACGTATTTTAGTTCCAAACAATGACTGATACCGATTAATTTACCTAAAATAGACAAGTAGCAGATGTTCAATCTGGGTAGCTATTCTTATTTATCAAAATCGCTACATACACATTTATTCTACAATTTCAAAAAAATCCTAATTAAATTAATTTGTAAGTATAGTAACCACTACGTGTGTGAAACCCGTTAACTTCCCCTATCCAAAAGCAAGCTCTCGGCCCCTTTAAACATGTAGTGTAGAAAACAAAAAATAAAATGTAAGTAGTTATAAAATCAAAGCTGCGTGCGTTCGCCGAGGCGTGTCTGACGGCCATCGTAACGCAACGGGTTGAATTAATTAGTAGTGCACTGCTCGGCGGCCGAGCCACTCACTGTCTTTATAACATAATTTGCACTTCGTGCGGCGAGATCAAAGCCGAGGCCGTTCGATGGCGGCGCCTTTGATCACGACGAGCCTTTGACTGCCGCCGCCTCCGTCGGCCACGCCTCGAAATAGTCAATTTGTCGCTGGTTTTTTCATGAGACTAAGTTGTACTTTTACATCACAAGATATTATAATAATAGCACAGCGTGCGCGTTAACTTGTTTAACAGGATAACCTAGCTACGTATATAACGAATAGGTGATCGCAGAACGTATTATACCTATGTAATCTTTGACAAAGGCGGCGGGTGATAGATATGTTTCTATTAACGATAACATAAATAGACTTTTCTTGTTATCGTTTACTGAAAGTAATCTAGTATCTTGTAACTAAAAAGATTACCTAATCGATAAATTCTTGTACACAAACACCACTAACGATGATAATCGAGGTTTTTATTAATTGCCTGTAGTACCGTACCGATATTCCCACATATGTTTGGCAATACTTGTAAGTAATTATACATCATAAAAATAATTAAAAATATTTTTAAGTTTGTGCCAATGAAGCCCTTTCATACAATACCCCACATGAATACGTGGCTTTCTGACATTTATCTTCTATGCAAATGAGTAAAAAGAAATAAAAAATCTACGAAAAAATTTGGTTACCCATATAATTATGATCGCGCATACCTCGACGATTGATTACGTACTTTAGAAAGTGCTTTAAAAATAAAAAGCTATTCAAGTGTAAATAATAGAAATCATTAAGATGCTCACAATTTAGAGCAGTAATCTATTTACTAAGCAAGTATATATTATAAGATTTAACTCTATATGCTTGCCAAAACTCCAAAATTAGTATTGAAACTATTAAACACAATTATACAAAATAATATGGTTGTAGAAAAAGAAGAAAGCTTGAAAAGATTCAGTAGGAATAGTGAAAAAATCTATCCAGAATAATTAAGTCTACCATTCCATCTCGTTTCTAATTCGAATCGAATACTCTAATTCGAATACCCGTCTATAGTTTTAGGAGGAATAAAGCCAACAAACAGATGATTCGAATTAATTTTGGCGGCACGGATGCTCGGATGGTGCCTAATCAGTCTGTGCGATAGCGACCATAGCGCAAACTACTGTCCGACTACATGCTATATTGTTATGGATGCTTTCGCAATCGCAACATTCATTTCGCCTTGCTTTAGTTACAAATTTTAATGTATAAATAACAAAAAAGGTTTAAAGATATTTAAAAAAAAATGGTGTTATGAGTATGAGAGTAGGTATGTGTTCAGTTTTAAATATACAACATGAGTACCTATGTAGCTGCACAGGCGGTACCGGTCGGTGGACTGTCTCGAGCGGCATGGCAGCGGAAAGATCAAAGTCACAAAGATGAGTATCGTATCACTGGCCGGCGGCGAGAACCAAGAGCCCTTTATTTTTTGTATATTTTTTAACAACTTAGCGCAACGTTCTCCATTTACAAATAACTGCATCGAACAAACTCTTATAACTTTTTGGAAATGCATAGTAAACGAATTCATCTCGAAATGTGGTACGAAAAGCACATGATCTCTTTTGACTAATTAAGTAACTATCTAGTTATGATGTATGCGATGCACATTATTTAAGGTTATCATTCTTCTGCATTAATTTGTAACAATTCTAACATACAATAACAGTATAGTGGTAAATTCGCGTCAAGCCCTCAGAACATAGTACGGTAACAAACGTTTTGTCTTGGCACTACAAATATGTTGAAGTCAACATATTATAGATAAAAATCACAACACTTATAGGCAATATAAACTAACAACATCTGTTGTTCAGTATGATGCCATTTGATTGAAGATTGTTTACGATATTTATTGAGATAGATACCGTATGAAGCAGATAAGCTAACTAAAACGAGAAATCCTTTGATCATTCAACTTAAAAATGAGTTTTTCTGCACTGCTATATTTTTGCTACCTATTTGCAGTTGCAAAGAGGTTGCCAAACGATGATGGCACGTGACGCAATAGCCGGCGGCACGTTTGAAGTCCGCTTTGTATCCAGTAAATCCAGTAATGGATCGGCGGGCAGGCAGAATTGTCGTTTGTGATGTTGCCGCTCAAAAGCTTGCCGACAAAGGGCCCCGCGGTAGCACAAAGCTATTGATATCATTTAAATCCCTTTGATCATTCCCGACGCTGTTACATCCCTTTGGGAACTATGCAATATCTTACTAGTGCATAAAGCCATACTTATAATCTATACTAAGATTATAAAGCTGAAGACTTTATATGTTAAAATGCTAATCTCAGGAACTCGGTCGAATTAAAAAATGAACTTTTTGCGTTAAGTATTACATAATATATTCGGGAAAGTTATAATTATGGGATAGTGATTTTTGTTAAAAACTGAGATACATAATTCTTAACTTTAAATACCAAGTTGAAAAATTCACAAATGACGGAATTTCGTACAAACTTGTAGGTCCTGTATCCCTAAAGTTCGAAATTTCCTATTTGAATTAGCTCTAGTGAAGATTTTACTGGGTACTAAATGAAATAATTCTAAAAGCACTGAATCGTATACCTTTCTACAGTCATAATTAAAGCGAAAGTTTTTGAAAAAGTGGTTAAAACATTGAGGTATTGTATATAGTGTAATATACCTCAATAGTTAAAAATTTTATATGTGTATTTGTGTATTTGTAATATTGTATATGTGTATTGTATCGCTATGGGCCCTAGTTGCCTGAACTAAATAAATAAATAAATAAAAAAAAAAAAAATAATGGTTTCGATACACATACATAAAGAATACGTCAACATAAATAATATTACCTATTTATAAAAAAGTAACTTTGTAGCTCGGTATTAATTTGGGATCAGTTTTTAGCGTCTGACACGAAAAACCGGATTTGTTGTAAGTGAAGAAATAAATCAAAAAGGAGCATTTACGCCATAAAGAATAAAGGGATAAAAGGAGATTATTTCTTTAAAGTGCCGAGCCGATAGACGTTACCGTGTCTACAAATTGCATCTGGGCAAAGTTACGCTATTGCAGCCCTCTGCGAACGTAATGCAGGCCACTTATGCGCAAATTACGCAATGAACCGTTTTGTCTCTAAATGGATAACTAATAAATTACTTTAATCTTTTTTTTTGTATGCTACACATTTTAACTATTGTGCGCATGCCAAAACCTGCTATACAAATATAAGCACGATAATTACAAAAGCCTTTGCTAGCTAAATTTGGATGTCAAAATAAGAGAACGGTTAAATCTTTTGATTTAGACACCACCTTATCACTTACTTGTATAGATAAGTGGATGGTTTTAGAAGAAAAGCTGAAAACTGAAGGAAAGTATGATGAAAATACGTGAGTGGGCATTGCCCACGCGACGCGATAGAAGTCGAGCGACCACATCTGGCGACGTGCCAGCCGACTGAATAGCAGAAATAACGCCACTATCAACATTCCAGGTCACTTCGTAAGATTATCTTTTTATTATATGCCCGTATACAAAGATCTGATCTCCTTACATAAATTAAACAAATATTCTGCCGCATGCGAGCCATCGCTCGCAAGAGACACGCACTAAAAATTCTACCTATAGCCTGAGCCTAAAAGGTTATAAGAAAGGCTTGTACTGCTTAGAATAAAAACCGCCAATCAAAACGTGAAAATCTTTGGGTACCTACTCAATTATTTCAAATTGTTTCATATATTTTTTGTTTCATCAGATTGTGCTCGGCTCTTAGTTGTTGTCAGGTAATCAGGTTTGTGGCTTCAGGCCCTCCCATCGCCAAACAGGTTGACGGTGATAGATTCCTCTAGCCTCCGTATCTATACCTTCGTTTTGACGCATCTGTTTCCTCACCGCTGCCAGTGTGGCACTACTGCGCGACCGACTCAGTTACCATGGCTTATCCTGCCTAAGGAGCGCGGGAAGAATTCCCTGTCACTCCAGCCTAAATGACATCTTACGTCGCGTTCTAACCACTGCCAATTGTGCGGAAATTTTAAAGCCTAGTAGCTTGTTAAGGGATGTTAAGAGAACCTATTATATCTAGAATGTAGAAAATATATTCCGTGGAATACAGGGTTTGCCTTGGTATAGAGCGACAGCGTTGACACGCTGGCAAAGTCACATTTTCTCGGATCCCAGGGTAGGGCAGGTGCGGCGGCGGAATCTGCTGACACCTCGCAAATATAGTAGATAAGGAGCCGTTGCGATCCAAACGCTGGTACCGTGGGGGCTAGGGACCCGTAAAATTTACAAAGATTTATCGGGGCTTCTTGTCTGGTCGAAATGCTGCTCATGACCAAAATGCTGGTCTGTATCTTGCTTAAAGGCGAAGTATTGCCATCCAGCGAAGCAATGCAGCCAGCATTTTGGGAACGTTGCCTGCAGACACACAGATAGCGGTCTTTTAGATTAACTTAATCTTTTTATGTTATTTTTAGATGTACATATAGTTAGATATTATTATTGAGCTTTTAAATACATATTTTTTATCATTTGGTATGTAAGTACCGATATTTATGACGAGCGATATTTTTAAAAAGCGTACTTTATCGATGATATTGAAAATTGTGTGGCATTGCCATCAACACTATTTCGTGGAACACGCCACCCACGTAGAGGCTGCACGCAAGACCCTCCCGACCGCTGTGTATAGTATCTTATATATCTTTATTGTGACGTCACCCAATAGATAATGTCTCATAAGTTAAAACCTAAAGACAATACCTAGTAAACTTCTTTTTATAGCAGTTTTTGAAACGCCCCTAGCTCATGACTATTAAGACAAAATAATAGGGTAAAATAACAATAAGGTTGTTATAGAGGAGCCAAAGTTCCATCAAATAGCTACCTATCTAATGAACGAAAGAACAATTTTACATCTTCGTGAAGATATCTTTATTATAGACATAAAACTTACATAAAACACTGTTTGTTGTAAGTCAGTTTTGGAATACGACCTCATCTTGGTCGACGATAACTTCTCGACAATAAACCTAACACGAAGAGGCCGTAAAATTCTAATTTGAAACGTTCTAGCTGTGCCACATCCCTGGCCGACACCCCACGAATTGACGGCGTCTGCACCCTATTGGCCGATGGGCCTAATAGCCGATACTGCGCAAGTGTATTCAAAGTTTTAGTACATTCCTAGTTTTGTTGTTAAGCCTTTGGACGAAAGAAAAAATAAAGGGTATAGAATTTAATTATGAGAAATTTATTAACTAGCCCTGAATATAGACTTCAATAAGAATAAATAGTGATAGGTATATAACACTGACGAATAACAAAACTTAATGTGGTTTGTTTTATTGTAAAGGTGGAAGCAAGGAGCGGTACGAACAGAGGCTTGCCACTAACCAAGTACCTACTATCTACCTACCTTAATCTTTTTTGTAATCGCTTACTCAGGGTCATCGACCGCATGGAGGCTGCCATTGCCAACGTAGCGGATGCGCGTTCACCTTTCTCTCTATTACTGCCCTATAGGTATTTACCTATACTCACTTTCTTTGCCAAGTAAAAGTTGGCCTAAATACGAAAATATCAAATCCCAAGTACGTAATGTGGTAAAATATGCTACTCTTTATCTCTAAAACAGTCCTAGTGCACGAACATCAAATTGTTTTCTCAAAAAGTTTCCAATTTAATTTTAAAGATTTTTTAACTCCAATTGAGTACTTATTTAATACTTTGGATGTTTTAACCATATTTTATAATATAATAGACATATGGTAGGCAAAGCTTCATTTGACTAATAAATTTTAGAGAAAAGAAAGTCTAAAACTCTGATGGGCAAAAATAATAAATTTGACATCTATATGGACTTTTTAAGTAGGTAGTTGTTCTAGTCAAAGACCGAAAGTCAACAGATAATTCTATTTGGACGTAGGTATTATTGACTGAAGACCTCATCAACGCATAGATATACTTAGTTACGGAATTTGCCGAAAGGCGTTGATTAAGTCTAGGATAGACAAGCTATTCTGCGGAAGGACTTCATAGCGGCCGTTGATGTTGCATTGGGTGCGCCATAAATACGATACTTAACTACATCTCAATATCTTGCCAAAATCAAAACGTGGTTCTCCACGCTTAATGGCACATGGGGATAATAGGCCGCTTATTTCCTTGGAAAATAAGCCTTTACACGCCTTTGGCTTTTCGCTATTCGCCTTAATCAGTAAGGTTTAGAAAGACGTAATTCTCAAATCGTGAGATCCTCATATAGGTCCACAAAATTTGGGGAAACCTATGGACCATATTGTAGTATATTCTGAAAATACAGCTTTTATACATATAGTTCAGAATTCATGCTGTTTTTCATCACTAAGTCAATTACCAATGGATCAAAGCAGACGATTTACTGTGTGCTGGACATCACACAGCATTCTGCAGCAAGCGAGATTCTGAGACTGTGAGTTCTTTCTTAATCTTAAAGAAAGTTGACTTGAAAGTGTACTGTTTAAAGTCTGAGTCCGGTCTGTGAATCTTGTTCTAATAGTAAAGAAGACGTTAAGCGTTCACCTAGAAAGCATTCATGTGACTAAGAAGAAGATTCCTCAATAGCCGTACATTTATTTCTAAAAGGTCAAGGTAAAGGTTCTAACGAGTACACAATATCCTAACATTTCGGAAAAAGGGGGTAAGCGAACGAGCGGGTCACCTAATTATAAGTTAACCGCCACCCATATAGGCATCTGCAACACCATAAGCATTGCCGACCTTTGAGAGAGATTGGGCCTCCGGGTCTCTTCACTGACCGTATGAAATATAACAATACGAAAATTGTTATTTAACGCCGAGATGTTCTAAGGAGGGTGTTACCTACCACCTCGGTCGAGCCGACTAAACCCAATACCGCTCTACCATGCACCGTACAATATGAGCCAATACCAATAATATTTATTTAAGCTTTTCTAAGCACGTCTCAAAACAATCTCGATAAAATTATTAATTAGATATCTAAATACACGGTTTTTATTTGAGAGACCCTGCAGTTTAGGTGCATTTCCAATAAAGATACTTAAGGCGCTGTGCACAGTCAAAATAGGCTTAATTAAACAGTTTTTTAGCCTAATGTATACATTTTAGAGTAGCAAAAAAAAT
Organism: Protodeltote pygarga; assembly: GCA_936450705.2. NCBI lineage: Eukaryota > Metazoa > Arthropoda > Insecta > Lepidoptera > Noctuidae > Protodeltote > Protodeltote pygarga. The sequence goes on along the minus strand of OW388249.2, from coordinate 7,886,160 downwards.
ATATGTTATTCTCGATCATATTTATGAGAGAACTCACGGCTTCAAAACACGTTTTTGGAATTTTTTTTCGATAAAAAAAAATCATAAAACAACCATTAAAATTTACATTCCTGCAATTTTATCTCTATTATTTATAAACCAATCTTGATGAAATTTATAACAGTTACGTAATAAATAATAATAAAGGGAGCCCTCACTTGTATTTATCGATTGAAATAAGATATTAGTAGGAATTAATATATTTACCGATAAATAATTCGGACGAGTCGAACCAAACGTCACGCCATTATCCCTTCTCTTTCATTTCTACGCGGAGCGACAGTGACCGCTGAGGCGCGCTGCTAGATGGACCTATGTCATTTTGTTCCGCCCCCGCTCAGAAATTATTTACGTATCTTGTTTGTTGTTGAAAGCTGTATATTGGGAAATGTAATTTCGTCACCACCAATACCGTCCAATTGGTTTAGTGGTCTTGAACGTTGCACATGTGACCTACGAGAGCGACCGGTTGGGAGTGCCATCCCCGCATCGAGCGATACTTTTTGTTGATTATCTTATTTGAAATAATTGTTATTAATTATTATTTTACTTTTTTTTCTATTTTCTTGTCTGAAATAAATGTTCAGTATTTATTTTTGTTGATTTTCTTATTTTTAAACAATTATAATGCAATTTTAATGGCTTTTCTTTAGAGTACCTAAAAAGTTTTTTTTTAAATAAATAGTTTTTTACTTTTTGTCTATTTTTAGTTTGATAAATATAATATAGGTACATAAAATGATTGTTTATACAATTTTACATTTTTTTTAATTTTGCACAATTTTGATATAATCTTTTCTAGAAAATAACAATTATTGTTTCATTATTTTAAAAATAAGAAAAAAAAAATATTAACATAAATATTTTAAAAAATAACAAAAAGAAAATATGTAGGTGTAAGTACCAACTTATTATTATATTGTGTATTATAAAAATACAAAAATGTACGATGTCTGACATCTAAATCAGACATCTACCTTATTCAAGCTTCTGACCATCAAGGAGAAATGTAATTTGGTCACTACCATTACTGTCTAAATGGTTTAGCGGACTAGAATGTTGATGTAGTCAACCACTATAGTGTATGAGTAGAGTTCGATCCTGCATCGAGCATTACTTATTGCTGATTTTCTTATTTGTTATTTTACTTTTTTTTATTTTATTTTTTTTATTTTTGTTGATTTTCTTATTTTTTAAACAATTATAATGCAATTTTAATGGTTTTTCTTTGGAGTAAAAAGATTTCTTTTTTAAATAAATTGTTTTTTTACTTTTTGTCTATTTTTTTGTTTGATATAAATATAATATATGTACATAAATAATTATTTTTAAAATTTTACAGTTTTTTTTTCAATTTTGCACATTTTTGATGTAATCTTTTCTAGAAAATAACAATTATTGTTTCATTATTTTAAAAATAAGAAAACAAAATTATGAACATAAATATTTTAAAAAATAACAAAAAGAAGATATGTAGGTAATTACTAATTATTATATTGCGTATTATAAAAATTCAAAAATATACGATGTCTGATAGGGTTCGAACCTAGAGGTTGCCGCGGGCACGCTCATTTCAAGCGGGTCATTGCCACGATAGGTCAAATGCACTTGTGATATTACTGACGAAATTACGCTTTTATTTATAATGGACGTTACGCAATGGCGAGTTTTGCGCGATGCCTCGCAATCTATTATTTTGCTTCAAGCTTGCAATAGACGGAAGGGGCGGGACCCATGGGCGGGGCGGCTCGTTCCCACTTCATCCTGCTTCACCCCCTTTGTAATACCAAACTTGACTGTGCACAGCGCCTTAATAAAGAAATCCTGTATCCCCACAAACCTAAGAGTCCGTCACTAATTTACTGTCAAAGTAAATAAATTTATCTAAAAACTAAAAAAACACTTCGTACCTATGAGGTGTTTTTCTGCGACTTCATTTCAAAAACGTTGTTTATATTCTTTGATATTTGTGAGCGAAAACAACGAGTAAGGTTAGTTTCCTTGATAAATCAATGTAGGTAAATTACTTTGCCCAAGCTTTTACGACACAGACACCGCGATCGGTACGATCGTCGTCACGCATATGCCATAAGGTTGTATTAAATTTTGTTTTGTACGCTAGCAGGCGGTATTTGTTTCGCGATCGTCGAGTGCGCGCGACACAGCAGCCGCCGCCAGTGCCGCCGCCACACCGCGTCGCACTATCCCGCGACCCGCGCCCTCGCCCGCCCCTCCCGACTCCCTTCATCCATCAGTCAGTCACTCGACGGCACGCGCAAGAGGCGGTCGCTCGATTTCTTTCGCCATCCAACATTCACGCGGGCAATTAGGTCAAAGGCTTCGTACTAATATCAAGTGCTGATACATCCTGTGTTGTGATTGCTTACAGTGCAAGTGAATTAGAAATATAGTTAGTGATACAATAATATTAAACTGCGGCTCTTTTGAAGTATACGGGATGCGTGCGTGAGCGCAGCGCATGACGTGCTACGAAACGCTGAGAGCTCCGGCACCCGCCGCGGACGCCCCCATGGCGCACCACTTCGTCAAGTGGTGGCGCAACAAGTTTAGAAATGGATACAAGAAGTTTAGCAGTAAGTTATTTAAAAACAAAAATACTGCACTGTAGTACTTATGAGACATCGTAGTCTTTACTACCTACTTGAATCCAGTATAACACTAATAAGTAGTCGTAATAACATAATACCTTTGCCACATTTTTTGTAAAATGCAAACTGTAATCAAGTATCACAGCGCAAAAACCAGAATGCAATAAAAACAAATGCAACGACTAAAAAAGTAATACTGAATAGCATGCTTCGTAAATATTATTATAATAAAAAAGGGGTCAAGGGCGAGTTGAAATAGAGCAAGAAGGGTTCACGTTGTTTACATTTAAAACAACGACAAATGTTTTGAGTCATAGAGCTAAAAAATATGTTTTTTAAGTTTCGTAGTATTTTAGAGAACGAGAATTCTTGTGCGTGTTTTGAATTAAATCCATTGAAGTAACATGTTATCTACCTATTATTGTACACACACTAATGGCACTTATGGGCAAACTTTCTGTATTAACTGTTAACCTACTCAAATTGTTCTAAGCGTATTAGCAAACTTCAAAAGAACCTGCATCAATTCATATTAATGAAATTGTAGATATGTATAATAATATTATTGTGATTGACAGTTAAAAATCTTTACTTTGAAACGTAACGTAATACAAATTTGAGACGGGAAACTTGTACCCTACTAAAACTTTGACCACTTAAAAGGAGTAATATTTCAGTATTCAAGTTACTGTACCTAACATAAAAACACGGCTTATAATATTAACGTCTATCTACCCAACGAGCCTGATCGGAGTTTATCTCAAGGCATAGGACAAATTTAAGATAGACTATTTTAATCCTCGAAAGGATAAATCATTCTATTGTAAGTAATGATTGATTGAAGTCTCAATTAATTTAAAATAATAAAGTGCGTTGAATTGAGTTCTAAGAAATAATCTTCATTCATATAATTTATCTTGTCAATTAAAATAATCTAAGTTAGGTACCTATGTGTGTGTGTAGTATACTGGACCTAAACCCAAACGTAAAGGTTTTATTATAAGATTTTACGATCTCGATTCTCGCACGATGTTATCAAAAGTCGGTAAGATCAAACAGAGGCGGTGGACCGACCCACAGAGACCGGGCGAATCGTTTGCGGCAACATGAATTGAATGAAAAATAAAGTAAAATCAAATAATAGGACGACTCTTCTTCCGCTACTCGGAACAGCCCACGTACTAGACCCACGCTGTTTGTAGTTTAAGATAAATGTATTTATGATAAATGAATACCTAATAATTGTGAATGAAATAAGTTTATCGTTACAACGAACTAGATATTATTTTAGTCACTCAATGATTCACATTAACATGCACGATAAGAATTACTTAACTGCTAGAAAACTAAAGTAAATAACTAAAATCTATAATAATATACTTTACGGTGTGCGATTAAATACTTAGAACCTACATATGTATGACTGCTGCTGCTCCACGATATTTAACGAGATTCTACTTGTAGTACGACTTCAAAGCAAACTAATAGAAACAAGGAGCGCTTTGATCTTATTCTGTTTAGTTACAAAATAGAGTTAAACCTCCGAAATACGGCGTTTAGGAGACGTCTTTAATATTAATAATCTTCTACCACAGTTTCTAATTTTACACAGTTTTAAGTTCTGAAAGTTTAATTTGTTAAATGTGTAGTCGTTAATAAAGACTACAGACTAAAGCCACGTTTCTACTTCCCTATCGAACAAACATTTTGTTCCAAACAAATTTTTACTGTTCTGGCCGTCGTCGATGTTCGCTCAGAAAACGCCTGTTTTGTCGAAAACGCCCATTTTGTCGAGAACGATCACTTGTTCTCAACACAAGTTCTGAACAGTATGCTGACGACAAGGGAGCAATACATTTAAAAAAAAGTGCTTGCTCACCGGTAACGCCGTTTCCACTTGATTAGTTAGAGAGCGAGGAATCGATCGCAGAGGCCAATGCTCGTTTATTGATAAAACGAAGATGTTCACTCGTAAGTTCGTAACATATGTTTTAGCGCGCGAATCAACGAATGCACAATCAAAACTGGGAGTCAATTATTGAATTTTACCTATGACATCATATTTACATATGAATTAGCGAGTAATCATTTTTCTGTATTTTTTACCCATTTGCAACTATGTTGCCAACAAGTCAAAAAAATATATTTTATTAATTTCACGCTGAAAACGTATTTTCGGGCTAAATGGAAGATTTCGGGAAAATGCATAGGTACACTTTTTAAATATTTTCAAGATAAATGGTTAGTCAAATTGGGATGTTATGAAGTTATAAATATAGTCAAAATATAAGTTGATGAAATATTTTTTGTCAGACCTCGTAACAATAATTTCTTAAAACTCTTGATCTTTGAAAGATCTTTGAAACTTAATCTAGAGATTAAACGAAATAATGCTGATTGTTGTAATGGTTTCAATAGAATGCCTTTGTAAACGTAACTAAATCACTGCGCAGGAATGTGGTGCGCTCAGTCACATTATTATTACGTATCTAGTAATGTCGTAAAGCATGTTCAGCCGTCTCAACAAATATCTACAGTAAGGATGAGTCGCGCCGCACCGCTATCTGATACTGGTAAGATTAAAAGTTAACAACCTTTTGCAATATTGCAACCATCAAATCATTTTCAATTAAATTTTAATTGTAAATTGTCATAAAGAATTGCGAAATGTTGACTGTAACATAATTAAACATTTCTTCTAAAACCAACGCGATGCAGTTAAAAGAAATGCCGCCTCCTTTGAAAGAAATAACATTAGCGGCAGATGTGCGATGCTACGGTGGATCCCGAACGTTCCAATGGCCGACCCACTCACGGGGCCTTCCAGGAAATGTCTCAACGCTCCCCGTAACCTTGTGTCGTCTACATCTCTCCGTCGCCGCACCGAATCACACAAACTTTTTGAATTTAGCCGACAAACTGTTGGATATACTTACATTTTTTTCCTATTGTGTTGCTCACATTGTATTCCCTTGGCAATGATTACAATGGCTTAAAATAGCATGAAATACGCATTGAACGTAATACAAGTTTTCAATTATTTATAGTTTTCTGGATACCTGTTGTTTAGCTGCTTGGTCCACAGCACACCAAGCCACTGGCGATTGCACATCGCTAATAATCATACATCATTTTTAAATTCTTAGCCAAGGTCGAGGACCTTTGTTGTTTTTCTTCGTTTATAAAATAGCTTATCATACAATAAAAACTTGCATTGTTAATCTATATTTTTAAAATATGAACTATTATTATAAAGAGAAAGATTTGACTTTTTGCAAATGTTGGTTTGCAATGCATTAAACTTAAAAACTACTTATTTTAACCGATTTTAAGAACTATTTCACTTTATTTCAACAAAAAGCTTATTTATTAACTGTTATAATAATATTATATTGATGAATAAAAATAAAGAAAACTTGCTATCTGATAGGTGCGGGCAACGATAACTCAGTTGGTTAGAGCATTGCCACAGTACGGCAAGTGACACAGGTTAAAGCTCCGCTCGTATCCTAATCTCTTTTTCAATATCCTTTAATTTTTTAAATATTTAATACATGACCGTAACATGTATTAAAAATTAATAAGATGAATAATTGACATTCAAGATATTTTGATTTAACTTTCCGCGCCTAAGTTTAAGGTATTCAATGCAAACTTTCGTTCTAATTTAACTAGAGACTCAAAACTTGGGTTCCTTAACACTCGTTATTCTTAACACACGTCAATAGCTACTAAATAAAAAAAAAACACAAACAGAAGAGATAATGGTAAATAATTAAGTTCCCTTATAAAAAGTTTTGCGCTATTTTGCTACCAAAAAAATATACTATACAGCTTCGTTTTACGGAAACCTAGAAACTTATTTTCAAAGTTAATCTAAATCATTTTGGATTTGAATTGAGCTACTGTTAAAGGTCTAACTATAAGTATTGCTAAACTAACTATACGGTTATGAACATTTATAGGAAGGCTGTGTAGGGTTCTGTCATGACTCATGATTTTATGTGGTCCTGAATCTATGAAAATATGATCTATTAATTTTGGTGTTTCAGTATTCAGGGAATGTGTATTTATTATTTAATGCAGTTAAACTCACGGCTTCCTTATGTATTTTTCAGTTGGTACGGAGAGTGAGCGGACGGACACGGAAGAGCTGGTGGGTAGAGCCGCTTCCCAGTGTTCTGCACCTCCAGACTTGTTGCCAAGCGAAGCTCGCGCGCTGCTGCAACCCAGCACTCCGCCAACCCCACCGCCGCGGTCCCACGAACCTTCTTATAAACCACCGCCTTCACCCACCCCCGCGGCGGAAACCAATGATGACAAGCAACCTAGATTACGATTTGAGGTAAATATACATATGTAAAAATATCGTAAAACAAACCTATTTAGTTACCTTTGTCGCTACCTATAAAGTAGGGTAGTAATAATTACCAGCTCTTGGCCAGGGGGCCTAGTAGGTACGAGTTTGCAAACTATGTGAATAGGTAGGTCCGGACAGTTTTACTGGGAAGTGATATTATATTGTTTCTCGTGTATAGGTACACACGGCTACACATCAAGTTATAATGCTGACATCTTGTTATACGAAGGTATACAATGCGAGGTCAGTTCATACTGGTTTCGTATAGTTGATGTGTAGCCGTATGTTCTCTTCCAGAAGAACAAGACAGGTATAATATATTACGTCTCTCTAAAACTGAAAAATTTTTCATAGTTTGCAAACTCGTACTAGCCCCCAGTTATGGCCAAGTTCTTCGCACAAAGTTATGACCAATTTTTTGAGCCATCGAGACTTTACGAAATAAAGTCTACTAAAAATCATTAAAAAGGAAAACCTTTATAGGTATATTGATTTTTATTATCACAATAGCTAAAAGATTTAGCTGGTTGGAAATCAGAGAGAATAGTCGTTTATAGAGATTATTAAAACAACGCGAGTGTGTTAATAGTATCACACCAAATTTTAATACGCGCGCGTGTCACCATAGATAATATACAGTCTAGTAATTGCATTGAAAACTCTTTCGTCAATCCGAAGTGCACTTTAATAGAAAAAAAGTTATTTTAAAGCATAATTTTCTTAGAGAAACTGTGCAATAAAATAACTTTTTATAGTATATTGTATGTTTTATAGTAACAGCACTGATAGCCTAGTGGTATGACCGTCGACTGACAAATCAGAGGTCTCGAGTTCGATCCCAAGGCGCGCACCTCTGACTTTTCGTAAGTTATGTGCGTATTATAAATTAATTATCAGTTGCTAAAACGGTGAAGGAAAACATCGTGATGAAACCAGCACACCTGAGAGATTTTTCAATGGTGTGTAAAGCCATGTCAGAGGCCTACGGGCGGTTTAAACTCTGACACTAGGTTGTTGATCAACCATACGATAAGAAGAAGAAGATAGTATATTGTGTTGTATTACAAGGGCGGTACAATTATGCAATTACTATCGAAGGGACATTCGAATATAATGTAGGTATAAGTTGGATATAATGGCCAGACATTAGTAATATTGACGTACCGCTAGAAAATTAACAACAAAACACGTACAATACTTGGAAATAAACAGAAAACAGCAAACAAAATGAGAAAGGCTGACTAGTCTTTTTTTTTAAGAAATAATTAACACATCCAGCCTGCCAGCCAGTAAGATTATAAAAATATTTTTGACATAATGCCCTGTATAATTTTGTTAACGATAGTCGATCTAATTGATAAAAATTTAATAATAGGTAATTAGTATTGTTCGGTTTTTTAAGCACTAAAATAGTTCCTATAATTTTATGTAAAACGATAGTAATTTTTTTTATTTTACAATATTTGTATTTACATTTTTTGCTTAACCTTACATTTTACACGTTCTGGCGTAGAAGTTTTAGATTTATCTTTCGCTTTGTAGCGTTCAATAGCCCTTTTTACGAGCAAGTACGATGAAAAATTTATTAAAGATGCATGTGAATAAAGTACGTCATTGTGCTGATTCTCTTGTACATCCCGCTAAACTAATTTTAAACTATATCTCTTTCTAATAAACACCATCGAAAAGGGACAGCAAATTGAACTTTCAAATTAGAACTGTCAAATTAGACTACGCCCTTGCAATTGACGTGAAATTAGACAAGAGCTTCATGAAATACTGACTAAATTCTAGTTGATATCACGCAAATGGACTAGTTTGACAACTCTAAATACCTCTATCCTTTTCTAATGATCTCTGTTAGAAAGAAAGAAAGATAGTAAGTGTAAATTAGTTTCGAGGGTGTGCAAGAGAATTGGCATTTTATAATTAGAACTTTACGATATGAGTTTAGATAAAACTAATTAATAAATCGGCGGGGATTATAAATAGGTACATAAGAAAATATTCTTAATCTACCCGCTAGCCACTCAAGTGGGTATAAGAATTAGAAAGTGGCGATTAGTAACCAAGCAAGTCGTGACTTAAGATTTAATCAAATTCATGTCTTTACAATCTACATATATTATCATGAATTCCTAAAGAATTTAAAATGCCGTGTCGGCTTTTAGCCATTTGGTCGTTTTTCTGTTTTATACCTATATTGTTTCCTTAATTTCAATATGATCGTAAAAACCAATATAACAATGGCGGAACAGTGAATGCGACATCATAATACATATCCGACTAATCCTATAGAGAATGGCATGATGTTTGTACAATATCATTTCTAAATACTCAAAATATTTGGCTCCGATAGTGTATTTAGATTTCAATTTGTGCCTTAACACACCTTAGAGGTAAAAGCGGGCGGCTCGGTTGCTGATTACAATGAAGGCATTACTAGTTTCCTTTTAAAGCAAGAGATAAGAAGGACGGCCGCCTAGTCGTCGGCCCTAAGCGTTATGTTCGGCGCCACTGGGTTATCTACTACAAAATAACCTTTCGACCGTAATCCATAAGGAAATAGTATATGAAACACTCACTGCACTAAACAAACTACCTACTACGTATCGCAATGATATCCTCTCGGGAAACTTAAGGCCATCAATTTACTTGGAGGATTTAACCCGTTTTGTTGAATCTGAATTTAGTTTCGCTCTATTATTTATGGAGTAGCAAATATTTCGATCCAACCCAGCATACACAGAGAGACAAAACTGAAGAGACAAAACTGCTACAAGGTCGAACCTTTAGAAGAAACAATCGCATCACTTCATTCCGGTTTGCACCAAGTATTGTTGGTGAATTATGGATGAAAGTGAAATATTGTGAAGGTAGCGCTGCCTTAGAATATTAATTATCCAAACAAAAGAAAAAAAAACATTGTATGCCAACCTCAAAAACCTCCTCCATAAAATAAATATTTAAAGTTTCTGTTGTTTGTTTCCAGGAGCTGACATGTGATGTGGAGTTACAACATCCTGAGCCTTCTAAACAACAACCTCTTCAGTTTTCCTTTACATTGTATGACCTCGATGGACATGGGCGGATGACCAAGGATGTAAGTACCGCAGGATACTAAAATGTTTAAGTTACAAGTACCTACCTAGTGTCGCCGCAGATCAGTGAAAATACCTTGACCTTGACAACGAGACTTCAATAGCACTGTACTGTTTCAACTGACGTGCGGCTACTATACATATTGGGACAGTATGAAAACCGAAACATTAAAACATATTTCTTTGCAGGACATAGCTGGCATCGTGTCAACCATATACGAATCTATAGGGAAATCTGTAACAGTGCCACACTATGGATCAAAAACTATACAAGTGCGGTTAACAGTGGTACCAGAGGACGGTAAAAGAAGAAGTCACCGAGAGAGGCGAGAGGCCCGGCGACGTCGGCGTAGAGAATGTTCAACACATGTTAACGCAGCACCGTCTGATTGTGTCGATCATAGCGAGGATGAACAGAGGGATAGACTGTCCCCTGATGATGACGCCTCCTCAAAGTCGTCGTGCTCCGGCGACCGAAGGCCAACTGAAAGGCCAACTACGTATACACAGTCCAGATCTCACCGTCAACCTCGCAGGGAACACCGCGAACGAAAGCATACAAAAAAGCGTTCCGGAAGTTTACAAAGACGTGAATTATTGGAAATAATTCAAGCAAACATGGAAAAAAACCATTTGAGCTTTCAAGCCTCGAGGTATGTAGCAAATATTCATAATATGTACGGAATTATTGGAGAAAATGGTTATGATCAAAGTGGTTGAACTTAATAGTATAATGGTCAATTTTTTAAAGTTTATTAACTACATTGAGTTTCCGATATGGCCTTTATCCTTGAGTAGTATCTGGTCAAAATCTTCTTTTCTTTTAGATAGCGATACATAGACAGTCTCGAGACTGATCTTGCTGAATGTTACTTACTGCGTTACCGCTTAACTTTGAAACCCCAAGATGATATCGTGAAATGGTCATACTATACATCTAAAATATTTGAGTGTAGGTATGTATAAATAACATCATCATCTAAAAAACCTAATATATTTTTTTATTACAGAAAGCCCTGTGAACCTGCTGCTAACGATGATGAAATTATCCATAAATATCAAAAGCTTCGAAACAGATCATACACGGTCAGCGAGAAGCCTATAAATGCATTCCAAAAAAAGAAAACTGAAAATTCTGGTAACGGATACCTAGACCTAGCAAGTGGCGGCGATTCGCATTTATGTAGGTATGACCGCTACCTGCATGCAGTGATATGTTCGTCAGCGCGCCATGCAAATACTGGGTATCATCAAAAAAAGTCCCAGATACCTCGGCCGACGCGAGTGCCGCATGCACATCACACGCGGTCCAGGTCGCACGACTTCCCCGCAAAAATAGCCGCAACGCAACAACCAAGAGTATTACAAATAATATTCTTATAGAATTTAAGAAAGGACTTAGCCGGCGACGGCTTTGTTCTTTTTACATGTTGACTACATTAACTGTCCGGAAGTTTGTGGTGAAATTTAATTTTATTGTTGAGTTACCAAGTGCTGTTTTAAAAGCAACTTTTAAAATTAAGTAACAAAGGGTGAGATTCATTACTAGAATCAGACGCTCAAATTGCTAACCCTGTAATGGTAGGAATTCAGTTTCGAAACTAATTAGTAATCACAATACATAGATCTGCGAAATAAGACTTAGTATTATAATTAAATTATATAACAAATCTAAATCCAGCGTAGTCTTACTACATGGGTATATTTGGAAGCTATTTTTTTGGTCATTGTCAGATTGAGGTAGTGCATCACTGATAAACTATTTCTAGAGTCGTTTTTGCGGCCTTAATATTCAAATCATGTAAAAGTGCCTTTACTTGGTGACAATGTGTCGAGTGTAGGTTGAGAATGTCGTAACAGAGTTCATGATGTAATGTATACTGATAGGTGATAATGCTCAGTAGACTATGTACCTTTGATAATACAAGACTCAATTTAGAGTTTCATAGACTGATTTTAGTTTTAAGTGTTAGGTACTCCAGAGATAATAATTTATAACATTGTTATATGAAAAAATAAGTACAATAATTAAATTAAGACTGCTCATAATTACTTTTTGTAATACATTGATCCTTAAAGTTTTTCTGTTTTCGCTATTTATGTAAAAAACTTTAATTCTCCCCCATTACATTACCAATATCAGTATTCGTTATTTTAAGTTAATGAAAGAATCTCTATGTTTTATCTACCTCTGTTTTGCTTTCATAATGTATTTATAACTTATTGCGGATGGCTGAAATGTAATGTTATTAAAATGTAAGCAGGTAGGTACTTGTGATAATTTGTTAAATGAGAAATGTAATAATTGTATGTTTGTTTAATGATTCCAACTGTAATTTTCAGTTGTCAATTTACAATGTGTACAAAGTGCTCTATCTTGTCAAAAATATTTATTATCAAATATAATCATGAGATTAATTTCAATGCATTGTTTCACTTTGTACCTCTTCCACCAAGAACTGTTCTTCGAGTCGTTAACCATACCACTATGGACAGCGATGTAAAGGCTGTTATTGTTATTGTAGCTTCCTTTGGCAGCTCACATGTGTAGGCTGAATAGTCACTTGGTGTTATGGTCACCTATAATATTTACATAAAAATGTTGTATTTGAAGTGTGTTCCTAAAGTAGGCGTTTTCAATGAGCGAAAACAATATAGGCCAAAAAACAAATCTGACATACTTTTTTGACTGTAGCATCACAATGTGTTATACATTATCAAAACTATTTTAGAATAATAACTTTCGTGAGTCATACTAATATATAAATATTGATACGGCTTTACTCACGTATTGTATTCGGGGAATGCCCGACTAGTTTCGAACTCAAACGGAGTCCATTTTCAAGAGTGAGGTCCGCAACGCCGCCGCGTACACCCGCTCTTGAAAATGGACTCCGTTTGAGTTCGAAACTAGTCGGGCATTCCCCGAATACAATACGTGAGTAAAGCCGTATCAATATTTATATATTATCAAAACTGTTAAATCCCTTATCTCAAAGTTATTTGATGTGGTCCCTTCACTTAACTACAGCCAATTATGGTACACTTTCAGTTAAATACTTATACATCTATTTTTTCTATGTGTAATAAAGGAAAGACTAATATAAAACTCACCAGCATGTACTTGGGATCAGACCTGTACCTCCACGAAAACGAAGGTACTGAATACTCGTAAAATTCGAACGCCTCGGGGACCTGATATGCGTGATGTAATAAACAACTATGATGTGTGTGACCGCCGAATACAGCTCTAGGCTTGATTTTAGTAACATGATATTCTGTAGATTCCTCAGACAGAACATCATGATTAACTCGAAATGGTTTACTTAGTTCAGGCAATGATGTATCTGGCTCACTACAAATAGCATCCGATTTTCTGTACAATGGAAAATGCTGAAATGAAAGATGCAAGAAAATAATAATTTAAAAAAAGTTTCTAACTTGTTGAAAATAAAAATACAATTTATAAAATATAAATGCACCTGCATAAGTATTGGTCTGCTATATTTAAGTGTGTTGATACCGTCAAAACAAAATTCTTGATTTTCTAAACATTTTAAAATACCTATAACAATAAGGAGTGTTAGACAGGTATTGTGTTTCTTATTTGCATAAAATTATAATTTGACCCTTTACCGGAAATGTCTAGGATGTCCTTTCTAGCCTTAGTGCAGAAATTGCAAGTGTCGCCTTTCATTGCCATAGAATTTATAAGAACGAAATAGTTATTTTTTAAAGTTATAAATTCCACAAGTGATGTATTAAGAAAGTTCGAAAATCTTTCGACTGTACCCTTTTTCATGCTAAAAAAAGAACAACACAATTATTTACTGCAACGTAGGAACATAAAATTTAAATGTGAATGTGGAGATATAATAAATAGTAAGGTAATCTCTACTATAAGGAGGGAAAATGTAATAAAATATAGTACACATACTAATTATGAACTGCCATATCATGATTTCCAGCAACAACATGCATCAGAGTATCTCTAGGGACTGGAAACAATTTGTGGAACTGTTCTACATAATCCTTAAATTGCTCATCGTCACTTACTTCGCCCTCGTCAAAAAGATCTCCTGTAAATCGATATTGCATTATGTTTCTACGCGTCATTTCCAAGAAGGGAAGAGAAACTTAATGCTCAAATTATGTGCCCCGATAAAAATTATGTTAAATAAATGGCAAAGAAAAAATTATCGGACTTAAGCTGAAAAGCTTAGTATTCTTCGAAAATTTCGTAAATTTCGTAATGAGTCCGTCTTCCTACCGACTGCAATCGGGTAAACTCCACGAGGATCGTAAAGTACAATTCCGACCGACTAACTGCAGCTACAGCTGCAATGCTCCTATACATATATTTTCTAGCAGTTGCAGCTGCAGTCAGGTGTTGTTGCAGGTGATGGATACACTCCATAGTTTTAGTGCAGCTATTATTGTTTATAAAGGGCGAGCTACTGCCGTAGGGTGGAGAATGCCGCTGGATGCTCCATTCTAACACGTTGACTGTCCAGTCATCTGGTGCTCCACATTTAGGTCATTATTAATTATTATCTGGAACTGTAACGTTTTAGGCCGAGTATATAAAATTTACAATAACCTTCATGTAAGTATATAAATAAAAATGAATGGCTAAATGTGTTGCTAATTGCAAAACTCGAGAACAGTTGGACTGATTTTAATAAATATTTTCGAGAGCGTTTGAGTGAGTCTCTGCATGTTTCAGTTCGCAAATGGACCCGGTCCAATAATTGGACAAGGTGGCTCTGCGATCGGGTTAGATAATAATAATAATACCCCTAATAGCAATAAAATTAAATCTTACCTAGAACAAATACCACATCCGGATCGTGTAACCTCATGATAGCTTGATACGCCTGATGCATCTGCCATTCTCTTCTCCATTTATCAACCCAGTGCCCTTTTCGAGGACCCAGTAAGTGTATATCAGACAATATAAACGCTTTGAGCAAATGTTCTTCACTGTGCGGCTGCTTTATAACTGGCCAAGAACACTGTAATTTAATTTGATAAAAATGAAATAGCAAATGTTCTGAAAATAACAACTACTTATAAATACATTTATAAATATTGCATACTATGCAAACAAGTTCTAAACTTTTGTAGAAAGAAAAAAACGATTACGAGCGGTTGCGGAACGATGAAAAACTACTTAATTATAAACAACTTACCTGCAAAGCAACAACATAGTATATGAAATATTCACAATAAATAACCGTCAATAATAAACCAAATATTAATATTAAAAACTTTTTTGTAACTCGACGCATTGTGGTCTACAGAGATGTGAAGAAGATTAAGGTAAGCTAAAAAGGTAAAATTAAATCATTCTTTATCTTATCAATACATCGATGTTATCATCTGCCAGTTCTACCACTATAAATAATACTATTCTCAGATACGGAGTGACAAATCATTCAGTGACCCTTCGACGTGTTGTAATCATACACTGCCGAGCACCGATCGATAGCAGAAATAGGTAAAAGGGCAGAGTACTGCTTTTTAAAATTAATATTTAATATTTATTAATATTTAAAAATCACAATTAAAAAGATTAGTTCAACATCTGAAGAAATAATTAAAAAGTTGAACGAATTGTTGGGTAGACAGAGACGCTACTAAACAGTACCGTCCAACAAAATCCGTACTAAACTAGGCGATTTTCATAAAAACTTCTCCAAAAATTAAGACGAATGAATTTATAAAATTATTTTAAGTAGGTAATTGGAATATTTTTAAATGTCTTTGGTTGTAATATAATCGTTGCATTGCAGGGATATAAAAACAACAATATTGTAGGGTTAGCCTCATTTATTTAAAAAAAAAATGTTAAGAAATACTGGAATTGATTAATGATAACTATTTACAATTGATAACAGAATAAAAAAGCATGTTTAGCTTCAAAGCAAAGAGGAATTATGAAAATTATCCATATTATTATTTTTATCACAGTTTTTTAAAGTATATTTAGCGAGTGAATTTATTGGTTTGATATGCGACTTCATAAATTTTATGACTCATTCGCGCTTTTAGTGTCATGATGATGAAATCAGCAGATTTTGACCTTTTTAGTGATGGAAAGGTCCATTTTGAAGAAATGGAGGAGGTTTTCTGACGTCTGTCTGCCCGTCCGTCAGTATCGCCCTTTATTCTAAATAACGGCATGATATCTAGTTGAACTTAACATTTTGGAGGGGTGTATCTAATTATGCATTCTATACATTTTTAATATCAATTCAACATAATTATACGAACGGTATTCCCATCTCCACTCAGCTACTTGCACTTAGCTTTGCAATCAATATAATTAATCAAATATCACAAACGATATTTTACTTCATATCATACGAGTAAATTAAACTTATAATATCAGTAAAAAATAAACAATTAACGAATATTTGGTATGACAATACTTCATCAAATTTTGAACTTTTGGTATTACAGTAAGGTGGGCTTCCACGAAATAAAAAACTCATCAACATTATTAAAACGTAAGGTCGGGCACAAATTATTTAAGAAAATATATATAATAATCAACATTATTATATTTTTTGATGTGGCACATAATAACTAAAATCTTTTGTACCTATGCATATGGTATAGCGTCAATGAAACCGATTTTAAAGGCCGAATCTTCTTAAGATTTTGTAATTTTCGTATCGTTATATAGTATAATTTTTTAGAAGTGCGCAAACTTAGACTAATGACTCAGATCGTTATCCTAAACTAATGCATTATTTATTATAAGTATAAAAGTTGTAGTATATAAGGAGCATAAGTTGAAAATTAACCTTACCATGTGATTCGGCAACTTAAAACAATGCGGTTTATATGGGAAAGTTACTTTTCATCTTGAATATAGGATTAAAAATTCAGTCACAGTCAAAGTTTCCGCACTTTTAAGAAAATATTCTTGTATAAAAGATTAAAAACTAAGGACCAGAAACAAACTAATTATACAACCTGTTTTTGCTGATTTTGCCGAACAAAAATAAAATAAAGTGACCAAATTCCACCAAAAAACGAATGCTTCAAGATTTCTAGTACGCGGAAAGCCCTGAACTAAACATAAATGTATATAATAATAGTAGGTACATAATTTATTAACTGATAGATAACTAATTTGGTCCAAGGTCAAAACCTTAGCTCTTAGACCAATAAGCAAGCATTCATATTCTTAAGTACAGTTAAGATTTACCATAAAACTTACTATTTAACAAAAATATTAAAAGATTAACATTAATTTTTGCTTTTCCAAACATATCCATAACTGCACAACCTTCATATTGTTTTTGTAGTAGATCTTGAATATCTACTTCAATTTTTTCCATCTCAACCCCCATGAATTTACCTTTAATAGTAAATACCCCATTGTGATCTGTTGGTGTGATCTCGAATTGTACGTTTTTGAATTGTGAAGACGATAGTCCGTCTATCTCGAGCAGAACACCTCTTTCTAACAATTTGGCTCCAGAATATTTTGCAGTTAACTTTGATTTCAGTTTTTGTATGTCTTTCCCTGATCTTCTTAAGCAAGCATGAACACTCCTGTAAATATTTCAATGAGATATTTATTATATGAAAAACCTACGAATATCTATGTTTTTATCTGCTTTAGTTACTTACTTTTTGCCCGTGTGTAGATTAGCAAGGCAAGATTTAATGTACTGGTCATATGACTTGCCTTTTTCTTCGTAGTATTTTGTTTTCTCTTGTAAACTTTGTTTTGTGCGCGTTAGAGTGGCCAAAGCTCTCCTTTGAGCTTGTCTGTATTTGCCTTTATTGCAGAGGTCAAGGGCGATTGAAGTGACAAGTGCTTGGTAACCATCCTCTCGCGTAACATATCCTTCATCTTCAAGCATTTGCAGATTCTTGCGTAGTTTTGTTATATGTTCTCGTAAAGTCATTACTTCGTCCTGCCGAGCTTGGCCGGAATAGATACGTCTTTTTATTTTTTCAGCATACTGCTCTTGCTGTTCTTTAGTAGTGCCAATACATAATGCTTCCAAAAGATGTTCACCTTTAAAATTAAACAAGGTTAGATTGTAACAATGGTCGTTTTATCTTGTTCTATACATCACAAAATACAAAATTAATTACTAGGTAGTACATCACTCACAAACCACTGTCGTCTTGCTATTTTAGGTCAGCAACAGAACTTAGATCTCCTGTTGCCGATAATCTAAACCGTTATTTTAAACATGCTGCATAATAAGGAAGGAAGTCTTACCATTTAAAAACGGAATAATAGACACACACAATTCCTTAGTTTTGATAAACAGTTTATTTAAATCCGTCAAATCGTCAGCAGGTGCTTGGAACTTATTTGTAAGTGCCAAACACACCTCTAACCTTGCGTTCTCTTCTGTAGTGTCTCCCATTTGCTAAAAAGAATGAGTCGAAAATGAAAGTAAGAAATATAAAGGTTTCATCTGAAAATTTGTCAGTAACAGCCAGCAACTATTTCCTATATTATGGCAACAGGTATCGACAGAAGTCGCTGAACATTATAAGGTTCCAATATTTCCATCACATCCGTTTTAGTTCTCAGGTGTTTTGTAATCTACTATCAGTTCATCGACTTTCGTTACAGACTTTACGGGCAAAATATGGGTTACTCTATGGTGGAACTAAGAAGGGCACAAGTGATGCTACGTTATCTTTTCATGAAAGCAAAATCAAATTACAACTTACTGTATCAACATCTCTGGATGCAAGCTGAGCTACTGAGGGCACGTCTCCCAAATCATCCAACAACTCGTTAAGTCTATCTCGAGAATCTGGTGCTATAATGTCTTGATATTCGATGAGGAGTGCGTGAGTATCAACAATTTCCTAAAAATATTCTTTATTTTATTGTCATTGTATACAAACGAATATCGGTCCAAAATTAGCCTTACCGTGAAAATAGAACAAAAGGACGGAATCGCTTAACGCGCACAATCAAAGTACCAAAAAAACGTGCAAAAAGTCGCCCAAAAAGAGGATTTTGGGCTATGACTACGAAATATACCGTGCATACAACTTGAAAGATGAACTCTTTCATAATGCTTAGTGAATGTATTTGATATTACCTGAACTGTGATATAAATGTGCGGATGGTGCAACAAAGTGGCTTCAGTGTATTCGTCGACTGCAAAATATTCTTCGAGCGTCGGACCGCGGCAGCATCGCCGGAATAACTCCTTCATTTTGTCATGGCAATCCACGATGAACTGATTGAGGCAACGCAAATGTCTTGATTCTTCGCCAAACTAAAATATCATATTTTTATGTCAACTTTGAACTTTGAATCCATTTTTGTACATTGCAAACACGTGCAAAGGGGGCACCACGTGCAATGTGGACATGTGCCACGTGAAATTCTTTACTAAGTACGCGCGTGACAGAATATCATACTTTATGATAGAAAATGTACACAGTGTACACAGTCAAGCACAATTTAAAATATTTTTATGAAAACCGTTTATGACCATTGACCATTTATACCATTATGTCACTTATGAATAATCGTAATTTTATGTGAACAATTATCAATTAGTAGACTAAATATATTGTTACACACTTTAAAAATATTATTATTTTTATAAACCGCTATAAAAATTATGAGTTGACGGCACACGTCCTTTCACAAAAGCATTACACATTGCCTTACTCAACCATATTAAAGAAAATCGATCCGAACATTAGAATAAAATTAGAATGATGTTATAATAAACTAACCCCTTTTTTTGCAGCTGAAAAATGCAAGATTTTAGCAACGGAAGCAAGATTCTTGCGTTGATCCGTCGTAAGTCCAGTACCGTTAGGTAAATTGATGATGTGGAACGCATCAGGCGCTACTATAGCTGCATTTAGGAATTGGTAATAAACGAGATTACCTATTATCTGAAATAATATAATTAAACATAATATGCAGTATACAATAAAAACTTTGGGTGGACGCAAACCTGAGTAGTCATTAAAATAGTAGTCAACAAAATTTGCTGTTTACGAAATATTTTAAACACTTGCTCGCATGTGGCTCGGTTGGCCACTTAAACCATTTAAAAGATATTATATAAAAATAAATAAATCACCCTGTGATTGTCGCACTGCAGAGCAAAGGCCTCTTCTCATACAGAGAAGAATCAAGGATTAATTATCATGATAGCTCATGAATTCATGATAGATGATTTCAGACTATTATCCAGGGTTCCTTAAAATTTTTTTCTTTACCGTTAGTCTTTGGTGTCTTAGATTAACTAAGAAAGTACCATGACATTGAAATAATCACATTGGTACATGCCAGGTTCGAGCCCACACTCACCACTTGCGAAGGTGGCTCATAACTAATGCGCCACCACGACGATATTATTGGGTTAAAGAAATTGTAGATACTACTACTAAACACATTCATTAATAGAAACATCAGCTTACCTTTAAAATATCTTTCTCAGGACTGTGAGGAAATTTTGATGTGAGAGCTCTATGTAAAACACGAGCCATGTAAGTGATGCAAAATGGTAACAGTTCAGTAGAATTAATTATTTCATCTAGAAACATACTGACTATGGTTTTGAGTTGCGTGAGAGCTTTCTGTAATCGCGTCTTTACTTCAGGGTAAGTCAGAGCTTCTTCTTGGCTCACAGTGTATGGCAGCTTCCTAGGCATGAAAATGTAACATTAAAAAAAAGTTTAAACATATCCCTTTATTTTTGCATAAAAAGCACTGACAATGCAATGGTGTGTAGAGTGAAATTCTTGCATTATATTATATAGGTAGGTATACCTACCCAAATACCATTAGAAGAATCACATCATCCGACATAAAGGCACGCCTTTATGTCTGCAAAGTTAGCTGCGGGTGCCATTTGCGACTAGAATACTCGAGTTACAATGTTCTTATATGCATGAAACACGTGTGATACATTTCGGGCTCTATAATTGATCCCGGTTATTTAACAATATTCTCTAAGGGCGACCATTCCATTAGAAAAATCATCCCGTAGCTAACTTCCAGATTTACGAGATTCGTGACGCGTATTGTACCTGGGTCTGGTTTAAAACTCGAATCAAGGGGCTCACAAAATTACCTATTCGTCATAGCCTTGTATGTCGCTAGATCGCTATCCTCAACAGTAAGGTAGTGATGAAACAGCTAATTAAAATTTACTCACGATATTTGTCCAGTCTTCATTTCAGTTTCATTTCTCCAGGCTTTGTATATTTCAACAGGTCCTGTTTCAATGTTAAGATCCCTATCTTGTAACATCTTGTTTACAAGAGGACCAATAATGGTTTGCAAGCTATTCAACCCTGATAACTGTCTTGATAAGCTTACAGCCATTTTCAACACCAATGGTGTAGCAGCAATTATATCAAAGGGTTTAACAACTTTACAACTTATTTCCTCTTCTAGAGTAAATCTAAATAGTTTTAACAGTAAATATTCATCCCTGGCATATGCGCCAAAATTATATAAACTTAATACCACATTTTGTAGAAAATAATTGGTTTTATTTTGTGGTATACAGAACAACAACTTTGACAAATAAGTTGGATTAGTTTGAAGCTCATAAAAAAGATGTTGATATCCATCTAAAAGTCTTTTACTTTCTTTAGTGAGAGATTTCAACCCTTTGACTGCTGTTGATACAGACATCAGTGATCCCTTACCATCCGGGCGTTTTTCTAATACCAGTTGTGTCATAGAATTATGTTTAACTAAATTATTCAACTTTAAGCCATGTGCAGCTACTTCTTGCAAAGCGATGCGATTTTGTACCAATAGACCTATTTTGAGATCCATATCGTCTAATTGTTTAGATAGTTCTTGATTTTTTCGAATTGACTGAACTACTTCAGACTTTAGGGTCTGCAACTCAATTTCTCTATCGTAATCTTCTGTAGAAAAATCTAACATGGGTATGAATTTCTTTACAACTTTTAATGGAGGATTGGAAGAGTAAAATAAAGATGTAAATGCTTCACGAGCTCGTCGTCCTCTCCAAAGAGCCTGAATTTTTATTATTTTCTGCTCCTGCAAAAGTTAAAATGAAACTTCATTAAATCAGATGGACATCTTAATACATTTAAAATCTAGATCTTTGAAATCATACCTGTACTTTATACCATGCCAACGGATTTTCTTTCCTTTCTCTGTTCAGTTTGGCTTCCATTGCCTTCATTTTAATTAAAGTTCCATATTTTTTTTCAATGATAACCCTTCTCCACCATGCTTGAATTTTTATTATAGATTCTTCATTCTCTCTAAAGAATCGGAGTCTGTTTCTTAACACTTTTCGAAATAAATATCCTCTGCAATATGCTTGTAATTTTATAACAGATTTCTCTAGAACCATTTGCATATATTTGTTAACATGATGTTTATTTGTTTTCTCAATGATTACATTTATATCTTTTCTGGTTAAGTAACGAGCATAAGGTACAAAGTCCTTAGGGGTAGACCAACTGTATGTATATGACTCAACATCAATGTAAACTGTATTACCAGCATTTGTATGGCAAACAATCCATGGACAAATATGATGACCTCTTTTCTTTAAAGCCTTAGAAAACATTTGAAAGTAAACATCTTTGCATGAGCTCTCAATCATTCTGGATGCAGACAAGACAGGATGCATAAGGGCTTGCCAAAATTCTTCTACATTATTTTTTATAATAGCTAAATTCAACTGAACTAATGATTCTGTGAGTTCTTTTACATTTAAGGATTCTGAATTAACTTCATTGATAGTCTGAACAATGTCATCATACCAAAGGTTTTGAGATTCTTTACAAGCTAGAACTTTTTTCAACATACGTAAATAAAGATGACTTTCCTCTTTATTTAAAGGTGCAGTTAATTTTGCTGTTTCAGTATGTTGTATATAATGTTTCAATAGAATCATTAATGTATCTGCATCTTCATCAATGACTGCCTTATTGATGTGTTCTATTATCATTACCACTGTAACAAAATAAATAATATTAGCTTCAATAAGCTACTAATGAACTTACACCTACCTATTATAACCAGTATACTCACATTCTTCATTGTCGTCATCTTCAACATTAACCATATCTATTGAGTCTCTGATATCATCCAGAGTAAGCAATGGACATGCACATTGTTCTTTTATTTTCACTTGTAGAGCTTTTGCCAAAGCGGATAAATATCGGCGTCGACAATGTGGTCGCAATTCATCCAAATGTAATTGCTTAGAGTTGAGGGAGTTCCATACAGATGTATCATCGCCTCTGTCTACTGCTGCAGATATGGAGGCTATAGCTAAAAGGTACGATACAGATGCTGCTATTTCACTTTCATTTAAATTTTTCTGCAATTCACATTTATCTAATTTCATTTCTTCATATAAGAGTGGTATGGCATACTTTTCTACTTTAAAATTCAACTCTAAATGAGGATCATTTAATGCCACATACAAATCTTCAGGTTTGCCCTCATCTAAAGCTTTGTTAACATAATTTATAGCTGTTTTATGGTCTTTATGTTTAAGAGATTTACGATTTCCTTCATTGATAATGTTTTGGAATATTTTATGCCAATTTGTAACACTCTCTACGTCAACATCTTTGTTGCATTCATTGATTTCTTTGACTACATCACAATAAAAATCCAAATTTTTCGGATTATAATCTTTTATCTTTACCCATTCTTCATTGAAAATTTTATCCAATGTATTAACATCGCCATTTTGTGAAGCAAAACATATTTTTTTCCAAAAATATTTGTAATTTACAGCAGTTACATGTCCTTGTATTTCAACAAGAGTTAGCATTTCATCATATTCATCTGGGATATAGGTATCATTTAGAGAACGGTTATGAGCTGTTTGAACTTTTTCATACTTTGCTGCTTTCAAAACTTTTTTGTATTCATCTATCAGTCTATTTTGAACATGTTTCAGTTTTAGATGTGGGTTAAGTATAGCTGGAGTTATAGATTTATCCATATCTAATAGATTGTTCAGCTCAACCACAGCATCATGAATAGCAACACTATCATTACCATTGTTATTTTTTGATAATATGCCTCCTATCTTTTGAAACATTGGAAGTGGATGCTCACATTTTTGCAAATCTTTTGAGACCGAGTCCAATTCTTCATCTATTAGAAAAAAAAACATACAGATCAATATAAATAATGTATACATAAATAATAATATAGAAAATTGTATTACCTGTGAAAATAACTTTTCCGAATACATCATGTATAAGAGGAGCTTTGCCAAGCTTAAATAGATGAGAGCTAAGAGCATGTATACAATATATCACTCTTGGCATATTCTTATTGTCGTATATATCGGTTGTTTCTGGTTGAAATGTCTAAAATAGATATGGTATAGCAATTATTAACGATTCTGACACCCGTGGTAATAATGTTGTGGACAATATTGCTAGAATAAGTATGGATGTGTAGGGGCTTGAACCCATAGTACCGGTCCCCCCCCCCTTATCCATAATCCACCTTCCTAAATCTTTTCTTCTGTAACATTATGCACATGGTACCAATAATTTTAGAATAGTGAGTGGGATAGATCTAGCCAGTTTATTAATAAAGTAAAGATGGACCGTGGGAAACAATCTTCTGGGAATGATGAGTATATTCATAAACCAGTGTATGGCTACCATGGCAAGCGGGTCTGTGGCTATACTTTCATGATTGCAAACAGCATACCATGTCCTAGAGAGACTTAGTATGTTTAGTATAGCTGCAGGCCTACCTTACCGCCTCCTTCTGAAGCGGTAAGGGGGCGTGATCTTGGGGGAGAGCGCAACAGTCGTGTAGATCCCTAAGGTAAGTCCAGTGATGTATCCCTATGAAATACACGTAACAAAAAGCATCGGGCGGTATTTCTTTTCAAGAAGAAGAGTGGCTGCTATTAAATTATAAATTATTATTTATTAGACTTTTATTGTTTTAACACACATCTTGTTCCATGAAAAATATAAAAATTGCTATTTCACAAAAGCTGCTTTATTCATTTTTTACAACACAATATTGTATTTTATACTCACCACAGGCAGTTCAGTCTTTTTCAAAATTTGAAGAAATTTATTTATATTGTCAGTATGCTTGAACTGTAGTCCCACTGCCTGAAATAGCAGCAAAATAGATCTTGTTTACTTTAATTTCAGACATCTTTGCTTAATGAAAGTACTGTTGATCATTAATCTAATTTTACCACTGAATGCAGCCAACTTGTCTATTGACAAAATATTCTTCTGGATAGTTTATAAGTAATTTACATGGTTATGCACATGTTTTGCTTATATGCAAGCATGGCATCAGCAGTGTGTAAAGTAATGACATGGCATGCCAGAGACCGCAGGTTCAAGACCCGCCCAAGTCAGTTGTTTTTACCAGTTTCTTAAAATATGCATTCTCAGATATTTAGTTCTATACATGTCTTAATAGTAGGTACTGACTATAGGCTGCAAAACAGCATTGAAAAGAGTGAAAATAAATTTGGACTTGTCTCTTGGTTTAAATACATATAAAATCTTGTGATACAATCCGGTAATCTCTATCACAGAACCATGGAGCATATATGCTCCATGCACAGAACCAACTAGACTAGACTAGGTTGTCCTACCCCCCCAACACAAATCTCGTGTCTTGCACCATGCTGCATGTTTGCTCTATTGATGGCAGATGCTAATACATGTGTCGGGTTTTTGTGATCCAAACCAAAAGCATAGATGGAGGAATCCATGAGCTACCCAAAGGAATGACCCCATGTATGTTCTAAGAAAATTTGTAGTTAACAAAAAAAATATTTTTTTAACATAGATACCTAAACATTGAATATTTTTTCATATTGTCCTAAAGTTTAGGTTTAAGTGGTGCTTTAAAAGGTTTAGCTTTAAAAGAACAGTCATGCTCTAGTCTCAATACTGTTAAGGTCTTAAACTATTGAGACTAGAGCACTGTTCTTTTGTTGTAGGTAAATGTAAACAATGAATAAATCTTTCAGAGTAACTTACAGTTTCTAAAATAAATAGTCTAGAATGCTAATTGTAAAATTTTGATAATGCCACATTTTAATGCCAAATTAATGTATTAAATAAGCATGCTCTACCAACCGAAATCCAATTATAAAGTTTATTTTTTTTGGCAACTGGTTAATTGAACTAGTCTATACATTCAAAGCCCATCCCTTATGTATGTGTAGGTATGTGATTGAGCTATATGTGTTACAGTAAGAAACTGTCGCTGTTGTTTTCTTATAATAAAAATACTCAGTATGAGGCAGTCAAATACAAGTGAAAGAGAATTATGTAGATATGCTCAGACCCAGTGTGAGTTTGTGGAGAAATCAGGAATGCTAAGAATCCCTACCTTATAGCGCTTTTGTTCGATATCATAGATTTTTTTTAGAGGAAGTAAGTCTGGAGAAATAAAATGTCCCAATTTCGCCAGATAAACACCATTACGTAAACTTTCTTCAAACTCTGTAGCAGGTGGTAGTTTTTCTTTTAAACAAGCTTCCATCCAAGTTTTAGCTTCTTCTAGCCGACAAAGGTACTCGTATGCAATAGTTCTTTGTCTTATAGTATCCATTTCCTGTCCTGTCTTGCGGATGTCTGAATCGCCTAATGGTAAAAGTAACATAACTAGTAACATATAGGTTGATTAGAATACCTAGATCAAAACAACATGCATATTGCATTGCAAACAATAGAGCTTTTTACTTACAATCGTCGATTTTCCCAATTCGTGTATCATCAGTGTCCTTCCCCATGATGAAAAGCTTATCAGCGAGATCACAAGTGCTATATTATGTTTCATTTAAAAATATTATAAAGACACCTTTGATATTAATCAAAGTACCGCACATAAATTTATAGTATTATTTATATTTCAACCAAATTACCACTGGATTTTGCATCTGTTGAAATCAATCAAAATAAAAACGGCGGTTCGTTGATTGAAGTTTCAACTTTTAAATTTGAACAATTTGAACCAAAAAGCAGGGCTGCCACCCTGTTAATGCATAAATCCTTGTTGCCACTTTTAAAAATCTGTAAATAGCCATTGATATCCAGCTTGGCAAAAAAGAGTCTGAGGCGGTGGCAGCTGGAACTAAAAATAAAAATCTTAAAAACTAAGTTTGTGAGTACTAAAATAACATAAAAATGATTCATTTGATTATAATTAATGACAAAAACTCGTTATAGAAATATATAAGCACTAAATAACTTGTAATTTTGAATTGTAGTGTGAAAAGTGCGCCAGCAGCGCCCCTATTTTCCAGACTCTTTTTTGCCAAGCTGTAGAATCAACGAAAGTTGACCATAGAAAGGAGCGGCTTAAAATAATATCTCCATCGGAAACTGTTATAAAATAAGTATATCTATCCCTTTCTTGAAAAGCATATGAAAAGTATCAAAGATTCAATATTTAATATTAAAACTAGTTTTTTATTCATAGCATATTAATTATGATTACATATACAAACTTAATTGATACTTAATATACCTAAATATAAAGTAATATATGCTTATTTTAATGTAAAAAATAAATAAAATAAACTTAAAAGGCCTCAAAAAACTCCTCCGCATCGCTGTCCTCGGGTAGCGCTAAACTAGTTACAATACATTGTTTAATAATTCATTTATGTTTTTTTAAAGTTAATAATGTAATTATTATAAACTAAATATAACTATAATGTACCAATTGATTGTAATTATTTACATTATAAATCTACTTACTATAAATACACTAATCCTAACACTAGTTCGAGAAACTGTTTCATTCATCGAAGAAAAGTTTTGATGATACTTCTTCCAAGTTTTCACTATAAAGTAACCTTGAAGAACGTACGTGTACGAAGTACAGTTTGGCAAAAAAAGAGTCTGGAAAAATTGGGGGCGCCACTGCCGCACTTATCATACTACAATTATTCAGAATTACAATATAATTATTTGGTAGTTAGGTAGTTACATATTTTTATGATGAATGTTTTGTCACCAATTAGAATTAAATGAATCACTTTTATAATATTTTAGTATTCACAAACTTAGTTTTTAAAACTTTTATTTTTAGTTCCAGATGTCACCGCTTCAGACTCTTTTTTGCCAAGCTGTACGCAGGTCATTTTCTTTTTTAGGTCAGAGAGTACGTCTCTGAACTAAAAAAGAAAATGACCTGCGTAATGAAATGACATTGTCACAAAAAGATTTTTTAAATCTTTGTTTAGTATTTTCGTATTTTATTATTATAAAAATATACAATTTGCACTAATGAGCGAGGAAAATATTTCTGCGCTTACGTTTGAACCATCACCCTCTCCTGAACCAATATCTGTTTGCAAATGTATACTGTCTTCTGAATCTTCAGAACAAGAAATAATTATTCCAAAACGGAAGAAGCTAATTTATTCAACAGTCAGTAGGACAGAAGATTATATTAAACAACGTAGAATTCCGGAGCTTATAAGATTTATTTTAACTAAAATAATAGCAAGCGGTTCTGAAATGCCAGCTAAATATACGGTGAAACTTTTAGATGATTGTATGATGTTTCGTGCAGGAATGGGAGTTGCACCTGTTTTGTATGAAGACAGGTAGGTACTAATGTATATTTTTTAATAATTAATCTTATCCCATCCCACAGAGTCCTATCCTAACTTCTTAACCGTTTTGTTCCATTTTCACGCCTATACCACTGAACCGATGATCCTCAAATTTTACATACTTATTCGTTTGTCAGGTATACACTCTTAGAATACTCTAAGTGTACACTGTACATTATACGGACATAGGGTACCTACCTTAAGTACAATTCGTCCCAAAGTAAAGTACTGACAAAATAACTTTAACGTTGTTATACCATGCAGCCCCGAAGCTACGGGGGCGTAAGTCGGGGTCCGTGCCCGGGTGGCACATAAACATATAGGGCGGTAAATTAAAGCTAGACAAACGAATAGGTACACTACTCAGATTATACATCTATCAGATCATGCATGCATACATGGGATCTACCAGATGGGAAAACCATACATTATTAATACAAACTTTTTATTATTTAGACATTTAGAAGCAGTCATTAAAAGTTTTGATCCAAGTCAACGCGGTTGGCTTAGCGCTGCACAAGTCCGCAGGGCGTTTAAGACGCTGGGTCTTCCACCAGAAGATAATTTAAGTGATAGGATTCCAACAGACGTAGTACTGGAAAGCTTACGTACAATACAAGAGCGCGAACTATACAGTTTGTTGTGTGCTCAAAAGTCTACAGAAGAACGTGATAAAGACTGTCAGTCAACAAGTACAAAATAGATTTTTGATTAATATGCTATTGTTAATTTGTAATTTTTTTTTGCATCTTTATATTAATTTAATTGTATTCTTAGCAATATTATTTGTCTAATAAATTAATTTAATATTTTTTCTAAAATATACACACATATTCATTGTTTATTACTTTTTAGGTCCCCTTTATATGTCTTTTTCAGAGGTAGCCTCTCAAACTCTGAGCAATGTGTGCGACCTCTGTAAAAATACACCTTTGTGGCTAGTGGAGTAGTGTCTACAGACCTATGGGCTGTAAAGTATGTAAGTTGAAGATATTTAGATTAAAAAGAAACTATCCGTAAATGCTCAAATCACGCGTCTTTTGCGCTTGCTTTCCCAGTCCCCAAGGCTCCATCTTCCAAGCGTGCTTCAAGCAAATAGTTATTTGAATCAATATGAAAGTCCGCATCTAGGGTTGCCAGATAAAGGCTTATCATTTCTATAGTTCCACTTCAAATTTATATTTTGAAAAAAAAATGATGTTTTTGAATAAGAAAATGCAAATTAAGAAAAAGAAAGGTGTGGAAATCATGGGAGAAGGCTTTTGTCCAGCAGTGGGATGATGTAATCTAACAGTAACGGTAACAGTAAGAAAAAGAAAATGAAAAGAAAATTATAATTTTCTTTTTTAACATTTTTTGGTAAAAACCTTAGAGTTATATAGAAACCTTAGAGTACAGCTTGGCAAACAAGAGTCTGAGGCGGTGACAGCTGGAACTAAAAATAAAAATCTTAAAAACTAAGTTTGTGAGTACTAAATTATCATTAAAATGATTCATTTGATTATATTTAACGACAAAAATCTCTTCATAGAAATATGTAAGCACTAAATAACTTGTAATTATGAATTGTAGTGAGAAAAGTGCGCCAGCGGCGCCCCCAATTTTTTGCGTGATACTTCCTGGCAGCGCCACAGTCGCGATTTGAATCGGGAGCTAATACAAATAAAGGCCGAAAATTGTACTTTTTGTACATCATTACAAAAAAAAATGTTCTATAATGGATTGCGAGATATTTAACAAAACTTGTGGCGCTGCCAGGAAGTGTGCTCCCCAGCAGCGCCCCCTCATACACTGCAATTATAGTCTAAAATTGTATACGACTCACTGTTAAACGGTAGTACGAAATATGTTCATTCCAATAATAACGAGAAATACTGCAAAGAGCCCATTACCTACATGATACAATTAAAATATCAAAACTAACCTAAAATCCAGACTCTTTTTTGCCAAGCTGTATATCATTCTATACTCTATTCTCTAAGGTAAAAACTATACTAACAAACTTAGCCTACACCAAACTTAAAGCTGGTAAATAATGTTTATCTGCAAATACTCGAGTTTATACGAGTACTTACTCACCGTATTAAAATTTATAATAAAAATTATACAGGGTGGCCCATTTATAGTGGTCCAAAAATTTTTTTTACATCTAGGACATCCCGATGATTAATCTAAACGCAACATATGTTCCGCGAAAATCAGTAGTTTAGAAGTTAAGATTTTTTAAATTTAATTTCTTAAAATTTCTACTTTAGTCATGTAAACCTCTTTAGATTGAAAGTTATCGCACTAAATCGAATCAAATTTGGTGTGTAAGTACTATAGACATGTAGCAAGCACGCAATGAGCTATTTTTAAGGTTAACCTTAAATTGTAACATGGTTTTAGACCTTTCGGTGAATTATTTGTAATTTTCGATTGATTTAGCACATTTTTCAAAAAATTCTAAAGACAAAAAAATGTACTACACGAATTTTGATTATGGTTGTAAAAACTACCTTGAAGTGTGAGGATAACATAAATAAAAAAATACTGCGGTGTAACTACAATAAGTTCTTCAGAAATAAACATTGTATGCACTAGGTCATTAAAATCTTAAAATTTTAATTTTTGCCTAAAACATCATTTGAATAAATCCAACTTTATTATGAAAATAAAAACACTGGAATTAGTTAAATAAAGGATATTTATTTGAAATAACAACCGACAATAACAAAATAAACGCTATTACAATAATTTTTTGAAATGTCTGCCTCTATTTTCAATGCAAATCTTTTTAAGCCTGTTGAAAGCCTGTTATAATTCGGCCATCATCATCATCTGCCTAGCCTTTTTCCAACTATGTTGAGGTCGGCTTCCAGTCTTACCGGGTGCAGCTGAATACCAGTGTTTTACACGGAGCGACTGCCTATCAGACCTCCACAACCCAGATACTGGGTTACACGATACCCCTTGGTAAGACTTGTCTTTGACCTGTTGTCAGACTTTCGGGCTTCTGACTACCCGTAACGATTGTCAAAGATCTACAATTGACAGCCAGAGCCAACAGCTTAAAATGCTATCCGAGGCACGGAGAGTGATAATTAATTTATAAAACGCACAGACCTTACGAAAAGTCAGAGGTGCGCGCCTTGGGTTCGAACCCGAGACCTCTGATTTGTCTGTCAACGGTCACCACCACTAGGCTATCACGACGAAAGCAAATAAACAGCTTTTCAACAGGCATAAAAGGATTTTTTTGCGACGTTGCTGTTTAATGTTTATGCATTGAAAATAGAGACAGACATTCCGAAAACTTATGTAATAGCGTTTATTTTGTTATTGTGGGTTGTTATTTTAAATAAATATCCTTTATTTAAACAATTCCAGTGTTTTTATTTTCATAATAAAGTTGGATTTATTCAAATGATGTTTTAAGCAAAAATTAAAATTTTAAGTTTTTAATGACCTAGTGCATACAATGTTCATTTCTGAAGAACTTACTGTAGTTACACCGCAGTATTTTTTTATTTATGTTATCCTCACACTTCAAGGTAGTTTTTACAACCATAAGCAAAATTCGTGTAGTACATTTTTTTGTCTTTAGAATTTTTTGAAAAATGTGCTAAATCAATCGAAAATTACAAATAATTCACCGAAAGGTCTAAAACCATGTTACAATTTAAGGTTAACCTTAAAAATAGCTCATTGCGTGCTTGCTACATGTCTATAGTACTTACACACCAAATTTGATTCGATTTAGTGCGATAACTTTCAATCTAAAGAGGTTTACATGACTAAAGTAGAAATTTTTATAGACTTACGCCTGTATTCCCCAGAGGGGGTAGGCAGAGGTGTGTAGTACACCCACGTTTCGCCGGCTATGTTATAAGTCCCATGTAATAGGGGGCGAGCCTATTGCCATTAACCGGGCACAATTCCAGACTCCGTGCTGCTACTGAGAATTTCCTAATGGAAAAACCCAATAACTAAAAACTAAATAAAGTAGAAATTTTAAGAAATTAAATTTAAAAAATCATAACTTCTAAACTACTGATTTTCGCGGAACATATGTTGCGTTTAGATTAATTATCGGGATGTCCTAGATGTAAAAAAATTTTTTGGACCACTATAAATGGGCCATCCTATATAATTTTGAAGCCTTACTTTGCATTTCTTTGTCACAAAATCCCAAAAAAAAAGAACACCAAAGTCATCAGCAGATTGCCATAAAAAAGAACACCGGCCGGCTGCTGTCATGTCACTGTCAGTCAAGTGTCAGTCAGTCAGTGACAACTGACAGGTAAAGGCAGGACATGAGGACAGTACTCAGCAGAAGTAAATAGAGAATTATTTAAATTATATGTCTGGTACATTATCAGACAAATTTGTTTTGTGATTGGTGTCGGTGTTTTGTATAATGTTTTTAAATATTTTGGTTTTAGGAATTGTTGTGTTTTCATTTTAAAGTTTAACGTTATGTTCGTTGTAGGAATTTTTATTCATATCACTTTTTTGTTCTCAATTTTTGACATTTATTTCAAATCACCTATCGTAAAAAATGTAGTTCCATATCAGCCACAACATGAACCTGTTGCTGAACGCCTTGTTCTCTTTGTGGTTGATGGGCTCAGAGCGGAATCCTTGGTCAACTACACGACGATGCCCTACCTGAGGTTCGTTTTGTATAATAATGTATTAGTCAAAACTAAAAATGTTTAAACTAACATTCATTCATCAGCTACTATTTACTTTTAGATCTGTAGCGAATTCTTATGGAAGATGGGGGATATCTAATACTCAGGTCCCGACCGAATCTCGTCCAGGACATGTGGCAGTAATTGCAGGATTCTATGAAGATCCCTCAGCTATAGCTAAAGGATGGAAAGAAAACCCTGTTGATTTTGATTCCGTTTTTAACCAAACAACCTTTACTTGGTGCTGGGGTACCTATGACATAGTGAATATATTTACTAAGGTTAACATTGATGACCATATAGTTGTTAATGATTTTGACCCTTATGATCAAAGCTTTAGTACTAATAAAAACACTACATTACTTGATACATGGGTATTTGACAATGTTGAAAGCTTTTTTCAAAAAGCTAAGCATGATAATATTATTCAGAAAAAATTACATCAAAACAAAATCATTTTCTTTTTACACCTGCTGGGAACTGACACTGCAGGGCATACTCATAAACCTAAAACAGTGTAAGTACTAATTTATTATGTAATTTAGTATTTATTTGTTTTAAACTACCCTTTTGCTAAAACTTGAAAATTGACTTCTGGCTAAAACTGCTTCATTTAATTAAATTATATATTTCTTATAGCCAATTTGCGTGTTAAAATTGTTATCAAATTATAAAAATAAAAATGCATTATTATTACCCACCAAATGACCTATGCATAATATATTCATTACAACTAGTTTGCTTAACCCGTCCGGCGCCATTTGTATGTTTTAGACAGAACTTGAAGCATGTAAAGTCAGGAGAGTATGATAAATTATCTGGCAAGTTTTTATACAGTGCCAAGCCTATCAATGTGTTAACTTGGACATCTTAGATAAGCTTTGATAATCTTAGATAAATAAAATTACCTATTTAATAAGAAACTCGCAAAGCGGGCAGGACTCGGTAGCTTAGTTGGTAAATCTATGGCATGGCACCCCAGGGATAGCGTGTTGAACTCCCGCACAAGTAAGTTGTTTTTGCGAGTTTCTTATTAAACAATTTTTTATTTAATGTTATTCATATTAAAAAATTACATTACAATTTTTTAGGAACTTCTTGACAACATTGAGTCATGTGGATGGGGGCATTAAAAAAATTGAGAAAGTTATAAGAGATTATTATGGAGATGATGGCAAAACTACATTTTTGATGACCTCAGACCATGGCATGACAGATTGGGGTAAGTTTTTCTAATGAGACTTTGTAGACTAATAGACTTTGTTTCATCTGTTCACTGTTTTATTTTTTATCTTTTCATCAACATAGGTACAGTACTTCTACATTAGTAATATCTCTTGGTATTACCATATTCACCCGAATATTGTATATTTCCTTGTCTACTTTGTGCTGTCATCCAAACTACTTAACTAATTGGTGTTGTTGTTACCTTTTCATGCCTAAAACACAGGTGTACAGAAACGGACATAGGTTAACTTTTGTCCCGAAAAAAAGTAGGTACTTAATGTTCCCGAGAAAAACAACAATAACTTTCTTAAGATAATAGATGGCACCACGTGACTTTCAAATCATGATTAAATTTTAAATAAGTTCAAATTCTAAATTAATGCGAGAGAAGCCGTGAGCTATTGAATTCTGAATACAAGGTACTATTTATCACGCATGTTTGACAATCTATTTATTTAATCTACGTTTGCTGTTACAGGTTCACATGGGGCAGGTGATAATCATGAAACTGAAACTCCTTATGTAATATGGGGTTCTGGAGTGAAACAAACAGTAAAAAATCAACTTGACCCTAATACAGAAGGCATGTCCTTAGACCATAGACTGGATATTAATCAAGTGGATTTGACACCACTCATGTCTACTATACTTTCCATTCCTGTTCCCGTCAATTCTAAAGTAATTGTTTTTTCTTATACCTGCCATAAGTTCTTCCTGAGTCTTGGATGCAGTTACATACTTACATTTATTCCAGCTGTAGCAGTTTACACACACTAGGTAGATTCATTTCGGGAATCGAATGCGCGACTGCCATCTGTGGAGTCGATATCCAAATACATAGCCAATTTGCAAAGTACCTATTTTATTTTATACTAGCGAACCCATCACTCATCAGACGTTGAACCCGAACGCTGGCTATGGCATAATCGGTGCATCCGTTCCGTTTGGAACTAGATTTACACACAGGAGAATAATATATAATGTAAATAGATGATGCACTTTGTGCATTGGTATATCAGTATTTAATTATAATTTAAATATAAAGATAGTTAAGAAATATCTAGAGGTCTGCAACCCTAAGCCCCTAGCCCTGTACATACCCTTAGAATGGGTATAAATTGCAGACTTAGTAGATGAAGGAAATGGAATAAAATATTGATGTTCTGATTTCAGGGAAAATTAACTTATGATCTATTAGATATGACCTTGAGTAACAAAGCCAAAGCTATATATAGTAATAGTAGACAATTAGCATCACAATACAACAAGAAACGAATGGATGTGGAAGAGAATGCCATCTCATACATTTATCAACCTTATGAACCATTTAGCAAAGAAAATTACCAAGAGATTATTGAATTCACTGAGAAGTTACTTGCTAAAGAAGAATATGAAAAGTTGATACTATTGAGTGAAGAAATCATTAATCTAAGTCTAGAAGGTCTCAAATATTATCATAATTATTACCAGCAACCACTTCTTGTACTAGTCACGTTATCATTCTTGGGATGGATAGCATGTTTACTAAAAATATTATCAGAACAAAAAATCAATTCTCAAGCAGAAACATCTAACTTGAGAAATATAGTTTCATCAAAAAGTTTGATGTACCTGAGATACCTTAATACAGTGTTTGGTTCCTTATGTTTGATTTCACTGTATTTAATTTATGGTATGTACAATTCTAATTCACTCTGACGTGGGCCTAAGACGCTGCCGTAAGCTCATTTTGATAATTTAAGTTTTACATTAATTTTTCTTTAAAATTTCAGCTCAAAATTTACCACTGCAGTATTACTTGTATTCTATAATGCCTTTAATTTTATGGTGGTATGTCTTATCATCATTACCTCTTTGGATAAAAGGTTTTACCCAATTTAGAAAAAACAAAAGACTTTTCCTGTTATTCGTTCAGATTATATGTTATACTTTGGGTTCTTTTGCACTGGTAAGTATAATATATAGTATTTTTTATGGACACAGAAAGAAATCAAAATAAAAAAATACTGCTGCAATATTGTAACACCAAGTTAGCAAATTGTAGAAGATTGTTAACAGCTGTTTCAAGGCCTAAAGGGAATTTGAAATTGGATAAATATGGGCAGCGATATTATGGTAGCACAATTAGTAAGAGAATTGCCATGCCAATGTCGCGGGTTCGAGACCCGCTCGTGTCTTATTTTGTTTTTTTCAATTTCCTCTAATTTATCTTTTTATTAATATTTACAGGGTCTGTCATTCACATACAGGTGGATGTTGAGTGTTCCTCTATTGGGTATGGGTTTATGGCCATTTGTTTCATCGCAGAGACGCCATTTAACAAACCCAATACTGATTGCTTGGCTTGTTGGCTGCGTTTTACTTAGTATTTTTTCCTTCATGCCTGTGGTTGGAAAAAATGCTTTTATTAAACTAGTGTAAGTATTGCGATGTCTTTTGTTAAGTAATTATGAGTCCGGGAAACTTGGGTTTTAATTGATTAATCCAGAGAGCTAAGCTTAAGAGCCCAGTTTTTAGGTTGAGCTGTTAAGTATGAAGGTAAATTCTAATAGGCCATGCCTGAGCCAAGTGTTACATTAGAAAATAAACTTAAATGTATGTGCACAAGGTTTAGTTTCCTCCGAAGCTTTAATATTGTTACCGTTCTAACAGTTCTACCTACTTATTTTTTTCTCAAATGTCTTATGTTTTAAACTTGCCAAAGCACTTCTTTTCATTGAAAAGTATAATGTGCAAATAACTAAAGAGTTTCAATACCTACTCGACAAAAAAATCATTTGACTGCATGATTAGATCGACTGTCGTTGTTGTACAATAAAGATTAGCTAAAATTGTTACCTATGTTTAATGTTACCTATAGTAATTTCGATTAATTCTTAATTTTCACATCTTAGGTACTTAAAGTTGATATTTGTGTGAGTCTAATATAACGTGCTGTTTACATAAGCAAACTTTTTTTTCAGCATATCTGCAGGTGTTATTTGGGTACTAGTAATTGTTGTGTACATGCAACAAATATTACTGCCACTAAGTTACAGCAACTATGAAAATAATAGAGATTTTCTTCTTGCTGTAATTCAATCGTTGTTGCTTCTGTTATCTCTACATAATATTTATGTGCAATCACAGAGATTTGAACAAAGCACCCCAGTGTCATATTATTATCAGACACTGGCGTGGATTACAGCAGGTACATTTTGAAAACCTAAATAATAACCAATGACAGTAAATACTAAGTTTAATCAAATTAATATTAAATATTTTATTTTCAGCAATTTCCTTTATTCTACCTCTAATGTCGTCTAAAAGGCTGGTTTGTCGTCTATTAGCTATAAATACATCGATATTAAATATTTACCTTTTGTTATCAGTCTCTCACGAAGGACTTTTTATAGTCGCATTGATACTCAATTTAATTTGTTGGATATTTATCGAATTTAGACTACTGCACATAAAAGATATGAAGGTAATATTTTAACTTTATTTTCTTATCAGAATTAATAAATAAGTCTTTTTTTTTAGTTTTATTCTACCGAAGATGATTACTTGTTATGGCTAATCGAACCCTGACACAGTTGTAGCGAGGTAGCGACGCGATAATTACAAGTAGACCACGTGTAAAAGAAGTACAGAATGATATTTAAAAAAAGAAAAACACATCAATGTGGCTAGAACTAATACTGTCACTATTTGACTTACAGCTCATGGAAAGCAGTTTTGAGAAAGACGACGGAATAAAATCTTTCACGACAATCGAGAGAGGAATAAGTAGCCAAGATTTTAGAAGAGCATTCTTTTTTGTATCCTTTTTTAAGTTATCTTCTATGTTGGTTAACTGCCTCTAGTGTAGTTAGTGCTTCTGCCTCTCTAGTGGTCGCGACTTCTAAGCATGAAGTCCCGGGTTCGCTTTCAATTTTATTGTGTTATTGGGTTTTTCATCTTGAAAATCATAGTAGGCGCAAGTGATAGGTTACAGGCCGCCCCTAGTATACGGGAGTCATAACTGACAAAAAGTAGGTGTTAAATACACCTCCTCGCCTAACTGGCGTGATGTTATATTAGTATTAACATAGCATCATCTTAGATAAAATTGACTTTCGTATTGGAGAAGTCGTACTATTATATAAATTTTCTACATTTTGTTCTTGTACATAGAAGTTGTCTACCTACAATACAAATAACTCCTTAACAATTGCTCCAGGTGTTGTATATTATTTTAGCCTTTTTTGGAACTGGTAACATAGCCTCTCTGAACTCATTTGAAGTAAGATGGGTGACATGTTTCA
This sequence comes from Protodeltote pygarga, assembly GCA_936450705.2. NCBI lineage: Eukaryota > Metazoa > Arthropoda > Insecta > Lepidoptera > Noctuidae > Protodeltote > Protodeltote pygarga. Next base: position 7,847,257 of record OW388249.2, on the reverse strand, counting down.
TTACTTCATTCCAGCCTTTTGTAATAACTGGACTCATATTATTGAAAACATTGGCTCCATTTTTGAGTGTTGCTTGCAGTTTTAGAGCAGTGCAACATTTAACAAAGGTAATATAAATATGCATAGGTACCATAACTTGTATTTTTTTTTTGTTAATACCAAGTATTTTATATAAATTTGTTTTTTCATTAATATTTTTTGTGAATTTTTTACATGTTATAGCACATGATAGCTTATTAAATATAATTATTTAATAAGAAAATTTGAAAAAAAACAATTGATACGGATAGGATTCGAACCCACGATCTTCGACATACCGTGTCGACGCTCTAACCGCTGAGCCACCGTATCCCATCGGCATCAATCGAAATTTCAAATCTCTTTTACACGCCTTAGGCGTGTGGCGACATCTATCGAAATACATTACGTATTCCGACCCAGTGCTCTAAACTTTGCAGTTTAAGTAGACACCGATGCGATATCACCAATTTTCTTAATATTTTTTGTGAATTTTTTACATGTTATAGCACATGATAGCTTATTAAATATAATTATTTAATAAGAAAATTTGAAAAAACAATTGATACGGATAGGATTCGAACCCACGATCTTCGACATACCGTGTCGACGCTCTAACCGCTGAGCCACCGTATCCCATCGGCATCAATCGAAATTTCAAATCTCTTTTACACGCCTTAGGCGTGTGGCGACATCTATCGAAATACATTACGTATTCCGACCCAGTGCTCTAAACTTTGCAGTTTAAGTAGACACCGATGCGATATCACCAATTTTCTTAATATTTTTTGTGAATTTTTTACATGTTATAGCACATGATAGCTTATTAAATATAATTATTTAATAAGAAAATTTGAAAAAACAATTGATACGGATAGGATTCGAACCCACGATCTTCGACATACCGTGTCGACGCTCTAACCGCTGAGCCACCGTATCCCATCGGCATCAATCGAAATTTCAAATCTCTTTTACACGCCTTAGGCGTGTGGCGACATCTATCGAAATACATTACGTATTCCGACCCAGTGCTCTAAACTTTGCAGTTTAAGTAGACACCGATGCGATATCACCAATTTTCTTAATATTTTTTGTGAATTTTTTACATGTTATAGCACATGATAGCTTATTAAATATAATTATTTAATAAGAAAATTTGAAAAAACAATTGATACGGATAGGATTCGAACCCACGATCTTCGACATACCGTGTCGACGCTCTAACCGCTGAGCCACCGTATCCCATCGGCATCAATCGAAATTTCAAATCTCTTTTACACGCCTTAGGCGTGTGGCGACATCTATCGAAATACATTACGTATTCCGACCCAGTGCTCTAAACTTTGCAGTTTAAGTAGACACCGATGCGATATCACCAATTTTCTTAATATTTTTTGTGAATTTTTTACATGTTATAGCACATGATAGCTTATTAAATATAATTATTTAATAAGAAAATTTGAAAAAACAATTGATACGGATAGGATTCGAACCCACGATCTTCGACATACCGTGTCGACGCTCTAACCGCTGAGCCACCGTATCCCATCGGCATCAATCGAAATTTCAAATCTCTTTTACACGCCTTAGGCGTGTGGCGACATCTATCGAAATACATTACGTATTCCGACCCAGTGCTCTAAACTTTGCAGTTTAAGTAGACACCGATGCGATATCACCAATTTTCTTAATATTTTTTGTGAATTTTTTACATGTTATAGCACATGATAGCTTATTAAATATAATTATTTAATAAGAAAATTTGAAAAAACAATTGATACGGATAGGATTCGAACCCACGATCTTCGACATACCGTGTCGACGCTCTAACCGCTGAGCCATACGGGTCGGAATACGTAATGTATTTCGATAGATGTCGCCACACGCCTAAGGCGTGTAAAAGAGATTTGAAATTTCAATTGATGCCGATGGGATACGGTGGCTCAGCGGTTAGAGCGTCGACACGGTATGTCGAAGATCGTGGGTTCGAATCCTATCCGTATCAATTGTTTTTTCAAATTTTCTTATTAAATAATTATATTTAATAAGCTATCATGTGCTATAACATGTAAAAAATTCACAAAAAATATTAAGAAAATTGGTGATATCGCATCGGTGTCTACTTAAACTGCAAAGTTTAGAGCACTGGGTCGGAATACGTAATGTATTTCGATAGATGTCGCCACACGCCTAAGGCGTGTAAAAGAGATTTGAAATTTCGATTGATGCCGATGGAATACGGTGGCTCAGCGGTTAGAGCGTCGACACGGTATGTCGAAGATCGTGGGTTCGAATCCTATCCGTATCAATTGTTTTTTTCAAATTTTCTTATTAAATAATTATATTTAATAAGCTATCATGTGCTATAACATGTAAAAAATTCACAAAAAATATTAAGAAAATTGGTGATATCGCATCGGTGTCTACTTAAACTGCAAAGTTTAGAGCACTGGGTCGGAATACGTAATGTATTTCGATAGATGTCGCCACACGCCTAAGGCGTGTAAAAGAGATTTGAAATTTCGATTGATGCCGATGGGATACGGTGGCTCAGCGGTTAGAGCGTCGACACGGTATGTCGAAGATCGTGGGTTCGAATCCTATCCGTATCAATTGTTTTTTTCAAATTTTCTTATTAAATAATTATATTGTTTTTTCATTTCAGGCACCAACTGGTTACCTAAATATTATTGTTTTAATATATTCTAATTTAATGGGAATACAATTGTTATATAATGTTAGAAATACTGGAAGTTGGCTGGAAATTGGGACATCCATATCACAGTTTGTTATAGTTCAAGTGATCACTTTATTTATCGTTTTAATAAATCAAATAGCTAAATTGTTAACAGATATTAGTATTCATAGTATAACAGAAAAAATATTTAAAAGTCGTAAGAAATATTTATAAAAACAAACAGAATTGTTTTATTTCCAGCAATAAAGTTTATTTCATTATTTATAAGGAACTATATTATAATAGTTTGATGGTTTACATATACAATTCAAAGTCTATTCTATTAGAAGTGTAAAACTGACTGTCTTCTCCATGCTTTCTCACCCAAACACCAGTTTTGAAATGGCCCTCTGAGGACCACTTTTGCATTTGTTCAGTTGTATGAGGTCCAGATATATCTTCATCATTCTGATTCCACTTAAATTCCCATTTTACTACTTGCTGTTCTTCCTCATCATTTTCATTCTCATTGGTTTCTGGTTTATTTTGACCTAAAACATTTTTCTCTTTTTGGTCAAAATCATCTGCATACATGTCTAAACCAGCATCATCATTTTTACTTTTGTGTTTAGCTATGATTGTACTAATCTTTTCATATGTTTCTTGATAAATGTCCATGTTACCCAACTTTGTCAAAATTTGGTTGGCAAGTTCTGTTACTCTAGTAACAATTTTACTATTCTCATCAACAATACCAGCCTTTTTCCTTTTCCAGCGCTCAGCACTAGATATCTTTGAACTTGCACCTGCAAATAACAATATATTCTATATAATAATTTGTGAGTGTTATGATCATTGACGTAGGTATAAGGAGGTCAAGAAATTGGCTCTTGATAGGGAGAGCTGAAAGAAGCTGCATCGACAAGAGCATGGCTCTTAAATAAATGATGATGATGATCATTGACTAGCAAGTCAGAGGCCTCAGGTTCGAATCTCATCTCTCGACTTTTCGTAAGTTTTATGTGTAAATTATAAATTAATTAATTATTGAATAGTGTGAGTGAGTGATGAGCGCAGACAAATACATGAGGAAATTAATTTTTATTTATATAGATAATTGAAATAATTTCCTTTTCTGAAACATATTGAACTTTTCTGAAACATATTGAACTAAACGGACATATTTATGCATTGAAATAAATGATTTAATTTATTTCAATAATGAGTATTCAGGAATTAACAATTATACATTTAAACATAAAATAAAATTAAGAATTACATTAAAATTATTTACAAATTAAATCTAGGCGACAAAAAAATTCTCCCCGTCACCGTCGTGTGCAGGCAGTGTGCCCAAGAGGCTGGCAGCATTGCCACGCTGAATGGCATGATTCTTTGAGCAAAGAAATAGCAATTGATTTCAGCCTGGATTAAAATAGAACCTATATTGGGATTAAGAATGAAATAAACTCACCAAGACGTTGAAGAGTTTTAGCAATAGTTTCCTTGGGCTTCATATGCTGTATAATTTCTTGGTAATTTTCCAACAAATCAAATTTTTCTTCTGGCTGTTCATCCTCGCTACTGGATTCATCACCAAGACCTTTATTTTCATCATCTTTGTGGACTTTATACTTATCTTCTGGCCTTCCTTTGACTTTGACCCAGTCTATGTTGTCAAGCCAGCCATCTCTGATCTCTTTCTCTTTCTTCCAATGGTAGTGACCTTGATTATCAAAGTGACCTTCTTCAAGTTCTTCTTTCATGTTGAAAGGAGTAATTGTAATCTGTAACAACACATGTTTTCATTATACTAGGTACCTATTATAAACTATAGTAAATATAATATAATAATAAAAAATAAATTTAAATATACCTTACAGCGAAAACTGCTCAATTATTATTCACATTGTATAACAAATAAAAATGAGCGGATCTAGTCGTCAAGATAATAGAAATGTGATGAACCATGGTGTTGAAGAGTCAACATTGTTTGGTGTTAATTTATCATCGAAACATGATACAGGTAGGTACCGCTGAATTAGGGTTGTTATATAGATTTGAAGATGTAGGACGATTATGACACAATTTACTCACTTCACCTTCCATTCCACCGACACCGTCTTCTTCTCCTTCAATATCATCAGCTCGGAGAACATTGTTCTTTTCCTCCTCTGCGCCACTGTCTTCTTCATCGGAGTCTAGCGAATGCTTTTTACCTTCCTTCTTTTGGGACTGAGGAGCCTTAGCTGGTTCTTCAATATCAAAAGCTTCAGAAGCTGGTCGCTTTGCCATTTTGCATAGAAGTTTCGGTATGACGCTCGGGATTGTATCAAAGAAACAATTACTAACAAATACAAAAGAAAGATTATATTTTAACTAAAAACCACAGACTAGCTAGCTATAGCTATGTTTAGACAGTGTCACAGTGACAGTCGTGAGCGTGACAGTGACAGTCTGACTGAAGTGACATCTATTGTTGAAGAGTTGAGAACTTGAGCTGGCAATACTGCCTTGTCCTGCAAGCCGTCTCAGTCAGTCAACAGTGCCAATTCAGTTGAGTGTAAAGATATGCCTTTCGTTTGCATGTTTTGTTTGCTCTCTTCTAGAAAAGGCGACTAAAGAAACAACACTGCAATCGCGTTGGCCAAAAAGAGTCTGCAAAAGTTGACGGCGCCACTGGCGCACTTCTCATATTAAAACTCAAAATATTATGTTATTTGGTATTACACATTTCTATGACGAATTTTCGTCATCAATTAGAATCAAAATATTTATTTCAGGTTCATATTATATATTTTGAGTAGAAAATTAAAATAAAACTAGATCTACAGTTTAACAAAAAAGTTTGCAGAAATTGAGGGCGTCACTAGCGCACTTCACAAACTAAAACTCAAAATCACAAGTTATTTGGCACTTAAATATTTCTATGACGAATTGTATAATCAAATGAATAACTTTTAAGTTATTTTAGTACTTACAAACTAAGTTTTTATTTTTAGTTCCAGCTGTCACCGCCTCTCTTTTTTGCCAAGGTGTGTACATATTATATATTAATAGGTACCTTAAAAATAAATAAATAAAGGAAAAAAGACCGCTACCAGTAGGCAACATCCCCAAAAAGCTGGCTGCATTGCCTCGCTTCTTCTTATCGTATAGTTGATTAACAACCTGATGTCAGAGTTTAAAGGCCGCCCGTAGTTCGTAGGCCTCTGACATGGCTTTACAGACCATTGAAAAATCTCTCAGGTGCACACCTGAGAGATTTTTTCATTTTTTTTTTTGGTTTCATCACGATGTGTTCTAGCAAGTGATAATTAATTTATAATACGCACATAACTTACGAAAAGTCAGAGGTGCGCGCCTTGGGATCGAACTCGAGACACTTATCAGTCGACGGTCATACCACTATGCTATCAGTGCTTGCCTCACTGAATAGCTATATAGCAGCCTTTGGGTCAAACAAGCACTGGCGCATTTCTCAATTCATAATTAGAAATTATTTTATACCTACATATTTCATTGACGAATTTATTGACATCAAATCTATTGAAATGAATCAATTTTAGTACTTAAAAACTTAGTTTTTAAGATTTTTATTTTTAGCTCTAGTTGCCAACTCAGACTCGTTTTTGCCATGCTGTACCTACATTTTATTTTACGATGGTTAGTGTCGAGAAATACATATTTATCATAAATATGTACGTAATTCTACACAATTATACTATAGTATCTTTAATCTCTGATATAGTTTAACTTAAAATTAACATTTTAACTAGGTATCATTTCGAATTATAATAAAATCATAAAACATGGAATAAGAGGGTAGTTCAAAAAAATCTAATTGGCTTTCTATTATGATGGTTTCTTGTTTGTCGGCCCTTGATGAATCTTTCTACAATCTGTATAATAATGGAACGGACAATTTGATTTTTTAAAACTACCCTCATAGTCCTACTAGGTGTAATTCTGATCACGGAACATAATATGCGAGATTAAAAACCACGCGGTGAGATATTGCGGTGCGGGCACTTGCCTTAGTCTCCTTACAAGCACCTGAGATTGACCCCGCCGCTTTCTGTTTTTGTACCATTGATAATATTATTATATGTATTTCCAAAGAAATTATTTAATTAGGTACTAGAATGATTAAACACAATATACATATTATACCTACGTAGAGAGAGTATCTCTCTGCTTAGCCTTTTCCCAACTATGTTGGGGTCGGCTTCAAGTCTTACCGGATGCAGCTGAATACCAGTGTTTTACAGAGAGACTGCCTATCAGACCTCCACAACCCAGATACTGGGTTACACGATACCCCTTAGTAACTACCCGTAACAACTGTCAAAGATCTACAACTGACAGTCGGGGCCAACAGCTTAACGTGCTATCCGAGGCAGGGAGAGTGATAATTAATTTATAAAACGCACATAACTTACGAAAGTCAGAGGTGCGCGCCTTGGGTTCGAACCCGAGACCTCTGACTTGCCAGTTAAGTCACCACCTCTAGGCTATCACGACGAGAGTATATATAATAGGTATGTAATAATAATAATGTACAGAGGAAGAGTTTAAAATATATTTGAACGTTAATTTTTTAGCTGTGCCGGAGCGGTGTCGTGTAAGCTATGACCTTTATTGTTGCGTTTTTAGTCGTCTTAAAGACGTCAACAACAAAGATTTTTTGGATGGATAGCTACATTTACCACCTATCGAAGGCATGTGATTATCGGCGGCTATAAGAACGAATTTGTGAAATTTAACATTAATTATTGACTTTACATCGGTCTAACTCGTGTACATGATCATTAATACATACCTAACCAAAGGAATTCATCGCTGACTTGTTAATAATAAAAAAATTTGAAGATAAACTTTGAATACAATTTCTAGTAGCTATAATAGCCCCGAGTGACCTTACTTTAAATCAGCGGTGTCTGTCTAATATGGTTACTACATTTTTTTAATTTTACAAAAACGGTTGCCTGAAACAGTTACTTGATTGTATTAAAACAGTTATGTTTTAATACAATCAAGTAACCTTATAATGATGCTTTCTAATAAGGTATATTGTGATATACAATTTCAATTGTTGTTCAAATTTCTTCTTACTATACCACTTTTATAATATTTTTTTTATTGTTGGGAAGATGGACTGCAGAAAGTGTAGAACAGGGAAAAATAGGGTCAGAGGATACGAAACGGGGCACTATGAAAAAAAGACTTATTTTTATTCTATGCATGGTCGAGGGTGGGCTTGGTCGACGGAGCCCCGCTTCGCGGGGCTCCTACTTCTAGGTGGTTTATAAAAAAATAACCACGAAGGGAATGGCGGGGTCTATTCGACCCCGCCATCCTCTTCTAACCTAACCTACCCGAGTCGGGGTACTCTGAGTCGGGGTGTTAACCATATTATGATGCTCGACTCCGCAGTTTCGGCTTTTTGGTCGCCTTACGCCTTAGTAAATGAAATCCTTTCTTCATCAGTTTTACGGCGAACCGATGGTTGGAGACAAAAATCACCCAGATGCTTTTAGTCTTAAATTTAGGTGTTCTATACGATAGAATCGAAAAAACGCGATATTAAAAAAAATATATATTTTCGTCTAAATTTTTCTGTTTTTTCCTCAGTGCCCCGTTTCGTACACTCCAACCGAAAGTAGATACATTATTATAGATTAAAAATCAGTATATCACACAGTATTGTCTTCCTCCTGTATTGTAGGTAGGTAGAAAAAAAAAGTCGCTATTTAAGTCTATGTGTTATTTATAGGAATACATTATAAGGTAATATCACATAATAAGGTACCTTTTAGTTTTTTTTCCATATTAAAGTTTTGTTATTAGCGGGCATTTCTATAGTATCCATAAGTGACAAATTGTTCTGTTCTGCTAATTTTACAAGGTCAGTCATATCTCTCAAGCCCCATGATGAATTCCTAGCTCTAAGAGAAGCATCAAATTGAACATTACTTTCTGGAGTTATTACACCATCTTTGCTATAAGGCCCATAAGTAATCATAAGAGCATCGGGTTTTAAATAATTTCCTGCATTCTCAAATAATCCAATTGTACAAGCATATGGGCTTATGTGAATCATGTTGGCATTATACATGTAATCAACACTATTTTCTTCAAATCCATAGAATGTTAATTTATTGCATATGTCAACAAGCATTGGTGGAAGAATATTTTTGGTTGGACAATTTTCAGCATAGTATCTTATACTTGCAAGCAAACTGTCATCCACTTCAGTGGGTTGAAACTTTACTCCTGGGAAATTGGGGGCAAAATGTGCCAAGTGTTGTCCAGAGCCTGATGCTATCTCCAAGAATAGCGGGCTTTCTTCATCCTCAATGCTATCAACATCACTTATGATAAATCTTTTTAACACTTGTAGTATTGGGTCCTGGTTTCTAGTTGCAGCAGGATAAATTAATTTCTGATCATTTATACTGAAAACAAAAGTAATATTGTATTTTATTTTAGTAATTATCGTAATGGGACACGCCGACGGCTTATGGGTTGTAAACCAGTAAAATTAACATACCTGTCGTCTCCAGCAAAGTAACAAGCAGCATCTTTAGCCATTGACATTGGCTTTATTTTATAGGTTTTACGAATCAGAAGTTTCAGAAAATGAATTTTGGCTGCTTCATATAACTACTAATATATAAAATACTTTGCACCTCAGGTGTTATTTTTTAATTATGATGAATCTAGTTTCAAGTTTCTAAATACCTTGCAATGCAATGCTTTGCTGCCCTTATTTTGAGAAATGGGCGAACAAGCAAATAGTGAGCTAGTATGGTTCAATTTTTTTTATTCTAAGTACGATAGTTATTCACCGCAGAACTACTTTACAAGACGAAGATTCATTAGTATCGATCTAAAACCCAGCTAGAACTGAAATCTGTACTAACTTTATCACAAATGTTCACCCAACCAAGTCCCATAACCAACTGGCAAGTGACAAGTGACAAATGACAATACGGTACCTAATCTGTGCTGTCAATGTCAATATTGTCAATCTGACTGAGCTGAGTAGGGATGTAGATACCATTTATCGAATTATTAATACAGCACTAATATCGATGGCCGTGAGGCATCGATATGTAAAAACCACTATTTAATTAATACGATATTTTGCCATACGATACGCATTGATATATCGTATCCACGTATCACATCAAACTGTGATGAACTGACGATATTTTGTTTGCTTATAATTTTTTTATTGGTCCAGCTGCCTTACACTCTTAGAGTATTTATATAGAATACTCTAATCTTACACTCTTTTTTGCCTAGTATCATTTTGGAATGCATTATGCAATAAATATTTGAATTTGAAAAAGTTTGAGTTAATTGAAGTTTTAGTTTTGAGTTAGTTGAGTCGTGAACGTGATAGCCTAGTGGTGGGGACCGTTGACTGGCAAGTCAAAGGTCTCGGGTTCGAACCCAAGGCGCGCAGTAAATATATTAGTGTGAAATATATTTTTTCGGGTTGACACAAATTTGTACAAGTTTACCACCACTTTACTACTTGAGCGAGTCCAGAATAAATGTCTTTTCTTTCTTTCTTTCTTTACTTTAACATGAATTATCGTATTCATCATCACCATTATCATTAATCATTATTATTAATCACCATCATCTTAAAAGAAGAAAATAAAATAAGACAAGACTAACGTAAGACTAGGCAATATGGTCAAAAGACAAATTAAAACCAAAAAAAAGTTTTATTTTCTTTATTTATTAATTTTAAGGTAGTTAGTTTTGTTTAAATATATAGTTTTACAACAGTATTTAGTATTGTGTATTTGTATTTTAAGTTACCTAAAAAAAAAGTTACTAACAAAACGTTGTATCAAAATGACAATTCAATTGACACATTGACTGTCATTGACAGTGACACTGACAGACAGGACTAGGACAGTTTGTATTTTGTTCATGTCGTTTTGTCTCTTTTTGTTTACTGACGCTACAAAGTGATTCAAATAAATAGTTTATGAGTTAAGTTAGATAGTGCACGTTTTATTGTCTGGTTGTAGCTTGTTGCATTGTTCATGTTGTGAACATTTTTTTGTGAGCCGAAAACTTATTAGCACTGATGTCTAAAGACAGAGATCAACTAATTTGTGAAAAATTCTGGTTAGTACTTTGGTAAAGAACCAAAGATACAGTCTCTACTGAATACTAAAGCACTCGTGGTCGGTCAGACGCGACTCAATTGCCTCAAATAACAGAACGAGAAGAAATATTTTAGATAAATTAATGTATGTTGAGATTGCAGTGAAATGAATAATTTTCAAAAACAGTTTATTATGAATATGTTCTTAGATAACGACAATGTGTGTACACTAAATAGACTAGTAGTAGCAGTAGCAAATATTGTTAACGATAATAATGATAATATGAATACATTCAATAATGCTCTGAAGAAGGAGTTCCAACAAACATCTCAGAATTTAGAGAATGAATATCCTGGCATTGTTCCTGTTACTCGCCGCCTTAAAGGATTCTATGAAAACACAGTACAAAACTTTACAAATGAAGATTATATTGAGAGATTTGAAATGAAAAGGACTACTGTTCAGGTATTTTCATTTATTTCAATATTGTACTATTGGGATCTCTTCATTGGGAGTAGGTCCATATTGGACTTAAAACATTCATGCTGTATAATAGTTGTCTACCAGAAAGCCATAAGACAGATATAGTTACTGGAATAAAATAAAACTAAATTGATAATATACCTACCTTATAAAATTAATGAATTTGTATTTTATGTTTTCAGGCACTCATAAAGCTTTTAAAGAATAGTGTAAAACCTGGCAACATTCCTCTTGACAAAAAAGTTCATGTGTTTCTTTGGCTTCTGGTGAGTTACTGTTCTTATAATGAAGTAGGCAAATTATTTGGTTTGCACAAATCAACAGTAAGCTACATATTTCATGAGATTGCCACTCATCTTACTGAACAAAAATATAATTTTATCAGTTGGCCATCAGTAGAGGAACAGCACATCACAAGAATAAAGGTGAACAGTAGGTATAAGTTCCCAAACTGTGTTGGTTTTATAGATGCTTGTCGGTTTAAAGTGGGATCAAAGAGAAATAAAAGAGATAAACCAGATATCATCCTCTTACAAGCTGTCTGTGATGAGTCTCTAATATTTATGGACATTCATGTAGGCGAAATAGGCAAAACAAGAAAAAATAGAGTTTTCAGAGAAAGTGCCCTATCTCATGAATTAAAGAACTTTGTGGAGTTTGAGAATCACATTTTGGGAGACTCTGAATATAAATTGAAGAAAAACTTGATTACTCCATTTACAAGTGAGGAATTATTGACAAGTGAAGAGATGAAGTTTAATGAGATTCATTGGAAAACTCGTAGCTACATCGGTCATGCATTTGAATTAATGAAGGAGAGATTTCTGAAATTAAATCATATTGACATTGTGAAGCCAGAGTCTGTTCAACTACTAATATCTGTAGCATGTATACTACACAATTTTATACTGATACGTGAAGGGTGCTCAGAAGTGAAAGAGGAAGCTGTGGCTTGTGATGATGGTGTGTCCATTAACACTAGTATAGTTCAAACTGCTGCTGAGAAAAGACAGTTTTTGTGCAATTATATTAATTATATTGATTTAGATACAGAGGATATGTGAGTGTTTGTGTTAATTTTAAGAGTGACCTTTAATTTATTGTGATAAAGAATAAACTCTGTGCCATTTTGATATGTAATTGTGACTACCAGAACATCTGGGTTTAATTCCAGCCAAGATTTTACGGTGTGAATAATAATTGTTGCTACCCTTTATTTTTGTTTATTTATTAGGAATGCTAGGTAATTATAATTCTTTAGTATAATTATATAACTTAATTTGAAAATTAATTGATGAAAGTCTGATATGTAATTTATATATGTTATATACATAAGTTAGGGTAAGTAAAATGATATTAAATTGAGAATAAAACCACTTTTTAAATGTTTTAATACTTATATTTTCTCCTCTAGTACTGAAATTTATATAATTGCCAGCATTATGATATAAAAAATATAAATAAAACATATTTTTGAGTGAGTACTAATGACATTGTATTGAGGACATACATTTAAGTATTTGATACAGTAACAACATCAGTATTAATATAAATGATTCAAAAATGTTTTAATAATTCATTACCATACACACTATCATGTTATGAAACATTTTGTGATACTCACTTTGTTTATACATAGGTAAATCACTTAGTATATTCATACTCTCTACTGCTTATTTATTTGTATGTACAGAAATAGATATAATTTTATTTTTGCTTAAAACTTAAAAGACTTTGATTGTTTTACGGTGGGAATACTAGCTCATTTTAGATATCTGGTGGTTATTTCAGCCTAATAAGTTTTTTTATCCATATCAATACTGTAGCTTCAGTTTACATATTGGAATAAAATATTTAACAAACAAATCTACACATAAACAATTCTGCAAGGGCGTATACAATTAATAGCAAGTCAAGCTTACTTGTTTTATATAGGAAAATTAAAGTGCAGACCTTACATAAGCCTGTTTGGTATCATAGTTTACAAATAAATAATTTTCTCTGTCTTGATGTATCCTACATAACATTAGGCACTAAATTGGCAACCTACAAGGCACTATGCACTTAGCACAGCAATATATGCTATTTAATAATAATTATATTATGATTTTAAATTGTAACAAAATTTATAACTCTATTACATTACTACAGCTCGTTATACTAATTTGCAGTTTTTTTTTTGTTAAAAAATCATCTTATTGTCTTTGAGGTACGCGACCGAGTTGCTTCCCCAACGCGTCTGTTAATTTCAGGGCAGGGGTACACAACCCTCCTCTTGGTTGGTTTTTATTACCTATTACTAGCATCAGCATGTTTAATTGATATTTCGCGTCTTTTGACGTCCTCTTTTGCGATCGCGTAGCTCAAAGTAAGTAGGTATACCTTTATCGATGAAAAATAAGTTATATCGTAATTCATATTTGATAAAACGTCTAATAATCAGCAGAACGGAATTTGTATGTACTCCTTCATTTATAAACTTTAAAACATTAAAATAATTACTGCAAAATAAATGTGCCTAACGAAATTAAAATACATTGATATTTAGTCAACTAATATTTAAAAATATTCAATGTATTTGTAAGTTTATCGATCTCATTTTGCTAAATGACCTGACTATGTCAAATCACGATATCATTGAGCCCTTTGGCTGTAGACAGAAGTAACAATATAACTCTATATACACATTTAATTATATTTACAATAGCTGCACCTTTATATTACTTCCTACGTTTTTACGATTATGGAATGTCACAAAACTGTATCTAACTAATACTAAAGCCGAATATTTACAATCGGTGAAATGAGTCCTATCAGTCTGCTTACCTGTTTTTCTTCAATTTATGACAATTGTCTAGTGTTTTTACAAAAACATATAATATCATTTCATGATTTTATTTAAAAAGAAAAACAACATTATATAAACTGCTGCGCTGTTAAACGACATTACACTCCATAAATGATTACAGTCGTTCCGATAAATCATTGTTTAAATGCAATATTCACCGTTTACATGAGTAAATAACAACATTACCTATTAGGGATAACGAGTAGACTGTACACAGGTAGGAGACGAGACAATTTATTTACACAGTCACAGTCAACACTTTAGTCTATCACGTTACACAATTACACATCACTGTCTTAGCCGAATGTTTTCGGACTACTTGGCACACGCGACACCATACTAATATCTCACGCAATCACTTCTCAATGGATCCGTACATGGTTTGTTTAGGTAATTCTCAAATATAAGTCTTTTTCACTTTTTGTAAAGTGCCGCACTTGAGATCCTTGTCTAAAGATTCGGTGGAGTTTCGTAAGTCAAGCGTGCGCTCTTTACCAAGCTCTAGGTGTAAGTTGTCCTGTTTCGGGCACACATTCGCCACCATGTTCACGTTTTTTGATCGAGGCATATATGCCGTATTAGCATTTAACGGAGTTTCCAACGGGCTTAATCTGAAAGATATAACATTGTTATAATGGCAGAATAGCTTCATTATCGTTTGCATTCACCTACGTAATGAACAGGACGTTAATATTTGTACAGTGATTTGCTAATGTGTTTATCTCATTAGCATGTCGTCTGAACAGAATGTAAATATGTTACATGTGTAGTGCAGAAACGATTCGTGAGTAAGCATGTCATATCAAGGTCAATAAATACAATAACTAGTGCGAGGGCTTTAAATGTGGTAAAAACTTTCAGCGAGCATTTGCAGATTACAACTAGACTCACTTCTGGAAATCATAAAAACTCGCCTGTAAAGGAAAACTCTATTGTAAGTCGTAAACTAACTGATCACCTATTAAAACAAATTTATTTATTTGATACCTACTAGATAAAAAAATAGCAAAATTAAGTACCTGTTTAAATGATTATGTTGTTCATTGAAGGGTGAGGTATCGGTAAAAAACGGGTGTCGAAATCGTCGTGAGAAAAGATATCCAATAACGAAGCCGACCATGAGAGTAACGAGACACGACGCTACGACTGCAGTAAGCAATGCTTGTGCACTGTAAATGTTGCCGTCAGCGGCTTCTACCGTCAGCAAATCTATGGAATTAAAATATGTTACTTGTAACATAGTTCTAACAGTATCTAAAAAATATTTTATAAATATTTTTTGGTTTACTATCGGTATTTACCTGTTTCATGTTTGTTGTTAGTAGTACTTTTGTCTTCTGATAGCACATTTGTTTCAACGACTTCTATTAATATCTCATTTTGAATATCGTCTGTTTTTTGACGCATTTCTGATTCTGAATGTGTAGGCTTCTTTGTGCCTGGATTTCTATTGCTATGTCGATCACCCGGCAAGAGAGCTGGCAGTTTATTACATATATCAGTCTTTCCATATTCTACATTTTGTAGAAACCTCTCGGGATTAGGAAATTGCCTGTTTCCGACCCAAGAACATACTTGCTGCTTAGAATCCCACGCACAGTGTGGATCTTGCAATGCAACACATTCCCTGAAAAAAAAATAATTTATCATTATGTAATATTATTACCTAAACAGAAGGTTATAGTCATTGTTAGTCATAAGATGACGAGGATGCATACCTGCACGATAGCACGTTTCCGCAATGTGACAATGTTACTGCTTTAATAATATCGCCAGATGCAACAATTAGTTTCTCTGTGGTTAAAGCCACGTGCATTTGTTTGATTGGGACGCCTTGAGGTAGTACTTGCACTTCTGAAATTACTGCTGTCCTTACAGGGTTTCTGCTATACTCGTCTACGCTGGCATCGAAATCTCCTTCATTGGCGGCGACATTTACAGCTTTAATAACTCTACCGTCATCGGTACCGATATACATGACATCATATTTATTACCATTCATCGCTTGAACTTGAGGATGAACTGCGATTGCTGAAAATCTGTATTGTAAACTAACTCTAATGAGAACTGGCCTTGCTAAGAAAGATGGGACAGCTTTGTCCATTAGCGGATGCGTTTTAATGAAGTTTACTGCTGAATCAGACAAAGTTCTGCTGTCTTCGACGCACGATCCTGGCTTGTTTTCGGGCATCTTTTCTTTTTCTAAGGGTAGCCAGTTAGAGTTCATACTTTCCTGACCTTTGAAAGGTCCTTCGAAAGCGTCCATGATGTCCCTCATGGAAAATGCGCATACAGCTGAACCGCCTATGGCATTTTGTGGTGTAGTAAATACTGCGTAAATAATATCATTTTTGCTGTTGCTTTTACCATACATGCCGTTTATTAGCTCCGTATTTGCTTCTGAAAAATCATAATCAATTCAGTTCAAGATTGTAGTACTTATTAAAAAAACAAAAAAGTATTGACTCTAAATTCACTTAATCGACTTACGGATTTCGTCGAAATAGAAAGGATATTCTCCGGGCATGGAACAGTTTAGACGAGTTTTCAGAAATGAAGTCCAACGGTCGCTGAATGTGTGGGGACCTCCTTTGTCGTTTAAACAAATCCTCGCAACTCTTGAGTAGACTGCCTGTTGATTTAAAATGATAACTCGTAAGAATTGTGAAGATTTTTGTTTAAATTAGATGCGATGTTATTTAACCTAATAAAGAAACACCTAGTGTCCAAAAACAGAAAACTAATTGTCAGCAAAGCGACCAAACCGAATAGTGCTTATGCAATGCTGCTAATGGTTACCATTAAAAAAATGCTGAGTCGCTACGAGGCTATAGTAGGCACTAGTTAAAATAAAATGTTTATACAACACTGACCTTGCCACAGTTCATGAATTCTACAGCAGTTTCGCGGTAGAAAAAGTAAACATGACTGGTAGAAGCCACAGCTCCAACAAATGAAGGATCGTTGAGCAAACGAAGATCGGAGCGTTCAGTTCGTACAGGTTCGCGATATATTAAAGGATCGGTTCCAGAAAAATCTGCTGCTGTGGCTGTATATAATTGGCCATCTGAAAAAAAGGGAGAATATTTTATTATTACCCATTACCGACTAGTAATAAATAACCGGCGTCTGTAGGCAAATCCAAGTAGGTATAAGTATAATAGATATAGCTTGTCTACTCTTTATAATCGTGATCTTGTTTTAGGTTTCCATTTTGTTAAGGTATGGTTCCACCCAATTCGTACTTTGGTCAATTTAAGGAATCGTGAGTCTAATTATGTGGTTTCTCCATTCTACTCGTGCTGCCTTAACGCAATATATACTTAAACCCCATTCAGCTCGGCTTGAGACAAAAGATATACAATGTCGAAGTATCTTTCTGTCTAGTTATGCTTTTAGGTAGCCGTGATTTACAATAGAATGTATTTCGGTTAGAGAATAATGTAGTTAACCTTTTTAATTAGATTCATAAATATGACAAATTTGAATGAAAAATTCACCTAAGCGGAGGTGAATTTTTTAGTTGACTGATTTACTTTTCTGAGGATCCATATGCTTATTGTGGAACATATTGACCAGCAAAAACTTACCAACAAAAATAGCAGTAGAGTTATTTTGTGGATCATAAGGACAGCGGCCTGAGCCGTCAATTTCTTCTAGGTGATGATTCGGTGGGTGCCTCGCGTACCGGCGACATAGTGGTTTGAATGCGTTGGTCCCACAGACTAGGAGTCGCCCGTGCGACCGCGCCGCTACTCGCGGGTAATTCTGGCATTCATCTGCAGACTTGCCCTTTAATTGACACAGCTCCCTATGTGCATCTGTGGACTGCCACTCCAACCTCTGTGGGCAAATTACCTCATGTTATTAACCTATCTATGAAAAACTACATTATTTTTGAATGCAATCTTGAATTTAGTTACGGGATTGTTGGTTACTTTTATTTAGAGAAATAATTAACGCGCTGAAGTTCCACCGAATTTACACAATTTATGTTGAAAGCGACATCAAAAAGACTCCATAAGTACCTCGTTTTCTTTCGCAAGTCAGTTAAACGTGGCGTAGTGAAAAATAATTGTCCTAGACGGCAGCTAGATTCTTCATAAGCTTTATGTAATATGCACCCATCCGGGGTGCCTACTTTTTAAAATTTAGCGCTTGATGTAAAAATCAGTGCAACCTACATTCAAATAGTGGCTAAGCGTGCAGTTATCGTCGCACCAAGATAGCAGTATTCTTATCATTCTCGCTGATAATATTTAAACATACTTTTGTATACGCACTGGAATTGCTCGGGGCTTAAATAAAACGAGTGAACGTCTTTATACTTAACAAACTTGAAGGTAATTTAAAATAGTAGCACACAGCGTTGCACAGGTTGAAGAAAAAGTAACCGTATAGATTATGATTAGTATTCGGGCGAGGCGGAGAGGTTGCCCTGCGCCGCTCGCCGTGAATAATTCAACGCATCACCACACCGGCCAACTAATATGTGACGTGTAATTTAAAACACCAAGACTAGCAAAAACCATAATTGAATGCGATGTTGCGATGAATTATAAGTAAAAAATATTTTTGACCTTAGAGATAACAACTTTTCTTTTAGTACCAAATTTTTAATAGTTTCAATTTTTTCGAAAAGTAGGTACAAATTGCTAATATCTTATGTTTATATTTGGCTAGATAGCCTAACTAGATAGCTTTCTATAGACTGTATCACAGTTAACCTTTTTTACTCAGCTGATTGAATTCAACTTGCGCGGAATGCGAAGTAGAGCTATCTGAATATTTATTTCTCCATCCTTTGTAGGTATGGAAAGCAGTCGTTTTGTACAGAAAGATTAAAGTTTGATGTACTCATGACCATATCTGTCTCCATATTATTGTCTATACCTACCTACAAGTTTATATATCTCTGTAAGGGCAATGAACGTTATATAGTCAGATGTGCCGTCATAAAATCATGCCTATAAACATTGGGCTGTTCTTCGTGAGTGAAACGTTAGTAATTTTTGGCCCTCTGCCAAACAATCTCTTGCTCTACGTCCGACCATGTTGCATCGTATTTTTATTTCACACACCGGGTGGTGCCGTCAATCTGGACTTCAAATAAATTACACAAAGTACATTATATGTTTTATTATATAAATCATTTTTAGAGCAGCCTGCGTATTTTTTTTGACGTTTATTGTCTTTAATGAAAAACTCATGTACTTAATACTATTGTATTGTGAAAAATATAGTTAATCTACTGATTTTATATATGATATTTTTCCGGACTTAGGTTCTGTTCGCAGTCACATACCGTTGCAACTAACGGTCTATTCTATCTTATTTTATTCGTTAAGTCATTCTTTTAAAAACATTAACATTTACTTAATAAATAATTTTCCTCCCAGAGATTTAAAATATAAAAGTGCTTTCCGAATGTGAACATTTTAATAATTTAATTTAAATTTCATTGAATGGATTATATTGATACGTTTCATTTTTTACTGAAATTCTCTGAAAGAAACTCACTGTTTTACCAAGGTACTATTATAGGTACTGTAAATAAAATCTTAAACGATTTAGAAAATAAACAGTTCGCCGCGCGAAATGGGTCGTAACGTAACTAAGAATAAACAGTAAGTGCAGCACACTACAGCACACTACCTACTACAGTTGTTTGCGCAAGATTAGATACATAAACCTGTAGTGGAGTGCGATACCTATCTATTAAAGGTTTTCGTTGCTGGTTCGTTCACTGACCGGGCGTCTGCTACTGGTCGCCTATTAACTTGGCAAAATCAACGTTGATATCTATAATCTACGTTACTATTTCAGGGAATGGATGTATTTTTGTTTAACTGAGCCTTTTTAAGAAAATACGTTTAAGGGCACGTCGGGCTTAAATGGGATTACATTTCGTTATGTTTGTGTTTTGTTTATGAATACCTACAGTGCGTGACAAGGAAATACGATTGAACGTGAATTCTGGTTTGTTCTGTATTCTGAGGGTATAACAACAAAACGATTTAAACTTAAGGCTGTGTTCTGCGTATTCAGTATAATATTTATAACATGCTGTCCATAATACTATAATATCAGCAACATGTAATTTAATTAGCTTGGCTCTGGTACATACCTACATATTGTACCTATATTCCCCGAAAACGTTCTTTAGCTAATATTCACGAATATAACATAGTGGGTGTTATTAATTTATAATTTACCTGTTCTACATTTTCGGAGAGATCGTAGAGGCTGAGATTGTAGACTGTATTTCTGGAAATAAAAAAAAAACATTATTTTCGATTCTCAAGTAAAGCTTAAAATAAATTACTAAGCCGAACAGGTTTATTCTTAGAATGGACACACCTGATTAAATAATACTAGGTGTTTTGTAATGTGCCTTCTTTAGAAATAGCTGATCGATATTAATTTGCATAAAAGGTATGGTCATTCTGGGCAACATGAATGAATTAATAGTAAAGTGTTAGCTTACCTGCCGCCGACCATAATGGAGAAGTCATCTTTATCTAGTATACGGAAGTGGTCAGGAGCCGTCACGTTGCCTACGAATTGCTCTGCAGTTTCATCACCTGTTACAAAATGAAATGTTACACTTAGTTGCCCCTTTTGTCAACTAAACATTCTGAACATCTAGCTGACTAAAAACTACTGAAGTTGAATATTGGGACTCAGACCCTAACAGTTCTACTCTGCAACATTGTTAGTAATTATAGCATTTTTAGGAAGCAAAACTGGCTTACAATATTTTATGTAAAAGCATAATATTTCAAATAAATCTGATCTGTTTAGTATATTCACGCTTTTGTCGTCGATTTGAATGTGTATTATATTGATTTTTTTGAGGGGATCATGCGAACAATGTTCCCATTGTACAGCGATTAAACAACAATGAACGGTTGCGATTTTATAACAATTGGTTGGGAAAATCTCACATGTCTCTACAATAGGTAGGTACGTCGAAATCCCAAGAAGTTTCTTGCACCTGTCATATCATAACTACCTGCCTACAGGATGTGAATTAAAAAATATATATAATTATGTCATAATTATAACATAGATTTAGTATTAATAAATAAGTACATAATAATATGTTTATATTATATTTTTTTAGATTTTTTCTTTTTTATTTGGTGACGACTTACGACGACTTACTATTAAATTGATTAAAATTGATGATGATGAATAATATATAAGCTAATTAAGATGAATGGATTCGAAGATCTTGCGCAGAAGTCTAATTTAAAAGGCAGTAGGTAGTATGGTGATTGCTACAGTCTATAAAACTAGGATTTCTTACCATATTTGATATGTATGCGTGCGTTGGCATCCGGCATCCAGGCTTGAGCCGTGGACGCTAGAAGCACAAGGACCGCGCGCGCGACGGCCATTTTAATTTAATATCTCCTCTCTATGCGCGCCATCTCTCCGCACTTCTGGCACCCTGTAACAAAAAACGAAAAAATACGTTACCTACGTTATATTTAGCTCAGTTATTAAACGTTTTGGCGTCAAATTTTACTGTTATCGTGAGTTTTATTATGAGTCGAAATCATTAAATTTTGGTTAAAAATCATCTTTATCCTTCTAGCCTTATTATTCCCGAACTTTGTTGGGGTTGGCTTCTAATCTAACCAGATGCAGCTAATTATCAGCTTTCTACGAAGCGACTGTCTATCTGATTCCCTTAACATAAGGGACACGATATTCTAAAGTCTGATCAGTTGTCAGGATTTTAGGTATAAGGGTACTGACTCCCTATATCGACTGTCAAAGATCTTCGTGACAGCCAGGCCCAACGGCACATTTAAAAGAAAATTAATAGAATAGAAATAAGCTACTGAAAACAAAGGTTCCATTTCGTTTGGAGTAGCTTGTTTACTACACTACGTTTTTAGGACGAAACTAAGTACTTAACCTACCTAACAATTTTGTACGTGGAGAGCATCACTCGCAGGTATAATGAGGATATCAGTCTAATAAATAGGTATGGCGTGATTACGTATATATTTCTTTCCAAGTTAATCGTTTTATGGACATAAAAAAGATGGAATAATTTAAATGATAGATGTTTATGAGAGCGTGTTATGTCGTTGAACGCATATCTAGTGGCTGGTCTGGTTCTCGGTCACACGGGACGACGCTTGACGCACGCAGGCGCAGCATGCATCCGCACACGCACTCGTTCCTCTGGATTCGCATACATTTTTTTTTTCATTTTTTAACTATCCTTGCCGATCGTGAGAAACATAACTCGATAGTCCTGTCCCAGTCGTGATCAAAACACGGCCCGTTCAGTTGTTACGATATCTTATTTTTAATCCACCTTCGCCTCGTTCAACACATTTTATTGAAGACGTTTCATTTTTTATATCTTCAGATATTATAGCCATCGTATCGTAAACCGGATAAGTTGATCCATTTTATATTTAATTGGTCTGTATGACATTATACCTACTCGCGCATTGGGTGTCCGAACACGGTTAATAAATTCTGGTTATTAATATTTTATCATACCAATAATTATTTAATTCACATGCTTTGCCTGCTTTAAATATAATAAAATTGTGAGGAAATAAGGCCTTAGATATAACTTATACATCATGCATAGGTAGTATGGTATGAGTGTAGGTATGGCCATTGAGGTATCAGGTTCGAACCTCATGGACATGAAAGTCACTGGGATCGCGTCAGATTGCCCTTCCATCAGACTATAAGAGTGACAGAGTAGAGTTTGAGGAAGACCTACAGTCCGCTAGTTGTACAGCAGCGGTTAGTTGACATGTAGCAACTAACAGGGTAACATGCACATTTCGTTACTACGTTGTAATTCTATGAATTTCTGGACGGTGCTTATAACCGAACGGACAGGCGCGGTTGTTGCGTACATTAGACCAGCAAAATAGTTATTAGATGGTTATATGAAAGTATGAAACTTTCTTTAGCGAACATTTTTGCCAGTATTTTCTACGGTTTTTAAGAAGACGGTCGCTTTTCTTTCAGACATCGTTAAGGTGGTATTAATATTCACATGATTTATAATTAACGATTCTAACAAATGCGTCCCTACTTAAATTTCGTTATTGATAATGGAAGCGCTTTTGTAGAGATTAACTAATTGAATTTTTGCATTAACCAGATGCTATATTTTGCATTGTGTTTGATCACAAAGGGTTAAAAATGAATGTAACATGTTGCACCCGTACGCACAGCCGCACACATGTGACACAAAATGTACTGAGGGCGAACGCAAAGCATGCATTTGGTATTTTCACGAGTCTGTCCACCGCATTGCTGTTGTGGGACCAACTGTTCACTGATGTATGATATTTAAACTGGTTTGCGTGAATTCTACTGCCACGATAACGATATATTCCACTTCGAATGCGGTAGAATTTGTAGGCGCCGAGTGTAACGGTATATAATTATCCGGGGCCAAACAAATGAATGATTACTAAAGGGAATCATGTAGTATAGTAACGTCTACACCAAGAATTATAGTTCCTATTATGTAAATTAAACTCGTTGAAGAACACTGCTCTATTTGTTGACATCGAAATATCAAAGACATAAATAGTGACATAGCACCGTCTAACGTCGAATAAGAAAGATATAAAAATGTAAAGTGGGTACCTATTTGAATGAATATTTTATAGAACGAGTTAGCAGGAGTGCTGTAAATATCTATATAGTAAAAGTACATGTACGTAGGTGTCGCGGTCACAGGCATTCCTCGTCAGTGTACAATTTATTGATTAAATAACATGTTCATATATGTCAGTAACATGCATATGTATTATTTTCTCTTGTATATTTTATATTATAAGTTTCTCAAGCGGATTACGCGGGCTCAATAGGCGGTAAACAAGATAAGGCTGCAGTTGCGCAGAGCCGGTCGACACTTGAGCCTTGATATGTGGCCGGGACGTGATGAAGTCCTACTCGATCCCACGCCGATCAGGAAGCTGCGGTTCTATGCATTTTCAACGTAATAAATAACCCAAGTATCGCGGGGTGGTTTAACGTTCGGCTTGAAGGACGATACTAAGATGATAAAGACAGTTTTTCGCCATTTTTCCATGTCAGTAAACGATTTATAGCTTCTGGCAGCCTGAAATGTATGTTTTGAAACCATAAAGATAGGTGAAGATATTCCTCTTTTGTGATCCATGATTTCAAAAATAATGTTTTTAATTAGAATCTATCGACATAATGTACATTTAAAGTAAGGAAAGTATAGGTAAATATTACGATTAGTAGGAGTAAAGTTAAAAGTTAGATTTAACGGTTTTTCGGTGAGTTACTTTTAAGCAGTCAAGATTTGAAAGGAAAATTTTACAGTAATCTAGATTATAAGTGCCGTTCTTTTAATTAGTAATGGTAAATTAACTTTGTATGTTAGTGGAATAAAATTGTGACGCCGTATGAAAATTGTAGAGCTAAGAAAGAACATTTTAGCATGCTTTTAATATTATTTTATTTTAAGAGTTTGGATAATATAATATGAAGATAAATACAATATGAAGATACACAATATAATACAATACAATATAATACAATATGAAGAGTTTAAAGCGTTGATTAACGTGATGACTTTTATGCTATCTCTGTTGGACACGATGGCAATGACAGCCTATGGTCTAAGACATTGACAGAAACACAATTATCGCGTTAATTAACGCGTTAGGACGCAGTTGGAGCAGGACCGTCTGAGAAAGATCATAAAAGTGCATGTGTATAGGTATAAAATATAATATATAAAAGTGTATATTCATTATTAATCAATATATACAATTTATGTCATAGTCATTTTCAGAACTTTCGGAGATTAAATTTTGACTAGCTAAAATAAAATGATGATAAAATTAATTTATAGAAATCAGTGGGTATTGCACAATCCTAATTTAGACGTTGTTATGTATATTCTAGTTGGTATATACTTCTACCTACTATATTGAACAGTTCTACAAGTTATTATGTAACTTGACTTGTTTGTGTGCTGACTATAGGCGTGGGTGGACGGGGACCGACCGGCACACATTAGCATAAAATTTAATAATCATTTGTAAAAAAATGTAATTAAACATACATAGTTTTATTGTTAAAGTTGTTTAAATCTCATAAGTGTGAAGATTATTCAAAACCTATAAGAAATCAAACAAACAGCCCCTCAGAAAAACACATTATTAGTTTCTCTGATGTAGTACCTATCTCTGCTATATTTAGTCTACTTGTGATCTTAGTAAAATATGTTTTTGTGCCAATTAATGTTTATTATTTCTTGCGTGTCACTATTACTGATTATGCCTACTTTGATAAATTAGTACATACAATATCTACAACTTGCTAGCAGGTCGCGATAAGGAAATGATAAAATTGGGTCTGAAATAATTAGTAATACTTATAAGCTGTTTAAAATTATATACGGTCTACATTGTAGTATGATTCGAGTACGGTAATAATGACTCAAACATGTTGTTTAATTACCTGGATCCAAGTATTGAACGGATAGCCGTTATTCTTCTTGTAAGCAAAGATAGGCACGATGAGATACTACGGTACAGTACCTATCTACAAGTAGTAAAACTTACGGGTGTGACACGCTGTATAGTTTGATTACTCATCAAAGTAGTGATTAATGCTTTTGTAGGATTACTAAAATTATATAATTTAATCCATGAAAGGTCGAGAGTCTTTCCGCCGGGATACAAATGATCGTTTATGGGTTAATTAAATTGTATTCTATTTATATATTTTCGTATAGGTACTTCCACTGACAGAGTGTCTGAATAACGTATATTTATTGGTAAATAAATAGGCAAACACTAAATAGTTCACTACCATCTACTGTTGTGAATCAATTTTCTTTTTTTTATTTATTAACTATTGATTAGCTGAAAAGCAACAAATAATAAAAATAAACAGCCAAATTTGGACCAATAGGTGAATACTTAATACACACGCATCATACTAATATCACAGTCTAATACAGACAGAATTCTTTATACTTTGCTAATATTTTAAATAATATTATATTTTATTCTAAAAAAATAGAACTAGAGCTGGAGCGAAGCTGCACATAATAATCATACTAATTTTATAAACTTATACAGTGGGTTTGTTGTTTTTCGGGTTTGTGGTTCTTTCACGTAGCAACAAATTGTCGTGATTTTGAGCATAGAGATGGTTTATGGTAATAAAATTAGAATCACGACTGCGGATTCGCGGGAAAGGGCTAGAATAAAATACCTAATTGTGAACTCACTTTTCATTTATCGTTAGTTTCTGGAAAGTAAATTAAATTTACTCTATTTATTATTTACTTATTCTACTCACTTATTTACTACTCTATTTATTTACTTTATCTATTATCTATTTATTTTATATAACGTACGTTATAACAATGTATATTCTGCTAGTAAGGGTAGTATTGATCATTTTATTTTTAGATACGTTTGGTGTCCTGACCGTGTGAGGTGTAAGAGCGAAATGGCTTCCTTAATGGTGTTTACAGACGCTGGGTTGGCAACAAGTTTTCATTTATACGTTATTAACTGTGCCCGAGGTAGCGTTTCCACGGATAATTCTTACTTTTCCTGGTCAAACATACATACTCTACGTTATTATATGTGCTTTTTATGCCAAAAATAACCTAAATTAGTTATGCTACTTATTCATTTAAACGAAAACCGCAAACCTTATTTGGTCATAATTACATAATTATCCTGCGGGAATCCTAAATAACTGAGGAAAATAATATGTTATGTTTGTATTTCCTATGTGGTTACGTGTAAATGTGCGACATTATAAACATTTATAGAATACTTTAGTCATGACTGATTCACCGATGAACATTTGTACTCACATTATCATCAATGACTCTTTAATTATTGCTCATTATTTAAGTATTATAGGAAATTGATTGACAGACGCATTATCATGAACTATAAAGTTACTATTAGGTATGTCTTACTAGGATTATTAAGTGAGCGCTTACTCAACTCATATTCTGCTTTTTTGGGAGCAGTCGAAAACAATGAGGACTATAATTATGTATAATTGTATATTATGTATTTAATTGTAATAACTTTAAATAAATCTAGAGTTCTCTAGAATTCTATTATGTGAATATTGTAACAATGTATCAATATTATTGTCAGACTCTCAAAGTTAATATATCGAGAATAAATTACCAATTTTGATAAAGCCGTAGACATTTTTGCTGGGTTCAAAATAGCTGACGGAGCTTTGTAAATGGCAGACTCTACATTCAAAATATAATTGTATGTATGCAAATATTTGTATAATATGCATTTGATTCAAATTAATCATTACATTTAATTAAAGGTATAAAGTGAGATAAAAACGATTTGATTAATGACACTTCAATTAACTTTATTGAATGAAAAACCGTATAAGCCCAGGTTAAATAATAAGGTAATTTATTGAAGATTATAAACAAACATCCTCACACAAATAAGTAAAATAGTTATCAAGTCATTAATAAATTAGCTTCTGCGAATTTTATCGAATCATTTGCATATGTAAACCGTTCCCAAATTAACTTGTAAATGGACTCGAATAAACTCACTATTATACGATATTACTGCTAAGTGCTAACAATTTTGTATTTTGATATAACTATTGGAGTATTTAAACGGAATTATGTTAATAAAATTATCAGTTTTACCAACGCAGCACATCTAATTGCTAGGATTAAAGGTTTTGATTATGTTGTATTACTGATAGAGTTCGAAAATAAATGTTATATTTAAAGGGCACTTATTTAAAGAGACAGTTGTAAATAGCGGTTTTGGTAAGTTAAAAATTATAAATGGCACGTTTAATAACTAGTTCAGCAGTTAAAACTAAGCAGTAAAGAAAACAAAAATGAGAAATAAAAAATAATGAAATGGATCAGCGAATATATAATTGAGTAGGAAAATAATTAAATGGGTGGTAAAAATGATTAAACGAGCGGTTACGTGTGAGCAGTAATAAATCGGAATTTGTCGGTAAGAAATCTCATTCTAAGCAATTCTATAAACAATTAGGTGTTAAACGTAGTAAACGATCATTTTGGTAAGCCATAAAATTTATTTTATTTGCTAATTAATTTTATTCGTATGACCTTATGCTTTATATCATATAATCTTTATCATATAATAGACGGAGCCCCGCTTCGCGGGGCTCCTACTTCTGGGTGGTTTTAAAAAAAATAACCACGAAGGGGAAGGCGAGGTCTATTCGCTCGCTTCGCTCGCTCACACGACCCCGCCATCCCCTTCTAACCTAACCTATCCGAGTCGGGGTGCCCTAAAGTCCATACACAGAATCGTAAACTGTCGAACTATTTATTGAACTGCTCATTCCATCATTTTTTACCGCTCATTCAGTTATTGGACTGCTCAATTATTTTTAGAATTGACATTGTATGATAAAATAACCGACTAATTATTTTTTTATTACTGTCCATGTTTTACTGTCGCAATAATTAATCAACCGCCATTAAATTAAATAACTGCTCAATATGTTTTTCAACTGATCATAATAACATCTCGAATGTTTAAATAACAGCTTAAAAAATTAGTTCCCTATTTAAAGTAGTTGAGAGTTTAAAATCAGACCTACAAATTAAAAAAACAAACATTTTTTTTTCTCGTGCTTTTTTATTTATGTTTGAGGACCGAGTTCACATAACAATATTTTTCTAATTACATTATGCTCATAGATCGTGATTACATTTTGGAAGTAAACACTCCGTGCTCGATTCAAACGTTGCATTGACCCATTGGCCCCAGTTACAATTAGTTAACATTTGGTATGCCCCGGCGCATCTGGTATTTTAGTGTACTATCATGACTATGACACACGACGAGAACTAATTAACGCAGGATGTTGATAATGTGTTTCATTCACTACTATTGTAAACTAGAGTAATTGTTTACTCTATTTATAAACGAGATGTCAAAGAATATTGCTTTGCATAGTTAATCAGGAATTCATAATTAGATAGGTCAATGACACACCTTTTGGACGCGCTTTCTGGAGATGAACTCGGCGTTCGTTGGTACCTACGACTAATGAAATTAGCGCCTTCGTTTGCGTAAACTTTTTTGATCATCTGTTCTAGAAATAGCTAAATATTAATGTAAAGTGACCTCATTGTTTTTTTGATAAGAAATAAAGATACATTTTTTATTTGTTTTCCTTATACATAGTACTCTTCCACTTACGCAAAAGTATTTTTTTATGAATAAGTAAATGCCCATCAAGTAATGCACAATAATAATTTTGTTGTTGCGGGAAATATTTGTGGAGTTCCCATAATGCAAGAACCAGGATGAGATCATTACGTAAGAAAATAATATTGTAAATAAATGTAAATATTTTGTCCGTAGACACAGCGTAGTAGACGAGTACTACGCGTCTACGCGAGGAGAAGTCCGCGTCGACGCTGCAACTACGCGAATAAAAGAGTATTATGTGGTTTGGGCTACGCGTAGGCGACTCTACCACTTTTTGGTCATTAGAACTGGCTGCTAGAATAGCACAAGTTATTAATCTTATTTTTTATCATGTTTCGCCGTCAGGCGTGGTGATTTTGTGAGTCCGAATGGCAGCGGCCATTTTACAGGCTTATTCTTTAGAGACTTATTTAGTACTCTTATCGAGTCCAATGATTATAAGTATACCTTTTTTTTTATACCTACTTAATAACTTTTTAATGAGCCTTAAGGAAGTTTTACAAACAGTCTAGACCAGCCTAAATTGGTCTTTGTTAAATAAAAATTGCTTCTTATCTACTTAGGTATGTAACTTTATGTTATTTATATGATATATCTACTACTTTATCACTAATTTGCTTTTTATAAGTAGGTACTTCATAATTATTAACATAATGGACAACGATAGGAAAACGGGTATTTCATACAGATACAAGTACCTAACAATAAGCTCAGGCTAACATTATACAAATTAGTTTCATTAGCTGAGTAATGGATCTAATTTGTTCTGTTTCGAAATTAGCGAGTATCATCGCAAAACTTTCTAAATGAGTACAGTAAGTAACAAAAGAGGACATAACAGTGCGCTTTGGAGTGAACAATTTTAAACGTTGCCGTTGAGCGTCTAGTTGTCGACTCGCAGAGCAAGCCCGCTCGCTCGCTAGTCGCTGTCCTGTGTCAACAAAGCATGCTCTCTCCTTCGCTCCCCTATCCTATGGGTTTTGTTTGTGCCGCCTACGCGCCTCCGCAAGCCGGGCCCATGCCCGTTACTTAAAACCACTTTATAATATCTTTATGAGTACCTATATGTATTCAATAGTAAATTAGGTACGTAAGTACTTACCAAATTTTTGGTAATTCCCGGTATTGTAATCCAATATTGGTACGTTCAAGTCACAGGTCATCGCATTGTTAAGATACTAAAATTCTAACACATTTGATTACACTAACACGCATTCACAAATATCTTTCTGACATACAGTCAGACAATTCACGGGCACAAAAAATCACAGATGCAGCACTCGAGATCACAAAGGTAGTAACCGGTTTGTAGGAGAGTGTAACAGAAGTGTGTTTACAGTGGGCGCGCAGTCAAGCCAGCGCGTAGTCTGTGGCGTGCTCTCGCGACGCACTCAGCAGTTGAACTGGCGCGACAGAGGCGCCCCACTACGTCGTGCCACCCGAACTTGTCCGACAGGCTTCAGTACTTCTTTTTCAAACATGCGCGTGCGCTGCCCCGATGCCACGTTCGTCCGCTATACCGGAGTTTTTTTGTTTTGTGTTGACGCTTCTAAATGAGGGGCCATAAAATAGAAACGTAGTTCGACGAATAAAAAAATTGGAGGGTTATATTAGATAGTTATTGCTTCACTCTCGACTAGTAAAAGCTTTTTCTATGATGCATATGGTTGTAACTTATAATAAAAGCTCATGAGCGTTAAGTAATCTAAGCTTTTAAGAATATTTAGAGGTTTCAATAAAATACACCTACCTAATATGAATCTGATACCTACATTAAAATTTTATTATAATTATATTATTCGTATACCAGTCGAACATGGTAGTCCGTGTGTGGTAGATATTCCGTATTTATCATCGTGCATTTATTTTTGACAACATACCCACTTATCCACTACTTTTAACTTTCATACTAACCTCTCACTTAAACTAGGTAGCTTGGTAGAGCGCGAAATCAAAGCTTCTATTTAGCGTATTTTATTAGTGCTCATAGTTACCTATATTATTATTATTATTCATTGTACTATTTGAACCCACGAAAGGCGCACATGTGGCAGTCCCAGTTTATTAATTTTATTATAATACGCAGAGCTCACCCCTCGCTGTGCGGCAGGTAGAGACCGTCAAGCGGTTGAAAAAATATCGACTCTACATTCGCCCTCGCCAACTTTACCTTTTGTCCCAATATTTACGACCATTTGTTTTGACCATGAAACAGACAGGGTATTTATAATTCAGTTACGATTTCAGAACCAAAAGTTATTTATTTTATCTACGTGTAATTTTGTTTTCCTACCTTCATTTTTGCTCTCAAGAGTACACCGGGTAGAGCAATAGGTAATTAAACCGTAGTGAATTGGTATTTCTTCGATATTGAGAGTTACATCGTAGTAGAGTTGTAACCAAATATTTTTATTTACATGGGAACAACGAAATTAATGTTAACTTCGTACATTTCAATTACATAAAGTCTCAAGTCGGCCGGGGGCGTCGTGGCAAGGATTACCTTAACGTTGTATGATAATAATTATTAAGGAATTATGATTTGCTTTATGTTAACATTCTCCTATTTATTAGATGGCTATTGCATTTCAGAAAGCACAAACATGTGTTTTCTTTAAATAATGTTTTCATTTTTCAATATACTCGTATTATGGAGTAATTGAGGCATAGCCACAGGACGTGTCGTAGGTTTATTGTGGGAATATTTGTACGTGTCAGGTGCTACCTGGGCCAGTACCTGCGGTAATGCCATTACGCAGCCACAGCCTCCTGTCAAATATACAGATTGTGTGGTAATATCAGTCGGGTAAGTGTAACATCCGTTCTGTTCAAGACGTTAGAGCGCACGTTATTAATTATGTTTACTTACTAGAGTTTTTATCTGCGCATTATAAATGTGTCCTGACCAAAAAAGATACCCGTGGGTTGGTCATTGGAGGATTAAGATTTAAGTAGATAACCATGACCATGTTTTTACCACACGTCCACGTTTTGTCCACAAAAGCGTTCAATACTATCTAGATATACTGTAAGTTGTAATTATTATTGTGAGAATTTATGGGGTCCTTATGTGCGATTCAATAGTACCTTTGTTTCTTATCAGGGTGGCATTTTTGGAAATTGAAGGTAAATCATAAAACGCCGAAACGGTAGACGTATTACAGTAATAGAGCAAAGATAGTAGGAGCAATCGATATTGGCCTATGGCTACGTTACGTCCGACTTTCTCCTGAATAACATATTACGGAAGATAAGCTAGAAGAGGTCCAAGATGTCTGATAGGCAGAGCAGGTAGTGGGGGCGACGCGGTGGCGCGCCCGAGTTATCGCGAACATTTGTCACAGGCAAAGCTATTCAACATTATGATAAAATGGTCCCCAACTTGCGAATACAACCAACTTCTAAACATATTTATTTTTTACTAGACGCCTTATCCTTGTTATATAAAATAATTCTGGATATTTAGGTAAATTAAATGAAGTGACTTTAACTTAGACTGTTCTTGCTAATTCGGAATTAGCTTATCAGATTTGAAACGGTTTACGATCTCGGCGGCGCCTATTTGCATATCAGTGTCGGTGGTGTGGGTGAACAGAGCGGACTAGTGGAGTGCACCGCAACCCGGGAACAATATATTTCAGCTAAAGACGACGCGCTATCTCCGCCTATTGTATAAGAAGACCGAGAAAGGTACCTTTGCAACTGGCATTATGCCACAGCCAGGCAAAAACCGTGACATCTTATATAGTGCCCCGTGCCAAGTACCAAACGTTTAGATTTTCTTGCTTGTGTGGTGTACCTTTCTAAGGTAGAATATGTATATTCTTTTATATTATATGATATATTAATATAAACCGTTACTCCTGAGTAGTGTCTAAATAACTGGAAGTAAGACTAAGTAGAGCAATCGTTGCAAGTAGCGTACTTACCTACACGTTAAGGCTGGGTTCCATTCCAAACGTATTTTTCCTATTTTTTGAAGCAAGAACAGATTTTACAATAAATGGTTTCTTAACTTTTAGATTTATAACTATATCATATATAATGATTATAATCATACACAATTCTGTTGGAGCCTTTGGAAATTAAATGTTTTAACAAAATTATTCTTTAGCTTTTGGGAATTATTGGGTGAACATTATTTTAAGAGAATAATAGCTCAGGCGCTCCAAATCTATAGTTATGTCTTAAGTTAAGTATAATATAAGTAGGTACTTCAAAAGTTGTGCAGTTTCGCATGTTTCGATAAGGCAAAAATAGTTATTTCCGGTATTCGGTGAGCTAAGAATGGTTGCGCGAGCGATATCTGTTAGATGAAGCTTCGCTAACGACATCGCCCGACATCTCACTCGCTGAGAAACCGCCACATCTTTTCTACATAGAGACCGCTCAGATAAGCGCAGAAACTCATTTGTCATTATCATATCCTATCAGCTATTCGCTCGCCCCGCGTTTATTAATAATAGTTTTAAGATGAACTGCGGGAAAGAAAAAATCTACGTGATTGAATGCAGCTATGAATCTGGAACATGGGCGTGTAATCCACTTGAGGTTTCTAAATTCATCTCGAGCACGTCGACTGATAAAATTAGACTGCTTGGGACCGTGTGTGTTCCTCTTTTATTATATGACCATAACATAAGTTGCGTGACTGTGGAATTAGATTGGTATGGTAATGTCAGTTGTGTAATTTGTTACAAAGACTTTTGAATTCCGTCCGCAGTAGGTAATGTAATCTACAGACACAATGATTGGGATGCCACTATTGTATTTCAATGAACTTGAAATAATTCGGGTTCAATGTGTGGTTGATGAATATATAATGTATTCAAAAAGGTACTTACCTATAATTTACTTGAAACATGACGAAAATGTAAATAGTAAACATATTCATAAGTGTATATAATAATATATTTTGGTTCATATTGGTAATAATATTTTTTAAATTCACATTAAGCGCTGGTGGTCAGCAATACCAATTATCGCAAGTTTGTCATTACCCTTGCCATTGTCGTTTCTCCTTTGTTTGACCTGCCCTAGTTTATGGTTACATGTGAAAAACTTCTACTCTGTTTTATAGTGAAATCCGCAACAATAGAAACGATTAGGTTAACCGCTTACAGCGTACAGAATAAAAGCGTGCCTCAGTATGCGGGGGCACGGCTCAGGCTTGGTGTAGTTACAGGTGTCATAAAGCGGTCCGCGGATGCGCACATTGACGTGACGTTCTAATTCCAAACAAATGCAAATTGGGCGGTGCTGGTATAGTGGACATCCGCTGAATGAAGGCGTATTGTGCTCGGTGCGCTAATGGTGGTCGGTGGTCGTGTAATTGGCACGAGGTTAATCGCGGCCACACGATCGCTCTACCTGGAATGTACTCATATATCTTTCACTATTGAGACCGCTGATAAAAAATATATAAATGTGATACCAGTTCCTTACTTTTATTTATACTTGGTTACCAATTTTTCAATAGTTGAGATTATGTAGATTCTTACTAACTGTAACACATTTTTCGGTGTTTCTATACTTTAATAAAAATTGAATTACCTACTTCTTCAATAATGTACAGCAGTACTAGCTAATTAGATTTAACTTTCTAAGTATGTATAATTTTTGGCAACATCTTATCTCTATACAGTGTACTTAAAGTTTATAGATAGTGTCTAATGGAGCAGGCAGGGCAATTGGATAATGAGCGAAGGATCTGAGGGAGTTGGTGTCAGCTGCGTGTCCTTGTTCTGTGGCGCGGCGTGGTCGGCTCGCCCGCTCTCCGCAGGAAGTAGCTCATTGTGTCGCGCTGACCCGTCACCCGTGCCCGAACCGGCTTACTACCTATGACACAAACGCACTGGACAACTCACAGCACGATATTATATGATAACATTACACCTACTCTTATATCTGTGCACTGTGCTACGACCCACATTATGAAATGTAAATTCAATTAACAATTTATACTTGTATATTCAGCACCTATTAATAACAAGTTACGAATTGGTTTTGAATATTTCATTACCTATTTCTACAAAGTCAGTTTTTGTTTGTTCGTTAGATAAAACAGCTTACTTACTTATTATATTATGCATCGTAGTGGTTGTTTGCTTGCTTTTCTTCCGCTGCGTTTTAAAAACGTGACATTCATCGTAGGAACAAGCAATGTGGTTTATACATCGGATACGTTTCAAAAAACAACCACTGCCGTGCTGTACGGTACAGGCTGACGAATTACTATTGTTTGCAGAAACTATTTGACTAATGTGTTGGTGAAATTATTATTACTTAGCACTATGAAATTGTGAAGATAACGATTAGAAGCCTTTAGATATATAAATCAGATTTCCAACAACAACTAACGCTTAAAGTTTAAATGAGGTTGGAAATTAACAGATGTTTGTACCAATGTCTTGGAATACTATTCAAAATTTTAGTTAGATTAAAGATATTTGTTGTTTGGAATCTTACATTAGTCACATTTCATCACGCATAATTACCTATATACATATAAGAGAATATCATTAGATGTAATTAGGGGCGAGAATTGCCTAACCGATTAATTTGATTTTCTACATACGAATGAGCGTCTGTTCATAACTATGATCATTAATCAATACAATAATAACCGATATTCTTCATATTCTCCTTTATCAGTCGCGCAGATTTGCGCTCAGAACATTAAATCAGAAAAGACAACAGTCTTTTGTAACGTGCTATTAATAATGTTGTTGTTGTTGCTTGTTGATTCTAGCAAGAATGGCAAGCGCCTTAAATAAATTAAACATTAATTAGCAGCTCTGTTTAAGTGAAATTCTACGGCTCATGCATAATTGTCCAAAGGCTATATTTAGCTCTTTAGAGGGTCTGCATGTAAAAGAAAGGGGTGCTAGGGTCCGGATGTGCGCAAGACTCCGTAATTACGTGGCGTGACGTTACAGTCGGTAGGCCGACTCCCACGCAAAACGCGCTCTCTTATCACGACAATTAAATCGCACTGACATGCACTGCCCGACCCTTGACACAACACAACGAGCTCTTTCAATTAAAAAAATTAGAGTATTAGAGAACTGTAACTTAACTACTGCTTAGGGTTTGCCGCGCTAAATGCGTAACCTACATTATTTATTTATTTTTTATTTTTAGCCATTATGTACCTACCACTGCAGGGCAAAGCCCTCCCTACACACCTTCCATTCCTCCCGGACTAACCTACATTATATTATAATAATTAGGTACTGTGCATAAGAACAATTTCACTATTAACAATTTACTGTGTTTTTAATTGAACACGGCACAATGATATTCAATCTCATAACATTAGTACAGATGGACTGTTTAATGGGTAAACGATAATGAACCACACAAGGAAGTGTTCATAGTGCACGGCAGCACGGCTACACTTCCGCGTGTATCCGCAGCACAATCGTATCTTATGTTTGCTGCTGCCGACGCTAGAGGAACAAAATGCTTATAATTAATCTCAGGTATTGAGTGTGAGAAAATAAAGCTAAATGACTTGACACTCGTGAGATCGTAGAACAACAAAAGTCGGCGAGGCTCGGTGGCGCGGACTCGCTAAATGCGATTCCCACAATTGGCAATATATATTTGTTGGGAATTGCTTTGTGTCAACAATAAAAACGTAGTGTTAGTTACTAATCAGTTAGGACAAGAATGAGGTGTAAGGACAATGGGCAATTTTGCTCGCGTATTCCCAACGTACAATGGAGCGCAGTGCATATGCAGCCGAGAAGATTTCACACGATATGCAATGTGAGCTTGGAGCCCGCCCAGGGTTGTTTTACCATTGTTTGACTCTTTTCACGAGGAAATTTTGTAACTTTACCTTAAAAACTCGTGTCGTTATATTAGAGTTGCCTGTGTTTTCGTTTCTAGTAGTAAGTAAGAGCCTGTTCTAAGAAAATGAAGTTAGTTTCTTCAGTTTCAGGTAAGTGTAGGGTGGGGTTAAATGAATGATTAAGTATTGTCTTAACTGATATAATTAACCTGCAATATTTTTAAAAGGGTGTTAAACGTAGTAACGAATCACTGATCTTGTAGTGGTTATGCTACTGTTAAGCACGAGGTCTCGAGTTTCATCCCTTGTTCGGGCAAATGTTGGTATTTTCTATCTAGACTGTTTACAGTTGGCAGCATGGAGTCTGGTACTGTGTTCGGTATATGGCAACATATATTTGTTGCCCCCTGTTACATGTGCCTTTTAACGGCCAAAGGTGTATAAACATCTCTGCCTAAACCTTTTTAGAAAAAGGGCGTGATGTTATGTCATGTGATTTTCATATTTTCATACACTTAGATGAGTTGATTTCGAACAAAGTACTAATTATTTTATACCACTAGATAGAGTATAACATTTATACGCATTTAAAACTACACTGGCCTTCAAAACTTAGTACCACAGTCTTGAAATTGCAATTTCTCCTAAATCCATAGAAGTTAGTTTTAAAATAAAAAACGTTTTATAGCGAATATCGTTATCTATCTTTGAAGTTTTTATATTTAAAAAAATTTGCGTAACGTACCTATAATATTGGTTATAGAGGACCGTCGATACCTTCTTAGTAACAGAGTTTGCGCAACGCATTGGCTAGAAATAGGCATTTGTTTACTTGCGGCTTTTAACACGTTGCTAACAGCTATAAAACATCTATAAACTTCGAGGAAATTTCAGCGCTAAAAATAAATTAGTATTGGTTTAAAATTTTAATACCTCACAACACATAAAAATATACAAATTAAACAATTATATACTAGTTGCGTTGCGGTCTGTCGCAGAAAACTTTGATTGTGAAAACAGGATTTGAACCTGCACGCACTTGCGACTTTCTGTTTAGACGCACCAGTAGCCGCTCTGTCAAAACAAAGACACGTAAAAATTCTGTATTTATTTTATTAATAATTTAATCATTTATTTAGTCTGAATGAAAATATTACAATATAGTAGTACAGTATAGAAGGTGCCTGTAGGTACTAGGTTGTTAAACCTGTGCCACAGGCGTTATGAGGAGTTCTGATCATATTGTAATTATAATACCTTCTAACTGGACAAGACAACAAAATTATTAAATTAAAGCTTAGGTAGGTAGCTTTAAAATTTATTCTGTTATTAAAAATTTCAGGGCGTATGCTAGAGGTAAGATATTATGGTAGCAGGAAATTTATTTAGTTTTACGTTTTACCTAAAAACCACGAAGTCATTTTATTCTACCTGCTGTAAAAAAAACATTCCAGTGTAACATAAGTCTAGACAATTATTTTTGTATTAAGGTAGTTTGACCTAAATTCTTTATGTACTGAAAACTTTTTTACGGTTTATGAAGGTCAGCTCGCTGTCAGCGACTAATAAACCTTCCTCTAAGTTTTATACTTACTCATGAGAGTTACGAAAGAAGAAGATTAGCCGTTAGTCATGATTTAGTTATGCTCTAAGCTCTATGTTGGTAGATAATTTATTATTAACCTTCGTCGATGACATCGGTAAAGACTTAATACCTAGAAACTGAGAACTATATATTCCAGGGTAAAGACATTGAATACAATGTTGCGAATTTTATGTAAATAATTTACGTTCCCCGCAGTTACGAGTTACAAGTTACAACTAACCAAGCAACTTTTGGTCGTTTAACAAAAATAGACACCATTTGTCATGTAGTGTCACTCCTGTTTGTCCTTTCGTCCTTTTTGTGCAGGTACTAGTCGTGTGTCATTTTGCATGTTTTGTTGGTACAGTTGCGGACACCGGACGTCCGTCTGCGGTCATTGCGAGATGCGGCGAGATATCACTTTAATTACACCGCTTAAAATGTTTTATAAATAACATAAAAATACACACCTCATTGTCCATCGTATTCTCACGCTCTACAAGAGTAATATCAAATTGTTATTTCCATTTACAAGCGGCGTATCGAATGTCTATATGTAAACAGTTAACCTAGGCGTAACTTAAGTAGATGTCGGCCAGTGAGCGCAGTCGCAAAAAAACGTGGACTCAATTTCACTAACAAGTAGTAGGTATGTACTGAAGAGCTAGAGCCTCACTCAACCTTCGTGCGAAGGTTGGATGACCACTGTTATCCATGGCAACGTTACATTTTTTTATTTAAACGTTACTTACGTTAAGGATTTCCGATGCAGTTACATGCAGTCGCAGCTTGGTGAAGCAAAAAATACCTATTTATTGTAACATAAGTGAAGTAAAAAAAAATTATATAATTTTAAGTATGTTTTGTTAAAAAACATCTTGTCCCATGCATTGCCACAAGCAGTATTCTATAAAACGTCAAGCAGTTTAGTCAATTAGTCTGTCAGTTGTTTTTTGTTAGTTGTGAATCCGCATTTTCACCAGGGTTAAAAATCATAATTCTACATTTTTTATCCAATATTTTTATCTATTATTTTCACCTAAAACAGCTAGGAGAATAGTTGTAGGTACATGGGGCTAAATCACGAGCAAAACTTCTCAGGGTTTCTTCACAGATGCAAATTAATAAATTAAAAATATTTTTTATTTTGTTCTACGCCGGCTAAAACAAAATACAAAATATTTTTATTAGATTGATATTTTTTATTATTGTTAATGTATGTCTATTTATCAATACCTTGTGAAGTTTCGCACACTCATTTAGCTCTATATAAAACTTGCAGAAAACTCAATCCATTTTCCTTTTAGATATCCTCTACCATATCAAGTGTTCCTGATTCTGGGACGCGACAGTACTTACAAGAGTAGTGGAATGATTACTTCAATTACTGCCTAACTAAGTACCTGTACGTTGATGTTTAGAGGTTTAACGGACGTATGACGTCATGTTAGTCATGTAATCACCGGCTATTTTAAAATTTTCCGAACAACGGGCAGTAATTTTGCAATCTAGTTCGGTTACATTCATCAGCACGTTATTTCACATGGTCATGTCGACGATGTATACGACTCAATGACCTGCCGCCCTTGTTCAATTGAAATTTTCCTAAGGTTGATGCGCAACGCATCTATGTAGGTATTATATGAACAACACATTACAAATAATTCAACAGATAATGTAATTATTTTGGTCTAAACTCACTTCATCATCTGTTAATATTACCTACGGACCCGTCAGATATTATCCTGACCGAAAGTTGGCTATCGCAACGTCACCTACTGGGTCCAATTGTGTATCTAAACCACCCATAGTACCCATTTAAAAAAATATTTTTTATCAAAATCGGTCCAGCTGCTTGTAAATTGCAAATAATGATAGTAATATCCAGATAGGTACAATTTGTCAAAAGATGACTAAACAATTTAGTTATCTTATCCGGATATTATGTTTAATAACTATTATAATGTTGTAAATTCCGTCTGAACTGGGTTTTTACACACTTCCTTTTTGCATATTGACTAAATTTATGTAATACTAATAAACGAGAGATGGTTCCAGAGTCGCAGAGAATGATGCAGCAGTAAAAATACGGGGCCATTAAATCTGTTGCTCCAGTAACAGGGTTGTATAACAGAATCTGAGAAAGTGCCTACAATAGTGATTTTCACTCGGTTCGCTTCGTCTGCTTTGAGTTGTACCTACATTATTCGCATTTATTATTTAACAAGACAATATCACGCTACTCCGGATTTAACGAGAGCTCCTCCTCGCCTTGTATTAAGAATTAATAACACTAAGTAAGTATTAAAACATTTATTACAAGTAAAAAGCGTTAGTGTGAAATATGAACAGGTTTGTACAAATGCAAGTTTCTTATGAAACTGCTTGACAATGCAATCAAACAGGCGGTTAATTGAGGTACTACAGTAATGTAATTATGTTGATTAATACGTAGGTAACTCAACGAACTGGTAAATTTAGTGAACGCCAGGTATGTAGTGTTACGTGTCATAATGAAAATAGTATGTGGCAAGTCAAGTGTATTAAGCTCAGAATTAATCCAATGAAACCTGATGATACATTGGCGTAGGTGGTCAAGCGTTTGACCTTGTGCGCGAAGTGTAGCGAGTTCGATCCCAGCTCGGTATAAATATTTATGTAACTGCACTTAAATTGTTATGGGATATCCTCCGTGATTTCGAATTGAAATGAGTTCCCAATAATAGTCACATTACAATCATGGGAGATATCCCATAAGGTTAAATTAAGAAACGTGAAAACAGTATCTGTATCTGCATTTCTTAGGAGTAAATACTTGCAATATAATATTAAAATTATCTTAAAAAAAAAACTAATATTAAAGTAATATTTGATGATAACATTTTTCAGACAAATTAGATTACCTTCAAGGTACCTCAATTTGTCTTTGTAAGATTTTCAGTTTGTATCAGGACTGGAACTTTGCCTAGTTAATTACATTACATTTAGGATAGCTAGATCGGAATATCTAATTATTATATATACTGGACAAAGTATAAAATTATCGGGATATTAGGGCGACTGTCGCATGTCGGGAGTAAAATAAAAATCCTAAAAATTAAAATGTTGTTTTTATTTTAACATCGGTTAGTACAAACATACATGTGTTGAGTTGATATGCAAGATTATGTTATGTTATGTTATGTTGGTGCGAGACGGACGACTGAAATGAAAGTCTTTGGAACATAAATTATTTAATTGCATGTCTTCCTTGCTCGTTAAACTTATGTAAAGTTGCCTTTATTTACTAAAAGAGAGAGGCCTGGTGTCCTGATTCGTGAAATACAGGCCATGGCATAGTTTAAGCACTAGTTTTCCATTTATCTTGAGTTATTATTTGGAAAGAAAAAGAAAACTTTTTATTTATTTTCTTTATCATATTGGGCTGGCTGTAATATCAGAGTTATTGACACGCAGCGACCATTTTCTAAAAAAAATTGTAGAGTCGCATCGCATCACAATCGTCTTACCAGTCTGTCCCCGATTTTAGATGTAAGTAAACTAATGTAGAGCTTCTCTACCGTGGTGATTGAATTAGGTACTACTTACTGATCATAAAACCCATAGGTTTAACCATATTACGGTTTAAACTTTGATAAAAACATTGTTGTTGATTCACAACAGAGTCAAGTAAGCCTGTAAATGGAAGAATAATACAAAAATAAGTTTTTTCTGTTTTTCATTTAAATATCTGCAAATTGGAACAGAGTACCATCGACAGCGATACAGTACCTAGTAGTTCTAATTATTAGGTTGTGAAAATTTGATCTTTTTACTATTGAGTCAAGGGCGTATGATAGTTGCCAATTGCAATGTTGCCATTATACTACTGTTAATAGGTGAGTGCGTGTGGGGTGTGAGTTGTCACAACTGACAACAGCCCATCAGTGGCTACGAAAAGGTGTTTAGTTAAAAATTGTAGCGGCCAAAGCTAGTGACAGAAATGAGCGTTAACATTCGACCTTAATTGTTTGATTGGCGTTGGCAAAGGCCGCAGGACGCAACTGCTACGTTTCAGCATCTTTGCTCAATTACTTATTGATCTACTACAAACATCGTACTTTTTGTTACTTGAAAACCCTTGAAACAGC
This sequence comes from Protodeltote pygarga, assembly GCA_936450705.2. Classification (NCBI taxonomy): domain Eukaryota; kingdom Metazoa; phylum Arthropoda; class Insecta; order Lepidoptera; family Noctuidae; genus Protodeltote; species Protodeltote pygarga. The sequence goes on along the minus strand of OW388249.2, from coordinate 7,804,323 downwards.
CGTTTTTCAAGCAAAAACGGGAACTTCTTTCTTTTCTCCAGGTCCTGTTAACACTTTTTAGCTTTACACTTCCAAGCCTAGGCCTAAAAATAGAATAATAAAGGGTGATACTTATTATTTTTAGCTAAAATTAAAGTCCTCCTAAGCAAAGAACATCCGTTTTCTCAGTTTTCTACTACATAATCGTGTGTTAATTCAGGCGAGTTGGTAGGAAAGATCCATTTTGCCCCGCTATCTCGCGGTGTGCCGCGACGTCTGACCGTTTCCGGGCATCCTTTCTGAGATTTGCGGGCCCACAGTGAGGATAGAATGCGGTAAAGGGATGACTATATATTATATGTTAAGTGTTTTTTACAGCTGCTATTTAACTTGCAATGTATGTAACTATGTTTGTTCGGGTTAAATCTTGCAAGCTGAATTCCTCTTATCCTATGGAGTTGAATGTTTTCATGTTAGTTCAGTTCTGATGACAAAGCATTTTTATGGTAAGCATGACCTGAATCAATATCCAGGATTAGCTTCAGATAAAGAAACTTTTCAATGGTCAACCGCATAGATAGGTATAATTTTTATATTGGTACGTTTAGTTTTGATATTGGAATATCATCGTTTGATTAAAAACTTGGTTTGGTTAAAAGCTACTAAACTTTTCAAAAAAGTTTTTTTTTTATAAAAAGTTATAAGACTAGATTCTAACGGAGACCACGGAATAAGTAGTTCAATTCACGCTACAAGGCTATCAATGCTTTCGGGTATTATTGTGTGAAAATACACAGGCTGTACGATAATGAATGGTGTAACAATATTTAACACAAACCGTAATACCTCATGTGAACATGTTGGTATTGTGTTTTAAGCCCAGCTTTTGGAAACGACCTTAGGCTCTAGGTCATTTTCAAAAGCTGGGATTCGGTCAACCCGTTTTTATGAATAATATGTATATCTGTAGTTATGCTGGTGCTTTATCACTTGCTTACACAACATTTAAAATGATGTGATTTATTTCTGGGGAGTTTGCGAGAATCGCAACCAGATAGAAGAAAGAAAGAAAGAAAAGATATTTATTTGACGCGATACAAGCCGATTGCACTTACATTAATATATGAGCTAGTACTACTTAGCCACTTCGTCATCTGTAACTGTGATTAATTAACTGTTTATCTGTTTATTTTATTTTTAATCACTTATGCTGAATTATAAAAACTCGTTAATAATTTGAAAATTTCGAGACCCTGAGGCATATCCATGTTAAAATTAATAATTGCGTTCTTCTTATATTTATATTTAAGAGCTAGGCTCTTGTCGGTGGAGCGTTCATTGACCCCAAATACCTCACCAAATCCGATCACTGTTCATCAGTCACTCTTTAATAAAAACGTAAGTTATTTCTTCCACGCAAAGAGAAATAAATATTACTGACCTCATAGGTGCTTTACATATACCTATATCTACTTATATTTTGATTAATTGATTTCGTGATATGTCATTCTTAAATATTCTCGGAATAACATCGTAAAATAAGTCAGTTTATCCTCGAGTCAAGTTCTGCACTGAAACAGTTAAATTATTTGCATTCGGCGAACGACGCCCGGCGCCTGCTGCCTTATTTAATGAGGTATAGGTATCTAACGTGACAACATAACCAAAATAACGGAGGAAATTTCACACAAATATATAATGTGCTTCTAAATTTTCTGCCACGGTTGCAATGGGAGAAAGTATTGGGCATATACATAACAATAGTGAAGAAATTTCGTACCCTGGAACAGTAAAAAAAAATTGGAGAATGGAGCAGAATTAGACCTACGGAATAAAACGCAAGCAAAAGAAAAAAAAATATGACGTATTGCAGACCCATTGCAGCCGTGGCAGATAATTTAGACACACCTTAGTACCTGCATGCATCGCTTACATCGTGGAAAATTGACTGACAGCTGACTCCTAAATAAACTAGCGTTACACTTGTTCGCGGAATATCTAAAATAAGCCGTTGTGGCTGTATCATGCAGTTTCCTTATGAAAGCTAAGACTAGTGGGAGTGGGCGGCACGTGGAGCGGCTTGTTGCACTGCATTCACTAGTTTATGCTTCCCGAGACCAAAATAATACAAAATCGACGGCATCCGTTATTGAACGGTGAGTACTGGTAGGTACTGCCGGCATGCGATATGTTATGAGTACAGCGTTGCACGATGAAGCAATGAACCATTTAAAAATATCCCTTTAACCGTCACCTTTTGTTTCATGCATGTTTTTCATATTTCAGACAGTCATTTTAAAATTCATAATAAAAAACGGTTAACATTTTTATAAACATGGCTTTGACGTAACAATAACTTCGCTTTTAAAGTAATTTAAAACATTCGAGAGTTATTTGCAAAATAGTTAATGGAACGTGCGGCATATTATGTCTGTGGTACAGTCCGTGAGTTTCTGGCGCGGGATTTGCGACGCAGTACAATTGAATCGCGCATGCCTCACGAAGTCATCTCAAACAGCCGCTTCGCCATCGGAAGTGCCGACCGGTTGCGGGCATTCCTAAAATGTTTTCTGACTCTACACACCACTGACTGACTCTACCGAGGAGTGCGTCAATGTGTGTCAGTAAATGATACGGTTAAAATGAGCGTATCTATTTCATCTTAAAGCGTGTAGTTTTGTCCGGATACTACATTTAAATCAATTAAAGATTTATCAAGCATGTATGAATAGCAGCAATTCGTGTCCACAGATTCATAAAGTAAGATTCCGTTCGATCTATATTTTATTTATCGTCTCAGACTGCACACGTGTGCGCGTGTTCAATTTATTGTTGCGTGAGCATGACATATCCACCGCCTTTGTTCCCTAACCGTAACATTCATAATTATTCAGAGCAAAATCTCTAATCACTACTTTATATTTTTTTTACATTATCTCGTCGACTATACAATTTGTACTTACTGATTAGTCGCTGAAGACTTTTTGCATCGCATGAAGCACGAACATATTTTTCAATTACTTAACTAGGCATGCTCTCCGCCATTAAAAAGAATTTAATGCAGTTTTAATGTTTGGTGTGAAGCGGGAAGCCGATTAGCTTGAACCCATATACGTAAACCGTCGCGTGTAACTTGTATTGCGATATAATAATATGTATAAATTGTTGTTTGCAGAGACAAAAGAATGGCCTCTGGCATTAAACGAGCAAAAAGATCTTCAATCTAAATCCAATTTTTGTGTAGTATGAATAGATTACTAAACCCTGATTATAGTTTAATAGCATGTTTAAATCTTAAGCAAGCATGTCTTACCTACTTTTATTAAATTTATAAACTTGGTATCTCTTGAGTTTAAAACGGAATTTTAGGAATTCATTAGCTAACTAGTAAATTGTAAATACAATTACATTGTTACAGTAGATTGTAATAGATTGTTATCTATCAGGGCTACCTATTACATTGGAGATATCTGTATTTGTAAGAATTATTTACTCAAACCATGATTTGTGGCTTTTGCCCAGCAGCGAAAGCGTGAGGGTTGATTTGCGTATAAAAGTATATTCTGATGAGACTAAGAGTGAAGCGAATTTATATTATAAGAAGTTACCAATCTCTAATTTTATTATTTAGATACTAAACTTCTTGGTTCAAATTTCAGAAATACTTGTTTCAGCTTTTTTGAAAAATCTACCTGTAAGTAATAATAAGTACCTAATTAAGTAATAAGTAGGTAGGGCGTAAAAAGAGAGGAGAAGTTTAATTGGGAATTAAGTTACATTTGATTTTAGACGCGTAAAATATATTGAAGTTTTTAATGTATCAGTTTTTTTTAATCTTCACATGTGGGAGAAAATGGGGGTACGAAGAAGCGGGGGAAGCGCTAGAATAAAAATAAAACTAATTAAAAAAAAATTCAATATTCTTCTATATTTCTCACGCATGATGTGTTGATGCGCTTGTCTGATCGTGAGATTTACGTATAAGAGTTATTCTTTGACAAGAACGTTTCACAATAGATATAGAAGTGACATAATCGTAACGAGGGAACTAAAATTGTCTGGAATTCGTTCACGTAGTTATTGAATGAGAACGACGGCGACGACACAGACGGTAGCAGCGCGCCCGCGCCGACTGGCGGCACAAATTGTTGATTACAAAAGAGCAGCAATTGAGACGTCAGAGACGCAGGAAACGAACAGATTGAAACTTATGTCTGCATTGCAAATCGGCCAATCACTACTCATCTAGTTTATAAGTAGATTGTTTAAGTACCGGCTCGTTATAAATAACTAGAGAACGATGCACCATTACGTTACAGACGATCCATCTAATGATTTCGTCGATGTTACCAAATATAATCCTACTAACAATGATATCAACTAACTATAATCATATCTGTAGAGAAAGTTTCATGTATTTAAAATAGGTTAGCATGGATAATTTCCGGTGTACTATTGTTTGCAAATGATGACTCAGTATTCGTAACTATTGTAAGTTACAAGTAACTACAAAATGTAAGCGACGTACACGCTATGTTGCAGTGTCGCAAAATCTCTAGGATAATGAGAGAATGATTTTATAGAAGATTGGAAAGCGCCGAGTGGTGGTTGCTGTGGGCAGATGAGAGAAAGTGCGGTCGGAGGTCGTGGCCGCGGCCTGCGGGCTTCTGTCACCCTGTGTAAACTACGAGACGATACCACAACATTGGGTTTTATGAGAAATATATTTACAATTATAAAACTATGCGTCGTCATTATTACTAAACCATAACGATTAAAATTCATAAATAAACACAATAACTTAGAAACAAAATAAAATGTAAGAGATTGTTTAGATTAGCATAAAATATTGTTGATGGCTACGAACATGCTGTTTTTGGTTTTATTTTGATTTCTATCAACGTGGCTACTCTAAAATGTTAAATATTTGTTAAAGCAGATGTTAGAATATGGAAATCCGTTTACCGAACGGATGCGACTGCTGGAGATAGGATTATTATATGCGCTGTGAAGTTTGTGCCTATGTATTTCATTAGTGAGGTGCAACGTCGCACAAATTGGTCGATGCAGTTGCCAACGAGACCGGACGAATCTCATTAACCAGCCAGATTAATAGCCCTGGAAAACGCTTTTAATTAATTCACGCTACATTAATATTGAATATCAAACTATCTGCGATGTTATAGCACAACGTTTATAAATTTGCGTGTGACTGATGCTCGCAGAAGACCTTCTAATGGGCTGTCATCGATGGAGAAACGTGATAGTTTTGTAGCTTGACTTATTAAGGTAATTTAATGGTCCAACCTTGTTACAATAATAGAGAACCTCTCAATAATACCATGTTATAAATTAATTACTACGGCTAAACAACCCTATTGTGATCCCGCACCGTCCGTCTGTCTGTTCGACCGATATGCGGTCCGGTAATAGCAGATGAATAACTAAATAACTTTTTAACTAACTAAGTTTGTTTGTGAAGGCTTTTTTATTTGTAAAAAACTGTGCTAGTTAGAAACATCGTCATATTTTTTCTGTAATATTACGTGAACTTTCATTAACTGTAATTATTTCAGATTTTTCGTTTCACAAACTTCCCAGTGGTACTTAATGGTATATATTTTGTGATTTCTCATCATTAACCGAAAATTGCACAATAAACCGTTTCAGAATGTGCAAATAAAGCTCTTTCATAATACATTCATTTGGGTAAGCAATATTTAAAACTATAAACACTATAAACTGATTATTTTGTTTATGACAATAACTTTTAAATAAAATATCACCCCTACTGTAATGTAGAATTTTTTATATTTATTATATAATTGCGCACAAAACCTTCATCGTTTGAGAAGGTAGGTACCATGATAACATCATAAGTCGTCGAAATGAGTGACATGATAGCGGGTACGCGGGTGAAGCAAGAAGTGGTCCCGAATCACGTGCCGCAGTGTTGTTTGTAAGTAATTGTGCTTGAATTTAACTCAAGCCAGCATATCAGTCCCAAGGGGCTGCCGCGATGTATGCTCGTGATAGTATATCAAACAAATCCGAACCTAATTTAAATAGATAGGTAACGGTTTGTTGCGCAATGGGACATCGACCCGCGCCCGAGTGAAGTCCATTTGATCACTTATGCATCAAACGCGTTCCGACACTCTCCCTCCCGCCCGCCAACACCATAACAGCTTCGTACCACCATACAACCAGACTAAATAACGCTTTAATAGCCCCAGTCAAGTTCAAAAACGTTTTAAATTTTAATAGTCGGACTGTGCCACACAACGAAGCAGTAGAATATCAATCACGTCTTGCTTTGAATTAAATTTTTTGTCATTAATACAAAAATATTCCATTTGGTACCTACCTAATTCTAATTGAGAATACTTTTGATGTTTAATTTAGTAAATAAATCTCTTTATAACAGGAACAATATGACTCGGGCATGATTTGTAGAGCTGAGATAATTAGTACTTTCATGAGTTATTACTACAGTACAAACAGATAGGCAAAGGGTTCTGCAAAAAGTTCAATATAAGACATGGTGCATTCTCGAGGTTGTCTCCTACAACCTTTTACAAAATTTTGCTTTTAAGAATTACTGGCCGATGTATGTGCCCAGTGGACTCTACCACTGGGCTCGACGACCGACCAAACAATTGGTCAGTGAATAATTGGTTCTACAAATAGTTCCATGCGCGTTGAACAGGGATCTACCGTATTATGGAAATTTCTATAACATAAGTACTTTACAATCTCTAAGGTTAATTGATGACTGGCTTTCTGAATGCGTGCAGGAATGCTGCCCTTGCAGATTTAATGCTGTTTGTGGGGCAATAATATGTTTATCCTTGTCTGTCAGTTTGGATTCTCGTTTACCGTGCTGTTATAGGTTCCGGAGCGCAATTTATGTCTAAAGCGACATAATACGCCTAGTTGGTTACAATTATTCGGTAACGATCTTGTGTTTGTATTAATCAACGTTGTGTGCGCTGAGAATTCAATGCTTGTATAATTTATACAAATTATTAAATTCACGAATACTGTTGATGCAATGTAGTTATGTATTTGAAGAAGCGCGCTTTCAATGATTCACACCTTTGATGTTTACGTCTAATATACAAAATGTCAAGGATCTATTCACGTTCTATGTTATCCAACCTCAACCTCAATAATATTATTTTTATGGTTTATCTTCACCTTAAAGGAGATACGCTACACTTTGTGCATATAATTATATGTTTTTATGTGTCTATTTTTATAGCGACGCTGTGAGCAGTGAGCGTGTCTAGTCTGGTGCCACTTCCCTCCTCTCCGGATCACTGCGCAGGATCGTCCGTTGACTTAGTATCCTGGCAGGATTGAACTTTGTGCGGGGTCAATTGCATTAAACTTACCTACACTTAGATTCAACGTTACACAATCTATGCACACAGATAATATAATACTAGTATTTATACTATCATATTAGTAACCGGTATGTGTTTATATAATATTTTATGGCTTTCCATGTATTATGGAATAGCGAGGTTTATGCACATCAGTGAGGCACAAGCGTGTGTCTGCCTGAAGAAGTGCGGAGTTAAATTTAAACATTTGGTGTAAGCCGAACAGAATAGATATAACACAGAATAGATCAATGCAGACATGAGTCGATTATTCAACCAGATCCCGCGGGAAATATTATTAATGTGGACATGGTGGCTTTTTCACGCACGTAGCCAGTAAATGGACTCGGAATTTTGAGAGATGCGTGATGTCACGAGCCGCACGACCGCTATGTTTCTTTACGTAGACGCGTCTGTGTAAAAACTCATTCATCATTCAACCCGAGGCAAAAGGTTAGGAATTCGCCATTTAATACCCTTGTTTGATGTAAGAAAAAAATCAGCCCCAAGAAAATAGAAATGTAATTTTGTTAAACAATGTATCTGTTACAAGCTGACATTGGATACGATTATTGTTGAAAAACAATAGACAACACTTAATTAAAAACAAAGTTAAATTGGTCTGTTGGTATTTTCTTGAGAAGCTATCAATACTAAAACCTTGTTAACTGTAATTGACTCTTTTTGATGGATTTAAGAGGACAAGCTCAGTCGAAAAAGTTCCAAAGAAGCGTCACGTTATAAGAAAAGTCATCAATCAAGCGCTACAAAAAGAAAGAATCCGCATTGGGAGACAACATCTCGGGCAAACTTTATAAAAAATTATATATTTTTTTTGTTCCACGTTGACACAGGCAATTGAAATATAACCGAGAGGTTCCGACGTTTGAATTAAACGCAAGACTTTGGAGCAAAGAAAAAGTATTATGATCTAAGGTCGAATAAAGACATTTTTATTTATTATTATTTATCTGCTTAAAATATGCAAACAAAAATTATAGGTATAATTATTTAATAAGAAAATTTGAAAAAACAATTGATACGGATGGGATCCCATCCGTATCAATTGTTTTTTCAAATTTTCTTATTAAATAATTATATTTAATAAGCTATCATGTGCTATAACATGTAAAAAATTCACAAAAAATATTAAAAATTATAGGATTGTTTGTTTTACATTCTTATGCTATTTAATTACGTATCTACCATCATTTATGATGGGTTGTTTGGGTTAAATCTGTTGACCTCTTGGCGGCACAATTATTTAAATTCTATACGTTAACATTCCAAAGCGCTTCATCTCCCACTGTGCATATCGCAACATGTAGCTATAATGCCAAGTATTCGACAACTACAATATTGTGAAACTAATCGAAGCCAAAAAACCTCTTCTATGTTCACATCTGAATAGTTAAGTATTTTATGTATAAAGTTCACTAATTAGCGTGTTTTGAGAACTGACGAAGGTTATAATATTATTGTCAGAGTGGATGTAGGTATTAGTGTCGTATTTATCATATACAACCGTCGACGTGATAGTTCGCAATACGACCTGCATTTGTGCTGTGTGCGCCATTGCACGTGAGAAATGTGATCAGAATACATAATAATAACACACACAGACACACAACGGTTCACGCTGCAATTTAGATAAGTGGTAGGTATGTAGCTTTAACGGACAGTGGTGGATAAATGAACTGCCACGGTCGAACATGTATTATCACATCTTTTCCCTCAGGGTTGAGCAGACTGAATGTAGAATATTGCGTAGGTATATCGGCATGGAGACGATTTATAGCCGTGATCTGTATTTATTACAAACTTAATATACCTACTTCTAGAATGAAAGTGATATTGTCCATGACTGTAGGCTGTTCTTACAAAATTAAAATTAAACATAATATTAGACTTAACATATTATAAGACTGCGACCTTAGATTGCTTTGCTACTGCCTAACCACCAAGCAAGCACTTATTGATGTATTCAAAGATATTGGTATGTTTTACGTTTGTGCACACGTTTTTTCATTCTCTAGGACTTTACTGCCTACCTCATTAACTTAATATTTATTAATAATTCAGGAACAAGAGACTAATAATTTTGAAGCAATTAATACGAGCTAGACGTATTTTACTCCCAAAATAGAATTGATTAAAATACTCTACATTCTAAATATTATCTAACTAAAAGAGGTTCAAGGCGTTCAGACATATTTTATCTGAAAAGAAGAAAACTCATAAAATTTATATTAATTGCAGATAAAATTCCAAAATACCCATTAAATTAATGATGGGCCAAACTAGAAGTGGGGGTCCGTGACGCGGGTACGTTTGGTCCCGCGGGACTCGCAGCTCTCTCCCGCTATAGCCGCTCAGCCTGCTCGATTGGCTAGGGCTGTCTACTCCACGTCCCCTGAATAGTTCTTTGTCATGGATTACACGAAATGTCGCGGTCGGTGAAGTTGTAGGGGAAATTTTTTTCCGTCTAACGTTACCTATACCTATACCTGATTTTAAGTCTCAATTTAGGTTAAGTAAACAGATATCATAGCCATCATCCAAATACACATACGTATGTCAGCCTCTTTGATGTTACTTTAGAACTTCCAGATGGAAAAATCCCCGTAGTATTCCAGTATTAATACTCGTGAACTCCTGTTTAAGAGTCGCTTTTGCGACTCTACCTTGCCTAACTAAGTAATACAGTTCCACCAACTTAGTAATTCAGGATAACATTGGAACTATCCGCTTCCCATTAAAATATCTTAAAGTGACGAAATATCGCTCACCACTAGCGATGCTGTCAATTGAATAGATTATTTGGTGGCACTGTATACTCTTGTTACCATGAACCATATTTTTATACAGACTGTCGTTTTTGTTTTTTTTTCTATAGAACTAGTCACGACCTCATCGTGTCTAGTCGTAATATTTGGACATCTATAATTCTATAGCAAAGACTTCGAAAAGTCAGTTTTTGTTATATGTATATACCTATGTATAATGTCACGATATAATTATTATGATAATATAACCGATATAACTGGCCAGGTCACATTAGTGTGACCTGGCCAGTGTAAGAGTTCCTTACCATTTTGAGGTTGTCGTCTGTCTGTCCAACCGAGTCACGGTTTTCTTGGAAACTCGTTTATGGTATCAGGCTGAAAATATTGAATTCTACGGCATCTAATTACACAATAACGTGAATTTGTCTTTGAAAACTTATTTTTATACTGAAGGTCATCAAAACTTATAGGGTACTCCCAGTGACCTTAAAATCTTGTAATTTAGCACAAAAGATCTTTTGGTATAGGCAAAGAAAAAATCGTACCTAAATTTCAAATCCCGTTGGCAGAAATTACGAAAAAGTAAAATTCATCTGTAAATTCCCTTGTACGTAACTCTGTAATTTTTAAACAATAATTGTAGAAAAGACATATTGTATTGTATTGTACGGTGTCACCCTAGACTGAATACTTATTACACAATAAACAGACGGACAAACGGATGTTGCGCGTGGGCTTAGTAAAAAGCTTGTCAGTCATGAAAGCTCGACATAACTTTTGCATTGACTCATTCTTATTTAAATCAGTAAACTATAGTACATCGCAGTGTTAATAAGACCAGTTTCTCACAGTAATCAGGTTTTGCAGTATATTTCCTGCCTTATCCTGATGTTAGAGAGCGAGTGCCCGGGGCTCTGTTTCGGACGTGAATGGCGTGAGGAGAGAGTCGGGTCGGTCCCCATCGCGCGACTGAAGACGCTCCCATCCATTTCGCTTGTATACTTGCATCATGCTATTTTTGCATAATACTCGTTTTATTGCAATCGAGCTGAATGTCAAACGGTACGCCCAATATTTGTGATATATGAATACAGAATATATGAAATTTATTTGCACTACTCATGCAAATGGCCCCGCCCTTCCAAGTCCAAATTAATAAACGATTTCCACGACTGCCCCTTATTTGATTTAATATTATTTTGGTAAAATAACAACGCAACGTACTATAGGTATAATTAACAATGGAAAGTTTTTATGTAAATATTTTAATTGATCACGATTTTGAAATTTACATTTTAAGTTAATAGTCAATAAAACAAAAGAATTCCCATAAAAACTTTAGTTAAGTTATTAAATTGTTAGTATACATTTAAAAGTATTAGGTGACATAGAGTAGGTATGCAAACGCAATATAAGCCACCTTTCTGGTTAAATTTCTCAGCGTTCAGTAATCAGCAAGAATGCCCGGAACATCCCATTTTAGCGGGTTATAAAAAATTTCTTTCAGGAAATATTTTAAGTTTATAATTATATGGTATGAGTTTTTTAATTATTAATAAGACTAGCCTAACCTTAGCACGCACATTTTTTAAAAATTTGTTACTTGCCGCCGGCTGTAAGCAACATAAAATTACGACATTTTTATAGAGCTTGGGATGTGGGCTATGTGAATATGGTCACTTGGGTCAATATTATGACTGAGCCTCAAATTTTGTCCTCTCCCTAGAGGCCTCATGTATCTTAAGAGTGGTGTTTACATAATATGGGGTGGACGGGTAGATAAACAATGTAAATACGACAAAAACTCCATGTTGTGGAGTTTAGTTGTAAATGTTTGTAGGTTGCATCCGAGTTGTGTACTTAGATACAATTAGCCTACAAGTGTCCCAAAGGCATCTTCTCATATAGAGAAGGATTGAACATTAATCACCGCGCTAGCTCACTGCGTGTTGGCGATTTCAGACTATTAAGTCCAGGTTTCCTTTATACGATATTTAAATAATAATCTTAAAAAAAATCTAGTTAACTTATAGGTAATATTCAACTCGTAGTTACGTAACACGGTCTCTAAGCGTCATTATTTGCAGAAATTCGTTGTATGTATCGCCGTAGCTTTGAATATTTTGTAGACTGAAAACTTGCTTCATGACATTTGTAGAGCATGAAAAATTTAAACATAAATGAATTCATTGAGCCGTGTCTCGCCCGGTCCGCGTCGTCGTCGTCGGCGGCTGATAATAATACATTTTTCATTGTGTCTCGTTTTTTCTCCTTGAATGTTTAATGCTTATCTGATGTAACTTAGCAATACTTGTAAAAATGAAATGTCAATGTAGCTTTGCTGTCCTAACCGTCGAACTAATAATGTCTTGTGGAAAAATTTATTAAGCTGAAAGATTTAAAACCAAACTCATCAAAATATCATTACTATATCAACGTACCTAACGTACGTATAGGTACGTTGATATAGTAATGATATATGCATATGCAAAATTTCAGGATCATCGGCTTAGTGGTTTCGGTTCAGTCGGTCGATCGGTTAGGAATGAAAGGTAACAAATAAACAAACAACGTTCGCATTTATAATTATTAGTTGGTTCGAATGTTCTGCAAAATTATAATACAGTACTTAGTTTCTCACTAGACTTGGAGACCACAAACGCTTATTAGATACAAGACATACATTTAACAAAATGACGAGTTAGAGACAACTTATTTAATTACAGAAACAATATTATTTTATTTAATAACACTTAAAATTAAAATGTATGTCATCTCGGGTGCTCGTTGTCAGCTGGCTAGTTTCTCCGGCGATGTCAACTAACCTTTACAGTCGGGTATTAATAAAGTCTTGCTAGATGTTATCACAAGACAACGTATCTCTCTGGCATTCATAAATTGTAATTAATTGCAGAGTCTATCAACATTACTATACTTGTTATGAGAACATACATAAACGTCATCGCAAAAGAATTGTGTCTAAGTAAAACAATGGAGTTTGACTGTGTGAGAATAGATCTACTTTAATGGATCAGTAAAAGAGCAAATTATCGGGAAACAATCGAGGAGTGATGTACCGCCGACGTGGCGGCGGGTGAGTCATGGCTCGTGGCTCGTCGAGCTACTGACTCACAGACGGCGCTCGCTAACAGATATTCTGGGAATAGCAAACAACCTTGACAATCACAAGTAGATTGTATTCATCAGCCCATGTCTTACAATACGCCCCTAGTCTCCGACATCAGTTGAGAAGCACCTCAATATAAGTGTAACACACTGACACAAACCTAGTCTCATTTGCTACTTGGAACACTATCGGAATATCGGAAACTTATTTCAGTAACAAATCGCGTAAAATAACTATTATTTAAAACCGTAAAAGTTTAAAATAACTAGGACACTAGTATTTATGCAAATAAATTCTAAGGTGGAAGGAACTTACTAGATCTAACTTAGTAATACAAAATACCGCAATAGGTGAAATAATGGTGGAGCGAGTTACAAGTAGGTATTATCTCATTCCAGCTGTCGTTTAAACACAATGACTTATGTTAACAAACATCTTTTACATTTAAGATTGATATTATTGGTCTCTATAATAAATCTTAAAGGATATCTTATTCCAAGGAACATAAATCTAGTCCATTGTACGTGTGTCACGGCCAATCTCAGAGTTATAACCACCAAAATTTAGCGAATAGTACGGGTCACAATCGGGATCGGTATAATATCGTACTCGCAGGGATCGAATGCGTCAGTTGTTCGATTCCATCGAATAAAGATAAATGGGTCTGCGAGTGCGGGCTAGAAGGGTGTGGGGAATATGAGGGTGCAGGGCCACGGGAACACGGGGGCATGGGGCTAATTGGCTGTCAGCTATGAGTCCGGTTGTACTCGGCTCTCATTGCACGCTGAGTGGCATAGAAGGCTTACTGACGCCCCGGGCCGTCCTGGTGACATGCGGCTAAAACAAAACAATGACGCCTGATTGGATTGGTCAGGGAATAGCTGAAGCACACCTCACATACATAATTACACAGCACCAACATTCGAGCACAAGTTCGCAACGTGGTAATCAGATTAGTTCGGCAGGTCAATCGTATTAACTACCTGTTTCACCAACTCTAGGTACTAGCGGTCAGCGTTTGTTTTTAGGTTGCACGTGTTTTTGTATTTCTAATATTTTTTTTCTACACTGATTTTACTAGCTAATGAGAAATATATTGGATACTCATCAGTGATTAGCGTTTTACCTACGGGAAATAACGTTGCAGTGATTCATGGTTTTAAAATTTAGTTTGTGATAAAATTAAAGTTACAATGAGGGTACATTCTGGCGGGGTTTGTTCCTGCATAAAATATATGCGTACATAAACAAAAAGTTTGAAACGCGTAAGATACCTACGTGAGGTGAAATTTTAATAATGACATTGCTCACGACAAGGTTCATGTGTGCTGCAGTATTTAGTACTTATGTTGGCAGAAAATAGAAATATAAGATTGTACGTTTGATTTTAAAATATTTTGCCGCTCAAGTTAGGGACGAATAGATATAGCAATTTCTTTATAATTCAGTTCAGAGAAGCAAGAGTCGGTATGTTAAAAGCACTAGTAAAATCTTCCACGTAAATAGGCAGTAGCCAGATACTGATTGTACCTGTTGACATGAGTGTTATAAAAATAACAAACATCATAAAGAGAAAATTGTAAATTCACCGACAACCAGTGACATTATTTATTTATTCATTCATTCATTTATTGCATACATGTGGTATCTTAGATGGTATTTATCTTAAAGTATTTATCTTTCATTAGTTTGAACCGAGAAAATATACAGTTGTAGAGATGAATTTGGAATGGAAAGATGCACCGAGCCGAGCCGACTGGTCGCTCGTCGCGGCCAGGTGAAGCCTTCATTAGCATTATTAACTTATTAACGGGACAGTCCGGCTTTTATACGCTTACCAAACCCGTATTTTACTAATAAACTTGAACTCGGAACTTGTACACAAAGTTACAAAATCCCGTATCGTTCGATTAGACAAATAGTCTTAACTCTTAACTATCGGGTTCTAAATACTGTTTGTACACCCAAACGACCCATCAATCAAGTTAGTTCTTTGTGTTTTTGTTAAGTTTCGTAACAGTTTACTATAACAATTCAAGGTTCACCGAGTCCATTTGCCAAGGTTTAGTTATCGAGTCACACTGAACGACAAAAACGCTTCTTCGTTCGTTGTTCGCATGACTTGCCAAGGTGGATTGTGCTTAACATCATTGTTGATATTGAAAATATTTAAATAAATGAGTTTTATTTCCAATTTCGAATATTTGAAACCCTTCTTTATTCCATTCTATTAACGGAAACACATGTAGCCATTTATAAAGAGGAAAAAACCGCAATTTCGCATTCACGACCTCAGCAAAATAGCTCTGCTCACATAAATCTGCAGAGACATACAAAGCGGGCGGGGAGAGTCCCCGGACAAAGTAATGAACTAATTACATTAGTCTCAGGATGGTCGCAAGAGATGCGGCTGAAATGGCTAAACCGACCGTCTATTAGCGGCGTGATGCTCTGCGAATAATGATGATTGTGCAAATAACAAATTTGCCCTCGAATTATATAAACAAACAACATAATATAAAACAAGCACGAGTTAAACTGCTTAATTTATTTGGATTTTTTAATTTGCATAAAAAATAACAAATCAATGGCACAATATGTCTGCATGTTCCTAAATGCTAATAAGTATGAACTAATATATTACATCCGAGCATTGCAGCTTGAGACATTACGATATAGCAAGCAATTACAGCTTATTATTCAATAATTACTAGTTGGCATACGTGACTCTGGAGTGACTCAAAGTGACAGACAAAAGTGATTTTTTGACCCCAGTTTAAAGCAATCTTCAAAATTGTTCGTAATCATCATTTGATTGAGTCACATGACTATTAACTCGGGACAATTAATTTGTGTACATGATGGAGGTTTAAGAATTATCTCTATGGATTTTTTATAAGATGATGTCACTGTTATATCATTAAAATTTCACAAGAACGAGAAAATCTTTGTGGATTTAAATAAATTGGAGATATAATTATAGTTAACTGTAATTTGTGCTAGCTGGCAGTTTGTCCGCGGTTGATTGAGCGCGGAACGCTGTGTTCGCCACAAGACGCGGAAGCTAGCTTGGTAGTCCGTTAGGCCTGGTTCAGGAATAGACGTTCTTGTGGCGGCAGCTTGTGTTAAACCGCACACCCGCACAGGCGCACACCCGCCACCATCACCGCACCGCGCTTGACAAAGGTCTTCAAACATAATGTTGTTTTCGCATACCGTGTAACCGCATTATAGAAATACTTTCATGTCACATCACGCTCATTCGTGATAAAAAACCATAAAAGTCTAGTCGTCATGTCATTCCGTATGGTTTAATAGATTAGGTACTATGACTTGCGTTTTATTTTTGGCATAGACATAAACTTATTTGGATATTTCTGTTGACTGAGTCCCTCATTCTTTATGCAGGGTGCGACTATATTATATATGGTACTGGTTTAGTATAATTATACGGTTCAGTACTGGCGTTGTCATTTTAGAACTTATTTATATAATCCAGATTGGACGTTCTAGTTCAATATAGTACAGCTGTGAGTTGTGCATTAATAGGATAATAATTGTGTTACATTTTGCTCTCAGTAAGACGATTTTACGAGGTTTATTCGTATGTGTTTCAAAGAGATCCTGAGAGGGCTTTTACTAAACACTGATATCAATGATTATTATTCTAGGAAGTTTTATTTGATAATTTTAGTAATTAATTAATAATTTCTGATTATTTGTAATTTAACACAATGTCGGTCTTTTAGATTAAGTTTTTCTTATTCATTTAGTTTTAGTTGTTATCTAAGTATAGGTACTCATTGCTATTTGATAAGTAACTAAGGAATACAGAGAGTCAACCTCCGCTTTGATGTTCACTCGCACCATTTATTGCGTTAATAGATAATTTGCAGAAATTCATATACAAATGAGACTCGTTTTATTATTCACGGTGATTCGCCAATCATCAATTAAAGCTTCGTAGATGTTTTTTGCTAAACCCCATAACTTTTTTTTCGAGGTGTCCTTGAAAATCATTTTTAGATCCGAATGGAATAATAATGTTGAATAAATTATGGTTAATGGCGAGTGGGTTTGTTTTTTTTAACGGGGACCGGTCGGTGTTGAGTCGAGTGTTCTTTTTTTGAACGTAATCAATTTTAGATTTGGAGTGGAGTCGTGACCTGAGCGCGTGAGGCTCGCAGGCTTCCGCGCAATCCCGGCCTCGCTCTAACTGAACAAACCTTCCTATTAAGGCAAAATGAAGTCGTAAACTGAAAATGTTGTTAATTATTAATATGAAGACTTTTTTTCGAGTACTTAACAGAAGAACAAACTTAGTTTTTGCTTTTGGTCCTAAGTAATAGAGTACGAGTACCTACTATGAAAATTAATGAAAAATGCGTAAGAAAGCAATTTTTGCATTTTTTTATAATGATAAATGCAAGGCAACTGCCTATTTCAAACTTTGGATTTGACAGCGCCTAGCTTTGGATTTATGACAGATACCTATAGGTATGTGGAGACAGTAGCCACGATTTCTCCACGAAGCTAGGCAAAACTAACAAACGGTGGTCGACGCTAGCTCTAAACCAAAAAACTGAAAATCTTAGGAGAAGCTTTTGTCCTGCTCACCTAATACAGTAACTTGCTCTATAAAAAAAACTAAAGACAAGATACTCAGTCTGGACAAAAAGTGCTGCTAATAACGCGACAGGTGTAACAACAACAGTAACTTCCTGCCTCACCCACTACGCTCCAAGGCTTATTAGTATCAATTGACGTCATAATCATTCATTTTATACTTAGCAAAAAAAGTCTTTCTTCACTTTTTAACACAATACATGAATTGTTTCAAGATTGGAATTTGCATACAAAGAAAGGGAGTACAAACCGAGACGGTGCTATTTATTACAAAAACGTTTCAAAACCGACGATGCGGGAAGAAAAATTCAGCAAGAATATCCAGTTGAGTAAAGTCCCGGACAAATTGTCGCCGTGGCTTTTGCGGACTGCGGAGGATCTGTGAGGATTGTTATTGATGTGAGGAGCGTCGCGTCTCCGGCGCGCGCGGCCTCACTATCAGATAGTCTTCATTATGGACGATCATGCGTGCCGGATACACGCTGAGCGCTGAAAGCGGAAAAATCGTGAAATATAGCCGCGGACGTCACACTAACTCGTATGAATTGCCGCAAATCCTCGCCTATTACGTTTTTATCCCAAAATACCTTTACTGTGTAACCGAATCGGTCTGTGAATCAATACACAAATATTTCCTGTTTTGCGAAGAATAGTTTCACCGAAATTGTGTTTTACGATTGCCATAAAATGAAATTAAAGTTTAATATCCGTAGACAATAAGTATTATGAATTTTAACAATAAGTATTGTATTATATGGGTTTTGATGTAAAGTTCTGAATTACATGGTATTATTTAAAAGATTTTATGTGTATGTTAAACTGTGTGGATCGTGTGTTCTGTTGCGTGGCTAACGATAATGTTCATACGATACGACTTTATGAGCATTATAGTTATGACTATATGAGTACGATCTATCACATAAAAAGTATGCAAATGCATAACACAGATACTTTTATCTATCCTGCCACTGCAGTCTGTGTGGCGTAGTTCCTGCCACTGCTTCTATGTATCCTAGTACGAGTTTATTAGATATTATTATTAAATTTAGACCAGATTATTATAAATTAATTATCACTTGTTTAAAAAGGTGAAGGAAAACATCGTGAGGAATCCAGCACAACTGAGAGACCAATGCTGTGTAAAACCATGTTAGAGGTCTATCTATGGACGGATTAAACTTGAACACTAGGTTGTTTACCAACCATACCATAACGAAATTAATTTCTCCTAGAGAAAGCCTAGAGCTTTTCAAAATGTGATACAAGAACACTATTAAATTCATGTATCTCTATTTGATTTTCCTGTTGTTTCAATTAATAATTTACGTGTTTATTTGGATAAGCTTCGGTGCCGTTACTAAGTTTCGGTGAAACCAAATCTTGTCAACTCCCGGGAGTGTTGGAAGGGGCGTCTTACAGTCGTACTTATATTATGTATACTGTAGATTCTACCTAATAACATGTGTATTATAACTACGAATAAAGTAGGCAATTCTAATAATATATTATTTACCAAGGGGATTAAGCACCGTCTTTTGTTGGCACCTGGTTGAATCTTGAGTGTAACGAAAGTGTCTAGAGTTCCGAGTTAGCCCCCGAGAAATAAGTGGAAGTTAAGACTAGAATCAGAAGTGCAACTATTCAACTAAGGATTCAAGCTCTAACTCGCCAAAGACCAAGACAGCTTTATCTTCGAGGAGAACACTTTACTTTTCACACCTTTTGTGAGATGCTGATGTTCTCTTATAACAATGGCCCGTGTAGCACTTTTCGATTTCAGATATTTTTCAATTACTTTGTCTGCAATTACTTTCTGCATGGCGCTTATTTTATTTTGGGTAATGACTTGACTAGTGGAATTGCCATTACTGTAAGCTATGAAAAATGTTGAAGTTTATGTTAGGGCGGCACATAGCTTGTTATTTTTCAACAATACTTTTGTATTCTCCACGGACTACGAATGACCGTTCTCTCTTTGTTTTTGTGTTGGCCTCCCTTTGTTTTTGTGCTAGCTTCTCTTTGATTTTGTATTGGCTTGTGATAGCTATTGATTTTCGAATAAGTTCGTTTTTTTGTAGGTCTTTATGGTCTGGTAAATGTATTCATACGAATGTTGAGGTTCCGATTTTAAATTATACTATTGACTAGTGGGTAAATGGATAAATAAAATTCTTAAAAAATGAAAGATTTAATTCAGCATTCTTTGAAATCAAGTCACGGGAAGTCTTTCCACTGTTTTTTTTTTCTGGAGAAACGCTGGCCATCATTTGACCACACCTCTATAAAATAGTGAATTTATTGAACGGGTCTGCAATATACAAACACAATAATGCGGATATGTTGCTTGGGGTCTAAATAGCAGACGTAGCGGTAGTATCCAACCAGACGTACTCAGGTAAATATAAGTTTTATGATATTTTGATTTGGAGCGTCTGTGTGTCTCTGTGCATGAAACGTTGGCTGAAATCAAGTACGTGCGTAATAAATTTTAACAATCGTGAACTATCTTGCGCAGGTACGTTAAACTGACTGGAATCGCGAAGTCCAACATTCTGTGGTAGAGTAGGATTTGTCTTCTCCAATTGTAAAACTTTGCCCAGCAGTGGAACAAAATAGTAGGTATAATTATTTATTCGTGTGAAAACCGAAATATCAATCACTTCGTCCTAATTAGTGCCTTTCTTTCACCCTCTGAGGAGGAATTGATAATTGTCAAGTTCCTCAGAAACAATTATAATATTGATAACTGTCTTGTACCCAGTGTTGCCAGTGCAAAACCTGATACTGATCAATGTGCTTTCACATAACGAGCACAGATTATTTAAAGATTATTTTAAGATCTTCGTAATTTGTGATTAATTATCTGAAAAAGGTTTTAAATCATTCCTCTGCTCTGGATTATATATTATATCCACGTATCAAGTATCAAGTGATATTTATTCTGCTGCTCCGATAATAAATTACTTTTTTCGTGTTGCCTATTTGTTAGGATCAATTCCCAGTGCTACAGATTTCAGTATATGTACCTAATGTAATATATTGTGTCTATACGATTGATAGTCTAGCAGGGCAAAATGAATGATAAAATGTTTTAGTTCAAGTAATAAGATAAAATATTTTTTTAGAAATCTTAAAAAAGCGTCCAAATTTTCATAGAAATATTTTGGTTTTAGTTCAAGTGCTTTACTTAGCAACATTTGAAGTAAACCGTTGAAGTAGCGTGTAGGTCAGCGAAGTGTCACGTGCGTCTACGCATAATGTTAGTGCCATACGGTTACTTACTCTACTCGCAAGCATTTACCGTTTGATGTTTGGACTTAACGGCTCCATTGAATTCACGAGGTGGGCTGAATAAAAACAATAGCTTTTGGTCTTTAGTCACTTTAGTTATGCTGAATATAGTAGCAGCGTTGATTTCATTGTCAATGTCCAATATGATTAAAATGAACGATTACTTTATTATTTTTAAATGTGTAATATAGGTACCTATAATAATTAACTAGGTAAAACATATTTCAATAGAATGAGTAAAACAGGGCTGCTGCACTTGGCGTTATTTTACAATTATATTATGAATGTAGGTATAATAAATATCAAAAACAGATTTAGCATTTTAACCTGCTTAAAAAAACTGAAAAAGAGATTTAAAATTAAATCCAAGCTACACGAACGGGGTCAACGGAAACGAGGGTATTTTGTATGAAAACCACAATACGTGTTTTATTTGGAATGAAAAATATTTTAACGTAGTTAGTACCTATCAGTGGCTTTTAAAATCACGTAGTCACATTGTAATAGTTAGGAATGCTAGTAAAAGTAATCAGTATACTGCCGGAATTGGTAACAAAAATAAATAGGTCTCAACTCTCTATTTGTACAAAATTTTACCAAATACTTAGTTAAATTAGATTAATTTCTGTAATTTTAATGGAATTTAATTTAACATTAAAATTTGAGCTAACCATATTTCGGAGAAGCGCATAGCATTTTTTTCATCGCTATCGACAATGCAAATAAAGGAAAATCAGGAAGGCAAGTTTATTCTGTTCCAATCGGCGGAACTATTCTCGGCGTAGAACATAATCCATATTCAATTCATAATCGGAATATATTATAATTATGGTGCGCGGGGAGCGCGTACGGGCTGAGTGCGCCGCAACGAGCCACATTCTTCGTTCGACAAACGAGCGACTGTGGCCCTCAATTATTCCACCAGCATTGTCCCGGAATGTCTAATTTGCTCACGTAATTTTGGTCGGAATTTGTCCCCGGCCGACGGATGCTGGAACTATTTTTATTGCTTGTTTCCTATTTTCTGTATTCCATTGGGAACAATATAACTTGAAGCTCGCGAACTCTAACCAACTTGTCTCTGAACAAGTGTATTGTGAATTGCACGTCGCCGGCTCCTTGCACGCGTCCGTGACGACGTTAAATATGTTTTCTTTAACTTTGTTGTTTTGGCCCCGTGAGAAACATTCCTGACCGTAGTATGTTCATTGTACGGTACACGTTGTTAATCGAAACCTATTGTGTTTCAGCTCAGCTTATTGTAGGAGGTGCTCTTTATTCATGTGTACGACTATTAATCTACTCGTTGTACAATGCTAACATTTGTAAAGCAGTAAATTATCGCCAAATATTTATCAGTTATGCTACTTGCATATTTATTACTTGATCGTAGATCTCTAATGCTCTAACGACTTAGATAAACTCCGCGGACTTTTTCGCATAATCTTTTTTCCCTTTTTTATAATCAGCGATTAATTTTGTTTTTATTCATGAACATGATCAGTGGCTTCGAATAGGCATTCTACATTTTTATGATCTTTATTAGCTACTGAAAATAAAGTAAAACTGTTCGTTACTCGAAGTAAAGGACAGTTTTAGTGACGGTCAAAGTTTATGGGACATTCGGTATGCAATAAAAGTGTGAAGCAGGAAGTTCGGGGATAGATGGAATTGAAAACGTTGTCTATACGTATCATGTTTACAGTACGTATAGAGATAAGTGATTTTGGACTGATGCCAGGACGTGGCCCGTGGAGCCCCACTCCATTTGCTCTTTACATAACTCAGTATTCAAGGGATCATTAATCTTCCTAGTTCCACGCCAGACCGAGTTTAATTTTAATAAACGGCTTTGGCCATACTACAGTATTAATTTACATGCCATAATGAATATAACTTGTTATTTAAATTGTTACGATTTTAATTGTGATACCGAACAATCAAAAATGTATTAGTAAATGTTATTGTTGAGTAATAATGTAATGCGTGTATTTCATGTAAAATGTCTGTGTAAGGATTGAATTGAGAAGAGTATACACGAGTAGGTACTAAAATTTGTTAGTTGTATTCAAGTGTTGTATTATTTAACATATCCTCCTGTGTCATCATGAGACATTCGCCTTATTTTTCCTACTATATGGTTCTATAATAATCGTAAGTGAGACTATAACTCAAGAAAAAGCACTACGCTCGTAATTCTGTTAGTAGTCGCTGATGTGGCACGTAATACAAGATTTTAGAAGCTCTGTAACCCCTAGGGAATGACCCTTGAATGTTCGAATTCGTCCTTCATCAGACCCACGCTGGGTATTTTATAGCCCCGGGGTCAAAACTGTACTAGAACACAGGTGTGTGATTTTGTTATGTCAGACGCCGAAACATATGAGTACTCGGACTCTATTGGAGTTATTGTTAGGGTAAGTACTTATATAAAACAATAATTTTAGAGGTCACAGTAGATTGTTTAAGCAATAAATGTTTTGGGTTTAACGATAATATATTTTCCCTAAAATAAAATTAATCGTGCTAAAAATGTAAAAAAAAACCGACTTGTGTGAGAAAGTTATTCGTAATTTACACACCTGATGCGAATTTACCGATAAATAGGTTATACGTAAAAATGGTCGTTGAAATCAAGCATTACTTTTGTACATTTTTGGAAGGCCCGGTACCTGGTTATCGTTATTCGGCGTACAATAATATTGAAACATTCCAAGCAACAACGAGTTCGTTTCAGACATAGCCATGAAATGCGTGATTTACCCGCCTTTTGGGAAATACCTCGGAGCGGCCGTCGCTGCCGATGCGGGTGTAATACCATAATTCGCCTAATCTCGTTTTCGACTTGAGCCCTGTTGCGGTCGGTCGGGTGCCCTGATCCTCACTTAAATGCGTTTCACTAACGTCTTGAAATACTGTTGTGAATCCACTCATAAGATGGCTAGGACATACCTATACCTACTTGTCTTACACTTCGTCAAAAATATTGCGAAATTTATTTTGTCATTCCCCGAAACACAAAGCATAAAAGCTTTAGCTAAGCTTTTATTACACCTAGTTGTACTTTTTATAAATAGTTAATTCCTGAAATAAAATGCTACCGTATTTTAGCAAATAATTGTTATACGGAAAAAAGTAACTGGTGCACCATATCCAGAAGCAGGGCAGGTATAGTGGCGGTGTGCGGACAGCTTTTTTTTATCGCAGTTTACATCGACATGCAAATCTCCATCACGACACTCGCCTACCGCAGGTACCTACTTCTAAAGTAGTTTCAAGAAAGCTGACTTACAAAGTGAACAGCGTAGGTAATATTCCATGTTTCTGCAAAAAAGTAGGTAACTAGTTAGTTAGCTTGTGCAATGAATAAATTGTATCTAAAGATGTTTATCTCAAAAAGTAGCTTTTCACGAATTCTGTCTGGAATGTAAAGCGAAATATCTTAATCTTTTATACAAAGAGTCTGACAAAGAGCAATTAGGACGCTTTGTAAATAAATTTGCTATGTTTTTATGTGTTATGAATAAACTAGCATTGACTCATTGGAAAGTAGCGCAGACTGTGACTGGACTTTCTCTGGCGTTGTTCGTAGTTTCGACTCCTTATATGGAGCAGGTAGAGTCCATGGAACAACGGGCTAAGCTATGTATTTTAATGACTCTAATTATATTCTAGAGCAAACGTGGTCTGTCCTATCACATCCTAAAGCCCACAAAAAGGTTGCAATGGTCGTGTGTTCTTAATCATTAACATATTGACAGTGTACGTGCTCGAATTTTCGTGTTTCTCTCAGGAATAGTAAAACGAATGTCTATGGTTTGGATGCATTGTTCTTTATAGCGGTGCTAACACATTTAACGTCTGCCCATTTCTCACTATAACCATTTCAGAAGGACACTTTTATTTGTTGTTCTCTGAAAGCTTGATTTAACCATTTGAAATGTTTGCAGAAGCCGCGGTCGGATAAATGGCCTGTATAAAATCCACCTCTCAAAAACTTTAAATGATTCGATTACGGTTTTATTAGGCCAGATGTTCAGTGTCAGGTCGTTTTTATGTGCGCAGTGGAAATTTTGTTTTCATTTATTATTGCTGAAATGTATTTATTATCAAATACTTGAAAGTGAGTGCTGAACTTAAATAAGAAATATCTCGAAATATGAATATAACATAATATTGAAGATTTTGTCAAACAAAAGTGCGTAGGAAAACTTGTTTAGAGAGGTTATCACTAGCAGAAAATTGCTTTGCATCTCCAAGGAAATATCACGGACAGGAAAACACTTACGTTAGTTTGTGTTGAGAGTCACTTGAAATAAATCGTCCAAAACTTGTGAAAATGCTTTTGCTAGAATCTTGTAAGGTAACAGAAATATGTTTAGAGTTACTTTCTCAATGTTAATGATAATTTGAGTTAACATAAGTACATTAAATATTAATTCTAAGCGTTATTTAATTTTTTAAATTTCAATTGTCTCTATATCGTCATTAACGTTTCTATTACTTACATTAATTTTTGTAATAAAATTATTACAAGACTTGATTTAACAATGTAATTAAATCAGAAACGGGCATGAGTAGGCCTGACGAGTCCATAACGGGCCACGGACAGGCCAATTTGTTGCGTGCAGGAGGGGTGCAAGTCACGCGACGGACAGCGCGAACGCCCGGCTTTGCTGCCCCTACAGCTGCATATTAATGTGAGGAATTACGTTACCTTTACCAACCATTGTTTATCATTTATAATTATCATGAAACGTTATAGTAAAAAGTAAAATAAACACTTAATTATACGTGCTGTTATCATTTGATAGTTTTGGTTATTGAAAATTGTTATAATTAAATTTAAAACCGTCAACCCTAAGTTGTTAGGCTTGTTAGTTGTACTTATATTGTAGTCCGGTTATTTCTATCTATTTATAAGCAAAACTTATTAATTAATGATGAGTCATTAGCACATGACTTGAATAGAACATCGCCCATTCATATCGTGCTTGCATTTGGTCGTGTTCATCAATTATGGGGTAAAACGTGAGTAAAATGAAAGGGGAGTGCAGGCAGGACAACGCATGAAGTCCGTGGAGCCCAGTGAGTCAGCCAAGGCGACCAGACGGCGCCCGCCGGGCCCCGCCACGCACTGTCTTGCCCACCCCGCCACTTTAGCACTGTATTACCGAGTCTACCGATGCAATAACATGGCTGAATTATTATTTTTGCCGACGGAAGTCGATTTAGCATATAAAAGGGTTCGTAGATCGTCGAGGTAGAAGGATTATTTAATTACCTGAACAGTACAGTTTTAATTAACAGTTTGTTTCTAACGAAGTACCTACCGAATATTTAACGCAAACACCACTCAACATTTTGATGTTCCCAATCAAATATCCATTAGGTAAGGATGGGCGGAACAAAACCCACAGAATAGTAACGACAGTTTGAATTGTTTGTGCAGCTTTCCATACGGACTAACTATGATTTAAAATATTTTATTTCACTTTGAGTTTGGAACAACATGGCCGCCGGGAGCCGAGAGCCGGCTGTGACCGCCCTCCAGTATAATGTTACACGATACAGCGTAAGCCATCTCGTGGTTTGGCACTCGACGCAAGACGCTAGCTGTCATAACGGCGCAGCGCGGAACTGACGCGGCATTCCCGACCACTGGGAATCGAACCGGGCAGCTTAGTAAGCTGAACTAGATATCAGGTCTACTAGAGAACAATAAAGTCTCTAAGGAACATCAGTTGTCCCAAGCCTTTATATTTTGCGATATCCTACTAATATTATAAAGGCGAAAGTTTGTAAGTATGGATGTATGGATGTATGGATGTATGGATGTTTGTTACTCTTTCACGTAAAAACTACTGGATGGATTTGAATGAAACTTCACCACAATATAGCTTATACATCAGAATAACACATAGGCTACAATTTATCAACATATCATGCGGGCGAAGCCGCGGGCGGAAGCTAGTAAAAAATATTTTAATAAAATGTTCAGTGTTTAGTGAAAGCTGCAGTTTTTGGAAATAAAATCTAATTTACCGTTACCGAGTTTACCCTTTATTATCAGGTACAAGTCTTGCCAGTAAACATAACTAAAAGGAGACGATGTCGCAGACACATTTTCACTGGTAGGCAGGATCTTTTTATAGACGAGGCGCCGCAAATAAAATCGAATCTGACGCATGGCGGGGCACGGCTCGTCGCGAGTTTGCGACGCTCCACGTTCTCGCTACTTGTGTGTAGTGGGTAAACAATAAAGACTTACTTATACATGTTTACAACTTTAAGTCAAGGCGGCAGCTTCGACCGCATGGCAAAGTTGTGTTTGTTCAAGCGCAGCGCTCGTATCGTTCATGAAGCTTTCACTCGGTTCGATGCCCGCGCCGACCACGCGCGCCACCCAGTTCGACCTAACAATGAGGAATAGCCGTAATAGTAGTTTAGTTCACTTCGAAACAACTGCGTTGATGTATTAAGCTTATTTATATCACTGACAGGTTTCACAGCTTTCAAAAATAAACAGTCCGACGGTTTGTAAAATTGATGTGTTCCGACTCTACACTGGCAGATAATTAAGGAATAAGATTAATTTCAAACGATTTCACATCGTATTAACTAACATTCCTTGACAGTTATTAAACTGAGAGTACTAAGGTAAATAAGGAATACTTAAATAATAAAAGTGTTAATATATTTAGTTAACACTTGAAGAATTAACCATGGGCTATAAATATAGAGTTATAAACAGCGTACTCAGGCGTCGCGTCGCTGTCGCCGGCGACGATTTATCGCGCGAGACATTCGTAGCGCCCGATGCCGCATGTCGCATGTCGCTTGCCGCTTGCTCTTCCATTTACATTCTTCTCGTGTCCGTATGAACCATAGGTTTTAAAACCTTTGTTAACTAAGTTCTACAGCAGTTAGAAGAACTCGAGTAGTCCATGGATTTATATTCTTACTAGCTTTTGCCCGCAGCTTCGGCCGCGTGGATGTCAAACCAGGATAAAATTTATATTTTTTATTAATCCAGGATATATGGTTTTTATGTTTACCGAGTTTTATTCAAATCAAAAGTGGTTAGGTAACAAACATCTTCACAAACTTTTATTAGTGCAGATTAGTAATGATATGATGACAGTTCAAGTCCCGCCCAAGTCAGTTGTTTTTGCGAGCTGTTTCTTATTAATTATTTTCATTTAATAAGCAAAACATGTGCATAAACATTTAAATTATCCAAAATATTTATTATTGAAAACATTATATATTGCCATTACATTAACTCGTTATTCCCTATGATTACAATTAATCAAATACATATTATTATATTAATTTTTCCTTTCATTATTTAGCTTTCATTTAAGAATTTACTTACATTATGTAGAAACATTTCTCTGTCAGCTAGATATACAGAACTTTCCTACATATTTGTTATGGTAAACTTGTAATATTATGAGGTATTTTTTTAAATATATTGTTATGCACATTTGAGAGCAATTATTCCAACAAAGATTAGTTTTACATTTAAGTCTAACTAATTTATAGGGCAAAAGAAAAAGTTAAGAGTGCGCTTCGCATATTTTATTGCATAATGTCTGACCAAATAAAGCGAAAAACCTATGTAAAAGAACAAAAGTTTCGCATCAATATCAAACCCGAAACAGGATATTTAGAAAAACATACCGATTACTTTATTTGTAGCAGTCTATGTGAGGAGAAGCTGGTCCTAAGATCGACACCCGCAGACTTCTGTGTCTATCTTTGCGACTTATTGATTATCATGACAAACACCCACAGGAAACTACACTCGCTTAAATTGAAAGGGATAATTGTGGAGAATTAGTGGTACGTGGTATAAACACTGTCTCGCAAATACCGAAACCCGTTAGAATTTGCGCCTTGATGATGTTTCTCTGCAGAAAAATTACACTAAGCCGGGTCCCTTTACACAATTTCAAAGGCGTTAAGTTCCGAAGAAGCATAATCGGGACACCGACCTTCAACTTGATGACGTCCGTCGAAAGACCACTTGCAGTGAGGAAATTGAGAAAATTTACAGGATAATGAGTGGCGTCATCTTGACTGACAACAGTGTTTATAAATGTGTAAAACACTTCATTCCCTTTCATTTATAAAAGAATGCATTCGTTGATTGCTGCAGCTTGATTATTTTTGGGCGTTTTGAGTTGGAAAATTCTTGAGCATGTGGATTCCTACTCAGCCGCCAATAATTTTGTCAAGCTCAACCTATGAATACAGGATCATAAAAATAATCGTTTCAACGAACCATTCACCTCATCAGCCCCAGTTCCTCGCGTCACCACAGGCAGCGTTCAGCGGAAATTGCCGCTGAACATAACTGTGACATCATCCATTATATGTTGGTTCCTACGGATGTCTTGTAGAGTTCTGTGTACCGCATCAACTGCTTTTCTGTTTGCCATTATACATTCATCCCATCATACGATCAAAGAACAATTCTTGAGCAAGTGCCTGCCTTGTCACTATTCCATGACACATCACAAACAGGTGTTTCGTTGCTCTGTAAATTAATGGTAATCCTAAACATTGTGTGCGCTGTTTTGTCACCAGAAAACAACGTGGCAGTTATCCCCGAAGACGCTACTGCAATTGTAGTTTTGCCCTGCCTCCTGATCACTGCAAGGATGCCAGTGGTTATAAATATTTTTCCTGTTCCATCAGGAGTATCCAAGAAAATCATTTTTCCTCAGATCGACTCCTAATGCCATCTAGTTAAGAAAAAGGAAACATTGTGTTTTAAATAATAATATAATTATTAAATTTCATATTAAAGCATTAATTTTTTTATAAGCTGAAATTTTTAAAAGTGTAATTCCACACGATGCACCTTGTTTCCTTCGGGTTTCAAATTGAAATATTTAAAAAAGAATTCCGCTGATCTAAATAGACTCTAACGCCATCTAGAACACTATGTTTTAAATAATATAATTATAAATGTTTCAAATTAAAGTGGTAACGAAATCGACTCCTAATGCCATCTAGTTAAGAAAAAGGAAACATTGTGTTTTAAATAATAATATAATTATTAAATTTCATATTAAAGCGTTAATTTTTTTATAAGCTGAAATTTTTAAAAGTATAATTCCACACGATGCACCTTGTTTCCTTCGGGTTTCAAATTGAAATATTTAAAAAAGAATTCCGCTGATCTAAATAGACTCTAACGCCATCTAGAACACTATGTTTTAAATAATATAATTATAAATGTTTCAAATTAGAGTGGTAACGTTTTTTATAAGTTGAAAAAATAATAAAAAGCATGTTTCCTTCGGGTTTCAGCCGGTAAGAAAAAAAAGTCATTAAGAATGAAATAACACAAAAATACATAATTTTAACGACAAAAAAATACTAAAAAATCCACAAAAAGTTTGCGGGACTGAGGATCGAACCGATAGCCTTACACTTCCAAGGCGTACGCCCGACCGGAAGGCAATGAAGTCTGTTGACATGTAGTCAAAATAATCGTTCCTAAAAGATATTATTATGTTATGTTATGTAATGTTTAGCTCCTTGTGGATATAGCGTGATAATATTTTGTAAATTGCAATTTAATAACATTTTTCTCATTGTATCACAACAATCCTGCAGCTAATTCTAGAATACGCTGCTTACTACAATACAGCTCATCCCCCATAATTATAAACGTGATAATTTATACCCTATAAATTGACCAAGAATATAAAAAATATTTTTGCCGAATTTCAACTAAATCTGCCCAGTAGTTTTTGCGCCAATCAATTACATACAAACAGACAGACAAAGTTTTTTTTTTCTTCATATTCGGCTTCAGTATCGTTCCCCGAACACGTTGCACTTACTTTTTTCCAAAAATTTTCAATGTACAGTTTTTACTTCGTTACGATTTTATTATATGTATAGATAACTGGTGCACGGCGTAGGTTAATGACATTCACGGGGGTTTTTGTTGTTTTGTTACTTCCCAAAGTGGAGTCGCTTAAGTGAAATTTTATGAACAGCTTTTGTTCTAGTACCCTTGGTTTGTTGTTACTTGGAACGGAAAATTAAAGTAGAACCAGACCTTCTAAATAACAAGAAGCTAAGAGGCGTGCAAGACGATTGTCGTTTTGTTATCATCCACAAGAAAAGTGTAGCTTTAATAAGGCAAGACGACCTCCGCCGCCTAATGTAGCCGGAGCCATTACTTGGTTCCCTCTAATGGATATTTACTCTTATAGCAAACATAAAAAGTCACATCTTACTGACAAGTCGATAGTGTGAGCTTACTTGGCGCTTGTAGTATTTATTTAACTCAAATCATATGAGTTAAGACTTTCTAAATGTTTTATCGACTTTCAACTTAAAATACTTTTGGAAGTTTTAGGTCACTTATCATAACGGGATAAACTCAAGTATCGTTCCAATGGATCTTTAATGTAAGTAAAAGTTTTGATCGGCAATAAAATGTTCATTTAATTTATGATCACTTCATGATAATAAAATTGGCGAGACCCTCAAACAATTCCAATGAAAAATAATGAGTAAGAGCTAATGAAATTCTTTTTACCTTAAAACACTATCTACATTTTGCTAACCAACTTACGTTATATATTATTTGCTTTGTATTGCAGTACTACACTTAAATGCCAAAGAGACGATTTAAAAGTTCGCATTAAAATACATGGCGGCTAAATAGCATAGCTGGTGTTGTTTTAGTGAGTTCTAAATCAGAGGCGCTGCGCCACTGCCGCCGCCCGCCCTCGTGCGGTGGGCGGGCGCAGACGTCGAACAAATTTGCCGCCCTTGAAATGTTTAACTGCATTCATTCTTGTTGTTCAAACGTATTTTCATCATTAAATCAATTAATTTAGTAATAAAAGAAAATTGATTTATAATGGATTTATTGAATTGTCAACAGTCTTCATTTGTATGTAAAAAGTGGTTGTTGCGTCCTTTGGAACGTTAACCGAAGTTACATTTACCAATATTTTTTTAATTTTTTGCATCCTACATATTTATAATTTTGACACTTATTTGCAATAAGAAAATTATAATATACATTTCTTATACATTTTATTTAGGTAATTCTTTCTATTTTATCATCTGTATTAATCTGTGAAATATCTTTACATTTATAACTTATAGGTAACCCGTTATCCTTCAATACTTACATTGTTGCCAGACTGACTATGCTAGGGCACGAACACTATAATTGATTAAAGTAAATAATAGGTTCACACATATTACACACGAGTAGCTAGGTAATGTTTGACATAGGTACACAGTACAGTTTACACAGAACTACAGTTTGATTCCTAATAACTATTTTAGTCTCGGATAAATTAATTAATTCATTTTAGCAATGTTTAGCAGAGAACGAAATACATTCAATCCGTTTTACTTAATATCTTCCACTTTAAGTCTTGGTCAGTTTCATTTCATTACAGTACATTCACGAAACCACTGAATCTTTCATTTAGGTACTTCATTTTGTCGAAGGTAGGAACTTGAAATCACAGAGTATTTAAAGGCAAGATATCTAGTTGTGGTTAATTACGGCGACACGGTTGTGGCGGACCGAGTAACGGTCACGGCACCCCCGGATGCCGCAACTATGCCGCCCCTAATCGCGGCGTCTAATTGCGCGTTTAGAAAAACCCCGTAATGATCCCACATTACGTAACGCTCCTCGGATAACGGCATAGTAACTGCTGCTATTTACATTCTCTGAGTATTTATAATGTCAGTGGACATCTCGATGCTCGGCAAATTATGCGTTTACTCTATTATTCAATTGCGTAAGTACATATTATGTAGGTACTTGTTTTTATGTTGTGTATTATTATGTCAGTCAGGCAGGCCTCATTATATATCTTCTTTATAACATGTACAAAATTCACAAAAAAAATAAAAACTACATAGTTTCACTAATTTTTCGTGTGTGTCATATCTGACGGTGCCTTTTTGCCTATATGAACTGCATGCCCCTGCGTACCTTAGGACTATTAATGACCTATTTTTAGATAATTTGTAATTATAATGTTCTAATTAGTTTGAATTGCCAGTTCACAACTGAAAATTGGTTAATTATTTTCTATATATATTGCATTTTTCCTCCCTTCTTAATAAAATAGTGGCTTTATACAGCAATTTTATCATTTATCCGCCAAGTACTAACGTAAATATAGTTGCATCTGCCTTTATTGCACTATAAATGGAATAAGTCAGGTGTGTGGCTGCAGTGTAATGTAGATTCAAACAGAAACATATGAAAGGTCACCGGAGTTCAGTGGACTGCGATAAGTTTGCAGGTGCCAGGCAGCTGCGACCATGCGATAATTAGACACCATTGTACCATCATACAGGAATAGCTATTAATTTTACATTATTATATTACTGATAAAAATATACCTACAGTGAAAAGATAACTTTGTTTTGTTACAGTTATAACATTTTCCATTACAAATGTTTGTTTGTTTTACATATGTATAAAATAAATATAAAACATAGACAGAATATTTGAAGGGACTATATTTTACTATGTAGTTAACAAACATCATTATTGTTAGAGTAAACTTGCTCATCCGACCTTTCATTTTGCAAATTTAAAACGGAGATAGTTGGGTCCAGTTCATCATTACGAGGCTATTCAGAAAAAAGTTTTATTTGTATGGGATAACACTGAAAATGCTCTTGAATCTTAAATATTTTTTAGAAAAGAATTTTGTGAAATTAGGGAAAATTAAGGATGGACAATCAGATTATTGGAAACAAATTTGGTTATCGTCTTGATAAATGGAAGTGAAGGTAGCTGTAAGAATGTTTTCAGTCACATTTACTAATCAATGCTGAAGAAGCAATTTATGTACACCACTTTATGACCTTATTTTCGTTACAAAATACGAATCCGTGCTATATTTTTCTTTTTTACTCATAACTTTATAATTTTGTTAAAATAAGTTTCGCAATTTAGACGTCATCGTCACTCTGATTACTAATAAACTGAATAGTTGTGTTAGTCTTATTGTTTTCATAGTACCCATTTGTAACGTTCGTGGCCCTGTCATCAATACATTTAGACCTGGTGATCTAACCTACCGGTGTAGGGTGCTGACAATGCCTTTCGAAAATTACCTCGGTCCAATAAATGCCTAGCCTTGTACCTTGGCACTGTAAGTTACCGAGTTGTAAAGGTTATAAGTTAAATTATTATTTTAATCTTTGTCACCAGTTTTTTATTTTCCAAAAATATAAATTCAATTGGTTCAGATTTCTCTTAAAAGTGAATTTGTGTGCTGCAATTGACACAGTTATTAATCATAACATCGTCACAGCATTAGGGTTTCCTCCGGCGCCGACGTTCCGTGCAGTACGATATTTGCAGAACAATCTATAGCCAACAGCACTCGTCCCGGCCCGGGGTCATCAATCATTGTGAACCCGTATACCGCGCACAGCCGGAGTGCTCCCACAAAATACAGGATTCTAAGAAAAGTATTATGTAGGTTCTACGTAACATGCTAATCCCCGATTTATGGGCCTTCGCGGTGTTTACCCTCAGATGAATTTATCTTAGCTATAAAAATGTTGTTGACAAAGTTTGTAAGTATTTCTGCTATTTTGTACTTATCGCGGTTAGTAAGTAAATGGGTAAGGTCATATTAAGTAAGACTTTGGAGATGTGGTAATCAGAATACAATCGACAATAGGGAAATACGGTACCTATTACCTACCTATTCATGAGCAACAAACATTTTCAATTAAAGGATGTAATGAATGACTAACGAGAAAAGGTAAATTATTGTCATAGTTTGAAACAATGACGCAGCCGATCGGAAACCTATAATCATAAATTCCATTTAATTGGAGGGTGCTGAAATGCCAACGTGTGGGGTTTCATTTCCATGAAAGTCGAGGTTAACGTGTCGTGCGGTCTTCTGCTATCCTCAATCATTATGGACTAGTCGCTCGCGTCCTAAGCTACGAAATTCGAAGAAAAAGTAGCTTTATACCTATAAACATACTCAGAAACAATTGTAGGTTTTTCTATATATTATAGTGCTTGCATATCTTAAAATATCTCCAGTAAAGTGATTGTCCGCAAATCACTTCCTTGATCACATAATCTAAGGACAATAGGTAGAGAAAGGAACAGTTCTCGGTATTTAAATGCAATCTCATTTAAAAGAAATATCGACCTGAATGTTATAAACTATATACTTATTCGCTGTGAAGCTTGATGGAATAGGTTCCATCTGTTGAATAGTAACAATAAGTATGCTAATTCTGACATTTGATGTGACCTCTACTTTTGATTTCTTACTCGAAATCGAAGTTACGTGCACGACATCGTTTCGCAATTCGAACTAGAATTTTATTCATTCAGAATTGTAATAATTTTACGCATAAATCGTTAGTTAATCCTAATTCATATTTATAAAGTATAACTATTCATATTGTGTCGCCATTTTGTCTGCCAGAAAATATGAAGATTGATATTATAATTTACATTGCTTTATATATTTTCCTAGGTAACGATGTCAGTGGTTAGCCTTGAGTCTACATTCCGCCTCATTCCTCAGTGTACGTAGAAACCTATGTAATTATACATTTGCTGCAATTGAACGTATGCGTCAATCAGCTTATATAGTGTAAGCAAGACTACGTTGCTCTAATAATTTGGTAAAATGTTTGCACATTAATCTATTGTTGTTGCTACACCTATCGTAGAATTCACTAAATTAAAATTCTTACATTTCCGGGCATAAAATGAAATATTAAATTGAATTGTTTTTTAAGAATTCAAAATCGATTTCTAATCGGCGCCTTTAAGTGGAACTAGCATTTCAGACCAGTTCTAAGAAATTAATTCTAGGTTGAGATAACGTCGTTTTCCTTTCAACGCACACAGTTTTATCTTAGAACTGCTTTTGTGCTGTTTACAGTTGTCACTTGGCACTGGGACCTTATTAATGTGACGTCACCGTGTGGAGTGCCTGTTTCTCAGATACAACAAACAACAACTTCTAATCTCTTAAACAACTCAAAGCTATAAACTCGAGTGAATGATATGAGCCTGGCTTGATTCATAGAAATATTATCACTCACTGGAATGGAAGGTAAAGATTTGCTTGAGCCGTCAGCGTCAGTTGTCTAACTACCTATCAATGAGGGTCCTCACTACCAACATTCATAATCTTAATATACTTATGTTTTAGATATATTTTAATAATACTTATTGAAGCTGTTGAAATAACAGGGTATAAGTAATGGACAAGCTCTTATAAACAGCTTAGATAAAACGTAAGTGGAGAAATAAAATGGATCTCAGAGGTGTTATTTTTTGGGTTCGCTTTGGATTAACAAAGCGTGGGCGAGCTCGGACCCTCCGGATTACCTCCCGCGGACTTATGAATGGACAGGTACGGCTACGCCCACTCGCACTGTTATTCATTTATCGCTGATTCTTATCGATGTTACCTAATTTATGTTACCTCAGTTTAGATAACACATTAATTTTATGTTCGCTTGATATTACAGGTTACTTGGGTGTCTAATGTGCAAAACGTACCTAGGTACTATGACTATAATCAGCGAACATATTGCAGCATTGCATTTATCAAAACAATGATTGCAGGTAATTAATACATATGTGTGAGTATTTAAACGGAAGTATTACGACGATAAAACGTCAAGGACACAGATAATATAACAACACAAGGTTTGGGAATTCCCCTCACATCGACAAGTGAAAAGAAATACTATGTTTAGGGTTCCATAGTCAAATGGCAAAAACGGAAGCCAACCTAATTTCGTCCTGCATTCCGTCCGTTCTATGCCACAACCATTTTACTCGGAAATAACTGACATTATACCTATCGGAAAAATGTTAGATGGTAGGTGTCTATTATGAATCAGAAAGGTATAGTGGTACAGTGTAGCACTCCGTACTGTATTTGTGGGATGATTTGTACAACATACGCAACACCCTTCGACTACGGAACTCTTCACTGTGCGTGGTCTGACACTCACTTGGCCGGATTTCTTTGTAACCCTATCATAACAAAGCGAATATTTCCTCTGAAGCCTGACAGTAGGTCGTGACACTTAGAAGAAAGGATATAACATAGCCAGTATCTATTATTTGTCCGGTCAAAATAATTAATTAATTAGGTGGTAGTTTTTTGTTGGTATTAAGAATAAAATAAATTACCGATTATGGAAAAATCACAATTATTTCTGGTAAGTACTTACCCATTACTTGTGACAAGAGTACTGGTATTGTAGCATTTATTGCCCGATGTTGCACCGTCCTGTAACAAATAAGAGGATGAATTACTATGGGTCTTCGTACTTGTTAATTAGTTTGACTAAAAACCTTTTAGTAAGCACCATTCAACAATCTGGTATCATGAGTTCATGACTAGGTACTGCATTAATTAAGTGACTGTAATACATATAATTATTTATTACGCTACCCCTACTGGCTAAACATTAAGGTAACCTACATGTTACCGTATAAGACGTCACACGACGTAAAGTCAATTGACAGTGGAGTATTGTGTTTGGATTTGGTCGCAATATGGCTGCTCGTGCCGCCTGTCGACCGACATTGACAAACTGATGCGACGAGCATGTCGAAATAGCACGCCGTGGAAAATTGACGAGCACGCTTTTCAGTATTTACTTTAAAAAAGTGATTATGTAATTGTTTACATGCAATATAAAGAGGTCGCAGTGTCGTAACGTCTAACCCGTAACGCCGTAATGTTTGTATAAAGCTATGCTATATGTTAATCCGCTACTATACCTACTACTATCGTGGGCGCCTTAATCGAGAGATGTCGAGGGGTCATTGATGACTTCACACTCCCGCTATTGTGCAATCAATTACCTAATAAGCCTCGCAGCTGGCCCGTTGGCCGCGCCTCTTCCTCACCTTAGAGTGGACTTAAACCAACTTCCTACGTTGAAATAATAAATGATTGTAGATGGTTAGTAGAATCTAAATCACTATTTATAGCTTATTCTCGTCTTATCTTTATTGTAGCTAAAAAACGACGCTCATGAGGATTTTAGAGGCTTTTTTTTAAGTATAAAAGATAGAAAAATATAAAAGCTAGAAATTAGGATGTGTCTTTTCGTGAGCCTATCTATTAAGTCATTTTGGTGGTCTGTTGTAATACCAATCTTGCCCTAGATTGAGATTGTCTTGATTGATTTGATTGAGAAGCTTGATTCCCGCACGAGAAGCCCGCACGTGTTCCACTTTTGTGCCGAAAATCGCGGTACCCAATATTTGGCTAGTTCGTTTCATAACAAAATTCTCTAATCCTTGATATACTTACCTTACATTGATCATACACGTCTTCCAAAAGCAG
Source organism: Protodeltote pygarga (assembly GCA_936450705.2). Classification (NCBI taxonomy): domain Eukaryota; kingdom Metazoa; phylum Arthropoda; class Insecta; order Lepidoptera; family Noctuidae; genus Protodeltote; species Protodeltote pygarga. The sequence goes on along the minus strand of OW388249.2, from coordinate 7,765,742 downwards.
GAAAAAAAATCACAATCACAGTTAAATGCTAGTTCGTTTACATAAACATCACATTTTGATTGCTGCGTCAAGCTTAATTATACGACTGAATAAATGGCCAGGAGATTTTGTAAACACTGTTCCCTCTCAATCAATTTATATAAATTCGTAAACCTGTTCCTTACCGTTAGCTAATTTTCGTTAATTGTTTTCGACATTCAATTTCCTGGAACCGAAGTTGTGTTGTAATTGCAGGGTTTTCCACATTTGGTCTGTGGACTGCTGCTTAATATTGTAAGGGCCACTTAGTGTTTGTTCGTCCAATGTTATTTGAACAGAGGGAGGAAATTGAGCACTGGTTCGTTTTATGCAAGCAAACAATATGTGGATACGTGAACTTTTGACATGGAGAAAGTACTGGTAATAGAAACGAAAATTTGAATAATATGTAATAAAATATATTGGCTAAGCTCAATCAACTCATTATTTTATGAGGCAGGGGTTAATTGACTGAAATATAAAGAGAGATAAAAAGGTCTACCAAGTAAGTATTTACCCATAGTACTTTCGTAACTATCAGTAGGATTACCATTTACCAGTTACCAGACGGTGCATAGTAACCGAAGGTACTCAAACAGAACAAAGTGCAATATCTTGTTAGGCAACTGTCGTTTTCGTCTCGATACACGTCGTAATCAAATTTAACGGTTATTGAAGCTGATAAAAAAAACTGCAGCGAATTGTGACTAGCTGGTGAACCATAACACGCGGCCTATCTACTAAAATTATTTTTTTAATAATTTTCTTTATGTAAGAGCACGATACGGCCCAACGAGTGATCTTATAATTTTCTATTAGTCAACAAGGGAACTCAGCCACAAATAACATTGCCCAAGTGAAACAGATGTACTCGTAAGTATATTAAATAAATTTAATAATCCAGTTACGACATTATGCAAGTGCTCTGCAGTAAATATTTGTAAATGAGTGCAGCGTATGATATCGCAAGTCTGCGATGTGATAAGTTCATTTTGTACTTTATGTAGGTGATACAAAAGTAAAAGGTAAGTTACAAAAGCAGTGATTACGCAGACAAGTTCCTTGACATGTTCAAGTATAGCAGATAAATATAAAACTAATGTTATGAAACGCGAACCTTCATCACCACCACTTGGCACTTGATGCTTCATGTTTCATGTCACTTGTTTATTGAGAATGAGATATAGAAAATTTCTGTGTAACGTAGTAATAGTGCTATTCTTATTTACAATCTTTTTATTTATACATATCTTTCTCGTTTATCAATATTTGTAAAGCAATCCGTCGTCGTTGTGATTATTAAACGCTGTTTGCAGTCACTTTAGAATGATACAATATCGGCAATCTTAAATTACATTCTTATAAAATATTATCTGAGAAAACATAGGTCTTTGAAAAGTACGAGGGGTAATGATCGCCTTGGGCCGCGATCCAATGGCGGTCTAATCGCTATCCGCGAGAAAATCGAGGTGTAATTAACATTAATCATAGAGATGTGGGCTCCGGGGACTAATTGTGAACATCATTCGTTGCCGACATCGTCTGGTCCAGTCGTACGGACTGATGGACGACACGGCTCCGGATTCCAGTTATGAATGACGCTGTGACAAAAGAAACGCGCTGCAGATGACGCTGACTAATAGTACGCTGTTTAGCAGCGTCTGGCTGCTGCACTGGAATTTTATCTTCACGACTAATTAACAGAAGAGTTACCAATATAGGTACTTTTGAGTTAGAAAACATGTACGATATTCAGACACGACATCAATGATTCATAATTATTATTTAATTATGATTCTTGTGTAACTAATATTTCCGAAGTTTCGGAATGATAACTTTGATATTGTTTCCGTATTTTTTCCGACGTATTTTGTGGGCCGACATCGCGTGACGGAAACCCTGCACCGTGCCTGGCTCTGCCGGTGTCCCGGCGCGCCCGCCGTCGCCGCTGTCATGTCTCTGGTCACGCAGCACGCCACCACTACCGCCACCACTGCGCCGCTATGCGGAAGGTAATGTCTGTGCTGGAATATTACCAGCGCAATTTTATAAGGATTCATAACTTATGCCTACATTAATCTATTTTATTACTATTTATAAGTTACAGGAAAACCGTTAATAGTAACATTGTGTTCCAAGGGCGGTAAGTACAAAATTACTATCGAACGGACATTTACAAGTTATACGTTACGTACGACAGATATACTATCGTAATTATCGTACCACCAGAGTGACATAGGTACAATGTTTTTCATCACACTTGCAAGGAAATAAACAACGTACAATTATAATGTAGTACCTACCTATGTAAATAAAATACAAAAATGGCAGGTTTGTTCCGCGCATTACCGCCCGTTTTTCCTGCATGCAAGTAGTAGCACTGTTTACGAGCAAGTAGGTACCAACATAAAAACGCGATCAGCTCATACAAGAAATATAATAAGGTGGTCCATACTGAAAGATCTGATTTCTCGACTTCCTTTTTGGTGCATCGTGATCGTGTCTAAACATCAGCTTCCTATAACTGTAGTGTTGTGGTAACTGCAATAAGGCAGCTGCGTGAAGCCGGCTCTCGTAAATCAGCGCCCGCGCATCAGCCAATGGCGGAGCGCGTTGCTAACACCGCGTCATATGCACCTGCCTTTAAAGGAAGCTCTAATGAAGCCCATTGCATCTTGACTTGATTTTGTAACAGAAACTAAATAAATATATGATAATAAAAGTGTATTTTATTTCATAAAATTGTATTGTTTCTTATAGTCGTTGCAAGAACAGTACCTACAATTTTTATTATCTAATAACTTTAACAGTCGTAGTATACCCACGTCTACACTTAGAACTTTATTGAACATAACTGTACTAATTATATATTTTATTATAATACTCGTAATAAATATACTCAGTAAGTAGGTACTCATAATTTATTTTAATTTTAATGCCATGAAAAATAATTATTTTGTATTTATAGCTTTCGTAGAGCCTCGTAGCCCTGTAAAACTTGAGTTCTGCAGTATCATTTTACGATTGATTCTGGCCGTCCATTTTAACCAGCTGCAGCGGTCTTAAGTTCTCCAAAACGACCAAAAACTTTTGTTTAATTTTAAGTTTAGCAAGATGTTCAAAATACCGATATTCTTGCTAATTTATTATTGAATTTTCAATTACGTTGGTTTAGGCGTAGGATCTCTGAGGAATCATAACATAATTATCAATTCCATTAACATTCGATAATATTTCAGCGTCATGGATAATTCGAAATCCAAACGTATCAAATCCATATATTTCTTAATGGAGTTCCTCGGTTCCTTTCAATGAATTTAATAATTTACTTACTCGCCCGCTCGCGATATTACTTATAGAATGTAAGAAGCGATCTGCGAGGGCATGTGTGCGGTGCGCCACCCCTGCAAACTCGCAAACGATTAAAATTCAAAGCCTGTAGAAATGTAATTACTTCTCAGTCTGGTCAGAGTTCCGCCGACTTTTATTCAGAGTAATTAAGTTTAATGCCTGTTTTACATCCCATCTTGAGTGTTGAATCGACTTTCAGATGACTTAGATGATTAATTTACTGATCCCTATCATCATTAAAACTGTGAAATACTTAACTCATTGGATTATTTTTTACGCTAAAAGCTCCTGTAGGTCTATCTGTAAGTGTGTTGCCATCTGTTTCTGCTGTTATATGAGTGTAAGATGGCTATCCGGCAGCAATCGCGGTATTGTTCATTCTATGTAGTTGCTCAGGTGTTTTCGCCGCACAATCAGCAGTAAAAAGGAACGAAGCTTTCATAGAAGATATTCTGGACTGTTTTTATGCGTCATAACATAACAGCTTGTATCTTATTTTGTAAGCTGGATAATCTTAAGATTTCGGATTAATTCATGCCTTCCCTTATGATAATAAAGTATACTGGCACAGTGGACTTATCTCTCGGTTATCACAAAAGGACTTCTAAAATTATTTGGGGTTTCTAACAATGGGCCCATTATTCATTTTATGGACAAAATATCTCGAGGTTAGATAAATTTATAGACAGTAAAAAGCTTGACACAATGTAAAACAACAGCGATACAGTAAATTATTATAAGAAGATTTTGAATGATATGTAGATATGCTATCTTTTGTTTAATTAATTTGGTTTTATCTCAACATTGACTTTTCGATCGAGACCGGTAATGAACCGTATACAAATATAGTTTTTTTTTTCTAATTCTATTTTTGTATCAAAAAACAGTCTGTAGCCAAAAAATATTGGCGTAAAGTTATAAACCAGATAAAAAATTCTGTAACTGCAGGGTTTATTTGAGAAGTACGTAACTCACATACGTAAATACATTTCGTATTTATGAACTAAATCAAAACATATTAGCGAGTTTAACTGTGGTTTATGTATTTAATGCGAATACGTGCGTTGTTCTGAGTTGTTGCCAAGTTTACTTTGGTTTTTCCTACGTATTTACGTATCTTCGTATTATTTACACCAATGCTTTATGTTTAAAGTAGAATAACAAATACAATGTGCGAACAAAGTTTAAATGGAATTTTCTAGGAAACTCGAAACGATAAAATGGAATCTTGTAAGTGAAGAACTCTTGAAATATACAAGTCGTGTTAGTAATTACACTGAGTTGAAGCGAAAGCTCTTGGTGTTCCGTCTGGTGCAGACTATTTAAATATTAGGTAGTTGCTATCTTTGCATAAGTGTGGAGATAAAATATTTACGGGACTACGAAGTGATTGTTTAATTAATTAGCAAGTTCAACGTCAAACAGATTCTACTGTGAAAACGTCTTAATCAGTAGGCACAGTCATTTTATATTTGCCTTCAGTCAACCAATTAAGTTTTTTTTTATTAATTTCTTTTATCTTTTTGTAGGTAAGGTAAGCCTTATTTAGTGTACTTATCATATGGTATTTTTATGGGGTCTAGCCTAGTAAAAAAGCAGGCCCAACTTTTACTTAGACATAAACCTAAGTAAAAGTTTTGGACAACTATGCAACTCCTAATAAAATAATACTAATAAGTTCGCCTTTTACAATGAATTCTACATTTCTATGAAACAGAGAGCAGTATCTGCATCCCTTCAGGGAAAATAAGCATGTAGTTATGAATATGATGATGATGAGATAGTAATTCAAAATCAATGCGTGCGCTTACCGCAGCGTAATGATAAGTCGCCACCCCAAGCCATTTTACTGCGGCTACTCGATTGAATTGAAACTGTACCTCGCTTCGGTCACTGACGATATAAAGCAGTAGTAGTCGTGCGCACAAGCAAGCATTAGTAAATCACTTGATATCGATACTCGATAATACTTAATGTGGCTGCAATAGGCCGTATCTGCAGAGGTAAGATCGTGAATTATATCCATCTGTATATTAATCGCACGGTATTTTTGACTTTATCGTGACTGGGATAAAGATCAAAGTTTTATGTACATATCAATTTATTGACGACCGCGACAGCAACAATTGCTGTTCTTATGTACATAGATACTTGCATTATTTTCTATAGCATGTACAGATTATAATGAAAGGGGTAATGATACTCTTTTTTGGAAAAGTAACAACAAACTCAATAATACATATATTTTAATATTATTTTATTGGAACCCTAAATTCAAGATTTATAAGGTTCATAAAGTCTCGAGGGTGTCCAGAATCCAGACGATATTTCTACGGTATCTGGACTTCAACACACAACAATGGTCAGATGATTATTACCATGTAGATTATTATCGATGTTTAGTAAAAGATGTCAAATAGAATGTTGTCTTAATCATATATGTTTTTAAAAATAGGTAAATATTGAAAATGGTATAATTGACTGTCCTGAGCTTGTTACAAAATTATTAAATGCGATCAAATCAAATTGGATTTTGGTAGTGGCCACTACTACTACATGTACAAGGTACCTTTTGCAACAACAAATTATAGGTGTACGTAACCTGTATTTTACGAGGCGCATTTGAGTCTAATAAACTTCCCCGTGATTTAATTTTTTATTTGTGTTGCACTAATGCCAGCAAAGCAGCAAGCAGTAAGACGGCTTTTTACTAAATCATTTTTCTCAATTAGCTTTGGTTACCGACAAACAAACTTTAGTATTCTACAAACTTCAACTAACTTGTACGCTTCTGGTTTATTATTCTATGTTTACTAAAATGTAAATAATATGAATGTATCCGCCGCAATATTATTTAATTGTAAAGGCAAATAAGTTACTAATTTTATGTAATTACATTAGTCTGTAAGCCTTCTGTCAAATAAAAAAAAAAAATACATTATTTGAGTAGGTATAAAGAATTACATTCCATCTAAGAAAAGACACAAAACACTAGAATTATTGTGATAGTGCTATTCTTGTGGAGATGACAACGTTCAGAAATAAGCATTATAAATCAGGAGTTATGGTGATGATGTAATACGATGCCCTTATCCACAACAATGTATCCTAGCTTATAGTCCTTTGCTTGTATTTATTGGATTAATTTAAACTTAGGGACTGTTGTGCGTATTCGTTTAGAAATTAGAAACGATTTTAAAAGTATGAGACCCGAAATGGTTCAACGTAAATTCTTTGGAAAAGCTATGTCCCTGATTAAAAATACCTATTGTATTATCTATTCGAAAGAAGAAAGTCTCTTGAAAAAAGTGTTAAATAAAAGAGTATTTTACGTCTAAAATATCAAGGCAAAGATAACATTGCACCAGACATTAACCCACAATTAAGAAGAAGTAATCAAGTGTCTACTAGTTACTACCAAGTATCTCTATGGAAGTAAATTTATTGAAGGCCATATCGCTTTAAAATAATACAATGCGTATTAATCACTGGTGTTCTGCGCATATCTTTTGAATAAAACATTATTAATCTAATGTTTATGGACATTGTAAATATCTTGCCCTCTCGTTAAATTATCACCAGATTAGTAAATTTAGTCATTACTTTTTTTATAATTTATTCCAATTACGTAAATAGGTACCTACATTTATTATAAGAAGTAAAAAATGTAATACTTCATAATTTACATGTGGTGACGAAATAAAACAATAATTTAAAAAGCTTTGTATTGTAATTTTAAAGTCATAAGACAAACAATAAGATATTTAACAAACAATAAATATCCGTAAGTGCTCAATGTTAATTGCAAAGCCTTTATCGTTAATTAACCATAGGTAAGGTACTGCTAATTAACGACTTAGTATAAATTAAACTTAACAAACAAACAATGTCAATAGAACTTTAAATGCCACTACAGTATATGATACCAGTTTAATAATCAGTGGCTGGTTCATTAAATAATTGATGTTTGTAAGATAGAATCATGAGATCTATAGAGCAAACTTTGAGTTAGCTTTACTTGCAAGATCAGTATTTATAAAACTGTTATCGAATGCGTCTGATTCTATCAACGACTTACCGAAAACTTAGACTCATCAGTCAAGAGGTAACCATTTAACTCATCAACTAGAGTTTTACGTAAGTTAAGTCTAAGAAGAGTCACAGTATGCTCTATAGATCTCAGCCTTAGTGTTTGGCTATACAGCTATTTCAATAATAATACCCTCTCATTATATTTTTGGTGCGTCCATGTCACATATTTTGATTGAAGATGTAGAGTTTGTGAAGTTAGGGCTTGTAGAGTTAGACGCTCGGCTCTACATGAGATCTGATAACTTTTTGACAGCGCGAGCCATATAATGGTCTCGTCTTGTCAACATTTTACATGAAAATATTTTTGGTACGATTTCACTTCTTTAGTAAGTTGCTTATGACAAGATTAATTTTATTTTTTAACTGATTATTTAATTTATTTTTTACTAATGTGCAGCGACGATACCGGGGTTTTTGTCGATATCAATAAAATCTAAAGTAATAAGAGCTATGCAATTAAATCTTTATAATCTCACTATTGACATTACATCCCGAGAATTTTGTTTATCTGGTTTAATCCAAACCCTTGTTATGAGGATTCAAAAAAACGACAAAGCGCTTCGAGAAATGTATGTAGTCTCCTTGCGCTTCGCTTGGCTCGTCTCGGCGGTGCACTTCCGTGCCCCCAGATACACCATGGAAATTTTTGTTTTTTGTTTTTGTTTGTTAGTTGCATCTTATTTGGGCCCATTCAAAATAGGAATATTACCTACCTACCTTACTTATTGATTGACGTCAGTAAGTAATGCCCAATAACCGCAAGGACATAAATGTATTAGACTAATGAGTTAAATTCGCAAATAAACTTGAAAAAAAGTAACATTATTAAAAAAGAACTTAAGCACCCATTTTGATTGATTTGGGCACCGAATGTGGCAAGTTTGTTTGCGAAACAAAACTTCCAATACCTAAACTTCTTATAGATGCCTAATGAAGCAACAATTTAATTCAACATTTTATTATTACACAGTAACTGTTGATCGTAAGAACATTCTTGACGTGAGATTAATTGCCGTCAGAAGACCGCTTGGCGACTCATGCGCAGGTGTGTTCCATGTCGCGTTGCATAACGCGCGCGCATTCCACAAGCTTAGGGTGTCCATTTATCGGGCTTTCCTGTAATCCGTTATAACATACTTTGACAACCATTCACGTTGCTGTCAACCTAATCAATTAATCTTCTATGGATTAGTCACTCACACAGTAGCTTTATTTTTTGTGTACCTATTCATTATGTACCTATACATGTTATTCCTCGAAGAGTATAAACTAAACCTTTCCAATAACATTATGTAGGTACTACATGTACAACCAAAATGTGGTACCCAAAACTTCTTCCTATTAAATGCAAATTGCAAAACGCTGTACCACTTTCGGCGAAGTGGCTGATCGACTGGCCTGCTGCGCAAGTGCAGTTGCGGGTTTGAGAAAAAATATTTGTGTGGTCTACAAAAAATGGTGTTGGTGAAATTGGATGTGACAGGTATATAAATTGTACAAAAATTGCTTGTATCTGCTGTTTTGGTCTCCTTTTCACGCGCCTTCTTTAATACTTGTATCGTAATTATTACTAACCATGTAGAGTTTATTTTTTATAGCTTTTCTACGCGTATTTTCTTAGATGCTTATGTATTATGGTTGAAATTTGACGTTATTTTTTGTAATTGATAACATAAAAGCTATCAATAGCTTTGAGAGGATGATCGATTTACAAAAAAAAGCCACAGGAAAAATAACGGCCAGAAGCCGACCTTCACAAAATCGATCGTGGGCGGAGAGCCTATTACTAATAGTGAGTGACGCTTTAGGTTCAAAGTAAAGCTTTAGGTTTAGGTAAGTAAAGGATTAGGTTCGAACCTGTAACTTTTGAGTTGGTATTTAAAGTTGGTTTAAAATCCTATTGAAGAAGAATTTGCAGAAAATAACAATTATGAAATAAGCTACAACTTAGTTTCTCGCAATCATGTTCATACATCATAATATCATGTTCACTGCAAAGCCTAACTTTAACTTGTCTGAATGTTGTTGTATTTTTATATTTCTTGTAGGGTTCTCAGATTTTTTTACTGTATTATTTTCAAGGCATTGAAAGGTGAGCACACACTAGAGCATTGCCATACAACGTAACGTTCTTGCAAATGGTACAATTCAAACAAAAGCGAGCTGATTCAGAAGAGCATTTCCATGTAATGTATAGTTCCTGCGAATGCTTGACGCTATGTTTGATGTAATATTCGATGTCTGTTTTACACTCAATCTTCGTTGAAATGTCAGATCTCGCGATCACGCTGGTGTCTTTGGATCTTTGCTCAATAAAATGTTACACAAATGCGCTCGTAGTTTGTAAAGTAACATTGTAACAAAATACCGAACGTCGTGCTCAATATTCAGTGGTTAAGGGTGACACATTTATCGGCTCGATGTTACAACTTATAAGTGAATGCTCTAATGTGTGCTTGCCTTAATACTTTACAAAGTAAACATTTCACTCCATTTTTTACTAATCTGGGTATCACAGAAAAGCTTGTGGTTTTGTTGTTACGCAAACTTGAAGGGTAAAGTGAAGATGCGGCGCCGGCGTGCTCGTTAACTTATTACCACATATCTTTAGGTGCCATCTAAACTCTCACGACTCAAATTGAATTACTGCTCTACGGCATAACTAATCATGTCTGGGTATAGTTTTGACAATATTTACTGAGTCAAATCAAATTTACAGCTCCTTGTTTGGAATCTCGCCCGATATATGGCAACTGGCTCGTCCCTTGTTATATCCAGGTCACACATGCCTTTTTCTACTACAATATAACACAATTAGCAAATTGTAGGTGTTAAAGACCTCTGCTAACCCTTATGCGAATAGGTATATTATATTAAAATAATTTTAGAATGTTTAATTAGTTATAACTGCAAACTATAAAATTCAGAAACGGTTATGATAACGAAGCTAATTTTATTTTGGAAATTTTCACAGAAAGATCAGAAACCTAATATAAAAACACATTTCATAAATTTCTTTCCTGCAGACACAATAAAAAGTCGGAGGTAAAGCTGGCGTACTCGATTACTTAGAGGAAAACTGACATGAGCAATTTAATAAAATATTTACTTATTTAACTTATTCTCTGTAACTTGCCAGTTTTACTGACCCTTTAGATATATTTATGAGTATAACAAGAAACTTTATTTCATGTAACAAATAACACAGCAACGTAAGTGATATATAAAATAGCACAAATTATTGCTTATTCGCAGACGAAATCCGTGGGCAGAATCACCATATAATAACAAAAATACTATGTGTATTGTATTGACATTTCTGAGCGATACGATTTATACAATAATAGAATCATTACACAGTGTAAGTAGGCATTATGTTCAAACACAAATAACTTATAATAGTAAATAGGTATATTTTATGTCCCGTTTGTCAAACCGTTTAAGACCCATAGCCTTGAGTTCACAGACTGCCTGTCCCCATCCAAATGATGACATAAACCGATGTAGATATGCTTAAAATAGACATATGTTATCTACACAAATTAGGCGCTCATGTACATGTATGAGTACCAAGCCCGTTTTACGATAAGCACCTGCAGCATACTCACACGTTGGGATGGGTTTTTACAATCGATTTGATGAACATGTTGACCTTAAATGTCCTGCGAGACGATGCAAAAACTAACGCGATTAGGGCGATTATTATCAAATTACTTGATTGACACTTCGTACTACTCAAAACACTTCATTACAGCTTATTTAACTCAATGTCAAAACGAACCTTTTTACATAAAGTTACAACATGGACTGGTTTTTTCCATAAAAGTTTTTCCCTAAGTTTAAGAAACTAGACACTTTTTTGGTTTATCGTAGCGAATCGATCTAAAGGAAAACTGACACCACTGAAGGCTTGGCTTGACACTAATCGATTGCCAATATCGAATTATAAGTTGGTTGCACTTTGGTTGGTTGAAACATAATATTTTACGGTTAGTTTCGCACCATAGGTACCGCAGTTTTCTTTTTATCTTGTTATACTCAACGCTCGCGAGAGACATTCTATTTGCGAGCTGTGTTTATTTTTCAAGGTATACTTTAATAAGAGTAGCGTAACTTAGGTAACTATTACGTTTACTAATTTAGTTGAAGTAATTTATGATTTGTAAAAGTAGTTCCGTTACTTTGAGGTAACTTATAGCAAATCAACACCTACGTGCGTGCGTTAATCGCTTATATAACGTTATGCTAAAAGCTCTAGTTTAATACCTGAAGTTTAGCACCTCTAACTTCGTTGTTATTGAAACAAAAACACGAATTTTTGTAACCTTTAGCTCAGTATACTGTAGTATACTGTATCGAGTGGTATGCAAAGAACTCGTCACTTATCCGAGTTACTTCTTGAATTACATACCTACGTTGTACGTTGTAGCTATTACTAGTATATAGTTTTAAAATACAGATTTGTTTCCTGTAAGCTTCTAATTTACAATTAATTCTACATAAATAAATATAAACATTGCGACGCTTTCAAATTACTTATTTTGTATTTCGAATGAAATTGGTATTTCTATTATCCGAAGCAAACAATTACATTTTGAAGAAAGATAAAATTTATTACAAGCAGCGTTTGAACCTGCGATCTACTAATTTAAACTACCACCTGCTGTGCCAACTATACTATTCGTATTCCTGTTCGTGCTATCGAAAGTCTCTTCTACATTTGACCGTCCCAGACGGTAGCGACATCTATCGCTTCTACTAACATTACTAAATAAATTTATATAAGTATAAAGTACTTATATAAATTATATACATAATTTATAATATAGTATATATACAAATAAATAGATTAAGCGAATAAAACAAAAACTAATTTACTTTTACAAATTTAATGCAATTACAAAAGTTGTTTTTCTGCACCAACACATCAATTAAGTCATTTGAATTGGCTTTACAAATCACAATTACAGTAATTCTGATTTCGTAAACAAACAAGTGCTTGACCTTACACTTTCTGATTAATTACATGTTAAAATTCAGCAGTTGTAACAATGTGCGGTACCTACATCAGCTCTGCGGGCACCCGAGATAACAAATTGCTAAATCTGTGTACTATATGAAAATTAATTTTGAACTTAATATGTAGAGCACGAAGTTTCAAGGTTAACGTTGATTAATCGTGGTTTTGCACCAGACTTCGCTCGCTCCACGCAACACACAATATGAACTGTGATGAATAATCAAGGGTGCTTCGTAATAATAAATAGCACCTTGCCCTGTTCGTGATTATTCACACATATTATATAGGCCTTGTGATGTGTGTGAGCCCAGTAATCACACAAAGAACTTAATTAATGAAAAAAAATATTTACAAGGTTTGGTAACTACTGACATGCTCCATACACATGTGTTTAACGTCTTGAGTCGTGACTTACCTCAATTCATTCCTTTTTTTAATCACATTACCCTACTCTCGGTTCAATAGATTAAAGAATCAGATCACTATGGTAATACTCTACATTAGGATTTATTTGTTTGTGTGGCGTTCTCTCCGTCAGGCCCATTATGGAATCAATAGTAGTTCAATCTGAATCTACAGTTCTATTTACTTTCTCCGAGCCGTATGTAAATAAAGCTTATTTTGTTACTGTTGTTTGTGTCGCTTGGGATATTGTTTTCTAAATAGATGCTTTATAACAGTTACGTTCGATGCCCTGGAAACAGTTTAAATATACAGAGACTATCTATTATTGGCTTATTTATTTTAAATATTACTCTGTGTAAACACTGTTATGTTTCATAACCAACAGACAAGAACTAATAGAGCCAAAAATAATTCAAAGCAGTAATAACAATGGTGTGATGATATTAAAACACTTGCCGGACAGACAATGTGGCTTGGATGACACCTCGCCTAACCCACCCTTCGGAACAATGGTCTCGTTAACTGCAACAATAACAGTTCTCCTGCACCCCGGCTTTACTCGTCTGACTCTCGGTTACAATCGATTAAAAAATGAATAACCCTCCATTGACCCGATACTATTTGTACGTAGTCCGATTTATTCGACGCGCCACATTTAGTGTTGTCACAACCAATCTATTAAGTCTGTATGTATTTTACTTATTGTATAGATACGTGTAGAGTTTAAGCTGGATACATAAACTAGCATGTTGCAGAGTCGTTGTATAAACATCAAGTTTTATTGCTTGGCTGTGTTCCACGCACGAACGTTAAACCCGGTTGAGCCCTGGAGCTGTTAGTGTTTGCACTATAGTTTGGTGTTGGGGTTTGCAAAGATGTAGTTGGACGTCGGACTCGTCGGTCCCTGGTACGGGTATGCGACGAGTATCTCGTGTCTCGCTCATGATATCAGTATGCAGCGCGCGCGCCGCGCCGCCCGCGTCCCTTTGCCGCTATTGTAGGCTTCGCTTGTAGGCTTTCACGCACCGACTTGTAAGGATAGCTACACAACTACGTGTAAATTGTAAGTACGAATACGCTATGAATAAACTTTCCCTTCATTAAGGTCTACATGCGGTCCTACAATTTAGATCACTAATTCGATTTAGATTAAGCATAAACGTATCTCATATCATTTAGTTTCTGCACATAGGATAATTAGTGCATTTACGACTGACCTGACAAGTCCTTTTTGATTCTGTAGGGTTATAAAGAAGTGCCAGTCCAATAGAAAAAAATCATACGCATCATCACAACACAACCAAAGGGATCTAAATAGTTTCCAATGGCAATAGAATCGGATCGATTACTATTCAAGCATTGTAAAGATACGTTGACCCCAAATCCGAAACAAAAGCACCTACTTTGGAATAAAAATTTTGTTTTAAAATCGCTGCATTGCACAAGTTGTTTACTGTCATTTTCGGGTAACGAGCAAGAGCAACAAGTGTTATGTCTAGATCACAATAGAAACAACGTAAAAATACAGAAGAAAAATAAAAAGACAAAAATGTGTAGGTAGTAAGTATTGTTTTTCTTTTATTTTTGCAATATTGGCATTCTATTTCAACCTCCTCTGCTGGAATCAACTCATACAATATTAAAGTAAACTGAAATGAATCTGCGATACAAATAGAATTACCTACGCAAGAATAACTCGTGTTGAATAATTTATTGATTGAAGTGCATCAAAGACGTACGCGGGATCGAATAATAAAGCCAGGGACGTAGGTTGCGTGCCCAACGCGCTATACCTACATTGGGTTCTTATAGTTACTATAATGGACGGCTGCCAAACCCAATACAAACTCACACAACAACAATATTTTGAAGCCAAAAGATTAAATTCCGTACGGAGTTCCACCAAATTTATTAAACCTGATCCCATATTATGATAAGCTATCAACGTAACTCTATTAATGTATTTTCGGTAACCAATACATTTGTTATAAATTATAATCACAAAAATATTTAAGCAAGTTTATATTGGTGTAACATTTCGTTTCGCGGTAGCAAAAAATTTCCATAATTATAAAATTTATAAATAGCGTAACGTGTTTGGCATTCAAACCGCTGACCATTCTTTATATGTTAAATAAAAACGAGTAAACGCTGCATATGTATTCAATGCTGTGTCTGTTGGTATTGTTTTGAAACGAATTACTATCCAGAACATTAAATTAAATCCTCATTCGTAAGCGGCGGACGCGGGCGCAGCGGGAGTGGCGATGTCTGATTTGGATGCGTGCAAGGATACGCAACGACCGCCACCGTCAGAGCGGGTAGCGTGTGCGCCGAATCACAATATGCAATTATATTTAGCTTCTATTGCAATTATCGCGACTTGGATTAACAGAAACTGTGTCAGGGCGTCCGTCCCCGCCGCGCCGCTTACGACACGGGACACTCCGTACACCTACATCGTTATCTGGCCGCTTAAAGCTGTAATCAGCATTTAAAGCGCTACAACCGCATTCGTCTGCGATAAATGCGCGTATATAAATTACATAGTCGCTACACAGACTGAATAATAAATCAGGGCACAGCTAAAACGCGACCGCGATTTTATCAGTTCTCGTGATCTTATTTCGGATCACCAATAGTTCCGATACGTTATTAGTACGCTATCTATGTTAATACCGACTGTCAGAACTTGGACCCGAAGTTCAGCTTCACTGGCAACATATTGAGGTTGAGTGCAGCACGCTTCAATAACTTGCTTTAGTCTCTCAAACTGCTTGTGGTAATATCTATAAGATTTGATAATCCACAGCAGGACATAATCGTATATACATACTAGATATTTAAAAAAAAATTGCATTGGTAGGTAGGTATGCGTTATCATTAAATTAAACCGGAGCCTAGAATGTATATAAAACAAAAATGTATAATATTGAAGTAGATGTCTAAAGTTTTCGATCATTAGGTGGGTCAGACAGAAATAACTCCAGTAGACGCTCGTTTTAAATTTAGTTTGTTTTTGAGTTTAGCTAGACGTCCAATATATAGGAATAATGCGTGATTTGAACTTGGCTAGATAAGCACGGTACATTAATACATTATTATTGTGTCCGAATATAACGTTTTGTTTTTTCAGAAATAAAATATACCTACTCGGAAATTACATTGTAATAACAATAAATACATAATAATATACACAGTTATATACATATATTTACAGTTTGTAGTAAAATGATGGTAAACTAATGTCACATAAATTTTTACTTAAAGATTAGTTAGTAATAAACTGTAATGTTACAAGACATACAAAATGTAGTCATAGTTGTAATTAAAATTCGATAACAATTTACATACATAGTTGCATATAGCTACAATACAACGCGCAGAGTTAAATAATATAGGCTGTAAGTCGCTGTAACAGCTACAACTACAAGTAAAATGTAAACAGCGGGATGTACCGCTATCGGCCCACCTCCAACCAGTTTAATGAAGAGATTTGGCACGACTGCGACTGCACGAGCTTTAACGGTCTCTCCAGCTAGATAAACGCGTTTATTATTGCACGATATAAACACGGCTTTATGTAAACGTCAACATTATTATTCAGTTGCCCAATTTGTGTTTGAATACAAATAAGCAGGTGGCACATTCACAGCTTATTTTAAAGTAAATTTTATTAACTTAACGTACCTCCTTGTAAATGCAACTTTTTCATTAAAATATTTTCAAACTCGAGTTAGATGAGATTTTCTACAAATGGTAATACCGGTGCCATATAAAACATGCACTTACGTAGAAATGCATCAACATTGGAAGCAAGAAAACGGGCGAGCGTCGATCACGACTGGAAACAAATACTAAGGCGGTACCGTTTTGTCATGCGACGGAGGGTGCAGATTGCCGAGCCCGCACACATTTTGTGTACCTATCTACATGCGTGCCACACAATGGGTACGATGACAATGGCGCACCGACTGTCATGTCACCGCTACTCCCAATATTCCTCATTTGCATACTCCTCGTCGATGCACGTCTATTCTCCTCAGACATGTCTCTTTGAGCCGTATCATACCCGTACATGAAGTCTGTTGTACGCTAAACTTGTGCATGTAAATTACTTTCCGGAGAACTTAGTTTTAGTGACATTTTCAGTACGAACCCTTGTTTAAATGCAACAAATAAGTGCTCAGCGTGAGTTGTTCGTATCTTTGCAGCTTGGGTACGAGCTCTGCAATACACGGAATAACTTAGCATAATAAACAAGCCAGTTATTGTCTTTTGGCCTAGAGGTAGCAATTATCATTTTAGATCACTAACCTCTAAACATGTAATTCCACTATAGTAATATAGCAATTTGCCTATGGAGTATACAAATAGCTATAGTATAGACTTATCCTAAACACAATTTTTTTACAGATTTGATAAAATGAAATGCCACAAAGCATCTAACTCTACACTGTAGCAATTAAATAGAAGAGAAGGTAGGCGTTTCCAATGTGCTATATAAAAATAAATGTGAGAGAAGACAATTACAAAAACAACAAAAACGCTGCAAGCAATCCAGCGGGTATGCTCTTGATTGGATGAGACCACTTCCTCTAAACGACTTCTCGCTCTGTGCGCGCCGTATAGTGCTGCTACTCGACAGCTTTTCATATTCAACTAACAAGGCTTATGTGGATTGCGTTCTCTTGTTCTATCCTAGTATTACAATCATATTAATCTGAGCACCATTGTGCATCTTGTACATTTACATAATGGTAAATGATCAGACCATCGATGGGCGTCATAAAAATAATCTTTGGTAGTTAGTAGTCCGAAATCACATGCATTATGTTTCCAAAACAGCCTGCTAACACATTAATTTTCCAATCAGGTAGATAAATATTATAATGTAAAACGTTCACGTATTAGTATAATACCGATATAATCTCCGAATATTATTTTCATAGCGTAATCACGTCACGCGACGTGAGACGTGGTCCATTGTTCTATTCGATACTACATCAAAATAATGGTTGTGAGAGATTAACTTTTTGCACACCGCCCGTGACCAACTGGCCGTTTGCAAATTAATGAGACAGCACAGTTAAAACATTGCTTTTGCGTGCCTCTAGTGCTTTTTCAATGAGCTCGCTTAGCTTTAACGTGTTGTCTGCTATTGTTAGCGAAAACAGCGAGTAGTAATCAACAGTAAAACCAACACTTTTGTTTATATTGGACATACCATTACTCAAATGGACATTGATGCATTATGTAGATAATTACGATATTGAACGTGGGGCGAATATCGTAAGTAAAGAAAGGAGTGACAATTTGCTTGATAGCCCGCTCTCTCTCGTTTATCGTGAGAAAGTATATCTCAGTTTCGTTTCGTTGACAATAGCTGTCTCATTCAGACCGTTTGTGAACTGATTATTCAAAGTGCTTTTTTATACACAACTAATTTTATTCTGGCAATAAAAAGATGGCAATTTAATGTATACCTACATTTCTTTTTACAAATGATTGTGTAAGTGCTGCTTTGTTGACGAAAGTTTTTTTTAACGTTTAGAAAACTAACTCATTAGGTTTTGTTTTGAATTTAATTATGTCTTCAATAGTGCCTAATATTGTTGTAGCAATGTGTCTGCTATGTGTCCATAAGTCACAAATAGAGTTTGATTTAAATGAATCCAGGTCAAAAACTCGTATATGAAAAATTTGTAAAGTGTAATTTGTATTTCCTTAATCGATAATCCCTACTATGTTGGTGAATATCTCAAACCCAACGCAAAACTGATAAATTGCATCAAGGAATCTTTAATAATATATCATCGGTACACAGTGGGTGTACGACAATACATCGCTGACAGTGCACGTCTGTCTACTTCTCAAGGGATCCGTTGAAGGTTAAACACGTGTGACAGTTGCGTACGTATTGTGGATATGTGCTTACAGAGTAGCTATGTAGAGCTGATGACTTGTCTGTTTCAATTAAAACCTCTACAAAATGTACTCATTACTGCTCAGTTAATTCAATTAGCAGGAACGCCAGAAACTGGCAGCGTCGGTACTCGGTACGTAAGATAAATTTAAAGTGTTTTATTAAAAGTTTTGTGCCTTGTCTATAATGTTTTTCCATTGTTTTGCCCTTTTTTTAAAAGTTACTTAAACGCTAACTTAGTGTCTTAGTCTCGTCGCTTTAAAGACTTTAGTATGAATTCAATCTTTTACTTTGAAAAGTGTTTATTAGGACACAAAAGCCCAACTTTCTATCCCAAAGAGACTGTTAACCGAGGAAAGAATTATAATGAAAAGCTTCAAATAATAGAATTAAAGTCGTATATTTTCGTTTTCCTCTCGTTAAGTAACAATGAGACAAGAACATTGCCTGTGTAACAGAGGGTTAACAACACCAACTTTGAATATAATTTTCATAAGGTCCTTGTTAACCCAACTCGCAAAACCACAGTAAATCTGAAAATGATTTTCAGTAAAGAGTGAAAATTACATAAACATGTGTAAATAAATGATCAAGTAAAACAACAACAAAAAATTAATATTAATATGAAAATAATTTTGCAATATTGCTTTGTCTTTGAATTTGAACTTTCAATTAATCAATTTGCTTGTAGGTATTGTAAAAATCCCTTTACGTTCAGTTCCTACTCTACTCTATTCTATTAGGTTATATCTATAATTTATTATTTTGAATTCTATATTAGAGGGGTAGAAGAGAAAGATATTGCCATCCATCTCTATTCCAGTCAACAAATTTTTTTTATTAAAAATACTTACAAATTCTACAAACACCATTAAAATGTGCCAAGTTAAAAACAAACAGGATGAATAATGAGTGAATGAAATGAAATTGAATGGGTGGAAGTGACTGCGCTATTTGAACAATCAGTATAATTGTCAGCGTTGTCTTCTCCGATTGGATGTCGGTCGAGTAACGTCAGTTACGTGACCCATTTATTGCAATTGCCACGAATTGATCTCCATCAGTATTACAATAGAGTATAGATGCCAATCGATTGCAAAATTGTATTCAACGCACGAAGATTTGGGCCTCAGTTTATCAGTCCACTGCACTAAAATAAGTGCTGATCGAACACGTAGAATAAATGTAAAAGTATCTAAATTGTTGTTATGTATTATTTATTCGAGTACCTACACGTAGGTACGAAAATATATTGAAATATGGATGGTGCTGGTCAATACAACTCATTTGTTTTCAAAGAAAACCGAATACCTCGTAGTTGTAATGAATATCATCTGTTGTTTTTAAGTTAGTCAAGGGGAATGTATTGTAAAAAATCCGAACTAGGATCCAATTGTATTATTCGGCAAGAGACACTTGTGTGGCCTCCGAGAATCATTAGTAATGGCATTGATTCTAGTTAAAATCAGTTGTTTGTTGGCCTACTTGCTTCATAGGATTTCATATACCTACCTGAGAGTTTACTTAAATTAAAAGGTTGAGCTTTGACTAACTTGAATACTAAAATGTTCTTGTATAATATTTGCGATTTAGGTAAAATGTAGTCACGTAGAAAATTCAAGATATTCAAGTCGTCGCGTTTGTTGAAAACAACTTGAAATTGCCTACTGAAAATATTGTTTTGAATAATGTTATTAATTTATTTTAAAGTTTGGTAAAATCATTTCAAAACAAAAATAGAAAATTTAATTAAACTACGTACCTTGAATCAACATCAAAGAAAGTTAAATCGATTTTCAATAAAATTAAGAATTCGTAGTCAGTGTTACCAGGTTTGATAGAATCGAATTATGTAGCTATTTAGTAGGCAGCGTGCTCACCACATTAAAAGGTTACGGGCCAAGTTCAACCACTTTTATTATCAGACTATTCAATATTAACAGCCTACATTTACGATTAACATCAATTACATTCAAGATAATGAGTTGATCTTGATATAGAATCACACATTTAAACAATGTCATTGTTTAAAGTTTAAAAACAAACTGCTAAGAATAAAATAACATTTTCTTGAATAAAATTCCAAGTATTTGGTATTCATCATCGGTTTATGAATGAATACTTAATATTCAGCTTTTATACTTAACTCTGAACATTAATATTATTAAAGTTACGATGATAAAATTTAATTTTGATCTTGGCTTCATCTTATTAATTTGTAATCTTCTAGACATTTTTCGTTGGTACTTATTTCGAGGATGTTATACGTGATGTAAATTACTTAATGTTTTGTGCTGTTCATTTTCTTACTCCGATTTGAAGTAGTTACCTACACATGTATAATGTAAATTAAATTACGTGATTTTAAAATTCCGTTAAGTTGATAGGAGTCAATAGTCTATGACTAGTTTATGACAAAAATTACCCTCCAAAATTATTTAAGAGTATCTTAATGTTTATTGAGATGACTCTACAATACATAAACTTACATTTTATGTGATTATTAATTTATGGTGACGTCATCTACTTTCCCGTAAAGTCAGATGAGTGCTTGATAAGTTCGCGCGGTGGGTCGCAACTCGCGATGAACCCTGATGAGCAGCACTGAATTACGGTAACGACTGTACAACCTCGGTAACGTCTACCTATCTACTAAAGTACCATAACTTATCTTACTCACATTTTATTCCTTGATGAAGATGGCCTGGAATCCTAGATAATTTGTAGAGAAATTTTAGTTAAACATTCAGTATGGCTCAAAGATAAAATATGTATTATTCATTGTGTTTTGGCTTTAAGAGAAGTGACAAAATATGCTCTCGGTTATTCCGGGATCCATTTTTACTTTGATATTCTATTTGTATTCTTGCAGGGGTCTATTTAGCGTAGCGTTCGAATATAAAGATGGGTGGAACTTAACTTTCGACTTACTCAAACTTCGAACTCAATCCCAAATCCTATTTTTTGTATGCAAAAGTGGCAAATTCCAACTTGCTTTTTCACCAACGCGTTGGTTTAAGAGCAAGTGCCGTTGCAATGCAATCGTCTATAAATTTGGATTGGAATTGGATTCTTATTTCAAGAGTAGCTACGACTGTTTTCAAATATGTATTTTTTTACAAACTCAACGAAAGTTCGAACGATTTAATACGAGTGATGTTTGTGTACTACATAGATAGATACACATTGTCCCGAGATCTAAGTCATCACGATCCGTTTTTTATTTTTCAATATGTTAATGGTTTTTCTACGTGAAATACGAAATTTCAACAAACAATTACTTACTGACATTTTCATAATTACGCTGCCCTCTTTCCATTATTAACGAGAACCTACTACAATTCATTAATATTGCTGATGCAAGTGCCTAATAATTAATGACTCGTGAAGTAAAAGGTGAATAATTACAAGAGTCCTTTATAAAACCTTTATGCTATTATAATATTAAGTTAATTGGACCTTACCTTCACGTTCAATGTTAACTTGAGTCGTGCTACGCTCACTGTTGTTGCGGCACTCAGCCGTAACTCTACCACTGCAGTCACCCACTTTCAATCATACGAACCGGTCCGAACAAAGAGATCACAGTTTCTTAATACATTGTACTTAAATTAACAAAACGCGTACTTACTCACACAGAAGAGATTGAATGTGTACTTGTAGTCAAAATTAACAATTTCCTTCTAAGTTATGTAACGTTTGAAATCTTTTAATTACCTCTATTAAGTCGTCGACATTATTATTACAGCATTATGCAGTGTAATTTAAATTGTGTTCTCTTGTGTTGTTACTACACATACACGACAACGCAACGTGTCAAATTCTACACAATAGTAACAAAAATCTCAATGAATTCACGTCATAGAACAGAAACGTCACTCGGAGTATAGTGTAGGCGTAGTACCCGACAACCGGCGCGGGCGCTTCGGCAACACTCGGCTAACTTCGGCTTCAAGTGCGCGTAAATAAGAAAACAACTTTCCTCTCTCACTCGTACTCAGGACGACAGAGGAGACTTTAGATTAGATCACTGAACTAAAAAGAAAGAAACTTTGTCGTTCGTCCGGTTGGCGTCGACGACGTTGGGAACCGGTTTTAGATTGTAGCTTTTTAGTCCTTACAAATAAAAACTCATGCATAAGTAATCACAGAACACACTCACGAGGAGCTTTAAATATAGGATTGAGTATTGAAGCGATGGAAGGAAATTGTTACTGAACGGAAATGGACACCAACAGTGGAACCATTTACATAGAAGCAGATTATAATATACGCAATAGAAACATAATTAAACTGTCAAATGTTTACTTTCTACAATTTGACTTCGTGACTTCCTCTGTAACTTTAAATACTCTTACGTAAATAAATCAGCATAAACTGTCCTACTATAAGGCAACGGCCTTCTTTCACAAATCAAAATGAGGGAGAATAAGTCAAATTCATTTATTTCGTGCAAACCAAAGGTCGATTTAAATCTTTGGTGCACACAGGTTTAAATACAAGGTTTTAGTTATTACAAAGAAATAAGGATGGCTGCGTACTGCCGATGGGCATTATACAAATTTAATACCAGTACATTACATGCTTAAAATTAAGATTTTAGAATTAAGATTAATATGAATAATAATTACATAAATGTCAAAATTAAAAATGTGTACGAAGTCAATGTCAAAATCATAAATGGCACGATAACAAATGTCAAAATCATAAACACCACGCTGACCCAGTATTGATGGAGGCGAATTTGTGGCCGCCCACTGTTGAAATTTAATAAGTGGAAGCGGTAACTAAGGTCCTTTACATAACGTGCCTTTCAAAGCACCGCAAACGCTTAAAATTAAATAGGTACCACAAGTCCACGGACTGACTGCGTAAAGCGTAAAACATAAATCTTAGTGATCGCGACTACGTCACGAGTAACTTTATACATAAATATTCTTATTAATATTTCATGCGATATATGAGAGTTCAGAAATATATTAATTTCGCTACTGCTAAGTTTGTTACGCGATAGGCATTCCGTATTAGCAATGATGTTCCGAACTATGCCTCGTTTACATGATCAGTTCCAATGGTGACAAATTTACATCTATTTATAAAACAGCCAGCATCGATATCCTTAATGCATAAGTTATATACGTTTTCCAGCATTTCCTTGGGTCGTTATTGTCGCTACATTTTACAGTCCTGAACAAACATTACGGGAGCGAGCTCTATCTATCAAGCTGTTCACTGAACACGGTCACTGCTCCGTGGGACATTGACGTAAAGTTCAAATTTGAATGTGGACGGTGGCAGCATCTGCAGCGGTACTCTGGTCCAGTATAGGACAAGAGCCCGTTAACGAGAGCAGCGGTTGTTTGTTTTCCCACGCCATTGGAGTGTTGACAACAAGCCTGTAGCGCGACCAAAATGTTGACCATCACTAACCTGATGAACGATTTGTTTACGGTAATTGCCGAATTGTTTGACCTACCAACTGAACTAATATACCAACCTCTAAGTCGATTGGCTCTAAATAGAACCCAGCTACTATTATAAATGTAATAGGTATAACCCTATTAAAAATAAATGAATTCTCGAGGGAGGCTCTGCGTTAAAATAGCCCTCATTTTCTTTAATGATGATATTGAATAAATACTGAGGCTAAGAATATAACAAATTATGTAACAAATAGCTCCTGTTTTACATATAAATTATTCTAAATTTACAAAAAATCTTTATCGGTTAACCGTGGGAAATATATCAACTTACACAATGCAATAAAAAATATAAATTATCTTCGTACCTTATTCAGAAGATCCTCTTGAACCTTCAATTTAATCGCAAGTAATATTAAAGTCCCGTTGGTAACTTGTTGGCGAATCCGAAAAGTTGTCCTTAAGAGTTTTATATTCACTTATGTCTCTTGTGTGCCCAAAACTACTTTTGTACTCAAAAGCGCGAAATTAGTTTAGCGCAAGATTATTTGAAATCAGTACAAAGTCCTTTCTATACATAGGATAAATGTGAAATGTACAAAAATTCACTCAGATCTCGTAAAATTACAATCTATCCATATGAACTCAAAGGTGATTGAGAAAGTCTGATAAAGTACTTTTCGCTCAACATTCAGTTACCCTAGTTCGTTAACATCGGCTACGTACACTGACATCACTCACTATAAAGTATACGCTCGTCGACAATATTCACGATAACGTTGAATTTCAGAACAAAATGTGCGCGTTCGTCGCGTTGGGCGGCTGGCGCGACACTGGGCGGGCGGACCGCGTCGCTACGCGAGCGTGGCCGCCCGCCCGCCCTTGCGAAAAGTTCACGGTAACAGAGTGACTTTCTTTCTGCTTAGTGACATTATTACATTTCAATTGTGTTGAATGTTTGTAGAATAAATACAGCTTTATTTCTAGAGGGACCTCAGTCTCGTATGTAATTACTGCTTGATTACAAAATGGTCAGATATTTATACATTACACAGTAGCTTCGAAACGGTCAAAGTTTATTGCACTCGTCTACGTTCTTGAAAATTTAACTTAGTCGTAATTTTATATCTATTGTATAGTAACCTTTTCGTTGTGTAAAAATGTCAGCCGATTGCAGGTCATCAGCCTCTTTGCAGAATAAAGGGGGTTGCCAGGTTTCACACGTCGTTAAGAACTCTCCAACCATGCAGAAACACATATTTTCTTAACTTGTTTAGTTTGTTATTGTTTTAGCAAGTGATAGTTAATTCACTATTCGTCAGCTGATTTACATTAGCCACGATCGGCAAGGAAAAAATAAAATTTATTGTTTACATTTTTTTTATAGACTTACGCCTGTATTCCCCAGAGGGGGTAGGCAGAGATATAGGCAATACACCCACGTTTCACCGGCTATAAATCCCGGGGGGACCGGACACAATTCCAGACTCCGTGCTGCTACTGAGAATTTCGCAACAATGGAAAATAATGGAAAAACCCAATAACACTTTGCCTGACCTGGGGATCGAACCCAGGACCTCGTGCTGAGCAGTCGCGCTTGCTACCACTAGACCAACAAGGCAGGCAGTTGTGTTTACAAAATGATTAAAATTACTGAATTATTCTTCTACTGAAGAACGCTCTGCTTTGATTGACAATATTTATATGGGACAACGCAATCCTATATAAATATTGTCTTAATTCTATGATGTACTTCGAAGATACAGAACGGAACTCCTCATGAGGATAGCATACCTTTCGTGACAAATAATATCGCCTTGTTTATAATTATGTGACGTAGAGAAGCGACTTCCGATATAAGTGGTCCTGCCCCAGATGGGCTTCCTTTAATGAACATAAATTAAATGAGTCTTGTAAACTACCGTTTAAAGATGCTGCTTTTAAGAAGTTAAAATAATAGACTACAATTTAACAATATAATAACTATAGACACAACAAATAGCATTAATAAAATATCATTACGCTATGGCTGCTGCTGTAGTGCTGGCATCTATTTATGCTTTCCTTACCTAAGGTAACCTACCAGACCAGTACCCATCTAAGGTAACGTGAGGTAAGAAAAGACGGGCTCAACTTTACCTTTTGTTTATCTTCCACTTCAGATGTCCGCGTCAGCTGTATGGATAAGAAAATATAGTATGTAGTTATACATGTAAGTTACCACTATCTAGCGAGCTTATAATGAATTTCTTTGTACCTTGTCTGCTCTTGATTTTCCGATTTAAAACAAAAGTTACATTAGCGTACTTTTACGATCCCTTTCAGCGCTTTGGGGTCGAATTAGAGGAGAATTTGACATTCTTGAATTTGACTTGTCAGTCCAATGGCCTTTCTATTTATTTCAGCTAAGGTTAAGAAATTAAACACAATAGGAAATTCTACGAACAGCCGAGATGCAAAGGATTTTTCATAGGTTAAATTGAAATTTATTTCAAAAGTATCTCTACATATATCATCTAGGGATGCAAAAGCTTAAGAACACATTAATAAATTTTGTAGTTCATCGTAATTCACAGCCTCAATTTTAGAGGACATTAACAACTGTCTCTCTGACTAATCGAATTACATAATAAAAACTCGGAAATGTCCTTATAAAGACATTATATATTAATTCATAATGTTATTACTGAAGTAAGTGGTAATGTTATCATTATCTATAAAGTATCATAAATAATACCGTCATACATACATGTAAGAGAGGTTGTTAGTAATACCATGTTATTTTCCTTAACAAGATTATAATTATAAACATATTGAATAATTTAGTTTATATTAACAAGCTACTCGAGCCCTACGGAGGCTGCTGACTATCAGATAATAGCAAGGCAAAAACTTCATTTCAAGGCAATTTCGGGTACGTAAACTACACGTTAATAGTCTTGCCAGCAGTTAACAGGGCACATAGATCCTACAAAGATATGCCAGTAATTCGGCGATTGACGACAACCGTTGTTGGCCGGAATTCTGTCGTGCCTAACAAATGTTTGCTCCCACCGATGTGGTATGTAGAGCGGCTGGAACTAAGAGCTAAAGGACTACAAACGACCGAGTTTATGTAGATTCTATGGTTTAATTGTTCATGTATTCAGACAGATTCCTTATTCAAATAATTTGTATTTGCTGACAATAGATTGTGGAATTGGTAATGACACAGATTTTTTGTGGCATCTACTGTTTGTTGATGTTGGTCAACGATTGTAGGACGTCTATTCTTATCCTTCACTCAATATTCTGAGCTTGTATAGTGAGTGATACACACAAAGCCAGTGTCCATGAATCCATATTAGTAGCGTTTCAACTGAATGGGAAGTAAGTCATTGTGGTATATTTAAGTGTACACACAATTCATATTGTATTTAATCTACCAAATAAATTTAGCTAACGTCCCGTGAAAACTTTACTTGTCTTTTGACAAAAAACATGTCTATACTAACATTTAAAAGTGAGCCTAGATTGTTCCCAAGGTTGACACTCGAAAACAATGACACGCAGCACGTCTCACGTAACTGTTTTCTATTTTCGTTTATTTGCAGTTTCAGCTTTATAGTATTTGGGGCGGATTTGTGTCAATAATATTAAAGAAATTTACGAGCGAATACCTTATAGATAAGCAGACGTAAAACAAGATACGGTAAGTCGGCACGAAGACAATCTCAGAGAATATAACACAATGATACAAGTTTTTTATTACAAAGATGCAGTGAAATGAAATTGACCTGTCTTCTACCATGTCGAGTTACCTTATTTCCTTGAACCTTGTTGAAAATGCCGTACCATGAAAATTGGTCATACCTATTATGACGTACCCTAGGTTCTTTTATAGCATAAAATTGACATTCGATTTCCGCACGGAACCTATTTGTTTGATTCAGATATTTATCCGGTCGATTGTGAAATTATATATCTGTAACTGCGCCCTCGATACAAAAGAAAATCCTAGTGTACGATATACCTTAAAATAAAATAATTCCGTGCTACGTTGAAATAATTAAGTACTTCGGAACCCGCAAGGTGGTCAAGCAAAAGGATTCGATTTTCTTGTTAATATTTAACCCCTAATGTTTAATATTCATACATATAAAATATGTATAAGTAGATACCTATATAAGTTATTTAGGCGTACCTATTATATGTGGGGTATTTTACTCATAGTGCTTTGTGAAAAGCACGTAGTACGGCGCTATCATAACTCAGAAGTAATCCACTGGCTTTTAACGCACAATAGTCACAAACTTAAATAAGTATACTACAATTGTTACCAAAAATCTTTATAATTCGGTATTCTTTTCTATACCTTTGTACAGAAAGCTAAAAAGGTTCAGGCAATGCATAAAATATTATTTAAAGCGTTAACTTACAATATTTTAAGCATATTATGAGTAAATGGCTTCGTACATGATTTTTAATAAAGATTTTATGTACTGTATAGCATTTTATTTGACTGAATAAAGAAAGATAAAACAAAATAGATAATTTTAAATAAATAAATAAAATAATAACGTATAACGTAAATGTATAATTATGTCTGCTACTCTTTTAAAGATTTCGTCGACTATATTTATGTATAAGTTACGTGAATAAGTATAGTGATATGTCATGTAACATGTATAAGATACGTGAAGCGAAATCTGTAGATCCCTTTTTAAGAATATTGCGCAAACGGAAGAGTGTGAAACTTGGCATAGAAAAGTTTATATAGGAATAAGTGCAGAAAGCTAAAATTTATAAAAAAAATACGGTCAAATTTCGACTAATGACTCTAGTTTTTTTAAAAGCTTATAAACAAGCTTTTAAAAAAGAGCGATTTTCTGTGGCACAAGATATTCGTTTTATAGGTGGAATTAGATTTTATATTCCTTTAACTTCTTTATGTATAAATATTGTTTAAAAAAAATATATTTTAAATGGTTCACCTAAATGAAAATGATGATTCGGTTAATATAGAGCACAAACCAGGTGTACGAGATAGCGCAGACATTTGATACGAGGAAACAAGCCTGCACGTTGGATCCCACGTATATCTTACTTCAGATAACCCGAGAGTTGACATCTTTCTGATTTACAACGGTATAGACGCTTTTCACAGACGTTAAAATAACGACGTCTCTACGATACTGTCTCAACTTGCTATACGTTTTACGTGTATCGGATTTGTAAATCTCTAATGGATGAATCGGTTCAAACAGGAAATGTAATGCCCTGTTTCACAGTGCTACGGAATTCCATAGATATTTCTTTTTTAGCCACGGCAGTAAAAAGTGGGGTGTTGTACAGTCAGGGACATTAATCCATTACCATGCAATATTTATGTTTTTTCCTGTGCACAACTCACACACGTATATACAAATTATAGGTATATTTATTAAAACATGTATTGCGCATGCGAATCGAAATAATATTACTTAAAGTTTTTTTTAGTAAAAAGAAAAAATCGATTTCGAGTAGATTTGACCTGCAACTTTGGCCTTTTCTTTTTAAATTATCGATAAAACTTACTATATAGATTAGTAAGTGCCGTACCTCGGAAAGCACGTAAAGCCGTTGGCCGTGCGCGGTGCGCCTGATATCTCTCCGGTTGTGTCGGATTGCCTTCCCATCAGACTATGGGAGTGAGGAAATAGAGAATGCACTTACGTTTGCTTACTTACTTGAGCACTATAGTTGGCTAATTCCGTTGACAGGAGGACACAGGAAATTTTGTCAGGAGGACATAAAATCAAACAAACAATCTCGCTTCATAACAGAATATTAGTCGTGTCTTCCATAACAAAACCAAGTGAAATATTTTTATTCGTAACTGACGTCATACAGTTGATAATAAACATAAAATTCGACTCAGCAACCGCCAACGTCCATACCATGTTGAAAGCACCGGTTCTCGTCCGATCACCGAAGTTAAGCAACATTGGGCGCGGTTAGTACTTGGATGGGTGACCGCCTGGGAATACCGCGTGACGTTAGCTTTTTACTTTTTTTTTAATTTTTTACGAAATAAATAAGAGCCGGTATGAAATTAACTAATATTATTAAAAGAAAATTTTACAACAAAATAAAACCGACTTCATACAGCTAGAAATAACACGAAAACGTTCGTTTTGGAATCAAGTTTTGTCGTTGGTTAAAAAAAACCAAGTGAACTATTTTTATTCTTGATGACATACTTAATGCAGTTGATGTCGAACATAAAATTCGACTCAGCAACCGCCAACGTCCATACCATGTTGAAAGCACCGGTTCTCGTCCGATCACCGAAGTTAAGCAACATTGGGAGCGGTTAGTACTTGGATGGGTGACCGCCTGGGAATACCGCGTGACGTTAGCTTTTTACTTTTTGTTTTTTAATTTAATTTCTGGAACAGAAACAGATTTTTTGAAACAGAAAATTAACATGATTTTTATTTATATCCCACTTACTAATCTATTATTATGCCTACAATGTAAAAGTTTGGATTTTAATACTGTGTTAAATTGGACAAACTCCGATACTTACTACTTCCCAATACTTCCTGATAGTTTCACTAACTACTTAAATGTTTTGAACTGACGAAAGTAAACTCTTCACTTAGTTAACTTATCTCTGTAATCTTTCGGCATTGGGCGACAACCGACGGCGGCGGGCGGCGCGGGCGTTGAGGATGACTTCAGAAACGTGAGGAAAACTTTTGGACTCAACCCTTGTAGCATAACGCAAGGACAGTTATAACGTTATTCTATAATAACTGGAACTAATCGCTCGATTATACTAATCGATAATCGAAAATCGCACGACGTGGTTTTCTTTTCTCCCATCCAAACTTAACCTTGACATAAGCGATCAGCGTGCAGATCAATCGATTTTCGCAGTAGCCATTAAGACACGAGCCATTCAATTCAGTGTATTAAGTAACCATATCAAAAAGGCAGTTCTAATTTCACGCTTGTGCGCTACACGCATGACGATTTTCTTTGGCAAAAGCTCCCTTGACACCGCCCCGCCCGAGCCCCCGTTCAATTAAGACGTAACGAATGATCTAGGAAACAAGCTAGCTCGAAATGTGCTATTAAGAACTATTACTTTATAAATAGCTCCTAAATTGTTGTGAGAGTAACATTCTGGTTCATTAAGCCCCTCATTGTATGACCGCTTTTATGTTACTATGCAGTATGAGAATGAAAAACTGTCCGTATCGAATTGATAAGTCGTTACAGCATTCCTATCGTGACTATAATCTGTATGAGGCGTATCAGAAGCCGAAAACAAATTACTCTATATAGGCCATTAAAGTCAGTAGACACCCGCCACATCGACTGCCGCCGCGGCCGTGTGTAATAAAACTATTAAGAATTTAAATAATAAAAGACTGTGTTACTGCCTTCAAGCAGACGAGAAATACTTTCAACTCAGATTTCACTTATCCATTAGATATATTGGAATGTAGCCTTGTCGACTTTAATATATTTTTGACTAGCTATTGCTTGCGACTCCGTTTCCATGTAATTTCATGTGTTTTAACAAATTATTTTGAACATAAATGTAATATAATATAGTACTACGAGTAGTTATATGTTGTGATTTTCATACGAACAATTAAAAAAAGAGCTCCAGGCTGAGCAAGCGAGCAATTATGAGACGTTTACAGAAAGCAGGATGCGCGTATACGCTCGGAATCTGCGAGATAAGTAATAAGAACCGGCAACAATCTACACAGAGATGGCACCGGATGCCGATGTGCCAGAGGGAAAAACTCATAATTGGTTCTGCGTATCGTTACCGAGGCTCCACGCGCAGCCGCATCGCCTGCGCGCCCTCTTTACGCCAGCCATTAGAGGAAATAGCATGCAATATACCTTCAAACAAAAAATAAGCTCATCGTGGACGAATGACATCCTGATTGACTTATCAATTAAAATGTGTAGTGTATATATATTAAATTACGAGCCGCCGTATATTGATAGTTAATTACACTACTTTTTTTTGTGACGTGTAATTTACAAACTTTACCAAAGCGATTAACTTACCAAAGTTACCACACAGATGTTGTTAAATGTTAATACAAACTGAAATTATAGTGAAACATTAATGTAACTAAAATTAAGTAATGCAGACTAATTTAGCCGACCTTTACACTGACTAGTTAATTATTCAGTTTCATTCTCTTAATTACTTAATATTAGTTTAGTAGGTAGTCATACTTACAGGGGTTATTTCGTTAACTTAATAAACAAGGGCTCAAACACATTAAATTAATTTCATTGCGGATTAGAAACACGTAGGTATTGAATTTTAACTAATTAATTAATATGAAAGATATCGGGTTACAAATGTTCCACGTACATAACAGTGGGGCGCCGAATTAAATTATTCAGGTCACGTGAGGTACGACAGTGCCTATCCTACATCCTCCCGATCGGAGCCGTCAAGCGCCCGCTCTTACAGCTCCAATGAATGCCAAATCACTACATCTTGTTCAATAACCATTGTCTATTAGTGGGCGCTTGTTATTCATGTGACGATCAGGACCTGTTCGACAATCGATACCCATTCTGGGGGTTGTCTTCAGTGCCGGTTTTCCAACCACAAAGGGCAAGGGTACATGCAAATTGTAGCTGTATTATCTGGCGTCGGATGCGGCATGAGGATTTACATAGGAATGGAGGCGCTGTTAGCGGCAGTTAGTCGCTTCCGTGTTGGACGAGTTGTGTCGCATGCGACTCTTGTAGCAATCCCCGTCCACACCCAGCACACTGCACCATGATTACCTACAGACGCAAATCTAGGACGCTCATTCATAACTCGAGCAAAATGTTCACGAACTTAATCTGCATAAACGACCCATTACAGCAGTGAAATTCTAATTTTAAGTAAGGTCTAGTTTCTGAAGTAAAAGAAAATTACCGTGGTGTTTTCATTCCCACTGCATTAGTTAAGTAAGGTTTATGACAGGTTAGTTTAGATAAATCTAAATATATTTTGCAGTCTCATGTGTCAGAATATTTAGTAATGTGCAATAAATATTACCTATTAACAGTTAAAACTATAATTTCAGCACAGTTGCATTGCAACTTTCTCTTATTGCATTAATTTAAAGTTCAGAAACTATTTTAAATGTTTTTACTAATACGTTTCATCATTTCAATCGGTCTAAAAAGTTGGTTAGTAATTAATTTGGCTGCCGCGCTGGCGCGGTCAGTTAATATTGACAAGACGCGTGGGTTGTGTAACTCGTGACGTATTGCACTCGCCTGCGCCCGCGCCGATTTCTGCATTAACCTTGGACTGCAAACTGACAACTACGCGTGTGTCGCAATCACAATCTGAAGGCGATAAGGAAAATCTTGATTAAAGAATACCTATTGCGTTTTGAGATTTGAAGCAAAATGGAAATGTAATGAAAGATAGATAAAACCGTAGAGATATAATTACAACTTATATAAAATGTATATAAAAAAATCACATGATTCAAGATCACAGTCAGATTATCAGGTTTCTATAATGTAGAAAAACTCATAAACTCACTGATTGTATTTGTACTACTGTTGTTTTATAGAGGCGTTAGTGCTATGGAGATGTTCGTAGCTCTTTAGTGCTATGGAGGTGTTCGTAGCTCTGCAGTGCTATGGAGGCGTTCGTAGCTCTGTAGTGCTATGGAGGCGTTCGTAGCTCTGTAGTGCTCCATAGCACGGACACTGCTGTAGAGCTACGAACACCTCCATAGGTATTCGTAGCTCTACAGGAGCGTCCGTATCGCCTTGACGTGGTAGTGCTTCTCATAATCACCAAGTTAAAGCAGCATGAGCAACGATGAATCTCAAAGTCGCTAGGCTCTCATAGCTTGCGCCGCCAAAATTGTTCGACCCGTTCACTTATCTCTGTATCAGTCCAAAGCGTTACAGCTCTCTGTTTATAAATGGACAATAAAATCTACAATCTCGATTGTGTCCTACACATTTATATTGACTCCTAGATATTTAACTGATAACATTGACAAGCAAATAATTCGGTGCTGTATCATTATCGCGGCATAACATTGAAGTGCCTCTGTATTGTATCCATTTCCATCTAATTCACTTGAAATACTCGTAGGCAGTAGATAGACAAGGTACTTATGATTATTTTGGGTCAATTAAGTAATTATTAACAATATTGCTTTTATTCTGTTCTAAAAGCAAATCCACAGTTAAATATAATCTCGTTAAAATTAAAAATAGGTTAGTGGTATTTTCCAAGATAATTGTATCTAGGTATTTTTTTTTAATTTCAAGGACGATGTTCAATGTGACTTTTATGACTCATTTTCGTGTCAATAGTGTGACAATTCAGAAAAATCTTTATTTTAATTTACATGGATGTTCTTTTAAGAAAAAAAAAACACTTTATGTTGGTTATAGATGTTTGGACATAATAAACGCAATCTTTGTAATAGTCGAAAATGCATTCGTAAATCACGTAAATAAATAAAGAAAAAAAACCAGGAACAGGTTAGTTTTGTAAGCAATAAAAACCCACAACACTACACACAGGGCGGTGTATTGTAAATGATAGACTTAAATTAAGGCATAAAACATTTCGTAGAAATCGCTTGTACACTCCGGTTTTGGAGGTTTGAGTGAATGGCCCAATAACAAATACAGACTTTCGGTTGAGCTCGAAGCAGGAAATCAAAGTTGACAGATAATGGGCACGATTAAGTGTCTACCGAGAAGTGGTCTGACCACTACACGTTGTGAGTTCTGTTTATACACTTGGCAGTATAATCCGATGCCTATACAAGAAAGTAACGGGGTCTGATCACGAGATGACCGAGAGGCCGAGAGCTTCTTCTACCCTTCCAGCAACATGTAAACCTATTTAGGTAGTACATCGTAAAATCATGTGTTAAGATAATAATATCTATAATATAATAGTAATTATCTATAACTAGCTGTTCGTATCTGGTGTCTCAGTGGATTTAAAAAAACACTTGCCCTAACAATCACGAACACCAATAAAAATCAACCAAATCGGTCAAGCCGTTTTCAAGTTTATTGATGCGGTAATTGATTTCTAGACAAATGTAATAAATATTTCGTTTTCCAAAATAAAACTAAGTTTATGTAACTTTAAATAATAATGTCAATTTTTCAGGCTTTTTAGAAAGTGGAAAGGCAATTTGTGCTCTTCCACGGAATTATTAGCGTGTCTAAAAGTTCATCTCTGTCAATAATTTGATTTCATGAGAATTCAGTGAATTGGTCATGTAAACTATCTTGGATTTATTGATCTTAAAAATATCTTAAGCTGTCAAACACCGAGATATGAGACACAAAAGGAACTCAATAATGTTGCGCGTCGCTGGCGCGGACGTCCCGGCGTTAATTGAAGGTTTAATATTAGGTTTTTTTTACATCAAGTTGTTATAAAATCTGAACTTCTGGGTAGTTGACCTAAGTTGCGGTCGATTTCCAAAATCAACACGCTATCGTGACTATAATTCACGCCAAAATTATTCGGTCGTCGACCGCTTCACGACCACGAGCCAAGTTATTGGTTATAGTTTACTATTACTTTATGTATTCTTCATGAATATTCATGAAGACAATGCAATGCAACATTTTCAGCTGTCAGTGAGGTTGTTTATAGACATAGGAACTTAACCCTAAAGAATCTTCTTCTTCATCGTATAGTTTATGGATAACTTGATGTCAAACTTTAAACCACCCGTTGTAGGCCTCTGACATGACTTTCCTCTTTATGTTTTCCTTCATCTGGGTTTCGAATCTACGACCATTGACTTGGTATTCCAACGGTCATACCACTATGCTATCACTGCTCTAAAATTGCACTGCCAATAAAATAAAAGTCTCAATTATATCATCTTAATAAAATTATTTTTTGGTGCCAAGTTTCTGTACATGTTTAAAATAAGATGGTTTAAAAAAAGATATTTTTTATTTACCACGTTTAACGGATTAATAATAAAAAGACGGATAAGAAAACGAGACCATACTGCATTAACATCTAATTCCGAGCATTTTTTAAAGTTACTAGCTCATCGAGAAATTACTTTAAACTCGTGTCGACACTGACTCGACAGATAAGAAAGTGAGTCAATAAAAAAACGGGGTAAAAAGGGATCTTGTTTGGTTACAGAATCAAAATCCATTGTATATTTGTACACTGGTGCGGGATTCTTTTCTAGAACTTTATTGTCAAAAGACATAGCTTTAATAGTAGATTATTAACCAAGGGCTGTATGACATCAATTGCATACGAGGTTTTTGGCGCCTGAGCGAAGCGAAGGCGCTAATTAACCCGAGTATGCAATTGATGCTTACGCCCGAGATAAATACTCTGCTTTACATATCGATTGTGAGGTAAGTAAACAACAAGACAGCAGGTTTCAATGAACATTTATTAAGAAGAAAAAAATGTGTATTTAATTAAAATTAATAGTAAAATTTATTATTACAATTTGTAAGAGATATGGTCACGTTCTTTTTAGGAATCTAGTAGACAGCCTTTTTTTTTTTCACGCACGCAAGCGCGTCAAATCTTGCTGGCCAGTTTGATTTTTAAATCGATTCCTAGATGGAATCGATTTGGAAACAAATAGTTCCATATTTAAAATAAAATCTTTATAAAATAAATTGTCTAGATTCCGATTCGTGTAATTAATCGATACCAAGAAAAAAATTATTAACTTTTTAAAAATATTCTTCGTGCAGTATGAGTATGACAGTTCTTTTTTCAAATTCCAAAACCTATGCTGTAATGATAGTCATACACCCCGGCATTCAGGGGTGTAAGGGTGTACTTACAGAGCAAGAGATATGTAAAAATATGAATAATAAAACATGCCTTTTCATATAAATTTAATACATATTTGATTTTAATAAATAAAGCAACTGTCTTTTCACAATAAAAGTAAAAGTTTAACCAGTACAATACTTTCAAAAGTCCATTGAACCTGCTTTATAAAATATAAATACAATACATAGTCATATGGCTGGCAATTTTAAACGATTGCTGAGTGATAAGTGAAATGGCATGCATTAAATTTCTTATTTATATTTATAAAAGCTTAGTCGTCGCGGTCACGCACTCGGCTCGTCACGCTGGCGGCGATGACGCGATGAACGTCGCGATTTGTCGACAGGAACTCAGGACCAAATCAATGTTTAATGTCAAATTGATTAGTGCTGGTACCTACTTAAAATCAATATCAAAATAATTTTTATTCATGTTGAGCCTTATAAAAGGT
This sequence comes from Protodeltote pygarga, assembly GCA_936450705.2. Lineage (NCBI taxonomy): Eukaryota > Metazoa > Arthropoda > Insecta > Lepidoptera > Noctuidae > Protodeltote > Protodeltote pygarga. Next base: position 7,728,230 of record OW388249.2, on the reverse strand, counting down.
TTTAGGCACTTATGAATAGTCGTATAATTCTTATATTATAATAAGAGTGACTCTAGTGTTGCCGGCTTTTGCCGGTTAAACGTTAGAGTCAGACAGATAAGGTCCGATCGGCCACGAAAATTATGGATTTAACTATATATAAATTTACTTCGCTTAAACTTAGGATTCTTGTTGACAATAAAATTTTCCAAAATATCTAATCCAATAATCGAGGACATCGTGTACTGTAATGTAGAAAGAAAGAAAACCGTTATGTTTTCTATTAAACCACCATATCTTACACCTCCAGAATTCCCAAGAATAAGAAAGTTATCGCATAATAGGTACCCATTTAATACCCATAAACCTAACCAAGAAAATGGTGTTCTAATCCAAAGTTGGGGTAAAATAAAACCTTCCCAGATGTCGTAAAACGAAACTCATTGTGTCTTCCTCCTGAAATCAAACAAACTTGACTAATAGAACTAGAAAAAAAAATTACCCAAACTTTGGTTAAATATGACGAAAGTCTGGAGAAAAGCAAAATGATGACCACAGAAATAAAAAATACTAAAATAGCAGCATACCCAAATAGCCAACTTAAACTATTACTATTCTACGTATGAAATAGCAAACTTAACCTAGGGTTAAAAATGAATCCGTCAGCTAAACAAAAGGCGCAAATATTGCTCAGACAACAGAACACATTGTTGAAAAAAAAAACAAGATTAAGAGTGGAAGTAGGCTGGTCATGTTACTAGAAAGTACGACTCATATCCAAAAAAATCCAAGTTAAATTCGGGTAAAGTACCTAACTAGGTACTTATATTTCGAAATTTTCCACCTGGATATTCTGAGTTTGGAACTCTGCCCGGAACTAAGACTGGAACAGATTGGTCCCTTAATTCACGTGATTTTTAATACAACTGGCAAAATAAGAGGTTGTAAAAATCACCTCTATCTAATCCTTCGGGATCGGGGTATTACAGGTGCGTTGTTATGTTACTCCACCACCGCTAGTGATGGGATTATGTCCGACTCGTACGGACTATAAACAGCACGATGTTCCTCGAGAGAAGATGGGAGAACGGGGTTCATTTGTATTTACCCCCCTGATACAACACCCCTTAACTACCTATTTCAATTCTTGTCACATTACGTAAAAGTTACAAAATACATGTGAACTTATATTAAAACATTCGCCTCCCTGTTCCACAATTTCTTGCCTAGTTTTATAAAAGAAAACTCTACTAAAGAAAACAATATCGTACTCGATCCGCTACGATTCCAAAATGAACAAGTGGAAAGATGAAAAAACAAGCTTGTTATCTTCAATTAGTTTTCGAACAGAGAGATCGGGTCCAGAATTATAAGGAGGGGAGCAATATAATCGGGACCGAGCGGTGAAACGAGAATTTTGTTTAAAAAAACACGCTTTGCGGTCCAGTGGTCGAGGACGGTGCAACGGAAAAAAAAAGTAAAAAGGGTAAGGTTTCTTACCGGACTTGTAACCACCCTATGTTACACCTCCGTGGAGATAAAAGTAGCCATGTGTACAGTACACTATGGCTATGGTGACCATGTGAGGGTAATTGGCAAATGGGGTGTGGTTATGTGCTAAGATTAAAATTTAAACTTTATTTTATAGAGTAGGTTATTCTTTAGATACTCAGTTTTAGGTATTCAGATAAATTATACCCTTATTCTAAAAGCAAAAGTAAGAATTTTAAAACGGTTAGCAAAAAGCCATTGTTCGCAACGCAAATAAAACTTTAAAAAGCAATATAACTACGCAGCCTGAGTATGTACAACATTCAACTGTCATACCTACAGGGTAGATCCCTGCACGTCAGCCTTTCTAAACAAAGGTCAGACCATAACGCAAACTACCTGAATAATTTAACGCTTTGGAACATCCTCCAAATGAACAACACACCGCGCTTTGACCCTGCATTTTAAATTTCATAAAAAAATCTGACGTTGACGTTTCTCATGAAATATAAAGCTAATTGGCATTGTGGGAATGTACTCATAATATTATTTGAGAAAAGTTCACTTGTTTTGTTGTTATTCAGCAGTAAAATCTGCTTGCGTGACAACTTGTTTAATATTCATTAATTTTATATTAACAGTGACGAATTATTTGCAATTGTCTTCCTCTAAACAAGACGTACTACCGCCATCTATTAGACACGGTACGTAACTAATCATTAATCGAAAATTCTTCTGTTATCTTTAAAATTATTTCTGTAAAACCCACGAAGGAGAAAATCGTTTTGTCGTAGGCAGGTAAAGTGTTACAAAACGTATAATATTCGCATACACTTCTATGCTGTGCGTGATATTAGACGCCGACTTTCGAAAAACAATAAAATTGCGATGTTAGTCGATTTGTCTGAGTCAGTGGCGTGACTTCCGTTGGTGTCGCCACGTTCTGGGAAACTGGCTTTAGCAACACTAAACTAAACTACCTCTACTCATTTTCGTGAATCACATAGGCCAGTATGACTAATATTTTTTTGTTTTATTTAGTCACCAAATCTAGTCATAGCATCGCTAATCTACTTTTTTATTTGCAGATTGAACAAGCTCGTACTCAAAAAAAGAACTGAACAAAACATAGTGGGGTCACTTCGGTACCAATGACATGCGTTTACTGAGGACCATAATAAAATGGTAAGTGAACCTTTACATAGTGCCTTTGATATAAAACCAAGTCATGACTAGAATGGTATGGAAAGTAAAATCAACACGCACATATCATAATTACACAGATTGTTCGTCCATTGAAGTGAAAGTGCCGCTTAGTCACTTTGTAACCAAGTAAAGTCAACATTCAAGTAAGAACTCACCGGGTATCTGAAGTAAGGTAGTTTGGAGACATCGACGTCTTATCTGAAGTTCACACTGGCTAAATATTTTCTTAACATTGGTACCTTCGTCAATCATCTCCAATTATTTTACTCGTTCGATTGTTTGTTGTTGGAAACAATAGACTCTACAAATAGATGAGGGACGTTGTGTTGTGTAAGATAAACGGACTAACTGGAAATATAGTATTCGTGTAAATATAGTATATAGAATTCGTCGAAATAATACTTGCTTTATATCCGGAAAATTATGTCTGAGTGCATAAACACTGAATCTCAATTATGGTAGCTATAGTCATTATATTAATAAAGGTTAATTTACAAACCTATGAGTTGTTATTAAATGAAATACAGAAAACAAACTTGATTAATAAAATCTGTGATGAACACAAATTAATCCAGCGCATCTTTTAATTAAAATATACCATATCGTTTTTCTATGAGGATAATGTACCATTCGAGTGTTCAACCTACGCGAAGACGACGCCCGCGCGCTCTTCCGCTCCCACACGCGGTTGTAGATCCCTTGCTTTCGTTTTTTCTGTCTCACACAATGTCACATTCAAGCTATATAGATATCAATTACAGATGGAACATATTAACGTCTTAAGCTTTATTTATTCACAGCTATAAAGTAACGTGTTGTGTAGCTAACACAACTGTTTTCGTGCTTCTGCCGTCTCTGGCGTAATATGACGTTTTGTCGTGCTTGAGTCGTTAAATTAACTTTAATATATGGCAAGCGTTAATCAACTTTAGGACAATATCGGATAGATAAATATTCATAGAAAGGTACGTGCGAATGAATTTATTTTACGGCATATCATCGCAACATTTCACATGCGACGCGACGCATTGCCGCCGGTCAGCGCATAGCACCATGAGTGTATAATTCATTTCGCCCATAGGCACCATCAGACACGATCGATTTACATCGCAACGACACGTGAACGGGACAACGGCGACTACTACTAACTCTTTTTACTGACAATGCTAGATAGTCACATGCATCGATGGAACAAACAATCATGGCTAAAACAAAGACAAATAAACGAATGTGTTCATAAATTACCCATAACAATACAACGAGTAAAACTCTTAGCTTTTTATGGAAGACAAACAGAAGTGAATGATGTGTACACGAAAAAATAGGTACCTATCTTATGTATGAAATACAGTTATTGGGTTGTCCACGGTCACTTGTTATATAAATATGCCCTAGAAGGCTAAAAGTTTGTATTGCCGGCATTGTCGGTCTACTGGTCCCCAGTGCATTGTTACAGCGACAATCAGATTAAACTTAACCTTTGCAGGCCACTATTCCTAGCCTGCGGCAGAGTCGTGATTGTCGAGTTAGAGCATTTTGTGCCAAAATACTCAAATATTGACAATGTACGTATTCCACTTACCAACACACAGTCTCGAAAAGATTCTCGCCATAATAAAGTCGATAAACCTATTGTGAACGACAGACAAAATGGAATTGAAACATGTCAACCCTCTTCTCGATAGACTTATGATTTCTACGCATAAATAGAATAGAATAGATAAACACAATCAAGCAATCATGTTTACGATATTGTAGACTTCGCTCATGAATTAGAATTAAAATTTATTACACGTCAAGTCGAGAGTACACAATCATCATCAACAAATATTTAACTGAGCATGAGCAATATTACATTGGCGGAGCAAATCCAATACGTTCTGTACATACAAGTGGTTCTACGTATCACTTTTAATGAAATGGGGTTTCCGGTAATATTATGAAATGGATTAGCAATAATATTTGTATTTAACCATATGTAGGTTGTCAGTGTACAAGTACATAATAAGTCTTAAAATATGGCATGTATTATACCAGATCTCTTAGCTTAGTCTAATTTAGACATTAAAGTATCCCACAATAATTAAATTCTAGAATAGAAATACTTATAGAAAAATAAATATTTATATATTAATAAGCCAGTTTCCTCAAGCGATAATGTTGAACGATCTAGAAGCGAGACTTCTATAGAGTCTATAAATAACAAGCTAGTAAACTCTAAGCTGTATTGGGAACTTCTAGGACTTTCTCCTCTATCGTGGGTACGATTTACAGTGACACAATTTCATTATATTTAAGATGTTCGGTGATCGAAGCCACCGTACCAACTTCACACATTGCATCTACTACCTCAATTTTGATAGATGCGGGCAGATATCTCAGTTGAGAGTACCTCAGTACGACAAGTGTCGCGCGTTCTTGCCCTGCTTGTATCCTACCTTTTTTTTAATTTTCCCCTAATTTTGCTTAGGCATTACAGCCGTATTATCTATTTAAAATAATGATAATATGTATTATGATTGATTAATTTATTCTGGCAAATATTGGACTATGGTTGAATTTTATCAGGTTTACAGTGACAGTCATAACCTACCGGAAGTTTTTCTGGTGTCTATTATCGACGTTCACTTCAGTCCATAAATAATGTCAACGACCACAAAGGAGTCGGATTAACGTAAACGCACCCATTACCGCCAGTTTAAGCGTAGTTCAAATTGATATCCAAAAAATAAGCACATTCTTAATATGTGGCTTCAATAAAAATATTTTTTCAAGTACTGAAATTATCAATTTTTTTAGTTATGTATAAGAACAATAAGCAAAGAATTACTTAAAAAAATAAAAATTAAATAAAAGGAAAAAGGGTCATGTCCCTATTACCGATTCAATATATCGGGCGATTACCTAATACCGTTTATGTGACACCTAATACCGACCACTAAATAAATAGAACCGTTAAAGTTAAATAAAAATTCTTGTGTATATTGAACTGTTTATATAAATGCTCCAACACGGTACAGAATGCTATCAACACTGAACAATTATATGTATTCTTATAATAGTATATTCTTAACAGCGTTAAATCAATAAAAAATATCATATTTATACGAATTATGTATAACAAATTACCAAAGGCCAGCATTGATTATAACTACTATAATAATATAACCAATGGTAATTTGGTATTATATAAGAGTAAATGGCATTATAGAATCTTAGTAAAAATGTAACATAGTTATATAAAATTACAATAACATTTATGAGGCGGTTTACCGTCTACTAGCGCCGCTAATTGAAAAAGTATCATAACTCGTAAATAGAATAAAAAATTCAAAATGTGGTCTATTAAAACAGTAGAAAAGGCATTTGACTGTAAACCGCCTCTTAAGTTTAGTAGTCATGTCAAATCAAAAATCAAATCTTGGATTAAGATTGACAAAGAGGTTTCATAGATACTTGCTCCATTAGTGAGACGTCAAGTTGATTAACTGTATAATATTGTTTACGTTTTAGTCGATCCATGTTTCTGAAACGAAATTTATTTACTAAGTCTAGGATATACTATAAACGGATAGCAATTAGTAATTAAAATTACCATATGACTTCCACATATAAATGTTAGCTAAGTATTACTATAATATAATAAAGCTTATGTTAAATCTGTATGTTTATTATGGAATACTATAATGTCTATTAAATAACTTGAATATATAATAAATACCAAATAAAAAAAACATGTAGTATGGGGTGCGTCGTAAATGTACGAGTAGATCGGTAATAGGTTTTCTTAAAGGAAATCGTATAACCTATTACCGACCCAAGGGAATGTGTATGAATTGTGTAAATACATGTGATTTTTGTACATGTATGATTTAAGAGGTGCGGTTGCTAAAAATATTTAATAATAATGATATTTCAACTATAAAAATACACTATTTAAAAATTATACCTCCTTTAATCATCAAAATATTTACGTAAGAACAAAGTTAGTGTATACGGCTACTAAAGCTCTTGAATATATGGCGTTAATAGCTCAAATATAAGTTAACATACTAAGAAACTGAGTTAGTATAGCCTCCTGCCTATTAATTTACGCATTTTAACAAAAATCATGGCACACAAAATATACGACAAGTACTTATCAGCGACATGGGTCGGTAATAGGAATAAAATTGTGATTTTTGTTCCTATTACCGCCTATTTTTAATATTGAATTTTAAGCAAAATAAAATAGTATCTCATTAAAATGAATCATTACTTGTGTTCCTGAAAGTATCAAAAATGCATCAAAAGTACTAGAAGTTACATTAAAATGCTTGACGATATAATTTTCTGCTAAAAAAGAAACAAGAATACTTACGCCATCGGGAATGCCACACTATGGAAAATGCACTAAGTTGCCGCGTCCACGGACGAACTGAGCAATTATTACATAAATCGTCGAGTTACGCACACAAACAAGAGATGAACATTTGCAATACAAATACATCTACATTTTTTTTAAAGCAACCAATTGTGTAGCTTTAATACTTAACATAAAAATGATAGTTTTCTGAATAGGGCGGTAATGAGCGCGAATTTTTACGGGTCGTTATTAGGTGCGTTTACGTTAGTTTTTATCCAAAGCTCATAAATATAGAATTGATTTACTTTTTATAACGGTACAGGGGCAGGAGAGGTATATTCTAAGAATTACTACAGATGGGCTACTATGAAGTTATGAACTTAAAGTTTAAAAAACATCAACAATTTGGTCTCGATTCACAAGATAATGATAATTTTATTTTTAACGCCCATTATATGTTACACTTGGCAGAGGTTTTCGTACACTATCTTGTATTTATCTTCTAGATAGACGTCGCATCAACATTGTGAAACAGGCACTAAAACAAGTCTAGTCTAAGACGTTTGGCACCACTGCCAGAAGTTAAATAGCTCATTTGATTAAGACCATCTACAAGTAAGCTGTTCACCAAACTTGTGTGGATTTGGCACTGCTTCTTGTTAAATTTAAGACAATGTGGGTACTACAATATTAATACAATAATAATCAATAGTAATACAATAGCAGTACTACAATAGTAGTACTACAATAGTAGTGTAAGTATAGGATGGAAAAATAGGAAAGAAAGTACTGTAAACATTTTATGATGGCAAATTTCATTAAAAGCATACCTCTATTTATTATGTGTAAGAAAACTTTCCTTTATATATATAAAAGAAAAGTAAAACTATTTAAAATATGTTGATATTGAGCTGGTATAGGCTGGCTAGGTGATTAAGGAAAAAAAAAAGAATATCCTGTATTTTTATGATACCAATAAAAAGGGTTTTCTAATTCATACGAGTAAGAAACGATTTCTTGTAAAGAACATAATATCATAAATAAAAGAAAGAAGATGAAATTTTCAAAATTTTTCAATAATATAGTAGATACCCTTTACCAATTCAAACCAATATGTTACATGTTCTCTAAAATATAAAACTTGAAATACAAGCTCATAAATATTTGAAAAATCAAAGGCAGTAAATAAAATTCCACTGAAAACAAACAACACAGATGGGCTCGCATATATTTCAGTTTCAACTACGGAACTGAAACACTTTTTCGGTCTGACAGTATCGTTTTTCATATCATATTGTACCATCTTTATGCATACTTTGCGTATCGTAGGAAATGTTTGAAACATTTTAAAGTTGGCTTGGAATAGTTAAAGCGAGGTCGTGTAATTAATTTCCTAGCGATCGGCAGCCGATGATTAGCTACAAGTAGCGCGCTTGAACAACTAGAAATGGAGACATTCAAAGAACTAGCCCTAAGGAAACAGGATTGGAGTTAATTAACATGGAAGTCCAGAGACGCCGCGAACGGCGACTTGTTTATCTACTGCATAATTAACTCGCGACAGGCAGCACGACGAACTTACTCAGTGGCCGTAAAGAAAAATATACAAAAGCGTTTAATAATGAAATAGTTATAAGGGGCGTGTCCACTGTACAACAATGCCTCGTTTACTTTAACACGAAATATTCAGAAATTACCAGCAACTTCTAGCATGTCATGTGTCTAGAGGTCAAATCAGTGAGACAATAATGAATTTCATATTTTCGAGGTCAAACAAATATAAGTACATACCTACGCTTAAGTATGAGCAATTTGAGCAAATCAACGCAACTAGGCCACATTATTACCCGACGACCGCGAAGTGATGTGACTAGTTAGGAACATCATATTTCATGGACCGTTAGCAAATTATTCTATGTGTCCATTACCTTAATGTATAATTTGTACTTACATACTCGTTAAACTACAAGCTCTATTATCTAAAGTAGGCTGACTACAAAAGGACTTAAATATTTCAGGTCTTATGTACATTTTAACCGCTGTTAGTTGTTACCTCCAAAATGATATATGTTAAGTTTATCTTTCGCGGCTATAAACTTCCGTACCTACTAGACATAAACCTTCAGTTATCGTTAATAGTAGCAAAATATTTAATAGGTACTTCCTTAATAAAATATTGGAACGCTTGACAACCTATCATTTACTTTTTCTCAACCACCTTTTTCACACAACATTTTTTTCAATCATGGGGAAATTGGCTGCTACCATAGACTATTTAATGGTTCATCCATTCGTGCTTTCTATTTACAAAGTAGTGAAGTAAGACACCTGTAAAATTTAATATAACTACTATATAATATACTCCAGAATATTGTTATGACATTTCTTGTGAACGATTTTGAGATCATGTTGTTTTTTCCCTAGCGGCTGCTTGTGGGCCACCTAATGTTTTACTAATAACCTATCCAAACAGAAGAGTCTTATTTAAGGCCCGTAACGCTCGCATATTGACGATACAAAATAACTAAATAAGTAAAAGTTAAAGTTTGAGCAAAAATATCAGTTTGATTGGAACAAGTTTATATACATTTAAACTGCCTAAATAAAAATTCAATTGAGGCAATTTTTATGTATGGAAACTTGTTTCGATCAAACTGATATTTTTGTTGGAACTTTGTAATATTATTCTCCTTAACTTGGTTTTCTTTTTTGCGATTTTTCATATACATTGTATACATTTTTCATATTCTTCAAGCGATAGGTGCCTTAATACACCTTATAGCGCGTTGTATCTTCATCACATTAACGTTTCTGATTTATAATGAAGACATGAGCTTCCTTTTGTACCGAATAATAGCGTGCGTACCTAGTACTAATAATGAAGTTGTAAGTATGTAAGCAACGTGTTTATATAACAGGTATTAGTCAATAGCATTCAGAAGTAGGTGCACATAAGTTACCAAGACTAAACAATGAGCAGTTTTCCTCGTACAACACCTACTATAAAATGCATGAGCTACAGCAAATCCAAATAGAATTCATATGCAATTCGCCGAACACAGATTGTTAGTTATATGAATATTAATTAATAGACGGTGTTTATGGACAAGGCAAGCCCAATCAAGTCGATGGTTCTTTGTTTTATCTGACCGACCATATTGGTGTAGGAAGTATTGGACAAAATATCATTACAAATGTAGGTTACACCGATTTAGTAGTCTTGTGGCGTATCAGAAGTTAATTATGCTATTAAAAGAATTGAGAATAGCATAGTGTAGGTGCCTATACCCTTGCCACAGACTACGTAGCCTTTACTCGTAGCTATGTTAAGGTACTCATTACAGGTAACTATGAGAGGTACATTTTCATGAATAAATATAAGTAACTTATAAAGATTCAACATTGTAACATTCGTAACGCAAAAGTACCTAGTCGATCAATGAATCGTTGGAAAAACATAATTCACCGTAAAGTCGCGAAATAGTCCATAAAATAAGTTTTATTCGAGATATAAGAATTCATGAAAATCGATGTTAGTGCGGGCCAAGTGCCTACTTATTCAAGACTAGATTATGATGTCGTCGTCCCGCAGGACTCAGGAGCGGCCGTGGCCTAGTTTCGCCCTAATAGTGTCATGATTCTATTTCTTCATGTGTTGTGACATCATACTCGAGTGGGCTTCATTTGCGACGGTCAAACATAAAGAAGGATTAGGTGGTCTACTTAAAGTTTTGTTCTTAACGTCTCGGTTATGTTCGTTTTTAGTCAACATTTATCGTAGCCGTAGTACATTTTTAGTTCTTAGTCATAGTTTAGTACATTTAGAACAAATCTCCATCTTTTTAAATTTTTTACCGGAAAAGGTAACGAGTTTAACAGTCTATTATAATTATTATTGTTACGTCTTACAGTGGACCCTCATCCATTTATCGAATCCAATATTGTTAACAAGTTCTTTACTGTATAGCATCTCGATAAAACGATGAACGAAAATCGTCAACAAGCTAATACGGAGTTTGAAAATTCAAATCAAGTAAGAAGGTTGTGTATAAGTAGGTATCGTCTTCTGAATTACCAATCGAGGACTAGACAACACAACCTGGCGGTGACCTCAATGACTTAGCTTTTTGTTTCCACACCACTTTACTACAAATGAGTATCTACGTACGTAATACTTCTAGCGGTCACCATCACCATTAATTGAATACGTTAGTTTTGTTCTGAAGCCGAGAACGAGGTAATGTTTAATTCATTTTGACATCATTATAGTGATTAATGATCGAAACAACCTGCATCGGCGCGGGCGTCGCGAAACAAGAGAAAGTTTCAGGTCAAGAAAGGTTACCGTTATTAATATAATCTGGCACGCAAACCAATATTCATCTTACCTACCCTCGATCACCAGTTTTATTAGCCGGTAACAAATAGATACTTACATAATGATGTTCTATTGAAATATTTAAGTACTTAGGACCTGGCTGTCAAAAGATAATATCATAGTTAATTATGAATATAAATAAGTATATACATAAAGATGTGTATATTTGCATGTAAAGCAGAGTACCTATAACGTTTGACTCCCGCCGCGTGGACGCCGGCAATTGATTTCCTTTTGTCATTTTTCGGTGTTTGACGGTAAATCTCGTTTTTGAATTGATTATACTGATCTTAGTTACACCGCGGATCATAACAAAATATTTTATAAATACAATTTATTTGAAAGATAAAAAGGCTAACAAAAACATGTTAAATTAAACCACGTATACATATAGTGACAGTTACAAATAATTTTGGTAAAAACGTTCAAGATAGCAAAAAGCTCGATGAGAAAGTGACACTTTTATCTCGACGAGTAAGCGTTCTTGTTACGTCCGTCCCGCACGAAAAAATGGAGTATTCTCTCGCGCAAATGACGTGACAGAGCCTACAGACTTCCGGTCGCCCGCAGCCATAGACGTATGAACCTTTCTGCTGACAAGCCGCATTCTAAGTAACGACTGTCAGCAATACTGAAAGCGTGTCATAAACGTTACTAAATTTTTACTGAAACCTTTTATACCCCTGGAAACATTCACGTTAGATATTACAGTTAGATAGTAGAAATAATATTCCCTCGTAAAATATCAAACGTTTAATGTAAATGGTTACAAAGTTCTCGTACTTGTAGCCGTATTCATATTTAGGTGGATAATTTTAGTGAGCAGAAGAAAGCATGCGTGCAGTCTGAGCAAACAAAGGGCGGAGCGGTCAAGTTTGGCGGCTCACAGGCAACTGGCCGAGTCCGCCATATCTCCACGCCACCGTGCACCGCGCCGCATTGCGACTCACCATTGTTGCGCTCACCCAAACACCATTATGCAAAACAAATAGCTTTTAGCGTAAGTAACGACCGGGGTAATTATAATGTAACTATGGAAATTAATGTTTAAACCCACTATCATCGTGTAGCGCTAACGATTTAACTTATGCCTCGGCAAAGTACGATTAAACAGTGTCATCTGTTTTACAAAGTTAGAGTACATGCATCTCGTTAATCGTATGTCGCGGATAACAAATTCACAACGCGCGACAATGTCGACACTGTCTGGGACTGGGGACACGCTTCCGACGAAATGTGAAAAGTTACCAACTTGGCCGTTATCTGGAAACTATGCCTCACATCTGCCTTGACAACGTGCCAAATGGGAAAAAGTGAAGTTTAATGACAGAGATGATCCGAATAAGTATGTCACTTCACATTGATTTTGTCTGCTCGCACATAATTGATAAAACGTGGTCGAAGAAGTGAAGTGAAATGAACTTATAGGTAGAGTGAAGTAAAATAGTTTAAAATTATGGATTGCAATAAAATTGGCAGTCTATTTTTTGGGTATTTTCAATGTAGGAAAAAATTTTTATACGAGTTTACACTTAAGCATTTACTAAAAAAATACGTCAAAGGACTTAACGAAATTAAATGTTTGTGAAAGAAACTTCCTTTATTTTTCTTGCAAAGAGGCTGCTTGTATTAGGTAAAAACCGTGAATGGAAACAATAAAAATCAACAAGAAGATTCAAAAGCTTAGCGGAGGATTTCAGAGATTTATTAGGAAACTCTTATCTCTTCTGGTAAACACTTAACACCTCCAAAGTTTGGAGTGAGCAGATAAGTTAATAGATTTTTTTTTAAACGCAACTTGAAGTGTGAAGTGATACGTACTATTTTTTACCGTAGAACCGGTTTTACTGAGTCTGGTAAACTGGTCGCCCCTGTTTCTGTGTGCACCTGATTTTTAAACATTCAACCTCTTTCCTTATTTAGTTCTCATTATTAATTTTTTTGATTTTGTTCACATTTGCATGCGACAGCGCTATAATGCAGATTTAGCAAACCGGTCTAATCAGCTTGACTGATCAATGATCATGCCACCTGCATGATTTTTTAGCAATTCTAAAATAGGATAGCTTTGTCATTCCGGTTATAATCAAGATAAGCTTGTTTGTGTTCATATGTATATTAGTGATTTAGTAGACTTAGTTTCATGAACATTATTTATGGACTATAAATCATTTGAGATAAAAAGGGATTTCCAGTGTTTGAAATACACGTAGGTACCTAACATAATTTTTGTTAGCTCAAAGCATCAGTACAATGGGATAATGTAAGTATGGCGGCGGATTGCTTACGCTGCGTTTAAAGAGGCTTTGGTTTGTTATTAGCTTTACAAATGTGTAAGCTTAAAGCTTATTTTTGTGTAAAAATAAATACGGCAGCCGAATAAAAGGGAAAAATATTTAGAGGCTTAGCGTTCTTTACAGAATAAATCAAAAACATCTTATTAAAGGCGGTATACACCGAAAGTGAGCGTTGTAAAACATAATTTATTATGTAAAACACAATGAAGTACACACAGTAGTTTAGCGTAAATGTTTTAGTACCTACTCTACATAAGGGTTAGTAGCTATTTTCGCTGACAGATTAGACATAGGAATTATAATTGAAAATTCACAAGGAACATGGGGTGAACTCTTGACATGTTCTAAACCCCGGGCTGAGAACTTAGATTTGTATTTCTTCAATTGATAACACAAATAAATATGGACTTAATTCGGATATACAATTTTTATACCATCTCATTGCAAAGTTCGTGCCGCGGGGCGTGTAAATTTTTGCGGTGCGTGCTAATGCAAAAACATAGGTACATATAATACAAAAAAATCATCAAAATCACTCCAGCCGCTTTGAAGTGCTACATGGACAAACATTTGTGGCAATTGTTATTTATACAGATAATATAAAATCTGTTTTTACCTTATTTTATCTTATCTATCTTATATATATATATTTATCTTCTTTTATCTTATTTTACCAGACAAACGGTTTGTGAGTACCAAGTATTTATTCATCGATGCAATGCTTCGTTACGCAATATTCAAACAAAACATAGACAGCGATCATGCCTTTGATTACCGATGTGCAATTCTAAACGTACATTATGTAAGTTACACTTGTATCACACCTATCTTATTTTTCACGTTGCATTTGACAGGTTGATATTTGTGAGGCAAAGGTCTGTGTCGACTGCGTTGTATCCATGATCGAATCTGAAAGAAGGTAGAGCTTCATAAAAATATTCAATATTGCTGTCATTAACATAACAAAACTGTTTCCAAGATTGTTGTTTACTAAAATGTTGGAATAAGCCCCAATTTTTACCCGACTACAAAAAAAAGGAGGGTTATGATTTTAGCAGTCTATGTATGTATGTATGTATGTATGTTTGTATGTATGTAAGTTTGTTCATCTGTTCCCTCGTAGCTCCTAAACTATTTGTTGTAATTTAATAAATAAGGTGTCTATCGATGCGTCTTAATGGTCTGTGGGTTATAGGATTTATGAAATTTCGTAAAATCAAATAATGTGGATTTTAAAAATAAATTAGTCAGCTCGAAAAAAATAAAGTTAAGGTAAATTTATCGTGATTGATATCAAATGGAAGGTCTTGATGAGCACATTCAGAATATGTATATATTATCTATATATTCTGGACCACTTCTTAGAATATCAGGCTTCTAACTACCCGTTACGACTATCATAAATATATGTGATTATAACACTGCATACAATGTGAAAACGTGATAACAATAAATATTTACTAATTAAATTAAACTTTCTACACATCACTGCCTATTAAATTATGATTATATTTAAAAATAATGTTAATTAAATTGAGATTTCTTTTTCGTAACTAGATGGCGTTGGTTTGCGGTTTTGTGGAAGTAAGTAACATAGAGTTAAAAATACCTCCTCAAAAATCCCGGAATCGTAAACATAACAATTAACTCCCGGGATTTTATTAATATGGACTGGACTTTGACCTATAGTTTTTATTAGAATTAATTTTGTATGTAAAATAAAACTCATTAATTTAACAGTTTAGTACCGAACTACTTGAGTATTACATTATCTGTTACCGATGTCTAAAAACATAATAAAGACTTTTTATTATTATAATTTAGTTCATATGTATTTAAAACGTAAAATTAATATTTTGGAGAATTTATTACATGTTTTAACACATGTTTGCTTATTAAATATAATAAATTATTTAATAAGAAATTTGAAAAACAACTGATACGGAAGGGATTCGAACCCACGATCTCCGACGTACCGTGCCGACGCTCTAACCGCTGAGCCACCGTATCCCATCAAAATCAGTCGAAATTTCAAATCTCTTTCTACGCCTAGGGCGTGTGGTAATATCTATCGGTGCCTTCTAAAAACTGCAAAGTTTAGAACACTGAGTCGGATAATTAATGTATTCCGTTCGATATTACCACACGCCTAAGGCGTAGAAAGAGATTTGAAATTTCGACTGATTCTGATGGGATACGGTAGCTTAGCGGTTAGAGCGTCGGCACGGTACACCGGAGATCGTGGATTCGAATCCCATCCGTATCAGTTGTTTTTTCAAATTTCTTATTAAATAATTATACGTAAAATTAATTTCTTATTTCCCGGGAATTAATTGTAATGTTTATGATTTCGGGATTTTAGAGCAGGTATTATCAACTCCATGTTACTTACTTCCTCGAACTTTAGGTAAATGTACTCTATCTATGATGATATCCCACAAAAAAGGTTTCATGTGTACTTATACAGCTTGGCAAAAAAGAGTCTGAGGCGGTGACAGCTGGAACTAAAAATAAAAATCTTAAATAACTACGTTTGTGAGTACTAAAATAACATAAAAATGATTCATTTGATTAAAATTAATGACAAAAAACTCGTCATAGAAATATGTAAGCACTTAATAACTTGTACTTTGAATTGTAGTGTGAAAAGTGCGACAGTGCAGCGGCGCCCCCAATTTTTCCAGACTCTTTTTTGCCAAGCTGTACTTCTTACTACTTTTCATGTATACTTCTAAGAAATATATGACGCCATGTTTTAATAGCTCGAAGTCGCGGACGACACCTTTGAAATAAATTTAATTTAAAAAATACATGACATTGACTAAAGGTTTGAACCGAAGTTGACAGTTAAAGAAATCTACCTATTTAAGAACTACCACATTCTAAAAAATTGTGATTAAAATGAATTTTATTGGTTTCTTTACCACTAAAAATCATTGAAAAAAAATATAGTATAAAAACTAAAACCCGACTACTTAAAATCTAAAAACAAGCTTCTTAGATTTTAAATAAAATTCTGTAGTCGGAGGCCTTAATGTATTATAGGTAAATAGGTACTAGATAATCTTCCAAGGGTAAATACTTTGTAATTTGGTGGCCTCCGACTACAGAATTTTATTTAAAATCTAAGAAGCTTGTTTTTAGATTTTAAGTAGTCGGGTTTTAGTTTTTATACTATATTTTTTTATTCTCCCATTAGATTTTTTAAAATTTGTTTGACATGACAAACATTTTCTTCACATTCGGAATTGCCTTATGTTGACTGTTAGAGTTTTTTATAACATACCTAGGTAGCACTGGGATTCTTTTCTATTATGTAGGTGCTGTTAGGGACGCATATAAGCACACAGGCTTTACAAACAAATGTAGAGAACAGAAAAAAAAAATTATAATTATAACATAAGACATGCATGACATTAGACTGCATCGTCACTTCCCATCAAGTGAGATCCAGTCAAATGCGCTCAAGTTTTTAATAAAAAAAAACCCAATAAAATTTTAGAAACGTTTAACGTGATTTACTCTAGTGAACAACAACATTTAAGACCTATACAAATTACATGTCACAGCAATAGTTACATGATTTCTCTCGCCACGATTTACCTATAGTAGATATAAGTACATTAAAAATAATTAACTTGCCTCATACTAATGGAAGTGAAAGTCCAACTTGTCTAATAAGCTCAATTAAATTGTGTGCCTAGTATTCGTAGACATTTTATTTCATTAGGAAAAATGTAGAGCATGTTTTATTTGATAAGTACCGTTATATCTACACAACTGGATACATAATGAACATTCGATTAACAAATGTAACAATATAAACTTTTTTGTCATAACTTCTTTGTACAATTTGATTTTATTTATCTTACCATTACTTCGATTAATTGTAAATATAATCCCGTCTTTCATAAGGAATATAGAGCACCAAAACGAAAAGTCACGTGCAAATAATCAACGGAAAGGACTTAAAAGGAGTATGGTGTTTGTAAGTCAATGGGCCAACAGTGCGTGGTGTTATTGCAATCTTTAAACCTATTAGAATATTGATTCAAGTTATTTCAAACGTCGATTGGGAATTAAATCCAAGTGGCCACGGCTACCTATTTAATTATAATACTTTGTACAGCCACCAAATACCAATTTCATTTTGTTTTAATAAACTTTTCAATTTGTATTTCTAAAGTAATGAAATAAAATGTTGAAGTGTTTATACATTTACTTGACTTGAATATTAAGAAACCTTTTCTATATTTTTATAGTTTTCTTTATGTACATTTTTGTAAGAGTTTTCCGAAATTGAATTTTCAGCGAGGCAGTATCAAGCCGGCAGAACATAATTGTTATCACACGTAACGGTCTGTTTTACATACTCTTACTTGTACCTACGCTGAAGTGTTACGACGACGTATAAATGTAAATAGAGCAGTGTAACTGGCAAAGGCATTGTCTTTCTACCATTATGTTTACATAGCTAATGTCAGGCTAGTAAGTGATATACCACTTTTTACACCACCGAGCGACGGGTCCCGTGTATTTTTATAAACAGACTTAGTTTGTATAGCTTTGCGCTAAAAATAGCTGACACATATCGCGCATATCCTAACTGAATATAATAGGTATTATAAATACAAAAGTAAGTTTGTTTGTTACCTTTTCACACCTCCCGTGAACCGATCATTCTGAAATTTTGCATATACGTTGTCAAATATACTGAAACGGGCATAGGAAAAAAAAGGCAAGAGGAACAATAACTTTCTATGATAATAGCTTAGATTATTATTCAATGGATAATACACTGGCCGCCAAAACTAAGTAGTACACTTTTAAAATTGCAATAACTTTAAAAGTACACAAGATATATTTTCAAAATAAAAAGGATTAGAAGAAGAATTCTTTTTTTTTATTTATAAAGTTCATAGTTGATAAAAAAAATTAAGGAATGGCTAAAAAAAGCTTAACAAAACAAAAACACTCCTTTTCAAATTGCTCTCTTACTTTTAACTTTTTGTTTTGTGATTTTTTTTAAATTTATTTCTTGATCTATGAATTTGGATTCAAAAGCCTAGGTAACTACAGCACTTAAACTTTATTTATCATGCCTCTTTGACCTTAAGGATGTGCAAAAATCATGAAACTTTTCTTAAACTAGGCATCAGTATGTCGGAGTGTAAAAATGGTGGGTGTAACATTAAAAATGGTCCGAGAGGTAAAGGAAAGGTTCGAAGAAACTGAAAACCATCTGAAAAGATCTTGTAATGGCAGACGCAGGTACACTAGTACTCGAGAAAACCGCTATATTGTTTCCACTGTGTTGAGAAATCGTCACCTCAATGCAGTTAAAGTTCGGCAACAGGTTCTTCAGACGCGAAGAGACTACGTCAGTGATAGTGTAGTGAGAAGAAGACTTGTTAAAGCAAACCTGAAACCCAAAAGGCCAGCAGGTTGCCCCACACTCCACAGGGGGTATCGAGTAGCAAGACTACGCTACGCACGTAAAACATACAGGGGTGTGACTAAGAAAAGGCAAGATTTTTGTTCACTGATGAGTCTTAATTCTCACTATTCACTTCCAATTAAAGGTGAAGAGTCTACAGGTGACCTGGTGAGCAATACATTTAAGCCTTTTTTACAGAAAGAACCCAATACGATGAAAGCTCTGTACACGTATGGGCTGACAACTTTTCAGATGGTCGCACAGAGTTAGTGGCTATAGATAATGGCACCCTGACTTGAGAGAGATATGCTCAGGAGTTCCTTAAATGAGTATGTAGTAGTATTTAATAAAAATGGTTGATGGGTCGATGCTGATGCAGGATAAAGCCCCGCCACACATCGCTCGGATCGTACAAGACATGCATTTATGAGGTTGTTATCAGCTTTATGACTTGGCCATTAAGAAGTCCTGATCTCAACCCGATGGAGCATACCTAAGAGGAACTCAGGAGGATAGTCAAAAGCAGCAAGCCACCTCTTATCACCCTCAGGACCCTAAAACAAGCCCTATTGAAAAAATGGGAGAATATTCTCCAATATCGCCTCCAAAACCTAGTATTCAGTATGTCAAACCGGCTTGAAGCTGACACCAGAGCCCGAAGAGGCAATATCATGTATTAAAATGTAAATAAGGTGTAAAACATACTTATAAATGTTGTTTAAGTTTTTTGCCAGTAAGTAAACAATTGCTATATTTTTGGTTTTTTTCTTTTTTTAAGATAATAACGTTATTAATGTATAATAAACTATAGCTTCAAAGAAAGCTGATAAAATTTGCTATAAAACGTTCTATTATTTTAATACTCTAACTTCTATAGTTTAGAAGAAATTGCAATTTTAAAAGTGTACTACTTAGTTTTGGCGGCCAGTGTAGTTGCTGCCACGTGTTTTAACACGAGCGAAGCCACGGATTAAAGATAGTAATCATAGGATGTATAAGGGTGGCTGGTAGAACGAGGAGTGATTGAAGATGAGAGATGATTAAGATTAAAAACAGCTGTTTCATAGAAAAATATCCACATCACTCGAGCGAATGTATAGAACAGCTGATTTCTTTTCTGCGATTTCGGGATTGGCTCCCGCTGAGTACCTAGTTGAACATAGTTAATGTCAATAGTTGAAAAATATTTGCTTGATCGACAAATATACCTACGATACTGGAAAAAAACCTTGGTTAAAGGCTATTTTAAAAAATCTAATACGGAATACCCTAAATCAATACATCCCTCGTTCAACCAAATCGCCCGCCGTATAATTGAGGAAATTGTTACGATTCGAAACTTATTGCCAATAAAGCTAACAAGTTCTGTTAATATGTATATCACATCTTTTTTTTTAAATTTGTATAAAATAATTATTCATAAACAACGCAATCACCTGACACTGTTATACTTTTATGTATTATTATAAGATTTACTTTTATATTGTACTTCTTTAATTTGATTAAATGATTTGATTTGATTTGAATCAAGTTACATTTTCTTACTAATACTGTTTCAAAATTTCTACTAAGAGTTTCTTGTGCTGACCTTTGCCCGCAATTTCACTGTTATTCATAACCATTACGTCCAAAATTTTAGTGTTTACAGAAACTTGACCGTCATCGTCGTGATACAACAGTTTACTAACTAAATTTTCATTGTCGTGAGGGTCGATTATTGAGCAACGATCGACCGTCACGAGCCGTTAAGTTTCTACTCTACATTAATTAGGTTTCAAATTGCCAGACTAATAAAGCGAACACAGAGTTTGCTTACCGGAAAATAACTTACCGTTAGTACTGGAAGCAACTGCTTATTACCACGCTGAAAAAAGTGAGCGTTGCTGTTATAACACTGGCTGGAGTGCATAAATATACACGTGTAATGTGTCTGGACGATGTTGACCAACATTTCACTGATGTGTAATGGCCTGCACTGGTTCTTTAATAAGTAAATCCTTTTTGGTTTTTACGTTTCATTCGACATTAATAACTGATCATTTACAATCACCCGTCCATTTTTTACTTAAGTTTTTACTTCAATTTGGTGTCCAGTGTCAATTTTATTTAACTGTTAACTCTAATACAAAGTTGGATTAAAATTTAATAAATAAAAAATGGGCTACCTGCATTCACACATGCTACCACACGTTTTATAACTTAGGTTTTTTTCTGACGAATGTAGGGAGGTAAAGAAATGATTTAAAAAATTAACGACCTCGTTTTATAATGTTGCTTTGGTCTTGAAATAACAGTGTTCAAAATAGTTCTAACTTCGTGGCTTCATTTAAAATAGTAAATCTGTAAGAATGATGGTACACAGAATAAATACTACGTAAATAAAGAACCTAACAATCATGTGCCTATTGCCGCATAATATGTATAATAAGTAGCAATTTTAAATTAATTAACAAGCATTTACACACTAGCACAATTAAATATTTGTGTATTTTCTATTTAGTAAAATAAACGTTTAACAAAATACCTACTAAACTATTAAACCAGTACCTATAGAAACCAGAAATTCGTTGCATCAAACACAAAACGTTACCGTTATTTAAGAGACATTTTCGTCTCGGTTATAAATAGCCAATATAAAGTCGAAGTGTCCGCTGCAGACAATCTCTATCAGAGTGTTGGTAATTCAGTGTCACCCTCAGAGGCAGGCCATATGTTTAGCCGACTGGCTTCGATGGTCTTTGAACTTACGGAACGCTTCGTAAATTCTGTGCTTTACGGTTCTCGCGACCCTTCCGGTCAAGACGCAGCGATATCATTTTTAGTATCTGTAGAACAGAATAGTTTGTTAAATTACTGCGGTCAGATTATTGACGTTATTACCTAAGTCGAGTTATTAAGGTGTCAAGAGATCCTAATTGCTATTATTCCTATACCTCATAAAAACAAGGGAAAACATGGACCTTCCAAGGTCTGCTGAAAATAGACCAAAAAACGAATGCATACCACAGTCAGATTATGAAACGAATAAATGAAATCATAAATTACTGTAACCGCAAAATGAAATCGAACCATAAATTGTTCTACTTAGTTATTAAAGCTATTTTCTTTTTATTTAACAAATTGCTTGCTAACTGCATTTTGTTACGAAGTAATTTGAACTGTCTATGTAAAAAACTTATTTTGTAGTACCTACTGTAACATTTAATAGATTTCTGTCGACGTTGTTGATCTCAATTAGTAGGTATATTTTGTATATTATGTATAGGTACTTAATGTAATTTAAGTAGGTAACTTCTAGATTGGCAACGCACAATGCAAATGTCGTTAGCGATACCTAAAAGTAAAAATTAATTAAAAAGGACAATATATAATTTTATGAGGAAATTAAATTAGGCATTTTGAAGTTCGAGCGTATTTTTTTAATTGATAGCATGAAAGCTTGTTCATGCTATTAAACAAAAAAAAAAGGAACTACAAACAAAAGAAAAATGGTACCTACTGAACTACAAATGTGTAGGTATTTTCATTTTGCCTATGCATTAGTATAGAAGTAGATACTTACCTACTACTTAAAAGAAGATAGTTTATTATATTATATTGAATGTTATCAAAGATTACCTCTGTGGTACCTAATGGTAACAGAAGATAGATTGGTACTTGAATAGGATATGAAATCATATTATTGTAAACATAATAACGATCCCAGAAATGTACAGAATCCTCGACCTTTATTACGCTGGAAGCAATATCAGAGATTCAACATTAGGAGGGCGAAGTAAATAGAGTTATTTTTTGCTATGCCACCCGCGGTCTTTCACTCCATCTGATTCGGCATTTATAGCTGGGATAGTGCGAAAAGAATCATAAAATCCTCGATAAAAGCGCTTTTATCGCGTCCACACTTCAGCGATTGCTTCCTTTTTCGTTTTGTAATGCTGTCATGATTACCTTAAATTCATATAAAATGTTCACTGTAAAACGATTTTAACAAAAATATAATCTACACCCAACTTTAAATAATTTAAAAAATAATCTGAATCAAATACAATATTTTACAGCAATAAAACCCATTAAGGATAATTTATATCGCCTCTTAGAAGATAATTCGCCCATGAACGCTCCCGAAGGCATCCCGAGTCACGACGCGATCTCGCTCGGCTCCAGGGAGAGCAGCTTACCTCGTTACTTACCGATACGACTCTGACTAGATTTTGCAGACGAGCAAGCCCTGTAATTCATTATCGGCGTTGCAGCCGGCGCAGCGGCGCGGCTCGGCGCGGCAGTGGCGCGACTGGCTGTGACCCACGATCATTTGTGCGCCGTTCGTGATTACGGCTACAACGCTCAATGGGAACCGATTTCCTCTCATACACTCTCATTGAACGCCACTTTCTGAACGCATTATCACGCTAAACTATCACGACTATAAACAGGCTTCCTTAGCAATCGCAATTGGATGTGCAATTTACAACATCCGTGTTATTTTACCGGTTAAACCAGCTCAAGGAGCATCTCAAGTCAACGGAAAGTTAATAAAACTGCCTGCTGTTAGCTAAAGCTTAGGTATTTATGATAAAATATCTACAATCTGTAATAATAGTACCTTTGTAAACCCAATATGTAGGTATGGTAAATTAATATTCTTTTCGACGTAACTTCTTCTTACAAAAGAACATTCAGTCTTATGGGAAATTAAAATAAAAAGTATGAAATAGTAGGTATTCAATACAGAGAGGGCTATTTTAGGTTTGCTACGAAAAGTAATTAGTTTTAGCTCATGGCGATTTATATTGGCACCATGCACAGACATATTGACGTACGGTGCAGTGCTACAGTTACAGCCACATAAATTTGCCAGTGCGTTCACGTTAACAGAGCGGATGTCAGGAGATGAAAAATATAGTCGCGACGCCGCCGGGCAGCTCGGCGCGAGGCGTCGGCGGCGCGGCGGCGGCTCGTGTCAATGCGACTGATTGCGAGCTGCACCGCGGACTGAATCAACCCTCGCACACAATGCCTCATTTGCATACACACGCCGCCACATACGTGAACTGAACAATTTTCTCAATGATTAAGCTCAAGCTCCTGACGCATCTTGGGTGAATAACGTTTGCTGTCACTAACAAGACGATTTATAGATCTAGTTTTTTCGATGTAAAGTTTGTCATCACATTACAAACTGGCAGTTTTTACCTCAAGAGACCATTTACTTACATACATTTGCTTATAAATCTGTGGACTTTAATTCTGTGGACAGCCACCCCAACACAGCCCACCCCATTGGTGACAGCGTATTATGTATTCGGACATATATTTTCATATAAACGAAATTGAAACCATAAGCATAACTTAAATATGGCGTAAAAAACTTGTGTGTAAAGTTTTAGGTCATTAGCAGCAATATTAATATGGTAAACAAAAAGTACTTATACCTAATCAGATACGCGTAATGAACATAATGCGTATAAAATTTAGTAAAGTGAAGGTGGTACGTTTTTGAAATTTTAAATTTTAAAACATGACTTGTTTTCCGTTTAGGTATTATTATTTTATTAAATGAAAAAGTAATGTGTTATACTTACCACGAACCTTTGGTAAGAGAAGTACACATAGCAAAGTTGTAACTTTGCAAGCGCTTCGTTTTAAACCGATACCCCTATATTAATTGAAGCAAACTCCCCTGCACTTAGCCCCAACGTTGATTGCGTCTACACTCTACATATAACGCATAGCTCGCACGCACGCTTTATGTGTATCAGTTAATATAATTACACACAAGCAAATCCCTACACGTGATATTCATAGAGGATTATTTTCTCACATTAACCAGGACGTGACTTGTGCTAAATTACTAGGTTAAAGCAACAAGTATCGGTGTTTGTTATAATAATAAAATTATTGAAGTCTATTTCGACGCTTATATGGAATAACATCAAATTGTACTTAGCTTAAGACCGTTTAAAGCGAAGTACTGGTAAATGTTAAATAGAGCGGGAATGAAGGGAATTATTTGTAGTTGGGCGATTTCAATGAGGGTCGGTTCGTATTTGCTCGCGGCATCACGCGCTGGTAAACCGCGCCTTAACGCCGCGCTACGCTTTATAAGAGACCGATTTGCGCTTTAACCGACTATTGACACGCTCGAACCCATTTGTATTTAATAATAAATGAGCCCCTAATTGGAAAATTCCAATTTAGATTATTTGCAAAGCCCCTTATTTTGTACAGTTGACAATATTGTAGCTACGGGGCTGTTTACTTTTTTGAAATTGATCGTGTCCGCATTTAGATAGCAACTCGTAGTTACAAAACAATTCCAGACAGAAAGTTATGAATAGTACGCGACTGTATTCGTATCACGTTTGATAGAACTAATCACTAGACAGTAGACATTGTTTTGATGACAATTGCGTGTTGTTTAAGTAGTTTAATTAGCTGTTTAAGTAATTACGAGTTCTACGATGTCTTGAGGCAATTAGTGTTGAGTTTCTCGTGTTTAATTCTAACAGGAGTCTACTTTCTAAGACAAGCTGCTAGTTCTTTGTTTGTCATTTGATAATAGTTATTACTTTCTATTCCCTCTGCATTCAATGATTGTAGCCTCAGCAACGACCTCAGCTTAGCACTCGTTACAGCGATCATGAGATGAGATCTTATCGTATACGAGGCAAATCGTAGAGAGAACAGTAGCAGATGAGATGGCGTATAATATAAACATAAACTGCTGATAGAAAGTGGCTGAATCGTGGGATATTCATGCTACAGAGTCATACAATGAAAATAAAAACAATGAACACGGCGATTGTTGACGCAAAATTCTCATGAGTATTGTATTGTCAAATAAAAAGATTTTCCAAAAGCTTTTATTCGCATCAAGGCTAAAATCACACGACCCTGACTAAAGCCGAGTTTACAACAACAGTTAAAGGGTGGGTACATACATAGGTAGGTATATACAATGCCAACAACAACCTTTGACAAATAAATGAATTAATGCCATAATTTGTAATCCAATACACTTAAGTCCAACTGTTCTATGTCAAGTAAGGAAATGACAGAATTTCAACGTCACTGTTTATAAAGGACACAAGACTGTCAGCTGACAATTACACTGGAGTGTTTCTAAGGCGAACTGTTTTCACCGTTTAATATTGAGTATCTATCTATTATCTAATAGGTATTCAGGGTCCTCAAGGATTATGTTTCCTTCTGAAGTACCTAAACATCATCGTAGAAGATAAATTTGTAATAGGTTTTAATAATAGTAATATTTTGGGAAATCCGGATTCAAATGACGTTTGCAAGAAAGTTAAAAGAACAATGGGTTTCGATTACAATCAAACTATTAAATAAATTTCAAAATTACTATCACTGGGGTCGTAAGTCGAGGAAGCTATTATATCTGCTAGGTCACCGTGTTAATTGTAGCCAAAAGAAATCACTTAATTGTTTTATATGTTTTTGTTTCCTTAACCGTGAAAACAATCGCTTTTGATAGATTTTTAGAAGAATGTAGCGCCACGTAATGCCACCTATTCGTTCAAAAATCTATGAATACTTTGGTGATTAGTACGAGCATGACAACATTGATAAACTTTACAGCCTTCATCGTAAAATTATTGTATGGAAATATAAATAAGTAATAATCATTTCTTTTTAATGTATCTACGATGACTACGGTGAGGTTCAAGCGCCTTGTTGTTCGTTTTACGAATGCTATTTGAGCGTTTATGTTAATTTGATTCCATAAAAAAAGTAGATATTGACGCTGTCGTATAAGTGTCAATACACATTTTACTTTATGGTTTCTAAGTTACGACCGCTTAGATTATACAAAATATTATTAGCGATAGGAATCAGAACCCCGACCTTTCGACAGTCGACGTAGGTAAATGATCAGACACTCCGGTACTCAGTAGTAACATAATGAACTTGGTCACGTTCGACTCATCGCCGTTGTTTTTACCTTTCATAAATTGACAAGAATTTCAATCAATTTAATATTTCCTGTCTCCAATATAATGGTTGATACTATAAATCTTATTGCATCCGTACAACAGTACACAGTACACACGTATCTATTACTCCAGCTAGCAGCTGCCACAATGATATATTATATTTCCAATAGAGTTCATTAAAGTTCTTTATTTTCCAATATCCTATACACAATACGCGTTCTTATAGCACCTTAAATATAAAAAAAAATGATGAAACATTTCAACGGCGTCTCTCGTGCGTACAATATCATCTACATATCATCAAAGTATCAAAGCATTGTTATGCAAGCAGTCAGCCGGCAACAACTACTTATGATCGATACAGGAGCTTAAAACATTAATACAATACGAAACAATATGAGTAATTAATAGGTAGGTACAGTTATATTCATTATAAAATTCGGGTCAGTATCTTTTTAATACTGTTATTTAAACGTGAGTGTCTCGAAGTCAACAAAATTTATCATAAAAAATATGTTTCGAAATATCAAAAAATATTTTATAAAATCTTCTATTGTTAAGTCAAAATCTCTTTCCGTGATTCAATCACTTTACTCCAAGAAATATTCATAACACTATTTTACAGACATAAGCCAAGCAACTGAGTCAAAACTGTTTACTTTTATTTTCCCTTTAATTACTGGCAAAATACAGTAAACACGAAAGGTATTCCGATTTTATTGCACTTGAAAATAATATTTTTATTAGCCTGTCTGATATGGAGTGAAATTGGAGGCCATAAAGAGTATAACTATGCGTCGTTGGTGTCCTCTGTTGGTTCGAAGACGGCACTTCAATCAACCTTAATGTCAGGTTATGCAAAACAACGGAAATGTCAGCTCACAGACACCTATTGATCACGTCGTCGTCGTCGCGTCAATTATTCGCACTTTTAAACTTGCGCAATTATTCCAACCGTATGTAAATTACCAGTATTATAAAATTGGTTATGGTACGGTACTAATGCTGCATAAAACAAAACCTTCGTCAATAATTATGAGTTTTCGTTACAAAACAGTATAATAGACCAGCAACAAAATTGCGGTCTACAATAATAAAGGATACTAAATTTGAAATAAGTGTCAATTACAGAAGTCATAGAACTGCAGGCATTAAAATGGATTAAGACTGTATATTTCGACCTACCTACTTTATAGATCGTAAATTATTACTTGTATGCCAGAAACGACTGAAAAAGTAATAGCAGTCACAGCGCCTACACTAATAAAAATGAATGTTCATGCGCTCAGAAAGTAACGTTGCTGAAACAAAATTAGTTTCAGCTAAGTGTTATTATAGCACGTTATATGCTCATTTGTGCGTACAGGCACACAGCACACTTGAGCAAATAACACTCTTTTTAAAGAGAATTTGGTCTCCAGAGACTTTTCGTTTACTGTAAAGAGGTCACAGTCTGGTATCCGACAAAGGGGACACGTGCGTTTATTTTATAGTTGACGCTTTAATGCGAAATCTAAACTGTTTACTAGTCAATTATCAAACTATGCACAATAACAAAAATCAATACCAAAATGAGAATCCATTACAAAGTTTAAAACTTTGTGTGATGATCGTGGATGAACTGGTTCTAAACGTTTACACAGAATTTAGAAAAGTTCACGTGCCGTGAGGTCGACGACTCGTAGAATCAACAATGCCTGCTATAACTTCAGTTTCATGAACGATAGTTTATTTATGCATTTTACCGTACCTTAAACATTGTTCAAATTGTTTAGCTTGAACGAAACTCTATAATGTGATTTTGTGACGATTGATTTTAATTGTTTTGTATCAGGAACTTACCTCATCATGTAGGTATAGTTGGTTAGGTCAGTAGAACCAACAATTTAACTTAAATCCCTTAACAATTAAAGCCCGAGTAATAAAGTAGTTTAAGTCCCTGCTGTTACCGCTTACTCTGCGGTAGTGTTCAGTTCAAATTAGCAAATAATTTCGCTAATGAAAGTGCGATGGCCCCACCGCGCTCACTAATTTATGTGTACCTGTCTAACCTGAATGCCTAATGTTTGAAACTTTAAATATCCTCGTTATGAGCTTGGTACACTGATTCGGGCAATTGAGCCTTTTTACGCGAACACGAGACATGCAGCCAATGGCGTAACTGTGACAATGTCCTCAGGCCATATGAATTATAGATAGCTGGCACGATATGTGTAAAAAAAGCAACGACTTTCACCTACAATTTTATTAACAGGTGCGACTTTGTTTAGACATGCGCGTAATAAAATATCACGTAGCCTACTAAGTAATTAGTCAATACAAAGGTAATTTGGAAAATTCAGGTATAATTTAAAATAATTGATTGTTTTGAAACGAAAAACGTTACATCAATTATTCAGATTGACAGTATCGATAGCGAGCCTAATTACCAACCTAACTGGAGAAATCGCTCAAAACGCGTTTGTTGTTCCATACCTAAAATTGAACTGCCTTGATGCCGATGTCACAATAAATTGTTAAATTGGACGTAGTACCACAGAATACGGATTAGTAATGTATAAGGTTGACAGCAAATCGAGGTAAATTGACGGGTATGAGCGGTGTTAATCACTGCGGCGCGACGTCTGTGTCGCCTGCCTCCCCCAGCAGTGGCGTTCGCGTCCCTCGGCCGACCACACCGTATTTACATAATGAGATTACAATTAATTACCTACAGAGTGCAGAGCCTAATTGCTCTAACTTTATATTGTACGTTTCTACCTTAATAGATACTAATGAAAGTGCTTCATTTCTTCATAGCTTTACCCTCTGACTCCTATGTAGCCGAATTTAACGATCATATTTGCAACTTCCGCTTGAAGATAATAAATTTTATTTATAATTTGTTTTGAATGATGAATTTCTGAATAACATAAAATATGCCTCGCCAAAGCTCCCTCGGCAAACGTTTGTAGGTTTTCAGCACGAGACAAAGTCTTTAATCTCATGTAGTTTATTTTTATTTATGAGGCTGTACATTACAAGATATAGACTTACTAAAATTATTATTGATGACGAAAGCAGATGATGCACGATAATGATTTTCACAATAGTTTCCCACGTCGCGGTCGTTAACGTTCATAGTAAAATAATTTTATATCAATATATCTAATCTCGGCAATTGCCGGGCCGGCCGGCCGCGGGAGCGGTCTTTGGATCCAGTTTTTCTAGCACTCGGGAATGCAGTCCATTGCACCTGCTATACAACTACTACCTTGAAAATAAATCGTAATTGATAGCTTACTAATCAAAACAGCCCATAGCTTTATAGCTCCAGTGAATAATGTTACTACTTTCCAATGTAACCGCCCGTAAATATATGATATGTTTAAAGTAGTATTTATTGCCATGGTGTAATCAATTAGATTATTAAACTTAATTGAAAACAAACGTCGCTTGTAGCTTCAATTTAACTTTTATACCTACGAGTATGTCAATACTTTCAACACGATTCACTTGATGAAGGTGGCAATAAAAAATAGCCAAATGGACAAGAAATTCGAAATTTTAACGACACTTATAAATAGCCAAAGTTATTAAAAACTTGTGCTTAACTGCTGTATTTCATGACTAAACTTGGCGTTGTAATAATTCATTTTTAAAGAAGTCAATAAATGTTAGCTAGTAACAACAATAAAAATCCAGGCTGGTATTTTATTGGCAAACCTTGAACGAAACTAGTTGTAAATTGGTTAAACATTAGCGTCGCGTGCGACATCAATACCTACGTAATAAATACAAGCGGTGGAGAACTTATGGCGAACACTGGGCACCACTGAACCAAGACGTCTTGAACGCGCCCTGAATATCATTTGTGATACCAATCTACCTTGTTCTGTCTACAAATCGTTTGTACAACTTGCAAGGCATGGCAAACTTTGATGTATTTTTTCAGTTTAGTACTGGGTTCACTTATGTACCTTTATTTTTTCTTACAAAAATCTCTTTGTTCCAACAATGTCTTTCATTTTAAAAGTACTATCAAAAGCCTTGTTCAAAGATGTAATCAAAAAGACTCAGTTGATGCTCGCGTTTTTGAAGAGGACGCGAAGTGGAAGAGGGCTGATAAGGAAAACAGTCTATCAAAGAAATTAAAAGTACATTAGGTAGGTGTCTTCTGAGGCCGATTAATTCGTGCCTTTGCTTGTAAAGCCATGCCAAGCCATATTTATAATAATACACAAGAAATTTTTGGTACAGGCCTATTGTTTATTTTCAAATTTAAGTGATATCTTACTAATCCTTCAATTAGGTCTTTTTCTTTTAAATAATACATTTTCTTTGATAGTAAATGCACTGTAAGATTTAAAACGATACCAATGAATAAAATTGGCATGCAAATAAGGAATTGGAGCGAATAAATTGCTTATTGTCTGAAGGATAGTAACACCAGCCTACGCAGTCCTGATCCAAGACAATACTAATGTCCTCACCCACACTAAACTTGGGTGTTTCAAACAAACTAACATTCGCCAAACTTCACAATGGCAAAGGTAAACAGGATGCGCCATTGTTTTAACTTTGCCTTCGGCCAATAAGTGATTGTAATCTTTGTCGGCAGCCAAGTTCCGAGACGAACTTTTAATTAAAGTTTAAACTTAGTTATTACGTATTAATACGGTATTAGGCGATCATGGACTCATGACCACGTGATCTGATGTCTAGAATGGCTTTATACAAACGGAAAGAAAAAATATTATAATTAATATGGGAAAGTTATAAAAATAAAATCTACCTGCCTCCAAAAATATTTTTGAAAGGATTTAGATTCTATATTATATATGTTAGGTATTGTATATTATTCCACGATTCTAATTTAATTCACTTCTGCATCTGCTGTCAAATCAAGTAAATTGCGTATCTACTAACGTCACGAACTTTCGTGATTTTGAAAAGCAGAAGATGTGTAGTGTTCAACACCATTGCAACGGTAGGTACGGCAAGCTTCAGACGGTACACTATACCAAACAAAAATACATTGGACGTTTTAGTTACGAATAATAAAAATAATTCCACGAAACACCACGTCATATCCGCCACGGTCACTGCACTTACACACCTGGACTAAAAAATTTGCCAATTTTGCAGAAATTGGAGGAGGTATTTCAACTTTTTCCTCGTGATTCAGCAGTTAACCAATAGGTTCAGTGATTGCGTATTATATTGCATATATCCTGCTTACAATGAAAGAATAACGGAAATACTCATAAAACTGAATGTGATTTGGGATATATTTAGATTACGATGAAAGTATGGGTCAACTTTCATAAGTTTAATCACAAGTTTTGCCACAACGCAATAGTCATTGCAAAGCCGGACAGTCTAGTATTACACACCAACCGAAATAAATCAATTGAAAATAAATTAGAACGAAGCAAGGATTACAGGACTTAATAAACTTGTAGGAAAGTCTCCAATTTCTGTTAGTAATTCCCGTGTCAGCCTCGCGCCGCGCTTCGCCGCTCGCAAGTTTCCCGAGAGGCGTGACATTCATATTACAAAAGTTATAGCTCAGTGAAATATGTGTTAAGTTAGTTTTTACCACTTCCAAATCCTCGAACCCACTGAACTTACAACAAAAACTAACTCCAGTAAAATTAATTTGATGATATTATTACCACCACTGTTTCCGCATCACAGAATCCAATTGCAACGTCCGTTATAACATTATCTTAAACGGCCATTTTATAATTAAAAGTTATCGTTTTAGAAACTACCGCATACGAAGCGGTAGGTAAACTGGTAGATACTATGTAATTTATTGTGACCTTAAAATTAAATTTGAAACTGGATTCAAATCACACAGAGAGTAATTAAGCGTGTAATGTTACGAGATATTCCGCGCCCTCATTCCGCTTAATTGCTTATAGTTATTTTAATATGAGTATCAGTAAATGGTCATACGCAGCTTGAAAATCGTTTAAATAAAGTGCCTATCTATTTTACATAATATAAGACTACTCAAATTCGAAAAGCGTTTGCGAAGTGATGATAACAGATGGCCGTGCGTCGCATGATCGCGTGAGTCTTTTAAGGTCGCACGCAATAGCTAGCAGTTAGAATAAACCACAGCACGACATTGTTCACTTACAAAATGTGACATATGCACGAAGTCCGATGAGCAGTGACGATGAGCGACTAATCCGTAAGCTAGCAAATAAATCGCAATCAAAAGTATCCTTAATGACACGGTCTCTGAAACATAGCTCCTTAATAAAGCAGAAAATAATCTTAGCACGACTTTACTTCATATGATGTTTCTTTTGTATTTTATGAGAACAGCATATAAGTAATGATATTTGAAGAGCGTTCACGGTGATTGCAAATTTAAACGGATAAGTAGCAAGTGCGTGACCTACATGCGAAACAACCATTGTAACCAAATCTAGATATCTTATTTTTGGACACCCGTATAGTACGTAGTAGTACGCAGATAACGGCACAGTACTCACTTTGTGGACGTGATTATCGTATAACCTAAATGTTCTCCTAATGTAGGACTTAGGTACCTATATGACATGTTTGCTGAACTTTTTAAGATAAAGTATTCTTTACAAGATCATTATATTTTGTTGCTACTGTTGTATCTTGCCCAAAAGATAACAACATTATGTCACATTGTAAAGAATTCAAATGTAAGGTAATGAGCTAAGATGTTAAGAAAAAGAAAAATATTTTTTTTATCTACGCTATAAGATGTAAATAGTTATTTTGACATCTTTATTTATTTAATTTGAGATTTAATTCTTGTCCATAATGTGCCTACATATAGTTATGAATAATGTTGCCATGTATTTATATATGAGGATTTAATTTGCATACCTACATAACAAATAGGTAATAATTTTAACACTTTATTTAAATGATCCGACATTTCCTCAATAAGAAAAAAATATATAAACGAAGTATTTAAAATCGACTATTCTTATGTTAATCACGGTGACAATTTATTATCATAATGATAGCTGTAAAATTTTAGCAATAATTATCATTAAGTATGTTTTTTTTGTCTAAAAAAACTTGGACTCAGATTTAAATAATTTGATATGTATTTTCGATTTACAGTTTTCAGCCAACGTTATAACAATAAGTTATTGACATTATTATTTTGAACTTCATTATTCGTCCATTATTGTACATCTGTTAATCTCCCGCACTTGTAAAACTTAGCTGTAGGTATCCTTAACTCGTTTATAGACCTATCACATGTAAAATGGGTTACGCTTGTACTAAAAATAAACATAAAAATTGTTTTAATCTAGCGTCTATAGCTTTTTTGCACGGGATCGCGCTGCTGTTAGCAATAGCCGCGTTGACGGTAATACCTCCCTTGGATTATGACCTACATTTAATACTTTCGCATCTACGTTAACCATAAAATTCTCATGTTTTCATACTCATAACATTTTCAAAACCCGACGAAGTCTAACAAAATTATAACAGCGTTTATGTAGTGCGCTGACGGTGATCAACCGTCGCGTCGTAAATGTAATGTATGCTATCTAGAAACTAATTTGCCTGTAAATTGTTAGGGTGCGATGTTGTTTTAGCGAAGGGTGAGGCTAGAATCATTAGCTAAGATTACCTTAAAACGTTATACAACCTAACAGTGGAGGGTGCTGAATAATCAAATTGTTATCAAGGGGTCCCACGTCTTGCGTTAATCGTTTATAGTAATATCGCTTCACGCTTCACGTAGGTTTGCCAAGCCACGCGCCATTGCGCACCCAATATTTATCTAAGGTAGCTACTTATAAAACAGTACCGTAACTGACTGACAGGCAATGCACAGCCTAAACCTAGACTAACCCAGAAATCCTATACTTACTTGTAATTTGGAGGAAATATTTTCTGGGTACTCTAATTCCACCCGTAACTGGGAAAAATAGGGGATGAAAAATTTAAGCCCATGCTGACAAAAGTCACGGGCCACATTTGTACTGCATCCAACATGACTCTACCACAAAATCAAAATCATTTACGATTGTCCTTAATATCTAGAATATAAGTAATTGCAAGAACCACGTGAGATGCCTGAGGTATTATTTGATTACCTATATTTTGACCTTCAAATTAAATGTGAGTTGGTTGTCAATTAATGAAAAATGTCTTGTAATTATGTCGTTTACCATACAAAGCGCGTACCTACATGTTTGTATTGAAAGCGTAGGCCGTGTTGAGATTTGCACATACGGGGATTGTCGCCGGTGACAAGTTCCCCTACAGACATGCCATAAATCGTTTTAAGGCTCTTGACACACACATAGTTTAAGCCAGCAATATAACATTGCAAACATTGGTATTACATATCGGGTTATTTTCATATAATCAAAACCTTCCGTTGTAGATGTTTACTATAGATTGAACTGAGTTGATAACGGGTTTCTGTACTAATATGATGATAGGCTGTTTTCATATTAGCTTTAAGGTTTCAATGTTATATAAATATATTTTTTTGTAAGTAGGTATATTATTATGAAAGAAAATGAATTTGCTACAATGTCAATTAATTTAACATAACAACAGGTATATAACATGAAAAACCGGTATGTAATGGACTTTTATAATCCATGTAAGACTATTGTTTGCTCCAAACTGAGATTTATATTGCAAAATGTAATAAATAATTCATACAATAGACCTAAATACATAATAGCGTCAAATGCTATAATTTAACACGTCCTCCCACGTGCGGGTATTCGCTGAAACTGAGTAACGAATTACAATACCACACATATAGGTATTATAACAATTTTAAGGAAGTGAAGTGAAGTGAAAAATAAATTAATGTCTTGTATCCTTGGTGAATAAAGAACTTACATAAATATCTTATCGACATCTACAAATCAATGTAGGTAGTCCCGAAGCCTTTAATAAGCGTTATTTATATTGTAACCTAAATTATGTTATCCACGGCTGTAGACATCCTACGTAAAGTGAGACTGTGCGCAAACTAATGTCACCTCTCTTCTAATATCTTTAGACAAAACCACGGAGGAGCTTACGAAAAAAGGTTGCAATGAGTTCGAACTGTGATTGGGTTCAAAGTTCAAGCGTAACCCCCTTGTCGCCGAGCAATTAGTGTGGACGTGAATGGATGATCATATTTTGTCTAAGAAACGTTACGTTACATAATTATTATAAGACTTGTTGTAACTTTTTGTCTGCGCACAACCACAGCCCTCCATTTGCATGCTAAGGAGAACGATCCTCGGCTTCGTGCTGTTCATTTTTAGTTAATTAATCAGTTTCACGTTAAGCTAAAGAAAATATTTATAAGAAAACATGTTATTTGCATGTAAATTAGTAGGATTATCTGTGATTAAAATCTTAACTATACTTTAAAGTAAGT
The DNA here is from genome assembly GCA_936450705.2 of Protodeltote pygarga. Taxonomy (NCBI): domain Eukaryota; kingdom Metazoa; phylum Arthropoda; class Insecta; order Lepidoptera; family Noctuidae; genus Protodeltote; species Protodeltote pygarga. Next base: position 7,691,748 of record OW388249.2, on the reverse strand, counting down.
ACTTAATCGTTAGAAACTGTCAACAAACTTTAACATACGCATTTGAAATTTAAATAAAACAATGCTTCAAGAGTTAGCGACTTGCAAATTTTTACTGAACGCGATGTTTATCTTGAGATAAATAAATTACTGATTAGAATTTAGTTTAAAAAACTAAAAACACTCACCAGGTTCGTACTCGATGTTTTTTGTTTTGAGATACGCCCACATTTCCAATATTCATCAAAGGCTGAGAAATAAGACACAATAGGAAATCCATTATTATATGCCTATTATAATTATGTAGATATTCGGACCTACTTGCATGTTTTCCTGTTCGGTCCATTTTTGTTATTTTTTCTCATCTTGACATGTCTGCTGCCTCTCGTGTGCATCTGGATTGAGGGCCCATTTTTTAAATCTTTGCCAAACGAAATAAGACTTATAGGGCAAGCACTTAGAAATAAGTAAAACTTAGGGCAAGGGGCCACGAATTTCTAAAACGCGAATTAAAACTATTATGACTAAATAGCTTGGGCCCTCAGTCCAGACGCTTGCATAAAGTGGCATATGTTCAATCTCAGAAAGTACTATCTCTGGGTTCATATTTTTTATTTAAGAATCTACTTAGGAATATGTAACATATTTTCAGAAATTTCTAGATCTGTAGAATATGACATTACAGATTTATGGCGGTTTGCCTTGGGCCCTCAGTTCAAATATGTTTGAACTGAGAAATCTGCAAAACATGAATTTATCTGAAGAAATACATAAATACGACTTTAATATATGTTACTTGGATGCCTCTGTGAATTTCTAATAAAGAAATAATGACACAAAAGTTCATTGTTAAAAAGTAAATACAAGTTGAAAATTCCTAAAACGTCTGAACTGAGGGCCCAAAACTTTTGCCTATATTGACTAAGCTTAACCTCATAGACTAACGCAAATTGGTATAAGTTTTCTTACAAATTACTATCTAAAAGGTTACGTACCGTCCGTTCTTCTAAATGCCATTCTTTAAAAGAAACTTTCATTTTTACATTTTCTGTATGTAATAATTATGTAGGGTGACCATGATAAAATTATTCATCATTGCAATAAGGCAGTAGGTACTATCGCGGACACGAACGGTGCACCACTTTGCGATCAAAATGCTTAAGAGTGGTGCACCGGCTTTGTCCACGATAGTACATATCTACATAATTATTATATCTATATTATATAAAAATGCTGTTTTTAGTCTCGCTAAAACTCGAGAACGGCTGGACTGATATGGCAAATTTTGATCTTGAATTATTTGTAGAGGTCCAGGGAAGATTAAAAAGGTGAGAAAAAGGGGTAGGGTAGGGTAGGGGTAGAGTAGGGTAGGGTAGGGGTAGAGTAGGGTAGGGTAGGGGTAGAGTAGGGTAGGGTAGGGGTAGAGTAGGGTAAGGTAGGGTAGGGGTAGAGTAGTGTAGGGTAGAATAGGGTAGGGGTAGAGTAGGTGTAGAAGTAGTATACTCAGGCGTACATAGTCACGACGGGCCGCTAGTACTATATAATAGTTATATACAATAGGTATACATGTAATACAGGGTTATTTGTAAAACACCAGCATCCTTAAAAGGGGTCATTAAACTCATCATTATGAACAACTTACTATGGGACCAACACTGAAATCGCAAAAAAAAATCAGCTGTTCCATACATTTATGTTCACATGACTCTACAAAATGTATGAAACAGCTGTTTTTTTTTTTGCGAATAAGTTTCTTTTAATTGTACCGATCGTTTTATTTATCGAAATGAATTTGATTGATTTGCGAATTGCGACGACTGGTGCAATAATATCATTGAAGTAACACGGTACAAAATTTCGAATTGATAGTACATAATAATATGGAAGTTAGTCAGATCAACTCACAACAACAGTCTCATCAACTAAAAAAGAGCTGATGATCTTCAAACGTCTGAATAGATTTTCATGAAACCTGGCAAAGAACACTCGGGATAAAAATTATCTATGACGCAAAAAACAAACTAAACGAAAATCGGTTCATCCGTTTGGGAGTTACGATACCACAGACAGATACACAGACTGACACGTTAAACTTATAAAACCACTCTCTTTTTACGCCGAGGGTAAAAAGAAAGGTACTGTTAACACTCTAGGACTATACTGATCCAGAAGTAGTTACACTAAGATTGGCCTAGGTTAAATAAAACTAGTGATTCATCTGCGAGCTGATTGTAGACTGTTCAATATTTATTATTATAAAATTATTATTTAAATGATTTAAATTTAACAAAAGAACACATATTTTTGATTTAAAAAAGATGACGTCCGTCACTTGAATAAAAAAGAAGAAATGGAGCTGCTCATCGCACTATGTCTTAGCGCAAGCAGGTTCGTAGCTCTTCATGAAGGTCGTATAGGCTTCCCACAGTACTTACTTACTTATGACGAAAATTATGGTCACCCTACATAATTATTACATACAGAAAATGTAAAAATGAAAGTTTCTTTTAGAGAATGGCATTTAGAAGAACGGACGGTACGTAACCTTTTAGATAGTAATTTGTAAGAAAACTTATACCAATTTGCGTTAGTCTATGAGGTTAAGCTTAGTCAATATAGGCAAAAGTTTTGGGCCCTCAGTTCAGACGTTTTAGGAATTTTCAACTTGTATTTACTTTTTAACAATGAACTTTTGTGTCATTATTTCTTTATTACAAATTCACAGAGGCATCCAAGTAACATATATTAAAGTCGTATTTATGTATTTCTTCAGATAAATTCATGTTTTGCAGATTTCTCAGTTCAAACATATTTGAACTGAGGGCCCAAGGCAAACCGCCATAAATCTGTAATGTCATATTCTACAGATCTAGAAATTTCTGAAAATATGTTACATATTCCTAAGTAGATTCTTAAATAAAAAATATGAACCCAGAGATAGTACTTTCTGAGATTGAACATATGCCACTTTATGCAAGCGTCTGGACTGAGGGCCCAAGCTATTTAGTCATAATAGTTTTAATTCGCGTTTTAGAAATTCGTGGCCCCTTGCCCTAAGTTTTACTTATTTCTAAGTGCTTGCCCTATAAGTCTTATTTCGTTTGGCAAAGATTTAAAAAATGGGCCCTCAATCCAGATGCACACTGCCTCTCCGCGAATCCGTAATGACATATCAAAACCACTTTCCATTTAAAATCATTATACAAGCTCATTTTATTAGTGCTTTTAGTTCTGCTTTTAGTTTTTAAAGGTAAAAAAGTTTTAGGTCTAGTGTTTGCATATTTTGTTATCACTTAATAACCTCCTCCAGTTTTGGAAGGTACTAAAATTGTCTTGCAAAAATGAATGTTTAAGATAAATAATTCATAACATTCGTCCGATAAAATAACTTTGAACCAATCGAAATCCAATATCGCCCTAATATAAATGTAAGAAGATACAATGTAAAAACAAACATTTAAAACAAAAAACATTTACTTATAAATGGATACGTTTATAAGTTTGGGCTGTTGAACAACAATCTTATTGCGCCTTTGAAGGCTTTCTTTGGAACCAGTTTAAAGTTTGCCGGCAGCTTCACTTTGACCTTTTCTGAACGACAGCCGTGTCACTGCCTTTATAACTAGTACGAGTACCTGCTCCTTTTTATAACCTTGGTTGCATTATAGGCTCCGTGAATGTTAAAAGAAAATGTGAACAACCACTTACTCAAACACTTTCTTTACAATGGAAAATTAAAACTGTTCGCGAAAACTTCGAAGAAATGTTACTCGAGTCGCTTTGAGATTGAAGAAAGCTTGATTATATTCAAAATGAAGAGCCTAGGGATAAATGTTCAAAGGCTCTACAAATTAGTGTGTCACGAATTCTACAATTTTCCCTTTGAGATCTATCTATAAGATTGGATGAGTTTCATAGGTACCTACTTTAAACGGAGAGGGTAAAAATTAAACAGTCGTATTTAAAATTAACATCTTTATGGAAATTTTAAATATGGACGTGTACTACTGCCACATAACCTTACTATTCAGGGCCACCATAAATAATGAAGTAACGCCACCTAACGCATTAATATTGAAATATTGAGAATCGGCAGTGTTTCTACCTCTAGAATTGGTATGTAATTATCTATGGCACTTAGACAAAAAATGATGGATGTTACCTATAATTATATTATAAAATAATGTTGACTTTTGTTTTTGATTGAACAGCTCACGAGCTATTTAGATTCGCAGCCACGAATCCACGACAAGAGGCAGGTATAATAAATCGTAATTGCTATTAGTGCCGCCATATTAATTAATGTGGGATTTAATTATCGCGACTGCAGACCACGACTGTCTAGTCAGAGTAGATAGCACCGGCCGGTGATAAATCACGGGCATAGTTCGGTGCTGTGTGCACCTAGGGCATACGGCTGTGCAATCGATTGTGACCGATTGTGATCGTTTTTAATCTGCTCCAACGTTGTAACAAAAGGCTGAAACTAACAAGCCTTTGCACTTTGATTTCTACTATTATTGGTGAATGATAATACGAATTTCGCTATTTTGTATTTGAGTCGTAATTAATCATTGAGGAAGACAAGCTGTCTGCTACAGTTGTGCTTATGTGCATTAGCGTCGATATTGATGCTAAATAATTAAGATTACTATGGAAACTAATTTAAATTCAGGAAAATATACCTAGTTATAGGACACATACCTCCTAAGCCCGTTTGATTATCTAGTCCCTATTTAATTTAATTTTCATTATAAATAAATAAATCAGCCTGTAACTGTCCCAATATAGGGCAAAGGCCTCTTCTCATACAGAGAAGGATTGAGCATTAATCACCACGCTAGCTCACTGCGGGTTGGCGATTTCAGACTATTAAAGTCCAGGTTTCCTTACGATGTTTTCCTTCACCGTTAGTCAGTGGTGTCTTAGATTAATTGAAAAAGTCACATTGGTACATGCCAGGTTCGAACCCACACCCACGCGTTTGCAAAGCGGGTCCGTAACCAATGCGGCACCACGACACAATTTTCATTATACTTATTCCTAATTATCCTAGTCGTAGTTTGAATCCTAACAATAGACGCGACACAACTGTGGTCTGAAATGTATTTACCTACATTGCATATAAATGTCGTGTCGTGATCGTTGGCTGGCAAATCAGAAGTCTTAAGTTCAAACTTAAGGTGTGCACCTCAAACATTTCGTAAATAATATGCGTTTCATAAATTTATTATCAATCGCTCCATGCCTCGGCCAGCATATAAAGCAGTTAGTCCTGCGCTTGATCTCTCCCCGGTCTTGTCGGATTGCCGTCCCATCTAGAGGGTGAGGGAACAGGGAGTACACCTGTGTTTGAGCATACACTTGTGTACTATAACATCTCCTGCGTAGGTAATTGGCTATTCCCCGTTGAGATTGGCCGCTGTGACCGAAATTTGGTCTGGTGGACACTTACCTATATTAATATATGCGCCATTTATCTTTATTATTGTTCCTCTTAGACCTATAGTAATGGTGTGTAATTCTTGTCATTTGTCAGCATGTTATATTACCATGTTCTTTGTTACACGAAGTGGCTTCAACAATTGGCTCTTTTAGGGATTACTTAATTGTACAGTTCTCGTGGGGACAATAAAATAGAAAAAGAAAACAAGGCTATTCGCACGCTTGATGTAATTTTCCTTACTTTGTTACTTTTAAGAATTCTGATAATGCGTTTGCCTAACTTGGAGATCGTCGTTTGTATGATTGCAGGTCACTTGATGAATCTAATAGTAAGATTTCTCATTGGCATGGTTTCAGAGCCTACTCCGTTGTAATGTACCTACAATGCGTGTAATGTAATGGTTTAGCGTGTTTTATTTATTTTTCTATTTCCTGCCTTGTCCCCATTTTATTTGTTGGTTATGTCCAGGGATAGTTCAATATGTTTTCTTCCTCAATACATCTATACAAGACGTTTTGTTTTGCTCATTTCCCTCCAAAGCCATCTATCTTTTATTAGTTGATCTTTACCCTCATTCGTGTTAACCAAAGATATTGGATATATTCTTAGAGTATTCTATATAAATACTCTAAGGATATATTTCTATGGTATTAACCTTTCTTTAACATTTTATTCTCACAAACTCGCCTTTACCGATCTGAAGTTTGGACTTCCAGCCTAGATGACCCGACAGAAGTTGTCCACTCCACAAAAGCACTTTCCAATTTTCCGAGCAACTTTTCCTACTTTTCTCTCACCTGTACCATAACCTGATTTGGTCATAAAATAAGTTGTAAAGTTGGTCCAGCCGATCTCAAGTAATGCACCAATGAACAGTTTATTTTTTTAATTTATATAGGCAACCCATAGATAGATAATGAGGAATCATTAGTAGGTATGACCTACATAATTTCAAAACGACCTGACTATAACGATCGTCGCTAAATTAAGAAGAAAAATAAATATCTATAATATCTAGTCCACGCAGACATCGCGCTCCTAATATTCCTCGTTTTTCTTGTAATAGCCTAAGGCGTTTGATTTTTCTGAGACTAATGTTTCCTATCTTTATTTTCCTTATACCCTCAGGCTCAGTATGTCAGAATTAAGGAGCTATTCCTGTCACGCAAAAATGCTTCACGATATTTAAATCGTCTACCATCGAGCTATATGTAGTAAGAACCTAAGTAGATTTAATTATTATGAACATGAGCTCGCTGGAAACTTACAGTAACATAAAATATTTAATAGTATGTTGTTATTATAAGAAGCATTAAAATTTATTAGGTATAGGGTTTGATTAATATCTAATAAATCTAATTTTATTTTGGGTTTGTGTTATATTTTGTTTACCTACTACAGAATAAACATGTCACGCATTATACCTACCTATATTTATTTTAGGTAGGTATTCAGTCTCTGGTGCTATTTTGGTATGCCTAATTTCCGGCAAATACCTTGGGATAGGAAAATATTGGAAACACAATTTTCACGCCGATGCGATGCGATGGAGTCGCAGATAAATGATGCTAAACAAACAAGAGACAAAGCCGATAACATGGAACCTATAAAATAAATATGATAGGTATAAATATAAAATAAAAATAATAACTACTGTGCTGGTGCTGCTGCTGCGGCCGCGGAGACCCTCAAACGGTGCAAACATAGCAACATTATTGGTTGCTATATCTTTGAGCCGTTTGGGGTTGAAACTTTAGGGTTATGGGGCCCGAGTGCGCGTCTCCTGTACAAGGAAATTGCTCGGAGACTAGTCGACAGCATACGTGATCATATTTCTTTGCTCAAAGAATCAGCATTGCCATTCAGCGTGTCAATGAAGCCTCCTGGGCACGTTGCCTGCAGACGACGCGTGACTTTTGTATATAGTTCCTAAATTTTATTTCTTTTATTTATTAGGTTTAGAGTATTTATAGTAAGTAGATTTAATTTGTAAATAATTTTAATGTAGTTCTTAATTTTATTATTTTTTTAAATATTACTACCTCACTAGCTAAAGATACCAATGACAAACATGCCTGCCTACCCCTTCAGTAATAATCAATGTGATGATTTGTTTTTATTTTTCTACAATACGTACAACTAGCGCCCTCTTGTATAAAACTTCAGCTTCATTTAGCAAGCTCGTCTACACGATAACTAATGAACTGGGCGCCTCGGCGCTACATTAGAGCGCACTTGCTACAAGACAAATCACACTCCTTCAGTTTTGTACGATTAAATACAGATGGCGCTTTGTATAAAAGTATAGAAGTAAAAATCGAATTACAATCCAGCAAATCTCGCAATTCCTAAATCGTCTAAGTGCGTACGTTCTAAGTAAAGCCTAGTTTACTGATAAAAAACAAAGGCTTATAATCATATACCAATAAATTTCTATTTGATTTTTAGTCAAGTTTAAGCTAATTAGGCGCTCTACAGATTTCAGCCTTTAGCTTAAACTTTGCCAAGTTTCACCTAAGCAAAGACTAAGCTAAATCAAATTACTAATTATTTGAAGTGCCCCAAATGTGGATCATTGCACTGTTAAAGAGCTAACCTTAGAGGAGCTAACAGATACCTAATAAAAGTCACAAAATTATAATAAAATCAAATAAACTAGCCTGTAACCGTGTTAGGTGTGCTGACAGTATTAGAACATAATTTATATAACACACGAATCATTTCAATTACATCATTCCAAGTGATAATAGTAACAATCCTTTTATAGGTATTCGGTAATGATATCTATAGGTAATATTTAGAGTTACAAGTTAGTGTAAAGATGTTAAGTGGGCTACCTACTTTTAACACATTTAAGCCACAGCAGGATTAGTCAAAATATATTATATAGTCACGAATATAAAATATTATATTAAAATGGGCACTTACACAAGCCATTTTCTAAGAATTTCTTGAGTTCTATCTTCAAGAGGGCGAGAAAAAAGTATGATTAATTTAAGCCAGCAAAAATATTAAGTCATAAAAAATGGAAGCAAAAATATATGACAAACTGACGAATCGTTAGGTCCAAAACAATATGACCCATCGTGATGTGCAATAAGGAGACGACCACTTCAACAATAAGATAAACTGAAAATAGCAAATACAAAATACATATACCTATAAATAATTAAAAAAAATTATAAACTGGAAACTGTCGCACTTGTAACAAAAACAAAAGAAAAATAACTATTTACAATCATATTTCATATGTGCTATTATTACAGGAGCCCATAAATTATAAGTAGCAGTTAACGTAAGATAACCTTCTATAGAAAATTCAATGTTATTGGAATTCATAGTAATAATCATGTTTCTAATCTTTCTTTCTTTATTGTATGGTTGATAAACATGGTGTCAGAGATTAAACCGCTCGAAGACCCTCTGACATGGTTTTCCACGGCGTTGAAAAATCTCTTTGGTGTACTGGTTTCCTCACAATGTTTTCGCTTATCGTTTTAGCAAGTGATCATTAATTTCTAATTCGCCTGAGTTTCGGACCTTCTACCCACGAAGCAAATACTAAGATTTGCTCCGTGCTGCGATCCTTGACTTGGCAGTTCAACGGTCATACTACTAAGCTATCATTTACTGACTGTTTCCAATAAGAACTATTACATTCTTAGAAGTAGCCTCGACAAAGTATTTTTTTCTGAATTCTTAAAAAAATGTAGTCGAAGTCGTGACTAAAAACGTGATTATGGTGCGAAAAGCTCAATTGAATCACACGGTGGTGTGAAACGCGTAAACACGCGGCCTAACCCGGGCAAAAGCTAAAATTGAGTTGGATAAAGTAGTAAACACGTACAAAAATTAGTAAAGGCACATATTTTTATCATCACGGTGACTTGTCCGTAACTCAACTATTACTTTGCCTTTATATTACCTGCCATGAATCGTCGTCGGGCCGTCACCGTCAGGCAAGAATATATTACGTACCTAAGTTTTTCAAAGTTCCAAGATAAGCGCGATTAAATAGATTTATAGTTGTTAATAGATTTATAGAAGTTCTTCTTTACTGTCGGTATTTAAGTATGATTTGCATCCTGCTTAGTTCTATTGTAACTTCATAACAATACCAAAGAATATATACTATTACGATACTATCAAAACAACGTGAACGTTTCTTTGAACGTGAAAGTAAATCAAAAATTTATGTCAGGCTAGGTCAATTCAGTTCATCAGTTGTTTATTTCTCAGCCGTTTTAATTACCTATCTAATTTCCCATCACCATTACCTTGACATTGTCAATTTTACGGTTATAGGTGACAGTAACATCTGTGCCTGCCTATCATAGAAATACTTCTTTCCAATATCTTTGGTGCCTATGTTGAAGCTATCTTTCCCTAATCAAACGTTCACAAAATCCGGCGTGAAACCAGTCAAGCAGAGTTCATTACGCGATAATTCCATTAAAACACATAAGTATATAAACTTTGTGATGCACTACTTTAAGTGAATGATTGGGCATACATAATCATTCACTCAAAGTCCAACAATCAAAAGTCAATCAAATCAAAAGTTCAGACAATCCGTGGTTCGTGGGTTATCAATTTAAACCAGATTGAGTCTTTACTCAAAATCGTAAGCTCTTTGATTGTTTCTAATTGTGGTACATACCACAAAGGAATACCACATACCACAACTACCTATGAGTTCTGCGAAAAACCAACTTTAAAATCTAAATATATAAGCTTTCAGAGGCCAGTTCTATCATCTAAAGGTACTCAAAGTCAAGGGTTTTATATTTGTTTTAGGAGATTTTTAAATTTATAGTTATTGTGTATTTTTTGTTTTAGCACACGGACCGGATGGTAGATAATAATTATAGACAGAGAGAGTGGTACTATCCCGGTTGAGTCATCCCTATTATACTAAACCAGCACAGCCCACAAAATAAGATTGGTGACCTAATAAACCTAAACCTAACTATTAGATATCATATCATTAAAATATAATGTCACACCACAGAATTAGTTATTCTGTGGTCACACTCTCTCATTCGTTTCTCTTAATTTTCCAAATAGGAAGTTGGATAGTGTGCGAAAATGGTCAATAGCACGTACCGCGTTTCGCACCTCTGTAATTGGGGATTAGCCAATTCCAAATCGGGCACTAATCCAAACTGCGAAACAAGGAATTTTCCAACGGAATAAATAAAATAAAATTTCATTTAATTTTGATAAACGCTAATTGACATCCATATTGATAATATAATCTGACAACATAACTATAAGGAAGAAAGATATACCTAATATAAAATATGCTGAGAAACAGAAAAATATAACATTTTTTTTACGACTTAAGACTTTTTAAGATTTTTGCTACTTTTTTATATTGTGTTTATATGCAACCAAATCCAGACAACACTTAAAAATTGTTAGCAATTTTAAAAAGAAAAAGCCTCATAATAATGAAGCTTTTTCTTTTGCTTTTAATAAGACTCAGGCGTGGATGTTTAGGTATACATTGTGAAATTATATGTGTAACTCACGATAAGAAAATCCTAGTGAGAAGTATATTTTCTTTTTTTAAAGAGAGAGACCGTTGAAATTTCTTTCCTTTTTCGATGATGTTTGACACATTAAATAACACTATAAACTATTCAGAAAAAAATACCTATATTAAGGCTGGCATATCGTGAATTTGTGAATCAGGATGGCGGGCAAAATTAGGATTGACAGTGACGCAAAGTTTTGTATTTCAATTATTAATTTCGCAAGTAAACCATAGTTTAATGTTCATCACTCTAGCTCCTATTCAATAATAAATTGGTAACATTACAAAAATCTTACACACTTCGGTCGTCGTCACACCTAGGTATCTATTTTTAACTACTTACACGTGTTGTGTCAATGAAATGATTGCGTTCGTTTTATAATAGTACCATAGTCTAAACATCATATAGTCAGTCGACGCGTTTGATGTTTTCGGAAATGCCGACAACGTCTAGACATTCGTCGCGACGTAAAAAGTGTTAGGGTTGACACAGGACTAAAAACAAAAATATGTTTTCATAGTGTTTTTTTTGTAAGTATGTATAACACGTTATCAAAATTGGAAAACGTGGCCGCCATTTTGAAATTTTTATTTACTGGGCCGATTGCTTTCAAAATCGATATCTGAGAGTCCGCATGGTCTCCGAGTACATAACCGTTGTCAGAATTGGAAAAGGTGGCCGCCATTTTGAAATTTTTATTTACTGGACCGATTGCTTTCAAAATCGATATCTGAGAGTCCGCATGGTCTCCAAGTACAAAGCCGTTGTCAGAATTGAAAAAGGTGGCCGCCATTTTGAAATTTTTATTTACTGGACCGATTGCTTTCAAAATCGATATCTGAGAGTCCGCATGGTCTCCAAGTATAAAGCCGTTGTCAGAATTGAAAAAGGTGGCCGCCATTTTGAACTTTTTATTTACTGGACCGATTGCTTTCAAAATCGATACCTGAGAGTCCGCATGGTCTCCAAGTACAAAGCCACCCCTGAAAACCTAGAAAACGATACCCATATTGATTTTTACTCAAAATTAGCGTTCGCCATCTTGGATCTCAAAATTAATGTCATATTCGTTATCACCGCCCTCGAAAACCTAGAAAACGATACCCATATTGATTTTTACTAAAAACTTGCGTCCGCCATCTTGGATCTCAAAATAAATGTCATATTCGTTATCACCGCCCCCGAAAACCTAGAAAACGATACCCATATTGATTTTTACTAAAAACTTGCGTCCGCCATCTTGGATCTCAAAATAAATGTCATATTCGTTATCACCGCCCCCGAAAACCTAGAAAACGATACCCATATTGATTTTTACTATAAACTCGCGTCCGCCATCTTGGATCTCAAAATTAATGTCATATTCGTTATCACCACCCCCGAAAACCTAGAAAACGATACCCATATTGATTTTTACTATAAACTCGCGTCCGCCATCTTGAATCTCAAAATAAATGTCATATTCGTTATCACCGCCCCCGAAAACCTAGAAAACGATACCCATATTGATTTTTACTAAAAACTCGCGTCCGCCATCTTGGATCTCAAATTTAATGTCATATTCGTAATCACCACCCCCCAAAACCTTGAAAACGATACCCATATTGATTTTTACCAAAAACTCACGTCCGCCATCTTGTATCTCAAAATTAATGTCATAATTATTTATAATCAACACACCCGTTGAAAAATTGAATCAACATTCAAAATTAAAATAAATAAAATGTGCCACCCACTAAAAACAAAAGACGGTGTAGTACCCGAATGGAGTATGGAAAAAGGTACTGACAGCCGCGGCCCCCCCTCCGTCCCTCGCCCCACACACCCCGCACGATTGCTCTGTCTAGACGTGTTCGTTGGACTACTGTAGGGAAAGAGCTCTTTATACTGTGATAGTACCATGTGCATACAAAAGAACATTGAACTTGTATTGTTAATATTAGTCTTCCTGTTTAAAAAAAATATTTGATATTAATTTTAAATACCTAATAGCAACTGCACTGAAAACTTAAGGCCTTAATTAGATTTGTCCAGATTTTTAAATTTGATTACTTATAAAACCCTCTGTGAGGGTTTCAGGCGGTCTCACCTGCGAGACTGATGCAAGGCAGTTGCTTCCCTTTGGCGGCCGGCTGATCCCGGTATGCCGCCCGCCTTGCCCGATGTAGGGGCGAAGGCCATTGAGCGTGTTGGCGTGGAGCTGTGAGGTGCGGTTGCGGTACCCGGCCCCGTCTCATACAGTGCGAGGAACACGGGGGGAGACGTTTTTTAGTGGGTGCGAGCCCCACATAACCGTACGTTCCCGGACGTGCGGTAGGTATGCGGAAGGTAATTTTTAATCCCCGCGGCCACAAAAAAAAGGCAGTTGGTTCCCTCTCACGCTCTGCCATGCTGCCTCCTAACAAAAGGAGGAGACAGCATTTCACGCTGTCTTTCCCCAGACCATTGAATTAATGTTGTTTGTAATAATGTTTAAGTCTTCTCAAAAAAATGTATGAATAGTACAAGCTTACAAAATTCTTACTAGACAGAGAGGGCACTATGTGTCTATGAGCAAATGTCGTAATTAGTTATTAACATCGAAATATTTTATTTAATTATTGCGATCTTGATTTTACGAAACCTTCCCGCATATAGGTAATTGTTAGCTTCCACCATCCACTTAGAAATTTCAAAATATTATAATTGACAGTTTTTAAATGAAATTCGTAATTTTTTTTAAGAAAAAAAACGATTACGAGCCTTATTTGAACCTGTTATCCTACTGGGCAAAGCCTCCAGTTGCTCTACCACTGAGCTTTAAGCTACCCCGCCCGTGTTATCAAAATTCTCTTGTACTTACATGCAACCATCTCTGATTCCACCACCTTCATCCACCTTTTGTAGTTTTGTACGGAGTACTAGAGGACTAGCATGTTGCAATTAGAGTACCATTGCTATACATAGTAATATTTTTTACAGGTCGTATTATTTTTAAACCCTTTATTGAAGTTTTATTATATTTTGTCCATTTTTATAGTAGGTACAAATATCCTTAAAAGGGTATCTAAAGACAAATGCTTTTTTTATTTTTATTATAAACAGTTAGTTAAACATGGTTTTACACATTATTTAGAAAATTCCTGAAGTGTGCTTATTCATGAATTTTCCTTCGCCCACTTTTTAGCAAATGATAATTATTGAATGTCTAATACGCTTAGTAATTATTATGTTTTCGAATAGTTTTCGGTGTATGCCTTGGATTCGAACCTGTGGCATTTTACTTGGCAGTCTGACCCACGGAGAACAGTTCTCTCTCAATTCTTTATTGCATTCCATAATATTACATTATAGTTGGTGGACGTAAGGTATCAATTATGGACCCTGTGTATGTCGGGCACAGGCACAGCATAGTTAGGAAATAGGAGGGAGAGCGCTAAATGTTTACAATGCAAATTTCAGTTATTTAATTGTAATTAAATTCAATGAAATGTTTAATTTAATGTCTTATGGGTGAAATGATGATGATGCAATTCAATTATACAGTTCAGTTACAGCTGATATATTTTTTAAATATCATCATCTACATCAAAATTTGTTAATTTAAGAATAAATGTTAAATTATATTTTTTTTGTAGGTATTAATAATTTAATTCTAGTTTTAACCGACTTCAAAAACGAGTCCTGCCGTCGTCTGATCATAGGTACAACTAATCACAATTAAAAATATTTTTAGTAAATATATTTTAAAAAATGTTATTAAAATGTATTTTATAAGAGTTTAGTTTTACATTAGGGTCAGCACACTCATACGTAGTGAGGCATGAACCGCGGGTGGAAAGGAAACCTAATACCCACGGAAGCCACTGCCATGTCAAATCACCTACATTACACGCATACATACCACATTCACATATACCACAGTCCACACAGCTACTTACCGTAGGTGGACATTATTACCAATTTAACGTCTCATTCAACCCACGATAACACTGTCGGAAATACAATTTTCACCAAATATTATGTATCCTTTTTCAATCCAGGAATATGTATTGAAATTAAAGTATTTAGTCATATGGTGCGTAAGTAAATTCCTTTTAAACATTTTTAAGCGGTTTTACTTAGCTTGACCTGTGTATTATTTTGGTTCAAATTTAGAAATCAATATTTCACCCCCTTCCTGTTGACAGATTGATCTGATATTTGGTACACAGCTTTAGTTATGATGACAAAACCGTTTTACGTTTTAAAAAAAAACTTATATTATTTGTTTTAAAGTACATTTATGATTTGCTAAATATTGTGCTACTGAATAAAATAACACTATACAATATTTCCAATTAGTATTTCAATAATTCATGCATGACTTCTTGCTGTTATCAAAAATTCATCAATTTGTTATTTGCTGTAGGTAAGCAAATAGGTACTTACTGTATTAACGTATTCGTAATGTAACGTATTCTTAACATAAAATGTATACCTACTTACTTTACTATTACACATTAATATAAGTAATTATCATTGAGCTTGGTTATTTTGAATTGTCAGTAATTAATTTAAAATTAAATATCAATGCGAGCTTGCCTAACAACCATATTCTATAATGTTCAAATATTAAATGACGAATAGGAAGTACCAATTGATCGATCCCTTGTAAATTGAACATTCGATAAGAAGACTAGATGGCTATGTTGCTTGTCTTCGTTATGGGGCTAATTTGATGTCACACAAGTGAAGCACTCCACTCATAGCACACGCGCTCGCTCTCGCGCACAATATTGAACAATAAAAATACTTAGCCATAAATATATATAATAATAAGCATAAAGCAGTGTTTCTTAGCACAGGTGTGAAAGTGTATTAATATAAAAAAACTTGTGAATAAGGTGATTCACTCTAGGTGAAAAGCATTACAGTTAATTGACGTTTTCTTTGGACGTCTCAAAAGCAAGCTAAAATAAAGTTAATAAATTATAAAATGAGTGTAAAATATGGTGCGACGGATGTAGACAGAAAAATTGAAGAAAACGATAAGGAAACTACAGAAGAAGTTGAAAATCACTTGAGGTAATTTAGATGTTATCATTCCCTATTATACTGATATAGAGCGTTTATCTAATCCCGTGCCAATTCAGTTCATTCGGCATCTTATCCAATTAGCGATATTCGAAACGGAAACGGAATCACGATAAATGAGGAAAATTGCTTGCCACTTATAGTGCCACGAATAGGAACTCCAGAACTTAGGAATTCTCACAAGAATAGGCCATTCTGTCATATTTTTCCTGTTTGAGAACTATCTATATTCTACACTAGGCAAAATCCATTCTTAACCAATTAGTTTAATCCAACGTCTACTGCTACAGTCAGATCAATTTGAATCAACAATAGAATATAACAATAGTCTACCTTTCTGTAACCTATCAAGTTCAAGTAGGTATACTTACTGCTTATTGGGTACACTCTATCCAAAAACTAATTAAAGAGTATTGTGTGACTTTTAATTATTAATTGGCAGCTTTAATAAGTTTGTCTCGTTTGCTAAATTTCATATTCGGATCAAACCCACGTACAACAAATTATTTACCAACTATACCTATTTGTATCATAATTAGATTCACAAAACAGCCGATCGGCCACGATATCCTTTTTGTTGTATCTGCAAAGTGACTACTTGAAGCTCTATCATTTGTTAATAAGTGCTTAAAGTTGAGTAAATCTGTAAATACATTACCTACAAGAAGTATTGTATTACCTATACGCCTTTTATAGTATAATGTACGAAGTAATAAACCCCACCCTTTAAAACATCCCTGAACTCCTTAGAAGCCCTTGTAAAGCTTCGATGGACTAAGAGACAACGTACTTAATTTTTCAAGTCTTATTTATATGCTAATTCATAATCTTTTTATTATCTTCTCATTGACGGATGTAATGGACTGTAAAATTTATTTATTTGTAGAAAGAAAAAACTGCGTAAGTACCTCTATGAGGAGGATTTCTATGAGACGGTTAATTGTTAAGATAATTTTGACGGTACGAATGGGATTCGTATAGCAAATTAGTTGGTATACCTAACCAGAAGGCGCAGTTTGAGTTCCTGCTCATAGACGATTATTTGTTTCTACAAAAATGTGTAACTCTAGTTCGAAATGTTCATATTTTAATTACGCAGTCTTTTCGTAAACATGGAGGTTTTAATGACGTTGAATTGTAGCGTCGGTTAAACACCGGCTGTATAAATATCAGCTAAGATGTATTGACCTTCTAAGACTATTTTACTATTCAAGTTTTCATAATAAACCTTATTTGTTCAGTGGGTCAATCAAGAGAAGATGGTGGCGGGTCAGTCAGAACGCGGTGTATGGGCTGGGACATGTGTACAACGATCTGTGTGCAGCCATGTGGTTTTCATACATGATGCTGTTCTTCCAAGCAGTCCTCGACATGAGATCTGCCGTCGCCGGCGCTATGCTACTCTTAGGTAATATTTGCGTATTTAACATTAATAATGTCCGTGACAGTTACGACGACCTTCGTGGAAAATGCGGGCTATTGGATTGAATCGGCATCCACATGGACTTCACCGAAAATACGCACGTGACTAAAGCCATATACTGTAATTATGGATCATTTACATAACAATTATAGTTGGCGTAATCGTGAGGCATTTTGCCTTTAGTGTTAATGTCGTGGGTTCGATTCCCGCAAGGGCCAAATAAATGTTTGTGATCAACAGATATTTGGATAATCCACAATATAGGAGAAATTCTAGTGTTAGAGAATAGAAAAAAGCAGCTTTGATGTTGTAAAAATCTACATTATGGATAGGCTTACATCCAGTAGTTTCATCTCATAAGGGCTCTGAAAAAGGCCTCCTTCTGAACACAAATCTGTTGAGTAGTATTGGTTAGTGATTGAGTTGAATGAAAATTGACTCAAATAAAAGAAATCAAGTTTTTTTTTCGCTAATTATGATATTAACTATTCTCATCTATTGTGTAATGGTTCACAGTTATCATAATTTTTTAGCTATTAACGAAAAGTACGATTAAGTACGAAAAAACGAAATCCATGCTGTTTATAGTTCTCATTGTGTATTATATTAGTCTACTCTCACCACAGGACAGACAAGCTTTCGAATGCATGAACTTTTACAAAATATCTTGATATAAACTATATAAGCAGTAACGAATGTTGACTGAAACTGACATAGACAAAATTTAGATCAAATTTGCTTTTTAGCTTAAAACGTCAATGAAATGCCTGAACAAGCTGTTAGAAAAAAGGGGCTAAGAAGTAAAATGTCGGTGTTACAGACCCCAACCCTAATTTAACATTTTCCATTTTTACATCGGCATTTATTTATAAAAGACTAAAATAGAATGTTATGTATAACTTAGATTTCATGCAACCCCATTACTCGAACGTTTTGATGCTGCACAGCGTTCTTTCACGTTTTTCCTATGGTGGGTACTAGTACTAGTACGTCAAGGAAATACCTGTAGGCTATTATAAAATTGACGCGTTCATGGTTCATTGTTTTATTTTTTGAATGATCTGTTTAAGAATAAATGCCATATTTGCATGTATTTCATAATACAAGGTCTATTATTATAATGTGTTATTCTTTACGAGTTCAACTACGGTTAGCAGGTTAATGCACTGTCTTGGCTTGACTAAAATGTTTTGGTTAGATAGGTACACATTATAGGAAACAACTATAGGTACGTGGAGGGTTTTCCGATCCGATTTTAAGCGATCACCTAGTAGCTAAGAGGAATATAATTAAGTACCTATGCCAAATTGCAAGTTTAGAACATTTGACTGAGCGGTTTGGACTGTGTCAGCTTACCTATCAGTCCTTCAGTTTAACTGTATAACTATAGTCTCTATCTAACAAGCAAATTAAAAATATCGAATGCCAATTAGGCCTAGGTATGTATGTACCTACATGCTTTTATTTCGAAGCTTATGACATAGCACTACACGACATTGACACTGTTCTATGTTCGTTTGTGTTCCTATGTATTCTTAATAAAGTCTAATCAAGAAGTTATTTAAATATTCACCTTTTTTATGTCTAATTTTCAGGACAAGTTGTAGACGCATTGGCTACTCCAGTCGTGGGTGTATTAGCTGACAGGTACGGAAGTTTAAAATCCTGGCATTTAACTGGTACGTACCCATACTATTTAATATTAAATTGTCAATAACAAACACGTGAAAAATAATTCATAAAAAATAATTTCTATCAAAATATTTTATGAATGTTGACTTTAAATAAATTTCAATTTTTTTTTCATGCATAAAGATGTTTTATATTACCTGACTGAACTGATTAAAATAACTTAAACAAACATAATAAATTATGATGGTCATAACCATATTATGTAATAACATATTACTTCATAGTTATATTGAGCATCTTTACACACGAAGTCATCTATCATGGGCTGGCAAAATTTACCTAATTTGTGTGAAATTTACCTAAATTATGTGAAGGACAGTAATTTTTCATGAGAGATATGTTCATGAAAATAATAAATGACAAAATTGCACAAAATGCATTTGTCATACAAATTATAAATTAAATATTTCAGGTTGCGCCTTAGTAACGTGTACGTTTCCCCTACTCTTCGTAAGATGTTGGGGCTGCTGGCTGAACGGGGACCCTGACTATCTGCTGTGGTGGATGCCAGTCTACTATGGAGTCCTCATTGTGGTTTTCCAAATTGGATGGGCAGTTGTGCAAATATCTCACCTCGCTATGATCCCCGCGATCTCGGACGATTTACAAGTGCGTGCTGATTTAACTTCGATAAGGTAAACAAGGTCCTTATTTCTACTAGGTAATTTATGTTTTTTTATAAGACGTTACATTAAAGTTCTAAAGTTCTTACGTCGCTCGACAGGGTGTTTAGGAGGCCTCAAACTATTATTACACCTCCCTTAGTTAGAGAAAGGGTCGTCATATTCCACACATTCCACAGGTCCTCAGAGAGTCGATCACCGTATAAGTAGATTTAAGTCAGAATAAAAAGACCGATAATATTATAATATCATCATCATCATCTACCTACCAACATAGTACCTAATCAATATACGTGGTTTATAAAAGTGGATCATTTAATGTTATCAATTAACCGTACCTAACTATTTGCGAATAGAAAAATATTGATGGTCATTGTCTCGTCATAAATTTTCAATAGGTACTTATTATATTTATTTCCGTTCTATAATGTAAACTTAGGTGCTAGGTACAATTTGTATAGATATACAGCGTGTAACAGAAGTCCGCAATAATACTTTAAGGGCGTATAAAGTACCCTATAAACAATCCTTAAGCATAGGTTTTGGAACCTTACAAAATTTTAAATAAAATAGATAGTTTATATGGTACTCGTCAAACCAGCACGACAAACACTATACTGGACCACATATGCACTAATATAGACAATCATACATTCAGCATGTCAATAATTGAATCATGTATGTCGGATCACAAACATATATTTTTGGAAATAGGACAATTAGCACCACAAATAAATAAAAGAATAAAATACAAGGCACTTGATTATGAAAAACTATACAATAGCGCTTTAATAGCCACCTACAATAACAACAACAATGACTACTACTACTTAGAAAATTTTATTTTGGATCAGGTTAACGAGAATAAAATAGAAAAAACAAAATTCCTAAACCCGCCTCAGAAAGACTGGATTAACCGAGACATCATAAATTCAATAAACTTGCGTAATATTCTATGGCAGCAAACTAATCATCATCCAGAAGATAAGGACCTACAAAAGAACTTTAATGATGAACGGAACAAAGTGAAAACCCTTATCAAGATAAACAAGAAAAACTACTACCATAATTTGTTCCGTAACAGTTACAACCAACCCAAAAAAATGTGGGAGATTATTAATAACTTAGCATTGAATAATTTGAAAAACAAAAGTGCTCCTCCAAAACTAATGTCGAACTCGGGACTTGTAACAGAAGGTAACTTAATCTGTGAATTATTTAATTCATTCTTTTCATCGACAGGCGCAGACTTGGCTAATAAAATACCTAACATGTATCACACAAACACCGGTAGCATTTTTATGTACGAACCTAATTATAAACATGACATAACTTTAGATCAGCTGTCACCGTGCGATGCGCGCGAAATTTCAAAAATTATTGATGATCTCGATAGCAACACCAGCACTGGACTCGATGGTATCAGCACCAAAGCTATCAAATGCCTAAAAAATATTATTATTGTAAGGTTAACGGACTGTATAAATAACTGTTTACTACACGGTATTTTTCCAGACTCACTAAAGGTTGCCAAGGTCAGTCCTATATACAAGTCTGGATGTAGAACTGATCCTGGTAATTATAGGCCCGTGTCAGTCTTACCTGTCATATCAAAGATTTTTGAACGGATATTATATAACCGCCTTAATAATTATCTAGAAGAGAAGCATTTCTTAATAGATCAACAATATGGCTTTCGCCCCAAGTCAAGTACTCTTACAGCTGCAGTAGATCTTATTACAAAAATTAAAACTAGTATCGATCAAAAGAATATAGCGTTAGGGATTTTCATTGATATGAAAAAAGCTTTTGATACGGTTAGTCATCATAAACTACTTCAAAAATTACACAATGCCGGTGTCACAGGCAGAGCACTTAAAATGTTTACATCATATTTACAAAATAGACGCCAGGTTGTTAAAATTGATAATTTCGTGTCTTCCATCCAAAATGTATCATACGGCTGCCCCCAAGGTTCTATAATTAGTCCACTACTCTTTTTAATCTATATTAATAGTATTAATAAAATAGGGCTCACAGGCCACTTAACATTATACGCGGACGATACGTGTCTTTTTTATTTCGGTGAATCAATTACCAACCTAACAGATAACGCTCAAAAGGACTTACATCTACTCAGTGAATGGTTAAAATATAACTTATTAACAATTAACACAACAAAGACATCCTTTATGATTTTTGCCGCAAAAAACAAACGTATACCGGAATTTACACCCCTCACAATCAATAATGATGTAATAAAACGTTCAACTGTTGAAAAATATCTTGGACTGAGACTAGACGACCAGCTAACTTGGAAGCCGCACATCGATCACGTCAAATCAAAACTAATGTCATTATTAGCTGCACTACACAAAATCGCAAACTGTATTCCAAAAAAAGTAAGAACTATTATATATAACTCGTTAGTTAAATCAAACCTTGAATATTTAATCGAAATATGGGGATCAGCCGCTAAAACTAACTTAAGTACACTACAAAGAACACAAAACAAAATTATAAAAGTATTATATCATTACCATCACCTAACCCCAACAGAAACACTATACGAAAAAACTAAACTACTGAACATTACACAACTATATAAGTACTACACATGCATTCTTGTAAAAAAAATAACCAACACCTCCATCCAATCGAATATAAAACTACACAAAAGAACAATAACACACAACTTGAGAAAGAAAAATAAACTACAACTTAGAACCCCACGGACTAATTGCGGCAAAACAACGATATTATTTGAAGGAGCACAATTGTTCAATAACTTACCTGAAGATTTAAAAGAGTGTGACAACATGAATGTCTTCAAAAGTAAATTAAAAACATATATGTCTGCTTACTGTAACACTCCCAACTCTCTAGAGGCTTGAATTATATACCTAACTTAGATTTAAACACTATCTCATTGTAAGCGAACTAGTATTAAGTTCATATGAGAAATAAAATTCTTTAAACCCAACCGAACCCCTAACAATACTCGAGTAAACCACGCTCAAAGTTTTCACCAAAATCTTTCAAATACAGCCCTAGAAATCAGCTGATAGGCGAATCACCACGAATCCGGTTATTTACCTTCAATAAATTCTTTAAGTAAGCACTATGCACGCGTAGGTTAATTAAATCTGTCATTATTGAAGAAAATGAAATCAAAAGAATTATTTTGTATGAAAAAAAAAATGCCTCTTTTGCATTCAATATTTTCACAGGCGATTCTCTACATGATGTATTGATGCATGATGATTATGCCCTTAATTATTATTTCGGACTTCCGTTACACGCTGTATAGATAGATCATCATGGGCCCAAATTACATAATTTACCCACATTCTCCGATCCCCACGGAAAGTTTCAAATTTCTTAGGTATTGTTAAGTGTTTGCCGGGAACCGCTTCGCATCTGTAAACGATTGTGTTATTGAGCGACGTATATGTACACCAGTTTCTCGTGGTGTTGTTGTTTAAGTTATAAATTCATAACACTCGAGTCAATTGAAAATATTACTGCAGCATGAACTTTATGTTATGGCGTGGGAAATCGGTAATGTGTTTTGACTTTACGAGTTTAAGTAAAAACATAGGATAGATAATTATGAAGCGTTCCGATTTGCCTACCGATTAATTAATAGGTATGACCATTTATCTACATTTATTATGTCGGTACCTATGTAGGAAAGCGACCTGTCTATTCGTCTTATTAAATAAATTATCCTATTAGCATTTACTACATGCGGGTGGTAGTGTCATAGCTATAGCCTCATCATGGGACAAACCACGTATAGTTTGCGTTTTACCTATTACCTTCTAAGGGCAGAAGGAACACTTCGTAAGAAAAATACTAGATACCAAGAAGTATAAATACCAATCCCTTATACTTCTTGGTATCTAGTATTTTTCTTGCATTTACCTTGCATCAGGTCGTGTTTTTATTAAACTCACTCTCGTGTTTTAAACAAGAGCCCCGATAATGTTCGAAACAGTTCCTTTTGTACTCGATATTAATAATTATGATCTTTTTCTTGGTACTTTTATTTATTATATGTATTTAAAAGCATTTTTATATTGCACCATGTAATCTTAAACAGTGGTCAACGATGACTGCTGTTTAAATTCAAAATTTTGTTTTAAATTTAACGAAGTTTTAAGAGTTATTTGTTGGCTAGATAAAAATGACGTTATTCTGATCTTTTGTATGCGAATAATGTCAGGAGTAGTATCGTGATAATAATGTTCTCCAGACCGAATTTCGGTCACAGCAGCCAATCGCAACGGTGATTAGCCAATGCAGGATATATTATAGTGCACAAAAGTGTACGCAAACACAGATGCACTCTCTATTCCCTCACTCTCATAGTCCGACAGGACGGCATTCCGACACGCCTGAAGAGAGACCAGGCGCAGGGCTAAATCCGCTAAATCCCTTGAAACAAAGCTGTTTTCGCGCGTTAACTAGTCTGCAGATTCTCGGGTAAGATCCGTTAGAGTGCGGAAAATAGCAGGTATTTGCACTTTATTTAGCTAATCTACATACTAACGTATACTGCACCGTTAGATAACGGAAGACAACTAACTTTCAACAGACATTGTAGCGACACAATGGAGGACAGATATCACGCTATTCTGACAATCTAAATTCAATTCAAACTTCAGACACAATTAAATTGAGACAATACGTTAGACGTTGGCAAACGAATATAGCCCATAGTTAGCCCATTGTCGAAAAAGCCTCACTTAGCACGCGCACACACGCACTTACACGCTCGCTTTCCCATTGTTATAAATATGAAAATAAACTTTATTATTTAATCTAAGCAAAGAATTTACTTTAACGAATGCTAGTCTGAAAATATGAGAAAAAATATGTGAACCGAAACAAATCTAAACTGCACTTTAGTGGTAACACTTCTACCATGTTTTCATCTCGGCGTAATCACCCTAAGGTCGACTAGTATAAAATGCCTACGGCTTTAAATCCGTCTCTATACGATTTAATGACACGTAGATACTTTAAAAAAAATAAATGAATATTATAAAAACAAGTCGGTGCAATATATTTAGATGGGTATAAATTACCAAAATACCTAAATAGATTATTAGTTTAAGGTTGAATTTTAATTGAAATAGTGGTGACCCACAAACTACAGAATTTGCATTATATCTACTGTCTGGTGTTTAAAGAGTTAAGGTTTATTTACTAAATAAAAACTATACAAGTAACTAAAATTCAAGTTTTTGCTCAGTACACCATCTGATCAAAGAATATAGTCTTTATTTACCATTGTTTTACTTTCTTTATAGAGTAGAGTAGGTTATCTTTTCTTCAGGAACAGTTTCCATTGCAAAAGTAACTATTAGGTACAAGAAGAAACTATACTAACCTATATTTAAATATTTACACTAATCGTTTTACACTGCACTAAAACAATGACCACATCTATCATTCAACACGTTTAGGATAGCTTGTGTGAACCGGAGGTGTGTGCCGCCAATGGTATCTATTTTTTCTATTGTTTAAGCTACTCTGCTGGTGTGTCATCATTGTAGCCCAAGTATTGTTTTTTTTTTTAAATTATTAACATAAATTTTGGCCAAGAATACAATAACACCTATTCACTATTCACCTATGCATGTGCCGTGTGGTTTCCGGCTTAAGAATAGAACCATCCCTACTCGTCCCTCGGGTGTCGTAAGAAGCGATAAGGGAAAGACCCGGAGGATGAGCAGCGGCATCCTTCTGTGTAATATCAATCATCTGCTACTGCGATCGCCAACCCGCTTACCCAGCATGGCGATTATGGGCAAATACCTCCAATGAGCGCACAAAAGTGGCGCGCATTGAGAGAGGCCTATGTTCAACAATAGACTTATACCTACAGGCTGATGATGATGATGATGACCTTTATGCGATTGCTTTACATACCAATTCCTTTAAGCGTCTTGAAACTTAATATATATACACAAGATCCCGGGATCGATTTCCGAGTTGTAAAAAATTTTATTGGGTTTTTTCATTAGGAAAGGTTCAGCAGCAGCAGTCTTGGATTGTGCCCGGTTGTAGCTAGTGCTTGCCCCCATAACATGGGACGTATAACATACTAGTTGGCCAAGTGTGGGTGTAGGTATTATACACCTCTGTCTCACCCTTTGGGGGATACAGACATGGTGTTATTTGGGTAGTAATCCTAGGTCACACAAATTATATTATCTGTTGTGTTTTTTTCTGTAAACAATATGAAATCCTAAATCCTACTGATATGTGAATATGTTTTAGATTTTTACCACAGTATAACTTTTACTAAGTAGGTAGGTAATAGCTGTTCCCTGCTGTATTTATCTTATTTATGAGTAACTATGAGTTTCTTTATTTATTTACTATGCTCGAACATTCTTTAGGTACCATTTTTTTTTTTATTTTCTTAAATTTTATATTGGATTAAATGTTCTGTACCCACCAGCCATCTGTCCTGCCTAATGAATACTGTTTATTTCAGATATATGGCTTCTGTCACATCAAGTTTGCTTGTGTATCTCGTTACCTGGGCCGTTTTGAGAGCTAGTAACTACAGCACATTTATTGGACCCATGGATGACTATAAATTCAGGGTAAAGATTTTATTATACAAACTACAGTTTGCGTCTACGTCCATATCACAATGATATAATATTTCTTGTAAACGCTTTCACCACAATTACTGAAGTAATCTTAATAATCGTGATAGTTAATAACGATTATTTTACATGCATTGTTACTTAGCTACTTACCTACATATGGTTTTAGTACTTGCAATGTAGATAGGTAACATTCATAGATAGGAACTAAGTACATCTACAACAGACTCTATACCCACAGTCAAACCGACACGGTTTTGTGGGACTATGTATAATTATTGTACAATCTAATGTTTAATGAATAAATAAATAAATCTCCTACCGTGGGCCGGGCTGCCTACAGCTACCTAGCTGTCAAGTGTCAGACAGACAATTTTTACATTTTTTTTGTGAACAACCCATACCTACATAAATTAATGTCGTTGCAGAATGTTTCACTAATAATTTCGGGAATCGGGATATTAACATTCCTACTGTTTCAAATATTCTTCAAAATAAAATCAAAGAAGGTAGAGAAAACCAACGGTCACGCTGTTAACAATGGAACTGTTCCAGCTGTGAGTGAAGAAATGGGGACTGTTGGGGCTATTGCCAAATCGAAAATTATGTATTTTCTACGCATGCCTCTACTATACCAAACTAGCTTATTGTAAGTATAAAGATTGCCTTTATATCATAGACGTATGTAGGTACCAAAATTTTTGGTTTCTTGATCTTTTCTTATTAATATCTATACTAGTATCTATTCTATGGAAACGGAATCTGATTTAGTTTAGGTATATAATTTAATTGCCTTTTTTAATTGACTGCCTCGTTGGTTTATTGGTAGCAAGCGCGACTGCTGAGCACGAGGTCCTGGGTTCGATCCCCGGGTCGGGCAAAGTGTTATTGGGTTTTTCCATTAGGAAATCCTCAGTAGCAGCACGGAGTCTGGAATTATGCCCGGTTAATGGCAAAAGGCTCGCCCCCTATTACATGGGACTTATAACATAGCCGTCAAAATGTGGGTGTACTGCACACCTCTGCCTACCCCCTCTGGGGAATATAGGCGTGAGTCTATGAAAAAAAAAAATGTAACCATCATAAGTTGTTGTGACATATCAGGAAGTCAAAAGACAAGCGGAAGATAGAGAGAGGTGGCGATTGCTCCACCGACGAATATAAGAAGAAGAATATTCTTCTTCATCGTATAGTTGATGAACAACCTGGTGTCAGAGTTTAAACCGCCCGTAGGCCTTTGATATGGTTTTACACACCGTTGAAAAATCTCTGTCGCGCTGGTTTCCTCACGTTGGTTTAATAAATTAAAAAAGAAATAAAATATCTCAAATGTATTATGGTTTGCTCACAATGTTTTCCTTCACCGTTAAAGCAAGTGATGATTGTTTGTTAATTTAATTAAATAGATATAAATCTAGTTAATACAATTAACTTACTAAACATATTAGTAGTATTCATCAGGCTACAGCATCATAATTTGGCTGAATTTTGTAGATAAACTTAATGCACCATAAACATTCGATTTTATTAGGTACCTACAGCATTATGTCTTACAAATAATTCTATTTTTTTATGTATGTTTTTTACATGTTTACGCACATGATTTGCTTATTAAAGGAAATTATTTAATAAGAAACAAATAGCGAAATGCTTAAAAGGCGAAAGATACTCGTAATTTCAACTGAAGCTGGCAGGACTCGGTAGATTAACGCGATGCCACTGCACGCCAGGGATCGCGGGTTCAAGTCCCGCCCGAGTCAGTTGTTTTTGCGAGTTTCTTATTAAATAATTATAACTTAATACAAAATGTTATGTTTCAGATACGTATTTTCCCGATTATACTGGGCTCTCAGTCTAGTATACGTGCCACTGTTTTTAGAAGAACGCCTTTCGTTCAACCCTAGCGAAGGATCGGAACTAGTAGCCAGTGTTCCTTTAGTTCTCTACATATCTTCATTCTTCTTCTCATTGCTACTGAAGAGTAAAATAAATAATAGTGGGAATGAGGTCAGTATCATTACTAACTCATTTAATAACTAATTAACTTAGGTACCTTCTCATGTTTTTTTTAAATTGTATAGGTACTGGAGTGTTTTGCTCATACATAAAGCGCAGGAGCATTGCTATTTCAGTTACCTACGCGTCTGTAAATTACATAGTTCGATTAAATCACTTTGGGACTTTGGCAGTAGGTACCTAAATATTTCTTTAATGTTAACAATTTTATTTAAAAAAAAAAATTCAATTATTAAAACTTTTTTTAATGTGTTATGGGGCCCAGGGGATGTCAACATAGGTATCCCTTCTTTTGATACTTATGCGTCTATCTCTATGGGCTTTAGAATAATAATTAATTCTTTACTCTCTTTGGTCGGTAGAGTTTTGATCCGATTATACACTTTAGTAAAGAATTCTCTCCACAGGTGGCGTATTTAGTTGGCAGTTTACTAAGTCTGATTAGCTGTTTATGGATAGCTTTAGCTATAGATCCACACGCTAGTATTATACAAATATATTTAGTCGCCGCGTTAATTGGTAAGTGATTTAAAAAAAACTATATTTAAGGTTTCGAAAGCTTAAGACATTACTAGATTTAAAACCAGTCTAGATATTTTATGGGTGCCGTGAAATGTGTCGTGAAAGGTGATGGGAAAACGGTTACATATTAGCAACGTTCAATAACAAAGCTGACCGATACCTGAAAAAGCCTAGCCGCTAAGCGATTTTGTAATGAAACCTATCCGGGGTCTGGGTCATCCCTTTTTCCTGCTCCTGCCCTGTTTCAAAGACTGGTCTGCTTCATTGTGGACCCCAACATCGCTTACCATCCGATGAGATCGCGATTAAACATGCCTTTTTATTTTTTTTAAAAGGGAGAAATATTAGCCACAAGATCATTGCGAAGTTATAATAATGATTAAATTTTCAGGTGCTGGCAGTTCTATAACTCTCGTATCCAGTTTGTGTGTCACCGCGGATCTGATCGGTCCCCATTCTCATCAGGGCGCCGCCATATACTCCATTGTAACGTTCGCCGACAAACTGGTGACAGGAATTGCAGTGGTTGCTATTGAAAACTAGTTAGTACTTTACATTATCTTATAAACAAGTGTGTATTTTGATATTAGTTTTACAATGCAAAAACACTCAGATTGGGAAAAAATCTGTCGATCACACAGATACTTATTTTTTCCCAAGCGGGAATCGAACCCACGACATCAAGCGCAGAAGGCTAATCTTCTAAACGCTAAGCCTATATTGTAGGGAGTTTAACAGCGCTTTTTTGTCATTTATATTTGTATATAAATATGCAGAAATTTAATCATTTAAAATGTCTTTAATTTGAGGTAGTGGTGGTTAATAGCAGCTTTATCGATACCGAAAAAAAACCAGCTATCGAATTTCAGTAGCGGTTTTTGTAACGCGCTATTTTAATAGCGCCCATTAGCGGGGTTTCCGACGCGCGATGGTAGACACGTGCGTGCCATAACGGTGGTCATTGTCCATTTAAAAGAGCAAGCCGGACATTAACACAGTTCCAAACTCAACTGCTACATTTTTTAAATTTTGTACTGCTACTAAGATTTCCGAGCTTTAGCTATATGGGTACAACCGGTAACATTACCCAAGCTGTCAAGTGTTCATATTTATATTTGAAAACAGGTATCTGTCAATTATCTAATCGATTACTATTTTTTTTTTACAGCAAATGTGAAGATGTAGCAGACTGTCCACAATACTACAGAGGTGTTCTAACGTACGCCTGCGGAGGGAGTGCAGTTTTGGGCATGCTCTCACTCTCCTTCGCTAAACTTTTACCTAATCATAAAACTGAAACAGATTTATAAAATTTATTGTATTAATTAACTATTTTTACGTTTGTACATAACTTAAAAGTATTTGTTTATTTAAAAACACAGAAGCTTGAAGTAGCAACATTTCAAATCGTTTTTAATGTAAGTAAGTACCTGGGTACCAGTACATTAATTACCAATTCGATGTGCATATTGCCGTTCGTAAACGAACACTTATGTACCGAAGAATTTCAGGATTTTTTAAATAAAGCGAAAAATACATTAAGTTGGTTTTATTGGATTCAATTTAAATACACTTAGATATGGTTGATAGTAATAATGAAATATGTTATTAATAGATTTATGATTTATAACAACTTTCAGATAACGTTTCCCAAATCTTATTTTAGTCTTATTAAACATTTGTGATAGTTTAGCTTGAGCAGATTCAGCTAACGGGGCCTCTATGAAAACACTGTACAAGTTTTCACAATTCTCTAATAGTTTACTAGGATCGGCTATCTTACTATGGTCCCAAAGTCTTTGATCTAACAAATGAATGTTTTCCAATGATTTACACTGACTTAGTGATGAAAACATTAAATTTAAATCAATATTTTTATCTACTAATCGCAAATTCCTCAAGGATTTACTTAGCCGTAAAGACTGACAGATACGGACTGCACATGGCGATATATTAGGGGCTTCCACATTTAACGTGACTAGAGTTTCACAACATTGGAACAATATATTAAAGAAGTCCGAACTATAACACACAGGGCCACTTAGACTAAAATATGTTAGTTTTCTTAAAAAATTACAACTGGATGACAATGAAATTGCAGCGGTTGAATGAATATTAAAAACTAAACTTAGCTCAACCTTATGCTTTTTTTTGAACACATTATCATAATTCAACACAAAGTTTGGCAAAGCAACTCTTCTTTTTTTTATTTGGTCTGAATTCTTTAATTTATCTCCTGCTTCTTTCAATTCTTTAGAATTTTGTGGTTCTGTATAAAACCAATCAAACTTATTTGGTACTGGTAAATCTGTGTCATAAAAAAAAGGAAAATATTGCTTTACACGCTTTGCCAATGTATAAAAAAAACTATAATTAAACTTTGTGGTTTCTTTATTCCATATCAAAAAAGCAACATTGCCCATAAGACTTTTTTTGTAAACTGTGATGCATTCTAAGGCCACATTGAAATTTTCTCTAAAGAAATTATTAAATGTTTGTGTACCATAAACAGATGATGTAAATAAACTTAACATGTGAATTACAAAAAATTCATAACTTTGAAACTCTATCATAGATAAAACTGGAAATTTACTAACACACTCATAAGTATTAGTTGACTTCCAATTTAATAAATAGACAGCAAAGTGATTAAATTGAGGTATCCGACTCTCGGAGTAGTGAGAGTCAGTGGCTAAAGTATGTGATTCATCTACTTCCACTATGCTGAACCTCAAATTGTTTAATCTTGATTTTTCCAAGATATAGAGGGCTAACTTGGAATATAACAAATTGGTTAAAGAACCCACAAAATGTACATTTTCAAATTGTTCAAATAAAGATTGGCATTGTAACACAGTCTTATGAGATAATCTAATATGACAAGGTTGGCCAAACACAAAATCAATTGTTATATCTTTTATAGTTGGACATACCCTGTGTAAATCCATTAAATCTAAAATATGTAGATTTGTGTAAGAGATATCTAGAGTTTTCAATCTTTTTAATTTTTTGAAAGCTGGTAGAAGTTTTGTTTTAAATAAGTCAGGAACACCACACATATTAAGTTCTAGTAAATGGCTTGCTATATCCTTAAATAAATTTAACTTCAATGTATTTGCTGTGGCCATAACATTCATAGACATATTGCACTCTCTAACAACACCATGCATACAAATTATATTTCTGATTGCTATGCAAGTATGATACATGTTCTGCAAAGAACATAAATCCAATTCTTTTATGATTAAAATTATTATTTCCTCTGGCAATTCCATAAACTCCGCCATTGCTGCTGTAAAAAGAATATTACTAGCTATTATATTTTACATAGTACATAATTACCTAAATAAAAACTTGGTAATAGGTATTGTAATAACCTGGGAATACCTATGATAAATAAAATTCTCCAACTAGAACTCGATAATTATCGATTGCATACACATAATATGGATTTACTGAATACTGTATTATTGAACTATCTATTCATTGAACTTTTTCTGAATTATATTTTTCACAAATAACAAAATCCATTTTAACAACCAAATAACCAGATCTGACAGTAGCCTGCCTGTACTGTTGACATAATTGACATATGAGTTGACAGTTGACACTGACAGGTTTGTCCATTCAATAGATTTAATCAAAAGAAATCAGAATCATTGAGTAGGTACAGCTTGGCAAAAAAGAGTCTGAGGCAGTGACAGCTGGAACTAAAAATAAAAATCTTAAAAACTAAGTTTGTGAGTACTAAAATAACATAAAAATGATTCATTTGATTATAATTAATGATAAAATACTCGTCATAGATATATGTAAGCACTAAATAACTTGTAATTTTGAATTGTAGTGTGAAAAGTGCGCCAGCGGCGCTCCCAATTTTTCCAGACTCTTTTTTGCCAAGCTGTACCTTGCATCTGGAAAAAAAAAACTATTTCCGAGGAAAACAACATTAGAAGTTCTGGTAATAGATTGCTACGCCGACCGCCACGTATCTTTCGAATCGTAAGCTAGTTATTAATAAATCGATGTTATTATTAACTAACTTATAAATATTGTCAATAAAGTGAATAAGTTAAATGTGCGAATCGTGAACGGCGAACCCTCTTCATCGTGATAGTCAGTCGGATAGTTGAGAATATCATATCAATATTCAGTTTCACACGAAACCGGAAATGACGTTACATGTAGTTGGTAGCATTGATGACATGTTCGCTAGTGATGTCCATGAACATCTAATAATAACAAATTAACAACGTAGCATCAGTGCATAACTATTTTGTAATAAAGAAAAAATTTGAAGTGAAATAAATAATTATTATTATTTAGCATGAAGAATAAAGCTGTATCCAGTGAGATTCCAGAACTAAACTTTTTTCATCCGATGCTATTATTCGCTTATTAACTAAATGCTTCTCTGAAGTTAGGCTTTCCGAAAGGCTGCGGACCAATCGAGAGAGTGGGCTGAGAAAAATGTTTTTATTGTTTATTTTAACTTAAGTATGCATACTGACAAAACTGTGACAAAGTAGGTAAATAGTTGAATAATAAATATATATCGAAACGATAAATTAACATTCATGCAATCAGGTGACAATTCAAATTTATTCTCCGTAGTAAAATCACTATCATACAAAAAATAAATTTTGTGTGATAAAGGATTGTAGGTACTTTCACATCTCAGATTCTAAAAGCAATAGGCCAGTATTTGAATTAAGGTGCTATTTTAGTAGCACCTATTCTTTCTAGTTGTTGCTGCTTGAATCAGAAGAGAATTACAAAATATCAAGAATATGATGAAGGTGAAAAATAGTCCAAAATATTTTTTAGGTATCTTTTCTTTAATTTACATGGGAATATTAATATTGCATCCAGCAGCTTCCTGCGACCTTTATTAGGTCGTCTGTCGACCTTGTGGGTGGACGCCTGGATGCAGGTTGCTTCCAACCGGCCGATCTGGAAGTCATTGGGGGAGGCCTATGTTCAGCAGTGGACGTCTTATGGCTGAAATGATGATGATGGTGATTAATATTGAATTATGAAGATAAGCGCCATCATTAGATTTATGGTAAATTAAGCACTATCTGTGCGTTATTTAATGCATTTAATGCTCTGCATAGTCTGCAGCTCTAGCAATAAGCATTATAACTATAAGCAATGTAAGAATAAATACTAGGTATTAATAACAAATACTGATTGAGTTGTGTAAATGGATTCTTCGTTCCATTCAATAAATAAATAAGTTATTGTGACTAGTTATTTGTTATAAAGTTATACCGTACAACACTATAACATATTTCGTCAGGCAGCTGGCAGATGGCAATATGGCCGTAGCTTTCGAGTTTCGCTGGCAGTGCGCGGTGCTCGCATCATTTCCAGTACAGAAGTAGTATTTCTGACGGCTCTAAAGTTTCGTTTTTCATTTTTTTAGTGGTTATTGTCTTTGTTTACCTTAAATTATCTAAAGTTTTGTGGCAAAATTACTGATCTTTCATTTCCGTCGTCACCAGAATTTAACGACGACAAAATGGCGTCGCTTGACAAGATTTTACTGCAAAATATTTTTTCGCATTTTATTCGTTTATCATAAAAATATTCAGAAAAATTGATTGCCGTGTGTTTTCTCAACATTTTTCTCAATGAATTATCCAGTTTTTCTTCGTTTCGGTCGTTAATTATATAAGAAATAGTGTATTCCTTGAATTTTCTACAAAATGCACTTGGTAAGTGTTTTAGAGCATTTTTCGTTATTGTTTTTGTGTTTTTGTTTATTATGGTATACTTTAAATGCCCAAAATATTCATGGAACGTTCTAGAAGTCTTGGGTGTGGCACCGAAACAGGGTGAAATTTTAAGACGTAATTGTGAATTTGAGGGTTTTTGTGATTGTTTACAATACAATTTGCTGATTTTATGTATGAAAACATGTTTGTCCCACGCAAGAAAGTGTTTTCGATGGTTCTTTGTTACGTAATCTTTCCCTAGGGCGCAGTGAAAATGGTTTTGAAAAGGGACCCATTTTTGCAATTTAGCTTTGAAAATTTGTCTTACCAAGCATTGTATATGAAGACACTAGCTTTTGAGGTTATGTTTTGCTTTTATATTTCATTTACAAGCTATTCATGTGGTAAAATTGGTATACTTTCCAAGACAGTGTCCCTCACCTCAAGTTTTTTTTATATTATTTTATTTTATATAGTTATAGTTGTTTTCAGTCTATAAGCGCACAGCTTTGAGGTTAGGTCTTCTATCTTTTGTATTTTGATTGCTTACTAGGTTTCCAAAGGGACCTGACCACTGTTACTCCACATTGTATTGATGGGCACATTGAATTAATATTGGATATTTGAATTTTTTGAATTTTTCCTGGACAATACAACCTGTCGAATACTTGCATTATGTTTATATTGTGAGCGTTCAAATTATATGCTGTAAAAGGCTGTTTTTTATGTAATGTAGTGATTAGGGACACTAAAACACAGTTAGCTTAGGTCATGTTTTAAAAATATTTATGAATTTATTTTGTATTTTTGATCAGTTTTCATTTTGTGACATTACATTTAACAAGTGCATACAGATTTGTATTTGTGATTAACATTTTGAGCAGAAATTAAATTGTTATATTGTGTTTAAGTTATTTCCATGTTTATTTATTATGCTATTTCATGGTGATTAATTTTTTTCTTTGTTTCAGAAGGGATTTATGAATGAATCTGGAAGTGATTCGAATAGCGAAAAAGGTGAGAAGAGTGACTCTAGCGGATCAGGCTCAGGAAGTGAAAGGTAGGATTGTTTTTAATTTCAACTGAGTTTATTTTTTAGTTTTAAATTATCACAATATTGTGATATTTTATATAAAACATAATATCTTCAACAGCGAAAGTGGGTCCAGTTCATCTGGTTCTGGTTCTGAAAGATCAGGGTCTGAGAAATCACATCACAGCGATGACACAAAATCATCACCAAAGCACAGCAATGCCAATTCATCAAAATCTGACCATCATACTGATAAAAATTCTTCTGATGAGGATTCTCCTTCTAAGTCAAAAAGAAATAGTAAACTGAAATCTGACCTTTGGGAAGATAATCCTGACATTTATGGAATTAGAAGATCAGCCAGATCCCGAAAAGAGCCAGATAGGCTTAAATTAGCAGATAGTGATTCTAGTGAAAGAGGCAGAAATCACAGTAGAAAAAGTAGAAAAAAAAGGTAGTAAAATGAAAATCTTTCAATTTCTCTTACAAATTATTGATACTTTTGATGATGATACTTTTTATTTTTAACTAAAAAAAACACTAACATAATATAAAACCAAAATTTTAGTGATTCATGGAATTCAGAGTCTTCTGATAGTGATAGTGACTTAAAAGGTTCACCGCCACCTCCTTCGAAAAGACCAGGCCAAAGAAGTGTACCTCTCAGAAAAAGAAAACCTACTCGAAGAAGATTTTCTAGTGATGAAGATGAAAGTTCAGAAGGCAGTGATGATGAAACCAAAAGGTGAGAGTGATAATAAATTATCTTAATTTGTGCCAGAAGGCTTGTGCTCAATTATGGGCTGATTTATTTGTATGTAAAAAATGTGTTGTTATTAGGTAATTTTTTTAACCTTTAATTACCTATCTACGCGGGGTCAGTTTACACCAAACTCGACATTTGAATATGAATTACTCTACATACGCTGTTCTTTTATGACCCATGTTGTGATACAACAATGATTCTGCCCTTGCTTTGCCTGATTGCATTGAAACACTGTTATTGGACTAAATGGATAAAGTAAAATGTAGGTACCCTTAATAAACCCCACATGAACATTAATGTGATATCTTTGCTTATTTAAATTGCAATTAATTACAATCAAAATAAGCAAAGTAAAGGTTTTCTTTTATGTCACAATGGCAAATTGGGGAAAGTAAAATACAAATCTCTTCAATAGTCTTTCTGAAGACAAAGCCAGTATTAGTAATCACAATAAAACATAACATAAGAATAATGTAAGATTGTGTGCGATCATGCTCCTACAAATATTTAAGTAAAATAAATGAATATAGAAGGATAAGATAAGTCTGACATTTGGACCATTCTGGTCAAGAGTGGCAATGGACAGAGCCCAGTGGCGACAGTTGGAGGACCTTTGCCAAAAAGCATACAGAGATATAATATAAACCTAATGTTCACACGAATAGACTTAATACTAGTTAATCTATTTTTCTAAATAAATGCTAATAAAATATTAGCATGAGCAATAAATTTATGCAACAAAAATGCCGACCCCAAATTAATTCATCACTATAAGGGAGCCAAATATAACCTACCTAATTGGCCGAATATTCGCATGAATAAGTTCCGAATATTGAAAGCAAATATTAGCATTAGCATGAGTAAGTAATCTAATAAATACATGTACACTTTAAAGTATTTATGCATATTAAGCATACACTAAAGTTTAATATTTTGTAGCAAAAAAACGTTATCTAATATTCGGCAAATATTAGCATGAGTAATTAATTTAATGTGGAAAAAATGTCCATCTCTAACTAATCCATTGGTGAATATAAGAGAGCCGAATATAATCAAATATTTTACCGAATCACAATGCCAATATTTGCAACAAGACACCATTTAATGTTGTTTGAAATTTGGCCGAATATCAGCATCAGCAATAATTTTAAACTTCAGCAACAAGAAATTCCTTATCAGAACTAGTCTAATGGGATTGAATTTAACAATTTCCTATGTAAGTAAACATACCCTAGTTCGATTATTTCCACGATACAAAGACTTAATCTTATTAATTATTTTTAATCCGCTGAAAATAAGATTCTTTTTTACGAAATAACATTATTAAATTAAAAAAAAATGAATTATTGATATCATAAACTTGTTATACAACTCATTATTTTCGCGATTCTGCCTATGGGCATTCACTTCTATTATATTTGTGCATCCAGAGCTAACTTAATCGGGTCTGTTCGGACAGGCGCAATTCTTCACTACGGGTGGGTCTAGAACCCAGGTGCAGCCCTTATTTTCCAACATGGCTTAATCTACAAATATCATAGGCAGACACGTGAGCGTACTCACTCAACTCAACTCTCTTTTGGCTTGGGGGTAGGCTTAGATTATTATTATCTTGGAAGCAACTCAGTAAAATGAACAATGGGCAAAAACATAATATAGGCGACCGTCCTCACCGCTGTAGCACTATTTGATATACCTTAAACGAAAGGTCTTATTAACATCCATATCATTTTAACCTATGACACGTAACCTATTTATTTGGTGCTATTAAATAGAATATTACGGCTGTTACCTCTCTTTTAATGTACGCTACAGAGCGGAGACGTTTCGCCCATTGTCCTTTGGCCGAATGCCGAATATTAGTGGAGACATTTTGCACATTGTTCTGTGGCCAAATACCGAATATTAGTGGAGACATTTTGTACATTGTTTTCTGGCCGAATGCCGAATATTAGTGGAGACATTTTGCACATTGTTCTCTGGCCGAATGCCGAATATTAGTGGAGATATTTTGCACTTTGTTCTCTGGCCGAATGCCGAATATTAGTGGAACATTTTGCACATTGTTCTTTGGCCGAATGCCGAATATTAGTGGAGACATTTTGCACATTCTTTGACCGAATGCCGAATATTAGTAGAGAATGCCGAATATTGAACAGTTAACCAGTATCCGTCTCCGTATTTTAAAATAAATTCAGCAAAGTTCTTTGAGTACCTATTATATTGTAAAATTATGTTGATTTCATTTCTGGGTAGGAAATAGTAAATCTTGAACAATAAAAAATATTCTGGTACCTAATTTCAATGTACGTATATGTATCAGCTATTTCCTACTTTGATTGAAATGAACAAAATGGCGGCGATGTTTTATGACTGCGCGTACTTGACCGAGATGCTTACGTCTGACGTGACGTCAGCGTTAATTTTATTTAGTTAGTTCTCAAAAGATGTCGCTGCTGTTAATGATTACAACACTTGTTTGAGTAATTCTTTGTTGTTGTAGAACAGCAACGCGACGTACGGGTGCAGCAGTTAGCTACAAAGAAGCAAGTGATGAACAAACAGATTCATCCGATTTGTTGGAAGTTGATGGTGTGGATGGTGAAGCTGAAGCTGAACCTGAGCCGGAAGAGCATAGTGAAACTATTGAAAGGGTCTTAGGAGTGCGGCGAGGAAAGAAAGGAGGTAAAATCTTTATAAAATATGTTGTAAAAAAATTTGAGTTTCCTTCTATAAAAGTTTAATGAGCTTAAAGTTATTTACATGATTATCGTAATTTCTCCAATATTTGACTTATTTCGGTGTTCATTTATTTACGCATTTAGGTGCAAGTACACTGTTAAATTTTAGCTAATGTCTTCTTATCATTATGCAGTCACTGGAAATGTGACTACACTTTACTATATAGAGGAAAATGGAGATCCTAATGAAGGCTGTAATCCTGATGATGTTGAATCAACCGAACCACAGTATCTGATCAAATGGAAAGGCTGGTCACATATTCATAATACATGGGAGTCAGAGAGATCATTAAATGAACAAAAAGTTAAAGGTCTTAAAAAATTAGAAAATTATATAAAAAAGGAAGCAGAATTGTCATGGTGGAGGCAGCAGGCAGGTCCTGAAGATATAGATTACTATGAATGTCAAAATGAGTTGCAACAGGAATTGGTGAAGACTTACAACAATGTAGAGAGGATAATAGGTGATTATTGTACTAATTTTGGTATTTATTTCTAGTACTTATTAATTCTAAAGTAAGCATATTAATTATATACTTTCTTAATACTATAAATTTGTTTATTTTATGTTTTTATTTGATGAAATTAATACACATAGAAACATCTTTATAATACTAG
Organism: Protodeltote pygarga; assembly: GCA_936450705.2. NCBI lineage: Eukaryota > Metazoa > Arthropoda > Insecta > Lepidoptera > Noctuidae > Protodeltote > Protodeltote pygarga. The sequence goes on along the minus strand of OW388249.2, from coordinate 7,651,945 downwards.
CGGAACAAAATCGGGAATTGGAAGGTGGTGGAATAGCACACGAATATTTTTGTAAATGGGAGTCACTTCCGTATGCCGATGCTACTTGGGAAGATGCTATTTTAATAGAAAGAAGATGGCCGGAAGAAGTAGAACATTTCAAATATAGAGAAGCCGCTAAAACTACACCATCAAGACATTGTCCTGTCTTAAGAAGAAGGCCAAAATTCCACCATGTCAAAGAACAGCCAGAGTATATAGGCAAAGATGCGGTATGTATTGTATGATAATGAAAACACGAGAATTAAAAAGTAAAATTAATACCTATTACACTTTACAGTATTAAAGTTATGTAATTATGCAAAGCATTCATATTTTACTATGTCTTGATAATTTTGAGTAATATTCATAAATTTTGATTTTTTTTTTGGTTCTACTTGACGGCGCGTAGAAGATTGAATCCTTGTTCTTCAGTTTTTTTTTACTCATCTTTTTGTTTCTTAAAATAGTTTTGACTGTAACAATATCTGTTATAACGCCATCTATCGATCTGAGCTTGAAATAGCGAGTTGGCAAGCGTGCAGCGCTTCGTCGAGTTGTGCATGACGCTAGTTTGATGTCGCTCTTGTGCTACCATGACCTAGAAAACATAATCATAGTAATAAGAAGACCTTGAAACGTGATTACTTTTAACTTACTATGGAAATGCGAATTCGATAAATAAATACGTGTATTTTAAGGGATATCGACAAAAGGTTCATTATTCAGTGGATTCAACTTCGAGACATTGACTTTTTATGCTTGCTTTGCTAATTCTGAAAAATTCTATTAGGTTTTTTCAGGCTTTGACTCTATTACTAAGCCTAGACTGTTTGTCTGTCTGTCACAGACTTGTATATTTTTATGTAGCGATGATATTTCTATTATTTCATGACAAATAAAAAATTTAATCTTAGGGGGTGGTGGTAAGGAACCTTTCGTATGTGAGACGCCAGTTTTCATAAGCAATTTTTCTTTTTCAGAGTTATGTTTTGAGAGATTATCAAATGGATGGATTGAATTGGTTAATACATTCCTGGTGTAAAGACAACTCAGTTATTCTTGCCGACGAAATGGGTTTAGGTAAAACTATACAGGTGGGATTACCCAACATTTAAAAAAAATTGGTTAACCTAATATATGTAAATCATGAATTATAATTTATTTTAATTAATTTCAGACCATATGTTTCTTATACTACCTCTTCAAATCTCAGCAGCTTTATGGACCATTCCTATGTGTTGTGCCCTTAAGTACAATGACGGCGTGGCAAAGAGAGTTTGAGCAGTGGGCACCTGATATAAATGTTGTTACTTACATTGGTGATCTCAGCAGTAGAGATATTGTAAGTTATTTGCCATAGACTATGCAGTTTAATTGATACTTATTATTACATTTTGTTGATAGCTAAAATGTTTACTTGTTTTAGATCAGACAATTTGAATGGAGTTTTGCTAGCTCGAAAAGACTGAAGTTTAACGCTATCTTAACTACATATGAGATTTTATTAAAAGATAGACAATTCCTAAGGTCTTTTAGTTGGGCATGCTTATTAGTTGATGAAGCGCACAGGTTAAAAAATGATGATTCTTTATTGTATAAAGCACTTAAGGAATTTGATACCAATCATAGGTTATTGGTTACGGGAACTCCGTTACAAAACTCCTTGAAGGAATTATGGGCCTTATTGCATTTTATTATGCCTTACAAGTAAGTTTACTACATTGAAAGTTGAAAATTTGTTGTTGTATAAATGCTTTGACTGCATTTGACTAATTTATTTAAATTTTTCTAGGTTTGAAACATGGGAAGAGTTTGAGAAAGACCATGAAGATGCTGCAACTAAGGGTTATGAAAAATTACATAAGCAATTGGAACCATTTATTTTGAGGAGGCAGAAAAAAGATGTAGAAAAGTCATTACCTGCTAAAGTGGAACAAATATTAAGAGTGGAAATGACTTCAATTCAAAAGCAATATTATAAATGGATCCTTACTAAAAATTATAGTGCTCTACGTAAAGGCGTAAAAGGATCTATTAATACGTTTATAAATATAGTTATTGAGTTAAAGAAATGTTGCAATCATGCCTTATTGACCAAGCCTGAAGATTTTGAATCTAGAGCATCACTCGCGACGACCGATGCTGTAGAGGTAAAAATGTTTACTTACATAAAATGTATTAGTAGTATTATTACTATTTTTCATTCTGTATTTAAGTCGCTTATTCCGTTTTCAGAAATTATTGAGAGGCTCTGGAAAATTACTTCTATTAGATAAGTTATTGTGTAGGTTGAAAGAGACGGGACATAGAGTGCTAATATTTTCTCAAATGGTCAGGATGTTGGATATTTTGGCAGAATATTTACAAAGGAGACATTTTCCATTCCAACGGCTTGACGGCAGTATAAAGGGTGAAATTAGAAAGCAAGCCTTAGATCACTTCAATGCGGAAGGTTCTACGGATTTCTGTTTCTTATTGTCGACACGTGCCGGTGGCCTTGGTATAAACTTGGCTACTGCTGACACTGTAATCATCTTTGACTCCGATTGGAATCCTCAAAACGATCTCCAAGCTCAAGCGCGAGCTCATCGTATTGGACAAAAAAACCAGGTAAGTTTATAATTCCATAATTATTTAATTAGATTAATAGTTTTCAATATATTTTCTTGTAAATACTAATTGATTATTTATTTTCTAGGTCAACATTTATAGATTAGTAACTGCTAGGTCTGTAGAAGAAGATATTGTTGAGAGAGCTAAAAGGAAAATGGTGCTTGATCATCTTGTTATCCAGAGAATGGACACCACAGGCAGGACTGTGCTCAATAAAAGAGATGCTACGGGTACTAATGTTAACAATCCATTTAATAAGGAAGATTTAAATGCAATATTAAAATTTGGTGCTGAAGAGTTATTTAAGGATGATGACGAAAATGACGAGGACCCTGTCGTAAGTATACCTAGTATATATATAAATATGGTTAATACCTTATTTAAAAAAAAAAAAAACTTTGTTCTTTCAGTGTGATATTGATGAAATCTTACAACGAGCTGAAACACGCGATGAAGGTCCTGCCATGGCTGGAGACGAATTGCTATCAGCTTTCAAAGTTGCAAGTTTTGCCTTTGATGAAGACAAAGCAGTTATGGAAGTAAAGAAAGAAAATGTTGAAGATGAAAGTAAAGATTGGGTGTGTATTCGAAATTACATGAAAGGAACAAATAAAATAACAAACATGACAAAATAACAATTAAACAACATTTACGTATTTTAGGACGACATCATACCAGAGAATGTTCGGAAAACTATTGCCGAGCAAGAGAAAAATAAAGAAATGGAGGACTTGTATCTGCCACCAAGGAGAAAGAACCTGCAAGCTAACAATGCTGACGGCAGTAAGTCTTACTATTAAGATTTGTACTCGTTTTTTACTAATTCCTATGATGGTAGTCACCTAGTTGCTAAAGTATTACCTTGCCTTTTGAATCATGGAGTTGTATGCTTGTCAAATTTTAAATTCCTCCTCTTTTTTACTAAACTCTTTGCCAAATTTTTATATGGTTGAAAACTAAGACGTTGTACTTATTACACAGCTGAAGGCCGCAGCAAGCGTCGCGGGCGCGGCTCGGGTGATGGCGGCGACGGCGGCGACGCGGAGCTGGACGGTGATGCTGAGAGTGACGCGTCCGACGCCAGCGCCGACGACGACCGGCCGCGCAAGCGGGGCCGTCCGCCCGCCTCGCACCGGGAGAAGATCAAGGGATTTACTGACCAAGAGGTAAATTTTTTTTTCGATCTTCAGTGGTTTCTTTGTCAGTATAAAATAAATACGTGACACTGTTCGCCATTATGACGTTTTAGCCAATAGGAACAGTCAAATTCTAAGATTTGTTTGTAAGACGATCCTCCTAGTGTAATGACTTGTTAAATGGAGGTCTTGATCTTATATCTTTGAATAACTCAGTCAAGATAGCTTAGTTAACTAAACTGTGTTGTACAATAATTGACGAAAAATTTCATTATTTATACCTAGGCTTATACAATTCTAGATTCGAAGATTCGTGAAGAGTTTCAAGAAATTCTCTGCGCCTCTGAAACATCTAGATAGTATCGCGTGTGATGCAGAGTTACAGGAGAAACCACTCGCTGAACTTAAGAAGTTAGGGGAAATTCTTCAAGAGAGGTGTAAAGCAGTGCTCAATGACACGTCAGAAGCTGCAAGTAAGTAATAATGACATCTATTCGACATATACATACTGTTACACGCTTTCCAATGTATAATAAGAAAAAATGGTAAATAATGTCGAATACCCGATAATTTCACCGCTGCAATAAATATTTTGTTTCCAATATTGATTGGTAAAAAAATTCTTGCAGACGAACAAACAGAAGGTCGTAAAAACACTAGAAAGACGTTCAAACTCGGTGGAGTTCCTGTTAATGCTAAGACGATGGCGGCGTGCCAGAATGAACTGGCTCCGTTGGATGACTTCCTGCCTGACACTAAAGAGGAGAGGCTCAAGTGGCAGTTAGATTTTAGGTATGTATTCATAAAAAAATTGACTTATGAAATTTCTTTTTTTAGAAATAAACATAAAATTTTTGTCCATTATATTTATAGGACAAGACCAGCAAACTTCGATGTGGAGTGGGGTGTAGCAGACGACTCTAAACTACTAGCAGGAATCTATCAATATGGTATAGGTTCATGGGAAGCCATTAAAATGGACTCGTCTTTCGAAATTGGAGACAAAATTCTCACTAACGAAGATAAGAAACCTCAGGCTAAGCATTTACAATCGCGTGCCGAATATTTGTTAAAACTTATAAAAAAATTACTTGATCAGAAGAATGGGAAACAAAAACAACGAAAACCTCGAACAAAACGAGGGAACAAAGAGCCTGTTACTAAAGACATAGTTGAAGACGACGGTAGTTCTGCAGATGAGAATAAGAAATCTAATAAGACTGGTAAAAATGATAAAGATAAGGTTCGTATCTTTTTAAAATAATAATGTAATTACCTTTATAGTTGTTGTACTATAGTAACTAACGATTTATTTTTGTTTGCAGAATAAATCCAAATTAGAAGACATATCCACGCATGACGAAACCTCAAATGATAAGATGTCGAAAGATAGAAAACGAGGGAAGAGAGATGGAAACAGAAAAGGTGACAAATTAAAACCACGAAGTAAAAAACCTGCTGGACCTATGCATTTTACTGCTAATAATGAACCAAGGGCTTTAGAAGTTCTTGGCGACCTTGACCCGTCAGTTTTTGAAGAGGTATGATTGAGCACAGATTACTTTAGTACTCCTAGTATATTATCGAATTTAAATTACCCTCAAGCCTCTGGCATAACACATTGGGGAAATCTTTTGGGGTGTGCTGGTTTCTTCAAGATGTTTTATACAAAATGATAATTGATTTTTAATATGCACATGTTTTCATAAAGTCATTTGTGCGTGCCTGGTTTGATCCTCTGACCTTTAACTCGTGCCAGTCATGTAGTGATGTGACTATTAAATCACACGATGATGATGATGTTAAAACTGCTTTTTTACGACGACTTCATAAGTGAAGTCGTCGTAAAAAACTAAGCACAAGACTAAGCACAAATCATCACATCAATCACTCTACCATCACCAGTTTCTACAGAAAATAATGGTTCTTAAGAAGGCAATAATCAACGAGAGATTTGTTACATGCTACGTTATCTTCTATATTCAATCTGTTTGTTTCACACACATTATATTTATTGTAGTGCAAAGAAAAGATGAGGCCAGTCAAGAAAGCGTTGCGGGCACTTGATAATCCAGATCAAACATTGTCTGAGGCGGATCAAGTGACTAGAACGCGGACTTGTCTCTCGCAGATTGGAACACAAATAGACATATGTGTAGATGCGTATCCTGATCCTGAAAAGAAAGTTGAGTGGAGAAGTAATCTCTGGTATTTTGTTTCGAAATTTACTAATTTCGACGCAAAGCAGCTTTATAGGTTATACAAATATGGACTAAAGAAAAATGAAGGATCAAGTAAAAAAGTTGGGAAGCGCAAAGAAAATGCTAAAGTTAGTATAATTTGTTGAGTGGAAAGAAATCTTAAAATAAATATTGTTAATGAATATTATCTAATATCCTTATCTTATTTGCAGTCTAATAATAAAAATAATCACAATAGTAACCATGTAAAGTCAAAAAAAGATATAAAATCCGATAATGCTAATGTTAAAAAAGAAAAGAGGTCAAAAACTGAGCGAGATAAAAGCAACGATAAAATTCCGCACACATCGGGAATAAAAAGAAAGTTGGAAGAAGGGGAGTGTGATCCAGAACCCAACGAAAATAAACGTCACGAAAGGTAAAATAATATTATCTAAATTTTGGGTTTTTATGAATATTTCATTGGTAACTAACATTCTTGGACTCATTACACTCGCCCGCCTGCTTCCTCATTAACAGTTTTCATATTAATACTCTTTCTCATCAAATCGCTAACATCTCCTGTGTCGCTCACCACCATTATCGCTTCTTCCATCCCTGCAGACATAAACACAAGCACAAGGATCGCAAGGATAGGGATAGGAGCCTGAAGCGGGACGATTTGATGTACAGAGAGCGGAGTCGATCGGAGCGGGACCGAGAGCGGGATCGTGACAGAGAACGAGACCGGGACAGGGAGCGGGAGCGTGATCGAGAGCGAGACCGGGACCGCGAGCGCTCGCGCACGCGGCGGGACAGTGGCGGGCCGGGCGCGGCGCGCTCCCGCCCGTCCTACGCCATGCAGCACGCGCACGCCGAGCACGCCGCGCACCCGGCGCACGTGGCGCACGTGGCGTGGACGCCGCCCGCCTACCCCGGCCCGCGCCAGTACCGCAGCGAGCGCACGCCGCGCCCGCACGACAAGAGGAGGTCAGTCATCTAGCTAGCCGGCTCTTTCATTGTCTCTAGCTATTGCGGGTTTTATTTTACTTTGTTACATTTTCAGCAGGTACAGCGGCTTCGGTGGTATGCCAGGCCCGTACGGCGGGTATTACGACAGCGCAACCATGGCGGGAGGCATGGGCTTCCCGCCAGTGCGGCCTTACCCAGAGGAGTGGCGGGGCTACACGCAGCCAGAGTATGCTTACGACGAGCGGGACTATGAGCGGGAGGTGTACAGAAGAGATTACGACCGTCGCGCGCCTCCCACATAATGCCGTAGTACTGTTGCCCCTTGTACATACAGTGTATTTTTTATTTTGTAAATAGATAGCTTGTAGATCTCTTTCTGAGAACGCTGGTTTAACCGTGAAAGTGTAAAGTTTAAGTGACAAAAAGTGCTGTGGTTTTTATCTATGTGATAAGCGAAAGCGCATCGATTTGAAACGGGACATTATTAGTGACATTTTATATGTAAGACTGTATAGTAAATTTATTTATTGCCGAATCTGTCGATTAATTGTTAATGTACAGAATTTAGAAAAAAAATACCATTAATTTTATATTGTTCCACTTAGTCGCAGTCTTAAATATTTCTTAATCTATAATCCAATTTTCTATTTATTTGATGCTCATATCATGATTTATGTATTTAATTTGACAGAAACAAGTGATATAAATAGGTCTTAGTAAATGTACAAAATTTAGCAATTGTTAGTAGGTTTGCATGTAATTTAAAATCATGTGCAATTTCAATAAATTGTGTATAGCTTACAGAAGGGGCACATAACTTTTGTCATTGCATTTTAGCAGTGGACAGGAAAGAGTTTTAATTTGTAAAGTCATTTCTCATTTTGCGTGCATTTCCGAGTCCTGTCATGGCTCGTACAATCCTATTTTTATACATTATGTAAAGTCTTTATTCTCTCGTTACATGCAATTGTGAATGTAATAAGAGTGAAAATGTCTTAAATGGTGTAAACCATGATAATAAATAAACATATTAAATTTGATTAGTTTTGTTTTTATTAAAAACCTGCTGTAACAACAATAGTGTCTGCAAACTTTGACTAATATTTCATTCAAATAAAATGATAGCTTTTCTTACCTCAAGTTTAGCTTTCTTCCATTAGTGAAAATATTTTTTAAATAGCTACCGATAGATGTTACCCCCTTTTTTTTTGTCGTGTGGAAAACTATGAGTACCCCACCGCTAAGGGCTGGCGATGGGGTTAGATATTACCCCCTTCAAACAAATTTAAAGTATACAGTATACAGTGTGCCTTCCATCAAGTGCACATTGAAATAAAGTGAAACTGGACAAATTTATCTATAGGAAAAATATACAAACATGTAATAATATAGGTAGGTAGTCTATCTCTAAACCTTTTCTCTGATATGGGGTAAAGTCTAAGCACACCGACCGGCCTAGCCAAGCATAAGTAGATCGAGAAAGTATCGAATAGATATCAATCAGCGGAAACAACAATTAAAAATGAATTGTTGATGGCCCAGTGTCAGCGATGTAGCTAAGTTGCTCAACAAGATTAAGCGCTCGATGTCGCAGGTTCGATTTACGCACGGGACAAGAAGTAATTTACAGATATTTTGTACCGGTCTGGGTGTACCTTACAAACAGTCGGAGGTTTGCCAGACTTGACTTGCCAGATGCGTAGTCATCCCTAGTAAGTCTGTGCTTGCCAGTCAACGGTCACCCCCACTAGGCTATCACGACTCACTAAGCCTTCAAGTACCTATAGCACGTCTAAAATGCTTTATGGATCAATCCACATGGGGCCAGGTACATACCATGCTTTAGTATATTACTAATGATCAACACTGATGCAATGCAAACAATCAATCAGGTGATCAAGACGTGTATAAGTAGGATGTTACAATACGTATCTAAATTAAGAACAAGTTTAAAAATTCTACAGAGAAATTCGATTACGAGCAAGATTTGAACCCGAGCTTCCAGCCACCGCTGCGCGGGCAACTAATCGATTTTACTTTCTACAAAAGTTTGAAACATATCAGCACTTAATTTCCATAACAGTTAAAGGTGCAGGTGTTAGCGACAATAGCGACTGTGCGTCGCGCACCTTCTATAAATAACGATTAGAAGCCAAAAAAAAATTAAGCTACTTACAACTTCTTATTAGAGCTTATAAACGTTTTTGTACTCAGGGTAGACCTACCAAGTAACAAAAAATAAATTCAAAGAGAATAAGAAAGGCTTTAGAAAAAGTCACGCTCATTATCTAGATCTAGATAGTACTTCTTTATACTGAGGTTCACATTATTGACTGTACAATTTTTCCCTTACTGTAAACTCAATGGTCCAGTCGCAGTGCGCATGATCGGTAGTTCATTCAGACAAGTCCTCAACTCAGCTTCACTTCAGTAGCCGTCCGTCGATTGCGGGGCACACCGTGCTGACGATATCGGCTTGTGCAGGGGAACGATTCAGAATTTATATAAATTATTCGTAAATACACAAACGTGTTGTAAAATTGCTACATACACATTTTGTACCTATAGAAAATTGAAAAGCGAATAGGTATTGGTGAGTAACTTTTAGATCTTCACCCTGAAGTCATAATATCTATCCTTGCCTAATTAAGTTTTCTTGTAAATACAAGCAAACCTATTGTTTTTATTGATCGTAAGATTGTTTATGTCCTAAATACGAATTAGAATTTATTAACAGCAAATTTGGTGTCTGTAAAGGTTTAAATGATTGGTATTTTTGTAGAAAAAGTGCAATGCGTATATGATGTGTGATGGTGGATACAAGAAGGGCCAAGTGCGGCGAGCCAGCCGGACAATGGTGAGCGTGACGCTGCCGGCGCTGTTCGTGCTGGTGGCGGTTGCTGACTGCTGTTATCTGTTCCCTAGTGGTAAGCAAGGATTAGAGGGTATCAAGTAGGCTACATTTATTACCTAGCAGGCATACCGAATAGTGTCACGGATAGACCGACCTCTCAATGACTACTAAATAATACGAACGAACTTAATAGAAATGAATGAAGAATGTTTAAAAAGGATGAAGAGGACTTTCACTTACAGCTTGGCAATCATGAATCTGAGGCAGTGACAGCTGGAAGTAAAACTAAAATCTTAAAAACTAAGTTTGTTAGTAGATACCTACTAAAAAAACTTAAATATGATTTAGGATTTTACTCTATTTGATTATAAAAAAAAAGGACAAAAAAATCGTCATAGAAATATGTAAGCACCTAATAACTAGGAATTTCAAATTGTTAGAATGAGAAGTGCGCCAGTAGCGCTCCCAATTTTTCCAGACTCTTTTTTGCCAAACTGTATGTGTGGTTTTAATAAGCTATTATATCAGACGTACCGGATCCGTGTCGTGGAGTGATTTGCGGGCCGGGAGCGCTGTGCCGGCCGACCCCCGATGGACGTGCGTACAACTGCGAGTGTCCAACCTCCTGCCCCAGCTACGGCGACCACGAGGGATCACGCCCTCTCTGTGCAAGCGACGCTCGCGACTACCCTGGCGAATGTGAAATGCGAAGAGCTGCTTGCGAGTCCAACACTAATATAACTTTCAAATATTACGGTAAATGTGGTAAGTATTCAGTTTAACTAGGCTATACATTATATACTGCCTAGAAAATCATATGTCCATAAGATGCTGATATCCATTGCTAAGATGTATAGCTATAACTCTTCTTGTAGCGTTTCTTTAGCGAAGAAGCACTGCGTCGTAGCTGTTGTATCTAAATGACATCGGGCAATGCGAAGTTCTTCAACAAATCGGAGACAGACTGCTAGACTTAATTTGCGGTTGCAGATCCTTGCTCGGGAGTAACCTGCCCCGATCCCGAAGTGTGCCAACTGGACGATCGTCGCGCGCCATCCTGCCGGTGTGCCGAACCGTGTCCTCTTGAGTTCTCTCCCGTGTGTGCCTCGGACGGCAAGACTTATTCCAACGAGTGTCAGATGCACCGGGAATCTTGTCGTGCTAGGAAACAGTTGAAAATCGTTTTCAAGGGACAGTGCAGTTCTGGTAAGTAGAATAGCTAGAATGATAGCGGTTGTAGTACCTATGAAGCCATATAAAAGCCAGATAAGGTGAGTTATCGGGCAAACATAAGTACCTACCTAAGTATATACTTATTACTTTAAAAAAACTTATACCTACTTGATTCAACTTAATTTTTTGAGAAAAAGCTGTGGGATATTAAGCTGATTTCTTTCTTCTTTACCGAGAGCAGGAGTAAATCCTTGCGCGGAAGTGGAGTGCCGTCACGGCGCAGAGTGTCGTGTAGAAGGCGGCGGCGCCGTGTGCGCGTGTCCTCCGCAGTGCGAGCCGGTGTTGCGCCCCGTGTGCGGTTCGGACTCACGCACGCACGACAGCGAATGTGAACTGAGACGGGCTGCCTGCCTCTTGGGAAGAGAGCTGAGAGTACTTCACGCTGGTGCTTGCGGTATGAACCTTTTCTTATAAACAACATAATGAAAGGAGCTAAAGACTTGCTAAAAAGAATAATCGGCTAAGAATAAAAAAAAAAACATAAAAAGACATTAATTTGCCGAACAGATAAACAAATAAACAGACAGAAAGCGAGCTATATTGCTTATCCAAAAATTAAACTTGACAGACAGATAAGAAAGCGAGTTGATAAAAACGTGTTAGAATCATTGTGTTAATATCGAAAACCTATTTCGCGTAGCGGGAGAAAGTTCGCGCAGGTTCACGACAGAAACCAATTGCGTGCACCTGCGCGGTATAAATTTTCTCGCCTTTCCTTCTTCGGTCCCCCAAAGAGATCTATCTACTATTGCTCAAATAAAGTCATTTTTTCAGTCTCACGCAAGTCAAGCTGTTCTTGTAACCCAGGTTCCAACGGCGTATGCGCGGACCGTGTGTGTCCTCACGGCGGCGAGTGCGTGGCGACGAGCGGGCGCGGCGTGTGCCAGTGTCCGCGCTGCTCCAACGAGTTTGCGCCCGTCTGCGGCTCTGACGGCATTTCGTACGGCAACCGCTGCAAGCTGCAGCTGGAGGCGTGCCGGCATCGACGTGACGTGCAGGTGTTGTACGACGGACCTTGCAGTGAGTTATATTTTTGCTTTTCACACACATATTCAGTTTATTTAAAACCGATTTATTAATAACAAAATATATTAGCTAGGTACACAGTACACATGCTATACACATTTTTATTTCATTTCATGTTTAGTAATTCGTTATTCTTCTAACATGTAACGTTAATCTGAAAGTGGGATTGGGCTTCCTCTGCTTTTATATTGCTCAGTCAGATGAACGTCCTGTATTGAAAAATGTGTAGCTTACAAGGTTTTTCTTACCGTGAAATTTCAGACGCCTTAAAAACTTGCTGGAGTGAAAGCAACTTTTACAAAGGGATCAACTCCTTGAGTTGATCATTCCAAAAATTAAAAGTTCACTATTATGTTTTGACAGACGGGTGTGAAAACAAAAAGTGCGAATTCTACGCAGTGTGCGAGAGCGACGGCGTTTCTGAAGCGAGCTGTGTGTGCCCAAAACATTGCGAGGAGGGGACGGTAAGAACTACTAAATTACCATAGCCTACAACTCCTATTGCCACAAATAGCAGCTGGCGACCACAGAACACATACCCTGACGGTTGAATATCTATTTACAGGAAACGGAAGAGGTTTGCGGTACAGACAATAAAACGTACAGCAGCGTATGCGCATTGCGTGACACAGCTTGCAAGGAGAAGAGGCGGCTTCATATCAAGCACATGGGATCTTGTGGTATGGAACTTTTTTTTGCTATCCGAGCGTTGCATTTCAGCCTTTTATGCCAATTTTAGGATTTTGGCCCGTGATTGTTCTCATCATCTGCCGCCAAAGCGCCTCATAAAACGACTGATAGCATATTCGCATTGGTCTAATTCTCCGTAAGTTTCGAATCAGCAACTACAGCATGGGAAACGCTATCATAGGTATACCTAGTTGGAGTTTAGCTGTTTTCATCTGCATGATTACTAAACTGGCGTATGTTAGCCCATAAGCTTCGTGGATTGTTAAGATGCGCGAACTTACGTCTTTGCCGTATTCTTTGTTGTTCAGGGTCAGTTTTTCGTTGTTAGGGAATCCGACCGAATCACTATTATAGTGGTATTGATGTCCTGAATATCTTTGAATCTTTCGGGAACCGTACTTTCTCAGGAGGTAAGCTACATCCATTGGTGGATACACAACATTTCCTGAAAAATGGTCGACACGCTCGCGTTATTTGGTCATTCGTATTTCTTGGACTAGATTGAGCGACCGCCGACGATGGGAGAGTTAAATTAAGTGGCTTGCTCTAAACTTCTTTTTACCATGTTTTGTTGGATACTTCACTTTAGCCATGAATAAATAGGATAGATGTAAATGTTAATATTTATTAATCCCCGTTCCAGAGTCATGTGCGGAGGTAGTGTGTCCTCCGGGCACGTGGTGCGCGCGCGGTTCGTGCGGCTGTCAGGCGCCGTGTGCCGAGGCGCCGCGCGAGCCCGTGTGTGCCGATAATAGGCGCACGTACCCCCATCACTGCGCGCTCAGGCGCACCGCCTGCGAGGCCACTGCGCGCGGAGAGCCAGCGCCCAGAGTCGCCTACTATGGAGAGTGCACTGAACAAGACGAGAACAACACAGCAGGTGAGTAGTGTATGAGAAACAACTTTCCAAAGCCTGCACCATGATATTGTTAATATATTTTTTGTGAATTTTTTACATGTTATAGCACATGATAGCTTATTAAATATAATTATTTAATAAGAAAATTTGAAAAAACAACTGATACGGATGGGATTGTTTATATAGCTTTTCTTAAGCACAAAACAATTGGCCTTGTGGTACAGCAGCAGCACAGTAATTATCTGATTTTTGCTGCCCCGGTTTCTGACACTCAAAAAAAATTTACCATCGTTTAGGGGTCCATGTTGTGAATATTCCATTTTTAAATTAACCTACAATATAGGGCTTTTTTGTAGTCTGAAACAGGGTATTCTAGTAGGTACCTACTATACATAAATCTTCTTACAGATGGGAACAGATCAGCAAAGCTGACAGACTTGAGCAACGAGATCCGTGCAGGCGACGAGAACACCGAAAACTCGAGCGATGCGGCTACGGGCACGGCCGTGTGCGCACGAGTGCAGTGTGCGTACGAAGCGACGTGTGCTGTCGACTCTAACGGACAACCCAGGTACTAACAATATTCATTTGTTTGGAATTCATACTTATTCTGCCCTTGGATATCTATTATCTAATGGCATGCAAAACGAATGGCATGATAGATATGTCTATGAAAGGAATAAATGGAAAATATAAAATTTAGAAAACAAAATTTACATAAGTGCTAGATTTCTACCTAATTATCTACCTAATAAGGATTGATACCTAACCTAAAATTTTTGTAAAATGTGGCGAAATGCATAAAAAATATTGGAAAACCGTCAAATTAAGCTGAGGTTAAATTTTCTAAATTCCTGAAGTGGGTTATCGCTATCCTTTTTCCTTTCAAATGTCAAAAATCAGTCTTACTCAGATTTGAAAGACATAGGTAACTTAAACTTAACCGCCAATTATGACGTCATAGTGTTGCCTTCTTTAGTAAATAATGTTCAAACTATTGAGTTATTGCGTTATATTTTTTATTCATTTCTAATTACAATAAACTAGCGTATGTAACCTATTCTTAACGCATTTAGCTGGCGACCAAAATATTACAAAAGGCATATTAATTGAAATTTTAATATTCTGTTCCTAGGTGTGCCTGTCTATTTGACTGCGCCGCCGCAGCCGCAGTAGCTTCATCTTCAGCGCCTGTGTGTGCATCAGACTTGCGTCTGTACCCAACATTGTGTCATATGAAGCTAGAAGCTTGTCGGAGGCAGGAGGACCTGAGGCTACGGCCTCTCGCACTGTGCCGAGGGTTAGAGGTAACTTAATAAATAATACAAATACAAAATAACATAACAATACAATAATAATACAAAATATTGTATAAACTAGGATCTCGAACTACAATTGGATTACCCTTGTAATTCCGCGTGACCTTAAAAAAAGTTTATTCACGAGTTTAACATAGTCATTGGTGTGTCAATTAATAATATTTTACTGATTAAGCATGATGTGTTTGCATCTACTTAGAAAGAGGGATCTTTTCTCTGTAAAACATATTATTTATTTTGATTTGAAAGACACGTGGCGCCATCTATTATCATAAGAACGTTATTGTTGTTTTCCTCGGACACTGTATATTTTTTCTTATGAAAGGTACTCTTTGTCCGTTTCTGTACACCTGACGACGTATATTCAAAATTTTAGGATGATCGGTTCAGTGGTTTAGGCGTGAAAAGATAACAAACAAACTTACTTTCGGATTTATAATAATAATTATTAATATATTATTAGTTAGGATTTAAAAAACTCAAATGAATACATATTTGTGTTCGCGACTTTACAAAAAGTATAATAGATAGTCTTCTTCCCACAGCAACCTTTCAGAATACCTACTTTCATAATATGGTAACTTCCTTCGCAGTTCAGGCCCTGTGGGGAAGCTGAGCCGCTAACAGATGCTGGAGGAAGACCCATCGACTGTGGTGGCGGACCACATAGAAAGGACTGTCCAGTTGGCAGCTTTTGTCACCACACTGCTAAAGCCGCGCGGTGCTGTAGAAAAGGTTATTTGTTATTTCCACTTAACGATCCATGTTGATTAGCATTTGTTTAGAGACGCTTTATTTGTGTTGCTTATCGCTGAAAATCTACGCGCTATGAATGCGCATGCGTTTCACGTTTAAGGTGCAAAAACATAATATGAGTATAGTAGATATGAATTAGGTATATAAAATATTAGTAGGTAGTAGTAGATATGAATTAAGTATGTACACAATTTATTATCCTCCCTCTAAGTATTTAAATCATTTTTTTTAAGATAGCATTTAAATAGTAGATTCTAAAAGCTTTGTTAGTTTATATTATGCCTTAAATTTACGGAGCTTATGTGATTAATGAGTAGGTACCTATTATGTACTCTACCCTAAAATCTGTAAAGCTACACAGCTTTCTTATTAGAAATTGCTTATCTCAGGAATTAATAGACTGATAAGAAAAAATATAGGTAGGTACCTATCTATTGCATTCGCTAGCCCATTTATAGAGAAAATTTAATTTATCGCGGACAAAGTCGCGGGCGACAGCTACAAATATATCTTATCGCTAAAGCACTATTAACACAGTTCGTTAGCAATAAAATTTCACGCTTTCAACTGCTTTGCATAAAACAACAATGCTTCGAAGTTGCGTTTTGTTAACTGCACAAAGAGTAAACAAGCCAGAACCAAATGCATTCAGACCTGTCATAATTAAATCTACGCCTTTTGTCGAACCGACTGCCGAGAAAATCGCACACTACCGTAGTTCCAGAAAGTACGCAATGCAAACGTCGAGCCCACTGAACTAATATACCTACTTGTTTGAATAATTTATTTAGAAAGTTGCATTGCTCAAAGACAAATACGTCTTATTTACATATTTGTATGATCTATTTATGGTACACACGTGAAGTGAAAGACATTATTGGTACCTCTTTCCAATATCTTTGGTACCTACCTAATGAAGATAGCGGATGTTTACAAATCACACATTTTTTTTATAATGAAGTTGCGTTGTGTTCATACGTAACGTTTATCGGTCTGATGTAATTACTTAGAAGAGCAGCTTTCTATCAATGTTGATTAGTTATACATAGAAGGTATAGACGAAAAACGCTTTATTTGTGTAGCTAATCACCAAAGATTGCGCTGGTGCAAATAATTTGTACCAATTTTAAACGAATTGATTACTGGGGGTTACCATATCAATGCGAATATCTCTTACTTTATCTTTCGCGTACCAGATAATAATAATAAAGACTATTTTAATATAATTTAATGATCTTAGAAAAGAAACTGTTATGAGTGGTGATATATTTTGTGACATTTCAAATAGTTCAAGTTATTCAGAAGTCAACTTAACTTAGACGTATACTAGTATACAGAGTTAATATCTGTGAAGTTTAGTACTGAACATCTTTTTATCTACCTCCAGATAAAGCAGTTGTAGAGAAGAAAGGTTGCCAAGAATCGTGGCACGGGTGCTGCGCGGACGGCGTGACTGCGGCGCGAGGCCCGGGCGGCGCCGGCTGTCCTGCGGTGTGTGGCTGCCACCGCCTCGGCTCCGTCACCGAGCAGTGCGATGAATCAGGACAGTGCGTCTGCCGGCCCGGTGTGGGAGGCCTCAAGTGTGACCGGTGCGAGCCTGGGTATTGGGGGCTACCGAGGATTGGGGTTGGACATACAGGCTGTATACGTAAGTGTTTTCGGGATCTCAGGTGTAAAAGCATTGCTGAAATCTAGCAAAGCAAAAGCAGCTAAACTACAGAATTCCATGTCTGAACTGATATCGTCCATAATTTTAAGTGAATTTTCTGTAGGAAAAATGCAAATGTTTTTTTTTATTAACATAATATTTAGGTATAAGCAAGATATAAGTTGCATTCTTATATTGAATTCGTTATTGTAGAAAATTTTGTGATAGTCTTCCGTTATGTGTTCCACTTGTAACATTTTGGTCATATTTACTAATGAAATATCAACATGATTTATTAAAAAACTGGCTAAGTGGGAGTCGGACTCGCACGCCGAAGAAAACACGTTTTTTGTATGGGGACCCCTTTTATTTATAAACTTTATTGTATTTTTTTTAAATATTTTAGCGGCAATAGTATTTCACAGTGTAAAAATTTTAATTGCCTACGTATAACAGTTTAAAACATAGAGTTCGGGACATATTGGCGGACGGACAGCTGACACTCAATAATATAGAGTCCCGTTTGATACCCTTTGGGTACAGAAGGGACCATTTCCAAGACTGCCTCGTTAATAACATTATGTTGTCTTACAGCTTGTGGCTGCTCGGCGTTTGGTTCAGTCAGAGAAGACTGTGAACAGATGACTGGTCGTTGTGTTTGTAAACCTGGCATTCAAGGACAGAAGTGCACTGTTTGCTCCAACCATGAACATACCTTGGGAGCAAATGGATGTTTTGACCGTGAGTCTAATCCTTATTGAACAAAGTTTATATACCAATTTTGTATTTTGTACTTTATGAAACTGTCACGTAATAGAGGTTATTAAAACACGAGTGTAAGTTTAATATTCACGATTGTCTTACACATAATTATCTACCTAACTTAGTAATACGGGTCATTACACACTACCTTATAGAAAAAAGTTTTGAAATTATTTTGTACATGCATGTGTTTATAATATAAAGTCTGTAAAGTCTGAAAAGTTTTTAATTTTATAATTAGAACTTTACGATATGAGTGTAAATAAAAGTATTTTTTCCACAGCGGAATCAACGCAACTTCCAGCAACTAACTGCGACCATATGACGTGCTACTACGGCGCACACTGCTTAGTTCGTAGCGGGCTCGCGACCTGCGAGTGCGGTACCACAGAGTGTCCACCGACTGACGGCCCTTCTGTTTGCGGTAGTGACGGACGCACTTACCTCTCTGCTTGTCACCTGCGCACGCACGCTTGCAGGACTCAGTCAGACGTGGTGGTACAGGCGTTCGGCCCCTGCAGTGAAGAAGCGCCTCACGTGCGTCGAGGTAGCCGCTCCTCTAGGTCCAACCGCTCGTCCCTCACACGCCAAAATAGTGATCTTCACAAGAACACCGTTGAAACTGATAAAACATCGCTCAAAGATTTTGAATACATCAAACAGAGTCCTAACTCACTGCAGTTCACAGACGCTTCCGTAGACACCAGTGATAGTGGCAAACCCGATAGTCCTGAACCCGAGCTGACATGTATCGACATTCTCCCACCAGTTGGATATCGCTAGACTTGTAAGCTAGACATTTTGTAGAATTCATTTCGTAGTAGAATATTTATTTAATATAATTCAGATTTAATTATACTTCCAACTGATATTCACAGAAAAAGTCTATACTCACTCTAGTAGTGTTATAGATAATAACTTCGATGGAAAATGTGCTAAGTCTAACAAAAGTAAGGATATTCATTTGTTTGATGACGTTGAAGAAGAATTTGATTCTAATGAAGTAGAAGATTCTTCACAGTATGAGGAATACTTAGAAGAGAATAGAAATGATAATATTTACGAAGTGCCATTGTTTGACGGTAAAGCGAGAATAACGGCTCGTGCGAGGCTTCCTGCTAAACGCTTCGATATTTGGGCAGAAGTCTCAACGGTTTGTGGTAGAGGAGCATTGGTGACTGCTTCGGGGACAAGGGACCATTTGTGGCTTGGATTTGTGAAAAATAGAGCCGTATTACGTTGGGATGCTGGCAGTGGGCCATTTGAATTGCATACTGGGAATGCTAAAACTGACGGAACGTCAAAGATATCTGCGAGGAGGTATAAAAAAGATGCAGTTTTGAAGCTCGGATCCTCGTCAGCGCGGGGATCGGCGCAGGGACGAATGAGTTCTTTGGATGTCGATCCTTACATCTACATCGGACATCCTCCGGATAATGTTACAAAGTTAGTATCTGTACAATTAATTTACTGTTTCAGTAGTCATGATTTGAGGGTATTTCAAAAATATATAAACATTAATACAGATTATAATTATTTAATAAGAAAATTTGAAAAAACAACTGATACGGATGGGATTCGAACCCACGATCTTCGACGTACCGTGTCGACGCTCTAACCGCTGAGCCACCGTATCCCACCAGCACCAGTCGAAATTTCAAATCTCTTTAAACGCCTAGGGCGTGTGGCGACATCTATCGGAATACATTACGTTGTAATACATTAAGTTGTTTTTTCAAATTTTCTTATTAAATAATTATATTTAATAAGCTATCATGTGTTATAACACGTAAAAAAAATCACAAAAATATTAATACAGATTGTCTGGTGCATCTGGGATTCCCGGTTTCGTGGGTTGTGTCCACCGGTTGCGTGTGAGTGGCCGCGACTTGATACCTCCTTCAAGAGGACTGACCATCTCGTCGTTTGGACTGCGATCTTGTACTCCTCACAATTTGGCTCGACTGGTATGTCCGTAACAATTAACTTTTAAAAATAAACCTTTGTTGAACATTTGATCCTTAATAGTTATATCAACGATACCTACCCCAGTATATCTCATGTACTGGTTTAAGTTATGTGATATTCAGTGAGAAATGTAGATTGTGATATTATGACAGCGGCCGATTATTGGATAACAAAAATAATATTGATTTTATACACTGGAGATAACTACGCCATCTAATTTGTTTTTTCTCTATCCACATCTCTATGTATATAAACCTTTTTGTTTATGGTTATTCATCATTTTGATGAAAGTGATGAATTGTAGTGAAGTGCCAAATTATATCGTATTATTATTTTAAATGATTTATTCTGTTGTTTGTTACATGAATTAAGATCTCTGTTATCTCCTTTAAGATATAGTTAAATTTAATGGACGTTTAAATTTTATACATTTTAAAGTAGAACTATTGCAATAGTGATGTTATAGTACCTTCTTAAATTACTCCAACTGTACTGATTCTATTACCTATGCTATACCTTGCAATGTGATATTCGTGTAACTTGAATTTCTAACCTTTTCCTAATGTAACTATTGTTATCTATAACATATCTAATTCTATGCATTTTATAATAAATTATCTCCTTTTATAAATACAGTTATTTGAATTATTGGAGTATTTTTATTTTCTTTTACGAAATCATCTTAATTTAATATGAATCTAAACCCTTAGTGACTTGGATCTTTTCGCCGGTGCTTTCTCAGGACTAGGGGGCGATCTATTTTCGTATTATGGGACACAAATTCTGTGAGACTATGAATATTTATGGGATATGAATATTTACAGATTATTAAACCCAGATAGATATTAAACCTATTATCAATTAGTTTAGGCTTATCTAGATAGCAAAAAAGTCATACTTAATAGACATTCATAATTGTTTATTGTATTTTTAGTTCTTTTTTACCCATTATTTAGCGTATTTAAATGTGTTGGTACCTGAAGCTGAAATGCCGTGCCGCCGCACCGCAAACCTGAGTTTTTACGTTCTTCATTCAACCTACAGCTACTTCTTCCATTGCTTCCACGTACCTTGCAAATTACCAAAGGGTAAGTATACACTAGAGCATTTAATAGGAGATCGAGATGTATCATCCTTTCACAAATCGAATATTGAGCACGACAACGCGACGCTCGACCCTTTGCTACAACCTAATTTTACAAACCGACGAGCGAATTTGTGTAACATTTTATCGAGCAAGGACGAGAGCGGACTTCCGACATTTCAACAAAAATAGAAAAGTCGCCGCAGTAAGAATTACGTCGGACACAGCGTCGAGCATTTAGGAATGTTACATTACATGGGAATCCTTTTTTAAATTATGCTTTTGCTTGTATTGTACCTACCATTCTAAATCTATAAGCAAAGTATTAGATGAATGATGAGAGGAGAAAGTTGGGGCATATAAAAGCAAAATAACTATTAGGTATGGGGAAAGAAAAAATTGAGAATTGTGGATACCCGGGATTATAACAATAAAACATTGTAGTACCTACTAGGTAAAATTAGAAACGCCTACAGACTGCATTAGGAGTTTGGCAATTGGAATGTATTGTAAAATTAATCGTTATGAATAAAGTTATTAAAAATAATAATTGTAAGTTTTTACTATTATAATTTTTTTACAACTGAAACATATATTATCGTGAAAATAATTTTAATGTAAATGCTTCAGTGTTACACAAAACTTAAGAAGCACAAAATTATGAAGCGAATAAAATGGACCTGTGAAGAGTCGAGGATTTTCCCGATCGACCACTAGGACGAGATTCGTCATAACTTAAGTCAAAAGCTAGAATAAATATTGTCGTTTAATAATTTTATAGGTAGAGACACTTGTCATTCGCCACTGGATTAGCGATGTGCGATTTTTATTCGAGCTTTAGCATAGCGAGGTCGTCGGCAAATTAGGCAGGTAGGTATAGGTACCTAGATGCTGTCGCACAACACGAATATTTAATTGTGTCTTAAAACTAACAGCTTATTATCGCGCAATATGAATTACCATGCCATCTGTTATTTATATAAAATACTAAATGCAGTAAGCGTGAACGTCACGCCAGCATACTCACTCATAATATGGGGCTATAACTTTCAAAGTACCTCAATGGTATGTGTATGCTAGAGGCAGAGAGAGCTATACAATATTTCCCCTGTACTTAGCAGCTAAAGCTAATTGCCTTTTTTAACTTATGTAGGTATCAGTGATTTTTAAAAATGTAAATTTTTGATAAGTTTTTGCATTTCAATAACACTTTGTCTGCAATCACAATTACAATTAAAATGCCAGTAACAGTTAACTGTTACCGGACAGTTTATTTACTTTTATCTAGAACTATGTACTTACTTATCTACCTGATAGAAACCGGCTAAAGTAACGGCTATGAAAGTCTGAAACATTATAATATTATCTGTAGTATTCTAGGTAAGTAAGTACTTTATAATAAGAGTTATTGACTTTTAATGCTTTCCTTTTGCACAACTAATTGCCTAAACAAATTTAGAACAAATTTTGCTTATTGGTTAGGTTAGGTTATTTAGTTTACGTTTCGGATTAGAACATAGGCTGCTTTTTTGTCTGGAAATAATGCAAACCTACTAAATTCATGCAAACGAATTCGCGGGTAGATTTAATCAGTAAATCACCTAATGTCATAATCTACATATCAACAACAATGTCTATTAATTGCAGTACGTGGTTGTTATAAAGGCAATTGAAGGCCATTGTTCAGATACCACCTTAACAATTTTCAAAACACCCACGGAAGATAAAATTACCGAATAAAACATAAGGTATTTCTAAATCCAGTCAATAACACGACAGTCAAACTGACAGAAGCACTACATTATTCAAGCTATAATACTCAGACCCCTCCGTTTCATTGCCGGCCCATTATTTTCTTATCAAGGTTTCACCCCTACTTCCCCTTTTATAATCCTTCTTATCGCAGTCTACTCCATAAAAGCCGGGACTTCAAAATTTTAAACCATTATTCTATTGCACGATCAAGTGGTTGTCGTGAATTATTTTTACAAGCTTTCTTTAAGTAATAATTATAGGTTTTATTAAGTATATTATCACCAGCAGAGTCTGCGATTTTTTTCGCTTTGCAGAATCTTTGTTTCAGGCAATGGGGTGTCCATCCTTTATCTTTTATGTCATTCTGTGCGCGAGCCTGACTAGCTCGGTAAATCTATTACGACTCGTATCAAACCCTAAGATTAGCTTATAAAGTGTCCCTGCTTTTGAACACCATGTTCTTATTTCAAGAAGTGTTAACCCCTTAATTAAATTGGATCGTTTTTATTTAGTAAGTAGTCTAAATCATTATAAGTGTCGCCCGCTAAATCCACTAATGTTGGTGTACTAAAATTCTTATTATACACTAAAGAAACTACATTCATACCTCCTGCGTAATTACATACCTACGTAATTACTTACATATTTAGTTCCATCAACCAACAACAAACGTATTTTCCGTCGCCTGATGAACTTGCCTTTTTTGATTTCGATACCTACTTAATATTTTGCATTTAAAATTTGAAATGTATAACTCGCATTATTGCTATCGAATGCGCTTCCTCAATCCTCAATCCTGTTAATTAAGTGCGAATGAGTGAATGTCTTGCTAATACAGGTATAGGTCAGTGGCGTGCCTAGAACCTAATAATAGTGCAAGCCAACAACATTTTTAAAGGTTATATTAAAGAAAAAAAAAGGTTTACGTAATATTATTTTAGTACTCCATTAGTATGACTTGCTTCAGACGACTTCATTGACGGGCTTCGGAAAAATGTATGGTAGGCACGCTCCGGTATAAATACGAAAGTAACGAACCTAAATTTAATGTAATGGTTTAAATTAAAGTTTGTACCTAATGGCTTAACTATTATATACCCATCTAAAAATTGTGGTTAAACCACAGAATAGATAATAGTTAAATTACCACATGCAAGAAGCAGTTATAGGTATTTATATTTACTTAACCGCAATATTTCAGTGCATTCGTGGAGGTAGGTTTGCGGTTACTTTCTGATGGAATTTACTAAGGCTATAAGATCTTTAGCTTTTTTTGCACATGAGTCGTGGTGGCGCATTGGTTACGGACCCGCTTTGCAAGCACGTGAGTATGGGTTCGAGCCTGGCATGTATTAATGTGAATTTTTTAATGTCCATGCTGCAAGCAGTTCCTTTAGAATTTCTATATAGAAAAACCTACTAAGACACAATTTATGTTCGATTTGAACCCAGAGTCTTATGCTCAGCAGCCACGCTTGTATTCACTAGAACAACTTGATAGAAGACAACGCCAAAAATTTCATAACGTACAAGAAAAAATTCAGAATGTATGAACCGAAAGAAAATATTTATGTATTAAAAAGTGAACTCCAGTTGCACGCAGTTGCAGTATCTTGATTTTCCCATATACTACGCTATATAAATAATATAAATTCATGCGGTAATAAATTATGTTAGATATTGTCAAATGGCTCGTGCGTTCCTCTCAGTATAAACTTCAACATAAGTCTCTCACTTTTAACACTACAAGTAAAAAAATACTTAAACGAAAATAATGTTTAAAGTATAAAAATTCTGATAATATCTGAGGATAACATACTCCAGACCCAGCAGTAGCGACTGAACATTGTCAACCATTTGTTTCAAGAAAAAGGTTGGTATACTTATTGTGATGAAATAAGTTGCGAAAATATTTTTTTTACCGCACATGTGTCGTCCTCTAGACATTAAGATTGAGGTGAACCATATAAGCACTCACTTAGGCGACAGACATTAATTTCGTCATAACAGTCGTTTGCCCAACCGCCTGCGCCGCAGTAATATAGCTGAGAGCATCTATTCATTATTTCTCCCTTCCCCTCCATCGCTTAAACGCTGTCGTATTGATATGACTTTCTGCGAGAAATGGGATGATGGAAATTAAGGTACCGTTTGAGCTACAGATTTTGATATTATCTCCCGTTAAGCCGACGTAGTTACTAGCCGGAATGTAATCCGCTACGTAGGTATTCCTTTGGGAATATATTAATAAGATTTTCTTTTGTTGTCAGCTTCCTGTACGTAATGCGTTGCGTGTATCTGTAGATATATGAAATGTAGCGGGTATTATGCGAGCTGGGGATATCACTTTTCCGATAGTGAAGCAGTAACGATCAAAAAAGTAGAGCTATAAGTCACACGCGTTCATTATGGTGAATAATTATCGTGGCCGACATAAAAGCGTTCGCCGGAGTCGGGCACCTACGCCCGGTACATTGTTGGCGACTAAGTGCTTATGAAGTATTTGTTAAGAATGACAACAGAATAGATGCCCGTTTAGTACCGATGGTTTAAAGAAAGGGTCGGGGTCGAGGGTCGAACGGTTAAAATGGCGTAACAAAGGGGACTTTATAAGTGGTGTTAGTGAAACCTGGCGTCCTTTAGTGATTATAGGCTTATCTGTGTCTACTCTTTATTATTTAGGTTTGGCTGAATCTCGTCTAAACGGTCTTTCCTTTTATTTTAATTACGCTTGTTTTAATTATTCTAAAATGGGAAATTGTATGAGATACCTACCTAGCTTAATATATCAAATTACATTTACTTATGAAAAGCGTTAGGTTTAGCTGGTAGGGATTGCCTTCAGCAGATAATTATTATGTTTTTTCACAGAAATGATTATTAAATAGTGATTGATTATATTGCTCTGTATTATGTCTTACAAAATTTGTTCTGAATACATACATTTTTTTTATAAATACATGCGTATTAATAAGTATATTATATGAACTTTAAAGCTTGAAGTTTGATCTTTTTCTTTATACAAACATTTCGAATTTTGTTCTCAATTTACATTAGGGCTAAGTTTCATAATTATTTCTGATTAATTAATTAAAAGTGAAATCTGTTTTTAGCTTGGCCTTGTTTTAATTTTACTAAGAGTCGGCGCAATAGGTTGTCTTCTTCCATTCACCTCTAGCCGTTACTACTTACCTCCTTTCATCTACATTATATTACCTACCTAATTAAAGGAATTTAAAGCTCAAACTTGAACATACTAACATGCCTATTTAGCCGACACTGGAGGCTATGCGATGTTTACCTACTACATAACGTTTTCATAGGAAGCGCCTAGTATACGACATTGTTAGAATTTTCAAACGGGTTAATATCAAGAGCGGCTGAGGAATGTTTAATTACCGCTGTGACATCCTGCGAGCGAGGCGAGGAGACAGTTGGCGCTAACATAGCTTGCCGCATGCATGCTTGTGTAGGCTTTTCAACGCACGTCTTATAACATTGTAGGTATAATTTATATATCTAGCTTCAACCCCTGTTTGCAGAATTGCAGGTAAACTTTGGTATTAAGTTTTTAGTATGAATAAATTATTTGCTTTGAACAACTTCGAGTTAACTTTTTCATACGCGTGTACCTACTGTTTTTAAAAGGCAATAAAAAATCAAAATACGTACAAGAGCAACAGGTTATGAAGTCGCGGGCAATCTTTCATAAGAGCGCAACGCGACCGCTCTCATAGATTTCACTCTTGGCGAGGAATTAGCGCGAAAGCCACGACAATTATTTACGACGTTTCCAGTGCGGAATTACAGCCTGCCGCGCCACCGCGGCCTTTTATGTTTATTCACGGGTTATAATTCCCCGGGCGGAGAGGATTATTTGAAAACGTAAACGTAGGTGCGCCCATATTTCACGCCGCAGCCGCTGCCGGGTGGCAGTTGTGAAAGTAATCACTACAAACATATCGAAAATGATCCCCACTGCACGCTTAGATGAGAAAGGTTAGCAGTAGCGCGCCCTCATTTGTAATGCACTGACAGAATGCGTAATAAATTTTGGATACGAATTTGTTTCAGGCCAGTTAATAAGTTCGTTAGCCGACTATTTTATTACTACTGTGATTGACTCTATATTCCAGGAACGATTTATCATTTAACCATAAAATAAATAACATTAATCTTTATTATTCAAACTGTGTCATAAAATAGGTAATGTCGCTCTTATAAGAAACTGGTGTTTAGTTGTGTTGAGAAATATATAAACTAAGTGCAAAAGCAAATTGAAGGTTGTCGTCGTAATCATAAATAAGGTTGGCACGATTATGGGCTATCGACAATAATAAACGGTGGCCATAACTACGCACCAAATGAGTATTTACAGGAAATGCAAATGATCAAGGTGTCAAATAGCAACCATTAAATTTGGATAACGCAGCTTACGTTTATATTTCGCACGTAATCCGCTCGACGTGTAAAATACGGCGCGTCAGTAAATATTAAACTCTGCAATAATTTCGCTTGTGTCAGTGTCATAAATATTGTCCAGAGATTTTCATATTAATTGCGACTCCACTAGAGTACCTCTGTAGGCATGAATTTTAATTTTATAACCCTTGTTAACATCGACCTTTGTAACCTATCTAATTTGATCGCATACCGTGGGAACAAATAAAACGCCATAATTTAATATTCATGTTTTAATTACCTACAGACCTATCAAGTTATCTGGCAATATGCTAAAAGGGAACTAGTGTTCCTTATAGACACAGCAATTAATAACAAATGAGCAAGTTGAACTATTATTTGACGACATTCGTATCTTGAATCCTACAGCGATTCCACTATTGCTACCTTAGTAGATCTGTTCCTCTATACCTATTTTACTGATAATTATGATGACAATGATATTAAGTTGATGTTACATATTAATATTGCCTGATATTCTTACCCCGGTTTTTATTTCACTAAAGGACATTACATAAACCTTGGTTTAGTGCGGTTCTTGCACAAGCCAAACAAATCGCTTGTAATTGACTTTACATTATAATGCGGCAAAGATTTGTTTTGCAGTAAAAATGACGGCGAGACCGTCCCTCAAGAGGCAAGAAAACAAATTGATTTTTGATGTCGCCGGCTCGTCCGTGATAATGATTTTCTGCGGTACATTGCCACCTGATTGACTTACAAAAACTTAATTTGTCGATAAACTTTAACTACAGCTCTTTGTTAAAGGATCTTTTACCGACGTCATTATCTGTGATTGATTGAATTAAGTTCGCCGTTATCTGATAGTTTAATTATAATTTATTATTTGGACGCGCCTCTTCCATACGCACATTTACCTCGTGTTAATTATAAGTTCCTATCTAATAAGTGTGCTGGATTATTGCCTGTGAGCGTAATTATGTTGTACGCTGCATGTTGCTGTTGGCAAAGATCTACAATTATAACTCTGTGCGATCTGAAGGCCTGGTTACATTTTATTTAAATAATAAGATGCTGTACATTTCTACTCCAAATGCCTTTCTTGCTCCAAACCTTCAAAACAAAGTACACTTTCATAAATTCGAACCAAATTCCTTTAATAATGACATTTTTATTGATTTCGAATCACGCATCGCTTGTCCTATTTTATGTCGTAGTAATAGTATATCACAATGTATGTTTTGTATAACACTACGTTAAATTTTATAGAGACGTTTGGGTAACAAATGGGCTTTCTATAAAGACGTGGATAGGAAAACATTAGTTCGTTTTCTGGCTCGACAAATCAAGATAGTGTCGCGATAAACGTCGCATCCAATCACCTGGTGTCCTATTACCAGGTGCGTGGTGTTATTTACGCGGGACCAATCAGTATGTAAATATGTAGGGTAGGTGAACGTTCTGGAGTGAGTGGGCAGAGGCCCTGCGCGCCGCCACAGCCTCCGGCGCGCCCTGCGCTCGTGCGCACGCTTATGGCACCGCTTCTAACGTTGCAAATCCTTCAGTTACGAGCACTACTATTCTTATGTCATAAATGTCAACGGTAGCTCGCGAAATTTATGTGTTGACATTGACTTATTGAAGACTTTCATCCCAGAAATTGTTAATTTATCGCAATGGCTGTTGGTTCGTTTGTATTGTTGATGTTTGTTCTGGACATGGTAAACGCGGGCAAACAGGTGTCACGACTCGGGCCGCAGCCGCATGCACGTTTACGTCACGCAATCTCTGCGTGCAACACAAGTGTCACTTACAACAAGGTGCTGCTGAAACATGTCACGCTGCTGTCCAAGTACGTGTTCACGGGCAAAGTGTTTGGTGTTAAATCTAGTTATAATGGCACGAGAATATACAAAGTGAACATACGTCGGGTATTGAAAGGTGATTTAAATGATATTGGTGTGCTGGTGAAGTTTGGAACCGCGAAATCTTTACGCTTCAGCGACGCAACGGTTTTTGTGGAAAGCTCTAGTATGTCGTGTCCACCTCTACGATTACGTACATACGGCATATTTTTATCTGAAAAAAGACGAGATGGAGGCACTTTGTGGCTCAGCTTAGTAATAGAACCTTTGGTGTTGACTTTAAGGAGTATAGATATCATCGAAGCTGTTGTCAAAGGTAAGATTTATTTTCTCGTTATTGTTATTCAGCATATTATTCATTATTATTTAATTTCAACTTTATTTAAATTATGTGGGTATGCGGTCATACAATAGGTACCTACATATATATAGTGCTTCACTTCTTTCTTTCTTTATCGTATCTTATTTCGTTTATAGATGATGAACAACCTGGTGTCAGATTTTAAGCCGCCCGTAGGCCTCTGACATGGTTTTACACACCGTTGAAAAATTTCTTCTGAGTGCTGGTTTCCTTACAATGTTAAATTTTCTTTCTTCTTGTCTGCAAGTGATAACTGTGCAACGGTCATATCACTGCCCAAAATATGCTTCATTAAATTGCTGATACAATTACAGTTTCAGTTACAAATAACCTCACATTAAGTTCTGGCTTTCATCTATTTCACGTAAATCAGCAACCAGTTTGTGCAGTAGTTTTAATAGCGGTGTGTAAATAAACAAGTAGGCGGCAATTAGTCGTAGGGCGGGGCTAGTGTCAGCGAGCCACGACGCCAACCGGCAACTTATTGCTACCTGTTACCGGAGACCCGCGATGCCGATATTACCGGCAATTTTTGAGTCAATCAAACTTATATACTGCATTTCCTTTTGTAAAATTCTAACGAGACGAACTGCATTAAAGTTTAATAAATGTATGATGGACGAATGGATGTTGCGACAAACCATATACAGGGTGTTTGGCGCATGGACCGACACAATTTTTTCAGGGATTTGGACTCAAAATGGCTTTTAATTTTTCTTATTATGAATTTAGCAGTTGTAAGTTTTTATACACTGAAATTTTTTTAAGACTGGAAGCAAATAAGATTTTTTAAAACTAGTTTAAATAAAATATAGAACACAAAAAAAATATTTTGTATCATTACACCTACAAACAAAAAAGTTATTTTGAATTAAAGGAATGATTTTGGGTTATAATTTAAAAAAAAATAGTTAAACAACCGTGACACTTGGCACATGGGGTGAATGGGTAAGCTAGAAAATAAGCCATTCTAATCATGATTGGTTTGAAACAATTAGATGTTCTTAGCAATATTTATGACATTAATTTATACCGATACCGATATTAATTTAGGTACATTTTTGAGCTTGTGGACTGATTGGTCACTAAAATTGTTAGTTAAGTCAGTAGACACTACTGACTATGCCATTTTTCAATATGAAGACGAATCTTTCAATTTGTAAGATGAAAGACTAAACTTAAAGTGGGTACTTATATAAAATTAGTATAAAGTAATAAATAAACAAAATATAATAAAATAACCTCGGTACGCGGGTCTAAATCCACTTGACCGGTTTTTTAATAAATACAAATTTTAAACTACAAAATCAATTTCCGTAGAGCGCGTAATGCAGGTAACTACAGGAATATTAAATTTCTACTTGCATGTCTCCGCAAAGTTTCTCATGTTTTGAAGTTTCGTTTACCTGCCCGGCGCACCACGAGATATTAATATTATGAAAACCTCAACTCGACAGGCAACTTCTGTCAGCAAATAGATGAATTTGACTACCTTGTGCTCTTACATAAACTTTGATGCCGGGATACAAGTTACACTTTATTTATTTACTTATTCGTTCAAGTGGTTTGTTATTATCATAACACGAGAAATAAATATCAGAAGAATTTTTAAACCGAATTTTAGACTGCTGAAAACTTCTGGGCAATGTAAATAGTAAATAAAATCAGCGTATACTGTGCCGCTACTGGGTAAAGGCCTTCTCTCATAAATAGGGATAGACTAACTTCACCACGTAGACCCAAGCATGTTGGTGGGGGTGGGTTTTTAGTTACTCGCTGTTGAAATACATCAACAAATCTCAACTCTGTTTAACGACTACCACATATAAATTGACTCAACGTACCTCATCCTCGGAGTGACTGCGTCAAGCTCTGCTTAACCTTAGTAATCGTATCAACCACCACAGCGTCACAAGTGCCTTGCCAATATATAATTGGGAAAATTGTAGCTGGACATTCTCATGGGATTCAATAATATCTGTGGGAGAACGATAGCACCGTCATCCTGTCAAACCACTCAAAGGGTATTCCCGACGGGATAGACAATCGTCAACTGTTTCAATAAAATATTGATTGAGGCTTTGTTCTGTTTACAATTTGATTGCGGAGATTAAACTAGTATACTGATAACTCCTTATTTGTTGATTTTGAAAACAGTTTAGTTATATCAAATATTATATCAAATCTTCATTGTTTAAATGATTAAAAACAAAATTTGAGAGACTATGTTTTAATGTCGGCGCGCACGGGACGCAGAGAGGTAGTTTTTTCCCTCTTTGACGAGGACTTCGTACGTACATCGTAAAGAGGTCACCTGCTTCTCCTCCTAGAGAACCGATTTAGTATTCATTTAACTTTTTTCTCATACATCACTCAATATTACCCACTAGCTGATCATAATTATTGCAACTCATCTTGCGCCCAAGGAAAATCGGCTTACTAGTTTTGTCTGCGCGAGCGCCTAGTACTGTTTGAATGCAAATGTTACAATTATTATAACATGTTACTTCTAGAATTATGTAGGTATATGAAGTATCAAAATTACCTAGCAACGAATTTTATTCGTTTTACAATTTAATAAAGTTTAAAAAGCGATTTTACACCTCAAATTTCTTGTGATATGATGGAAATGAGATATTTTTTTATAACATTCAATAGTACCTACTTGACGTATGTTGAATTGTTGAAGAGTTATTACAGCTAAATAAAAATTCTGATTAAAAACTGAGTGACGACCATGCAAATTGCATGTACGACTATATGAAGGAGCATTTAAGTCAGTGTTTTATGAATTTTATGCATTTGGCCAGCCTCTGTCAGTTCGTGGTTTAATTGAATCCCGCGTCAGGTTAGTGATATACGAGAAGCGAACCGCCCGCCGCCGTCGGCAAACCGACCCACGCGGAACAATTAATCCCACATAAACAATTATGGAAGACCGATTTATATCCGATAAATTCTTCGAATCGAACACTCAAACCGTCAGTTCCTTTTAATGATGTCCAGTACGAGTTAATTATGTAACGAGAATATAGACGATTTCATTTAAAATCGCCTTAAGGTGTTTCGATTAAATAATAAAAGTAGCCGCGCCGGGCATACGGACGCTTGTGATTTGGCTGGAGTTTGTAGTTGGCGTTGTTTTCTCAAAGGATCCAAAGTTAGACAGTCAGGGTTCGGGCAAACTCGATCATCAACTGTAACGACCTGCAAAGCTGAGACATTAAGCTCACTTTTACGTTATTACTAATATTTTATTTAGGAACTTTAATTATTTATATCTAGCTACAGTTCGTTCAGAACTTTTCTTTCATTAATAAAATATGTCTGTTACTTTAGTTGTGTTAAGTAAATTAATATTTTTAACAACAAAATTTTAATATAAGTATATTTGTAAATTTACTTGCGTATTCGAACCTTCTGGTCAATTTATTTGCGGAAACAGTAGATCTGTGTCGCGCAGGACTTGCTGAGCCATCTCGGGTGCTGCAAAACATTTCCTCGCGTAATCGCCATTCGCCTGACTTTCCAGTTTCATAAATATTATTAGAAACCTACGTTCACCATTGTAATTCCAAAGATAAGTGGTTACCCTCAGCTATGGGTGCTTATTTGAAATGGATATTGCAATGTTACAGAAAAGCTTATGTTAAGCAATTCTATTCTATGTAATTTTGTTAGTAATGGTCCATACTTATTATTGGTCACAGTCGGTATGAGGGTAATATATAGGATGGTCTAGATATTATACAGTATTGAAATTTTAGATGATGTCCGTCTTTGTACACTGATTTTCTGTGCATAAAGTTTAAATAAGTATATAAATTAATGTAATGTGAATATAATTTGTAACAAAGAAACATAATTTCGTCTGCATTGCATGTTTTTTTACGACCTCTCATTCTTATTTTAATCGCAAAATTGTAGCAACGGGATGCAGCGAGCAACACTTACGTGCCATTCCATGGAAGCGACGGCGACGCTTCTTCTATTAGCTGTCAGAATCCATTGTGAAAATTTGTAGCAGCTGCAGCGCCGCGGTAAAGACGAATTTTACTTGTATCATTTTGGTACCGTTTTTGTGAGAGATTATAGTTCTCAATATGCAACTAAAGCTTCGAAAGGCTGTGGACTGAATATTGTAATGGGAATTACACTTAGGAGAAGCCTATGTTGAGCAGTAGACTGTAATAGCCTTAGATGGTTGACTAATTAACTATTTAAGATGATTATTATACATAGTACCTATTTAAAATCAAGTTTTGAGATCGATTCGATAATTCCCGTTGAACTCTCGTGGTGTAAAAGATTTTGCCATGCTATACCTACGTGATTTAAGACTTCGCCATGAGAATATAAAAACTTATATATGGAAGTGTATCTGTATATAAGTTACGCTGTAGCTTTACAAAACCAACCAAAGTCCACCAACGATATAACTTTATCACATTAAGTTCTGATAGCTCTAATAGCTACGCGTAAAAACAATCAATATTATATTTTCACTGAATTGTAATAAGAACAAAAGATACAACTAAATAAAACTAAACTTTACACGGGATCATTAAGTATCATGTGTTTCAATTAAGTGTCGAACCGTGCGATAGCAAGTTACCGAGTAACGTTAACGTCTCATCCAAGCGGGGGCTGTTAAATCTGGCGCAGATAATAAAGTGGACCGTATTTAGTTACGAGAACCTCGTAGCCAAGTTATAGGTCGATTCGATTAGTCTGATACAGAGTTTACTGAACGTGTTTACGGCACCACAACCTGTGAA
This sequence comes from Protodeltote pygarga, assembly GCA_936450705.2. Taxonomy (NCBI): domain Eukaryota; kingdom Metazoa; phylum Arthropoda; class Insecta; order Lepidoptera; family Noctuidae; genus Protodeltote; species Protodeltote pygarga. The sequence continues at coordinate 7,617,643 of OW388249.2, read as the reverse complement.
ACTTGTGTATTTAGCTGCCACATATTTATACTACCTATTTGTGTTGTGTTTTGCCTACTTCCAGCTTGATCAGTCACCGAGTCATGACATGTCAAGTGCCGTTTTAAATAGTGGAATATCTACTTGATGGGATGTCTTTGCAAGAGTAGCAGGGAATGCTGATGAAATACAAAACTATAGAAATGTTCTGAGTTGACCTAAATTTATTAAAAAGGTTATTTCAAATATTGCTTGCTCTTAACATTTTTTCAATTCGATTTTTTATTAGCTTAAATGTGGACATAGTTTTCTGTCGTATTGTATTTGTATCAGGTCAATTAAATTTAGCACGTTCCGGGGATTGATCCCAGGATCTCGGACTCAGCAGTCGCGCTTACTACCACTAGACTAACGAGGCAATCTCGAGAAGTAGATGTAGGTAGATATGTAAGTAATATAATGTTTTGATCTAACATTCAATAATTCATATTTTCTCGGTACGATAAGTACTTAGATTATAATCAAGAACGCGTCAATAGTGATATTAACACCATAAATGCTGAACATGGAAATCTTATTGCCTTTATGTTTCACCAATCCCTTTTGAGGATTTTGAATTGCCAGTAATATCCCAGACATTCTGCGGAACGTTCTACATTAAATTACTCATCAGTAATCACTATTCTAAACACATCCCAACAGGAACTATCATTAGTTGACCCACATTCGGGCACATCCTAATGCCTTAAACAAACGTATCCTTGAATCAGTGTTGTTTCACTCAGTAATTTATTGCAAACATCTCTTCCCAGATTAGGTTGATTTACCGTATATTTTTGAAATTGAAAATAAAGCTTTTCACTAGGATTTTATCCTGTCTCCTGCAGGTGTAGTTGACTGGAATAATTTTGCAATGCACAAACAGCCCTGGAAAAATACCTGACGATTATACAAACATTTTGTACAACATACGGGGGTCTAACTTGCGACTCCAGGCTTGCAAGGCGAATCGCTTAACTGCTACGCCAATCGTATCGCCAATTTCCTCAAATCGGTACATCATTTAAGTGACCTTTACAAACAACACAAATAGGGTTTAGTTATTTGCAATTATGTAATATGTTGTCATAATACTTAGTTGTTGTTGACGGTATCCTAAAACAACATTTTGAATATTTGTCTATGCAGTCGGGGTACAGTGATATCGCTCCTCTCGCCTACAGCCTGATTATGCAAACTGTTCGACATTTGCGGTATTTGCCGCGGAGAAAATGTACGTGTACGGAGTGTAAAAATACTATTCTATTTAACTATACGTAGGTACTCAAAGGCCACCCGCATTGTCGCATGCTTGTCTTTTTGTTTTTACTTTTATAAGTTTATTATTTGCTTTATAGGATAGGTTGGGCCTTTTGAATTTGTTCAAAGATGAGCATTTTCTATGCCTACTCACAGCCTCACAAGCGGTATAGAACTTTTAACGAACGGTTTAGAATTCTGTGTGTGTTCTATCGCTTGTATTCATTATACGTGTGTAATGTGTTTGACATGATTAATGCCTACAGCCTTTTTCTACCATCGCACTGCTCGCCATCGGCAGGTAATTCTTCGTAACATCTTGGAGTCATGCACAGTGAGGTTTCAGAGGAAATTCTGTGATTCCCACGATTGCCTCGTATTTGGAATAAGCTGCATGTCGTTTTTCCAGGGACTAGGTCGACTCCCAATGGTATGGGGTTCTACGAAAAGGGGGTTAGTAGGTTTTCAAAGGTTCATTTGACCCCCAAGGTTAGATCGGAGTAGTAAAAAAACGCGCTTAAATTTCTAAAATTAGGTAGAAAAAAATAGTTATTTGTCGAATTATAAGTTAGTTTCAAATCTTCACCAACTTGTTTAGTAGCTATAAATTGCTTTTTCTCATACAAGTGAAAAGTTTAAGATAAGCGAGGTGAGGTCGTGTTAATATCGGGAACTAATTTTTTAAGCTGTTATTTAAACATTCTAGATGTTATTATGATCAGTTGAAAAACATTTTGAGCAGTTATTTAATTTAATGGCGGTTGATTAATTATTGCGACAGTAAAACATGGACAGTAATAAAAAAATAATTAGCCGGTTATTTTATCATACAATGTCAATTCTAAAAATAATTGAGCAGTCCAATAACTGAATGAGCGGTAAAAATGATGGAATGAGCAGTTCGATAAATAGTTCGGCAGTTTACGATTCTGTGTATGGACTTTAGGGCACCCCGACTTGGATAGGTTAGGTTAGAAGGGGATGGCGGGGTCGTGTGAGCGAGCGAAGCGAGCGAATAGACCTCGCCTTCCCCTTCGTGGGTTTTTTTTTTTAAAACCACCCAGAAGTAGGAGCCCCGCGAAGCGGGGCTCCGTCGATTATATGATATAAAGCATAAGGTCATACAAATAAAATTAATTAGCAAATAAAATAAATTTTATAGCTTACCAAAATGATCGTTTACTACCTACTTTAACACCTAATTGTTTATAGAATTGCTTAGAATGCGATATCTTACCGACAAATTCCGATTTATTACTGCTCACACGTAACCGCTCATTTAATCATTTTTACCGCCCATTTAATTATTTTCCTACTCAATTATATATTCACTGATCCATTTCATTATTTTTTATTACTCATTTTTGTTTACTTTACTGCTTAGTTTGAACTGCTGAACTAGTTATTAAACGTGCCATTTATAATTTTTAACTAACCAAAACCGCTATTTACAACTGCCTCTTTAAATCAGTGCCGTTAATATCGATTTAAGCCACGTACGCCAATAAAATATCGGTTTTAGAGATTGCACTAGTTCAGACGTGAATAGACTTGTTATGTACCGCTGTCTCAGGCCACTAGAGTCATTTATTATGGTAGTTTATTTATAGGGAATGTACGAAGTTAACAACAATATAGAATAATGTTGCTTCCACTCGACACAGAAAGTGTTCATAAATTCATAGACAGGCTTATGATAGTTTTTCTGCATATTTTTTAAATTTCATATTTAAAAAAGAATTAGGATAAGGACGTGCACACATAAACAAATCCTCACCTACAGGCTTTCTCTCACACACACATGCACACAGTCGTAGTACTAATTCATTTTGTTAGGTAATTATTTTGTATTTGTTTTGGTAATTATTTATTATTTTGTATTTGATAACATTTGAGTTTATTAATTATAAGAAAAACTAATAAAATAAATGAAAGTCTCGTAATATTACGTGTTTCTTATTTGTTTAGGGTTTTATTTGTTTTTCCTTTTTGAATCTTGTGTTGAAATACCTACAGCCGTCTGTTTCTATAGTTCGTTTGTGATGCCCAGTGGGATGTTCAGTAAATATGTTGTGCCAAACGAGTTATTTTGAATGTTAGTGAATTAACCTTTACACATTCTTTTTATGTAGTATACAGGGTTATTTGTAAAACACCAGCATCCTTAAAAGGGGTCATTAAACTCATCATTATGAACAACTTTGAAACCCAACCCTGAAATCGCAAAAAAAACAGCTGTTACATACATTTAAGTTCACATGACTCAACAAAATGTATGGAACAGCTGATTTTTTTTGCGATAGTAAAAGTTGTTCATAATGATGAGTTTAGTGACCCCTTTTCAGGATGCTGGTGTATTACAAATAACCCTGTATATTAGTATGAAATAAAGAATCTGTAAACGTGATTAGGTTAGGTTATAAATTCGAAAGCGGATACACCGCTTGTTTGTTACTTCTTGACGTCTCAACTGCAGGACCTTTATTAACAAGACTTGAACCGAACGAAACATCCGGAGAGAACGTTTTACCCATATATAAACCTCGAACGTCAGATAGTTCTTTATATAACTGTAATGTAAAAGAAGTGCGTTATATTTCTACGATTTGTTTAGAAAAAAAAATACTAGATTAATTAACTTGTGTGTTTCATACTAGTGTATTTATTAGTGGTTAATAAATAACCACTATTGGCTTTTAGTGGCTATTTGGGTCCAACGTAATAGAAAGCGACTTTTTTACCACGTAAAAAATTGGTATTCTGCTTAGAAATTTCTCATCTGGACATTTCTCATAATATTTATAATGTCTACATCAAAATATTTTCTCAGCAGCATTCGTAGTCAAATTTATTTTCTGATTGTTGATATTATTTTCTAACTGGAAGTTAGATAATTATGGAAGAACAAGATCTTTGTTTAAGAATTAATGACTTGTCGAGTTTAGTATTGAGTTTTTCTTTAATAAAGTAACCTAAATTATTTGGTAACCCTAATGTTTATGCTTTGAAATTGGATTCCGCATTATAACCGAACCTGAAACGCGTAAGAGCTCATTAGTTTCTTAATTTAATAACTTAGTTTCGCGCCATGCGCGGCGTCGTGCACGCATAAATTGAAATCAGCTCCTGTTATGGCTTTCATTAAAACCTTTTATGATACGGTGGCAGTTTCCATTTCGCCTGTTCCAGCCGCGCATGTTAAATTATTATAATTTTAATGATACCTACGTACTACGTACTCACGCATAGTATGTGGGTTCAGAAGCCACTTTCAGTTGAATGAATTTTTATTTACACACTTAAAAATAACGTTGAAATAATCGCATTCAGCTCATTTTAACGATGTATAATGCGAATTCATTTTATGTTTTTTGATATTACTAAAACATGGAAAGTTGTGTACCAATTTTTGTATAAATTATTGTTTGGTTAACATTTAAGATTATTACTTAATTAAAGCAATTTTAACATTAACCATGTTCTGTTTCCAAACTTTCTCATCATGGATTTCGTAATACTTCATTCGGTATTTCAAAGGCACAAGCAAATGTATGGCTATGGACTTGTATGACTTCATACTAAATAATGAGAGCTTATATTATCTTAAACGGGTCAATTAAGATTACATCGTCGAAAGTGGTCGTAATGTCACTGCCGGCAGCCCATTTACAACGCAAGGGCAAGTAACCATTCAGCCTATCGGTTTTATTAGCTTTATTTATATTTACATGTGTGCACTGTGGCTAATAATGTCTTATTGAAGAGGATGAATCACAGAGCGCTGTATATTTAGTGAAAGTCGTTGTGTTTGTATTGCTTTACTAATCATTATAACTATAAAGATGTGTAACTTAGGAATGACATCCCATTAATATGCACATAAAATAGTATTACTTTTTGAAGATTACTATTCGATTTTGTAGGTATGGGTAATAATGGAGAGCGAGAATTTCTACTACGTACGTCATTCAAATTAAAAACCTACTTATATAGTTATTTTTATTTAATTTATGTATTGCATGCATTCTATGGTTTCTTAGGTGTGGTATTTATCTTAAAGTTTCGACCATGCATCCTGTTAGGGTGTTACAATTTGCAAAATGTCGAAAGCTACCAAAATTTCGCTAGGTATGCGGACTTATGTTTTTCTGTTTTGTCTTGGTCTAAACTAGAAAAACAAACTCATAAGTAATGTCTAAAGTCCCTAATAGATACATAAATTTTTCATTTGGATGTAGTTGTCATTCGGCTTAATACTGCTGCGTGAAACATTTATTACTCCGAGTATCCACCTATTTACTTATTGTCCGGCTAACGAGAGGTTTGCGTGTTCCAGTCGCGGGAATGCAACCATCCCCATCTCTTCGTCTCGAGGGAATAAACGAACTACGTAAACTGAACTGCTAGTTCTTAAGTTTTGCTAGTAACAAGTCTTTGAGGGATCATTGAATAAATAAATTGGATGAACAGTCGTAATTTTCTTCTGTATATTTTTGTTGGTAATATTACTTAAAAAGCTTATTATGCTGGCTTACTAAGGTAATATTACTAACAAAAATGTTTTATACACGTCCTTTGGTGTGAGCCAAAAATGATTACATTATGATGTTATTAAAACACAGGTGCTTGATGCCGCTTTTCCTTCTTGATGTAATCTTTTTGTAGGCTTACGACACCCTTGGGGTGGGATAGAATGCTGCTATCCGAAGCAGGAAACGCTCATAGTTATTGATAAAATACGATCGTAAATTGTCGGATGGGAAAGGGAGAGGGTCACGTTGCAACTTTAAATGGTTTTTCGCGAGTAATATTTTACAGGACTTAGTAGGTAGTATCCTAGGATTATTGTCAACATCCTTACAGTAACTGCTCGTTTTGTTTTCCACTGAATAAAATAGTTCTTTATGATGTTTTCACGTATTTTTGTCATCATTTAACTTATCAGGCCCTATATACAGTATTTGTTATATTTCGTAATGAGTATTGCTTTGTAAAGATCATTGCGTTGATTTGCAGTTATTTATAAAAATAATTCTTGTAATCAAATTTAAGATAAAGATTTAAGATAAAGATAAAATGTAATAACATAAGGTTACATAACTACTTCGAACTAACAAACACTAGGACGCGAGACGGCAGAAAGTTGGCTCGCACTCTGGCTTTGACTTCAAAATTAGCCAATTTTCTTTTAAGGTGGGTAATATAGACTAGCAAATAGCCTCGAAGAACTGTGAATAGAGTCAGTTTGATTCCAATTTATTATAACTTTTATGTGTCAGAAACTAATAGATTTCGGATTAAGTCTCACAATACTTCTTAATTGTAGGTACAAGTATTACATAAAAGGAGAGAAGAATACGGCTCGGGGTTATTGTTGAATTTCACTTTTATGGGGCTGGCAAACGAGCTTCCATTGTGCGGGGGCTATCGATTTAACAATGCAATATCGTAGACGAAAACGTATAAGGTTGATTGCGCTTTAGAGTTCATTCAATATTTTTTCTTGAGCACATTATCGTAACTTATGTTAAAATAGTCGGTGACTGCGCTTGGTAATCTGTAGCTACATAAATCCGCTTCGTCTAATCTAGAGCACCAAGTTTGAATAAATTCTGGTAACGATCCCATTGACATTGTCGGCACGGCAGCCGATGTTGCCGCGTCTGAAACATGCAAATGAAGACATGACGGCGACACCGGGATGTTTATGTTCGACAGCCGGGAGTCGGGAGCAAGGCCCAGATGTTAACACTAGTGTCGTGTTATCACCCTCGCCACCGTCTTAAACACGTTTTACGTAACGCCGAGCTCTCAATAGCTATCTACATAAATTTGAGGTTATTTGTAGTCTTATAACGGTGTAATTTGCGGGAACAACGTCCAAAGTGCTTCCATTCGCTTGATGTTGTATTCCGGCAATATAATCAAGGGTTTAACCGAGGTGAACACTGTTGATGGCCCTGTCTATAAAACGATTTTTGATAAGTGTGGCGGCGTTAATAAGGTTCTTTTCTCGGAATATAAATTGGACCAAGTTCGACAATGTAGCGCTCGATGGTCCACATTTTGTTGCAAACGAGTTTGTGGCTCTTGTCGATCATCCTACGTAATTGACATGTGGGCGCTATCATCATCATATTGCTTATTGCGATAGTTTCTACATTGCAGCGGAAAATCATTAGGCGAAATAACACTATTACGAAGGATTACTTGCGTAGCACGTAATTACCTATGGTAGAACGGGGGCCATTTGCCTTTGTCTAAAGTGTAATTAAACCGAGTGGAGCGTAATGCCCACGCGCACCATTAGCTCGGCAGATTCCCTGCACCCCGTCCCTGGTCCCCCTTTTTCCCCTCCATCCATTTTGCCGTGAAATAAGTGACAGCGGCGAGCAATTTATCTCATTGATCCCTTTGCATACGTCTCAGTCAATGCGCGCGCCGGCGACGCCAACGGCACTCCCGCCTCGAATGGATTTACGGGATTTCATACTAACAGAACAAGGGGATGTGGGGCCGTTTATGCTGAATTACTTATACATTTTTGTAGGGCCCCCTGATCTTTTACAAGTGACATTTGTTCAACAATAGATATATTGTGCGGACGTGAAACAATATTGTTTTGTTACATTCTTTCACGACTGTGATCCTATGCTAAGTAAAATATTCATGATAAATACGATTTGGGTACCTACCCTTATGGTTAAAATTCTGTAGACCGTAAGATAGCTGTTGTAATTGTGTGGCGACTTTCAATGATAGCATGAAACGATGCAAAAATGACTTCGTTTGTTGACACTCTCCAATTGGGGAATCTTCAAATCAAGATATGAAAAGACATGATTAAGACAGATACCTATGCTCAGCCCCACATCACATGAAGTAGATTTTCGTTTATCTACTCATGTGCCCACAGACCATTATATCGCATACCATAAGACTTGTTTGTGCTCAAACTCAAACATACCTTTTTCCTTAAAAAAACATTCAAACACAGTCATAACCAAAGCGAAATTGCAAAATGACAAAATATGCCAAAAAACTTTTCAGTAGAGATGTAAAATAAATTACGAGAATTTTAACATAAAAAACCGCACTCACTTTTCCTCGCGTCAACAATTTTATAAAGGGGCGTGATGGATTTTATCGCTCAGTTCGGCTAAGTTATGAAGCCTTAATGAATTTGTATACTTACATTGATGTAATGTGTCGTAAAGTAAATAAAGTTTGCATGTAGACCACGCTTGTTTTGGTTGAATGCTATTAAAACAACATCTAGTGACCAGTCTAGCGCCGAACGAAAGCTTCGCAAATACACTATGTCTAGTTAATGAACCATGTTGTTAAGCAGCTTTCGATTGACGTTTTTCTTTTAAAAATAGATACCTATTTGTTTTTTTTCTAGAAATAAAAGTGTTATGTCCAATTTGCAATGTCGTTCTTATTACTGAATTATCGTATAAATACTTTTATGGCCAGGTTATTAGATACATTGATGCTTCTAGTTTGTGGCACTTGTCGTATAAGAAACACTAATGTCTATGAAGCTATTGCATTTTTAGTACCTACAAGTGTTAAATTCCAATAGACTAGTTTTTCACCCGACTACGATAGAGGAAGGGTAATTATAGTCTATGTATGTATTCTGTATATGGATGTTCGATCATAGCTCAAGAACTACTGCACCGATTTTGACAAATGAGGCATCCGACTACAATACCATTATCTTCATGAAAAACTTCTTATTTAGGTTTTTTTTAGTCGGATTCTAGTTGTTCTAACTTTATTTTTTTACTTTAATAAATTCGCTTTGGAAAAATACAGGCGACATGCTTTTATGTCATTTTTTGTTTGCGCTTCTCCTCATCAAAATTTACTTGAAAAGGCAACGCTTGCATTACATTAAGTGTATCTACAAATTGTTCATAATATTTTGCCTACGACACGGATGCACGCTGACTTCCATTGTACTGAGAGGTAACAGGGAACACAAAGCTGACAGTAAACTTTATTAACATAATAATTAATTAGTAAACAAAAGAGAGTTAGAGGCTTTATGGGGGCTTGACGAACTTCCATTGAATTTATTATAGGATTTACTAGTATTTCTACTTCTACTCTAATATTATAGAAGTAGGTATTTGTTTGTAAGTATGTAGGAGGGTAATCTTAGGAACTTTTTTTAACTGCTAAGGCTTACAAGCATTCGGTGCGCCTGATGGTAAGCGTTTCCATGACCTATAGATTCTTCCAGCACCAGGGGTAAAACTTGCGGGTTGCTACCCTGTGCGGGATTTTAGAAGGGGAGAGGTGAATAAGGAAGGGGTTATGAAAGGGGAGATTGATATAATTAAGATTGGGCCTCCGCTTCGATGCTCTCACTTACGTACTAACATACTATATTAACCTGAAGTTTTTTACTATAATAAAAAAGCATACCACCCACAATGTATTAAGATCAAGAAAAAGTTTAAATGACCGGAAATTTTTAAAAAAAAATCCTGATATTTTAATTTTTTCTTGAAAATTGGAACCGATACAAAGCCTAAAGTTTTTTACTATAATAACAAAACACAATATCCGCAAATTAGATGCTTGTGTTCTAATTGAAAAAATAAATATCGAGAATATTACAAATAATTACAATAATGTAGGTAGGTATTCGCTAGGTAATTAACTGACTCATCTGCTTGCACTATAATTTATTCACGTCAGCTGATGAAATATTTTATGCTGCCGATAAAGACGCAAAATGCATAACTGCATACCGAAATGAGTTGGTGCCTAATTTATTTGCAGTTAGCCGCAATGGCCGCTACGCGTCGCCTGCAAGAAATACAGCTCAGCCCGTCTTTAATTAACATAATTGAAAACTTGACGCGTCCACTAAGTACCGAGAAAATAAAATATATTTTCCTCTATGAATAGACCGTTAAAATAAATGTACTGCAATTGGAACTACAATGAGCTTGTATAACAAGTTTCAACAGCAGATCGTAAATATACTTTTCATCATATTTGCTCATAAAAAGGGCTTGCATGCTAGAAAAGCAAAAGGTAAACCTAAAAAAATTGTACGTAGTTTATTAAATCTCACAAAATAAGTCAATATCTCTTGAATTAATTCTTGTTTTTATATACCTAAATCCCTCGGAAATGTAGGTTAAAATTTAGGTTTTATTTAAAACCAATATCTCTGCATAGCCAATTGGACAAATTGTTGGGTAAATTGGTATACTTAAACAAGTTGAATGTAAAAGTAACAATCTAGTAGCAATGTAGTGTCTGAATAGCATTTACTGTAGTGGATACAACAATTATTGCACAAGGAATTGTTGGTATTACACGATTCAATTAGCTATGATTCGATTAAGATGCGATTGTTATGCAAATATGTGTGCTGTGATACTTCATTGTCTGTTTGTTTGTGGATCAGGTCCTAGACGGCTGCTAATTAATGGAATCTATATTCGGGCGAGACGGCAGAGGCTTGCAGATTGGCTTCAAGCTTCCCTCACAATGGGACACTCCGTCCGATTCCTGATGGTTTATTGCACTATCCAGTAGCAAACGCCTTTGATATCTGGGCGCATCCTCGGTCGATGAGAAATAGTTGATCGTAGCAGTTATTACCTACGTCGTACTTAAGGTTGCTGATAAACATTAATGATCAATTTCCAATAAAAAAAAATCTTCCAAAATTTGACAACAATTTCACCGCCTTATTTCGATACAATATTAAAGATCAGAACAGAGCAGAGTCAGATACAGAATGTTCAAGGTGCTCGGTGAGGCAATCGTGTCAGAAATCCACTCATATATCGTGGCATAATAGTCGCGTCGTAGTATAAACAGCCGCATAGATTTATGATAACACCATATCATTTTCATGTATATTCAAATGACGCGCAGTCGATGCCAACCCTACACTAGTTTTGGGGCACTTTCCATCCATTACCGCCCACATTAATCGGGTAGTCAATATCTCAGTACGGTATGCAATCTCGCCGTAGTAGGTGCCGTCCGTCGGGGATCGCTCGCATATCTGCCATCGAAGCCTCTTCGTGTAGGCATGCTCAGCTCTTGTTCCAACGCTGTTGTCTATAAATCTATGTTCGTAAATTCTTCGGTGGGGATTTGAGGTTCAGCTACTTGAGGAACTTTGTTATTGAAGTACTTTCGATGGTTTTGCAAAGTGATGCAAATAAAAGAGGCAATTATGACGTTAGTTGGTAATTTAATTAAGTAGATAAAACATATGTATGTATATACCGGAAGAATACATTTACAATTTTAATCTGTTTTACACAACTCTGCCCATTTTAATTAAATTTTGAAGCATTCTTTTGCGAATAGAAAGAACGTAACAGCGAAATTAAATTCATTTATGAGTAGGTACTAGTAAGCTATATATGAAAACCTCAAAAGCCGTAAAATGATGTCACAGTACGTTTCATTCATACCTACGTATGTTTCCGGATTACTGTAATTGCATCCGATACGATCATCATGCTACGCTACCTACGTTTTTATTAATTTAATTAAAATTAATAGATATTTTTAATTTAATTGTAACGACTCCGATGCATTGAAATTGCTGGCGAGCCTTAATTGGTGTCGTGATTTAATCGAATATAAAAATTATATCTGTTAATTTTTTAATTGTCTTCTTCATTTCGGTGTGTTGTTGGTATGGTTTTAAAGAAGTTGTGGGGCTGTAATTCGGTAACAGTAGAAATACCGAATACCTGGTCCTCAGGTACTAATATGACTTGTGACTTCAACACAAATAATTAAATAATAATAACAAAATAAATAATATTTCATATATATTTACCTATACCATAGGTACCTATGTTGTATTTATATCCAATCATGCATAATGTATAAGTAATGATGATTTAAATATATATTCTAAGGTGTTATATATATTTCAGTCAATACATATATCTGATACAAAAGCTTTCTTTCTTTTGAATTAAGAGGAAGACATATTTTATATAACATAACAAATAAATCGTACATAGATATCGGAAATCATTCCATTTAAAAACATAAACAGTCCATTCACACACAAAAAGCGGGTAAAGTTTTCGTAATGTCCGAAGTGGCTATGAATAAGAGTGGTCGAAATTATGGTATTGTATTTCTTCTGAACGGGTCGGTAATAGGCATAAATATTGATATCAGGAATCTATTGCTGGCGGGCACATTGTCTGAACACCTGCCGGTCGCGTATCGCTGCTGTGAGCAATATCCGCGGGCAACCCCGCATAAATATCCATGATGTTTCAATTTATATTCATGATATTAGTAAGTCAGACGGAATGTACGTCACATTTGATTTCCTTTGTTGGTAAAATAAATAAAGAATGTTGAATGTGTAGAGCACCTTTGCGTTAGCCTGTACTTGCATGATCTAGGTGTTCCAATCCTGGTTTCGAGTTTATGAACATCATAATTTAGCGGTTTATTTTTGCTCTTTTGAAGTTGGAAAATAAATAGCGCGGGATTCATAATTCGGTTCTATTTTAGTGAAAACATTTATTATTGTAGTTAATACTAATAAAATAAAATAAAGCTTGTAACTATTCCACTGTTGGGCAATGTGTCATGCAGTGAAAGAAAGAACAGTAATCACTATACTAGCTCATTGCGTGTTGGTGATTTCAGACTACTTATATTGTTAAATCGAGACGTTTATAAAGAAAGTATTTTTGAGGAACTTGGTAGTAATACTTCTGCCTTCATTGTACTGATGGTCTACAATACAGACGACATGAAATCACTTTCAATTCAATCATTCAAATCAGTCGAAATAGTTTTATTCTAATATCGTACTTACTACTATCGAATTATGGTTTATTAAAAGGTTCTTAATAGTTGCCATTGATTTGCCATTAACCGTGTATGGAGTATTAAAGACAGAATTATTTATACTTCGGTTAATTAAACCAGTCAAAGCTAGAACGGAGCAATGTCGTATGATACTAAATGTTATTAGTGAGTTCTAAACATTTCTAATGCCTCGGGAACAGCGCTAGCCGTCATGTAGAGCATGAATTACTGCTGCTATCGAGAGCAAACCATTCACCGGTCACTACTATAGCTTATCTTTATATCGGTGTTCACCTCTACCCCGGAGGAAATATAGCAGGGTTTTTGAGCAAGAATTGTTTTGTCACACTGGTTTTTTTTTTGGGAATCGGGAGTGAATTTTATAGTGGGGTTATAGAGGGTTTAGGCAGGGGAGGGTTTACACCTTTTATCTACCACATGTATGAAATCCCAAATTAAATTCAATTTATGGTAGAGGTTTCTCGTCTGAATTTTAAAAATACGAATATGGAAACAGTTTTAAATAACTGTATGCATGTTATTTAATGGCGCTTTTAAATTTTACTGTTTTCCTCTCAATGTTAGAAAAAAGAGTTTCATAGAAGCAGGGGTAACTAACTATCCGATAAAAACACTAAGAATTATGTTAATTTAAAATTAAAACCGGATAATAATTGACAACAACATCGCGATATTTAGGAATTATCAACAAAAACGATGACGTGAAACAACAAGTGAATGTCAAATGGTATATAAACCAGTAAAATTAGATACAACCGTATCAGCGTAAAATAATGATGAATAATGGCGGCCATTTTTACTGACTTCCAAAAGAAGGACAAAATTCTTAATTTAATTCGAATTTTTATTCATATTTATGAATAAAAATTCTTATTGTTATGAATAAAAGTTCATCATCATCATTTCAGCCGGAAGACGCCCACTGCTGGGTATAGGCCTCCCTCAAGGATTTCCATTCATGGCGATCCTGCGCTGTTCTAATTGCTTATTGCTTAAAAAAAAACTTTCGTCTTGGAGTCTAAAAAAGTCCGTCTTATATCCGCTTGGTGGGTTAAATTTCTGAATCAAAATAATTGCTTATATTTTTCAAATTGCAATGTAAGTAAGCTGGTAAACACAAAGTTATAAGATAAATAACTTAAAAAATGATTTAAAGAGTGACTCATAAAATGATTGGTATTGACAGTTTCAATTGATGGATCACTATGAATCGATTAATTTACACCCAGCCAGAAACTGTACTAAGAGTCGGAATGGGTAACAAAGAGAATTTCATTGTTACTAGCTTCGAGCTCGGGAGCCAATCAGGATATGCAATTCCTCGGATTGAACGAGATTGTAATCCACAAAGCTTATTATGAAACCGATTTTATTGGTTTTAATGACACTATCTAAATAATATTAAAATTAAATAGATATATAGTTATTTTTTGCTTACAATACTCCACAGCTTTCTATATAATAATTTCTTGATGTACATTTTCCCTTTAATCAGTATAGTTACGAGATTTATTCGATATTAGTATGGTATCAGGAATATTCTTTGCGAGGAACAATGTTGGTAAAACGAATAGTAAAATGCAATTAAAATCCTAAATACATGATCACATTTCATATCATGCGCTTTAACAAATAACGACATTTATCGCAGTTTACACAGGATACCAATGCCAAATAGTCTAAATGTAGGCTTCCATACATAATCTACGAGCCTATCTGTGCGGTTTATCGACGTGTGATTATTCCTTTATTCGTTCCGAATACTGATGTTTTATGCAGTTTTTGTTCCCAATCCGAAATAAATAATAAATATTTTAAGCTGTATTCGATTATAAAAATGTTTTTGAACCCTGACATTTTTTATTGTTCAAGTGTTATTGAATTAATTATAGATGCTTCTGAAAAAGATTTTTCTTAAGAATTAAGATTGAAAAAGATTTATTTTATATTAACTTTGCCTTTGGTTTCACTCGCGTGGAGGTGGGCCAGGAAAAGCAATCTAAGTCTAAATCCAGGTCAAGATCTGTTTGTTTGCCCAATTAAATAACTAACAATTATTCAAATTTAACAACTTTCATATTTATAAGAATAAGATATTTTTATTCGTATTCGTCTCAATTTAAAAGTGCTAATTACTAGATTTAATAGTTGATAGCTAAAATACCTAATATCCAGTGTTCGACGGGAAGTTCCATCCTATTAGAGGTTAAAAGTTGCGCTCTAGATAGAAGTAATAATCTGAAGTGTTTTAGAGTTGAGACAGCAATAATTGACAAGTATTGTTTTATTCTATTGAAGTTAGTCTTGATATTTCTATTATTGTGTTTTTGTTCACTGTTTTATTATAACTAGACTATTAGTTGAAATTCTATTAGTATTTTTTTCCCCATTATTTTATTGACAATATTCTTGTTAAATTAAAAAATTATTAAATTATATTCTTGTCTAAAGCTTTACAATGGCTGCTAACTATTTGGCTATTTATTATATTTGTAAATTCATTTTTATCCATATATTCTGAAATATATCAAAAAATAAATAGCTAAAACGCTACACTAATATAAAGTGAAACACAGTAGGTAATTATGATACGAATGTCAGTTGTTTCAAGATTTCGTAGACAGGGTCTACGAAATTCGTAGCCCTTTCACGCGTAGCGTCATTATCATTATTCTATAAAAAAACCGTACACAAATGCTACGATTACTAATAAGCACGAGTATATAATGTAATTATATGTACCCAACCCCTGCAAAGTGCGTCTGTAATAAAGGCTTATGAAATTGTGAAGCAGATAAAATATACATAAGTATCGCATATTCCTATCTTCCGGAAGTGGCGGCGGTGGGCAGATAAATTGAATCATTTATGGGATGTCCTCGGTACCGACCGGAAGTTCCGCCGGCACCCGTCAATGTAAGTTCCGCTCGTGGTTAAGTTTCAGATTGACGCGCCCAATTTAGCATAAATTTGTAACTAATCCATCCACCCTCTGATCAGTTGACGTTAATTACATTCCTGGTTGAACCGAGACTGTCTAACTATCGAAGATGAACTGACATTGTGGGTTCTACTCTATAATGACTTTGAAAGTTAGATATAATGTGAAAGCATAACGTCATATTTGCCTATAATATTGTGTTATGACATGTGCGCTTTGTGCTAGCAGTTTTAGAGCAAAAGTAGGATTAAATCAATGACAAGAGAGTCTTCCGACACCTGGATATCGTTTTCTGAGAGTACCTACTGTTGTTGCGGCCGAAATAGGTCATCAAGAAGCATCGTCGTGATATAATTTAAAATATTTTTAGTTAAAATCGGTACTTACTGTATGATGATGTATTATAAGTATGTAATATAACATAATAGATTGCCAAACCTTGAAATTGGTAAATTTGAAACTAAAAATACTAAAATAAATAGGTTATAATCTGCCTATGTCTAATTGATCCATGATTCTATAAAAAACAAAAGTGACAAAAAGTGTATATCTATACACCGATGTTGAACATACTCAGGCTAAGTAAAATGTATAGGTACACTTTGCTTAATCTGGCTAAGTAACTGATTGATGGGTCTGCCAGTTTCAAGTTTCGCTTTTTGTTGTGTTACACACTGTAATTTACACACGAATGAAGTCTGCAGATAGATTCTGAAATTCAGATACATTCGAATACCGTATTCATTGTGACTGGCTAATAATAATTGGAATCGGCAGTGTACCGCAGTCGGTAGTAACCTGTTTTCCGCATCGGCGCGGGCATCGCATCTATAGCTCATACTAAATTCCGAATCGTCATCAAAGTGCGTCAGCAGCTCATAAACGCACGGTTTACTAGAGCGGAACTAGAGTGTTTAGTGTAGGCAATAAACCTTATATCGAGGAGGTTTATAACGAAAAGGGGAGGTATATCGGACATTACAGAACAGTACATTTGGTCCGCATCGTCGCTCCCGCTCAAACGAGCCCCCGGGGCTTCCTTCAGAGCTCAACACCTTTGTGCTCTAAGAAACTTCTGGTCTGTTGAACCGTGATTGGTTAAAGGCTAATGATGTCCAATTTTTAAGTGTTTCAGTTGAAAATAATAAAATAAGGGCGTGTATTCACTCATTTATTTTAGGTCTTACCTTAGCGAATAACTTGAATGTCCAGATGGGTACAAAATTGCCGTATGGTGCACAATAGCTATCCAAAGCGCGCCAAAGAATTTGTAAATTTTGCATAATAAAAAATAAGATTGAGATTGAGTGAGTTGCCCCCCTGATACCGTTATACTCCCCATACAACCATTTTGTTAATTGCGTAGGAATTGTTACTTAGTTGAGGTAACAATTATATACAGCGAACAAAATGGTTTTATGGGTTGAAACATTAAAACGAATATTATCCATCAATGGAATACATTTAATTGCACCGCAAATTATGGGTTAACAAGTTGGTAATTTATTAATAGCGCGTATGACCAAAATGCCAAAATCAGTAATTTATCAACGCTAGTATTTTGCTAATAGAACACTGTCTAAATTGGATGCAAAATACCATAGTTACTACGTCTTCTATTAAATAGATCACCTTGAACTGATCCACTGCTAGGCCAAAGCCTCTTTTGTAAATCGAGATAAGAGAGAATAGGTCATACACCACGCTGACTTTATTGTGTGTCAGTTGATGAAACTGAAACATGTGTTATGGTGTCCACATATCAAAGCTGGGTTTGCCTTGGGGCAGGGTTTACGAAATTGCAAGCTGGCTTAAAAAACATTACTGGTGGTGTAAACCAGGCTAAGTCCATACGAAAGCCGCCTACATGCCGCTGGTAGCTCGGGCACGACCGGCGGCCAAACACACAGCTTGTATGTGCGCTAACGCCAGTGCGCAATAGACTACATATTCCTAATAGAATGCTGCTTCCCATTTACTTCATTAAATCCAAAGTGGAATTTTCAAATCTCAACCTGAATGGGTTTTTCCTACATTGTTTCAAGATCGTCTTTGCAGAGCTCTTTCTGGATACGCGAATACTCATGCTGTTATGCATACGACATGCCATTATACCTATATCGTAAATTGTGAGATGGCTGCTTCACCGAAATGACTTTCCAGCGTTTATTTCAAGCGAGAACATTGGTTTTGATAGTCGTGACCCTAATTACAGCGCTGCCACATTTACATGCGCAAATGTGCGTTAAGCGCTCTTGTTACAGTCGACTACGTGCATTATGACAATTGCACGATATGGTATATTTTGACACTCAATCACAATACCACTGTATAATATTTAGCGCTTTTTTGCTGCAGATTTTTTGAATTATTGGTACTTAGAGAACCATACTTGAAAACGAATGATTTAAATTTTACCATAATTTCAATAGAATATTGCTATCAAATGATCTGCTTCGGCTATAAGTATATAGATTATTCTTTAAAGGACATTTTCAACGAAAAAGTAATATTAATATTATGCTTAGTGCTGGCATTAATTTGCATTTTTAATTTAATGTCTAGGTATGTCTAACGCTATTTGCGTTTAATCAAATTTTTGTCCTATTTCCTGTAGTTAGAAGGGACATACTCGAGTGATTTTTCATAACCGCGTTATGGCGTTTTTCTTTCTTTCATCAGTATATTAATTGAGTTAGTCAGCCGTAATAGGGGTGTATCGGTGTTTACTAACCGGGGCGGGCTTAATGAGCGGCTTGTTGCAGTTTGACAGAGTGATTTAATATCGCCGCGTGATCGTTTCAGTAAATCGGGATTAGTTTGGGGTGAGTCCGAAGCGTGAATTATTGCGGGGAATATGCCGCGTTGTCGGTACCGAAATTATATTCTACGTCAATATCAAGTGTGTACAATCAGCTACTCGATAGCTATTACCATTTGTTCCTCGACGTATTGTTATAGACTCTATTCCTAAGCATTAAATGTTATTTCAGAATGTTGAGTATAAGCAAATCATAGAATCGTTGCGGTTGACCGTATTCCTACAAATATTTATTGCTGTTCATAAAGTTCCGTAATTGTATTCCTACGTTAAAACTTTAGCGAATCTTCGACTTGTAGTCTGTTTGCGTTATCATCTTGAGACGATAGAATGACAAATCATTTGATCATGATATTTTAGCAGTCCTTCATAATCTGCTTACTCATAAGATGATAATTTTATGACGGTTGGATAATTAAACATTTTTTTCTGCTGAAAATCATCATTCATAAACTATTTCAGGTCCAACTATCAAATATTTCTTACAGAAGTATCTACTATAATTTAGGATAAGAACCCAAATATCAATATAGAAATATTCGGAAGTTGAACGTGGAATACTTAGTTGGTGAATATCTTCAGAGGTTAAGTGGTTCACAAGCACATCAATTACATGTGTACGAGTGTACGGGTGGTAGGTCGGCGAACAAAAGCATGCCAACAACTCGAACGAGTCTCGTAGTTGTACGACCACCGCATGCAGTTATTAACACAAACAAAGCTGCATGTGTGGGAAGATGTGCATTGTGTACTCTTTTTTTCTTTTGACAATGGCCTCGGTTTGTTATTATTGCATTACCATGATATTTTCGTCAATATGGTTGTGTAAGCACCTTTTATTATCATAACCCAATGATTACGTGTAATGCCTGTGATAAAATGATATCTAAAGAAAATAAGAGGTTGTATTTTAGAGTAATAAAGATAAAATTGTAGTTACAAAAATAATGTGTATAAAATATTAACTGAAATTATTGGATCTAGCTGGAGAACAACATTTTGCTATTAGTGTTGTAGTTTGTTGCGGAGCAGATAACATTCCCGTTTTGCTTAGTTTCTGTATCGACGTAGGTATACTGCAATTACACCTCAAAGATTTGTTAGCATCGACTATAAATGTGGTACACGGTATAAACTGCGAAACAATTAGCTGACGATGCTTTGGTGCGTGTCCGAGAAAATAAATTAAGCCGGTTTGTGCTTACATTATTTCCAGGTACACATTTAAAATTTGAATAACTTAATTACCAGCCCTATTGTCATTTCCACAACATTTGTCGCAGCTATTGGGTAACCGAAGAGAATCTACATCTTCTTCATACAGCCTTAAGCCTGCTGGTTTGTCGTAGGTGCACTCAATAATACATCCGCTGTGGTTCTACATAATTTATGGTCCCACAAACTACAAATTTCCAAGATGTCTATACGCAACCGAGTCAAATTTTAATCACAATTCGTTCGCCTCCATTGTCGCCTATATCTTGCACCACTGAGCGGCGTTAGCGGCGCCACATCCCGTTCGCCCACGCGCTCACGCATCGCGATCTCAGGCTTTCACAACCACGCTTGCGTACCCCGGACTCTTGCGCCGGTCGCTGCCCGCCGCCGACGAGTTATGTACAACACTATCTAGCTTACTCCTAGATGGATTTATTTGCCTTCGACTGCCTTCTAGGGCATGCTTGTAATTTGGCACGTTCGAAAATGTTGTTGTTGTTTGTTGTTGTTACTGTCCATGTTTAATTCAGACTTCAGCTGTGAAATATAAACAGCTTAAATAATAATAGAAATATTAATTGTTCGAATTATAGTTATTTGGAGTCGCAACTCGACTAAATCATGTTGCAAATAATTCTACGACGTAGGTAGGAACTGACCCTACTACGAGTGTAAATATTATAGAGACTTAACTACTCCAAGTTCGTAAAATGTTGATAAAGTTTTCAATATACTTAACATGGTAATAAATCGATGAGCCAATTAAGAGCTAATTAAGTGTTTATGTTCGTAGTGAGTGAATACAGAGGCTTCCCTGATTTTGTAGCGGGAGGCTGCGGGTGACAGGCTTCAGTCAGCGCCAGCGAGCAGCGCGCGCGCACGCGTTCTCGCATACACCGACATACGATACGATCAGTTTGTTTACCAACAACAATCGATCAACTGACCGTAAGAAACACCGGCCCTAGTCATTATGCTTATTACTTGAATAAATGACATCATTTTTTGGAAAATAAACTTAAATGCAATATTCAATTTTATGACTTTATGGTAGTGAGATGTCAATGCCTCGACCTTTAATAAGTCGTCGCCGCCACTTTATTCGCTTCTGTGGACATAAATAAAGTGCATAATGTGACAGATACATTTGTTGCGACCGCATATAAGAGTGTTACGACGATTCAGCGACATGAAGCCCTCGATGGTTATTGTTTATGTTATCGCGATGGCGATCGTCGTCGGTGGCGAGATCAGGATCCGCGGCAAAGTAAGGAAAAGATACACATCGCACAGGCGGCACCGGGCTGTCCTACCGCCCTGCGACTTCAATGAGACCATTATCAATGATGAGTGGTCTTTGATTGAAGCGATAGGAAAATCTAAGTATATTTTTACTGGTAAAGTTCTGAATGTTAAGAAGTTTCGTTCGGAGGATAATTCTATGAGAAAGAAGTCCAACTTGTATACGGTGTATTTACGAAGACTATTGAAGGGAAATATTAGTGAACTGAGGACATTTGTGAAGTCTGAAGGGTCGGAGGACACTTTAAGTGGCTCTACGTTGATGGTGGAGCGTCCTCGAGCGCGGGAGTCGTGTGCGCCTGCACCGCGGCCGCGCCTCTCGGCTATCTTCCTTAGTGACGGTTCCCATGTAGGTGCAGGCAGAGGACCTTCTCCAAGATTGCGTATCCTGACTGACCCGGTGCCTTTAACTTTATATCACTTGGACAGAGTCAACGCAGCTGTCAAAGGTAGGATAATTATTATTTATACATTATATAGGTATAATATTTTTGATTGCTTATTTTTATAGGAAAAACTCAAAAACGACATAATCTATTTTAAAAATTCTTTTACGTATACATTATCAGTGAGTAACATAGGCTTTATTATTTTTTAAATTAGAAATCCCTCCAAAAATTTCAATACTTTAACTCTAGACAAACTAGACATGAACTTTCACAGGAAAATGCATTTTCACGCGCGGACGAAATCGCGGGAACATCTAGTAATCCGTATTGTACTAATGTGCTATTATAAATATGCATATCAGAGGGCAATAAAAATTGTAACACAAACGGTGAAATTGGCAGTCAAGGCTTTGAGCTCAACTGAAATGTTGATCTGTATATTATCTTTATATGTAAAGCATGCAGTGACAGGTGGAACCTAATTTAAAATCTGGTAAACAGTATCCGTATCAGTATCAGTAGTTCTTTAAGTCCTAGACTTAAAAAATTAAAAACAACGGTAGAAAATAAAGGTAGAATTCCGATACCGATGACAGCTAGCGACCCACCGCAACTGCAGCTGCTAGAAAATGCAGGCAACTTGCAGTTTGTGTTGCAAACTTTTGCAACTTTTGCAAAAATTAAGTGACAGTATTACAATGTAACGTGCCCTAAAAGTGCCTACAAGAACCTATTACTAAGTATATATTATAATATACCTACAAGAAACATTTTTCTGATTATTTCTATCGTAATAGCGTTAACACACATAAGCTTCAAATTAAAGTTATTGTTATTAAATCTCTAAAGTAAAACAATAAATAATAAAAACTGGTCAAGTGTGACTCGAGCATAAACAGATTATGACGTATACCGTATGATGAATAAATCGTGTAAAAAATGTCCACCCACATTAGCCAGCATCTATAGAATTTACTCGATGCAAATACACGCGATAAAAATTCATTTTAGTACTCTGCAATAAAAATAAAACTAATCCAAGCAAAGTAATGCAATGCAATCGGTTAACCTCAATAGAAATTATAATAATATGTGGGCGTTGCATCCATAGCGTACGTAGCATCGTGAAGGTATTAAAAGTCGATTTTGATCGACATCTTGACAACTGTTCGTTAAGTTAATGGAGTGAATGCGATCGGAACGTTTGCTTTGGCCGCCTCGCCCAACATAAACATACCTTCAGAACGGCAACGATGATCAATCAATGTAAACCGCACCAGATTATTGTTAACACAAACGTATTCTAATTAACTGACCAAACACTCCAAATGCCAATGTTCATCGTAAAATAACAGTGGTGTAATAATAGAGAATAATAACATAATTACCTACAACGCAACGTCCGAATACACAACTCATTTATTTAATTACTTTATTCGCTCATCTGTTCTTTCCTGACTTTACAGAAACTCGTTTGTATATTTGCGATATTACTCAAGGTTTATGAAACGCTGTAAATTCCTCTTTTATTTGTTACTCCAATATCTTTTATACCTTTTATAAAAGAGGTTCGCCTAGTACGAAAGAATGTAAATAATATTACGCTGAGATGCTCTTTAATTGAATTCGCAGTGGGTCACGAATAGACTTTATTCCAAGTCAAATACTCTGCAATAAATTTTATTGCGAAAGCCATTTTAACCTAAAAATTCCAAGAAGATCCAATTTAAGCTTCGCATAATCCAGTGATGAGATGAATATCGCGGCGGTTGGTTCTCGGAGTCCAGTCGGGCCGTGCGTTGTTGCAAGGATATGGAATCGCGTGGCCCTATCTGAGAATCGTAGCGCCGTTGACACGTGCCTTTTGTTGTTATGTATATCACTTCAGTCGGCTTAGTTAGTGGCTGTACATCGTCAGCGACTGATTCGTATCAGACCAGAGGCCGCACGATCCGTGAGAATCCTTACAGATAAACTAAAAGACCCACAGACAGTCGCGATTTAATCTCCTTCATTAGACATTTAAGACCAAAAGAACTCGCGTGAGGCCGACTAAATCTTTGACAATAGATATTTTCCTTGTGACCAGTTAAGCAACGTGTAAAGGAATGCCATCACATCGATACTTCGATACTTCACGGGCGGTTTCATATCTAAAACTATCATCGCAGGAGGCATTATATGCTATAGAGAAAGTAATGACTGAGTATATTCGTCACGATAGCAATATACCACACACGAAGCGAACATCTGATTGCATACTGCGCGCCTGTAATGACTATAAAATTAAAATATCTTGCGCTTGTAATCTGTTGGGAATATTCAATTATCATCTTGTTAGAGACGGCTACTTACTTTTCGATTAGGAGCAAGATATGATCTGACGCGCCGTCAATTGTGTTTAACTAAATAAAGTGCAAGTTGCAACTGATTCAACCTTCGAACAAGTTTATTCTTCTCTGGGTACCTACTACAAAGCTTTATTCAATACAAATATACAATAGTAATTTTCAATTATTGAAAAGAGATGATGACGCGATTCGTAAACAAGTTAGGTATCTACTTACCTAAGTGTTTTGTGTAGAGTCAACACATAAACAGACTAGTCTGTGAAAAATGTTACAAGATATATAAAGTGCGACGTTGAAGATTCGTCAAGAAAGCGAGCGAGCCGACTCGCCCGCCCACGCTCGTACCACTTTCCAAATTCCTCGTGTAAGCGCTTGCAATCACCTATGTACGTGCGACGACAGCTAACAACATTTTTTAAATCCCGTTTACAGAAATTTAAGCCACTAGATACCCTCTTTGTAGTAATAAAGCTTGGACTACGGTTTGCATATTATATCATAGGGTTTGCAACAGCTAGGGTAAGGCTGCGATCATTAGACATGCGCTTTGATTGGACCAGTGCTTTGATTGGACAGTTTAATATCTCAGGAATAATTACTGTACAGTGCCTTAAGTCGTGACCTGACATAAATTGTCCAATTATAACAATTTCATGAATAAATTGGTTTCAGTATTTTGTTGTTATGGGTAAAGCAAATATAAATCTTTCTGAAATAAAAGCCTATATAAGCAAAAAAAGCTTAAAAAAAAAGAATAATCTAAACGTGTAAAAATTTGCAATAATTTGGAATTTTATTTTTTATAGTTTCATGTTTGGGATTAATTTACATCATCTTGAAGCGACCTGCAGGTGTAACAGCTTAAGGAACAGCCTATGTTATAAAGGCAGTAACTAAGTAGTCCAATCAAAGTACCTAATAGTGGATCACACAATGCAACCATAAAAAAAATCTCATTTGTGGCTAAAAGGTATTTAAAAAAAAATCTACTTTGGTATTTTTTTTGAAAATTGAACTTGAATGTGCCTATCCATTCAACTTATTTTAATTTTCCTAACCATCCTATTTTTATGTCATGTTTGTTAAAATTTATGTGGTCCAATAGTGGCTACCTTACCGTATTTAAGTGACGTAGCTGACACTCCGTCGGTCGTTAGCCTAAATGAGTCCCATTTTTTCATATTCACGAAATTAAATTCATTAGTTCGTAATGTTGAATACATGTAAGTTAATGCTTTCCTAACAGTGCTGTTTTTAAAATATAAAACAAAGTAATGCAACTTTAATAAATAATAATAAATCAGTCTGTAATGTCCTATTGCAGGGCAAAGAGGCCTTTCACTCACAGAGGCTCACACAGAAAAGGATCGAGCTTTTATCACCACGCTAGCTCACTGCGGGTTGGTGATTTCAGACTTTCAGGTTTCGCTCATGTGTGGTGTTTTAAATAAACTAAGAAAGTACGTAATATAATGAAAAAGTTACATGGGTGTGTTTACAAAGCGGGTCCGTAAATTCGCCACCACAACATTGCGACTTTATATAATATAAAATTAACAAAAATACATTTCGTCCCAATTATAGGTCGGGGCATATTTGTTGTTAAATTTTTTAGCATGCAGTATATGAAACACAGGGAAAGTTTATCTGCTAGTTCACCCCCGAATTTGTGCATGAATATTCAGAGGCGCAGTCGGGCGCCACTGCGGCGCGTTCGGCAATAACTGTTAACTTGTGCCACGTATTGCTCTATCCTATCTGTTATCTAGAACCACGAGCTCTATCGCTAACGTCGAGCTTTCAAACGGATATTCAAATTCTTTCGGTGTCAGATTACTCAACTAACTGTAACCACTAGTAAAAGGGAAAGCTTTTTGTTATCACGGTTCTACCACAGGAATATGGACATACACGGCTACTTTCCATTTTAAACCACGATGCCAATTAGCGCGACCTGTACTAATTACGGTACCTACTCGAGTCATAGTTTAACGTAACGTAAGTCCATGTTTGTTTACGTTGTTGAAGGTTGTATCGAATTGCGAGGTCTCCCAGTCAGTGCGCGAGGCTGCGCCAGCGCACGCGTCTCGGTGGCGCCACACAGACATCTTACGCAACTTTGTGTTCGGCCGGTGTTTACGATCCACATCAAAGTTTCTACTATAAGCCGCTGAAATGGCTGCGTTATACATATGACATCGAAATAAACAAAGCAACAAAAATGAAGCTAAAGATTTTAGTGTTATTGCTTTACAGCTTCACTATAATTCATGCTCGTTTCCGTATAAGGGGTGCAGTGAGGAAACGGGATACGGTTTACCGCAAGAAAGACATAAACGGCTCCAAATGTGTTTTAAACGAGACGATAACTAATGACTACGAGATTCTGTCGTCAGCCGTGTCTGAATCTAAATACATTTTCACCGCCAGGGTCCTGAGCGTGAAGAAGATAAAGCGCGGCACGAAGCCCAACGTTAAAGTATTTATGTACTACAAACTGTACATGCGGCTGGTTTTAAAGGGGAACATCGAAGATTTGAGGAGTCACGTCGTTTCAGGAGACGAGCGCACATTGAACGGAGCGATAGTGCTTGTCGACTGGCTTCGGACAAACAAGTGTGCTTACAAACTATATAGACATTCCTCAGGTATATTTTTGAGTGACGGTTTTTACGAAAACTCCGGCGACGGGAACAAGCCGCGGCTAAGGCTGTTGAACGAGCCTCTTCCACTGTCACTTTATGATTTGGATCGAGTGAATGCGGCATTGAAAGGTAAATGTTTACTGTCTTGTAAGGTGTCGACATTTGTGACGACTACGTTCATATGCGCACAACTTATAAACCGTGCTTTTATTGTTCTCATGTGTGCACTTATACTTTATACTTCTCCTCTACAGTTTTATATCTATGTGACTTTTATGTAACTTTCTAAGCTATCCAGAAAATGTTTGAAGGTCTATTAACGTATCCGTAGTTTTATTCTGGTTAAATATTTAACGACTTGTTAGGAGTTATTTTTATAAAAACTGGCTAAAGCTTTTACATTTATGCATAGCATCGTGGCATCTGTCTCGCCAATGATTAACGCTGTCGGTAGATAGCTAAAATAAAATCCTGTATTAAACGAACGAGAGAAAACCAAAGCCTGTCAAGACCTTTTGAAATCGGTTGACAGCGCAGTTTTTATCGGAGTTTCACAATTGGCGTATAGGTATCATACGTTTTTTTGATGACGTGTGCGCGCATAAACTAGTCTTACGGATTACACGCCACTCCATATGAGATTTCGATTTAATTCACTTTACCCGTGCTCTGTTACGTCACCAGAACGCAAGATCTAATAAACTTGTGTGCATAATAAGAATATAGAGCTGAATTTGCTAGTTTGAAGAAAGATTTTTTTACTTTATGCATATTACAATTAAAAGTTAAACAAATCGTTATTTATTATCAACCTGTCTTCAATTTCTTGTAAGTTTTAAAAGAAAGAGCATTCTGTATACTCAGAATATACCTATTATTTCTGTGATTCCGGGACTTGTGAGTCACCTTTTCTACTTATATACTGTAGGTAGATTGTGTTTTGCTTGGCTCAATTGAGCAACGAATCCTACATTAAATTAGTCATAGTAGAACGACTGGGTATAAGTAATCAATTCTTATAATTTCATCAAAGTTTATTATTTTATTTAAAACAAAATCAAATAAAGTTTGTAATTTATATTCACATCAACTTATACGATGCCATGAAATAAGCTCATGCACTCGGGCGAACACGTTTAGACAAAAAAATTAAATAGACCATTTGTGGTGTCATTATGGTGTCATGCAGCCGTGGGCGGGGGTCGGAACGCACCGCACCATGCAATTTACTCATTCGAGGACGAATACATGATGTCTTATGGTCTATTAGGTACCATTACACATCTACCTACGTTTGAGAAATTACAACTCCTAAATAGGCGAGGTAAACAAGTAGGTTTGTCGTATGTACAGAAATGTAGATTGCATATATGAACCTAAAGATTATTATTTGTTTTTTTTTTATATATATAATCCATTAGTGGATGTCAGTTTGTCAATCTCTGCCAATGTTTTTATTAAGCAGCCCTAACGTCGTTCACGTTTTTGTAAAATGAATGAATGATGAGTTTTTTTAGGGAGTCGAGTCAAATTCTTAAACCTTAAATTTGAGATGTGAAATCTTTTTTTTAACGTGCTAACATTTAGTGTTTATTTATTAATAGGTACCTTACAAACTTTTATTTTTTTCTTAACTTTCCAAACTATAAAAAGGTTTCAAGTTTGAGGTTAGGTTTAAGGTATTTTGGCGTTACTAAACAAAGTGTGATGATTAAACACAATAAATTGCTATTAGCACGTAGGAAAATGCCTCACAAAACCCTCTATACATTTAACGATAACCCGCAGGATATCGGGTGGCCCATTTTTCCCGAAGCACACGATACAGAGTAATTTTATGCAAAGTCATATAAGGATACGAATAAGGAAAATTACCCAAGAATGTGATAGGTATATCTAATATATTTATCAGACGGAGGCCCACAAGTGTCAACAACTTCTTTCTTTGCGAACTTATTGTTAAATAATAAACACGCTAATAGTATGTATTTCGTTTTCTTTATGTAACTTAAAGGTAAACTAATCTACAGTTTGCTGAGGGGTTTCTTCAGATAATCACGCAATATTCTTCTCAATATTTTGCCACTGGGAGTCTTCGGAATTTCTTCTACAAAATAAACGCCGCCTCGCAATTGTTTCCAAGATGATACCTACCGAACAAATTATGCAGTTTGAAATTTGTATACAAAGTTTTAGTGCAGCTATTTTACCTGTGTAAAAAGTATATTCTATTTCAAACTTTCAATCTAGTTTGCTAAAATATAATTAGCTTGTCACGTTTAATTGGCAAAGGCTTTCAAAAGAGTTGAAGGTTTATGAAAATGTGATAATTAGATTTGAAATTGATGCTGATACTTAAATGTCCTAATTGTTCAAAGTCACAGATACTCACAAAGTCTGTTCACCTTTTATATCTACGAATTGGATAGATACAGAGTATAAATTCCTTGTCGAGAGATGGCTGTTATTATTATAGCATGGGCAAGATCTATGATAATTATGTTCACTAAAATTTTTATTGTAACCTATTTTGTCAATGAACTAATTTGTCAGCTCTAAAAACCTTCTATTCTTTTCTTGTGATCTCTGTTAAATGTGTGTGTCTAAATTAGTGTAGAGCGTCTGCAAGTGCACCATTTACCAAATGAACTATATTTTTATAACATTTTGGAAACGAATTGACGCTTGAGCACACTCAACAGTTTAATTTTTGTACTAAGAAAAGTTCTGTTACTGAGTCATCCTTCTCGTACTCTCTATGTTCTCTTCTATATGAAATCATCCCTGATGGTAGAAACAATATTTTGTTATCAATATTACGTTTTATTATGAAGGCTAAGAATGATAAGATCTACTGGAGATTAATTTTAATACGTTTGATTGAAATACCTCACCCTGATATTGAATAGCTGTTATCAGATTTGAAAATATGATGTAAGAGATAAATTTATTTATTAGTTATAAATGTAATAAATATGCTCATTGTTTGTCGACAAGCTTGTATCAAATTATTGCTGTTGACGTAATGAGTTATAATTACGTACTTAAAATACCATACCAATATTTATTGTTATATTGCCCAATAACTGCATTATTTGTATGTTTATCCATTATAACATTAATTTTGAATTGCTATAGTTTTGTTTTAAATGCATTTAACGTAAAACTTACCTTCGGAGCTACAAAATCAATCAGTTCTTGTTCGGTGACTCTTGTTCCCGGTTTTTTCACTACAAAGGCTGTTGGGAGTTCACCAGCGAGCTGGTCTGGCTTGCCTAATACTGCAACGTCTTTCACATCTGGATGCTGGAGCAATATACCTTCTATCTCCGCCGGTGAAACCTAGAAAGTTGAATAATGCAATAGCC
Source organism: Protodeltote pygarga (assembly GCA_936450705.2). Lineage (NCBI taxonomy): Eukaryota > Metazoa > Arthropoda > Insecta > Lepidoptera > Noctuidae > Protodeltote > Protodeltote pygarga. The sequence goes on along the minus strand of OW388249.2, from coordinate 7,587,471 downwards.
ATATTAGGATCTTCATAGTAAAAGTCGCAAACAAGTTCTCTTGATAGTAAGATGCTTCTTTCGGTTATTTTTTTTCCTCCCAGCTATATAATTTTGGCAGTGGAGTGATAAGCATGGTACGCTAATGACAAATATTTATAATTATTTTTGGGTATTTTCCCATTGAGAAATTTTAATAATTTATGGTTGTAATTCGTATCCACGAGAGAAAGAAATAAGAAGTCTATTGTTGCTTTAGAAATATTAAAAATTATACCAATACACGTCTTAATGCTATCTTAGTTGTAGCGGCAAAATTATAACACCTTCCTGAGAAGCTAAAATAAGTTAATTGGAGTTTGATACTTACTTGCCCAGACTTATATTTAATTAACTCTTTAATTCTGTCAACAAAGTAAAAATAGCCATTTTTGTCATAGTAACAGATGTCTCCAGTTTTGAAAAATCCATCTTCATCTAGTTCGTCTTTTAAGTTTCTTCCGATATAGCCATTAAATAATACAGGGCCTTTGACGCGCATTTCACCTTCTTGGTTAGGTCCTAGAGTCTTTCCCGTTTCAGGATCTGCTATCTTAAAGTTAATAAAAATAAATTCATACATTATGTCTGAATGAGTTTTTGGATACTTATTAAGAAATTGTTCATTGTGTTAAACATAATTTAAATATATTTTATTTTGTAAATATCATAATTACTAAAAAACATTTTGATGGGAATTTTATTGTTGAAAAGAAGGGAAATTAATAAATACAGTATTTTTACCTTTACAATATTACCCATGATGACTCTTCCGACACTTCCTGGTTTAAAGTCAGTGTCTGATTCTTCCACCAAAGCACCAGTAGTTTCTGTCATACCATAACCTTGTAATACTTGTTTCAAACAAGGAAATCTGTAAAAATTAACAACATAGTCTATATTTTAAATTATTTTGTACTTGTATCTTGTATTCTCATCAATGAAGTCACTTAATTGCACGCAACGCAATTTAATGCTGGCAGAATACTTATTTAAATTTACTCTCAGCAGGTTTCTGTTGTATTTTTTTTTCAGAATTATGTATTCAACAAAATATAATTGTAATTTTGTCATACCTTTGCTTAGCTTCATCAATAGTAGCTAAATCTAAAGCTGATCCACCGCAGTGCATATATTCCACTGAACGTATATCATAATTCTTTAGGTTAGGAGACTTTGTTAACATTACTATAAGCGGTGGAACGGCTAACAAAAATCCAACCTAAAATATTATTAAAAGAATAATTTAATAAAATGGACTCAAGATAGAAAGAAATAAATATTTATAAAACACAACAAGCAATTTTGACAGCTAGTATTATTATATCCCAAAACTACAATTAATATCTTTGGTGTGTAAGTCGCTTTAGGCAGACTGGCTTTACACACACATTTTGGCAATATTACATAATATGCAAGGCGTTACTATTAAAAGGGTGATTCGCATAACCCAATCGGCCAGGGAACCAAAATATTTGAATTACAGTGATCAAAGGGCTATGTTATGTGGAAAGTTAGTGTCTCACCTTGTATTTTTGAACACAGGACAGGTATTGATCTTCTTTGAATTTTGATAAATATACCATTGTACGGTTATGAACCATTGCATTTAATATACTCAAAATTCCGACGGTATTGGCCCATGGTGCTACTATCAGAGTAATTAGATCTTTACTAATTTTGCTAGGGAAACAAACAAATCTTAGCATTAAGGTTTGTATCATAATAATTTAAAATATTTGTAGTAATAATATTGGGAATAATCAGAACTCCTAAATTGTATCACATCTATAATTTTTTTTTAAGATTTGGAATTTAATATACACCAGTATAATGAAACAACTTTTCAACGGATATAATTCGCGTTTTTATTTTGATAATACAATCCTGACGTTTCGAGTACTTTGCAGCACTCGTGGTCACAGGCAGACTGAGGTTGATAAGCGTCAGTCTGCCTGCGACCACGAGTGCTGCAAAGTACTCGAAACGTCAGGATTGTATTATCAAAATAAAAACGCGAATTATATCCGTTGAAAAATTGTTTCATTATGTTGAGTATTCGCGAAAGTTTGAGACTATATTACACCAGTATACATAGAAGCTATCGTAAAATAAATTAATTCGTAAATCTACAGGACTTGTAACTACACAAATTAATATTTTGTGAGTACACGTTACGCATAAGAAATTAGTTTACCAGGGTTGGTTAGCGGCTGTGATTAAATTGAGGTGTGTCAGCTTTGCTCCTTTGGGCAGGCCCGTTGTTCCCGACGAGTATAGTATTAAAGCCGTTTGCGCCAACCCTATTAAATCAGTAGCCTTTGTGAAACATATTTCAAATATTTTGTTAGAACAACTAGAGTTTGTTATTATGTAGTCGCTACAAGTTTCGTGAATTAAAATTCTTGAACAAACATGGACTGTACCTACAATAGATTGACCTTTTCGAACGGAATATTTTTTCTTCATATTTATACTTTTAGATTATAATGAGTGTTGGCATGATGGGGATGTCGATTCTGAAGTAGTAATAAAAACTTAAGGCTAAATATTAACTAAAGCTGTCCCTTTCTTTCTTAAGTTAGTAGAAATCAATAGAATTACTTTATCAAAGTTCACGTACGTCAGTGCTTCAGAATCGACTCAAAAAAGTATGTATTTTGCAATAGTAAATAGTAAAGTACATAAAATTCTTACCATTAGTGTGATCCAAACTTGGTTTAAAACTACCTATATCAGCGTGTACTTTGGCCAGGTCGTTGAACTTATAAATCTTAGGATCATTGATGGTATCTCCGTATACAAAGAACTTATCTACGTGGTTTGTACTAACCATAGACTCATAATAAGCTTTATAAGTATCAGGAGAAAGAAATGCATATTTCGGCTTTGAGATATGCATCGTATGCACTAATTCATCTGAAAATAAATAAAAAGTATAAATATTTAATAAGAAATTTGAAAAAAAAAGAAGATCGTGGGTTCGAATCCCATCCGTATCAGTTGTTTTTTCAAATTTCTTATTAAATATTTATATTTAATAAGCTAACATGTGCTAAAACATGTAAAAATTTCACAAAAAGTATTAAATAAAAAGTAAACAAATTTTAATATTTATATAATATAAAATCTAAAATGAGATACGAAGATTAAAGTAGAACATTAAAATAAGTCTATCTAGATTTAAAGACCTATTAAAAATGGAAACTAACTGATAGGCTGACATATCAACGCCTTGTCTTAGCTTGATCTAGAAACATTAAATTTGGCATGTATATTAATCTTGACTTAAAGAGGCACGATAAGGAAAGTTTTCCACAAATTCCACTGAATCAGTAAATAACAGATTTAACATGAACCAAGGCCGGGAGCCGGAGCCGGGAGCTAGTAATTTATATATTTTGATATAATAAAAGACTTGGCTTACTCCAAGTGGTAAGCATGTGCTCCACTATGTTCATCAAAAATTAATAAACCTTTTATTATAAAATATTTATGTATATCATTCAAATATTAAATTCGACATTTTTGAAAATCGAAAAAAAATCATTTGAATTTGAATCCCTTCTGGGTAAAGCCCCCAGTTGCTCTAATATCTTTCAACAAAACTTATAGATGCACGTAAATATACATGTTTTTCAAATCTAACTACCACAGTCAGAAAGTACCTAGTTACCTACATAGATTAACATCATAAGTAGGAACATTAACATACGAGTACGAAAAGCGTAACCTATCCTTAGCAAACTTGCATCTTAAGAGCAACTTACTTTTGCTGTAAGCGGAGTTCAAGAAAGTCGCCGAAGCACCACTACACCACACAGCGATTGCAGTAATTAAGAACTCCATCCTATTCTCGCTGCATACGGCGACCACTTCATCACGTTTCACACCTAAGCGCATTAGCGACGCGGATGTGTTCACTATCAACTGCACCAGCTCACCAAATCTTATTTGTTCACCTGTCGACCCATCGATCTTTGACAAACGAAACACTGTTAATTAACCAATACATTTTTGAATAGAATATTTAAAATTCTACTTTATACTTTACCAAGGCAATTTTATTTTTAGACTTTAACATTTGGTCTAAAACCATTTTTCCAATATTCATATGAGATGGTATCGTAAAATTTAGATCTCCGTAAATTATTCCGTTTGTATCCATTTTGATTGTTTGCAATGTTTCTGATATGATAGACGTAAACACACTGACACTGGGAGAATAGGTGACATATATTTATGTACAACTAACAAATGGCCGGAGATAAGCTGTAATCAACTGTGACCTTGGTAGATAACAAACTTGATTTTTTCGTTTGGAGTTAAAAAAAACACGCTAGAAGAAATGAGTAAAAACATATAATTTATTCATTTTTTTGGTTTGCAAACCCACATTACGAATATTATTATAAGCTCATGTCCAGTCTATCTGTGTCTTATTAGTTCTCTGTTTGTCCGACATAAGGCTGCATTTTTTAACGGTAGTAACTTTTTTTTACATATTCACGTGTTTATTACTTTGGTTGTTTCCTTAACAATCAGTAAAAAGTCAAAACGCAAAGTGGCACGAATGAAAAAAAAATACAATATTTTCTTACAGTTTTTTTTTCGAAAATTGAATTAATGAGTGTTTTTGTTTGAGTATAAAAAATATTTTTGGGACGTTGAAATAATTGTACATATAAAAGTTAAGTTTCTATTCAATTGCATAGCCATGTTTGTTTCTACCTAAAATGTATTGCGTAAAGTGATAAAGCGTACATATTTAAAAGATACGACAAAAGATAACTCTGAATATTGCTCTTTAGAACTAGGTATTGGTTATATCAAGATGTTTGGCATGTGGAAACCAACTAGATATAAACGCAGATACATTTGAGTCCGCAGGTTAAGTGAACAAAGGTGAAACTACTGTAACCCTAGCCGCTAAATCGAGGTCTAACTGCACATCAACTTGTTAAATAACAATGTAGGTTGTTATATTTTGAAATGTTTGCATATTTTATGCACGATTTCTGAATTAGATCGGTCGGTTTAAAGTAGTACTTATACTCGTTTGGCTTCAGTCATCTCGTAATTAGTGCAAATGACTTCGTAATACGTTAAGTTACGTAATTATTAGGTATATTTAAATGACTGCATTTTTGTCTGTTCCAATGATTCTATAGTGTTCCTATGATGATGAAGTGTAAGTATGATGTTTTTGGTTGATTCCTTTAAAAACAAATTAATGTGAAAAAAAAAAATTCAGTGTTATGTGTTTTTACTGAATTTATTATTACGATGTCTGTTGATTTACATTGTATAAGTAAAATTGAAATACTGTAAGGATAAGAGATAAAACTATTCGATTGATATTTGATTTCGGTAGAATATTCTTGATACCATTGGTTATATAACACGTTTCTTATCTATTTAATATAAATAACAAATAAGAGATGACTTGATAAGGTTTTATCCATTGAGTAGGCACCTACTTTGATGACTTTGCCTTTATTGGCAATCGATAAGGAGTTTCAATATCTTTTTTATCGTTTTATCTCAAATTATAAAGAAAAAATAAACGTAGACAAAAAAACCGACAACGCGCAGAATATAAATCTACGACCATCTGGTTAGGTATACCAGCCACTCTGCCAACTAAGCTATTCGTAATATTCGTGCCACACAACTCCAAATTTTATTCTACATTAAGCCGACCCCAACATAGTTGGGAAAAGGCTAGGCAGATGATGAATCTGTCACAGAATAGAATAGAATATACTTTATTGCACCTCAAAAAATTCCAAAGATACATAAGTGACACGATTGAAAATGTACAATTGGCGGTCTTATCACACAGACATAGAGATCATACAAACACTTTTTACAAAAAATAGTCAGTCAGAACAGCTATTGGCTGTAGGCTACCGGTTTTTCTCCCCTCCTCTCTTAAAAAAATTACCCTACGCCCAATTAACATTCGTTCTTATTCGTTTCGTAGTTCAACTCCCCGATCCTAGCTTACATCCTTGGTCTTTTCTTACAGCTCAGCCAGGATGCCAACCCTGTAAACATTAAGATGTCCTAAAATAATCTCAAGCAAATTCAGCTAGTCCCCCTAGTTTATCTCCAAGCAACGCCGCCGAGGCCCGACTCCCTCTAGAGGATGCCCTTAGCTGCTGTTCCTTTAGGTTAGTTTAATGCTTTAGCTAGAAGCCGATAGTCCGGAGTTAATCAGTCAAGCTCCCTTTAAGTTTTTAAAACGTAGTTAAATAATAACTCCTCAAGTCGGTAGTAAATCATAGGTTTTAGGAACCTTAATTATTCACTTTATGTACTTATATTAAAGTCCATCACAATAACGAGACCTGTCATGAGATAGTTGCAATCTTTGATCTACTAGCGTGTATTCAGTTTGAATGGGCACACGTGCGTATGACTATAATCCTTGCTCTAAATCTGTACTCTACGCATGCGCCAATTAATTACTCAAGCGTCGTTCTACATAAATATTGCATAGGATTTCATAATCTTATAATTAATAGAGAATTAAAGGAATGATAAAATTAAATTAAGCAATTCATAGTTATTTTATTTTGATATATTTTGCATATCAATATTATTTGGTCCAGCAAGGCTTGTAATCGGACCTCATTAAAACGATCAACCAATGCTACGCTACATAAAGTACATGCATATTCATTATGGTTTTACGATAAAAATGTCGGCCTGTAAGAATTCATATCGCCAAATTCCTCGACAGACCTTCACAACTTATTGTTTTAGTTTCGTCGTTCGATGGAAAAAAAAACCATGGCAGTATTAATGGTGTTGTTACACGGATCCTGTTCATAAATATGTTTGCAATAATATAATTTAATTTTACTAGTGGTCAGTGGTCGAAATTCAACCGTATTTTTTTTTGATTTTGACTTTCTACAATTCTCCTCCATATAAACTTTTACTATGCCAAGTTTTACATTCCTCAGTGCGCGCAATATACTTAAAACACACAACACAATTTTTGCTTCACGTATTAATATATAGATAATATTCATAATTACTATTATTAAAATAATTCTTATTAAATAAATAAGACAAGAAAAAGTTACATTTATTAGTGTTCAGTCGGTTATTATAAATGAGCTTTGTTGTTTAAACGAAGGCTCGATTATAACTACAGAATACCTAATAGTAAATAAACGGTTGTGAGGGAATGTCGCGATGCGATAGTCACAATTCTTGGCAAACGGATTGGCTGGATGCAACCGCCCATTCTCATGACATTTATTAGTACGACTACTAATTGTCCGAGCAGTGCCAAGGCATTTGTGGTGACAACACACTGAGGAGAATTCTTAAAGGCCTGTACTAATTATAGTGGTTGTTAGAAGCTAATACAGTTGTCACTCTTTGATGTGTCAATTGGAGACACAATTAAAGACTATTGATTTCATGCTCTATCGGTTCTTAATTGAATCTATAGTTCAATAATCGTTCAGTAGCAACCAGTAGCGTTACAGTATTGCAATTTTTCAGTAAATATGTGACAAGTGGTATTGTTCAATCATATTCATCATTGTACCTGCGCAAAGTTGCACTCGTTGCAACTTCACACGCAGCGATAACTTTTTTAAGCAAGCATTTAGCCATCTGCCCTGCAATATATCACATTATTTTATAAGAGAGCAAAACGTAAATAAACGTAAACTTTCTATTAAACTAAACTTCTTATCATGCTTTATTATAATTATTTAAGAAATCGATTTAAATTGTTGAGTAAAAACGGTAAAAAAAGTACGTGAAAAGTTTAACCTACTTAATTCTCGGTAACAAAAAGTATGAAATTCACGAACACAATAATTTAAAAGGAAATCCTCAAAGCTTCACAAAATACAGTTCGGTCCATTTGGAACAGTACCTTCTGTAAGCACTGTTGATGTACGTGACAGGCTGCCTTAGAACAAAACCCAGCGATTACTGTGATTGCGTATTCAATGTACCCAGGCTGCATATCGAGACGGCCTCAACGGGCTCACTACGGTCGTATTACGACCGATTTACATTTGGTGGAGTTTCTAGTTTAGTACGGCTGGAGTAAACCTCAGCGTTTAAATTAGTATTTAGGCTTGATATTGTAAACATTTGCTAGCGGAACGTAATATCATTATACAAGGATCACTGTCTAATGTAAACCGCCCTTTAAAAAGCCGTTTCAATCAAGGATACGGTCTAAAAGCGATTGATTTTAATAATGTACAAAAATAATTATATCAACATCAACCTTTTCCCACACTAGGACTTTCTCCTGTATCGTTGGTACGTACATAGATATTAGATATATGTATTTACTTCTGTTACACTCGAAGTGTTTTAGGGGCTCGAGATGCATCTGTAGTCTCTGCACTTACAAAGCAAGCAAGGATGTCGCGACCCTAGCTTTCTGAACATTCAGCAGATGTCGCCTAAGCATTTCTCACGCATTCAAATGTCCGTATTATTCGTACAAGATTATAATTTTAAGTGTGTCTATCGTTCCACTGGATGCACGGTACATTAAGTTACTCTTGGACTCAGATTGTTGTGGGTAAACGTAATTTGTTACTACGCCTGCTTGTGCGCAGGACTGGCTCGCCCACGCGCAGCGCCTGCGACGCGCGACGACTCTTCTCACGCCGTGACTCATACACTGTGATTATTTTGTACCTTATAAATATCGATAAGCGCCTCAAATAAACCATGTCTATGTTTTCTTTCAATAAAATGGTTTTAAATAAACAAAAATGTTAGATATTTATTTTTTAGATATATTTGCGCAACGCAACGCTCAATCTGCCCTCTGCTTGAGGATGTAGACATTTACGATATCATCATGAATACGATTACAATAAATTCATTTTCTATTGTTTCACTCAAGATTCTATGCATAGTTGCATATTAGATATAGGAATCCTGTCACAGAAGTAATTCTGACGGTCAGATTTAGATTGTAGATAGATTAGTGTAGATTTCTATTACCTACTTGGGTTGTCCAGAAACGATGTACCTACATAAATATAATAATTAAATTGCATAAATTATTCAAGTTGCTTCTCCTTATTTGCTACTCCAACGGGCAGATTTTAGATTTAATGCATCAAAGCAAAATGTTCATTTCGTGACTTTGAAAGTGTATTTGAATCAAAATTAACCAGTCAAGAATTCAAGATACATTTAATCTGTCTGAAGTTGCCTCATGCTGGGTGCTCTGTATTGTTTAAAATTTATTGTTTCGTAACTTCCTTCTGTATGTAAAACAAAATAAGTAAACAGCTACCAATTCAAACATATTTATAAGATGTACATTTTATATCAGTTTTCTAATACCGTAGTGCACACAGCACTATTTTACGACCGTTAATAGTTAGTGATCTCTTGGCTATATTTGAGGTCAGCCCCGATACGATGGGTCCACGTTTACTCAATAAAATGACCCCCTGTAGTGATGGGACAATTCATGGTAATGTCGAGAGACCGGTCGAGTCCTCCAACATAATGTCCTGATTCATTAAGCTATCGGAAGATTACACTGCGGTGGTCGCTACTCACAAAGTAATGACCCAATGTAAAAGCGTTGGGTGAGCATTGCAATGGAAATGAAAAACGTAGACATTAATTTTTTTAAATTCTAAATCGGGAATGTCAAACAATGGCTAGTATTCTCCTAATTTTTATGAATGAATGAAGGTAATTTTGTTATTGTGGTGGTTCATTGTTTGCGGACCCGCATTACAACCAAGTGAATGTGGTTTCCTACCTGGCTAGTACCAATTTACTTTTTCAATGTCGCATGTCGTTTTAACTTTCTCAGCCACTGACTACTAATGGTGAAGAAAATCTCAAAATGTGGACTCCGCCAAATATAGTCGCCAATTTACGTGATTTCTGCTCGATCCTTCTCTGAGATTAAAAGAGGTCTCTGCCTTGCAGTCTGTAGGTGACTTACAGGCTGACACAAAACATTTCCAGGTAGCTAAATAAAGATAAACAAACAAAGTATTACTTTAGATTTAATTTGAAGATGGACTCAGACTGTCATACAGAAGATTTGAAGACTAGTCCTCCGACTATCCTGGAGCCTAGAGCCGAAAGTCAAAGTTAGTGTTTTATTTAGTGTCATCTTTAACTGCTTAGGTTTTAGAATTTTTGATCGATCTATAATATATCTATTTATAGGTACAGCTTATTTGCTGTTTGTAAACAATTTTAACCGATTTTAAATAAGCTGAGTATTTTTTTATGTTTGTTTACCTATTAGTAGGTACTCCGATTAATTGAGTAAATCTTATAAATATTTAATAAGCTAACATGTGCTAAAACATGTAAAAATTTCACAAAAAAGTATTGAGTAAATCTTATTAAAACTAATTATGTACCTAATCTGAATTTGTACCTAAGCGATTTTATGATCTTTTTACTGTGAGAGCGTTAAGCTTATATGGCTTTGCGTGCATTAATGATGTTATAAAATATCCTATAGGTAATTTTTAAGGTAAGAATAAAGATGAAGATAAGAAGTGGAATAGTAGCTTGAACACCAACTATGCCTTTTACTTCAGCAAATTCCTAGACTAAGGAGTCTTGTAAAATACTTTTCAAAAGAATTACAATTTACAATTAAACATATTTACCGCCGACCATTCGCTTAACTTTTTGACGTAGGTTGAAAATATTACAGAAACACTAAAAAAGTTTATTTTTCTTCTTTTTATCATATTTCTAATACGCACATACATCTAAAAAGACAGAGGTGCGTGTCAGGGTTTAAAACCTACGACCAAATTGACTTGGCATTCTAACGGTCATACCACTAGGCTATCACTGCATAAAAAAGTTTAGTGTAAATACTAAAAGGCGGATCAGTATTTCCTTTATTTATATATAGGTATACTAGCTTCCCCCGTGGCTTCGCCCGCATAGTATGTTGATAAATAGTAGCCTATGAGTTATTCTGATGTATAAGCTATATAACTGTAAAGTTTCATCAAAATCCATATAGTAGTTTTGCGTGAATGAGTAACAAATATCCATCCATTTACCCTACAAACTTTCACATTTATAATAAAGGTATAATTAGGTTTTGTCTTTATAGATCGGTATAAATAAACTAAAGGCTTACATTGATTTACAATAGAAACTATTAGTGGAATTCACTCATTTGCTAAATACATTTTGCGCTTCACGTTAGCGAATATTGGCGGATTCATGGCATCGATAGTCGATTACGTCATAATTACCTGCTTCGTTCGGTAGATATTAGCCAGATAGGTATTAGTTTAGTAAACGCCTCAATATTGTGCCGGAGTGTATTGATCATCTAAATCAAATGGAAGCTATTGTTTGAAGCCGTTAATATAACAATGAGATTATACTCTCGTGATTTTAAACGAAGTAACGCTTACATGTCCGGTTAGCCGTCCTTTATGAACATCACGAACTACTAACTGACGGTCAACAGCAGCTAAGCTGATGATTATCAACTTCCACGATATACCTAGATTGTAAATTTTATATTAGGTATACTATGAGATTGTTAGGCTTGGTCTTTGCGATTCTTAGTAATAATGGTGTATTTTTGTGAATTTTTTATATGTTATAGGATGTTGGCTTATTAAATAATTATAAATAATGGTGTAGTAAAGTTTTCTATGAATTTCTAATAAATAATATCAAAAATGAAATTGCATCTCTGAAATTAATTTCACGATAGTATTTATTATAAATTAACAAAAATACAATTAGAGGATGGTTACTCCGTGTCTTTAGCTACTATTAAAAAAACTCTATAACTTACCTCTCTCTATAACCCTAATAAACATGTCACGTCTGTTTCGGCAACCAAAAACTTCTTCTCTTTGAATAATTTGGCAAATTCCACGGTCGACGTATCACCCTCTGTGCTGGAGGTTGCGGAATGATTCCCACACGGGACAAATTGTGTTACTCAGACTAAAAAAACCAGATTTTTTTTAGTCTGAATGTCATTGTAAAATAAAATATCTAAAACTGCACACACGATATAGAAGGAAATCCTTCTGTGTGGCTGGTATAAATATTTACAAATGATCTGATCAGCTTTGAACATCTTTGGCATTTACAGGGAGCATATTTACAGAAAACTTGCAGTAGTTGACTGACTGCGATGAATAAGTTAGAATTTGACAGTGTAAATATTGTCGTTCATTCAAAGTGGCCATAAAATAATATTATTTACAGCCGAATTACAAACGCTTCACCTAAGCTCAAGCACATCAAGCATCAATCACTAACCACCACTAGATTACTGATCAATTGTAGTAGATATTATAAATGATAACGACGAGTCTTAAAGTTTATAACTTTGGATAATAATATATAAAAACAAATAGAATATTTTATCCGCGCGCTAAATTCAGTTAAGTACGTGTAGGTTTATCGTCTAGACGAGAGGGTGAATGACGTGAACGACTAACTTTACAGTTTACCTGCAAGTTCGTTGAAAATGACTAATGACGGTCCTATTCCTACCCGGTTTACACGCAGCTCCGCACAAAGTTTGAGTGAAAATTTATAGAACATTATATAACGTGAAGGAAGGGTTATAACTAGCGTGCGTGGTGCGAACTAACAAAATATCAATTTCGAAGAACAGCAAAAACTTGTCAGAAGTTTCGTGTATAACTAATATAGCTTGTGTTTTTGAAAATTCGTTATAGTTTTTAATGGTGTCTCACAGCGAGACTGCTAGCTTCGGCGCAGCGGGTTAGCTGCTGGTCTTAATAAAATAAAATAAAATAACTCAGCCTGTACCTGTCCCAATGTAGGGCAAAGGCCTCTTCTCATACTGAGAAGGATTGAGTATTAGGTAGGTCACCACGCTAGCTCACTGCGTGTTGGCGATTTCAGACTATTAAGTTCAGGTTTCTTTACGATGTTTTCCTTCACCGTTAGTCAGTGGTGTCTTAGATTAACTAAGAAAGTACATATGAAATAGAAAAAATCACATTGCCGCTGGTCTTATTTGAAACAATTTTATGGTGGTAGAGCCATGCAGGTTTTAACACCAATAGAGTTGACCAGGGTAGTACTAGCCTCTAACAGAATATCGGCATAAAATAACCGTAGGTATTGTTGTGTTTCGTACAGTCAGCAAAGAGAACCGAAAGCCCTTATCCCTCTAAGATCGGCAACGCAGATGCAGATAATATTGCACACACATGCAATATCTGATGTTGTGGGCAGGGTGATCGCTACCATCAAGTGACCCATCTGTTTGTTTCCCGCCTTTTCCAGTTGCCTGGCGACTATATCGGCAATAGTTATCTGCAAACCACACGTGCAGCATGCGGCGCTGATGTGGTTCTCGTGCTACCGGCAAAGTTCCCGGCTTGCGACCCTGCAACCGAGTAAGCCTGACGACTTTGAGGATCCAAATGTATTCCGTCTCGTATAGTAATCTAAAAGATTTTATCTTTTAGTTTATGTCTACGTCACGCTGATAAACAAAACATCACGTTGGCGCCCACGTATTTGCCATTTTAGACTAAAACACCATTTAATATTATAGCATCATAGACAAACTTTCTCATAAACTCAATTAAATTTATAAATATCAGACATATTTTTAATATGTCCGTTATAGTCCAGTTCGGGCAGACCAAACTCTTCAACTTTCCTCAAGCGTAGGTACTGCTTTAATATAATGCCATTATTTATTTATAGAACAATATATCTTAGGAATCTTTAAATTGAGAATGAAGCGATCCAATGGCAGGTTGCAGTCGGTGTACCACTCTTAAGGTTGCGTCCGAATGTAGTGCTAACCCCGTCTATATACACATAGCATCGTTCAAAGTATTATGCATATTTTTTCTTGAATAAAGAAAATTAGATAGTGCCTACACCTACTGAAAATTGTACCGTTATTAGAGCCAGCTATCCCGTTCCGGCACATCACTACCATATTTAGAATTCTAGAAAAGCAAGATTACGACTCACTTAACATCGTTTTAAGAATATATTAACATGTTCTACCGATGCGACATTATTTATTAATGTGCATCTAAGTGGTCGGCCACTTATGGTGGTCACACACGCCACATACAAACTCATAAGTGTAAGCCCAAACACAGTAACGACTTTGTTTTAGGTACATTCTGCCGGCACGAAGCTCACCGTCATTATTACGTGTCAATAATGGTAATAGAAATTAGTGCCTTAGTTAGAATCGGAATCCAGAGAAGATGTGGGTGTCGCTCGGTCACACCAACACGCGATAGCTATGTCATCATTGACTAACTATCAAAAAGAATTCCATTTCAAGATTTATTATACCACGCTTACCTTCGCGGCTTAGTGCGTAATTGTGAAAACAATTATTAGGTTTTCCTGCCTCTTAATGAGGGTAAGGCAAATATTTGGCGTGGGTTCGCTTTGACCTTTAATAAAACATCCTTTAATACTAGTGATAAAAGGTGTTAAGATTAATTTAGGCTCTATTTCTCGTTTTGTGTGCTTTAAATAAAACGTAGCGCCTAGAAAATATATCGGAATTTTATTTATCGTGATATTTATATAGATAGTTGCTACATCAATTTGAAAACATATCGTTAAGATAGCGATAAGTATATCAATAACAAGTGTCGTTATCTCGCATCTCCATGGTTTACAAGTTTTACAAGATGCACGTTTGCACAGCGGCGACCCGCAGTGGGCGGGTGTGAGCGTGAGAAACAAATAACTAGCGTAGCGTCCACGGCCCTCTTCAACCTTATGAAGAATTGGACCCCGTCTAATGGCGGCCATACTGCTGTTATAATTGCTTTTAGGCAATCACAATTTATTACTTGTCGCGTGACGTTACTGAATTTTACAACGCTTGCAGTTTGTCTTTGAAATATTGAACAGCTTGTAAGAACACTTTTATGGGGCGAGTCAGGGCTTAAATAAATTAGTATTCCGGTTTAAATAATTAAGTTCTTAGTGTTGTCCTTGTTTTTGTAGGGTGTTGCTGCTGCGATGAAATTGTAAAAATTAGAGACCTTTTTTAAATGTTGCTGGTTTTTTTAATGCAGAGGCGTAGATATTTTTTTTTATTCCGCAATTCTTTTGTGAAATTTTGTGCCATTTTATAGGTAGCAAACCATTGCTTTTTTAACAGGGACGAACAATCACAACAAGGGGCGTGCCACCATAACTTTTTCCAAAGCCCGTCATACAATAAATGTAGTAGGTAATAAAACAATATCCCGTAATATTATTATTTTTTACTTCATTATAGGGTTGCCAGTGATGATAATTTGATGAAGGAGGGCGATGGATCTAAGAAGGAGGATTTTCTGTAAAAAAGGAGAACATCCAATGATTTTTTAAATATTATTTTACTTTATTTTATTAATATTGAGTTGAGCTGCCAATTTTTGCAAGAAAATTTTAGTGATTAACAAATAATTATGAAAGTTTTCATACAACATCTAGCGACCCTACTTAAATGTAACCTTAAATAGGTTAAGTTAGGTACTAGGTCCGCCATTGTCAAGCCAGTATTGTTTTCATTTAAGAATTTATCATTTTAAATAGTACCTAGTACTATAAAAGTACCTAGTACTATAAAAAGTACCTAGTACTAATTTAGATACTGCTAAGTGATAAGTAATTAATAACTCAATGCAATAACCCAAGCAAAAGTGTTTCAATAAACGCCTAGAGTTGCCATTTCTTGCAATATTTTGCGCAATGGATGACGCCGCTACCAGTTTTTCAGACCATTAATCAAAAATACGCAAGGTAGATGGAAATTGAAATCGCAGTTTCATAACAAGTGAAAGGTGTAAGTACTTGTATCATCAATACTTATTAAAGAGGCTGTATGTGTTAATAAGTTACTTTCTCAAGTGTGACTTGCAAATCAGAGCTTCCAGGTTCGAACATAGGGCACGTACCTCTGGATTTTTGTAAGTTAGTTCAGTATTATACATGATTATTTGTAAAACACCATAAAACACCAGCATCCTTAAAAAGGGTAATTAAACTCATCATTATAAACCACTTTTACTATGGGACCAACGCTGAAATTGAAAAAAAAATCAGCAGTTCCATACATTTTGTTGAGTCATGTGAAGATAAATGTATGTAACAGCAGATTTTTTTTGCGATTTCAGTGTTGGTGCCATGATGGGTTTAATTACCCTTTTTAAGGATGCTGGTGTTTTACAAATAACCCTGTTAATGTAAATAACCTATTTATCACTTGCTCCATGCCTCGGAGAGCACCTAAAGCCGTTGTATTATACAGAATTTACAGCTACTCTACTACAATTATATTCAAAAATATAAAAACAAATACAATACATAAAAAATAATGTAAGTAATGTAATGCAATACATAACAAAGAAGAAGTCTTAATAATACAAATATAATATAATAATATAAATAAAATATAAGTAGGTATAATAATAAATAAATACAATAAATATAGGTAAGTAGGTTCACAACTACTTACATAAACTATAAATTATTATTACTACCTAGATTTACATAAAAAATAACCATTCTCACAACTTAAATTTAAGAATTAACTAACAAAATATATATTATATTATAATAGCTGTCCCGCGCGACGTTGTACGCGTGATTATTATACCTCTACGCTTTTTCTACCCTGCCCTACACTACCCTACGCTACTTTACCCTACCCTACCCTACCCCTACCATACCCATCCCCTACTCTACCCTACCCCTATCCTACTCTACATCTACCTTATCCTAGACTATCGTACGCTACTCTACCCTACCAATATATTACCCAACTCCTACTCTACCCTACTTCACATCTACCCTACCCTATCCTACTCTACTCTACCTCTATCCTACCGCTCTATTCCTACCCTACTCTACTCTACCTCTACCCTACCCTACCGTACCCATATCCTACCATACCCAAGGGGTATAATTCCATTTTATTTTTCTTCGATTCTTCTATTATATTATAGGCGGAGATTAATCCAACAAATCAAAAACCATGAAAATCGGTCCCGCAGTTCTCGAGTATACCTACTCATTTTCATGACTTCAACTTTAAAAATGGCAGAAATTCATTCAAACTTTTATCTTCTATATTTTCTCCCCATAGTCATTGAATATCGAGATATACGTGCATTAGTTATGCCACTTTAATGTCTCTTACTAATACCTACCGAATTATGTACACAAACTTTCACCCCCCCCCCATTTCCCCCCTAATAGGTAGAGTTTTAAGAAGCTAAAACACGTCGTATTTGTTAACCGAAAAGCTAATTATCAAGTTTAATGACGGATTTTCATAACCACAAACTTTAGCCCCCTTTTATATTTCCTTAGGGGGAAAAAAATCCAAATTTTTTGATACACGTCTTTCTTATTTTTAGCGCATAAGCTTAATACTCATTTTTACATCTGTAACTTAAAAAATAACGAATCTTCCATACAAACTTTCACCCCCTTTTTTATCCACTCAAAAGTAGATTTAAAAAAAAACAACAATGCTCGTCCTTTTATTTATCAACCGAAAAGCTGAATACCAAGTTTTGTACATTTAACGTTAAGAACGACGGATTTACATACAAACTGTTACCCCCTTTTTTACCTACTTAGGGGGGGAATTTCAAAAAATCCTTCCTTAGTGCACCCCTAGGGTACTTAAAGAATATTGCCTTAAAATTTCAAGTCTCCAGGTCTACCGGTTTAGGCTGTGCGTTGTCTGTCAGTCAGTCACGTTACCATTTTATAAGTATAGATAATAATTTAATAAATATAATAAAAGTACCTACATACCTGATGCTGAGTACTTGAATAATTAATATTTAATTTATTAAGAAGAACAATGCATAAATGTATACCAAATATATTTTAAAATTAGTTTTATTAGTTCATAAAAAAATAAAATAAAAAAAATTATGTAATTTTAAGGCCTCATTCTCTCTCCTACTTTTGCTGTGCCCGACAGGGTCCATGATGATCTCATAGTTAATAAGTTACCACCTAAGACTCACATTGTGGAATGCAATAAAGTTTTTGAATTTGAATTTGTTTCTGCGCTTGATCTCTCTCCTGTTGTGACGGATTCAGTTTCATAAGACCATGAGTTATCGGGAACTACATTTTTGATGATCAGTGACGAAATTTCATGAAATCTGTGATATTTGCATATCGATAAAACCAAAGGAAGCTAAGATATAAAATTGTAATTTTGCACATTTACAAGTTTAAAAACCATAATTTGAGCTTTGAGGTTGTATCCAGACCGACGATATAAGGGTCCCAAAAACCTTGGAAACACTTCCTGTAGAAGTAGGTATTGCCTCGGACATCTGTTTTCTGTCTTGTGGAGACACTCCTGTAACCCAAGATATAGAAATGTTATAGAGTATTCCGCATTCTTTCAAACAGAAGGCAATAAAAGATGCGGCAACCATTGACATGACATTTGCATGGAATGTGGCCATGTTAACTAACTTCCGCTGGTAACAGACAAATGGAATACCTATTATAAACAATCATTACAATTGTTGTGCGTTTAGTTTATGTTTATGTTCCATCGTTAAACCTTTGTATTACAACATTACAAGTGCATCGTTTAATGTTATGGTTGAATATAAATGTTACGTAATTAGTAATGTTTTTAATTTCTCCACCATCATTGATATGATGACACCATCAAAGGTGTGGTTAAAAAATATAAAGTCACTTATGGTAACATCCACTAATAGTTTTATGAAATATTCTAAAAAAAATCTCTTATTGTTTAAAAATGTAGAAGTAGAAGAAGCCAAAATCTCTAAATTTAAATTCGATTAACAATATTTTTAATATTTACCACTTGGTATTCCTTTCATGTACACCAGCTTCACTGCCAACAGCATTCAAACAAAATAACATTAAGTTTACGCGGTAAAATATTCTTACAAGCCGATGGACTGCATTAAAGATCTATAAAGCTGGCGTGACTAAATTGCTTTCCCCCTCAAGATAACTGGACAAGATTAATGAGCGTAACGTGCAAAACGTTTAAACCCATTTCCAACTGAAATCCGACTAGTCAGTTCCATATATTAGCGCCAGCGAAAACGTTCCTGGCACAAATTTCCATCACTAACATTAACCAAATTAGTTAGCTTTAAACCGTCCCGTGAACTAGCCAGATCTCGGTCGTTATGCCAACGAATTGAATAAATTACATCTGTGCTTGAATTTCAGTTATCAATTATCCTTGAGAATATGAATTTTAAATCATTTCGCTGAGTGAAGACTGAAAGAGAAAGTAAAGATACGATTAAGAGATCGCCGAGAGCCAAGCTCTAAGAGACGAATTCCGGTCGAGGAAAATTAAGACTAAGTGGACATTCTATCTCCATATTACACCTGTAATACTCGATACAAGCGAACTGATTTCATTATCTATAGAAAACAGGTGCTACTCCATAATTCGAACGACGAAGCTTCGATTGACGGATCGCACGATTTTCGTTTTTTTGATAGTTAAACGTTTTATTCGATTGATTTTTTAGTATATGTATCGGACGGGGCCGGGTACTGCTCGCTCAATTTTGCACTTGGGGGGCCGAGGTCCAGGAATCCAGGTTCCAGGACATCGCCCCTACAAGCTCTTTGGTCTTCACCTCCACTTTGGGCAAGGCGGGTGCTACACCGAATTCAGCTACCCGCCAGCTCTTGTCACAACTGCCATCTGTACATGAGGAGTTGAGGCGACCGTCCCTACAGGTTTTGTGTGTCTGCGTTATTATTGACCTAACCAAGCCATCGCTACTGCCAACAACGTGAACGTGGACTGATAGGACTACTGCTAGGGTGACCACGTGACAATCACGCGATGGCAAATGTGGCTTCTTTAATAAAAGTTATAATTCTTTATCCATACAATGCTCTAGAAAGTTGTACTTGAAAGTTGATTTCCATACTAAGAGCCATAAAATTAAACTTAAAAAACAAAGTTAAGTCGCGTGAATAAAAGTACGTCATGAATTTACGATGTTACATCATTTTGCTATTGCAACTGTATGGTATTCTGTTTCACATGTTATTATCGCCGGCCGGAGTTACTCCGTGACGACAATAAACCCATATCGTAGGTGGTCGCACATTGTGAGCCACATATACAAACATATTTTTATTGAACTGTATAAGGTTTTACTGCTCCACCCAACAAATCTTTATGGCGCTAAACATCAAGTCTTTTCTTGAAAGCATAATAATATTGCACAATCAATAGTAAGACGCTTTAGATTTATTTTCTGTCAATCGTAAGCTGATACTGATCGTAAAACATTGGTAGATATTTTGTTACCTTTTGTTTCTTCAGCTTTTTGTTTAACCAAGTCTTCTCGTAAATATTATTTTATTAATCCTTGCTTTAAATTTACGTAGCTTTGTCTGGCTTCTATCTGTTACTCCTAGAACGACGTCAAAGTACTGAGATTGTCAGACTTAAATAGTAGCTTTATCTAGCTCTTCAGACTGACTTGCTTTATGATCCATTCACTTGCCCTGCAAACATATCAGCTGTATTCTTGTCAGACTTCTGCAACGTTTCTTTGAATCATAAATGCAAATAGATTAAAAGGACGAGTAATATATTTAAAGCAATTTTCATCTTCAAACAATTGGTTTGTTAAAAAAACTGTAGTGGACCTTTAGTAATAAATAATAAAGATAAATGTATGAGCGATAATATTGTGCGCACGCGCCCACTAACTTGAATGGAAGTTATATTAAGGTCACAGACAAGCAGACACTTTCTAAAGTAAAATAATTGAGTCAATTTATCGAGCGTCTTCCCGTCTACAAGGATCGGTGACACTTTAGTGGGCATTGATTACTATTAAGTTCTGAACGATTACGCATACTGTGTACGGAGCGTACTGACCAGTTTTACCAGGACAACCTACTTGATGATGCTACATTGCATAGATTCGTGGTAGGTGATTAATACTATAGGTACATAGATGATTAGAATTTTAGTACACGCACGACGTAATTACTCGAAGCTATACGAAGTAGTACACGTTTACCCTTCCAGTCTCAAATTGCTCAAACATATTTATGTTATACACACATACTTAGTTAGACTTCACCGAAAAAACAAAGGTGAGTCAATTGGGGTTCCCTTTTTGTTTTACCTCATATTCTCCACCAATGAGGTCGGGTTCAACGTCTAGCCTTCCCTTTAAATACAAGACGAAGGTTAAGTGGTTCGCTGTCTGTTTCACTTAAACCATTGCCCGCAGCCCTGGAGTAAACGGCGGCCGCCACTTGTATTCACATTATATTATTATGACGGCAAACCTGCGGTTTAACCAAGACTAAACAAAAATAAGACGCTGACTTCACAGATTCCTATTGTACTTTATGACGAGTTCTTTGTATATTGAATTTGCAAAGTACTTACGCTGAATGGACTATATGTGAGTGCGGAATTTAATTTGCGTTTCACTAAGAAAATTGTTTTTCAATATTCTTGAACCAGATATTCGTGGAGCATAAATAGTTTTGTCGGTGCACAAGTTTGCGGTTGAGGTGAGGGCCCTCGAGAGCTCTCGTCTGGCGGTCAACTCAATACACACTCGTCCGCAATCGTTTTCGCCGGGCAGCGTCGAGATTACTTAGGTTGTTGCTTCTGATTGAATTCATCCGAGGACGCCCGCCGCGTCGCGCCCGCCTGACCCGGAAAATTAACCCGCCGAGATAAATGCCAATATATGTCAAGTGGTTACCAGTATTATATGACGTCTACTTGTGCCTTGTTAACACTTTCCTATTTTAGTAGCTTTCACATTTTCCAGAAAGGAATTTTAATATTTTGTGAAAATTTCACTATAATGCAGTCTTTGTTCTTCAGCTAATCCTTTATGATGCATAATTAGTATTATTTCGGCTGGGTGCGTAATTGTGTGCACTTACGAGCTTTTGTTGCTGTGCATGTAAATGCATAAATCCTGTTTAAATTGTCTTGCATGTGGTTTACAAATCATTGCACAACTTAAGCTAGGTTTATTACCATAATGATGTCATTACGATTGTTCAGAACAAAAGTAATTGTGTTTAATCAACCGGTCGGCAATATTCTCGACTGAACACCTGGAGGGTACACAGAAGCAGTAAAATTAAGTGAAATGTGCGCAAACCGACGGTCCATCATAAAAAAGGTGAAACATAAAAACACGGAAACTTCGTATAGTAATGCTTTTACAAGGCTTTAATAATCTGGTGCGGCGCAAACCGCGCGATGAAGCACCAGTGTGAAATCTGCGTGGTTTTATCATTGGTATAAATAAAGCAATTAACACTATGAGGATTTACGCTATCCAATTTAAAACGACTGTGTCGATTATTGTTTCTGATGTACATAATTGCTCGTAATTGATAGCTCGTAGCCGTTATTACTGGTTCATTATTAAGTGTAAAGTTAATGTTACTGTAGTTGTACGTGCATCGGAACTTGTTAAAGTTATAATGGAAAACGAACCTCTATCGGAACTGCATCGGGAGCTGATCAATATTCTATGGTTGCGGTGTTAAAAATGCATCCGTGTTGCGTATTAACTTTATTTGGGAATTAGCGCGATTGCATGTTGTTAAATTTTTTATTATTCAGTTTATTTTGCGTATTTATAAGTAGTTTGTGGAACAAATGTGATGAAGGCTAGTAGTAAATATGGAAAAAGGTAACCTAAAGCGACTTCCTACACTTAATCAGATGGTAAGAGTAGCAGAGGTATCCTATTAAGTAAATCTTTGGGTAAAGATTATATATTTAAACGTTTTCCAGCTCTATTAATAAGGGTCAACGTTAGAGGTGTAAGGTTCCAACCTGCACGTTGACTTTTGGTTAGAATAGCCGTTGTTTCTACAATACTAAATTTTCTTTTCGTTGATTTTCAATTACCGACCCATTGGTCTATGAGATTGACAGAATCGAGAGTGCGCCTTTAATACCCACGTAGTTGGCTAATATCCGTTAAGATTGACCACTGTGGCCGAAACTCGGTCAGGAGGACATTGCTAAAACCGCGAACCGATTGAGTTTATCCGCCTTGCGCACCAAACGTTAACGTTAATAAATAGTAAATTGTTTTATTTAATATTGTGTGTAATACTTAGCGGTTCTTCTTCTTATCGTATGGTTGATTAACAACTTGGTGTCACAGTTTAAACCGCTCGTAGGCCTCTGACATGGCTTCACACACCATTGAAAAATCTCTCAGGTGTGCTGGTTTCATCACAATGTTTTCCTTCACCATCTTAGCAATTGATAATTAATTTATAATACGCACATAACTTACGAAAAGGCAGAGGTACTCGTGACCGCTGACTTATCAGTCGACGGTCATACCACTAGGCTATCAGTGCTTTTTTTATTTAGCGGTAGCAGGATCGAATTCAAGGAAAACTTTTTTGAATCTTTAAAATCTTTATACGAAGCTTTTTCAAGAGAGGTCAAAGAGGAGCTTTTAAGTCTTTTTTGTATGTAACTAAATGTAAACTCTAATAAAAACTATTCACTACTTTTTGAGTTTTGATTTTACCTACACAAAGAAGAACTTACATTCGACATCACTAGGCACGCAAATAGAACTAGTCGAACAACTAAAGTAGTCTACTCTATACTAATTACGTATTAACCTAATTAAAATTGTTAATTAGTATGTACATAAACTAACTTCAAAATTTATTTCGGTAAAGTATTCTTGCTTGTAATAATACCTACCTAATACCGGTAGATGCGTAAGGCTAGGTATGCACGACGAGTTTTTGGACTCACGGCAAAAAAACGTAGCGGTATAATGCTGCGCTACAGTTTTATAACAATTAAAGAACTCGGTTTACATGATCATTTCCCTCTGCTAAGGAAATAGAGCAAGGCTTCTTTTCAAAATAAAAAGGCGTCTGTTTGATTCGGAACCCACCCAAAGTTAAACATTTATGTGGTCAACGCTGTAGCCCACCGTCCTTTAAGATGACTCGTTACTCTAGATTTTACTCTGGATTTCAAGATCCTTGAATTGTAGTGTAACGAAACTTTTGATCTAAGCAGAGATTTCCATTTCCAAAATCGATTGGTTGTTAATTGTTGATTGGATGAATAAAATAATATTGGGTGCTGCTGGTTAAGCTCCTTCGGTTTCTTTAAAACAAAACGACGCGACGTGTGGAGTTAACCTATGAGAATAGGCCAAATTGTTTTCATACTGAATCTTTAAACTTAGTGCAAAACTTATACGGCGCTGGAGTTGTCGCGTTAGTTATTATGAGTTATAAACAAATGTAATATCAATTAGACAAGAACTTATAGGTTGTACTTATGTTCGCTGAAGTAATTAGATAGAGTTGCGTGAAAACAGTTTTGTAATGTGATGACATAGACGTCGTCGCCGTAGTAGATATAGGGAGGTGGGCTGTTTTTTTGCAAGTGCATCTTAATTTTTTCTGTCTGCGCTCAACTTTTTTTTTTGTGAGCTGGTATCTTTGGTGCAGTATGAAGCTGTAGTGCGTGCTCCTGACATTTTTGATTATTTTTACCGCAGGTTCAAATGCCACTTATTTTTCGCTGTGCGGCTAAATCTCGTAGCGCGCGCTCAGCTTTATACCTAGATTCGTTAGTGCCGGTCAGGATATTTGTCAATTTTGTCACCTACACGACGGCTTTCTTCATTTCTTCGCTTCACAGTCAAAGCTTCGAGCTAGCTCATACATTGAAAGCCGCTTACATCGCAGTTTATGTCTTCTTTGCGTCTTGTGATGTCAATATGAAATAGTATTTTTCGATTCGCTTCAATGCACACAAATTCTATACTTTATGATGAACATTCAGAATTTTTTATTCATTTAATAGATTTATTATAAGTAAGTAGGTACTTATGGGTCGGCAGGGTATTTTTTGCGTTGATCTGTAGGGTATAGTACCTAATGACTGTAATATTTCAGTTTGGTGAAATTGAGCGTCGACGTCCATTGGAAACGCGGTTTCTTATAAATAATAGTGGGGTATCTGGCCTAATGGCTACAGTGTAGAACGATCGTTCAGAGCTTATTTAGTCAAAATCGTGTTGGATAAGATTATTTTCTACAATATTACTTACAGTAACAATAATAACAGCCTACTAGCAATTCGTTTGCAAACCTATTGCAAAATTTGAAATATTAAATGTATTAAAAGCTCATAGAAAAATCTTTATTTTCCGTCCGAAGCAGAAAGGTCGACAAGCTTGTTTTTGGCCAAAACATGTATTTTTGAGGTTACGTGTCAAAACGTCTTGAAGGCATCTCGGGGGACTCGTCACTACGTCACGCTCATGCATTGCACGTGCCTACACTGCTTGCCAACTTAAATATTGTGCGATTCTGTTTATTTTGCTGCAGTGAAATGGAACTTTATAGGGATTCGTCTAAAAAAGAAAATAGAACGAAATTTAAACTCGAACTTTTTAGATCACGAAGGACTGAGACTAAAAAAATATGCTGTTTTACTACAACATTCCCGCCTTACATACATAATAACTTTATTTTCTATGCCGCCGCCTATCACACCGTAGCCAGCTGGCGCGTATTAGACTAATGTTAAAACGGTTTACAAAGTTGATAGGGCATGTGGTCCGATAATGCGCTTAACTCGGCAGGGGGAGATGTTGCGCATAAATCATTGCTAAGTGAGATCGGGTCCGGTGTGTGAACTCGTAAATCACCCGTGTAAATGAGGCC
Source organism: Protodeltote pygarga (assembly GCA_936450705.2). NCBI lineage: Eukaryota > Metazoa > Arthropoda > Insecta > Lepidoptera > Noctuidae > Protodeltote > Protodeltote pygarga. The sequence continues at coordinate 7,561,698 of OW388249.2, read as the reverse complement.
CGGCTTGAAACCGACGTTGATGGTGGCCTATCTTTAAAGCGCATTATATAAATTAATCGACTCCCAAGGTCGATTAATTTTGTTTGAGAGAAAACAATAAATATTTCATATTTATTTGTAGTTATATAAATCTGGTATTGTATTAAAGTTTGTTTGGTTTGTATTGTGTTAGAAATGTGACATTTAAATTGAAAACTAAAGGTAAAGTAAAATATTGCTTTAAATAAGGGCCAAAGCCACTAAATATCAATAAACTTAACTTCACTCTTTAAATTGTTTAACTTTGGGATTGGCACAACAAAAGTTGTTGGTACACAGCGGAAGTTGTGGGCAAAAGTCTAATGACTGTATACAGTCGTTCCACGTGATTTATAATACGAGATTGCCTCATTAAGTAAAACGTTATTTAGTACAAACAGCGAATCACTTTTGTTCACTGTGGTTTCTTGCTAGTTTAATATTGAGTATAATTAACGAAGTTTGCTAAAGTACCTACAGCAAATGTCGTGGATTCAAGCCCTGTTCGTATCCTTTTCAATTTCCTTTACTGTAAATATAATATCATATATATTTACTATTATATATATTTAGAGTAGTGAGCCAGTAGTGGTATGCCGTTGGACTGCCAAGTCACATATAGGTTTGAAATCCAGGCACGCACCTCTGATTCATGTGCGTATTAGAAATTAATTATCACTTGCTTTAAAAACAGAATATTATTATATTTTTAGAATTTATTTTTTTGAGAGCAAGAGGAAATTTTTAAACTTGAATAAAAGATAAAAATAAGCACAAGTATTATTTCAGGATCACTTTAAGAGTCATCTCTAAAAATTTGTGCAATCCTTACAAACATTCTTGTATTGGTCACACACAATTAAGTTCCACCATCTTCATTTATGTTTCATAAGGACCGCATGGTGCGGTATGATCTCTTTTTCACCTCGACCAATAAGAGCATGCCTTTGACCAATAGTAAATCACCAAAGTGCGTAACAATTGACCAAAACAGTGTTTCATTTTCCAATTTTAGGCGTGGTATAAAAAAGAAACAATAAAAAAATCCCACGCATTAATACCTATAACACAACGAGCTATAATCCAGAATAGGCATCTTGCCTTTTTTATCTCTCTCTACGATCACAGTATTAAGATTGCTGTTCATCTACTCATATACATACCTACATATTTTTCTACAAATGTGGTGCGTTCCCAACGGTCCAAGGTGTAAATGCTCTTGTAAATTATCTATTTACATACCGGCAAGGTAATATCGAACCCACAGCTTCCCTATATCGAAAGGTAATGTGATTGAAGATCGTTTTTTAGCTCTTTTTCTTGTAATACCAATCTTATTTGATGCCTATTTGAAGATACTTCTTATCCAGCGATAGCGGAGCGGGTTCTTTTTCTACCTAGTTCTTTTCTTATCCAATAAAACTAGGTATTATTTATACCTACATTCAAATTGTACTTATCTGAGCGCACGGCAGTTCGCAGACCAAGTTCTCAAGAAAAATAATGCGCGCAAACTGGGTATAATTGAGATACTATATTAATGAAAATAGTGGTACGTAGTCTGCTACATAGATCTAGTTTAATAATCAAAATATCTTTAATAGTCGTAGCTTAAGTAAATCTGAAGATACGACGGCACTATAAAAATGGCACTGATTCGGGGATTGACTCATTGACCTATTAACAAAACCTATCAGGCCATTTCCGATGATCACATCTCCATCAAAATTGCTATGTAGATAATATCTTGTACGATTAATAAGAAATAATTATAAAATCAGTCAAGTACAAATTGCATTCATCCCAAAACTTGCACAAACTTATTGATGCGGCTATTTTTAAACAATTTACTTGAATCTAACTACTCGATATCTTTGTTATAAGTGTACGCATTCATTTCTGATGTATTAATAAAAATAAAGTAACCGAATTCTTTTCATTTAAATTAAGTAATCCGATGAGTGTATAAAACGTAGTGCAGTTTTTTAATTTAATGTAGAACTAAAATATAGAACCAATGTTTACACTATATGTAACTAGATGGCGTTGGCGTCGAATTAGATCGCGCTATTGTTTGGTGCACAGCGAAATGGTAAGTAAAAACGCACGGTTAAATGTTCATCGTGAGGAAACCTGCCTGTTATTATATAGCAGTGTATGGAAAACATCTATTTTTTTAATACGGTTTGTCAACATAAAGTTGACGATCGTTAGAATGCACAATATTATCAATTCATTTAGTAGTGTGTTTATAGTTCAGTAGAAGTAGTTAGGTATTTAGATAAATTATGGACTATGGAAATTAAGGAATGGAATTGGCTCCTTCACTGTTAGGAGGAAGTATTTAAAATATTTTTAAGTTCATTTTATTGTTTTCTTCTAATCCGATTTTTTTTTATTTTATTTTATAAAATTAATAGAATAAAAAAATGTTCAAATTTAATTGCACAATCACACCATAAAAAATACGAAATGTTTATTTTATTTTTATTAACAGCCAAGGTTGCACTGCATGTAATTATTATATTTTTTTTTAGCTTATTGGTCAAAACAAATACAATTACATTAAGAAAAAAAAAAGATTATCACATCACACAAACTATCGTTGGATCAAAAGTAACATGAATGACATATTTACTTAACTACTTTTTAAAATAAGGCATTTTAAAAAGTACCCGTAAACTGCTCAACTAATAAATGACTAACACTGTAAGTAGTAGAAAAAATAATTACTTTATTTATTAATTTTCCCATCATATACCAACCCATATTTCTTATTCAATATTTTTATATTTTTTATATGGTATTGAATATTTATAATTTTAAAACAGAGCAGATTTTTTTTAAATAGCTACAATATTTTTGATATTTAGGTCCTGCTCCACCGCTTCTTTCACAATAGGTTAATTAGTAATCTGACAGAAAATGTAAGTAATCAAAATTCTTTTTGATTTTGAATTTACCTTTAAATCTATATTATACCTATCCGTAGTCTGTAACAGAACCTTAGCCAACTAAGCATTGGAGGCTGTTGTATAATTCTTTCTCATCTTAAATACCAAAAAACGTCAAGCAAATGGTTAAATGATATTATTTTAATGTCCAAACTGCTTATATGTATAATAGTGTTAGTGTAATATATAGGTAAGCACATGTATGAAGACAATTGATAAAAAAAGAATGTCTACCTACACAAAATCATCTGAAATCCATCCGCTCGTTATTTAGTTGATCAAAACAATTGTTCCGATCAAATGTTTTCACTCTCGGAAAATGAAACCTTTTAAGCTACATGTATTCTGTATTTACTTACCTTTATTTAATGTTTAGACGTTTCTAGTAAATTAATCCTTTTTGTATAGGATGCGGTGGGTCCGCCACTTTGCCGTGTTATGTTTATACGAGTAGGTATATTGGTGATCGAGTGTAAAGGCAGACAATCGGTGAAATCAATCTTGTAAACAAGTTTTCTTGGTATCGGCTTGAGGGTCTGATTGAGCTTCAGCCTTCTAGAGTTATGAGGAGTGTCTCCTGACAGCGCTCTAATTATATCTAATATCATTCAATTAAAATCAAATTACATTTTGTTAACAAGATCTAGAGGAATATCTCTGCTTTTTCAGATTTCCTAATAATATTGTTTTTTTTATGGAATTTTGTCAAAAATTAAATGGAAATTCATCTTTAAATTAAATAGTTTCAACACCCAACAAGTACTTATTAAAGTCACGTGGTCCAAAACTTTATGATCATTTAGTAATTAGGAGTGTTGTAATTACGCGAAGAGATATTTTATTACTGCGTCGCCTACGTGAGAAATTGTGAAATTGAGCTGTAAAGTAACGCCCATATAATAACGTAATGGTTTGACCTAAACAACAATACTAGGACTTATACAGCTATTTCATCAGTTACTGTTGTGTGGGCTTAGGTTAGAGAGATTGATCAGCAAGTTTGATACCTATAGCTTACTCTAGCGATACAAACGCAATCTTATTTGTACTATAACAATATATATTGCAGTGATAGCTTAGTGGTGGTGACCGTTGACTGGCAAGTCAGAGGTCTCGGGTTCGAACCCAAGGCGCGCACCTCTGACTTTTCGTAAGTTATGTGCGTTTTATAAATTAATTATCACTCTCCGTGCCTCGGATAGCACGTTAAGCTGTTGGCCCCGGCTGTCAATTGTAGATCTTTGACAGTCGTTACGGGTAGTCAGAAGCCCGAAATCTGACAACCAGTCTTACCAAGGGGTATCGTGTAACCCAGTACCTGGGTTGTGGAGGTCTGATAGGCAGTCGCTCCATGTAAAACACTGGTATTCAGCTGCATCCGGTAAGACTGGAAGCCGACCCCAACATAGTTGGGAAAAGGCTAGGCAGATGATGAGCCTAGTATGACAGTTGAACTGGCTAGGCGCATCTCTGACAATATGTGTATCATGTAATACATATGTGTATTCTAGACAAGACCCTTGTGGGTTCCGTTTACTGCTAAGCGAGAGGTACTCAAGTCGATCCCCAAGTAAATCACTTGGGGATCGACTTGAGGACCTCTCGCTCAGCAGTCACCTTTGCTACGACTACCTAGATCAACAAGGCAGTCATATCTAAGTTTTATTAAATAGGAACGTGCCCAACAAAGTACATTTTCAGTCTTACGCAAATAACCTAATCATAACACACTTTCTGTTGCGTTTAAATATTCAATTAAGTAACTGGTTTGAAAGGAGCGTTGCATGCGAAACTCTAGCGTTGGATCAGCGATTGAAAGCTCAATGTTCTTCGCGAACTACCCGATAAACGTTTGTAAGTTATTGCACGTGCTCTTGTAATTGAGTTAGTTAGCAATAATAACACCGTATCGCTATATAAGAGCAGCATCATTACCTTAATGATTGTATTTAAGGGGTGCTTCAATGTCGATTTGTGGCAGATTTTGTGATATCAAGATAATACGTATAGTTGCAATAGTTACCTATTATACAGCGGCAAGTTAATTAAGCTCTTAGAATCCGGGGAAATTTGGTAAATTCTATAATCTTCAATCGGGGGCTGTATAAGCGTAGTATATCAGAATTATTAATGCGACATGCATATAAACGTTGTTTGAATAATCCTCTTAATAGTTGTTTCCACACCATTAGTTTTATTAGTGTAGAAATTATAAATCTTGAGATTAATGGACCCGTATCATTTTTATTATTCGTTCAACACGTCACCGCGTGTCAAGTCGACGTGTTTAATTATTTATTGGTCTAAGACTTGTATATACCATATTTTATGATCGATTAAATGCGAAACGAAATATTTACGAGCGTGTATGTAGTTTCGCGTTGTAGCGCCATCTATATATCAGTCAGAGTGCTGTGTTCGATTATGTTATGACTGCGCGGGGTTGTGTACGCTGCTTTATAGCTCGTGCCGAGTCCAGTTGGCCGATAAATAACTTACTAAGCACCTAGATCATGTGACTACAGCCTTATTTATACCACTATATTGCGGACGATTTTGCGTTACGTAGTGCGGTTGTGACTATTTTACCTATTTATTATTCTGTTTAATTAGGTTTTAAAATGTAGGTATGCGTAATTAATTTTAGTATTAGCAAGAAATATAGTCATTTTGATGAAGATTTCGTTTTTCTTTTGAGGTACAAAATCCTAGAAAACAGCATAACAAGATAATTATACCTGAGCAGATTAAGATTAAACAATAAGTTTAAAGAAAGTGAGTAGGTACCTACCTATATAAATATTATCTATCAAGAATTTCTTATAAATAATTGTTCTTACACACGATATGAATAGACACGGGTCTGTCAGGCCTACCCTAAGGTATAATTATAATATGTCGGTAATCCGTGGAACTGATTACATTCATAATTAATATTGTTTCGGCTGTCCTGTGGTGTGGCGTTTGGTCAGGATCCGTCCAAAACTGATGATTGACAGACAATTTGACGTCTTTTCATTAAGTTAATGGAGCCGACCAGACTTCGCTCATTAAGACAGATGTGTGTGATAAAGGTGGGTTTTGACGGTTCGGATTTATTGGAAGGATGAGTGAAAGGTGATTAAAGGATAATGTACACGATGATCTTACATTATTCTTAAGTTAAATCTTGTTTAAATACTTGAAATATAAATGGCCATAATAATTACGAGAGAAAATAAACTTTCATATGATAAAATTTTATAACAAAAAAAATATTAGATGTAACTCCTTTCTCGTTTTAGAGTTGGTGACAAGCCAAGCGGTTTCTCCAGATTTAAGATTAAACTATCTATTTTTATGCATATGGCACAGAAGAAGGTCACCCTCCCAATTTTTTTGTATAAATAAATAAAGTGAAATTAGTTTAAAAAAGGTTCTCATCCAATATGGAGATCCATTGTGTATCTCCGAAGCTCTTCATCAGAACTTCACCAAAATTAAATGGGTCCATTTTGAAAAAAAAAACAGCCATATCATTAAGGATATAATTATGTCGGAGTTATGACCGAACATTTATAAAAAAATATACCTACTGACGAATTGAGAACCCTCTTTTGAAGTTCTTCGGTTAAAAACAATACCTACACTAAGTAAGTACAACCAATACAATTCCACGCTATAAGTGCTTCACGCTACATTTTCTATTCAATCTGCTGCAATATAAATTCTGTGAAACGTGAAATAACTAAACAGCAAATAACCAATCCAACTCAAAATAAAACTATCCATTGATGTTCAATTTTCATTAGCTTTCGATAACCATTTGGATTGAATTCTTTTAGTAAAATCGTTCAACTGTTACCGTTAACGTTGGTTATAGCAACATAAATCTACAATAAATCCATGTGTGCTTTTCCACGGGAAATAAACCACTCTCTGTATTTTCCTGGATGTCATAAAGGTGACTATAAGGATTATAGTTTTTATAACATATTATTACGGGTTTACGGGTTGATTTTATAGAGCCCGTTATTGAAAACGCTCTTGATAATGGAATCAGTTTGAGTTCAAAACTGAGCTGAAATAATCTTAATCTATAAAACAGAACTGTGTCTGGACAGACGACGCACAGCACGAGCCGGTGGAATTTAGAGAAAATATTCCTTGAGTACTCTAGAGGTGCACTAAGAAAGGATTTTTGGACATTCCATCCCTAAACAGGTAAAATAGAGGACGAAAAATCGGATATTCACGCGGACGAAATTATTTTTATTATTCAATGGTAAATATTTATTGGTTTTCGTCAGTTACGTCTTATAGGTAAGATATTTTGTCTGGACCAGATTAGTTAATATTAATTATATTTTACTTCTGATAGGGAATTATCAGGCAAGATTATCTAATTGTGCTAGGTTAATTTAGGATCGCTTGATTACATGGAAGTCTCATGTAATCAGATAATGAATTCTATAGCAAGTTGGTAGACATGCATTCATATTATTATATATACGTATATATTTCCTAAGTAGTAGCCGATAAGTTTACTAAATATATAGCGAATAAATATTACAGAAAACCGTGACCTGAGGTAGGTAAGTAGGTACATCAGTTAGTGGGTGCGCCGTTGTCTATGTAAAATTGACGATTCCAAGGAAATAAATAATTTAGTTGATATTAATAAAATAATACGTACCTATATACTTTTGAACCCGGGACTCAATGCCTAACTATAGCGATTGGGACTATGGATCTAAGAAGTAGCTGTCCAAGAGGCGCTCTTGAAATTTCAATCTTCTAAAGAATATATTATAATCAGTAGTATATAATGTGCAATAGAATCGAATATTTACTACCCACTTCAGCTTAATTTCATTGTAGGGTGCGATTGTGCGAAGTATTACCCAATTAACAAATCTATAGACATACAATACGTATCTAATCACCCTCTCCGTTGAGTTCAGCTTATCAAGTAATGAGGTAATCATCTCAAAGGTATAATTAGGTATGTTTAAGCTGCGATTTGTGTATCGATTACAAGGAGTGATATTTCTAGCTTGACAAGACAAGGTTGATTATTTTTATCATAACAAAGCAGCTTACTGGTATTTTCCCGAAGGCCACCCTGTTTTACAGTATTTCCATATGTTTACTGGGCACATTTCCAAACTACTGCTACTGTGAATTTGCATATTCAAAAACCTAAATAGACTTTTTCTAGTTCCCATCAGCTATTTACCGGAAAAAGTTTTGGCGCCAAGTTACTTTGTTGTATACCAGCATTATGTTCGGTGAAATCTGAGGGACGGGTCTGAATGATATCATCTATCTTGCGTACCATCAGATGAGTACCTACCTGGTCAAGCAAAATACTTCTTAAAAAAAACACTACTCTACTCAGTAACCAAACTTGGTAGCAGCTTAACTCAGCAGCCGCGCTTAGATACATTTTTTGTACTTTTTATTTCGAGTACTGCCGCAATATAATCTGCATTGCAATTTGCATAGGTATAAGTGAACTTAATTTCCAATGGCGAGTTAACGGAAATCAATTTCACATGTGTTGATATCGAGTTGGTTTTATTTGTCAAACATAGAGAGAGGTATACAAATATGGTACTACACAGTCCGCGCCGGATGCCGGTCGGAAGTCGGATCCCGGCCGGCTCGTGTCAGCGCGCATCACTTCCTACCACGTATCCAAAATACAAACCTAAAAGTTTTGCCGTCATTGAAATGTTATTTTTAAAGCCACGATAAAAAACTGCGATAGGGTTAAACAAAACATTAGTTAAAAAAAACTGCGCTACGTATTATAGGTAATGTCATAGTAGTATTTATATTATCTTCTTTCTCTTTATAAAAGAGGAATCTGACACACTGACATATCAATGCACAGCCTAAACTTAACCACTTCGTCTCGAATATTGAAGTTATGCAAAAAAAAGAAATTTTTGGACATCCCAAGGGGTAGAGGAAACACGGAAAAACTAATTTTACATGATGGAGTCGCAGGTAACAAGTAATTCAATACAATTCAAGCAGGTACAATTCTGACAATTCACAATCAACAACAGAGTAAAATTTGGCATGTATGCTCCTCTTACCTCTAGGAGCTAATACATAATTATTAAGAAAGGATTTCTGGGAAATCCCTCGACATTGGAAAACACAAGGTTTGACATAACTTGTTTCAATAAACGATAGATTTAAAAATTGGTTTACTAAAATCTTACAATTCCATCTTAATCATTTAGAGTTCGGAGTGTTATTAAGCTGTGATGGCACTTTAATTACTTTTGATCGCTCCGCAGTTAATGATTGGCTCACTTCGTACTACGGCAGATTATTTTCTCTACATTTTGTGCGTAATGATTTCGGAACTTCTGATTCTTATCCTATGGCTTGTAAACAACCTACAACCTTACTTATAAAAACTTGTCATTCTTAATCACTGATTAAATTAGGTCTATCTGTCATTTGTATGCCAATAAATAAAGATGGCAATAGATTTAAGTATATTTCAATTAACTTTTAATCTTTGTTTATAAGGATAGGGGCTTGTGTCAGAGTTTAACCTGTTGGTTTTCTCACGTTTTCTTCACCGTTTTAAATAACTGGTTTATTTTAATTAATTTATGTGTAGTGGTAGCTTAAGTGGTATGACCGTTGACTGGCAAATCAGAGGAATCAGATTTTAAAATCAAAGGACGCTCCTTCTACTTTTTTACACTTTTCGGAAGAGTAATGTGTATTTTAAATGAATTATAGTCACAATAGAAGCCGTCGCTGTTGACGCCTAATATCTCTCAGTCCGAATTGCCGTCCCATCAGGTTTTGGGAACAAGAGAAGTGTACCTGTGTTCACACACTTAAGGACTATAATATCTCATGCTCTCCGGTCGTTATGACCGAAATTCGGTCAGGAGTATATAAATGAATATGTACAAATTTCGCAGATGATTTCGCAGGACGATATTAATTAATATGAAGGTACCTAATTACGCAAAATCCTATTTACTACCTTTGATTTACTGTCCCTACGTTCATTACGCAGCGAAAATGCAGCTTGTGAAACTATGCTAATTATGATTTATGGCCTTTGACTGTAATTTATATCTGATCGCGTACATAAAGTTGTAAAGTCTATTGTTGCTCTTTATTCAGTTTCCATAACTATCTCATGCATTTAATATTACGAAACTATAACAAATTCAAAATAATTTCTTTCGAAATCTAAAGCTATCGCAGTTTACCTTTTTGGACTATTGATTTTGAAATACCCATTTTATATTTATGGTGACTGTGGGGAATGGGGTATCTTTGTTCCCTTAAATCATATTTCCTAATAACCTAACTTTCTAAGAATCTGAAGCTTAAATATTCGACGTTGCAAATTAATAGTTCAAATGTTAAAACAACATTTTACACAAAGCTATTACAAAAGGATAGATAGAAGAACGGTCTTTATCGATGTACCCCATAAGTAAAGCCGCTGGCATCAGCTAGTAATATTATTATCAATCATCATTATATCAGCCCATTACCCCTCCTCTCACGACGAGAGGAGCTAGGATGACTCAGCATTGCGGTTTGGTGAATTCTTTTTGTGTACGATCTCGAAGAGATAGGAAGAGGTAGGTACTGCATTCTTTGGACAAGAACCGGTAACCTCAAACTTGACATTGGAGTGTTAGTCCCTGTATTCTCGCGTAAACTATTATTTCATGAAATTATTTGTACATTTTGTGACATACAACAACAAAATTAGACCACCTGTCTTCGTTCTGTAAATTGTTTTTCATTTATAAAGACTTACCTGAGCAATTAAGCTCTTGGGTAGAGCAATATACCTAATAAAATAAGTTTTAATTCAATTATAAAGAACACGATTTCAATTTCTATAAACCTTTAAGATAGACCGAACTAAATAAATACTTCTAAACGTTGTTAAGTTTTGTTAAAGTAAATCCGTGATAAACCCGCTTAAGCACGTAGCAAGCCTGGTGAATTTCGATTAGAAATTAATATATGAATAGAGAATACCTTCATACATTCTAAGTAGCTGATTCATTAAGTATTCAGTAGTAACGAAATAATTGTTTACACAAAAGGCGAAATTAGATTTATTTATTATAGAGAATTTAGAAAGAAAAATTAGGTAGCATTTGTTAAGACTGTTAGATAAAGGGAAGGAAAATTATATTTAGACGCAGATTTTTCGCTGGAAGAATGAACCTTACCAGTCAACGTCATTGTTACAAAATATCTGCTAATATTCCAAGTAACCGATCGCATAGATAACAATGAAAGAAAAAAACAAAGAATTGTTTTGTTATTAAACCGCAATCTCTAAGAAAAGTTTCAAACTATCGCTTCTCTCCCCGATAAGAGGAAAATTGTTCAAATAATAATAATAAGGAATAATAATAGTCAGGAGGTTCCTTTCTTTGGAGCCCTGACCACCGGTAGCTTCCCGTAGGTTCCCGATCCCGATGGGCTACTATATTTTATATTTTTAAATGTATAATTTTTTTATATATACAGGGTGGGCGGAGAATAGAGGTTCAAAAAATTTTTTTAGATGCCCCTCTCCAATAGCTATTCGAATAACCCCCATGTATGTTCAGCGATTATTTATAGTTTAAGAGCTAGATTTTTTTAATCAATTTTTGGGAAAGTATCACCTGACTTTAGATTTTATTTTTTTTCTTCTTCTGCATTGAAATTCTTGAAAATATTTTTTGTTATATTAAGTCCTTATAGTATGTTCTATGATCCATAAAAAATCCGTCTGTCTAATCATCTCATAAGGTGCCTAAAACTTTGCTCAAAAGGAAAAAAAGTGCAAAATAAAATTTGTTCCAGATTTTCATTTACTCAAAAAAAAATCAAAAAATGGTGGCAATGACCCCAAAGTAATTTTAAAAACTCCCTCGGACTTTCAGCATTTTAAAATAATAAAAATATTTCTTACTTTTCGGGACATTATTTTGTGTAATCGTATTTCAAAGATGGTAAAGGGAAAAAATCTCAATTATTTTTTTCATTTACTTGATAGTTCAAAAGGTTGTTTTCATACTTTCTTATCATGAAAGGTTCATTGAGTTGTGATAGCCTAGTGGTAATACTGTTGACTGGTAAGTCAAAGGTCTCAGGTTCAAACCCAAGGCGCTCACCTCTGACTTTTCATAAGTTATGTGCTATAAATTAATTATCACTTACTCCGTGCCTCGGAAAGCACATAAAGCCGTTGGCTCTGAGCCTGATCTCTCTCCGGTCTCGTTTCGGATTGCCGTCCCATCGGTCTATGAGAGTGAGGGAATAGAAAGTACACTTGTGTTTGCGCACACACTTGTGCGCTATGATATCTCCTGCGTAGTTGGCTAATCTCCGTTGAGATTGGCCGCTGTGACCAAAATCGGTCCGGAGGATATTATTATCACGAACCTGAGACCTTTGACTTACCAGTCAACAGTATTACCACTAGGCTATCACAACTCAATGAACCTTTCATGATAAGAAAGTATGAAAACAACCTTTTGAACTATCAAGTAAATGAAAAAAATAATTGAGATTTTTTCCCTTTACCATCTTTGAACTACGATTACACAAAATAATGTCCCGAAAAGTAAGAAATATTTTTATTATTTTAAAATGCTGAAAGTCCGAGGGAGTTTTTAAAATTACTTTGGGGTCATTGCCACCATTTTTTGATTATTTTTTGAGTAAATGAAAATATGAAACAAATTTTATTTTGCACTTTTTTTCCTTTTGAGCAAAGTTTTAGGCACCTTATGAGATGATTAGACAGACGGATTTTTTATGGATCATAGAACATACTATAAGGACTTAATATAACAAAAAATATTTTCAAGAATTTCAATGCAGAAGAAGAAAAAAAATAAAATCTAAAGTCAGGTGATACTTTCCCAAAAATTGATTAAAAAAATCTAGCTCTTAAACTATAAATAATCGCTGAACATACATGGGGGTTATTCGAATAGCTATTGGAGAGGGGCATCTAAAAAAAATTTTTGAACCTCTATTCTCCGCCCATCCTGTATATTTAAAAATGTATTTTATATGTATTGAAAATAAATAAATGGATAATAGTAATACATCATTAAGAACATCAATTACCTACAACTACGTACTAGTAGTCGAGTTCAATATATGAGGGCTGATCTTTGTATAACAAAATTAAGGGTTAATATTATCTATAAATAAGAAAAAAAATAGCTTGCTGTGTGCTAAGAAAATAGCTTGTTGTGTGCCACTTATCGTCTTAAGTATCAATATAACGAGAAAGGATAGGATAATGGTCATCCTACCTAGACAATTTATTAGCATTTGAGATGACGTGGAATTGCTACAGCGAATACATTACGCGTCCTATGTAATTTTCTACCATAGACACTTAATAGGTAACTAAATATTATCCTGACTAGGGTTGCCAAATAGCAGTAAACGTCTTCGCGGCAGGCCCAGGAGGAGGTGGCGGGATGAACTCGACTCATATCTGAAGGATTGGTCTCAGATTGCATTAGACCGAGACAAGTGGAAGGTGGAAAGGGAGGCCTTTGCCCTGCAGTGGGATAATATAGGCTAAATAATAATAATAATATCCCAACTAATATTATAAATGCGAAAGTAAGTTTGTTTGTTTGTTACCTTTTCACGTCTAAACCACTAAATCGATCATCCTGAAATTTTACAATATACGTTGTCAATATACAGAAATGGACATAGAGTACCATTCATACTGAAAAAAAGTAATGTTACCGAAGAAAATAACAATAACGTTCTTTTGATAATAGATAGCGCCACGTGTTCTAAATTAACGCGAGTAAAAGCTAGTAAGAAATACTTTTTTGATGAAAAAAGGTTCTACAAGTGACATCTTGGACAAGTAACTTCACTGGTTTCTCTACCCATCGGATAGATTTAGTAACTGATTCGTCAGGCGTGATAAAAGTTCTAATTCGTCAGGCGGTTAAAAACCGCTCGATTTGGTTCTGATTCGTCAGGTCTAAAAAATGTTTCAACTCGTCAGGTCTATAATAAGTTCCGATTCGTCAGATCTAAAAATGTTTCAACTCGTCAGGTGTATAATGAGTTCTGATTCGTCAGGTATAATTTTTTTAATGAACATCGGCAAAAACAAGTGAACATCGGCAAAAACAAGTAAACATCAGCAAAAACAAGCGAACATCGGCAAAAACAAGTGAACGTCGACAAAAACAAGTGAACGTCGATAAAAACAAGTAAACATCAGCAAAAACAAGCGAACATCGGCAAAAACAAGTGAACGTCGACAAAAACAAGTGAACGTCGATAAAAACAAGTAAACATCGGCAAAAACAAGTGAACATCGGCAAAAACAAGTGAACGTCGACAAAAACAAGTGAACGTCGATAAAAACAAGTGAACATCGGCAAAAACAAGTGAGCGTCGGTGAAAACAAGTGTACAATCAATATCCAAAAATATTGTAAGCCATTATTTAAAAGAGCAACCATGGAGTTTCTTGCCAGATTCTTCTCCATGAGGGGTAGGCTGCCCTTGGAACTGGCAACTAGAGTCACTCCTATAATAATATTAGAATTATGACTATTCATAAGTGCCTAAAACTGGTCTACATGAATAAAAATATTTTGATTTTGATTTTGATGATTTTGATTTTGACAATTTAGATAAAAAGAGAAAATTCCGAAAAAAACCGACGTTCACTTGTTTTTGCCGACGCTCACTTGTTTTTGCCGATGTTCACTTGTTTTTATCGACGTTCACTTATTTTTGTCGACGTTCACTTGTTTTTGTTGATGTTCACTTGTTTTTATCGACGCGACGTTCAATTGTTTTTGTCGACGTTCACTTGTTTTTGTCGACGTTCACTTGTTTTTGCCGACGTTCACTTGTTTTTGCCGACGTTCACTTGTTTTTGCCGACGTTCAATTGTTTTTGCCGACGTTCACATGTTTTTGCCGATGTCCGCTTATTTTGGCTGATGTTCATTAAAAAAATTACTCCTGACGAATCAGAACTTATTATACACCTGACGAGTTGAAACATTTTTTAGATCTGACGGATCGGAACTTATTATAGACCTGACGAGTTGAAACATTTTTTAGACCTGACGAATCAGAACCAAATCGAGCGGTTTTTAACCGCCTGACGAATTAGAACTTTTATCACGCCTGACGAATCAGAACCTAATCATCGGATACGTCACAGTGCTTCTCGTGGAGTTCATTACCACGTGCACTCTATCTCATGATGACATAATAGGAGCGAATTTTGTTTCCCATAAGTTGTTGCTGCTGCCAATAAAATAGCAGCGATCCTATTATAGTATAAATCGACGTAATTGACTTGTGTCACTCTTAATTTAGAAGTCACTTGGATGTCTCTTAAAAGAAAAAAAGAGTACTTTTCCAACAGTGTAAATAATATGAGGAGAATAAGTTATTAGACATCTGATTTTTTCTCCCCCTTTTGATGGTTATAAAAAACTTAACATTTTTTTTTACGAATGGCTGTCTCGTTTGAAGTTAATGTGACACTTAAAATTTAAAAAATACCGAGATCAAGGCATTAAAAAGCAAGCAAGCTAGCAAGGTTTAGGTTGAGGTACTTTAGCTATTACCTTATCCCCCACTTTTTGAGTAGTCGGTTATGAACAACAAAGTTAAATTAGATGTTATGAGAGGTTGCTATCGTCCGATGAAGAGTCCGGTTCTTTATCTCCGAAGTTCACTATTAGATCATGATAATATTTATATGGGACTAAACTGAGAGAATAATATACTCTTTTAAACAAAAAAAATTAGGTACTCAAATCGACATACTAATCACGGAGTACTCGGAGTACAAACAAAAAAATTGAGGACCTCCTCCTTTTTTTGAAGTCGGTTAAAGTAAAAATGATAAATAATCATTTTGTCCACAAAATGATTCAGCAATGCGTCAAATAGTTATTTTCAGCCTAAAAGCTAGTAGCCTATAAATACAATATAGCCTAATAAATACTGTTCGACTTTCCCCAAAAATATAGGTATCTCAGAATCGGCACAATTAGCAAATCCATCAAAATATTCAAATCGTACTTCATTATCATACTAATATCATTAATCAGGATCACATCTCTATACGGGTTATCACAAATTGAAAACAATGTCTCAATAACAGAGACGAGGATATATGGTGCTGACGGAAATCACATGAATATTTATTTATTTATTTATTTATACTTCACGTACATCAAACTAATAAGTACACAAAGTAACCATAGTAACAACTAACGATCAACAATTAACAATCTTTGAAATCTTAATAGAAAGAAAGAAAGACTTTCATATTTTTGTCTTTGACAGAATATTTTTTTTTTATAGACTCACGCCTGTATTCCCCAGAAGGGGTAGGTGCACGTTTTGCCGGCTAAAAGTCTCATGTAATAGAGGGCGAGCCTATCCATTAACCGGGCACAATTCCAGATTCCGTGCTGCTACTGAGAATTTCCTTATAGAATAAGCCAATAATTGCCCGACCCGGGGATCGAACCTCGTGCTCAGCAGTCGCGCTTGCTACTACTAGACCAACGAGGCAGTCACTACAGAATTAAAACGGTTTATTAATACAACGAGATATCCATTTACAATAGCTAGCTAATAATAAAGTAGCTGCACATTAACCCGGTGTAATGGGCGCGACTTGCCCACCTTTAAACAGATTTATTCAAATTACTAGCTGTAAACGTGAATGTTTTAAGTATACAAGGCGCAACAGAAAGGTATGGTCACACTTAAGGGTCTTGGCAATTTGATTAAAACTCTATTTAGATCAATATAAACCATAGATTAATAAATTTGTATCTACTCTGAAATATTTCTTAAACAGACTTGACATAGTACTAAAAATTTGTGTTCAATCACCCTAAAAGTGTACAAGAGTACCCGTTATTATTTGTAACAGCAAATCGAGTCGCTCTAATGTGTCACTTTTCACAAATATTTTAAAGAAGAATGAATGCAATATAAATATTACAAGCATTATGTCGAATATAGTATTGAACATTCACAGGAAATATAAACATATAGTCGCGGAGCTCCTATTTCTGAATTCATGGTCTAATAAAACCTTTCACTTCGGACATAACCTAAGAAAGTCGGGGTGCACCTAATTCCTCTGAGTATTGTCTGAATAGAATAGTGTTGAAGTTCCATAATTGTCGGAGAAGTGTAATTTCTTAGTTCCATTTTGTCGCAACAGTGTCTGATGAACCATAGTTTGTCGAAGTTTAGTTTTTGAGTGAAAATATCCATTGCGACCCTATAAAATAGGCACACCATTTTAAAACGCGACGGAGGTACTCTGGCGATATTATTGTTTACAAGTTTACTGGCTAATTAGAATGTGACCAAGTTTCTTACGTAGAAATGTATTTGCGTCTAATTGCAATTTTATGGCTTTAAGCAAATTAGAGCTACGGCTCTGAGTTGTTGCTATCGCATTAATAAGTAACTGCGTTATGTACATACAAATTGTTATGTAAGTAATTTCTATTTAATGACATCATGTTGGAATATTGTACGTGGAAAGATTTTCTTGGTAAGAGTGTAGCCTCGATTATAGGATATACAGTACCTACCTAATTTTAATTTATTAGACACAATAAAAAAAGATAGGCCCGTTGCGAGTGTACCAACTCCAGAATAATTAAAGAATGATTTATTAACTAATTATTATCGGTTCAGTAATCTCGGAAAATAGGGAGGATTTTAAATAAAAAAATATGCATTAAATTGAGAAAGTCCTTAGTTTTAATGTTGGTAATAGAGTAAATATTTAAATACTTATTCACGGTAACTAGGTACCTACCTGTGTAAACAAATACTGTCCTTTTCAAACAATTGATTCGATAGGGGCTCTCAAATTGCACAAAATGAATACAGATAATTTGAAAGTTCTTTTACGTTTACTCTTTTTTTTCTTAAAAAAGGTTTTGAAAACATGAAAACGTTACTTCACAAGCATATTTTTCATTGCAAAAGTTTTATTTTTGTAGAAAATAGAAATAAATGCAGTAATAGTAAAAGAGTGTACAATTAATGCTTTAAAAGCGGCACTACACTTGCGAAGTGACGTCGTGTAGCTGTATCGCTGTATTTGGCGAAATATTTGATGTAGATATTCGCAAATATCACAAATATATGAAATGAACTAGAAAAAGTCTCAAATTTGATGGTCATTGACGCAAATATTTGTGTCATTTGATTCATTGATGTGTAATTTTTTTTCCAACGTTTTAGCTAATAGCGTTTTTTTTTCATTTGTGCAAATATAGCGAATTATTTCTTCTACACATCGTCGTTTTTTTGGAATAATAAAGCAAATTCTCTAGATCAAGTGAAGAGCTATAAGAAAGGACTAATAGAATATCAACCAAATGTAATAATGAAAGTAATGCTGAAGTTTTCAAAGATTTTAAGCGAGACTACGTCAACAAGTAAACTCTCAAACTAAAGACCAATGAGAAAAGTTTTATTAAAAAAATGGCTTAATCGATTTTATATCTTTGGATTTATTTAATAGATTTTTAAAGTTTACTTATTGTCGTGGGTTCAAACCTGACATGTGTCAATGTTTTGACATTTTTCTACGGTGTGTAAAGCCATGTCAAAGGCCTACGGGTGGTTTCAACTCTACCACCAGGTTATTTATCAATCATACGATAAAGAAGAAAGACTAATGTGACTTTTTCAATGTCATATGTACTTTCTTAGTCAATCTACGACACCACTGAACTACGGTGAAGGAAAAAATCAAGGAAAAACCTGAACTTTAATAAATATTCCGAAATCGTCAACCCGCAGTGAGCTAGCGTGGTGATTAATGCTCGATCCTTCTTTGTATGAGAAAAGGCCTTTGCCCTGCAGTGAGTTACAGGCTGGTTTATTATTAGGGTAAGGCCTTAGAGTATATAAGGAAATATAGAGCAACCCTATAGAAGTATGAACTGTGAGCACGGGTATGAACAACGCGGCCGCGACACGAGCTTCGTTTGCGATCATACCTCGATCGACTGCGGTTCAACTAGGCTCCACGAGCGAAAAAGTTACATTTTAGCTTATATCATGGTTAATTGCTGAGTTAAATTTTGAAAAACGTCTAAAAAAATTGACATTTTAACATTTGTATGGTGAGACCTGCTTTCGCTCCGCACAAGGCAATGTGGTTGACGTTATCACTCTATATTTTCTTGAATACTCTATGGGTAAGGCTTTTTATCGCCAACCACTGTACCTATGTACCTATTCACAATACTTAACAGAACAAATATGAGGCTATTAACAAAATATTATGCCATTATGTGATTGTTTGTCTAGCCTTTGCACTTTTTGCTTTAACCGATCAATGAGATAGAAATGCTTTTGCTTCTATGAGCCGTCGAGACGTATTAAGTATTTATTCTAAACCTAGATATTTCCCGCTGCCTCGCTTGCGTTAATTTAGAATTTGATAATCAATTTTGGTTGTAGGTACTTGCCTATAAAAAAAAATTAAAGAAAAAAGGTATGCATAATTGAGTAGAGTATTTACTTACCTAGACAAGAAACCCGCACAGCAAATCAGAAATATAATTCTTTTGACGCCTAATTTTACTTGTCTCAATAAAAATATTCCCTAATTTTTCCTTCACTTTGACACTGTCAATTTCAATTAATCTCCTACTAGCTCAATGCGCGCGGCTTCGCCCGCGTGGATGTCCGTTATCGCGACCAAAAGTAATCATGAAATTTTGATCCTGTTCCCGCAATCCGGCTTATTTTAACTTAACATTAATAATTAGTAAAAAAAAACAAAAAAATATATCTATAAAATTTTTATTTCTATTACATTTTGAACTTACATTCGCATAGTAAGCATGAATACTTTACAAAAATGTTTAAGTATTAAAAAAAAAACAAGCTCTATAAAAACTTGTTATAGTATTCCAATACTGCTTTCACTCAATATTCCTATAAAAATATATTCGTTGAATTTGTAACCTACGGTTTTGATAAGAGTTAACTTACGTCACAAAAGATAAATCAAGTTTATGTGACGTCCCTGCCATAGTACGATTTATGTGACTCTGAACGCTCTTTCTAATGTATTCTGTTAGTGAAAATAAAATATGTGTGTTCCAAAATATCAGTTCCATTCCTATCCATAGAGTATAAGTAATAGCTTTGGTACTATAGGCGTACTTACGTACGTAACATAATGATTAGGTGTAACCTCAACGACTCTATAAAGGATCTTTTCAATTGTTTCTCCTCAACACCGACGCATACGTGACTAGATTTAAATAAAAAATAAACCCGAATTTGAACACAAAGACCAATAATTAGATCCGATAATAAGAACGGAACGTTTATCCCACAAGCTGGCTATGTAAATGAATATGATAATGTAAAATTTAACACAAATGGAGCAGAAATTGTGGAGTCATGGTCGTAGTCAGCATGAAGTACGCAGCGTTTCGTCGGCGTGCGGGGTGCGTGTGGCGTGCGGTGCCGCGGCGTCAGAACGGTTACAAGGGCGGAAAGCACACGCCCACATAACCAATGTATTTTGAATTTACTAGTGAGAACCCTGAGGCAGCAAATGTTTTTACTGTTTGGCACCGATAGCCTAGGTAGAAGTCAGTTTTTAGAGACAAAAAATTTAAGGGAGTTGGTGCCTACATATATCAACTTTTGTACCACATTGATATCATCCTTTTTTTATTTTCTATCGTATAGTTGATGAACAACCTGGTGTCTTTACACACCGTTAAAAGTCTCTCAAGTATGCTGGTTTCTTCAAGATATTTACCCTGACCGTTTTAGCAAATGACAATTAATTTCTAAAACGCACATGAATGCGAAAAGTCACAAGTGCAGGCCTGGGTTTCGAATACGACCTTTGACTTGACAGTCCAACGTTACGACCATTGGACTGTCCTACCTCTAGACTGTCATAGTTAGAAAGTGATTTCAAGATCTGTTGTTAAAAGATAAAGTATTGTAACAATATCACTCAAGGTCGAAAGTTCTTTCGTTATTCTGGAGAGATTATTTTAGCCCATATATTATGACAGATATTGAAAGGAAAACTGTTTAAAACCGCTATATTTGGCTAAAATTTAATCAGATTCTGAGGCCTTTGACATTGTTTTATACCATCGAGAATATACCTAAATTTCCTACACCGTTTGCGAATGATGCCACATAAAAAGAAGATCACTAATTCTCATCAATTATGGGTTTTGTAATATAAAAAATTACCAAGTTTCCATTTGTATTGCGTTTTGGATTTTATATTAATAATTTGAAATTAGCATACATATAGTTTTATTGTTCCCAATATTAATTTTATATTTCTTCGAGCAGCCGCTGTATCCAAAACAAAAGAGATGACATAATTGGCAACAGAGCCTTGATATTAATATTTTTCATCTATAAATTATGCTTCATTCAATAACTTCAACTGTCCTCATATTTAACGAGACGTGGGCGACAAGTTTGAGTCGTATTATGAACGATACAATAGAATATCTATAATATTTATTATATTAATATAATGTTATGTAATAATAAGCAGCATGAAATATTAGCGGATAAAGGCCTTCTCGCTAATTAAGAGAGGACAGGTATTTTATTACATATAATTTTATTAGTGCGTAAATAATAATGTTTCAAACTTTTCTCAGACGCTTGTCAGTCTGCCTACAACCACGAGAGCTGCAAAGCATTCGAAACGTAAAGATTTAAATATATAATAAATAATTAAATAATAAATATTAAATATATAATATAGCGCGATGTTAATCCTTTAAAAAGTTGTTTAATAGTGCGTAGGTATTAGCAGAGGTTTTGGAGATCTCTAAATCACCAAGTTGGATTTCTACCTAGAGTACTATAGCTGATGGTTGAAAAGAACATAGAGTCTTGGATAATTAATGACATAGATTGTGCTTCGTACACTATGACATCACAGGGCAAAGAGCGATCTTAATTCAGTATTAATTCAGGTCAGAGAAGTCTATTTGTAGACACCAAACCATTAAAATCTTGGATTTTTTAAACTAATCGGACTTCACTCGAATCGGTACTTTGATCTGTATTACGTTAATATACCAGACTATTTGTCCTAAATTCAAGCAGTCAAGTGACCTCCGCGGCTTTTATCTAAGTATTTTTATTATAATTAGATACGATAATGTTGAGAAATTTCATCAATCATACTTTAAATGGCGCCTTCTCTTAGGAATCTATAATTAATGCTCAATAAATTAATGATTTGAATTGTTTGTCCATACTTACACACATATATTTATTACATAAAATTAAAAATATGTACTTTTATAGGCCTTAAATTGAAATCATCTTCATAAGTGACAGCTTTAATATTTGATAAGTATCAAGTAAGAAAGTGGAATTAATTATTTTTTTTATTATCTTCGTTCGACGTAAATTGGTTTAAGTTACATCTCATTAAACGGTACTTTTTAAATAACTGAGATTATAGATACTGTGTACTTTTTTATTTGAGGACAAATCATCATGGGTTTGCTCTGCCCTGGGGTGGGCAAAGGTAGGTTATTAAAAATACCTTTGAGCTGTAAATTTGACCAAATTAAGTTTCCCGTTATACTGGTCGTTCATACTTGATTTTATGGCATTTTTGATGAAAATTTTCCCCCACACTAGATTTTTTATTTTTTTCCTGTATCGCATGTGCAGCTATATAATTCAAGTCTACTAATAGGTCTTGTTTATTATGAACAACATGCAAAAAGAGTAGGTAATTATCGTTTGATATTCGGAAAACTTTTTTATTTTATCTTAATAATTTATTGGTTATCGGATGGCGATCTAGTTGAAACTACGGGGCTTCCTGGCCCTGGGCACTTACCTACTGTGGTAAATGAAAAAAAAGGCCTTAAACAAATATCCGCCAATTATTTGTCCTATACGGGAATCAAACCTGCGACACCAAGTGCAGAAGGCGAATTACTTAATCACTAGGCGAATAGTAGGTATCTATTGCCTATTACGGAGTGACCTATTTTAATACTAAATCAAAGAGCAGTTAATAGGTGAAGAAGGTAAACACTACATAGTAATAAAATATATAGAAGCATCAAAAGATGAAACCAGAAACAGCTATAGAATCTCCAACCAATTGATAAACCCCCCAGTGGGCGGACCGAGTCAGATAAACAAAATAAACAACGACCTTATCTTTTCAATTACTCAATAATGATATTATGCGAGTATTTCATATTTGCATGGTAGCTCGGCTAGTCTCTCTCGAATTACAACGCAGCGCTCGCAAAGGAAACCAATAGCCTGGTTTCACACGGCTGGTTTTATTGAAAAGCTCCATACGCGCATTTTTCCAGCTTTTACTATCTTTATTTTACGGTAACTACTGTATTTTCAGCCGTTTATTTCTCACAGATTTTGAAATGAACATTGTTTGTATAGGGTAGTTACCGACTGTTAAAAAAGTATACATATTCATAGGCATACCCAGGTTTAGGCTTGGGGAGGGAGGGTTGGTTCTAGTCAAATTAAAACATTTTTGGCCTAGGGGGCAGGGGTCGAATCAAAAATATTCAGTTGGTTTATTACTTTTAATTAACCTGTTAAATGTTCAGGTACCTATGATTCCAGGAGGGTGTTGCCCCCTCTACCTCCTTCTAGATACGCCCATGTACATATTTGATATCACCTCAAAGAAGGTATAAAATTAAAACGTCATAAGAAAAAGCAATTAAAATCATTAATTTATTTCCTGAGTTTATAAGCTTTCCAAGTTTATGGAAGGGGGTTATTGCTGTCCTCTTCCCGCAAAATGGAGATATTATGTATGAAGTGACAGCTCTTAGTTTGACATTAGCACAAAAGACGTCATCTGTTCGCAGTGCAGTCTGTGTTCACTGTCTATTTTGATTACATAAGTAAAGTAAAAATTTTGGAATATGGACATCACAATTGTACGATTTAAGCGTTATTAAAATAACAAAGGTGTGGGTGTGTGTTTATCTATGTTTGGAATTTTGATTGAAATGGCCTGAAAATCAATATATTTTAATTGCTTTTATAAATGCCAAAATTGTCTAGTGGTGCAAGCATGACGTCCTGAGTTCGATCCCCGAGTATAGGTACCTACATTATAGTCTTTAGATTTTTCCAATAGGGAATTAAATTGTCCGTCCGTAGCAGCACGGACTACCGGAATTGACCCCGATTAATGACAATATTTTTAGGTAGGTATCTGTTTTCATACGATGTTTTCCGTCTCCATTTTAGTAAATGATATTTAATTTTCAATAGGTACGCATATGAACTCAAAAAGTCATAGTGCGTGCCTGGGTTCGAACTTACGACCTTTGTCTTACTAGTCTAACGGTCCTACCACTAGGTTATCACTGCTGCCAACAGAAAGGAACAGATATTATGTTAAGAACCATAATTATTGTCAACCATAAGAATTCAGTTACGAAATATTTTAATTTAAAAAACATACTTATACTAGCTTTATTCTAGGTTTATTCAAAGGATGACAGAACTTAAAATACCGTTAGACTTCTCCGCATAAGAGTACAGCTACACACCCAGCCGCCTACGGGACGCATGTTTATAGGGGCACCCGCAGATCGTCGCGGACATGTCCCACTTGCAAGCTGCACCATGTCATGTCAACGTGCTTTATAGACGCCGTAAAAGAATAGGAGCCTTAGTGTTAACAATTATTATACTTCTCAAATACGACCGCAATAATTTGTTACAAACAATTAAATTCTATTGTCGAGAAATATTTATTTTACGCTCCAACTCAACGTAAAATGTAAATATTTACAAGATTCGTTCACACCATTCGTATTTTAAGTTCAGAATAAAAACGGCCTTTATTGTTTCGAAAATTAGATTTGCTAACCTGACACTGTTTACGTGGTTTACGATACAACAAACATTATTGAACTTATATTACATTGACTTTTAGGGTTGAAAGTAAAATAATTAGGTACTTATTTATTTATATACCTTGAGTGAATGTTTTGAAATTTTTCTTTGAGAACTTTTTATATTTTTTTCATACAAGAAAAAAATTAATAATTGATGATTACCGAATGAAACATCCTACTGATATTATAAATGTGAAAGTTTGTGAGGATGAATGTATGGATGGATATTTGTTACTCTTTCACGCAAAAACTATTGACCGGATTTTGATGAAACTTTACAGCGAAACCGCATTCGGTAGCTAGTAAGTAATAAATATTTGAAATTGACGCTTTACTGTTTTCCTTTTTTAAGCTACTAAGGTGGCTAACAAGCACATAAATAGCCTACTAATTTTTCCTTCAGATACCTATTTAACGATAACAACTCATTTATCATAATATTTAAACTGAAAATTAGGAAGCGCTCGCTTGATTGAAATTCGAGTGCTCCTGAAATATAAATTATTAATTTTTGCTATGTTTTCATTAAAATGAAACTTGAATCACTAAGAGCCAATTACGAAAAATTTTAATTTAGGTAAAATTTACACTTACTCCCACGTCCTTTTGAATTGACATTACACCTACCTACATTACCTACGTCTGCGATTAATTAACTTCCACTGAGAAAGTCATTAGTTAAGTGTTAAGTGACGTATCGTGCTGAAATCTGTTTGCAAGTGTACCTATATTGGACGTTAGAACATTAGTGTGTATAAAAAAAATACGCCCTGTCCACGAACAAAGCGACACTGACAGAAAGATCTATCTATTTGGATTACACGGCGCTCGTGACCGTGTAGGTACCTACTGACCGTGTTTTCTTTTTTGTCCATGTCTTTTTAAAGGACCTGCCATTGTCCCGCCACAAATCCAACCTAGGATAATTACGATATTCATTCGACAAAATGGACAGTACGTAGAGCTTTGAATTTTGATGTGAATTTGTTTGAAACAGGGGATAATTAGAACGGACCAAATTTTTTTTTGTTGGATGGTTACGATTTACTGAAATATGTTGACGTAATTTATTAAGATTATTATTAATTTTGATTTTTTTTTATGGCAATGTGTTGCTTTTAGAAACGTACTTTATTAGGTTCCTTTGATGTAACCTTGTAGTACCTTTAATAAACATTTGTAACTAGATAACTATTAAATATAAATTTATTTAGTTGTTCAGTGATAATATCACTATTATATTATATATATATATATATACTATTATTACAGATATTATCTGAAAAATTTTATGTACCTATTTAGTAATAGTCGTTATAGTTATAGGTAGCTACAATATGTGTATATAATAGCAGCAGTTGTTATAGATAGTTACATAATTCTATAATAGGTAATGCTAGTAGTCGGCATGGGTGATGAAATGTGTTTCAATCAGAACTTTAGCTTCCAACTATTAATTATAACAATGTAGACTCTGTGATTAATTATATGTTACGGTATTTTGATTGACGTTTCGCGAAAACATCAATTCCAGTTATGGTAGGTATTTTATAGTAAAGTATATGCTATTTTCTATTAATCATAGTATTCAACAAGAAATTGCCTTACAGTGATAACATTACACGAATTCAACCTATGAAAGGTCTTTGCATCCCGTCATTTTACAATGGATATCCTATTGTGTCTCATTTATCGGCTTTTAATGAATAAAATTGTGTAGACTCATACTTACACATAGGTTGAACTTGACATTATAATAACCATTACAAATAAAAATGATGTTCTCGTACAAACAAATTCATTTCTAAAAGGAAGGAGTAGATTGCGATCGTTTGACGGTATTTTTCTTTATTTGTATAAAGACAATCTTTGAAATCTGTTTAAATAATTGGTACACTTTACATCCCGTTCATAGCACTTCATTTCAACAAGTTTCCTTACTTACGTTAAATGTTTTATCATTTTAAAGTTTCCAATCGTTTTATGAGATCATAGCATATTGTTTAGTTCAGACCTTAAGCTGGGTATTGATTGACGACGTTGAACGTAAGTATATAGGTACTTAAGTCAAAGTACTATGATAGAATGATATAGTATTATATAGTACATAAGTCTCTCTTTTATTACGACTTTATATTGTTTTCTACAAAGAAAACTGGCATTTCTCGACAAGAAACTTGTCTTCGCGTCAGAGTTTATTTCCGACATTGAAAAGCTTTGCAATAAATTGATGTCTCAATTAAAGTTTACAACTAGTACTTAAACTCAAATGAGTACTCAAAAGCATTAGTCAATGCTAAAAGAACATAAAGCGATTAGAAAAGCGTTGCGCAGCAGTCGGTTTCGTTCAAAGTCTGCAAAATTCATCATTAAATAATAACATGATATTCACTTAATATAGGCGAATCTGGAAAAATATGTTCTCTTTTTTTTTGTAAATCTGTTTAAATAGCAACAAGAGCTTTACGTATAAAATGTAATAAAATTTTCCTTCACTACTGCTTTGAACCTGACGTAAAGGATCATGTCCTTTATGCGAGCGTTACCTTACACCGAGTCTTGGATCTATCCTTTGTACAATATGTCTGGCAATCTTTAGTGTCAGTAAGCAGAACTTTACTTTGACAGAACGAGTAGATAAAGGTGTCTGCGCCACTTTCGAATTCCTTTTTTGTTGGCACAGTTAGTGCATTTTTTTTCTGTAAATTAAGTGCAAGTTTTGATGACTGTTGTTTGTTTTATTTTAACGGCGTCTTAAGCTGTAAATAAAATAGATCAGTATTACGCAGTCCAACTGCTGGGCAGCCTTTTGCAGCTCTTCTTCTTTGCTGATTCAGTCTGTTTTAATAGAGCCAGGGGAGCCATTTTGGAATGACTTTGAGTGAAGTTTTCTACAATAAACGTAAAAAAAAGTTAACAAACAACCTGTACCATGAAATAATTATGTTAACGACTACATGAAACTGGTCTAGGGATTTTGGTATACCCTTCAAGTCTTCTTTTTTATCGTGTGGTTGCTGAACAATCTGGAGTCGGAATTTAAATTTTTCAACGCTTCTGACTTGGTTTACATACCGTTGAAAAATCTCTCAGGTATGCTGGTTTCCTTGTGATGTTTTCCCTCGCCGTTTTAGCAAGTGATTTTTTATTTCTGATAGCACATGAATTTGAAAAGTCAGAGGTGCGTGCCTTAGTTTCGAACCTACGACCTTTGATATGGTAGTCTAACGGTCATACCAAGGCTTTCAATGCTGACGGTGATAGCCTAGTGATATGACCCATACTTATAGATGGCATACGCTTCAGTTTCACTTTACATACTAAAACCCGCAAGCCAATAAATAAACATGCAGTTCTGCCAACGTGACGACATAATTTATTTAGGCCCCACCAACAACGTTGGGTGAGGGAACTGAAGAAAATCACTGACACGTTCCGAAACATACTCGTAGTAATTTGAAACTACAAGTTTTCTAAGCGTGTGACCTGAAAGTCGGCTTCTAGATATTTTTACGCATGAATTTATTAGCGATTCGAAACCATGTTGCCAACAAAGTCAGCTCAAAAATATTTTATTTATTTCAACCAGAATACGGCAATGCAATATGGAACGGAACTTAAAACGAATGAAATAATCTAAGAAGCGAGAATAATCATCGTTTTAGACATGTGACAGTGCAGAAATTAAATTCGAGTGGTACGGTCCGTACCGTACGGACTACGGACCTCTTATTAAATAAGTCAACGATATGAATTTAAAAAATAGGAATAAAATAGATTTTTGTGCGCCTTTTGGTATCTACATACTTTAAAAAAACATTAGTTATCGTAATTATTATACAACTTCACGTCTTATGTTTGACCTGTTTTGTCCTTAAGATAGCCAAAGAATTTTGCTAGAGCCTCACTGAAGGAACTAATTTCCCGCTTGTAAAGAGCGCATCATTTAATTCAGCTTCTTTAGTGAAAACACTCTTCAAATAAGATTGAAAATCACTATGTTCGAAGAAGCCCATTCACTGTGATTTTGTATCAATCAAATTACTTTGAAACTATCTACCATTAAATAGGTTCTATTAGTTTCCTGCATTGCAGTACTTAAGCTTTAAATGGAATCCAATTAGCTGCGTCATGATAGGTATTCAGAAAACATCTGAACGCCTTAACGACCAATTTTACAGTCTGCAAGCTCTTTACTTTGTACGAAGTACTGGCTTTAAAGTAATTAAAATAAAAGTAAATATATTGAAACAAATTAGGCGAATGAATCGATAACAAATACTGGGGAAATGGTTGTTTAATCATCGAGATTTATCGTCCATCGAGTAAATGATGCTTCACACGGACCCCCATAAAGCGTATCTACGAGCTCAAAGTTTTATAGTTTGATATTAGTATCAAAACGCAATGTAGCATTATGGACTAAACAAGTTTTGTTTTGTTAGAGTATTATGTTCAATTTACGATAGGAGTGTTCACACTTAATATGTTTAATACGTAGGCTACGATGTATGGACTAGTCGTATGGTCGACAACAAAGTGAAAGAACGTCTGATCTGAAATCAAGGCACGTACTACTAACGAATTTACTAAATAATATGCGTTTTTAATTTTTTTTCATACCACCAAGATGGTATGGCATACGGCTCACCTTATGGTAAGCAGGCGACTATTATAAGACTATTACAAGACTATCATAAGACTATTATTAAAGACTAAAAGAGATCCCTTTATTTTGTTCGATTATAATAATGAATATAACCAAACAAGATAGTAATCAGTCATTTAGCAAAACTCCTTTCTCTATAGTGGCACATCACTACCTTTTAAAGTAAAACTAATCATGGACTTGGAGTTGAAGTTGCCTTTCGTGGTATTCCTTTAAAATAACAGCAAAAAGCTTGTGATCGCTGGCATTCATCTATGGCGCGAATTCCATTAGCTTAGTAATAGGTGGTGCTATAATATCAAGGTGCAAAGTAAATACGGCTTGTATGCGAACAATCTTACACTTGCAAAAAGCTTCTTCGAAACGTAACATCGTTATTAATACAAGTTAAACATAATTATGTTTACTGCATGTTTCATTTCCTTCCAATATTTGTACGAGAGATGTATGTAAATATTTTTCTGAGCGGCGCTTACTGATGTTGCGTCGAGATGGCAATAACGCCGACAGACGTAATGAGGAAGCCTGGTTGTAAAACCTC
Source organism: Protodeltote pygarga (assembly GCA_936450705.2). Lineage (NCBI taxonomy): Eukaryota > Metazoa > Arthropoda > Insecta > Lepidoptera > Noctuidae > Protodeltote > Protodeltote pygarga. The sequence continues at coordinate 7,531,535 of OW388249.2, read as the reverse complement.
GACACGTTCACTGACAGAGCTAAAGTTTTTTAGTCTTAATTTTTTATGATCATAAGGTTGAAAGTCGTTTGTGGTTTGTGAGTTGCAGGTGTATAATGTAAGTTTGCGACTGTGTCCCGGCGCCGCGGGGCTCGCTATAACGAGCGCCCTGCGATGACGGGGCGCCGGCGATCGCGACAAACCGCATTCGAGTGAACCTCTTTTAAAAATTAGCTCTTGAATTTTTACTTCAAGGATATCTTTTATGGCGTTTCATCTTAAGAATACTTAAAGAACAACGCAAATAAAAATACTAGAATATTGCGTCGACGACTAAAGGAAATCCTCTTTATAGTGGAAGTGAAGACTTGCGCGATTTCCTATTAGGATCTCTCTTTCTAACTAGTTTGTGTAGTTTGTGTCAGTAATATCTTAACAGTACTAGATATAAAAGTTCTAGATTATGTTTTTTACGACTTTGTAGGATCTTATTAAATAACATGAAAGCAATTATTACCTACACCTTTGATATGTGTTCTTGTTGGTTACTCTTACCTCGCTTATTGCGTTGTTAGGCACGCTCCGCGCTAAGTATCTAATTTATGATGTTTCAAGTGTTTATTCCCCTTATCTATAGTTAAGTATGTTATGTGCGTGAACAAGGCTCGGTTTGCAAGTTATAATTAAACTGACGATATGTTCGCCAGTAACAATTAATTAGACCATCTGAGCACTGCAATAACGGTGCGTGAAAGATGAGTTAGGACGGAAGAGGCAAGCAACTTAGATTAGAAAGTAAGTTACCGTATACAGAGACAGTTCTACTAGACGCTGATTAATGAAAATTGCAGGTTTTACTGCGCTCAGTAGAAAATTAATAATATGTAGGTAAGATTAGAAGCTACAAAGTTTGGAAAAAATAAGGCATGAAGCACTCCGCCAGGAGGCACTCCGCCTCCAAGTTTTACTGTAGCTGTTTTACTAAGATAAGCGCTAAATAAAATATTTGTACGTGTCTAAGTACAAAAACGTAGACATTTTAAGGCAGGTTTTTGGGAAAAAATTGGTTACATCACAAGCCATTTTTTAACAGTAACTTTATTTGATCGCTATTGAATATGTGTAACACCCACGTTATGACGTTGGGTAGCAATATTTCACGAGCGGGCCAGTATGCTCTCTATAGAAGCAGCCATTTTCTCATGCAATAAACTCTTATAGCTTCTTCTGACTTTTCCCACGCTCACAAAAAACTATATTATACCGTTTTTGACTGAACCAGAACTAGTTTTTGGCAATGGGTTTTAGTAAGTAGATAGGTACTGCACAAAATGTTAGAATAACTTATCCTAACACTCGAAGAAAATTATCATAATCTATGAGTTGTCAACCTACCTTTAGATTAATGACGGATTGCTTTATAAGCCAATAATTTGTGTTTTCGCAAAACTGATTAAATTTCACAATGTTTTAACATTGTACGCTACGCAAGAATGCTTTTGTGAATAAATGCGTTTATGAAACAAGGGATTCTGCGGTGCGTTGTTTTATTTGTGGACTGTAAAAACTTTGCGCAGGATTACACAACAAAAATAATGATACTGCAAAAAGTAATGCGACGTTTATCCCACTCTACAAACAATTCATACCTCAACTGTCAGATTAATCTAAGGCTCGGCGTGCATCGTTGATTGTGCGAATAATAATCCGACGGAGCGGAGACTCGTATAGTTCACGAGAGCGTCAAAGCCGAGCGCAAAGGAACAAAGCCTCCAATTACCCGAGCGGGCACGCCGTGGGCTTTTAGTGAATAATGAGCCGCTTATCCCGGCGGATGACGGTTTCAGTAGAAATGTTCTTGAGTAGGTCTGCAGGCAGACCACCGGGCCACTCGTAGCACTCGCGTTGGCAGCAGGCATCGAGCGACGCGTCGCGTGACCGTCACGTCGCCGGTCGTTGTCGTCAACGCTGTGTCGCGTCGCTTACACGCTCCCCGCTGCGGTCACTGCGTCAACACAATTTCGCACCCGCCTCTTGCTTTTCCCCCTTACTTTGACATTTTACACAAAACGGACGCGGTCACCGCACAAGTCCCTTTTCAATGCCGCGCTCGCTTAGTGTTTTACAGAAACCTGTAAAATGTTAGAGCCTATAAAACGTTGAGAAAAGATTGAATGAAATTAAGTACCTTAAATGGCAACTGATTACTGTTTATACGTAAAGTTCATTCACAAAACATAATTAACTTTAAAGACATAGAGCGACGTTGATGACAGATAAAGCAAATATATCTAAAGTTTATTAAACGAACGATACAGCAATAAAACTCACTTTATTAAGTTTGTAAGAGAAATATTAATGGGTGGAACGGAACAATCCATAATTTCATACAAATAATTTTGAAGTCAGTTCATAAATAACGATCATAATAAGAATAATAGCAAACACTTACTCGTTGCTCAGCGAAACATTTATTTGAAGAAAATGCCAACGTTGAATAGGTACTTGGGAAATTGTACTGGCTTCGGAACAACAAGTACCTATATTTTTAAGTGGCTGTGATTTTGCTCGTAACATTGAATGAGACGGCTTTTATTTTTAAATAAGTACCACTTGCCCTTTTACCTCTCCGCAAATATTTCGTGTCTATTTACCCGACTGCGCCAGAAGGAGGGTTATGTTTTTGGATGTTGTAGTTCTAAAATTTGTTATAGTTTTATTAGAAGTAATTTATACTCGTATTGTGCTTTAAAACAGAAATACCAAACAGTTATCATTTAAACCTGTCACCTACAATTAGCTAACGGAGGCGGCCTGGGGGCCTAGACAGACAAGTGGCATTGGACCACCTTATTTATGGCTTATTTTTTGGTCTCCATGTGTCCTGTTCAACTGCAAAGATGCTCAAAAGCCATGATTGGGGGTCAGTGACGCAGAGTAAATTTCTTTATGAGATTAGCAAGAGACAAACCGGAAAAAAACTAATGCCATGGTCACTAGATACTGAAGACTGTGGTGGAGTTGACAGGCATGGAGTTGTATAATGGAGCCAACGCCACTGGTACCTAGGAGGTAATTTGTAAATATTTGTACTAGTAAGAAATAAATGTGAATAATTAAATGGATGGCTGGATGGAATGGAATGGCTAGCTCGTCGGCTCTTTAATTTTTTTATTTATATTAACGATAATTGTGCGTTGTTAAGTCCCATCCATGTTTTGACAGCGTTCTGATAGAGTTTCTTGCACCGTTTCTTCTCTTTTCAGTAATATTATTAGAAAGTGGTGACTCGGGGTGGACGTATTGTAGGCGGTGTTAATGTTAAATTGATGATACAAATACTTATTAATTTAGTCTCATTAAATATTGAAACTTTGACTAGCTAGTGCGGTGGTTTGATGTTTGACCTTGAGTAAAATTTTCAGGTCAATAACACTAACGTTACAAAAGACTTGAGTATATAGGTAATCAAACAGTACACCTGCCCTCCTTTGAGGGTTACAGGCTTGGAACTTTTTCATCTAGGCAGTAATTGACTGTAACAAAAAGGCAATCCCACGCCGGTAATTCAATTTGTGATTCATGTTAAACTTTCTTTCATCGTTAATAAATCGTTTTACACCATTTTTGTGAATCGAATTTAAGTAGAAGAAGGATTCAAGTGTTTTCTTATGTAAAAGAATCAGTTTATTGACCTATAATTCTTTATGTTTGGCACCTAGCTTAGGTGTCACATTAATTCTCTTGGAACACATTAAACAAACTTTAATGTCTCTCCGTTTCGATTCGATGGCGACTCGAAACACGAGGGCCGCCATGTTTTATTGTGAGTAGCTGTGCTCTGACACAAAATTGCGAATTAAAAGAAAATTCACTTTTTATGACGTCGTAATATTGTCGCTGGCAATTCCAACGTTTAATACGCCCATTTTAAATGTTCCGTATTTGATATTTGATAAGGCCGTAACGGTCGTGATTTTGACCGATAGAGCTATTTGAATGCTATTATTTAAGTCTTGAAAGGAAATATATTTTTTATTGTTGCTTTAATATTCGTAAAGACTGCCGCATAACTGCGGCCTGCGGTGGCTACCAACAAGCCGCCACTTGTAACTAACACTAACACTTGTATATTGACACAACAAAGAATATTATTTTCCTAACAATGAATTAAATTTCTAGTTTCGTGACTACACAACTTATAAGGATTATGAAAAGAATAGAAAAATATGGAAATAAATATGGCGCCTAAATGCAACCTAAACAATGCTTGACAGTAACAATATTTTACGATTTTACGTCCTGTAAAACGGCAGACTAACACTTAGAACTATACAGCAGACACAATGGCTAATTCTATTGTTTGGAGATCAAAAATTGACCCCTTTGGCAGTTTAAATTGAAAATCAAAGCATCGCGCAATGCTCGTCGAATACTATTTTTAGGGTTTATTACGGAAAAATAATATATCTACCCTTTCAATATGTAAACATCTTTATAAAGCATGCTTTGCGGACACTAAAGTTCCATCTAAACTACCATATGAGATGGTTGAACGTTGAAGAGAACTTCAATGGCACGGGCGCCTTCCAGATGGCTTAATGGTAGAATGACTGGGGACTTTGCCCAGTAGGTCGCGAGTTCAAATCACATTTATCTTCTACATAGGTATATTGAAGTACCTCAGATGGTTTACTATCACTCGGAGTGAAATGACTTTTGAAAATTTGATTGATAATTAAAAAAGGCTATTAAAATAGGCTATATTAAAGGCTGGCAATGCGCGGTCTCCTGGTTATTGCAAGCAAGAGTCCATAAGGTAATCGCTTACTAGGTATCAGGCGGGCAGTAAAAATGATTGTCACCTTAGTGGTATCAAAAAAAAACTTAACTTTGTTAGTACATTATATAGGTAGACCTACACACACACACACATACAACCTACCTACACACCTACTACAACGTCTTAGTTATTTACTAGTTGCCATACCAACCTTATCAAAAAACACTTCAGACTGCAGAATAAGCAAAGGTATTTTAGTCAACTATTACCAATAATAATATGATAAGGCATCTAAATAGTCTAGAGACACTAATTTATTTCGACTTCAACAACTATAGTTCTAAGATAACTATGCAGCAATCTAAATTCTATAAAGTTTCACCGAATAGTTTAAGTAGATCAATTTTCGTTAAACTAAGATTAAATGTATTCAACTACATATTAAGTTTTACTTTGTGGTAAACCATTGGATATATAATAGACATTTATCGAGTCACGACTTCTATTTGACAGGGTTTCTCTGATAGGTTATTATTGGGTAGCATAGCAAATGTTAAAGTTAAACATTATAAAGATATACAAAAAAATCGAAACAAATAACTACAACTCGTTGTTACCCACTTACAAGGCGTCTAACTTAGCTTACCGATTACCACCTCATGTGGAATAGTAATAAAAAAAAAGTATATTTTCAAATTCGCTGGCACAAAAAATATTCTACGAAAAATATGCTCATAAACATATCATTATTAGAGCTGTTATATCCAATTTTTTTAAGAATTTAATCAAATATTTTATTTTTCATTTAGAAATTGGGTCCTTATTCAGATATTAATTGTGAATCGTAAATATGCCACACCTTTCTAAAGGTAATATATTGTTGAAATGAATAATTTAGATAATAAGATACCTAAGCTCTATATACTTAACACCACCAAGTTTATTGCCTCTACATGTCTTAAGACGATCCTCAAATACTGTAATATGTATCGGGGTTAAAGTGAGTATATTCTATTTCGAATATTGTAAATGCTTGAAGACAACCTTGAGCGCATTGGGGTTAAAGAACGCTGAGAACAGGCACACCTAGTTACAATTTAGTTATTGTGATATATATTTTGAAGCGGGTGTGCGGGAAGGCGCTCGCGACCAGCCCAGTCAACCGAACACAATTTGTAAACTATTTCTCTTGCAGGCCACGAGTCAGTTCTGCAGATTACGATAAGAAAATATATAGGTACGATAAGAGAGATGGACTGCCTCGTTGGTCTAGTGGTAGCAAGCGCGACTGCTGAGCACGAGGTCCTGGGTTCGATCCCCGGGTCGGGGTTATTGGGTTTTTCCATTAGGAAATTCTCAGTAGCAGCACGGAGTCTGGAATTGTGCCCGGTTAATGGCAATAGGCTCGCCCCCTATTACATGGGACTTATTAAAAAGCCGGCGAAACGTGGGTGTACTGCACACCTCTGCCTACCCCCTCTGGGGAATACAGGCGTGAGTCTATAAGAGAGATTATTTACAAATTGTAAGCATGCTGTTTACATTAGTTTCGTAGTTCATCTTTTTTCTGTAAACACAAAATGTAGAATGGAAAGATAAAATATTGAACATGCGGGTAAGGCTAACAAATGTAATTAAATAAGGGCATCAAATAAAACTATTGAAACTCAAATAGTTAATATATAATTTACTTAGCTCAAAACTTGATATTGGATATGAATTAATTGTTAATATTACAGATATTAACAATTACATTTCTGTTAGTATCTATAGGTATCTACACATTTCTCTTGTATCTAGCTAGAGAGTACCTAATTAGTTCTTACTTATCCAAAGTGTAAATTAGAAAGTTTTTATTTAGTCAACCATACTTTAAAATTTCTATGAAACATTTAGAAGTCTCAATATTTTAAAAGGTCGTATAACGGCGAACAAAAATCAATAAAACAGCGAACAATACGAATAGCAGTTGTCTTTGCGTAAAACCTGTGTTAAATGCGCTAAGTAGTGAATCACTTAACTTATTTATTAGCTTAAAAACTATTAAGCATTGTTGTACATTTTTCTGGCTACATGGAATAACCATTTTGTCGTTGCGTCCAGTTGCGCATAAAATAACAATTGATGCGACTAGCTATTGTGTAGCGCAGCGCGGCGGCGCTTCACTCGTACGACGCAATTTGTCGGGCGTTTCTCTTGTGTCGCCCTAACAAAGCTACGAATCGAGCTGACGCGAAACTATCGATAACTCCGTGCGGAATTAGTGCTTTTGTTCTTATTGTCCTTTCTACCTTTACAGCATTTTCGCACACATTTCGTTAAAGAATAACCATAACTAGCGCTTTCGTGAAAATTGTCTAGTTGGCTTAACTCGATAAACGTTGAACGGTTGAAATATTCGACTTTTCTCGCAAGAATTGCGCTTTGTTTTTTGACAGGAAAAAATATTCGGACTACTTATGAGTATTTCATAGCTAAGGACATTTTGTAGCTAGTTTAGAGCTAGTATTTTATACCAGCATGTGTTGTTTAAGTGTCTATTATAGCGGGTAGTTGTAGCAGGCAATGACTTCGTTTATCTCGTCGCAGGGCGTGGGCAATTCACTACGGATACAGAAGAGCTTCGCGACCCTTAAATGTCATAGACGTGGATCGTAATTATGTTATATCTTATTAGTCATATGTGCGAAATTTATGGACTGCCGCAAGGTCCACGACATAAATCCTCTGCCTCTTCGCTAATTGTAATGTGCTCCAACATTAACTTTATCACTTTTTATTTAATTAGTATTTTTTACTAATGAAGACGATACTGTTAAATAAACATATTTATTAGAGGCCGTGACACTTTTATTTCTGTTTACTGCATTCTGTTTTAGATCTATTTGTCTTAACGAACGGAGAGCTTTTAAGTTATATGCGTTTCTCTAAAAACAGTCGAATTTTAATGAGGTTTCACTAATAACTTCAAAAATAAAACACACACCATTACCCCACTTTTGTCAGTAAAAAATAAAATTAGTTTCTTCAAGTTCCGACCACTTTAAACAGTCGTAAACTAAATAATTGGTGTTACATCTTGTTGATGATGAGTACCACGGGTAAAAATTCAAATTATACGTGGTACTACTAAACACCTTGGTCGTACCACGGGGAATTTATTTTTCCCCGTGGTACTACTAGCAGGACACCTGATAATACAGTCGACTGAACATCAGTGGTAACAATTTAACATTGACAGCACCCTTATTGCGTAGAAGTAAAGGTGCGTCTCGTAGGGCAAGTGTTACCACTGTCATGCGGTTGACTTTACCACAGGTAATAAAACAAATAAACCAGTAAATCAGTACCAGTTGAATTGTTGAACGCTTTGAACGTGTTCCCACTGGGTAAAGTTCCGATAAACTAGACACTTTACAACTAAGTTATCATAAGATGCCAAAGCCGAAGGAAACTATAAACTATTTATTCTAATTGAAAACTATATTACGAGTTGTAAAGTTGCATTTATTTGTCTAGACCTAAAGACTAAAATCTGATTGAGTGTGATTTGTTCAGACATGGAAAGGAAAGGTTTATTTTATCCGTCTACAAAAAGGAGGGTCCCGATTAATTACATAAAATGTCCCTCCTAGAAATTGATAATAATACATTGATGGTTTCTTTTACCTACTAGTAGTGGTAGAGCCATCAGCAAGAATGGGCCGACTTGATTGGGGCAGTACTACCTACCCATAGAATATTGACGTGATAGCATCAGAGACCAAGTCCTTAATCTCCTGCCTTCCTTTCTATTCCTTTGCATAATCCTACATAGATTGGCACCGCAACCCAGTGTTGCAACCATCAGCCTGACCGTATGCTTGTTTACCACCTGAGAGGAAACTTCATACTTTACTTACAGTTTGACTTATCTTATCTATACATATAAAATGCTTTGTCCTGAATGACTGACTGATTGACTGACTGACGGATCAACGCACAGCCTAAACCGCTGATTGTAGAGACCTGAAACTTGGAGGGTGTATTTTTTGTATGACGTAGAGATCCGATAAGAAAGGATTTTTCGAAATACTACCTCTAAGGGGGTGAAAAACGGGGGAAAAGTTTGTATGGGACAACGTGATTCCTTGGTCCAATCTACTTCAAATTTTGCATAAACATTCTTTTAAAGAATTAATGGAACACGTGTTTCGTATTTTATTAAAACTCATCACCTAACGGGGTTAAAAAGGGGTAGAAAGTTATTTTGGGGGTGATTTGCCTCGAAGTTGATATCAATACTCCTTAGTGCTTTTGATTTAAACTGGCTTGATGCAATGTATTACCCTTTAAAATTGGAATGTCAAATATCACTTCATTTCTTTTGAATGGCGAGTGAAAGCCTAAATGACAGGTGTTATAATCGGAACGAAAAACTATGTAACAGAAATTCAAGGAGGATAAATACAGATACCAAAAATAAATTAAGGGAAAAGTAAAAAAGGGAATGGATTAGAATTCAATATTTCAATTTTATTTGTTCTTTAATATTTGAAAGAAATACTAACCTTATAAGTACCTACTTTGATTTTCCTTTGAAAATTCCTTGGAAATCTATTAGATTATTATTATAGGCAAATATTTATGATTGCTATACCGACATTATTTGACTGTCATTCGCCCTGTACCTATTGTATAAAAGTCTGCTTATACAATGACACTAAAAGTAGTGGCATCGACTCAAAGCAGTACAATTTGTTCTCATGGGCAGTACTACCTAGAATATATTAATTCCATTTAAATAAATAAATTCTGTTCAAAATATTCTATAGTCTACGTGAGCGAAGCCACGCGGGAAAAACTAGTAATTTCATAAATGTCATAAATGTCGTAACAGTCAATGTCGTCGAGTATACAAACTTGCTTAAACTTGCATTTTACGGCATGGATTAAAAAAAAACATTACGCTCTAGGGTCGTATTTTAGATTTACCTTCCGCGTGTCTAGCATGCAATAGCCTTTTTTAAGAGCAAATACGATGAAAATACTATTATCTTCCAGGCCGTTAAGTTTGAAGTAAGTATTTTAAAAGTTACAAGTCCAACCTATAAACCACACCTCTGCTGGACGATTTGAGGAAAATAGTGTTTTTTATATTGATGAGCGGTCTTTGTGAGACTGTCAGTCATTTTATGGGAACCGGTTGCGGTAGTCTTCACAGTGGACTAACCTGCGGTCTGCTATTGTTTATGCACGGTACATCTTAAAACTCAATATGCAATTTCTACGAATGGTTTCAACGACATTTGTGTAGCGTTTGATGTTTCCGGGGCCTCGTAAAAGAAAACTGTGTGATTTTGCGACGTTTCCAATAACAGTTGGAGGTTACTTAGAGCCCTTTTGTATTTGGATGGTAACTGTAAGTGTCAATATTGAGATCTTACATCCAATTTTTATGTTAGGTGGAATTGGGTTTATGTATTCTATTCGAAGTAGAGACAGGCGGGAAGGACACGTGGGGAAACACAGCGTTTACTGAGTGGTCATAAATATCCCATTTTTGAAAAGCACAAGCATCCAGACATCGTCAAAGATCAGTAGACTGAGAGGGTAGGTATGGTATATACCATTATACAAGAGAAAAAAAAGACCCTCTTCCCTATGGGTACTTCACCATCAAGGGCCAGTGATAGAGTTATGTCCGACTCGCACGGACCAAAAACCACATGTTCCACGACGGACCTCTGGACGGGAGAACGGGGTTGGCAGGTGCCAATGATGTAGACAGGTCCCGCCATTATCGGCGTCTTGGCCACCGCTGAATCCTCAAAGATCCTCTTGTGAGACTGAAATGATTTGGACAGAAAATATATGGACTCTACATAAAACAAAAAGCAACTAGAGTCACTCTTATAATAATATTAGAATTATGACTATTCATAAGTGCCTAAAATGATCTACATGAATAAAAATATTTTGATTTTGAAGCAATAGTTGGATGAATAATGAAAGACGTAGATAAATCATCTACGTCTTTCTCTGAATTACTATTGAATGAAAAATTTAACAGGTGTAATAAAATCGGTGCGTTAGGTATTTCTAATTTAACATTTAATAAATATCATGTATTTCCTAAAAAAAAGCGTTTTTGAGTTGTAACTACACAAAAAAAATTACGCTTTGTTGTTCACTAAACAATTCAATTTATGTGTTTATCTTTAAAAGGTAGGTACCATTACTCTGCTCGCAAAATCGTCAATTCATTAAGCTTTTAACTCAATTGATTGAGTGGAGGATCGTATTGTATGTAAATATGTAGGATTTTTTCCAAAAAATAAAAAATAAATAAAACATAAGCAATCATAGACTCACGCCTGTATTCCCCGGGGTAGGCAGAAGTGTATGCAGTACACTTCTTTGTCTACGGTACGTTTCGCCGGCTATGTTTAGGTCCCAAGTCGAGTGGACTACACGATAGAAACCAAACGAATTATCACAAAAGGTAAGTATGAGTATTGTAGTACATGAAGTATGATGATTTAGTCAATTATGAGGGGGTGCGTAGTGTAGGGTTATCGCTATTCTTCTCCCCGCAAAATGAGATATATTAACTTTGTAATTTTATGGAATATTTCAATTTTTTCACTTAGGTATTATTTTATGTTTTTAAGATAATCATTTTTTTAAATATAGTCAATATCCGTATTCAGTTATTAATTTAATATAGTCAGGGTTGTCTTTTTAATATAACGTACCCAAGTTAGCTATAAGAAATATAGAAAAGTAAAACCCAGTCATTAAAGACATTTTATTGAGTAATTTAGCATACACAAACAAAATTGTCACTGTGTATATAGGTACTTTAGATTATTAACTCAATACTCAAATTAGGTAGACACTTAAATTACATTAGCGGCAAACCATTTCGCAGTCGAACTTGTCTTGTTTATCTAACAGAACATTTTCTGGAAGAAAACTGAAGTTTGTTTGCTTTCCGTTCAATCGCGCGTGTTCTCTTCAAGTGGAGCGCCGCGACCACAAAATGCAATTATCGACCGCCGTCTGCCGCAGCTATGCTCGAATTGCATTCCGCTGTTCAAGCCACGTATGAGCTACCCGCGAGACGGTAAGACGGACAGGTGACATACGGCTAGCAGAATAACTCCCCTGAGGATATTGTTTTCACTTATAACAACACGAAATTTTTAAGCTTTTAAAGAAAAATATCAGGATATGAACGAAAATATTATAGACACAATAAATGCCTTAAAGCTGTGTACTACTTACAATACATCTATTTTATTACCATGTTCAATTCAGCCGTAGAAACCAGTAGGAATACCTACCTAGTATTTACAGACGCCGGGTGCGTCGCTGATTCCCCCGGTCAGAAAGACATCGACGCACACCTCTGTACCTACTACTAGGTACATTTTAAGGGTTTAATAAATTTCTACTTATTTTTTTATTTATTCATCTCGGCGGTGCTTTCTAGCTAAATACTACCAATATTTGGAAACTATCGAAGACAGAAATAGTCACTGCTTATGCAGATGGCTTAACCATATGACTATTCAACTATAAAATAAAACATTAGATATTTTCTTATACTACAACTAATTTCATAGCTTCGTTTTCCTTATAAGCATTGTGTTTACGTGCTTGGCAACTCATTATCATTCTCATTCTTAGCTTATAGCATAGCGCACACGCTCTTCTCTAGAAACTTTCGCAATTTCATCCATAGACCGCACTTAGATTATATTGCTAGATTAGGATCTTATATGCGTATTTTATTATTGATATTAAATACCTTTAAATAAACGGATATTCGATGCCTTATTCTAAAATACCCGTGGTGAACCAATGGTATTAAGTATTCGAGGTATTTTTATCACAAATGAACTCAAAATTTCCTTTTTAATTACACAACGGATTATAATTTACATAAATTTTATGTAATTTTCATATAATAATTATGCAAATTGTGTTATTTCCGTTATTGGTCAGGAATCGTAAGCGGTGCTGCCTAGCGGGCGGTCTCAGGTTCAAGTTCCAGGGCAGTCAAAGTCTCAGTAGCTACTCGACAGAAGCTATAAATGTTAAAAAAAACTAGATATCGTTTTTTTATAATGATATCAAGATCATAGATTTGAGTTTACATTATGACTGGTTGGGTCAGATTCTAGGTCTGTTTTGACCTTGGGTTTGGACAGAATCAGAATTATTGAGCCCTTAAGATGTGCCGACCTTGACCATAAAAATATCATTACTAAATTAGTGACAAAATCATAAAAGATGCGCCGACCGATCATAAATATATCGTTACAAAATATTAGTAAAAAGGTGCACTAAAGGCTTAAAAATAAAGTTATTAAGGATGCTTATTAGGCGCTTTATAAATTTCCTATTTTTTGGGTTTAAAAATAGATTAGAACGTATTTCTTGTTGTTGTGATATTACGGGTATTATTGAGTTCGAAATTGGATTTGAGCATGTCTTTTATGAAAAGGTTAGACTTTCCACTGTTAAAACTTGGAGTTTTAAACAAGTTTTGCCAAACTAGAGATAAAACTGTGATTATGTTTTAGAGTAAAGCTTTTAATTTAGTCTCTATAGTATAATTTCAAGTATAACTTAGGAGTTTATTCGGTAAACTGTTAAACTTACTACAAAAATCTCTAATTGACATAGTGTAGGTACCTACCTACAGAGCCTCACCCTCAACCTTCGTAGCAAGGGTTGGATGACCTGTCACTGTTCAATGTTATTCGAACATAGCCACATTATAATTTTAACTAAATATTTTGCTTAGAATGTCATTATTACGTGTAAGTTATTTTCCGTCAAGTGCGATTAATATAAGTTTTTTTATATCAATCTCCTACTATTTTTTTATTTTCCCAGTGATTCGCGTTGCTCGGTTCCATGCCATATAAGGGGGTTACATTCGAAGTATGGATCCAATCACAATTTATATTCGAACTCATTGCAACGTTGGTGCAAAATCGTTTGCCAATGGGCGCATTATTTCCTGGCTGAGGCACCTGTGTACCTACATTTTAAAAACCTCGATTTTCGAAAGATTTCGAAGGCTTCTTCCATGACGTGGGGCAGAAAACAATTCGATACTCGCACCACGAACGCCTCAAAGTTGACGTTGCGGTGCGACTTCAGCTTAGCAACTGCACCCTCCGCGTGTACCTCGTCTTTTGACGTACTACATGAACTCCAACAGTGAGATAAAATAGGCTAATAATAAAAAAAAGAACACTCTCGACCAAGTCACCATTCAAATAAAAACACAACTTCATTTTTCGTCGGAAGTTAAAATAGGATTGAAATTAGGTTAGTAACTCAAGAGTAAGCCTCCAGTACCTACATCACAGACGAAACTTGGTTACAAACAAAACTATTGTGTACCTGCTCTACTTGTAGTTAGTCAAACATCGAGAAATGAGACAAAAGGAAGTCCATTGGTACCTGCGTGTCTCCGGGAGTGCCGTTAACAGTTGAATTGTTAATAGCCGAATTTTCTTAATTTTTGCAATAGTCGTAATTTACATACGCAAATATATACTCTGTGTTAATAAGTTACCGAGTAACCAGCTTTATAGTCATAAATGTAACGGCTAACGTTCCCAAGCTCGCCTCGTGTTAATCAGCTAACTTGTGGCTTTCAGTGCATTCTAAACAGCCTTCATTAAAAGTTAATATGTAAACGGATTGAATACGGACCCGCAAGCACGTGGGTGTGGTTTCGTACCTGGCATGTAGCAATGTGACTTTTTCAATGTCATATTTACTTTCTTAGTTGAGGAAACCTGGACTTAATAGTCTGAAATGGTCAACCCGCAGTGAACTAGCTTGGTGATTAATGCTCGATCTTTCTCTGTATGAGAAGAGCCCATTGCTCTGCAGTGGGAAAGATACAGGCAGGCACATTCATGCTTTATTTATGCAAAAATTTTAGCTAGTGCTTCAGCACCGCGATATATCTAAGAACATGATGACACTATTGGCGTAGCGGTTACGCGATTCGCCTTCTGCAATCGGTGCCGAGGGTTTGATTGCCGCACGGGACAAATATTTATGTGATCTACTCGTATAGATGTTTGTTTCGGACTCGGTGTTAAATGAAAAACTTTGTTAAATGTCTATAATTGTATATAAGGATCAAGAATTCCCAAATGTTTTTTTGTAATAATTTTATTTTTTAAAGCTATGCTGGAGAGTTTGTTGCGCTGTTTCTACTCTTTTTAGTTAGCCTTAGGATGCGTATGCGGTTGTAAGATTCTTTATAATATTTTTTTTGTGAATTTTTTACATGTTAGAGCACATGATAGCTTATTAAATATAATTATTTAATAAGAAAATTTGAAAAAACAACTGATACGAATGGAATCCCATCCGTACCAGTTGTTTTTTCAAATTTTCTTATTAAATAATTATATTCTTTATATTAGTAGATAATTTAATCAAATACTTAAACTAAATAATTTCGTAACTTCATCATAGCTTTGGTTGCCAGTTGAGTGTCTAACTTATCTATTTATTACATTAAAAATTTTGTCCTATTCTCGTAAATAAATTATTTACGTAATATTTCTTCCACTTGACTCTTACTAAGCCACGTTAGGAAAAATCTAAGAAAAAAGTTGTCGAATATATCTGAAATAAATGTGACACATTGACGTATTGTGCCTCCCTCTGACCCTCCCTTACTACCAACAGACGTCTATCAATCTATTTATCTATCTAAAATCTCAGATACTTTTCTTTTAATATTATTTTAGGAAGGAGAATACTTTTAACTTCAAAACTGTAATATTAACTATGAAAATGTTAGTAAAAAAATTAGCGTTTCTCCAGTAACGCGAGCAAGAATATATTTATTGACTTTTTAAAAACCATTTCTTAATTTCAAACGTTTATTTTGATGTCAATTTTGAAGTTTATCTTGATCAAAACATCTGTTCTCGCGATTACCTACTTACATGTTTGCACGCTAATTCAATTTAGTAAGTAACCTAATCAATAACTTTTACTTAACCCTCAATTCAATCCTAATAAATCCGATGTACTCTTCTCGTCTCTAAGTTTTGTTATCCCATATTTACGAGGACGCAACTAAATATTCAATTTGCGCCTCATAGCTCAGGGTTAGTTGGCAGGGACACGCGACCGACACAGAGTGCGTAAATTCCAGTCGTTGTAGAGCATGTTGCCGTCACAAAGGTGCCATGGGCCGGAGTGCCTAGAGTCGGAGTGGTTCGCCCACGTAAAGCCACGTGCAGCGATGCATGACCGAAGTGCAACTTGGCCACCGATGGTCTGTAAGGCCACTCTAGTTTTTCGATCAATGTGTTTTGAAAAATGTACTTTGTACGAAATAAAGACTGATTTTTTTTTTAAAGCTCTCAGTCGTGTTTTGATGAGATCAACATTTCTTAGGTCCGTACTTTTAAAATTGTCGCTTTGGTGAACTGGCCACGTGAAGTTCTAAATTTAAATAAATTTTATTTTTAGGTCTAATATTCCGTCTTCAAAATGGTCAATTAATTTTTTTTCTTGCTTAATTTTCTTTGCTTCAGATAATAGGTAGGTATCTTCATAATTTTAATTAAGTTTTCGTGACCCTTTTTAAACATAATTTTAATGAAAAGATAAAATATAATAAATGCTTTTCAAATAAGCCTATTTTCTTTACTTTTCTAATGAAGCACCATTAAAAACTAGTAGCTCTACATTCCTTAAAAGTCTAATTGCTTGTAAACGATAATAACAACGTGGGTTTATTTACACGGTTTATTTATCTTTACTCACACAACCTTTCAACTGAGCACAATTAGCACCTTTCTTAAACATAATGTTCGTAATCTGTACTTAGATTACACGCAACAGGTATTCAGGTACGGCTCAATTACCACATTACATCCTATATATACTTACTCATATCTAAACTTGCTACCTAATATACATAAACTGGTAGGCAAACATTTTCACATATTCGCACAAAATTCCTTCATATTACAATGTATAATACCTAAGTAAGTTACGGCGCAATACCAAAGCCATGTTGCTTTTACGCTCGTCACATATTTTCAAGCCATAGTAGGTACTCCTCCCTTCATTGGTAGGTACAACATAAATTGCGATTCATTGAATGTAGGTACTTATAATTGAATTTTGGGGTTCCAAACCTAAACAAATTTGAAAAAGGAACCCTAGTGAGGCTACAAGTACATCTTAATGTCATAGCAGTATAATATGCTCTATTTTATTTAGAAATATTTTTATACGAATTGAATTTTTTCTATAAATTAGTAAATAATTCTTATAATTTATCAATTTTATGGATTAAAATATTAAATTTCTAATAACAAATAACTTTTTACTTAAATCAAAATTATAGACTTCTTTATTTTTCAACTTTAATATTTATAAGCACGAATACCTACTAATGCTATATTTGACGACACGAACGAAACGAACGTGTTTTAATTTTATAAATGTTGAGCATAAGTGTCATATCGGTAAGTTTATTTACCACTGTTTGACTCCTTCATTAGTAAACTAGAAACGAAATGTTATTCGGAACCTTCGTTGCAAAAGTTTGTCTCTCACATAACCTTTTTTAAAACCTGCATCCATATTCACGCTCCTCGAATATTGGATATAAACTTTTCACGCAAGTGTTATTGGCACTAATATTTTATAAAATTTATGGCACTCACGTCCAGCACTAACACATGAAATCATCCGATATTAAAACCTCGTGAAAGTAATACACTTTATTCTTCAACCAAGTTTATCGTGTAAAAACATTGTTTTATTGCCTGTTTTGCAATAATAAAAAAGTAACTAAAATATCATATGAAATATCGCTAATGTATTTGTAGCAACGTGTTTACAAAAGCTGTAGTAGCGGGCTTAAGGATTAAAATACAGGTTGCAAGTTGCAGTGGATCCGATAAAGCCTTCAGTCGAGGTTAGCACGGCATGCGGCGCGCGCGCATATGATCAACAATACTCTTGCACAGCTCACGATCTCCGTGCATGTTAACAACGCGATGTTTCATCTTAAATTTCCTCTTGAAAAGCTTTATATTGTAAAAACTGCAACAATAAAAAGCAAATTATGTCTCTATTTCTAAAAGTGCTACAAATATACAGTGACGCAAAATGTTAAAACAAATTCTAATTGTAGTGTTTGTGCTAATTTTTGTAACGGTTGCGGACTTTATTGTAAAAGGCAAAGTTAAAAAGCGGAACACAGTAATAAAAATAGATGAAAATTTTTCACCGAGATGTTTTTACAACAATTCTGTATTTAGAAACAATGATACTCTGAAACGGATTGTATTTACGTCCAAGTATATTTTTACTGGGAAAATCTCAAGTGAGCAAAAACGAAAGCGTGGAAAATTTAAAAAGAACGTTTACAAAGTGTTTGTGAGGCGAATACTGAAGGGTGATGTCGGGGCATTGAGTGAGATATTGAATTTCGAAACTAGAACGTTGAATTCATCAAATCGTGCGTATTTATTAGCGGAAAGTAGTTCGTGGAAGCGTGGTTGTGTGGGTCACTCGCAAGGATGGGCAGCGCTTCTATTCAGCGGCGAGGAGTTCTCGTCTCCGCTGAAACTGTTGATTGATCCTGTACCGTCCAACCTCAATAGCGTCCGACGGGTGAAAGCGCTGTTAAAAGGTAATGTCACCCGTAAAGTTTTCCAAATACATAAAACGGCTGAAAATATTCAGAATATGCTGAGTAAAATCTAATACTATATGGAAAGGAGTTATAGAATAGAACTATATTGAAGAACTTTGATATAGTATTCTATAATATATAATAGTTGGCCTGATTACTGAATTAAAAAAACCCACCTTATTTACAGAGTTTTAATATTTATCTTTTAGATAACATAAAAGTCTTTCTTTTCCTTTTTTTTTGGTTTGTATCGGAACATGTTTTTGATTTGAAACCATGAATGTTTAAGAAACAAAAAGCCTACATCAATTGATAAAAAACAAAGGTTTTAGTGAACATGAGTTCCATGTACTGAAAACATGGCTACAAACTCTTATGTAAATTAAACACAACAAGTACGTTTACTCCTACGAAGTGTATGTTTTACGCTTTTGTTTTATTTAGTCATAGATTATTATAATGAAACAAAATGTATTATCCTTTTTATTAGGCTTTTACTTGAGTAAAACTAGACAGTGATAATAACAAATCTATTTGTAATGTACCTTTACAACTTTACCTAATTTTTCTTGATACCTACTTACATGGTAAAATATTTTTCCACGTAAAATTGTAATTCAGGTTATGATTGGATTTCCAGTGAAAAATCCGATAGCGATAATGTAATATGTATATGTATGGTAATGTACAATTATTGTACAGTGCAGTGAAATAAAAAAAATACCTACCAAAATTTCGAAATATTTAAAAATTGGGTCCAACACCAAGAGGTTAAATATACTCGTATGTATTAAAAATTGATGTCAATTTATGTACCTAAGTTTATTTTTGTTTGATTAGGTACTAGCCATCTGATAAAAAAATGATTTGAATCTATAATAATAATAAAGCAATTTGCACAGTTACTAATTTGTTTATCTATTGAAAACTTTGTAGACTTAAAGCGTCTTCAAACAAATTTCTTGATATTAAGCTTACACTACTGACTGCCTATATAATCTACAGCCGGTCTTATATCCATTTTTTTCCACTCTGTATTTATTATAAAGTACTTTAGATAATTAAATTGAATTATTGAGTAAGAATTAATTCAATATTATTAAGTCATTTAATTTAAATTGAATAATATACCAAAAACACTGCTTATTGTCTGGGATAACTCCTAAGACATAAGCATGGTTAAGCTTTGGTATCTTATAAGTAGTTTGAACGTCTAACTTAATTACAACTTAATACGAACTCACTTAAAAAATTAGATTCGAATTGCATTGGGTCCGTTGCTTAACAAAGCAAAGCAAACATTGTGTTGATCACAAACCCATCTGAGAAGGTCTTTTTTCATAATAATAATGAAATATTGACAATTCATGGGAATTCTATTATAAAACGTACTTACATAAAGTGACTCATTTTTGTTGAACACAAAGCATTCTGTTGACTGGAAACGCAAAGGAAGTCAAAATACTCTTAAGTATTGCCCGATGAGCTTACAAACAATGACAAAGACAACGACAAGCTTGCTCTCGTATGAAGAATGTGTAAGTAGGTACTACATTTTTGTTTTTTTATTTCCTCACTGTTCTTGGCCATATACATTAGTTTATTTTTAAAATTATTCAAACTTTTTAAACCACAGGATGGCGTTTGACTTTTCTTTATACGCCATTGTGAACATTTTCAGATGTGTTAGTATAATCACAAAAAATTAACACACTATTGAAACCATCAATATGGAGAAGGAAAACCTTCTCCGTAAATGGCAATTTTAAGCCGAATTTGTACCAGCGGCCTTCTGGTTAGGCGCACTAAATGCTCTGCTGACTGAGCTATACCTATAATACGTATGTTCACATTTTTTTTCTTTCTATAAAAAAGGGAACTTGTTATACAAGTCATAAAAGTCAACTAAAGATGGGACATACGTCACAAATTAGACATCCACCACCAAATTCACCAAATGATCCACCATCAAACAGCTTCTGGTTGGACTTCGGCCGTGGCTGGTACCACCGAACAAAGCTTAAGAGACTATGATGGCATGTTCCGGCTTGATTTTCGGGTCTATCTAGAGGATGGGTCTGGAATAGTACCGATAAATTTCCAGCTTTTAAGAAAGGTGTGCTCCACCGAAGACCACAAACGCGCTTACCATTCCAGTAATAAAAAAAAACTAGTACCTAATAGTAATTCTGAGTTCATGATCAATTGTTCATAAAGATTTGCTTTCCAATAGTTTAACATTCCCACACTGAACTTTAACATAAAAGTCAACGTAGCAGGAATTGAAGTCCTATCCTTTAAGACCATTGTCGATTCAAATATTTATGGTGATTTGATGGTGTCGTACCGGCGGCCTTTTATCTCACAGATGATTATCGGGTGTGAATTGTTTGGTCCAAAGGTGGACTACAGTTGTAAAACGGAATTGGGAATGAATAGAGCCGGTAGAGAATTGTTTTTTTATAATTTAAAATGACATTGACACGAACAGGAATGTAGCATAAAAATATTTTATTAATCCAGTAGGCAACTAAAAATAATAAATTGGGCAAATGCGAGTTGGACTCACGCACAATATTATAATAGAGTTGTAATCAATTAATATAATTTTGTATGAGCAGTTAGGGTACTATTTAACTTTTGAGTGTTTAAATATTCAAACTTATATCAGTGAATCCCTTTAAATACACGTAGACGAAGTCGCGGGCTTAGCACTTAGTGTAACAATTTGTTAAAAAAATATTTGTTACCTGCGAACAGGCTGTTCTAGTACTTGATTATGTTTTAGTAACATCTACTTATTACAAAATGGTATCGGTTGTAGCAATTAAACTCATAATTTATAACAGTTTGCGGAGCTAATATTGTGGGAGGTAGCAATAAAACCCAAGTATAATACCAATATTTTATACAATTTTAGTAGTTCTGCATACATTTTTATTGTATAAACTACATTTCCGAGTCATAATTTTATTTATATTTTGCTTATTGTCGTTGTGTTTTAGTGGAGCTGCAGGGGATATTATATCTACGTTATACGATGTCCAAACTGTGGTAATTTGATTATCCGTATTATAGCTAAATAATGAACACGAGGTTCCACTCCTTCGTCCGAAATGTATTCGTAGAAGCGGTGGGCGTGGGTGACGTTGAACGTGGGAAAATATATCCCAAAATTGTACAACCCGAGCTTTTAAAACTGACAGGAAATGGGTTCCGTATTATTCATCACAATTAGTGTTGTCCTTTGTTTTTATTTTAATGATCCACCATTTACTTAAATTGTTGTTGTCGGTCTGTCTGTCTGTCCACTTAACAACTTGAAATACAGGTGAGAAACATTACTTTTCACGTCTCGATAGGGCGCGATTTCTTTTATATAAAAAGGAACGTTTACTAAACTGTACAATGTCTGTATAATGTGTTTGAGACTATAAGATAGCAATGTAAAATAAGGTAACTTTAAGTAGTACATGATAAAACAAAGATTACCAGTTCCTATAGGTATATCTTTAAAAAGATTTATTGTAATCAAGACAAGGTCGGCGCAGATAAAAACAAAATTTGTCCGCAGGAACAAGGGTCGGATCCTCCGGGATGTGTCGCGCGCTCGGGGACGATCAAGTTTATCGAGACCACCGGCGATGCGCACCACCGCTGGACAACTCCTTACAAATTTATTGACACTCTTTCAATTAAACCTATTGTTGCCGGGAACAGACACAGCGGTCATAACAGAATAAAACACGATAACTTGCCGCGTGTATTCGTAATGCGTTCCCATATCGACCGCCGCCCGTTCCGACCGCCGTAAAAGGAGATTTATTAAAACTATTTGGAAACTGATTCGATCGAAACCGAACGATTTGACATTTAGATAAAGAGTAAAATTTATTTTTCCCTCGGATACGCCGCTCCAGCGGAGTGACAATGGAATAAAAAGGTTATAAAATGCGACGGTTGCGGCCGCTCTCGCCCACGTCCCTCGGGTGTTGTCGGATGTTCATACGCGGCGCTGCATATCTGGCCCGGGCCGAGCCGCAGCTGCCACGCTGCCAGATAAAACGCGACGAGTGCGTTATTACAAGCCGCTGCACACTACCGTCGCCGCCGCCAACACTCGCAAGCACGTGTAAATTTTCAATGTGAGAACATGCTCGATAAGCCGCCTCACGACACGCGTGGGCGCAGAGAAAATTCACGGCGCCGCCGCAGCGTCGCAAACTTCTCAGATTTTTGTATAAACCGATGTAACTGTACTAATAGGGTCAAAAATATGTTATTTATTGAACGTTTATCATTCTGCGATTAACAGTTATTTTTTGTTGCATTGTGATTTTCTAATGGCCGAGCCGTTGCATACTTGTTCGCTTTGAATATAATGACGGTTAGTAACCATTGCGTGGGGAATAAATAACATTTATTATGGTTATTATTTATTGATAAAAATAGGTACTTACATATTATCGCCCAATAAAAAATCATATATATTTTTGAACTCTCCATTATCTTAATGAGCCCTAAATATATAAACAATAAATTATGATAATTTTATACGTTTTCCGTTATATTTTTGAGAGGTAGCAAGATCGTTCTCAGAACTATAAATTCATAATAGGAAATAAACGTAGGCAATATTAGCGTCATAAAGGTACACCCACACCGCTTGGCTTCTTGTCGTTATAATGCAAGCTTAGATAATCAAAGAATCATAATAAAATAACACGTCTTTGTTAGAAACGTATTATCATTTCTCGAGACGTTTCGAAATGTTATTGTTTTGGTACGCGTTGAGGTAGATCAAGGCGACGGAGATAATCTCCTTGGGGACGTGACACAAGAATGAGATATTTTTTTGCTGACGCATTGTTTTGGGAGTCGAATAACACACGACGTGCGTTGTTCCTGGAACCGAGCCTTGACGTTGACTGTGTACGGCAATGGAGTAAGGGTCAACGGGCCCCACGTCTCGTCGCATGGCAACACCAGCATTTTAAATCCTTAGTTTTCTTTTTCCACAAGTAATAAGCTTCTGTTAGGATATATTTCGAAAACCTACATTGTATTACACAATAAAGTAGGTACTTTTATTCCTCGAGAAGAGTTCAAAGTTGCTGTAAAATTTACATTATGTAGGAAGAATACTCTTGGGTCTGCTATTTGCTTGCTTTTAGCTGAATAGAATATTGTGAATGTTTACATCACGACATGAATTTCAATTTAACGATGGCCGCGTTCCGACGATCCTCAAAGGGGTATGGGGGCTGCTCTACGTTGCGAATGTTACAATCTTAGTTGGGAATAAAATGTGTGACGTCGACCATTGCCGCATTGATAGCCCACTAACCGATGAATTTTAAAAGCGTCACACTGGGTCCGGTAACGCTAGACGTTTCCTTAATTTACATATCTCCATTGTATCTACTCGAGTTTCCATAAAATTTAAGTACAGACGACTTCACGTGTCCTGTGAGTACCCAAGATGCTACTTTACGACGATTCTCAAGACCAAGTTAAGGTTATGGCTATAATTCAGTTTTATGAAACCCCTTTCAGGTAACAAAGTGTGTATTTGGAAATTTCTCACATAAGTTACATTAGGATAGTGTTATTATAATGGAACGGTCTAACGTGTTTAATAAAATCTGATAATATCAGTTGTATTACTTTGGTAACTTGTTTCATGGCTAGTGGTTTGCCTATTGTATATTTGTATAGAAATGTTGGATACAATACAAAGTACCTAAATCAATTAAGTTTCATATTCCCATTCAGCGTGGCAATGCTTGCCAGCCTCCTGGGCACGTTGCCTGCAGACAACGGTGATGGGGAGGAATTCTTTGACGCCTTTGCGTGACTTTTGTTTAAAATTCCTTAATTTTATTTCTTTTTTTATTAGGTTTAGTGTAATATTTTAATAATAATTTTAATTAACTTATAATAATAATAGGTATAGATGAAATTGCAAGAACATTAGATTAAGTAAAAATAAATAGCTATTAACTACACAAGATGTCATCTGGTGTCAGTGACTGGCGACTGCAATTTGTCTGTCAGCATCATTAGAATTTATTAAGTTTCTATACAAAAGCTGCCAACCTAAAAGTATCTACCTTCATAACAAATAAGCAAACTACGAAAAAAGGGTGGAGTTATTGAGTTATTCCCGACCGATCCCCTACAACCGATACCCTGGTGGATCGGTTTTATTAAATATTATTTTCTATTCCGATCGGATCCCCTGTGCAGGATATCAGAAATTAATGAATATATTTCATTCAAAACGGGTTCCTAAGTTACTGACAAACAAGTTATTGGTACAGTCAGTAACATAATAAGTTTGAGGTTAACTATATTATTATAATCAGAGGTCGAAGAGCTCTACCTGGAACTATTTTTAATACTTGTGGTACGATGTAATAATATGAACATGCTCTACGTCTGTCGTACAGGTTTTGAAATTAAATCATACTAAGAAACCAGAAATGAATTGTATTGTATTTTTACCATTATTGAGCTAAATATTAAGTTCCAAATCATTTCTGGTTCCCTGGTATGATTTAATTTCAAAACCTGTATTTTTAACATTATTCAGGTAAATAGTCAGTTCCAAATCATTTCTGGTTCCCTGGTATGATTTAATTTCAAAACTTGTATTTTTACCATAAGTTTTTATTTAATTTATATTAATATATACAAACATAAAACTATTAAAATACAATTAATACTAAAACTAAAAACTAATACTAAAACTAACACTAAAACTAAAAGTAAAATAAAAAGAGAAAAACTTAATCTAAAAGACCGCTTCCAGTGGGCAATGTCCCCAAAACGCTGGCTGCATTGCCACGTTGAATGGCAATGCTAAGCCTTTGAGCTAGGTATAGGCCAGCGTTTTGATCCCGAGTAGCTTCGACCAGACGCCCCGATAGTTCTTTAAACATTTTTCGGGCTCCCGGCCCCCACGACCCCAGCGTCTCGACCCCAAAAGGCTCAAATAAGTAGCCGCTATCCAGGGTACTATATTTGCGCCTTTTGAGGGCCTCGGCTGATTCCGCCGCTGCGCCTGCCCTACATTGGGTTCCAGGAAGATACCATTATTCAGGTAAATAGTAAGTTCCAATTCATTTCTGGTTTCCTGGTAGTATAGTGTAGTATAGAACGAGTATTTTTACTGATATTTTTTAATATAATATTAAAAAAATTTGTTCATAAGAAAATAATATGAAAGTAAATTAATAATGTTCCAATTTAAATAAATATTGAAAATTATGTGACATAATTATGTAGGTATTTCTAATTAATCAGTGTAAATGAAAGAATTTAATTTAGAATTTAATTTTAAATTACTTACACTGATATTAGATACCTATTAATATTGTGACATAAAACTGTGTTTATATTGTTATGGTGAATATTAATACTTTAGAAACACTTTTTCTGTTATCTGTACTTATCTTGTTTACGTTAGGGGATCCGTTCGGAATGGTACAGGGGATCCGTCCGGAAAAAATAATAAAAATAATTGGCAGTGGATCAGAAGTAGGGTATCGGTCGGGAATAACTCGAGTTATTTCGTCGAAGAAAGATTTCTAAACTTAATTAGTACGAATTTAGCTAAGATAACAAGTCAGAGTTACCTCAGTTTGTGGAAACTGTATCAAAACAGTCGAGTCCTAAGGTAATACCAACTTCATTAACTTAGACTAATATTTTGCTTTGAAAGGAGCTGTGGGTTTAGCTGTCGGCGAAATTAATTTTATTTGTTACGAGATTTTAAAAGCCAATGAGAGATTCTTAAGGTAGATGCACTTCGTGTTCCCTTCATGTACTTAAATCTGAAGGAAACATTTTTTTTTATCTGCAATATTGAATTGTGGACAGCATTTTTTTTTTCACTCCAGTCGCCATCAGTTTTGTGGCTATTCTTTATTTTTATGTCTAAAAAGTTTTTTTTAATATCTAAACTACTACAGACTAAAAGTATAAAGTTAAAAAATTTGATTTTTTGTATTTGTGTTTGTTCGTAATGGCTAAAATCCAAAACTACTTAACTAATCGTTTGAAAATAAAAACTAGATAGAAACCTACATTATTAACAAGTAACATGGGCATTTAAAAAAAATTGAGATCCCTACGAAAACAACAATAATGTAACCCAAGGTATGCAGAAATAGACATAGGCATTATATTTGTCATACAATTTACTATAATATTTTTAATAATATAAGTAATATAATAAAATATAATTTACTAAACCCTAATACAAAACTAGGAGGGATCGTATTTTGAAATATCTGTTTATTTTTGGCAATGAATATCATACTGAAACATCTATTTTGTACTACATACAATTTTAGTAGTTAAAAATAAAACATGCACTACCTAAATATCACTTCTAATAATATTGTATGAGAAGAAAACGAAAACCTTAACAAAGGTTTATTGCTTCAATAACGAATTTTATGGCTTTCATTGTGGCGCAAAACATGTTAAAAGTGTAGCAGATAACTTTACACGAACCTGCCGAGTGGCGATTATATTAAAACTCCTATATCAAATCAATGATACACCAAATTTATATAAATTACTTCAAAGAACTTATATGACACGTGTTGTATCACTTTTATCAAAAAGTAAAATAAAAAAATGAGTAATGAAAAAATAATCGGCTTATTTTTGTATAAGGCAATGATAAGCTTTCAAACGTCTTTAAGAATTTATGATGTATAGGCAATTATTTAATACATTCGAATTGAGAGGCTTACGAAGTCATAATATATAAAAACGAAATACAAAATAGGTAAAAAAAACAACTACTCAAATGTGATTGACGTCATGTTTTTGAATGTTATACGACATTCATTACGGTGTAAGGACTCTAACTGCTTTGCAACAAGACGATAGAAAGAAGGGGATGTGTTGGTCGTAAAGTCTTGTTACGGCGCGGGCGCGGGGTGCGGGTGTCATAAAAGACCGACTTCGCCGACAGCAGTCGCTTAAGAAAGCTCAATTTGAATCGAAACGGTGCCGGATGCTTTAGTAGTCGAGTGACTTTTATTCAAAACACTATACTATCGGTGTTTGGAACAGATGTAGACAGACGTTGGTAGTAAAATATATGGATGCTAGTCGGATGCTCTGCTGATAGATATTAAACAAATTGTATGTGTAGATTCCGGACTTGACAGTAGGTCAGGTCCCTGTGGCAAAATCAGGCCTTAGATTAACTGTGTTGGATTGAGCTTACATTTTGTTCGTAATAATTATTTTTTACATTTTACGTCAATCCGGAAAAAAGGTGTAGGTAAGGTTTTTAGTGACATTAAGGGATGACATTTTGAGATTCTGACAATTAAAATAAAACAAACCAACTATGTAACTGCCCCACTACAGGGCAAAGGCCTTTTGTCATATAGAGAAGGATCGAGTATTAATCACACGCTAGCTCACTGTATGTTGGTGATTTTACACTAGGCCCAGATTTCCTGATCATGTTATTCCTTCACCGATAGTTAGTAGTGACTTATTAACTAAAAAAGTATATTATGGCATTGAAAAAGTCACATTGGTACATGCCAGAGTCGAACTCAGACCCTCGTGCTTGCAAAGTGTTTCGTAACCTATGCGCCACCAGGACACCATGATGATCCTAAAAATAATTTGTGTTAAATTCTATAATCATGTTGAGGATTTGCCTACGCATACAATTTAATCTGTAAAAATTGGTTTTGCGAAGGTAAATGAAGCAGCTAGTGAATCTAGCAATAGTCTCAGGTCTTAGAAATCGAAATCATTCAAATAGCCCATTTATTTAGAAAGGATACAGGCTATATTTGCACTAAAAAAATATATTCGCGCCAACAAAGTTGCGGGTGACAGGAGGTAGCCTTTTGATTTTAACGAACTATGTACCTATAGGTACGAGTATACAAAATTTCCAGATAACCTTACTCATATTCAAATTGTGAAAGATTGGAAAGATGTTTTTACGCAGTCACGCGGAAACCGTCTAATTGCTGAGGGTGAAACTTAGTACACAGATAAACCATCCTAGATTAACACATAACATCATCATCATATTATTATGATACTTTGTATTCCGGTCTAACCTCCACGCGGGTAAAGCTGTGGGCAAAAGCTAGATAAGGATAATTGATGAACAGATCTTATCTATCTGTTAGCATGTACATTAATATTCGTAATTAATGCATTACCTATTTAAAAGGAAGGCCATTATGATTCCATTAAGATTTTTTTTATTTCGCATTTAATCCTACAACACAATCCAGTCCACTTCTTAAAAGTAAACGTAATCGATTTTCGATCTTAATTTTTTACTCGTAAGATATAAAGTTATTTTTTACGGCAGTAGAGCCCCGAAAAGTGACTCGTGCGCAGGTAGGATTTGACCGACATTCCTTTGCTTTGTTCGGATGACGATAGTCAGCCCACACACTTCCGGATGCGGTACAAATCTTAATAGTTGAATGCATTACACTTAAATCTTATTGGTCGTTAATATTCTGTCATGATGACAAATTCAGGGAAGATATCTGGTTTATGTTTTCAAGTCTTTGAAGAAAGCGATTAAGAATACTTTATGGTTTGATAGAATTTGCAATAGGATTATAACTTAAATTAACTGTGGTAGTGAGATGATACCAAAGAGGAAAATTATCAATTCCATGAACTGTAGTTTACTCCTTGCACACAAGTCTACAAACTGTAAGTCTGTGACACGAATGTATCTGTAGATGTGTTTATCTTTCGGTGTGTAAAACGAGATGCTGATAAGATATACTCTACTCTATACTCAAAAAGTGGCTATTAATTAATTGTTTTTTTTTTATATTATCTATTTCTGGACGCCAATTTGTCATAATTTAAGTCGCCTAGATCTTTCTAAGTATAACCAAAATTTGCAGATTCAAATTTTAATCTTTAGTGGCCTATTGAATTTTTTTAAATAGGACATAGTGAAGGTTGTAATCATTATTAATTAATAACCCAACTCACTTTTATATAGTATTTATGATTTTAAATTTCGACAAAACATGAATTTAATTAAAACATAAAACGTTGTGTGCGCTAGCGCCGCTTTCAATTCCATTTGTTTAATTTTAATGAGCAGTGTGTTTGAGAATTAAAAACTAATGGACAGCGATTAACAGGCTTTCTTGCATCATTGTCTACCTAATAGCTAGTTAAGAGATGTTTACCGTGCACTGTAGGTAGATAATTAATGTTTTTTTAACTGTCAACACGAGACAACTGTAATGGCGGGGACTATTCATCAACTTCGATGATATATGACTTAAAGTAGTCTTTTTTTTCTTTATGGACAACCTCGCCTCGGGTGTCCTGATCAGTTCATTTTTGATAAGACTTTATTATAAATAGCATACGACATTTTAGAGTGAACGTACTTTAAGTATCTTGAACGCGTAATTAAATTTTCAGGTTCTCTTTTTAAGTGTATTCATTTCTGTATAGCAGTTTAAAAGATTTGATTCCAATACTAGCTGTCGCCCACGACTTTGTCCGCGTAAAAACTAACTGTTTTTTTAAATGATTCCCGTTTTATTTAACAATACCTGGGCGACAGTGCTCTGCTCAGGACAGATGTACATGGTGAAAATATAGGACAAACTATTTTTTTTTCAGAAATGAGAATTATCTATATCAATTCGCCGCTCCCGCAAATACTTATTTGTGAATAAATATTTTTTTAAATACATATTTATATTGCTCGAACAGTACAAGGTATAACCTTCTTATAAGCAGGCTATCTACCTTATTTTCTTTTCCTGAGATTAGTGCATTTGAACATACATACGAGTATAAACTGTGTACCTATATGTGTATACATGATAGAACTGTTGAATTTGCAACTCCGTAACCAAAAGCAATTTAAGAATATTATTTTCAAATAAAATTCACCACATTATGTAGAAGGTAGTGCTGAAATGAATTATAGTTTCGCTATTGCCTGTAATGTTATTTTACTAACCGCTGTGGGTGCCAAATGTTAACAATAGAAATTAAGATCAAATTACATTTTGTAACCACAAATGGAGTTTACTTCTGCGGTGAAACACTAAAGTAATGCAATAATGTAATTACAACCACTAGTGGAATGATTTAGCACTTATAACCTGATTTTTCAATGGCCCGTTAAAAGTTATCATTGGTAATTTGGATAAGAACTGTTTTGTTTAGATGATTAGATGTCAGACGCTAGTTCGTGTAACACAAGCTGGCTTTGTGTAAGTGGAAAAATAACTTCTTACATGGTGTACGGAAGAAAAAGAACTTTATGTTTTTTTTGCTACGTAAGTGAACCGAAATTTATAGGAGGGGTTCTTTGAAATACTTTAACATTTTCTTAATAAATCATTTTATTCCCGGAGACTAAAAATATAAAAGTACTTTCAAAAGGGTTTTATACTATCTTAACACGTGACCTGGGGTTTATGTTTCAATAACATTAATAAGGAATGTAATGGATTCCATTCTTAACTTTGGAGGATAATGATCGCATATATTTGAATAAAATCTTCAAAAAAAATACTTGGATGTAGTAAAAGTTTAGGATTTGAGCCCGATCAAATGACATCATATCATCTTCATCTTCCTGCCCTTTACCCAATCGATTTGACATCAGCGCAGTATGTCCTCATTCTCCACACATCTCTATCACCCGTCTCTCAGTAGTCACCTCCTTTCTTGCCATATCATCAATCACACAATCCATCCATTTCTTCCTAGATCTACCTCTTTTCTTGTATAAATGACAATAGGTATGAAATTGGTTTTTTTAAAGAACAACACCGCTAGTAAAAAAAATGTTGTACAATACCCATATTTCATATTTTTCAAATATACCTACAATACTACGAATACTATGGGATGGTCGCGTGACTTTGAAAGTTGTCGTCCCGTCCGCACGGCACCCCCCTTTGTAAAGCGCGCCTTACATCAGGCGTGCGACGCCCACCTTAATTCCCAACAACAATGATGCGGGGGCATTGATATATTGTTACTCACAGATGAGGTAACACAGCTGTTTACTAATTGTTTTTATTCCTCATTGTTACAGGTATGGTAGTGTCTCGTTTGACAAGGTCGGGCGGAACATTATTTTGGTAATAACACTTGAAAAAAACCAGTCGCCGATACAGGTATTGTATTAGTTATTTTTAAGATTGGTCCCGGCTAGTCACTGTTTAAAAAGTCTTTTAATTTCACGCCTTAAGGTGACATTTTTTATTTAAATCGTCAGTTAAATTACTGCAAAACTTGTTTTGGGATTTATTATTATCGCATTAATACTTAATGTGATTTAAGTCTTTTGTGAAACGACTTAAGTCTGCAATTTACTTTTAATAACCTCAAAGGATAGCCGCGCCATTTTTAGGGTTTCGTATCATTTTAAGACAAATTTTAAGACGCGCCATAATTCGGTATATCACATCACCCAATATACTTCTGCCAAATAGTAAACGAAATATAGAGGACCAAGATGTATAATTGGACTAGGAACAATTAAAGTTTAAAATTTTTGTAAAAAGGTAAAATCAACTACGAGCAGGATTTGAACCAGCGTCATATTGAGCCGCTCTGACCACTAAGCTATAAGTAATCCTGCCCATGTTATCTAAACTCTTAAAACATTTAGATAACCGTCTCAGTTAGTTTTGGTAAATAGGAACAATAAGTTCGGAGAAAACAGCAAAATCAACTTTGCACGCCATGACATTGGATACTTACGTATTATTTTTATAGCTACAGAACCCTAAACCTACTTAATGCATCATCCTTTTTCTTTTACCCATTGCTTTTGACCAATATAATCTTTTTTTTTTGTCAACTTGAAAGCTTTATTTACTTCCATAAATATGTTTTATTTCTTTTATAAAAATTCAAAAACATTTTCCCAACTAAGTGTAGGTACCTCTACCTACATAAAAACCGTATTACATAAACCTACCTATGTACAAAACTATCTTAAAATAAATAATACAAAGGAAAATAAACCTTAATCTTAATTTTGTTCCATTTCTTACATTATATATCTTTCAATTCACTAGCTCTTTACCAAAGCTCTCTTTGGAGGGCTTACCCAAGAGATAGAGGTCACTTTGAGAATTATTATTGTATTATAACAGAGCTAACACTTATTACAAACTAATTTAATCTGGTGGGGATACAAATCCCTAATTGTATTTTCGGGTACACGACAGGTGTCAGGTTTTTTTGAAAACTAACTTTCTGTGAGTAGAATTGGGGTTGAAATTGGCAAATTCGTTCGTGTTACACTAAGTTTCCAGCGAAATAACACGAAAATATTCACACTTTTACAGCAATTAATCCGTCTGAATGTCAATTAGTCTAACTTTCTGTCCGTTTTAGGAACTGACAGATATTAATTAGGCATCGGGAACCCCTAAGCAATGCATTTAGACAACTGCCGTTTGAATTTTAATTTGCCTGGAAGTGGATAACACTGTAAACTACTAAATAGATTAAATAAAATAATGATTGTCGGTAAAGTCTAATGGTATCGGAAATAAAAACTGACCAAGCGCTAGTTGGACTTCGCCTACGAAGGGTACCGTACAAAAATGCCGAAAAAAAAAGTTTCTTCTAATATTTACTTTGAAAAAATACTACCTATAATTGTCTCACTGCAGGGCAAAGACCTCTTCTCATACAGAGAAGGATCTAGCATTAATTCGTCATGCTAGCTCACTGCGTGTTGGCGATTTCAGACCATTAAGTCCAGGTTTCCTTACGATGTTTTCCTTTACCATTAGTCAGTGGTGTCCTAGACAAACCAAGAAAGTACACATGACATTGAAAAAGTCACATTGGTATTCAAGGTTCAAATCCACACCCACGATTACTTCACATGATTATACATATGCTTTATTTTGTTTTAATAATTTGTTGATATAGCGGCCGTAGTAGTAGTATTTTCACACGCTCCGTGAAAATATAAAATTTATCCCTATTACGCTTTACAGGGCTGCATCTTTTAAACCGTGCAAAGCTGAATAATAGCCCTGTTATTTAGGTACGGAACCTTATAAACACAAAATTCCCATTCCATTATTGACAGTCCTACAAAGTTTTAGTTGATATACATGTAGCTATAGCTAAAGTTACAGTTGATAAAGTAATATTGAACCGAACTGCTTATTTAACCAACACTTATTTTGTTTTTATGCAGTAAATATTCTAATGAAGTTCCTAATTAAAATTCATTGTATCTAAGATTATTTAAAAAAAAACAATCGTCAAGACGCGTTTGGATGACATCATACATGTAAGTGCTAATTGATTCAACACTTCATATTTGACCATATTATTAATATATGATAATCAAATTAGCATCTCAAATTCTCAACAGTTATTAAAAGCAGAAATATGGATAATGAACTATAGCTATATTTCCATATTTCTCCATATTTCATTATCCATGTTTGTGCTTTTTAGAACTGTTAAGAATTTGAGCGTTTAAACACTTTATTCATTTATTTTTTATTACTTATTTTTGATAACTGAATAATGATATATTAGATTCCAGATTAGACATTGAATGGTCTCCTGAAAATCCTATAACCTGCCAATTTTTTTTAACAATTTTCCAGCTAATAACAAAAGAGTTTTACTTTAAGATATCAATTACAAAACTTAAAAGTAAAAATAGATCATTCAAACGTAAAAACGTATTATTTGAGCTTTATGTGTGCACTGGAACAAATGCAGCCGTCGAGACCAGAAGTTAGCTGGTTTAGTCTGCAGAGAAGTCCTCACTCAGCAAATAATATAACTTTGAGGCCCGGAGGCTGGCTTTCGCCAACACTTGTTTACATACGCAGGCAGACAGTGGCGCCACTGTAGATATGACCTTACCGTTAGCGTAAATATGACAGGTTTTAGTGAAATCAAAATTTGTGTGGAAACCTTACCGACTCTGGTTTGCATATTTAATTCTGTTTGGCGCACATTTCGAGTTCACTACTAGTATTTGCGCTGTCCACTTCGACTAAATTATACGCTAGTTACATATGAGTACTACTACAGTACTACTTACATATCGTAACGAGAATATATTAACGGTATATTAAATTCTTGTTTGTTG
This sequence comes from Protodeltote pygarga, assembly GCA_936450705.2. Lineage (NCBI taxonomy): Eukaryota > Metazoa > Arthropoda > Insecta > Lepidoptera > Noctuidae > Protodeltote > Protodeltote pygarga. The sequence goes on along the minus strand of OW388249.2, from coordinate 7,496,927 downwards.
GGACAAAACTTTGGTATTTCGGTGGCCTTGACCTTAAGTAAGCAATGTCATGTAGCGTAGCTTACATTTTAAACGGATTTTCGCCAAACTGAGAATTAGACCCGGAGAAATTTACAAAAGTGTGTTCGAGTAAAAATAAATTAAGAGTCGGTATTAATTAATTTATTAAAATTTATATTTTTTGGCCTCAATCATAATTTGCAGAAAAACACGGTATAATTTGGAAATTAAAAATGCACTTGCATGTTCAAATCGTAGTATGAAGTCCGTCTTAATCTAGGATGAAAGCTTGATGAGTTACTTGAAAAACAGACTAACATACCTTATGAGACGTCTGATGATAATTTTATGTACGGCTCATCTTAAAAACAATTATTTCACAAAAAATCGTTGGGAACAATTACTATCTTGTGAAATAATTATTTTCAGGATAAGCCGTGTAATAAAATGAGTTATATTGTCCACCAAATGGATTTTTAACCCCCGAAGAAAAGGGGTAAGTATTATAAGTTTAATGTGTATCTGTGGCATCGTAGCTCTTACTAAACGGATGCACCAATTGTTTTTATTTGAAAGGTCAATTTGATCGAGACAAAGTTCTTGTTCTTCTCAAAAAAAATTGTATCGAGGGTTTTTAACATTTTAAATTTAAACTTCTTAAGTTACAATGTTTCATATCATTGTGAAATGGCGTTTACTATTAAAAGTTGTGCGCTACGCTACTCAATAAGTGTATATGTAAATATACATGAATAGATATTGACTTGAAGTTGTTCAAATAATTACATGTATTTAGGTGGCAACACTACCTGGGTACTTCGGTTAGAATGGTTGACTTGTCAATCTAACGCAACACGTGTGAACAGAGGCTATCCATCTACGGACGTAACAGCATATCTCTATATTCAATTATTTAGTACCAGTACGTATGTGAACAAGTTCTGATGTGTACTGAGTACATTCCTTGCATAGATGATGTTTACACGACACCGAACTTGCATACGAAATGCCTTACAAAAGATAAACTTTTAGCTACTCGCCGTCAACTTCATTATTTTATCTTTTGATTGTAAAAGTGATTGATTGCGAGTGCTTTAATAACAGAAATTTATTTACGCAATCGAGTTTTGTTAGTACTTGTGGAAATGTAATCTCATAAGAGAAGGTAGCATTCACATTATCAACAAAATTCATATTTTTATTTGAAGACTAGATAATCGTTAATTAAAATTAAAATAATAGATAATTTTCTTATATATTCCGTAGAAGTCTATTGTCTTTTCAATCAATTTCAATTTCAAGGTCAATTTTTGATACCTTTTTTTTAAAGATTTTCAAAGAGATCGTGAAAAGCCCATGTTACTCGCTGATATATTGTAGCTTTCCGTAGGTTAAGATTTTAATAAAATCGGTTAAGTAGTTTTTAAGTTTAACAGTTTACAAACTAACATACACCAAATCTTTTCTCTTTATAATATTAGTTTAGATATTGATAACAAGAAACAAACAAGTTCTCAATTGCGAACACGCGCGTTATAATATGGGGTAACTTGTAACGTTTGTGCACTGAAGGTTTGTATCACGTATTAATTTTATGGGGTATAATACCATAGTATGTTCACGTTGTCAAGTCCTTCATGGCGCTGCGAACATGCAATAGGCCGGGACGTGCGCTGATTGCACGGCGTGATACCATCCTAACCCCGTCACTTCGTGCGCCACCAACTCTCCATATTTCACATTTTCAGTAAAAGATATTAAACGTTTTGCTAAACTTTTTTGGTTTCACCAATGTTTAATTTATAATTAAGTATTGTTTAGTTTTTAGATTCCGTCTGTTTAGTTATTAGATTCCGTTTGAGTTTGAAAATAATCGAGCAACCCTGAAATCAACCTGTAAGTATTATACTTATACTCAAACGGAATGTAATATCAAGAGCGCGCGCGTGAGCAATTGAGCATAATTTTTCAATGCTATAATAATATTCTACAAATAAATATGTCTCACAAAAACTATGTTGAAATCAACTTCAACTTAAACGTAGTTTTTGTGAGTTTTATTCGTTTTATAAAGAAAACTCGTTGGTGTTGAAATTGATAACTTGTGTCATCTTGTAAGGCTTCTTAACACAGAGTTAAGTAGATACAGAAACAAAGAACTTTCTGAACCTATTGACGTTTTTATGCAAAACAGAATTCACATCATGCCTCCTATATTATTAATATAATAATATATACTATAGATAGTATAATGTATTTACTTACCTAATAGTATACTGTAAGTATTGGCACCAGCCTTTCCTATAGCTAAATAAAAAAAGATGTTAAATTAAAATAAATTATCTATCTGCAAGAATACATTTAATTATGTATATTGTACCGTTAAAAGTTGAAACAACGTCCTCTGTAATTTATTGCGAGGCACTAATTAAAAAAGTAGACTGTCAATTGGCTCTATCAGTCAGCTTCATAAAACCAACTGTTCATTTTCACAAAGCTTGTGAAAAAGTTAATTATTATTTTATTAGTAAACCCAATACTGACATAAAACTCTGAAGTTTCTAAACAATATACATACACGGCTTTGAAAATTAATGTTTAACTATTGTATTAGTTGTAATAAAACGTATTTGCCATCAGTTTGAAATAATTTGTAATGTTTACTGCCGGCGCTTGCCCTGGGTAATTTCCATTCTGAAGGATATGTAGTTGTACAGTAAGCGCCACAGTTCTTGAAGAGTATGAAGTTTGCTGCGGGTGGTATTTGAAAATAGAACACTAGTGTTCCTACATGCATGAAAACATGTGGAATTCTTATTGGGCTCTATATTGATCGCGATTATTAAACAATTATATTTTTCTTCATACTTGCTCGCAACAAGAGGTATTTTAAACACGATCTTAGAGCGTTTTTTTTTACTGATAAATGCAAGTTTAAGCAAAATACAGTTTGAATACTTGACAAAAAATGTCTGTTGGCTTATTTATGAGAATATGAGAAAACAATTTTTATACTTAAATATATAAAAAACCTAACAATTTTATTGAAATGTTAGAACGACACGTCGATCGTTAAGTAAATTATGCAGTACCTAATAAAATTTTATATTTAATTTTAATGTTGCTGGCTGGCAGGCTGCATTTTATTCGTATTTTCGTAACATTTCTCAAAATTCTTATTAGAAAAAAGACTGATACGTACCTATGCGCAGTAGGTACGCGCGGTAGGAATCCTCCATGTTGTTTTTTATTTACAAAATGTTAAGTTGTTTTGTTGTTTATTTCCTTGCAAGTATGATGAAAAACAATAAATATCACACTGTACCGACAATTACTAAAGTAAATTATATCCCTTGCCTGAAGCTTGGGCTTTGAAAGTCCTTCCTATAATAATTGCATACCTCCCGCCCTTGTAACACAAATAGTACTAATTCCATGAGAAATTTTGTCCTGCAGCTAACTTCACATTCTTAGAGTTCCGTGTTGTATACTGTAGATCATATCTTCCAGCGCCAAGTTCATAACATTCTGATTTATTTATTGTAATAAGTTAAAAGATTTAGTAAGCTGTACTCTAAAGTTAGTTTTTGCTTTAAAGGTTAATTATCTAATAATAAACGACTAAAATGCTTTTTTATGATATATCCCAACGGTTGTTTATTTATTTTCCTGTAGAAACGTTGAACTTAAAGTATTAAAATCTTAAAACTAACAGAGGAAGTGCTAATGGTCCATTGTTCTTCAAGTGCAATTATCATTGGGTATTAGTTACGATCTATAAATTTAAAGAAGTGGAAACCACTATTATTTTTAACCGAGTTTCAAAAAAGGAGATATTTTAATTAAGACGAATTGAACACCTATTAGGTACTCTGTGGTTTTGCGAGTCGATACCAAGACTCAGGTAGTTTTAGATGATTTAATGACATCAGAACCTAAAGGACTGGGCACCGACTCCAAAAATGAAGTATTTTTGTTATTTTTCATCCATCAAAGGTAGAGAAATGGCACACAATTGAAAATTCGTTTATACATGCCGCCAAATGGTGAGCAATTAATTACTTTGCAGGTACTAATCTTTGGGTATACTATTAAATAGGTGTATTTAGTACCTAGTTAGTCCTTCAGAGAGCCGTGAAAATGACGTGACTTTTTGCTTAGAGCTTCTTTTTTGTCCTCTGAGAGTGACATACTTTTTATTCCAAGAAAATAATATAAATGTGAAACCTGTGTATTATAAAGCGATACTAATGCCTTAGAGTTAAAACTAGTGTAAAATAACTCTAAAGAAAATAACGTGGAGAATGTCTAATTATTGGCCTATGGCATTCTACAAACGATGGCTTAGGAATGATATCACCTGTTCGTGGGTGTTCGCAAAGTGCCTTTTATTTAAAGCTTTAAGTCGTGCGCGTTAAGAGTTGCAGTTTGTTGGTAAATAATTATTAATTTTATAGTTTTAAGGCGTCGTTGCAATGCACAGTTAATCAGCGGCCGTCCGCAGGGTCCGCGGTCCGGCCAGGTTCGCCCACGCACCGTTTCAAGTGGCGCCAGCCGCCAGACTAAGGCCCACATCAACGCACCACTTACATTCGCTCAGATATTTCATTTTATTCATATTGTGAATTTAATAGGTATTCAATTAATATGAAGACGTTATATTTCTCACAATCGTTAGCTCGCTTTGCGGTCTTGTTATGTTTCACATTTGTAATTTTAATTTATTGCTGTTGAGAATTAGTTGCATTTATCAGTTTTTTTATTAAATCAGTTTGTAAAGCGCTCTAAAAACTAAAACATCCGACTAAAAAATAAGTTACTCACAGAGAAGTGTCCTCCTAACGCGCTTAGTGCGATGAACGACGGAATGGTGGTGCGATGCAATGCTGCGATGAATCAGCACCATTGTCTTTGACTTTCTCTATAATTTCTATATTTTTTCTGACTTTTCCTATAGTTACTTTTAAGGCCTTATAGGCCTAACGAGTATCCTATTCTAAGGCCATATAGGCCTAAGGTGTAATCAGAGCTTGTAGAACTCGCCAGACCATTTCATTAGATATACCACACAGCTGGATATGCCACAATAACACAACAAGTTATTAATGATCGTCAGACATCAATCTTATCGTAATTGTTCTAAGGAATGTGACTTATTGATTTCTATACTTCGGTAAACGTCGTCCTACTTGTAGTTGGATCGATTGTAAACTGAAGATTAATGTATTGTACTGAAACAGTTTTAAGTACAAAAAACTGTACTTTTACGCTAGTGATGTATGGATCCAATTTCTGAACAAAATAGAAACTAGAAATGAAAAATAGGAACAATGATAAAGTATAATTTCGTGTACAGATTTTTTTCTGCAAAATATGCTTAATAACTATTAACTTTCTTGCAATTATGGAAATAGGCTTGCAAAATCATACTTTACGTGACTATTACGAACATGGTTTCCGCTTGAGTTTATGAATGCTTGAAGTAAAATCATTATTAAGGTTTTCTGAGAACTTTAATTTGGAAAGTAGCGTTAGGGCCCGTATTAACAAAAATGTGTACGAGTGTTGAAGTTTAATACTAATTTAAATTTTACTGCTAATTTAATATTCAAAGCTAATTCCATGCTTAGTTTTTAAATAATTATTTATAATTAAAGAGTGCAATGTATTTATTATATTGATACACAACTTTATCTTTTAGATAAAAGATATGTTGAGAAAAGCTCTTAATATCAAAACAAAAAGTAAAAAATATATGTTTCTCAAAATAAAATAATAATTAGCTCCTCATGGAGTGATTAGCGCGCGTGCAGGATAAACGTTAAGGATGAAAAAAACAAATATGAGAATGTTTTTCAAATGAATCTAACGTGAAATTAAATTCCTTCCAATTCAAAACAAACTTCTTAATCAAAGGAGACACAAACGTACACACAAAAGACATACTGTTTGTATTCATGCAATCTGGATGAGAGCCGTTATAAATTGCAAAAAGGCGAACCCTGCTTTTGAGAAAGCGATTTCTCGAAATGCTTTACAATACAATACGCTTCCGAAGCATTGTGTTGAGATCTGGGCGTTTCCTTGGTTACACAGGACTTATATATTGTATCTTACTAGCCACTGTAATATCTTACATTTATAAGTGTTGTGAAAACACGTAAGTGACTCGACTGAGATGTGTTTCATGTTCTTTAACAAACGTAACCAGGTAGGTACATAGAATAAAAAAAGGAAAATTAAATGAAAATGGGAAAATAATTTTGTTTGACAAATCAAAACATTAAGTAACGTGGGCGGAGAAAGAAACCTAACGATGTTATGTAATGTAAAAACATTTTGATAACACAGTAAGTTATTGAATATTTGACATGTCGATAAAACAATTATTACAAAAAGTAGGTATTAATAAGCCATGGAGCATATACAATGCTCCATGTAATAAGCACAGTCTTCTTTATTATAAGCCAGCTATTGTCCGTAGCTTCGCTCGCATTTTATATCAAATAGATTTGAAAGACATAAGAACGTTATAAATATTTTCCTCGGGAGCAGTACTTTTTTTTAGTATGAAAGGTACCATATGTCCATTTATGTACAACTGCATAAATAGCTTAAACGGTTAATGCAGTACTATAGCTTAAACCGTCAAACACCGAAGTATGAGACACAAAAGGAAATCAATTGCTACGCTAAATTAAAGCATACATATTTGTACAAAGTTATTACGATTTTCTTATCCCATTTGTGGCATAATCAGTTTATCTGCCAAATGTAGGCGTGCTTATCTCGTATGTGTCTTGATTGCAGACCCAGGGAGTAATGACTTAATACAATGCTCTCACGGAAATTGTACATCATTATACTGTCGTGTCCAACCCTATCATTAGGGCGTCATCAACTTGAATATTAATATACAAAAGAGTGCATTGTTTGAATATTATACCATCTTCGGTTATTGGCAATCCGATATGCTTATTAAATTTTATTAAAAAGCTTACTCTTACTTTGGCGAGGTTTCATCGCGTTTTTTTAAGAATAGATCCTTTTTAAATTGTGCGTGTGTAAGTACAGAAAGATACCTACTATTTTATATACAGTTAACTTATCTACAACATAGTTACCTACGGATAATTTAAAACTGTAGGTATTTTAGGCGGTGGTAGAGTAGTCATCATCTCATCTAATTCTGTGACTTTCGTAATTTGTATATATAAATTAATATATAAATTTCTGTTTTTAGTATTCACTTTTAGACCTACTATAATTTTTTTGTAAGTGGAATTAAAGTAGTAAAAAAGTTAATGCTACCAAATTAAGAGTGTCACGGAATTAGATTGATTTGCTATTATAAGTTACACTTACTATTGAAGATGACTCGCAGTGAGTGCATTTAGCTGTTTTTTATAACCAATAGAAGAAACCCGCTTAATGTAGGTACTCGTAATAATCTACAAGCCTTAAATAGTCTAATGGAATTCCGGCCCAAGCTATGAACGAGCTGCAGCGTCGCAACTTAACACTCTAAAGAAAAAGCTATGGAAATTGTCTTCCCCCACTTTTAAAGAAAAAGTAGGTAGCTTCAAAATATTAAAAAAAAAGATAATGGTGTACTAGTGCCAATTCTTTAAAATGTAGTATTTACATAAAACTTAATAATCGATTCCAATAATTTGTTCTTACTGCCATTGAATTAAATAGTACTTACTTAACCCTTCAAGTGGTGCAAAATTATAACGAATAAAAATTTATTGTTTCAACGCCCAGCAGTTGTGTTGCCATGTCCGGCCTTCATTGTGAAATTAGCTTTTAATACAACACCATTCTTGAGCCATTATGTGTCAGCCTTAAAGTAGTATAATTTACTGAGGGATGCCTATAAACATAACCCTCAAGCAGCACATACGCACTTAAATTATTCCATAAGTGCGGCGACTCGTAAAATACTTATAAAACAAACTTAAAACATTCGGCCGAGTTAGTGCCGGAGCAGAATTTTATGTCAAAATATCACTAGGTATATCTAAGTCAGCTAGAAGATGAAAACAGAATGATTGTGAGGAAATACGGTTCATAGTTTTATTAACCCCTCGAGATTAATATAATATGCCTACGCAAAATTGTAATACTTAATTTTATTCATAGCAGTAATTCAGTGTTTATTACATACCTACGTATTTATTTCAGTGAATTAAGGCTAGTGTGAATAATTTAATGGATATGTCCTACCTATCATTCGTGAATATTTAAACAGATAACGACACTCCACACTAAGATTTCTGTTACATTGTTAACTATATTAATATAAATTCACAATTAATATAAAGCTAAGTTGTGATTGAACATCTCTAACTTAATTAAGACAGTCAGTTTACCTTATCCAAGTATTGCAGCGTCAAAATGTTCAAAGTTTGGGCAAGTTATCTCTAAAGTTCCGCAATCTACCTCGTAGGTCGGACCAATCTCTCTGCAAATGGCTCTCTAAGTAGCCTAAAGCAGTGTTGGCCCTCTACAACTCTCAAACGTTGTTATGAAAATCCCTCCTGCATAATGAGAACTAACGGGTTATACCTGACGGTCGACACAAGTCCACAAACTTGACCACTAGGGGTCCACGCGATGTTACCTACGCCACATTAAACCAAAAAACTTCTTGTTTATTCACTCATGTGTCTGCTTCCTATTTAAATCTGCCCGTATTACTGGAGAGGCTGAAATGAAACATTACAGGCAAATGTTACACAAACCGAAACTTTAAAATGCAATCTTTGCGAGAGTGAAAGATTAATGTTACGAACGTTTAAACGGTTGGCGGTGACAGTGCCAAAAATCCTCGTCGCACCATATGTGAGCGGTAACAAAAACGTCTCAGAGGAGAATCCCCTTCATTAACGCTGTGGAAATTAGAGAGCGTTAGTTTGAGGCGCACTCACAAGAGGGTAGCCGCATGCAAGTCATTATGCGGACGATCATTGAATTAATTACGCGGACGCTACGAGAGCGGAAGTGTTGCGGAGCCCCGTCGCGTCGTCGTCGTCGCGCCCTCGTCGAGCCCTCGCCCCCTCGCTTCACATGTATTCACAACACACGCGCCACGCTACTGATGAACACACTTTTTACATCTGTTTTTGTTAAAGTGCATTTTTCTCGTAGATAAATACGCAAAGTTGTATCAAGACGATATATTCATAGGAAACCTATGTAAATTTCTCTACCAGTCTCTTCAAAAACGTAGATAAAAGTTTTATAGGTCATTGTAAAGATACAAACTATGGATATAAATGTTGCTGTTACAAAATATATTTTCAATTTCATTTGGATGCGGGGTCATAAATGTCTATTGAAGACTATAAAATAACCCGTACCACCTCTAATATATAGCTGCAATTCTTTTAATAGGTGACGGAATCCCTGTCGTGCAAAAAGTACGTGACTTCGACTTAAATACATTACATGTTTTTGTTGTGATTGGTACTTTTATTACATTTCGACTAAATATAATAAAATATGTACCACGCAAAAGTACTTCTTACTGCAGGTTGTACTTATCAGATAAAACGTGCGACTCAGGGCGTCGCAGTTCGTTCGTGCACAAAAATAAACCATAAATAGCTATAGGGTTCGCTTTAAAACGAAATTGCGAATTGATTGTCGTGATCCACAGTTAAGTTTGCATTTGCATGTAACCCTAGATAAGGGTTGTAACATTCCCTGTTAAAGCACGACTTAGCGAGGGTGGTGGCGCGACGCTGGGTTTGTTGCATAACAGGTCAGTCACTCACACAGCTACTCTATGTTCTTAAACTTAATTTCAGTGTCACAATCGTAAACCTAATAAATATAGATCTATATGTTACAAACCAATTTAGTTATAGTTAAGTCTAGTGTCCGTCTTTGGTTACATAATAAGTTGATAGACTTGGCGGGCATCGTGCGGTAGGCGGGCTGGCGAACTGAGTCGGCTTGGCGAATCGAATTAGGTCGGGTGTGCGATGGTATCTTGCTTACTGCAACACCCGCTCTCCCGTTCGTCCGCCCTCCGATAACAGAATGTCTAAAGAGCAGATAAAGCGCGTTCATTTGCTTATTGCTCTCTAGTTGATGACGTCTCACTTCATAGTCTAACTTAGGAAATGTTTTTCCAAGACCGTGCCTTATCTATGCGCCGTGGTCGTTCTTCTTATTTAAATTAGTCCAAAAACGTTTGTTAATGACGTGTTCTTAGAACACCGTGTTGTTTAAATGCAAAAATATATTTGATACATCGTAAGTCGGTTTATAGTTAGTTATTCCTTTTGCAAATGTTTTTAATACTTACACTTCGTTACTTTTCAATTCACATAACATAATATAAAACGCATCTCTCGCTAGATGATTGGTGTTACGATAATGTCGTGTTCGGTGCGCGGCAGCTGTATGAAATGATGTTTTATTGGAGTGCTTCCGAAGCTCCCCGTTGATATAACATTGTTCCATTCTTGCAATAGTGGACAAGTGTTATATAACATCGGATTATGTGGCTTTACAACTCCATATTGTACTGCAATTCTTTGCGATTGTACTAGTATTTCGAACGGCTTTGTGTTCACAAGAGATACCACTTTGGTAATGCTTTCAGTGTTCCTCGTTCGTTCCTTTACCCTTCATATTGAATGCTTAAAGTGGAGTTTTCATTGATGGGATTACTTTGTTTGTTATCGCTGTTATTGAAGGTCTATTTACTAATGTAAAAGACAACACGTTTATGACAATGATTGAAAAATTTTGCTTAACGAAAACTTTTAGGTATGTTATAAACTATATGTTACAATGTGAACAAAATTAATTTTCTTTTTTCGACATAAGATGTTATATAGAGGCGGACTCTCTTTTTTTTGGTTGTTCACTATAACCATATAAAATGTTAGTACCTACAATATAACTTAAAGATAATTCGCTTAACATAATGTTTAACAGGTTTACCATAATCATAATCAAATAGTGGCTTGCCCGTATTATCTACCTAATAAATAAATAAATCAAAATCTTTAAAAAAATATAAGAAAAACATCATTATAATGCGCACTTTCAAAATAAATTATTTAGAATTATTTCCTTAAACTTGAAAGTCTTTAAAAAAAAACACACAATACTTTATGCCAGCCGGCTTCATTAATGACAAGCTTTCCGTAAAATGTTTCCAACTTTTCATTTAAGTGCTATTTTTTCGTACCTGGCTTTTTATCTCCAACTTGTTTAACTCAACTTGGTTTACAAAAATAGCAGTTGCATTTTATAATAGAATAAAGACGGGCGTAGTTACGAAATGTAGTTGGATGACCTTTTTAGTCTTGAAAAACAGGTTAACTTGGTCTCACTTTAGGATTTTCGCCACTCTAAATGGCACATAATAAATTTCAAAGTGCAACGAAAGTATAAGCATATTTTTGTAAAGATGTACAGAAATCGAATCTCTATTAAGAGAAAATAAATAATCTAATCGAGATTAAACGATTTATAGGATGTACAAATTTGAGGGCCGACTCTACCCTTGATACTAAATGAAAACCTGTACTTATTTCCATCCTATATTCAAGTTGAAAATTAACTTTTTTATATGAAACGAACGAGTTGTAATAATGCCCAAATTCTCCTGACCTGACTTCTGAATCCTGACCAAATTTCGTGGTGGTCGACCATTTCACCAGTAGTGTCCTAGTACGAGTTTGCATACCACGCGAATTCCGACAGTTTTAGTGGGATGTATATATGTATTCATTCGGGCATGTAAAAACAAGGCAGGTATTGTTTAGTTTCATAACTTTCTTTATTTTCATAATACCTACACCTACACACTAATAGTTTTGTTGTTGGAAAGGCCTCCAATTCAGAATAATGACTACTAATGTAGCAAAACACGTGCTTCTACGTAGATGCTACAAATGGTCAAGCGCTGTTCAACTTTAGTATCGTGACAGCCATCGCTGTATCATGACGCCCGCCCGTTATATATCTACATGATGTAAGGGACATCCTAAGGACAACTTTAACTATGGATAAGTACATGATTTTAGACGATTTTATGACGGTTTTATGGCAACCATACATACCCACTGTACCGTAAACCATTGAGTACTGACCCTTTATGCGCGTGTTCAACTCAACAGTACAGCGTAATTTTTACTTTTGCAACATTATTTAACACCAGCGCGTCACAGAAACTAAGTACGTAATATCTAAAAGTACATACAATTAAGATAAAAAGCAGTCTATTTATAGTAATTTACTCCAGTGAGAAGGTAAATTTAAGGGGGTTAACTTAGATAAGGAACCTAAAAGCAAAGGTGAGTAAATGACAAAATGCCCATAAAACTTCCCCCATCTGCCGGACCGAAGTTTTCATAACGAGGGGAAGTGTTCCGTGTCTCCATGAATTAGTTGCGACCTCATTAACCCACATGAGCTGGGTCGTACTTAGATCACTATAGCATTAACAATTAAATGAGCACCGACGATGCGCTATGAAACACATCCCCTTTAGCAAGTGAAGGGTTCAAGAAGATAATTGCATCAGTCAGTAGCTTGGAAAGTTATACTATTAAATTTCTAAGAGCAATAGAGGAGCATTAAATTTTTAATACTAGAGTGTCTTATGATCTCGAGCCACTTACTTTATGTACGTATATTATTACTAGCTGCTGCGACGACTCTCGCGAATTCACTCACGTGAGCATACAGTATAGTAGTCATAAAATTACTTTAATACTTTTGGCAAACACTTCTATCAAAATTAAATGTCGCTAAGAACTGTCTAAGACATCGTTATCTGTCATTTAGTCTTGTAAGCAAAAATAGACTTTGTTGTTTTGTGATATTATGCAAACAACATTAACTCAAGTAATTTATAACGATAAAAGTCCTAAATCCTTCTCCAGTTTGTTAAAGCTAACCAAATTGCATTGAAACCGAAGTCAATAAGTATTCAATTCAATTTATTAAGTATATTTTTTTCAGACGTTCATAAATTATTCACACATGTGATAATAATAACAGTTTTAGGGAAAGAGTTCTATATACTACGATAATAATATGTGAACACTTGATCATGACCATATAAAAGAAAGAAAAGAATCACCGAAAGATTTTCTGATTGAATTAATTAAAGGTCGAGAAATGACACTATACGGGATCCATTGTTCACGTGCCACCGGGTTATAAAAGTCTACATTGTAACAAATCTCAAACGGATTTCTAATCATAGCAGTATAAATGAATATGGCGCTAATTTCTTATTCTTTTATTTTCACACCATCGACTTTTATTCCAATAACGGGGAAAAGGAGTAAGTCTTCAAAATGACTGTAAAAGACAAACAGGCTTCAACAGCAAAATCATTTGAAAAATAATATAAAGTAAAAGAATATAGGAACAGTCAACAAAATGTTCAATTTCATAGTTGAACCAGTTGAACTTTTAATTTCTTTGAACTATGCGCCACTCCGTCATAGCTTTGGAAAATCCGATTATGAAGTAAATTAAACTTCCAAAGACCGGTGAAGAATCAATCAATCTGAAACTTTCTCTGCCGTTCTGACATATTTTCTTTGCTTGATGATATTAATAGTACGATATTTATGGTTAGTTAGGTATTCTCCACGAGTCAACGATTTATGTTTGCAAAGGCTGTATGGTAGAATGCCGACTCGACAATAAGGCGTTGGCCAAGTAGACCAGTGGTTGTAGTAATAAAATTGTAAAGCGAATTCCTATGTTTGGGTGGTGGCGTGTGTCGTAGGCGGCAGTATCGGCCACCTCTATCTAATGCGTCGCGAGCTAGTCTTTCCGTTGAGACAGTAAAGTGCACATGTTACGAGTACTTACGACCCGGCCGTCGCTGACACGACCCACTCCAGAAATCTTTCACCGAATTCCAGGTTGAAATTCCATTCATTTTATTTATATAACCTAACCCATACATATACACTTCGTCTGTTTCCCATGCAGATATTCAGAAAATATACAACGCTACTGCATACTTACTTTTTAGGGTTATAAAAAAAATGAAATTTTATAGTTTTATTTGTTATCCGACTGTCAAATTTAAAATAATATCGCTTACTTACGTTCTTATGGCTCTTCAAAGCGCATCATAAAGTCCTGTCTTTAAAATTAAAATTTCAGATGGTTTTTGAATATTAAAAATGTTTGGGGCGGAGGATTTTTTTAATCGGAGTTGGTACCGTAGTAAAAGTTGTTCACATTCATTGCGAGTAGTTTTACGCCTGCAAGTTTCTAAAACAACTAAAATTTTCTATTGTATTTAGCATGAGCAATATTATTGTACGGAATATTGCCGTTTTTTGCCAACCGCGCACAGAGTCCGTAACCAATATAAAGCTAAATTCATCTAACTATAATTTTAATCTGTTGATCCGTATCTCTCAAGCTCATCGTAAATTATGTTCAATTTTCATAAATTTCCAATGTACCAGCAACTTGTAGCATCATAGCGTACCCACTGAGAACCGGTTGCTAATTGAGCCGTTATAAATACCGACTTTTGCATTCAGATGCTGCTCCTTTAATAAAATCGAGCGAGTATCTCGAAAATAAAAAAGTTTGATGTTAATGCCTCAAAGGTATATAATTTCAAAGGTATCGAATGCTACACTTAAAATGAATAACGATAATAATATAAATACCTTGGCTATAAAATTGCGCGTGGGTTGGGGCCTTTAGTTATTATGCCTTTGCTACGAAATACTTCTTTTTCTATTACAATAGTGCCTCGATAACGAATGGAGTGGCTCCTAATAAGAGATATTTTGGTATTATTATCGTTACTTATGAATTATTATAGCACCAGAAGTCGTTTCGTCACGCGAACAGACAAAACCAACTAAACCTACCACCAATTAAGCATGTTATTAGACAGTATACAACAGATTACTACAAAAAAAGTACGTTAGAAATTGTATCCAATCAGAGGGAAAATTTCGTAAACGTTCAAATAATATTGCTGAACAAATTCCTTTCGCAATTTCGTAGCGTGTCGCGGTTCAATCCTGGTCTAATTACCGTAGGGCTGTGAGGCTCGGTAGACCGTCCAGTATAAAGCGAACTGTTCTAGCTTTATTTTTTCAATTATTGTGTTCATGTTTTGCATTGAGTCTTTGCATACATGAGGGTCAGGTAAAAATGGTCATGGCTGTAGCAAAAAATAAGAACACTACAGGCTGTTGATACAACCGATCCAATATTATTGGGACTAAATGAAACAGGACAATGATAGTTTGTTATTAGTGTTTCAATGCAAATAACCAAGAATAATTAAGGTAAACAAAATGTGCCTAGCGTTTTTCAAATAGTATTTTAAATAGATAGGTATAAAGAACCTTCTATGCACAATAAAGGCTTGGCTTTCGAAGTATTTTGATGTATTGACGTAGATTTTCCTAGAAATAGAATCTTTCAAAGTTATTTAGTGTTTAGCATAAGTGTAAGACAGAGCTAGGTCTTAGGTACCAACCCAAGGCGCGCGCACCTCTGACTTTTCGTAACTTATGTGCGTATTTTAAATTCATTATCACTTGCTCCATGCCTCGGAAAGCACGTAAAGCCATTGGCCCTGCGCCTGATCTCTCTCCGGTCGAGTTGGATTGTCGTCTAATCAGACTATGAGAGTAAGGGAATAGAGACTGCATCTGTGTTTGCGCATACATTTGAGCAGTATAGGTATTATCTTCTGCGTAGTTAGCTAATTGCTGCTGAGGTTTGCCGCTATGACCGAAATTCGGTCAGGAGAACATTAGTGTTTAGCATCTAATTTTTAAGTAATCGGGTAGGAAGTTCCTAGTGTAAAGAGGGTAGAGCGACAAAAGAGTTTACTATAAAAATAAGAATAACAAGCCTCGTAGACTAACAGCAACAATAGCATCAAGGTAATATAATTTATTCTTGATTTTGTCATGCCAACTTCTGCAGTGGACTAAAATGATTGAGTAGTATCCAATAATATTCTTGAAAACCTCCACCCGCAGCAATAAATTAAAAACAGAAACAATATCGTAAAACAATTTTAGAAACATATAGAAAGAAAAATCGTCGACCACCTCGAACCGTCAATAAATAAAAACAGTTTTTAATAAAAGTGCTGCGTCCAACTAGCGAGTAGCGACGCGATCGGGCACCATATTGCATCCGTACAGTATAAATTCGCTAATATGCCTGAACTCGTACGATAAAGCCTAAAATCGCAGAAGTTATTTTACTGCTGGAATAATTCTTCGGGTTTTTGACAGCGCAATCGAAGTTTGCTACTAGGCCCTGCCGCCGGGTTTAATTAAGAGCTGGTACAAACTCCAATTGCTACGTATCGGAGCTCCGCTGCGCAGCCGAGGAATTGTCGACTACTTTATGCTATTACACGCAAACTTCATTGATACTTTAATTGGTTCTGAAAAATTTATAATACTCACCATTTGTCGCGTAAATATCCCATTACTTTGTAATCTATAGGTCGAGAAACCTGCAGCTAGGTGTCCTCGTTAGGAAGATTTCTGGTTCGCTCTCAAGAAGGCTACACGCATATCCTAGTGGTTATGTGTTAGTTTTGGTATACCGCTACATATTTATGGTTTGAATGGCATTTATTAGGTATTCAAGTTTTGTTCTTAGAATCCGCGATTGCTACATCGGTTTATGTATCCGTGTAGGGTCAAAATATCTTTGCCACGAATGGGCACAATCCGTGATCTGTAAATTATTACTCTGAGTAACCGCACCGCATGTCATTATTTACAATAATTGTTTATTGATCCGCTCAAAAGCTGAAGGCAAACTTCTGGTTCGAAACACCCACATAGTATCGTGACTGATTAGTAGCGCCACCGGTACTAGTTTGTCCAAAATAGTAACTAGGACTACTAATAGAACAATACAGACCATTGAGCTGAAATTGTCTTTGTTCATCTAAATAATTTGTAAGCTACAAGATATGCCTTGAAGCATTATCATTACTCCATAAAATCTCGAAAGACAACCCTATACAGCGTTAGCGATGAAGCAAGAAATTGCTTATAACAAATCTTGCAAAGTAGCGTTTACAGTAATTCTGCGAATTCGGCAATCGTACACCATCAGCTCGAAAGGAACGAATTTTTTATCGGTCGTCCGAAACTCGTGTCCGGGCCGATTCTAACGAGCTCATTGGAAATTCAAATGGGGCTGGACCGCCGCACCCTGTAATCAATAATATTACATGTACGTGCTTCCTGAAGTCGCCGCCCCAAGACCGTTCACGGACATGGGAATACCATAGTAACGACCACATTTCAACCAGCTGTATGTTATCCGACAATTTGTCGCTATGACTACAAATATGAAATTAATGTATACGATAGGCAATTATTACGCTCAATTATTACCAATTAATGTTATTTTATTTGAATGTTAATAAACTTTCTATTCTCAAGGTAATGAAATGTAATATGACTTGAATTGAACCCCTTGAGAGTCTTGTTTATTCATAGAACAAGTCACATGAATGCGCATAAAAGCTGACTTTGGTTATCGGCAGAGTGTAAATGAAGTGACAATCTTAGCAGCCTAGATACCTGCTTAACGATGCACTTACTGACTTAATCCTATTTAAATGAAAACGATTTGATAAGAGTAACATGCTCCACAAAAATGTAATTTAATTACAGTTTTAGTAGAATGCAACGTATATTATGCAAATTATCGGTAAATGTTAACGAGTTCTGTATTATGGGTACGTAATGAGACCACAGATATCTGCAGATATCCATACAAATCATCAGAGTCCAGTAGCCAGGCTGATTTCAAAGGCAGATTCCAAAGGCAATTACAAAGTATTATTATTCATTCGTAGTATGGCGCACTCGACGATACTATTCGTGTACTGGATGCGAAGAAAATTGCACTAACTAATGATCATATCGTTACTTGAATACAAATTCAGGTCTTTCAGCACATGTTATACTTGGTAAATTGAAACGGCGTTATGATTTATAGTGAGACTTCACGAGCCGGTATTACGACCAGCTTCCGACACGAACGTGACGTGAACTTCAATAAAACCACTAAAATTAACATTTCTTTTCACTACGAAATTTTATTCAAATTGTATCAGATGATTACTCGTAATAAAAGGATCCATTACAACGTATAACAGAACAATTCTTGCCGGAAAACAGTACTTTTAAAATATTCACACGAACGTTTTGCTCGGTGTGACGCAAATTTAAAACACATTAATCTAAAATAACAACATTTTAATGGGATGGTGTAAATTTCTTCAGTCCCAAATTAAATATCATGCCAGGAATAGGATGTTCGCATGGAAATGTGCTCGTTTAGCAAAAAGGTTGGCGGGAATATGGAGAGGCTTCTAACTGGGAGCTCTTAGTTTAAAAGTCATATTTAGCTAATTACGCTGCGGGCTGCGGTCGTCCGAATGGCGGTTTGGCGTACTGAGGCAGAGGATTCTACTCCGAACTATATCTGAATATATTACAGACGCAGCAGATATTAAAAAGAAAATTTAAGACCGTTGTATTGCGAATAGATTACAATTTGCTAATCTGGTTGATAAACACTAGTAGTAGTTTAGTTTAGTTTTACAATAATGTTAGTAAGTAGTCGTCTATATGCGAAATTAAGAGCATGTCGATATTATAGTCGTGAGAAACGAGTTGTTTCATCAGAAGTGGTAAACGAAAGATAATGTGGAATCGAGATAATATTATTTTTCTCGTTATTTGTACATTTTATAACTCCATTTTAACAACTATAAGCAACAAAATAGTTTGTTTAATAATACCAATGACATTTAGTTTACTGGTTGTACTGTTATTATTAAAAAGTCCATTCAAGAACATCCTTTTTTAAGTCGGTTTATAAAGAAAGGTACCTACTGAGTCATATTCACACGAAGATAATTACGTTCTATTTATTAAGTGACGAGCTCCTACTACCACTATCTAATCGAAATTATATAAATAGGCAAATTCATCTAATTTACTGTTCTCCGCGAGAACCTGGTCGCATAATTATTTCTGCAAAACTAGTTTTACTTAAGCTAGATTCGTAAACTGCAATGTTTGAGCTAGAAGGTCTCATCTGACCCTTATTCGATAATTTTTGCAGCACAACGTTTGTGAAAGTTACGTAACTAAGATACTCTGGTGTGCAGTTGGCAAAAAGTTCCGTGCAAATTTATAACGAGTTGGAATAATATGCTGGATTAGCTTCCCACCTTTACTTTTCTTAAGCCTTTCCTCGTTGAACGTGGAAATAAAACGATTCAAACAGATAAGAAAGCGGTTTTCCATAAATATTGCTTCTTATCAGCGCAATGCGATTGTGACGGTGGGCGTGGAGCGTGTGTTAAATATTTTGTGGGGATTTGCAAAAAGAAAGGGCGATGGTGTTGTTCTGTTCCCATTTAGATTTAAGGATGATATCGATGATTTTTAATCTGACCTATTTGCCTTAAATTGCAAAAGTACAAGTTTTTCCCAAGGTGGGAATAGACAGGCGATAGACGCTTGCAACTCTAGAGATACTTGCGTGTTGTCGATCTTCTGCGGAAATATATGGAAGGAAAGAGGAGATTGGGCAAAGGCCAATTGCTCTTACTGACCGAATAAAGAAACACAAGTAATACGAATACTATAATTATTTAATAAACTAACATGTGCTGTAACATAACATGTATAAAAAATCCACAATACTTAATTCGAATAGGTTATTTCACCGATATTCTGTAAGAATGTGGTGGTATCCCAGTTGATCCAGCATATTCCCGCTAAAACCAGCGTGGCTCTACCACACAAGATAAGTAATACAAATACGTCTTCTACAAGAATTTTAAACTTTTGTTTGACACAAACCAATCCATTGAACACCGACAACATCTTCAGTACGCCTGCCGATGGAGATTGTTATCTAAATATTGACAGAAGGACTTAACCGAGATCGGATCCCTTGTTACAAACAGACTTAATAAATTGATTCAAGATAAACACACCCCTTGTCGCATTTAAAGGATTAATACTATTTGAATATGAAACTGATAGCCGTTATATAACCGCTGAAACTCCTTTCGGTGGAGATAACTATTTATAAATAGCTTAATGCCCTTGAGGTTTTTTGGGTTTACCCCTAGGAACCACTTCGTTCTCCGGAATGAAATATTACAGTTTATTTCGCCCCTGGGACACGTACCTTTCAATAGAGAATGTAATATCCAAATCGATTGAATAGTTTCAGAGATTAAAGGTTTAGTATATTTAACAAGGATGTTGTATACGTTCAATAATTATGAACGGGAAGTTAGTCTGCAGTGGTATGCTAATACAAAGTAATATTAGCGAAGCGCCATTAGACGAACGTCGGTTTACAGCGGTTATATAGATTCCAATGCATAGGTCAAGTATTTATAATCCTGTTCTTATCGTATAGTTGATGAACAATCTTGTATTAGACTTTAACCCTTCCCAAGGCGTGCAATATGGCTTTTCATCATGCTTGAGTTCATCTCACAGGACCGCTGGTATTTTTCTTCAGATTACTCAGCAATTAATACCTAATTTATTTCTAATAAGCACATAATTTAAAAAAGTCAGTACAGAATATACAGTTTTGACTTGTAAATCTAACAAACATACCAGTAGTCTCTCACTGTAATATTTATTAAGATTGCGGCCGAAGTCAAAGCTGTCGATTGACGGTACACATATTGGCCGTGTCAGAAGCGGTAATACAACATGTGAATAAGTGAGGTATCGATGCGGCGAGGTGACCCGGTTACTTAGCGCCGGTACCTTATTGCGGTGCTCTTACAAGTGTCTAGGGAAACTGTGAGCTGTTATTACACCAAAATTTATGAGGTGAATTGCCTCTGCTAAGTTCCAAGTTTGCCGTAAACAACAATATAGAACTTATCCAATGTTTGGCCGGCGCCGGCCTAATGTGACGTGCGAAATGGAAAGAAATCCTCGCTGAAAAATTTGTGTAAAGCTGTGTTATGAGAGTTTATTAGTTACTTTGTAGAACTTGGCTCGTTGTACGATAATGTAGTGAAATGTCGTTGTACAAGTTTCACACATAATATACGTCTCAGTATTTTCTTATCTAATAGAAATTTAAAAACATAATGACATCAATTCAATTTAATACACGTAGACATATAGTAAAAAAGGTTTTGTTGAAATTATTTAGATCCTATTATGAATACTTAGTTGTAAAAAGCTTTTAATGTGACACATCACGCAACAGTACAATTATCAAACTTTTTACAGTAATTCTAAGGAAATTTTGTATTAATTCATTAATCTTTCATAACAATGGATTGTTGGTAGTTTTTGTTATGCACATAGGTACCTCAATACTCCGTAACACGAGTGACCCATGTAATGTTATTATAATTATTTTATTTCGAATACAATTATAATAATTTAGGTTACTAAGACTCAACGAAAGTTTTGGCTGTGTAGTGAAATTGTTGTAATAGATACTTTTTGGGTTATTCGTTTTCCCTTATAACCAGATTAACCAGAAAGGTTGCAGGTTTCATTCTGATCGTAATCGATTTTTTCTCACATTAAATTGAAGTTTAAGTATTGCGTTAGGCATGCAGTAATAATAATATTAAAAATTCACCTTCATGACTCTCAAGTTTAAAAGATGAACGAAAGTTCTCGTGTCGTAAACGTAAAGTACACTTAACGTTAAATGTAAAGAACCTTACTATTAATAAGGGTTCCTTAGTAAGGCATAACTTTTTTCCACTTAAATACATAATTCGAAATAGATCAAAACTCGTATTTTATAAATCTATCTCTGAACATAGGTATTTTATAATATCTAGAAAACACGCAACTATGTTATATTGCCACTAATGAAAAAAAAGAATACTGTTCGTAGGACTTACAAAAAATTATGTGGATAAGTAATAATCAAAATGAATTTTCAAAGCCGCGCTAAACCTGGCGGCAGTGGCTCCGAGTCATTTCACATGTGCCGTTCATTAAGTGAATATGATCGATAGTTGAGCGGAACCGGAGGTTGGCCGTAGCGCACCGCTAGATCATTACTGATATGCGAATGGCGCCTGCGGTTCGAAAACGCCCTTCTGGTCGTTATTAATTGCCCCACGAACAAAAGCAAATGACTCGGTAGAGGTGATCCTGCGAGGGTGGGTCGACGTTATCCATTCAGCCGGTGTAGACGTCCGCGAAGAGAAATGTTCATTCACGATAGGAGAATTTATGACTTTGATTTACGCGAGACTTTTCACGTGGCGCCCTCGACGCCGTAGTTCGTCCATAAATAGAGAAGGGTCCCCGGCTGACGTTTGGGAGGCACGTTATTATTGCATGTTACGGCGCGCGTCACTGTCAACCATTCAACTCTCATCGCCCGCATTGAATTGATACAGGAAGCGGATCTTATTTGCATATTGACTGGCTTATTTATCACCTTTTACGATTATCGTGTATATCAACTGTCTATTTTGAATTGACGGATTAAACTCAGATTAAAGGTAAAGAGGAATAATAGAAAACTTGCTTTATGCAAGGTATTGCAGGATTGTTATCATGTATTAGCTGGTTAACTTGAATCAGAGTATTTAGTTTGAAGCGAGAAAGCTAAAGCATTAAATTTAATTAAACGTTACATAACAAATACGCAATTTTAAAATGTAAAATTCTATAACCATGTAGAATTAACAGTTATAATCCTATAATATATTATAACTATGTATGCTGTTGGGTATATTTACCTACAGCCTGTATAAAAAAAAGTTATTTGAAAGCTCGTAGCACCTGGTTTTGCTCGTAGCACATGTAGCTCGTAGCATTATGTAGCACGTAGAGCCATGACTAGTTTTTATAACGGGTATAATCCGGTAATATTAAATAATTGTATCAAACCCCCTAACAAAATACAAGCGCACTGTATCAACAATTTATTTCTATTTCAGACAACACTATCACGACCAATATACTTTATTTCAGAGTATTTCCGTCGCTGTGTTAGACAATTGTAAATTACTTGTAATATAACTAGTATAAAATATGAGCTTTTATAAACGTAGTGTCGTTGTTGTCGTCACATTGTTCAGTCGGCATTGCAGCGGCAGTTAGGTAGTTTTATCTCACACAATTTCAATTTTTCATCTGCAGCTGTCAGCTCGGCGGCGGCAGATAAGTAACGTTCGCGTTCGCGTCGCGTCCCCGCATAAAAGTTTGTTCCCCGCCAGTTTGTTCGCTCCACTTCCTTTTATAAACTTTTTGTATAAGCTGCCACCGGCGCGATATCAATAATTCTTACAATTTGTGCTCGTATTCAATCGATGGAAGCCGACTCCAAACTGCCGATTGCTGACTCAAACCTTACTCACCACTAAAAACGATAAATATCTCAACTTTGAATTGCCGTTAATATGAAATCTACAACTATTAATCAACCGCGATAAGAATTGTAAGCCCTCACGTTGACATTTGTGATTTCAGCTTAATATTGCTTTCAAAAATAATAATGTCAACTGTACGACGTTCCTACTAATTAATGAGGCTTGTCCTTCATACCCTTTGCGTAGAGTTCAGTAGAGTTAAGGGCAATAAATGTCAACTGACTGACTTATAGAAATGTAAGTTAAATGATCGCATTGAACTTAAAAAGAAACAATAAATCTATTATAATTGTTTGATACGACACTATAATAACGTTTCTAAAAATATTACAATGAAAGTGTTGTCAAGTTAAATGGGTGATTGGCATTGTAGATAATTATCCCTGTTAAACTTGTCGAGTTGAAGATAGCTTTGTGACCACAGTATTTGTGTTACAAAATCAATCTACTTCTCGGCCCATTCAAGAACTTTGAATATTGATAACTACAGTTGAAGCTTGTCGGTTCTCCTCGTTATTTAGTCTAATTTTACGGACAGTTAATTAAAGCTGTACGTTCTTAGTTTGACTTCGTGGAACTTTTACACCGATAACAACATTAATGAAAACTCGTCTGGATTTGGGCGAAGAGTGGCGGTGACAGAGGCGGGCGAGACGCAAGGGCGGGCGGGGTCCACCGGGTGGCGTGCCAGTCCGCGCCGCGCCGCACTGCCGACGTTACGTCGCCGCGACGCTCACTTTACCAACACTCGCGATCGCGAACCCCAAATATTTTACTACTTATTCCGCGACTATTTATGCCGCGAACTATACATGTACAATAATGGGGACTTCCACCTTCCTTGGAAGAGAAAGGCCTACGAATGTGTTCAGTGTACCGTATGGATGTGTTTTGGTTCCATGTAATATGTGCTGAAGGCGAGTTCCGTTTGTATGGGTGCACTGGTTCGTCGCCCTACGCTGGCTGTCACCCACTTTTGATGATTAAAATGAACTAGTTTGTGACGCACTGTTCAGATGATGCCAGTTACTTTGATGCTATTCTTGTTAAATTAGGAATTATTGGCATAAACTTCATGGTAATTTACAAGTTTGACGTGAAAATTACGTGCGTTTAATTGTGTAAAAAATAATCTAACGTAAATTTAAGCATTACAAAGTGTTAATTCACTATGAGCTAAATTTTAAATAAGAAAAAACATGTTACATCTGACGAAATGAACGAATGATGATATTTCTAAAGGTGTAAGAAAGTGTTTAAAAAAATATAGAAGAAATAAAATCTCAGTTTTAAAAAAATATGAATTACTTATTATTATTTTTTGATGAACATTAATACACATTCTGATAATTGCTAAATCTGTCCGTTGACCCATATCACGTTCAAAATGCATTTCAAATTGGAATTTTTACATCTTAAAAAACTATTAAATGACTTTAACATTATTTTATTGAGGCCTGCACGCGATTTAGTTATCTGAGTCAACTAATACGTGGAAAAGTATTTGTGTAAATACCTAATTAAACTTAGTTAAATGTCTGGAATAACTTTAGCGTTGCCTACTGCGGGCACAGTTAACTTAAACAAAAGTGAGGCAAGAACTTTATTTTTCTATGTCTTCTCAACCCGCATTTATGTTTAAAACAAGTTTTAAAGTACATATGTACTCACTTTTTATATGTTTACATGTGACAACACAATGTTCGGAAATTTAAAAAACCGTAGGTATTAAAATATTTATTTGCTTGACATTTTTTAAAAGTAAATTCATTCTTTCTTTTTTAACGAATTCCTAAATAGATACTCTTTCAAGAGTTGTATCTATGTGTATTGTATGTTAGCAATCCCTGTAGATATAATAATGTAGGTATAATAGATTAATAGAAGAAAATGAAAATTACTTAATTGCTTTTAAAGCCTTCTAACCTGTCCATAGATATCCAAGACGATTTTCTTATTTTATAAAACCGCACGTGCCTAATTCTGCAATGAAATACGCGAGACTTGAATTTATGTTGTCGTAAGTTGCATAAACTGAGTATTCGTAAGTAAAAGGAAACGCTTGCACAGGCATAATAATCATGTTAGGTAACGATTGGTTTTCTTACGTATAACAAACCTGTCATATTGACTTGGTTACGCTAGTTAAATTTAGATTAAAAATCGAAACCTAAACTTGTGTGATCCTTTTATAAATTACCTGTCTGTAGGTACACATGATACGGGTGAAAATTCTAAAGCGTAATTCTAGTAATAATTAATAAAATCAATTTGTATTTCATATATTATTTTAGATGTACATACGTTTCTTAAGTTTAAAAAAAATCGCAATCAAACTACGACCCACTCTGAATCTAGTGCAAAAACTAAACAAATAAATCGACGATAGACTATATATACAATGCGACAAAAACTACGATAACATTTCTTATCTTTTATGTTTAATAGTCAATTCTGTGGTGCTGTCGTCTAAACTACAGCTTAGGTTTATTCCAGAATTCCAGACTTCAGATTCATTCATCCTGTCTTGACGTTATCGCGTAAGACGTCAGTCGAATGGCGAACGGCACTCAAGTGCATTTTATCGCTGCTAGTAATAAAATATCTAGCGTCGCTTCTTGATTGGCAGTAAACGTTTTACGTTAGATATAACACTAGTGCTTCTCATTCAATTGGCGTGTAGACATTGAAATTCTTAGAAGCTTAAATGGTAGCGTTATATTCAGTTGCAGACATGCAGGAGCATTCTGTAGGCAGTTTAAAGCTCCCGCACAGTTTTTTTTAACACGTGGCTCGAATAACATAACCATGTTTATTTTTTTCTGCTTATAATAAATATACAATAAATAATATAAAAAAGAAAGAAATCTGCCTCGTTGGTCTAGTGGTAGCAAGCGCGACTGCTGAGCACGAGGTCCTGGGTTCGATCCCCGGGTCGGGCAAAGTGTTATTGGGTTTTTCCATTTAGAAATTCTCATTAGCAGCACGGAGTCTGGAATTGTGCCCGGTTAATGGCAATAGGCTCGCCCCCTATTACATGGGACTTATAACATAGCCGGCGAAACGTGGGTGTACTGCACCTCAGCCTACCCCCTCTGGGGAATACAGGCGTGAGTCTATAAAAAAAAAATGAAATCTGGGCTACATAAAATTACGTATCATTTGGCTACGACATAGCAATTCTCGTTGTTGTGCTGTTATATTTATTTTATACTTCAACTGTGCCTATACCTTTAAAAAATATTGTCTCTTTCTAAGATGATGTTACGTTTTATTATCACAATCAAAACTTATTTTCTCCATTATTACATATCACTCAGGTTTATAACTATTTGTTTTGTTATCAAAATACCATTAGAGCTTACAGAATAAAACATAAGTAGAGTAGCTGAATTTAATCAAAATGTAATGTTACTGAATATTCTCTATTACAAAATAATAAAGCACATTCCACAACGTAATGCCATTATATTACAACTAAATTAGCCTGTGACTGTCCTGTACTGGGGAATCTTTGACTTGTGACTTAATGAACAAATGATGTCATATACATCCAAAACAATATAATATTAGCAGTCCATATTATATCTGAAATTATCATTTTTATCGTCCTCCCAGTAGCAGTGATAGCCTAGTGGTACGACCGTTAGACTGCCAAGTCAAAGATCATAGGTTCGAATAAGCACGCACCGCTGACTTTTCGAATTCATGTGTGAATTAGAAAGTAATTATCACTTACTGAAACGGAGAAGGAAAATGATGATATTGATTTTTATCCCCTGACGAATAAAAAGGGGATAAGTTTAACATGTATATCTGTTTGAATTTGGCATCGTAGCTTTCAAACGGATGAATCGATTTTGATTTAGTTTTTTTAGGTGACGAAATCGTGTGTTTTGAGCAAAAAAATATCGCGGTTTTCTTAAACTTTAATTTATTCAAATTCAAATTTATTTATTGTAGATCATAAGTTATTAATCTATTATTGATTCTATAAATTATTTTTTGTCCTTTAAGCCGCTTACTGGCTGCCACCGAAAGCCTTAGAACTATAATATTATAACACATCCTAAAATCTACAATCGTATGACTAGATTGCTTGTACCAATAACATACTTACAAGCAATACATAGCTGAGAACGATTATCTACTCACAATCATCTATCTTATACCATAAACCCAGATCAATTATCACCCTTGTAATTTTCAATACAATAAATCTTGGATCCATATATTATGTGTGGCGTTAATAGCTAAATCTAATTGTTATTGCTTACCTTTCGTAGGTATGACGTCACAATTAACTGCCGGGGGCCCCAAACGTTTTAGCACGATTTGATTGTATACCTACAAGCGTAGGTTACATTTAATAATACCCAGAAACAATTAGTTGAGGGAGTGGGTAAACCATGTTCACTCACACTGATGGCTCAATATTGGTCGGTTAAGCATTGCTAAGGCCGGTCATTACTTGGGTGGTTGAACGCTTACACATGATTTTCTCCTTGCCGTGATTAATTTTATTCTTTTTTAAATAGTAAATATGAACTCTTTTGAGGAATATAAAGGTCGACTACCATAACTCCGTTGCGTTTAGCGTTTAAAATAAAATAAATAAAAATACTAAATGGTCTTTTAATGAGTTACTGCTATTTATAGTGTAAGTGAAGTCTGAAATTCAATTCTCGAGTAAATCGTTCTTACTGTTCCAATCTCTGTGAAAGTACTGATTAGAGTATTATATAGCTTCAGAGTCTTCTAGTTAAGTTAATAAGAGTTTTATAACACAAACGGTAAAATAAAATTTTGATTGTACTATAGGACGTTCAGGCTTCTGAGCGCCTATATTAAATGATAAACACTATTAACTTGTATAAATAAATTATATTTCCGTATTAACACATTTTTGTACATATTTTTTAATCCATCTTGCTTGTCAGAACCATTTGTTCTATCTCTTATTTTATTAATAATCTTATTTTAAAGAGGCTGTCACCTCAAGTGGCCAGTTTACGAAAAGTAAACCTCCAAATAGGTCGCTCACCACAGTACCTACTATCAACAAATATTAATTAAATGGAAGTGTCTGTTTGTTATATCAAGTAGCAATTAACTGGATACCTATTCCAAAAAGCAGTTTTTAAAATTTTGACATCTGTCTTTCTAATCTTTTGTTTCGGGTTTTCTTCTAAATAGCTGGATCGATTTTGATGGGACTTTCACTTGCAGGTAGTTGATTTTATAATGCGAAATTTAGGCTACTTTCGACTAAAAACGTTTTGTAAATCGCGCAAATAAAATAAAACTCTTTAATATTAGAGATAAAATCCAATTTGAAGAGCAATTTCACTAGTAATTTTTGTATTTTTGCATAAAAACCATTAGATTTATTTAAACGGGATTATTAAATTCCTACTTTTATTATTACAACGAAGAGTAATAATAAAAGTAGTTATAAAAATAACTTTGAAAATTAATACTTAAGCTGTAAAAAATACGATACTTTGTACTGGAAAAATCTTTGAACTGTAAACGCTAAAAACACCTCTAGCTTTCCTGAAATATACGTCGTTGATGTTATGCTTGGGTCAATTTTCATTGGACCTAAGCGGTAAGCTATTTGCGTATGATGGCGTACAAACACGTACAGCTGATAGCATTGTGGTAGCAGTGTTGTGGGAAAATCATTCTTATTTCTATTGAGTTTAGGTGCATGATGGTCGCTAGTGATTGCCGTGTTGTAGGAAAATCATTCTTATTTCTATTTAGTTTAGGTGCATGATGGTTGTTAGTAATTTAACGTGTATAAACATGGCTGAACGTTGCGTTGTTCACACTCTCGCTAAACTTCACACACTCGCTATCACAAATAATATATTTTTTACGATAGGTCACGAAAAGTTATCGTTTTATAAGGTTTAAAAAGTGTGCAATGAATAGAAATTCGTCAATTCTACAGATTTTATAAAGCAGATGATCATAATTTTAAAACTAGGTTTCGATCAATTGGGAAAAATAATTAGGCTAAAAAAACAATTGCTTCTAGTTTGTGTCAATTCTAAATGTTGTCCCCTTATTTATATTCATTATATGGCGATTAAATTATTATGAAGTTCTATTGATAGGTATACGACTTCATATTTTTAACAACAAATTAATCTATAATTATTATTAACTAGTTTTTTTCCAGCGACTTCGCTTCCGTTCAGTGTTTCTTGAATTTTAAAATTTTCCTAGCAACTATTAACTCTATTTTTTTTCACACACAAATCCAGCCGTTCAAGTAATTCGCTCCCGGACTGTATTATTTTTTTATATGGTAAAATTATACATAAATGTTTAGATATTACATTATATCGAATCTATAATTTAATACTCTGCTCTATTATAAATACTTTTAGTATAAGATATGACGTAAAAGCGTCTGTAGTAAAAATACGTCACAAGATTTAAAGTGATCTTCAAATTCTAACAACTATTCCGTGTTCCAACTCTCGTAAAGATTTCAGAAGCTACGTCCGACGGAAAATGGTCGCAGTTATTTATTTGACTAACATTAAGTTAGGCTTACATAGATACTTTCCGAGAAAAATTGGGTTTTGTAACATTGTGAACATTCTGGCGGTAATTTGTTTGCATTTATTATTGAGATAGTACAACATTATGTGGTTAAATTACATTGTTTACTCACTAATCAATAATTAATTGGATTCTAGTTATATAAATAAAAATTTTAAAAATCCCCAGATACATTCATATTTTTCTACATTATTAAAAAATGAATAGCCTGCAAAAAAAAATTGGTAAAATTACTTTTCAAATAGAAAAAAACTAAATAAAAATCGGTTTATCCGTTTGGTAGCTACGATGCCAAAGACAGACACACAGACACTTCAAACTTATAACATCCCTCTTTTTGCGTTGGGGGTTGAAAATGAAAAATCGCAATCTGTCAGAGGTCGGAGTCTAAAAGCATTTACCATTTTTTTTTAAATTGAGGTCACTGGTTTTATTACAAGAAAAATTAAATTGGTAGGTAGCCTTTTTAAATTGGGATAAAAAGCATAGGTACTTAACTAACAGTGTGAGATGGAAACGATTTTGAATTCTGATAAACATTTCAGGATCGCACGGCGCACGAGTATCTTTGCATTAACATGCTTAACAATCGCTGAATATAGTTGAAAGAAATTACATTAGGGTAGGGGTAGAGTAGGGTAGGGGGTATAGTAGGGTATGGGTAAAGTAGGGTAGGGGTAGACTAGGGTAGGACAGAGTAGGGGTAGTGTGCGGTAGAGGTAGATAGAGTAGGATAATCACGCGTACGAAGTCGCGCCAGGCAGGTAGTAAATAATAAAAGGATTATAGTCAGTAAAATCTGTAGCTCACTCGGTAAAGTTTACTCACAGCTCACT
Organism: Protodeltote pygarga; assembly: GCA_936450705.2. Classification (NCBI taxonomy): domain Eukaryota; kingdom Metazoa; phylum Arthropoda; class Insecta; order Lepidoptera; family Noctuidae; genus Protodeltote; species Protodeltote pygarga. The sequence continues at coordinate 7,466,090 of OW388249.2, read as the reverse complement.
TTGAATGGAAACAAACGCCACTTTTTTTTCCAACAGTCTGTTGGAACCACCGCCTATATTTTACATTCTATCGATGACAGTACAGATATACTTTTATGAATAGCGGAACAGTTATGGTTGTGCGTTCTAGCTGAATTTTATTAGAATATTTTAGTACCTTTTAGAAAATTGTTTCGAAGAGATAGAGAACGCTACTTAGACCTGACAGGTTTTTATATTTAACTTAGTCTAAGTTTTAGTACTTCTCTGTGTTTCAACTAGGCCTTTTTACGATAAGATATATAAAACTGGGAGGCGATTTTTGTCTCCGTTTATTCTAAGTTGACCTCTGTCTCGTGTCGTGACTATTACAAAGAAACAAAGCCTATTCTATGTTATTCGATCCTAACTGTCGAACATCCATTTGATTTAGGTCTCGATCACCATTTATCGAAACTTTCCCTTATTTAGAAGGAATAAATGGAAAAAGAACACAATTGATACAAATCTAATCAACATAAAAGGGTTTAAAAATTCGATTCTAATATCCAACTACTTAGTAAAAACTATACCTTGGTACTTATAAATCCGGAGACAATTTTATTATCTAAAAATATTCTCGATCAAGTCAATTTTTAAATAAATAAAAAAACAAAATCAAAATCGATTCATTCGTTTGGGAGATCTGATGCCACAGACACGTTAAACACATGATACATACGTTAAATTTATAACATCTCTGTTTTTCATCGGGGATTTCTTACCGTATTTGTAAAACATTGTTTAACTCAAACATCACAATTAAAATGATTTTTACGAGTTGTAGCTCAATTGTGTAAAAAGAATACCTAGTAGTTTTGTGAAACAGCTACTTATTATAGAAGTGTTATTACTTCCTTTAATTATAGTAAAAAAGGTACCGTAATCATAATTATATATGTATCAGCATCGTAATAACTTATTTAATTTTTGTTGGCATAAAGTAATTTGTACTCAACAAACTGTCTAATTTAGCTAGAGAATAAAATATTTATAAATATTTAATAAGAATGTGCTAAAACATGTAAAAATTTCACAAAAAATAATAGAATATTTGTCTTAATTTTTCGGAAACAGAATGATGTTCAATAATGAATGAGGGCACAGTAGGTACAGCATTCAAAATAAGTGGCAACTCCCTAATTTCAACATGGCCGACAGTCACAAGTCGTAACTTGCTGTCCCTCAACTTTTATGTAATGACTTTTGTTTGTTTTTAATTTAATTAATTTGAACGGATTATCCTAGCTATCTCGGGATTCACAGAAAAGTTCATTATTGACTGACTATGGGTCAACGAACTTTGTTACGAACAACGAACTTTGTATTTGTAACAAACAATGCCAATAAATTAAATCAGGACCCTCTTACGATACTTGCTTGTTACTCTTCTTTTACGTAGTTTGGTAATCGAGTTATTCAACTCACACGTGTCAAAATCAGAGAAATAAATACGGTTAATTTAAGTTAGGGGAGTTTATTTACTCACGCCGCTACTTCTTTGTCTACCTTCCCGTGTAGCGGGCGTGAAGTGAGGCGCGCGGGCGCTTGTTGTAACACAAAAGATAAATACCACCGTCGAACAAGACGAGTAATTGAGATAAACAGACGTGTATTTCTACTACATAACTTTCTGCCTTCGGATGTAAAGCATAATAAAATCAACGAAGTTCCTCACTAACTTAGTACATTCACTTTTCGTTAAGATTAACGGACGTTATCACCGGGCACACAATCCGATTAACCTTTTATAATTTCATTAGGCTGTTCCGCAGATTATATCACTCTGTAACTCGAATAGCATCAACGTATAAGGCCATCTTGTAATGGTTGTCTAATTCATTTACAGCGTCATTAATGATGTTTTCTCCAGTGAAACATAAGCTCAAATGAGGCGATTAAGCTTTGAAGATGAACAGGCCGGGCTACGATTATACCGTGCCTGCATCCACCACCTATTACGCGAGTAATAACCGGCCACCGCAATACGAGCGCGGCTACGGACAGCTCACAGCCGGTCCTCTTTACAGTCCGTCCTCGCATCCACTCTCAAATTACGCAGATGTATATGAGGGAAACAACGACACCACTCTTAGAGCTGAAGAGAGGCACTGGTATATAGAAAACCATAAAAATTTACAACCTACTTATGAAATCAGTGACGCCATTACTCAAGATGCCAAAGTTAAGAAAGAAGAGGAGAAGAAAACTGAAGTTTCAGTTAGACGTTCTGACACGGGCCAGCCTCGACAGAGGCGGAAAGAGGACCGGTGTTCGTGCGAGTGTTGGCCTAGCACAGACAATAATATTGTGCAAGATAGTACAGGGAATGAGACGACGAGGTCGCTGTCGGGAGTCGACATGGTTGCCTCGTACGGCGTGTATGGAAATCCTAGGGACGACGAAAGTTCGGGATTCGCTCGACTGTCGGAAAAGGGTACTGTGTATGGACAAGGAAGTGATGCTCCAGTGCAGGGTGTGATAGTGAACCAGCAGGGGAATAGTGCAGTAGTGCGCGCGGCGTCTCCTGCGCACACTGCATGTAGCCGGTGCTGCTCGTGGTCCTCAAGCCCTCCCGCCGCCAACTCCGAGGACTACTGTTGGATACACTACTGTCGCCCCGCATTGATAGTCTTACTGCTTTTGTTTTTTCTAGTCTTGTTGGGCGTTTCTACTGGTTTCTTACTAACAAATAACTGTGAGTATATAATTTTATAAACCTATTTAGTCTATATTGACCTTGTGCTAATAGGTAGTAATGGCCGCCGCATTGCGGTTCATGTTATTATAATTTTCCTTTACTTAGGCTTAGGTATACTTTCATAGCCAGCTTGATCTATTGTAGTAATCAAATTACGATTATCATTGTTAATATTGGTATGCCTTATATTTGTATAGGCACAAACTAATTAAATATTAGATTACCTACATTTTCCTTTTATTCACAGAATGAAAGACTTGGCGTTCTAAGAAATTTGGATCAGCAACTTTCCATTTCACATGTCAGAGTAGTAAATCGCTTTGTATTCTTAGAGATTCAAATCGCTTGATCACTGAGTAAATCACATCGCTCGACTTGTTATTTATTAAAATTGATTTTTCGTCATTCAATAGATGTAGAAGCGCCATTCCAATTATTTTCGAGTGGGAATATGATTTTCGCGATTCGCTTATTTGTATCGACAGCTTTTTAGATGTTGGTATGCGTTCATTCGACATATCAAGTACCTATACATATCAAACCTTTCCTGCCACTTAGAATAATTTAAATGAACCCTTTTCTATGTTTTGGTCGACACAGTCGTCTAGAAATAGTAAATTACTCGCAATGATAGTTACAGTTTGTAGTCACTTTTCCTTAACCGTCATTTTTTTTATCTCTCGGTTATAGCTCTTGGGAGCTCATACTGATTTACCAGACTCCTAGCATGAACTTTAAAGGCTTCCAACTAAAGCAAATTAACTAACCTAAAGCAATAGCAACTTAAGGCACCCCCTAATGAAACTCGGGCCAAGGCTTAGGGCGTTGCTTGAGGACAAGCAAGGGGCTAGCTGGATCTGTTTTTTTTAATTCATTTTGATTTTATCGCTACAAGCTTAGCCGTCATCAAATCCATTGCCGTCCACCTATAAAGCTCATCAACACCATATATACCCAAGAGCCATTCCATATTTAAATTTTATTTCCATTTCACCAGCAATCTGTATAAAAATAAATAATTTTCCTTTTTTTATTGAGGCTAACAAATCCGAGCGCTCTCGCAGCTAAAATTCCTATACGACCAGGAACTATACCGCTTACCAATCAAATCCGCCAAGCGATTGTTTTTGCTTACTGGGAACAAACTATTGCACATTTTACGACCGCCATTGTAAATCAGTCGTACACATTCCTAACTTTTATTTATCGCATCGAATTGTTTATTTATTTGTGTTTCATTTTCATAACAGTAATAAGAAATTTACTGTGCTTTTTTTATACTAGGGTGGTAAATAAGTAACTGGTACTTAGACGCTTGTAACACCAGAAATATCAAATGCGCTTTGCCTTGCTCTGACCCTTTTTGGGATTATGAAAGATGAGGGGTGATATTAAAGAAGAAGGGTTATGAAAGGGGGGATTGGGCCTCCGGTTTTCTTTACTGATCACACGATACACAACAGTATGAATACTGTTATTTCACTCTAATAATTATTCCCCGAGAGGTTGATACTACCCCGGTTGACCTTGCCTGTTTATACATGGCTAGATACCACTTTAACAAATCTTAATTAAAACTTTATGAATCGTAGTACAAGTCTGAGAAAATGAAAACATACAGCAAAGAGTTATAATTCAAAAGATATTACAAAGATTTAAGTTTTAAGTATTCTAGTTTTCAGATGTTGAACTAATTATGATTTCGGAAACTTGGATGCACCTGTATATTTGCCCAAAGACGACGCTGTTACAAACACCACTTAAGAGTTAAGAAATGTTCGGTGTTTAAATAAAATACTAGTAGAAACTTCCTACTAAAATTATTTTTAATTGAGAAAAAAAAAGCTGTCGTGAGATTACATTTTCTCGTATACCTATGCCATATACGACGAGTGACGCCGTATGCCTATAATTATGTCTGTAACTGGACACAATCCTAGTGTCGGTCAACATTAAAAAAAAAGTTTACAACGTCTTAATGTAAAGTTAACTAGAACCACTATTCATGACATGATATAGTTTTTAGACATTGCTAAAAGAAAAATAGGCGGAAAAATAGGCGTGAAAATGGATAGAAACAAAAAAGTACATCTAAATAAAAATAAAATAAAGAATATTAAGAGTCTTAGTGCTTAGTAAAATGACAATTTGCCTGCTGACTTAAATTACAATTCTTTAAATGCTATTTTTTTTTTTAATGTTATTCTAAAAAATACAAAAATAAAACAAAACAAAATACTGAGGGTCCTTTGTCCTACATTTTAACCTCGATTTAACTAAATCGAAAGATATATACAGTTATATTGTTGGGTGTATGAATACTGGGTTCCATTTCGTTCCGCTCGTTTTTCTCTCTGGCAGAACATTAATTTTAGTGGCACTCTGGGCGCACAGTCGGATTTTCAAATTGCGGTGAAACCATTGGAATTAAGGAAGTAGCTTAAATATTCATGGAGTGGAGGGAAAACGTTAAAAAATACATCTGTCCCACAATTATGGTGTTTGTTTTGATGGAAAGGCTAGCTTAATAATTTTTAATCCACCGATACCCATTTATGGCATTCAACAAACCATTATCAAAATACGGCTGAAGAATTCCGTTTAAATTCTTCTTTGAGATTTTTTTTTACAAAAGCCTTTTAACATCAAAGAGGTGTCGTCAGTTCTTGAAGGTGCTTTGAAAAATTTATACAATTAAGATGGGGTTCTCGATTGACGTCACGCGCTAGACGCACTCCTTCAATCCACGATTTTTCTATATACAAAAAGGTAGAATAAAATAAAAAGAAAATCCTGCAAATAAAATCTGATTTTTATATAATATTTTTCTTAAATCTTTTGAGTTTACCGACCGAAGTTGTTCACTTATACCTGTAACTTATTGCCTTCGTCGCGTTTCATGAAGGAAATTTTATTCCTATATAAACTTGAATGTTGGACGTGTGGCGCAAAAAGATGGCGTCGAACTTGGAGAGTCGTCGATTAACTTTTAATTAATGAAAGGCAGACTTTTGTTCGCCAACAGTTTTCTCGATATTGATAAAATCGACGGCAACATTTTATCTGATAGATAAATGGAAAAAGTTAAAAATTATAGAGCTTTAGAGGAGTAAGTAGATAAACCTATTGGATGCATTCGTTTTATTAAGATTGTTAGATAGAGATAATGATGTTATGTTAGTTATGATAAATAGAGGATAGGAAAGGGTAGACCTTCTTTTTAAAAGAAAAACCAATATTTGCTATTTTGTTATTCAGCTGATAATAATTATAACTATTAATTGGACAAATTGTTATTATAAAATAAATAATGCATAATTGAGATCTCATACTTTGCCTATTATAGCTTCGCCAAATAAAAATTACACGAAGGTAATTCCTGGGGTTTGGTTTGCTTGTTTTTGAGCTTCCTTTCAGTTGTAGTGTTCGTAATAAAGAGTATAATTAGGTATGTGCTAAAATTCTAAGTATAACAAAATAGTCTACCACATTATTTGTGTATTGGTGAATCATTAAAATATTCATGGAATTTGACATTAACCGTCGTCGTGAGTTTGTAACTCATAACATTGATGTACACACGATTACAAATCAAGCTATACAAAACCAGTATGAACTGACTTCGTATAGTATAGGCTCTTCGTACAATAAGACGTCAGCTTATACTGGAAATGTATAAGCTTGATGTTGAGCCAATTGTACTACCTTTTTCTTTTCACTTTCATAATATTTATATTACTAACAATAGTAGGATAGGTATATCGTTGTGCAAATATAAATAGATAATAGTCTATTTGGAGCAAATAAATATGACATTAGTTCAGGATCAGTCGAGTAACAGTATGGAACGCTTATTGCGTAAGAATTAAGAATTGAGTAAGATAAAATAGAAAATAGAAATAGAAATTGAACATAGAAATAGAACAAGAACTTACCCATAGATATAATTATCCCTGCGGGTATATCAATGTCGTATTTGTCTTCTTTTTGGATTATAACTGTACTAATTGAACTGTAGGACATTCAAACCAAGGGTTGGGTTATTTAATAACTCAATGTCAATATTACATAAAAGCAATATAAAGGTATATTTTAAAGTCTGTTGACATTTTTAATGCGTATTTAGAACTCCTTGCGTTGTTTATACCTACACCGAGATCGTACAACACGGCTGGTTATGCCACCGGCTTTATTTGGAGCAATCATAACGACGAATTTAATCAAAAATCTGCAAATTGTACGCGCAATTGGCGCGAGAGCCGCAGCTCCCGTGCCGCCGGCAATGTACCCGGCTTGCAACGTTGCAATGTTGCCTAACAAGGCCTGCTTTGGTGTGTAGACACAATTAGATTATAATGTAAGTCTCCTTTTGTTATAGCATATTGGCTAGAATAATTAACTATGTTCGAAGCTAAATAAATTATAGTTGGAACACAGAACTGGCGACAGCTTACCTAAGTAGTTCCAGAACAGCTATTAGATATTCATAGGGGAAGGCCAAGTTTATAGGATAGAGCACGCTTCTCTTAGATTGTTCTGTATTCTAATTGCCAAGTAATGGCCATACTGTGATTATTGCACTTATATATATTAGTTGTTATGACAACTCTTTACCCTAATACATATAAATGTAGTTTTCCTATGCATGGGATCTTTTAATGTATTCGCATTTACACAAAATTGTTTTCTATTAAACATGTATAGGATTTTGAAAGTTTAACATAATATTCAGATTATTAAACCCAGGAGTTTGACAATTAGGTATACCAAGCTACTACGCATGCTAAGAGTGAAGCAATAATATTACCTATCATACATTTATGTATGCTCGCGTACACATCAATTCTTGCCAAACGCTTTGTGTGTTGCAATAACTGCGAAGTTAGTTGGAATCTATTCAATAGATTGTAGAAAACTCGGAACGAATCGTTCTTTTTTTAACGGCAGAATTAATTTCCACAAGCGGCGCCGGTGCGGCACGGTGGCGGCAGGGGACTGGTCCACGAGTCACGTTCAACTTTAGCTTTTAAAGCCGAGCGCGAATGGCTAATCGATCGATTAATTTTCACGCCGTTTGAACACGAATTTCTCTTGGAATGCAAGGATTGGAATCTCTAATACCTTAGAATACATCCTCCTACAGATTGCAGGTACCCACTCTATTAAATAACTCCAAGTTTTCATAGGCAAATCAGGCCGGGACAACTATTAAATAGTTTCGTATTTCATTTTACAACTACCATTCCCGAGAGCCTATTATGCCCATGCTAGCAGATAAAAGATAAAACCGTTACCGTTTATTGCCATTTGAGAACAGATTATTTCATCAAATAGCCTATCATAAATCTGTGTTTTATTGAATTTCAACGAACATGAAATTAAATAGATATCAGTGCTATAAACACCAATGATTCCCGGTGAGCATTTCAATCGACCGATACGAGATTAAGTCCGATGCGAACGCAACAGGAAACTGGAGCGAAATCGATTCATACAACGAATCGAGCAGAGGCGGCTGTTATAGCGCCGCAACAAATTGAAATTGATACCATCGGTGGGCAGTAGCGAGCGGCCGGATATTACGGGTGTCAAGCGCAATCACGCACTTGCCAGCGAGCAGAGGCTAGGTGGACGCCATATCTAACACTTTGTTAGATCTATGCGGGACCCTCGTGTTGTCCGTGCGTAATTGCGACAGTCACTTGAATTTGACAAGTACTGCTGGGCTGCGAGTTCATGAACCCACTTTGGTCGATATTGGAAATTTTATTTATATTAAAGTTTGCTAAAAGTATCTTACTCAATGTAGAAAGAAATTGTGTTTTGACATTATATTATATGTGTTATACTTTTTTTACTCGATATTATTTATTTTGTAAAATTGTTTAAATACAGTGATTGTAGATCATACTTTTATTCATTAATTTTAATATTATATTATGATAGAAAATATAATAATCCAAAATTGAAGAAACATAGATATTATTTATGCTATTAGCGGTTTTTTCACGCCACTCTTAGCCGCGTGAATCAGCATTCGCGCGGTAAGTAACTAACGAGCGTGCGTGTAAAGGCAGAAAAAGACAATTTCCCTTACGATATATTAGTATATTTATTATTTGTTGACGATCTATAATAAATAAATCATTTTGTTTGTATATTGTTACTATTAGTCGTTGATAATGCTAATATTTATAAACAAACGACCTAAAATTTTGTTTAAGGAGATAAAAAATTTAATAGGATTTTTTATTATTATTGACTATTGAAGCGTTGATACCTATCATAAAATTTTATCACCCTTAAAAACGTATTGAGAGGATTAAACAGACTTGCTATTGAGTTATAATTTTCAGACTTCGCTATAAAATTAATTGGTGCTATATTTTTGTTCTAAGTTTTCTTGTTTTACATAAAAATGAATAGGCGACGTATATTATTAAGCATTTTCTTACCTGCTTTTCACAAAACGTTGGTTGACTCAATCAATATAAGTCAAAATTGTTCAGGTGAAATCGTGGCTTTTTCGATTAATCATAGTAGGCACCTCCGATCATACGCGTTGTATATAAACCTACCTACTTAGAGCTTTCGGGTTTGACATTTCTAAATCGAGACAGGAATGTATAATTCACTTTTTTTTTGTCTTACAGTGGTTTAATTCAATTAATAAGATATTTTATAATTATATTGATATGATAATTTAAGAATATTTTCGGTAAAAAAATCATCGATATTTAAAAAAAATATCCCTTAAAGGCGAAAAAAGGGATGGGAGTTTGTATGTCTGTATAAAATATAGTATATTAGTCAAATTAGAGATGTGAAAGCATTGATATGTATATCAATGTGTAAAAGTTAGTATTTGGCTGATTGGTTTAAAATAAATAGAAACGTTTTTGAATTTTTGGTTTTATATAGGTACCTACTAGCTTTTGCCCGCGACTTCGATAGCGTTTTCGATCATCAAAAGACACGTAGCGCCATCTATTATCATAATTATGAATGTTATTGTTGTTTTCTTCGGGAACAATATTTTTTTTCGGGATTATAAGTAGGATAAATGAAAGAGATGTAAAATCCAACGAAGAAAAACAGAAGTTCCAGGCGGAGCGCTATCAAAACCGTATTACACGAGAATTTAATCCCCGTAAAAGAGTTAAAATGACTCGGCTAAGTGAAGTTAAATAAACGTATTGTAATTTTATAATACACTGGCTTCTTTTGTATCACAGGAAGCGGGTTAAAGTTAGCATTTATACTTATTTATATTCTTTGTGTTATTACATGAATGAGTCATTACGGTCGCGTTCACGAAAGGTTTCTCTCCAGACATAATTCAATACCTTTTGTGCACACTCTTTTTGTGACTCGTGGTACTTATTACGGTAAAAACCTTCGTGATATCAAACCGTTAGTCACATTCATTATCGTTGTATAAATTATACTCTCATACTCAATTATCGTATAGTTCAGGATATGAGGGTCGTGTTGTGCGTGATTCATAAAACGAACGTCTATGATATTTGACATTCTGTAGCCTAATGATATTGCATTGATATTATCTTTCTAATTTTCATTTTGTTGATTAAAGCTGTTTTAAAACCGAAATCGTCTTCTATTAAAAGGTTCCGTGATTTGTAATTAGGTTTGGAATTAGGTTTCGTGTTTTACTGCAATCCAATTAGTTAGTTATGTTGCGAATGTTTTGATTTGTAATGTAGTCGGTTGCCGATAATTCCATGATAGTAAATAGGAAAGTACCTAAATATTAGGCCTAAGCTTGCTGGAATCAAAAATCTATACCTAAACCTTACTTTATGCATTGTACCTACAGTCGAAAGTATACCTAAACATATAAACACAAACTTTTAACAAACGTAATGAAAATATTTATTGGGCTTTAGTTATTAAGATAATTTAAATAACAGAAATATTGGGACAGTCCAGTCTACATAAAATAATACATATTATTACTTTTATCCAAATCTGATATCAATTAATTGGTGATTTAAATTATTCCATTATACTCCATTAAAAACTCCATTTTTAATTGAATGTTAGTATTTTTTCTCTAGCTATATTTTTCAGATTAGGTATGACCGATGACTTGCAAGTCAGAGGTCTCAAGTTCGAATCCAAAGTACGCACCTCTGACTTTTCAAAAGTTATGTGCATGTTATTAATTAACACCTGGGGGCTTAGCCAAGTTCTACATTCGCTAACGAATAGAAAACGAAAGAAATGTATAGGATGACATTACCTTGATCGATATGTCACGTGACATAACTTGGCAACTTGGCTAACCCCCCTGCTCTGTGCCTCAGAAAACACGTCAAGCCGTTGTCCCCAGCTGTCAGGAAATCTTTGACAGTCGATATAAGGAGTCAGTACCTTCATAAAATCCTGACAACTGATTCATGACTTTAGAATATCGTATCTCTTTGGATTATGGGGGTCAGAAAGGTAGCCGTTCTGTAGAAAACTGATATTCAGCTGCTGCTAAGAAGCCAACCTGAACAAAGATTGTGAATAATAAGGCTAAGAAAATGAAAATGATTATGAAGTTTTTTTTTTGAAATACTAATTAGTTTATGTAAGCATTACTTAATTATTTTGCTTATTTAATAAAAAAGGGGTTAATGAAAATACAATAATAATTTACTGAAGAAAGACCAATCAAATCTTCCAATAATTCAGTTTGTCTAGACCGACGAAACGGCGACAGCTCGCAAAGGTAACGATACCTATCTCTATCAGCTGAGACTTTAATTATAAAAGTTAGAACAAGAACCGGGTATTCTATTTTCAAAAATATAGCTTTTCTAGGTCTTTTTCATTGTATGGGTGATGAACAACCTGGTGTCAGAGTTTAAACCGCCTGTAGGCCCCTGACATAACTTAACACACCTTTGAATAATTTCTCAGGTGTGCTGGTTTTGTCACGATGTTTTTCTTTACCGTTTTAGTAAGTGACAATTAATTTCTAAAACGCACATGAGTTCAAAAAGTCAGAGATACGTGCCTGGGTTTCGAACCAACGACCTTTAACTTGGCAGTCCAACAATCATACTACTAAGCTATCCCTGATTTTCTAGGTAAAACAGACCAAATACCTCCAAAATTATATTAGGATATTCAGTCGATAACGTCGATAAAGGTATGGTTAGTGCGGTAAAGTACTACATGAATCTGATATCGGCTCTTCTTAGAAGGGTTTAGGGTTAAGGTGCCGAATCCTTACAGCTCGGTATCTAAAACGATCTAGGTGGATTTTATTACAGATTTCTTGAAATACATTTTAGGCTCAGTTGAAGAGATTCAGTACATTGTAATTGGATGAAAATAAAATTCTGCTTGATGAAGATAGTCGTGGTGGTTTACGTGACGTGATGGTTAAGGCCCCCTTTGCAAGCAAGTGGGTGCGGTTGTGTACAATGTCATAATTATGTACTTTCTTAGTAAATCTATGACACCACGGCACTGACTGTGAAGGAAAATATCGGGAAACCTGGACTTAATAGTCTGAAATCGCCAACACACAGTGAGCTAGCGTGGTGATTTATGCTCGATCCTTCTCTGCATGAGAAGAGGTTTTAGCCCTATAGTGGGATAGGTACAGGCTGGTTTATTTAAAATAGTCAAAATATGATTATAGGGGGCAATTGAATATGTTGCTTCGAAAATTGGAAATTTCAGGCAAACTAAAATTCAGGAAGATATTTTATTAATACTTTTTTATATAGATATTATGTATAGTTTTTTTTGTCGATGTATGCAATGCAATATAGTTTATAATTTATCGTGTGTAAAACAGAATAAATGAATAAAACTTAATATAATCATTTATTCAATTAAAAAATTAAATTACATATAAAATACATTTTTAAATATATATTAAATAAAAAAAAATATATTATTATTAAAATAGAATAGAGATGGAGAGATAATCTCGTTGTCGTGATCTTTAGCCATCTCATAGGGTGCCGGGCAATCTAACTAAACTATGACATGGTTGTTAATCAAACCACGCATTTATAAAAAAATAACTTTAAATATATTTAGTGCCATTAACCATAGTAGCTTGTGAAACTTCTTGGCAGGAAACTACGAAACGCCTGGAGCTAACTGCTATTTGTTGTTTACCCTTGTATGTTAAGTATTATGTTCATATTGCACTATGTATGTAATGATTTGTATTTCTTTTTTCTATAGATAGATATTTTTATATAACACTAGCTAACCCGTGCCCACTTCGTTGGGCAGTAATTTAAAAAATTTCCTAATCTACCCCTACCCTACCCTACACTCTTACCCTACACTACTCCTACCCTACCCTACACTACCCCTACCCTACCCTACACTACCCCTACCCTACCCTACACTACCCCTACCCTACTATACCGCTACCCTACCCTACTCTACCCCTTTTTCTCACCTTTTGAACCTTTTTGCCATATAAATAATTTCCGTAATTTAGGGGTGGACTACCCCTAACATTTAAGGGGATGAAAAATAGATGTTGGCCGATTCTCATAGATACCGGATAAGCACAAAAAATTTCATCAAAATCGGTCAAGCCGTTTCGGAGGAGTATGGCAACGAAAACTGTGACACGAGAATTTTATATATTAGATAAACTAAATAAATGATTGTAATAAAAAACCTTTCGTCATACTTGTTCGTAAAAAGGGCTTTTTTTTTCTTGTTTATGGCAATCTGCTGATGACTTCAGAAATCTCTTCTAGTGTCATGTAGTGTTTTGTTATTTATTTTCTTGCAAGTATGATGAAAAGCATTGAATGTCACTCAAGTGGTACGACAATTAGTTTTTTCTACAGCAAAAAACGAATCGCTCTACACGAAAGTACTACTAACAAGGAACAAACTATGTAGATAGAGTGCAATTTATAAAGAAAGTTTTACACGAGAGATCATTAATATGACTGAAGAACAAGGCGAACAACCGACCCACTTCAACAATTGTGACAAAAGTTTTGCAACGAATGAGTTTAAAATTAAAAAAGCTTTTTATATAACGTTAGCTTTTAAACCTCAACCACAGTTCTACAGCATGAGCACTGAAGGAGACTCTAACATTGTATGCAGCGATCGAATTCGTTTAACACGTGACTGGACACTGGCGGTAGTTTAATAGCCTCGTATATGTAAAGGACAGGCGCGGTCTACGTCCAACCAATTTGCAATAAAACAATATGGTGCGCCGCCCCAGCACACCCCGACTTGTGGCCGAGCGTTCTGCCAGCCTCTCGTTGTATTTTATATTTATCCCGACTACGGAGCCATTAGTCACGACCTCTTTATGTCACATTACCGATATAACATCTCTTTTTGGTGCGAAATTATTCCAAAGAACTGAAATGCCTCTTTGAATCCATTGGTGAGTATTTTTTTTATGAGTATTTTTTGTGACGTACTAGTTACAAGTCCGACGGAAGAAAGCAAGATAAACTAATTAACATGCAACGGAGGAAAATCGGATTAAAATAACTTTTAATGAACCTCTATCCTTCAATATTCATGAAAACGAAGGTAGGTACCTACTTAATAAATGACGTCTCAGTAGAGTATTAATTAATACTTTCTCGTCTTTTGTATATTTAAATATCTGGTAATAATCTTTTGTTTTACAGCTTTATAATTTATTATAACAAAGCGAAATATTATGCTCCTTAAATTTTTTATACAATATTTTATGGTAGTCAGTCAGGAGTCTAAGAAATATAGTTTTTTTATTGATTTACTCTTCTTTACCTTGTAGATTTTTTTTTAAAAGATCTATAATAGATTATTCCTATCATTTCCAATAGGTACAAATATAGTTTAAAGATACATAATAATAACCAAGAAATACATTAATAGGTATGTAGCTGATAACTAAAACAGACTATAAGTAGGAGAAGTAGTAAGTAAACCAGCCTGTAACTGTCCCACTGCATAGCAAAGGCCTTTTCATATACAGAGACCATACAAAGTTCCGCAAATCAATAAAAGGCAAAGTAAACCCGTATAACTGCTGGTTTGCGTTTTGAATAGGATTTAAAAGTAGCCGAACATTTTTGTGGACACCAAAGGAAATGTGACGGCCGAGGAACATAAAAATAAAAATGGCTGCTCTGACGTTCTCTATGAACGGACATCCTACACGTAAAAGATTTCTTAGGAAGAACTTTTACGTATTCACTTTTATAGTTTTATTTCTACCGACGAGTTGGGCAGTATAGTCTTTCTCACTGCAATTGTATATAATAATTGGTAATTTTTAAATTTATAATAGCACATTCGATGTATAGTTGTCGCTTAGATTTTAGAATACCTTGCCTGACATCGTTGACAAAAATCTGTATGAGTATTGTGATAATGATTTGAATACTGCCTTCAGATATTTACAGACTGATTTCGTAAAAAATAATAAATTTCTAAACTTGAAAATTTAAAAAATGTTGAATTTTTAGTTTAAATAGTTTTTTTAGTTTAATCTTTCGTTCGGGAATCTCATTTACACTTTCTCTGTTTTAAAAATGAAAAGCCTGGCACAACGCCACCGCAGCCTGCAGTGGCGACCATTGTTACACATTTTGAATCCTATATTTTATTCTATAATTTTTATAGTTAACAAGCGATGCGTCATAATATAAAACTAAATATTTTTAGGGTTCCACAGCCAAATAGCAAAAACGAAACTGTTAAAGTTTTGTCATATCCAGTCTAAGCCACTTCTCTCGCAGATTATATTATCAATCAAGCTGAAATTGCATAAACATTTATAACAAAAAACAAAAATTTGAAATAATTGACAATTACAGTAGGTTTAATTAACTTTTCAGGAAAATTAAAATGAATTTTGTGGTATGGACACTTTTAGTAAAAAAATATAAAACTGTGCAATTTATATTTCTGCCTCCTTAAATATTCATTCAAAATGCTATTAATTGATAAAAAAAATATTAAAACATCATTCGGAACCCTTTGTGCGCTTTGTGTCCGACTCGCACTTGCCCGGTTTATTTTATTTTGATGATGATGTAGTCCCAATTAACTACTGGCTACCCGCAGACTACGGCTGTAAATGACAAGCTTTATTGAGTTTTTCTCAGGAATTTAATTTTGAACTTATGTCTAGTAAATTGCTATTAATTTCTACACTTTAGGTAAATTAGAGACTGCTAAACTGTGGTTAGTTTAGTACACCTATGCCAATCTGTCGATTTAAGAAGATTTTTAGATGATTTGAGGTAAACATTCTACTTCTTCCTCTCCATCCAACGACTTTTTCTTCTTCTTTAATGTTATTTATGAATGCGTTCGTCTACCATGCCTCTTTTGTTTTCTATAATAGATATCAAATGTTTTTCTTGCCTTCGTAATTTTCTTAATATTTTTCTGTGTAACCAGCTACATGACGATCTGATATTCAAAATGTGACGGTCTAAGAAAACCCGGATAGGATTAGATGTGCCAATCGTGTAATAATGATGGCATAAATGATTAAATTACACGATTTGCGTTAGAGTCGCGTTCTCGATTCCCGCATGGGCTAAATATTTATTGTTGCACTTATATTAGTTTCGGACTGGGTATTTGTGCATTGTACAGGAAAAAAACAACGTACTCTAGATGACGGTGACGGTAATAAAGATATTTTGGAAATCAAGTTAAAAAAAATGTATACAAGCAAAAAGATTGTGTGTAAATATTGTAGCACGTAGCTATCTATCTACGAATACATATCTACAGTATGTTTTTGCATATACCTACCTGTAATTTGTATTACGTTGTAGAGCTAGAATTTATTAGCTCGTACTTAAGTATTAATAATAATAATTGTATTAAATAATAGTTAGGTACGTATTTGTAACATAATTAACAGGAATGTTTCGTTGTTTCAGATTTACACTATCAGCCGAGACCTCCAGCTCCGGAAGGTAAATAGACAACAGTTCTATATTTTCTTTACCTTTAGTTTAATCATTTTAAATGTCGAAAAAACTGAGATAGCAAGAAATGGCTTATGATAATAGTTTTTGCTGACTTTTGAATAAAATATATTTTAATGCTGTATCGCTAATAGAGGTAGTTAATACTTATTAAAAGCAAAATATGTTGGAAGGTAACTCAATTGTTTAAAGATAATCTTTCCAAAAAAAATTCAAGAAAATTTTATATTATGTCGTAGTTATATAAAATAACAAATAGATACCACAATATATATAGTAATATTCGTTTTAGGGTTCTAATTGAATTAACTGAAAACAAATAATATGATCAATAATTATTTTGTAATTCAATATCCCATCAAAAACATAAATGTAAAATGAGAGCCAAGTTCAATATATGCCTTGGTTGATGACTTCAACGACAAAAGGAGTGATATCTAAATGGGTGCCAAGTTCAATGGTCAGTCCTGATATTTATTTACAACATAAAATATTTTATAATAACTTAAAATAATATTGCTTCTTATAACTTAGGATAATATATTGTAGCTTAAGGTCTGACCTGACTAGTTTTCATATACGATTTTTTCTATATTTTAATATATTTTACTATATATCTATCTGTATCTATATGTCTTGCAATGGTCCGACTAACTGCCTGACTCATCAGCTTCACCGCCCAGCCCAAACCACTTAAGCTAGAAAGTTGAAATTTTGAAATGTTGTTAAACTTATAAGGTAGAAGTAGTTTAAGAAAGGGTTTTCCGAACTTTAACCCCCAAGAGTAGTTTAACAAAAAATCGTATATGAAAACTAGCCAAGTCAGACTTTAAGCTACAATATATTATCCTAAGTTATAAGAAGCAATATTATTTTAAGTTATTATAAAATATTTTATGTTGTAAATAAATATCAGGACTGACCATTGAACTTGGCACCCATTTAGATATCACTCCTTTTGTCGTTGAAGTCATCAACCAAGGCATATATTGAACTTGGCTCTCATTTTACATTTATGTTTTTGATGGGATATCATAACTTTTTGTAAAGAAAACTACACTTATTTCATCGTTGAGAAAGAAGCATGAGGAATATAAATATAATAAAACAATAAATACTACACTGAATCGGTATTCGTAAGCGTTGCCTATGTTTATTATGTGTTGCTCGGGAGAGTTTTTATATAGATTTACTTCTGTTCTGTGTATAATTGTTGTTTTGCCCGTATTACAAGTTTTTGTATGGGGACACCATTTTTTTTTTTTTTTTTGATTTTTTACACGCAATTTCCAAGCTGGATTCGAAATTTCATCCTTCTAGGTCATCTGGAAGTAGCTTAGAATTAGGTACTATAAGTCAGTCATTACTAAAATTTACGATTTTTGGACCTTTATATTTTTGTAACCGTTGGAGCTAGCTTTATGAAATTTGGGCTTCTACATGTCCTTATGAATATAATTAAACACACGTAGTTTTATGTGTTTACGTTAAAGAGGTTTTGAGTTATAGAAGGGTCAAAAGTGGCACCAAATGGTTCGTGTAATATTACACTCGGCGCTGGCTAGCCAATGCTTGAACTTGGCTTGACACGCTGCCGCGTGTCTAGATTGCAGATAAATAATGGAAACAGACATTACCTTGCGGAAATAATTATTTAAATAGTTTTTATTACGTATTTAAAATTTCCAAATTAGATTTGAAAAAGTTCGAGCCGGAAAAAGTTAAATACGTTTGATGAATTATTAACATGTTGCTTTTGTGTTTTCAAAAATCACTTACTGAAGTCCATAAAATAATTATAATTTACCACACGAATAAACGATTCACTTAACGACCGGTTTAAAAGCTTTTCAATTTGATTAAATTTATAGTTTTTACACACCCATAACTTTATGAAAACCCAACATCAATAAAATTAATGAATTTAAAGCCGGGATTACGTTTGAAAATTAATATTATGGGGTTTTACTTTTCGCGAAACTTGTAACGGAATCAATTATTATTATATGATCGGTAAAGGCAAATATTGTCCATCGATAAATAAAAGAGCAAAACCTCATCTCTTTTACCTCGATATGTCTTTACACAGCTGTGGGGTAGTCTGTGATTTAATTTTAAATTACTAGAATTGACAAAATAAATATCGGCGATTCAATATACGTAACAGTTTTTGCATACTGAATATTTTTATTTCGCGATAAAAGTATGAATTATTCAGTTTCGTTTAATTTTGTTTCAATCTAGATGTCACTGAACCTAAACTGAACCTTTTAACAAAATAAAATTCCAATATTTGATTTGCACAAATTTGGTTGGGATTGATATTTTTGTTGAAACATTTTTATGTTACTCTACTTAACTTAGTTTAACTTAACTTTGATTTTAAATATCTCCAATGTGCGAGTGACATTGCGGGTTAGCAAGATAGGCGCCTTAAGAGCCAACCTTACTTACCCTTTTAATTTACTGTAGAAGTAATATAAGTATAACACGCGTCGGATACGACTTCAAAGCTTATCTTTAGTCCACAATCCACATACGTAGGCACTGTGCGAGTGACATGCCTACTACGTCGGTGACTCGAGCCAACAAAATTGCTTTGTCTCCGAGACTTTAGGAGGGCGCGTCCCGAATTATGTGGGCGACACTGAGTTCCACTCCACATTACGTCGTGTTATTATTTTTAAACTATTTATTTTTAATATATATCAAATTAACAACACGTAATTAATTTGGGATGTACATCTTTTTTATAAATAAATCATCTGATATATAAGGTACCTACAGCGAGTTTATTTAAGCATATGTTTTTTTTTTATCTACGTGTTTCAAATAAGATTAAAGACGCCTTTATTTGTCTTAGTAAACCAAAATCCAAGCTTGTCTTATTACAAATTCAGCCCGCATGAGTAGAATTATATTTATACAAAGATAATATGGATAATTTAAACAGCTTTCGCGCCTGAAAAAGCGTCGTGGTGAATTTCCTAATTTTCTTCCATTCACGAAGCATCCGCCATCATTTTTATCTCCCCTCCGTCTCCATTTATCTCGGGGTTCTCCAACAGCGATTCGCGCTCTAACATTTTGTTTGTTTCTTATAAAATTGTTATTTCCGACTGCTTTCTTTTCTTAAGCGGATTCGTCTGCAACCTTTACATGAAAGCCAAGGAAATGAATTCGTGGAATCTGATTCTTGACCTCTTTTATAAGGAACAAATCCTATAATAAGAACAATTTGTCATCTCCGATGTTACAGGTTATTTATTTGAGTATAAATATTGTTATTTATTTCAGTAACATAATAATATAGGTATCATGATTGGGAATAAAATGTGAGATCTAAATTACATTATATAGTAAATCTTACGAGTTGCTATTTACGAGAGCTCTATGGGATAATTTATACTTAATTATAGTGCTCAAACATAAACACGTCATCGTCAAACAATTCTGTAAGTACTCGTGTATTTCAATGAAGTTTATTATATTCCTCGTTATATTCGTCGCGTGTTAGTCGCTGTATAATTAATTGTGAGTTAGGTTTCGCTTCGTACACGGAGTTCATTTGTTAGTTATTATTAAGACAACTGGAGTCAAAAAGGCAATAGATAAGGCACTTAGTCAATATCAAGCTGCAGAAATGAAAGTTGTTATTGATATCAATGAGTTCTGAATCGGCAGCTTGTCTAGTCAAAAGATTTTCAAGCATTCGCACCCTCTCTTCGGCGCAGGTGTTCAATGTCTGCTCTATTCTTACCGTTATTAAAAATTTTCAAAGAAACGCTTTGTGAAAAACAATCAAAAAAATTCGAGTAGGTCTAACAAAAGCTTGGTTGGATAAAAAATTCGGTTCGGTCAATTTTTGTAAATCCTATTATAGATTGTTGAATGTAGAGAATTTGAAACCTTTCCGATTCGAGTCTTTTTTATGGCTTTCCTGTTCATTCAGGCATACTTACGTCTGGCAGGAGTACTGTGAATGCGCAAATGAAGGTTAGTTCAGTAACCTTCACTCCGTATGGTTTAGTCCGTGCTAGTCGTACATAACATCCCTTACCAGCCTCTGGTGATGTGGTACCTATAAAGGGATTCCCACATGTAAAAACAAAAAATTATGTACCTACGTACTTAATGCAAGGTTACAAAGAGGAAACATTAAAATCTGTATAGATAATTCAATGTTTAACATTACACTGATTAATAGGCAAAGGGTTGTATTGTTGTATAAACTATTTGTATTATTTGTGAGTACCTATATACAGTAGAGCACTCAACACTTGAAAGTTTGTGATCGTGAAGAATATTGTAAATTAACTTTTAGTAAGCCGCTGTGTGCCTTGGCGCCCGACATTATCTGCATAGAATTTTAACAAGACGATAGAAATCGGTAATCTCTAAAGCCTGTTCTAACACAATGCTGTGGCGAAACGAAAACTCGCATCTTATTTTAGTCCCCCTTAACAATTTAGTCACGCCTCTGACTCCCCAGGTAGAAAATTGGAAATTGTGTCATCCATAGCAGAGTTCGCTAAAGAATTATATCTTCTTCAAAGAATTCACCGCTGGCTTGCGACGAGGGATATCAGTTTTATTAGCGCTATTCACGGTCGAGCCAGACGACGTACCTTAATCAATTCCGTCACTTTTCGAATATGTAATTTTTTATTTCAATCGAAGGAGGATATTTTTCTCGGAATTCTCGGAATTATTAGGTATTTAATTAGCAGTGATAGTCTAGTGGTACCTATGACCAAAAGATTCCCAAATCAAAGCTCGTAGGTTCAAAATCTGTATCTCTGCATATATCTGAGTATGGTGAATGCGCAAATGACACCCGTACTTCCGCCCAGAAGTTCATAAAGAAATGCCGTGTGGTATTTAGTCCGTGAGATTTGAACTTAACCCCTAACGAGCACCTTTTTTGTGTTTGGAAGAAAAGACACACTAGATGGAAAAAAGATATTTATCTCAAATTTTTCGAATTAATGTGCGTGTTAGAAATTAATTAACACTTGCCGAAACGGCGAGGAAAAACATAGTGAAGAAGCCAGCATACGGTGTGTAAAGCCATATGTTTCTAGGCCTACGGGTGGTTTAAACTCTGACACGAAAGGTTCGAAAGGAAATGCTATACTTAGGTAGACTATTAAGTACTTAATAGTGTTCTAGGTATTCAAAAGTTGGCAAAAACTACATATATTTGTCCGAGGTCAAAATTATGGTTTCTAAGATAAATTAAAAAGCGTGATGTTTCTGTATGAGGTTTTTATTCTCCTCTATTATAGTCACCGTGCTTGTCCTTTTTGTTGGACAGTCGTACCGCTGTCGTTATTTTAATAGGCGAATCGCTGCATCTCTCTTTTTATTTTTCAGAAGCGTGTGAAAAAACATTTTGTCGTTGGGGCGCGGAGTGTGTGTCCCTAGGGGACGGGCGTGCCCACTGCGCTTGCCCCACGACTTGTCCCATATCACCAGCGCCTGTGTGTTCGACCGCAGGCCGCACGTACCGTAACCATTGCTATTTACGTAAGGAAGCTTGTGAACGCCGACTGAACCTACGCGTCAAGCATGAGGGCGAATGTGGTAAGTAACGCGCTACGTTATTACATGAAATGTTATTTATTTAACGATGATTAAATGTTGCTCGTTGATTAAATGTAAAATTATATTTTAGACTTGGGGTAAATTTAGATTAGACTAATTATTTATGTGTCCAACTTATGGCGTATAAATGTTTGAGTATGTGAGGAAGTTGGTTACATAAATATTCTATGCATTTCGATTAAAAAAACATTGACTGTCTTTACGAAATTATATGAAAACAAATATTTCAAAAAAATATCGATCAATATTATTATTTGTAACACAGTAATCTACTACTACGCGCACACAATTAGTTCGTGCTGACTTATAGTCTCAGAGCGATGCTTCTGTAGTAGGCATGCAATTTCCTCAGGATGTTTTGTTTCGCTCATGTTTCCCGAGAAGTTAAAAACAATTGTTTGTGACGTTTGAATCTTCAAGTTGGTAGTTTTTTAAGTCAAATGCGTACGCTTATTCTACTTTTTTCAATTTATCCTTATCACACAAGTACCGACTGTGCATCTATTCATGTAGGTACTTAAGGTTTACTTTTCAAAATAATACGTGGTGTAAGGGTAGATTAATACATTCTTTATATTTTTGTTGTCTATACAGATGCAGGAGATCCATGTACGGGGGTATCATGCCCAGTGGGCGCTCGATGTGTTGCGGCTTATGGCCAACCAGAATGTAGATGCTCCCGCAGTTGCCAACGACGCAAGCCAGTGTGTGGCACTGACGGCAGAGAGTACCCGTCCGTTTGCCATCTCGACAAACATGCATGTGACAACCAGCTCAATACTACCATCAAATATCATGGGAAATGCGGTAAGTTATACCAAATCTAAAGCCAGAGTTACATTATAAAATTAGTGGCATAAAATTACTTTCACGACACTAGTTTTATAAACAGTTTCACGTGTAAACATCAATGCTACAATGCTGCATTGTAAAACTTCAAGTGTCGTGAAAGTAATTTTATGCCACTAATTTCATAATGTAACTTCGGCTTTAAATAAATTATATCTAGGTATAAAATGTACATTTTGATTATATACGAAGAGAGATATTCAATACCAATTTGACAAAAATGAAACAAAGACAAAACAACGTACTAATAATAGAACTGTAGAATACTTATTCAAACTCATTACAAAGAAACACTTAATTTTTATCCATCATCCATTCAGTTTATGATAGGACAAAAATACGCCTTTTCTGCAAGCCATAGTAACTTTAATGAGGGATTATCAATTAAAATATAATGACCCCGTATTGTTAGTGTCGATCTTTGAGAGTATAAAAAGGAACTCGTTAAGAGGAGGTCTTTTCTTAATAATAGACACGGAGCACACAAAAAGGGTCAACATTTCATTTTGCCCGTGTCAGATGACGTGACTGTCCCAGAATGAAATCGGGCTTTCTAAGGAAACGTGCGTAGAAAGGTGACACGCCTTCTGTCATTCTCCTTTTATTGAGAAGGATTTTCCTAGTATCAACGTTAGTAGTCAATGTCAGCAGTAGTTACTAAGATATTTCCAACATTTTATGTCGGTAATAGATGTATTTGTATAGAAATTTGTGTATAATTTCTGGCAAAGTTATAATTTCTGAAAAGAAAATGTTATTTACCTATCCTATATTATTCTGAAAGTCTAATAATTTAAGCAATAAATTGCCTACCTGTATAAGGTAAAACCAACTCCAACTCGTTCAAATATTTTTTTTCTTCAAAACATAAATTGGGTCGTCTGTTTTCTTTTTCATAAAAGTAATTTAATCACTTTTACTCGCTAACCCTTTTCGCTGAACTTGTCCCAGAATATTCGATCTGAACTAAATTTGTACAAGACCGAATGCCCGCACATTCCGACATCCTTTGTGAGGTTATTTATTTACATTACTCTAGCTTGCTTTGGCGCTTTTATTAGATTGTTTCTACATAGTCTCTTTTATAAGACCAAATAAATTACTGCTAAGATGTGAAAGCAGCTGACAAAAGTTTTCTTATATAGACTTTCCATGCACGTGTTTTACTGTCTCATATTAAATGAATTGAACGAGTTCGACAGTTTACATTGTCTAATGAAAAGACGTTTGATCAGTTCTTTCGCCTTTTGAGATGCATTTTTCTTACAGATCCCTGTTCGGATCATGAATGCGCTGACGGGGGCATATGTCAGTTAAACGAAGTGCGCGCGCCAGTCTGCAGATGTGGTCCTCCTTGCGATCTGTTGGTGCGCCCCGGCTCAGCAGTGTGTGGTTCCGACTATAGAGACTATGCAAGCGAATGCGCCTTGCGCCGAGAATCATGTCGAACACGACAACAACTCACTATTGCCTACAGAGGAGAATGCGCTTCAGGTACTTATCACATTATTTTCAAACAAATTGCAAATCCTTGAATCTTGCACCTTATGTTTTTGAAAATCTTATTTTATAATAAATAGTCTTTTGCCCCAAAACCTAGTCTCCTAATCTAAAATTAAATCTTTATTCGGAAATGTAAAGAGCGGGCTTATTTGTATCCCGTGTTGGGGAGACATTCTGTCCTTAGAAAAGTAATTGGGTACGAGCATCGAAGCGTCAAGACGACCCGAAAGAAATTATTGTGGCAGGAATGGAATAATTTCGTTACTTAGTAGGTATTAAAGTTTTAATATAAGAAGTGCTATTTTCTCTCGCTTTCAATCCATCAACGTTAACTAACTTTTGTGTTAAATTGTTCGTAATAAATTTATGTCGGGGTCTTTCAGATTTAATAGATTTAAAAGCTGGCACGGGCATGTCTAAATTGATAGTAAGAAATATTTTTGGTAATTTGTAATAGCTCAACATCCGTGTGACTCGGTCAAGTGCGGTTCTCGGGAGCACTGTTCGTTGGACGCGCGAGGAGTGGCGGTGTGCGGCTGCGGTTCAGAATGTGAGCCGGTAGTGCGGCCTGTCTGTGGTTCTGATGGTCGAAC
Organism: Protodeltote pygarga; assembly: GCA_936450705.2. NCBI lineage: Eukaryota > Metazoa > Arthropoda > Insecta > Lepidoptera > Noctuidae > Protodeltote > Protodeltote pygarga. The sequence goes on along the minus strand of OW388249.2, from coordinate 7,440,861 downwards.
GTATGACAGCCGCTGTCACTTGGACCGCGCCTCGTGTCTAGATAATCGAGATGTACGAGTTGCTTACACAGGACCCTGTGGTGAGTAGAATGTTTTGAAACGTAAAATTAAACCAGTACTATGTAAAGTTAACCAATTGCGTGGTTAGCTTCGATTTTGTTTGAACATTGGTTTAGGATTTTCAGCAAAAACTTGAAATTAATATCTAGAATATAAGTTTTGTGTGACTTTTTCTATTTTTTGAGGATAACATTTTTTTTGGGTAGTGTGTCAGTGTTTAATGTTAACCTATTATGTTGAAAGTGACTTCTCAAAATACTTTTCACGTTTGCCCGGCCCATTACAAAAGCAACCCTGAAATGTTTTTAGTGTAGGTATGTAGATTAAAAGGAAAGGAGTATTTTTGAGTAAAAAAAAATATAGACTTTTTGAATGTATTCGAAGATGTAAATAATGTATCCATCATTATAAAAGATAACAGTTTCGGAATACTAAACCTAAGTATTGTTTAAATTCATGCCGATTTTTTATTACCTGTACATCTACCACTTCTTTATGGAGTTGTTCTTTGCATATAAAAAGGTTTATTCTGTAACAATAATAATTATTATTAGTTTTGTAATACCAACGGAATATCATATCAAACAAAGTAGGTAAATCCTGAACATTTCCCAATAGGCGTAGAAAACCCTTGCGCTCGCGCGTCATGTCCTTGGGGTGGCGCGTGCGTGGCGCGCGGCGGGGCGGCACAATGCGCATGCCCGGTTTGCGATGCCACGCTCACGCCCGTGTGTGCCTCCGACCGCAACACATATGGCTCCGAGTGCAAGATGCGGATGCACGCTTGTCAAGAAGGTGTTGCCGATGGAGACCTGAAAGTGCTATATAATGGAACTTGTCGTAAGTACAGAAGGAACTACAACTGATAAGATTGGTATTCGAGTGATAAGTAAGGCATTTGTTTTTAACTCTTAACTTAAAGGTTAGTACAGACACATTATAGTATTTCCATGTACCTAATTTGTAGGTAACATTCTTGCGAATGCTCGACGATGTGTTTGACGTAACATTCCTTTTTATTTTGGATAATCTCTTCCTTGAAATATTGGTTTTGCTCGATGAAATGTTATTACAAATTCCCTCATAGTTTGTAAATTGATATTAGGTATAACAAAATATCGAGCGTTGAGTTCAATGTTCTCCTCAAGTAAATGCTTTAATGTATACTCGCCTTAATTAGTACGTAATTCTAAGCCACTAGTACAGCGCAACAAAACCTCCCTAGACACTGAAAGGAAAGCTTCTGTAAACTAATTTATTAGGATAACTTTGCTAATTAAATAAAGACACCCTAAATAAAACATTGTAAGTGTTGTTGCGAACAAAACATATGTTACAAATTATATTTACGATTTTGCAATTCAAATAGATATCTATCTACAGTTTTACAATTAATATGACGTATGTTCGGGCAGTGATAATATATATCTCCAATGTTTAGGTTCAAAAAGATATCATAGGTCATCTAAATAAAATCCTCTTTATTGTTAAAAAAAAATTGTTAATATAAGTTCCTAATTATATTATGATGAAAATCTTCTTTCCATCAGATCTATCTGTATATATGAATGAAATGCTGTTCTTTGGTAAATGCATCATTTGAGAACGGCTGGACTAATTTAAAGATATTTTTTAAATATTCGTAATAGTCCGAATATAATTTTAGGATAAGGAAAATTGTAAATTTTGTATATTTTTAGTTTGACGGAAAGAAGGTATTATCTTTGAAAGTGCTCCCAAAACTGAAGTTAAAAAAAAAAATAGTCTCAAACTTTCGCGAACACTCAACATAATGAAACAACTTTTCAACGGATATAACCCGCGTTTTTAAAATAAATCGTATTATCAAAATAAAAACGCGAGTTATATCCGTTGAAAAAAAAGTATAATAAATATAAATAAACCAGCCTATATTGTCTCACTGCTTGTCAAATCACAAATCGAGGTGAGGTATAACATTAAGTAATACTCGTGTGCATCTGGATTGAGGGCCCATTTTTTAAATCTTTGCCAAACGAAATAAGACTTATAGGGCAAGCACTTAGAAATAAGTAAAACTTAGGGCAAGGGGCCACGAATTTCTAAAACGCGAATTAAAACTATTATGACTAAATAGCTTGGGCCCTCAGTCCAGACGCTTGCATAAAGTGGCATATGTTCAATCTCAGAAAGTACTATCTCTGGGTTCATATTTTTTATTTAAGAATCTACTTAGGAATATGTAACATATTTTCAGAAATTTCTAGATCTGTAGAATATGACATTACAGATTTATGGCGGTTTGCCTTGGGCCCTCAGTTCAAATATGTTTGAACTGAGAAATCTGCAAAACATGAATTTATCTGAAGAAATACATAAATACGACTTTAATATATGTTACTTGGATGCCTCTGTGAATTTCTAATAAAGAAATAATGACACAAAAGTTCATTGTTAAAAAGTAAATACAAGTTGAAAATTCCTAAAACGTCTGAACTGAGGGCCCAAAACTTTTGCCTATATTGACTAAGCTTAACCTCATAGACTAACGCAAATTGGTATAAGTTTTCTTACAAATTACTATCTAAAAGGTTACGTACCGTCCGTTCTTCTAAATGCCATTCTTTAAAAGAAACTTTCATTTTTACATTTTCTGTATGTAATAATTATGTAGGGTGACCATAATTTTCGTCATAAGTAAGTACTGTGGGAAGCCTATACGACCTTCATGAAGAGCTACGAACCTGCTTGCGCTAAGACATAGTGCGATGAGCAGCTCCATTTCTTCTTTTTTATTCAAGTGACGGACGTCATCTTTTTTAAATCAAAAATATGTGTTCTTTTGTTAAATTTAAATAATTTAAATAATAATTTTATAATAATAAATATTGAACAGTCTACAATCAGCTCGCAGATGAATCACTAGTTTTATTTAACCTAGGCCAATCTTAGTGTAACTACTTCTGGATCAGTATAGTCCTAGAGTGTTAACAGTACCTTTCTTTTTACCCTCGGCGCAAAAAGAGAGTGGTTTTGTAAGTTTAACGTGTCTGTCTGTGTATCTGTCTGTGGTATCGTAACTCCCAAACGGATGAACCGATTTTCGTTTAGTTTGTTTTTTGCGTCATAGATAATTTTTATCCCGAGTGTTCTTTGCCAGGTTTCATGAAAATCTTAATATACCTTAATTTCATAATATACCTTACCTATTGCATATACCTACTACATATATTATACAGGGTTATTTGTAAAACACCAGCATCCTTCAAAGGGGTCATTAAACTCAACATTATGAACAACTTTTACTATGGGACCAACCCTGAAATCGCAAAAAAAAACAGCTGTTTCATACATTTTGTTGAGTCATGTGAACATAAATGTATGGAACAGCTGATTTTTTTTGCGATTTCAGTGTTGGTCTCATAGTAAGTTGTTCATAATGATGAGTTTAATGACCCCTTTTAAGGATGCTGGTGTTTTACAAATAACCCTGTATTACATGTATATTGTATATAACTATTATATAGTACTAGCGGCCCGTTGCGACTATGTACGCCTGATTATACTACTTCTACACCTACTCTACCCCTACCCTATTCTACCCTACACTACTCTACCCCTACTCTACCCCTACCCTACCTTACCCTACTCTACCCCTACCCTACCCTACTCTACCCCTACCCTACCCTACTCTACCCCTACCCTACCCTACTCTACCCCTACCCTACCCTACTCTACCCCTACCCTACCCTACTCTACCCCTACCCTACCCTACTCTACCCCTACCCTATCCTACTCTACCCCTACCCTACCCTACCCCTTTTTCTCACCTTTTTAATCTTCCCTGGACCTCTACAAATAATTCAAGATCAAAATTTGCCATATCAGTCCAGCCGTTCTCGAGTTTTAGCGAGACTAAAAACAGCATTTTTATATAATATAGATATAATAATTATGTAGATATGTACTATCGTGGACAAAGCCGGTGCACCACTCTTAAGGTTAGAATCGCTTGCACCCGACGACCGAGCTAGCTATTTAGCGCTAGCCGGACGTAGCATCGTTCAAAGCATTTTGATCACAAAGTGGTGCACCGTTCGTGTCCGCGATAGTACCTACTGCCTTATTGCAATGATGAATAATTTTATCATGGTCACCCTACATAATTATTACATACAGAAAATGTAAAAATGAAAGTTTCTTTTAAAGAATGGCATTTAGAAGAACGGACGGTACGTAACCTTTTAGATAGTAATTTGTAAGAAAACTTATACCAATTTGCGTTAGTCTATGAGGTTAAGCTTAGTCAATATAGGCAAAAGTTTTGGGCCCTCAGTTCAGACGTTTTAGGAATTTTCAACTTGTATTTACTTTTTAACAATGAACTTTTGTGTCATTATTTCTTTATTAGAAATTCACAGAGGCATCCAAGTAACATATATTAAAGTCGTATTTATGTATTTCTTCAGATAAATTCATGTTTTGCAGATTTCTCAGTTCAAACATATTTGAACTGAGGGCCCAAGGCAAACCGCCATAAATCTGTAATGTCATATTCTACAGATCTAGAAATTTCTGAAAATATGTTACATATTCCTAAGTAGATTCTTAAATAAAAAATATGAACCCAGAGATAGTACTTTCTGAGATTGAACATATGCCACTTTATGCAAGCGTCTGGACTGAGGGCCCAAGCTATTTAGTCATAATAGTTTTAATTCGCGTTTTAGAAATTCGTGGCCCCTTGCCCTAAGTTTTACTTATTTCTAAGTGCTTGCCCTATAAGTCTTATTTCGTTTGGCAAAGATTTAAAAAATGGGCCCTCAATCCAGATGCACACGTAATACTCTACCACGCTGACAAAGTTCGTGTTGGTAGAGGCGGGTTTATAATAGCTCGCTGTTAGAATAGGTAAGTATATCAAGCCGTCATTCAAGCCTATAAGGCCTTCAAAAGAAAAAAAAGAGAGGAGAGGAAAGTGCTAGATTAATGTTATTTTATTTTATAAAGCTGAAACTTGGAGTTAAATTTCATTAAATAAAAACTTCTCAACAAGAAAAGACTGTAAAAATCGACAGTCGAGAGCTTGGCGCCGCTTCATTACGCTTCTTAAAAGGTACAGCATGAATATAAGTAGATAAAAGCAATCGCATTTACCTTAATTAATTATAACTGTATTATGTAGTCGCTCATATTGAATCATTTACATGAAAGGTTTTCCGAGTAGTGCCTGTAACATCGTACTCGTAATAAACCCATGTATTTTTACATGGACTCTCATTTATTTCCGCTGAAACTCATTCAGTTCAATTTGCTCGCGGGACTCAACATAGTAATAAATTGTTCGTAACTCTATCATTGTGCACTGAAATGTCAATTAGAGATTAAAATAGCTCAATGGAAATTGAACGCGACGCGGATTGATGAAAGGAGAATACGGATTAATTTAATTATTTAAAGGCGTCCGAGCCCGACTATTAATTATTGAAACAATATTTGATAGAGCCGTTCACCGGTGCTTAGTCACAGTTTAATGGAATTTCTTTCAAAGGGTTTTATCCACTAGCCGATAAATCACAAAGGCTACTTTAAACGAAATATTCTGCCTAATCAATCATCCTGTTAGAAAATTGCGTAAAAGCAAAATTTATGGGCATTGTGTAATTTACTGTTATGTTTTACTAAATTGACATATTTATTGTTCAAGGTTTGGGAACCTGAGTTTTACTAAGTGTAATCAAATTATATACATACAAAATATAAGTAGGTACCTAATATATTTTACAAAGCAGTTAGCTCAAGGCCAAACTAAGTTTGAACAAGGCAACACACAATTTTCCTTGACTTTTTTCATCTTGTATAACTTGTAGAGAGTAAAGTCAAGACCTATATGAAGTGACCTCGCAGTAGAGCACATAATTTTAGACGTAGTGATCATAAATGTTCAATATTTACTTATACGTGTGTTCAGAGACTTGTTCCGACATCGTGTGCAAGGGTGGCGGCGACTGCGCAGTGGACGGGGACTCCGGGCGGCCCATGTGTCGCTGCAACCACAACTGTACCGAGGCACAGGTATGCACTGAATTTACTAAACCATATTTATTACTCCTTCGACTTGGAACCAACCAAGTTTGGAGGCCGCCAATATACTAGCTTGTAGCTAGACTTTATGTTTGTGTTAAATGTAATTCCGCTTATGAATTGATGTCAAGACAATATTAGGTACCTAGTTGATAATTTGAAAACCTTTGTAGACGATAGAAAATTATAACTGTAGCGGTGAAACTCACTTCGTTTGAACTCTCCTTCTAATCCGTTTAATTCGGCATAAAACAATTTCAAATGAAAGTATGTCATGTGAAACTTTGAAAGTACACACCTTGTTGCCCATACATAGAGTAAACTTAATGTACCGCGTAGGAAGACATGGACATTAACACTTTCCTATAGGTAATAAAACGATTTTACCAACGTTTTCCTTTCTAACTACGTAACTATTGACAAACTGCAACAGACATGATTTAAAGTAAATACCATTAGAGTTTCTCAACTATGAGTAACTGTTCCGCCACCTATACAGAGTTAGCATGTCAGAACACTCGTTAGTTAGTTAATTAATATTCCTATAACGTAATGTTAAGGCCGCTATCTCGCTCGCTCATTGAACATATAAAATATCTGCATGTACGAGTAGTTACGAAAAGTCGCAAAAAAAAAACAAATTAATCAGAATAACATCACAAATTTTTAGCTAAAGTATCAGTTCAAAACAAGTTTTTATACATAAAAATTACCTTAACAAAAATTCGCTTAAAGCAATTTTTATGTATGAAAACTTGTCCCAATTATTTATATTTTTGTTGAAATTTTGTCATTTTATGCTCCTTAACTAGGTTTTTGGCGATTTTAGTAACAATATTCAGAGATTTTATATCTTCAATGTGCAAGCGAGGTAGCACTTTAGCGAGTATCGGCGCTTTAACGGTGTAAAGCTTTGCGTTGAAATTCTCGTCTCATCATAGCAATAGCCTTACCATATGACCGTGATAAGAAGGAATTCCAAACCTCCTCACGTGGTAAAGTTACACGTAATCTATTATAATTAATTGTAACTCCTTCAGTATTTGAACAGCGTTTCGAGTGGTATTAAGAACGATATATTGAGCAATTAGATATTAAGTTATGGTAGTTATCAGCTCAAGTTGCTGTTGTTGGAAACTAGGTACGATGTAATGTGTGAACTAGTAGAGAGTTTGAGCTCTTTGTGTTTCGTGTTTATGCAATTAATATTATTTTGTCTTAATATAATATATAATTGAGCAGCAATAGCCTAGTGGTATGATATGACTGACAAGTCAGAGGTCTTCATTTTTCTATAAAACAACATCAATTGCAATTATTTTCAAAAAATTCCAAAAATAAATTTTAAATTTAATTATTTTTTTGTTACAATGCATCCTAGTGACCACCGATAAAATATTTTGCAATGATAAAGTTAGACCATATAAAGGTGTATACATATTTGTGTAAGAATAATTTATATAATTATTTTATTAGGTACACATTTAATTAACCTTTTGAGCTTCGAAACCAATATCAAAATTGTACAAGATTGTAGTCCACAAAGTACTTATGAAGTTTAACTTCGTAATAACTTCTTAGGGCTATAATTTCAAACCAATCAAGTTAAGTCGATTTTAAACAATACACCAAAATAAGCTGAACAATACATAATTGGTGAAATAGAAGCTGTGATTTTACCAGTTTGTTTTGGAACCGGATAATAATAAGCTTAACAACAGTATCGTTCAGATTTCTCATCATTTGTTATTAATTACCTAACTCTGTTTACATTGTTCTTTAATAACTTAATACTTAATTGTTGGAATAGACCCCAAAGTACTTGGGGTCTTGAGAAAACGACTTATAAGGAAGACTTCTTAATTAGATAAATGTAAGCTTCGTTATCTGTATTACCTGTAGCTTGGGCATTCAAACAACTATTTTTTAATTGGCTGCTAGGTTTAATAGATTTTTGAGCGTTGAGATTATCTATCCATAAATAGGTAAACACAAAATAGTTCAGTACCATTTCTCCTACTGTTTGTGAATCGTCTTTTTTTTTGTTTAGTAACTATTGATAAACTTTAGTATTATTATTATTTAAAAAAAGTTGATTATGGTCGCTAGCGGGTATGCTCACATGAGATCCCAATCATATATTACATAAGCTTTACTATTTAAGTAGCTCTAGATAGAGAAGTGGAAGATAATTAGAAGCCTTTCACCACTTAAAAACAGCCCAAACGATTTGGCTGGTTTTTTTTGTTGTATTCGGAACTGTCAGGAAAATTTACGTATAAAAGATTTTTAAAAATGAGAACCACAGAAATGACAATTTTTGTTACGAAAAATTTCTATATAGAAAAACTCTACAGCAGTTTCCTCTATCCGGGGTTCGAATCCAAGACTTTATAACTTGTCAGGCACGCTTCCCACAAGATGTACGGGCCAATTTTAGTGATAAATCTTGGAAAATACCGAAAGGGCGAACGATTTATGCGGTCAGATATAAAAGGTATTCAGGAAATTCCCGAAGATATTTTTCAATTTTTTGGAGGTCAAATTCCTATGTCAGCAACAGTATCGTACCATTTCTTATTTTAAAATAATATTTTAAAATGTTTTTGTAAGTGGTTGGCCTTTTTTTTTGTTTACGGGGGGAAACCTTTAAAAGTCACCGGAACGGAGAGTGTGGGATTATTACCTCACTAAAACCACCCCGGTGGACACCATCAGCATATGGTCGGCCTGGAGTCGAAAACCAAGCCTAGATATGCTTTATAATGTTTATATATTTGTATGCAATAAGTTTTATCTCTACAGCATTGTATTCTAACTGCAAAGTTAGACAAGATAGCTAGCTAGTACGTATAAAGGGGTGGGGTGGATGTAACTATTATCTGAGATGGTTGGATTTAGAAGAGAATTTTGATATCATGGGCGGTGTTACTAATCGCTTAGTAGAATGACTGGTACTTTACCTTGTAGGTCGCGGATTAACATCCTGTTCTAATTGATTTTTCTTTCTACAAAAATTCTGACTTTTAGTGTTTGCGTCATACATAAAATAATGCTTTATAAAAATGATACATATACAAGTATAAATAGTTTGTTAAAAGTTTCCCCATAAGTATATACTTATGGGGAAACTTTAAACAAATCTTAGGTCTAACATACACCTTTCAACCACACATAAGATGCACAATGGTTTTTTTTTCACGAGAAGAGAAAAGAAAATGGATTCTCGTGGAAGATACTTCCTTCTATAAACAACCTATCTTTCACCAATGACAATTCACATCCCACAATTACTGAACTTAAAATACTCGATTCAAAGCTTATCGTGAATTTTAACGGAGCTCGTTGTTGGCAGGAGTCGGACGTGGTATGCGGGACCGACGGGCAGACGTACGCTTCGCAATGCGAGCTGGACTCGACAGCTTGTCGCGAACAAACTGATCTGCGGCTCGCTTACAAAGGCGATTGTGGTAAGTCTAATATTGCCATACTAAGGTACTTTTAAATTTAAGAAATTGGAATTATTTTTATTACAGCACACGGTGAAATGGCCAAGGCATATATTTTGTTTAAGGTATAGAGTTTGTGAAGTTGTAGGCTTGTAAAGTTATGGAGGGTAGAGTTATAAGCTTGGCTCTACATGAGATCTGATAATGTTTTTACAGATCGAGCTGTATGGTCTAAAATGTGTTTGGTGGGATCGATTATTTTGAAAATATGTAGTTATGTGGTTTCATTATCCGTCGCGCGCCACATTAATCGAAATTTACAAAAATGGTAATTTTAACTTCTTCATTTTTCTGATAATAGATGGCGCCACATAATAATAGATGGCGAATTTTCAACATACAACGCGGGTGAAGCCGCAAGTGGAAGCTAGTAGATTAATCATTATGAAAATTTATGTACTGCTTAATCAAGCGATACAAATTTTTAGAATGATTTATTTATGATCTAAGCTTTTAAACCAGTTAAAAGCTTAAATCTTAAGTTACAGAACTGCTCTTGCAGTTCAGGACTAACAGATTCGGCTATTAAATACGAATGATGGCGTAAGCCGTATTAATTTAAATATGTTATTTATGAAATACGAGAAAGGCTGAGTTATAATATCCTACCTGAGGATTATAATTCCCTGTTCTTTCCTTAAGATTACGCTGAGATATATATCTCTGTAGTAATTCCCCTGCCTACAGTAATCAAATCCTCCTGCTTTCCCCTTGTTCTTTACAACGTTATATTTAGTTATCTATATTTTCAATCTTTTATCTGGTTAATTTTTGGCTATCTTTACAGTAGGTACTGTAACACCAATCTCTCTAATTTTATGTAAATAGCTAATAAAATATTTTAAATTATTACTGGGAACTGAAACGCTTTTAGAGCTGTGAGCATTCGTTACTACTATAAAAGTTAAGCAAGTGGATTGTTGATAGTTGATCGGCTATTTCTGTCTTATTACTGGGCAAAGACAATCAAACATGTGTCAATCAAAACAAATTATATATGTGGAAGCTTGTAATTAGCAACTGTTATTAACTATTAATCATCATCTATGGTTGTTATTAGACTGTAAGCTTTCTTTAATATTAAATAAATAAATAAATAAATAAATAAATAAACATCGAGGTGAAAGAAATTAGTTGCTCTCCTCCACGTTGATTTAGAGCATGAATGAAAGCTTAGAACAGGTCTTTGGGAAGGGGGAGGGAGGGGGACTTTGTACAAAGACACACGCTCTAAGAATTTATTAAGCCACTATTAAATAATCATACAACCACTGCTTAACATGCCTCTTCGTAATCTGTTATCTCGCTCGCACATTGGAGTTGATTGAAGATATAAAATCAATGCATATAGTTATGATAAATCATTAATTCACAAAGAATAACATTACAAAATTTCAGCAAAAACTTCAGCTTGATCGAAACTGTTTTGAAATGAAAAATAGCATAAAAAAAATTGTGTTTGCCAATTATTTGTACGTAGATAATAATTAGTAAGATTATACAGACCTGAAGAGACCATAAAATATTGTTTTCACCGAATAATACAATGCACAATAATACAATTAAATATTGAAAAGATTATACAGTATTCTTCTTCTTTCGCCAGCCCTGGTCCCATATTACTTGGGGACTTGGAGTCGGGGCATAATGTCTTCTTCTTCCATTCCTCTCTATCAGCCGTCATCTGAGCATTTACTCCTTTTTCATTCATATCAAAGATTAAAGATATATACAGGGTTATTTGTAAAACACCAGCATCCTCAAAAGGGGTCATTAAACTTATCAAAAGTCAGCTATTCCATACATTTATGTTCACATGGCTCAACAAAATGTATAGAACAGCTGTTTTTTTTTTGCGACTTCAGGGTTGGTCCCATAGTAAAAGTTGTTCACAATTATGAGTTTAATGACCCCTGTTAAGGATGCTGGTGTTTTACAAATAACTCTGTATAGGTATAGATGTATATATATTAAGATTATACAGTATTAATTTACCTAAATAATAACTAACCACAACAAACTCCTCAATTAGTTCAATTTCAGTTTATTGGCTTGGCTTATGGCAGGTTATTACACCATTAGCCTCCAAAAGCTTTTAACATTAAATTATGTGGATTAAAACTTAACTAACTCCATACTTTAATGCTGTAACGTAGATTCAAACTTCTAACTCCGAATAGCTAAATTGATATTGATAGCGAAAACCATTAAAATTTATCGATCAGATTACTTTATATTTCAGTAAATTATTCTGCACTTCGTGTAAAATCTTTCAGTAGTTAAAATAGAATATTTTTGTACGGAAAAAAATGCCTCGTTGGTCTAGCGGAAGCAAGCGCGACTGCTGAGCACGAGGACCTGGGTTCGATCCCCGGGTCGGGCAAAGTGCTATTGGGTTTTTCCATCAGGAAATTCTCAGTAGTAGCACGGAGTCTGGAATTGTGTCCGGTTAATGGCAATAGGCTCGCCCCCTATTATATGGGACTTATAATATAGCCGGCGAAACGTGGGTGTACTGCACACCTCTGCCTACCCCCTCTGGGGAATACAGGCGTGAGTCTATAAAAAATTAATGAAAAAATATTCTATTCTAACTACTAAAAAGATTTTACACGAAGTATATTTTGCTAACACTTCAATTTATTTTCAAAGGAGTGGAACAAGACTGGTATTGTAGCAAACAAAGTTTAGTTGGGTTATTCGTAAAAATTAATACGCTATTCTTTTAAAAGGACACAAAAGGTTTCCGAAAGGCTCACTTAACAATATGTACGAGCTCTAAGCCATAGGTTTTTGGATTAGAATATTCGAAAAATAAATCTGGCATAAATAAGGCCAAAGGAACAATGCCTTTATGTTTGTATATGGAGCATGAAACTTCAGAAATTTTAATTAATCACTTGTTTGTTAGAAAGTTGTAGATATAAAGGTGAGTTCAGAAGATTGATGAGTATATCCCTGTTTCAACTTAGTTGGATGCCACGGTAACACGCTATTTGTCTAGTCTAAGAGTTTATATTTTTCAGAACCTTTTTACATATTTGCGGCTTAACCTGTATTACTCTACTTTTTAACAATTATAGAAAATTTATTTACAGCTGATAATAACATTAATTTGTACAAAATTCAATGAAAAATAATTTCAAACTGCAGAAATAATTTTGTTCTACTATTCAAAGACATCAACGCGTTTTACTCCACCTCTTTATATCTATATCGTGTAGTTCTCCCGCGACTCTACCCTTCGTTGACGTGACGTAACGTTGACGTGGTTTCTAAAATTCCTTCTGAAACAAACATTCTAGCAAGCAAACACACTATGTAAGTTTAAGTACCCACGTAGGTACCTATATATTTTGGACTAATAATATTATAGTAAGATTTTTCTAATATTATTTTATCTTCCTATTAGTTTTTAATCATTGGCGCGTGTTTTTTTATTTTTTTTAAAAATACTAGTAGGGTGATTCTTATAAAAAATTAGTCAAAAATTAAGCGTATCATTATCCTCCACTCAAAGTTAAGAATGAAATTAATTATATTGCCTATTCTATTATTAAAAAACTACACCCCCGTTGTCAGGTGTTGAGATGGTATAATGATGGTATTTTGTGTTTTAATCTCTGGGAAAAAACTGATTAATTAAGAAAATGTTTTTGTAACGTTTTTCTAAGAATTACCCACTAACTTATTTTTGTCATAAAAAGTATCGAATGTCCTTTTCTCGTCGTCTTTAAAATCTATGCAAAATTTCATTAAAATCGCAACATACTTTTTTTTTACATACGTACAAGATGAATGTGGATAAAATGAATTAATGTAACATTGATTATTTATAAATCCGTGATGGTATAGCACTGAGGTATTAGAGATCGATAGCGGATTAAAGTCTCCCCATAACGGGGGTACCCGAAACCGAGTGAGCTTAAGTAAATCGCCTTTGTGATGTGCATCCTCGGGTTACTTTATTAATCACGGCAGCTGATAGGAATAGAAAGCTCTTACGTGCTTCTACTAAGTAATTCTCCGTAAAATGCCAGATTAATCTAGAAATTTAAGATTCGTTTCGAACTTGACATGTACCAATATGACTTTTTCAATGTCATACGTACTTTTTTAGTTAATTTAATTTTTTAAAGCATAAATCTTTAACACCAAATCAATGTCAATAATTAATAGGTACAAAATGCGAGTTTAAATCGGCTGTATGCCTCTGACATGGCTTTACACACCCTCAAAAAATTTCTTAAGTGTGCTGGTTTCCTCACGATGTTTTTTTTTTCACCGTTTTAGCAAGTGATAATTAATTTCTAATATGCACATGAATCCAAAAAGTTAGAGGTGCCTGGGTTTCTAACCTTTGATTTGGCTGTCTAACGGTCATACCACTAGGCTATCACCACTTATGTTTATTTATATTATTATTTGTGGTGACCTATTTATGTGTGAATAACAGATAATCCTCCTTTGTTGTAGTTAGATAAAAATAGAAATACCTACAGTACAATGTATGAAAATACAGATTTAAATATCTGCAAGTAGATATTACAGACGAGAGGACGACTCATCTATCGCTACATTTAATTTCCGGGGTAACTTTAATATAGTATTCAATGACTCTTTAAAAGACTTTATATTTTGATATACTGCCTCGTTGGTCTAGTGGTAGCAAGCGCGACTGCTGAGCACGAGGTCCTGGGTTCGATCCCCAGGTCGGGCAAAGTGTTATTGGGTTTTTCCATTAGGAAATTCTCAGTAGCAGCACGGAGTCTGGAATTGTGCCCGGTTAATGGCAATAGGCTCGCCCCCTATTACGTGAGACTTATAACATAGTCGGCGAAACGTGGGTGTACTGCACACCTCTGCCTACCCCCTCTGGGGAATACAGGCGTGAGTCTATAAACAAATAAAAAATAAAAATTTTGATATAATACGACTGAATAATAATGTACTTAAGTATTATTTAAAATCGTTGATCATCTTAGTTCATTATAGTCTATTTGATAATCATTGCCCCATTATTTATTTGGGTAATTGCAAATAACTAGGTATAATTTGACGTTTAAAAAAACCAAATCTAGGCTATTTTATGATTAATTAAATTGTACTTCATTACAAACATTACAAACCTGAGAGAGACTCTCTAACTTTGTATATTATATTCTTAATTTTGTAGTTCTTATTGGACATATTTTTTATAACTATTTTTTAGATCTAATAAAATTGAAATGTCTGTTTGTAATATTATAACAACAGGTGCTTCCCAAATGTATATTCCAATTTACTTATTTAAATGATACCTTTAACCAAAATTAAAATTGTTGTCTATCTGTCTGTCTTTCTGCTTGTTTATTCCGAGTAATCTTATAGTTTAAATGGAACTTTCACTATTAGTTGACTTTATGAGATCTTATGTAGGCTACTTTAAATATGCAAGGGCTATTTTTACGGGATATTACCTAATACGAGGAAAATACATTTCACGCGGTCAAAGTCGCGGGTAAGCTAGTCAATGCAGTTGATTATTCAAGCCAAAGTAAAGTAATTAAGCATAAATCCTGTTTCTTGTAATAATCAGCCTTTTAATTCTTCACTCTGGTAAAAGATTACAAAACTTAGTCCTATCCAATTTCAGCGGCAGATATTGTTGTGCCTACAGTGTTTTTACTTTTAAATTTTATTACAAAACATCTTCCATTTTCCGTCCGGTATTAATCGACCGCTTCCACAAGACTTTCATTTTGCGGAAAAGTGGTAAACAATCGTTATTAAATTTGCACGGGTGTCTTCCCTCATCCCTCAATGAGAGAACGAGGAAGCCTAATTTTCCTTAGCGGTAGAATGAGAAAGTACGATAGGAAGCACACAATTGTCCAACGTAATGACATTATCTGTTCAGCCATTCGTTCCTCGCAAAACTTTAGCCAGGGTGCTTACAAAGTCGTAACCTTGCCAGCGCAGACGAAATAAAACTCTTGCTTGTATTATTTATGGCTCACGCCACTCGTTTGTATCGGTTTCCTGTAAACTCTTTTTATAGATTTAATTAAATTAGAAGTTTACGCAAACATTGGCTTCTGTACTACATACCGTAAATTTTATCACATGGAACGATGCTTAAATTATGCAAAATATTAAACTGGTGTTTTTGTTTTTCAAATAAAAGCTTATTGTTTTTAACTACTTACTGAGTCTAGTTATTTATACGTCAGCTTAACCTTTAAAATTTAGCTAATAGTTAAACTTTATAACATACTGTTAGCTAAGAATAATAACTACTTTTGCATGTATGAAAAACGAGAGCCCTTTTTTGTGTATATTCACCTCCACTCTTTTAGTCCATCTATTTGAACATTGATATTCACTCTATTGCAGAATAATAAGCAAATATTACAAAGTACCGATACAATATCCATAATTTTCTTTAACAGCTCTATGTGAAGGTGTTCAATGCGCCTTCGGAGCGCATTGCGCGGCCGGTGAATGCGTATGTCCTACGGATTGTACTGGGGCTGCCCGTGAACCAGTTTGTGGCAGTACCATGCAGACCTTCCCCAACGAGTGTGAACTGCAAAAAGCAGCATGTCGGCTACCGCCCCCAACTACTCTCCATGTAATCTTCTATGGAGACTGCAAAGACCGACTGGCGGTTGTCCCACCAATTGCAATGAGTACGTACAATTTATGTTTAAAAATAGTTTTCTAATAACACTACTAACTCCTTTTAATAAAGACAAAGTAGCTAGTTAAATAGTCTATTAAATTACTGGTGAAGGTTTCCGTAATAATTGTTGGTCATACTGAAAATATTTACTATCGGACCGTCATCAACCCAGTTGTTAGCAGTTATTTCAATAAAGCGACCCATCGTCAATCAATTAACTAACTTTCCGCTTTATCGCTTGACTAACACACAAATATTTGGGTGGCGTCGGGTAGCAACGACCGCGATGACCACGACTGAAGCTGAGGATGGCTCGACGGATGCTTGGGGCTCGACGGACCAGGAAGGCACGGCGGGTCCCTCTGCGTGTCGCGACATACGCTGCGATTTTGGCGCCAGTTGCGAAATCGGCATTGATGGTTATCCACGCTGTTCCTGTCTATTTGAATGTCCCCACGAAAACGAATACTTTCCTGTCTGCGCTTCCGACTTCAGGCTTTATCCTAGTCTCTGTGCTATGCGTAAAGAGGGCTGTCAAAAACAACTCGAGTTGAGGCTCCGACCACTGGATCTTTGCAAAGGTTTGTGTTCATATATACTAACGCTCATACTTAACTAATTATTACTAATGATTTTAAATCAGTTATTGTAGTAAAGAAGCCATAATATTATCATTTTGGCAATAAATTGTTGTTAACCACAGGTATGGAGGTAAGGCCCTGCGGTAATAATAAGGCAATGGTTGATTCTACCACTGGGCTCGAAATAGATTGCGGTAACGGGCCGCACCGGCAGGATTGTCCTGTTGGCAGCTACTGTCATATCACACTGACTGCGGCTAGATGCTGCCCCAAAAGTGAGTACAACAATTCCATTTCAAATATTAATTAGTTGGTAGTTTTATTGCATTTGCTTATAAAGCACACAGAATAAATGTTTCTATTGTCTGAGTCGTTGAAATTAGTTATTACTAATTTTTCATCGTTAATAACCTCTCTAATCTATTTCATTTAGTATCAATGTCCAATAACCAAATTAAATATAATGTCCAATTTGAATTAACTTTCTAAAATTATTATCCAGGAAGTATTAAAAGCGTTTCTATGTTAATGAACAATTGTTAAATATAGAATTACGTGTAAGTCTAATATTTCATTAAACCTGATTTTACTCTATTTGTTTACTTCCAGTAACGATGAAAATATTAAATTAAATTGTAAACTCAGGATATGTAATTTAAGAGCAATACAAACTTTGACTAGGTTTTATAACGTGCGTTGTACTATTTCTATCGAGCAGACGTGGCTTCCATGCATATAATATGATACCCAACTGGTGATTTGTCAGAGTGAAGATACTACGGCACACGGCACCAACAGTAAATTGGATACAATCACGCTAGCCGGTGCCGTTTCGGATCCTTTGTCCCCATCTTATAAAATAGCGTATTTTATTCACCCGTGTGCGGCGCATGCAATGGGAATTCCTGTAATAAATTCGATAATACATTATTGTTTAGACGATTCGAGGCAAAATGAGGAAAAGAAGATATCTCATTGCTCGGAGTCGTCGTTCGGGTGTTGTTCGGACGGTTCGACCGCAGCCACCGGTCCTAATGAGGAAGGGTGTCCAATCACGAGTTCGACTTGCGGTTGTAACCGGCTTGGGTCCGTGTCGGATCGATGCGATGAGGACGGGCAGTGTGTTTGTCGGCCCGGTGTGGGCGGCCTCAAGTGCGACCGATGCGAGCCCGGCTATTGGGGGCTGCCAAGGATCGGTTCCGGGCACACTGGATGTATTCGTACGTATCTCATCATCCATCTAACGTATTCAAATTATCAACTTTAATGAGTTTTCAAAAGTTTCCTCTCATGTAGATAACACATTCGAACTTTGTGCACAAAGTTGTTTTCATAGAATGTTCTATTTTAGCGTGTGGATGTTCTGCGTTTGGTTCAGTGAGGGAGGATTGCGAACAAATGACCGGCCGTTGTGTCTGCCGAACTGGAGTTCAAGGACAAAAATGTACCGTATGTGCTGACCACAGACGTAGATTAGGCCCCAACGGGTGCTCCGACCGTAAGTTGTATTTTCTTTTAAAAAACACCAACCCACACTTCACTGAGATTTAGGGTCCTCATTACAAAGGTACTTACAACAATGCCATGCCGGACCCATGTCAAGATGTTTTCGTATTAACCGTTTTTTGTTGGTAGGTTACTTAAGTACAATGGATGCATGTAGGAACTTAATTTTAGCTAAGTATTCTTTTATTTTTAAACTCGCCAATAATAATGTTGAGTTCGACTGTGAAAATTTAATAATATTTTATTGACATCGTATCTTAAACAGCGATCAGCGGAATCTTTCCTTATAGTTTTTCATATCCGTCATACTTGTAAACTCTAAATTTTATATTGAAAGCAGAAATTCGAAATGAATTTGCAGAATTATCAATTAGAAATCATTTTGAAATGATAATTTCAGTGAGGTTTCAATATAAAACTTCACTTTAGGTTATTACGAGTAACTACCTACCTACCGTTATGTCTACGTAACACTACAAACTGTGACGAGTACATCCACTTACAACTCTCATTAAGTTTGAAGTATAATGTGTTCACCTAGAATGTGCGTAGCGCTACGCGAGCTTAAATTTCACGCGTGAACTGGGGCTTCAGTACACCTAAACTGATAGTTAGTAGCCCCTAATATCTGATTTCTGACCTTGAGCGAACTGAGATAATTTAATTCTATATCTATCTATAACAAGTAATATGTGGTATTATCTCAAACTACAGTTCCTAATAGTACACTATTACCCTCTAGCCGAGACTGGTGGCGTGGTATCATCATGCGCTGAATTATCGTGTTACTTCGGCGCGGTCTGCACGGAGCGCACGGGCGGTGCACTTTGCGAGTGCGCTGCAGCACCCTGTTCAGACAGCGACACTAATATGCTAGTAAGTACATACCTAGTCTTAAGTTGAGTTTCCACTGAAGTTGAGACGAGTGAAGAGAAGTTGAGGGTACAGGAATTCACAGCCAGTTTTATCTCCGTTTGACACAGAGGAAAATAATTGTTTAAACGTCGCTGCGTTATAAAACGTAAAAGAGTTAAGCTGAGCGCGCCCGTACATAGCGTTTACCGATGCAATAATCCGCTCATCCCCAATTCACTATAGTGGAAATATCTGCCCAACTCTCTTCACAGTTATGTACTCTCTTTTCCTGTCCGATTCAATGAAGACAATGAATGACTGAAGCACTGATAGCCTAGTGGTATGACCTCGACTGACAAGTCAGAGGTCTTGAGTTTGATCCCAAGGCTCGCACCTCTGACTTTTCGTAAGTTATGTGCGTATTATAAATTAATTATCAGTTGCTAAAACGGTGAAGGAAAACATCGTGATGAAACCAGCACACCTGAGATTTTTTTTCAATGGTGTGTACAGCCATGTCAGAGGCCTACGGGCGGTTTAAACTCTGACACCAGGTTGTTCATCAACCACACGATAAGAAGAAGAATGAAGACAGTTTTATCATCATACATCGTTTTGACATGTTAGCTTCAAGTATCTACTTATTGAGAAAAATAATAAATAATTCATGAATTTGTGATACTAGCAAATTCATGAATTATTAAAAGTTATTTGTGTTTACAAAGTTGTTGTAATTAATATTCACATCAAAAACAAACTTGTAACTTCACCGTTGAAGTTTCTAAGTTGAACCAAAACCAACAGGTATGCGGTAGCGACGGGAAAACTTATGAGTCTGAGTGTCATCTTAAGCTTCAAGCTTGTCGCACGCAAGAGGATATTGTGGTGCAAGCATTTGGGCCTTGCAAGTTGGGTGAAGTTGCTGGCACGGCAGGACCACCTCGACCGTCCTCACCCATCCAATTCACACAACAGGACGATGGCGCCGCGTCCAAATCGACCAGACACCTCCTTAACCCAGACAAATATTACAATAAATACGATTGGACCAGGAAAGAAACCCCCAGTGATTTTGACAGCATTTTATCCGGACAAAAATTCAAAGGTGAGCGATGTTGCCCCAAATAATTTTGACCTGAGAATTATCTTTTGTGTTATAAAGTGTTTCCAAAAAAAAACGTCTTTAACCTATAAAAAGTTGAAGATCTCGGTACAATAATTTATTTATTCGTTGTACTAAATATTCGCAATAACGTATTTGTTTCCTTAAGAGCCTATTTCACAATGTCCCAATATATTATAAGGGATTAAACATAAAAATGCCACGGAATTTGTAGAAAAATATTTGCCAAATGAATAAACCGTAACTTATGAGTAGGTGGAGAACCGAGAAACTGGCATTTATGTTTAAGGTACCTTTTTTTTATACAAACTCTCATTCTTACAAAAATATTCTCATTCCGAACAATCCGAATACTTACCGTGTTTACTTTCTTAAAAACGAGATAAAAAAAATGTTTTCGTTTCTTAGAAGATGAAATCTCAGATTTCAGAATATTTTTCATAACAGTATTGTTCGTGTTGGTCTGGAAGTCGCAAATAAGCAGTTATGTTCTGAGTCGATTCATAGGTTGGCTAAAATGTGATTAGTCTGCCCTAAAAAAATATGGCGGTAATCCAGAATTTGAAAGCCGACATTATTATAATAATTATATTTGTCGATTTATGAAAACAGGCTAGGCGAAATCAATCAATTGTAATGTTCAAAGTTTAAAAGTTAAGGTTGTTTCCTAGCTACCACGGCAACGGTAGGTTCAGGAGCAGTGGGCGCGCTGTTGGGTGACTTATGTGCAGACGACGCGGATTGCGCCGCGCTGCCGGGTGCTGAGTGCGCGCGCGACGCGTGCGTATGTCGCGCCGGACATGTGCCGACGCTACATAGGAAAGCGTGTGTCGGTAAGTCTTACATGCTAAGGTTATAAGATTGTAAGTTTTAAAAATTTAAGATTGGGTCATAAGATAGTACACCGGCGTGGTTTTAGCTAGTAAATTTAAATTAAATAAATAAAATGTGATATTTTTAAAAATATCATAATAAACAGTAATGTTGCTTATTTGTCTTCGGTAATTCTAAATGAAAAAAAAAGATTACATCAGCTTTAAGGTATTTGCACTGAGAGAGATACGTAGATCAGAGGGCGAGTTTAAAGCCTCCTGCCACTGTTGTAATTTATCAAGTCGTACACTCGATTATTCAACATAAAAAAATATACAATTAATGTTCACCCAACCACGGTTTGACCACGCGTCATCCTTAATGTTTCTAACAACTCTTGCGGTACCACAGCGTGCAAACGTGTTTGGCAAATTTTTATAAGTCGATTATAGTACTTAAATTAAAATAAATATCGTAACAAAAGAAAACTGCTTGGCTTATTATTAAAAATTTTGGAAAAATCATCTCTACAAATATTCCTTGTTTGCAGTGCAAATGTTACTGGTAAAGCAAAACCGCTTTAGCATAATTATACACTGACAAGTTGGAGTAGGTTGCGTCTCACAGCCCGGAAATATCCTCGCATGAAAGCTTATCTTGCTAAGTCATGTGACAAACGTAAACTCCTTTCCGGCGACTTAAGACTATTGGCTGATTAGCTCGCTTAGGACGATAAGTGCCGCATGACTGGACCCGTTTCGCTCGAACAGTAACCAATGGAATACCTAGATGTGTCAATGAAATAATTGTATCGTCACAAATGGTTAAATAAGCCGCTTATCTAGCGATATATTTGTGCTTGAGGTGCTTGTCTTATCACCTGACTTGCGGAAAAAATTATGGTGTAGTTTTGGGAAAGTAAATAAACAATTTTTTCTTAATGACTAGATTTATTATATTTCTTCTTTATTCATTTGTAGTGTCGTGAATTCCAGCCCTAATCGAATCTATCGCTTAAAGTGGCATTACAATGACAGTTATAACGTATAAATCGAATGCTTTTAGAAACTTTTATATGTTTGAAACTTTGCGCTGCACTTTGGCGCTTTGACTTCAGGTTCAATAAAAATAGTAAACAAAAACATCATCCATGTTACCTAAATCCAATTGAAAATATTACCAATTGTTTGTATCGAATCATAATAGAAAACTAGATAATAGATAGATAGATAATAGATCAGATCTGGTCACAGTGACTTAGGGGCTGTATATAACCTTTCTCAAATCACGAATACAAATTGAATACTTAAAATTTCTCGTTGCACAGAACAATAGATCCCTTTTCTTTTAACAGAACAAACGCCTCAAGAGACGACCGAGGAATACAGCGCTTGTTTGTCAGAGCCATGTTACAATCTCGGCACTTGTATTGATTTGCCTGGATCCACTTACACGTGCTTGTGTGCCGGCCCTTATGTAGGATCGAACTGCGAGTCCCTCGCAAAGGACGGACTTCTGGCCACCTACATAGAGACTCCATCTTTTGACGGCACCTCTTATATTCGACTCAAACCTTTGAAAGCTTACCACAAGTTGAATATTGATATCGAATTTAAAGCTTTCTCCGAGAACGGCGTCATATTGTACAATCAGCAAAAACCCGACGGAACCGGTGATTTTGTTTCACTCTCCTTAGTCAACGGATATTTAGAATTCAGGTGAGCAATATTTTCTTGCCTCAAAGTGAATGTAATAAAATACAAAGATTACTGGAGCTGATTTTAGTATTCGATTACATTTTAATCTCATTTACAATACAGGTATAATCTTGGAAACGGAGTGTTAATACTTACTTCACTAGAAAAGATTACGTTAAACGAGTATCACAAGGTGTCAGCGAAGCGATACCATCGAGACGGGATTTTATCAGTCGACGATATGGAAGACGTGGTTGGCCAATCTAGCGGCCATTTAAAAGCACTAGATCTAAATGAAGACGCTTACATTGGCAGCGTTCCTACCAACTTTTCTAGGTATAATAAATCTTATTTTGCGCCATAATCTTGTCCTATTATTTTTTCATTATCTCGTAATAGGTAATTAATGATGTAATAAATGTCTTGATCCAGAGTCTTCGATAATATTGGAACGAGGAGCAGTTTTATCGGTTGCGTAAAAAACTTAAGGATCATACGTCATCAAGTAACAAAGAAGTTGGGCCGTCCAGACTCATTAGTCGTTGCTATAGAAAATGTTCAAGAGTGCCAATCCAACCCCTGTATGAGTATGCCATGCAAAAATGGCGCCACGTGTAAATCTATAGACGGGTCGATGACCGAATATACTTGTAGTTGCCCTATCGGATTTCAAGGAGCCAATTGTGACGAGAGATTAGATCCGTGCGAGTCGAATCCCTGTGGATATGATGAGGGGCTATTGTGTGACATCGGAGCCGAAGGCGGACACGTCTGTCGCTGTTTATTTGGAGGTGAAATTGGCTCGAATGGAAATACTTGCAATAACGGTCAGTAGGTCACATTATTATGAAAATATGACAGCAAAGCAAAGAATAATAAATACAAACAGGTATTATTTTAAATTCAATTTGTTTACAGATGTAACTGTGGTACAGGAAACATGGTCGCCTCAGTTTAATGGGACAAGCTACGTTGAATTGCCGCCACTCGAAGGGCTGGGCAAAGCATTCCGCATTGAAATTTGGTTTTTAACGAACCGATTTTCCGGAATGCTCCTTTACACCGGCCAGTCTAATAAAGCCAAGGGGGATTTTATAGCGATTAACCTGGTTAATGGTTACCTTCAGTTTAGGTACAATTTGGGGAGCGGTATTGCGAATATAACGTAAGTACCGTCTTTTAATTTAAGGAGAAATTTATCTTTTACTGAAAATTAAATGTGTTGATTTTTTTTTAATAATCTCAGAATATATGGTGTTGTTTTGTTTTGTGAAGGTCTTCAGTGCCTATAACAAAAGGTCGCTGGCACCGAGCTCGCGTATCACGATCAGGTCGTCATGGAACATTACAATTAGATCACCATCCGACGCAAAGAGGATCCTCAGCACCTCCTTTAACACATCTAGAACTCACATTGCCACTGTTTATTGGATCTTTACCGTAAGTATATTCTCCTGGCATTTGTGTTGCAATGTGGATAGTAAGGTAGACTCATGGGTATAAACAAATTCAGTTTTTATTCTTTTATACCCTGACAAATAATCTTTACTATCGATCAAACGAGTTTCCCAAACTTCCCAACAACTATTTACATTCAAAATCTTGTCCGTCGCAATTTTTATTGATGTAGACCCAGCTTACAAGAAAGTTAACATCATCCATTTTATTCTGACTGTTTCAATCAGATTTTGCCTCTCCCCTAGCTCGTACATTCGCCCACACAAGATGTCAGGCGTGACCAGCAGTTTCATAGGCTCGGTGCAACAGGTCTTTGTGAACGGCAATCCTTTGTCTCTGTATGGCGTTGAAACGGCTAAGTGCGCGATTGTACAGGACGAAGATCGGCTGCCATGTGCTACTACTGGCGTTACAAAGTATACAGGGCCACCGTGTGGAGAAGGTGCGTTATCATTACGTTCTATATGTTTTAAGATTTTTAGATATTTTGTCTGAAGTCAGATGAAGTTTTAGGAATCCTAAAGCACTTTATAAGCAATATAAAGCAAAAAAAAATTAATTTCGACACTTAATTTCTTTGATGCTTAACTTTGATCCATTATTTCAATGTTACTTTAGGGAGATTAATTAATCAAAATATATATCTCATTTATCGATGTCGACAATAGGTTTAACACCATGCAAAAACAACGGGTCATGTATACCTCTACTCAATGAATACAAGTGTATCTGTCGAGACGGCTTTCAAGGAAGGAATTGTGAGGTTCAAATTAACGTCGAAATGCTAAACGAGAGGACCCCAGTCAATTTCGACGGCAACAATTACTTCTCTTACAGAAGCAGGGGAAGTCGCAGGTAAGGAAGTATTGCTATTAAATTCTACAAATAATGTTTGTATAATATTCCTTAATGTACTAAATTCTTGTTACTCTACAAAATTAAACTCTGTCGTAATAATACTAAGTTATAAATTCTCTTGTTTACGAATATGGTTGTAAGTCTTGACGTTCTTGTCTAACTTGCTCACAGTTGTTGTTGTTTAAGGGTTTTATTGCTCTAACTACCAATAATGTCTAAAGTTTTATTTTAATTTTCGAAGAACACGGTATCGAGTAATATTCATGAAAAATATTTCGACGGATATGCTAATAATAACTGATACTAATTTTCTATTTTTCTAGCTTACATACTAACAAAGACGTCGGTGAAGGACATTACGGTGTAAGATAACATTTGAAGGAATCACCAAATATATAAAATAAATTAGTCGTAAACTTCTCAGCAGTTAGTTTAGGTAAATCATCATATATTATTTGTATTATTTTCTTTGTGTAGTTGTAGCCAAAGTGGGGATATTAGGCAGACTTGTGGTTTCTTAAACATGAATACTTTATAACACCGTGGAAATTTCTCCACTTGTAAGTGTAATTTGAATAGTTAGCTGGATTTAATGACACATACCTCGTCTGACTGCCTCGTTGGTCTAGTGGTAGCAAGCGCGCCTGCTGAGCACGAGGTCCTGGGTTCGATCCCCGGGTCGGGCAAAATGTTGTTGGGTTTTTCCATTAGGAAATTCTCAGTAGCAGCACGGAGTCTGGAATTGTGCCCGGTTAATGGCAATAGGTTCGCCCCCTATTACATGGGACTTATAACATAGCCGGCGAAACGTGGGTGTACTGCACACCTCTGCCTACCCCGTCTGGGAAATATCAGGCGTGAGTCTATAAAAATATCATAATATACACATATCACAACACACTTTGATATCACTCTTTCTATATCAGAAATAGTTATTATAGAGTTTTTCGTAAGTTCTATTTCATTTATAAACATGTTCCACAGTTTTATCGTCGTAATAGATACGTTCCCAAGTCCCTTAATGTTACTATTTATAAAAATGTTATTTGGCTTTGCTATGTAGGCATTTTCCGTACAATGATTAATTAAATTCTTCGAAATATGAATAGATTGTTATTTTATATGACGTCAAAAGTTTATTGAGGGTTTTTCTTTACATAATTATAATATTTTATGAATAAAATTGTTATATCTAAGGTATTTCTTTTTAAATGCGAAATATTAAATGAGCTAGATATAATGGAATAGCAAAAAACAACTTCATTTCTAAAATAAATCAGTCATCGAAATTTTCAGTCGCATATAACCATTATTTCAATCGCCAGGTCACTTGGTCGTGAGTTAATGACCGCCCAGAGCCCGTAATTTATAGAGGAATAACAAATGGAAACAACTATTATTGAATTAATATACAAAATTGTTATTTATTTGTTCATAACATTCTGTTTTTCATCAAAAAAGCATCTTTTTACCTATAGATTAAATGCAAAATATTATAGAAACCTTTTTAAGATACCTCATAAAATATTTTGCGTTTAAAAAGAAGTAACTTTTGTAAGACTTTTCGAAAATTTGTATCCTTATTTGTCTAGAGTTTATTTTAAAGTGGCGTAGATCAACAAGCTTTTCCTGGCCTCCGCTCTGAATGTATAAATTTACAGCGAGGCAAATAAGTTACGTCGAAGTTTACGCAATTTACATATACATTGTAACATAACAACGTAGATTGTAAATACTACTTTCAGATAGAGTCTTTGTGTACTTAGAGTTTACTATTTTATTTGCTCGAGTTCTTGCATCTTAAAATAATCTGAACTTGTGTTACAATTAAGATGTTTCATACAAGTAAAATAGATTGCTGTGTTGTCTTATCTAGAGTCGTCAGATGTGCCACTTTTGAGCCCTCTCAGGACACGTCCCGCTAGTACCCTAAGCGAAAGGCTTATAGTACCACTTTTTTTATCTAACCCGCCATTTGGCGTGAGTACTTACTTTAAAAAAACCAACCCTAATTGAGTAGTGAGATGGATCTCAATAAAGTCTGTGATTTTGAATAGGAGAATTGGAACCATTATGCATTTTTCATGCGTCCCGATTTTTTCGTCCCTGTCCCACTTTTTTTTTCATTTAAGTCCCGATATATTATGGAAAAATATTGACACTAGTATTAGTTTGCACATAAACGGCTTTTGATTTATCAGTTTGATTGAACAGTTTCATTGATTTAAACTGGACTTATACCTAATAGTTTCGGGTAATCAATTATTCATTGAACAAAAGCTAATTATTAGATTGTCGTAGGAATCACTTATTACTAAACTGCTCATCGCATGCGATATTGTCATTAGTTATCTAATACATTTAATAATTTCTGAAGCCATTGAATACCATTATATGTATTTTATTTTTCGTTTTGGGTTTATGGAATTGTTGGTAATGTATCATATGATCGTAAGACGCTTATTACATAAATACATAAAGGAATAGTGTATAACTACACTACAAATAACGTATAGTACATTTTTCTACGATGTTTTAAAAATATTACTCAATTCAATCATGCTGAGGATTATTTTATATACTTTGATTAGATATATATAATCCTTCGGTTTTTCAGGATTGAGATAAGAAAACGTTTACTATTCCATCTTTTTAACATCGAATTTTATTACTAACATCAAGTGTTTCATAGATAGTTTTATGTAGTCAACTTGAAACCTACTTAGATCTATCTAGAAAGTTAGTTGTTCATACCCAAATTTAGTTAATCATAAAAAAAAAATTCTTCCTGATTGGTGGTGTTTTATGGGCGTTGTCTATTATAACCTCGTTTAATGAGGATACACAATGAAATAGTTCTGCATGGGGAAAATAACTGAATTATGTTAACCCTTATATTACTGACCTTTTCTTCTAATGTAGGTACGTACATGGTATTTGGACAGATTAATATTTCTGCTTACTGACATGGGTGCGTTCCAAACAGGGCTGCTGTTAATATTATCCCCTCTCGCCTGAATTGGAAATATTCTTAGTAAAAAGCTCATCTGAATACAATATCGTTGCGAACACAGTTATAACTTTGAGAATAGTTGTAATTACATTTAAATTATAATGAATATCACTATTACGTGTTTTTATTCATCAGATAACTATAATAAGGGGTCTTCTCCTGTGACATAACAATATTATTCAATAATTATGTACACTATTAAATTTAATTAACTTTAAAAACAAAATCACATGCATTTTGTAATTATTAATTCTGTTTACCTCAGCAGAAACTGCGGCTTAATGCATGAACATAATTCGCTACTATATGTATACTAACAACTAGCAAAGATTTCACGAAACGATACGAAATTTAATAAACCAACTATTTTAGGAACAGCGGCGCTCGCGGCATTAGATATGAAATAAAATTCCGAACATATAACGATTCTGGTCTTCTTATGTGGAGACGAAAAATCGGTATTCGGCCTCGAGATTTCATAGGTTTGGGCCTAAGTGAAGGGAAACTTCAGCTCATATACACCGATACTGATATAAAGGAGATGAACCTGGCAACTCACGAGGACTGGTTCCAATGTTTGGAGTCTAAGACCAGGGTAGATGATGGCCGGTGGCATACGGCCACAGTGAGGCGAAGGAAAAGGTTGGCCATGTTGCAAGTGGATGACACGCCACCAGTAAGGGGGTACTCGCAAGCATTGTTGGTGCCCTCGAAATCGAACCCTAAGTTGTGGATTGGTAAGATTTTGTTCCTGATTTATTACTAGATTTAAGATTAAAAGAAGTTTTATCTTGCATTAAAATCATCTGGCATTTTGAAGCTTCTCTGTAAGGACGGCAACTAAGCATATAATATAAAGTTAGGATATAAACGTACCTATTTCTTCCAATTGTATCATGCTGAGCTCGAAGTTGTCAGCGGTACGTATCCTGCGAAATTTAGCATCAGGACTATATTTTCTAGAAGCATATTTCAGGAAACAATGTTCGAACATCGAATCGGCGAGAATTAAATTATATCTACTATTTCTCAGTAGGTATAATAAAGTAACACAAATGGCCATAACGATGTTCTTCGAAAACTTAGGGACATAGTTACTTCGGTACACACAACAGTGTTGTTTCCGTTTCAGCTGTTTGTATGAAGACGTACTACTGTTACATTATTATAATGTAACCATTTTGTATTCTGAATTAGAATGCTTAATGTCGCTAATATGTAAAATATAATTAATTACTATGTTGTATCCCCAGGGGGTTCTCCATCACTGCCATTGGGGTTGCCCGCGGCACTGTACACGGGCTTGCGAGGCTGTGTCGCCAGTATCAAGGCGAACGGACGACACATTGATCTCAGCGCACCCATACGACCTACCACCACAATACGACATTGCGACTGACGATGCGACTAAATCGTGCGACACGTGCATTCTCAGTGTAAATTGCCAAGTGGACTGTGAGATTTAAAAAAAAGTATTATTTTGTAGTTGTTGTGTTGAATAGTGTTTTAAATGTACCTGTAATAATGTACCTACCGATACATATCCGTTCCGATATTTCGTTCGTAATTTTTTTCAGTTATTCGAAGAGTCCATAACATATCTCTAAAGAGATCATAATTTCATATCGCCTCTAAAAATATCCATATCTATTTAACCAAAAGAGTTTGTTGCCATAATACTTTACGTTGTAGTTTAGGATCGACTAGGAATTATATCAATTACTATCTTTTTTAAATCGGTGCTCGGATTACACATCAGAGGTATAATAAAAAGAAAAAGAAATATAAATTATGCGAAAGTACTGAATTATTAAAAAAGACTCTTGATATTTTGTTGTTAAACTTAGCAGAAATATATAATCTAGTTTATAGATTAGTCAGTAATGCATAAGGAATAGTTTCTATTATAAGTGAAAGCAAAATATCATGTGAAAATTATGACAAAGTTTCTAAAACTTTATTGATGTAGAAAATTATGATGATTGAGCTCTAATGGCAACATTCCAGCTCTTATATTTATGTCTGCGGGACATATTTATATTATATCAAGAATAAGCAATCGTAAATTACTATTTTGACTAACTTTTTCAGTCTTTTTTTTTGATAATGAAATTATCATTTTTGATTCCATTTTTGCCATTCCTTTTATATTGTGAAGTATGATATTTAGCAATAATTTATAAATGACAGTGCCATAGTAATTGTACAGTAGCTGACTTAGGTGTTTATATACTCG
The DNA here is from genome assembly GCA_936450705.2 of Protodeltote pygarga. Taxonomy (NCBI): domain Eukaryota; kingdom Metazoa; phylum Arthropoda; class Insecta; order Lepidoptera; family Noctuidae; genus Protodeltote; species Protodeltote pygarga. The sequence goes on along the minus strand of OW388249.2, from coordinate 7,410,425 downwards.
GTGTTTAAAGCATAATATTAGGTTGTGTTTCTAATTCCCTTGCGAATAGTATTTATTTTTAGTGTTATTTGTGTTTATTTTTCATTTCTGTCTTTTTTTTGTCAGTTATCCAGGAATTTGCATTATATTCATTAACTAGGTGATAACATTAATTGCTGATGTCTTAAATAACAAGTTGGGCAAATAACTTTGTTCTGTTTTTAAGATACTTTTATGTACTTATGAGTAGGTAAGATAATAAGCTGTTAAATATTGAAAGGAGCCCTTCGGAGTTTAAAATTCTGTTCCATTTATAAATTAATATTTATAGTTATCACTAGATATCGGTAAATATTTTATAAATGGAGCTCGATTACTCGACAGTTTTTATGAGACGTTGTTATTAAACCCGTTTGTGTCCTTTCTGAGGATAAAAATGAGATAAGTATATTACGTCTCACTTAAACTGTCAGTATAAACTCGTACTATGAAATTGGCTCTAAAATCGTTTCTGTACTACTTTGATCTGCAGTCGCATGTCGGAAGTTGTAATTAAAAACTTGGTCTAATAATCGTCTTGTGTCAAATAGATTGTCGAAGTAGTGGACCAAATTATGGATTTCTACATCAGACTAATGTTAATAGTGATCGGATATCGGATCAGAGTAGTTGAAGAACGCTCTTTACTCGCAACGATCAATAGTTTACGTTCAAAATGACTGTGCCATATGTTTGTTTTTTAACACTTCTGCTTGTAAATGTACATACAGAATATTCGGATCTACTGTGATTGAACAAACACCGAAGTAATTTTACAGATTTTTTTACTTTAATTTTACTCTCATCGTTCCAGTTTTTATAACACAAGAGATTATTTCAATAGTTTTCTGTAAGTACTGACCTTTTGTAATATATGTACATAAACAATAACTCTAGATTAGAATTTTTTTACAAGCCGCTTTACTATTTTATTCGGAATATCTAATAAATGTTACGAAATGTCCGTTAAACTAGTTTATGAATTTCAAGTGACTAATCCGTGAGTAAGTTGAACCCGAATAAGTACGTGCTAAGCAAATCTCTTCGAGGTTAATGTTCGGAGTTGTTGGTATGATGTCACTAGGGCTCACGGAAACTTAGGACACTTGACCTACAATTGTAACTTGTCCTAATCTCCTTTATAGCGCAGCAATTAATTTCTGTTCAACGTTTAAGAACTCTTGTGGTATGTAATCGATCTTTCTAAGTATAAGAATCATTACTCTTGCTGCAAAATCGACTATTTAAAGTAAGGCCGGCTGTAGGCTAGTTACATTACGAACTAAATAAATAACGAATTTCAATTTTATTTGTAAGCCTGTACATTTTAAAAGTGACTACATACGTAATGTTATGTATAGAAAATTGGTATAGCCTAGAATCAATTACCTAAGGTAAATTTTAGTTCATTCTTTTGATGTTACGCTAACGCAAAAATACGCTCTTTTACTAAAAGCTAAGTTCGTCTTTTCTACATTTCGTCTAGCGAACTACTTGTAAAGTATTATACTTAATACTAATTAAATTAAAACAATGACAATATTAAAATATATATCAAAATGGCATTTAGAGTTATATTACGTTTTTCGTGTTAGACATGCTTCGTGGTTGGACGAAACAATTCACTTTTTAGATGATATTTAGGACAACCCTATTGCTGTTGATTCGGATTTACTGTTTTAGTAATGAACATTCCCTTGTTGTACTTATTATTATTGTACTTACTTAAAACTTACAAGAATTTAAATAGATAAATATTGTATCCGAATGAACGCAAGTCAGGGTTATCAGCAATGACCTACCTTTAGGTACAGTATTGTCACTGGTTCTTACATATCTTCCAGTCCAGTTTGTTACGCAATGTGTGTTTCGATGTAACTATCTTAGTTTAATAAATACAAAACCATAAAATAAAATGAGACTGCAATCCGTAATATATGTGTTTATTTTCGAACCCTTCCCGTAATGGTCGTAGAAAAATATGAGCGAGTAAACATACTTCAGCGCTCACATTATGAAGGACAAATATTTATTGTTGGATGAAAATAAATAATTCTGTTTTCGTTTGACAATAAGTACGTATCCTGTTGTATATCGTCAAGACTGAATCGATTGGTGCTGAGCCAACGAGCTAGAACTAATAGCCACCCCAACTCAACACGAATACCTAAATTCAACCATTTTCAATCTACAACCCGATTAAGCGCAGGCTAAACTCGTAAAATCCTGAGGACGTGTCTTATCAAATTCTTGATCGGGAATTTATGGATAATAAATTAGTTAACTGTTTAGCCAACCGTGCCCTTGTACCAATGGAGCTTTAGGTGCCGCGAATATTACTAATAGCCTTCAAGCACGAAAGCTTTTAATTTAATGATACAGACTATAATAATTGTGGGACTGGTCACAAGTTTATAGAATGAACAGGCAGCTGATAGCTATTAGAGTATTTAATGGATCGATGACCGGAACTTGTTTACTTGTGTTCCGACATGATTGTTTTTATTGAACGACGACGTGATCTAAAATCTAGGTAAATAAATAATGGCGCTATGTTAAAAGTGATTGCCTTTATTGAAAAAATCTAAAAATGAAAAATACATTATTTATGACAAGAGGGGTTACCTTGAACCACAGGGTTAGATCTTTTTTTCTACGTGGTCTTAGTTATATCTCTAGGGACTCCTCTAGGGTCGCACTGATTAACCTGACTTCTAAAAGGCCTCGAGCTAAGGCAATAAAAACTAACCTAAAGCAGCACTGGGACTCGGGTCTCAGTTTAGGGCGTTGCTATTGACAAGCTGAATCTCATTAGGAATTTTTTGGAATATGTTGGTGGCTACAGGCTCAGCTCAAGCTGGCATGAGCAAGGGTTAGGGAGGGCGAGGTTACGTTAGGTGTCCTTATCCCAAATTATAAACAAACTAATTGCAACCTCTCGGTATAAAAGCGAGTTCCAATGAGCACATTGTTTCCTAGTTTAATAAAAATGCAATTTTTATAAATAAGATTAGGATTGAGTTCGTAGTAAACCTCAAGAATCGAACATTCTAAATAAATAATATTCTCACCGTACATCTATGGCATCAGGCTCGACGCCTGTACTTATTCTACTACCATTATATTTATTTATTTGTTAATACGAATAGGCTATTTCGTGTATTATTTACAAATATTATGCGATATTTGTTGTCTATTTTCACAATTATGATGAAAAACATTGTAAGTCACACGGGCGGAACGACAAATTATTAACTTCAGGCCATTATAGAAGATACCATCAAAGCCTTTTAAATCGACATCCAAAACGGAGGAGGTTCTCAATTCCAGACGTATTTTTTATGTGTCCGCCGATTACTCCCAGACCAATATGTCGATTTTATCAAGGCTTTTTGTTTGAAAAAGAATATCTACTTACTCTCCTATTGGTCCTATGAAAAAAGTGTCATGATTTGACGAAGAACTTCGTTAAATTAATGTGCCACTTAAAACTGTTTTTTTTTTTAATAAGACTGACTTCAAAAAACGAAAATGACTTACCTAACACGAAAACGTTATTCGTTTTTTTTAAATACGACTGACTTCAAAAAACGAAAATAATAGAAGTAGGTAACCCAAAAACGTTCTTTTGAAGTTGGTGCCAAGGTTTAAGATTAAATAGTGTTATTAAATCTAAACTTACTTGGCTTGGCACTGACTCGAAATCAAACGTTTTGTGTTATATCTAACTTTTTTTATGAAAAAGTCATGTGATTTTATTTCATTTTCGTAGTTCATGGAGATACGAGTATATGTAGAGAGAATAACTTTACTAACAAAACAAATGTTGACTTTTGGCATTTGTCTTCATGTCACACAAGAGTGTACAGCTAAAGTTAAAAGCTAAAGTCACATAAAATTGTCTTTGAATTGTTATAAATTGTGACTTTTGTGTTTTAGTTGATCTAATAGTCAAATATTCTCAAGAATGAATCTACACCAAAAAAACAGTTTAAATTAAAACTTTTTTTAAATATAGAAATCGAACTACCCGAATAGCCGGATCACCTGATGGTAAGAGATCATCGCTGCCTATAGGCACGCGCAATACCTAGGAAAAATCCAGGTACGTTCCCGGTGTATAAAAGAAGGGAAAGGGGAGAACGGTGGGAAGGGAGAATAGGTCTTCGGTGCTTTCACTAACCGTAGGAAGCACAGAGTTGCTTGGACAAATAAAGGCATTCTGTATCAGGTCTTACTTACCTAGTACTTACTGAATAAAATCTCGTTATAAATTACCTGAAGTCATTTCAATTATTTTTTTCTAAATTAATTTTAATATATTGTTTTAAAAAAACATTTCTAAAATATTAAACTACGTTCACAGTTGTATTTTCTAACTTCATTATCAAACTGTCTAGTCTATTAGGTGAGCTATAACAAAGTAAGTATCACATAAATTGTGTAACTACCGAAGGTATCAACATTTCTTTATTTATTTGACAATAGTGCGTAATATACGACGGCGTAAAAAGGCGAAACGAACAGATTGATATATCATCCTCTACACAGACCCGCTTCTAATCTCAACTAGCCTGAATTATGGTGTAGAAAATATCCTCTCATTCTTTGCATAAGCTATAAATCACGTGAGCCACCGGAATCCCTGGAGGCATTATGAAGGAGGAAAATAAGCAATAGGTAGATATTAACCAAAAAGTGAAACGCCGCTTAGGGTGGATTTCTGAGATATGTGAGCAAGAAACAGCCTTGGTGAAGCAATTTAGAAGTACGCCGCGCATATTTTCGTGTAATACCTAATGCGCGATTAGATTTAAGAATAATATGATAAAATAGCTTCATATTTGTTCAAGAAATAATATCGTGAAAATACGATACTTTTATTTAATTCCTATTAGAGCAAATAAAAGAACTTACGACTTATTGACTATTGTGTCAATGTTTACATTACATTGTGAGAATTTCAGTTCATAACATTTTCATTTAGTTTCTTTCAACTTTTGTCCCTCGATAGAATCAGAAAATCGGATACACATTTTATTTATTCCCTGAAGTTTCAAGTTTATTAAGGTTAAAAGTATGGGTATACGAAAAAAGCAATAAAAGGTAACGAAATGGAATCATAAAAACATCGCGTGTTTGGCGCAAGCGTTTTATCACTTTATTAAATGTTTGGGTCGTTTGTGCAGGTAGAAAGGTTTTCTAGGTGTAAAAGAAGTTCATTCTAGCCATATTAGAAGCCTGGAGTTGCATGATGCCGAGTAATAATCGCACTTAATAGCTTGCATTGGCTAATTTAAAACATCTAAACTTACAGTCCTTAATTGCTGAACAATTCTATTTTTAAAGTTTTTTTATACGACTGTTTTAATACCTAATTGTTAAGTTATTTGTATTTTGGCTTGTATAGGTAATTGTTTTAGATAAAAACTTTAATAACAATAATATTAATGGTTAATTCGTTGGATGGCATTTCTACATTTATTGTTACATTCTAGACATGACTCGTATAGTCACATAGGCACTTGCTACAACGGTGAAGGAAAACATCGGACGGAAACCAGCACATCTCAGAGATTTTTTGACGGTGTGTAAAACCGGACAGAGGTTAAAACTCTGACACCAGGTGGTTTATCAACCATACGATGAAGAAAAAGAAGATCATTACTTATAATTTCAATTTTTTATTTATTTATTATTTATTTATTTATCTCTATTCTTATATCTATCATTACAGGTGCTTAACCTAATTCGACAGATAAGGAAACAAATAGTAATTTTAAATATAAATTAACAAAAATAAAATATTACAAATTACACGTACGTAGTAAATTTGTAAATATTACAAATTTACGTTGGTTCTATATTGATTTATCGATCTGAAGTGATTTATTAAAACTATTCAGTTGGCGAAATTGGTTTCCCTACATTGGTTCAGCTACTTTACAATACTATTTTTCGCAGAACTGACTAAATTACTTATGAAATGACAAAGGGATCGTAGACTCGCTGCATGTTGTGCATCAATCAAGAAAGTGATTTACTAATGACATATAAAATTACACATGGGCGCTTGCTAGCCGTGGCTGCACATCATTAAACGGTTCTTTACCACCCGGCGGCAAGTGAAAATGGATTTTCTTTTATGTAAAATTTCTATAACTTTAATAGATTAAGTGTTTATTCTTCCACAATGGCACTTCTAATCATTGGCCAACCAAATCAGTCAAACAATAACATATTGTTTATTGTAATCTAGTCAATAACTTTGGTTCTCTACCACTTAGAGACTGATAGTAGATAACCAATTTCCTGGAATACTTATAATATTTTTACAAATATTTAGTACGTAATTACATCAATTATATTTCATATTACCACCAATATGGTTAATTTTATCCTGTAAATAATTTGTAATATTGCCAATATTGCAATGTCTGAGAAAGGCATAAAGTCTTACGTATTCTTATAAAAAGCAGAGTACCTACATATCATTAAACCAGAGTACATACCATGATATCGTCAGATTATATACCAATTATTTATGTACTTACACTTATTTTACAATAAATGCTTTCAGTTTGTATTTTCAGTTGAACATTTTGGTAGTGAAAGCTTGGCACTCGATGCCCATTTCGTCAGTGATTCATAACCGACATGATTTGTTGCACCATCGGCGTTGTCATGGCCTGCTAAATACCGTGTCAACTGCAACGCAATTAATAAATAAATCAAAATAACCCTACATTCATTAGTGACGATAACACTAGTCAACCAATGCATTTATCTTTATTTATTGTACAAATATTCATGTTAATAAAATAATTGTTGCGTAAATCAGCATTTATTTGAGTTTCATGTCTGCACATTTGCAAAATACAAAAACAAAATACTTTATTTCACAACAATGTATTTTTGAAACATAGATATAATATTTTGTAATAGAGCGATAGAACGAAACTGTGAAACGCTTTTATATGGCTCACAATCATGCACGTATTTTTCTTTCAATCGTGTATAAATAAGGCTAAGGTGAGCATGAGGGTATACAGATTCTTTGCGTCTCCCGGGATTTGTATCTCGTCTCCCCACAGCGAAAGACGTGTCCTGAATACGGACGCGATTCTTGGTGATACATGCCACCCGGCAAACCTCCCGTTTGAGAACTGTGTGAAAGAAATCCTAACTATGCTGTGGACATATCTCTAAGGCTATGATTCACGTTTCATGCCAATTATACCCATAAATATCATGTAATATTTTTATACATATGCAAGATTACAAGCCAATAAATAAATCAAATTAAACTTAAAAACCATTATTTATTTATTTGCAACTTAAAAAAGATTTATTGGATAGCATTATTATGTAATCGATTATTAAACCACTACATTTTCTATTGTATAGGTGTGTTTCAAATCCAGTAACGCCAAAAGCTAGTGGTAATTCTGACCTCATCACCATTTCAAATTACGTTAATTTATTCATGATAGCTAACGCATTGAGGGCACAAAGCGGGCCCATGTGTTGGCTCGCTACCCACAATTTTATCGTAGCTTCTTATCATGAAGCTATGTCCACGCTACTTACTTAGGATACAGTCTATCCCTAAATTCTATTACTTAAATGTACATACATGAACTGGTACTCTGTCTTGAAATACACACAATAGGGACAAAGCGAAAGAACTCAAAAAGTACATTATCTCGGTAAGTAATAGTAAGTATAGCTACGATCTTTTTGTGAATCTGGAATAGAATTAAGATAATCTTATTTTATATAAATGTGATATGACATAGGATAAAAAAAGTAGAAGCTTTGAAAAGCAGAAGAGAAAATAAATTGGGGTTGATATATTGTCCCTGCGGAGTTCTCACACATGATATGCGGCGCTGTGATATATTACCGCCGTAAGCTTGTTACAATATAAGCAATAGAAAAATAATTTGTATAAATAACTATGTAGTCATGGAAAAGGTTCTCATGAAGATTAATGGAAACAAATTGCTTCTTCATGTCTTGTCAGATTAACAACGAGTTTGTTTGTTTTTCTCAGGGACGAGACATTATGGTCTCAATAATATATTTTATATTATATATTAGTAAAATGTACTTTTATTAGTAAATTCGATGGACACTTAATAATTTTTTAATCTATCACACAAAACAATGAGGATCCATTTAATAAACCATATCTAATTCGCTAAAATTAGCTTAAATTTAAAATATATTTATTTTAATTACAAAAAAAGGATAAATTCTAGGTAAATTTTGAATAATCCCTGTGACAACAATATTGGAAGCTGTGGCAAGGATCCGTGGAAATCGGACGCCGTGACCACGATAAATCGTTTAATTCCACCCCGGTGACTCGGTCGATTGCGAAAGGCCAAAACGCCATTACAATTTACTAAGATCTAGTCCCAAAGCTCTAGAAATAAACCTACCTGGTACTTCAACAGCTATTGCGTACTATCTGAACAGACTTAACAACCAATCGATTACAAATATACCAAGTTAATATTACAAATAATGGAGCGTCTGATACAATTGAATTGTACACCGACAACGTCCATTTTCCCTCATGCCTATATTTATGTGTGAGGGATCCTAAAGTGAACCCCAATCCATCAATACGCAGGTAATTAATACAGGCACGTTACACAGAAACAACGTATGTAAACAAATGCTAATGCGAACGTTACGAGATAGCTATGTTAGAGAACATAAATAGAATTTACATTTCGTACCTACCTAAGGCCCCGGAGCAGAGATTATCACGCTTGAGTTATTATATGCAAAACCTCAGCAAAACTCGAGCATTTCAAGAATGTTTAAAGCTTTGTACAAGGACAAACGCTTGAATACCACAGGCTAATGAAATTAAGGTGAAAAAGGAATCATGAAACAATAAAAAAAAGAAAGTTATTCTGTAAACAATGTTACATTTTTATGAGAAGTCAAATAAGTATGTACCTATATGAAGCCTTAATTAAACTCCATTTGCGATTTATTACAATTGTAACGGCCGGCGTGTAATCATATCAGAAATATAATTGTAATCATCGTAGTGTACCCATTATTCGTATATAGATACATTAAGGGTGATAAGGAAAACGTGGATTTATTAGAAACATACAATCCCATAGTATATTATTTCTATTATACTGCTCCATGACGACTAAGATATTGACGTTAATACGAGCGTTATTATAGAAAATAGGTTTGAGAAACTTATGTTATATATTTTTTCCTCGTAAATCTATTTTTGGGGAACAATGTTCACATTCAGTGACTGATTTTATACTGTGATAATTTTTTTCGTTCGATCAAGAATGAGTGTTTTTATAATTAATATAAAATAAAATGAAAATAGACGATTTAAAGTCGAAGCAAGAGAAACATCACTGTGACTGCCTTCTGCTAGAATGTAACAAAAAAACGAAGCACTCCTATTTTGGCACATGGCACCAATCTGTTGGCACCAATTTAATTATTTTTGTTCCCATTCAGGCACCAAAGATTTTTCGCCTTCAAGGTGCAGTTGTTATCTTTACGAAAAAAACATCGATACGTTTTTTTAGTGCTTATATTTTTATTAAAGTTGTGAGTAAAGAGTACTGGGGTTACACAGCTTTTTGATGAACAGAATATTAAGCTATTACCTCACCATTGATTCTTAATTTTGGAACGTACCCATATATCGTAAATTACCCCAAGGCGCTTTACCATTGAATGACAATAATTTCATGAACCTATTATAGTAATACAGCCAGAATATTGGCTTTTACCCAAAAACAATATTTAGTTAATAATTGGGAGTTTTATTTACTAACATCAACAATTGCATAGAGCTGTTAAACGATACTTTTTCAATATTTTGATGACAATATTTTGGCGTCAATTCAAAAGCTAAACGTGTCTCTCGATATTAAATTTATATCGAGCTCACCGATAAAAAACGAAGTCAAAAACTTGGTTTTCATTTATATTTTATTAATGCTGCAATGGCTATTTCAGGCACCTGTAGACTTCAGATATTTTATTGATGTTTTTTACGATACGTGTGAGAAGAGTAGAAGGTATAATTTTAGTATAAAACAATCTGTTATAAGCAAGAAAACAAAAGTTCTTGATTTTTCACAAATCCAGAGATTATTTTTATTTATTTTGAAATTTCAGATTTCAGATTGCAAAGGGCTACTTAAAATTAAAAACACATTTACTTGACCACTGCGTAACACAATTGTGTTATGCAGTGGTCACTACCATAAGCCATGGCTATTATAGCTGGTCACAAGCTTGATAAAGTTAATACCCAGGTCTTAATTAATCATACTCATAACCTGAACTGATTTTTCAAAGGGTCAATCGAACTTTTACAAACTGTGAATTACGTTCCGAAATAATAAATTTTTTAAGTAAATTAATTTTTATCAAATATCTATTTCAGTCTAACTTTTGCTAAATTTGTGCATTGACAGTTAAATCTAAATATTATGCTTCTACCCCACATACAACGTTGTAGGGGCTTATATCAGGTAGTACAGTTGAAACAAAGTCAAGTAGTTCTGCAGCCAAAACTGGCGTCTTAGTCTAGTTCGGTATGTCGCAGAAGTTCGCCTAAGTCGTATTTAACTTCAGTGAACAGCTTGTGTTGCAACCGCATACCAACAAATTTTGACACCGTATATCTACCTACTTAGGTTAGTACAATGGCGAACAGTCGGTATACTAAACAGTGTGGTTACTTTAATTTACTTTCTACTTATCTGTACTACTCGTACAGTTTGAATCAAACGGTTTGTTTATCAGATTCTAAAATCTGCTTGTAATTAAAGTTTTACTTGTAGGAAAAGCGGCAAACGTGTACGAAGGGTACAAACACTTAACCGACATGCAGACAGGCTTGTATTATAAAGATTTATTGCTGTACTCTGAATAATTCAACATCCATAGAGTTACCTACTTACATAAAATATTGTAATAAGGCAATCCAATTTATTAATATTCATTTCTACACTAGCTTTTTAAGCCATAGCTTTTGTTTAATGAAATGTTTGCTTCGATGCCGCGAATTGTTTAGCTATCGTCTTTGTATTTTTGGTTTCTTTTGTTTTTCATTGCCGTGTTTCTCTTTTTTTAAAAGATTAGTTAAATACTTTCAACCCGATGGGCGAGAACTACATTTTAAATTTAGAGTACAACGGGAATATGGGTGCGAGCACGAATTTTTCTGTCGACTTTATCGACCGTTCATCAATTTTAAACATCAAGTTTGACATATAGGTAGTTTACTAAATTGTGTCAAATTTGACATTAATTGATAAGAATTCGATTATAAAAAGATCCATGCTCGCGCTACATTCTCGAGAAAATACAGCTTAAACGTACAATATAAACAATAACGGTACATGTAGGTGACTAATAATACCGCAATAGCGGCAGATCGCGTCTTATCTATGAAAATATCAACGCAACGCCTCCGTCAAATCAGATTAGCTATCTGTGGGCCGATATTAATTACGTCTCGTTAACGCGTAACGATCAACACTACACGCCTATCAAATCATTAGTGATTTTCTAAAGTCATTACCATGCGAAAATTAAGTCGAACTTACGACGCCGAACCACGACAGGGCTAGGGGCTTTTAATACCGCTTAACATGCAACTATTCAATCACTACCGTCGCGTACCGTGTTTCTGTTGTAAATAGCTTGCCTATTTAAGAAAATACCATCATTAATCTTTGTTTTGATAAATCGCTTTCGTAAATATACTTGATGTCGGATAGCTTGAACATGAAAATCTTTGTGTGATATCTTTCGTTTCATTCTCTTTTGTTTCTATGCGTAGTTTTACCTATAAGCATTGTATTGTAATACTTACTTAAATCACGATTAGCGAAGGGTTTAAGCGATTCGCACTTAACTATTCTAAAAGGAAATATTTAGTGTAATTGACAGAATTTGGTTTGTGTATTGTATTGTTATTAATTGTAGTAATTTTTTAAAGTGTATTTTTATCTTTACCTTTTTTTTGTCATGTGGCCTTTATATGAAGGCCTTTATATTATACCTTTTATATGAAGTACCCCGTCATCAAGGACTGGCATCATCTTTACCTGCATTAACTACTCTCTTTACTAAGTAATTTTTTACTTACCATTTTCATTTTTCTTTGAAATAACTCATAAATTTATATCAGATTTCCTAAAACTTCTTAATTCCATCGGGACTTAAAGCTTTTTCGTCATTTATTATTTAAAACAACATTAAATCGGTGTAAAATAAATGAGTTTAGCTTTTCAGTCGATAAAAACTCTTCAAAATATAATGTCTGATATAAAGCTGATTGTGGAAACGAATATTATATAAATTGATCTTTAAATTCCCTCAGGAGATTTCATCGCGATCATAATCTGTAGAATGGATAAGTTTATAGGATATACCTATCGGGGTTAAGATAGGTTTACTTACTATTAAGTATATAGGTATATAATACATGTTATATATTGTATAGTGATACGTGTTGTGATAGCCTAAAAGTAGGTTTTGCCGTTCTAGCATACTGGCAAGTCTGAAGTCTCAGTTTGAACCCAAGCCTGTCTTTAATTTTTCATAAGTTACATGTGTAAAAAATAATTATAACCCGTACCGTGCCTCAGAGAGCACGTACCCGTTGCTAGTCGGTCTTGCGCTTGATATCTCTCCGGGGCCAATCTCCGTTGAGATTGAGAGACAAAAATTCACACAGAGATACTTTGATCGAATTTCTGTTAATAGGATATTATTATCACAAAATACATTTTCACGAGACCTCACACACTAAAGCATAGGTAGTACCTAATATAGAAAATAAAAATATCTAAAACTAATCTACACTGAAACGAAGTATTACAAAATGTTAAAGAATATTTATCTTGTAGGAGAACGTCGGTTTCACAAAGTCAGAAGCTGTAGGTCGTGGCGCTACGGCTGGCTGCCTTTTCCTCTACGACAAAATGCACTCACGCCTCAGTCGGGCCGCGTGCACTCACGAATGCATTTACATATTGATCTCAAAATCACAGTAGCTGTCTGAGTCGCAAATAAAATGCATATTTGAGTCTACGACACTGATTTTCACATTTTATTCTGCTTAAGAACGCGGTTCTTACCCGTAATTTACGAGAGCTTTTATTTTTCAATCACAAGTGAAGCGGAATGACCACTTCGCGTTTTAACTATCGTAACGGTTTCCTAGATGCACCTTAAAATCCAATCAGTACGTTCCCTCGATATCAAGTTGAAACCAACCTTAGACAAAAGAACTTAAGTTTATTTTACAACAACATAGAAACTCTTTGAAGTTTACAATTGGATAATTAAGACGTCTTATTCAACTGTGTCTGTGATTCAAAATCATTATTGTTTCCGTTACCAAGAAATCAAATGAATTATTAATGGCTATAAACTTTTAATCCACTTTTGGTATACGAGGGCAAAGTTTTGCGAGTAATGTTTTGCATTTATTTAGTAGTATACAATTACTTATATGTACAAATAACAATTAACTTAATAATAATATAACTTATATTTACAATTAAAGATTTATACAAAAGTTACGCGAAGGCGTCAAAGAATTCCTCCCCATCACCGTCGTCTGCAGGCAACGTGCCCAGAAGGCTGGCAGCATTGCCACGCTGGATGGCAGTTAGTAGTAGTTATTTTCTATTATTAAATCAATCACAAAACTGTATCGAGACCGTGCCACGCGGTGCATGAAAACCATTGCACCAACACGATCGTAATTGCCATCACTATTAGTAATTGGCTTACTTCAACAAAGGCAACATTAAAAGCCGCGTATTTATTGACATACAGCATGACGCACGACGATCCATTAGTGGTCGCTCGCCCATTCCCTGTAGTGTATAAACTGCACAGTGTGTGCCGTGCACTATAGTACACTGTTGCAATTTCTTAGATGGTGCTCAACAACGTAACATAACTATTCCGAGATTGGGCAGAAGATTGTTCACAGTGATGTTATTCTTTTAGGTAATTTTGCAAAGTGATCACTTAAAAGCAACGTATGAGTAACAGGATTACAAATATGCTGGTTCCAAGCACTCGATTTCAGTGTCGTATTTTTTTAAAAAATACTTGAAATCTTTCAAAATAACCAAATATTTATATCAGGCTTTCATTAACTTATTTCAACTTCACAAAAATAAACACTTTATAGCATTAAAAAGGCTAATCCTAAGCTTTATTTTAGCTAAGATGCTGGTTACAACTCATAATCTACTCGTAGTCTTTGATGGAATTATAATTTACTATTACATTTTTTTAATTTTCTGCATGTCTTGGTGACGGATCGGTCACTCATCTGCTTTACAAGCATGTGGGTGTGAGTTTGAACCAGGCATGTAGTACCATGAATTTTTCAACGATATTTTTTTGTACTTTCTTAGTTAATTTACAATGAAGAAAAATATCGTGGGGAAACTTGGACTTTAATAGTCTTAAATTGCCAACACGCAGAGATAGCGCAGTGATTAATGCTCGATCCTTCTCTGTATGAACAGAATTTTTGCCTTGCAGTGATATAATTACAGGTTGGTCATTTATTTTGACTATTGGCCTCACAACTGTATGAAAAGTCACAGTGGTTAATTTATTATATCAACAGAAATAAAATCAGTAACAGTAGCCCGAATATGCTGTCATTAATTGCTTTATACCTACCGACTGAAACTGTAAAACGATAATGTTTAGCAACGTTATAATAACATGATACTATCAGTATTACGAGTACGTACATGCAGAAATGCCGCGAATGCGTGCAGAACATAATTGTTACCTACCACAAAATTTCATGTTTGGTTAAATTACAACGCAATGACTCTGTGTAGGAAAACCGGGATGTTTGCGTGACACAACTTTGATTATTATAAAGTTATGCAATTACGGAATTGTCTTCTGCTTAATGTTAAAGTTAGACTTTGTATAAAATTATAAAGTATTTATGATTTTGTAATGGAGCTGTGACGGTAATCTTTGTTACTTGACAGTTCATCATGTCTCAAATATGAGACGAGTTGATACAAAAACAGTATCGGTCTTAAGATTAGGTATATTTCTTGCTGGATTATTAATTAACAGATCTCTGGCTTGAATCGATCTTTTACAGTGATCTCTTGTTTGTTAGTGGTTGCCCCGGGAACATTTAGCAACCTCGAGTTGTCATGGAGTGAAACCATATTCTAAAAACCATATTCAACAAAATAAATGGACCTTTAAATAAACTTTTGCATTACATGGTCCTTTTATGTAATTAAGTTAGTAGTACACTAGTTTTTCTATTAGACTGATTAGTTAATATTGGTTTAAAGGAGTCTTGCAGATTAGTTTTGTTCTTTATATTGTCTAACAAAAAATGTAGAACCTAGCTTTCAGTATATTAAACTTGAAAAAATTATATAAGTAGTGTAATGAAGTTATATAGTGTTTCATGAGTCAGGACCATTATTTTTTTATTATATCATAATATTTATTTTAAGTATTTTCGTTTTTTTCCACATTTTTATAAAAAAATATACTAAAACATATCAAACAAGGTGTATTCTTATGTATCGAACAAAGTGAAAGTCTGCCTGTCTGAGAAAAATATAATTTATGGCACTTAAATGTTATGAATATCATTCCAGTGAAATTCATTAATTGTTAAACATTATTCAGATCATGAAAGCATATTAATCAAATAAAGGACATGTCAAATAAGCGCAATAAGTAAGTTACAGCTAATTATAATAATTATAGAAAGTAATTTTGCAGGTGTGTTAACCCTGAACTGCGGAGGCGTCACGGAGAATCTCATTACCGTACGAGACTTGTAAGCAATAATCAAACATTTCCAATAATCTTTGAAACGTTTGGTTACAAAAACTGAAACGCTTCTGCGAAAATAAACTGACGGGTGTTCGAAAGGCGACGAAAGTTAATTTCACGGGTTGTGAATGCTTCTTCAGAACTCATCTCGCTCGAACAATCCGCGACTCGGTTGCCATTAATCACCGCGGCAGACAAATATCATTAGTTTTCTACTCCTTCCGGTGGTTTTAAAAACCATTATTGATTGCGTTTGTTTCATTTAAATTCAATCATACAATTTTAAAATAACACTGGAACCCCAATCAGATTCAGGAGCTTATTTAATTATTTTTTTTGTATAAACGTTTACTGCAAAAAACTAATGAAAGTCAAGTATATTTTTTAACTTACTTTCGTATAATTTTCTTCTTAAGTAACAGTTATGTGACGCTAAAAAGTTAATTTGTAAGTTCCAAAATGACTTCATATTTTTACTTCATATCTAGTTTTAGAGTATAACTTGAATGTTAAATAAAAATATCTACCTAGGTTAGTCACCATCATCGTGCTAATGTAAAAAGTTTAAAGTTTCTTTAGAAAATTTTGCAAAGAGCCAGTAGATGACATGCAGAAGTTCCTCAACTTGGCCTATAAATCATACGAACGTACCGTAATGTTGATATATTAGGTAGATATAGAAAATCTTAATCCACTTTTCCTGTAAAAACGCGGAGAGGGCATAACTTTGTAATCTCGAAAGAGTTTGAGATATATGAGTTGGGTAACTCTACAACGTGGTCTTGTTACAGAATAAATGCATTTTCAGGAAATAAATCACTGCGTTCACACTTCGTATTTATTTTAACCCCACAACACTACCCTACTCATATGCAGACATAAAGAAGCTTAAAAATAAACAATTTAAATTATTTGTTCTTTAACACAACATTTAAATTTGATTCAATTTTAAAATGAAACCTTTTACAGTTAATTATTTTCACCGCTCGACAAATCTAAATAAAATGTTAACTCCATTACAAAAAGGCGAAATTTTAAGTGAAATTAAGTGATTATTTTTGCGAATTACTTTTCGCATACAAAATACATTTAACAAAAATGTTTTGAGCAATTCATAAACAGATAACAAAGAAAGAAACAAAATGTCGACTTAATGCCCGCACTGTGATCCCCATTTCGTATTATGACGCAGACAGTATCAGTACAAAATTAAGTATTATGTCTGCTATATCGCAAGCTCTTGAGCCGGAGAAAAGAACAGTGAAATTCAGAATTGTCTCTGAGAATGGTAGTAACTGGAGCGCTGAGTGAACGGTACGTGTCTTCGGGATCCCTAGAGATTGAGCCACGGATGCTTAACGGGTTACATTCCTCCAAGTTCAGTTTAACGACATGCTATGTTTCATTTATTTTTAGTCATGCCGTTCTCCGTATGTTATTGGCGCTAAATAACCTTTACACAATGTGTAATATGAACGTTGTAAAAGATTTATTTTTAAGTTTGTCGGATTGTTGAAAAGGCAGGAATGGCCTTTAACCTTTCTGACGGAGAGCAGAAATTTGGTTAACGTTGGAGCACACTTCCTTGCTTATTTGCTAATCACCTTGTCTTGAAGATTTCTGAAGAGCTGGTTTAAATATAAATAAAAAAAATGCTTTCCAGTATAGATTAAACAAAACATATTCAACAAATTGATTTACTTTTGGTGAACATGTTAAGGCACGGACACTCGATAATCTATTATCTGGCTCACATATTGAAGATTGAAGATAATCATTGAATATAGTTATAAAAAAAACGAAACAAAGCAATAGAACAACAACATTACCTACAAAGGTTCAGAAAAAATATCAGCTTGATCAGAATAAGTAGTCATAGATAAAAATAGCTTCAAATAAATTTTTATTTAAGCCATTTTTATATTCTTCAATTAAATTTTATTTAATTTAACATTTTCGTGACATAATTGATATTTTACTGAAAAAAATAATTTAAATTACGAAACTCAACCAAGCATCGCTTAATAACAGTCGAGCTTCTGTAATTAGTAGTAAATTAATCGTGTTTTATCAAAAGAGCCAGACAGAAAAGAGACTTTAAAAGCGGGTATAACGGGCAAGCATTTGAGAATGCCGACTACAATGGTAATAATACTTAGAAAAAAAAAGCTGAAGACTTTGTTGAAGTGTTCTTATTCTATAATTTTAGTATTCTCTGAAGTAGTTATAAATAAGAATACAATTGTAACAGGTGAGGTACTTTATTTGGTCCAAAAATAGCCTTGTTTTTAACATTATTTTTCTCGAATAGAGTATTTTTACGGGTGGTAACTTGATCTGGTTTCGCTTGGCACTTTACATACGCGCGCGATTTGGAGTTTTTTTTTAAATTTCCAATTTTTGAAATCGCTTACCGACGCCCTCTTTCATATGCCGCCCGGGGCCATAGTCCGCTACTCCACTGATTAAAGGTTTTATAATCAACAGAAGCGAGAGAACAATGTAATAACCGTTAATCGTGGACTAATCATTCAACTCAAAAGTAATGTTGGAGCATTTGGGTTTAAACATGGCAAGTACCAATGTGATTTTCTTAATGTCATATGTACTTTCATTAGTAAATCTAAGACACCTCTGACTGACATCGTGAGAAATCCGGAACTTAATAGTCCGAAATCGCCAAAATGCAGTGAGCTATCGTGGTGATTAATGCTCGATCATTCTTATGAGAAGAGATTTTGCCCTGCATTGGGACAGTTATAGGCTGGTTAATTTTTTTAATTACATTTTCACAGAATAGCCCGATTGTAACTCAATTCATAAAGATATCAAAACAATATAAGTACAATAAGTCCGATCCTGTCACCGGCAAGCGGCTCCTTCGTTTAAAATTTAAAGACTAGTATTGGACTGCACCAGCTTATGATCACAATGTGATGTCTAGACTAAAGTTCACATGTTTCTGAGTTTGTCGCTACTTTTCAGTTATGATATCAATTATATTATGTGACGTTGGCAATTGTTTTTGCTTAATGTATAGTTGTTGTTGTTTAGGATAGTTGCACAAATAAATAAATAGAATACCCATCACTAAAAATATTTGAATAATCACAAACGCTTTGACTAACGATAGAAGTAAAGACTTAGGTATAAAATGTTTCTATTCTAAAATATATACTTAATAATTACATTAATGTATAAGATGGATATTATTTTAGCAAGTCAGAAAAAAGCCGATATTTTACCAAAACTTTGCCTCCGCAAGGACGAGATGTGCGGTCGAGTTACAATTGATTTCCTTTTGTGTCTCATTTTTCTATGATTGAAGGTTTAATATTTATTTATAAATAAACACATTTGGTGACCTTTGCACTAGAATATAATAATTATGTAAAGACAAGTATCACACGCAGCAATCCCGTACGTATCCTGGCAGCAGTTGCCATGGATACTTATCTAACACTCATGAAGTACTAACCTCACTTGGCTGTAGTGTAATCGACTAGACTCGAGGAAATCCGATTCAGCGTCACCAACCCGAGCGAGATGACAGAAAAGGTGTTAATGGTGCGTATAAAACAGTGTTCACTTCAAAAACCATCTTCATTGTAATGATAAAACACCGACATTTGTGTGGCATTAACTTACCCAATTTATCCAACATAGAAACTGAGAAACTCATCTCTAAACCTCTAAGGAACCGGGTGCCGTTATTGCTGGTTGTAGAATAAATCATATTTTAGCCAAAGAAATGTGTAATAAACTCTCAAAGTTTGCTACCTTATTCCATCGATTCAGTAAGTCAACGTGCGTCCTTGAATCCGAATTAATGAAGTTTTGTCCAACCAGCCGTGTACTTTTGTACCTCCTACGTTTAATTACACAGCACTTTTTCAAGTCTAATAATGTTTTATTGGCTTTCATAATTATACCTTGTAATTTATGACTATGTGCGACGTCTACTTTGAGCTTAGAATCATTAATTATATAAATGTTTGTGAGCTGAAAATCAATTTTTGGATGTTATTCAAAATAAGTCACTAATGATCTTATTAAATAGTCGGTCTGTATTTTTTTAAATTATCGGTTTATATATAGTTCATTAATTAAATATATACGAGTATACCTATATATTTTTGTCATACAGAAATGACATTACTAGGAACTACGAACCCAGTTCAATTCTATTTTTATTACGCAAAGTTCCAAATTTAATTAGCCAAAAACAATGCGCGCATTGGGACGCGCTTTTGCGCCAACAACGCGAGCGACGTTACAATGATTATGTATGACATTTTGGTTGAAAGGTATTTATACACATACCTTTGAACATACTCGTACGTGTCTGTAACGTTTTTGGAGCCTCAAGCATTAATGGACAAACGCGTGTCAGTAAAGAAGATTGTTGTACGAGTAAAGAGGTCGCGACTGCTCAAGAGACTGGAGCAGCTGTCATAAAATACTTTTAGTATTTTTCTGTGTTCTTTAAGACTTTATTACAACTTCTTTTAGAATTATATTTTACAATTTAAAAACTAATTGTGACGCTATTTCTTAAAGCAGCCAGGTATAGATAAGTTTGCAACCCTGTAGGCTAGAAGGGCTTAACAGTACCTATCTACATCTTTGAAAGCAACCTATCTAATTGGTCGACAAGTTCAAAAACATAAACTTTCTCAAACTTTTAATGCATAGGTATCTAGTAGCTAACTCTATTGACGTCGATAGTAACTAATTACTTTATAGTAAAAACTTGTTTGATCTTGTTGCACAACTTTCTAGACATAAGTAAATGTACAGTATGACAAATTAGTTTAACTTTATAGAAATAACGCGACAAGGTGATGGATAACGTCGGGAGCGTCTGCTTAAAGTTTACCAGTAAATGCAAGTTAGATTTGTTGAACTTAAACAGTACTAGCATAGTTAGTAAAGTACCGGAGTTGTCTCGGGTTAGATTCAGCGTCTTATTTGTCATAGCTTTGTCGGATTGTTGAGTCAGAGACAATTTATTTAAGCGAATTATTTTTTATCTCTGAAGCGCACTTGTGAATTAAAAGTAGGTATTTACTTACTATGCTTGACAAATTAGTGGGTAGGTATTATAGGAACTCCAATTTTGCTATGTAGATTAAAAACTCACGAGGTCAAAGTCATTTATTTCAATAAATACTTAAGTTATTTACTAACAGTTTTTCAAGCCACTATTATTTTTAAGCTAGATGGAGCCGCACTAATTCTTATGGGCTTGTTGTAAGTGAAAACGCCAAACCTCAAGGAATAAAGTAGTAGTTGTACTTTCTAAAATTCAGACAATACTAAATATTCAAAGTTTGTTCCAGAGCACCGTTGGTGTACGAAGAAGCCTTTTGAATAAAATACTTTACAATATTGAGCTGGCCAGTCACGACATCCAATGAGCTAAAAAAGTCACACATTTCATTATCATTCGGTTATGCCCTTGAAATGAAACTGCCGGCCATTGTACGAGTATGACGTAGAAAATTAATCGCCCGCATGACATTTATTCAGAACGCATGATGGTCGCAGAAGTATTCATAAAAAATGTGCAACATTTATGTGCAAAACACTCTGCCTAGCCCTCCGGTAAATAACAAGCGTAATTCCATGTTATCATTTAATTTCCTCTGTTCTCAGGAAAACTTTATCATTAATGTAGGATACAAAGTAGGAGATAAATGGTCTCTTAGGAGTTCCTGCTAAGGTGAATACGGATTTAAGCTAAGAGATAATAATTGTTTACCAAATCTTAGCGGTGATGTTTGTACTATTAATTTTGGGATTACGTCTCACAACTTATAAAGCTACATTACGTCATGAAGAAGATGTAAGTACCTACGTATAATTTTTAAAAGTAAGTCCCGCAGTGTAAAATGCAATTCAATTTTAGCTGAGTGGCGGAAAGTGCGCTCCTGTGTCACACATTCAAGACTGTCCTTGCATCTAGTGTATGAATTATTCAGCTTTATGATTCTGCCGAGAAAAGTAATTAAGTCTTCCTTCGTAGAGTTTCGCTTGCGGCCAGCTCTCTGTTAATTAATCATCCTACCCGTCGCTTTTCTCCACTTTCAGAAATAGGTTAATAATGGTTGTCTTTTTCGCATCCTTTCTACCGTTTCCATTATTGAATAAGCAAATAAATTGCTAGACTTTTAATTAAATGCAAAGTTCAGTTTTTGCTAGTGGTTGTGTCGTCCCGCGGCAAACTTATTTACGTTAATGCGGGAATTTATTTGTTTGTAGGCGGAGACATACATATTTATCAACTCTACTGGTTTTTTTTTTATCCTCTAGGTATACACAATATGTCAATGGCGTGCTATGTGTATGCACTTGGCATATTATTATGCTATGCCTGTGATAAGGTGTCATGTTTTTTATTTTATACTTAACTAGCGACCCGCCCCGACTTCGCATTTTTACGCTTATATGCATGTACTTATTATACATAAATATAAACCTTCCTCTTGAATCACTCTATCTACTAAAAAAAACCGCATCAAAATCCGTTGCGTAGTTTTAAAGATCTAAGCATACATAGGGACAGACAGACGCGGGAAGCGACTTTGTTTTATAATATGTAGTGATAAATAATAAGACATACAATAAAAACTATTAAATACATAAATATTTTTGTAAAGAACGTAAGCATACTGTGCGAACACTAGTGTTCGCATTTTTCGTAAAAAGACCTAACTGAGTAAAACCCCCAGTCGCTATGCCACTATGTTACTACTACACTGGGTTACTGTTCGTAACCCAGCTCGTTTTCTACATTCTATGATCTCAGAAGGTAGTTACCCTACCACCCCTAGTACGCAGTAACCGATTTTTACTTTCTACAGAAATTTCGAACTATATGCTCCACAAGCAAAAATGCGTAAATAAAAAAAATCTTATTACACTTCTCATTCGGTTATACTGGACTACACATTTCGGTTGATCTTGTTCGACCAAAATCTTGTTCCTGTAACACATAATTATCTTAATCTAGCAAATAAAAAATAAAATATTTCATATTTCCTGCTTGTACATTTTGCTTCAGAAACAACATTCGAACGCTGTATATTTATGCCTATCATAATTACTTCATGCTTCTGTGAATGCCATGAGCACTGTTCACGGTTTAGTTGGAGTCCAAGTAACATGCGGGCATGACTCCTGAGTTACTATAATGTTTGACCTAATTCCTTCACAAAACCGTTTATTAAATGAATATTTATAGCTTGTCCCGGGTGCGATACTTACAAGCAATTTTTAATGTGAAAATACAGATAGAACATATAATATCAATTATTATCTAATTAAAATTAATAAGTAATAATAAACCTATAAACTAAAACCTTAAAAATAAATAAATATACAAAACCCTTAATCTAAAAGACTTGCGATACTTGAGTCAAATATGAGACAGTGTTTCTTAGTTTTTTTATTTGCAATTGTCTGTAAGCATTAGGTATAGAATTCATAATAAAATGTGTTGCATAACATATATACAATTAGGTATATAATATGTCTTAACGACACATTGGCGTATCTAATGGTTAAGTGATTTGTCTTCTACACTTCGTGGGGACAAAAATTTGTGTAGGTATGTATTATTGCACATAATTATGTTACAGGAGAAAATTCTAGGTTTGAGCTGGTTACGTTAAAAAAAAACTATTGGAAATTAATTTAAACACTGCTACTTCACAGCTACGCTTGTCACCATTACGCCTAAAAGGCAGTTCATCAGCATGGCAAGTAACATTAATTACTAAGAAGAAAATTTAAAAAGAAAGTACGGAAAGAAAACAAATTCGTTACGGCACCCTTAAAACTAAAAGAGGAAAACGTCTGTTATTACTCGAGTAAACATTATGTAAGTAGAATAAAACCTTCCTGGGATAATTTTAGTGAACAATAAACATAAAAATATATTCCTATGCCTCTAACATAATATGAACGTTTCAAATAACAATAACAATGAGAAAAAATGGCTAGGCGACATTACAGCGAAAAAGTTTCAATATTTGTTTTAATTTCGCAAAAGGGTCCTTTTAGGGCGACTGTAAATATCAATTATGTATTCCGATGTTTTCTTAAAAATAAACAATAGACTGAGCATAATTACTCGTTTTCATTAAAGAGACAAATCCTTTCACTAGTAGGTATTGCTCGCTAATTGCAGCATTAGGGGAGTAGAATGAGCTATTGTACGAAGTCTGTGGGATCTGTTTTATTTTTAACGCTCCGAGAGCTCACAACAGGGTTTTAGAGTTCGCAACGTTAAAGACTATTGTTCGTAACAACAAACGGTTCATTGCTGAAAAAGTATTTCCGATCTCTTATTATCCCTACGTAGTGTAACAATACGACCTACGGGGCGGTACGAACATGGAGTAGAAGCTGAATTAGTGTCTATTCAGCGACTTTACTTATTGTAGGAGTTTTTTTAAGTAGTTTAATGTTACTCCAAAAAGAATTGAATAGATATTACTTTTTAAAAGGAAGTTGCTCTCAATCGTGAAACGACGACGATTCCAATTGAATTTTTTTTGTTTTTATGAATGAGTGAGTGAAAGGTTTTAGAGTTAGTAAAATAACATAAAAAATATATGATAAAACTAATAATAATATAAAATAACATAAACCAATAGTTTTTACCATATATTTTGTTACAATAGTCCTACACTCGTCGGGGACAATCCAGGACTGCATTCCTATAGTGCAGCCGTGGGGAGTTCCCGGCGGGTGCCCCATCCCATTTTAGATTAAAGTTCTCAAAGGGGCCTCTGCGTGTTGGACCTGTGTCCCCATGCAAGCCCTCCAAAGGACCGGGTCTCTTTCTTTTGAAAGACAGCCCGTGAATTTAAAGAGATACATATAAAATAAATAACCACACAAATCCCAAAATATCTTTTCCTTATCTTTTTGTTTGTAAACAACCTGGGGTTACATTAAGATCTTTCATTCGCCGTTTTTATAAGGCTAAGGTTTCATAATTATTTTTTTATAATATTTAATTTCAAATAAGAGTCGTGATAGCCTAGTGGTGGTGACCGTTGACTGGCAAGTCAGTGGTCTCGGGTTCGAACCCAAGGCGCGCACCTCTGACTTTTCGTAAGTTATGTGCGTTTTATAAATTAATTATCACTCTCTGTGCCTCGGATAGCACGTTAAGCTGTTGGCCTCGGCTGTCAATTGTAGATCTTTGACAGTCGTTACGGGTAGTCAGAAGCCCGAAATCTGACAACCAGTCTTACCAAGGGGTATCGTGTAACCCAGTATCTGGGTTGTGGAGGTCTGATAGGCAGTCGCTCCATGTAAAACACTGGTATTCAGCTGCATCCGGTAAGACTGGAAGCCGACCCCAACATAGTTGGGAAAAGGCTAGGCAGATGATTTAATTTCAAATATACACGTGATTTCAAAAACCTTTGACTTGGCTGTCTATCAGTGTGTATCAGTAGGCTATCACTGCTGAAAAAGTTTGGTAACCATCATGGTTACCATGTCATGGTCATGATGGCGTCCAGCGGCATGCCACGACCATTACGTGCCGCGGTATAATTGTATCAAAATAAAGTAACATGAATTAATTCTAAACTCGATAAAAATAACTTGATCAAAAATAAAATCTATTGCCGTGCCGCGACGTCAGTCTGCGCCGGCCCTAAGTACTACCTAGTACTTAAATATTTATATCCCGTAGCTTAAAATAACGAATAAGTTAAATGCTGTATTTATAAGGCACTTAGTGCAGTATACCAAAATAATGTTCGCTTCATCCACGACGGATGTCTAAGCGGGCTCGTTTAGAAGCATCGGTTTAACTTAGCGCAAGAGGATCTCACGCTCCATCGCGTTACGTCCGTGGATCCGCGCCGAATGGAGCCCCTACTAATTTAGGATAAGTGCTCACGTACCAAGCTCAATGATTCGGCGGCGAATGGAGTATACCTTTGAACTACCGAGTTTCGACGCAACGCACGACAAATTATGTTCGCGGTAAATACGCACTATCTTGTTCATCGGCATTGATTGCTCGCTACAGTGAAACTGGAGTAAGCCTCTGTTTAAACGTATGTGAATTTCACAGTCTTCCCAATAACGATATCATTGAGGAGTATGCTATACAGAATTTGTGTGATCTTATTGTAGCGTTACCTCAATAAGAAATTATGTAAGAAAAAGCATTACATTTTTTTTTGGATAAACGGACATAAAAATAACATGAACAAAAACACAAAAAAAATGGAAAAAAAGGATATAGGAAAAAGGAAAAATCTTTTTGTAGTATGCATAGCATGCCCGTAAGCCCGGCGACTGACAAGTCAAAGGTCTTAGGATTGAACTTACCACACCACTGACTTTTCGTAAGTTATGTGCATATTATTAATGAATATTATTTTTTCTCCGTGCCTCAAAATTTTGAACGATACATTCTCATATAAAGTAGGGCAGCGAGAACAGATTGATCCTGTGATCAATAGGTACATCTTGAATTCCTAGCTGAGTGCACGCGGGACGGGACGTGAGTGCATTTTGTCGTCGAAGAAACCAGTGAAGCGTAACCGTTGCATAAACACATACCTAGAACTGAGCTAAGCTCCTCGCCATCCGCCAACGCGACGCAACGCCAGATTTTTCTACTGGCTTTGAATATTGATGTTGTATAAACACTAGTGAAACCGGGAACCGTGTTCTCGCCACAGTTTTTAGTGATGCTCGAATTGTTTTCAGATTGAGAGCACTTTCAAGCGAGTGTTTTACGACATTCGAACAGTCGGAATGAGTGAACTAAATCACAAAGTTTAGCCGCCGGGATTAGTTGTTTTTGACGGAAACAAATTACTTAGTAACTCACTTAATAATAATTACATACCTAATGTAAGTATTTCGTAATAAATAGCTAAAACCACAAGACTTGAGTATAAACTAGAGTAAAAGCTTTCCGTTTATTGAAAGCCGCAGTTTCCATCCGAGACATTAATGTATTGAGTTATAAAGGTATTAATGGGTCTTAAGCTATGCACGACTACGTCACGTGATGACGTCATATACGCTAAAATTATACGCCTAGGAAACTATCTGAAGTTTTTCCAGTAATTACAAGGTATACTAGTGGAAGTAACTGGTGCTTACTTTATTAAAAGCAAGTTTTTTATTTCACCACTCGAGAAAATTTTCATTTAAAGCGCAGAGCAAAAATAAATTAAAGTTGTTTTTTTTTTCTTGAAACAAGTAGAGTCTGCCATTTACTACCGTCGGCGATAAACCATAGAGAAAACTGATGTTGTGGGTATAATATTTTATATCTAAGCAGTGTTGACCGAATATTAGTATTTAATTTTGTATTATTTACTGATTAATTTCCAGACTGATAATTAATTTTAATAATATGCGTCGTGTTGTGACAGTATACAAGTGTCATCGTGCAACGTGGAAGTTTTTATTGAAATCAGAATGCTGTAAAAATAAAATCTATAATTATCTATAATTTTGTCGGTATAGCAATCTCTTTACATAATATCAAAGTGCAATGAAAAGTCACTTTTCATGTTACAGTGGTCGCCACGAGACGTAAGGAAAAATTAAAGAAGCAAGTCAACAACTCAGCAATTTCATGTATAATGCATGATAATGCTGACTTGGTGACTCATACAAAATAATGATTCTGAAATCTGTGTCTTCTTATTGGGTTTAAGAGATATATTTTTACATAAGATTCCGAATGTATTCCTCCAAAGATTTTGTTAGACATGTATAGTACCTACAATCAGTTTTTGCCAGGTTATATGGCCCATGTAATAAGTAACAGCCAATTGCCGTTAATCGGGTACAAATCCAGACTCTGTGCTGCTAATGAACATTTTCATATGGAAAACCCCTATAGTTCTAGTTTGAACTATAGAACAACCAGGCAGACTAGCAGACGTACCTAAATATTTTTACACACGCACATATCGCTATTTATTTTTTAATGTCCCATGGAACAGGGGATGAGCCTGTGGCCACAATTCCTGACTTTGCCACTACTGAAAATTTAAAGATGAACTTAATAAAAGTATGTATCCTCTCTCGTATTATCCGCGCTCTTCTTTTTATTATATGGTTATCAACCAACCTAGTGTCAGAATTAAAATCACTGTAGGTATCGTTCATGATTACACACCGTTGAAAATCTCTCAGATCATCAGGTGTGTTGGTTTTCTCACGACGTTTTCCTTGACCATTTAAGCAAAAGGTATTCGAACCTACGGCTTTAGAATTTCCAATCCAACGGTCATCACACTGGGCTATCACAGCTATAAATAGCCGCGCTTTTAACCTCTCTCCAGCCAGCTAGATAGATAGACAATAATATTATCCCCCTTACTTTAAAGAAATTGGTCAATTTCATCTCTGAATAAATTATACTCTGCCCTTATCGTTTTGCCAATAAAGAGAGATGTCCGAAACGTTTTTGTCAGATGATGTTTAATCATATTTTAGTAAGTAAAGGGTTATATTTTATATTAATTTAAAAAGAAAATTAGGCTTAGGCACGTTTTTACAAAAGTTATAAAAAAAATATTTTGCTTTTTACGAAAAAAGAAAATTTTAGGTTGCGGTTTCAGTGAAAAGGTCTCTTGCCGTAAGCGATTTAAGAAAAGCGCGAAGCTCTCAAAGGTTTTCCCTCTTCAATAAGATGGCCAAATATTCAGGGTAAGTGCCAGTTTGATAATTCCAAGTGGTGTTGAAAACTTTTAACCTTTCAGTTTATCTAAGTAATGTTAACCCTTACTCTCCGAGTACTTTAGAATTCTTCATACCAAGATCTTTGCTGAAAATTAAATAATTTATGCAAAATGTTGTAGAAAAAGGAATAAAAATATATTCTAAGATTCTAGGAACTTCAGCAATATTTTGTTTGTTAGGTATTTAAGGTAAATCTAAATCAATTAGAGTTTTTAACCATAAATATATGGTTTGCTGTTACTGTAGTTTAAATTGCTTTATTTCATGATCCTCATATTTTTCTATTCAGCATTTGTGACTTTTAATCGTTAATATCTTCAAAAATATAGATCCAATAAGTATCCATCTGTTATACCTGACTAACCCCAATTAGATGTTATGATGTATCATTGAGGAGGCCTTTGCCCAGTGGTGCGGTGGATTGCGTAGAATAGTGCCAAGTAAATAGCAAACCTTACAATTATTATATTGGTTAATCACCGCCAGTAACTAATTAATAGCATTGTTCATAAACATTTATATTTTATATAAACATTTTTATAAACATTTATGCGTAAACACCAAAGGTCCAATTTTTTTTAGAAAGAAAAAAAATATTATGAGCGGAATTAGAATTATTATAAATATTTTATATTTGAGAGACGTTCTCCTCAGGCACTTTTGACTTTCAGATTTGTATATGCGTATTAGAAATTAATTACCACTTGCAGTACTGTCAGGAAACACCTGAGAGATTTTCAGCCTTGATAGAGACCTATGAGTGATTTTAACTCTGATACTATGTTGTTTATCAACCATACGATAAACAAAGTATACACAGCAATTATCACAAATCAAAAATCAGACATCTAAAGTACTCTAAATTGACACCGAAATAAGTAAAAAATCCTAAAAACGATTCACCCTCAATTAAAACAAATAAAAACGTGCAAAAAATCTTATAAACCGTCTAAAACCCTGTTAAATAAAAACCTTGTAAAAACGAGTTAACATACCACGCATTACGGAGTGGGTAGCGTAGTAATTAGTTATTTTTCTGTTTTCTTTGTTGAATGGGTCTGTTGTGGCTATTAGGCGTTCGTGGCACTCCGCCGGTATCCTGTAAATGTGGGGCCACGCCAATTGCCCCAGGCTTTCTGTGAGGCGTCGTAATTAACGCCTCAAAGTATCGGGGTTCGGTGTGGAGCGCTCCGAGATCATTGCAAATACACTTTTAAAACGTCGACCTGATTGGCGTTCGGGTTTAACGTTACAAAGACTTGTAAGCTTGATGGTGCATGTTCACGGATTTTTGTTGGTGTTTTAATCGAAATTAATTACGTGAGGGTGTGTGCACGTGTGAGGGTGTGTGTGACAGGGTATTGTGTGTGCAAATTATTCAGAATTTTCTAGCATGACAGTATTTTGTTTTTATTTTCAAAACTTTTGATTGAAATACATCGTTACTATTTTCTATTACTGGACGAGCTGGAATATAAATAGCTCAGTTTACAGACCGGCAGGTGTATTTAACCAGCAGGTCTCAGGTTCAAATCCTGGTCGAGATTTTATTTACTTTTTCCTCCTTACAACATCGTGATTGAAATTCTAGAAACGATCGGTTGTTGTTTTGATTGCTACTGTCAGGGCCTGTTTTTTTTTTTATTTGACAGATAACATCACGGTGTGTATGGAATTGTGGCTAATTAATTAATAAACTTGCTCCTATTACATGGGGCTTATTACATAACTAGCAAAATGTTTTTACCCTTTGTGGAATACAGGCGTAATGATATTTTATAATAGAGGTGTAGATACCTTTGTTTTAAATATATGAGTATCGTGATATGCATACTAATACCACATTTATTATACCTTCACCAAAAAATCAAAATACCATTATTCCTTTTTCACGTTAAAAATATTTTTAATAGTTACCAATATCAATAACCCGACATTATTTCGCCGTGTTTTTATTTTATGCATTTCAAAAACTGCATTGTGAGTTACGAGGCTATTTTTTCAGTAACAACGGCTGCCGGGACAGTCGAGATATTAAATGTTAAGTCGCGTTGTTTGTTTGTCAGATAAAAAATAAACAAATTATATGTAAAAGATTAGTGTTGTTAAAAATCGGTCTTGGTTTTGCAGTATTAAAGACCGAAGTTAAGATAGATAGAATAATCTTTAATTTACACCATTTAACATATATTTCTGTAAATAAGAACAGATTAACAGGTAAGTATAATAGGCGGTCTTATCGCTAAAATCAATAACTTTTAATCAACCAAGATTATCTTTTTAGGTATAAGAAATTCTTATTTTCTATTAAAAGTAGCTTAGGTAAGTTTTTTTTTTTTTTTTTTTTTTTTTTATAGACTCACGCCTGTATTCCCCAGAGGGGGTAGGCAGAGGTGTGCAGTACACCCACGTTTCGCCGGCTTTATTATAAGTCCCATGTAATAGGGGGCGAGCCTATTGCCATTAACCGGGCACAATGCCAGACTCCGTGCTGCTACTGAGAATTTCCTAATGAAAAAACCCAATAACACTTTGCCCGACCCGGGGATCGAACCCAGGACCTCGTGCTCAGCAGTCGCGCTTGCTACCACTAGACCAACGAGGCAGTCAGGCAGTAGGTAAGTTTAGTAGCAGCAAGTCCGCCTTCGATATCACTGTTTGAGCGCTGCGGTTTCCAAGGGTCCAGGATGTCCAAGGGGACCGTTTTAAGGAGTTCAGAAGTTCTTAATTACTTACCTATTAGAAAAATAGTTTTTTTTATTGTTTTCGTTCAGGCAAGGGGGGTACGCTCGTATAGATATGTATATAATAAGAATAACACTACTGCGCTAACCCAGTGAGTACTATTAGAGGCGATATATTGGCCACATACTGCAATGTAATTCCAAAGAATACCAAGCTACTTTTCAAGCTCCCAATTTGTCTAAATGTGCCTTTCAAAATTTCAGAACATGGAGATGCTCGAAATTATGATAGCTATTGAGAAATATATCATGATCACATCACTCATAATAACATAAATTTATTAACTTAAGTAATCGTGGTCTTTGCCGATACTGTGGTATCTATCATAGCGTTACCAGCACCGAATAAATATATAATACTTTTATGATAAAGTTCCTTCAAATATCAACTTTAACAATAATTTATTTTAAATGTAAGTTTCATTACAATAAGAGAAGTAGGTATAGTATGATCATCGGTCAACGTATCATTCAGATTAGACCCAGATCAGCACCAGCTAAACACAAAGTAAAGTATTAGGTAATAAGATAAAGCCGAGGGCCGCGAGGGTTACGAGACTTTTGCAGTAAGACCAAGATGAAGACCAAAAAAAACTGTGAGTTTAATACAAGACTATGTAGTCATTATTCATATGACTACGAAACCAAGACTAGGTCGGTCTCGTCTGGGTCTTGCATTTAGGCAACACTAGTAATAATATCTGTAGCATCGTGTTAACCTTATTACACGATTTCTTTTACTATAGTATTATATAAATCGAAATCACTTTTACGCGATAAGTGCTGGAAAAAATCTGCGTAGCGGTTGGTGTTCGCGAAATATACCCCCGGGCCTCCGGCCGGATTGTTGCTGGTCTAACAAATAATTATATCGCTGTTTTTGCGAAACGACGCAGCTGTAAAATATAACGAAGCTTGCCGAAATAAATTGGTGAAATACTTCTTAAAGTTTTTCTTATTTCCTTCTTACTAGATCCTTTAAAGATGCTATTAAAATCTTAGCCAATTTTTTTTATTTTTTATTTATAGACTCACGCCTGTATTCTCCAGAGGGGGTAGGCAGAGGTGTGTAGTACACCCACGTTTCGCCGGCTATGTAATAAGTCCCATGTAATAGGGGGCGAGCCTATTGCCATTAAACGGGCACAATTCCAGACTCCGTGCTGCTACTGAAAATTTCCTAATGGAAAACCCAATAACACTTTGCCCGACCCGGGGATCGAACCCAGGACCTCGTGCTCAGCAGTCGCCCTTGCTACCATTAGACCAACGAGGCAGTCTTAGCCAATTATAATTTATTAAAATGCTAAAGTGTAAGTAGATAGACTAGTTTATATGTTGGTGCCTAGGTACCTACTAACTATCTCTCTCTCATGTAAGTAAACTGAGTAGGTACCTAGCGCGTAGGTAACTTGTAGAAACTCTCATGTTAGTATGCAACATGTGCGAGTTTGTTCAGATATATTGCTAGTAATATGCGCCAAAATGTCCGTCACGATATTTGTATACTTGAATATAAAATAAAGTTTCGCCCCTTGGAAGCAAACCTTACCGACATGTTAGAATATGACGTAATAAAATTCTAATATTTTAAATTTAAGACGCTAACTATAATTATTTAATAAGAAATTTTAAAAAACAACTGATACGATCTTCGGTTTACCGTGCCGATGCTCTGACCGCTAAGCCATCGTATCCCATTAGAATTAGTTGACATTTTTAACCTTTTTTTACGCGTAAGGCGTAGGCTATATACATCGAAATAATATCTATCAATCTACATTAGGTATCCGACTCAGTGTTCCAAACTTTGCAGTTTTAGAGAGCACCAATGATAATCTGAATCTGAATCTGAATCGTCGTATTTCTTTGAAAGTCATCACATTCAGTCTGACCCCTTATTAGCACTAAACGCTCCAAATCTGTTTAAATTATTGCAAAACAGAATACTACGTCCGCATTTCAATGATAAGGTCAAATTGATGAGCTTGTCTCAAATAAGGTAGTGGCTTAATTAGACTTGGTTCCCTATTCAGAGCGGTACAGTATTTCAGTAAATCAAGTTTCTAATTTATGTTATCGTTTTAGACAGGGCCAGATCTAATTTTGCGCTTTAATTTATTATTGATTGGATCATATTAATGATAGAGTGTCAACGGCTAAAGAGTTTATACAGTAAAAATATTGAGTACTGAAATATAAATATCGTAGCTTCATTTGTAGGTAATTAACTAAGGATTCTTCCATTTTTTGGTTTGTGTTTAGTAGATCAAATTTCGTTATAACTTTTCAGAAAAAGCTTTTCAGATATTAATAAGAATAGAATTTACTGTTCTAACAATTTTTATTGTATCTTTACAGTTTGAAAATAAACTAAATTTCAAAATAATTTACAGTCCATTAAAATCAAATATAGTTAAAAATAAATAGGTTTTCGCGAAGCCATTTCTTATTTTATGATCACAGACAGACACTTTATTTTTATTTTAACGTCTAGATTAAACAATCTGAGGGAATGATTCAATTTACTCCACAAACAGGCTCGGGCGGCCGCGGGACGCTTCAACTCAATAATTTAGCCTTTATTTATTTACCAGAAATGAAGTAAGAATCAAAGAAAACAACAATGTACAGACGAGAAACATAAGTACTTCCGACGGCAACTTCTTACCTTTTGCATACAAATTAGAACTTTTAATTAATTACACAGAGTTCATGTTGGTAATTTAATTATAAGAAAGTTCATGAATTTATTTCCATGTTCAAGTCGTCAATTGTTAGGAGTTCAAGCCTGTATTGTGTAGATTGCAGTCAAACTCACATTGTGACAGACAAAAGTTTACGCTTTGTACTTATGTAATGACAGATGAAGTAGGTATCTAACAATTTTAGTATTTATAATTGTTACCAACTGAGTTTTTAAACGCCACACGGCCGCACGGGTACAAATAACCCCTCAAATAATACAAACAAAAATAATATTCTAGTGTGTCTTTTTTCTGGCGGGTTCAAAGTGTTTAATTGTAAAAGAATATTTAACTTTTCCTACACGAAAATAAATAGAACTATTTATATACTTTTAAACTTTCGAGTTTCATGATCTTAAGGACTGGTATCAAATGGGGATTAACGCGCATATACCTTATTATTTTACTATCCCGATATTTCGAGCATGTTACTCTGCTCGTGGTCACGGGAAAATTTGACCTTGACTTGAAGGAATGTGCGCATTAATCCCCATTGTATACCAGTTTTAACGATAGTCAATAAGATGATAATAATATATAAATAAATCATCATGTAACTGTCCACTAAAGGGCCTACTAAAGCCTCTTCTCATACAGAGAAGAATCCGTCGCCTTTTTTTCAATAAGATGATACATAGAAATAAAAAATAAGATGATAGACAGCTAATATAAACATGATTTCATAAAATTGTGCATTTAAATATGCGACTTGTATCCAAATTAAAGAACTTAACTAAATTTGCAATTCGAGAATCATACCACAATATTCAACCATACATAGATTCCCAATCATCCCATAACCAGAACCAATTCTAATACATCGTATTTATATAGAACACACAGACAATGTTACTATTCTAACTAAACCACTGCATAACTACGCAGTACGCAGAGAATTGAGTCCATGATTAGCCCGGCACGGCACGTAATCAAGGATCGTTGCTAAACGACGGACGCTCAACACAAACAGACTATGACGAGCTTAGAATTATCGGAGAGAATGAAGTACCTAACAGCTCAATTTGTTATTTATATACAATAAATTCCTATTCCTATTCAAATTAGTTTATGAGTGGTTTAAAAGTATTTAAGCTGTCGTTATGTGACTCGCTTCCAAATAATAAAAGCCAATTTTGACTAAGGTGTGACGTATGTGAAGTTAAGGCTTGTAAAGTTCAGGCGTGTAGTGTTAGAAGCTTCAAGCTTGGTTCTACATGAGATCTGATAACGTTTTTACAGTAGTGCGAGTCATATGGTGACGACTTGGCAACATTTTACATGAAAATATGTTTGATGAGATGGGATGGATATTTTTTACAATATTTTTTTACTGACATAATCAATTAATCAGGTTTATAAATTTTATGAAGCCTACTCTGTTACTACAACTCTCTATTATATACTATCCTTCTTACTATCCTATTAACTTATGTAATATTATATAGTTACATGAAAGTTTGTTACTCAATCACCAGAAAACCGTTAAACAGCTTTGGATAAAATTAATTGACACACAAATAGCCTAATACCTGCATTTTATACCAGGCTAACCCCAACGCGGACTAAATCGCGGGCAAAAGTTAGTTTGATATAAAAAAATAACATGTGTGCTGTCTGGCGACAGCACACATGTTATTTTTTTACCATCGGCATCAACTTGATGCGTGGTTCATAATATTATTGTGTTGAGGTGTGTCGTGGCGCGCCACAACACTATAGGTTTTATATTGGTACAGGCAGATTCACACACGCGCTCCGACACAGCGAATCACAATACATAACTACCTAACCATGCCAAATTTTTAAAACCGGAAGCGTTGTGGCATGCCACGACACAACCCCACACAATAATATGAACCTAGCTTAACACGACTCGAAGTAAGATTTTCCACATTTATGTGCTCATAACATACAAAGAAATCAGAGGGATTTTTCGTAACAAAGAGGAGCATCTGCGGTATTTATCTGCTTTGTAAAGATTCCATGGGCTCCGTAACATAGGAATGCGTCGTAATCTCACTCACGCCTTTTCCTCTATCCCTCATTTGCAAAGACGTGGAGAGCGAGCGAAATAAAGTCCCGTCGGTGATTTTATACACTCTCATGGTACGGGATACGTCTCAAATTATCGAAACGAACAATACGAAGCGCGCCTGTGCCTACAACTTTATTTTTGGGATTTCCTTTCAAAAGATCTCGAGTGATTGTGACGCGTGCTCTTTAATCAGATAGAGATGGACCGTTACTATTTACTAATGGACTTGCTTATCTAAAGAATTATTCGGGATTTTCGATAGCCATGAATTCTGAAGCTTTATTTGAAATTTATCTTTTTCTATAAATATTTATTGTTACGTTACTTTTCGAAATGGTTTTTTTTTCATTAATTTATTTTTAGCAATCTTACATATTATCTTTATATTTATTTATATAGCACACTACAGCATAACCACCTACTAATTATACATATTTATGTTGTTCAAGTTACATAGCAATTTTCCATGACAAAGTCACATCTATTGTTTAGTTCTTAGCAAAGAGTATCCTTATGATATAAACTTCATTGAAAAGTTATCAATAGGGTGATCTATAGCGGTATATATGCGACATTATGTGTATACATTAAATAAATATTGTTACTTACATAAACTTTATAACAATAGCCATTAGCCATTTTATTTGCAGCAAATTAAAAACGTTTTGCGAAATTAGATTAACATTAAAAGATTTGAGAAGGAAAAAACGCCTTGCCATTATTATGTAATTAGCCTCAAAAATCAACTAAAAAATAACATTTAAGAAACAAAAATGTTCAAATTCACTTTAGATAACGCGGTGACTAGTCGAAATTATTTAATTAGGTTTAGTGTTAATAATTATTTTGTAGAAGGGTAAGAACAGAATATAGTGAATAATTCCAAGAGCAGCGCCCTCTGGGGGGCACTGCTGTTAATTAATCGCCTAACTAGCCGGGGTCTCCGTCTACTCTCGTTACATAGCGGTATCGCTTGTTATGAAAAATGTATTATAACATTTCTGAAACGGCTTATAAAATAGTTTGCAACTTACGATCTTTTTAAGCTTAATTGCTAAGCATAAAGACCGTATTGCATGACATTTTTTAAAAGAGTATTTTTTTATCCTTTTAACTTATTATTGATACTCATATTATTAATGTTAACTATGATATTATTTCTGTTATTTTCAATAGTTTTGACGGAATTATGACCGTTTGAGATATAGATGATCTTGGGTAAAAATAAAAATGAATACAAGTATAACCTGTAACCTATTTCCTGTTTGTTATTTTATTATAACTATTTTGATATTTTTTTTAAGAATCTTCAAAGGAATTTTTTTAGGACAAAATGCACCATATTAGCACAGTCTACGTTCCTTATATTGCAGAATTGAAAGAAGCGCTTTCTTTTTGCAATCAGAAAAAGCTAAGCTTCACCTTTTTATCGATGCGGGTAGCGTTCAGTGTGGATCTAATTTAAGGTATACTATAAAATACACACTTTTATGCTTTTTATTTTGTAATTTATTTTGTAACAAAGAATTTATTAGATAAATGTTGAAATATTAGGTGTACGTTACAAGCCAGACTATTAAACTTAGTAATTTTCTGAAATGTGGACGTCAAAAAATTTAATAACGTATTTTGAACGTTACAAGCAAAAGCAATCTTAAAGGCTACAAAATTCATTAGTTACGAGTTCTTTTACAGGAATATTTATTCAGTTTTTTTTATACGAAAGCAGTATAGGCAGAGTAGGCAGGTGTGGTCCTTCTTTATTTATCTCTCGAGCTTCGGCTGTGGCATTAATAAACAGGAAAAGTGAACAAAACCTCCGCCATCCGAGTAAATTGAGCACTTTTTCACCTTTACAAAATTTGTATCGTCTTTTAGTGAAAACGGCCACCTTCGGCCACCACCAGCTCGTTTGTTACCCTCCTCGAGGGATAGTAATGAAGGTTGCTGCGTCAGTGAATTTTCTACGGCATATTACCCACTAATAGTGCCTCAGCTTAACCTATCCTTTACTTTCCCTAAAGGTGTGAGAGAGACACACTATTGAAAAGTAAATACTGTATCTAATACCTACGCCTGTAGAACGCAGAGTATTATAAAGCCGGTCACGTGCGCTGCCGATCTAATTTACCGTTCCCAAAAAGTACTAGTAGCATTTCAACAGCCGAAATTAGTTCGTACATTTGGTGACTTTAGTTTTCAATAAGACTGTATTTTTTTTTTACTTAATAATCGCCCTTGTAACTCAATTTGATTCAATATTTTACAATGGTAGGCAAATGGTAGTATAATTAATTATTTTTAAATCAGTCGCTTTCGGATCTATCAGTAGAGATTTACAAGTTTTTAAAATGTGTTTTCTGTAATTTTTAGTTCTTTCTAATATGGCTACTTGTTGTACATGTATAAATGTGAATTATTTAAGAGGGTACTCACGAAGTCACGACAAATGAATAGATATTTTTATGGCTCCGAAAAAGACACATATTGATTGAAACCCTAGATTTCACACTTCAATCCCTGTATCGTGGGATCTAACATGAAGTTAAAACATTGAAAAAATACTAATACTTGAATGAACATCGCTGTATGAGTTAAAACTAAAAATCATTATTATTATTTGAAGACTAAATATATATAGGTAACGTAATAATTGCCAATTCATCACAGTTAAAAAAATTACGGATTTATTACCGTTGAATAATAATATGATAGATGGATGTTTGTCACTCTTTTACGCAAAAACTAATGAACAGATTTTAATGGAACTTTACATTATTACTGTTTATACCTTAGAGTATTTTTCTATATAAATACTCTAAGGTTTATACATTAGAATAACTAATAAGTAGGCAATTTACCAACATGCAAGCGCAGCCGGGGGTGAAAGCTAGTAAAATATATTAAAAGAAAGATGAGTTAGGAAAATAAACAAGTTATTTACTACAGATTTAAATACTAACCGATCTTACTTTGAAATCAAAGAAAAAGCAACGTTGTATTTCCTGAATAAATGATTTCTGTGAACAGCTTCGCAATTTTACTGAAATATTGATGCTATAAAGTTTGCAATTTTAAAAGAGTAATGGTAGAATCCAGGTGCCTGCAATCACTATTGGGAAATAAAATGAACCAAGATAAGCAAATAGGATTTCAAAGTGCAATTGAGAAGAGAAATATAATTGCTTTTTTATGTTCAATTATTTTCTGAAGCGTAAGCGATAGTAATAAAATTAAGTTTGCTAAAGATAGCGTTTTCTAATAGCATAATTACGTAGCTCAAGATTTCACTGAGACGAGACAACACCCAAAAAGGTTCTTTAATTAAAATAGCTAGGTCTGACTAATTACTAAAGACTTAACACGAATCTGGCATTAAGACTGTTCTTACTTTTAAGAGTTTTTTTTTAATCTAAGGATTTTATTTATTCAACTCGAGGTATTAAGTAACGAAAATGACGAAATAAATACCGTATTTTTAATTTATACCTATAGATAATCCTATCTGTTAGCTCGTTGTTTATGTGGGTAATAAAAAATGATTTTTTTTTATATCGTATGGTTGATGAAAGATCTAATTGAGTCATTATTCAACTCCAAGTAACCTATAACTTATTTCATAATTTTAACCACAATTTATATTATGTAAGTAAGTATACCTTTAATTCTAAGTAAAACAAATTGCTATTGTATGCCGGAGCCGATTGGCCCTTACACGAATCAATGGGGATAAAATTAAATTACAACTACAATGAAATGAAGCGCAGTTATTGTTTATATATTACATACCCAAAGTAATTACCCAAAGCTTAAGCGATAGGGATGAAGCTCCAATTTCAAACTAAAATAACAATAACAATACCGGCCTGACTATCACAATAAGATTAAAGTACATTCTACGTATCACAGAGCAAGGGTATAGGGTAGCATTTGGGCAAAGCCGTGAGCCCATGAGTTATGCGGGGCACATATAACGCAAACGATCGCATGCGCCCAGACGCATACGCGATGTGCAAATTGATGGAATACAAATGCTCTATCGAATGCTCAGGTGTACTATACAAGAAACTGTAGGATATACCTACATATGCTGAACTGTATGCTGTAAATTTTAACGTTTGTTCATTTGACAAAGGAATGACACGGGTGTATTTGGGGACGCCGGATTCAAGTCATGCGCGCGAGCGATTGCTGTATTATTTATTCGAGATACATTCGAGAATTTTGTAATCAGTGGAAAAATTTGAAATAGGTATGTCTTTTTCTGTTATGAGTAACTAAAAACTGACAAACTGAAAATAAATAAACAAAAGTAGATGTACAATTATATACCTAAATATAATAAATGTAAAGAGTGATTTTCTTTTTTTTTAAGGTAAGATACATTCATGGATTTAAAGCCTATATTCCAAAAGCTACAAAAACATAAACTTCCTCACACTTCGAGGTTGATTAAAAACTGATACACACATCAACTTTTACCATTGTTATGTACAACGGGCGAGTTTTACTCTTCTCAACTTCGTCTTGTGTATTCCAAGGGTAACTTTCTCTGAAAGGGATTTAGACTAGGCAGGCTATAATAACCGGTTGCTGACGTCATATCCGCCAGGTAATTCGGCCGGCAGCCGGATCTACAGTAGCTTAACCTTGCTGATCATATGATCCGAATTCATAGAGGCCTATCCTCTACGTGTTTGAAATATTTCGTAAAGGTCATGTTACCTTTTTATTAATTAAATATAAAGGAAGTAGTTTAGATTATTACGCCACGGTTCAACTAAACTGTAAAAGTAGTACAAGCCAACTTAAAAAAAAAAATTAATCAATTTATAAACCTAAAAATTTTCAAGAGCTCTCTTATTTGTTTTAAGCACATGAAAACAAAATCAGCGTGTGACCTAGCCAAACAATAGAAATAGCACAATAGTAACAACAAAAGCTAAACAGTTTTTGGGCTCAACGTTCCACATTTATTATGTACATACACATGAAACAATAAACGGCCATAAATTAAACAAGCGAGGTAACAAAACAAATTAGAATTAACAAAGCTAATTCCGTCCGGTTGGGCTGCGCGCGACTTTTATGATTTATCCGTTGAAATTCACCCGGACGAGTGGGCCGAGGGGTACGTACCTAACAATGTCTATTGCACCAGTATCCACCGCTTAGTACCTATGTCGTGGATATGGATATTGGCACGTCGGGCGTAAAATAAGTTTCAGGTGTGCTTGATGGCCTTTATTCGCCAAAACTGATAAAATATGCCTTTCGTTCAAACCCACCCGTTATCGTTAGTTTCTGTTGCGAAATTATGAAACTTTCTGCCTATGCTCGGCCATTACTGACGCCGGATTCAGACCCTTAGTAAAATTTTAATAAAACTCCAATGAGGATTACTTTAATGCCCGACCCATATTAAATGTTATCAGAACTAACTAGGTTAGATTAAAGAAAATAAGTGGGTTTAACTCACATAAACCCGCCTTTTCGGGTAGTTATTGTTTTAAAACATGGCTGATATACGACACTGTAAAATTATAGGTGCATCACAAAACCGACCGTAAAGAATTTTATATTTGTACGAGTTCTAGTAAGTTTAATGTTATGATTTATGTAACAACAGCTACTGAGAGAGAACTAATGTTTATCGCATATTAGTAATAGCGATAGTTTAGTGCAGCCATACTCAAATTGTGCTCAACGGAGCTCTAGGGGAGCCCCAGCCAAAGCCTCTGTAGGGGCTCCGCGAAATAAAAAATGCTTAAATGGCTATCTAAGTATATCTTCAAAGAAAAATGTGGCTGCAAAAAGCACGAGAGAGACAGGTATGGAAGGGATTAGGAGGCCTTCGCCGCAGAGGTGACTGTTACTAGTAATTTATTTTATGTTTTGTAATCTCGTATTTAGTAGTAGATAGAAATAAAGGCCATTTTTTATTTAATGGAATGTATAGGTAAAAAAACATCATTATTTAAAGGCTCCGTCAAATATTTATTTTTTGAAAAGTGTTCCGTCACCAAAATAGTTTGAGAACCCCTGGTCGTACGTTTCAATACAGGCATGAAACACTCATTTTTCAAAATCATGTGTGTTTTAAAAGCAGTGATAACCTAGTGTGACCGTTGACTGCTGGCAAGTTAGAGGTCACAGGGCCGAATCCAAAAAGCTAGGGGGATGAGGATATAAAATAAATTAACACATGACATGCATAAACGCTGAAAAAATAGGTTTTCCATCAACCACACGGAATAAAAAGAAGATAAACTAGATTATTTTTATTAAATTGGTAAAATAAAAATTCTTAGTACAATCAAGCACGCGTATTTCAAATTCTACTTTTAAAATAAACACGTAATACAAAATCCATTTAAAGTGCATCTAAGTAAAAATACGTATTATTCTATACACATTTGTGTAGTCTGCTGGAAGCGAGCCCATTTCTATGCGCTTCTACGTTCGGTTATCAGGCAGTATCTACTCCAGCTCAGCGTACAGAATGCTACGTACGGAGATAGCAGACTTCGATTTGGATTTCGTTGAGTTTTCCATGAAATCAAGTTCTTATGTTGACTCCCGGGTGTGTGACAACTAGAATGCATTTTTTATTTTTAAATAAAAAGAATTTTCAATTTAAAATGGTCCGATTTACGGGAATAAATTGGAATCAAATGGTTTTTTAGGTGAAAATTTAGCACCAAAATGTCTTACAGGCAGGTAGACATAATAATATAGGTATAATAAGGCTATAATAACGCTCACCATTTACATGGGTTTGTGCTCATGCACAATTTTTTCTATAAATATAAAAAAATAAGAAAAAATTAAGATTATAATATTTTTTCACAAAATCCACCCACCCTAATTCACGCAAATTTTACATTTTTGATAAATAATTATTAAAAATGTATTGAGGTTTCTTTTATTGTGACCCCGCTTAACCTACCTACCTATTTTTTTATATATAAGGTTTTTCTCTCGGTTTTGTGCTTTGTAACAATTTATTTGCAAATTTTTTTTGGGGTTCAGGTGAAGGTTAATTAAATTAAAATACAATTTATACTTAACATTATTCGTACATTTTTAAATATTCTGCAATTCAACTACTTAATAATAAACTGAGACGAATACGAATCCCTGATATCGTGAGCTCATTTGCCCTTGACCGGTTTATTTGTTGAAGGACCATATGTCCGATTTTTATACCACAGATACAAAAGAAAAGTATAAATATTGTATTTATTCCAAACAAGGAAAAACAAGTGTGTGCCTTCGAATATTTTTACAGACGCACAGAAGTTGTTACATACGCAATATGACGGCTCGAGCTTTTTATTTATAGACCCAATTTCATCAAACCGAAAACTTTTTGCACAAACCTACGCACCCCAGCTCGCCCTGACCATACACATTGATACACTCATCTAAATTCAGTTTGTTCGTGACTGGAAAACCAATGAACGGACTTGGTTCGTAGTTAATTTGTACTGAAACTGCCACTTGAAGACGCTCACGAATTTCCTTAATTGGCTTAGAAGTTACGGTAAACAAACAATATTGTCACACCTCGATAAATATTGGGAACCGTATTGAGCGGAACGAAATGTCCCACTCGACCAATAGTTAGGAAAATGGAGCACAGGTGTTACGTACGATATTTAAAAAGTTTAAATAAAATACGATGGTTTCATGCTGATCTAGATAATTTGAAAATAGAATAGCTGAGGATTTTGTTTTTATTACAAGCTTTTATTTAACTTTTGTGTGTGTTCAAATTTAGTTTGAAAGAATTGATCCTTTCTTGGAACCATTTCCTCGAATCACAGGACTTTGAAATTTTGCATGCTTCTTCAATACTAAAGTGAAAGAAATAACTCGATGCTTCAGCCAGAATTATTTCCTCACGAGGGCACTCCTCAACAGTTAGTGGAACTAAGTCGAAATTTTGCACATACATTTAGTTTTGATGTCCCAATATAAAATTTTGGTTTTATTATATTTGGTTTCAAAACGTACCTATATCATTTTTTAGCTTCAGATTTGAAAGCTGACCTAAATAAAAGTGTACTATGTATAATATGTTTCTAAAGTCGAGTAATGTTTTGTTTCATTAAGTTATTTTTAAGATACATTCAGTTGAATTTGTAGAGTATTACAGGGCTCGTTGTAGAGTAGATCCGTTTAATGCTGCGCTCGGTTCATTCTGATCCGGTTTAAGCGCGTAGGATTCAGTTTCCTAGCTAGGGAAATAATAAGACTAGACAACATTGAGCGCGATACTTAACTAACATTGGATATTTATAATTTAAATTGTCACAGCAAAATTGGTATTCGTATTTTTTACTGGATACCTTTTTTATATATGGACCATCGCAAAGAAGGTAACACACGCTATTTGGAATTATAGAGTGTTACTGCAATATATTACCTAATTAAAATATTTAAAAATATTGATTTAGATTAGAAGTCGACCCCAATAAGGTTTGGGAAGAATAAGGCTAAGAGAATAAATTAAAAAGGTATGTTTGACCACGAAAAGATAAGCGGTGTTGTTAATGTAAGTATTTAAATTGTTTATATTTTTTATATGGGA
Organism: Protodeltote pygarga; assembly: GCA_936450705.2. Taxonomy (NCBI): domain Eukaryota; kingdom Metazoa; phylum Arthropoda; class Insecta; order Lepidoptera; family Noctuidae; genus Protodeltote; species Protodeltote pygarga. The sequence goes on along the minus strand of OW388249.2, from coordinate 7,365,662 downwards.
GGCTAAATTAACTTACATGCAGCCAGTTAAATAAAGGGCATTGGTATGCGGTGTGTTTAAATTAAAATACAATTTAGCCAGGAGCCATTTTTGGTAACAAAAGTCCTAAACCTATGTAACTAATTCAGATTCTTGTTTATGTGGAAATCTTATTATTTTTTTGATAAATCGTCTCGTTCTTCTTTTGTTTTATGGATAGGGGTTGATAAGATTAAACAATCATTTATTACAGTTCAACCGCACCTACTTACACATAATATAGGTACACACACAAACAAGCTTATCTCAAACTGATTATTTCAACGACATAAGCATTTAACATAACTTACCTAACATGTTTATTTAGACTTTGCAGACCCATGTAAGAGATAGCTTCACAAACAACGACACTCATGACACTCACAAACTTTCAAGCTTTCAAGATTTCTCTCAACTTCAACTAAATAAAATAATATTTGTAATACGCATGATTGCGTGCGTGCTCTACGTTCAAAGTTCTGACCTATAACTTGGTTTAAGAATCATATGTTCTGTAATCAGCCTACAACTGTACTTGCAGGACAGAGGCTTATTCTTATGCAGAGATTGATCTCCAGAGAGGATCGAGCATTAATCACCACGCTAGCTTTCTGGGTGTTGATGATTTCAGACCATTAAGTTCAGGTTTCTTTAAGACGATTTCCTTCATCGTTAGTTAGTAGTAAATTAATTAAGAAAATACATACTTACAGGCTGTAAAAAACCGTGCGATTTGTGAGGGTGTTTTTAGCATAAGCAGTTTTGTAAGTTATTTTTTAATTAATTAGTTAGTTTAAAACGTTTGCTTGTAACGATGATAACGCAATATTATAAATAAAGATTATTTTTAAAACCCTTTAAAAATTACACATAACTAACCGAAAAACTCAGCTAGTTATATTACCCGCTACCCAAATACACTACGCCTCGTTTACCCTACCAAAAACCACTATTGAGGCATTTTCGATCCTTTTCGATTATAAATTTGAGGGCAGTGCTGACATTTGGCGCACTCATAGAAACTGGGGACGCGTGATCAGAATTTTGATGGCGGGATTAAGGCGTCCCGGTGCGACCAACTTGGCTTTAGAGATCTTCCCTGATGGCTCCTAATTAAGACGGAGCTAATGGAGAGACATGCTACAGCGTAATTTGAAGGCGCTCCTGATTCTATTATGATGAGACAGTTGACATTAGCCGTGAAAAGTTTCAAGTAGAAGGTTGAACAAAATATTTTGGAAAACTTTTTCTTTTGTCGTTCAAGACGAATAAGCACAAAGAAAGTTTTTTTTAAGATGGGCACAACAACAATAACATAAAATTATTACCTGTTATTTATTGTACTTGAGTATCTCAAACCTTGATACTTAAATATTTACTTCCTGTTATTATACAGCTTAGTTAGTAATAGTACTTTATGGTTTCCAATAGTATTGTTAGGTACGTAGTTTACGAATGAAACAAACAGGTGCTGGAATTGTATAAAGCCACAGTTTATTTTGAAATACTCTTTTACAAAAGGTGAAACCGAATGAACTCACTAGTTTAAAAACTGTCCGTACTTTTTGAATTTAGAATACAAAAATAGAAATCCAAAAAGGTGATGTTCAATGAGTTCGTAACAAGTATTATGCATCGAATGCTGAGGCTTACATGTTAAGAAAAATAGCCATATCATAAGAAACGGAAGCAAAAATTTGAGCAGAAAGAATCCGTTTCTAAGTCGCTGTAAGTCCATTATCTTAATAACACCAACATAGAAGGTACAAGAGAGCAGTAAATATATTTCAACGTTAAGTACACGTCATTTCTGTATCTCTCTCTCACTGTTACTGCACTAAGAAGGCCATGTTTTCCCGTCTTAATTAAAGCAAAGGTTTAGCGATCCGCCGCGCGCCGGGCGCTTGCTAGAAATTACTTACGTCGATTGGAGCTCATTAACTTTTATTATTTTTTAATCAAGTACTAGGTGCTGGTAATTGAAGCTTTGGGTATCGCTGTTTACATTCCTATTTTTGTTCGTTCTACACAAACGGAGGATGGAATGTTATTTCACTTGTCGCGTAACTCTTGCGTGACGCATGTGCGCTTTTTATTGGACACCGTATAAACATAAGTACTTGCGACCATTAATGGATGAGGGGGGGATGTGAAAAGCGATATTTTTCCATCCTGATATATGGGAATCTTGCTTGTAGCTGTAATGAGAAATTCCGATGTCACTGCTTTCTGTACGAGGCGGCATTTTTGAACGTGTGTTTTTTATACAAATTGTGTTCTCGTCAAACGGTGATGCGAGGTCAAAAATATGACGGCGCGTTATATTGCGTGACGTAAACGATTTTATTTATGCGCGCCTATAATAGCTTTATATGTACATATGAACCTTTTTTCCTTAAGAGTGTGAGCTCGAGGGGCGAACTTGTGAGGTGCGGCGTGAAACACGTACATTGCACATAAACTTGTGTTAAACTTCAAAGCATCTTGACATCAATGCCTTTTAGTGACCGCCATTGAACTGGGGTTTAATAGAGCGTTATATTATTTCAAGGAATAAAATATGTAAATAGTTTTACGATAATACTTACATAGTAATATTACTTTTCAAGAAAATTTTCTTTATCTATCCCAAGTGCAGTTTAGTTTTATTTGTCCTTAATCGATTAAATAAGAAGATCTACCTATATCTAATAGTGAAAAAAGTTTTGCAACATTCTTTTTTTATTGACTGTTCGAATCGTAAACAACTTAATAACTTAAGTTTTCTAGTTGCGGAAAATTCATTCTTCACAGCACGTGTAGGAATTTAGTTGTTTTTAGCTTTCCGCACGATTCTGTATCCTGAATTATACGTAAAGTTTCAGTAAATTATTTTTTATTAAAAAAATGTTCAGTTTAATGTAGTTACAAACTCTGATTTCGGTCTGTAAAGGAAAAAAACGTAGTAGGTTACCCAAGGGCCAGGAAAAGTTTTATAATTTATTATAAAAATTCTAAAAATAAGGAATTATTATAAAACTTACCATGTACCTTTTGTTAAATAAATAAACAAATTATTAAAATTTAATTGCAGCAGGGTTCTAGTAAGAATTTTGACCAATAAGTACGTATGTATAACTCCGAGTATAACTCCTAATGTCACTCCATTCGACATTGACAAACATATTACTCCATTCACGTGCAAACAATTTTATTTATAGCACAATCTATACAGAATTACATAATTTATGAATCTACTAGTTATGCATAGAATCTCATATTTTGTTAGCCGTCAAAGCGTGTAAGTGGATAGTCGAGATGTAATATAAAAGAAGGTATCTTCAAAGTATGAAAATGTTATCGCTTCACACAAAATTGAGCCCTTTCGCGGTAAATAACTTGGCACTACAATGAAAGCTTGATGCGCAAAGCTTTATTTTCCCAAAGGAAATAAAGTGACACTGACAAAAAATTTCTTACAATAGTGAATGGAACGCTTATGTGGAAATGGTATTTCGAAATATTATGATATCTTACCTACTGATAGGAAGGTTTGACCTAGTAATAACATTACAAAGATTTGTTTTTCTTTATTAGGTATTTAAACGTCTATTTTCATAGAATCTTATTATATACCAATACCGTTTAATCACTGTAGAAATTTTAAGGGCTTGTACAAGACCAATAATATTTATGTGTAATCAAAAAAATAATTTATCCACTACGCTAATACTATCAAAAAGTCAGGCGTAAGATCATGACATCTATAATGCTATATATCTATAAAAATAATATTTAATGCTATGCTACATTCAATCTACATTTCAAAATACTAAGTTTTAATTTGGTACACAGAATCTTTGCCAACTTTAATAAATTCTTTGCCATTAACTCATGCCAGTTTGTTCTGACTCTAAAGGTCATGCTTGCCAATTAGCAGTAAATATTATCATTAAACATGCACCATCTACTTTCGGTTTAATATTGCGTATATTTGACTTTAGTCTACAAGCCACACATTAATATAATTTTACAAATGAAAGCAGATAAACCCCAAACTCATCAACACAGTGTTATACGAGAGCAGCAGAAAATTAATTTATAAAAATGTTCCAAAATTATGAATGCGTAGGGTTGTAATTATTACACAATATGGGTCGAAACAGGAACCAGTGTGGCTGTAACGCAAAAATTATACAGTTTAACCGTTTTGCAACACGCGACGGGGCGTAAGCAGTGCCACGGGATCGCGTGACCCTAATCACAAGGAACTTTGTAATTTTTAATTTTAGAAATGGTTACATTTATTTGCTAATCGGTGACACAGTTCTATTTGTTTACTTTTCGCAGAATAATTTGTTTAGTATTAATCAAGATTCAGTGATGAATTTCGCGATCGTCAACAGTAGTTTAAAGTAAGAAAATATTTTTGTTTTAGTAGTAAAAAAGTGCAGTGAGTCAAAAAAATGGGTGGCAGAAAAAAGTATTAAAGCAGCACTACATCACACAAAAAAAAAGAAAGTTAACGAAACGAAAAATCAGAAAAGAAACAAATTGACAGGTTCAAGGTTTATTTTATTTATTATTTGCTTTTTAATTGTAGAACGTTATTAATTATAATTATTTTATGTCAAGATAGCTTCTAATATCCCTCAAAAAATTTTTTGTTAATTTTTTTTTCTTCCAAATCTTTTTAGATAGAAACGCAGCTGTTCCTACAGTACCTACTCACAAAAAACACACGTTGTATTTAATTACTGATTTAAACACAAAGAAAATAACTAAAGGGTTGTACTGGCACCTAATTGCAGACTGCAAACACGCAACGTTATAAAAATAGTAGTTAAAAAAATGTGAGAAAGAAATAAACCAAAGCTAAATTATAAGCTTCATACAAATCGTAAACGTAGCTGTGTCGTAGTTTAATTTCTAAGCCAGGACAAGTATTTTTTATAATAATCGTTACAGGAGAAAATACAATTTTAGTGTGATATACTCGTACCTACATTGAAAAAAATATCTGGTAATATGTAATAAAAAGTTTTGTTACAAGTAATGAAACATAGTGACAACATAACTATACTGCTACAAGTAGCAAAAAAATGGCTTTCATGTAAACCATTTCTGTTTGAGAATAATCAAAGTTTAGCTATTTTTACATTAACTCGACTGGTTTTGTTATCCTATTTTTGAGTGTACCTACTAGTATTTTTTCCTACGTGGATCTAAAAATTCTGGACTGGAGACTCGCAGGACAAAATAATATTGAAGTGTGTTTAATTTGTCTATCTGTTTAATAGTTTAGTAGGTAATATGTAGTAGTGTGTATAATCAGTATCTGTTACTCACTGTAATGATTGTCACTTGCGGGTGTCAACAACGTGACACCAAGAGCAGAATGTCGCTTAACTGCCTACGCAAATCGTTCCTGTCTGAAAAACCTGTAGCAATTCAAATTCGAATCTATCCAAAAAACTACAGAATGTTTTTCAAATAATAGAAACAAAAAAGAAGAATCAACCCGACATAGCATTTAGCGGAATCAATCACGCGGTCGACTCTCACGGAACTGGAGGGTTAAATGTGGCGGAACAATTCGATTTATATTGTGAGTTTTTGAGAGCTACCTATTTTACGCAACTGGAATGTAAGTTTGTACGTGATGACGTACGTTTGTTTCTTATAGTGATAATAATTTATTTCCCGCGGCCTCTCTCTCGTAATTCTAATTTTTTCCTGAATAAAAATGGGTCCGTCTCTTAATGCCCGCCAATTGAGATGGCAAAATGACAAGGTCGTAAAGCGACAAAGTTATAAAATGACAAGGTCGTAAAATGACAAGGTCGTAAAATGATTACAAGGTCGTAAAATATCAGGGTCGTAAAATGACAAGGTCGTAAAATAACAAGGTCGCAAAATAACAAGGTCGTAAAATTACATGCTTGTTAAATGACAAGGTCGCAAAATGATACAGTCGTAAAGTAAGAAGGTTGTATAAAATTTTTAGACCCTTAAACGATCTGCATGAAAAAAAAAATCACGTCGATCCGTTGCTCCGTTGAATTGTGAAAGGGAGACAAACTAACAAACTAAAAATACACTATTGCATTGTTCTGTATCGTATAGGTAATGAATAAAACCGCCCTTAGGCCTCTGACATGGATTTACAACCCGGAAAAATTATTCTCAGGTGTGCTGGTTTCCTCACGATGTTTTCCTTCACCGATTTAGCAAGTGATATTTAACTTCTAACAAGTACAAGAATTCGAAAAATCAAAGTTGCGTGCCTTGATTTTGAACCTACGACCTTTTACTTGGCAGTCCAATGGTGAATGAAACGATTTTATTTTTTGAGATCTAAGTACTTAATGATTTTAATAAAATTGTCCTTGTGACATCCTTATTTTTACAATATTACTACAAATACAATGGAATAGATAACAATGTTTTATTTTTTATGTTTGAATGGTGTAAGTCTATAAGGAATAACTTTCTTGATACAACTTATAACTTTTGTTCTCCATTATTTTGAACTTAGGGAAAAAAATATTATGCTCCTTTGTAACATAAGCTTCGATGATAAACTTGACTACTTTGCCTGTCAGTAGGTGAATAAGTAGGTATTTAAGAATTTTAATAGGTACACAAAATTAGGCACCCTGGCACGCACGACAGTGGTTACGATTACTTAAGTTAAGCAGCGCTTGACAAAGTAAGGGCGATTGGTTCCTAATTGTGGCATTTGATAAAAAGCGTCTCCAAGCTTTGGAACGGCACACAAAGCATAGCTTACTAACGGCGTGTAACTACTATAAATAAAGGCGCTGGAGACGGTAACCACGTTTATTTGCAAGACTCAATATTACAATTCAGGTGAACCCGTATCAACCACTAGTCTATTGTCATTACTTTTTGAATTTAGAATACAAAATAGAAATCCAAAAAGGTAATCCAAAAAGGTGATGTTAAAATGAGTTTGTAACATACTATACTGCTTAGTGTAGTCATCAAGCTGTTCTGGAGGCCTTATAGACAGTTTGATTGCCTTGTGAGGCCTTAGAAGCCGTTTGGCCGCCACCCACAAGCATTGGCTCAACCTCTTTCGTCTCATCTCGTCCTCTTACCTCTGTTCGTGAGAGGTTGCTGATTCATTTGTTTATTATTATTTACAAAACAATTTGAGAACCTCCCTCAAATCTAAATTTTGTTAACATTAAATCAAGTATTTTACATTTAAACCTTTTGTAATTTCACTTTATTTCTTCAGTATTATTTATATTATAGTCTTAATTTTAACCTTCCAACGCTCTAAAGTTGTTTTACGCAAAACGCTGATTTTTCACTTAAAATAAAACGACAAAGACTACGTTTATACATTTCTTTTGCAGGCGCAAAGGTACGAGAATTACCCTCTCTTTGTAATGCTAATTTAAAAACCAAGGAATTCATTTTTTATTCATAAGTTTTTCTGCTCTAAAGCCAACAGTCGGAGCATCCTCGTTTGTGATGAGTTTTGAAGTTAAAAAATAAAATTCATAAAAAATGCTTTGTAGATGTGGCTGTTTTAAAAGCGGGTTAACATGAGCTTGCCTGATATTTATTACGCGAACGACATTACTCCGTCAACGTCGACATTTCAGATTTATGTGTATAAAAACGCACAAATATTTTTTCGATCAGAGGTATGCGTAAGTCAATATGAAAAATTGCAACAATTTGTACAATGCTCAGTCAGCTCATAATTTTTTGTCGAACAATTGACGTTTTTAGTGTGTTTGTTCAGCTTGTTCTGACTACAACAGCGAGGGATAAAACATCAATCGTTTTAACACAAAATACAATATATTTTGGCTAAAATTGTAAAGGTGGTATAACCACTGGCAGCTCAACCGGGACTATAACACCGTCTTATAGAATATTGGCAAGAAGTAAAATAAGCAGTGATCGCCTAGTGGTACGACCGTTGAAGACTGCCAAGTCAGATCGTAGGTTTGAAACCCAGGCACGAACCTCTGACTTTTCGGATTTATATGCGTATTTAAATTAACTATCACAATATGCTAAAACGGTGAAGGAAAATATCGTGAGGAAACCAGCACACTTAAGAGATTTTTCGAAGGTGTGTAAAGTCATGTCAGAGGCCTACGGGTTTAAAATCTGACACCAGGTTGTTCATCAACCATACGATGAAAAAGAAAAAAGCATGATGTAACAGAATTTTGTACTGTTTTTTTTAATAAGAAAAATTTTAAACTTGTCATTTATATAATCTAATTCTTTCAATGAATAAACAACAAACAACCTTAAAAATAGTAGGTACATACATCAAAATGCCCTACTAGGTAAAACATTATATAAAAAATTATAATGTTACATAGATAACAATAGTGCTCATGTGATTGTAGATTGGCATATAAAAAATTTCATAAACAATAATTCTTTAAAACAAATTTTAGTTAGAACTAGCAATTATTATAATTAGTTAGTTAGAATTTAGCATAAAATATTTTAGCTATAATTTATAATCACGCTAATTCATATATTACGCAAACTTAATAAACAACTTTATATACTAAACCTACTTACCTTTATAGCTATTTGATATAGAATTATTGCATTAATTAACCTTAGCAGCGTGCGGCAGAAATCTGCAAAACATCATTCAGGCTTATCTCCATTTTAGCGTTATAAGAGGATTTCACATGCAGCACTCAATTGTATCTGAAAAAAGAACAGCAAATTAAATGAAAATTAATTAAATAAATTCATATCAAAAAAGTTACGAAACAAATTCAAACATGTTGCGAGTTTCAACTTACTTAAGCAACTATCTAAGACCTTAAGTCAGAGGGTCGTTTCTACGAGTAAGGAGAATTACAAATAGATACTGATCTCATTCAGGGCCGGGTTTTCATTGCGAAGAGCCAATATTCGATACTTTTTCCCCGAGTGGCACACTTTTACATTTGGACTGCGTTCCTCATTGACGATTCAACCCTTGCGCGGTCGAACAAACTGGATTAGCTCGGGACATGTTCGCTCACAAGGGAAATAAATTGATTTTTTTTATTTTGTTCTGTTTCCAACTCGCGTCCGCAATAACGGACCACAATGAAAAATAATAATACACGGGAGATTGAACAGCGAAAATGTTTAATGTGAAGCAATTAAGTTTTAATGTGGAGGTGGGAGAGTTCTAAATGCGCTGGCAAGTTATTTATGTTGGCCGAATTTTATTAGTGTTTGGGATTTAGAACTATTTAGCTGAATATGGAGTCTATTCAGCTAGTAAATAGTTTTAATTTAAGAGATTGAATTATCTTTACTGTTATAGGTAGTTTCGTTTCTCCATTCATAAAAAGTCAGTTGAAAATGTCTTATTATGTGTTATATAAATTTCTTAAAATAATAACAATATTTTTACTGTTTTTGTGAATTTTTTACAAGCACATGTTAGCTTATAGCCCTAGACGTAGGACGAGATATGAAATTTCGACTGATGCTGGTGGGATACGGTGTCTTAGCGGTCAGAGCTTCGACATGGTACGTCGAAAATCTTGGGATCAAATCCCATTCGTATCAGTTGCTTTTTTCAAATTTTGTGACACAAAAAGATTTGTGAAAATAAAAATATATTGAGAAAATGTAGATTATTGTAGATCATAAATATAGAGGCACTAAAGCAATACCAATAACAATTTTATTTAAAGACGGAATCTATTTTTCTGAAAAAAAACTAGAAGTCCTTCAAAATGTATTTTTCTTCTTATAAGTGTTTCCAGATCTTCTAACTCGAAAAGGACAGTCCGAACTTTTGTTATTGGATGACCACACACTGTTGTATTTTTTACCAGGGCTATGAAAAATCCATCAAAACTTTTTCATGTCGTTAGCGAACCTCGGCTTAACGACAAAATATAGACTGACGATGTTCCCAACATATGTGCCACTATCGATCTAGCTTATTCATAAAAATATTAGAGTCCTCAAGAGTAAACAAAAGGTTCACAACTCGGCAGCTGATTGGCCACTAGAAAAAAGTAAAAAACTATGAACAACATTATTGTCTAGTCAGGCAGGATATTGTTAAGGCTTTTTTATTATGTTTGGAAAGGTCACAAGTTTTAATTATTCATCATATTTTATTTCACTCTATTTATTTGTCTTCTTCTTAAGTTGATGAACAACCTGAAAAAGAAAGAAAGAAGAAAGAAAGAGTTTAAACTGCGTTTAAACCTCTGACATGGCTTTACAAACCGTTAAAAACCTTTAGATATGCTGGTTTCCTCACACTGTCTATTGGTGTTTCTTTTTTTTTGGTTAGAATAGAGGTGGTTTCTTCTCTTACAACAACAAAAAAAAACATTGACAAAATCGTTTTACGTAAAAATGAATTTTTACTTATATTATATAGGTATTTATGCCATTGTATGAGATTACGCATGAATCCTCAATTGCAATGTCAAATTGTGTTAAACAGTTACTATTGAACTACAAACCTAATTCAAATTAAAAAAATCAAAATCAAAAAATTTGAATACCAGCTTATTGCATAATTACATTGGTGCAAAAGCGCGTCCCAATGCGCTCATTATTTGCACCTCTACTTTCCTTTTGGAGAATACAATCCCATCGTGAAGATGAGTTTATTTTTTTTCTTGAGTGGAGTGAAATCCCTTGCATAACGTTATCTGACAAAATAGGGTGAATGAAGGCACTGGAGATGCTTCAGTCCCTTCTTGGGATTCACTAACGTAGAAAAGGTTAACACAATTAATAATACGAAGCGTTTGTATTAGTGTTACAATTATGTAGTATTATACAAAGTATATAAAGTTGTTGTTTTTAATAAAATAAAAATCTATTGTTTTTTTAGGGTGTCAGTTTTATGGTGGCAAAATGAACAAATATTCTTAAAATGTATCAGTAATTTTCTACAACGTCTCTGTATAATTTTGTTCACTCATTATTTGGTTGCCCAACCAAGAAATTAAACTTGGCAAACTCTTGCTTGAGACCACTGAATTTGTGTTAAACAATGTCCTTACATAATACTCGTGTACACACATTAATAATTAGACGTTACTTGGACCTATACGCCGTGTCACACAAAATGATTCCAGTGCATAAAACACCTTCAAGTTTTTTTTTCGGTTATTCGCGTCGTGTATAGAGGAGCGACTGTCGTTATAATCAACATCAGCATTGTTAATCAACTATCTAACACTGCGATAAGTAAAATTTATTTTTTAGATTTTTCAAAGATTTGCACTGTGGATTTATTGTGGTGAGCAGGTACTGTAATGCCTTCCATCCTGTGAGGACTGCAAGGAACTTCACTCAACTACTTCACTCTGAAAATAAAATAATACTTACCTTTGTACGTACACGCTGTATACGTGTCATCATCATCATCATCATCACATGCTGTGTGAAAAAATAAAACACTGGTATACATCACTATCTTTTTTATATTGAACTTGACTTTACTCATACGAAAATCAAATTGAAACTGAATCCTTCATAATTTTAAATAGCTTATTTTTTAAAAATGACATTTGCAACTTGCTTATTACACTATGTTTTCGTGCAAGTAGGTCCGTAGCACATTTGAGGATATACAACATGAGCCTCAGCAGTACTCTCCAGAATAGTGTCATAATGTCAAATTTTATTGTGGAAGTAAAATTATTGTTTAAGTTGACACGACCTTTTGTTTTACATTAATTCCGTTACAAATCGAACCGAACCGTTACAAAAGTAACGGTTCTGGATACTAAATCAAATTGAATTAAACAAAGAATTGTAGTTTAAGAGCTAATCACCTTTTGTTTTATTTTATTTCTATAAGATACGAGTATGTACGGTTTCTAACTGTTTTCAATGCTAAAGAAAATCTTTGATTACTAAAGGTATCGTATGTTACGACCTATGGGTATAATACATGACCGTAACTCTCCTTATTTACGACTTGTGGCTTAATACTAGAACCGATGAAAACTAATAGTGTTTTAGTGACAGAAAAATCGTTTATCTCTCCACAATTTGTAATGTTACTATGTCGTTATGTTACATAAACTGTATTTCTGTAATGGAAGCACTACTATTTTATCGGGAAACATATACAGGAACGTTTAAACACAAAGTGACCGGCAAACGGCTGTAGCGACATACCTACGCCATTGCTATATCAAAATAAACAAGACCCTTTCCGAAGGTACAATTCAATTTTCTGTACGACTTTCATCGTAGTTCGCAGACTCATGAGTGCATATTTGCTCAAGGGATAGAAAATCCTTGTCTGAGGAAATTGCCTCCGATCGGATTGGATGACGGTGCCGAGTCGCCGCGCCCGATTGTCATTTGTTTAGAGCTCAGCTCACAATCCCAGTCGGTTTCTATTATAGACACTTTATCGATAAGCAGTAAAAATATACACGTCTCCCCCTGCATTTGATAAATGTCAGTTTTCGTTTAAGTTTCGTTGTTTCCTCGAATAAGGTGTATAAATATTTATAAATTGTAGCGTGAGCTAGCGTGGTAATTAAAACTCGTTCCTTTTCTGTTTAAGAAGAGGTATTTGCCTTGCAGTGGGACAGTTACAGACTGGTTTCTTTATTTATTACTAGCGACGCGCCCCGACTTCGCACGAGTGCAATATACATACAAACCTTCCTTAAGAATCACTCTATCTATTAAAAAAACCGCATCAAAATCCGTTGCGTAGTTTTAAAGATCTAAGCATACATAGGGACAAACAGACGGCGGATAGCGACTTTGTTTTATACTATGTAGTGATAAATTCGTGCTGTGACTTCTTGACACCGGAATCGATTTAAGCGATTACAGACAAAACTATACAAACGTAACGTGAAGTAAAATATAATTATAATTCTTTTATTTGACGCCACACAACGCGAGCAAAGCCACGGGCGTCATCTAGTAATGAAATATGCATGGCGGTGTCGGGGTTTATATTTTCGGGTGGCATGTACTCCGCAGAGGCTAAAGTGCAAGCATGACACTAACTCTTATACCTTATGGAGTAGCCGTCCTTTGCCTCACTAAGTTCGGGAGCTGTGTTCATAATTTGTACGTAAAATATTCGATGCAATAATACCTACTCCTTCTCTTATACTATTTCCTACTCACGTAATTTTATTGGCTGTTAAACTCCATTTGCTGGGGTCTGTGGCCACACCTGGTTTGATCAATGTTTTGAGCTACGACCTCTCGGTCTTTTGGCTTCACTTTTTAATTCACCCTGTCACATCTCACTCGATATTTTAGGTATGAGTTTTTGCGGGGTATGTGGCCATAATTTTCTGGTGTTATATATTTCTATGCAGGTGAAGTGAAGACAGTCTAGCTCTTAGTCTTTTAATACGGAATCATTTGTTTTATTGCAGTACTAAATGTATTTATTTGTAATTAAGTGCACACAATATAATTACAATTTGGTAACTGTTAAGAAGAAAAAAGTAGCTACAGTGCAAGTGTATATAAATTATAAAAATCCTACAGCGAGTACATCCCTGAGTACAATATAATGTATACCTACATAAATTGTAGTTAATAATAAAAATTATAAATTTAAGTAAGTAATTACTAAACACTACTAGGTACTAGGTACAAACCAATATATACTACTATAAATCAATATCATAGGTATCATATTTCAACTAAATATATTATCTATGTATTTAATCTGCTGTGATAAAATGCTAACTGTTCCATAAATTGATTGTTTTTAGATCTAAAGCTACCTTACTAATGACAATTTACATAAGTCGACGACCAATCTTACAGAAAGTGATTAATCTTCTAAAGCAGATTGTGTAATCGCTCAATATAATTTAATTTACTTTGGTCTAGCCCTTTTATCAAAGTATGATAGACGTCTAATCACAATACGATTAATAAATCTGATGAAAGGGCTAAACCAAAACCAGTTTTCTGAAATTGTTGAGCAATATTGATACGAGTACGTACCAATTAGACGCTGATTCATAGACATTTAAATGCTGAGCGATATCCAGTCTTCACGCAGATGGGGCTCTCTTTTTTTGTCTTTTCTTGTCTGGAAGTCATTGGGAGAGGCCTATGTTCAGCAGTGGACGTCTTATGGCTGAAATGATGATGATGATGATAAATACAATTATCCGCATCAAGAATAAGTTTTTTTTTGTTGTTTGGTGTCCTTTTGTATCTTGCTTAAATACTTGCTTTTTAAATATATATTTTTAAACATAGATTACTACACATAGATATAATTAACTAAGACATCATTTTGACTCATTTTTTTAATTTTAAGTGTGGAAACAATATGTCTATTTAGCCATAGTTTAGTTTTTAACCGACGAAAAAAAGCGGAGGAGGTTATTAATTCGACGTGTATGTTATTTTTTTAATTTTTACTTTCTACATGTGCCAAATTTTCTGCGTGTAAATAAATGATTTCTCTCTTTCTTCGCAACAATGCTTAATAATTTCGACAAACTCAAAACATTTTTGCTCGAAAACGCCCGTAGTAAGATGCCTTCCGTGTTACCGGCAAACTAAAAGCGATAAACATGCAATTTGTCCGGGCACATTCAAATCCTTTCACGAAACTCAATTTCCTGCGCCCCTGATGTTATTATGACTTTTTTATAGAATGAATGACGACTAATAAGCCACAGGTAGGGTTCGCCGTAATTTTCCGCGCTCCACACAAATTAACTCTACGCCACTGAGCATTATTACAGTTAATAAACGATTTAATGGTTGACCTATTTATAACATATTAGATTGGCGCATGACAGTTTGGTGCTGGCTGGCAATTCAGCTCGAATTTAGGAATTAGCTAGCTAACTAATTTGAATTTAAAACGCAATCTAAAATCACTTGTGTCTATTAGGACTCAGTAAATTGGCATTTGGGCTCCGATATTGGCGATTATAGTATAGAATTATTTTCGTTAGAAATATTAGTATAGAATTATTAAATTTTCGTAGGTATAATGATGATTTATTAACATAGAAACATAGACTCGCCTGTACTTCCCCAGAGGGGTAGGCAGAGGTGTATGCAGTACACCCACGTTTCGCCGGCTATAAATCCCATGTAATAGTAGGCGATTGGTTAATGGTTAATGGATAATAATAGGCATTATTATCCATTAACCGAGCACAATTCCAGACTCCGTGCTGCTATTGAGAATTTCAAATAATCACAATAACACTTTTCCCGACCCGGTCATCGCACCCAGGACCCCGTACTCAGCAGTCGAGTTTGCTACCACTAGATCAACGACACGATAAATTATTTAAGATTAGTATTTTTTAAGATACATACATTTATTTTTTTGCATTTTTAAATCTCACATACCTACATTTTTTTTGCATTTATCTACATACTTGTAACTCTACGGTACAACACTCAAAAGCTGTCGTACATCACTAAAGACTAAAGCGTTTCACACTATATTAGCCATGTTTCCGCCAAAAGACAGGGGGGCACATTCTTTAAAGTGTCAAAGTAAATACATGCGCCTATTACAAACTGGGCAATATTTGCTAAACTAAAAGCAAGATACTCGTAACACTGTGTACCAATGGTTTTATTAAAATCCAACAGAAATGTATGAAATACGAAGGACTTTGCATATGATAGGGACGTGGTGCGAATGCTGAATACATTACTATCGCATTACAGACGTATTTTGTTTGATCTACGTAAATACAGTAAATGTACGGTGTTGAGTTTGATATAGTATTTTTTTTATCAAATTATTTTTTACTTGTCTTTGATTTTGTCTAAAGTAAATGTCTTTATAAATAAATGCTTCGGAAAGCACAAAGTAATCGTTGGCTCTGCGCTTGATCTCTCTCAGATCGTGAAGGATTGCCGTCCTATCGTCGGATGTTGGAGAGTGAGGGAATAGAGAGTGCACCTGTGTTTGCACACACACTTGTACACTATAATAATTATCTCCTATGTAGTTAGTTAATCTCCGTTAAGATTGGCCACTGTGACCGAAATTTAGTAAGGAGGATTAATTAATTTAATTAAAATTGTCCAATCTGGAAATCATAGGGGGAGGCCTATGTTCAGCAGTGGACGTCGACGATAGATTTCATTCACTATAAGTCAACTAGGTCTAAACAATTATTAGTACTTAAAAAACTTTATTTTCCTGTTTAATGGAATTTGTCAACAAAATGGAATTTCAATAAATGTAATCCAGTTGTTTAGGAACTAAAATTACTTAATAATTATCTGTAAAAGTTCAAAGTTCAAATGAAATTAAACCTTATTCAGTTTAGAAAACGAGGTCACATTAGAAAAGAGCCGTTATTTAAATAGACAGGTCTTACTTCGACAGCGTTTACCTCACGACTGGTGCCTGATTAAATATTTCACTAACTTTTGCCGCCGGCGCCACCCGGATGGAGCGTAAATTTTGTGCAATCCTACGGGAACTACAAGTGTTTACAGTCTTCTCAAATAGTCTTAACATAAAGTTCCTAAACTCACTAATTTATTTATAATACAATCCGACACAATTTCATTGGAAATTCTGTAACAACTGCTTTTGTGATTTCTTGAATTGACTGTCAAGAACAATTATTTATAAAGGAGCCTTCAGGCCTTGATTTTATTTGAAGAACAAAATGATGAAAATTGAACAAATACATTGATTTTGAACAAAAAAATAAAAATTGTAAAATTAATTATCTTTATAATGGGATCGCCCTGTCACACAGACTCACAACTGTCACTACCAAACTACACAAAGTTAAATTACTCCTTCACTGAATTACACGCGTATGGGTAAGCTATGAACAAAGCCTGGCATATGTTTTGGTCGTTGATCGTCATTCATACACACAGTTTTAGCCCTCAAGGTGGTAAAGGCTTTCGGATGAGAGGAACTTCGTCAAAACTTATTACTGAATAAGTTTTGATGTTCCCACCATCTCGAGGGGCGCGTATACTTAGCGATTAGAGCTCGTCTTCTCTTTACCGAGAACTCAAGGGACGCGTATACTTAGGATTCACGAAAATACTCCTACCTCAATAATTAAGACTCTTCCTGAGTTCCTAGTACCTATTTACCTTTTCAACTACAGTTACAAGATAGATAGGTATTTATATAATAAGTAGGTAGTATATAATAAACTATATTATAAGTACTATGCAACGTACTATACTATGGCTTATTTTAAGTTCATTTCATTTTACTCTACCAGTGGGGAGGGACTTCCTGTATGAATAAATACATAATTAATTTCTGGTATGAATGCGCAAGTCATTGGCAAGAAAATTATATGAATTTACAAAGTTAATAATCAAACCAGAAAAAAAAATATTACTAAAACAAAAAAGAAAACCAATTTGTCTATAGAATTATCTGAGCAATTAAATAAACTAATTCTATTAGTTAAGCGCTGATGAATTCGTTCGGCGCGCTCAATCCATCTGACTCAAGTCCAGGCGGTGCGAAGACGTATCGTGTTACCGACTTCGAACCTCCCAATACTGTCAAGTTGACTAACAAATATTTAAAAAGCAATAAAGTTGCTTTAGTTATGTATTTATGCAATTTTGCATGTTGTCTTCTCTAAAATACCTGTAAGTACTCATCTTTATAATGAACTAGTATTTATACCCGCGACTTTGTATGTGTAGGTAGTTACCTACAGGATCTTCTTTATTGCATGGTTGATGAACCTAGAGTCAGAGTTTAAGCCACCTGTAGGCCTCTGATATGGCTTTACACACCGTTAAAAAGATACAGGATGAAAAGTATCTAGTATCCTAAAAATACAGTTGTGTAAAATTATTTAATAAGAAACTCGCAAAAACAACTGACTCGGGTGGGACTTGAACCCGCGATCCCTGGTAAAGCGATGGCACAGCATGCCATAGCTTCCGCGATCCCTGGTGTGATGTGCCATCGCTACCAATAAGCTATAGTTGTGCGCCAAATTTTACATTTAGATAATAGTAGGATTCAAAGTATTTTTCTCTAAATGGGACCGTCTGTGTCCGGGTATTTAGAACTTTAGGACATCTCTTCGAAGTGCACACAAAATTAGAGGTCCCTGCAAAAATTGCAATAATTTAGCCCAAGGAATCGTTGAAGTAGAACATAGAATTTCACGGGATTTACGGAAAAAAATATTTCACGCGGATGAAGTTGTTTTTTCTCTTTAGTTTAACAGCTACTAAGTTGTAAACAGATCAAATACCTGGACCCAAGCTAGCTGTAACCTAAAATACAAGTGCCTATAATTACCTTCATTCATTACACCAATATTATAGACGGATGCAATGGTAAGATATTTTTTTAAACTCAAAAGATTAAAAGATAGGTTTGACAAAACATTATAGTTACTCGCTCGCACACACCCATAGCGTAACACGAATAGAAAGAACAAACAATATTCTTCAAACTCACTTTTTAATAGAACAATTTATAAACCACCCCACAGAAGGGATTGAGAGGAATATTGATGCAGAAAACGGTAGTTTTCATCCAAATAATGGGGGTACTGGAGATCGGCTCGTTTTGTTTTATAGCTCCACAATTTACATGCATGACCATAGCATAAACATTTCATGTCATATAATGCTGCATGATCAAAATAAATTTGGTATTCGGACCTTGGTTTTAAAAAAGTGGTAGTAAGCTGTTTTTTTTTTGCTGTACGTGTAATTGCTGATATATTTGCATCGAGGTTAGTTCAATAATGATTATTTTGAATTATATGTGCGCGTTAGACCCTTGATATTTTTCATATTATATTTTTTACTACATACGACCTTACGAGTTACTAGAATGTTTTTGTTTCGGTTTTTGTTTGGAAAACTGAGTTCAACAACATAATTATCATCATTCATCGCCCAATATGGCCTATAAGTTATTTAGGCCGATAGGATACCCTATTGCCCTATACAGTTAACACGTTCACTGCGTAAGCCTAAAAACCCGTACTAAATTCAAGTGCGTTACGGGAATAAATGCGCCCCGTAATGAGCTACTACATTGTGCGTTACGGGTGTAAAAGTACCCCGTACACCCTCATTGCTTTATATACCTCTATCTACCTGAATTTCCACTTTTTTAATTTTTTTAATTGATAGACTATTGAATAAGCCAATTTTCGCCAGTAGATTTGGCAAAAATTGATAAAGTTATAAGGAAAAGAAATGCCCGGGGCTTTTTTATCCCCGTATCGCACTAGAAATGTTAAACCTATAAAAACATTTATATAGTTGTTTTTAATAGAATAATATAATTATATTTCAAAATGCGTTGATTAATCAACTAGATAGAGCAATTTGTCATCACATAGAATTCAATAACACGACTAATGGTATTCTAAATTCCAAAAACGATTTGACAGAATACCTCTAATAGCCTGAAATATGGCACGTTGTAAATAGTGAAGCGGTGACATTGAGATCGTTTCAAACATTTCTCATTATTCATACGTTTTTAGGGGAACACAAAATTTGTTATAAATTTATCGACAGAAATATACCTTTGTGTCTAAAGCCTTTGCCATAGTGGTGTATTAGAATATCGAGTTTTCGGAGTTCCGGGTAAGCTAGGATTTTGTTATTCACAATTCGAGATTTGGGCCGCTATAAAACTTGTGTGCCCCCTAAATAAGATGTCTTTTGGAAACGATGATTTATAGAAGAAAGGTCGGAGATAATAGTAAAGATGGTGTAAGAAAGTCAAAAGGCAAAAAAACTGATATCAGATTTCTGAGCTTGATACAAATCTGATATCATTCATGAACAGACAGATTTTACATAATTATGTATTAACAAAAGAAATTATATATTATGTTTGATGAACAACCTTAAGTCATAGTTCTAACTGTCCTCAGACATGCCTTATAAAACCACATTAAAAACATCTATATGGTCATGGTGCTGATGGTCATCATTCTTCATTAGCCAACTTCCAAAATAAACAGCGAGGTTCTTAATTCAAAGTAACCTTTTTTGGCGCTTAAAAGTCTATGAATCGTGCATTCGATTCAGACCTACTACCAGTTTAACTGAAATATACTCATCGGATTACTAGCAAACGGTACAAAAGAGATGTATTTTATCTTCTTATATAACTTATCTAAGTAATATTAACCCTTTACATAATTAAATAACAAGTAAAAGGTATTCAAACGAATAACCAGCTCGATTACACATGCAAAAGAGCGCAGTATAGACTCAGCTTGGTTTTAATAAACCGAGGAGCGCTCGCGGTGTCAGTTATGAATGTTATGTTATTATGCATACTGTAATAAGACGCAGCAACAATGCTCAGCGTACCTACAACCTCCGCTGTAAAGCATAATGTGAACGTAGTTTCAGAAGCAGAAAGCCCATTTACCTTTTGTAGTGGCTTTGTGTTCCCAGACTAGCGGGTTAAGCGTCGCGGCGCAGCGGGGACAATGGCTCGGACCTTTTTTTAAAATGCCTCTCTCATTTCTAGCTGCCAGCAATTCCCGAAACGGAATGGTTTCGACTTGATCAAATTGGTTCCGTACGGTTAAAGAAATGTTTAAAGACAAAATGAATTCGCTTTGGTGAGCTCTTCTTTTGTTTTTATTTGTCTAAGATTTTCAAAGTTTACAAACATACTTTACGTGTTGTGTTACCATTATGTGCAAACAAAAGTTTATGATAGATGTATTCGTAACGTGTTTGGTACGAAAATGCGGGTTTATTACATCTTTCACTGCAAATATTATGAGTTTCTTCTTTATTGCTTTTGGACGAACGTATAGCAGATTCGCAGAAATACTATTTAAGGCCCGCATGTGTTATTCACGTTATATTAAACGAGCATTAATCTCTCTATGTACACGTCTGGATCGAAGATATTGAAGAAGTTTTGGTGTTATTGACACTGTAGCTACAATAAGTAGGCGAGTTCATTTTAATGCTAAGACTATTGCCTAATCGAAGTGAAAATCGCGATTTCAAAAGAATCATCAACTCATTCGGAACAAAAAACTACATAAAACAGAGTTACTAACATAAAAATATAAAGGCAAAGTTCGTGGTAAGAGCTAAGAAAACAGCACAGATTACTGATGCAAGCGTTAAATACATTACCTGTACAAAGTGTTACATAGCGTAAGTGCTGCGAACGTTGATAAAACTTTAATAATGCGAAACTTTGCTCCGGCGCTGCGCAGTGTGAGAGCGCACTAAATTGTTGCAGTTGCGGTCTCATCGCTAAACTAAATCCAATATTGGAATTCGACCCTTATCTCGTCTATTAAGTTTTAGTTGTTAGTTTTGTAATCGAACAAATAGTAATGCTTTTTAAGGGTGCTTTGAAAGTCATTGCGTGTTCAGTCAAGGCTTACGTAACTATTTAAAATATAATAAAAAATTAGGTTTGTCTGGTGTCTGACTTTGATTGATATTATCGTTAATATTTGATGAATATTGATTTTAACTTTGCCTTTGTGAAGTCCTTTGCGTAGACATCTGTACTTTGAACTGCCTATCCTTCACATCAAAGGTAAAAAACTACCTGTCTGATCGTTGTGATAAGATTGAGTCCAAAGCATGTCTGACTCTTTTATGCGCATGTCAACTTTGGCACATAAATGTTTAGATGTGAATTCTGTCCATTTTATTTATTTATACTACTTATATTTTTACTTCTCTATCTTTTTTTTTACTTATATTTAAAATAGTACCGTGATTGACTGACTGACAGACAACGCACAGCCTAAACCGATAGATCTAGACTTGAATTAGAAGAAAATATTCCTAGAGTACACTAAGAAAAGGTTTTCTGAAATTTCACACCTTAAAAAATATTAATCGACGCGGAGAATTGTAATATTAAAAGTATGCAAAAAGGTTCGAATCGAATTGAGAACCTCTTCTTTTTTTTAAATCAGTTAAAACAGTATATTTTTTTTATGTTCAAAATATGAAACGTAGTACCTAGTAGCTCTGTAGTTTTCCAGTCTTTTTAAAAGTCAGCCCCTTAAGGGGTAAAGAAGGTGATGGATGTTTTAAAAGATAAATGATTTTCCTTGAATTTTTCGAATGTCTATGAATTTTGTTTTTTTTTTCATAACCAAGGTACAATAAAAAAAGGACATGAAAATCCACGCGGACGAAACGCTAGTCGATTTTACATAAATATTATTTTGAGAAACCACAATCTTTAATCCGATTACCTCAATACTAGGATGTAGAACCATGTAGGTTACAATCAAAGGATTAAGCTGTTGCTACGTATCTGTTATACATAATGTAGGGACACCTACGCGACGCTACAACACTGTTGTTGCAGATTAGATACTGAAATGTTACGCAATGATATTTTAATATTCTAGACGGTAATGTTTAGTGGTAGTAGAGAGTAAAACCTTCTTCAGTACTCCCCCAAAAGGGACTGTGCTGTGCTCGATAAGGTTTGTGATGGGTTATTTTATGGAAATAGGGGGAAAACTAACAGGCGGGTCACCTGATGGTATGTGATCTCCCGCAACACTAGAAGCATTGCAGATGCGTTAGCAGTCTTTTATGGGGGTTTAGGCCTCTTGTTCTCATTATGTACCATACGAAACACAACAAAACACAGCAGTTTATTTCTAGGTGTATATATAGTTAGTTATTATTATTATGCCCAACATTGGGGCATAGCCAAGTTGACTATCTACAATATTGCTAACGCTATAGAAAACGAAAGCAATGTACCTATAGGATTAGATTCTATACGTTTGTTTTGACCACGTGACATAACGATAATCCTATACATTTCTTTCGTTTTCTATAGCGTAAGCGATTGTAGATAGTCAACTTAGCTAAGCCCCGTTATATCCTATATTATAAACGAAAACTGTTATTTACGTCGATATTAGCAATACCCCCGTCGAGCCAGCATCTTATAAGATAATATGATGATAGATATCTTAGATAATGATCTCATTCCAAGTACCACTTATTGTACAATACAAAAGCAATTAAGTATCGGTACCAGTTCCAAACTCAATATTCAACACGGAGATGGCAATGGAATTCCTATTACATGTGACTTTTAAAATTACTAGCCTGATATCGTCGTAAAATACTTCTGCTCGCGCTGTAATGTTATTTATTCCAAATATACGTGTGAAAAGGAAGGTTACATGTTCTAAGTCTAGAAACACTTCACTGTTCTATGATAATTTTATTCCTCTTGACTACAAATGTTTTCAACACAATATTTCAACACGTTTTCATGCCTTGGAGTCCTTGAGATAAAAATATACAACAATGGAAAATGGCGGCGTCTACTTGAGATATGTGCCGTATTTTGCACATACTAATAATATTAGATATTATCTTATGTTATTGAAACAAGATATTCCAGTAAAAATATATTATTATTTATTATTAGGTACAGTCAACGTCAGATAGATAATTGAGCTGCCAATGTAGCCAAAATCTTGTAAAGAACGTAAATTCAATTTTATGTTTGCTATCATAGAATTCGAATTGAATAATTTGTCATGCATGAAATTAAAGAGATAGATTAGACTCTGACAGCTAACACAATATTGTAAACTGGTAGCTATATTTTGACTATTCTGGATGCTTACAACAATTTTATTATGTTTGCGATTGTAAAATTTACGTTCTTCACGTAATTTTGAATATTTTCGCAGCTCAAATCTATCTGTAGCTGACTATACTAACTTATTTCGTCGGATTCGGCCATGAAAAGATCAGGCCAAAATTATAAGAGTAATCTAATTGTGATATTCAAGGATAAGTATGGTTTATCCAAGTACCAAGTTTCATGCAAAACCGTTCTACGGTTTATCATATTGAATTATATATATTGAAACGTTTACTTTTATATTATGTGTGTACATAAATTATTAAATAAAAATAAATCAATTATTAAAAAAATATTTTCATAAACCTTCACATACTAGTAGTAGGATTTATAATATCAGTATGATAACATAAGCTTTCTTATTATTGTAGAATTAGAGTTGATTAGTCTGACAGCGAAATGCCTATTAAAATAGCCGTGACTTGTGATTGCGTCTGTTACCAGGCAAAACTGTGATAATACCTTTTCTGCATGGTTTTAAGTTCTGCCTGTGTTGATAAACCGTCAGTTCACCTAGTTAGGTTCGATTTTATAATAACATAAGTAACAAAAACGGTATCTTCTTTTTTAATCAAACAACAAAAAAATCCATGTCAGATATTTATTGTCATGTTTTCCCTTGAAATATTTTCACTAGTATAGATTTATTTCGCTAAGTACATCGCCATATTTATAAATCACTTGAATTTCGTTCTGCGCATCATTGTGTCAAGATAAATTCGTTTTTTGAGCGGCGTTACAGGCTGACATATCGATAAAATTCATTGCGTTGTTTATTCTGAATACATATTAACGTTCTACCAATCACAGACATTACCAATACTAATCACAGAACAATATTGTTCTTCTCGTTTAAATGAGAAGAAAAATGTTGTTCTTTTTTTACAATATTGTAAAAAGAAAATGATTTATATTTTTTTTACACTTGTATAAAGAAAACGATTTAAATTGTCTTGATATCCAAAATAATGCGAGATAGTTTCGGTGGTATGTAAAAGACATGCTGTATGCCTTGAAAGGTTTTAATTCTGACACTAATAGGTCCTAAGATTAATTACAGTTCGAATTATTAGAAGGTCTGCAAAGGATAGTCTTCAATTGATCTTACAGTCCTGTTCTGTTTATTATTCTTTTTAGCGTGACAATGACAATCTAAATTGTGTCAGCCCAGAACTGGGCTATTAGATTGGCACCTTCAGTAGCGTCCATCAGTTCCTGTCATGTACAAACGACAGCCCCATGCAGGGCACGATGTTAAGTGCTCCATCGTTTGTGGAACAGCACCGTATTCACGCTCTAGGGCAGATTCATCAATAATCAATAATTATGTTTATTAATCATACTTTAAAAAAATATTTTGTCCTGAAAGCTAGGCATATACAATTTTTTCATCATTTCCTAAGTTTAATAGTGAGTGGTGTTTTTAATACAGATACATGTTACATATATTCACAAAATGCACTGACATCGCGGAAATACTATTTCCTTAAGCGTTAACTCAAAGGAAGATACACAATTTTCCTACTCTAAATTCCTTTATCCTGTAGCTATAAATTATGCCTGTTCTAACTCCGCGATTTTTAAATTGTATAAAATAACAATGACATTATTTTAGCTGAAAACCTTTACTTCCCGTACTTTCTTAGAGAACAATATTTTCCAATTTAAGTGACAAAGTGCACTTAGGTCGGCTTGTTTGAAACCAAAACTTTGCCATTTGAACTACAGACCAAGCTGGATCTAAGAAAGGGAAACTTTTTTTAAACTATATACTTTTGCGTCCGATAGTTCTGTTACTTTGACGATTATAGATTGTCGATGGTTTCCGTTGTAATAATATTAATAAATCTGTATTTAGGATGCCATCCAATGTTATAAAAAAGATAGAAATTACAAACAAACTAGACTAGAATAGAACTGATTAGCAGTCAGAGTAAAAAAATACATTTAAAAACAAAACAAACCAAATTACTATGAAAGTCTTTTAATAGCTACAGTTTAAAAGCATATTCGTTTACATGCGTCATATTTCACGAGAAAAAGCGTTTGTTCCAATCAAACATTGAAAAGCTTTCAACGGATTGTGCAGATTGTACAAGGGTAGGTATATGCGAAAATCGGATAGTGATTCTATTTCCTAAGCTAGGTATCGAGTGAAATATTCGATAAAAGGTTTGAAATAGATCATTTTATACCTCATTCAGTATCGCTTTACGTATTTTTAACCCCCAACGAAAAAAGAGGGGTGTTATAAGTTTAATTTGTGTATCTGTGGTGTATTTGTGTATCTTGTGTATTGTATAGGTGTGTTTAATGTGTGTAGCTAAAGAAATGTCAGGGATTTTTTATTGTAAAAGAAAGTTATAGAAACACTATCTAATCTTAATAAATCTTGAGATATTGTGTATATTATATTTATTGTAATTTTATTTTTGGTTCCGGTCTTCTCGGAACGGATCGAAGTCCGTGCCTGTAAGGGTCGGAAAGTGACATAAGACAATTTAAATGCCGGAAAAATTAGAACTAAATTGAAATCAACAAAATATTGAAGAACACTTCTCATACAAAAAAGGATTAAACAATAATCACCACGCTAGCACATTAAATCTTATAGGAGTACAAAATTAATCAAGAAAACAGCACTCGTATTTTTAAAATTTGCATCGAAACATTTATTTATAACTATCCCAGAAAAAAAAGTCTGTAGAGTGATCGCATCTAGTTTCCTTGCAAAAAAACTGATATATTTCGATCAATCTTCAAATTGTTGCTGTACTGTTGATAGCAAAACGCTAATTTAAATCTTGCACGCGCGCATACGCCAAATGAAATTATTAATTCCGTTTGCGAAGGAGATAATTTTGCAGAATGGTTGCGTTGTTTGAGTTTAATTAATTCGAGGCTTGTCAACGGTGGTTGTAATTTCTACTGCGCGCTTGTCTGAGGCATGTATCTCGTTACTCTAATCACCTAACGTTCATTTAGTGTTGATATTTCTTGAACGTGTGATGTTCAAGACAATTTGATTAAACACTATTATTATTCAGTACTCGAACAGTTAAATAGTGCTTTAAGTATTCTCAATTTCAAGTTTAAATACAAAACTTGTAACACAAATAAAATATAGTCCAGCTACGAGTAGGAAACAAATACCAAATAAGTTCGATGCTTTCTGAGTCGCGAAAACCGATAGGTAGACTCCCCAACGCACGCTGAGCCAAACGGAATCCGTACCATATTTCATGTTCTCTACGTTATGCGCTTTGTGAAAGAAAATACATTTTTCACTATCTTTACAGCTTTCACAGTATATTTTCTTTATTTGTTTCATTCTGTACCTCAATAGTTTTTATGGTACAATACCGTTTAAATTAGGTTCTAGTGAGTGAATTATAGCTTTATTTCTTATCGCTGTAAATGTAGTCGATTAGTGTAAGGGCAACTGAGAATTACGCATAGTCGAAATTCGGGTCAAAGGTCATACCGACGCGTGTAACTGAAAAAACTCAATGTACGAAATTGGAAAGCGCTCAAACGAATTCCGCAGAATGATTTCTCGTTTGCCGACACTTGGTAACGATTCATTTGAGAAACTCATTTGCGCGAAGCCTCCGGAGAACGATCCTCATTTGCGTTTGTAGTGGAACTGGAACGTGCTGGTTACTTACATTGTTACATATCGAGCGGTAAAGCAAACACACCGTTACTTCTTATGGGCCATTCCATCTAAATAACGAAAGGAATTTAAATTAAAAAATTACAAAATAGCTATCAAAAATAAAAGATTCACATAGGTACATTAAACAAAGTATGAAATATTACATCTGCTGTGTATTGCGCTATCTCTTGAACCCATCTTTACACACAGCTGCGTAACAACAAAAGGCTGTTGAAATCTGCACTCTGCTTGCATCACGAGTCTTGAAGAATGCTAGACTTTTAGAGTATGTAGGGGAGCAACGGAACAGTGACATCTTCCCCACTTAGCGTTCTCGACTGGCGAAGACGACTCCTCGTCATTTAAAACAAAGGGTGAAATTGCCCGGGGTAGCATGCATTCTACAGTCGTTCTCTCGTGTACGTTGACCGCAGTCGAGGGCACTGGGTACACGTTATGTAATATGTCGCTGAAGCAACTTTTTTTTGTTCCGCTAAAAGGGTTTTTGTCCACCGCATCATTTTACAGTCACAAACACAGAATGTTTTTGTATTAACATAAAATACTGCAACAAATAGACAGCATTGGCCGTTTTGTGAGGTCCGAGCTCACTGGCCATTATTTTAGCAAAAGCAGTCTTAATAAAACCTCATATTATGAAAACAAGAGCTTTCGGCTAGATCGCGCCACGAGCGCAATTTTTGGAACGAAAGCTAATTAATGTGAATGAAAAGCAACAAAATAGGTGTGTTGTAATATTTCAACGTTGATTAAAGTTGAGTGACGTCAACCCATGGGTCGCTATGAATATTCAGACGTTTATCCCGACGTTGACGTTTCATTTAAAGAGCGTCAGATGACTTTGTAATTTTTTAAGTAATATTAACGTCAACAAAAAGGCCTGAAGTGACCCAGCATTAAAGTCAGCTTATGACTGAGAGCGTGATAGATTGCCGACCGCCCGCCGCTCTCGTTTATTTTTTATTAAATGCCTCGGCATCTGGCTTCAATTGCGGTAACAGCTTTTTATCGTATTTTGCAGCTCGATATTTGTACAAATGCTCATATGTTGCGTTTAAGATAAAATGTTAACATCTATTACAACATATGCTTAGAAAATTTGCTTCAACGAATCACAGGATAAGATTGTATCGTAACGATCAGACTTGAGTAAAAATAACTGAAAATTTATCCTGGTTGGAACAAGTAGGTAATATCCTCAGCAATTTTATCTGATTCACTCTCAAGATACAACCATCTAAACATTTACGTTACGTGTTTAGGCAAAATATGGAGGGGAAAATATGGTAAGGAAAATTATTATTGAAAGTGAAAAATGCTTTATGAAAAATTATTCATAAATCCGTTAATATTTATTACTTATTTAATTTAGTTACTTTTACCAAACACTCCTAAATTCTGCATTCAGATTATTAATATTATGAATTATTATTTCATATTATACTATTAATATAAGCAGATTCAATTAATTACAGTATTTCTGTCTTATTGCAGTAAAACACCTTCGACACAAAAATTATTTTTTAGATAAGAACTAGAATCAAGTCTCTTTTCAAATAAAAAAAACAACAAAATCGGTTTATCTGTGTAGAAGCTTCGATGCAACAGACGCACAGATACACACGTTAAAGTTATATAACATCGCTCTGTGTTCGTCGGGGTTTAAAAATACAAATAAGATACCTTAATTCTAATTTAAACCGTGTTCAAAACCACTATCGGAAAAGACACATCTAAAACACAAAACTCAATGAACTAGAAGAGAATGATGCGCAAACATTTTTCCAGAGTCAGGGTTTTACATAGTCCGCTCAGACACTTTTTACTACGAGAAATGTTAGAAATATTACAGTATTTCTGCGACATCGTGATTTACGTCCAAAAGTAAATCTTTGGACTTATATTTTTTGCTATTTTAGACGTTTAATTGCTACAAACTTGGCTCTAATTGCTTCTCATTTTATCAGTCTATTAACCATATTAGAAATTAACGGTTCGAATTTAATTTCTTAATCATCTAGCTTTGATCACGATGCCGCGCCAAATAAATGAAGTAAGGCAATTTGCTATTAATTAATTAATCAATAATTTTAAACAAAAATGTTTTAACACACGTTTATACATACACACAATCTGTATATGTAGATATCTTACACAAACTCACACACATTACATAATATGCTTATATTTTTAGGCCAAATATTAAATATTTTCAGTGTACATTACATAAATTCTAGCTATTTTCCGCGACTTCTTTAATATAAAATCAATTATTTTCAATCCTGGGGAATTTTTGGGATATAATTTCTAAGTAAGCCAACTGTAGAAAATATATTTTTCTTAATTTAGCGATCCTACTTAATATTATAAATGTGATAGTTTATGACTATTTCTGGATGAACAGATGTTTGTTTTAAATTCTTTCACGTAAAAACTGCTGAACGGATTTTGATCAAACTCTGCGGTAACGTAGTTTACATTTCAGAATAATACATAGGCCACAATTTATCAACATACCACACGTGCGAAGCCGCGGCGCAAGCTAGTTAGTTAATAAGTAGATTTTTTATATCAAGAAATAAGACGGTTACTGAAATAGAAAAGTGCAACAATGTATCTCTACCTTCTAAGAATATTAAAAGTAAAAAAAGCTACTTAGTAAATGACTGTAATTAAAATCCTTGAATACGTTTGTAAATAATGTTTTTCTGCAACTGTAATAATTGCAAAGAATAAAATGCGTTTAATTAAGTTGAATCATACAATGTACAACTTAGTACAGTCGACTGCACATCAGTGGTAACAATTTGACATTGACAGCACCCTTATTGCGTAGAAGTAAAGGTGCTTTTCGTAGTGCAAGTTATGCCACTGTCATGCAGTTGACTGTACTCCAGTGTTTGGTACTTTGGCACAACTTAAATGACGACTTTGTTTAGCAATGGACTGCAATAAGTAACCTCGCAAATTTTTGTCAAAAAAAACTTCTTGCAAAAAAATATTTGGCAAAAAATTTGAATGTCTCAGGCAAAAATCATGTAGCAAAAAAAACGTTTGACAAACAAAACAATAGGCGAAATAAATTAATATAAAAATAAATAATAAATATGCTTGTAACTTAACTTTAACAAACTTAACAATTTTTTTACCGTTTACTTAAAACCCACTTTATGTCGTAGTTTAGTTTGATACTCAACCTGCAATAACTTAAGGTTATTTTTATTAATGGAGTCTAGACTACCACCTTCTGCTGTCACAGTGCAACTTCTGTAAGCTCTATCTACATTGTATAGTACCTTGTATAGTATCTACATTGAGTCTACATTGGGTTTTTTTGACAAATAAGCACCGAGCATGACATTTGGGCTAAGTAACCCGGCGTTGATACTAAAATACGATATATAAAGTTAATTTTAAGTAAATGGTAAAAAAAATTGTATACGTTAGGTAAGTAGTCTTGTCTAAAGTTAAGTTATACTATTAGTATTTATAGTAGCAGGTCGTGGGATCAAATCTTGCGCATAATAAATCTTTTTTCTATAAAATTTTGAACTTTAGAGTGTTCACATCGCATGAATAAATGCTTACATTTGCGTGCTATATATTTTAGTAGCTTTCAATCAAGTTAACTGCTGCACGAGGTTCAATTAAATTTACCAGATTTTTAAAATAATTCATTAAACCGTTTGGTTTTGTAAAAAAACCTATGCCAAATATGAAACTCGAGCTAGAAAAGCTATACCTACAAAATACATACCGTTTCCCACATCTCGCAGTGAGTAAATACCTACAGTTTCATACGGCTAATAAAAAAAGCTATGCCTTTTCCACAGTTATTTTTTATTGAGAAAAATATTAATATTGTGGCTTTTAAATTTTTGAAACATGGTCTACGCAACAAAATTGACGTTTTAACCTAATGTATTTCTAGATTCAAACAACTTAGAGCTGTAGCACCTTAAAGGAAAGATTCAAAATTAAGTGTCAAGATGGAACAGTATTTAGCTCATTTTTGACTTAAATATGAGTCGTGGCCTATGACTACAGAATAGTTAAATTTAAGTACCAGTATTGTACAAAATTAAAACTGAATTTGATTTATCATTTAAAATAGTATAATGAATAGTAAAATTAAATACTGAATTTCTGATATTTGTATTTCATTAACATATTCAATATTGTTTTAGACCGGACAGTTTAATTATATGTTTACAGAGGGGCTGGTCATGCATGTATAATGTTGAGAGGAATTGGTAATTACATAGTTCCCACATTGGGGCAACCTTTGCGGTTAGAACTACGCAACACCTGTCGGGCAAACCGAGCGCTTTATAAAATATATAAATAATGAATATTATAGGTATAACAATGTATACTAGATTAATTAGTATTTTGTTTTAGTTCTGCCTCGTTAGTCTAATGGTAGCAAGCACGACTGCTGACCACGAAATCCTGGGTTCAATCCCCGGGTCGGGCAAAGTGTTACGCACTTAGCCTGGAATTGCGCCCGGTTAATGGCAAAAGGCTCGCCCCCTATTTCATGGGATTTATAACATAGCTGACGAAAAGTAGGCGTACACCTCTGCCTACCCCCGTTGGGATATACAGGCGTGAGTCTATGTCTGTTTCAGTCTTTCTTTCTTTTTTCTTTTCTTTTTTTTAAAATCCACATTATATAATTATGGCGTTAAGAAAGGAATTCGTAATTTCAACTAAAGCGGGTAGGACTCGGTAGCTTAGATGGTAAGCAATGGCATGGCTCGCCAGGAATGGCGGGATCAAGTCTCACCCGAGTCAGTTGTTTTTGCGAGTTTAAATATTTTCAAACATGGTTTATGGTTAAGTTTTTATGGTTCGATTGGTTGGGAAATAATTTATTTTCTGTCCGAAAATTTACAGGTAAAGCCCGTCACAGACTTAGCTATAATATATATTAATATTTTTATAGCTAGGCATATTACTATATAATTTCTATACTAATTTTCGCGTGACCACACACTCAGATATATTATACATTTTCTGTGACGTATAGTTTTCTTGCTATAATATATATTATAGTACGGTATATTAATATATATTATAGCTAAGTCTGTGACGGGCTTTAAACTGTTAACTATATATATCCAAAGTATGAGCCTTTAAAGCACGTGTTCATTGCAATGTACTTCACTCAACTCTACCTGTGTACCTGCTGTATACAATTTCACTTTAACTTTGCAGGTCAACTAAACTGAAACCTTGTGATGTGTGTTGTCGAAGTTTTGAGGCACATTATAATACACAACAATGTAGGTTCATAATAATCAATATTTAGATTGAAAATGACAAACCTATTTAATTCCTTAAACGCCATGACGGACACATGGTGTTCGACAAATAATAGAATTTGCTTTGTGTCTGCTGTCTGGCTGTCAAAGTGTTAATTATATAAATCAGCATTGCATGTCAAAAAGTTTAGATGCGCAGTACTCGCAACCGGCGCGTATGAATGTGAACGAGGAAAAAAGAGTATGGATGTAGGAACTGTAGCAGGTGGCATTCTATAGTTTCTGCCTACCCCCATGGGAAAAAGGCGAGAATTCATGCACTTATCTAAGTATTTTTAAAAAACATGGAGCTGTAGCTATCTAAAAATAACAAACAACAAACTAAATTTTAAAGTAAAGAGTAATAAAAATTAGGCCTTAAGGCTTTAAATGTGTCCATTGTTCAACCGTTGCCGCAAATTCTTCCACTTAAGTTGGGCCCGTGACTAATGTGAGGGGCGGTCCAACTGTTACATTTCGTTTTAGCCGGCGACCGTAAACCGACGTTGATAAGTGTTCGATGCGACACGTCTCTATTCGGTCCCACTGCGAGATAAGAGCTAAAATAACTCAGGAAACTAACCTCAATATTGCCCCCGTATGAGTCCGGAATACTTAATGCAATATCTTCTGTTCGCGACTGTCCGTCATTGCTTTGGTTGTGAGCGGACTCTGTGCTCGTATGTACGCGGTATTTTAAAAGCATGTTTTATTCTGTGTCACTTGTTAAGAAACGTAGAAATGTTTGCTTTTATGCTAATACAAATTCTATGCAAATATATTTCCAAGTCTTTTTAGGTTAGATACAAATGAGGAGCATTATAGTACTACATATTCTAGAGTTAGTTAGTGGAATGACTGCAATGTTAAAATAAAGAATATGTAAGTATTTATTTTTTATACTAAAGTAAAGAACAGAAGCTGTTAATATTTTCGTAAACCAAACGAAGCGAATGCCTTCTATTTGCATGTACAGTCACGAGCAAAATATATTTTTTTTAAATAATTGAATTTTCAAATGCCTAATATAAGTTTTATATTTTTTCATAAACTGTACCTACTTTGTAAGACAATTACTTAAATTCTGCTGCTTAGATACATAATTTTCTTCTGACTATTATATACTAGAATACTCTAAGAACTCGAACACATACCTACTAAAAATTTACCCTGTATTAGCCATTATTGCTGAACCAATTTACCCTTTTACGCTAAAGCTAAGTCGATAAAGAGTTCCCAATAAAACAATCTAGAGTGGTGTGAAAATCCCCTCGATAAATGAAGTAGGTACACAAATCAAGCGCGCGCTGGCCGAGCAAGAGAATTCCGTCACCACTAAAGCGTATGCCTTCCGTCTAATCGAGTAAATGTTTCCAAACCAATGGCTTGGACACGTCGCGTAGAGCTGCTACGAGCCGTAGCTCGGGCGCCGTAGCGCTACGGAGACGTAGCACTACGTTCAGAATTGAACAAACATTTACGTAGCACTCCAGTTAAGTTTGGTAGTTACGATGGAAATATTTTATGGATTGTGTTATTGTGTTACGGTAATTTTGGAGTATTGTTCATGTACTCAGTTCGTACAAGGTCTTAAATTTAATAATACTTACTTAAGAGATTTTTTGCGTGGTGATGACACGATTGGCGTAGCGTAGTTGTGGATTCAATTCGATATTAGTGCATAGTAAAATTATGTATGTAAACGCACCCCCTACTACGTCCATTTTAAAAAAAAGTGAAGTAACGATTGAAACTAAATTTTAGCTTCTTATTAAATTTTTTTTCTTCATTACAGTTTTCACCATCAATATACCTTTAGAGGTATATTTAAATATTAATACTTTCTACTTTGGTGCCATTAAGAAAGAAAATTTATTTTTTAATAACAAGCAAGCAAGATCCATAAACATAATTAACCATAAATTCTAAACAGAGCTTTTTAAAACCCATTAAATAGAAGATACAATTTTTGTAACGCTCGTTCACCACAATAACTGTCGATAGCGTTTTGTTTTTAATGAGTGCACACCAATTACGAGGCATAACAAAGCCAAAATTAATGACACCGTTAGGTGATTAAGGTTACCATATGGAAATTATCTGGAATTGGAATTTTGTTGCCATAAATCGAGATTAACAAATAACTGAACACTCGACAACAGGCTTTTGGTATTGCCATTTATTTGTTAAAATAAATTAACGCGTTTTAAATCTATTTTGTTTTTAAAAGGTCCCAATTGTTTGACAACATCATCAACACTGGCTTAGAACCGACGCGAACATAAAAAGGCTAGTAAATTGAATAGATATTTAAATTATTGATAGATTTATTGAATAAAATAGATTATAATATTGAATTTATGACTGAACAGATTATAGTTAGGGAAATTTTATATTATTAAAATGGTAGAATTCTGGTCACAGCGGCCAATCATAATGAAGATTGACCATCTATTCAGGAAATATTATAGTACTCAAGTGAGCAAAACAAAGATGCTCTTGCTATTCCCTCATACTAAAGATCCCGTGAGACCGCCGTCCCAGCATGGAAGCGCCTACTCCCTTCGATCGTGTCGAATGACAATTTGACATGACCAGAGAGAGTTAGGCGCAGGACAACGGCTTTACGTGCTCCTACTACGTGTATACCGCTCCGTTCTAAGTTGCCAAATTGTATAGAAAAGTAAAAGATATTGTTCAGTATCATGGTCAGCAGTCGTGGTGGTGCATTGGTTACGGACCCGCTTTGCAAGCGCGTGGGTGTGGGTTCAAACCTGGCATGTACCAATGTGACTTTTTCAATGTCATATGTACTCGTACTTTCTTAGTTAATCTGACACCACTGACTAACGGTGAAGGAAAACATCGTAAGGAAACCTGGACTTCAATAGTCTGAAATCGCCAACCCGCATTGAGCTAGCGTGGTGATTAATGCTCATTTGCTCAATCTTTCTCGGTATGGGAAGAGGCTTTTGCCCTATATTGGGACAGTAACAGGCTGATTTATTTATTTATTTATCATGGTCAGACATCCTTAAAAAAATCATCATTCATTTTAATGCATTTCTGCTTGACATGCTTATTAATTATATGTTACATAAATATAAGTTAATTAAAACATTCTAAATCTACTAACTATAAATACACTAAACCTAATAAATTAATTAATTATCGGAATTAACACTACATATTATTTTTCATAATTCTAAATAGTCGTCTTTTAAAATTTTCGGACCCCTTAAAAAAGTATTCTGTATTTCATTAAACATGACGATCTCATAGTAGAGATCTCATACAACCTAAGTATTACATTGTAGAATGCAATAAATATTTAAGTACCTATTGAATTTTGTGTCGACATTATTTCATTATTTGCTATCTAAAACTTCAACATTTGTGTGCTCAGGAAAAACATAAAGTCAAACGTAAACATAACAATAACTAGAGCTACGAAGAAACTACAGGTTCTTGTGAACATAAAATATCGGCGTACGTGTCTATGACGATACGGTTTAATGGACTGTGGCCTTAAGGCGCCACTCACCACACCGCTATCTCTTTCGCACACTGAAGATATAAAATCTCTGAATATAGTTGTTAAATATCGCAAAACAATCAAGAACAACATTACAGTAAAGTTTTTGCAACAATTTCAGCTTGATCGGATAAGTTTTTATACATAAAAATTGCATAAATAAAAATTCATATGAAGCATAGGTATTTATTTGAAAACATTTCTGATCTAACTGATATTTTTACTGAACTTTTTTTTGGGGTGCATGAAAGGAGCCTCCCCGAGCCACGTATCTACTAAGCCACTATACGTCCGGCGCACCCTGGGCAGTCAGCAAGTTCTCGCGCTGACTGGCTAATCCTTTCACCACGATGGTTTATCGACACGCTAAGAAGACTGAACCTTTTTAATGTTATTTTCTACTACTTGATTTTTTAAAATTTTTCTTAACTCTTCTTTCTTTCGCCTGCCCTGGTTCCATGTTACTTAAGGTCGGCGCAAAATATCTTCTTCTTCCATTCCTCTCTATCAGCCTGATGACTCAGAATATTTACTCCTATTTCATTCTTATCAGTGCTTACACACTCCATCCATCTTTTCTTTGGTGTCCCTCTCCCCTTCTTCTCCCCTTCTATCCATCAACACTTATATTCATCACTCTTTTAGACAGATGCGTTTCATAACTACATTCAATGATTTTATCTTCAAAGTGCGAGCGAGATATCGGTCTAGCGAGTGCCAGCGCCTTAACATACGTAAGCGCTGACTGGTCAGCCATTACTGACTTGTCATGCAAGGATTTACCCGTAAGGCATTTCTACGTACACCTATGCAAACAATATGTAGATACGTATAGTAGATACATACTAGACGTGTGTTTTCGGTAATTAACATTTTGTTACATTGTTTGTTGTTTTGTGAGGTAACTAACTAGAACTAAATAGATTAGTTTCCATCAGTCCTGTTAGATGTTGTTTAAAATTCAGTAAATTAGTTTGTTATAAAAATAGGTACTGCTACTTACTGTAAATATTGAAAATAGTTGATTAAAAAAACATTTACATGATTAATTCTTAAAAATTCTTACTTAAACTGGAAGTCAAACCATTCAAAATATCAACCACTTTATGAAATATGTATCTAATAAATAACAATCAATTCTTTAATAGCGATAAAATGAAGTAATAGTAATTCCAGACAGAATATATATAATGTAAAACATTTTTATACAGCTTTTACTTATGCGAACACTAGGAGGCGGTAGCAAAAGCTAGTACCTATCATAATTGACCAAATAACATCATCTGACTTGCATATAATAATAATAATATAATCTTACTAGCATTTATACTCCTTCTCCTCCTTAAGCAAAGAAACAAATTTGAATTTGAATATTGTTATAGTTTTTTAAAATAATGACGTCATTTTAGTTATACCCAGCAAAAAAACGATTTTAATAGTTTATCTGAATATGATTTAGTGCCGTAGCCTAGTGGTATGACCGTTGACTGCATCTGGTTAGATTAGAAACCGATCCTAACAAAGTTTGGGAATAATATAGCTAGTAGAATAATGATAATTTTGTTATAATTTAAAAGATATAATTTTATTATTAGGTCTATCTAAACATGTAGGTATTCTATTTCTTATTATATACGTGGGTAGAAGATATTGATTTCAGAAAATGATTGGAATTTGGAAAGGTCACATTCCTTTGTTTACCAATATTTTCCTGACCGAATTTCGGTCACAGCAGCCAATCTCAACACAGATTAGCCAACTACGCAGGTTATATTATAGTGGACATGTGTGCGCAAACATTCTTTTACTCTCATAGTCCGATGGAACTGTAATTCGGTCCGACCGTAGAGAGATCAGACGAAAGAGTTAAAATTAAGGGCTTTACTTGCTTTCTGAGGTTCAGAGCAATTGATAACTAATTTACAGTTTGTCAATTTAATATTTAATCATAAAGGTATTCAATATTTTTAATACATGTTAGTAATGTCTAAGAGAAATTTGAGAAAATTGGAAAAAAGTTAAGATACAAGCGGGACTTGAACCTACCGCGGCAATTATCTTACCAACTGAGCTATAGTATCTCTGCTCGCACTTGTCGAATGAAGAGATGTCTAGATAATGTCTAAAAATTTAATTTATTTTGATTGATTTAATATTTGCAACTCAATTTCATCGGTACGTTCGCCCTACCTACATTTGAGTCACCAATTTCAGAATTCGTTACAAATTATAATAATCTGTTCCCGAGCCCGCCGCGCGGCTCTGTCATACATTCAGAACGCTTACCGTTTGCTATAAACTTTTTTGATATTACTCAGCATCCGTTGCACGTAAATCTGCCCTTACAGTGGTCCCGGCAACTTTTTCAATTTAACAGGTAAGGATAAATCGTTCATTCTTTTTATTTGAACATAGAACTGATATAAACTCCCTAAAAGTTTAGAAGGTAGAGGCTGATATTGTTTGCTTCCTGTTAACTTGGAAAATCTTTTGCTGAGAAAGATTTGGATCGTGCGCGTCGGTGGCTCTTCTGTAGTTTCAAATACCTATTGTAAGATTTCGTATCTTGTAATAAAGTAGTACACCTTTTATAAGTTCTTCTTTTGTTTTAGAGTTTTCTGTTTTAGTGCTAATCTAGGGTGAATGAAAACTTGGGAGGGTTTCAGTTGAACGGCCCGTGTGGGTGGCAGGGTAAAGATATCATCTAAGTTCAACAAGTTATATAATATACATAAAACAATAGGCTCTGAGATAATTATCTGTCCGATCGTCGGTACCTTTCATTGACCAAGTTTTAATAGGTACAACGTTTTATACCTGCTTTAAGGCTGATTAGTTAAGTTGTCTCTTCAGTGCAATTATGGTTGACGGGTCTATTCCCAGACTCGGTTGAAGCTAGTCTGTTTGACTGTGAGTATATTCTGTGTGGTCTCTCAGGTAATAAAACTATGTTTGCTAAATGGCCATTATGTTGCAGCGTAAACCTTTAAATATTAATGCAAGTAAGTAAGGCTGAAATTAATTTATTTTATTTATTTATAGACTCACGCCTGTATTCCCCAGAGGGGGTAGGCAGAGGTGCAGTACACCCACGTTTCGCCGGCTATGTTATAAGACCCATGTAATAGGGGGCGAGCCTATTGCCATTAACCGGGCACAATTCCAGACTCCGTGCTGCTACTGAAAATTTCCTAATGGAAAAACCCAATAACACTTTGCCCGACCCGGGGATCGAACCCAGGACCTCGTGCTCAGCAGTCGCGCTTGCTACCACTAGACCAACGAGGCAGTGAAATTAATTTACATTAATAAAATTAGCGTCACAACAAATATTACTAACCAAACTACAAACTACAACGTAACGTTAATTAATATTGCAAATAAAAGCTTCTTCTTCTTCTCGTATGGCAGATGAACAACCTGGTGTCAGAGTTTAAACCGCCCGTAGGCCTCTGACATGGCTTTACACACCATTTAAAAATCTCGCAGGTATGCTAGTTTCATCACGATGTTTTCCTTCACCGTTTTAGCAACTGATAATTAATTTATAATACGCACATAACTAACGAAACTCTTACCACTAGGCTAACAGTGCTAATAAAAGCTGAAAAAATACATACAACAATACTTATACAGTAGGCAAACACTAACAGATGTAGATATTAGGAAAAAATAGAACACTAGAAAATTGCATTTCGAGATTGTTCTATTGTACCTATCAAAACTGTAAAATCCACGATTAAAATTCTATCAACGACAATCTACGATCAAAACAGTTGAAACTTAGTAATTGATAGAGTTCACATTTCGATATTGAATCGATTAATAGGTGAGGTACATAAAACTTTTTCAATCGAGAAGTTTTATCGATTAGCTCCTCGGCGACGTTACTGTCATCTAGATGAAGGAGGGGAACTGTTCAAATCGCATCCTTTATACTCGAATGCTCAGAGTCATTAAAACTTTTATCTGGCACAGATGCACTGGCTGTGTGAGTTTATTGTTGTCTACCGGGGATGCTTTCAGTGAGCAAAGCATTTCAAATTACGTTCCAGAGTGCATGCAAATCCTATGAGGATAGTTCGACGTCTTGTTTTTATTTTCTGGAATTTCTACGATAGTGATATTGTGCTGCGAAATACAGAACATGAATTTCTAAATATTCACTTTATTTAGCAACCCCTTTAAAACTGGTTCAAACTAGATTACACATAAAAGTCAATAAACGTAAAAGCTTCAGTAGGTTAGGAGTCACAGTCGTTCGTTGGCATTTTAAACAAGTAGAGCTAAAAAATGTAAGTACCTGCCTTCGGGGAAAATTTATGCTTCCGAAGTGTTTAAATTTTACTTAGCTGTGGATTTACGATTCGGAATGCACTCAATTTGTATTAACTTTAGATTCAAAGTTATTTGCACGGCTGTGTTGTTGCCGAATAGGCGTCCTTTACGCGACAAAGGAATTACGTTTAAAACAGTAACACCGGCTCTGCCAATAACAACATGGTGTTATATTTTTCATTACAATTATAAAAAGCAAGTAAGTTATGACTTAATAAGAAAATTTAAAAAACATTCGATAGGGATGGGATTCGAACCCACGATCTTCGACGTACCGTGTGGACGCTCTGACTGCTAAGCCACCGTATCCCACCAGAATCAGTTGAAATTCTAAATCTCTATAACGTAAAAAAAATCACTAAAAATGTATGACTTAAATTTACCCACCCGATGATAAAAGGTGTTATGGTCAACAGTGGAGCACAGTTTTCAAAATAGGTGAACGTAAGTTGGGTGGTATCGTCCAGACCCGTTTCTGGGATAGGTATCATCAAATATCGTGCCAGAGAGAGAGACATGTCAGAGACGCTTGGCGGCAAGTGGGGGTGTTAACCAGCCAAAGTTCCCCACCAATAGCAGCTTTGATGTCGATCAAAGCTAGTTTATAACCTTTATTCTATCATTAGTCGACATTTACGACACGCAGAACGAAAAGCGTTGGCATTTTTCCACAACCATACCATGAAAGCGTAATCAATATTCATTTTTTACGTCAATTTTTTTTCTAACTAGAAAAACTTAGACATTTAAACTCTTTAGAATTTTGGCGTCTATCATAATTACGGAATATAATAATAAAAGTTTTGAACAAATGCACAACAAGGTAAGATAAATTATAACGAGGGCAAAAGCTAAATAAATGTAACAAATAAAATTAACAGTCCTAAATGGGTTGCCTAGGATCCTAAATTATAAAGTCTACTTTGTTAACTCTATTTAACGTTTAAAGCATAAAAGCATCGATAAATGGAATACAATACCGATGCGACACCATTTTCCATTTAATCGCGACTCAGTTTTCCAGTTTTATAATTGCTCAAACATTCGTAGATGAGATTTCAATTACTTCGTATATTTAAAAAGTGAGTTGTCACTCTTCAATGCATAAAGGCAAATGATTTGAGGAGCCATTTTCCACTGGCACCTATTGAGAGCCGATGACAATGCTGTCTGTCGGTGGACGGAACCCTATTGTTATACTCGGAAGCCATTATTGACATTTTCAAAGGGCTATTAAAATATTTTTATTGAAAAACGTTTACCAACTTTTTCGGCGAAAAGCAATAATTCATCAGTGTACCGCGCAAAATAATGTTAAATATTACCACAAAGGAATTCCTGACAGATTGCACGTTTGAATATGGCAAATAAATGGCTAAAACGTTTGAAAGCGAAATCGTTTTTTATGTAAATATATGATTTATAGTTTGAGTGTATTTGAATGCTAATGATAAAGTCTCAATAAAGCGAAGCCAATATTGTTTTGATGTTTGATACCTGCTGTAATAAATAATTTAAGCTTCATTTTCATTATTTATATGCACAAAATATTAATGCAAAAATGTTTCGCTCCAAAAAGAAAATTTTGGTAAAGGTATTTTAACGTAAAAGCATTTTTTGCCGCTCACTTGGGAGTTGTCATGGCGCGCATTGTTGCTTAATTATCAAAAAGAGAAAGTAAAAAGTTCCGAAGCAACAAAGGCTTAATTAGTAAAAATTTGCCGAAGGGCGAACAAGCTCATGGTTAAAAGAAAAACATACTAATAGACACATTAAACTTCCCACCCGCCAACGAGATATTTTTTACGTAGAATAATTTGTTATAAAAGTTGAAAATTATGTAGTAGACCCCGTTGTATTTTTCAAGAGATAAAACCACAATGTTAGGAACAAACCTCGGAAGGAAATTGTACTATGATTTTCACTTAAACCTCTTTTCCGTACCCCTTACGTCGTAAGTCGTGCCTACGTGGGCACTTACCCGAAATTAGTCACACCGGTCCACAGGTTACGGTCGGTGAGATCCGCTTATAAATATACATTATACACCCTTATGTGATCGACCTTCGAATTTTACTCAGACTCACTTAAAGCTGTAATATATTACCTCTGTGGCTCTCCAATCGAACATGTTATGTCCGTTCGAAAATAGACTACGATTTTATGAAACAAAACATTAATATAACCGTTATATCTTCTTCGGTAGTTCTAAGTAGCTTTTGATGGAAAATTTTCAAGTAACACACGATTTAGAGTACGTTATATATAATTGATTTTAGGAAACAAAATAATATCAGCGCATTTTATGGTTATTTAAACCATATCATTTATTTGTTCAATCGTTCTGAATTTTTTACAAAAGCGTGGTCACTTGAGAGCTCACAACTAATGCCTCTCGCTCCAGTAATTTTATCAGCAACAAAAGTGGGTCTTGAACTACAAGAATGTATGAGAATGCTTCGCAATACAGCTAAGAAGCACTGAGTAGGTGCTTATCGCTAAAGATAAGTGAGAACTGCCACTCCAGTTCAGATATTTGAACTTAATCCATGCTGCGACTATAGAAATATAAAATTATCAATCATTCAACTGCATCGTTGCAATGGTCAAGATACAAGGTCTATGGACCTGGACCTCAGGTGCGGCAAAATGTTATTGTCTTTCTCTATTAAAAAGTTTTCAGTACCAGAACTGAGTTTGGAATAGTGCCTGGTTAATGGCTATAAGCTTGCCCCCCCCCCCTTATATTATGTGTAAAGACGGTGTACGTAAAGGCAATACAAGAATGTTGACGGTTAGGTTTTCACTATCAGTGGTCCTGTTTTTCCTCTCGCACATAATATCTCGGCAATAGTCACCACACTTCATATGGGATATTCTACAAAACGAATGAAGGTCTAAAACGAATGAAGGTTGAATGAAGTTTGACAGACTTGTCAAGCTGTTATCAATGAGCTACAGTAGTGACCAGCTTTGGACAAGTTGAGGGTGTTCGGCCGTAAACAAGCAAACGTTTGCGTCACGTGATTAATGAATTCAGCCTTGATGTGGTGTTCTGATGCAAATGACTTGAGTCAAACCTTGTGATGACTAGCCTATATATTGCTGACGTCAGAATTTTGTTACACCGTTAGCGACTGGCGTTGTAAAGTTCTAACAATGAATTCTTGTCATATTGTGAAAATTCTTATTTCAAATCTTTTGTCGTTTTAAATAAACAAGTGGTCCAGTTAGTGGACGAAAAATCATAAATATTTCCTTATCGTTTCAGTCCACTGCTATTTGGCACCCATAGTTTTTTTTTGAACATGCTTTTCTTGAAATTCAATATATTTAAAGCTTAGTCGCATATAATATTTATACATATAGTTACGACGTCTACTAGACGCATTTTAACTTGAATTTTTGCTGTATCAGAATGTCGTTTAAAAATACATGACCTTATCACTTTTAAGGAAAAAGTTAAACATTTTTCCTGGTCGTAAATGAAAGCGCCAAAATTTTATATCATGTTACAAATTTTTGTATTAATATTTGATAGAAGAGAAAAAATAACTTGCATATTGATAAAATTAATTTCAGTGTTTTGATGTAAACATAGTCTTATTTACTCACTTTGAATTGTTCTCATTAGTCGAGTGGTAACTAGGCTGTCTTACGAGCATGAGGTCTCAGAGTTCTTAAGTTAAGGTCGGAAGTTATGTGGGTATTATTAATTATCACCTCGTGTCGTGCCTTGAAAAACACGTTAAGCTGTTGGCTCCGGCTGTCATAAAGATCTTTGACAGTTGGTATAGGGAGTCAGTAACCCCATTAAATCCTGACAACTAATCTAACTTCAGAGTATTGTGTCCCTATGAGTTTGCTGGGGTCAAAAAGGCAGTCGCTCCGTAGAAAATTGATATTCAGCTGCATCTGGTTTGATTAGACCGTCTTCAACAAAGTTTGG
This sequence comes from Protodeltote pygarga, assembly GCA_936450705.2. Lineage (NCBI taxonomy): Eukaryota > Metazoa > Arthropoda > Insecta > Lepidoptera > Noctuidae > Protodeltote > Protodeltote pygarga. The sequence goes on along the minus strand of OW388249.2, from coordinate 7,321,223 downwards.
GAAAATATGGCTAGTAAGATGATTTAGATTTCCAATAAATAATGGTATTTTATGATTTTTACTATCATATGTATGGAATTTTATGTTAATTTTCGTAATTTATCTGATATAAAATGTTTGAATTTGAAGTGTCCGTGTAAACATTATGTAATGGTTTACCAAAATTTGTTACACCAATTAAATACATCAGTTTAGTTCTTGCTTATTGATTTTAATTTTTAAATGGCTCGTATTTCTTGCACCTAAATAATATTTTAAGAAGGTGAAGCTATATAATTTCCTCACAAAATATTGCCAATGCTTAATTTTATATTTTAGTCTACGTAGCTTTCTTGGAGTCAAGGAAAAGATAAAACTTGCTCCCAAACAAATATGAACTGTACCGACCTTTAAATAATGTTAAGTTCAGAATGTATTAATATTCAGCACATAATCAATCAATTTTAATCGCAACAGTGACTATATTGCTTACTTTATCATTAAAGTTTATATTCAGAAAAAATATTTGATTTAATATTTTTTAAATGATGTTTATGCTGTGCAGATGCAGTGAGAGAGATATGTTAAAAGGAAATTGTATGATATGGACGTTAAGAAGAAATACGAAACTCATGTGACTAAAGCGGTGATAAGTATTGATGGATGGAGAGGGAGAGGGAGAAAATATAGATAGGTTGTGTGAGAGATGATAAGAATGTTAAAGAGAAGAAAAAAGAAGACGAAAACATTTTGGACTACGTAATACGGGACCAAGTCAGGTGAAAAAAAAATTTGTTTTGTGCAGTTGTTTTATTTTGGTATAAAGAAATAATTTAAATTAAATTAAAAAATTCTCCAATATAAACTTTTTAAAATCGATTTATCAGTTTGGGAGCTGCTTTACTACGGACACACAAATACCCAGACACTCAGATTATCAGATACACACGCTAAACTCATAACACCCCTCTTTTTTTGTTGGGGGTTAAAAATATTAACGGTAAGCAGCCAATTCGTCCGTGATTCGTACAACTGCATACCGATCACACATGGATTTGGATATCAAGTGTAAAATGGATATTTATTTTTTAATTTACTTTGATACGTAACGGTGTAATACGCATCCATAGACTTCACAATGATTGGACGTACTCGTGGCTAAGCTTTCGTCGCAGTGACGTGTACCTGATGAGGCGTTTCTGACGCCACAGCTTTGCTGGCTAAACCATTGTTTGCCCAACGCCCGCTCTGTGATCAGGACACGCTATTTACTCTCTGAGGTTTCCTTTCATTAATGAATCTATACCTAGTACTGAACATTGATTTTAAGTACTGGTTGAATTGGCAGGGGTAATCATGTAATTCTATTTTTTCACGTATTTCAGAAGTCGTTTTTTTGCCGGAGTATGCAAAAGAATTATCTTTTAATAGGTTTTTACCCCGAATTTTATTAACCACTAAAAAGTGAAAGAAGCTGCAGGAAAAAGCTACTTCACTATCACTACATAGTATAAAACAAAGTCGCTATCCGCCGTCTGTCTGTCCCTATGTATGCTCAGATCTTTAAAACTACGCAACGGATTTTGATGCGGTTGTTTTTAATAGATAGAGTGATTCTTAAGTAAGGTTTATATGTATATTGCACTCGTGCGAAGCCGGGGCGGGTCGCTAGTTTATAATAATAATGAAAACGTATAATCGTTTGTGACACTCTGGAATGAAAAGCAATGAGAACTATTGTTGACCGGAGATCACTAGTACACAAATAGCATTGTGGGCTACTAACTCCGTCCAATTTGTGCCAACTAGGTTAAGCGGGTTATTATATGTATTACGCGTAGGCGGGATTAGATCCGTGGCTATGTAATAGAACATAATATAGGCAACGAATATGAACTATTACTGCGTAAAGAAGCGACACTTTTCCGCTAGTTCAAAGTAGCCGCGCGCTAGCAGTAAACCTAGCACTATTGACTACTCGATTGTTGCTAGTCGTTGCATGCGAGTTTGATTCGGATGTTAGATCGATTTGTTCAATTCTTTGATTTCAAAATTGGTGTTAATTCAATAAAGAAAGAAAATAGTTTTATATTGCATAAATAAATGTGGATGTTGGATGTGTAAGGCTAAAATAAGGTGCCTATCTCAGCTGACACTGCAGCACGGTAATTTAGCTGCAGCGCTGGTATTCTGATAGACCCAATTTTTGATATCACGGACACCGAGCACAGACCCAATAAAACCATAAACATAATTGGCATTGATAACTCTATTAACGATAGGACAAAATGATTTGTTACTGTGCGATGTATTAATATTAAAACACCAAAGTAAATAAGTATCGTTTTTATTTATTTTTCATTTTCAATCTTATTCAGATCAATATTAAGGTATGCTCATAATATAAGTTTTGTTTTGTTTTATAATTTACGTCTAGTTTTGAATCGTTGTTTTGTTATTTTATTTTATTACTAGCTTTTACCCAGGGCGTCGCTCGCGTTAATTTTTAACTCTTAGCACCATCTATTATCATAAGAACGTTATTGTTGTTTTCCTCGGGAACAGTACTTTTTCCGTTTTTGTCCTTTTTGTTACAGCTAACAACGTATAATTATGCAAAATTTCAGTGATTCAGGCATGAAAAGGTAAAAAACAAACAAACTTACTTTCGCATTAATAATATTAAAAGTTAGCATTGACAAACAAATTACATCACTTGAACCGACCCAAAACCTGTACTATGCTAGAAAGAGATGTTTCTCCATTTTTTTTCCATTTTGAGGGACGCAAACCCAAGAAGATATTCTCTCATCCTTCTCTCCCATAATAAATTAAAAATCATTTGTTCAAAAGCGAATATATTCACATCCGTTTTTAGAAAGCCTGTCTGCAGTCTAAAATAATAACGAAGAAAATAAATTGAGTTTCCCATTCATAATACGTACTACACTGTCCTAATATAATTAAATATTCCTGATAAGGATTCTTTTTAATTAGTTTCCTCGCTTTCATTAACACTCATTAGCGTGGTTATTGAAATTGAGTTCTCTTATGTAATTATAGAAATGTTTTATTACCGTCGTACTTGGTTCTTGATGCGGAATATTCAAACTTTCCAATTATACATATATTGTTCTCCTACGGATTGATAATTAAATAGTAGAAAATTGTGTAAAAAAAAGTTTGTGAAGAAATATCTTTAAATCCGACTGGGAAAATCAAATCTCTTTAATCATAAGTAATGTAAGAATCATAGTTGGAACTATTGGAAGAATAGCAGAGGAATAGTTGCCATTATTAATAGGTTATTTAGTATAGTTGTGAGAAATATGATATATAAAATAAGTTTTAACAAAAAAAAAGTGAATGCAACAGCATTTTAATTACAAAAGACACCGCAAAAATGAAAAAAGAAATACCAACTGCTTTTTAATTTTAGTGAACCGTCTAAATAATTTTATTATAATTTCACAAAAATGCCTTTGAAACAAAGGTTTCAGTAAAAATGGTTTTATATTTAACAGAATTATTGAAAAATTACGTTGGACATTTTTCTCGTGAACACTGTAAGCAGCCTGTCAACGGTCGGGACAAAAAATGATGTGGCCTTTTAAAAAATCGCAATATAAAAAAAGTAATTTTGAAGTTGAAGTCGATTTTAATGTTTTTGGATTAACTCTAACGTGATGTTTGGCATAGCGGTTGAAGGATTCGGCCTCGATTCTTGCACGGTACAAATATTTATATGATTGACAGATATTTTGTTTGTGGTTTAAAATGTATTACTAACGATAATTTACAAGCTTTTATTTAACTTGCAATATTTTTTGTGAATTTTTTACATGTTATAGCACATGATAGCTTATTAAATATAATTATTTAATAAGAAAATTTGAAAAAACAATTGATACGGATGGGGATGGGATGAAATTTTCTTATTAAATAATTATATTTAACTTGCAATGTTTGTATGTTTGTCCAGGTGAAATATTGCAAGCTGAATTATTACCACTTATTTTTAACATAATGGAGTTGATTTTTAACATGTAATTAGAGAACAATCATTGTTCTTTTTATGAGCTCTTTACCAAAAATTGTAACTGCTTGGACTGAAAAATCAAAGTGAACCATAATGGTACTGAAATGTTTCGTCATTCTATCAAAAACCAAAGTTGGGTAACGGCTAATAGTAATGTTTAATGTTGTTAATACAAGTACGTATTATTCCCATAACAATTCTCCACCAATCATAAAAACAAGCACAATTAATTTAAATCATACAAAACCAAATTATTAAAACAATTTGTACTTCCATTCTTTCAAACTCGTATTTTTAATGAAAATTAAACACAATGGCGCTAAAACAAAGGGAGCTTTCGTTCTAATTGTATTACAAGTCATGTATTTAAGAAGCCTGATTAAACGAAACATTTTAGCAGTCCGAATGGCCTATTAAAACCGTAGCAGCAGTTTAGGCCAGCTTACAAGATTACCAACTTGAGTGTTGTATGCTAATCAAACAAGCCGAGTTGGTTTAACTTGGGAGGGGGCGTATCGATTCTAATACTGATTGATTCATTGGCTGTGGTTAGCGCGTCTCTATTGCAACTAAATATATGTAGCTTAATGCAACGTTAGAGTCACGTTGGTTGAAAGGTTTAGTTGTGTGTATTTGATTGCTTTTCTTTTTGGTAGAGAGGTTGATAAAGTGTTTATTAAATAATTATAAATATTTAAATGAATTTATAAAATATTATCACGGCGAAATAGATGGAATACAAGGCTACAATATCTGTTTAAATTTATGAATGTTAAGAGTGTTATAATCATAAAAAACATGTCTAATAAAACTCCCCTAACTTTTATATAAAAGCTAAAATAAAGAAAAGCACACAAAACCATCTAAACCCACTTTTTACTATTACAAGCACCAAAAAACACGGAAAACTTCTACTTCCGCGGAATTAAAACCCGGAACAAAAGGTACAAGTAATATTTCCCGGAGCCAAATAGTAGCCGTATAATTGTGCTAGGTTTAACAGTAACTTTCACTTACAATTGTGTTTCAACACACGTACAACATATTTCTTCTTAATACTCGCCTCTGGTAGCCAGGGGTCGTTTCGACCGTATACCGCTGTTTTGTGTAATCTAAATTGATATTTACACAAAAACAAGGTGTAATAAATACCTTTTGTTCGGGCTGCGATGAGAACTAAATTAGAAGTTAATGTGTAGTTTGCTCTTAGTTACATGGATTTGCTTGCATTTGAGAAAATGTAATTTATAATTACAATGTTTATTTAGCAGTATCTACTTACACTATATATCTTACAAGACAAGAATAATGAAAAACACTCTCGATCAAGTTACCTTTCAAATAAAAAAAACTAAATCAGAATTAGTTCATCCGTTTAGGAACTACGATGCCACAAACAGACACATGTGTGTGCCACAAACACGTCAAACTTTTGCATCACGGATTAAAACAACCGCGTCTTGCAATGGCCGCTTCAACTATTCCATTTAAAAAATAAATTTCAATGTTTTTTAACAATACATGATGTCTTTTTTAAATCTTTTTTTTATATGCATCTCTTTGATATGACAATTAATTACTGCCTACCACGACAGGCCGTGACAGTGTGAGTGTATAGGGCCTTCAATTTATTGGAAAAGTCTATAAGGTTCCACGACACTAGTACGCTATGAGTAAACAATAGTAGGTACAGCTCTTTTCCACTTCCAAGGCATAGGCTTTACTTCAGAAAATAGGCCCGAAATTATATTGTCTACGTTATGGTTAGCTTCGAATCTGACTAAACAAACCTAAATAACAATATTTTAGGCACATCGAATGCCAAATGACTATGCAAATCAAGATATAGGAGATACCGAAATCCTAAGATTTTCACCGTTGTTGTCTATAGATATTTGGATTCTTGTTTTTAAAATTTATACTAATAAATACTATGGCACAATATTCTTTTTTTGTTGAAGATAGAGGATCAAGTTGTTTTGATATTTGGATGGCTGTCTACGATAAAAATTGTATTATGTAATTAAACTGTAGTCAAACATTTTCCAATTAGCTAAAAAAATATAGTATACGGCTTGGTGTTTTTATTACGGTACCCTAAAAAATGGCACGAAAAAAACAATGAGTTTCTTACGGTCTACCGTAACGGGGCGCGCCGATGGCCATGAATAAATTAGACTAACTAAAAAACTAACCTATATAAAATTAAACTCATTTAAAAAACACATTACATCGTTTAACAAAGCGCCAGTTTACAAGTGCAGAAAAAGAATACTACTAATTACATTCAATTATTAAATATTACGAAACAAATAATTTTGAAAATAATAATTGTACAAGGTAAGTGATGTGGGACTTGTATTGTGTAATAATTTAGAAAAACAACTGTAGAAAAATCTATGGCGTACCGCAAAAATCTATATAATATGCATCCTACCATAACATAACGTGTCTATTTATCAAATCAATATTTTCTGAACGTAAAAAGAGTTTAATAAGCTCGCAAACATAACTGCCCATGGTGTTATAAATTATTCAGTTGAAAAATATAACATCAAGTTTGTATAGGGTAAAATTGTTGACTTTCCAAGCCCTTTATTTATTTTTCTCTTGAAAACTTTTAATTAAAAAAGTCTTCGCTATTTATAAGATTTATAAACATTAGCGGGAAAGTGTATTTTCGGCGATTTTAAATTACGTTGCGGTCACAAATAAAACAGGTTCATCGAACGTCGTCACAAAGGTAAAGAATGAAAATCACACGTGCATAAAACTGCTGAAAAAGGTATTCGCTACGAATTCAATGATACAAAGCAGTTGAGCGTATATTTCGTGCATGAAAAATGCAAGCTTGTAGTTTTCTCTGATTCTCTGACACAGTGCAAATAGCTTTGGGGCGAATGTCTCAAATCTTAGAAAGTCAGTGAATGTTCTTTCTATTTGTACGCCACAGTAAAGTCTCGCCAAGAAAAATATATTTCAATTTAACAGAGATAGTGCTTTGGGATGGCCTCGTTGTGCCAAAACTTTCCATTAAAAAACGTTGGTTCGACTAGAGTTCCGTATACGGCATCGCGAGACACTTGCGTACAGCCGTCCCAAAGCAACGAGTCTACTTTTCGTATGTACATAAGTTAGCATCCTGTAATCTTTACACTGCGGCTCGTAGAGTTTAAAACTTTATTTTGCCTTGTGAAAGTTTAACTGAAATATTTATTTAGACTGATTTCTAGGAACCGTGTGAGGATAGTTTCGTTTGTACGGTAATGAATGTGAATATTATATTGAATGAAAAAATATAGGAAAGGTTCTAGTATACATCGACAAATCTTTGATGCTTTTGATTTTTCTTTCTATATAATATCTGTATAGACAGGACCCTAAAGACTGGATCTAGGAAGAGATGGATGGGTTGTGAGAAAGATGATATGGCGAGAAAGAAAGTGACTACTGCGATGACGGGTGATAGATATGTGTGGAAAAAGAGGACATACTGCGCCGACCCCAAATAAATTGGAAAATGGGCAGGGAGATGATGAGACAAGACCCTCTTGTGTTTTAAGACAATATACAACTTTTTTTTAACTTTATTATCAGAAGGGCAATTAGAAGTGTAAATTAATGAATTTTTATTTAATTTAAGTTCACATTACACATTCGTGATTGACTTCAAGTCGCATTTAACTCAGGAAAAATGGGATGAACGAAAACCGCTGCTTTTCACTGTGCTATCATACAGCTAGTTACTAGCTAGGTACTAGACACTTTTACTGTATGCATTTTGTATATAAGTACCTAGATATTTTGAAGAGATAAGTACAATGCTACCATTGTTATCACCCCGTGCATTTGTCAGTACCCTTCAATTAGTAGCTGGAAAGCCAGACTGTTGAAGGGGAGGTAGCAGACCCCTTTCGATTTTAATTTGTTTTAAACAGGTAATGACTAATTTTACCTGGGTCTGGGTGTCTGTGTTTAGTGGAATTGTATGTCTGTTACGTAAGTAAATATGATCAGAAAATCCAGTGTAGAGCTACAGTTGAAAAAAAATCGTTATATTAATACTCGTCTATCATTATTACTGAGAAATGTTCTGACAAACACATTATAATAGTTCTTGTAGTTCTTATTTGTTGTTCAATACGTTTCTATTTTATACACTTTAATATAGTTTTTTTTGTACTGTGATGTAACTATTTTTTATTCTGTCAACTACAAAAAAATTACATGACATTAACAAGCTTTTATTTCCGCGAAAAATTCAGAGGTGTTTAACATCCCTACATGGCCAGACATATTATGAGCCCCATGTACCATATACTGGGCATAACTTCCAGTCTGCAGTCAGTTTCTACTGAGAATTCCTCGGCTACACCCAATTACACTTAACTTGACATGGGAATCAAATCCGGGAACTTCGGTTGCGACTATAAAACCAACAAAGAAATTTAAAAAAGCATTTTCACTTCTATATAATTTTCATATCAAATTAACTACTATAAGTTGATACCGTCTCAAATATGTATTTATGAGACTAGGACTAAGTAACCAAGGGACCTAAATAAAGCCTTTTGCTGACTTGAATTTGTGTATTATTATTTTCTTTTTAAAGCATCAGATCAAGTATCTATTCCAAATCTCGGGACTTTTAGCCCAACCTTTGTTGTCGTCGAAAAGATGTATAATATGAAAGAAATGGGGATTCGATATTCTTACATGTGGGATAATGTTGGAATCATTCACCACTTCAGTCCATGTTTGGTGATTTTATACTTACGGCCCTTTGGGTTACTCCTTTGACTCCGGCGTGGTCCGCTAGCGTTGAGTAACAAATGATTTCCATTTGTGTCTCATCTCTTGGTGTTTGAAGGTTTAATAATGCACATTTCCAGAACACTTCTCATGAACACCAACTATTTCAAAAACAAAAATATGAACACAACTAAACTATCTTACGACTCATTCCTAAATTGACAATAATATATAATTTTTAAATGTGGACGCACGGTGAAGATGATGAAATAAAACGACATAATGTAATAACATAGTATAAACAATAATTATCTTACTTCAAAACATAACATATAAATTATACCTCTTATTTGTAATCTCATTGTATTTTCATTACTACAAGCAAAAGTTTTCCGAGAAGAGAACTGTTTGATCGTTAGCGCACTGAACATACTACAATCGATAAGGAATTATGTTCTTTGGGTAAAATTATTTCAAATCCTTTGTAATGTTTCAATTTTAAATGTAGATAATTAAAGCTATCCAAGTTTAAGCCTTTCCAAAAAGAAAAAAAATATTATTACGTGAACAAAATTAAAAGTTAAAACCATCATCCGCTTTCCCAGCTAAAGTATTCGTAATCTTATTCGAACCAATGACCACACGCTCAGGAGTCGCGCTTATAACTACAAGACTAACGAGCAGGCATAAACAAAATACCCAGACTGAAACTAATATCTACAAATCACTTCGCTAACAGTATAATTAAGTTGAGTAAAGCCTTCATAATTATAATTTAAGATAATTGACTTTCTCTTAACTTTCAACAAAGTATAATGACGACAAACTTTTAAAAATTTTATGAACCCCAGACTTGCTAAAAGACTAAATCTGCGTCAATCTTCTTTAAAAAAAAAGTAGTTCATCTACGATAGCTGTATTAAATTCTAAATGATCAGCTTAGTACCAGCGCTGAGTATCATACTTTTAAATATCAGGAAAGTGTAGGAGCTATCTCATTTCTATGTATCATCAATCATACTTTCAAATCATTTGGGGCGGGAGATAAGCAGACTTTTTTGAATAAGAACGTTTTTGAATAGCGAAGATATAGGACGACTCATCTGTAGACACTGCGATTAAGATAAGATGGAGTAAAACGTTTTATTATGTTTTTAAACAAAAGATATTAGAGTTAAAGAGTATAATAATGGATAAAAAATGGAAGTAAGCGGCTTTAAGAAAATATATTTTAAAAATTACAGGGTTTTCACGATCGTTTTCTTGGCTCATTTGTCTTTTATATGGCCGTTACTGTAATGTTTCCCGGGGGAGGCATACTTCTCAGATGATATTAATAACGACTGGAGTGAACGCTACCATTTCCCTACAGAATTTTTACTGTAGGTACGCAATCCTTCCAGGTTTGTGTGTCAGTGTTATTTGAAGGATGAGCTCTGAAGTTTATTTTATTTTTCGCTCAGTTCGCGTTTCTAGAAATAAATTTATGACCTGAATTAGTATGATAAAATATTATAATGCTGTGGTGTTTTTCACGGGTAATTAGGTCAAATAGCGCTTGTCGCAGTAAGTTCGTGGATGGGTATAACGATCTATTTTCACACACCTTGATTAGTTAAAGAAAGATTTCAATATGGCTAATAAAGACCACAATTTCACAGACATAAAAAAAGTAACACATAGCCTCTTTTCTAAAATATTTCGTTCCCAAGTTAAGAATTTTTATACTTACAAACAGCCGGAAAGTCGGAAGTCAGTTCATAAATTGTAGTACCAAAGACATATAAGGCCAGACCACAGATCTATAATTCAGTGCGAACGTCTCTTTGACGATATATCTGAGTCGTTACGAAGATGCAATTTACATCTCGGCTCGTTTCTTGGTCTATTTATTGAACAGGTTAAATAGTTGTACGTTATTCAACGTAACACATAAATCTTGTAAATTACTTACAAGCACAATGTGCGTAGCGTTAAGCTACGAAGTTCGTAGACAAACGCTACGAAGTTCGTAGACAAACGCTACGAAACATCTCGTAGCTGTAATTAAAATTTTATTTTTGTATAGTTGAAGCGTAGTATTTGACTTTTATTCGGGGGATAATATTATACATAGATAGTGTAGTATATAGTATTGTATTATATGTAGTAATTTATAATTATTGGTTTCTAACTAATTTTACCTAAAGAAATATGTACACTAAGCAAGTACACCATAATTAGTACATCAGTTTGAATTAAGAACTCAAAACTTTTTACTAAGCAGTATAACGACGTCGAAACAATTAAACTTTGGATATTTTTATTTAAAGACTTACTGCGCAAAAAGTATAAAAATATACAGTTCATTTTTTGATGGAGAAATAAAAATAAAAGATAGTATTTTTAATGATGGACGTTATAAAATATCTTAGAGATAACCGTTGTCTCGGAGAATTGATTTCACTGTTTTGGTTGAAATAAAATAAGGAAATCAGGAAGGGTTGAAAGAAATTGCTCAGAAGACCGTTTCTAAAGTAGTCCCGTGGTCACGAGATCAAATTAAAAGCAAATTATGTCCTCTGTCGGTCCCAGCATTAGGTACCTTAATTTAAACCCTACTCGGAAAGTATTTTTTTAACTATTCCCTTATTTTTTTAATTATTATGTAATGACATTCATTAATAAATTAAGTCAGATGGAAATGTCTGTCACGATCAAATCGTGTCCGTATTTGTAAAAAAAATTAAAATTATAAATTGTGATATTTTTGCTGCTTCGAGTTACAAAACATGTATAAGAGTCTCTAAATATCCAGTGTTATTGTTTTCGTGATTATAATCAATTTACAATACATGCATGGAGTGATTTCTGTGAGCTGGTGCTTTGGTTGCTTGCTTGTGTTGTGTGATCCTATATTTATCAGGTGGTACAAAGTCACTGGTGCTTTAAACTTGAAGGAAGGGGTTATATCATTTTAATTTATTTCGTTAAAAGTCCTTTAAAAATTACATGTGATATTGTAAATATCGCAAAACAATAATTTTGACATTTTCTACTTATAACGCGGCGTCCTAGGTAACGGTTGCCTAGCAGTAACCGGGGCGCTCTTATTGGTCGGCAAACCTTTTCGCCAAGGCTCTACCCTATCAACTGTCTGCTTTGCTCTGCGTCGGGTGCCGTTGCGTTATGAACGTGATGGCACCAAGCCGCGGGGCTCCTTTGGACAAGGACGATGCGCACGCCTCAGGGCGACGTTCTAAAGACTTTTTATTTAATTTCCTTTTACTAAGTATTGAAGTGAACAATTTTGAGTTTTTTATTATGTTTTAAAGTTTACTGTATATTTTTATTGTGTAGTACTTAAGTGTTTTATTTTATATTGTGGCATATATTATGCTTGATAGCAATGACATTAGTGACACCGAAAATAGTGCCAGTCAACCTACCACATCTCTGGATATTTTAGTCCGATGTCCAGATTGTTCCCAGCCCAGGTTTTTTAAAGGTGAGAGAGGTTTGAAGGTGCATTTTGGTAAAGTACATAAAAAGCAAAATGTATCTTCAAACCCCAATAGTGTATCCGACTATAATTTGTATCAAAATTCTTCACCCAATCTTGGAACTTCCGGCAACCTTTGGCAGACTTTAACTAAATTAAAAAATTCGACTCCAGTTTTAAAGAGGGTTCCTCGTGGTGCGAGACCATCTGTAGCACAACATCTGGCGCGCTGCATCCGTCTCGCCACCAGAGAGAACTCTCTTAGTGCTTGGGAACAACTATTCACCTTCCCTTTTCGTGTTCTACATGTACAAAAGAATGTGGCTTCGACAAAAACTTTAACTACTCGAATTAAGGAAAATTGCAATATTTCGGCCATTTCTTTAGACACCAAATTCTACATCTAACATCAAATGCTTCAAATTACCCTCCATCAAAGGGTATTTATCATCATGTAGAAACGAAATTGGGTGAAGGTGACATTAGGGGAGCGGCTAGAATACTTTTCAGCAGTGATGTGGTGGCGCCTTACTCTCCAGAGACTCTTGCAGCTTTGGAAAGTAAGCACCCAGCGCCAGCGGATGGCCTTTCTTTCCCAGACCCTCCAGATCCTAATTCAAATTTTTCATTTTCAGTTACCGCTCGTCAGGTGGTCGCAGCTGTGAGCTCGTTCCAGAGTGGATCCGCTGGCGGTCTTGATGGTCTAACTCCCCAGCATTTAAAGGATTTAACAAGTTCGAGTGCTGGGGCAGCCGGCGAGTCGCTCTTGTGCGAGCTTACGGCTTTGACCAATTTGATGCTCTCTGGTAATGTGAACGAGGCCGTCATTGACATCTTGTATGGAGCCAACCTATGCGCTTTACGCAAGAGGGATGGCGGCATTCGTCCCATTGCCGTAGGTTGCACTTACCGGCGTATGGCAGCCAAAATTTGCTGTAAACTTTTGGGTGAAACCCTGGCTGACAAATTTCAGCCGCATCAGCTAGGGTTTGGCTCAAAGGGGGGTTGCGAGGCTGCCGTACACGCCCTTTCGACCTATCTGCATTCTGGAGAAGGTGAAGTCATCCTAAAGGTTGACATAAAAAATGCATTCATTTCAGTTAACAGGGACACCTTGTTGGCTGAAGTGAAAAAAGAAATACCCCAAATTTATAGTTTTTTATGGCAGTGCTATAGGCACCCATCAAAATTATCTTATAAAGACCAATGTTTAGATTCGGCCGTGGGATGTCAACAAGGTGACCCTCTTGGGCCAGCCATTTTTAGCCTTGCTATAAATCCTATCATTCGGCAACTAAATTCCAAATTCAACGTTTGGTATTTAGATGATGGGACCTTAGGAGGTCAAGCGAATACTGTTCTATCGGATTTAATTTTTTTAAAGGACAAGTTCAAAGAAATTGGTTTAGAACTTAACTCATCAAAATGCGAAATTTTTATTCAAAATTCTACCGACCGACAACTGACACTACAAAATTTTTTATCAATAGCCCCTGCGATTAAAATTGTTGAGAAATCTACCCTTCACCTCCTTGGGTCTCCTATTTTTGAAGAATCTTTTCAAGATTTTATTGATGACAAAATTCAAAATTTTAACAATATTTCGGAGAGACTGTATAAAATAAATATTCATTCTGCAATAACTATAATTAGATATTGTTGTTTTGCCCCAAAATTCACGTATAACCTCCGCTGTTCCCACCTTTGGAAACATTTTCAACTTTTAGAAAAAGCAGACCAAATTATACGTAATACTCTAACAGGAATTCTTAATGTGGCTATGGACGACCGAGTTTGGCTACAAGCGACACTTCCTATTCGCTTGGGAGGCCTTGGCGTCCGCAAAATTTCTAGTATTAGTTTACCAGCGTTTCTGTCCTCGGTCCACAGTACAGCAAAGTTAACCGGGAAAATTTTAAGTAATTCACTGGTTGATTTTGAGGTACCGTGTTTGACCGATGCAGTAAACACTTGGAAAATGGCTTGCCCAAATGCAGCCCTGCCTGTCAACCCGTCCTCCCAGAGACAGTGGGATGGGCCGCTTTGCAGCATGGTACGGAATAATCTTTTAAATACGTCCATTAATGCTGCCCGCCCAACATAGGGACTATGTTGGACGACAATACTTTTCGGTTAGCTACATGTCTGCGTCTTGGTGCTCCTTGCGGCGCTCCGCATCGTTGTCATTGTGGAGAAGCTGTCGACAGCCTCGGACACCATGGTTTGTCTTGCTGCAGGAGTGCAGGCCGAATTGCACGGCATGCCAATTTAAATGACATTATCCGTCGTGCTCTTGCTACCGCCGGCGTGCCAGCTGTTTTAGAACCTAATGGGTTGGCGCGCGACGATGGCAAGAGACCAGATGGAATGTCTCTGCTGCCATGGAAGATGGGTAGGCCTCTGGTATGGGACGCTACTTGTGTCGATACCCTTGCGCCATCACACCTTCCAAGCTCGGCGGGCTGTGCTGGTGCTGCTGCTGCGGCTGCAGAATCCCTCAAGCGGCGCAAATATAGCAACCTCATTGGTTGCTATATGTTTGAGCCGTTTGGGGTTGAGACGCTCGGACCATGGGGTCCGAGTGCGCGTGCCCTTTTCCGGGATATCGCAAAGCGCCTTGTCGACGCTTCACGTGACCAGAGGGCTGGCTTATTCTTTGGTCAAAGAATAAGTATTGCCATTCAACGTGGCAATGCTGCCAGTCTTCTGGGCACTTTGCCGGATGACAGTGATGCGGAGGAGTACTTTGACGCATAATATTTAGGTACTTTTTTTCTATTAAGTATTATTATTATTATTATTTTTTGTTTTTTTTTATAGGCAAATGTAAATAGTAGTTATATGTAGTTATTTTTATTTAGTTTGTTATAGATAGTTTTAATGTTAGTTTTTAGTTTTAGTTTTAATTGTATTTTATTAATTTTAATGTTTATTCTAGTTTACTCAATAAAAAATTATTATGATTAAAAAAAAAAAAAATTAATATCTTATTTCTGGCCTACACTTTTTTTACATTTTAATTTATAATGTGTTTTGCACATACGTGAACTCAAGTTTCACTATTCATCGTTCAAGACGTCAATATAGACGGTTCAATACAGAAGAGAACTTCGAAAACCTAGCAAAATTATGAATAGCTCAACAGGTCGCAAATTCGAATCCTGCTCGTAAGCAATATATATTTTTACTTTTTATCTTACTAGAGATACAGAATTATCCTAATTCAGGTACCTATATCTATTGACATGTTGTCAAATTAACCTTATTTAACAAATATTATTCAATAAATTATTCTATTCTATTATTCTATTCTTTCGATAGTATTTTTACAATGTATCTATATAAAAAGCAAAAGAAATTGCGGGTAGAAGCTAATTGTATAAATTCATGTCACGACAACCGACCGTGATTTAAAATGCAAAGTAATGCAGTGCATACATTATTTAAACTTGTATGATTGTCATTTGTTCGATTAATAGTCGGCAACCTTTTAATATTGATTGTTTCTCTCAATAAATAACAATAAATCAGCTTATAACTGTCCCACTGCAGGGAAAAGATACAGAGTTTTTAAGAGTTACAGATTAAACATAATATCTACATTTTATGCCTTAGTGAGACGCAGCTGCGTTGGTTTAGTCGTCTTTTTATGAAATTGATTGATTGAGTTTAATTTAATTCTGATTATATAATATTGTTAATTTGTTGTATATTTTTAACGTGAACTTGACGTAAGATAGGTCTTTCTTCTTAGGTTATGGATGAATTAATAACTTTCAACATATATTTATTCCTATAATTCCTCAAGGAACTCCTAATATTTTAATAGTTATTACCTTTTATAGTATTAATTTTAGAAATATAATTCGACCTAGAACTTTAGCTGTACGATTAACAGTTAATAAGCTAACAGTCGCCTATATGTGAAAGCGGCCTGAAAGGGAACTTGAATGTTTATGGATATTGTTATTTATTTTACACAGTAGTCATCTACCTAATTTCACAATGCACAATTACCTAGGCCACAATCGAACCCGAAATACCTAACGTACAAAGCAAATCACTTAACTGCTACGCCAATTGTGTTATCAATTCGCTGATATTATTATCCAAAAACCAATAACAAAATGGACCACGTGATTTCCGGTCAAATTCTAGAACAATTCAAATAATTTTTAAACATCCACCGACCGCAATTTCCAATTGAATAGCGGTTTTCAGTAAGTAAACGTAGAACGTGACTGTTTTGTGGTCCCTTGATTAACGATACACACTTAACTACGAGTTCACCACAATCTATGTACATTTAAGTACTTGTAGTCGTTATTGTAAATGGTGGTATATTTGTCATAAAATAAGTTTATTGCCGTTTTGCGTTCACTGTTACGCTTTTTATACAACTTCTCTCTCGTTAATCTTTGTTACGAATACCTCTTGTTTGCCTGTAACATCTGTTTCGGTAATAATTTACAAGGCCAGTGACATTAATATTTTTCTGATTGCCTACGGAATTGGGATATTTTAATTTTTTACGTTGCTGTAAGGTTTATTTGCATTTTAAGTAAATGCGATGGTTTTATATTGGATAACATTTAAGTAAAATCAGTTTAAAGTTTGATATCTTTATAATCTTTTAAAATCACTAAAATTAGCACACCACATAAATTACACTTGTTGGTGTTTATTAATAAGAAAATTAAATTCGGCACTGTAGATGCTCAAGAACCATTAATACCGTTCGCTCTGTGTAGACCACTCCAAAGAAGTGCATAAATACACAAAAGTTTAATAAATGCCTATAATTTTTTCGACAATCTACACATATATATGTAAGAATGAACGCTATAAGCTGTCATTTCATAGCTCATTAAGCAGAACAAATTATTCTAAGAATCGTTTTAGGGTAAAAGCATGTCAAGCTCATAAAACTATGATTTGTTATGAGCTTGACATGCATGTATATCAATAATTATCGTAATTATGTAAAAGTGAATAACTTATACTCGTATTGTTTCCGTTAAGGTATATACCTAGTTACAGGTTCAATAAATTAATAGTATTTCTTAAAATAATTTTAAAATTTTTAATAAATAAATTTCAGTTTTTTTAACTGTTCCTTTTCAATATGCTCCATCCATGTTTTGTGTACACAATAATGAAAACTTCATAGGCTTAAGTGTCAAAGTTACGAAACATAGGTACTTTATTGAATGTTGATAACTTGATACTATGTGTTTTCCTATGTATAAATAAATGTCTAGTCATCAGCCCACCTACGTGAAAATCGTAAATAATAATATAATATAAAATAATAAAAATGCGAAAATGTTTGTTGGTTTGTCCTTGCTACACGCAGCAGCGAAGCATCTGATTATTGTATTTTTTTTGTATGGAGATAGTTTATAAACCGGAGAGTGACAAGGTTTAATAAATTCCAATAAAATTAGAAAAACACTGAAGCAAAGTCTATAATAATATAAAAGATATATAATGTAAAAGATGCCAACAATTATAGATAGCTAGCTTTCTATCTATAATTGTTGGCATCTTTTGAAAGATTTCTTTCCAGCAATCTATTTCTTATTCTGTACTGGCTATATATAAACAGCCAAGCGCTCTTATCTTAGTATCCTAGTATACGAGAAATTGCCATTAAGTTTTACTCATTTAAAGCAAGATATTGCACCATTATCCCTTACGCCGCCGCGCCGACGCGACGTCTTCGCGAAAGCAGTCGCTTATTACAACATATCATTATAATCCTACATCTACAACCTCTTCACGACCCCAGCGTTTTAATAGTCGCCGATTAATTAAACGGGCGGGGGGCGTAGAGGAAACGCTTCGCGGTTTTTGAGGCAGTGCCTGTACATTGACGTTATATTATCAGATTACATAAATTTTGGACAAACAGCGGGGTTTCGCCGGCGCAGCTGCACAAGCTGAACTAATTTCATCTCGACATGACAAGGGTATTAGTTGGGTCGACTCGAGACCCTTTTTATAGCTCAGGTTACTAGCGCGCAAAACCTGCCTTTGTAACAGCCCGAATAATTGTCGCTGAAATTAAATATGAAACCAAAACAATGTACGACTTAATAATCGTATGTTAATTACTTTTTGTGTACGTACATTCATTGATTTATTGTTAACAGAGCTAAATGGCATGCGCTGAACTGTTACGGAAGTCTCGAGCGTCGTAGACCGTTTTGATTTGCTTTCCGTTAAAGCAAGCAATGGTCGTTGAGTTTTTTTTTTATTATTATGAAAAATTCAAGTGTATGACCACGAACCCACCTGTTTTGTAGTCCACGTACCTAGTGTTTGTACCACAGCGTTATTGTAGTCCAATATGGAGCACACCTGCTTTCAAATCAGGACGGAAGTTGGTCGGTATAGACTATAGTCTAGACTCATCCCCCAATGAACACATTGTAATATGATAACTTGACCAGTTTAACTGTACTAGAACATTTTTGGAACGCACGTCTGAGACTGTTGATTGTATAAGAGAATTTCGGAAGCGCTTTGATGTCAAATAGCTCAGTATCAGAGTAGTTTATTTCATAGGTCGTTAATTCATCTCCTGCTCTTCATTAAATTTTTATTTTTACTAAAATTTTAGACATCGGTTTTATTACGTTTGGCTAATTTTACAAATCGTAATTGAAATAACTAAAAGCCATTGAGACCGCTAGACCCCAATTAGTTTGATTTGATTAATTGATCCATCATTGCCCGGCCCACGATACAACCCGTTGCAATGGCAACATAGGCTCTCTTATAACTGGAATTATTACTAGGACCTCCACTTGCCTTGACCTGCAAAGCCACAGCTTGTAACCTATATTTAAAAGAAATGTACAGTCAGCAAAAGACTTAAGTTACCAGGGGCGCTAGGATGAAGCTTTTTGTAGATGTTTACATATGGTTGTTGTTAAAAAAAATGCTAGACATTTTGACAACAACCACATGCAAAGGTATTTGTAGGTTAGGTTTTTGTAAAGGTTTCAGACATATCTTTTCAGAAAATGAGGTAATATTAAATTGTATTGATGACATCTTGAAAAAATTACAACTTTAACTAGCGTCCCTGGTAATATAACTCCTTTGATGACCGTACATAATAGATTCTACGCTCGAGTCTAAAATTAATAGGTTCAGGTTTTGAGTTTTATGTATTTTGTAAAATTTACATTATTGCAATTAAAACTACCAAACTTGTAATGAAATTCAAACAATTTTAGTTTATACAAAGCTTACTACCCAATGTTAGGTGTGTTTTTGTTAAAAGACACACACGGTCAGCTGAAAATTCATATAGGTACCTATTTCGCAGCTCATAAAACTGAAAACAATAGGTGCGCATTGCAATTTTGTGGGACCTATGACCTGGCTTTTTGTGGGACTTTCCTACTTTTGTGGCACTACCTCCTTTCCTTGCGACTAACGTATTATGTGATCTAGAATTTATACACACAGGTCGACCATAATCTGGACAACTGATTACTAATAACATAATTGGGAGGACATGGAATACTTTTATCCTAGTTCAAAATCAGATATCAGTTGTTTTTTTTTTTCAAATTTCTTATTAAATAATGATGTAGGTAATAAAATTACTTTTGTAACCGACATACACAACAACACCTTCTATAATAATATTTTTATAATTCTTTAACATTTTGTGATCACGGAAGCCTTTCTAAAAATGTAATTGAATACGGCACAAAGCTAAACCGTGACAACTGTCACTGCCGAAGCGAGGGGATTTAAATAGGCGCTTCTAAATTATGCAATAATTTGTCTCGAATTAAAGGCTTGTAAGTACTCTTGAGTAGTATTCGAGTCCCGACAAGATTTAAGAGCGTCGTCGCTCGCACAACTGAAAGAGATAAGAGTGGATTGCACTAAGCTGGTGAATTACCGCCGTTTCTTTGAGCGATATCGGCCTGACTTCGTCTGTCTTGACGAAAAATAATTTAACCGTGTGTGTGCCCAATTTTATTTAAATTCGAAGCATACCTCGCCCCGACTCGAGCGAGTAAAGTTAGTAAGACATCATTAACTCGACAATAATCGTAATGAAATGTTCTCCGTGACTCAGCTGCGACGCGCTTGGAAGACAATATTACCAACTTTATCACAATTTAAGGCTGTGAGTGAGTCTAAATTACTCTGTTTTCAACGAAAGTGTATGGTGAAATAATTAACAAATGGTAATGTAGTCGGACGATGAACAGTAAAGAACTGCGTCAGTTCCGCTTCAACCCGATCGATGGCAGAGTGGGGCACATTGTACCACGTCTAATATACATATAGATTTTTGTGACAAATACACGTCATGCTCATAAGAAATTCACCCTTGTCGGTGGCGTTGGGCGGGTTCTCGTGAATTATAACATAGAACGCCAAGTTTTTGCGCCGAGATTAACTGCGTATTACAAGCCGAAAGTATGCCAATGAGCCGGTGTTCTGAAACTTCTTAATTACTTACGAAGGGTTTTTTGTTGCGACCGCCTTACCAGGGTAGACACGAATTGTTTTCACATTTCAATGTGGGAGAACGACAGGAGAAGTTTGCATAGTTAACGTTCGCTGCAAAAACTTTAACATGAAAGTTTGTCGAGATGTTTTCGCTGGAGAATGATATTATTATCTCGTTGAAACTTCTTTAATCTTGTTTGATATAATTCGTATCAGCGGAGGTGTTGTGCCGTGTAACTGCGACATAAATACAATAAAGACAAACTTTGTGTGCGTGCACACATAATCTGCTGCGAACGTGACGAAATTCTTATATTCTTGTCGCTCTTATCCTTAAAGACACGTTTTATGTTATCAAATAAAAATAAAAGCTGCACATCAATAACGTACCCTTGAGTTTTATCTTTAAATACTTACATTGGACTTGTTTATGGTTTTGTTTAATAAAAAATTACCAAAGACAATAGAATTAAAAACAAAACACAAATAGTACCAGCCATTGTCCTGCAAATGCTGTAAGATTAAACTGAATAGTAAATACGTTTGATAAACCACATCCCCGTTTTGAATCTGTGGTCCCTGAATAACTCTGCACTTAGAATAAAGTGGTTCAAAGCTTTAGTACGACAGTGAATGACCTTCCGATGATTGTTATGTTTAAATATTTATCTTTTGTTATTTGACACCTAGATAGACCGTTTATTTATAGCTTTTTGGTAGACCTGTATAAAAAAAATTAGATAGATTTTTATTAAGTACACAAGCACGTCAATAATTATGACGTATTAAATGCTGGTCATAACCAATTTACCATTATCCTTCACTAACCAAAGTAATGATTTTTAAAATGCAACAGGTCAAAGCAGAAGATATTATAATTTTTCGTGTCCCCAAGTTTGATGAGATCCAATATTTCCAGCATAACAAGCAGTAACCACTGAGCAACCGTTGTAGGCATAATGTTTCTTCTAACTTCTGCGCACGCTATATTACGTTAAGAGGACATAAATACGGTTTCAGTAGTAGCGTATTTAGTTTTAGCACAATGTATTTAACAACCACGGAATAATTTGAAACATAATTTAATTCCAGTATACAATAGTACCTACCTAAATATTAAATCAGCGACGCTATTAGTACTTTACAAGCAAAGTGTTAATATAAATACAAAGCATAATTATAACACCTTGTAATTATTTATTAAAACAGAAATAGTTACTTCATAAGTTGTTATTGTTAGAAGAAATTTACTTAAGGTTTAATCTCGTCTTTTACACGGACAATAAGTAGGTACACAATCTTATCGTCCCTTTCATCGTAATCGGATAAAGTTCCAACAACATTGTAGCGCTATTGAAATCCGAGCTGAATTGAAAGAAGGTAAACCCATCTCGTTACAAATCGCATCGCTTATGTCAACCGCTTTTCACCTTAAACATTGCAACTGAGATAATGCCTTTAACCGAAACGGTTCATCAGTATTCAGCGGCGAAGCAATTGAAACTGCGGTGGTGCTCGGTCCTCCCACTCAATTTTCCTTGTTCCGACGGCTCGAGTTATTTGCATCACAAAAACACAATGTCGAGGGAACGCGAGACCATTAATCACGCGTAGCGGAACTTCAACACAACGGTGAATGGCTTCAACCACACGCGAATGATTCAGACGTTTTGCTGGCCCGATCGAAGGCGAACGACGCGGTCGTCGCGACACGCCGGGCTCTCCACTGATTAAAAACCACCGTGACGTCACAATATATGTTTCATTCACACCAAGAAGCGCTAGGGCCAGACTAGTCATTTAATGCTATGAAAAGTCAAAGTTGTTCGCAAAGTTTTATAATTATTGTCGCGCTCTTTTGGGACCCTTAGCGACAATTTTGACAATGCTTCGTATGCACCCTTGCTACGCTATACAAATCCTACCGGTTAACCTCAAATTAAAGCCGAAACAAGTTAAAACAACACAATTATCACCTTAACAAGCTGAAATTAATACAATCTCCTAAACGAAATTTATTGTGTAATTCGCAACAATGTGCCGGTAGGCACTGTTCAAATTGTCTGTGCCTATACTTTAAAAGTTTTTTAAGTGCCGGAACAAGCCGCCGTTTTAATTGCGCCGACCGGAAAGGGGAGAGATGAATGGAAGGAAACGGCAGGAGCCTTGCCAACCGCCCTACATTATTAAAACTTGCCTCTTACTCCACCGCGCTCCACTCTTGCAACTGCGAGCATAATGAATCGCGCATCTCGAATAGACTTGAAATAATTTCGTTTATAAAAAAACGCAGCGAAAATTGGAGAGGCGTTGAGATTTTATCTCGCGGACGAATTTCCCAGCTCAAGCACTAGTTTCACGTTTCTAGTTTGGACTGGCAAACTTTTTAGGGCACTTTTATTATATTTGAAGAGCTCAAACGACCTCGTTAGTGTGCACATGTGTACGTCGTTCCATCACGCACGAGTCTTCTCCGAGCAGCCACGTTATGTTACATACTACCAATATGTACCGTCATGTAATAACACGCGAATGTTACTTAAGAAATAAAGTAGCAACATATTTTACAGCACTTCTGGAGCACGCAAAAGAGATATTAAGGATTGAGGCTTCAAATAGTATAAACAAAAATTCTGCACATTTCCATGAATAATTCATATTATCTTAGTAGCTCAGACGTGTGATGCGAAAAATACAAGCTTAAAAAATGTGGAACATTTTGTACAACAAACAGTGACAGTCATGTTTCACGAGCCGCGAGTCGCGTGCGTCGGTCGAGGGCGGTTTGTTACACGTTAGATTCATACGTTCCTAGAAAAACAACAATGAACCTGAAAACTAATTGCGTCCTTGATACAACGGGGTCGCTAGGTTTACCGTAAACATTGTTTATAAAAGGTGCAAAATAGACGGGCGTCCCCGTATTACCTTGGCCGCCTTATTACATTGTACAAGTACCTTCACAAAGCCTCCGGCGTGCCTTATCTGTGGTACCACAAGAGCCTCATAAGCCCAGGTTGTTACCTCGGAACACATTGTAACACATTATGCGCCGACGCGACGCCGACCTAACGCTCTCATCCGCACGTAATAAGAATATGTAGTCTTATGAATATTTTGCTCTTTCTTGACAATGTGCGATTAGAGATTACTGTTTTGCGGCTTCCGTGAAGCGACATGAACTGATATTACTGCCTCACCGCAGATTTAGTTCCTAACATAATGTATTCAGGTAGCGTCATGGGTATTGCATGCTTCCTTCATGTATCTTTATGTGTTCGTATGACAATGAGTTTTGTTTTCTTTTGTAATATTTTTTAATATTTAAAATAAAAAAATAAATCAGCTCGTAACTGTCCCATTGCAGGGCAAAGGCCTCTTCTTATTCAGAGAAGGAACGAGCTTTAATCATCACGCTAACTCACTGCGGATTGACGATTTCAGACTATTAGGGTCCAAGTTTCCTTCACTGTTTGTACTGATAAACGACGTGTCCTAGATTAACTAAGAAAATACATGACATAGAAAAGGTCACATTAGTACATGCCAGATCCAAACCCACACCCACGTGCTCAAAGCGGGTCTGTCACCAATGCGCCACTACAACACCAAATACTTGCAGAAAGACTTCATAAAAATGTTGATGAAAAAAATATCACAATGAACATAAATTCATTACATAAACTTTTATAATATTTAGCCAACAGCTAGGTGTGTTTTGAAACAAACGCTACGTGTATTCTTAACGTTTGAATGCAAAACTACTAGCAACTTCACCGTGGTGTTATCCTTACTAGGTTTGCAGACTACGCATGTTTGCTTATTCCGAGCTCCTTTAACGACCCGACGTGAGGCCATATATAGGTATACACTAATGCTTAGGATAGCTTACGTTAGCGTTATAGGTTCCTGGTACTTTGTAAATACGATTACATTTATATTGGAAGTTATAGGCCTTGGATTACTTAGATTCTCGCTTCAGCTTATTTTTATTTAATTTTTCATATAAAGACGTTTTAATAAGGGCCGAGATACATATTAAACTTTACTTATTACGAGCTTTGGCTAATAATATGATCCCGTCTCTGTCTTGCAGTTGATGTTTGTCAATTGTGCGATATTGACAAATGGGTGTATAATAAATTCACTCCCAGTCAAGTTTAGAGAACAATGTAATCATCTTGCTTCGTGAATGTAATAAAGGGGCAAACCTATACCCAATAACTCATATTTAAGACTCCGTGCTTCTACTGAGAATTTTCTAATGGCAAAACATAATCACAGCCCACCCTAGCGCTCGAACCCAGGACCTCGCAGGCTCGCACTTGCATTAGACCAATGAGGCAGTCTTGGATCAGGTTATCTGTAATATTCCAGTACTACATTAACAGTTTAATTATTTTATTAAAATGCTGATAATAGCAACAACGCACATTTAAAAAAAAACAAAAAGATCGTCGTTACCTTATACGAACCTTACCAATGAAATGTAATTGGGTAGTATTTACGTCATATGATTTTCCGGGTTGTATTAACCCGTCAGTTACCGTAACCTATTGGGACCAATGAAACCCTTTCATAGTGGTCATTAATTATACTGTAGTGTCCGTTGATCCCGGAAGATCCAATAATATCCTCAAAGAGCTAAAATTAACAATCGTCAAGGAAAATTACTGTTGTCAGTTGACATTTGTCATTTTTCCGCAACGCGCACGCTCGGATAGAAAATACAATAGGCTTTAAGAATTCTTTGTTAAATCAAAATTTAAAAAATATATATTCATATAATAAAAATTAATATAAGAGCGATTCTAGTTTCTAGTTCCAGTCCAGTTTCCTACACTTCATAGAAAACAATTTGGCGAAAATCTCCATGGTTTCTCTTTAAAACAAAATGTTTACAAAAATTTCGGTAACATTATTCTAAGTACTTATGTGAGAACAGTTAAAAACCACAACAAGACATATACCTACATGTCTAACGAACATTTTGAATTAAATTATGAACATAAAACCAACGAAATTCACAATGAGATTAGTAGGTTCTGCGACCGTCCTCCAAAGCAGAATTAAAATAATACTCTACGAAATCTTATAACCGCTGTGCTGTCACAGATATACTGTCGAAAAAGTCTGCGGTTATAATCTGGGGTTCCGCAAAGAGGGGTCTGTGAGTCCCCGTAATAATCGCTCCCGAAACGTCAATCACGCAAGGGTTGAACCAAGGATGAAACTGAAGGGTTGGATTATAAGGGTCTAATTCAACGAAGCAACAGAATAACTAATATTCAGGGCCACGGACGATGGCTTTAATTTACTTTTATTTAATATTCAATTACAGGTTGCTTTTTGCAAGTATCAAAGAGAGTTAGAGGATTAAGTTTTTGTCGTTGCTTTGGTTTATTTTTGCTTTCGAGTTGTGACGGCTTAGGTATGTACAGTAAATTACATAAATTGTAACGCATATTTTACAAAAGAGAATTATAAGAATATCTTTTAAGCAAACAGGCTTATTAGAGTCAATTCAGCTCATGGTCTATGTGTAAGTTTCATACAAAACCGTTGAACAGTTTACACAAGATTGACTAACAGTGAGTTCAGAGCAGTGATAGTCAAGTGCAGATATGATCGTTGGACTGTCAAGTCAAAGGTCGTAGTTCGAAACCCAGTCACGCACCTCTGACTTTTCAAATTCATGTGCGTATTGGAAATTAATTACTACTTATTAAAACGGTGCTGGAAAACACCGTGAGGAAACCAGCACACTTGGAGAGATTTTTCAACGTTGTGTAAAGCCATGTCAGAAGCCTACTGGCGGTTTCAAACTCTGGTACCAGATTATTCATCAACCACACGATATAAAGAAGAATGAATAAGACATCCATCCATCTTCACAACTCAGATTTATAATTACATTACTATTATGAATCATCATGCATTATTAGCATCGGTACTTTATTAGATAATTATACAATTAGTACCAGGTAATACATGCCACATTACTTACTCGTAATTGGATATAAACGTATTAGAACCTAATTATTGTCCACGGTACAGTTAATACTCGTAAATGAGGCAATTCACACATAATCTCGGTTATGCAGAAATTATGGGCGGCTTCATAGGAATACTCGACGCAAACATGTTTTTATGGCGAACAGAATAAAAAGAAGGATAAGATTTATACCGAGATTCCTTTTAAGATATTTTTCTATTCAACTGCGTTAATTAATTAAGCCCAATTGTATATAAATGTTGCGATAGTGACCACAAAACCCGTAGGTTTTGTAGAAGTTTTTCCTTGACAATAAGGAAAATATTTAAGGCTAGGTTGCTTTTGTTACCCCGGGTGGAAAATTTAATTTTACGGCCAATGTTATTTGTGATAAGCCTAGTGTGTTTACTTAACTTAAAATAACATACTTAAATGAATGAGATGATACATCCTGCTAAACTAGTTAAGATAATAACCATAGAAAAGGGACAGAAAAATGAACTATCAAATTAGAGCTGTCAAATTAGTCTACGTCCTTGTAATTGACTTGAAATTAGACGAGACTTCTATGACATGCCGACTAAATTCTCGTTTGATATCACGCAAAGGACTAGTTTGAGTTTGTTTGTTTAGCTCTAAAAATCTTCTATCCTTTTCTAAAGATCTCCGTTAGAAAGAGAGATAGGGAGTCTAAATTAGTTTATAGCGTGTGCAAGAGCACCATTACCTATATAAATTTGTCTCATAAATATGAATGTATCAATCACGACGAAACGGCTGAATGAATTTTGATAAAACTTGTCACATCGGCAGCTAACGGCCTAGAATAATACAGGTTACTTTTTTATCCTTAAACAATGCGATTCTTGTCGTTTTTTCTGATCTGCAACTTCTTTAATCCTCTTTCTCCTTCCTTTCTTCTATAATCTCCTTCATTCTATTATCTCCAAAGGGCTTGCAATTAACAATAAATCTTGTGCTGCAAGCTGAATCAGCTATATGCCTGTTTGTCACCTCAGTTGTACAAAAAAACCTACTTCACTATCTTTCGAAACTTCATTAAATACTAAATTCCAATGAAATTAAATACAAAATTGTTCACAAATTTGGCAAAGGCCCGCTAAATTATATTGCGGTATTAATCTCATTTCGAGAACACTACAACGCACAAAATATGCTACAACGCAACGCAAATGGCTTCCAACTAATTAACAGCTCAAGTGGAAGTGTACTAAATTCGTAATAACTAAATATGCATTTTGAGTTCAAATGAATGGATATTACGTAAAGCGAACAAATTAACGTGTAAATTGAGGAATTTTATGCTAGTTTTGTTAATTTAACCGAAGCCGAATAAATTGGGTGAAACTCTATTTGAGCAAACGCCGCAAAAAGTAAACGCTTTAATAAAATTCATGAAATCCAATATTAACTATGCTTTCACATATTATGAAATGCGTCAGACATCATTTAATTTTTGCAACATTGTTTGTGGGGAGAAGAGTTAAAACCGTACCTGAATGCGGAATTCTAAAAATAAAATGAATAATTTAGGCCGACAGTCGTTATGTGAATTGCAAATCGAGCGAAAGATTGTATTTACGCGAAATTATTCAGGCAAATCTTTCCTAACGAATTGTTTGCTTGCTTCAAACTTTCGCAATTTCAAAATAGGTATTAGATTGTGGGACATTTTATTCAATAAATTTTAATGCTTACGTATATATTTCAGCAAAAGAATTTAATTTTGAGAAAATTTTATGAAAGTTTCCATTATCTTTTATAATATGTATCCACCGATAACGCTGAATAGACGCTATTTTATAGCATTCATATTTTAGGTAAATAAAGAGCATCAGATTAAAATGGCATGTAATATTATCAAATACGCAATCTCTTTAATATATTAAAAACATTTCAAGTGAATATTTTTTTCTACTCGAAGGAGCATGTCTAAGCGTGCTTATCGAAACAATCAACTGGGAGAACATATGAGCGGAGTGGTGGAACAGGGGCTCGGGGCTAAGTTGAGAATATATAAGCAGGTCTAGAGAGATAGTACGATGCTCAGTTAAACACAAAGGAATACGACACAAAGCTATTGCAAGCGAGTCGTCTGAATCTCACGGGGTTTGCGGCTTGCGTTCGCAACGCTATGTTTTGCGCTTTAACTCGCCTGTTGCTGTGAACGTGGCACGTAAATATTAAGGAAATTCAACTGCAGTATTTTTACCGAACCGCCTCCATTCAAAGCTAGATAGAGAACTCACAAAAAGTAACAATGACATTCGTCCCCTTTTACACGACTCATGTATCTAATGGAATAATTATGAACAACACTCTCGTATCATATCTGACTCTTTTATCCTATTTTTACAAGCCAAAATATTCCGTAAATGTTGGCCATTTTAAATTCTTTCGTCTCATTTTTCACCGTATTACACTCAGAGCTTCAGATTGTTTTATTATAAACTTTTTTATAAACGTGGGAGTTTTTGCATACCTGCCTCTGTTTTGTTCCGTATCATGAATTCATGAAACGAATTTTTTTGGGTTTTAATTTTAAAAGTACTCGTAAATTTTTGTGCTTAAAAACAGGAACGAGTTAGTGTCCTAATTCGTTTGTTTGTATTTTTCTTTCTATTATTTATTTGTATGAACATACATCTTGCTAATTCGATTTATTATTTTTTGTCGACTAAGAGATAAATAATAATAAAAATTAGACCTATTTCTGATACTGGTTTTATAAAATTTAGAAATAATAGATTAACTATATAAGGTTTCTTTACTATTTTCTAATACACAATTGATACTGTAAAACAGCCATACGCGGAGCGTATGTGGGGTGTCCGCGAAGATAATGAATAAAAAAATGAAGGGAAAAATAAGAAAAGTTAAGAATAAAAAAAATTAAGGGATTATCAACTATAAAGTAGCAGGGCAAAATAAAATCTAAACTAAATATTCTAAACTAAATAACTACAAGATTATCTAGTACTGGCATGCGTAAAATAAAAAACAAAGACGAAAAGTAAAAGTCAAATTCATATCTCCAAGTAGATGTACATGTTAATGTTAAGTAATTCATATTATGAATATAGAATATACTACATAAAACCAGTTTTTAATTATTTTAGAGCTCTATCAAATATTTCTTTATATCTTTTTTTTTTAATTCGGTCAGGACACATATTAATTTGAATTTGACAAATCAAACACCCGTGACCATAAAGTAGTCATTCGATATTTTCATTGACTAAAAAGTAATTTCCCTAAAGAGTAAACAAAATCTATTACATAAACGTAACGTAAAACGTACAACAGCTAAATTTTCATTTAGGCACAAATAAATGTGACAGATTTCTACTTTTATTGAATTATACTAGCTGTCGCGGGCGACCTTGTCTGCCTTATATTTAATTATCCTGTCTACCTCCTAAAAATATAGACTACATTATTCAAGAAAAATGTAGCTTTCTAATAAGGACAGATTCCTAATTTTATAACAAATTATTACATACGTAATCTTACTTTACACTAACAGAGAATAAATATACTATATTTATATATCTAAAAAAACAAAACTCTGTAAACTAGGTAGGTTTAATTTTCAAAATCACTATAGTAAATATAAATTAAAATACATTCAAAAATTTACAGTATCATTTCATTTAATATTCTTTTGAAAAATAAATTCTTTTAATCCGAATAATTTTACATTACTAGGATTTTGTAAGAAACATATATATTATGTAAGCTCCAATTAATTAGTAACAAATATTTTCCTACAAGGTAGGTTTAATTTTTATATCCAATTCGATTAATATAAACAAACTCTATAAAATATAAAAAATAAGATGGGATATGAATAATATCATTTGATACAGATGTGTATTTTGATTTCATTTCATCGATATTGTTTTTCATTTCACTCGTTATTGTATCGATGTTTTGTTGACATTTCTGTTCATTGTACTCCAATAGGGACAAAAAGAATTATGTTGCCGTAAACACGAACAAATTTTAATAAACTCCCGATTCAATTTGTTATCTGTCCCTTTATACATTGTTTCACGAAAATCTAATCAAGCTGGCGAAAAACACAATAGGTCGAGTTTCAATATCTGTTAATTAAAATCAATCCTTTCTTTAAATCAATTTTTGGTAACAATAAAATGAAAACATATTTTTGTTTGATTTCATATTTTATGAATTAGGATTAAAATGAAGAATAGAATTTTTATAAATGTAGAAATACTTAGATTTAAGTTACATACTGTTTGTAGACGATTTCACGTACTACCTGAGATTCATGACACGTAATCACAACATAAAACTATACGTATTAAACTAAATACAGGATACAAGAGATAATCTTCGGGTTGGACAACGTTTTTAACAAAGACAAAAAACAATTGAGGCTGAACAGTAATCGTAGTTTACAACTTGGTGACGAGTCTTTTTTATACACCCTTTATTTATGTAAAAATTAAAAGTTAGACATGAATCTAACCACAACGTTGGATACAC
The DNA here is from genome assembly GCA_936450705.2 of Protodeltote pygarga. Taxonomy (NCBI): domain Eukaryota; kingdom Metazoa; phylum Arthropoda; class Insecta; order Lepidoptera; family Noctuidae; genus Protodeltote; species Protodeltote pygarga. The sequence goes on along the minus strand of OW388249.2, from coordinate 7,289,957 downwards.
ACTAAAGTAAGCGATTTCGTTGAATTTATAATAAAACGACAGCTAAATATCCGAACAGGAAATTAAATAGGAATCAGAACAAATCCCATTATAAACTCTCATCAATCACTAAACTCAATAGCATGAGCCCTCCGTATGAAAAACAAGTGAACATGTTCTCGCATGAGTATATCGTCAGTATTTCTTTTTTGTTTTGTATGATAAAAGCATGTATTTGACCAGGAACCCACCTGATGGTAAGCGGCATTGTTATTTATGGTAAAAGGTGCCTTCATTCTCGATTTGAAGATTCCCAAGTTGTAGTATTGGTGTCGTGAGGCGATTCCCGCACGGGACAAATAATTATGTGATACACAGATATTTGTTTCGGTGTAGGCATTTGTGCATTTTGAAATTTCAATTATTATTAATGACGATAACAAATGAATAATATTGTAATAATTTAAGAATAATATTGTATAAATTAGGAATACATAAATAGTAGTGTTAGTTACAAGGTTTTTATTTTTATATCCATAGTTGTACACCGCTGACGGTTAGACATACTGACCACTATTTATAATATTTCATGTGCCTACTTGTAACATCTTTATACCTACCTATTTCTTGAAGAATCTTGAATTTGAATGTCTGTAAATCATACCCACGATGTGAAGGATAATCCTAGTGGAGAAAAAAATATAACCAAAGACCTAACGCTCGGCGGCCATTTTGTATGCTACTAAAGTCTAATAGCTGCTATTATTAAATTAATGCTTCCGTGACCGAATCGATTAAAGTGCATTGTTATTGTTATTAATGTTAATTCTTCAACTGATCAACTTTGCATAATATAAATTAATTGAAGTTGGCCTCCTGTTTCGTTTATTTTTATTGTTATTTTACGAACACTGAATCGTAGTATTTACCTTTAATAATCAATTAGCTTTTGTTTCATCGAATAACAATGGCGGTTTGTTTTTGGTAGGTACTAGGTAACTATTTATCATCGTTTTCCATTTCCATTTATTTCTACTTAGTATTTATCAACTCAATATGCCAGCTTAACATAAAATCTTTCAGCAGTGACTTATATTATTAATAATAATATTAAAATTAAAGTTTCATCGAAATGAGACTTGCAGAATTCTAGAGTAAATCGAAAAGTTCTATAGTAACATTTTCCTAGCCAAATTTAAGGCTCAGCAGCGAATCTCAATGGGAACTAGTCAACTTCTGAGAAAAAATACTTGCGGCCAGCGTCCTTGCGGTAGTTAGCCTTTGATAAAGATTCTTCTTTCTATATAGGAAGGAGTCTTTCAGTGTTCTCAATGACCGTACAAAATAGAGAGAGAATACTATTATTCCACGCCGATACTCGAGTATTACCACGCCGGTCGAGACGACTCATAAGTACTGAAACCAGCAAAAATGTGATTACCCAAGTAAAAGAGAAATTTAAAATAAAAGCATCGAATACACATACATTTTTAAGTGAAAATATTTTAATTAGTACTGAACAGTTGCAATCAGAATGTTTTGAAAACGCGAATGCGGTGGAGTCGGTAGATGACGCTCGTGTTCGGCCGGCCGACCTCGAAGTGCTCATTTTGTTTGGTTTATGTAACAATTAGAGAGGCAAATAGCAGGAAGGGGTATCCGCATACTCTGTAATGTTAGCCATTTGCGAACCGAAATTAGGCCCCACTTCGTACGTCGATGTTTTTTGTTTGAATTCCGATATTTGAATAACTAATTAACTAAATGGAACTAGGAATAAATGTATGTTTTATATATAAGTATTACGTCCAAAACAACTGGTATTTTCTGCGCAGTCTACATACGCGGACTACTAAGGGTTCCTTACCCAAAAGCGTACATTGGCATAGTACGCACACAGAACCTTATACTGCGCCTTTCTTTTCGTAAGTTAAGTGCGTATTATATAAATTAATTATCACTTCCTTCATACCTCAGAAAGTACGTAAAGCCGTTGGCCCTGCGCCTGATCTCTCTCCGGTTGTGTCGAGTTGTCGTCAAATCGGTCTATGAGAGTGAGGGAATAGTGTGTACCTGAGTTTGCGCACACACTTGTGCACTATAATATCTACTGCGTAGTTGGCTAATCTCCGTTCAGACTGGCCACTCACACACACAAGTTACAAGTCACACACCGAACCGGTCAGAAGGACATTATTATTACTACACGTTCCATCTGTCTGTCACAAAGCTATGTATTTTTAACAATAATAGGTAGCTACTTTTTTCATGAAAAACAATAAAAAGTCAATATGGCGGCACATTCAGAGGGGGCAAATTCAAGCATGGTAAAGGAATACACTAATCAGATTATACAGCGCTAGACCGGTCGTTATGGAGTTCTATATGGGACGCCTATGTTCATCAATGGGATGAAGATAAAAATATATGTGTGGGTGGGAGCGGCATTTTTTTAGTTTTAGTCCCGCCTCGAAAAAAATCAAGATCAGGGGTGAAGTCTGATCGCACTTAGCTGGTTTCTTAAGCCTAATAATAGCTCTCTAAATTATATTATAATTAATTTAATTAAAATTAGTATAAAGTGACTCCTACCTTCTTTTCAATGTTGTGTTTAATCTATATGACAAGCTAATTTCTGTTTTCTCTCTCAGCTCAGATGTAAACCTTCGTCATTGTCAACCAGTGTTTATGTTTGATTACATAATTAAGCTCCTAACTTTGTAATGTTGTGGTTTATATAGTCGTGATGGCGCATTGGTTCATTGGGACCCGCTCTACAAGCATGTAGGTGTGGGTTTGAACCTGGCATGAACCAATGTGACTTTTTCAATGTCTTATGTAGTTTCTTAGTTAATCTAAGATACCACTGACTAACGGTGAATGAAAACATTGTGAGGAAACCTGGACTTAATCGTCTGAAGTACTCAAGACGCAGTTAGCTAGCGTGGTGATTAGACTCGATCCTTCTCTGTACCTAATTACTATTGCAAAAATGTAAGTCAAATAGTATAGAGTCAACATGAATATGAACTGAATACAAATGCTTTAATCAATAAAGCATAGTACGCATGGTTGCTCGGCGACAATTGGAAACGTATTGAAATCTTCCCTTATGGTTGATTTATGTGCCCGCGGCGCGGTCGACTGAGTTATTGTGGTTTTATGATGCAAATCAGAGAGAAATACTGCAACAGGGTAAAGCTGTTCATTTCGTTGGGAAGCATTATTATTTAACTAACAGCTATTATGTAACGTAATGTACCTACTGCTATTTTTTTTTGTTGTTAAAGATATAAAAAACTACTAACTATTTACTGGGTTCGGTCTGATCTTAAATATAAAATTTAAAAAAAAATGTAAGTAATCCGAACATTTTCTATTTTTTATTAATTGGCGTTTTTTTTTTCATCGAATCGCGTGAAATCTTAACGAAGTTTAGCATATCCTATTTCACGATATAGTTTTAATAAAAACCTTAAAACGATATAAATATTTGAGTACCAAGGTTATTATTTTTTTGAAGAAAGGTTAAATCAGTTACGAGCAGGTAGTTGCTCTCCCAACTCCTAACCAATATTCGAATATTCTCAATAGAAATTCAGATAAAGGACTATCAATAACCGAACACACATAGTAAGTATATAAGTACCTACTTCGTGCTAAGTATTAAGTCTCAATTGTTAATAATGTCAGGTAACAACCATTGTGACCGAAACTCAGCATGCTTCAACAAACTTTGTAATTCACAAAGGGCTTAAACTATCAATCAGAGATCCAATAGTCTGACCAACTCCCTGAGCGGCCAAGATAAATAATTAATTTAATTTTGATTAAACTTGGCTTTTAGATACTTTCAATTTGTATTCCACATAAGCTCACATCTGATAGCCTAGTGAAGAGTCGTGATAGCCTAGTGGTGGTGACCGTTGACTGGCACGTCAGTGGTCTTGGGTTTGAACCCAAGGCGTCGTAAGTTATGTGCGTATTATAAATTAATTAGCTATCACTCTCCGTGCCTCGGATAGCACGTTAAGCTGTTGGCCCCGGCTGTCAGTTGTAGATCTTTGACAGTCGTTACGGGTAGTCAGAAGCCAGAAAGTCTGACAACCAGTCTTACCAAGGGGTATCGTGTAACCCATCATCTGGGTTGTGGAGGTCTGATAGGCAGTCGCTCCATGTAAAACACTGGTATTCAGCTGCATCCGGTAAGACTGGAAGCCGACCCCAACATAGTTGGGAAAAGGCTAGGCAGATGAGGCAGATGATAAGCTCACATCTGTATTTCAACATACAAAATATACTTAATCTATTTTTGTTTTCGACCAAATGGCGTTAGAAGCGTCTATAGGCTATGTTTGTTTGCCATGCAGTAGTACAAATAAGTTATAACAGATATTTTTTAACATCATACATTCAGCTCCTTATAAAAATACCTCAAAATTCATCTAAAAGTTTTCACCTATAAGAGATCTCTACGATTAGTACGACAATGACCTGGACACAGAGTCTTAGAAGGACCATTACTGAAATGACATAATCCCAAAACGACTTGTTCTGTAAATTATATATTCCGAAAAGGACTTACTCCTGCACTTATTCTTAAATCGACTTATTCCAGAATGGGTTTAAATATGGGCTCAATGAGATCCATATACTAATAACGTGTACATCGATAAAAACGATTCTAAATCTATGGCAGCAACATAAACAGCCTCCTTCTTTTGAAAGTCCGTTAAAAACAGTTTTCTACAACTTGACTCTTGTACTAGGTGTGAATGATCGGGAAGAATCGTCAACACTGTTGACGAGCGGGAATGACCGACGTAAATTGACCGGCAATACTTTCCTGTAAAATCTACAATGTAACATACCTTTATTGTGATCTACAATGTGACACACCTGCCTTTTTAGACGTCAATTCACGCTCGTTTTGAAGATTCCTAAATTGTAGTAGGTACTGTAGAAATACAGACGTTCCACTCTTTAGCTGTGAGAATAAAGAAACTAGATGCAAGTTAATTTATTTATAATAATTTATGCACATAAAAATACATACAGAGGCGGACTTAATGCCAGAAGCATTTTTTACCTGAAAACGTGGTAGATGAACTAAACAATGAGAAAGATTCTCAAAGGTTAATTATACAATAACCAAACATACATTATTAATTAAATGGGTTGTTGTGTTGTGTTCTGTTGAGATGTTTCTGCCAAATACTGAATAAGGAGACGCATTTGCATTGCATGTATTTCACATCATTTGGCGAGGGGAATATCTACGGAAGGATGGTAGAAACCAAACCTTATATCTGGTAGAATCGTCAAAGACGTTCCAATCGTCAATTAAGTCAACACTCATACATATTTACTTTCATAATGACTCTATGATTCTCTATCTTTCATAATAACATATCAGTAAGATGGATAAAAGTAGGCACTTATAATTACGATAGCTACTTCAATATCTACAATATTTAATAACGTATCAAAGAGAAAGAACGTTTCACCTTAATATACAAGTCACATCTCTCCATTGCGCCATTTGTTTCAGACAGCTGAATGGTCAGATGTGAACGACATTCGTTATAAATATAGAAGCAGAAATATGTTCATAAAATATTTCTAAGATATAAATTATATCATCGCGCACTCAGGACACGTAGCTATATCTACTTAAAATTGAAGACCTGTTAGCATTGAAGAGACATTTTACGAGAACATTAAAACAGACGGAATATATCCTCACGCCAGTATCCCCCGAGGCTTTTACAGATACATACATATGACATTTTATCAGTATTTGTTCACACAAGTTTTATTTAGTACTTAGCAATAAAATCAAGTAAAATACTGGCTATTTCAAACTCGCTGTCTGAAAAACTCAATATCTGTCTAATCTGGAAATTAAAAATTAATGGCCCTGTAGTTACATGTGGTATTTGAAGAGTTTTGTAAAAAAAATATATTATTGGATGATAATAACGATACAAAAATGATTACCAATCGAGGCCAATAAGGCCACGTGACCAAGGCTGATGCAACTCAGCCGAAACGTCGGCAAAATAATAAAATATAATACTCGTATATTTGAAAAAATACCATAAATATTCACTCATCCATAATTTCACTGCGTCAAGCAAGCGCTGATTAACCAAAAGTTCCTAAGAAATATCAGGCTATTAGCACATTGTTGACTATACAATACAAACAAATACGCCATAAAAATAAATTCATGACAATATTTATATTTAAATACATGACTTTAAATATTCATGACAATTCTTTGATGTTTTTGACTGTGGGAGCAACACCAGCGGAAACATGAAAATGACAATGTAATGGTGTCATATCATCTCGCCCGTATTCCCTTTGGGGATTGTGAAGGTTGTTTAAAATTCAGATGTAGGGAATCCAGTGAAAAATTTAAAAAAAAATGACCTAGATTATTTTGATTAGGTTATTTATGTATCCTTTTTTTTATTAATGAAAAAGTTTGGTGTTAGAGCTGAATAAAGAACTCGTTGTGGTGTTAGTTTGTTTGGAATGTTAAATGTTTAAAACAGTTTATCGGATCGAAGAGATACACATTATTTTAATCAGATTAAGACACTTTTGAGTAAGACTTTATAATTATGTTATGGGCAATTTTTCGCAAATCAAATTGCGTGTATGGTCCTACACCAAACCACTAATACTTTACATAAAATCGGCTTCACACCGAGGTTTTTCCAAGATTACAGCATGATGTCTACAATAAAGGCATGAAAAGATTTTTATATGGTGTCACCCCTGGTGTTGCAAGCGTCTATAGATTACGCTGACCACTTACTATCGTAAACTTCAATCGATTTTACACCAAAATATAGATTTCCACCTACATCTGCAAAACAGCAGCTCGTAGGATTAATGTTGAAAGCAATACATAGGTATAGTTCACAATCTTGTTTTTTTATTAGTGAATCTTGTCTCCTCTTCTAACCAAATTGTTAACCCTTTAAAAGTTTAAATATGGATAACTTTCTAATAACCGTCTCTTTATCGATAAGGATGGCTAGTCTATTTTATTTTTTGTCCGAACCAATAAGATAGCTTTATATGGCCTCAGAAACAGACGTGAAGCGTTTAACCTCATTTTCCCTACCGACTAGTGCCTTGCCGACTAGTGAATTTTGATTTCGCTCCCCAGAGACAACTAAGCAATATGCCAGGACTGGTTAGGTGGATGGAAATCGAACCCTTTGCTTGCAAAATGTTCGGACATTACTTTCACATTTATCTTAGTTTTGGCTAAGTTTTTTATTAAAGTAAAGTCTTATTTCTTCTTCTTTATCATGTGGTTGATGAACAACCTGGTGTCAGAATTTAAACTACCAGTAGGACTCTGACATGGTTTTATACACCGTTGAAAATGTCTCAGATACCGACACTGGTTTCTTCACAATATTTTCCTTCACCGTGTAAGCAAGTGATCATTAATTTCGCACATGAATTCGAAAAATTAGGGGGCCTGGATTTCGAAAATATTACCACTAGGCCGTCACTGCTAAAGAAAATTAAGATAATGGGAATCATAGATATAGAATTAGGTACCTTACGTCCCACCTAAATTCTGTAGGTATATATGAGGGAAATATTTTTTTACATGTTCTTCGGAATTAGCTACTCGTGTTGCAATACATTATACGTCACTGAATCAATTTGTATAAAAATTTAATCACCGCCTTTATTGACATAAAACGAACTAAAAATTGCCATCACGAGTTATTGAAGTTCGGACGTTCGGTTGGAAAAGTTATACCTTTACAAAAATGTTGACGATTGAATGTGAATACACCTATGTAATAAAATGCAATCCTACTACTATTATAAAGGCGAAAGTTTGTAAGTATGGATGTATGGATGTATGGATGTTTGTTACTCTTTCACGTAAAAACTACTGAATGGATTTGAATGAAACTTCACCACAATATAGCTTATACATCAGAATAACACATAGGCTACAATTTATTAACATATCATGCGGGCGAAGCCGCGGGCGGAAGCTAGTGTAATAATATTATCACCCATGGGCGCATCAGCTAATCCTACTAATATTATAAAGGCGAAAGTTTGTAAGTATGGATGTATGGATGTATGGATGTATGGATGTTTGTTACTCTTTCACGTAAAAACTACTGAATGGATTTGAATGAAACTTCACCAAAATATAGCTTATACATCAGAATAACACATAGGCTACAATTTATCAACATATCATGCGGGCGAAGCCGCGGGCGGAAGCTAGTATAGGTATATAGATAAAAATATATATAATAAAAATATAATGTGACCGAAGTTGAAGAGCTTTCGAAATAGATAAACAATTAGACTTTAAGCAGTGATAACCTAATAATGGTACGACCATTGAACAGGTCGTAGGTTTGAAACCTAGACACGACTGAACTTTTCGGATTCATATGCATTTAATAACTTTATTACCACTTGCTAAAACGGAAACTTGACTTGGTACCTATCTTTTTTATGTGGCAGAGGAGTCTGTTGAGCTTGCTGGTCACTTGGTGGTAAACAATCAACGTAGACAATGAAAATCTGCAACACCAAGATAACCCCGTTTGCGATGTCAATCTATACTGGATTTTTGGTAACCGTCACTCACCATCACGTTGCGGTCGTAGCACTATAGCACATCGCGGCGTAGCTCGTCGGTACTTCTGGTCAAGCCATATACCATTGCTTGAAATTGAAAACCACGTATGTGCATTGCGCATGAAGCATAATTCACAGAAAGAGTAAAATTGTCTACTGAAAAATTTGTAAGAACAGAAGTTAGAAATTCCTTGAAATTGTGACTCACGAGGTTTTCATTCTTAAGCAACGTCGTGGACAATTCGAGCTTTAGAAAAAAAAATGTTGTAAGGTTTATTTTTAAGGAACTTGACTTTACGTATAAATAACATGAAACGACACATATTGTGCGCTTACCTTAACTCACCTTCATACATCTACATAAAGGTAAGGTGTAGGAACCAATTGCAAGACAAATTGTAGCCCCTTCGTCGCCGCCGCAGTTCCGTGCGCTTCGATGAAACGTTTTCTATTTGAAAAATCTGCTGTTCTAGTATGCCAGTCGTTTGTTCTAGATTTAAACATATTTTTTATTGTCCTACCTACATAATTGTGCATAGATATATCATTAGAAATTATCTACAGTTATTTAACAAGTTTTAGCCGTCGTAATAAGACTATTACAGAATATTATAAACGTAAACGTAGCTACCGAATGCAGGTAAATAATAATAATAATTTCTCCTGACCGAATTTCGGTCACAGCGGCCAATCTCAACAGAGACTAGCCAATTACGCAGGAGATATTATAGTGCACAAGTGTGTGCGCAAACACAGGTGCACTCTCTATTCCCTCACTCTCATGGTCCGATGGGACGGCCTTCCGACACGATCGGAGAGAGATCAGGCGCAGGGCCAACGTCTTTACGTGCTTTCCGAGGCACGGAGTAAGTGATAATTAATTTATAAAACGCACATAACTTACGAAAAGTCAGAGGTGCGCGCCTTGGGTTCGAACCCGATACCTCTGACTTACCAGTCAACGGTCACAACCACTAGGCTATCACGACTCCGTAAAAATGCAGGTAAATAGATAGTACCCAAAACCATTTAAAAACGCTTCCTCTCTATCAATGGTAATCAGTATTAAATCAACAGCAATTAGTTAACTACATGCCAATTAACCCGTTTTTTATTTCAATTACAATATAACTCAATTTGTCTCATAGCATTTCCCCTAAGTGTAATTGCGTTTCGTAATACGTAATTTGGGAAATTCTCTTCGCTGGGAGCTTGCTCCACGATGGTATAATTAGATACGTCGTTAATTAGACGGTAGCTCCACAAGAGCACTCAGGGGCCGCTTTCGTTTACTTTCGTACAAGAACTAGGCACCGAACCCTTCTTTGCCAGCGGCTAAAATTAAATCACTTTAGTTGTACTTACTTAGTTGTAATCAGACAAGGAAATAGACCATCCAACTGTTCCTGGTTTGTTTTACGAACAATAACAACAAACAAAACTCATATAAAATTGTTAAATTATTATTACATTCTCAGATAAGACAAATCTGTTTAATAGCAATAAATAGGTACGTACATTTCATAAATACATATAATCAATAACAAAATATAAGCCAAAAATCTGTCAGCTGTCTATCTCGAGACGTAAGAAAAATAGCCGATATAATTTTCCCCGAACACATGGCTCCCCGTGGAGGATAATAGGAGAAAACTATTCTGTTAATGGAAGTACAATGGAAAAGAAAGCTCAATCAAGCGCACGAGTCGCCGTGATTTCTGCGCCTAACTACGAGAGATATATTGTGGGCCGGGACTCGTCATTAGCTGCGAAACGCCGCATTGCCCGCACAGCGGTAGAAAATAACCTCGAAGCAACTTTTCATATGTAAGCTTGATTTAACGTCCGACATCATTCCCCCTCCGCATTTTTTCCACTTGTTTATCGAAATTAGAACCGTATTGTCCCGACGTTAACGCCCGCTGTTAATTAACATAGCCTAGGACGATTTTATTTTACTTTGGAGAAAAATTTAAATCAATATAGCCTACTTTTTTTCTCTTGACATTCTTCGGTGGAAATTCAATTAATCCCACTTGGCCTTTTTGTTCTTAGTTCGTTCTATTATTTGAATAGATCCGGGATAGTGAGCGGGCGCTCTGTCAGTTGGGGCATTTTAAATATTTCGTCATAGAATAACCATTTTAAGCGTTTATCACATCGAGTGTCGTAACAGTTTCGTTCATATTATAATATCGTCGTTACGGCATGCGTAAGGACGTGGTGTATACATATTTATGGGGGTGGTAATGCCTGCATGGTTGCGAGGCCCCGCACGTAAGAGGCGCGTGCCCGGATGAATTGAAAGATATGTAGTGGCTATTCATGACATTACAAACTAAACTCCAATTTATTATAATACCGGTGCACTGGATTTAGATCCAAATGGGAACAAGGGATGGAGGTATCTACTAAAGATTAAACTAAACCGTAGTACCTACATTTGTTGTTATGTTTACGTTTCAGCTTTAGTAAGTAAGAACTTACTTACTTCTATATTCTGGAGTTGCAATTAATAATTTATTAGTAATTATTTAAAAAAGTTAAGTACTTACCTAAATTAAAATATATATTTTTTTAATAAACATTTTTAGCTTTATGTGGTGAATACTAAAGTTCTTAATTTTTGAAGATATTTAACATTAAACACTGTGAGTAGGACTGCAGGAGCAGGAATGTGCGACCTATTGGTTGAAGCAACCAGTCACTGCCAGTAAACTATTTGTAACCCTACCTAAGCTATAGAAATTTTCTTCTACATTCAACTATCTTAGATGGTTAATACTAGAAGTCGTTTTACTAGAAGGCTAACATGTCTAACTTTACAGTTAGATCTTACTTACTTTATATTATTACTACATTAAGACAACATAAACCAATGAACATAGAACTGCCGTTAAAATGTAGAAGTTAATCTAAACAGAACGCTCTCGGCGATTATTGTTTTGAGTGTCATTTGGTAGGCCATTACCATTATTACAGCTTCAACTTCTCGTGGTTTTATTACGACAATACTAATCTATAATAAAACATGAAAAGGGACTGAAGCTTTTTTAGCTACCATCTTGAAAAAAATGAAAATCGACCAAATGCGAGTTAGACTTTTGCAATAAGGGTTTCGTACAACCCTAATCATTAATATGTTTGTAATTTTTGTAATAACAACAATAAAAACAACAATTTGGTTTCTATTACGCTTTGAAATATACAGCTCTATGATTGACAAACACGTGTACGTAGGGTTGGCCAGAGGGTTTGAGCTAACGGACCTGATTGTACCCTACTACGGAACCCTAAACAGCAACTTTTGAGTTGTTACAAAACTCGTAATCCTAAAAACGTCTGTTCCTAATTTCTTTTCCGATTTTAAAAGAGCCATCTTTCATTTACGACGACATTTAGAACAAGAAAATTTCAGGCTTCGACACGAAGTTTTGGCAATTTCCGTACTTGGCGACGGTTTTTTGTGACCCATACTTTGTCGTTAATCTTGGGAACAAAAAGTCGCCAATGCTCGCCGAGTCGTTACTGGTAACTGTGTGAGACGACAGATTTAAATTATTGGATTAAATTGACCGAAGATATTTTACTTATTTTTTACTAAAACCATTAAGCTATAAACGTATTACAAATCTAAGATCATTAGTATACAAAAAATAAATCTTATTTCTAAGTACCTAAACCTTAAAATAGTACCAATTTCACGTCTGAATATCTTTGCTAAGAAAGCTAGTTCACTAAAAATAACTCTGCCACTATTTAATCCTTTTCGTATAAAACCTACGAAAGCATTTCAACAGATTAGGTAGTTATCGACATGATTGAACAAAACCAGTACAAAATCACTATAATGAATTGGATCCACATAATTTGTATATTCAATAATGTTAAAGAGGTATTCGCTGGATTTTATATTACGGTTGTAAGGGATCGTTCAGTCTCTCCATTGGAGGCTATATTCGACCCAAATTTGTCCAAATGCGGACACATTTTCGACGTCTCCCAGAATACTTTTCTTTTTATTGGAATGTATATTTCAGAAATTTCATCGGCACACCCCGAGGCATTCCCGAATTTTATTGCAAATGAAAACATGTTGATAGGTTGCATCTCGTAACATTCGAGCTCGTCACGGTATCATAACAGGAGACGCGTATTTTTACAAGCTTCAGTTTATTTAACATAATTTTAAATAAGATTTGTTTTTAACGCTTATTTGTTTCTCTCAGTGGATGTGTTTGATGGTTTTGTTCATCGAGTTTGCAATCGCAGCACTTTAGCGGCTATAAAACTTTTATCAGTTCGATCGAAAATAGTCGCGTTACGGAAAACTTTTAACTACATAAAACTGCGGAAAAAAAATTGTCGGTGCCGTAACATTAAGTGTTGTAAGCTACCATATCGGAAATTGCTAATATATTACTGGAAAATTTTATGTTTCCGTGGTTTTTATAGACTCATATATTGCGCTTATTCTATACTGAAACCATTTTTACGGCTTTAACGATCACAAGTACGTGTTTTACGATGGTCGGTGAAACCGAACGTTTTCATAAAAATGATAGTTTGAATTAGTGGCATCTTTTATATGAACGCAAGCACTGGTAGAGCTATATAAAATTGTTTATTAATTTTTTTTTTATTCCTGTTTCAAAGTGTTCCCTAAAAAAATAGGTATCATAAAAATATTAGGTACGTACTATGTACCTAATATAATTAGTTGCAACGAGTGCTCGTATTGTTATTGAAAATATCCTCGTCGAATGTAAGATATAAAATATATGAACAATGTGTTTCTACAGTTACTTGTGAGAATGCACAAGCGCAAGTAATATGACAAGTTTTACAATTTTAATATTCCTATTAAATCAGTATTAAAATAGTCTGTTATTTTACAGTCCTGCTTCTACCTACACTTTATCAAAATGAAAAAATATTATATACATACGGTTTAATTATTTAACAAACACTCACTCTAGCTCGCTTATAACTATTGGCTATAATGTGCCATATTAATAAAAGCAAGATGTCTATACTAGTTCACGAATCCGAATTTTACGTCCCGCTCAAATTCAAACCCATACATAATGTAATATCATAGTGCCCGTCATTCTAACTCCGTCCATCATACTTGAGGAGAATACATCAAAGTTTATCGGCGAACCCCTGTTTACATTCAGCTCAAGCGCGTTAGATCAATATTTGCACTCATAACGTAAAAGAAGAGTGACTATTACACGGACAGCTGCTTTTTTTTGGTCGCAACATCCCTTCGTTCCATTTAAACGAACGAATGGTGGAGCTCGTAAAGTTTCACGGCACGCCGCCTCCGGCTGTCAGCCGAGGAGCGGAGCCTCCGAGCATCACAAACCATTTACCACGATCAATCACGGCCTGAGCCGGCAACGTCTCCGGCGCCTATATCACTTTACGAAATTGACTGAAATTTTTGCTGAGCACCATTATTGGCACAAGAGACCCGCACTTAAGAAAACTTTTGAGATATTTCAAACTTTGGAAAGTAAGCATCAAACAAATTGACGTCACTAAATCTACCAAGATTATACAAGCGTAACATTGTAAAGCTACTACTACAGATACGTATGTTTTAAATTTCAAAAAGGAAGTGTATAAACTACAAACAAGTAGAGACACATGTCCACACAATCCATTCGGTACAAATGGTACCAATGCTTTCAAAAATACTTGCACAACAAGTCAATAAAATCTGTCAAAAAGAAAAATAATCTCTAAACTACAATGTAAGTTTAGCGTTGTATCCGAACATATTCTTGACTTCATACAAATATATTTGAAAACTTTATCATAGCAACCATATTTATGAATTGAGCAGTGCAGCATATGGCGGGTATTGATCAAAATACTTATTAAGTGATGAAATTTGAGTCTGTCATCATTATTTTTTACCATTTATCTTTCCACGCTAACGTTCCCGTAACGATTGTTTTTATTAAATTTACTAAGCTTACTGAACTCTAGAGAGTTTTGGTTGCAAATCTTGATTGATAGCTAGTACGAGAGCCCATCAATTTTCAGTCGAAAGCCGTATTTACACTTTAATAGGTACAAGTAGGTACAGTCAGCTGCATAATTATGTGTACACAAAGTTTTCAGAACTACGAGAATAATAACAAAAAAAAATCAATATTGTAGGTAACACATCCCTATTTCCTGCATTAGTAGGAATATGTATACAATGAAACTTACAAATATTATAAATACGAATGTGTGTTTGTTGGTTTGACTTTCTTTTAAGCAGCAACGGAGCAACGGATCAACGTGATCACGTGCATCGAGAAATTTGATAAGCCAGACATTACAGGATTTTTATCCCGAAATAATGAGAGACAAGTCCTAGTACAACATATTTAAGAAAGAAATAAAAATAATATTCGAATTTTAAAATTCGAAGGGTATATATTATAGGAATGCAGCTGACTGTACCTTTACGCCTTTGTAGTATAAATCAATTGGCAGTTTAGCTAATTCCAAGGGTAAAATATTCACGTTATCATTACAGGTAGGCTTTTGCCTGATTTAGTAAGGTCTTACGTCTTTATCAGCCCAACAGAGGCATGAGTTAGGGATTTTCGATTCGCATACGCGTTGATACAAAAGATTAATTGTTTATTATCTAGGTTACATTTACTTAATCCCCTTAATTAAGATGGATTATATGTGATGTGGTGCGGTGGGAATACGCTGATAAGCTGTAAATGAAACATAAGCCGAGGCTTTGTAAATCATTCTTCTATAATTTACCGTACGCTGTATATTTCAAGCGAATAATTTGAAAGATAAGCTTGTTATGGGTATGAAAAGGTGGTAATTAGCGAATTTTTATGAAAAGTTTTCAGTTATTGATGTCAAGATAGGTGCAGTAAATGGTGCAAGAAGGATAATATTGCAGTAATTCAATTTGTGCAGTAATTGGTGCTGTAAGGATAGTGTTGCAGGTTCGATTCTCGCTCGGGAAAATATTTGAATAACCCTCAAATATTTCTTTTATTATAGACTTTTGCGGATTGTTAAATTATATGTCTGTCGTGTATTTGTCTAGTTAATTTAAAAAAAAACACGTAACGTTATTATTTTACGATCAAATTGTAAATTAATTTTTAACTATTCAGCCGCCGAGGCTGTTGACTTACGAGTTTGTAGAAAGCCTTCGGTTAATTCTGAGTTAATTAGGAATTCTGTCGCAAGGCTGAGCAAACTAATACTAGCAGACTAAACAATGCCATTTGACGTCGTTTGTTCCACGAATCTGGAGACAGCCAACCCTTCCCTCTCATTAAATATGAACTGTATGCGAAGGTGTCTAAGTAACATTGGCGAACTGTTATAGGTACACAACAATGAAAACAACCATTCTAGTATCTGTAGACTTACCTACAAATGTATGCAACAGATAATAAATATTTCTAACCGAGTAATCGGATATTTTACTCTTAATATAAAATAGCATATTCTATTATTTCTCAATATAATTGTACTGCGCTTGAGTATTTTAAAAGTTTAGTCACTAAAACAATACGATGTTCGTATGTTTTATATCTTGCATCCGTCAAAAATATTTCCTATAATAAGAGAAAGCGCTACAATCACCTCAATTTGGATCAGAGTAGTAACTTAGTTTGGTTTTATAAGTTTAACGTGTGTATCTGTGTATCATCGTACCTCCCAAACATATCAACGGATTCTTTAATTTGAAAGGTAACTTGATGAACGAGAATACTAAAAAAAATTAAATCAGTTTTTTTTTATTTATTCTTTATTATACAAGAAAACTAGGTTGTTTAACAACCTTCATAATAACTTGAACACCGTCTATCGCCTTTTGCCCAATGCGCGGTAAGCATAGAAAAACGATGGTTGCATTTCCAGTTGTCTTACTACAGCGATATTAAAACGTCTTTGAGTAATATTTCATACGTATTCCTTGATAGAAGCACAAAATAGTTAGGCCTAGAAGGATGGCTCAATAGGAGTAGTTTTCAGATAATAGATACATAAGTAAGCCCTTAGAAAACATCCCACAGAAAAGATTAGAGGAGTGTTTATATTTAATTTTATGTAGGCGTAGTACTTTCATATTGTATGTTTTTGTATAATAATAATGTCCTCCTGACCGAATTTCGGTCACAGCGGCCAATCTCAACGGAGATTAGCCATCGACGCGGGAGATATTATAGTGCACAAGTGTGTGCGCAAACACAGGTGCACTCTCTATTCCCTCACTCTCATAGTCCGATGGGACGGCAATCCGACACGACCGGAGAGAGATCAGGCGCAGGGCCAACGGCTTTACGTGCTTTCCGAGGCACGGAGTTAGTGATAATTAATTTATAAAACGCACATAACTTACGAAAAGTCAGTGGTGCGCGCCTTGGGTTCGAACCCGAGACCTCTGACTTGCCAGTCAACGGTCACAACTACTAGGCTATCACGACTCCACATTCTGTTTTTGTATATTGTATATAATATGTAGGAGTGTAGTGATAACCGTTTCTTTTTTTTTGCAGAAGGGAAACTGCGCCTTATGCAAACCGTCCCGCTCGGGGATGCGAGACGGTTATGTCGTGCTCTCAGTGTCTTATAGTGTTTTGACCGTTGAAGCCAAGTCAGATGTCTCAAGTTTGAACCCATGGCAAGCACCTCATGACTTTTCGAATATTATATACATATATAATATATTATAATTGTATCATCGGAGAGCTCGCAAAGCCGTCGATTTTGTGCCTGATCTTACTTTTTTGTCGGATTGCTATATCATCGGTCAATGAAAGTAAGAAAGTAGAGAATGCGCCAATGTTTGCGCACATTATTGTGCACTAGTATCTATCTCCTGCTCAGTGCTGATCATCGTTAAGTTTCTATGACTGCTATGACCAAATATTCAGTCAGAAGGATATGGAAATATTTAAAAAAAGTTATGAATTGGGACAAATTTTTACGCAAAAATGTAACTATCAGTCAACTATAGTCAGTTGTTTTTGTGACTTCATGCAACAATGAAACAAGATTAAATAAATAAATAGATCAGCTGTAACTGTCCCAATATAGGGCAAAGGCCTTTTCTCATACAGAGAAGGATTGAGCATTAATCACCACGCTAGCTCAATGCGGGTTGGCGATTTCAGACTATTAAGTCCAGGTTTCCTTACGATGTTTTCCTTCACCGTTAGTCAGTGGTGTCTTAGATTAACTAAGAAAGTACATGTGACATTGAAAAAGTCACATTGGTACATGCCAGGTTCGAACCCACACCCACGCGCTTGCAAAGCGGGTCCGTAACCAATGCGCCACCACGACATTTCGCTGAAACAAGATTAAGACAAAAAAAATGTTTAGGTTCTTTGTTATTTCATTATGTTTGTTTAATACGTTGTATCGTTTGTTATCCTTTCATTTTACACTACTCCTAGCTTGTGGCATAAACAAATTGCGGGAAAAGAGACAGCTGACGCCATGTTTTTCTTTAATTAACTTACAGACAAGCTAACTGGTGCTGTCAGTAATATTAGTAGGTACTAGTAGTAATTATCATCTCGTTTCTAATTTATTATTAAAATTGACTTTCAATGGAAGAACATTGCTAACATTCCTGTGGCTAGACTTATTAGGCCAATAATAAATAATAATAATTTAAAAAAAACTGGCCATGTGCGACTTGGACTCGCACACAAAGGGTTCGAACAAAAATGAAAAAAAATAACAGGTTTTTTGTTATTATTTTATTTTATTTTTAATATTTGCTGTTAGTGTTAGTTAGTTAGTTATAGTGGCAACAGAAATACATCATCTGAAAATTTCAACCGTCTAACTATCACGGTTCATGAGATACAGCATGGTAACAGACGGACGGGCAGCGGAGTCTTAGTAAAAGGATCCCGTTTTACCCTTTGGGTATGGAATCCTAAAAAACTATATAGGTATAATACCAATTCTTAAATTTAACAAATTAAGAAGTAAAAACCTACTTTATAATTTTGGAAATAAAATATATATTTTAAGTTTTATTATTAAGTTTTTACACAGTACATTACTTACTAGTATTACTAGTTCTACTTAATAACTGCTGTACTGCTTACCTTATATTTCAACTACGGATATAATCATAAATTGTTTACATGTTACAAGAAAAAATCCGTAAACGGATAAGTAATTCCTAGAATCCAGTACCTATTTTATTAATATTTCATGGATGTTTTTACACGTGTTTCGTGGGTTAATCTCATGTTTTTATGTAAAACTGAACATAAACCGAATAAGTTGTTTGTTTTTCTTTTTGAAAATGTATAGAATATTCTATTCATACTAAAGGCACCTTGGAATTAATTAATTTTTAGATATAGAAAATACGAAATGGGGTTAAATTAGATAGAACAAAAGCGAACGGTATATAAAAATACCGTTTTCTAATAAGTCTAGTTTTGCTGAAAATATTAACATATACAACAATAGACTGCGATATGAGGCAGAGATGATTAAATAATTAAAGCTTCATTTTTGAAATTTTTTGGATGTACCTAGGTCAGAAATAAAAATAAACAAATATGGAACATTGTTTAGATTAAAGTTGAGCAAAGATAAATAAATAATTATAAATAAAATAAATCAGCCTGTAACTGTCCCAATATAGGGCAAAGGCCTCTTCTCATACAGAGAAGGATTGAGCATTAATCACCACGCTAGCTCACTGCGGGTTGGCGATTTCAGACTATTAAAGTCCAGGTTTCCTTACGATGTTTTCCTTCACCGTTAGTCAGTGGTGTCTTAGATTAACTAAGAAAGTACATATGACATTGAAAAAGTCACATTGGTACATGCCAGGTTCGAACTCACACCCGCGCGCTTGCAAAGCGGCTCCGAAACCAATGCGCCACCACGACAGTTAGTTAGTAGTTAGTTGACAGAATAAATAAATAAAAGTTTTATTTTATGAGCAAGGATAGTGTAGCTTTTCTAGTCCACTCACCTTGCCTACTAGTCTACACACCTAGGTGTAATGATGAAGCTAATAAACAGTGATAAACCATTGTACCCTGGAATAGCTGACATAAAATGCTCAAATCATTAAATTACATGATATTTGAGGATCACAAAACTCCAAATCTTACATCGGATCGTCAGTCCCCTGCACTTATAATCCATGTCTTAGTCAGCCAATTTTCTAATCCAAGATTGAATGTATTGGATTGAGTTTTCATGAATATCTACTTCCATATAATCGCTGATATGTCGCATTTTAGAATTAGCCATCTTGGATTCAATAATTTGACCTGATATTCGTGCTTAAGATCTCAAAAACCATGGAAATGACTATTAGAATAAATATGGAATTAGAATCTAAAATAGACTTATACCTTTTCGTGTGCAATGTGTCCTAAAGCTATGGAAATATCCCGATCAATGGCATCGATGGGTACCCCAAAACATTTAAAGACAATAATTTTAAATTTTGACTCCTTTCTGCAATCAAACTTCCATCGTAAAGTCGTGTTATTACTGCGAGCGATACGCGTAAAACGAAACAAGAACGCCAACTGGAGCACCAAATTGCTTGAAATTTCAGTTCTCTGAAATCCGACATCTCACCTACATGTTAAAAGTGTACAGAGCTTGCCAACTAATAGCAGATAAAACACACACATAAACAATGTCTTGGTAAAATATTTTTTGTAAATACCTGTACACAAGTAAGAGTGATGACGTGAAGTGCCGTGTGGTTTCCGGCCTAAGAATAGAACCACCCCTACTCCTCCCGCGGGTGTCGTAAGAAGCTACAAAGGGAAAGATCCGGAGGATGGGCAGCAGCATCCTTCTGTGTAACAGCAATCATCTGCTACTGCGATCGCCAACCCGCTTGCCCAGCGTATGGGCAAATACCTCCAATGAGCGCACAAAGTGGCGCGCATAAGAGAGGCCTATGTTCAGCAGTGGACTTATACAGGCTGAAGAAGAAGTAAGAGTATTTGACTATCAAAGATCAAAAGCTCAAATTCAAGATTTTTTATTATCATGTCTCCTTGTGTTTTAGATATAAATTGGCCATTATGTGAATTATTTCTTTTGCTATTTAATAAAAAAATTGAAAGAATTTCGACCTCTAGTTTATTGAAAACTACTTACTTACCCGTGGTAGTGCTCACATGCTTCGAGTCGTATTTAAGTTCAGTGCCTAACTTATTGTAATCGATTTCGTATAGAAGCCTTAAGAAGTAACAAAATTATTTTCAGTTCATTAATATTACGGAAAATTAATGATAAAAAAATATTATGGAAATCTGCACGCCTAACAGCAATCCAAAAATAATTTTGGTTGGTGTTAAGTCTGCTACCCCAGCCAATATGGTGGACTTAACCTACCTAACCCTTCTCATCCTGAGAGAAGGTCTCACCCTGTGGTACAATAATGGGTTGATATCATAGCTGTAGGTAAGTAGGTACAACACCGCATGTCGCGCGCACTTGTTTCACGTAAATTATGGGTAGCACAGACGCGCCGCGACCAAACTTGCTGTTTTTGTTTCCAAGATTAACGATGAACAACGGCCCTCGAAAAAACGTGTCACAGAAAACGGATATCGCCCAAAACTTTGGCGCATAAATTTTCTTTGTTCGGTTTTATAGCGTTTATGTAAATAATGATACAGCCCTTTTATGAGTTTCGTTCTCTTTCCTTGATGTTTATTAACTACTTGTGGGTTCAATCTGCAATAAATAAGATGGGATGCGAAATTGTGGTAATAAAAAGGCACTTTGGATTAGCATGTTGTAAATAGAATTAAATTTAATGGTAGGTTCGTGTATACCAGCGGTTTACACAGTGATTTTTAACGTGTTATCCGAAAATATTTGAAAAAAATTATAGGTGTAATAATATAGAGGTCAGAAGTACCTATGGGGTTAGTTTCTGGCTTTGCTTTAAACTTCGAACCTAACTCCAATTCTATTTTTACTGCGAAAAAGTTACAAATTCTTTAATCAGCCAAGAAACAATGCGCGCATAAGCACGTGCTTTTGCACTGGGTTCGTAGTTCAAGAGAAACCACCCTGATCTTTTGTAATTCCTGAACAAGATTCTACCGCTGGATAGTGTATTTAATGTTAGGAAATTATTTTGTCCATACTACTAAAAAATATATATATAATATATTTATTGTATAAAACTTTAACTTTCTAAACCCAGACTGGAACAAAAACAGCGATAGTACAACAAGCATCCACAATTAAATAGAAGTAGAACAGACACTGTAAGTAGATTATTTGCAAAAGCAACCGCATTGTATTTAACGTCATCCGAACAAATAAATTACGACTAAACTTCATACGGTAGCGTAGTTTCCGTATACACTCGAAACTATTCTATTGTTTCACCGTTTTTCCCAAACAAAAGTTATATTATGTTTATGAGAAATCGGAAGAATGTTGGAAAGAAAAACAATAATCCCTTATCCTTTCTCGCATATAAAGGTTAGAGATAAAATTATGTTGGAGACCGTACAGACAAGTTGAGATGAGTTTAAGTGAGAAGACAAGCTCTTTCAAACCTTTTTACCTTAAGAAATCTCTGTTTTACTAGACCAGAAGACCATCTTCTTCATCGTATAGTTGATGAATAACCTGTTGTCAGAGTTTAAACCACCCATAGGCCTCTAACATGGCTTTACACACCGTCGAAAAATCTCTAAGGTGTGGTGGTTTCCTCACGATGTTGTCCTTTACAGTTTTAGCAAGTGATAAATAATTATCATTAATCGGAAAAGTCGGTCGAAAAGGTTGTGAACCTACGACCTTAGACTTGGCAGTCCAACGGTCAATCCACTAAACTATCACTGCTTTCCCCTGAAAACGAAATTGGTTGTATAAAAATATAAACTTTTTGTCGGTGTTGCATGCAATTTCTAAGTCAAAGAATGTCCATACTAGTTAAATTTACGACTGCCATTTTGTAAATGTAATTAAGCAATGGCTGTTTATTCGTAAGTATGGTTTAAATTGCAATAAAAGTTCTTTATAGTGACCATTGTTTCTTCGTTGCAATAAATACGTTATATGTATACCTAATATATTGGTCATAGAACAACGGCCCGAGTAGAAATTTAAAATTTTAAGGAGGTTTTCAACTCAACTTCATATTTTTTGTATGTTACGCGTTAATTGTGATTATTGTTAACCGATTTTGATAATATTGTTTTTTATTTAAGTTTTTTCTCCAGGCTACCATAAATATAACATTTTGGAGAATAGAATTTATTCCTCATCGGATGATAGCAAATCTCTCTTAGCAACTAATTTAGCTTTTTTATTGTGTTCTGCAATGGGGTGGTTCCCTAGCTCTCTCCGATAACCATAAATTCCGTAACAAACAAGACATTCAAACGACTTCCAAAAATAACATCACATACTTAGAATTGACTATAAGATTACGTTTAGCTTAAATCACTTGTCTTACAGCTCATTTTGGTCGCACGGATGAATGTCAGACATAATCTTCTGTAGTCTGAACAGAATACCTCAAAACATTCAAAAGTGACTTTCCCAAGATGTAAACTCCTAACACAATCATCCAACAGATTATTATATCCGGCAACTGGGATAAACACCGCTATTTTCGGGTCCGCATTATCAACAAACTTGGCCTAACAGAAGTTACACCAAAGTAACACTCGTAGTACTATTTCAAAGAGCCCCGAAGTTTCTGTATTATTTAAAGTACTTAAAACCACAAGCAAAGCCATAGGATTGAGAACTTTATATCTGATTTAGCGAAATCATATTTCCGGGTCGGAATAGATAATCGAGTCGATTAATAGGGTTTCTTCAGTAGGTATTAGGTATTTTTTAACAGTTGAAATATAGGCCGTACATTGACATAGACTCACACCTGATTCCTCAATCAAAATCAAAATCAAAATATTTTTATTCATGTAGACCATTAGGCACTTATGAATAGTCATAATTCTAATATTGTTTGTTATAAGAGTGACTCTAGTTGCCAGTTCCTAGGGCAGCCTACCCTTCATGGAGAAGAACCTGGCAAGAAACTCCATGGTTGCTCTTTTAAATAAATGGCTTATAATATTTTAGGTTACATTGTTCTGAGGTCTTATGTGAGAACAATGTCAGTCGACTAAACACAAGTACATCTTAAATATATTTATGCTTTTGATAGAATTACCGTAACAGCTATGAGCTGACCAGTCCCAACAGACGGCACCCGTTCACGAGTATGACGCATGCATCAGCCATCGCCTAACTCAACCATATTGTAGGGAATCAAACGACCCGACACACAACGCCACCGCTATCAGAACATTTCTGTGAGCATGACATACCCAAGCCGTACAGCAATCATCACGTTAATAAAAACTAAGTTGGAAGGACTACATGGTGCTCACATAATTACAAACATACTTACATAGTAAGCAATACAAATACATGTCGGAGTATTCAAAAATATTAAGTACCTATTCTATAATAAGTATTCAATATGATGTCAAAGCACAATAAAATTGATTTTGAATATTAGTAAAGTTCAATCAGCGCTAGTGGGTCGCAGTGTGCAGGAGGGAGTAGTATGCCACACATCTTTATCTTCAATGTAATCCTTCAACTTATAGTAAGCCTTTGATATTAGGATACCTTTAATAACTGTTTTAAACCTAGCATCCGGTAGATCCTTAATTATAGAGGGTATTTTGTTGTAAAACTTAATGCAGTTACCCATGAATGAGTTTTTAGTTTTAGAGATTCCCAGAGGGGTAGAGGGTGTATTGTAACGATTACCACAATCTTTATTTTTCTTCGTCTTTTTTCATTAATATCTAATACCTAAACTTTTTGCTTACATTGCTACAATCAACGGTATCTAGTAAGAAATTAATATGATGTCTAATAGCAGGTATTACTAGATATTAGTTTCATTCGTTCGTCGCATCGCCAGCGTGAAATTGAATTTTCAAGTAAAAGTCGTCTACTCCTTAAATTTTTAATATCTTGGGTTACATTATTGCAATTTTCGTAAGGATCTCAAATTTTTTTAATATGTCTGTTTTTTAACAGCTCATGTTATTCGTTGATAATATACCTTTCTACAGGTGAAAGAATTTTTAAAATCGGTTGAGCATAGTTTTTAGTGTATCCATTACAAACAAACAAATAATCAATTTTTTTCTCTTTATAATATTAGTAAAGATTTCCTATGAAAATCGATTAAAAGAAGGAATCGCAAATTTATTTCAATCTAAGCATTCGCTCTACTTTGTAAATTACTACATTATAGACGCACAAAATTGCAAGTTGAAAAAAAAAAATGATTTATGAGGGGTGAAAGTAGCTCTGCATAGCTCATATAAATCAAGAGTACCTACCTACTCAGCTGTGCGTCGTTGGCTCAACTTACTGCTGTGTGTCAAATTTTAGCTGTGCAAGAAATACCTACGTGAAATTACCACTAACCCTTATTCCTCATAACTTGATAAGGCTAGGTTATTTCTTACATAATAGTTCGCATTTTCGTGTGGGAGAAAATGTGAAATGTGTATAACGCTTATCTTTCCGGGCAAGTTGAGCTGACTGGGGAAAGATCCGCGAAATGCGTCATAATTTTATTATGTTTACTCCTCGACGCGTATTCGTAATTTGTTTATACGCAATGTTTGCGGTTTACTTTTTTAACCACCGACGCAAAAAGAAGGTTGTAACTAAGAGTTCGAAGCGTGTTTTCTAAAAATATTAGCTGATCCTTACGCGGTTTCGCTCCCGTAGTCCTAATTTTACCCGATCGCAGTGCCACCTACTGGGTCCAATTGTGGATGGTTTTACTTTCATGTATTTTATTAAGTTTCTTAGAGAGATTTCATCCTTATAAGATCCGAACAATCAATGCAATAAAAGTACAGGGTATATTTTTACAGATTTTAGTCGGTTTGATTCCCGGGTGTGGCAACCGAATTTTCGAAAATCTTTGAATACAGTTTTCTTTGTATTGAATAATAAAGGAATGTTTTCTTTGAGAAAAATTTTCTATCTACAGTATTAAGAGTACTTTCCCTTCTGGTGGTATTACAAAATTCCATCCAGCATAGATATATTGTTAGTATATAAGTTTGCAGTGTGAGTTTACAAAAAGTAAGAAAATCTTTAACACGTTCACTGCCACGCCGCAGACACAATGCAATTCTTATTGTTCGCGGTCACCGTTGCCCGCGGTGGCAGTCAAAGGCTTAAATAGTTCTCGTAATTCCCTTTTAATCTTAATCCCGACCCGCTAACAAGAGGAATATCTCTCAAAGGAAGATAACAAAGTGCCAACCTGCTACCTACTAATAGCGATACTTAATACACGCAGTGAAGGAAAGGACTTAATTAGTAATCAATATCCTTGATACCGAGCGAGTTGCAAGAAACTATTATTAATTTTAGTATGGAGCTTAATGACCGTCACAGAATTTATCTGTGCTACTAACGTTCTTGTTTTAATAACTACGATAGAATTAATTGAATAACTTTTAACGACCGGTTTAGATAAGTTTACTAAAAGTATGGTGGATAAGAAAAGTCTTATATATAATAAGACACTTGTAGGGGGATTTATTCTTAAACTACAAGCCTAATATTATACTAATTACTATTTAGTAACTAACTATTAAGTTAATCAGCCACGTTTCCTGGCTGATTATGGTATTTGGAATTTTTGGCAAAATATTAATACTTAATAGAATTTGGTTCATAGATCTTGAGTAATATGTGCTTTTTATTAGGCTATCTATGCTAAAGGGTTCTTGAGGGAGAATGTGCAAAAAATCTAAGGGCAGAATAATAAAGAAAAAAATAAAAAGAATAAAAAATGTCTTCTTAAAACTTCGTTTTAAGTTTTGTAACAAAACGACAAGTGCGACGATAATCGTCATAGCAAAATGAGAGCACGGTGCACTTCTAGCACTCTTAAAACGATTCTCAACTTGATAAAATACTAACTGTGCCCCGCGGTGTAACCCGCCGCGTAATTCCCGTTCCCGTGAAACTACTGGAATTAAAAGAACTCTATGTCCTTATCCGAGGTCCCATCCATCTCTATACCAAATTTTATCAAAATCGGCACGGTGGCTTAGGCTTGAAAACCAGACAGATTTAAGTTAGAATATTAAAATAAGTTAGGATTTTATTTATTCACTTTTCGTCACAAAATTAAAAACTCGTGATGCAGGCAAAGTAACGGCTACAACCAGTATAATATAGAACATTCTGTTCACCATACGTGGCAAGGAATGCAAGGAATTAAAATTACATAAGAAACTCGCGTGACTTCGCCGACAGAAATACCTACTATGTTAAAATTATTAACATTGCTTACAATTTTCGCATGTAGGTACGAGTACCACACAGAAATTAATTAAGAACCGGAGTTTTAGATAATTTACTAGATACATAAATATTATGTGCACGCAGAGACGCGACTCAAGTGACTAACGGGTGTTCTGACTCAGCTCGGGAAAAGCCTTTAAGATGCCAATCGCTCTATAGTGCAGTCTCAATCGCACACTACACAAAATTACTGAATATATAGTTATGAAAAATCGCAAAAAAAAACAAGTTATGGAGAATAAACAGTACAAAGTTTTAAAAAAACTAAAATAGTTTGTACAAAATGGCCTTTGTTCAACGGTGGACGTCTTCCGGCTGATGATGATGATGATGACAAAATGGGGTAGATGCAAAGTTTTTTTATTTATATAAATTCCTAATAACTAGCCAGTGTTTATTTCTAAAAAAATACCCTAACAAAACTTTATTCATTAAAGTGGGTGGTATTGTAGGTATACAGTCGATATCGAATTATTGTTTTTAATACATCTAAAACAATTGGCAATCGTTTTCCTTTTTGGACGGAATCCCAACTCGTTGACAATATGAATATTATTCCGTTTTAGTTTCTCATTTCGGTTACATACCCGCGGGCCTTACAAGATAACGTTTACGAACAACACGGTGTAATAGAAGGAACAATATAAAACAAATTAAAATATGCGTGCGTTCGTTGTAGTGATTAAAAAAACTGTTTTATGTAGTAAAACAGGTAGTTATGATAACGTTAAGGATAAATATTTACGTGATACCAATCTTTTAACATTCAAACACCGAGAAATGACACTCGATGCCGGCGTCTACGTGGGAGTCTAAGGTTTAAGCTGGGTATCCGCTCACTGTTCGGGGAGTTTTTTATCCATGACTTTTTTGTTAGGTGCAAGGTTTAATTGGTTACCAACTAATTATTACTAAGTATAATGTGGGAATTATCAATAATAATTTATTCGATTCAATTTAACAGAATAGGTACTTCAAATTCACTGCGCCATTAACTAAACTGTTTGTCAATTAACTAATTGGTATTTCAATTCTCGCAAATACTAACAATTTAACTGTTGATAATATTATAATAGATACATGCCTACTTTATAATTGTTTTAAACTTTCAATTTCGCGCCAAAGTTTCACGATTCGTTTGTTTTTAATTTGAGAGCCAATGGAAGCAAACGATACCTATATAATATAAAGGCATATATTTTATAATACAATTTTTCTTCATCGTATGGCTGATGAACAATCTGGTGTCAGAGTTTAAACCGAGTTTAACCTAGACCTCTCCTCTGATATGGTTTTACACACCGTTGAAAAATCTCTCAGGTGTGCTAGTTTCCTCACGATGTTTTTATTCACCGTTTGTAGCAAGTGATAGTTTCTAATACGCACGTAAATCCGAAAAGTCAGAAGTGCGTCAGAGGTGGTGGACCTTTGATTTGGCAGTCCAACGGTCATACCACTAGGCTATCACTGTTGTAAGGTGAAACAGAATATTAAAACACTGGCGGTAAACGCGATGACACCGCGTTCAAAACTCAGCCTTAAATAAAAAAAAGATACCCACCTACTTCAAGATTCCATTTTTTTTTTCGACCACTTGCAGCTAAAAGCTTTACCTTTTTAATTTTCTTCAAGTAACATCATACACGTTCGCTGGTACGTGTAGGTGTGTGGGACAGTTTCCTAAAGCAATAACAACTCGACCACGACGTCCGGTCGCGCCATTAACTACGGCATTATCTCGTTGGTTCTCTTTTCAAATATTTTGACATTTTATTTTTTTTATTTGCCCTGACGCTCGGGCTCGTGTTCGCCAAAAGATAAAGTGATTACATTTCGTGTTGCTCTAATGCTATTCGACTTTATAATGTTGGTATGTCTTTGATAGAAGATGAACATCTTTGCTGTAGGATCACAAAACGTTATAATCACACAGGAGCTTTATGGAGAATTGCCAAACTTCTAAAAAACATAAAAGCCAAAACATAGTAGCAATATAGGCATTAGTGGAATGCCCGATACAAAAAGTATTTACCTAATTGATTATTTTAAAACATCGCTGATAGATCGCGAAAGTCATGATCCATCATTATCAATTCATTCGAAATACGCCCACTTCCAAAGGCAAATAGTGGAGTGCCGTAAGCTTTATACCTCGGAATCCAGGGCCAGTCAATGAATCTTTATAAAAACTTTGGGAATGTGTTTTTAATAGTCTACAGACTAAAGTTAAAAAAAAAAATTTCACCGATCTCAATTTTTTTTTTTTTTTGGAATTTTCCTTTATTTATATTAAGTGGAATGCTGTAAGACATAAAAATGGTAAAACCTCGGAATCCAGGGCCAGTCGATGAATCTTTATAAAAACTTTGGAAATGTGTTTTTAATAGTGTACAGACTAAAGTTAAAAAAAATTGACCACTCTCGGTTACAACAATTTTTATTAACCAATTTTAAAAAGGAGGAAGTTCTATGTTCAGCTGTATGTATTTTGATTTATATGTTCACCGATATCTCAGTCAATTGTGAACCGATTTTGAAAATTCTTTTTTTCTTTGAAAGAGTATATTCTCAAGTTAGTCTCATAGAAATATTGTCATGATCTGATCATGGACTTAGGAGATATGGAACGGAACTCTTCGTAGGATAATAGCAGAATGGTCGTAACAAGTAATATTGGTTAGTTGATAAGCGCAGTCGATGGCTGATAAGTAATGAGGAAGAGGGGGATACGTGGTAACCCCCCCCCCCCCCCCCGCCTTATATCACTATCGAAGATTAGAAATATCGCGTCTGAAAAGGTACCTGTGCCTCGTTGTAGACTGGTCGTCGAAACTTCGTCGAGCACTTCCGCCAGCTCATATCGAAGCTGATCGGTCCGCTCCGTCTCGGTTGCTACCAAACCTGAGCAAGCCGTAGGCCAGTTGCCGCCAGCTCTACGCGGAGGTGGTCCGCTCGGAGACCGCAAAGAGTCATGGCAGTCAGGATCATTCACGGATACCGGACGGTGTCACATGAGGGCGCGTGCCTACTGGCTGGAACGTAGGAGTTGGAGGCGGAGGTTCTCGCTGAAGTCTATTGGCGAAGGACCAAGTGCGGGTGGATGGTGCCAGAGATCCTGGTGCGACAAATTTGGCGCAGCGAGGCCCAAGAGGACGTGCTGCGTCAATGGAAGGCATGGCTGGCGGTGCCGAATCACGGTCTCTGGACCGTCGAGGCGTTCCGTCCGCATTTTGTTGCGTGGCTAAAGACTAGGCAGATAATAGGGAGACGGCACGGCCGGCTTTCTTTCCGCTATGGTGCAGGTGTTGTCCGGGCATGGTTGCTTTGGGGAATACCTGCACCGAATGGCTAGGCGGGAGGAGATCCCTGTTTGCCACCACTGCGGATTCGCTGTGGACACGGTCTAGCACACTCTCGAGCAGTGTCCGGCTTGGAAGGTGCAACAGCGTCCCCTCGGCCCGACAATCCACCAACAGAGCGTCCGCTGTCGGCCGTAATGCGAGCTGCGAGCTTCTGCGAGGAGGTCGTCTCGTACCGTACGTGCGTGACGGTCTTACGTGTGTGGACTTCCGGTATAGGCCACAAATTTCAAATATTAGCCTCACAAACGACATCGAAAGGAACTAAAAAGCTTGAAATAACTTTAAATTTCGATGTTTTTTTTTTTCGATTGACGTTTGTGAGGCTAATATTTGAAATTTTCAAAATATTTTTTTTACGATATTTAGTGATGTTTACCCCTTGTGATTTACCCCCCCCCCCCCCCAGACTTTTGTGAGGCTAATATTTGAAATCCTTATGAAAAGCCCTTTCAAACGATACCTCACGCGATATTTCTAATCTTCGATAGTGATATAAGGCGGGGGGGGGGGGTACCACGTCTCCCCCCTCTTACTTATTACTTGTCAGACATCGACTGCGCTTATCAACTAACCAATATTACTTATTACGACCATTCTGCTATTATCCTACGAGGAGTTCCGTTCCATATCTCCTAAGTCCATGATCAGATCATGACAATATTTCTATGAAACTAACTTGAGAATATACTCTTTCAAAGAAAAAAAGAATTTTCAAAATCGGTTCACAATTGACTGAGATATCGGTGAACATATAAATCAAAATACATACAGCTGAACATAGAACTTCCTCCTTTTTAAAATTGGTTAAAAATAATTGTTGTAATCGAGATCGGTGAAATTTTTTTTTTTAACTTTAGTCTGTACACTATTAATAACACATTTCCAAAGTTTTTATAAAGATTCATCGACTGGCCCTGGATTCCGAGGTTTTACCATTTTTATGTCTTACGGCACTCCACTAAAAGGCTTCCCCCAAGGTTTTCCATACTTGTCGGACTAGTATCGCAACAGCATCTACAAAATAATATAACGAAACTGTACGCTAACCGTCCAACTTCAGGAGCTCGTTCAAAATACTTTTTCTAAACAATAGCGGAAATTTTCCCAATTAATACAAACTGCAGACTGCAATTACCCGGATTAGTACTATCTTGTTACAAACTTGTTCACACGTACTGTTGTACAAGGCAGCTGTTAAAACAAAACTTATAATTATTTACCACTTCAACCTAAGCAATTCTAAAACAAAGGCACACTCGGAACTCTTCCTATTGTTCTTGGAACAGATAGTTTTCACCTGTAATTAAAGTTTGCGGGCAGATTATATTGGCTGTGATTGCAGGCAACTACTTAATTAGAGAACGGGGGCAATCCCTGGAGAGGCGATCGGATCAAGAGTGCCCCCAAAGATTTACTGCTCTTGACCTCACTTGATCAAGTTTCTCCGAACAATTTGTAATTATAACATCGATTACGATCAGTGTAACAATTACCGAGTTTAATAAAGCAATAATGTTTGTCCTGGTTTACGAGTTTCGCAATTGATGACCGGCGTTTTAATGGGCACAAAAGAATAATATACCCTGTAATGTTTGTCATACCGATTGTTCGTCGGGTAATTTCGGAGACTTTCCAAACTAATTATACATTCGTTCGTCGTCTCCCACGTCTCGAGCAACTTCGCTGGAAAATTGGAATTTTATACTCTCGTTTTTGTTACAGAGTACTAAAATGTGTAGAAAACATTTTAAATTTAATTTTTTCGCAGAGTCCGTGTTTTATTGATATTGCTGACGGTCGTAATTATTTTATGTAAAAAAAAGTCGTCATTCAATAAAATTGTGGTCATTTTAGATGTAGATATATTGTAAATGCATTTATTTAATGGCTTTATAACGTTATTACATAATTATCCAATATTAATTAAATAAATAAGCATTGGTAAAGCTAAATAAACAAGACAAGCATTAAATATTATTGTCAATTCATTAAATTGAGCGCTATTCAATTTAACGGAGATGTGAAGAACTAAAATTAGTAAAACTAGTATTTCCTCATTTTAAGTAAAATTGCACCATATGCGACGCTCCAACAATAATATTCAAACAATCAATACAAAATTGAAAGAATCGAAATATGCTCTGGAATTTTCGATAAAATATTTTATTTAACCTTCTTTGGAGTAACCTTAGCCGGCTTCTTCCCCTTACGTCTCCCCCTCTTCGTTGGACCGCAAGGAGACTTTGGCTTTGGATCAACATTTAACATAACAAATAATGATTCCTGAACACAAAATCCAGGAGGTGGTGGACAGGATAATAGGCTATTTCGCCCACATATAGGCTCAGCTGCAAATCTGCCATTCCTGCAATTACAAATATTAGAGTAAAACAAGGGGTCGTTCGTGGGCATTTCAATTTGTCCTTCTTTCTCTGTATTTTATGGTTGATGAACAACCTAGTGTCAGTGTAAACCGCCTCTGACATGACTTTACACACTTTCGAAAAATCTCTCAAGTGTGCCTCAAGTAAAAAATAATATTATTTATATTATTATTTTTTACTAACGAAGATTGAGTAAATGCACAACGAAACATTGTAATATTTAAAAAAGAAAGTATATTTACTTACTGAGGACCAGCTGGTGGTATACCTCCACATTTTAGGGTCTGGATGATGTTGTACACGTCAGTTACTGTTAGATCCTCCTATAAATAAATATGTACATAAGTACTGTAAGTATGAACAGTGTAGCTGTATTGCTTCGTGAAGGCTATACTTAGCCTTTGGGCAAGGTACAATACATAAAAAAATGTCCATAAACCTAAAGCCTATTCTACACCATACGATTTTGATTAGCAACCGAATTGTGTCACACACCTACAATATTAATGCACAATTTGATTTTTTGCTATCAAAATCATTGTGTATTATGCAACCTTCAATACTACACCTACACGGTCAAAAATATTGTGCACTTAATACGATTGCGGAATACAATCTATTATAATCAACACAAGAGACAATTTGAGTAAATTATCAATCAAATAGTATGATGTGGAAAAGGCTTGCACAGAGTTTTTTGTTGCTAACTTGTCATATATCATGGCTCAAGTCCCATAATACAAGGCACGAGTTATTTACCACATACCGGGCTCAGTTCCTAACACTACTGGTTCTGAGAGTTGCCTGATGAACAAAAACAATAACAATTTTGCCGACGACTGAATCGAGCACCTCGTGATCAATTATCGCGCTTTCTACTAATGTACCAACGAGCCAAGCAAGTCACATGTTTTTTAATAATGATATTAAAAGAAAATAATATCGTCCGCTTTTGAGGCAGGTTTAATGACGTCGTTATCATTTTTATTTTCAACATTCAGATGAAAAAACATAGGTGTTTTAGCATAATTATATGTCAAAGAGGTTGAAAAATGGAACAAATGATTCACAAAATTGTGATAATTATATTTGTAACACTGAATGATGTCTAACATTTGTGAATGAAGTGAGTTTGCAACAAGAGAAGTTTGCGGACATAGATATTGGAGAAAAAAAACTTACATAATAATCGTCTTCCACGACCATGACAGGTGCGTTAGCGCATGCTCCCTGGCACTCAACCACGTCTACTCCGAACATTCGATCTGGGGATACACTTCCGACACAACAACAAGTCGCTTCTTCAACAGCACGGAGTATTACGTCGGAACCCCGCAGCATACACGGCAGCGTCTTGCATACTTTTATATTGAATTTTCCTCTGTATCGCCTGCAGTATAAAAACATAAACATTGTGATATCACCAGTTTCTGTAGCATACATTTTGTAAAAAAAAAGAATACGTTCGGCTAGGGGGACTCACGGCTCGGGAAGGGGCCCGGGGTGGATCGTAATATTAATATTTTTATGGCCCCTATTAAATGGGGCCATTAATATTAGGTATATACCTAGTACTAACTCAAAGCAAGACACAGAAGTAGGCTAGCTGGCAGACGATGAATCTAGCATTTGTCATAAACAAAATTCAGGTTTCACATTTTTTACGAGCGATTAAAAGCATCGGATGATGATGAAACTAAATTTAAGTCCTCATTGCTAGTGACATTTTCATAGCTTCGCTTAATAATATAATTTCTGTTATTATTATTAAAACTTGTGCATACCTTTTACACATACTATAGAAGGTGGCCCACTCATAAACTCTCATACGTGGCATACTAAGCATTTGCGCCACTTTATGCATGGCTGATATCGGTATCCAACCGATCTGTCTCTGAACTATATCCATTGCCATAGATATGGCTGACCTTTGCGAGCCTTCGGGGTAGTTTTGGATGAGCGCCTCGATACGCTGGAAAATAATTAAGAATATTTACTCGGTCTAGACACATTTAGCGGCTGATTACGCAAGTGATGACGTCAAATTGTGTCAGTATAAAGAGAGTAGATTAACTCACTAGTTGGTGACTTTAAGGTGAGTTTTTAAACGAGATTAGGTAATAAAGTCAGACCTAAGATCAGGATAGAAAGAGATAGGATAATCTTTCTATTCTGATCTGATCTTAGATCTGACTGTAAATTACCTAATCTTGTTTAAAAACTCACCTTAAAGTCACCAACCAATGATATTCATATTTATATTTATAGTGACATTCATATGATAGGTAAATTAGTAGCGCTCAGGCTATATCAAGTATGATACATGTTCGTTCAGGCTGGTTCAGCGTTGGATTGTATTTTTTAAATGAAAAAGCGAGGTTTTGTCCCCAAACCCAACTGGTGGTAAGCGGTGTTGGACGGTACAATCCAGATCCATTCCCCACATAGGTTTCACTGAACATCATTAGTCGGGTCGAGGCACCCTAAGTTTGGCGGTAAGGGTATGTCCGGTGAGTGTTATCATCCACGGCCACTAGCCACAACCAAAGCCTTCCAAGAAGCTTAGGTGTTGATCGCTGTTACTGTAACCTTTTTCCCATCATAAGTAGACTTTTACGCCACACAAAGACGTCGGTGTTCCCCGACATAACAAGACTCCCGATTGGTTACGTTATAATTTCTTTAAAATAAGATACTCAATAAACGTGGCAGCTGCTACCATCGTCAGTTCTAAGACCTGACTTCGTGAACTCGGCGCCGTTTAATAGACTATCAAAACTCCCAACTTAGGTCGTTTCGCTATACATAAGTTTGTACGCTCCTGTCGCTTAGCACCGCTCAATTTGGAATAGATAAAAATTTTGTTACTTAAGTGGTGAAGGTTCAGCTTTAAGTGATAATAAAGCACTTTTGTATTCAGTATATTGCTTGTTTTGTGAATAATAGATAATTATTCATACATTTGTAATATGGGAGACTAATCATGCATGCTTGTTGGGCCCGTTATGTCATTTTAATTACAATTTATTATGCATTTTAATAAGCGTATAATTTTAAAATAACTCTGATGTGTGTATTTCTGCTGCCAAGGCATTGAAGACCAACTTTAATATCACCAGAATATTACCACCTAGCGTTACAATTAGAAAAGTTATAGCTTTAATATCGTGTTTATCGCACAACATCAATATCGAGCAATATATTACGATCTGCAAACGATAAAGTTCCAACTGAATGTAATTAAATAAATTGGAACGACAAGCTTGTCTGTATTTTATATTCGTATATTTATTTATCAAGCAACACAGTTCTATAAATTGACACTCATTAAATAAGCATGTCAATGACAATACTAACTGGTCATTACAAATTAATTAAGCATTGATAATTTCAATCTCCATGTTGGTTAGTTAAATTATTTATTATTTTTAATTAAAGTGTTAAATAAATAATTAATTGCTATCAATCTGTCTGCACTTTGATTTTGTGGGTTTATACCGACAATTACTACTTGTCCATAGTAGGATAAATTATGCAAAATCACTGTTTATTAATGAATCATTTCATAATTGCCGAGTATTTATTAATTCGTATCAATATTTAAGGGTGCTAAATTCTAATGGCGTGAGCAAAGAATTTTCACTTTCGTTCAGCAGTTTATGAAAAAAAATGAACTTATTTATATTAAAATATATTTTTTTTATAATACTTTACAAATACTGGAACCATGGAACCATTCAACCAAGTCATTCAAAAATAATCAAAAATATGGCAATGTTTATTATAAAAAATATAATTCCATTATATTTATGGCGTAATGTCTGAGAGACAGCGTTTTTGATGGCTAAACAAACCTATGCGAGAGCAACATACCTACCACAGGCTGGGAATGTTTAATGTACCTAATGTAAAATGTAACAATCTATATTTTCCCGGAAAAAAGAACTAGTTTTCGAATATTCATCCTATTCTCCAAATTACAACGCAGCCATAAGCTATTTTAAATGAATTCAACAAGTTGTATACCTTCATGTTAGCTTCAGTGAACTGAAAAGGAGTCCCGGCGTTATTATCACCGCTGTCTCGGTGCACCACCAGCTCATCCGATACTAATTTTGGAGTAGTGTAAAATGGTCTAACACGGATCATCTGTAAAAAATACTATTGTTACGTTTTCTTTTACGTTGTGTGTTTGTTTGTTTTGTCTTACGTTTTGTACCTCGGTACGGTAAATTCACCACATTCTTACTGTATCAAGAGACACATGGCGCCATTAGAATATTCTCCTGACCGAATACCTATCGGTCACAGCGGCCAATCTCAACAGAGATTAGCCAACTACGCAGGAGATATTATAGTGCACATGACGTGTCTGTGCAAACACAGGTGCACTCTCTATTCCTTCACTCTCATAGTCCGATGGGTCGGCAATCCGACACGACCGGAGAGAGATCAGGTGCAGGGCCAACAGCTTAACGTGCTTTCCGAGGCACGGAGTAAGTGATAATATAATTAATTTATAATACGCACATAACTTACAAAAAAATCAGAGGTTTGGTTACCTATTACTTCATAAATAT
Source organism: Protodeltote pygarga (assembly GCA_936450705.2). Lineage (NCBI taxonomy): Eukaryota > Metazoa > Arthropoda > Insecta > Lepidoptera > Noctuidae > Protodeltote > Protodeltote pygarga. The sequence continues at coordinate 7,252,610 of OW388249.2, read as the reverse complement.
AATTATAATAATGCACAGGATAAACAAACGATGATACTTCTGCAAAACTATATATTTGAGGAGAGACCTATATTAGGCATAATAACTTTAAAATTTCATCATAAATGAGAGAGAGGTTGCCATTACTTATATTAATTTTAATTCTCATATTTTTTACGTGTGGTAGGTGAGAATCCTGGTGGCAAAGTTTAATTGATATTATTTAATAAGAAAAAAGTTTAAACCATACAGGATGAAAATTTCTCATAAATTTGTAGGTACTGAAGAACTAAAAATATCAATACAGAGCTTACTTCTTACGAGACTTACTTCACAAGACACTTTCTTTGATTCATCATGCGTAAACGTTGAATAACTACAATATATAATGGATGAATGGATAACAAAGATTAATACGCATATTCTATAACCTTTTACTCAAAAAAGAGTATCAATATTTTTAGAAATACTTACAATTGGTAGACTGATCCTCAACTTTGAAATATTATTTACAAGTAACGACATTGTAATAAAAAAATATTATTTCGAAGGTTTTTAGAGTGAGATTACATCGATGGCGATGACAAATAAATATTATTTGAAATGTGACATTTTGATACAAAGTTGACAATATTAATTTTACAAATAGAATAGCTTAAGGTTTACAGGTTACAGGTTTTATTTCAGATTTGAACACTTTACTATCTATACCTTTATTATCTATACTTTTTTACAACGATTACGGAATAAACTTTTTTTTAAAAACATTTTACAAAAAGCCTCTAAAAAAATAAAATAAACACACCCTCATAACTCGCAGCTGAAAATATCCAAATCTTCCGTTTTCTCTCATAGATACTCAAATCGTATGGAAATTTAATAACTATTATTAAAATTTAGGTAAACGTCCCTAACATTACCCTGAACGATACCGCAAACTAATGTAAGTACCCAATATTCTAAATATTGCCTAACCAAAGTGTTTGGATAAGTTCGTAACGCCGAAAGAAAACATCGAGGAAAGTGATTCCAACTAAAAGTTGTTACCAGCCACCCAATATTAACGGATATTGGAAAAAGATGGTAAAAGATGGCTGTTGCCGGATCAAGGCTAGTAGGCACTAATATTCCCTGGATGCAATATCGGGGTTCATTGCCATAAAACCGCTCGAGGCGAATATCTTGGGTACGATATTGACCTTATAGCATTTCGCCGAGAAAGCAGATATCTGAGGCAATTTCAACATCGTAAATGATGTTTATCGTGGTAACCCGGTGACCCTCTACCTATGAACACTTGTCATGCGCCGCTGTATCGCTTTCCGTACACGTAGCGGTGACACGTGGAACTAAACTGTTCTTGTTGTGTACCTGCTCACATTATGTACAGCTAAGATCATACCTACTTATGCTTTCAGCGGCTGTACGACCAACTTAATCCACCCAGAGATACCTAAAACGACAGAAAACATATATTTTCTAAGTACATACAGAAGAACACTGAAGACGAAAAATACAAATTAAATGGATCAATCTTAAATAAGAAGAACTTGAATTTTTTTATACAAAATGTTAATTAAACGTTAAGAACGTTAATTAAAAACATAATTATAATAACTTAACTAGAGGATTAGACTCTATCAATCCACATGAGTCCATAATAACACCGAATGGTTCCAGGAAAAATCAACGCTAAAATTTCGACGACAAATTTAATTTCTTGTTGACTGCGGTAGCGTACTGTCGTTAGGTTGAAACGAATTTTCAATCGAGCGACAAAAATATTCAGCGCCGATTTTAAACGCAACCGGTGAATCGGTGATTCGTTAACACGTCTGCCTAACTTTTGAATCAAGAATATTCAAATGAGCGCTCCCTTAAAAAAGCTTTAGAACATTTTTTTCGTGCGGAATAGCAAATTCGAATTTCTGATTTTCGATTCACATAAATGATCTTTTATTTCTTTGTGAAAAATTGCTGGAAGTGAAAAGATGTAGGTACTAGCTGAACAAAGGTTTTTCCCATACATAGCTATACAACAGTGATCGTAAAGGGAAGATAGCGATAATCACCACAAGCGACAAAGAAACTCGTCGAGGTATGTTATTATTACTTCCAAAAAAAAATTACTGGTCATTCACAAACCAGGAAGACGTGGAAAATTTAACTTGAGGAATTTTATTATAAGTAAGTAAATTACATACTACTTTTCACCCCAACTTAAATACGGTCAGAGCAAAAAGACAAGTGTAAAAGGGAAAATTTCTCTAAGTAAGAGCAAATATAGGACCTTTTTGGTGTAAAGGGAAAGTGTGGTATTTTCATTTCCACTAAACGCCGCATTTCGTTTATAAGACGTACCTTTTTTATTAAGTTGGATAAAAGATTCTGTATACTTTAATCATAAAGTACCAAGTTGGAAAATTTTGGCATGGCTTAGCAGAATCGGTATTAAATAGATATAAAAGTTTTTAAGAACTCGTTTATTAACTAAAGTTTGAAACAAAAATTAGAGAATCCTTTATAACCTCCATTGTTTCGCTTCAACTGGGTACATTAAAAATATTTTAAAGTAGATAGAGATAAAATCTTATTCATTAGCCAAACAACTTTTGTGTGCGTACTTGATTATGTACTTAAACAACTTAAAATATAAAAATGTTTATTAATGGTGTAAAATGTAATAAAGAATAAGTTGTAGATGCATTATAAAAGTACTTACAAAAGTAATCTCAGAAAACAGTCTGGATATATTACAGAAGCTAATAAATATTAATTTTATTATGACATTACGGTCTTAATTGCCTTGCATCCCATAATGCTCTGAGATAACAGTGATAAATAATCCCAAGAAATACCCTACAGCGACAATTATTTATTATACGGATTAAAGGTTAATAATAACAATTCATTTATTTGATTAATTACAATGTTGTTCTAAAAAAATGTCGTGAACCGTTTTGTAAGTAAGAGTAGTTTGTTGTTTAGAGTTAGTAAGTTCGTCGGTATGGGTTCGAACCTGGCATGTACCAATGTGACTTATTCAATGTTAAATGTACTTTTTTATTTATTCTAAGACAACATTTATCTTTACATAATTATATAATATCTCTATAAATTGGAACGCGGCTTAATAAACCCAAAAACCCGCGAATAGCTAAAATCTATCACACCAACCAGATCAGCATGACTTCACCTGAGTTTGTGCTGAAAGACCTTTGTCTGATATAAGAACATGTTAACTATATAAATAAATTTTAAAGTCTAATTAAGACTACTAAGTAATCTAAGACTTTTTGTTTAAAACGAATGGTTACAGCATTTCTAAACCGATAAAATATTTAGTAAAAAGGACATGAGCTTGCTAGTATTGTAACACGATAGTTTTCATTAAAATAACACTACATTATATTATATATTTCGCCTTTCTGTTACACCAGGCATAAACACGACCAAACTAGTTATTTTGCTAAAAGTAGCACCGTTCAACGAACTGAATAACAGTCTGCATGTTTACAATGCGACATTTCGAAGAGAATGCCACGCCACGGCCCGCACCAGGATAATGTCAGTCTGCCTGACAGCGACTAGACGCGCCCACACCGAACTAAAGCCAGCTTTAGTTACCTGGTAAGCTATTTCAGGCACCCTAATAAGTGTTTCAATTCTGAGAATTGAGATTGTTCTGCTAATTAGGGTAAATTGCAGACAAATAGACAATTAGGTAAATTCGTGTAGATACTGATCACTGTGTAACTGCTTTTTCACATTGATAAAGAGATCACAAACACGACTAATAGCGTAAAAACTTTTTTTTGGTTTTTGGTTTTAATTCCCTTAGAATTGAACTGTGTTCAATAATTGCATTATTTTCTTTTAGGCAACGCAGGTCAGAACCCTCATTCGACAAGCTTACATCAAAATAAATACCCTTGTAGAAACATAATTTCCCTAAAATTCTTAGCTGCTGTCAAATTACAGTTTAGTACAGAATTACGAGTGAATTTTTAATGAGGGTCCCCCAATAAAATGTTACCCGAAATTTAGGGAGAATTTCCCTTTAGCGATGACGTAGTGTTCGTTTGACTGTAGGTGACTGTTGTACGTATACAGTACCACTAGAAATAGCAAACACTACTAACACACTAACTTGATGGCTACTTGTATTCGAGAGAGCTTCGAAGCTTCACGTACTAGAAGCTTAACACACAGCTACGAGTAGGTATTACTACTGATTACCTACACTACCCACTTGCTAATTATTCATGGAGTTTCCGGAGCTAATGGGGATAAAAGGATGCGTTGCTTTTATCTTAAATTTTAACTTTGAACGTTTTGCTTGAGGCAATTACCGTCGTACTACGACTACAAGTAGGTACAACAACCATGAATATCGAAAATGTTTATAAATAATTAATTCCTAACTAATATTATGTGACGTCAAATTCTACGAAATCCATATTTGTCATGTACAAAGGCAGTACAAATCCGGGTGAAAATTTTACGTGAAGGATTAAGCTGACGCCATGAAAGGGAATCTACTAAAAGAGCCCCGACATCAGAACCTCTCGAATGGACGCAGTTTTACTCTCGTTTCGTAAATTTGTTTTGCAACCACACTTGATTATAATGTGACACGCATTATATTGTAACAAAGAAGGCAAAAGTGTCTCAGGACCGCTTTTGATAAAGCCTTCTCAATACCATTCAATCAAAAATGTAAACGTCATCTTAATATTACCGTAATTTTTTATTATTATACATGTTTTAGCTTCAGAAATGTTGAAAGTACGTCAGCTTAATTATAACTATTAAAAAGATATAACTACTGATCCCTGCTAAGTAACAATCCTTCATCATCCCCTAAGTAGTAGAAACAAAATGGTAGAATAAATTCGGTAAAAATGGTGAATGGTACAGAATAGGCAGTTTTTAGGTCTTCAGAAATTGTTTCGATAATTCTCTAGCAGATATAGATGGTACCTATATAATATTTGTGATTACGAATAAGATATAGAATGTACCTTAATAATATTTAACAGCATTGACTCCATAGACTTACAGTAGAAGAACAAGCGGCTATAAGTGTTTTATAAAACTTGTGTTTAAAAGCTTCTGCTCTGGATATACTTCCCAAACTATATTTCTCAATACAAAAATAATGTAGAAACGTGACAAAAAAGTCAACAATAGACCCACTTGTACTTTTACCAACAACTGCGATAGTAAAACTTTACAATATGACGGGCTCTATTCAGATAAAAAAAAAATCTTGAAACATTATTCGGAGACTGAACTGGTTACGAAACTCTCTTGCAAAATGGGAGTACTGGGGACGCAAAACGGTTCATTCCCTTTGTTTTATGAGACAATTAAGACGCAAAGGGACGTCGGGGTGGCGAGAAGAGTAAATTTTTGTTCCTCGTAATAAAAGAAGCGGGAGCATTTAAATAGCAGATTGAAAACTCCTAACGATCTATGTTAAGTTCACGACGTAACAAGGATTTTGCGGTAAAAAAAGGTTACGCTGCGGTAATTTACATTTTATTATCTTGTGGTCGGATTTATATAAAGGTGTGTCTACACTACGCACCAAGGTTACGTAACAGTCCGTCAAGAGTCTGAGAAATTTATGACCTGTTTTCTATTTGAAGAAGCATGAAGAAGCTTTGTTTGTGTACATTTACCTGAATGAATGTGTACGTATACATGGGATGTGGGGATCGTACGAAACTTAATTTAGCTGACTTAATATGTATAATTGTACTTTATATTTGTTCTTTGGATTAACATTTTATTGTGTAATTTGGTGTGTTTTGTATGTGTGTGTAAACTCATTTTCTTGTATGGGGCACTGATTCAATTACTAAAGCTACTGAAATTATTGAAAAATCGAATAACACTTTTTTTTTTAATTTTCCTTTTTTCTTTGCAGTCACTTTCGAAGTCTATTCCATTTGTTTAAAATTTTACAATTAACTATTTCCCGTATATTATTAATTCATTTTCCAAACGTAACATTAGCTTCCCAAAATCTACGTGCAATATTCTAATATTCGTGTATGCTGTGCATGTCAAAGAGAACATACATATTTGAAATGAAGCGCTATTTTGTAGCATTATGCCATCGCTGCTCAGAATGACAAATGACTTCCTAAACACAACCGACGTTTAAATAAAAACGTTACATGACAAATTCCATACGATTCCTTTTCTTTCAATTCTCCGAGAAAAAATACTCAACCGCAAAAAAAAAACATTTACAGTTTAGGAGTGCACTCAAACAGTATTGTTTTGAACTAACAACTTTTCCATTAAAAGTTTCCAACAGCCTTTATGTAGCCATTTAGAAAATGTTAATATTTTATTTCTATTACATAAATTCTTAAAATAATAACAAACTTTAGTTAATTTTAATGAAGAAGTGCATGAGAAGCTTTTTGTTATACAAGAAGCTATTAAAACCACATGAAGCGGGTAACGAATTCCAGCCCTATTTCTGAAGTTTCTGAAGACGAAGCATGAACTTGGTGCAGTTTGTGTTTTGTTTTACTTTTTACATGACACGACATAACTCAGAAGTCAGCACCTTTGTACACGCGACAGTGTGTACTAACTACAAAAGGAAATGAACATTTTTAATGGGATATTTTATATTAAGTGTGATTAATTGCTCGACGTTTACTCCTGTTTCATGTCGTTTTCTTCTTCTTCTCATCGTTTTTCTTTTTTTTTAAAGGGGAAATGCGTCTTATGCATAACGTTGATGAATAACCTGCTGTTGGTGGTGGAGATAAAACCGCTCGAGAATATCTCTCTAGAGTGCTGTATTCCTCACCATTTTAAAAAGTGATGTATTAATTTCTATTATGCATAAATGCATAGGTATGTATTCGAAATGTCGGGGAGTGCCACCAAGAGCATCAGGCAGCCACTCACACGGACTAAAAACCAAACGTTGTTCCACGTCGGACCTCTGGAATTTCGGGGTTTATTTCTGTATTTACCGCGCTCACCAAAAAGAGCGTGCCTGGGTTCGAAGTTCGAACCTACGACCATTGGCTTAGCAATCTTATGATTATACTACTAGGCTATCACTTTTTTATGCATGACATTATAATTTGATTCTACATAATATGAGGTAGTAAGAAAAACTTTTTATGGAGACCAAATCCCCTTTTAATTATTAACTTTATTTTATTTCTATTATTAGTTGTAATAGCGGCAATAGAAATATATCAACTGTGAAAATTTCAACTCTCTAGCTATCACGGTTCATCCGATACAGTAGGTGACAGACAGACAGACGCGTAAACGGACGGACAGCGAAGTCTTAGTAATAAGGTCCCGTTTTACTCTTTGGGTACGGGCCCTTAAAAAGCATCAACACATTCAACACATTCACAACAACAACACCGAGTAATTCTATAGATGTTTTTTATTAGCAAACGACATACGTATTTGCTCGGCCATCATAACATGTCACAAATTATAACACCGAAGCTTAACATTAACGCTCGTTAAAAGGTTTTTGGTAAGAGCACGTTGTTTTTTTTCGACCCTCGTCACGGGTAATTTTGTTAGCAACTAATTAATTTATATTTTTCTAACTATTTGCTGCGGGAAGGCGTGCTTTTTACCTTGTAGTCTGATCGGCTATATTTTGGTACACACACAGATAAATGTTTTATACTTGCGTACGCGGCAAATTTTAAGTGTGAGTTATTTTAGTTTTAAGTTTTTCACGAAAGCTATATAAATCTGAACCTTTGTTATAATTTTACCCGAAAGTAGGTATTACATATACAGGGTTATTGTAAAACAACAGCATCCTAAAAAGGTGGCATTAAACTCATCATTACGAACAACTTTTACTATGGGACCAACCCTGAAATTGCAAAAAAAACAGCTGTTCCATACATTTTGTTGAGTCATGTGAACTGACCTAACTTTAGAAGAAAATAAATGTATGGAACAGCTGATTTCTTTTTGCGATTGATGCGAGTGACAGAAAGACGGAATGACGAAACTATAAGGGTTCCACGTTTATATAAAGAACCTTAAAAACTAGTAAGCTTAAACATTTACAATCTATTACTTAATAGGCTATTAGAAGGTTTAAATATTTGACAAACATAAATAAGGTTTAAGGTTTAATTAAGTATCTTATTGATTGGGGTATTCTCAGAGTCTCACCTGAAATATCCTTGTATCCTTCACCGCGCTTTTAACTACCAAAGCTTTTATTTTGCCATCCTCCTAGCCTTATTATTCCCAAACTTTGTTTAGGTTGGCGTCTAATCTAACTGATGCAACTAAATATCAGTTTTCTACGGAGCGATGCTTATCAGACCTTCGCAACCCAAAGGTATACGATATTCTAAAGTTAGGTCAGTTGTCTTAGAGGGTTAGGGAGTACTGACCTTATATCGACTGTCAAAGACCTTCATGACAGCCGGGGCCAACAGTGTTTTCCTAGGTATAAAGCAGGTATGTACTTATTTTATTTTTTTGTGAATCGCACAAAATTTTCAAAAAGTCAGAGGTACGTGTCTTGTATCCGAAAGCTTCCAGAGCCTCAAAGCTGCTCTTTAAATTATAATTCACATCAAACATGCTTCGTAATAACAATCTTTGAGCTAGCTAGTCCAAAAACATAATTCAAATGAACGAAGACAAAAGGAATTGTATAATTTGTAAAAATTCATTTAAGAAACGGGGCCGAACTCCGACCCAGATACATTTACAAAAAACTCGACTCATCAACGTTTCAACAAAGGAAGTAGGTGGGTACAAAATTAGGCTTTAGAAAATAAGCTTATCTTAGACCCTTATAATCCCTACCCGGAACTTTGATCCCCTCAAAATGGAACAGACCTACAGAGATTGACATTTACTACGTTATCTGTCCCAGCAGGCAGGGAGCTTTGAAACTAGCGTTCGCCGAAATATGATCACCACACGTACAGTGAAACCCGCACATGTCAAACACAGTGACGTCATTGCTTTCAACATGTTACACGAATCTTAAAATACCAGTACCTAATACTTTAAACCTAATAGTCTATCACTAGTATTTTTCGTATATACCTACTTGTAAAAAACTCGACGTAATATAATAATATAAAGTAGAAATGCGATATATGCGTGTTATGTTAATGTAACTTTTTACTTAACATCTCCGTAATTACCGCTTCGTCATTATCGTTATCAGATACACGTGTATAAATAGGACGTTTGACGAGTTAACGTGTGTGTAAATAAGAAGGGATTGGGAGGGAACGGGTATTCATTTTCAATTCATCGATCATCCCTTGCGTGTAATTGATGTTTTACGCGCTTTGAATTATTTAGGGAATCTAAATGTAGCCGCAATTTTGACGTAAGCACCCAAGTACCTATATTTGAAAATATGTTTTAGTTATTTTTGTATTTCCTAATTCAATGAGTTTTTGTTTTATGAGTGGTACTTTACAGTGTACGTAATAAATCCTGTGATTTGGATATTAAGTACCTACTCATTGCGCACGGCGTGTTTTGCGTTGCCGCGACAAAATAACTGTTATTAGAGCTGTTCAATATACTACATTTTTTCACGTAATAGGTACAACAACTCACCAAAGTTTAATCGCAATTCGTTGAATGATAAAGAAACTCAGTTTAGACTAACAAAATTTATTTTTTACGTAAAACTAAAACATTATAATTATATAATATATTCAAAGAATTTCATCTACTTTCTCTTTGATTATAATTTTCGTTGATATCTATTGCCTTGTCATTATTGCGACTAATATCAATCAAAGTATCGCAGATATTAATTATGTCATGATTATTATTATGGTGAATGAAGGAAAATGGTTATGGGAAAACACACACATGGACACGCACATGGTTATGTAAGTATAAGAATAGTCATTACTATGAAACTATAATACTTATTGTAAATCTAAATATTATTTTTTTTTTTTTAATATTAATAGGTTTTAAAATTGATTAATATTATGATTATCGCAGATTAGGAATAACCTGAATTTAAATTTAGATGTGTAAGTAATGTTAAGTGTTAAATTAATGATGTTGTACCTAGTTATAAATTTAATACTAAGTAGGGCTTCTTATTGTTACTTTGCCGCTATTAGTGGAAATTTTTAAATGGCTTCTTGTTGTTAATTAGTTACTATATGTAAAAATTTAGCTGCTAATTTCCCTAAAATAAATAAATAAATAGACACGATCGGTGTAGCAATTAAGCTATTCGCCTTTACGCTTAGTATCGCGCGTACGATTTAAGTACGCAAGCGGCAAATAATTATTATGTCGAACAAACATAATAACATAACGAACATAACGTAGTGCATGGTATACATATCATGTTTGTTAGTGCACTAATAATAAGGAAAATATATTTAAAAACAATACTAAAATCTTTATTTTATCTTTGTTGATACATATTTTTCTTAATACAAAAAACTTTTATCTTTTACGAGAAGTACAGAAAAATCAAATCAAACAAAATATAATCACAAGAAATATTATATATCTACTAATCCCCAGTGTTTCACTTTCGGGAAATGCAGGAAATTATAATTTTTATCTTCACTATTTAGGAGCTGCCTTAATGTCAATATTAACATTTAACCGTTCCTGATTGCCAAACACACAAACAGCACAAATGGTACCGTAATATTTTTCTAAACAAAAACTAAAAATCCTTTTTTTTCGATTGCCAACACGTTATTTGTTCACCTCTCCACTTAATAGGCACCGGCCCCCGCGCACTATTTTACAACTTAAATAAACATTTGTTCCGCAAACAAGACCGGCAGCAAAAAGCGGGTTTTCTATTGTTTTTCATATTTGTAACAATATTTGTGTTTGCATTTCTGTATCACTGGAAATATTTAGTAAATGGTAACGAGTAATAGTAATTGAGGCATTCATTTCCAGCATTTCGGTGCGGTATGATAATTGACTGGTACCCATTCAAACCCAAAGTACCTTTGACTGTGGCTAACAGTATTAAATAAAAGAGTAGTTAGGCTTTTTAATCATTATTTTTTTTACCCACGAACCCACCTTATGTTAAGTGGTCTTGTGGTCTACGATGGAAGGCAGGAAGACGGAAGTTAAGAAGGTATCATCAAGACCCATTCCTGGATATCTTCACACTGAACATACTGTCAGAATACGAAAAAGTCGCTAGTTAGGAAGCTTTGGGTGAAAGTGGTGACCAGCCACGGCCGGTTCCTCCAACTAGTAGCAGCTTGGGTATTGAGCGCTGCTAGTTTATGACCTTTGTCCTTTATTCCGTCATTAGTCGGCTTTTACGACTCGTAGAGGTCGAGGTGTCAGTGCTTTTCTTGCCTGACGCCCCACAGGGCAATGGTAGGTTGTGAGCCCTCAAAAGAAATATAAAGCAAACTTAATGTAGATTAGTATAATAGAAATCTCTTTATGTATCTTGTATGAATAAATGTTAAGTACTTACTTATTGAAGTATCACCACTTATGCTTTGTCAGATTTTCTTCAAAAGGTTTTCTGTGAAACGTATATAATTCATTCAATGGACTACTCAGCTATTATCTTATTATTTATTTTCGACTTACAAATTGAAACGAGTCTACTTATTGACTTAATATTTTATTTTTCATGGAAAAAAATGATCAGATATTTACGCATTGTGTTCTTTTTCCTTTGTATCTAATTGAGAGAATTATTAAGCACGTATTTTCGGAAATATGTTCAAATTATTTGTTTGCCTACATTATACCACTGCTAAACAAAGGCCTCCCTGAAGTCCTCCTTTCAAAGATACTCGTTTCCTGGTCACCACGAACCAGCCCTGGCTAATTTTGCTAGTTGATAAAACACGCATTCTATTTGATAGTTATCGTGGTAGCTGAAGATGGGACAGCTTGACCAAGGTAACACCTACCATTCTCTCACAAAGTCGGATGTGTTTCGTATGGTCACTGAAAGCGTCGAAGGTCCATAATCCCCCCGAATGTTTGTTTTATAAATTATTCTTTTAGAATATAATGAGTCAGGTCTTTGTAGTGTCTGTGGTATTCTAAACTTCAAATCTACTTACTAGCGCTTTGTCCGTGACTTTAGGTCTGTAGGTTTTGGATTTTCGCCTATAATCTACATAGCGATAGTGTGATTTGTATTACCTGCTAAAACTATTTTGTGAATCAGAAATTACCTTATAAATTTTACCTTTTTATAGTATCAAAATAGATAAAGATATATTAGCGGTATTATTTAAACCTTTTTTCGCACATATTGTAAATTTGTAATCCAATGCTTACATATTATGAATAGTATCGGAACCACAAGCCCAAACCTTGAATTGGGGCCATCAAAATACCTATTTTACACCCTCGAATTTTCCACGAAATTCTGAAATTGGGTCTAAAACCACAGCTATTAGCTATCATCGAAATATTCAATTACCTACATATACTTGGACCGAGATTATACGTGGGAAAAAGGATAATTTACTGACCTACCTACCTATTGCCAGAATTGATATTTACCCTACGATATGTGTACCTCAAAAAAGTAAGTAGTAAGCCTAGTGGTACACTATGGTACGACCGTACAAACTCTTTAGCTTAGCATAATATTAATATACTCGTAGATGAATTCATTAGTATACCAATCACCGTGGAATTGGCCGCTGTGACGGAATTCGGTCATAAGAACATTATAGACGAATTTACGTATACAAATCCTATCTCTTTACAGAAGAAAATTATCGCTTTAACACGTCACAGTACCCAATATCCTAAATGTGACATGTCCAATTCAAAGGGGCTTAGTTAAAATCTAGAGGCCTTAATTAGGATCGATGTTCGAAGAGTTGTATCCTCCGCATAACGTATTCAGCAAGATTATACGATTAAGCATATAGGCCTGGATAGTGCTAATTGCCAATTTGAGATATATCTGCTGATGACATTAATTAATACGACGAAATATTGAGTATTAGGTAGTTATGTTATGTTAATTTGTAAAAGAACACACAAGATTTTGCTATCGATTCCTATCTACCTTTATTTATCTTTTAAAGATCTCTACGGCTAAAAACACTTATTAAGTACTTAATGTCCTCCCGACCAAATTTCATCCATTCCATTGCTGTCATAGTCCGATGGGTCAACTATTCGACACAACAGGTAAATTAGTAATTTATGATACTCACAATCATCATCGAAAAGTCAGAGGTGGGCGCCTTGGGTTCGAAGGCGACACCTCTGACTTACAGTTTAATGGTCACACTACTAGGCATCAAGACACTTATTAGCTACACATATATTGCAAATATATGGTGTTTAGTATTACAGAATATCAACCATTCAACCAACATATTTTACATATTTTTTCTTTGCATGTTCTAGAAATTTAAATTCCCTAAGCGTAGACGGTGCAAAGGCCTTAAACCCCGAGTTGCATTAAAACACAATAGTGATGACAAAGCCATTACCAACCTACAAAAATAAATAATATTAAAAAAAATACGGATTTTCTTCGCGTTACTTTTATTTAGTTGTAAAATCCTTACGTTACGTCTTCCTCCGACCACGAGAGCTGCAAAGCTCTAGAAACGTAAGGATTTGTCAAAATAACAAAAGTGACGCGCGACGCAGTGACGAAAATCTGTTACTGATTTTTTTATTATGACGTGTAATGTACTGCTCGCGAAAACCAAAGACATCATTACCAACCAACTAAAGAACATAAGGAAGTAGACATCGGATATAGAGAAAATATAAAAATCCGTTACCGTTATTTCTAACACTACCGTAATCTATTTACAAAATGGATAAACCGAAAAAAGACTGGGAAAATGTGTTCCCGAATCGTAAATAACAACTCATGTGCCGGACGGTAGACCTCAGACGGCGCTTTCCTCATGGCCCTTAAAAAGACAATTTGGGCTCACGCTACATTAGAACCCACCGTAAAATACGCATTGAACATCTTGCGTACCGTTACCACAAACTAGTCCTCGATAACTGTTATAAATGTACAGAACATTAGCTCCTTTAACGAGGTAAGAAGGACGGTTTAGACGCGAAAAGCGAATGTATTTATTATACTTAGGCTGCTCAATGACTGTAGTGATGTGCCGTATTGACAAGTAAATTAATAGGAAAGAAAAAGCTTTGAGGCTTTTGTTAAGAAATTGTTCTTTTGGATTTATGTCTTCAAAATGTAATCGTTTTCAACTTTAAGTTAAAGTCGACTCTGAAAACGAGATGCTTAATTAAAAGATCGATTTCTGAGAAGTGTTCTTTTAGACAAACGTAAGAATTTGAAAAGCCTCAGACAAGAGAAGAAAACTAAACAGGATTTTGCTAATAGGTAACTAAAAGAACGATAGCCGATGGGCATGGGACAAATATTTTGGTAAAACACGAATATTTGTTTTAGTCTAGTTATTTGAGTTGCGCTCTGTTGAAATGTACGGATAAAAATGAAGTGTGCTGTGTTTTAAAATTATATTAAACTGACGTAGCTATTATAGATTTGGGTAAGAGGCGTAAGAGCAACGAATAATGAAATAAAATAATATATTTAAAAATCAATAATACTTTATAGGCAGAACTTGTGAACTGAACTGAAATTCAGCGTTAGGTACATCTAGCATCTAACAATATGCTGAGGTGAGGGTCCTTTTAAGACCTAAATTGGTTTTTTCTTTTTATATTTTGGTCTTTCTTGATTTGGTAAAAATTGCTACACAGTGGATCCCAGAGGGCAGAAAACGGCAGCGCAGCAGGCCCAAAAAAAGGACGGTGGGATAAATTGAACTCTCATTTGAAGGATTTACATGTTACGGCACTGGACCGAGACGAGTAGAAAATGGTAAGGGAAGCCTTTACCCTACAGTGGGACAAGTTTGGCTAATAATTAACGATGGAAAATCTGGCACCCTAGACGTAAACTCGATCCTAATTTAATCATAGCAAAATATGTGCTACAGCACGCCAATTCGAGCAACGCATGCGGGCGCCAGTTTTTCTAGAAGAATATGAAATTTTTATACAGAAAAGTAACAGAATTGCACCCGTACTCTCTTAGTTCGATTTGTGAGAGAAGGCCTTTGGAGACAGTATAAAGGCTGATTTCATTTCGTGCATGTTGTAGTATAAGTAGATCGTGTAAGAAGTACACATATTAACCTACATCTTGACCCCATTAGTTGTAATGTGCGAACCCTTCCCTTTTAAACTTTGAATTGTTCTCAAAGCAAGTCTAAGATTGCCTTCACCACTTAAGATTGCAGATAAACATCTTGTTTAATGTAAATTAATGTGTAGCAACAACCTCGAAGGTCTAGTCATCTTAAGCGCCGCTATAAAAGTTCAGGGTTTGATTATTAGTTAGTGTAATTTGTATTTTCTTTAGTACTGGTGGCAAATTAGTTTACAGCCCACCTGATAGTAAGGTGTTAACATAACCTGAATATGACCTTGGCGACGTTTCTATCAAGAAGTGCCATAAATGACTATGTTTTCGTAGTCCTCTGTAATATTTTGAGATATTTTACTTTTCTATATTGTCTTTATAATGTCATAAACCTATTTATGACATCTTTTCGAAATTGAAATTAAATACATAAAAGCATAATCCCTATTACCGGGCTACATCTGAGTAGGTATATCCAGATATAAAAAAAACCTTTATAATATTTTTCGACCTTTTTTTATTTTGGGGGAAAACCCGAAATCGGGGACATCCTGCTTAAAAAACCCTTATAATAATTTGAGGCCTAGGATACAATTTAAGCTAGCAACCGTTAGACATGAGGAAGTTGCGAGTTTCAAATCGATTGAAATCTACTTTTAGTCATAATCTACATTCGTAGAAATGATGATAAAATGATGATTAGGATTCTTAAAGTTGTGATATCAACAGGAAAAACCATCATAATTATTGATAAAGATACTCAGCTGATTCATTTAAACAATGATTAATTTATTGATGCAAAATTGATAACAGGTGTATATAACGTACTTCACAAATGTTCTTTTGACATTAGAAGTAGATTTAGAAATAGTCACGTTCGTCTGCCAAAATGAAGGTCCAAACAATCGTCCTGTTGCTCGCGGCTGTAGTGTTTGTAGAATGTAGTCATAGGTTTATGGGTAACAACTTCTTGCGCCCTCTAGCGTATCATACTAACGCTAAGTACTCGTCCAAACTCTTCCAAAAGAGGATCGAGTATTTGAACGTCACTCTGAATTCGGTTCCTGGATTCTATGGGCGGAGTATTCAGGTAATTTTTTCAATGATCTAATGCAACTGTTACTGCCTGTGTCAGAAATTTATGAAATAGGTTTTTTATTCTTATAGCTTTCCTTTGTTTAAGACGATGATTTAAATCTACATGTAATTCACTTATATTCAAAAAATACATATTTAATTCACGCATATTTCAAAAAATACTTTTTAATTTTGTTTTATTAAATTATTTTTTTTAATAAGCTAACATGTAAAAAATTCACAATAAAAAATACTTTGTGTTTATAAATATAAAATCTATCAAGCGCTGTATTTAAATATTATTAATTTCAAAAAAATTTATAATTAGTATTTTTTAGTTTCGTTTTTAGTAGTTTTGTCGGTCTTCTACACGCAGAAACAGTACAATAACGCTCTGCGTGTGCAATATAATAATGCGTTTAGGATGCTGATGGGGTTGCCCCCCTTCTGTAGTACATCGAGTATGTTTACAGAATTGCGAGTAGGTAGTATGTTTCTTCGCTACCATGCGGAAATGTACATCCCTGTCGCACAGAATACGGGTCAGCCCCAACATCATCCTTAATCCATTTGCTAAGAGCCTCGATTGTCAGTACATGAACCACTGCAACATGATACATGTACTGACCAATCTGGGTCGGTAAATATTGAAAATGTATTTATTTTATCCTCTGTGTGTATTTACTATGGTTGTATGATTGAAATAAAATAATTATTATTATAAAAAAAAAGAAAACTGGACTGTACTAAAGGCTTTTTTTTGGCTCGTAGGATCCCGTTCGTAATCGATTTCTTCTTTTACAAAAAAAATTGCTTTAAAACTTCAGTGTTGAATACATAAATAGAAGACTACTGCATTGGGCAACAGTCCTCCAGAAAAAAAAAGGAAAAATATTTTCTAGTAGTGATAAAACCCTAAATTTAATTTATTTTACTTTCAGGGCATCTTGGCTTACGATCTGACTAACTCTGCGGCATCAGCGAACGTGACACAAGGCGGCATTGGCTTCAACTACGTGAACCTTCGGTTGAAAAGTGACACAGGCAAAAAGATAGACTTCGACGTTTATATTTATGCTTAACCATTGTCATAATCTTCTTCTTCTTTAGCCTGCCTTCGCTCATAAATAAATAATTTAATTTAATTTTTGAAATCGTTTAATTTAGAACTTTGGATTGGATTTTTTCCTATTGTTTCGTACAGCTGAAACTTTTTGGACGTAGGAATTTAAAAAAAATCAATTAATTCCACTAATCCAAGGTGATATTTCTGCCAAAACAAGCATGTAATGTATTCATCATACGTCTAACTTGTACCTACTGTCAAATAAAATCCACATTTAGCTAGCTTTGGCAATAGTGGAATTATGACAATAAATTTTTAATGACTACATCCAAAAACTTTCAGCACAATAAAACGATTGGAAATAATTGGCTTACTTGGCTTAAGAAATATCATATTATGCGGAAACTGCAGCCCATCACCTACAGTGTTATCTGAAACACAGATTTGATCGAAATAAAATGTCACAAGTGGTCACCTATCCGCGTAAATTGATCCACTGTGGCAACCAAGCCGACGAGTGCAAACTCTAAAAATGCAGACTTAGTATATATTATTAAACGATAAACACAACCTAACCCTGCCTAGTTTGTTCTAAGCTAAAATTGATAGGATAAATCTCGGTCACCCTAACCTTTTCACAAAAAGGTTTCGGCGAAACAACTGTTGCCTCCGCAAAATCTTGAGATAAAAAATTATATTTTTTTTATTTATCAACTTATTTTGATACTGTAAGGATTAAGGTCTGAATCCTCAAGAATTAAGTAATTTAAATATTGCTGACCTCGGGTGGAGCACGAAAGGAATCTGACAAACTCACCACTGACATAAGTCATACCTTATGGGTTTTAGTTAGCCAGACTCCTTACATACTCCCCCTTTAATGTAAGGATTAAGGTCTGAATCCTCAAGAATTAAGTAATTTAAATATTGCTGACCTCGGGTGGAGCACGAAAGGAATCTGACAAACTCACCACTGACATAAGTCACACATCTTATGGCTTTTAGTTAGCCAGACTCCTTACATACTCCCCCTTTTGTCCAAAATACGTGTCCTCACGATTGGACAAACTCCTAAGGACGTCAACCCTAGTTAGGACGATACCTGGCCCTTCTTCGGCCTACCGCGACGACGTTTGGGTGCAACAGGCTGAGGAACCTCAGAGCATTCACCCTCTCGGGCATGGTATCGCCTCAAATCCGCTGTTTCAAAACGCTGCGCAGGTACAGGTGTCTGGATCAATCCCGTAGGCTTCTGGTTAGAAGGCTTGTACCTCTGACACTCGACACATGTCTTAAGGTACTCCTCTACATATCTTCGCATGCCTGGGAAGAAAAACCGTTGAGAGATACGAGATAGTGTTCTCTCTATCCCTGCATGCCCAGAAGTAGCAGCATCGTGGCACTCTAACATCACCTTCTTTCGCAGGTTTTCAGGTACGACGAGCTGCGGTTCTTCGGACTCAGCATCAGCGTAACGGTAAAGTACTCCTTTACTCATATAATAACCTCTTTCTGTCCATCTCTTAATAGCTACTTCCTCTTGTCCTTCCAACTCCTTGATAATTTTAAATAACTCAGGATCGGCAATCTGATCTTGTCGTAAGGTCGTAGCATCCCAGCTAGGCGTTTCGACGATGACCGTGCAGATTCCACAACTATCCTGGTCTTCCGCATCACAAGGTGGGCGACTAAGAGTATCAGCGATAAGGTTTGCTTTCCCTGGAGTGTAGTCTACTTTTAGGTCAAAAGACTGCAACTTCATGGCCCAGCGCACCAACCTTCCAGTTGGAGTCTTCAAGGTAAGTAACCACTTCAGAGGCTGATGATCGCTAGCCACTTGTACCTTATGTCCATCAATGTAGCCGCGGAACTTCTCTACAGCCCAGACGACAGCCAACGCCTCGCGTTCTGTTGTGGAGTAGTTCCGTTCCGCTGGTAACAACAATCGACTAGCGTACTCTATGGGTCTCTCTTCACTTGGTGACTCCCCCTGGAGTAAAACCGCTCCAAGTGCGTAGTTGCTTGCGTCGGTCCTGAGTATAAAAGGGAGATTATAATCTGGTTGGGTAAGTATAGGCGCAGTGGTAAGTAGATTCTTTAATTTAATGAAAGCATTGACCTGATCTTCTTCCCATTTCCAGGTCTGATCTTTCTTAGTAAGGAGCGTGAGCGGCTGAGCGACCTTAGAAAAGTTCGGTACGAATTTCCTAAACCAGGAACACGTTTGGAGAAACGTTTTCAGATGCTTAAGCGAACTCGGCTCTTTCATATTAGCAATAGCGGCTACCTTATCGGGATCCGGCGACACCCCATGTGGTGTAATAATGTGTCCTAGATACTTAATCTTATCACGCGCAAAGACACACTTGGTGCGATTGGCACGGAGGCCAAAGACACGAAGGCGATCAAATACGGCTTGCAGATCTTGCAGATGCTGCTTAAAAGTTGGCGAGATCACAATAATGTCATCAATATACCCTAACAAGGTCATATCCTTAAAAGCAGCTCCAGAACGAAAACGATCGATAAGCCTTTGAAAGGTGGCCGGCGCATTGCGAAGACCAAACGGCATTCTTTTGAAACGATGTATGCCAAATGGAGTCACGAAAGCTGTCTTATCTTGGTCCTCCTGCTTTACGGCCACTTGCCAGTAACCTGAGCGAAGATCAATCGTGCTCATAAAGCAACTCTTCCCAGTATACTGCAATAGATCGTCAATAACAGGTAGGGGATAGGCATCGCTTTTTGTGACCGCATTTAATTTGCGATAATCGACACAAAATCTATAAGTCCCATCTTTTTTGGGTACAAGTAGAGCTGGAGCGGCCCACGCCGACTCACACTCTTCGATAATTCCTTCTTTAAGCATCTAATTTTCACGAGTTTCACGTCTAAATCCCGTACTAAACCATCTGCTAACTTGATACTAAGATGACTATCTTGGAACGAATGATTTTGTTTTCGAAGCAACGCGTACAAACTAGACCCTGCTATACTGCGCTTGGCAGCGGTGTCAACTAAACCAGTGCCGCGGAAACCATAAATTTCAATATATAAAATGGGACGTCCGCGGGTATGATAACTAATGGCAGACGCGGATTGCTCGTTCAAAGTGAAATTTTGTAACTCAACAACCTGATGATTATTAAACATATTAGGCAAACATACATTTCTACTAGGTGGGCTGACCCCACTAGTTACATTCTTATGAATATTAGTCATAACACTACTCTGTGGTACACTGGTGTAACACTCCGTTTTAACATTACTCTGTGATAAACTAGTGTAACACTCTGTTTTAACATTACTCTGTGGTACACTATTATTAGTATTAGAAAATACATCACAAGTAAAGAAAGAATCTTTGTTGTCAGATTTACAATTTGTGCATTGAGCACGAATAACACCCGGTGCACCACAACCATAGCACTTCAGAGTATTTGAATCAGTTTCACGTGTTCTTCTTTTGAGCTGAGCGCAATCTGTGCGGTTATGTCCACCTTTTTTGCAATATACACAAAACTTGTTACCTTGTTTGCGTTGCGTAATTACCGGTGCTTCCACGGCTGGGCAAGCTGATGTCGAAGCAGGCGTCGCGATCATAGACGTTGACTTCAAGACATTATCACGCTCTGCAGTAGCGGTGTAGGCAGCGACTCGAGCAGAGCGGCTCAATGGCGCGAGCGGCGCAGCGTGCGCACTCGGGCCGGAGTCACGAGCTCGGGTTTGCAGGCACGACGACGTTACTGCACTGGGGAGCGCATCCAGCTCACCTGCATCCTCTACTTCACGAGCACGGCGAAGAAGCTCGGCGAATGTAGCTACTTCTTCGCGTCGGATCCGCTCGCGAATTCTCTTTTGAAGCAAGCCGTACACCATGTCCAGCTCCACCTTCTCGCATAGATCGTTCTTAGGAAGGCGCGCAAGTAAGGCGCGTGCTCGGGCAACAAAGATGTCGGTCTTCTCAACCCCCTGAGGAATCGCAAATAGCTCTCTGTATATTCGATGGGGCGGCCGACGGTCACCGTACGCGCTGCGGAGATTTTCAATGGCGGAGTCCCAGGTCGTAGTATGAACTTTGATGCCTTGCCACCAGGTTGCAGCTTCGTGCGTCAGAAGCATTGACAATCCACGGAGAGCGGCGGAATCCGAGACATCAGCACACTCTTTAAAGCTCTCTACCGCATTAATGAAGCCATCCACTGACTCATGCGGGAGCCCGCTGTATCGCGCGCTGCACTTGGATAGATTACCTGACACGCTAAAACGTTGGGGGGTCGGTGACGATTCAGTCGCCGTCCTGGCGGTAATCGAGTCGAAGACCCGCTCCAAAAGCTTTTCCATCGAAGCTGTTTGAGCGCGCTGTAACTGTTCCAACATAGCAGTAACGCAGGCGGGGCTAAAAGTCTCCGTGGGGGTGACGACAGCGGCGGCACCTGCGGCGCGGTCTGCAGCATCATCAAAAAATTCACCGTCACGGTCGCTTCCGCGACGAGAATCGCGACGTGAATTTCGACGTGGGCGCGGCATATCAACTTGGTTCTTGTGAATTCGGGCCGCGAGTTGGGCGCCAATGTAAGGATTAAGGTCTGAATCCTCAAGAATTAAGTAATTTAAATATTGCTGACCTCGGGTGGAGCACGAAAGGAATCTGACAAACTCACCACTGACATAAGTCATACCTTATGGCTTTTAGTTAGCCAGACTCCTTACAATACAATTTTTTACCAAAACCAAAGAGATATAACAACACCTACATCAAATTCAACCACATAATAATTTCCGTTCCCTAAAATACACCCATCTAAAAGCACTATCCCATTTGCATCAAATATTTTATATTTGTAATTTACAAATTACTTAACAAATTACCTATAGAACTATGAACGTACCTTCCAGGTGTCTATGAATGGCTTTAAGCGCTTTCGATACGCCAACATGAAAATGCAGGTAAACAGCTGCAGGTGCCAACAGCTTAGTACTTTAAAGGGTTGGCTGTTTCAATATACTCCCTTGTATCACGCTTCTACTATTCGAAGAGCGCTAAGCCGCTGTTTGATTGAATGGGTCGTTGGAACGTGTCAAAAGCTGCAGAATTAATAACTACGAACAAAAAAGTTTTGTAAAATGTTAGTCAAGCGGTCACGAATGAAAAAGTGCTTTTTGTCTGGTCTGGATAGCTGAAAAACAAATGCTTTTAAAAGTTTGGAGAAATTGCTTTAGTGGGTACTCGAAACAGTTTTTGTCATCATTACTCGTAATGTTTCTTCTTCGTCGCAGCTGGGTTTAAACCACCCTGGGTATTTAGTAAATAATAAATACCTTTTAATCAAAGTAAAACGTTGCTGCTAGCGTTCACTTCTTCTTATCGTGTGGTTGATGAACTACCTGGTGTCAGAGTTTAATACCGCCCGTAGGCCTCTGATATGGCTTTACACACCATTGAGAAATCTCTCAGGTGAGCTGGTTTCATCACGATGTTTTCCTTCACCGTTTTAGCAACTGATAATTATATTATAATACGCACATAACTTACGAAAAGTCAGAGGTGCGCGCCTTGGGATTGAACTCGAGACCTCTGACTTGTCAGTCGACGGTCATACCACTAGGCTATCAGCGTTCACTTATAAAATGAGATTCAATTACCACAAAAAGTACCTACATTTCGGCTGACGCAACTCAAATTACCAACTTAACCCACAAACCAATTTAATACGGTCAGAAAGAAACTAAACAAAAACGATACTCGCGAGAATAAGGGTTAACTTTAGCGTTGCTTCCAACAGCGACAATTTATTGGACGAAGAGGAAGATTGGAATATTTAATTCGATAAGAGGAATTCTAAGTGGCTTTGCGACAGCAGCTCGGGAGCAAATTAATAGCGTCATATTCTGTAGTGGAATTGTAAGAAAGCCTTAGTGCTAACTACAAAGTACTCATGTTTAAAGTTGAGAATATCTCTATACTACTAAGATCGCCAGACTTTGTTTGTTTACTTTTATTCATTTTTATTACAGAACTAAGTACCACAGATTACTAAATAGTTACTTCGCTAAGTACTTTATTGTGGACGTTAATTTTATAATTAGCTTCTTCTAATCAAAATGTAATTGAATGAATTAACACTATTTGTCACGATTTAGAACTGTTTTTTGATTGTGTTGAGAAATTTTACCACTAACTCTGGCACTGATAGCCTAGTGGTATGACCGTCGACTGACAAGTCAGAGGTCTCGAGTTCGATCCCAAGGCGCGCACCTCTGACTTTTCGTAAGTTATGTGCGTGGTATAAATTAATTGCTAGTTAATAATAATCAGTTGCTATAACGGTGAGAGAAAACATCATGATAAAACCAGCACACCTGAGAGATTTTTCAATGGTGTGTAAAGCCATGTCAGAGGCCTACGGGCGGTTTAGACTCTGACACCAGGTTATTCATCAACCATACGATAAGAAGAAGACTACTCTGTCACTGCTAAATTCTTAGTTAAAAAACAGTAATGGCACATCCCCTACGACATAAACTACATTACTTGAAGAACTGGTCAAGCCTTACTCTTACAGAGTACACTCTCCAGCATTCCTTTAGCTCGAAATGCACTTTCAAAGTTCTGTACTTCGTTTAGTTCTAAAAGCTAAAAGTGTCACGTTCGATATAAACACGTTTATATTTCGCGTTTACAAATCTAGTAACGGTGTAAGTCGCTTAGCGTGCCAACATGGCTGCACCAGCGACACTCCATTAACCAACGCATTATCTCCCTCTGTTGCGAGCACTCTTCACTTTAAAATATCTCTCATACCTAATACTACAACGCTTTTACCGCAGAACGACGTTTTATACTCAATTATAATGTTGCTTAGGCACGTCGGTTCTCTTACTATTTTACTTTTTGTGCCTTTAAAATATGAATCTTGTTACAAAATGGAAAAAATCTTGTTACAAAATGGATTTTTTTTATTACACACAAGCCATATTTTAGGAGATAATAAGGTCCATAAAACTGAACAAGTTCTCCCATTGACTTTTTTTTGTTCTCTCATTGACAGAGTGACTGGTTACATGACTCCCCTTTGTATGAGAAGTTGAATTTTCGTTTTCAGATTTCGACCTATGTTCCTTGGGAGAATTTGTTCAGTTTCGTAGACCTGATTACCCCATAAAATTTGGATGGACATTAATAATTCTGGTTGTATATAAAAATTAAGAGCATTTTAAATGCATGCAATACTAACATTTAATGTTCTACATTTTTGTAAAATAAAGTTACAGAACTTTTTCTTTTTAAAGTAGGTGTACTAGTATAAAGTCGTAGATCGTTGTAATAGCTTTAAAAGATCTTTCAAATTAGTTTAAGCTCTAAAACACGATCAAGAAAGATTGCAAATATTAACAGGCTTTTAGTGTCTCACACTGCAATGACTTTTCAAAAATTTTATGTCCTATAATTGTTTTTCTATGGGGTTTCGGTCTCATAATAGTTACATATTCAAATCGTTAGGTTCATACATGGTTCATACAAGTGAACAAGTAAGTGTCAGGAATTACTGTCCTTTGCACTAGCAGGACTGTTAGCATCTGTATTACCTTACGAGGCTGTCTTGTCTAGTTACTTCTAGCTTACCTAAGCCTTATTAAATAAATGATTTAAAAAAAAAGTGGACAAGTATCAAATACCTAGACTGATTATCAAAATAAATACTCAATACCATAGCTTGGAGCATCATGGATTTGGATAAAGCTAAATCGTGCTACATCATCTATCAAATTGATGATATTTTTTAGTTACTACTTCACGTAAGGAAGAATAATGATTCAGTTCCATTTACACTACACAGTTGGTTCGTCACACCCCTCTCTCAATTGGACCCCATATGCAATCTTTCCAGTATGATAAGCAAGCAAGCTCTGATAGCCTAGTGGTATGAATGTCGACTGACAAGTCAGAGGTCTCGAATTCGATCTCAAGCCGACCTCTGACTTTTCGTAAATTATGTGCGTATTATGAATTAATTATCAGTTGGAAAAACGGTGAGGGAAAACATTGTGCTGAAACCAGCACTCCTTAGAGACTTTTCAATGGTGTGGAAAGCCTCAGAGCCTCAGGCCTATGGGCGGTTTAAACCCTGGTACCAGGTTGCTCAGCCACCACAATAAGAAGAAGCTTGATAAAGCTGCTTCATAAAGCCAGTGGTGAGTGACTTGCATCTAAATTCAAGTGCTCTAACTAGTAAACTATCACTGACGATTATATTACACTTTAACATA
Source organism: Protodeltote pygarga (assembly GCA_936450705.2). Lineage (NCBI taxonomy): Eukaryota > Metazoa > Arthropoda > Insecta > Lepidoptera > Noctuidae > Protodeltote > Protodeltote pygarga. The sequence goes on along the minus strand of OW388249.2, from coordinate 7,227,015 downwards.
AAAGTATATTCCCTTTGTAGCATCTCATTCCGCTTTTCAATAACGAGAGGAATGTTGCATAACTTTGCTTTTGAGTAAAAATTGTATTTTTTATTTGATTCTGCACTAAGCAAAGCTGCAATGGCGTCTTGCATAGAAAGCGCTGAAACAAAATTAAAACTGAGCAAAAAGATCTCCCATTAACATGCACACAGCAATCCGACGTTGTACTTTCCTTATTATTTTACATTTTAGATTTAAAAAAGTTAGATACTTAGGTAACTAATTTTGTCGCAACTTCAAAAGTTTATATGCGCTAATTACCTAGAACAGAGACGGTCATTAGGGTAAAAAACCCTTGAAGCGATCTATCCGTGGATGGTTCGCTATAGTAGTGGCATTTCAATAAGAAAATCCGATGCGCCAATACCCTTCCCTATAAAACAAAGTCGGGTTTGTACGAACACTTAATAACTCGAGAACAATTGGATCGATTTTCATGGTTTTTAATATTTTGTCTTTGTCTCCGTCCTAAATAGCAGAATAAATATTTAAAAAAAAATGGAATTATACCCCTAGGGTAGGGGTAGAGTAGGTTTAGAATGGGCGTAAAAGTAGAGTGGGGTAGTGTAGAGTAGGGTAGTGTAGAGTAGGGGTAGAGAAGAATAGTGTAGTGTAGAGTAGGGTAGAATAAGCGTAGAGGTAAGATATTATTGTAATAACTGCACGTACCACTACAAATCATAAAAAATATTTCAAATAAAAAGACACACAGACTTTCAAAAAGTATGCCAATTCATTGTAAAACCAACGCCAACACGTCTCATAGAACTTTGTTTTCTGTTCACCCTTTTAGGGAAAAAACGAATTTCAATCTACGAATCGTTTGGGTTCCAAAAGAGCAACTTTCGAACGATTCATTCCATGTCCAAAATTACTCCTTTTTGTTACCCTAATGTACACATGGCTACACATAAAGCTGTACAAAACCAGTCTGAACTGACCCCGCATTATATAGGCTCTTCGTACAACAAGATGTCATTTTATACTAGAAGATATAGCTTGATTTGTAGCCGTGTGTACCATTCTTGTTTAATCACCCAATTAAGTAATGTCTGTCAATTAATATTTGATGAATTTAATTTCGGTTTGATTGTATTGCAGATTTGTTCCTTGCTTTCCCTTTCGTTAGAGATAGGAAAATTATTGGCTCGTTGGTCTAAACTAGTCTAAAGCATCATAATTTAAGAGCACTATGTTTCGGGTTCAATAAGCAGATCGGGTCAAATGTTATTAGTATTTTTTTAATCTGGTTATAGTCTGTAGATCATACCTATCTATATGTGGGTACATAGAGACATGCATCATAATTAGAAAAAAAAATTAAATATATTATTTATATATCAATATTTTGTATCTTCCTCTTCTTTCTTATGTCAGCTATTTTGTATCACAGATTAACTCGTAACTTTTGTTTAGTATCCCCAGAAACCAACAAAATTAAACTCTGATAAAAGAATGATCTGAAATCTTAATCTGAAATACTATTTATATTTTGCCTTTATGAGGATTGAAATGTGTACAAATGCAATCATCAATATCACACCATTTACTTCTGATGTTGACTGTACGATAAAACTCACGACCCGTCAGATTCCTGTAAACAGTAGATAAAAATAATTAAATTATTTATTATATGGACCATGAGATTCGTCCTAAAGGACTTTTTATTGCCTAGTAGTCACCGTACAAACACAATTCTCACGTAAGCGAATGTGCCCAGACGGACAAAAAACCTTAGCTCCCTCTAACGTATTTAATACGTAATGAAACTGCTTTGCGACAGTATAAACAGAACGTTACTAGAACTCCCCCTACAAAAAACACCGCCCAACACATGTAAAAGGCTAGAGGAGACATAATAGGTGCCTTAAAACTGCGAACATAAATTTTAAAAGTTTTCCAATTTGAATTTAACTAACAACTTGAGATTTTCTTTGGAGCATACTAAAAGTTTTAGTATTTTAACTAAGCAGCTTTGGGACTAGAGCAAGGAAAAGAGGACAATTATTAACAGAAAAGATTTACTGTACAAAATGTGCGTTTAAAAAGTAACGTTTCCGTACTCCTAGTACCAGTTTGCAAACTAAGCGAATACTAACTACAGTAAATATTTTAGTGAGAAGTAAGTAGGTTTATTAAATATAAATGACATTAGATTTTATTTCACTACGTAAGATACTTCGATACAAGGTCGGACACAATGATAATAACTAACTTTATGTATAAACACCTAGAAATAAACTAATTAAAAAGATAAACCTTATCTAAAAGACCGCTACCTGCAGGTAACTTCCCAAAATGCTGGCTGCATTGCCTCGCTAGATGGCTTTACTAACCTTTGACATTTACATTTATGACTTCTATATGAGAGGTTGAATTTCAAATAACAAAAGTATTTACGATTCTCGTTGATACTGGCACTACGAGTATGTCTGAACATGTTTAATCACGTACTATATACCAAAGTTCCCAACCCTAGTAATAAAAAAGGTACAATAAAGCTTGATACTAAAATCCCTACATAATGACTAGTCATTCGTCGATCATGCACGAGTAGTACGAGAGTAACCCATCTCACTTCGTTGACATTTATAACAGGAAAATAAGCGGCACTCATGTGTCATTCCGACCCCTTTGAACAAATTTGAAGAAGACTGAACGATTGAAGTGAGGTAGAGTATTTGATTATTGTCATTTCGAGTGTTAAAAGCATTCGAGTTCGACTTAAAATAATAATTCTAACCTGTTAAAATAATACGGAAATTGGTGAAAATTAAGGACGCTTCGGTACGCCAGGGACGAGTGAAGTGTTAATTTTGTCACACTGTCTATATTATTCTTTCTCGGTTGTAAAATAGCTGTTCCATTGCTACATAACGTACAGTCACGTCTATAAATTATATATCCACGTAGAGAAAATTATTTCATTAAAATTCCGACTGTCTTTATTAAATATCTTACGAAGTAAATTTTGGTAAATATGAATATCATTAATGCAATTTCATATCTTGTTTATTATTGTTTGAAAAAGTACTTGAAATTCTCTACATGCTTATTGCATGCTCTTAGCTGCCCAATGGTATAAAGCCTTAGTAAATAGTAGCAGTAGAATAGTGTGTCGTACCCCGGTCACGCTAGCCTGAATATGTACCTACTACAAATCAAACTTCCCGTTTTGTTAAATTTAGTAGCTCATAAAACTAATTAATGATCATAATTAACTATAGTAAAGCAAGTCAAAATTGACATTTTGACTTGCTTTACTTACCCTTACTCTTAGCCTTAATTTTTATTTCAGAAAACTGAAAGCAAACCATAAAAATCAAAAACATAAATGTATTTTATATTCTTGGACTAATATTAAATTGTATTTTCACTGAACCTTAAAAATTGCAGGTCAAACTAAGATATGCTCTGTTGGCTTATTGAAATACTTGCGAAAACGTTCAGAAAAAAATGTTGAGATCAAAATTAAATTTCAGCCAGTCCTGCCGACTTGTACAATATTATATTACAGAAGTTTATAAAGTTATTTCATTTCACTACCTCAGAGATAAAATTTTTGCTGTATCTGTAACTGATACATATAATACTATATATAATGTCAAACTTTAATAATGCAAAATATTTTACGGGGTAGATCTATAGGTTACTAAGATGCTTTGTAGCTAAAAAAATCTTAACATTAACCAAATATTTTTCATAATGTTTAAAATTAATAACTGAAGTCACGTGACACACAGACTACGAGTAGGTACCTGAACATGGTGTCTTGTATTCCTGATAACGGGGAGAATTTACAAATAGCACAAATCGTCTTCCTGGATCGTTTTTGCACCATCCCTGTGTGCATTAATCATGAAAATCACCGCACGCCTTTCTTTTCTATGAAAACATTATTGTATTACTATCGTATTATTGATACATTTGTTTGCGTAGATCATGAACACCAGTCTCGCCATCTGTGCAGCAATAATGAGAGTCAGAACATTTAGATTGGATCTCTACCAGTAGACGTGAGCATCCATGAGTTTTGATATTTATTCACATGACTAGCGCAGCAGTAATCACGAACACGCATGAGCGTGAACACTACGAGCTACTAATAATAACTTCAGTGTGCATTATTAAACACTTACCTACCTAGATTACAATTTATTACTGCACTTGATTTTACAAATACCAAAATAACAGTTGACACATGCCATTTTAAAAAAGTTACCCCCTATCTACTCATTACATTATGTTTTAGCGCAAGTAGGTAGGTCCCGAGGATATACGACTTCATTTGTTAAAAACTTAACATAAGTGCCTTTCCCGTAAAAGTATGATAGGTACCTAATTAATCTAAGTCCTTTACTTAATACGGCTAGCATAGGTAGGTGCAACTGTAGCACCTACCTATGCAGTGATTGTTCTAGGTGTAGATTTTTACTATTGCATTTGCAAGCGGCTGAAAAGTGGCAAAAAAAACTAGGTAAGTAAGTGTACAAAAAAACACGTAAGTAGCACCAAATTGAGATTATTGTGTCAACTTACGTGTGGAAGTCATGATAAAGTGTGTGAATCTGAATTTGATGAATCTTAGCTTAGGCATATTGAAATAAGGTAATAAATTTAATAATGATCAGTCGGTCATTCAGTCTACCTTTATGAATGATCGACGTAAGAGAGTAGGTAGTTGTAAGAGCTGCTAGCATTTAATTATAATTCAGACTACGTACTACTACGTAGTACAGTTTGGCAAAAAAAGAGTGATAATTGAGGGCGCCACTAGCGCACTTCACATACTACAACTCAAAATTACAAAGTTATTTGGTCACCTCACCTACACATTTCTGTAACGAATTTTTCGTCATCAATTTAATCCAATGATTCACTTTTAAGTTATTTTAGTTATTTTTCTTAAAGATTTTTATTTTTGGTTTCAGCTGTTACCGCCTCAGACTCCTTTTTGCCATACCTACATTAAAAAGTTCTTGTTGATAAATTGATATTGTGTAATCCATGGAGATTAGAGGAAAAAAATTCCCTTTGATGGGTGTCAATGTTTATTTACAACTCGTGCAAGTTTATTTACTTTTGTAATTTATTTGTTATAATTTGGGGCTTTCACACGCCATTCAAAAGAAGTGAAGTGAATAATTAATAGGTATTTATTTATCATTATTTAAACTAGTATCACTGCTAGAAATGACCATGATCTACGTGAATGAACAAATGTGTTAATAATACGATGGTAATACAATAATGTTTTCATCGAAAAGAAAGGCGTGCGGTGATTGTCATGATGAATGCACACAGGGATGGTGCAAAAACGATCCAGGAAGACGATTTGTGCTATTTGTAAATTCTCCCCGTTATCAGGAATACAAGACACCATGTTCAGGTACCTACTCGTAGTCTGTGTATCCGTAGATTGGTATTTTCTATGCAAGCTTTAACCATACGTCGCGTCCGCGTGCAAAATTAGTTTGTTGTATAACTACTTATGTAGTTATGTGTACATAGTATCAGGTAGTGGTTTGTGTATCCAGTGTTGTTGTCACGTGACTTCAGTGATTAATATTAAACATTATGAAAAATATTTGGTTAATGTTAAGATTTTTTTAGCTACAAGGCATCTTAATAACCTATAGATCTACCCCGTTAAATATTTTGCATTATTAAAGTTAAACCTTATATATAAGTACCTAAGATCTTAAAAATCCATTCGTAAAATTAATGAGACTTTTTTTGTGCGCAATAAAGAAGATTAAATTTGTTAGAATTTTGGTCAGCTGAGGTTTGTGATGGCAAACAAGATAAAGCATCATTATTACGCTAATGCATTTATTTATACAACTTTTAGTACTAAATTATTATTAAACTTTGAAAGAAAAAGTAAGATATATTTTCAACCATCAAACCTTTTGGAACATTACTATTTTTTATCAGTGGCAAAACTAATTTTATATAAAATTCAGGTCCCCACAATGTCGTTAACTTGAACTTAACCAAAAAGGCCTACAATAAATATACTCCCAAAATTATTCGTACATCGTATAACATTCTCGCTTCCGAAGCAATATTTCACCATATTTGACTAAAAACCCTTGATGGGTACGCGGCATGACTTCGATTTTTACTTAACAGTAATAAGTATTCAGGAAGCGTACCTAGAAGTAAGCTTCGCTGCTGCGAAGCATCGTGCCGGGCTATGCGGGGCTATGTCAAATTCATGAGCAGTTTCTGTACAAGCTTCTTACAAAAAATTTGAGGTAGGTAAAATATCTTCGTCATATCAACTCAACTCGGGTAGCGATACCGACGCGAAATATCAAGTTTTAGAACGTGTGCCAAATTCTCATTTACGTTACTAAGATACTGTCGTGCTTACTAAAATGTCTCCTATATTTTTTTGGCTAAAAATATAAAACTTATTTAGAAGTCTGGTTACGTTCTAGAATAAATTTTGTACAGAAAAATGTTACGTATGCTTGGGACGACAAATTATGACTTTTATTTTGTTACACATTATCTGATCTGTAGGTGTAGGTATACAAAACAGTATTCCTATTACCATGATGTATCTAATTTTATAACGATGGGTCACATCCATTACAAAAAGGGAAAGACCTATTGCGAGTTACGAAAAAACGATAAACACGAAGGGTCGACAAAAAATCATGTCTGTTTAAGCTATGGGGACAAAACGACCGGCGTGTTTACTAAACCCTCGATAGCGACACTTTTACACAACAAAGCAATCTCCGGGGATGAACTCATCAACACTGACACGGGATCAAATATTCAGAGCATCATTGAGATTATTGACACTATATTTCATCTTCATTAAACGAAGCAGCGAACGATTCAAAGATTGAAACAACTTTTCTGCTGTTTGACTGGCACTCGCCCGAGAAAATTGACTTTGACAAACTTCAGTAACATTTGTAGCGAAACAATCACGTAGGTACCTCTAGAGTAATTTCACGAACTTTTTTTATTTCACATACAATATTTTAATAAATTTGGCGTAGAAAGTTTTGAACAACGTTTTATGACAGTTTATACCAGCTTTTTTCAAGTCAAAATAAAGTTACAAACAATATTGCTATACCTAAGACATATTTTTCTTTTTCGCTTAAAACTTAGGAGTGACACAATTTATGAAAGTATTTTTTAGAATACCGTGTTAAATTCGCTCTTACAAAAAGTATCATAAGCAAAATTATTCATTCGGAGTACTGCTATTTCTTCTTTCATTTCTATGTCAAAAGACTTCTATCCCAACCATAATATGTTAACCTCGACGATCCTTTTCGTAGCCATGAGGCTATAGACAAATTACTCTACTAAGTCGTTGACTTTGAAGAATACGCCGTAAAAGACATGGTCATCACCATTAATGCGTGTATTAATCCCACTATAACCCACTTCATTGCTGCTTCTTCAGCTCAATAAAACAGCTTTAGAACCTTTTAAATTAGTCTTTATCGACACAATACTAAAGTCAATCGCCTTAACGTTATTAAAACTAAATCTAGTGCACAGACAATCACGAGACCCATGAGGACAATAACACTCTCATGTGCCAATGGCTCGACGAAATTGTTCCCTTACAATTTATATCTAATCGTTAAGGATCGTGAATGTTCTCGTCTACTGCTCCATACATTATGGGACTGTTTGAAGCTGAGTATTAAGTCTAGTATGTTTCATGTTGAACGTTATACATTTTTATTACAATTTTGATTGTTTTTAAAGGTTTTCATAGAATCTTAGTATTAATTTGTTTTGGTAAAATGATCGGTGAATACAAGTGATTACTTTGTTTGAGCAAATACGTATTTGTCCAGTGCCAAAACGCATTATCTAAAGAAAACATGATTAAATTCAGAAAATGTTAACTTTTATACTTAACGTTTTTTAAAATCCCCTAAGACATTCTTCGACTTGTGTTTTCCTAGAATTAAAGTAAGTAATAAATTGAAACAAAAGTGAATAAGTAGACTAAGGTACAAGACTAAGTAAAATAATAACCTGTTATTGACATAATATTGTAAATTAAAATCAAATTATTAATTAAAGTTACCTATCTGTATTTTGCTGGGAACCTTCCTAATCAATTAGAGATACTAATTTATCACACCACTTTTTTAAAAGAATGATATTGTTCTACTTACAACAATGTAATTTTTAAAGATTTTGAAAAAGTTATATGTAAAATTTGAATAGGTAGTTACTTTTAAGTGAATAATTATAATGTTTGATAATAATCTAAAACAAAAAAATTTGAAAGAATTAATCATTCGACATAGTTATTTTACAACATTCGGTATGACATGGTCATCACGATCGCGATGGCCTGTAGACGATGGACGATGGACTTGTAGATCATACAATAATTATAAAAAAATGAATGCATACATACAGTTAAAGAAAAAAAATTGCAATAATTATAACCATTTAACAGCGCAACGCGGCGAGAAAAATAGTAAGTAAGTAGTAAAGTCAATATTTCAGATGTTTTATTTAAAAGGAATAATGTAATTAGTGTTTTAAACCACAAAAATTAGCTGTCCGGTATTATATTGACATATTAATAACAAGTGACCTTAAATATGACATTATAATGTCTATTTAATTTTTTCTAACCAACCTTCTTTGCCGACCATAGATACCTAATTGTATAGCGAAAAGACGAAGCACATCAACACAAGAAAGTAAATCAAGAGTCACGCGAGACGTGTGAAATTAATTACGCCGTAATAAAGCGGGATTGGGAGCGAGCCTGTAATAAAATAAAGGCATCGAACGATGACGGAAGCTTACGAACGGTCGTGAAAGTAATTCTCAATTCTCTATTAGGTATAACCAACTGATGGTGTTGAATGATTTATCACAAATACATAAAGCTTCGTGGTAAATTAAATGAAGTTTATTTTATATTTAAAAAAAAACAATTTTTATTATTTTGTTAGGTGTTCGTGCCCGAGATGTCGCTCAGGTGGTCTTTTTTACTATCCGGAAAAAAAGTAATTATTACAACGTTGCATGACTGGTGCCTACATTGGAAATTCAACAACTACGGTTCTCAATACAGCAACGAAACGTTACTTACTTACAGCATCGCTCGACATGCTCAAGCAACCGATATTTTCAATTTTCAGCTCTAAAGTGCTCCAACGCCTGTTTTTATCATATCATCATCATTCAGGCTTATTCACATCTATAAAAGATGATTTAAGTAAGTTTGGGTCAGGTTTAGCATTTTTTATCATATATACCTACACTTAAAATAATTAGGTATATATTTAATTTACATTTAGTAATAATTATACATTTTTAACAATTATATATTTACCTAAATGCGAAAGTGTTTTCCTTGACCAGTTGTTTTGTTTTTCATTCAGGCCGCGAGTGATTTTTGCGAGGTAATATTTTATAGGCCATAGAAAGTCCACGGATAAATGCTAGTATTTAAATAAAGAAATCGTTAACAGTATTACGAGCCGTTGAAACATGTATTTTTAATTAAGGTATATAATGATTAAACAAGTAAATGAATTAATGCCGTCCATTATAAATTTTGCTCTCGAATATAACCATTATCTTTTAATTCATAATTAATTTGGCTTACATATTAAATACCAGGGTGAAATGTAAAACATAAACATCCCGAAAAGGGGTCTTGTTTTTTTTCGCGACTTCAGGTGTCGTGGTGGCGCATTAGTTACGGACCCGCTTTGCAATCACTGGGTTGAGGTTTGAATCTGTATTATGTACTTTCTTAGTTAAGCTAAGACACCACTGGTTAATGATGAAGGAAAACATCGTAAGGAAACCTGGACTAGTCTGAATAACTACGCTATGACCTTTTCTGTATGAGAAGTGGCTTTTGCCCTGCAGTGGGACAGTTACAGGCTGTTTTTTTTTTCTTTTAAAAACATAACAAAACTAAAAATATAGACTTCTGGGATATTCCTACTCCAGAGCTTGGACATTAAACCTGTTAATACTAATAAAATTCTCGCCTAAACAGGAAACTGTTTAAAACAATTTTACTATTGTCAGTAAATTATTAGGATTTTTCCAAAGCCTAACTAAAGCTCATGGAAGTAGATCTAAAGTATCGGTTTACTAACTTTATCCCGTGTAAGTGGGTTTATCCTGTTTTCTATTGGTTCAGAAGCCCCTCGCGCGGAAAATTACATCTCTCTCTCTCTATAAAAGATATATTATTTTATAGATTAATAAAAGTTTAGGAAGACTTCAAATACAGTTTTGTGATTTTGAATTGGGTAGAAGAAAAGGGTAAAAAAATAGAAAGTTTCTATTTTACTTAGACGTTGTTAGGCTTAAAGTTGTACTAGGAGTTATGTTGAGCCAATATTGTAATAGGTCAAATAAGTAATATTATATTATACTCCTCTGTAGCTTTAAGATTATTATAACACTGTAAGCACTAATCAGAATGAGGCTACTTTGTGCACACCATATAAGCTTTTTCAATTCCTTATTGTACCTGTAATGAAAATTGTATAATGACGTAACATTAATTTACTATTTACAAAGATGAGCTTACTCAATACTGAGTAGGTACTTCAGCAAACTTTTGGGTAAAGAGGAAACGGAAAGAGGCAACTAAGTAGGTATAGTTAGCAATAGAAATAAAAAATATAGAAGGAGAAGTGGCTTAATAGATAATTTATTTTTATGTATATTAATGAATAAAATAAATACAAATTCTTACAATTACAGGGTTATTTGTAAAACACCAGCATCCTTAAAAGGGTCATTAAACTCATCATTATGAACAACTTTTACCATGGGACCAACCCTGAAATCGCAAAAAAAAATCAGCTGTTCCATACATTTATGTTCACATGATTCAACAAAATGTATGGAACAGTTTTTTTTGTCATCTTCATGTACTAACTCAAAATAAAGCATAAACATGAAATAATAAGTACAAGCCACTAAGTTCCATCAAACTATTCCATATATTCCCCGGGGTCAATTCTATCGGAAGAACTACCGCCGTTTTTCAGAGGCAACCGCACAAAATCAATCTCATCAATTTGTTATCTCTGTCACTCTTGATAAATAGAACACACACAATGAATTTCTTATGTTAAAGAAAGATTTTTCTCTATCACACTTTATGAGTAAAAAATTTCTAACTTTTCACTTTCGATTATTATATTTTGAAGGAAAATCTTGAGCCATGTTTTATGTATACTCGTTGGGAGTATTATGTTTGTTAGGGCACGTTATATTTTATATTATTCATAACTTTTTTGCAGTATTTTTCTTTGTTAGGCGTGAAATTGTACTTATTGTACTATTTATATCATAATTTGAGTTTATCGTAGAAGGAATATGTTCAAATATTTTAATGACATCATAAAATAAATAATTAAATCAGTCAACACGGCTTGGAAGACATTTACAAATCGATGAGTGTATCGGACAACAGTTAATTATACACACACATACACCACGTTTAATTAGATAGATATAAGAATAGAATAATAATGTAATAATGATTAGACTTAATGAATGTGAACTCTCACATTAATTATGTCCAATAGAATCCAGATTATTCGAATTACACACTTGCGAGTTCGTTGCCAAATCTTTATTAATGTTTCTTTCTTTTGCCTGCGACCACGAGTGCTGCAAAGTACTCGAAACGTCAGGATTGTATTATCAAAATAAAAACGCGAATTATATCCGTTGAAAAGTTGTTTCATTATGTTTCTTTTCTGTCTCATTTCTCGATTTTGATTAACTACATACAGTATGGATTGTAGGACATAGGTACTTATTCTTTTGGTCGAATAATAAATCTGACTGAACCTAAAGAGGTCTACAACTCTTTGGTCTCAAGAACTTTGCTGTCAAACTGTTAACTGCCTATTCATTAATGTGGTGGGTGAGCTCCCGTCACCGTGCGACATTCATTGCTCATAAGCAACATGGGAGCTCATAAAAGGGATCAGAAGCTTTACTGGATCGCAGAGCAAAAGAAATATTTCCTTTACGCTCACGTATAGAGCGCAAAAGTACTTACGTGTTTTCGTATAAACGCAAGCACACGCATGGGTGGATTTCATAGAATACTTACTCAGAACTATCTTTTTATGTCCCTATCTCCAAATACGTATACATTAAATATATGCAAAGCGCTGAAAGCATTGCGAATACTAAAGGCACGCATTGCTATTATCTAATAGACTGAACCACGAATGCCACCCTACCGAATCACTTTATGTGTGCGTAGAAGATTTTTCTCTAAATTTGGCAAAACAAATGGTATTACAAACCTACTAACTATTCTCAACTAAACCTACTACCCTAATTATTCGCTTTATTATTCTCAAACTTAGTTGGCTCCTAATCTAACTAGATGCAGCTGAATATAGTTTTCTACGGTGCGATTGCCATGTATGTACTGCCTACTCTGTCGAAAATGTCTGTGCACAACCAACCCTAAGAGATACGATATTCTAAGACTAGATCAATCGTTAGTATTTTATGAGAGACTTCTATTTAACAACTGTCAAAGATCTTCTTTAAACCTGACTTGCCAATCAACAGTCTTACCACAAGGCTATCACTGAAATCTTGTACGACAACTCAAATTCAAACTTTGCTTCAATGAAATTGTCGAAAAAAGAATTATACGCACACTTTCGACAGTGATACAATTTCTAGTCCGTACAAACGCGAACATTATAGAGGCTTATTATATTGTATTGCTCTAAAACACGTTTTAAAAAGTTAAAAACACCATTAAATGTGAAAACTTGGCTCTCAAAAGTATTACCGTGGTAAGTGCGACTTACTGTTTGTTTAGTATTTATGTAGATGACATGAAAGTACCTATGAACATATTATGCACAAACCATACTTTTATGTCCAAATGTCGTTATGGAGGGAGCATCAAAAGATACTAAAAGAATATGTCTAATGCAATGTTTTTATTTCAGTGTTTTACACCTGTAGTAAATACATTTTTCTCAGCCAAGTAAAAAATAATCCTGTATTCTACGAGCGAAAATAAAAACAGCAAAAATCATTATAAATAGTAAGCATAAAATGTAAAAAACTTACTACGAAATAAATCGCTTTAACTTTCACTAGCATCCCCTACAAAAGTATTACCGTTTCTATGTAATTTTTAATAAATATTTATCCAGCATTACTTCCAATACGTGAGGTATTTCCACACCCGGTGAGGTAGAGTTCACGGCATCACGCGAATTATAAATTAGATTTCATTTCTACGCGTTCAGAGTTCTGATTTTCGTATGAGAAGCTAGCTAAACGTAAAGGTAAAACTGGTTTCCAAAAGGGCGTCTCCAACCGATACCAGGGAGGCTCAAGATGTTAAAACGAATGAAGGATATATGGAAATTAAAAGGTAAAATAGTACCTACTAATTGAGATCTTCGGGGAGAAAGTACCCCTGCCTCCCTAGTGACGCTCTTGCCTTTATAACGTACGTTGACAACGTTAAAGAATCCTCTATATATATCCCTGATATTTCTGAGCCTCGTAAAAATATTTAAATGAGATGGATTTATTAAAATTCAACAAATCTCATCTCGAACGACGGTAAAGATAGATAAATTCTTCATAAATAAAACGCGGCGCGGAATCTAGACGGATATAAGGATTTTATGTTCTGAGTTTCAGAAAACAAAATAAATGTAGCGAATTATAATATTAATTGGAATACCTTCCGACGAACGATGAAATTTATTAAAATTGGTATTTCGTTAATAATCTTATCTCTCTTCTGATTGGTTTTACTTAATTCAGTAATAATCTTTGCATAAAACTTAAATAAAATCTCTCTATCTGTTTGTATTTTTGCGCAATCATGACATGTTAATTTTTTTTCATCGTATCGTATTCAGATAATACTGCACATATTTTTAAAATTCCATATTAATTTTCTTTACAAACAAAGTGAACAGAGCCTGCAAGTACAATGTGATTTCGTGGAAAAAATATTGACAATGAAGCGAATTTTCACTCTCAGCATAAAACTCAGTACACTTACCTAATAGATAGTCGACGCGTCGCCAAAATTAATCTATACATATAAAATGCTTTGTCCTGAATGACTGACTGACGGATCAACGCACAGCCTAAACCGCTGAACGTAGAGACCTGAAACTTGGAGGGTGTGTTCTTTGTATGACGTAGGGATCCGATAAGAAAGGATTTTTCGAAATTCCACCTCTAAGAGGGAGAAAAACGGGGGCAAAGTTTGTATGGGACAACGTGATTCCTTGGTTCAATCTACTTCAAAATTTGCATAAACATTCTTTTACAAAATTGATGGAACACGTGTTTCGTATTTTTTTTAAACTCATCGCCTAACGGGGTTAAAAAGGGGTAGAAAGTTATTTTGGGGGTGATTTGCATCGAAGTTGATATCAATACTCCTTAGTGCTTTTGATTTAAACTGGCTTGGTGCAATATATTACCCTTTAAAATTGGAATGTCAAATATAAATCGGATAAGAATTCGAATTTTCAATTTTATTTGTTCTTCGATATTTAAATGAAAAACTTACCTTATAAATACAGCTTGGCAAAAAAGAGTCTGAGGCGGTGACAGCTAGAACTAAAACTAAAAATCTTAAAAACTAAGTTTGTGAGTACTAAAATAGCCATAAAGTGATTCATTACATAATAATTGATGACAAAAAATTCGTTTTAGTAATACGTAAGCACCAAATAACTTGAAATGTTGAATTGTAGTATGAAAAGTGCACCAGTGGCGCCTCCAATTTTTACAGACTCTTTTTTGCCAAAGTGTACATTGATTTTCCTTTGAAAATTCCTTGGGAATCTTTTAGAATTAGATTATTATTATAGGCGACTACTTGTGATTGCTATACCGACATTATAATTGACTGTCATTCGCCCTGTACCTAATTCTGCTTATACAATGACTCAAAGCTGTACAAGTTGTTCTCATGGGCAGTAACTACCTAGATTATATTAATTCGATTTAAATAAATAAATTCTATTCAAAATATTCTATAGTCTACGTGAGCGAAGCCACGCGGGAAAAGCTAGTCACAGTATAAAAGCAAACTGTCAGTGCGATGTAAAAACCCGTAAACAGCTGTTAACTGTGCCATGAATTGAATTATCACAACATCCCTTCGGAACGCTTTTTTTTTCAATTTCCGCATTTGGCTTCGGCATTCGGTTCGGAGACATTTGCAAAATAAATCAACGGGGCCTGATGAAATTTGTATTTTAATGGTTAATCGATTAAATTTGGGGACGTTTTATAGAAGGTAAACTGGGGTTACTTGTTTGTTAAGGATTTTTAAGCAAATCGTTCAGAGCCAGGTGCCAAAACACTCTATCTATATGCAGTTCCTAAATATTTATATCTTTTATATTAGCTTAGCGCCATAAATAAACTATGGTATAATGAGAAGATTAGTGTAGCCTAAGTTTGTCTTAGAACTCAAGCAGCTTGCTAGTAGTAAATTTGTTCTAGAAGTTTGGTCTACCCATTTGACTATCCTGACTAGGATAGGCCCATATAAAGCTTTGGGGTCCCTACCCCAATGTCTTTTTTAAAAAAGGGATGCTAAGTTAGTGTCGTAACTGGCAACCTCCACACCTCTACCTCCCCCGTCCCCGCGTTCTATATACATCGTTTGTTACGCGATGCTAGATTTTGTTCTTGCGGTCCCCTAGTGAATCATTTGGAACCTGATAATATGTAGAATAGTGAAATCTTTATTGGCTTTATTCTTTTCTTTATTATCGTATGGTTGATGAACAACCTGGTGTCAGAGTTTAAACCGCCCGTAGGCCTCTGACATGGCTTTACACACCATTGAAAAATATCTCAGGTGTGCTGGTTTCATCACGATGTTTTCCCTCACCGTTTTAGCAACTGATAATTAATTTATAATACCCACATAACTTACGAAAAGTCAGAGGTGCGTGCCTTGGGATCGAACTCGAGACCTCTGACTTGTCAGTCGACGGTCATACCACTAGGCTATCGGTGCTATATGGTGCTATATATTGGCTTTATGAGTCAAAGTTATATACAACAATATATCTTTACTGGCATAATAAGTCAAAGTCAAGATGTACATAGTTTACTGAATGTTGATGCCACAAGCCGTATTTTATAGGACGTTGAAATAATGTTCTGGTGATGTAATGTATTGTCGAAGAAGTGTCTTTCGAAGCAATGATCTGTCGAAGCAGTTTTGTCAAAGCGTATTTTGTTGAGGCAGGTTTGTGTAGATCTAATGTCGTATCAGTGTTTATCGTGTAGCATCAAACAGATAGTATTCAAACAAGCTAATATATATAAATGACTTTCTGAAATACTAAGTGGGCGAAAGCCCGTGGGCGAGTACAAAAATATTGAATACGTCGACTTGAAAATACAGTTTGAGTTACTAGTATTCAGAACGATAAGTATGATAATTCTTAATGGGGTGCCCAAGTCCTTCGCTTCGCTCGCTTTTTCACACTATAACCCGCTCCTACTTCTGAATGGTTTAAAAAAACAAATCACGAAGGGAATGACAGGTCCTGTTCACTCGCTACTCTCGCTCCCTAGATCCCGCTATCATTCGATGTGGTATAAAATTAGCCCACTCAGTACTTTTATTCGCTTGCTTTAGTATTAAAGTATCCCATTAATAAGTCGCTAATTATTTTTTTATTCGCCCGATTAATAATCACAGACCATTTAAAATAAGTATAATTAACCAGATTTAATTTGTTTTATTAATTACTCATATTTAATTGGCCTACTGCAGTGCGTCTTCTTCTCATAAAGAGAAGGAACGAGCATTAATCACCACGCTAGGTCACTGCGGGTTGGCGATTTCAGACTATTAACTCCCGGTTTCTTTACGATGGTTTTGCTTCGCCGTTAGTCAGTGGTGTCTTAGATTAACTAAGATTACAGAACACATATTACGAATTAGTAGTAGACATAAAAGACTTACTAAACTCTTACAAAAAACTAATCCTATTTAACCATATAGCACTAGTTACGTTACGTGTGAAAATATTAATGACTTAGGCTAGCCGAACACTGAGTCACCGCCTCTAGACGAGGCTAAAGAATATTACACGGGTGAGATAAGCGAAAACACTCTGTAAATGGAAAAGTAACGGGTCAGTAAACCCGTGATTTTTTTTTTCACGTTTTGTGACGTGATAAATGGGCAAGAACGCAGTAGAGTAGTCTCGGACGCCCAAGACTTGGCCCGGGCGAATGCCAATGACGCGAAAAATTGCTCTTATTTTTCTCGTCTCCTTAGAAATGTTTCGTAATTCACTACCACTGTGTTTGTTGATTGTGAATCCAGTTTTTTTTCCATTTACCTAGGTATCTGCAGATTTTTTTTATAATTTTATTGTGGCATTCTTACAGCTTGTGTGGAAAAATAAAATGTTATCGTGTATGTTTATTATGCATAATAAGGACTATAAATAAAATATAGGTATCTCGTAAATAAGGATTATTACAGGTATTATTTAAGATAAAAATATAATACATACTCGTAAGTAGGATATAAGAAACTATGCTATGATTCGTAGCTTTTTTTTTGCTGGAACTTAGTCTATTGTTTTGCGCTACCAATGCAACTTCTGTTAGCGAAGATGATTTTTTATATTATTTTTTTTCTTTCTTCAGATATTCGCCGAGCACTGAGGTACCTACAGCACGTCTTAAGGAAGTGATGACGTATCGCAACAAAATAAATTACAAAAAAAAGAAAGAAATCGCATAGACGTGACAACTGATACACATATAATATGTACCTATGTATAAGCAAATAGTTGCCATCCATAACTAAGTAGGTAAGCATTATAGAGAGAGCCCATTATAGAAAAGAACAATCCTCATTAGCACTCCTAAATAAACAGGTAACGTACTTACAAATGAAGTCGGTTAAAAATAACAGTCAGTTTATTACACACAAAGACGGCAGAAAAGGCGTCTATCTAAATACCTATTCTAGTTTATGTTAATATTGTCTCTTCTACTTGAAAATTCTAGTCTTTTCATGAGATTGAGTTAATAAATTCGAAGCTCTCAATACTAAATCCTAGCTTGCTCGTACCGCCCACACCACAGTAAGAACTTAACCTCCTTAAACTCAGCCACAGACTCAGACTACTCAGACTAGCTGCCTGGCGCGACTTTGTATGCGTGATTATTCTACCTCTACGCCTATTCTACCCTAGTACCCTACCTACTCTACCCCTACCATACCATACCCTTACCCTACTCTACCTTACCCTACCCCTACCCTAGGGGTATAATTCCATTGTTTTAATATTTATTCTGCTATTCAGGGTGGAGATAAATCCAACAAATCATAAACCATGAAAATCGGTCCAGCAGTTCTCAAGATGGTGTACGCCACAGACACAATGCAATTTTTATTGTTTGCCGGTCACCGGTGACCACGTGGCGTTCAAAGGGTTAAATAACCCTACTTGGTTTTATCAGATATTGCTTAAAAAATATAAGTACTTTTGTTTTATAAATGTTAAAATATTATGTAACGGTAAATAATATATTTAAAATTTACTATACCCATGGGAAAAAAAGCAATGAGATACAGAATTAGATTTTAAGCAATTTTTAATATTAAATACAGATATTTAAATTGGTTTAAAGTTTGATAATTTTCAAAACTTACAATAACGCCATCTGTCCAAATAACTGATAACTTTTAAACTACGTAGAATGTCACCTAGACTTACTTTTAAAGATGGAAGTATAGATGGCGCTATCATAACTTTTACTTATAGTTTCGTAAATATTAGGTAGATGGCGTGCATTGAACCTGAAACTGGTTAACCGAGGAACCTGAAGCAAACAGCGGCGACATCCATAAAACTAAATGTATTTAGCGTCTAAAGGCTGGACATCAAGGACTTGTTTTTCGCTAGGTGGCAGTTTTATCTGCAATGCAATAGAGAGCGGGAGCCAAGCTAATGGTATCTAGACAAAATATAAGGATTTATTAGTAGGTACTTAGGTATGTTATATTATGTCCTAACCTTTTTTCGAGATTCTCACAGAGTAGGTACATGACTGCTTCGTTGGGCTAGTGCTATCAAGCGCAACTGCTGAGCACGAGGTCCTGGGTTCGATTCCCGGGTCGGGCAAAGTGTTATTAGGTTTTTCCATTAAGAAATTCGGTGTACTGCATACATCTCTGCCTACTCCTTCTGGAGAATACAGGCGTGAGTCTATGCTTATGTTTATTTTTATAGGCGGCACTTATTCATACCCCACGTATAACAACTTGACAAGTGTGTCGCATGTCAGAGCTTTGTAAACAAACAAACAAAACGGGGAAGGATCATAAAACATTACATAAATGTGTTTCTAACTTAATTCATTTGTTGAAGGTACCCATGTTGGGTTAACAAAGGAAATTAATTTACCCACCTGTCTCTAAGTTACCTGTTTCTTTACTCATTTTACTTGTAGATATAAAAACAATTCGGAGGTCGTGAAAATTAAGCATGTACCACTACCTACATAGGTAAGTACATTCGTGAAATTTGCCGTGAAAATTAAGTAGGTAGGTACAATGTATGGAAGTATACTGTATACATTTATCGAATTTTTAAAACTCAGGTACTCAAAAGATTCATAAAATATTACCTAATAATGAAAGAACATTTGAAACTATTTCTCTATTATATTTTTATACCTATCTAGTACAAAATCATCCTGAAAGCATCGCAATTGAGATTCCCGAATGAATATTTTTTTATGTTAAACCATTGCTGGGCAATGCCCTCCCAATCTTCTTCCAAACTACCTACTTGATTTCTAGCAAGGTCTGACCTGCAAACAGAACCTCACCTCACACATTTTAAAATCAAAATCCAAATCTAAGGACCAAATCCTTATCTCCAAAGAACTAAACCTTTTTCTTTTTTAGGTTTTACTAAGCTTGACCTGTTTATTATTTCGTTCAAATTTAGTAATCGATATTTTAACCCCCTTCTGTTGACAGATTCTTCTGTACACAGCTTTAGTTTTGATGACAAAACCGTTTTACGTAAAAAAAATGTTTAGGTACTTATATTATTTTTAATTTAAATTGACAGGAAAGGCATCCTATTCGCCGAGTTCCAGAGCCCTTACACGGTAGCTTGTCATGCGTACAGCATCAGTTTTTACTCCTCCCAGCTGTTTCCTCTGCACTCTAAAGGAAATTTAATTACCTTTGGAATATGAAGATGCATCCTGATGCATCCGCTATGTGTATTTTAAGGTTTCACTGGTTATTGAACTGTGTTATTGTAGTAGATGAAATTCTCGATGTTTTGTGTACAATTTTTAATCAATAAATACTGTTACTATTAATCATTAAATTATAAATTGTTTTAATCAATAAATACTGTTACTATTTTACTTTCCTTTATATTGTGTTTATGAGACACGTGTTTTTGATTAATTGTAATAATTTAATTAATTGTAAAAAGAACGTACAAGGAACAGGAATGATGTAATACCTTCAGTCTATTGATGTTTATAGAAACGCGTTTAATTTTATATGGTTTACAAGTTTGGCCTTATCCAATTAAATTTTACCATCTGGGTATATAAAATCATTTGCCTTATAGATTTCAAACATCAATAAAACAGTCATAAATCTAGGTTTCAAATAGGGCGGTTTAAACTCTGACACCAGGTAGGTAGTTCAATACAATACAATAAAAAAAGGAGAAGATTCAGCGGAAGAAATCTACTTATTTTTAGGTCACATCTTCATCAACGTATGTAAGTATACCTAATCTATTTATGTGTAAGTACAGGCAGTTCCTGCCCTCGATATGTAAATTAATCAGGAACTCGGAAGAAAGACAAAGAGCGCTAAAGATGATGATGAATGCGGAAAAAATACGGAAGACAGAATAAAGTCTTGGTTAATTACAAATGACTCGCATAAAACCATAATATAATAGGTACCTAAGTACTACTTACCGGTTTAAAGCGAAATACGTAAATATACACAACGTTCTCAAGAAATGAAAGCGGGAAAACAGCAAGGACAGAATATTTGTTAAATGACATAAATAGTAAAAGGTAAGTACTACTACTTCTAGTCTAAATAAAGAAGGTATTCGACTGGAAAATTACGTCGCAGTTCACTAGAATCACTAGTAGGTATAATCGTCATGGAATTGGATAAGCGTTATATAAGTTATGTCATAAATGTGTAAGGAATACGTTTTCAATAAAATTTTACTATGGCAATCTTTGAGTAGATAGTGTAGATACTGCTCCTTGGTACCTATTGTACCTAAGTAATTATGCCAATATTCTAAATTGGGCATAATTTTATTGCGTTTGATTTTAAATATTTTTTTTTGCCATTTATGCATGCCATACTAAAACTAAAGTAAAAACGAATTTTAAAAAGAAAAATACAATTACCAGGAGCTTTTACCCCACGACCTACTGGCTAAATCTAACAGTAGCTCTGCCAGTAGCTATCGAATTTTCTTCTACATTAACCATCTTAGACAGTATAGTAACATCAACCCCTTGTAGAGGGCTAGCATGTCTATCTTTGCAATTAGAGCACAGCTACTGTACTCTACCTAGAGTATAGGGCTATGCTCTATCTGCACTCTACAAAAAGCATTTGGTTCTCTTAACATTTAGTAAGTACAAGTTTGCAAAGCCTGCGTTAGTGCCTGAGAAAGTGCATTTTCCACATCAATGCCATATTAAAATTAGGTATTAAAGTAAACACTATGAAATAAAGATAATGCAGACAAGGTGAATTTGCCATGTGCTAAATAAAAATGAGTTGACCTTGGCAAAAAGTCATAAAAGAAAATTTTGCTAAAAGGTTATAAGTAATGGTGTCGTGTTTAGAGCTCATTCCAAGACAATATGGCGAAGACCTCGAACTGACATGACCTTGAACTTCGTCACCGTGAAAGGACAATAGATTTAGAGGTTATACTGATCAGATAGATAAGTACTTACCACAGTCCAAAAAAAATACATTTGAAACATTTTAGCACGGTACTGAAAATTGTATAAAAGTAAAATGAATTATAAGTCATATCAAAATGGTTTACTAAAATCTGCATGAAGTAGTACGTACCGAATCGTTTTAATCTAATTGGCATCCTATTATCGGTTCAAGAATATCTGACCTCTCTAACCCAGATCATAGAGTATCGATGTCCTAAATTTAAACCAACTGCAGAGTACCGATAACATGACAAGCATACCAAGCTAACGAAATGGAACAGACTCGAAATATTTTTAAAAACTTGGAAATTTATTTATTTATTTTTTATTTAATTCTTTATGTACAATAAATATGTACAGAGGCGGACTTAATGCCTAAGGCATTTTCTACCAGTCAACCTTAGGGTGGTGCAGAGATAAGCATGGTAGATGCACTGTGAGTTAAAACGAAAAATTTGATACTCACTTAAAAGTAATAAATAATTAATAATATATTATATATATGATATGTATATATATGATAGGAAATGTAGTAGATAAAAGTGTATTTCAATCAAAACATAATATCTTACACAATATATAAACTCCTCGCTTATAAAAAAATTCAATGCACAATTTTTAGGCTTTACTTTGTCCGTATGTTTTTCTTATAAAATATTGTGTACAATAAATAATTAAATAATAATAATGTTTATTTCAAAAGAGTTTGTCTTATTAATAACTATGACAATTTGAGACACACTTAATAAAATAATTAATATTAACTTAGTGTTAAGGATGCATGTGTTACTTAGAGGTTTTTTTTTATAGTTACATGAGCAGCGGTTCCCAAACTAGGCAAGCCTGTATCTTTGGAACCAATTTAGATGAAGTATCAGTTGCAAAAAGGTTAAGTTCATCTATCGTTTATTCTAAAGAAAAAATATACATACTCGTATAAACTCCAGTAAGTAGTTAGTACTAACTTCTAAACTATTGTAATTTACTTTAGAAAGTAACCACAATAAACTGCAGATAATAAAGGCAGGTTATCTGAGACCTCAATATACCTCGGTCGTGCACTTTTGTTAAGAGATAAAGGGAGCTCTGTCACGTCCTCATTAACCGATGCATCGGGTTACATTGCGTCTAGCTTGTTTACCTGTTCTATTAACCTCACTGCCTGGATCGAGACTTAGAGCTCATAGATACGAAGTGATAGTGCGAACTATTATTCCGAGTATATTTACTATCCGATATTTTTTATAGTCTTGCCGAAAAATTAAGACATGCGTATGGTCGAAGTATTTATAAGGTACCTATAGTACACTGTGTCATAAATTGATGGTTTTAAGGAGTCTAGCTAACTAAACCGTAATCATAGGGCTTGACTCACGTCAGTGGTAAAGGTTGTTAGATCGTTACGTGCTCCAGCCTCAGACTTATTAGGGATGACTACGCGCTCCAGCCGAGGAAGGTGGTTTTCTTGCCATTTTTCCTTTGCATCCTTGACCATCAATCCTCAAGCCTTACATGGTGAAGAAACCTAAAAATTATAATTCAAAGTAGGAAGCCATCACAATTAAATTGACATAGAAAGACATCATCAGTATTTTTCTTTTCTATTTATTTTTGTAATATTAGTAGATCTAGTCATAAAATTCTGAAAAATAACGACCTCACTACTGTTCTCCGATTGGATCAAAAATATTTTCTTATGTTTCATCGCTTCCTTTGTTGAGTTTCATCTAGGACGTTGGGCATGTCAGTTTAGTAGAATGCCTAACGGCATTTGTCACTGAAGGAATGCTATTGAAGAGTTTTAGTTCAAACAAGCTCTCGTCCAACAGTTGCATCGTTAACATTGTAAAGAGAATGTAATTTTGTCTATTTTCTTATAGATTGATGGATCTAGGTTATACTGATATATCTACTTAGTACTTTCCTATTTAAGGTTTGTTTGGTTTGCATACAAACGCGAAGAGGAAAATTAAAATTCCTTGTCTGTAGTTCCCCCGAATTTATTAACAAGTAATTACCTACTTAAGCGTTTCTTGTCCTTCTGTGTATGCAACTTGAGTTTGAAAGTGCACACATTGTATCAAAATTGACTAGTTAGTACCTAAGAAAACCTGTCTCTTATAAAATATTAATTAGGAAGTTGTTTAGCAGATACATTCTAAAATTTTTTTTTATTAAATCTAACTGCAGTTTTAAGTTTAAAATTCGGGTCGACTATACATTATTGTTTGACATCTAACCATCATTTAAATATATTTAACCACAGTTAAAGCCCAATGCCACCGAGAAACTATGCCGGCAGCAAAATTGTCGTCTCGTTTTTGTGTACGGCCAACATGCTACCGGAACATTTCGTGTAGAAACCATACATACAAACGTTCCTGTTTCGTGTAGTTCCATACTCTCTTTTTTATATTTTAAATCATAATCATAAAAAGTAATAATCGTAATACTGCTGTCAGTGTTCCTACTTAAACTCGCTAAAATTTCACTTCGCAACAAGCAACAAACATTTCATTTCGCAACGTTGCGACTTCATAAAGTTATAATTAAGTACCTCGTCAGGTATTTTCTATTAAACTTGGCGACCAGTTAGATCGTAATCGTGAGCTTTAAAAAGTTTGCATCGCCAGACATTAACGTGCCTTATCATTTATCAAACTGCCTCCTGTCTTACAAGAAATATATTTTAATTGGAATCTATTTAAAGATCAGATAGAGTAGTGAAGTAAGTCAATGAAGTGTCAAGCAAAGCTTCCTACAAAACCCATGAAAATATTTTATTAGTAAGAGAAAAACGAAATTACCTACCTAACCTTTTCTTCAACCGAAGCCCTCGATCTAAGGATATCTGAAGAAAGTTTCTACGCCTCGATCCTAGGACCAGAATCAACACGCAAGTACAGAAGCCAAGTACATAAATACAAAATTACAAAATTTAATTAGTACAAAATTTGCGTCTTGATTTTGGTCCTAGGATCAAATGGAAAATTTGGAGCATATTAAAAATATCAAGCACAAGAAAAAAGATGTTATTGCCAAATTACTGATACTGTGAAAAGAGCAGAAAATCGTAGGTACCTAGTGTTTTATATAAGAAAGTAGCATTTTAGTGGGCACCTAAAGAGAATCTTTTTTCCGAAGATCTGTATGACCTGGAATCGATCCCAACCTAAGGCAGCGTTTGCACGATATGACAATCATAAGTAAAACTCGTTGATACTCCATTTGATCGTTACTCTGTAACTATTAAACAAATTTTCTGTAAGTGCCATGGACACGACGCCATACATTTTAAATGCGAGCGACAGTTTCTCAGTCCATGTCGTAAATTATGAAACGATAAATTGAAGTTGAGGGGCCGTAAATCAATATAGTGCATGTGTAACATAGGTGTGCTTGGCAACGAAAGTTGATTACGTAACATTCGCAAATAACCGGAATAATAATGCTGTACATAACAAATCTAAAAATCTAAATGGACTGACATATTTTTAATTCTTATTAAATTCTGGTAAATACATAAATATCATGCGCTCATTGTTCGCGGACCTTCGCGGCAAAAGGCAAATAGGGTACATAAGCCACATGCGAATTAAACATCCTAGCTTTTACGGCCTGGCCACGAACTCGCCGCTCGCATCGGCGGCTTAGCGCGGCGCGGCGAGCGGTAAGAACAAAAATGTACTAAAATGTTCAACGACGCCACTCTCAGCGGCGGCGGCGGCGGTTTCTCCCCACTCCATCCGTCGAATTTAAAATATAATTAGAAAATATATGCCTAAATACGTCTAAATACATCTAAATATGTACGTGGCATGGCCATCGCGCCGCTCGCAGACCTAGCCCGTCGCCGTCGCCTTAGACCGAAGTCGTGGCCACTAGGTTAGAAATTAGAAGCCAAATCGCCGTAGCCGAAACCGGTAGGGGTGCAATACCAGGAGGGGTTTAAATATCATCCCACTGCTGGGCAAAAGCTTCCCCCCATGATTTCCATACCTTTCAATATTGATAGTTCATCATTATCTAATTCGTCACGCCATCTTCAACGTGGTCTGTCGCGACGCGCGCCGTCTCGTTATGTCAAGGTCAAGGCATAAGTACATAACAATATATATTATGTTTTATTTAAATAGGTTTTAAATACCTATACACAGATCTAATAAATGAATATTCCTCATACCGTCTCGCGTTAGAGGTAATTAGTCATCGTGTGAAATCTAAAGATAAGATTTTACTGAGTAGGTATCTTATAACTCGTTACACGAATGGTAAATACCAAGAAGTTATCTGCGATATAGGTAACTGCGGTTTTGTTATTAAAGGCATAATCAGAAGTAGAATCTAACAATGTGTACGAATTACTTTAATAATATTGAGCGATTAAACTCAGTGTTGTACATTTTTCTTGTTTTGTTACTTTTCGTTTGTTACTTTTATAATGTGTGTACATTATAGAATTACAGATTATTAAATTGTTTTTAATTTTAATCTGAATGGTTGCCACAATTTGATTACCTGCCATGGTTGCAGTTACCACCTATTTCAGTATTCGCAAATTATTATTTTTTTGTCAATTTTAATAAGCAGTAATAGCCTAAAAGTATGAACATAGTAATGGCAAGGGAAAGGACGTTGGTTCAAATCTAGGCACGTACCTCTGACTTTTCGAATGCATGTGCGTATTAGATATCTAAGTACGTATGTTTATTAATTTTAATTTTTTGTCGTGTTGTTTATTTACTTCTTAATTTACTTGTTGCTGTCTGTGTTACAATATTGTAGAGTTATCTCACATTTTTGCTCCCAAAAGTAATGCTTTCTTACTTTCTTAATTAATTAAAATATCGTGTGGAAATATGCACAGAGAACTTTCAACGGTTTGTAAATCCATTTCAAAAATCTTCGCGCGGTTTAAACTGTGGCACTAAGTTGTTTATCGACCATAAGATAAAGAAGAAGACATATAAAACCTAAAAAAAAATTAGTATCTCATTTTAAGATGTCAAAATGTTAACGTAATTTGTTCGAAGAGGATAACTAACAGATGATGACCCGCAACAGCTTTTTGCTTCACTGGACAGGAAAACGAAGTTATCCATGGGGAGAATTGGAGAGCGAATTCTAAGCTCCTAGAGGGTTACATAACAAAAGACGATTAAGGCGACTATCTCGTTAAGCCGCTATCTCGCTCGCACATTGAAGATTTTAAAGCCAAAAAACACTTGCAAAACAAAAATTCTATTTAGACATTTTTATGTACGAAAACTTGTTTCGATCAAACTGATATTTTTGCTAAACCTTTGTAATGTTATTATCCTTAACTTGGTTATTTGCGATTTTTCATAACTATGTGAGTATATTCAGGGATTTTATATCTTCAATGAACGAGCGAAATGATGGTTTAGCGAGACAGCACCTCGAGTAAACACAAAATATAAAACAAGGAATTAATTTTGGGGTGCTGATTCTGTTAAACATCTCACTGAACAAATTTTGGTTTAATTTTATCTCTTTCTATTAAACACCATCAAAAAATAAAAACTAAATTATTTTAGTTTGAATAGAATTCACAAGATTATTTTGCATGATAAGGAAGCTAGAAGCTGGCCATGCTTACCGATATGGTATGGTATACACGGCTTTATAACTGTGTTTCAAACTAATGCTGATACAGATTGTGATCAAACTAAAAGGACGGACACGACTAACAAAAAAAAAAACATAAGTTAAAGGTTATACGGAAAATGTTGAGGAAAATTGTCTCAACCACAGTCTCGAGTTCTCGACACACAAGAAATGACATCACATGTTAATAAAAGACCAATACCGTCAATGCTTCGATTGCCGCAGAATGGATCATTATAAAAATTTGCATTTCGCGAAGGATATTTGATAAATAAATCAATTAATACGTGCCAGTACTCGTTAACCTTAAAATGACAACGTAATAGGCAGTCGAAATTAATCAAATGAACGCAAAGAATTGGTACTAATTCTCTTGGAAGCACACTTCTCTTGGTACACGCTCTAAACTAATTTAGACTTGCTATCACTCTATCTAACAGAGATCATTAGAAAAAGATAAAAGATTTTTAGACCTGTCAAACTAGTCCATTTGCGTTATATCAACGAAAACTTTGACGGCTCGGCATTAGGTCTCGTCTAATTTCATGTAAATTGCAAGGACGTAGACTAATTTGACAGCTATAAGTTGATAGTTCAATTTGCTGTCCTTTTGCTATGGTGTTTATTAGAAAGAGATATTATAGTTAGACTAAAATTAATTTAGCGGGATGTACAAGAGAATCAGCACCAATGTCTGTGAAGATTATTAAATAACAAATAATTAATTAAACAACTTTTTTAACGGATATAATTCGCGTTTTTATTTTGATAATACAATCCTGACGTTTCGAGTACTTTGCAGCACTCGTGGTCGCAGGCTCACTCATCACTCAAAAGTACTCGAAACGTCAGGATTGTATTATCAAAATAAAAACGCGAATTATATCTGTTAAAAAAGTTGTTTCATTAAGTGTTCGCGAAAGTTTGAGACTATAACAAATACTTACATAGACATTGTCTGCGTTCATCAAAGCCTATTTTGATATCTAGATCTTGTATATTGACATATTTTTCAAGACATAATATCTATACATATAAAATGCTTTGTCCTGAATGACTGACTGACGGATCAACGCACAGCCTAAACCGCTGAACGTAGAGACCTGAAACTTGGAGGGTGTGTTCTTTGTATGACGTAGGGATCCGATAAGAAAGGATTTTTCGAAATTCCACCTCTAAGAGGGAGAAAAACGGGGGCAAAGTTTGTATGGGACAACGTGATTCCTTGGTTCAATCTACTTCAAATTTTGCATAAACATTCTTTTACAAAATTGATGGAACACGTGTTTCGTATTTTCTTTAAACTCATCGCCTAACGGGGTTAAAAAGGGGTAGAAAGTTATTTTGGGGGTGATTTGCATCGAAGTTGATATCAATACTCCTTAGTGCTTTTGATTTAAACTGGCTTGGTCGGATTAGAATTCGATATTTCAATTTTATTTGTTTTTTTTTGTATTTGAAAGAAAAACTTACTGTTACGTTTGCACGGGAATTACGGAAGGGGCATGCGTCAATCAAACTCGCTAGCTAGTTGCACACTAGTTTAATAATTCCCAAAACGCCCGCAGGGCGCAGCCTGCGCCTACGTCTATGCACTTACACACACATACGTAACATCCCTTCCCCTTAAGTTAGGAAATACATTTTCAGTTAGGTTTTCTTATTAAATAATTATATTAGGAAATACACTTATCTCTTAATGCTAGGTACTACTCTTAATTAATCTATGGTTGTGTTGTGTCTGTTGGTTCGTCGTCATCATCATCTTCCCTGTACTGGGCTGCTGTAGGTGTCGAGAAAATCGGGCTTATTGCCTGTCGCCTTTGAGTTATAGGGGCTGCGCGCGGCGTAGTTGCAGGAGTATCTGTCGACACAGCTCCTTGTCCCGGGTCAATTACAAGCCCTTCTTCCCCTCCCGGCTGCGAAGCAAACTCGGAGTGAGTGGAGGCAAGCGGCGCCACATCAGGTATCACGTCCGGGTCCCAGTCCTGGTCGGCGCTTGGTAAAGAATATAGTCTTTTCCTTATCTGATCAATGTGCCTGGTGACTTCGCACTCTAATTGTGGCACATACACCACGTATAGCATATTCCCAAGTTTATTTTTAATGATCCCTTGAATCCAACAGAATTTTTTATTATTTGAATTTTTGGTTATCCAAACATTTTCGTTTTCTTTAAAGTCTGATCTGCGTAATCCTCGGTAATGTTTAGCCTGTAAGGACTGATTGCGAGCGACGGTTCGCGTTAGGTCTGTGGACGGAGGTGACGGTACGATAGGGTTCAGTAGATCTAACCGTGAGCGCAACGCGCGCCCAAACACTATCTCCGCGGGTGACTTATCTGTGGTACTATTTTTAGAGTTCCTATAGTCGAATAAAAATTTTGCAATTTTGTCATGAATAGTTTTTTTATTACAACCTTCTAAAATTATAGCCTTAATACCCTTTTTTACAATTTTTACGAAACTTTCAGCTTGCCCGTTGCTAGCCGGGTGATATACAGGAGATAAGATATGCTTAATACCATTAAGTCTACAGAAATCGTTAAATTCCAAGGATGTAAAAGATGTACCATTGTCACTCACCAACGTGTGCGGTACTCCAAACCGCGACATTAAA
This sequence comes from Protodeltote pygarga, assembly GCA_936450705.2. Taxonomy (NCBI): domain Eukaryota; kingdom Metazoa; phylum Arthropoda; class Insecta; order Lepidoptera; family Noctuidae; genus Protodeltote; species Protodeltote pygarga. The sequence continues at coordinate 7,196,697 of OW388249.2, read as the reverse complement.
TCAGTTAATTTACCTATAACCGCCTTTGAATTATAAGTTGAAGACATATCGCAACATTCAACCCATTTACTATATGCGTCCACAATGATTAAAAACATGTAATTGTGAAACGGGCCCAAGAAATCTATATGAATTCGGTGAAAAGGGTGTGGCGGCAATGGCCAAGGCGCGAGCGGGGCGTGCGGCGGTGCGGGGCGCAACGCACAGCACACACTGCAAGCTGCCGCTACTCGCTCCAGCGCTGCGTCCACGCCCGGAAACCACAGCCGCTTGCGAGCCTCTGCCTTCATTTTTACCACCCCGAAATGTGAACTATGTAATTCCCTACATACGCTTTCATACAATGACGAGGGAATAACGACTTTGTGCCCTCGCATTAAGATACCATTTTCATACGATAATTGTGCTCGACAATTAAAAAATGGCTTCAATTCTGCGTCATTAACCTTCCTAGGCCAGCCGTTTAAAACGTAATGCTTGACAGTAGCCAGATGAGCATCGCTAGCCGTCTCGCGACGCATGTCGCTTAATGTCACCGGTAGGTCCCCGTCTACAACAAAGTTGACGTAGGCCGCGCGATCCTCGAACCCCGCAAGCTCGTCCGGTGGCGTCTCTGTCACGTTCACATCCCCGTACGCCCGAGATAAATAGTCCGCGCTGTTATGCTGGCTACTGATATACTCAATGATATAATTATACGCAGCTAAAAATATAGCGTATCTCTGTAGGCGATTGGCGGACACTTCAGGGATGCCTTTGTGTGGCCCAAATATAGCCAACAGGGGTTTATGGTCCGTTCGTAACACGAAAGGCGAGGATCGGCCATATAGATATTGGTGAAACCGTCTTACACCAAAAATGATCGCAGTTGCTTCCTTTTGGATTTGTGCGTAGTTTTTTTCCGCTGATGACAGCGTCCGAGAAGCATATGATATTGGCCTTTCTAACCCTTCACTGTCCCGCTGAGACAATACAGCTCCTAACCCTGTCGGTGAGGCGTCTACAGTCAATATTAATTTAGCGTTCGGGTCGAAATGTGCTAATGTTTTATCGGATGCTAAAATGTTTTTTATACGGACGAACGCGTCATCGTGAATACGAGTCCATTCCCACTTTGCATTTTTATTTAATAAATTGTATAATGGACTTAATACGGACGACGCGTCCGGCACGAAGTTTCGATAATAATTTGTAAGACCTAAAAACGACTGCAACTGTGACACGTTCGTAGGCTTAGGAGCTTGTATAATAGCTTTAACTTTGTCGGGCGACTTCCTAACGCCATGTTTATCTATGACGTGGCCAAGATAAGAAATCTCATCTTGAAAGAATTCACATTTACTCATTTGTACCGTTAATTCGGCGTCATCTAGGCGTTGTAAGACCGTGATGAGTCTTCGCCTGTGCTGTTCTTTATTTGCCCCCGTTATAAGAATATCATCCAGTAGAAAGATGATTCCGTCAATTCCCGAGAGCAAACATTCCATTGCGCGCTGGAAAATGGCTGGTGCGCTAGACAACCCGAATACCAATCGAGTGTAGTTAAAAAGACCGCGATGAGTATTAATGCATGTTAACTTCTGAGAATCTTCGTTTAAAATAAATTGGTTGTACGCCATAGATAAATCAATTTTACTGAACTGTACGCCCCCGTGTAATTTGGCTAACAAATCATTTACCGTCGGCAAGGGATATTGCTCGATTAGCAACTGTTTATTAATTGTGACTGAGTAATCAGCACATAGTCTGATGCTGCCGTTCTTTTTCAAAACAGGCACCACAGGCGACGCGTATTCTGAGTGTTCAACGGGCTTTAAAACGCCTAGTGATAATAATCGGTCGAGCTCTTTGTCTATTTTCTCTTTAAGCGCATAGGGCACTGGTCTTGCTTTGAAAAAGATAGGCTTAGCATCTGGTTTCAAATGTAAGTCAATTCTATATTTATTAAACGATCCTAGATTGCCTGAGAAAACTTTAGGGAACATGTCAGAGAGATGTTTAACAATGTTGTTATTGGGCTCGCATAACGCTTGCTCCGACACGGCGTGTACGCGAGCCGGCGCCAGCTCCAGGTCGAACTCACGAATGAAGTCGCGTCCTAGTAGCGACGGCCCATCGGCGGCCACTACATATACATTTAGAGTATGCGTACGCCCAAGATACGATATAGGTAAATAAACAACTCCGACCGTTTCGATACTTTCCCCCGTATAACTAAATAATTTCTTATTGGTGACTGACACTGGTAATCGTTTAAAATATGACTCGTAGGTTTTTATGGAGATTACGCTTACTGCTGACCCACTATCGATTTCGAACTCTAAAGATAGACCACTGATCATTACACGCTCCGTCATAGGCTTCCCTTTCACGCACCGAATATTATAAAAACACTCACCGTCGTCGTCTCCTTCGTCCACAGTACCTTCATCTACGTATTTTACTTTGCCCTCGTTAGGGCACATTTTACGCAAATGACCTTTAACACTGCACTTTTTACACTTATAATTTTTGTAACGACACTGATTAGACTTATGATTAGTGAATCCACACACACTGCACTTTTCCTTCTTGGAAATGTTGTAGACGCCGTCCGGGACTGCTGCGGTACCGCCGCCGGCGGCGTTAGCGCCTGTCGCTGCCTGCGACGAGGCCTTACGTGCGAGGCGCACGCTCTCTGCCAAGTCGATGGCCTTCGCGAGTGTCAGCTCCCGCTGGTCCTGCACGAAAAGTTTGTCCCGCTCACGTCCTGCTACCATGCCCATGATGAACTTATCCAGCAAGGCCTCCTCCAAATTCTTGAAAGCACAGTGAGTTGCTAAACCTCTAATCCTGGCCGCCCATTGAGTGTGCGTTTCTCCTGGTCGCTGCGTTGCTGCATAGAAAACTGATTTTTCTGCAAACCCAAACCTTTTGGGAGTGAAGTGATCGTCGAGGATTTTCACTATTGCCTCGTAACCCAATTCCTCCACCTTGTTGGGTAGCGCCAGGTCACTTGCGAGCTTGAACGATGATTCACATAATGACGTTAATAATATCGCCCTCCTTTTGATTGTCGCTTTGTCCGTTTCAGAGGTTATGTCGTTGGCAATAAACCACTGATTTAATCGCGACTTAAAACTTTCCCACTCTTGTGACGAGTGATCAAAAGTGGAAAGAACTCCATAAGTCGCTACTGATGACATTTTTAATAGTAAAAATGTGAGTCCGCTCGTCGCCACGTGTTACGTTTGCACGGGAATTACGGAAGGGGCATGCGTCAATCAAACTCGCTAGCTAGTTGCACACTAGTTTAATAATTCCCAAAACGCCCGCAGGGCGCAGCCTGCGCCTACGTCTATGCACTTACACACACATACGTAACACTTACTTTATACAGCTTGGCAAAAAAGAGTCTGAGGCGGTGACAGCTAGAACTAAAACTGAATTGTAGTATGAAAAGTGCACCAGTGGCGCCTCCAATTTTTACAGACTCTTTTTTACCAAAGTGTACCTTGATTTTCCTTTCAAAATTCCTTGGAAATCTTTTAGAATTAGATTATTATTATAGGCGACTATTTATGATTGCTATACCGACATTATAATTGACTGTCATTTGCCCTGTACCTAATTCTGCTTATACAATGACACTAAAAGTAGTGGCATCGACTCAAAGCTGTACAAGTTGTTCTCATGGGTAGTACTACCTAGATTATATTAATTCGATTTAAATAAATAAATTCTATTTAAAATATTCTATAGTCTACGTGAGCGAAGCCACGCGGGAAAAGCTAGTCCTTAATATAGACGCTCACAGGGTTCTATACTCAACAGGACTTAACAGTGCATAATTCAGCGTTGAAATCAGAGATGGGTGAGGATTTGCTGATTTTTTTTTCAAGCGTCTCTGTGCTTTGAATAGCACGTACGGTTCCAGTAACGACGTAATCACTTAAGTATCAACGTGGGGTAATTGAGTACTTATAGTCAAAACACAGACAATAGTGGTCAAAGTAGTCACAACATCGACCCTTCACCTAGAAATAGAACAGTATAGACAGCTTTATTTATTTTTATACTTCCTCCATTTATCTGCATTGTCTAAAATCAGCTGTCTCCACCGGTAAGCCGTAGCCGGCGCGTTGCCACGATGATGCCTTGATCAAGGTTGTGCACGCGCCGCATACCGTGAATCAAGATCACTATCGCCCTCTCTTTCTTCAGTCGCCGGCGCAACTCTGAGAAATATAGAAAGGAATTCAATATAATGTCTAGGTACGGATATTATAGTTTTGTATGTGTTTGACACTCAGATAAAATGAATAGATTCACTTGATGTCAAAGATAGAGATAAGATAAGAAAGTCGAAAATATTATTAAGTTAGTAGGTAGGTATGTGAAGATTTGAATAATTGTGTGAATGATCTTTCACAAACCTAGTGTCCAGTTGAAAAGATTTATAAACATACAGTAATGAATTAGGTATTCTAATCTGTTTCATTGTATAAGGAAACCGGTGCCAGCCGCCAGGTATATTTAAGTACTACGTACCTACTTACTAAACTTTCTAACTAAGTAAATGACAGACACTTAGGTTACACATACTTTAACATTACTATGTATATGAAACTGACACAGAAGAAACTATTTCAATCAAATTGTAGGTCTATGCGATAGACTGAAATTGACCAATACCGCTGTACACTATTTAAATCAAATTAGTTGGTACATTATGCTAAATCGGCCATTTTTTAAAACATCAGCGAAATAAAGGTGTGTGATGTGTATTCACGAATGTGTGTATCAATTGAGATATAAGGTGGATACGAGGATGAAAATAGATTTATTTTTTAAAATTTTTGGTTCCTTATTATAGGTACATTCAAACAAAATAATCAAATAATAACTATTAATTGTCTTTTTTATAATAATGTTAGTAGATAGTGCTAGTAATAATATTAGTAATAAATTTTATTTAATTGTTTGATTCAAGAATATGTAACTTTTCTAAAATAAGTAAGAATATAATATGAACTAGACTTAACTTTATTTTATGTATGTTTTTTACATGTTTATGCTTATTAAATGAAAACTCGCAAAAACTAGAGTAAACTAAAAGGACTTAAAAGCTTTGAGAAGTTTAAAATCATAATTTTTATAATACATACAAGGGTTTCACAAAGATTATCACTATTATATTAGGGTAGACTTTCCGCATATATCACGCGACAAGCTGACGTATGTAACGGCTCCAAAACGTTTGTTCAAGCGATGCGTGACGGCCACGAAACGGGAACCACTCACGCTATTCCATAATTTCAACCTGTGCCGCATAATTACGCCATATGCATATAAACTGCTACTGGTGAACTTACTTATTCATTAACAGTAATTTTTGGCCCATCCCTATTAAAGTCCCTTTTATAGGTACGTATTTTGTTTGAACAGGTATAATATAGTGTGGAGTATTATTCTGTTTGTGTACATGTACTTTTATATTGTACACGCCTCTACAACAAGCTACTTTAATATAAATTTATGTATCGTACGCATTTTCCTCGCTTCATCGCTTGAGCAGCGTACAGCTATAAAGTATTGGACTTAAAGATTGCAATAGGAAACCGAAGGTTACTTACCTGTCAAATAGTAACATCACAAGTATCGTTTCCATTTCTGACTTTAACATAAACACGAAGGATTAAAAATACATTTTGAAACCTTGTTTTTCCTCCATTAAACCTACTTGATTGATTGGGTAAATAAAAAGTCTGTTGACGTAATAACGAATATTAAGCTGCTTACTAAGACTGAAATACAAAAAACCCAGACTACAATTTAAAAAAACAGGGACGTTCTATTTCCAGAAATAAAATACAAAAGGGCAGAAAAACATTTTTTCCATAAATAAAATTCTTATAAGTATCTGATAATAAGTAGAAAAACGACCAAAAACATCTATGAAGAAATAAAAATTTATTGACCTTCAACATGGAAGCGAAGGTAATCAGTTTCTTTATTTGAAGATGCGTGATCAATGTTGCATTCCAAGCACAGTTACGTTACATATCAACAGAATAACATTAAGGAACATTATGTAACCAGGCGTACGCATAATGGCATGTAAGTGGTGGGTTGCCGGTAAACAGTTCGCCGCCTGACCAACACAACATCACATTACAAGCGCAGCCAATCGTAACGGACACCCAAATTCCTGTTATACCAAATAGGCACCTATACATAGGTGGTTTAAAACGCGGAGTAACACAGGGTTGGTTAAAATCATTTGTCAAACGTTGACAAAGGCGCATTTTTATAGATCTCAGAGTCATGCCTTATCAAAAATGTCCTAAAACGACATCATGTGCTTGACGGCTGATTTGGTCAGATCAGAGAAAAAAATATTAATTGGGATGATTTAGATATCCAATATTACCAAACCACAATCCAAGACAGTTTCCATAAATTATCATGTAGGGTGTAAGGCTTTTCATCTGATAAATGTATAAAAAGTCAGTCAGTCAAACGTAGATGGCAGGCACCCATAACTTTGTCAGGTCTGATCAAATCATATGGAATGGTCTGATCTGTTTTCGCCACTCGGTCATTTCAATAATTACAGGTAACTTTTATCCTATTTTGGAGCTATTTTTTGGTACACATCATTTTCTATTTCTTTTATTTTTATTGAGGCGACGCATAATTCAATAACAAACGCAACTTTTTGCTGTTTCGATAAAACTGGTAGTGTTAGCAATGTGACCAACTACCAAGCTATCATTTTGGGTTACAGTCAAATCAGACGTCGTACGCACGACCACGCAAAATCTGATTTGGCCAATGATCTGGTCAAATCATGTCGTTTATAGGGCCATTAATATCAGTAGCTTGGAATACGGTCTAACAAAACCACTATCAAATTCATGTTGGATCATTGTTGGCAGATCTTTGTCCTTGTTTCCATATTGCTGATTTTTAAAGAGCCAATCTGTTCTTTTTACCGAAGAGTTCTCAAAAACGCCGCGTTTAAATTCACCCAATGGGAACAATGTTTTACTCAGGTCAACAAGCCAACGCTATCTTTGACCTCCGAAAATTGATCATTGCATTTTGCCCGCAGAAAAATCTGAGCCACGCCCACCGAAATTACATACTACACAACCGCAACGAGACCTTTCTCATTTTAAATGTTCATACTTAATCCAATATTTTACAGTAGGGTCGATAAATTAAATTTCATGAAGCTACAAATTATTGAGCAATATTCGCGTAATAGGGAAGATGCACTATTTTTATTTTTGTTTTCATTTTAAAGAATTCCATGTAGAATAGACCACAAATATATTAAAACAATTAAAATATTGTAATTTATCGGAAAAAATGCTGTTTTAAATTGACAGTTTGACAGTTCGCGCGAAAACGGACCTATGGTACTGATGACGTCACTCTTGTCTGTCAACAACTTTCAATTTACATTTACTTTTCATTTTAACTTTTGCTTTTTCGAGATTATTTGTAAAAAATTAAAATGGACTATCCATCGACGTCAGGTGATTGTAACAATACCATTAATATTCAGATAAAAAGCCGTGTTGACTCATGTTTTGTGCCAATGTGTCCATCTACCTCAACAAAGTTTTTGCAAATAAATTATTTTTGAGTGGACCTTCTGACCCAAAGCTGAGAAAAAAGTGGTTTCAAGCTGTGAAGACAAATGGTGCACACCCTTTGCTACACTCCGACCAAGCTTTGCGTTTCATTAATAATGGCTGTAACCCGATAACCTTCTTTACGTTCTTTGTGCTCCGGAGTAACTCTACTTTTTATTGTACATAATTCTCCTCCATCTCTTTTAATTTGGACATGGCCGATTGCGTTATCGCCATAAGATTCTCTTGTCGAGCTGAAATAACTGCTATATGTAGAAGCCGCTGAATAAAATACAAAGTTTAACAACTATGAATGACTATGATGTATACATACCGTAGTAATTTAGCCCCTTTCATTTCTACACCTGAAAACTCTGCACTTTCGATAAAAAAGTTACAACCATGTCAACACTAACTTTCGGTAAATTCCTGGAGTCTGCTTTTATAAATCCAACTTCCATTTTTATTTAAAAAACGCAATTAATATTCCCATAAAATAATATTCACCTTTACAACCATAACGTCAAATAAGTTGTCAAAACAAGTGTGACGTCACGAAACGCTAATTCGTGTTTTAAAATACGTATTGTTTCAAGTCATTTTTAAATCGTAATTATTGTAAAAAAACAACAATATGTAAAATAAAAACGTTGCAGTGGCCTTTCTTTTATATTTTTTTAACGTTTTAATCATACAAATTCCATAAATATTACATCTGCATCTTCCCTATTAAAACGCTCAGTCATTTAAAATAAGTGATTGTAGAGGTGTTTCTGCCTGTAATTCTAAAGGTGGGAACAATGACGGGTTCTCGTACAGTCCTTTGATTTGCAACTCATATTTTACCAGTCAGGGTCATTATAATAAGAAGCTTATCGGAATAAACGGTAAAATAGAGAAAAGAAAGACCCATTCTCTGAATGTTCCTAACAATTTTCTGTCACAATAGAATTATATTGTTTTTCTAACCTAATGGTATTGCTTGTATCAAACGTTAACATCTACTAAAATGTATGTTAGTACTTACTCAACCACAAATATTACCTACCATGCATATTTTGTAACACCAACAAGTTAGGTAGGTATTGCGTTCGAACTGCAGTCACTGAACTTATATAATGACACCTAAATTAAGCCACAACACTGACAACACTCATCTACTACCTATAACTTCCGTACGAGTGCTGAATAATGAATACTTACTCATGCTATGCTATTGTACTATTAGCGGCTTACAGACCTATTCTAAGAATTAGAACTACCTTCTTTGTCAACATCTCCTGAGGATAGGTATAGGCGGGGTCGGCTTCTAATCCAACCAGATGCAGCTGAATATCAGTTTTCTATGCAGCGACTGCCTATCTGACCCCCGCAACCCAAAGGGATACAACAAAATAGATGGAAAATGATAGATGGCAAGCATCTAGAATGTATATTAAAAATTATATATGTATAGTATTTAAAAACTGGGGTATTTATATCCTATACTCAACTAAAATATTTTTTTATACTTTATCTACCTTTGATGTTCCACCAAATATAATCCATGTTACGGTATTCAAAATTCTTTATTTACAAAACAAAGTTTCAACTTACCGGTCGTTGGAAGCCTTTATAATGCCGACGTGTGAGGGGACAATATTGACTCAAGTGGGGTTTCTATTCTGTTTGAGCTTTCTTGACATAGGTGTGAGGATTTACCGTGTTGAATTTAAGAATATAGGTTTTATAAGCATATTCCTAGGTGTGCATGTACCAATGTGACTTTTTCAAATCTTAAGTTGGTAGTTTCTTAGTCAATCTAAGGCACCACTGACTAACGGTGAAGGAAAACTTCGTAAGGAAACTTGGACTTAATGGTCTGAAATCACCGATCCGCAGTAAGCTAGCATGGTGATTAATGTTCAATCATTCTCTGTATGAGCAATGAAATCATCGAATCACAAAAAAAATTTGCTTTCGAATTGGCAACTAAATAAAAACAATTGGGTTAATGACTACTGTTTATAAAATTAAAAATGAGTAATGACAAGAGATGAGAATAGATGTTTGACATTAATGAATAACCTAGAATGCATAAAATAGAAAAAACGTTAGTTCGAAGTAAATTTTGGAGCTGAGCCTAAAAATATTATCAAAATAAATAGTAATCACGAACAACTAAATTGATTAATTTGTTATTTATTCTAAATTAATCATTATTTAATTTTATTGTTATATTGTAATCCTATTATTAATTTGTTATATTAATTATTTGCACATAATCCAATGCAGTGGTCTTCGTTAAGTAATGAGGCATTTAGACATTAGAATTAAGACTACCTACCTATAAATAAAATAAACATAAAAATCATAAACTTTTTACTTCTCTTACAAAAGCATTATACAACGAGATGTTACCCATTAATTGCTCACACAACAAAGGCGTAAATTCTGATCTAATTATCATTATGTTGGGAGGCTTTGTTCTTACATCATCGGCTATTTAGCCTCTTAAGGCTACATGAGATTGCGTAAAGGCTGCTGCAACGATACATCACTTTCTCCTTGGATATCGGGCGTTAGCTTTTATTTGGGTCGGCTTGACTCATGACTCAGCCTTCGTATTCTGATAGACGACTAAGCAATCCACTTTAAAAAGGTCAAGACGATTGTTGAATGTCTACACGTGTCACTACGTTGTGGATCCTTGCCTTTTGTAGGGTATATTTATTGAAAAGATTTGGAATCAAAGAATAATGTAATATTCCTTATATCAGATAAGTCGAGTACGTAAAAATTCGAATATTTCTGTTTGGTTGTTTATTTCCATATTTGCACCTTATCTATGGACCGATTTGAACAAAATTTGGCATAAAGCTTGAACACGAAACTAAAATAAAACAGCTTGCTTCGACTAAATCTATTAATAATAAAGTATCTCTTCTATACAAATATGTAAATAAAATTGAAGTGTCTGCTTGTAATGTCAAAATAACATCTGTTTTCTGATTTCATATAGTTATCTGCATGTTATACAATACCACTGAAGGTTTGTTATACTGTGGATATTTTAATCACTTAATTATGAAGGTATTAACCGAAAAGCCTTTTTTTATTTTTGTGCTTCTGTTTTTAAATTTTTTTCTGTCTTATGAGGTTAAAAAATAAAACTTTTTTTTTTCAATACCAACCCATTTCCTATCCCGTGAATCACATAATTATGATTCATGCTATTTATCTTTTTATTGTGTCTGTGGTCGGGACAGCGATCTGATAAAATAAAAAAACACGAAAAATACTAGTAAGATGTCCACAATATTTACCAATACCGTATTAGATTCCGTGTTGGGGGCGAGTTCATTGCCACTTATCGAGCGGAAATTCAGACTGCGATTTATTCCGATCGCAATTTCCCTGCAGTAAAATGACTTTGAATAAAATCCCATAGTTACTTATTTCTATACCATTATCTATTATTAATCCGAAAATATGTCTGTTTGTATTGTCTGTTTGTTACTGCTCACCTCAAGTATTGAATCGTTTCCAAAGAAATGATGCACTAAGCTTAACCTTTTATAGAATATAATATAATTTATCTTGGGTAAAAAAAATAATTGATAAAATTATAGTAAAAGAGTTAGAATACGAGTAGGGTTTTAATTTCCTGTAATTTTTCTAAAACTTTACATGTAGGAATCAAAACTCTATTTATTTATGAATAAATATACTTATAGGTAAATGAAATTTTTGGCACAGCTCGCCAAGGATCGCGAATTCAAGGCCCGCCCGAATCAGTTGTTTTAGTGAGTTTCGTATTAAATAATTTCATTTAAGCAAAACATGTACTTAAACATGTAAAAACATACATAAATTATAAATATATATATCACATTTAGTTTTCCAGGGGCTTAAGAAAGTGGATCCACGTGGGAAGTTGCGAGCGAAAGCTAGTTTTACTATAAATAAATAGAAAACCAGAACATTACATAATTTTATTTTATTGGACATGCAATAGATCTAATACGGACATTCTGTATCTGAGAGCACGATCAAATTTATGGGTAAGCCATAATAAACACGGTGATTACAATTAATTTGATAAGTGTTTTGGCTACGTAACTCACATGTGTAGTCGTAGTCACTACTACGCTAGTCATCCTATTTCGTTTCGTACGATCTCACAATACAAAATTAATGTCAGTTTTACGTGTCGTCGTAAACCATGGAACCCTCAAATAAAAATTCTTGGCGCAGTAAACAAAAAACGAGCTTGGGGAGGAAAATGCTTTAGTACACAAAAACACTTTTGTTGTTTCGGTGTTTATATTACAATACATAAAGTTACAGTGTAGTAGAATACAACTTACTGATACTTCACATGAAATCTTTAGATTACCACAGAGTAAAATATTTGATTTGCAAAAAATGCTTTGTTGTAATAAAACTGAAAAAAGAAATGAGCAGGGCAGGTGACAATTACTTAAGTTGACAAGTACTTACTTAAAAGTCATTCGTACGAAATGTTGAGGATTGCTTGCTCTTGAACTAAAAATACAATAAATCCAATTATAATAATGCAAAAGTTACAAATTTAAATCCAAACAAAAATTCAAAATAACAATTGACTTATTCGTGCAATTGAATAAATGTTCCAAATTAAATATTTGATAAGTGCTACAAGCACAAAATTCTGTGCTACAAATGCTACAAGTGTTAAGATTAAATAATTAATGTTTGCATGAAGAGAAAGAAAATTCTCTTCATGCAAACATTAATCTTTTTTTTCTTTGTATTTTTGTATTAGCATTTATTTATCGAAAGTAACTTAAAATACAAATAAACAATACTAAATAAAACTATCTATATATACAAATCAAACTACCTTAAAAATAAATTAAGAAACAAACGAAGAACATTAATTATGTAAAATAAATTTTCCTAATATTTGCAACACTCCATATTCAACGATGCATATTGATGTAAATAGGTTACCATAACAACATACAAAGATAGGGTCATTTGTCTAACATGACATGGGCCTCTACCTACGTCCATTTAAGGCCATTACAGATATGGATTTTATTACTAACATGCATTATATCTAATCTGAGTTATAGCTCTTTAACTATATGAAAAACCCACTACGAACGGATTGCGTAATAAAATTATATTTGTCATAGCAAAGCAATTACCATCTGCATGTTAATTGCCATCTTTTTGGTGTTAATTGTGGGACCAATATTTACAGGCCATACCTGAATACTTCCGAAGCGAATCGATTTAGTTTGTCTCGGACAACAAACTATGTCGTTATTTGAATAAATTGTCTATTAAGCTTTCTGTATGTATTCAATCGTTAAGAAACTTGGCTGAAGTTGAAATTAGAATTTTTATGAATGAAATAATTAATAACTATTGCAAAGCTAATGGAAACTGAAAGAAAACAGGAAGGAGGAAGTGTTTCAAATATGAAGTAGAAATAAAATTGAGAAATTTTCTCCATAAAATTCTTTATGTTATGCAAACCACCTTGCTGTTATATTAAGAAAGTTTGATAATATTTAAAAAACATGGTCACACTATTTTTTTAGGATCATCATCATCATCAGCCTGTATTAGTCTACTGCTGAACATAGGCTTCTCTATATGTATGCGCTCTAGTATTGTGCGCTCATTGGAGGTATTTGCCCATAATCGCCACGCTGGGCAAGCGGGTTGGTGATTGCAGTAGCAGATCGTTGCTGTTACACACAAGGATGCTACTGCCCATTCTCCGGATCATTCCCTTGGTCGCTTCTTACGACACCCGCGGGACGAGTAGATATGGTTCTATTCTTAAACCGGAAACCACCCGACAGTCCAAAGTTTTTTTCAGGAAAAGTCCCAAAATTACGGATTACTTGGTTACACTAAACTAAAATGACGTTGTTACGATTCTCGCGGTCGAGTGGTCGAGTTAATACGATACCATTTGCATCGAGTCATCTATTCAAATTGCTTGATTGAGATAGTTCGAAGAGTAATTAAATCGATTTCGATTCGTTCGAGTGCAGCATTGATTTGGTAAACATACGAGTATGGTAGGCACCAATGCAAAACACATTATTATCTTTCTATATTTTTATTATTTTCTTTCATGGATTACGTTATTTTGTCTACGTAGTAACCTGGGTCTAATTTACTTATCCTCAGTGACTATCGTTCATTTGTTTTTTATTTTTGACATTTAAAAATATACAGGGAAAGCCTGACATAAGTACAAGTTAATACTTTTCCAAAATATGTTTATATGTTTCGATGTCTTCTTTCTCTCTTCTTTTTGTTGTGCATCTCCACTTCTAATATTGGACTGTCTTTTTCTTGATGGCAGAATTAGGTCTTTTACGCCGTCGACTAGTCCAGTATTTTTGAAATTACGAATCCATAGAATCGCTGCTTTCTCTATGAGCAATATAAATTAAGTAAGGACCATAAAGATAGAACTTACAAGTACGTAAATCGTAATCGTAAAGTATCAATGATTAATTGCGTATTAAAATCCTCAGTGCCTCGCTCGTGTAGCATCCGTGTTTTTGTTGCAACGCCATTCACGGCAGACTATTGCCTATTGTCCTTAGTAAGATGCGTAGAGGTTAAACGTACTATTCTAGAGTTCTTCGACGAATCCCTTTTAAGAACCAACCAATTCTCTTGAAACTCAAACAAAAAGTATACAGGGTGGAATTTTGTAATGCCACCTGAAGGAAAAGTACTCTTAATATTGTAGATAGAAAATTTTACTGAAAGAAAACATTCCTTGATTTTTGAATAGAAATAAAACTGCATTAAAGATTTTCGAAAATTCGCTTGCCACACCCAGGAATCGAACCGACTTAAATCTGTAAAACTTCCACTCTGTACTTTTATTGAATCAATTATAAGGAATCTCGCTGACAAACTTCATAATTTAAAAGATAGGAAAACCACCAACCACCAACCAAACCAACAAAAATTCCACCCTGTATGTACTACCTACACAGTTTTACTTAAAATAGTTATCCACTTATTTCCCAAACGATTTGTTCGCGTCAATCATGTTTTGCGAAATTAAATCGTGAGTAACTTTTCTTTATTTTTTAAGAAATAAGTTTGCAATAACTTGAAGTTGGCTTTCATATTATTTTCTGTCGTAATAGTAATAAAGTCTGAGTTATTTAATGTTTGTTTCTTGGTTTTGTTTGAATCAATCACCGACCAAAAAAACAAAAGAATGCAGAATGTCGGACTGTCTTTTGTTTGTTGTTCCCAACTTAAGTTTTTGATTTACCACAACAATGGCTAGTATAAGTTCACAACACAAAGTAGGCACAGTAAAGCTCCATCAGTCATTTAGGTGTCATGAATGGCGGAATATCCATTAAAGATTTCCTTTTCATGGCTTTCATAGCCGGCGTCGTCATCGCCGACTTCACCGCGCCGCGCGCCGCTCCAGCCATATTGGATTTCATAGTGAGGAATTTCCAGGGATTTTTTAATAATTTTTCGCTCATGGCTTACTGTTGCTGCTTTTTAGCGCTTGATATTTCATTCAGCGTTCATTAAACAGAAACGTGGAGTTGTGAAATGAAAAATGTTGGCTCTATTTTGTGTGAGTTTTGATGCGTAAAACAAACGAGCTAACCTTTTATAGTAGTCATATATGTTGGTATCTCTGTCACACCATATTTATTTCGTTCGATTTCGACGACATTCATTTTAAAATCATTGAGACAATTTAGATAATCTGAATTACTATTATAATAAATTATAAGATTTTTAACTGATCTGACTCTGATTATGGTAGATTTACGTTTGTTTATCCCACACCTATTTCCGCATGCTACTAATGTTAAAATGTTTTTTTTTGTCGTTTATGGCTTCATAAACATGCATAAAATAACACTTCTACGAGGTGGGATTAACTAAATTTTGTTCTACAAAATGTCATCTATTTTGACGATTAACTACGTTATACATACACGCATTTACCTTTAAGTTACTATAAAAGGTGCTTCTAAATTATCTGCCACGGCTGCGATTGGTTATTTATATTACAATAGTGAAGTATTATATTGTTAATTATTTTTTTATATAATGTCGTAATTTTTTTTCTTTTGCCTGCGTTTTATTGCGTAAGTCTAATTCTGCTCCATGCTCCAATTTTTTTTTTACTGTTCCGGGGTACGAAATTTCTTTAATTGTAATCTATATAGGTACCCAATACTTTCTCCCATTGCAACCGTGGCAGATAATTTAGAAGCACATTATATAATTTTAAAGTTTTCTATTTTGATATTATTTAATAAGAAACTCGCAAAAACAACTGACTCGCGCGGGACTCAAACCCCCGATCCCTGGCGTGCCGTACCACCGCTTTACCAACTAAGCTACCGAGTCCCGCCGGCTTCAGTCGAACTTACGAATCTCTTTCTTAACGCCTTAAAGGCGTGTGGTGACATCTACCTGTCTATGTTTTCTTGTATCAACACTTAATAATATTATTCAGACATGAATAGAAAAATAAAATTGCAGGGGAACACGTGCAGTAATCATTGAAATAAGATTATTTACGTCATTGCTGCAGATGCTGACATGCGACTTGCGCATGCGATCATCTCGATCACACGCGAAGTTATTCTAGACTAGAAGTCCATTATGTTTATACTAATGAATAAACTCGCAGTCATAACAAGTACCTAAATAGGTATGTCTTGATCACTACACACGTGAATACCACTTTTATTTATGTATATATTAGGTAGTTATTGCTTTACTACAAAAAAATATATTTTTGACAGTTGGGTTGGTGTAAACCCAGAAGGTAGTAAATTTCATCCCAGCAGGCTACAGTCAAATTTTCTACATCTTTATCTTTCGGCAAAAAAAAAACGTGTCTGACAGCCCGACAGTTATTTTTGTTAATAAAAAAAATTGAAAATCGCGGATTCCAATCCTATCCGTATTATTATTTAGTATTTTTTTAAATAAATTATTCATCTGCCTAGCCTTTTCCCAACTATGTTGGGGTAGTTAAATTATTATAGTACCTAATTATTTGTTTGCAATGAACTTAACTTATAATATCTCTATGAATATTGACTTTTTTAAAATATGTGACTCAGTATGCGGCGCAGGAGCCAGACACGCCTGCTGCGAATTTCAAATTTAGAACGGATTTGAGACAAAAGTGAAAAAGACAAAACATTTCGACGTGTAATTGTATTTTCGGAAAACATGACTCGATGTCTCATTTCAATACCAATAACAAACGCATAAATGAAAATATAAATAAACCTGATGATAATGATATTTTGGCTATGTCAAGAATAATAACTATTGTATAAATTAAAAATAAAAAACCCCCGATACAGAATAAACCTTAATTTTTTTTAGCTAAGAACAAGTAACCTTTTAAATAAAAAAAACGATAACAATAATCGGTTCATCCGTTTGAGAGTTACAATGCCACAAACAGACACACAAACACACAGACACGTCAAACTTATAACACCCCTCTTTTTGCGTCGGAGGTTGAAAATAGACAGTTCAGGTACGACGAAGGAAGTAATATGAAATGAATAGTTTTTGATGCGGTTTTTTTTAATAGATAGAGTGATTGAAGAGGAAGAAAGGAGGAGAGAGAAGAGGAGGTTTATGTATAACGTACCCGTGCGAAGCCGGGGCGGGTCGCTAGTATCATATATTTTGATGTTGATTTCAATATTCTGGGGGCCTACCACAACCTCTTAAAGCAGTATTATTTTAATCTTACATTGACTTATCGCACCATGACGTCTTAAAAGTAAGCTTACTTTTGGCCTGAAACAATATTGTTTTCTTAGCAGTTTTGGTGACGTCACACCTATTTCGATCAGTCAATGCGTACCATGAGGTGGCTTTAGACCACTAGCATTATTGTTTTTATGTCAAATTTAGCAGTCATAAAAAAGTTGCTCTGACGCGACGGATCTATTATTATTTTGCATTTTTCTAATACAAAAGATTATTTTTGTGTGATTTAAAGCAAGTAAAATGTGTTATGTTACGTAAATCTAACAAATTAGTGATGAGTGTGAGGATATTAGTGCCTTTGTAATTAATTTCTATTATGATTGTTGATGGCTAAAGAATGCAAAATTTTCGAGTTTTTGGACGCTGATACCGCTGAAGGTTACAAAGCAAGAAAGCGGCGTCGTATATCGCTACGTCTTGAATGATTTAAGCGAAAACTTCGGACCCCTTTTAATATTGCGCGCACAGAGGAGTGTGAAAAAGTGTATGGAGAAGAAATGCAGAAAGCAAAAATGTCTGTAAAAAAACTGACCACTGACTGGACCACTTGTTATTTTAAATGTGTAGGTTTTACCTATATAGGATTGTGTAATAAATGGGCAGTGTGTAAATTAAACACATATTTTTACTACTTACACAATCATGTTTTATTTATATTTTAATATACTTAATTTATTTAGAAAATCAACAGCGACGCAGTACATTAACAAGGTTGTATGAAATCATGGAGTGTAGGTTACAGGTCCATCTTGAGTTCTTGACCCACAGATCACTTCACTGAGTATTCCTTTATTTTCCAAAACCTTTCTTTAAGAACAATACTCCTTTCAGTCAGGCTATTTATTTGTGACTGCTTTTGTATAGCACGACGCCTTGATGCAGCTATAAACAAGAAATAGGGGCATAAACAAGGGCATCTGATTATGCAAGGGCAATTAGTTAGCATCAAACTTCTTACTAGAAGTACGTTAGATAGAAAAAGTTTTATAAAGGACCCACGATCATGGCACTTATAACGGTGTCGAAATGAAATATCGGAGGAATCACATAATTGAAGTGAAAATCGTAAAAGCTTAAAACAGATAAAATAAGAGAGATTTTGATTTTTTAATAGATAGGTATAGTCAACATACCTTTGCCACAATCTAAAAGTGCCTTCGCCTTTAGCTTCCAAGCCGACTTGTACGTTTAGTGCTGTTTAGCTGGATAGCTATCCAATTTTCCCTTTCCAATTATATAACCTCTTCTCCACTTGTGCTAGGGATAGAACTGAGCTTCTTGACATTCTAAATTTAGCACAAAATTAAGCTTAAAAGCTTTGATAGCATATAGAAAAGTCTTGATTGAAACATCTTTAATTACAATTAAACATACTACACAATCCCAAATGCGATACCTAGTAAATCATAGATATATTATATTCTATAGTACACCTAGATATGGCAGGTAATTTGGAACGTGCATACCTACCTAAAGCTGACTTATTTGACTGAATCATAAAGTCATCTTTAGCTTGCCATAGTTCTTTAAATGAAAGGACCAAATTAAAATTTCTAGTATTGTTGTTCTCAGTTCCAATAATTAGGTATATTAATTATTTTGTTTCGCTTCTGAGCCACCCTAAACATTATAAAAATTAATAAATTTCTTAGAAACCCAAAAGATTAAAAAAACATACACAAGATTAAATTTAATTGACTATTGAGGTATTTCAATACCTAAACAAATCTAACATACAAAATATGACCAACTGGCTATGCCATATCTATACTATAAATATCTATGTAGTAAATTAATAACATACGTCAGTCAAGTGAAACGTCAAGTGTTTTTTTTACATTAATAAATACGTTAGGTATAGGCAAAGGAATCACCATTCAGCCTTTTAAATTAACGTTCCGTATTCATTCCATGTCACAATATATCCTGATATATCCTCATCTTATTTTATTCATTTGAAATTGTTTTTCTTTAGTTTACCACCGAAATCTCCGAGATATGTGTTTGTACTTTATTAAATTTATATAAATAATAAAACACTATTAAATATGAAGACTATGAGATACACATGTAATTATTTTTAAATCAATCGTTAATACGTTAATACGATTCGGACCAAAGTGTGAATGAGATAGCGCTATTCAGCTCATATAGCTTTGTTTCTTTTCTACTTAAAGCAGGAATAAGACAATACTTAGGAACCATTCGTTCTTGCGCAGCACTATGCAGGATTAAAACAATACTGCTTAAAATAGTTCATGGTACGAATAAGAGTAATGTTATTATAAGCTTGAAACAAAACGTTCTTGAAATAAGACTGTTTCTTAAAAGGTTGTGGTAAGCCCCCAGGGCCCCTAAACAATATAAGAACTCAATGGAAAACATAACCCTTCCTGGCAGTCGGGTAAAAAGGTGCCTCTCCATCAAAACGCAAACGTAGACTTTGTCCTTATTCAACCCCATCAATCAAAGTTTTAAGTACGTTTGGGTAGATAAAGCAGAAGCTGGGTCGGACCGCCCCTTCTGAGCTTTGAGTTCGTGAACCGAACTTACACGAAGCCTACAGCGAAGCCCCGAAGCAAGACGAACAAACTGCACGGACAAGCGGAGCGATTACGATACGAACCCCAGTCGGAAACGAAATATCGTCGTATCAGTACGTCTCAGTCGCCCGCGCGCACGCGAACCTAAGTTATTCTCTTCGTCACACACTTGTGACTGTAAGTGGAGTGAAACTTATGAAAATCTTTAGAAATTATTGAAAAACAAAGCGGTTTAGTGTTACTTTATAGAAAAATATTGCTCACTGGATTTTTTGGACACATTGCAGTGGACGTTCGCGCCACGAAAATTTGTTTTTGTTTGCGCTGCCGGCGCACTAATTGCTGTTTACGGAGGTAAGATTTTTTTGATAATGGTTGTTAATGGATATCGCTGGACTTCGTTTTAATTGTTGGTTTATATTAAAATTATTGTTCATGTTGAAAACGGGTTTACTTAATTCGAAGTTAACAACGTGGAATGAAGGCAAATAACCCAGTATACTGCGAATAGCGACGTCTTCTTTGTAATCATCGCTATTAAAAACCTGATACAGTTTATCGTGTTCATTTTTATTCTACTTCTAAAGACTTATTCTGTGAAATCAGTCGATCATTATACACTTATTTCGTTTGGTCACAAATCATTCATTCCATGTTCCAGGGGCTATAAAAAAAGCTACCTTTTGCGTGTTTATATCTATCGGGCCGGCTCATCCGCCGACTGGAACCAGTTCTGAGCCAGATGATAGTTTGTTATTATTTTTTGCCCCAAGCGGGTATCTCAGTGGTCCGGTATCGAGAACAACTACCATCTTACGCCATCGTTGACAGCAAAAAGAATATGAATTTGGTATGTTACTAATGAGCCTTTGTATAAAATATTATATGGAATGTAAGGAACTTACCGTTATGAAATGTTAAAGCAATATTAATTAATTCCAGCTTAAGGAAATCCTTAAGATAATATTCAAGCTTATTTAGGCAAGTTTGCGAAGGAAATGTTTTACTTTGATTACTTACATTAAATTTTAGTTGAGTTGAGATTGAGACGTAATTATTTTGACGAAGCTTATATTACTAAGTATTTTAGTTTATTAACTCCGTCGAGGTTGATATTATGATTACTCAAACGCAAAATCAGTATTATACCTTTAATGTTTTTCAAGGTTCCGTTCCCTAAATTAAAAAACTGAACCCTTAAATGATCCCTTTTTTGTACGTCTATCTATCGGTCTGTCTTTTCCATGATATTACAGAAAGTTTTAAGTTTCTAGTTTATTGCAAAATTAACATAATTATGGCCCTTCAAAGCGAATTTTCTTAAAAAGTGCTTTCATCAAAACTTTACTAGGGTTCTTTCGGGTTATCTATAATCTTCCCCTGGCGTATCGCGGACAAATTTTTGTTGTAAGTTAAGTAAAAAATATTAAAGTTTATACCATGTGAAATACAAACATACACTTTATTTATTTCTATATTTAATAACTACCTACACTGTGCTACGCGAGCATCCGCAAAAAAAAACTTTGTTTCCCTGAAGACACCAACCAATTCTTTTAGAAGCTACAATACCACAGACAATACACACATGACACAGCCCATTCTAACTAATAACACCCCTCTTTTTGCGTCAAAGGTTAAAACAACATTTATTTTTTTAATCCTTTAAGGGGATCATGAATGGGAGGGTGAAAGTTTGTATGGAAAAATTGGGTTATTTTTTAGGTTAGTCGTGAATCTGTGTATGTAGGTACTCTTCGTTGTAATGTCGGGTTTTTGCGTTCGCACTCGTGCAGTCTTTGCTGGATGATAAATTACACAAATTTGTTTGTTGGTTTGTAAAAAACATTATCTTATACCTAACAAAGCATCAAGCGGCCTAATGTTCCGTTACAAGCAAATGCTCTAATGTATACTCACCTTTAGACTTCTATATCTGCATTCTATACCTAAGCTATAATATGAATGTTCTATGACGCAAAATATAATGTGCATGTACTGGTACATGTGGTACCACAGTAGAATGAAATTAAGTTTGCATCGACGACGGCGTTGTGGCGCCGCTATACAAGTTGTCAAGATAAAATTTATTGAAATCTTGAAGCGTCTTGTTGCTCATTGATTCTACATTTAAGTTTATTAGATGCTTCCAGAAAAGTATGCTCATTATTTAGTAACGCATTTTTTTAAATGTGGTTACCCGACCAGTCAATGTCACCAACTCACCAATGGTAGATGATGGGGTATTGTCCGACTCACACGGACTCAAAACCACATGGTGTTCCTCGACGCACGGTTGACAAAAGTACGGGATTTACTGGCGTATTCACCATGCTCCCACCAGATGTAGACCTACCAAAGACTGTAGGCAGGTCCCACGTTTGTTGGTGGCCTGGCCGCCGCCAAATCTTTGAGAAGCGCGTGCAAAACACGGCTGGCGTGACACCATCTCATTTGATAAGGACTAAGAATCGGATAGTTATATCTATTAGCTATAAGTTAACAACGAAAAATCATTGTAGCATATCTATAAATTGTGAAGAAATATGATTTGATTTCTGGCTTTCCCCTAAATTTAATGAGTTTTCGGGGATGGACCTGAATTAACATTCAGGTCGATGATGAGTTTGTTAACATACTTATCTTAAGTTTTTAGAATCATCATACCTAATGAATCATTGAGACATTATTTATTTATTTAATACAGAATATTGTATAAGGTGGACTTAATGCCATACGTATTCTTTACCAGTCAAGCTTTGGGTGATGCAAAGATATAATGTCTATTAATGTTTAATATATTCATATTTTGTCTGTTTATTTTAATTTTTTAGCAACTATTGGGGCTTGGGAGTAGTAATCTAGGATTACCAATCTGCCAAAAAAATATGCCAACATCTTAAACTCGATAAGAATTTACGAGTAAGTATGTATAGGTAATCGTGTCACGTGTGTAATTTCTTAATGAGGATGTAAAACAATGATCAGTAAGTATTCAATAACAGATGGCTATTAAAATTTTTATTTTTTATTTGGCATTATGTAGGTATTATTGTTACTTTCGTAGTTTATTTAAACAGGTGTCTCATTTTCACGTGCCGGTTCAGTGAGCACCCTTACTTTTTATTTTTATATGACTCATCTGCAATGGCTAATGATCCAGTTCCAATTTTAGTAATTTTTAAGGCTTCATCAGGAGAACGATGGTTCATCCAATGTTAAAGCTAGGTAGAACAAGTATTTGATACTTTTGATGAATGATTTCTAAAATCTGGTGCTTAGATTCTATTGTCACAATTAACACACTTTTTTTTAAATATTGAGAGCATGTGCAATGATATTTTATACGGAAAATATCATCGATGTTGAAATGATTGTCATTCACCGAAGACATAACCTCCTTTCAAAGGACAGTCAATAAATATTCTTATCTAAGATTATATCACGTTAAAAAGCAATAGAGTATTTCGCTTGTATAAAATGTTCATTACCTCTTCGTTAGTATATAGCAGCCTAGACTTTTGATACATCTTCCAGCTAAACTGATTTAAGGGTACAGCAAATAGCTTCATAGCTTGAATTAATTACTAGAGTCAAGGCGATCGGTTCTCTCGTATTAATTAAAATTCTGTCTTCGCTTCAGTGATTGGATTTACTTATGATAACAAATCTGGCCCCGACTTGTTAGATTTTAGTACAAATATTGAAACCTGATTTTGTGTTACTCCTACTGAGTAGTTGTCGAAGGTATGTTTCCCAAAATAGATTATGATTAATCCGTTTTAAATCATAATATTCGTAACTTGACAAAGATTAATGTTGAAAATAAATTCAAAATTGATTTTAGTACTTAATTATTTTATTAAATCTAGAACAAAACCTTATTTCAAAGTGTCACTTCTCATCCGCAGTGACGGGAACGCGGGATCGCGATTCGCATAATTGAATTCGCTAATTGAATCGCTAATCTCGCGCTTTCATATAACAGCTAGATTAGCTTAGTACAATGGTAAAATACACGAGACAGATGTTTATCAATTGCACTAATTATAATTATTTGTGTGTAAATACGTCCTATCGTTTGCATTGTAACCACAGTATTTTTTTCTTAATATTGATCTATAAAAAACATTAATTATTTTGACATTAAACCTACCTTTTGTTGAAAACGTAACGAATTATACCTAAACAACAATATTATTAACCAACCCATACCCATGATACCCCATAAACTGTCGATACAACGATCTTTCGAACTTTTGACATGTCGCTCCAACAACCTGTCGAACCTCTGACATGTCGCTCCAACAACCTGTCAAACCTATATAATGTCACTCAAACAATCTGCCGAGTATAAGACGGATATGACCTGTCGCTTTATCCACCCTTTCGAACCTCTGAAACGTTGCTTCAACATCGATGTCGAGTATACGATGAACAAGACCCTGTCGCTCTAACGACATTTCGAACCAATGACATGTTTCGCTCTCGGTGGTCCAATTTATGACTTACAAGCAGAAAAATGTATCAGTTTGCTATTAAAGCGAAATGTCTACTTCAATAACGATCTAAAAATCGTCAATTATTTTCAAAAATAACTCGAGTTACTCATCCAGTTACCTACAGTCTTGATTATATCTCAAATATCTGTGAATTGGCCTACTTCTAACAAAATGTATCACACGCAGTTTGATTGGATTCAGTCACTTGTTACACTTTAAAGTGCTTTGTATTTAACCGTAATAAAATCGTTTATCATACTGCGTTATTAATATTGTGGTTGTTGAAAAACTTTAAAGTGCACCCAATAAATTAAATTAGATTTCCAGGTGATTTACTTATTTCATTATAGCATTATTGGTCATTGCTTTCCTATTGTAAAAACAACCCTTTCGCAATGTCAAATTATCTTCGCATCTTAAATTAATTTTACACCTTGAGTGACAAAGAAAGAGAGTCTATAGATAGATGGACAGTTCTTGGTATTATAGCGTCTCGTAAACTCCGTCCATACAACCTAGTTGATACGGTTTTCCTCGTTATGGAAATAGTTCCTTCACAGCGACCAAAATGGTACAACCATTATAACATATCATCGGCTAACGGTAATTCAAATTTTAAATATTTTTTCTAGCTAAGAACACCCTCAATCAAATCACCTTTGAAGTAAAAAAAAACGCAATCTAAATCGGTACGTCCGTTTTGGAGACACAGATAAACTTGATGAAATTCAATAAATATTCATAAAATATGCCAGAGTAGAGATTTGTTGAATCAACTTTTGTTGCCGACCATACATTTCAGGTACCTATAAACAAAAACTATTCCTATTCCTGTTACTGCGTAACAGCAACAGGAATAGGAACAGTTTTTGTACAGACAAATAAGTTTTTAAGATGAAAAAGGATCAATGACGTTGAGTAATGGATTGAAATCCATCCCTAAAATGTTGATAATAAAAGTAAGTGTTCTATATTTGGAACTCTATTCTTCACTTTAAGCATCGCCGAGCACACGAGCGGGCTGTGATTCAGAAATCCGCATTATACTGCACTCAATAAGATCGTGAAGAATTTCAACACGAAAAAGGTATCTACAAACCATTGTTTTGTTCGGGGAGACAGCCAGCCATCTCTAACCTAACCTATCCTGATAGGATATCCTAGAATAATTGACAATATTAGAAGATTAGGACCTATATCGATCAATTTTCCTCATTGTCTTAAAAAGTAGTCATCATCATCTAAAGTTACGTTAAGTTAGTTAATTGTGTTACGACCATAGATCCGGTAATCGGGCGCTAATAATATACCTAAACTTAACTTTTTTGCAAATATAGTTAAACTTTTTTGTTATTTCAGGACTTTACAAATGATAATTTTATTGTTAGCTAATGCAAATGTGAGAACTTATTTTTACTTGTGTTTATATTTTGTATATACGAGTACCTATGTATTGTTTCTCTTTCCGTACAGTTACACTCAAGCACGATACATTTAATTGAACTTTAAACAGAAAATCCCCTATCGCAAGTCGGTTACCAACAATACATAAATAAACATTACATTACACATACCTAAATATACGCCAGCAAAACATCCCTAATGTCCATTACTATATCGATTTCTTATTAACACAAGCTATCACATCCTGTCAACTTTGTGACTCAGGACGAAGAAACTAATCATAACAATATTACATTGACCTAACTTTAGACGTCATAGATAACGAAGGGTAAATGTCCTAAGACATCCGGAGGAGACAAAGACAGACTAGATCACGTAAGCAATGATAAAAAGCATATTTATGAGAAATATCACAACTTTACAGCACCCGCGAGACCAAACTTTATGACTCCGAGTTAAAGTTCAGAATTAATTGTGTGTTGAGAAACCATAGTTATGTAAAGGGTATCGTGAATTTTGTAATAACAGGTTGGTTTGTTGGCACTAAAAAGCTCAAGTGAAGTGAGAAATGTTAAGGTTTCTCTTTTACGGTAGTTGCTTACTGACATCATAGATCCAATTCACTCATGTATTTTAGAGCTACTTAAATACATAATTATACCTAAATACATTTTATTACCGTACAAGGAAATTTTTTACGTTCAATTTCTCAAAAGATTAAAGAAAAATAAATCCTTTCTTAACATTTCTGTTGAAAAAGGCAATCAAGTTAGTAAAAATAGAGCCTATTTTAATTAACATCACTAACCCAATTTTTGCTTTTGATAATATCTTTTCCCAACGGAAACATAAATAGGTTTAATAAAAAAGAAACCTCCCCTAAATTATTCAAGCTGAACATTCGCTTCGTAAGGTATCCCCTTAATAAATTTAGCAGTTTAGTTGAAGACCGTTAAAACATCTGCATAGCCAAAGTGGGGGATGTAAAAAAACACGAAACTTCCGCAACCAATAAAAAAAGTATAACGCGACAAACTTTTACACTAGGAAGCACAAATAATGATTATTTATTTATTATCTGAAAGCAAATTCGTATTCGTAAAGGCGTTTTAATTTATTTTTACGTCATTTGGATATTCAAATCAGTAGTAATATGAATATTAACGAGATTTTTACGTCGTATAATTAGAAAATCATAACATGACATAAATGTTAGTAGAGCTAGCAACTCTTACGTGAATTTAACAAATATTTATGTAATGGAAGCAGTTTTTTTTTAATTTTGGGACCTCTCATTGACAATTTTCGTATATACTGATGTAATTAACTACAGTGCCATTAACACTTTCTGTATCACCAAAAGTATCAGTTCAGTCGGACAAAATTGGAACTAACCAATTTTCACACTAAATTTCTTAAAATGACGATAACTCGCCACTAGCGACGCTCTCACCTGTACACCATTGATTGGCAAGCCATGGGTTTCAGGTTTGGTTCGAACCCAACAAACGTGAGTAGGTTCATTTATTATATTTCACGTAAGTCACGTGGCTGACGATCCTGTGCTTGACCCAAAGATATTGGAATTCTATGGCTTGACCGCTCTTCGGTTGAAGTATGAGAAAGAAGGAAGGAATGATTGGCCGCTATGATCAGTATATGAAACTCAGTAAGGACTAAGGACATTATTATAGTACATTATTTCTCAGGTGTTTTTAAAACATTATTTCCTTTTTTGCCTTATAGCTGATAACTTAGTAGATCTCTAAATCAATTCTTAAAATATTTATCTCATTTGCTTTAAAATTATAAGGCTAAGTTATTTGCATTTTAAAGTTTACCTTGTTATTTCAAAAACATCAAATCGCTACTCTTTGACCTAAATATCAGACTTTGGCGTACCTAGTTAGTAGTCAAATTGCGTCATAGATTTTTGAATCAACGTTTACCTTAATAACAAAATCGAAAGCACTATATCAGCTACAGCCAGTGATATCCAACAGATGTTACCTTCGCAAACAGAAATAGATGCAAATCAATAGTGACCGGGTAACGGAAGTACTATTTAAAAGCAATGGGAACGACCAGAACTGGTCCACCTGACGCGGGGGTGGTTCGTTATAAATACTGTGCTAATTCCACCGGCCGGCTTTGTCGACCGACTTGCAGTACATTGCTACGTCCATCAAATGAAATGAAATGTTCCCGAAATAATACTCAGTTGAAATTTCGCCAAAATTTTAGATTATATGGTATTGGATATCGGAAGTTTCAAATGCCTTATAAAATGGTATAGATGTGAAACATTGGAACAAAATTTCGTTTATAAAATAACGTAAAATTTAGTTTTATTGTTGTTAGCCTTAAACTGTTTATTTGCCGTCCCAACATCAAAAAAATCGTAAGTTTTATAGACACCTTTTATCTGTTTTTGCCGGAGGAATGGAATCTGCTTTGCGGGGTGTCAACCGCACAACAAAATGCATATTTTATAACAATAACAACCGCCGAAGACCATAAACTTTTTAATGTACATTGAACAGACGTCTGTGAAAGCCTATTATGTTAATGACCTTTTAATATTCGATTTTATGTATGCCACATACTAATTTCAATGCTAGGAAAACGGCACAAAGATAGACTGTTAACTTTATGATTTTAGCTTTCCATAGGTATTCCATAAAATTTGGTGTGTTGTCAATTTGAAATTTGAATAAAAATTTGACACTTTTGTTTAATAAATCTTACAATTTTCCTTGAGCTAGTGTTACAAAGCAATGACGCCATTACCTTTTGGTACTGTGAAATCACGTAAAATACAGCCATCACGATACTAGTATAACAGGTGGGACGTGCAATACTGGTCGTTAGCATACTGTACTAGTGTGATATTCGGCAAGACCGGAATTCTGTCGTGTCAAATTTATGCTGCTTGCGAGAGAACGCAACACCACAATATGCTACCGTGATGAAATGTCGCCCTCTTTTATTCTAACACTTCATTTATCTTTGTCTCCTTTAATATACTTAGGTACCCACCGCGTCTCGCTATCAACATTTCAACAACCGTCTGATTTCACGCTAACATTATTTTCCCATTCAATGGACGTAATCCTCTCCCTATTGCTTTTCAATCTTCGACGGTGGTCTCATTTCCTTTCGTCAATAAAGAATAATGTAATGGTTTACCAGGATAAACTGATCGTAGTCAATGTGAGTTAACTCGAAAATATATAATGATAGAGTAGGTTTTACATTGACACGATGTAACCATGAGCGCGTTGACTGAAGGAGCAGTGAACTTTGCGGAGTGTCGAGGCTCTTCCACACCTGAGGTTCACTCGCACAGCCATTAGTTCCGACAATTTAAAGTTTCGAGATAGATATCACGTGTTTATCACACATTTTGTGGACGAAGAAACTTAATGACAAGGCTATTAAACCCACGAAAAGGATGAGAACATTTAATACTCTTTCTAATGAAGCTATTACTGCTATTTCGACAAAAAGTAATGACGCAATGTTCTTCATTTCTCAGAGTCATTCCGAATAAAATGTACGCACTCACTCGAAGAAAAATTATTTGTTTTGGTAAGTACCTACCTCTATATTTTAAGGCTTCCAGCAAGTCATTCAAGCAATAAACTGAAAAATTGAGTTGTAATTGGTTTTCGATGAGAACATGATGAGAAAAACCATTATAATAGGGTACTAGTACCTATACATCAAGTGCTTGATTGGCGAAATAAGTTCAAGTTTATAATTAGGAAGGTATTCCCTCGACCTAAATTGTTGATCATTGTTTTGGTAATTTAATAAAAGTCAATTATTAAGTTTTCTCACAACTTGGGGAAGGAATGTACTTCATAAAGCAATTTGAGTTAGAAACATTATAATTGATATTGTATTGTTCTCGTTATTATCTAAAGAATTTTGATAGACGTTGGAAACACGTGCACTTGCGTGTGTAAGTAATGTATTTCTGGTTACCGAGTGGACTTTTACGGCGAAATGAGCTACTATTTTAAGTGCTCCCGTCATGGCCGCGGCTTCGTCCAATGCAACATCGTGACGGAACGACGCTTCACTTCAACCATCGGATAATTAACAAATTAGTTCCACTATTGAATTAATTTATACACAGATTTCCCTTAAAATTACACGCATATTTCTTCTATCAAATGTTCGAATGAAATATCTATTCTGAATAGTCATTGACCAAAATACAACGTCTCTCTAAATCAAGATTGTATGTCTAATCTACCTATCATTAATAATCGTGATACACGAATCAAGTTTTTGTAATGAATAACCAACACAAAAAAGAGTAAAAAACACTATACCTAATGCATGAATTTGCGTAGACATACAAAGTAATTTACATCGCTTGGTTAGGCTGTATCTTAACGGCATAATTTACGAGAACTAGCAAACAGAATGTAGTGCAATTATGCACTGTTTAACGGTATAATAATTCTAGAGTATTGTTGGTCAACTCGGTGACTTGTTGTTCGCAAGCCAAGCAGGTGGTTAAACTTCGTCTATAAACTCGTAGACTTCGATGTTGACAATATAGACTTCAACAACATGTCGGCTTCGTTCTTGGGTATAATATTTTATTTTTAAACCTTTAATAATATGAGATCGTTAAATAGAGACTGTCTATCTAGTAGTACTTTATGTTGATTCAGGTGATAGCTATATGTAGGTGTGTTATGTCTTCCCATTGTCGATGGGCTGACAATGAGAAACAATACTTTATTTTAATTTATAGTGGATAGATATTTTATATTTCTCGCACCCAATTAATGTAAGTGTATGACTTTTAATATTTATATTAGACATAATGATAACATTTTATAAGTAGAAAAATTATTAATCTGTTGGTCGGATGGTCATAATTGCAACCAGTTGCGTAGCGTATAAGGTAGTTAAGGTAACCTTTGTAATAAATTCCCTTTACGGCCCAGAGTTTCGAATCTGGTTTGATAAATGTAAATAGATTCACCCCTATTTCTTGGAACTTTCCCTAGCGAACTTTACCAATCCAAATATCTACATAAATTAGCAAGATTGTGATTTTATCAACGAAAGCAATAATCGACATTAAAATCAAATATTAAGTCCAAAAAGACCATTTTTTACATTACTTTTTATATCCAAATGACTCCCTGAGGCCATGTTTTGTATAATTGCGGGGCTTTTGACAATAAATAGTCCTCATTAGAGCCGCAGGCAAGGGCCATTATGTCACCGCTAGTCCGCCACCAGCAGACTAACACGCCACCGCTCTAAGAACCTTTGTAAAACCACTTACACCCTTTTCTACGGGGTATTCACACTAATGACTCAGTACTTGTTTTAGCACATGTGACGTCACAGTAACTCAGGTTTTAGAGCATCCATTTAGCTTGCTTGTTTAATAAGCTGTATTTAATTATCTAGAGGTAGGTAGGTACAGTCAACAGCAAAAGTAGATGATCAAAATCAGAAATTCAATACTAATGAACGGAGTTCGCAAAATATATGGCAGCTGTACTAGTAGTAAATGTTTGGTATAATTTACAATCACATACTTTTGAATCACTTCGACGCCACACAGTTCTGACGCGAACTCCGTTAATTAGTATTGAATTTCTGATTTTGATCATCTACTTTTGCTGTTGACTGTATCTAAAATATTATGTAATGTGTTTGGTATAAATCATGCTTATTTATGTAAACTTGAGAATCCTCAACTGTACTTTACAAAGTGCATGTTTGCTACTCATGGTTTATTACCCATGTAAAGTTGTATAGGTGTAACTAAGAATTTTCTGTAAGTTTCCGCTTTCACAACCCAAAATGTATCAATACAACACTTCTATTTAACTAATCAATCATCATTTAGGTTGCTACTAAACTGTTTATTAAAAAATTCTGGAGCCGAAAGTGACAAAATTTTGGAGCCAAGAGTAACAAAAATACACCTTAAAAATATTTAGAACATGAACTTTGTATACAAATACAGTTATAAGAAGCTAATAGAGCAGAAAATTATCAATATCCCGTATGCAGATGGAATTTAAATTCGACGTAAATACCTAATTTTACTTAAAATAACACTATTTACTCGGAAACGGTAAATAAGGCAATTTTATAGTCATGCGATGTTCTATTCAACTTAATATTTCCGTGTTACCCGGGAAAATAAAAGAACATACGAGTATCATGCAATATTTCCCGCGCCACTTATAAATGCTACATAATGGCGGGAAACGTAATGAGCTTCCACAGAAGTAATTTAAGTATTCAATTAAAAGTAGGTGCTACGATCCATTAAATCGTCATCGTCAGTAATCCCTTTATGTTGATCCTCAATAAATTTATTAACCACTCAATAATATTTAAAGTTAAAAAAAAACTATAAGAAATAATTTAAGCTTCTATATTTCAATGTATGAATAACTATATTTAATCAGTAAGTATTAGGAAAACAAACTATTGCACATTTTCATACCAATGTTTACGAGGGATTCTAATAAAATCAAGCCGCCTTTTAAAGGTTTGAATAAGCTTGCCCTGTTTATTATTTGGTTCAAATTTAGTAATCGATATTTCATCCACTTCCTGTTGACAGATTGATCTGATATTTGGCACATACTTACCTACCTAAAAAACCTTTATATGTAAAAAAAATATTTTTACTTAAATATATTATTTTTATTATCAACCGACAATCGACGCGCGACGTCAACACCTAGAAAACAGAATAATAACTCACTTGAATAGAAGTGCACTAACCGATATGTTTTTAATTATGATATCTATATAAACCTAATAAGGTCATCTACAAACGTCCGATTAATATAATACAATAACATTCTTTAGTCCTAATATAACACAATTCATTTCTGAATATAATAGCGCAGTCCTGCATACAAAGGCCTTGACGTGTCAAGCAAGGACCAAACATTTGTGGGGCTGCGGTTTCTTCAATGCAGTAATTAATGTGGCTAATGGTATTACAAAAACCAATATCAGAACCTAGGACCAGTTATTTATTGATAGTGCTCTTGTTATTGCCTAGATTAATGATCTCAGAATAATTTGTAGTAGAGCACATTTTGAATTTAATAATCTTATAAGCTAAATTGTGTAAATTATTTTAATAATTTAAGTAACTGATTAAATTTTGACATGCAATTGCCTGATAAGATCTACCATTAAATAACTGTTAAATAATTAGTATATAGAATGACGTTCAACAGTAAGCAAAACTATATTATCTACAAACAAGCAAATTTTCTATCTAGTTTTAAACATTATTTTAAGTCCCGACAGTAGGCAATAAAAAAGTATTCATTTTGTTCAGAATAATATGTTTATAAATTAAATTAGTAGACGGACTTTGCCTCCGAACCCAACATCATTAAAAAGCAAAAAATGTACCTAAGTAATTCTCATCTGACGTATAACAAATAAAATGAACAAGATAACTGCAGCTTTAAAAATGTTTATAAAAATGTTATTCCAAAGATAAAAGTACATTTTGTGTATTTTTATATTCCAAATACTTATATAATACTCGGTTCAGGGTTAATATTAAGTCACGGCTAAGTTTTTATGGTTTGGCGTCACGAAGACGTAAATGCCAGTAAAAACTATCTATTTTGGACATAGACTCATAACTATTTTGGACAAGACAAACGATTACCCTCATAAATAATACAAAAATTACAACACGTTCAAAGTAGTAGGTAAGTGGAATAATAATTCATACCCATATGGTTAAGCTGCATAAATGGCTGGCGTAGCTACATTTACT
Source organism: Protodeltote pygarga (assembly GCA_936450705.2). Classification (NCBI taxonomy): domain Eukaryota; kingdom Metazoa; phylum Arthropoda; class Insecta; order Lepidoptera; family Noctuidae; genus Protodeltote; species Protodeltote pygarga. The sequence continues at coordinate 7,163,024 of OW388249.2, read as the reverse complement.
AAAGAACAAAGTGCGTATATGCGCGTAACAGGTGTCAAAACAGTAGCGGCAGATGGCTTGAAACTCATAGAAGTGTTCCGTTAAGTATTTTTGGCTATGTAGGTATTAAATTCTAAAAATGTTTCATGGGACTCGCTCGTTAACACTACTAATAAAGAAAGTAATAAAATGACAGTAAAATGAAACTATTTCTAAATTATACCTGCACACTTATCCAAGTATAATAAAATCATAATGAATAAAAATTACGTTGATGTTTCGATTTGAGCCATAGCTCAGCTGTGTGATGAGATCTAAATAATTATTTCGAACAGCAGATACAAATATTACAAATGAACGCGCCTTAAATAACACCCATTCCACGAATATAATAAACATTGTACAAACTACACCCACTGAAACTAGGATATTTACTCCGGAACGCATGTTTTACCAACTGTTTACACAACCCACTATTTCATAACACATTATGAAATTTGACTAAAAATAAAGCTAGGGGAGCATGTAAAGTGAAAAAGGTAGAATAAGCTCGATCGATATGCAGGTAATCCGATTTGCCGGCCGTTTGCCTGACACTAGGAAGTGACCCCACTCAACGGAAGAGTGAACTCAATAAGCCTTTATTTTCCCTCTTTATTTGTCCCATATTTCTCAGAGGAAAATGTACTCTTCGTTCAACAAAGTGGTGACACCGTTTGAGAATTGATTCGAAGTTTCATTCATTTGTACTCTATTTCTTCTTACTTATAGGTAACTTAAGTTTTAAACAAACTTGCCACTTACACACAAAAAATGTATTGAAAAAATGTAACTTAAAGAACTATTTTAAGCTTAATAATTATACTTTTTTGGTTAAAATGTGCCAAGATTGTTTCCATATAAGGCAGACCAGAAAAAAATGATTATATGTTTAATTATTAAGATAACCTTTACCTTTACAGTATGTAAGTAGGTTACATGCGTTACGTGTTACAGAATTAAAAGGACTGTTTAAGTTGTACTTGATTTTCGAGAAAAGGAACATACATAATAAGAAATCCATTGTGCACTGTGACAATTTTATGTAATTTTTGTAAAAACTGCATCATGCAACACGTGTCAAAGATGTTAAATTACTTCAAACAAATGATCGAACAGATGTTTCGCAACTTCCAGTAAGCAAGTTATTTCAAACTATGACAATTACAAAAAAAAATGAAGTGAGAAATAAACATTGTTCTTTTTCAACCAGTCCTAAATATGGTATGTGTTAATTGTTAACAACAATAACAAAATCTTTTACGGTATGCTTTGAACAATTTACGAGTCTGTTGAAAATGTTTTAGTATAATATTCTCACGACACTGGACACGTTTGAATGACATAGCATTGCTAAGTACGGTGACTGACGAGTTAGCGAAACATTGTATCACATTGCCTTAATGTTTTCGTGATTCTTCAATGGAAATCTTTATAAACAAAACCATGTAATGCAAATGGTGATCCTGATGAGTCATCGCTGTATAAGGTTGCTATACTTTTATACTTAGTACTTAAAAAGGTACTGTTTTATGCTCTATGGTTCATTTCTTGATTGCTTTTGTTAAGAAGTATAACATCGCCTTTTTGCAATAAACTTCTTAATAATTAAATTGTTTAAAACTTTTTCTTTTCAAATACTGTTTTACAAATAATCAATTAAAGGATTCAATGTAGGTATAATTGTGCTCTTTTCTGCGTAAATTCCCTTCTAACTGTTAATTTACTAATTAATATTAATTACTTAATTAAGTTGTGAGTCTACTCCAGTAGCTTTCATATAAATCTTCATTTATGACTTGTCGTTCGTATTATTAGCCTTTTCTGACGATTTAATTATATTAAGTACTTATTTACCTACTTCTCTTTGAAGTTGATAAGAATATGATATTATAGTCCATAAATATGGTTTGAAATTGATTTAGTTATTCTACAACTGACTGTTAAACTATAAATGAAAATAGATAATAAAAACACAATTTCCTATGATCGGTAGAAATCCTTTCCCCTATCGCTCAAATTCATCCAATTTTTCCCACATTTATTGACGTTCCATATTCGGGATGATACGGCTCCTCAATATCACCTGGATATTATAATCTCATTCTTGGATCAAATTTGTTCACGTGCGAGAAATCCCGTCTGACAACGTATCTCAGCTCAGACGACATTTACTTTACTAAAGTAATATTTATCCTCCGACATCTCTTCTGAAACCGTATCCATTTCGTTTCTTTAAGGTTATTGAAGTAAGCGTGCATGTAGTAAGACAGCGATGTAAGTCGAGTTAGTAGTTGTTGTCTTGAGATCGCCGTTGTACCACGTCCATTCGGGCTGCCCCGACCACAAAATAACTTCAGTTCCGTGGAGAGTTCCCATCGAAGTGAACGTTTCGAGTGAAGCTTCTTAGTGACATTGCACACATAGTTCTGTTAAGTGAACTGTTTCAAACGTGTTATAAAAAGTTTAGTGTTATTTATTGTGAGAACGTGATTATCAACTTTTGTAAATCAAAACTACTGTTTAACAATAAATGTTGAACTTTAAGATACTTCGAGGTAAGTTAAAGATTAAGTAACATCTATTAATTTTATATTAACTTGATTGGTTACTTCGTTTGTTTAATATTTTGCAACCTGTTATTTAAAAAAGATATCCCGATCTTTTAAAAAAGATAGATTTGCCTTCAAGCGAAGCATTATTTCTAGTTTTACGAACTGAAATATAAAGCTTAGATATAAACAATAGTAAATCAATAAATCAAAGTATCAATGTTATAAGAGTTGGAAATCTAACCAGAGATACAAGAACAAGTAAAAATTAACATGGCTATCAATAGAATAGCTATGCTAATAATGAAGTAAAGCTTAAAAAACTTATTATTAATTAATATGATTTAATAAACCAGTTTCTAGTTCTGATTGTTTTTATCGAGTGTTTCCATTAGATTTACAAATCGTAATCCAAACCGTGCTAAATCTAGTTTACAAAATTATGTGGCATATTGCGTGTATAATTACAATTACACACATGTCGTAATTAATCTGTGATTAAGCGTGTCTGTTTTGCATACTTATAGTTACATGATAATTTAATCTTCGTGCGTAAGTCAACCATAAAAAATCTTCAAACTTTTGCGCAAGAAAATGCTTCGGAATGTTTGTCGTCTAATGTTTCTTTGGAAATCAACTTTACCTTAAGCACTTAAGGTTAAGTCGATTTTCGAAGAAACTTGGTCGTTTAAGCACTTGAATAATATGGGTTCGTAAAATTTTATTGTGATTAACAAACAGCCTTTTTGATCGGTGTAACTAAAACTCATGGATTAATGTTGTAATTAATTTGAAATTAAAGAATTTGTACCTTTCTTAATTCGCGTCTTAAATAATAGATAACATCAACTTGTAAGATAACAACAGTATAAATCACGTCTTCTTTTACAATTAAAGATTTTCCTATAAACCGAAGGCCATATAAAATAATAGCTTGACTCATTATTATCTAACCAACATAACATAAATTTGAATTTATCAATAGATTTTTTTGGAATAACAAATTTTTTCACATCAAAATGTTACACCTCTTGTAAACTATAAACAAGATTAGGTACATATTTATAAGCCGGAATGCGATGACAAATCGGTAATAATCAAGCACTTTTAAATCAATACTCATGTTATTGGAATTCATTTATCCGGATTTGTGTAAGATTGTAGAGACATTTAATTTTAATATCGAACTATTGGACAAAATATGCGTGTAAAACCTGCTGCTTAATGATTTAAAAGACAGGTGATGAATCGAATAAACATTACATTTGTTTAGAAACTTCTTTAGATATAACGCAATGTCTTTTTGTAGTAAAGTGACCATAGTAAAATTGTTTAAACTTGGAAGGTAGTGAAAAACTCCACTACAAGTCACTTTAAAACCTTTCTCTTTTAGCAAAATATACTAAAATTTTATAGAAAACTTACAGGAAAGAAATAGAAATAGATAAAAAGAAAATAAAATCCTTTAAATGTATTAACTTGACACATCTATACATATATAGATATATGTATATTTTAAAGCCTCTGTACAAAATCTAAAGTATCGTTGAAACATCGTAACATCCGAAGGGCCATTGACGAGTTGGCGACCTTGTAAAAGCCCTTATCACACCTTTAAAGGAGAGCTTTTCATCGTTCACAACTCTATATCTACCCCAAGGGTCAACCTCTGAGACTTCTGAAGTACTTTACCACATTTCTCATGGGATCCATACGGCGGGTGATATAAAAACATTTTGACTTTAGTAACAGAGAGAGGTCAACCTTTGTCAAACTATAATTTGTTCAGAATTACTTTTATAACTCTTTACATACAAGCCTTCCTTAGAGAGGTAATTGGAACTTTTTATTAAACTGTTTTGAGGTCGAGGTGGTTTAACACTTTACTTATATTAAATGTTTCCGTCATTAGTTCTTTGTTGAGAACTGGGACATTACTAACTATTATTTTTTCACCTTGTGTCTTTGTAACTACTGAAATAACTTTAATATCTCCGTTAATATTTACGACCTCGCTTTCCGGTAGTTTGGTTGATGCGTGATTTACGTCATGTGTTGCTTACTCCTGGAAGGACGTCACAGGAACCTATTAATTACATATACACGGATTCATGATATTTCCTCCTTCAGAAGAACAGAAAGCATCACAATTCGGTTCGCTTGGATCCGCCAGTACCATAAAGTCTGCTTTTCGATCGCTTTTTAAATGATATTCAACCATGATCGGTTGTCACACAAACGAAACATAAATCTATTAGTCACAATCAGTAAGAACTGTTCTTTTGTGAGTTGTTATAATTCGAACATTGACAAAAATTCTGGATACTGACGTCGTACCGTACATTAAAAAAAATAAAAACTACGGTCGACTTATAATCTGTAGTATTAATTGCACTAAGTATATGAAACACTAAAAAACCATATTTTATAAAGTTTAAGAGGTTATTAGTTACTTTGATGACATCATTCTCTAAGGTCAAAAGATAATAAATTACATTGCACAAAAACATGTGCGACAACAAAAATATAATCATTCTCAATGATACTATAACAAAGCGAGTAATTTAACCAGGTTTCAAATAAATAGCGCAACTGTTTTTGACTTTCATTATTTACTCTATTGCTTAGTTACTTACTCTATTGAGAACTGATAAGAAATTTAATATTCATATTTAAAGGATACTGGCTAAAAATATATCTTTCTCCAGCAGATCTATTGTTTAGTATTTAAAAAATTATATTTTCTGAGTAGAGAATCTTTTATTCTACAAATGTTTTTGGTGTCTGTCTCTTTTAAATTAACGATAATTTCCGTCGTCTAGTATTCTATTTCAGCTTAAGCAAATCGTGTATGGTTTGTAGACTACGTCGTCACCAAGTTATATTGACTGAATCATTTAGCGACAAACCTCTTATTATTACCATCTTGGAAATTGTCATTCAAATTCATAGTAGAATATTTTGAACATATTCAATGCATTGTATTGATTAATTATTTTTCCCAGTGCTATTTTTTTTCGCAACAATGAATATTTTGCTTCCTGTACTCATATACCTTATTCATTTAGAGCGATGCGATACTCTCACCTCTAGTTTCATCAATACAGATGTTGAAGAAATATAATCCGATATAGTTGAGCGTCACTTACTTTCACAATATTGTCACGACAAACATATCAACTGCATATTACAATCTAATCGGAAGATAGTTTTCTATCTGCATTGATAGTTCTCAAGTTACGAAATACATATATCGATTTAACGTCACGTTTAAATAATGTTATCAATGTTATCAGTAAACGTAACATTCACCTAGTTTATCGACCATTTATTTACTTCTCTAGTGCTGTTCTGTCTGGGTATTCTCAAGAGTAGTTTTGAGTTTGGAACTGTGCCCGATATATATGGCAATAACCTCAGGGGAGATGGGATAACACAGATGTAAAATGTCTTTGCTTTGGCCATGATAATATTATATACTTCATTAAACAATATTTGATAAGCTTGCTTCATTTAATTGATTTATGAAGTTTATATATTTGCTCTCGTTGTAAACATTGCATGTTAATAAAATAAGGTTATTATGGACACAAAGATGTGAGTAATAATGGAAAGTTCTAGGGGAGAGTTTCTATTCCACTCATTACACAAAGATATAATAATACCTTATTCAATTAATAGCTAAGCAAAATGTACCATGTGCCTGGTATGAGGATATCCTACAACTGTATTTTCAATGTTAGTTTGACACAATATATTATTATAGAATTTGATCGTTTATAAATTACAGGCGTTACCATTTTAGAATCACGAATACTTGAATCTTGTTTTATTATTTACTAATCGAATCTCGTAGATATTCTCGACGAGAAGACCCCCATCATGTCAAGTTATCTACGAGAATTTCTCGTAGATAACTTGACATGATAGGGTCTGTCTTAATTTTTTTTAATAATGTCACCGAAGGCTATTTAATTTCAGTAACAGATACGGTTTGTCTTTAACATACACTAAACAGAAACCTTCTTATTTTAGGGTGAAAATTCAACCTATCCAATTTTCAACCTCGGGTAGTAATATCGCTAAAATATATAATGCATCTCTCGCGTGGAGTGTTACCGTCAACTATTTCGTTATTTAAAGAGATTAAGTTGTATGTCAGTGTCAGATCTTTAAGTGGTAGTATAAACTCCGCCAAGAGTGGTAGCTCTCACCTATTTCTGTCGCGAAGCATTTGTGTCGCATGCCAATTGCTGTTTCAAGTGCCATTACATCCCTAGGGTGGAAAAGCTTTACTCACAACAGTAGGCTGACATTAGAGCGTCCAATTCTAGAACGAAAGTTATTCAAGTTCGATTATTCCGTTTCTTGTTGCAAACCCTAAATATCTGTTCTATCTTTACTTGTATAATCTCCTATTATTGATATATCATCAAGCTTATTTACCACTTCTTTAAATTGTGTATTGAAGTTTGGGTTTGCCTTTAGCCTTTTCATGTGAAGCGGTTTTTTATTGAAAACGGCATATGACTAGTTTATAAGACTTCCTTCTTGAATTTTATGATAATAAAATTATCAATGACATTTTAATAAATCTATGACAATAATTATAAATTATTTGTTTAAAGTAATTTAATTTAAGAATGTTCCAATTAAATCGTAAAGGTAACGCGTGTAGGTACAATAAAGATATTGGTTTCCAAAAAAAATATAATTAAAGGAAATAAAAATGTTTTGAGTTATGAAGTCAGTAAAGTCCCGAATAGAAACTAGGTACCTACGAGTAGTTTGGCGCTATCGTTATTTCAAGAGAAATGTTGTCCATGTTTAATCATTAGGTAAGTGTTAGGACAAGTGTAAAGAGCCAAAGATGTTTACTTTCAAACAAGTTCGTGTCGGTACTCATTTGAGATTCCGTTCATTGGTATTCTAAGTATAAATACCTATAGGTAATTTAAAAGTTGCACTTGTTATAATGCACTCTTCGAAGAATGACGGTTAAAATATTGTTTTACTTTTATATAAATCTGTTATAATTATTTACTTTCGAATTATTCAAAATTAAACCAAATACATCTGTATTCTGTCAGATTTTGTCTGTGGGTAATCAATTTAGCAAGCCGTTTGCAAAATGACAAAACCAAAAAAAAAAATCCCATTAGGTATACCTACAAAGTCATTCAAAATGAGTTCAGAATCTACAAGAAAATTTATGCAATAGAAAAAATAAACGCACAGTTATAGCTAATTTATCTCGAACTGTCTAGATTCCAATCTAAAACCGCAGAATTGGTTTAATAACAACTTAATTTTACGGCCCATGACCATCGCATTTGCTTTATTTTATTGCAAAGCAAAATGGTATACAATATTACATCTATACGTGCAACTAAATTTACTTATTTCCATTTCGATTTATCGGTAAGTGAAGTCTAAGTTATGCTTGTAAAAATTACTTGGCCATTACCATTTACCAGTAGGAGAATTATCTAATCTTTAACATTACTGCCCGCGCCGGCAGTATCTATAACATATTGTGTGTTGTGCTTATTAGAAAATGCGTATTAGAAAGAACTTTCGTAATATAGTGCGTATTGGAAATTTATGCTATTGAGAACTATCGGAATTATGTTGGTATTAGAAAATGATATTCCAAAGGTACAATATTCTGAGAACCTTCAGAATTTTGTGTGTAAGTATTACATGTGCGTATTAAAAATGCTATTCTACTGGGAACCTTCGAAATATTGAGCTTAATAATAATATTCTTCTGACCGAATTTCGGTCACAGCGGCCAATCTCAGCGGAGACTAGCCAATTACGCAGGAGATATTATAGTGCACAAGTGTGTGCGCAAACACAGGTGCACTCTCTATTCCCTCACTCTCATAGTCCGATGGGACGGCCTTCCGACACGATCGGAGAAAGATCAGGCGCAGGCCAACAGCTTTACGTGCTTTTCCGAGGCATTACGAAAAGTCAGAGGTGCGCGCCTTGGGTTCGAACCCGAGACCACTGACTTGCCAGTCAACGGTCACCACCACTAGGCTATCACGACTCTAAATAAATAAAATATTACATATTATTGAGAACATCCAGAATTTTGTAAGTATTCGAAATTACATTCTGCTGAGAATCTTCGGAATATTTTTTGCATACTACTTAAAACTCTCGGTACCTATACTTATTGTGCGTATTAGAAATTACATAGTTATGTTGTATGTATGTATGATTGTTAAATATATGTTTTTGGGTGTATGACGTGTATGTAACTGTAAAGAGAATAACGTTGAAAGACGCTGTTCTAATCTAGTCATTGAATTATTTTCTCGCGATCCAAGCAGGGGAAGTCATAAAATCAGTAAATGTAGTCAATATAACGAGATCTAAGTGGCAGATTGGTATTATTTTATAGGAGAACTGGATAACAGAATGTAAATAATTTCCTGCGGTGTGCTGTTTACTAGTGAGCTGATATCTCGAGTATTTATTGTTACCTGTTACTGGATGGGGTGCAATAACCTTTGCTTTGCTCATTCATATTATAGTTTCTGGATTGCGAATGGATGTTAATATTAGTAAGATTAACGCTTGTAAATCCATTTATTTTTGGGCTATCAGGGGGTTAAAACTTATCACGTTATATGGAATATGAAAAGTGCTTTAAAAACTGCATTATGACGAAAAGAAAGACAGCTGATGAGTCATGATAGCCTAGTGGTGGTGACCATTGACTGCCAAGTAAGAGGTCTCGGGTTCGAACCCAAGGCGCGTAGCTCTGACTTTTCGTAAGTTATGTGCGTTTTATAAATTAATTATCACTTACTCCGTGCATCGGAAAGCACGTAAAGTCGTTCGCCCTGCGCCTGGTCTCTCTCCGATCGTGTCAGAAGGCCATCGCATCGGACTATGAAAGTCAGGAAATAGAGAGTGCACCTATTATTGCGCACACACTTGTGCACTATAATTCTCCTGCGTAGTTGGCTAGTCTCCGTTGAGATTGGCTGCTGTGACCGAAATTCCGCTAGGAGAATTATTATTATGGCAAAAAGACGAGATTAAAATGAACTGTCAAACTCACATGATCCATGTGTCGTGTCGTTAGTTTGACACTTACTTATAATTATATGAAGGTGCTTCTAAATGATCTGCCACGGCTGCAATGGGAGATAATATTGGTTATTTATATTACAATAGTGAAGTAATTTTTTTTATGTAACGTCATACTTTTTTTCTTTTGCCTGCGTTTTATTGCGTAGCTCTAATTCTGCTCCATGCTTTTTTTTTTACTGTTCCGGGGTACGAAATTTCTTCAATTGTAATCTATATACCCAATACTTTCTCCCATTGCAACCGTGGCAGATAATTTAGAAGCACATTATATATAAGAAAAACTCTGTTGTCTCTGTGTTACCTGTTGGATACAGCGCAAGTGCAGTGAACTTTGTTCTCTGTTCATTCATACTTCATTTGTTCCGGGTGCATGTGAGATTATAGCAATTATACCGCTGCTATTAGCTCATCGTGTTTAGTACACCTAGGAAAGAAATCGTAAATAAGATTGAAAAAAAAACGTGTGACACGCTGTAACCGCTATTTCTCATCCCACCCGTGTAAAAAGATAATAGTGGCTGTTTCTTGTATAAGCAACAAAGAACCTGTTTTTTGTTATCTTTACCGCCAAAATTGTAAACATCATACGCATTTGGCGTGAAAAGATTTTACAGGAATACCACTGGTAATTCCAAGTTGTCCATATGTCATCAAGGTGGCTTAGGCTAATCTTAATTTAGTCTATGTTATACAAATATAATGTAGGACGTGTAACGCTACTCCCTTCCTCATTCTCAATATTGTTAATAGCCTTGTCTTACTATAGGACATATTTTTTTTGTAGACAGAACACACAGTTCTAATTATAGTCCTAAATTTTTATTATCCTGGTACTAGAAATTTAGGGTTATAATAAAAAAAAAATTGAGAATATACAATACCTGTATATATTTATTTCTTTACCTACTTTAAGGTCAATATCAGTCCGATTAGATTTGACGAAACGCCTCTCTATGCCTTTAAGGTACCTATATAATATCTAAAGCTATCTTAGCCTGCGGTAAACCCCTAGAATTAACTAAGTTAGTAACCTAACCGAATCAAACGCATCTAACCGTAAGCTTTATTTGACTAGCTAAACAAATTCTGTTTAGTTGCGGATCGACTTCAACTGAGCTTGTCATCTAAAATTAGTTTAGTAAACAGTAGATAACAACGTATACTTTTATGCTCACGACTAAACACAACTCGCACAAACAGTATATGATATAAGTTTATCAGATGTGTTTGGCTCACACGGAGGTGAGCGGGCCTACAGACAGGCAGTGGACGCCGGACGGGGCTGCGAAGCGCGGATGCAGTACCCGGCCCCGTCCGATACAGTGCGAAAAACACGCAGGGGGAGACGTTTTTAGTGGATGCGAACCCCACATAACCGTACGTCCTCGGACATGCAGTATGCGGTGGGCATTTTTTACTCAACCCGGCCACAAAAATAAAACAATCGTAGTAGCGATATACACTCGCGTGAAGTTACAAGCGAAACTCTAGTTCCATATAAAACTAAAATCTTCATAACCTACGTAATCTTTTTGGTGAAACCAGAATAAACGCTACCTATTAAAGTTGGCTCAACACAATAGATCCGATTCAAGTAACTCTCACAAACTACTTATTTTATCGACTCGAGTTATCAGAATTAAATTCTTGATGATCCAACATGATAACTTATAAGTTAAGTAATACGAAAACTTAGCTGTCATAATAGTAGTAAGTTTTAGATTTTATCTTAAAAGTACTTAAGATAAAGCATCTGAAGTGAAAATTCGTTTCATTAATACACAAGTAATTCCCACAACTATTAATATGTAACTAAAAATGTAATAAGGCTCTCGCTTTTCAAACTTAATTTTCGACGTTTACATTAGACACGGTAAGCGTTTGTATTAACTATTCAACACAGGTTTGGAACCAACCTGCCCCGTTATACCTATGTACATTACCAACATTACCTCCTTTATCTTGTAAATCACAAAGTTTACCGTCAAGTTTCATAATTTTTCGGACAAAGAACCTGGTGAATATTTCATGTTTTTTGTTCTAAAACCTCGGAGTCAAAGAATATTTTCCTAAACAACTTTACATGGTAAGTGAGTGTTGAATATTCATTAGTATCGGCAGCCACTTACTCTCCCAGTCATCAGCAACTGATATACGCTTCGTTAGTATTCAACTTAAATAAGTTAGCCTGCGTTAATGATCCTGCGTTTACCTACGTACACTTTAGAAGCTGCGTTGTTCGTTTATTTACACATTTAATACAACAGAAAGGAAATTACACACCGTAAATATTCGACCCGCGTCGACCTAAAGACAAACAAAGTTGTTCCTAATTAAATCCCGAGTTGTGATACTTTTCTTTTTGATGTCAACAACGACGAATAATTAAAATTACGCAATTCCACTCTAACAAAAAGATCCCAGAAATAAAAACGTAAAAACGACGATTAGACAAAAACAAAAGACCATTCGCAAAGTAGTGGAGCTTTCACGGTAACGTGTACGTGATATAACAGCAGCTACGGAATTGTGTAAAACGTAAAACCAGCTAAATTCTTGGGAACGAAATAAAAAGGGGTTTCTGCACGTCATAAAAGGGAGGAAACAGCACAAAATGGTTTTCGGTCCCGCGAGTCAATTTCGTAAAAGCGAAACGTGCAAGTGTTATTTATTTGTTCGTTATTCTAGTCTATTAAAAAATAAGGGAAGTCCGGAGAGGTTTACATTGTTCATTCAGAACAAGCATTTCTATTTTGAAACTGAGTGAAACAATGTAAAAACACAGTTACAGGAAGACGTAGGTATAGTAAAATCGTACGTTGCCGAGTTTACTTCCAACTTTATAGACTGGCAGAGTGCAGTTCATTGAAGTAAAGCCACAATGTGCTTCCCAAGTCCCAACGCTCAATAGAATTGCCCTCGCGATGCAAGAGTAAGAAAAGCCCCTGTTCCGACGCGTGAAAGCCTAAAGCCGGTTCAGTTCTAAAGAGTGCAGCCGACTTTGTTGACGTAAAACAGCTTATGTGTCGGTACGGCTATTGAAAAATATACGCTCTTCTCGTTTATAAAGTGGCGAAGGGACGTCTTAAAGATTGGAATGATTGCAGCTTTGTTGAAATTCTTTATATTGCCATTTTATGAGGGTGTGTACCATAAAGGAGGCTATGTTATCGAGATGTCTAGCTGGATTTATTAGCTCTCTATTTTGGTATCGAATAAAATGTCTAGTAGATTTAGAAATATGTGTCATTTAGAAATATTATTTCTCGACATTTTTTTACCTACAAAATCTTGGGAAAAAGGGAATAGCAAAACAAAACAAATCCCGTAACGAGCTTTAGACGAGAAATCTGCCCACACGTGAAACAATATGATTACCATACAAAACGCGGAAAATATTTAACCGCAGCTCGCAGTGAAGAAAAATCGAGTCGTACATATTCTAAACAAAACACATTCTGAGTTTAAACCGTTGTTTTGGCCACCTAACCTTTTACTGGATATCAGTTTTAGAGCCTGTCAGGTAAAAAAAAAAACGAGGAAACTGAGCGAGTTGTACTAAAACCAAAAGAGATGTACCGTTAACGTTGATATTTTTTACCTTCCAAAGCATATCTTGTAATCTAATTCATTGAATACCGTTTTGGAAAGCCTAAATTTTATATAGAAAGTTATTATGATAGAATTTGCAGCGTGACTACCTTTGTAATCCTATTTAATCTGCCGGATCGTCATATATTTTTGTAATCGATTTACGGGGGTGGATACAAATGGTTGGTATATTATACTTGGTTTTGCGTGCTTGATTTTAGTCTATAATTCCAAGAACAACAAACTCGTATGGGTATGAATGAACTAAAGTATTACCTTAATTATATTAATGCTCAATCCTTCTCTGTATGAGAAGAGGCCTTTGCCCTACATAGGGACAGTTACAGGCTAATTTATTTATTATTTATTTATTATTATTACCTTAATTAACAGTTCAAAATGAGTCTTTTTTAAAAACAAAAATTGACACAATTACAAAGACAATATTTTTTAATGAATTTGTTTATTGTATCTGTGGATAACATTGCACACTAATGGTCAAGTTCATTAAGAAATGACGCTACCAAAAAGTTTTCGCGTAAAACTGTACATTGTGGGCTTGTTTCAATCTATGGATAGACATTATCTACTATGTAAATTAAAATCAGAATGGAATTTATAAGAAACTAACTGTCCATCACGCGGCTTCGCCCTCGTGATTCTAATTACCTGATCGCAGCGCCACCTACCAGTGCTCATTGTGAAATTCAGCTACTCAACAAACCCGTACAAAAAGAAACATAAAAATCGGTCCTACCTGGTCCAGCCGCTATAAAGTGATGAGCAAAACATTTATTTTCATTTATATAGATTATCTGTCAGATAAACTAAGAGAACTAAATGACACTTTACTTGTAAGCGGTGTAACAGGACCTGTGTCTCGTAAGGTAGACGCTATTCTTATTGAGGGTAGTGACCTGAACTATCCTCTAATGCGTCATTGCTAATCTTAGCGACTACAGAATGACGCGCCTTGACCTCCACCTGACTCATAAGACAACCATTAGAGTACTAATTACGACATAATTATATTAAATTACGTGCGGTTTTAATCAGTTTCCAAGTCACTGTTGTGATTTAATTTGATTTAGAAAAAAATTGTGCTATTGTTTTGCAAATATTTGTTTTTGTTTATTACTACGTCTAGCTTCAAGCGTCTAGTATTGATACAGCTTTACTCACGTATTGTTTTCGGGGAATGCCCGACTAGTTTCCCCGTTACCCCGAAAACAATACGTGAGTAAAGCCGTATCAATATTTCATATATTAGTATGACTCACGAAAGTTATTATTCTAAAATCGTCTAGTAGTAAAACTAGTCTAGTAAAACGTCTAGTTCACAATTATCTTATTATTCTATTGAGCTTATTGCCATTAACCAGGTACAATTCTAGACTCCATACTGCTACTGAAAATTTCCTAATGGAAAAACTCAATAACACTGCTCGACCCTGGGGATTGAACCCAGAACCTCGTGCTAGGCAGTCGCGCTTGCTACCAGTGTATAGTTTTTTTGGTGACTGGTGACTTCACCGGTCTTGAATGCAGAATAAGAATTCCAGATCAGGCCCATACTTTCTGTATGGTGTCACCATAACCTCTCATATACTTAAGGATAATAACAATTATCGTAAGAAAATACCTTAATGATGCAATATTTACTTTTCATTCCTTTAAACAACAGGTTATATTTAAAAAATCTGTGATTTTTACCTTTTGCTTAATTAGGTGAACGCTAGCTTTTACGCAATCAATAAGTATATTTTTTGCTTCACCATAATATCATCTAGTTTTATACCTACTTGGGATTAGTTAGCTCCAAAAAAAAAAAACTTATTTAATTAATTTGTAAGTTTGTCTTTAAGTCGTGAAAGCTTAACAAACAAAGACTGACATAACTACTTTCGCTTTCGCTAATCCTGGACTATACATTCATCCTTTTATACTCATTAATCAGCTGACTACTGACATAAGGTTCGATCTACTAAAATAATTCTTAGTAGACTTTTTTGAGTCTATGGACTTAATGTCTATGGTCTATAGATTTAAGTAGTATAGATTTCATAGACTTAAATTAGATCTAAATTAGATCTGAGGTTTTTTTTATATAATAATATGCAATACAGACACCAAGATATTTTACTCTCAAGTGCGCATGTAGAGCGTAGATAGGAAAAATCGGCTACGGTTGGGATTTGAACCCGTAACCTACTGCCACTAAGCTTACTTACTTAACCCCTTTTGAAATTGCAACTTTAATGTTCGCATAGCATGCATAAAATGATTTATAAAAAGTTTATTAGTAGTATGGAACTTAGATGCGAAGCGTTTTTTTTAATTTTAGCAGATTGACAGCTGGGAATCCCTTACATTTTATAGGCACTTATTACGTTTTTTAGTAGGTTTTTAAAGTTGGTTTAACTTTTTTGTTAAAATTATTCATTTTGAACTTCTCTGCACCAGAACTAGATTCTGCAAACGATTCTTAAAATAAACTAAGGTGTGATTAATTTATAATATACTATGTACTTATTTATTTATTAATTGTACGAATTTGTGTAACGTAAGCAGGGTTAATATTGACATTCACAGATGTGACGTCTCTAGTCGACGCAACGATAGAATTTGTTACAATGTATTGATCATAGTCACTACTTCGTTTAAAACGTGTTAACGAATAACTATAAGCTTATAATGTTCTTGGTGTGACACCAAATAACATGAAACATGTATTTGTGTACGCATTTAGCATTAATTTCCATGCAATTCGCTCTTTACTCCATCGCCATAACGGTTCCGCGACCTGCATACTCCCAACGTCTCAACAATGCTTAAAGCATTGATAGGTTTTTAGAAAAAAACATTTTAAAACTAAAACTTAAAAAATAATGACTAAAGAAATAATGACAGTTTTGTGGCCTGAAATGAAACGGGATATAAGACTTGGTGACGTAAATCTCGTTGTCATGAAGCAAATTGAATAATTTGAAAGCCTTAAATCTTGCATTATTTTCCTTTGACATTCGTTAGAAAGATAAGTGTAAGTAAATTCGGACCAATATCAATACTTTCTCGTAAAACTGTTTAAAATGAGGTTTTTATGGTGGTAGACCCATGTAGAAATAGGCGGCTCGACCGGTACTCGACGTGAAATAACATTTTGAATCGTACTTATTTTTATAAAGTATTAATTCATACTATACGAACACTAAACTTTGAATTTTTTTGTTTCGAAGATAACCAGAAAGCGGAGACCCTAATGTTCCACTTACATTATACCACTTCCTTAATCTCCCCTCCCCTTCAATAACCCCGCACAGGTTCCGCAACGCGCCAGTGATACCCCTGGTGTTGCAAACGCCTAAAGGTTACGATGGCCGCTTAACTTCAGGCAGACCGTATGCTTATTTGCCGCCTTAGTATAATAAAAAACCAGGATTGTCCCAACCTGTAAGTACAGTAGATAAGCAATATTAGGCACTGGATAATAAAACCTAATGGTTTGCATATTAAAAATAACGGCAATGTTTACATAACATAAACGTTTGCTGAAACCGAGAACCCTTTACATTTTAGAGCGCTTAACCTGTTTATCAAAAGTAAACATGATATGACCTTGGACAAAATGTGGGTCAAATGATATAAGCCTTATCAACAAATCTATACAATAATACGTGAAGCGATAACTGTGGATCCCTTTTCAAAAATATTGCGCGTATGGAGGTACACGGAGGAGTGTGAAACTAGACATAGTAAAAGATTATGAAAAAGTGCAGAAAGCTAAAATGTATAAAATAGGACCACTAGTTATTATAACTCGGTAAATCCAAGAATCCTATGATTCTATTTATAAATAATAAATTCTAAGATTCAGCAAATACAAAATAACACAGATCATAACAGCAAAATCTCGTCTAAATATTCCAAGACGATTGCTATTTTCGGTATTTTACCATCATGGTTTAGATAAACCATGATACATTTTGGAATAGCTATGATTACATGTCATAAGACTAACTGTGGTACCTTTATTTTCCTAGAAGCTGATAAAGTTGACACAACCATGAGATTTCCTTGAAGTTCAAGCTTTTACATAAAAATATACGAATTGGAGTGCCGGCCGCCCAAAAATGCCAACGCAGTAACTATACAGATTATAAAACGATGACACATCGCCCTCTATAGTCTGTAGTGCAAAACAAACATTAGTTTTATGTTGGGTACTTGTGATAGATAATATTGTTGTCCTAATATTCGATTTATTGCTATCTTCCTGTTATCTGTAGGTTAATAGAAATTTTGGTTTATCTTTTTATATTATTTGGGGTAAAAGAATTTTACATCATGCCTGTCTCACAAAAAAGAAGGCCGAAAAGATAATGATGACACGATATACGAGTACCCATCGGTCAGATAATTCGACTTCTGCAGTTGGTGTCTCGGGTTAAATTTCCAGGATAAATATTCGTGTCGTCGACAGATATTAGTTTCAGAGTATTATACTTTGTGAAATAATAATTGTCCTTAACTACAGTTACTGAAACAGGTGAAAATACTAGTAGGCTCCGAAGAAAACTATGGCTTTTTTTATCTGACTTCATTAAGTCAGATAAAAAAGACTTCATTAAGTCAGATTAAATCAATATGATTTTATATTCATAGGAAAGACTGCAAGAACAAAGCAAATACAATATTTATATGCCACTACAACCTACGGGTAAGTTCCGTACATCTTATTTAATAGGTACTAAATAAACCAATTTTTGTGAGCCGTTTTGAAGTTTCCGTCACTCGGAGTCTTCACATCCGTAACACCGCGTTTGTATTCAAATAGTGGGTACTCTGATCGCGACCTCAATATTGATCAGTACGTGATACTCAGCCCCATAAGGAGTTTTCACTCGAAACCTTTCGATTACCATCAATGCAAGACTGAATAATCAATACATAGTTTGTCATGAATGTAAACTACATCAGGTGTTGATGAAAGTTAGGTATAAGGATACTCTTTTGTTTTATTTGAAAGCCTATAAGAATTTCTCCTGTATCATGCGTAATGCACAAACATGATGTAAACTCACTTACGACAGTTAAATAGTTGTCCCAGCCCCAACTGGTTGTGTAATTTGATTTCCAGAGACAAAACCTAATTTTAAAAGTAATGTATAAAGTCGACAGTTTATATCAAAATCTCAAGTTGGTTGCTATTATAAACAAGCCATATGGGAGCCTATTCTTGAAAAAAAATCCAATCCTATGTTACTTTCCTTCCGTGCACTTTCATAACTAAGTTTTGTTAACTGGTTAAGAAAAACCCTTTTTTATTATTGTTTTCACAACTGGTTTTTAAACAAGAATACGAAGTGTTCATTCATAACTGACAATCACAAATAGTTAAGAAACGAATAATTATGATTATGTTTTTATAACTAGCTACAGTCAGCAATAACATTTTTCCTTTAACCTTAAATCAAACACAAAATGTAATTTAGGTAAATTAACTTTTACTTAATATTTAAATGGGGCAATTATTTCTAAACAATGTCCAACAGTGATAGACTTATTTGTTAAAAGATGTATAGTATCCGCAATTTCTTGGTCAATCTCTTGGTAATTTTTGTTCGATGTGTTTTTGTTTGTTTTGAACGACATTGAAATTTTTGTTTCTTTAATAAGAACATTCAGAATTGTTGCTAGCGACGCTTTTTGGCGTCCAACCATTCTATTAAGTCTTGCGTGCCAGCCTTCTAGATTGTTGGTGGTTCGAATTTCCTCGCCGTAGCAGCACCAAGTCTTGATAAAATTTACCTCGCTGAACCAGTAACGGTTTAGGTAATTTTGTAAGTATATTTTATAATATCAGTTAGGAAATAAAATAAACACTACATAAATATACGATTTTATTGGGAATAGGGATTGGATTCGTTGTTCAAAAGTAATCCCCTTATCGTTAACGCAATTCGAATAATTACAGTCTTACCACTCAACTCTTACACTTATATTTTATACTCTACTTATCTGAACGACAAATATTAAAGGTTTTAAGATATTTAAGTTTAAATACTGACAAAGATCTTTAAGCGTTGATTACAACAGTAATCTTGTCGCCAAAGTTATGAATAAGTATACTAAAAAAGTTACCGCCGGTACGATAATTATCTACTTGTATGTAGATCCTATCTAATAAAAAGTCAAATTGTAAAAGTGTACTAAAAATTAGTCATAAAAAGCAATCGTTAGAGACGGTTTTATTAATTGGAGAAAATTTAAAAGTGAATTTATCGGACATTTGCACGATGCATTACTATTATGAAGTTACTAGCTTCCGCCCGCGGCTTCGCCCGCATGATATGTTGATAAATTGTAGCCTATGTGTTATTCTGATGTATAAGCTATATTGTGGTGAAGTTTCATTCAAATCCATTCAGTAGTTTTTACGTGAAAGAGTAACAAACATCCATACATCCATACTTACAAACTTTCGCCTTTATAATAGTAGTAGGATTAAGATCGGCGATCCAGCGAGTACCTATAAAAGTCACAAATATTATACTATTATGAAGTTATTAAGATCGGCGATCCAGCGAGTACCTATAAAAGTCACAAGTATTATACTATCTGCCTACATATTTCAATACTTTTTACTAGACACTTAGACATTTACAAGGATTAATTAACACATACGTACTATTCCTAAGGCATTCTAGATATGTATATCAGTTTCGCTTTTCAAAGCGTTACGAAAACTCATTTGAAAGCTAACTTTCCACGTTCTATGTTGCAAGACATCCTTTCATTATGACGGCTATATCTTGGCTCAACAACATGGCCCTCCAACGCGCCTCTAATTAGTATTTCACTTAATCAGATGGGATCGGAATACAAAATACCAACAGGCAACGGCGGCTTTATGACGAAAGATTTGTAGAAAATGATTTGACGGTTGCTTGGTTCAATTAGTAAACTGTATAATATATTTAAGGTGTACTTGTGTTTAGTCGACTGACATTATTCTCACATAAGACCTCAGAACAATGTAACCTAAAATATTGTAAGCCATTATATTTAAAAGAGCAACCATGGAGTTTCTTGCCAGATTCTTCTCCATGAAAGGTAGGCTGCCCTTGGAACTGGCAACTAGAGTCACTCTTATAATAAACAATATTAGAATTATGACTATTCATAAGTGCCTAATGGTCTATATCAATAAAAATATTTTGATTTTGATTGATTGATTTTGATCCTCAAAGACTTCTTACTTTCAGAAACTTCTTAACCATATAACCTGATGGGTTAGAGTTAAGAGCTAAACTTGCTGATCTCGGAACAAAATATGTCACAACTGTAGATTATAGGTAAGGCGAATGCAAATGTTCTAAAATGAATTTTATGCCCAATTACTTCGCCTACAATAAAAACATTCTTCAGACTTCCATCCAGACATTCTGTTACAATTGGTTACAATAATCTTATTTATTTACTCGGTGAAGTATAATGTCTGCGGAATATGCGTCCATTGTTTAGCGTAAAATATGCTTGATATCTTGCCAAATATGGACAAGAACAGGACTCATATCCTTCCACATTAAATATATTGTAATTTCCATATAGATGAAATTGTATCCCAAAACAACGATATCCGTCGGGCACTCGGGGCGAAACAAAAGGAACTATAGAGGCGAAATGCTGGAAAGATACGAGAACTACGGATGGATGGGTGTTCATTATGTTGTCCGTTCCTTCCGTCCATTTGTATAAAAGGTGGCAATTGTCTTGTATTGTGTTTAGGGTTATCAATTTATTTTTAACCATAAAATTTACCCACCCGTAATAAGAATTGTTTTGGGTTGGTTAAAAATAAAGTAGGTACACTGGGTAGAAAAAATCACATTCATTTTTTATTCCTGAATAGGTACATATTTTTCATCTCTTTGTGTTGATTTAAGCATTTTAGCATACCTTATTACGTTTATAGATTTTAAATCCTAAAGTACGAAAAATATTGTAGGTACAAAACTCTAAAATAGTGTGCATTGTGGCAACCCTAATTGTGTTACTTAATAGTGTGTTCTGCTTAACAGCATTTCTCTGTGAATGTCGATATTGAACTTACATAGTTTCCTTTATAAACGTCTTCCAAAATAAGGTAGTTTTCGAAAATCGTATTTTTTATTTTGTCTTCTGCTACATATAATTTTATTACTTTCTGGCTTTTGCCCGCGACATCGTCCGAATGATTTCGGGATAAAAAGTACCTATCCTTTATTTCTCAAAGATAGCTCTCCTCTCCTCGCTTTCTATTAGAGGAAGGATTTTTAGAATGTACTACCATAACCCCTTACATTCTCAAGTTTCAAACTACTTCTTCAGTCATACGCTCATGATTGAGAATCGTACCTTCCTTGCTGGATAATTTAGCGCCAATTATTCCAATTTACAGCATGATGTAGAACTTCGAAGATGTTCATGATCAGGTTTTCCTGGTTATAATTTGGTTGAATAACGTTTGGGAATTCGGCCCCTAGGTCTTTTCTTTTCGATGTTACCAGAGAATGTAAGTTTCTCGCGATGGTCTGGATGTTTCCAGGCAATGTAATATACAAGCTACTACTTTACCTATGATAGATGTCAGTTAAATTGGTTCAAAAGAAAACTCATCCCGCATAACACTATAATATTTTTTCATTAATTTTATGAAATCTCAAATCTATCTTTGCTGATAATGTCACAAATTGCATTCCAAAAATTTACAAAAGCCGGTTCTATCTACATGTTCTTTAAATCAAATATTTATGTGCAAATACTACCATTTAAATACGTTTTCAAATGTTCCAGTTCCCAAAATAGGATTTCCATTAGCAGTCATTTGTAGTATGTTTCTACGAATGGCCGTATGTAGGGCGTTTGGATGTTAAATTAACGTTACCTGATTACGTGACTTCCTAAAACATTATCTGTTTTGTATTTCATGCGTAAAGTCAAAAGTGTGTATTTAGAAAACAACTAGATCTAATTCGTTGCCCTAATCCAATATTCAATTTGACTATGCAAATATTTAAACTTTTATTATTACCGCGATAAAAGACGATCTCAGTTCTTTAAAGAATGACTGTGGGAGACTGCTAAGAAAGATAAAAGGTGAAGGATTTGGGGGAGGCCTTAGCCCAACAGTGGAACAATACGAGTTAAAAAAATATTAATACAACGATAAAGACAAACATAATCTTATAGAATTGGGGTTGCGATTAGGTTCAAGATCCCTGGTGTTGAAACTTGGACGACATGGTGAAATTATTTTTACGCACAGTCTGGCTAACGACAACGCCAGAAAAGCCTACTATAAAAAATTCTACTTGTGACCATAGAAATCTAATTAAGTGTCCAGTGCCTTAAATATGGCAGTACCAGCGATACACAGGCTCAGGGCCCAAGCCCTGGAGGGACGCAGAAATGATCAGACCAGGACTCACTCTTGGTCATGCATGGATGTAGTTAGGGAAGATCGCACTGGCCGCATAAGAAGCTAGTTATGGCACTGTTATTTGTTTGTTTAGGATATTGATATCTACTCTTGGTAGGTACCCAAGAGTAGATATCAATATCCTAAAAGCAGACGGGTGTCACAATCAATGGTACTTAATACAGGTAGCGACTGTCACTGGTGTTAGAATGACATCCGATATAGACTACTTAATTAACACTTCAAGCGGATAAATACGATACTCTGAATCGAGTGACGTTAAGATTTGGCACCAATCCAAAGACGAGCCGTGACAAACGTGATTTATCCTTACAACAGTAGATAGTACTGCAGGTATTGCAGATACATACAATTAGTCGCGAGGACTTACAACTGTTTTATAAAGAGAAATACTTACACCATTCATTGGTTATACGAACAATTCAGTAAATATAAACAATGTTTCTGCTCCTTTGTCTTCGTTTTACTCAAGTTCGCTTATTCTCGCAGAAATAGTATTCCCTCACTTCGATGAAAAAGTTGTTGATGCCTTATTTTCAAGAAGATTGCTTTTCGTGTAACTTTGGAATTCGTTTATTGCCAATTGAGCGAAAAAGTGCCTACGAAAAATGGAGTAAGCAATCAGCATTTTTTTTATGTCAAATTCTAATGCAATTTTGACCTAATACGAAAACTGATGACAAAAGTCTTATAACATTAGCGTTCTAACTTTTCGCAATGCGCGCATTAAAGTTATCATTTGCCCAAATTGGATTTAAAACTGTAGAAAATACATATTTCTCGGGTTCGAAGACAAGGGGCGAAATAACAAAAAATATAAAGTAACAAAATATAAAGAAAAATAAAAAGATTCTTCGAACATCACAATGGGGGGTCGTGAGCCCGTGAAATTTGAATATTTCCGTATATAAAAGCTTTTCACCAAGTGACTTTATTAAATTTTGCCATTCATAGCTGCCATTATTAAATACTAGCTCCCGTCTGACTGTACCTATCCTCCTATCCATCTTTGACTCTACGGCTAGCGTAAAGGATTTTTTAAAATCTCTTTAGTAGTTTTTGCTTTTATAATATCAGAAACGTTTCTACGAAATCGTTGTAACATTTTAACGCAATTAATTCCGAATAAATTAACGATTATTTCTTAGAATGATTGTAGTAGTTGTACTACGAGCATTTTAGTATTTAATAGCTACTAAGCGGCGCATATCTTTTAAAGTTTTGACAAAGAACATAAAACTTGCTCAATATTGCTGTTAAATGCCATGTTAACCGTCTAATTTGATTTAATTGCCATCAATGTTTAGGAAATTTCTGTATTATTGTAATCTTTTTCTTCTTTTTAGCTGGTAGGTTTATTATAAGTTAACTAAACCTGTGCACTTGCTATATTATAGTAATGCATAGTGTCCATATTGGCTGATAATATCGGTGCTGTAATTTATACCTCTTATAAGGGGTGGATGTAACTACCATCTGAAATGTTGAATATAGAAGAGAGTTTTGATGACATGGGCAGAGTCACGTACAACTTAGTAGCAGAGCGGCTATGTGCTTTACCCAGTAGGTCGCGGATTCATAGTAATCTACTTATTTTTTCTTTCTACAAAAATTTCGAACTTTGCCAGGCCTAGACATGTGTGGCAAGGACTCCAATGGACTCAAACGTCGTATACACACAAGTTTTTGCGAACTACCCACGCAGCGTTCAAGTTGACAGTAAACTTAATAACACAGACATATATTTTATAGTATGTCTGTGCTAAATACTCATAAAAGTTTACAATTTTATCTTAATATTAATAAACACGCAATCATTACACCAAGTGTCTGCCGAGTATTTCAAATTGTTGACCTTTATGGTAACTCTTAATTCTGTCCTGTAAGTAGAAATAACAGTACAATATTTTTAAAAGACCTCCGACGAAGACATTTTAATTTTTATGACGACTAGAGAAACTATAAAAGATTAACATCAAGAGTAAATTTATTTTGAGATTGTTGACAAGGTGCTTTTACCGTGTAATCTTAATCTGGTATTTTTTTTCCTTATTTCAATAAGATAATTATGAACTACAGGTTTGTGCTTCGTACACAGCCAAGCCTACCTAATCTAAATCCTCTACTTAAGATTAGTACAGCAAGCCGCACGTCAATGGTAACAAGTAGGTAACTACAGTGTAATTTAACCTCGAACATAGGTACCTAAAGGAATGCTAAAGGTCATAGTGTTTCTACTGATCTACAGCCGACTGTACCTACCTAGTAGTTCTCTGGTTAGCATTAATTCGCGTGCATATTTTATATGCATTTTTTAATCTCAACATATTATTAAAGTCAGCAACAGTTTGCAAATTGCAGATTGCAAAGCAAATAAATAGGTCTCAATTCTAAGTGTCGAGATGATAAAGGTGAAGCAGGTGACGTATCCTGCTGTGCATTACTACTGCGATTACAAAACGATTTGACGAGCGATATTATTATGAAATTCTTACAGTTCATTAGAGGTCGACGTTCAGCAACATTCTAATAATACGGTACCCAACCTAAGTCAGGTATTCATTGTTGAAATCAAATTTATAATCTTAAAACTAAATCGTTATAGCCAGAATATAAAAGAACTACATTTACGATCAGATCTGAGATAAAAACACAATGGCTCATACGGTTTTCAGTTTATAGCGAGCACAAGTAATATCAGTACACATTAAATTTTTCACGCGCGAGTGACTGCTGAAAATGTCCTCGAGACGTGTCGCAGGTACGCTGTTACTAATGATATCTTTTCTTGGATTGTTGTCACGTTCAGTCCGGTTTAAGAATTTTTTAGCACAAGAAATGGTGGGAAAACGTCCTGTTTTCGTGTCGCCCATTTCAAATCCCCTCGGGTTTCGTTTTTAAACGTGGAGTTGTGGAGTACCTACACAAAATAAAGATGTACTGCATGTTATTACTTTTCTACTGAAGTAATAATTATACAAGTACACGGTACTGGACTCGGTAACACTTGAGGTTCTACTTCAGGATACTTTTTAATAAAATGCTACAATATTAAATGTTATTTTGTAGGTATGTTTTTTTCTCTCTGCTTTGATGGCGGTCCTGGGGTTACTGTCTTAGGAACTCAGATGCTACTAAGTCCCTATTTATGAAGTGTCACTAAGATTCAACAGTACTGTCTTGGCGTGCCCATCATAGTACCTATCTACATACATAAAGAGACAAAAATGAATTTCCTCTCTCAGCATTTTAGTACTTAGTTATTTTAGTAGTAGATACTCCCGTTATTGAATATTCGATTTATCATAGGAAGTGATATCAAAGAGTTATAAGAAAAAATATTTTGGCTTAGGTACCTATCCTCAAGATCAAGTTTAATAAAATATTCGGTGTTCCACTTAAGTTGGTACTTGACTTTAGGTTGGCAAACAGTGACGTCATTTTAGGTACTTACCTACTTGTTAAGGTTCGTAAACCAAAATGTCATCCTTGCTTACATCACTGATAGTACAAAGGCAGTTTATGTCTCATGAATCACGTACGTCTTATACTTAAGTTATATTTGGGCTATGTTTAATTATTTTTCTACTTTAATAATCGTTTTGGATAACAGTTTTACTGCAAAATTAAAAATATACTTCACTAAATCTTTACTTATTGCTTAAAAATGTCCGCCAATGATATAACGCTTCGCGCTGCCCAACGTTTAAAAATAAAATGCTTTAAAATTTATTTTTTTAAAGAAAGTAGCTGTCCGACTTCAAGGTTGACATAATCCTCTAATCCTTAGTTACGAGCCAAGGAAAGAGACCATTAAGGTCTTAGATAAAATGTAATGAAAAGTTCACATCTGCAAAAGTTAATTAAAGTATAAGTACCTAGATTCTACAAAGGTACAAGTTACTTTCCAATCCAATATCAAAGGTTTTCTTGTTGAACTTGCAATCAAATATAAGTCTTGCATAACTTTGTTGCAAAGTTAGATGGGAAAGTTCCGCGGATTGGTATTCTGTAATACCGATAATAGCAAGTATCGTATGTATTCCATTGTTCTACAATCAACATAATGATTACTTGAATCTACAATTCTTGTACCTTCTGTTAGTAATTTGAACCTAATTTAGATTCATGATAATGCATAAATGGAAAAAACTTCATCTCTCCCATTATAATTTTCTTATTGAATAACGTTCGCTATATTTGCCCGAATTTCTGTCAATACTTTTCTACTTACTACTAGACTTCAATACTTTCTTTCAAAGTATTGGAAATTGCTGAAAAGGTACTATAAGTTTTTTATGGAATGAAAATTTATCATTATGAAGGATTTAGGAACTTGGAGATTTTTCTCAGTCAGATATTCCTAATTGGTTTTTAAAAGGCTAAATTACTGGACTCGATTTATAAGTTTTGGCATATATAATTGAATAGGTCTTCGTTTTCTAGGTCTTGTCTTTCTGTGTGCTTTTTACATGGAAATAAATCTATGAATCTGGTCAAACATACCTCTTCTAAACAAGAAAACAAGCATGACGATTATGTAAATTGAAACCTAATTGGCGATACATAATGTCGTGTTCATTTAAGTGTAACAAATAATTTTGCAGAACCCATTACCAATGCGTCGATATTCTCCTCGGTTCCTTTGCGTACTTCCTGCATAATTTGTATGCGGAAACCTTGTAAAGACGTCGTTACCAGCGAGAGTACCTCATCGAATATAAAATGTGATTTTATTTATTGGAATATTGTACTTTGAACTTGTAGTTTTTTTTCCAATGACGCACTGCAGTGTCATCAAATTTGATTTGTCAATATAGGTAGATAGTAAAGTCCAAAGGGGCAACAATGTTAGTTGCCTAATAGCTAACTATGCAGTTAGCTTCTAAAGGTATTCAGGCAGTTTTTTCTTTAGTTCAAGTCATATTTACAGGATGGAAAAATCACGAAACAAAGACTAAAAATAAGTTTAGAAATAAAGAAGAAATTTGTAACTTACGTATGACATGAAGCCTATTCATTTCAAGTTGGACGTCTAAAAAAATAAGTTAAGAAAGAAAAAAGAAATTAATTTATGATATTGAAGCCTATTCATTTCAAGTTGGACGTCTAAAAAAATAAGTCAAGAAAGAAAAAAGAAATTAATTTATGATATTGAAGCCTATTCATTTCAGGTTGGAAGTCTAAAATCCTAAATATTATCAAGGCAACTTACAGATAAGACAACAATAAAAAGTTTTGATCTTCCTAGAATGTTAACAACGTGTAACACGTACCTACACTAATGAAACTTTAAGAAATTGTAAACTTAATTCATGAAATTCACCCAAACAAGCAACTACTAAATTAGACTTCCAATATTATTCGTGATTAGATATTCTTTTGAGTATAAATACATTAATATATAACAATATTTCTAGTAATCTCAATATTTTTGCGAACAAGGCTAACCTATCCATTACATTATCTTACAAATTGGATGAAATCAAGCCTGAAGGCAGACCATGACATAATCCGGATAATAGTCGACAGAAAAGGAATATGTTTCAAAAATATGTGGTATATTTATCAACAAATAATTAGGTATAATATTCCATCTCTCGTATTCTCAACGTGCATAATTGACACTTGCTCGACCTACTTCTACCTAATTATAATAATAAATCATTACCAATTATCTCTCTACGCTCAAGATCATAAGGTTATCCAATAACAGTGCTACTTTTCCCAAAATAAATCAATAATTGACATCGATACGAGTATCGATAAATTAATTCGATTGCAGCTAATCGGTTTAATTACTGCTGATAAATAAAAATAAAAATATATCAAGTTTTAAATATTATATCGGTTCTATTCGCGCACAGATAATTCAAAATAGTCATTATTGAACTAACCTCGACGTTTAGACTGTGAAATGTGCGCGAATAGACCCGAAATAATATTTAAAACATGATTCCAATTCGCGAAAGTTTAAGAAGTTCTATTGTTTTAGTATTTTTGCTAAAGCGCTTAGCAAGCGTCACATCGCTAAAACATCTTACGTTTCAAAAATCGATTGCTACAAAAAATTGATTTGTTACACAACTCTTATTCAGCCGCAGCCACCAGCAAGGTTAGACGTTACGTGATTATTAAATCGAGTTTGGTTTCGATTCTTACGATATAATTTGTTGATGGATACCTTGTCGCGTCGACGCAACAAATCGGTAACAATGTTATGACTGTGCTGATGGATGTGTGAGATAATCTAATGATCTGTGAATGTAATGTGTCTACGCTAAACGTGTAATGTGATGCTTATGACCTGGTTTACAATTTACTGATAAGTTCCGTTTAACTTATCTGACAGATAATTTTAAAGAAATGGATTTTTGAATTTATTACGTAAATGGCGCTGTTCAGTGTGATCAGTTGACAATGAACAAAACAAGCCCTTTATGTTAGCTATGATTAACTTTTTCGCGTAGGAATTTCAGTAATATTTTATTTTTATGAAAACTGAAATAGGCATTCACATTGGGGTAAAAAAACGGGACTATATCTAAGGCCTTAAATGACGAGTCTCAAACGACTACAACATCAGCACACTCAACTTTGAGAAAAACCTTTAAAACAGAGGCGTGGCCATCATTAGCTCATAGCTGGTATAATATACAGGGCATAAGATGAGTACTGCCTACTACCTACCTACTATAATCCGGTAAAGCTAGCACTATAATTATATAGTTTTAAACATACTGAGCAAAATCCAGAAACAATACAACGCAAAACTGCAAAAACCTTAGAGTTTTGACACTACTTAACCCGTTCACCCGACAGATACCTACATAGATACCGTGGTCAATCAAGCGAGCGCCAACCAGAAAAAAATGGTTACACCTAAATATCTTCAACCGATCAATGACAACTTGAGCTATGGTCACATTGATCACCTTCGTTAAATAATTAATATTCGATTTTTTCATTACGCAAGCACGCTCACAGGTGCATGAAATAGGTATGGTATGTACAAATAGCGTCGTAAAAGGAGACGGACAGGTTAAGAAACCTGTCGGGACTTTAATGACTTTGAAGTGTTCAATGATTAAGGCACTTATATACTTGAAGCTGGAATTGCAACATGATCACAGAAGATAATTCTTTTTGCTTGACAATTGCTTTTTGAAAATGACAACACAAAATGAACAGTGGCGAAGGCTCCATACATCGGCTTCTCTTTGAAAAATGGCACATTGTTAACCCAATAATATAGTCAGGCTACAGGTATTTACTAAACGCCCTTTTTTGTTATAATATGTAAGTATTTTCAGTTCAGACAGGCCATGCTCGCCCAGACATTACTATAAAATACCTAATTAAAGGTAAACATTGCGATGGTTTTTTCTCGGTTTGGTTCCAAACTTCCGACTTACCTACCTCTAAAAAACATTGAGAATTACTATTGAATCGAGATCAACGATTTTATTAAGACATTTTTACGACTAATGTTTAGTTGTAAAAATAACAAAGTCCTGTTAATTGTAGGTCAACAAAAGAACTGTGCTATGAATCAAATAAATAAAAATTAGACACTATTAAAAAAAAATCATGCGGGAATCGAAAGCACATCGTAGGTGTGACGTAGCCAGGTACGCCGTCGTGCGTTTCGTTAAAATGTTATTGTATTTGATAATTCTTTGTTACAGTAACATAAAAATGGAGTGATCATTGAAAAGATGCGGTGGTTCAAGAAGGGTGAGCCGCCGCGGCTGCAAGCCGTCACGCCTGATGAGCCGCGGCCCTCGCGTCGCTCGAGAATCGGTGAGTACGACTGTACCTACTTACTTCTAATGAGAATTTGAGATTTAAAAAGTAAATACACAAAATTTTTTGACACGGATATTGGTACCTATGTATAATTTTTAGGGTTTCGTAATCCGTATCCAAAGTTGGCAATGACGGGACCCTTTTATTAACTTAATTGCGTCTTTCTGTCCGTCCATGTGTTTAGTCGCGTCTTTCTGAGTTAATTTTTAACATTTAAGTAATACTTAACTTAAAGTGATTTAAAACTACTAATTATAATTTTTTAATTATTTATTATTATTAGGTAGGTATTACTAATACGAGATCTATGGTAGTTTTAAAAGACATTTCAATGTAAACAATGAACAATATGGCGGACAGTCCAGCCTAAATTTGAAACTGTTGGAAACGCATAGTACTACTTGGTCCCTAACTGCATACCTACCTCTTACGAACCCGTTGGAGTACTATTCTCTAAGGATAAAGCCTGATGTAAAGCATTGTAAAATTATTAATATTAAATTAATCATAAGAATATACGAAGGTATAGGTTTTCAAACGAATTAAAACTCCCAAACCTCATGTTTTCACTTGAAACGCGATTACGAAAGACGGTTTATCGGAAACTTGAAGAAATGTACAGTCAAGGTCGGAAAGTAGGTTATATAATATCCGCGTATTGCATTATTTGTTACATCATCGTCAATACTTCAATAGTAAAGATGTGTTACTGATTAGAAATCACGGCTTGTTAATGAGTAGGTAGGTACTAAGTGGCACAGGGAGTAAACAGACAGATAATATAGGTACCTAATAAGTACTAGCTTTTGCCTAAGTCTTCGCGCGCGTTAATTTAGAATTTTGACACGTGGAACCAAAGATATTAGATTAATATTTCTATGCGTGGAACCATCTATTATCATAAGAACGTTATTTTTTGTTTCCTCTGGAAAGGATGTGGATGTGATTTTGCGTTTTAGGCGCGAAAGGCACCTACCAACGCAACGGTAAAGTAACTCTCCTTTCAAAAATTCTGAAACAACTTTAGTATTTTTCAAGAAATACCAATTGCCAATTTTTCTGTGTATAACTTCAAAAATAATATACTTAATATAATTGTATATTATTATACAAACTTCCATCCCCTGTTAGGAGGAATGATTTTTCCAATGATTTATTGGGACGTAGGTAACGAGGTATCCTATATGGGAGAATTCCCAAAAATCCACACAACTAGGTACAAAAAATTACACCGGATGGAACCTGAGACTTCTGACTTTACCAGTCAACAGTCACACCATTAGGCTGTCACTACTCTATGACGCCTTACTAACTTTTTGGTAGACAAATAAAATTATCAAAGAGATCATTAGATCACTCAATAGCCTGTGCAGAGAAGGTACTTAAGTAAGTATGCAAAGCATTTTGGGTGAGGCCTAATATAGGCCTCACCCAAAATGCTTTATAAAAATATATTCACAAGGACTGCGATAGGCTAAATTGATTGATTAATTAATATCTTGTAGGTATCAGTAGTGCCATTTTCCACAAACGAAGCACCAATTTAGTAGAGTCCTCGTTTAAGAAATTCTTACCGACGACGCAAGGGTCCATTTAAAACACATAAAACTACAAAAAAGTGTAGAAGGGTGTTTCAAAAGTGCATAAAACGCACCCACCCACGCTGAAAGTCGTAAGAATTGCATTGTGTGGGCTAATTGTTCTCTTTATTTCCTCCCACGTTATCTAAAATCAATATCCTACAAATTGTCTCATATCTTAAACCGACTGCGCGCATTTAATGATAGAATTTAGATTAGACACAATCTAGTCCAATGTGAAGCTATATCTTATAAGCGAATTTCGGTTTACGCGGCCAATCTCAACAGAGACTGCCAACCATAGAAATATTATTTCCAATATCTTTGCTGCCAACTAAGCAGAAAAAGCGAGCAAAAGAAACCAGCTAAATGTTCAACAAAGTCGATTCCAGGGGGGCACAGATAGACCCGGGGGGGTCTCGGATACACTCATATGTTGTTCATCAGCCCTGATGTTTATTTTTATTTTTGATTATGATGCAGTGTTTGCAGATCACTCTTCAATAACACGGGTTTTTCCTTAATATAAAATCCAGGTCACTGGGCCTTTCCTCTAAGTCATTTTGTTTACGTTATATACACAAAAACACACCAACAAATAATAATAAATACCTAATATACTTAATAAGTAGTGAAAAAATTATACATAATCTACACCATTACATTGCATTTTACCTTACATTTGTATAAAATTATTTCAAGGAAAGTGAAATATAATATGACGACCTTAAAATTATGTCCATGACCATTTAAATAGCTCATCAAAATACTCGTAACAAGCAGGAAAAAGTTTCACATATTAAAATTGACAATTAAATGGAGGATAAGGCAATTATTAGCAATTATGTACATTTATAGTCACGTTGCTATATCTACCATCTACTTAAATGCAAACAGCGATAGCCTAGTGGTATGACCGTTGGACTATCAAGCCATAGGTGCTGGATCCTACCCACATAAGCACGCAACACTGACTTTTTATCATTTCCTTAAGCCGGTGCAAAAAACTTCACCTTGGGTTGTCTTGGAGACATTATGGACATCTGGATGTGTAAAGCTATGTCGGAGGCCTACGGGCGGTTTAAACTCTAACACCAGGTTGTTCATCAACTATACCATGAAATGGAAAGAGAGACAGGCGGTACCTAATATAAATAAGCTAACCAATACATTTATTTATTCTACTCATTTATATTCGAAACAGCAATAATTATCACCGCAATCCGCATACTATTTACGTACGGTGCAGCACGATTTGTCAATGTTAATTAACAGTCAACAGCTTTTCCTTACGTAATCATGCAAAGCCATGATTATGTAACAGTCAGCAAAGAAACGGGTGAAAATAGGAAACGACTTGCTGACACTTGAATAGAAGCTATGAATGCTACAACTATAGATTCAACATAATAATGTTTTAACTTAATAATGTTGGGTACCTTTAAAGGAAAACAAAACCGGTTAATGACGTCTTCATTTAATCAGCTGGAATTTACCGGCGGCATTTATGACGTAATTAGAGTACGTAATTGACGCGTTTATTAAAACTAAGTAAGTATTTTTGTCGCTTGGTACTACTACTAACTGGCTTTGGAAAGCCAGATATTCTATCTAAGGGAAAGGGAGCGTAACTTTCCCTAGAGCCTACTCAATAACGTGAATATGTATTACCGTCTCTGTTTACTTGAAAGTGTAGGAAACTTAAACCTAGTACTATATAGTTCCAATTCTATAGATTACTTACCTACCATTGTAATTTAGAGGTTAAACAAACAAATTGTAATATCTTTAAAAAATAATATGTATTTATTAACATTTTAGAATAGTTTAATACTTACAAAATATTATAAAATAATAACTTACTTTTACATAGTTATTTTTGTTTCAGATTTATCCCCTGTGCACTACTCCAATCGCAAATGTAGCAGCAACTCGGTGGAAACCAATTTCTATAATCTTAGCGATCAAATAATAATCGTGGAAAAATCTCCACACCGATGCCAGCGCAGTGGCGAAACTCCAGTTGGTCGGCGCATATCGCTTCAAAACGGTCCTACTTCACCGCAGGAAAGTTATAATGCATCTCGTAAAAACCGCGGAGGCTCGCTGGAGAAAGAGTACATGGTATGTCGAGAAAAGCGAAACCCGTTGCTCGATAAAGTAAAAAACACTAAACTATCTTGCTTCAAATCGAACGGTCCCCTGCGGCAGGGGGAAGACGCCGCATCTACTTCTGGAAGTGACTGCAGTGGATTCGGACACGTAGAGGACGTCACTAATTGTCGGTATACGACCAATTATGCTGATAGCCATAATGAATTCGAAAACCATAACCCTTGGGTCAAAATGCCGAATTATGACGATGATGTCTTTTTCGTCAAAAGTATGACTAGTCCTGTTGAGTGTAACTGGAGGGAAGGCAAATCCTTTACCAACAGAGGCGCTCGATGTTATAGCTCCGGCTCCGAGTGTGATCGATATCATGCCATACCTAAAGCCGGTGCAAAGCTTTCAAAATCAAGTGATCAAATATTTAACGATGATTACGAAGCATATGAAGATGGACCTATTGCACTCAACCCCTCTAAAAAGACTGATAAACTTAAGGCGAAAGATGGAAAGGATTCTGTTGGTCCCAGTTCCTGTCTATCAGCAAAACTTAGAGCTATGTCGGATAGATACCTAAAGTCATCTACAAACAGGTTTCTTTCGAAACTCTATAGACAAGCGGGTGACAATGATGATGAGATTAATGTTAGTAATAATAATATTTTAAAATCAACCAGTGTAGTGAATAAAAGTCGCAAGAAACGAGGTGGAGTTAAAGCTAAGCTGAGAAGTTTCTCGTACGGCGCCTTGCCTGGCTTAGAAGAGTTTCAAAAAGGTCATTCAGTGTTCCATGATGATGTATATCAAATTTCATGTGATGACGAAAATGTCTTAATTCAAGATTGCGAAGACGCTGATTCAGGAATACTCGTGAACGAATCTGCGGCGTCATCTATTTTCGACAGCGACAGGATATCATCTCGTTGCGAAAGTTCTGCATCACAGGCAAACACTATTATTGTTCCTTGTCATGGCCGAAGTATATCCGGTGACCAAAGCTACATGAAAGCAAGAACGTCAGGGAGAATGAGTAGGGAAAGGAAAGATTGTCCTAGACCAAGACCCAGACAGACCCAAAGAGCTTTATCACTTGATCGAAAGGAAATTCTCAGACGTATGCCAAAAGGGGAAAATGATTACGAAGAACCGCAATACCTGCAACTAACAGAAAAGCAAAGATTGAGACAGAGGGACGCTAGCCAAGATTGTGGCATACCTCCCATTCCTCCCTGTAGAAAACCAGCTAAGGGCATTAAGACAGAGAAAACACAGTCTGAGTTCAAAGTAGTGAGGATAATGAGGAACAACCCTTCTGATGAGCTCGGGATATTTATTGCCAAAACCAAACTAACTGACGAAGGTCACGTGGGATACTTGGTCGCGCATGTAGTTCCTGGTGGACTAGCAGAGAAGTAAGTTAAAACTTTTGTACTTACATAAATTAGGTTTGAGCACTGTTTATTTGCTCTTAATTTTTTTTAAACAAACAGACATAATTTTTAACAGTAAAAAAGACGGAGACAAATATGTGTCCCTTATGAAAAACTAAGCACTTAAGATTAATTTTATTTGTTTATTTACAGAGAAGGAACCCTACGCATAGGAGACGAATTACTCAATGTAAATGGTCGGAGACTTCGTGACCTAACCATGTCAGAAGCCAAAGAAGCGCTCAAATCCGGCGCCGCAGAAATTGATATAGTTATTTGTAGACAACGGGATAAGCCATTGGACGCCAGACAAAGAGAATCATCCCAGAGAAGCATTACATTAATGAGAGAGAGCTCAGTAGATTATGAAAATGCAATAATATTAGGAAAGGAAAAACGTGTAGACAAAATTGTCATCAAAATAAATCGACGTCAGTCACAGGATGAGTCGGCGCGTAATCACACCGCGCTATCAGCGACGCACGAGTCGGCCGACAGCGCGGCGGCGGCGCACTCGCACTTCCTCAAGGGTCAGAACGCGAGCTACAGCAGCATGAACAACAAACTGTTGCGCCGGCAGGTCGTTAGCTACGGCGGCGCCAACAAAGATGCGCTCGCGCTCAGTTGTGCCGGCGATATCGTTAACGTCGACACGCCAGACGGTGTCGAACGGACAAAATGTAAAGACGACAGTGAGAGTGTATCACAGACGCCAAGCGCGGCAAACTTTTGTACGCTACCCCGAAGACCGAGAGCACCAACGCACACGTACCACACGATCACCTTCGAAAAGGGACATGGAAAGAAACCTCTTGGCTTTACAATTGTGGGAGGACGCGACTCACCGCGAGGACCACTGGGCATCTTCATCAAAAGCATCCTTCCACAAGGTCAGGCAGTTGAGGACGGCAGGCTTAAAGCAGGTATGTTGAGTGCATTTAATTTTGTGTGTTTAATAGTTCCTATGTCAAACAACTTTGATAATAATAATAATTGATATCTAGTAACGAACAGTTTGATAGATTAAATATCGTCGAGGAATGCAATATGATAAGAATGTGAAGCCGAGTTGTAGTAGTTCGTCGAAGTAGAATAATAACAAAACGTATAATACTGGTATTATATCAACTGGCAGGCTATTGTAACTTGAACAACGGCACATGATACTATTGTTTATGTTAATTTTGATTTCTGATGACTATGTTGACATGTCGAAGTGTTATCACAAAAAGTAGGTACTTACAATTTAAAATAAACTTTGACCTTTAAACATGCAAGTTACTGCGACATACTTATAATTTGAAATGTGGAAAAAGTAATTGGTTTCAATGTCATTTTAATTTCTGTAGGTAGGTATGGTACAACATTTTTCAACTAGCATTAACTTCAATGCAATGCTGTAAATGGAGGGTGAAACGATATTTAAATTGTCATTATATTGCCAATACATTTAGGTATGATTATTGATTAGTGATCCACTTGTTTATAGACAATAATATAGTAGGTACCTACCTATATAAATTTATAAGTAACTAAAACTTAATTCGTTGTCGTTTATAATTATTTTAAATAAAGACTTCAAAAGTTTTGGGCTGCATAATTTTTAACTAATATTTTCAAATACTTTGGAAATATTGGTTAAATATTAAGCACATAATTTGCCGTGGCTTCGATACCGTGGTTTTAGTTTAAACTAAAATACTTACCTTGTCCTAACAATCGACCCATAGCTAAGATAATTAATATTAATAAGCTGGACCTACTTTTTCCTGTTTGTAACACAAAAAATAACACCTGTTGAGCCGTTAATATAATAATAATCCGATAGGATAAAGATCGGATCCGATAAATTAAGCCAATAATCTTTCGTACCTAATGAGACAAATGAGTTATATTTAGATAGTTAATTATTTTTAAAACCTAAACCTAAACTGCCCCTCTTGTAAATTACTTACCGAGGTAGTAAAAAAATAATTTGAAGTCCTACATAAATTATAAGTATAAAATGTAAAATCCTATACCTAAGTAATTAAGATTAAGAAAAAGTTAACATTTTTTTTAGAATTTTTGTAACGAGGATTTGAACCTGCGATCTACTTACTGATTCATGCCACCATTCAGCCCTCTTGTCAACTGAGCTACTTATTCGAAATCCTGCTCGTGCCGTCGATACCGAAATGACATCTAACCCTACCTACGCACCTACGGCGTCCTTCAGGGCAATTTTGTCTCTTTGCAGTTAGAATACAATGCTATTTATAGATGTAACTCTTTTCTTAACAATTTTGTAATATTAAAAAAATAAATAAAAACACTTCATGAGGTTTAAAATCTAATTTCTCGGTTTTCAGGAGACGAGGTGCTAGCGGTAAACGGACACGCGTGCCATGAACTAGCGCACACAGAGGCGCTTGCTCTCTTCAAGTCAGTACGAAGCGGACCCATCGAGCTCAGAGTATGCCGGAGGGTCAAAAACTCACAGTAAGTATCACTATAACTAATTAAAACAAACAACAAACTGTTAAACAAATTATAAGTGTCTATTGTAAAGTCAAACCCAAAAAAAAATAACTTAATTCTCGATTGACCATTTTCAATGGTCGGTGCACTTTCACGATTAGTGGCGGCCCCAAAATATTTTCAGTATTGGAGTAGGTAAGTGCAAAGGACATGTAATCACAACACTCCTGGCAGCGCCCAAGATGCCAAATCGATCGAACTTTTTTTGAAGGCGCTGTTCCACCCCAGAACGCGCACGTAACTGCTATTATGAACGACTATACGGATTATGCTAAATGCAAAGGCATGCGACTAATGTCACTTACGTCTACAATCCCCCATCCCGTCTATAATCCCACATAGAGTCGGCAGCGCGGCAGGGATGGACCTCTGTGGTATAGCAAGCGTTATAGTTAAGCACGGTAGGTACTTATTTGCCACCCTAATAGCATGTTAAAAAATACCAGTTCTTTGAGGTATACTTGCAGAAGGCTGGCTTCATTCCAGAAGGCTAGACTGACTAATCAATCAATGCAAAACCTAAACTCACCTAATCTCACGAAAGCAACTGCTACGATATTTCTTTTGGGAAAATCCGTAGCATTCAGGAAATTGTGGGATATTGGGAAAATACCAAAAAAATACGATCATTATTATTGACATAATTACAAGCCAACACCGTAGGTACTTTCGAGCATATTATGGACAAACAGGAAAATTACATAGAAAAATAATTGAGTAATAGCTCTTGTTTCAAACAATATGTATACATAAACATAACTTTAACGAACACTACCTAAATAATATACAACGGATAGGTAAGTACCTATAATGTTCCCTTTTTGAAGGATAGAACTTTAAATGTTTACTTGGAGCTGCTACGAATAGACCTTCTTCCGTTATCGTACGTATGGCTGATGAACAACCTGGTGTCAGAGTTTAAACCGCTGCCCGCGGCCTCTGACATGGCTTTACATACCGTAGAAATCTCTACTGGTTTCCTCACAACGTTTTCCTTCACCGTTTTAGCAAGTGATAATATTAATTTCTAAAACGATTAGAAATTGAAAAAGTCTGACGATCTTAGACTTGGTTCCATCGGTCAAACCACTAGGCTATCACGTCATACTACTTAGCTATCACAGCTCTCCAACTTACGTAATACCTATATAAAGAGCCTTGAAGCCTTGAAATTAGAGCCTATCGAAAAACAAAACAAAACGACTTCAAAAGGAACTAAAAAGCTTGAAATAACTTTAAGACGTTTTGTAGTCAAAATCAAAAAAATCTAAATATTTTTATTCATACCCTACACCTAGGTACTTATCAATAATCTTAATTATAAATTTATTTTCTTTTTTTTTTCAGATCTACCAAAGCTAAATCGTGCACAGACCTTCTCAATGACGACGAGTGAAGCTTAATTACTTCTTCATCTGAAGACTACTTGTACATAGACTGGCATGAACTATTATTTGCATGCTGTATTTATCAATTGATTTATAAACTGCATGAGCACTGTTAGTTCCAAAAAATGTATAAATCATAGAATAGATATTTGCTATAAAATAGCTTTAAAGCAAAAATGTTTAACTAGGGTTTGCGGACATTTTATCATATACTATAAAAGCACGTCAGCGGAATTATCTTTGTTGTAAAATCATACTCTATTGAGCCAAAGGTGCAAAATACAGATCTACCACCAACATGGCACCAAAAGTGCCACCAACATGTCACAAGTTCAGGTGCACAAAAAATTGAAACTAACCGATTACCTTGGTAAATTTCTTTAATGTCATTAGATACTACTAGGCACTAGGACCGACGCTCTCAGCCATTCTCAACCACAGACATATTTTGGATACTAAGCATCTCTCAACTGAACAGATATGGTGAGGTACCAGTTATCTGTGTTTGAGTGGGGGCGCTGTACGAGTATATTCTATCAACGCCAATAAACTGATATAATAGCTAGGTGCTTTTATGGTATTAAGGTAACACGTTAGTTCCAATTTTTGCCAAATCACAGATATTGTTGGTGTCTCAGTTACCAGTGATGTATCGTTGACCGTTAAAAACCATTAGAAAATCAGGTTTTCAATTTTGTGATGCGACAGCTATATGATATTTATATTATGGTCCGATCTAGCAGTTTCTTACATTTTAAAGTATCTATCTTTGAATGTGCTTTTTAAATGTAGCTGCACATTAAAAGCTTTCACTTAGGTTAACAATGGTAAATCTGTTTGGAATGGAATCTGTACCTGACTTATTTTTTCTATTTTTTTTCTTAATTTTACATCGCTCAAACCTAGTGGATACCTAAACTGAAAAATCCAAAGATAAGAATTAGGTATTTCTGAATCAATAGTTTTCCTATGGACGTTTTTTATATTAGATAAGAAAATAATTCTTGTAGATATTTTACCTCTAGGTGTTAGCATTTGCGATAAAAAATTGATAGTTTTTTAATAAGTTCTTATTACAAATTTACATAATTATTCGATAGTCTTAAATTAAATTGAAATGTTATTGGATATATATACGTGCAATAAGATTATAATGACTATTTGAAAACTAGAAATGTGCACACTTGAAGTAATGATCTGTCTACTGTGATAGTTTATTTTAATCTAATTATTTTGTAAACTTTGATTTCAGCTATACTGTAGGATTTGTCATCAATATGCAATTAAATTGTTACATCCTGGTATTATACAGTACTTTTTAAATTGCAATTTTGGTAGGTACTATCGCGGACACGAACGGTGCACCACTTCGTGATCAAAATGCTTTGAACTGATGCTACGTGCGTAGGGGCGGGACTAGCGCTACGTTCGGACGCCGGGTGCAAGCGATTCTAACCTTAAGAGTGGTGCATCAGCTTTGTCCACGATAGTACCTAATGTCACGATAATACGATATGGTTTTTAGTATTTCGGCAATAAATAGAACTTTCTACAGTAGGTATAGCAAGTAATTAAAAAATATTAAGGTCCCCAAATTTGCTTGGTTTTTGACAACCTTCAAAAATTACGCAACTGTGTTTTAGGGAGCTGCAAGTCGGTAAAAATCAGGCACATTTGTTAGGCACCTCAACAATTTTTTGTTATATTTTTGTTAATATATTTTTGTATTGCCAGTGATTTTAAATTGGTTTATTCTGATCAGTCACTGTAGATAGATAATAACTCTTTGTTTAAAGGTTTATTCTATTGAACTACTGTAATATATACTGTAAAATATATATAATATAACAAAAGTATAAGTATTAACGATTTTAAAATGACAGGCGTGTTACGTGACTTTTGTATACGATCTGTACCAATCACATTTTCTGAAAAGTACCGGAACAAATACAAGCCGGTTGTTGACCAAGAGCTAAACCGAATAATATAGTCCTATTAATACCTACTTAGATGAGGATTTTTCACTTTCGTATAGGTCGTCTATCTGTTATTATCATAACTATAACCTATTAATGCTGTATCAGGTAAGTAGATAATTATTCCAGGGCCTCCCAAACTTATTTTTACTAACTGTGACGCCCTTTGGAGTTTGCCATTACCTACTTTGCCGTAGCTCTAGCCTACCAAAAAAAAATAAACTATCAAAAAGAAACCTCCAAATAATGACCACGTATTGTTAAAGACAGGCAATCTGTATGGATCGCTTCGCGACGCCCCTAGGGGTAGTGCCGCGGCGCCCCTGGGCGTCGCGACACACACAGACGGCACAGTTTGGGAAGCCCTGAACTATTCCAATAAGAATTAAGCTAAGCAGACTTAGCTCTGGGACAACAACCTGCTTTATGCTAGTTATATTTGTGACGTAAATGTCAATTTGACTTGGATGAGGACCTACTTACCTACCACTTCTGATGTGATTAGTAGAAACGTTATCGTAGTACATCTAGTTGGCTCAGGTCTTTCCAACTTGTTCAAGGGAGGGGTTCCTTGTTGCGTATAAACGCATTTTTTTAGTTATTGCGCTTGCTTGTACCAAGGAACCTGGCACACACGTTGACATAGATATTCGACTTATGCGTTTGTACGTTGCGTAACTTTCAGTTTACACACTCCAAGGAACCCCTATCTTTATTCCTAAAATTAAGCTAACAAATGTTTTTTAAAACCTGAATTGATTCAGGATTTCGTATGATTACCTACTCATTTTTGTTTA
Organism: Protodeltote pygarga; assembly: GCA_936450705.2. Lineage (NCBI taxonomy): Eukaryota > Metazoa > Arthropoda > Insecta > Lepidoptera > Noctuidae > Protodeltote > Protodeltote pygarga. The sequence goes on along the minus strand of OW388249.2, from coordinate 7,120,660 downwards.
TACCTGTCCTAGGTTGGAAACAATCTTGGCAATTTTTTTAAACAAAAAAAGGTTACTTCTAAAATAAAACAAAGGTTTTCTAAAAGGCTGTGATAACCAAATACAACAGCTGTAAATTGATTTTGGTATAATCTACTTGCCTTTTTTATAAGCATTTTTCGTTTAAAGGGTGTGCCAAGATTTTTTTCAACTTAAGGCAGCTAAGAAAAATTGGAGTAAATACCTATACGTTGATCTGTAATTATTTTTTTAATGCTGCTTTTAAAATGATACTTGAAACGATCCCCTACATTTCTCAATATTCGCTCGCGTTTTAACGAGTGACCTATCTCTAAGCTATCGCAAAGATTGTAATTACTTAAGTAGTTGTCATTTTCTAATCGTTCGACAAGGCTTATTATTTTATTATAGATAGGAACATATCATCAATTTATAATTGTAATAATTGATTGTTTAAATATAATAATCATAAATATAATTCGTGTGTCTTTTTTTATTCCCTGGCGTAAATTGTTTTGACATAACGTCTTCTTTCCGTTTTTACTGCACCTACCTAGGATTTGACAAAATTATCTGACCACAGTCGGAACATAGCTTTTAACTTTTTAAATTCGATAAGACTATATTGCTATTACTAATACAAAGAATAATTACTATTACTTCGTAAAGAAGCGACATTCCGCCTCCTGCCACGACGACGTCCCACGCATCAAAGTAGAGGTTGCAGTACCTACGGAGTTTTATCCATTTTTCCTAACCGCTCAGTTGTAAACAATCTTGACATTTCTTTTCAACAATAAAGTAGTAATAAACAATGTTAACCAAATAGTGTAAATTGCTTTAGATATAATCTACTTGTATTTTTAAAATAGACTGTTAGAAAGATGTGCCATTTTGCCTTTTTTTTATTTACAATTTCAGACAGGTAAGGTAAAATGTATTTTCTATGGATATCACTAAAAGCTATAAGAAATGAAAAACCTTTAGTTTCAACCAATATGTATAAAATATTATGGCTGTCATAATTTTTATAAATATTTCGTTAATTAGGTATATCTAGTTTTTCAATGTTAAAAAACATCACTCGTATTGTATTTTTGCTGATACATGACCGTCGTAATAAATTTGTGCCACTTTGGTTATGGGAAGTCCATAGTCACCTAAGTCTTTCTGTTCAAAATATGTAGCTATTATGCATATGAAAATGTTTAGTGGTGTTGCGAGGTCTCTTGCATTCTCATCATTCAGATTTATATGGGATCTGAAAAATAGAATATTAAATCACCTCAAGTACGCCATACAAGGAGTAGGTATAAAAAGAGTAACTGGCAAAGGAAACTGACATTTCATGTTTATTTGTGAAATTTTTACATGTTTTAGCACATGTTAGCTTAATAACACGCCCTAGGCGTAGAAAGAGATTTGAAATTTCGACTGATTCTGATGGGATACGGTGGCTCAGCGGTTAGAGCGTCGGCACGGTACGCCGAAGATCGTGGGTTCGAATCCCATCCGTATCAGTTGTTCTTTCAAATTTCTTATTAAATATTTGTAAGACATTTCATGTGTTATTCGTTTTTCAAGTTTCTAATCTTATCTGATGCGTAACAGTGGCTTTTTATGTTTCCCAGGTTAAGGAAACATAAAAACAGAATTACGCGTTACGCGTCTTTGGCGTGTTGTTGGTATTTGAAGGGTCGCTTAATTAATCATTGTAGCTCACAAATGGATGTAAGTAATGTGTGTACATTGAGGTAATATCTAAAATTTGCTCAATCACCTTATTTCTGCACATCTTTTAGACAAATCTCTCAATAAAACACTATCATCAGCTGTTATTGGTGGATGTCTGGCAACTGTCAGTAGTGCATGGAGCCATAATCCTGAAAACATCAATATCCATAATTAAATCTCTATCTATGTGAACAGGATTGTTAACTAAATTTGAAAAAAAAATGTAACAAAAAGATAAAACCAACTTCAAAAGGAACTAAAAAGCTCAAAATAACGTCAAAACGTTTTGGAGTTGATTCCAAGTCAAGTTCTTAATGATGTTAAAGAGGCTAGTTGCATCTGGTTAGATTAGAAGCCGACTCCAACAAAATTTGGGAATAATAAGGCTAGGAGAATGATGATTAGAAACTTTTATCCGTCTGATTTATTGGACACAAGCCTACTCATACTTAAAGTTCTTATACTTAGAACAGAAGAGATATATCAACTGAGATGGTTGAATGTAGAAGAGTATTTCAATAATACTGACATTGTGTGGCTGAGTAACTGGGGTCTTTTCCCAGAAGATCACGGGTTCAAATCCCGCTTGTAATTTTTTTTTCTTTCTACAAAAATTTGGAACTTTTGAATAACAATTGTCTAAGGTTAACATTATATACCAATGAATAAACATGGTGTTCACACCTGTTGCAACACCCTCAATCATAGCAAGGATGATGTTTCAATAGGTACTTACAATGAAAATAGCATTGTGGTGTAACTATGTAAGTAATATCTTTTTATACACAAAAAGATATCACTCTGCGAATGTCATCTGGGTCACTGGGAAACCCAAAAAAAAATTTTAATGGTGTCTGCAGCATCTTTTGCATACTATCTGGCCCATTAAAAAAGGGTTTAGTGAGATGACAGGTTATAAGGACAAAATATGGAAAAAACATATCATGTGACACGGAGACATTATGATTCCAATAATATAGGAGTAAAAACATGTTCCTTTCTTATAAGTACATTATTTTACTTTATTAAAAAACTAAATACCTGTTCTACGATTAATAGAATGTCCTGGTTTTATCTTCCCTAAAATTGAAAGTATTGCTGCTAAGCCTTTTTCTACTACTTTATTTTTTAAACCAACTACATGAGATAATGTAGGCTCCGTTGAGTCAAACACAAGTCGCCACTGAATTTCATTATCTTTTATGAAATCCTTATATGTTTCTTCAAATATTGATGGCAGTAAAGCCTTTTTTCTGGCAGCCATACGAATCACATACATGCGGAGATCTGAGAAGTCAGCTACCTGTATATTTTGCCATTCTATTGTGGGTTTTAGCTTTCCTGGTTTGAAAGTATCGACCTGCAATTTTAGATAAATTTAAAACAGAAATACTTGTGTTGTTTTCTTTTTTTAATTATTTAGATACTATTTTATCCTTAGCTTACCTCCATATCAAAACCTGGCTTTATATAAATGTTAGAATCTTTTAAATTGAACTTAGCTATTCCGTCACATTTGGCACGTTCTTTCATTACTTTCAATAGATACTCTTCACCACTAGTTGGGATCTCCTTTTCCTCCACGTTACTGTCTATTTCAAAACATTTTATTCCATCCATTTTATACTCATCTCTTTCTTGTTCACCAAACACAAGCTTCTTGTCCGTCATTTTATAGAAAAATACTTTGATATCTCCTGGAAATAATTTAGGAAATTGAAAGCCAATATTTCAAAATCACTTTTGCTTCCTTCAAAACATGATTTCCATTTTATTGAATATAATAATATTATCAATCAAATAAAGTTGAGCGGAACACGAACAACAACCAAATTTTTGTACCATAATGTGACCATTACTTTGTTAATTGTTTCTACTTTCTGGATCTATCAATTTAATAAATTCTGGTCTAACCTTCCAACCAAATTAAAACTCTACGCTAGGCGTTTTGAATTTTTGAGAACTACAACGAAGAAAAAAATTTTTTTTTAGATTTTCTATCTGTTTTCTGGACAGCATTGTAAAAAAACAAAATATTATTTTTATCAAAATGGTAGGATAAAGCAAAACATTGTAACACAGAAATTCGCCAAAAGGCAGGCAAAGGTTTGAATCTTAGAGGTTTGAATAGTACAGCGGAGCCTTGCATAATTTCATTTTCTTTCGTCATGATGATGATTGATGATGATGAATATGATGATTCATGTCAAAGTAAAGCGGTGGCTACTTTACTAAGACTTAATTAATGAGCAATTGGTGTCAACCCGGAAAAACACACGCTATTAATTTATATTCACTATTACAAATACACTTAGTCAAACTAAATCTGTTAAAATTCCACCGATATTATCCAAAATTATGGATCGAAATAACATATTTTCGCAAATAAAAATCATCAGCGCTATATGTCTTTTTGAATTCCCGCCAAAAAGTCCTACGCAAGACAAAAACGACCCGCTACTCTAGTGGTCCCAACTCCCAGCACTAGAGTTTAAGAGTAGCTGGTACCAAAAATAAAAATCTTAAAAATTGTAAGTTTGTACCACAGACATATAAGAGTAGCAGACCTAATATAAAGTTTAAACAGCGTAGGCAAAACGCACACATTGAACAACTATTTATGCCAGGGCCGCATTTAGGACATGGTGAATAAGACATAATCACGACATAATAAAAATAGATATATTTATTCTTCTTCTTATCGTGTGGTTGATGAACAACCTGGTAGATTTATTAATACTGTTTAATTTTGATCTGAATTACCTGAAATTACAAAAATGTGAATGATCGACATAGGTATTAATGAAAATAATTAAGACTTCTGCGACTATTTTTTGTAGATTATTATTATAACAGCTGACAATCTATGCTCTGCATTATTATGGATATGATGTCGTAAATGTTTAACAATCTAGGTATAGGTACCATATCTACAAAAAATCATTTGAATTGTTCCCAAATCCGTCCCTCGATAATATTGTAGTACTTGAGCTGTCAATATTTGCAACTTTACAACAAACTAACTCATAAATGCTTTTATTTCTGTTGTTATAGGTCAAAATTATATACGATTAAGCTCCAAATTTAAAAATCTATGTAATAAGCTATTAAACAATAACTAATTATTTGAACTCTTCATCAGAGAGAACCGAATAGCTTTTAATCTTAACAAAGCAACATAAAACTTACCGATGAAAGGTCAATCCAGGTGTATTGTTATAGCTAGCACTATCACACTGATAGGCACTGCACTTTACCATTTTATAAAATTATTATTTTACCATTTAATTCTCAACCGAGCAATATTTTTTACGAAAACCTGATGATAATAATTCGAATCGATGTAGCTTATGTAGCTTAACTAATATGGCGGCGTCACAAAATAGACTACGCCTCATATTTTGTCTATGTGTGTGTGAGTGTTGCAATAGGTGAAAGAACGAGATACATATATTGAGTTGTCCTTTTGTAAGAAAAGGAAAAAAGATTATACCCATCTATATAAATATAACTAGTGATTAATGCATGGTCTGCTACTCTTATATGTCTGTGGTTTGTACTAAAAAATAACTTAAAAGTGATTTATTTGAATATAGCACAGACATATAAGAGTAGCAGACCATACATTAATCACTAGTTATATTTATATAGATGGGTATAATCTTTTTTCCTTTTCTTACAAAAGGACAACTCAATATATGTATCTCGTTCTTTCACCTATTGCAACACTCACACACACATAGACAAAATATGAGGCGTAGTCTATTTTGTGGCGCCGCCATATTAGTTATAACACATAAGCTACATCGATTCGAATTATTATCATCAGGTTTTCGTAAAAAATATTGCTCGGTTGAGAATTAAATGGTAAAATAATAATTTTATAAAATGGTAAAGTGCAGTGCCTATCAGTGTGATAGTGCTAGCTATAACAATACACCTGGATTGACCTTTCATCGGTAAGTTTTATGTTGCTTTGTTAAGATTAAAAGCTATTCGGTTCTCTCTGATGAAGAGTTCAAATAATTAGTTATTGTTTAATAGCTTATTACATAGATTTTTAAATTTGGAGCTTAATCGTATATAATTTTGACTTATAACAACAGAAATAAAAGCATTTATGAGTTAGTTTGTTGTAAAGTTGCAAATATTGACAGCTCAAGTACTACAATATTATCGAGGGACGGATTTGGGAACAATTCAAATGATTTTTTGTAGATATGGTACCTATACCTAGATTGTTAAATATTTACGATATCATATCCATAATAATGCAGAGCACAGATTGTCAGCTGTTATAATAATAATCTACAAAAAATAGTCGCAGAAGTCTTAATTATTTTCATTAATACCTATGTCGATCATTCACATTTTTGTAATTTCAGGTAATTCAGATCAAAATTAAACAGTATTAATAAATCTACCAGGTTGTTCATCAACCACACGATAAGAAGAAGAATAAATATATCTATTTTTATTATGTCGTGATTATGTCTTATTCACCATGTCCTAAATGCGGCCCTGGCATAAATAGTTGTTCAATGTGTGCGTTTTGCCTACGCTGTTTAAACTTTATATTAGGTCTGCTACTCTTATATGTCTGTGGAATATAGGTATTTGATGACAAAAAAATTGTAATAAAAATATGTACAAAGTAAGTAGTAAACTTGTAATTTTTAATTGTAGTATGAGAAGCTTATAAATGAAAAGAGTGCCAGTAGCGGCTCCGATTTTTGCAGACTCTTTTTCACATTTTTGCCAAACTGTATTCAACAAATTTCAACATGATGTACATTATGTGCTGAGCTTATCAGCCATAGAAAATAATGAGACAGTTGATAAATACTCACATGATAAATAATACGTAAAAACTGAGTAAATAGGTACTCGAACTGTCGGATAAATAATTTACCCATCGCCGGTCGCCCTTAGCCACAGAGAATATATTCCAGGTTAACAGATTCATTGAATGAACCACAGAGAATATAATCACTCACTAGCACTACGGCCGACGTGCTTGAACTTTGAAATAGCTAAGCTAAACTAAATAAAAATAACATTATTAATAATTATTATTTGCTGAATTCAGAATCGGTCGATATGTGTTATATGACTGACTGAGTGAAATAAATATTTAATTTATAATAGTGTTCATTCATGTTTTCCACTGTTTATAATTTACTGACAAGTAGCTAGATACTAAATTAGGAGGTTACGTCCGATATGAAACAATAATCTAATCATATTTCACTATAGGTTGCGAAAGTAATGTAAAAACAAACATTTGCAATTTTGGCAATTTTGCATGCTGATGATGTCTACTTCAAGCAACATTTCGCAGTCAACTTATTCGCCGTCTGAACCAGAAACACCACAAGTAAGTTTTTGAGGAGTCTCGAGTTAGTAAAAGGTTGTTTACAGATACCTAGGTACTGTTTTACAGATAGAATAATAATAACCTTATTAATTTCAGAGTACAACTCAAAGCAGAATACAAAATTTCGATCAGTCTCTAAACCATGCTGATCTAGGACTTAGTATTGAGCAGTCAATGAAAAATGCTCAAAAGGAAATGCACCAAAAACGCATTCAAGCATTGAGGAAAGAGCTTGACTTTCTGAAGTCTACTGAGTGGGAATTTGAATATGATAAAGGATTTGTACAATAAATTGTAAAAAGACAATAAAGTCTACTTCAAAATGTTTTCTTACATCAAGTCAGTTTTTAATTATTTCTTTAATTACAAATCAGTTGAAGATTATGATGCAGAAATGGAAAATTATTTAGCAGAAGAGCTTATAAAATTAGACTTTGATAAGGAAAATGAGGAAATGATTGATGCAGATGATAGTACGCACAATTTTGAATGTTGTCAGAGGACAGGTAACATGCAAAAAATTATACTTAATTATTTAATTCTATTTTTAAAAAAAAAATTTAATCAAGAACATAAATACTTTCTTGAAAATGTTTGCTAAAACACTAGATTTGCTGTCATCCCGCTAATGGTGCTATTGTGATGCATCCTGAGAGGGCTGAAAAGCTGGATGTTTGATCCCACCAAAAGCATAACACACAAAATTACTTTAAAGTTTAGAACTGCCAAATGCCTATTTTTCTGCTTAAACTTTTCATATGTTAGAATTCTAAGAATACACAAATTTGAAATTGTACATTTTTCAGGACTCATTACATACATTAGTGAAGATGGCTCTTACATACTCATTGATGGAATGATGTATTTTGACACAACTGCTTGTTCCATTCAACTAAACCTAAATGATAAAGTAGTATATCTATGCTACAAAGATGCAAAAGAATCTCTTGTAGTTGTTAGAATACTTCAAAACCAGGGACAACATTGGGGTGAAGTTGATGTAGAAGTGGATGAAACTAATTTTGAAGTTATAGAACATGTTATAATTGGAGAAGTACTGTTACGACAAGATCGCTTAGTTTTTATAAAAGAAAGTGATTTAAAATTTAATCTTGATAATGTTATTGGAACTTTTGTACCTATCCAAGGAGATTTGTTAGAAATGACTTGTAAAGTCCAGTTTGATGAAGATAATCCTATGGATATATCTTCGAATATGGTAAGTACAATGTTTACTTACCTTAGTAAATGGAACATTAAAAGGGATTACTTTTGCAGTCCTTCTTGCAAAATGTCTATTGTTATGTAAAATTGAATGAGGAAGGTACCATTTGTAAATAATTTAGATATCATTAAATTGGAATGCTTGAATGGTTCTTTTATGGTAGATTCAACCATTTTTTCACTGATGGTTTTAAAATGTGCTTAAATTGTCATTGTCACTCTTAGTATTACAAATCCGAGCCAAGATGTACATTTTCCCTTTCGTATTTTACAAAATGATTTGTTTTTTTTTCAAATAAACGAAATAAAAATCTTCAGTAGATTTAAATTGTGTGTACTTCTATTTCTTAGCCGATTGGCCAAATGTGTATTAGTTTAAATCCAAGCTATTGCTTGTTTTTAAAAGTATAATGCTGTTAATATCACACTTGTAATTATGTGTACAGGTATTAGAAGTTATGTCATTCCGACCATTGAGAAGTAAAGTTATATCTACAGTCATAACTAAATTTACCGGACAGGATGGAATTTGTAATAAACAAATCTATTTTAACAAACTTTCTAACATAAATGGTGGGGAACCACAAGTAGGAGCAAAGGTAAGATTTATTAAAATGTTATTATTATGGTAGATGACAACTGTGTGTTAATTTTAAGTCTGCTTTCGAGATTTATTCTTTCTTGTTTTTATGATAGGTACTTATTAAATTTTTATTCATTTTAAAGAAATCATATACCTAATACCCGATTATTGGTGTAATGAAGGTTTCCTTCTTGCAATCCATTTCATATATCATTGCAGGGATAATAGGGATAGGGATCTGATGGGATACGGTGGCTCAGCGGTGAGAGCGTCGGCACGGTAAGCCGAAGATCGTGGGTTCGAATCCCATCCGTATCAGTTGTTTTTTCAAATTTCTTATTAAATATTTATATTTAATAAGCTAACATGTGCTAAAACATATAAAAATTTCACAAAAAAAAAACTTACTTTAACATTATGAAGTATTCAAATATTTTTTCTGAAATTACAGGCTCTTGTTGAAGTTGTAGAAAGCAATCAAGGAATATGTACATGGAGAGTAATAAAAATGGATATAACAGAAAGCCCCAACCCAGTTGTTGATAGCTCTCCTACTAATGATAACTTAGAAGAAAAAAGTTTAGAAACAGAAAAAAGTTTTAACATAGTTGTCACATATCCTCTCAAATTTGAAAATGTGCAGTTCCATGAAAACCCACAAATAACTTTAAATATAACTAATATGAGTGATCAACCAGTTACAATGTATAAATGGATGATTCTGTCTAAAAAAAGGGATTCTCAAGTCAATATCAGTCCTTATTTAAACTCTCCTAAAAAGTTATATCCTAATAAAACATTCTATTTAACTGTAACCTGCCAGCCTAAGTTTTATGGAAAAACTAAAGAACACATGATTATAACCTTTAGAGGATTCAAAGTTGAAAGATTTATTGAAATCAATGTTTTAAGTGACACTCTTTCTTCTAATCCTGGTTCTGATGTTAACAATTTATACCAAAACAAAGTGGATATAAAAGACATGGTTAAAAAAATTAGGAATGACTATGAAAAACCTTATGTACCCGGTGTGAAATTATCAAGATCCGCAAATTTTGTTGCTGTGAGAATGGGGAGATTTGCTATACCAGAAAAAGTTTGGTCTGCTGTTTCAGACATCTCCAATTTAAATGGACACATATCAGGATTCAATGAACAGTTAGACAGGATTGAATATAATTTGCCTTGTCTGTTACAACCCTTAACCATTAACAACTACATGGATCGATGGCATACATTATTGTACTTGGAAGAGATACAGGCTACAATAAATATGAAGGCGTTTGATATGCCGTCGGCATTTTTAGTAAGATGTCAAGAGTACCTTGGTGTTGAAATTAAGAGATTAGCTGAAAGGAGACCATCTGTAATTATAGGAGACAAAGTAATTGTAAAGGATATATGGGATGACAGAGCTGCGTCATATGAAGGCTACATTCATTTAATTAGAGGCGATTTAGTTTTAATTAAGTTCCATCCCAAATTCCATGAATCTTATAGAGGTAGTGATGTTTCAGTGGAGTTTCAATTTAATAGAAACACAATCAGAAAGTCGCACCATGCAATTAATTTAGCTATATCTACGTTAGGTCCCGATGTATTGTTTCCTTCTCGTATTGTTACACGCCCACTTCAAATACCAATAGAAAAAATAAAAGAAGTCAAATGGTTCAATGACAATTTGAATCCACGTCAAAAAGATGCGGTGACAAATATTTTGATGGGAGAATGTCGTCCTATGCCGTACTGCATATATGGACCACCCGGGACAGGCAAAACTGTAACTGTTGTGGAGACTCTATTACAAATACTGACGCTTGTGCCCGATAGTAGGATTTTGGTGGCAACACCATCAAACAGTGCAGCAAATTTAATCACAGAACGATTGTTACAGTACAGAAAATTATTTTCGAATTCAATTCTTAGGCTCATTGCTAACTATATGGTTGACTCAGAAAACATTCCAGACATAATAAAACCTTTTTGTGCAACTTTGAACGTGGCTAGAGAAAATACGAGCCGGCCAAGTCATATCGTGCAAGATGGTATTAATATGAATGTCCCAGCGTCGTATGTTGGAAGATATAGAGTCACTATTGGAACATGCCATTGTCTCGGAACTTTAGCGCAGATGGAATTGCCTAAAGGACACTTTACTCACATAATAGTAGATGAAGCAGGACAAGCAATAGAACCAGAAATTATGATCCCAATGACGTTTATTAATAAGGAAAGTGGTCAAATCATTGTAGCTGGTGACCCAATGCAGCTTGGGCCAGTTGTTTTATCCAAATATTGCATTGAATATGGAATGAATGAATCTTATCTAGCTAGAATTATCGAAACATTCCCCTACCAAAAAGACTTTTCTGCTTTCGAAAATGGTTTTAATAATAAGTTGGTGACACAACTGACGGATAATTACAGGTCTTTGCAAGAAGTTTTAACTTTACCTAGTGAAATGTTTTATGATGCCTCCTTGGTTGCTAAAATGGACCGAAGTACGTCGTTTATTCCAAAACTTCTTGATATTGTTTCTGAGATGTATGATTTAACTGGAGATCCTAAAACTGGTGGTATTTTTGTCCATGGCGTTAAGGGTAATAATGCGAGAGCGGTAGACAGTCCATCTTGGTATAATCCTCAAGAGGCCTCTATGGTTGCACTCACTGTTTGCAAACTTTATAAGAAAAATGTTACTCCCGATGAATTGGGTATTATTACACCTTACATAGCACAGGTAAGCTCTATTTATACATTGTGTTATAAGTGCGGTACGTATGCAATTAATATCGAAGAGACATTCAAAGCCCAAACCGCAGGCGTGAAATTTAATGCGCAGACTTAAGTAATTGTCGTATCGCCCGATACAGTGTTTTTCATCCTGTTTGCGAGACAATAAACAACAAAATAAAGTACAATAAATGTATAAAAATAAACCTTTAAAAATTAACAAATAAAATAATAATGTATAAAAAATAGCTACCTTCAGTTCTTCCAGCATGCAATAGCGATATTTACGAGCAAATATGATAAAAATTTGAAAAGAAATGGTGCCATTATTATGAGATAACTTCTTAAACTGCCTCGTTGGTCTAGTGGTAGCAAGCGCGACTGCTGAGAACGAGGTCCTGGGTTCGATCCCCGGGTCGGGCAAAGTGTTATTGGGTTTTTCCATTAGGAAATTCTCAGTAGCAGCACGGAGTCTGGGATTGTGCCCGGTTAATGGCAATAGGCTCGCCCCCTATTACATGGGACTTATAATATAGCCGGCGAAACGTGGGTGTACTGCACACCTCTGCCTACCCCCTCTGGGGAATATAGGCGTGAGTCTATAAATAAATAAAAACTTCTTAAAAGTGATTAGAAAATTTATTATATTGTAATATAAAATTTATTACTTTTACAGATAAGACACCTTCGGCGTTTATTTGACCACATGAAATTACCGCGACCAAAAATAGCCACCGTCGAAGAGTTTCAAGGACAAGAAAGACCACTTATAATAATATCGACAGTCAGGTCAACCGAGTCCCTTATAGCGGAAGACCAAAAACATTCATTAGGATTTGTAAAGAGTCCAAAAAGGTTAAATGTCGCATTGACACGAGCGCAAGTTGCTGTGATATTATTCTGTGATCCTAATTTACTCATGACTGACCCATTATGGTACAAAGTCATAAACCATGCAATCAAAGAAAACAAATATATGGGATGTAATGTGTCTTTTGCGGGTAATATGAGTAATTTTAATTTGGAATGAGCTTTTAGAACATAAGTATTTTTTAAATTATTGTTGTATATAGATTTGACTTTATAATCGTTAGCTTGAGTGACTAGATAACATGAATTTTCCTGACTTGTTCGGAATTTTGTCCCTCTGTCAGAAAAACAGCCATTAGAAATGTTTAAGTGTCAGGATCAAAAAAAGAACAAATCTTTTAGCAAGATAATTGCCAGGAAATTTGTGTCATTCCATTTCGACAACTTAAGCCAACGTGCTATTCGCTTACGAAGACGCATATTTGTAAAAACATCCTCTATCCATGGATTGACTGAGGCGAAAGCTCTTTTTTTTATCACTAAGGGTAACCTACATCTAACAATAAATCTGTGTAGACATGGGCGTAAAGCTTTCACATGGGGGGGGGGGTCCGAGGATCCAAAAATGTACCACTGTATGCGCGTATTACAGCGTTCATAGTTGCGTTTGCGTCTAATATTCATCGATTTTTATTTTAGCCGTATGCCTGGGGGTCTGGACCCCAAACCCCGCCCCCCATATATACGTCCATGTGTGTAGACTTTTAAGTAAACCATTATAATATAAATGTTTTTCTAATACCTCGTTTTTTATTTCAAGTCAATTTCCAAGTGCTAGTCCTAAACCTAATAGTAACCTAGTAGGTATTAGCCCTAAAATGGAGTTACCTACAGAAATCTGTAGATCACAAATATATTAATTGTACCATGCGAAAATCGAACTCGCGACATCAAGCGTAGAAGGTGAATCTTCCAACCGCTACGCCAATCGTGTGTTAAAAATAGATAATTTAATAATTGGGCGATATGAGTGAAACTGAACAAAAATAGATCGTTGCTAAGCGAAGCAGTTAATAACTTATAGATTTTTTAGTAGGTATCCGTTGACTGAGTATCCATGGGTTGATGGGAGATGGATAATTATTCTAGAACTGTGTAGAATCCTAGGGGTACCTACAATGACCTTTGAACTTTACTATGTAGGTACCTACCTAATTATCAGAAATAACTTAACATTTTTCAAAGAACACTATCTTTTAGACATTCTTTGTAAATGTATTATTTATTATCTGTGGTCGTACTGTCATGTCATATCGCTCGCTCGCGGTCGCGAGACGATTCACAATCTGAAATAAATTCTAAATATGTTCATAATAATTCAAACCTGTCTTTTATCTATTTGAAGAAAGGCATAGGAACGCTATTGGTTGTTTGTTTTGTATTGATGTTTTCTATCAATAAAATTATTATAAAGAACAATACGCCAGCTGATTACTAAAGAAAGAGACTCACGTCATATTTTATAGATAATGTAACTTACTTTGTAAACGCATCAGCAGACGTCACGCGTTACGGAGCACGAAAAACATTTACTATTTCTATAGAATTTTGGCTTTAATCGTCGTTATTTTGCTAGAATATAATGTTTACTTACAAGATATAAAAAAGTGTTTCTTTAGTTCACAGTGTGATAGTAAATAAATCTCCAGGATGGAGGCAAATGGTGCGGTTTTATGTGACAATTTGATAAAGTGGTTGCAGACTCTTAATCTTAAGGCTAAACATGGAAATCCAGCAGGTGAATACATTTTTCGTTTCCTGCATCAGTATAAAATGTCTAAACATCAGAATGTTAGCTATGAATCCGGTGGTTCCCGGCCCACATCCTTAATAGGCGTCGACCACTAAGTGGATAATTTCGTCATTTAGTTCTTGGTTTTATTTCATTGAGACATCACTCTTTCGTTTGCAGTATTGCCTAATGTGCAATCATTTTCGCCATTGTAGTCTCGAAAGTTAAACTTTACTCTGCACAATGTCATATGAATTTTAAATGCTGGGAAATATGTATCAGTAGACCAAACAGTGACAATCTAGTGATAGTACATTTGCAACACTCTAGCAATACTTCTTTGGAAAAAGAAGTGAGAAATAAAAGTATAATGTAGTGATAGGTTTAAATATTTATGTTTTCATAAGTGTTCTGGAGAAAAAGTTCAAACATTTGTGATTCATGACTAAGACAGCCTTGAACTTTTTAAAGTACTATTTTGTCCAATGTCACAAACTGTAGTAAGTGTGGAAATGCTGGATCAAATATATGATTGGTATATTGAGTTTATTCAGCTGCTTAAGAAACGAACCTACTGAAATTAAACATTATTTTTTTCCCTTTTTATAACAAGCATTGCCATCTTTATTTGATTAAAAGTACTTATACATATTTCTCTTAGTTAAATATCTTCATATTATTATTTTATCTTGTGTAATGATATTTCAGAACTGTCAGACGGAGTGGCAATTGCTGAAGCTCTAACACAAATAGCATCAGAATATTTTACTCCTGTATGGAATTCTAAAATAAAAACAGATGTAGGACACAATTGGAGATTAAAAGTTAGCAATCTGAAGAAAATATTGGAGGGTGTCGTAGGTATGTATCAGTTTCATCTTAAAGTATAAATACCTACTAGTAGCAGAGTTTTGGAGTGGAAAAATTTAAAAATGCCATCGATTCGCAAAGAAGAAGAATACCTACTATAAATTTGAAATAAGTACTTATTGTAATAATTATAGAGGTTGCTAGTCTATACCTTAACATATTCAACATGTTAATTTTTAACAACAAACTGCCCGGTCACCTGATGGTACATGGTGATCACAGCCGTGTATAGGCACGTGCAACATAAGAAGCATTGAAGATGCATTGCCGGCCTCTGAAATAAGAGAAGGCTTGCTTCTTGAAGGTTACCAAATATACATACAATACAAATGTATACAACATTAAAATAATGAACTAAGCTGTTATTACTGTTTATATTCTATAAAATTAGGTACTATCGCGGACACGAACGATGCACCACTTTGCGATCAAAATACTTTGAACGATGCTACGTGCATAGGGGCGGGTCTAGCACTACGTACGGACGTCGGGTGCAAGCGATTTTGACCTTAAGACTGGTGCACCTGCTTTGTTCATAATAGTACATTGCACATCAACACATGTGAAACATATTGTTTATAACTGCAACCATGGGTACTGCTAAGTTTTCAAAACTTAAGAGATTAGGTACCTATTTTTATTTTATGTAGAGTTTGCATATAGGTAGGTATCTAGAATCTACAACATTATTGCTAAGCATTGACTGTTCAATGAGGCGGAATATTTGTTACAGATTATCATCAGGATATTCTAAATTTAAGTCTACAAGAGTTTTCAAGGCCAGATGTAGTAAATATAGCCGAAACGGCAGATCCCTCAGACTTGGGGAGATTGCTGCAACTTGTTTTAAGTAAGTTTATTTTAGTATTGTTTCAAAATAGATTGTGTTATACCCCAGGCATGTTTTCATGGTAAATAATAGAACAGATTTAGAATTTATTAACTCTTTGTGAGGTAATGTATTTTAAAACTTTGTGGCTGTTGGCTCATGCTTAGATTAAGTTAACTGATTTTCTTAAGAATTCTTTTGAATTCATGAACTTTACAAAGATTGAAATAGGGTGCCTTAACTATTTAATATTTCTGATTTGACACAGTGCACTGGATTTTTAGACAAGTGATGTAAGTAATAATCACATAAACAGCTAAGCTGGTATAGGCGCAAGTACATAATTATGGTACTATTCTGAAGAAAAATGAGAAACATAGACATTCAACTACTGGACCTTTTGTCTTTTCTTTTTTTGTTGACCGATTTTTTTTAAATAGGTTGTGCAGTCAATTGCGTAAAAAAAGAGGAATACATAACGCGAATAATGGAAATGGAGTTATCATGCCAGAGATCGATAATGCAAGCTATACAGGTACGAAGTGAAGTTTTAATATTATGCATTCTCGACACAATTATTTAAATTCCTTTGGGACTGTAGAAACTTTTGTGATAGTCTGTCTGGAAAGTAAATTAGAATAATAATTTATTTATCACTTTTCCTTTTTACCCGACTGCGGCGAAGCCAAAAAGGAGGGTTATGTGTTTGACCTGTATGTATGTATGTCCGTCCCTATGTTCCCTCGTAACTACTAAACGGCTAAAGCGATTTTGATGAATGATATGTCGTTGGATTCGTCTTTATTGCGCGAGTGTCACTGGGTATATACAAATTTAAAAAAATCGATATGGCAGATTTTTGGCGCCAAAAGGTGTGATTAATAAAAAAAAAGTCCCCCCAAACCAATCGTAAGGGGTATCAAAATGAAGAGTTTTAAAAGGTGATTACAAAAATATATACAACTTATATGTTTAAACTTGATATAGCCCGCGATTTTGTCCGTGAGACCTACAGGAACTATGCATTTTTTCGTGATAAAAGATTGCCATAATATATATAGTACATACATAATTTAACGACTATATTATAATATAGTTCTTAAACTATCTCTTGGGAAAAAAAATATTATTAAAAAACAAAAAACCCGACTGCTAACTAAAAAGATAGAAACAAGTTGGTTATAGATAGATCATACTTTACACAGTGTTCACAAACGCAGTCGGAGGCATTCTTTAGGTAATATTCTTCTGGGTTTAGAGAGAGAGAGAGTATGAATAGTTAATGCCTCCGAAGCGTTTGTGAACACTGTGTAAAGTATGATCTATCTATAACCAACTTGTTTCTATCTTTTTAGTTAGCAGTCGGGTTTTTTGTTTTTTAATAATATTTTTTCCTAAGTACCTAGATACTTTTTATAATGGTACATATTATGTTCATAAACTAGAGATGTCCTGATTTTTGTGGAACCTAAATTACTAAAGCTAAACACTATGATATAGTATATTATATTTGGTTATTGGGATAGTTGGTTCCTTTTGTAACGTAAGCAGATTTGCGGAAATTTCCCCACAATATTTTTATTCAAATGATAATTACTGGTCATCAAACTGCCTGTCAGATAACAGCTATCTTCAATGGTGATAATGTAGCGCGTTTTTTCATTCATCTTCTATCTTAAATCTTTTTCTAATTGTCCTAATGTATTTATAAATAACAGTAAAGTAGCAGTTGCAATTTCTTTTTGTATTTAAAGTTTTAAAATGTACGTGTGTGTACCAATTTATTTCTTGAAACATACAAAATAGCAGCTATAGTGATGTTTTCAGTCGTTAGATGGCACTACACATTTTACTACGTAATTTATACAATATTAAACCAACTCGCATTCAAAAGTGTATGTTATTCAGGATAACGTTAATTTATTTTGTGATTGACCTTGTACGAATGTAGCTACATATATTATTTGCAATCTAATTACGTTTACAATTACTGTAAGAATACAATTACTCCCACGTGAGTGGCTTTTTGAATGCCATATTTATTTATTTCTACAGCAAGTCAATGCTAATGCTGTTTATAAGAAGCATTTCATAATAATAATATTTTACATCGCGGGTTTTATAGACTTATATTATAAAACAAAGAATACCTACTTACTAATATAGTAATTTTCTGATAGATGGATTTGTCTGACCTGATTTTCAAATTTCAGCTGAAGGTTAGATTAGCTTACATGAGATCGACGAAGCCGTGATTATATTGTACCGTGTAATGTAGTATGTAATAGTGTACAAGGTAATAAGAGGGCGTCAAACACAGGTGTACTCTCCATTACTTCACTGTCATAGACCGATGGGATGGCATGCAGCAATTCGATACGACTGCAGAGAGATCAGTTTTAAGTGCTCTCCGAAGCACGGAGCAAGTGATTAATCTTCTTTTATACTTATAAAAAAGTACCGTGACTGACTTACTGACAGTCAGACAATGCACAACCTAAACAGGTGGAACTAGAGATTTGAGATGGTATGACCGTTGACTAGCAAATCAGAAGCCTCAGATTCGAATCCAAGACACGCAACTCTGTTTGATATTTCGTTCCCTACCTAATTAGCTGAATATCCCCGCTTTGAGTTGCATTTTTCTGCTTAAGGTTGTGAGTCAGTCACAGTAATTTTTTTTATAAGTAGGTATATATGAATTATAAGGCTTGGAGTACACTTACCAGCAAAGTAAGATGTTATCGTTACATCAATTTAATTGGTGTTACTAATTCTTACATTAATAAAGAAAAAATAATGATGTATCATTCAGATGAAACGAGAAACTCATCATCCTCTCATTAAAAGTAATAAAATAAAATCTTAAACACTTTATCATCTTATCCATCCGTAACCAATTAGTCCAACTTTTTCTTATGTAATGTATAATTTAGCTCAGTCGACCGCCTTTTCATGCATTGAACTTTAATAGCATTACATTACATTATATGGGCGAAGTTATACTGTGCACATCGTCGCAAGAGTTTAGTAAGCATATATTCTTGCAATGTTTTGCAGTTGCATGCTCGTTACGAAGCAAAGAAATTGAGTGATTTAGTTACGGTTAATTTTAATGTCCTTGGATCACGATTCGACGGGTGGTGGATACTATATTTTTTTTCTTGTGCTGTCAGTTGTAGAATGACGTTACAGTGTTTACCTGAAAGTAAAAGTTTGGGTGAAACTAGTTTGTTTAGTTATTGTGTTGTGTTAGGAACTGCAGACGTTAACTCTGGGTGTGAACCGTGGTAGTGTGCATTTGGAGGCGTCTGCGCCGGACCCGTCTGATGTGGATATGAGAGAAGTGTTGGCGCAAAGGTGCCATGAACTCGACACACAGGTTAGTTGACTTACTTTTTTATTTTTTTTACTTTAAAGGCGTTTTTTAGACTTGCGTCGAAATGTAATAAAAATTAAAACTTTTATTAATTGCAACGCTGGAGTAATAAATAATATTTTTGGTAATTAATATGATTTATAATACAGCAAAACTTAACAATGAAACTTGCGATTTTTTATATTTTTGCTATGTTGTATGTTTGAATTTTATTTTAATAAAAGAACGAGCTCATTGTCACATGTCTTATACAAGCTACTATTAATTCTCCGGTTTTTAGGGTGTGCTCGATCGAGATCATTATTCATTATATGAAATTGAATTTAATACCTACGCATCATGTACCTACTGTTAATGTGGTGGGCTATCAAAATAGCCACTTCTACTAAGAATTATTTAAAACATACAACATAGCTTTTGCCCCAATTCCCCAGAGGGGATAGGCAGAGGTGTATGCAGTATTTACACGTTTCGCCGGCTATAAGTCCCATGTAATAGGGGGCGAGCCTATTGCTATTGACCAGTCACAATTCCAGACTCCGTGTTGCTACTGAGAATTTCCTAATGGAAAACCCCAACAACACTTTGTCCGACCCGGGGATCGAACCCAGGACCTCGTGCTCAGCAGTCGCGCTTGCTACCACTAGACCAACGAGGCAGATTTAGTTCAAATGACTACAATTGCGGAAGTACTAGCTTGATTCGTAATGTAAAGTTTGTACAGAAATGAATTTCAACAAAGCAAAGTATTAATCACTTTATTTAAAAATAAAAACGTGATTGGTCTGTTGATTGATTTGTGGCTATTAGACAATTCTGAGCATGGTTAGGTAATGTTCAGGGTACCAGTGGCGAAGGGTAATTTTTTATAAAAAGTACGCTAAACTCAAACCGGAGAAAATATTTATTAGAAAATAGTAGCCAGTCGGAATTGAGTTGTATGAAGCCTTGCTACTGCAGGCTACAACTCTAAAATCGAATATTGGATAGTATGATAGTTAAACGTCTTTAATTTGATCGAATATTATGAATACTAGATATACTAAAGTAGCCTAAAGCCAATATAATAGAAAAGAAAACAATTGCAGACACCTATATCTTCTACTATTTACCTAAACAAACGTTTATTTTTTTCAAAGTCTTTCAAAGTATTTGATATGTTGTAATCTATTCTGCCAGCATCATAGCGAATTAAGTAGAATACCAATGTATACAATATTAAATTAAAATTTCAGGTGAAAATTTTACAAGAAGAAAAAATGACTTTACTTAGTGAGGTAGCCCGGTTAACTGCGGCGCGGCAGGCAGTCGAAACGGGAGACGCAGAATTAGATGACGCAGGCGCGTCTTTAGGGCCAGCGCACGCGGGCACATTGCGTTACACGACCATGCGCGCGCAACTCGACGCGCTTAAAGATGAACTAGACAAGGTTGAGTTGCAAAGGGACGATCAACATGCGCGCGCAGACGCTTTGGAACGGGAATTGGCGTTGTTGAAATTGAGGAATGAGGAACTGCAGGTTAGTGCCGGAATTTTTATGATTAAGATGCATGATGCAAAAATATGCTGATGTGTTTCTATTTGACTAGTTAAAATATGTAAATACGGGAGGTTGGATATAATTTCTCCTACTTATTTTAATTCAAGTAATTCTTACTACTTAAGTGGAAGTTACCGACATAGTCTATTTCCCATATCAAATCAAGATTCACCGAAAAGAGTCATTCGTTGCACCAGCATTTTTAAATAGTGAGAGAAAATAAATATATATGTATAATATTCTAAGCAAATTAAACTAACGTGTTGCCTTAAAAAAAACTTGCCTTATTGCCTAGGAATAATAATAATCGTGACACTTCGTCGACACATTTAAAAACTTGATCAAGTTTCAAGCATTGCAACACTAAACAATGACACAAGTAGTCGATAACAATCGCTCGAGTTGCCATAATAAAAAATAAGTATAAAATCCATTTCACTGATGTGCTTGTAATGTGTTTTCCATTTGGATTAAAAGCGAAGAGATAAAGAAAAAAATCAGACAGATGTCGTTGATTGTACTGGGCTGCAGTGGTGAAGGATAGGAGATCAAGGTGTATGGTGCCTTGCCTTCGCCACTGCTTGACTTATTTTATCTGTTACTTTAATTCTGCCAGTGACACTACTAATTTTAATTTATTTTCATTCATTATGAAGTAATCTAAAAATTATTTTCATACCGTAATAAATTACTGCAATGGCTATTGCTTTTATAATTCTGCATTCCTCATTATTAATTACATATTAACTTTTTTACATAGACCTTGGCAGTTTGGTTAGTAGTGCGTGTTAATTACGTATTGTGGTAACTGCATAATTAAATTGACGACTATGATTCAAAGGAAATTGTATTGAATGTCTTCTTGCATGTTGTGACACATAGTATATTATTGATATACCTACTTAATAACGAATAGCCCTTAATAAGGCTTTTCATAACGAGATCATCGGCTTTATGATTTCCCATGCCATGTGGTTTCGTAAGAATAGAACCACCCCTAATCGTCCCGCAGGTGTCGTAAGAAGCGACAAAGGGAAAGATCCGGAGGATGGGCAGCAGCATCCTTCTGTATAACAGCAATCATCTGAGATCGCCAACCCGCTTGCCCAGCGTGGTGATTATGGGCAAATACCTCCAATGAACGCACAATAGTGGCGCGCATTGGGAGAGGCTATGTTCAGCAGTGGACTAATACAGGCTGATGAGGATCATTTCCTATGCTGGGATTCTCTTATCGAATCTGGGATTCTTTTAAACAGACTACTACTGAGTGACTGCTAATCGTATGGTTACTTATTCAAACCTTTTTACCTTTTATATTTCAGATGGCAGCCTCTGAGAATGTAGCACTAAAAGACGAATTAGACGCCCTTCGAGAGACAGCGGCTAAAGCAGTTGCTTTAGAAGCTACCGTGGCCTCTTACAAGAAACGAATGGAAGAACACGTGGACTTACGACGACAAGTCAAATTGCTGGAGCGAGCCAATACAGAACATGTTCAGAGAGCTATTGAACATGAACAAGCTGCTACAAAGGCCAATGCTATTAGAGCACAACTTGATATTTATAAGAAACAGGTTAGTTTACAGATATTGAGTTTTTAAAATAGGCTACCGATATTCGATGCGTACGCGTTTTATTATAGCTATTAATAAAAACATCGACAAGGCTACTATAATAGTGATGAGATCTTCCAAACATACTTGGCGTTAAACGAAAAATTTACAATTTGGATCTTGCAGGTAATGGATCTAAATGAGAAGTTAGACGGCGAGATAACGAAAGCAGACAAGCTGGAGATAGAGAACAAGAAGCTGAGCAGTCGCGCGGCGTCAGTGCAGCGCGAGCGTGACGCATTACTGCACGAGCGTGACACGCTTCGAGACACCGTCGACGAGCTGAGATGTTCTACCATCACTGCTGGTAACTTATTTATATCAAGATATAGTAACGTGTATAGGACATAGATAGAGAACAAGTAGGTGAACAGTCACGCAGCTTTTGTGGAGCGCGAGCGTGACGCATTACTGCACGAGCGTGACAGCTGCGAGACACCGTCGACGAGCTGAGATGTTCTACCATCACTGCTGGTAACTTATTTATATCAAGATATAGTAACGTATATAGAACATAGATAGAGAACAATTACCGGTGAACAGTCACGCGGCTTCTGTGGAGCGCGAGCGTGACGCATTACTGCTCGAGCCAGATACGCTGCGAGATACAATTGACGACCATCACTGTTGATAACTTATTTATGTCATGATATAGTAATATGAAACTAAGATAGATAACAGGAAGCTGAGCAGTTACGCGGCATCTGTGGAGCGCGAGCGTGATGCCTTACTGCACAAGAAAGGCGTATTTAACAATTTGGTAGTGTCGTGTAGTGTCATTTTCAAGTAATAACAAATTAAAACAATCTCGTTATTATTAAAGGTGCTAATGAAGACAACGTATCTCGGGAGCTGATTCCCAACGACCTGAAGGAACAGTTGATAAGGCTGGAGCACGAAAACAAACTTTTACGACAGAATCAAGGCGCGCAGGCTGACCAGGCTTCTGTGCAGGTATGTTTTTTAGTAAATGTTTTATTGAAAAAAAAGTGGTAGTTAGGAAACCAACACGCGGGAGGATACTCTTGAATTCTCAATCCCAATGGGTCGTACCTACGATAAGAATTTGCAACTTTACATAGACCCACGCCTGTATTCCTCGGAGGGGGTAGGCAGAAGCGTATGCAGTACACCGTTTCGACGTTTCGTTTACAAGACCCATATAATAGGGGCCAGCAACTTTACTATAATTACTATTATTATATTATAGAAAAATTGTTGTGTGATTATTTGTTTGTATTGGATAAATTCAGAAACTACTTATCCGATTCTAAAAATTCTTTAGTCCTTAGAAAGCTGCATTATCAGCAAGTAACATGGGCTGTATTTTTGAGATCCTACGAAAATTTCAATATTAATAGTTACTCCATGGTGTGAAAAACCTTGTCAGAGGCCAAGATAGCCAAAACAAGATATTCCGTCAGTTTAGAACAATGGGTATAAAAGAAAACTTCTTGTTCAGGCACTACTTGAAGACTACGTATCCCGGCTTGAAAAGCAGCGCGCTATCAATCGCGAGGCGAACCAGCGCATCATGCAATTAGAAGCAACGCTAGAGGCGCCGCATCCAAGACTCGCTTCCGCTATTGAAGACAGCCAAAGGAAATGTAAGACGGCTTTTACCTACTCAAAGCAGCGCGCCATCAACTGCGAGGCGAACTTGTAAATCACGCAGTTAGAATATTGATTACACTATACAACACGAATTTGGTGCCTGAGATTTGAGTACCCGATTTTGATATCTTATACCCAATTAATAAAAGAAATTATATTTTAATCTCATAAAGTTTGCTTTGTAAGTAACCCTCTCTCTTGCTTATTAAGGTAGTCTCTAAGTATTTTAAAAAAAATCATCGTATAAAGTATAAAAGCAAACTTTTTTAAAATATAAATTGAGTTTTTGGTTATTTTTCGATGTAAACAAGCAGACTATAGTCATTAAATAACAGACACAAAAAAAACGTTTTGTTTTGTTGACTTGTGTTATTTTTCCAGCATTACAAGTAGAAGAATTACAAGCAGCCTTAGCAGAGGAGCGGCGGCGAGCCACTAAGTTACAAGAAGCACTAGCGGCAAGAGACGCAGATTTATTAGCTACAGAAGATAAATACAAGAAGTGCTTGGAAAAAGCCAAAGATGTTATCAAATCGCTGGACCCTAGAGCATCTGGTATGTATGCCGGTTTGTTGCTGTTTCAATACAATTTAATATTATTTTTATTTACACGAATTTAAACTCTACTTGCGTGTAAATAAAGTTTATTTTTGAATGACTGGTATTATTATAGACAAAGGGCATAAACATAATATGTTTATGGATATGTTTCTTGAGAATTCATTGTAAAATCAACGGTTGCTATCGGATTTTCGTAGTAGTATCGGTAGCAGTTGTTAGGAAATAAGGTCTTTTGGTACGTAAAACTACTAAAGAACTAGCGGGCTTTATTCGCTAAATCGGATGCTTTCGTTTGACAGCTATATTGATCATTATTGTTAGGTTTATTTTTCATTTAATCATTATTTAGCGAATAGGGTCTCAGATTACTTTTATATTTTTTTTCCTTCTGAATATTTCTTATGGAAACATATTTTTGGAATATTTGCAGCTCAACAATCTCTATCAGACATAACGTTGGGATACTCGCGCGCCGCGGGCACGGTCGCGGGACCATCGCGGCCCGAAACAGCGCCCGCAACCAACAACAGGCATGAGTAAGTACCATATGTTATCCCATAGGTTATCATTAAACAGATAACAGAGGTTGAAATGGAAATCTAGGTGTGGTAGGCGCGCCGTTGATATGTTAACATATAATCATAACTCATACATCATACATCGAATCATGCGTTCATGCTCTTTTAGTGGCTCTAGCTGGAGTGCGTGTGCGAAGCTACTCTAAAATTGTTTCAAATGGCCGTAAAATAATAGTTTAAATTAACATTTTGTAGTTTAGACAGTTACTAATCGTGACAGTTCAGCTATTTACCGCTAGGTACTCGGGGAATTTGGTGGGTGTTGGTAGGTGGAGTCATCGGAATGTAACGTCCCCCTCGCCCAGCAAATTATTACATTTTTTCGTTGCAAAATGCCCTTATGCTATATATCTAGCATTTGCTCCATGGGTTTAGGCGTAAAATGCCAAGAACGCAAAATGACATATTCGCGTTTCTGGCATTTTACGCCCAAACTGCTCCATGGAACAATGAGTGAAATTGAACTTGGTGTCCAGATGGAGCGGCGGCACGGAAGAGGTCCCTCGCGTGGGTGCGGGCGCCAGCGAGCAGCGCCTGCTGGCCACGGCGTGGTACCAGCTGGGCGCGCGCTGCCACCGCGACGCCGTGGACACGCGCTTCACGCTGCTGTCGGCGGGCCACTCGTTCCTGGCGCGCCAGCGTCGCGCGCCGCCCCGCCCCCGCGCGCCGCCCGCGCCCGCGCCCGCGCCGCCCGTGTGACGCGCGCTGAGCGTGCGCTACTCCACCGACCGCGCTACTCTTGCCATCGAATAGGACTTGGACTGCAGTAAATGCACATTACCTAACTTGCACACATTTCGTGAGGAGCTCCAATTGTTAATATAGATAGCTGTCCTTATTATGATAAAATAAGTTCAGCAAACGATTCACAGTTTGAGCTTTTCATCATGTTACGAATTGCTTGCATAGATTTCATTACATAAAATTATTCAATACGTGCGAACAACATAATAATATAGATGTATAATGCATATAGATGATTTAAATATTGTAAATTTTGATGTGTTACCTTATTAATTATAATTAATTAAATTGGTAATATCGCATAGGTGCCTTCTAAACTATCACGTTTGAAGCACTGAGTCGGATACGTAATGTATTCTCATAGGTATTACCACAAGCCCTAGGCGTAGAATAAGGTTTGAAATTTCAACTGATTCTGATGGAATAGCTAATAATGGTGGTTTAGCGCTCAGAGCGTTGCACGGTAGGTACGTCGAAGATCGTGGGTTCGGATCCCGTCGGTATCAGTTTTTTCTTCAAATTTTCTTATTAAATAGGTAATTATTAGGTCACTTGTCAAGATGTTTGGTATCTGTACTGTTGCGTCTAAGATAATATGAAATCTATGTAAACAGTACGTCTGGGCCAAAATCTTCGTATGTATAGGTGTTGATGGCTTGTTCAGTGCAGTCGGAGACACAATGACTAACACCAAAGTGTTCAGGTAGGAAAACATAGACTCTATAGATCCCACAAACTTTCTTTTTCCATCGGTATGTGTGAATGTACATCCATAAAGCGACCTGTGTACTAGTTTCTGTATATAATATTTATGTGTAACTGTGTTACTACTGTGATTGGTCGCCCGTTCTTCCACCTTTATTCAATTATGCATTGATTGAAATAACATATTTTTTTTTGTATAAATGTGTGTATCCATATCCGAATTATGGGAGCCTGAAGATGGTGTTAGTTTAAAATAAATAAAAGACCATTTTGTATAATAAGAATATATAATATGACCTACGTAGATATTTTACAATTATTTCCTAATCAAAATGTATCTTTGTAAGAACATTGTGTTTTTAATTTTGCTCATTACAATGTATGTTATTATAGCTTAGATTTAATTTAAAAGCACGATAGTAACCACTTGGTAGAATTAATTGTAATTAATCTGCCAATTAATACCTACATTAGGGAAATCTACAGTGCTTACGTTTAATTTATCTACCCTACTAATAAATTATTAAATGTTGCCAATCAAGGGCTAATTGTACGAAAATTCTTAATTTAATTTAGATGTCTCTTAAATTATGGCTAATAAATGTCAGATAGCACAAATTGTGATTTGCTAATCATATTTAGATGTTAAATAAGCTCATCCTGAAATTCTTTAACAGTTGATATAAAATCCTGATAACTGATAAAAACCTGATAGTCTAATATGCAGTCACGCCGTAGAAAGCTATTATTCAGCTGCATCTGGATAGATTAGAAGCCGACCCCACCAAATCTTGGGAATAATACGACTAGAAGGATGATGATTTAGATCCTTAAATTCAAATTAAGAATATGGTGTAATTGGCCCTATAGTAAATATCAGTTCTACAGTCATTTATTGTTTTAGATTTTTTAAAATTGTCATCCTGCCTTGGAGATGAATAATTGCCTTTCTAAACAGAAATGTATCGTATCTTTTCTAACTAAAATTGAAAGACATTTTTTTATTGTAGCTGATAATAGCTCCTATTTTAAAGGATGTCCATGGGCCGTATATGCTGTACGCACATTAGTTGCAAAAAATACAAAAATACTGATCATGAAAATTTAAATACCCGCCGAAAATATGCCCCTTAGCTTCTTACAACACACGCTAAAATAAAACAGGCAATACGGGTTTATTTTTCAAAAATAAATTTTAACGATTTATTTGGATAAAATTATGTCCTTCATTTTCATTTTATTATTTTATTTCAACTTGTGAAGTCTGTGACGTAATCAACAAACAAACATGTGTGGTTTGAATTCATTAGATTTTATTTGCTCCTTCATAATAATTATTCTCATGTAGGTACCTAACTGTTAATGTACAATGACGTCCATCCGCATCATTGTCTCTTAATTCGGCCTTTAATTCGACCTGATTAGCGTTCGCGATCATGTGATTCACAGATAAAATAATACTTATTTAATATTGGAAAATAAATAAATTAATACAATAATATATAATAATTATATAGCTATTTTTTAGGCTTTCTATCAACACACCCATATAATTCAATAGTTTATTATATTTGTGATATACTGTCAAATTAGGTATTGTTTTAAAATTAACCGTGTATACGCTCATTTCGAGATTCAATTTGAGTAATATATAATTATGAATAATATAGAAGCGGAACTAGTGTTTTATAGTTGGTCTTAAAGAGCTTAACGCAATGGGGGTCACGGTTTCAATAATTTTTCATTATGTCTGTTGTCTGGCCTTCAGTGTTAAGGGCGTTTTTTTGACTTCAAATATTACCCGCCCCTCATAAATTATGGTTTGGCGATGCAGCAAGGCTACATTGCCACATAGATATAATATATATGAGCAGTCGCTCATCTCCCGTCCTTTTATCATGTCTCCACAAAGAGGACGTTGTAAATGTAAAATAAAAGCAATCTGTGGCAAATATATTTCTATCCTGAAATAATTTAATTATTTTCTTCTATGACAATAGATTTTTATTATTTTCCTTGTTTTAGTTTAGGATAATAAAGTAAGAGTGATCCTAGAACAAAACTAGTTAAGCTTCGTGCACTAAAAATTATTTTATTAAGATAATCATAATTTTTATAACGTCGTTTTATATCAGTATTTTGTTAATATTTATAAATGTTGTAACCAATGGCTTGTGTAACTAGAATTTATTATTTGTTAATTTAAAAAAACTATAATATCACAATAACAATCAAAAGCCAACTATAATTATTATCATTTTATGTATCACAATTAAATCATTAGTGAGAATGTAACGTTTTCATTAATTTTACTGGTAACCGTACCAGTATAGAGAATGAAAGTATTTATGCAGAACAGTGCAAATTATTTATTTAATAATAGTATAAATTGTAATTTATTGTTGATGATGACAATATAGTTTTGGAAATTTTAATGAATGCTTTTATTTTTGAGATTTCACGTCATTCGAATACCATTCTTAAATACGTATAATATATAGACGATATTATGCTATATTATGTACTCTGATATCATCTAAGTACATATCAGGGACTCTCACATTATTATCATTACTGCCTGACTCTAGCAAAGAGCGGTATAATATAATTTATACTCAGCAGTGGTGATACTGCTGCTGAATATATTACGATACTCGTAATAGCACCCACACTGGCTATGTCATCGACCCAATGCTTTACGGGTGCCCGAAACTGTTTGCTAAACAGTCTGTGCCATCGGTCTAAGGTCGGTTCCACTCTACCAATACCTGAATGAGCCAAACCACCTCTTCTTGGCATTCTACGTTTTCTGATTTCTGATTTGTTTGTTATCGTCGAAATCATGATCATTGTTAAATTTAGGATTTGAGGATTCCTAGGCTACTAGTTTCTTTCGGATATAGAAAACTTGTGATGTCAGCTAAATAATAGCTTACAATTATTAAAAACTTGTTGAATTAAACAGTGTAGATTCTGGCATAGGACAGATCAATGCCGAATTTGTGCCCAATAAGTATAAAATTGCAGGTAGGGTGACGCGTGTTCAAGTGGACAAAATAAATAAAACAAAACCCAATGAAGGGATTTCATAATTTATTTGTAATTGAGATCACAAGCCACTTAACAATTTAATTTATATCACATCAAACCAAACTAAACAACTTGTGTGTGGTCACGGCCTTAGGATACACGGTCAATTTACATGATTATCTTAGGGCAAATCTAAAATGCCTAAGCCAAATGTTTTTAAATTCATAACATAATAGTATAACTTCTAAAATGGCCTATACATCGATGTTAAATTAAATAGACAGGACTTCACATAACAAACGTCCGTGGTATAAGGTTGATTTGTTTATGAACTCCTAATTTTGTGACTATTACTGTTTTTAGACACGCAAGTAGATCAGGCTCGTCACGAACCTTGGGACCGGCCACACGTAACATTAAGATTACACGTTCGTGACTCACACTGCACTGGCTTTGTTATTTTCGTAGCAAGCGCTTAGCCTAAGGTTATATTATAAATTCGAATTAATCAAAGTCCTCATCCGAATCTGTCTTCAAAACACTGTCTGAACCAGACCCCGGCTCGCTGTCCACCGCTATCTCACTGCAGACAAAAAGTATTTATTAAAACTCAACCATAAAAGTAAAAATATGAATGTGTGAGAAACAAATAAAAAAGTCACAAAAAGTCAAGCATGATGTGGATATTAAATATTTCTTAAAACTGCATCTGTTCGTTTCGGAACGATATGTCTATTCCAAGAAAGAATTCAGTCCATTCTTCTTGTCCAAAAAAACGAAACAAAGCTGTGTCAGACGGCCCTAAATTAGTGTGCTAAAGCTGCACATAATGATGGACATTAGGCACAGTTAGCCCTAGCCTTTCTCAACTCATAACCGATCATTTCGTACATTCTTCAGTTCGTAAGAGATATTATGACTAACATAAAGCAGGTAGATAGTTGCGAAACTCGTATGTGATTATTATCGGTTCGCATATACGAGTTTGTGTATCTTGTTCTCAAACCTTGTGTAAACAAGCTTTAATAATGCTTTCCTGCAATACGTTGGTATATTCTTGATACATATTATCAGTACAGCTCTCTAAGAATTGTGAACATAATGGCAAAGTAACATCTTTATTAAGAACAAGACGATCGAGCATTATTTAGTTTTGTTAACGATGATTTCAGTTCTATCATTTTGTGTAAACAAAGTTTATGGTTTAAAACTAGTGTGTGTATTAGGTGTAGGTACCGTGCAATTAAAACCTTATGAATGTGGAAAGGAGATGGAATATGTAGGTACAGATGTACTCTCTAGCTAGCAGGATTAACGGTTTGACGAGGCTACTAAAGCCTAGCCAAAGAGAGCAAGGCCTTGAAACATGTTTTCTATTTTAAGTAATTACCGTACGATTAAACAGGATCACTTGAGCATAAGTTAGGGATAAGTATTCAAGTTGAAAATTTTCAGTAATTTATAATAGTTTCGAATTGTATGGGAAATTGAATTTTCAATTTATAGAATTAAAACAATACCTAAAAACTTCCATCTAAGTTAGCGCTCTCCTTTAAATTAATCCCGTATGTTATCAAAGGAAATAATACTTCAGTTGTGTTATTGTCAGTCCTTATTCCGCTAAGACGTAATGTATCATGATTATGACATGTGTTAGTTGCATTGAACTACTGAATAGAACCAAACGGTCAGTTAGTTTTCATTGTACATTTGTACCAGTTGATATAACTTGCCTGTCGTTTCCGGCACCGTTCATATTTATCTCAATGATATTTCTGTTGAATAAATAGGTATTTGTAAGTTTGTGTACAATAATTCTAATGAGAGTTTTTTTCACGACACTAATCCCCCTTAATTCAAAGGACCAAATTTTTGTCCGGCAATAATAATATGATTATGTTCCCAATCATGCTACTATTGGCTGTAATACTCCATATCCTGTTTCCTTTGCCCAGAAGTGGGACACAATCTAGGTTATAATATACTTATAACATCAAGTTCGATCTTAAAATGTTTTTGATCTGTGTCGTCCAAACTAAAATTTAGCTCAAATGCTTAAAAAATTGGCGAATTTAGGTGGTTTCGAAATTCAGTTTCGAATTCAGTTCAATTTCGAATTCAGGGGTTTACCTTTCAGAATCAATGATGGTGCTGGTGAACTTACCCGTTAAGATCCTTGGTGAGCTGTATATCTACACTGGTGGCGCTGTCATTGAGGCCATTCAGGGCTTCGCAAAAGTCGCTGCCCACGTTTTGCAGATGCTGAGTGTTTAAATGGAAGCCCTAGTAAAAAATACACGAAAGCTATTAGCTGTTGCGAATTATTACAATAATGTAATATTTGTTGCACTCCATTCGTGTAAGTTGAAGCACTATAGTAACCGTGCAGTGAACCTGGCGGTACGATCTTTTGGATACCTACCTACATACCTAACAACACGTTTGTATTCCCAAAAGGGACGGGAAGTAAAAGGGAGTACGCAGAGTTGTATATATAGTACACAACACACACAAGAAGGTACAGGTATATTATTAAGTTCCATTTAATAGGGGTTGAGCTTATTGCCTCCTCTAACCGGTCACAATTCCAGACTCCGTACTGCTACTGAGAATTTCCCAATGGAAAAACCAAATAAAACTTCTTGGTCCGGGAATCTAACCCAGGAATTTTTACTCAGCAGACCAGCGGACGGATAACTGCTAAAACCAAAAAACGGAAACAAAAAAGTTCGAAGACCGTGGGTACCGTTGACCTCATGAGGGCTTGATTAATCTGTTTGATGATATAAAAAAATATTAAAGGATTGCCTCTAACGGTGAAGGAAATCAACGTGAAGAAACAAACAACACGTCTAACAAAAATGTTTGCGATGGTGTTGCAAAGGTTTACGACTCTGAAACGAAGTTTATCTGTTTATCAAAGGCAGTAAGTGCGAGCTTTTAAATGTACGCCGTAAAGAAGACACTCCAGTTAGTACTTAATACTATTTCATTTGAAATAATAAACACTAAATTGATTTTAATTATGTTGGTTTAATGCACACCTCTGCCTACCCCCTCTGGGGAATACAGGCGTGAGTCTATAAATTGATTTTATACGAGAACACCAGAGTTCGATAGGTAGGTATACCTAAGGAAAACAATATTTATCTGGCTTCGATTTTTCTATGCGAAAGAATACAAAATGCCAATTATTTCTCAACTACTTGCGAGCTCTTTTTTTTTATACGAACTCATTACACCATTGATGCAAAAGCACATTGTATCATATAACTGATTTAAGAATTTGAATTTTTTTTTTAACTGTAAAAGTAGGATTGGATTGAGTTCGTAATTTAAGAGTACGTATTCGGATAAAGATAACATTTTGTGTAAAGGAACAATACAAATTTACTCTAATACTGCAGTTGATTCCCGTAGTACTTGGTTCCAAGACATAAAGCAGGCACCTAAACCTATCGCTTCGTGGCATGATTTTAAAATCAAACCCCTAGGGTTGTAACCGTTTTAACCGACAATACATTCGTCATAATATTCATACAGTCGTGAAGGTAGTGTTAGTTCGTGTCAGGAATGATGGTGTTGATAATGACCGATAGCGATGAGTCATTCGTCCATAAGTTATTAGATATTCTTTGATAGGATTAACATATATGAAGTTTCCCTCCATCGGTTTGTAGAAGTGCACACTTATGTTTTGAATGTGTTAATAAATGGGCATCTAAAACGAAACCGTTAAGGCTGCAGGCAGGGACCACCTTAATAGCTTAGTTACGAGGCTTTAAATTATGCACAAGTGGAATCCTCTATAGTTATAGTGGCCTAACATTAGCATCTACCCAATGTTTAATAGTTATACACCATCAAAATTTTACTGCTCGTCCACCTTTATGTAATGTAATGCCGTACCGGTGATATTGGTTGAAATCACAATTACTTATATTATTTAAGACTAGCTGCTGCTCGCGACATCAACCGCATTATTCAAGGATAATTAAAAACGATAAATATGTTACTCAGGGACAGTGAAGCTTTTTATTAGTGAAAGATTTATTCAAATCGATTCACTAGTTCTAGAGATTTCCTCTTACATACAAACAAAAATTTTATTCGCCTCAGCTTAGTTATCAATTAATATACTAAATAAAATAATAATATACTTAATAAGTATTTTAAGTATTACTTAATACTGTTCATATCTGTCTTATGATTATATAATATTTTAGATACAATAATATTGGAAGGAAGCGTCGGCTAGTCATGCGAAGCCCTAGCAAGGGTGATTCATTAATAAAACAACGAACGATAGCTGTCTTCCCACATAAGCAGTTAGAAGATTTGTAGCGAATGTAGCCCTTATCTGGTGGATCTAGTATCCAGTATGGGATGGACATCTCTGATGTATTAGCCTACATGTCGTGTAAGTATCGTTATCATCAATCTGAAGATATCTATCATTTATAATTAGAGTATAAGTGAGGTTGAATGCATATCATAAATGACTTTGGAATAACGTATATTTTTCTTCTGTACCTTCGTAATTTCGCGGCACGTTAAGGAAGTTTATACCTAGTGAGCATGTTCCGCATTAACCACTTCCAATTATCATTTAGTACTTTCAAGGTACCTATGTAACGGTGGCATTTATTTACATGTTACCAGAGGAATATCCATATTTTATAGATATTAATTAAAACCTACAGGCTTTCATGCGTGTTGTGTTGTACTATATAATATACTTACTATTTATATAATATACTTAAAATACGTTTCAAATAAGAATAGTATTACAAAAAAATAACAATATGGCGGACAGTTTTGCTTAATAAATTAACCTGTTCCAACCTTTTGTGATACTACTACTACATACTATTACAGTCCCCAAACCTATAAGGGCCACTCCTTTTGGGCTATAGGTCTTTGATCTACTCACTTCATGACACTTATGTGGAAGTTCGCAGTAATTCTGCTAGCTTCTATAGCATTGTGCCGTAATGTAGTATTTTATGTTAGCATTGCCAACTGTTTTCAAATATAACGTACAGTGATAAGAAAAATTACTAACCTTAAAAGGTCCTCTATCAAATCCACAAAAGGATGCTTCCATGGTGTATGATCTGGTGACGCCAAGGTGTCTCCACACAGTGACCCTTGCTGTACTTTCCCGCTCTCGTTCCACTCTGAAGGAGCAAGAGCCGAGCGCGAATGCCGGGGATATCCGATGCATCAGCGCCGGCAACATCTGTCACGGTTTGAAAGGTGTATGAAGTAATGTAAATAAAAACTGTAAATAAATGTGTATGTAAGTAAAAACACAGCACAAGACATCTCAGTGAAACCGTTACATAAATCTTAACAATAAGTAAATTTGGTTAGTTAGGTAAATATTTTTAACATTTATGTGTTCTAGCTCGGCCTACTCTTGCAAATAGAAATAGAGGAAATCAAAGCAAATCTATTTCAACTTGACTTAACGATTTCCACTTTACGTGTTTACCGTCTTAGTATGCTAGAACATACAAAAAAAAATACATACAGCCGAACATAGAACCTCCTCGTTTTTTAAGTCGGTTAAAAATGTTTTTGGGAATCTATATTTACTCCCAAAAAAATTTTGTGCATATAAATATGGTAACTTCAGGAATATAGACTTAAGATAAACTTAATACTGAAGTTAAATGGTTTGATATCTACGCAGGCCAACGCAGTTCCAAACCTTAGCCAACAACACAAGCCTTACTCCCCAGCTGCCTTTCAACATCTATAAAGTAAGTCACCGTGCCTGTAATTGTATCTAAGTATTTTATAAGGCAGTTAATTGACCTAGAGTTTTATACTAACAAATTCAAGAGTTTTTCACATACTTTATTTAGACAAGGACTGCCTCGTTGGTCTAGTGGTAGCAAGCGCGACTGCTGAGCACGAGGTCCTGGGTTCGATCCCCGGGTCGGGCAAAGTGTTATTGGGTTTTTCCATTAGGAAATTCTCAGTAGCAGCACGGAGTCTGGATTTGTGCCCGGTTAATGGCAATAGGCTCGCCCCCTATTACATGGGACTTATTACATAGCCGGCGAAACGTGGGTGTACTACACACCTCTGCCTACCCCCTCTGGAGAATACAGGCGTGAGTCTATTTATTTAGACAAGGATAACTATCAATTATCACTTTCTTTTTTTTTTGTTGTTCTCTTGTTGTTATCTTGTTTATTGTACGATTCATGAACAACCTGGTGCCGAGTTTAAACAACCCGTAGGCCTGACATGGTTTCATACACTGTTAAAAATTTCCCAGGTGTGCTTATTTCCTCACGATTTTTTCCCTTTTAGCAAGTGATAATGAATTTCAAATACGCGCATGAATGAAAGACTTCTCTAAGTCGGAGATATGTGCTCGGGTTTCGAACCTGCGACCTTTGACTTGGCAGTCCAACGGTCATCCTAATACTATCACTTCTTTATTACCATGATTTAGGCATCAACTTCGCCGCACTCTGTATGATGAAAATAATAAATTACTTACTAAGAAATATTTCAGTCATTAGTTTAGGCTATTTAAGGGTACTCACTAAATATTTAACAGGTTCATCTGGAACCATCCGGTCGTTACTGCACCAGCTCTCTGCGCCCGCGCAGCCGTAGAAGAACACGTTCTTTTTACGGGAGTGACCGTGATAGTCGCAGTACACTAACGGCGGTTTTTTCCATACACGAACCAGGTATTCTATTAGTCCCTGAAATATTAAGGTTAATTAATACCTAACATAGCGCGAAATCCACCATTCTTGGAACCTTAGGAATTTTAAACAAAGCATGCTTTTTCACTGCGTGGTGTCGGATGAAAATAGTATCAATGCCTAATTGTCTATCGCTCTGCGGTCATAAATGTCGTCGAATCAGTATGATTTTCGGTGAAACTTATCAGCGGCACGTGTCTTGAAAATAACGTCCAACTTCCGTCCTTCTGCTTCAAAGGCAGAAGTATGCTCCATCGTGGACTCCAGCACCTTTTGCCATCAGGCGGGTTCGTTGTCAAACACGTGCCTTATTCATAATAATAAAAAAATAACAATTACCATTATTTCTAGTGCATAATTTTTAAACATTGAATTTTGTAATAGCCAAGTTTATAGTCCAAGGAATTTTGATATGATACAATAATTTATCATGAATCATGATCATGAATTACCCGTGGAGACATCCTTAGGCAATCCATAATATTATTATACTGGAATTAATTACGTGCTTAAGTAAATAGAATATCCACTATCTCACCTTAGTATGATAAATAGAAGGATGCAAAACGGCACTCGGTTTGCACCACCGTCGATTTAAATCTTCATTAGTCAAGCCGCATCGATGGCTGCAATAAGAAATGACAATTTACAGGACGAGATAACCAGGAAATCTTATGAAGGACAAGTTAGCGCTGATAACGCGGTGAGACATGTCCATAGAATTAAATTGACACGTCGATCGTGAGTCCAGTTAGTGGTCGTCATAAGTAATATCGTCGATAATAAAGACCGCGTCCAATCTGCTTATTTGACCACTTCATACAAAGGGTTCAATCGCAGCGGATATTTCATTAGATGCGGAACACGAACCCACGGAAATGTACACGCACAAGAATATAAAATTGTAATTGATTCAGGTTCTTATAAGGCTCTTGCAACAGAACAAAGAAACTTTATGGTGACAATTTAATACGACAAGCTATTAAGTTAAATGAAATTGGTGACCACGTAGGAATTTGAAGTGACATGTAGTCCGGTGCGTGCGCGCTGTAGAGTGCCAATGCCTCCCAACAGCAATGCTGTCAAAAGAACATTATCCCGGCGACAAGAGACGGTGCCTATAAATGTGTTAAAGGCTCTCTTGTGCGTTTATGCTATCTACGTGTACATTTGCACGGCTGATAAATATTATGACTTCCTGTTAAGAGATTTTGTAATTCTATTTATGCTTTTTACCAGTACATCTTAACGACAAAGCTTTGAAATTAACCGATGTCTAAACACTTTTATTACTCAACATAACCGGTACTCAGAATTGAAGTTATGGATTTTAGAGAAGTTCCTTCGTGTGGAGAAAAAGTCTTCGTTTGATCACGACGTACAGTTCAAGTTAATAAAACAAACTTCCATAAGAGGACATAACAGAACATAAGCTCGGGATACAAGCACGTTGAAATTGACCTCATGATTTCTTAGCCCTTACATGTTTTGCTGAATATGGGCTTTCTCCGTAACCGCTAAATAATGAGATGTTATAGGCTTACATAAGTATAGATAGGTTGGAATTTCTTTATCTTAAAATACACAGTGAGGACATCAGTAAGTTATCGCATAAGTAATAGTATTATAAATAAAAAAAATATGCAGATTTTATATAGCACGTAACTGGATTGCGAGATTAAGATGCACTTTTTAAATTCTTTAAATGAACTTTTATAATTTTAAATTGATTAAGTCTGAGGATCGGAGTAGTAGTAGATCTTAGATCTCGTGAGCCATTCTGAGATCAACTCTATCTTCGTACCTAGGTACTGATTTATTTATAAATCTTTATTTACTAGCTAGAGATACTTATAATTACACATACACTAATACATGACTACATAATACAAATTTAGTTTTAAAGGCTCTGTTGCAGGGCACATAATACAGTTGGCCGGATACTATCATGTTGTATCACCGCCGTGTTGCGCTGTTGCGTGATGTTTTGTACGTAGCTTCCCTCAGAATCGCCAGAACACGACACCCTTCGACCAGAATTCCCCTTTTGGAGGTCTTAACTTTAAAAGTGTAAGATGAAATACTATGGATGGATTTACTAATTCTCTTACTATAGGAATGAAACAAAAATATTTCAGTATAGCCGTAAAAATAAATAGGTATTGGTTTACCTACATGACTACAAAACTGGTAGAGCTCCAAAGTCAAAGATTGAGAGATATGATATCTGCTAATACCTACCTTGTATAAACAAGAGTCTAACTTATTGTGCTAGGTATTAAAATTTACTCCTCGGGTACACTTGGCTATAAGATATCCTATAGGTTTCCATTATCTAGTTTTGTTTTAGTATTATTTATTCGAAATGAGATCTACTTTCGAAATTATTTTTACTGAAAGATAATCGTAAGATAGCCAAAGTACATGACCCATTTGTACGACTTGACTGCTTCAATTATTTAACGCAGGCTATCATCGCAGTCCAATGCTGGACATAATGCCTTTCCTATGTGTTGCGCACAGGATGTAGAGTAATTTGATTGCTAAGTTAACGGCAAATACATAGGTATCAATATAGGTGACCTTAGACAAAACTAGTAATGGTGCCGAGAAATTGATTTTGTAACTTTAAGTAAGTACGAGTGTATCAGCAATATAATTATGTAACTTCCTTATGTCAGAATGACAGGGATCCCAGCTGCTGCTAAATGACAAATAACAAAACGTCAATTGTATCATTACTTACAGCTAGGTAGACTCAGTACGTTGCAATCTACGACTGCTCACTATATTTCTACCGTTATTAAAGGGCAATTCTTACAGAGTACGTGCCTGCCAAGGTACATACACCAAGAAAAGAATACAAGTAACTGTAATGGTGTTTATAAAACATTATTATGTCATTAAAGTGTCCCTGTGATGTAATTCGGAAACTAAAATTCCCAGAACTGATTCATTTTATATTCACACCTCTCATATCTTGATAAGTGATAATAAGCTGGAGTAGGTACAAAGTATTAACAAAACAGTTCCAGGTAAGGACACAATTTTATAATTATCCTCGAGTTTTACCATGTTTGTATATTGCACGTTAGTTAATTTAGCTGGAATTTAATAATTCTTATGATTCAAAGTAGAGATGTTTTGCAATTCTGATTATTCTGTGTTGTGTGCATGGTTGGTGGATATTTTTTCCTGGAGCGGTCGGGCGTTCGTCCAATTAGGAGTGGTTCAGTGGAGTCGCATCATTAGCGTGAGCGGAGCAGGCTGCGGCGCGGCGCGGGCGCAGCGCGACTCACGCCCGTCCCTGGCTACGGCCTTCGCTCCACGACCGGTTGCGCATCTTTTACTCTAATCAGGGGGGAAAAAATAAGCGTCGCGTCGTCCGCATGCGCGAATGAAAGCGAACAAGCGAGAAGCTGCACCCCGTCTCCCCCGTGTTTTATGGTGGATTGTTGCGGTACCGGAGCAACGAACAGGGATGTCGCATGCCAGCACTTAATTACATCTAACTAAGTTATTTAACCGCGAGCTTATTTAAAAGGTTTCATTTTATAAAGAAACGAAAAATCGGTTTGAGTAGTTCTAATTTTACTAAATAAATGTTTAATTAAGGTTCAACAATGAAAGGAAAGGAGACTCTTTTCCTAACTTCACTGCAGGTATAATACATACGGTGATTTTAGATGAGAACTCTTCTTCAAATAAAGTATTTAATTACCAGTGTATTTTTGTGTGTGTTGTTACAATACAAGTACCTACATAATAAGTTGGTAATTATTATCATCGTTATTAAGCAGTAACCCTTCGAGGCGTGCAGTGACGACCGTGGCTGGTTCAAGGGTCCGCTTGCTCATCTATTTATAGCACGCTGCGTACCGATGCTATCGGACCTCGACAATACTTCGGACTCGCTCGATCCCTACCCGCCCTCTATGCACCCTTCGCATATCGTTCAGCCAGTAAAATAGACTAAATAAACGCTACCATTTTATATTTATTCCACCTATTTATATCATATGTCCATTGTTTCTACCTCAGCTTGAATTCATAGCCGACGGCCAATTCCAGTCCTTGAGTTGAGATCGTCGTTATATTGCTCAAATTACAAGTCGTCGATAAATAGGGATACTTTACGCTTTGTAAATAGACACCTTGAGACTGTAATAATTTAACGTCGGTAGATACCGGCGGAGACTAGAGTTCAGTTTAGATAAGTCGGCGGGCCCACGGCACACGTCACGCTCATCCGTATTCCGAGCGCGGAGGCTGTTTCCTGTGAGCGCACCGAGAGCACGCCCTACCAACGGTTCTCGAAGAGTCCTTGTCGAACGCGTGACAAGGCTTTTATTCGCTTCAATCGTTAGAAAAACAGACTAAATCGAGTGCTCCTTGTTAGGGGACGGCGAAAAGCTGGACGACGCCAGGATTTGCCAGCCGTCGCCGGCAACTCTGTATTCGTGGTCGACACCGGACACGATGCGAGTTATTTACGATAGTCGCGAGACAATCGGCCGGTCGCAGCGCTTATCCGGTGCCACCGCGACAATAACATGACGTGGTTATCTATATTAAATAGCGTTCTATGGAATTAACACACGTGCCTAGCTTGTATTTATAGCCTTGCTGAATCAGTTACCAGGAATGACAGGTGCATCCATTACATGTAAGAGAATGTAGATATATTTATAGTGTTACCTTGGTTATTATATCTTCATGAGGATGACTTTACAATGGTATAGCTGCTTTGTTGTTAGTGTACGGGTCGTAAGTTAAGCGCCTCGAGTAATGGCGTCACAATAATTGATTTTGTTTGCTGAGTGTTGGCGGAAGCGGAGCAATTCACCACAGGACGGTTCAATGACACCACACTTTTCTCCGGCGACAATTCTTACAGTTGGAATGCAGTCACCATTAGCCAAGAAGCACTCTTGGAGGGGTATTTATTATTTTCACAGCTCTTATTAAGGCCAAAAATGTTTTAAATGGCTACTATAGGTTGTTTAACTGGAAGAGCTTAATAAGTGAATTCCAAATTGCCAAGGTTTTAAGATAACACTTTGAGCTGGAGCAGAAGTTAATACTTAAAAGTGCTTGCATTTAGTAAAATTTTCACTTAAAATAGTCCATTCCTTGTGTTAGGGTGTGGGTCGTGTCGTGTCTCAACGCGACATTGATGAACTTGATAAGTGCATATGAAGGGACAGCACTGCACCTAGGTTCACTCTACGCTTCCGCACCGAACCGCTCCCATTGATTTAGAAGCCGCGAGTGTGATCACTTTGACGTGCCTCACGACTGTTGCGATATTTGCAAATAAAACAAACAACTCGTCTATGAAGCTAGTTATTTCTTTGTGAGGAAGTAACGACCAAGAATAACATTGAGGAGTAAATTCCATTTCGTAGAGCGATCATTCTATCGGCAATATGGGCAGGATTAAAAGCTATCTTCTTCTTACTTTTATTTTACTTTTTCTTTAATAAAAGTATACCCATGCATCACTTACAATAAAGCATTGAATTATTCAAATAGCAAACCGTTAACACAGTGACAAATCATGATTACTACACGGTGATTCATAATTTCCGTCGGTTAATGTGTTACAATTTGCTCGAGAGAACTTAGGTACTAAGCCTTCTCGCCAAGTTTATCTAAAGTTCCTGACTAGTATGCAATGAATACGTGTTTTATATCAATTAAGATGTAGAACTGTAGACTGCATACATTAACAGAGTGCTGTAATTAAGCCCTACATGTCAGAGGTGATAACTTGACTTTTTTACAGGTTCAAAACGTCAGGCCTGTAGCGTGTCATTAACATTCTAAAAGGATTAAAATCCTTTTCAAATATGCAGAAATGAATAATAATTTATACACGCACCCTCCACATATTTGCCGTAGAGGTATGTGGAGGGGTCGCTACGCTATGATGAGCAGTCGCGGTAAGCGAGTGCCACAGAGGACACGAGTGCACGACATAGTGCAATATTTACATAATAGCAACGACTGGGCGGCCGGGCGGCCTTGGCGCATCGCAGCCTCCTATAAATTCTCCTCTACCAGTTCGCGTTGTTCAGCTTATCGCATTATATCAGTATCAACTCAGAACGTGCGTCGTAATACTCGTAATGATTCATTATGGCTGTGCTCAGCTACGTTGGGATGGAAGACAGTTCAAGTTGAATGATGACGGCGATGACTCGTCGACGGGTGTCGTTGACTCCGGCCCATCCGTCTATTACAATGATGCAAGAGGTAGAGCGTGAACTATTCGCACGAGATCGGCTTTCTTTGTTAACTACGCAGCGGTCGTCGAAGGTGAGCTGAGGGTTGGGATTGCGCGGTGCGGTCACAGGCTAGCTGCGCGGCCGCGGGTGCGTACATTGCCCGTGGCGGGCGGACGCGGGTGCGGCGGCGACCGCGTGCTCAGCATTTAGCGCCGCGCGCGACCTGCTATTATGAGCCTTGCACTCGTAATTCATTAGCTGACTTCGCTCGCCTCGTATTATTTATGACCGCTTAGGTTTTGTACGCGAATACTTTCCTTGTAGGCACTTTCAAAGTAGGTACGCTCTTAATGCCGATACGAGTCAAAGAATAATAATGACATCTGAATAGAATATCCGAGGTCAAGGATTTACATGTTACAATGTTCTTTTCACAGCTCTTTTTCATAGATTTATTGCTCAATGCTCGTGATTTATTGTACCTCAAGTACTTGTGTTCCGGTGAAGGTTCATAAAATAGTTCCAAGTACCTATTTGACCAGACACTTTCAAAGATATTTTTCTGCATTCGTATTGAAAGTCGCAAAATGTTGCTTTCGAACACAGTTTGAAATAATATAAACTTACGACTTACTCAAAAGATTCTTACTTATGGGTTAACACATTACAGGTTGGTGTTGGGATTGTGCGAAATATTTCAGCTTGGAGATGTTCATTATTATGCAATATTTCCTTTTTTAGAAATATTTTGATTTATCTGGATCTAAATCTGGAAGAATGTTTAGCTGCATATATTATAAAAATTGTTTACTAGTATAAAAAAAATATGTAAAATGGTATATGATTATTAAAAATAGTCTTGCGGGGTTGCTAAGACAGGATTGATGAACAGCGGGAGGCGTTGTCGGTGGATTCCGCGCTTGATTTCCCGGAAGGTTCTGGATTATATTTTAATCGTCGGGTGTTGATGCTTGTATCATTTAATAACATTAATAACTCAAAGTGATACTCCACCGATGTGAATATTAATAGCGGCACGGACGTGTTTGCGCATTACTTGCGGAAACGTCATTTAATTCTTGGCCCTATCAATTCCCAGGGATTATTAATTACTCCGTATAAAATTTTATGACGGAATTTATCGTCAATCGTCATCGCGTATGAGAATATGAACAGCTAAGGCGTAAACTCCATAGATAAGACGTCTGGCGTGAACGGCTAGCGTGACGTCCTGCCGTCCTATTCGAACTAACGGGCTTAATATTCAAACACAGATCTGATGGATAATCAATTCCCTCAGTCTCATAGTCCGATCATCAACGCGCAAATCAATAGGAATGATAGTTAATTTATACACACATAACTTACGAAAAGAGGTGCGTGCTTTGGGTTGGAACCTTAGCCCTAAGACTTGATATAATTTAGGTATAATAGAGGTTTGTGTGATGTACAACAGAATCAGGGCCATTGCATTGTGAGGAAATATAGAATTCCATGCGTACAAAGTCGCTGGCAAGCAAGCAATTCTACTAGCTTGCGACTTTGTGATAATAAGAGGTGCAGAAAATGTATGTTGTGGAGGTGAGCGCAATCCCGAGGGAATCCGGAAGCACAATGGAGGCTACACTAATTGTGCAATTGAGCT
Source organism: Protodeltote pygarga (assembly GCA_936450705.2). Lineage (NCBI taxonomy): Eukaryota > Metazoa > Arthropoda > Insecta > Lepidoptera > Noctuidae > Protodeltote > Protodeltote pygarga. Next base: position 7,076,331 of record OW388249.2, on the reverse strand, counting down.
TTAGATACGCCGCGCGCTGCCTTGGAGCGCCGTGTACCGATGTGAACACCATGATACGCCATGAATCTTCCATTTTAACTATTTATGAACGTTCTAACGGTTATTATTAAGATTTGTAAGCTTAGCGAGTCGTTTTTGTGGTATGGATTTGAAAATTAAAAATAGTTATAAACCGGCACGAAGTAAATGATTTAGGTACCTATAGGATGTGAAGAATAAGCTGTATAGATTTGGTAAAACAAATGTGGCGTTTAGATATCCTATAAATTTTAACGTATTGATTTCTTTTAAGCCTTAGTTATTCGCCTTCCCATAATTACATCGCATTGGGCTCTTAGTTGTTGAGATGTTTAAATATTATTGGATTGTAAAAACATAAGGTAATGTTGAGGAACATTATCACTACGTGTGATTTTTCAAAATTTGTGCAATTAAAAGTAGGTCTGGAGTAGTAGAAATTCGACCTTAATTTATTAAAAATAAGTATTATATTAATAGTAAGTATTATATTATATTAATTTAACAATAAACACATTTTATATTTTTTTTATCTTTCTGCACTTTTTATCCATATAAACTTTAATTATGCTAAATCTCACACTCCATGCGTACAAAAGGTATTCTTAAAAAAATAGTTTAAAAACTAAAACCCGACTACTTAAAATCTAAAAACAAGCTTCTTAGATTTGAAATAAAATTCTGTAGTCGGAGGCCACCAAATTACAAAGTATTTACCCTTGGAAGATTATATAGTACCTATTTACCTATAATACATTAAGGCCTCCGACTACAGAATTTTATTTCAAATCTAAGAAGCTTGTTTTTAGATTTTAAGTAGTCGGGTTTTAGTTTTTAAACTATTTTTTTTTTCAATGATTTTTAGTGGTAAAGAAACCAATAAAATTCATTTTAATCTCAATTTTTTTGAATGTGGTAGTTCATAAATAGGTAGATTTCTTTAACTGTCAACTTCGGTTCAAACCTTTAGTCAATGTCATGTATTTTTTAAATTAAATTTATTTCAAAGGTGTCGTCCGCGACTTCGAGCTATTAAAACATGGCCTCATATATTTCTTAGAAGTATACATGAAAAGTAGTAAGAAGTACAGCTTGGCAAAAAAGAGTCTGGAAAAATTGGGGGCGCCGCTGTCGCACTTTTCACACTACAATTCAAAATTACAAGTTATTAAGTGCTTACATATTTCTATGACGAGTTTTTTGTCATTAATTATAATCAAATGAATCATTTTTATGTTATTTTAGTACTCACAAACGTAGTTATTTAAGATTTTTATTTTTAGTTCCAGCTGTCACCGCCTCAGACTCTTTTTTTGCCAAGCTGTATAAGTACACATGAAACCTTTTTTGTGGGATATCATCATAGATAGAGTACATTTACCTAAAGTTCGAGGAAGTAAGTAACATGGAGTTGATAATACCTGCTCTAAAATCCCGAAATCATAAACATTACAATTAATTCCCGGGAAATAAGAAATTAATTTTACGTATAATTATTTAATAACAAATTTGAAAAAACAACTGATACGGATGGGATTCGAATCCACGATCTCCGGTGTACCGTGCCGACGCTCTAACCGCTAAGCTACCGTATCCCATCAGAATCAGTCGAAATTTCAAATCTCTTTCTACGCCTTAGGCGTGTGGTAATATCGAACGGAATACATTAATTATCCGACTCAGTGTTCTAAACTTTGCAGTTTTTAGAAGGCACCGATAGATATTACCACACGCCCTAGGCGTAGAAAGAGATTTGAAATTTCGACTGATTTTGATGGGATACGGTGGCTCAGCGGTTAGAGCGTCGGCACGGTACGTCGGAGATCGTGGGTTCGAATCCCTTCCGTATCAGTTGTTTTTCAAATTTCTTATTAAATAATTTATTATATTTAATAAGCAAACATGTGTTAAAACATGTAATAAATTCTCCAAAATATTAATTTAACGTTTTAAATACATATGGACTAAATTATTACAATAAAAAGTCTTTATTATGTTTTTAGACATCGGTAACAGATAATGTAATACTTAAGTAGTTCGGTACTAAAACTGTTAAATTAATGAGTTTTATTTTACATACAAAATTAATTCTAATAAAAACTATAGGTCAAAATCCAGTCCATATTAATAAAAGCCCGGGATTTAATTGTTATGTTTACGATTCCGGGATTTTTGAGGAGGTATTTTTAACTCTTATGTTACTTACTTCCACAAAACCGCAAACCAACGCCATCTAGTTACGAAAAAGAAATCTCAATTTAATTAACATTATTTTAAAATATAATCATAATTTAATAGGCAGTGATGTGTAGAAACTTTAATTTAATAGTAAATATTTATTGTTATCACGTTTTCACATTGTATGCAGTGTTATAATCACATATATTTATGATAGTCGTAACGGGTAGTTAGAAGCCTGATGTTCTAAGAAGTGGTCTAGAATATATAGATAATATATACATATTCTGAATGTGCTCATCAAGACCTTCCATTTGATATCAAACACGATAAATTTACCTTAACTTTATTTTTTTCGAGCTGACTAATTTATTTTTAAAATCCACCTTATTTGATTTTACGAAATTTCATAAATCCTATAACCCGCAGACCATTAAGACGCATCGATAGACACCTTATTTATTGAATTACAACAAATAGTTTAGGAGCTACGAGGGAACAGATGAACAAACTTACATACATACAAACATACATACATACATACATACATAGACTGCTAAAATCATAACCCTCCTTTTTTTTGTAGTCGGGTAAAAAGGGATCACAAGTTTTCGCTTCACTTAATAGATCCCATATATGTAACTTTGTAGCCGCACCCAGTGCACAAAGAGGATTTAAAATCTATTTTGCTTGTCAGAAAAAAGAAATGAGAAGATTACAAAGTTCTAACCTACGAATACATTTGGAGTGTGTTTCGATTTCATAGAGTCACCATTGGCTCTTACTCGATACAACAAACAAGGGCCATTCACGAGGTAATCCAGCGTCAATATTTTGAGAGTAAATATTGATAACAAAGAACGGCACAACTGGTTGCTAAACACGACCTTCAAACAAAACACTTAGGACATAAAATACATAAAATCTTTTTTTCTACAATTTAAATAAACATGCAATTATAATCCTTTTATCGAGTGTCATAGGGACGATAATGGTGTATCAGGTAGAGCTATTCGGTCGTGAGAAAGCAGTGATCAGCGCCGTAGATGAGCCATTGAGATTGGTTTTACGATATTTCAAAATCACGTTCATAACCTTGAACCTTTGGGAAGGAAATCACACGTCAACACTACAATTACGAAACTCCCACTATTTTCTGCGGGGTATTGAATATTATTTTGCCCATCAGAAGGCTCAGGACACATTCCGATTCCGATGAAGTTTCTAGACTTCACTTGGCCATTTGGTCATGACATTACTGCAATAAAATAAGGCAGTATTTTTTTAAATTAATCTTAGGACTCAGGGAAGCGCAGCGAGCAATATCTTTTAATTTGACGACCTTTTTTGCAGAAGTTTTTAATTTTCTAAGATTTCAAGAGATTTCCTAAATAAAACGAGATTTGTTTAGCTAATTGGTGGAAAATCTTGAATTATCTGAGTAAAAGCTAAATTGTAGGAAAAAAAATGTATCACGAGTATGGCGAAAAAGAGCTAGACTGCTCTCCTTTCTGGCTAAATCGCCAAAAAACGAGCTAAACGACACTAAAAAGCGCAGCTAACTAACTCTTCTAAGCATGTTTTCATACTTCGGTAAGCACCTGAGTAGTTAGCGGTGTGAAAAGTTTTCGTAGCAACTTGAGTAAGCTAAGTTAGCTTAGATCGCACGTTGATGTAGTCTGAGCTTAAAGCTGTGTAGGTGTGAATTTATTATTTCAAAAATAAATTCGATAGTCTTATGTTTTTGAATTGGAGTAGATACAATTAATCTTAAATATTAACACTTTTATAAAGTAGGTATTTATCGCAAATCAAACAATTAAGAACCAAATTATACGGGCAGGACTTGAACCTGCGACCTACAGGTTAAAGTATAACAAAAAAAAAGTTAGAGTATAATGGTGTATCTATATATATAAAAGAAAGTCGTGTTAGTTACACCACTTATAACTCAAGAACGGCTGAACCGATTTAGCTGAAAATTGGCAGGGAGGTAGTTTAGAGCTAGGAGAAGGACATAGGATACTTTTTTTTTAAGAACGGCTGGACCAATTTTCATGGTTTTTGATTTGTAGAGGTAGCGTAGGGTAGGGTAGGGGTAGAGTAGGGTAGGGGTAGAGTAGGGTATCGGTAGCATAGGGTAGGGGTAGAGTAGGGTAGGGGTAGAGTAGGGTAGGGGTAGAGTAGGGTAGCGGTAGAGTAGGGTAGGGTAGGGGTAGAGTAGGATAGGGTAGGGGTAGAGTAGGGTAGGCTAGCGGTACAGTAGGGAAGGGGTAGTGTAGGGTAGGGTAGGGGTAGATTAGGGTAGGGTAGGGGTAGGGTAGGGGTAGAGTAGGTTAGGGGTAGAGTAGGTTAGGGGTAGAGTAGGGTAGGGGTAGAATAGGCGTTGAAGTAGAATAATCATGCGTACGAAGTCGCGCGGGGCAGCTAGTATAGGTATAAAAGTAAACATGTTATAAAACATCACTTTCCGTTGTTACCTACTGCTATAAATAAAAATAATTTTGATTTCGATTGTATTTTTTACATTGAGTGCACAGTGTGGCCTATGGCGATCCATAAACTACATTCATATTTTTCGCAGCCAGCCATAATATTATTGTCCTTCGCTGCAGGCAACGTCAACGACCTTAAGGCCCAATTAATTACAACAACACACCACATAATATTAATAAGAGGCCCTTCGTAATGCACTAATTGTAAATAATATCTTTGCACAAAATAATAAATGGTTAATAAATTTGATGTTTGAGTATATTAATTAATTATATAAATTTATGTATATAATATAATAATTATAGGATTCCTGTCACCATCTGCGGATAATTTATCGCGATTCGTTAGTATGTTGAAAATAATTATTTTACTAAACATATTCGTGATTAGGGGTTGTCGTGTACACGGCCGGGGTAAATTATAGTGGAGGTGTGAGGCGTGCCTTCTCGGGCCTCTACTCTTCTGACACCTCGACCAGGCCCTCGTGTGCACGTCAATTATAACGGGAAGCGATCTTACGCGGACCAAGACTGATGTTGTACCTTCAATCTCTAGGGAGTAGGTAATTGCTTAAACACATAACCACCGATGTCAGGACGATGGTGCGAGGCGAATCAATATAGAATTACGCCTATCGCTGGCTATCAAATCTATTAGATGCACGTGGTGTAGTCTTCATAATAGAAAATACACGATGCACATTATTTCATAAATGTATTCTTTATATTGTAATCTTTTGTGTACTCAATTATGTACTCTTTTTATTGTACGTTTTTGCTTATTCCAAACAGGAAATGAGGACAAAATTACCTACATAACTATAGAAAACAAACGTTTGAAACTCTTGATAATTTTGCAGGGTTTGTAACCTCTAACGGAGATGAGATTAGCTATTATGCTGTCACATGTTGTCTACAAAATGCCAATCATATGAGCTAATTCCGTATGAACCTCTGAAACCCTTCCTATTTCTAGTAACTTTTATATTAATATAATTACGTAATGTTAATTAAAGTGGATATAAAATATTTTGTGGTATTGTTGTAAACAAAGTCAGTTTTACTTTTTGTGAAATTTTTACATGTTTTCAGCACATGCACATGTGTACGGATGGGATTTTCAGTTATCAAATATTTATATTTAATAAGAAATTTGAAAATCCCATCCGTATCAGTTGTTTTTTCAATTTTTTTTTCAAATTTCTTATTAAATATTTATATACTTAAAGTCAGTTTTGTTATTATGTGTTTTTATAATTACCTACACTTTGCAGTGACGTGCAAAGTACTCTTAGTTTTCCACGATTCTATCTCTTCTACCTAGAAATATAGTCATAAAGTAAGAAACATACAAGTAAAAAAACGACGACTGATAAAGACTTATAAACAAAATATTACGTATGCCCCTTAAATTTCTTTAGAGAGACCGAGTTGCAGTTACAAATACCAAGTGTCATCATAAGGCACAAGGCACGATGCGCGCGCCGAGCTGGCCATGCAAATGTTACGGCGACTTAATAGCGTTGCATACTGGGGCCAAAAAACTCTAATTGCGTCTCAGACCGGTACCCTTGCAGCGATGTCATGAGTTATTAAGATTCCGACTACTAACAAGCCAAATCAATCAAATTCCACCGATACATTAATTTAAATATCAAAGACAACCGTGCTTCGATCTTATCATGAGAAGCTCCTGAACTTAATTTGAGCTTTGAGTGTCCTTCATTCACTCGAAAAGCAGGAAAACCAGTTCGTTTTCTCAGAATTTTGTTTCTTCGGCAAGTTTTATTTAATTCCAAAGTATGATAAATATTTACGTGTTTATATTTAGTTCTACTAGGTGTAATTTATGGGATGACCGACTCAAAAGTTGCAATTATAAAAACTCTTTTAAATTGTACTGACAACATTATGGCGATTCGTTCTGTCAATTTTACGGTGTTCCAAACTAGAGGATAGCAATAAACCTCTGTAAAAAAAAAGAGATTTAGTTCGTTCAACTTTTCACAAGGTTCATCATCTATAGTGTTACATTGAGTGGTGATAATGACTTATAGAATAAATAAGTTGCTGCAAGGATATCCGTAGACGGGCGTATAATAGGCCATTTTATTATAATCAGTGCTGCTTACGTCGGAAAAACGTGTACTATGTGAGATATAAAGCAATAAGCTCGTCGGTCGTGCGAGTAAGTAAGAACTATAGGCGCGATCAATTTTATTATCGACTAGAGCTTTACCCGCGACTTTGTACGTGTGTATTTTATATTTTTCGTCCCTTAAAGACCAAAAACCAGGGAACATCTTTCTTACTTTTTAGCGAATAAGTTAAATGATGGGTTTTGGATAAGTTAAGTTTATGGTAGCTTAAATTAGGGCTTATTAAAGCACTCCTAGGAAAAGTCCTATCAAAATCGGTCCAGCTGTTTATAAGATTATCCGGACCAAACGAACAAAATTATAAAAATTGCTTTTTGGTTATGAGTAACATGCAGATAACTATATGAATGAAGAAATGAAGAACATACATAGTATTTTACAAACAGTCATTTAATTAATTTATTTATTTGTATACATAACATGGAATTATTAAGTGCTGTTTGTTAGACTTGAATGATTAAATATGGTATTAACTTTATAATATAAAGTAAGTAGTAGAGCACTTATTATGTAAGCCTTATTTAGATCATCATAAAATGTTATGTCCTTATTTATTTAAAAAAACATTACATCATTACTAGCTCTTGTGATAGTTTATATTTAATGCAATACAAAACAATAGTTTTTTTTTATGTGTTAAATGTGAACGTTGTCTACGCATTCTTTAATTGAGTGCTACGACCTGCTACGAGTCTACGACAAACACGAAGAAGATCGAAGGAATATGCAAAAAAAATAATCTACTGTGGGTTTATTATATTTTATTGCCCATTCGGTTTTTACCCATTGTATGGCAAAGGCCTCCTTATTCTCTTTTCAGTCCTCCTTACAAATATCTAAGTGACTATAAGTAAGTGTAAGTGATTGTAAGATCAAAATAACAACTATTTTCCAAATTCAAATAGTTAACCAAAAATCTGTTTTTAAAATAATTGCCTGTCTGCCTGTCCGTCTGTTTGTTTATTTCAGGTAATCCTCTAAACGGCAGAACCGATTTTAACAGGACTTTCATTAGCAGGTAGCTGGCTTAATTAGGCATAACTTAGGGTACTTTTAGCTTAGAAAATAGTCCTCAAATCTTGATAAGTCTCCCCAGCCGAGCGTATTAGCTTTTTTTTAAGGAATTTAATTTTTTAAGGAGTTAATTTTTGAGGAGACCAAAGGCCCCATTTGGTTTTGCCGCTCCGGGCCCCTGATATGCCTTAGTCCGTCATAGTCACTGCCAGTCAGAGGTCAATTCGACCGTAATTTACGAGTATTTTTTATAAATTTTCTATTTCTGCACTTCTCCAAAAAAATTAACGAAGCTAAGCTAAATCTCACAAACATCTACGTGCACAATATTTAAAAAAGTTTCAGCTTTACTTGTTAATACACCTAAATATTTTTAAACGGCTTTTTACCATACTTATAACTTATGAATTTATGACATAAGTCGACTAGGTTATGTGGTTATATTTACAATGCAATGCAGAGGACCGAGAAAGACATAATAATATTTTACAGTTACTGAATAAATAGTGTCGCCCATATGCATAAATAGCTCTCACATAAAAGCATAACGAGTTTTGCAGCGATATCTCTACAACGTATCTTAACTAAAAATAAATCCTGTCTATTATAAGTTAAACAGGGGTTTAAAAAATGGATCACACTATTTATATTAGATTTCTTATAGATAAGTGCGTTCTAAATTGTATGAAAACCCGAGAATCCCACGGGAAATAAGAAAAACTGCGGGCAGCTTCGCGGAACGATTGGCTAGCACGTAATAATTTGATTAAGTAATGGAAATTGTGCAAGTAAGTAGCAAACCGCATCAATCATGCACTTGACTTACAGATGTAACACTCGTAAAACTTTATAGTGCAATCTTTGAGTAGTAGAGTCATGATGGTTTTAGAACGAATGGGTTAGCGCGACCGGGGTAATCTTCTTCTTCATCGTATGGTTGATGAACAACCTGGTGTCAGAGTTTAAACCTCGTATGCCTCTGACATGGCTTTACACACCGTAAAATATCTAAAGTGTGTTGGTTTCCTCATGATGTTTTCCCGCACCGTTTTAGCAAATGATAATTAATTTCTTATACACACATTAATCTAAAAAAAATCAAAGGTGCGTTGCCTGGATTTCGAACCTATGACCTTTGACTTAGGCCTCCAAGACAAAAGTCCGTCGGTAAGCCACCCGGTCGCAAGCAGTGATACCGGGGGTAGTTCCAATCTCTTACAGGTATAGACGTGGAAAAATATTGAACTATAATACTATTCCAAATTATTTATTTATTTATTTTATTTATAGACTCACGCCTGTATTCCCCAGAGGGGGTAGGCAGAGGTGTGCGGTACACCCACGTTTCGCCGGCTATGTTATAAGTCCCATGTAATAGGGGGCGAGCCTATTGCCATTAACCGGGCACAATTCCAGACTCCGTGCTGCTACTGAGAATTTCCTAATGGAAAAACCCAATAACACTTTGCCCGACCCGGGGATCGAACCCAGGACCTCGTGCTCAGCAGTCGCGCTTGCTACCACTAGACCAACGAGGCAGTCATCCAAATTATTTTCTTACGTTAAAATGTCATGCGCCATTCATTCATGCGCAACCTAGATTATAGCAAGAATTCGGTTTCCAGTTAAGTCACTCCACTTCTGCACACATAAAAGTTGTTTTATAAATGAAACCGCAACTTTATTTATTATCTAAAGGATTTGTTCAATACAATTACAGAACGGACCACCACAAAGCTATTCAAACGTACTGGTTCATACTGATTGATTGATATTGAAATAAGACGAACCTTTATGATCTTATTGAAATAAGATGAAGTACATAACGATCAGTCTTGTCTAAGGATGTAACTAATTCAACACGACCTCTATGGTATATAATATAATATACGCATATGATATGGTATAAAATCAGGAGATCTCATGACCAAAGTATTTAGCAGCATCTGATGATAATTTGGAAAATATATGAGTTTCGCCAACAGTGAATTTAAATAAAGGTACCTTTTAAATATATTTCCATATCTTTTTATCCCTATCTCTCTTCTCTGTCGTCACACTCTTGGCAGAGTGGTCGTGGTCGTCATGACTAGTATCCCTATAGTCCTATATGAAAGTTAAGGTACGTAAAACATTTCAAATATTATTTATCGTGCATTATGTTTTAGCTGAACACGACACAGTTTATGACTACATATAAAATGTTTAGCAAGACGTGGGCTGGGGTATGATGGACATGCCCCACGTCTACATGCAGCATCATAGTCTCGTCTTAAACTTTAACTAAACAATATATGAAGCCCATAATGCTTAAAATAAAATATTAAGTTTGAAATTTCGGACGATTTTCTTACGTAATAACATCCATGATCAAGTTTCAGTGGTTATGCACTTTTACTACAGTTAAAACTAACTATTACCAGCGGCTTCATCCCCAACGGATTTCGGGCATGGATATAAAGTATCCAAAATCCTAATCCAGGTCTATCTGTGGGCCATATTCAAATCGGTTCCGGCTGAACTTAGGCGTGATTGATTTACAAACATTCGAATTTACAAATTCACAAACATTTTCTTTTATTTTTGTAAGGATAAAAAAGAATATACAATTCTGGAGATGAAGAATCTTCATTAATTATCCGTTAGCGTGATTAAGTTATGGGCTGAACTTCTTGTGAAAAACGATTAACGATTCGAATTGAGTTGAAAACTAATCGGGTTTCCGACCCTGAAAACACGCTACCAAAACCGCAAAATTAAAAACGTTTTAGATTCTCCTACATGACTCATCAAGAGCACTAAACTTTAAAGTGTAGATTCAGATCGTAATGGTTCTTTAATAGTGGGTTCTATGTAAATGCCGGGCCAGTAGCGACGTGCTCCCAGCATAATGATCGGGCAATATTCCGAATGTTGTACAGGATGTCAAGCTAAGGGGACCATCCACGTATTATTTTATTTTTAGTATCCACTGCTATTGCGGTTGCCTATATTACGCTCAAAGTTATTTTTAAAACGGCATTTAAACGATAGCAGGCATTTTTATCGTAATCGCGGTAATCAGAGTAGTTGCCGACGACCACCTTAGGCGAAGGCATTGCACGCAACTTAAAAACATTAGAATAATCACAACGTTGACGGACGCTATGATTGAGCACCGGTGACAAATCCATGGGATTTTATAGCTAGATCATCATTTCTAACTGTACCTATTTGTAAATAATAATTAATTTTCTAACAGTTTCGATAGGCAAACTTGAAGTGGCGGACTAAGCTTGTCAGGACCTCGGGGCGGAAAAAGTAAATGGGGTCCCTGGATTCCTCAAAAATTTACATTTTTGTAGTGTACTTATCTACCTACTTCGACAGGGAGGACTTATCGAGATTTGTAGGTTTCCTAGGAACGAGGGCCCGGGGCGGATCACCACCTCCACTTCCTTAGTCTCCAAATCAAACAAAGCATTTTTATTTTTTATGGAAGAAAGTAGGTATTAATAAAGTACTCTACATCGCAAATAATTTTGTCCACAATTGATAGTAATTATATTAATTAATGTCGTGTCGTTAGCCAGCGCACGACGATCGCGCATTGTGAATGGCGCATAAATAGTTTTGTTTGAGCGGCATGTGCGGTCTATTACTAGTTACTATTATTCAAAACATCGGAGTCATGCTCCCGTTCAATTAAATACTCCCCGAAGCGGAGTAACATCTTCGGATCAAAAAACATTGTATCTCTCGAATCTCCCGAGCTTTTTTTTCATTTTGCAGCTATTAAAGTAATACCTTTATATTTTTTATCAAAATAAAACCGTGAATTTTATTTTATCGACTGGTATCGCCCTCGAATGTAATTCATCGGATGTAAAACAATACTGATAGGTATCGCTTAAATGCGATAAAAAGAAATTTAAAAAGTGTTTCTGCGGGCTCAAGAGTAATTCAACTTTTGCAGGATAATTTAAGTGCAGTAGGTACGTTGAGATGAGTAATAAAAGTTACTAGAGCTTGGCACGCGACTTTTTACCCGTGTATAAACGATCACAGATGCTAAAATCCAAATATCCTGAGAGTTTTTCTACTTTTTAACAAATAAGATAAAAGGTGCCACGTGATTCTTATTTTTTTACCGATAAAATTAAGTTTGACGTCTCTAACACCTACAATTAGGGGCTTCCCAAAACAATCCCCATTGTAACCAAAACTCAAGTTTTGTCAAAAATGAAACACGTAAGTATACTTATTATCCTACGAACCACGTGAACAAATACAATTACAAAGTGCGAATATTCCCTATTTTATTCCTTTTGGGGGGAATTTCCAAAAAAAATCCTTCCTTAGTGGATGCCTGCGTTTAAAAAGAAACCTATGTTCAAAACTTCTAGTTTGTAGGTCCAGCGGTTCAGATAGTGCCTTGATAATGTCAGTCAGTCACTCAGTCAGCTTCTCCTTATATAAATAGATATCGACACATATTTTTTGCCTAGATGGGAATGTTTAAGGTCTACTATTATGATGACATAGGTACTTATAGTACGTACGTGTACAATGTCAAAGCTGGGAGGGCCGCATGGCGTGCAAAGCAAATAGCGTCCCACCAATTAACGTGGCTTTCAAAGCAACATGTTTAAGTGGTGAAGCTGCGGCGGCGGCTTTCAAGTGCTCTGCGACTCCCCCATTTGCTTTTATTTCAGCAAAGATCTAATATTGAACTCAGAGCGAGTTTGTTTGTGTCCACCGCAAGGTCAAATATAGGTACTTGACAAACTTTATGCAAAGCTCAGCGAAAGTATGAAGATAAAATATGATGGTAAATGGTATTTTCACTAGGATTGTAATATTATTTACCTATAGGTACTTATAAAACAGTAGCGTGACTGATTGACTGACAGACAACACATAGCCTAAGCCGATAGACCTATAGACTTGAAATTGAGAGAAAATATCCCTTACGTACTCTAGAGGTGTACTAAAGAAGGATTTTTGATAATTTCACTAAGCGGGTAAAATAAGGGATAAAAAACTTAAAATCCAAGGGGATAAAGTCACGGGCAAAGTGCTAGTTTGATAGTTTAAAATTTTGTAAAGGTTATAATTTTGAAGGAGCAAGGCAAGGATTTTTCGGTGGACGGCTGCGGGCCGCTTATTAAAGGCTCAGCTTATTAATTCACGCATTTGAACTTGGTGCTTAAATTACGTACACTCACTATAATTGCGGGTGGCTTGCGTGGCCGATCTTCAATGGGAGATATTAAAAAGGCACACCCTTGAAGCGCGCCGCATCGCTCGTGAACGGAGAAAAAACTACAACAACGTCGACAACCCTTTGGACAAGCGAAGAATTCGCGTCGACCGCAACAAGAACAAATTGAGCGCGAACTATTGTGCGGTACGATTTGCCGAGATAACTCCCGTGTCGAGGAGCGCGGGCGCCGCCGCGCGCACCGCCGAGCCGAGCGTCCGCCTGCCGCCGGACGTCCGCGGCTGAAGACACCGCACTACCGCTCGCGAGTTTCCGATTTACGGAACTGATACAATGCTGGTTAGCTATGTCCCTACAGGAGGATATTGTAAGCAGCTAGGTATTGTATGCGAAGCTAGCGTCTGCGGTCGCAATAGCGGTCCCATGCGTTGGTGCGCGCGGGACGCGTCTCTGTTATAAGGGGGGGTCCCGGGCAGCGCGCGTTCAGTGTGCCCCGAGTGTCCCGTGTAGCGCGTGCGCACTCCTGCGTGTGCTCAGATCGCTTCCCCGCAGATATCGCTCGACTCTATCAACATGCAGCTTGTTTTGGCCACCTGCTTTTTGCTGTTCGCAGCCACCCTTGGTCCCGCGGCAGGTATGTCGACTATGATCTATTTACAATGGTGTCGTAGATTATTGCATGCATATATCCTAAAATAAAGATAAGCAATGATAATGGTTTTAAACAAAAAATAAATGATCAAATGTCATGAAATGCTGAAAATTCTTAAGATCTAATCAGATTTTCAGGGAGTTATGAAGCGAAATATAAAAGTAGATAACACAGACGGTATTTATGTTCTTTTTTTATCACGTCAAAATTCGTGTGTGGAATTATCACTGGGTAACAAGGACACGTGACGTAACGTGATCATCTTTAAATTGTTGTAACCTACGCTTACATTGTATTATTTATCTAGAGCGCGTAGTACCGTAGCACTTCAGTGTAGCGACACTGAAACACCTTTAATATTGACAAAGTATATTACCTACTCTCTACAATATCTACAAACAGAAAACTTTAAACTATAAACCTCCTTAATGTAAAATTATTTCATAATATGTAGTCAGGTACACTTTATAGACTATCTATAAGGTATTTGAACATCTCAATTATAATATAATTATGTGTACTGAACAACAATAAAAAACTTTCATAATTCAGGAATATAAATTATGATTTTTTTACTCTATAAGGTTAGCATTACAAGAGGTGGTAATAAGTTATGTAAGAGCTACAATAGCCCGGCGTAGTGGCAGCAAGGTGTTTGCTGTGACCTACGGGTCTTCGACCTTCATTGTTCGAGTTTCATTAGAGTATACAATAGCTGGTCCCACCATTATCCCTTCCAAATAACTTCTAATACATTTTACTTCATCTTAATATATTAGCTGTATGCGCTAAAATAAAAGCCACCTAAACGATGGAACAAAATTTGAAACAGAAACAAAGTTAGAATATTCCTAAGTAGTAAATATTTTAACATAATGAAGAAATGAAAAAAAAAATATTCTGTTACTTCATAATGTTATCTCAGGGTTGTTTTAACCTTATGACTATCTTTAAACAAGAGTTCATGTACCTATCCACTAGAGTCTAGTGGATAGGTACATGAACTCTCTAGTGACTAGACGAAAATAAATTCGTGCTATTTTGACCATTGGACTAAAGCACTCCAAGGAAAATTAATCTGAAAAAAATGGTAACAGCAATGATGTGGAACAATGACCACAAGAGTAAATAAAGGAAATCAGAGTTCATGAGAACCAAAAATGCTAAAAACAAATTGTTCATGTACAACAGCTTGTTACACGCAATAAAATTCGTATAATCCGTCGTAACCAGTGGGTAATATCAACAAAGCTTATAGCATAGAGGTGAGCCATAAAGCCGGGAGCAGATCGGCGCGTTTTGCGTGTTGACTCAAGTGCACTGCGACTAAACGCACACACGCATGCATCCTGAACAATGCGACACTGCGATCGCGGCTACCATGCTCCTGTCATGAGTATACGGATCTAATGTATTAGAAAAGGCACGCTATGAGAACGAGGTTTAATTGTATTATTGTATGAAATAATTCATACATAAGTGAGCTAGGATACATACATAACGCATTCTGCATTTTATTAAACCGAATAGAACTAAAGAAAGAACCATATCACAGTGCACTGCACTTTCCTAAATTACAACAAAATTATGAATTTTGCAAAAATGCTAAGTTGCCTTACAGTTAAGGCCATTCTCAGAAAGCATTTTTCTCAAGTCAATGACATCTGTCAACGTAGGTAACCATTTATCGGAATGCAACAAAATTACCTCATCAAGGATGTCTCTTCGACTCCAGTGTGAGAAAAGATGACGATTGTAACCAATCAACATAGTAGGGAGTGATTCTGCTAATGAGGCGTGTCCGCAGCTATCGGACAGGTTATCGACGATCGGCAAAAACTTCTCAACGGAAGTCGATGTTGGGAAAAAATAGTGTGGGGATGCGGAGGGAGCGGCGACAGGTGCGGGGTTCATCGGCCCTCGCCTAGCCGCCGCGTGGCCAGGACATCTAGCGCCGCAGTTCCATGGAATAATATTATGGTGTGCCGCGAGCCCACTGCTCCTAGTACTTGTAGTGCCTGCACCGGTACCGTAAATGACTCAAGATTATACACAGATAGTCGCCTACCCTGTCCGACTCATGCATTTTCTTAATCTGTAATGATGACTCGCGTTATTGCCCATATCGAATTAAATCGTACTAGATGCTCGCATTAAAACATTTTTTATTGACTACTAAAACCAATTGATCTAGTATTTTTACACTTTGACGCTTAAATATCTCAGGAAAAGCTTCTTTAGTTGGACAAACGGTACCTAATAAATTTGTTAATGAATGATTGATTAGTATTTCTTAAAATTAAGGATAGTTTACCACCAAAACAATGAATAAGTAATTTTTTTAAGGTTTAGCTACCGTTTATTGTGATTGTTATGAATCACTTAACCTTATGTAGGTACCTAATTATTATCAGTGATTAAGTAATCCGTTACTCACGTGAATCATTGATAAACAACAGGTGTCAGTTAATTAGTCTTTTTCTACTAAGTTTAGTTTGACCATTGTCTTCTCTATGTTTATAATCGTGCAGGAATATTATTATATTTCAATAGCAATAGCTAACATTTCTAAGATTTGATGCACGTGTCGGAGCTTTGATACGCATTTACATATTTTAGCTTGAGTTACGTCATATTCTTCATTTATATTTTTTTGTTGTAATCATAAAGTAAGATTTAAACTAAATTCCATCCTGTCCGCAGCTAAAATGGGTTTGTGGTTTTGGAACATTATAGAAGGTTAATCTTCAACATTAAGTGCCGAAAGCTTCTAAGTTGGGTTTTATTGTGATCTTCTGTATTTAAACTTTTTTGGTTACTATAATTCAAAGTAATGGGGTCGCAACGCCAGGTGGTATGATTGTATCAAATTGCTTATCAGACGTGAGCTTATAGAAAAAGTAATTTAAAGGCTTAGTCACCAAATCTTATAAAAAAAACTGGCTGGTGATACAATTTTCTCTCTCGATACACTGATTGTTTTTGTTTTGTACTATGTTTTGTAATTGCATGGCAGTGGGGCTCGTTAGCAATAATAATTTCTGTGGAATCGCTAGTGTTCGCCGACAATTGTTTGTCTCGTTGGCCGGGACCAGGACCGGGTCGGCATCGGGTTTGATTACTAAAAATAGTCTGGTAGGTGCATTCCTCGACGGGCGCGTGAGAGGAGTCGCGCGCGCCGCCCTTGGTCTCGTCTCTTGCGCATCGTTCATTCGCCATTATCTCGGTCCCTTTTTTGCCTTCTGATCGTTATCCGACCACGAACAATTCGATCGATGTTCCCACGCACAACACCAATAAAAAAAAAATGATACAAACTAAAATTGCACTTTTTACTATAAGTTAATTTAGAACAGATAATTCGATAACTATTTTGTGGCTTCAGTTGTTCGGATCATCAATCATTACGAATAGATTTGTAATGAGGATTGGCGTAAACTAATTTTACCACTAGAGTTCAACGACTCTTAAAGTGTTGCAAGACCTATCCGGAGAACTGCTTTAAACGAATGTAAATGTTCTGAAAGAGTAAATTTAATCGTAAACGAAAACTTTACAATATCCGATAAAGATATAATATTTAACATTGAACTTGACACGGCCGTGAAATATACGTCGTGTAATGCATGGAGTAGATGGACCGTGCGCCGCCAATGCCGGGTGGTTGCGCTCGATCCGCCAACTGGTTCGCGTTATGCAATGCATTGCATTGCGCACACGCACGCTTTGCGTCGTCGTACGCCGCCGCTTGCTGCACCGCGTCGCCGCCGGCGCCAACGGTTTGCGGTTACACGATTACACAGCTTTTAATCAACGTTTAACTGATAGAAGACCTGCTTTTAATCCGATGAAGTTTTTGTAAAATTGTATGTTATACCGCCTTTTGATTACAGTTGTAAACGATTTGATCAAGTTTACTTCTATTAATTTATACGGGCCGAATTTTACGATGTCATAAAAAGGTAATATGATATTTTACGTTACTTGGAATGCAGGGGTGCGTACCTGATTCGGTTAAGGGATGAGAATTTACTATTGAAATGTCTTTATAATTCTGTCTAAATTTACTTTTATTTGTAATATGATATTTTATGGCCATATTAGAAAATTCCTAGAGGCACGTTAAAGAAGTTATTTTAGAGGCCATAAATCAGTATACAAGTCATCTTTTTGTTTAGGACTAAGAAATTTTCCATATTATTTTGTTATAAAAAAATAATTTATATTTACTTTCGAGTAAACAAACTTCATAAAGTGAATAAAAAATACAGACAACACACAACATTAAGGGTCGTATTATAAATTTTTAGGGTCGCTAATGAGGGATTAATGTTACAAAAATTTACCTAAGTCATTATTTTTGCGCATTACGTAAAATGACCGGTCCTGCATCGCAATCGATAGAGCGAAGTATGAAGATACCAAAACCATTGCCCATCAACGGGATACCTTAGGATAATATTGATGGTAAAGTAAACCTGGTAAAAACATCCTAAGAAAATATAAAAAAAGTTCATATTACATTCTACATACTAACTGCACGTTTACCCTTGGAGTTATGGCGTACCTACCTAACGTGTTTTTATCCAATTAATTCATTAACTCAATAAGTAGTGTTGCCATAAAAACTAAGAGCTCCTCATATCCCGCGGGGATGTTAAAGTATCCGTTAGAATAATGATGGACTTCTTTACCTCACACTGCCAACGATACGTGGGGAGAGAGCGTTATTTTTAGGCACTGACAATGTATAACTTGTTAATGAAACTATACTTGTTAATGTCTTAAATACCGGTTTAAGCTTTTAAAGTTCATAGTCAATTAAAATTAGGAGTAAGTAAAGCATGAAATAAAAAAACACCAGATGTCAGACCTCGAAAAAAAAAACTATACACTGCTGTTGAACTTGTAAATTGAAAATAGTAAGTTAGCTTAAGTCAATCGTGTAAAGAAAATTAAAGCGCAATTCAGGAAACGTTAATTGACGGTACAATGCCATCTAGAAAGCTAGAATGAAAATTAATTTATCTTGGTGCAATGATTAACACACAATCTTGTTGTGTTCTTATCTTATTTGACAGATTTTATTAGGAAAATGTACGACTCCGACGGTCCAAAACAGTAATAAACCTAGCAAATTGTTTTTTTTTTATTAAGAAAAAAGGTAGGTATGTGTTTGACCACGAAGCTAACTCATGGTAAGCGGTATTGTGGTCCATAGAACTATTGACTGATGATTTGAAGATCCCCAAATTGAATCTTTGATCCCCAGAATTCTAGAAAACACAGACGGATATTCCACTCTTTAGCTGTGCACACGAGGAAAGTAAAAGATTGTATAAGTTAGTGTTAAGATTTAAGTCCTGTGACAGTAGGTTAGAGTAGTGAGTAGTAGTAACCAAACTAAAAAAAAAACAGTAGAATAGAAATCGATTCATCTAGCTGGAAGATAAGACTTAGATTTTTACTAAACAACTGCCTAATAGCTCACAGTAGCTTTCGACAAGATATAGAAAACATGGGGGAGGGTTTAGGAAGTGGCAACGGTACGATGGCTGTTACTGTTACTTAGTAACAGCATAATAATTAATTCTTGTATGGTAACAGAATATGTATAACCTATTTTATTTCTAGGAATATATTTTTAACCTATAGCTTATTAAATAAATCTAATTAAAACTGGTACAGATTATGTTATTCATTAATTATTGACAGGTTCGACATTATCAATTAGACGTGCAATTCATTATAATCATAATATTTTATGTTGATTACGTATATGACCTTTTGCAGAATTCTATGAATGCATACTTGAAGGTAATTATAGTGAGGGAAGCAAAATAATCAATTTTCTTCGAAGATTATATTCCCCTTTTACTGATGCGTATAAAACTTTTCATTTATGAATTGCTAATTTATCTAGAAAACCTATTCATTATTTCTATAAAGCTTCTACTTATAATTTATGTACCTCAATCATATTATTGTGTATTCCATAATTGTTATTACTGCAAGAAGTTTTAAATTATGCGTCGTATTATTTAAATCATTTTACTTTGTTATAGAAACATGTTTCACCCTCCTAGCTGATTTTATATCTGATACAATATAGATTCGCTTCATGGCTACATTCGATTGCTACTAATATTATAATGTACCTAATTTTGATTTGAATTTAATTGCAATTTCGGTCTTAAGTACTTTAGATTCTTCACGTGTCTTTTTGCTTTTAATACTACTAAATTAGTCTTGATTTATCAGGAAAAAGTTTACTTGACAAGTCATAGTCTTGTTTTAGTTCATCTAATCTATCTTCTCCGTTTTAGTTCCCGTTATCTAACAGAGTATGGATATATTTACTGTTAACATTTACAGCCTTTTTATTATGGGGTTCTAAAGAAAGGATATTGGGATTCTTACATATATTTATTGCAATTTACAACAGAAACAGCACCTTTGTATCAATATAAAACCGATGTTGTTTTTGAAGCTCACGTTAGTAAAACAATAAAAATTATCATAGGTTCTTATTTTTTATACTCTTGTAACTTATGTCCAATGAATGAGAGGAAGTTGTTTTATTATAATATGAGACGTGAGATTCCTTCACGAGATATATTATAAACGAATTTTAATAAGACATGGCTAGCATTGGCATCTTGGAGATACTAATGTGGTTTCTATGTTCTGTATGCGAATGCACGCGTTGGTCAAATCTGCTTACTTCCGACTCGACTGTCCGTTGATAGGTGATTGAGTAACGATATCCGCGATTTTGTTACGTTCACTGAATTTATTTAATACATGTAATAGCTACTAAATAGTTTGAATAAATTTGTTTTAAAAAGTAACAATCAGTTGTTTTGCATAAGGCTAAATAGATTCAAATAGGAACATAATAGAATTGAATTATGTTTGCAAATTCACGGCTCAGAGGATTATCATTGTTTTATCTTATTTCTATATCAACTAATTTTGTCATGTTATGTGATTTATTTAGATTTTGTTAATAATAATCTAAATTATCATCAATGTCATCTGAATTATGATTGCATTTCTACCTAAGCCCATGGTAAAGGTAACAATTTCAGAAATGTTGTTGCATAAAATTGTGTATACTAACATTCGGTTATTTAAAAAAAACCGCTTATCTCAATCGCTCATCCTGTCAGTTTTGTTTTCAGAGAATTCTCAAACATGCAATCTCCAGGACAAGGTAACATTTAGTGTCATTTATTTTGACTGCTATCTTTCGAATGACCTTACAACGCCATTAGTTGTACGGTATCTTCAGAGAGTGCACATTTAAATTCTTCAGCAAAAACGAGCTATCGCAAATTGCGATCAGTAAAAAGTCGGCAAGTATAAATCGCGATGATGATTTGCGATTGTGTCGCGCTTCGCGGGCGTGACATTTGCGACGAAGTTTTGGACAGCTGGCCCGTTAGCGTCCGGTGGATGAGCTCGCCGGATATCCACGCGGCGGCGCCGGCGATGTCGACCGAGTGCACTCACTCCTACATTATTAGGGTTGCCACTATTACATTAGGGTGCAATTACTGAATTGTTGGACTAATATATTTTAAGTCATTTAAATGAAGAAAGCGTAGCTATTATCATAAATTATGAAAAAGGAAGTGGTCATTTGACAGCACTGGTCAGGGTCCCCTGATTGTCGCACCTACAAAACGAACGCTGTACTGTATGGAACAGTGCCATCCTCGTGTCGGGGAACCAATGACGCTACGCAGACGGGACGAGAGTGCCGATGCTCTTCATCAGTATGCGGCGCGCGCGCATAACTCACGCGACGTGACCCGCCTCCCCGACGCTCATTGCTGTCCGTGCACACCACACTCGCTTCGCTGTCAGCCAGCACTTTCTAAACGTTCCTAATTATCGTCTTTTATGCCCATATATTGCTTTGTAATCACATACGTCTACGATTATTCGGATTGAATAGGTTCATTAAAGCGTCCATAAGCGGAAATGTTGAGACGTCATGGTTTGTGTTTAATCCCAATAATACTGTTATGAAGATTAAGAGTTACGTTTAATTCTATTTACAATATTATACAATCATGAGCTTAATGCTTGTGACATTTTTCTATATATACAAACCGATATATATCAAATATGTAGGTATAGTAGGTTGGATAGTATAGATTATATACGTGCTTTATACATGTTAAAATAAACCGTGAAAAGAATAGCAACAAGAAGTGAATACACACGAACAAAGATAAATTGCTGCTGCTATTGCAGTGACTGCAGAATGCGGCATTCATCAAGGAAAAGCTCGAACAAGAAGTAAAAGCGAAGTAAGCAAGTAATGCGCGACATCGTTTATGCATGAGGTTACATTATGCATGGATTCCAATAGCAGGCTCAGGACCTCTAATAACCGAGTAAAGCTGAGTTGTAGAACTCAGGTTTCCTAACAACGTACACAATATACCATTGAGTTTCTCAATAAACTGTTGAAAAGCAATAAGGATATTTACAGTCATGTGTCTGCATACGTTTCCGTGTACTTCTAGATTTTAGTGTTGAATTATTTTAGCATATTCTGGTGATTTATAACTTTGAATTTGTATTTATACATACCACATTAACAGCGATAATGTCAGTTGTAACATTTTGCCTTTCATGTAAAATAATGCAAACCTTACACCCACGACGCGTCTAATATAGTCTGAGCTCTCGGGAATAAATGCGCTTCTATCTATGCAAGTGTTCTGTGTTCCTGAGAACGAGTGACAAGACGTCTATCAATCCAGGGCCAATTAATGGACTACCATTACAACTAGTTTTTAAATCAGATCAGCGATCTGAAGCTTCTGAGTCTCTTTCCTGCGGTTCGACGCCGAGCGGGATACATTTAATTACGTATTATTAATCACCTTGATGGTTGAATAAGCGAACATGCTCCAAGACGGCATGTTAATCTTCGTTTTCTTCGTGGATTGTTTGGGATGGGTTTACAATTGCATTTCGCAGTGTATGGCACGACAAGCTTTATATAGGACCATTGAATGCTATGTCGTTACTTTCTTAAGAAAACAAAATCTTGTTTTTGTTTGTAGGCAGGGAGTCGTGGTCTTGTTAAATATGGTCGTGGTTGTAAAGATGCAGTCCGGAGTATTTCGTGCTCGACCGAGCGTGAGATTCGCGTCGATGCTTCTTAAAGTGGATGACACTGCAGTTCTAATCTATTATCATGGAGTATTGACCGGTATCTACGCTTTGCGCGCGTACTTGGCTATATCACTCGGTGTTAATATTCAGTTTTACTTTGAAGCCGCTTGATTTGTTGCTTAGATTGCGATGAGTTGCGTTTACGATTGCAGGAATGCAATTCATTGTGAATAATTGCACTATTCCTGGCACTGAGTCGTGTAACTTTACAATAAGTTGATTGAAAATATACTAGTATCTTGAGGTTTTTTGTCAAAGTTATAAATGTTTATTGTCTGTATGGGCTAATTAAGACATAACATAATTATACTGATGCACCGCTTTCAATTCAATACCAGATTAGGAAGTAATAAAATTTTGCGGTCAACCGCAAGAAATGGACATTGAATTAATTAGAGTTCGCATCGCTGCGGGGGTCCGACCGCAAAACACTTTGTCTTGTATGTACTGCACGTCCCTGCATTATATTGCAATCGTAGTACGAAAATGACGTGCAAAACTGTGAACTTTATGACAATGAAGTTCAGACGTCGTGACAAACATATTAAGTAGAGGTGAAAAGAGGTGTGGGAATACATTAGTAGATAAAAAAGGCTAAACCGAGAGGAAAAATGATTGTTTCTTATTTAAAAGGAATGAGAAAATCTTTTGTAATATTCCAATGATATGTAAGAGTATAGTGTCAATGTCAAATAGAATGACATGGAGTTATAAATCACGCGTTAATGCAGTGCTGTGGAGGCGTCGCGAGTTGCTCTCATAACCGTCGCATTAAAGCAATGAATGGACAGAATGAGAGGCGCGCCATTATCCCGGTCATATTAATTTTGTGTCGTTCCTATTGTCACTTATCTTTTAGAACTTGATACAAGATGCAAGACTTTAACTTATATATATACTTACAGTTAAGATTGAGTTTTATGGAAAAGTGCGTTCTCAAAGCACTAAAAAGAAGAGTTTATTTTATTAACAATTGTCTGAAATTTATCGCAGTCGTATTTAAAGTTTCATTGTTACTGCTGGATAAATAAGTAGGTTTGATTCTCTACCAAGATATTTATTATTATACCCTGATAAGCTGACGGCATCTTTTATTATGGCTTTTATATTTCCATAGTATTTATTGACTTAATCATTGAATTAATATATTTATCTATTGTTTCAGCCCAAAGGATAACAACTATTCAGCTAGATGGCGTGCAATATTTTATCTCAAGAATGAATCCTTACAGCCCGGAACTCAACTATTTCCTGGCTTATCAGTATTGCAGGTATGTACGATCTTTCATATTTATGCCGCATTACTAGTGCAAGATTTGCATCTCTTAGGGCGTTTCTCGTGAGATAAATATTCTGTAGGAATCGTGATGTAATGTTCTTATCTGGTGTGTCGTGTCCCTGCGCCCTGTGGTTCGAGTAGTGCCTAACATAAGTAGAGTTAGGTCGGCGCTAACAAGCGCGCCTAGGTGAGCTCCAACGCTTTAGCGACTAGGAAATGCCGAGTCATTTACATTCCGTTACTAAGTTCAAAGAAAAAATGTAGAGTTCAAACCTAGTAACGAGTAACCTTCACAATGTTAAATACTGGGTATTGAAATTATATCTAATCTAAAGTCAATTTAGAAATAATTGTAAATTATTTGCAATAATTAATAGTTGCAAATTATTCATTATTCTGTCAATTGGTCTGTAATTATACTTGTTATCGTATTTTTTTTTCTCTAAGGTATATTACTGCCATAAATATTAATTTGAAAAACAATAACTTAAACACAATGAAGCACATTAGCACAATCCAAGCTCTCATATCATTGCATTATTAAAGCTCCTCTCTAAGAGCGATACTCTGAATACGTTTTATGAGCGTGCTAGTCTGTATAACTAATCTATTTCCTTTGAAGCTTGATAAATTATAAGTCGAGCAAGTCCTGTCATTTCATTCCTATGAAATAATGATTTCCTCCATGAGAAAATGATTTCATTTGTTTGAAAATGGTGTTGCGCCGCAAGCGCCACTAGTGAGGTGCCATATACCGTGATCTAGATCAGACCACGTGCACGTTCAAATTGCTATGAAAGGTCAGTAGCCCCATGGCTCGGTCACGATGTCCTTCCGACGCGTCGCAGTCACGACCTATTTACGGTTCCTATTGTTAATGATGGTAAGCTTGTCCCGTAACATCCGCATCGCTAAATAAATGGAATCTATAAGGAAAATAATGGAAGTGAGAAATCGATTAAGGTCGCAAGCAAGTCATCGTAAAATATGACTCGAATTCGCGGCTTGACGGGCGTGACGAGATGCAGTTCAGGAGCAAGTGCTGCGTGACAACAAGTTTTATGGTGATGCGTCTCGGTCGCAGTAACACCGGACCCGTGGATAATTTACAAACTACTTCGAGTCGTGTTACGGTTTCCTTTGATCGCGATGACAAAAATAAACTAACGGTAACAACATGATGAAGACGTGAAATTGTGCTGTTTTTTGTAACATCATTTAAATAAGTACCTACACAAAGAGAAATAAGAAGTATTTTATTTACTTTTTTGCTTATTACTCCAAAATATTCAATTCGCGCAAAAACACTAGAAAGAGATGGAACTTAAGAGATATATTTTGAAGAGTTATTTCTGTATTCGAAACGAAGCTTGACGTAGAAGATAAAAATAAGTTTATTTATATACGACCGATTTTAAAACGGATCCATCAAGATCCAAAACGAGATGGGGGCAAAAAGAAATATTGTACTAAAATATGCTGAAGGTGCCTTAATGGACACGCAAGTATTTAGCAGAAGTTCATGATAAATTCAAGAGCAGATTAATTTATGATGTTTAAATTCATAATAAAAAGTTCTGGAATTTAACGTGTTTCGACTGTCAAGGACCGAGTAGGTATTTGGCGAGTAGTTGAATATAAAACACGCGATGACAAATGTATGTGACTTTTTTTTCTGTTTTCTTTTTTCAGGGCTTCAACTACTCTAGGTGGCTATGCCAGCCCCATGAAACTTACTTATTTTATCTTTTTTATGTCATTGATGGTAAAGTTTCATTACACAATTTTGCAAAGAGTTTTAGAGGCCTACATTTGGCTACTTGAGTGTTGCTATACTGTCAAAGAATAAAAGCAGCTGGCAACGCTAATTTAGAGTTAGCTGCTAGCTGCAGATTTTGCTTATTTGGTGCAAATTTGGTAATTTATTTAACAATACTGAATAATAAATAAGTCAACTAGTATTATAACGAGTATACCATTAGATACTCATTAATTAATTTGATAGCCCTCATGAGAAATATCAATTCACTTCTGTCATTTAAAACGTACGTATAATGATTTTTAAATTAAAAACATGCAAATACCATAATACTGGAGTCTATATTCATTTGAACAATTGGTTTCTTTTACATTTTAAATTCAGACAAAAACGTTACATTTATTTAATTGTGTCTGTCATTAAAATCGCATTCTGCCGCAATAATATAGTTCCAACTATACATAGTCAAGAGACCGTTCAGTTATATGATGTCGTTGAGGTTTTTAATCCCTCAGAGTTTTCTGAACTTGGACTTGGAATGTGGTCCTATCGTGGCAAGGCCGTGGCCTGAACGGCCTGTCTTTAGCGAATAAATTGCCTCTCGATAAACAGGCTTTGGTGCAACATGTACTCTGTTCAAGCTGATAGCTGAATACTATTAGCAACGATAGTTGTGTCCGATAGTTCTTAAGAGGATTCGCATTTATGGCTTGCGCGAGTTAATTGTGATAACACTGATAATGTAACATGTAGTATAACGCGAAACTATATTAAATGAAGATTTATGGGATGCATAAATGATGTCAGTACAAATTGGTTTTAGTGTCGAATAAATATTAAAAACAGCGAAGTGAGAGTTGGAATCGTGCAGTAAAAAGTTACGTAGTTTGTTTGTTAGGTTAACTATTCTACATTATCGGGACTTCATTGTAATTTTTCTGTGATCAATCTACTATTATTGAGAATGATTTTAAATTTTTTTGGCACACAGTCTTCAAAAAGAAAGAGGGATTTAATAGTGCTAAAAATATGTAAAAAACCTTTTTTAAATCTTTATAGCAAGCACCGATATCTATCACAGTATCACATGGTCGAAAAATAAAAGTTATATCCACGCTAAACATACAGGAGACGCACCCGCAAAAGTAATTTTTGTTGAAATTTTATTATAGACACAGACGGACATACATGACGAAATTATAAGCCTTACTGGTTTTACTAAGGAACCCATTTTTTACCAATCTCCTTAAAATAAATACCTCTACTATAATCTGGTTCAGGGGTGCGAGCACGGATCTTTTTGTCGACTTTTTATCGAATGTTTATCAATATTAAACGTCAACTTTGACATAAAGTTTATTAAATTATATCAAATTTGACGTTTAATATTGACAAATTTTCGATAAGAATTCGATAAATAGATCCATGCTTGCGCTACAGGATCGGCAGGTTAGTCGGCTAAGTAGCCTTCTTGGTCCCAAGTAAATCAGATTTCATGGCTTCACGTTCATGATTGCATCGTTAACTTCAATATAATGTGCTTGTAAATCACGCTTACACTAGTAAAAGACAAAATCTAATAGACTATCAATAGACTAGCCTACGGCTGACTTGAAGGAGGTGCTTGATGAAAGAATGGAGTCGGTAATTAGGTGTTGGTAGTTTTATTCCATCTCTGATTATGGAATCATTGTCCTGCCAATTAATATTAAGTTGATTGGTTTGGAGGGTTTCATGAAAAATACAATATTCAATTCCAATTTTTTAATATGCCTATAGGTATATTTGTATAATATAAAAATGTTTTAGAACGTTAAAAGGCCAAAATTAATTCTTCTATAGAAGAGTTTTCAAAAATAATAAATTAAAAGGTATTTCCTAAAAATGTTAACATATTAGGTAGCACATTCTTTTGATTTACTAAGTAGGTATGTAAAAAACCATCATCAACTGGTATGCAGTTGAAGAGTTCAATGATTGCATAATCAGAGACGGTATATAATACTATAATAGTTTGCCAACTGTCATTTCTCCTACAAATTAACTAAGTAATGACTCTTGGATATAGGTACCTAAGCTACTTGTAACCATAAAGTTTACCATAAAATCTTCATTCGTTTTTTAGTACTATAATGTTAATGTTTGATTATAAATTGGTTTACTACAACATTTAATATGTTAAATGATACTATTAAAGTTTTAATTTCAGATTGTCAGTGTTTTACAAATCATCTTTTTTATGTTTGCAGATCATTAGGCTTGCAGCTTGCATCTTTTGAAACGAAGGAAAAAGCTGATTCTATCACTACATACCTTACTAATGCTGGTAAGAATAAATTATATTTATCTTTTTTCTAAACATTTGTAATTTTTTTTCTTTTAACATGAAGTAGTGCAAATTTCGTATAATTACCGTTTACAGGCTACAACAAGTATGATTTCTGGACATCGGGCAACAATTTAGGCACAGATATGTACTTGTGGATGAGTACCGGCCTGCCTTTCAACGCAACATTCAACTACATGCGACGACTGACGGTGGACGCGCCCAGTCAGCAGCCTGACGACAGCATCGACCCTCTTGACGTGCCTCAAGGTAGCACTGCGCCACAACGCACAGCCAGGCACGGGTACGTTGTTATGTTTGCACTAGATATAAGAAAGATTTAAAAAAAGACCACTGATGTCATGAAGATGTTCAAGTTCTTCAAATTTTGCAGGCAATCTTATGAGGAAGTCACATATTCCCATGTCAGGAAACCGATGTAATAAAGATTTTCTTGAAAATAATAGCTTACGCGTTTTTCCCACGACTCGCTCTGCTGGTTGAGTTAACTTGTTTATTAATAGCATAGCATTAAAGGGCAATGCTTTTTAAATTCCCTGAACCGGTTTTACAGCGTATAATATTGCATAAAAACTAGTCGGTATTCCAGAACGGAGCATGTGATGACAAACGGTTGCGTGTCCCTGAAAGCGCCAACCTTCCATTGGGAGCCACAGCACTGTGGCGAGATCAAGGACTTCATCTGCGAGCAGACCCGCTGCTACTACTACAACTACGGCTCCATCCCCGTGTCCTCCGCGCAGGGGTAATGCCAGGTGAGATGCCAGCCGTCTCCGGAGGCCCGCTCCCCGACTAGCCGCGCGCTCCCCCACTTACACATTTAGCGGCTTCTATATACCTACAGGTTGGAGTTTCGATTTCACGAATTTCACCGACCACTATTCAACGTGTCTAAAAGACGACATGATTAATTGTAATAACAATTGGGACACTAGTTTATGATGTAGGTAGTCAGTGTGCTAACAATTTCAGTCCATGTGTGAACCTTGGTTGTACCTCGATGTTTGTTCGTAGCGCGCGGGCCCGCGGGATCAGGCCTCTGCGCCAACCCAACCACCAAACAAGAGCCCTACACCCAGCAGACTATATTTGGCAACTAAGACGTTATCGTCTGTAACTTTTCTAAAACATTTGAGAAGGTCACGTAAACAATTTCAAAATTGACAATATCATTTGGTGGGTGGGTGAAGGGGGCTTTGCTTGGTATCTCTTATTCAAGTGATACATATCAATGTTTATGAAAATAACTTTTTTGTAGTTTAAAATTTACTAATACTTAACATTAATATTTTGGTTGTTTTTAAATTAACTATAACGATTTTTTAACATGACCCATAACAAAGTAAAAAAAATTGTTGAAAGAAAAATTCGATACTTATAACGAGCAGGATTTGAACCTTTCGACTTTCTAGTTAAATAAACAAGCCGCTCTGTGAACTGAGCTTATTCGTAATCCCGCTCGAAATTATTTTTTTCCTCTACGTTCAACCGTCTCAGATGATGGTAGTAATATTTTCCTTTTTAACGTAGGTACTATCGTGTACAAAGCCGGTGCACCACTCTTAAGGTTAGAATCGCTTGCACTCGGCGTCCGAACGTAGCGCTAGCCCGCACCTACGCACGTAGCATCGTTCAAAGCATTTTGTTCACAAACTGGTGCACCGTTCGTGTCCGCGATATTACATACGAGTAGCTAGGTTACCACGTTCAACTTTTAAGTTAAAATCGATGCTAGATACTGATATCACTATAGTTTTTAACAGTCTAATATTTTTAACACGCATTACACGTTCACAGTCCCAGGCTTTAATTTTTGGGCACAATAATTTTGATGGTCAATTCTGTGACACATCATTTAGGTGACTACGTGACCACATGTAACTTCAAAGGTCACCTATATTGGACTTACTATGTTATTGTAACTCAATGTATGGGGAATGAAAACGTGTTAACGCCTGCGACGCAATATGAAAAAGTTGAAAAAAATATTACAAGCATGATTTGATCCTGCGATCTTCTGTTTATCGCCTCTGGCTCTTTGTAATCCCGGTAGCATTATCACAATTTTCCTCTATACAATATCGTCTCAGACGGTAGTAATTCTCTTTCTATAGTTGACCATAAATTGGTTTAAATTAAATTTCACTAAGACTCATTTTCAAAATTAAATTTCACACGCATTAATGGCAACGCTATCTGTCACTTGGTCTTGTAAGCAAAAATAGACTTTTGTTGTTTTGTCATATGCAAACGATAGTCACTCTAAGGGTGGTAAAGTTATTTTATGTTCGACTATACTTGCTAGGAGGTATGTCCAAGTTTAGAATCAGTGCTATATGTATACTGATATCACTACAGTTCTTAACAATTGTTAAATAGTAGGTAACTAATCTAAATTATGAAAAAAAAAAATGAAAAAGAGTAGTGCAAGCGGGATGAATAGTTTAGTTGGTAGAGCGATATTTTTCTTTCGATAAAATTTGTAAATTTGTATTTCGCTTTGTATGCGTTAATGCGTAGTAAAAATATTAAAAATGACCGATATCGTTCGATATCGAGATTGTTGCTTTTTACTAGCGGCTCTCTAACACGAGGGTCGGTATGTTTTATCGGCAGGAAACCGCTATCAATGACGACGACGACGACTGCCCACCCTCTGACGTCATCGTCGCCGTTACCACCGCGATCCGAACACCTGCCGACTCATTTTACCCTCAATGACCTCATCGGCAAACTGCGTCCCACCTCCCTGGACGGCCTACAGTCACCACACATCAAGAAACTTGGCATCCTGTCGTCCGCGTCTTCACCGCAGATTGACTCGCATTATTCGCGCGCGGCAGACGCTCATGCGCACGATCACGAGCAGGAGCAAAAGGAAGAAGCGACGCAGGGCCCATACGACGACGACGAGGGTATGGCGGGCGACGACCCGGCTGCGTACCTGAGCCAAGAGGCGCACGCGCCCGCTGACGATGCGCCCTCCACCTCCGAGCCGGACGCCACCGAGCACTCCGTCCACGCCAGCGGCATGCTGGCGCCCCCCGCCTACTAGTGTCCGGCCCGTCGGATCATTTCTCTATCTTTTGTGACAATTAGGTATTGAGTCTACCAAAAGTATTATTTCAATAATTTGAGGCATTTATACGTATTTTTAAGGTGTTTTACTTTAGAACCTCGGTGTTGAGGGTGCACTGTACGCCTTGTTATATCGATATTCTGTAATGTAAATGAGATTTCTAGTATCGTTATGTTTTCCAGCTTATACATGAATGATTATGGGGATTTCGAAGGTATATTAAGGGGCAATATGATTTAATAAACTAGGTTGAAGGTGCTGGCGACTCGCCTGCGCGCGACTTGCCTCCGTCTTCGCAATGTCAAATATCACAAAATGAGTAGGTATTCCACGTATTAACCTAGGTACATTTTGCTAAGTTAAATAACGTAGAAGCGTTAGATCTCCGGTGTTTTGATGATAAACCGTAAAATGTATTAATTTTATATAAGAAAATTAAGTGGATATTGATTGTTTGGACATATCATTTGAAATACATAGTGGTAGGTATAAGATAGTGTTTATATACGTGACGTACCTAGTTAAGTATATTAAGTTGAAACTCAAGAATTTAAAGAATAGTGATGTAGCGAAGTTAATAAAGTTTATACCTAATAAGAAGCAGATGTTTAATTTTATATCCTCCTGAGCTTCGTTTGACAATGGTCATGATAAATAAACAGATGATAAAATGTAAACAATTCTTTCAGTTTCTTAACTGAAATCCTAAAATGAAAGAAAAAGCATAAACCATTAGTCTTCCCTTATAAACATACAAACACAGACAGTCAAACGACATGGATCTTTTATCATAAGATAACAACAGTAGCTTTGTATTGGCATACACACGCAGCAACGTTTATGATACTAATCATAAACTTATTGATAACCTCAACCTGAAAAATAACTTTAAACACTCACCAGCCGTTGATAACGCCTTCCACATTGAGCATGGGAACAATCTTGAACACGTACTTAGCGCGGAGGGCAGATGCCGCGGGAGAAGCCCCAAGCAAGCAGTCAAGAGTCCCGTCCATTACCCAGGATGCGTTGCTTTCCCCAGGGTGCACACGCGCTGTCAAGAACACTATCTCACGATCCTGTTGGTATATCGGGCAGAAATAAACAAATATATTAAATATTATATTTATAAATAATAATCAAGTATAACTGATGTTTCTATAACTTGCGTGAGTTATATGTACTTATAAATTGAATATTATTACGGCTACTTTAAGACTAGTCGGGCAATCCCAAAATTAACCAGTGCGTAAAGCCGTAAATCTATATAGGGTTAAATTAAATTAGTTGGCGAAACTTCACAGAAATGTTTAGGAATAACCTATTGCAAATAACGGGGCACAACTCCAGACTCCGTGCTGCTACTGAGAATTTCCTTATGGAAAAACCCAATAACACATGCCCGACCCAGGACCTCGTGCTCAGCAGTCGCGCTTGCTACCACTAGACCAACGAGGCAGTCCATACTGTCTCACAATTGGAAAAAGGCCTCCTCTTGCAAATCGAGGTGAAAGAGAACGTTATCTTTCTTAACCACGCTATCTCAGTGCGTATACTGAAATATACATTGTAATTTCGTAAGTAGGTAAATTACTACAAATTCTATAACCACTGAACAAAGAAAATCAGCATCAACTGCTGAATTGGAATTTAAAAAACTGCTTAATTTTCTATTTCTCAGATAATAAATTGTTGGGCGCCACGTATATTCTAGGGCTGATAATATAGAGAAGCTGAAAAATCTTTGTCTAAAGAGCTACTGAGATTGCATATATGATCTTTCTTTATATGTTGAAATTGAGAACCCTCAGAGATCAGATTTTTCAACAGCATTTATACCATCAGTACCAGTTGTCATACAAATATCTTAGAATCCAGTTAGATATACATATACATGGAAAACAGCAGGGGCCTATTAAAGTCTACCATACAAAAATGATTCAGGTCCTATTTTCCCTGATCATCACTTTATTTCCAAGTTGCGATGTTAACTGTAGGTTAAGTTAATTGATCGATAAAAATTAGCAAGAATTTCGCATTAACATGCACAATGTACGCTCAAGGTATTCGCGACATCTTGTATCGTTCCTGGTACAAGAATCCTACGCATCTGGATTCTAAAACATTTTTATGGAGAAAAACAACATACCACTATAGGATTGGAAGGCGTGTCCTCTGCCGAGACCGTTAGCAACGGGACTTCGTTGTTGTTGAGGGAATAGCATAGGGGTTCCGCACGTAAGTACGATCCTGAGGGCATCTGCAAGCTCCACTGCCATATGCGGGTCTGGTAATTGACAAAAATTAACCTTAATGTTTTTATAAATTACTAGAAAGCTTGAAGATAAGGAAGATGAAGAATGATGATGAGTATATACCTTTACCTAATGTACCGAATTTAGTAGCTGGTTTTGAAAAGACTTGGGCGTAGAGAACATTTTGTCCCGGATGACCTAACTGATAAACTTTGTCCAAATATCAATGGCAACGTTTGTTATGATTTAGAGTCTGTTTTAGGCATTTGATTAGAACAACCAGGCTGTAACCATAACCTAAAGCTTTATTATAATTTATGATTAAATTGGAATGCTAGTTGCTTAGCAAAAATTTTTATATAAAGGAAAAAAAAATATATTCACTGTATAGTAGTACTAGTTGCCCCGCGCGACTTTGTACGCGTGATTATTCTACCTCTACGCTCTTTCTACCCTACCTTACACTACTCTACCCTACCCTTCTCTACACCTACCCTACTCTACCCCTACCCTACCCTACCCTACTCTACCCCTACCCTACCCTACCATACTCTACCCCTACCCTACCCTACTCTGCCCCTACCCTACCCTACCATACTCTACCTATACCCTACCATACTCTACCCTACCCTACTCTACTCTACCCCTACCCTACCCTATTTTACCCCTACCCTATCCCTCTATTCCTACCCTACCCCTCTATTCCTTCCCTACCCTACCTCAACCCTACCCTACCCATACCCTAATTACCCATACCATAATCCCATATTTTTTTCTTCTATTCTTATATTCTAGACGGAAACAAATCTAGCAAACCAAAAACCATGAAAATCGGCCCAGCAGTATCCCTACTAATTTTCATGACTTCAACTTTAAAAATGGCAGAATTTCATTCAAACTTTTATTTTCTATATTTTCTCCCCATAGTGATTGAATATCGAGATATACG
Organism: Protodeltote pygarga; assembly: GCA_936450705.2. NCBI lineage: Eukaryota > Metazoa > Arthropoda > Insecta > Lepidoptera > Noctuidae > Protodeltote > Protodeltote pygarga. Next base: position 7,041,746 of record OW388249.2, on the reverse strand, counting down.
TGCATTGATTAGTTATGCCACTATGATGTCTTTTACTAATATCGAATTTCCTACACAAACTTTCACCCCTCCCCCCACTTTTCCCCACTAATGGGTAGAGTTATCAAAAAGCTAAAACACGTCTTATTCGTTAACCGAAAAGCTAATTATCAAGTTTAATGACGGATTTTCATAACAACAAACTTTAGTCCCCTTTTATATCTCCTTAGGGGAAAAAAAATCCAAATTTTTTGATACACGTCTTTCTTATTTTTAGCGCATAAGCTTAATACTCATTTTTACATCTGTAACTTAAAAAATAACAAATCTTCCATACGAACTTTCACCCCCTTTTTTATCCACTTAAGGGTAGATTTAAAAAAAAAAACATTACTCGTCCTTTCATTTATCAACCGAAAAGCTGAATACCAAGTTTCGTACATTTAACGTTAAGAATGACGCATCTACATACAATCTGTTTCCCCCTTTTTTACCTACTTAGGGGGGGAAATTCAAAAAATCCTTCCTTAGTGCACCCCTACAGTACTTAAAGAATATTGTCTCAAAATTTCAAGTCCCTAGGTCCACCGGTTTAGGCTGTGCGTTGTCTGTCAGTCAGTCACGTTACCATTTTATAAGTATAGATAGTAGGTAGTTACAGGTTACTTTACCATTGCAAGTCAACATGCATGTACAACTTTTTCTTCGATACGCTTTTTACCATGTGCCGAGGATGGAATAGTTAAAAAAGTTACATTCTAGGACAGATACAATTATCCGATTCCCTATATTTAGCATTTTAGACTTTAAAACATGACATAGTCTAAAAAAAATTTGCTATTTACCTACGCTAAGTATCTATGATTTGAAAAAAATCTAATCTGATATTTCCGGTAAAAAGCAAGGTTATTTTAGTTGTATTTCTAACAAGCAAGATTTCGATTGAAATTTTGCCGTAGCGACTTTAGTTTAATAGTTTCATTTGTTTTTAACGACATTTAATTTATTTTATTGTAAAAGGAAATTAAAAAATAAATTGCATTAAGGTGTCCTGACAACAATGACGTGGAAACTATATAAAAAGTCTTAATGTCAAGGACATAAGAGTGTGAATGTTACTAAAGTTACCAACAAGCGTAGGGAAATCTTTAGATTGGAAATTTTATAGCCTGTCTAAGATCCTTACAGGACGCAACTTAATGCTGTTTTTATTTTAGTTTTTGCATTCCTAAAGTAGCTTAATAGAATTAATCTATTACTATTAAGATTCAAATCTTTGTGGGAATTGAGCGACAGTTTAAAAAACCGGACAGTCAAAAAATCTTGATTGTTTCTTCCGTGCAATGCTAATAATATGCATGGTAATTAGAGTTCTGTACATTTTACGAGGCTTGTGCTTTAGAAATGTCACGTTAAGTAGGTACAAGATCTTTAAAATAATGGTCAGTTCTTTTTGACCATTTATCTACCTATCTTGAGATGTATTCATTATTTTTTTTTTCAAGTATGGGAGAAATATTGATAAGTATATCGTGATCTTCCACATTTTCCAAATTGCAAAGACAAAATAGTTAAGTACCATTTTCTCTTCTATTTGTGAATCTATTATATTTTTATTTGTTTAGTAGTTATTGCCGAATTTTAGTGTTATTAATACATAATCGTAGAACATTCATAGGGTAACTTGGATAGGATTGAGCTTCTCTATACAGACATGCTGGATTATCAACTTTTTACTGGAAATCGGATTGTACGTCGTCCGTCTTTATGAAGCCTTATTATTTTGGCAATGGTTTTAAGATTTAATATTGTTATAATTCTAATTTTCACGTGTTTATAATTTATTTTTATAATTACTTTTTTTTAATAAAAATGGGGAGGTAAATGAACATGGGGTTACCATAACCGGGCGCAGATGGATAAGTGATTTTAGACACCTAAAAGACACTAACACCAAAAGCATTGCTGGCGTTTGAAGAGATTAGGCATCCGGTTCTCTTCATTGACCGTTCGAAACACAACATACGTACGTACGTAAACGTCCGAATACTATTTCATATAATTCCGATTCAGATATTCTGTGAGAGGGTGGTATCCCAATCGAGCTGGCCTATCACCATAATAAAATAATAAATATTGTTAGTAATTCTTCAATTCTTACCATCATCATAGAATAAGTGAAGGGGAAGTGATACGCGAGATAGACCACATCGTTGGAGTAAGGGAACTCGATGTTGAAGGTGACAGTCAGGTAGCATTTGTTGTGATTCTTCTGGTTCGCGTAGTGGTAGCTGTTGCGATAGTAGCAAATGTCTGAGCCTACTCGCACCCAACCTGGTAAAATAACTACATATTTCAGAATAAGCTAGAAGACGTGAGTGAAAAATGATTCTAAGATTTATAGATAGTTCCATCCGCGAAGAAGCGTTTTAATCTTCTTATTGTAATATTAGTGTGTATCAACAAAATTAAACCACTAACAGAAGGTTGCACACTTGTAATGTAAGCGATTAAGAAGAGAGTGGGGCGCGTATTCGTTAATGGCATTATCTATAATTACATGGGAATTAGAAAAATACTAAGTTGAATAATGGTTTTGTGGTCATTACAAGCATAGCGTTAAACTGAGTAGGTTCCTTCGGTAGTAGAGAGATGCAGGGTGAATGTGAGTGTGACGTAACAGAACTGTCTCGCTATACACGGTTAATGTCCAACTGACGTCACGCACGCGTCATTTAACGAAAACACACAAACCCTCCCGCATCGTTCCACTACCGCAGAACTCAGAACTCAGTTAAGCGCTATGCTTATAGTAAACTAAAGTGTAAGTAATCACATGCACCACTATGATAACATCGTTGAACATTATGATGAATAACAAGTGTGATTGTTTACCTGGTCTTCCAATAACGGCCTCTTTCACGGAATACATGACGGGTTTCATGCCAAAGTTGAATTGGCTATCAGACTTCTCACAGTTGACAATGTTGAAGATATAAGGGCGTCCCTGCTGCATATTTCGGACTTCAAAGTAGAACCACTGATGACGTTTTGTCGAGTTCACATCTGGCATGAGGATCAGCTCGTATTCTCTCGGACCTACCTGAAGTTACTTATCTTGTAGATATGGACAGATTACAACCAGAAGATAATATGAAAATGTGGTAGATGTCATGATTACTAATATAGAGCGTTTGATCATTTTGTAGATTCCCTTCCTCGTACCTGGGCGATCGTGCTCTGCTCAAGACAGATGCGAGAAAACACGGGACAAACGAATTTTACCATAAATGAGACTAAAAACGTATCGTAAAAAAACTCCATCAAAAAATACCCCTATAAAAAAACCTCTAAAAAATCGTTTAAGCCATTTTCGAGTACGCAATTACAAAAAAATATAATTTATAAATCTTGCTCGTAAACGATTTCGAGCTTCTCCATGCTTTGGAAGAAATGTTAAGCAGTGGAGCTCGATTGCTGCCGCTTAATATGTCTAGTAGACTAAGCCTCGTGGCCGAGATGGAGGACTTATAGACTTCAATAATTCCAACTGCGGTGCGGGTAGGTACAAAACCTACCTTCATCTATAGGGAAAGGGTCAGTGTAGTAGAGGTATAGTGACCTATTTTCTCTTACTTTTATTAATGCAGTGGGATAGTAAGGACTAGTTTATTATTATTATCTGCTATATGAATAGACAAAGACAAAATAGTTTAGTTTTTTTCTCTTCTGCCTGTGAATCGTTTTTTATTGTTTTTTTTAACAAAATTACGGTCGATTTTAAAACAATTTTACTACCTCTAGATAAATTAAAACAGTCAAGTTTTAGGTAAAAATATCGATGATTACCTGAATAACTTTCCTCAGATTTCCGGACTCAAATCTCGACTCAAAGGCGAGCCTCGAAGAGAAACTGTTAACTTTGGTAATTTCTTGCTCATCAGTGTTACTTAGGCTTATGTTCTCTGAACTGAAACTGTAAGGAAATTATAGAGACTTACAGGTCTTACTTCTAAAATATTTATCGTCATTAACGTTAGACCTTATGTAGAGATGTATAGTTACCTCTTTTGAGCAGAAGTGTCAGTAGCAGCTGCAGCACTGCATAGCTGATCCAAATCAAATACTGTTTCATTCATGTATGCTTCTGGATTAATAGCCCTATCTACACATGACAGGAGTTTTAATCTGCAAAAAACAAATATTAAAATAAAAAAAATGTATATTGCCATATCAACAATTCACATCTAGTCACTTTCATTCTCATGGAGAAGACAAAGGCGTTATGTGTGTAAGTATGTTGGTAAGAGAGACAATTTGGTGAGAGAGAGAGAGAGAGAGAGAGAGAGAGAGAGGGAATATTCATTTTTCAGTAGCCACAGACTTATTTTCTTTTGCATTGCTTTTTGTAAGTGAGATTATGTAATATTTTATCAACTTTGATCAAATTGTAATTGTATCCCGCTCATATCCTATCTCTTTTTCAATTTTTTCTAAGAAACTGTAATAATTGATACATTGTTCCGATACTGTGAACAGTTCTTATTGTGGTCAATTTAATGTAAAAGAAAATAATGATAGTGACGTCGTCGACGTTAATAATCGAAGATTTATATAAACATTCTAAATGTGTTGTAAATATTCGAATCATTATCCTTCTAAATTCTATCCGGTTATAAATCTTTGAGTTTAAAGTAATATTTGTCATTGTCACGGCATCACGCCATTTTGTGATGTAATAAAATGCAAAGTTCATAATATTATTTTAAATACTAGCCTGCACGCAGTTCGCTCCATCTTGTTCAAGGGCTCCGGCTGGTTAAAACTCCAACCGCCCATCATATCAGGGTACGCCACTTTGACGAAGGGTATCACACTTTTAACTCTGGTAGATATTGTGCAGTAAACACTAGCAAATGAGCCGTACTTAGAAATATCTTTGTGTATTTTTAGTGACGAACACGATGTAGTAGCTAAAACAGAGATTAGAATTAGAATTTGTCAGAGAAGCAATAATTGCTACATCTAAATATATTTTTTTAATATTAAACTTACAGCTACTTTCATGAACTTTATGATATTGCAAAAACGAGGCTGTCTGAGATGGACCCGTTCCGTTTTCATAATCAGTATTGCCTAAAACGGCAGTAAGTGAGAGGTTTAGGCTTGAAGGCACACTCCTGTTGGCGCCTGCTTGCGAGACCAGAAAGTCTTCCAGTATAGACCCTCGCGAATTAGACCGACTTTTAACAAGTTTGATTTGCTTATTGTAAGAACCAAATTCTTTAAAATAAATAAAATATCTGAAAAATAAAAAGTTTCATTATATATTAGTGATTTCATATATATGCCTTAATTATTTTGAGTTTTAAAATAAATTGTTAGATCATCAAGAAGAAGTAGACACTGTCGTTTAGTTCAGCATAGGTAATAATATTTTGCACTTATCTGAATGCGGTACAAAAGGGTGTGTTTTGGTTACGTCAAATGACGCGTGACTTCAGTCAAAAAAGCGAGGAAGACGATAAAGGAATCATCTAGTCATCATCTGCCTAGCCTTTTCCCAACTATGTTGGGGTCAGCTTCCAGTCTTACCGGATGCAGCTGAATACCAGTGTTTTACATGGAGCGACTGCCTATCAGACCTCCACAACCCAGATACTGGGTTACACGATACCCCTTGGTAAGACTGGTTGTCAGATTTCGGGCTTCTGACTACCCGTAACGACTGTCAAAGATCTACAATTGACATCCGGGGCCAACAGCTTAACGTGCTATCCGAGGCACGGAGAGTGATAATTGAATTGTGAAAGGAATCATCTAGTAAGGTGCGCAAATCAAATTTACATAATAATATCAATTATTATTTCATAGATCTCGTTAAAACTACGAATACAAGAATATAATGAATTAATTTGTTCAAATATCTAAGTTTTATTATTTTGGAACCTACAACCCTATCTGCCGGCAACCCCTAAGGGTAAGTGCCGCATTGTGCAAAGGTTGTTGCAACTGCAAGCGTTGGAAAATTGTTAAAGTGCCGTGCGAGTCGTATCGGTGCCGTTTGGCTCGTATAAATTTAGAAATTATATGTCCGACTTATCATAAAACATGAATGAGGTCAGTCGTACACAATTAGATTAACTACAATAAATTTGTTCAGCAATTCCTAATCTCGTTGTACATGTACTTAGGAGATATAATATTGACTAAACTATTTGCATCCGTTAAAAATAGCAACGTGTAAAAATTGTGAATACTTTTTCAAGTCTTCTATATCTCTCTCATTAGGATTGATCCAAAGTGAGCTTTGTAAACTGTCGCCACTTTTTATAATCTGGGCTTTCTCTGTTTCTTCATTACTTTCAGTTTTTATATCACTATCATCAAACTCCATGTCTGGGAACTCATCGATGCCTTCAGTATCTGTATCTGGACCATCGTCATCTAAATCTGAATTAATAGTTTTAGAATCTGAGTTTGCTGCATCTTCCTCGTCCTCGTGACAAGGCCACGAAGCATTAGTGCCTGAGAATAAAACAGATTTCAGCAATACGTGATTATAGTCGATATAGAGATAATGCAGTTTAAGAATGATTTCTACCTTTTAATATGGGATTGAGGTTAAATGATGCTGGGCTGGAGGCTGGCACAGGTAAGGCTTGGTGCTTCAAACACAATGTTATTACTGAACATACTCTTGCTAATAGCCCATCAAATTCTGGCTCATCTGGACACTGCGAGCAAAATCTGTGCAATGTCTGGACATGTTTTTTCGTGCACAGTGCTCTACGACCCGCCTCTGAAAATTTAATGTTATGGTTATGATTTACTTTAATAAATATGATTTTTTGAATAACTTTAAATAAATCGAGTGCCTTCTAAGTTTTAATGGTGATATTAGTTAGCTTTCTACATGATTTAAACTGAATGCTTCTCTGTAAATTGAAGAACATTTATCACAATACAATGGACATACTTAAAATACGTACTGATGTTGCATAGGTGCTGAAGAGTTTGAAGTATGTGTGCGCATATCTTGAGCCTCATGCGTCCTTCGTAGCGATCCCACCGATCGAACACCCTGAGAAGCACGTTACATAGGCCTGTCTTCACGATCTGCATGCAGCACACCTCTGTGTGAGTTACGCACGTGTGATCAAGTGACAAACACATCATGCCGCATTGGACATGCAAACATAAATTTGAAACAAAATAACAGAAATTTATTAACGACAAACAGGCCGAGTAGGTAAATGCTGTATTGCGTGTAGGAGTGTATCGTATTGTTTTAGATATTATCATTCCATCGAGGCATTAACAAATTTTTGTGTAGGTACTGTCATTGATATTGTGCGCAATCTATTGTCTGTATAACATATAAACAGTAGAAACATCAATCATATTAATCACTATGATGTATCGCTTAGAAAGAAATAACTTTGTCCACTTAACTGTTTTTACTGAAATAATCAACAGCATCAAGGCACAGCCGCAGTCTTGCCGTAGGGATGAAGCCGAGGCTGACCAAAACACGTTCGTAAGTCGTAACTGCACCATCACGGATCAAAATGGAGGTAGTAACGGCTGTAATCAAGAATAAAAAAATAAATACTAAAATCAGATAAAAAAAAAGCTGATCTTATTTATGACTAAAATATTCCTTAGACTTTAAATATCAGAAACATAATTATAATCAAAAAAATACTTTACGTAAAAATCTAGTATAATCGCTTGGTTTGTTTGTAATTTTGTATGCGACTGATAATAAATCTGGGCGGTACATTGCTCGTAACCGATGATTTTTGTGTATAGTAGCTTTATATAAATATTTTATACGAATACATTACTTTAAAACATTTACAAAATAATAATACAAATCTGACTCGCTCAATTCAACTTTGCAATATAAAAAAATTGTACTTTGTTTAGTCCCTAAACGAAACAGTATAAAATAAAATCGCCGTGGCGCCTATGTAACGGACCCGCTTTGCAAGCGCCTGGTATGTACCAATATGACTTTTTCAATGACATATGTACTTTCTTAGTTAATCTAAGACACCACTGACTAACGGTGAAGGAAAACATCGTAAGGAAACCTGGACTTAAAAGTCTGAAATCGCCAAAACGCAGTGAGCTAGCGCGGTGATTAATGCTCAATCCTTCTCTGTATGAGAAGAGGCCTTTGCCCTACATTGGGAAAGTTACAGGCTAATTTATCACTACATAGTATAAAACAAAGTCACTTTCTCTGTCCCTTTATCCCCATGTATGCTTAAATCTTTAAAACTACGCAACGGATTTTGATGCGATTTTTTTTAATAGATAGAGTGATTGAAGAGGAAGGTTTATATGTATATTGCACCCGTGCGAAGCCGGGGCGGGTCGCTAGTTATAAAATAAAGTACAATCAGAAAGAGAAAACTATAAAAATACTTACCATTTTTGGCCAATTGTTTCATTATAACAAGTAAAGGGAATATGAGTTTGTTATCCGTAAAATGTCCCTTTAGTATAAGATGCATAGTTCTTACACATCCAAGCATCCTCACTTTCATCGCAAATTTTGGATCTGAAAACATTTTTGTTTAGTGATATAAAAATATGTATAAATCGTGGAACGTGCATGTGACATAATGGAATAAAATAGATATAAAAAAATCAGTACTCAATTAAAAATTAATAGTGGTAACCTCGTGAGCTAAGAGGTGCAAGTATCCAGAGAAGGTCTTGTAGCACCAACTCTGTGCCAGCGTGTCGATCTCTCTTGTCATGCATGGTCCCAATCACCCTGCGTATGATTACTTGTGTGCCCTTTAACTGTATGAAGTCCTGTGCGCACTGGTGCCGGGCCAAGTTGTTAGCTGGAAGCAACCGCGTGTATTAAAGTCCGTACCTCTCGGCGCTAGCGAGGCGAGGATCCACACAAGGTCCTGCATCAACAGCTCGGTGCCAACGTTGCCGTCCCGTTTGCTGTGCGTTGTTATCATCGTGCGGATCACCACCTGCGTGCCGTTTATCGATATGAAGTGCTGTAAGCACTGCTGCCTTGCAAGGTTGTTCACTGAAATAATTGTCGATATCGACCAATTTTGTAATATAATTTAGGGAAGAGGAATTTAATACTGACATAATTTTTAAATAATGGATTGATTTTTAATTTATTTAGTTATTATTTCATTTGTTATTACATTTATTTATAGTAAGTAAGTTATAGTTTAATTTATTAAACCTGACCTTGGCATTTACAATGTCCCTGTTGTCTTAGTTATTTTACTTTATGGATAAATCGATGTTGAAATATCTATGTTAATTTGATTGAACACAGCAGTGCAGTGAAATGACAATTGAATTGACAATCGCTCCAGTATTAGATATTACAAGGCTGTATTGTCAATTTGTCCAATGTCATCTAAGTGAGCTCTTCTTAAATGTCAGTAGGTAGGCCAAAAAGGACGTACCAGGCAGAAAGGCTATTAGCAAAGCAATTGTTGAAATGCCAGTGTTGCTTAATACCTTACGTGCAGTTATCGATATACATTTTAATTATACGAAAAAGTAAATGTGCAATTATAATAACACGTGTTGTAGTCGATTTCGTTTAATGTCATTATTTTGTTTTGGCAACTTGTTAATTTATTTTAACTTATGATAAATACATGCAGTGCTACTATATTTTTGCGCTATGTTGATTAGTTTGTTTACATTTATTTCGATAATTCGCATTTAAGTTCAACGTATTTACATTTTAAGCGGCACACTTGAACATACCCTTTTTAACCGCGGGCATTTTATTCTCTTTTCCTGTTTTTTTTGTTTCTTTCTTCTTGTTTCCAGGTGTCTCAATGGGAACTAATTTATAAAAATAACGTTGATAAAATTGTGTGCTTCTTAATTTGTGAGTCTTAAAAAATACGCGTGCATTTGGTTACTCTTCAGGATATTCATTAAAGCTAAAATATGTTAATGATCTCATTCTGTATATAAAAAGAGAAAGGCACCAAGAAAGACGCAGATAAACAAATTTTACGAAAACAGCTAGACTGGTCTAAGATATTAAGTTGTCCAATGAACAGATTATGACGAAACTTGATAGCGAGATATTATCTGCACAGTGAATTGCAACTGCGTCTCTTTGTATAATATTTGTGTAAAAATATTTACCTGAACATTTTTTTCCTTTTCCTGGTTTTAAACATAAAACTTCCCTTAATATTGATGTTATATATGTGGCAGTGGCTGTGTCTCTGGAGCTCTGCAATATACAAGACAAATTAAATTGAGTAATCGCTGGAGAATATAAATTTGTGAATATATCCATTTTATTGGCGATACTTACTTCTAATATTGCAATTAGCATCTGTATGGCTCCCGACTGTTTGTTCCATAATTTATCCAGTGTGCTTTGACGAACATGTTTATCTATAAACAAAAAGATTGGGTAATAATTCAAGGTTTCAGAACACAAGTATTTTCGATAGTGTTTATAAATGGAGTGACATTATATTGGTGCGAATGTCAGAATGTAGGGTTGTCGTCGGTGCGTGGACAGGGCGTCCTCGTGTGAAGGTGCGAGCACGATGACCGTGCGTCGGCGCAGAATGCCTGCCACCACATCGCTTCCGCAAGTCTTTTTGTTCTGATACAACAACTGGAGTAGAGCATCGGTACCCGAGGTCGACTAGTGGTCTTTGAAAGTAATAATAAAGCCAGTAAATAGTATTCCGGTACCTATAATTGCAACTATACTACGTTTACTAAATCATTTTTGTCTGAATCGTCAACAAGCTTTAATTAAAGTAATTGCTCGATATCTTTTCAAATGTCGTTTGTGACTGTTATGTTAATTTTATTAAACGATTTGAAACAAAATGTTAATTTGGGGTTTTTATTTTTATGGACCAGTTAATCCTGATTATGTTTTTTAATGTAATACCAAAATTGTATTTAAACTACGGCAAATTATTCATTATCATTAAGTTAAACTGTTATTTAGTAGGGAAGATCCTGTCAATTAATTATGAGGGCCAATTTACGATGTGATTGGAGTATGGTTAAGTTATGAAATTGAGAATAATAACGATTTTAAAATCGACTAGCTTCCTTTATTATCATAAGAACGTTATTCTTGTTTTCCTCCGGGACGGTACTTTTTTCCGGGATGAAAGCTGAGACCATAGGGGCCAGGAGCCCGGAAAATTTACAAAGACCTATCTGGGCGTCTGGTCGCGGCAACTTGTGACTAAAATGGTCTGTACCTAGCCCAAAGGCCAAGTATAGCTATTCAACGAGGAAATGCAGCCAGCATCTTGGGAACATTGCCTACTGGTAGCGGTCTTTTATTTTTATTTTTATTTTTCTTTATTTATTTTTATGGCAGTTTTATTTAATTTTGTTTTGTAACTTATCATTTAAAATTGTTTTTTTTTTTTCAATATTTTATTGGTTTGTGTAAATGTGTGTGTTGTCCAATAAACAATTTTCACTTTTAAGTGCAAGCATTTCAGAAGAGATAAAAAATATTAAGAGAAAAAGTGATACATATCATTCTTAGAGCCAACCCAACAAATTTTCATTCAGCTATGACAAATATCTCACATGAGCCTGTCACCAATGATAATATTTTTTTCAAATTGTTAACACAACTTGTATTAGTTATCTGTTTTCTCTTTAAAAATCTTGACAACAGAGTGCGGAAGCGCATAATTAATTCAAGTACATTGTTGTTTATGTTGTATCGCGAAATGCAGGCATGATGGCCTAGTGGAGCAGTAGTGACAATGACATGCCGTCTGTTAGCTCTGGCGAGGCGCCAGCGGGCCACGCGCGTGGCAGCGACGGCGACGTCACCACGGCAAATGCTGCGCGAGCAGTGACCGGCCGACACTTCTCTAAATACATGTTAACACAGAAATTTCTAGAATATTTATACCAACGCCAAATCAATTTCCCACCGGACGTCCCGGTTATATGGTGATTGCTTTGATCAACTTTGTTTATATTGAACATAAAACAACCCTCATGCGTTAAGTTAGGTTAGGTGTCGGGCAGTGAGATGAAGATCTTGAAAAAAATACACTTTTAGGCACACCTATTTATGCAGTATCTTCATGTCGATAAAGTTTATGTGGCATTGTGCAGTAATTTAGATTTTGAAATTTAGATTAATGGAATGCAAACAGATGCATAGTGCAAGCGCACAAGTATGGGGATCAGTAACTGACGCTTTTGAATCAATTCTCAACTCGCACTAAGGCCGCCATCGATAGTGATAACGGCGAGATGAGGCTGCCTAAAGGCATATAATATTATTTGAGACCACCACAATCCACTCTAATATGTATGTATACCTTTGTTCACCTACTGGAAAATAACATAATATTAACAGACTATCTGTTTCTTGTATATGACGAATACTTACATCGCCTAATGGCACTATTGTCTAACATTTTTGTTTGTAACGGATATAACATTTTTGTTTTGTTTGTAACGGAACAATTAACGGATATAAAAGACGATAGGATATGAATTTAATATGTATCAACATGCTATTAACTACGACGGAAACACAACTCTTGGTGGCCGGTGCCAATAGCATAATTGTAAACATGTCCCTGTCTACAGTTGGCAGATATTTAATATTAATATCTAGATTGGCATTACTTACATGAATTTTAATACAAAGTGAGACAGTAGACTCATGTAACAAGGTGTTTAGCCTGTGTTCACACCTAGCTCACAGTCAGCCGCTGATGTAGGACATTAACATAGAAATGTTATTTTCAATATTTTTGGACATTAAGTAGATGCCGTAGATGGGCGTTACGCGGCTTTCATTTATATTACGCGTTACGTTACGTTACACGGCATTTCATTTATAGACTGTCTGAGAGCTAGGTAGAATCATAGCCATAGAGTATTCAAGAAAATATAGAGTGATAACGTCAACCACATTCTGTTGTGCGGAGCGAAAGCAGGTCTCACCATACAAATGTTAAAATGTCATTTTTTCAAATTATGTTTTCTAGACGTTTTTCAAAATTTAACTCAACAGTTAACCATGATATAAGCTAAAATGTAACTTTTTCGCTCGTGGAGCCTAGTGGAACCGCAGTCAATCGAGGTATGATCGCAAACGGAGCTCGTGGCGCGGCCGCGTTTTTCATACCCGTGCTCACGGTTCATACATCTATAGGGTTGCTCTATATTTTCTTATATACTCTAAGATCATAGCCTTACCCTGAAGATTATTTTTTGTAAAATAAAGGCTAGTTAAAGATGCAGGCATTTTTTTATGCAGATTTTTTTATTGTTGTACGGTTTGTTTTTTTTAGTAGTCGACTTATTAATGTCGGTTGAGTGTTTCTTAGTGAAACGTTGACATTTTATATGTATACAAAATTGGCCCCATTAATTAATGGATTCTTTCTGTCATCTGATGTTTGTTTTAGATTGCTGTTACGCCAAGAGCAATTTATTTAAATCAAATCAAAGTAATTCGTTAATCCCTACTTTTGTACGATTTGCATTAATTTCGTTGTCTACAAACAAATATTCGCATACTCGTAGTCAAATACTTTTGAAGATTCCTTATAAGTTAGTAGAGTAGAAGGAACCACTTAAGTAGGTATTTGTTTTTCTTCTAAAGATCGGCCCAAAAGGTCTTGTTTTTATATTATTCTATCTACATTAATAACTTCCAAAACATTGCCAAAATAACTTAAATGGTAATTTATTTGAGTGATAGCTATAATTTATTACTGACACAATAGAAATACTCGACGATGTTCAAATTCTAGACGCCTATAATTGGTCACATTTGTTGAAAATTTGGCTGTCATTCAACACTCGTGTTTATTTTGTCTGTGTAGAGGTTGAATAAACAATAGTCTTAATTATTTGGAATTGATTTAGATATATGGACCATTAGTAGCATCATTACTTCACAAACGTAGTTCCGCATATTATTATCTAAGTACTTATTGTAAATTATTGCATTGAATTAACGATGTCATAAATCTTCGTAAGTAGAAAGAATTAAGCGCTGAAAACTGAATTAACAAGAATGAAAATGGTGTTCAGCTAAATCAAAGAGAATAAAACCAAGAAGAAAAAAAAGGTTATATTGTCTTTGAGCCAAATACTATCATACGTTTAATTTCCAACTGATCCGATAGATGTTGTGTTATCAAAAATCATAAGGAGAACCAGCCGGTCTCTTGTGATGAATGTACCAACAAACAGCATTATAAATTTGAAGAAAGAATCTCTTTAAAAAATATAAAAAGTCAGTTTACTACTTAGACAAAAGATACTTTAAAAGTTTATATAAGTTTTTTTTTGTAGAGCAATGTATACAAACGTTATATATTACGTATGTTGGGGAGTACCGGGCGTCAGACCAATGTCAAGGCGAAACTTGATTTACGCTGCCACAGAAATAGATCGGCTTGCGCAAACATCATTTTAATTGTTACTGTTTCAATACTTTTCTATAATTTATTAAGTCTGTACTAAACATTTTCTTTTAAGTTTTAAGTATCATATCAAATCATAATTGATTACGAGAGCAAAAATTATCCATTCTGAAACTGAAATGTCATTGGCCAAATAAATACATTTGAAGTAATATCTCGAATTTAAAAACGTATTTCGATTTACATTCGGAATACCGCAACGTAACACTAAAAGTTATTTATCGGTTCCCAGCCAACACTTAATATTCGCCGCGGTACAAAAACTTACGGAAAATCATACGAAGTGTAGGAGTTTCCCCTTGGTACTGTTTGTACCAGTTGTTAGTAATTGAACAATGGCCGATAAGTTTCGGATATCGCTGAATAAATTAACGGTAACAATTGGTGTTGGGGCACGGGTGGGGCTTGGCCGAGGGCCCAATGCACCAAACCCTTACTTTATATACTTATATCACGCGATATTACTGCAGTGATGACACCTCGTAGTCTGATTTACGTCTTTTTGCCCCGGCTCAGGTTTTATAGATAATATAAAGACACGCGAAGAGCTTTCGTGTCACACCAATTATAGTGAGTATACAAACAGAGGTCAAAATACGATTAGTGTGTGTAGCTTTAGAGTGAGTTAGTGTTAGTTCATTAATAAAGTTTCATTTAAGACATGCAGAAGTAAAATACAGTAATTTAATTTAATAATTACAAGGGCTAGGTGACTTGTTTCTATTTAGCATTGCATTGAATTAAAATAATTGTTGAATGGCTAGTTATACTCGTACTTATGTTTTAGAATAATAACTTCCGTTAGTCATACTTACCTATTATATCAATTTCAATCAATTTTGGCAATGCCCGACTAGTATCAGTTATAGGTATGATGCCGTAGCAACTGTTGTAACTAATTATTAATGGTCCTGGTGAAAAGGCAGTCTTAACTTATAACTACGGGTTCCAAAAGTAAAATATTAGTCTACTTGGCAGTCAAAAGATATAAAACACGAGTATAAAAGCGTGTTATTTAGTCAATTTCCAAAAGATTGCTTTTAAAGGCAATGCCCTTTCGTGCGCCATTACCCCCCATATAGGTACAGAATAATAGTAGGTACATTGCCCCATGCAACACCCTGTACACAAGTTTTCTAAATAAGTCATGTACGTTGAGGTGGTTTAGGTTCTCACGCGACGTGTTTGATTTACCTTGAGACCATAAAATCGGAAGATGCCTTATCGTAATAAAGTTGAACGATGTTTTTATACGCTATACACTACTTAAGGGTTTTGTGGGTTGAAATGTAAGGCGAACTCGCGAACTTCGCGTAGTGAAGGTAAATTCATTCATGGAAGTAACATTTATGTTAATATCTTTGAATAGTACTAGTTTATTTTTATTATTTTGACGTATTCACCTAATAGAAATGTTTGAATATTCCAAAGTATTTATTATCTGCCAGATAGTATCTGGATAGATGTCAAGTTTTAATTTCCACTGGCTTTGAAAATAATTTTATTTACGATAGAGTTAAATTTAATTATGACAACAGTTCATTTTATGAAAATCATACGAAATATTGCTACTCGATGTCGAAGTGGGTGACAAAAATATTTTGTTTATTTTATCGTCGTAATTTAAGCCCTTGAAAATCTTACAAAATTAAAAAAAGTGATTTGTGTCAAATAGTGAATAGAATTTTGCCATGAGAAACAGATAAAATGTAGGTAGGTATTGAATAGTATAATTATGTAATACTAGCCATTCCCCGCGACTTTGTCCGCGTTAAATTAATTTGTTTATGTTAAAAATAGTTATGTACTTATGTATTTGTTTTTGTATGTCTATGTATGTAATATTGTTTTTGTAAATACACGTTAATAAAGCAGCCAGATAGCCTGTTTTTTTTTACTTGAATTACAGATGCTGTTATTTTTTACTGAAAACTCAACTTTTTCAGAATAAAAAATAGCCTTTAGCACTCAGGGATAAAGTAGTTTCCTATTGGTGAAAGAATTTTTAGTATCGGATTGGTAGTTTATAATATTCTCTATCTTATTCTCTCTATAATATTCTCTTTATAATATTAGTGTAGATGACGTACTTCCTGAGTATGTAATTGAAAAAAAAATATAATTTGAAAGTTGTGATTGTAAGATGTCGTCAGCCTAATTTGCTAACTAAATAAGGGTCTAAATTACAATCGTACGATGTATTTATCTTTTACTTCGCCACAATTTAAGTAAGCATACTTTTGTATAATCATTTGTTACCATCAATTTTGATGAAACGCCATCGCGTTACTGTTTTTGAAAAAAGGCTTTTCGCGACCCACTTCGTAAATCATCGAGATAAAAGACTTTTCCCCAACATAATCCATGGCCGTACCAGTTACGCTTCGTGAAACTATTAAAGGGTATTAAGGGTAAATTAGACCGAACCGTTATCTTTCTTTTAACACATTAAAGAACTTTTGATGGTAAACTTTGACAAGCTATGATGAAATAGAAACAAAGTTAAAGTGTTTCCGTTAAACTAAAGCTATTAATCTTTTATTGTCACGCGAATAACCTACTTCCTTTTAGAATGTGTTGAAGTTTAACTTCGTGAAAGCAGAAGGATTGAAACGGAAATGAAATTAACTTTAGTCGGAAGTTGCATTTATTTCTGTCAAATCCTTTAGTTGCGACTTTTTACACGTGTATAATTTGTAAATTTGTATAATTTCATATTTTTCATCCCCTAAAATACATACCTACTTACCTAAATTCCGACTTAGTTTTTACTTACCTTTTAACACAATAAAGTATATTCGAATTTTCACGTCTCTAACTTAAAAAATTACGGAGTTTTCTATTCAAACTTAAAACCCCGCTTTTCACGCCCTCAAGAACCTTTTTTTCAAAAAGCTAGTACAGTATGTCTTAGTTTTTACCCGATAAACTAAATACTTACCATTTTTCACGTTTTTATGCTAAAAGTAACGAATTTCCTAAACAAATTTTCAACCTCTGTAGGAGAAGATTTTTCAAAAAATCTAAACACTTATTTCTTTATTTTTGGCCGTATAGTTAAATACCAAAATTTCACTTTACAGATTTTCATACAAACTATACCTACAATTTTTTAGGAGTAATTTCCAAAATTCCTTCCTTAGTGGATGTTTTTTAGTGGAGTTTATAGAGGAACCTATGTTCAAAATTTCCAGTTTGTAGGTCCGGTTTAGGCTGTACGTTAATATTCAGATTTTATGATCACTGATTTTTTTTGCGCAGTACCTACCCTAAATATTTTCGAAGTTTAAAGTAGCCTTTATGCTATATAAAGTCTAACTGCTAGTGGAATTTACAGCAGAATCGGCCCAGGGTTTAAAAGATTACACGAGACAGATAGAGAGACAAACATTTAAAAATTTGCTTTTTGGTTATATGCCTATAACTATGTGAATTTAGAAAACAGTTGGTTCTATTTTAGTAAACTTAGTCGGTTGTGTGACCTCTGCCCGTTCTTTGGATAACGATTTTGTTGCCCGGCTCGGCCCCGTTGAACTTTTAATGTTTCACATAAAGTGTTAGCCCTCTTATTGGATGTGGTGTTAGCGAGAATATTATACTGTAACACCAAAACATTGCAGCTGTAATCCGTCTAATTCAATGTCAGTTCCTCAATGAATAATTCGGGCGAAGATTAATATTTGTACCAGCTGCACTTTTCTTCTTTAGAAAACGTAAATATTATTATTATAAAATCTAATAAAATAAAAGATCATTTTACACAGACATTTTTCTTAGAATACGTATTTGCTTCGTGGAATACACTCACATTCATGAGTGATGTATGAAATATGTATTATATCACTGTAAATGTGTTCTTTTTGACATACAAATGAGTGAATCTTTTAACTTTTTTGTTCGTCCATTACCGAGTATTTCTCAATTATCGCTTTTGTGTTCTTTTTCTAGGTATTAACGAGAGATGCCGTCAAAATCCAACAATTGGCAGATTGCCAAATGCAGTTCGTGTGGGTACCACTACAACGCTTTACTTATACCTATATGTAGACGATACGCTCACTGAATGGGATCTGATAGTGCTTCTCAATGTTTGTACGCGTAGTTTGGTCTAGACAGACAGTATAAGTCAATACATTTATTGATTCGACTCGATTTATTTCGGTAAAATTACTTTCATTTGAATGGGAGTCAATTCTGTTTACAAATATTTTTTTTTAAATCGAACTGCACCTCTTTTTTTGTGGCTGGGGGAAGTAAAATATGTCTTCCGCATAGCGCACGTCCGATATACGGTCCCCACATACGGTTATGTGGGGCTCGCACCCACTAAAAACGTCTCCCCCTGCGTATTCCTCGCACTGTATCGGACGGGTCCGGGTACCGCAAGCGCGCCTCGCAGCCCCGTCCAGTGCCTGCCTGTAGGCCCGCTCAAAATCGAACTGCACCCTCCAAATACTTCAAGTGTGACGTGTTGGTTAAAATACACAAGTAAGTTAAGGCACCTCTTCGTGCTAATCTGCTATCTCACTCGCACATTAAAGTTGATTGAAGATATACAATCAATTAATATAGCTATGAAAAATCAAAACAAACCAATTGAAGCAGAATAACATTAAAAAGTTTTAGCAAACATTATTTTCAGCTTGATCGAAACATGTTTTCAAATCTATCACAGCTTAATAAAAAATCGGTTTAAATGAATTTTTACTTACTGTCATTTTTATGTATGAAAACATGTTTCTTAATCAAACTGAAATTTTTGCCGAAATTTTATAATGATGTTTTCTTTCAATTGGTTTCTTTCGATTTTTCAAAATTATATTTAAATTGATTTTATATCTTCAATGTGCGAGCGAGATAGCAGATTAGCGAGTATCCGCGCCTAAAATAAGTGAGTTATTCATACTTCGACAGTTATTTACTAGTAAAATATTCATTAATAAATGGCGGCTACCTTGAATATGGCGGTTGGAAAGCGTGTAAATTCCCAATTTATACACCACTGAGGTTAAGTTGGGTTTTTAGATTGTGATAAAGTTCATTAATATGAATAGATATCTGATAGATATTTCTATCTGATAAGATTGTCATGTTCATATTGTGCCGCAGCTCGTGACAGTGCGTCATACTGTAAATTCATATGTAATTTACAAAATTTGAATTGTAATATCTTTGGAATAGGTTATTTCAAATTAGGCATGTGATTCTAGCAAAATGTACGAGCAGCTCAATACACGTTTAAAGCTCTAAAACTCTCTATAATTTCTCGAGTTTATTGTTTTATATGATGTGAATTTTAACCAATCAATACTAATATTATAAAGAGGTAAAGTTTGTATGTATTTATGTCAGGGGTAATCTCTGGAACTAACTATCCGATCCTTAAAAGTATTTCACCAATAGGAAGCTACTTTTTCCCTGAGTGCTATAGGCTATTTTTTTTTCTAAAAAGTCGAGTTTTCAGTAAAATAACAGTATCAGTAACAGTATGTAATTCTAGTAAAAAATAACAGGCTATCTGGCTGCTTTATCAACGTATGTTTAAGGGAAAATTCAATTTAACGCGGACAAAGTAGCGGGGAACAGCTAGTAGGAAATAATTACAAAATTAAACGAACTTTCCTTTGTAAGTGAATTTCTATTCTTATTAGGCATATGAGTATTTGTTTCATAATATATACCAACTTCCATCCTAAACCTTCCTCTTCACTAAATTCCACTAACCATTATGAGTGGTTTATACATTTTTTTTTTCAGGTAACTTTTTTACAATACTTTTGAATACTAAGAGATATTTTTTTATAGTTTACTGCCAATAATACCAATTCTGATTTAAGTTATGTTAATTACAAGACAAGTTTGAAAAGTTGTACTATACAATATGCGTCATTAATCTTTATGACTATCACAACTTGTAGACCTTCTAGTACGTGTACCTAGTGGTAGTGTAAAAAAAAATTACTTGTCAAATCCGCAGCCAATCACTCGGATTGCCGCTTAATAACTCTATTAAACGACGCCAGTCTACAATCATAATTATCCATCCTGTTGTTTTAAAGATCTGCCAAATTTTACGAGGTAATAAACAACTTTGAATGAACATAGGTCGAAATCTAAAAATCGAATATTGACTTTTCTATGAGACTCACTTTTGTATAAGAAGTTGAATTTTCGGTGTTTACGTTTAATAATGATGATATGCAGAGCGTGAAAAAAAATAAAATAAATGTGGCAATATTTTGTGATAAAATGTTATTTAACAACATAACATCATTAGTAGATATACTTACACATATTATTATAACAACATACAACTGCTGTGTGTGCTCAATATAATTAATAACTATAAATTTAAAAGCCTCGACACAAAAGAAACCAATTTCTTTTAGCTAAAAAACTAAATCAATAAAGGTCTATTCGTTTAAGAGCTACAATGCCACAGACAAACACATAGACACGTTAAACTTATAACAGCCCTCTTTTTGTATGTTAACGTTGTTTTCCAGACACTTGCTAACGTATTGATTATGGCTCAAAGCTTTTGAAACCGTATTTACCCTTTGTTAGAGCCAACGATAAAATGGATTTCTATAATGGGCTATATTGCTATGTCTTCATATTGGTTTTATTCAATTCAAATAGTAAATAGAAGACATTTTTAAAAGGTAATAGGTATTAAAAAGAAAGCAAGCTGAAGTGGCAGTGGGCCGGCCATAAGGAGTAAGCTTGTTCTTGAGTGAATATCATGGATCGGTAAACGTATTGTCGGACGCTCCCAGGCTAAATAATTGCCGAAAATCGTGTTCAATGGCGTGCAGTAGACCTATATCCAGCAGAAGACTGCTATAGGTAGATGATGATGATGATGATGATTAAAAATACATTACAATTATATATCACATCATACTATTGTGGGAGGAATCAAGATGTTTTTGGGAAACCGTTCGCAAAGGTCAACGAGAGCCTATTAGGTACTAAGAAAAGTTCCCATATAGCAAAACTTTATAGTTATAATTAAAAAGTGACTAGTTACATAATACAAACAACAATGCATAAAAACCCAGACCCATATATCTGTTGATCACACAAATATTTGTCCCGTGCGGGTATCGACCCGAAGTGATCGAAATGTTGCTCTTAGCGCGACAGGTCAACCACGTACCGCTGCGCCAAGATTTTAGTCTAGCAGACATAATTTACTTATTTCGAAATCACCTTATGTGTATTTGTATAAGTTTTTTTCTGACATTCAGAGACTTTGCAGTCTCCATGGTCGGAGGATAACTGTCACAACAGATATTTTAAAATTATTTTGATCTACCGCCAACTTAAGTTAAAATAAAATAAAATTTAAATAATTTATTATTATTACTAGAAAAAGTAAAGATGTACAAGCAGGTCAAGGAATTTGCTCTTGATAGGGAGAGCTGGAAGAAGCTGCACCGACAAGAGCGTAGCTCCTAAATTGATGATGATAAATCATTATTATCGAAACAATTATTTTGTATCAGCCCAGTTGCTGACTACCATAAGCTGACATTGTTAAGAAGTTGTTCTGGACAACCTTTTAACATTTTTTCCCCAATTAAACGAATGTAAACTGTCGTGTCTAGCCCCTGAGCAGCGGGCGTCGGTACCCATTTAACTGTGTCATAGATGGCTTGACGTACAGCCTGATACAACCCACCAACCCACATCAAAGTTTGACCAGTCTTCTCACACCGTGAATACAAAACCCATCGTTTCGAGTTCATTTATAAAGTACATATTATCAACTTACCGTGTGACGTTAACCGTGCGTTGATCCTCGCGGTAATAGCGCGCGCTACCTCGGTGGAGTCGGGCGCTCGTTGCTGATGCAGCCGCAGTCTCTCGAACAGACAGTCGGCCGCCGCCTCGTCCGCCATGCGAAACGCTATTTAACAAACAACAGTTTTCTCAACTTTAGATCAGGTGATCTACACAGAAGGAGAACAAACAAATATTGCAACATAAATATCACGACGACGAAAAGTTAAAAAACACCTCTAATCATTAGCGGTGTCCGCTAATGATTAGAGGTGTTTTTCATCTTTATCTTGTAAGTCATATGGAAATAGAACTAGTGCTAGCCAATTGGCTGGGGCATCTTCGGACCTCTCACGAGTCACGAGGTCACATATTCTTGATAATATTCCACAATAAGGGTCCTGAGGCCACAAGTTGATGGCCCACAGTGATGAATAGAAGGAGAAAAACTACTACGCAGATCTCTAACAAAATATAGGTACAGGCTGACGCGCCGCTTGGCTCACGTGGTATATTGATCAATCCTATGTCCTTCTCTGGAATCGCTAGGCAGATAAAGTTACGTTCGCTTATTATAATGTATGTTTGGATTGTATTTGTAATATTTATTTAAAACAACTCTCAGCCTGTCGCTGGATAGTTGCTTGCATCACTTCCCTTTTTTGCAACCTGCACTTCTGACGACCACGGATCAATTAATTAGTGCTATACTGTGTAAAAAAAATATTCAGCATAAATTTTAAGTCTTATAAAGATAATTTTTACTTTGATATGTAGAGCTTGGCTTCAGCTCTATTAAAAGGTAAACAATTAATAATTCCATACTATACCTTATACTTACCTGAACACTACAAAGAGACGAATAGGTAGAGGTGTGAAATATATTGGCTAGATATCTAATCCTAACGGACAAAAAACGATCTGTGACTGTGATCGATTACGGTATTTACTACGATATTTTCTTTATACTTAAGACTTAAACTTGCCAGTGCTACAAACCACCTCAAAGTGCTACGGACATCTCAAGTGCTGCAAACACCTCATTCGAGTGCTACAAGAGCATACTAATTTACTATAATAAGTACCTATAGAAATAAATGTTTATCATTCTAAGACTAGGTGTATAGCTCTGTAATTCTTTTCTATCTGTGCTATAATTACATTATTTGTAACAGCATACTTTTATTTTGCGTATGGAAAACTTCACATGGGTACCTCACTACCAAGGGCAGGTGTAGGGGTTCCTTCATGAACCTCTGGGTGAAAGTGCAGAATTCACTTGCATATTCACCACACTTCCGATCTCAATTTTACCATATAGAGCCAAAGACCCGCAACCTTATTTCCCAGAACACGGGGTAGCGCCAATAGCATCCTACCAACCCTATCCGATAAACAAGACGCACCATTTTATAAAATGTTTATGCGATCGGTTGTTGGTGCATTCGTAGGTACCTACTTAGTATTGGAAATTACTAACCCCTAGTTATAGTTTTACTAACCATTGGACCATTGTAGTCAATTCATTAGACAAATGATTAAAATAAAAAAGGCTGATTTAACGTTAATAAATGTTGCTAGTGTAAGCGCGATTTCGTGCTAAAGCTATTTAACTCTCTATTACTGTTATTAACTCTAAAAGCTAATATTATCGATTGATTTATGAATATTTCGATTTTGTACATTTCAATATTTACTTAAAGAAGGTATTTATAATAAAATTGTTTGAACAATATACTTTTATTTAATTAATATAAGACGCTGAATTCTAATAGCTTATGTAACCAAGGTAACTGTATAGCAAATAACAATTAAAATTATGACGTTTTTTGTTAGTCACGACGATAACTTTGGTTACTGAAAAGCCTTAATTGAAGTGGCAATATTATAATCTTTTACTATAAATAGCGTATTTATAAAGTGCTTTAAAAATAAGCGTCTCTTCAACACTGTCAGCTTTTAATGAAAGCATAGAGTGTGTGGGTACTCGTGACCGAGGTTTTAGTGCAGAGATTAAGTTGATACAATGCAAGTAGTCCAAGGCCGCTTCGGTGCTTCGGAAGCCAGATGTTTGCTTCATAATATTAGATAGAGACAATTTTAGATGTGTGACGGTAACATTGATAGAGAGAGCAACCGTTTGTATTTATAGTTTTAATGCGATAATTAGTACATGAATTAAGCCCATTATTGACGCAGCTATAATTTACATACTTTTACTCCTATGAGAGGCGAGACATGCAGCTCTTTAATATTAGGTATTGGTTTTACGTCACTAATCGATACTGACATTACGTATTATAATATTTAAAACATATTATTGCTATGTTTGTGACGAACTTTAAACATAACTCGATCACTCATTGAGATATTTATAATTCGGGGCTATGGTAACTCTTTTAAATGTTTTGTAACAATATATAATATTGTAAAAAACACAAGAGCTAACGTAGAGTTACTACCTACTAAGTAGGTATACCTAATATATTTTGCGATTGAATGACAGCAGATAAAAAATAGATTACCATAAAATTTTAAATTTATTAAAATTTTGATAATACGTGTAAAAATTAATGTAATGTAGGTCTATTTTTTACCCGCCTGCCAAGGAGGGGTTATGTTTTTTAATGCATTGTTGTGAACAGTTGCGAGGGCGCGGTGCAGCCGTGCTCAAAGCGTAAACATACATTGGGGGACAAGAGCTATGACGACACTCAATTTGTGTATGTGGGTAATTTCTAATAAACTTTAATAACTAAGGGAAAATTTACTTATGTAATTACTAAAATAGGTATAATTCACTCACAAGGTGAAAGTGACAATAACAAATAAAAAAATATATGTATCTAGGATCTTTTTTAAAATAAACTTATGGTTATTTTTTATTGTATTAGGACCGGCTAGAAAAACAAAGATTGTAATTGTGTCTGTAATTGCTACCTCAATACTGGAAAATGTATATAAACGTTATAATTGTGATCTAATACGACAGTGTATGTTACAAAATGTACTAAAGATACTTTCTTACTAAGACCAGCCATGTCTTATTTTTTACAAATTTTGTTCAAATGAGCATGAATATAAAATTCTTAGCAAATGTTTGGCACCAGCCACGGAGTATTTTTGCATATACACAGTTAATCACTTGCTTTTGTTTCAAACTATTTATCGCTTAGTAACGTGTGAACTGTTACTTAATCTCGTGATGTTTAAGAACACGGGTGGAATGAACCAACGACATGGCTTAAACATTCACTGAAGCTACTGTCTTTTATCGAAAGGTACTACAATGGGCTGTAATTTAATTAAAATGTACGTTCAATTAATGACACTTTATGAGAGAGTAAGAGCAAACAGAAAATCAGCATTATCATGAACGTAGGCGGAATTTAACAATGTGTTTTGTGTTGACACTCTTCAAAACCGTGTGGATTTTGCATAGAGACTAAGACTAGAGAGGTGATTGAAAACAATGAATGTTACTATTACAAACATACGTGAATGCGTGTTGTCCCTGATGTCAAATGTGACGGTATAATTGTAAATAAACAGTGTATGGTGTGCGAGCGGCGGGTCGCGAGCTCCTCGCTCCGCGGCGGTTGCCGGCCGACTGGCGAGCTGAACCGAGCGGAAAGGAAAAGCGCAGAGGAGCGCGGCGCTCGACGACACACTGGGAAATAATTTTCCTCTACTCTACGCAAGTACGCACACATTAATAATAAATTCCCTAGTAAATATCAATCCCGAACGATTATTAATATATGCGCTGATAGATTAATGGGATACTAGATACTTTATTTACTTCCGCAACCACAAATTAGCGTACTTTCAATCTCAGACGATAAATAGTGGCGACATTAATGCGAATTCATTTATATTGTACTTACAATGTAATTGGGACTATAATTAATTTTCTCTTTTATTTTGGTATTTATTTACACCAATTAGATATAGTTGACAGAGTTATTTGATTGGGATTTCAGGATACAATTAATGCCACCTATTATTACATGTTTATCTTTTGATTGATAATTTTAATTTAAATCACTTCAAATTACTTTGCATTCTTTTGAATTAGGTATATTAAACAATAATAAAATTATCTTTGTTAATAACTTGAAACTCACACACATTGATTCTTCAAAAACTGATAATAAGTAGGATGCTTTGGTAGGATGTAATTCTTTGTACTTACATTTTCTTTTCGGTTTAGCAATATCCTGAGTTTGTGCTGAAGAATCAGTTGCTGCATGAATACAAAAAAACACAAGAAATATAGAAATTATTAACAAATAAATATATATGACCAAAATGACACGTTTCAACGCAATCAATGACATAAAATGGATACATTACCAATCTCTCCTGACATTTCTCATTCATAACAGAATTGGTATGGTTTATATATCAGTGTATATATAATAATATTGCATTTCATTTGTGATTTAAATTATCTTTTAAAGTTTTTGGGGCAAATTGAGAATTTTTGTCAGTTTATAACCTTTAAAATGTGGGAGCTTTGTTTCTTTTCATTGATTTTTATTTTATCTTACCAGCCAGTGCTGTATGCAAAGAGTTTGGCAATATTTTCCACCAAATAGGTTGTATTTCTTGGTATTATTGTTTAGTACCTCGTTTAATTTATTTTTAATCCTTGTGAATGTATTTCATTATAAAGGAGAATCTAGATCTAGTTGCCATAATTTTGATGTTGCCTCGTTAATATACACCTAGATAAATATTGAGAAAGTATGGGCTGTTGTATGTCTGTATGTAAAACATGATTGGATTAGCGGCTAAGCAACCCATTTTCTAAGCTTGGTGTTAGGTATGAGTTCAATTTCCGCACGGGACAAACATTTGGGTGACCGACAGATATTTATTTTGGTCTAGTTAGGTATTTATGCAATGTGAAATTTATAAACATATAACCGCACGTACAATATTCTAATTTAGGAGTTACGTAGACAAAAAAAAATCCTCGTAGGTATTATATTATTGCAACTCAAAATGAAATTGTTTTCGTATGTAATACAAGTTTGGTGAGTTAAAAATGTCAAAGAGAGAGACTAGATGGAGGCCACTGGGTATCTACTAAATGTCAGCTGACTTGCAAGTAGCTATCGAAATCTGTAACTAGTAGCTTCACTCGCTAGTAGTTATGTGAGGTCTCTTTCTTATAAGCGCCAATCTGGGTCAATCATACGATAATAATTTTTATACCAGGTACATGTAGACAGTTCGGGACTGCTCCCATTTGCATAATGTTCTTTTCCTAATAAACTTTGGCATAACTATTTTGGCATTTTTTTGGTATAATAATATTTTTCCATAATTGTTATTTGGCTTACAGTTTATTTTGCCATAAATATCTTGTAAGCTAATTTGTTATGTAGTATTAACCACGCAACTATAAAATTGTAGTATTTATACATCTATATATCTATAGATGTTTACATCTAAATAACGTAATAGTTAGCTAAATGCCGCTTCTTCTTCTTCTTAGCCTGGTATAATAAATCGGGATCTTGGACTGCCAAGGTCGTAGGTTTGAAACCCAGGCATGCACGTAAGACTTTTCGAATTTATGTGCATATTACAAATTAATTATCACTTGCTAAAACGGTTGAGGAAAATATCGTGTGGCAACCAGCACACCTAAGAAATTTGTGTTAGTGATGGTGTGTAAAACTATGTCAGAGGCCTATGGGCGAAATCCTATAAGTGCGGTTACTGCGGCTTATATCAACGGACATAGCACAGGTGCCCTTTCTATTCCTTCACTCTTTTTATCCGATGCAACGTTAATCCGGCACGACCGAAAAGAGTCAGGTGCAGGACCGACTGCTTTACGTGCACTTAGACGCACGGAGCAAGAGAAAATTAATTTATTATACGAACATACCCTACGAAAAGTGGAACGTCCGTTTGAGCAGAGCGGTGCTCGGGGGATGCGGGGTGAGGGATGAGCGCTACCGTCGGTTTCATTGAGGCATTGTGTATATGTTTATGCAATGCTATTTATTGTG
The DNA here is from genome assembly GCA_936450705.2 of Protodeltote pygarga. Lineage (NCBI taxonomy): Eukaryota > Metazoa > Arthropoda > Insecta > Lepidoptera > Noctuidae > Protodeltote > Protodeltote pygarga. The sequence continues at coordinate 7,013,473 of OW388249.2, read as the reverse complement.
TAATTTATTATGCTTATTGTTGTATATTTAATTAGGGATTTGTTATTTTATTTTTTAATACGTATTTATAGGTGTAGTTTTGTCTTTGTATATAAATGTTGCTTTCTTTCTTTCTTTCCTCTGACTCTTACTTATCACTCAACATTTATTGCAGGCTATCACTGCACAATATATTAATGTTTCTGCTCTCTTTGGGTCCATACGCGTTATTTAACGTGATAACTATCTTCCTATCTCTGTTCACCACTATGGCGTTGACAAAGACAAGAACACAATTATCACGTTAATTGGAGCAGATAGAGCAGGAATATTATGCGTAGCGATCTGAATCCATTTCCAGAGATCTTCAAGCTCTCTGGCATCTGCATGCTAAAATCAGTTGCAAAAATAAAAAGATCGGTGATACTATAATGAAACATAGTTATTGATACGCAAATTCATCTTAGTACCATCGATTCCCAAAGTTGTTAGAGTCGTGACTCTCTAATAAGAAAAATGTTTTTGTGGTTGCGATTGCGACCCTCTAACAAGCCAAAATACAAATAAAGCAACCAGCCACTCCTCACTATAAAATTATACAGCCATCGCATTAATAATTATAATGAATTTTTCGATCAACTTTGGTTATTAATGTATTTTATTTCTTAGGACGTTATTAATTGGTAATAATATTGTTTAACACTTGATAGTAAAGGATATTTTGTAAAAAGAACTATTTTTGGCACAGATTGCGACCTTTATATCCGATCGCGACTCCCAGGTTGAGAAACAATGACCCAAACTGAACATGATCTAGAATTCTATTGTCTTATTTCTTGTATTGTTGAACTATAAACAAATGATGACTAGTTTCTAGTTATATATGTCTCCGGGGAATGGTTCACAAATCATTTGAGAACACAGTGAACAAGTCGAATTATAATGGCTTTGTTACAGAACGTTGCAGTCATTTTCTCTGTGTTTTCAGTTATTCTTACTTTTTGTTCAAAATCTTTTGCTGTACCTACTGGAATTGCTGATGTATTGAAGGTTAGTACTATTATTAGTGTAGGATTTATTATATTATCGTCACTTCGTCAGCGATAGTTTAATATCGTATAACTAACAACATTCAAGGAAGCATAACTTAGATGTGGCAAATTTTAATTATTTTTTTGAAGAAAAGCTAGAAATTACACAAAAACTTTAGTTTTGAAGACGGTTATTTCTAACTTTTTATTTTGTTCTACTGTATAGTAAAGTTATGCTTTATCGACGTTTTGATTATAGTTATGTTATGATTATAGTTATTCGAGTTATGTTTTATACTCGTTTGATTATTATTAAAATTACTATTTAATATTTTATTTACTATTTATAAGTGTACAGTAAGCGCAAACTTACTGGGCCGAGTTGAAGTTAGTTACGAAAGGAGTCGCAGTACTCATTTTAGGGACTAAGTGATGACAGGTTTGAGCAATGAATTGAGGAAACATTTTTGCCTTATTCTTTCAAGGGTATGGCCGTTGGACTGCCAAGTCAAAGGTCGTAGATTCGAATCCCAGACACGTTACTCTGATTTTTCGGATACATGTGCGTATTAGAAATTAATTATCACTTGCTAAAACGGTGAAGGAAAACATCGTGAGGAAACCAGCACACCTGAAAGATTTTTTAGCGGTGTGTAAAGCCATGTCAGAGGCCTACGGGTGGTTTAAACTAACACCAAGTTGTTCATCAACCATACGACAAAGAAGAAAGAAAGTTATAACTGAGCTAATGAGGAGGAAATAGATGCAAATGTACATATTGCGCAAAAATCCGAGAGCCTAACTGCGGCCTGGCGGAGTAAGTTTGCGCGTACTGTACTTACAAGTTTATAATGATTATATTTATCCTCGTATATAATTGTTTTGATAGCCTAGTGGTGGTGACCGTTGACTGGCAAGTCAGAGGTCTCTGGTTCGAACCCAAGGCGCGCACCTCTGACTTTTCGTAAGTTATGTGCGTTTTATAAATTAATTATCACTCTCCGTGCCTCGGATAGCACGTTAAGCTGTTGGCCCCGGCTGTCAATTGTCGATCTTTGACAATCGTTACGGATAGTCAGAAGCCCGAAAGTCTGACAACCAGTCTTACCAAGGGGTATCGTGTAACCCCAGTATCTGGGTTGTGGAGGTCTGATAGGCAGTCGCTCCATGTAAAACACTGGTATTCAGCTGCATCCGGTAAGACTGGAAGCCGATCCCAACATAGTTGGGAAAAAAAGGCTAGGCAGATGATGATATAATTGTTTTGATGGACCAATTGAAGAATAAAATTTAAAACAAAAAGATAAGAAATTGGTCCACTAATTACTGAGTTATCTGTGTTTGAAACGTTTGAACTGGAAGTCTACTAAAACGAATAAACCTAATACCTTAATAATATTATTGTGTATTGTCAGGTTAATGATACCTCCTATATAATTATGGTATCACTTCAACCAAATAGTAGTGCCATAGCTAATGATGGCGGAGGAACAGCGGGCAAAAGAGTTAAGAGACAGGAAGGCGGAGGTAACGTACAATGTTTTTAAAACTTTCTAAATACTCGTACAATGTTAGAATTTGTTGTTTCGAAATCCGAAAGTAGTTGTTCAGTATCAGTAATGATTATCGATATATATATCGATATCAGTCTTACCAGTCTTACCAAGGGGTATTGTGTAACCCAGTATCTGGGTTGTGGAGGTCTGATAGGCAGTCGCTCCATGTAAAACACTGGTATTCAGCTGCATCCGGTAAGACTGGAAGCCAACCCCAACATAGTTGGGAAAAAGGCTAGGCAGATGATATCGATATCAGTATCGATTGCAATGGTTTTTAACCTGTGTTACAGTTTTGTCCCAACACAAGCTATAAAATTATTAAGGTAAAAATCGCCGCCGCTGCTACCCGGCGCGGATGTGTTAGGGTTTCCTTTCAAATCAAATTCAAATTACCCCAATTTGTTTCGGCTTTCAAGTCACAAAATTCTAACGTTGATAAACTTCATATATTACACCTATATACAATTATTGTTACAATTATTTGGTGAGTAAACTTGTTCGTGGCATTAAGATGGCCTTTGGGCCAGCTGCACACTACCCTATTGCCACCAGTAGGTACCTACCATAACTAGTCTGATACCATAAATAGCCGCATGATTGCGGCGCATCGTATGCGAATGAAAGCTATCTATTTCCGTCTCAGTAAACAGTAGAGCATTTAGAATATAATAGCATCATAGTAGGTACCTGGAGTTAGGCCTTAAAGCGACCCTAAACATAACATAACATAGACTCACGTCTGTATTCTCCAGAGGGGGTAGGTAGAGGTGTATGCAATATACACCTACGTTTCGCCGGCTATGTTATAAGACCTAGGTAATCGGGAAAGAGCCTATTCAATGGCAATAGGCTGCAGCTGCTGAATTCTAGACTCCTTGCTACCGACTGACATTAATGGTTTTTTTTTTAGGTAAATTCGCCGATTCAGCAAGGATGTCGCAAACAAAATTGATGCAAGTTTATCTACAGATGTTTAAGAACTTGGTTGCTGGGAATAGTATCGGTGGTGGTCATCCAATGCACCCCGATACTGTCAAACCTGTTGTGAAGCTTTTTAAGTATAGGATTATCGAGTTCTTCTTCCCTGAAGTCTGAATTCCCTGTACACAGATGTAGTTGAAGACTGAACTAAATTATTGAACTAATTTAGGTACTTATAAAAATAAATCTATGTTGTATAATATACACGATGAAATTTTATCGGTATTTAATATTTTTAGTATTATTATATATGTATATCCTGATATACGCAAGTTCGATCTTCGATTCGAGTACCTACATCTTTAGACTTGTAATCTCGGTTGTTGTGGGGTATGTAATGGTTGATATAATAACAAAAAATGTAACGTTCACTTGACTTAATTTCAGTTAATATACTTTTGTTTAATCTAACGATCAGTTGAGATAATGAATTGTTGATATAACTTATATGATTCATTTACTTATAATATTCAAAATCTCTAAGTAACTTTTAATAAAATTTAGAAAACCTGATACTGATATTGTTACCAGGAGAAACTGGATGCAATCTGGACTTTAGGGCACCCCGACTTAGACAGGTTAGGTTAGAAGGTGGTGGTTATTTTTTTATAAACCAACCAGAAGTAGGAGCACCACGAAGCGGGGTTCCGTTGACCAAGTCCACCCTTGACAATGCATAGAATATTTTAAGATTTGGTTAGGTGCCATTTGAGTTACGAGTAGTTAACCTACTAACTTGACCATTAAACATGAAAATTAGGTCAAAAGAACATTAGGTCAAATGAACGTTCTATAAAAAGAATGTTATACAAAAATAAATAATTATATAATAAAATGAAAGTTATAATAAATGTTATTATATTAAAGGAAGATTTTATGATATTAAACATTATTTCAAGTGAAATTAGAGCATTTGTTATTATAACAAATATTACACACCCGTTGTTGTGTATCTTTATAAAATAAAAATGTATTCTATTCTAAAAAAAAACTTTCTAATATTTTTACGAGAATTAAAAATAAGAATTGGTAGTAGTGATTGTGATTTGAATTGAAATGAATTACCTATTTTTCTCATGCTTTCGAGTTGATAAATATTTTAAAATCATATGAAAATAAACTTAATACAAACAAAATATTTTAAAAATTTTAACTCTGCATATCGACAGCTACTGAGGGTAAATCCTTCGCTGCGGGAAAACAACCTTTAAAATTTCTGTGTGTACCTTTAAAATATTACATGCTTTGCAAATGCAAATTTTTTGCTTATAAATTTTACTATTTCAATATATTTATATCTAAGCGTGAAAAGAAACATAATACAGAATATTGAAATAGATAAAAGATCGAGCACAATAATAATAACTAATTTAAGATAATCTTAATTTTAATATTTTAAGATAATATAAATATAAAATTCAATCCGTTTGTTTCCTTTTCACGCCTAAACCACTAAACCGATCATCCAGAAATTTTGCATATACGTTGTCAGGTGTACAGAAACGGACAAAAGGTTTTTTTCATCCTGAAAAAAAGTAATGTTCTCGAGGAAAACATCACTAACTTTCTTATGATAGTAGATAGCGCCACATGTCATTCAAATCATGATTCAAATTTAAATTCTAAATTAACGCTAGAGAAGCCGCGGGCAAAAGCTAAATTTCTACATCAGACTAATCCAAATTCCTGATAACCAGCGTGCAGAAGTTGTGAATTAAACTTTTAGGTCCTATATGTAGGTATTATAATTACTTTATGACAATCAATTTATGATTTTAAATAATATAGGTAGATATTACTGAGTCATATTATTATGCATCTAATGAAAAAGTTTTCTCTGAGAGCTCAACACTCATTAAAATATTTAAAACGAGATTGATACAGTGATTTTCGTCCACAACTGATAGCTTGGTTGGTCGTGTCTTGGCAAAAACATTATTTGCCTTATTCCTTAATTTTCGTATTTATATTGTAGTGCGTTGCTTTAAATACGATGAATGACCGACTGCTGAGTCTATATTTTCTGATCCATTACTGAAATTATAGTTGGTTTAGATTGCAACCAAGTCTTACATCTTGAGTGGAGTTAGTGTAGTTAGAGACTCACTATACAAATAAAAAATTATCAATAAGTCGTAATTATCATATTATGGAAAGAATTCATACCTAATATTAGAAGGCGAAAGATTTCGTCTGAATCGAAATCAATTTTACATAATAGGGACATAGGACATTCGGGTTCGATGAATATCAAGGACTCTCAGTAGTATTTTACGGAGCTTGCTTTTGAATCACGAACCCAATTACAATTCTAGTTTTAATATTATGCAAAAATTACTTATTCATTTAAGAAATAGCGTGCCCAAGCAAACTTCGCACGAATTGGCACTCGCCGTTGCACGAACTTGCAACGAGTTTGCATTATACATTTGGTGTCAAGATTGGGTTTGTGATTCAAGAGTAAGCTCCCTAAAGAGTTTTCCACGGGATATTAAATCAAAAAACAGGAGTATGAAATTTGGCAAGTTAACGTTGATATGGATATAGGTAAGTTTAAGAGTTAAAGATAAGTTACGGATAAGTTTAAGAGTTTTTACTTTATAGTTTTTACGTTTCATGCACTTGTTTTGCTTATTAAAATGAAAATATATTTAATAAGAAACTCGCAAAAACAACTTAGGTATTCGCCACTGACTGAAAAGGAACTGAAGCGGGTAGGTCTCGGTAGCTTAGTTGGTAAAACGATGGCCCGGCACGACAACGATCGCGGGTTCAAGTCCCGCCTGAGTCTGTACGTGTTTCTTATTAAATATTTTCATTAAATTAAATTTATAAGGCTGGCTGGCTCATTGGCATGGCTCAAGGTTTTCCTTTTTTTTCTCCTTTTTTTAATTATAATTTAGTTTGTTAATTTTAGTATTAGTTAGTAAGTTTTGTGTCCATTTATGGAATAAAAATCTATTTTTTATTTTTTATTTAAGAATTACTGTCGAATATCGACCACTGGACCGATATATGTTAAAACTGTTATTTTGATACAGTTTCAAGTTCTTCAGATATGCGAGACCGTATCTAGTATGTGACTTTCTTTCTGTGCTGTGGGCGGGGTACTAATTGTATAAAAGCCTCGACGGAAGATCAACGCGCGTATTACAGATATATCTTTAGTGCCTCCAATATGAAGGTATGTGTTCAACCTTGGTGTAAAATAAAAATGTATAGTGACGAGTGTGTGTCGACTTGTGTTTATTTTTGTGATTTTTTAGTGATTGGACGTTCTCTGTTTAAATTAGCTATTTATTTTGTACCTACAGAGTTGTGATAGCTTAGTGGTATGACCGTTGACTGGAAAGTCAGAGGTCTCAGGTTTGAAACCGAATCAAGAAATTCCGTAACGAAAATAAAATCTAACACCCTTTATTGCAGAATAATATAATTGAGTATTTGAAACCTTATTAACTAGCAAATAAGGTATATTTTATGTTGACACATTAAAAACAAAACATTCGGATTTCAAAAACTAATTATTTGGTTAAGTTTTTCAAGACGTGATTTTGTATTGTTTTTAAGCTATTGACTGCAATAAATAATTATAATTGCTTATTTTGATAAAAAGTGCTATACAATAGCTTTACCGCGGCAGTACCCGAGTGCCACACCTCTGACTTTTCGTAACTAATGTGCGTAATAATAAATGAATTCTCACTTACTCCGTGCCTCGGAAAGCACGTAAAAGCCTGCACCTGATCTCTCTCCGGTCGTGTCGGATTGCCGTTCCATCGGACTATGAGAGTGAGGGAATAGAGAGTGCACCTGTGTTTGCACACACACTTGTGCACTATAATATCTCCCGCGTAGTTGGCTAATCTCCGTTGAGATTGGCCGCTGTGACCGAAATTCGGTCAGGAGGATATTATTATCATTTATTATGTACATGTATGTATGTATAATTGTATATATCTTAAAATAGGTGGTGTATATTGTATGAGTAATACTCATACTCATTGAGTATATAATTTACTGGATCTGTTAATGAATAAGAGATTATATTAGATATTTTCAGTAGATATTTTACATACACTATTTATTTAAACGTGATATCCTTTAAATGCGAAAGTAAGCTTGTTTGATTGTTATCTTTTCACGGCTTTTGTTTTTTTTTTGTGAACGGGGGAAGTAAAAAATGCCTTCCGCAATCCGTATAAGTACCGCATGTCTGACGTACAGACGTACGGTTATGTGGGGCTCGCACCCACTAAAAACGTCTCCCCTCTGCGTGTTCCTCGCACTGTATTGGACGGGCCGGGTACTGCAACCGCGCCTAGCAGCCGCGTCCAGTGCCTGCCTGCAGGCCCGCTCTATCTTTTCACGCCTAAACCACTGAAGATTGATCAGCATTCTGAAAATTTTCATTGTACAGATGTCATTGTTCATTGTACCTATTATCTTGAAAAATAGTACTGTTCCCGAGGAAAACAACAATGATATTTTTATGATAAACACATGGCGCCTCGTGCCTTTCGAACCATGATTAGAATTGTAATTCTAAATTAAATTTTGAAGTCGCGGGCAAAAGCTAGTGTCTTCATACATTTCGTTTGCATATAAAATGCGTACTTTACATACAATTTACCTGTGCTGTTACTGCTAACTATATTAATAAAAGTTTGTATGCAGACTGGTGGTTTCTATTATGCTGCATTTGAATATTACACAATCTAATATTCAATTTGAAATAAAGGGGTTCGAACCTTTGTGGCATAGGGGCCGTCGCCAGGCCCCTCTTCCCCACTGGGCACTATGGGCACGTGCCCAGGGCCCCGCGATCGAATGGGGCCCCCTAGTTCCTTTTTTTTTTTTTTTTTTTTTATTCGTATTGGATAGGCATTTGTCTCCCATCTCACCTGATGTTAAGTGACGATGAAGACGAGGATCCTACATGCGTATCCAAGAGACACCTGTTTATTCTGCTTTTGAAAGTTCCGGGACTGTACTTGTCTGGGAATACAGACGCAGGCAGTGCATTCCACATCTTAGCCACGCGAACCAAAAATGAATCGCTAAAGCGTTTGGTTCGACTCAATGGTATTTCTACGACATAGGGGTGAAACCCCTGTCCGCGTCGTGTAGTCCGGTGAAGAAATGGTGAGGGTCCTACAAGCTCAAAGAGCGCCTTCGCACACTCTCCAAAATGTATCTTATAAAAGACTGAAAGGCAAGCTACCTTGCGACGATGTTCCAGGGATTGTAATTTGCTATTCGAAAGCATGTCATTGTTTACAATCCTGCGGGCTCTTCTGTTAACAGAGTCTAATGCTTCAAGCTGGTATTTGGCTGAGCTGTCCCAGAGATGGCTGCAGTACTCCATGCAAGAGCGAACTTGGGCTGTATAAAGATTGAGCAGCCGTTCAGAGCTGAAGTACCGCCGAACCTTTGAGATGATGCCCAGCTTTCTGGAAGCAGTTAGTGCCATCGATTCAATCTGTTGGCCGAAATTGAGTTTGGACGTGATGGTTATGCCCAAAAGCTCAAGGTGGTCAATCACAGCTAAGGAAACACCCTGGAAAATGGGTGCCAGTTGGAAGGCACTCTTTTTTGCGGAGAAGAGACACGCCTGGGTTTTAGACGGGTTAAACTTGACAAGATTGGCGTCACCCCAATCGGACACCCACTGTAACTTTGAGTTAACCCGTTGAACCATTGACTTTCTCAGAGACTGTATTTCTTGTTGGCTTGCACGGACATTGGACATATATCTCTCTACAACGGTGCTGTCATCGGCATAACCAATAATGCCAGATGTAAGAAGGTCATTAATGTGCAGGCTGCACATTAATGACCTTCTTATGTATTCAATAAAAGAAATAAAAATTTTATTTCTTTTATTGAATACATAATTATTTACGATTTCTGAACGCACGCTCTTTTAAACGTCAAAATCGTGAAATGTCACTGTCAACATGGCGAAAAGGACGGAAATTCATGAGGAAATTCATCATTCCGCGGTGTCAAAGTCAAATCAAATGTCATCCTCGCAACGTAAATATGGCGGATCGTGTTGCCTGTGTTATGAATATTTAATGCTTTTGAACAAATTTTCTACGCCAAAATGGGCTAAATTGTTAGTTAAAACATCATTATTTATTAATGGACTTTCCAAATTATAGGTGTACAATGTCCAGGCCAGAGCTCCATACATTCGTGAAACGTCTCCTTTGAACCTAGTGATTTATTGATTTGCAACCATAGAAATTTTGAAAACTGTCTTAAGTGACATTGACATCTGATGTTGTTTACTTGTTTGTGATCGGGTTGTTAATTTTATTATCGTTATATTTTGAGTGTGTTTTTTCGAGATTTCTAAGTGAATCATGAATCATGAACAAAACGATCTCGTGAACGAAACGATCTCATGAACATAGACAGATTAACTTTTGCCTTAATCCGTCTATGTTGATGTACCCTAGAATATGCTCAGATATATAAATACATAAGACGGCATAATGACACTGCTGGGGGGAGGTTTAACCCTCAACCCCCCCTCGATTACGCACATGATAGGTAATTTAATTTATCTCATAAAAAAACAATTAAATAATAAAGCATCAAAACCATTTTTTCCTACTATAGTCAGTGATACCTCATCGAGATTTTTTAAATTTGCCGCGTTTTGCTGGGTTCAACATTCGGTAGCCAGACTCTATTCGAACGTCATTCGTAATACCAAAGACAAAAAAGGGGAATTCCCGACTCCCGATCGTCGTTTGGCTTGACGAACGGGAATTCCCTTCAAGTATTTGTCTGCGATGTTGTGGCGTTTGTTTTGTTTGTAGTTGTTAGTTTGTTACTGACTGTGCTCGAGCTCTGATAAAAAAAATAGTATTGTTTGATTAAATCGTCGTTTTGTCTGTTTTGTGTTAGCGAATATTTTCGTTATAAAATTAATTAAATAGTGAATTATAATATAAAATGTCGAAACGGTCATATCCTAGTGGATCTGAAAAAAGGAAAAAAGCTCTACATCAGAAAGGAAACTTCTGTAAGTAGCAATCAACTCATAAATGTTCCACATGATGACTCAGCTCAATTACAAATTGCGGGAATTTCTAAACCTTCATGTTCCAATTTTGAAAAAGAGATTGAATCAGAAAGCGACTATTCCTACGACGAAAGTGCAACGACTTCAGTGACTTCACTAAAACCGACAACTCCAACTGTGTCAATTGAACAGCAGTTTTCCAACACAGAAGAATTAATATCGCACGATCCCGCCGATTATTTTCACGAAAAGTTTGTTGAAATAAATCGCGAAATTTTAATTCGTAAGGGACCAGTATATTTTCAAAATAAAGATTCTGACTTTTCCGAGGCATCCAGAACATACAAAGATGGTAATAAATTAGTAACGAGATATTTCAACAAAGCATTATTTATTCGCAAATTAAAGAACAATGAAAGCGTCGAAAGAAAATGGTTGCTGTATTCGCCTTCCAAATGCTCTGTATTTTGTTTTTCATGCTGCTTATTTAACCCAACTGATGTTAATCTTTGCTCTCGGAATGGATGTAATGATTGGAAGCATATTAATCACATAATTTTAACACATGAAAATAGCCCAGCGCATAAGCAATCTATGATGACTTATCTGGCACGAAGTAAAGCGGTTGGTAGAGTAGATATAGACTTATTATCTCAACATCAAAAGGAAGTGGATTACTGGAGAAACGTACTTAAACGGATTGTAGCTGTTGTAAAATTTTTGGCATCGAGAGGGCTTCCATTTCGCGGCGACAATGAAATCCTAGGATCTCCAAACAATGGAAATTATTTGGGTTGTGTGGAATTATTGAGTGAATTTGATCCATTTCTTGCAGATCACTTAAAAAAATTTGGGAATCCTGGAAAGGGTAACATTTCTTATTTATCAGCAAATATCTGTAATGAGTTTATTGAAGTAATGGGAAAACAGGTTCTAAAAAAAATTATAAATGAAGTTAAATCAGCAAAATATTTTTCCATAAGCGTTGACAGTACGCCCGATCTGTCTCATATTGACCAGCTAACTTTCATCATTCGATACTTAAAAGACTGTGTTCCTGTTGAAAGGTTTTTGAAATTTATACCTATTAAAGAACATAAATCTAAGTATTTAGCGGAGACCATCTTAAATTTTTTAGAGATACATAATATTCCCATAAAAGATTGCAGAGGACAAAGCTACGACAATGCTTCAAATATGTCGGGAAAGTATAGTGGTCTACAAACAAGAATCAAGGAAAAATGTGAATTTGCCACCTTTATACCATGTGCAGGACATTCACTAAACTTGGTAGGTGTCCATGCTGCTGGGTGTGTACCGGAGGCATCACAGTTTTTTGAAATAGTTCAGAAAGTGTACAACTTTTTTTCGGGCTCTACCCACAGATGGAATATGTTAACAGAACATTTAGGTTCAAAAAAAGTTGTTAAGAGTCTTTCACAAACCAGATGGTCAGCCCGAGCTGATGCAGTAAGTGCTTTGCATGGGGGTTATAAAAGAATATTAGAAGCTTTAATCACCATCGCAAACGATACTGAACAGGCACGAGAAACAAGAGACGAAGCCCTTAGTCTGTCTAGAAAAATGGGAAATCTAGAATTTATTATACTGACGGAAATCTGGAGCACTATATTGGAAAGAATAGACAAAACAAGTAATTATCTTCAGAAAGAAACAATAACACTGGACGTTGCAACCAATTTGTTGACTTCACTTTATGATTTTATTACTAACCTCAGGGATAAATTTGATAACTTCGAATCATCTGCCAAAGAAAATAACCCAGAATCTGACTACAAGGATCTATCTCAAAGAACAAGACGTAGAAGCTCACGGCAGAGTTTTTTTGATGGCTCTGCGCCATCAGTCCAATTGAATGGAAAAGAGCGATTCAACGTAGAAACCTTTCTCCCAATAATCGATACCTTGAGTGTTCATCTAAAACAGCGACAAAGTTCATATGAGATCGTCAGTCAACGTTTTAGTTTATTTTTTCACTTAAAAACTCTGAATTCCGAAGAGATACGACAAGGATGCAAAGAATTTTCTCAAATCTATCACGAAGATGTAAATGAAAAAGAGTTAGAAATAGAATGTCAACATTTAAAAGAATACTTAATAAATGTTAAGAGTGAAAATGAAGCATCTAACAGTGTACTGGAAGTATATAATCTATTAAAGCAAAACAAAATTGAAGACACATTTCCTAACGTAGAAATTGCATTGAGAATATTTTTAAGCATGATGGTAACTAACTGCAGCGGAGAACGCTCCTTCTCCAAATTGAAACGAATAAAAAATGAATTAAGAAGTACAATGCTTCAAGAGAGATTAAATAGTTTGTCGCTGATGTCCATAGAATGTGATATTCTCAATACCATAGATTTTGAAGAAGTGATTAACGATTTTGCTCATCTTAAATCTAGAAGGGTACCTTTGCAATCTACATAGAATTAATCTAAGGATTTTAAGTTAAGCGAGTTACTTTTGTAGATTATTTTTTATATTTCCTATTTTTTATAGCTAGTAACTAAATAAAAATAAATTTAGAACCTTGTTTGTCTTTCTTTATCTATTGTAACTAAATAGTGTTTTCTCAAGGTCATAGGGGCCCCATGATCCTAATGTGCCCAGGGCCTCAAATAGTTTAAAGACGGCCCTGGCCGTCGCCATTCGCCGTCGCGTCGTCGGCCGTCGTGCCCACATTTTTCTGAAGCCTGACATACAAATGTAGTAATAAAACAATCTTCTTCATCGTATGGTATGAACAACCTGATGTCAGAGTATAAACCACCCGTAGGCTTCTGACATGGCACACATTTACACACCGTTGACAGATCTCTTATGTGCTGGTTTCCTCACGATGTTTTCTATCACCGTTTAAGCAAGTTATAATTAATTTCAAATATGCACATAAATCCGAAAAGTCAGAGGTGCGTGTCTGGGTTTCGAACCTACCACCTTTGAGTTGGCAGTCCAACGGCCATACCACTAAGCTACCACTGCTTGAAGAAGAAGAAGAAAAAGAATAATAATAAAACAATGTTTCGTAATAATTTTTTTTTTAACTTCAATGCTTTTAACACAATGTGCAACGTAATTTCAGGTGTTTGTAATAACAATATTATGCGCATTTGCCGGCTGCGTAGCAGGGGGAGCAATTGCTTGGCCTGGGGCACTCGCAGTGTCATCTCCACTCCTCAAGACCATCATTCCAGGGGAAACCAAAACTAGCGCTTATTCCACCACTCAGTACATTAACGCGGTAAGCTTTAGAATTTTTACCTAAAAAACATATTAACCTAACTAAATAATATCTACAGAAATTAGAGCTTTCTGGAAAAATCTTTTAACAATAAAAAAAATATACTAAACAGTCGCAAATTAATCGAATTGAATGGATTTCGCGAATATTATCTGTTCTATTTAGCAATTAAAATTAAAAGAGAAACCCACGAACCATCAAAATGTACGAACAATTTTTAGAAGGCTATCCATAAATATGTTTTGATTAAAAATATTTCTAAATGTTTGTTTTATTCATTTCCCAGGTACCGACATCGTACTCAATAGCTGCCCACCCACAATTTGCTTTTAATATTCCACAAGTAAACACCTTCGCATCCCTGCAACATCCTTATTATACTGTAGCAGGACCTTCGTATATTCCTGCGGCTAATATATTCTACCCCTCAGCACCCGCCTATTCTCCAATATTAGGCGCTGGATTCCCAAGTGCTCCCATTGCTCCTACGTATCCTATTGCTCCGCCAAACAGCCCTTCTCCTGTTACACCAGCTTACCCAGAAGGAACACCAAGTGAGTCAATTACACCAGCACCTGGTGATGGTGATTCAGCTGTAATAGACTCAGCTGATTTTAAACCTGAGCAGCAAATGCGACAGGATTCAGAGGCATCTTCCCCATCGTTTACTCCGCCACCTTCGCAGCAACCTAGCCAGCCAGCTGCACCTCAATTCCCTCCTTCTAACACTTTCCCTAATTTCCCAACAATACCCCAAATTCCCCAGGAAACTGGACAGACACCGTCATTCCCACAATTGCCACAGCTTCCCCAAATTCCAGGTTTCCCACAATTCCCCCCAAATGTTTTCCCACAAGATCCTTCCCAATCTGCTCCTCCTTCGAACTACCCTGCATCGATCAATGAGGACAGGGGATTAAGCGATGAAGATACGGTATCCGTGGAGTCCGCCTAAATATTATTTAAGAATCGACATACTTGATTTTCATAATATTGTTAACTAGTAGAAACTTACTTTTATGTTTTGAAAATAAATATAACCAAATTCGTGAACTCTCATTTGTATTATGAATTCGAGTATAATATTGATGTAAGGACTTCATATTGTGTAATAGACACAAGTTTTGGTCCTGACGCCTGAGATATTGAAGTTGTAACCAATTTCACTAATATTAAGAATTCAAATAAACTTTTAGCTATTTCGTTATTAATTTTTTTTTCGATACCTTAGGTTAAGGCTTAAATTTGACGTCACAAGAATACTTTTTTTATCCTCTATCCCAGCTATCAGTAGGTACCTATGTGTCTCATTAGTTACTTAAACCTCCACCCACGACTTATTTTGATCACCGATTTTGTGACCGATTTTCGCTTACGGCTGTTATTTTGCCTGTGGTTATCAAGTGAAGTGAATGCCATGAGTTTACAAAGGAATATCGATTAACAAAAAAAAAACCACTGACAAAATAATGGTTGCGTGAGTTGAGTTGATCAAAAAATCGATGATAAAAATTGGTGAAAAATCGGTTGTGAGCGGAGAGCCTAAAGCATTAACACTTAGTCAGTTATTGTACGGTGCAACCGCACAATGCAAAATTTCTACATCATGATAGTAATTCCACAAGCTTGCATTTTTGCCCCAAATGTTCTGCTCTGCTCTAGGCTATTTTATTTGTCTTGATAATTTATTATGCTGTATTGGCCTATTTGTCACTACCTTGTTTTTCATAATAGATGAATACGTTGGCTGGCACAGCCTAATGAGAGTAAAACAAAAATATGTGTGATTAAAATTTATTGATTTTTTCACCAGAAACCTGGTTTGCGTTCAGTCATCCAGTCATTTATGTCTTGCAGTGTACTGTTCTTACCATCAAGTGCCAAGGAAAAGTAAAAGGTATATGGGAACCAGTCTGTACTGAACGTTATTGTAATATTGTAGCCACCAACGCCAAATACTTTCGGTTGTGTAAGACGGTTGGGCATCATCAGACGGGCACACACTATAGTACATTCTATACCGGCAGATATCTAGAAAAACAAGTCGAAATATTTATTATATTAGCTAAAGTATTACCTAAGCAATAACAAATAGAGTAACAAACCTTCATTATAATGTTTAGTTTAGCAGGAGGATCGGCATTTACTTCAAATTTTTCCGAATAGAACATAGCAGCTAACTTCTTTTGTTTCTTTATGTCTTTGAAGCAAAAATTTCCCGACATATAAGTACGTGCTTTCCAACCAGTCTTTTGTTTTTTCCTTCTTCTCAAATACCCCGTATGGATGCCCATGCCTGAAATTGTATTACAGTTAAAGTTATAAGGATATAAAGTTCTTGCATATAAATTATCTCTGCGTACACAAACATTTGTACTTACCAGCGCCTGAGTCAACAAGCTTAAAGTTGTGCGGGTAAGCATGGGGAAGGTGATGCGCGGTGATGACGTTCATAATCCATGTGATGTAGGGGTACACGTCGATGTAGAGGGGAGGTTCCATGTTGAGGCGTCGTCGCATGGAGCGGCGGTGGCACGGTGCACCTCCTGCTGCCACTCCCATCAATTCATACGCTCCGTTTACAGCATGGGAGACGATGGGCGCTCCTGCCCGCACGCCGCATCCAGAACTACATAGCACATGAGTAACGCCTTCACTGCCCAGTTTCTGAAAACAATTAATTCTTTAAAATGTAATCGGCGCGCACGCGCACGTGGGTGAATTATTTTTATTATTATGTAAATTAGTAGAATGGTTGCAGTATGGACCTACTCGATTTACGCAATGCAAAACTCACTTTGTCTAGTACATCTTTTATAAATAAAAATAAACCTTTTTTTGGAATAGGGGCAAACGAACAGGTAGGAAGTAGTATCACTACCATGGCACATGATGATGAGTCAGTATAATAGCACCCATAAGCGACACCAGTGGAATTGTATTATAATAGATCAGCCAAAGTGATGGAGCGCCTGCGCATTTTACGTTAGCAGTAAGAATAAGTAGGTATGTATATTTAGCTTGATATTTCACTCCTCCATACACTTTTCCTGCCAAGGGGTCCCCCTACCAGTCAGCGCCAAGGGGTCAGTGTCAGTGCTAGCGGTCTCCAATTGATACAGCAGGCCAGAGCTACATTCAAGAATCTTGTTCGGGAGGCCAAAGGGTCCGCCAGCGGTGGACCCCACAAATATTTTTATACCTACCACGCCACCACTATTTTGCTATTTGTAATTAGAAAAAACATAAAAAAGATTTACTTTTTATGTTTTCGACTGACTAATTGGCTTTAACTAGTACATTAAATAACTGTAACTTTCCTACTGCAGGGCAAAGGCCTCTTTTAATACAGAGGAGGATCGAATCATTAATCACCATGTGCTATCATTGCGTGTTGGCGATTTCAGACTACTAAAGTCCAGGTTTCCTCACTATGTTTTCCTTCACCGTTAGACAGTGGTGTCTTAGATTAACTAAAAAAGTGCGCATGATATTGAAAAAGTTACATTGGTGCATGCCAGGTTCATATCATATCATATCATGATAGCCTAGTGGTGGTGACCGTTGACTGGCAAGTCAGAGGTCTCGGGTTCGAACCCAAGGCGGACCTATGACTTTTCGTAAGTTATGTGCGTTTTATAAATTAATTATCACTCTCCATGCCTCGAATAGCACGTTAAGCTGTTGGCCCCGGCTGTCTATTGTAGATCTTTGACAGTCGTTACGGGTAGTCAGAAGCCCGAAAGTGACAACCAGTCTTACCAAGGGGTATCGTGTAACCCAGTACCTGGGTTGTGGAGGTCTGATAGGCAGTCGCTCCATGTAAAACACTGGTATTCAGCTGCATCCGGTAAGACTGGAAGCCGACCCCAACATAGTTGGGAAAAGGCTAGGGAGATATATTACTGTAAGTCTTGCAACTTTACCCCTCTCATCCGATGTCTTTTACAGTCTCTATGAGTGTATAGCCTTAGTGTTTTCTTAGCTAATCTTTCCGAATCGAAGTCCCTCGGAACGGCTGTGGAAATAAAAATTTTGTTGTCATCTTCTAATAGTTTGGCTTGTTGGAAAATAGTTTAAAGGTCAGCGCATACAGGCGGCAGAAGATTTTAAATGTAATTTAATAGTTATCGCATAAAAAATAAGAACCTTTATATTTACTGCTTGGACAACGACCTCGTAATATTGAATACATTTGTAATTACTTTTAAAATCGATCATTGAGGCATTGAACTCTCTTAAGACACAATTTGACATTTCATTTCAGGATCACGCGTGAAATGCGAGTTCGTATTACAACATAGTTTTGTAGTTTTAAAAAAAGTAACTAGGTATAAAAAAAACTTACTGCTAATATAGTCAATTAAATACACGATTTTATGTTTTCTTTTTCTGGTTCTCTCTGCCATCGACGGCAAACATATTGGTATCATGTAGTCTGAAATTAAAATACCTAATTAATTTTATTGGCTACAAAACAAATATTCCAGAATGTTTTATAGTTTTTTTTTAATTAGAAACACGTTGAACTGCTGAAAGGTTCGGAACCCAGTCACCTCTGACATTCGGATTCATGTGTGTTTTAGAAATTAATTATCACTTCCTAAAACGGCAAAGGAAAACATCGTTAGGAAACCAGCACACCGAGCACACCTGAGATTTTCAATTGTGTTTTACGCACCGCCACGTCCGGGGCCTAAAGGCGGTTAAACTGTGACACTAGGTTGTTCTTTAACCATACGATAAAAAAGAAAGAAAGAAGAATAGTTTTTTAACATTACATAACATACCTAACATTCACTCATGCCTGTATTCCCCAAAGGGGGGTAGGCAGAGGGGTATACAGTACACCCACGTTTCGCCGGCTATGTTATAAGTCCCTTGTAATAGGGGGCGAGCCTATTACCATCAACCGGGCACAATTCCAAACTCCGTGCTGCTATTGAGAATTTCCTAATGGAAAAAAAAACCGAATAACTCTTTGCCCGACCCAGGGATCGAACCCAGGACCTACTGAAGTCGCGTTTGCTACAACTAGACCAACGAGGTAGTCATACACTGTGGAATGCAATAAATAGGTATTTGAGTATTGATGGCATATAGTTATCTTAAGTAAAATTTCCTAAGTTTTTTAATGGTTACTAACGTGATTTCATCGGTCGAAGTAGTTTCACTAAAGCTAGGCTGTTACCCACGCCAAACCTGAAATTAGAAGATTATTTCTTTGAATTTCAAAGCGAAAATTGAGTTTTCTTTTAAACATATGTAAACAAAAAATTACATAAAACGGTTTTGTCATCAAAACTAAACCAAATATCAGATCAATCTGTCAATAGGAAGAGGGTGAAATATCGATTACTAAATTTGATCCAAATAATAAACAGGTCAAGCTAAATACAACCATTTAAATAGATTGAAACGTTAGAAAATAAATAAATAAGTTTTCCATTAAGTAAGTAAATAAATAAATAAATAAACACATCTGTTACCTGGTAAACTCGGGGTGAGGTGTTATTTCAATGAGCGGTATTTCGATGTAAGCGCGCGGGCACTTTATACCCATTTTGATTTGTGTTCGTGTCAAACCACAGTCCTCCTCGTCTCGTTCATAATCACCAAAAACAACATTTCCTCTGTAAAAAAAAGCTACAATTTTAGCTGTACCTAATTCTTTGCTCGTGTACAAAACTAGTTTAAGGGCCTATTTGACAGGTGGTAAGTTCCTGTTACCTTACCTAACAGAGAAATTTACACGAATGCTGTTTCATTTTTGAATTTACTTAGTAGTTGAGTCTATCTGTAGCCTGTGAGGGTCTTATTGTAGTAGGTATATAAAATTATCTGGTTATTATTTTATGCATATATGATTATAAGCTATATAATCATATGCATAAAATAATAAGTCGGTGAAGCCATTAAGGCTTGACAAGGCTTGCCTTGACCTATAATTGTTCCATAAATTTTTGGTCACACTCCTTGATACTGGTGTTTGGTAGTCATGTGGCCTTCACAAGCCTTATGAAACCATTAGAGAAAAAACTGTAAACACATCTGAACTACATAAGACGATCAGCACTTTTACGGTCTCCATTGGACACTGGCAGGTGGGATTGGCTCGAGGCACTGGTTCATGGTACTGGATCTTGGGGCTGGCTCGAGGCATTGGTTATTAAATGCCACCTAGACCTTGATATATGAATATATTTAAAACACTATCTTTTGCACTAGTTATTTGTTTGCTTCACCGTCAATTTGTTATCAAAGGAAAACAAATATATTATACTGATTATGATACATTACATTAGTTTAAGGTAGGTTAAGCATTACTAACACTTAGTTAATAAGTACTACTAACCATTGGACCCCTGTAGTCATGCAAATAAACATTATTATTATTATTATTACCATTATGTATATAATCACAATACAGGATATAAATAATTAAAGATCAACATAGAAAAAAAATTTTTTTTTTCACCCAAATAAAATACATAAAATAAAAACAAACTAAACTACGACTAAAAAGACAAGTTTCCACACTTGGAATTTTAAAAAAAGTGTTTATAGTACATACAGTTTATAGTTCTTGGGTAGATGCAGCAAATCTGTAGCGGTGCCGATGACAAACTGCTTGTGAACGAGAATGACGCGAGGTGCCTTACTGTGGTGAGGCAAGCTGGTAGTTACTGGATCGTAAAATAAATGTAATGTATATCTTTATTTAAGTAAATAGCAAATTTTATAATAATCACTTTTGTTTGTTACTACACTTTGATTTTCATGGTTTTTGATTTGTTGGATTTATCTCCGCCTCGAATAGCGGAATAAAAACAATGGAATTGAATCCCTAGGGTATGGTAGGAGTAGGGTAGGGTAGGGTTAGAATAGGGTAGAATAGCGTAGGGTAGGGTAGTATAGGCGTAGAGGTAGGATAATTATTCATTTAGTTAAACTTTATGTACAAAAAATCAGTGTACAAAGGCGGACTTAATGCCATAGGCATTCTCTCCCAATCTCCCGATAATCACGCGAACGAAGTCGCGCCTAGCATGTGTGTCGTAACCAACGTTGTATCACAGGCATTTGTGCTGAATTCCAAACTCACGGAGTTCCACTTAGCTTCACCGTGGGATCCAGACCACGGCTCCTAAGCCCCCCGTCACGTCACGTCAAGGTCAGAAACCCTTTGGGGGGATTATCACTATACCTAGCACTAGGCTATTACGACTCACAAAATATTAGTAAATATATAAATTGTTCAAACCATGTATGTATTGCATGAATCCAAGCCAAGTAAAAGTATGTTCCTTTAGGACGCCATCTGGCGGATCTGTGCCGAAGTCATCGTGGCAAATTGAGAAGTCTCGTATTAGGCCCAAAGTCGTTCTCACACATACTAGTAACAATAACATTTTAATTAATCTTATTGATCACTTTACTGATAGTTTAATTATAATACAAACCTACATAATTATTAGCTATTATCCAAGGCACATAATTGGCAACATTTCATATTTTGCATGTATTAACTATACACATAAAATGCTTTGACCTGAATGACTGACTGATTGAATGACTGACCGACGGATTAACGCACAGGCTAAGCCGCTGATCGTAGAGACCTGAAACTTGAAGAGCGTGTCCTTTGTATGACGTAGGCATTCGACAAGAAAGGATTTTCTGAAATTCTTCCTCTAAGGGGGTGAAAAACGGGGGCAAAGTTTGTATGGGACAACGTGATTCTTTGGTCCAATCTATTTCAAATTTTGCAATGTTTTTTCTTCATAATTTTATCTTTTAAATTCAATGTTTTTTTTTACTGTTAGAACAGTCTTTTTGCCGAGTCACAGTAAACTAGGAAAGAAAGGTTAAATCGCCATTCCACACAACGTCATTAGGCGCTTACGTCTTTTTAGAACACATCGAATTTCAAAGTTAAAATTCTGAATGAAAAGTATCAAGATATTTTCCAAAAATTTTAAAAATATGGCCTTAATTTTAGATTTACTTTTATATAAGTTACTAGTCTTCCCGCGTGGCTTCGCTCACGTAGACTAATAGGATTTGTACAGATTTCTAAAGATGTCAGTATGTCATGTTATACCTACTAGATACTACTCATCTTAATTGTCATTAATGTCTACATCTAAAACATAGGAATACTTATGCAAAGGTACAAACTATCTCTTTCCACCGTACAAGTGCCAACATCACATAATTAATTTTTTATTTTTATTTTCAATTTTTTTTTTATTAATTTTTTTCTTAAAAAAATACAAAATATAAATAAATTTGAACTCAGGATACGAAACTATAAAGAAATGTTATTCTTGTTTTAAGGGTCTTGTCAATTTTGAAATGTTGTCAATTTATTTTACTAGTAGGTAACCTAATTAATAGTACAAATAGAATGCTATTTAATACACTTAACAGTTACAAATACTTACATAAAGTTACAACAGCGACACTTTTCCAAACGAACATACTCTCCGTACGAAATAAAACTGATGATTTTCGTCATTGGGTACTGCATCCTTTGTTTGTTGGTTTAACAATTGGAATGTAATAACTTCCAACATCTGAACATCTTCTGAGAAAATACATGAAATTATTCTTGTAATCTTGGTTATGTACGAGTGAAATAAGAATTTTGACAAACAAATGAAAATCAGCGGCAGTGTAAATTCAACTTCAGATTTCAGAATTAAAGGTTTTACTTCAAGAGTATAAAGATAAATCACAGCAAATCACAACATTAAATTATTGTTTGTATTCATAAGAAATAAAAACACTGAAGTAATTTTGAAACCCATGTTTTTTATCTGTCGTGTTAACTCGCCCTATCTGAAATAAAAACGTGTGGCACTCGGGGACTGCTACGGTAAAGCTATTAATTGCATAGCATTTTTTATCAACTTATGCAATTATAATTATTTATTTATTTTTTATTTAAGCAGTCAATACAAAATCACATCTTGAAAAATCTTAGCAAATAATTAGTTTTTGATATTCGAATGTTTATATTTCTAAATTTGTAAGTTTTGTTTTTAATGTGTCAACATAAAATTTACCTAAATTAAAATAATATAATTATATTAATTATGTAAACAATTTAACCCAGTAATTTACTATGTAGTAAATAATGGTTAACTGTTGGTTCTAGCGATTTGGTTGATAGATGACCTTCTCCCGCAAGTGTTCGGTTAATATAACTTTTACAATACTAACACTACACACCCAATACTGTTCTGTGTACAGTTATCTGAAGAAGCGTTTAAAGTATATGTAAAGAATTAACATAATTACGAATTTTGTAATGTTGAACAAAAATATACTATAAAAAATATATTATGTAAAACGTAAAAATACTCACATTTTTTTTCACATGTTGCCGCTTATTTTCAAACAATAAATTTATGTCATTATAAAAGTTGGTTCCCCGAGCTTGCCACCATTTGGGTAGCGGGGCGGGTAACCATTTCGGAGTTTATATCTCTTGATTGCATAGAGTGGAACGGTTGCATTTTTTAAATAAAGACAAGGCTAAGTCTAATTAACTAAGTCTAATTAAGTGTAAATGTGGTTAACCACCTCTACACATTTAGCCCCCTTATTAGAGAACCTACTTATTTTTCATTTTGTATAAAAGTGATCTTCGTATAAAGTGAGGGTACCTTAGGTAATACCGGCTGAGAAGGTCCATTGTTTATTGCATTATTTAATAAATTATGATTAAATTTTAACCACTGAACCACTAGTAGGTATATATAAATTTATTGTAACCACTTCCATTTATTTACTTCTAGAATTACTATTGTGTTTCACTGTTTGCAAATTTTAATTCTGCCTGTAGATCTTGATGGCAGTTATTTCCTTTTGCTGTTTACGAAATGTATAGAATTCTTAACAAATGAATACAAGTTATAGAAAATAATTGAATACATTTTCTGTAAATTTTTCAGCAATAAACTGATTTATTAGCAGTGATAGCCTCGTTTTATGACCATTGGATTGCCAAGTCAAAGGTTGTTCGAAACCCGCACCTCTAACTTTTAGAATTCATGTGCGTATTAGAAAACGATTATCACTTGCTGAAACGGTGAAGGAAAACATCGAGAGGAAACCAGCACACCATGCCTAAGACCAACAGCCGTGGGCGATTTCTGTAACGAATTAATAAAGAATACATGTAAGTATGTCATATACCATTTATTTAGCATGTACTACGTAACATATAAATAAAAAACACATAGGGTACCTACATAATTTAAGATATTAAAGTAAAGGTCCAGTGGCTGCCGGGTCAATTTTAGCCATTATGGTTTGCCTAAAATTGACCCGGCAGCCACTGCCGCCAAACACAATAATAGATAATAACAAGTTTTATTAATAAAATAAGTGTAAGGTATATAATACAAGTAATAAAAAAAAACATCAACTACAAAATATATTTTACAATGGAATTGGATGGTAAAACTCGAAAACGATATCAGCTGGTAAACCGAAATGTTGCTGAAGATAAAACTCATGAATTTCTAGTCTTTGATAAGTCAGCTTCCATATAAAAAATATGTGTCCATGACAATAATATAATGGGAGACGACTTTTACGAAACATATGAGACCTGGGCACAAAGATCGTCATCACAAGGCATTGTAGATAATATCTTATTGTACCTTCATCTTCTACTAACTGAAAAAAAAAAAAATTACTTAAAAAGTATTCAAGATTGCTTTCGACGAATAAGGCTAGGTTTTTAAAAATTTTTACTCCGCGCATTGAATGGGACTCGACAAAGAAGAGGCGCGGTCGGTTTTTCTCCATACATTTTACAAACAGTAAGGCGGTTGCAAAATGAAAATGTATGGGAAAAATGCGCTCGCATCTCGACTCTCGTTTTTAGCGACAATCTTCAAATTGCAAATGCAATTTTTTTTTGCCATTCATTCACGACATTGCTAAGACGCTCGTGGCAGTAGATATGTCAACTTTAGTGATCGTGAGTGACAATGTCATCGGGCAATAGTAAGAATTAGTATTTAAGGTTTAGCATTTCATTCCATCAATGGCTTCAATTGTGGCAGTGTAGCCTAACAAAAACATAAACTATGGATTCATGGTACATGACTCTAAACTCCTCAGCGTGCAGGGTTGATATCACAAAATGTTAAAGAAGGTTAGAAATACCTTCGATTCATTTTTGTACCGATAGCGCTGTCGCCAGTTACACACATAAAAGAGACCCCTTCGGAACCCTAATTAATATAATATCAACTTACATAGATATAGTTAGCTTGAGTCGATTGCCAGTCCGACAATGTTATATTGGTTACTTTCCTTAAAAAAGGTTTTTGTATCGAATCAGGAGTGCACCAACCAAATTTATACACGCTGTGAATGTAATCTGCAAAGGAAATTAAAAAGTTGATCACTTATATATAATGTTTTTTAATTAATTAAAAAACTGATTTAATAAGAAATTTGAAAAAACAACTGATTCGTGTGTGACTCGAACCCACGATCTTCGGCGTACCGTGCTTACGCTCTGATCGCTAAGCCACCGTATCCGACCAGAATCCGTTGTAATTTCAAATATTTTTCTTGGGCGTGTGGTTATATTTGTTGGAATACATTACGTATCCGGCTCGTGCTCCCAATATTTCAGTTTAGAAGACATGCAAAGCCATTCGATCTAGGTATTATATTTTTCATCTAAGGGTAGCTACACATATAGTCGATTTGGCAATTTAGGTTCGGTATTTTTGAAGAAGTCCCGATGTTTTTTTTTCTAAAATACTGTATCGAATGTGAATCGACTATGTGTGTAGCTACCCTTACAGAGCAGTCATTTTGTTTACTGTTTTGCTATTAATTAAATATTTTTGCGATATTTTGCTGTTTATTTACTTTGTGAGTAAACACAATGGTTGGTTCGTACCGTGGAAGCTATGCGCATGCGTTTATAATAATAAGAAATATTTTGACAAATTGAGCCTGTCAGTCAGTAACATAAAAAATATATTTTCGATACTTATAATATTTTAGTATTGTTTATATTGACAATAGTCGAACTAATAAACTTTTAAATGTAAATCTAAAAATGTTATTTGGTTTTTTCAAACATTAAAATTCCTTTTTTATAATTTTAAACAGGACGTCAGATTGACGACGGTCAAAGTCAAAATATTTGTCGAGTATAATTGAAACTTTTTGCGTTTTACGGTATGAATTAAAAAAAAAACTTATATACTCTGTCGTATTTTGAATTTACCTTTTGCTTGTCTCGCTTGCAAAAGCCCTTTTTACGAGCAAGTAAGATGAAAAGTCTTTAACTAGATATTCTTAGCAGTGAAGAAGAAGGCTTGAGTAGAGAGAGCCATGATAGCTTAGTAGTGTTGACCGTTGACTGGCAAGTCAGAAGTCTCGGGTTCGAACCCAAGGCGCGCGCACCACTGACTTTTCGTAAGGTACTCCGTGCCTCGGAAAGCACGTAAAGCCGTTAGCCCTGCGCCTGATCTCTCACCGATCGTGTCGAATTGCCGTCCCATCGGACTATGAGATTGAGGGAATAGAGAGTGCACCTGTGTTTGCGCACACACTTGTGCACTAGAATATCTCCCGCGTCGATGGCTAATCTCCGTTGAGATTGGCCGCTGTGACCGAAATCCGTTCAGGAGGACATTATTAGAGAGAGCAGTTATACTCAGCAGTTATTTACTTACTTCTAGGAAGTAACTCGTCAGGTTCGGGTATATGGTTTGGATCTGCTGGCCCGTAATGTTTAGATCGCAGCGCGTACATTGCTTGACTAGCGGGGACTGCCTTCCAGCTGCCCACAGTTGTAACTTTACAAAAGATTTTCTAAATTAATAAAAAGGAAAGAAACATATCCAACGGACCTTATAATAGTGCGGTATAAATTTAGAATAATAACTTTCGTTAGTCAAATACTTATAATGAAATATTGATCCGGCTTTACTCACGCATTGATTTCGGGGAATGCTCGACTAGTTTCGAACTTAAACGGAGTCCGCGCCGCCGCGACTACACTCGCTCTTGAAAATGGACTCAGTTTGAGTTCGAAACTAGTCGTGCATTCGCAGCCGCTACGCCATTCCTAATCCGACTCGTGTTATTAAAATTATTTCTATTTTCAACTATCGTTGTCTATCTCACGATAGTCACATTCACACCTTCTGATGTGTACTAGAGGGCTAACATATCCAACTGTTCAATTAAGATAGGTACTTATTGCTTACAAATATTATCTATAACATTTTAAATTTAGGTGTGTTCCATGGAATTAAAAAATATATATATATGTTCTTTTATAGTCACAAAACCTTAAATTACGTATTGATAAAGAATTTTATATTAGTACGATGAGATGGACATAGTCGCAAATGCGTATACTTAAATCCTTAAATAAATAAAGATTTAAAAAAATCATTAAAAAGCATTCATGCATGCTAAGTAAACTCTAAGGTTTCATTTTCATTCATAGTTCAACTAAAATTTTAATTAGTAGAACTATGAAAAATCTGACACTGAAGTATATTAACAACCTTATATTTTTCTAAACTTACCTATAGTAAGCAGCAATACCGATATAACTTGTGCACTGTTAGTCATTATTTGAACTGTTAGTTACTAAGACGAAGAATCGTAGAACTGTTTAAGATGTGTGTACACTAGTGATGACTGATGGTCTACTAAGAATGACTTGATGTTACTAAGTCATATCGACTACATTCGTTACTATTTGTAAATAAACCAATTTTTCATTTAGGCTTTGTTTACTAGCATCTCGGATTCCTTCGACATAGACACGCAAATGACGGAATGAAAACAATGGGTTTTACAAAAAAAAAAATCTCTAAGATTTTGATGGTAGGTACATAGGTACATAGAAAAAAATACAGGATTAGTAATATGTTTATTATATTAATGTCCAATAAATTAGTGTTACAACTTACTTAAAATAATTCACAGTAGATAGATAGATAGATATTAATTTAATGTAGACAGATATGTTCTAATGTTATACTTTTACAATAAGACTTAAAGATACAATAAAAGCGCATGATTTTATCCCCTTTATAATTAGCTATCCAGTACTCATACTGGTAATACTATTCCTAGAAGAGTTTGTTACAAATTGTGGTTTCACTAACGTTATCCACATATTTCTTGTATTCGGGTCACAAATCACAAAATATATAAATAATACAAATCCTTGCAAAGTAGAAGTCAAACAAAAAAGATAAGACCATAGTAAATGATTTGTAAATGAAAATATTCCAAAAACCCATGTAAGACCCAGTAAGAAAAATAAAAATATAGAAACTCTTAACTGTGCACCAACCAAATCCATATCCGTGGTTTTCATTTTTTGATCAGGTCCTCTAGAAATGGCGTGGAGTACGAGAATAAACAAAGTAATATTTACGAATAATATAATACTAATAGGCAATATTACACCTATAATTAAATAGTTTCCTTGCGGATAACAAATCTTTTTAACAACAGACGGGCTTGGTACATAATTGTGTGCATCAATTATTAAAATGATAATAACCGGTAATAATGGTATACCCCAACCGATTAATGTGAATTTAAACATAAATCTAGCTGGCCGACGGACTCCTAAAACCCGCACATATCTAATAAATTGTAAAATTGCCGTTATTAACATCCACATAAAACTGGCTAATATTGAAAAGTGTAATAGTGATCCTAACGCAATACATACTGGTTTCATATGTTCAGCAACCATATAGAGCTCATTTTCTTTAACAATCATGGTATAATCTAAATTAAATACTAAAATAAACACTAATGGCAATGCTATAGCCGTGGATAACTGTAGAAGAACTTTTGTGCCAGCTTTCTTTCTCCAGCTACCAAATACTAAGGCTGTAATCCATATACCACATATACCTAATAGCGACAAAAAACTTCCTACTAAAGTTATCATATTTAAAGCTACAGTGTGATTTTTATTACTTATCTTGTCTGCAATCTGTCCATTGGGTACAGCAACCAACTGACCAAAATTCGTTAAATGATAGCATTCGCATAGAACCGTGTCGTTAACTATTTTAACAACATAGCATCCTTGCTTCTTCCAGGACCCTGGGATATGATCAACTTGTTGGGGTTGAAAGTCCCAATAACCACAAAAAGAATTAAGTGTATGATTCATAATTTGCTTAAATACGAGTGGCACAGGATATTCTAAATTAGAATTGTATCCGGGTATTGACACCCCTACAATTCGACTGTTAATCATATTTTCATTTGCAGCTAGTTCTTGAAAAATAGCATTATTATTAAATACAGTGATTATTACATGAAAACTTTCTTTACTTTCTGTACGTTCGTCACAATCATCAGTGTTTCTTTGTATTGTATCTAATATTTGTTTAGGTAACCAAGTAGCAATTTCTAAATTTTCTATAGAAAAGACTTCATCTACACTTGTGTTTTTGTATAACGGTTGTACTACCATATCTAAAAAATTATCAGAAGCCTTCCTAACAATTGCTATACCCGTAATATTGTTATATTCTGGGTAAGTTATTTGGACAACGAATTGAGGTTTAACAGCTAACTGATAGGCTATATCACCTAACTGAGCAGATTCATTTAAACTTCTTTCTGCTATTATTTCTATAATATCACTAACTGAATCCAATATAACGTTTGTTGAATTTAGTGTTTGGGCTAAACGTAAATATTTGTAATCAAGAATCATCATTCTATCCATAGCCCAGGCAATATTTTCTATATCACCAGTATCGATAGATGATGAGTTATCTTGAGCAAGATCCAAAATATGTTGCAGAGACATCGATAAATAATAAATGTCGGCTGGAATAATTATATCAGTATCGCCAAGTACAAAATTTAAACCATCTGTTAAGAAACGAGAACTGTAGTTATTG
Source organism: Protodeltote pygarga (assembly GCA_936450705.2). Taxonomy (NCBI): domain Eukaryota; kingdom Metazoa; phylum Arthropoda; class Insecta; order Lepidoptera; family Noctuidae; genus Protodeltote; species Protodeltote pygarga. The sequence goes on along the minus strand of OW388249.2, from coordinate 6,983,672 downwards.
GGCATCTGCCTTTTTACAAAGTTGTATAAAAACGCTGTGGTTTTGGATGGCTCGTATGTGCTATCACATTGACCTTCTACTTCACCCCAAAAACTACCGAGCATATAGGATCCTAGGCAATGTCTTTTTACAGGTAAACCATTAGCTTGAAGACAAAACTGTTTTGGCGCTGAAATATGACTAATTAAAGTCATCTCCCAATTGAGTGTAATAACATCAATAGAAGTTGTCGGCAAACAATATACTGAACTCGAAATGTTTATAAACGTATAATTGTATTTTGGTAATTCTATATTTGCTGTGCGTTTTAATCTATCAAATGTTGTCTGTATATTTAGACTTTCGTTTTCATGTATATCCTCAACAGCAATATGTAAATGAAATAATACCATCATGTGGTCTAAAAAATAATCAATAATATCCATTAGCAGAACTTTATTGGCTGAAAATATAGTTGTGATGTTATTTGTTAAATCGGTTAAATTACTGATGTGTTCAATTTCATCTGGCAATACATAATATTTGATAACTAGTGAAAATACATGAACTTTGTTACCTTTAGGGTTGGCTATTATCTTGTCTGTACTAATAAATGAAAAATTTACTGTATGACCTTCGCACCAATACTGAGCTGAACTATCGGTAACCAGATTAATAACATATACAATTTTTTCAACATGACCCAATTCGGTACTTGATGTTACTTCTAGAAACGGATTATCATTTACATCAACAACTCTTACAAAACCTTTAGCATCAGAGAAACATTGGATTCCTTTGTCATTAGTATCGTATTTCCATAATCCAGAAGGATAATAAACAGTTAAGTACATTTTGTTTTCTACGGAGTTATACTCAAACATAAATTCTGTTTCTCCGGAAATAATTTCTGCCTCGCAGGCCATGCAAGGTAACTTCATACTAGAGTCAATCAAACTCAGAACACCAGCATTATTTATAATACCTTCAAATTTTGGAGTCATTGCAATGGTAGAATTATTTTCATCGATATAATCTTGGACGGTATCATTTCCAGTATGAGTAGGGACCCTGAACCAGCACCAAATATCATTTGACATCTTATTCAACTCACCAATTTTTTTGAAAATAAATCTAGTTAAATCATGTTTGCTATTAGACATCGGGTTTTTACATTTGCTGTGAAGAAAATTATTAAACGTCATTCCCTGGCTTGAGTCAGATTTTTCAATTCCAAAACATGTGACATTATCACGTTTAAATCTGAATGAGTGATAACCAGTGGGACATTTTGTTGGATATCGAAGATCATTTATATAGAAACACAAGCTTGGATAATTCTTAGTGCAAGTGTCTGTTAATAAAACTCGTTGCTGAATATCTAATAATAAACAATTTTTAGAAAAGGATGACTGTAGTCTCAAGACGTCCGTAGGTCTAACTTGTCGACCCCAGTGAGGTCCTGGAATGGTCCACACAATTGGATTAAAAAGTTTTTGTCTTTGTGCTGGTAACCAGAAATATCTAGATAAATTTGTGTCCAAGAGAGAAGTAAGTAGATATTCAATTTCAACAGTAGATAAGTCTGTAATTATTGAGGCACCGCCACTTGCAAAACAAGGAAAATTCCAAGCTGAAGATTCTCCAATTTGGAAACAGTAATCGTTATTAGTCTCCGAAATTTTGTAATATCCTGGTGGACATGAATTAAGATCAAAATATTTAACAACTTTTAAGCATGGTCCGATTTCATCAAGAGTTGGTGTCCAACCTGTGTCAGAACAATTTCTAGATATTACGGTGTCATTACGGTAGCAAAGGGGGTCTGACTTAACATTGTTTGCTCTTGGCGTTTCATGCCAGGTTATACTGATTCCTTTGTTAGATGTTTCTTCTGGACACACCTGGAAATAAAATAATATTACATATATATTTTTATATTTTATATTTTATTACATATATATTTTTAATATTATGGATATTTTTTTTTGGTGTATTGGTTTAATTTATTATTATTATGACCCTGTTATGTCCTATTGGAGGGCAAAGGTCTGATATGTTGTTAAAAAAATAAAAGGAAACCGCTCCTAATAAATAAAATATTAAATATCACCCCACTAAAACTAATTAAAGTAATTTGGAATAAACAACATCCCTGCTTATCATAATTGCATTTATTTGTAGATAATAATAATTTAATTAAAATGTAATAAAGTAACTGAAACCTACCTCTGACTGTGATGTTGGATTTATTAAAAAACATATAACTATTGATAAAAATACAAAAATTTGCATATTGCTTACGAAAATCACTATGTATTACAATTAATTTAAATCACTGGTAGTGAATTCGGCCACTTCTACCGGGGTCTGCCTGCAATTTGAACATTTCTACATCGTTGTAGTGGCGTAGATTACATTTCATGTACCTACTAAACAAACATGGTGTTTGAAAAATGTATACGAAATATCTAAAGAAAAGAGGAACTGAGCTTGATTGTAATAAGATATAGAAATGTTTGACAAAATGTTAAGTAGGTATATTTTATTTAAATTTACAATTTGGAAGAAATTGGAAAGAACTTCAAAAAAGGTGTTCATTTTTTGTGTGGTAAAAAAAAGATGTAGAGCCATGCTGATTTTGACAGAATGGGAATCTCATGGGATTGGACAAATCTTTTACAGAATATCGGTGGTAAGGCAGTAAGGTCAGTAATTCCCCCTTCCATAATCACCCCTCCCCTTCTATAATCCCCTATAAGGTCGGCAACGCGTAAGTAATGCCCTCAAGCATCTTTAGGTTACGGTAACCGCTTTCCATCAGGCCTGTACGCTTGCTTGCCATCTTAATGGTGTAAAAAAAATAATTATTTTGTTAACTTGCAGTCTGCATAAAACTTATCAAAAGTGTGGAAAAAAGGAATGATTTTAAAAAAATGTTAAGTATATTTCAACTTACAATCTGGTAAAAAAAACGAAAAAAAAAGATGTAGATTTTTGTATGGCTCTACGCCATACTGTTTCATCAGCATGAAATAATAGTTATCGTACTGTTGTGTTTCGTACGGTCAGTGTGAGCACTGGATACCCAATACTCTCTTCCTTAATTCCCCCTCCCGTAATCTTCTTACTCTTCCCGTATTCACGCACCGGATCGGCGATGTATGCAAATTCTAAATCCTAAAAGAATAATAATCTATACTTATAAAACAGTACCATGACTGACTGACAGACAACGCACAGCCTAAACCGATGGACGTAGAGACTTCAAATATTTATACCCTTAACCTTAAATATTTATACCTTTAACCCCTAGGGTACGGATGCATTAAGGAAGGATTTTTGGGAATTCCACCCCTAAGTAGGTAAAAAAGGGGATATGAGTTGCTGGTTGCTGGCTGGTTTTTGATTTGTTGGATTTCTCTCCGCCTAGATTAGAAGAAACAAAATATGGAATTATACGACTAGGGTAGGGTAGGGTAGATATAGAATAGGGTAGGGTAGGGTAGGGGTACCCCTGTAGGGAAGGGTAGGGTGGTGTAGGGTAAGGTAGGGTAGAGTAGCGTATGGTAGTGAAGGGTAGAGTAGAAAAAGCGTAAAGGCAAAATAATCACACGTACAAAGTCGCGCGGGACAGCTAGTTGTATATATATATTTACAATGATCTATACATATAAAATGCTTTGTCCTGAATGACTGACTGATTGACTGACTGACGGATCAACGCACAGCCTAAACCGCTGATCGTAGAGACCTGAAACTTGGAGGGTGTGTTCTTTGTATGACGTAGGGATCCGATAAGAAAGGATTTTTCAAAATACTACCTCTAAGGGGGTGAAAAACGGGGGCAAAGTTTGTATGGGACAACGTGATTCCTTGGTCCAATCTACTTCAAATTTTGCATAAACATTCTTTTACAGAATTAATGGAACACGTGTTTCGTATTTTATTAAAACTCATCGCCTAACGGGGTTAAAAAGGGGTAGAAAGTTATTTTGGGGGTGATTTGCATCGAAGTTGATATCAATACTCCTTAGTGCTTTTGATTTAAACTGGTTTGGTGCCTTACCATTTAAAATTGGAATGTCAAATATGTATAAATCGGATTAGAATTCGATATTTCAATTTTATTTGTTCTTTTATATTTGAAAGAAAAACTTACCTTATAAGTACCTTGATTTTCCTTTGAAAATTCCTTGGAAATCTTTTAGAATTAGATTATTATTTTAAGCGACTATTTGTGATTGCTATACCGACATTATAATTGACTGTCATTCGCCCTGTACCAAATTCTGCTTATACAATGACACTAAAAGTAGTGGCATCGACTCAAAGCAGTCCAAGTTGTTCTCATGGGCAGACAACCTAGATTATATTAATTCGATTTAAATAAATAAATTCTATTCAAAATATTCTATAGTCTACGTGAGCGAAGCCACGCGGGAAAAGCTAGTCAGTGAATATAACAGTCAAACGAAAGTATTCGTTACATATTAATATTTTTAATATATTTGTAAACATCGCATGTCTTTGTGATCAAATGACTGAGTGATATTATAATATATAATTGACTCATTCATTCAATTCCGTCACAGATCGTGCTACAGCTCCGATAGTGCTATAAGTAATATGAAATATATTTTTGTACTTATTCTAACAGGTAAGCTTCTCTTCTTTTTTATTTAGTAGTAAACCAATATCTGTCTTTTAACTACCTGCTTTATCTTCAAATGCCTACATGTATTGTTGATAAAATGTTAGGATTTTACATCTTACCTATGTTTTAATCCGAGACGTGAGCTGATATTTGGGAAGTTTTATCCAATCCTGTTTAGCCGTTTAGTGTTACCCAAATATTCAAACTTTTACATTTACAATGTTAGTAGGAGTAACTTTTAATTTTTTGTGACTCCATACGCATTCAATTAGTTCTGCCTATATTACTCGATCCTACTCGATCCTAGAAATCCTGTCCTAATGAGCGCTAAGGACCCAAGATATATGCTCAATCTGCTTGTGCCCAATGTACTTTATGTTTAGGTTAAAACAGATTTCCATGCAACAGATTTCGGTTATTGTAAGCTATATTAACAATATTCATTGTATACCTATATTTTATTGAACCCATATATTTTCATCTGTTCCAGTTACATCAGGATCATGTTGGCAGTTTTTCACTTCTCTAATTGACTTCAAGTATCCCGAAAACATTCCTAGAGTCGGTATGACCAATAGTCAATAGTTAACACTCATTACAATAATTTACTACTGAATAGAATTACTGCCAATTTTTATATACTTGTATTAAAAAATAAAAGTAGTGTATTTTTTTTTTAGAAAACGTAACAAATGAATATTTCTTCGGAGACTGCAGGAAGCGTAAAATGTTTTACACACATATTCACTTGGAACCTACACAAGTAATAGGAAAACTTCTTGTACGAGTGAGTTTTTTCCAAATTCCTAATGTTTAGCTATTAGTCCTTAAATGTTTTTTAAAAGTAAAAAGCGAAGAGTGTGTAAAGAGAGAGGGTCCACAAAAAAAACTAAAATTCTGCTCATGGCCCTAAAGTTTGTACCTACGTACTCTAGAATGGTTGGAGAATATTTGATATATACGAGGATATGTACAAACCATGAGAAGAAAATATCTGTTGCACTAACTTTTCTTTTAATGATCTCATAATATATGCTAGCTGCTTCCTATTTTTGACAGAAAATAATGCCTTTGTTTGTGTTCCAGGGTTGGTTGAATATTACAAATATGCCTTCATGTATCATATTAAGAGGTTCAAGTTTAATTGACGACGATGTGTACCGAACCACATCTTACAGTTTCCAGCTTTGCATACCTCGTATCACTGTTATCCACTCACAAAGAAGATACAAATATTACTATTATGAATGGTACATCCCGCATGATTACAAAACTGATATAAACTGGGATCTATATTTTTATGGCCCACAGAAAGATGAATGGGAATAAATTTTGTCTTCAACCTGTATAAGGCTGTAATCGGGATATATTAACGTCAGTGTCATTATACTGGCTGTGCACACATCGATATGGTATCTTTATGTATTCATTGATTTTACGCCACAATGTGATGAGTACTTGGCTTTATTTGAGCAGATTCTATTGGGTAACAACTGAAATCCCTTATCTTATTGAAAAACTATCGAGCTTGGGCTTTTAGCTGTGTCAATACAGTAGCTTTAGTATTATCTGATGTATGGTGCCCAATGATAAGTAGTTTTAGTAAAACCTGATTTCTATTAAGATATCTATCATGATTATGGACTTTATGAAACTGGTTTTTTATCTACCAGATTTTCTTATCAATGTTTATGGTGTATGTCCTGTATATTTATTTTCGTGTTTGCATATACGTGAGTTATAATAAATTTTAAGTAAGTTTGTATTGTTTAATTCACGTTAGTTATATTAGATCTTAAGTAAGTAAGTATTATATATATTCCACAACGCACAGTTTTTTGATATCTTCTAACATAAAATTGATTTTAATAAATTTGTAACTTCATGTTTTAAGCCAAAATTGTACTTACTTTTATGTGGTAGAGCCATTTATGAATGTTTCTACTTAACCTCTCAACCCTCTCACAGAATGTCAAGACCAAATCCCCCCTTCTATTATCTCGCACAGGCTGGCAACGAGTAAGTGGTGGTGTAATCGCCAGGTTTACCCAGCGTGGCGATTATGGGCAAATACTTTCAATAAGAGCACAATAGTGGCGCGCATTGGGAGAGGCATTCAGCAGTGGACTAATACATGCTGATGATGATGATGTTGAAAGCGAATCTTGCCCTCACGGCTAGTTTGCAATCGTCAGGTATCTGGGGAGTTGGGCCTATAAACCCTCTCCCCGCTACCAGCCGAGGCCGTCTTTCTGCGTTAGTCAAATACAAGTAGAGTAAGATCCAAGAATCCTTGAAATTAACGCTGTAACAAGTTGTGGAGATGTTTTTATATGTAAGTAGTAATGCACTTTGGGTTTTAGGAACCATTATTGAATGTATTTATTAAAAGAGAAAGGTTCCTGAGCAAAACCAGCATCCTATTTTTCACGCATATTTTATTTTATCTGCTACCGCTACTTTCCAGAAAGTTACCTAGTGTGCAGATTACGTCATAATTATATTGCATAATTAATTATTTGGTTCGCACAGTACATGTCAGTTAATAGTTATTAGCAAAAAGACGTCGCATTGCTAAAGAATACACGCATGTTCCACGTGTTTTGGGGCGAATTTTTGCAATGCGACATTTCGGGTCTCGGGTTCGAACCCAAGGCACCTCTGACTTTTCATAAGTTATGTGCGTTTTATAAATTAATTATCACTCTCCGTGCCTCGGATAGCACGTTAAGCTGTTGGCCCCGGCTGTCAAATGTAGATCCTTGACAGTCGTTACAGGTAGTCAGAAGCCCGAAAGTTTGACAACCAGTCTTATCAAGGGGTATCGTGTATCCCAGTATCTGGGTTGTGGAGGTCTGATAGGCAGTCGCTCCATGTAAAACACTGGTATTCAGCTGCATCCGGGAAGACTGGAAGCCGACCCCAACATAGTCGGGAAAAAGCTAGGCAGATGATGATGAGATTTTCTAGGTAATTGATGTGAACTGCGGAGCAATTTCAATACTAGCATGTTTGTCAACAAGTAAGAGATTTCAACGGCATCCATAGCAATCATGTTAAGGATTGTTCTGTCATTGCACAGACATAGTCGTAACTGGAACATTTTTGTGTGTTGTAGTATTAACGTTGTTTTCACAGCAATACAAACACTTTTCTCTCGATGCTCGTGTTTTGCATTCCATGAAAGCACCTAAGATAAAGCGTGCGATTCAGAACGTGTTGTGTCGTTTAGAATAACCAACTTACAATAGGTATCAGTAAAATGAGTTTTTTCTTGACATCGATAGTATTATTGTGTGTATCAGGTATTTTTTTTCTAGAAATATTTTTAACGCATTTGTTTTAAGGTTTGTTAGTAATAAATATATCTTTCATTCCTTAATAACTAAAAGCTTTGAATGCAATGAGCGATAGCTGAACCTGTATGTTGCAAAAATTCTATAAGTCAAAAAATCTCTTGGAATAATAATTGAATTATAATAATTCAATGGCTTTTAATTATTAATAAAATATTGTTACAGCGAATGAAGTGTCCTGCTTTGAGACGGTGTCAGCACTAAACAGCATTGTTTTTACTAATAATGATATACCAGAAGGTACTTTCTATACAACTATCTATATAATACAAACCTATAACCAAAACCTATAATCTAAAACCTTAAAAATAAATAAAGATATAAAACCCTTCATCTAAAAGACCGCTATCAGTAGGCAACGTTCCCAAAATGCTGGCTGCATTGCCTCGCTGAATAGCCATATGGCCAATAGCCAGCCTTTGGGCCAGGTACAGACCAGCATTTCGGTCACGAGTTGCCTCGACCAGACGCCCAGATAGGTCTTTGTAAATATACTATACTACATACTATACTTTCTATACTATTTTTATTTAATCATATATGATTATACAAATATTCCAATTGAATTTAAAATGTGTGATAAGATTATAAAACATTTAAAATTAAACATGAATAAAATTGTTTCTTAGGATAAAAACAGTATTTATTTCAAACAATTTTTACGTTTTCAGCCAATGAACATAATGAATATTACTTCGGCAAATGTGCGAGCATAACAAAATCATTACTTTATACCGAGAAATTTGAATACGACGATATCCAGGGAAATATCATTATACGGGTACGTGTTGCTTTAAGTTTTTTTTTCTATCAGTGGTCCGGATGCTCCCAACCTTTTTGGGCTCGTACCTAATTGTCAAAGTTACGTGCCCAAAAAGGTTGGAATTCAGGATTATGCCAGGAGGACCACTAAACAAGCAATTAAATAAAAAATTGAACTTCCAATCTAAGTAATATAACCTAAAAACCTTGTTGAAATTGTTTCAGAGTGCTAATTTCAATTAATGTCTTTCTACTGACTAGGTACTTGTTCTTCTTTTGTACTTGTTACAACATTGTATGAATTGAAATCTCTGTATCTTAGCTGTAGTTTCTGATAATTTTATTAAACAAAATACACGCTGTATTACTTCGGTGAATATGGATACGTTAGAGTGAAGTATCACATCGAGGAAGGAACTTTTTTCTTTTATAGCTATTTACTCTATGTTAACTTTGTCTGTGTGTTTTCACTGTGCCTCGGAGAGCACGTATAGCCGTCCGTCCTGCCGTATGGTATTGCCGTCCCATCGGACTAAGAGAACGAGGGAATATAAAGTGCACCTGTGTTAAGGCACTCACTTGCGCAAAATAAAACCTGCGTCGATGATTAACATTGGCCGCTGTGACCGAAATTCTTATTTTATTATTATTAAGTATACTATTTTATTTATGTATAGTTTCTTGGTTTATTACTGAGTAACGGTGAAGGAAAACATCGTGAGGAAATCGCCAACCCGCAGTGAGCTAGCATAACGTGGTGATTAATGCTCGATCCTTCTCTGTATGAGAAGAGGCCTTTGCCTCAGTGGGACAGTTACAGGCTTGTTTATTTTATTTATTTTTATTTACTGTGCAGTGGTTGTTAAGAATTGACAAAAAAGTAACAATGGAAGTTGAAATAACGTTTACTAATCCTTGATTTACATTACTATTTTTTCAGGATTTCTTCAAAGTTCCTGAAGGAAAATTCGCCCAATTGCCTAACTGCGTATACATCAAAGCAGTTTCTCCATATGGCGATATGGTGAAGTATCGAAGTAACAAATTCTCGGTGTGCTTGAATACTGCGACATACATTTATCTTGGATTTAAACATGTCTATTATTACTATGAATGGTATCTACCAGTAGAAATGCACCCAGGTATTGAATGGTACTTATATTTCTACTTAGCGTAGCTTATGATTAAGAACTTAATTACCTAGTAAAATAAATAAATTTATACCATTCGGACTTTTTTTCCTGTCTGACTGAAAAGTCACTCAGAGATACAAATGTGGATAACACTTGTGTACTACGCAAATCGAATGGCGAATGATCGAACATATCCTACCTAACATTTGGGTTAAAAAATATCGATTCAAATATTTTACAATAAAAAAATCGATTACTATCTGGATTTAAAGCTCTAAAATGAGCTGTTAACTGCAGCTCTACCGACTTAGCTATTAAGTAACAACTGACAGAGCGGTGGCTTTTTGTAGCAAGTTTACTTTCTACTCGTAACGTTTTTTCTTTCTACAAAAATCTAGAACTTTATTGTTTGCTAAGGTTGTGGGATGAGTGAGCGAGAGGTACAGCGTAAGAGCGAAACGTGCCCATCCCACATTACATTAGCTTTTATGATACTATTCTAACAGGTCTTGTGACGCAATTCGTTGTTCAACAGAGTCCATCGTGCCTAGTAGTCTATTTTGGGTCAACCCAGCAAGAACCAAAAAATTCAATCACTTCGCCTTCATGTCTCCTTTTATTTAGTATTTCCTGCCCGGTATTAGAGGTCATACGTAGGAGCCACCCAAATGATTTATTAGCAAATATATAGCATAAGCACTTTGTACTTGACTTTTCATCCCATAAAATCCAAAAACCCGGTGACGTCAGTCTTGCTATTTACCAATTTTCACGTCTCTAACAAAAAGTACTGAATTTCTAAACAAACTTTTCAGTCCCTCAAGGATTTTTAAAATGCTGATAATTATGTATTTATTCGTTTTTAATTAAATAGATAAATACCAGTTGTTATTTTTCTAGCTTCAAAGGCGATGGATTTCCTAAACTTTTGTTTAAGAAATCCGTCACTCTTGAAGCTAGTGTTTTTTCTTCTACTCTACCTTACCCTAGATTACATTAGCATTTTTCCGTTGATCAAACAAAAAGTTCCTTCGAAGAAGGATTCCCTAGTTATTCCAATTAGAAGTGCAAATCAATGTAGCAGTGTGATATGTGTAGAGTAGCATTTTAGCACCTACTCAGTGAATAAAGGGAACGTTCCCTTTTTAATAAACCCAGATTGCTACAGATGATTAATTTCCCGTTCAATGATAATATGTTGATTATGTCACTTTAATACAGACCGTACCACCTATCTTTTATTTGCAAGTGTATTAAATATCGAGAGATTGATGGGCAGCAGAGATAATCATGATATTGAGTAGGGGTGTAACGTTTGGCATGACACAAAGGAAATATTATATTTTTTTATTTTATGTGGTTACCTCTGCTCAAATAATGTAATTATATTTTAATCTACACTCGTATATCGTAAAGTTCTAATTATGAAATTAAAGATAGTATCATAATGACAGACTTTATCCACATGCATCTAAAACAAATTTAAAAAACTACAGTTTCCTGAAAAAAATAATGCTAAAAAATAACTTTTTTCTGTAACGTATTTGCTTCGTGGTCTGGACCAAGGAGTTTCCAATGCAATTTTAATAGCGGCTAGATGTTATCAGCGGTGGGCTGAGTTTGAGCGCCATGTTCTAAATATTTTTTGTTTACTTCTTGTTTATTGTGTTACTGACGGTATAAAAACTTATTCTGGGCTAAAAAGTTCTACAAATGTCAGTAATAATAAGAAAAATTTAACTGCTCCTAGCAATTAGTTAGCAGCAACGAATGCGTCGAACATCTTTTACCACAAAAATCTAGAAAATTTTAGATACTATTGGAAAATGACCTTATATGCCTATTTTTATGAATGTAGATAAAGTAGTGTATGAAACTACACATAACTAGGTATTAAAACACACGTGTAAGTGTATACTATTAAAAACCTTGCCTGCGGCTCGGTTTATTAAACTACCCCTACCCTAATCTACTCTACTCTACCCCTACGCTACTCCTACTCTACCCTACCTTACCCTACCCTACTCCACCCCTGCCCTACTGCCCTAGGGGTATATTTTTTTGTTTTTATTCTGCTAGTCTAGGCAAAGACAGAATCAACAAATCAAAAATCGGTCCAGCAGTTCTCGAGTTATAAATTGTGTAAATAACCCGACTTTATTTTATGTATACCTATGTATAGATAGACATAAAAGGCGGTGTGGTCTAAAATTGCTGTACTTGTAAATCAGGATGACGGAAGCTTGACGGTATGATCTAGACGTCTGAATCCAGAATCGAGGATAATCCCGATTATTATCTTTCAGAATCCAGGATATTCCAGAATAGGTTGCCTACCTGAATATTCTTGTTATTAAAAACTGTGGTATCGATCCATAATCAATAGATAATTACAATTGTGACGTTAAACGAGCGTGGAAACTGCGCAACCATTTGATCCAGAAAGTGTGCAGTCCATCCGGCACTGAAGACTTCCAATTGGGCAACGAACGGACCGCGCTGGTCGCCTCGAGGGGGCTGACGTTAATTGTCCCGATTTCAGGAATATGCTGAAACACTCGTACAACATTCCACATCCAGACACCCTCGGTGTAATCGACTAGCATCAACCAATTTTATTTTTTCATTATGCCTGTAACTGTCCCACTGCAGGCAAAGGCCTCTTCTCATACAGAGAAGGATCGAGCATGTCAAACCACGCTAGCTCACTGCGGGTTGGCGATTTCAGACTATTAAGTCCAGGTTTCCTTACGATGTTTTCCTTCACGTGGGTGTGGGTTCGCACCTGGCATGTACCAATGTGATTTTGTTAATGTAATATGTACTTTCTTAGTGAACCGACCAAATGCTGTGCCAAAATGCATTCATAGCGTTATCATCCGGAAGACGCCCGTTAAGCACGCCATGATCCTTATTAATATTACAAGCTACTTCATATGCACTGATGATTACAAATAATATGTGTTTGTCTCTCAAGTTAAGATCTAGTGTTACAACTAATTTGAAACTGTTTATATTTCGCGACAACCACCAAAGGATGTTTGTGATGTTCAATCGTTTGTATTTGTTTTAGTTTTTAGTAACATTGTTTTTACACACACAAAGTATTTCCTTTCACCTCAGTATTTTGTTTCCATTTATATTTAGCACTAAACCATCACTTACTTTAGTTACCTAGTAACAGTCATTGTGAATTGATTATCTACACACAATATAAGTAAAATGAGTTATTTTTTGTCAATCATATTGCTGAGCGCAATCGGTATTTTTTTTTCATTAAAAATAAATCTAAACTATATGTGATTACAAGATCTAATAATCTCTCACTTTCTTTAATCTGTATTTTATTAACCTTGTGAAAATAGTGTTGCTGAGACTACGTGACCATTAATAATAATAAATTAGTAAGAGTTCCATGTCTTGTAGTAAAAGCAACTCAAAGTTCACTGCACCGTAGATGGTTAATTTGCAAATAAGCCGATGCGATGGGCGAAAATAATAATAATATTTTCCTATTATGTTTGCGAGTTAACAGTTTTTTTTAAATATAATAATAATAATACTTTGTAAATGACACGAAATAAATCAAATACATTACTATTACAGTGATAATAGTAACTTGCCAATTCACGACGTTTACCGCTCTCAACGCCGTCGTGTTTACCGATGTTCTTAACCCACAACGTAAGTCACTCTTATTTATACTACTTAAATACCTACCTAATTAATTTTAATTTAAAAATATATATTGTACAATATATAGCGACCCGCCCCGGCTTTGCACGGGTGCAATATACATATAAACCTTCCTTAAGAAGAAAAAAAACCACAACAAAATCCGTTGCGTAGTTTTAATGATCTAAGCATACATAGGGACAGACAGACGGCGGATAGTGACTTTGTTTTATACTATGTAGTGATGATGTAGATGTAATAAACTAAAGTGAAAAAATAAACTTAAAAAAAACATGAGAAAACAATTTAGATTGGAGATGTCGTGAGGGCGCACTGGTTACGGACTCGCTTTGCAAACACATGAGTATGGGTTCGAACCTGGCGTGTACCAATGTGACTATTTAAATATTTATGTTCACATGACTCAACAAAATGTATGGAACAGCTGATTTTTTTTTGCGATTTCAGGGTTGGTCCCATAGTAAAAGTTATTCATAATGATGAGTTTAATGACCCCTTTTAATGATGCTGGTGTTTTAGAAATAATCCTGCAGAAGTCCTTTAGGCTTAACAGTTTGTTTATGTTTTTAGCGAACGTCCACAGCGAGTATTATTTTGGCAAATGTGCTAACAAAGAGAGAACACTTCTTTTTACTGATCATTATACGTACGAAGACTTGCAGGGATATCTGATCATTCGGGTACGTGTTGCTTTAATTGTTATTTAGACTATTAAGGCCCAATTTCACCATTGCATTCACTTTAAAAACTGAGTTTAATAAAACTAAGTTTAGCGCTACGTAAATTGCAGTTCTGAAATCAGTTAAACGCTTGAACTGAGTTTAATTGAATTGATCGCGTTTAGTGTCAGTGGTGAAATCGGCTCTAAGGGACTAACTACACTTATTAATTTTAGGTATATAGTATTTTATAACACCAGTTTTGTATGGAGATACGTACGCATCTGTTAAATAAGTGTAGTTAGTCCTTAATGCTTCTAGTCGAAACTCAATCTTTTTACTTTTTTACGGTTTTGCTTAACTTAAGGTTTTTAACTTACATTTTTGATTTTCTCGTATTAGTAATTTAGTAAGTATCGCTGAGTTCGAAATGCGACCCCACTTTTTTGTTTTTTGTGCATGAAAGTAATTTGAGTATAAGTTTACTTTATATTTATCGAAACTTTTTTTGGGCATATCTACGGCACAGTTCATTTTGAATTATAAAAGTCTCCTTCACCTCTTTTTATAATTTATATTAAGAACAGGAATTGAGTACCTACTACAATTTTCGATGTTGACCAGAACTGTCTTAATAATTTATTTACGCCACCTACGTCTCGTCCAGCCGTCTTAGTTCATTTATGACTACGTAATGACCTATGTAAAAGTGTGACTATTTTATTTTATAAAGTAAACAACACTAAACTGCATATAAACCGCCCCTTATTTTTGCTGAACTGCATTTCGGCAATAGACTAATTATTTATTTAGAAGTAAGACATTGCTAAATATATTTTAAGACTGTCAATGGATTTTGTTATTTTTTTAGTTGTATTTTATTTCTCCTGTATAAGTGATTTTTAACCTTTGAGAAATAAAGTGATTTGAAACCGTACTATGTTACAATAAATTTATGACTTTTCAGAAATACGTGTACAACATCTCAGACACTCCTAATTGTGTGTACATAAGGGCAAAGTCTCCTTACGCAGACATGTTAAAGTATAAAAGTTACAAATTCAGCATATGTTACGGATCAGTTGTGAACAACTATAATAGACAAATATGGATTAATTATTTCTATGAATGGTACATTCCGGTGGAGATGCATCCAGATATTGAATGGGACTTATTCTTCTATTTGGCGTAAAAATAAATGAATAACCAGGAACTTTGTCTTTTTATCGGTTTAACAGCGGTATAATTAACAATACAAATCATAATGGAACTTATATTTAATTACAGCTACACAGATTCTGCTGATTTAAGACCACCTTGAGGGAGGGGAGGTGGGGGTACGTTAGGTATAGCAGGATCCTTCGATGAGTAGTTCAAGATATTCAAATCATTAGGCTCTGGAGGTGGGGTTTGTGCCGATTGTTCAGCAGGAGCGGGCACATTAGGGACTTGTGGTTTATTTTGAATGACAGGAAGACTATGTCCCAGCACGTTAGTTAACGGACGGTATATGGGAAACCCTGAATAAGGGCTGAACGGAAATGGATCATAAGGGTCATAAAATCTTACACCTGGATATCTGTAGGTGAACGGACTGAATTGTGGCAGGGCGTTGTATAGAGGATCTATGTGGCCGAGGGGCAAGACTTGTGGTGGTAGACCGAACTCATTAAGGGGGATAGGGGATTGTGTATTCGGTGGGGGAGGAGCCGGGGTAGAGGCACTGGGTTGACTATTATCAGGTTCGGCGGTCGCTGATTCCGAAGTTGTAACTGGAGTTTCCGTGGATGGCGAGGGCTCCACAGGAGTATCAGGAGTCGATGCTGCTGGTGCACCCGACGGTTGAAGTTCTTTCGGTGGAAAACCCGGTGCAGGTAATAGACCCTGAAATGAAAAATATGTAGGTATTTAAATTTTATTAAACATGTAATATCGACGTCTTATGGTGGTGTAGTAAAGTTTATATAACGCGCCCAGTTCTATACACTCTAAAGTACACATCATCGAGGCAAAAAAGGTACAATTATTATAGGAAGCCGGTTTTATCGATGTAAATTAGTTGTTTTACTGTATCAGATCGTACTACGTTCTCAATATTGTGATTGACAAAGTGTAGGTTTTGTATGTATGGTTTGATAGGAATTTGGAAGTAAGTTAACTTTTACTTAATTTAACTTAACTTTTAACTTGTTAACTTTTGCTTAACAAACATAAGGTTTTAAGACACCTTTTTAGGTACCTAGTATTGATTTTGTACATTAAGTTATAACCGAAATTTGTAATAGCTTGACCGTACATTATGTTAAATAGTTTATTGAAAATCACATATTACTTTGGTATGCATTTTATATTATATGTTCATATCTTGATCAATACTAACCTGGTACCTACCATTAAACGTTCCAACTACAATCTTTGATCAATAATTGTGTCTCAAGCTATTGAAAACGACAAACATTTTAATAATATAAACAAAACACTTACTTCCTACAAAAACAAACTTCTTTTTATCAGTGTTGCCATTATTAAATCGTCAGGCGCCTTTACACTATTACATTTTTTAAGTATGTACCATCGTAAATGGCATAAATATTTAAATCGAAACCAATTTTAAGTATTCGTTTTATATTCGACCAAAACCAATACCTTCTGCAAGTAATCGCATGATACCTAAGAACTAAGCAAAAAAAATTATCAGCTGTTCCATACATTTATTTTCACATGAATCAACAAAATGTATGGAGCAGCTGATTTTTTTGCGATTTCAGGGTTGGTCCCATAGTAAAAGTTGTTCATAATGATGAGTTTAATGACCCCTTTTAAGGATGCTGGTGTTTTACAAATAACCCTGTATATTTCAAATTTTATGCTGTTACGAACAATTTCCCCAATGCGACAACTTCAAGTGATGAAAGTAATGTAATAAGGAAAATATAACTTACGTTGCCAGCTAAATCTCCACCGTAGAAAAGAGCCGGCTGGTACGAGAAGGCGAAAGCATCATGGAGTACTGGTTGGTATACTGGGTACGCCTTACTAGGCTCCAAGTTTTGGTTGGACGTGATCAGCGCATTGTACACTTTCGGGATACGACCAGGAGATGGGTCCGGGGCAGGATCGGCTACCGTACTCAGCAGGAGACCGGTTAGCAACTGAAATTTATAAGAAAAATATTTTAATATCTACAAATTCAAATGGTTTTTTCTTTTATTTAGGACTTTGTTTTACTTTTTATTTTGAAAAATTTACAGATATTTGAATTTATAGGTATAATCTTAATAGCGGTAGAATTTGGAAAGGGCAAATATATATTTATAAAACACGCAATATTAACGGCAGGCAGATAGTTTTATACCATTAAGTAGGTACTTCCACTCAAAGCTACAATTTTCCCTATATTATATCGGAAACCAGTTTATGAATTACATTAAGTGTCTACAGCATAGAGAGCAATTAGGTATTACCTTGAATGCTGTATGTATTAATGATTCATGTATGTGCTAAACTATATGTACTTAAATATCAGGTACGTTCACCAATTTTTTTTTAAATAATTTTAAATATTTGAGTACTGCTTTTGAAAGCTAGAAGAAGCCAAGTGAAGGAACTTTAATTTTATTCAGTACTTAATAGAAAATTTATTTTTTAATAACATTATTAAGTGGCCCTTAACCTACCGATGGCGGTGCGTCTCTAAGGAAGATTTCCCACCACCTACTGGCAACAATCCAAAAAGACGTCTAAAAGAAGAATATAGATACCCCAACAGCGCCAAATAGACAGAAATTGATAGGGCAGACAAGAACACCCGACCCTATATAATGGGACAAGGCGAAGTAAAGAAGAAGATTATAAAATAACATAATATTACTCAATATTATTGTTATATAACAATAATATTATTCAATAACATATTATTCAAAAATAATAACATTACAGGAATTTTAGTGCCGTAGGTATGCTAGAATTTAAAAACAGATCAATCAATTTAAAGCTAAATTATGTCACCGTCAGCTACCTACACATGTAACTAATTTAATACATAAGGTATGTGTTTTAAATAAGACTCTAATAGGTATGTTATAAAGTTATAAATCAATTGCCGCTCTAAATTTTTCAGTTAAGGACAACGAGGCGAATTAGACAGGTTTAGGAACTGCTACCTACTTGTCTAGGAAAAGGAAATATTTTTATTGATTTAGCTACCTTATATTGAGGTCATAATAAAGTGCTTGAGTACTATAATTATGTACAAAAGCTCTTGCAAAAAATAGTTGAGTTAAGGTAGCAAAAATATCAATAAATATTAAAGTAACGAGACCCATGTTTATAGTAAAGACATTCGCCACATATCAAGCATGAAAGTAAGAAATGTTCAAAGACGACATTAATTACAAAAATATGATCTTCTAGTATGTACTCAGACTAGGAGGCGAAACGTTTCAGTAGGTACATTATGGTAGGAGACCTACTAGCTGGGACTTATCTATGTATTCTAACATACTATTATTATGTAATTTATAGCTTTTACCTCGAGTACTGAAACAGTAAAATAGACGAACTCTCAAATTAACTAAATATGACGGCAAATTGACAGCAAAAAGAGTGTATAAGCGCCTCGACACGTGGCCGCTGGGCGGCGCGTGACATGCGAAAGAATTTTAATATTGTATTTTTTTTCATTAATGGATAGACGAAACATCAACTCTTATCACATTTAAAAAATGCAAAGTTATTTGTTAAATATAATGCATCTGCAGTGGAATATTATAGACTGATATTTATTATTAATATCTATAAAAATGCATTTGCTTCTGATTCTGATGTTTTATTTATTGACACCCAAGTCATCCTATTAATGTTCATAAATTTCAATGAGGAAAACTAGTCCTCAGCTATTTCTCATATTAAAATGCTCCATTATGCATAGGTCGGTATTCATATCTAATTGGTTGACTTAATTTTACATTGTTTACAGTACCTGTATAACTAAGAATTTTCCATATTTATATCGCACAATTATAAAGCACAAAATTGTATTGACTGTAGAGTCCGGTAGACTGTTAGTGAACTTTTTTTATGACATCGATTCATAAATATGTCAGCAGTGCTGTTGGTTGGATATTTATTTGGCGTAATTATTTAATGACAAAATAGGCCACTGACATGGCTTTACACACCCTTCAAAAATCTCTCAGACAAAAAAATCTAGATCAAGATCAAGATTGCTATCTTGATAAAGATTAAATTATTATTATTATGATTTTAAGCGTTGGAGTCTTTTGTAGGCAGCTATTGTCGTTCGTAAGCATCTACGTAGTCATTAAAAGCATAATATAAAGTCAAGGGCATACATAGTTATTAATGTAAGCTGGTTGAACTTAATTATTATTTTAATATTGTATGTGTAATTATTTTTTTAATTAATCACAGACACTCGTGCTTACTTAAGATATTTAATGCCTATAATATATTATGTATGTATTAATCCGAATGAAATTTGTATTTGTAATCATACAAAGATCGAGTAATACTTAT
The DNA here is from genome assembly GCA_936450705.2 of Protodeltote pygarga. Classification (NCBI taxonomy): domain Eukaryota; kingdom Metazoa; phylum Arthropoda; class Insecta; order Lepidoptera; family Noctuidae; genus Protodeltote; species Protodeltote pygarga. The sequence goes on along the minus strand of OW388249.2, from coordinate 6,963,892 downwards.
GAATATGTCAAGTAATATACTATACATACATAGACTCACGCCTGTTTCCTAGAGGGGTAGGTAGAGACAACGGATTTCCACTAATATTTCAAATAATATACCCATTAAAATAATAAATATACGAGTACATATAAAATTTACTATTTAGATATTTCATATCTTGTGGGTTCCCAACCTTTTTTTAACCTGGGACCATCTAAGACTTTTTTGCTCGGAGCTGGGTCCACAAGGTTCAAAAAAAGAATGCCAAGTGGCGAGAGCTGCAATCTCTCCTCTCTCCGCCTCCACCTTCCTTATTCATAGTTTGTTTCGCAGACCTAGATATTATGGTCTCTCGGACCACAAGCTGGGAACCCCTGTATTAAAACACGATAAAAAGTATAATGAAGATAGCAAAAAGCAGTTTCTATTTATAGTAAGTATTGAAAAACTGTTCCGGTGTTCCCATTTAAATTAACACATTGCAAGAAATAATAATCTCAAAATCACCGTCTTAAAGTAAGGCTATATTAGTACTAAGGCTATATTTTGTTCTAATTCTCAGAATAATTAAATATCATATTCACACATAAATTTCACTGAAGTACTACATAATGTGTCATGGTCGTTGATACAATGTAAGATAGAAGAATGGTCTGAGTCGTGTCCGTTTGCGATCCGGAAATCGGAGGCAATCACAATGCCGCGGCTGCCTTGACCACGCCCAGCCTCAAGGTCTAAGAAATGAAACGAGAAAAAACTGGCACTCACGAATGTCAAATTAGCCAACTGATTATTCATATAAGTTTATACACAATAGATTTCCGTTGTTTTTGTGGGACTATTTAAATGATTATTAATAAAAAAAGTATTTTGATATAATAATTATTACACTGTTGGACAATGGGTGATGAATATAAGTGTTGATGGATGGAAGGGGAGAGGGAAACCAAAGAAAAGATGGATGTTGTTTGTAAGCTCTGACAAGAATGAAAAAGGAGTACCTAAATACTCTGATGGCAGCTGATAGAGAGGAATGGAAGAAGAAGACATTTTGCGCCGACCCCAAGTAACATGGGACCAGGGCAGACGAAAGAAGAAGACACAACTGAACAAATGAAGTCCATTAGTTGATTGCAACTACATAAGTCCTCATTCTACGGTACTACAGGAGCCTTCTTATGTACAGTGAAAAATAGAAGCACAAACATACATTATTATTTTATTAAACAGGAATTCATGCACGCGCGTGTGAGCATAAGTGTCTATGCGCATGCGTTTTTGAGGGTAGGGTGTATGTGTGAGTGAGCGCGTGTATATCTTTGATTTTATGATTTACTTTACCGATATTAGATGTGATGCATCTAAAACATAGTAGGTCTAAACTTCTAAACACTTCTGTATAGATAGAAGTGTTTAAAAGTTTAGATGGTAATTTTGGGGGTAATGAATGCCATTTCTTCACCGTTAGTCAGTGGTGTCTTAGATTAACTAACAAAGTACATATGACATTGAGAAAGTCACATTAGTACTCGTACATGTCAGGTTCGAACCCACACCCACACGCTTGCAAAGCGGGTCCGTGACCAATGCGCCACCACGACATTCTATTTATGTAATTTTGATTTAAAAAAATTATGAATGTGGTGAATAAGGCTCTTGAGTCTCAAATTTTCCATAACCAAAGCTTTCAGCGTGTTGTTGTTATGAAATAGATTGTGGATTGATAAAACAAATGATAAATGAAAGGTTCTCCCGAGTATGACGTCACTGAAAGAGGTCATCAACACCATGCATCTACCTACCTGCGCGCTGAATCCTAGGAAGGTCATCATGTTTAAGAAACCAGGAACACGTACGTTTTAAATTTTAAGGTGAAAGAAAGATAAATTGTGTGACATTTGCGACGTGTTCGTGCATCATAGTGCATTCTCATGCAATTTGGGGTCAACGACCCTGCGCCGACGTCGATGCGCGCGCAGGGCTGAATCTAAAAGTCTCACAGTTCTTCTAAACAAAAAGTCCATGTAGGGCTTAAAATAACTTAAGTTTACGTCGAGAATGGTGCTTAGAATATTTATTAGTAGTCCTCTTGTATTTTTATAAAATCATAGGTACGCGAAGGTTATAGGTACGCCCTTTGCAGAAAATATGAGTTACATAACTTCAAATTCAAATACAGTTGCTGTGCATAAAGTTCACGACTCTATTTTATAAGTTCAACTTAGTCTGGTGGAATAAAATTTAAATTGGGTATTGTATAGTATACTCGACAAGAAGAAAGAAGATGAGCAATTATTTGGTTAGGTAACTTAACGTCATCTTTATTCATCATCGAAGATTGGGAATATCATCAGACAAAGCCCAAATTGTTATCAAGAGTTAACAAGTTCAATATGATTGAGAAATATATATACCTATTAAGTTATCTTGCTAAAATCTAGCGTGAAATTCTAATTGGTCGTGTCTATGTAAATTAAAATGTCGGTCGTAGAATGTAGACAAATTAAGTCATCATGTCATATTTACGAGTATGTTTAAAGTCAGCGCTGCAGGCTGCATAATTTAAAAATTCTGCTGCAGCTTTATGCTGAGATAGGACCTCTTTTTTGGCCCCGTACAGGGAATCCCTAGTTTTTTTGGAATTGTTCATGATGTCATTAATTTAGTAATATTTGATACTATTACAGTACCAATGTTAATTAGTAATTTAATAATTTTTCTGTAGACATTTTTTTATTTTGGCAAATGAATGATAATGGCGTTAAAAAATAGGTTTGAAATGTAATTATAATTTGTAGCAGTTTTAGTTGTAAGTCATATTTTTATTCTTACGCTACAAGTGTGTGAATGTATCATTAAAAATCTTTTATAGTTCATGAGGGCGATGGTGGGATGAGATTATACTCCTATAATATCTAAAGGCTGATTAGTAGCTTCCTTAGTACCCCTAGAAAGAGAGAGATATAGAGAGTGTTCGCTTTGTCCTGCAGTGGGAAATTATGGGCTTGTAATAATAATAATAAAATCGAGCTTGAGACGAGTACAGAAAAATCGAATAAGTATACATCGAAATTCATGTTTGCAATTCATACTATTTATCATAATTAAGTTCATAGAATGATAGATATTCAATTGGCTTCATCATGCTGTGGGCACTTAGGCAATCATGTTGTCAAGTGCGACCATTATCCTATCATAATGTGGCTTTTGTGCATTTATAGTTCATTTTTGGTCATATTACTGCATTATGCTGACCCAATTCAGATCGAATTACGTCAAAAGTATAGTATATACCATTATACCTACTTTGTTGCACGGTCATTTGCTGGTTGGTATGTTTCGGGTACATACCATATTCAAAAAGGGCAAATTTAGAGATACATTTCCCTAAGACCATAAACCACACTGCTAGATTTCTACTGAATAATATAGGTTAGATAGATATCAATAATTTATTTATTTACTTAGCTTACATCGTTCCACTGCAGGCCAAAGCTTTTTTTCCTTTATCTATAAATTAATTTATATAAAATCTATTCTTATTACAAGGTAGGTAGGTACAACCAAACAAAAAATATTACATAAGTGAATTTAGAGTACCTAATTATCATGTAGGTAATGATAAAGCAACATGAAAAAAATTAAGTATTATTTATTTTGTATTATCTTTACATTGTATATCTTTAAAAAAATATAATACCAATCACAAGATTCTAATAATTTGTTAGCTACATAATTTTTTATTGCATTGCCATTTTCTTATGCATACCTACATAGGTAATTATATATTATAAATATTTAAATTAATTTATTACCTATCCATAAATAGGCAAACATAAAATAGTTAACTACCATTTTCTCTTTTGTGTTTCTAGCTATTGACGAGCTTTATTGTTTCAATAAAAAAAGTTGAAACAGTATATTATATAAAAAAAAATATTACATTTGAATTATGACCACTTGACAACCTCTAGTCTATATAAATAGCGTGTCTGATTAGAGAATAGTGATTAAATATAAGTATATTTATAATAAACTAGCTGTCCCGCGCGACGTTGTACGCGTGATTATTCTACCTCTACGCTTTTTCTACCCTACCCTACACTACCCTACCCCTACCATACCTAACCCCTACTCTACCCTATCCCTACCATACCCAACCCCTACTCTACCCTACCCTACCCTACCCCTACCCTACCCTACCCTACCCCTACCCTACCCTACCCCTACCATACCCAACCTCTACTCTACCCCTATCCTACTCTATATCTACCCTACCCTACCCTACACTATCCTACGCTACTCTACCCTACCCCTATCCTACCCAACTCTTACTTTACCCGACTTCACATCTACCCTACCCTACTCTACCTCTACCCTACCCCATACCCTACCATACCCAAGGGGTATAATTCCATTTTATATTTCTTTGATTCTTCTATTATATTATAGGCGGAGACCAATCCAACAAATCAAAAACCATGAAAATCGGTCCAGCAGTTCTCGAGTATACCTACTAATTTTCATGACTTTAACTTTAAAAATGGCAGAATTTCATTCAAACTTTTATCTTCTATATTTTCTTCCCATAGTCATTGAGTATCGAGATATACGTGCATTAGATATGCCACTTTGATGTCTCTTACTAATACCAAATTTTCTACACAAACTTTCACCCCCCCCCCTCTTACCCCTCTAATAGGTAGAGTTTTCAAAAAGCTGAAACACATCTTGTTTGTTAACCGAAAAGCTAATTATCAAGTTTAATGACGGATTTTCATAACTACAAACTTTAATCCCCTTTTATATCTCCTTAGGGGGCAAAAATCCAAATTTTTTGATACACGTCATTTTTATTTTTGGCGAATAAGCTTAATACTCATTTTCACATCTGTAACTTAAAAAATAACGAATTTCCATACAAACTTCCACCCCCTTTTTTATCCACTCAATGGTAGATTTGAAAAAGATAAACTATGCTCGTTTTTCGTCTAACAACCGCAAAACTGAATACCAAGTTTCGTACATATAACTTTAAAAACGACGGACTTTCATACAAACTCTTATCCCCCTTTTTACCCACTTAGGGGTGGAATTTCCAAAAATCCTTCCTTAGTGCACCCCTAGGGTACTTAAAGAATATTGTCTCAAAATTTCAAGTCTCTAGGTCCACCGGTTTAGGCTGTGCGTTGTCTGTCAGTCAGTCAGTCACGGTACTGTTTTATAAGTATAGATTAATTAACTTCGAAATGGTATAAATTCTATATTCGTCTATAGTTTAGTATTATAATTTAATTTTTCAATGGAATATTGAAACTAGAATTCCAAGCTAGATCACCAGGTAAATGCACAAAGACTGGAAACAAGGACTATTAATGATTTGTTCGAGTAGGTATTGTAAATTAGTGACTTGTTCGCAAATTACAGAATGTTTACGATGTTGGCTTACTTTGTTCTCGATGTGGCAACTAGCAATTGACGGACTTCGAGGATAAATTACAGATCAGACGCCTAAAACCTACGAATGATGTTTTTTAAATCTTTATCAAAATTGTTAGGGGAAGTGCAGGCATGCCCTAGAAGCACGTATAATAGCCTCATTGGTGATGTCCTTCAAAAAGGTCTAGTGCGCAGTACTCGCAACCGGCGCGTGTGTGTATGAATGTGGACGAGGCAAAAGGAGTAGAAACCGTAGCAGGTGGCGTTCTGTAATTTCTGCCTACCCCCATGGGTAAAAGACGTGAATAATTTATGTATGTACCTACCTATGTTTATCAAAGTAAAGAAAATTGGTGCTCTCTTGTAATAAGATCACTAAAACTATTGTTGATATTGTTTTCGATGGTCACGTTACATGTCTCATAATTTTTTTTATAAAAATGGTGTGCAAATCGATGAGAGAAATTAGTTTGCTCTTAACCCATGGTAAACAATGGCTCCTGGGATGATGGTCATCACTATGGGACTCCACTGACTGCTTTCCATCGGGTAGCATGGAGTCAATTTGTGCGGTAGTAATAATAAAAAAAAATAAAAAAAACCCTTTGACGACAAATAGAAGCAAAATGTTAAAAAACACACAAACAATTGTATAAATACACTTATATAGGTAACTATAAGTTTGGACGCTGTCGAAAATGTATGGTTTAATACCATTGTCGTATTACAATACGACACGACACAATAGATCTATTTGTGACAATAGTACGATTCCGGTTCAACAAGTATGGTAATTACTAATTAGAGAATTACAGGATTATTGTTACTTCTAGACTGTCTCCAATGAGAATCTTGCCATTTGAAAATGTGCAACTATTTTCCGACAACCCTAGATAACATTTTCCAACTGTTATAGTAACATTTGCATGTCTTTGGGGAATGATGATTCATGCCAATAAATTTAGTAGATATAATACTACTGTAGATACTAGAGATTACGTATCTAGGAAGGTAATACCAGTCAAATCTCCTGAGGATGCCTCGTGGAGAGCGAAATACGAATCGAGTAATGGTTTTAACTTGCATTTTTATATAATTACCTACTTTGAATACATCCTTGCTTGATATAGTCAATATTAATTTTCATCATTCTAAAAATGTTAAGATCCCAATATTATTGGATAGGTATCCCTTTTTTTGAGTCACGACCGCGACGCACGGTGGCTAGGTAACTTTATCTTACAGGTCAAAGGTCATTATAATAAACATATCTACATGATTATATGTAGTTATTATTCTTTGGTAGTAGTGTCATTTTTTGTACCAGATTAGTAGAATAAATAAATTTACAGATTTTTAGAGAAATTGGTTATTGAATTACACAAAAGAGGGTCAAATAATGTAATGCGGGTAACGCATGGCGTAATTTCTAATTTGACTTTGGTCTTTGCGTGCTTAATGAGTGGTTATGCGCAAGAATTTAAGGGCGACGCATGATTGCTCCGTGATTGGATATCTAGATCAATAAATTCGCTGTTAGGTTTGGATAATCTAAGCTATCAAGGACTATATCTGTGGAACTGGAGAATATTTGTCACTCCACCATTTATACGGCAACAAAAAATTGAGGTGAAAAATTTAAGGTTGATACAAATATAGGTCATATTACATTTATACATATTATTATGTATGTAGTTACCTAAATAAAATAAAATAAAATAAAATAATGTATCTATTTATGTAATTGACAAATGAATTTAGGGAAAAACTACATGAATCATCCTATGATTGTAATTTTCCACCCTTTCTTCGGAAGTTTGCAGCAGTTTCGCTTATAAATTAGGTACCATTAACATAAAATTTTACTCTAGAACCAATACCACGACAAAACCAAAATCCCCTTTAGACAGTCTTAATTCAATGACATTATTGTCACGGAATTGAACTCTGTAGCAAACGTTCCGCTCAGCTGTTAGTGCGTCTGATTACCTAAGACCCCGCAATCGAAGTTCACACGATCACATGGATAAATAAATTGTTAGATAATGATTTAGGTAATAAAGTGTTAATGAAATAAGGAATACGAATACTCACGAGCAGTGTGTGAAGCTGGGTCGCCATGTTGCGCGCGCTTCGGCGAGTGGTGGTGGAGTGGCATGGCGGCGTAGTGCTTGCGCGAGCGCACCTTGGTCGCGGACAACGAACTACACAATATGTATGGAAGTGACATTGCGTGCACTGATTGTTTACTAAGTTAATTACATCTACACAATCATCTCATGGCAAAATTGTTGTGGATAGTACTACAAACACGTATGGCTTGTGTATCGATTTAATTGTAAGAATTAATTCATTGACAGGTGTTGTCTCATTAAAATTCTGCCACTAAGATCATCATAACTACTTTATAGCAAAGTAGTTATAATGTTTCTAGTGGCAGATTCTAATCACACCATTACTTTAACTTTAGAATTTTTTAAACTATGTTTAATAAAAGGGATAATAAGGTTCAACATAGTCAATACTCACAGAAATATGTGTTTGATGAATGAACAGTCATTCGACTAGACGTAGCTTAAATTCTATGAATATTAAAATACGAAATTCTCCATGTTCTTTGATTGCAAACATCTGACAAGTTGACCGTGACCGATTTCAATAAAATACTTAGTTCAGATACACCGGAGGCAAATGTATTGCTGTTTGCAGATTCTTAGCGTTGGGATTAGTTTATGTCAAGCCTCGAGACCCGACCTTCAACTTTGTCTAAGTAGTTCCATTTGTTTAACGTCTCACTAATTTTCGTTTGAATAATTCAATATTTGTATATACTTATTGCAAATTTGCCTTCAATAGGTATGTTATGTTACGCGCAAATTTTTAATATTATCAATTTGGAATATAATTATTTATGTATATTGTTCTATTTCACATTTATTATTGTTTTTTTTTTAAAGTTTGACTTAAAGGTACTATAATTTGGAAACAATAAGTCATTTCTAGCAGTACTGTATCTTTGTGTTTGTCCTTGCCGGCGAATGCAACACTTGTGCTTTGTCCTACAGTGAACTGATAAGCTTCGATATACATATTAGCACCATTTAACAATTTTAAGAATCCAAGAAAAAAATCTCAACTTTGAAAGTAATTTTTAGATGCAAAAAAATCTTAGCGCGAAATTGTGCTTGCCAATTCTATTTTTTTGTTATAAGCCCAGCACCATTTAACAATTTTGAGAATTTAAGAAAAAATCTCAAGTTCGAAAGTAATTTTTAGATGTAAAAAAATCATAGCGCGAAATTGTGCTTGCAGATTCTATTTTTTTGTTATAAGCGGGAAGGGTTTGGTACAAAGAAAGTAAACATATTTATTTCATTCTCGCACAGGAAGTACCTACATTACTTTAAGAGTACACTTAAGCTCAAAATTTAGGTAATAAGGGCCCTAATAATCTTGATACTATCTACAATGCAATTTACAATGCATATTAACAAAATTTATTCAATAAGACTTACTACGTACCTACATTTATTTTGTTTTGGGTGTTTGTGCATTTTAAATAGAATATACCTACTAGCTTTGCCCGCGGCATCCATCGCGTGGATATCGCACCAGGAGTCCAGGAGTCAGGACACTTAAAGAGGATACCAATGTGTAAATCCAAGACATGGTCTGTGTGTTCAGTTTCATTCAAATTTGTTTAACAGTTTACAAAATTTTAAATACATTAGATACTTACTTAAGTAAGTACGGTACGGTGCGGTTTCCCCCGCATAGGTACCTACTGTAAAGTTTCATCAAAATCCGTTAAATAATTTTTGCGTAAAAGAAAAACATTCATATCAATAAATCCTTACAAACTTTCATATTTTTTAATAATAGGTAGGACAAGATTAGAAGGATAGTAGGTATATCGATAGAACTCGATATTAAATCAAGAAGAAGATGTTTTTTTGCCTGGTCCTTTGGTAAAGGTACCATTAGTACTTTATTTGACAATCGTAAGTAGGTACGGTATTTCATTATGTAATCCATATAAAGCCGTGGTTTTTAACGATTGTAATCACAAAGATTAGTCCAAGGATAAAAGTAAGCTTGTTTTGGATCATAACCCAGTAGACACAAGTTACAACATGTTCAAAAGAAGATTAAAGTTTAGATCAAGCTGTATAATAAACGCGTACAAAGGCGGTTGGAGTTAGTCACAGAATTGTTGGCTGGTTACCTAATAAAGTTATAATGAGGCTATAAAGAAAAGGTTTGACGCTGCGCTAGAACAGCTGAATAAAGACCGACTCACACTGAAAGCAAAGCGGCGCGAATATTTAGGCCTCTCATACCACAATCTAAATAATCATTCAAGTATAGTCCGTCATCGACAAAGATATTGGAAAGAAGATATTTCTATGGTCATCGATAAACATTGATGCGTCGCAGTCGCAGCATTTAGGCGCGATGCGCGGCGCGTGTTCGTAACTATGATATGAGTCAGTGTACTGGCAAATCGGTACCCTATTTAACTGTATGGTTAGCAGTTTAGTTGATATAGATCGTGTCGATTATCACGTTGTAAATTATGCAATAAAGTTTAAAAATATACGAGATCAAAAAATTCGCGCCGCTGCGTTTTCAGTGTGCGCCGGTCTTTATGATTAATATCTATATTTTATAAAGTTTTCTTGCAGAGGTCAGTTTTGTTCTAACTATTGGAGAACTAAACTAAAAGGTAAATAAACTATCAGTAATTGGATAGTTATCGAATACCTAATTAAAGTTCTGACTGTAAGCTTAGATAAACCCCTTTCTAAGTTTCATAATATAGCAATTCTTAGTTAATACGTAGTTTATAACAGTAGACCTTCTAACTTCTGGAATAGGAAGGTATTATTTAAATTGTCAAGGTAATAATAAAAGCTTTATCCAGACGTTAAACTTAGCTATATTTAAAATCTTTATTTACTTAAGTGCGTATTTGTCATTCCCATAGTTACCTAATATTTAAAAAAACACTAATTACCAATTTAACGCCATCTGTTGACTAACACAATAACTAATTTTAAAAACTTTGAACACACTGCTGTTGCATAGTGGTGCAAACTCAATGTTTTGGTTCGGTATTTAGTTTTATAGCTTCGATGTAGATGGCGCTTTTTATAAAGTACCTACATAATATTTAAGTTGTAGTTTATTTTGTGTAACTTTAGAGCACGCAGAACATAGGAAATATGGTGTATATAATATGGTACCTATATTGATAAATTGTAGCCAACACGTGGCGCCATCTATTATCCTAAGTCATTGTTGTTTTCCTCGGGAACAGTACTTTTTTGGGGATAAAAGACCCTGTGTCCATTTCTGTACACTTGACAACGTATATGCAAAATTTCAGGATGATCGGTCCAGTGGTTTAGGCGAGAAAATGTAACAAACAGACAATTTTACTTTCGTGTTAGGATAGTAACTTAGGATTTAGTATTTATCGGCCTTTGTTATAGAACTTAGGTACATAGGTTAGGTACATTTAGGTACTGCTACAAAAGTACTCTGAAGACACAAAACATAGTACCAGTACCTACTAATACCGTTTAATTACGGGACAACATACTAGGGGTTATGTAGCCGATAGCAAGAAAACTAAATAAATAATAATATTAATAAGATGAATGATGATGAATAGAATAATAGTTAAGATTTAAACCATTGAACTGGTACTAATAAAAAAAAGGTACAATCAACATCAAAAGTAGATGATCAAAATCAGAAATTCAATAATAATGAACGGAGTTCGCGAAATATATGGCAGCTGTACTAGTAGCAAATGTTTGTTATAATTTACAATCACATACTTTTGAATCACTTCGACGCTACACAGTTCTGACGCGAACTCCGTTCATTAGTATTGAATTTCTGATTTTAATCATCTACTTTTGCTGTTGGCTGTACATATACCTAGTATCCGGCCTTTGCTAAAGATCATACATTTAGGTAGGTACTGCTACAAAAGTACTCTGAAGACACAAAAAATTGTACCAGTACTGATACAGTTTAATTGTTTAATAATATTAATAAGAGGAATGATGAATAGAATATTAGTTAGGATTTAAACCATTGAACTGGTACTAATAAAAAGGTACTTATACCTAGTATCCGGGCTTCGTTAAAAATGCTTTACATACATTTAGGTACTGCTACAAAAGTACTCTGAAGATACAAAATATTGTACCAGTACCTAGTACTGGTACAGTTTAATTACAAGACAGCATAGCTAGGGGCTATGTAGCCGATAGCAAGAAAAAGAAATAGATAAGTACTTCAAAAGTATAGAATCTATGTGCTCCTATTGTGTTGCTAAGTAAATAAAGTTCTTGTAAATTTCTTTTGTGAAACCCATTTGGCAATTGTTATCATTGTTGTAATGTAACACATTAGGGGACACGCGCCGGTTTTGTACTGTAAAACTTTTGTGTGAATTGTACAAAAGAAAATAACGTAATGAAAAGATTTATTCTAAATTGTCCATGAAAATTATAATAAGGACTTAAGAAAATACATACCTATAGTAGGTATTTTCCATCGTATTATTTTACAACGTTGTTTCAGACTTTCTCCTGTATGATTAATATAATATTTACTTTGCTGTCGTAGTTCTATTTCGTGCCGTATAAAAAGTCAATAAGTTTACCTATGTAATAAATATAAGTAATTTTTTTTTACGTAAAATGGTTTTGTCATCAAAATTAAAGCTGTGTACCAAATATCAGATCAATCTGTTAACAGCAAGGGGGTGAAATATTGATTACTAAATTTGAACCAAATAATAATCAGGTCAAGCTAAGTAAAACCGTTCAATAATAATAATAAGAAAGTCAAAAGTTTATGTAAAAATAAATACATATGTGTCTCTAGCCGTCTAGCTCTTTTTTTACCGTTTTGGTATCCAAAAGCACTCTAGTGATACATTTTCTTGATGGTTAAAAAAATTCAGGCAGAAATGAGAAACAATTTTAGATCTTTATTTTGACGTGTGAGTAATGGTGACGCCTCTAACGGGATAAGGTGGCACTAAAATTTAATGTCTTTAAAACATGCTCTTTCTAGAATGGTGATTTAAAAAGCATGTTGCCTTGGACTTAAAACCTTATGGGGGTACTTACTTTACCATACGTAGCAGTAGCACTCACTATTATCTATTTTGTGCTACAAGGTCGATGAAAGGGCATTGCGACTTTGTGTGTGTCATTGAAAAAATATCGCAACAGCTGTGAGCCACAACCTTACTAATCACTCTGCTTTTGTTTTATTATTTTCAGCCCTTTCCACTAATTAAACATATTTTTCAAAGCCCTACTTTTGGTTTGAACTTTTTTAATAAGAAACGTGGTTACAAAGCAGCAAACTTTAAAAGTTTTTAATTAAGTTACGGTTGAAAAGTGGTCCATAGGTAAATTGCAAAGATTGAGAAACTTACATATGGTCTCACTTTATTAATGCAAAATCTTTCACGAGGAAATATAAAAGCAAATATAAAACTGTTAATCAACTTTTATAACTTTTCTAAATTAACTAAACTGCTTGATTTTTATTGTCGTTGCACGGTATCTTTATTTCTTAAAGTAATTACTGGCACTGGGAGGTCATGAACTCGTAACTATGAGACCTGACAGCTAAAATTAAAGTTTTAAACAAACAGAATCAACAACACTGGTATTTGATATCTAGAACAATTTATTTTCAAAAGTAAGAAAATAAGTTAAATGAGATAAATCTAAAGATTTTTAAACTAAGTACTTAAATATTTAGCATTGATAAATTGAGACCATAATTATACATTATATGTATAAATAATAATCTTCTGGCGGTTTCCACTGGATGCTCGAAATCATTCATCATCTTAGACTTGACAGTGTCATATACCTAGTATGTGACACTGCCAAGTCAAAGATCTCAGGCACGCACCTCTGACTTTTCATAAGTTATGTGCGTATTATAAAATTTTGATTATTTAATTCATTAGACGCCATGACGGACACATGGTGTCCGACAAACAATAGAATTTGCATTGTGTCTGTTGCCTGGCAGTCAAAGTGTTAATGTTCTATTATTTAAACCTAGTTATTAGGTAACCATTAACTATTTAGACAACATCAAAAAGAGTCTCAAAATGATAGTAAGCTCCAATAACTCCTACTCTACAACTTCATTAATTGTTATTAGCGTTGTTAAATTATGTTGTCAGCCTTGATAACAATTTATTAACAATAATGATCAACCGCCGAGCTTCTGGAACAATATCGAGTCACGGCCGGTCATTTCAATAAAGCTTTATCCTATTATTAGCTCTTTGAGTGATGCTATAACAGAAAGCGTCATGTTTTATTTTTATATTAGTACAAACTACATCAGTAAAAAGCTGGGCCGCAAGATGTAAATTCTAGTTATATAGATGCCCAAGTATCTCATCGATTGCTTTTTTGTTGTTATTTATAGTGCTTTGATTTTTTGCACTTTATACAGCATCTGATTATATTTGGTTTGTATGACAGTAATTTAAAGTTTCAATCATTTACGTAATCAAAAATACGTAAAAAAGTCTATTTAACCAATGTCATTGGCGTAGGTAATACGACGGTATACGATTAGAACATAGTAATATCTAATGTTTTGTCGTTTTTACTTGTGAAGATTAATATTAGTAAATGAAAAAGTAAAAAAATAAATCCAGGTATGTTACTTCAACAAAGTGCATCTGAGCACTGTTTTTGTTTGGGTATCAATGACATAATGTACCTAATTATTCCCCTAAAGAACGGCTCTAATCCCTGCAAAGTTAAATAAAAAGTCACAACACAAATACTTCGCAAAGTGAATAAATTCTTTATTGACCATTATTATATTTACACTTTTTACAAACTTAATCTAAGTAGGTATATATCCTTTATTCTAAAATACATGACTATCACACTCACATCACCTATTATTTCAAATATACTCGAATGGAATATGGCAGGCCCTCCTAACGACTAGAAGGGGTAATTGTGGTAAGCACATTACAAAAAATATTGCGAAAGGACTGAAGAGAAGACAAGCTCCCAGCCACGCCATCAGAAACCACGTAGGTAAAAACGCAACGTGCTCAAACATTATCTACGCTATAAAACGTACGATGTTAATACTAGGCGTTTCCCAACACATTATTATTATGAAGTATTATCAAGTAATCTTAATAGCTAAAATAGTTTCGAAGTTTCGAAGATGCCGCTGGCGGACTCGCTATCGATGTGCATGCGTTTAAGAACGCCACCTGTAACAGAGGAAAAATAGGTTAGCAAATAGCGTAATAGGCCTACTAGGTGTAATAGGTGAATAAGCGTAAACTTACTCGGCCGAGTTGAAGTTCGACAGTGTTTTTTTTTCAAAGACAACTATCTGGATTCAACAAAAAAAAACTGTTGAATGACAAAATCTAAAGTGTCATAAACATTTTATTAACAATTTAAACTTAAATCCAAATTAAGCATTCGATTACAACAACTTCTTGATGCAAAAACTGAAACAGATAGGAATTCACTATTCCCATGGAAATTACGAGTCGATTGTACATTTTTACAACTTGGTTTAGTTGGAAATATTTGAACAATACTAATACTGATTAGTAGTCGATACGCGATGTAATGAGCAACTTTTGTGTATCATACTTTACGTAGACACTATCTAGTATGCATTAGATTTGACTAACGACCTTACGATAACCCGATACGAGTCATTTAGCATCGATATGGTAATTATCCACATACAAAACAGAATAATGTATTGAATAAACTCTGTTGGCCACCTGTGACCATCAATAATTCATACAAAGTCGTTAAGTAAAATCTTTATACAGACTTTTTCGTAATGTATAAACTTCCTCCTTAAGAATTTTCTCCGCTTTGTTTTGTGAAATAGTGTCGAAGAATTTAGTATTGCCTTTATCTAGGCTTATCTTTAAATCTATTCATCTTTGTTTTAGTATAAAGCAAGCTATTTTTAGCGCGGCATCTTATTGTAGTAAATTTACTTGAGCTATTTTAGCATTGTAGCGCTACTAAACCTTGAGAGGGTTTCTTGTGCAGGTATTTTGAATTATCTTGGCAATAAAAGTTAATTCAGAATTCCAGGTGGTTCCAATTGTCCAGGGATTATACAAATGTTTTAAGTTAAACTAGCCGAAAGATTGTAATGTAATTTAATCCATTTCGGCTTTCTGAAATCTATTACGTAAGTAAGTTTCTAGTTTAGAAGATTGAAGGGATTTTAGAGGGTCAAATAGCCTTAGTAGGCGTCTGGACGCTACTAATACCACTAGGTAGGTATAAAATCTTCAGCACATTTTAAGTCCATCGACTCAACGTATTTTAACTGGTTACGCCCTTCAATATAGTACACTGTTTGGATACAAATTGTGGAATTATATGCTGACAAAGTCGCGATTTATGGATCACTATGTCAGTTTGATTTTTATATCTCATCAATTCCTAATCTTGACATTTCACCTACATTTAGTACTTGACTCATTTAAATATCTTTGTCAACAGGTTTTATGATATCTTATCTCTGTTAATATATATTTATTATTATTTCTATATTAAAGCGTATCTTTGTACGGGATACGTATATGTATATAAATAGTTTCAGTTTATCTTTAGTAGATAACCTATGCAAAATGTGAGAGTATTATTTGTTATGGGTATTGGGTACTAATTTATACTTATTTACATAGTATGTTTTATTTTTTTTATTTCTACTTTATATTAAGAAAATATTTTTATAAAAAAGGCTAGTTTTTGGATGGAAAACTTATGGCACTGTCAAAACCATAGATACCACCACACCACAACTATAGAATATATGAATGTTATTAATTGTGATAACCAGTGGTATTACATGGTTATTCTGTGGTATGACCGTTGACTGGCAAGTTGTTTGCACTTCTGACTTTTTGTAAGTTATACGCACACCAATATGTATTTATAAATTACTACTCCTTGCCTCGGATAACGCTTAAAGTTAGACTTGTGCCTAGTCTTTCTCCGGACTCGTGTCGGATTTGGACTATGAGGTTCAGGGAATAGGAAGTGCACTTACTGGTGCACTATAATAACTCCTGCGTAGTTACTCCTGCTAATTTCCGTTGAGATTGCCCACTGTAAACGAAATTCGATCAGGAGGAAATTAATATGGTATAAATAATCTGTGTTACTTATTCAGATTTCTGCCAAAATCTTGAAATATCAATAAGAATTAAATTTTCTGTTGGTTTGGTTGAATGTGGATCGTGATGAGATGATCAGTTTATGATGACTAACAAGAACTCAACGTGCCAACTCGAAGGTCGGGACAACTTAGCATTTGAATGAAATGCCGCGCTGCGCTGGCGTTGTTATGTTAATGCTCTAAGAAAAAATATTGTTCGAGAGAGAAAATTTGGTGTTACATAATTTGTGCCTTACGATTTTATTGAATCCTGTTTCTGTTTTTACCAACTTAGAACTGTCATGTTATCTGATTTAGACATAAACAAACACAGTCTGTAGGTAATATTAATTTTATCAATATAATTCGGTGGATAATTTGAAATTCCAATATTTTCTTCATTCTGGTGATAGATTGTATTGATATTATATCTAAATTATTTTGATAACAATTCGATGTAATAGAGCTTGTTACATAACAAATGAATGATTTCACATTTTAACTAAAGATATTGCATTACTTTTATAACAGATTATACAGCTTAAAAATAAAAAAGTGGCAGACCGGTGCAAAATAAAAAGTTGCTTCATCATTTGATGAGGTCACCTCAGACTGTACTGTACGTTCAATATAAAAACCAACATTATTTAAAATTGCAAGTTGGAATGTTTTTCTGATAATGATGTTTTTCTGATCTAGCTCTGTGGTTTTAGACAGGTTCCTAGGTCTGTAACTCTAATAATGATCAAAGTTAGGTATGCAGTTTTGTATGTTTTAAGAGGAATATAAAACGGCCGTCTCACATTAAGTCCGATCGGGCTGATGCTTAGAGTATAGGTATGTGTAAGAAAATATAGAAGGATAACCTCAACAACATTTCCTTGAGCGTAATTAGGTCTCACAATTGAAATGTTAAAATATCATTTTTTAAATTATGTTTTCTAGTCATTTTTGCTAAATTCAACATAGCTGTTAATCATGATATATAGCTTATATCATGATTAACAGCTATGTTGAATTTAAAATGTAAATTTTTCGTTCGTGGAGCCTAGTTGAACCGCAGTCGATCGAGGTATGATCGTGGACGCAGCTCGTGTCGCGGTCGCATAGTTCATACCCACGCTTACGGTTCATACTTTTGTAGGGTTGCTCTATATTTTCTTATATACTCTAAGGGCTGACGATAATGGATTTTATTTTTTTTCAAACTGTAAAGTCTAGTCATGGAACTAGTAGTACACATGCAGTAAAAGAAGTTGTTGATTTGTTTCGATCTTATATTGTTTATATTAATAATCAATACGATAGTATTTATGTACAAGTGTGCAGCATGCGTGTTTTAATGAATAAGAATGTCAAATAGGGCAGCAGTAATTACCTACAAAGATAAACACAGATAACGTTCATAATTCTTATTATGAGCTGATTATTTTATTACATAAAAGAAGCATTCGTATTTGATGCTCTAGAATTTTCGTTTTTTATCATAGTAACTTGATTAGCCGTTAGCAAGTATTAAAAAATATTCATCGTTTGGTAAAGATACAAAAAAAACTATTATTTAAAAAAAAAACTGGGATACCAGATAAAAGTAAGAAGTAAATGTGGTTTAAAAAAAGTCTTATTTTTTAAGCCACTTCGTGTAATGTTTTGACAGGCATTGTCGTGGTGCGATATGTATGTGAGCTCTTTAATAAATCGAAGTCCGTAAACATAATGAACTTGCTAATAACCTATTAAAATTGAGACTATACATTCATCGTATTCCCTAGGACGTAGATTATAATAATAGGCAATTTCTCATAATCTAAACAATGTTCGTTAATTAAGTATCTGGAATCGGTGGATTAGTTCGATCGCCCTTATCTATACTGACACGAAAACTAAACAGATGGGACAAGGGTTTGTTTAACTACCTAGAAAACTATAATTTTGTGTGTTATTTAGTACTTAATTAGAGATAGAGGTGCCTTAGTAGGCACGTTCAATTAAATCAATCATAACATTTCAATATTACGCGTAAATACCTATGTTTTAAACGCGCCAAAAAATTATACATATAAACATTTTTGTTAATTACGCTTTTGTTTTTGTTAATTACGCCTTAAAGTTTTTTTTTCAACCACTAAGCCACTGTGCTTAATTTGTCTTTTAGAATTCGATGTAGATCATTGTTCCTACAGCATATAGAGCCATATTTAATTAAGAATAGTAATAGAGATTTTGTAAAGCCACATTTTAATCCAAAACATTTCACTAATTTTAAGCGTATCAATTTAATCCGCGTAAAAGCAACCCACGGTAATATCTTACAACACGTAGGATAAGAATTACGCGATTTGGCGCAACGCGGACGCAGATGGGAAAATTCTATTAAGTGTTGCGTACACCCCGCAATGTGCATTAAGTGAATGTAATTGTATACTCCTTCTGTTATTTCAACAATTCGTTTTTAGTAAAAGAAATAATACTTTACCTACGTACAGACTGGGATATTATGCAGACTATCTGTGCTACTACTTATTTTTTTAAATAAACAGTGTTTACAATATAAATATTTAATAAGAAATTTCAAAAACCAACTGATACGGATGGGATTGAACCCACGATCTTTTCAAATTTTGTTTTTTTTTTTTAAATTTAATAAGCTAACATGTAAAAAATTCACAAAAAATAGTGTTTAAGTACATATTTTTCAAAACTTTATCAGCAGCTGATTGTAGTAGGTACAAAACGATTTGCATTGACTTGATGAGTAACGTAAGGTGTAAATAACATCATAACGTAAACAATATACCTACGGATGCCTCGTGATCGTCACTAACGGAAATAGAAACAATATTGTTCCCAAAAAACATAATTAAGATACTTACATATAAGTATGTATGATAAAATATTTGGCAATGTGGCTATACTGTCCATCGATTTCGTAATAAGACACGAGCAGTGGACTTCAGCCAAATCTATGAAATAATAAATCGTCCTCCGATACCGCAAGTTCATTGAACAATTATTCCGAGATAAAACGTCTAAGTAAACTAACAAATGGACTGCAGCAACTCTATAAGCTCGGCGTCACATAAGCGACCAAAACGACCGTTCCATCGCTTTTTGAACGATTGAATCGCACTACTACATTTTTAAATAATGTTCGAAAATGTGACATTTTGGAATGTCATTTAACTAAATTGTGCCGACTGGTCGCTTCCATTCCATTGCGCAGTCGCGATGTCTCCAGCTGTCCTTTGCGATTTACATACAAAAACATAATAGTCGCCCAGCTAAATCGCACTGCTAAATCATGCGAAACCTGTACCTGTAACCTGTGTTAGTATGTTGTAACAATGTATGCGCAAGATAGCTTAGACGAGCGACTACAATAAATTGCTCACTTCACAGCTGGTCTCGTAGATTCGAGATTTATGTCACAAGACTTAGATACTCGGGTATTATATTTCCCTTTCAAAATTCTTCATGATGACCAGTAACCCCCCCGTTTTTCCTATTGCCGCTTTACAACGTACATACCTTGCAGGTCACACCTCCAAATCCTTCTCAAATTCCCATCTTAATACTGATTTCTTCTCCTACTCCTTCCATTACTGTTCATGCAGTTAAGCAGTGAAATTTGGTACCACCTGACATACATATGTGACTTCATAAAACATATATAATATAACAATATGTGTATCTATGTATATTATTTATATATTATGTATTCTAATTATTCTATAGTAAATAAATTCTATAGTATGTATTCTATTCTATAGTGTATAAATGTAAATATTCGTATGTTAGTATTTCTATACATAGTGTTTCTCCTTGCCCTTTTTAAATTTCTCCTCTCGAAGAGGTCTGCTGGAAGATATTTCTTATAGAAATGAGTAGGGCCCGGAAAAATATGTATTAAAAAATTCAAAATATGTACATATAATATGGACGAAAAAATGTAAAATATGGAAAAAATATGGAGTAAAAATGTAAAATATGGAATAAATATGGAGTAAAAAATAACAGTAGGTACCTTTAAAGGGAGGTACTTTACCTTTTTTATTGCCTTTTTGCATTAAATACATTGAAATGAGTAAAGTACTTAACACATACATTAAAAAAATTATAAAAAGATGTTGAACTATTTATGTAATACAAATAAAAAAATAAGTTTTATTCGAGAATATGAATCATTTATTTGCTTTGCATTTATCAACTTCCACTACATCAGCCACTACACATGGTTGCAGTAGACAATCAAGTGCTTTTTTAAAATTATCAAAATTAAATCTGACGATTTGGTCTAAATATTTATTGATTTATTTATTTATTCATTCATTTATTGCATACTATGTGGTATAGCTTTATATTGGCTGAAAAATCTTTCCACGTGACATGACGTAATGAGAGCATACATAATGTGGAATTAACTTAGAATCAAAAATAAAAATACGACGAATAAAACGCGAGAGAAATGAAATACGCGCGGCCGGTCATGGTGGCGAGAATGCAAACACGTAAAATATATCAATTTTTGTGAACTTACTCTTGTTCTATGATATAAAAATGGAAAATATGGAGGATTGGGATATATTTTTGTAAAATATGGACTTACCCTTGAAATATCTTAAAATATGGAAAAATATGGAAAATAAAAATTAGTTTTTCACATTGTAAATATGATAATCGATGTAGAGAACACATTCTAGACCGAAAATCGTGCAAATTAAAAATATGTATTTACATATTAATCCGGGCCCTAGAAATGAGCAATGCCTTTTGTTATTTAAATCCTACTCGTAATATTATGTTTATATTTTATTGTAGCTGTGTGTATATAAATAAATGGCTAGCTCCTTTAATATTGTGCCTCCCTAACATCGACATACAACATTTTTGCTAGACCCGCGATTTGTCAAAGAATTCATGGACTTATTTCGTTTTGCATTTTTATAAAATTACTACATCTTTGTAAGATCCCATGCGCAATTATAAGCATTCAATTTCGGTTTCGATATTCAGATCATAAAATTCAGTTCAAACAATGCGATCAAATTCAGTTACTAATATTGAATACCAATATAAGTATAAGTATTTACAAACACATATACTGCAAGTCGTTTAGAGGTTTGCGAATGTTCAGTAAATAAGGTGAAGAGTTCATTACAGTAATAAAGTTGTCACTTTATGTACGGTACCTAAGGGACTGTCCCTTTCAGGTACTTTATTACTGCTCTAAATATCCCAAAGATGTAATGAGGAAGAGAAACTGGGAAATTGATATTGAGTATGTATGTATTATCGCGAACACGAATGGTGCACCACTTTGCGATCAAAATGCTTTGAACGATGCTATGTGCGTAGGGGCGGGACTAACGCTACGTTCGGACGCCGGGTGCAAGCGATTTTAACCTTAAGAGTGGTGCACCGGCTTTGTCCACGATAGTACATTAAAAAAATATAGCATATAATATAGCATGATAAATAATCGGTTGAGATTTCATGTAGATAAGATGATTGGCGAAGTCACACAATGAAATAATCTAACTTGTTTAATACTTGGTGTTTAATTTTGGCTAAATGATGATAGTTAAACATTCAAGTTTTGATTGCCTATGTAATTGGAACGTTCGAGGGCATGAACTTTCTAAAGTATTTAAATATGATCTAATTTGATCATTATTGTAGGTCAATAGTACTAATTATATGTATAAAGAGCACCTATATTTTTTACCTGTTTAATTCGGACGAGCCTATTAAAAGATTTGATTTTTCTATTTAAAGTAAATAATACAATAGGTTCGTAGGTTAATTTTGGATTTTCGAATAATCTGTTATCCTCCTAGCCTTTCTATTCCCAACTTTTTGGGGTAGGCTTCTAATCTAACCAGATGCAAATGAATATCACTTTTTTATTGTGACTGCGAATCTGACTCCCACAACCCAAAGTTTTACGATATTCTGAAGTAAAACCAGTTGTTTAGACTCTATGACTATATGGACTATCAAAAATCTTCATGACAGCCAAATAAACTATATTAAAAAAAATACAAAAAAAATATTGTAAATAGAAATGCTGTTCGTTGGTAAGAGCATCACTTCAACGGCTTCAAAATTATTTTTTGAAATGTTTGTAATAGTCCTTATGGTTGGGTTAAGTAAGGTATGGTGAGATTTATTTAAGAAAACAATAATATTATTCTATGCGAAATTTGACAGGACAACGTCTGTACGGTCAGCTATTAATATCAATATTGCAAATAATAATGAAATATAAGATACCTACTAAAGATTAAATAATGTGTCCAGAATCATTATTTCAGTAGGTTATTTCACCGATGAAAAAGTACATACGATTAATGTTAATTACAAAAGATTAACCATTTTTTCATTAGAGGAACATTAAAACAATTTCTTTTTGTTTACATTTTAATTTTGCACATGGCAGCATGAAAATCAATTTGGAACGTTACAATCGAAGCACATTTGTCACACATAAAATATACTTCTTTAATACCTATTGTATCAAATATTACGACGTAAAAAAAATCAATGCCATAGTTATGTAACCGTGTTATCTCCGGCCTAAGAATAGAACCACATATTATACTCATCCCACGGGTGTCGTAAGAAGCGACAAATGAAAAATCTGGAGGGTGGGCAGTAGCATCCTACTGTGAAAAAGTAACCATCTGTTACTACCACCGCCAACCCACTCAACCAGCGCAGCGTGGCGATTAAGGGCAAACACCTTCTAATGAGCGCATAAACTAAGCGATGCGTATGAGAAGATGCCTATGTCCTGCAGTGGACTGATATAGGCTGTGTAGGTATATGACTCATTATGTAACATTATCTGTCTATGAATGCGCAAGGGCAAACAATCCCCCGAGTCTCTTCGATCGGCTTCTAATATAATCTAATTGCAGCCGAATATCAGTTAACTTCAAAGCAACTCATTCACAACAACTCAAACGTAATATCACACACACTTTGTATGTTTGTTTGGAACACTTTGTTTTTTAGCTCCGTGCCCTTCTCCTGGGGTACGACAGATATTCTAAGGTGACACTGATTTTAGGAGGATACTGACCATGTACTTCGACTGTCATGGATCATAATAACGAAAAGACCAGTCCATAAATCGTTATTTATAGAGTACAAAAGAATGAGGATCTTAAAAGATCTTTTGAAGCCGTGCTGCTGACTATAGACCATAATCTAATCAGTAAATCGATTATTACACACTAAATACAAATAAGGAAAGTAGAAAGGAAAAACACAATTCGAATTCTTATAACAAGGAGATAACTAGTAAAAAACAAATATTGTTTAAGAAATAATGAAGCTTGATGATAGTAATAAGTATCAATAAGTATTTACTAAATTTATTATCAGATAAATTGATCACTGAAGTAGTTGTTTAAGTGGATTATGTGTTATTTATTTTGATAAAGACGGTCAAGACTCTGCGGTATCGTTCATGTAAAGTATTGAAAAATAAAATAGTTGAATAGGACCGATCTTCGTACAACCACTTGAAGTTAAAATTAATTGTCTTTTAATGTTGATGAAGGACATGTTGTGAGAAAGGTTTCAAGCTTAGAGTATATAAGAAAATATAGAGCAACCCTATACAAGTATGAACTGTGAGCACGGGTATGAACAACGCGGCCGCGACACGAGCTCCGTTTGCGATCATACCTCGATCAACTGCGGTTCAACTAACCTCCACGAGCGAAAAAGTTACATTTTAGCTTATATCATGGTTAACTGCTGAGTTAAATTTTGAAAAACATCTAGAAAACATAATTTGAAAAAATGACATTTTTACATTTCTATGGTGAGACCTGCTTTCGCTCCGCACAAGGCAATGTGGTTGACGTTATCACTTTATATTTTTTTGAATACTCTATGGTTTCAAGTATGAATGTGGGTGGTTATAAGAGTAGAGGTAGACAAAAGAAAAAATGGATGGATTGTTTCAAAAACGATATGGATAGAAGGGCAGTACGCTGTGAAATGACTAATACTGACTAAGACGAAGAAGAAAACCTATTGCGCCGACCCTAAATAAAATTAGGACAAAGACAGGAGGATGATGATGATGATGATGAAAGGGGTTCATTAGACATTTTGTTACTACATTATTCAAAATAGCTTTTTATTATTCCATTTTTGTTCTATTGTTTCTATTTTGTTATTCAAAATAGGTGCCTATTTTGCAAGTGGTAAAGTTTTATCACAATCCATGTTTCGTCTTCCAGAGTTATACTTAGTGTTGATAATTACAAAATTGTCAAAACTTAGTCACATGAAATTGCTCACACATTGTCATTATCGCGTATTATTTCGAGCAGACAGTGTAACAAGTTAATAACTTTAGTCATTAAAATACTGGTTCTGTAATTAAATTATCTGAAGCCAAGATTAAATGTTAATGAATTGTCTAACCATCTTGACGGTTAGACTATCATTAACATTTAATCTAATTACTAGATTGAATGTAATATGATTACTAGATCTAATATAATCTAATCTAATTATAAGAGAATCGGTTATTAATTACATGCAGACTTATGAATTTCCCAGAGTCCCATGTTATAAGAGGCTATCCTATTGACAATGACGGGCAAATTGTCGATTCTATGCTACGAGAAAAAAATCCTAATGGAAAAACCCAATAACACATTCTATCATACTAACATTTTTGTACACGGTCTTCTTACAACCATTTTGAATAATTACAACTTGATAAATAATAAACTTTCAAAAATAGATAATATATATTTCATGAATTTTTTTTTCAAAAAGATTGGTAGGTATTCGAAAAAAATATTATCTAGTTTTTAAGTAACTCAATAATTCCATTTTAACTTAAGTACATAAATGATTAAACAATATTCTAAGATTTCGATTTTCAATTATTTTAAATTGAAAACAGTTAATTTGTTAATTTTTGTCTCCAGCTAGCTAACACTAGGGGTGTTAGCTAGCTATGTTCGCTTGTAATATACATTAGAAATATTACCTGTAATTTTATGGTCCAATATTGTAAAATGTGTATGCTGTTGGTGTACTAACTACTATATAAATAAACATTGCCCGAGTCGAGGATCTAATCCAGGGCCTCGCGTATAGCAGTCACTCTGTTAGACCTTCTAAGCCGAAACTGTTAAAAATAAACACAACTCTTACCTTCTCGTAACGAACTATTCTGTAAAACTCGCTGCGGTTTATCACATATTAACTAAACAATGCCGTGTCGTGGTGTATTTAATCTTAGAGAGCATGAGTGAATAAAAATACTAGAATAATGTATTTTTACGTACAGTCGATAGCAAAAACATTAACACAAACTTACCGAAAATATTTTTATCAAAATCAAAATATTTTTATTCATGTAGACCATTTGGCACTTATGAATAGTCATAATTCTAATATTGTTTATTGTAAGAGTTACCTCCTCTACTCTAGTTGTACTCTAGTTGCTAGTGCATAGAAGCCCGAGTTACTTGATTTATTGAACGAATATAGTAGGACAATTCAGTCTACAAAGACATACATTTATTACTTCTATACTAATCATTTACTACTACTACTTCTATAATTGGCAGATTAATATAGAATCTATATTAATCTGCCTCAAAGCATGTAAAACCGTTGGGCCTGCGCCTGATCTCTCTCTGGTCGTATCGGATTGCCGTCTAATTGGACTATGAGAGTGAGGGAACAGAGAGTGCACTTGTGCATTATAATATTTCCTGCGTAGTTGGCTAATCTGACATTATTACTAATCAATCATTTAACAATTTAGTAGCGATTTAAAAAACGCAAGTGTATACGTCTTTGTGCTTTTGACTGTACTTTTCAACACGATTTCCAATAAGAATAGCTAAGAATCAGTCGCCGTCACTTGTCCAATCATGCATTATGTGTGCACGACACATCTAATATTTCACTCAATTCGTTTCCTTCAATGTCATATTTTACAAGGTCTTTAAATATTTACGACCATACGTTTATGGTATGACGTTTGTAATTGCTATTGTAAACTTGACAGGTCTACTTGCTCGCTGTCAACTTTAAGGTCGCTGAGTTGAAAAGCAAAGGTAAGTTGTGCAACATGTTTGACATAACGTCTGTACAATCATGAACATAATAATATTATTATCAACGTCTTCAGCATTAAATTTTAATAAGTAAAATATATTCAAAATGTGGATTTTTAAATAAGTTGGTAGTACAGAAGAAGAAGATACTATTAAAAATAACAGTTTTTAAAAACATGTATATAAAAAACTTAAACAAATTATCAAGTAAATTTATTAAATTATAACATAAATTATCGCAATTGCATTATTTTTGATATTCCGTTAAGGATAACATTATCATAATTATCGCGATTATTATAATCAAGACTTTTTATTGAGAATGTATTTATTATTGTACTAATTATTTATTGTACGGATTATTGGCACGCGTAAGCGGCAAAGGAAATAGGCAAACGTATAAAACGAGTAGATAGGTACACGTAAAGATTAGCATAAATGGTATTGATGATATCATTATCCATTCGCGAATCCAATGACATATTATCATAGAAAAAAATATCATTTCATGACAGCCTTATTAGTACCATTAGCATCTCTCTCATCGGAGTAGATGGCGAGAAATCGTGGGGCGGATCACATCAGCCCCTACACAATGTACTAAAATTACGAAATCGAATCGAAAATACGAAAATCGTGAGGAAAGCAGCACACCTGAGAGATATTTCTACGGTGTGTAAAGCCATGTGAGAGACCTACGGGCGGTTTAAACTCTGACACCAAATGAAGATGAAGAATAGAAAGATATCACGGGCAGGGTTACGAATAGCTTAGTAGCAGAGTGACTGGAAGCTTTACCCGGTAGGTTGTCGGTTCAAATCCCGCTCGTAATTGATTTTTCCCTCTATACAAAAATTTCGAACTCTACGGTTCGCATAGTAAGCATAAATATGGTGCCATTCCAGTTTTACTTGTTTTTTCTTTTAAAACATCAATGGCGTTGGTTTAAACTATAGAATAGTATAAAAATAATTTAATTATTTTTAATCAAACTCCCTGTATAGAGACGCAAACTAGCTTTGTAAATTTCTTTAATGTGTACGCAGGTATTTAAAAGAGCTGCTTTAACTAGTGTAAATTAATACATTTCATTAACACGTTAATAGTTCAACGTACTGGTCTACTTACCATAAACGTTTTTTTAGGTATAGATACTGTATAGGTCTATGAGCTTAATCATGAAAATATCACGCACATTAATGAAGGGCTGTCAACATCGGCCGATCATTTTAGTTTGTTTGGTTTGTTAACATTGGACCATGACGCGTGAAACGAGACAGGACAGAAAGGCACATATTCTGTTCTTTGTCTATATTGTGTAGTCTATATTTTGTATAGACAAAGGAGGCTGGGGTTTGGCAAATATAAAAAAAAATACGGCTGGCTTAGATATTAGCTTGAATAACAAATTTAAATCAACGAAAAGATATTATTTGACATAATATCATAATATTATATTAAATATACTTTTAATAAACTATGCGATCTAATTAACGCTACTTGAATGGCCCCTACTATTTTCAACTAACACAATGTAAAAATTATAATAAAACAAAAAAAAACAAATCGGTCTAGCCGTTTTTCAACATTAATAGATTTTTATGTATAAGAAGATTATTTATTCTGTAACATTGTAAGGAAAGCAGCACACCTGAGAGATTATTTCAAGGGTATGTAAAGCCATGTCAGAGGAATACGGGCGGTTTGAACTCTGACACCAGGTTGTTTATCAACCATACAGATAAAGATTTATTATGTGATTTATTTCGACAAACATTTCAATTTTTAAGGTTCTCAAAGTTAAATCACTATGGGACTCCACTGACTGCTTCCATCAGGCAGCATGGAGTCAATTCGTGCAGCAGTAATAACAACAAAAAGTTGAAAAGGTAAGTTAGCTAAGAATAGATTTCTAACGTCACTACCATTGATGAACGGTTGAGGTAAATTGTAAACAGCTATTAATAAACAGTGTCAAGAACAACATCAATGTAGGTATATGAATCAATTTTACCTTGAAATTCACATCCATAAACAAGAATAAGTGTAGATGTTTCGGAACCGGTGCACAATCTTACGTTTAGAACAAAAACCGTGAATAAACAACTAACTAACAACCGTAATTAAAATATATTTAAAACAAGAAAAACATAAGGTACACGCGTGTATCTATTTCGACATATCTCTTATGACTAAACAAAGTAATATAATTTAACTCACACTCTAAACGGATTAAGTAAACCAAAAAAATATGAGCTAACATGTCACTCAAACCAGTTATAACGATCGTCATAACATTAATTGCTCTATGTTTCTTTGTTTTTGAAACAAATACATATTGCACCACGAATACTATTATAACACTAAACACAATATGAACACGAGAACTAACCGAAGCCGGAGCCAGCGCAGATCGTGTCACCGGCTACCTCTGGACACGTGGTTTTCCCATTTCACTGTCACTTTTAAAACAAGAGCACTATTCTTTGTGTAGTGTGGTCCAACTGTTCGTTCGATCTACGTCGTCGCAGGCGCCCAACGCGGGCGCATGCAACAGAAGGTTTCGACATCAGCGAGAGGGGAAGCGGACCGGCGACTAACGGCGTCTCCTTTACACATATAGCCGCATCTACAGCAGCATGAGACAACAACATCAGCTGCAAAATGCCTCAGCCGCAACTGGACGACCTTCGAGACCTACCATTATTGCTAATAAGCTCGTCTTTTGCAATCTGCGATTTTTCTTTTCGATATACTTTAAGATGAAATAATATTTACGCAGGTAATATTGAGGTCAGGAGATGCTTCAGTGTTAGGGTCGTTTCGGCTACAGATTATCGCTATTGCCAATATTATTTTTATCCCAAAACCATTTCCGTCATACAATAGACTGTCGAAAGCCCTTAAAGATTTAATAGCCGAGATAAAGATATTAAAAGTAGCTGGTTTATGAAAACAGGTTT
Source organism: Protodeltote pygarga (assembly GCA_936450705.2). Lineage (NCBI taxonomy): Eukaryota > Metazoa > Arthropoda > Insecta > Lepidoptera > Noctuidae > Protodeltote > Protodeltote pygarga. Next base: position 6,934,173 of record OW388249.2, on the reverse strand, counting down.
GTGATACGGAATGTTATTGAGCCGTAGAACGCCTCGCAATTAAGGCAAAAATTTTGAAAGTAGGTACATTATGTCAACTCGAGGCACAAAATTTTGTGCCTCGAGTTGACATAATGTACCTACTATAATTATACCACTGAAACAAAGTAAATAGCACAGCTAGGTAAGCGTATAATCAACGTCGTAAAATGCTGAATAATGTTGAACCTACTTATAGATTTGTCTATTTATTATAAATTTATTCATGACATAGTTACCTACGCAGGAATCGTAAAATCCGGAACCAATGATTAAAAAATTTTAAACGTAACGTAACGTAAAAATTTTAAATTATGTAAAGTTCTTTTAGGAAATTAGGTCATTTTATTACCTGTAGGTAATCAATAAAGGTAGATAAACCTTTTTGTGAGCAACACAACCGGTATGTTGCATTATCAAAAAGTCCTGTTTTTAGTATATTAATCGCGAAAATATTATCAACTTGGTCATTGTCATTTACATAATCATGAACTGGCTTTAAAAGGAGGTTATGTGTTCTTGTCTCAATTACATTAGCAATACGCTCAGCTGCACTCGGGAGTTCAAAATATAGGTGCATACGGTGCATATGATACTACATTCTTATTTAGCATTTTATTATAATATTTTTTTCTGTTCAGTGAAGTATTGATGAAATACCTTTAAGGTTGGCTGGTTTTTGTAATATAATTTCAGTCATAAGCAAATAGGACCAGCACGCTTACTCTTGAATCCCAAATTGAATTCCAATCCTGTTATTTTTCTATACAAAATTTCCAACCATGCGCTCTGACGCGTCATTGAATTTGAGATTGTTTTTTTTCTATGTGGTTTTTTTTATCTAAACGGTTGCCAGCTGTAGCAATTAAACTAATATCTCTATATAATAGGACTTGGTCCTTGGCTTGTTGCTTGGGGACAAGCTAGGGACTAGCTGGATCTGAAATGATTATTTTAGGACATGTATATGGCAACAGGCCTGGTATAAGCAAGGGTCGGCGAGAAATTTTCTAAACTCGAGCGGTGCGTGCGGGGGCGCGTCGTTTTCTTGTTCATTAATTCCATATTGTAAACTTGCATACAATAAACATCGTAGAAATGAGCTAAATATTCGTAAATTATGCAGATAATAAATCGTTGAGATATCGAGTAGTTATCTACTACTTATAAAAACTGAAATGCATCCATCTTTCTCATCTATTGCGACGACGACGCGACGCTTTTAAAGATTGAGATACCTACTTAAACTTATATCATTTTGATCTACGACAGACATCCAACCGTTACTTCACCTTGGAATCATATTAATTCATTAAACGTTCCAATCTGTACTCATTGATTATGAAGCAATCATTAAAAACCTTGATTTGTATGTTAATATTTTACCATTTATCAACAATACTGTATATGCACTCAAAAATTATTATAGTGAAGCAATAGTTGGCCAACAATAAATAAATGATATTATTCAGCTGATATTGTCCTAGTAACCTTACATTTTTCAACAAAAAAGAACCACCAATTGACCTTAACAAACAAGGAATAGAACCATCTAATGATAATTTATTTTAAAAATACAACCTAAATAGTACCTGTCTATCTTTTCCGATCCAAAATAGGAGTATCTATTAAATAGGTGATCCATTATCTCCCTAGCCACAATTGTCGCGCAATATACTGCTCATCAAGAGCATACATCCCGCATACATTATTAATCCTGCGAGTTGTCTGGTAACGTCGCACACTGTTTTGCAATGTTCCTAAACATGTTGAGCATCACGCGCCTCAATCGTTGCCTAGTTACCCGTCCCGGCTTAAAGTTTCCCGTCTAGATACTAACTAGCGTAATTCTCATTGGCACGTGTGGTCGCAGAGCATATCTTATATTTTAAAAGCGCTTTGAATTGATATACGGGTACTAAAACATATTAAGGTCAATAATTCTATTCAGGTTAAAGGTTTTGTACTCCGTGATAATGTGATATATACTCGTAATGACCGTAGATAACAGTATCATCAAAAATAATCTTTGTATGAAATAATAATATATTATAAAACAACGCCCACCATCCGGTTCTACCAGCGGCTAACCAACTGCAACGTGTCATGATACCAATAATATTATCTAGAGTCAGACCAAGATAACTTTGCAGCGAAATCATGGCAATACTGCGAACATTACACTAAAAATCAAAATCAAATTCAAAATCATATCTTTAATTTTTCCAATTTCCGAAATTGTTGGAGTGGTCTTCTCCACCATGTTAATAGGTGTAGGTTTTTACCTATTTACCTAGCCCGACGGAGCAAGTATTACGTTGGAAAATGACAATATTGTAAAGATTTCTGTTGTTTTTTGCAGTATTGCCAATAAAATTCTAATGCAGACTTCGCTCGCGTATTTTTTAAGCATAAGATACCCTTTACTTTTACTTATGACAACAGTATGAGGAACAGGTAGGTACTAGGTCCGTTTGGCATCCTGAACCCTAAAAAGATTGAACTTTGTTCATCGCAAAAAACAGGTTACTTACATCATCCACAAGTATTCTTCGTTTTTGCTCGTTTGCCTCTGTAGACCACTGAACTGAGTACCTGCAATAATATATTTCACATGATGTACTCGTAATGTTCTATTTCAGGTATATCATCGTTGGTTCTGAGTTTGACTTTAACAATTTAATTAGCAACATCTTTTTCAGAGTATTAAATAATTACGGAGTAAATACCTATTAGAAAACCATCCATTTTGAATCACGAACTCAATTGTAGGTTGCAATCTTGTTATTTTTCTTTAAAAACATCTGGTTCATTAAAGATTTTACATATCTAAAGAAACACAACAGAATTGTAATATAGGATTGCAATTGAGTTCGTGGTTCAAGAGTAAGCACCCAGTTATTCTGATTCTGACAGAAATAAGTAATAAATAAGACAGTAGAGATCTAAAGAAAGTAGCTAACAACAGTTTAATATATCATTATTGCCGGATATTCTCAAATTTAGACATTATTCTATATCAAAATTACAATTCTCAGAACATCAGAATTACTAGGAGCCACGTAGGCACTTCTCTAAAATTTTCGGATGGATGCGTCTTTACCCTTATTTTGTTCTTCTATGCAAATGTTTTGATCTCATTTCCTTAAAATAAACGAATTTCATTTCATCTGTTTAGATAGTTGAGTAAATCAGAGTCCCTAAACTTGAAGTTTTGTTTCAATCAACAAAACTAAATACTCGAGTACAATATGACTTGTATTCTGTGAATGTAATACAAACAAAAACAATTAAGTATTATGCCTTTAGTAGGGCGTCTTTCTTTTCTTCTTTCTTTCTTTTAAGGCGTGATTAGTAATCTATTTCTCCCATTATAATATTTAATACTTATCATAATGCATATTGAATACTTAATATGATAATTAAAAATTACATATAATTTTAACTTAAGTAGAGAAGTTTGAGGAAGGAAAAATATAAAAAAATGCTAAAAATACATTATAAACGTGTATACGTATATACCTACTAGTATATTTTTGATTGATAATTCCGGAATTAATAATATTAAATTTAGTAAGAAACAAAACACGCCCTAAATATAGTGAAATATAATAATGAAAAGTTTTGAAGGAATATGCGTCGCGTTACTAGTGGTGATAATTCTCTTCCACATTCTCTAAACTTATACAGACACGAGATCTCTCTTTCTAACAAAAACCATTGGAAAAGAAGAGAATATTTTTAGAGCTGCCTAATTAGTCCATTTCCGTGATATCTATTCTATTATTATTAGTAGTCCCCTCATGTTTCTTTTTCATATTTTTCACAAATAAACACACGCTTATCCATAACTTCAGGCAGAGCAGACCCTCAATGCGGCAAGCTTCCATACATCAAAAATAAAATAATGGATTCTTTAGAGATCTCTATTACAAATCTTTATCTCCATTCTCTTTTCTATTTAGTCTGACTCTCTAGCAGTCTAGCCGATCTGCTCAATCTCGACTGGTTCAATGATTCTACTGATTTGTTACATTGCTAACCTACACAAACACCTGTAGCACGACTATTTCAAACAAATCTCAATTCGTGTCTCAGTAGGCAAAAATAGGCATAGTAGGCATACAACTTACCTTATACGATAAGTTCTACCTTTTACCTGTCTGCTGCGACACAAATCCGTACCCTGCATGAGTATTTTGGTCTCAGGGCCAACGCGTATCACGGATGCATCGCAACGCGGATGGATTGAAGCGTTTTAATCAGACCGAAAATCCAACAACAAAAACAATTTTTTTTTTTCAACTATTTGTTGTATATTTATCAACATCATCATTTCAGCCATAAGACGTCAACTGCTGAACATAGAACCTAATTCACCACCAATATTTGCCGCAAATCGAAATGAACTGATGGTATTGCTTGATCGTATGTGCATTGTGCACGTATCCGTTCAGGTCAAACTGAAGCAGTTTTGTCAGTTCTGTTCGGCCTCTCCGTTTATGCTAGGCTTTACATATGACCTCAATCAGGTGCGTACGGTGCGGATATTATTATAGTGACATTGAGTTTTTATATTATCTATTCCACTCGTGAGCTTCAGATAGGCATTAATCGTTGATACTATATCAGGTAAATGCGTAGTTACAATGTTTCGTCTGGAACATGTCTGTTTACGATATTTGAGGAAATACTTGATATTATTACAAAACAAACTCCAATCAGATTATATAATTTTTCCTTGTACTAAAATACTTTACTGGTATATAACAATATACCACCAAACTATTATTCTGTTAATTCTCAGAAATCTCTCAGAAAACTCTTCCTCAGAAAAAGTTACTAGTCTACAAAAACTCTGACAGGAATGTTGTATTAAGTGTAAGAAAATAATTTAATTCAATTAATTTTTCTACACTAATGATAAGGGTAAGCTCTGAACTTATGGAATAGAATTTACCTGGGTAAAATATATGTATTTATAAGAATTACAATAATATTCATCCTTATGATCGTACTGCTCTACCGTTTTTTTACCTACTTATAAATGCACGGAACCATCGGTGCGTGAATCTGAATTGGACTTAACAGGTTTTTTTATCATTTCTTAGTTTTTATTATTGAGCAGTTAACCTTTTCATAGTTCCGTAACCTTGTGTCTTAAAATTATTATCTTTTTATAAAAACAAGTTGTTGCGAAATAGATAAACCCAATTATCTGAAATTATTACAATAACCAAAACAAAAATATGCACGAACTAATAACGCGGAAGATCTTTATTGTTTGCTTAATTTGAAATATAAATCATTTAGTAGATATTAATTAAATAAATAATTTGAATTTGTAATGTAGTGCTGTCCAACAAACGATGGGGCACTTAATATCGTGCCCTGCCCTGTCGTTTGTTCGTTACAGGAACTGATGGACGCTACTGAAAGAGCCAATCTCGTAGCCGAGTTCCGGGCTGACACAATTTAAATTGTCATCGATACGCTAAGACGAAGATTTGTAATATAAACATCTTGATGATATAAAATTACAAGTCTTTTGTTTGGCTCGTTGTTAATAAATTAACGTGCATAGAATTATAACTACGTGGAATCTAAAAGAGAGGGGCATTAGTACCTGCGTCTCATGAAATTCCTTGAACCTTGGCATAAAGACGTGCCAATGGAATATCTTTATGACGTCACGTGGCATTACCATATGCATCGAATGTAAAAATAACCATAAAGATTCCGAACAATCAAATATAATTTATTTATGAATAGTCCATAAAAGAAAATATGAACAGTTCTATTTAAATAATAAATTAGGTTCAAATAATAACATAATATATTTAAATAAGAATAATAACCTAACAAAGACAAAATATTTTTTTTAATACAAACAATTATTTACTATTAAAAAAATATACCTAATTTAAAAAATATCTTCTTACTTTTGCTTACAGATTTCCCCACTTTAAGAATTTCTCCTGTGAAGTGGGTCCGATTTATACAAAGAATACTCAAACAACCTATCTAATGTGAATATCAGTACATCACACAAATATCTGTGTAAGTAAATAAGATAGGATAGGATAAAGTCGCAAACGGGTAGATAATCCCGTATTTCAAATAATAATAATCGAATTAGGCTGCGTTATGCTTGGAAACCAATAGTTAGATACCTACTGAAGTTTACATTCTTTTTATTTTTATGTTTGCGCGTTGTTTTCTGGGACAATATTTTTTTTATGCTTTTTAATAAAAAGCGAAAAAATTACTGTGTCACAAACGTCGCCGACTCCTCAAGTCTTGTACCTAAATCAAGTCGTCCGATGCGTTGTCTTGCATTAAAGAAGATAAACAAACATACTTTTAATGTTTCCTCTCCATTCAATGTCTAAATTATTATAGTTGAACGTAGAAGAATATTTCGACAGCACAAATATCGTTCTTATTAGTATTAGGTGAAGGTATACAATAGTTACCACTGGTGTGCCATTGCCTGTACACAATATTTAGATCGATGATAAGTGATAGTCGACAAACATAGCAACCGGTTCCATTCTCCTCCATCTGGTTAACCTTACTTCATAATGTAAAGCTGCTATGTTACACGACTCTACGTCAAATCCTTCACACACACTACACCACAGCGTTATTTTTTTGTCCGCATGTGGCTTGCAAGACACGAATCCATAACGACACAGAAATTTTTGTGAGCATTATTAATGTATAAAGATGGACACCATAAGTATATACAAGTGCTTCGTAAATAGATTAATTACATACGATTTAAATTAATTATTTTAAACCTTTTTATATATTCAATATAGACTAACCTGGTTGGCTGCTTTGAGAACTGGTAGACCCAACACTAGTTTCACTATTAGTACGGTTTCTTGGGTTAAACAACAAATTCCACGGATTGTAGCTTGATATCTGTGATGTATTTCGAGTTTTAGTAGTATTTTTGTTTTCAGGATCCATATTGCAGTAAAGATTCCAGTAGAATTCTAATTTTAAAGCAAAATATAAGTATTCTGTACTTGTTTTAATTTAAAAATATTTAAGTCAATGTTAGAGTCGTGCACGCGCCTGCCGGTCGATAATACAGTATGATATGACACGGTAACAAACTAAACAGTGAATGCGGCGCGGCGCAAGCGCAACGCTCAACTTTGTTTTGGTCCGAGCTTGCCCGATGATACGCGGAAACCGAGACTTTATTTGTGTTATGTTTAATAAATGTTATGGTGGACTTTGTTCGATTAATGTTACTTGTAAATTACTGTCTGCCGAGTTCACTTTATATTATTAAAATGATTGTGATATTTTAAGATCAATACAAGTTACATATTTTCATATCTAGTTTTTTTTAAATCTTTTTAAACTCGCATTATCTGAATAGTAGAATAAAATATAATTGACTTTATAATGAGAGAATGATCTAGGACTCTGTATCAACTCTGTATAATATTTAGACGTAAGTGTTCATAAGTTTTTATAAAAGCAACGTTTCTAATAAATGCAATAAATGTTTGAGTTTGAGTTAATCAAGTTTTATATTGGTATATAATAACTAAACCTATATGCAATAATTTGTATCTGTGCTGTTGATCGTTGAAAAGTTCCTATAACTGAAGCTAATCTTGGATGTCGATTTAGGTCATGTTTACCATAAAATTCATTGTCATCGGAACTGAACTAACATGCAAAAATTCAACTCCGTAGGATAAAAAAAAGTGGTTCTAATTCAGCTTGCAAGATTCCATCCGAACAAAAAGAATTACATACATACCTACATACATTTCAAGTTAAATAAAAAATGCATTTAAAATGAGGTTTAAAGGAACTGTCATTTATTAAAACTACCAAAAACAATAAAAAGTAAAAAAAAAATGTGTCACAAAGTGACTGACAGTGAGTACGTACTAATATCGAAGTGGATTTTTCGTATAGAAATAATTTAAAAGATCAAAAGAAAAATACACCATGAAGGTACCTTACGTAGTGAACTTGAATACACGCGAGGCGTATGCTACAGCGCCTGCTATGCAGACGTCGGTCAGCGAAGCTCCTCGTAAGATTGTTGCTGAAAACTTTGAATGGGATGAAAATTTTACTCCTGCGCCGCTTACGTATTGCGCAGCTCTTGCTTTATCTAAGATATTTCATATAGTTAATCCTTTACGAAAGATCCTTCAGAAAGACATCGACATACTAATGGACCTGTACCCTGCGGACATACCTTTGAAATTTAGCGTCCGTTTCATAAAGGTAATTCATAAGGATATTCTGTAAATGCCCACGGTGACAGTGGCAAGAACAAGACCTATTGAATATGTAGGTAGCAGGTACCCATCAAACTCAGTAGCACGTTTGGTAACAATTCGTGGTGGCAAAACAAAGTTATATCATTATAATTATACTATTTTCTGTTCACTCTTATGTTTTAACATTCTACTATTCTGGCCGATCATACTCCCCCTAGCTAGCCTTATTATTCACAAATTGATTCCCTATACCTTAAAACATCATCATACAATACGGACATAACTTCCGAAAAGTCAGAGTTGCGTGCCTTGGATTTGAAGCTGAGGACTTGGTGACTTGTCAGTCAACGGTCATACCACGACCACTGCTTCTAACACACTTCTATTTTTCGATATAGACTCTCATTTTCGACTAGAGTTGAAGTTACTTCATTTCATCTTAACACTGGTCCCTAACAAATGTGAAGAATTGTTTTTTAATAAAAACTTATTATCTAGTTTTTTTATCAGCAAATTACTTACAGCTACTGAAACTAGAGTAAGTGTATACCTGTCCTACAAGCTTCTCAATTAAGCAATGTCTCTTAAGTCTTCACACGACATTTAGATAATAGCATCACGTCATATTAATAAGTCTATTAAAGATAATACCACATTTTAGGATGAACAATATTGGAAGAGATCTTTCCAGACGAAGTTTCCAAGTAAAGTAGAGCTGGGAGATATTTACTGGAGAGCCAAGTATTTATCAGCCTGTCTTCAAGATTATTTGGAGTCGGCTATTCCCGATGTCTTCTTAGAAGAAGAAGCTGTGGAACTCGCAGTTCTGGTATAACATTTAACCAAGTTTTTATCGATTGTAGCTAGATTATAGGTATTCACCGTTTAATAAAAATATTTCATGTCCTAATCGTCTAATAATATTGCATCGTTTCTAATTACCAGGTCAGTCCATACATCATATTTTTTGGATTAAATGAACTACAAATGATTCGACAGCCAGTACCACCTTTACCTTCCGACACAGTAGAAGACACTTGTGAGTTCAGTGTTGCTAAGGTCTACGACCATATTCCTTTAGAGCCAGTGCTGGTCAAATTATTCAACCTTCAAGAGATATCTCTTGTTTTTGGAAAAAACAATCTTAATGATAATTACGAGCCAAGGTACTTTGAATTTTCAATGGCCGATTGTGAGTCACTTTGTCGAGGACTTGAAAATTTGAGACATGTGAGAATATTTCGAATTAATCGGAGCAACTTAGATTGTTCGAAAGTTAAATTAATCCTTCAAAATCTTGTCAAGATAGAAAGCATAGAAGAACTTGATTTTAATCATTGCAAAATCGGCGATTACGGTATGCAAGCACTCGGTGGTTTTATTTATTTGCATAATAACGTCAAAGTGGTCAGGATTGCGAACAACAGATTCAAAGAAGGTGGCATTCAGGGAATTGCGTATGCTTTGCAAATGAAGCCAGCTGCCCCCATCGAACTTTTAGGTAATGATTGCTTATTTGAACCTTAATTACAAGTTGATATTCTTCTTTACTTACAATAAACTTACTTACGTTATATAATATTGTAAAGATTTTAGTTTAAACCCGATGTCTCTCGAGTGTGCAACCATGTTCGCGGCTGCCTTTGTCAGGTGCAAGGAGAAACCACAAACTTTGATCGTTAATTCTTGCGGTTTTAGCGGAGCATCAGCCGAGAAGGTTTGCTTATCTTTATTTTATTGGTTTTCATAATACCGTATTAAAATATCAGGATTATAGATATCGGAAAAGGATTCAGCGTTCCAAATTGCAATATTAGTCGCGGATCAGGAATTAAATTCTCATATCGTGATATAGAGAATTATTTTCCGTTTAAAGTTTTATAGCGGTATTTTAATTGATTGTGTTATAATATAATAATTTTAATTTTTACATATTAGATGGCAGGTCTCCTTAGTTTGAACCGAGGTTTAACAAGACTGGATATAGCGGCTAACGATTTATCTGGCGAAGCTGAAAAGACTCTCATCCGTGCTCTTGAACAAAACAGAAACGTGCTCAAAATTGATCTTCGTAGAACCAGTGAGTTATGAAATAATTAGTTATTATTTCAGTTTGAACGTCTAATAGGTAATTGCAAGACTTTTGTCTTTACTTCTGGAAACAAACTTGAAAAATTATTGAGTCCAACTTTTTGCTTCTTATCGCCAATATATATAACTTGCTAGCTTAGGAGTAATCCTAAACTGCTGTAAGGTGTCGGCTGCTAGTAATAGCAGCCGACACCTTACAGCAGTTTGTAATAACATAATCTAAACTACTCACGATGCTAAGAATACACATCGCTTTCGCTTGACCGCGTAATAGCAGTCAACCAGAGCTTTTGATAACATTGCTGACGCGCTGCTATGACAGTCCTAGTGACAGCCCTATCATCAGCCTGCTGAATGTATTATTATTCTTACTGGACGCGAAAGGCACTATATGATTTTTTTAAAGGTGCAATGAGTTCTAAACAATATGAGGATTGCGCAAAACTGCGTGCAATAATATTTTTCTTTATAGACAAAGCCCTCGCTGTCTTTCAATATCATCATACGACACCGCTATTGTTTTTATTATTACAGCTGGCAAAAAGATGAGAAAACATCATATCAAACAAACAATTTCGGCAGTTATGATTTAGGGTTAGATAAATTTAATTTAGTATCAGTGCGTAACTGATATTTTATTATCCATTCTCCATTTTAGAAATCTCAGATAAGACTCAAGCGAGAGTGGACGAACTGCTTCTTCGTAACAAGAACCTGGTTGGGCAAGATAGAGAACCAAGCGATGAGATTCCGCCGCTTTACCTCAACGAACCAGAATACCTTATTTGGGAATACAATCCTAACAACCCAGATTACATTCCTGGAAGATACCCAGACAGAATTCCCGAAGTTTAGGGCGAATTTATTTATCCAAACTACCATTTTTTAATTTATTATACATTTCTATATTATGTATTTCTTTCAGTATCCTTCATTCAGTTCATCCTTCCATTCAGTATAAGTATATACAGGGTTAAATTGATGTTCATATAACTCATCAAAATGTAGGAAAAAGCTGATTTTTTTGCCATTTCAGGGTTGGTCCTATAAAAGTTGTTTGTAATGATGAGTTCAATGACGGTTACGGTTACGGATACCCATGATTTAAATTTTACCCTGTATAATGTTTATAACTATTATCCTTTCATTGTTCAAGTAGATATCATGTATCATTTTCGTTACCGACCCAGACATTTATAGACATTAATTAATGTTACGAGCAAAATTATGTATACATTTGCCCTGAATTCAAGTGAAAATATTTATAAATATCAATATTTTTGCATTTTACGTATGACTTTGTCATTTGAAAAACTCATGAATGTTCTACTGCCATCACAGAATTTATAAAATATGTATAATATACTTAATTATATTATTATTATTATTAGCCAAAATTTTCCCACTGCAGGGCAAAGGCCTAATAATAATATAATATAATAAGTATATAATTAATATTGTTATATTTTAAAAACTTGACCCCTATTGACCACGGCTGAACAAAATCCAGCCTCTTTATCACAGAGGTCACCTGACTTGATAAAGTTTGTTTTAAATACTTAATTTAGTTATCCCAACTGTAATTATTCAAGCTCGATTTTATTTACATTAATTTTAATCTACGTCTTAGTGTTATTTTACCTTTAGTCAACCTAATTTTAAAGCGCTTTTTCTTGCTAAGCTGCTACCTATCTCGCTCGCATATTGAAGTTGATTGAAGGTATTTAAAAATCATTGAATTATTAAAAGTCGAAGTAAACCATTTGAAGGAGAACAACATTACAAAGTTTCAGCAAAAATTGTAGCTTGATCGAAACATGTTTTCAAATAAAAAAATATCTTTAAATAATTTTTATTTTATGCCCTACCCTACCCTACTCTAACCTTACGCTACCCTACCCCTACCCTACGAACCCTACAAATAATTATATTATATTATACCTAGGGTACTAGGAGTATAATTCCCTAGGGTACTAGGGGTATAATTCCCCTAGGGAACTAAGGGTATAATTCAAAGGAATTTTAAAGAATTATTCTTAAATTACGTTAGACCACTTAAGGAGTTGTAAGTGTTTACCACAAGAGTCGATTAACATCTAATATAAATAATATAATAGTGACATACCATAATACAGCATGATAGTAAGCAACTTAAAGTAAATAATACACCTTGGCCTAAAAAAACAGCCACTTAATTTGAAACAACTATTGTTATTCACGTGTTTATTGTTTAGAGATAATTTGCTTTAAAATGGAAATAACAAGACATATATACCTATTAAAAATAATAATAATACCTTATTATTATTGCTGGCGCTCTGGATACGGCTCCGCTTGGCAAACACGTGGATGTGGGTTCGAACCTGGCATGTATAGTCGACCACAAAATTGCTTTAGGTACCACCCTTAGAGTGAATGTCGTTTGTATATCATAAAACAACAAAGTCTATTTTTGCTTACAAGACCAAATGACAGATAACGTCATTAATGTATGTGAAATTTAATTTTGATGGAAGTTTTTGTCAAAAGTGGTAAAGCAATTTTGTGTTCGATAAGTCATAATTATTATATAGGTACTATCGTGGACAAAGCCGGTGCACCACTCTTAAGATTAGAATTGCTTGCACCCGGCGCGTCTGAACGTAGCGCTAGTCCCGCCCCTACGCAAGTACCATCGTTCAAAGCATTTTGATCGCAAAGTGGTACACCGTTCATGTCCGCGATAGTACTTTCTTAAGACACCGCTGACTAAGGTGAAAGACGACATCGTGGTTATCATTGATCCTTCTCATAAGAGAAGAGGCTTTTGCCCTCCAGTGCGCAGTGGGACAGTTGTAAGCTGGTTTATTTGTTTATTTAAAAAAAATAACAAATCTGTCTGCTACGTTAACCTATATCTATGTATATTTAAAAACACAAAATGGTTCAGTACCATTGTCTTTTCTCTATATCTTATTAGTATTGCATCACGTCATTAAAATTTGGTAATACATATTTGAACAATTTTATGATAACCTATCGCTTTATTGATTTGTTATCTACAGTGTTATTAACATTTACAATGTAATGACTCGTGGCAATGATATATTCAACTAACGCGTGGTAAATTGTAGAGCTTACTTAAGCGGACATCGGACCTGCAGGAAGAGGCACCCTGGTGTATGCTTTTTGCCGACGACATTGTATTGATAAGTGAAAGTGAGCACGAGGTCCAGATCAGACTGGATAGGTGGCAACAAAACTTAGAGAACGTTGGCCTGAAAATCAGCAGAACCAAAACCGAATACATGTTCTGCGATTTCGGCGGTCTCTCTAGGTTTAACGCCGTTACGCTGGATGGCGTGGCACTACCGGTCTGCTCCGACTTTCGGTACCTCGGTTCACTCGTACAAAATGATGGTGAAATAGATCGAACAGTAAAGCACCGAATTAACACAGGGTGGATGAAATGGCGGCAGGTCACGGGGACAATTTGTGATCCACAATTACCCCTAAGATTAAAGGGTAAAATCTATAAGACCATGATTCGACCTGCCGTCATGTATGGATCAGAGTGTTGGGCAATAAAAGCGATGAATGAAAGACAATTGCATGCAGCTGAGATGAGAATGTTAAGAGGTATGTGTGGTGTGACCAGAATGGATAAGATTAGAAATGAGTATATAAGAGGGAGTCTGAAAGTGGTACCGGTTACTGAGAAATTGGAAGGTAACCGGCTCTCCTGGTATGGGCATGTGATGAGAAGAGAGGAAAATCATGTAGTGCGAAGAGTATTAGGATTGGATGTGGATGGATACAAGAAAAGAGGCAGACCTAGGAAGAGATGGATGGATTGTGTGAAGGGTGATATGGCGAGAAAGGAAGTAAATACTGAGATGACGGGTGATAGAGATGTATGGAAAAAGAAGACATACTGCGCCGACCCCAAATAAATTGGGAAAAGGGCAGGGAGATGATGATGACTTAAGCGTGTTTATATAATTTGTGAAATAGATATGAAAAACCTAGACATTCTTTAAAAAAGAAAAGCTTTTATCATAGTAGACTCTATCGACTCACCCATAGAGCGGTAAAAGGGGGTTCAATTTCTCAAAATCATAAATTATTCATTTACATTAATACTTCTTAGACCTTAATCGCGAATAAAATTAACTTCTAGAGGCTATTGCCAAGGGCTATTGTTTTCGCAGATCGATAAAAAAAGTGGTTATATGACACAGCTATCTGGCATCAAAGAGGCATCAAGTGTTCTTTTGTAGACGCCAAGATTGCCGCTCCTAATGGTGCAATCAGCCTGACATGGACACCTATAATGGGTTTACTTTTAGCGGTAATATAAGGATAGTATTTTGTTGTGACTTGAATAAACTAAGGTATGTTTGAAACGAAAGGAGAGCTTTTTGTGTATATAAGAAAATATTGTGTGTTTTTGTTGTTCGATGTGTAAAGAAAGTTGAATAAAATCACGCAATTTCTTTATGAAAATGATTTATTTTTAACAAATCAAACTTGTCTTGGCGGCTCTGTCATTATGCAAGTCAGCCTTTTAATTAGTGTTCAAGTCTTTAAGTAATATGAATTTAATTTAGGTAAATTAAATACTGAATATTTTTATCGCTGAATCTTTTATATTAGGTACCTTGTTTACAATGTTAAACCGATAAAAAAAAAACAGATTTAGTACGTAGTTAATCTTCATATATTATAAGGACAAAATCTTTTCAAATCTGTTCAACGCCTGTTTAAAAACTTTAAAAAAATTGCTCCTTAAAATTCAAACATTTCCATGCAGCTATGTGAGACCGGTACCTAAATAACTATATTAAGGTATTATGCGAAAAGTATAACAAAGCTTCGTCTACAACGCAAGTAGCTGTTATTAAAAATTCTGTGGCTCGGCTCTCAACCTTCGAACACGAACGAGGCTTATACCACATCACTATAAAGATTTCAGCACATATAGATGCAAATATGTGGCGGAGTCTCGCGTTTACTCGACCTTTTTTCTTCTGTATGACTATGTGACTACATTATCCCCCCTCCTTCTTCATATTTTACAATTATGTTTTACATTGTATAGGAAGTTAAAAGATATCTAGGCGTGGTTAGTTGGAATCTTTCAATCTGGGCTTTAATAAAAACTTTTATTGGTTGACATTGGGTGGCCATTTGGTTGACAATTGGTTGCCGGAGTACATCAAGTAATATTTAAAAGGATACGGACGACAAGGATAATTAAAACTACGACGTTTCTCATATTTTACTCTTTTTTTTTACAAAACCCTTGGGAAAAGGTAAATTTTGAATATTTTTTTTCTTCAAAAGATATTTTAAGAGAACCACCTTACTTCCTATACATATAATAATATCAAAGATTACTGAAACTTAAAACTGATAAAAAGTAACTTAATTTTGTTACGAGCTATGATTTTAATTATTTCTTCAGGTGTGTTATTTTTAATCCTCTTTTTACGTGATATCAAATATGCATACGTTTTTTATAGTTGGCAACTACTGCAAAAGTAAGTTTAGCTTACTGGCAGTTTTTATGATACATTAATACCTAATAACATTATAGCCAAAGATTTATATCTTTGATGATAGCCAAAAGACCAAATCCTTTTTTGGGAGGTCAAAAATCCTAAGATTCTTCATGAGATTTTAAATAATAACAAAACATAAAATGCTTTTTTTATTACTCCCAAGTTTCCACAGAACATAATGCATTTTTAATGGACATATCATCAGTAACCGGGTACAGGGTTTTAAATAAAAAACTGCAACAAGCATAACATTACACACATAATGCCATAACAACAATATCACAACTTATTGCCATATCGCACTAGGAGATCCATAGAAGTAAATATCCCAGTTCATGCCTCCATTATAATTATGTGGTATGTACCATTCGTAGTAATAATATTTGTATCTGTGATGAGTGTGGCAGTAAGTGATTCGTGGAACGCATATCTGGAATGGGTACGAGGTACTCCGGAACTGGTTTTCAGCATAAGATGTGGCCCTTAATATGATACAAGTAGGTATTCTTCGTATATTCAACCACCCCTGTAAGTAAAAAGAATAGTAGATTATTAACCAAGGGGATAAAGCAGTGTCTTCTGTCACGGGTGACGATTTAAATCGCGAGAGTAACGAAGGACTCGAGGTTTACTCCCGAGCGTAGCGAGGGTGTTAAAAACTTAAATCACGAGCGAAGCGAGGGATTTAAAACGAGTCCTGAGTGTAGCGAGGGATTTAAGTTCACCCAAGACTAAGACAGCTTTATCACCTAGGAAAATACTCTACTTTTCGTACCATTTGCGAAAAAATTAACACAATAATACGTACTGATTCTGAAATTGATAAACCTTTCGCACTTCTCCACGTTGAAAATTCTTCATAAGTTTTAAAATAATTTTCCTTGGATTTTGTTGGAAGCAAATTTTTTATAATTGCGGCAGCATTTGCACTGATGGAATCCGACAATTCACTGTCACTGTCGCTTTGATTTAACATCGTAACGTATTTTTAGAACATTAACTTATTTATAAAAATAAATTAAAATAAACTTTATGAGTATTTGAAGAAAACAAAAACGCGGCAAATTCCTAAACCAATATTTTTTTGTCGGAAATGCAAAGGCATCAAGCTCATAGTACGGCCTCGTCGGTTTTCGTAATTTTATTTAATAATCATAACTGCATAATAAATGCGTATTCCTTTTTCAAAAAGATGTGTAATGCTTTATATACAAACTCAATGGTGTAAACACAGATGTAGTTCAGTATAAGTTTCGGTAAGTATTCCAAATTTAAATTACATTCTCTCCCTAGAGCATGAATGAAATTCAGTACAATTTTCTTTCCCTGTTTTTGACAGATTAATAATGACTATTGTTATGTTCTCTTTTTGAGGCATAGAATGTCACTTTTTTGAGCAAGTGGTACGAAAAATTTATTATTCACATTAATAAAATAACATGAGTCTGCATAGTAGGACCTGTAACCAAAAAGCAGTTTTTAAAATTATAGTTTTTCTTTCTGGCTGTTTATTCCGGGTAATCTTTACAGAGCGGCTGGAATGATAATACTGGTCTTTCACTAGCAGATAGCTCTAAACTCAAAATACTTTATTGCGACTGACTTTTTAAATAGTAACTAAGGCATTTTTCATTTCGAAAATCTTTTGGATACCATTCAAAGAAAACTTTAGGTGAAAATCTATGGCAGGCAACAATGCGGGATAAACGGGATTATCCTATATTTAGGTGCTAGTGCTAGTAAAAGTGCATTACTTTTATGACAAAGCACACCCTTTACCTTTACCCCATAAACGGGATCATTAAATTACACGCAAACGCAGTCGCGGGCTAATTAGTTATACAGGTTGTTCGGCGCATGGACCGACACAATTTTTTCAGGGATTTGGGGTAAAATTGTTTTTTAATATTTCTTATTATGAATTTAGCAGTTGTACTTTTTTTTATTTTTTTTTTATTTTATGTCATAACACCTACAAACAAAAAAGTTACTTCGAATTAAAGGAATGATTTTGGGTAATTTAACAAAAAATATTTAAACAACCGTGACTCTTGGGACATGGGGTGAATGGGTAAAACCTAGTCTATGATCTTCCAAATCCTTGAAAAAATTTTGTCGGTTCATGCGCCAAACACCCTGTATAAACTAGTGGTCCAGTTAATAGTCGAAATTTGACCGATTTTTTTTTTATAAATTTTAGTTTCTGCATTTCTTCTCCATATAAACTTTTACTATGCCAACTCTGTGCGCGTAATATTCTTAAAAAGGGATCTACAGTTTTCGCTTCATGTATTAATAGATAAAAGGGATTTGAAAATGCTGTTTTATAAGACGTCAACGTCGACGTCTGCCGGGATAGCTAGTTAATATAAATCTCAGCTATTCGAATAAGGTTATTCTTCTTATCGTATGGTTGATGATAACAACCTAGTGTCAGAGTTTAAACCATCCGTAGGCCTCTGACATGGCTTCACACACCATTGAAAAATCTTTCAGGTGTGCTGGTTTCATCACAATGTTTTCCCTCACTGTTTTAGAAACTGATCATTAATTTATAATACACATATAACTTACGAAAAGTCAGAGGTGCGCACGTTTCTAGGATTGCAAAAAAAGGAATATTGAAATATATTTTTGCCACTTTATACAAAAACTATAAGGAAGTAAATGATTACTTGACCTTTGACAGAATAACTTGCTAAAAAAATTGAAATGAATTTTTAACTGTAGGTATCTATATTTTATTTTACCAATGCTTACATAAATTATGCTAAGAAATAATATATCTATTATGACATAACTTGATAATTCTAAATAAGGACACAAAATAATATGCAATAATAATTTGACTTATTGGACTCAGTGTGTTAAAATTAATCTTTGCATTCATTGACCCCAATTAGTTCAACGAGAAAAGTTAGTCAAGAATCGTTCATTGACTTACCCTTATAAAAAATTTCCCCAGTACTTGCATGTGATCCAGATGGACATGGGCATAAAACACTATACCTGATCTCTTGCAGTCACCATAAGTATAATCGCTGTGTACATGTTCTGAAAAATAGATCGCAATTAATATTACAATTCAAAATTAATTATTAATTTTCTCCTGACCGAATTACAGTCACAGCGGCTAATCTTAACAGAGATTTGCCAACTACGCAGGAGATATTTTAGTGCGCAAGTGTGTGCGTAAACACAGGTGCACTCTCTATTCCCTCACTCTCAAAGTCCGATGGGACGGTAATCCAACACAACCGGAGAGAGATCAGGTGCAGGACCAACGTTCTACGTGCTTTCCGTGGTAAGAGCAATTGATAACAAATTTATAATATAATATAATTATAATAGGCATAGAGGTTCGCGCCTTGGGTTCGAACCTGAGATCTTTAACATGCCAGTCAACAGTCATACCACTAGGCTATCACGGTTCCAAATATTTACCTATATTTTTACAAAATTGACTCACATCTGTATTCCCCAGAGGGGTAAGCAGAGGTGTATACAGTACACCCATGTTTCGCCGGCTATAAGTATGTAATAGGGGGCGAGCCTATTGCCATTAACCGGGCACAATTCTAGACTCTGTGCTGCTACTGAGAATTTCCTAATAGAAACACCCAATAACACTTTGCCTGAAGATCAAACCCAGGACCTCGTGCTCAGCAGTCGCGCCTGCTACCACTAGACCAACGAGACAATATAATTATAATTATATGTATTACATACACATAGCCTATAATAGATTCCCATTGCTAAGAAAAGGCCTCAAGAAAAACGGGTAAATATAAATGACAGCTATTCTTTTTCTTAATCGGTTGATGAACAGAGTTTTAAACCTCCTGTAGGCCTCTGGCATGCCTTTACAGACCGTTAAAAAATCTCTCAGGTGTGCTGGTTTGCTAACGATGTTTTTCTGCACCGTTTTAGTAAATGATAATTAATTTCTAAATCGCACATGAAGCCAAAGTCAGAAGTGCTTGCCTGTGTTTCAAAACTAAGACCTTTGATTTGGCAGTCCAACGGTCATACCCCTGGGCTATCACCGCTTATGACGGCTATAAATTAATAGTTTACAACGAAACCCTTAAAAATTTGACCTGCATCATATAAAATGAGTAATTATTATATTAACCGCTTAGATGCTGTCATGTCTGAAATTACGCATTAAAATCGAAGGGGTCGGCGCCCCTCCGCGACGGCCGATCTTTTTATGTTTCCAAGCTATATTTTTGGTTTTAATGAACTAGAATATCGAGAATATCCTTCTGGCCATAGATTAAAGTCACTTACAGACGATCATAACCTTTGTAATACGTAATATAAGGATCAAAATAGCGTGCAGTTGCCGGGACCCATCGTGTCCTATCCGGGCTAGATGAAAAATTTCTCATGGGTCTTATAGTTCCCAGTCCCAGTTAGTTGAAGGCATTTTATGAAAAGTCTTACCTTCGTCCTTAGGCGAATTACTGAGCACCAAGTCGTTCAAAGATGTGAAAAATTGCCAAGATAAACCTGAAGAAGCTGGAACACAGTTAAGTAAATAATCACTACATATTATAAAACAAAGTCCTCCGCCGTGTCTGTCTGTCGATTCACGATAAACTTAAAAACTACTGCACTGGTTTTCATGCTGCTTTCCCCAATAGATAGAGTGGTTATCAAGGAAAGTTTTAGTAGGTATATAATTTGTCAAGTTTTTGTATACATACTACCAAGATATTAACAAAATCTTAAAAAAATATTAAAATATGACTTACCAATCAGAAGTATTATAAAAGTTTCTATTAAATAAAGACTTGAATATTTCATGTTTGAGGCACGGAATGGTTAACCAATCTGATTCGTGGACAGACTCCTTTGTGATTTAAATACAACTGTTTCGAAAACACTCATCACTCTTGTTTATAAATAATATAATTTGCAACAAATATATTTTTCATTTACAACTAATAATATTGATTCTCTTGAATGCTTTATGTATTATTCAGCATTATGTTACTCATTTTAATTTAGGTCTTCTTTCTTTATTATGAGGTGAGTTTAAACCATAGTAGGCTTCTGATTGGCTTTACATACCGTTGAAGAATCTCTTACTTAGTCGTTTCGCCGTTTAAGCGAAGTATACTTCAAACGCATGGAGCGTGTTAAACGCAAAAGAAGTTTAATCTTAATTTCAATTTTCCCAATCAAAACCAATGAATTTGATCTACTTAGTGAAAATATTTTAATAAAAATCGCAAAAACTACTGACTCGGGCGGGACTTGAACCCACGATCTCTGGCGTGCGTGCGTGCCATCGATTTACCGACTATGCCACCGAGTCCAACTTTTAGGCCACGAAAATTAAATTCTGAGACCGCTCATTAAATTAAGCTCGTATAAACATTAATAGTTCTTTACAAAATACACACTCATTCTTCTGAAGCTTCTTCTTCTTCGCGGTCTGTTATATCTTCAAAAGAAAGGCCGATCGGCCACGAGCGACGTCCACAAAATTTTATTGTGTGTGCAAACTGACAGCTTAAAGGGTTATTATACCTAATTAAGTTCCGTTTTATGAGCCAAGTCAAATAAGAAAAGGAAATAATGTTTCCTCTAATTTAAATATTTGCCTGAACCGATTGAAGTTTAATTTATTAAATGATTGGTCAAAACTTGTGAAAACGTTTTACAGAAACCGTTCTTTCATCCTTGTCTAACTCATCGGCTATACTTTTCTCATTCCGTGAGAGCTGAAAAAAGTTAATTCCATGTTTTTATTAGGCTTTTATTTTACTAACTAAAGGCAAAAGTCAACATCTGTGCTGTTCGTTGTTGGGAATATTTAATATAAAAAGTTTAACTGAAATCGGCGCCGCTGTTTACCCACACAATGAGCAAGTAATTATAATTAACTGTACCAGATACCTAATATTTAACAACCAACATTATTGTTAATTTATTATGGTGATGATGACAATGTTAATTAGCTAGTATTAGTAAGTTTTTCAATTAAAATTTGATATGTAGGAATATTAATTTCTAATGAAAATGGTAAGTGAAAGGCTCACTTTCATTTAGCCTATGTTTTACAGGAAACTTGCGTAGTTGATCTTTGGTTTCTAGATATATAGAGATAGATTTAGATCTGGATATCTAGATAAATAGAGAAAAAAATATACATTTTGATTGAAATTTACAAGGTATATCGATGTGTTGACACCAAGAGTACCTATCAATAAAGCCCGAGCCGCAGACGAGGAATCTAATGGCTCGATTTCAGTAATTGTCGTACCGCCCGTGCGCCCATGGGACATAATTAAAAAATAAACAAACAAAGTACATAATAATAAATAAAAAACAAAATGGCAGTAACCTGCCATTTTGCTAACGTATCGCGTGTTTTAAACGGTTTTATTTAGCTTGCCCTGTTTCATGTTTGTTATTATTTATTTGTTTGGTTTAAATTTAGTAGTTGTACCCCTTTTACCTTTAGTTCTGATGACAAAACCGTTTTACGAAAAAATAATTAATTATATTATTTCTAACAAGAATTTTGGCACATAAGTAACATGAGGGTTTTTGAAGCATTAAAATTGTAAGTATTTTTATATAAGTCTACAACACAGATATCTATATCTTTTTTTTTTTTTTTTTTTTTTTTATAGACTCACGCCTGTATTCCCCAGAGGGGGTAGGCAGAGGTGTGCAGTACACCCACGTTTCGCCGGCTATTTTATAAGTCCCATGTAATAGGGGGTGAGCCTATTGCCATTAACCGGGCACAATTCCAGACTCCGTGCTGCTACTGAGAATTTCCTAAAGGAAAAACCCAATAACACTTTTGCCCGACCCGGGGATCGAACCCAGGACCTCGTGCTCAGCAGTCACGCTTGCTACCACTAGACCAACGAGGCAGTCTATATCTGTGGTCTACAATCTATTTTATTTGTCGAGTAGGTATTCAAACTCTGTTTAAACTAGCATTTTACGTTACGGATTAAAAGAAAAATACACTCTAGGGTTGTACTTTAGATTTACACCTATCGGTCTTCTAGCACCCAAAAGCCCTTTTTACGAGCAAGTATGATCAAAAAGATTCTACCGATATTATGATATCGAAGTTTCATTTGTGTAGCCATTGTATTGTTATTTTAATGTTGAATGTTGGTACTGTGGTCTTGCAAATAAGAGTATAGCGATTGAATATCTTATGCAGAACTTTTATGAAGTTAAGTAGGTATTAGAGGTCTACACGATTACAATTTATATATCTAACCACTTATGTGAGCATCACAATTATTTCATTTTATTGTACAGACTATCTGTCAATTTTTTAAAATAGATTTTCAACCGCCCGTAGGACTCTGACATGGCTTTACAAACCATTGAAAAATCTCTCAGGTTTATTGGTTTCACCACGATGTTTTCCTTCACCGTTTTAGCAACTGATAATTTATTTATAATACGCACATAACTTACGAAGCGCGCCTTGGGATCGAATTCGAGACCACTGACTTATCATTCGACGGTCATCCACTAGGCTATCAGTGAACGCTCATATTAAGGTACTTACTTGCTTCTCAGTCACTCTCGAAACATCTATTTCTTTTTTTTTGGCTACACTAATTACCTTTTAACTGAAAGTTATCATTCAAATCAACGTTTTGTTTTATTAACCATATTAATATCAACATTAATTAAGAAAAAGCTATTGCTTTATTTCATTAAAAATAATTAAGATCAATTACTCTACGTCAAGTCAAAATTCTCAATTAAGCCTTTGCCAGTTAAAAATGAATTTAATTTAGTTTTACAATAAAAAACGTATTAGGGACGTTGATGAAAAATATTGATGACATGTTATATTTTTTGTGTATAAAAGTAATAATATAAGTAATTTTTTTTTACGTAAAACGGTTTTGTCATCAAAACTAAAGCTGTATACCAAATATCAGATCAATCTGTCAACAGGAAGGGGGTGAAATATCGATTACTTAATTTAACCAAATAATAAACAGGTCAAGCCGTAAATAAAACCGTTTAATAAATAGATAAGTACATCTTTGAGTAAAAGTACAATTTATTTACGTTTTACCGAGTTCTTATATGAGGCACGTTTGCGTACTTGCAAGACGATATCCCTTAAGTAATAAACAAGACGCAACTTAGTATGTAGGTATTTTATGAGACGCACGAGGGGTTTTTTTTCGAAGTACGGTTGCAACCTCATGCAGGACTTCTTAATTATTTATAGGAATAGGTTACAGTTGACTATGTTGGACATGTAAAATGTATTAAAAATACTTAAAACTTTGTGTTAAGTTTTTCTGGATAAATACTATATCTACTAAATACCAGCCTGTAACTGTCCCCTTGCAAAACAAAGGCCTCTTCTCATACCGAGAAGGATCGAGCATTAATCATCACGTTAGGTTTACCATTAGAACATATAATCAAATTTATTTATTTACATTATTAAACAATTATTCATAAATTAAATATAATTATATACTTGCCTATAAAAAAACAGTAAAAAAAGAAATTAAAAGAAAAAGGGTAATTATTGTGCGTCAAAGTACTCTTCCACATCACTGTCATCCGGCAAAGTGCCAAGAAGACTGACAGCATTGCCACGTTGAATGGTAATGCTTATTCTTTGAAAAACAATAAGCCAGCCTTCTGGTTACGTGAAGCGCGGGTTTCCTAAGATATTTTCCTTCAGCGTTAGTCAGTGGTGTCTTAGATTAACTAAGAAACTACATAATTCGACGCAGGAAAGCGATTTTACCGTATCTCGAAAAATGACATTTTTTATTTTATTGGATCATGTTTTGTTAAAAATTAAAAAAAAAGTCAAGATCGTATCAAAAAACATCGTAGAAAAACGTTGATCAGATCATCTGACACAGTATAAGTATTTTTCTGATTTCAATGAGCCAATAAAATAAGAAATGGCATTTTTCCAGATATTTATGACAAAATCGCTTTCCTGCGTCGAAAAAGTCACATTAGTATGTTTCTTATAGTGTTTGAATCAATATGTTTCTAGTAAATAATTGACAGCAAAACATCCGCTTTCGCTTATTTGTTAGCACATATACAACAGGCGCTCTGTGCGCACATGACTTAGTTTTAATCTGAGTCCACAATAAGAGGTTGTCTAGCAATGTGCAGGGTGGTATACCTACTTATACCAAGGCATGGATATTATGTTACAATTATTTCTTCTCGAAACTGCGATCCGGAATGTATTCTAACTACGCAATCTTTAATAACCCATGAAAGATTCAAATTGAGAAAGCTTGGATGCAAAGCGGCTCGCATAAAGTTTAAATAGGGAACTTACTCTTGAATTACGTACTCAGTTCCCATTTTAAATACGAATTTATTGCGACGTTTATGCAAAATATATGATTATGCCTTGAAAGACTACTTTTTTAATTTTTTAGAAACTTGTCCTAATCAGAATGATATGATAGGTTCCATTTTTTTTAAGTACCTATCATCACATTTTTCTGTATCACGGTAAACCCTGAAGTACATGAAATAGATATAAATAATATAGAGTAGTAGCACATTATATAGAACTTGTTGTTTTGACTGTGGTAGTAAACTGGCGATAAATATGACAACAATAATTTTGACTATCAAAAGTTAGCAATTTTGAATAGAATGACAGACATAAACAGAATACTATTTAAACTTAAAGTATGTCCATAAAGGCAGGCATTTTATAGTAATGAAATTCCAAAATAAGCTTCGTATAAGCAGTATAAGTACACTTGCGAAACTAAAGCTTAAACTCTATAATGAAACCTAAAACTATTTGATAAAAGTTTAGATTCGACTAAAACAACATACATACTAAACTAACTAACTTTATTCAACGTATTGGTAATGAAAGTAAGTAAATATTTAGGATCGAGTTGTCGTTGTTTGTAATGTAATTTAGTTGAATATCGTGGCAGGTAATTTTGAGCCGCTGAGAGTTGTGACCTCTTACTCGGGAGCTTTTAATGGCCGGAGATGACATTATAAATTGTAGGGGAAACCTGCGATACTCAAATACAGTATATTGTTCATTAAAAAAGTATCTTACACAGGAAATTAGACGTATATAATTATACGATAGGTACTTAATAGAATATTCTCCTGGTCTTATTATTCGCAAACTTTGTTGGGGTTGGCTTCTAATCAAACCGGATGCAGCTAATTACCTATCAATTTTCTACGGAGCGACTGCCTATCAAATTGATAGTATCAATACTCACTATGTGTGTGTATATGTGTGACCCCTATGACCCAGAAATATGATATTCTATAATTTTAGTCTCTTTTTAACTACCGTCAAAGATCATTTTGACAGTCGGGACCGCGCAGCTTAAAGTGCGGGTGCGTGCAAGCCACGGGTCAAATTATATTTTTTTTAGTATAGTACTTTTAAACTTTTGAGTTGCATGATTATTATAATAATATGAAACGGAGATTATGGAAATATCTATATATATAAAAGAAAGTCGAAAATCGTGTTAGTTACACTACTTATAACTGAAGAACGGCTGAACCGATTTGGCTGAAAATTGGCAGGGAGGTAGCTTAGAAGCAGGAGAAGGACATAGGATACTTTTTTTTTTTAAGAACGGCTGAACCGATTTTCATGGTTTTTGATTTTGTAGAGGTAGCGTGGGGTAGGGTAGGGGTAGAGTAGGTTAGGGTAGGGGCAGAGTAGGATAGGCTAGCGGTACAGTAGGCTAGGGGTAGAGATTAGAGTAGGGTAGGGGTAGATTAGGGTAGGGTAGGGTAGGGGTAGATTAGGGTAGGGTAGGGTAGGGGTAGATTAGGGTAGGGTAGGGGTAGAGTAGGGTAGGGTAGGGTAGGGGTAGATTAGGGTAGGGTAGGGTAGGGGTAGATTAGGGTAGGGTAGGGGTAGAGTAGGGTAGGGTAGGGGTAGATTAGGGTAGGGTAGGGTAGGGTAGGAGTAGATTAGGGTAGGGTAGGGGTAGGGTAGAGAAGGGTAGGGGTAGAGTAGGGTAGGGGTAGAGTAGGATAGGGTAGGGGTAGATTAGGGTAGGGTAGGGGTAGAATAGGCGTTGAAGTAGAATAATCATGCGTACGAAGTCGCGCGGGGCAGCTAGTTGGGATTATAAAATGAATAGGTGCGTGTTTACCCCCGTATAGACAAAGATATTGGATATTTCAAAGATTTAGATATATAACTTACTAAATTCAGAAGTGATTCTCTTGGGCTCGAACCTGAAATCTCTGACTTGCCAGTCAACGGCGATCTGCAAATTACATATTGATGAATAGGTACTATATTGATGCATTTCAATTGTTTTCTATCTATCGTGCTCGTGAAGCAGATACGTATTATTGGTCTGATGTATTGGATTAACGTGCTCTGTCAACTATTCGAGCGATGATAAAATATGTCATTCTTCACATTGATGTCTCATGTCGATATCGCTTAAAGGTTTGCGTTAAGGTCGTCGCACACGTATCACCCTAGCACCAGATCAGCATCGCTTCAGCTTGAATTCAAATCTTTTTGTATGAAACTTCATACTGTACCACACACTAGATCAGTAACGGTACCTATCACCTCAAATCGAGAAGTGCTAGTAAAACAAAGCGCTGTTTCTTATCATCTTTGACTAACCACGTTTTACAGCGGACTTTTGTAAAATGACATTTAAATGTCGATTAATATTGACAGGAATTTGTATATAAGTAACAACAAATGCTGTACGATGAATTTTGAAAACTCGTATTGGAAACGAAAGTTGAGGTCCTGGGGCATCTGTGGCTTCCTCTCTTATATTTCAGGATTGTCACCTTCCATCAGTATCAAGCAGCCTTCGCGCAGCCGTAAAGGTGTCGTAGGCACGAATGTCCGAGTCGTCGCTCTGCCACGCCGTAACATTATCTCGGAGGTGGTAAGTTCCTTTCGTTCGGTTTGCACTTGGTTGAAGACAAGTCGATGAGGTGAGACGATACCAGTCCGATGCCGCGTGTGTGCGATATGTGTGACGACCTTTAAATGTGTCGTCAGCAACAGGAAGCAATCAAGGAAAAGAGGATACATTGTCATTTCCTGATGTAGGGTGAAGGTTCGTATTTGCCTTTTCGACTTTATTCGGTAGCTAAGAGGCATTTTTGTGGTTCCTGTTTCTAACATTTTGAGAAATGTTCTTTGCAAGAACTAGACATTTGATAGAGAATATCTCTCTCTCTAGAATTGGCTTTTGAAAAATTTCTCACGTTAACTTACTTGTACTTACTTTTACTTAAGTTAAGTTTTTCTAGCGTTTACAAACTGCTTACTAAATAAAGATTCAAGATAAATTCATGAACCTTGTCAGTAAATTGGAAAACTTTACCGACTGGAATGGAAATGTGAATGTAAAAAATCTAAACCATCACGCCGTAAACAACATTTTCACAACGATATATTTCTAAAGTACTTAATGAATATGTAAATTACAAGATTTGGTGCTACGTAACAAAATTATATTTAGATTAAAAAGTTGACGACGTTACTTTGATTTAAATATTTATTCATAATATGAGCTCATTTAAGACGGTGTTACGAAAAACTTAGAGATTTTAAGCCTTTAGGCCTTTGAATATTTGCATGTATGTAGCCTGTAGGTATCACATTTATTTAAGGTTGCGGTATAGTTTATATTCTGGTTTTCAAATTTAAAGAAATATTTATATACAGGGTTATTTGTAAAACACCAGCATCCTTAAAATGGGTCATTCAACTCAATATTATGAACAACTTTAACTATGGAACCAACACTGAAATCGCAAAAAAAATCAACTGTTCCATACATTTATGTTCACTTATAATATACTCTTTGGAAGCACTATGAACATTGCGCTAAATCCTATATTAGATTCGTTAATAAATTAAGTGTTAATATGTATAATATAATTACATTTCTTAAAATTCACAAAACAGAATACAAACTATACCTACCTATAATATTAAAACTATATCTATACAGTATATAAATATTTATATATACTCTTTGGAAGCATTTATATTTGAATAAGCGTTTCAGTCCTTTCATTCAAAATCTTCTCTTAGATATCACCCTGCCATCTTAAACAGAGTACATAACTATACGTTCTCATCTTTGAATCAATATTATTCCAACAGAATCTATAGTACCCTACAATTGAAAATCATTTCAGTAGACCACCAGGTAGTTACCTACCTAGTGGTCTACATAAAGATCATTTTCGTATCATCTAAAACCTTTTTGCAAGCGGCTTACGATGGTGTAAATCCATTTTCTACGCGAGTGAATCTAGGCCGATATCTAATACAACAAGATCAAAGTACACCAAGCCTTACTTTGCATGCATTATTCAATGAATTATTCAACGCGTATAAAATAATGTATTTTTATAATCAAGTTGAAAGAAACGCCCAGTGAAGGTTAACTTTAGTGGATTGTAGCAAACGGAGGGTTATTATTATGAACATTGCGATGCCAACCGATTAATCAATCTTGTTGAAATATTAACAGACTTTGAAGTTGACAGAGTCTAACACCTGCGGCTTTGTCGACAACTTCAATTTGTTTTGGGAAATCTGTACCGAAATTATATCTCACAGAGATAACAAAGATCATTGGGCTATATATAAATGTTAAATGATTTATTGATTGATACACAAATGTCTGGACGTTTAATTTTTTTGTAAATTGGCTTCTTGGTTTTATAAGTATAACTACTTTAAAAGTCCACCAAGCGCATTGAACACGCTAAACGTAAATTAAGTTTGATCTTAACATGAATCCCAATTAAAATTAATGAAATTTTGTAAACAAGATAGACTAATATCTAAGACTATGGTTTGTCAAAATTCCTATAAAATATTATTTAAAAAAAATCTCTGCAAAATGTAACTTGTTGCTTAGGTATGTATTTGTAAGCGATGAGTTGTACCTAATTTTATATCAGAACGGCAGGTGGATTTACCCAGTAGGTCGCAGGTTCGAATCCAGCTCGTAATCTATTTTTTTTCTTTCGACAAAAAGGTTGAACTTAAGTATTCGTATCGTAATTTCCTCACGACGTTTACCTTCACCGTTAATTAATTAACCGTTAGTTAATTAACTGATCATAAATTAATAATATGCATCGCATGACTTTGAAAAGTAATGGTGTGTGATTCGTCAATCTACAAAAATTGTCTCCTAAGTTAATTTTTCTAAATAGAATCATAATTAATGGCCCCAAACACTTAATAGATGTATTATTATCGTTTCAGATGTTTCAGTTTTGTTTCAGGAAGTAACCCCATTGACCCTACTACTGTTACCAAAGCCTAATTACTGATCGGAAAAAGTACAAGATTAAATCAAAGACGCCAATAATAATTAGCCCGGATAAATAGAATAAGATAGAAGTGTGGTTTTAGAAATAGTTTCGGTTTACGCCAAATTAAATTATTATATTAGTGTAATAGATTTAATAGGTACAATTCACGATGACGTTTCCTAGTGCATTGTTTTCGGGCAAAATAAACTCTAATTCTCTGAACCTCGCGCATAGAGTTTCGAAGTACCGCTAGGGAATGTTTTAAGAAAAATCAAAAGAGTAGATACTAGGTATATAACGGAATTCAGAAAGTAGCCGCAATAATAAAATATAGCTTCAGTAGTCAAGACCAGACTTTTAGTTACAATCAAACTTTGTAACTTATACACTTCTTATACAACGTTCCCTCCAAAAACAACGAATGACATTTACAATCTGTCAGTTCCAACAATTTATAAAAAGAATACAAGTTAAAATTATTTATATCAATAACGTTGGTACCAATCAAACAAAAAGTTTGTATATTAAATTATAATCCCAGTAGTTGGTAGTAAAGTAATTGTTACAGTACTGCGAGTCTATGGCGCGGGTATTTTTTTAAATATTTTACAAATATTTGCGTACGTGTCCCGCTTTAGGGTTGTCACACACATTCCACTTAGTGGACGGCAGGACGTCGACGAGCTGTCATATCCAGGCCGTGATCGCAACGCAGTCCTCTAGCCAAAGCTATGTTGATTCTTCTGAGATGCTGAGCAGCTCCGCTAGTTTTATTTTTATATTTACCTACTCTACTACTATTAGAATCATCTTCTATTCAACGAAATTTAACTCCACTCGATCTCATAACTATAAACATGACATAACATAGACTCACGCTTTTATTCCCCAGAGGGTGTAGGCAGAGATAGGTGTAGGTAGCAGGGGTGAGCCTATTACGGGCACAATTGCAGACTCCGTGCTACTATCGAGAATTTCCTAATGGAATAACCCAATCGAACCCAGGACCTCGAGCTCAGCAGTCACAATTACCTACTACCACTATACCAACGAGACAGT
Source organism: Protodeltote pygarga (assembly GCA_936450705.2). Classification (NCBI taxonomy): domain Eukaryota; kingdom Metazoa; phylum Arthropoda; class Insecta; order Lepidoptera; family Noctuidae; genus Protodeltote; species Protodeltote pygarga. The sequence continues at coordinate 6,902,876 of OW388249.2, read as the reverse complement.
CAACTATGAAGTTACATCTAAATCAATAAAGAAATTCTGAAAGCATGAAAAATTCTCAGCAGATAGTATTATGACTGTGTATTATATAAAAGTATATTCAAATCAAAATTCATGTTCTTATGCATGTACATTAGACGTCCAAAGGAATGTCAGTGAAATGTACGTACAAGCTTCGCCGCTGACACAAAGCGTGTGGCCTTGCAATTGTTCTGGGTTTTAGTGCTGTACCTTTGCCTATTGAAGAGTAAATATCGATATAAGCTCGAAAAAAATCCTCCTCTGAGATCTTAAGTTATTAAGATATTAAGTATCAATTAATAGACTCTTGTCGGTGGAGCAATCGCCACCTCTCTCTATCCTTCGCTTGTCTTTTGACTTCCTGTTACGTCACGACTTCTACTTTCTCCTTCAAGAAGTAGGGGACGGCCGAGATGGCCTTTTTTTCATCAAATAAAGGAGATATTAAGTTAAAGCATGTATTTATCCTACTAATATTCTAAATGTGAAAGTTTGTGAGGATTTTAACCGCCTGACGAATTAGAACTTTTATCACGCTTGACGAATCAGTTACTAAATCAGATAGATGTTTGGTATTCTTTCACGTAAAAGCTACTAAACGGATTTCGATGAGACTTTACAGTAATGTAGCTTATACATCAGAATAATACATAGGCTACAGTTTATCAACATACTACGCGGGCGAAGCCACGGGCGAAAACTACCTAGTCTTATATAGGCGAATGAAGGGGTCATGGTTTGAATCTAAACTAATCGAAAATATAAATTACATACGAAAATCGTTTGCGCACATTACACATAAGTACCTACTTGTGCGCTATAAAATCTCGTGCGTAGTTGGCTAATCTCTGGTGAGATTAACCGCTGTGAAGAAAGTTTGTTCAGGAGAACATTATTATTATTACAATTTAATCTGCCAAAGATTTCGTATAAGTTCTTTTTTCAAAATAAAAATTTATTTGGTGAATGGTGTTATTTTTTAACCGACTTCCAAAAAGGAGGAGGTTCTCAATTCGACTGTATGTTTTGGAACTCCTCGTAGGATAATAGCAGAAATGTCGTAACAAGTAATATTGCTTTGTTTATACGTGCAGTCGATGGCTGACGAGTAAAGAGGAAGAGGGGGGATACGTGGTCAGCCCCCCCCCCTCCTATAATCATCCAAGATAAAAAAATATCGTGTGAGGTATCGTTTGAATGGGCTTTTCATAAGGATTTCAAATATTAGCCTCACAAAAGTCTGGGAGGGGGATTAATTTTAGGCACCACTAAAAATCGTGAAAAAAATTTTTTTAATAAAAAATAAAACCGACTTCAAAAGGAACTAAAAAGCTTGAAATAACTTTAAAACGTTTTGGAGTAGGTTCCAAATCAAGTTCTTAATGAGAAGGTTAAAGAGGCTAGAACTTGACTTAGAACCGACTCCAAAACGTTTTAAAGTTATTTCAAGCTTTTTAGTTCCTTTTGAAGTCGGTTTTATTTTTTATTAATTTTTTTTTTCCAAGTACACGAACAACGATAATTCTAACCAACGTCACTAAATTTGCATACTTGTACCGACAGATGTAGAGAGCAGTGTGGGCGGCCGTGAGCTCTGTTTATTTCAGAATATGTTCTATACAGGCGTCTAGGGCAGGCTTGAAACTAGCAGCACTTCTATAACGTGCATACGCATTACCATCTGCGTGTAAATGAAACCGTCGCTCGCAGTCGTGACGTAACCACACCAAACAATAAGCGATACCTCGAAGCTTTGAAATTCTTTCACAGGTAGCAGCGCGGTCCCATTCCAATTTTACGAGTACAAAAACTTTTCAATCAAAAAGCTTTCGTTTTGGGAAAGCAACGGAAATTTGCAATATGGATGCAGAAAAAAAATAATACACTCCTAAAAGAGCCTGAAAATCCATTTAACTTCTCTCGTTTCATCGAATCAGAATCGAACATCTTTTTGCACTATTGTTTGAGATATATGCTTAAATACATTCTTTTGTTTTGTAGATATTGTATGACGAGTTTGTAAAGTAATTGGATTTGAGCACAATTCATTATCTACACTTTTTCAAGTAGCGAAACACCCCTCTATTTGTTCCGGGAGTTAATTGAAATAGAAAAAGATACAAACGGGAAATAGTATGACTGAAACTTATGTTTACGTCATAGAAACTTATTTTGCGTAAAACTTTTCCTTGGGATTTTGTCCTTTTCCCAATATGATGTTGAAGGAGTTAGAGACAATAGTATAGGTAATTGGTACTCATTTATGATATTCTTTATAATAATTATAATCTTTATGACTAGAGATAGGAATGTATTCATTTGCATGTCGTATTTGCATTATTGCATATTTTAATTAAAAACTATAGCGATAACGCATATTTTCGAGCTATGTTTTTAATATTTTAAATATCTTAGCTAATAAGCTTAGTTCTATAAAAAATATTACGTTAAATATTTAAATTAAATAACTAAGTAAGTACTAATCTTATCGTAACATCCTAGCAAAATATGAACGTTAAAATATGATTATACTGAGTAATATAATGTATAGTACATGTATATCTTTACATACCTTAAGTTAAGCTCTTGTTGGTCTAAGATCTTGAAGTAAGTAGTTGACTTAGGCACTAGACCTGTGATATTAGTTTGCTTGTAACTTTGTGAGAAATTGATGTTGTTGGAGGTTACCTAGCTTTTGTACTTTATTAAAGTACTGTTAGATACTTAATATGTTTATACTTATGGTAACTAAATACACTTTTTCCTGAAATTATTTAATAAGAAACTCGCAAAAACCACTGACTCGGGCGAGACTTGGACCCGCGATCCCTGGCGACTCTAAGGCGTTAAGAAACATAAATCATAAGTTCATCCATCTTTCAGTTCTAACAAATTATCATGATTTGTGTGCCTTCTATCTATCTGTCTATAACTTCTATATGCCTTTATGGTTTTTAAATTAACCTTTCCATACAAGTCGGCAACTAAGATCATTCAATTGAACATGTAAGTATATTTTCAACTTATATTCAGTATTTACGATCCGAATTATCCCACAAAATTAACATACTTTTCCTGTATTTTAAAAATCAACCTTTGTTATAAGAACCAACAAAAACACAAGCCTTACACATAGTAAATATTCATTTATAAGTAAATTCACTCACTATAACTTAACTAAGTTAGGATATTCGATATCTATTTCGGGACCGCTGAAACTGTTTCAGGCTTGAACGGAGCCCATAATCATAACAGAGTTTAGTTGAACTCAAACGCGAATTTAAATAAATAAATCAGCATCTATTCCACTGCTGGAAAGATGTCTCCTGTCAGATATTGCGATAGGAGAGATTAGGTCATACTCCACCATGCTGGTTTAGAACGTACGAGGAAAAAGAAAATAGTGTAGAGTGAAGGAAAATATCCTGAGCAAACTTGCGTGCAACCTATAAACCATACCAGATGCCTACAGTTAAACTCTGAAAACGACCTACATCTGAGTGTTGGAAAGAAAAATTAACGGGAAAAGGGGAAAAGGAAGACCTAGAAGCGACTACATATCAAATATAAGCTAAATGTGAGAATGAAGCGCCTAACGGTCTAACTGTGTAACGGTGTAAGTGTTTTCAATAGCCTGATGAATAATGAGCTAATATCCAGTTTTGGCAGCACTTGTACCATCCATACAAAACTGTCAATCTAATTCCTTAAAATTACTGACCTTCATAATACCAAAGACCTCTAATTAAAGTCATTAAGAACAATAACATCCAAATTTAAACAGTTTCTCTCCATACAAATTGAATACGGGCTCTGGTAAGACACCCTTATAGTCTGAAGTGGCTGAAATTAGGTCGATAGAGTTTACGAAATAGCCTTGGCCTTAAACTAAAAGACAATGGCTTTGATAGTCGTATGCATGTAGAAGACGGAGTAGATATAGTTAAGGGGTTGTTTACATCTACCGTTCTGTCAATAAACCGATCACAGTATTTGCTTCCAGATTCAACTATGCTTCTGTGGCATCGGATTTGATTTGATGTAGACATATACTTACAAATTCTGTGTGAAATGTGAAGGGTTGTGTTCTTAATAAATGTTTTTTCCACTTTTCAACTATATCGAGCGTACCTGCTTGGATGATTAGGGTTTGCAAGTTTCCATTGGCAATTTTAGACCATATTACGAAAAGGAGCTCATGAAGTTGTTAGTTCTGTGAACCATTTTATTTTAATCTAAGCCTCATATTGATTTTTATCTACTTAATGCCTTGGAAAAATTAGAGGGAATTTAAAAAAAGTTAGGATACCAACAGGACAACTTACAATATCGCGGTACTTTATTTATTGGTACGCATTTATTTGTTTTTAATAATTTTTTTTAATAGACCAGAAAATAATTAGTAATAATCAACAAATATTTTGATCTGTTTTTTCTTAAATAACCCAAGTTTTGTACATTTTAACATGTACATATATATGTAGTAGGTATACTTTATAACCTCGTCTAATTAACCTATCTATCGGGATGAGTTAATAAATTTATTTCGTCATATAAATAAGAAACTGTTTTCCGAAAAAAGTAATCTGTGCGTATCTGTCTAGTGTTCTAAATGTCCGTTTATCCGTCGTTAACCTACATGTGCCAGTCAAAATCACAATGACTGGCACGATGCTGGCGATCAACCGATACGTCTCTTTTGTTAAGCTTACTCATTACCTAAATGAAAGTCGTCGGATATCGAATATTTTCTAACTTATTTTTACTCACACTCATTTATATAGCCTTCAACGGGTCATTGTTGGACATTTCACAGAAAAAGATTATAATAAACGATAAGTAGAAACTTAAATTCGTAGTGTTATGTATCATTCTAATCAGTGAGTACATCGGAAGCCTAATCTCCCCTTCCATAATTCCAGACGGGATCAGCAATACGCAGGTGGTACCCCTGGTGATACCCCTTCAAGCATGGTAGGTATTATTATTTAAGTAGGAAACTGCTTACTATAATTCAGACCATATTCGGACCTTAGTAGTATATAAAACTGCTAAAGTTTAATAATTTGGACTGTCTACTCTCACAGGTAACTATAACCTTCCTCGTTAACCTGGTTCAAGGCGTGCCTAACAAAAGATAGCAGGAGGAGCTGTGAAAAAGCCTTACTATACTTTTTTTAAACGTTGACAGCTCTAGTATTTCTGATCCATAATAAGTACATCTATTTTATATAAGTACACGGTGTATATAAAATAAATATACTTAATATGAACCAATATACTAATATGATTGATTTTCGAACACACTCTGAAGGTAATTAGCAAAATCCCGTTGATATATTAACCCTATTCACAGACTCATATTTACTCACACCCTCACTCACACTCATACACATATACCTGCCTATATCTACAGGGGAATGTAAATGATCTTACACACAAATAGTTTTGTCATTACCACCTCGAAAAGCAGTGAAACTTGAGGTGCGTGCAATCCAATTAAATCCCCCTCACCTCCACACACTTCATTTCATACCTACTGTTTGAATTAACGAAAATCACGTTCCCATCACATTTCCATTATATTGGTTTGATGAAATTTTTCCTGAAACATTTGGCGTCGTCGCGAACCTTCGCCTTATTAAATATCTGCTGATATTATAAAGCAATTCGCACGACGCGACGGTACGCAGCGTCTTGTTTGTGCGTAGGTTTATATACACATATATATCTACGTTTATGAGTTTGGATTTGTTTTTGCCGTGCCAAAGGTAATTTTTGATGCTATTGATCAGTTTGAGTATTGTTCTATATTTTATAATGATTAGTTGTATTTTAAAGATGATGTACGATCTAAATTGTGGTTTATATTTATCGATAAAACACAAATTGAAATACAGAGAAACTACAAACAATCTTTGGTGTGGTGTCAGTGGTGTGGTGTGCGATATCTGTAGATAACACGCCAGATTTAACACTGTATACATATACCTACCTATAATCTCTTTGAATGTACACTTAAGTATAATATATAATATATTATATAAACCTAAGATGAGCTAAAATCGAGGAAGAACAGGTAGCAACTTTATTCGTGCAGTTGTGAGTCTTAATAAACAAAAAGAATTTTATGATTTAAAAGTGACAGACAAAATAAAACGTGTTTTTAAATAATACCATAGTAAAGTGTGGTCAAGTCGAGATATCCTTACTTTTAATAAAGTTTATGAGATTTTAAATTTGAATAAAGGACGACTTGACTTATTATGTAAGTTTATGCCCCGGAATAAAATATATACTTTTTTTGTAGTTAAAATTTAGGTTAAAATTTCAAAACTGTAAACATGGCATCAGAATGAATGTAATCCAGTCGTTATATAGAATTGCTAGGAAATGTGTATATTGCCTAAAATTTACAATAATTGTGTCATGACATTTCCTAGGAATTTTATAAAACTATCTACTAAAAGTTTTAGTTTCTTTTTATCACAAACTCTTTTTATCACTATCTTTGCAACCTATTGATGTATCCTAAAATATTTTGCATTAAAATAAAATAAAAATCTTAGAGAACTTTCCTAAAATTAATTGACTCCTATGATCTTAGCTTCTTGGAAGGCCCATTCTAAAAAACACCTGATTGTCGGAACAACATTAAAACAAAATGTAGTTTCATAAACTTTATTCTCTTATTTTGTACATTATAATCAATACTTATCATTTAACAACTTGTCTATAACATTTTTACCTAAGTTATTTACAACGTTTAACTCAATTTCCAACAACCTTGAGCTTATTTTAATTATTTTATTGTTTACATGTATTATATATCTACCTAAGCTTAAGAATATAATAGAAGATAGGAAATCATTTAGTTTAAACAATGTTTAACAGTTCCGTTTTAACTTTTAAATCCATCGCTAATTTGCCAAATAATTTGTAATTAGGTCATCCTCGAATAAAAATTTTCAACCAACTTTATAAGTATGATGCGACCTTATTTACTGCCATCATCAGCCATATTATGGAAGATCTCTTGAACTCTCCTGATCGTAAAATGGAACATAAGCCTTGAATTCAGTTTAATTTTTTTTGGAATTTCGTGTCTAAAGCTTTTTAAAACATTATTCAATCCGAATCATAAATAATTCCACCCTTAGGTGGTGATGATTGAGAGCAAGTGGAGTAGGTACAGGCTTTTAAATTGATTACACATTTTATTATATAGGTACTCTAACGATAGACATACATATTTCACAAGATAAATTTTGCTATACAATTAATATTACTGATATCCAACATTATTCTACTCATTGTCACCTAAAATATTTTGCTGTCATATTTAACATCATAATTGACATTATTAATTTTTTGGCACAAATTACTATAAACTCGAAATGTAAGAAAATATTTATTTAATAAAAAACTTTAACATTGAAGAAATAAGGTACTTGTACACTTTTAGAACCGGCTCCCAATAAGGACCATGATTAAAAACTCAAATTATGTAATTTTTAAAACTACTTAAAATTTAACTAGACAAAAATTATATGTGTTGATCTTAACGACACAAACTTGGAGCCGCAGCAGCAAAAACAGAAACCATAATAAATCTTTTGTAGATAATATAAATATAATTCCAGTTAGTTTCACTTTATACCTAACCAATTTAAAATATGTACTAATAAGTCAATACATTACGACGTATCAATAGTAATTTCATTTGAAACATTACAGCATAACTTAATAATGAAAATTCATTAGTGACCCAGTGCCTAATATAACCAAACTTTTTAAAACTACTTTTAGATAGCTAAATAAAGTGAAATATAGAATTCTGAACATATTTAGAATCTTCGTAAAATGTTGTTAATAAAATAAAGATAATAATATAATTTTATATAATTAAATAATCTGTCGATAAAAGGCACCTCAAATAAAAGTAGTCCTTATTGGGGGCAATGACTTTAGGTACTAAAATAAAATAACAAACGGCTGTTTGAGCAAATTTGAGCTACGTTACTAAACTATAAAAAATTAATTATCATTTTGGAATTCCTACCCCAGACGGGTTATAATGAAGATTTTTAGATTACAAAATGTGCTTACACTTAAGTAACTTCCGCATCTACTTTATACGCGATTTCACCAACAGTCAACATCCACACTAAGATTAAGAGTATATAGTCGCACCACCAACCTTCTCTTATTCTCTATATATAAAAACTTTCGCAATAATTAGTAGGGGCATAATATAAAAGTGAATTCACGGCAAACATTACCGGTTCTATCTCAAAGGTAGTGCCGTCGCTTTTCTATTTAAAAAGTCAGCTCATTTAAACTTTGTGCCATGCCATCAGCTGCAGCTTACGGCAGATGCGTCTTCCATCTGATCTCTTCATACTTAAAACTACATTTTGCCGCTTACGACGTATATCATTTCTTTATTCACTATCTTTTTCCAAAAGATTCTTTTTACATCAGCGACTGCTTCCAAAAATACCTTGCTCCATATAATTGCTATCCACCTTCCATTGGCGCTACATTATGATAACATCTATCACGTAAATAGTTAGTATAGAAATATTTTTAACCTTACACGTGCGAAACAGTTTTTTTTTTGGCACAAATTTTCCATTATTGACACATTCGTTGACAGAAGACTTAGTTTCCAGTAACCCTGGATCTGTAGTGCCTCTAAATAGGCGGCTTTAGAGGCGTGTTACCGACATGCAGGTTGTTGAGCTGCGGCAACAAAATGGCCGCTGTAGATATGGCGGTGACGAGTACGAAGACAGCGAGCAGCGCCCGGTCAGCAACCACTGCCACCTGCGAAAAATCAAATGATTACTCGTAATTCTAATTGCAAAGTTACGGGGTTACAAATAGCTTAGTGGCAGAGCGACTGGGGGCTTTACTCAATAGGTCGTGGGTTCAAATTCCGTTCGTATCTAATCAATTTTTTCCATACTACAAAATTTCACATAGTATGCATGAATAAATAAAATAGCCTGTAACTGTCCCACTGCAGGGCAAAGGCCTCTTCTCATACAGAGAAGGATCGAGCATTAATCACCAAGCTAGCACTGCATGCATAAATACTTTATAAAAATGTTTACGTAGCAATTAATTGATTGCCCTATAGTTCACTCCAGTTCTCTCCTAAATATGAGTTACTTTTGACTAAAATATATTATGTGGTATTATGTGAATTGCTAAATATTTTTCCTCGAAAATTAAACTAAAAGAATATCGATTCCATGATTCCGAACCACGTTCGTAATCCTATTTGAGTCCGACATCAGTATCAAAGCTGAGGATTATTTGAGCATCGGTTCTGTTCGAGTGATTTGCATGGCATTTTATTTATTGTTCAACGCGTGAACATCGACATACGTAGTGTTGTTTTCAACCGATTTAACGCGAGTTTGCTCACAGTAAATGGACCAATTAAGAAACTTGGGAGTGATAGAAACGTTTAATTTTGTGTTGAAACATGTTTACAGAATTAGTTTCACCCGCAAATTGCTCAAACGATATGAGGCTATTAATAAAATCTTTAGATGCTTCTGTTACATAATGCATTTCAATTAGCTTAGAAATTGAAATAATGTCCAAGAGATTCTTCAATTATTTATTATTAAATTCCATGTTATTGTTTTGTCATTTTATAAATTCCTGTAATTTATTTTGGCTACTAAGAAAAAAGTACGCTAGCTATTCATTATTAAATATTTCATAAAAACATGTTTGTCGATACGAACATAATGTCCTTCTGACCGAATAACGATCATAGCGGTCAATCTCAATGGAGATTAACCACCTACGTACGTGCGTGCCACCTTACTAATATTTAAAAAAATACTTCTTGGGAGTACAGAGTATATTTTAGTCTCACTAATCAAAATCAAAATTAGCTTGGTTTGCTAAGATCCAACTTAAGTATTTAAGTACAGTCAACCGCATGACAGTAGTGACACTGAACTACAAAAATAGCCTTTACTGCTACGTAATAAGGGTGTCAAATTGTTACCACTGATGTGCGGTTGACTGTACTAGAATTTTCTTAGACGAAAAGTGACGCACCTAAATTTGACAACTTAAACTTCAAAGCCTGGTACGGTCATGCAATGGTTAAATTGTGGAATCGCGTCGAGCAAGTTCGCAATAACGCCAAATTTCAAATTTATCAAAAAGAAATATCTTCCAGTCATTACCGTGAATCATTAATCAAGAGTTCGATACTTAACTGCCGATTGGATTTGAAACGTGAAAGAAGTGTTTAACAATTTATAGCCTGCTCTTACGTATGATATACTGCAAAATGGAACTGACTAAGTGATATTAACGACGCTAAATTAAATGTGTAATCATTTTAAAATACTTTAATAATTTAAAGTTGATTAATTATTTATTTATCTATACTAATATTATAAAGAGGTAAAGTTTATATGTATGTAATAATGTATGTATGTTAGGGGTAATCTCTGAAACTACCGATCCGATCCTAAAAATTCTTTCACCAATAGGAAGCTACTTTATCCTTCAGTGCTATAGGCTATTTTTTATTCTGAAAAAAAGTTCAGTTTTCAGTAAAAAATAACAATATCTGTGATTCAAGTAAGAAAAAAAAAACAGGCAATCTGGCTGCTTTATAAACGTGTGTTTACGGGAAAATTTTAAATTAAATTTTACGCGGACAAAGTCGCGAGAAACCGCTAGTTTATTAATAAATTACTCAAATCAAAAAAACCTGTCCTATTAACGAAAGTTTGTGGAGATATTTAGATCTTCGAATTAGGATGAAGATTGGAACACGTGTCCATTGAGTCATGTCCTGAATTAACACGTTAGGATACTTTTCATCCTGGTCCGGCCTCCACGTAAGCAAGTTAGTCGTCTAATAAATCGTAGTAATTTTTTAAATAGCTTTTTATCAATTTTGATAAGTATTTTGTCATAGATTAGTAAAGGGGCGCTTAGTACAAAACTGACAGTTGTATTCATTTGTTTTAAAAGCCAAACAAGCGCAATAGTCGGTAGATTGTGTTACAAGGGCAATTACTAAATATGTGCGAGGAATATAATAACCCGTCCTTATTAATTGTCGTACCGCCCGTAAGTCATACAATGTTTTTCATCATACTTGACCAAGACCAAATTGATTCAAGTAAATTATTTAAATCGAACTACCAACCATTTACTATTACAGGAAAAATAAAATAGTGTTATTTCATTTTGTTAAGTTTTATTTTTGTCGACTCATGCCTTTTTTTGTGGTCTCATGATAGTTTTCTTGACCTTTTATAAGCGGTGATACCTAATTTAAAGAGTGACGTGCCTGACCAAATATTACGTTAAAACATGAAAGTCATGCCTTTGCCCATTATACAAGTTTTTAGTAGTTTTGGGGGTAATAACAACAACACATCTCGCTCTGTGTGTAGTAAAAACTGAGTAACGATGGAACAGAGATCACACCTAATAATAACGATGTCCAAGGTTTTCCTGGAGGTTAAAGCAAATTATTATTCTGACATTATGTTCAATGAAACGCCGCTGGGTCTAGACGTAATAATAAGCAGTCCGACATGATTTTACTGCATTATGTAGCTTAGGTACTTACCGGCACAAATAGCCGAAACAAATGGCTTTCATCTGACCAAAAAGATCAGATTTTTCCCGCATGCTGCCAATCCAAGGAGACTAAAGAGCGTTCCCAGAAGTAAATATCTAGACTAGATTCTTAATTTTTTCTGGGACGATCGTTTTGACAAAGTAAACGATAATGAGGTTAATTCCAAAATTGTTTGTAAGTAAGAAGTCTATTGAGGTTTATTGAGGAAGTCCGTATCGTCCAAATAATTGTTTTAATTTTGTTAGCGCACCTGAGGGGTGCGCTTGGAGGAATACTTTTGGTGCGCTTCGAGGAATACCCCACATTGGTTTTCCGTTATAGGTATAGATAACGCCTAAAAAAATAGTTTTATTTTTTTATTAAGTACCTTTTTGTACAGAAAATATACGTCGTTTTAGATGATAACATTCATCGCGGCAAATTAGGTATATTACGCGAATCATGAAATTAGGTTAATCATAGCTAAGGTCTTACCTGTTTCCACTCCAGATTAGCGCGTTCCAGGCGTTCGTTGGCAGCGACGCGCTGTTCGTGCCTGGCGGCCGCCTCGCGCAGCGTGCAGCCGCAGCACGCGCATCGTGAGCAAGTGTTCGTACAGCCCGCGTCGCCGCCCGTGTTTACCGGGGCCCCTCCTCCTGGTGCTGTGACCATGTTTGGTCCACCTGTTAAAGAAATGTTTTGACATAAATACCGCTTGCTATATACCGGTCACAAATACAGACTCCTGTGTTGCTTCTGAGAATTTTTCGTTCTAAATTTTACTCAATGCTGCGCAAAGAAACTAAAAAACAAACTTTGGCATTTACTAGCTTTTTTCTAAAATTTTGCCCACCCACTGTTTAATTTTTCCGATTAAAATTTGCTTATAGGTACACATTAATTACCTATACAAAACCCCTTAAAAAAGCGCTTTCAGCTATTATTTTTAAATTTTTCGGGCAATTTTCCATTTTTTTGTAAGAGGTAAGACAACTGCTTGGGAAAGAAAAAAATTGAAAGATTTAGGAGAGATCTTTGCGCAGCAGGAAAATATAGGTTAAAATCGACGATTGAAACGTGCAGTATACAGTATAAGTACCTAACAATTTAATGAAATTAAGTAACATTTATATTATGTAACAAACAAAAAATAAATCATAAATAATCATAAACATCTACAAATTACTTTACAAAGGGCCAATATGTATAAAAAGCGTTAAATAACAGAAATTAAAGTTAATCCTACAACACAAATCACGCGAGTGTCCCGTTGTTAATATAAGCAATTAATAACACGAGATATGGGAAAGTTTATATGTTTATTTCACAGTAAAGGGAATAATAATTCGTACAATGAAACATTGGGCTAAAAAGGCTTAGGAACGCTTTTTCCTAGTCCAAACTAAACGGATTCGCAATCCCCGCGAGAAATGAAATATATTTCACGAGTCACCGTGTCAATATATTAAGTGTAATATTGAAAAAGTATCCCGCTGTGACGGAAATAGGATTATGATTACTATAACACAAACATATATATTAATTGAATTCATGAAAAGAGTACATAAAAGCCAGAATGACTGATGTGGTGTAATTTTTAGCCATTAATTTTATTCTAAGAAATTATTGTCCCACAGTGCAAAGGTCTCCCTAACTTCTATCGTTTTTTCCCGGTTCTGAGTTTTCTGCGGCCAATCCTTGCAATAAACATCTAGCTCGCCTCGCTATCTCCTTCTGGGCCTACCACAACATCGTCTAATGTGGGCTTCACTCGGTTAGTGTACTGACTATTATCCACAGCTCATCCTATTTAACTGCATGTTATACTTACATAAACAAAAAATGCTAGTAAAAGCTGTCTTACGATATTATTTATAAACTGCCAATTCTAGTGTACTAACGTTGACAGTTCAAACCGTTTCAGTGTGAAACTAATGAGGTCGATCGTAGAATTTATTATATCGATGTTAAAACATACCTCGATCGATGGTCAGTCAGGCGTCGTCGATCAATATCGACTGTATTTCGATCGTCCGCACCGTTACACTTATCGATATGCAATGCTTAGCTAAGGCAGATAGATAGGAGATAGCGCTATATACCTACATACAATAACAAGTCAAAAAAAGGGTAGAAATTACAACGACACACGTTCTGGTATTAATTTTGCAGTAAGAAAGCAATATCAATAAGTAAATATTAGCACCTGTGTGAGCACGTTAACCAAAGGAAATGAATATTCCGCTTATGAGAAATAACGCTAGGAAACAGATGTTTGGAAGAAAATTAATTTTCGTAGCTTAATCATACCCACATTGGTTTATTTGTATACATAAATAGGTTGAAACCCTGACCTAGCCATCGTTAATTGGAAAGTTGAAGGTCTTAGGTTTGAACCCAGGGTGCACCTATCCGCCTTTTAAGTACCACTTGATCAGTACCTCAAAGAATATGTAAAACGCTGGTCCTGCGCCTGATCCCCTCGCGGTCATGTCGGATTGTCGTTCCATCAGATTATGAAACTGAGGGAATAGAGAGTGCACGTTTGTTTAAGCACACTCTTGAGTAGTTGGTTAATCTCCGTTGAGATAGGCAGCTGTGACCGAATAGACGTTTTTAATGAAATGCAGAGAGTCTAAATTACGGTATCGAGTTTATTAACACGATCTAAATTAGAGTTTTACGACAAAAATTATACAAATCACAACATTTTGAGACGACATAAAATTGGGTAAGTACCTACCTTGGTTTTATGACAAATTTATCTTAACACAAATCTTTCACAAAAGCTTTTATAGTGTAATTTAGCTAAACAAAGAAAGTTTATACGGAAGCAAAAGTGCCTATATCCACAAAAACTCAAGAGGACATTTACGAAACCCGAATAAATCTTTTCGAGACGATTGTGGTTATGATGTAGGCGTATCCGATGCTATCACTTGCTTGCCAATAAACTAAACTCAGTCGTGTGATCTCCATCAGAACAATTGCTCTACGTACCTTCGAGAGACTTACGAAGCACCTATTCATGTGCTACCGTTAGGTACAAAGTATAAAAAAATGCCAATTTCACAAATATTATAGTTAACAAGTGTGTGACTAACACAGTTGCGCTCTCTATTCCTACACTCTCGTAGTCCGATCCAGGCAATCCTTTACAACAGGAATAGGGCCGACAGCTTTACGTGCTTTTGCTGTGCTTTACGTCTTGTTAGTGTTAATTTAACAGGTGATAATTTATTTATAATAACCATATAAGTTACGAATGTCAGCGGTGCGTGTTTTGGGTTCGATTCTGAGACATCTGATTTGCCAGACAACGGTTATAGAAGATTACTGCATACACATTTACAAATAGTATGATTTTGTTTATCTTATTACATAACTTAACCACTACTACATAAATCTTAAATACTAGTTGTGAATTTTTTTGAATGAAAACAAGAGTATACTCGTAACTTTAAGAGGTGTTTGGTCCTATCGCGCTGGATGGTTGGAGTTGTCTTAACAACTCTTGTCCATCAAAATGGATCCTAAACTGGCCAATAAGTACGTAACGAACGAACTAATTAATTAGGTATTAGGTACTTACCTAATTAGGTAGATCGGTATAATACCTATGTCCAAGTAAGTATTAGCATCCAACCAATGATGTAATCCAACCAGTTGATGTAAAGTTCTATACTTCTACTTTTGCACAAACTGTGCATCAACAAATGCACTCACGTGCTGTAATAAGTTCAGTTTCGGTCCCGTAAACCTTCGATATCATAAAGCCCTCTTTAAGGGCTCTGTAAGATTTAATGTACTTTCAAAGACTCATATATCTAGTCCTTTATTCTTACCTAAATGATTGTGATTGTGACGTGCGAAGCGCGGTGACGCAGGCGTCAGTGGTGCTCCATCGCAGCGCACCTCTGCCTTTAGCCGGGAACCTGTGCGTGGGTTGACCTGCACGCCGCCCGATGTCACCGTGCCGCTGTCACCCTGACAAACAGAAAGTAATCTATACTTATAAAATGGTAACGTGACTGACTGACAGACAACGCACAGCCTAAACCGGTGGACCTAGGGACTTGAAATTTTGAGACAATATTCATCAAGTACCGTATGGGTGCACTAAGGAAGGATTTTCTGAAATTCCCCCCCTAAGTAGGTAAAAAAGGGGGAAACAGGTTATATGTAAATCCGTCATTCTTAATGTTAAATGTACGAAACTTGGTATTCAGCTTTTCGGTTGATAAATGAAAGGACAAGCATTGTTTTTTTTTTAAATCTACCCTTGAGTGGATAAAAAAGGGGGTGAAAGTTTGTATGGAAGTTTTGTTATTTTTTAAGTTACAGGTGTAAAAATGAGTATTAAGCTTATGCGCTAAAAATAAGAAAGACGTGTATCAAAAAATTTGGATTATTTTTCCCCTAAGGAGATATAAAAGGGGACTAAAGTTTATAGTTATGAAAATCCGTCATTAAACTTGATAATTAGCTTTTCGGTTAACGAATAAGACGTGTTTTAGCTTTTTGATAACTCTACCCATTAGGGTAAAGGGGGGGGGGGCGAATATTTTGTGTAAGAAATTCGGGATTAGTAGCACGTATATCTCGATATTCAATCACTTTGGGGAGAAAATATAGAAGATAAAAGTTTAAATGAAATTCTGCCATTTTCAAAGTTGAAGCTATAAAAATTGGTAGGTAGGTATGTACGAGAACTGCTAGACCGATTTTATGGTATTTGATTTGTTGGATTAGTCTCCGCCTATAGTAGAAGAATCAAAGAAAAAAAAATGGAATTATACCCCTTGTAGGTAGGGGTAGAGTAGAGTAGGGTAGAGGTAGAGTAGGGTAGAGGTAGAGTAGGGTAGGGTAGGAATAGAGGGATAGGGTAGGGGTAGAGTAGAGTAGGGTAGGGTAGGGGTATCGTAGGGTAGGGTAGGGGTACCCTAGGGTAGGGTAGGGGTAGAGTAGGGGTAGGGTAGGGGTAGAGAATGGTAGGATAGGGTAGAGTAGCGTAGGGTAGTGTAGGGTAGGGTAGAAAAAGCGTAGAGGTCAAATAATCACGCGTACAAAGTCGCGCGGGGCAGCTAGTCAAAGATAGGATGGAAAGGGATCAAAGAAACATTGTAATAGGAGAATAGTATGTAGAAGAGGTATCTAAAGTAAATTAATATTTAGAATTATGAATTAATAGATTTATTTAAATAAAAACTACAGCGACGCTTTTGTAATTTAAATTGAAAAAAAAAATAGGAATTGTTGTTGGTAGCAATGTCTATTTCTTGCTTGAAACAAAATGGTTATGTAGGTAAATATAAAGTGTTTTAAGTGATAGTACATAAAACGCTATTTTTTTGTAAAGCAATGTATCTTATATCTTTCCTTTGTTAATAAATTGTTAATGAATGAAAAAAAACTGCTTTTTATACATCTGCAATAGTTTGTTGTTGTTAGGTAAGTACTGTTGGATTGAAACTACAAAGTTTACCAAGTGTCGACTAGAACGCAACTCTTTATACAAAGTTCTACATACAACAAATTACGGAGAAAAACCAAATGACTTGAATAAGCAACAAGAAATGTGGAACAAATCCAAAATAAACAAATTGAAAGAAACCTATTTCGCCCGTGTATCGTAAATAAAAAAAACTTGCTTTTTGAAAGACCGATTCGTTTCAAATTTGAATTTGATCGGCCTTTGACCAAAGCAATACCCAAGCTTGCCAAAATTCATATCAGATGCAAAAAATTGGCTGAGTTTGCTAGTGTCATAGTAAAAAAGACATGCCACTCTGCCAACACAAAGTTCAATTTTGGTTTTCTAGACACAGGACACAGACACCTAAAGGTAAGAAGTGTTGTGATAATTTCATATTTTTTAAACGGAATTGACATTTGGCTATATTGTAATACTTTGATTTCCATTTCAAGAATGTATTATAATTATGATCAACAATAATTATGTTTGAATGTATATAATTATTATGATCAATAACATCTCATAATCATAATAATAGTGTATATTGTTAGTATTTATTATCAAAAAGAACGAGAATAAAATATATTCTCTGCATAACTTTAAAAGTCTCTGTTCCAATCCAATAAGTGTGAAGCATTATGTTTAAATCTCTGATGTAGTATGTACGTGTGTTGTTATAAAGTAAATACTTTTAGTCTGTTTGAAATGTGACAGGGTGGCTCTCTAAGGGTCTCGAAGTGTCGAGGTGTTAATGGCTATTATCCATCGTAGCCCCCGGGGCTATCGATTAACCTTACAGGTCGACCTCTTTAGTGTTACCCATTTGTTCCCTTTAATAAATTGGCACTCCTAACACAATGCTAGAGATTTTTTTAAACGGATGGATGAGTAACATGAAACAAAGAAAATTTCTTAAAAGAAAAAAGAAAGAAAAATGACTTAGAATAAAATATTTTTTCAGTGTCAAGATCAAGATACGTATGAGTAACGTGAGTTGTGGATGACAACGGTTTAAAAATAAGTTTAATAAAAATAACAAAACCTTCAACTAGAGTAAAATAATAGAGTTATTTTTTCTTACAAAAATAATACCGATTTCAAAGCGCGATTTGTATGAAACTTGGAATACAGAAAGACTATGTTACTTTTACTCCAGTTTCACCTCTACGTGGGCAAAGTCGCGGGCAAAAGCTAGTATGAATATAATATTAAGTTTAACCTTAGATAATTAATTGAAGTTGAAATCACATGTACAGCGTTGTAGGCTACGTAATATTAACGAGAAAATCACGGCTTATGAAAACTTTTAATGGTCACGACTTCACGACTTTGCGTCACTGAATTAGAAAATCAAAGTCAAAAAGCTGACAACATTTTTAAATAAATTCCAGTTTCAAACTTATTTCCATATTTCTAATAAGTTGACTGATGTTTCGATATAATATTCAGTATTCGAGATTTATAAGATACCCGTGGTTAATAGGTAATCGATTTGAAAATCAAAATCAAAATATCTTTATTTGTAAAATATTGTTATTTGTCAAAATCTAGATAAAGATTAGTGTAGATAATTTTATAAAAAAACTTGTTATTGCGACAAAGTTGTCGTAGCCACTCCTAAGTCTGAGTCCTAAATCTGGTATGAGTCGAATCTTTTTTAATGTCATAATATTTACTTTCTTGTTTCAAGTTAGGTTCGGTTAGGAGACATTGTGACAAAACCTGGACTCAATGGCATGAAAATGCCAACACGCAGAAATCTAGTGCAAAATATGTGGCTTGGCCGTTTCGTTACTACAAGAACCAATGTATAACAGAAAATAAATAAACAGTGATTACATTTTTATGCGTAAATTATGTATATAATTAAATGTAGCGAAATGGCCAAGCCACATATTTTGATTAAGGTGTGAAGTTTGTGAAGTTAGGGCTTGTAGAGTTAGGGCGTGTAGTCTTAGAAGCGTGGCTCTACATGAGATCTGATAACTTTTTTACAGTGCGAGCCATATGATGACGACTTGGCAACATTTTACATGAAAATGTGTCAAAATCAAAATTAAAATATTTTTATTCATGTAGACTTATGAATTGTCATAATTCTAATATTGTTTATTATAGGAGTGAATCTAGTGGTAGTGTCTGGTGGGATATTTTTTTCCTGAACAAAGGAAGTATAATTTACCTGCATAAAATTTTAATGTGTGTGCGTGCGACATATATTATGTCAACTCATCCAACAACAATCTTTAGGGATTACAAATGTAACCAAATTGTTGCTTATTTGTACACATACCGACACATTTTTTACACAAACGAAAATTATTTTACGTTTTATTCCTAAAGGATGGCCGTAATATGAGTTTTTTTCCCAGCTGGGAACAGCAATAACGTAGGTATTGGATTCATACCAATTGAACGCAACGTTTCATAGCTACATATTGGCCTTCATGACCAAGAGACACAGTATTTACTGATACAATTAGTATGCAGGTATTATTCGATTTTCAAAAATCGAATATCTCTTACATTTAAATATTTTTTATTTGTTAACCCTTAATGTTGTATTATCTAACAAAACATAGGTCAATATTCTTTATCAAAAGGCAAGGAAGGTTAAAATAGCCCCCATAAATTACAGCTAAAGAATGATATAAAACAGAGAAAAAAAACTATTTTAAGCAAAACGAAAACTATTCCTCAAAGGACAATTGTTCCGAATATTATATATATTATTTTTTCTTGGCATTGTGGTCCCTTGGCAGCATTTACAATAGTGATACATGGCTAGAGATATATTATACAGATATACAGGTACAAAGAAAATCGACGCCTAAGGCGTTCTCTGGGGATTAATAAACAAAATATCGGTACAGTTTCGTACCGACCTCGGTAGCTTAAGGTTTGCTTTACATTTTGTGACAACAGAGGACTGTCATCGTATTCTAACGTTTTTCTCTGAAAAAGATTTAAGGTGCAATTACATTTGAGCGGGCCTACAGGCAGGCACTGGACGGGGCTGCGAGGCGCGTTTGCGGTACCCGGACCCGTCCGATACAGTGCTAGGAACACGCAGGGGGGAGACGTTTTTAGTGGGTGCGAGCCCCACATAACCGTATGTCCTCGGACGTGCGGTATGCGGAAGGCATTTTTTACTCCCCCCGGCCACAAAAAAAAAAAAAAAAGGTGCAATTACATTGAAAACATATTATCGGTGTTTTACTTTAATCGGAAAACGATCAGCATATTTTAACCTATTTTTTCCTCATCTTAAAATACTAATACTACTAATAATACATACAAATTTTAAACTTGACATAAGTAGAGTGTAAACTTTAAAATAAAACAAGAAATAATAAAAATGGGCAAGTGTAAGTCGGCCCACCGAGTATTCCGTCATTCAGTGCTCCAGTCCGACCGCTGCTTTTTTGATAAACCAGATTTTTAGGCTCATTGCTAGTTTCTTTTTTTGTCTATTTAGCGGTACGAGTCTTTAGGGAATATCTAAGTACCATTTAAGGCGTTAGATGTCTCGCCTCATTGTGATTTAATGCTGTCGTTTACAGGTATATTAAGCCTTTAGCTGCTCCTTTGAGATTTACAAGAATTTGTTGTTTACAGGCAGTAAATTAACACTTACAAGTCTAAATCTGTTATTTATAAGCTTAGATTGTGGACTAAGTTGTGTCTTACATGCTTCAGCTAAGATTTTTGATATCTGATAAGTCCTATTACAATGGATTCAACAAAGAAAAAAGAATCAAGTCCTACTCTAGTTCTTGGTGCTTGTGACGCTCCAAATCGGTGACACTATGGTTTAGCTATCGACAATCTTGAACACCATGGCTTTTCCATCGAGCTCTTGCCACTACCGTTGCCAGCTAAATTAGAACCTTATGGAAAGACGTGACGATGGCAAAAGAACAAACTGTTGTTTGTTTGACTTGTTTGTTTATTGGTTGTTTGTTGTTGTTCAACTGTTGAGAGAGTGTCTGTTGCCTTGAAAGGGTAGGGCTTTGGTGTGAGACACTCTGAGTGCCTTTGCACCATCTCCAAAGTTCGGTGGGCCTACTGTAGTTGAAGACAGTACAGAAATATTTAAACTGTGCAAATATATCAATTTAATTGCATGTTACATGTTTGAGTCGCTTAGAGTTTAAATTCTCGGGGTCCGAGTGCATGTCTTCTATTTCGAGGCATATAAAGTGACTCGTCCATACTTCACGTGACTAGAGGTCTTGTTTATTCTTTGGGCTAAGAATCAACGTTGCCATTCAACGTAGCAATGCTCAATGCCGCCATGTTGCATTATCTTATAATTTGTAAATAGGAATATAATATAGTAGGTACCTATTTATACTTTTGTTTGCGTGTACAAACTTCTAACTTATTGTGTTTTTAATAAAAATAGTGTATTTCTTATAATTATAATCTTATTACTTACTTCAAAATAAAGATATTTTTTCCAAAAATAAAGCATTCATCATTCGGTTCATTTATCTCACTCAATAATTGATGACAGATTTGTCACGTCACGTCACGGGTCGTTCGCACGTAAGTAAGCCCATTAAAAACAGTCATGTCAACATACATTATACGGACGTAAATGCTACGTAAACGTTCCCTTACAAAGCGGTCCCAATTAAGCACTTTAACATTCGCTCATTTTGTAAACAAGACGCATCCAATCAATTAGCTCGGCAATCTATCAATGCATGTTGGTCAGACGTGATGCACTATTACATGTAGCAAGTAATCTATCTGCACAATAATATGCAGTAGATAGATTATTGATATGGTCAGAAAATGGATGAGCTACAACTCTGATTAAACAGCAGTCTTACTGTTAATATCACTCCAGATAGATTAACTGTCAGGAAAAATACTGTTCTTGACGTTTTATATGACACTGAAAGCAGGTACCTAATGTGATTTTGAAACGCACATTTTGCCAAATGACGGATAGATAATTTATCAAAACTGGCTGATAGAAGCTGCATCTTGTGTTAAAATTATATGACTCACATGACGCTTCTAACGGCTGGTTGCAGTAGGTAGCAGCGAGATAATATCAAGAGTGTTGACAGACAGCTTATTATCAAAATTTGGCCGCAATTAAAGGCCTCTAAAGTTATCTGGAAATTTGAGAAGAACTGCTGTATGCTTTACCAATGACAACACGATTGGTGAAGTGGCCTTTTGCACATCGGGTCGCAGGTTCAATTTTCCTACGGGACAATTTGTTCTGGTCTTGATGTTCGTGCATTATTAACGATGTGAACTATGGCTTGTGTCACACTTTACACGAGGCAACGGTCAAGTAATAACGGACGTTAAAACAACTACAATAAAACTTAAATTAAGACTAGACTATTTTACCTTTGGAGCGTCAGTGTCGAAGTTGATGAAGAGGACGCGCGCGAGCCGCTGGAGCACGAGCTCTCGCAGCATTGCCGGCACCGGCTGCCCTCTCACTCCTCTACGAGCAACACCACACGTTCACACAACACCAATATTAAGTATAGTCGACCTAAGGTTAAATCATCATAAATCATCACGTCATAAAAATATAGTCGACTTAAGGTTAAATCATCATAAACCATCGCGTCATAAAAAAAATCGGTTTACCTTCACATACATGCAATAGGTACCATTGTAATATCATAGAGTACTATTAAAGTCAGTGGCATTTTGAAATAGAATTTTAAATGAAATTGTAAGCCGTGCTATTGTTAATCATTTTATATTCACTAATCTGTACAATTCGTTATTTAAATCCTATGCATATGTATGGAAATCATAATGCCTACCAAAATCATGCATCAAAGTTTATTACAAAATGATCCTGTATTGAAAATCAAATTAAAACCCTATCAAAAATCGTTTTTTAATCAATATAAAATAATATTGTAGCGCTGGCGCCTTTATTTGCAAATCTAATTTGTTGGTTGAAAAACGAACATTAATTAATTCGATTCGTTCAATCTCCAATACAAACACAAATATTTTTCATTACAAAATTTATATTGGGTGCGTTATTGAATAATTTCCAGATTTCAGCTGCTCATATTGTTTGATAACAATTAAAATATTGATTAATGTTTGGATAACACCTAATTATAACTACAGAGCCTGTTAACAACGTACAGACGCGTCTGAAATAACTGCTAATTGCTTGTATAACTCAATTTGACGGGCGTTCCCTTTCATTATTAGTTAATCTTTTGACAAAAAAAAAGTTAATTAGACTTATCAAGAATTTGCAAAAACTGAAAACAAGCCTTTAGGTAAATAAATTTAGTACGTAGCATTTAGGGTTATCTTAAACGGTACATGATTTACGTAAAGGCTAATTGGGCTAAGGGCTAAGACAATTTAAATATTTTAATAAAACTCGCCTGTAAGATATGTTGAGCGTCACAACTGAGAGAGATGCAGAGAAGGATACTAAACACGTACTTACTCCGTAATATAAACCTAAAAACAAAATTACTGTTATTATAAGATCACCAAATAGAATAGGTACACCTCCTTTCATACAACCTCAGAGAGATTAGGTGTAGGACCGAAGCAAGTGATTATAAATTAAACATTAATTACAAAAATACAGAGGTGCGTGCTATGGGTTTAAACCTGACACCTCTGACTTGCCTGTGAAAGATCTCTGTACAACCCCAACACAATGATATCACCTTAACATCAACATACTTTACTTTCGTCTCAGGGCAGATATTTGAAGATAGATACAGATACACACACAGAAAATAGATACAGATATTTGGTTAAGGCAGTTTCAAATTTTAAGGATAAATATCAAATTTGATTGTACCAAGGATAGTATTCAAAGTTTTGTAAGTTTGAGTCTTACAACACTTTGAACAAACACGTCGTATAAAAGTTTGAGATAAAAAATAATCATAATAGACATTATAGGTACCGGGGCAGCGATATAATGTCTAAGGGTAACATTTGAATATACCTAACATAATATTTTACAGTTCAAAACTAGGTACACTTACTAATAAGAGGCGTTTTCTCAGTCGGTGGCAACGTGTCTCTTATAGTCATCAAGAAGACTGTCATAGACAGAAGTGCACTTATGCCCAGGGTCACCTTTTCACCTGATTCCGACGGCACGTAGAACACGAGTAGTGCTAGTGGAGAGAAAATACATTTTATTTAGACCCCATTTTTCAACAGCGAGAATAACGATAGGTAATTTATTCCTCTGGTAGTATCCCTATTAAGTCTATATACCTCTGTTATATCAATTCGAAATTTTAATCAAACTAAACTAATAGAATCAATTTCATACTGTGACAAGGTGTTAATGTATAAAAGTTAAAGATTATTTCAGACTCTACGTCACACAAATAAATTATAATGTTACCTATAAATGCGTAAACATACGCAATTAAGGTTCACAAAGGCGTAAAAACATCTTGGTTGTAAATTTGATTACATGAATGGTATGCAAACCCTTTGTGTCAGTTTATTCCATTATCACACTTGAATGTCTGTCTGATTATCTGAAATATACCTATTCTTGTTTCGTACAATGTATTACGTTTTATGTTAATAATCATATTTTGTGCTATGGTAATAAGAGTTCGTTGTATAAAGAGAAAAGTTCCTTATATTTCTGTGCAATCAGAGGTTAGTCGTAATAAAATATGCAATGAAGGCAATCCACATAAAGCCTCTCGCTGTAAACGATATTTCTGAGCTTAATCACGCCTCGTTTGGTTCTTGGAAGTCTTAAAATTTGTATCAATTTAGTTTTAGTTTTCAGCAAAACGGGAAATTGTTAAACGAACAGTGAATGTAAGCATTTCTTAATATTTCTTTCAACGTAACTTATAAAGAAGTACAACAATTCAATACTAATTTTACTAAGCTTTCAACAATTCGTTCAAATACAGTACTTAAACCTAAATATTTTGGATTTTTTATTTCTTATAAAATATGATACAGATCTGCTTTTATTAAACTGTAATTATGCAAATAATGAGAACGTAATATATTTTACAAAAACGGCGAAGAGGCTATTAGGTAAACCCTCGATAGATAAAATTAAGATGGATCGCTTTCATGAGTTATTCCCGACCGATCCCCTACAACCGATACCCTGGGGGATCGGTTTTATTAAATATTATTTTCTATTCCGATCGGATCCCCTGTGCAGGATATCAGAAATTAATTAATATATTTCATTCAAAACGGTTTCCTAAGTTACTGACAAACAAGTTATTGGTACAGTCAGTAACATAATAAGTTTGAGGTTAACTATATTATTATAATCAGAGGTAGAAGAGCTCTACCAAGAGCTATTTTTAGTACTTGTGGTACGATGTAATAATATGAACATGCTCTACGTCTGTCGTACAGGTTTTGAAAATAAATCATACCAGGAAACCAGAAATGATTTGTATTGTATTTTTACCATTATTGAGCTAAATAGTAAGTTCCGAATCATTTCTGGTTCCCTGGTATATTTCAAAACCTGTATTTTTACCATTATTCAGGTAAATAGTAAGTTCCAAATCATTTCTGGTTCCCTGGTATGATTTGATTTCAAAACCTGTATTTTTACCAATATTCAGGTAAATAGTAATCCAAATCATTTCTGGTTCCCTGGTATGATTTAATTTAAAAACCTGTATTTTTATCATTATAGTAAGTTCCAAATCATTTCTGGTTTCCTGGTAGTAGAGTATAGTCCAACATTCGAATAATCACAGATAAACTTTAATGAGTATATCATTATGTAATAGAACGAGTATTTTTACTGATATTTTTTAATATAATATTTAAAAAAATTGTTCATAAGAAAATAATATGAAAGTAAATTAATAGTGTTCCAATTTAAATAAATATTGAAAATTATGTGACATAATTATGTAGGTATTTCTAATTAATCAGTCTAAATAAAAGAGTCAACATTTAATTTTAAATTACTACACTGATATTAGATATTAATATTGTGACATAAAACTGTGTTTATATTGTTATGGTGAATAAAATATTATTAATACTTTAGAAACACTTTTTCTGTTATCTGTACTTATCTTGTTTACGTTAGGGGATCCGTTCGGAATAGTACAGGGGATCCGTCCGGAAAAAATAATAAAATTAATTGGCAGTGGATCAGAAGTAGGGTATCGGTCGGGAATAACTCGCTTTCGAGTTATTCCCGACCGATCCCCTACAACCGATACCCTGGGGGATCGGTTTTATTAAATATTATTTTCTATTCCGATCGGATCCCCTGTGCAGGATATCAGAAATT
This sequence comes from Protodeltote pygarga, assembly GCA_936450705.2. NCBI lineage: Eukaryota > Metazoa > Arthropoda > Insecta > Lepidoptera > Noctuidae > Protodeltote > Protodeltote pygarga. The sequence goes on along the minus strand of OW388249.2, from coordinate 6,876,479 downwards.
AATTAATATATTTCATTCAAAACGGTTTCCTAAGTTACTGACAAACAAGTTATTGGTACAGTCAGTAACATAATAAGTTTGAGGTTAACTATATTATTATAATCAGAGGTAGAAGAGCTCTACCAAGAGCTATTTTTAGTACTTGTGGTACGATGTAATAATATGAACATGCTCTACGTCTGTCGTACAGGTTTTGAAAATAAATCATACCAGGAAACCAGAAATGATTTGTATTGTATTTTTACCATTATTGAGCTAAATAGTAAGTTCCGAATCATTTCTGGTTCCCTGGTATATTTCAAAACCTGTATTTTTACCATTATTCAGGTAAATAGTAAGTTCCAAATCATTTCTGGTTCCCTGGTATGATTTGATTTCAAAACCTGTATTTTTACCAATATTCAGGTAAATAGTAATCCAAATCATTTCTGGTTCCCTGGTATGATTTAATTTAAAAACCTGTATTTTTATCATTATAGTAAGTTCCAAATCATTTCTGGTTTCCTGGTAGTAGAGTATAGTCCAACATTCGAATAATCACAGATAAACTTTAATGAGTATATCATTATGTAATAGAACGAGTATTTTTACTGATATTTTTTAATATAATATTTAAAAAAATTGTTCATAAGAAAATAATATGAAAGTAAATTAATAGTGTTCCAATTTAAATAAATATTGAAAATTATGTGACATAATTATGTAGGTATTTCTAATTAATCAGTCTAAATAAAAGAGTCAACATTTAATTTTAAATTACTACACTGATATTAGATATTAATATTGTGACATAAAACTGTGTTTATATTGTTATGGTGAATAAAATATTATTAATACTTTAGAAACACTTTTTCTGTTATCTGTACTTATCTTGTTTACGTTAGGGGATCCGTTCGGAATAGTACAGGGGATCCGTCCGGAAAAAATAATAAAATTAATTGGCAGTGGATCAGAAGTAGGGTATCGGTCGGGAATAACTCGCTTTCGAGTTATTCCCGACCGATCCCCTACAACCGATACCCTGGGGGATCGGTTTTATTAAATATTATTTTCTATTCCGATCGGATCCCCTGTGCAGGATATCAGAAATTAATTAATATATTTCATTCAAAACGGTTTCCTAAGTTACTGACAAACAAGTTATTGGTACAGTCAGTAACATAATAAGTTTGAGGTTAACTATATTATTATAATCAGAGGTAGAAGAGCTCTACCAAGAGCTATTTTTAGTACTTGTGGTACGATGTAATAATATGAACATGCTCTACGTCTGTCGTACAGGTTTTGAAAATAAATCATACCAGGAAACCAGAAATGATTTGTATTGTATTTTTACCATTATTGAGCTAAATAGTAAGTTCCGAATCATTTCTGGTTCCCTGGTATATTTCAAAACCTGTATTTTTACCATTATTCAGGTAAATAGTAAGTTCCAAATCATTTCTGGTTCCCTGGTATGATTTGATTTCAAAACCTGTATTTTTACCAATATTCAGGTAAATAGTAATCCAAATCATTTCTGGTTCCCTGGTATGATTTAATTTAAAAACCTGTATTTTTATCATTATAGTAAGTTCCAAATCATTTCTGGTTTCCTGGTAGTAGAGTATAGTCCAACATTCGAATAATCACAGATAAACTTTAATGAGTATATCATTATGTAATAGAACGAGTATTTTTACTGATATTTTTTAATATAATATTTAAAAAAATTGTTCATAAGAAAATAATATGAAAGTAAATTAATAGTGTTCCAATTTAAATAAATATTGAAAATTATGTGACATAATTATGTAGGTATTTCTAATTAATCAGTCTAAATAAAAGAGTCAACATTTAATTTTAAATTACTACACTGATATTAGATATTAATATTGTGACATAAAACTGTGTTTATATTGTTATGGTGAATAAAATATTATTAATACTTTAGAAACACTTTTTCTGTTATCTGTACTTATCTTGTTTACGTTAGGGGATCCGTTCGGAATAGTACAGGGGATCCGTCCGGAAAAAATAATAAAATTAATTGGCAGTGGATCAGAAGTAGGGTATCGGTCGGGAATAACTCGCTTTCGAGTTATTCCCGACCGATCCCCTACAACCGATACCCTGGGGGATCGGTTTTATTAAATATTATTTTCTATTCCGATCGGATCCCCTGTGCAGGATATCAGAAATTAATTAATATATTTCATTCAAAACGGTTTCCTAAGTTACTGACAAACAAGTTATTGGTACAGTCAGTAACATAATAAGTTTGAGGTTAACTATATTATTATAATCAGAGGTAGAAGAGCTCTACCAAGAGCTATTTTTAGTACTTGTGGTACGATGTAATAATATGAACATGCTCTACGTCTGTCGTACAGGTTTTGAAAATAAATCATACCAGGAAACCAGAAATGATTTGTATTGTATTTTTACCATTATTGAGCTAAATAGTAAGTTCCGAATCATTTCTGGTTCCCTGGTATATTTCAAAACCTGTATTTTTACCATTATTCAGGTAAATAGTAAGTTCCAAATCATTTCTGGTTCCCTGGTATGATTTGATTTCAAAACCTGTATTTTTACCAATATTCAGGTAAATAGTAATCCAAATCATTTCTGGTTCCCTGGTATGATTTAATTTAAAAACCTGTATTTTTATCATTATAGTAAGTTCCAAATCATTTCTGGTTTCCTGGTAGTAGAGTATAGTCCAACATTCGAATAATCACAGATAAACTTTAATGAGTATATCATTATGTAATAGAACGAGTATTTTTACTGATATTTTTTAATATAATATTTAAAAAAATTGTTCATAAGAAAATAATATGAAAGTAAATTAATAGTGTTCCAATTTAAATAAATATTGAAAATTATGTGACATAATTATGTAGGTATTTCTAATTAATCAGTCTAAATAAAAGAGTCAACATTTAATTTTAAATTACTACACTGATATTAGATATTAATATTGTGACATAAAACTGTGTTTATATTGTTATGGTGAATAAAATATTATTAATACTTTAGAAACACTTTTTCTGTTATCTGTACTTATCTTGTTTACGTTAGGGGATCCGTTCGGAATAGTACAGGGGATCCGTCCGGAAAAAATAATAAAATTAATTGGCAGTGGATCAGAAGTAGGGTATCGGTCGGGAATAACTCGCTTTCGAGTTATTCCCGACCGATCCCCTACAACCGATACCCTGGGGGATCGGTTTTATTAAATATTATTTTCTATTCCGATCGGATCCCCTGTGCAGGATATCAGAAATTAATTAATATATTTCATTCAAAACGGTTTCCTAAGTTACTGACAAACAAGTTATTGGTACAGTCAGTAACATAATAAGTTTGAGGTTAACTATATTATTATAATCAGAGGTAGAAGAGCTCTACCAAGAGCTATTTTTAGTACTTGTGGTACGATGTAATAATATGAACATGCTCTACGTCTGTCGTACAGGTTTTGAAAATAAATCATACCAGGAAACCAGAAATGATTTGTATTGTATTTTTACCATTATTGAGCTAAATAGTAAGTTCCGAATCATTTCTGGTTCCCTGGTATATTTCAAAACCTGTATTTTTACCATTATTCAGGTAAATAGTAAGTTCCAAATCATTTCTGGTTCCCTGGTATGATTTGATTTCAAAACCTGTATTTTTACCAATATTCAGGTAAATAGTAATCCAAATCATTTCTGGTTCCCTGGTATGATTTAATTTAAAAACCTGTATTTTTATCATTATAGTAAGTTCCAAATCATTTCTGGTTTCCTGGTAGTAGAGTATAGTCCAACATTCGAATAATCACAGATAAACTTTAATGAGTATATCATTATGTAATAGAACGAGTATTTTTACTGATATTTTTTAATATAATATTTAAAAAAATTGTTCATAAGAAAATAATATGAAAGTAAATTAATAGTGTTCCAATTTAAATAAATATTGAAAATTATGTGACATAATTATGTAGGTATTTCTAATTAATCAGTCTAAATAAAAGAGTCAACATTTAATTTTAAATTACTACACTGATATTAGATATTAATATTGTGACATAAAACTGTGTTTATATTGTTATGGTGAATAAAATATTATTAATACTTTAGAAACACTTTTTCTGTTATCTGTACTTATCTTGTTTACGTTAGGGGATCCGTTCGGAATAGTACAGGGGATCCGTCCGGAAAAAATAATAAAATTAATTGGCAGTGGATCAGAAGTAGGGTATCGGTCGGGAATAACTCGCTTTCGAGTTATTCCCGACCGATCCCCTACAACCGATACCCTGGGGGATCGGTTTTATTAAATATTATTTTCTATTCCGATCGGATCCCCTGTGCAGGATATCAGAAATTAATTAATATATTTCATTCAAAACGGTTTCCTAAGTTACTGACAAACAAGTTATTGGTACAGTCAGTAACATAATAAGTTTGAGGTTAACTATATTATTATAATCAGAGGTAGAAGAGCTCTACCAAGAGCTATTTTTAGTACTTGTGGTACGATGTAATAATATGAACATGCTCTACGTCTGTCGTACAGGTTTTGAAAATAAATCATACCAGGAAACCAGAAATGATTTGTATTGTATTTTTACCATTATTGAGCTAAATAGTAAGTTCCGAATCATTTCTGGTTCCCTGGTATATTTCAAAACCTGTATTTTTACCATTATTCAGGTAAATAGTAAGTTCCAAATCATTTCTGGTTCCCTGGTATGATTTGATTTCAAAACCTGTATTTTTACCAATATTCAGGTAAATAGTAATCCAAATCATTTCTGGTTCCCTGGTATGATTTAATTTAAAAACCTGTATTTTTATCATTATAGTAAGTTCCAAATCATTTCTGGTTTCCTGGTAGTAGAGTATAGTCCAACATTCGAATAATCACAGATAAACTTTAATGAGTATATCATTATGTAATAGAACGAGTATTTTTACTGATATTTTTTAATATAATATTTAAAAAAATTGTTCATAAGAAAATAATATGAAAGTAAATTAATAGTGTTCCAATTTAAATAAATATTGAAAATTATGTGACATAATTATGTAGGTATTTCTAATTAATCAGTCTAAATAAAAGAGTCAACATTTAATTTTAAATTACTACACTGATATTAGATATTAATATTGTGACATAAAACTGTGTTTATATTGTTATGGTGAATAAAATATTATTAATACTTTAGAAACACTTTTTCTGTTATCTGTACTTATCTTGTTTACGTTAGGGGATCCGTTCGGAATAGTACAGGGGATCCGTCCGGAAAAAATAATAAAATTAATTGGCAGTGGATCAGAAGTAGGGTATCGGTCGGGAATAACTCGCTTTCGAGTTATTCCCGACCGATCCCCTACAACCGATACCCTGGGGGATCGGTTTTATTAAATATTATTTTCTATTCCGATCGGATCCCCTGTGCAGGATATCAGAAATTAATTAATATATTTCATTCAAAACGGTTTCCTAAGTTACTGACAAACAAGTTATTGGTACAGTCAGTAACATAATAAGTTTGAGGTTAACTATATTATTATAATCAGAGGTAGAAGAGCTCTACCAAGAGCTATTTTTAGTACTTGTGGTACGATGTAATAATATGAACATGCTCTACGTCTGTCGTACAGGTTTTGAAAATAAATCATACCAGGAAACCAGAAATGATTTGTATTGTATTTTTACCATTATTGAGCTAAATAGTAAGTTCCGAATCATTTCTGGTTCCCTGGTATATTTCAAAACCTGTATTTTTACCATTATTCAGGTAAATAGTAAGTTCCAAATCATTTCTGGTTCCCTGGTATGATTTGATTTCAAAACCTGTATTTTTACCAATATTCAGGTAAATAGTAATCCAAATCATTTCTGGTTCCCTGGTATGATTTAATTTAAAAACCTGTATTTTTATCATTATAGTAAGTTCCAAATCATTTCTGGTTTCCTGGTAGTAGAGTATAGTCCAACATTCGAATAATCACAGATAAACTTTAATGAGTATATCATTATGTAATAGAACGAGTATTTTTACTGATATTTTTTAATATAATATTTAAAAAAATTGTTCATAAGAAAATAATATGAAAGTAAATTAATAGTGTTCCAATTTAAATAAATATTGAAAATTATGTGACATAATTATGTAGGTATTTCTAATTAATCAGTCTAAATAAAAGAGTCAACATTTAATTTTAAATTACTACACTGATATTAGATATTAATATTGTGACATAAAACTGTGTTTATATTGTTATGGTGAATAAAATATTATTAATACTTTAGAAACACTTTTTCTGTTATCTGTACTTATCTTGTTTACGTTAGGGGATCCGTTCGGAATAGTACAGGGGATCCGTCCGGAAAAAATAATAAAATTAATTGGCAGTGGATCAGAAGTAGGGTATCGGTCGGGAATAACTCGCTTTCATGCAGGTTTTATAAAAACTGTAATATTTTTCAATCTGTCCAAATCCAATGTGTTTGTGTAAACATAGATATAAAAATGTGTGTGCAAACAGAAATACAATCTGGACTTCTTCTCTATCATTGACCTTTAGGATAGCCATACGATGACCGGAGACGGGTACATGACCGACTTTGACTACTAGACTGATGCTTTGGTGAGCATATTAAGTTATGTGCTCTCCAAAGCACACAAAATTTTAAAATTAGTTTATAATACGTATACAACTTACAAAAAGATAGAGATACATTCCTTGGGTTCTAACCTAAGACCTCTAACTTGCCAGTCAACGGTCATATTATTAAACTAACACTGTAATACATTATTGCACACCTCAAAAAAATATACGTTGAAATATTAGCAAATATTAAACAATTAACATAAGTTTAACTTAATGAAAATAAAGAAAGACATATAAGTGGAATTGACACGCAACCAGTGGCTCACAGCCGTTACTCCCTTCAAAATTAATATTATAATGAAACGTCGAAGATAACAAAATTTACCACACGTGGAAAGCCTTAGAATTAATAATATTTTACTTACCAATGCCGTTGATGAGAAGGCAGGGAAGAATTAGATTGAAAACGTAGAACATAGGTCTTCTCCGGAGCTTAATGATATATGTGATGTCTGGGTAAGGCTCCACACAGCATGAGTAGTACTGGTCGTGGCGAATGGCATCGAAGCTGACTAAGTCAAACTCCCCGTTCGTCTGATAATTCGTTGTGTCTCCTTCATCGAATTGTTTTTTTAGATCCAGCTAAAGATAGAAAAAAAACAAATATATTGAAAAATGTTATATTTAAAATACACAAAATAATCTACGAATAAAAGTTAAGAAATCCTATTTTAAGATAAACCAGACATTCAAAGAGCTCTTATTTTCAATCCTCGATGAAACAAGTGAGGTGTAAAAAAAAAAAAAGGTGTTATAAGTAAGGAGTGAGTTTAGCGTGTGTATCTGTTTCGTTGCATCGTAGCTCCTAAACGTATAAACTTATTTTGATTTTTTATTTATTTAATAGGTAACCTGATCAAGTACTGTATTATTATATTATGTATAAGACGCTTTACCAAGACAATAAAATCAATTTTAAATAAGAAAATGAGTATGAGAAAGTGGATAAAGTATAAAAATCGTTAAATAAACAAATAAAATAAAATTCTTCTAAATACGTAGATAACTTTGAAAATATTTAGGTAAAGGCAATCAAAATAATGCAAGGAATCCAAAGCAGGTATTAGATTTCTGGACAGCATTTGTACCGAAACCTGCCAAAATGCTTTAGAATTCACCACAATGAACTTAAAGGAGAACACCTCGCGATTACAGTAGCGAAATCTTAAATATCCTATTACCGATCACGATCGACCCAGCTTAGTCTTTGTAAACCGTCAAGATCGTAAATATAGAATGAAAGTCGATTTTAAAAGAGATAGCATCCAAATTTAAAAGTCAAATAACACGGACTCGGGAGACTTCAAATTTCAAGACGCTTTTACAGACAATATCCTTAGAAAATTCTTTTATAGTTCAAACAATCGGATCAAATATTTCGGTGGGAAATCAACCTTCAGTTTTCATCATAGAGAATTGGAATTCTTAAAGTTTACAGTAAACAATATTTTTTGGAATAAACTACAAACAAGGCTGAAATATTTTAAATCGTAAAAGAAGCTATACAATTTATAAAACGCGTTTTTTAACACGAGGATAGTATTTTTTTAATATGTTTTATTTACGGTCTGTTACACAAAAAAAAGATTATATATCGAATTATTGTACAAAAACCAAATAAGAGACGTAATAAATTCATACGTATTTTTATGAAAGTCTGTTATGTCAAATAAAATTCTTAGCGATTCTACCTTTTGCCCTTTATATAGAAATATGCGAGGGAATCCACATTTATCACGGAGACAGAGAGTATATTCGCAGATACCAACGCAGGTTTGTGAACCATTACAACGTTATGAATCGTAGAGCTCGAGCTGTAACTGTAGCTGGTGGGGCGATTAGGCATTTGAATTTCCAAGTACAAATATATTTCGACGAAATCTTTAATTAAGACCTCCGGGATCCTTTTGAATGTATAAAAACAAAAGAATTTATCAACAAAATTATTATAAATTATAATTTACTAGCCGCCCCGCGCGACTTTGTACGCGTGATTATTCTACCTCTACACTTTTTCTACCCTACCTTACACTACCCTACGCTACTCTACCATACCCTACCCTTTTCTACCCCTACCCTACCCAACCCCTACTCTATCCCTACCCTACCCTAATCTACCTCTACCCTACTCTACTCCTACCCTATTCTACCCCTACCCTACTCTACTCTACCCTACTCTACCCTACCCTACTCTACCCTACCCTACTCTACCCTGCCCTACCCTACCTAGTTCATTGATTATGCTACTTTGATGTCTCTTTCTAATATCGAATTTCCTACACAAACTTTCACCCCCGCCTCCTCTTTCCCCCCTATTGGGTAGATTTTTCAAAAAGAAACACGTCTTATTTATTCACCGAAAAGCTAAACACCAAGTTTAATTGATTTAACTTAAAAAATGATGAATTTTCATTACAAACTTTCATCCCCTTTTATATCTCCTTAGGGGGAAAAAAATCCAAATTTTTTGATACACGTCTTTTTTATTTTTAGAGCATAACCTTAATACTCATTTTTACACCTGTAACTTAAAAAATAACGAATTTTCCATACAAATTTTAACCCTCTTTTTTATCCACTCAAGGGTAGATTTAAAAAAAATAATCTATGCTCGTCTTTCATTCATCAACCGAAAAGCTGAATACCAAGTTTCGTACATTTAACTTTATAAACGACGGACTTTCATACAAACTCTTATCCCCCTTTTTACCTTCTTAGGGGTGAAGTTTCCAAAAATCCTTCCTTAGTGCACCCCTAGGGTACTTAAAGAATATTGTCTCAAAATTTCAAGTCTATTTAGGTCTAGGTCCACCGGTTTAGGCTGTGCGTTGTCTGTCAGTCAGTCAGTCACGGTACTGTTTTATAAGTATAGATTAAACTACAATTCCCAGAAAACCGTTATTTATACACCAAACTAAAGTCGTGTCTACATCATCTTGGTTGCTGGTTGCCAAATGTTATAATCTGCTGGCTTTATTTATATCACGAGTTGGTTTTATAAATTTATCACAACCACTTCACGTAGGTTCGCGATACGTATAATTCTAATAATTTCATTGTTTAAACATACATGAATACTAATAATTTCACTTATGTATATAATATAATTGAAATCGTTAAAATCATTCAATATAGCTGCGCGCAATGGTAGGTATTTTTCAAATTAAATAAAAGATAGTTTTAGAACTCGAAATGGAGTGGTTTATAACTAGAAATTGCAAATAGAGTGAGTCAATCTAACTTTTCGTAACACAATGTTATATCCTATCTTTAAATATATCCTAACTTTTTGCATTAAATAGTTATGCTTTCGACAAAAGCCAAACATTAACAATTTATAACTTTACTAAGGTAAAAAAAAATATTCAGTAAATTATTTGTTCTCTAAGTCAAAACTATAATATTATATCTGTAGCTTTAAATACGTTATTAACTTCTTTTTGCTATATTAAAAACAAATAAATATTCTCAAATAACTGTCTCTTGTGTGCTACTGACAAAAGAGTTAAAATATAACATAAATATCATATGTGTGAGCTTTTTTAATGGTGAATATCTAATGAAAAATGTTGTAATATATGAACGGCCTTTGTGTTTGAAAGGACTCCTCGCCCTGGGCTTTAACAATAAGTACAATGACATTCTTTCCTACTTTTTTACGATAAGCCCACGAAGGGCGTATAGGAATGTTTTTATTTATGAAAAGAATCGCAAAATCGAGGCGCCGCGCCAGCCTAAATTACTGTATTAGGTACCTACTATCTTTAATTTCCATCTGTTACCACGCCACGAAACATGGCTGCTTTGCTTGTGTGAATTAATTATGTATTTCTTAGCTATGGTAAAACTTAATGACGCGGAAGGTTTTTCATGTTTATGTGCGTTTCCTCTTTTGCATTTTATGAAGCTTTTGCTTTGCCCGTGTGGATGTCAATCCGGGATAAAAATATCCTATCCTATCCAGGATATAGCCTTTCTGTGTTGCCAAATAAAATTCAAATCCATTTTAGTTTTTGCGTAGTTTAATAATATACAAACGTTTTCTCAAAATTATATGTTTTTTATATTAGTAGTAGTAGCGTAGTTTTAAAGAGTTATTTTTCCCACCTCGTTTTTGTACACTGCCTCTGTTATTTTAATTAGCAAAACTAATTTTAACCTGTTTCATGAGACGTTATATTCATATTTGGTGAATTAACACTTATATTTAATTAATAAAGACAAGTTATTGTTTTACTCAAACAAAACCATTTTAACAAACCTTACGTAAATTATGAGAAACATACAAAACGCAAATTGTTTTTGAAAGAAGTACTGTGTAAATAAGCAACGACAAATACATAATAAATGGCATTACGACTGAATTACCGCGCTGAAAATTTTCTGCCAAAGGCTGTGCATACTAGAGTATCTTTATATTTAAATGAGATACTAAATTAGCTTCTAATAATATAACTGGAAGTTTTTGTGTTTAAAAAAACAAGGTACCTTCATTTAAAACAGTAATTTTTGTTGTGATTTTTTATTTATAATTAAGTGCCTATTTCAGTCATTTAATGATCTTTCATGGTAGCGGCTATAACTTTTCTAGTTAACTTTCCGATGTTACTTTATGACCGCCTAAAATACTTGAGTCATTGCCTTTTTTAGGAAACAGCGAAACAATTTATTTTCATGCCATGATGAAGGCAATGACTCTGTATTTCTGTAAGAAATTGTATGATAAAACTGTCACTTATAAGATGACGGGAGTGATAAAAAATTTAGGTCTCTCCGACCATGTATTGTAAGCCCCGATTGGAAGATAATTAATAGATCTTATACGGCGCCTAAGTTTTTTTTATGCATATAATGTTTTATTTTTCTACTTCATTGTGTTTATTGTGATAAAGAAGATAAGGTCTAAGAAGCACCCTGATGTTATCTTTAAAATACGAAGTTTGTGGTCACATTGTTTAATGAATGCTTAAAGACACAGGAGGTAGCCATTTCATTAAGTTCTTAATAGACATTAAGCGTCTATAAAGGTACACAGGTCTTTACATAAATACTTACTGCCCTTTATATTCGCAAACTGAAGGATCCGTATGCCTCTATCGTTTAATTACTGATAAAAAATTAACTCTTTACTTTACTACTATCACACATGTGTTTTAATTAGAATTAGAATTGCAATAAGATTACTGACGCATATTATTTTATTTATGGTAAAAAGTTGTGAACCTAAGAATAAAGCCAGAAGAAAAAAGCGGAAAACCTGACATCAGCAACAAGCGATTTAAGCCCAATATTTTGTCAAAATCATGGAGGACTATATAATTGGTACGTTGGATCTCCATTACTCATCCACCCTCCCCTAACCAACTTTCGAAAAAATAAATACCACATAATTTAAAACTAACACGAAATTGTCATTTAATTTTATAAATTAATTTAGAATTATGTAAAGTTCGATATTTTTAGAAAGAAAAAAGGTATTACAAGCGAAACTTGAACCTGCGACGAACTGGCTAAAACCTCCAGTCTTCAGTGAAATTTTTTTGAAACATAGAGACGGGCACTTGACCTTTAGCCCTGTGTCTAATTTCAAGATTGTATTTATACAAGGGTCTTCACATTTTAGGTTTGAAAAGGAGATAATTCTTAAACCCACACAGATGATTACAATCAAATTTACTTTAGACTTTACTATCTTCATTAAGGACTAAAAGCGTTTTATGGTTTCCTAAACGGCTAAGTAATTTATCTGTCCTAAATAAAATCTCATTTTCTTGATATCGTATGGTTGATGAACAACCAGTTGATAAAAACACAATCGAGAATATCGGTATCCTCACGATGCTTTCTTTCATCGTTTTAAGCAAGCGATAATTTTAACTATTGATTGATATCAACTTGATACGTTAGTGAGTTCAAACCCAACAACGGTAATACCACTAGGCTATCACTGCTCAACTTAAGATAAACTAGTCACCTAGTGGAGTGGCAAAGGCAAGTCAGAAGTTTAAACCCAAAGCACGCACTTCTGACTTTTCGAAAGATATCGGAAAACAAGCCGTTGACCCCGGCAGCCGGCTAGCATATAGATTTGACAGTCAATATACATTCATGATGTCCTGACAACAGATGAACTTTAGAATATGGTATTCCTTTGGGTTGTGGAAGTCAGATAGGCAGTCGCTCCGTAGAAAACTGATATTCAGCTGTATCTAGTTAAATTAAAACCCGATCCCAACAAAGTTTGGGAATAGTAGTATTGTAGTATAGTGGGCTATAGTAGGATGATGAAAATAATCTACTGTTTTGTCTATTAAACTATTTGCTTTTAAGCTACTTGGACAGGATTTTCTATATTTTTTGTGTTTCTAGACGGATGGTGTGGACCAAAAGCCACAAAGTCTATAATACAAAAAATTGAATGAAAAATATTGTCATTTTATTATGTCTACCTTAACACAGAGGATTGCAAATTAACTTTATTCATTTCTGACGGAAATTAATTTCATTTGTTTGTGTAAATTAGCTTTTTTATCTTAACTTTTTTGTTAGTCTTGTTACTAAACAATTGTTTATTTTCTCAGTTGTGTTTGTAATTATTCGTAATAGGTATTTCAGAATGAGAAATATACTATATATATATTTTATTACTGACAAGCAAATCATAACGGAAACTTTATAAACCACCTTATCTCCAGTTTATGAATATCTATGCCTGACAGCAACCGTAAAAATGAAGAAAGATCATTTTTCCTCATTATGATTAATCGCGAACAGAAATATAAATAAAAGCCTTAAAATTTTCAAAGCCTCTTTACTTTTTAAACATTTATAACAACGAAATAATATATCACTCCGAAAGTGTAAATATCTGCCATATTCGTATGAGATATAAATATGAAACAGATTATTTTATAAGTACCTATTGTATTTTGGGGTCTTATTATATTACATTGATAAAAGAAAAACCTGATGGAATCTGATTAGTCTGTCTCGTGTCGATAACACATTCGCTCGATACACAGAAATATGTAAAACGGGCTTCCCACGGTTCGTGACTTTAGAAATTACCACAATACTGTGACAAAGCAGATATTTCCGTACCTACTAGTCCAAAGATGTTGTCAATTTTAAAAGTGGTAAAACGTCCTAGACTCGTCACGAACGAACCGACTGGACCAGGGTAGTTCTACTCCCTCAAAGAATATTGACGTAAAATAACAGTATCTGTACTGTTAGTTAATTAACTTAATTCCTATTAGACATTCATTCGCTGACGCGCAGTCCAGTTTACGTGGTGCTGTTACAGCAATATTTATAAATGATATTATTTTATACTAGCTTTTGCCTGCGACTTCGTCCGCGTGGAATAGTGACTTCCGGCAGAAAAGTATAGATAGCTGTGCCCGCGACTCCGTCAGCGTGTAACTCCTTGTGTGTTATTAAGTTAATGTATTGGTAATATTGTTTAGATCACGTTCACATGGGGCTTTAGTACATAAAGAACGAAAATACTTCAGCGCAAAGCTTCCGGGTAAAATAAATTGAAAGTTGACCCGTCCGGCACGTGAACATAAAGATTTCTAGAACTGCTAACACGGGAAAGAGCAACGTATAACTGACCAATCGAGAAACAACTGACACCGAGATCTACTCCGGCAACACGAAAAGTCTGCCTTTGAGCCTTACTAATTGTCATTGCATAACACACCGATACTGGGAATTGCGTCCTTTTAAATTGGAATGGAAAATTATTTGGTATTATGGGAATAAAGACGGTTTCTCCTGCACCGCCACCTGTTAAAATTTGAGCCTCGATATATTTTGTTGCAACTGGGTTACTTTTAGTCGAGTTCCATTACAAAGTTGTGGTGGTCTTAAATTTTGGAGCCGAATATTCGGAATGCCAATTTTTAAACAAATTTCATGAGAAGGAAGTCCGGGCATATTTAAAGAATTTAAAAATTCTATCGGGTAATTAGTGGCTTCTTGTTCATCGACCATTCTATTTATTGATCTATAAACTTTGCTTTCCCCCTGTATATCCGACAGTATTTTGTTATTAATCTCAGATGCCTGGTCATTGCGAGGAGTTAAAATAGATCTTTCGCATAGCCAAGAATTGTCCCTATTTAATATATTTGTTACGTCACCGTAAACCGACGATTATAAGATGTGGTTGACGATACACAAAAATAATCCTTATAGCATGATTCTGTATTCACGCGCGATGACTTATTAGCGTATTTCAAGTATAACTTTGGTGTTTCTACACCGATTTATATGATTTTTTTTTTATTGAATAGGAAATAATGTTAACATTTTTTAATTAGGGATGAGTGAGAGTGTTGTCAACGTAAGAGTAGACAAATATAATCAGAAAGCTCCGAATTGCTAAGCTATCAGGAGTTTCACGTGTTATTGTGAGTCAACCATAAAAGACAGACATATTCTGTTAAAGAATTAATTTATATAATTTTAAGGAGACCATTTCCGTCATACATGATTTCTATGTAGCTTTAACCATTAAGGCTGCACACGCGACGGAAGCTTAAAAAATGGAGTAACTTCTCCCGTTTTCCCAATATTTCCCTTCACTGCTCTGCTCCTATTGATTTTAGCGTAATGAAAAGTATACTATAACCTGACCAGGAGTATGAAGAATAATTGTGCCAAATTCCGTTAAAATCCGTCGAGTAGTTTTTGTTTCTATAACGAACATACAGACCGACAGACAGACAGACAGACAAAAATTTTACTGATTGCATTTTTGGCATCAGTATCGATCCCTTATCACCCCCTGATAGTTATTTTTTAAATATATTTAATGTACAAAATTGGCCTCTCTACAGATTTATTATAAGTATAGAAGATAGATAGAATAGATTAGTAGTGTGCGTTTCTCTTTACTCCTTACTGTGGATAAGACACCTTTAGCACTCTTCTGGTCAGTCTTCTAAGTCTGCTTGTTTGGCTTCTGGACTTTTATTGATCACACTAAAGGATACCAAACAAAAATCAGTTCACAAACAGAAAAGAAAATGGGACTTAATTATTTTGTCTTCGCCTATTAGGTATGTATAGAGACATTTATCTCATATTATTATGAAAGATAAGAGTCGTAGGACTCAGTAGGAAATTAGGATCTTAGGCACTGCAGGTATGTTCTCTTGTACAGTCACTCTCTCAGTATTATTGTAATATTACACGATACATACTTAACACTTTGACTGCCAGACTGCAGACACAATGCAAATTCTATTGTTTGTCGGACACCATGTGTCCCCCATGGCGTTATAGCTGTTAAGGAAGCTGTACACCTATAATCATTAAATGTCGCGTCTATAAAAAGAGAGGCTTTCAGCTCCCCAAGTGAAAAGTAAAATTTAGCTGAACTCTTAATACTCTTGTCACCTTTTGCATAACAACTACAAACCAGGAAAATGTTGGTTTATTCCGGTAGTAGAGTTGGCTTACGGAAAAAATCGAAACATGAATAACTAAAGTGGGAGACAGACTTGCGCGACGGAGGATCCAAGTAATAAGTATTACCTAAATGTATTTTTTTTACAAGCTAAGAAATAAAGAAATTTTAATGTTTTTTAATTGAAAACACTAAAGCTCGCTAATAGCTATTAAAAAAAAAGATTCATATACAAGAGAATATAGTAAGTACTTAAATATTTAGATTTTGTCCGTTTATATAGGGTTAAATCCAATCAGTGAGTGAAACTTCTTATGAATGTTACATATATTGACATTTACCTATTAGATTACATAAACACTAGCACTAACAAATTACTTGGCAATACAAACATTAAATAAAATACAGTACGGATAGCTCCTTTTTATCTACGTTTTGCTGATAGTACAAATATTTTATTCCCAGTGTAAAAACCTTTTTTAATTTCCAAGCTTCAAAATTATTTTCCACCCAAATGACGATTGTTTGAAGCAAGTGTCGCAGAAAACCAACCCGTATTTTACCGTAGCGTTTTTTACCTCTGACTTATTCACGTTCAACGTTCCATGACAACGAAATGTATTTACTTCTGTAGAATACCAACTCCATCTCAAGTTATGAGAATATTTCTTTTGTTTGGTAAAAACACAATATAAGTATTAAAGTAGACAGGTAAGATAAGTATAATATTGTGGCTAAAATCAAAAAAGCTTACCAAATCTTTTGTTTCTGTAGCTCATTGTTCGTTCAAGGCATTTTTTCCGAGTAGTTATTTTTTCAGAGGTCCTGGCAATACTATTTATTATTTAGTACGATTTTTTTTTCTTTTTTTTTCGGTGAAGATGCTGTTTGTTACTCAATGCCGCGTAAATTGTTTAACGGATTTGGATGACACTTGCCGCACAAATAGACCATATCCTCGATTACATGAAGGATAGGAACGAAGCCGCGGGCAAAAGGTAGCATATATTGTCCTTAAGCTTTTAACAAATATAATAATATATGTATAATGAGAATATATAATTATAGGTATATGTATAATAATTACAAGCGCTTACTTACAGACTTTGACGGAAAACTTCAATAAGACACTTTATGTTACTTTGCATACTTTATGTTACCTAATTATAAATGTAACTTTTAATCCTGCAGATACTGTCAAAATATTTTTTTCCTATTTTAGTGTTTAAAATTCCGTCACCTAGCAACAGGTACAGATATGCTGTGCCACTGGTTTATCAAGTTAGCTCCATTTTGGCAGCAACTTCTCGGCTCACATGTCGCAGGTATAATTATTGTATCATTTCGTCATGTTATCTACCATCCCGATGGAATATTTCGGAGTTAATATCAAAGTTTAGAACTTAATACGTAAGAGACCAAGTAAGGGTACGATATTAATCGTTACTGTGAGCGCTTTGCTTTTTCAACTGCAAGTTTCCAAGAGTTTTAATGTTACCTCTATATTTTATCATTGGTTATGTAATTTTATACACGAATTTGCAAATCTTCTGTTGGAAACACATCATTATTTTTCTCTTTACTTTTAGAAACGGTATAGGAAAATTGAAAACACAATCAATTTTAATCGTTGATGTCTACATAAAATAACAGGCAAAACTCCTTTACTTTAAATAAGATTTCTGCTACAAAATCAATGAACCAATAAAAAAACTAATAGGCTTAATACCTAAACAACTCAAAGAAAATACTATACCTTCTAGGTTTATTAAATAGAACTTACATAGTTCTAGTAAGTATATCATA
This sequence comes from Protodeltote pygarga, assembly GCA_936450705.2. Classification (NCBI taxonomy): domain Eukaryota; kingdom Metazoa; phylum Arthropoda; class Insecta; order Lepidoptera; family Noctuidae; genus Protodeltote; species Protodeltote pygarga. The sequence continues at coordinate 6,858,593 of OW388249.2, read as the reverse complement.
GAGGCTTAAACTATCTGGATTGCTCCCGAAGCAACCAATACGTACCAAATTTAAATATGGTAATATAACGTAAGCAACAGGATGCCAGATATAACCTAACGCGAATCATAAGAGGATTTAAATTGAGAGAAGTGGGTGTAGCTTTACTTCGGAAACTCCTTCCTTATTTACACTTAGACCCTTCCTCGAGTTACGAGTTCGATCTAAAGTATACTTTGAAAGTTCCTAGGAAGCTAATGTGATTACGTACTAAAATGTTTCTTAAGTTTGTCGTTTGTCGCAAGTAGTGTTTTTTTTTGTTGAATTACATTTTTAATGATGGTTTGATCAACATGAATATGACACACTTATTGGGCCCTTTTAACTTACTATGGCATCAGTTGTAACTTACAAAATATAATAGTCTCGTGGTTCTTGTCAACATAGCAGTCCAAATAAACCAAAATTATGAAAACTTATTTATAAAAGTATCAGCCGCGTTCCGAACACAATAAAAGTGTGTCGAAAAATGATCTAAATATCTTGCATTATGTTTTCGTATGATAGTTTCATCTTTCTGAACTCGGGCTAAGAATGAATCCGAATGAAACCTCAGCCGCGGCCATTTCTGTGAGGCCATTGGCTATTTCTTATTCAGCATTTAATAAAGAAGATTTTAAATGAACCAAAAAATTGTTATGGGATAAAAGTGGTGTGACCCTTTCTTTTCGTCAGCATTGCCTGCGTAGTGGCACCCTGTTTATATTAACCACAGAGTATATACGAAATTACGAACCTGTGCAGACGACCAGAGCATAATCGAAAAATATGTATATTAACTCCGGTCTACTGTTCAGGTGTAACTGCACAGGTGGCCCTTTATGGTAGACAGTATGTGTATAACTAACCTGGAATCCATCGTAAGTCCACGAAGCCCACTTCATGGTGCACAGCTGTACATCAAACGGGAACTGTTCCACGTTGATGTCACACACAGACACGTATATCCCGTGACTGAGCCATGTCACCTCCCCTGTGTGCTTCACTATAACGTTGGTGTTGATCACCGCTGACCGATAGTTAGGATCCGCGCTGAAATAAAAATATGAGTTATACGGTTGTGTTTATATATCTTTATACAATTTGGTACAAAGACTAGTATGGGTTAGGCTCAAAAATCTCTCATGTATGCTGGTTTCCTCACGGTGTTTTCCTTCACCGTTTTAGTAAGTGATAATCAATTTCTAAAACGCACATGAATCCGAAAAGTCAGAGGTGCGCGCCTGGGTTTCAAACTTACGACTTTTGTCTTGGCAGTCCAATGGTCATAATATTGGGCTATCACTGCTTAATCTTAGGTATGCACGATACACTCATAACTTTATACGAAACACACAAACGAATCTTGTACTGGAACGAACGAATATTATACTATACGAAAGTCATTGAATACAAACGGGTGTGCTTGACCAAACAAAACTTCCATTGGTCCTAATGTACGATATCCCAAATGCATTACCTTGACAAATATCTAAGGGTTAAGGACTGGTCAAATCGAAGCGAATCCCAAGACGTGGACAACACTAAGAGAATAAATAATTTAGTCACTTTCAAATAATACAATCGAAAAACTACATCGCTGACATGGTCCTAAGCAAATTATTCAGTAATATTTGCTGGAACAATTGGTGGAATCCCGGTTGTAGCGAATACCCCTCGGATTCGCTTTAATTTACCGAGACCTTTAAACATACGAGTAGCATTGAAAATATCACATGCGATCAAGTTGATGTCAATCTATAAAACCGTTTTGATGTTGGAACCCTTTTTCAACCAAAGTGATTTCTGACATATCGTAGTTTTGGCTTTGATGTAGGTTAAACTCAGAGCAATGTTATGCAGAAAAGTAAATGTTTGTATTTTATTTAATTGTGATGGTGATGGTGGTCTAGAGCCTTAAACAAATAAAAGTAAATTATAATTTATATTGTGGTTTTTTATAAATGTTAAAGCCATGTTACCTACCTTATTAAATATAATTATTTAATAAGAGATAAAACCATCTTCGGTCACGATCTTCGGCGTACCGTGCCGACGCTCTGACCGCTAAGCAACCATATCCCACCAGAAATTCAGTGGAAATTTTAAACCTTCTTTCTAGGCCTAGAGCGTGTGGTAATATCTATTAGAATATTTTACGTATCCGAAATATTACGTACCAGTTCTCCAAACGTTACAGTTTGGAAGGCACCGATTTGATGTTACAATTTTTTCTTAAATACCTACTGTGATTTTTTTATACATGTAAAAGCGATGTTAGCTTCTCACAAATATCTTATTAGATAATTTAGATCTTGTAGATTAAGTTTTTCTCTTTTTATTTAATTTTTAGTTTTAAGTGTTAGTTTTTAGTTGGTTTTAACCAAGCTGGGGGCTTAGCCAAGTTGACTATCTACAATCGCTGTAGAAATGTATAGGATGACATTACCTGTCACGTGACATATTGATCGAAGGTAATGTCATCCTACACACTTCTTTCAATTTCTATTCGTTAGCGATTGTAGATAGTCAACTTGGCTAACCCCCCTGGAAGATTAAGAAAAAATTATAAATTATAATATAGATTTATTAAATTGCTTATTTACGCCAACAAAGAAGTTATATCGTTAGCAATTTTTCGGCTGATTAACGTGCATTGTCGAATAGAAGGTCCGATCAAACCTGAAAATAGTAATACAATCCATTTTATTTGTGTCGGAAAATTGACAGCTCTAAGGGATTATTAAAGGTCTGACGACGAAGTAACGAATTGTTGTGATATACAAATACTGCAAACTCTGTATGTCATTTTATCCTGGGTTTCTTTTGCCGAGTCATCTTGACATAGGTAACATAAATGTCCCTTTCAATAAAAGGAGGAATGTTCTACGTGTGGGACCTTATGTCATATTTTTTTTGATACTTCATTTTATGTAGTACTTCCTTATGGCGCTGTATTAGCAGTACAGTCATTCAAGACGACGTGCTCGTGAATGTCTGACTTAGGAGTTCGTTTTGTAGCTTTCCCTTCGAGCATCTCTGTCCTCGGAATTGTCGTATTGACTATTAAGCCAATTCTCAATACGACAAATCCAAGGACAGAGATGCACCTCAGCTATCATGTCGATGGCTCCGAAATACATAATTATACTAGTAAAGTATAGTTAACTAACAAAATTTTGGTATTAAATTTCTTTCTTTAATTTAAATAAACAAAGAAAAAAATATTCAAAAACTATCGATGACATATTATTGGTACGCTAGGCTAAATAGCCTATTGAACGTACGAATTGATAGAAAATTTTTAAGTAACATCCTAATTTATAGTAGGCAGCGTACTTATAAAGTTTTTATTTTTTATTTTCACGACATTATCGGTAGAAACTTAAATAGTTAATTGAGTTGTGAGCAGCTTGATTAATTACAATAATAGACTTGGTCCACGCACTAGACCAGCGAGCAGCGTGATAAATTCCATCTTACGTAATAATTATGCAAGGTCTTTGCCCATCAGTGGACACTGGACCACCGTCAGCTGATTTGTTATGCAATTGCAATTTTTATCCCGATCATAAAATATTCTATATAAACTACTTGTACAATAGAACAGAATCTGTCGTAAAAAGTAGAGTTTGGGATGTTTATGAAGGTCAAAATGGCATACTTATTGTTATAAAAATGAAAGGGTTTCCTTTCATACATTATGTTAGCACGTTAAGCGAGAAAGTAAAAGTATGTTTTATAACCTTTTTAAAAGGCAAGGATCTAACAGTCTACCCACGTGGGTAGTTTGTGAGTAATCTAACGGTTTACATTGGTAGTTTGTAAGTAATCTTTACTCGTACCTACTAGGTACTATAATTGCGAAAGAGTATGTGTTGGTTTTTCGGTTTATTGGATTGTTTGTTTGTTGGTATTCTTTCACGCAGTAGCGGATTAACGTGTTTTTTTTAGATTATTTAACCCCCAAAGGACGATAGGAGGTGGCAAAGTTTGTATGGGATTTTTTTATTTTTTGGTCACATTTACTTAAAACTTGGTATAAATAATATTCAAGAAAATCTATGAAAAGAGTATTAAAGTATTAAGGTTTTTTTAAATTCAACCCCTAGAAGAATCTTCTCATAGAGTTCGAATTTTAAAAAACCTTAATACTTTTAAAAGGCAAGGGGATGACGAAATTTGTATAGGATTTTTTTACCTGAGTCTACGCGGACGAAATCACGGAAGAAGCGCTAGTGTAATATAAATAAATAAAATAATATAATATAAGTAAATATGCTTCTTGTAAATTGCTACATACCTACATGACGTGTAACTTAATAAATAATTCAGGTCAATGTTCATTCCTCTACCGTACCACTCATTTTAACCTCAATCAACGTTTCAATATAGATATTAATAAGACTTTCCTACCATAAATGATATAGCGTACATCAAACGTAAAATCGTTTTAACATTATGTAAATGTAATTTAAATTGATGAAATAGATCTAAATGAATGAATAAATGAAATGTACATTCATTCGTTAGGGATGACTGGCGTCTAAAATGGAAATTAATTCAAAACCTAGTAAGGCACAGAATAAAAAACACTGCTAAATGTTTATTTTACGTAGGTACCCTTATTTATCTAGTGGGTTTTTCAGCATCTGTAATGTGGTAGGTATTTAAACTTTTACATTATCTAATATTTACAAATTTTTACTTGATTTAGATAAAAAAAAATCCAGAAGAAGATAACTATTACCTTTTTAATTTTGAGGATTATATATGTAGGTATATGTATATTATTTTTAAATATATATATATATATATATATATATATATATTATATATATATATATATAGACTCACGCCTGTATTCCCCAGAGGGGGTAGGCAGAGGTGTGCAGTACACCCACGTTTCGCCGGCTATTTTTATAAGTCCCATGTAATAGGGGGCGAGCCTATTGCCATTAACCGGGCACAATTCCAGACTCCGTGCTGCTACTGAGAATTTCCTAATGGAAAAACCCAATAACACTTTTGCCCGACCCGGGGATCGAACCCAGGACCTCGTGCTCAGCAGTCGCGCTTGCTACCACTAGACCAACGAGGCAGTCATTTATTATTTTTAAATAATTAACGAATAATTGAATTTCATCGTTTTATCTAAAAAAAATCGTTAAATCCATCAAAAAGGTATAAAATGCGGCATGATTTCAATAATTTTTAATACAAATTGTACCTACATCTAGTATTAGGTATTTAAGGTAAATATAATTTTCTTTTCAAATTAATATCACGAAACATGGATAGTATACTCAGTAACACTACAAGATTCCTCCCAGCTATACAACCTTGGCAATTAGGTCAGCTTAATTCATATGAAAGGATGAGGATAAGTCGAAAGGGTCTTAAGTAAACTAAGCGAAACTCACTAAAATCCCAATACACTTTGTGAAACTATTAAGGCGCCTATCTCGCTAACTATCTCACTCGCACATTAAAGCCGGGTTTCCACTAGGCAACATTTGGCGCGCAACATGTTGCACAACGAGTTGCCCAACGTGTTGAAAGTCAGCGCGGAACTTTTGTTAAACAACGTTGTCTGTCTACGTATCTACTAATTTACGTCAGTCATCGACAACATGTCGCCAGAGGGACTTGTGTTGATTTCAGCGGCAGTGGTTATTGCGCGTCACGTCTCCACTCGATAACAATTGATGCTCAACTAACGATTCTCTTTAAACAAACAACAAGCCGCGCATCATGTTGCGCGCCAGTTGGCAACGTCGCGTGCTGTTGTGCAGCATTGCCATACATGTTGAGCGTCACGTGTCGCGCGCCAAATGTTGCCTAGTGGAAACACGGCTTAAAGATACAAAATTACTAAAAATATAGTTATGACAAATCACAAAAACTACGACATTGTAAAGGGTCAGCAATAGCTCAGTTAGATCAAAACGTAAGTATTTTGAAACTAATAATAATATAAAAAAGGTAATTATTATGCGTCAAAGTACTCCTCCGCATCACTGTCATCCTGCAAAGTGCCCAGAAGACTGGCAGCATTGCCACGTTGGATGGCAATGCAAGTAAGTTAATTTTCATACTTAATGCAATTTTATATATGGAAACTCGTTCCGATCAAATATACAAGCGAAATAGGCGCTTTAACGGTTAAGATTAGAGTTTAGAAAACTATGTTTTAACAGTAATGTAAATACGGCGTGACCTTGCGGCAAAATGAAACGTTAAGTAACCAAAATGTAGTAAACTTAATTATTGATATCATTAACAACACAAAACTGAGCAGTTGAGCAGTGATAGCCTAGTGATATAACCGTTGGACAACCAAGTCAAAGATCAAAGCTTCGAAACCCAGGCACGCACCTCTGACTTTTCGGATTCATGTGCGTATTACAAAATTAATTATTACTTGCTAAAACCAAGGAAACCAGCATGTCTGAGATTTTTCAATGGTGTGCAAAACCATGTCAGAGGCATAGGCTTCTTAAACTCTGACACCAGGTAGTTCATCAACCATACTATAAAGAAAAGAAAACATAAAACAGTAAATGATACCTACACATGATGACAAATGCAAAGGATAATAATTGATCTTTAACTTAACGTTAAAACGCCGCATTAATCTAGACTGAGTCTAAGGAGCCCTAAATAAAACTACGTGTCCTCTAAGAACCGCTTCCGAATCATTTAAAATAAGAGAATTCTGATAGGTCATTCTGTAGTGTTTAAGGCTACCTTAAGCTAAGGTTGTAATACGGTGTAACAAGCTAAAACCAATGCCAAAACCTAATTAGCTTTGACCACATCGTGGAATAAAAAGTGTCTATTTTCTTTTTCACAAAAAAATTAACTGTGTGATTCGAATGCATTAATGCGTGTGAAGGTATTACAAAATTTCTATCCAATAAATATGCATTGAGTTATGTATCAAAACAGAATATGGTAACAAAATCACTGAAATTTACATGACTAATGATAATGACCGGAATATATTTTAAAATAACGATGTCAAATTTATTTGAATAACTCTGAATAAACAGAGTTTTGTAGAATTGTTATTGTACATTCCGAAAAGGTCGATGGTATGCCCCTAGGCTTGGCGCTGGTTATATTCGCAAAACCCAATTTCCATATTGTAGGTACATAAAATTCTCTTTTGTTCATTCAACTAATAAATTGTGCGAAACTGACTGTAAAGATATCTATTCTCGTACTAAATTAAGAATGGTTTAAATTGAAAAGCGTTTAAATGAAGATTTTGTAAGAAAGGGAAAATTAAATGTCTTCTTAAATTCGTATAAGATAATATCTGGGTGTACACGTTTATTAAATTATTCGAACTAGGTAATTCGGCTTTATCTTTATGGCAATTAAGAAACGTTGTTAATTATTATACTCTTAGTCTATATAGCTTACCAAATATCCTTACTTTTACTGCCAGAATATCGGTTGTCATTATATCACATTATGTAGAAATCAATATGTGGTGCTGGAGAATGATGCTTTTTTGCCAAGAGAGTCAATAAATCTGTCTTGAAACTACTCTGGATAAAAATCGACTTTTGTCTACGAAAGGATACACAGCCACTTTGGTCACATTGCCCAACGGTAGCGAAACATCCTTGACAAGCTAATTAGTCATTCTGTTCTCGCAGAAGGCAAAAATTCCGCCGATTATATAACCAAGTTACGACTCTTACTGGTTTTCCAATTAACATCCAATAAACCGGGTGGCATAAGAAACAGATTGTACACAAAGCCATGAAGGACTTTTAAGGACACGACCTTCAGCAATAAAGAATAAATACGAATAATAAAAAGTAGAGATCAAATAAAAGTAAAAACCATTTATGACTAAAATCATCACACCTTTTTTAATTCGAGTCTGAATAATTTATAAAATTCAATTACCTACATTAAATGAACCAAAATAATTTAAAATAATATCTAACCTGCCAGACTAATTATAATATAGGTACCTATTTGTGGTAATACCCAGTAATACCTAACAATAAAACTGCCACAAAACGCTACGATATAATTAGACTACCTAATTAAATAGATGTATAAATAAACTTTATTAATAGGTATACTTGGGGATAACATTAGGTAATACTCAGATACGCATTACAGAAATTTTACCTTATTACCTTATAAACTAAAGACAAACAATTAAAAGAAAATAAACAACAATGCGAGAAAATACTCTACGGCATCGCTGTTCTGGGCTCAGTAAATTGGCAGCATGGCCACATTCAACTGCAATGCTAATATTAGTCTTTTTTGATTGATAATAATTTATGTTATGGTCAATAGTAAATATCAGTTGTGTCGTGTGGCAATGTACAATGGGCTATGCAAATACTCAGTAGATATAGGTACTTATACTATCTTTTTACAATAGTACAATTTGTGATCATTTATTTTGTCATCTTATTGCGACTTTTACCTATATCCTAAAACGGTATGAACTTATATTATACAGTGTAAGTTGTTTGAATGAACATGAAATCAATCAATGTAGTAATTTCAACTGACAGTTCAATTTCACGAAACCTTTCTATCAACGTTTATTTGTTAAGAAACAAAGTGCAAATGTTTTGGCACTTCGGACTTGGTAATAGCGTTAGACGTTTACATTATGCATTTACTCCCGTCACGACTTAATAGCTTGTAGGTACTGGCGTTAACGGCTAATATAAACGCACCATTTACTAAAGCCAGTGTCACTTACGAATACTAATAGAATGCAAATGTTTCGTGATTTTAGTTTCGTAGACATTTTCGAAGATTCAAACGAACTGAATCTTTAAGCCGCGCTCTCCCACAAAATGTATAAAATATGCTAATAAAAAGTCCCTCGACGCTTTCATAAGTTTAGAACTCGAAGGTTTCAATATCTAATAAAAAAGATACGTCACTTTTTGTTTACAAAGGACTGCAAACTTTATATAAATCTTCAAAACCTTATAAACCCAATGAAATTAGTTCTAAAAGCTTATTAAATACAATAAAAAAGGGGATTAACATTATAACATATCTACGTAAAATGCCTTATTGGCTTTGTAATCGCAAATGCACTGGAGCACAAGAGCTGGAATTTCAAACTATTTAGGACAGGTTAGTTTGCCAGATTGGCGAAAGTGTATTTTCTGAGTATTATGGTACCCGATGGCAATTAGCCCACTCCCTGTTGGAATTACATAAGTCTTAATATTGGTATTGGTATTTTGAACATTTACCTACTAACTATTACTAGCTCTAACTACTAACCTTTTAGAAAAAAAAAATGCTTAACTTAATGTAATGCTTATCTAGGTTTATTTAGTGCGTGAAGCGAAAACTGTGGATCCTTTTTTAAGAATATTGCGCTCAAGAATGTGACACTTGGCATACCTAGTAAAAGTTTATATGGAGAAGAAGTGCAGAAAGATAAAATTTATAAAAAAATACAGTTGAATTTCGACCACTGCCTGAACCACTAGTAGATATAAAATGAACCAAATTCCTAATATTACAACGTCTCTCTCGGTTATGGCAGGGCATCATAAATAAATTATTTCTAAACATTAGTAGCAGCAAACAAGTATTTAAACACTTGAACTTAAACATAAAATGGTTCTTATAAACTCCAAGCGTAAGGCGTCATTAGTTTTATAAATACGTCTAATTTATCCCAAGTCTGTGAAGGAAAGCGAACTGATCTGATAAGTTATACCAAATGACTCACAATCCGCTGAAACGCACAAAGAAAGAAGTTAATTTTTCGCATCATTAGTAATGACGCCGACCGACTTATTTTCCCTAATTTTTTTACTACGTACAAGTTAAGGTTTCTTATAAAGAACGAGAAGCTTACACTAAAATCATATAACCGATCCTAATTCCAAAATATACAAAATTATTGCAAAGTCTACTGCGGCGTGTGTCTAACGTAGAGGAGAATCTATATACTATGCCGTCATCGCATTGGTTCGAGACGATTTTATTTTGCTTGAGATTATTATGTACAACTTTTACAACCCTGAAATCGCGAAAAAAAATTAGCTGTTTCATTATATTGAGATAATTATGTAATTAAAAACGTAACCCATGACGCAGTTGATTTTTTTTCGCGATTTCAGAGTTGATCCCATAGTAAAAGTTGTTCATAATTATGAGTTTAATGACCCCTTTTCAGGTTGTCGGTGTATTAAATTTAACCCTGTATATCAAAGGACGGATTTATTTGAAGATCTCGGTAATAGAAAATAACCATAATCCTGTGGATGATGGTATTCGTATTACGTAATCGATGATTATTTTTAGGTAGGCTTTTCAATATACGCTCTCCACTGATCACGGACAGCAAAAAAAAAACAGTATAATGAATGAACATTTGGAGAATACACAAAGAGTTGCGTATTCCACAAATGTCGATCATTATTACGATAACTTTGACAGGTGTATATATTGGTGGTACTGTAACTGTGTGTATAGGTACAATATATACCTCAACCCAGCAGACTTCCTGTCTACCATCTGTAGCAAGATGAATGATTGATAGACATTTGGATGATAAATTTGCGCTTAGATAAGCACGTAATATTTTTTTCCGGCTAATGCAGCTGCGGTGGCAACAAGCGAGCTGCCAGTTGTTATTTAGCACAATAAAAATTCATAACAAAACAATAAAAAATATTTGGTATAACAAGTCAACTGGAAACTATCAAAACTTTGGAGAGATATTCTGGCCGAGAGCGATATTTCAAGAATATAAGATAAAAATTTATTTAAATAAATGGAAGAAAATATGGTGCGGCCTAGACTTATACATATACATTACTTTTGAAAATCATATCATATTATATCAATCTCATTTATTTAAATAAGAAATAATAATTTATATAATATATAAAATGCATTTTTAAATATAAAAAAAATATAGCTTTAAAAATCATATATTATATTATTATTATGTGCCTTTTTGGTCTTTAATGATGTGGTTTATTGTGATCCTTGAAATAAATATTCTATTTACGTAACACTTTTCTGCCTGGCTATCAATATCGTTGAAATATATCCGTCAGCTTCACCTGATAATTAATTGACCAAATTAAGTAGCTTTTTAGGGATCCCTACCCAAAAAGCGCTTACGGGACCCTATTAAGTAAACAGACAAAAACCTAAAAAAATGTTTTAGATACATTCACGAACGGTGCACCACTTTGCGATTAAAATGCTTTGAACGATGCTGCGTGCGTAGGGGCGGAGTTAGCACTAAGTTCAGACGCCGGTTGCAAGCGATTCTAACCTTAAGAGTGGTGCACCGGATTTATCCACGATTGAACATCAATATACCTTTGTACCCTCTGAGGTGAAAATAGGACTAAGCTTTAAAACTTACTTGTTATAAAGTATGATATCAGGTCTCCAGACCCTTTCATAAGGTATTCTGATGACGCCGATGCCGTCGAAGTCACTGGTGTTCCACCTCAAGTGGTAGTCTGTCCAGATTTGTGTGATCCAACAGTTAGTCGTCAGCAACTGGTCTTTTTCCTCCTACGACAAAAAAAATCTGCACTTAATTACTTTTCTATCTTTACATTACGGTATATAAAAAAAACGATGTAATAAAAATGAAGATGTACAAATACTGCGCCTAGGCGTAGTTTTACTCCTATATCTCTTGTTACGCATAATACTTCCGCTCGATTAATTGATTTTTAAAGGACATTATCCAAATCAATCAAACTCAAGACCTCGTCGGGAGGCTTAACAAGTTTCAAACTCAATACATCCACAAAATAAGAGCATCATTCTTCTTAGAAAAGAAACTTCAAGAAATATAATACAATACAAAAACAATTACTAGGAGCTGGAAGTACATGTTGTTCTCGGGAACTTTTAAAAGCAATTCAAGTTTTACCAGAATTACTGCAGAGGTGCTGCAAAAGATTAACGTAATTGTGTGAAATATTAAGGAGTTTTCCTTAAACGCTTTTCTGGAGATAAATGAGTAATGCCTGAAATAAATATCTTTTTAGACGCGCATAGCCTTTATGTTCGGAATAAGGCAATAATTTATAAAGATTACTTATTTGCGGAAGGCTTTATTTATGTTTTATTTGTGGTTGTTTGTGTTTTATTTGGTTACAAAGACAACATTAATTACAACCACAAATAACTGGAAATGCTTAAATGAAAACACACAAAAAAGGCAAATAAGAAAAAATAAGAAAAAATAAATAAAATCGTTGAAAAAAAAATTTCCTCTGTGCTAAAATAATGTTATAGTACACACGGCTACACATCAAGCCATCTATTTCCAGTATAAACTGACATCTTGTTGTACGAAGAGCCTATACAATGCGAGGTGTAACCGTATTACAATTTTTTTTCTGTGTAATTCTTTAAAAAAAGGACGCACAACTGGATTGACTTGATGCAAAGCTACCATAACCTACCATACATAACATAATATTAACTGCAAAAATGGATGAAAAATCAGAAGGACGAAAATCTTCTCAGTTAATAAGTTAACAAGCCCTCGACAAGACACAACAGATAATAAATCAGTGTCAGCATCAATGGCAACGTTGCTGGAAATGATTAACTCAAAATGTGGATTATTTATAAGGTTGAATGCGGACGGGTGAATTTTGTCATTCTCTCCATTTCTGTGGATTAAAATGACCGCTCTCAGAAACCAGAGATTATGAGTTTTAACGTCAGGGCAAATGCTAATTGTTTAGACGGCGATATTAAGTTTTCAGTTAAGAAAATCTTAGTAAGTACCTACTTCCGTCTAAAAATAATAAATACAAGTTGCAAAATGTATTTTTTTCTACAATTACCACTTGCGTTCATCAAATATTTTACCAACTAAATAAGTGAGTAACATTCTTCAAATTCCATTGTGTTTTAATACTTTATTTGATTTTTATTGCTCATTTTTTTTTTAGTAGATTTGTACAATTTGTACCAGTTTTTTTTAAATAAACTAACAACAGACTAAAACATAATGTCAGGTAAGTATACGAAACTGACAGTTCACATCCGAGAAATTTCGGCAATGGTTACATCACATACCTATAATATATCGGGTTTAAACCAAAGTACTCACTGAATGTTAAATAAACCTAAAAATCTTTAATCCGGAACGTGTAAGTAGATCAGTTTACAGTACGAATCAGATATGATACCAGATTAAATTACTAACAAGCCGGCACGCTAACCGACGCCGCAGGCTTAAGCTTTAAATAAGGCTGTACTTATCAAGCATTCGATTCAACCTTAAATTTCTGAAGGTTTATACTCTTAACCCGCGAGTAAAATTCTAAGAATTGTAATCCCTGGTTTTATAACAGTAGTACACGATATAATTTAAACGCAGGAACTGTGGATTTTGTGCAGACTACAGTCAAAATGGTCCTAAAGGTTAGCATGTGTGCTATGCAATGCATAATCATCTCGGCAACGGATCAGCATTGCCCCAACTCAAACCCTTCAGTATTCTTTGTATAAAATTCCCTACTGCAACGCTCACTAGTCATAATCAGTAAGCTCGCGAAGCGCGAAATGCGGTATGTTTTCAAGTCGCAGTCCTTGCGTTTATGGCCAATCGTCACCGCGCTTACATCTCACTGTTCCGTGGCCTGAGCAATGCGCCACCATAACGTTAGCATTCACGAGCAACTTCCATAGCTGTCTCCCAAGTGTCGTCTAGCCATCAACCAGCAGTCGCCGAGCGTAAGCGCGGCGTCGCTACGCAAATCTTAAGTCAGATTTGTGGCCGGGCGGTTTGCGAAGTCTTGAGATAACTTTGTTTTTGAGACGTTTTGTCTTCTCAACTAGGTATGTTTTCATAGAATTATATATACTGAGTCTCAAAACTTTAACTTTGGTTAACAATCTACTCACACGGACGCTTAGTTAAATCCCAGTAATTATTTTGCTGTTATTGCAAGTTCTACTTATCAACTATAATAAAATTCACGATTTGACGTTAATCTGCTTGAAATTCTGAAATCGTAAACATGAGTGTCCACTTATATTATAATGCTATCCACTTTATTACCCCGAAAATAGCGTTGAAGTGGTTGAAAAATAGGACCACTTCGATAATATTAAGTGGAAACTCGACCCGGAAAACTCTTTATCCGAAAAGAGGTATTAAGGTTAAGAATGTAGATCCTCACGGGTGAAACTGCTGGCAAACCCTAGTGAATAAATAGATAGGTAGGTTTCAAATGATATTGAATAAAGAACATTTTTGAATCAAGATCAAAATTAAAATTGCATCTTTAAAAATTTAAAACTTAGTCCGCTAAAAAATATCGAGGTACTCCTAGAATTGCTTATCCTAAGTTGTAAACAATATTGGCACATCTTTTAGACGGAAAGAGTACCTACGGTAAAAATACATCAGTGTTACATTATAACAAGAATCAATTTTACCTAAGAACACTCTATCAAGTCAACTTTCAATATATAACTTACACATATAGGTACCCTTCTTTTTCGTCGGGGGTTAAAAAGTAAAAAGCGGTAAAAGCAATTTTAAACTTACTCTACTCTTACGCTTAGAATTTATATAAGTATTTTGTTAAAATTTACGTTTTGTCGTTGTCAAACCAAACATCTGACATAGCTTTACACACAGTCAAAAAATCTCTTAGGTGTGCTGGTTTCCTCACGATGTTTTCCTTTATCGTTTTAGCAAGTAATAATTAATTTCTAAAACGCATAATATGAATCCGAAAATTCAGAGGTGCGTGCCTGGTTTTGAACTTACGACCTTTGATTTAGCAGTGTAACGGTCATACCACAAGGCTATCATTGCTTTCCTCCTTCGCTTTACAAAAATCCTTGCTTTTGGGATAAGTAAACATAGAATAAGGCTATTAAATATTATTGCAACTTTACTCACGGGTTATTTCGGCATTGCCCTAAATAAACCTGTGAATAAGGCTGTAATAACATTTAATATAGGTATGGTATGACCCACGAAAGTTATAAATTCCAAAACATAGTAAAGCTGATCATCACATTTCGTAGGAAGCAAAAATGCCTGAAGAATAGAAGAATATAGAAGTATACTTCTATAGTCAAAACCATAACATAATGAGGATATCCTCTGTTGTTCATTCAACACAGAGATCATCAACAGACCACGTAGTGGCGTGAAAAAAAAGTAAAATAAATTTATGGAAACTTTTATCTGTCAGAATATAAAATGACCAGGCTTGCCCTTTCCTGTCCCTTGCGCTCACGTCAAAATATTCCGCCAACAATGATACCGTAATATTCATCGTGCCTGAAAGATTACCTCAAAGTGAGGGCCTTTTTACGTGTACGCATGTCAACATTTTTATGGAGTATAATTTATTAATACCTACTTGCGCAAAAAATCACGAAGGACCACTCAAGTTCTTTTTCTTAAGTAAGGACAGTTACAGGTGTGATATTTAGAACAATTAAACAATTAATTTGAATTACGGAACTTATTAGCCTATTCCTTAGATTGAATTATAACTATTCATATTCTTTATTGCAGTTCCACAGTGTAAATTAGATGGCAGTTATAAAATAGGTATCATCGTGAATCCAGATTGGGTACAGCAAAACTTACATGCTATATATTAAGATTTAAATTATTAACTAATTTTCTACAGACATTTACATTTTACATTATAAAATTGATAAAACTTAATAGCCTATTCCATAGATTATGCACCATTTTATATAATTATGATATTATTAATATGATAAATGGGTAAGTTTGTGAGGATGTATGGATAGATGTTTGTGAAACTATGGACGGATTTAAATGAAACTTTACAGCAATAAAGCTTATACATCAGAATAAACAAAGGCTACAATTTACCAACACCGTAAAGCCGCGGGCGAAAGCTAGTTTATTATATGCATAAGTTCAAATTGTAAATAAATAAATAAGTCGGTTCCTGTCCCTTTTTTTATAAGCAGCAATCGGTATCAAAAACACCGTCTAGGCTAAACATTGTATCCGATACCTGTTGTACTTTCGATAGTTTTTATTTTAGATTAAAAAATATATTTAGTAGGAACCTAAGTACCAGAAAATTGCTTCTACTAAACGTTAATAAGAGGAAGAGTTCTCTCTGCTTTGTAAAGCATACATTACTAGTAAAATAAATATATAGCATAGGTATAGGTATAACAAAACAAAACATAGACATACATACCTACATAATAGGTAAACAAAATATAATTTCCAGGTAATAAAGATAAATAACAATGATATATTATAAGAAATGGTGATGTTAAATATTAAAATATTAAGATATGATATTGTTATTATTGTTAAATGGTATAATAATATTAAATACCTATTGAGTCTTTGTATTAGGTATTTGTATTAGTAAATAATATTTGTGTGGATATAACATTAAATTTAACAAATTGGAACAAAGAATAAGTAATACTTAATAAATAAAAAAGAAATATAGAAAAATAAATAAATAGCATAGGTATATAACAAAACATAGACATACATTCATAATAGGTAACCAAGATATAATTTCCAGGTAATAAGGATAAATAACAATTATGTAATATAGGAAATAGTGATATTCATTATTATTATTGTTGACTGATTAGAATAATATTGAATACCTACCTACTAAGTCTCTAAGTACTATTGTGTTTATATAAAAATAAAAATTTTAGTGAAGTTGATATTTTGTTAATTAATAGATTGAATATTAGTTTTAAGTAAGTAAGTTTATATAAAATATAAATTGCAATACCCTAACGGGGTGCATGGTCGGCACTATAAGATAAATACCACCTAAGATACCACATGTAAGCAATAAATAAATAAATAAAATAAATAAATTAGATGATTACCTACTAACAAATGTTTAGTATCTAATTATTCAGAATGAATACATTTACTTCTACATCAATATTTGAGTTTGAAAAAAAAACGAATTACAAACCTTGTTCAGAAAGGTTTTTAAATAAAATTACTTTGTACGCCTGAATTAAAATTCCGAGAAAATTTGTAATTGAGTTACTTTTTTGCATAATACAGTGGTTGTCGTCAACCGTTTACCGGATTCTGAACTAGAAACGCAGATCTTATAATTTATATTTTCATTATGTACGTAGGCATTTGAAATTCGAACCGCAAAAAAACTCTCTGAAACGGAAAGAATAAATCTTTTGAAACATTCTATTGGATTTGTTTTGTATAAATATTTTTGAGTATTAAACCAACATCAAAGAGAATCGCGGAGTGGTAAAGGAGTAAATAGACAACTCGAAAGAATGGAGAAATTAAAAAAAAACAAGAGGTGCCAACGGTACGACAATAGACAACACGGAATACCACAGGATTAAATCGGAAGTCTCTTTGGCGGAGAACGTGCGCTTTAGTTCGACGACGACAAAAATAAAGAAAATGAACGAAGGAGCGGTAGGCATGTTAAAATCGATGTCGATAATGCTCGAAGTGAGAATCTATCTTGAGAAACAGATGTACTCGGTTCTATTGAATCGTGTGATTCTCTTAAATGATCGACTCTTAAACATTATATTACATAGATAAGTACTGTGCCTAAATTTCATGATCTACTTCTTCTTCTTTCAAGTAGGTACTACTAATAGTAATAACATTAATGTTGAAAATATAAACATAATAATAATGTACTATATATTTTAATTTGGGATACTTATTAACGTATGAATCCTTAACTCATATAACGTATTAGGTACATAAAATAAAAAACAAAGTAAAAAAAATTAAAAAGTAGGTAATTGGTATGATGAGAGCCGTCGATAGTATGAGTAAAATTGTATTAATTATAAAGGAATTATACGAATTTAATGGAAACATCACGCCTGTATACTCTCTGAATAGTTGAATATTTTAATTGCACCTCATTTCTTTTTGTATAATTGTAAGTATGATAAAATAATGAGTTTTCGTTAAATAATATAATTAGTCATTATTTTTATAAAAACCCAATTTCACTTTTGATTTCTTAAAATGTGTATTACATCTGTAATATTCTGTACAGGTAGAGCTTATGGCAAGTTAAGGAAACATCCAACTTGTTTCAAACTCTAACGAACCTTAATCATGATCTCTTCTGAAACTATTTCCCAAACAGCACGTACATAAAACCTGATAGAAACGTTCCGACTATTTACTTACAACTAAACTTTAACATAAACACAAAGTTACAATTCTTTCTATATCGCACAGTTGATAATGAACCTGGTTTCAGAATTTTAACTACTCGTAAGCCTAGATGTCAGAGGCTAGACGAAGAGTTCCGTTTTGTATCTCCGAAGTTCATCATCAGATTATGACAATATTTATATGAGACCAATCTGAGAGTGTACCGTAAAAAAAATTAGTACCCAAATCGGCCCACTGATGGCGGAGTAATCGGTGTAAACACAATTTTTTTTTATTATATACATTACATCGAATCGGAAACCTACTGTTTCGAAACCTGTTAATAGGAACCACGTGAGCGAAGCAACAGGAAAACTTAGTAATCCTAAAAATAATGTGTTTTTTTCAGCTACGAAACCTTACAAATCTTTATAATAATTTCGCATCACGCGACATACAATAAAATCGAAGCATACGTTCTTATTAGATTTTCTCCTCCTGAAACACAATTTCACTACACTATAATTTCGGTTTTCGCCTAAACGAGCACCCGTGGCTTTATCGAAGCGACACAAAATCGGATTATGGGCGAATAATATTTTGTAGGAAAAAATCTACGTCGTTCATATAAAGGAGTTTATTTCTCGGCTTTAGTGCTGTAAGCAACGTTTAACTTTAAAACGAACTAACATGTTTCTCAAAAGAGTTAAACCCTCTGAAATACTTGAAACACTGCAATGTATTTTGCTGCAGTAAAAATGTAAGTACGTTTCATGAACTTTTGTTTCTTTAGAAATGGAACCGAGAATTAATGAGAATACCAGTTATACCTACCTCAGGATATGCAAATAATATTTATTATATTTTAAAATGTTTCTGAACAGTTGAGGTTCGGGACTTTACATCAGTAACTCCACTGACAGCGGACTAGCGATAATGAGGATGTTGACAATTTTGTAAATTATTATCAAAACCTTCTTAAAAAAATATAAAATAATCGGTGAAAAACTAACTAAATGTTAAAAGTGTTTCTACTTTCTTAGTTAGACAGAGACAAACAGAAACACCTTGAACAGATGATGTCATTTGTTTAATTGTCGAAGTCAAAGAACTGTTACTCCAAACATATTCTAAAGCAATAACCTCACCAGAATTATTTCGGCATTAAGCAAGTGATTGTATTTTGTACATGTGGTAAGAATAGTTGGTATGTAGATCGTATACGATTGTCCGTAGTAAAATACTACAAAAATGCTATGTAAAACCACTACAAGGAATTCCAGATCAGTGCTTTATCCGCTTGATCCTTAATACACGTATAACTACAAAAAGATGCACTTCATATTTTAGAAATTCTTCATATTCCGTGCTCAGCGAAGCAAATATTTTGTAAAATGAAAAGGGAAAAGCCACCAAGTTGGACTATCGACAGATTGCAGCGATATATTGTACAATAATTCAACATGTCGTATAAATCATGGTAGCCGTCCGCAGCTAAGTCCTATACTGCCTAGTCCCAATTTGACAGAGCTCTGTGATATATGAATTATGTCTGATGCTACAAAAATGGTAGGTATGAAAATTCTAGAAATCAATCACTTTTTTTTTCTTTCTGTTTGATCGCCACATTCAAAGTAAAAAAAGGTTAGTAGGAACAAATTAGAGCTTTTACAAAACATGAAGCTTTCTTATTCCCTTTATTTAGTCAACATTGAAAAAAAATGGTAGGTTTTTTCCTACGTAGGACAAAACATGAAACAAAATTGTTGTCTCGTTTTTTTTTCAGCGAATTCTGTAATCAGTGAAAGCCTAATAAACTACAAAAATACTTGTTATTTCTAGAATTTGAGCATTCCTTCAACGAAAGCATATAATACATAGCATTCACAAACCGTTACAATATCCTCTTTAAATTATATGGGCTACAAAATAAAGAGTATTGAACCGTGAGTAGCAATGTCGAAAGTTTTTTATACGTAGATCCTTCGCAAATTGTGAAAAGGGTCATAGGAAAGCGTTGGATGCAACATCAGTCATCCCTCATGGGAATCTTGGGATAAGATCTATACTTCAACAATAGACATCTTCCGAATAACCATGATAAATGGTATTTGCTGACATGCTTACCCTGTTTCACTTCCTCGAAGACCCAATCAGAGTGTCATATATTTTCACACTTTTATTATTACACTAGGTTTTGCTCGCGGTTACGCTCGCGTTAAAATTTTATCATGATTCGAAAGACAAGGAGCGCCATCTATGATATTGTTGTTTTCCTCGGGAACAGTACTTTTTTCAGGATGAAAGGTATCCTGTATCCGTTTCAGAATAATCGGTCACTGGACCGATTATTCTTGGGTGATTTCACGTCTAAACCACTGGTAGGCGTGAAATCACCCAAATTAATTGATAAAGGACAAGTAATAAGACACTAGGAAATCCCAGTGCTAGGTATGTGCCGCTGGGACGCAAAACATCATTCATCAGTAAAAATAAAATAAGATTAAATAATTTTTACAAAGGTGTCATAATAATTAGTAAGTATATTATGTTTTATACAAATATATAATTATATTTAAAAATGTAAATGCTTGAGTCCTTCTTTTAAAACTAATCTCTTCTAATCTAATCTAATTGATATAAGTATTCATCATTATTATAAAATTATAACTTTTTAAATTGTATGCTGAACATGATTTCCTCTCTAGATTTTTATACCATACTCTTCAGAAATAAATCTTCCTATTTCTCAGTGGCCATTTTGTCAATATTAACTTAAGTTTATTATTAAGTTCTGCGAATCGGACAAGTTTTTTGAAAACTTTCGGGACTGATAACTTCTTACTATTAATCATTAAATTGGTAAACTAAAGTTAAGCTATGTATCGAAAATCATGAGATAAAAAACGAATGAATATAGAAGAGACTTTCCACACTCCATGACTATTGAAAACTGATAGTAGGTGGAGGCACTTTGCACTCGTTGGCAGTTTCGCTGGTAGGTACCTAACCGATAATCGCAGGGTCGAATTCAGCCCGCGGTAGAATTTTTTTACTACCAAAAAAAAACTTTAGGGTTCATTTTGAATGCTTTAAATGTATTATGTTTCTTACCTTAAATTTTTGGTATTTGGTATATGTAGCAGTGGCAACTAACTTTCTCTATAGAAAAAACTATAAGAAAATGTATTGAAAACCTTTCTTCTTATCAGGAAAATACAGATCTCACAACTCAAGATGTTATGAAATGTTTTCCAAGAATATCTCGTAGACACGACCAATTTGGAAAATTGTATTTTACGCTAAATTGCCGGAAATGACAAATTCCTATATAGGAAAACTTACGAATATAAATCAATCATGTTATATACAGGTGACTTGATGCCTTGTAGCCTCCTTTCTCGAAAATGACATGCCGATATTAAAATGAAGATGGAATACTGTCGCACACACACATACATCGTATGAAAACTACCTATTTTCGTGCTTAAGAAAATAGTTTAGGTTCTTCGTTAAATATTTAAGATAGAGATAGAATTCAATTATTATAATAAACTAGCGACCCTCCCCGGCCTCGCACGGGTTCAATATACATATAAACTTTCCTCTTCAATCACTCTATCTATTAAAAAAACCGCATCAAAATCTGTTGCGTAGTTTTAAAGATTTAAGCATACATAGGGATATAGGGACAGAGAAAGCGACTTTGTTTTATACTATGTAGTGATTGCCTAAATAATCAGAGGTCCTTAGGTGTCTCATCACAGTGGCTAGCACCTAACAATAGGGCAAGTTCAACAACCTTATTAAACCTGTGTGCTACGTTAAATACACAGATGTAATTACCCGTACAGATAATCACCACTCGCATTTGTGTATTAAAGTCGCTACTAGAATGCTATAATTATCGACCTATTTCGGACTTTCTTGTCGGGACATTCCCGAAAGGGGGTAGGCAGAGTTGTAAACAGTAAACCCACGTTTCGCCAACTATATTATAAGCCCCATGTAATAGGGGGCGAACCTATTGCCATTAACCGGGCACAATTCCAGACTCTGTGCTGCTACTGAGAATTTCCTTACGGAAAAACCCAATAACACTTTGCCCAACCAGGGGATCGAACCCAGGACCTCGCGCTCAGCAGTTGCGTTTAACCACTAGACCAACGAGGCTGTCGCGGACTGTACCTAGATTATAATTTCAGATGTTACCTTGTTACTAAAGAACAAATCTTGTCATCGACTTTCTAACAGATTTATAGAAATTTTTAAACTGTGAAACCATTAAAGTTCTAAATGGTTTGTGAATTAATTGAATGGGAATATATGGTGAAAGAAATGGGAACAATAACATATATGGTTGGCTGAATGCTTGCATTGTTGCATCCACGGACCTATTGTATTTGTTTTTGTATTCAGATTGTGAGTTCATAATGAGTTCATATACAGAACTATGTACCATAGTTGCGGGTTTTGTCTCATAGTTTTCAGACAGTGTAATTAAGCGCGCCTTTTAAGCTTGTGTGAAATTGTGACAAAACAAAATTCTATACTTAATTATTCGGAAAATCTCATCACCAATCATCATAATTTTATTTTTGACTCACTTCGCTTACAATTTGCAGACACAATTGCAATAATTGTTTTTCCGCCCGATCAGCTCGAATACCAGTATCAAATAGTTTCACTACATACAATAAGTACTGACCTACTTAGGAGCTTTGTATTGATACAATGTAAAGCTGTTCACTTAAAGTGAGGAAACGAGCTCAATAACATAAAATGAATAACGAGCCGAACAACAAATACTAATTTCCATTTGATTCCTGAGCTTTTCTTGGCTTTACATTTAAAATATCAATAGAAAACCACTCACAGTTGTTATGGCGGTTCTATCTGTTTAGGTGTTATTGATTTTCAAGGCTCAATTTTTGACAAACAAACGCTGGCAGAATGCATTAAGAAAAAATAATGTTATTAATGCCAGGATGCCAGAAAAGAAATAAGTTAATTAAAAAATATCAGAGATTTTACTTTTGAATTACGAACCCGATTCCAATCCTATATTTACGAAATCATAAGTTGCAATTCCTTAATCAGCTAAAAAACAATTCACGGTTTTCACACACATTTTACAAACCAATATTGTAATTCAAGAGTAACCCCCTAGACCCAAAACAAAACATCTCTGTTTTTTAAAAGGTTTTAGTAGGTACACTTTTGAAGGAGAAATCAAGGTACCAATGACGAGAAAGTATTTATTTATAGACTAAGTATTCAGTCTTAAGTTAATTAACCCAGTTTGCGTGGGCCGATACATTAAAGTCATAGCCAATATAGAATTAATTGGATATTTTAAAATAAATCTTCGTCTAAAAATTTAAGGCCAGAGAAAAAAATTGGTCACAAAAGGGATTTTTTATTATTATTTTATAAGAAAATATCGAGACCCTTTAAAATTTACTGGTTAATTTTTTGTATTCAGGTTTTTGAAAGTATAATAGGTTCCAAGTAGTACCCAAAAAATAATACACCAATTTCAATTAAACGTAATTGAGCCGGGTCCACTGCGACCACATTTTTCCAAGAAATATGCCGTATCATAATGGGCAGCTTTAAAAAAAACAATAATACGAAGCGAGCAAGAAAAGGATCACAGCTACAGACTAAAAAAAAAACATTGTTTGTATTAATTTTTTTTTTTTAACAAAAGTAGCTCTCATATCGTTCCACTCGCAGTGACGTTTAAAGGTTTTTTATTATATCCCAAATTATCACTTTTTTTAAATTTGTAATAAAGATTAGGTAAGCAATATTGAAAACGCCCCAAATTTTAAATTATATCTATCTGAAATATAATACTGTGAAAAAAAGGCAGACAGACGGTTGGACTGAGTCGCACTATGAGTTTCTTTTTTACCATATTAGTGCCCATAGTGGTGGGAAAACGGTTTATTTAGTTATGTTATTTGTAGATCAAAATTCAAAAATTGGGGATCGGGTTCGTCGTTTAAAAGTAACCCCCCATGTCTTATTTAGGCGACATATTTCAATAAAAATCTTTCAAACGTCTGTTTTTCCATTATATTAAATTCCTATAAAATAAACTTCTGTAGTAAGTGCACTCGAATCACAAAAATACATTATTCATATTGAGAAATCGTTTCCATGTTACCAGTAATATTATCTTCACTCCCGTTTAAAATATCAACTTGTTCACATATTTTATTTTATCTTTGGAATATTCTGAGGCAAGTGACACATCTCTTTGCAAATCTGTTAAGTTATTACATATGCATTTTTACACTTTTATCTGTTTATAACTTGGTCTTTAAACAATAAATACAAAATGTATAAATCTTTATAATTACAATCTACATTAATTCATACACTCCATAACACAAAGTCCAAATACCATACCTTATTATTATAATCAGAAAAGCTCTCAATAATGAACAAAGTCAAACGAGATATAATGACCACCTAAATTTAGAATAAAAGAGGTGGGGCGTAACTCGTAAAATTTTCAAACAAACTTCATGTAACAAGCGGACGGTATGAATCCTTTATCGTAGTTAGGATTCACTAACAATTGGGCAACGTCATGTTTTATCCAAAACTCGAACACGTGCAAACGTATGTAGGTAGATAGTCCAAATGTGTTGTAACTTGTAGCACAGTACAAGAATAATACAGTACGGAAACTACGAACAAACGCTCAAAACGGCACACTCACACAAACATGCGTAATATTGCGTAACGACGAAACTTCTGAGCGAACGTCGCAATACTCGCAGTATCATCGCAGCATCAACGACGCGTCGTTGCGCATGTTTGTGTGGGTGTGCCATTTTCTAGCGTTTGTACGTTGTTTCCGTACTGTATGTTTATTATACTATGCTTGTAGGTAGATAGTGTTAAGCATTTTTGACTACTGAAATGTTTTTTTTATTTGCCCTGCCAGCTTGCTCTGTGACATGGGACTTGGTGAAACATGAGTAATAAACAGCAGTGCTACTCTCGGGAAAGGCGTGTTTCAATAATGTGATCATTAATTTCCTTACAGTAAATCTTTTAGCGTTATCCTCATAAGTATAACATCGTGTAAGTAGGCATTAATATTGATCATCGTATACTACGTTAAGCAAACCATTCTTCTAGTTAAAATGCCCTTTAATATAACGCAAACCTAGTATCAAATAATTTTTGACTTCGCTTTACGTATGTTCTTTGAAGTGGATGAATACCTTTATTAATTAAGCACTAGGAAGTAGAATTTAAATCGGTTCACTGGTTCCAGACATAAAACAAAGCACAAGCAAAAAGAACTAATAAAGTTAAACCCACGAATAAAACTCCATAAGACAACAAGTTTTAAAGAAATTATTTTGGGGCAACAATCTTCTACAAAGAAAAGAAACCGGTCAAATACGACTTGCGGAGTTCCAAATAATATAATTTTAAATATATTTCTATTTTTAAAATCGTAGAAAGTAGTAGAAAAAACAGAAAACCTAATTAAATTATTTTATTGTAAGCTTTTGTGCCAGAACATGATTGTTTCCGAATTTAATAAAGTAAGACACGAGTCACTTTTCATTACTGCTAAGAAAAATGATGTGAAGAATTTAATGTCGGTTTGCTCTCACTGACAGTCATAGTATAGTTCTTTATTAAGCATCACAATTAACATTTAACGCGGCAGACACCAGACACAATTAATGACTAATTGTTTTAGACCACCGGATGTCACACCGCTGTTCAACAGATTAATATTACCGCATTATATAAACCTGTGATTAAATACATAATAATCTTACCAAGAAAAAATATAAGAACAAAAAAACGTAATCTAAAAGACCGTTACCAGTAGGCAACGTTCCCAAAACGCTTACTGAATTGCTATAAGCCATTGGGCTATACGACCCCCATGGTTGCAGGGGTCTCGTCCACAAAAGACTCAAATAAGCTAACGGCTGTTTATGACTTTGTTTGCGCCTTTTGAGGGTCCCAGTAGATAGAATAGATATAGATATAGAATAGGAAGTGTAACAGCTTGGAATTGGAGGAATCTATCAATGTGACTGTTTAACGATAGGAGGCACTGAATACACAAACACGACTTCTAAGTTTAAGCCTGGGCACGATCTGCAGAGCTTATGCAGCTTTGAATAAGATATTCCTGCCTTTGCTATGATCGGTCTATCCCAACTGTTGCGATAAAAGATATCTTGGAGAATCAGTGCAAACTACCTCAGGCCAGTTCCAGGCCTTATCTAGAAAAGCAATACCTACCTATCTAAATTATTGTAAGAAAGACCTCGAATATTTTGTGAAATTTTTAGTAATGTAGACCGAGGTCAGAAAAGCGGGAAGTGCCACCCAGGCCTCCCAAATTCACTGGACTAAGCCTGGATAGTAGGTAATACGGTTTTTAAAACTTTTCCTGAAATAAAACAGCTTTCCTAATTTCCCAATCCCTGCAATACTTCTCCTAGGATCAAAGAGGATACCCAATATACAATATACCGATACGCATACTAAATTACAAAGTTGTACTTACATAATAGCGCTCAAAATTTCGTATAGTAGACGATCAGTGACTTTATAAATAATCGAGATCTTAACAATTTAAACGCCATGACGGACACATGGTGTCCGATAAACAATAGAATTTGCATTGTGTCTGCTGTCTGGCAGTCAAAGTGTTATTTTGTTTTTTTTTTTTAATTCTTCTTTTTTATATGGGACTGGGACACTCTACACGTACAACGTACTCGTACCTATATGAGTTCCATCATACCCTAAAATACGTTATACATCACCAATACTTTAATTACAATATTTGGGCCATGAATTCTAACAGAACTAATTTTAAATTATGTTTTAGTAATTCTAAGTTTGTTAGACGTCGTCCCCCGGCAATTACTAAGTGCTTTCATTAATTAAAATTAATAACGCGTTGATGAACTTATTACTCAACTTGCTAAGAATAAATTGCTTTGGAAAAAAAAACTGACTGATAAAAATGTGCTCCTTTTATTCCAAATTGGGAATATCGTAAAACAATTCAAATCGTTCTGAACCATTTATGCGCGATCATTTACGAATAATTATAACCGTAGCTGTTTCAAAAAGGATTGTCTTCAAATTTATCAGGTTAAGTCACATTTTAGAAGTGGTAAAGTATCTATATCTTACCCTTAGCATTAAGTTTTATATAAGATACCGTTAATCATAATTTGTGACTGATGTAATTCAATCGCCGACTGGACGCTGAACCACTAATTATGCTTGTATGATTTGGCCATGGTGCCAAGTAGTCGTGTAATGCCATACATACTGCTCGATAAAGCTGAGTATAAATCCTATTTACACACCCAAATATTGCCCGCTTTTTTCATATTGGTAAATAGTTACCTGAAATTTATGGGAAGGAAATGAACAATCGTGACTTTCACGAACCATTTCCAAGATTTACTGCTTTTTCACGCACCATCTTGAGTGTCGACTGTTTTATCGAGATGTTTTATCGTACGTTTAGCTAAAAGTTCCGTCCCACTTTTGCACTTTCCAAATAATATCAGTGGAACATTAAAATTTCATGAAACTCCGAACTTTGCGACTCTCTTCGCCTTCACAATTAAAAAGTTTAGTTGGTAGAATTATGTCAAAATAAAACGTTAACTATTTACAGTTTAAGTTATCAACTCGAGATTATTAAGAGGAACGCGAAGTTTTCAGCATTGTTTAGTTGGTTTAAGTATGTTGTATTACTTTTATATACTTTGGTTTAACAAAATTACTTTGAACCATGTTCAAAGTTCATTTTGTTGGGGACATAATTATCACTTAGTGGAAATAAATTGGATGATGTGAAAATGCGGAGTGTTGTACTAACAAATTACATTTTATTAATAGTCTCGGCTATTTTGTCATTTGGATATTGGAATTTGGTTTAAATATTACATAATTTTCTTTAATTAATAGTTATGTAAGTATCTTTCAAACTTTTTTTGTAATGTGAGCTAAATTAGGTAATATGGCTCCAGGCGATATTGCTATACCTAACATAAGTTTAGAAGACTATAAAAAAGTATTATATTTTTCTTTCGTCGACAAGTGTAAATAAATACTAAACAAATAAATACTTCTTTCAAATACTAACTTCCTGTAAATACTTTGCATTCTATACATTTCATTAGGTATTACTATTATTACTCGCATATAAACACTTTTTAACTGATACGAGCGATATAATGAAACTTGAAATATACAATACTTATTCATGATGTCTTTAAAATAAACTCAGATAATATTTTATGTATACTTGACCGCAAGTTGTTTCTAGTTATAACAGTTAGATTATTCTCTTTTGTTCTATTTTTAACACCAGATTCAGGCACTGTTATGCTTGAAATGCGAAAAATTAAATTATAATGTTATTTTAGAATAACAAAACAAACTTTTTTGTGTAGCGACCTTAAACCGTGGCTCGGAATGTTTCCGAGCCGAGAACAATAAATACGTAAAAATGTACAATGTACAATAGTTTTACTTGTACAGTCGGCAAAGGAGTTGGGTTGGCAGGGCGCTAGTTTCGGTTGTAATTTCTTTAAGATGTTATCAATATAATTAAATTTTACCGTATTTTCTGCAATGATATGACTGAAACCTATACACAACTAAACAATTTTACACCACCACAAGTGAGCTTCCACAAAAAAACTTCATCTTTAACCTAACCTAACCTAACACCTTTGCCGACTGTACGTAGATGAGAAGGCATACACTAATTATCTATCTAATCAATGATTCCAGAAACTGAAACATACACAACCTTGTCAGGAAATTTGACTTAATTATCTAAGACCCAAGACCTTGAGGGCTTTTGAGGGTGTAACCACTATTAAACAACAAGTTGCGGTGGCTTCGCTTCGCAAAAACAGGCTTACAATAGTTTATGTTTCCTACCATGGCTTGATATGAGCTTATATAATTTCGGCGAAATATTTGACGTCCTAACCTATAGCATAAAACTATCCAATTACCAGTTCAATTGATAACCGACTATAAATGTATCGGATTGCTGAGTAGTGACTACCAAAACGAAATGATTACCAATTACTAGAAGTGTCCACCTCTGAATCCGATATTTTTGGTATTTGAATGAAGTTGAACCTACCTACTTGTGTAGTATATAACTTGTTCTACAATATCAACTAAGCTTCTTGTACACTAGTCCTATTTCGTTGCAGATTAATGGTGGAATTAACTCGACACCTTTATTTTACTGGAGAAAACGTGAAGACGAGTTGAGATTTAGCGTACACGTGCCGCGTGTATAGTTTCAGAATTATTACAGTTTATATTCGGTGTAGGATTTACTCTACGTTTGTATATTATGGCATTTATCAATTTAATTTAATCCTTCATTTAGAATATAAGTGTTTTAGAACTGAAGTCCTTCAATTCTAACTACGTGAAGGATGATTGAAGAAATTATAATTATTTTAAATGTTATTACATACTTAATATATATTTATTGTAAAACGTCACCATTCCAAATAATTCTTCTTCTTCTTTATCGTATAAGTAGTTGATGAACAATCTGATGTCACAGTTTAAACCGTCCGTAGGCCTATAAACAGCCAACTTTATTTTTGGAAATAAAAGCAAAGAGACAACATGAGTTTATAATTTAGTTTCATGTTTATGACATATTTCACTTCTGAGTAAATTATCTACAATATTTCTAGCAAAAAAATCACTTCGATCAATTCACCACTTAGATACAAAATTAAATAAGACGTTCGGAAATTCTCGAGTTTCCCCTAAATGTAGTTACTATCGTAATTTGAGACTATTTGCTCATAATTCCATACCTATGTTTTCACTTACAGGGAACGGATAGAAGTTGAAGATCTTATTGATGTCGTAATGGCATATGTATTCATAAATATAGACTGAATTATGTATGGTGTTTTTGAAAATACATTTTCAATCCTCTTAGAAGGAATAGTAATTCTTATAGCTATTATAAAAAACCTGGCCAAGAGCGAATCGGACTCGCGCGCAAAGGGACCGTAGTCTAGGTTAGATTAAGGTTGTTTAAAATTAAAACATTAATTATATCTGGCATTTCTGTTTAATTTATAGTTTCTGGGAATATCAAGCCTGATATAGTATTTATTCTTGTTTTGGCTCGTTTTGAAAAAAAAAACTACTAAAACTAGTAATTACAATAGGTGTTGGTAAAATGAAAAATATAAATTAAACAAAAAAACAGAGCTTTGAACAGTCTTAAGCATTCTTAAACATAGAAAACTGGACCACGAATTGTAATTATATTTTATTAAACTAATTAGAAACAATTAGTTAGAAGATAAAAGTCGTTAACTTTTTATTTGCTTAACCTAAAAAGAAAGCTCCATTAAATAAGAGTTTAATTTGTACCAAATGAGATTAAGGAAGCTTGAAGTAGGTGGAACAAAAACAGTCCAGAAAAAGATGTTTCCGTCCAATTGAAAGAAAATGTTACTTCCGATGTGTGACCAAGATTGATAAACTTCCTCAGTGGGAATGGAACGGCCCCTTGCGATTTAGTACCGTTTTCTTTTGAGTTTGAGAACCATATTAAATCTACTGGGTGCCGTTTGTCATTCAATAAAGTTTTAAGTTATGATTATGTTGCGTCTAATTGGGTGTTACAATCATTGCTGGTTTTTTGTTTCACTTGTTTAAAAAATATGTATATATGTCTGCGCAGATAGTGAGCATCAGCAAGCCAGACAATTTTTCCATGACTTTAAGAGCTGATGGAATCTTGAGCAATAAACTCACACGAAGGACAAAACGACTACCACCCATAATGCCGCGATGCCCGTGGTCATTGACGGACGAGACACACTGTGGCTGCTCGGGGATTTGTACAATATCACCAATCTGACCTTTTCGTATTGGTGATACCTATACCTGGCATGACTAGAACCAAGGAAACCTAAAAGAAAAGTGCTCTGTTTACGCTGACTACTAAAAACCACATTGAACTATTTCTAATAACTCTATTTGATAATAATCTTACACAGTCTGTATTTATTTTATTTAGAAAAAACTCACTGTAATCCTATCAAGAAAACTTTTTTGTTCTCTTGAAAAAGTCTTAGTAAGTCTTTGCCGACTGTATAAATAAACAGTTGCTTAGAAAAAAACAACGTTTATCCAACTTAACAGACATTTTACAACAGTAATAACTGTAAAATAAAAAAATATTTCTTTTTGAATAAAAATATAACTTTAAATAAAAAATATAAACATTATAAGTACCTATACACTATACAGTAATAAAAATATTAATTGTGGTGGCAGTATCTTTGATATTTTGTTGTATAATAATTTTCTTTTCAATTTAATGATATCATTCACATGCTCTTTATAACCAAAATAGCTGGACATCAACTACATGTAACATCTACTTACTTTTTTTTTCATGTGAGTAGGTAAATGATTAATTAATCTATGCCATTAAAACTGCGAAAGTATTCTCCCGGAACCAAACCAACTAAATCCCAAAAGATCCCAAAGAATAAAGTTTCATACCCCGCATAATAAATTGAGTCATCGTCATTGGCATCGTCATCTATTTGTCTTGGCCTACTAAGACAAGAGGTATCCTCCTCGACGAGCTGGATAGGAGCTACCTTATTAGGTAGAAAAGGAAGGTATCCATAAGGTCTTCGTCTCCTCGAGATATTTTTTTTTACAAAAGTTTTGGTGCTAATATGAGTATGACTAATAATTTATTGTTACTATTTGCGTCCGAATAAATACCAAAAAAAGTGAATACCTAAGTACCAAGACCTGATACTGTCAGTTACAAAACTTCGTCCATGTAAAAAGCCCACCTCACAATTCATGGCCCCATATATTTTCTTCCTTTAATTAGTTGAAGAGTTTCGAGACAGTTTTAATTTTCTTAGAAAACCGACGGAGTTTTATCTTTGAGCTAACTTGAAGATCATACATACACATCCACTTAAAATAAGCATAACTATTAATGATTAATACTGTCAGTGAAATAAACATGAGAACTTTAATACTTATAGTATAAAGAAAGTAATCTTATAAAGTTACAATAAACAAATACGATACTCATAAGATTCGATTATGAAAAAATAAGGTAAATAACCATTTAATATTATTCTAAGGCCCACTTTAGTGAATTAGCGGCTGAAATGTAATTAGCAAATCACAATTTGTACTGTTTATTATGTACTAATCATATTTAAGTTATTTGAATAATTAATTAAGTTATTTATTCAAATTAAGAGCTTAGTGAATGTGGGCCTACTTTATATTAATAAGAACTTACTAAATTACTAGCGCAGTCGCAGAGGTACATTGAAAGTATAAATTGTTGAAGTATTAATTTATTGTTTATGATGAACTGTATTATTGGTAAATTGTAACTAATGTGTTTATTGTAACGTAATGTATTGATGGATCCATAGCATCGCTTTGGTTTAGGTACTGTAAAGATGCTATGTAGATAAGATAAATAAATAAATAAAAACTTATATACTTTCTACTTTATATTAATAAAAACTTTTGATACACAGAACAAAGTGCCAGTCCCATCATGATAATATGATTGTATTTGTGATGTGAAACGTTTCTCCCACATCACAAACCGTACCTACCACTATACCTATAACAATGTTTGCCAATTATTCGCAAAGAAGTTTTGGTTTGAAGCCATTTGGTTGGATAAGAATTTGGTAAATTAATTATGCTTAGATCTGTAAGTTTTGTTCAAGAATCTTGCTAAATTATTTATATTTGACTAGCTTTTTTCCGCGGCATCTCTCCCGTGGTACTTATTTCCGGTATAAAATAGATAATATGTCACTATCAGGCTCATAAACGAAGTCTGTAAAATCACGTAGGTAAATCTGTTGTTCTATTGGTTAAATGGTTTTTCTTCCTTTCTATTGCCGCGTGTTAAATGGATGAACAAACAAACACACTTCGATATTTACAATGTTAGTAGAAAGCAATGTAGAAAAAATTAATTTCGAAAATATTCCAATAAAGCGATCGAGATGGCGATTTAGCGCGACCTGTCTCAATAAACCTATCTCGCTATCTCGCTAAAGTTAAGTATCTCGTTCGCACATTGATGATATTAAATCGCAAATTATGAAGTTAAGTTGTAATGTTGTTTTCCATAACTTGGTTATTTGCGATTTTTCGATAATTTTAATATTAAGTAATTTATTTCATAAATGTATATTCAGTGATTTTATATCTTTTATGTGCGAGCGAGATAGTGGTTTAGCCAGATAGGCTCCTCAATAAATGGTGTAAATGTTCAATACCTGCATATTTTAGATTGGGTTTTTATTTTGATTAAATATTGTCAAAGAATGTTGAGCTGAGATAGTAACTGTGATACCAAACGATACAAATACTACTCATCTCATAACTTCCCATAAATAGGTCACCAATAACCTTCTGATGGTGAATTGAAAAGGTTTATTGAGGTTTATTCTATAGATACCTATAGGCTTATCTTACAGATACAATATATATAAGCAGAAGGTTTTTCATTCATTCTTCGTACACAAAGAACTGTATCAAATAAAGCGCCAAATTTCTTTCAATACGGACATCGTTAGGATTTTTTTTTTCAATTTTGTTTTTTATTGTAAAATGATCTGAGACGCTATTCTATAAAAAAGCTTAGTATTTTATCAATTCTTGGCTGCGTTTCGTTACCAAATTGTAATGTTTTAGAGTTCCGTTGTGAACTAGAAACCCTTATAGTTTCGACACGTGAACTACCATTCAAATTACTCCTACACCAGTTATAGTAAGATCTATCTACATACATTAATTATTTAGATAAGGGTTTTTTTATGTCAAGAATCGGAGGATCTGACTTTTTTTTGGGTCACTGATCCATTTAAATAAGTCAAAAACACACACACACGCCACGTTGTAAAAACAAAAAAAATGTACTAACCACATCAATGATGTGATGCAAGGATACGCCAAAGGTGACGAGAAGGGGTTGCGAGGAATTCTCCACGGGTCTCACTGAAGCATCGTACTTCGTCATCAGATGCCGCACCAACCGATACTCATCGTCGCAGCACACAGCACCTGTACACAAAAACAATAGGCACATTAGAACCTCTTGACGGAATTTAGGTTACAGCAGAGATTAGCCATATATAGGAAAAATTATAAAGCACAATTGTGTACTCAAACACAGATGCACTCTCCTCACTCTTATTTTCCAATGGACTAGGACAGCAATCCGACAGGAAGGAGAGAGATCAGGCCTGCGCCTTTACGTTTACGTGCCCTCCGGGGCTCAGAGCTCTAACTAAAATATTGGCGTGAAATGATAGTATTCATACTCAGTTGTGGTCCTTTTGATCTTTGGTATGAAAAGAAAAAAAATAATTGACTTTATTGGGTATAAAAATCTGAGCACGTACGAATTATTGGCATTTTACTTTAGGTGTACCGATTGTAATTGACATTGACACGTCCCCTAAGTGCAATGCTGCGACGTGTATGAAATCGACAATTTCAATAGTAAACCAGATCATACATCATACATTATTAATGTCCCTAGACATATTTATTTTAAGAGAAAACTTTAAAAAGGTACCTATCATGAATTTATGGTACAATATTATGTTGTATAACTTGTTAATAACTTATTTTTAAAACTTAAATTAACTGTCTACGTTGAAATTTTTAGCATGGTTGATCAAGAATCCAGCTAGGACAAGGAGGAAGAAAAGAATCATGATCATTACTATTATGGTAACATATGGCTAGTCAAGCACTTACATTTTCAAAAGTAGTGAACTCGTACTATAGCCATTTTTAAGCTCTAAATTTTCCACGATTATTATAACTGTCATCAAAATTAATCGCATTGTTAACCGGCCTCTAAAAAGACGGAGATTATTCTATTTTGACAGTCTTTGTAGAACAGTTCATCCATAGTTTTTAAAACAACATATTTTTCTTCATAACCGATTCCGACTACCTAGTAGCTAGCACATCTACGAGTATAATACATATTAAAACCAAGCTCATAATATCAGCTGTGGTTTCCCATACAGGGGCTTGTGTTTTATAGGTACCTATATTTTCTGGTGACATCTCGATTTTCGCGAATCGTGTTCGTTGCTATATTTATCTTCTAAGCCTTGATTTTTTTATTTACCAACCTTTCACTTACAAAATAAGATGTAATAGAGTAACGGAGGAAACACGAATTGAGATATGATATCTTATAACGATCAGCAAATGTTTGCGAGTATTAAAGATATCGAAAGTAGGCAATATTTAATAAAAAGATTTTGCTTTTGTAAGTACTCCAAGTTTTCTGATTGCATTATATGTAACTGGTTTATATTAGAACGCTGTATAAGTGTTACAAAATGTCTCTTCCCGTGGCCTTAACTACACTGGCCATCAAAACTTAGTACCACACTTTAAAAATTGCAATAACTTTAGTACCTACATAAAATGTACACATAAAATATATTTTTGAAATAAAAAGGATTATAAAAAGAATGGTTTTTTTTTAAATTTATAACAAACTTCAAATAAAATTGATAAAATTTGCTATAAAAGAAACGCTTTTTTAACAAGAGGTATACAAATTTAAATGAACACTGTACTACCAGCAGGTACCACAGGCTGTTAGAGATAGCTCACTGTCATACTGGATACTGTTGTATGTCACCCCAACGAGCCATATGTAGATATTATCTAGTGCAAAATCTTATTTCAAGCTTTACTAAACTTTTAAAATGATTAGGTTGAAAGATCTTTAGAATCTAAAAAATAATACGTTTTATTTCAATATTTTCTGACAACGCGAAACGCGTTTAATCTTCACAATTCACTAAAGTTCTCAATTATAAAGTTTCTATTTCTCTGACACTGAACGTCTAACTTTGGAATGTTTGACCACGGGGTTTGAGGTCACCCGTCAACTTGGATATCTCATTTTCTGGAGAGACAAGATCTTGACATTATATTTATTTAATCGTATCTGACCTTTCAACAGATAATGGTTTATATCTCCATATTTGTAATTCCACACAGATTTTAACACAAGAGTAAAAAAGATTTCATTAGAAACTGAAAAAGCACAAAAATGGCGTAGTACAAAATTTAAGTTACATGTTATGTTACAGTGTTTTAAGCCATTACAACGTAGTATTGATTATAATGATATCATAAAATACGTCCTATGTAGGTACCTTAAAACATTTACTGGGCTAAATTTCACCTTCCTACTGACACTCGCCCAGGGGGTTTTTGCTTTCATCTCAGCTCATTATGTACCTACATAAGTTGAGCCATGGTACTGTTTTTATCAAATAATTATATACTATATATTATATCCTTATAATATCGGATATATTATTATTATATACGGGGTATCTTACTATTTTTTATTGGTTCTTTCGCCAGTATAATAATTGCAAACTTCTGTTTAGTACTAATTTGACAACCTATATATTTAATACGTTACCTTAGCCTGTATTATAATAACCACATATTATAATTATCTCGTAGATAATATCTAACTAACTTCAAAGAATATCGATATTAACGTTGAAATTAAACCGAAACAACATTTCATAAACAATAAACTTCAAAATACGACATTGGTGTTCATTTTATGAAGCGGAATTACATAACACATGTTTACAACGAAATAAAAATGAATTCTAACGCAAGTGTATTTTATTCCGGCCCATAAAGCGTCCAGCGCTTTATTTTCACTTGTGCTATCAACCGCTGGTGCTAATTGTCCTACAGGTCTACGCAAATTGCAAATCTAAATGAAGGATTTATTTAGGATTAACCGAGGATTAACTTAGCTCCATTTAAATAAAAGAATATGAACAAAATTCATTATTTTTTATGAAAATATGAAAGAATATAAATAGGCATATTATGATATACAGGAGTATCTTAATGACAGGATTTAATAATTATTATTTAATATTGACACTAAAAAATTGGTAGTCTACTTATTTCGCTATTTGACATAAAATTAAAAATGTTCTACTTGACATTTTATTCCTATATTTTGACATCAAATTATGAATTCTGTTTTATGTAATCTGTTTTCTTAGATGTAGATACTCTAATTTAATGTCAGACTATGTGTAGCTAAATCACAATAATATGGCATGCTGAATGGCTGAATATAGCTACTCGAAAACTTTTTGTAAGATCTGTACTACATACCTACCTATATTCGCAATAAATTATTTTGAATTTGAATTTGAATTTATTTTCATAAAAAAACAACACTAACATATTTGAATAACCACTGCACATAACAAGAGCTGTGTATTGCCACAGAACAGGATTCTCTGCACACGATTCGCGGTTCTAGTTCAATTGACACTCCATTGTAGATTTTATGTCAACAAATTTTTCGGTGACAATATTTGTAGTCATTTTAATCCAACCATGAGGATGTTTGGTTGGACTTAACAATGAAGTCGAAACCAATTTCGTTATATTTGCAAATGTTGGGAAGGAAACTTCTGCTGTTGAAGTATCGTGTTATTTCTTACAGTAACTTTATGTGCTCAACTTACGTATTTATAAGATTAACTTTACTATCTATCAGATTTGTTCAAGTAGGTATACCTACCTATATCTTTGTAAGTTTCGACCCCACGCTAATCCTTGATTTACGTCACAATAACAAGAAAAATAAGTGTCCTGTCAACGGCTAATCTCCACTTTAATAAGAACTCTGAGACAAGGCCATAAAAATGAAGTAACGGCAAATAAGTTGTTATCCACAAACTAAGAAGTATCGACATACCTTTATAGGTAGTTCAAACTTTGTTTATCGGCCAGGCGTAAACATTCTGTTAGCATCATGAACAAACGATAAACCTCCATTATAGAATATCGATCGGCTCTGATAATACCGTCACAACAAAACTTTATAACCAGATTAAACCAATAAAGTCTTTCCATTATCCGGACTGTTTGTTAAGTGCTAATTTCCAAATTTAAGCTAAGTTTTTAGTAGAAATAATATTTTACTCACGATGTAGGAGGCAATCGTAGTGTGGATAACATTTATTTTTTTCTAAAAAACCTTTTCTG
The DNA here is from genome assembly GCA_936450705.2 of Protodeltote pygarga. Lineage (NCBI taxonomy): Eukaryota > Metazoa > Arthropoda > Insecta > Lepidoptera > Noctuidae > Protodeltote > Protodeltote pygarga. The sequence continues at coordinate 6,820,231 of OW388249.2, read as the reverse complement.
GAAACAGCTGTTTTGGCTATACAGAATAACATCCTTTTTTAAAAATAATATTATATTTTTTGGAGGAGTTTTTTGACGCATTATAAGTTTGTTTTAATTTTATTTTTTTACTTTGATGTATATATTACTTTATATTTAGGTTTATTGTATTTAGGTTTGTATATAATAGATAGGTAGTCTTATTTAGTATAATTAAGTATTTTATTTTTTTAGTATGTAACTTGTAAATACCCAATTGATATTATATTTTACTGATACTGATTATCAAGGTGGAGTAAGATATTATGTCTAAAATAATTATACAATATAGGTACCTATAGTCGTCTTAGAAATTTGTGGTGTTGAAAGTACTTATGCATGGACCCATAAAGACTTTTCCACGAGTAAAAAAAAGGATTGATCATCAACTAAACTATTATAAGACAATCACGATAAAAAATAAGCTAGCATCGTATAATCGGATGGATGTTATTGGAGTATTAAGAAAAAAATCCTTTAGAGTCCGATTGTGTTTCATAATAAAGGTCGTTAACACTTATTGAACATTTTATTGTCTATCCCAGGGCTTACCAAACTGTGCGCCGCGGTCCACACAGAATACCTGTCTTTAACGATACGACCGAGTCGTGTAAGCGCCGCGCGCATTCTGATCAGTTTCTTATAAAAATTATAAATGTTATTTGAAGTTTTTTTGATAATTTGTTACTTGCTAGCCAAGTGGTAGGTACTTTTTGGGCCGAGGGGGTAAGCGCAAAGAAATGGCAAAGTCCCAAGGGCGTAACGGTAAAAGTGTCTATCCGAACATCGCGTCGTGTGCTTGTCCAGCCAGCCTAGATTAGGTTTAAGTTTGATGCATTCGTTTAGATTTATAACTATTGTCAACTATATTGGAACCTACTAACGTGTATAGAGCAGAACATTGCACAATGTTCATTGTTCAGTCATTTGTATTAATTCTATTATCCCTGTACAAACTAACATATCTTAATTGCTCCATTTAATTACAACGGTTAAGGCAACGTACATAAATTCAAGATTTTCATAAATTCAAGGTCTCCACACTGTCAGTTCCCTGCTTGTAATGTACTCGTGTGACACACTTAAAGGACGAATTTTAAGAGACGCAGAAATGTAAGCAATTAAATCGTCTTAAGTGTAAGTTGAAATGGGTTGATTTGAAATGAGTTAATTTACTTCCTTTGGGATAAAAAAAAACTACTACATAGAATTATTACAAAAACTGTTGTTTGCACACTTTAGATTTGCAAATTATGTCGTTTTCAGTGACTTATCGTATGGCAGGCGGGAATCAAAACGTTTTAAATCGACACTTTCATTGAGTCATACCGATAGTAATTTTAATTATTTTTTATTTAAATGAAATACGCGATTTTTTAAATTTATTTATTTGAATTTTAAATGAAATGAAATGAAATTTATTTAAATGAACGATTAAAAGAGTCGTGTTTGCACTGACACAAAAAGATTTAGGACCTGTTTCACAGTCTACGAATTCGCATTATCTACGTGCGGCGGACTAATACACAGAACAGAAAAAACCACTTACAAACGTAATTATATATATAAAAATGAAACCCGTTTTCCGTTGTCACGACATAGCATGAAAACGGCTTGACCGATTTGGCTGATTTTGGTCTTGAATTATTTGTGGAGATCCAGGGAAGATGTAAAGGTGAGAAAAAGGGGTAGAGTAGGGTAGGGTAGGGGTAGAGTAGAGTAGGGTAGGGTAGGGGTAGAGTAGGGTAGGGTAGCGGTATAGTAGGGTAGGGTAGCGGTATAGTAGGGTAGGGGTAGTGTAGGGTAGGGTAGGGGTAGTGTAGGGTAGGGTAGGGGTAGCGTAGTGGGTAAAGTAGGGTAGGGGTAGAGTAGGTTAGGGGTAGAGTAGGGTAGGGATAGAGTAGGTTAGGGGTAGAATAGGGTAGTGGGTAGAGTAGGATAGTGGGTAGAGTAGGGTAGGGGTAGAATAGGCCTTGAAGTAGGATAATCACGCGTACGAAGTCGCGCGGGGCAGCTAGTTCATTATAAAATACATAAGTAATTGGTGACTAATTTGGGAAGATTTATACTATCGTCGAGTAATTTCGAGATTAAATTAATTATAACCGTCACTGTTACGCAATTCATTTTTTAGTACAGTCAACCGCATGACAGTACTGACACTGAACTACAAAAATAGCCTTTACTGCTACGTAATAAGGGTGCTGTCAATGTCAAATTGTTACCACTGATGTGCGGTTGACTGTACCTACGCTGGTACTATCAAATTAATTATGCAGTGTATTTCTTGAGAAATTGCAGCAGACAGTATAAAACTTAGTACACCCAATAATTAAAATAATATTGCTGACTTAATTATTAATTTACAAACAACTGGCCCAAAATCTCGACAAAGGAAACAGAAAAGCCAACGACCAATAAAAATATAAAAGCTTTTGTTTGATTAATTTCTGTACCGTATACTGTACACTAAAAACTTTTTTTATTTTGTCGATTAAATTAAAATACAAGCTGAAGGAAACTCGTGAACTTTGATTGGCCTCGATTACGAACTCATTTTATATTCCCTTGTCGTTTGTCAATCACATTTTTTGTGAAAGCCTGTAGGTAAATAGTTGGATAAAAATGTGTGTTGGATGTCAGAACAAATGGCTTCGTGGAATAAAAAAAGGTAGACGAAAATTTGAATTCGATCGAATTGCTAAGGTACTTTTATTTTTAAAAAATACCCACGATTGGCGTGGTAGGATTTTTTTAGTAAATACAAATTCTTACCAATATCGCCTAATATTTTCAATACAAAACTGTCTTTTTGACGTTCTGACGTCTCAACTATCAGTAGTTGATCAAAACGTCAAAATACGAGTTAAGTTATCCCGGAAATGTCCGGAAAAGGGTGAAGGATACTTCTTTATTCTTATCCCAAAACTAACTTAGTTGACGAAGAAATATCTAATAAGATTTAGAAAGTAGATCCAGGTCCAGGTCCATACCAATGAAATGAAAACTAGTTTTAAACGTCCGCGCTTTATCTTAATTATATCCTGTTGTGAAACCTAGACTTGTATTTTTTGAGATTAGAGCGGTATAAAATATAGATTATTTAGCTTGGTAGTTATATTTATTTACTAGATAACCCCATATACATTGAACTGTCAAAAATCCCACAAAAAAAAATCGCATATTTTCCAATTATCCGGGCAATTTTTTTAGTCTTAAACTCATTATAAGTCTTAACAATAAATATATTTAGAGATACAAAGAAGATACTTTTTTTAATCTAGGCAAAGTTGCAGCATTTAAAAAAAAGAATAAAATATAATAAATGTTGTACATTATTCATTTTAAATATGTCACTTTTGAACACAATATCAGTTCTTGTCATCCCACGCGGTCGTAAACATCTCGTAGGTGAGGGTTATAAATTGATAGTGGGTACAGTTAACTGTCATTTTTATTAGATCGCATAACTTATAACATGGTACATATTTACCAACTAGTTACTGTACTATTTATTCGATAAACTTGCCGCTTGTCTGCTTAAGTCTGTATAGTATGCCACTTGTATAGTCACGGACAAAATTTTATAGGTATAATGTTGTGGAATTATGTGATCAATCAATATGGTCAATCTTACCCACGATATAGGAGAAAATTCTAGTGTATTCTAAATTCGTATGTATTCTTCTAAAATAAATAAAAACAAAATTGTCTTAAAAATAAAATAGGTTAAGTTATGTAACAGTATCTTGCTTTCTACATATAAATGCAAAAAAAAATTGATTAATTAAAGATCGAGAAATGAGACACGATTGGAAATCTAGATTTCAGATAGAATTTTGTAGAATTGGCTTTTGAAAAAATCCACATGCTAACACAAGTTTTTATATTTATCTGCTTTACCTTGTATCTAAACCTACATATTTAAATTAATGCTAACTTCTAACACATTCTGTTGTGGATTATTTAAATGATAATTATGCTATTAAAGCGATAATATTGAACTGATTGCCTATTAAACCAAACGATTGTCATTCTAGTTTCAGGTAACGGTTTGCCATAAGGCAAATGATAAAAGTTTTGTTTTAAAGGTACATATCAGCGCATAAAACTGAATGAGAATTTCCTTAAAGATCTAAATGAAGGGTCCTTATGCCCTTAATACAAGATAACCGTTACACGAAACTAGACTACTAATAATAACTTATTATTTACGCTCTCATAACTTAAAAGGGCATATTAACAGTAATGAGATAGCCTAAGCGTGATAACGTGAAACCCAGGCACGCACCTCTTTTCGAATAATGTGCGTACGGGAAATTAATAAAACTTGCTAACATGGTGAGGGAAAACATCGTGAGGTAACCAACACAACAGAGATTTTTCAGCGTCATGGGTGTAATTTGTATGTAACTGTACCCACGATATAGAAGAAAATCCTATGTGCCTGCTGATAGGATTAAAAAAAAAGAGAATTTGTGAGAAGCAGCCCGCAGGTGCCCGGTTAATGGCAATAGGTTCGTCCCCTATTACATGGGACTAGTCGTAAAACAACCGTTTAAATCAACAATTTAAAACCCCCAAACATATATACACCTCTGTCACACCCTTTGGGGGCAAACAGTCGTGATATTTGTCATAAATTGACGTAATTTAAATTTAATTAACACAAAAACAGTTGAACAACTTAATTAGGTTCCTGTTTATTGAGCTATTTATAATGTTTCAACTGCTTTCCCTTTGCGAGTGATGCAAGTTTATTTCCGAAGCAATTTAAAACTGCGAACATCTTAAGAGGTGAACTGTGAACTTTTAAAACGTTTTTCGCTTTTGATTAATGTTTGCTTCGCTGTTCGACGGAAACAAAATTTGTAGGCAACATTATGAACCGCTTAAATCGCTTCTAAACGATACGATACTCGATTGAAATGTCGTACACAGTGTGCTTACCTGTACCTTTTGAAACAAATTTCGAAGTCTGAAGTCAGCTGTGCGAATCAATTACGTGGCGATTTTCGAATATCGAATCTATTGACTTACAAAAAAATCTTATTAAATATACGACAGTACCTAAGTATTTTTTTTATTCTACGCGATACATACATACCTACATAATATTATAAAGAGGTCTTATTTTATTATAATAATACCTAATATAATATTTATTTATATATAGGTATGTACCTAACAATATATTTATTATATTCCGGCCATTTATAATGATTACATTTAGAGGAAATAGAAAGAAAAGATACGAGCGGGTCTTGAACAAGCGACAATCGCTTTACTGTGGCATCGCTGAGCTATCGTATCGCCCACACCCCTCGAATTCCCTTTCTACATCGTCTTAAAGATGACGTAAAAATTGCAACCAAACAAGGCGTCTCTTTTAAGGTGATGATGTTTTAAGTAAGAGTAAAGAATATTAACTTATACTACGTAAAGAAGTGAGCTTGCGATACTCGCAAGGTAAGCTGCCTAGTAGTCGAGATATAACGTTGAGTTTGTCTCCGAATTGGTTAAGGTTGGTTGTTGTTGCAACCCTATTGTAACGTACACCCAAAAAACGAGTGCAGACAAGTCGCCTCCACCACCTGAGCTTCTAGTAGTATGTAATATTAAACTTGGTTCGTTTGTATGAAGGGTTTTGATCGTAGGGGGGTAAAAAATGTTCCACTTATGGAAAACTACTCCCTAAGAATTCAATAGTAATTAAGTATTGTTCTTTCGTCGTTCGAGATTAGCACACAAACAATATGGTTTCTCTCTTTTGGGCTATGAATCTAATTAATTATGTATTGTAGTGAGAGCAGACAATATGTGTACCTATTACTGTTAAGCAATGAGGTCTTTATAGCCAATAAAATGTAAATGTTTACAGCACGAAACTACCGCCCCAAGTTCTATTTACTCAACAAAGTAGTGATCTTTACACAAACATATGTTTTAAATAGTTAACAAGGACACAGAAATAAATTTAGCATTAGTAGCCTCGTGTAGTTAACCAAAGTACTACTGTTTTATTTTAAATATGAAGTGCATATTATATTATTATTCATAATAATTATTAAAAACTGACCCCAATAGAATTTGGGAGGTCATATTAAGCTAGAAGGATGATGATATTATTAGTGATTAAGCTAGCTAACTGTGAAGAAAACACACATAAGAGATTTTTCAACGGTGTTTAAAGTCATGCTAGAGGCCTCCAGTCGGATTAAACTCTGACACTAAGTTTTTCATCAATCATTCAAAAGTCTTATTTCTTCTTAAGAAAGAAAACATCAATAAATAACAAGCTTCTACTCACGACCTCTATAGTATTATTTTAGGACATATATTATCCTATATTACTTAGGAATTAACTAACTTTGTATTAGTAAAAGTTCTTTTGGGTTCAGTAGTAGAGATTATCCCCTACATGTACATATCTACAAACTAACTTTATTTTACTTCTTTACAATGTCACCCACACATTTCGTAGCAAGTAAAAAGTTTAAGCCAAGTCTGAGACACACATACACAAGCAGAATAGGGTAGATGATCCTACTGTTTAAAATGGATACATGTAAGAAGATTAAAATATAACACAACGTCTATAGAATTCATCTAAATTGATAAAAAAATACAAATTACAAAGGGTTTCAAAATTGCTGGCTAAAAAAAGACAGTACATATATTAAAAGGATAAAATATACCTATAGAATACATACAAAATATATAGAAAAAGATAGATTATATGACATCATTTCTTAGAAACGTTAAAAAACCCATACGCATCAAAGCGATTGTCATTTCGCGGGAAGAGGATAGCGATTATCCGCTTCAGAGAATTACAGAGCTTATAACTTCGGCATTGATTCATCAATTTTTTTCCAGATGATGTATTAATTTTAATCTTCTTTAAAGTGATTAAAATATGTTTATATGTTGATGTTAATATATTTTTGCTCGTAACTGAATTTTAAGGTTTTTGATGTCATTATGATATGAATATTCAAACGTATACGCTTAATAAGATACATAAATCCTCCAATAAAGTCGCAAGAACTGCCGTCTTTCATTTCATCTTGCTCGAAGTATGCAAAATGTACAGTTAATAGGTTTCCTTTACGTATCGGATACAAATAGGATATAAAGGCAATATACCAGTGCTAACGACTGCCGTATTCTTGTGTATTGATGTTCCTTGAATCTTATTCATTATAGGATGAAACTCGACGTATCGCAGACTCGCAGTACTTAACATATTGCAGCCTATAAAAAGACATATACGACTGGCAACACTAAGATGGGTTGGCTTATGACAAGCCTTGAAGGGATTTGGAACATGACGAGGGTTCAGAAGGGACCCTACATTTACATTTATTGAAACAACAAATGTTGCTATTATTTTTAGATTTAAAACTTTTCTGATGTGTGAAATTCGAGATAGGAGAAGACATCTCTCATCAATCTACGTTTTCTTCTATCATAAGATAATACTTGAATTTATTGTATTTATGTGTCATGAGAATTTTAGTAACGCACACCATATTTTCAAGTACCTACAATACATCGCAAGCCCAATAATTTAAGAACAAGAAGTGGTCATAAAATTAAACCGAAATTAACATTCATTGAAACCAACCCCAATTCTAATACAATCGAAAAAGAATGAAACGCTATTTTTCTCTATGACTGTCTGTCAAGGGAACGAAGTAAACTTCGTGGTCATAGGATAACCATAATATGTAGCCTGTTGATTTTTTCACAGAATACATTTTACTTTATCCGCTTTATGTATGGAAAAAGGTGGCAAACAAACAAGCGAGTCACCTTATGGTAAGTGATCACCGCCCCCATAACAAAGTATTATTGAAAATTGAGATTAAATAAATGAAAATATCTTCCTGACCGAATTTCGATTATAGTGGCCAATTTCAACGGAGATTTACCAACTACACAGTGTAAAAGTTTGCGCCTACATAGGTGCACTCTCTATTCAACGGCTTTACATGCTTTCCGAGTGATAACTAATTTACAAGACGCACATCACTTATGAAAAGTTAGAGTTGCAAGACTTGGGTTCAAAACTGAGACCTCTGACTTCCCAGTCCAACGGTCAACGGTAGGCTATCATGGAGATTCAATATTGGTATAATAGTCATAAATATAATAATGAATAGAGGACAACCCTCACCTTGTTGTCATTATCAACAGTCGGCGTCGTGGTCGGTCCTGAATCAATAAGTCCCCAAATCTTCTGATAGGGTGTGCTAATAGTATGAAATTCAATTTCTAAACCCCTTTTATTATGCATGGAGTTAAATGTTACTTGTGATAGGACCAAATTCGATGTAAATGAGGATCCAAACTTCGCTCATACATCGCAGTCGGCACAGGCTTCCTAAAGACTTTTCCATACATTTAGTTACTTATCTTTGTAATTAGAATTGGGAGCCGAAAGTGATTACGTACTATGAAAATTAAACTATGTACTTAAAAGTTTCTATCGGAATAAATTACTGTAAAATTTTGTTTCTATTGTTCGTACTACGTAGGTACCACGTATTTATAGTTCTTCGTTTTAATAGATTGTTGGCTTATTTCAAAGTTTACTAAGTTCCTGTTTACTTATCTGACGGAAAATTTTATACAAATTCTGTTTTTACCTAGTGAGTATGTGAAACAACGCCTGTACATCATATAAGTTCGACAACTAAGTACACGATATCTCAAAGTCCGATTGCACGTTTGAGCGACAGGTCAAATCAATTCATACCTATATGACAGGTTGTTATAGGCTTGTAGCGACATGACGCAGGTTAATAAACATACGAGTACATACTCGAAAACAGCATATAAGTAAATATCGTATATTTTTATGTATAGGTAATATTATTATTTATATTTATTTATTTAGTATACCTATATGATGCAGAGTTACCATAATTAACAACACAAGGTGTAGAAAATATCTTCGCTCGTCTGAGTTCGTTTAGTCGAGGACAATTCCATGTTCCCGATAATTAGACATAGATACTTGCCTCATAAATCTATACAATCTATCTATGTATATAAAAATGAATTGCTGTTCGTTTATTTAGTCTCGCTAAAACTTGAGTACGGCTTGACCGATTTGGATAATTTTGGTTTTGAAATATGTGTAAAAGTCCAGGGAAAGTTTAAATATTAGAAAAATAAGTCAAACATTAGAATCACGGGTGCGAAGCCGCGTTAGGGTCAGCTGGTAACTTAATATTTCAATCTAAAATCCAATTTATTAAAAATTAACATTTTAAAACGGAACATTTTCTAAAGCTAAGCAACCATAAATATCCATTATCCTATACTAATTTACATAGGGTAATGGTGTTTTGCGAGCGATTTATTTAAGTAGAAATTTTATGTACAATTTAGAGTATTGAAAGATTCAGGGTCAGGGTCAGTTACCGCCCCCCTAACTTAAAAGGTGATATTTACTAGGGGTTATTTTTAAAGAGGTGATTTTGAGAAAATAAATGTTTTGTCTGATTGAAGTTGAAGTTCTGGAGTATTAGACAGTTTTTACTGTAAAAAAAAATTTTTTTTCTTAAGCTTTCAATTTTTTTAAATACTGTCATTTTGAAAAGGCCATAATTATTTTGTAAATATCGCTTTTCATCTTAAAAGTAGCAGAAAATAAGTTATGTTCACAATGAACTTCACAATTTACAAATACCCAAACCTAAACAAATCATTTCAAACCAAGCGCGAAATGAGAATCACTCAACAGCTACTCCAATCGTGTCATAATGTTATTGAGACCTTCTGGTCTCAGTCAACACGATTAGATTTGTCGTATCGTATCGTATTTGTCGTTTTATCGTATTACACTATGAAACACACAAAAAAGGCTAGGAAAAGTAAATTATCAAATCTTGTATACCTATAAATAAATAAACCAGCCTATTAATTATGCCACTGCAAGGCAAATTATATTTAGTTATAAATGTATACCTCTTCTCATACAAAGAGGAATCGAGCATTAATCACTATGGTAGCTCACTGCGTGTTGGATATCAGATCCAGGTCAATGTTCCTCACGATTTTTCCTTCACCGTTACTCCATGTGGTCTTAGATTAATTTAAAAAGTACAAGTTATGACATAAAAAATCACATTGGTACATGCCAGGTTCGAAACCACACCAATGCCACCACGAAACACTAACTGCAGTTAAGATCAAATCTTTGTTAAAAAGAAACAGCTACAATCACCTCACCATTAACGTTTAGTAAGTATTAAAGGATTATAATAATCCTTTATCCACAGATTAAACAAAAATTTTACCAGTGTCAAGGTCTCTTTGCAAATAAAAAAATTGAATGAAAATTGTGTTATTTAGAAAAATGTTCCACAATGGTGTGAAACTGTGAAAAGCGTTAGAGTATTCAAGGAGGCTTTTTTAGGCAACGTTTTCTTGCCTATTGTCCAGGTCCACTTGACTGAAAGTAACGTATCACACTCATTAGCTGCTTGAAATGTTTTCCGTCCATATAGCGAGTTGCTATTCCCAAAACGAAGCGTTGAAAAACGGGAAAACTGCGTAACTATATTTCTGTCTTCATAGACTCACAGACTCACGCCTGTATTCCCCAGAGGGGGTAGGCAGAGTGTATACATAACGTTTCGCCGGCTATGTTATAAGCCCCATGTATTAGGGGTTGAGGCTATTGCAATTAACCGGGCACAATTCCAGACTCCGTGCTGCTACTAAGAGTTCCTAATGGAAAAATCCAATAACAGTTTGCCCGACCTGGGGATCAAATCCAGGACCACTACACCAACAAGGCTGTCTGTTCTGTTTTTTAATCATTTTATAAAAGTAACCAAGTATTGTTTGTTTCAGTTTGCGTAGTGTTTCAGTGAGTTGCTTTCTGCGCTGGATTTCAATTCCCACTCAGCTAAATATTAGTGTGATCAACTAATATTTGTTCTGGTCCCAGTGCATTTATAATTTCTATATGCATTGTGTAATAACATAAAAGCAATTAAATTAAGTAATTAGTATTGTGTAATTATATTTATGTACCTAATTGCATATTAAATAGTGTTCTGAAGTTAAACAATATTAAACCAGCCTATAACTGTCTCACTGCAGGGCAAAGGCCATCACCAACGAGCATCACCACGTTATCTTACTGCATGTTGGCAATTTCAGACTATTAAGTCCAGGTATCCTCGCGATGTATTCCTTCACTGTGCACCGTTAGTTAATAGTTTCTTATAAGATTAACTATATGACCTTGAAAAAATCACATTGCATTTAAGCCCACAACCACGTGCTTGCAGAACGGGTCCTAAACCAATGCTCACCACAACATTAGTTAAAACAGTAACTAATTATAAACAAATCAAAGTACATTTTATTTTAATTTTTACGCCAACAACTTGGCCTACGATGAATAAAAACAATGACGTCAATCACTTCATTAATTAAAGAAAGACCTTTTCTCAGATATCAAGATGAAAAAAGAAATACCTTTTTAGAACATAGCATTACATTTGCCTATATTTACAACAAAAAACAATATTTTTTTTTTAGTTACAGATAGTTAGTCTGATGCCATGAACCGAGTATAGTACAAAGTTTCCGGTAGCGGCTGATAATTTTCAAAAAAAGAAAACACATAATATTTTGTCAAACATGGCTTCTTGTAGGCAAACAAGAGACGCATACACCAACGGAAATGTCCATAACTGATGTTTATAAGCGTTGAAAAGAATTAAGTGACTTCACTACATAAAATTCTAGCTTTTACGAACACACCGTATTACACAGTAATTATATACCGTAATTCATATTTTTTTAACCTCAAACACAAAAAAGGGTGTTTTATGTTTGACGTGTCTGTCTGTGGCATAGTAACTCCCAGATAGATGAACCGATTTAGAGGATTTTCGGAGGTTTTTTTAAAAATATTCATTTCTAAACTTATTTTTAAATCTACGACCACTCGACCAGCTTTAATAGTTTGATATAACTTTAATTAAACAGAATGACATTTGATTTTGTGAAGATCTAGCAAAAAATATTAAAATCTACCAAATTACCATCATGAATCAAGCGTACAATACACAATGTAATAAAGAAAATTAGGGCAACGTCTGGACTATTCAAAAGAAAACGTTACCGATGCTTGTAGTCACGTTTTTTTATAGTACAATTTGTAAAAATACCTACAAAAAATATTTATTATAAAACTCAGTTCTCCAGCCGCCCCGTGACCAGGGCTGATGTAATTCAGCCGAAACGCCGGGAAAAAAACCAATAGCAAGGTATGATATTTTTAAATTCTTAAAAAACAAACAATCGTTTTAAAACAGTTAAATCATGTGTTCGAGTAGCGAAAGTTTAAAAAATACTATATTTTAATATATTTATATTGCCCGTTGCTGCGCGGTGTTACCAGATAAGTCCTACTGAATTTTATACTAAGGTATCTATCCGAGAGATAGCTATGGATATGGACAATACACTACTACCCCAGAGTACGATCATATTCCACTGTGAAACATATCAAACATCGAGAAATGAGACACAATAGAAAATCAATTGTTACGCGTCACCAGCGCCTTTGTGGTAGTAAAAATTAGTTTTATAAATAATAATATAATCAATCAGCCTGTAATTGTCCCACTGCAGAGCAAAGGCTTCTTCTCATACAGAGAAGGATTGAGCATTAATCACCGCGCTAGCTCACTGCCTGTTGGCGATTTCAGACTATTAAGTCCAAAACTAACTTATATTAAATATATTTTCGCACAAAATAGTGGTTGATGTAGAATACATTTTCGGGCAGCCAGATAGACCTTTTAAACGATTTTTATTATCAATTAAAATCGAGATAAAACAGAAATGATCAAACATTTTTTTTAAATCTAAATAAAACAGAGTTCTATATTAAAATAATACGCGTACTTAACATTTGTTTTTTCATATCACAATGGCGGTGAACAAGGGCTAATTAGATACAATATAGTTGTACCTAAATTATTATTAAACCTCTAGACAAAGGTCGTGATGTTTGTGTGTATTTAAGACCATTCTAGACTATGTTCCTTTTAACTGAGTCAATTTTTTTTCATTTCACGCAGAAAACGTTGCTAATTTGTAGGCAATTATAAACTCATGGTTCAATATGCAACGAAACTGACAATGATTAAATGTAACTTTCTATCGAGATGGAGAGATCAGGAGTAAGAATTCGAGTGATAGGGTTCAATCTTTTTAAGTCATCGATAGAATTTGATAAATAGTGATCTAAAAATTCGTATACGCTTTTACGAACATGTAACACACATGACGTGTAACGAATTCGAATGATAGAGATCAATCGTTTTAAAACATCGATAGAATTTGAAAAATAGGGTACCTATAGAAAATTCGTTTATGTAGGCTTTTATGATTTTCGTATTATCGAGTTGAAAAAACTACCACTAGATTTATGCGCTCGCTAGTTTATATCTATACATATAGAGTCACATATACAATCAGTTATTAATTTTAGTGTTACGTAAATTGAAATGTATAATTTTCTTTGCTTCCTTGTCGTATCTTTCACAACGTAGTATTTGGTGTTTAAGCATATTTTTTTTATTTTTTGATGTTATGAAAGTATTACACCAAAGTATATAGAAACACTATTGAAAGTGATCACATACTATACATTCGTCAATCGACTCAAGTGACTGATGATACAAAATCGATACATCAATGGAGGATTCCCACTGACGTACAATGGATACATAACTCTGCCATAATATGACCGTTTTAAAAATAATATCGACAAGTGTAATATTTCATGACACAAGTATAAATTTAAATAACCTCTAATACAAAAATCCTTTTTTTTTAGTTAAGAACACTCCATCAAGTACCTTTCAAATAAAAAAAAACTAAATTAAAATTGATTCATCCTTTGGGAGCACGATGCCACAGATATATACATTAACCTTATAATACCCATCGGGCATTAAAAAGAAAAGAAATAACCACTTTACTTTTACGTTGGGCAAAATAATATTATAAAGGACTTTTCATTATAATTATTTGAGACAGTCAGCCCCAAATATTTTTTTCTATCATTTATTTATTTGCACACAATTATTCAATTGCATTGAATTTTTAAAATTGATGGGACGATTTACTTTACAGACTTTTTAGCCAATCAAATAAAAAATCAGATTTTTTGGTTAATTTAACATTTACTTTTTTTATAAACGTATAAATTAATTATTATATATTTGTACAACGTTTTTTTAAATAAAACATAGTTTTGAGTTGCACTTGCCACCCATAGAAAGTATACCTACACAGTCATACAATGTACAAAGCTATAAACTAGTATATATAAGAGTTTATAGCTTTGTACATTGTACATAGGTGATTGTCTTATATTCGATTCTCTCCAATATAAAATTCAATCTCTCGACAATAAAAGTACAATTCAAAAGTTTTAGTACTTACCTTTTATTAAAAATGTTGCAACAATGCATATCAAGTGTTGAACAAACAACGAAGACATCGTGTAGGTAACGGTTAAAGTTTCATAATATAATACTTAACTTGACACAATTTAGTTCATAATTATCGTTTAATTTATATTATTTTTAACGCATGTATAACGCATCATTTTTAAAGTTAATTAAGACCATTTTATTAATGTACTCTTTAATCAAAAATAAAAATGTACTATATTTTATTGTAATATTAATATATACAACATTCGTATAATGTATGTGATTAACAACGCGAGCTAAAGTTGCGTTCTTTTTGTAGCACTTGCGACGGCATCGCGTAGCGGCAGCGGGCGCGGCGAACGTAGCACTGAAACTTGCTACAGGGCTACGGGCCTACCGCGCTACGAAGCTACGGCTACGGCGGGGGAGAAACCATCGAGTTTTCCACCGATGCACGATGGTTTCTACGATAAATAAATGCTTTTGTAAAACAAATATAAGTAGTCTGTTTAATCATCGATTTGTTAAGATTTTGAGGTTGTTTTTTTGTTAAAGGACTATTTCCCTTCTTTGTGTTTAAGGATTAGAATCTTAATTTAAATAATTTAACCGAAAAATAAGGCAATATGAACTTTGAGATGATAATTTATCTTTATTTTAATAAAAGAGATTTTTGTACTAAAATAATACCCGTTACTAATCGGTGACCCCCTTTGTTTAAAAATATTGTTATAACATTAAACTAGTGTCTGAGGTTGGTTCAGTTAAGATACTCTAAAAATAAATTGTAACCAAAACCAAGTCTGGTTCTTTACAGCAAGCACCTAATAAGAAATACTATAGATTTTTTAATGTAAATAAAAAAATCCATTCAATTATATTTCTACATACTATTTCAAGTTCTCTTCAATTTTATATTTCTCGCAGCAATAAATTCCAGTTTGTTGAGATTACTTCGTATAATGATCAGTTATCTCGAGTTTCCTAGTTGGAAATGCATTTTCTTTCAACAAATTTTAATATTCCTTTTGTTGAGTATAATAATTGTGTAACTCAAACTATTGTATTGTTGAGATAATTAAGAAGTTTTCATAGATAATACTTGTAGTTGATCGTATTCTTAGTTTAATCGTTTTCTTTTGAAGTCGGTTAATGATTTCAAAAAGGGTAGGTTCTCAATTCGATGGGTATTTTTTTCATGTTTATACACCGATGACTTTGTGATTAGTATGCCGATTTGAAGTCAAGTATTCTGGAAGTCATTGGGGGAAACCTATGTTCAGCAGTGGACGTCTTATGGCTGAAATGATGATGATGCCGATTTGAGTAATTTTTTTTTTGTTTGAAAGAGTATATTACTCTCCAATTGGTCCTATATAAATATTATCATGATCTGATGATGATGATGATGAGATACAGAATAGAACCCATCAAACGATAACATGCCTCTCGTAACAACCAATTTGTTTGTATAATGTATGTGTTGTTCACAACTGACTTCTGAAAAAGTGGAGACGAATGAAGTTAATGTGCGACTCGAAACTGAAAAATAAGACCGACTTCAAAGCACTAAAAAGCTAATTGAAGTCGGTATTTGGTACTTTTAATTTTTTTTTTAGTGTACTCGAAATTAGATTTTTTTTTGTTATTTTCTTTTTTTTATTTGGTTTTTAGAGGCTTAATAAATTCCAACTGCAAATAGCAACATGCCAGCCTCCACCAAAAAGACGGGTTAGCGTGGTGGAATTCGACCCATGTTCTCACCTTTATTTGTGAAAAAAGGTCACATGTTTACGTGTGTGTGTTTAACATGTTATGTTACAATTACAATTATGTTTTCTTTATGTAAAGATATAGGTAGGTATACGAGATTTTTTGTTGAAAGAAAACTCGATTACGAACGTGGTTTGAACCTGCAAAGTACACCAGCCGCTCTGTCAGCTGACCCATTTGTTATTATTATTATTTTATTTTGCTCGTTTTATCGAAACTCTTCAACATTCTGTCTGAAACAAAAGAAAACTTTTGAATTCGCTTAGCATAAGTTAAAAAATATAACAAACGTTTTAAAAAAATAGGAATTTGAAAATGAGATAGGATACAAACGAAACTTGAATCCGCGACACTTGCTGTGGCAGCGTTCTAATCAACTGAGGTATCGTATCGCCGCTCACACAAGTTTCCCTTTCTATATATCGTCTTGAGGAAACTTCTTCTTTTTCCAAGGCTGCTTCTTTCGGATTACATGAACGGAACATAATAAAAATCAATGTAAATATTATTATGATTAACAAACTTTTAGTTTAAATAAGGAATAAACTATAATGTTATAAAATGTACACAATCATAACTATTTTCATTATATATTAAAATCAATATATGATTAACATACTCATAGTTTAAATAAGGAATAAACTATGATGTTATAAAATTTTCACGATCGTACCCATTTCCTGTAACATTACACACCTAAATTATACCATAACAATATAACTCAATCAAAACTCAGTGAATAATAACTATTATAACGAACGTGTACATATCATGATGTATATTTTTAGTACACGAGTGGGTTTATTTAAATATAAACATTGATGAATGCCTCAATATCATATTTCATAACATCTTTATTGTATAAAAGATAAATAACATTATGGAAACGTAACATAATATCCAATTTATTTTAATTTAAAAAGTAATCTTTGATATTCCATTGTTCGTAAACCAAATACGGTATGATCGTGTTATTGAAAATATTTTTGGCAACACTTATCCTACAATATCTGTGCAAAAAAAAAAGAATCTTATGGACTATCTCACATTACTATAATTTGAGATAGTACTTACTATTTGATATATCTTGGAATATCATAACTCGTAAACACTACTACTGCTAGTACTACTTCCGTTCCACATTTGCATTTGTTTTTTTTTATTAGTAATGAAAACGGCCTAAAACGTGTTTAGTGTGTAGTAGTAGTTTAGTAAGGTATGTAGTTTAGCATCTAGCACCTTTTGTTTATGGAACCCTTAAAAATTCTGGTTTTGACGACACAAGGCTTTGAAACACAAAAAAATAATATTATATTATATTTTGGTTTACAAAACTGATTCAATCAATAAGGAATTATGTACTTAGGTTTAGGTGACACTAAACATTATGAAAGATATGAAGCTAAAATAAATATTTTAAGTCTAAAAAAGAAAACGTTGCTAACAATCGTACGTTTACCGACCAAGTGTGTAATTGCAGTTTAGAAAGCAAGAAACCAATTAGCAGAAGTTGCGTCGTCGAAGCGGCAAACCATTCCACTTAGCGATTTGCCGGCCACCGCACCATTACGGTACGGTATACGGCACAACGCTCCTATACCGCTCTTAATCGCTCAGCTAATACGGCTAATAGTCGGGCTAAGAGCTAAGAAATATATACTTAAATATTACGTTAAAGAATGTAAGTTCATTTTGTACTGAACGACCAAAATTAAAGTTTGGTCTTCCGTCCTTTTCAGTGAAAAGTATCACGTTTTTTCCCGGCACGGTCCAGGTAAACACCCGCCGGAAGCTACGTAATAATACATTTTCTATTGTGTCTCGTTTGTTTAGCTTTGACGGGTTAATGTCGAGTAAGATTTTATGTAACATTACGAACCCTACAATGATAAAATAATTTAATTGTAATTAGGAATTATATTGATTGTTTAATTTATCAAAATTAATTAGTTTCACTTTAAAACTTGAGAGGCACTTCCTAGTTTATGGTATTTATATTAATATTCTTGTTGACCCTTTCAACTAAGATGAATATTGCTTTGAGGTTATCGGCACACCAAAATAGTTCCAGACGCGGTATCGTGAGCCCGAAATACTTGAACCATATAACCTTTTCATCGACCTTGAGCTGCAACCAACACACTCAGGCATTTTACAGCTAAATTGATCAACGTTAATATTGGTGCTGAATAAATTATAGTCATTCTACAACATTCGCCACCCGTGCCTTGAGGCTTCAACTGAAAATCAGCGCTGTGGTTTACTGCAGCATGAGCTGAGCTGTGGCCTGTTAAACACACACAACACAATGCGGAACACTTAGGCCATGGTCAAATCACTATCACTACATACATAGTATAAAACAAAGTCGCTATCCGCCGTCTATCTGTCCCTATGTATGCTTAGATCTTTAAAACTACGCAACGGATTTGATGCGGTTTTTTTAATAGATAGAGTGATTCTTAAGGAAGGTTTATATGTATATTGCACCCGTGCGAAGCCGGGGCGGGTCGCTAGTTATTTATAATATAATTGTATAATAAGGTTTACGTTTGTTTGTGTTGTAATTGTATAATCATTATTGCATGTTTTTGGTTCTGTGTTGTGAAATTGTGTTTAATAAATGTTCTTTCTATTCTACAATGACTAGTCCTGTGTCTTTTAAGAACTAACTAAGACATTGAACCTATGACTTCCGCGAGGACGTCGGCGTCGAGTAACAATTCGTTTCCTTTTGTGTCTCATTTCTCGGTGATTGAAGGTTTAAGACACACCCATATTGCCGACACCATGGACGGGTAATCGTTTGGTCTTCTGATTTCTATTAATTATTTTGTTACCTTTGTCATTGATGATTAATGATTGAAATACAAAACTTTTTAATAAAATGAAAATTTTTAAATGCGCTACGAGTCTTTTGAATCCTAAAATATTATGAGACTGTATTAAAAAAAAACACTGGCTAAAATATCATAACTTTTAAAGGTTCATATAATAATAGGAAGACAAAAGGACCCTTTACAAAAGTAATAACCTGCGTAGTGTTACTACCAATCCCATTTGCTCTATTCCTAACCCTTTTTATATTTATTTTGTAAAGTAATATAAAATTGAACGTAAAATTCACTTTCGTTAGTTTATATCGAGAGTAATTTTTTTCAACGAACTCCTGATATTTATCTTATGAAGTTTGACTTGAGATTTTAGTTAGAAGAAACACGTTTTATTTCATGTGTGTTAAAGCTGAGTTTTTGCTAGTTATGCAAAGTAAATTTATACGAAAATAAACATTAATTACAGAAACATTGCAACACAAGTTAACTAAAGATTATTTATTCTACGAATCGGTCTCCATAAATTAATTTTGTTTTGATGAGAGAATTGATCTTAAGAATCGCTTAGCAATCGCAAACTTAAACTGGGGGCCTACTCCGAAATTTTAACAACGAAGCTTCGAATGTCGGATCGCATGTTTGTTCATTAAATTACCTTCTAATCATTTTTTTTTTTTTTGTAACGAAGCGACATATGAAAGCACTAAGTACAATTAAACTTTGGTGATAAGGATTGTGTTTGATGGTCTTCATTATTACGTTTCGATCCGAAACATTGTTGTTCGATTTTCGGAGTAGAGCCCCAGGTTCGTCTGAAGTGCGTCGTGGGTGCGGTTATAGACATATAATTTCAAATTGCACAAACACCCAGACCACGTAAAATAACTGTTAATCACACAAATATTTATCCCATGTAGGAATCGAACCCACGTCTCCCAACGCGAATCGCACTAACCTAACAATCATGTTGATGATAAATTTTAACTTTAAGTTGGGAAAATATTAAGTACCTATGTTGTTCTCACTAGTATAATAATATACTAGATATACGTTACGAGTATTCGAGATATTAGTAAGTACAAAGAATTAGTGAGAAAAAGCGCCCTAATTTTTTCTTTGAAGTCAAAATTCAGTGAGCAGTAACGAAAAATGCGTAGAAAATTTTACATTTAAATACAGGAAAAGCTTTTACCTACTCGTACCTACCATCTCAGGTGGCCCTACTAATTTGCATTACATAAGAATAAGGCTTCATACCTAAATCCGAAAATGATTTAAGTGTTCTTTTTAAAAAAATATGAATCATACCTAATGTATATAATTAGTATCCTAATTTCAAAGACGATAAATCGTATTTACATAAAAGTGCCGATTTGTTTCAAAGATAAATTTAAATAAATTTACTTTGAGAAAGGTTAAACATAATCCAATTCAAATATTTATTATAAAACCTATTTACATGGGCGCCAATCTCGTTCAAACATAATTAGTTGTAGGTACCTATTACCTAAGTTTCTTTGACTAGGTTTTTTTAGGTAGTAGCTACAATAGATATTTGATAAGATTTTTACTACACCCTAACTATAATATTATAAATAAGAAAGTAAATATGTTTGTTTTTAGCTTTTTACGCCTAAACTACTGAACGGATCATCCTGAAATTTTGAGTAAAGTTATAAGCAGTAATCGCTATTTGGGGTCAAAAAACGCAAATTTTAACTTTTAAAACTTTGCTAATATCCAGGAATTTCCAAATTATTACCGACATTTCTTTTTTTGGATCAAATTTGTTACTCTGTAATAGTTTTTGTACAAAAAACATTCTCTCTGAACCCGTAAATTATTTCATGGTCTTTTATTTTACAATCCTAGAAATCTCCAGATTTGGAACCTATCCATATTACCATAGCTTATGACAAGTACATAAAATAGCTCTCCTAATCCTGATCACTAATAATATGCGTCATTTTTCATAACCAGTTGACACGTATAGGTTATTACAGTTCATTATTACTCGAAACGAAAGTTATAAGTGCTAGCGCGTGGCGATCACATCGCAGCGCATGCAAACCACACGGGATGAGGGCTAATTGGCCAGAGAAAGGCATGTGTCGCTTCTTTACGTACAGTACTTTACGCGTCATGGATGTGAAGTTGGCCACAGGCATTGCCGAATATGTATTTGGCGGTGCCAGCCGTGCCCAGGCACAGGGACCAGACTTAAAAGGGGCGCAAAATGACTAAACCAGGACCGCAAGTTTTGAGTCATGCATTGGCGCAGTTATGGAAGATCGCACGCAACGAGCGCGTAAAAGGCTTGTTACATCACTAGCTGCGAGTAGAATTTGCGTTTAGAATACTCGCGTTTAAATTTTCTTACAATGAAGAAAATACATAGGACACTTATCGGGCTCTTTAATTGATCTCGGTTAATCTATATACATATATAAAAATGAAACCCGTTTTTCGTTGTCACGACATAGCATGAAAACGGCTTGACCGATTTGGCTGATTTTGGTCTTGAATTATTTGTGGAGATCCAGGGAAGGTTTAAAGGTGAGAAAAAGGGGTAGAGTAGGGTAGGGTAGGGGTAGAGTAGGGTAGGGTAGTGTAGGGTAGGGTAGCGGTATAGTAGGGTAGGGGTAGTGTAGGGTAGGGTAGGGGTAGTGTAGGGTAGGGTAGGTGTAGTGTAGCGTAGGGTAGGGGTAGTGTAGGGTAGGGTAGGGTAGGGGTAGTGTAGGGTAGGTTAGGGGTAGGGTAGTGGGTAAAGTAGGGTAGGGGTAGAGTAGGTTAGGGGTAGAGTAGGGTAGGGGTAGAGTAGGTTAGGGGTAGAATAGAGTAGTGGGTAGAGTAGGGTAGGAGTAGAATAGGCCTTGAAGTAGCGTACGAAGTTGCGCGGGGCAGCTAGTAAACAATATATTTTAAAAGCGGATAAATTATCCTGCGGCTAACTTCACAGAATTGGAAATCCGTGGCCTGTACTGCAGTAATAGTTATTATAATTTGCTTTCACCTTGATAAACGAATACATAAAGATAACTTAAGGACTAGTTCTCACAATAAATGGGCCCATAAATTCTCGTTATCCTGAAGGTCAATTTCTTAGTAATTAATGAGGCATATCGCCTTTCTACGGCCATTAGGTACGCATACAATATTTCATAATAAGATTCACTATCAGGTTAAAATGTTTTATTAAAACGTTTAAGTAATTACCATAATTTATGTGAATGTTAAAATGTTATTAGAAGTGGTACTTATTCGTATTCAGGCTTGTTAAATACGTTAAAAAACTTGTTTATGATTTTAATTGTTTTTTTTTTGAACGTGTAAGCACTTGGTAGACTCATGTAAGTTACCAACAAGTGGTCCTGCTAAGCAGTTATGTCTTTGTGTCTATTGCAGACAAAACTTCAAAATATTTTTTAAAAGCTAGTTTTTCAATTTTCTGTGCAACTTTTCCAATTTTTTTATCCCTAAAAACTTTATTTTGACTATTACGAATTGATCCAGCTGTTATAAATTGATACCAACGAACATTGTTTAATTTTTATTTCCTTTTATACACCTACTTAGATATAATATAGATACTCTTTATTATACAATTTAATGAACAACTATTCATAAAAAAAGTACAATGGACGGTATGTGAAGGACATGTTTGTATAAAAAATGAGAAAGGTAATTAACAAACATAATTATTATTGGAAATCTATTGAATTCGTAACTTAATTGGCCGTTTCACTACATAACTATTCTTTTTTCTTTATTATTTGAGCAGGAAAAGTGATAGAATTCGGCATTAATATATGTAATCGAGAATAAATAAATAATAACAACAGACTATTTGAATGTTTTTTTTTGTAATATAAAAAAACATGAATAAGAGACGTTAACTAATAATCTAATAACAGAAGGCCCTAAAATATCAGGAAATACAAGTTACGTGTAGTTGAAATTAGTTTCGGTATTACGTGCGTGACCAACGTGACAAATATCTTTATATTTATTAGTTAGGTCACACACTAAGTACCTACACACGAGTCGTGATAGCCTAGTGGTTGTGACCGCTGACTGGCAAGTCAGAGGTCTCAGTTCGAACCCAAGGCGCGTACCTCTGACTTTTCGTAAGTTACGTGTATTTTAAAAAACATAGTTGGGAAAAGGCTAGGCAGATGATGATGATGACGTGTATTTTAAAAAATTAATTATCACTTAACTCCGTGCCTCGGAAAGCACGTAAAGCCGTTGGCCCTGCATCTGATCTCTCCCCGGTCGTGTCGGATTGCCGTCCCATCGGACTATGAGAGTGAGGGAATAGAGAGTGCACCTGTGTTTGCGCACACACTTGTGCACTATAATATCTCCCGCGTCGATGGCTAATCTCCGTTGAGATTGGCCGCTGTGACCGAAATTTGGTCAGGAGGACATTATTATTACCTACACACACCAAACTCATAACAAAACACGAGCATAACACCAATATTAAAGAATAAATCCTAGTCCATTAAATAAGAGGAACAAAAAAAGGAAAAGAATCCTATCCAACACCGGTGCCAGCAGTAAAATATATAACAGCTTTACGACTCTGATGCCGCTGTAGTGAAATGCTGAATTTATTAATAATATTGGAAAACTCATAAGCATTTTGAATGCATGTCGTAAATACGCTAAGGTACACCAGTCTAAGTATAAAATCTAGGTAAAAAATCATATCTATCTATACCGACAAAAACAAACAAAGACAAAATAGTTGAGTACCTACTGTTATCTCTTTTGTTTTTTAAATTTATTTTTTATTTTTGTTTAAAAGCTTTGACAAGCTTTATCAATAAAACATTGGATTATGATAGAGTTTTAACCACCTAGCGACCAATAGTAATAATAAATAAGTATTTATAGTACACAGTTAAGTATCTGCCCAGATAAGATATATCAGGGAGGATACCGGGTTATTTTATCCATTTAGCATCTCATTCCATAGACCATTTATTTAGTACCAATATTTTTACAATAGTTCTACATGCACCAAGAACGATCCATAAGCGTACTCTGATAGAACAGTTGTGAGGAGAACCTGGTAGATACCTCATCTAAAATCCTAGATTAGAATTCTCAAAAGGGCCTCTGCCTGCCGTGGCCTCGTAGATGATGCAACTTTGTAGGTGACTAGCGCTTCAACCGCCATTTTGTCCGCATAAATTTCGGTTTTTTCTGGAATAAAAGGAGATTTATGAAAAAGGTATACCCATATAGGTATATACCTATACCTTTTTCGTTATAACCCGTAATTAGTAAAATTTCACAAAAGCAGTCCTTTAAAATAATTGTATCCATATAAATTACAGATACTTGATAAGTGCCCTTCAAAAAGGTGAGGAAAATGCGCATGAGAATAGAAAATGAAGTAATTTAACTCTGGGACCAATACATACAAAAGCTAAAGTAAAATGACGTCATGGAAATGCCAAAGTACTACCTAAACACATATAGGCAAAATCCATATCTAGATATGCTTGTTCATTGTCATGAAAAGCGCGCCCATAATACCGCGTCCCGTGTGCCGTGCCGGCCATTCAAGTGGAAAACCGATCAATTAACAAAGGCCTGACCACGAAGGCAGGTAAAAGGCTCTTTAAAACGATACTCTTTGGCAAAATTATGGGTGAACACTGAAGAGCTGTTAAATTAATTTAAAGTCAAGGTTAAGACTTAGGTAGGTAAGTCTTTGTAGGCAGGTAATGCTTTCACATTTCCGTACACAAAAGTACTATTTTTGGCTTGGCAGCAATCGATTTTTGCTGCTTGACGTGTTAATATTAATAGCTACATGAAAAATTTGAGTCTTACACACTAAAGCAATCGATGTGGAAGCGCCATTGTGAAGCATTTTGTAAAGGAGCCGATTTCTTATTGTATATGACATGCCTATATGCAAGCACGTAATTTATATCATGACATCGATCATGTATTACAGATCACAACAGATTTACTTCAGTTAAAAATGCATACGAAGACAATAGTTACCCTCTTGTTAAAATTCTAAACTAACTAGTAACTACTGGTCATTAACACTGCAAGTAAAAAGAAAGAATAAAGAAACAGGTTTAAAAGAGAATTGCATATCTAATGATGGTACCGTTATTCGAAAGATTACTCGGAAATAATTTTCAAAAGAGATTTGCATTTCTCGAGTCTTAGCACAAATTATTTTGATGAAAAGTTCATCACAAATTAATAAGAACGCTTTCAGAATGCTATTTCTGCTCCATCAGGCGGAAACACTTTAATTAATCCGTTTAGAGGAAAATGAGAAATGTTGCGGAAACAAATGATAGCTACTTAAATTTTATTTTATAATGCAGATTGACGGCACTTAAGTACGTACCGACAACATAATATATATTTCTACGTTTCAGCTGAAAATCAGCGCTGTGGTTTACTGCAGCATGAGCTGAGCTGTGGCCTGTTAAACACACAACACAATGCGGAACACTTAGGCCATGGTCAAATTATTTATAATATAGTTGTATAATAAGGTTTACGTTTGTTTGTGTTGTAATTATATAATAATTATTGCATGTTCTTGGTTCTGTGTTGTGAAATTGTGTTTAATAAATGTTCTTTCTATTCTACAATGACTAGTCCTGTGTCTTTTAAGAACTAAGACGCGTTAATATTAATAGCTACATGAAAAATTTGAGTCTTACACACTAAAGCAATCGATGTGGAAGCGCCATTGTGAAGCATTTTGTAAAGGAGCCGATTTCTTATTGTATAACACATTAATGAAACACTTTAATTAATCCGTTTAGAGGAAAATGAGAAATGTTGCGGAAACAATTGATAGCTACTTAAATTTTATTTTATAATGCAGATTGACGGTACTAAAGTATGTACCGACAACATATTATGTATTTCTACGTTTCTCTCACAACTACACATAACCGGTTATCAACGTTATTAACCAAGAGGTAGTTAACGGATAATGGGCCGTTAATAACGGTTACTAACCATTTAAGTTGGCTTGAAACGGTTAATATCATGGTTTTTTTTGCTGCACATATAGTATTACGTACGTATTATTTCTTTTGCCATTATTAGGGAATGGATAAAAGATATTGGAAGTTAGTTTATTGCTAAATTCGTATTTGTATGGAATGGAGAAACAAATTTTAGTGTGCCCTCGTCATCGTATCATCATTGTAGTGAATAGTGAATAGATTAGTTGAGAAAATAATGTTTTTTTTTTACATATTTTTTTATTTGGAGGCCTACCATATATATTTTAGTAAGAGATTTAATAAAATTGATATCGTTAACGTTCTTAAAGAAAACTTTTTATAATTTAACCCTTTTCGATTAATAACGGTTATTTAACAACTGTTTGGTGTTCATGGAAAATTTATTTAAGCAACCGTTATTTTACAACTATTCACACAACTAAAAGTCATGAGTAAAAAAATAGAATTATAGCAGAGGGTACACCACCCCCTACTTCTGCCACGAAAGAAATACTTAAGCAGGCAACCTTATCGGGAAAAAATCTGAAGTTGAAGTTTATAAAAGATAATTGAAAAATTTATTGCTAGTTATAGTAAACAGTGGAATAAAAGTTACGAGTATATCTACAAATGCTATGATGCGGAAATAAATAGGACGGTGATATTCCTTTCAAAGTTATTAGCAGTTATGTATTTCCATTGATTTCCCTAAAGGCAGAGCCCTATAATGATGATCTACGTACGTTAGACTGATAACAATATCACATAACAACATTATACCTTTATTTCCTCAAAGGAAATATTTTATACCAATATCAAACTCGGCTACTCACACGCGTGCCGTAGGGACAATCTCGGGTATAGGGGTGATAATGACCCATAATTGCCTCATAAGTTGTAATGTGTGTAGGCAAACAGGCCAATTTCCTGGATAAACTTAGAAAGTATTGGCAATTTATTTTAATTCCCACCTCTACACCCTGGACTGCGCCTAGATTGCTTTACACTGTTCAGTATTCTAGACTTCGTACTACTCTGAAAGAATATTTCAGATAGGAAAACCTCATCTTCACTTCGCTTAAACATTGAACGCTTGCCACTTACCATAGTGATTTTGCGCAAAAATTTTAAAAAGAGAGTTATTGGAATTATAGTGACTGTGGAAAAATAATTTACAAAGATTTACGCAGAAGTTTTACATCCACAGCTTGCCAGTGGCGGTATTGGATCCAACGTAAAGGGCCTATTCCCAATGTTGGAAAAATACCAAACTCCACATTGCTATAAAAAAAATCCCAACAAGAAAAAGTAATAGGTACACCCGTGCACTAACCCAATGAGGCAGTACAATAGCACAAAAGTTTTGTTTGAAAAGATAAGGCATCACAAATACAGACGCTATAGTAAATGTTCGTGTTCCATTAAATTAGGGTACTTACGTCCTTAACAATATTTGGGAAACGCAATCTTCAATTAGAGCTACGGTAATGGCGTCTGAGGCTAAATCCGAACAAATTAAAAATACATTCACTTAGGTCGGGTCACTGCTATCTTTTTAGGGTTCCGAATCGAAAGGGTACCAACGAGACCATGTTACCGTCTGTTCGTCTGTCTTACTTTTAAAGAGCTCTATCTTTTAAACTGTAATATGTAGCCGGCTGAAACTTTTATAGGATAACTACATAGTACTTCGCCCACGCAACTTTGTCCGCGTGTATTTCAAATTTTCACCCCTTGTTTTACACGCTTAGGGGCGGAATTTCCAAAAACCCTTTCTTAATTTACCAGTGTTATGATGAAGAATATCATAACAAATAATAAAAAAACTCCATTCAAGAATGTATTTTTCTAAAGTTTTTTTGTTTTTGCTTTATAGTATAAACTAGCTGTCCCGCGCGACGTTGTACGCGTGATTATTCTACTTCTACGCTTTTTCTACCCTACCCTACACTACCCTACGCTACTCTACCCTACCCTACCCCTACCATACCCAACCCCTACTCTACCATACTCTACCCTATCCTACTCTACATCTACCCTACCCTACACTATCCTACGCTACTCTACCCTACCCCTTATCCTACCCAACTCCTACTCTACCCTACTTCACATCTACCCTACCCTATTCTACCTCTATCCTACCGCTCTATTCCTACCCTACCCTACCCTACCCATACCCTACCATACCCAAGGGGTATAATTCCATTTTATTTTTCTTCGATACTTCTATTATAGGCGGAGACTAATCCAACAAATCAAAAACCATGAAAATCGGTCCAGCAGTTCTCGAGTACATACCTACTAATTTTCATGACTTCAACTTTAAAAATGGCAGAATTTCATTAAAACTTTTATCTTCTATATTTTCTCCCCATAGTCATTGAATATCGAGATATACGTACATTAGTATTGCCACTTTGATGTCTCTTACTAATACCGAATTTTCTACACAAACTTTCACCCCCCCCCCCTTCCCCCCTAAGAGGTAGACTTTTCAAATAGCTGGAACACGTCTTATTTGTTGAATGAAAAGCTAATTATCAAGTTTAATGACGGATTTTCATAACTACAAACTTTAGTCCCCTTTTATATCTCCTTAGGGGGAAAAAATCCAAATTTTTTTATACACGTCTTTCTTATTTTTAGCGAATAAGCTTAATACTAATTTTTACATCTGTAACTTAAAAAATAACGAATCTTTCATACAAACTTTCACCCCCTTTTTTATGCACTCAAGGGTAGATTTTTAAAAAAAAAACAATGCTCGTCCTTTCATTTATCAACCAAAAAGCTGAATACCAAGTTTCGTTCATTTAGCGTTAAGAACGACGGTTTTACATACAAACTGTTACCCCCTTTTTTACCTACTTAGGGGGGGAGTTTCAGAAAATCCTTCCTTAGTGCACCCCTACGGTAGGTAAAGAATATTGTTTCAAAATTTCAAGTCCCTAGGTCCACCGGTTTAGGCTGTGCGTTGTCTGTCAGTCAGTCACGTTACCATTTTATAAGTATAGATAGTAATAAATACAAGCTTCTAACTTGGAATGATTACAGTGTAAATCAACAAAAATATAAAACCCAAGTGTGAATCGGGATAGCGACTTTGTGTTATAGTAGGAACCCTTGGAGCGAATCTGATCCACACTTGGCCGGTTTTATTTTAGATTTGCTTTACTAGAAGGCTTCGCAGTCACAATTTATCAAAGTGTAGGTACCGAAAGGTCCAATAGAGATACCCTTAACAAACGAGGTAAACATTACACAAAACGTGCTTATAATTTGTTCATGCGCTTTTAAAGAATCTTTATTTGTAGATCTGATAGCGGTTTTAGCAAGGATAAAAAAGTTTTAACTCTATACAGTTAAAAAACCTAGGATTAAATTTTTTTTGTTTATTTTAGGAATAATCATAATTCCAATATTATTGTAAGAGTTACTCTAATTGCCAGTTCTAAGGGCAGCCTACCCCTTTTGTCTATATTGGGTTAACACACTTATATTACTGATAATACAAGCCTTTCTTGCTGTGTGAAAGTTAATAAGTAGTTCATTTAATTTTTTGTATTTCTATTCTCCACCATGTTATTTGTTTTACGCACCTAATAATAATACCTGTAGCAAATAGGTACAGTGCAGTGGGATTAGAAATGTTTTTCTTAAATATGTAAACTTATGCAAAGACACTTCACGAAACATTTCTACGCTTAACTCACACTAAGTAGGTAATACAATCTGGACAGATTAGAATATAGGTATAGTTCTATGGTCTGTCTACGATCCTAAGCCCTTGTCCCTCCTACGTCGTCAGCTGTAATTCGTCAAGACAATGTTATGTCGCAGTAGAGTAAAGACATAAATCATAAGCACCTCCTTGTAGCGTATGTGTTTGGAGATATAAGGATTGTGTTAAATCATGATCACCGTCAATGTAGCTAGAATAGCCAGTTCTGCCTTTCTTGATGTTATTACATTCACTCAATTGACTTCTTCAAGCCTTTTGATTTGAGCTTACATTTTTAATTAGGCATCTACATAATAAAACATTCTCAGTCACGCATGAAGTAAAACTATGAGATCATCATGGACCCTGTCCGGCACAGCAAAAGTAGGAGTGCGGAAATCAAAAATGTCATTTAAGAAATTTACCTAGGACATCGGTTAGTTCCAATTTTGTCCACCTGAGCTGATAAATTGGCGACTCTGTACCATATTTTCCTTAGCTCTCATTGCATACGGTCGTTAAAACTTTTCAGACTTCTCAATAATAAAAACATACAAACCAAGCGTAGGTTTGTCTGTCAAAGTTATGCAATTAGGTAGGTTCCGTACCGAACTGCAAACTAGTTCAGTTTTTATTTTCGTTAAAGTTGATATCAGCTTTTCCCCGCGGCTTCGCTTGCGTAGAAGTCGCGATAAAATAAAAAATATCCAATATTTTAGTCCAGAACATGGTCTATCTATGTGACAAGTTTCATCCAGATTGTTATACATATTTACGTACATTTCAAATTGTATTTCCTACAGTGAGTGACGATTACCGGAAGACAAACCCCCTAAAAACGTCGGCAACGCATTGATGACAATGATGATGATTTCAGATCTTCAGGTGACCTACTCTCGGTTGCCACCTCTATTTTAAATATATACATTTAACTGTATATTATGTCACTAATTATTAAAAAGTTATACCCACAGCAAACATTTATTTTTACATGAAAGATTTATGCCTCAGTATTAAACCATAGTCAAAAATTTTTATTTAAAATATAAAATATTTTTTACCAAAAAATAAACAGTAAAAAAAATGTAGGTATGGACAGAGCCAAGTGTAACCATAAAAACGTCCCAATTTTCAAATTTTATTACAAAAAGCTAGTAAAATATTATCACGTAGCAAATATGTGCGTGTTTTATAAGCAAAACATCATTATAATGCTTGCTAGTACAATGGGGGATATCGGCTATTTGTCAATCAATTTCTTATGAGACACTAAACCTCGCCGAACGTGGTTTCTTTACGTGATTTGTAGGTATTACATTATACGAGTTGACAATGACGAGAAAATGTATTTTATGTACCGAACAAAATTGTTATTCCGCGAAAATGGTTTTGGCTTTTCTTTTGGAGTCTCTATTATTTAAGCGTAGAATATGCGTAGGTATTATCATCAGATTTTAATAATAATATAATAAATAATAATAATAAATTTATTTATTAAACAAAAGTGATTGTAGTACATTCATAACACAAGTAGGTAACAAGATAGTTAAGTACAATAACTCCAATCAGGTGGGTGAAGTTCTGTCCTCCTAGCTAGGTTATGAAATAACCTGTGTTAAGGAGTAACAGTCCCGATTCCCTCTATATAGTAGGTATACACATAACTTAGTACTAACATATTTGTTTGTGGTTTGAAATGATACAATTACAAAAATATATATTTACCGGTTAAACGAAACAGACAAAAAGGTATTATCAGATTTTAATAAAAAGAATATAGGACGCAAAACACAAGTAGGTATGTATGTATTATCTTACCTTGGGTTGGGTATCAGAGTTCAACAACATTGTACAATGTACTGACATGTTTAGATAGTTGTCTGTGATGTTTATGAAATAAAAAACTATTTTTTTCCTTAGTGATTAAGTTCTTTACGTCGTGATTAGGTTTGTAATTGGTAGATACCAATTGCATCTACTTGAATGATGATGACGGATGGGTCGAAACTTATAAATAAAAAAATAAATCAGCCTGTAACTGTCCCAATATAGGCCAAAGGCCTCTTCTCATACATAGGATTGAGCATTAATCACCACGCTAGCTCACTGCGGGTTGGCGATTTCAGACTATTAAAGTCCAGGTTTCCTTACGATGTTTTCCTTTACCGTTAGTCAGTGGTGTCTTAGATTAACTAAGAAAGTACATCATAAGATACAATAAGAAAGTAAAAGGGTCGAAACTTATGTAACAAAAAAAAATAAAAAAACGTAAATTATCTATTATATAATATCTGATTCATTATCTATATTATAATATCTGAAATCGAAATAAAGGACGAACACTATTTTATAAACACATAATACATATATCGTTACTTACTTAAACCAAGGCCCAGTACCAAGGCTTCGTCTCGACCGCATGAAAGAACCGAGAACTTTGTGGCTTGGTCGTATCAGACAAATCTATTAAGCATCGCAAAGGTTGAGGTCTTTGGAGGTTTGAGCTTCTCAAAAGAAATTAGATTTTATACAAATAGGTAGGTATACGACAGAATTCGTAATTTTTCCTAAAGTTGAAGATAGACTCTATCTACAACTTAAAGACTTGCGAATTCATTTATATCGATTTAAATTTAGCGTGGTTCAGTCAGATTGTGAATGAACTATTATGATAAGACAGATATGGGTTTTAATACATTTTTAAGAAATATTTAGGAATATATAGGTAGGTACTATGCGAACACTTAATTACGAAATTTTTGTAGAAAGAAAAAAAAATGAGGATGTAGATCTGTGATGGTTAACCGTAGAAGAGATTTTATAAAACAAGGCCGGGATTACGAATAGCTTACTGGCAAAGCGACCGAGGGCTTTACCTAACAAGTCGACGGTTCAAATCCCGGTAGTAATCAGTATTTTTTTCGCGAAAAACTTACAGATAACGCATTTATCTCCTCACTTGTTTGTAGGTATACTTTCTTCATGAATTGCAGAGGCGGTCGCGCCGTCATGAGATTTTGTCGTCTACAGAATTACCTAGATATGCTAGCGTGAAACATGGACTTATTTGCATGAAACATGGAAGCTTTTTTAAATTCCTGGAATCGATGCGGCAGGTGTAAGATTTTAAAACAAGGAACGACATTATCATAAAGTAAAGTAAAGTAAAACTTTATTGTCTTTGATTGAGTAAGGTACAGATGTTATTTATACTTATGATAGTGTTACATCAATCAGCCCATTTTGAGCATATAATAATTTTAGAAGAAACTTATGGGAATTTATACTAATAACAATAAAACCAAAATAAGTAGAACCAGGTTACAATCAAAATTATCAAGACTTATTTTTTGATTCCAGAAATTCCTTAACAGTATAAAAACAATTTTCAATTAGCCATCTTTTTAAACGTAGTCTAAATAGCCCTAATCAATAATCATGAACTTAGCGTCTCGTCTAAGTGAGATCTCATGATCACAAAACCAAATACAAGATTTAGACTGCTAAACAAACAGTAAAATACGAGTTTTAACTACTCATTCGTAAAAGACACGGTATAACTAACTATTAGGTACCTACCTACTTTTCGCTCCGTTCCTGCACTTGCGAACATTAATTGAATTTAGGCAGTAAGAGTCTGGGAGTAGGTATTTAATTTTTTTATTTCGCATTTTGAATTTTCGAATCATTTCACACATTTATTTCGTAAGCAGTAGTTGTGTGTGTAAACCTGGCGGTAACATCTGTTTGTGAAGAATTCTTTAACATAGATTAGACAAACTATATTTAAGATTCTACATCAATACATCGAATTTCAATTAAATTCAACCTATGCATATATTTTTCTTTTCTTGGTAACTTGTGTATTTGTATGTCTGTCTGAGGCATTGTAGCTTCCAAACGGATGAATCGAATTTGGTAGGTATAGTTTTTTTTATTTGAAAGGTGTAAGGGGTTAGTGTTTTTAACTAAAAAAATATTAAAATACATCAGAGATTTTATTTGTGCGGGGTTTTTATTTTCTATGGTTTTTATTAATTTTATTCAAGTAGGTATATCATTTATTACCAACATAGCAAATATTTGACTAGTCGTGAAAAATAGAGTAAATACTCCAAAAATAGGGCAACCAAAACATCACAAAAATTTAAAAATCCACTCTGTTGGGTGTTACATCACTATTTAGTATAGTTTGTCAATGGTCATCTCTATGTGTCAAACGTATGTCCGGCACTTTAGCCTGGGACACGACCGAGGTAGGCCACTGCCTATCCTTTCTATATGTGTAATTTGTGACTACTAAATAAACAATATGTACTGAAGACTGAAGTATTATTTATCAAGAATACCAACACAACATGGTGTCAGAAGTGTAAGTAAGAAGAACGAAAAATGTCAGCACCGGTAGCGGATGGCGTCGGTGACCGTGACCATGTGCAAGGCTTGCACACGTCACTCAAGTACTTAAAGATTTCGGCGGATGCGTCAAATAACAACGCGCAGGCGTGGAAGAAATGGTGGCAGCAATTAGAATTGTATTTGTTGGCCACAGGTCTGGATAAGTCGTCAGAAAAAAGAAAAATAGCGATTTTGTTGCACTACATCGGAGACAAAGGTTTGGAAATTTTTAACACATTTAACCTATCGATTGATGTCAGCACGCTCAAGGAGGTAAAAGACAAATTCGACAATTATTTTGAGCCGAGAAAAAATGTCACGATGTGCAGGTATTTGTTCTTCACAAGGAAACAATCTCAATCCGAGAGCATCGAAGATTTCCTCACCGATCTGGAGAACAAAAGCAAGGAATGCGAATTTGAAACGCTCAGAGAATCGCTGATTAGGGATATTTTTATTGCAAATTTAAGTATAGATTTAGCACATGTTCGTCAAAGGTTGCTTCAGGAACCAAAGCTGACCTACGTGAGGATGCGTGAGCTGGCGAAAACGCTCATTGTCGCACAGCAGGATGCTGATAAAATGATCAAGGAGTCGAGCGACAGCACCAGTGAAAAGATCATGCAACTCCGTCATAGAAGCCGTGGTCGAGGAGATTGTCGACAGCGAGCTTCAAGTCAGCAGTCAAGTCAGGCGTCACATCGGGCTGCCAGGAAGTCTCCCAGTCCGATGAGGCAGTCTAAGTCTACATGTGGTCGCTGTGGGCAGTCTCATCGCTTCAAGTGCCCCGCAGCAGGAGTTCAATGCAGGTCATGTAACTCTTTTGGTCATTTTGCTAAATATTGTCAATATAAAAATCATAAAGTCAGTCGTTTACAGTCATCAGATAATAATTTAAAGTCAGTTAGTCAATCAGAATTAGTCAATGTCACTCAAGATCATTTCGTTGGTATATTAAATAGTCATCAGTCATGTCATAATAATTTTAAAAGTCAGTCTCAGCCTAATTTCAATCAGTCTCAGTCACACAATAGTCAGTCTCAATTACACAGCAGTCAGTCATACAAAACATACACAAAGTCAAATCAACATAGTCTGTGTCAAAGTCATTACAAAACAAAATGGTTTCAGTCTCAAAGTCAAGTCAATAGTAGTCAAGGTCACATAGTCAATAAATCTCGTAATAATTTAACTTCATCTTTCAACAGTAGTCGCAATAGTAGTCCAGCATCACATAACAAAATAAGTCAACACCCTCATAGTCACAACATTAGTCAACAATCACATTCACACAATTTGCATAATTTAGAGTCACGTAATTCTCATAGTTCTAGTAGTTCAGTGTCAGATAACAATAGTCATTCAAAGAATTCATGGAATATTAATATTACAGTAGGTAATCAACAAATTAATTGTATTTTAGACTCAGGAGCAGATGTCAATGTTATGTCAAATCAGACATTTCAAAAACTTAAGCTGTCAATGTCACTTGTCAAATGTCACATAAACGTCACTGGATTTGGTGGAAAAACAATTCCAATTTTAGGCAAAATTGATTTATATTGCAAATTAAATATAAATAGTCACTGTATTACAGAGATAATAACATTTATAGTCGCAGATTTAATCTGTCCAACTGTTTTAGGTCTTCCTACTTGTGAAAAATTAGGTATAATTAAACGTGTTTTCTCAGTTACAAAACAAGATTTTTGTAAACAAATTCTTTCACAATATAATGATTTATTTCAGGGTCTTGGGTGTCTTCCTCCAGTCTGTCATCTAAAACTCAAGCCTGATGCTGTACCGTGCGTGGATCCACCGAGGAAAGTTCCGTTCGCGTTGTTAGGGAAACTGCGCGAGGAGTTGGATCGCATGGAGAAAATGCAAGTCATAGAAAAAGTCACAAAGCCTACGGAATGGGTGAATTCTGTAGTTGTCACAGTCAAAAGTTCAGGTCAGTTAAGAGTCTGTTTAGATCCTAGAAACTTAAATAATTGTGTCATGAGAGAATATTATCCACTCAAGTCAATAGATGAGATTAGATCTCAGCTCGAAGGGGCTGCATGTTTTTCTCACTTAGATGCATTTTCTGGATTTTGGATGTTACGTCTAGATGAATACAGTTCAAATTTATGTACTTTTCAAACACCTTTTGGTAGATATAAGTATTTAAGGTTACCTTATGGTATAAATGCCTCGTCAGAAATTTTTCAAAGAGTCATGATGAATATATTTGGTGATTTAGAAGGAGTTTTAATATTTATTGATGATATTTTAGTCTATGGTCCAAATGAATCTATTCACAATGAAAGATTACATAAAGTCATGCAAAGAGCTAGAGAAGTCAATTTAAAATTCAATCAGTCTAAGTGTAAATTCTCAGTCTCAGAAGTATGCTTTTTAGGTTATGTTTTTAGCAAGGATGGTGCTAGGGTAGATCAGGATAAAGTTAAAGCCATACTTAATATGCCCACACCAACTAATGTCAAAGAGGTCCAAAGAATTTTAGGTATGATCAACTATTTAGGTCCATTTATAAG
This sequence comes from Protodeltote pygarga, assembly GCA_936450705.2. NCBI lineage: Eukaryota > Metazoa > Arthropoda > Insecta > Lepidoptera > Noctuidae > Protodeltote > Protodeltote pygarga. Next base: position 6,783,457 of record OW388249.2, on the reverse strand, counting down.
CAATTTGTCAGAAAAAACTCAAATGTTAAGAAATCTTTTAAAAAAAGATTCAGTCTGGATTTGGGATGAAAATCATAACAAATGTCTTGATAATTTGAAAAAAGAAATTACGTCATCACCAGTCTTAGCCCATTATAATCCACAAATTCAATTAGTCTTGTCAGTTGATTCGTCAAAGTCAGCACTAGGTGCAGTCATATTACAAAATAATAAACCCATTGCTTATAGTTCAAAAACTCTTACAACTACTCAGGAAAGGTATGCTCAAATAGAAAAAGAATTGTTAGCTATACAGTTTGGTTGTGAAAAGTTCCATCAATATGTTTATGGTCATAAAGTCATAGTTCACACTGATCACAAACCATTAGTTTATTTATTTAAAAAACCATTACATGATGTACCAGCTCGATTACAACGTATGATGTTAACTTTACAGAAATATGATTTAGAGGTTATACATGTACCTGGTAAAGAAATGTATATTTCAGACACTTTGTCAAGAGCAGCCATTAAAGAACATTATATACCTGAAAATGAGTCAGAAATGTCTTGTCATGTTAATTTAATGTATGCTAACTTAGCTATCACTAAAGAATATAGTACAAAATTATGTCAGGAAACTAAAAAAGATGAAACTTTGCAGTTGTTAAAAAAATATTATGAAGATGGTTGGCCAAGCAACAAAAATAATATTAGTCCATTAATAAAACCGTTTTGGAATGTTCAAGGTGAAATTCATGTCATTAAAGATTTGTTATTTAAAGGTTCAAAATTAATTATTCCTCAGTCTATGCATAAAGAAATGTTAGAAAAAATTCATAAAGGTCACCAAGGTATAAATAAATGTCTAAATTTAGCTAGAGAATCTTTATATTGGCCAAATATGTCAACAGATATAAAAAATTTAGTAGAACAATGTCTTATATGCGCTAAATTTAAACCTTGTAATCAAAAGGAACCACTAAAAAATTTTGAAATTTGTAAGTATCCATGGCAACAAGTTGGTATCGATTTAATGTATTTTGATAGTTTAACTTATTTAATTGTTACAGATTATTATTCTAAATTCATAGAAATTGCATTGTTAAATAAAGATAGTAGAGCCAAAAACGTAATCACACATTTAAAGTCAATTTTTGCTCGTCATGGGATACCATTGTCATTAGTGTCAGACGGTGGTCCTCCTTTCCAATCTTTAGAATTTAAAAATTTTGTTCATGAATGGGACATAGAACATGTCGTCACTACCCCATATCATTCACAGTCTAATGGTCAAGCAGAAAGCTCAGTCAAAATAATAAAAACAATTTTGAAAAAATGTAAAGAAAATGGATCAGATCCATACTTAGCATTGTTGCAGTATAGGAATACTCCTAAAAATAATTTGTCGTCACCTGCTCAATTGCTAATGTCTAGAAATTTAAGAGATAACATTCCAATGTCATATAAAAAATTAAAACCTAAGGTTGTAACATTTGAAGATCATAAAAAGTCTGTAATTAAAAATAATAATAATATGTCAAAGTTTTATAATAGAAACACTAAGTCATTGTCATTGATACAACCTAATGATCATGTTTATTTTAAGAGAAATCCCACTAGCAACTGGGAACATGCTGTTGTTAAGCAAAGATTGTCAGACAATAGGTCATATATTGTCGAAGATGTCAATAGAGTTAGGTATAGGAGGAATAGGGTTCATTTAAGACATAAGTATTCTAACAATTGTGACAACCCTCCTATGCAATCCAACTCGTCGCAGGGGAGAGATGAGGATGACAGACAGGAGTCTAGGCCTCAAGCACCCCCACCACAACCACCACAATCGTCAGGTTATGTAACCAGGTCAGGTCGTACTGTGAGACCTGCAAGAAGGTTAATAGAGGAAATAGATTAAAATTTATAGATAGTTTTTGTATCCATTGTTATAAAATAAAATTTTATATTTGTATAAATTTAAATGTAAGATAACATTGTCAAGGGTTGCTAAGGGGTATGTATTAGACTTAAGAAGGGGGATGTTACATCACTATTTAGTATAGTTTGTCAATGGTCATCTCTATGTGTCAAACGTATGTCCGGCACTTTAGCCTGGGACACGACCGAGGTAGGCCACTGCCTATCCTTTCTATATGTGTAATTTGTGACTACTAAATAAACAATATGTACTGAAGACTGAAGTATTATTTATCAAGAATACCAACACAACATTGGGTACTAAATTGGTACAATCCTACCACCTCAAGTAAATCGATACCCCGATATTAAATATCTTTCCAATATCTTTGGATACCCCATTAACAAATCAGAGAGGGGCTAAAGACGATAAAATGTTTTAGATGAACCCTCGACAGATTTTGTCCCAAAATAATATTATATCAAATAATAATAAATTAAACCGCGCTGATACCTGGTTTTTAAAGATAATCCTTATACTAAATTACTTTCGCTTCTTGTCATCAATCACTCTCCAAGTCTCGATAGCGTAACAGGATACTTACGAAAATATTTTTTAAGAAAATATCTTGGTACAATAACAAGGAAAATTATGTACACACGGCTACACAATCTAGCTATACATTTCCAGTATAAGCTGATATATTGTTGTACGAGAGCCTACACAATGCTAGATCATTTCATTCTGGTTTTATATATGTATAGGCCAATGTGTGTGAAACCTTGTGTACCAATACTTATATGTAGCAAAAAAATCTTTTCAATGTAGTTAGTAGTAGAGTTTTTAAAGTACCTAAATGTACCGGTTAAATAATCTTTAATAAGTTTGAAATTCTTCTTGCCCACATATTTTTGCTCTTGACTGTACAAGGTTAACAGTTTAGAATTTGAAGCATATTTATGTAAAGGGAGCAAGTTATCTGTGTTTACTGTTTTCGTATGCTTCATTGGCAATGAGTCTAAAGACCTAACAATTATGTTATGATTTTTTGAATTTTTATGGTGCTCAATTTTGGAGTATAGGTATGTAGATTATAATAGGGTTATTTAATCGTTTTTTTGACGATTAACTTTCCTCTCGATGAATTTATTGTTCTGTCAAGGTCCGCACAAATAATTCAACTCTCCGGATCTATACCGCGGTCCGCTATTTGGTGAGCCCTGTAGGTATAGGTACTAGACGATTTCAGCTCTAAAATGAAATGATGAAGATTTACGTCACGTCGTTGTTTCATAAGGATTAACCCTGTTCGAGACGGTGTTATCATCCTTAAAGTTAGTAATTCTAGTTGCGTGTCGGGATTAAAAGTTGCCATAGTTCACAAGTTGTGAACTCTTCTCAAGGACACTAAGCTGTACAATGGTTTATCTATCAAAAGAGACATCTATCTTCTATATTTATCTATCTAAGTAGGTACAATCGCGAGCAAAAATATGTGGATTTGTAGAAGTTTTCAAAAGCTAATTCAAGAAAATCTATTTAAAATTTACATAATATTGCATTTTTTTGTATTGTACCTAATATGTATCCGGTATCCGGTACGCCGAAGATCGTGGGTTCGAATCCCATCCGTATCAGTTGTTTTTTCAAATTTCTTATTAAATATTTATATTTAATAAGCTAAAATGTGCTAAAACATGTAAAAATTTCACAAAAAATATATTTATAATACTTTTCAGTTTCTGAGTACCGATTATGCAACAAAACTGTAGTATATTCAAATAATTTACCCTTTCTCAAGTTGTATTACCTTAAACATAGGTACATAACAAGCTCCTTAGTACCCTAATCATTCGCGCCTTCGTATATCAAATTAATTAAATACGCGCGTAAATTAATATGGTTAACCAAACAGTAACATACCTGCTTCATAAGTAACCCTTGTAATTTATGAAGCGTACGCAAGTATGATAAAGCTTCATAATATTGTGAACTCCTATGTCAAAATATGAGAAAACCACTTTTTATCTGCTTGGTATACGTTCTGTGGACAGGTTAATATCCACCTAACGAACGTTTGGTTCACAGATATTTTTACAAAAATACTTTATTTGTTTATTTTTTTTTAAATTTTGTGTGTTTCAAACCAACCACAGACATAATTTTAATATTCTCTAGATCTAGATTACAAAAATTTCATTGATTATAATCCTTCTTAACTAATATCCTAATCCTAATTAATATTATAAATGCAAAAGTAAATTTGTTTATTTGATACCTTTTCACGCTTAAACCACTGAACCGATCATCCTGAAATTTTGCATAGTTATAATAATATGTTGTCAGGTATACAGAAGCGCATAAGTATTTACCATTTATTATTATTTATTTATGATAATAGATGGCGCCACATATTTTTAAATTAACGCTAGCCAAGCCGTGGGCAAAAGCTAGTTAGGTAATATTCAAATTAAGATTAATCTAGCGAGCTCCGGGGACCCCCTCTTAAGTAGATAGGTATGTATTGAGAAAAAAAAACTATGCCTCCAATCTAAAATCTGAGATACCTTTAAATAGCTGAAAATTATTAGGTAGTATTTTTATTGTTCCTACTGCGTTAATGCCGTTAACTTTGTGCAAGTCACAACAGAGAAGTGGTACAACAGAGTAGTTAAGCTATAATAGTTATCTACCTATCGACGGAACTTACAAATTCTCTTACGAGCTTGTACCCTTGTACCCTTTCATTCAAGACTGATCCTGCCAACGAAGTTTGTCGAGCAACTTGCCCATAATCCGCCTGTAAATCACTCTGTGATTGCATGAATTGATATTATAAGGGATGCCACAGTTTTTGAAACAATAAATGTACATTTGTGTTTTTATTGTACTTGGTATGAAGTAAAATTGTCATCAGCCTGTATTAGTCCACAGCTGAACATAGGCCTCTCCTAATGCGCGCCTATTGTGCGCTCATTGGAGGTATAATTGCCCATTTGCAAGCGGGTTGGCGATTGCAGTAGCAGATGATTGCTGTTGCACAGAAGGATGCTGCTGCACCTCCTCCGAATCGTTCCCTTTGTTGCTTCTTACGACACCCGCGGGGCGAGTAGGGATGGTTCTGTTCTTCGGCCGGAAACCACACGGCACATAAAGTATAATGATGGATAAAAAAGACTGAACGGATACCTATTCCTGAATACATAATTATATAACATGATTTTTGTGGTTTTATTGTTTGATCGCTTGTTATTTTATTAATAAACGCGAAAATTCATCATCCAACCACCAGTCTTGAATGAACATCACAGCCAAATAACAACCTTTCCAGACTAAGTCAGTTAGGAAAAAAAATACCTGTGTGTAGGTAAAAGAGATTATTTCCGTAAATTATAAAGTTCGCTCTTAATGTGAAATAGAGTACAATACTCTATCCACCATACTTATAAACGATGCGATGATTAAAAGTTTATTGATTTAAATATCACTAGTGTCATCTCTATTCATTGGCACACAAATGACAAGGACATGTAAAATTTAATCAGGGACCAAGAATGACAATTTTTTACAAGTAAGAGTATTTGTATAATACCACTTTGGCAACCCTAATTGATATAGCTGTAAGGTTGATAGATGTATTCACTTACATTCAGCACCAAAGCTTTCAATTTGTTCTCCTTTGTAATGTATTAGTGGTTGAAATGGCCATTTGTGATCACCGGTTGGTTGGAAAAGATTGATACAAAACAAGTTAGGGTCTAGACCGAACGGAAATGGAAACAAGGAATAACATAAGAGTTAAAGTACAAACCACAATGTTGCTGTGACCTTTAATTAATCAATTTAATTTATTTACAATGGTTACCTAAACTACGAACTGGCGAACATTCGATATTTTGTAGTTGTACTGACGGAATTTTTCCTCACTCGCCGCTTAGTTACCTCGCACATGCATGGTGGAAACTCAGCCTTAAAGCCCGGGTTGCCTCAGAAAATAATAATTTACTACGTGCCGCCGTGTCGTTAGCCCGTATTCGGGTGTTCGAATGACTATACTGAAATACCAGTGACTCTTTCAATGTCATATACCTACTTTCTTAATAATAATGAATCTAAGACACCACTGACTAACTTTTTTTAAAGATATTATTGGATCGCAATTTCTGGGGCGAATATTAAGCCTCTTCGATAAGACTGTTAGCCCAGCTCGATTAATTGCTATCCGATCTCACAAAACCTCCGTCCGTCACGGACTCGATTAATTCTTAATATTATTGTTGTGTGTACCGAAGCCCACAACAACAATCATTGAGTTACATAGATTCATACTATTTACTTTAGGTACCGCAAAAGTTTTTTCATCTACATATAAGTACCTATTTAAAATGTCAATTAAACCTTAGCTAGGTTTAATTTAAAACCCACTTTATTTAATTTATTTTTATCTACATACTGACGTGCCTGCGCGGTTGCAAAACGTTAAGCACCTCGCGTTTTAGGGCTCAAATTAAATTTATCAAACGAGATGAGCACAAGTAAAATGTTTACCACTTTTGAGTGACTGATGTCATGAATACGCTCTGTAATTTTAATTTACGCAGTCCACATCAGAGCCGTTTTTATTCGTAAATGAAAATTATGTTGTCCTTAATCAAATCTTGTAGGTTGTGCCATTATACAGGGTTATTTGTAAAACACCAGCATCCTTAAAAGGGGTCAGTAAACTCATCATTATGAACAACTTTTTCTATGGGACCAACCATGAAATCGCAAAAAAATAAATCAGCTGTTCCATACATTCACATGACTTAACAAAATGTATAGAACAGCTAATTTTTTTTGCGATTTCAACCTATACAATACTAATTTTATAATCAAAGGTAGCGACTATAACTATGACTATGATTAAAGAATTATATAGTCCGACCCTTGTCCAACAACACACTGGAAACAATTACTGTAAAAATCTTTTTAATGTTGTCATTATTCAATTCAAATCCGAGTTTGTTTTGCCATCATAGGTAGGTACCTACCTTCTTACCTACTAGCTCTGCAAAGCTAACTTTGCCTAAAAAAATTACTATACCTACTGCAAAGATTTTTACAGTGACTTTGCTGTGTTGCTATAATACTTCTGCAGTTAGCTTGATCCAATGATATCTTTTTTCGTATAAAAAAATCATTGGCGTAGTTCTCTAACTGTTTTAAAAAAAGGTAAAGGTTAATAAGGTCAGCATTCAAACAAATTGTTCATGATTTCGATTTCAAAAGGCTAGGCGTGCACAGAAGAAATCCAATTAATTTCGCGCTGGCCGTTATTGATACGAAACGATAAATAAACAGTCGGGGATCTGTCACAAGCTGTCACATTGTCCAAAATTATCAGATTGAGTTTAAAATACTAATTTTGTCATGAACAAATAAACCTGCACGCACATTTACACTATTACCTGTATTTATTTGTACATTTTGTATTATGTATTGAATCGTATTCATTAGAAAATCAACAGTATGAATGACTTTGCAAATTTAGAAAAAACTATTGTACGTGAGCTGTCGTGTCGGCTATGTTTATGCACCGACGTAGTGAAACTGAAACCACTAAGTGCTGAAGTGAAGCGAAAAATCAAAAGACTTTTTGATATTATGGTAACATATTTTACACTTGGTTGCGGATTTATACTTAGATATAGAACAGTGATACCTTTTAGCAGTATTTGTTCAATGTTTTGGATTTCACCCCACAACTTAAGTAAAAGTAGCTAAGTTGGATCAGTTCTGACGAAGTGCCACAGACCACAATGTGCAAAAAGTATATTAATCTACCCGATGCAATGAAAGCAAAAGATTTTTAGCTTCAGAAATACAAGCCAAATAATTGATATTAGGAATAAAATAAAAGAAGCATTTTCAATGATTTATGACTTGGGTTGAAACCGTTTAAGCTCCTTGAATTGCTTTCTCCTTATCATGTAGTTAAAGAACAACCCGGTGTAAATTTTGCTGGTTTCCTCATGATGTTTTCCTTCACCATTATGAGCATGTGATAATTAATTTCTAATACGTACATGAATCCGAAAAGTCAGTGGTGTGAACCAGGATTCGAAGCTGCGACATGCTCCTAACTGAAAACACCTCGACCGCCTTGATATAAGCTGTAAAAATGTCCCAACGTGATTTTAAACGTAAATAGGTAACCTCGTAGGTACACACCCACCTGATCTATTTTTCCTCAGGTTCGCACAGATGATACATTACCCAAAGCAATATGCCACGACTGCTTACAACAAGTTTCAGCATTACATCTATATACCGTCAAAGTTGAGAAGACACAAAAGTTTTTAGAATTCCATAAAATGAAAATGCAGGAAGAAAAACGGGACTTTCCAATGACAAATGATAAAATAATGACTCCGATTGTAGCAGCAGTTTCAGTTCAAAATGTACCAGATATGCTTAAGAAATCACCCCCAACAGAACTTCAACAAGGAGATTCAAAGCCGTCTAAACAGAAATTGCCGAAAAAAAAATCGCCCGCAGAAATGAAATTCTTGGAAGCGATGACGTTGGAAGAATTTGCCAACAGTGAGAAAGTAGACAAAAATCTGCTCAGTATGCCAGTCGGCAAGCCTATAATTACCAGTATTCTAAAAAAAGATAGTTTACCTAAAGAATTGACTAACAAGGGCGATCCCGACATCACTACTGATACACTTGATCCCATAGTCTTGGTAGACGGCAGGCCAGCAAAACAAGGTGCTGCTTTAGACAGACAAATAACTCTCTTTTACAAAATGGAGTGCTGTATATGCCACGTGAACGGCTTTCACTTTAGGTCATTAATGAAGCATTATAAAGACAGACATGGCGTGCCGGGCTATGTAACATGTTGCGATAAAAAATTTCACTATTTCTATCCAAAAAAAATCATCGAACACATGGCTTTTCACCTGCAACCGAATATATTTAAGTAAGATTTTATAAGTACATGCTTTTTCTTTATTTATTATAGACTAGCTTCCCGGCGCGACTTCGTACGCGTGATTATCCTACTTCAACGCCTATTCTACCCTACCCTATCCTACTTAGTAGGGTAGGGGTAAAGTAGGGTAGTCCTACTCTACCCCTTACCCTACTCTACCCTTACCCTACCCTACCCCTTTTTCTCACCTTTTAAACCTTCCCTGGACTTTTACACATATTTCAAAACCTATTATCCAAATCGGTCAAGCCCTTCTCGAGTGTTTTAACGAGACTAACGAATAGCAATTCATTTTTATTTATTATAGATGATAAATTTTACGAAGTAAGCTTGATTAACTGCAATATTTAGGAACATAAACATTAGTGTTATTAATCTAATGTCGATTTCCTTTTAGGTACATACACCAATTTTATTTGCGCTTAGTTCTTTTCTGACTAGGCACTACTTTCTTGAGCCGTTTCGCTAACTAAGTTGCTTCCTGAAATAGGTAGATATTACTGCAGGTCCTTTAAGGTGGCATACCTACAGGCTACTTCCAAAATAGTCCAGTCAATGAATGTCTAAAAAGGGGGTATAGAGTGCGTGAGAGGGAACCTAAGTAATTTCTTCAGGAACGTATTTGGGGTGCTTAGGCGGAAAAAATACTAAAAGTCCTGACGTCTAGGAGGGGAGCCGGAGGGGGGAGGGGGGGACAAAGGTCCCAATTTTAGGTTTTTCGCAAATTTTATAAGCTTTCATTTCATCTAAGAACATTTTTCGCTACGACGCACCATTTTTGAGATATTTGCGAAAAACCTAAAATTGGGACCTTTGTCCCCCCCTCCCCCCTCCGGCTCCCCTCCTAGACGTCAGGACTTTTAGTATTTTTTCCGCCTAAGCACCCCAAATACGTTCCTGAAGAAATTACTTAGGTTCCCTCTCACGCACTCTATAACTACTTTATTGACTGGACTAAAAGCCGCATTTGGTTATTATATTATCAAGAATTACTTACCACCAACATATTCCCGCAGGTGTCCGAGTTGCCACCAAAACTTTCAAACTTCACAAGAGCTGTACGAACATCAAAGCAATGGTGGTAGATCGGAAGGCAAAATAATATGTCCACGGTGTAATGAACGATATCCGACGTACCACGAGTTGGGATTGCACATAATCACGCACCGAAGTGAAAAACTACAATGTGATTACTGTGGAAAGTCGTAAGTTTTTGTAACAATCGAATTACGTTATCGGTTGGCTTGCATAATGCCCGATCGGCCACGAAGGCAACAGATTTCTAATGTGCCTACTATACAGCAGTCGGTTAATTATTGTAGAATAGACGATTCGTTTTAAGAATTTCGTATAGCGATCCAATTTAGTTTGTTTTACAGTTTCAGTTGTGTATTTATTTTAGCTATGTAGATACAAAGTTGTGCTTCACCAGTCACATCTGTGTACACGATAGGAAATAAACTTAAGGATCGTCCTCGATGGATACGTCGAGGAGGCCATCATCATCATCATCATTTTTGCTATGTTATTAATGTCGCTAGAAAGAGTAAATTGTAAGTGTAAATGTCTAAAATTAATTTAGACCCAACATTTGAATCTTTTTATATCTAAGTTTGCTTTAAAGTTATTATGTTATAAATTTATCAGACTATAGATTTCACTTTCACTTTTTTATATTTTTAATTATTTCTGACAATATTCGCTTTTGGCATCGGGTTGTTTAGCTGCTTTTAGACGTTTATAATTAGACTGTCTTCTAAGAGCTGATAATATGGGTGTGTGCAGGCGCGGTCGCAGCCTGAAATTTTGGAGTGGGTCACTCACTACACTAATGAAAAATAGGTATCTGGAATAAAATTGTTTCTAAACTAGATGTCATTTTTCAAAGTTATTTTGGCCATCGTACGTAGTTCATTAAAACACCACTAGATGTCAGCAAACTATACATTTATCGCTGTTAGGGAATAGCTACACTGCTAGCTGTTGGCACAGTATAAAGAACTCTTCTATTTTCCTATGATATTTAGACTGTGGTGTTACCATGTAGGTATAATTTGGCGCTCAAATTCTACTTTTAGCCTACGTGTAGATTTGCTTTTTAATAATTATTTGCGTCATGGCGATACCATCACTCCACTAACACCCAGAGGGCACAAATGGCCTGTACGATGCTGGGACGCATTAGCAACGGAATGTGACTCACTTCATTGCTTTGACTCTAGTATATTGCATAACCCATGACGAATACGGTGAACATGAGGCCGCCATGTCGCAGCTGGATAGAAAATGTCAAGACTAAAGCATAACTAAAGAGAACCCCCAAGAGAGCCACCAAGAGTAATTTGATACGTACCTACTCTAATATTCTCAACATTCTACGATCGTGTCGTTGCTTTTAAAATGTAGTGCTGGAGGAAGATGCTATCAATAATAATTGCACTGTGTTTGTCAAAGTGCTATCGAAAACGAACGTTTTAGACTCGGTTTTTTAATGTTTTGTATTAGTTCTTCCAAAAACGAGTAGTTTCTTAATTCGATTCATTTTTTATTTGTATCAATTTATTTAAATAACTTTTTAAAGGTATTATAAATAAGTTGATCAGAGCTCTTTAAAATTATGTGATTGAACATGAGATATTATAGGTATGTATAAAACATATAAAGCATTTATTATATGCATGCAAAGCGAACACAAAGTTCAAAATTTTTGCAGATAGAAAAAATCTAGTCTAGTCAGTCTTGAAAAAAAAACAAACTTTTACTGATTTTGTTGACCAGTTGCTGCCCCAGCCAAGCTCGTACGCGGATTGTTGTTGGAAATTATATATATTAAATAAAACTGATTTAAAAAAACCACCGAAATAAAAGGCCAACTATCTGGGGGACTTGCTCTGCCAAGACGAGCCAAGCAAAGCAAAAGGGCACTAGCAACCTTTTCTCGAAGCTTTTGAACCCTCATATATTTTACTTTATATTGTCCTCAGATTGAAACATCACCATCGTAAAAAGACTATCAATCACATGGAAGACGTCATACTGTGTTCACAATGTATGAGAACCTTAAAAGCGATAGAAAAGCAAGAAAAAGAAATTGTGAGTAGTACAACACCTCCAAATTCTAAAATGCCTACAGCTCATACAAAAATTTTACATTCGTTATGTGGCATGTGTGCTTAAATACATCGTTATAAATACTTTTTCAAATTCAAGAGTATTTTTATTTGGGTGCCTTTTTCCAGAAAGAGAAAGTAAAAGCTAAAAGCAACGAGACTATGATGCTCCAAAAGTATCAACAGAAATTCAAACAAGCCATGGGACTCTCGGGTGACGAAGATGCGTCGACAGATTAAAATAAAATTACAAAAAAAATAGCATATACTAAAGTTTTTGACTAAAATAAAAAATAAAAGTGTTTGTTAATTTAAAATAAAACATTATTTCGTATTAAGACATTTATTGGTAATCTTATTTTAGTTGTATCATCACTTTATTCCTCTACTTGTTTCGTTTTTTGAAATCCTAGCGTCATTCAATCCGTCGCTTCTTAACCAATGATCCCAGGAGATCAGAAATGGCCGGAAGATTGTTGGTTTGGTCGTTAGCACCTGTGTTTAAATTGGACAGAGGGATATTCAACTGATTTGACGAGCTTTTTTGTTGACCTTTCATGTTTCTGTGCTGAGGGAAGCTTGGCATCAACTTCGGATCACAAGCTGTAAAAAAAAAGAAAATGAAGACCGACAATACTGGCTTAGGGACAGCGCGAGCGAGGTTTTGTATAGCGTAGTTAGTGTAAAGGTATCATTTAATTTTTCTGTACATTTTTTCTCTGATCACTCCCGACTCAGCTAATTAAATGTAATAAATATCCCCATACTAACTACGTCAGGAAAGTAAAGTTTTATTGTTATATTTTCTACCTTCCCCTTCCCTAACTAATACCTCAAAAAACAACCCAAGAAAGCTTAACTATAAGAGTACCTACGAGAGAGCGGATACCTACTCGCTAATCTACTATCTCGCTCGCATATTGAAGATTTAAAATTTAAAGAGACCAAAGGGCTTTTATTTAAGTAAGTATTTTTTAAATATTTTTTTTAAACTAAGAAAAACTTTTAATACAAATTTATTATTCCTAATTATATTTAAACGTATAATTTGTGTATATTTTTGTAATCCCCTTTTAATTTCCTTTATTTTGATACCCTGGTTTGAGGTTTGGTTGGTTTTATTTTATTAACTATTTCACACTAAAAATCCGCCATTTTGTTTTTATTTCTACAAGACCTATCTAAGAACACTTGGGATGTTAAGACGAATATAACGATACTTTAGCTGTCGAAATCCATCCACCCATTTAATAGATACGAGGTAATAAAGAAATTTACAAACATACAAGATACGCGCGAAAAACATAACCCTTCCTTGACCGTCGGGTAAATGGCATAAAATAATTAATTAAAGCTATTTTTATATCAATTTATTGATTTTATATCTTCAATCAACTTCAATGTGCGAGCGAGATAGTAGATTAGCGCAAAGAAGCGACTTAACGACCTTGAAATAATCGCTTTTTGTCTGTCTATAAGTCTGTTCACCCGTCGCGAGTGTCATAAGGAACCTCGAAAGCTTCTGGCCTCAAATTGCTGTAAAAATGTTTACTGCAAAATAAAGACGTATGGGCCCTACCGTCGTAGGCTAGGTAGGTAGTAGGTATCTGGTTACAGATTTTTTAGAGCACAACAGCACAATGACGTATAATAAATACTTACGCAACGGCTGTTCTTTGAAGTAGGAGCTTTGTAAACATTCTTCGGCCGTCGCTCGCTTGTTAGGGTCATACATGAACAAGAAATTGAGCAGGCGGAGTCCAGCTGCCGATAGCCATGGGAAACGTTGCTTTAGATTATTGTACGGCTGCTGTTTCAATGTAAAGTTCTGCAGTGCTGGCAAAGAACTGAATTCGGGCCAAATTGCGTCGGATGGTGTGCCTGTAAAATTCATTTATTTATCTAGCTGCAATAGTTTGCATTAAACTCTCACTAACTACCGCAGTCAAAGATATCAATTAATGATTAATGAACAAAAAAAAATCATATTTATGGTCAACGTACTCTCAAAAAGCTGGATACCATAATCGTGTTATCAACTATGGTATCCGTGTTTGATGGATAAGCAGTTTTCAGAAAAACACCGGATTCATAGCCAGGGTGCAGCCAGAACATCACACGTTTTGATAATAAAAACTCAGTAAGTAAGTATAAACGTCGTAATATTATGCTTTCTGGTATAATCAGAGCAGTGGCGAAGAGTCAATTTTTGTAAGTCAGCCGGAGCCACCGGGGAAAAATTAATGCCACTGTCAGTAGACACTACAAGCTGTGACATTTTTCAATGGGAAGGCAGTAGAAATCGACTTGTATGAAGCCTTCGCCACTGCGTGAGATATTATTTTATAGGACTTTGTACTTATTTCCTTAATTTTCCAGGCAACGTTTACAACTTTTCATTCTATAATGAATTTTTAAAAAAGAAATAAATTAGCCAAATCCGTCCAGCCTTTTTAAGTGATGGTCTTACGAACGAACAGCGGTTCATTTTATATAGATAATATATTAAAGCGTGCTATAGGTATAAACATACCCAGCAAATCCACGATTAATTCGAGCTGTTCAATCTCAGTTCTTCCAGGCAGTAAAGGTTTGTTAGCCAATAGTTCTCCGAGGATACAGCCGGCAGCCCACATGTCTAGTGCTGGAGTTTGACGAGGCGATTGAAGCAAGAGTTCTGGAGCTCTGTACCAGAGAGTAACGACGCGAGGAGTCGCACTACGAGCTGGCGCACCTAACCAACGGGCGAGGCCAAAGTCCGCTGAAATATGTTCGAATGTATAGTTTGAATTTATAGTATCATTTATAATAGATTTCGTGGGCTTCAAGTCAGAGAGACGTATAAGCAATGCCCCTTGCCGCCTTTTGGCATGAAAATAATATGTGACTTTATATATACGACTAAAACTATTTTATTAATATCTTCTAAAGTAATTTACCTACAGTTAAGAAAAAAACAGAGGTGGTGTATCGTTAAACTTAGAAATTATTGACATAATAAAAAAACTCATTTTTTCTTATACGCCCCTCTGGCTTGACGCCCGCGATTTGAACACAGGTGTCCTCTTCGTTCGCATAATATTGATTGTTATAATTTCAATTATCATAAACTGTTCGGCACTTTTTTCACATTACAATTTTTAGGAATAATACCTAGTATGTAGTCATAGTCATATCGGTTTAATTATCATAAATTGTGAAAAGTATATAGTCGAATTTTGCATAAATACATTAAATACTTTTTATAAATAGTATTATTGTAGCTATTTATTACAAAAATGTTTGTTATACAGCTGAAATTCTTACCAATTTTCACACATCCTTTATCAGTCAGAAGCAGATTGGAGACCTTCAAATCTCTGTGAACTATGAAGTTCGAGTGCAGATACTTCAGACCTTTCAGCACTTGTAGCATCAAGCACTTCACTTGAGATTCTGTGAATGGTGACGTCATATTGTCTAGGAGAGATGCTAAGTCCTGCTCACAGTATTCCATTGACAGAAAGATGCTGTTGGGAAAATAAATTATTCTTTTAGTCCTTGAAATACGTTTCTTTGAAAGTAACATGAAGTTTTTCTGTTAAACATGTTAATGCATTTTTTAAATGTTATTTGTAAGCAATGAGTTACATATGTTAATAAATATATAGCATTGTATTTGAATTGAAACAAAAGAAAATTTCGATAGCATGTGCAGAAATACAAATAGCTCAGTCGGTAGAGCTGCTGGTGGCATGAACAAGTAAGTTGCAGGTTCAAATCCTACTGTTATTCAAATTTTTCTTTTTGCCATTTTTTTAACTTGAAATAAAGCAAAACAATCATCAAATCAATCTAAGGTCTATGATTAGGTATTGAAAACGAAAAAAAATCTATTTGCATAAATTTACTCATAAATAAAATTAGTCTTACCTCTCAAGTGAGCGCCCAACAAGTACTTCTTTGAGTTGCACAATGTTCTCATGTCTACACGACATCAACACCTGAATTTCGCGTAGTCCACTCAGTGGCAAGCCATCTTTTTCAACATCCATTCGCACCTTTTTCAAAGCCACAATGTTACCATTCAACTTGTCCTTTGCTCTGTCTGTAATTAATAGTAAGGTATGTCTCAGGTTTGAATCCAAGGCACCTGTGACCTTTCGTAATGTAAGTATATTACACCTATATTATTTATCATCTACTCTATGCCTAAGAATTTATTTATTAACCTAATTTATTTATTTTCACAAAATACAAAAAAAAAATTATGGCAAATCAAAAAACCACTGAGGTTTGTCAAGAGTGATAAAGATACTGTACATTTGGTTTAAATGCTAACCAGTTCGTGACAACAACAAACATATTAAAATTACATGAATACGTATAACTAAAACAGTCATGTTTGTGCCGAGTGACCAGTTTTGCATCGGAGTGTCTGCGTAACCGGTTATATTCAAAAATTTGTAAAACCTTTTGATATAAATATGTCTATAAAAGATTGTGCTTTATTTATGTAGTAGTTGGCTAATCACCGACATCTGAACAGTTGTAGGGAATATGTGGACAACATTAGCACAGGATTGAGGAAAGTGGCAAAAGCAAAGGAAGGCCTATACTCAGCAGTGGCTTGATTCAGGCCATCATGGCTAATCAAGTAATCACGGCTGCAATTAAAATGTATCCAATCCACCAGATCCACAAAAGATTTCATCTATATGTGTCTCGCTTTGATTATATATATGTCATCAAAGGTGTCTCGCAAGTGTTGTCCATAGCCAAATATATACAATCCTTTCTTATTATAAGTATAAAGCTCTGTTTATTAATCTGTCTTTCTTTCACATAGCAAATATTTTTATATTTTATTTTTTAATAACATGTGATTAACATGAACTACTTTTTCCTAGAAATATTACTTTTTATCACTGGCAACTAGTTTTTTTTTATATTATAAAATAATAATTAGGTACATTGAACACTTACACACAATACCATAAGTGCCTTCACCAATTCTGTTCAATTTCTCAAATTCACCAACAAATCTGCATCGGCCAAGCTGAAAAAAGATGAAATTATTTATTTAAATTTGACATCACATTGAACTATTGAAGTATTATACTTCCTTAGATCCTTACCCAGTACTAGATAAGACTAGAATTTCATGCAGGACCATGCCAAAAGCCAAAGACTGAGTGTTATAGAACTACTTCGGACAGATCTATGTCCTGTATGCTGTTTATTGAGTGATCACTGAATTTAACTTAGTGTAATATTATTATTTCCGTCATCATATTTATAGAGAATGTCATAATAGACTGAGCATAGTTATTAACTTGGGAGAGGCGTAGATTAGATAGGAGTAGACGTAGATTCGAATCCAGTCAGAACCAACGACTTTTCGATTATTGATAGGTATTAGAAATTATCACTTGCAAAATGCACAAAATGAAACACCAGCACACTTGAGATATTCGTGGTGATGTGTGGGCGCTTTAAACTTGAATACCAGATGGTTCATCAACAATACGCAGCAGAAACTTGTGCTTTAACTAAGCAACTTTAGTTTTGTAGGTTATGTTTACATACTATGTCTTTTTCAGGTATCTCCATAGTCTTTCCAGTTCTAAAGGATATGAGTACACCTTTCCGTGCTGCAGGTCCTGTTGGGTCTGCAACATCTTGACTTGCAACAGGTTTTTCAGAGTCTGTAAAAGAATTATGATAATATTGTTTAACTTACTTGGTTTGAATTTGTTAATTAATAAATTGTGAATATTTATCTACTTACTTTGCGACATGATTTACGATATTATAGTTAAACCAAGTGACGCATAAGAGTTTAATAAAATATTTGCAAATAGTAAACAAAACAATCGATATCGGCGACAGGGCGACAGGCTGCCACTTGCCAGTGTTGCCACTGGCCTGGCCACCTTGATTTTTTTACAAGTTATAATATTGGATAATTATTTATGGATATGGTGAATATGGCTAGTTAAATAAAGCACAAATTGCCCAAAATAATAAAAGAACGAGAAAAGATTTAAATAAAAATAATACAGCAAAATCCTTTAAGGTGGCAACACTGTACTGCAGGCCTAGCGACTTGCACTGGCGAGTTTATGACATTTGCTACTAGTTAATAGAGCTGGGTGAAAAATAATTTTACTATGAAAAAACAAA
This sequence comes from Protodeltote pygarga, assembly GCA_936450705.2. Lineage (NCBI taxonomy): Eukaryota > Metazoa > Arthropoda > Insecta > Lepidoptera > Noctuidae > Protodeltote > Protodeltote pygarga. Next base: position 6,765,303 of record OW388249.2, on the reverse strand, counting down.
CTGCTATTCAGTAACAGTAGTAATCTACTGTTAAGGGACAAGTTCACAAATAGTCAGAATTTACACTAACAATGCAGCATTCCAGACTTGTGACATTCACGGGTGACTGTGATGATGTGTTGTATTTGTGTATAATGAGGGCATTTAAAACGGAGACGTTTGAAAGTCTCCGGAAAAGTTTTTTGTACCTTATCTTTGTTCGTTTCCACTCGATCGGATATTGTAATGTAAGTCTGGAATGCTGCATTGTCAGTGTAAATTGTGACTACTTTAATATCTGAGAAAGATCTGCCCACAGAGAGCAAAGATAGTGATACATGGGAGAGCGTGATACTGATACCTACATAGGTTATGCTTCAAGTAGGTATTCGAAGTGTGGTCTCCATTTTTACATATAACTTCATGGTTGATCCCTGCATTGGTTAAGGGTACACGATTCCACGTTTGACGCATGCAATATTCTCATGCTACTTCCATGATTCTTCCAAGAAAAATATACTGGTTGATTTGACAATATTAATTAATTCATTATTTAATTAATATTATTATCGATAGGAAATCGAGTTTTCGCTAGCACTAGTCATTAGTAGACAGACGTAGATAGATATCCGATTCCGATTCCGATTCCAATGACAACAGACTGACAAATTGAAATTGACAATTTGACTTTCGAGTTCTTTTACTTCTTTTCTTTCAAAATGATTTCGTAATTCAAAATAAATTAAATTCTCTTCACATTTTCATGTAGATAAAAAATAGTAAAAAGCTATTAATTCGAAATTACAGTGTTTAGTAACAGTAATGGAGGCATTTGGACGATTTTGGAGAACGAATATGTAAGAACTCTTATTATAATATGGTTTTTACCTGGTCATAGATTTTTCCCTTTTTAATCATTCATCTAAACATGCTCGCTAAGACCATGCAGCTTTTGCACCATATTGTGCTAAATTATTTGTTTTTTATTTAAGTTAAACCTGAGTTTATCCATAACTCAAAATATAAAACACTTGCAAGCATAAAGCCTCAACATGAGAGTTCCTAAAGCTCGAAGCTCGAGGATTCTGAAGCATATGATGTAAGTTATAAATACCTGTAAGATTAGGCATTAGATTATTGTCATTTTGTCATGAGGCCTCTGCATGAAAAAAAACTTAGTACTGATATTTATATTTCCTTAATGTCCTGTGCATGTTTTGCCATTGTATGCATCATGTGTGTTCATGTGTTGTGTCTCTGCATGAAAAAAACCACTGACATTAATTTCCTGCTCATGTTTTGCCATTTTCTTTATGTTTTTATATGTTTAAATAATACCAATATAAATAAGACCAATGTAGTTATTATATGTATAACTTAGCAATTAAAATGTAGCTGTAATAGTTAGAACAGAACATAATAATTTTGTAATCTTTCAGAAAACGCTTTGGTGTATATGATAAAGTATTGCCATTTGAAACAACAGCTAGCAGAAAAGTACCAGACCATATAGAAAGGCCAAAGTATGTGACAGTTATAGACTGCCTTGATCCAAAAGCAATTGAAATAAAAAATTATACACAGATATATGGCCTTAGTAGGAGTTGCAAACTGGCAGCTAGTATATTACGAGAGTTGCACAAATTTATACAGGTAACGAAATCACCAATGAATTTTACAACCTTGTGTTGGTGCTTGTGATGTATGTATGTATTGTATGGAGAATAACGGCATCCCTAATCCTATATAAAAGATACTGATTAATCTGTTTTGGGATTCATTATCCTGCTTTACTTTTAATTTTACATAGAACCAGTAATAAGATTTTTCAGATTGATAAGTTTTAAAATATAGTTCTTTTTTTAAATTACAAAGTACAAATATTTGTGTAAAGAAAAATTTATAAAGTACTTAGGTACCTATGTAATTTTTTTCTTTCTACAACAATTTATACTTGATAAGAAAATAATAATTATACATAAACTATCAAGATAGCCTTTGTTGGAAATAAGAATAAACTTTTTGGGCCTGCATTATACTTGATCAAGGAAACTGGAAGGAGAGTAGGGAGGCATGTGCTCAGCAGTGGGATACTTAAGGCTAGTAATAAATAAATAAATGAAATAATAATATTTACAACAGGGGTTAGTAAAGGTGTAACTTTACTCATCACTGACACTATGATTTTTTTTTTAGAGCGCTGCATTTTGCAATCATTCTGTAGTCTATGAGATGATATTGTGTACGTCAGGATCACATTATTTATGTTTTTTTTTCTAAAACCAGCCAGGGGTAACAACAGATTCAATTGATGAAATTGTCCACAATTTATGTATTGAAATTGGGGCCTATCCCTCACCCATGTACTATAAAGGCTTCCCAAAAAGTGTGTGTACATCTGTCAACAATGTGATTGTCCATGGCATTCCAGACTTGAGGCCTTTACAGAGTGGAGATATTGTCAATGTGGATGTAACGGTTAGTAAACAAAATAATGATATATTAAATTTGTCATTGTACCCTACCCTACCTAGTTACAAATTTAGTAGTTGCCTAAAGGCTATTACCATTTACCTTGGTAACACAGTCCCCAAACTTAGTTTTTAAGATGTTTATTTTTAGTTCCAACTGTCACCGCATCAGACTTTTTTTTTCCAAGCTGTTACATTAGGTACCTACAGCTTGGCAAAAATGAGTCTGATGCAGTGACAGCAGGAACTAACAAGAATCTTAAAAACTAGTTTTTTACCAAATAACTTGTAATTTTGAGTTGGATTATGTAAAGTGCGCTAGTGGCGCCCTCAATTTTTGTAGACTCTTTTCTGCCAAACTACCTACAGGCGCGATTTGGAATTTTTGTTTTAATTTAAAAATCGTTTGGCACTTTCCGACGCCCCCTTACGTATAAGAGATACAGAGATGGCAAAACATAATCGGTTACAATCTACGATCGGCTGATACACGTATTTAATCTTTGAGCTAAATTATTATTCAATTTCAGGTTTTCTTTGAAGGATATCACGGAGACTGTTCAAAAACATTTCTAGTGGGCAATGTGGATGATAAGGGTTTGGAACTTGTACGAGTAACTGAAGAATGCTTGGATGTTGTGAGTACATTTTCAGAATATTCTAATAACTATACCTAGTGCTACTCATTGTTCTATCATTTCTACTACTTATTAGTATTACGTACAAAGGGTAGATGTCGCTACAGCTGTTTATTAGTCCACGTGTTTTCAGTTCCTGCAGCTACCCAGCACCTGCAGATAACTTCATAGACTTATAAATCCATGACGCGTACTCTGCACTGTACCTACAATTTTCTTACCCATTTGATGACCCCCATTGGCATGGGACTAAATTGTTTTCCTGGTTTTTAAGTACTTACGAGTAGGTACCTACCTACACTGCTTTACCTTTGTAAAATACAGGTGTAACGTGCATTTCCCTTTCCATAGCATTGATAGCATAATTAAGGGTATCGCCAGCCGATGATCAAGGGGGGGGGGGGCTAGTAGAAGTATAGCTCTTACCTGTACAAGAAATAAAACTTGTTAACATAGTAATTAATAAAATGTATCTATAAAAAAATAAAGATTTTTTTTTTCGATTCTTTAGGGGGCGGGCAGCAGGCCCTCTACCCCCCCTTGGCGACGCCCTTGAGCATAATAATATAAAAAATGTATAGTTCCAACAATTACTACCTACCTACTGTCCACACTTGCATGTGAATTGACCCTTAAAAATAATACCCTAACATGCCATCTGGTAACACGAATATTCGTGTCACAGGTACTTTCTAACAATATCGATTCTCGTGATAATAACGTTGCTTTGTTACTACGGCTATGAACATTATAATAAAAATATCGAAATAATTTATTTCAACTAGCAGAGTGCTTTGTTAGCGTAAAATTTGTTTTTTCTCATATTATATGCTAATATGAGAAATATTTTCTCATATTTGCGGGTCCAGTGAAATTCTCTCTAAAGAGATGCTTACGTTATAATATTAAAATTTTATTTATTTCAAGGCTATAGAGACGTGCGGGCCGGATGTGCCATTTAGAGAAATTGGTCATGCAATATATACGCATGCGAAAAGATATGGTCTAACTGTTATTCCTTCTGTATTGGGTCATGGGATTGGGGATTACTTCCATGGACCCCCTGAAATCCATCATACACGTAAGTTACAGATTAACAAATTGCGTTACTAAACTGCGTATCCACCTAAGTTCGTGTAGAACACCGCCCTTCTGTATAATTTCGGATCACGGGAATGTACGACGTAAAGTAATGTAGGTATGTATATATAATTACTAGAAAAGAGCTCGTAGCACTACTGAGTGTGACTACTACACTACTACAGTGAATACGCAGCTTTAAACGGTTATAGTTAGCGCATGCTATCATACGCATAACATTGCCCTTCTGAGGTACTCTGCTAGTGCTCCTTGAGCGGCACCGTTTCGTGTCATTCGTATGAAAAATCATTCCACTTTGGTGGAAACCAACCCTAAAATTCATTATCATGTTATGGAAAAACTGTTAAACACTATAATTTTAGAGGTGCATTTGAAATGGCCATTAGTTGTTTTTTCTCATAACGTAATACCCAGATTATAGTATAAAATACAGACTATCCATAGAGCAAATAAAAAAACTTAAAAAATAACATTGGTTGGTTTTCCAAAACATCATTAATTAGTACCTAGTTAGTTTCGAAATTTATAAACTGCATCGTCTCTCAGAACATAGAACCTTTGGTCTGCATAGAGTTCTTAAGTAGTACCTACACGAACATAGACCATTTAAGCTGGACTAAACTTATGATCTTTTAAAATCCATCTGGTTTTTTCTAGTAAACAATTACTCTGGATATATGAAGCCTGGAATGACGTTCACAATAGAGCCAGCTATAACTCACGGAAGCGAGTACGCAGTGTTACTTGACGATGGTTGGACTTTGATAACCGAAGATGGATCTAGATGCGCCCAGGCAGAACACACAGTATTAATCACCAATACAGGAGCCAAAATCCTTACGGAATGTGATTAGTACAAAATATCATATCAATATAAAGAAATAAGATAATTCTAGAAATGTTTAACCCAAAAAGTGGTTAAGTACCTACGAGCTGTGATAAATACCTAATTTATTATTAATTTGTAGATTTATGATACATGCAGTACCCCTATACACATAATTCAAATATCTGTTGTAATTCAAAACTTATGTCCATGATTTTGTACAAATTTTTATTTAGTGTGATATTTAAGTAGATATTTCTTGAAGAATAAAAGACCAAATAGCATCTAGTGTTTCTTTTATTTTGCTTGATTAATCTTAAATTAAAACATGTTACTTGGTACATTAAAAGCACAAGCACAATAATATTATCACTCATATGTCAGTCAATAGATAAAACTTTAAAGGCGTAGATTGAGTATGTTGTAAGAGGACAAAGGCGTAACCATGGGACGTAAACACACTCCCAGGAATTAAATATTCACTTTACGCTCCGGGTTCCACCACATCCAGATTCCAGTACAGAGTTTGGTCCCATAGAATATCCAGCTACGCCTCGACGATTAAATTACTATGCGATTCGGTAAAACTAATGGTCATTTTGTGACGAGTCAACAATCAATAAAAACAGTTTTCAATCATATTGTATTATTTAAAAATGTATTTTAATGTGTTATATTGGAATAAAGATATCATATTGTCGGCTGTGACGTCACAAAATGACGATCAGAGCTGCACATTCATATTTGAATCACGTAGTACTAGTATGACATGTGATTAACGATTAGGAAGGAAGAAGGAAGGAAGGATATATTATATTCATTATTTAATTTAATGACTAGATCTTAAAACTATAGTAAAATTATTATTTTCAGGGACCACCTACAATATTCCCTGGTCCAGCCATATATGAAACTTTTGACACATCAATATAAATATGCCAAAACGCTTTACTGATTCTAATTATATTGTTAAATTATTTGAATTGAACAATATACCTCAATTCTATTCTTTTTGGATTTGGAGTCAATTTAATTTGTTGAAGCTTTAATTACAATTTCAATAAAAGACCGCTTCCAGTGGGTAATGTCCCCAAAACGCTATAATATACGCTATGTCCCAATTTCAATAAACAAATACTCATTAGAAATATTTATTTAAGCCTAAATCCATAGATATAGAATTAGGTAAGGGTACCTAAATCAGCAATACATGCAAATTGATGTCAAATGTATCATAAATGGACAGTTTAGGGTAAAAGCGTTTTCAAATAAAGTTAGGGACTTTGAGGATGTCATAAAATCTTAAAATATAATTAACATTGGACTAGTATTAATGTAAAAGTTACGAACACAGATCGCGAACCCTGCAGAAAGTATTAAGGTATTTATAAAGTTAATAAATGCATGTTATTAATTCATAGTAAAATTATTCACGAACCTAATTTTGTAAACATTTTTTATCTGTGCTGATGTAGCAACCTTAACTTTATTTAACGAGTACAACAATATAGTATTTAAGTAGGTAGATAATATTTTTATTCTTATAGAGAAAATTTTCAGTGTAAACAATTTAGGTAAAATAAAGTAGGTAAGATTGCTTAAATTTGCACAAATCGATACATAAGTGGAAGGACTTAACAAACTGGCTTCAACTTCTTAGAAGTGAATCATACAATAGAGTAACCCTTATAGTAAGCGGATATTCTTAAATATATTTTTGGTATTTTTATTTATTTTCTAAGGGTGCTAGGGAAGAATAAAAAGAGTGTATAAAAAGTTGTTACAAAATTATTAAATAGTTTAACAACATACAAAAGCTACTCGCGACCATATACTCTATTATATATAATTTTACTTAAATATTAATTTATCACTCAAGGTAACATACAATCCGTAAATAAGGATTACCTCAGTCAAAATGAGAATATACTACATAATTAATAATAATACATAATTTCCTATTCTTTCACAATAACGACGAATAGAAAGAAAAACGAAGAGCATCTAAAACTCTATGCACATGTTACTTATATAAAATTGAAAATTTTAAGCACTAGCCTCTTGATTAAGTTATCTATGCTTAATTAACATCAAAATCAGCTAATTTTTAAAGGGAATAAACGTGCCCTGAATTATTATATAACCTTGCCATATGCAATATGTATTTTATTTTAATTCAATTATTATAGTAACAGTATATAATGTTCAATATTTTTATGTAGGATTCTGTCTTTAACTGCTTATTTTTTATAATATTTAAAGGTTCAACTACTAATAATGTATAATCTCAATATTTAGTCACATATACCTACATAAAAATATGTTTAATTGAAGCCTAGGTCAGTTGACCATTTTGTTACATTTGTGCGTAATATTTTATTGTGTTGTGGATAGAACTTTTTATTTTATTGTGCATTCAAAAATGTTATTTTCACACAAATCTAAAATGGGAATACTTAATGATATTTAAATAATATTTAATTATTATAAAAAAAAAAACAAACTAAAATAAATCATTTTCGTTGGTACGTATGGCCACACTATTTAATGTTTTTGGGAATAATTCAGTAATATTTATGTAATAAATAACAAATCAAAGATTATTAAAACATAATCAACATTCAAATAAACCAATTGGTTAATGAACTAAATCCTAAACAATATTTGACTATCTATCAGTACCTTCTTTGTACTACTTGTTTATTTTATAGAACCGCTTTACAAAATCTGTTAAAGAGAATACCTGTCCAGGGCCAACCTCGAAGTCCATGTTGATGTATTCATCTAAGTTATGATTGGATGCTGAAACAAAGAAGTAGGTACAGTAGACATATTTCTCACTATCTACAAAGGCGTAACCAGCAGACTTGTTAGGAGTGGGGACAAGATTATTAAGAGAATCTGTCAGGATTCAGTCAGGATTTGGGCAGTTCCTTCAGCGGCTTATCCTTAATGAAAGTATGCATAAAGACAAGAATATTTATAAAGACAAGCACAACAAAAGCAGTACACATTTTATTACAATTACTAATAGTATTAATGTATGTAGATAGGTACTCTGTTAGACTAAAATCCAATAACCTAGTGACCTATTTTCCAACACCAAAAATGCTGTACAATAAGAACAAAGAAAGTAACAAACAAAGAACAAAGTTAGAGTAACTCAATTTGTTCAAATACTTTATGAATACATTTGTAAGGATGTAAAATAAATGTTTTGTGTTAGTTAAGTGAGTGGATTAAGTGAATTGGCTTAGAGCCAGGGACTGGGGCCAACTTGTTCAGAAACAAGAATTCTGTAATCCTAATAAGATAATTCGTAGATGTTGAATCTCAGAACTGTTGTTCCAATTAATGTCTAGTGCCTATTGATGTAACTTACTTGATGTGCATATTGCAGGATATGGCGGAGGCGGTTTAATCCAAGAGCCGTCTGGTCTCTTCATGTGACGACGATCTGAAGCAAAACCTTGCAAAAAAATCTTTGCAGGCACTACACGAAAGAATCTGAAAGATTTCATTTGTTATCATCTTTTTATATACTTAGAGCTGTAATAATATTACTTTAAAATATCATACAAACCTATGGAAGTCCGATTTGAGCACTTGGTCTGTACGAAATGTCTCGGTGACATATTTGTGGAAAAATGTTGGGAATGGCAATTCCGAATCCAGATCATACACAAGGCAAGTTTTGCTATCCAAAGAATACAGAAATATCACATGATAATCCTGAAAATAAAGGCTTGATTAGAGTCAATACCTACTAATTAACAGTTATTCACATAAAATGTCTTAAATTTGCAATAGGTAGTATTGTGTATGTTGATACTCCTTTGCACATACTAATAAGCCCACTAACTAGTTTGCATGTTAGTAGTACAATGGAATATAACATTTCATGGTTAATGTCTCACTACAATACCAAATGACAACCAAAAATAAACATTTTGTATAAAATCTATAAATGGGGAATGTGGATCATATAAATTTGTCTGTTTTAGACAGACAGACAAATCTTGTTTACAACTTTATCACAAAGTAGGTGTCATTTTAGGGTAATATTCTAACCTGTCCCTAGGGTTTTCTTTAAGTAGCAAATCTGAATTGGGTAGATTTCGAATTGGGAGGAAAAATATGAGTAAACAATGTAAAATTATACTTCTTGCAGTGTTAAATTTGTGGTCTTTTTATAATATAGCATGATATGTGGTAAATAGCGTGACATAATTTCGGTACACACCCAAATGACGAGACGGTCGTCCTCGCGCCCAGCCCTTTGTTTCCATAGAGGCACTGTGCGGCAAGGGTTGGAAATAAAAACAATGTAACATCTGTCCAATTCCTCTGGAATTCTTATTGACACATCTTGACACAGTTTCCAAACGTTTTCCTCACTGAAGAAAATAACACAACAAAGGCTCGTAATTGAAAATTTTTCTAGTTTACATTTTTTAAATTTATATGCCTCTATAAAAATACTTACCAATAACAAGACACATGTGAGCACTCATCTCGTTTAGGGAATAAGGTTTTGAGTGACTTATCAGTCATTTTAATATTTTCGTTAGAATTCAGATGAACTCCTGCATTGACCGACATTATACATACATGACAATTTGAGTTTTGATTTGACAACTCTTTTTGACTGAATGACAGTTTACTGGTAATCTGACAATAGCACAGTGTTGCCAAAACCGTTTTAAGGTCATTGCACACTATATCGGCACCGTAACGGCACAGATGCATGCAGCACGCCGCAGTCTCGAATCTTGGCAGCCAAGATTCAAGACTGACTGAACTGACAAAAGCCAAGACTTGACGCATTCTAAGGTTCACTTAGAATTTAAAATTAGAATTTTTATTATTTAGAATTCTTTTTTGCCAGCGCGCTCTACTTTAAAGTTTGTTTGTATTTCAATCAATTGTTGATTTATTTAGTGTATGTCAATGAGTATTTTTTCCAACTATATATCCCAATGTTAATATGTACGGAAAAGAGGCAGAGACTCTTTTAGTCATCAAGACTAAATCGACTATTATTGCATTGAAAAAATAAGCTCTCTATGGTTTGAAAATCATTCGTTGCTCTCATTCGTTCGTTTGTTTAGCATCATTGACATCTTTCATATCTTGTTTGTGGTTGTGGCCAGCTGGCTGAGGCTTTTGTTAGGGGAGCCAGCAGCCAGCGTCTTTTAGTTGTTTTCAAAGTTTCTTTCGTATTGGTAAGAAGAGAGGGCGGTGCGTTGTCCTAGGTTTCGGCCGGACTAGCGTATCGTCCGGTCTTCCATAACGCTGATTTAACATTTAAAATTAGGTAATTGTGACTTTCGGACAAGTGTAACCTTGCTGGCGTTGAGTAATTATTTATACCAAGATGACCCGTAAGTACTACCGAGAACATAACTAATTACGTTTACAACTTAATTTTTTTATTATAAAATACACTTCAAACTATATTTGAAAGAATCCTTGCTTTGAGGCGCAAATTACGTGGAATGTTCTAGATTTAACACGTTCATATTATGCTGTTGTATCCATGACACGAGTCATATTTGGGTGACGCTAAATTATATCATGAAAATTGATTCTATCCGCTTTAGTGAAGCATTCTTTTCTCATGTTTATACTACTTATCGCGTGTTGATTTCTTGCATGCTATTGTTGTGAATGGACAGAACATGCTTTGTTTATGACACGTAAATTGTAATAGGTTGATACTGATAGCGTGTTATTTATTACAGGAGGGAATCAAAGAGATTTGGCTCGTGCCAAGAACCAAAAAAAACAGCAAGAAATGCAAAAGAAAAAGAATGCCAATGAAAAGACTGGCATGTCTCTACAAGAAAGGAAACACAGGTGCTTATTTTTATAACCTCTTTTACCTGTTACAAAGTTCAACTGCAAATTCTGCAGAAGTTAGGTATTGCTGTGTAGTAGTAGTATTTGTATTTAAATAAACTGAGCTTATTACAATATAACAAACTGTAGCCACGAATGTGTGGTCCCTCAAAGCCAACTCTGATTAGAATTATGATGATACTTTGCAGTATTGCCGTAATACTCTGCAGTTAGTTTGATCAGATTAAAGCTATAATTTTTATTAATTCATATATTAATATTAGACGTATAAAAATGATTTTTATTAAATAAATAATTGACTTAGAGTTCAAGATCAAAGTTTTTGTGTGACAATGCCCACTCTATAAGCCCTTTTTAAATGTCTAATGTAAACCAAGTAAGCATTTTTATTTAGTGGTGCATTATTAAATTTATTCCTGCTAACAGTATCAACATTTCACGGAGAATGCATGCTATGATGTGGACGTACAAAACATAAATGTGACGCAGATATGATATTAACACTGACTGCCACGCAGCAGACACAATGCAATTTTTATTGTTTGTCAGACAACGGTGACCAACGTGGCGTTCAAAGACTTAAATAAGAGGTACAGAAAGAAAATCAGTGCCCTCAACTAAAGTTGCAGTTGACTATATTGAAAAAAAAAGATAAAATAAATTAGATTAAATAAACATTTTCTACCAACATGCTCAAAGTAGGCCTATGAGGACAAAATAATGATTTTTTTCATTAGAACCATAATTAAAATAAATAATGATGATTCAACACTGTATTCATTATTAGATTATACTTCCATGACTCATTATTCAATGGAAGATTTCAATAATAATGTTTAGTTGAAATTCAAGAATTAATATTTGTCTATCTTTTGCTGCAGAGACGCTGAACTAATGAGAGAAAAGCAACGAAAAAAAGAAGAACAACAAGCAGAAAATATGAATAATCAAAAACAAACTGCTAATTAAAATAATATAAATATGAAAGATTCTTGACTGCTCCTTATGTTTAATCACATAACATTTTGAGCTTGTTAGTTAAAAGCTAAAATTGTTGAAGTGATAAGCAATCCTTTAATCTTGCATTAAACAGAGCCTAATTTAATTAATTACCCAATAAATAAAGATGTTATTATGTTGTTAAAGTTGGGAGTCTAGGATTTGAACAGGATGATCTGAAGTGCTGTTAATTGTTACTGTGACTCAATCACAGTTTCAATGACAAATTGGAAATAGATTTGTCACAATAAGTCTTAGCATTTATGCAAATCTTAATGTTAATTTTGACTGAATAGGTTTGTATGTATACTCAACTACCCATCTTTTGTACAATAAAATCTTAAAAGTACAAACTGCGTTATGTTTTGTTATTAGAAATTTCCTGCAATGCTAGATACCTAAGTAGGCAAACTCCAACACTCGTTTTATAATGTATAAATGAGTCATCAGCCTCAGTCTGTTAACACAATAGTGTGGCCTTCAATCTTTTTATGAAGTCTAGTCAGTTTATGATTATGAAGTGTACAAATTGATGACTTCTCTACCGGAAGATAATTTACCTCCACTTATACAGGATATCTTTTGTGAGCTTGACACAAAAAAAAATATGTTTTAATGAATTTTACGCAACTTGTTTATATTTATCAACACGTTATATATCCCTAGTATTCCCTAGAGCGGATTTACTATTACTAGGCTACTTTGTTTTAATTGTTTTAAATGTGAAGTTAGGAATGCGTAATGATGTATTTATACAGAAAAAAGAAACTCAAATTCATAAAAAAACGTGTATTATATTATAGGTAAGCTGTGGGAACAATATTAATTGAATTAAATAGATTAGGTACATACTTAATTTTCACAATAATTGAACATTTATAGTATACCTAATTAATATTTGAACTGCTTATAGTGGCACTAATGTTGGACTTTATAATAAGAAAGCGGATGACATTTAAATGTAGGTCATTTTCACTTTTGCTGCGTAGCTTTTATATAGAGGCTTTGTTTCACATGTTCTATTCAGTACATTTCTCAAAATTGACAAGATGAAAATACCAGGCGCTGTAGTATGACATGCTGTCGAGGTTCAATATAATGCGAGTAATGATGAAGTAATACAGGAAATATAACGTCATTACTCGTCCACAACGGAAGCAGTATTGTTTGACATGGTACATATTAGAACATTGTGAAAGAGACTCGAAGATTAATAATAATACTTTTTTTAGCTGTCTTAAATTGTAAACAATCTTAGTAGGTACTTCTATCTTTAAACGATAATATTGTTGTAAGAAATAAAACAAACAATGTTAATAATTTAAGTTTGAGTTTACGACTGCTTTTGATAAAGGTAACTTAGTTGTATTATCCAAATCCATGATATTTGGAATTACAAAAAACCATATTATAGTGTGTGTAAATTAGAAATAAATTTTAGTGTCAATTCAGTGTTAATTTCGATTATAACATTAAGTATGTTATAATCGAAATTAACACTGAATTATTATTATTTCTTACTTTTATTTTTACAATACATTCATCAATTAAAACTTATGCTACGATTGTTTACAACTTAGGAAAAGTAAAAAAAAAGGAGGTATAGATAAGTACATTAAAAAATGATAATTTGGTTCATAACCATTTTACAAAATAATATTTGAATGTGTAATCAATGACTAGTGGATATATTATTTGGCATACCTGACAACTAACTTTGTTGTTTGTTGGGAACTATTTTTAATAGCTTGCACCTTACGTAATCGATACGTATTTTAAATATTATAATACTAAGCCATTCAACTTAAAATTATAATTGGTTCAATAAATATTTAGGTATGAACCACTAGTTACACTTTTTTATACATATAGGATTTGTTCTATGCACTTAAATGTAATGGAATAAATAATTTACTAAAATACAATCTGTCCTGAGTAAATATTTTATAGTCTGCCATGGACCGAGCAATCGTGCGGCGTGGCGCGTCGAGTTGTGCGTGGTCATACAGATCCTGTGTGCATATAATATGTGGAGACAGTCATGCGGCTAGTCGGGCGAGCTCCACCCCGCACCGCACCGGAAGAATGCTCTATCTAAACGGCTTCCATGTGTGATAACCAGTGCCGGATTAAGCAAGCGCGGGGCCCGTAACATTGCTAGTCTTGATACGTGGTTAATCAGACACTGACGTTAGGTTAAGCAAAGTAATTATGAAACAGTTGTTTATGATAAGATTTTACATCTTTAATATTCGTAGCAATAAATAAGGTCAGCGAAGATTAGGCGGAGAACTGCTCGAGCATTTCCACTCTAATTAAATACCGACCTCATCCAATTCATTTTTAGTTGTAATAGTATTTTAAGAGATAATTTGCTCTAGTGGACAGCAGCGTATGCTCGAGCAAGCTTCCTGTGGCAACAACGTAAACAGTTGTGTGTGATGTTGAGGACCTTCACCGCTCAAATCTAAGCTGAACCCTAAGGCTCAATTTACACCGCCGCGGAATGGAATGGAAGTGAATGGAATTAGATACCTATAGCGTAATGATTTTTACGTCAATCGTGTAACGTACAAAGTAACTCCGCCGACGGCAGCTGCGGAAATTTTCGAGATTGCGCTAGAATTCCCTGGAAAACGCGCGACTAATTTATCTATTTTGTTTCGTTGCTAAATTGGCTTAAAGTTCATTATGCTTTGGCCAATTCTGGTCGCTTCCATTCCGTTCCGCTGCAATGTCAATTGAGCCTACAACGAGAACAACGAAGACTTGTACAAATTACAAATAATATTTTGTTTTTAAATTAGGTACTAGTAGAGTATTCTAGCGAATATTACTTTGTGATGTGTCGGGTACAACATGTTAAAAACAATTGAGGATTTTTTTTTACTTTTAGTACTTCAACAGCCTTTCGTATGGCGTTCATTTTTCGTATCCGTTTCGTAGCCGTAGGGGGCACGGATCGAAGGTACTATAATTAGTTGTTTTCTTCTAGTAATTTAGTTATTTGTACTATTAAAAACTAATATCTTATAACACTTAGAACGAGCGTTAATTAACTTTTTATAACAAAAAGTATTTTATACCTTTTTATCACTATTGTCAAGTAAAGGGGATGGCCGTCCACAAACTACGTAACGTTGACTCGGTAGCATTTTAGACTAATACATTTTCCTGACTTGTCGCTGATTAATTAATTATTAATGGTTGTAATTTAGCACTGCTTGATAGGACTTTCTCTCCTAAATAGCTCACAGCACTAGTATGTAGTTCAACTAGTTTGCCGGAGAGTGATACGAGTACTTCTTATTTCGGAAAATCTCTAACAACTGTTGAAACCGCAATAAACAGATAGTTTACGCTAAGAGAAAGAGAAGGTTAAAACACATCAGAAGACGTTACGTGGTTTATGGATCATCCCTAAGCTAAATGTGATTTTAGATGACCATGGAAAATATCAGGTACTAATTCATATTTAAACAATAGTATTGCGGTGTGAACTCATATTAGAATCGTGAGTTTCTCGTAATGAAATCATGGTTAGTTACTATAAGATCATAGAGTGTAACAGTGAATCTACTTGTACACTGTATAATTGAATTAACTGAGAACCTGAAAAGGGTCATTGAACTAATCTTTAATTTTTATGAACAACTTTTGTTACGATAAATAAATAAATTAATGATACCAACCTTGAAATTACAAAAAACCTGCGGTTCCATACATTTATGTTCAAATATAGCTGTATAAAATGTATGGAACAGCACGTTTTTTCGCGATTTTGGGGTTGTTTATAATGACGAGTACAATGACCTCTTTACAGGTGTTCACTTAATTCGATTACAACGTATATTACAAAAAAACACATTTAAGGCGCGGATACTCGCTAATCTGCTATCTCGCTCGCACATTGAAGACATAAAATCAATGAATATAGCTATGAAAAATCGAATTAAACCAATTAAAGGAGAACAACATTACAAAGTTTCAGCAAAAATTTCAGCTTGAACGAAACATGAAATAAAAAAATAATTTAAAGCTATTTTTTATTTAATAGCAGATTAGCGCGGAGAGGCGCTTTAAGTACTATTTGTAAGTATTAGTATTATTTTGTAATTGGTTTCTTCACTCTGTGCAATCAAACATTATACTAACTAGCTAGCTGAGCTAGATAACAATGCTACTAGCATTATTAATAATATTAGTGTTGATTCTGTTTCAAATAAAATTGCATTAAACTAATTTTCGTTGCACTATCTTTTTCTTTAAAACACTATAAGGTGTTGACCCTCAAATGATTGATTTACTGCTATCAAGCAGCATTTGGACTTAATAACTTGCCAGTGTTTATATATCATAGAAAAACCGAATTAGATAAGCAATAATTGTAATAGATTCAAGGGAAATACAATAAATCAACCATCAATATTTATCACATGGCACATTACACCACCCTTAGAGCCGCCAGAATAAAGCCAGACATGCGCGGCTTTTTACTTCCTTTTTAGGCTATTAAGGTGGAAACTTAGTTCCAGATTCGACACTAAATTTAGTAAATCCAAATAATAATATATAATATTAACTGCAGTTTTTTGGCATCCAGCTTTTCTGTCCTAATGTCCGGACAAAAAAAAACCATACCCATGACACACTTAAAAAATTAAAGAAGTGACATAAAATTAGACGGGATTGTGATATGGCGCCAAAGACATCTAAATTGTACTATGGCGCCTTAACCAAATTCATGTTGAAGCAAGCAAATTGACTGATTCGTGAAGCACTAAAAATCTTTTATGTAGGTATAGATTTCATGATCTCTGATGTGAGTCTGCACTAGAAAATATTAAACAAGTAATGTTTCGAAACTTGTATCGTGAAACAAATCTTATAACTTGTTTTGTTGATCTTTAAGTTCGCATTACAAGGAACTATCTAAATTCTGCTATTCAACCTTCAAACACCGGTCCGCCAGCGGACTATGCGGAAGTCTAAGGTTGGAAACATGTTAGTTATTAAATGCCAAACAAGTTGAACTTCAACAAGTTTCGGGACAAAGACAACGCGGTTTTATACATTTACAGAAAACCAAGTTTCCAATCTTCACGCAAATGTTTCGTAAGTGCAAACAGCAGTTAGAGAGACACTATGAATCTATGATACTTATATATTAGTTTAAGTTTCAAACAAAATCAACACTAAGTAACAAAAATCTGTGTGCGCCACATACCTATAAGAGGTAACTTAAATAATTATATTATGCATGGCCATTTGTGAGACACTTCTTTTCAAAGTCCTCCCTCTGTCTATACAGTTCTGTTACTAAATCCTTAATAAATGGGTGGTTGAACTTCCCTTCAGTGGCAGTGAAGAATTCCTGCAGTCTTTTCGGTGCATTTTCACGCTTTTCGTATTCAAAAGCTTGCAGTATCATGTCGTAACGATCTAAGTCTTTAGCGAATTTAGCCTCAGGAGAAGTTTGGTTCTCATATTCCTGAAAACAGATAAAATATTGGAAATTAATACTTACAATATAATTATGGCTAAATGAAAGATCTTTACTCAGGAATGGTACATTGTATGCCAAAAAATTATTTTATGTGGTGTGTTACTTTTTTATCATATAATTTGAGGTACAGTCGACTGCAGACCAGTGGTAACAATTTGACATTGACAGCACCCTTATTGCGTAGAAGTAAAGGTGCTTTTCGTAGTGCAAGTGTTACCACTGTCATGCGGTTGACTGTACCTATGACAGAGCCATCCTTCGGAATGCAATGACTATTATAAATGCCGGGCATTCCGTATGCTCAGAGTTTATTGAAATGATAATCCATTTAAACTAAATTTAGACATATCTTTTACAGGAACATGTAATGAAAAAATACAATAAAGCTTTATATAAAACTAAGCTCAAAGAATACTTATAATTGCATTTTAAAAAGTTTTGATTCATTTATTTCTAGAACATTTTCACATAAATGACCCAGCAATATTGTTTATGTTTTAGAACAGGAAAGAAAATTATGGTTTAAAGGCTTTAACCATCACTAGTTGTGTTAAAATTGTTATAATCAAGGATATCTTGGAAGAATCTACTACACACTGATTTTTTTTATAAATTATATTGGTAATTCTAATTCTTTCAATTCTGTACTCCTTCATATAGATGTACAACTGCAGATATAGATATTGTTAACAATCTTATCTTTAGGTGTATTGTCTGGCTGTTAAATGCAAGCTGATAATATGCAAGTATGTCATTGACACCATACAATATTGGCCCAAAACTATGCAAGAGATCATGATGACTTTGTAACAGTATGATAATATATATTTTCATACTGGGAAAATGAGAATATGTTAGTTAACTCAGATCAATGTGTTTTTATTAACATTTTAAATAAGACTTAACTTCGTTGCAGATTATTATTTCTACTGTATATAGGTATAGCACAGAACCCATGGTATGTGTTGGCAAACCATGTCAATACTGGCTGTTTTAGTTAGTCGTAATATACCTGTCTCTGGCCTTCTAGACCTAATGATCAGAAAACACCTTATGCTAGTGCTTGTCAAAGCTAATAATTGCAAAGTTAGTAAACACTGTGAACTAAGATCACAAATAAAAAGGTAAAATCCATTTAAATTAGACTAATTTAAGTAATACAGAAAAAAATTAAGATTATATAATAAGATTATTTAGGTACTTATAGGTACTTACTCATTTAATTAAATTATGTGATTTATGAATTTATATAATTTAATGAAATGACATACATCTAGAGTAATAACAATATTAAAATAATAAACCGTTATTAAAATACATAAAGGTAGAACTAACTTTGTTCAGAAAAAATTGCAAAAAAAAAAAGAAATTGATACTTACTTTGTACAAATCATACATCCTATCACCAGCAATGCCGGTCAGTTCTGCAATTTTCTTCATAGCTTCATCTTCTCGCCGGTGCTTCTCTTCAGGTGACACACCGCAGTGAGGTGTAAGATCCCCAACTATGCACTCTGCCAAGTCATGGACCAGAGCTGAAAGGATAAGTAAGGCTACAATAGAAAATTGGTGATTGCTACCTGTAACTGTTCCATCCCAACTAAATATGTAAATAAATAAATTATTAACTTATAAGACTCTCATTCTCAACAATTAGTTACAACTGCTAGACAATCCGTGACTATGATTTAAATGGGTCATTTCTAACACAGGCTTGTTGAAAGAAATTTTTAGTTGAAATAAGCAGTGCTTCTGTACTCCAATGGGTCAGGGGGTCATCTTAGGATGTTTTAAAAGTCTAATGTTGTTGAACTATGGAGGAATCCAAGGGGGCAGTCCACCCCAGCCCCTGATCCTGGGGAGACCCCAAATCTCAATAAGCCCCCTACAAAAATAATAAATTTAGAGGAGACCAGGGGCCCGTTTGGTTTTGCCACACTGGGCCCCTGACAAGCTTAGTCCGCCACTGGTGTGTACACTAATAAATAATATAAAACATTACCTATTTGGAGACATCTAAATCTATCAAGATTTGTTGGATTGTTTTCCTCAGTAAGCAAGAAGGTCATCAGTCCCATGCGATACATATGGCCAGCAATAGATTCACACTCATTAATATCACAAATCACCCAACCAGTTCTCTTCTCATGCTGAAAATTAAAAGAATTTAAATCATGCAAGGTTTTTTACCAGTCAAGAATATAATGAATTGTGTTTGTACTCAGGTACAAACACGAGATGCAAAAATTGATTATATTAAAAATAAAAATCAATAATTAGGTACTTTATACAATTAGTGCTGCGGCAAATAGGAGTGGACTAATTACCTTCAAACGACCGACCAACTCCAAAAACTCTAAGATTTTCGTGTTTTCAAGGACTAGTGCCATTGTGCGTTTTTATTTTATGAATACTTTAAGAATGTACTACTGCTAGCTATTGGATGTTGTTGTAATCTTCTTGTAGACTTGATACGATATCAAATTTCTATTTGCTGCACAGTGACAATAATATAATCAATATTGTCATAGAAATATTAAACCCGGAAGGAAAGGAACTATGTAGGAATACGAAACACTTCTTTTTCCGTTACTAAGTCAAGCGAAACTGCGGCTGCTCTGCTTTAGTTTTAGTTTATGTCATTGTCAGACAGACAGATGATAAAATGTAATCTGACAAATGTCAAACCATTAATTTTTTTTCGTATGGCAAACATTAATTACATCTACAGCTTGGCAAAAAAGAGTCTAAGGCGGTGACAGCTGGAACTAAAAATAAAAATCTTAAAAACTAAGTTTGTGAGTGCTAAAATAACTTAAAAATGATTAATTTGATTATAATAAATGACAAAAAACTCGTCATAGAAATATGTAAGCACTAAATAAATTGTAAGTTATGAATTGTAGTGTGAAAAGTGCGCCAGCGGCGCCCCCAATTTTTCCAGACTCTTTTTTGCCAAGCTGTAAATGTCATCGGGTAAGGCTGTTGTATACTTTGACTGGACTAGAATGGGCAGAATCATCATCATCAAGTTAGCGATGGAACCACTAAATCTAGTCAATGTGACTTGATTTAAATTGAACTTTATGCCAACTGTTCGCATAAATTCTACGAAATCTGAATGAACATTGTATTTTTTTATTTTCTAAAAATATTATAGTATACCTACCAATATAGTGGTTTTAGTTTAGACGGAATTTTTGTTCTTATTCTAGAAACTTGCAACATTTGAGATTTGGCGGGATGATTTAAACAGTTTCCGTATTTTTTTTTTTTACGGTTACTCTACCTAGAGTCTAAACGAAAACTAAGTAGGTACAAGGTAGGTACCTACAACAAATGAAACTATCACATAACTGCCAGTTTCCGACACAACACCGCTCTTGGAAGAATTAAGGCAAAAAAAAATCCTTCAAGACACCGCTGCAGACCGAATACTTATTATAGCTTGTTTCGTATTTCTATGGTTTCATAAAAGGAATATTTTTACACTGGCTGGATACCGGCTTGTTTCGTATTTCTATGGTTGGGTGGAACATGGAAGAAGTAGGTATCGTACCAAAATTTTTCCCACATGGTTTCAGCATTGAATTATTATAACTACAGGTTTCACAACCTATATCGATTATAGACTATTCAAATTTATATAGGTAGGTACCTAAAGCAGTGTTTCCCAGACTTTGGTCTGCCATGGCCCATTAATTTTCATACTGCACTTCGGGTCGCAACCCAGCAAATGGGAAACGCTGACCTAGAGTGACGACTACTCCTACCTACATGTACCTACATAACAGCGTATTATTTAATTTTATCTATTTATTTCTATATCTCTCTTTATTTTATTTTTTTTATTTTTTTATTTACAGCTTGGCAAAAAAGAGTCTGAGGCGGTGACAGCTGGAACTAAAAATAAAAATCTTTAAAACTAAGTTTGTGAGTACTAAAATAACATAAAAATGATTCATTTGATTATAATTAATGACAAAAAACTCGTCATAGAAATATGGAAGCACTAAATAACTTGTAATTTTGAATTGTAGTTTGGAAAATGCGCCAGCGGCGCCCCCAATTTTTCCAGACTCTTTTTTGCCAAGCTGTATTTACCTCTAGAGCTTCGATTTTCAGACTAGGTTTATATTGTGCCCTTTGATTTTCCTGACTAATTATTGGAAATCAAGAGCGTATTACCATGTTAGAGGTGTTTTAAACTATGACACGTTAAGAAGAAGATTCTTGCTCATTAAAATATGTTACATCTCTATAGTACCTACCTATTGTACCTACTCTAACTGCAAAGTTAGACAAGCTTAGCCCGTACCTATTCCGTACAAGAGGTAAGTAGAAAAGAATTTCGATATTACGGGCCGTTACTATAATAGCTTAATGGCAGAGCGACTGGGAGCTTTACCTAGTAGGTCGCGGGTAGGTACAAATCCCGCTTGTACCTATGTTTTTTTCTTACAACAAAAATTTCGAACTTAGAACCAAGTTGTCTTAGGTAATTACTTAAAAATTTAATTGTTAAGTATGTAAAAATACAATTTATTCCTACATTTCAATTTGTAACTTTAATTAAAAAAATAAATAGCATTAGGTACTAATGATTAGATAATTAGGTATAATAAACAGAAAATTTAAAATGTTACAGAGGATTTTACATAAGGTTTAACAATAATTATGCAAAAACAATAATATTTAATCATATTTATTTGTAATATTAAAGGAGGACCTAAAAATAAATATTAAAAAATCAAACTTTTATACGATTTTTCTGAAGTATTTAAAGAAAATATATTTTCGTTGCATAAAATCATCATTCTTTTAAGAATTATGGGCATTGAGCGGTCATGAACTTTTGACTGCATGACCTGAAAAATTAATTTAACAATTTAATTTATTTTTTGTTAGCATCTGAATATATTATAGACTTACCTTCCAAAATTTTGCATTAAATAACTTTTCTTTTCATCGACAAAGCTTTATCATGACTCAACAAGGAAGTTTCACGGGTTTACTCATCACAATTTTACGAAAAATACCTTCAGGTACCGTAGGTAATTCTAATAAGGTCCAGTTTGATTAATATGATCGATGGTCAGGTTTGCGGATCGTTCTATGAATCGTAATGGTGGCCGATACCGCTACGTAAATTTAAATTCAATCTCTGTTTCGAACGGTCAGTGAAAATGTGTGAGGCCTCGGTGTCGGTCCTTCAATTAAATTTAGCTTCAAAATGAGCGTTTTAGTTAGTTTTAAGTTGAATAAAGTTTTGTTCGATGTGTGGAAAGTTGGTTTTGCTCGCAGTGAGTCTGGTGTTTGTTGCCAGGAAGCGGAGTTGGAATGATTTCGTTGCTGTTTGTTCTTTGTACAGGTTCGTGAAATATATACGCATGTTATCCAAATACTAGAAGCTCTATCATATAATTTTCAACATAACATTTAATTCATTAATAATAGGTATTTGATTCAAGATTTTGCAACTTACGAACCTAATGTCACTGCATTCAGGGTAACCTTTGCCTTTATAACAATGGTCAAACTGGTTTGCAAAAAGCGGTATAGTGGGGACTGAACTCCGGAACTAGATATCTATTGACCTAGGTACAAAAACACTGTTAGAATGTCTGGATTAAGGAAATAAGAAGTAAAGTAAAATCTAGTTCTCAGGTTTAATACTATTGCACATTTATTGATAAAAAAAAATCGGATATAGGTGGTCCTGCTTAGCGTATTTAGGTAGTTACTTCGAGAGTTATTGCTCTAAGGCTAATTAGGATACAAAACTATATTAATTATTTTTATCTATACTGTTTTATATAAAAAGCATTTTTTTAAGCTTCGATCGATACCCTTCGGCTCATGATGAAATATCTCCAGGGTTCTATAGATTGGTAAAAGCTATACGAGCGTTCCATCTCTCTAACAATGAATATTAATTGTTGCCGCTATTGAACTTTCACAGTGTTTCTAGGTGAAGTAAATATTCAAGCATTCACTGAATGTTAAAATGATGATAACAATCTATATCCTCGAGACCATTATGGAAAGGCTGACTGACTTTCATTAAATTAACGAAGCAACTCAACACGCTTCTGAATTATTGATTTAAGTTACGCAAATTGGTGTTTTAGACAGGAGATTGAGTGCTGAGGCGAAAATAATGCATGTAATATTGATAGCGATATTAAACTTACACAGGTAGGTGCTTAATAGATAGCCTACTTATGTAGTAAATAGGTAGAATTTTTCATTAAGATAGAGTATAAATATTTCTATCTAATTCTATTTCTATCTGAATTTAAAGAAAGTTACACGTAGTTAAGTTGTGTACTAATAGCAAAAAGGTCCTACCAGATACCTAAGTACGCCATGCCGCTCTGTTTTTCGTAGAAAATATTTAAATTTTGTGTCCCAAAAGTAAAATAATACCAATTTTGGTCACGAATTAATTCGTGATTAGGATGCGGATCATAGTTCTTTTGAGAAGAAATGAGGTACCTAATATTACGGGAATCTACAACAAACAACCTCACATTATATTAGATACCGACCGAAACAAGATTTTCAGGCAAAACCAAATTTCGGGTTTATATTTTTCGGATTTTTTGGCCGAAATCATTTGAAAATTTAAGTTCGGTCGATCACTAGGTATCTATTAATATTTTTTTACTAGATAAGTTAATCGGAACTAGTCTAGTCGAACCTCACGAACTTAATTATTCAATTTCTATTTCTAAACAGTAGTGTCGGCTGTAGACTGGGATGCGCCGGCTCCGTATGACCCAGTATGGCTGGCCAGCGTGCAAATGTATCCGTCGGCACCTTCCATTAATGAGACCCGGTTTTGGGGATGGGGATGGGTCTACGAAACTGACGTGGAATTCAGACTTTTTACCAGGTAAGTTCATTTGATTTGTCATTCTGATCAAGAGTAGGCGAGAACACTTTTTTGTTAAACATTTTCAAATTAATAACGAGCCTAATGTAACTTTTCCTCAAAACCTTTTTGCATTATGATTGTAGAAATCTGTACTAGCTATTCTAACAGGTTCGCTGTTCAGGCAATAGACAATATATTTTAAGGGATAGGAGAATGGTTAAGATTGGTTAAATGGCTAGTAGTACCTACCTAGATATGTAGAGTAACTATGTGTCCTCAATTACCTAACAGTTAGAACAGAATTCTTTCTAAGGGGGTCAAATAATTATGTACACTCATTGTACGCAGCCTCTCAAAGACCCGAGACAAAACAAAAAATCACCATCGCTCATTATGGTCGATCGTATTTAAAAGCATTTCTTTAAAGGTAATCTTCACATCAAGAAGAGGTGTACCTACCAACGCCTTTACAGTACCTAGTTCTTAGCTATTTCTTCACAGAAAACTAAAAAATCTGCAACGTGCGAATGCTGAAACTCAAAATTAGTTTAAGAAAATAGAGAGAACACAGTGTTTAACTTTAAAGTTGCTTCTCCCACAAGTTTAAGTGCAAACTCTGAGGAAACTGATTGTTTTCGCTACTCGTGCGGTATTACTGAACGTGGTTTTCGTAGCGCTATCGACCGACCTGATATTGGCAGTGGCGGCTTAAAAAGTTTGGTTTGAGCAGTAATTTGTAAAATATACTGTAGTATTGTGGCATTCTAAAGCAGTAATGACATAATTATAAGGTGATTACAGCGCTTTCAAATTTTAAATTTTATTAAAATAGATGACAAAAAGCGAGAGCAAATCAAAAGCGAATATGGTGTAATATATTTTTAAAATGTAATATAACAATAATTTGTTTAATAATATGACATATTATTTGCTTTTTGTAGAGAGAGTAAATAGTAGATAACTTATTGGGTATTTAGTTACGTGACTGGATAGCTTTGACACGAATGATCAACATTATTCAGTATTAATGACAGTTTTTTTAAACATACAATTTCGGAGCGAATAAACAATGTTGAAGGTGTTCGAAACCAGCTTTCCATAAAAATTCGCAATACGTTATTTTCGACACATTTCTTTAAGTACTTATAGCTAAGTGACGAAATCCAATTGTCACCTGTTTGGGAAACTACGTGAGCAATCTATCACGCGGCGGTGATACCGAATTAGTTAAAAAACTATTCAATCTGAAGCCGCGTACGCACTAACGAACAAGTCGCGTTGCATGATACGTACGTTGCATTGCTTTGCATGGCATATCCAGCTTAACGAACAACGAACACTGTGAACTGAGGAGAATTTTGTATCTTCTATTTGTGTCCCTACAAACTTGCGAACAAATACCTACATAGTGACTCAACTCCAACCATATACCTACCTGTCTACTGACAGCGACCAGGCCGTTGTTGACGAACCCTGGTTGAAGTGTGTTCGTGTTCACTTTGTTAATTTGCGTCTATACGTATTAATCAAATGGTCGTGTTCGATGTTCGTGTTCGTCATATTCATGTTCTCCACTGCGTACGCACCTGCGTGTGTTGTTGTATCGCGTAACATTATTGACTCAAGCAGGATAGTCAGTAAGAGTGACACATATGGCTATAATATATTGTAATGAGCCATTCTGTATACAGTAGGTACCTATGTTTTTTTCTATTCGCGACATGGTACGAGAAATTCTGTTTTTCTACACCAGTAAATTTAAAATAACATGTTAGCTCGATATTTGACAAAGCGATTATGGTCGTGTTCTATTTAACTGTTTTCTAAAAACGTAGATACTTACTTATCTACTTTAGGTAGATAGAAACCTACACCAAGTTGGGTACACCAAGTAGGTAGGTTAAGTAGCTGACTCTAACTGTTCTTCAGTCTGAAGTTTGAAATAGTAACTCAAACTGGTAGGTATCTACGAGTATTTACCGACATCATTATCATTGTACGTTGAATAAACCTAAGACGTAATCGTGTCCCTTAATCTTTCTCTCTGAATTCTCATCATCTTTGACCGCGTCGCGTTGGACGGTCAAGTCAAACATCGTTGGTTCTAATCCAGGCACGTACCACTGACTTTTAGAAATCATTCTACGATAGGAAACCAGCACACCTGAGAGATGTTTCAACGGAGCGTAAAGTCAGGGCGGTTTAAATTTTGACACTAGGTTCTGATCAAACATAAAAGAATCAACTTTACGTTCAAGAAAAGTTGATTTTAATGAAGTACGTCTACAGAATAGCTTTCACCATTAATGGTACGCTAATAGTAGCTGTATCACCAAGTAGATTTGTTAGTTGTCAGACTTTAACATTTACTTTCTAACTGATTAATCAAACTTCAGTATGTTTATTCAAACGAAGATACCTACTTCGGGGAAATGTCTTTTCGGTCTTTCGCACATACGCCTTTTGTACAGTCGCCAACGAGGGTAGGTTGCCAGGGGTGGTGAGTAAGGCTGTAAATTTTTCAAGATGTCATCAATATAATTTCTTTTTACCATATTTTCTGAAAAGGTAAGACTGAAACTTATACAAAACTAAAAGATATTTATAATTACATGCAAACTTCTACAAAAAACTTCATTCTTATCCATTATTCCAACCTAACTCTTTTGCCGACTGTAGGTACCTTACCCACAGAGAAAATAACTTAGTATTTGCTCCACGAATTTCCCAAATATATCTACGTACAACAATTTCATTGATTTCAAACGACAACGTACAAGGATTTCAAACTTCTATTACATATTCTCCATATAATCAGGGCCGGCCTTAGCCATTTAGGCGCCCAGGGCGAGTCATTTCTGCGTCCTGTAGTACCTACCTGGCGCCCCGGGTAGCCGCTCTAGTCTTCCCAAAGCCGGCACTGATAATCAAGTCAAAAAAGTTCATACAATCACAATACATAAATCCTTTTTTTTATCATTACAGGAGGAATCCATTTGAATACCAAGTTTTGAAAATTAACGATTCAAACTCATTGACGACATCGAACTTCGATTTTCACAAAAAAGTAAAGGTGCTTACTCACGGTTGGCTTAATCATGGATATAGTCCTATGCCCGAATCGATTAAAGAAGGTGGGTTTTTTATATTTATGGCCATTTACAGTTCCCGTAACCTGTCAGAAAGTTTCCTGTAAATTCTGTTTAATTTTTTTTAATAAGTTGAAAGTGCGAAGGTTTTTTTTTCTACCTTGTCTCTTAAAGTTATAGCTCTTCTAGGGAGGTGTCTAGCGAGACCTAAATGGCCTCCAGCTATATTTAAAACAGTTCCTTAAACCGTAGGCGTACCTGTTGGGCAGCCCTCCCTGGACTCGAATTGCCTAATATAAATATTAAGATGGATAATTATAATAAACCAACAGGAAAATTTTGGTTTTCCAAAGCCAAAAGCTTGGTACGCCCATGCCCTTATGTTGAATATTTTATTATTTTGCATAAAACGGATCTTTGAAGAAAGGTTCAAAGAATTGCGTTTGTTTCAAAGATAATTTATTTTTACTTATTTATTTAGATACTCAGACAGAGACATCACTAACAGTACCATAACGTTCTTTTGTAATTTATTACGGCTGATGATGATTAGATAAAACAATTAGGTAGGTATGTCCGATTTTGAAATTCTAGGTTTTAACCTAGAGACAAAAATGAGGTTAATAGGTATTCTAACATTTTTTACAAACAATATTATTTTATTCGAGAAGTGGGAGTAGTAAATCTGTTGTTACGTGCATAACAACGGTAATAAAAAACTCCAAATGAAATAGTTTACAAGACATTTTTTCCCTTTTAAAAAAAATCTGGATTGAAGATTATTAGATGATGTAATTACCTAATGTCTACTGCATTGAATATTCACATCTTTATGTTGGCACTTGATAATATATTCCGAATGGATACCTACTTCAAGGAATGGGTAACTGCGGTCTATCTCCGCATAGTATTATGCATAATGAGAGTCTTCAAATTGTTGAAGCCAGACGGAATTTCAAGTGATGTCAATGTACCTTTAGTCTTGAGACCAAAAATCTATCACAATATTGTATTTAGCCTTTTTTACTCTACAGCTAAGGTGTAGACTGCTTTTACTGAAAATCACTGAGAATCTAAACTTGGTTGATGACATTCTCAAGCAATTTGGAATTAGTCACTTACTAAGTATTTGTATAAAGGATGAGTGCCCACTATGTGGTGCTTCTCTATATAAAATAAATAAAATACATTTATTCTCAGGTACAACCCATAGTTTACAGTACATTGTCATTAGGTACATGTAAATATTAAATGCCTATATTAAATTAACATTACATTTACATATATATATCTATCTGAAATAAGTATCAGCTGAAAATATTTATTGAAACACTTTTTCGAACAAGTATAACTGGGTAGATGATTACTGTACCTACTACCTATACAATGAATACAAATTAGTCATCACCTTAAAATGAATGGACAAGTAACCACTATCCTCTTCTCGTAAAAATCCAGTAGTAATTTACCCTATTACTCATTGACAAAAAGTGTTTATATTTCAAACGCTTGTAAAACAAAATAAATTTCTTTTTCTAGCATACCTGAACGTAAGTGATTTGAATATAATAGTAGTGGATTGGGGCAACGCGGCCAACGTCAACTATGTGTTGGCGAGTTACAACGTGGCTTCTGTTGGCCGAATCCTCACCGAGTTTCTCAATTTCCTCATAGGAGAGGGAGTTTCTATGGATGACGTGCATCTTATTGGCCACAGTTTAGGTGCTCACGTTGTTGGAATAGCTGGGGCTTATGTCAAACAAGGTCCTATTGATACTATTACAGGTGAGTAAAATTTGACATTGAATTTACGACATAGGTATTCGAAAGACCACCTTCGTTCAGTCTTAATACCAACAGCAAAATATATTATAGTTGTTAAGAGCTCAACATAGCGACTTACGCTGGTGTACTTCAGCCGATAATGTTATATGAAACTATCATAAAGAACTTTATTAGTTGGATTAGGTACGATTCCTTATTGCGTATTTGTATTTAATGACTAAATAGTACAGATGAGCCGATTACACATGGTTTCCACACTATAGAAACGCCAATTATATAAGGTCCTACCAAAATTAATAGCGGCTCTGTAATTTTCACACAGCGTAAGGTAGGTCTACGCCCTAAGACTTTGCAATTTCAATAATTGGAAAACGTTACAGATGACTGCACAATAACAGCTGGATTGTGTTTAGAGGGATGAATGAGTTTCCAAAAAAAATAATTGGATAATTTTGTACGGCAAATTCCACAGAACCCAAAAATTCTAAAATGACCAGAACGTTTATCTAATATTACTCAAATTATTATCTACTCTATTGCAAACTGATACAAAAAAAAATAGTTTACAGTCGAATTTTCAATCAATAAATATCATACATTTTGTACAAAGGCAACATTTTTTCTCCATGGATGTAGGTCAGTTACTAATTTATGCTTAGTTTTCTTTTATTTAGGTAAAGAATATTTGACTTTAAGTCTCTAGCACGAGTTTTTGTCAAATAGTTTAGCTATCGTACTCGACGAATTCGGTAACTGTAGAAATTTTACCAGCGCTACGTGCTCTTATTTGGAACTAAACAATGACATTGCACGAAACGTGAGATTCAACTTTTCAAAAGCTTTGTATCACAAATTTAGTCTAAAAATCCTTAAATAGCTCTGTTTCGAATAGCATGTCTAACTAACTTCAAACAAATGATGTTATTAGCATTTTAATATGCTTGGCGACCGTGTGAATTTTACTTTAGCCATAATGAAATAAATAGTGTTACCTTAATTATTTTCTCCAGTATAGGTAGGACATCTTTTTAACTTATGGGTCAATTTTAAGGTCTCATCGCGATCATACGATAGCGAGAACAGAGAATGGTCGTAATCAGGGTCGCAAACGAATGCTCGCTGTGAGCACGCATCTTTACGAACACCATAAGTAATTCAGTCAACGTCAAGTCTTGTAATGTTATGTAGTTTTAATGACGATATTCAACAATTTTCTTTAAAATCATGCGACCAAGATTTTCATAATAACTTTTTTGTATGGCTATCTGTCGTAACTCTTATTTGGGGCAAGTTCGATGCGAAACAACAGCAGGATATTATATACAGCGTGTAGCAGAAGTCCGAAATAATACTTAAGGGTATGTATCTGTGAAAATATTGAATGCAAAAGAGGATTTTTTTTTTCATACAAAATAATTATTTTGATTTAATTTTCTTCAATAATGACAGATTTCATTATCCTACTCGTGCCTAGTGCTTACTTAAAGAATTTATTGAAGGTAAATAACTGGATTCTTGTTGATTCACCTTTCAGCTGATGTCTAGGGCTGTATTTGAAAGATTTTGGTGAAAGCTTTGACCGTGGTTTACTCGAGTATTTTTTGGGGTACGGTTCCAAAACCTATGCTCAAGGATTGTTTAAAGGGTACCTTATACGCCCTTAATGTATTATTTCGGACTTCTGTTACACGCTGTATAGCTTCTTAATTGCGCACTTATGGCAAATAATTTGGCTATTTAAACTTCCATTCTGCGTTGAATGTCGAGGTATTTACACCAACCGATTCTGTTAGCTTTTATACAAAACCGCAGCAAATTAGCCCCTATTGTTAGTTAAATTTTAGCGGTTGTTGTCAAGACCTCCATTGTTTTGTTTGTAAATTCTGCGTACACCATTATTATCATGGTTTTTGTCCGCATGCTAAACGAATTATTCTATTAAGAGTAGACCAACTTTTATCAGACTTTTCAATAGTTAGGTATCTAGGTATATAGTGAGTTATAAGGCCGTCTTTCTTCATCTTTTGGAGGCCTTGGGTGTGTTAGGATAATAGGACCCCTATGACTATGATATAATATAATGTATAATATATGATAGAGGCCTCTTTAAAATGCATGCAAAAGATGTTGGTGAATTATGCTTTTATTTTGGGAAAATTTATACATTATGTATATTATCGGTAATAATTGGTTTCCGATAATTCTCACCACATTGCCAGTAAGCGATCCTATATAGTGCAAATAGGCATAACGCGATTTTTTTTGGTCACGAACGGTAAGCCAATTAAATCAACCGTCGGCGGTGATTTCCAAACCAATACAATTAAGGGACCTTCAAGAATCGAGCCTACACTTTTCCCAAAGGCCGGAAATGCGTCTGCAATCCTTACTTACCATTGGATGAACTGCCTGCTCGTGTCGTCCTTTTCCGAAAAATATACCTATAAATCATTCAGAGGGAAGCATGGAGCAGTTAGTATCTGCTCCATTAGAATAATGTTTTCTTCAAACATCATAATTAAGGGTAAATCTCTACAGAACCATCCATCACATATTTGTTTATATAGGGATTTTATTACGGGTGGAATGTTATGAAAGTTACCTTGATCCATTAACAGAAATTCAATATCTTAGCTACTCACAATGAAAGGTGATTCGATAAGTCAAAATGTAAAAATTTTGAAGATCTAGGTATTTAAAACTTGTAATATTAGTTATTAAAATACAATACAAATACCTACATTAAAAAAAACAGTTTGTTAATTATGACTTTAAAAAAAAGAAGATAATATTATGGTCTTAATTTCAATCACAATAATTATGTACAAAGAGATACAATTCTATATTTGTTGTAACCTGCGTCTTAATTAGTCTTAAAATTGCCCCGAAAACTAGAATTAATTAAATAAATTACAATTAACGAACTAACTTATCTAATTTGAACTAGTTGTTAGAACAGTTACATAAATTGCTTTAGTATTTCAATGAAATAACGGACGGCTGGAGAAATAATTGAGGCGTCTCTGTTACAATATATTTTAGCAGCAATAATCGAAAATTTAATTTACAATTCTTAATCACCTTTTTTACGGATTACTACAAAGGCCCAGACTGTGAGATGTTGTTGAGATTTACAACTAATAAGGATAAAATTTCCATGATTTTTAGTAAGTATCGGACTTTTACCAGCATTTACTTAGTAAATCTTAGAAGATGCAATTTAGATTTTATTTTCTATATAAATCTAGTGGATGTATTTATTCTCTTGACTTTCGATTGTTCAGAATAAGGTTGAGGTGTAACGGTAAGACGAATGAGTCCCGCTTCGAATAGCTCCTAATTATGGATGTAAGAGTGGATGACGGGGCTTGCATGGTACTCTCGCTTCGCTCGTTCTCGAGCCCCTGTCTCTTCCTCTTCATCCCAATCCTAACCTATTCAGGGTGGTCCAAATTTAGCGCACCCATTCTAACTTTTACCACGTTTTAAGTGACTCAACGAGTCAGTGAATGCTAGTAAAAATCAGAAACAATTAAAATCCTGACTTTCATCTTTATCGAATATATTGCTATGTTATATTATAATAATTCTATCTACTCTACAATTCAACACCAAGCGCAGAAGGCGAACCATTTCACCTTCAAGATATCGTCAATTGACTGAACATTTGTGTCCACATTTTAGGTTTAGATCCAGCATTACCGCTGTTCACAGTTGGGAACAAAGATGCCAGGTTGGACAAGCACGACGCCCGACACGTGGAAGTTATTCACACTTGCGGAGGATACCTTGGTTTTGCATCACCACTGGGACATATAGATTTCTATCCAAATGGAGGAACTCGACAGCCTGGCTGCGGGTTTGATTACAGAGGTATTTATGTGTTTACTAGCTTTTCCCCTGCACTCACTCACTTCAACACTAGATCTTCTGAATCTCGTACATCTCGCAAATTTTGCAGATCTGGCACGTAATATAAAAATAATACAGACGCTGTATTATTTTTGTATTACATTATGAACACTAAAGTACGAAGAAAGAATTGAGCGGGATTTGAACGCGCAACTGACTGGGAAAAGCCCCTAGTCACTCTGCCATTAAACTATTTGTAACCCTGTCCGTGTTATCGACATTCTATTTTTACATTCAACTATTTCAGATGGTAGTTACATCCACCCCTTGCACGGAGTTCTTAGAGGGCTAGCATGTAATATAATATATTCTTCTTCTTCTTAGCCTGTCGATGACAATCTAAATTGTGTCTGTCCAGAATTGTGGCGCTCTATAAAAATATAATTATTATATTAATATCTGATAACAATCAAACTCAAACAATCGACCGCGTGTCAAAAGTGAATTCAAAGTTGTAATCAGATTTCATAGACTCTGTTAATAGCTTAGTAAATCAATAGAATTTAGGTACCTGTAATTGAAAGAGTCTGCACTTGCCACTCATCAGCCTGATTAAATTCGGCTTAGCACTAAAGATTTACCAAACTAATCTAATTTAATCCATTAATCTGATTGAAACTCATGTTAATTGCGATGTATATTTTCTCTTTTCAGACGGATTAAATCATTTAAAATATTATAATCCAGTTTTCATTTGATGAAAGCAAAGAGTTTTTTGTTGATTGAAATTATGTAATCCAAATTATAAGTTTTGATTAAAACTACTTATTGTACCTGTTACCAAATTAACTTAGCTGCGTCATAGTACTAATAGCACGTATATATTATAAATGCTAAAGTGATGGTTTTGACCATCTTTGTTCAATGGAGCAAAGGATCTACGTAATTTTTTGCTATAGAAGGATGGGTCAGAAAGTACTTTTTATTCCAGTTAAATTAGAACCACGGAAGCGAAGCCTAGCGAAAAAAAAGCTAGCGAAAGGCTGGTTCATTATAATTAATTTCAGGACGAAAAACAAATAATATTCATACTTTGGAATTATCATCATTTGACTTCATTTTAACTTTTCTCTCGACGTATCGATCGATATTGATATAAAATAAAAATATCCAAATTTTTTGATGTGCGCTCACGCAATAAATGGATATTGCGTACGCGTGGTAGACAATTGGTTTATATCAAGTCTGTAATATCTAATCTTAGTCGCTAATCTCACAGTTTTCGCTCTATTTTTTTAATATTTTGTCTTAGGTCTTTGTGCACATAACCGGGCCCACATGTTCTTCGCAGAGTCCATCATATCAGATGTCCCATTCACAGCTGTTCGGTGCCAAAGTTACAACGAACTATACTACACAGGCTCCTGTAAAGGCACCGGGGAGACTCTTATTATGGGAGGCTTTGACATACATTATGGGTAAGTTATGGGTAAGTGAGTAAAGTAAATGATCACGATGATGAGTGAAGTTATGTTGTGTGAGTGAGTGATGATGATTTCAAACAATGTCTTCGTCATAACGTAGGTATACAAAAATTAATTTACGAACAGGATTTGTTTCTGAAAACTTTTGTTTAAATACACCAGCGTCACCAGCCGACTAAGTTATTCGTAATCCCGCTCGTGTTATCGAAATCTTTAACATCCAACCATCACAGACTGTTACTTTTGTAGCTCTAGAGTTTATTTTAAAATGTTGTAGAATAGCGGATATTTTATTTATTAGTTTCATTTAAAGGTTGTATTGTACATCAACTAAAACGACCTAATGCCAGAGTACTTAAAAGTCACAATCGAAAGCATCTTTCAGGTAGAGCTAAGATAGAAGAGGAAAATTAAATTAAAATTGGTTTTTAAATAATTTAATGACAGTAAATTTGAGAGTTTTATAAAATAATTGATTGATCATAGATATCATTCGATCGTGGTTTTTGAGGCTTTATTGGCTTTATCTACTACAATAGAAAGTTACTTACAATAATTGTATTAAACACAATTTATCAGGGTATCTAAACATAGCCTTGATCATCATCATCATCATAATCAGCCTGTATTTGTCCACTGCTGACCATAGGCGACTATTGTGCGCTCATTGGAGGTATTTGCCTATAATCGCCATCGTAGCCTATTAAGCAATAAATATTTAATGCGTATAAAATATATTAAATGTCGACTAAATTATGTACCAGTTGTTAAACGTCGATTAAGTAACATTCAGTTATAATTTCTAAGTACTTCGAGCAGAACATTCACTCCAATGACTCAAACAACAAAAGAAGGTTATTTTAAGTATTCATGAACACGGTTAACTTTCGTCGCTTCTATGTTTAATTAAACAAAGAACACTCGTTAGTTAAGCAGTAACAACATTAGCTTAAATCTTAGAGATCAACGTTTATTGTTTCGTTTCAGGAAAGATGGTATTTACTACCTAAGGACAAACGCTGAGAAACCCTACGCACTGGGGGACGGTGACCCGACATGAATTACAATAAAATAATAATACCCAGTATTGCCAACTTCGCCTGTAAATTTAATTCTCAAAGAAGTTATTACCAAGAGGTCCGTTTTTAATCGTAACCGTCCGCTGCTGTTAATTATAAATAGGTACCTACCGCTTCGTTGGTGAGGACGTCATGCTACATCACCTGACATGAGCGCATTATTTATTTTAGCATTTAAGTTGTTTGTAAGTAGAACATTGTTATTTATAAGGATCAGAGTTTTTAGAACGGTAAAATGATACGACATGAAACATTGACTGGGCCTCATTAAGTTGCTCCTAAAGGTTAGCGTGTACTGCGGTGCGGCTAATCTGACGCAGTGCGCGGGGTTTGACACAAGTTCATAGGAAACAAAAAACACCGTGCGGGGGCCCGCAGCCCGCACCGCAACAAATCTGTGGCAAATCATAGATTTTTTAGCCGCATGCGGTTGAACAACCGCAGTGCGCGCGTCTCCTAAGGTAAAGGTAGACTTGTGAACGACCAAAATAGATTGTTCTATTTTCGACGTTTGATTACCTTTAAGATTGGTTAATTAAACAACGATCAAAGGCCGTAAGCTATTTCAGTTTGCTTAAAGGTGTAGGTTTTACCCATCAGTATAGACGGGTAATTCCGCTGACAGACAAATGTAGGAATTTACGTAAAAATACCTCCTAGTGTTTGTTGGGGCCAGCTTCAATCTATCTCATTGCAGCTAAATAGGTATATGTAAGCCATGGAGTTTAGGATAGGCCGTCGCCTAGCGATAGGCCTTATATTTAGCTGCAATGATGTGTGTGCAATGTGTACAGTCATAAGCAATAACTTGCTTTCATCGATTGTGTAAAACAATTGTAAACAAATTGATATCTGATTTGGATATAAGTAATATAAATGTATGTCTATGCGTAGACTGGATTGCCCCACTATCTCTGTTATTCAGTTCAATCTTAGTAATTAGGGCCCAATATTTTCGTTATGTTTGTCATGTCATAGTTAGTATTTAAATGTTTGTGCTTTACTGTACGGCCTGTATAACCTAACGGATACTATATAAATCTTTGCCTATAACATATGCGTTAAATATATTAATAATAAAACCACTAAATAATGAGAATTCCAATTTAGGTATATGGGAAGTCGATTTGTTTGGCAAATCTCCAAAATTCGAGCCCAACAATTTGTACTTATAAATGAGAATTAATTCGGGGCCCGGTCGTTTGTTTGTTCCCAAATAAAGTGAAAATTTTATTGAACAGTGGTCGATAAAAGTTAATAAAATTGTTTTTCATTACAACGTATGTGGGCTTATGCTTAATATCGTATCATTTACCTATTTATTGATTCCTATAGAGTTAAGAGAACAGTGAAATTGTGTAAAACTTATATTAATATATTTGCTTTAGACATTAAGGTTTGTAAATCATATGAGGCTGTGGAAGGCTTTTGCTCAGCAGTAGAATTAATTAAGCTAACAGTAACATATGAGTGGTTGTATTAGTATTCGGGGTAGGTATGCTACCTCATTTGCTAATATTCATGAGTCGACTTTTGTTATAAGTTATAACACAAAAAATATTAGGTACCCATGATAAAGCTCGTTCAAATATGAATACCAATCGAGCAAAGTCTATCCTGTTATTGCTACTGTTACGGAATGGAACAGTTCCAAAAAGTATTGACTTCAAGGTTCAAGATATATGTGTTTCTCTTGTAATATCATAGAAGGGACAGACTTCACAGAAATGTTTTCAACTTTGTTCTTTAACATTGTTAGAAATATTTTTCATTTTGTCCTGAGTGTGTATCGGTGTGTGAGGACACGAACAACATTAGAGATCGAAAGTGCTCAATAAGTTATGAACATGTAGGTAAGTAGGTAAATATATGTAATTATGTATATTGTATTTATTTTAATTTAAGTGTACAAGTTTAATTTATTTATTACAATAAACATTGAATATGAATATATGTTGTTTTCCTGTGGACATTCAATCAGGACAGACAATCGGGCTATGGATCAACACGCATGTAATACCTATTTACCAAAGATATTGGAAAGAAGGAGATATGCCCGTGTGGTATAAAATGTACAGGAACCTAGTGTCTCTAGTTTGTCCCTACCACTCGCCACAACTACACACGCAATTCAATAAACGCAATATCTCGGACCAATCTCAGACATTCTCACATACAACAACTCCGTGCATGCTGCACAAACATAGCGATCATGCAACATGCACTGCCCTTACTCAGTCTTACTCACACATGGATCTACAGCGAGTACTTTCGCGACTGATACCTGCGGCCCTACCACGACATAAATTCTAATGTTGAAAATATCGTTA
Organism: Protodeltote pygarga; assembly: GCA_936450705.2. NCBI lineage: Eukaryota > Metazoa > Arthropoda > Insecta > Lepidoptera > Noctuidae > Protodeltote > Protodeltote pygarga. Next base: position 6,727,422 of record OW388249.2, on the reverse strand, counting down.
TGTAATTTTTACATTGCTTCGTTTATTAACACAGTATCGAACTGAGATAGTACTTAAGAAGCAATGTATTTCGTACAAAAATAATAAAGTCGCTGAGCTCCATGAAAACCAAAATAACATAATAAAGACAGCAAATATTTTTAGATTTGTGGTTTTTAATGAATTTAAATAGAAATCTAATATACCTAATTAATATGGTAAATGATTGTTTTACTAATTAAGTTTATTGTTTTATATCGATTTTTATAAGAATCCAGTAAACAACGCGTCATTTCGTTAAAATTACACGGTCGCGGTCAAAAGTGTACTGGCTGCCGGTAACGGCTATTTAGCCACGTACGACTCAAGGAGTCGTACGGCGTAGACGTGGGAACGCCCCCTTGCCACTTCTCCTTATTTAATATTTCTATGCTATTTACAGTAAGTATTTGAAGTTTACTGTTGTACCTAAATAATAATTCGACATGTCATGATTAATGCATTTTTTAAGAAAAAGGCATTATTGGGTACCAGCGAGACCACAATAAATAATAAGGAAAAATAACACAAGTAAAAATAAAACAAGAAAAAAGATTGTGTTGAAGTGGTCTATGGTGGAGCACACAGCCTTCATGAGGATGGAAGGTGGATAATACACATAAGTTTCAAAGAACATCAAGCCTGATTGCTTGAACTCGACAAAGTTGCTGACGGCAAGGGTTTCTCAGGTCGTGTTTTTTTAATTTTCTGTTCGGCCTTTCAAAATGATGATTTTAACAAAATGTAACTTATGAAACATTTTTTTAATTAGGCGTCTATTTTTTATCTTCCTGCCAAAATGTATATACTGAACAGTTTCAGAAAAAATCCGTCTGACAAACGGACTGACTGATATCGAGGTGATTCCGTATGTGCCTCGTTTTTCCAAATTTGGTACGGAACACTAACTGGATCTAAAGCTATAATAGCCGATGTATACCTTCGTGTAGGAAGCTGACAGTGACATGTGGCGTAGAATACAGAACCACTTGGCATCATAGTTCCCCAGAGAAAAGGTACGAGAGAGAAAATACATTACATTTATGAAATACACAACCGAATACAAGCATTGTTCTATTACCATAATAGGTCCTTTTGCTTCCCCGATTCCTCCAAATTATATACGTATTTGAGTCGTTTGCCAAGCTTTTCATAGCTAGTCTAGGAATGGTCGCCTAGAATTTGTATTCGCCGTGAGGTTGTTCGCTAGACACCGTCGGAATATTAACCAGAACAGAGAAATAATGTAGCATAAACCGCCGCAGTGGGACGTGCATGAAGCATGCGTCGTTGTTATGCACCTATACTTAAAATTGTAAGAACTCGTGTTGTCTGCCGTAAAACATTTCTTTGGCCAATCTTGGATGTAAAAATGCAGTGGTGAAGTACTTATGTAAGTTGGGTTACCTTGATGAATGTTTAAATATTGGACCGGAAAGGCGCTTTTATACAATGCTCGATGAGACTTTAAAGTTGTAATGTTTCTTAAAGAAAGACATATTATTTCTGTTCTTGACACTTGGTGAACTGGTATATTTTTTACTTGACTTACTTTGATATTAATGATATTATTTGAATGGATTCTGTGTGCCTCAGTCTAAAATCCCGCCATCTCCTTTTGGGTCTGCCGCCATGTAGCCGCCATTTCGAAGGACCCATTGGGTAAGATCATACAGATTGTTCAAAGTATTGTTTCCCTAAAACATCATCTAACAGTTAATAATCCTCACTACTCTACAAAATTTAAACTTTTACATTTTTATTCGTCTAAAAATGGAGCATTTCCATTGAAAAGCTTAAAATAGAGGTTGAAAATAGTTAGAGAAATAGTGTTGGGCAGTGCGAACCACTCATATGTCGTGAAAATTGTGGGAAACAACTATCTAGTCCATTAAATAAATTGCTCTCGTTCCGAGACCGTCCTACAAAAAGCATAATATGGCAAGATGTTTTCGCAGACGTGAAGTTATGGCGTGGACTAGAATTTTGATGTTTCCACAACTTTTAAGCTCTATTCACATCTAGGTACGCGTAGGCCGTATGTAGCAGACACGTGTCAAACATTAAAAAAACTACACAGTACGGCAAGTGTCACGGGTTTAAGCCCAGCTGGTTTTAAATTTTCTCTAATTTAAGGCATAACATGGTCGTAAAATATTATAACATATTAATAAAAGTTTAATTATTTAATCAACTTCAGCCGGCCCGTGTCTGCCGTCATGTCATTCAATTTCAATGACTGCTGCAACTTAAATTAAATGTTAACCGTAAATATTAAAATGTATCGACATCTGTGCGTCGTGTCTGACACGAACGGTATCAGTAGATGTAAATAGAGCTTTATGAGTGTTAATTATTTTATTACCTACGACCTTTTTCTACCTATTTATTTTGGATTAAAATATTATTTAACTAGAGTAGTTCACAAGTCTTATATTCAGTTCCGGCAAAACGCCAACAGCATCCTCAGTAACATTTCACATTATTATAAGGTTGCGTCTTTATAAACCATATGGACCGGCTAGATCAAGGCAGTACCTCTCTTTGATGTAGCGGTGATAAAATATCAGTATCCGTACTTTTACTTGTACGTTATTCAATCAATACAGTCAGTGACAGCATGGGAGGTCCATAGTTCCCCCCTTTCTTAATTGGGAGATGACAGATGATCAGGAGGGGACTCCCCTTTCACAATCCTGCACAGGGTAGGCAACGTGCAATGGATGCCTCTGGTGACTGCAAGCGTCTAGTTGCGGTGACCGCTTACCATCAGGTTTGCTTGTTTGTCACTTATAATAAACTGATCCGAGGTCCGATCAGGGGGGTAACTTTTAAGGCTCTCTCTCGATTGAGTAATTTGCAACTTTTTCATTATAGTATTAAGTTCAAGAGTAAATTCAGAATTTACTCTTGAACTGCGGCTGCGGCCGTGAAAATTATACCTAGGTATTTTAATTCTATATAGTGTCAGCTCAAAGATTTATAAGCTAACAAATTAATAACAATTTAGCTAAAATATTTACTTTAATCAACTAGATACAATAGTATTACCATAATTACGTAGTTATCACGTTTAGGTGGGTTAAGCTATTCCAGGAATTTCATTGGTAATTAATTACCGACTGATATGTTCTAATATTATAGTGGAATGTTAGCATATTCACGGAACGCGATTTAATCGTTTCAATATAGTCGTGGTCTGCGATCGCATCCTATTTAATTATCTACACGTAGTTTATGCGCTTACGCAGATATTATTGTGGCCTTTAGACCAGATCCACGATATCTTTGAAACCTCAAGCGATCGATAGGAACGTGTGGCGACGCATTACACCGGAAAAATTGTTCCCGAAAAAATTACCACGATCCTCAGTAATGAGGAGTCCGACAGAAGGAGAAGGAAGTGGGCTCATTTGTGTATGTGTACTTTTAAGAGGGGTCAGGTAATGAGATCACTGACTATTATAGGTACATACAGTGCACACAACTTCATGAAAATGACGTAGTAACGTACTATCGTGGACAAAGCCGGTAGACCACTCTTAAGGTTAGAATCGCTTGTACCCGGTGTCCTGAGTAGCACTAACCCCACCCCTACGCAAGTACACACCTAGCATCGTTCAAAGCATTTTGATTGCAAAGTGGTGCACCGTTCGTGTCCGCGATAGTACGTCACATTTTCGGATTACCTACAACAATATCGCGCATGTATAGTGATTTTAGACTTGAGACCATTATATAATTTTTTGGATTGGTTTGTCCTTTTATAGTTCCAAGCTTAGAGTATTCCAAGAATCAGATCGGCTAAAATAGAATAAGGGTGGGTGGTTGTGTATAGATTTAGATTGATTTAATATTAGACAGGTACAATATCTTCAAAATTAATTTGAGACATCAAAAGTGCTATCGTTAGCAGACATTTACGGTAAATATTTCGATATTTATTTATATTATATATTGATTAATGTCACCGGTTATTTGTAATCACCGTTAGTTGATAATTAAAGGTCTTTAGATCTATCTATTAGAAATTTCAATCTTGTCATTTTAATATTTTCCAAAGACAGCCCAATAAGTAGGTAGGTACAAATTTCTACCTTTAATCTCATCCGTAATCTTTTTATGGTTTAGAAGTACCTAATGTATAAATGTCATTCTATTTTTATTAAAGTTTTATTATGACAATGGAAATTTAATTCTGTTATTTTACATTTTTCTAAAAGTTTAGTGCAAAGTCCAGTAAAAATTAGTTTTTTTTTATTGTCCTGGAAATGTGGTTGAAATGCCACAATGCTCGACTGACTTTATTCCCAACATGTACACAAATTCAAAAGCAATTAATTTATGCAATAGAGCTACCATTAGTTACACACCCACGATGAGAACTTTCTCCTACATTTAATTGGAATGTCAGCATTCAACATGTTTGTATCTTTCGACTGACACTGCCAATTACGTTCACTTTGTAACTGTAGCTTTGAATAAAGCATTTGATTTTAACTTCATCATTGAGATATTATAAACTGCCAAAACATTCAACGAAGTGAGGGAAGTTATTCGACAACAATGATGGTACAAAGTGTTAATTACCTAAGGTGGCTCTCTTATATTTCTCCATACACCAAGAATCGTAGGTACCTACTTAATTTTTTTTGAGGAATAATAAAAATTAGCAACGTAACTTTCAATGCAGATAAGTGTTTTAATACCTGTTTCTAAAGAACCACAATATTTTAACTGTAAATAAAAAAATAATTAAATTGTTTTCGTCTCGTCGTCATTATTATCAATTTTTTGTGTTATATTTTCTTTTATAAAAAGATTACGTGTAACGTGTACGAGCAGTGTTTTTTTAAATACAGTGTTTCTCCATGAGTCTCTGTTGCGGAAGTACAATAGGTACTTGCGCATTTACCGTATTCTTGCCAGGTTCTTTGTGTCTAATCGGATAAATCTATATCTAAGTAAAGTTTAAACAATCACAAAATGTATGGCGGAGACACGAAAGACAGAAGTTTTATTCAATCTTCTCTCATTATTCAAATCATCGTAATTTTGCATAGGATGAGCGTAATAGGGCCGAGTGAGTTCACATCAAAGTTTTACACGGAAACGACCGCAGTTTGCTGAACGCTTCAGCATGTTAAAAGCCACTAACTTTATATTACCCTTTCTCCTTGGATAATTACATGCGGTTTTGTTCCCTGATAAACGTTCGCTTAGTCAAATATTAAGTTTTTGTGTAAGATACTTTTGAAACCTATTTTTGAATGTTTGTTTTAGTAAATAGCAAAGCAAATTAAAATTTGTGGTGTTGTTCTCGTATATTGTTCTTGCGTTGTTAGGCTTTATACCTAACAAAAATTTTAGTATAAGTCTGAAAGTCAGTGATTTTTAATTTGTAAGGTATGAAGTTTTCAACCACAGTATGCGTTTTCACGTTCTCGCTTTTTTTGCTAATATTGCTTTTCGCGAAATGGCCAATCCACATATTTTGACTAAGGTGTGAAGTTTGTGAAGTTAGGGCTTGTAGAGTTAGGGCGTGTAGCGTTAGAAGCTTAGCTCTACATGAGATCTGATAACTTTTTTACATTGCGAGCCATATGGTGACGTCTTGGCAACATATTACATGAAAATGTGTTCGGTGGAATAAGCATTTCTGTGTAACTTTAAATACCATCTCACGTGTCCGCACAGATAGAAGCCGCCATTGTTGGCATCTCTATCTTGATCATAAAGTTGATATTTGTGGTGTGTCGTGTCTGACACGGGTGCAAATGGAGCTTGATAAGATGATTTCAAAGGTTATTCTTTTGGAATAGCATTGCGGTTCCTTAGTGCTGTATTAAACAATTCTTAGGTAGGTAGGTAGATAGGTAGGTTAAAAATACCTTGCACTAATAATGTCTTCATCTTCATCTAAACAAGACGATGCTATAAAATCAGTCCTTATTTGCCACTAACAATATCAATAAAAAGTATAATGTTTGCAACATATACCGCGGAATACTCGTAAATATAAATACGAAACAGTATAGTCAGCTACAAAAGTGAAAACATCAAAATTTGCTAAACAATAAAAATGTCCAATAAAAGACTACAGTAGGAACTTCATGAACGTAATAATATTTTCTTACAGACATTTATTTTTGTTTTGAACATGAGTAGGTTAGGTTTGTCGTCTTAATTTTGTTACTTTCCCGGTACCAGTTTGTTGACGACTGTCCAAATTGAACCAATCTGTTTCACTATGGATATAAATAACGCGATAAAATATTTCATGTTGATTTCTTATTGTTTCAGTTAGGATTTGACCTACAGGAAAATCATTTTTCTAATAATGTATCTGAGAAAACATAGCCCATGTTATGATGGTTTGGTAGTAAAAAAGTAATATTGGAGGTGGCTGAGCTGGATCGTAAAAAATATAGTAGAAGGTGGATGGACATTACAAAAATATAGAGCTTATAACTCTGAGGCAATGGTCGTCTTAAAATATTTGTACCTTTTGAAAGAGACGTTATTGTTTTAGTATAGAATCGTGCTGGATAAAATAGAATCATGCAAGGTGACATTTATTTAGTAACCGACAGTTTTGTAACAATACTGCTAAGTATTTTCTCTAGCTTTTTTATTATAGACTCACGCATGTATTCCCCAGAGGGGGTAGGCAGAGGTGTGCAGTACACCCACGTTTCGCCGGCTTTATTATAAGTCCCATGTAATAGGGGGCGAGCCTATTGCCATTAACCGGGCACAATGCCAATTCCTAACGAAAAAACCCAATAACACTTTGCCCGACCCGGGGATCGAACCCAGGACCTCGTGCTCAGCAGTCGCGGTAACAAGCGCGACTGCTGAGCAATAGACCAACGAGGCAGTTTCTCTAGCTTATCGGTCAAATATAAAGTATTATTAGAGTGTAACCACATGTATTGTCTATGTACAAGAAGTTGAGTAGTTGATTAACAGATCTAAAGGTACCTAAACATGTATGGACGACAACAATAAGCCTAAAAGATAGGCAGATTTAAATCTGATTTGGATTATCCTATGATTTTGAAAAAAAAAGTGTAGGTAGGTAGGTGATAGCGTTTGAATTTATAAAAAAGTTTAACCATTCCTTATCCTGATTTGATAAGTAGACTTTAAAGAAAGGCACGTTTCAGAAGTTTGAAATGAAATATGATGCTCGATAACGACCAATTTAAATAAAACTGATTTGGTAAACGTGACGTTTCATCCAATCTTAAAAATTCATTCACAATTTAAGATTCATTGCAAGAGACTTTCAAAATCTATAATTTGGTGCAAAAAAGCAACTTTGTAATAGAAGCACTCTTAGGAATGTTAAACGAACCGTTGCGACCACAGAAATCTAAATGATAAGGCCTTATTATTTAGATTTCTGTGGTTGCGACAGATTTTTTATTTTTCATACTACTTAAGTAGCAAATAAGCTAGTGAGCTATGCTTGTAACGCCAGGGGTATTACTAGGGGTACTACTTACGCGTTGCTAACCCTAGCGGTATTGCGGGGGAGAATTACGGAAGGGAGAGCCTCTGATGCTCTATCTGACCGTACGAAACACAACAATACGATTACCTAAGTACTGTTATTTCACAAAATAATATTTTATGAGAGGGGTGGTAGGTACTACCCAGGTCAAGTTAGTTCATTCGTACTTACCCTAAAGTTCGTTCAACGTTGAACGGTTTATAATCAATATTGATTAATCAGACCCGAACTGCGATAGCGGCCATTTTACGCTATTGGTCATAAATTTTATCTCTAGGACCTCATTAATTTATAATCTTATTTTATTATTTCTTACTTTATAATCTAAGAAAATTGCTGACACAATAATCTTACATGTATCTATGTAAATATAGACTTAAATATGATACTTAGGTACAGTTAGGTAAGATCATCGTATCATCAGTATCACCGGAAAAAAACTCTAATAAATGTTGGATACATTTACTAGGGATTTTTTTAGACTGTGGTTCAGAATATAGTTTTTTGCCCTTTCGGTGCCTTAATGATAGTTCGTATAACAGTAACAGTATAACCTCCATGCGCAGATCCAAAAGGTAAAAACCACTCTCATTGTAAATTTAACGCGTTTGGGATTTTCTCCGGCTTTCATTTTCCCTTTGGCTTAGAGACCACTTCCGTGCTACCCTCACTTTTAAAACATGCATTATAAAGTTTGACCACTCCGTTTGGTTTGTAACTCTAATTATACGGAAGTCCGGTGCGTATCAAAGGTGTTAATCTCACGAAATTAACGTTGTTTTCTTGTATATAGAATTTTGGATGTTGTCTATTTATTTAGGCTTTTCGTAACTCTTCATGTATTTTTTAATATAAATGCGAAAGTGTTGGTTTGTCGTTCTTTTGCGAAGCAACGGAGCAACGGATTGACGTGATTTTTTATGGAGCGGGTAGTTTATGTGCTGGAGAGTGATAAAGAGTACTTTGTATACCGGAAAAATTCAAATCACGGGACTGAAGCCGCAGGAAGAGCTGATGCAGGAGCAGGGAGATCTTTATAATCTAAAGTTTTGAGCACAGTTGAATGCACTGCGTGTTGGCGACTTCAGACTATTAAGTCCAGGTTTCCTTACGATGTTTCCATAGACTACCTTGAAAGTATATATGACACTGAAAAAGACATATTGATCCATAAGTGTAAGACGTGGGTCCGAAACCAATGCGTCACCACGACTAATCTTTTAAGATTTAATGCAACAAAAACCTTCATCTGAATTGATATCAATTTTCATTAAATTCAAACGTAGGAATCCTACCATCTACGTCTAATAGACAATCAACTTGGTTAATTAACTGAATGGGCACTAAACAACTGTAAACACGTATAGTTGATCGGGAAGGCAATCGATCGGGGCGAGCTCAGGGCAACTTTGATTCATTTAGAGCTAATCCCGCCGCGCCGCCCGCTTCCTAACTACCTTATTAAACGCCCAATTTGTTCTGAGATCATGTGAAGACTTTAATCTTGTGGCTTGGCAACTTGTCGCATAGAGTGATGTAAATTATTGATGGTGCTATCAATTTTTTTAGTTGCTTTTATGCTAAACAACAATCGCAATTTCAAGGCTATAAGTTTAGTAAATATGTTTATGTGTAGTGTATAAATAAAAGTTGTATAAATTTTAAACACATTAATTCATTAATGGTCCGGAAATGAGACACAATAAGAAATCCATTGTTAAATGCCGCTAGGATGCAAAGAACCTTCGATACTTAAATTCGATAGTTAAATACATACTTACTTAGACTTTTTTTAATTTCCAACTAAACTATTTTAATCTAAGTATTATAAATAATAATTAATTAAGCTAAGCTTAATACGTGGAAATAAAGTCATCATAATATTACCTACCTCCTATAATCCTATTTCTTTGATATTTATCCAAGAATGAATTAATTAGTGTAATTAAAAAGGTGGATTTCTTTCATCCGATAAGTGAGCGCTGTTGCATGGGAAAGAGATTTTATCAAATTAATAATCAATTAGTAGAAATCCTTACACTATTTATGGTAAGATAAACTGATATCGAATATATCTATATCTATACTTCTATATCTATCTATACTAATATTATAAAGAGGTAAAGTTTGTATGTATGTATGTCAGGGGTAATCTCTGGAACTACCGATCTGATCCTAAAAATTCTTTCACCAATAGGAAGCTACTTTATTCCTGAGTGCTATAGGCTATTTTTTATTTTGAAAAAGTTAAGTTTTCAGTAATAAATAACAATATCTGTGATTCAAGTCAGAAAAAACAGGCAGTCTGGCTGCTTATCAACGTGTGTTTACGGGAAAATTTAATTTAACGCGGACAAAGTCGCGGGGAACAGCTAGTTAACTATAAATTAAAAATCTATAAAACCTCCGATACAGAAAAATCTAAATATTTTTGCTATGAACACTCTCGATCAAATTAACACCTATCAAATAAAAAAAATGGTTCAACCGTTTGGGAGCTAGGATACCACAGACAGACATATAGACATACAGATATATAGACACGTCAAACTTATAACACCCCTCAGGCAATCATCGGGGGTTAAAAATATTGAAATTTGGTTGGATGACATCAAAAATTAGATTTAGATAAAAGTCACACAGATATATACTTAGACCATAGATTAGAACATAATGATACTATTTATCCTGCTCCAAATCTCACGCGGGCGAAACTCCGGGCAAAATCTAGTTTAAAATATAAGTAGGATTAATACGATACATAATTGAATTCCAACCACTGAGTGATATTGAAGGTTCCTAAAACTTAGTTTAACAATTTATAAGTCCGTCTGGCTTATAGTTTTAGTACACAAGAACAAGTAGGTACTTACAATATCATTGAGTAGTGCTTCGTGTCGTATAGTAAGAAATGTGTTGTGGAATGTGTATTGTAGTGAACTTGCGAAGCTAGCATAAAGTCGAGCTTCTTCAAAAGAGTGAGGGGCGGTATGAAAGCATTTTCACAAAGGCTTTATTTAAACGCACACGTACCGATTTGTGAGCGATATTGCCTTTGCTTAATGTAGGAACAGTCGGCAAAGGAGTTGGTTGACAGGTCCGCTAGTTAAGGATGAAGTTTTTTATTGAAACTTGCATGCGATTGTGTAAAATTTTTTAGTTTTGTATAGGTTTCAGTTATACCTTTTCAGAAAATATGGTAAAATTTAATTATATTGATGATATCTTGAAAAAAATACTGCCTTAACTAGCGCCCCTGCCAACCCAACTTCTTTGCCGACTGTACCTTTATTATGAAAAAGCATTGAATGTTCTGAAATGTTGTTTGTTGTTTGTAATTTCTTACGTAGTAGTAAAGTACATAAGTTTCTTTGAGGACCTAGGTAGGTCTAAAAGTGATTTCTATGAAACCACTTAATTTAGTATGCCTGGAACTTATTCAAGATTCGATTACAACTCCACGTTAAGTTAATTAAAAGTTATATTGGTATTTCAGATAAGTTGTAATTCATAGCTTAATGGTACGATGGCTGGATAGTGAAGGTGAACGCTAAGGTTGTAGGTTTGATCATACGGTGCGCTCTACTGACTTTTTCAATATACCAGACCTGAAACAGAACTATTATTGTACCTATCTGTAAAATAAAAATTTAAGAAACCTCGATACAGAAACACCAATTTGTTTTAGCTAAAACACTTAATTAAGTGTAATTATTTAATAAGAAATTTGAAAAAACAACTGATTCGGATGGGATTTGAACCCACGATCTTCGGCGTGCACGGTACGCCAAAGATCATGGGTCAAATTTCTTATTAAATAATTATATTTAATAAGCTAACGTGTGCTAAAACATGTAAAAATTTCACAAAAATACTTAATAAAGTTACCTTTCAAATAATAAAAAACTAAATCAAAATGTATTCATCCGTTTGGAAATTGCAATTCCACAAATAGACACACAGACATACAGATACACACATACTTTAAACTTAACACCCCTCTTTTCGCGTTGAGGGTTAAAAATAATGTAAAAACGCTGAAAAATCTTTTCCGTTGAACTTACTGCTCAAATTTTACTTTATAAAGTTAAAATCCATAATTAAGTAATGTTTGTACAACTAAATGCACAAAGTCGCCACTTAGTTTACTTAGCTAGGATATTGCGACCAGAGATCGCCAACCCCTTATGTGTCTTCGACATACTTCCGAAAGTGCTTAAGGCGGAGTTGCTGTGACCACATTACGTGGTCATGATCCTTATGTGATGCCACAAAACTCCAGTAATACTTTAGGTAAGACAATTTGATGATAGAAATTTTTATATACTAACTAGCTATCCCGTGCCCACTTCGTTGGGCAGTAATTTAAAAATTTTCCTAATCTACCCCTACCCTACTCTACACTCCTACCCTACACTACTCCTACCCTACCCTACACTACCCCTACCCTACCCTACACTACCCCTACCCTACCCTACACTACCCCTACCCTACTATACCGCTACCCTACCCTACTCTACCCCTTTTTATCACCTTTTGAACCTTTTTGCCATATAAATAATTTCCGTAATTTAGGGGTGGACTACCCCTAACATTTAAGGGGATGAAAAATAGATGTTGGCCGATTCTCATAGATACCGGATAAGCACAAAAAATTTCATCAAAATCGGTCAAGCCGTTTCGGAGGAGTATGGCAACGAAAACTGTGACACTAGAATTTTATATATTAGATATTGGGACACTTCTTGAGTTTCAGAGGTGATTTTTTTCCAGATTTTAAAGTTTATGTAAGGGGTCCTGAGATTTGTTAAAAGAAGCAACTTTTTAAAAAAAACTTCATGAAGAGGTTACCCGTGGATCATTGTTGAAAGATTAAAGTTTTTTAGCAAATCTGTTATCGACAATACATAATTTATTGTAAATAAAGTAAAGCCTGATGAAATAGTATTAATTAAGATATATTTATTCATACTTTAGACATATTCTTACTATAGAGTGAAAGGCCTTAAAAAAGAAATTAGTAGTTACAAAATGTTATCATTCGATGAAGAGTTTCATTGTCTGTCTCTGAAGATCATTTCGGAAGAAAACCTTCTCTTACAAAGAAAAAACATCCAAATCGAGCTATGCATAAAAAAATGTACCAAAACAACCGAATTTTAAACCACCCTCTTTTTGAAGTCGGATATAAATGTGCATATATAAAGGTTAAGAAACGATCACCTAAAGTGTGTGTAAAACCAACAGAATTTAAACCTTAGCCATATTATATAGTACAGCGAAGATTTGATTGAACTGCAATTCAATCTTTAATTAATTGTGTCACTCCACAATTTTAGATATCTCAGAGACTAGACGTTGTTACTATAACTGTCTATTTCTAGAAATTATATAGTTCCTCTAAGCCGCACGGTCCCAACCGCATAGAAACGATTCGCTTTCCAATAAATAAATGAGCCTATACTGTCTCTGCTTGGCAAAGGCTCTCTCTCATAAATCGAAGTAAGAGAGAATAGGTAGGTATAATACCACGCTAACTTAGTGTTCTTTCAAAGAAGCAGTGTTATAGCCGCCTCCAATAAGGTAGATTAACTACTATTTGAAATCATATCTAATACCTTAAAAATCATCAAAATTGGTCAAAAAATGACATAGATAATAGAGTTTAAAAATTGCTAGCTAGAAAGAAATAGCATATATAACTGACGTAATTTCTACATAATGACCTCCATACGAATCAAAATGTCTTTGTGGAATAATTTTATACAAAGCGATTATCCCGTCCAGAAACTTTGTGAGCTAACTTCGGCATTAATTATAACCAATTTCAATATTGTTTTCAGATGTATAAATTTAAGCCTTCTTTAAGGTAATATCACATTGTATTCGTTTTATAATTTTATTAGTCTTCTAGTGAAACTTTTCAAGCTGCTTATACAGTAGTTATCCACCCTATATAAAATGAACAGATAACTGGTAACCAGGCATCACTGCTTCACGTTCACACGCCTTCCACTAAAATGCCCCTAATGGTCACTGCTTATCCTATCTGAACGGGACAACAACCACGGCTATACCACGAGCGCTGCAATAAAGCAGAGTATAAATGTGTCAAGCTTATAAGGCGAGAAATTAACCAGTCGGATCAATACGGTGGTAGCTCTAATTTACATGCAAAAGCTTAGGCTCTGAAAATGTTACCTACCGCTAGCCACCGGGCGGGCAAGTCACAGGCATTAATTAAAACTGCAATTTATCTCACTTAGCTTCATGCTTGCTAACCTGTGAAACTCTTATTAGTCGCAAGTCATGTGGAAGCTAGAGGGATTATGAAGTCCTTTTTAGTACTACGCTTTAAAGCGATGGAATCGAGGAAGATAGGGTCCCTACAGTTTTCATGATCATAGAATTATTTTAATTTTTGTGTAGAAACAAATCATAGTCACTGTTTACAGAATCTTTTAGGTTAGGAGAGCCATTCAATACGATCGAGTCGGCCCGATCGGGGTATAAGCCACTATCTCACAGAATATCGGAGTGAAATATTAGTAGGTACTCGTACTGGATTGTTTCGTACGGTCAGGGAAGAGAACCGCAGGTCCAATCCCCCTCAAACGCCGGTAACGCCACCAGGTGACCCTTTTTTAATTTATTACAATATTTAATAAAATTATAGTAAAGATTATTAACAAGAGTTGTTTTCAATTTCGGGCTAATAAAATGGCCGCCTGCTTAACACAGAGGCGTTAGAAATTAAATAGGTCACCACAAATGGTCACCCATTCAAAGTCGGACCTAATCAAGTTTTAACATAAGTATTACTGCGATACGAGTGCCTCTAACCATACTGCTAGATCAAAGGCGTTCCAATTTTGTCTTTGTAAAAAATAAATAGGACCAAATACACATTAGACTTTATTTGTCTGCCACAGAACTACCTACTGGTGAATAAGTAAAACCTCTGTAAATAAGGGCTCTGCAAATACAATCTTTATTTAATCTTGTTAAACATGGAATACAACCGAACCTATTTGGGTCTAAATAATGTAGACGTATAGATTGTAGGTAGGACAATACGCGCTTTGGATGATAATCTGTGAAGTTAGCTGCGTGATGATGTTTTTCATGGAATAGTGGTGTTTAAAATATATTTTTCATTACCTACTTGGATCAAATTAAGAGTCCAATAAGCCTTCCACGTGTTTTTATGCATGTAGAAATACTTACACACAAGTATTCATAACTTCTTGCGCAGCTAACTTCACAACAAACTTAGAGATCCAGACCCGTACTGGCGCTTAAATCTTCTGTGTTATTAAGAAAGGATGATAAACGATTGGTAGATAGAAAGATAGATAGATTATACTTTATTGCACACCAAAGAAACAACATAGAGTATTACAATTAAAAGCTATTTCTTCCAGACAACCATGGTAGTAATGGTAGTGTCAAAAAACGCAAGCATCTATTAAATTTAATCCATTTTAATGATGACTCGAGAATTTTAATTAATATAATAGTAGGTAACAAGTAACTACCTATAACGATTTAAAAGGTAGGTACCTACTAGTGAATTCAAAAGTAAAACAGAATAATCAATCATGCGATGGAAAAGTCAAAAAAATCATAATATTTATAATATTTTTTTGTTGTTGTTTTCTGCGATCCCTAAATTAAAACTTTTATTGTAATTTCGACCTACAGCATAAAATGTCGTCTGCGACAGCTTACATCAAGCTGAAAATACGTTATGGGCAAAACTTCGACAGAGCAATATTTCAGCAAACAAAAACACGTATGTTTTCATGTAGAGACGGCATTATTACTTGTGTTTCTACTCCCAAATGGCAGTGCTCCGTTAAAGCCATGTTTCTTCTAAATAGAAAAGTTTTAATTCGTTGTGGCGGAACATGATACGGGCCCAGATACCTACACACTTATATTGCATAACATTGTATTCGACAGACGCAGAATGAGAGTCAGGCGTCGTTTCAAAGTTCTCCTTGTTTGGTAACTCTACAACTTTGTACTCTGCTAAATAATACCCTTATTGATGTCCATGTTGTGCGATGATACTTCCTACAGTTAGTCTGGTTTGCCACCTTGTTAAAATATTGTCTCCTAAAGGGAAGCTAGACAAGCTAGCTTAATTAGACAAGTTGATGGAGTTCATTTACTAACGAAACCTAAGTTACTAAACTGTTGTAGAACCAACAGTAACTGAGTTGCGGAGGTGTGATTAATTTGTCTTGAATTTCATTTATTTTGAAAATTCCGTTTAATTTTGTTTTTTGAAATAATGCACTAAAAATGAGCCAGTCGACTTTTACATACATATAAATACCGACAAATAAACTACCGAAAAATCTAACACGACCGGAAAGACATTAGGCGCAGAATCTTAACTGCTTTACGTGTTTATTTATTTATTTAATTTAAGTACGTAATAATTATATCACGTACCTACTTAAATAAAATATAATTTTAATTATGTTTTATAATTTTGGAAAAGTCAAAGGTTTGCGCACCTTGGGTTTGAATGTTAGTTCTTACGATTTGCCATTTTCTATAATTCTACTAATATTATAAATGTGAAAGTTTGTGAGCTGAACGGATTTTGATTAAACTACAATAATAGCTTAAACATCGGAATAACACAGGGCACAATTTATCAACGTACCATGCGTTATGAAGTTAGTTCTATAAATATTTAAATACATATTTAAGTAAGTACTGCTTTGAATAAAATAAACTTAATAAATTTTCGCAAATATCCAAAACCTAAGTTATTGTACAATATTTTGTAGTGTAGTTTAAAACTTAAATTCGAATGGATTTAGTCATGGCTACTGGCACCTATTCATTGTGAACCAGTAAATCGTGTTCAATAAGCCCATTCTGTTTGATTGATTGAGTCCAATTCAATTTCGAATTTCGTGAAATTTCCTTGCTTCAAATAGCTATAAAATTACTGTGAGTAACGGGCCGTAAAAGTTAATTAATGTTAATTAAGTATCCACTTAATATTATTAAATATTGCGAGCACGTAAAATATTGTTAACATTGCATTATCCGTTGGAAGTTTATATCCTGTATCAGCTGGGTCAGGAACTTTACAAGACCAAAGACGTTGTTCAGGAGAGGACTTAGTAGTTAGATACTCACGAAAAGTATTAACTTTTAAAATTGGCTACTATCCAAAACCTATACTCGTATGTAACATTTAAAGTTTCAACTTGTGAAGAGTTACATTTTGTGGAAATCGTTTGGGGTAAGTAGATGGGCAGTTGATTGAAACTAAATTCGGTTCCTAAATAAGAATAATTATGACCAAACTTGCAGTAGGTAGGTATTCCATAAAGTCAGACTTTTAATTTTAAATAGTTACTTCATGTGATTAAGATATTAGATAGGTATATAGGTAGATATATGAGAGGAGGAGATAGGTATATAAATATAAAAAAGCACAAATAGAGTTTTAGTAATCAAATTATTTGAAAAATTGGTTAGAACATTGCTAAATTTTGTGATCCAATTTTTTGTTGTTGGGTTTAACAAGTAGGTACACACTGTATTACGCTGAGTTATGTTAGTATCGAGTAGAGCAAAACTCTCTTAATTAAGTTTTCAATGGAGTAGAAATGCGGTTTAACAGCAAACAACGAGGGACAAACTAGCCCGATACGAGTCTCCAACTCGCTTTACCTGCGGCTCGCTTGATTTGATATGCAGAAGTTGAAGCGACCTTCTTAGTCCGTATCCAATTTAATTGGTTTAGAAGCGACTTTAAAGTCAATGTTTCGGTGTTTATAAGGTAGCGGAATTGATGCGATAAGTTTCTGTACCCCGGGAGAGAACTACAATCCTTCATGGTCCGATATTGAAGAGAATAAAGGCACGATATATTTCAAAATGGTATTTATTCTCGCTCGCGTATTACAACGCGTAAGAGGATTGTTGAAGGCACTCGGCTTGTGCGATCAGTGAGTTTACGCCCCATACACTCGGAACTGTCGGGCTAACGGCGTGGGGCGAGGGAGCCACTTAGACATGCCGTCTTGACATGTTGCCAGGGCCTTTTTAAAATATTTATATTTTTTATCTCTAAGGAGACACGTAACGAATCATCGTAAAAATGTGGATGAATTTAGTGCTTTTCTTATCTCATACAGCTCCATGTTTTAGAGTCTGCGTTGTAAATTAACCATAGAAATATGAAAAGATTACACAGCTAGACAAACCATCTCTTCTACGTATAGACATAATTTAAATTAACAAGCTGTTGATTTGTAATCTGTAACCTTGTCATATTCATGTATGTGACCATATCATCCATCACTGTTATTAAACACAGAACAGTAAAAAAATCAACACCAAAAAAAAATATACTAAACAACCGACTTCAAACATTAAAAAGTTAGAAATAACACAAAAACGTTCGTTTCGGAGTCAGTGCCAGGGATAGGATAAGATGTTTTAATCTGGAACCAGCTGAACTTGGCAGTTGGTACCGAACGCTTTTTTTGGCATTGATTTTTTTACTGATTCGTGTTCGGTATCAGTGAAATAGTCACCTACCTGTATATAGTACGGTTACAGATCAACAGCTTGTATTATTCAGATAACTATTTATAAGTAGTTTAAAAAGTGCAAAGTAGGCTGTGTGCTTTAAAAAGTGCAAACTAAAAATTCTGTGACATTCGTAATTTGATGAGATTAACTTTGAGACCTACTATAAATTTCTGTAAATGGAATTCAAGTAGTAAAAAAGTTAATGCTACCAAATTAAAAGGGTCACGGAATTAGATGAGTTTGCTATGAACATGATTGTGAAATGAACTGAAACTATAAAACCTGAAACCTATATCGAAAACGCGGTGGTCAAACGACCAGACTGCATTATATAAACGGTAGTTACCCCGTTCATTTCCCAACACAATACCACGAACCACTATTAGCAGCATAGTGATGTTACAAGACAAGATTAAACTCCGGGACTGGTCGTATATTTTATTCATTGCCGTGCAGTTGGTCTCTAAAACCTGGTGTATGTATGTGTGTAACGATAACGTAGCTTTATAGTGTGTATTGCATCTACTAAGCAACAATTCTAGTCTAATGTTGCGAGACAAGAACTCAGCACCCGTAGTGCTGTACGTCTACGTACCATAGTGTTGTACCTCTTGTGTATTGTACTGAGTGTTGCACGCTATTCACTACTTTGTTACATAAATGAAATGAGAAGACGTTACTTAGATACCGCTTATTGCTAGTGTTGTTCAAAAGAGTACTGAAATATTTGTATCCATTCGTATAACACATTTGAGCGTTGGTAAGTTTTCAATTTATTCAGTCACTTACTTAAGAAGAAATACCTCAAGCAATAAGAAATTCTTCTAAAGAAAAGTGAACAGACAAATTGGCAGGTCACTTGGTAGTAAGAGATCACCACTATCCATAAGCATCCACCAGGCAACACCAGAGGAATTGCTGTGGCGTTCCAGCCTTTGTAGGGACAAAAAGAGGAGGGGCGAGGAGGGGCAGGGGGATTGAGCCTCCGCCTCCGGTGCACGGTTGTCAATTGACAGACGCAATGAAAATTCATTGCTTTCGTAGTTGTTTGACTGTTTTGCTAGATTACATGGTCAACAACAAATACAGTTTATGCTTCTAAAAGTAATCTAAATGGTAATAAAATATGCCGTTTAAAGTGAAGTAATATTCAAAAGTAGAATCTTGTAAGTGAATGAAAAGGCACCGATTGGAAAGTCCTAAGTGCGGTAGAAATAATCTTCGTCATATCTACATGAGATAGAAAGAAAATACTGAAAAGGGTATTAGTACAACAAAGGATGCATGAAATCCTATTACGAATAACTTTTTGATGTAATCTCAGAGTCCGTCCCTATGAACATATGAAACCTAAAGGTACGTTTACACAATATTAATATTATGTCGGATGTATCCTCTCAACTATATCAATGACGGCGACCCCAGAAAAAGATACTTATTACTTTTTACTTTGTGGGATACTGGACTTGGTAACTCGCGATACTAAATTTATCCGCTAAGTAGTGTCATGTCAAAGTAATATTCAGTTGAAGTAGCGTTTTATTGTAAAGTAATCTTCAGTCGAAGTAATGTTTTGTCGAACTAGTTGATGTGTAGCAGTAATAGCCTAGTGCCAAGTCAATGGTCAAATCTCAAAACCCAGGCATCAACCTCTGACTTTTTAAATTCATGAGCTCATTAGAAAAGAAAATAATAATCACTTGCTAAAACGGTGAAAAATATTATTTCTGGCACCAGGTTCTTCATCAATCATACGATAAAGAAATAATGTTCTGTCGAAGTAATGTTTTGTCGAAGTAGTGTTATGTCGTTGCAGTATTTTGTTAAAATAATGTTGTATCAAAGTAGTGTTATGTCAAAGTAATGTTCTATCAAGTAATGTTCTGTCGAAGTAGTGTTATGTCGAATTAATGAACTGTCGAAGTAATGTTCTGTTGAAGTAGTAATGTGGTCGGGCAATGTTCTGTTAAACTAATGTGTTGGCATTGCGTTCAGAATTACAGTGCAGGCTATTCGCTTTTGGAAAACTAATTCAACAAAATAACTAGGTAATATTAATAATATAGTTTTTTTGTGCACGTATCTTTACAGAATCGATAACCTGATGATAACATTTCTCTACCTCATCATAAGTTGGTATAAGTTTAATTATAGTTACTTAACACGTTAACTAGTTTCGGCAACTCGTTTACATTCGAGACTTAATTAAAGTTGTGAAGATGAAGAATCTATCTCGTCTTGAAGTGTTAAAAAATATGAAATGTTGAGTATAACATACTTACTTATATTTTACCAGTCACCGTAAGAATTTTGGTGCAGTCACCAGCATAAATATGTGTACTCTTGCGTCTTACAAATCGCTAATAAATTGATATCTGATTTGTATAAAAGGAATTAATGTAGTCTGTTTATAGACTGTTCCGTGTGGTTTCCGGCCTATGAATAGATCTACCCCTAATCGTGTGTAAGAAGCGACAAAGGGAAAGATCTGGAGGATGTACAGCAGCATCCTTTTGTGAAACAGCAATCATCTGCTACTGCGATCGCCAACCCGCTTTCCCAGCGTGGCGATTATGGGCAAATACCTTCAATGAGTGCATAAAAGTGGCACGCATTGGGAGAGGCCTATGTTTAGCAGTGGTCTAATACAGGCTGATGATGATGATGTTTGTAGACTGGATTGTTTCCTGTTACATGTATATAATTAGTACTTTATTTATCTAAGGCCTAACTAATATTTTGTGTTTACATATTTGTGGTTTCGACTGGTTTTATGCCGAAAAAAGTTTTAATCGAAACCAGGAAGGGTAGGTTCCAATAAATTACACTTAGTAAAAAAACTACTAAGTAAAATAGAAGGTTGTACAGACGCAAAACTTTTATCTAAGAATTAAGTTCCTTTCTTTGATTTCGCGAGTGCACTATCATGGATTGGTTCCGAGAGAAATTTTGCAGGAAACTTTTACCTACATGATAAGAAGAGAGTTTTTTCATAAAGAAAATGTTAGGTCCCTATATAAAAAGTGGATTGGACCGACCCACTCGTGAAAATGTAGAAATATATTGCAGATGTCAAATAAGTTTTTCAACAAAATTAAGGAAGTAGAAAAAAAAAAGTTACTACGTAGCTTAGTAGTAAAACATTGCCTCAGGTCACCAGGTTACATTCTAATAACGTTGTCGTGTATCACGACATTCTTACTATAAGTGAAGGCAAATAACGTCTTGGAAACTAACTACATATCAAATTATAATCTAGCGTGAGCTCTGGGTTAATAAGGCTGTAACAAATTTTTTGACGTCACTTAAACTTGGCAATAAAATATCTTCAAATACAAGGAATACATGTGCCGTGGGTGGGTGTCGTAAGAAGCGACAAAGGGAAAAATCTGGAGGATGGGCAGCAGCATCTTACTGTGTAATTGCAACCATTTGCTACTGCGGTCGTCAACCCGCTTGCCCAGCGTGACGATAGCAGGCTAAGGCTGTGTACAAAGAATACAAGGAAACTAGGAAAATTAAAGTTAGATAAAAGTGAAAAATCTTTTTAGAATATTATGAATGACGCTTGATAACCAATCTTCCTATGACCACGGAAGCTGCAAAGCTTTTGGAACGCCAGAGAAAATTCAAATAGAAATGCGATATCAAGTTGTTTTATAAAACCTAACACATACTTATACATATAGGTATACTAGCTAACCCGTGCCCACTTCGTTGGGCAGTAATTTAAAAATTTTCCTAATCTACCCCTACCCTACCCTACACTCCTACCCTACACTACTCCTACCCTACCCTACACTACCCCTACCCTACCCTACCCTACACTACCCCTACCCTACTATACCGCTACCCTACCCTACTCTACCCCTACCCTACCCCTACCCTACCCTACACTACCCCTACCCTACTATACCGCTATCCTACCCTACTCTACCCCTTTTTCTCACCTTTTGAACCTTTTTGCCATATAAATAATTTCCGTAATTTAGGGGTGGACTACCCCTAACATTTAAGGGGATGAAAAATAGATGTTGGCCGATTCTCATAGATACCGGATAAGCACAAAAAATTTCATCAAAATCGGTCAAGCCGTTTCGGAGGAGTATGGCAACGAAAACTGTGATACGAGAATTTTATATATTAGATAACGCATCCTTTAGTAAATCATAGGTATATCAGTAAACGTAGAATATCTAGCACTTTATGTATCAACGTTGCATAATGTGGCTCAGAAGTAAGTACCTAATCCTCTGTTACTACTTGATACTGTACTGTTGGTACTTGGTAACATAGACGTTTGATTACAGGGTCGTGAACTCGTGACGGTGCACAAGGAAACACAAATTGTTAGTCTGTTTCCTGGTGTATTATCTGCAGTACAACTGTAGGTACTATTCTTTATATTGTCGCTGTATATCATGAGCTAAGAAAATAATAAGTCACTTCTTAATTAGTTTGTAAGTAAAGAATCCACACATAGAACCTATTTTAGATTATTCCTAATTAGATTCTACATTTAATCTGTTTTGTCTCGTCAGTAGAATGGATGCTAGCGATGAGGTAGTTTGTACATAGTTTGATAGATGATGAAGACCCAAGTTTGAGAATGTAATCCCAGACGCTGAGTAACTTATTAACTGAGTTGGCTCAGCAATTAGAAATAAAATTATTGTTACGACTTATTTTCAAGATTGTAAAAAACATTTCCTGCAACGTGTTGAGTGCTATTGTGTGCTGAAAAAAAAAGATAATAATATTATCTTTTATTACTAAGGGAATTCACAAAAGGGTAGATAATAATATTACTTATCTTATTTTATATTCTATAATATTCAATTGTAATTTTTTTACAATACTACCCTCCGATAACATTCGTTTTAATATTGTTAGTTTTTAATTTCCATTCTTTGTTCTATTGAATTCTTGTTCTATTAATTCTGAACCTTTTAACTGTTTAAACAATGTAAATATTGATTCGGAATCTTACTCGGAGAACTTTATAAATATTAAATAATGGAATTTGTTAATTAAATTCTAAGTAATAAAAGTCTTTGGATAAGTGTTATACAAACACACGGCGACGCCAGGCTGAGTTTGTTAATGATCTTGCCAATGTCTAAGTCAATTTTAATCAAATCAGAAAATTGCTAAATGAGGGAATCCAATTATTTTGTAAATGGGTTTCAAAGTGCCGATGCTTGTGAAGCTTGTCGAAATAAATTACGTTATAATTAATGGGGTCTACCAAAAATGTTTCCTTTGATGACTGCTCAGAAAAACTTGTGAAGTTCTTTGAGTAGTCAGATTTTTATTTGTTGCTTGTCCAAGTTTCCTGGTAGTCCCATTTGACCTCCAATATTAAGTATGAATAATGCTCCATAGGTATATTGTGATTTGATAAACAACCCATTACCCAACTAACAAATTAATTTTTATTATGGCCAAGTAAACGTTTCTAAAACGTAAATATAAACGTTTAAAAAATGCGAATTAGGACCAAATACCTGATGATATTATCGTTTAATAGTCATGTAGAGGTTAGTCTTCAACCACGCGACTGAAAACATAGTAAGATAAACATCTAAATAACGTCATAGTTAGCTATTTTATTTATGTATTTTATTATTGCCGACTACCAAAAAACTAACCACCTCATTGAAGATTTAAAATTTAAAAAGTAATTAGATATTACTTTTTAAATTTTAGCACATTACATTTCAGCCCAGCCCCATCGTATCACATTACTTACATGGTAACAAGTAAGTAATATCGACACTTCTTTAAAGAGGACTACTTTTGATACATTTATCACAGAAAATAACTGTGTTATATGTGTGGCGTCGAGAAACTCACTCGTACGCAAAATATTAAGTAGGTCCCCCTTCTTACATAAAACATTAGGTATAATTAAATACGACTTGTAGAGTATTTCACTCACCATTTACATAAATCAACGAATAAATAATGAGTCTTCTTGTGCTATCTCAAATTAGATTTTGAATTAAGTAATCTTCTGTTGTCGAAAATTAGATAACTGAATATATAGGTAATACAAGTACGTTGAGAACTTATTCATTTCGATTCGTATCCTTAGAAAAAAGAAACATATTATAAGTAGGTAACGTTACTTAGACTTTGTGATAATATTATGATTCGAGAGTGTACAGTAATAGGTATGCTATTTTTGACATAGACATATCGAATTTATGCTATTAGGTATTATCTTTATCCACAATTTTTTAAGGTTTTATAGCAAACCATATTATTATGTTACATATGATCTCTTACTGTTGCAAATTAAGTGCTAGACATATGACTGATTGACTGACATAAAACTGTGAGTGCACTGAGTAACTCAATAAATAAATAAATGACGAAGAGTCGGTCGTACAGAGGTAGCAAACATTTTGACAATTGCGCAAGGGTCGATTTTTAAGTCTCTTTAGTGGACCGAAGGAGGGGCGAGGAAATTTCTACTGCGGCTGCGTCGTTATCGCACGCGCTGGGTAATTGAAACCTGCGCAAACTTTCTCCCACTACTCCGCTTTATGTTCAAGACATGGTTCAAGACGATTGCTGGTATCTATACACACTAGATTTGAGGCTTAGTCCAAACCACAAATACTATCTCATTAGGTACATCTTAATTATTGTATTTACTCAATCGTATAAACTCTATTAGAATTCCAACACCTCACTAATCAACCTACATACCTTACCTATGTAACGTTGAACACGTGTTAACTTACGTTTCCTGGGTCTCAGGAGTATTGCTCTTTGGAAGCGACGTGGCGATACCCACAGGAGCTTGGCGGCCTGTTGCTCATCCTAATTACACCGCAGTCCGATGCCACGTCCGACTTAATTAACCGAGTCCAATGCATTACCGACTATCACGTGACTGACTAATAACTATGTGATGTGAATTAATGGTTTTTTTTTGTAGTTTGGTTTGAAAAATAAAATATTTCCCAATGTCATGGTTAATTTTGGTGTCGTATTTGATATTGATAGTCGACTTCTTATAGATTTCTTTAGTTAATAGTAAAATGGTTCTTTTGTTATAGTTACTATGTACTAAAATATTGATAGGTACGCAATTATTTCGTAGGTACCAAGGCTATTAGTTTTTGGGGGTTGTGAGGGTCTAGTATTACGAGTTTGTAAATCACGTAAATACAGACAGTTTTAGTAAATAGTATTATACGTAGCCGTCTTTTTTTTTCTCCCCGAAAAGAATATTATTCTTTGTGCTTGACCAGAATATATTGCAAGACATAGATCTTCATGGCAACCATAAACCAAAAGCTACCGTGCTTGTTATAGCATGGAGGAAATGATAATTCATTTAACATGAACACAAAATGTTTTATGTGCTTTGGGTTCGAATCTGTAATTGTCTTGGTAGTGAACAAAGCTATCACAATAATAATAATTAATTAATGAAAAATATATAATGTGCTAATTTCCCAAGAAAAAAACTTACTTTAAAACACTTAAAAGCTAAAAATAACAATAACACACACAAACGTTGGATTTTAAATTAATAACGTATCTGACGAAATATAAGTTGTATCTGCTAACTCTAAGGAATACAGACTACAGTCGTAATATAGCCTAAATACATTGCTTTATCCAAAACCTCGATACAAATTCAAGTAAATCGTACCACTAATTATGTAGATGGCAAACAAATCGAAAAATATCGTCAGACGTGACCTACATAAGCATCGAAGAAGTAAATGTACAAATGGGAATATGGGAGCAAATAGGTAAATAACATCTCTCAGGAACGGTCAAATACATTGATAGTATATTTGAGGAAAATATTGATGTGTCACTATATTTTATCTTGTTACAATTATGTGTACAAAGGAAATACGTACTATCTTTGAAAATGGTGCCGGCTAGCATTGAATTCTACTACATACTTTTATCTCGCCTTTGACATTTTTACTCACGTGAACGAATTTAGTTGTCAAGTGAGCACAATCAAGTCCCTCTGTGCCGATACCGAGTGCTGCAGATGTTCAATGATATATTATCTAGTACTTGTACCTGATATTTTATCATGTAATAGTGTTCTCTCTATTCCTGATGTTTTCTATTGCGTATATTGTGGATTTTAACCTTTATATAATATTCGATATCGATATGGTAAACCAATAATGTCTACCTCATAATTTTCGCTTTAGTGCAATTCGATTTAAAATTAAATTGTGCATCGTCGCCTATGAATATTATCTTTAGGATCACAAAATTTAAGGATTAAACCCGATAGATGTACCATCGATCTTCTCGGTGCGTATTTTTATTCTACCTATGTTCGCATTCTCAAACTATTTTTTTTTTTATAACTTATAAAGTCCTTAAATTTGGTAATTATATATTTTTATAAAGTATTATGTAGTTATACTATGCGTACACTAAAATCCGGAATTTTTGTAGAAAGAACAAAGCCGTTACAAGCGGGATTTGGACCCGCAACCCAATTTTTAAATTATATTATTTATTCTTAGCCTTCTATCTAGGTAGGTATAGGTATGTGTATATATTGTTGGCGGTATTTATTAAGATTAAAACCTTAGAGCCTTCTTTGATTTAATTATAACCAAAGTATCCCCAAGCGAGAATTTCGCTGTAATTGAATAATATAACGAACTTTTGATTAAAAAGTAGATGGAGGTACTATAGCTGTAGAGCCTTGACCTGGCTATCGATAACCAAACATAGGGTCAGAGGATACGAAACGGGGCACTATGAAAAAAAGACTTATTTTTATTCTATGCATGGTCGAGGGTGGGCTTGGTCGACGGAGCCCCGCTTCGCGGGGCTCCTACTTCTAGGTGGGTTATAAAAAAATAACCACGAAGGGGATGGCGGGGTCTATTCGACCCCGCCATCCCCTTCTAACCTAATCTATCCGAGTCGGGGTACTCTGAGTCGGGGTGTTAACCATATTATGACGCTCGACTCCGCAGTTTCGGCTTTTTGGTCGCCTTACGCCTTAGTAAATGAAATCCTTTCTTCATCAGTTTTACGGCGAACCGATGGTTGGAGACAAAAATCACCCAGATGCTTTTAGTCTTAAATTTAGGTGTTCTATACGATAGAATCGAAAAAACGCGATATTTAAAAAAAAAATATTTTCATCTAAATTTTTCTAAGTGTTTTTTCCTTAGTGCCCCGTTTCGTACACTCCAACCGTATTTTCTTCTCACAAAGTCCAAACACTACGTCACAATTAATGTTGGATTGATTGACATGTTCAATACACCTAAATATGGACTATCACGTCATGCGATGACATAGCCTTTGGACTATTACGTGGCCGAGCTGTCACGGCAAGAAAGTATTATAATTATGTAGTTTATTACGGGGGTGTGCACAGACATTTTCGAGAGGGTAGGCAATGACATACATACAAATCCTACTTAGTTTCACCAATTCGTCGTATGCGCCGTATCTATACATATAGTTGTCCAAGTAGGCATTAATAGGCAGTGCCTTTTTGCGTACAATAACTGCACTATTATTGTACCATGGTTTCTAGTTTGATTGGTTTTGTATCAATAGATTTTAAATAAGCTAAAAAGTGTTTTAAATATTTTTAAAGATCGCAATTTCAACTTTGCAACTTTCAACAAAGTAGTTAAAAAAGTCCAAAATATGTGGATATCTTAAATATTTATTAGGTATCAACTGGTAAACAAATACATAATTACCGACAAAAATAAAACCGTAATTAATCATTATTTACTTTTATATTTCCCTTCACAACATCTACGGAAAGGTATTAATTAACCAGAACATGAAACAAAAATAAATAAATAAGTAATTAAAATAAAAAACAATGAAAATAATTTGTCCGCAGTAAATGGAGTTCCTTTGTGATAGAAGGACTCGTGGAGTTGTGGATGTTTGTTGTGCCAAACAATGAGTCTGCAATTTGCGGCCCGCGACGCTCGTTTTGTTGATGCGAATCAAAACCTTAACAAAATAGAGCTTAGCGGAAACAAATTTAATTATTTTATCCTGAACAAACAAAATTCTAAACGACTTTGAGGTTATTCTTTTAAGTAAGACTGTTCTTAATTTTGTTTAATGTTGGCGACTTATAGAAAGTTCTTTTTGGGTTCCGGAGCCAAATAGAAAAAAAGAATCCTTATTTTTTCGTCCTGTCTCATACTGATTTTCTCTGAGAGTCGTGATAGCCTAATGGTATGACAGTTTGACTGGCAAGTCAGAGGTCTCGGGTTCGAACCCAAGGCACCTCTGACTTTTCGTAAGTTATGTGCGTATTATAAATTAATTTTCACTCTCCGTGTCTCGAATAGCACGTTAAGCTGTTGGCCCCGGCTGTCAATTGTAGATCTTTGACAGTCATTACGGGTAGTCAGAAGCCCGAAAGTCTGACAAACAGTCTTACCAAGGGGTATCGTGTAACCCAGTATCTGGGTTGTTGAGGTCTGAAAGGCAGTCCCTCCATGTAAAACACTGGTATTCATCTGCATCCGGTAAGACTGGAAGCCGACCCCAACATAGTTGGGAAAAGGCTAGGCAGATGATCATACTGATTTTCTCTCTGTGCTGTCAGTCAAGAATATCATTAACTTCTCTCTCTCTCTGCGTGTCGTAAAGGTTGACTTATGATTGGAAAAAGGTTACAAACTACCACAGATCAACTTCGAAGCTACTTCTCGTGGGAGGCCTCGGCCGAGTCAAGTGGATGCCATTTGCCGCCGACCAACTTGTTCGAGAAAATTTTATTATGATGTTATGTGATGATGTTTTAATAATATTATAATGTTCGGTAAATAATCTATAGTTTGAACAATACCGTCTTACTTCTACTTACCATCAAGTAAGTTTAAGGTCAAACAAGCTTTTATACAATAATTTTATTCCTATATAAAAAAGTATAATTCTACTTGGTAGGTACATATACTTACTCAATCGAGAATAAAAAGAAGTGACACCTTCACTCCGCTTCACATTTTGCTGGATATAATGCGTTAGTTATACATTTTTCAATTACATAATAGCACATTTTAAATTATCTTGATTTGAGTAATCTAACAAAGAACCAAGCAGTGGAACTTTAATTAGCTACATACGTCGTAAGTCCTTAGCATGTGAATTATGACTTACTCTAAAATTAATGAGAGGTTTGTATAAATACAAACAGCAGATTTTGGAATCGGTATCTATTCCAAAATCTGCTAGAGATAAAGCGAATATAACGTATTAGCTTTCTTTTGGATAATTAGGTGTTTTTCTCGTCAGAAAAATACTTGAGCACAATATACCTAAACGAGAACCTATTATAGAAAATTTTAACGCGAGGCTACCTTCAAACGATAAATAAAAAAGTGGAAAACACAATTGATGCACCAAGCAACAATAAAGTCAAAGACACGAAACCTCTCGTATTCGAAACGAGCGGATACATGATATTGAAAAGCCATTTCAATGTCTGAATAAAATGTTGACGCGGATATCTTTATGCCTGGAAA
Organism: Protodeltote pygarga; assembly: GCA_936450705.2. NCBI lineage: Eukaryota > Metazoa > Arthropoda > Insecta > Lepidoptera > Noctuidae > Protodeltote > Protodeltote pygarga. The sequence goes on along the minus strand of OW388249.2, from coordinate 6,697,794 downwards.
TAGTTCCTGCAACTTTCCACAGATTCTCAATTATTTCCACTCAATTCTGTAAAGACTAAGACCTTTCTCTTTATCTAAATTGCCAAACACATTTAGTGTCATTTTTTGCCTAAAATTAATTCATTCTTGCGCTTTTTTTCCTTTCCAAGCACTTATTAAAACCAGTAGGATAATTAATTGCTGAAATAATACGTTTTTTTTTATTTAAAATTCGACTTTGCAAGATTTAGACGCCTTAATTGTCTCGGTAATTAATTTCTGTAAATAAAGCGTTCCTTGTCTAGATTTATTAGATGTTATAATTTTCAAATGAAGTACCTACTGTAACCCAGACCACCCGTTGCTTCCTACTTAGTTATTAAAATATTTTGAAGATTTATATCATACTGTTTAAATCATATGCGCAAGAAACGCGATGTGTTAACCGAAGCAGCTGATTGGAATGTTCTAATTTATGATTTTGGCAGTTTTAAAACTTGTAGAACTTGATTATTTCGATCGACAAATAAATTGCAACCGCATCTTAATACGAATATTTTTATAAAATTTCCATGTTTCGGTTTCTAACTTAATTATCTGTCTGATTACTGTCATTCAACCCATATTTTATCATCCCACTGCACCCCAATGGCCTCTCTCTTTGGTAGGAAATTTAATTTACATATTTTATAAACATAATAGTTATTTTATTACAAAATATTCTCGGATTAAAATATTTCGGATTAGAAGGAACAGAGTAGTCAAGTTGACCTTTTAAATCCTTTGACTTTATAAATAATAAATAAAGTAATTAGAACTGTCACGAACACGATCCTTAGAAAGATAGATAGTTGATACCGGATATTATGAGAAGAACCTTTCATTCTATAAGAATAAAAAAATACACCTCAAAATTGTTAACAATTTTAAACCGGGTGAAGGAGAGATAATGGAGGCATATTATGCTAAAATACACGTGTAAAGTTTAAAACAGCGAAGCAAGTAGTACCTACCACATTGGGTACAAAACAGGTGCATAGTAAACCGAGCGACAAACTCCAATACCATTATCACTTTCAAGATATATCCACAGCCTCACCGAAGGCAGCCGAGTGAAAGAATATCAACATGAATGTCTTCAAGTAATCCTACTTAATATTATAAATGTGTTTGTGAGGATGTTTGTTACTCTTTCATGCAAAAACTACTGAACGGATTTTGAAGAAACTTTTAATACAGAATAAAACATAGGCTATAATTTATCAACATACGAGTACCACGCGAGCGTAGCCGGGGGTGGGAGCTAGCACAAAATAAGCGTATGGTATATTATTTGGACTCTTCCCTAAACCCTATATATTAATTTTAAGTATGAGAAGCAGCAGTTTACTCAAAACAGAAAACAACAAACATTTCCAATCAATGTTTTACACATATTTTTATATTGACGGAGCTTCCGTTCTGTTTAGAAGATTAGAGAATTAAGAAAAGAGATTTTTCAAACGTGTGTAAAGCCATATCTTCGTTCGAGCACGGGCGGTTCAAACTCTTACTTCAGCTAGTTTGTTCGTCAACCATAAGAAAAAGAAAGAAAGACAGTGGTGCTGATTCTCTTGGACATCCCGCTAATTCTAATAAACGCTATAGAAAAAGGACAGCAAATTGAACTATCAAATTAGAGCTATCAAATTAGTCTACGTCCTTGCAATTGGTGTGAAATTAGACAAGACCTCTATGACATGCAGACTAAATTCTCGTTGATATCACGCAAATGGACTAGTTTGACAGCTCTAAAAACCTTCTAATTTTTTCTAATAATCTCTGTTAGAAAGTGAGATGGCAAGTCTAAATTAGTTTAGAGCATATGCTAGAGAATTAGCACCAGTGTGGGGCTACTATTTAATAATGCGTGAAAGTTCAGTATTTATACTATTTGTTCGTTGTTTCGTACGGTCAGTGAAGAGAACCGAAGGCCTAATCGAGCTGGCAACTTCTGGTGTTGCGGGTGCCTTTGGTTGGCAGTGATCTCTTACCATCAGATAACCCACCTTTTCGTTTACTCTCCTTTTCTATAAAAAGAGATAATTAAAAAAATGATTTAATGTAAAACAAATTACATTGAGATTTGATTACGTTGAAACGAGAGCTTTAATTTCACCTTTGATACTATAGTGTCACACACGCGCAATCGTGTTGATCTTTAATTTGTACCTAATGAACGCACTGTGGGCGTCAGTAGCTTATGTCGTATTAGTTTAACTTTATACGATTTCCGGCAACTAGGAAACCCAATTAGCAATATCATCCGGCCTGAGAGTGTAACGAGAGTGGAGTGGCAATAAGCGCCGGCGCTACAGTTAACATACTGCAAATTGCTGTTTAATTTACTTAAACTCCCTTGTTCCGTCTCAAATAGAAGATAAGCACTGATTCCGCAAATTGCATAAGAGTCGCTTTTGTTAAACGTTTAATCGTTCAGATACAGCAGGTCTTGAGTTTAAGGCGTCTATCTCGCGTCTAAAATGAATTAATGTTCAGGCAATGTTTATGTATGAAAACTTGTTCCGATCAATCTGATATTTTTGCTAAAACTATGGGCTTGCAATGTTCCGTAACTTGATTTTTGCGATTTTTCGTAACTAAGTATATTCAGTGTGCGAGCAGCGTTTTTCAAAGTTTTAGCGAGACGGGCGCCATATTATAAAATAAATAGTTTTGATAAATATTATGTCTATGCTTATGTGTTATTCTGATGTCTATGCTATATGACTGTAAAGTTTCATCAAAATCCGTTCAGTAGTTTTAACGTGAAAGAGTAACAAACACCTATCCATGCTCACAAACTTTCACATTTATATTATTAGTAGGAATAGTAGGATATATAAAATAAATAAAAGTGGAAAGAATAAATGACGGCTACTATACGTATATTGTATTTTCTAAATTCGTCGTTCGAACAACACAACAATTGTCCTCTACGTTATTGAGAATAATTTACAGGTACAAAGTAACAAACAATTTATCAGGTTTGTTGTCTCGATTAATTGTGCCGTGTTTCGTGGTTAACTACGTAAAAATTGGTTGTTCATTGTGATATATGTTTGCATCCTAGATTGTGGATCTCTAGGGATTTTGTTTATTTAATAAATATGTTGAGCTATGTATATTTTGTACCATGTGTAATTATTAAAAAAGAAACAGTGACATTGTTTAACAGAAACACATATTAAACGGTATTTCGAATTCATATCAATAAACCCTATAGGTATAGGTATAATTAGTAGGCACTTTATAGAATTCTGTACCCAAAAGGTGCCGACGGATATATTACTAAGCCCTCGCTGTCCGTACATGTGTAACTTGTATAAAGAACTTTAATATTTATTTAAAAATTCTCAATGCTTCTCTTTCAATGTGAATTGTACCACAATTCAAACTAGTTATCGTTAAAATAAGCTATACATTAGCTAAGGTTCGCTTGGTTATTATAGGTACTGTTCTAACAGTTTCAATGGTACTGATGTTTCATGTTCTTTTTATACTTTTAGACTTTATACGAATTTTTCGGTGAAAAAGTCCTTAACCAAGTTGAGCCCAAAACAATAAAAAAGTTACCCTAATGAAGTCTCCTAACCTTGATCAAGAGACTCGGCGGGAATGTCAATCAACTTTTAAAAGATTTTTCCACGAAGTTGCGTTCCTATTTATTTATTCAGTCGCGTTCCGCAACCGTTTCGGCGTGTTTCAAGCAAAACCTCTGGGTTTTTGCGATATTTGGTGAAATATGTATATTGGACAAAACGTTGAAGAAAATTGTCTTTGGGTAGAAAGTTACCTTTTTAATTCAGTTAATATTATTATTCTATTATTGAGTTAATAACATAATATATAATTTAATACATAGTAACAGGTGATCTTAAAAATTAATCAGACCAAGGTGGTGGACCAAATTTCATGATGGTTTGAAGCGACCTCCATCATAGCCAGAGCAGTATTAGAAGCTTAATATAAGTCTAAAGAAACTGCTTCCGATTACTTTAATTTACCATGTTAACGCCTTATCACAGATAACTAAATAGTTACTACGTAAGCCTGATCTCATTAATCGAAATGAAAAATCTATCTAAAGAGAGACATTCTTCGTTACACCATCGCAATTTATGTTAAAAGTATCTGAGTGGCAAACTATTTCGTAACACAGCCTCACAATACAATGATGGACACCGCACTAATAAATGTTTCAGAAGTTATAAACAGCCTACCATTCAGCACCATAAAATAACTTCTCTGTAAGCGGTCGTAAACGTATCAAACAACAGGTCGTACATTAATCCGAGAGTTATATGCATGGAATACATATACATTATATTTATTTAACTGAATAACTACCAACTTTTATTTGATAAACATTCAAGTGGCTCTATGGAATAAAATGAGAGTGGCTACTTTATCAAATCAGAGTCGAATGGCGCTCTTGAATCAAATCCTTGAAAGCAACGAACAACAGCTTTGCAGCTTTAGTTTACGTACTCCTATATGAGTAGGTACTTACTTAGCCATCTAATTGAATACTAGGATGGCTTTTCACATATTTGTATGTACCTACTCTGATGTCTAGACGATGTCGTCGGTTATGTAAGAAATATGTACTTATCTACACAAATATAGGTACGTTGCGTATCAATAGAAAAATGAGTTTCCACGAAAACAAATTAGGTATTAGGCCTTTTTCTTAAGTAGCGACGACGCGGCGTCTCTTTACATTTGATGTTAAAAAATTAGGCAAATAAAGACAAGTTTGTGTGCTTTAAAAATATCATCACTACATGTTAGATCAAAACATGAAATATTTTAGCTAATACCTATTTATCGTTTTTTTAGAGTTCCGTATCTCAATGAAAAAAAACGGAACCCTTATAGGATCACTTTATCGTCCGTCAGTCTATCTGTCTGTCAAGACCCTTTATCTCAGGATCGTGTGGAGGTATCGAGTTGAAATTAAAACCATAGGTAAATTCACTTGAAGCTGTGAAAACATCAAAGTTCTAAAGTTAACATAAAAAAAAGATACGGCCGTTTATGCCGCAAAAAACGTACCTATATTTCGACACTCTCAAGGGAATCAAAATAGGGTACTTTTCGTTGACCTAGAACTATGAAATTTGGCAAGTAGGTACCTAATATCTTTATAGACTACAAATACAGGGAATGTCTTAAAACTATACATTTGTAATTAAATCATAAAAATACCTTTTGGAAATTTGATACCTTTTGGAAGAAAAAAAACTGGACATGCGAATCCGACTCGCATGTCCAGTTTTTTTTCTTATAAGTTTTTCTAGGTGGCAATAAGCATAAGGCCTGATAGTAAGCGGTTACCGTAACTTATAGACACTTGGTACACCAGGAATATTCACTTGCGCTTAGCCGACCATATGCGAGATTACGTGGAAGTCGCGGCAAACCGGCGAAAAATCCAACGTTATATAATTATGATTTTATTATGATAAGAAAAACGTTTTCGATGAATTGAAATAATATCTCTCCAGGACTGATCGCTACAACCATTACAATAAGTTTGCATTGTCAAAATCCCGGTCTTAGAAATGGCCCAATCCGATTTCAGTCTCGCAAAATTGTGAAGGCAGAGATAAAGATAAAAAATGTTCATTTGTTACCTACTTATATCCAGAGCTCAAGATTGCTTTGTGTAAAAAAAGAAAGCAAATCCCATCGGATGACGATAATTATCGGCAATCGTAAATCAAACGTGAATGGTTCCATTTCGTTTTAGTGTGTACCGAAACTGTGAAAGGCCTCGCTATGCTGCTAAATGAAGATTTGTGGTGGGTAATAAAATACTTGTATTGTGCCCGTATCGTCGGTATTGCACCACGGACAATGGCTGACAAATACAAAATCGTATGAAAATCATACACATTCACATTGAGCAAAATTCCAATATTTCGCACAGCATTTTCGCCCTTTTCGCTATTAAATTATACAGATTTTGCTAAAATTAGCAACAATGATGTCCTGCTTTTAGCAGGGTATCCCGTTTTTCAGTTCTTTTATGACATATCCCGCCAGCAAAGGTGCTTATATGAAAAAAAATCTCGCTTAAGGAAGCGATGCATATAAGCACGAGGAGATGGATAAGTACAATCGATTTAGATTGATCCCACTAAAGTCTAAGATTTTAAATAAAAGGATTATACCCACGTTTTTCTCAAATCTCGAATTTTTCGTCCCAGTCCCGCCGTTTTTAAATAGAAACCCTGATATTTAGAACAATAGATCTGGTAACACTACCTGGCACTGGCATTTTGAAATGATGTGAGTATTTAAAATAATGGTCACTTGTTTAAAATGATAAATGAAAGTAGCTATCGTGAATTATCATTGATATTTGTTGATAATTGAATTGTTTTCATTGAATTATAAACGCTATCACTTCTATATAACTACGTTCAATAATAAATAATTATAGTACTAAAATTGAGTTGCAAAATTAATTTTGCTCTTACCACAAATATCACTGCAGATGAATTTGTGAAATAATGTATTTAATTTCAGAGTAAACTCGAGAGCTCATTACAAGTAACAGCCTCTGCGTCGTACGAGCGTCACCGACAAATAAATTAAAATCATTACCGAGGGAAAGGTAACGAATCAAAATAATTAATCTGCAAATGGAGTGTTATAAGGCGTCAGCAAAAAAATAAAATCAGCCAAATATAAGGTGGTAATCAGGTCCTGAACTGAAAAGCCTCCAGAGAACATTGCAAAGGTCGAAATTTAAAATTGACTTATACAAAGAAACTGGTCACGTGACATAATTATGTTTGTATTCATGAGAAGTTCAATTTTCGTTTTCATATTTCGACCTCTTTTCTTGATCACACTTGTTCAGTTTCACGGACCTGATTACCTCATAGAATTTGGCTGGACTTTAAAAAATAAGGCTGTTTAATCATTTAATGTAATAATTTAGAATTTATAGCTCCTAATTCGCTGAATTGTTATACATACAGCTATTATAATGAACGAGAATATTAATCCTCTATATCTTACCTATCCTACCTAATATGAATGAAATACGAAAATATGTGAAAGTTTGTGAGGTGGTTGGTAATGTGGTGGTTATGCCCGTGGCAAAGCCACGGGCATAAGTTAGTATGATATAAGAATTTATTTTATATTATTTCATTTATTTCGTTGCGTAAGGATTTAGTCGAATTAAAAAAATATATCCGTAGAAACAATAATCAAGACCGGTTATTACAACGTGATCCGCAATAATTCTGTAAATTTTCATACGAACCCTGAAATGTAAATTAATCCGCAGTTCATACGATGCAATGAGTTTCATGTCATGTGTTGTCAACAGCAATATATTGCGTTGAGAATTGACTTCGGTAGCGCTTTTAAGTTGGAATATGCGGAACAAACTAGGGATAGACAATCAAAACGCCGATGTCACCGTTTTATTAGCAAGGAGACTAACAGGGCCTAGCGTGCCCTAGTGGATTTATCGAGGCAGGTAAACTGTAGCCTTCAACAGCGTGCGACGCGACGCGATGCAATCTGCATGGTTACTGTGTCGATATTGCGTTGAATAATGAAACTGCGCTGTTGACGTCGACTCACATGAATGAATCGCGTAAAACACATCTAGCTGTTCGCTAGAGGTTTTTTTTAGATCTTTTGTTCACGCACAATTTAAAAACGATGCTTTGCGTAAATTTTGTCTGCATGTGTGAAGATTGCCTACTAGGCTATATCTGATACACTGGCACCACATTCCTGTAAAAGGTTGAGGTGAGTCGGTTAGATAATTATACTCATAAGAAGATAGATGTAAGATACATATATTCATGTGCAGTTGCAAGAGACCTTTATTTGCTAAATATTTTCTTGACCATTTTGATGAAAAATTAGCACTAATCTGATGTAACCATTTTTAATTTTACCGTCTTTATTACTTTGATTTTATTTAGTGTTAATAGCTATAAAAACTGGTATTCTATAAGCTACATTTTAACCTTATTAATGATTAATCTACTAGCATAAAAGTGATAGAAATCGTTGTGAAGAAGTCTGCATCGCTGATGGCTGCTGTTTCCAATGGTGTCACAAATAAGATACTTATATCAAAACATCAAATTTTCAACCTATACATTTTACCTATACATTTTAATTCCTGAAAATTCTCAACTACAAGAATTAGTGAGTGTAAATACCTGCTTAGTTATTGAACTTAACAAGAAAGAAAGTTTAAGCATCATCTACTAGTAATTGGTACCAAAGACTACCTGGAACTTATATTAGAGGACTTTCGGTGTCAATAAGTTTACTTAACTCAGTGCTTAGCATAGATCGACGTCGCTGTACTTTTTAGCGTCAATTTGTGCCATAAAGGTAATACTGCTTCGCCCTCGCTCCTTGCTCTCTACTATGCAATTTTAGCAAAACTAAATTTAACTCGAAGTAGTGTAGGAGTATATCGTGTCATTGTTTTTCCTTTATGAATATTTTATCGAAGCGAGGGTGTATAAAGAGTGATATTAGGATAATGGGGTGAATAAATTGAAGTTTAAGATCCTCTTTTCATGAAAATAAGTGGCAAACTACCCACATGTAAGTGAATGGTGTAACCCGTTTTTAGTGGGTTCCCTATAATATTAGATGGACTAACTTTTTACAAAAATTGTAACATTGTTACATCGGTGAATATAAATATCGATGCCTTGATAACGCGACGTTTCTAGACATCGTAGTAGTTTTATTTGATCAATACAACGTTATTTCGAAAATGTTATATCGAATACTATTTCAGCGATATCATAATAGACCTACATAACGTCGGGTTATTGTGGCCACAGCATCACAGAGACAATAGAACGCACAGAATATCATCAGGTATTCATTATTAAATAATAGTTCTCATCATGTAGAAATTTCCTATTTCACTGCGAAAGCCGATTTAAATGTTAGCTGCTGTCGAAAATGCGTGGTAAGCTACACGCAATATTAATTTATTAAAATTTTGACAGGATATCTGTCGGGTCAGCTAGTAAAAAAAAATTCACTGCAGAAGCAGCCGCGAAGGCGACCAATTTTAAATGTCGTTAAAATCAGCTCAGTATATGAAAGGAAGTGTTCAAAGGTACCAATCTGAGAATGTCCGATTTTTTTTATTAATATGGAAATAGGTAAGGCTTCTATGTATGTGCGAACGTATTGTTTCATTATATTGGACTAGCTACACGTATAAAGCTCGTCTTACTTGCAAAGGTTGCTTACAAAATATATTTTGTAATAGTATATCATTGACATTTGGATTTCTATGTTGCTACGGGCAATTGCGAAGATAATATCGTTTCTTTGTTGTGTTTCTTTTGTTTTAGTACTATTTCTTATGTGTCTTTTAGATCTTAGAACTTCTTTCTTTGTGTTATATGCCTGCAAGACTAGGAATACAATTTGCGTGTTGCTGATATTGTGAAGGATTATGGAAAAGACCTCTCAGTTGCCACTGATCGTATAAAACACAACAATACGAATCATAAATATTTTTAAATGGCGGCTTGTTATTAATTAGTTACTGTAAAAGTGAAGCTGCTAATTTCCCTACAGTAAATTAATAAATATAGAATGTAGGTACTCTTCCAATAGATCGGCTTTGAAGTAATTAAGGCGAGACTAAAAACAATATACTTAGTATATTTAAAATAAGAAATTAACCAATTCGGTTCAGTGATGCTCAAATGATATTCTTACCAACGAACAACATTTCTTATTTATGGGCTTTTAATTCGTCAGAATGTTGATTAAAAGAGTTTTGTACTTAATCACCGTGTCTCTGCAAGTTGTTTCATAACACAAAACCGATTTAGTTACCAGCTGCATTTGATACGCACGGCAAAAAGCAAAAAAGCTATTTCAATCCGCACTGGACGTTGTGTTCAATGAACTCTGATAATATTGATACAAAAATACACAAGCAAACCTGTCAACATTTCAGCGCACAAAAAATTTTTCCTCACACAAAAAAAAACTTTATCTCACAAAAAACCACGGAGGTATGGACGTGAAAGTTTTAATTGCACTTCACGTGCCCTCTTCCCCGTGATACACCGTGAATAATGTACGAAGAAATTTATTATTCATCAATCTTCCTTCCCCTATTACCTATTATGTGTTTTGCGGCCGTGGGTGACTACCGATATCCTCTGTAAATAAATTATGAGGGAAACACTGATTATGTTATTTGCTGCTACTTATTTAGAGAAGGTATTGGTGTTTTCACGGTTGTAGTTGCGACGGGTGAGTTGGTTAATGGATGGATTTAGGCCTGTGACTTGAAGGTTGTTAATTCATGTCGTAAGTTTAGAAGAGCGCAGTAATAAAATATTTCTTCTAAATTGCATGGCTACGAAAGCAAATTAAGAGCGGTTAGGCCGCCTGTCCACCGGAGCGGAGCTAGGCTGCGAGTGGAGAAACGGAGAAATATTAACCAATAGGATTTCCAGAGCGGAGATTTTGTGCAATCCTATTGGTTAATATTTCTCAGTTTCTCCACTCCGCAGCCTAGCTCCGCTCCGCTAGCCTTAGTCTGTAGTTTATTTTTAATAAAATGATTGCCTAAAGTTTTTGGTTGAACCAGTGGGCGAACCTATTCTTCCAATCCTTATTTCGCCACGTGACAGCAACGTACCAGCGAATCATACAAACTTCCAATTTCTAGTAGGTATCGGGTACGTTATTAAGTTGGAATTGCCAAAAGGGTACAGATACCTGCAATAACCGTGTCCATGCGTGCGCAGAATTTAAACTGGCTATTATGGTGACAATAAAAACATAGAATGTTAGCAACCGAATTTGTATTTGGAATAAATATACCTACTTTCTTTTAGATGTAGTAATATTTCAATCAGCGTAATTTGGCGCGTAAAAATATTACCACGAAGGTCCATACTTGACATTTTTATATTTATGACCCTGTCTAGACTAGTGTTAGGCCTGCCAGGCCTGCCGACAAAAAAATAAAAAAGGACGTCCTTTAGAAAATATATTTGTTTAGATAGGGCTTATTTACAGTTATAGAAGAGACAAATGTAAAATCGTCAGATGTAAATTGCAGGACAAATTTAAATAAATTTCTAGAAAAGTACCTAGGTAAGCAAAACACGGGTGTACAACGTTAGCACTAATTGTGGCAGTTTAACCCTACACTAAACATAAAACTACACTTATGAAAGGGATCATATGTGTAGTTTTATGTGTACAAAAGTCGCAGCAAAACGATTTGCTTGTGTAACAATGACAACAGAAACTGTCCAGCCCAGCTGTTGTCTTGTACAAATACGTTTAAGTTTTTATATTTGGTGCTAGAACAATTTGGTACTTACTTGGTCGATTTCTCGCACGAATATCTAGACCTTTTTTTGAAACTTTGTCATAACATAAATGCTATAATATAATAGTATGTGGCACGGGTATAAATCACGAGTTTTATATAACGAGTAAAGTATATAGAATAAGTATTTTTTTTAATGTAGGGAAAAACAATTTTACGGGTGTGCCAAAGATGCTGGCTCAACATAAAATATCTATGGTGTTATAATATGATGACATAATAATCTGACATTTATTCCGATGACGACATAAATCCGACATTTGAATGATAATCCTCATGCAGTGGAAGCAACGCCATTACGAATTATCGTACCATCAACGGATTTACAAAATTAATTTAATTTCCTACCAAGTATCAGTAGATTTAATTAAGCTAGCTTCATTAATCTGAACAGTAACGGAATAATTATTTTGCCCGGGGACAGGAAATGGGTAGGTTGGGGTAGAAAAAGTTGTATTATAGGTCCAACACATAGAAATTTTCCAATATCTTTGGTCCAACACGAGTTAAGCGAGATGTAATTGAATCGAACCCACTCAGGGCCCGCTTTCTTGCTAAATCAATTAGGAACCGCATTCACTGACGTTGTTACATGCTCTGACGGCTCCCTGATGGCACCCACTATTTGGTCGAGGCGCGTGTCGGCGCTCAAACAGCAACTCGTAGGTAATTCAATTTAGCTAAAGGTACTACGTAGAGCTTTGTTCACTATGCTACCTTTTCAATGTAGGCGAATTAATTTCGTTGAAGGTACTATGTAAATCAATGCAGGTAATGAGAGCGCCTCTTTTGTTTTTGTTTTGGTAATCCGTTTTGGGTCTGATCATTTGTACCTATCGTTTGTTACTACTGTTATTTAGTTTAGCCAAATAATATTAACTACTAGCTTTCGCCCGCGAAGAGGTGGGATCAGAATAAAGTGCATGTGTTAATCTAGGACATGGTCTGTATGCCAAGTTTTATCTAAATTCTTTTAACAGTTTACGCATGATTTAGGAATAAAACTTACACATTTTTGACTACTAAGTTAAGTTCACTGATTTGCGTGTATCACACTGCAGTAAAAACATGCATGAATGTTTAACAAGAGAGACATAAAAACCACAACATCAAACATCTGCTGCCACTTTTGAGATAGTGAGCTAGAGTCCTCATACTCCTTGTTATATAGATATAGACCTGTTAGGTATGTGAGTTTGTCCGAGATCACTATATTGTGCATTTTTTAGTTGGCATACTTAATTACAATGAATGGTCTCAAATTCTGGTCTGAATTATCAGCTCTCGTGACCTTCGACAAAAGGGGTTGATATAGGACATTGGTGTAGTGTTTGGCAAGGGTTAAACATACATTTGGTGACCGGAGGAATTACATGATAACGTCCCACGCGAAAATAGACCGTTACGTTACAAATAAAGCAAATAATTTATATTTCTTAAAAAGCATAGGTAACTATTGGAAAGCTTTGATTTGATATGCTATTGTAGAGCGATTTTAATATCATATTATCTCCAAACATAATATTACAACAAGAAGGTTATGGAATATGGCTTTGAGTTCCAACAAATCCTTACAAATGTGTACTAAACTTGGGTATTCAATGGAACAATTCAAGAGGCATAATCGAATAGAATATATTCGTCATAAAGGCTGATAAATTGTAAGCATTCCGCGAGGAGCCGCCATAAAGTTCAACCCTCAGGAAGGGGTCGCTTGAGGAAACTTGCGTCTACAAATTTGTTATCGCTCTGAAGATAAGTATAACTACAAAGACGCTTAATATCTTCCGTGAAAACCGAGTATCTTGTAAGTGTTGTGTAATTGAATACTATTGATATGATGTGAGGAATTTTCCTCCTTTTTTGTATTGACTATTATGGTAAAAATGCGACTTTTTGTAAACGTTTCATGAGTGAGTAGTTTGCTTTATTGTGTGGCTGTTGTTTGAAACAAATTTCTAATGGGTTGCTGTACTTGCCGTTTATATATTGTATGAAGATGTAACAAGAAAAAAATGTCTCTGTGTGCTAAAACTCCTCTTTGATATTGTTAAGGTAAGCTTACAAGAAGCAAAACTAAAGAAGAATATTGTTGACTCATAGTCTGATACTTAGTAGAAGAGCGTCAATAAACAGCAACATTATTCACACGTATTTACACTGGTAAAGTTTCAAATATTTTTTTGTGTTTTGTACCAAATTTAGAAAAACTGAACATTTACGGTGACGCGCGGTTTTCTACAACAATATTGGTAGGATTTTGTAGGAGTTTGAAAGACAAGAAGATAAAGAGTGGTGGCACAATTATAAAAAATAGTTTTAAAAGTAGGATTTTGGTAAACTAAAAAGTGAAAAGAAAATATCTAAGTCTCTATTTATAAAACTTTGTATTGTGAGTCCGTGTCGTGGCCTTGTCTTCAGAAGTATCGGTCATAAAATCGGGGCCTTAAAAATACGATGACAACCTCAGATCTATCAGAATTGCATTACATTACATAGTTGTTTTTATAGGTAAAGTAAAAGTTTTACTATACTTACAATCTAAATATGCAAATAATTGTTCCCAAATTTGTTATAGTCAGCAATAACTTGTATGCTTGTACTTACTAAAACTATGACCTATTTCGTCCAGAATTTATTATCATTTGAAAGAAACCACAATAAACTGGACGCAGAATATATTTGCTTTTTATACATGTATTTTTACGTATTAAAAGACCCTATGTGATTGGTTCCAAAGTAACATGATCGTTTTCTTGGCAGTTTAACAAAAATAAAGTTGATAGAAACAGTTTTATTTATTAATAAATAATGTAAATTATTTTAAAATTTTCACATAAACAAAAGATAACATAGATTTACACCTGTATTCCCCAGAGGGGAACCCACGTTTCGCCGGGTATGTAATAGGTTTGCTGCTGCTATTGAGAATTTCCTAATGAAAAAACCCAATAATACTGCCCGTCCCGGGGATCGAACCCAAGACCTCGTGCTCAGCAGTTGCACTTGCTACCACTAGACTAACGAGGCAGTCTAAAGAGTCAATTTAAGTATTTAAATAAAGAGGTAAGAGGCAGTTTATATTTTTCAGTAGTTTTTAATGGAGGTTTATTCTAAAATAACGCTGAATTGAATTGACTGAATCACACTGGCAACAATAAACTGAGTTTTGACTATTAAAACATAGTAAATAATAAGTAAGTGATTGGACAATTTATTCCTGATCTCAATGTCAATTAATCATATTTTAAAAGAATAAATTATTAATTTTATTTCACTAGCTATTTCACTGGCCATTAGCTAGCGTGGTGGTTAATGCTGGATTTCTCTCTTTATGAGAAGAGGCCTTTGCCCTGCAGTGGGACAGTTACAGGCTGATTTTTTTTTTAAATTTATTTTAACAGACAATATTAATTAGAAGATTAAATTTAGACTGATTTTGACGAAAATTTCAGGCTATTAAGGTGACTTTTACAATTTACAAGAAATAAACTTGAATACTTCTAGTAATAATGTCTAAAAAATGTCCACCCTATCCCGGATATATTGCGTTTTATTGCGTTATCTGTGCGCACAATACTAGGGTGGACATAATTCAAGACATTACGTCGAAAGAAGCAATAAAGTGAGTATGGCTTTTTGATAGTTATATCTGTGAAAGCCACCTGTAAACCTGTTATGTCTGTTGTTACATTATGTTCTGTTGTGTTATTATCTGTGCAATACAGACTTTGCGCGGTTTGGTTCAGAAAATTACATAAGGAAGTACAATAAACGCCTCGGATCACTAAGTCTGTGAAACGAATTTTTATAAATGGAACAGTCGCGTTTTAAATATGCTGGCCTTGAAAGCTTAGTACCACACTTTTAAAATTCCAATAACTTTTGAACTTCTCGAAATATATTTTTAAAATAAAAAGGATTAAAAAAATAATTAATATTCATCTGCCTCATCTGCCTAGCCTGTTCCCAACTATGTTGGGGTCGGCTTCCAGTCTTATCGGATGCAGCTGAATAAATATAAATAATTAATTAATATTAATTAAAAACTTAGGTCTAACTTAAGTATAGGTCCAGTCCGAGTACTGTTACACACTTCGTGCTGCAGCTCAGAATGGAACTAAGAAGAATCCTAGATGAAAAACAGTCTGTAATACTTTTGCCCGAGTTTGGACCCCAGGACGACGCTTGTGAGTTGTAGGACCAACGAAGCAGGTTGTTTCTTTTGTAATTATTTGAACAAAGTTAATTAATTTTTCACTCCACTAAGCTTACGATCCATATAAACGACGACGGCGCGTGGCGGCGTGTTGTTTTATTTATAAGTGAGAAAATTTACCGCAATTGAAGTGAAATTCACAAGGAAATAATTACTTCTCTCATAGACTTTCAAATTCTGTTCGCTTACAATATACAAATATTTTGTCAAAGTCTTAAATTGAAAGTTAAAACGAATACCGTGGTATTCAATTTGGCAGGAAAATTTCAATTCGATTAATTAACGTCTAGGTACCAAAACACGACGTCTTGTGAATTACCGAGTTGTTTGAACATAGGTATATGAAACAAAAGTAACATTATACTTGATGTTTTGTCTGTTTACCCAACATTTGCTATTTACGTACCTACAAACCTACATCATTAACTCTGTACGTCATAAACCTTGTTAATAAATAGGTCTGACATCTCAGAAAATCCTACATGAATAAGATTAGGTATTTTTAGATTTTTGGCTGTGGTAAGTCGTAGCAAAAGATTGCTATTTAATATTTATCCAAATATAGGTCTTTCCCGCAGTTTCTCTCCCATGGTTCCAATTTTCCGGGAAAAATAAAACTCTACATTACTCAACGACACATTATTATTTCTAAAAATGTCGTCGATCCGTTTCTGCGTTTAATAGATTTTGTCATTTCATACATTAATTACCTAATTTAATAATATAAAAATTATATCTATGTAAAGGTATTTAACAGAGTTTTTGATGGTCAGTAATTTTTCTTAAATATATTTCTTAATTAATAAAATCTATCAATAGACTCAAAATATTTCTTTAATGTTGAACCTCTGTGTGACGCGCCACAATGCCCGTAAATCACGAGCGAAAATGTCATTCAATACAAAAAAAATATTCCAAAGTGTTACGAGTATATCACTTGTTTTAAATCACTTACTTCAAAATGTACTCGCATCATGCCTTAACTCCTCAGAAAGGTGGTTCAGACAATGTTATTAATGTATATTTTACGAGGTACATTTACAATTTTATGTCGCCCGGGAACGTGGGGAGGAAAGACGGAGGTCATCTAACTTGGTCCATAAACAAGTTTGCTTTTACCGTGATGCACTCCAAAATTATTGTTGCAAATGAATTTTGGTACATTGTTGTTTGTTCGTACATCAACATGCTGAATTTGTTAAATTATTTTTGTTATCACCATTCTTTGCAACTTTGGTGTGATACATGTCTGAGTCTTCTTATTCACATTATGGAAAGAATAAATAAAAATCTATACTAATAGAGAATCAGAACAAATATAATTGGTCTATATACATATTATATATACGATATATTCACAACATTGTATTTAGTGATTAAGTATTTAAAGTTTAACATTAATTTTACACACATAACACAATAATAATACACACGTAACCACACTATTGAATGTTAGAAATATAATTAATTAATAAAACGGTACTGAAAAGAAACCTTTTACGCCAAAACATTAAAAAATACTTCTAACGTTCTGCAAAGACGATAGGCGCCTTCATTTGTCACGGAGAACATAAAACGCAACTTGGATACACAGAGGGTTTTCCATCCACTCCAATAAATACTGCTTCCATGTGTTCCTGTGTTCTATTCGGGATATTAATGTTCACGCTAAAGTATTAATTGAGTTCTTAAGGCAGAGCAGTTGCGGTTTGTAGGGTCGAACGGAAATTAGAGTTTTGGGTTTAAACTCAGCGAAGTTTGAAACAATATTATCTATTATACGGCCTAACCGCGAACTCTAGAGAGTTGTTCTGCATACTCGTGTTTTATTAACAGAAACTATATCGTAACTCCATAGCTTTAACATAATACCTACGTATATAATATCATAATGTATCTATCTCATATTTTATTTTAATTAATTTTATGAATTATTCTTGAATTAAAAAAGCACTTTCACGAACCGACACAAAATAAGAAGATGATAAATCCATTTTTCTCAAGAAATGTAATTGCGCGTCTAAAGAATAGGAATGAGCGCTATCTAGTTTCTTTAAGCAAACAAGCACAGTATAATGTTTATTATTATACTATGAAACAAGGCACTGTAATAGCAATGAGAGGACAAAAAATATACGACCGTCTTTAAAATCATTTTCCAAACTTGAAAATAGTCTGGGCAAAATAAATATTTTTTCAAAGACGCGTATTCTTGGAAAACGTACCTATAATATTATCCTCATCATCTGCCTAGCCTTTCCCAACTATGTTGGGGTCGGCTTCCAGTCTTACCGGATGCAGCTGAATACCAATGTTTTACATGGAGCGACTGCCATCAGACCTCCACAACCCAGGTACTGGGTTACACGATACCCGTTGGTAAGACTGGTTGTCAGACTGGGGCTTCTGACTACCCGTAACGACTGTCAAAGATCTACAATTAACAGCCGGGGCCAACAGCTTAACGTGCTATCCGAGGCACGGAGAGTGATAACTAATTTATAAAACGCACATAACTTACGAAAAGTCAGAGGTGCGCGCCTTGGGTTCGAACCCGAGACCACTGACTTGCCAGTCAACGGTCACCACCACTAAGCTATCACGACTCTTAACCTATAATATTGTCCTAAACGATATAAATAAATTATGAGTCCGATGAGTTTTCGTTCATTCGCTAACTAGTACAAGTGGCGGGTTTTATCCAAGTCGTTCGTTAGCTACTAAGAGCTCTTATGCACTAGTTGAGAGCTTGCCCTTTGATGTTCGCTGTTGGAAGTCAACCGCGCGCGCGCCCTTGGCCTCATTATGTCAAGTTGACATGTGACATGTTAACCCAAATCAATGGTGGTTGTAATATGAATAGTCTTATTAATAATGTAGCGTGTGCACATTATTGGTAAACAATTAATTAATCGGTTGTGAATTAAATCTATACCTAGGTATTATGTAGAGCTGTGGTGAAACTTTGATATTTATATGATACTATTCAAGGCACGTGTTAGTAGTAGTTTGGACTATCAAACAGCTAGCAGGCTGTTCGTCTTTCATCGACAAAACTATTCGTGATACCGTAAAAAGACATATCTTGCTGCAACAGACGATCGAGCGTGTTTACATGCCACACTACAATTTGCCTTGGTGCCGTCGGCATTCGCAAAATTTCTAGTATTGGTTTACCGGTTTTCCTCTTCTAGGTTCACAGTATTGAAAAATTTACAAGGAAAATACTAGATAACTGGTTGGACTGGTTGATTTTGAGGTACCGTGCTTGACCGATCCAATAAATGTATGGAAAATGGCGTGTCCGAATACTGTTTTACCCATTTTTTCAGTGGCATTGAAATCGGACGCTTTGCAGCTTTGAGCACCGCACTTTAACCGACACGGCTACACTCTGAATGTCGATATTAACTTTAGAAAATGATTTGTTATTACTGTAAATTGTAGTTATAAATATTTATTTATAAAATAACGTTGCAAATTATTTATTTAAGGGCCACAAATAACTTTAGCAATTGAACCAAAAGTTTAATTGGATTAGAAGTGAGTTAGGTTTTTTATTGTTAGAAATAAATTGGCATCAGAACTTCGGTCTCGATGTCAATATTATGCAATACTGTTTATTTATTATTTTTTAATTTGATTTAATATCCAATTTGTTGCTTAGTTTTCTAGATTCTTATAATAAAAATTATAATTTTCATTGTGTTGCCATCGTATATTAACAAAAAAACTTGACTAATTTTTAATACGCTCAAGAATTCGAAAAGTCAGCGCAACCTTCGACTTGGTAGGCCATCGATCATGCCACTAGCTATCACTCCTTGTAATCTGAGATTAAAGTAAATTATAGCAACTGTTTATTGAGTACTAAGCTAATAAATCAAGGATGTTAGACACACCACTAATTAATTTCATGTTACTACTAATAGATTCTGGATATATCTAAATTGCTTAATTCAAATCAATTTCGCTTGTCTTTGAGTTGAACAGTAATGTTGGAACTTGGTGAGTCGCGATCAATACGTGTATTTACCAGATATTGCCATCATCACACTTTGGACTAAGTTCCAAAGACAAACAATATAATTCACTTGCGCCGTAGTTATTGATTGCTACTAAAGTTTATGTCTAGTTTCTAACTTGTGACATTATGTTTACCTGTTTGTTTTATGTAAACATCTTAGTACGAGTACATAACGTGAGCGGTTGCGTTATATTTGATTTCGAGTAAGTTTAATTGATGTGCCGCTTATGTTTAAAGCTGATTATATACCGATTATTATAAACAATATTTTATATTTTTTGGACAACATTTAAGAATGCTGTAAAATAATTGCAATCGATACAGTTACTTTTTCTATTCGTTTCGATGATACGTGGAGACTTACGTAATAATAATATCTACAGTTACTGATTCTTTATTTAATAAGATTGTATATTATTTGGTATGGGCGTGCCACCTGATGAATCTTTTAGATACATAATTAAAACATTAACAAAACATCGCATTTTATGGAGTATATTATGATTTTCTTACATTTACCTACAATATTTTGAAGATATGTATATCAACAACTGATAGGTAGGTATATCAGATAAGTTACCACAAATATTATTATTTTGTTTGTTACTCATGAAGCTTCGAATGCCTAAGTTTGATGTTTGTGTTATGTAAGAACGGATTATTCTATGTTTATTGTTTGCACAAGTTTAATATTCATGTTAGAAATTATAACTGAAGGCTAATAACAAACTAAACAACCTATTTTGCTTTGATGAATTTTCTACAGGGAATGTTTTGAATGTTTCATAAGGCATAGTGTATTTGTAAAAAAATAATAACCCTCTTATAAACTACAGAGGAACAGCCAATGCTGTTCTTCTGTAGTTTCAATCTATAAATGTAATTTCAAATCAGAGGGTTGTGGCAATTCTCAGGCCTTGGACTCCATATTATACTCCCTGAAAGATATAAATTAATACAACTCGCGAATCGAGACGAAAAAATATAGTATACAACCCGAGCGGTGCACGGTGTTTGAACCCACGACATGCCATACCATGGTAATGCTCTAAGCAACTAAGCTATAGTATCGCTGCCCACACCTATCACCTACTCTTGAGGAGACGATAGGCGATAGGTAGCGATACGATAGCTCAGTTCGTACGTTTCGTTCCGTTCGTAGGTTTTATAATTGGACTAAATTTGATTGATTTATTTAGTAAGTACTTAGTACTAGTAAAGGCACATAGCAGCCACCAACGCAGAATAATCTTCTGAATCTTGGGGTCCGGAAACCTAAAAAAAGTCAATTGTATTGTACCTTTGAAAGATAAAGATTAGATAAAATCAGAGTTGTATATGTTGCGAATATAGGAATATCAAATCAAGATACCAAAGAGATTGCCTCAGGGGAACACGGTGATTGTTTTTCGGGTTATCTGACCGTTAGTTTAGGTTTTCCCTATTTATTTGTTTACGTAAGTTTTACTCATAATATATTGTTGTTTAACTTTTATAACCTGTAAAGAAGGTCGTTGTAAAAAAGTATAACATGTCAATGATTTATTAACAGTTTTAGAAAGCATTAAATGCATGCTATGCGTTCATTTTGTTCCAAATTTTTGTAGAAAGAAAAAAAATAAAGGCCTTTAATCTAATTTAATCGGCGACCTAATACTGAGTATACACTAAGCTATTCGTAACCCTGCTCGTGTTATAGTTATTCTCTTCTACATTCAATTTTGATCAAGCAGACCGTTGCTGAACGTTGATTTTATAGAGTAAGGGTAGCTGCACACGTAGTCGATTCGGCACATTCGGTTGGGTTTTTTTGAAGAAGTCCCGAAAAATTTCTTCTAAAATACCGAACCGAATGTGCCGAATCGTCTATGTGTTGCTACCCTAACAATTTTAGTATTCAAGTACGTGTTTCCTCAACAATAGTATCCACGCTTCACGGTGATAATAAAGTGCGAGCAAGAAAGTAACGTAAGAATCGTAACACAAGGCGACCAATGTTCCTTACATGACAAGGGATACTGCGTGAACCAAATAAATTTGTTGCTGACTACATATTATGACGTATGACGATGATAAATAGTCGTTTGTTGTTCTTCTAGATAATCCCTCGGTCTGGTTTACGACGCCCAAGAGAACGGTTTGAGTAGTGTTATCAGACCACGGGGTAAATAAATCTGCAATGAATATATGATTAAGCACACAGCCAATTTTATTACTGTCAAACAGATTATTTTAATATTATTTGATAATGCAGATAACGGAATCGTTTATTTTATTTGAAAGGTTTTCTTGTTCATTTTTAATATTTAAATAACATACATAGACGCGCCATGTATATTCCCTAGAGGAGGTAGGCAGAGATGTATGCAGTACACTCACGTTTCGCAGGTTATGTTATAAGTCCCATGTAATAGGGAGCGAGCCTATTGCCATCAATCGGGCACAATTTCCTGGACGAAAAAAAACCCAATATCACTTTGTCCGACCACACGAAAATACAACAGTATGTACCTATACTGTTTTTCACGCCAATATTCTGTGATAGTGGAGTACTATACTACCCCGGTCGAGTTGACGACCAGCATAACTCCATCAATCCTCTAAGGTAATAATTATACTTATAGCAAAGGCAACAAAGTTATCACAGGGGAAGAGTGACTTTCTGCATTACTGGCATTTTCTAAGAAATTTTAACAAATTAAGGTAAACAATAATGAAAACGGATGTTCAGAAAAATTATTTCAAGCCGAATAATGATAAAAGTTCGCCACGAAGAAGGGTGGAAAGAACGGAGCTGATAGGATTTTGTAATTAATGCCTCTTTCATTTGGCTTTTGTGAACATTGCTTATTAGAAAAGAACCTAATACCTTATTTTCTTTTAAATATTTTTAGTAAAGGAAAAGGATTTCACCTCAGGATTCGCACCTACGACCTCTTAGGAGAACGCCCCAGTTGCTCTGCCACTAAGCTATTTGCAACAATCGCAACCTTGCTCACATTGTTCAAACTCGTCTTGATGACGTCATTTAAACTCCTCTTGGCAACTCGTCTTGATGACGTCATCTCACTTGCAATTAATTTTATCCTTTATTAACAATAATAATATTTAAAACAAGTTCGTTTTGCGTGAGTTATTGCATAATAAAAATACATTATTTCTTGTCCTCTACGCTCATTCCTTTATTGGTCTTAAACTGTGCTTTTTAATAAATTTCTGAATATTAATTATACTTCACGTACATAAGGCGGAATTAATGCCTTAAGGCATTATCTACCAGCCAACCTTCAGGTCAGTAGAAATATTCAAGAGGTACAAAATAAAGTAAAGATATCAAGCTACATAATACATAAACCTATGTAGATAGGTATGAATATTATATATACTTACACACATGACATAAATATATATAATAATAAGTATATAATATGTATATGACGACATATAAATATAACGACGACAGGACGATACAGGGGGCCTACTCCGAAATTTTAACAACGAAGCTTCGATTGTCGGATCGCATGTTTGTTCGTTAAATTACCTTCTAATAGATTGTTTTTTTTTTTAAATAGATTTGTAACGAAATGACAGATGAAAGCACTAAGTACAATTAAACAGTGGTAATTTGATGGTAAGGATTGTGTTTGATGGTCAAATCTAACGTCAGGGACCAGATGAAAAGCAGTGCTGTGCACTTGCACAGGGAACACTGAGCTGGATCCCTGCTACACTTTTTTGTTGTGTTACTGTATTGTTTTATCTATTAATATGTTCTAATTGTGTGTAGCAAATAAATAAATGGTTTAAATGGTTTCATTCTCTCTCGTTCTGATCCGAAACATCGTTGTTCGATTTTTGGAGTAGAGCCCCAGACGCTAAGTATAAGAAAAATATCAATTTAAGTTATTACAATAAGTACTGATAGTATAAAATATCAATCCAATCGAGTATGAATCAGAAACGTGTGTACGACAGTTTCAAAATAACTTTTGTAGACAAACAATGTAATTCACTTTCGCAGGATTTATTGTTTATTGTGGTGGAAAGCGCCCAATGTCTGTGTTAGCAGTTAGGTGCGTGTGAAAATACTGCGTTGATAAGATTTTTATGCTGTCGGCAGTTTTATTCTTTATCGTACAACAAAATAAACAAACACGCAAATACAGAAATTACATGTAGAAAGGCGAACAAAACTCAAGCAGAGTTGCCTACTAGCAAATTTTTATTTATTTTTATTTATAGACTCACGCCTGTATTCCCCAGAGGGGGTAGGCAGAGGTGTGCAGTACACCCAAGTTTCGCCGGCTATGTAATAAGTCCCATGTAATAGGGGGCGAGCCTATTGCCATTAACCGGGCACAATTCCAGACTCCGTGCTGCTACTGAGAATTTCCTAATGGAAAAACCCAATAACACTTTGCCCGACCCGGGGATTGAACCTAGGACCTCGTGCTCAGCAGTCGCGCTTGCTACCACTAGACCAACAAGGCAGTCCTATCTACCTATCCTATCGACCTACTAGCAAAAACCTTTTATATACATAGTAGAAATAAAGCATGAAAGAGGGTAGTCTCATTTTACTGTTAAAGGACAAATATTTATCTAGTGTTTTATCGTATTACTATTCATCATCATCATTAGCATCATTTCAGCCGAAAAACACACACGGCTAGGATAGGACTTCCCCAAAGTTTTTCACACATGACGGTCCCATGTTGTTCTCATCCAGCTACTCTCCGAGACTACGACTACGCTACAACTCTTACGAGGTCATCGGTCAACCTTACAGAAGGTCGTCCAACACTACGTTTTCGCGTTTTGTAAGTATAACTTACGATTAATTTAAAAAAAATAAGCTGACAAATGTAAAATAATTTGTTTTTATAAAGAGATAGGTACTTTAGGGATCGCTGTTTCACTGGTTAATTATATAATATAACTAGCGACCTGCCTTGGCTTCGCACGGGTGCAATATACATATGAACCTTCTTCTTCAATCATTCTATCTATTAAAAAAAACCGCATCAAAATCCGTTGCGTAGTTTTAAAGATTTAAGCATACATAGGGTTATAGGGACAGAGAAAGCGACTTTGTTTTATACTAATGTAGTGATTATATACTCGTTGGTTGACAATATTATAGAGATACCATTGAAAAATTACATGCACAACTGAAAACGAATCGCCTCGTAGCGGATTGGTTATCTGCTACGAGAGCGTACGGGCGTAGCCGTGACACTATCGCGTTAGCTATCGCAGCTGAGCTACGTCGTAGCAGTGCAATCCTTTTATTGTTAACAGTACATATTTACTTGGACTAAAGTTCAACGATAGTTGGACTATAACTGAAATGCTATTGCATCTATATTAGTGGAATTCTCCTTTTAATAAGGAGAGGTAAATTCACTCTGCCTCATTTGATGTTAGATTAGCATATGCGCTCATCATGAGTAAACAAAATTGTTAGAGAATGTGCTAACATATTGAATTTACAACACAATTATATATTTAACTACATATCACTTATAAAGTTAGTCAAAGAGCGTTTACAAATGCTCTAATATAAATAGTGTGTGTGTGTGTACACACAGTGTAAATAACAGTAAAATATACCTACCTAAATAAAATAAAAAATAAAATTATCTATTAAAAAATATGGTACAGGAAAAAATTATTGAAAGTTTACGTTTAGTTTAGCATTAGCACATACATCTAATGTTAAGTAAATAAAAATAAGTGGTTGTAAAATTGTGGAACTAATGAGGAGATACTAAATCTATAAACATAAAAAATCAAGACACCATTCAAATTTAAAAAAATATCAAAATCGGTTTCATTGGTTTGGAAGTTATACTGCCACAGACACAAAAATACGAAACGTTAAACATATAACACCTTTTTTCGTCGGGGTTTAATTATGAACGTTGTGTTCCAATTTGAAACTTTAATCCTGAGATGCTATATATCCTGATCGATGTATAGGCATAGTTTTTTAACCATTTTGCTTTTGGTAAAATTGTTGCAGTATCAGAATTGTAACAAAGGTTTTTGTTTACGACCAAACATGTAGAGTTTTATAGTAGTATTTTTGCGGAGTAGCCTAAAGTTAGCTCAAACAAATAGAATGTGGTTTTTGGCCTACATGAAATGTGAAACTGCAAATGTCGGACGTAGTTAATACACGGAAACTATGTAACATTTATACATGTCGGCGTCAGGGATGGTTTAATCACAAACGCAGTACACAATTTAAATAGCACTATCACTATATCACTACACAGTATAACTAGGTAATAATCACGCCAGGCAAACCGACAGTTTCGTGTTAGACAAGTGCCTCGACCCGTGTCTCAAAGTGAACTGCCAAGTTTATGCTCCGCACTTTCCAACACGACTCTGTCCACGTACCGTCATTCAAAATAACAAAATGACGTTACGGCGTTTACCCCACTACTACAGCAATCAATTGAGTGACTTTTATTAAAATGATATCGTAATCCACGACACGGCCATTCTGACAATCACACGTCCTCGTGGGATACGGTATCTGAAAGTAGATATTTTGTAAGAATAACAATTCCACTCGGCCTTCCTGACCCATATCAAACTTTAGTTAAAATAATTATTATCACATCACACATTACAATTATCATATCCAAAACGGAATTTTAAATGCACCAATTAAGATTCCTATCGATCTAAATGTCCAGTAACATCCAGTACTAAACCAGTACTCCGTATCATCGCTTAGCCAGCGGTGAAAAACCTCTAGTACTTAACCAGTACTCTGCATCATCGCTTAACCAGCGGTGAAAGACCTCTAGTACTTAACCAGTACTCTGCATCATCGCTTAACCAGCGGTGAAAAACCTCTAGTACTTAACCAGTACTCTGCATCATCGCTTAACCAGCGGTGAAAAACCTCTAGTACTTAACCAGTACTCTGCATCATCGCTTAACCAGCGGTGAAAAACATCTAGTACTTAACCAGTACTCTGCATCATCGCTTAACCAGCGGTGAAAAACCTCTAGTACTTAACCAGTACTCTGCATCAACGCTTAACCAGCGTTGAAAAACCTCTAGTACTTAACCAGTACTCTGCATCATCGCTTAACCAGCGGTGAAAAACCTTTAGTACTTAACCAGTACTCTACATCATCGCTTAACCAGCGGTGAAAAACCTCTAGTACTTAACCAGTACTCTGCATCAATGCTTAACCAGCGTTGAAAAACCTCTAGTACTTAACCAGTACTCTGCATCATCGCTTAACCAGCGGTGAAAGACCTCTAGTACTTAACCAGTACTCTGCATCATCGCTTAACCAGCGGTGAAAAACCTCTAGTACTTAACCAGTACCGTACCACTATGCTTAACCAGCAAAATGATACCGTAGTACTTAACCAGCACTACGTACACACAATATCCAGTGACAGCAGATCAACAGTACCAAACCAGCAAAATTGAAAACACAATCGCTTAACCAGCTACATCTAATATCTTAAACAACTTAATTTATCACAGAAAACATGAAACTCTACTGTTCAAAACCAACTTAAAAGCATCCGCGCACACTCGGCCAACCCGACCGTGCCGTTACATTACAACAACTGCAAGTACGAATGAACGAAATGAACTTCTAAGTTGTCTAACTAAGCTAAACACAAAGGGTTCCTCTAAGTCTCATAATAATCGAATCTCAATTCATCACATCATCAACGCAATAGATCACATACATCAATAGCCCGGCTGCCCCAGCAGCTAGTGACAATTCATTATTGTCACCCATATCGTCGTCACCTCATGTGACACGACCATCACTTTATCTAGAGTCCCAAACTCCCAGGTCAATACATGACCACACAATAGTCTCTTCCGAGACCCGGGTCCTCGCCACACCACTAGCTGCCCATCGCTCCCTGAATAACTACCAAGAGTTACAGTTACGACTACAGACTAGTGCGTGCAGTGCGACCTAGCTATCGTATGTGTTCTATTTGCTGGTGGAGGCAGCTCACCATCTTCTACATCAAACAAATCTAACTCAACTGGTACATCACTTAGAGGAATCCTTCGTACGCGATCATGGGCGTACTTATACGTTCGATTTCCAGTCAAAGATTTCAATAGGTAACGATCACCATCAAGCAACTCTACAATTTTTTAATTAGTTCCATGTACTAGCTAGATCTACCTTAGTCAAATAAAGAAAGTATTGAGCGTTTTGTTTATTTTACTAACACTTGACTATTCTCACTAACAAAATGACAACCTACTAGGGCTATAAAACCAGTGTAACCAATAACGTAATCAAATCAGGGATCATAATATTGAGTTGTCAAGGAAATCACTGAATCATGTACCATCACAACCAATAATCACTTATCAAACAACAAGCTCGAGTATGCTCTCTATCACCACGGCTATCCTCAGCCAAACAGTCATAAGCGCATCCACCACGTGAATAGCTCCACTGTCTACAACCTCCGCCAGAGCCACCCCCGCAACGTGCACCGGCTACGGAATGGCCTCTGGTACGGTCAAACTTCATACGGCTGATAGGCAACTAACTCGACTGCTCACAGTGCTCACCCTCATAGGAGCATTCAACACGTATCATCATCATAAACATCTACATCGATTGGTACATGACTCGATCACAACGTAATTAAATTACATCACTTTACCTGTGCTCGGCATCACTAATTAATCAGCAGTGCAAGCATCCACTATGCTTAACCAGCACAGCAAAGCTCAAGGTCTCAACCAGAGCTACAATGCTAAATCACCACGGCTCAACCAGTAATGCCACATCACAATGCATAACTATTATTGACGTTAACGGTTAACTAGTTACGCTATCGCTTAACCAACTACGCTATCGTTTAACCAGCTAAGCTGTCCCTTAACCAGCTACGCTGTTGCTCAACAAGCTACGCTATCAGTCAACCAGTCACGCTATCGTTCAATTAGCTGCGTTATCGCTTAGTCAGCTACAAAAATAGAGTGAAAGAGTGACAAGTAAACTTGCTTACCTACAAGTCACAATAGAAAGAATGCCATAAGTGTGCAATAAAAGGTTAAAATTTTAAAATCAATATTGTAACATTAATGTTCGTAGTACTGGCTGGCGCAGTTTTAACAGCGAAACCCAAGACATTACAGTCACCAGACCGTAAGCCCCAGGAAGGCGCACAACGGTTATTCTGTCTAGGGTCACTCGGCAGTATGGGTCAAAGCCTCTCGACTTACTAGACAGTACCAGGCCAGTCAATAGCCATACCAATATACGAGTACACAAACCAGTAGACAACTCACAAATTTACTTGGAATTTGACCTTATAGCACCCTTCAAATGCAATTAACAACAACCAAAATGAAAACGACTCGTCAGATCATCATAAGTGAACCGTAGTGCCTTGAATCTCAAAATCGCAAGGATTCACTCGTCGCTGCTTGTTAGGGCAGTCCCGTCTCGTTCGGTGAAGTACGAGCGCTAGCGATGTGCGCGTGAACTCTGCTGCAACGTCCTTGCAGCCGTATTCTGATGTGACAGTCTATCTTCAAAACCTATAATAACACCAAAGAGCATCTGATTACTTTGGCAACACAAAGCACCTATCAAAACGTAAGCGCTAAATATCCGAGGGTAGATCACGAAATTGGACATTAAGGCAAGCATAGTGTACCAAAATTGGTATTTAGTACACAAGTTATTATGGCAGAATACAAACGATTGAGAAAAATAAAGAAATTGCTAGGCAGAGTATTTTGTACAGATTGTAAATAAAGTATTACAGCAAACTCATCAACTACGATTGTCGTTTATACAACAATGCCTTGTTCTGTGAAGCCTTCTTAAACACAGATCCCTAAATAAACCTATCACTCGGTACTCCAGGCCTTACAGGGACCCAAAACACATGTGACACGACACCTAGTAGTATCTTAGGCTTTACACAGGTCTCTTTTTAATAACCCTGATACCAATAGGCAGGTACAGCCACAAAATAAAACTAAGCAACACTAACTCATTAGCAATAAGTCTACGGTCTGATACACAAAGCATTAAAATATTGACGAGGTAGGTGTATGAAGAAAAATTACAAACTAACAATAACTTTCTTAGACTCACGTCTGCTTCTCATAGGAGAAGGGAATGACTAGGCAGAGGTGCATAGTACACCTACATTTGCTACGTAACAGGGGATGAGTCTATTAACACTTACTGTGCACAATTTCAGACCCCGTGCTTGCTACTGAGAATTTTCTTATGGAGAACCGAATAACACTTTGTCTGACCCGGGTATCGAACCCAAGACCGCATCGCACTCAACAGTCAAGCTTACGATAGCTAGACTAATCAGGCCAAAAATAAATTTCGATTGTTATTCTCAAAAATCTACGCTCAAACAATCATTTGGATCAATACCAAGTATTTCAATACCAAGTATAGCGGTACACATGATATTAATCTCGCGACACAGAATACAATAAACGATAGGCCTTAAATAAGCACCGACATACTTCATAAGCAAAGAAATGGTTAACTCTCACCGGGTTTTTCCTCTTTGAAACCATAAAGATCTATGACAGGACGATGGCAACGCCCATAAGGCATTAGCAGACATCACCGATTCACCACAACGCCCGGGAAGCATTAGCAGACATCACTGCAACGCCCGTGAGGCTTCAGTAACAGCAACGCAACGCCTTTGAGGTGCTAGCAAACACGGCAGAACCGTCCGTGAGGCACGGCCGCGGCGTCCGCATACAGTATCCGTCCGCATCTTCTATTCTCTTCTTCTTTCTTCTTCTATTTTCAATAATCTAGTCCGCATTTAACGTGTTCCGCAAAGCCATAAAGCCATAGTCAGCACTATACGCATTGTACACCAGTGAGCGCCAGATTCTATCCCAGTTCTGATGTCGGCGTCAGGGATGGTTTAATCACAAACGCAGTACACAATTTAAATAGCACTATCACTACATCACTACACAGTATAACTAGGTAATAATCACGCCAGGCAAACCGACAGTTTCGTGTTAGACAAGTGCCTCGACCCGTGTCTCAAAGTGAACTGCCAAGTTTATGCTCCGCACTTTCCAACACGACTCTGTCCACGTACCGTCATTCAAAATAACAAAATGACGTTACGGCGTTTACCCCACTACTACAGCAATCAATTGAGTGACTTTTATTAAAATGATATCGTAATCCACGACATACAGATTAAATACTGTTACATTTTAAAATGCGCCGTGTAGTTTCCGGCCTAAGAATAGAA
The DNA here is from genome assembly GCA_936450705.2 of Protodeltote pygarga. Taxonomy (NCBI): domain Eukaryota; kingdom Metazoa; phylum Arthropoda; class Insecta; order Lepidoptera; family Noctuidae; genus Protodeltote; species Protodeltote pygarga. The sequence continues at coordinate 6,666,860 of OW388249.2, read as the reverse complement.
CTACCCCTACTCGTCCCGCGGGTGTCGCAAGAAGCGACAAAAGGAAAGATTCAGAGGATGGGCAGCAGCATCTTTCTGTGTAACAGCAATCATCTGCTAATGCGATCTCCAACCCGCTTGCCCAGCGTGGTGACTATGGGCAAAAACATCCAATCAGCGCACAAAAGTGGCACGCATTCTTCTTCTTATCTTATGGTTGATGAACAACCTGGTGTCAAAGTTTTTTAAACCACCCATAGGCCTCAAACATGGCTTTACACACCATTGAAAAATCTCTCAGGTGTGCTGGTTTCATCACGATGTTTTCCCTCACCGTTTTAGCAACTGATAAATTAATTTATAATACCCACATAACTTACGAAAAGTCAGAGGTGCGCGCCTTGGGATCGAACTCGAGGCCTCTGACTTGTCAGAAATCAAGACCCTCACCGTTTTAGCAACTGATAAATTAATTTATACCACGCACATATCTTACGAAAAATCAGAGGTCACCTTGATATCGAACTCGAGACCTCTGAATTGTCAGTTGACGGTCATACCACTAGGCTATCAGTGCTACCAGTGGCGCCTATGTTTAGCAGTGATACAGGCTGATGATGCCGATGAAAGTTTAAAGGATTTTAACTTCACGTTACTTACAGGATACAATATAACGTTACTATCTCTATCCAAAGCGCTGGCGAAGATAACAATTTTTATTTTTATAGGTGAACGACCCGGGATATTGCAGACGCTTCTAATTTCCGCCGAGCCCGTTCTCCGTAGAGTTATTACCTGCGTACTCTGCACTGAATATTTTCTTCAGGCTTACCCTTAAGACTTGTTATAAAAAGCGGATATCGTTTTACAACCTTACACTATTAAGACGACGACAGCAAAATATATTTTGTTTTATAATAACGCCTATTTTTATGGTGCAAGATAAAATAATATATTAGAATAACAAGCATATAAGGATCTTGCACACAAATTAGATAGGTACCTATGAATTTAGGGACTGAATACAATGTATTGAGAGCGCTCTACAGAGATAGATTTCTAGAGAGATAGCAACTCCAAAGCTGAGCTGCTAGAGCTACACACACACGCACACACCCTTTCATGAGATAATGTAGTCATTTTGTCACCAACATTGACGTCATTAACATTAATTTTACGATACGACGATCGTGCATCGTCGATAGAAATTTGTTAATCCTTAGATTATATTATCAAAGTACCTAAAAAGGATTTTTTATTTGTAAAAGTTTTAGGTAGCCTGGTTACCTAAAAAAACGATACAAAATTGATAGAGAATCCATGTAATTAGTATCAAAATTACAAACGAGCTTGGATCACTCACAATCTAAGCACACTAAGTCACAAAACAAGCACACAAACTTATTGAAATAAAAAAACAAAATTCATATTCATTTATCATAAAACTGGTAATTATTATTGAAAAATGCCAGCGACGCAATGACGCGGCGCTTATTCGGTGCTGACAATTAAAAATTCATCTTTTCACCATGCTGCAGTATAAAATAGATATATCAGTAAACTAAATATTATATTCATATTGAAAAATAAAAACCGGCCAAATGCGAGTCCGACTTGCGCACTAAGGGTTCCATACCATTACCTATCTGTAAAACATTACATACTCAAGAGTCTACCTGCTGCCGTTATTAATGTCGAGCAAAAAATCACGTTTGTTGTATTTTTAGTATTTTTTGTTATAGTGGCAGCAGAAATACATCATATGTGAAAAGTCAACTGTCTTGTCAGTTGAACTTTTCATGAGATACAACCTGGTGTCAGACAGACAGACGGACGGACAGCGGAGTCTTAGTAATAGGGTCCCGTTTTTACCGTTTATGGTACGTAACCCTAAAAACAGTGCAGCAAAGTGAGCAAATCAATTTTATTATTGGAATGGAATAATTCAGTAGGAGACGGCTTTCGCCCGACGGGATTATAGGAGAGATTTAAAAAAAGAATTAATCAGAACTTTTTAAAATTGTTATGAATTCGCAATTAGCTTGGGTGAAATGCAATGTTTTCGAATTCGTACTTTGAGCGTGAGGCCCGTAAATTCCCGGGATTTTTTCAAAAACCTTTTAATCTATCTTTCCTTGCCTATCGTAAATGGCAAATAAAAGGGTATTACGGTACGGTTTTGTTTTGTTCGTTTATTAATAGGTATCAATATTCATTTTGGAAATGTGTAACTCGGCGTTTGGTGTCAAATATTTTTGAACGATTTTTTGTAAAAAATGTCGTTGATGACTACTTATATTAATGATCGAAATAAGTTTTCGTTGTATATTAAGTAAGTTATCAACATATTTATTTACTTACGTGTTAAATAAATATGAGCTTTATTGGTTGCATTATTAGTGGCGATGTGCATCGAATTCGGAATATTGGGTTCCTACAATATGGCTGACATCAAATTATGTGGTAAATGAAAGTTAATCTATTGAATAACATCGTTGATTTGTTAACAGTTGAATTGTAATAAACCAAAATATGGATTATAAATAACATTAGTAAGTGGTTGATTTATCTAACGCAAGAAAAATCAAATGCATAAGATTACTCATGTACTTACTTTTAAATGTAGATGTAGGTAATGTCAGGTAAACTAAACCAATAAATATGTATTACAGGAGATCAAAGCGTTTGAAAAACCTCGTAATTACAAAAACATTCTTAAAAGTATTTATGCATAGATGCAAAAACTGAAGTTCGAAATTTTGTATATAGAAAAAATCGTTACGAATGGGATTTGAATCCACGACCTACTGAGTAAAGTCCTTAATCCTTCTGCCACTAAGCTATTCGCCTATTATCGAAATTCTCTTCTATATTCAACCATCTCAGATAGTAGTATACGTCCACCCCTAGTTATCCCGCTAGTAACTATTTTTTCTGTTTACAATTTTTATTATTTTATTATTACCAGCTCGTACCCCATTTCAGAGTAAAGACATACCTTTTTTTTTACAATTTTTTTAATTATTAATATCATTATTAATCTTAAACAATGAGTAAACTTTTACTAAGTATTCGATTTTAACACAATTATCAAGCATGTGTACCAACTTGAGTGGATTTTCGTACTAGGTACAATATTGTAGCTTGAGTCGTCGCAAACATTTGAGTTGGGTGTAACTAACTTGTAAGCCACGTAAACACTTACTAAGTTTTAGAAACCACTTTCAAAGTGAATATTAGTCGCTGTTGAAGGATAATGTAAAGGAATATTTAAGGGTAATATTCCATTCGCATAGAAAGAAGTTGGGTATTAAATTGGCATTTTTCGGTTCTAAAAAAACATTATTTATTAAAACTTATTTATTTTTTGTTATTTTAGTACTCACAAACTTAGCATTTAATACTTATATTTTTATTTCGAGCTGTCACAGCCTCAGCCTTTTTTTTGCCAAGTATTTGGGTTTTATGTGGTTCAACCGAATTATTTTTATTTACACCTCCGACTTTAAAGAAATGACAATGTAGAAAGATGCATAAATCATATCTTATTTACTCAGCTGTCAAAGACGTACTTTTCCAACTAACTGGTTGGACGTGAAACGTGGCTAGCAATTCAGGCGGGCGTCTCTGCATCTTGTCTGCAATGTCACGTACTGGAAATACCGAGTAAGTGTGAAGTTACATACTGTCTGCATATTTGATGCTAGAAAGACTGCCAAATTGTTATTCGAATTTTAATCCAAAAATTACTTCATATATTTACATATTTAGGTTGTATTATTTAGTCTGTAATCTCCGAGAAAGATTATGAGGTACCTACCTAAAAGATTTTTTGAAGACCAAATTAGTTTTTTGACTTTAGTGAAGAGACTAATATATAGCTTTTTTGTCACCTTTAGGTGTCTACAGTCAACAATATCTGAAAGCTAGAGAAAATCTCGAATGGTATCTTTCAAGAATAGTAGATAAATTGATAATGGTGAGGGGATAATCTTTTTATGTTTTATTCGGCGAGTGTCTAACTTAACTTCTTACAGGTCGGTTACGCATAGGTTGTATATAATTATGTATAGGTTGGTTATAGTTTAAAACGTGTTTTTTAGTGGCGATACCTTATTATAATCATTATCAGCCTGTAGTCCACTGCTGAAAGGCCTCTCCTAATGCGCGCCACTATTGTGAGCTCATTGGAGCTATTTGCCTATAATCGCCATACTGGGTTAGCGGATTGGTGATCGCAGTCGCAGATGATTACTGTTGCACAGAAAGATGCTGCTGCCCATCCACGCTTCCCCTTTAGTCGCTTCTTATGACACTCGTGGGTCGCGTAGGGGTGGTTCTATACCTTTTTATCAGTTCTCTATTTTAAAAATAATATAATTGCTGAATCGACATGTTGACATTTCCCCATCACAGTCCCCATATGAGATACACGAGATAATTAATAAACCTGTCCAACCCACGCGACCTTTGAAGTTGCACGTAGTTCGTGACCCAAATGCTGCAAATCACGAACTTGATCACCAAATAATATCATCGTGTCCCGACAATTGGGGCACGGGACAGTGAACGTGCTGAACTTTGTTCGACTACTATCTTGAGTATCTCTATATTACAATGACTCACGAAATAATGTACCAATCTAAACACGCCATATGTACCAAACACGTAACTTAACGGAGACAGCAAATATGTAAATTTATTTTTAACTTTACGGTGAACACAATAGAGTTTAATTTAAATAGCTGTATTTACCGAGAATGACAGCCAGTGTCGATACGAAGCGTTCTGGACTGGTCACTAGTTATGAATAAGCCTATATTTTTGTGAAATTTTTACATGTTTTGGCACATGTTAGCTTATTAAATATTTATATTTAATAAGCCTATAGATAATTATGTATGTATAGATAGTTATGTATTCGACAGTGTAGATGTGAATGAAACTTTAATCATTCTAAATAATGTGTCCATCTAGCCTTACCTTATCATTATAGTTGAACTCGTTAATTATTCCGAAGCAATCCTGAACGCAGCTGCTAGTAGCAACAAAGATTGAATTCTAATCTTCGCGGCGTAACGTAGCACAAATAATTTAATCTGTTTCTATTAACGATCTCAATTATGGAGCCGGGAGTAGCAATTACGAGTTAATGGATTCTCTGGTACTGCCTGTAATTTTCACTAACCTATGATTAAAGGTAACAAATTTTCTTTGTTTCTATTTTTAAATACTGATTGCTTACTTGAAAATGTACAAGGTTGTTTTTTTTCCTTGTTACTTGCAGCTTTTAAGTAGCATTTGTTTTTAGTGAACGGCTCACAGAGAATCTTACAGAAAGTTTTATTTTTCGTAATTAGGGATCTATTTTCGACATTCTTTAAACAAATCTATACATAGGCAATTGCCTTGAGACGATTCGGGTTTAGTTATAGTCTACCTACTTTGAAAACAACTTTTTTTTTACTTTGAAAACATATATTTTAATTAAATAATTGCTTACGTTGTTTTTTTCTATTTCAACCTAGTTTCTGATTCTCTCACTCACCATGCAAAACACAGCAAAATTGTTAAATGGTCAAAAGTTTTCATTACATTTTTCAACTCAAAATAATTAAAAACCTGCAAAATGAACACAAAAAATATCAGTTACAATAAGGAAAATTAATCCTGATAATTTTCCCCAAAGTCAAATTATATTTAATTTGCTTCATAAAATATAATTGATGACGTCTATTTCGTCCATAGCTCGTAATATTGCAAAACAAGAAATGCGTTGTAAAATCTATACACCCAAAAATAGAGAATTTTAAAATATTGAAAATATTGCGCAGAATATTTGGTGGTTTAAGGTTTACGGCGCATCTTAAAGCCATATGTTGCTACTTCACGCCGGTTTACCTACAGTGAGAGCGTGGTAGCTCCCCCGTGGATTTGCTCTATAGCTATATAAGTCAAAATAAATTAATGTACAACAAATTAACTTCTACAAGATAAACAGTTTTGATATGATCACTCAAATCAAGGAAGAAACTAAACATAACCCATATATACTTACACTGTTTATCTTAAGTTGTACGGAGCAACATCGTGAGCGTACCAACTTCTGTTCAATAATATATTCTGAACACGAGTACTGCAGGATAGGTGTCGCCACCTGCCATGTTAGGAGCGAACTAGCGGCACACTGTTGATAGCTCCACTTTCAAACATACATCACTCTGATTGTTACATGAGTTGTGGTAACATGAGATAGATAGATGTGGTTTAACCCCTAACTTTTGTTAATAATTACATAGATAGCTCTCAGCAGCTCATTGGGTTTTGGATGAATATGGTTGGCAGGAGATAGTGGAAATATTTGCCAATTGCTTGATAAAGTTAATTGTTGATAAAAGAGTCATCATACTTCATACTAATAGATATTATAAATGAAAAAGGTTGATGGTTTGTCTCCCTTTCATACAGTAATAGAGAAACGGATCGCTGAGTTCATGGACCTGAGAGTGGTATAAACTTTTTATCCCGATTTTTTGAAAATATATGTATTTAAAAGGGAATAATTTTCGATCCTTAGAAAAATAAACACAGATACGCTTTTAACAATTATGTTGATTTTAATTTTATGTTAATTTAAAGATTCAGGATATTTTCACTGCAATTTACATTATTATTGTAAGCTTAGATGAGACCTATTGACTTAATTTGCTTAGAGGACTGATTGCGTATCCAACCTTACCTAGGAGTGTTGAGATAACAAACTCTATCAACTGAAACACCACATCTGGCTCCATCCTCGTGGATTGCGTGTAGGTTAACCCCTCAAATCTCTATACATATATGACTCTAGATTTAAGCTAAAGGGGTACTTACTACCAACTAACACTCCTTTTTAGACCCAATTATTTAGATTAACCAGTTATTCTCTCATTTTCACGTCTTACAATACCCTGACAAGGTGACTAAGCGTTTTCTCTTAAGCATGGAGGATGAAGCACCATACTAAATGTGTCCCCTTCATGGGACATGTTTAGTTAGTATGGTGTTCTAATTTGCAGCATCTAAAGTGGTCCCCGGGATTAAGCCGTAAAGGCTTAAGGATTAAGTAAGCCACGTCCCAGTATAAATTGTGTGAACTTGGCTAAGCCTCGTTGGTCCTTTATAAGTTGGATGTTTCCATGATATTCCTGGCCAATAAGACACCACCCTATCTCTTCAGATATAATTGATCGTAGATTAGGTTTAATTGGTGATTTTTTTACGTTAAGCTGTCATCAAATTAGTGACTATCATGTAGAAAGACATTTAGGAATGTGCTCTTTAAGTTGTACATTAAGAAAAGAAAAAAAAATCGGATTTTCAGCTTAATAAGTTTAAGTGTTTACAAGTAAGGTATATCTTTTTAATTGCTGTGCGATCAGATGTATTGAATCGATATATTCAATTATTGTTCGGTTTTTATGTAGTGGTGAAGAGGACCACTATCATCGACTACTGAACCAATAGAACAACATACTTTAAACCTCTGCAATTAGATTTAACGTCCCACACTCAAAGCACAAATCCTAAAAGAAAATAATGCGAGTGTAAGGACACCTCATTTGCCCTAATCGGCTAAAGCGTTTAGGCTCGACGTATCAAAATAGACCCGCATCACAGACGTGTGAAATACCTTTTAAAGTCGAAGCCGTAATGAAAGACATTCCGTTGATGTTATGGAAGAGCTGTGTTCGATTGCTGTGAGGGATAAGAACAAAGCATTTTATTTATTGCTACGTTCCCACTCTATTTCTTTGATGAGATCACGCTTGAAATCACAAAGCGAAAATTTCGCTTGCAATTTTGCTGCTTTTAGCTGGACTTTATAAGTTAGGTTAGGTTCCGTCATTGTTTATTCCGTGTTGTTCTCATCTGCGTACACAAATTTAGTGTTAGATTTATGTGGAGTCTATATATTATAGCAAGGGCGCTTGGCCCGATGGGTGGTGCAACTATCATGTCATGGGTCCACGCGGTCTATCGCGGCATTTATGTGCGCTCAGTTGCCCGGCGACATTAATCTGCACATGCGTAGATACCACAGCCGATGCCAGCTCTCGTGCCGCCACGTCAGATTATTCTGCGGCATGCCGCAGTGGTGTGCGTGTATAAAACTAAAAAAATCATGTTTTTTTGCCAAAACCACACAGACTCTGTTAGTACAATATCTCACCGAAAAAAGTGTGTTCCAAAGTTTTAAAAAAAATCTGCCTGACTTTAACGGCCATTAAAAAGTTTATTTTGGAAATGTAGGTACTTATAAACTACTGGAATAGTTGAAACCCACACATTACAGTCCAATGTGGCTTTCAGTGATGCCACCCGCAAACTGTAAACTACTAAGCGCTTTTATTAATTGGGTTTCACAACCAAATGAAAATCTAGAACATTTTGTGAACGTAATCATTTTAATAGCTTTTTGTTTTATTTAGAAACTAATTAATTTAAATATTTTCTTATCGAAATAACTGGCCAAGTGTGAATCGAACTTACGTAAAAGAAATCCGCATTACCATGCATGGGTTCCTTAGGTATTTATTAGTACAATTTTTCACGAAAGCGATCACAATAACTCGTAACAGGTTACCTAAGGTTAATAAAAACATAGTCAGACAATAACCGTGTAGGCTTAGCCTAATAGGCTCCCGTTTTAACCCTTTGGGTACGGAACCATAAAAGAATTCCATTGATTCAACACTGCGTCGAAATTGGCAGTTAATGTGGTTTTTTTAGCAAAGAGGTTCAGTCAGACGAAAACTAATCTTAAAGTAAAACTTTTCAGAACGATAAGAAACTTAGGGTTTAACCAAAATTCCAGGAAAATGGTGCACCATTTACGTCATATACTTCCATTTAACTTTCGGCTAAGCCGAAAAATACACGCTACGATATATTTTCAACGTAACTCGAGGAGTATCAAGCAACCCAGAGTTATAAAACGAGTATAATTAAATTACTTCTGAATACAGTTTAAATGAGCTTTAGAATTTTCATTGACAAAAGTAATTTATTACATTTCAGAAAACTTATTCAGTATTTAGTAAACCAGATTTATCATTTTAATAGAAATTTAATTAAGGTCTACGTTATTTAAGATGAAAGCACACTTCCAAAATTGATTACTTGCCTGATGTTTAATTACATATTAACCACATAATTGATTTGTAATTGATATAGAAGGTAATATTATTGTATGCCGAAATTCAAATCTGAATTTAGCGCGTGTTGTGTTACGCACTATTTTTGACTAAACTAGCTCGAGCTAGCATGTCTCACTCATATTCTTATATATGTATAGAGATGTATAGCTTAACATTTTTAAAACGCATTAATACATACGAAGCGCAGTCTGCTTCTAAATTTTTGTATAAAAAATGAATCTTATAATAAAGTCTAAATTTTTAAGTAAAGTCTGGATACTGGGTTGTATTTGTTCAGTGGGAGGTCAACAACGCAGCGCAGGCGACGAAGGTTTATAATTGAATTTGCGAGGGTCGCGATAAGCGCCAAGCGGAGACAGTTAACATCATGGAGAACGTCATAGCAAATCCTCGCAGGCCTTAATCCTCAATTAGGGTAATTTGATCACGCGTTTATTAACTTATACCGACGCAAATAATTTTTGAATTTTGCATATTTTAATTATGTTCTAATTGTGAAATACGAGGTCTGAGATTAGCGGTTAACATTTATTTTCGTATATATTAAGTAAATCTTATTTAAATTGTACTGAGAACTTAATTTAGTATTTGTAATTATGTCAAGGGGTGTAATTTTTCTAGACACTTTTCTTAATGAAACAAAAAATATGAGACTTAAAAAGAAATAAAACCTGTTTCAGAATTTGCAAATAAAACTTACCCTCTGTTATCTTGGATTCGTGTTTGGCATATGTATATAATACTAGTGGCGGAGGTTCCATACAACTCGATTCCTACCGGCTTCCTACTGAAAAATGGCACCTACTCAATAATGCATACTGAGCCATTGGTTTTTCTCCGAGTTGGCTTCGGCTTACCTCTTAGAACAATTCACCCTCCACCACTGCAGCACTGGAGGGAAATACCTGTGTAATTAAATTACTTACAAACTTGTGTACTATAATCTCCTGCGCTAATGTCCAATCGTCGTTGAGATGGGCTGCTGTGACCGAAATTCAATTTGATTCTGTAATCAATCTTCTTTAAAGAGTTTTTTAACGTAATAATGGATTCACATCATCAAACAAAATCAAACAAAAGTCTAATATGAATTCTCGTATACGAGCAGCAATGTTTAAAACTCTACTGTGAGTTCTCACAAATAACGAAGAACGGACTGTTATTGATGATACGAAAAAACAGTCGTAAAATTATTGCTTAATAACGCGTAACGAAAAGAGAATTAAGAGCACAATGTTCTTTGCAGGTGAAATAGGAAGCTATCAAACAAAAGCTTTTACTTTTAGCAGATTGTTGTTTTTAGCACCGACCTCAGTTTATTTTTGCCTTCGAGAGAATCAAAACTTTTCTATTAAGAAAATGCAAACTTAAAGAAAAATATTTGTCTACTTACTTATCAATATTAAAGGAATAAAATACAAATGATTGTTTAAACAATTGAAAATTTCTATTATTTTTCTACATAATGGGCTCCGAAATCTCAAAGACACGTTCTATGTAATCGCTTGAAAATATACCTTTTTGTGATATCTTTGTTCGTATACAAATCTTTTAAAAGTATTTACTCAGTGATCCTACAAGATTATGCTATGGAAATACTTGCTCTTGCATTAATGTATTCGGAATTATTCATTCGAGCCAATTCGTTCACTTTGTGAGGAGTGGCCGGAGATTTATGTCGCTGGAACTTCAACTTAGTAACGTACGGTCGCCACGACCGACCGCGTTTTCCGTGAATAAATCAAATTCTACCACGACGTGTAGTCTCACGGCTCTATCCACGGCTCTATTCTCTATTCTCTATTCTCGGCGAACGGTATAGGAATAAATCAATATTCAACCTAAAACCTACCTTTAATCCTAACTTGCCATCAATTCTGCAGATTTAATAAAAACTTTTTCCAACAGTAACTAAAAAATCCGTTAGTTTTTGAATCCATTTTAACTTTTAAAAACAGAAAACGCTTCCCGACTCTTTTAGAGTAGGAAAGCAGTTTTTTAATAATATTCAATTTGAAATCCTCTAGTCTCTGATTTACCAAAAAAAATCTAAGTTGTAATACATAGGTCTGTATAAAAAGCACATAACGTACAATTTAACACGGAAATAATGAAGCTAATGAAGATTGGTAGCTAGGTAAAGGCCGTACTTTCCTGAGTCGTTATTTCTCGTGGAAATCGTAATTAAAATGAATCTTTCTAGGACAAAGCTTTGGACACGAAAAGTTAAAGTAGAGAAAGCTTTTAAGGATTTTTTGGACACACGTCTAATCAATTTATTTTAGAATGGAGCGATTTTCATCTTCCCTTAATGTAGGTTACGGATTTATGAATTCTTTAAATTAAGTCTGTTCGAAGCGAAACGGTGTGGTCTTTTATAAGACATTTCCAATCCTACAAGTAGGTATGGACGTATATTTTGGTTTACTATTATCATCACAAAATACGTATTATAAGGTATTTCATAGTTCTAAAGTTCTTCTGTAAACGATATTCATGTTTTACATAATTTCAGTATGCGGTGGACGCGGCCGCGCGAGGGCGCCTAAGGAAGGAACTAAATAATAAAACTTCAGTTGTTTCAAAGCGAATTACACGGCCGGAGTCATGTATAACATAACACAAGGGTAACTCGAGATAATATTATGTTAGGATACTTTGACAAAGAGAGGCAGCATTTACAAGAGTTGAATAAAGGATATTGTCGCTGAGGGTCACATGTATTTTGTTAAAATCACGTGGAAATAACATTTTGATAGCGGGTAGGGCAATAATATACAGGTGCATAATGTGAATCTACAAACTGTATGAGAATAAAAGTGTATGTTGTAAATTTTTGGCTTGTTTAACAAAAACTACCATCATCAGTAAATATACTTAATGAATTAAAGTCCTCCGACACGTTTTTCGTTGTTATAGGCTAATTTCAGATCAAATATTTCGTGAAAAATGGCTAATGATGTTTGTCGATTAAATCTGAAACAGCTTTGAGAGCATTCCTTGCGTGTGCTTCTTAAATCGTTTTAAGTCATATCGAAGTGATGGGTAAAAATAGGTCTAAATAAAATTTAGAATTGGTGACAGTCTAGCAATTAAGACAAACTCGCAACTACAAATTGAATAGCTGCATGCGAGGTATAACTTTTCTGTGTTGCTATAAAACGACTTATTATCAATATATAAATATGTTTATAAACCTACAGATGCAGCTGAATATCACTTTTTCTCCAGTTTAGCCCATTGATATGTTATTCCAAAGTTAGATCAGCTGACAGAATTTTATGAGGGTGCTATTTCCCTATATTGACTGTCAAAATACCTAATATAAATGTCATTATAAATATTTCTTTATAGCATTTTATGCATGCGATGCGAACACTTAAATGTCTCCCCGTTTACTCAATTTGTTGCCACGCATCAGCATCACGCATCATCAATTGATAATCTAAATCAAAGGTTAAAAAAAATATTACAAAACCAAAACATAATTTGATAACCTATCAAAAGACCTAATCTAATTTCAACTTTCTTTTGGGTAAAACTTTTATTTATTAAGAAAATTATTGTTATTTACATGTATACTAAAAAAAATACTTATATACTTCTTTTAGGTGGATTTTTTATATTGGAAGCGACACACATCGTCTTAGTTTGTACGAGCTTTCTTTGCTTCAGAATCGTAAAAACATTGAACGATGCTCTCCGTAGCACCAACAATAAACACGCATTTATACGAGTGGGTGTTGTACGCACACATACATCTACAACTCTATTGTCTGTCATTCCGACACTATATTGTTTTTACTACACCTAACTCCTAAATAGGAATGTCGACTACAAAACCACGTAGTTTGCGTGTAAATTGAAACATTGTAAATGCTATCAAGGCTTCAAAATGTTGAAACTATTAGCTACGACCTTTGTCCAAATGGAAATAATTTCATTCGTAAATATAGCAGTGGAGTTACTAATAAAATACGTTGTTTAAATTTATTGTTCCTACAAGCATGAACACGTGTCGTGGTGGCGCATTGGTTACGGACCCGCTTTGCAAGCGCGTGGGTGTGGGTTCGAACCTGGCATGTACCAATGTGACTTTTTCAATGTCATATGTACTTTCTTAGTTAATCTAAGACACCACTGACTAACGGTGAAGGAAAACATCGTAAGGAAACCTGGACTTTAATTGTCTGAAATCGCCAACCCGCAGTGAGCTAGCGTGGTGATTAATGCTCAATCCTTCTCTGTATGAGAAGAGGCCTTTGCCCTACATTGGGACAGTTACAGGCTGATTTATTTATTTATATTTTATTTACAAGCATGAAAACACAAAAGAGATGGCTCATCGGGTTCTATGATTGATCTCGTTTATTAAACATACCTAAATTTTAAAGCGACTAACTAATCCATGAGAATAATCATCCCGCAGTTTCAGACATCCGTGGCACGTACTGTATCTACTTAATGACACAAACTTGGTATAAGCACAAATGATATTACTAGCAGTATTTAATCTGATTTGGTAATCATGGCTAAATGAATCAAATCTATAATGATTATAGCGTACAAATAAAAACTTATGACTTATTATATTCTTAAATTATCGACCCACCATAATTATCATATCTTTACAATATGACATCTTGTGCAAGCTTCTTTAACTGCAACCATGATTGATCCTGGTCTAGTTATTTCAGCACTATTCTAGGATCTGTGCCATATGTCTGGGTACCACTGGCACATAATATTCTCCTGACCGTATTTCGGTCACAGCGGCCAATCTCAACGGAGACTAGCCAATTACGCAGGAGATATTATAGTGCACAAGTGTGTGCGCAAACACAGGTGCACTCTCTATTCCCTCACTCTCATTGTCCGATGGGACGGCCTTCCCGACACGATCGGAGAGAGATCAGGCGCAGGGCCAACAGCTTTACGTGCTTTCCGAGGCACGGAGAAAGTGATAATTAATTTATAAAACGCACATAACTTACGAAAAGTCAGAGGTGCGCGCCTTGGGTTCGAACCCGCGACCACTGACTTGCCAGTCAACGGTCACCACCACTAGGCTATCACGACTCAACCACTGACGACCACTGGCACAACCCTAGTTACGGCACTGACAATCCCAATACTATTTTTACTACAAAGCACAAACTGCAAATTCCTAATCAACCGTAAACAATGCGCGCATTAACATGCGTTTTAGTACCAACAACGTTGCAATGAGTTCGTATATAAATTGAATAGGGTTCGTAGTTCAAGAGTAACGTCCTTCCTGAATTTAGTATTAATTGAGCTGTTATAATCGGTGGTAAGGGTAGTATGGGCGTACCATATTCATTTGTCAGTAGCATCTGTTTGCAATGTCTACGCCCAATCAAAACCAATCGATGGAATAGATTTAGTCACCCTCTCAAACCACGTTGCTCTTAGGCCCAACCTGTCACTATATATGCAAATACACACTACTTCGATCGTTAAATCCAACCTGGCCACTATGGACTTACGTAACCAGCTATTATTGGTTTCTATCGCTTACAGTTCAGTTCATAGATTAAAAAAGTATTGAAAAGTTACGCTCCGCCTGCATTTATAGATCGTATAATTTACTCTTTTTATCTATTATTTCCAAAATTTTTATACATTATATAAAAAAACCTTATGGATATTTTCTTCTCAATAATTTATTATATTTTTAAAAATACGTATTCCGGCTAAGTTTTTTTAGTCCCGAAATTTAAAAAAGATCAATATTATTTGCGAAAAAGGGAATCCTGATTATACGATTCATATTACTTTCACATCACAAACAACTTCATATTATTTTATAACCGTTCGTTCGTTCGTTCATCCGCCTTTCCTCGAATCAATTTCAGTAGGTACCAAAATTTCATCAACCTACAAACAACTCAAAGGCAAAATTAATTACTTATATATGATTAATGAATAATTATTATTGATTCAAATTAAAACAGCAGTCTTTTTGATTCTATATTAGGACTACTATTACTAACAATTTTAACACAACGAGACAGCACTGTTAGCCTAGTGGTATGACCGTCGACTGATAAGTCAGTGGTCTCGAGTTCGATCCCAAGGCGCGCACCTCTCACTTTTCGTAAGTTATGTGCGTATTATAAATTAATTATCAGTTGCTAAAACGGTGAAGGAAAACATCGTGATGAAACCAGCACACCGGAGAGATTTTTCAATGGTGTGTAAAGCCATGTCAGAGGCCTACGGGCGGTTTAAACTCTGACACCAGGTTGTTAATCAACCATACGATAAGAAGAAGAAGAAGAACACAACGAGAATACTTCTGGAAATAATTAAATATAAAATGATCCTATATTTAATCATTATTAGTATAGCTGTTTAAAAAACATCTGCAAAAAAATTAATGACGGTATAGGTACTACAGTACAGTACCTATCCAAGTTAATAGTACTAATTATAGTCAAAAATACTAGGTACAGAAAAATGTCGAGATATTTTCCACGATTCCAACGTCAAATCGCTTATTAAAAGGTACGCGAAAGCGTCTACGAGAGCACAAATATTATTGCATTCATTCGCAAAAGTAGTAGATGAAAATTTCTTGAGGACAATTGGCGACCCCGTCGAGAAATATCGTCTATAAATATAGTGGACAAATTTTGACGGCTGTGGGGAAAATTTTCAAGCTCTCTTTCAAGACTTTTACTAGAAAATACTGAGGAGGTCCGAAGGCAGAGACAGCAATTTGTTAGTTTACCCTATGTTAGAGCGGACGGGCTTCTCTGCGCGGCGAACAAGTCATCTTTTATTAATTACACGCAAACATTTGCATCTCGCTGCCTTGTATGTATACGGTTTATTGAAATGTTATACATTTTCCATTTTCCACAAAAGCATTGTAATATAAATATATTTTCATATTATAGAGGGATTACGAGTTTTCTAAGTATATTTTGTAGGTAGATTTTTTTATATAAACGATCTAGAGTGGTCCAACAATATTATATTATGCTCAATATTAAATAATATAGATGAATGCCAATATATAGATGCTATTAGTATAGATGAAATCTTGCCAAATTTAAAGTTGTTATTACATTTTTTACCCATATTTTTATCCTCTTACTTATCATTGACATTGACTTATCATTTGTGTACTGCTACAAGGGCATTACTAGCTATTATAATATTTTTATTATTAGAGTATTAGCTTTGAGCGGGCCTACAGGCAGGCACTGGACGGGGCTCCGAAGCGCAGTACTCGGCTCCGTCCGATACAGTGCGAGGAACACGCAGGCGGGAGATGTGGTTGCGAGCCCCACATAACCGTACGTCCTCGGACTACGGTATGCGGTAGGAACATTTTTTACTTACCCCGGCCAAAAAAAAAGAGGATTACTTTTACTAACTTAGGGAATATACTTCAAGGTTTTCTTTGCTAGAAACCTGTACCCATTATGTTATAACTTATATTTTATATAATATCCAAGAGTTAGTATTTTCCTGGTTTGGTACACCTAAACGTAATTACGACCAATGAATAATGGATATACCTTGACAAATTTACGAGAAAACTTTACAGCTAGGTAATACCAGTACGTTTGTCCAGCTGGCTGCAGACGTTTTATGTCCTGTTCAGAGCTATCTCCATTTATATGAGCCCATATCAATGACCATAAACATGAACGTGAATAAGAATGGAGGTTTTATGACCCGACGTATAAATCCAAAGGAAGGAGGCAACGCCCGTGCGTGTTGAGGAATCACATCAAGTGAAAACATGTTTGCAGATAATAAATTTACGGTACATCATTATTATTAATAAGTGAATTGAAGCAGTTGATCTTGATGGTAGAGCCATCAATAAGAATGGGTTGGATCAATCAGGGTAGTACTCTGGACCACCCTCTCTCATTGTCTGTCCTCCTCTTCCAAAGTAAACCCCTCTAAAATTAATCATTTTAATAAATTAATTTTTATTTTATAACTTTGTCGGCGCTAAAAATATGTAGGTATATTCGCGCCAAATTTCAGCTTTCTAGCATTGATAGTCTATGATTCAAATAGGTGTGACAGACAAATTGTGAATGTTAAAATAAATAAACTGACGAATAAGATAAAATTATAAGAGTTCCTTTTTTTCCCTACCGAACCCCAAAACAATAATTGTGAAGAAAACAGGATTTTAAGGTGAAACAAATTAATGTCAGTTCAATTTGAATCTTGATATTTAGGTTTAAAAACAGAATGCGGAATCAATAAACATCAAATCTTTTCTTGGTTAAAATTCCAGTACTCAATTTAAAAACTATCCACGATACCCTATAGTATGGCGAATTGACATAATTATTGAATATCGTGAACGTTCTTTGTCTATTCTTGAAAGAATAGACATAGATTGGTCATGCTTCTTCTGCAGGAGACCTGAAAAAGCAGGAAACAGGACGACTGGCAACTTTACCCTCCAAGCAAATTACTTATTAAAGCATAAACAGTCGCGAACTCTACTCCTAATTATTGATAAACTCAATACATCAACTGGGCAAGAGGTAAATCACACAGTGAGTTAGCGCTGTTGTTACCTATTGCCACAGAGTACAAAACTTAGCAATTGCGGAAAGCTTCATACTGGTTGAGTTTACACTGTGTTCCACCGTACTCGGTAGTGGTAAACAATCGACACCCGACATCACTCAGCGAACTCAATGGCTGCGCATTGAATGAAACAACAGCTGAATTCTGCTTTATCGAGCTGTAAATGCTATGCGTTGTGTATTTAAGGCAGGAAATATCGTCGATCAAGTAATTGAGAGCTAGTAATTCAAATCAAATCGCTAGTAAAAATAAACTGGGAATAAAAGAGGAGGATTATTTTTTAAAAATGCTCTCAAGGCTGGTTTCCATATGACGTTTTATTTCACCGTTAATAACGGTTTTACATTTTTTACGGTTTCAAAAAGTTATAGGTGCATGCCGTGCGTGCCTAGGTGTCAACCCTTCGATTTGCAAAAACACTACTACTTGCCACTAGGCTAACATTGGATTATTTTTAATGAAATGAATAGAATCTCAATCTATTGTGTACAGTTCGTGGAGGAAACAAACAAGAGATAACAATGTTTGACGTTCAGTACAAACATCTCTGGTATTTAGTTTGTTTTGTAAGACGAACGGTTTTCATTCGGAACACTGGGCAAGCTCCGACGGTTTAGACCAAAGAAAGCAAAGGCTATTAAATGAGCGGTTTCTTGAAGATGCATTTTCTTTTGATCAAACGAAAAGTAGGGGCTATTTGAAGGGGCTAATTGCCAATTGGCCAAAGTTTAAAGGGCTTGTTGCTATCCGGGGATGTAATTTTTGCCATGATATCGTAATTTCATAAAAAGATTTCGGATGTCTTCAAAATAAAAATTGCTAACCTAAATATTTCCAAACCTGCTTGGTTTAAATTGAAACCAAAAGGTTTAGGTTTAGGTTTTATATACTTATATATATACTTTTACATATACTTTTGTATATATATACTTTTCCTTTCCGAAACAAAAATACGGAACACCGTCAAACCAAAAGCACTAGAGTTATCAACAGAAACTGATTTTGGATAAAGTTCCTTTTGCAACACAATTTATAAATTACCTATTGTGTCGTTACCGTATTAAAGTAAAATTTTCCTATATTGTTTGTTAATACATTTAACGGCCATGTAACGCCTTAGAAAAAGTGGTCGCTGGTTCATTTCCCGCTCGTTTTCTATCTTTTTTTCAATAAAATTTCCAATTTCATCTGATTCGATGACCAAAATTTAGGTTAATGATACCACACGTTTACCACAATTAATTCCAGTGTAAAATCTGTGCACTAATGACATGATATAAAACAAAATTTTCCTATTATCATTATATCAATCGTTAATGAGTTAAATTGCCATTTTGCTGGTAATGAGCACGCACGATGCCACCAAATAAGATAAGCTGAATAACATTTGGTTATATGATGGTATTATGATATAAATACGATGTTTTTCGATACCAGACTAAACAACCAAAGAAGAAAAACTAAAAAAGGTTAACCTTTTCAAATGTAGGCATTTATAAATAAAATCCAAGAAACAGTCTGTAATCATGTCTCACATAAATATTACTGAAATTCTATTGAAAAATAAATGTAGGCAATTTATTAAGAGTATACATTATTATTACTGTACATTATTTGAAGTCTGTGGCTATGGGATAACTACTTAAAAAACTGCTGTGACATATTAACTGATACCGTAGCGTCATCAAAAGGTTATTTGGTTATTTGTACCTGCATTGCATGCATTAACAGTCTCAGTACCATGTGTTCGTATAAATATGTTGGTATGTATGTATCCTAATATGGATGTTCGAATGTAGCATTTCAAATGAGGTGTCATTTATTTCATTTACAGTGTAATAACGGCTATGTTTAGAAAAACATATAAGGTACTACTTTAGATTTCGTGGTAGTGGGAGCAGTTTTTCAGTTTCAGTTTTTTTATATCAACATTTTGTAGTAGGTATTTAACAAACTACATAATTAACAATTAATTAATTAAAACTACATAATTAATAACTAATTAACTACATATATTAACAATACTTATATTTTAGACATATAACAACCAAAACCACTTAATTTCTTACCAAATTTTCAAACAATAATTAAAAACTTATCGCGAATACAAAAAAAAATTACTTACTTTTTTCTGTAATATTTCAGTTTTTCTGCCGCTTCACACCCGTTGTAGTCCCGAAATAAGTACCTTATGACAATTTTTAGTCCATAAACTAGCTTTATGAAAAAAATCACGTCGATCTGTTGCTCCGTAGCAGTGAAAGAAGGAGAAACAATAATATTAAGTACAATGTACATGTCGCTATGAATGCGGTAACCCTGTTTCGTACAATGCTCACAAAATACTTCTCAGAAGCATGAAAGATTTTAGTATTAGTGTTTGGTCCAATAGAAACTATTGTTGTGGTACAGGGTGACTTGTATAGAATCAAGAAAGTTTAAGAGATTTCTTTCATCTCTTGAAGTGCTTTACTTTTTTTTGGTCTGAGTTTTTGTGCATTGTGAAATTACAAAAATTATCTAAGTATATCTACCAGTAATTTATATAAAAGTCAAATTGAACCCACGGCCCCTTTTACCAAAGATGAGGCGTACCTACGTTTGCAGCAATTTAAATAATTGGAAAATGTAATAGACGACTGCACAACAGCTGATAATATTATTAGTGGGGTGAATAAACTTTCACCTTACACACTGTCACCATGATATGCTATTTAAGTAAAGAAAAATTAGGATTTCGTTGGACGTACTGACGCTGTGTGAAAATTTGAGTACCTATTTTCGGAGGACCTTATATTTATATCTATATAGGTAAAAAGGACGGGGCTACCTAACACAAAACTTCATTAAAAAACATTACGTAGTACATTTATTTACTGCGAGCCCGCAAAGTATCTGCTGCATTTCCTCAGCAGCCTTTAAGGCCTCACTTCACAATAGTTGATTGAACCTGTGTTGTTTTACTTCATTGATTCTTTAAATTAGAACTTGGGTTTTCTATTTTACTTAACGATTGCCCCGCTTGTCTAGTTATTGCAAGCACGGCTGTTGTGTATCACATGTCGAATACCCGGATCGGGCTAGATATTATTGGTGTAGTGTCTAGATCTGTATGCAAAATTGTTAGGTGAATATTTTAAGTACAATCTCTCGATAAGATACTCTTAATACTCGATAGGTTTATTTCACCTAAAATACAAGATGAATTATTTTCTCATACAACAGACTATATGACTCTACAAATGTTGAATAAATAACGCGGAAGTTCTTGCTTTATTTAATAACAACTGAGATTAGCTACACTATTTATCGAATCGATAACCAATCGAGTTTTGTGTCGGACAGCAAGATCCGAGCCAGGCGGGGGGACGCCATACTGGCGTGAAATCCGTCGCCTTGCGAGCTCTCGAACTGCTCCCTCGGGCCGAGTCGATCTGTTACAACAAATAATACGCCAGACGGCGATCCGTTAAACCATTTTTCAATCATGCCAATAATTGTTTTAAATCATCTACAAATATTGTTGTAATAATCTCTTTTCAACTCTACTAAAAATACTAGTTCACTGACTCTCTTTATTCTAGGCAATAAAAAAATACATTAAGAATTCAAACAAAGTTCTCTGAAACACAATTTGATAAATAAATGTTGTAATAATATTGTTCAATCAAAGAGAGATGTCTCATAAATTCTATGACCTCTTACATTAGAGTAAGTGCCCTAAAATACATATAAATCTACTTATCTTAAACAAATTTCGTATCATTCATGAATGTAAAAATGACAAATATGGCGGCTCCTATATCGGAATCAGATTGGTAGCAGCCTTGTTAGGCAACGAATTATATTACTGGTTTTATACGAACTCAGGGATATTAAAAAGAAGCACTGCAATATCCATAAAGAAAAATACAGTACTCAGGCTGTCTATTCTACTTTATAAGTATTTCGATTACTTACCTGTTATGTCAACGTATTAAATGATGACGTGATGTAGAAATACTAATTGGTGACGTCATATAATGAGATAATACTTGCTTAAAATATATATCAACTATATTATATATTATAGTGTTTGTAAATATATTTATGTATTTATTATTCGATGTTATTGGAATGAAATGGGTGTGTTTGGAATATTTCGATATTTAAAAAAAGGAGGAGATAAAAATAATTAACCTACAAACTAAAAACTATATAACGGTGAGAGAAAGTAATGATCATAAGTAATATTATAAATTATCGTTAAATTTTTAAAATGTAAGTTTTTCATTTCATCCTTACATCTAAAAATGTACCTACAAGAATGCTGCTAACACCATTAATTATACGCAGAAGCATAAATCAAATGATATTGAAGTAACTTCTGAATAGAAATACCTAGTCGTCTGCAATTGGCATTTAATTTGTCAACAAACATCAATAGTAGGTAGTTATTAATCAGACCACAATGAGGGCCAGCGAAGAGGGAGAAATTCTTGAAATTGTGCCGCTTACACAAATTCCTGCATGATCATATTATGGCTATTATGTTCCGACTTAGGCTTAATAAGGTTATTTTCATAGTTGACGTGAACTATAAAATTCTTTAGAGCCAAACGTAATGGATGTTGAGGGAACCTTTTACAAACGTAAAAGGTTACGTAACCTAAGTTATATTAGAACAATAGTAGGACAGATGTAGGATATTTGTATCAGTCTGGGTGTTTGTACATTGTGATTTTTTTTGTATAAACATACTACCACTACTGGCCTTACTTTATCTACTAAATAAATAAATCAGCCTGTAACTGTCCCTCTGCAGGGCAAGGCCTCTTCTCATACAGAGAAGGAATGAGCATTATTCTCCACGCTAGCTCACTGCGGGTTGGCGACTTCAGACTATTAAGTCCAGGTTTCCTTACGATGATTTCCTTCACCGCTAGTCGGTGGTGTCTTAGAATATCTAAGAAAGTACGTATGACATAGAAAAAGTCACATTGATTTGAAATTGGTTCGAACCCACGCCCATCTACAAAATAATGATTTATTATTAAACAGAGGTAGATGTACTGCATACACCACTGCCTACCTCCTCTGGGGAATACAGGCGTGAGTCTATGTTATGTTATATAGTTTATGGGCATATTAGTTCGTGTAAATAAAGTTTCTGAAAATAAAATGGGTAAATCATCATGGTATCGTCTGAAATTGAAACCATCTAAATAATAAATGGTTACGAGACTCATAAAATGTATTTACCAACAGAGTCGGACAGCGCATCTCCGCATCTCAATGACTGCTATTGTCACAAATGCGTTGGCACCCTAAGGATTAATAACGTCCTACACTTTTTTTACGGAATACAAACGATGCGACACTGGCGAGGCTAAAAATGAATAAATGACCATTTTGTCGCTTATTTCTGCTACTGACCATTAATTTGTTTAGTATCAGAAATAAGCGATGACAAAATGAAGAAAATTCTTTTTTAAATTTATTTATTATCTAAACTCTTTATTGTAGGTAGTTACACCAAAAAATTACAACAAAGAAACTTTAAAATCATTGTACAATGCGCGGCTTTATCGCACACAGCGATCTCTTCCAAGCAACTTTTGCAACAATATAATTAATAAATATAAATTATATAATGTACTTACTTCGATATACATAAAGATACTTAAAGATTATATTAATAACACAAAAAAGAATTGCAATTTAAAATTTAGCCTATGAACCTATGATAGGTTCATAGGCTAAATTTTAAATTGCATACTTATATTTTTCATACTCCATTTAAAAATAAATCTACTATTTCATTACGTCAATCAATAGTGATGTAAAGACAACATTTTTAGTTACGATATGAGATTTATTCATCCTCACCGGTAAAAGTACCTATCATATAACCATATTGAAAGGGAACTTGAAATTATATGGGTTTAGTTAAAGCATTGCCATCGCGAATGTTCCGGGTTCCAGTTCCGCTCAAATCTATCTCTTTTTCAATTTCCTCTAATTATAAAAGGCATTATTATGGCCGTAATATAATCATTACAGGTATGATCAAATGTATAAACTAGATACTTACTTTTCTGCCAGCCATAAATACTAAAATTGGAATTGGAATAGACGTCCAGTCCCATAAAAAGGCAGATACCTACAACATTCCGTTGAACAATAGATACATTATTTAATAATGGACAGTTAGAGCTATATAATGATTACAATAGGCGAGGTCGTAAACCTCCGTAAATATATTTTTTCATGAATATCAAGCATGGTACACATTATAAAAATTAATTGATTGGAATAAGTTAACGATGCTTCTAGTGGGGCTAGCCATTGTGTACTTTTCGAATAGTTAAGTGGACCCCAATAACATATTATGATATCCTGTTCGCTCGACCGATGAGAATGGACGTCGAACTTGGGTTTTTACGGTAATTGATGCGTTACTAACTACTTTCCGGAGTTGTTTTCGCATCGAGTGATGTATGTTGTGTAGATGGTAGCTAATGAATAGCTATACTTATTCGTGTGAAATATTAAAAACGTACTCGCATAAGGCCCTTTTCGCTGGAATATGTTCGTTTTTTTTGTGTCAGCGGTTGAATTTTATTAGACTGGGTCTAATTCAATAACGAGATTTAATTATATCTATAACAAGTTTAATATTAATAAAGACTTTAAAAAATCAACAAAAGAAGCAATTATATCAGCGAACTGATACAAAGGTTCAATCATATTTTATTTGTAAAAGGCACAAGAAGATCACACACGAGCTATTTGACCAATCATTTTAAAATGTCTGTACAATTTACAAAGTTTGTATTACTTTTATGTTAAACATTAAGACAAATGTGTAACTAAACTACAGTTTA
Source organism: Protodeltote pygarga (assembly GCA_936450705.2). Taxonomy (NCBI): domain Eukaryota; kingdom Metazoa; phylum Arthropoda; class Insecta; order Lepidoptera; family Noctuidae; genus Protodeltote; species Protodeltote pygarga. Next base: position 6,642,220 of record OW388249.2, on the reverse strand, counting down.
CATACAAGAAAAAACTCCAATAAATCGTCAATTCAAAGTTTTGCGAAACAGAAGTAAACAAGCGACAGTATTGGCACTTCGGCAGACACTGGGACGATTTACTACGCACCATGTGTTGTAATATATTTACGCGTTTGTTTGGTACTTTAGTGCTATCGTTTCTAGTGTTTTGTATCTAAAGCCTAGCGTAACCTTCTTTTTTTAAATTGTTATTATGAAAAAGGTGTGTGTTTGTCTATGGACCCATTGTTGATGGTAAGCGGTGGTGTAGTCTTCAGTGGACAGCTGCTTTTAAGGCAGGAGGATGGAAGTTGGACAGATAAAGGGGTCGTGACATTTAAACTTCGTCTTTTTATGAATCTACTATCATTGTCATTAATTTTAGAGCTATGCTCTTGTCGATGTAGTTTCTTCCAGTTCTCTTTATCAAGAGTCAATTCCTTGACCTTCTTATACGTCTCGACCTTTACTTTCTCTTTGATTTGCGCTACATAACTTTGCCTTGACCAACTCTTCCTCTCCTTCCATTGATTTTTCCTTTTACAGTCTTATTTAAAACATCGTGGCGTATAAGGTGGCCAACCATCTTGTTTCTTCTGTTTTCTATACAAGATATCAATTTTCTCAAAACAAACATAAATCCAGAACAGAAATCTACTATAACCAACATAAATCTTTTAGAGGATCAAATTTGATGTGGGCTAAGATGTGAGATGTGTTTTTTCACCTCGCCGGTACAGATTGCATTGCAGCACTAGGTATACAAGCTACAAGTAAATGGTAAATCAGAAGAGGATTCCACGAATTCCCAACGAAAATTCCCAAACGAGATCAGAATATCAATTGCTTTCCTGCCCAATTTCCCTTTAAATTGCTACGGAATATTGTGCCGCGAAATATATAATATTTGCATATCGCCATGTGCGTGTAAAAAAAAGTAAAGTGAAAGTGAACCTTGTAACAGATGTCACTGATTTCATTTGTTTAGTTTCACAAGTGTTTGCGTAATGTTTCGTCATTATAAAGGTTTATAAAACAAGATAGGTGTCTTGTCTTATATATAGGTAAGACCTGTATAGAAATAACATGCAATTAAAATAACTCTTGCAAGATTGGCTTTAGGGATAGATACATAGTATTGTTCGGCACAGATTCAAAATTTATTGAATAATTATCTACACTATTTAGCCTATAATTTTAGTCTAGTCTATCCAACACAAATTATCTTCGGCTTTGTGTACTAATTGATATTGTTTCCAAAATTCATGATCAGCAAATTTTTTTATTGTATTTTTACTGTACTTATCTCAATTGTAAACCTAGCGTGGCGTAGGTATATTTTGTGGCGTATATTTTGTGATAATAATTTCTGTTAACGTTAGTCAATTGCACTAGGTACTTATGTAGGTGATGTACATCAATCAGCCGCAAGCAACTATACAAGCTTCTTGAAATAAAAAGCTTTAAAGAAAGTAGAGATATTGTACATACCTCTCTTTCTATCAAATAGGTACTTTATTTAGTACTACTTATTAGAAAATTACAAGTCATATAATACATTTTGGAGAAGATACTTCTATGCTAGCTTACGTAAACAATTTCCGTTCAGTAAAATTTTCATCGTGGTCGCTATTCATTAGGACGTCAGACGTCAGCCGGTCACCATGACTTGCTTCCTCTTTGAATTAAATTTCGGATAAGCCTCTCTTCGCACCTAAGTGGAAATACCGTCGTATGCATATATACGTGTAAGTATATATGTGAATTACGGTATATTTAAACATGGTCAGGAGAAAAGTAGCTGACACATTTACAAAATGTAGCCTGTAGTGTATACTTGTAGTGTATATAACTTATGTACATTAATTAAATCTTGAAAACCGGTAATAAGCAGACTCTCTTGTAATTAATCCTTACTAGAAATATAGTAGGTACTTATATGCGAAAGTGTATTTATTGGTTTGTCCTTTTTTTCGAAGCAATGGATGGACGTAATTTTTTGAATAATGATAATTTAATTTCCTCTTTCTGACCGAATTTTGGTGACAGCGTCCAATCCAGCCTCAACGAAGATTAGTCAACTACGCAGGAGAATTTATAATGCACAAGTGTGTGCGCAAACACAAGTGCGCTCTCTGTTCCCTCACTCTTATAGTGCGATGGGGCGGTAATCCGACACAACCGGAAAGAGATCAGACGCAACATCAACCACTTTACGTGCTTTCCGTAGTTCTGAGCCAGTGACAAATAATTTATAATTCGCATATAACATACAAAGAGTCAACGCGCCTGAAAACCTCGAACCTGAGACCTCTGACTTCCCAGACCAGCGGTCATACCACTAGGCTATCAGCTTGAGGATTGATTATAGACGTCATAAGATACTTTATATTATTATATCTAAAAAAGTGAGAAAGAGAGCGAAAACGCGGGTATGAGTAATAGTCTACTTTAGTATATAGTTTCTATATTTATAAAGTTTTCGTCTTATTGTTCTGCAAATAGAGATAATGTTTAATACATTTGTTGATCGTACATTATCAACGATGACAAACAACTTAAGCCAGCGTAAACCTCTCAAAGTATTATAGTCTAGCATTTGCCCTGTAATTTTGTCGAACTCCAGTCTTCCGGAATCGATACAAAATTTCATTGTGTGGCGAACGAAGGCGTTTTCTATTTATGGTCGAGTTGATTCTCTTTTGTGATAGGTTTGTTAAGCCTGTGTAGCTATCATATTAGTAGATGTAATTTATCTTTCTGTTTCGTCAGGTGTTTTATATTTAAAGGTATAATATTTATATAGTGGTAGAGTCATGCTGGTTTCAGTACGAATAGACTCGACCGGGTTAATACCACCCTCTCAAAATCGTAAAATAACAATGTTCACTGTTATATTTCGTGTGGTCAGTGAATAGAACCAGAAACCCAATCTCCCTCAAAGGCCGGCAACGCATTTGCAATGCTTCTGGTGGTGGCTGTGGGTGGCGCGTCTTTTGATCCCTACATGGATCATATAGGATCAATAGCCATCAATTTTTTTTGGTATTACCATTTTTTTTGCAGACTCTTATATTAATTATTAAATGGTCTCCTGGGAATGTTTTCCTGTAATTATAACTGTTAAGGTAATTGCCCTTACTGTCCCGTCTCAAAAATCCTGATACAAAAGGAACTACTAAATAAAATTACATTAAAATTGATAAATATTTATTCCAATTATTCCTAATTTATGTCTCGATTTATTGACTAGATCGAGGTGTCCAGGCTGACATGTTTAACTCAATACTGAACAGTGAACATTATGTTAAATATTCACTTTGATCTGACTTCGCATAGGTCCTTCTTCACTTTCTTTGACAAGCACTAAATTCCTTGTCAATAATGTCACAACTAAGAATTGAAATGGGTTATACAATTTTTTTATAGTATTTTTTATTAGTTGACTAACTAAACTAACTAAAACTAACTAACTTTTATTTACATTATTATATGTAAAAGTATTTACAAACTAAATATAACTATTATTTACATTTGCTTATAAAAAAACAATAAAAAAATAGTAATAATAATAGTTATACGAAAAAAAATAGTAGGTAATAAATAGTAGTTATACGAAAATTAATCAATCAACGCAAAGTTCAGTTCAAAATAATTAAATTAAATATATTTTTGTATGGCAGCAGAGATACAAAAAAAACAAAAATCATTCACATCCCGTGAATATATTCTGATGTATAAGCTATACTTATTACTGTAAAGTTTCATCAAAATTCGGTCAGTAGTTTTTGTGTGAAAGAGTAACAAACAGTCATCCGACCAACCTCTCAAACTTTTGCATTTATAATATGAGGAGTACTAATCCTTAGTACTAAAGAACTAAAATAATTTCGAAACAGGAAAAAAATCGCACGTAAAAATATTTCGTGTCGCTATTTGTTTCACATGTACCGTCAACTTGGAGTGTACGTAAAATATTATGCTGCCCCGACACTTCACGTCGAATATCTGTATTTTGCTGTGACATTATTTTGTTGTCGATGGATATTCAAACAGGTGAATATGTTTTTTTATTCTGTAACTTTGTTCTTCTTCTCATAGTAAGTATAGTATAAATGTAATCGGACGGACAACGGTAGGTATGGTAACTAGACCTCTTTGTGGCAATCCCGAAAATCCCGAGATTAGCCAAGTAAAGTCCCGGGATTTTCGGGTCTCTTAAAATTGAGGAACATACAATTTGTTTCAAAAACCTGACTTCAAAACGCTCGTCTTGGAGTCGGTGTCAAGATTCTAATGTTTTTATTATTCCAGACATAATAAAAACATTAGAATCTTGACACCGACTCCAAGACCTATTTGGCTTGGCCACGACTCCAACGACCGTTTTTGTATTATTTCTAGATTTTTTGAAGCCTCTTTTATTGTTTTGTTAAAAAATATAATTTTAATTCGTGGTAATGTGAAAGTTCATCCATCACTCATTACCACAATTTAATACAAACATAATTATTATAATTAAAACGTCAGGAACCCTCAGAGCGCGAGTTTAGGATGTTGTTTTATGTTAACAATTTCTAAATAAAGAAAACATAAAACACACACGTCTTCTTCACAACATTAGTATGAGAACACATACCTCAGAGTAAGAAGGCTTAATAGAGTGTCAATGTGAGGGTAGCCCTTTATCTGCTGGGTGACATACGATGTTATTTATTGCCGCGCTTACGGCAATGCACACGCGTAGAATTTATTATTGACTTGTAACTCTACCAGACATTTCTATCGTAACTTTAAATTGCTGAATTTGCACGTTTTCTTGTAATGGACTGTTCGTTGCTCGCTATCATCTAGATTTGAAGAGAATGCCTTTTTTGAGCCTCGCAAAAAGAGAGGTGTTATAAGTTTGACGTGTATGTGTTTGTCTGTGGCATCGTAGCTCCTAAACTGATGGACCGATTTTGATTTTTTTATTTTATTTGATAGGTGATTTGATCGAGAATGTTCTTAGCTAAAAAAAATTGAGGTATTTGTGTTAAGGTCTGTTTTTATTAAATTTATAGTTCTCTTAAGCAATTACCTATTTGAAAAGTCAGAAGTTCGAACCAGAGACCTCTAAGTTGCCAGTCATCGGTCATATCATGCGTAGTCTTCCCTAGTAAGTCTGTGGTCATATCACTAAATGTTTTCTACTTACTTATTGCCATTGTATCTATTTTATTTGTGTTCGATTTTCAGGTTTTAACATTTAAGTGTAAAAAACAGCAGATATTAATGGACGATCCCTTCCCATGCTGTCGTAGTCGGGACAGCGTCCATTTGTATACTGATATCTAACATCTCCAAGAGATCATTAATTATTTGCTTGTTAAACGCGTTAATTTTGACATTATCTATATAGATTTCCCTATTTCCTTATAGTTATCTATCTCTAGATAGTTTGCCTCGAGACAACCTAAATAACGTACTACCAAACTGATTTTAGTTCCGGTAAAAATGTGACGTCAAAGCAGATATTTATGAAGGTACACGAGTCCCGAGAATACGATGCTTTGCACTACATACTTTACAGTCGGGGCGTCTCTGTGTATGATTTAATAACATTGTTGAGACAAGTAACTGTCTACCGTGTACGGAACTTCGCCATTATTTCATACTTAATGCTTCCACAGGAACAAAAGAACTCCTCAGATATTATACTCCGTTCACAATGAGACACAATTAGTTATTCCGTTGATAACATTTGCTTTGAAAATGATTTACTTGATTTATCACTCCGTTGAATTGTTCTTTTGAAGATAAAGATTTTTTGCTCATTTAAGTAATTCTAACATTGTCCAATTGAGAAGAGGGTGGTTGAGCTTAATTTTGATGAGGTCGTTGCCTTTTTTCATGACACAATGAAGGTCCTCGTTGTCCGTTGATATATTTATATTTTATGAGTCATTATAAGCTATATATCCACGATGGCTATCGTGATTCGACAAGAAAGGCCGATTTTATGAAAGGCACTTGACGCAGCGTTTTACGTTGCGGGGTGTCCGACCACCGAAAATGGCCATATATCACTTTGGAGCCGCTCCTGACATTTATTAAAAGTCTTTGGCGTTTTGATTACTGTTTTCAAATATTGGACGCGTCGATAAATTTTCAATAAAGACGGCAACGTAAATATTATTTATCAAACGTGTTGTTCTATAAAAAATGTTTACCTTGTCATGTGTATTTTTGGTTGTTTTGTCATGGTTTAAAATGATTAATGAATTTTAAGACAAATTGGTAATAATATTTTAACTACCATACCTATTAGGTACATATTTAGGTTTATTTTATATGTAGTAATTTTTATTACCAATTTTAAAATTCTAACACCGCCCCAAAACATGCAAAAGTGCATATGTATATGCAGCTGCACTAATGTTTCTACAAATAGAAACTCTTTGCAAAGAGGTTCGTAATATTTTTGGATAAGTTTTCTTTTTCGCAGACTGTGGATATAATGGACAGTTTGGTTGACGCTGCAGCGCTTTATTATTCATATTCTTTCAACTGTCTGTTACATTTCCTCTGCCAAGCAAAAAACTCCAAAATAGAAACATTTGTAAAAATATTTCATACGAGCCAAAGGCCCGCGGCTTTGTTTATGTAGATTTCTGATTCATAATCCCCCATTTTAACCATTTAGAGGTGGAGTTTTCAAAAAATTCTTTCTGAGCACATATTTAGAGAGCTCAAGAAATACCTCGTCACGTAATTAGTTTAGATAAATATATCAAACCACCATGTCTGGTAGTGGCTTAACGAATATAAAAATAAATTGGATTCAAATCAATACTACGGAAGACTTGTGTTTCTATTTCTGCCCGAAATAAAAATAGACTGATTCATAACGTAAGCCTCTATATTTATCATATTGAGTAAGTACACACGGCTACATATCAAGCTATACAAAACCAGTATGAACTGATCTCGCATTGTGTAGGCTCTTCGTACAACAAGATGTCAGCTTACACTGGAGATGTAAAGCTTGATGTGTAGCCGCGCGTATATTACGTACGTCAAACCAATAATTATCCACAAATTATTTACACGTGCGGAGTATGAAGTATTAATCAGGCCAATTATGAGTTTTGGAAAATATATAAAATTCGAGGAGTTTTGAAATAAACCAGCTATTAGAGATAAGTAATACTTACCTGTAATCGGTATACTCATTACGGCCAATCGGCCACAATAACAATAGCACCTACTGTGTCTGAAAATTAACAGCTAAAAGAATTAATAAGTAATATTATGCAAAAATATAACTGCCATACCTTTTGAGGCACCAGGTGTGACGTTTAATAGGGTCTAAAGGTACCTACAGATTTGGTCGCTCGCCAACATTAAAGAAAATATAGTCACAAAACTTGATTGTACCCTGCATAATTTAAAAGCATTCCAAAATCACAGTCTATAACTTTATTACGAGAGAGGATTACAATATCAACCAACTTAGCACTTAATGTCTATATCCAGTGGCCAAAAGCTTGCGAATTTTACGAGTCGCCCATAAAACGGTACCAAGAAATTATCTGTTCAAAAGACAATTTATGCCAGTGCAATTAAACGGTGCTAGGTCTTCTTAAATTGCTGGAACTGCGTAATTGTATTCCCTCCTTAATAAGGAGTACCGTCTTACCTCGTAAATATAAAGCGCTTTAATCCTGTTTAATTTTCTTGTTTACAAAGACGCTACTACAACTTTTGACGTAGGGATCTGTAGTGCTATTAAGTCCTAGCAAAAGTTGACGTAGATCTTGTGTTCATTTGGTTATTTTGTTTCCCAATATTTGGTCTTTTTTGTTTAGGATTAAAAAATATTTTTAACCCCCCAATAAAAATGAGGAGTATGTCTCTGGCATTGTAGCTCAATGCCAGCTAGCATCAGTAACAAATTTCGTTTATTTTTTTATTTTAAAGATGACTAGTTTGAGAGTGTTCTTAGCTGAATAAAATAAAGTTTTTTTTGTATTGGAAGTGTTTAAATTCTAAATTTATACTTGACGATAATTAATTCGTATTTATAAAAGGTCTAGAAATGAGACGCAATAAGAAATCAAATGTTAAGTGACGAGGGGATGCAAATTAACCTTTTTAGTAGGTAAGGCTAGCAACTCACACGCCTGCTGCAGGGGCAATCTCCCCTAGATTGGGGATAAACAGAACAAATTTAATGGGAATAACATAACTTCAAGGAATGCTACAGAAAAATTAAAGCAATGAATTTGTCTAGAAAAAATATATAATATATTCCTCTTCTTTCCGAATAAAATCATTAAACAAATATTTTAAAAAATCACTAACTTTATATAAAAAAATCATAAAATGTTATTTTATGTAAAAACTGTATCGTTCGTTCATTATTTGAACCGCATTAGTTAAATTCAATTTACTTTTGGACACTACTACAAGAGATTTCATTACGCTTCCATTTGAAATTGAAATGGAATAAAGGTTTATGTCTGATTGAACCAAATAAACGCCATTAGAAATAATAATATTGCGGTAGTATAATTGCATTTGGCTTGTGAGGGAATCAATTTAAAACACCGATAAAAATTAAAAAAGCAATTCCATTTTTGCAAATTACTCTTTTTTTTTCCTCCACGGCCTGTATCTGTCCATTGCTGGATATAGGCCTCTTCTCATACGCATCACTTATTTTGTGCGGTCATCAAAAGTGTTTGCCTTTAATCGCCACGTTGGGCAAGCAGGTTGGCAATCGCAGTTGCAGATGATTGCTACACAGTAGGTCGCTGCTGCTCATCTTCTAGATTTTTCCCTTTGTCGCTTCTTACGACACCCGCGGGATGAGTAGGGGTGATTCTATTCTTAGGCCGGAAACTACACGGCACACAACTTTTTTTGCGTTAATTTTTTTCATAATCTGTTTCACATTTACTTAGATAATTTTACTCTTGTCAAGTTATTTTCTTATTAAGTAAGGAGGTCTGATGGTGATGATGGGAAATAATGATGATGATGAACTTATTTTCTAAAAAGACTTTGTGAAAACATTAAATTATATTTTAGAAATTTTTCATTTGTAATAGCGAAGGAGCAATACGTAACTTGCAAGCGTCTTTGATATATTTTGTGTCCTTCGCGCTCCGTTAGCGTTGAACCAATTGTCGCTAGACGCAGCAACCACAGATAGATTGTTCAACTTATCCTACACTCCTACCCATCATAACTTGTTACTACGAGGTATAACGTTGCTAAATAACAAACATTTACGGTCTTATATCAAACAGATTGGCTTTAGCGCGATCTTTAGGAAAAGTTATAATATAAATATAATTGTAACTATGTTGTTCTTAATGTTTATTTGATAACATTCAATTTTTATAATATTTAAAAGTGGTTGCATTGGTAAAATTGTTTTTATGTGTTCTAAATGTACTAAATATTTAATGTTATTTAAATAATATATTTTGTAAACCTTATAGGTGACGTTTAGAAAACAGTAACACCAGTAGATATATGACACATTTTCTGAGAGAAAATTCTCAAGTTTTTTGTTAAATGTAGGTAAGATTCAGATAAAATTTCTGGCATATGGTTTGACAAAAACGTTGCGCACTGTCTCCATAAGTCATGTAAATGGGGAGATGTCATCCGACCACTTTAGCTGGACCTGCTAAGGCCGTTAGATTTATTGATGTTACGTGAAGACATATTTAATAAATTTGCGAACTGTTCTAGATAATTTGTTTCTTACTAAAGTAAACATTTCACATCAAAGAAAATTACTATGGTTAAATTTTTACAAAATATTAATTCATTAAATTGTGCAGGATGATAGCAAAGAGCTGGGACGGCCACACAAACCAGATAAGTATGGACGACGACGGTACGGAGGGTACCGGTACTTTGTCACCTTTCCAGTACTAGGAACCTTAATTCAAAGTCAATGTTTAATGGATTTGATCGGCAATCAACCGTTAAGAATCAGGAAAAAGCAACAACGATCAACACAACTAACTCATAAGTCTCTATAAATAAAATAAGACAACAAATTTACAAACCCGTAGCTTGAAATCATAACTATTTTCTCTTTTATTTTCATAAAGCTAGGGTAAAGAATTTGTTCCTCCAAGGATTAGATGTGAATACATGATTGTGTACGTTGTGGAAACTAGATAAAATCAGAGTCTTCGTAATTGCCCGTACTCTCTAGAGATTTAAACCTTCGTTCCATATCCCCTCACTGTAATACGAGGCGAATCCGAGTGAAGAATTTTTTGCTCTTTCTAGGTGTCAGACAAAAGGAAGAAGGATCAGAGTCCTTTGTCATTTAACGAGCTGATGAGACTAGCTCAACCCCAACTATATTTTTATTTCGCCTTACTGACGACATCTAAATCAATGTTGTCATAAAAATCTATAGTTAGCATCTAAATGAATTATTTAGATGCTAACTATAGATGATTTTTCAACATCAATGTTTATTTAAAATAGTTAACTAAATAACAGATTTTTTTTTTTAATGAATAGGTTGAATTTCTTGCATATTTTAAAATAAATCTAACTTAAGTTTATTTACGTAAATTTCAAATTAAAGTCTTTTATTGCTTTCAGCCCGTCGCATTTAATTTATAGAGATACCCTCATCCGTTTTCTAAAATTATATGAGACGTGTGGTAGGGGAATTGAGCTGGAGATATTGCCAACTGTCTCGAAGCGCGTTTGTCCTTTACGTATCGATGCAATCATGTGTCTGGTCCTTTGCACTGGTAATTGGATTACATCTGTACAATTTACACTACCATTCCTTGGTGTAGGTTATTTTATATGTAAACATAAAATAATTCGTGTTTTTTTTAAAATAAAAATTACTTTACGAAAAAGTACCTAGAGACTGCTCTAGAATATAAACAGCATAGACTACCTATCTATCATCTATACATATAAAATGCTTTGTCCTGAATGACTGACTGATTGACTGATTGACGGATCAACGCACAGCCTAAACCGCTGATCGTAGAGACCTGAAACTTGGAGGGTGTGTTTTTTGTATGACGTAGGGATCCGATAAGAAAGGATTTTCCGAAATTCTACCTCTAAGGGGGTGAAAAACGGGGGTAAAGTTTGTATGGAACAACGTGATTCCTTGGTCCAATCTACTTCAAATTTTGCATAAACATTCTTTTACAGAATTAATGCAACACGTGTTTCGTATTTTATTAAAACTAATCGCCTAACGGGGTTAAAAAGGGGTAGAAAGGTATTTCGGGGGTAATTTTCATCGAAGTTGATATCAATACTCCTTTGTGCTTTTGATTTAAATTACCATATAAGCTTGGTGCAATGCAATTATTCTTTGAAATTGGAATGTCAAATAAAAAAGAATATTTAAATCGGATAAGAATTCGAATTTTCAATTTTATTTGTTCTTCGATATTTAAATGAAAAACTTACCTTATAGCTTGATTTTCCTTCAAAAATTCCTTGGAATCTCTTAGAATCTCCTACTGCTCCTAATTAGCGAATATTTGCGATTGCTGTATTAATTTGTTTGGGAGTTCATTTTCACTATTTCATTAGAATATTTTGAGTGTAGTTAATTTCATTTCGTTTTCATTTGTTGTTATAGTAATTAAATAAGTCTTTGAGTTTGATTTGTTAGTGTATAATATAGGTTTTAAGTTTTAATTGTAAGAATTAGATTTGTTGTTTTAATATAGTTTTCTTTTTGTTTTAATGTAAATATTTAAGTAGGTAGTAAGCCGTTTGTCTTAGAAGTTTAATTTAGTGTATTGTTTTTCGCCATTTTCTTACATTTATACATATTTGTCTATTTATAAAAATGGGAGCTGAGTTGATTAACTGCAATGGGAAATTAATAAACCTTACTATTGTACCAATAGTGGGGGATGGCGCATGCCTTTTCCGTTCGCTTTCTTATTTGTTGTACGGCACACAAGAACGTTCAATGGATATTCGTAAAGAAATTGTGCGTCATGTGACGAACAATTGGGATGAATTTGCAGTTATGTCTCATGATCGTCATGGCAACAACCATGGGACAAAAGAAGAGTATACATTAGATATGTTACAACACTCTACATATGGTGGTTTTTGCGAGTTAGTTGCAGCCGGTCAAATATATCCATTCGCATTTGAAGTGTATCGAAATGGCAATCTTTATGCTAAATTTGGTACAGAAGACCTACCCATCAAAAGGTTACGTTTTTCCCAAGATCTTTCTAATGGTCACTTTGATGCCTACGCTGATGTTGATGGTGATAATAACACTGATAAGTGTCCAATAGCCAAAAAACGATGCATTGAAATGGCTGTATCTCCGACGTTTACTCAACACTCACCAATTTCTAATGTTGTGCAAGACTTTAATTCGCCTACTTACACAATTATTGAATCTGAATGTGAATCAGATTCAATTTTTTCTTTGTCCACGAATAATTACATAGAATCTCCTACATTCACCCAAGAGTCAGTCCAAAATGAAAATAATTTGACAAATAACTCGCAAAAAAATAAGGCGAAGAAACGCAGGGCTAGGGTTACCAATGTGGTCAGAAAATTGCAACTTAAGGAAGCAAGAAAAAAATATAATCAAAATGAACCTTCTAATCATCGTAAACATGCAGCTAATTATCAGAAAAAACACCCTGAAGCACATCAGCAGGCTACCAGTAAATATCAGCGGGAAAACCCTGAAATACATCAGCAGGCTGCAAGTAAATATCAACGGGAAAACCCTGAAGAACATCGGCAGGCTGCAAGTAAATATCAGCGGGAAAACCCTGAAGTACATCAGCAGGCTGCAAGTAAATATCAGCGTGAAAACCCTGAAGTACATCAGCAGGCTGCAAGTAAATATCGGCGCGAACACCTTGAAGTATACAGAGTATCACAGTTACGATATGAACGAAATCATGATGGACAGCGAGTTGAAAGACGTCTACAACCTTGGAATTCTAAAGCGTTTTCTGGACTGAGTTATGATAGTAACATAGCATACGATAGTGATAGTTCTGTTGTTTTGGGACCGATGAACATTGAATGCAAGTGGTGTAAAACTCTCAAGTACAAGGATGAATCTGTGGGAATGTGCTGCGATTCAGGAAAGGTCCAGCTCGAACCTTTGCGAGTGCTTCCAGATCTTCTTTACTGTTTGATAAAGAACCTTCACCCGGAGCATGATCACTTCATGGCTGGCATACGGCATTATAATAGTTGTTTTCAAATGACCTCATTTGGAGCTAAAAAGATAATACAGGATGGTTTTATGCCTACATTTAAAGTGCAGGGCCAGGTGTATCATTTGGTTGGAAGTATGCTTCCGCCACCACAGAATGAACCACAGTTCTTACAAATATATTTTGTTGGTGAGGACGATAGAGAAGTCCAATTGAGATGTAAGAACTTTAATTTTGTAAAACCTGGCTTGGTAAGGCAACTACAACACATGCTACATACTGATAATATATATGTAAGAGAGTTAAAGCTAGCCGTGGACAAACTATCTGCTACGCCAAATTCATTTAAAATTGTAATAAATGCTGAAAAAAAACCTGCAAATGGCCACAGTGGAAGGTATAATCAGCCTACGTCAAATGAAGTAGCTTTAGTTATTGTTGGACAACAATTTTCTAAGCGAGATATTATAATTGAGAGCCACGACAACACATTGCATCGTATTAGTGAAATCCATCGCTCATACGATGCATTACAATATCCACTGTTGTTTTGCTACGGTGAAGATGGATACTCCATTTCAATTCCCCAATGCGATCCTAAAACCAAACTACCTCTTAAAAAAATGGTATCAGCTGCAAGTTTTTATTCTTACCGCATAATGATTAGAAAAGGAGAAGATAATCATCTGCTTTATTTTCGTTCGCTGTTTAGCCAGTTTTTAGTTGACATGTTTGCGAAAATCGAGACGGAAAGGTTGAGTTATATTAGGAACAATCAGGCGCAACTTAGAGCGGACAGTTATATACACTTGCAAGATGCGATAGGGAGACAGGATGTTGATGCTGATCAGCTGGGTCAAAAGGTAGTGCTGCCTTCTTCTTTTACTGGGGGGCCACGCTATATGCATGAGCGGACACAAGACGCCATGACGTATGTACGCCACTACGGTCGTCCCGATATCTTTATAACATTTACTTGCAATCCTCGATGGGATGAAATCACGGAAATGCTTATGCCTGGGCAAAAATGTTATGATAGACACGACATAATAGCCAGGGTTTTTCATCTCAAAGTTAAGAAAATAATGGCACTTCTAACCAAAGGAAAGATATTTGGAGAGGTACGTTGTTTCATGTTCTCTACCGAATGGCAGAAACGGGGTCTGCCTCATATACACATATTGTTGTGGATGGTTAATCATATTTCGCCTGACATGGTGGATGAACTTATATGTGCTGAGATACCAAATCCAAATGAAGATCCTATTTTATACGATATAATAAAAAACAATATGATACACGGACCATGTGGGAACCTTAATAATAATTCTCCTTGCATGAAAGATAATAAATGTAGCAAAAAATATCCCAGGCAATTTGTAATAGATACACAGACAGGTGACGATGGTTACCCACAGTACAGAAGACGACCTCCGGCTGACGGTGGCTTTACACTTAAATTAAAAGACATTGAAGTAGACAATAGGTGGGTGGTCCCCTATAATAAGGTTCTATCAAGGACATTTAAGGCACATATTAATGTAGAATTTTGCAATTCTGTAAAATCAATAAAGTACATTTGTAAGTACATTAATAAGGGCAGTGATCAGGCGGCTTTTGTGCTAGAAAACAAGAAGGATGAAGTCAAATTATATGAGAGTGGGCGTTATTTGAGTAGTTCGGAGGCAGTATGGAGGATTTTAGGATTTTCCATACATGAAAGGTTTCCCGCAATCATACATTTAGCTGTCCACCTTGAAAATGGCCAACGAGTCTATTTTAATTTCGACAACCTCGCTGACAAAGTTATTAGCCCACCAAAAACGACACTGTTGGCATTTTTTGAATTATGTCAAACAGATGATTTTGCTAAAACCCTTCTATATGCGGAAGTGCCTTCATATTTTGTATGGCAAAAAAATAAATTTGTGAGAAGGAAAAGAGGAAAACCCGTAGATGGCTGGCCAGGTATAATGAAAGATCACGCTCTAGGTAGAGTGTACACGGTGCACCCGAATAACACAGAGTGTTACCATCTTCGCTTACTTCTGCACGAGGTTAGGGGACCATCATCCTTCGATGACTTGAAGACTGTCAATGGGGTCCTCCAACCAACTTTTCAATTAGCTTGCATGAAACTTGGCTTACTAGAGGACGACAAACATTGGGATTCTACCCTAGAGGAAGCCGCCTTATACGAGTCACCATTTAAAATGCGTGAACTTTTTTCTATAATGCTGGCATTCTGTCAGATTACAGACGCACTAAGTCTTTGGGTAAAATACAGGGATAGCCTATCAGAAGACTACAAACGACAAGTGGAAAGGCTTTCTGGCATTATAGATGAACATCTAGCAAATGAAATCTACAATAAATGCCTGGTCACAATAGAAGAAGCTGTATTAGCATTAGGAGGACAAAGCCTACAGCAGTACGGGTTGCCTCAGCCACAAAGGTCTGACGGCTTACATAATAATCGGGACTACCTGAAGGAAACAAGTTACGATGTCAATTCTTTATCAGAACTGGTGTCAAGTAGTGAAGGCTCTCTAACCAATGAACAAAGACATATCTACTACAAAATACTTTCCAGTATCGATGCAGGTGTAGGTGATATCTTTTTTTTGGATGCTCCTGGTGGAACAGGCAAGACTTTTCTATTAAATTTACTGTTGGCCAAAGTAAGAAGCAATCTTGATATCGCGTTAGCTGTTGCATCGTCCGGAATTGCTGCTACTCTCCTAGAAGGAGGTAAAACTGCACACTCTGCGTTTAAACTTCCTCTCGATTTAATCCAAACCGAAACTCCACTCTGCAATATACCAAAACAAAGTAATATGGCAGAAGTACTGCGCAAAACGAAATTAATTGTTTGGGATGAGAGTACTATGGCTCATAAAGGGGGTTTCGAAGCCCTAAATAGATCTTTACAAGATATTAGAAACAATAACTGTCAAATGGGAGGAGTAACTGTATTATTAGCAGGCGATTTCCGGCAGACTTTACCAGTAGTGCCCAGAGGAACGCGAGCGGACGAAGTTAAAGCGTGCGTGAAACGGTCTCATTTGTGGCCTTCAGTGATAAAACTGAGCCTAAACAAAAATATGAGAGTCCATCTTACGGGAAATGTTACTGCCGGACTATTCTCAGACCTGTTGCTTAAAATAGGAAATGGTGATTTTCCGGAACTAGATAATAATATAATCCTCCCTACAAAGTTAGGTACAATTGTTTCCACTTTAGAAGAGCTTATAGCTAAAATTTACCCAAACATTAATAATATTCACGATAAACCTGCAGAATGGTTATGTGAGCGTGCTATCCTAACACCAAAAAACGATCAAGCCTCAGTCATAAATGAAATACTTTTGAGATCATTCGAAGGGGTCGAATATCAATATAAATCCGTCGACTCAGTGATAAACATCGATGAAGCCATTCATTATCCGGTTGAGTTCCTGAATACACTAAAGCCTCCCGGTCTCCCAACTCACATATTAAAATTGAGAATTGGCACGCCAATTATGTTGCTGCGCAATATTAATCCACCAAAATTATGCAATGGCACCAGATTGCAAGTAAAAACATTACATAGCAATATAATCGAGGCAACTATACTGACAGGTTGTTCTCGAGGAGAATCTGTATTTATTCCTAGGATTCCCCTAACACCATCAAATTACCCCTTCGAATTTAAGAGAGTGCAGTTTCCTATCAAAGTTTGCTTCGCCATAACCATAAACAAAGCTCAAGGTCAAACTCTTAAGGTAGCGGGAGTAGACTTAAGAGAAAGCTGCTTCTCCCACGGCCAGTTGTATGTGGCATGCTCCAGAGTAAGCGCACAGAGTAGCCTGGTAATTCTAGCACCCGAAGGAAAAACAAAAAATATTGTTTACAAAGAAATACTGCGGTAGGTGTAGTATTTTGATTTCGCTGTAAAAAGATAATACCCCTGTGTCACTTTCACCAGATCAAAAACCAAGGTTCGTGTTCATAAAATATAACTTTAATTTTATTTTCATGTTTATTTAACCTTTAAATTAAATTTTCGCAGTGTTCAAACATTTTAACATAATAACGTAAAAAAAACATTTAAAAATCCTGTAAGAACCATTTTCGACTTTTACGCGGACGAAGTCGCGGGCAAAAGCTAGTTATCTATATATCATCACTACTATATATCATTGTCTATATTCAAATTATTTATTTATTAATGCTTAATGACTGGTATATAGGTGAACATAATAATAATTTTAAAGAAAAGAAAGATTGAAAGGGAAAAATTAAACATGATTTTAAAATTCTTACTCGTATTGAAAATATAAATAAACTCAAATTAATATTTTTAAAAAATATCAATAACTTTATCGGCATTATAAATATGTAGGCATATTTATGCCGAATTCAGCGTTTTAGTTCGTATTGATAGTCTTCGAATAAAATCACTGTGACAGACAGACAGACTGACGGACATCATGAAACTATGAGTGTTCCTTTTTTCTACGGAACTCTAAAAATACACACAAAAAACAATACTGAGTTCTATATAATAACATTAAGGGCGGAAAATGAAAAGCATTATCAAAGTGAAGCCGAAGCTGGACTAACAGAATAAAAAATAGAGCGAGCGTCAATATAATCGAAGTAAACCAAACAAAAATGGTATTAAGTCTGTTTACCTACCATTCGGGATTATGGTGGCGGGGTGAAACTGAGGCTAGGCCCGCACTACTCTTCCATTA
Source organism: Protodeltote pygarga (assembly GCA_936450705.2). NCBI lineage: Eukaryota > Metazoa > Arthropoda > Insecta > Lepidoptera > Noctuidae > Protodeltote > Protodeltote pygarga. Next base: position 6,624,270 of record OW388249.2, on the reverse strand, counting down.
GATAGGCAATTTGTTTGGCTACATCCGGGTAAGCCTTTAATCTCGCATAGCACTCGGCTCCAAGTGACGGCCAGTCCAGGGTTCGTCCACGCGTTTTACGAGTTCAGCTATTATTTTTGAAGTTTTAAATAGAGAGGTTGGATTGGAAATCCACGAACCGTTCAATTGGTTTTCTATTTAGATTTCGAAACGTATCAAGGAAGAGTAGTTTTATATCATTTTAGTTTTGCGACGTGCTGGTATCAGAATTTCAAAAAAGTTTTGCTAACGGTTTATTGATATCGCATTTTTATACATATAGAGTTAAGGCAAGTCATCATCTGCCTAGCCTTTTCCCAACTATGTTGGGGTCGGCTAAGGCAAGTATCACTAGTAAAGAAACGTGATCAAAGTCCGAAAATTGTGTGGGGTAAAACTGCGAATTAACGAAACTTATCACATTCAGAACAAAACTGACACTATAAACTATACTTTGTTATACTTGTTATACTTTGTATAACAATGGTTGCAAAAGCAATTCAAACACATTGATGTAAACAAGTCATCTGTAACATTTTTAATTAAATTCAAATTATTGAAATTGCTACAGATATAAAGCTAAATGGCGTTTGTGCAGTGGTGGAACGTCCGCCTTTGATGTAAGGGTTCATTTTAAAAAGTTTTTATAAAAACAACGTTTTTAACCAAGCTTTTATATTGGAATATCAAAACTAAATGTAAACTATATGCAAAAAATTGTATAAATGTATATGCAAAAAATTGTATCTGTGCCGTTGACCGCTGAAGAGTTCCTTTATCCGGAGCTAATCCTGAAAGTCGATTAAAGACATGCTTACTATAAAAATGTATTGTCATCGGAACTGAACTAACATGCAAAAATTTAACTTCATAGAATAAGAGGAAATGGTTCTAATTCAACTTGCAAGATTCCACCCCAACAAACACAACATTTGCAAGTAAAATAAAAGCTTGTAATAATATACTTAAGTAAAAAAATTTTTTTACGTAAACGGTTTTGTCATCAGAACTAAAGGTATGTGTACCAAATATCAGATCAATTTCTCAACAGGAAGGGGGTGAAATTTCAATTACTAAGTTTGAACCAAATAACAAACAGGGCAAGCTAAGTAAAACCTTTTAAAAAACAAGTTTGTTCATCTTTGTTAACACGTAATAATTATTATGTATTAATATTAACACGGTATTTTGGTAGGAACTTAAAAAACTCCACACGACACAATTTATAAAAAGTGAAAATACTCAAGTGTAAGCGTAACATCAACAACCACTTGTGCCACAAGGCGCGTCGGCTGTAACAAATTGTAAACTATTCTTCTTTCATTGCAGCTCATCAATAACAGCCCTTTTGGCTACGAGTTATTTAATTCTTTCACTTTGGGTAAAACATGCGTGCTATACACCTTACGATCTATCACCGGCCATGCTGCAAGATAGATTGAGGAACTTTTTGTACTGTTATAGTGGCTAAGCAAACGGGCTGCGGAAGCGATAATAGTTGGTAACTTATAGTCGCTTGTAATACTAGTGTTCATAATTATGGAAGGTAAGAGAAGATTAGGAAGGGGAAGATTATACCTTCGGTACTCTAATGTCAGTGGAACAGACACAACAGTACAAATATTGTTATTTTTATACCGATAATCTGTGGTATGCCGGGGGAACCGGCATATTCTTGCTGTTGGTTCTACCACCACAAACATTCATTAGTAGAAAATATTTGTATAACGTCTCGCAAATATTTTTATATAGTATTTATGCATACTTTGCGACGATATCCGCTCGTGATCGATTAGAAAAAATCGATCACGAGCGGGTATTGTCGCAAAGTTCTAAAATCTACAAATTCTGAGTCAAAGTCTACAAAATTCGAATTTTATTTAAATTCATTTTCAGTTCATTTGCCACCGCTTTCAGTCTTCAACTTTTTTAGCCTCCTAATAGTTACTCTTAATTCGACTAATTGGACATAACAACAAAAATATAGTGATTACAAAAACCAATGTTGCTATGTACAAAATAGGTCTTTGAGTGGTGGTAGAGCTACGAATGGTAGATTTAGCACAAATGGGCCGGCTCGACCGGGATACCTTCTCACAGAATATCGGTATGAAATAACAGTATTGGTTGTTTCGTTGGTCAGTATGCAATACTCTTGTTAGTGTTATGAGGCAGATGGCCACTTACCATCAGTTTATCCGCCTGAAAGGTTCTCATTTTTTTACAAAAAAGTTAACCTGTGACCTGTCAAAGGCCGAGAAACGAGACACAATAGAAAATTCATTATTAAGCGACTTCCGGCATCCATTTAGAACCTGCGGTTAAGTTGAAGATAAGTTTTATAATATTACGTTAATGTTGATCTAATTTGTTTTATCATCGGATGATTTCTTGCAGTCTTTGTCTATAGTATTTCTATAGAACAAAACTGCATGCATCTATTTATTAATACTGAAATAGTGACTTTGTTTTCAGGAAGACTTCTTTTGTTGATCAATTTAGCTCTTTATTATATGCCAAGCATCAAAGTATTTCGTATTTTGTGACATTAATATCTGCGAGCTACTTATTATTCCTGCTCTCGAGTGTAAAAGCAATTAATTTAAATCTGTTTTAAATTGAAATTGTCAAGTATATTGTGTAGCTTTAAGGAATAAATTACTTGTGCTTCTTGATGAATAATGTATATCAATAAGATACTCGTTTATTGTTTTGTAATACGACGTTATTAGTAATTACGTATTTTATCATTTTGAATGTTTCAAAAGTATTATATGAAAATAACTTATCAATCTTACCATCAGGTTATCCGCTTAACTTCACTTAATAAACTTAACTTAATAACTAGTAAATGTTTGTAACGATTTCTAAAAATAACAGTTTTCAGGCCATAATCTTTCCTTGAATTCCATTATACGTGTAGTTTTAGTAATAAACCCGATCAACCTGAAATCAACCCGATGACATTGCATTTTTATGGTACCTAAGCATGATTAGTTCCAGATAAATGAAGTTTTCAACGATTAATTTATTAATAGTGGACAAAGAAATTAGCTTGGCTTATTAGGTTGGCAGAGCTGCTAGTTAAGGATAAAGTTTTATGTAGAAGTTTGCATGTGATTGTGAAAAATCGTTTAGTTTTGTGTAGGCTTCAGTTATACGTTTTCAGAAAATATGTTAAAATGAAATTGTATTGATGACATCTTGAAAATATCACCTTATCTAGCGCCCGTGCCGACCTAATAGGTTTGCTATATATATCTACGTACAATTTTAATTTTCCATTGTTAAAGCTTGGTTAAAAACGGTGTTTTGATAAGAATATATTGTAATATGAGATCTTCTTCTTCTTATCGTATGGTTGCTGAACAGCCTGGTGTCAGAGTTTAAACCGCCCGTATGCCTCTGACATGGCTTTACACACCAGTGAAAAATCTCTCAGGTGTGCTGGTTTCATCACGATGTTTTCCTTCAACATTTTAGCAATTGATAATTAATTTATAATACGCACATAACTTACAGAAAGTCAGAGGTGCGCGCCTGGGGATCGAACTCGAGACCTCTGTCTTGTCAGTCGACGGTTATACCACTAGGCTATCAGTGCTAATAATAATATGAGATAATATTGTAATTAGTGTATGTTGCAAAAATCTGAACACGATATAATTATTAATAAATTCTGCTTGAATTACTTTAAAATATAAAGAAATCTGTACTCAATCAAACTGTACATTTTCGTCTATATTAGAAGTTATAGAAATACGGTTTTTTCCTTACCTCTATTTTCAGCTATTCAACGTCAATATAAATGGTACGATAAACTTCGGCAATAAATTCGAAACCTCAATGCCATCAAACTGAGATATAAAACAATATAAAACTAGTATAAAATGACACAAGTAGTAGGTATAAATAACAAAAAGTTATTTTTATAATATCTTTGAGGTTTCTTCGCAAACTTTGAACGCAAAAAGCAAATGATAAATCTGTGTAAGTTCAGAGAAAAATAATTGTGCTTGTAGAAACAAGATTGGAATTAGTTTGGAGTTGGATACCTACAAGTAAATTCCTTATTCCCCCGTGTGCTACCCATCAATTTCACAAACTTGCTTTTTCCCTATTCACGATATATGGACTGTTTTTGCGTCTGTGTTTGACGGGGGAATATTATTTTATGGAGCTGGAAAACTCTTAATAATATTTTAATGCAAAAAAATATTTGAATATTTAGCTAGCTATTAGTCTCGAATGTGTAGGCTTAAGATACTAAACGCTACGTGCAAGACTTAATTAAAAAGAAAACGGTTTTGAGATTATGTTTTTTATATCTAGGCAACATCATCATCTCCCTGCTCTTTACCCAATTTATATCTAGGCAACATGATTGTATATTAAGTGGGCAACAATTCTGCGATGGGTGGCAATAGGACTGGACTCTCAACCATGGAGGAGATTTCCTTTATGCTCTCAACTTACACATTATTCTCTTGTTATCATAATATACTTATTTACTATCAGGCAGAAAGTATATAATATTAATCAACAAATAGACATTGTAAACTATTTTGGGTAAAACCAAACATGCTTAACGTATTTTTTTTTATAGACTCACGCCTTTATTCCCCAGAGGGGGTAGGCAGTGGTGTGTAGTACACCCACGTTCAGCCGGGTATAGGGGGCGAGCCTATTGCCATTAACCGGGCACAATTCCAGACTCCGTGCTGCTACTGAGAATTTCCTAATGGAAAAACCCAATAACACTTTGCCCGACCCGGGGATCGAACCCAGGACCTCGTGCTCAGCAGTCGCGCTTGCTACCACTAGACCAACGAGGCAGTCACATGCTTAACGTACTTTAAAAAAATAAATTAGTCATAAATACAGTTAATTAAAACTTGGTTACCACCACGTAAATTATATTAGCCGGTTCAACGTTGCTTTCCAATTAATCAGCGCATTTAATTTCGATTACCGATTAATGCGCATAATTTTTAGATTTAATAAATTAACTGGAATAGAGTTAATCATAGTATTTTATTATTTTTGAACCTAATGCTTTAGCGAGAAAGTTGAAAATCTATTAAAGAAATTTGACAGATTTTAGTAGCTTGGCCTTGATGTACTGGCTTGGTGGTGATGTACTGGTACGACATTACGGTGGTGGTGATAAGGCAAATTCTCCAAATATTGTCTATATTATTTTAAAAATATATTGCAGGTTATCGGCAAAAATTTAACATAAAGCGGCGCGTAGTGAGAGAAAGTTCGCGCAAGTTCAAGAGTCTCCCACCTAGACTTAAAACCTATCGCGTAAACCTGCGCGGCAGAAATTTCAAACTTACCGAATTTCGGTCACAGCGGCCAATCTTAACGGAGATTAGCCACGCTGGAGATATTATAGTGCACAAGCGTGTGCACAAACACAGATGCACTCTTTATACTCTGACTCTCATAATCCGATCGGATGGCAATCTGACACGACTGGAGAGAGATCAGGCGCGGGGCCAACAGCTTTACGCGCTTTCTGAAGCACGGAGTAAGCTTATGAACAGACAGAGTAGCGCGCGTTTGGGTCAAACCTGAGACCTCTGACTTGCCAGTCAACGGTCACCACCACTAGGCTATCATGATTGTATATCCTTAGCCTTATCCCTCATTCGGTCTACCAAAGAGAATTAAAAATCGAGCGCAACTAAACTCACTTCACCTGTCAAGACGATTTTTTTTGACGCCATATTGGCGTGTGGTGATATCTATGGGAGTTCTTTACGCTTCTTAATAAATAAAGCATTATAAATGTTAGTGCCAATGTTTTTATAACAATCAAGCAGAAATTCTGGTTCAAATTGTATAGCATGAGGGTTCATTGTGATTATAATTTTATTATAATGGTTAAACTAAACTTTGTTCATCTAGATGTGATATGCATGAACAATATGTTCTTCAGTGTTCAATAGAGTTATGAAGAAGTTCCTCTATTATGTAGGGTTAAAAGAACAAGAACTTTATGTTTTTAATCCTAGTTTTTTTTAGGTCTTTTATGCATTGTTAATAAAAAACTATATTTAGATGGTTTGGACTTATTGAAACGATCAAATTGATTTAGGATAAATGACAAAAAAATGTAGCGAGAAAGCCTATAAGAATCTTTAACTTATTTAAAAAAAACCATCCGTATCAGTTGTTTTTTCAAATGTTACCTTTGAATATTTAACATTAAAAATAGATCAATCAGATTTATGAGGATCGAATAAAATTATCCAGCAGAAATATTTGGTTATTTATATAACATAACTACGTGTTTCACAGTAAAATGTAAGTTGACTATAGTGTCTCATATATATAAAATGTGTAATGATTGTGGGCAGGTGCGTCGCTCGCCCAAGGGTAGTTTCTCTCGGGCCATTGCACGTCGAAATTGCTTCGACACCAGAGCAAACTAACCATGTTTCACACCGCAGAGTTTACCAAAACATTTTATTTTAATCTTTTTGTAAATAAACGGCACAGCGATGCGATGCTACAAATTCTTAAAAAACAAAATGTTATGTTTTTCCTTCCGGCCGCCATCGCAACTATGTTTCACAACCAGATGTCTACGAGGATTTTATATTCTTTCATGGCAACCAGTTGTGATAGAAGATGGAATGATCACCACCATTTCTTTCTTTCTTTATTACTTATTATTAATTATATACTTAATATAAATGGGACTGGGCAGGACATGTCTGCCGTATACCGAACGACTTGTGGGTGGGCCCGCAAATCACAAAATTGGTGCCCTGAGACAGTGACACGCGGTTGCGGCAGACCTCTAAAGCGATGGTGGGACGAAGTGGATAGCTTCCTTAAAGATTGGCAAAACATAGCGCAAAATCGTGACAATTGGAAAAAATGGAGGGAGGCCTTTGCTCAGAAATAGAAGTACAGGCTAGTAATAGTATTATAAATTAAATAACAAGACTTATTACGAATATGTAGAAATTAATATTATCGTAAACAAAATCAAACAGTCAGTTTATATTTTGCGCGGAATTGACTTCATCTTATATTGATAGGTAGACAAATGCCACGGTATATAGCAACATACAAATAAACAAATTTTGTACAACAAACAAAATATTTCACAAAACGTAGCTACCGGTAAAAATTGGAAAGCAGGCTTTAATAAAATATCCTGCCGGATTGAACTAAAAAAAAATACAATTTTATACACGCGTAGTATATATGTCAAACAAACAACGTAACAAAGCACGTACATTTTGTTTACACAATGAAATTGATGTGTGCAGTTCGAATGCCGATCGGAAATTAACTGTGTGTTTAGGAACGAACAATAAGACGTGAAGTACATATAATAATAGCTGAGATGAGAGAAATTATTAATGCATGAAACCTATTTCTTGACTATCAGTTAAAATTAAGGTAAATATCACATCTTACCTATTAGTGTCTTTCTGCGGCCGACTGGGGCCGTACTATAAGGTGCTAGAACGATTATTCAGATCAGAGAGATAGCGCTATGTCTCCCCTTTGCGACTTATTCCTTTTCTTATACTCACACGAAGCGAAGTTTCCGAATGAATCCGAACCTGCGACACTTGGTGTATTGTGGTAAAGCTCTTACCAACTACACACCTATCAAATTTCAAGTTTCCTCTTTACATTGGCTTGAGACGCCTTGGTCGTGTTTGTTGGCAATTTTTAGAAGTTCTAAATTGAGATAAGACTTTACATTGTGTACTATCGTACTATAAAGAAATTACTTCACTATCACTACACAGAATTCATACTCTTTGCACGATCAAAAAACATACCTATTATACGATTGTAGCTCTTAGCGTAGACTATTGCTACGAGCTACGTGCGTAACGATTTTCGTAGGCTGGTCGTAGCAGAATGTTTTCTGGCTTTACAATAAAAAAAACAATGCTATGAAGTCATGTTGGTTTATTGCGAATTGCTTTGACCAATGACTTTTTTTACCTGTCAAGTTTAAACAATATTACCACATTATTATCTAATATACCTACCTATTATCTTTCATACGTAAATACTGTGGGGAAAACTAAAATAAAGTTTTTTTTTTTAAATGATGTTAATGATAAAAAGTTTATGCTTAAGATTGCTCTTGATTTAAGTTAGTTGTATTTTTACAATATACTTTTCGATTAAAAGAAGAGATAAATAAGAATGTATACAATTTGGATAGGTAAAAAAAAAGAAGTAGGTACACACAGTTGCAATGATATGATGGTGCAAAAAGGCTTTGTAACGAATCACTTTTCAGTTTTAGGAAACGTTGTGCATAAATGCACGTAAAATCCAGAGTGCAGTCGACGTGGTTTGTCAATTTTATTTGTTCATGCGCTGGTCAATTTTGTTTTGACAGTTTTGAGATAAATTTCAGAGCAAGGTATTTTAGTTCTGCATATCTGCATATGACGTAATAACATGGACATGGAGCTCATGGTTTTTAACGTAATAAATTATTCCGACTTTGTTTTATTTGTACTTGAGATTACATAAATACGACTGTTTGTTGAAGCTCATATTACTAGGTATGTTTATTTTACTATGAGTGGCTTGTGTTTCTTAATGTTTAAAATTAATAATGACAAATATGTATGATTATATTACACTAACTGCGCGATGTTTAATAATATAACAATAATTTGACAATGACTCTCGATCTACGATTACTGAGCAGATCAGGCAAAGCGGTTCTTTTTTATCATTTTGGGAATTTAGAAATTCTCAATAGCCTTGAAGTTCAGAACTGTACTCACTATAAGACAACAAGTTTAACTTGTGTTTCATGAGACTTAATTTATAATTGACAAAAAATTCTTATTAAAAAACAAAAAACCCAACTGAGAGACTTAGAGAGAGAGAGTGAATAGGTAGTTGATGCCTCCGACTGCGTTTGAGAATACTGAGTAAACTATGATCTATCTATAACTTGATTCTATCTTTTTAGTTAGCAGTCGGGTTTTTTGCTTTTTAATAATAATTTTTCTGTGTGAAAAATCTCGATTTTTACTGACATTAAAATGAAATCAGTGAATAAATGTCACTCTTACGAATGTCTTTGCATCATTAATAAGAAACTTAAACAGAAGATGGACTCTAATTCTAACTCCAATTAACAAAATATGTGGAACTTCTGCCTTGTCAAGGAAGTCAATTAAGAAAACCGGCCGTGAAAAGTACGTTCATTAGTCTTAATTTAACTTTGTGTTTGAATTAGAAATATTTAAACAGATGGCAATAATCCTTAATCATTCTTTAGAATCATTAAAACTAGACATAAATACGTATCTGTATTTACATTATATTATTTATTTTACATATATATCATTATATCCTTCACCTGTAGCTTAGGCGTTGAATGTCCCTTGGATAGTAATTATGTACTTACCGCCCGTGTAGCACAACGAAGTAAATCTTGCTGTAAAAATATGTCGTCGTTGAATGCATGCCAATGTATGCCAGTAAAATAATATTATAAAACTGCTTTTTGAAAATTAATACAGTAAACAATGTCCACTTAAAGTAAAGTACTTTATGCGGTTTTATCGCATTTGGCTAATTCTTACAGAATTCTTACTTACTTAAGCTCTGAGCTTAAATTAGTAAAATAAAAAAAAAACAGAAAATTTAAAAATGTATCCTTAGCATGCCAAAAAATAATCTATGCTAATCCAGAAAAGCCTATATTAATTTATTTATCTAAGTAATGATTAATAACGCGTTAAAATCTGAATATCTAATTAACACCAAGTGACGGCGTTTATATTCACGCAAATCTTTGTTCTAAAACGTATCTCGCTGTTAATTTATCTTTGTTAAAAACTTAATTATGGCAGGAATGAGCGTCGGTGGACATGCCGACGTGGCGAAGACAATGCCAGTCATTGTTATTGTTTACAAAAGCGCCTCACTAACTTTTACTGCAGCCTTAAGCGTTATTTAGATGACATTATGTAATTTGATAACCGAAATAAACTAATTAGCATAAATGTTAGTTAAAACTTTATGGATTCTTGTCGTTGAGGAGAAATTGAGTTACTTTAGATTGATGTCTTTATATTTTGCCACCTCTTTAGAGGGGCCGTTTAAATTTCCTTGAGAATATTTCTGACAATGTTCTTAAAATACTATTTCATATCAAGATTCGGGCTCGACTAATATTTATCTGCAAAAAAAAACAAAGATTATGTAGATTATAATGTCAAACAAGAATAAAACGATGCGATAACTTTTTATAATTGTATTTTAAAAACAAACCATCATAAATTTAATCACTTATTATATAATATACACTTTTATATTTAAACCTTAGGCAAAAGCTGGATTTTTTTTTGTGAAAATACGAACAAATAGGTAATAATAAATATAAATTTGGAAAATTATTCAGTGCACGGTTGCAGACTCCAGAAAAATATACAGTGACATGAAAGGACAACATGTCTGCTTATCCTTTTCAACGCTCGCTATTCGTGCTTGTCGTATTTGTACTCTCCGGGACCCAATTATTTAGTTTTAACGAACTGCACACAGCTCACTGAAACTCTAACTTAACTGAAATTTGTTTAATTGTTATTGTAGAAAGTCTGTAGGGGAGACCTTTATGATATCTTACCCTCAGCAGTCAGCAGTCTTGAATAAAACTTGCGAGTTATTATTGTGCTCAGAAGAGTTGGGGTTATGGAAGGAATATCTGTGTACCCGCATGTAGTTTAAATTGCGTTTCCTTTGAGGGGGCACAAAGACGGCTGCATGCGAGAACTTCATCTAACGGAAGACTTTGCCAACGGCCTTTTTCAGGGAACACAACTTTAGGATTGGCGCCGTGCTAGCGAATCAAAAGCTGCTAAGTTAGCAACCAACTCCGCATCCATCTTTTCTTCAACTCCATATTCTCACTTTAGATATTAAACTTATTTAAGTTCAAGAACAATCTCCGGGACTTTCGAACAATCTTCATAGAAAGATATTTTCCATCTTCCGAATTCACAAAAATAAATACTTACCTAGTTTTCTAAATGCTTTTTTCTATAGTATGTCTCAAATTGGCTGTATATTATAAATTTAATTAGTTACATATTAGATTACAGGACTGTAATAGTAATATATCTTCTACTAATACTTAAATCTGTTTGTTGTTTTGTTCTACTTTCACGTAGTTACGAAGCAACTGTAGATATAATTGCATAGAGATTAAGAAGCGCCGAAGGGTCGAAGAGTGACATGAGGTACTTTTATCTGGTGAAAACTAAGACTCCTGAGGAGTGAAACCGCGAGTGTATTTTTTAAATATAAAATCATAAAATAATTATACTGAGCCACAAAATAACACTATGTCACAATATAAATTGATTTGACAAATATATTTATAACTTCATGAAATAATTAGTGACGAACAGCAGGAACAGGCACTTATCAGTTATTGCAACTGCCTGCCAACTAAATAATAATATAGAAAAATTCAACACACCAAATACTTGTCGGTACTCCGTTATAGCAAGTGAAGGGCAAAATAAAAGTAATAGTTCGGAACGATCTTTAAAAGAAGTTTCCGTCTTAGAAACCTCAAAGGCAAGAGCGGAAGTTTAAAGAAAGGCAGAGGCGAACATTTCAAATGGAAAGTTTAAACTGAGGCACGATCGAACTGATAAAGCTTCGCTCCAATGTTTGCTTCTATAATTTTGTTAAACTCTAGTGGCTCCAATCAAACGTAAAAGACGGCTTGTAATCAGTTCTTGGCACCGCTCTTCGATGGCATTTCGTGAAAGTACCTAATATATACGGGTTGGAATTCTCATAGTGTGTTTTTTATATTGATAGAAAGGAGTTGTTGTATCATGTTGGACGTATCTGTATAGGTATCTGTTCGTGTTTACAGTGTCATAGTAATGAAACTATATTACTTAGGTACTACTAAAATGTTACCTTTAATATGAAATTCGGTAGTTTATTGTATTGTTAAGTTACCTTTGTGTTGGCCAAATTCATCTATTTATTGCTTTTTGGTAGGTACCTACGGTATGGTATATGGAATCAAAGAAATTCTATGAATCCAAAGATATAGTTTGAATGTCTTTGTTTCAATCTCCTTGTATGGAATCGACAAAATTTAAGCATAGAAATAATACACAAATTGCTTTCTTTCATTTTATCTATTTCAGTGTAACAAACATTATTCATAATTTTATACGTAGTATCTACCTATTAAAGTTAGGTTTTTCTCAGTTAATCTAAGGAGGTCAAAGTTTACTTAATCAGTTTAGTTTAAGTATCTAGTCTTTAAAGAACCGATGAGGCAAACTTTGTCCTGAACTATTTACATCTAAACTAAATTATGATCTAGTTACATAATTGATACTTTCAATATTACACAAGTCTGCTATCATTAACGAAGGTATTACAAAATATTGATAAAGCTGATACCATAATGTCATAGGACTAAATGGACATTTACCAGGGGATATTGAATACAGTGACGAGTTTTTGATGAAAATAATCACATCAGTTTATTTATGGTACATAATATGATGAAAACTACAGTGATATTATATTTTGAGCTGGTTTTGTGCGGAATTATGTACTCATCCAATGGTCGGTCTGCATTTTTAAAAATTACATTGTGTGCCTATGTCATCTCATTTGAACACAAGGAAATTGGAATACTGTCTTGCATTAAGTACATTTCCCATGAACTTAATCAAAACGTCATTCAATTCAGAATGCAAGCGCATGGAGATTGAGCTACGAAACAGTCCTCGTAACATTAACTGCCTTAATTATATATTGCAATTCTCAAAGTAAACGTCGAATTATTCGTTTGATTGTAATAATGGTCGAAGCATCAAGCTCTTCAAAGGTACCATTGCTTCTTTTAATAAAGTATAAAATCAACTGAATGAATTATTTATTAAAGATAATAGAGCCATGCTTGTACAGGAAAATCGGCGAAACCAGAAAAAACCCTCTCGCAGAATATCGGCGTGAAATGCGTAACAGTATTCATACTGTTGTGTTTTCTACGGTCAATAAAGAGAACCGGGGGGCCCAAGCTCATCCTATACAATAATGGCCGGCAACAACGGATCAGCATTGGTTCTGGAGTTACGGTTGATGTGCGGCGGCCATCAAATGACCTGCCTCAAACAGGAGGCGGGTCAATTGATGGTAATGGAAACAACGAACACGTTTACTCCATTTTTCATAAATAAATAAATAGAACTGCTAGTCTTACTTGATAATTCAGTAGCGAGAGCTCGCTACTGATAAATCGCGCTTTCAGATAAATCCTCACATAAAACATAATGAATAGTAAAATGACGTGAGTCCGTTTTCAGTCGACGTAGTTCACTGTATTCAATATCTGCTTCGTCATTATACTAAATTTATCAGCAGCAGCATACAAAAACGGAATGTGCAAAATATTTTCTATTCGAATGCTCCAATTTTATTATTTTCTATTTTTTTAAAACCTTTAGTTATAATATATTTGTGAAATATTGCATGTGTGTAACTATGTTTTCAAATTCAATTCCTATGAAGTGCTGCAAATTCACGACCGAATGACGAAATTTTATTTCGTTGTGTTTGAATTGTGTAGAAGAAAATTTATTTTTGTGCAATATACAATTTTTTTGCAGTTCAATTTTTTTTATTATTCTGATGATGTGTATTGTTCGACGTTATTTTATTTCAATATTTGAATTGCCGATATAGAGTTTTTAGAATTAAGAATATATTTTATATTGATACCTAAATCAGATAAATTTATTAAAGAAGCATTATAATTGCTTACAAGCATTAACAGCGAAGAATACAGAGAAAAATAACTTAAGAATTTACTTTTCTACTATTTAATTGACAGTAAGATAGTTACTTAACAAACAGCCATTTAATGCTACATAAACAAAATTTATAAAAAAATACACAGTAGATACTTATGAAAAAATAAAATGAGCACAATTATTTCATTGAAGCGATATTTTTCCTACTTATCCAAAAAGTCTTTGGAGGTGTTAATCTATTCTATTTATTTATCTAAAAGATTCGTTTAAGCATTCACATTCAATATTTACAAGTTACATTTGTTCCATTTTTTACACATACCTAATCTTTTTTTTACTAATCCTAACTAAATTTAAACTCGTACTATAGTGCCGATACAGCTTTGCTGTCGAATAATTTTCACGCTACAATCAAAATATGAGTCTAAAGGACTCCTCCATCCTTCTTACGTTCGTTATTTTGAGTCTTTACTCGCAAAGAGGTTGTTTGATAGCTTTAAATATTGCCACTAATAATTCTGTCTTTGTAGCTTTCGCTATGCAAAATTAACACGTAATAACGTACACTTTTGCTGTCAAGCATTGTATTTCATGATGTATCGTTATTATTTATTACACTATATATGTATAATGTTCAACACAAAAACGCATATCTTTGCAAACATTCTGAGTGAGTTTTTAAATCTTATAAACTAAAAAAAAAACTGAAAGCTTTTGCTATCCAAATTTTGCATGGACAACTCATTTGGCAAATGAGTTGATAACTATCATACACAGAGATTTATCGATTCGAAGATTAATATAGAAAATATGGAGTAATATGCAGCGACTTTATTTTCTAGGCGAAAAAGTATCGTAGTCGGCACTATATACAGTGGATTGAGTCTAAAAACACAAAAATAATAAAACAACCATTCTCAAAACACCTCGGTCAGAATATTTTCGACGTACCGTTTGATTCATGTGCTTGTTTGTAGGAGAGAGCTCCCTGCAGTCAGATTTATATCCGTAAATAAATCAATGAAATTTAAACCATACTTACATGAGTTTTTCATTTTTTTAATGTAGTTGGATTTATTGTGTCCACTAGTTACTAAACATATCTTTTGCGCACAAACAAACAAATGAATCGAATCAAAAGTAAAATATTGTAAGAGAAGCCAACTCACAACTTACTATAGAACTAAGTATTTTTTATAGAATCGTTAGGTTGGCATTAGAAATAGTTTCTAATCAATGATAATATCGTCGGACTCTTCACAAGTTTCTCGTTCAAAAATCTCATATGCAAATGTGTAAAACATCGAGCTCACAATATCTACATTCAATTCCCACTGTTTTTTGAAGTGGTAACAAAGAATACATCGGTAACAAAACAGACGTATTTGAACTTCTATATTTTATCCGTACACAATACGCATTTAGAGGTATATATATACATATACGAATACAAGAAAATATGGGTAAGATTGATGAACATGTTGGTGACACAATGTAATCGTTTCACGAACCTTCGAGCCGATTAATATGAGCCAGAGGTAGAGGAACCAAATATTTTTCCTGTTTTTGTAACGTAATATTGATAAATGCATATATATATACAGTGTTACTCCATCAAGTCCAAAAATTGAGTGAAACTTTACGTCGTCAATAAATGACGGGAAAAATAATAAAATCTTTAAAAAATATAAATATATACCTATACATTACTAACGGTAATATGCTGTAAATTTTGACCCAAGTAATCTATCGGGTTAACAATAATGATTGTAAATGGCAATGAGGATTAAATACAATTTACCCAAAGCAATAAAACTGACATTTTTGTTTTAACCCAAGGGTTAAAAACTTACAGCATTTTCTTTACAAAGGGTCCACCGTTGCTCATTAAATCAGAAGAATCTTCATAAATATAAAAAAATAAAATGAATCATTATATTTAAATGTTTGAGAATGATTGTAGATCCTTTCCTCACTTTTCATTACTTTGCGCAATCAAAATTAAAATCCTACTTGCGCTACTACCTTCTTAAGGTTGGAAAGCCTTTCAAGGTTGTTATTACCTTTTTAAGGTTTGTATGGTATATATCTATGAAATAACTGCTTGGGGCTTTCTTCTTGAACTACAAACCCAATCCTAATCCAATATTAATATTCAAAAGTTGCTAATATTTAAACGCACGTTGCCATTAGTTAGTATATAAATTGAGATTGGATCAATTGTTCAAGAAATTACTCAAATTAGCACCTAGTAAATAACATAATGTACAAAAAAACATAATTTTAGTAATAACAACTTTAATCTATTTCGTCCCTTGTACACACACGAATCCATCCAAACACTCCATAACCTTTTCACTTATTTTCTTTACAAGCTTATTTTAGGTCAACAGTCACGCACTCCGTTTAGTTCCCTATGTTTTCTAAAGCATCAAATTCGTTATTTCGAAATCTCGTAATTTCGTACCTTTAAGTCTCACTGGTTACGTAACTTCGAATCTCACTAGCGCGTTTAGAAGCATCTTGAAAGTTTCACTAACACTTTCCAAATTCTTTCGTAGCTTCGAAGTCTGTGTATTGTCTTTTATTTCTTCAAGTTTTCACTAGCGTCATCCGTAATTTCGAAGTATGTTTCAGAGAGTCAGTAGTGGTATACACAGGATGAAAAGTATGTGAAGCAGGGTGCTAGTGATACCGGTGGCCGCAGCTGACGCGGCGGGAACAGGCGTTGGCGGACCCAGTCGATTGTTCGCGCGAACAACTTGGGAACGCCATCTTATTGTGTATAGCGGTTGCTGACGGGATAGTGCTACTAACCTATAGGATAAAGAAAAACATTTTATAAATAGTACCCAAGTGTAACAGTCCAATAAATAGTTAATTATTTTTATGGCGCTCCTTCATACCTACATAAGTAAAACCTATTATAATCTCCCTCACCTTGATTTTGATAGAAGATCTTTGCCCAGTAGATTAACAGTGAGTACAGGCTGGTAATAATATCTTATATTTTAGGGTGCATTATACATATAAAAATAACTTTTTAACGAATTAGGATCGCGTTTTTTTAAATCTACCCTAACGCTTTCGAACCTTTGCTTTTGAGGTCGCAGAAAGACTGAGTGTCAAGCGCCGTAGCAGATTTTCTAAATTATCTTGGATCTACCGCCAACTTCAATTATATTACCCCACCCTATTTAATTATTAAGTTGTAATTATTTATGTATTATTGTATATCCGTATTAACAATGCATTTTCATAAATGGCAATGAAACACTAAGAAACTCACACTCGGCAGTGAACACATTTAAACTGTTAAGACATTTAAAATTATATCTCCATAAGCAGGATTTTTATTAAAAAATATACTTTTTATTTACCATACATCGTAGCACAACAGGCTTCCATAAAAGTAAACCCTTTCAGTTTTCAGCCGGACCCATTGCTATTAGCCAATAACAAAAGCTTCGTTTTACAGGAAAAAAGTGTGGTTAAAATCCAGGGTTTTTAACACCAAAGCCTGCAGTGCGCTTAAAACTATAAATGCAGCCCTCCTGAAGGTACCAAAAACAATAATTTGTGCCTACCTCTCGATTCATAGACAAAGGTATATTTTCACACGTCGTTATTTAGGATTTACATCTAAAAATGTCATTTTGGAAACACGCCACGTACCCTCTTACGGCTTCCTCTAATATGCACAAAGAAAAAAGATCTTTGTACCGAGAAAGTAGCTAAATAAAAGCATGCGCTCTTACGTATTTGGCGCGTTGGTTGGTGTATTAAAGCCGAGGGCCATTCATAAATAATTTATCGTGGCGTTTTTCTTTCTTTGGAAATTGTTTAGATCGCGCGTAAAGCTCGCGGAAAAATTCTTTTGACTTCTAAAAGAACTAGATGTGTATTGACGCTTATCGAATATGAATCAAGTTACGTACAAGGTACTTATAACGGTTCAAAACGATTTGTGCTTAATTTCTCGATACGGATTTATATATTATCCAAATTATGGTTTACCAAGATCTGGATTATTTACCAGCAAATCCGTATTGTGTTCCATAATAGGTATTATATTCGTGGAATGAAAACACATTTTAGGTACCTACATGGCTTTAATTAGCCGGGCAATTGATCTCGTCAACGCGGATTATGTATCCTATGTGTGAAATTCATACATACCTTATGACTACAGTGTTGAGCCGCCAGGGAAGCGTGTAAGTATGGTTCTTATGTCGTGCACAGAAGGTATAAAGTAGATCGCCGGCGGCGGCCGCCAGCCCCGCATCGCTGTGCGCTCCCGGTCCCGACCACTCGTGCAGTGTGATGTTCCATGAACCGCATGACTTATCCTATGGAAATATTTTTATGGAATATCGCGCATAATTGAAACAACAGCAAACAATGCGCGAATTCGACATAATTATATGCAACAGGGAATTTGGAACCCACATGTTTGTCTTGATAAGTTAATATTTTACACGCAAATAGATGGTATCATCGAAATTCAATTCCCAAATGCCAGCGCAATTTAGGTAACAATATTGGTCACTACTGTAACAGTTTACCTGTAGGTACTTATTAAAATGTTTTTACATTTTCCACGCTGGAAAAAGGTATTATATAGTCCTTTATAATGTCAATTGAGTTCCCACCGCTGTAAAATCCACGAGAACAAATTGAAGTCGAGAAGATGAGAAAAATAAAAATAAGAACTGAATAGCTTTTTATCGCGACTTACCTGTTCAGACGTGATGTCAATGAACAACTGCCGCTCAACGTTGGAGTCTAATACCCAAGTGCATTGTTGATAGAAAAACTCGTTCAGACTACCCGTAACTGACACGTTTCTCGACGATATTTCACCTACAGAGAGAAAAACAAAATGAAGTCCTTGAGAAGAATATAATAAATTTAAAACGCGACAGCGAAACAGCTACCTACGTGGGCAATAATGCGACGTTAAGGCAACACGACGAGTCGCCGCAATAGTGACGTTGTAATTGGAACTTTACGATCTTGTTCAAGGTTTTTTTCGAGTCAGTGTTACCCTAGGCGGCGTGAAACTAGGTCGTGGCACGTAATTTTCTCGGACGCGCCCCGCTGCGCCACCGAGAACAATATCCGACGCGTTTTTCCAAACGTCTGAAACGCGCGTCGAATGTCAAATAGGACTGTTTGTTTTTCGCTTTATGTGATTGGGGCTCTATGAAGTTCATTGAAGATAAATTGTCGATTATCTGACCTTTTCGTTATGATATCTTCATCGAATCGTCTCTGTTTTGTTTTCGTGTAATCTTCACAATAAGACATATTGTTTACAGGTGAATGCGTTTAGCATCATTATTGGCTTACCAGAGTGAGTGGTGTATGTGCGCTGACCGCACATGGCGTCATCGTTGAAACTATATGCGGCTGCGTAATCAAAACCGCGGCTCGCATATGTGTAATGAGCCACCGAGTACTCCAACCGAACGCTCGTCCAACTTCGCACCACAACAGGCAACCAGGCCGCCTGGATAAAAATAACAATAGGGAAGATGCACTATTTTTATTTTTGTTTTCATTTTAAAGAATTCCATGTAGAATAGACCACAAATATATTAAAACAATTAAAATATTGTAATTTATCGGAAAAAATGCTGTTTTAAATTGACAGTTTGACAGTTCGCGCGAAAACGGACCTATGGTACTGATGACGTCACTCTTGTCTGTCAACAACTTTCAATTTACATTTACTTTTCATTTTAACTTTTGCTTTTTCGAGATTATTTGTAAAAAATTAAAATGGACTATCCATCGACGTCAGGTGATTGTAACAATACCATTAATATTCAGATAAAAAGCCGTGTTGACTCATGTTTTGTGCCAATGTGTCCATCTACCTCAACAAAGTTTGCAAATAAATTATTTTTGAGTGGACCTTCTGACCCAAAGCTGAGAAAAAAGTGGTTTCAAGCTGTGAAGACAAATGGTGCACACCCTTTGCTACACTCCGACCAAGCTTTGCGTTTCATTAATAATGGCTGTAACCCGATAACCTTCTTTACGTTCTTTGTGCTCCGGAGTAACTCTACTTTTTATTGTACATAATTCTCCTCCATCTCTTTTAATTTGGACATGGCCGATTGCGTTATCGCCGTAAGATTCTCTTGTCGAGCTGAAATAACTGCTATATGTAGAAGCCGCTGAATAAAATACAAAGTTTAACAACTATGAATGACTATGATGTATACATACCGTAGTAATTTAGCCCCTTTCATTTCTACACCTGAAAACTCTGCACTTTCGATAAAAAAAGTTACAACCATGTCAACACTAACTCTAGGTAAACACCTGGAGTCTGCTTTGATAAACCCAACTCCCATTTTTATTAAAAAAACGCAAATAATATTCCCATAAAATAATATTCACCTTTACAACCATAACGTCAAATAAGTTGTCAAAACAAGTGTGACGTCACGAAACGCTAATTCGTGTTTTAAAATACGTATTGTTTCAAGTCATTTTTAAATCGTAATTATTGTAAAAAAACAACAATATGTAAAATAAAAACGTTGCAGTAGCATTTCTTTTATATGTTTTTAACATTTTAACCATGAAAATTTCATAAATATTACATTTGCATCTTCCCTATTGTAAAAAATATTATTCACTCCAATCCGTAGCTAAAATAAGGAAAAAAGCGCAATTCACAATCATCGTAATAAATCATATCTCTAAGATCTTTTATTTGATAAAAGTTCGCCTTGATATTCACTCGTAGCTAGTAAAAAAGTAAATATTTTCTTTAGATTCGCGGCGAGAACATAAAAGTAAGGTTTCGATACGCACCGTCATCATAACCGTGCGAACGTGTACAGGGTATTGACAAATTCAGCATGTAGCGGAGCGCTGATGCTACGCAATAGGCATACGTAGGCCGCTACTAAGTAATTGAATTTTCAGGAGCGAGTCTCTGAACTGTCGCCCCGAGCTGCGTCGTCGGCTGGCCACTAATAACAGGGGCGGACGGACGGATGACATGCCGCCAGTTAGGCCATGTTTTATGAGGACCGGGACATGGACCGCCACGCCGCCGTCCGATATTGTCCAAAGTTCATTTTGCAACAATGCGAGTCGTAACAATTTGCCGCGCATGGCGTCAAGCGATGACGGGGGTATAGCAGTGTTAATAATTAAATTATGCGCGCGTTCCGCAATGTCAGATAACAAAGCTGTGTATCATTATTATTTCTTCGTTTTTGTTACACTCTCCCCATTCGTTTAGACACATCAATATAAATTGAAAATAAATATACCAGAAATAAACCACCGTCCTCCGTACAATAACAATGCGCGATACCATCTAAATAATTTTCATTCGAGAAACGACATTATCGTTTCTCGAATTCTGAATAAATTTCTAACATAAACAATTCAGAACTCCATCGCTTCAATTTCGTTGACATAGTTATTCCAGGGAGTAATAAACGGAAGCCATTTTTATTTATTTTGTGTTGGCAAAAATTGCAAATTTAAATTCAACATTCAAAACCTCCATTGAGATCAATGTTTACCTTAACTTAGCTGTCATATCAAAAGAAGTTAATATAATATGGCCCTGAAAGAGTAGTAAACATGGTAACTAAATTATTAAGCGGCATATTTGCTTTTATATAGGAGTCCCTATACGGTCGGGTGGTCGTTCCGCGCTTTATTGCTGTTACATACTTAATAGTAACCCTCTTACTTAATTATGCGGATCGCACCGCAACCGGCCGCGGCGCGCGTCGGCGTCGTCGTCACGGCAAAGGGATGCCTCGTCCTCGACCGTGTTAGCATAAAGCCCCCGTAACACGATTAAATTATTTGTTGTCGTATATTCAGATCTCGCAATAATCAGAGCTCTTGTTTGTCGAATATACCGTGTTTATTCTACTTGAAATTGAAATGTTCAAAATAGCTATTATAATATAAAATAATAAATTAACAAAACAAATTAAGTAATTTGTTTGGAAGCTCTGTATTATGTATCCTGTGATTTTTCCTATCGATTACCCTCAATGTTTCCCTTTCAAACAATTAACGTCAATTTTCTTGTCGATGCTTTCCGAATATTTCATTCGCTCAGATAGCTGTAATGAACGTCAATTCCAATGACTGTCACGTCGAGCACTGTTATTTTTTGAATTGCAAATAAGGGGCCGCTACGTCATAAAGTTATAGGTTCCTGTTTTAAATCACCTCATCTTGTATTCCGAGTGGAACAGGTATTGAGTGTTTTAGGCATTTTAGTATCTAGGTACTCTTCAACTGGAAAATTGGAAAAGAAAAATGTTGCTATAAACTTATCTAAAAAATTATTAAAAAGTATGATGATGTGAAGAAAAATGAGATTAACGGTCCCGAAGTAATAAAAATTGAGTATCGTTTTGGCTTTACTTGATAAGTCTTAACTTAAACACATATCCCTCTGACCTGAAAGTCCCCACATAAGCAAGACAAATGCGTGCCATCGCCGGCCACCAACGCAATATGGTCGTGGTAGTAGAGCGGTGTGTTAGAGCGGCACTCACAGCCCGCGTCCCCGCATGCCGTGCGACAACCGCCCGCACCCACCACCGTACCTGTCGGCTCCGCGCTCCACATGCGCTCCAGACGTTGGATCTAAACATAATAGTAAATTATAAGTAAATTTAGTAATAATAAATAGGCGTATTTAAATGAGGACTATTTCTCGAAGCAAATCTAATACTATTTGTATTTTTCTAGTCGAGAAAGACAAAGGTTTTCACTTTGAAACTCTAGTAACGTAATTACGTCATGTAATAGGAGACGTTACAACGGCAATAGGCTGGGACTATGAATAGATTTCTGCTATAACAATGCTCTTTAAACTGTTATAGCTGATAAAAATTACCTGTAGAGTGAGATATATATACCTATACAAAAAAGTGACTGGTTTACGTGTTACAAAAATCGCATTTGTAATAATTTACGATCGCGAGATTATGGACCTAACAGGGTCTGCAAGTTTAATTTAACATTGTAACCCTGTCTCAGTTTAATTAACTAAAATATTTACTTACTAAACGATCAAATAATCCATCAACCACAAACATCCATTACTTTTTCCAACATGTAAAATAAATATTTTTAATCGAATAATAGCCATTAAAAGTTAACCGTTGTCCACTACAAAATACTGCGTAATCAACTGCCTGCCACAATGAAATCTACAGGAATAAAAAAACATTTGTCAGCACAACATTTTGCGGAATAACTTTACCATATTTCATCATACCTATTGCAAGTTTAATTTGTAGGCGTGTGTATTTTCAAATTTCAAATTGAAAATGGTTTAAAAACAGCTTGTTTCTGATTTTTACATTGCAATATAAACACCGAGAATATTGTAGACTTTTCAATAAAGGTAACAGCCATTTAAATTGTTGTAAGTATATTTCAGGGCCTTAGTGTTTTTTTTATAGAAAAGGAAGTAAACCAACAGGCTGTCACCTCATGGTAAGTGACGTTGAGATTATCGTCGTATTTTTATTAATTAATTTTCTTAGAAAATATCCAGACATGCTTTGTGACTTACAGGTTGCGGGTAATCGATTTTATCTTTTTACAAAAATTTCAAACTTTAGTATTTGTAACCATAATACTTCATATAAATATTTAAATTGGTTATTGCCGAAGTTATAAGCTCTTGAAATTTCTGGAAGGGGTTATCGCTATGCTCTTCCCGCGAAAAGACAATCACTCCGATCCGCATGGACTTTATTTGATGTTACGTAGAAATGATGTCATTTTAATTAAGTGCTATCTCTGTCCAGCTACAATTTTCAAACTCGTCATCAATTGACTAAATTAATTTTTTTCAGACGTTTTATTTTATTTTAATTTTCTACACGGTGACATCAAATACACACATCAAAAGTGTCTAGGGATCAAGCATTTTTATGCGGATTTCTTGAGATTGAGATGTGGCTTTGTAATAAATTTATGATTTTATAAATTTATATGGATCCTTTTTGGTGCATTTCATAATTTGAATCAGGAACTGTGAATCAAATTCGAGTAAAAGATGAAAATCAGCTGTCAATATTTTCCCTATAAAAACATACAACGCATTGAAGACATTATTAGTGCTACTGTTTCCCTACTACTGATTAAAACCAACGTTATTATGGAGCGGCGACGTCATTTAAGCAGGGAAGAAATGCTCAGAGCCGTGGGAATGATAGAAGCTGGTTCCCGGCAACGTACTGTGGCTTTAGCTCTGAATACAAGTCAGAGTGTTATCAGTCGACTTTGGACACGTTACCGAAGCACTGGTACCGTGGCTGAGCGCCATGGAGGACGGTATCGCTGCACCACACGGAGACAAGACCGATACATTCAAATCTTAACTCGAAGAGCTCCAACAATAACCGCCATGATGTTAGCCGTGAGGCTTCATCACTCTTCAGGGAACTTAATTAGCGACCAAACAGTCAGAAACCGCTTGCATGAAGTGAACCTTCATTCCCGAAGACCGCTACGGGTACCACCTATAGCAATGCACAATCGTAGGATTCGATATCAATGGGCTCTTGAACACAGAAATTGGGCAGAAGAACAATGGCGTTTCGTGTGCTTTTCTGATGAGTCTCGTTTTGGTATGAGACCGGATACAAGACGTATACGACACTGGAGAACCCCTGGACGCCAACAGCGATTAAAATCCTGCCAGGAAGTCCATCCTTATAGTGGTGGAACCATCATGGTATGGGCGGGTATTTGGATCGGCGGAAGAACTGAGTTGATTTGGATCAGAGGCAACCTCAACGCTCAAATTTATGCTGAGACGATTGTATCAGACGTCATCGTTCCTCTACAAGTGCAAATCGGTCCCTTATTTCAGTTAATGCATGATAATGCACGACCGCACACCGCAAGAGTTGTAAGACATACTCTCGCCGCAGCTAACATCAATGTCCTGCCCTGGCCTGCTCAGTCGCCAGACTTGAACCCGATTGAGCATGCATGGGATATGCTACAGAGAAGAGCTCTGCCGAATATGGAGGGTATCCCGTCGCAAGAAGACCTTTTTTTGTTGTTGCAACGAACATGGGCGGCCATTCCACAGCGTGATTTGGATGAACTCATTTTGAGTATGCCAAACCGATGTTCTTGTGTTGTTAGTGTTCGCGGTAGAAACACGGATTATTAATTGTTTAAGTTACCCAATAAAATTTTAAAGAAAACTGTTATTTCAGTCTTTTTTTTGAACTTTAATGTTAGTGGTTCAAATGTCAAAAATCCCTTTATTAGGAAAATGGCAAATTTCTTTATTAATGCAAAGGTGACTTGGTTTATCGTTACTGTGACAAACGAAAACACTTTATTTGATGAATCCTTAAAGAAAATTTTAATTAATATCAATCAGGAGAAAAGTTATTGCAAAAATATATGTTGATCCCTAGACACTTTTGATGTGTGTATGTATTATAGAAGTCATCTATATTGTCCAAATAACTAATCTATGGTTTGTTAAATAACATTTAACCGGAAACTGAGTAACATATAGTTTATGGACAGAAACCAACCTTTATTATAACGACCTATTTAGCAGGAGATGTATATTGCTATTAAGTCACTTACCTCGATCGTCACGCTCTGATTAGCCGCGGGTATAAACCGGTGCGTGCAAAGCAGTCGCTCTTCAATGTTCCAGAAAATGTGATGATGTGAAGGGGCTGATACTCCTCCATGGGCCGGAGATGCCAACCCATAATGCGTAGCAGCGCAAGTTTCGTCTGGAGATGCCGTACCTTCATGTTGCTCTATCCAAGAATTATAAAAATATTGTAACGTATTAGTAAACGAACGGGAATTTTTCTGAAAATTCCAAGTGTTTTGACAGAGAGAAATGTAAAGAGAGTAAGAGGCACTTTAAGCTGTTTATAATATTCAGAAATAACATCTTAGCACCCGTCTCTAATGAAAGTCGATAAAAATATTACATTCTCTTTTATAGTAAAAACTGGTGCTAAAATGATTTTCTTGAAGCTCAATAACAAAATTATATTTTTCAAAGTCTGGCAGAGACTTATGTAAGTACAATTTTGTATCTACATTTTTCAGAAAACTGCCACCATTTATCGGTTTCATTCACAATTCTCGTCAAACATAACGATAAAATAAAAGGATCTATCTGAAATTACAATCTTTTTTATGCATGTAAGCTTGAATAACGTGACAAGACTTGTCCATACATCTTATATTTTTCCAGTCACCAACTGACTATACGTGTCATACATACATGTAAAACAGTATTAACATAAACATTCACATTACCCTCAGTAAGCACCAGCAGAATTTAGCCTCTGAATCCTCTGAATATTATTTCGACTAGTCATTTTCTTTTTCACTTTCCATAAGTCATCAAATATCATTGTTTATGTCTTGTTGTGGAAGCAAAAATATATTTTTCTTTCGTGTTTTCCTTGTGACGTTTCTAGTGGTATCTCATGACATTGTTTACTCACCATCGTGAAAAGCGAAGGCTCCATCGACAAATTCCTCTTCATCTGGAGTTTGCGAGGTGGCTCTTCGAATCAGGATTGTTAAGTTAGCACCTTTAGATGTCACTGCTTGACGAATTAGGAACCGGCCTGAGGGATCCCTGGCTTCCCTCACGGCTGGTCCGCATACCCTGAGGAGGGCCCGGTCTCCACGTTCGGACCTGTCTCTTTCTCCTCTTCCACCAAATTCATGAAGACCTTCTATGATCTCAACATGAGATCGACAGCTTTGTAACCTGAGTAACACAAATTAACACCTTAAATATTAAAAGTAGGTACGTTACTATGTATTTTATTTATTAAAAATAAACAAAGGAAGTATTTTAAACAACCTAATTGGAGGCTTTTCTGAAAAAATATGGATAAGGATAAAGTTTCACAAAAATATTTATTGATTTTCCCAAATTAAGCATTTTAATACACGTGCAAATATAAATAGTTGTTCAACTGTTGTGTTCTAAACGCATACAGTAATTTAAAATTCTAGATACCTAGTATATAACATGGAATTTGTATGTTCTAAATAAGACAACAAAAATCCTTCTTGTTGAAAAACTCACAATCCGCTGAATTCACCGAAAATATAAATTAGCCGGTTATTTGAAGTTACTCATTATTTAGAACCTAGACTTAACTTTACACACATGAGTAAGTTTGCTTGTGGTTGAACTTAAGCTCGCTTACCGCTACGGAAATGAACTACTACCTACCACGGTTAGCCGGTGAGCCAACTGCCTTTGCCATAACAAAATGAGTATGGTGTAATGTCTGCGATTCAGCGTTTTTAGAGCTAAACGAACAGATGCGAGAGCATGAACTACCACAGGGTTGACAAGAAAAATTATTGGTGGTTAGTGCCGACTCCCATTGATGTCTCATCTGTCTCGTGGTGACCACGACACGTGATCATAGTTTTACTTTTTAATATCCGTAAACTATTTATCTACTAACCAAATGTTGCTTTTGTTTGGATTATTATTTTGGTTATAGCGATAACTAGCGCTTTATCTGCGTAAATTCCGTTTTTATTTGCTGTTTTACCCGCATATGGAATCCCTCCTTTGTGCTTTAGGATACCGAATATTTCAGTCCAGTCAATCAGTCTGTCATGGTACTGCAATTAAAGGTATCAATCAATAGTCTCAAGCGCAACTACTGAGAAGGAGGTCCCGGATTTGATTCCAAGATTTTTTTAGCAGCGAGCTAGAGTCTAAAGCTAGGCCCGATATATGGCAACTGAGCACTTTCTGTTACTTGAGACTCATGAATTGTGGTGTAAATACTAAGGCCCTTACCCTAGTTCTTCCCTACGCTTGAAGCTATGTTTAACAATGTTTAATTAAAGTCAAAGAGTCAATGTCTGCGTTATTGAGGAAAATAAAATTCCCATGTAATTTCCTATGGGGACCAAACTGTGACATCTAAGGAAGGTCGCTATATATTATCAGAATATATGGATTGTAATCCAAAGTCATTTAAATTCCTTCCGCTCTATTAAACTGATAGAGGGACGACACCATGAGCATTAGAACTCGCCCTAACTATTATGGGGGATATAAAGGCAATGGAACTCCGACTTAATTTGCTGCGCACTTACCTTAAATTATAATTAAATAGTGATACTTGGACGACATCGGTGGGGGCTCCTATTAGGTGTATGACACACTGGGTGCGCCACGTGGTCGCTCGCGAGTCGAAATGTCCGGACCGCGCGCCACCCGGTCCGTAGCCCCGGACTGTGGCGCCGCATCCAACCCTCGCACCTCCCCCGGACACTTCATTTGTCATCCCGCTGTTATCCGGTATCCTATACTCTATGATAAAATGTAATAACATTCTTGTAGATGTGTTTCTATAATATTTTAACGTAAATAATTTGGACACAAATCCTATAACTTATTTTTGTTTTGGTCAATTTGGAGTTTCTAGGTTATTCTTTGTGGGTGAAAGTATTACTTACTATGAAAGTTTTCTATGCCTTTTTTAGGGCGAATAAAATACATACATACTTGAGCGAAACTTGAACCTCAACGATGTCAATTAAAATTAACAGAAAAAGTTTGCTGCGCTCACGTAATACAATTAAAAATTTCATTCTGAACCAAAATTTTAATAACCCTTCCTTTTACCTGACAATTACGATTTATGAGAGATGTGGCTGTATTATGTTTTTCATGTGACGCTAATGCCACGTAACCTACGTCACCCAATTTAGACGTGGTATTTCGCTAACCCACGTCAATCTATTTGCACAAAAGAAAAGTAACTAAAAGATATAATACACCTGCAAAAAAATATGTTTTACAAAAGTTCTTTGACGTAAAAGTATGTACTTGTATAAACAGCTGACTACCCACTCACTTCAACCGCGTGGATCTATTTTCCTAAATTAGTTTTCCTTTGACGGGTCGTATTTACGTTTTGTGCCAAATTTTCGAGATGTAGGACAGTTTCGAATTTCAAATATTACTATGATCAAATCCCGCTCGTAATCGATTTTTTTTTTCGTCAAAAATTTCGAACCTTAGTATTCACATAGTGTGCATAAATACTTTAAAAAATGTTTGTGTATTTATCATTAGGATTTTTTATTCACTCATTTATTCACTCATTCATCATTCACCATTCACTCATTTATTCATTTATTCACTCAAACACAACAACACAGGCAAATTTGTAAGCAAAAATATACGACAATATATCTACCTACTTTATTTGCAAAAAAGCAACTTTGACACTTGATCGTTAACATGTGTGTAAGTACCGCTAATTAAATTAAATATAACTTTTAATTACATACGGTAGATTGGGAACAATATCCTTCTAGTCATATTATACCATTCCCAGTTGCAGCTAAAAATCAGATTTCTACAGAGTAACTGCCTATCTGACCCCCGCAACTCAAAGGAATACCATATTCGAAAGTTAGATCAGTTCAAGATTTTCATGACGGGGGCCAACAGCTTAACATGCTTTCTGAGACACGGATCAAGTGATATTCAATTTATAATACGCACATAACTTACGAAAATCAGAGGTGCGTGTCTTGGGTTCGAACCAGAGACATCTGACTTGCCAGTCAAAAGTCATAGCACTAGGCTTTTACTGCTTTTATACAGGCAACATTTATAACAATATAGCTAAAGCTACTGTACAAGATAAACGGCTATAGTTACCATGTTGTATATGATGAGTGAGTGCAGCTAAGGGCGGCGAGGCAGGACCCACAGTGGGCGGTGAACCACTGCTGTCGATCCTCTCAATAAACTCTAGCTTGGCTATAAATCCATTGTAGTCGTACGGCGGTACTAATGGCCCGGAACTGAACACAGGTATCATCATGTTAGACTTACTATACGGATGTACGAACAAATGATAGGATATAAAAGTACTACTAATGGTTTGTGGAAAGGAATAGAAACTCTATATAATGTGTTTTCTTACATTATGTGTGTTGAGGGGGTCACCCTTGAACGAATTTCCAATTACTAAATGCACGAACTAATTGCAACATCGCGTTGAGACAAAAACGCGTGTCAATGTGTTCTTTTTATAGTAGATAGGATTAGCATTGGAATTGTAATTCAAGAATAAACCTCCAAAAGCCTCTGAAGTTTTAAGCAGAGCTTTGAATCACGAACCTTATTCCAATCCTATACTCTGAGCACATACTAGGCAATGACTGAATTTAGGATCATGTTTGCGATCGTGTTTTTAAGTCCGTTAAATTCTGTGGCGCGTTAGGGCGCCAGGTTTTCCAGTTGATTATGGGATAACCGGATTGGAATTGGGTTCGTGATTCAGTAGTAAGCACCCTGACTTCTTTACAATAGGCAAAATTATTATGCGGGTTTTTTTTATGTACTTACGTATTTTCTTTAATAGGCAATCTTTACGCAAAGGTTTTATTTACACACCTCAAAATGTATTGCTTTTTACTACATTGAGTATATCATGTAATGGTTTTCATCAAAATGTAAATATTATGAGGTAACATTAGTCCGAAGTTTGTTGTGTAAAATAATGTTTTATAACTTAATCTCTTATTACGAGATATATTATTGAGAAAACTGGTTTCAAACATAATTTTAGCTTTTACTTTTAAATGTTCTTACAATGAGAACATCGTTTTTCTTTCAATTTACGCATACAGTGTAAAGGATTATACAATATGTTAAGAAAACCCTGTCCGATCCGTGAAGGTATTAGTAGGTATCGGGATGTGATTCTATTTGTGTAAATTTTTTCACATAATAAGTAAAAAAAATTACCCCGAATAAAAATGATTAAAAAATTAAAAAATGAGGAAACTTACATGACAACACAGGCGGGCGACGGTCGGCGCACTCGTCAGTTTTTGGGTAGCGTAGCGAAGTCATATAGTGTTGTCAGTTTTTGGAATTTTGCCAAATTTTAAGTTAATTTGTGTAAAAATCACACATTTAAAAAAAATATTACAACGTTATCCTTATCAATAATGTAAATTGTTTATTCATATTTGGTTATATTATTGAAGTACCTATGTGCCCCTTTCGGGTCGGACAGGGTTTTCTTAACAAGCTGTATAGGTTTAAATTAATCTCAGATGTTGGGCCTAGAATAGAAAATATTTAACGAGAAACGAATTAGGGCTCATATCTTGGGTTGTGTTATAAATAAACGCTCTTTGATGTAATCGTTGTGATGAGATTGCGTTAGCTGAAAGCGGGACACGAAATTCAGTTTACCTGAAGTAATTGTTTCATATTATAACGTTTACAGCGTATTTTGAAACAAAGCATACGATATTATCCTATTTGTTATAAACAGAATCGCTTTATTCGGCTTGACTTTCACAACACACTTAGTAGAATTGGTATAAAAAGATATCAAATACTCAATGTGACTGCGTATTCAAACAATCTTTAACAAATTAATCTTACTTGAATTCCAGCAGTAGATTGGGTCCGGGATGTTCAAGTGTAGCCGTGCGCTCCGAACACAGGGTACCGAGCAGCGACGCTGACGGCGAGCTACCCGCCCGTAACGTCAGATAATCCGTCGTACAGTGACTGCGGAAACGATATTGTTTTACTATACCTATAAAGCTTATAATAAATGGATTATACGGGCTATATTCTGAAGATTTGTCTTTTGTAGACGGATTTCCGAGTGATAAGAGGGTGTTGTTTTGTAAACGACGACCGACTGCAGATGAAGATATCTGTTTATAAGTTTAGCATTTTGTCTATTGTAGATATATCATTACTGATTGAAACACAGGCAGCGTTAGTTTATAAGCGAATAAATGAGTTATACATTTTGTCAAGGTTTGTTATTTAAACTGTATGAAACAGCATCTCTTTTTTATTCGTATCTTTGCCTCTATTCAGTTTATAATATACATAAAAAATATATAATTAGGTACCTAAAATAATGTTTATTATAGAAAAAAGCCATGAAGTCGTTCTGGGATTAATCTATTTCAGCAGAATTCAAGCGTTACCTATCTTTTGATAAAACGATAACCATATTAACTTTTTATTGATGAAATCTTTGAGAAGAAACTTAATCGAACATGTAACATAATTGAATAATTTCCACAGATATTTTCTTGTCAATAAAATTGCTTTATATCGCAATTTACTGTATATTGATACAGTAAATTGCGTTATAAAGCAAGAAATATACGTAAGAGTTTTTGTGTATGTAATATTTATTTTTGAAGAACGGTATTTCATGCTCCATAAAATCGCTTTAACTGTAGGAGTTTATCTATAAATATTTCATACAAAACAAAAAATGTTTATTCTATAAAGATTGCTTTTGGTCTAGCTCAGACATGTACTTATAATAAATAATGTCACAGAGTAAAAGTTTGTTTGTCTGGTTTTGTATTTTTTATACTGTTTACGAATAAATTTCTACACATAATAAGATCCACACAAGAAGAGATCTGTTCAAAAACGCCGCAAAAAACATGTTTCTTGTACGGGACTTCCTTGAATTATTGTTATTATTTTATTTTTATGCTGTATATTTATATATTTGTTGCTAAAACAGCTGTATATTAAAAATCCACATTTACGATATACATTTTTAGATACTTGAAATTTGTCATAGACATTAATAAAAAAGACTGGCTGATTTATGCTTAAATTATAGAATGGATTACTAATATAAAATGGAAACGATGTACAAAGTACCAAGTCAATATTACCCTAAATAGTCATTGATACACACAATATTATGAAAGGTAAATAAATACATACATACACATAACCCATGTAACAGGAGGTAAACCTATTAATGTGTGGCATAATGCCATTGAAGTTTCAGACTTTGATTTTACAATGAATGTCTAGATGAAACATAATAATAATTTTAGCTATTGCTATTCGTGCTTGTAACCACAAATCTACAAGGCAGTATATTAAACATATAAATCATATTTTTGTAATTAAGAAAATCCTAGCCGTTTTATAGATAAATGGTAACAAACATACAAATCTTACACCAAACGCATAATATTGACTCCAGCGTGGATAGTAAAAGTACATAATTTCATTCATTGTCAAAATAAATGAACTTCTTAACATTTCTCAAACAAATTTGCTTTCAAAGAGATCATAAAGCGCAAGGTTTCTTTGCAAAGTTTATGGCGAGTGTGTTTGTGCTAAATCTGGTAGCTAAAGTGGCTCGGCTTGCGTGTGAACATTCTACCTATTAGTATGTTGGAAAACGTATTGCAGAAAGATAGCACTTTTATTTCTCTCCCCTAGCACTCCTCGGGGATTTATCGCAGAACTAGTGTTAGTGAAACAAAGATATATATCGCTGTGTACCCACATTATCATTCCGAGGAAAAACTGCAAAAATGTAAGTCAAATGTTTTCTTTTAATTATTTTATGCTGTAACTTTTAATAAATATTAGGTACCTACACTTATTGACACTTTAAGCAGCGCAAAATTATAAAAAAAATGTTTAGATGCTAATGAGTTGTTACACCGTCCAAGCAGTTTTTTTTTAGAAATATTAAGATACGTTTACTTTCGATATCTAAGAGCCGTCAAATTATTTCCGGGACTTCCCATAAATACAACTCAACACAAAAACCTAATTTAAATTTACTAATAATAACATGAAACGTTTGAACTCCAGCAATAAACCCTCGATATCACGGATACCAGTTTGATATAAATTGAAATATTTTAAAAATACTTTTCCAAGAATTTCTTTATATATTAAGCAATATCGACGATATTAAAATATTTGCAATATTTCACAGTGACAGCATTCCATTGACTCAACGTCGAGGTCTAAGGTTTGAACCCAAGGCACGCTGAATATGGCAGACATCTCTGAAGATGTAAGTATTATAAAAGAATTATCATCTGCCCTGTGCTTCGGAGAGCACGTATTAACGTCGGTCCTGCGCATAATCTCTTTGCGGCCGTGATTACCGTTCCATTGGAATATGTGCGTGATAGAGAGTGCAACTTTGTTAGCGCTCACACTTGTGCACTATAATATTACCTGACTGCTGACTATAATATTATTCTTCCCGCAATTATGTTAGTAGAATTTTTGGAATATTCCTTCGGTCGACAGAATATCGTTTTATTTGATAGCAAAGCCGTTTCAATATAGAGGTACCTACACATTATAACGAGTAATAATTTTAAATAATTTGGTGTGAAAGTAACTAATGACAATCGTTACTGTGGGAAATGTATGTTTATACGAAGTGCTACGAAGAGTAAACTGGGCGAGATTAAGACGGTTGAGATCGCGTTACCCGGAGCCAGGATATAGCAATTGCCCCTAAGCCGAGTACGCTACGCATGCTAATCAAGTTAATGTTTTGTCTGGAAGTCTAATTTAATGCTGCTTTAATACAAGTAGCGGTATCAGATATAAAGATTATTTACATATAACGTGTGTCCGTTCCTTCCGTTCCATTGAGAGCTCTATCTGTTTTTTATAACAAATCTTAGGTAGGAATGTGATTTACACAAATTTATTAGGAATGTGATTTTCACAAATTTATTAGGAATGTGATTTTCACAAATTTATGTGTAATTTTGACAAATCTATTAGTTATGTGATTTTGACCAATCTATTAGTTACGTGATTTTGACCAATCTCTATAGGTGTGGGATTTTTAAAAAAAGGTATATCTGTCATTTTGACAATTTTATATGTGATTTTGACTAATCTATCTGTAATTTTGATCAATTTATATGTAATTTTGACAAATCTATATGTAATTTTGACAAATCTAAATGTAATTTTGACAAATCTGCGTGTGATTTTGATAATAAACTAACCATTCAATAAGCTAGTGTTTAATAACACGTGATCTACCCTGAATGTCTAATAAGTATGACGTCAGTAACAGTACCAATTTTATTATCACCTTGTAATAT
The DNA here is from genome assembly GCA_936450705.2 of Protodeltote pygarga. NCBI lineage: Eukaryota > Metazoa > Arthropoda > Insecta > Lepidoptera > Noctuidae > Protodeltote > Protodeltote pygarga. The sequence goes on along the minus strand of OW388249.2, from coordinate 6,589,477 downwards.
AGGTATAGCTTTACTGTAAGGTTTTTTTTTAAACGGAATTTTGATGATAAAACGAACCTAGATTTAATCTAGGTTTAAAAGTAATATTGTCCAGTAGTATCGCATTAACAAAACTATTAACTAATTGAAACAAAAGTTTTGTTATTAGGTATCTTTATAAATTTTTTCTGTTATGTAACGCCACTCATCTCAGTTACACAAATGACTTTACAGAATAAAGTGACGCTTTTGACTTGTTAATTACTAACAGGCACTTAAAGAGATTACAAATTATTTACTTTCAAGTTTTAGTGAAATAAATTAGACTTAACTTCTGATTTCGGGATCTAATTAATTTATAATTATTGTGTAAGTATCACTACAATTACGAAACAAAGTTAGTTACTAATTCACCAATTACAGAACAGATTAGCGTTGCTTTCTACATTCAAGAACAAAACTAGCTTCCGTACGCAACTTTGTCCGCATTATTTCAGGATAAAAGTGGCATTTGTCACTCTCCCGCTCATAAATATCTCTATGCAAAAAAATAGGTCCGTTGCTCCGTCGCTGCGTGAAAGGAAGAGAAACCAACACACCAACAAACTCACTTCCGCATTTACATAATTATTTAGTAACTAGTCGTATTAAGTCGTGACGGCCTAGAGAAATGTTCGTTAACTGGCAAGTCTACGAGACCTAAGTACAGAATGTTAGAGACCTGAGACTTTTCGTAAGTTATATGCGTATTACAAATTAATTATCACTTATTTCGAACCAACTACAAAACAAGACTTACTAACCACCCGAACCATCTAGCAGTCCAACTCACTATGCCAGAAATGGTTCGAAGATTAAAGAGACGACATATACTGGACAGCCAAATATGACACATGGGGGACTCCTTTCGATGGGAAGTTGTCTGACCCTTATTGACAGTCATCTCACATGCCATCTGCTCATAGTCTAGCGACTGATTGCAAGATAAGCTCAAAAAAAAAAAAAAAAAACTTATTTCGAACAGCATATAAAGCTATTGGTCCCACGCCTGATCTCTCGGTCGTTTCGGATTGCTGTCCCATTAGATTATGAAAGTGAGGATTAATAGAGTGTGCATCTGTGCGCGCACATTAATACTTGTACACTTATCTACTGCGTAGATAGCTAATCTCCGTTAAGTTTGGCTGCTGTGACCGCTGTATGCTTATATGGGACCTATCGAAGAGAACGACCAATCGGAAGAATCGACTCGATAGAATTGTGAACCTTTGTGTTTTTGAAAGTCGGTTAAAATGGATTGATTGACATCTGTGTCGTGTCTAACACGTGCAGTGTCTGTAAATAGAGCTTAAATTGTTCCCATAATAAAAAAAATGTACCTAGTATTGTGTAATGTAACTATTTCTAATAGGATTATGCTCATTACAATTAACATTAAGTAAACAACTACCCGTCATACAACATTCATTGACACAGAATCGCCAAGCGCACACAACTGGAAGGGAGATACGGTTGGCGATCCTTTTATTTACCAGAACGATTGTTCGCCGGCTTTCAAAACGACTGGATTTCATACGGGCTGATAAAAATTCTCCAAAAGTACATAGATATCGTGACAGAGTGTGTTACGTAACTGCTTCAGTAGTCTTCTTAATTTCTTATATACAAACGTTTCGTCGATTGAGTCGTGAAAGTAGTGGTATGACCGTTGACTGGCAAGTCAGAGGTTCGAACTCTTCTCAGGCGCGCACCTCTGACTTTTCTAAAGTTATTTACGTATTATAAGTTAATTATCACTTGCTCCGCCTTGGAAAGCACATAAAGCCGATGGCCCTGCGCCTGATCTCTCTCCGGTCGTGTCGGATTGCCGTCCCAGCGGACTATGAGAGTGAGGGAATAGAGAGTGCACCTGTATTTGGGCACACACTTGTGCACTTAATATCTCCTGCGTAGGCTAATCTCCATTGAGATTGGAAGCTGTGATCGAAATTCAGTCAGGAAGACATTATACAAACGTTAATGGTATGAAACCAATAAAATGTAACAGTATAATTTGGAAACTAGATCGCAGAATCACGGACGGTAGATAGTCGTTTTATGTGTGGCAATATTACTTTACGATGATGTAATATATTAAAGGCAATATATGCTACATACAGTTAGTTTATACAGTTAAGATTATGTTATAGGCAAAATTTATCATACGGCTTCGCTCCCATTATACTCTTTTTTTTTAAATAAGTGCTCTACGTCGTGTCACGTCACTCTTTTATGTTCTGTTTTTTTTTGTTACCATAATTAAAAATGTCGCTGTTGCGCATTGCTTACGAACCCACTCTGCAAGCACGTGTAGGTCAAACCTGGTATGACCAATGTAACTTTCTCAACGTCTATGTGCTTTCTTAGTTAATCTAAGACACCGCTGACTAACGAACGAAAACATAGTGAAGAAGCCTGTACATAATAGTACTCGTTTTTATTTTATTTTATTACCATAATTCCAAATATTATTATTCAAAATATTAAGTTTATTCTAAAAAATACGTTAATTTATTCATTAGTGAATTGTTTTTATTTCTGGAATTTAAAATATAGGTATTTGCCGCGGGTAACGAATAAATCTAATCTAATAATACGAACCAATCTTCTTTCGACTAAACCTAAACCAAAAAGTATCTAAAAAGAATTTAATTATTGTAAATAAAAGTATACCAACAAAGGCAGGTTGAATACTCGTAATAACGTGGACTCTGAGCTCCATTTACTGAGTAATCTTAGTTAAACGTTGCTCTAATTATGTGAAGCTTCAATGTGGACTGCGTTACAATAGCAACTGGGTACCAACAGTCACTCAATCTAGGTCACTTCATGGGCTTTTCAAAACTTTCTTATTCAAAAGGTTTTGAATCTAAGGTGTTATTTATATTACTATCATTAGAATGTGGATGAAGCGATCTATACTAATATTGTAATGCATCCTTCTTTCGCAGAGTGTAGCAATGGATCGACGTATTTTTTTGGATAGAGACAATTCATGGGCAAAAGAGATGGGTATAAGATTTTTTCTCGGAAGAATTAAAACACAGGTGAGTGCAACAAAACACAGTTTAATTTGAATTGATAACTGAAATATGGTGTTCTAAGATTTAGGTAGTTCGCTCTATTTAATTTATAATTATATATTTGTGAAAAAAAAAATATTTATCGAAAATTACGCCCCACTACACAAATTATAGAAATTGTACCAAGGTTAACCATAATGAAAATTTAAATATAATATGGAAATTACATCAAAAGGTAGGTATAATCAATCTTCAGTCTGGTTTCTAATCTAACCGATGAAGAGAGCTGGTTCCACAGTTTCGTCAGACGTAGAAAAAATAACTTGTTAAACATATCGTGGTAGACTGTCAATCATCAAAATACTTTTTTATTATACAAACATAAACACGAATAAACAACAGAGATTACAGTATAAAGATGTAGTTAGGTACAATGTTGTTGAACTCTGATACCCAAGGTAAGATCGAACTTGTGTTTTAGGTACCATCTCGCATTAATATTATACAATAGAATAGGCTTTGTCTCTAAGTCTAAAAGTTATTAAATGTGAGGTTGTAAAAGATGGTAGATGGATTTCAAAATTGCCGCAGATGGCATGGTGTAGGAAACTAGCAGCTGGTCAATCGCTCAAAGCACTTCCCGTTGCAAGAAGAAAAAGATAAAACATCTCTTTTCAATAGCCAGACTGTATCAAATTGAGCGTGCTCTGTATTTTCTATTATAAAGTCCCAAGAACGGGCTAATGCAAAATACAAAGCAGACAGATGATTTAAAAGAGGCTATCGACACTAAAAACAGAATAAAGCTGCGGTAGATAGCTAGTAATTAACACAAAATGTGAAACCATAATAGCCATTAACATAATAGGTATCACCTTTTGTGTTCGTATTAACACCCTGATCCCTGACCTCTCGGATCATTAAGCCTGTAATTATTGCGATTCACTTGTTGTGACACTACCACTCCCAGTTTGGTCTGAATACTATTGACTTGGTCAGCTTGATTATACCTTTTATTGTAGGACTAGCTTTTGTTTTGTTAATTTAAAATTCAATCATGATTCGAAAAACACGTGACACCATTTATTGTCATAAGAATGTTATTGTTGTTATTCTCGGGAACAGTACTTTTTTTTGGGATGAATGGTACCCTATATCCGGTACACCTGACAACGCAAATGCAAAATTCAGGATGATCGGTTTAGTGGTTTAGGCGTGAAAATGTAACATACAAACTTATTTTCGCATTTCTAATATTAGTTAGGATGACTGAATAGTTTCAATATGTTTTGTAAAAATGTTCAAGGTTTATTTTGTACTAAGAGCTCAAATTCAAGGTCGTAGTAAATATAGTAATTTCATTTTCGGCGGTCGTAGCGTGAATAATTGCCTGGGCTACGGATTATTTCAGTCCTAGTGTGAGTTTTGTGAATCCTTTACTTTTAATCCCATCGGTTTATTTAGCCACCAAAAACGCTGTCTCGCAGGCATTACGACATAAATCGTCTGTAATAGACGAAAAGGCCTTGTATAAATCCTATTTGCAAAAAGATTCTATCTGAAGGATTATAAATGAAACGCTTTGGCAGATTTTAAAAAATTCTGTATAAAGCTCTGTTAAAACCTTGGTAACTTAAATTATTTGTAACTAAATATTATACTAAAGATTTCATGAAGATATTTCACGAATTAATTTTTTGAATTGAAAGCCGAGCTCAAGTACCTATCTATACAAATAAACACTCTTTGCCCGTATTACGCTAGCTTGCCTTAGCCTTAATTCATTAGAATCACATCAAAAATATATACAAAAGAAATTGAAAAAAAAAAACAGTTTAGGCACATTGTATAGAGTAAAAGTTGTATCAGGCATTATCCTTTAGAAGGATTATTTTTGTAATTCTATTTAGGTTCATTATAAAATCCTATTGACTTGTTTCTTTTTATCAATATGAATTTATATGAAAGTGCATATAAACTTATTTTTGGGATCTGTGATAGAATGTAGGTAGATGTTCTACCAATTTGAAGTATGGCGCATATACAGTGTTAATACACGTCCTTACACTTACACTAGGTGATCTTTAGGTTATTTTATAGAAATTCTTTCAAGATCCGGACAACATCAACAAAATCTTCAAGCTTTTTATATCGATGGGTGATTACATAAATTAATTACCACTTGCTTCGTGCCTCGGAAAAGCCGTTCGCGCTGCGCCTGATCTCTCTCTGGTCATTTGGACTATAAGAGTGAGGGAATAGATATTGAACCTGTGTTTTTTCACACACTTATGCACTATTATACAAGAAGTTGTTGTAGTTGTTCTTGTTGTTGTACTTCGTTGAGATTGTGGTCTACATAGCGTGCGTCTTCTTTTGGGCTGAGTACGAAAGATTGTTCAATATTTCTTGATGGAATAGAATACTGAACAATCTTTATCTTCGTACCATTAGATAGTTAGAAATATTTATTGTTGTCAGATTTTTTAATCGACATTAAAAATAACAATTTCAAGTGGCCCAAATAATACCGCACGACCTAAAAATACCGATAACTATATAGAGATATATCATTATGTAAGTAGATAAAAATAAGTAGAGGGTATATTTTCGTTTGAGTCACTTGATGAATGAGATTATGAAGAGGTAGGTACTCTTGACTGACGTACCCCTAACGACAATTTGGAAAATATTATTAGTCTTTATCGGTGCATGTATCTAAATTTTTTCTGTATTTCGACCCTATCATTCCATCAAATACATAGTATCTTGTAATCTCCATAAATATTAATTTGTTAATTAATTAAAATATATCTGAGGGTAAAAGTAACTTATTTGAATTTTTTTTAAAGAGAAAAAATTATAATAATTAATATTATCTGTGAGATAATAAAAATAAACCACCCACAAAGAAGCCCTGACTTATCAACAGCTCTTTTCAATTTAGAGGCAAGGGGGTATCCGCCCCAAAAACCCTTTTCAAGGCAACCTCAATATGTCGCCTTCTTTGAGAAGCATTTACATTTGTTTTCCTTATAAATAAAAAAAAAAACTTTTAAAAACAAACTTGATTTTATTTCTTTGTTGAAACGGAAACATCGCATGATTCGCAATGCGGCTGAAAGGTGAGAAACTCCACTTAAAGTTTCCTGAACTTAGGTAACTTGACCTCGGGGTATAATTGTAGCTTGGTCACATAAGTAACCGCCACTCAAGCTAAGTACGTTGACCGAGAAGAGACAGAGTCAAAGAAAAGGATGTACCTATAATAAACATGGCGTTTGTCTATACAGGTGCATTAAACTCAGTTTGTTTACATAAAGATTTGCGTTTGAGCCAACTTCAGTTGAGATTCTGCTTTCGTATTCATTTTCGTGTTTACATAATAGTGCACATCGTTCATTCGTGTAAGGGAAGTCAATATTATTTTAGTTAATAAACGCTTCGTTAACAACTCGGTGTTTGTTACAAAACAAAATGTTAACACAGACAATATTTGCCAAATAAGAATGAACTATGTTTGCAATTTTTTTTTTCTGAAAGATTTACGCTACAAATGCCACTTAGTGAGTCCCAAGCCGTAAAAACCTTGGTGGGAGCCATCTTTGCGGCAGGTCCAATAAGATAGTGCGAGATGAAATGGAATCCTATCTTGCGAGATAAAATAAAATGGTTGGAAAAAGGGGAATGTAGTTTTTGTCCTGCAGTAAGACACAATAGGACACAATCAGATAAGACGTAAATATATCTATTTTTTTTTTGTAGACCCCACTCTAGGATTCTCTCCTGTATCGTGCGTGCGCATGCAAATCATTAGTACTTGTAGTAGGTAGTCTATACTGTATAATAACTATTTATATTGTCACTATTTTTGATAACCAGTCATCCAACTTTTTGTTTCAATTTACTAAAAAGTTATTACAATGCAAGCGCACAAGGTTGCATGTTACTTGCGTAAAATAAACTACTTTTTATAACTCGAAACTCTTTTTCTTTATATTTACCATCAGTTCACAACGTATGTCGCTTTCTTGTAGCCACCGTATTCCCGCTTATTATAGTCTAATTTCAAAATCAGTGTTGCCAGTCGTCAGATTATATTTTCATCAAAACGCTAAATATCTAACACTTGCATATTTTTTGTATTATGTTCTCTAACCTTGTTGAAATAGTGTACAATAAACAGTATTATTCATGCTCTTATCTTGATTTTATTATTATCACGCAAAAATATGTTTTGTTTTCAATAAGTAAGTAATGTTTTTTTATATATTGTGTAAATATACTTACAAGTAGTTCATTAACGATGCCGACGCAATGTAAGAAGAGAATTTCGACAGAGGTTATTCAGTGATTCCTCATTTGTCACAAGCACAGGGGTGACCCAAATCGTGAGCTTATAGGAGTAATAACGTCATTTGAACAATGATTTCTGTAGCTCAATCTTCGTCTTTTCAATGGTCGACAAACTTGGCTGTTTTCTTGGATTTTATTTTATTTTACTTTAAGGCAATTATAACAAATATATAGATTGATTATTATCAATTTGATTTGGAATGGAATTGGCTGATTAACGATTTTATTTTATTTTATTTTTCGTCTTTCATTTAATTCAATAGATAATTAATATAAGTAGAACACTACCAATTATCGTATTTGTTTTAAGATACCAAGTGTTAATTATTGTGCTATTATAACTGAAAAATTCTTAAAAAAATTGAATGATTATGATAACATGACTTTAGCAGCGCAATTTTGTTGCTTCTGACGCGCGTCAATCCGTCTTCTGCGCGTAAAATTGGCGTATGAGTAGGCCTTTAGTGAAGTTGTGTATAAAAACATATTTTAGGCATAGCTAAAAAAATAGCATACCTAGATAGATTTATACTCACTTTCTAGGAAGTAATATAGACGTAAATATGATCTTGACCCTGGTGTGCACAGAGTTGGTCGCAAAGAGATACCGGCAGCGGCGATGTGGAGGGTACAGGCCTGGATATCCAGGGCTTGCTAAGACGCATGCGCCTGGGCCCCGACATGACACGTCTTGGTATAACCAATCGCAATCTGTGGGAAAAAAAACATCAGAATAAAGTGGCTTCTATAATGTTGTCTATCGCCGTAAACTAATTCAAAGTCTAGGTTTATATGGTCAGTTAAGACTTATTTACATAGATCTAGTGTTGCGATCCAGTGACGATTGTTACTGGACCAATGTAACCATATTTCAATGCAGTAATCAGCGCTGGATACTGGATTGGAATGTTTTATACTGGATGAATGTAAATCAGCCTTTGGACCCAATTATGCTTGATTTGAAATCAAACTCAGTGCCCCTGTCCTGTACGTGATTATACCTATCAACAAACGCGACATGTACCTGTAGCGTTTATTATTTACTAGTTCTTCCTGAGGTTTTACTACCGTGACGTGTATTTTTCCGGGATAAAAGCATAAGTCTATCTCTGACTTATAATAATCTATCTATATGCTAGAATCAATAAATAAACTAGAACACATTGAAAAATGCATGTACCAATGTTTACGTGAGCATGGGAGGGGAGGTTAGAGTTTTGCTTACTTTTGCAGATGAGGGGGGGGGGGATAATAATTGCAAAAAATCTGCTTACGTAATACTTGCATGGCCTCTTGGCCGCTGTGACCGAAATTAGGTCAGAAGGACACACAAACCTCCTTCCAGATTTCGCAATTTAGCGCTTTTAAAAGGCTGTCTTTGTAGAAGAAGTCAGCTACGTTTCGCTTGCACTCTTCAGAGAGAAAAACAAATATATCCCGTCTTAGAAAACTTTCGCTCTCCGCGTAGATTTGCCTTTTACTTGCATTATGCTAATCTAGACATTATAAAGGCAGTATCCGTAATACCTTTACTTATCGGATTTCCTTTCCTCTCCTTGATTTTTTAAATCTATTAGTTACGTTCTCGCCACGGTTTACGTAGTCTACCGCGACGCCATATCGCTCGCGTCGGGGCTCCATTTTGTAGGAACTTTAGCCTACAGCTCATCAGGCATACGAATATGGCTAAACGAACGACGATAAGACGAACTATCAATGGTCCACAATAGCCTTGGACAGAAAGGTATGGAATTCATGGGAGGAGGCTTTTGCCAACAGTGGGATAATATATAGCAGTAACAGTATTAGTTAGGATCAATTTTGCTTTTAGACGGAAGATTGAGGAGCGCTGACATGTACGGGGTGAAATTAAAATCATGAGCATCCTTAAAAGAGGTCATTGAACTCATCATTATGAGCAACTTTTACTATGGGGCCAACCCAGAAATTGCGAAAAAATAATCTGCTGTTTCATACATTTATGTTCACGTAACTAAACAAAATGTATGGAAAACCTGAATTTGTTTTAGCGATTTCAGTGTTCATTCTATAGTAAAAATTGTTTATAATGATGAATTCAATGACCCCTTTTCGGATACTCATGATTTATATTTTACCCTGTATAAATCAAGGTATAATTCGAGTACAAAAATAAAATAGAGGTAATATAAAATAGAGGTAGGTAATATAAAATAGAGGTAATATAAAATTAGTTCCTATGCTGTAACATTAACTGCACCGTTTCCTCACTTTCTTGTTAAGTAGATTTTTACAAGCTTGGAAAGATTAACAGCCAGTTGTTTCCTTTTATTTTTATGAACACGTTATACTTATAAAATTACTTTCCTTAATGATATAGTAGAGTAAACGAACTAAATAAAGGAATAGACCAGAAATTACTATATTCTGTTATCATAAAAATAGTAGAACAATATATCTTATAAATCATATTGTTCTGTTATTTGATTGATTTCGGGATTGCTCAACTAATTTCGAAGTCAAACGGAGTCCATAGTGAGGCCAGCGATTCCATCGCGTGTGACAATGCTCTTAATAACTGATTGATTGATTGTTTGAGCTTGAAAATAGTCGGGAAACCCCGAAATCAATAAAAAAGAAACTATCAATAAACAAAATAATTTTCACATTTGTGTGCAAAAGTTTTTCCTGGAAATGTATGTACTAGCATCCGCCTGCGGCTTCGCCCGCGTAGTATGAAGATAAATTGTAGCCTATGTGTAGTTTGATGTATAAGCTATATTATTGTAAAGATTCATCAAAGTCCATTCAGTAGTTTTAGCGTAAAAGAGTAACAAACATCCATCCATCCTCACAAAATTTCATAATTATAGTATTAGTAGGATTATTAAACAAAGTATCCTCCGTTTTTACAGTTTATAATATGTCTGTGTTCTTATGTTTATCCGTTTCAAATTATATATTAATTTCACTGCACAATAACAAAGTTGCATTACGACTTAATAATTTCATAACTTGTTGTACGTACTGAGAATCTTCAAGGATAGAGAGCCGCACACCTAGGATACAAAATATCGGAGTAAAATATCGGTATTCATACTGCGTTTGTATAAATACCAGCAAACATTTATATTATAGAAAGTACAAAAAACTATAAAATAAATGGGTAATTATTTGCTCAGAACAATATAATTTTATCAAACAGCAAGATAACAACAGAATATCGTATGCACAAAATAATATATTTCGGTAGGTAACTTATATTATTTTATATGGACTCTATTAATGGTTTAATTATGAGGCAACTTATGACGAGGGTCTCTGAAGCCTGCCACGCTTGGGCAACTTTCGAAAATATCTTGACAAGACAGCTATCCCATACATTCCGTGTTTATGACAACGCCATTGGGAGTACGGCCTTATTAAATATATTTAGCCGAAGAAACGGCATATGTTTCATTTATGTATCTATGTACTACCATCCAGTTGTAGCATATTAGCCTAGTGGTATGACCGTCGACTGACAAGACAGAGGTCTCAAGTTCGATCCCAAGGCGCGCACCTCTGACTTTTCGTAAGTTATTTGCGTATTACAAATTAATTTTATCAGTAGCTAAAACGGTGAGGAAAAATATCGTGATGAAACCAGCACACCCGAGAGATTTTTCAATGGTATGTAAAGCCATGTCAGAGCCCTACGGACGGTTTAAACTCTGACACTAGGTTGTTCATCAACCATACGATAAGAAGAAGAAAACCATCCAATTAACTTGCTTATAAATCATACTTATCTGGATGGATGTTTGTTTCTCTTTCACGCAAAAATAACCGTTGTAGACTTAAAAAATAAAGGTGAGGTGGAGTTATAATGAAGAGTGATGAGGACATTTATTGAGACATGACGACGTAGTAACAAATATTGAAGGAGAAGATTGAAGGAAAGAGGGGAAGAGGAAGACCTAGAATTGATTACTTATATAAGCCAAATCAAAGATAGAGTGAAAGTACTTATAGGGAAATGAAAGCTGGCAAAAGAAAAAGAAAAATGGAAATTGCTTCATCACTAAAGGTGTTTTTCACTGGTGAGGTGAGGAGTGAATTGAATGGGAAAGTTTTTCTGTTTGGCTAAATTCAATTCTATGAACGAAGCAATATGGATTAATATTGTACAAACACGTCACATTATTTCAAGTCTCGCATCTGGTGGATATGGTCAAGATAGGCAAAGAAGTGTGGGATGTAAACTGAAATATTTGTCCATATAATATTGAACTCTATTTCTGTGATTATAAAGCCGAGTATTTATCAATGGAAATACGGAGAGCTCGTGTTTCTCGATGTTCCTTGCTTGCTCTGCCCGCGTCAGTATTTAATTACAGTGTTTTTTTTTGGTGATTTACTCAGAAGGACTGACAACCACCAACTGTCTTACGACATGCGCTGTGGGTTTGGTAATTCGAACTTTTACAACGACACATTTTCTTTCAGTGTTATATAAGATTAAATCATGATGTTACATAATTACCTGTGTGAGGTATTCGCGAGCCGCCCCTCGGGTGAAACCCAACGCCTTGAGTATTACTTAGCGATGTGAAGCTGAAGAACGCTAGAAACTGTGACCTCACAGTCGTTTCTGTTATCCTGGTAACAAAAAATTCAAATTAATACACCACGCTTGTATATAATACCCCAAAAGGTTATGAAAAGGTGTTTGTTTGTATAATTAAAATTCAGTAGTTCTGCTCACAAAGAAAAGCAATTAGCCTAAACCGGATTGAACCCGAATCGACATGATGGAGCTTGACAAAAGATCACAAGACAGTTAGAATCTAAATTAGAAAGGCCAAATTATGTTTGAAGCAGGTAATTTTATCCTTTCAAATAAACAAATAAAAAATAAGTTATTTATATTTTAGATAATGATCTATTGTGTCGTTGTGGCGCGTTGGTTACGGACCCGCTTTGCAAGCATGTGGGTGTGGATTCGAGTCTGGCATGTACCAGTGTGACGTTTTCAATGTCATATGTACCTACTTATCTTAGTTAATTTAAGACTTCACTGACTAACGGTAAAGAAAAACATCGTGAGGAAACCTGGACCTAATAGGCTTAAATCACCAATCCGCAGTGAGCTAGCGTGGTGATTAATGCTCGAATCTTCTTTGTTTTAGAACTGCATAAATTATTGGTTTAAAACATTCTTCAACATACCGTACCGGTTAACTAATATAAGTATCTTTGTAGGTATCTTTTAAATTTTAATGTAATACCAATAGACATAAAATATTAAGCGCACATCCAACCACTCAACGCTCGGAGTGCGAGTTAGTCCGTAAGTTCATAAAATCAAGCAATTCTCGGTCGTCAGCTGACAAGAGCATTTTGCAGCACTCGCTGTCAACCGGCCACAATTCCGAATCGAGCATTACCGGTTCCGCTGTGACGACCTTTTGTTCCGATTCCGACTGCCGCTCACTACCGGATTTCGCGTTTCCGAACCGAACTGCAAATGGAGATAAATTCAGAAATGCTTCACGCGGCCGCATCGCTTCACTATCCGGAAATAATGCTCATTTGAGTGCCTGCCGTTCCCATTAGCGGACGAAAGTGTAATTAATTTTGATCATTTTGGTTGGATTCATTACCGCCGCGAGTATACCGGATTGCTTAACGTTTAATGATGGATGAAGCTACTCATATTTGTACGTTTGTGTACCGAACACCAAACCATATGTACGATATGTAGGATAATGTCGTCTGCGTTTTGATACTCTTTGTTTATCTTTGTTAATAAGAGATAAATCTCAAATAATGAGTTTAATCAGATACTGTACCGATACATATCAACAAAATGTACCACGTACACAATTCGGCAGACTATTTTAAGGTTAATACCAGCAATTTGTAAAGTGCTTTAGCAGCTTTTATGCATAACGAATACCTAAGTACACTAATTAAGAAGAGGATTGTTTAAAAAAAGATATTTTAAGAGCAGCCTGTTCAAACTTACATTATCTTACTAAATCTTCAAAACCTTGAATACATAATAGACGCAATTTTATGTAATGTTTATTTATTTTCCTTATAATTATCGTTGATTGTTTTTCTCTTTAGAGCTGAAACTTACCTAAACTCTAATGTAGAGGCACCGTGGTCAGCAAAGAGCACGACGGGTGGTGTGTACCGCTCGTTGGCACCGCACAGCCGGGTCTCTGCCGCACCGCCTGACGGCACTGCGCTTGCACTACCTAGCTGCAGCCAGCCTCCTACGCAGCTGAGACAAAAAAAAATACCTAGTTTAATAAAGTCGTTTATTTGTTCGACATTGCGTCGATCTATATTTATGTATTAATCTAATCTTATATAAGACTAAACATTGATTCAAATATTATTATGGTATCACGAATTAAAAGATTGAAGAGTTAAAGTAACTCAGAAACCAGGTTGGCCACTATTACAAAAAGAAAAAAGCAGATTTCAAACAATTACTTAAATACTTTAACTTATAAAACTATTTAAATGTGCAAAAAACGTGTATTATAACTAATTTTATTTTTAAACCTTTTTACTAGAAAAATCTGTTGACCAAAGAGATACTAAATATTGTTATAACATAATCCAGACATATTTGTCTTGAGCCCGACAACGCTGCAGCACTCGCTCTGTGGGCACGCTGCCCGCCGCGCGCCGCCAACAATGTTATAAGTATATGCTTAACTCGCATAAAAATAAACGCGATGTCACTTTGTACTGCTTCCAAATATTAGAGCTGCATTATTGTTATATTCAAAAATAATTTCTCATAAACAATCATACAGAAACCGGCTTCTATATATGTTATTAGTTGCTTAGAGGCGCTTCGAACTCTACGGGTATCTAGTTTACTCGTATCTAGAAGACATTTCTAGTTTGTTAGAATATATACCTACATATGAGCGAAGAGCCACTCTATTATATATACTATATTATGTATCTATTAATAAAAAATCTATCGAAGTTATATCACGTTTAAATAATGTATTTGTTAATTAACTACATAAGATAGATTTATTTGAACCCAAGGCGCGCACATCTGACTTTTCCTAAATTATGTGCGTATTATAAATTAATTATCTCTTGCTCCACGGTACGCACGTATGGCCGTTGGTCCTGCGTCTGATCTCTCTCCGGTCATAGTCATCCCACGGAATACAAGAGTGAGGGAATAGAGTGTGCACCTGTGTTTACGTACACACTTGTGCACTAAAACATCTTCTACGTTGTGAACTATCTGTCCTGCCCGCTATGGTCGAAATTCAGTCAAGAGAACATTACAACATTATTCAATTTTTAAACTATTTACAAAAGTTATATTGATACCTAAAGATTAAGAACTCAATCTGTCTGAAGTATTTAATATCACATTGAAATCCGATAATGAAGGTTTTCAGTTTCCAAAAGCAAACTTAAATCAAGTTTCCAAACTTAATCTGCATCATTAAATATCAAGTAAGTAACGACAACGAACACTCATCATAGGTGGCTAAAGTATTGTTAGTACTCATAGGTCAACTTTTAATAAAACTTTAATAAATATTTTTAATAAATCAGCTTTTACTCTACTGCTGTGAGCTTTGTTTTTACATATTTTTGACATAAAAACGAATAAAACTGCCTCGTTGGTCTAGTGGTAGCAAGCGCGACTGCTGAGCACGAGGTCCTGGGTTTGATCCCCGGGTCAGGCAAAGTGTTATTGGGTTTTTCCATTAGGAAATTCTCAGTAGCAGCACGGAGTCTAGAATTGTGCCCGGCAATAGGCTCTCCCCCTATTACAATGGGACTTATAACATAGCCGGCAAAACGTGCGTGTACTGCATAAGTACACTCTGCCTACCCCCTCTGTGGAATACAAGCGTGAGTCTATAAGTAAAGACTATCTTTCAGCAGGGTTACCCCATCTTTGTAAAACCTGCGTACCATATTGTCACACATGTATTGAACGGTGTATTAATATAAATATGTATGGACGATGTCGAACTCAAGACGATCCGTCGGAAATATTCAATTTGTCGGGACATTGATCACAGCGGCGTGCAGCGTGTGTGTGACAACGTCAAAGTTCGGACCCGTCCCACCCAATTCTTTTCTACCATTCGCATCTCGCTCCATAACCCTCATGTTCATCGGTTTGACGTAACTATGAATTAGATTGACTGATCTGATTTTTATAGATTGCTTTTTTATCATGTCTAGCCTGTCTAGAAAAGATTTTTATGATCTTTTTGAGATGTCACGCTCACGATGAGGTGTTATATACTTTTCTTGAATACGAGAATCTATCATTTATTTTTAGCTCAAATTGGAATGGGTGGGGCACCTCAGGCGGATGCCTCCGGAAAGATGGGCGAACACCAAAACATCCTGGGTGCGTAAAGACGGGAAGTGACGTCGAGGTCTCACAATACAGGACAAAAAAAACGCAAACGATAGGACAATAGGGTTGGTAATTAAACACAAATTTGGACACAATTCAGTAATTTAAACGAAGGCAATAAATTAATATGAAATATAATATTAGTATTTGAATGAAATTTATATTCTATAACTGTATAATAACTGTCACATGGATCAGTAAATCAGGATAGTTAAATCGGGACTTAGTTTCCGATTGCATAGGTAATTGCGGATGGAATCCATTGCATTTCAATTAAGCTAAATGTGTCAGTCAACCACGGCAGGCATAAATGCTAATATTTTAAACCGCTATGAAATGGTGCTGGAATATGAACGATGGATTTAGATAATGATGTTATTTGTATTCGTAAATTATAATGCTTTGGAAATCACCGTAGCTATTGCTACGCCGTAGCGATTGCTACGCCGTAGCGTTTGATCTTCTATAAAACATTGATATACCAATAATAAATGGATGTCGGAGTCCGTGGTAAAAGAGATACAAAAACCAAAACGAAAAACAATTGCACGACAGTTTCTGTTTAGTCACCTAACATAAGGCACGTGAGGTGAGAAAAAATGATGTCGTTGGTCTATTATATTTTAAATGTATTTAAGCTGTAATATATTCGTCAACTTGTAATTTGTGATACCTACTGTTATTATAATAAATTTAACGATTTTTATATTATAATTAAGCTGTAACTTAATTAACCTCAGACGAAATTAACTGAAAAATTAAACTCAAGGAATTAACCTCAGACTTAAATTGCAATGTTTTAGTTTGTTTAAGATCACATATAATATGTCATCCACGTTTATATAAGTTATGATTTACAGACCCGACGACAATTTGTTCTGATGTCAATGCTAAAAACGAATAAATTTATTATATTCGAATTCTAAATAAAATTTATCAGATCAACTACCTTTGTAAAGGTACTATTTAAATCAATACTTATTTCGTAGTGTAATACACCGTTTATTACAGGAGTAAATACAAGAGTTTTTACTCTTTTCATCGTAGCATTCGTAGCGCAAGTGTTACGAAGGCTTCATGTGCTACGCCCACAAGTTTTAATTTACTATTTTATCGTAGCATTCGTAGCGCGAGTGCTACGACGCGACGGCTTCATGTGCTACGCGCACGGTAGTAGGTTCATAACTGACATTAATTCTGAAGAACATTTTGAATGACTTCACACATGAATACATTAAGGATAAATTAAGAAATATTTACTAATTAGTAGCCGATTTTTACTTTTTATTTTCATAGCTAATCAGAATTAAACTGTCCTGCTACGAATTTGCTTGTGTATTTTGCATTATTTAAAAATTGTTGCTATATGTTTCTTCATGAACGAACGTAATAATTATGTTATATAAGTAGTTATGTTTCTTTGTTAAACTGTCATACTACGAATTTGCTTATGTATTTTGAATTATTTAAAAATTATTGTACTTCATAAACGAATCGTGTATTTCTTAAAAAAAATAAACTAGCCAACAAAAAGTTCTATCATCATGCAAACATTACATTTCTATCACGTCTGCAAATAGACATCTCAAAGGTGAACATCTAGCGTATTGTTTCCTTACCTGGTCCCATTAAATTTGCCGACGGACACGAGCCGGTACAGCTGTATTTCGACCCGCTGGCCAGCGTCCGGCTGTAGGAAGTAGGAACAGGCGCCCGGCCCCTCGATGGATGGCGACTTGATTTGGCCGAACGTCTTGCCGGACTTGGTTTTTAGGATACGCGAGTCGATTGTTATGTTGCACACTAGAACAATATCATGCCATTTCACTTCAAGTCACTTTGACTGCCACGCCGCAGATACAATGCAATTTTTATTGTTTGTCGGACAACGGTGACCGACGCGACGTGGCGTTCAAAGACTTAAATGAGAGTAACAAATTGTACTAACTTTAGATATTTCTTCAAAAACTTATTGAAAACTACAAGACGATAGAAATATCGTTTTTGTACAACACTAGAATATAATATTATTTTTTTGAGTTACTTTTATTATGCCGCGCTCCCAGAGTTTTCTCTGTTGGTTTAATTTACCATAACATACCTATAATATATCAAATGAAATTATTTAATAAGAAGCAAGAAGTCAAGTTCAAGTCCCGCCTGAGTCAGTTGTTTTTGCGAGTTTCTTATTAAATAATTTTATTTAATAAGCAAAACATGTGCATAAACATAATTATTATATATAATTTATAGTCAAGTATCAGATATCATTATTCAAGTATTAGATATCATTATCAAGAATTATTACTAAACTCTATAACTTAATGTAGGTACTTATACTTTGTTATGACTCAAAATAAATGACAAAAAAATGACTTATGGCGAAAAAAATGTTATATCCTTGTGATGTTATTGGTCGTGTGAAGCGCTGCTTAACCTTATCCACGGGCGACTCAAAGCGTTGCGTCAAATTACTTAAGTGCGATGGGAGAATCAGCACAAATACCCCATAATCCTAAAATTCGGTCACTGTTAAATCGGTTATATCTATACTGTACTTTGACTCAATAGTTATAAGTTCGATTTTCTAATAAAACTGTCACCACCGATGCGACTTGCTGTAAACTATACCCCTACGAATCCCGAATGGATTTAAAACGAGATGATACATCTATATTCAAGTGATTGATAAGGGTTGGATTACACTATTTCGTCGATTAGAAAACGGTTTATTTCACAAAATCAATTTATTTATCGCTGAAACCTTACTTCGGACTTAGGATTTAAACTATAGACATTATAATTTATTTATATGGTTGATTAACGTTAGTTTTAATCAGTCAGCAGAGACCTATCGGCAACCAAAATCCAGTTTCAACTGATACACGAACTCATTCCAGGCTTATAGTTCAAGAATAAGAAACAAAATCAAAAAACTAAAAATCACAGGAGATGTTTCTGACCCTATGAAAATTACAGCCGTATTCAAATTATACCATAGGCTAGAGAATGGACTGCTAAACTCTACTATTGTATCAGCGGTCGTTATATTAATAAATTTGACAATAGAGCGCTTTGATAAACGATTCGGATATAATTGAAGTATGTTTCGTAATATCTATGGAATGTTGTAAATTGGGTGGAATTTTGAACTAAATAGAAAAGGGTCCGCTTCGTTGGTGTAGTAGTTACAAGTAAGTGGAATTTACGAAGTCTTTAATTCAAACCTCGGGTCGAGATAAGAATTATTAGATTTAAGAAGTATTCAAAAAATTTTTCGTAAATTTTAAGTCGACAAAAAAAAAAGTAGGTATGTGGTAAAGGATGTATGTAGGTATGTAGGAGGATTTTTTTTTTTTAAAAGGTAAGCCTAAAACTACCTCCACGCCTAGCCTAGCCTTCCCTACTCTACCCCTACCCTACTCTAGTTAAAGTATATTAGGCAATTATAGTAGACACTACTTGAGTACTTGTACTTAATATGCATACATTTTTCAATGGGAAACCGGTAAAAATCGAGTTGTATTATATTTTTTGAACTGTCGAAAGAATCTAGCTGAATATATAGTATGAAGTGGTACATTTATAACAAGTGGACTAGTTAAGCTTTTTTTACAGCTAGTTGAATCCGGTTTTTGCCAGATGTTGATAACGTAATAATAAATAAGTAATAATATTTATACACTAGTATATTTAAAGTTCGATTTTTTTTCTACAAAAATTTTGAGTTTCATTTATAACTTAATCGAAACATCATAGGTATTGTATTGTTTCGGCGTATCCAGCAGAAAATAAGACAAAACGCTTACTTTCCTAAATGTAATCCGAACGTTCTGTTGTCCGAATTCTTCTTATTCCTGCTTATCGTCAGATTTGTTATTACGTCGTGTGTATCGTACCATAAAATTAAAAATATTAATTTTCTACCGGAAAAGGAAACATATCAATGATAGCTTGGCGCAGTGCCAGCCGCATAGATAATAATTGAATTTCTTGTAACAAAGATACATCTTGTCTGTGGAGAACAGTAATTTTGTGCAGAATAAAATACAAGAAAAGTAAAATATTGTGGAATGTAAGCTGGATGTTGAACTCAATGGGTAATTAGCGACGTTGAAATACATTTGTAAAATATGTTTGTTAGGTTTTTATAATTTGTGATTATTATTAATGAGTGGAGTTATTGTTTAATTACAGATTCCCAATTTATATAGGAACTCATTACAACTTGTTAGTGCAAACCCTGTGCCAGTGTGCATTGTTTTTTGACTAGTCAAGTAACAATTCCGAAGAAAACTGGAATAAGTTTTGGAATAAGACATTATTTACTTACTGTTAGCGCAATATGGCTCAAGTCCGCATTGAGAGCAACGCGTAGGTGCGACATCGCCGCAAGGGCACGCGCCGTCACGCACGCAACACGCGCAGTCGTCGCCTTCGCCGCCTGGACATGCGCACCCCGTCGATGACTGCGTCCAAAGATCTACTTGACCTGAGAACAAAATATGGATCGAACCGCAGCGCCTACAAGTTAGGTAAAGGTACTTGTTGCCAGAAGTTGTGTATTTACTTTTTACCCTCCATGCACATTCTCATGCAATGCATGGTCACTAATAGTACCATATCTGGACCAATGTTGGTCGGTAATTATATCATTATTGTCTGTAATTACACTAATTACCTATAGTGATAAATACAAAAAAGTTATTATTTTTTAAATAGGTATATTCCTTGGTATTATTCAATAAAATAGCAATAGCACTTACTGCTGCCGTCGAGGAAAATCGGCGTCCACGCAATTTGCGCAGTGCAAGCGGCGCACGCGGCAAGCAGCAGCAACGGCAGCGGCGGTCGCATGGTGCAGCGGGCAGTCACCGCACACCTCGCCCCGCCACCCTACCGCGCCGCCTTCGCATTTGCGCCCCCTCAAACACCCTCACAAATACACACCAACACGCACACACTGTTCACACAACTGTATCGCATGGTTGAACACACTCGTTTTTCTAAAGTCGCTTTTATTAACACTAGTTTATTGCCGTTTTATGACAAATATCCGCGATCTTTCCTTTTCCTTTTGATTGCGGAGCGGATTTAGGCCGTCGTGTCTGCAACAAAATATTATCTGTTACGTTTTGTTACGCACCAATAGGCGAGAATGAAAGTAATAACATCGAATTGATCATTTATCTTTAGGTCTGCTACAAAGGATACAGATTTCTTTTATTGTTTTGGAACGCTGCGTCGCATTTTTAAAGGTACTCAAACACTTTTTATTTGGCTTCATAATAAAATTTTGATATCAGAATTGAGGTGCCACTTTTATTTTACTTATATCTACAAAACTACAGAATGTAGGTCTTTGAAATGTAAGAATAACATAAAACTAGAAAATTAAAAATGTAATCATTTTTAATTTTAAAAATTGGCCAAGTGCAATTTGGACTCGCACACCTAGGTCATAGATGGTGCTAGAATTTAGAGACAAGATATTGTTTAGCGTTGTGGACGATACGCTTGTCCAGGACTGTTGATCGGAATATTTTTTGGACCTGAAGTCTGCCACGGACTGTAGAGTGAGTAATAGAGCTACGTCGCGACGCGTCGGCACCTTTTTGGGTATGGAACCCTAAAAAACTACAATCCTACCCTCAATCACATATACAGTTTCCCAAGAGTGGCATGTTTTGTAAAATAATAATAATAATAATAATAACTTCTTTATTTAAGACAACATACGATCCAAAAAAAAAAGAAAAAAAAGGTAAAATATATTGGTATTCTTTCTTTGTCGTATGGTTGATGAACAACCTTATATCAGAGTTTAAACCGCCCGAGAGTTTACAGGCCTCTGACATGGCTTTACACACCATTAAAAAATCTCTCAGGTGTGCTGATTTTCTCACGATGTTTTCCTTCACCGTTTCAGCAAGTGATAATTAATTTCTAATACGCACATGAATCCGAAAAGTCAGAGGTGCGTGCATAGGTATCGAACCTACGACCTTTGACTTGGCATTCCAATGGTCATACCACTAGGCTATCACTGCTTGTAATAATATATTGGTTAATTAATCTTATTATCTGTGCCTTGAGTGTGATTGAGAAGATAATCCCACAATTTTATTTGGCTCCAATACCTGAACCTCGTAATGAAATTCAAATATATTTTCTACTTACAGCGCCCAATCCGTTCCACCGATCCGATCTGACGATGCGATCTGAACGCATGCGTTCTCTATAACCAATTATAGCCAAATGTGGATATCTGCCTACTGCATGCGGTAGATCGCTACATGTTCAAGTGATCGCACTCCGATCCTCTGTCTTCGATGACGAAGATCGCGTGATCGGCGTTGAAATCCTTCAGATTCACCCGTATGTATGGTCATGGCATAGTAACTAAATGTCGGTGCCACTCTGACACTCTCAGAGGAGGTCTATCTCCTGCGAGGTTTACGCAAGAGATATTATCTTGCACAAATTTATGCGTAAACACAACTGCAGTTGCCATTCCCTCACCCTCGTAGTCTTATTGGATGGTAATCCGACAAAACCGGAGCCGATCAGGTGGAGGACTAACAGCTTTACATGCTTTCTGAAGCACGGAGCAAGTGATAAACAATTTACAATACACACATAACATACGAATGTCAGAGGTGCATTATCCAGTCAATGGTTATACCATTAGGCTATCAAGACTCCTCATCTATTTGTACAGCAATCCTACAAGACCAGAGAGAGATCAGGCCAAGACCAACGGCTTTAATTGCTTTTTGAGGCACGAAACAAGTGATACCTACGCACATAATTTACGAAAAACTATAGATGCAACGAAGAGTAGAAAACGATTTAATATACGCCATAAATATGCCCTATATTAAATCTATGGCGGATGCACAAGGTAGCGATTTGTAGGTACGTTATGGAACTGAACAAAACGTTACTGTATCGCATCATCTGCACACGATGTCCTACGTTGGAAGGAACACTAGTAATGGTCTAAGCTAAGTTGTTTTTCAACCAGGGTGGATTTTTATGGTGACCTTAGATATACATATCACGACCAACGTTTTACGTTAACTTTACGTTTTCAACTCTAATAGAATAGAGGGTCGCTAATTAGCAGAATGCTCTGCCGCAGAGCCACCATAGGACAGAATTGGTTTAAAATATAAAAGGGTAGTCCGATGTGGACTTTTTGTAGCTCGTTAAGCTATCAAGTCTGTGGTCTCGTTTATCTCGACCAAGGAAGACTAAAGGAGGCACCTACCTACATAATCTCGACAATCAGAGAACCTTGCAAAAAACTGTGTTACATCGTCTTTACAGCTTAGGCGTTAACTTTTATGTTAGGTACTAGTAGTTAAAACAATAAAACGCATTGTATTCACGAAAACTTTACTAACAATATAATATAGCCGCCAATTTGTTTGGGCATAACAGAAAACTAGCACCAAGAATTTACCAACATGGACATCCAAAACCTTTAAATAATAAATTGGTGCTTCATTTACAATAGTAGCAGCAACTCTGCGATGCGGCTGGTCTCGCGTACACACAGTCCGTGTACTGGCACTCGGGGCTAGAAGGTTGACACGTAGGAACGCACGTGTATGTACACTCCTCCGTAGGCTTTCTTTTTTCGAAGTGGAAACAACAGTTACCCTGTTCATTAAAAAATAAAATAATTAAAAAAAAGCTCGAGAAGATTTCATCCGAAATCAACATACAAAATCCACATTTAATTTAAAAATCTCTACGAAGGATGGCAGTCCATTTGCATAAGCAGATAAGTTTTCTAACTGGAATCCCGTAAATTAATTAACTTTGCAGGTAAAAAAGCAGGAATCGTAAGTCCAAATTCCTATCCAGAAAGTTTTCGTGTTTCGGATAATAACTACGCTTTCTGTTAATTACTGGGCTTAGACGAGGGGTGTTAAAAGTTTATGTAAATTCAGTTAGGGATCTGTTAAATTTCTTTTTCGTGTTAAAGGATGCCAAATGGCCCAGGTGATGGTGTACAGTTACGTAAATATTCAACTGTAAGATCGCTTCCAAATTTTGCGGGCCGCATCGGATTAGTAAACCACGTTAAGAGAAGAGATTTAACTTTAATTAAACTGTCAAGTATGTCAAACAATAAAATGTTTAACTTCACTACAAATTCTGCGAGCCTGCAGATTACGGGGACCAATCACGAAGAGTTGTATCTTAAGCCCCAGTCGCAAATAAATCCCCATCTGAACCCATGTCGCGTTCACCGAATAAACATTGTGGTCTACGAGACGCCGCGATCGATGACAAAACACCAAACAGGCGGACTCCAAATAACATCTAATCTCACGATAATTGTTCGATAATAGTGTTTCAATTTAATTAAAATTTTAGTTTATCGGATAATCTGATTCTTAAACATTAATTCTGAAGTTAACAAATTCAGTAATGTTGTTAGTTTGGAAACTAGAAGTTATTTAAATGTTGTTTATTTTGTTTTATTATGAAGGTATGACTGTGTTTTTTATGTCTACCTAAATTCATGTCAAATAGGAGGCCTAGCATATTGAAAATAGGAGACTTTACCAAGTACAACTTTAGCTTAATTTTAAAAGTAAGAAAAATTTTAATCAACGATTTTTTTAAATCACTTTTGCTTGGGCTTTATTTATTAAACGTATTTAATTATTTAGTACGAACGACGAGCCATGCTTTAAAAATTTCAGGCACGGATGCAGCTGTTATAAATATTGTCGAACAACTTAGTCAGTTTCGTATTTTTTTTTGATGTTCTATTCTATTTTTTTATATTAGGTATAAAACAATATTTGTATATTGTCTAAGATATCCATTAATAATAATTAAAAAACAAAAAATAAAGTACCTACTTAGTTGTTAGTGTTTAATTTGTTTTTAATAGGTACCTAGCAGATAATAGATATAGATGTATTAACTTTAAGAATATTGTATTTAGTAATTTTAAGATTTTGTAAATATCTCTGAAATGTAAGTGTTTTGGCTTTAAGCTGTAAACTTTCATTTAAATAAATAAATAAATATGTTGTCTTATGGTTGTCCACTGTTGTGTAAAGGAAGAGAGTAAAATAACAATAACGCTCACTCGGATATTATCAAATATTCGTAATCTCGGATATTATATCGCCACATCAAATAGTCGTTGGGTGCTATTACCCTATATCACCCGATATTGGCCTACACGAAAAACTGATCTGTTTGGATAGTTACCTATAATAAATCTGCAGTCTGGGGTGTAATTTTTTTATAATCTACATTATTTAATTTGTATTTATTTAATAGAAGAAGAAAAACATAACCGCTTAACAGTTCAGCCCGTTCTTACAAGCTCCGATCAACGGTCCGGGTCAGCGCGACGCGAGAAAAAGAAACTAGATCTATATAATTTTTTTATAATCTTTATGAGCATTGTACTACGAAAAATTATTATTTCATTTTCCTCTTTGGTCCACGTTGGAATCATTTCTCTAGCACGGGACTGGGTTTGTAATAAAATGGAATCCTCGGCGTTACCGCCAGCGTTGACTCGGCTTCTAAAAGGATATTGCGTGGGAATCTATTCAGGTGCCGCTGTTCCATCTTCCTACTGAATATTAATTTTTCATAAAATATCGCCGAGTTCAATTGGAATCAACGGGAGGAAGTTATTTGTAGAGTAAGATTTTTTTCATTACTTAAGACTTAATATCGTCATGATAAGAATCAACTCTAAACTTTACTTACCGATCGCAGAGAGAAGTTTGGTTAGCATTCTGTAGTGTACCTAAGCATTTTGATTCATTATACCTACCTACAAGCTAATACGTAATAGGTATCTGTGAGGTGAGCTAAGTAAAGATATAAAAAAGATAAATATTATGTACCCGTTCATCCTCCGAATGGAACCGTCGTACCTCGTTGTAGGGATCTGCAGTATATGAGGAACAAACAAATGGTTTACGTCGTGCACGCGTCCCACAAGCTACCTCACAAGCGCGGCGCGTCAACACTGTAGGTTGATTAGTCTGAAACAAAACAAACAAACATTTACCACACATTTCTCAAAACAACATTGTCTAATATTCTATTTTTCATTTCTGCAAGTTTATGATCAAGGAAAGAAATCCCGTAAGACTTGACCCCTCCAATAATACAAGAAAAGCCGCTTACGTGAGGTGGTCTCGTTTATTATCCCGTTTTTATATACGGTTACAATGTTTTAAACGCCGTTGTTCTTGTTAATTTATTTTTCTTGTATCGCTGCATGCGATATCAAACATTAAGGAGCATAACACTTAATCGTCTAATATATCTTCGAGCGATACTTCAATCGGCTTCTTGTGACAATGTTTCATACAATAAGATGGTACTTTGGCTGGGTCGCCAACTTTAATAGGTTGCCTGCAAACTTCACATTCGATAGACACGTCTCGAGAACACCTTGACAAGAAATTCGCAGTGCCGAGCATCTTCGAATACTCTTGGTCTTGCATTCCATTGCGCTTGAATGCAGATACGGGTAGCTTTTCAACCTGCAACGGACCAGACAGACGCAGTTTAGTTGCGCCTTATTTATTTATTTATTTATTATATTCTCAGGCATTGCGAATTTCTCCGTATTTTCGCATTTTGAAATAACAAACGAACAAAACTATAGTGAAAGTCTGTAGCATTTAATTGCTATCGAGTTATTATTTAATAAATTGATTTATGGCTATATCTAAAAATCGCTGCTGTAGGCTTTTTACAAACATTATAACTTATTTATTGTATTACGCACCAAAATAAAATTAAAACTTCTTTAGCGCGGAACATTTCTTCGCAGGTTTGACAGGAATGGCAATAGGCTGATAGCTCCAAATCGCATCGTGCCAACACTTGCGTATGTAAGATATGCTGCCATTGTCTGCGAATTGTTGATCTTGTATTCCATTTCGCTTTATTGCAGATGACGGCAGTGGATTTACCTGCCAGGTGCGTCCTTTTTTTTGTTTTATCATATTAATATGTTGAGTGTAATACTAATAGGCACTTCGAAATTATCTCGTTCTGGGGTCAGTATACGTAGATATGCCATCGGCACGAAGACAAGAAGAAGAATTGGCCACCAAAAATGAATCTTAGCATTTTCTTTCCTTCTTCTTTTTTACGGGAAGCATTTCCATTGTAACTTTTGGAAATAGCCTACGCATGGGCTCAACGGTCGTATGGACACAATATTCACCGTCTGGTCCTTGGGCCGTACATAAATATCGGATAGCTCCACGATACCCATGCAGCTGATCCTGAATTCCGTTTCGAGAGTATGCTGACGTGGGGAGTCTACCGAAACGTGTCGGAACATACCGTTCCTGAAACTAACAACAAAACAATGGAACTCTAAAAATATTCGCCAAGATACGCCCGGCCGCGCCGTGGTTATATGGCAAATCCACTGAATTATTCAAGCGGGTATGTTTGGAATACACTACATTGTTATTTTTTATGTCCAAGCTGAGATTCATTACTTAATGTATCATATTGATAAGTCATCATAGATTTATGCTTTTAAAATCCAAACAATATTGTCAAAATTTTGCTTTCGTTATGTTGGTTTCAGTACGGTTGATTCGATTGGAAATAATCTTATCGACGAACTTATACATATTTAAGATATTATATTTTTATAAATGCGTTGACGTCAGACAACGTTACATTGAAAGGACATTCATATGAAACAATAGACTCGACAACAACAAGGATAGACTTACGATTCTCCCATCTTCGTATCGATAGCAAGGAATAATGTATTTCGTCTTGACTGGTTTACAAGTTGGGAGACCACAAGTATTACAGCATTGTGGCGGTGCGCAGCTAGGTTCTGGTCGTACGGGACTTGGACGTCGCGGGGCGCAGCACCTGGGTGGGGGAGGGGGGTGATGGCAGCACTCCTCTTCGGCCGGTTCACGTGACGAACTTTTTCGTCCCTTTTTTTCGCAAATGTAGTATATTTGCTTAGGACAACGCGGCAAGCACGGGTAGCAAGTCGGCGCCTCTTCATAACATTTCGGAGGGCAACCTGCTTCCACCAACATCGGAGATACAGCAAATTCCCCGCAGTCGTCGGAGAAACAGCAGTCCATATTTATAAGTTTTTAAGTATTCTCTTTTCTCCTTGTTAATTTTGTTTCATTAATTTTAATATTTTTACTAAAATTTTAATTCATGCCGAAAATGTTGATGTCTGTTTTCCACTGTCAATTTCAAAGTGAGTTCTTTTTTCGTTCTGTTTATCTGACTTTGTGGCTGCCACATATTGTTAAGACAACTATTTTAATTAAAAACCTTTTTGCTACTGTATATTTTTAGATTTATAATACGCTTAACCTACATACCGAAATATCATTAATTTATAAAATTAAGTTTGAGAATTTATATTATTAAGGTACAGCTTCATATGCTAAGAATAAACTCTACCTATGATTGAATTTTTTTTGTTAGGTAAGGTAATAGGTACTTACCAGCAAACTGTGAAACAGGGCCTTAGTATTATAGATTAAATAAAATGTAGAGGATATTGTAGCATTTATTATTTACATTTTGTGATGACCGAATACGGTTAAAATCTTGTTAAATTTATTATAAAAGAACAACTGCTTATTACTCGTAGTCGAATCTATAATATAAAAACAACAGCGATTCAATAAAAATAATCAGTACAAATACGATGTGTTTTGCCACAAAGTCCACAAGTGTCTCAGTTTACGTCATTTGCTTGGCACGGCATCGTATTGCCAGTGGCATCGCTAGGGGCAAAACTCTAAAGTAAAGCTTTAGCAACACATTTGCAAACATTCACAGGCGCCGCCTTCTTGTCGCCGCCGCCGATTCGAAAATGCAATTTTCCCAATGCAAATCGAACGCTGCAGCCAGATTTAATGCCTTTTACTTGCCGATTCCGCACATCATTTCCGAAGAGAATTGGTGATGGCCACGTCTACATCAGTCAATATTGGAAAATGGCTTGAAATCTAATATAAGTACCGCTGACAAGGAAATGTTTATTAACCACGCTTCCATAAAAAAAAGCGTTTGACTCAATGGGGTGAAATTGATTTACTGTTTCGATAGATTGCTTTTTAGTTTATTTCTTTCTGTTTTTTCAAGCTGCGTAATCAACGTTGGTTTGGATATCGAAATGGATATTGGAAAGGAGGAACTCGGATATGAGAGTATATACCTATATAGGTACGACTAAAATGAATAGTTATTGCAATGTACAATATTATTTAAGCGACTAGTGCTGTCGTCCGCAATTTATTTTTATTAATCCATAGAAATAGAGTCTCTTCCTTAGCTTATTTACGTACCTAAGAACTATGGCTGACTAATAATATTGTTAAAGTATTTAGATTAAAGGGGTTAACTCCTTTTTTTTTAATTGATATCAACATCATAAGAAACCGTAGTCAGTTATAAATCAAAATATATTTATTTATGAAGACCATTGCAGGCACTTATGATTAGTCATAATTCTAATATTATTATAAGAGTGACTCTAGTTGCTAGTTCCAAGGGCAGCTTACCCCTCGTGGAGAAGAATCTGGCAAGAAACTCCATTGTTGCTCTTTTAAATAGATGGCTAACAATTTTTTAAAATTTGGAACGCTTCACGATTTTCGTGTCTTTCTTGCGCAGGGCCCACGCTAATCTTCTTTGTATCGTTCCAATTTTAGTGTATGTGCTGCCCAAGTAAATGCAACTATAGTGAGAGAGATTTTTTATGCGTTTATAGAAATTATTCCTAAAGAAAATGCTTTGTAGTTTGGAAGAATATTGAATTAGACCAAAGTTGTTATCTCAGTAAATTTTGGTAAGCTTCAAATTGCTCCAATGCAGAATGTTTGCGCGCTACATCCTTGAAAATGCACTCCTGATGCGTTTTGTTCGTATTGCTGAAGTCTGGCTCGCAAAAACTTTACTCGGCAGTTTACGGAACGTCGGCAAACTCTCGACGCGTTCAAAATACTCTTTACCAACACTCAAAGCATCGAATAGAATGTGTGTTTACATTAAAAGCAATTTTAAAGAATTCCTAACAAAATTGTTAGATATTTTTATTTTTAAACTTCCGTGTTGCACTTAAGTCTAAGGCGTTGCATAATTAGTTATTATATTTATAAATATAATTAATGATAGCCTAGTTGTATGACCGTTGGTCTGCCAAGTCAAAGGTCTAGATTCTAAACATACCATCCTAGAGCGTAATAGATTCTTTAAAATCTATACTCTAAAATGCAGGTTTAAGCAAAAAGTTTGAATTATCGACAAAAAATAACATTGACTGTCGACTTTAGGTCGTCTATAAAAATATGAGAAAGCAATTTTAATGCTTAAGTTCAGATTATTATTTTAATATTTTATTAGTAAAATAATAAAATATTAAAGTAGGTATTAAATATTAAATTTAAAAAATATTTTTAGTTAAGTTGCTGGCTAGCTGGCCGAATGCGCGTCATATAAGTGTCCAAATATTCTTCCAAGAAAAAAAACTGATACGCATGCGCACTAGGTATGCGCGATATGATCCCTCCAATAACATTTTATTCAAATAAATTGTACGTTGTTTTGAAATTTGCTTGCAAGTTTGATGAAAAACATTGTATGTCACAAGGACGGTACGAATACGGGTAATAATGTGTGCATCTGGACTGAGACAAGCCCTTTGCCCTAAGTTTTACTTATTTCTAAGTTCTTGCCCTATGAGTCTTATTTCGTTTGGCAAGGATTTTAAAAATGGGACAATAATGACTATAATACCTAACCTAAATGCACAACTAACCAAACTTGCTAATAACAGATCAAATTTTATTAAGAAAAGGATCAAAATATTAATTCCGAGTAAAATTCCACGTTGTTACGGTTTCTCGTGTGCTTACTTCTACTACTACTACTTCTACTTCCTTATCTACTAAAACATGCATTTTTTATGTCTACCTATCAGCCAGTAATAGCACTAACGGATCACGATTGTTCAAGTAAATACTTAGATTTTAAACATTTACTATTGTAGCAAAGCAGTTCTTCATCGTCCAATTTAAAAAAGTTTGGTACTTCAGGTAAATGGTAATTTTCATTAAAACAATATATCTAACAAAGATTTCAATCTGTTTTATTTACAAACCTTGTTCTAACGGTATATATAACACGTTATTGCGATGCTAAATGCACAGATAAAATCAGGAAACGTCTACTAGTCACGTTTCCTTCCTGAAAATGAAGATTATTTCCAATCGACTTGATCCTTTCACTCTGTTCCTTGAAGTGAATTCGATAGTGATGCCATCCTGCGCACCTATTGTATGATATTTCCACTTTATAACGTTCAAATAGCGTACATTTGTAAACGCCTCAAAGCCAGTTATTGAAGTAACGTGATTATTTAATTACGACTAAACAATAGAAAATAAATAAACTTATAAAGGAATAGTGTTATGAGAATATCTCGATGACTTATTTTTTGTAAATATTTAAATAAATGATAAATGTAAAAGGAAACTAAATTAATTTAACTAAGTACCTACGTACTTAGTTAAATTAAGTTAGTTTCCTTTTTTTGTCGGTTATTTTTTTATTAAAAAGTGTTTATACAGCATAGATAAATGTACCTACTATTCGTTTCTAATAAATAAAAAAATAACTAACAATAGACTGTGCTGTCTCACTATTGGAAGAAGATCTTGAAGATCTTCTCGGTGAAATAAATTACAAAATCACTTGCTAGCCAGCAACACGAAATAAAATATATTTAATATAATATTTTAATAGCTTATAATTTTATTAACGATAGTTCAATGTTTAAACGGTTTTTTAAGCATAAACATTGTTATAGATAAATCAAAGATGACAACAGACAATGCTTTTTGTCGACGAGGATTCAAACTCTTTGCTTACACTTGCATTTTATACTATGGATAAAAAAAATCTATTACGCTCTAGGGTCGTATTTTAGATTTACCATTCGCTTTTCTATCACGCAATAGTCCTTTTTACGAGCAAGTATGAAAAAAAAAATCGCGTTATTTCGTTCATGCCAACATTACAAAGGAAGGTAGACCCACAAAACCGTAAAAATACACAAATCACCATAATAGGGACACCTTTGACAAATACAAAATATGTTTGTGTAAACGCCTATTTACCATTATTTGTTCAAAGCAAAGGGAACATCACTTGAAGGAGTTCAGTACGAATGCCGGAAACTGTGTAAGAATGTATTTATTTATTTATGATGGTACTTTTGTCAATGGAGGCTTGGGTTCATTTGGGTGATTTATGACCCGTCCCACAAAGAGGGTTTATACATACTTATTTATCGAAACGTAATAAATTCCTTCTTCTGTATGGGATATAAAAGTATTGAAAGTGAGGATTTATGTCTCGGTATAAAGTATATACTTAGGATGATACAATATAAATATTGTTATACCATTATCCGGTATAAGTAGTGTTACTGTACATCAGGATCTACATTATATAGTGATCCATGTGTTTTTTTTTTAACACTGACTGCCACGCCGCAGTAATTTTTATTGTTTGTCAGTCACCGGTGGCTGACGTGGCGTTCTTGAAGGGTTAAATATAATAAATGTACCTTCCTATTAGAATAAGACAATAAAATAGAATCATTTAATAATAAATAGAGACAAGTGGGAGGAGGGAATGGAGGCCTTTGCTCTGCAGTGGGACAATATAGGCTAAATAATAATAATAATAATACCTAATAGACATATCAAATGAGCTTGCAGATCATGATCGTAAACAAACACAGCTTTAGTGAGTGGAAGATACGAAAACGTTATAAGTATATTTCATTTTATCAAAGACCAACTTGGATTGTACTCATTGTCGAAGACAAATCTCACGTGTTAATCTGTGAACGAAATTTCAAATTGTATCCATGCATCGATTTCGAAAATAATGACAAATCTAATTTCACGTAAGGTGTTACATTCTTTTTATATACCTATTTACTAGCTCCCGCGGCTTCACTTGTCGTCACTTTCTAGCCCATAAACTATCTATATGCAAAAAATCACGTCGATTCTTTACTGCAACTTGCATGAAAGGACAAACTAACAAACAAATTTTCATATTTATAATATTACTAGCGAAGTATCAACCCGCCCTGGCTTCGCACGACGGCTTTTCCCTACCATTGTACATTTACACTTTTCGGAATAAAATCTCTAAATGATAATGGAAACCGTATAACTAAACATTAAAAGTTTATAAAAGTAAACTGAAAAACAAACAGACGAAAACACAATTATTATTTAAAAAAACGATTGGAGCTTAATGTATCTAGTAATTATAAAATAATTACTATATTTTATTACGCATTAACGCATTTGGAGTGAACTCGTAAAGTTAAACAAAACTCGACACACATAAAATTTAAAACAAACACAAAATTTTAATAATAAATACGTTTAATAAAATTCCTTGTGAAAAAATTCAACCTATTAGTGTTGTTCTTACTAAGCTTGTATCTATAATGGTTATACGGCACAGAATTTTTCAAGTTCCTTTTCTCGTGAAATCAAAGAATAGCACAGAAATAGAACAATCAAATTACGTCACACAAACATTTTGCGTGGGAGAAAGCGTTTATGAGAGAAACATGGCTCGGGCGACCCTAATCATAATGGTGTCTGTTGTTTGGGTCAACTAGATACCTTTAAGCTATACAAAATAAAGGATTTCAAATATCTAAGGATAAGCAATATAATTACAAAACAATATGCTTTTTACGTTAATTAAATTAAAAAAAAAAAAAAAATTCGATACAACGTTTTAGGCTTTCGTGTACCTACAGAAATCTTTAAAAATTTCGTGTACTTATCTTTAAAAATTCGAAAACTCTTCAAAAATTTACAAAAGTCCTGAATACATTATTTTTGGACTATATTTTAACTGTGGACTATTTCAGAAATTAACCTGGCATTTACCTCTATGAATAACTACTAAACAACCCTGTTGGTTTAAAAATAAAATACAGTCAAAATTCTTTCTTTTTCAGTGGTGAAAATAATTGTAAACATATATTTGCTTGTGCACGTGTAAAGTAAACCCTTGTT
Source organism: Protodeltote pygarga (assembly GCA_936450705.2). NCBI lineage: Eukaryota > Metazoa > Arthropoda > Insecta > Lepidoptera > Noctuidae > Protodeltote > Protodeltote pygarga. The sequence goes on along the minus strand of OW388249.2, from coordinate 6,555,557 downwards.
TTTTTGACGCCACTATGAAAACACGATGTTCTACTATTCACAAATAGAATTCGGCCGTACAAAAACGATCAAATAAACACATGAACATTTCTACTTTCAGTTCGACAACAGCTCACGGAGAGGCACCAAATGGCCGCAAAAACATCGCAATAAAGGAAGACGGGTAAACGAACATCGATGTAACTGCCTTATTTATAGACGTAAATACTATTTAGGTACACATAGAAAGAGAAATTCAATCCTTACGCTCAGTAGGAAGGAAACACTACTAGTTTATGATCATATGACATCAAAAAGGTGGAAGGAAATATAAAATGGTATGAGCCTGGAAAACGATACAGTATTGTAACGAGCGCCGTCATTTGTCAATACAAGCGAGATTTAGTGTCCGTTTTATAACACGTTCTCCCTACAATGACGCGGAAGGATCGCGGCCGTAATAACCTGAATAACCTGAGACTTTTATACACGGCTTCGTCCCGAGCGCAGATATAACGAACTATTCAAAAGGAAATGACACCTCGGTTTTTATGAAAGCGCTATATTTCTCTTGTGAGTGTTGGCGGTCTAAGGTACAATTTTATTTGAAAAGAAAAATATTACCTTGCTACAATAATAATCATTTGTATAAAGCGAGATTACAATCGTGGAATAATTGTGAAATAATAAGAGTATCGAGGATTGAGTCGAATAAAAATCGAATACAGGATAATGTACCTAAAGGATTTTTTCATTACGAATCTACAGACTGAAACAGCTTAAATGGACCACATTTAAATTTTGATAGGGCTCTCCCTTATCTGTGCATCAATAGGGAGGGTTGACAGTGAGGACCCTTGGTTCCATTAAGAGCCTTTTTCTCATTGTTTTACGATATTTAATCGAGTGACTCTTATCCGGACCCTCTTAATTACATTTTTATTAATTTGAATAACGTTTAATTGTTTCAGTATTGTATAATTTCGCATTCATTCAATAATTTCTAAGCTTAAGCGGAGTGACTGGGTGCGGTTTTCAAATTATGTAATGTACAAAATTTTTGAGTTTTCTAAGTAGGTATATAAAAAATAACGGAAAAGTCAATTTCTTTTCCACATCATCGTAACGATTGCCGTACCTATAGAGTTTATGTAATTTGTCGTGCGATCAATTTCCGCTTGGACTTAAAGAAAATATTCCAGATACCCAAGTGAACTATGTAAGTACCTAATAAAGCTGTCTCGTTTTTATTACCTAAAAAGGACAAAGACCGGTATATTACGTGTCGCTAATAAACTGTAAATGTTCGCGTGGTTTGCAAACTCGTATTACTCGTATGATGTTCTGAAGTATTCACTATTCATGTTTTCTAAGAAAGGTAAACTACTATACAATTAATTACGTACGTACACACGTAGAACGAAATTGAATTCTAGAAAATAATTATTTGTGGTAGGAATAAATCATTTACATAAGTGAAGGAAAAATATACCTACCTGTATTTCCCCCTCATATCAGCATCTAAACGGAGGAGCGTGCCTATCATACATTTTTCCGAAGCTCGCTATACAAATAAACAATATTATGTGATAAGATTTTTAAGTTGTTAAGTACTAGGCATGCCACTATCTATACGATATAGATTTATTCGATTTTATTGTTTATATTAACGATATTTACGCATTTTCGTATGCGGAAAAATTTAAAAGTTTAATATCATTGGAATTTGAAATCCTATCAAACTGCAGCTAATACAAACAGTAGAATAAAGTATGAAATCCAGTGTTTCCGCAACTTTAATAGAGCTTGTTTGTACTACAAACACTATGTGTAACAATTAACAACGCGATCGCTCTGCGCCAATACACACAACAGTTATTTGCGTTTACAAATTGGACCCTATCATATTCTCATAGTTTTAGAGAAATATGAAATATCACAACAACAACACGCCTGTACCTACTTCTCTAAAATGTTAGGCTGAGGTGTTATAAACCTATTGCACCCTGTTATAATGTGTAACAGTTTGTATAATGACAACTGGTTGGAAATGTATGCTAAGGAATACCCCTTGTTTATTTCCAAGTTTTACCCCTAGAAGCCGTGTTTAGAAGGTCTCAGCCGCAATCGATCGATTAAAAGTTAGGCTGAGGTGTTAAAAACCCATAGCACCCTGTTATAAGTCCCATGTAACCTTTTGTATAATGACAACAGGTTGGAAATATATACTAAAGAATACCCCTTGTTTATTTCGAAGTTTTACCCCTAGAAGTCGTGTATTAAAGTCTCAGGTCTCAGCCGCAATCGATCGGTTCAAAAGATACGGCCTTGGGACAGACAGCCGGTAGGATAGACGAATAGCGGAAGCTATGCTTCCTATGGGTATGAAGCCCTAAAAAGGATGTGTAAAATATAATAATACTCATTAGTATCCACTGCCTCTTTTTGCGTGGATAAAAGAGGCAGACTTAGGAAGAGATGGAAAAATTGTCTGAAGGATGATATGGCAAGAAAGGAAGTGACTACTGAGATGATGGGTGATAGAGATGTTGGAAAAAGAGTACATACTGCACCGACCCCAAATAAATTGGAAAAAGGGCAGGAAGATGATGATGAGTATCCACGCGTAAGTAAAACTTCTGGTGCTGCAAGATTACGCTTCAGGCGTAGGTACCTACTCACTAAGAAAGAAAAGAGTTCTTTGTATTGTCGTATTACTGTGTGAAATATTTATATATTTATTTCCTGGAATTTCTAAAGATCTTTGATTTCGGTATGCTCCAAATCTCCAGATTTGGAAGGGCTTTAATCCTCAGAGTACCATTCAGTCTTTATTAAAAATCTGAAATCCCACTTCAATTTTTATCTCATCTACTTATTTATTATCCATGTTACCTAATAGGTACTGTATGTGATAATTATAACTGTTAAATTTTTTTGTAGTAAAAAATTTAATAAATCGATAAACGGATTTAGATTAAAGTAGGTAATCAAGAAAAACGATAGGTTATACTACAATACTTTTTATCGATATACATTTTAAAAGGGTAGGTACCTTTCATCCCGAAAAAAAGAAATTTTCCCGTGGAAAACAACAATAACGTTCTAATAATAATATAATTGATAACGCCACATATCTTTTAAAAACTTAGGTAAATTACGATAAGTATATCAAGGTTTCACAAAAATGCGTCCTGTATTCTTAGTGCAACACGCTCAATGCTCCAGTCACATCACTAATCCGAGCGCACCACAGGATTGGCCATAGATTGTACAGCTGAGTCCTGAATACATGATGCTATAGCACCACAGCCAGGCAAGCCGCCGCTGCCGGTTGTTCGAATAATGACAGCTTGTCAGCCAGATGGACGATAACTCACTCACATGACACTCACACTTCAACGGCCCTCGTTTCATACGGCGGAATATCCACCAAAATAGTAAGTAAACTAAAGCGTAAAAGTACAGTGGCTCAATGTTTTCGAGACATTTTATCTATACAGGGTTATTTGGAAACCACTAGCATCCTTAAAAGGGGTTATTAAACTCATCATTATGAACAACTTTTACTATTGGACCAAACCTGTAATCGCAAAAAAAAATCAGCTATATGGATGGCTGAAAACTGTGGATCCCTTTTTAAGAATATTGCGCGCACGGAGGAGTGGGAAATTTGGCATAGTAAAAGTTTATATGGAGAAGAAGTGCAGAAAGCTAAACTTAATAAAAAAAAATACAGTCGAATTTTGACTACTGACTGGACCACTAGTTTATTTAAAAATACAAATATATATAAAGTTTCACACAGCGGAAAATAATCCAATAGCTAGTTTATCTTCCAGAGACATAGCCTTTTTGGAATTTAAGCATTGTTATAATATCTGCGTGTAAAATAACTGTGACAGACAGACAGACGTACATAATTAAATTATAAGGGTTTCAGGTTTTACTACGGAGACTTAAAAAAGAGCTAAGATTTGGTTGGCCTTGTATATATTCAAAGATATTGGAAAGAAGTTCTATGTATATATTATTGTGTATTATATAGGTAGGTCATTGGTTACGGACCCGCTTCGCAAGCACATGGGTATGTGTGCGAACCTGGCATGTACCAATGTGACTTTATCAATGTCATATGTACCTTCTTTCTTAGTTAATCTAAGACACCCCTGACTAACGGTGAAGGAAAACATCGTGGGGAAACCTAGACTTAATAGTCTGAGATCGCCAACCCGCAGTGAGCTATCGTAGTGATTAATGATCCTTCTCTGTTTGAGAAGAGGCTTTTGCCCTACAGTGGGACAGTTACTGGCTGATTTATTTTTATATTATAATAATGTTGAAAACCTTACCTACTATTTTTCTTTCTTTTGTCGTTTTATTATTGATTTTGATTAACATCGGCCAAAAACGTTAAAACAATAGCCTACAATATTTATTAAGGATAAAAAAATATTCCCAAAGTAAAAACGAATAGCAAGTAGGAATTTATATTTGTATTAGCTAGCCCTCCAGTAGCAAAAGAATCCAAACAGGGAAGATTTATGTTTCCCACAGAAAAAGGGGTTTTTGTTTCATGGTGATTGTTTTTTTTTTATTGTTTGCGCCTTCGCTAATTGCAATTTGGTTTTGTTCTAGAAACCGTTCGTTAGTGGCGTGAGAAGACAGTTTTCGCAAGTTTTCGCTGAAGTAGCGAAGTTGTGACGTCAGACGAAAGATTGCACTGATTCTCTAAAGGATAGGTTCTGGAAAACAAATGATATCCCAGCGAACTGGTGGCTTCCTATAATACTAATAAGTACCTAAGCTCCACTAGAGTTAATGAGAAACAAAACAGAATAATATGAAGGTAATTATTATTTTTAATATGCATTTTTTTTTTAAAGTTACTTTTGTTAAGTAATTTATATTAACTTAGTAGATATGCATTGGTTGTTTTCATTTTTTTTATTGATTATATATCTACAGGTCGTCAAAGGCTACTACATAAATTAAAAATATTAATATATTTTATAAATTCTTCTAATAAAAGTGCTGTGACATATAGGCAGACGTACGGGACGCGACTGACGGACAGACGGACATGACAAAACTATAAGGGTTCTAGATTTAAAGGAACCCTTAAAATACCTAGTATATTTTAGCAGATAAATATCCTATAATCAAACGGTTTCATCAATTAAATAACTAGTACTTACTAAACTAGCTTTTATTAAAACCGCAATGCATAATTGGATCATCAAAAGCCAAAAATAAATCACACCGAACATTCATTTCACGTTAAACACAATAGAGCTACGAAATTAAAAATTAATTGAAACGGTTGACTAGCACAGAAAATATTTCGACGAGACATCCAAACGACGTGAGCGAGGCGCAAAACTCTTTGAAACTTCGAGAACATAAATCTACGGGTAAGTTCATGAAGTTTAATGAAAGCACCACCCTCGTAATTGTTACCGCTGGGACTGCATTGCTACGTACATAAAATTGTTATATAATTTTATAGTCGTTAGGGCAGCGTGTGTTATGCAAACTGTGTTATGTTATGACTATAATGGGTTCGCGTGAATGTTGTGGATCTATGTACACACGGGTACACATCAAGCTATAAATAACCAGTATGAACTTCAAGCACTCTTCGTACAGGAGATGTCAGCTTATACTGGAAATGTAGGTATAGCTTGATGTGTAATATGTCATAGTAATAAGTACTATCGTGGACAAAGCCGGTGCACCACTCTTAAGAATAGAATTGCTTGCACCCGGCGTCCGAACGTAGCGCTAGCCTCGCCCCCTCGCACGTAGTATTCAAAGTTCAAAGCATTTTGATCGCAAAGTGGTACACCGTTCGTGTCCGCGATAGTACTATGTGATTGTTGTCAAGGAAATAATAACGAAATTTGAATTAATTGTGTTAAGTACAATTGCTTGACGAATTTAGTGGTCATGATTCCGATTCCTATTTTGTCGTCGAATGATTTCGACTTTAAATAGCTTATAGAAGCGCCCTTTGTTGTATCTAATCCATAGCTATTGTGAAAGACTTAGGGTTCATCAATTAAGGGTTTGACTTTGCTTATTATAACCGGCTCTAACAGTCTAGCCTGTAATTAATAATAATTATAAATAGCTAGTACCCTAATTCCGATACCTGTGGGCTACTATTTATATATTTTTACATATCTCTTGCTCTGTAAGTACACCCTTACCACCCCTGAATGCCGGGGTGTATGACTATCATTACAGCATAGGTTTTGGAATTTGAAAAAAGAACTGTCATACTCATACTGCACGAAGAATATTTTTAAAAAGTTAATATTTTTTTTCTTGGTAAGTATCGATTAATTACTCGAATCGGAATCTAGACAATTTATTTTATAAAGATTTTATTTTAAATATGGAACTATTTGTTTCCACATCGTATGGTAGATGGAATCGATTTAAAAATCAAACTGGCCAGCAAGATTTGACGCGCTTGCGTGCGTGAAAAAATAAAAGGCAGTCTACTAGATTCCTAAAAAGAACGTGACCATATCTCTTACAAATTGTAATAATTTTACTATTAATTTTAATTAAATACACATTTTTTTCTTCTTAATAAATGTTCATTGAAACCTGCTGTCTTGTTGTTTACTTACCTCACAATCGATATGTAAAGCAGAGTATTTATCTCGGGCGTAAGCATCAATTGCATACTCGGGTTAATTAGCGCCTTCGCTTCGCTCAGGCGCCAAAAACCTCGTATGCAATTGATGTCATACAGCCCTTGGTTAATAATCTACTATTATATTTCCATTTTTATACAACCTGATTTTTTAGATAAGTACCAGCAAAATTTTAGGGGGTAATAAAGTCTATGAAACTGAACAACTTTCCCGAAGAAACATAGGGTCGAAATTTGATAATTGATAATATTGACTTTTTATACAAAGTGAGCGGTCACGTGACTCACGTTTGTATGAAGAGTAAAATTTCGAAGAAAGAAAAAAATTCATGTTGTATAAATTAATAATACAAGTTTTTAAGGTGAGCGAAACTTCGGAATAATGCTAGTATAATATAATATAATAATATAATACTTCATTCATCACAATCCAATTTGATGGATTTAAATTAGTTAAAAAATTGTACTCATTGAGACATTAATGGGTCTAAACCTGTCTATTCCACGTTGTACACAGCTGTTGTTGGTTTGTTAGTATAACTCCGTCAGAACTTACAGAACTTTGCAAGACGTGCATAAGTTGACCAAGTGTTGGTACTTACTGACTTGCTTTTCATGAACTGCGCACTTCAAGTAACAAGTACACTTAAAGGTGACACCTGTTAAGTGTTAACTTCTCTGAACTTACGAGGTTTGAATGGAAACAGTGATTAGTTTTTATGATATGAATTTATATAATACAAGGTATTATATTATATCATACCAAAGCCCTCGAACAGAAAGTTTAAAGGTTTATACTCATTATGCAAAAGCACAAGATCCTGTATCATTTTTTACATATTGTTTTAAACCAACTGACCATAAAACAGCTGATAAAATCAAGTTGAGTCACTACCCGAGGCGGAAACGTAATTATTCAATATTTTTTTTTGCAAATCACATCACCCTACCCATAGCTTCACCAGTAGGGCTGCCCAAAGTGGAAAACGAGTGATATTTTCATAAAATTTGTGTGAAAACAAGTCTTTATTATTATTATATTATTATTTATTTTTTATTAATATGATTTCCTATTTATTAAATTTCTCATACGATCTCTGAAACTTAAAGAACTATTCGCTTTTGGTATTATATACTTCTTTCGGGACACCTTGTATAAATATTTTATAGGTATTTTTGTGAATATTTTACATGTTGTTAAACATAATTATTAGTGAAATCTATCTAAATAAATAAAACAAATTCAGGATAAATCATTTACAACTCGAGGATGGCTGGACCGATTTTAATGATTTCTTATTTGCAGGTTTTGTCTCCTTTCTGAATAGAATAACTATTAAAATAATATCGTGATGAATCTGGGGAGAAGCCACGGAAAAAAGTTAGTTCATAATATAACGAAAATTGGTGTGTTATCGACTAAATTAAATATTTAAACGTAGAAAGCAACTTTTAATTGAAATTGAACGGTGTCCCAACCAACAAACAGAGTTAATTAAAAATAATTGTGACAGTACGAAGTAACGTGATTCTGTGGAAAAAACCTAACCAATTCAATTAAATCCGCTAGTATAACTTCAAATTGGTTGCGTGTTTTCTGTTTCAATGGGTGTACAAACTTTATTAGAGAATTAATTGTACTGCGACATTGCACCTGCTAGGTACATGCACGTTATTTATTGAAATAACAACAATTGTATACCTTCATCCAAAATATAGCAGCTTTTTCTTATTTCTATGACAAAAACTGCGTAGGTGCGTTATACTTACTGCAATATAACGCCTGCAAAAGATGCCCAATGCATGGAAGGCAAGGGAAAACTAAGAAAAGGGGATTGAGAAAGGGGGGGGGATAGGGACTCTGATTCGTACAAAACGCAACAGTACGAATACTGTTAGTATACTGTTATAGCCGATATTCCCTGAGCAAGCCGACAAACCGACCCATTTAATGACTTTACCACTAACTGTTTTTTACTACTCTGTATATATTATACTTAAGTCCTATCCCATATAATATGTATCCTATCTAATCACTATGCTATAATTGTTATTACTTTAACTGACATTAATACATTGTCAACGATAACGGTAAACCATAAACAAAATTAAACATTCAAATATGTCCGATTTGAGCATACCAATTGTATTAACGACCACGCAGGTGTGGCAGAGCAGTTATTTGATTCCGGATATGATTGGATTTCAAATGAACCCCATACCCACCCGCTCCCCGAAGTGCACACCTATTTAGATATTAATTAAAATACAATGTATTAACGAGATTGCCAACGCAAATGAAGCAATTACCTTCATTTGCAAATACAGCCAGTTTGTTGATATAATTTATTTTGTGTTTCACATTTGATTTAAACCTTTTTGCTTATTTACATTATGCCACTACATTGTTTACGATAGCTGATTGAAATATTAATAAAAGTTTTTTTTTTACTATCTTACAAACAAACTAGCATACGGCCCGCTCGATGGTAAGAGGACAGTAACGTACAAAGGCTTGCAACACCAGGGGTAATTTTTACACATTGCCGATCCTTTGGGGGATTATGGTGGGGATTGGGCCTCTGATTCTATTCACTGACCGTAAGAAGCAGACTAGTACATACGAATATTAAATTAATATTGATATTCTACGCCGATATTCTGAAAGAGGCTGCTTCTAACCCGGTCGAGCCGGCCTATTATAGATGGATCATCGAAAACATAGTAATTGGTCTTGTACTAGCTATATCGATTGCTCAGCAAAAGGATATAATAAAGGGATGTAAACCTTTCAAAACCTTTGATCTTTGTTTTCGCTTGTCATGCCAGACTATTTTGCGATAATATACTACTGGCGAACGTCTCCGATTTCACGCGGACACAATATTCTCGTGACACAGATTCTGAGACTCTTTCGGACGTAGGTACTTATTGGTGTTTTAGTGAGTGGTAAAATAGCTGTAGTAATATTTGCTAAATTATAAATAGGTAGGCACGACCATGTTAAAAAATCTACATTTTACTTAAACGGTCCCAAACATTCTGGTTCTTTCTTTCATATCGTATGGTTGATGAACAACCTGGTGTCAGAGTTTAAACCGCCCGTAGGCCTCTGACATGGCTTTACACACCATTGAAAAATATCTCAGGTGTGCTGGTTTCATCACGATGTTTTCCCTCACCGTTTTAGCAACTGATAATTAATTTATAATAGGCACATAACTTACGAAAAGTCAGAGGTGAACTCGAGACCTCTGACTTGTCAGTCGATGGTCATACTAGGCAATCAGTGCTATATCTATATATAGCACTGATAGCCTAGTATATATATAACATTCTGGTAACGTTATGTCATAACTTTGTAACCTAACCTAACCTATCATTCTGCTATCTATATTTAGGTAGGTTTCAGTTCGATATCTAACAACTTCTGTTGTAAAACTATCTTGTCTGCTAAATATTGACCACCTTACTTTCAAGAGACTATAAAATTGAAGAGATAGTATAAGTGCCGCCATGTATGAATGAATGGATAAACTTTTTATTACAGAACAATGCGTGGTGGCGCATTGGTTACGGACCCGCTTTGCAAGCGCGTGGGTGTGAGTTCGAACCTGGCATGTACCAATGTGACTTTTTCAATGTCATCTGTACTTTCTTAGTTAATCTAAGACACCACTGACTAACGGTGAAGGAAAACATCGTAAGGAAACCTGGACTTTAATTGTCTGAAATCGCCAACCCGCAGTGAGCTAGAGTGGTGATTAATGCTCAATCCTTCTCTGTATGAGAAGAGGCCTTTGCCCTACATTGGGACAGTTACAGGCTGATTTATTTATTTACAGAACAAAAGGGCACGATATAAAATACAACCATACAAAACACTCAAACACGAAACAATTTTCATCTATTTTATTTAAATACAATTTTAGCTCAGACCACACAATACCTAAGACTGTCCATTAATTACTAATAACTAAGGTATTTCATATTACGAGGTAGGTATTCAATATACGTCGTGTCATTAACGACAAAACTAGTTTGGGGAAACCAAATAATGTTACTTGACAGAACCGTGTACGAGGCATTTCAGTAGGTACATAATGTACCTATAGTACATAGTTGTTGTATGGCATATTGTTGACAAAGTAATTAATTTGACGGAGAGTATCCGACCTGACGCCAGAAATGTTTAGGACCGGCATTGAAATATTATTTGCGATGAAAATTATACATGTAATACAGAAAATCACACCTGTATTCCACAAAAGGTTAGGCAGAGGCAGTGGTATGTATGTAGTTGAATCGTTCGAAGTTTGGGTTTGAAAGCCACATCAAAGCTCATGACATTGATAATAATCATCATTAGAACGTAGAGATATGCAAGGAGTCACCATAACACGGCGGGCGTGGAGTTATGATGATGATGATTTAAAAATTAAATTATAATTCAATCACATTTCGTCATGTTATAAGTCCCATTCAAAAAGAGGTGCGCCTATAATTGTCAATTAAATCTAAAATTGAAGCCATGCTGCAAATTAATGCGGAAATTCAGCAACTTATAAATTGTATATTCATTTCGAAACTTACATTTTTATAATTATACCAAATAATTGTTAAAAAAATGCTGTATTCCTTTAAAAATTAGGATTTTCTCCTGTGTGATAATTTTACAATGCACAAACACTTAGACCGAAACAATTATCAGAATGCTTCATGCGAGTTCTACAAAATCATTCGAATGATTTCACCATCACGTTAATCAAGTTTACGTCAAATGCAAAAAAAACGTAAGCAAACAACCAATCAGAAAGTTTGAAACAACCGATCACGAGCGTTAACATTCTCACGTTCGAGGATGAAAAAAACTTGCACTCACAAATTGTATTTACGTTGACGTTAACGTTAACGCGATCGAATAGGTAGGTAATCTCGCACTAGGCGCTCTGTAGATCACACAAATAATATACATATTATAATTGTCTCATACAGGAATTGAACGCAGAATGCGAATCGCCTAACCGAATTTCCTATCAGATACACCAATTGCAATCATATCGTTGATGTAGGTATATTATCTGGAAACTTAACCTCATTCAAAGGTCTTTGACCCTTATAAAATTATACCTCGACAAAGTACATAAAACAATCCAATACTTAACTTATAAGTACCCATAGTTACAATTACCGACGACTACATCGATCGTTAACAACCGCTTCTAATTAATGTTTTAATACTTTGTTATAAATGTACCTACACCTTGTGCTCGGTCCGCGATTATTTATTTACTAATTAATTACGGGTAAAGGTCCTTCAGAAAGGCTTTAGTTTTAATGATAATTAAATTATTAGGATGAAAAGACAGTTTCCGACATTGAATACAACGCAGTATTACATATTCCTAATTATAAATTACCGTTTGTAAATAAATATCCAAATAACATACCTAGTCGTAATCGACGTAGTTTATTATTAAAAAACTGATGTATTCTTTTCTTGAACTCATCATCTGCCTAGCCTTTTCCCAACTATGTTGGGGTCGGCTTCTAGTCTTACCGGATGCAGCTGAATACCAGTGTTTTACATGGAGCGACTGCCATCAGACCTCCACAACCCAGATATTGGGTTACACGGTACCCCTTGGTAAGACTGGTTGTCAGACTGGGGCTTCTGACTACCCGTAACGACTGTCAAAGATCTACAATTGACAGCCGGGGCCAACAGCTTAACGTGCTATCCGAGGCACGGAGAGTGATAATTAATTTATAAAACGCACATAACTTACGAAAAGTCAGAGGTGCGCGCCTTGGGTTCGAACCCGAGACCACTGACTTGCCAGTCAACGGTCACCACCACTAGGCTATCACGACTCTTTCTTTTCTTGAACTATCCAGAATATAAATTCTTGTTTCACTTCTAATTGTACGACAAGAAATATAAAATATAGTAAATAAACTGTACCTAAATAATCGTGGACAGTAAAATCTTAAGTACAAATAGACTACCCTTTTCTACTCAAAGTTCGCCAAGGAAAAGTACAAACGGCTGGCAACACCTGCGCTATAAGGCGTTTTAAATTAAGCGTCACCTTGTAACATGTGGCCTAACTAACATAACCGTTGATCGATGTCAGGAAACTTATTTAAATTTTAATTAAAAATTCTTGCGGCCATATTTTAAATGGCAACCCCGCAGAAACTTTGCTCGAAATCGACGAAGCTAATGCACTTCTGTCCAAAAAAAAACCGAACGTTTTGAAGCAAATCGTCTTGATCTAGACAAAAACCGTCACATATACAAAAATTGCCAAAAGTATACACACCACTACATAGTATAAAACAAAGTCACTATGTATATCGTATGCTCAAATCTTTAAAAGTACGCAACAGATTTTGATGCGGTTTTTTTTAATAGATAGAGTGATTGAAGAGGAAGGATCATATGTAGGTATATCAGCATTGCGCCCTTGCGAAGCCGGGGCGGGTCGCTAGTTTATAGTATAAAATTATATGTTTTATAATGATGCTAGTCAGCTGGTTACAGTGTGACCGGGTTTTTAAAACGCTTTAGCTTGGACCGGGGTTTAAAACCATGGCTTTGTTAGTCATTAAGGAAAATAAACTAGACTAGGTCGATGTTACCGGATACGGTGAAAAAGATTATAATATTTATACTGTCTACTGCTCGGTTAAAGTCCTCTCATCACTATCCGAGGTGAGAAAGGGTCATAACTCCACCACGCTCAATAAGTGTATGTTAGTGAAAGCAGATTTGTGGCCATCTGCTGTCGGAATTAATCAAGTTGCCTATGAGGCTCCACTGCTTAACGTGCCTTCCAAAGCTCGAAAAAGCTTGAAATGAACTGCCACAAATGATCAACCGTCCATGGATATGGACTTCGTCAAGGTTAAGGACTGCTTAACTAAGTGATGCATCGCCGCGAGCGCATCTCGAATGAAAATCTTTAAAAAAATAATACTTAAGATGAATGTTCTAATATATTATACGGGGATTATTCTCTGAAAATTTATGCTTTCATTATTTTAACAAGGACTCCAAAGAAGGCGAAATTTTAATTTAATTCACAAAATGGAGTTCCTTCATTCGTTTAAAATTGCATCACAAGACGTTTTAAATAACAAAAAAGGGATGATACACCTCTAAAAATTTCAATAAGATTGCTGTGTGGTGGGCTGGTGGGTGAATAAAGTAACCGAATTTGAATTGGCAAGTTTGTCCCATACATATTCAGCTGAGGAGGGAGACGCAGTGCGCAAAACTTTTGGCATTCTCACTTGCATACAAAAAATGAAAGTGCTAGATCGTCGAGGGGGCGCGCATTACCATTATTGTTGTGTGACCCATTTGGTAATCACCTCTCACGTATTGTGAACTTAATTTGCTTGATGTAACAATGATATCAGTTTATATTTTTATTAGGTCAGTGGAGCTTTATAGATGAATGCGAAGTGTATCGTATCACTTTAACAGAGGCTGGGTTGTTATATTTCACCCTGATTCAGAAATACATTTAAGGAGTTTTAAACATTTATAATAATTATGAAGCTTTGAAGTGTGGTAAGGCCTAAACAAAAAAGTTAAACGCCAAATATTATAAAAATAAATACCTACATTAAACTTAGTAGATACTTAATTAAACAACTTATCTAGCTAGTATTCATAATATCCAGTTGGAATTGATTACACTAATTTTAAAAACAGTTCTAAACCCTCTAACGGTTTTTAAGAAACGGTTTTATATGTTTCACAACTCTAAAATTTGGATCAACTATAGATAATAAAGTGGGGACACCGGGGTTATATCTGCAGTTCAATGCAAAGTACATAAATGTTTAGTAAACACCCCACAGTAAAATTTTCCTAGCCTTTATTTTATTTTTATCCTTGATGGAATGAGGAAATATATTCAATAGAGCCACGGTGTCAAATTCTTGACATTTCGATTATCCTCGGCTCGCCATGCAGAAAATTCTTTTTGAATATGCCAAGTGGAACCTTAACTTGTAGAGCGAGATAGAAAATGTTGCATGCAATATTTTGCGACGAGCATAAAGATTATATTTCCCGGCTCTTCAGTCTAAAATAAAATTTAATAAGGGTGTCGGGTTTACTATGGTCCCTAAATGTAACGTAGGTAACAACAACAATTTATTTGACTCTTTCGATGAGAACGTATCCTTGCCCATTTGAGCTTAAAAGCCGCTTACAAGAATTCACACCAAGTTCGAAGCTTGTATGTATTTTTTTACGATAGAGGACATACAAAAAAAAACTTACAAAAACGGTTTCTCAATAGGAACAATTTCAGCTTAATAAATATTCCAAAAAAGTTACAAAGTTTGCACATTATTTGCTAAACAGAGACGGCACCTTGAACTGATGACGTAATATGGTGTTCAAAAGTTGAAGTGTGAAGAAGAACTGTCAGTCAACTTTACATATCCTATTTTGCCCCTTCAGAATTTATACAGCTTGAAATTTCGACATTAATCGACTGATCATTGATACTAGTTACTGGTATAATAACAAATTTGAAAAAAGCTAACAAGTAAAAAAATCACAAAAATAGTTACTGGTTTTTTTTTGTCAATGTGCTATTATTTTTAAACCCTCTATGGTGATATCAAATCTGTGGCGGACAGCCTAACACAGGCCCGGGACGACAAAACTAAATGGGGGCCCTAGTCTTCGACGTTTAGTAGTGCACATTTTATAAAAAAAGTTAATAAGCTCGGCGGGGTAGACATATCGTGATTTTGGAGCCACCTAGTCAGGGGCGGGCTGCCCTCTCCGCCGCCCTATAAGTCCAGTATCAAATAATATATTATGTATGTATACTGTTTTATCAGTTAGCAACAACCCTGTTCTCGAGATTCATTCTAGTTAAACAAGACAGCAATTAATACAACAGAAACAATGAATCTTAATATTAAACGGTTTTCTTATTGTTCTAAGTATTTTAACTTATGTTAATATTATACGTACTGTTCAGAATTTCTTATTTTGTGAAGACGCACTATTATTACTGAAAATAAAGAGTTTCGTCCCTGTGCTATGTTATAAACAAAGGCCTTTTTAGGGATCCGTACCCAAAGGGTCTAAATGGGAACCTCCGTCAGTAGCTGTCTATTGGCCTGTCGGTTGTATATTTTTAACCGTGACAGGTAGCCAGTTGTTTTTTATTATAAAAAAATGTTACAAAGCCGCTTTTATAACAATTTAAATAAAAAGTCAAGACTTAACTTAGTTCGTAAAATGACCGGTTATTTTAAACAATTTCCAGCTTTTATTTTGGTCAAAGTGAAAACATTTTACCCGACTTCCAAAAAGGAGTTTTTTTGTTTCTTATACTGACGAGTTTTCGTTTAATTCTAGTAAGACAAGTGGTCAATCAAAGGTCAAAACTCGATTAAAGCTAGTCTGCTTTTAATAGCTAACACCATACTTTCTTACTTTTAATGTTTTTTTATAAATTTCTGGAATAATTACGGTTTTTAACTATGCTTCCTTCAATTGTGCGGACGTTTTGGAAAATGATCATGATCATGGCCTGACTACGCCGCCGTAAGACAAAATATCGGGGGCTCAATTATGTAAGATAACTCATGTGATGTTATAGGTCGGTATATAAATATAGCTAAAAGGGAGACAACCAGCAAACTTCACTCACTCTCAATTAATAAAGTTCATAATAACTTAATCGGCTATTTCTGAATTTAAAATCAAAAGGAAATTAACACGTAGGGAATTAGTTCACTCACTTCACTGATTCACAAGCCTCCCTCGTCCCCTTGATGAAATGCTTCAAATTCTGCCCTTTGCTGCCTGCTTTCAGTCGCTCCTAGAATTTACTAGGTAAAGACCGAAACAGATTAGTTATATGACTTTCAACAGTGGTCTATTGACTTTAGGCATTTCTAAGTCTAGCATATATATACATATTGTACTCTAAATAATAAATTAATATGTTTTGAAAAAAGGCGTTTATCAAACCTAAGATTGAATAATCATTCTCATTATATCTGTATGTTTTGTGTGCCCATGAGTTTATATGATTAATATGAAAGATAGAATTTTTATCTTTTAAATATTGTATCTTTTAAACATTTAGTTTTAATCGATACTATATGGATATGACACTAGAGATTTGATTCAGTTTTGATTAAGTCTAAGTTTGGTCCAACGTATAGTCATTTGTAAGACTATGCTATTGCTTTAAATGGCTTTTTATTTTATGCCATTTTTATGTATCTTTCAAGCGAGCTGAAATTTTTGCTGAAACTTTGTAATGTTGTTCTCCTTCAATTGGTTTAGTTCGATTATTCGTAACTATATTCATTATTTTATATCTTCAACGTTCGAGCGAGATAGCAGATTAGCGAATATAATTCAGTATGGATGCGCCATTCCTAAATTCCAAATTGCAATTACCTACGAGAAAAAAAGTCAAAGGTAATAAACGAACAATCGACAAATTGATTTACCCGTGCACCCTTTATGTATTTCCGACCACCAAAAACCGGTGATGGGGTTATCGACTAGCCCGGACTAAAAATCACACATTATTTCTCATAGGAACCTTTGGATGGAAGTACAAAGGTTCACGTGGGTATCATCTCTAACGAATAATACCTAATATTATTAAACAATAATATCTGGGTGTAGGGAAAATTCCACAAGAAATCCAAACACGAGCCAATTAATGAAATCATTTGGGAAAGATTTTTCCCGAAGGTAGGGTCGGTTTAATTTGTTTTCGATCTATCCGACAACAAAATAAATTTAGCTACAGTACTTAGTCCCTTTAGGGATCCGTTTTAATATCATATGTTTGGCTTAATAAAACATGGAGCGTACTGCGCGATGGTTTTAAGTATACTTGACTCTTCTTTGTAACTGAAGTCGCATAAAGCATTAGGTAATGAGTGGTACTTAAGTATATCGTTTCCTTTACAGTTTATTTAGATTTTAAATTTAAAAGTAAGGAGCGAGGAATTCTGTTTAATTGGTCATAGTTTAGCGTTTAGTGCTTAAATTCATAATTTTTAGAGTTCCGGAGCCAAATGGCAAAAACCCTAATAGTTTTGTCTTTGACGTCCGTCTGTACATCATACCCATTTCACTAGAAAACTACTTGCATTATATGGATAAAATTTTGATGGTAGGTAGGATGGTATATTCTTTGAGCTATCACAGAATGATGATGATGAAAAAAATTGGGGTGGAACATGTAACTAAGGGTTTTTTTTCACAGTTCTTGCATACGCAAGCGGAGTATCATTAGACAGAGCTTAAGACAGGGCAGGAAAAGAATCGCGGATTCTTAATTATATTATTTATGTCAATAGTTAGTGAGATGTTTGATTCTAAAGTTGTCAAAAGTGTGTGTCCGTCTAACTTTTCTACTCAAACCTCTCGAACCTCGAACTATGCGGTGGAAAATTTTCGAAATAGTTGAACCAAAAAAGACCTTTTAAAGGAAATTGGTTTTAATATAATTATGTTGTAAAGTTTTTGAGATAAGGGATATTTTCGGAATATTTATTTTTCGGCCGCAGCAATAACTTTATTTTCTTACAGTAACTATGAGAGAAATACTATGAAATACAAACTTATTTTTGCGGCCGAAAAATAAATATTATGCATTCGTAAATATTTTGTTACCACGCACAGTGAACAGTTGCTACGGGACCCTTTACTGTACGAAGTCCGACACACACTTGGCCGGTGTTGTTCTATGTAGCCTCGTGTTAAGTTTACTTGAGGTTAGAGATATTTTAAGAGGTACTTTTAATAATAATAAATAGGAAGTTTCCTTATATTTATTTTTGAGGATTTTTTATTAGGAATTAGAAGCACTATGACGTAAAACTTAAGGTCATATACATATTTGGTCAAGATGAAAAACATTAACAAAACGTGTTAAAAAACATTAAACATAATAATAGGAACTGAGTTAATTCCACAGTCTCCGGACCTAAATAGTATTTGGTGTAAAACAAGTAAACAAAATACCGTTTTGGCGCTTATTTACAAATAACATTATTGTAAGGTCACAGTCACAGTGTATACTTACCAAACAACACGTTCTTACATACAAACATCTATACAGTTCGTTCGTTAATACAGCAAATGTCAAACAAACACAGTCATTTATGTACACTCACTTTACTCACTTGGCCGCGTATTTTACTATCAAAATTTCATGAAATAAACCAAAGTTTTTATTTAGAATCACATGCAAGCACACGTCGAGGTGTGTGACAAGTTTAATATTTTTATTTTTCACGTGACTTACGTAAGTAGGCACGCTGTATATGAGCCGGGCGGGCGGCTCTGGTCGCGCGCGTGCCTCGCGTCTCGCCGAATGCCACTGAGCCTCGCTACCCTGCTAGCCTCGCACCGCGCATGCCTCCATCACAATAAGCCCAAGCTCACACGAACATCTAAAGAGCTTTCACATCCCGTGAAACTGATTTTTATTTAAACAACAACTCTATCGGCGACTGATTCCGCAATGTTTTATGTAGCAATTTGGTTTTTCAGAATTTGGAATATCGAATTTTCCGCGAAATTTGTAGTTGAGGTTTGGTGTGTATATTTAATGTAAGTGTAGACATTTCCTTAGAGGTTCACTTTTTAACTATTCATGAGCGGTTGGCCCTATGTTTGCCGCGCCGATAACCAGCATTGGGTAGCTTCCTTATCGTATTTTTAGAGCGGTCATCGGTCCTTCATTTGGACATTAAGTGACACCTGCGATATTTTATTAAGTCACTTGCTAATTTCTGCGGCAGGTCTAAAATATAGGTTGGTTTATAAAAATCGAGAGCTGATGCAAACTTTATCCCAAAAAGCAAATGTGGGAATCTACTTTGTGGTGGGCTGTATTTTAGCTGGTAGATACCTTATAATACTGCTGTATATGTTTTAGACTCCTGTACTTTTATTGACACTATATCATTAAGTTTTACGTCCAGCTGCGCTAATAGTCCGCAAGAGAAGAAATTAAAACAATTGTAGGTACTCTATGCTACCAGCAAGATATAAAAAGTAATGAGTTTAACATATATAAACAATTTGTGTGCTGGCAACCGTCAAAAATCTGATATTTTGATAACCATGAATCTTCTCAAATAGAAGGTGGCGGGGGTCTGGTGATACCCGGTAATACAATATGCGGGAAAATTAGAGCATACCTAACGAAGTGAGCGGCTCATACGGCCCCACTTAAATTTTGTACCTAATAGGCTACGAATTACATACATATTGCATACATTTGAAGTGTTATTCTTTCATTTAATAAGTATCAATTTTATCGATAAGTCTTAAGTCGATGCGAAAGTTGCTAGAACATTCACACATTGTATTATATCTGCATTCTATTAAAACCTGGATCACAATGTGGATTGAAATACATTAAGATAAAGTAAAACATAGGTAAATATGATGAGCGTGTTCACAATATTATCATCTTAGTTGATGCGTATATAAATGTGTTTACAAGCTCATTGCGAGCGCTACACGTGATCCGAATTAAGTGAGTGTCGACCTGTTTTTGTATGAAACCATGTCACCCAAAATGTACCTACATGTAAACATCGTTAGACATATGAATATTCGTCACCACTGTTTTACGGAAGAAGCAGATTCTAATTTTAAAAGTAAATGAGAACTTTATGTTTGAAAAATCTTTTTTACACGCATTTGCATTAATGATTATTCTAGATCGTATTACTTATATATTAAGTCAATTTGTGAACCAATTTATCCACATCATCATCATCATTTCAGCCATAAGATGTACACTGCTGAACATCCACATCTTAAGATCGCTAAAAATATTAAGGTGAACACTACAACATAAGGTGACAATGACTGTAATTTTTGTAATTTTTAAATTGTCAGGCTTGCCTTATATCGTTCAGGTATAGGTATGACAGAAGGCAAGCCCCAAATATGAAAATTACCTACTTACTATATACCTTCTATTACAATAGACCTACACATTGTACAGGCATAACTATCGTGGCTGTATACTCTGAAGGGTTTTAGGTAAATTTCGCCAGTTATATGTCCCATATTACAAAGGACGAGCCTGCTGCCAATTACTGGGCCCTTTTTCAGATTCGTGCCCCAGAATAAGGAAACCCAATAGAACCAGGACCTCAGACAAAAAGTTGCCCTGATTGCGACCGTTCAGACCAAAGAGGTAATTCCAAATAATTTCCCATAATATTTAAAGCTTTAAGAAGCTAAATAAGGTTATTTAAATGAGGTTATTAGGCATTATTATAAATTCTAAGTACTGGCAAATTGTAAGATTGGAGTACTTACACAATAAAATTATTTGCAAAAATAAGCCAAAACTTGTCTATGCTCTAACCACTTTGTTTGTGCTATGCCTACACTCCAAAAACGCGTGTGTGTATGCTGTGTTATATTGAAAACAAGAGAAGTTATTAGATAGTAATGATAATAAAAATGATAGCTACTATTACCTAGTAAGAGTCAGACCAAGGATATTGAAAAGAAGTACCTACTAGTTTATATTTCTGTACATATTATGATAATGTCCAAGGTAATTAGTGTATCCCTGATGATTTAGACTTACCCATCCTTGTTTATAGATTTTCCCAGACCTGCTGAAAACAAAGGCAAAAACCTTTATATTATAAAGACACCGTACCTTTTTTGTCGAGGGTCTTAGAGAAGGTTAGGGATAAGATTTTAATATCTTGACATAAAGCTTCCTACGTGTCCCAGTAATTAGAACGTCGCATCTTACGCTTGATGACTTATGGGCTCAAGGACTCTCGACGATTCATTATGTACCTCTCATTTGTATTACATTAGGGCTAATTATTAATCATTTAAGTGTCTGTTAGTAAGTTCCGTGAACGTATGTTCATAGACGCTTAATGTCTTGATTTGTTTGCTATAATTTAGTGTAAT
This sequence comes from Protodeltote pygarga, assembly GCA_936450705.2. Taxonomy (NCBI): domain Eukaryota; kingdom Metazoa; phylum Arthropoda; class Insecta; order Lepidoptera; family Noctuidae; genus Protodeltote; species Protodeltote pygarga. The sequence continues at coordinate 6,533,931 of OW388249.2, read as the reverse complement.
AGTTTGAATATTCTGTGTTAGTACTAAGTAGGAACTTAAGTGATAATTTGTGCTTAGATTTAAACAGATGTCCTAATCCTAACTATTAATATTATAATTGCGTAAGTAAGTTTGTTTGTTTACTTGCTTTTCACGCCTAAACTAATGAACTAAGGTACAATTTGTCCCGAAAAAAGTACTGTTCCCAAGAAAAACAACAATAATGCTAATAGATGGCGCTACGTGTCTTTCTAATCATGATTGTAATTAAAAAATTCGAAACTAACGCCACTGAAGCCGCGGGTAGAAGCTAGTTTAAAATAAAGTAAACTCAATAATAGTTATAAAATTAAATAGAAATCCAATTAACAAAACACTGATTATTCTTGGATTAAATTATTCTTGGAAATTATTGGATGATAGTTGATTAATCAAGTCGTTATAGCTGAACGGATTCCGATGAAACTTAGCACAAAGGTAGAGCATGACCTGGATTAGGACATAGGATATTATATCCAGGTCCGATTTCCAGGTAGGCTAAGCTGCGCACAAAGATAAAAATGCAGGTGAAATGTTGGTGTAACATACAATCTAACCCTTTGTAAATATATTCAATGAATGTCAAATGTAGATGTCTCAAGCCCACAATATTGTTGATATAATTTGAAGGTTTGCGGACAACGCTCCTACTGCGGCCTAAGCCCGAAATAGCCACAATCAATAGAAACAGCGCGCATTATTTAGTACCCGACGCTCTTGCTGAACGAATAATACAGTAACAGGGTTTTGTTAGACCCGATTGTTCGTGAACCAATATCTATAAAAACATTTTTTCTTATATTTAAGAGCTAGGCTCTTGTCGATGGAGCAATCGCCACCTCTCTCTATTCTCCGCTTGTCTTTTGACTTCCAGATACGTCATGACTCCTACTTTCTCCTTCACTTGATGAAAAAAGTCTTTCACCGCCGTCCTCTACCTATAAAAACATTAAATATGGTAAATAAAATTGGAGTGTGTTTGATTTCAAAATAACTGCCTTTTTAGCGTTTCGTAGTCTTTACAAGGAATCCTTATAGTTTCGTCATGTCCGTTTGTCCGAGGTTGTCGGGCTACTATGGAACCCCACACTGCGCGGGGCTCGACACGTACTTGGCCGGTTTTTATTTGCTAATATGTTTATTTGCTTGTTACCGAAACCGAAGCTACATTTTTAACGATTTTTGTGTGACTGTCTGTTTATCCAGGCTAATCTTCGTAACGGCTGAATTCATTTCAAATAAGTGCGATATAAATTAGTACGATAACTAGGTGTATAGAATACCCCGTAGTACTATTTAATTTTATTTTATTTATTTATTAATTTATGTACATGTGTACACACAGAAATAGTGGACAACAACAAGCATTACATACAGATGAGTACAAAGGCACTGTTTATTTCAAATAGAAATTTCTTCCAACAGGCCTGCGACAGGAGAACCCATTGAAAATTGAAGTCACTGCGTGTGTAGTACTACAAATTATAATTACACTATAATTTGTAGTACTATTTAATTACACTACTAAGTTTTTTGGAAACGAAATCCCGGTTAACAGCTAGTTACCTACATGATGTTTCTAGCATAATATATAAGTTAACTAATTCCTATTTTATTTATATTATAAATATGTCTACTCTTTTCTTAAATATCTTACGAATTTGAAACCCTTAATTTCAACTTCTGTTAATTACCAAAAAAAAAAACTGACTGCCTCGTTAGTCTAGTGGTAGCAAGCGTGTCTGCTGAGGATGAGGTCCTGGATTCGATCCCTGGGTCAGGCAAAATGTTAATATTGTGTTTTCATAATGGAAATTCTCAGTAGCAGTACAGATTAATGGCAATAGACTCGCCCCCTATTTCATGGGAATTATAACATATCCGGCGAAACGTGGGTACCTATACCGCATACACCTCTGCCTACCAGGCGTGAGTCTATGTTATGTTATTATTATCTTTTCAATTTCCTCTAATTATTCTAAAATATTAAAAAAATGTTTTCAAAAGTCATGCATTAATGCATAGTCATGCATGTACTAAAAATCAATATAAGTACTTTTATTTAGCGCAATACGAAACTAAATAATAATGTTCTAAATTTAAATGTTTGAAAGAATAATTCGATTACAAGCAGTATTCTTCTTCTTCTTAACGAAAGAAGCAATATTCCTTATCCCAAGATTACGAATAGTTTAGTCGGTAGAGCGGCTTTGAAGACAGAGGATTCACATCAATTTTTTTTGTACAATATTTTAAACTTTAAAATAAAATCACTAAAATATCTCATTAATATTCCGGTTTAATCACATTACATTTATGGTTTACATTTCCATTGATACCTAGTTCGAAACCTTTTGTTAACTGTAATCAAAACATGAGTTATTCCCATTCTAACTGAACCCATTTCCAGTACAATGTCCAAACAAAAGTTACAACCAAAGTTCCATTGAATACACAAATTTAAAATTCAGTATAAAATATTCGGCGCTTTCGACGACATTGTTAGAATTTATTGAGGTAGCGTAGAGGAAGACGCCAGCGCATAGTTATGGACCGAGGGTTTTCTAGCGATGTTACTTTCCACGGACTCACTGCATTTCAATGAATTCGCGTTGTCATGGAAATATAGCGAATTCCTCATACAACAGGCAAAAGTTTGATGCCCCACTATATGCAGTGCAATCTTGTTCGAACAAGTTGGTCTCTTCAATCCTCCTAAACAGTTCGAGTTGGACGTCGGTATGCAAACTTGAAATTAGGTCAAACGTAAGCTCATATTCTAGAATGAGCCACGTTCTAATTATGAATTCACAACTAAGTAGGTATACGTAAATTTGTGTTTTTTTTTACGACCTTATCATTCTTGTTGGTTAACCTTTGTTAATAGATAGGATGTTTAAGTTATGAGAGTAAAATAAAGTATTTCTTAATACATTTTTTTATATATTTAGATAGAGTACAATAATTAACTTATAACAATGTCCCTAACAGTTTGACAGTGGGATCAACAAGATTGTAATCATAGGTATATTTATTTTTTATGTTATTTAATTTATTCTTTCATTTAATTTATATAGATAGAGTACCTATCCTTTATTATACCACAAACAAACCTAATATCACAGGGTCTACATTCAAATAAAACTTCACATGGACATAAAACTTCCATCATCTTCATAGTAATCCTGATGGATGCAGGGTATAAAACAAGGTAGTCATGATCCTTCCCTTTTTTGCTGGGGCTAATGCTTTTACAGCCCAAATTTACGAGCAGCGAGACACCGATGGCTCGATAGCGGATTGTCGCTGGCTCCTGATTGCATTTGATTGGCACCGACTAACAAGAAAAGGATCGATGGCCTCTCGCGGACCGTATGGGCACGGAAAAGGTTTTATGTGCGGCTTAATCTGTCCCTGGGGCAGTCCCCATTAATTAGGTCGGTCAAGCGCTGCCTCGACGGTTTTTGCGGTGACAATTGACGTATGTCTTTCTGCGATGTGGCGTGGATATTACGTAGCAGGGTAATAGGTGTACCGCTGCGGTTGTTAGCCGCAAATACGCTTGCGCGATTGTTGGTTTTACCTGTAGCAATTTGGTAATTCGAAGTTTGGAAATTTTGGTTGTATTGTGTATGAAGAGAATATTTAAGTTCTGGTTCGTACCTTTTGTGTAAGCTCAACATTTTAAACTCGTTTAATTTACATACGAATCGTAGAGGAATTTAAATAAAGTACAATTATTCATTGAATACTTGAGAGGTAAAGTTACAATTAGCTATTGCGGCTTTGAGGTACTGCCGATAAAAAGAAAAAGCTGCATATAGGTTAACTTGGTATTAGAATCCATGGAGCAATTATGTACCTATACATTATATGCCACTTTCTGCAGCTATCGACAGACAGAAAAACTTATTGACATGATATATTTTATATATCTGTTTTTTTTACATGTTAATGCACGGTAGTGCGTAAGTACTTCAGTAGATGTCACCACAAGCCTATACGGCTTTGAGAAAGAAATTCATAATTTGAACTGAAGTGGCAGGACTCGGTAGTTTAAAGATGGAACGGCAAGATAGGGATCGCGGATTTAAGTCTTGGCCGAGTCAGTTGATTTGCGAGTTTCGTATAAAATATTTTCATTTACTGACATAATTTAAAAATGATTAAACACCAACCCACATAGTTACATTAAATCCCTATAACTATGCCACAAAACCAACTCACAATACGTTAACGAATGCAGCATTGCGTACCTATTTGTGTCCACAAATTAGCAATACGGAATACGTATCAAATATAATTGAAAGCGATAGTAATAAATGCATTTATTTACGGTAGCTTCAAAAGCGATCACGATAATGGCCAGTTAACTACATAGCTTAGTGGGTAAAAACTTTATGAATATTCAAATTAGCAAAGTTCCGAGATTATTGGTCGCAAGAATAATGCTGGCTATGAAATATCCGAGCGTTTATGTGGGTCAAGGAGATTAGCTATCAACAAAAAGTTGGTGATTGATTAAAAAATATTTTTAAACAGCATAATTAGCTCGGCCTTAAAATATTGAGCTGGTTTCTCTTAAGAAGTAGATAGGTAGAAACTGATTACAATAATAGCAGTGTTAGCCTAGTGGTATACCCGTTGACCTGTCTAGTCAAAGGTCGCAGGTTCGAACCCAGGCACGCTCCACTGTTTTTTCGAATTCATGTGCATTTTAGAAAATAATAATTGAAACTTGCATAAAAACGGTGAAGATATAAATCGTGAAGAAACCAACACACATGAGAGATATTCTCGATGGTGTAATGTAAACATCAGATAGTAATTTAAACATCGATAGTGGGTAAAGCCATGTCAAAGGCCCAGGGCGGTTACTCTGACATGGCTTTGTTTGACCAGGTTGTCAGGCAGTTTATCGCTCGCCAGGACAGTAACAGGCTCAGGATGGTGGCGCACCGTGGCGACCAGGCCGCCGACGATGGTGAGACCCGCCTACACCATATGCGGGTCCAAACCTGGCGGGAGTGCGGTGAATACGTAAGTGACTCCCGCACTTCCGCCCAGAAGCTCGTGGAGGAACACCGTGTGGATTTTAGGCCATATTATTATGAAGAATGAAAAAAAAAACGTAATATTAACAGCGATAAAACAATATCAACTAAAATGACAAATTCATCCACTTCAACCGGATTTTTACTAAAGTGTCCGTCACAATTATCTCTGATGTCTTTAGGCGTCGTCAAGGTTTTTCGGGGATTAAACTAATGTAGACGCGGCTCATATAATGACACGTACAGTCAACATCAAAAGTAGTTTAACAATTGAAGTATGAAAAGAATCACATAGCTAAACAAAGTAAATCGGACTCACCAATAGACTACCACCACCCCATTTAATAATCTTGCTGCAGCATAATGCTGAGATAAATACCTACCTTTTTTGGCGTAGTATAGATTGAATGGGTCGGTATGTCTATATTTTCATGTATTTACCCGAGCGAGTCCTTAATAAACAGTTTTTCTTTTTTTTCCCTTCTAAACACGTCATAGCAGTTTGACAACGTCAAATTAATTATTAATAATAGACCAGATAATAATATATTTTTATTATTAATAATATATTTTATTAGTATTTGTATATTTTTTACGAAATTTCAGACATTAAACCATTTCAAATATTGACAGTGTGTTAGTATGACACTATTATGGCGTGATTAGGAATGTGATTGTTTTGGATATTTCAGATAGGTAGGTACTAAGCTACTTATGATGTTGACTGTACCGACCTAACAAGAGAATTTCTAGAAAAAGTCACATCATTCTTAGTGAAGGTATTTTTTAAAGAAACCTTTTACAAGTACCTACCTATAATTATGTAAGTAGGAACTATGTTCACTTACACCTAATCTTAATCGCGTATTTAGACTTAGTCTTTTAGAAAATATAACAGTCTCGATGAGTCGCACACGCACCTCTGCCTAACTATGCCACTTTTCGCCTAACGTAAAAAAATCCATTTAATAGAGGGCGAAACTAAACAACATTTTGCGCTTTCCGGGGATTGCACCTAGAATTTTGCGCTCAGAAGTTACGCTTGTGCTTGCGTCCACTAAACTAACAATCCAGTCACATTTTCACCACAAGATTATCAGTAGGCATAGATTCCAAACACATTTCAGTTGGCATTCCAACAATATTTTCTTTATGGTTTAAGTAAACATAGCGTTTCTATTTGTCTTTCCCTACCCTCGCAATCACACAAAATATTTTCGGGGTTTCAAAAAAGCATTCATACCATACCAGAGTACGGTTATAATATATTTATATAGGTCGGGACTCGAACTGGGGCGGCTATTACGCTGTTTCCATGGATGATTGATTCTATTTTTGCCTACAAAGGACCCCAAGGATACGGGTACTATGTAACCGTAGAGCACGCGTAGGTGAGATTTGAGAAATTAAATTACTTAAGAAACGGTATTCTGAATATTTCTTATTAAATTGCTAAGGGTCTGTTTCAGAGGTTACTGGCAAGTTCATATTATATTGCCAATTGTTCTCTTTCTTTCTTATCGTATGGTTGATGAACAACCTGGTGTCAGAGTTTAAACCGCCGTAGGCCTCTGACATGGCTTTACACACCATTGAAAAATATCTCAGGTGTGCTGGTTTCATCACGATGTTTTCCCTCACCGTTTCAGCAACTGATAATTAATTTATAATACGTACATAACTTACGAAAAGTCAGAGGTGCGCGCCTTGGGATCGAACTCGAGACCTCTGATTTGTCAGTCGACGGTCATACCACTAGGCTATCAGTGCTATAAATTATATTGCCAATTGTTTAATATTACATTCTATTATAAATTTTGTTTCATTTTTTAATTTACCTAGTACGTAGAGCCTATTCGTAGCCATGTGTAAACGTACCTTTATGTTATAAATAATCTTGGCACATCTTATATGCTAGGTACCTATGCTTGCGCTTTCAACTTATTTTTAATCCTAATGTCGGGCCTATTAGGATTAAAAATAAGTTGAATTAAATGTATATTCATAGGTACGTGAAGCAAAAACTGTGGATCCCTTTTTAAGAATTGCGCGCACGGAGGAGTGTGAAACTTGGCATAGTAAAAGTTTATAGGTATGGAAAAGAAGTGCAGAAAGCTAAACTTTATTTTAAAAAATTAGTAGCATTAGTACTTATAATAATCTACTACTAATTGCCCTATCAAAATTTAATTTCTAACTCAATCTTAAGCCTTCAATAGTAGCTATATAATATGTAATGTATAGCAATATAATTATGTGTATTCAATAGTAAACGGTAGTCAATAGTTTAAAACCATATTCGCACTATAATTCAGTCTCAACCAAACATAATCGCAAATCACTGAAAGTACTTGATAAAGTTAACGTTAGTGCCAGATAGAGGGCACGGCGAAATGCCAACAAAACTTCCCTCCAGCACACTCCTTAATATTCATTGCAACACCAACTAACTGATAATAAAACTTGTGAACGCTTAATTTAAACCGCTGACGTTTAATCTCAGGATATTTGTTAGTTATCTAGGACCTATATAAGCACTGATAGCCTAATGGTATGACCGTCGACTGACAAATCAGTGGTCTCGAGTTCGATCCCAAGGCGCACACCTCTGACTTTTCGCAAGTTATGTGCGTATTATAAATTAATTATCAGTTGCTAAAACGGTGAAGGAAAACATCGTGATTAAACCAGCACACCTGAGAGAATTTTCAATGGTGTGTAAAGCCACAGAGGCCTACAGGCGGTTTAAACTCTGACACCAGGTTGTATATTAACCATACGATAAGAAAGAAAGATCTAGGACCTATCAGGATATCAGCGCTGCTGCATAATTAAAAAAATCTGCTGCAGCATTATGCTGAGATAGGGCCCTTTTTTTGGCCTCCTACAGGTATTACCTAGTTTTTTTGTTAATTGTTACTCATGTGTTGTAAATTAATTATCACTCTCCGTGCCTCGGATAGCACGTTAAGCGGTTGGCCCCGGCTGTCAATTGTGGATCTTTGACAATCATCACGGTTGCCGGTTGTAGATCTTTGACAGTTGTTATGGGTAGTCAGAAACCCGAAAGTCTGACAACCAGTCTTACCAAGGGGTATCGTGTAACCCAGTATTTGGGTTGTGGAGGTCTGATAGGCAGTCGTTCCATTTAAAACACTGGTATTCAGCTGCATCCGGTAAGACTGGAAGCCGATCCCAACATAGTTGGGAAAAGGCTAGGCAGATGATGATGTTACTTATGTGTTGTACCTACTTGTGCGGGTCAAGAATAAATGTCTTTTCCTTCTTTCTTTCTAGTTATCTAAAGTTTATCGATCTTTGTTTTTTTATTGGATGGTTGGTGAACAACTTAGAGTCATATTTAAAACCACCCGTAGGCCTCTGACATGGCTTTACACAGCATTAAAAAAGCAAGTGATAATTCATTTTTATATATTTTTTACCGAAAAAATAATAGCGACTTCAAAGAACTAAAAAGCTAGAAATAACACGAAAACGTTCGTTTCGGAGTCAGTGCCAAGCTAAGCGGGTTGCAGATCAAAACAAGCGGCAGCGACTCCAAAACGAACATTCATTCATTCTTCATTATCTCCTGATTAGGGACGCAGTAGAACTTTAATTTCTACAAAACATCCTTAAGCTAGAGTTACAGAAAAACAGACAGGCTGCTAATTTATTCGCATTCATTATGCTATTATTTGCTACATTATTTGCTACAAAAACTGCTTCCTTGCTTCCATAAAGCACTGAACCATGCAAAATTACATTATTAAAATCAGAAAATTTTATATTCCCAAATACTTGGCGAGCTTAAAGCTTAAAACTTTTGCTAGAACAATATTATAACGTACACACGGGATTTTAAAATATTTATACACGCTGTGAATAAACAGTACACGAGAATCAAGTTGTTTCAATATTAAAAGAGAATTCAACTCTTTTCGGCTGAAATAATGAAGATAAGGTCTTACTCAACTTGCTAGTTCTAGTTTTCGTAATATTTTATTTAATAACTTTAAATATTACATACTGAAATATATGCTTTCCTGAGTACTATGTGACAATTAATAATCAAAGCATGTTTTTACCCGACTGCGGTGAAGCCAAAAAAGGAGGGTTATTATTTATTTGTTTTAGTGGTTTGTCTGTTGATGAATTATTGTCTGTCAATGCAATGCCAATGTTGGATGCAAAACTACATAATTTATAAGGAAAGTCAATATTTTGTCAAAATGAATTCTTCGTAATTTTTTTATTTAAGCAGTTTGCGTCAGACACTTATTATTATTTCTCAAAAAAATAATTTGAAATTTCTATAAATATATTTTTAATGGTTTCAGTGGTCTTAAGGTTTGAAAATAAATTAATAAAGATAATAGAACGACCTCTGGGCGAAAGTAGAAACAGAGTGGATAACAATAACAGAAAGAGATGGCGGGACGAGCTAGACGTCTTAAAGGATTAGCGTCAGATCATTATGGACAGGAAAATATGGAAAGACGGAAGAGAGCATTTGCCCTGCAATAGGACATAACACGCTCATAATAATAATAAAATAATCACATAATTTGTATCTTATTTTACAAGTGAATTGTACAAATAACCTCTTGATCAGAGGTTCACAAACATTTACCTAAAACCCTGTATAATTTAATGCGCTCTAAGTGAGATGGGACTAACAGATTGACGTTGAGTGGACATCGTCATGTCACTTTTGTAACTGCGTTAGGAGTTGACAGCTTGAACAGACGCTACACAACAGCAGTTTCTTAATTAGGTACTGCTCCATTTTCCAGTGTTTGCTAGCACGCTGGCTGAGCACAAAGGGTTTGATTTCCTGGTCGGGCATAGAGGTGTCTCCTATATTTAGAAGTTTCCGCGGTAGGTAGACTAGGCTAGACTTGAGCTCGTAATAGTGCTAGTTAAATGAGTCAATGCGGGTTCGACTACACTGACAAAAATACTAACTTAGTGTATAGCTTCACATGATCAAATACTTATACATAGGTTACGGCAACCACTTACCATCAGGCGACTATTTGCCACTTTAGTGAAAGAACAATGTTTCGGTTAACTACTATAATTTCGTTCTAATACATGTTTTATTCATTTCATACATACTATTGATCTTGGGGTCATAAACGTGGCTGGCGATGAGGTTCAAGTTCTCATCCTAGTTATTTTTTTTGGATTTTCGCTACAAATATGATAGCAATATTTTTGTGAAATTTTTACATGTTTGCACATGTTAGCTTATTAAATATTTATGATCGCAATAATTGGCTCCCCAAGGACTTCTCTAACACCAACCATCTGTGGTAGAGAAGAAATGTTAGTAGAAAGAAAAATCCATTTCCCTTCCATAAAACACATTTTGGCACAGTTAAACATGTTATACATGCTCAAACCCACACTAAAATTGAACATGAAACATCTAACCTCGAAACATTGCAGTTTTCACAAACACTTGGCAACTGTAGATGTTCTACATTTTGGCATGATGCAAGAATCGAACCTGCAACCTTGACCTCGGAAGTCGGAGCTTCGCTATTGCGGTTTTGGAACGGCTTTACTCGGTTCTGTCTCTCTGAGATATTACGTAAACCTGAAATCATCTGAGATAAACCGTATTTTTGGAAACGATAAAATTATTCTGATTACGTGATCAATGGATGAAATTTAGTAATAAGGTCTTACTTTATCATTGCAAAATATTTTAAGAAGTATGACTATCACTAATATGATTTATAACGAAAAAAACATTAACTTTAATGTAATTATTATTCATGACTAAATACTGATATTTTCACGATTAAACGGTTGAAGTGATTTAGACGAAACTTGTCCCTTGTGGCTTGGAATAAAACTTACGTCACTTACCTTTTTTCCAGAAATTATGCAAAGTCACAAGCAGCCGTTAAGTACCTTCGTTCTATTTTAGAAGTCACGCCTAAAAATAGCGCATTTTGTTAAATGACCAAACAGTAAACAATTATACATATTATGTATATTTCTAGAAAAGTACTTATGGCTTAATCGTGAGCTATTACGAAACATTTTTAAAATAAAATAAAGGGCAAGCTCTGGTTTGCGTGAAAAGAGTATCATTACGGCTTAAATGGTGTTAGTTCATTACGCCAAAGTAATAAATTGCGACTATAATTTATTTGAATTGACAAAACCGTTATGAAGGCAAGCGTTTTGAATGGGGTGCGAAGATAAATATTTTTTTAGGTGTTACTTATTTTGTAAAAAAATATATTAATCTTAAAGTTAAGTTAAAAATAAAATGCACAGTTATTAGGGTAGGTACCCCTAGTTGACAGCTGAAATGTTATTTTAACATTTTATTTTATTAACCCCCGACGCGAAAAGAGGGGTGTTATAAGTTTGACGTCTCTGTGTGTCTGTCTGAGGCATCGTAGCTCCTAAACGAATAAATCAATTTTGATTTAGTTTTTTTATTTGAAAGGTGATTAGACCGAGAGTATTCCTAGCTAAAAAAATGAGGTTTAATTGTGTGTTGTAGGTAACCTACCTACGATTTTTTTTCAGTATTCAAGTGACCTTTTGCTCGACACGAATGCCTAATTTTTGTTCAAAAAATTTGGTTCTATTAAATCTGTAAATAGGACCATATATTTTAACGATCAGTCTTTGGTACTTACTTTAATCGCCCCGGAACTAACATTATAACTCTTAGAAAGAAAGAAAATACATTTATTTGACGCGATACAAGCTGATGACACTTACATTAACTAACTACTACTCTTACTATTGCTAACATGGATCGACACTTAATGTGCGGATGGCTTTAGAAAATAGTATGTATAGCATCGTTTGGCAACCCTGGGCGACGTCTAACGATTTGCCATACAAAAAATATAGCCTGGTGAGTGGTGACATATATTGTTGTATACAGGGTTATTTGTAAAACACCAGCATCCTTAAAAGGGGTCTAAAAAAAATCAGCTGTTCCATACATTTTGTTGAGTCATGTGAACATAAATGTATGGAACAGCTGATTTTTTTTTGCGATTTCAGGGTTGGTCCCATAGCAAAAGTTGTTTATAATGATGAGTTTAATGACCCCTTTAAAGGATGCTGGTGTTTTACAAATAACCCTGTATATGTGTGTGTACATACAGTAAACAAATTAAATGCTTTATATGAAGATTCGCTGTGAGTAGCCAAAACTTAGTAACTGACTTCTACGACATTTAATATATATTAGTGTATTTATTGATATATATGTATATATTTATATAAATTTTATAAGTATAATTAGTATGTATTTTATTTATTAAATTTTAGTAATGTTATGTAAGTATTGTGTGTAATATTGAGACCTGTATAGTTGAACATCTAAGCCTCCCGTTGTCTTTTTCCGAACACTCCTGTCCATCCAAAGGTTGCTTGGAAGAGATCGCCGTGTGCGATAAAGCCACCCATTGCACAATGCTTTTAATGTTTAAATGTTTCTTAGTTATAAGTTTTTGGTGTACAATAAAGTGTTTAATAAATAAATAAAATTGGTTTCTTGGTTTTAAAATCCTATCATATTTCTCCCACAGCTGTCTAACAATAAACAGTTTGGCTGTTTTCCTTTCAACCATCAATCGGAAAACTTTTCAATTGTTTTAAATAGTTACACTTCTGGCCAAAGAAAGTTATCGACGGCCGGTCTGATAATTCGCTGTTAATAATACTTATCGCGGCACTTCCCAGCACATGGCGCCACCATTTTGAGTAGATAATAGGATTTTAATTGAGATGGAGCTTAACAGAATAGAAGGCTATTTCGAAGCCTATAAATTTTTATTCATAACCATTAACACCAGTGCCTGAGGGTACGTATTTGAATGTCGATATTTCTTGTCGAATATCTGTATTGGTTTAAGATAATTTAATTGTTTGAACGGCATTTGGTGGTCTTTATAGTTTTTACCTATATTTAAATGTTAAAGTATCAGTCTTAGCATATTCTACTGGCATATTTAACACTTAACTATATTTTGAAGAATTTACGAAGAAATAGATATTTTATATAGTTAAATTACGCAAAAGTATTTAGAATAAAGTAGACAGACTCCTTAAATACTGAAATCAGATATAGATCCCGATTCCTAGGTTGATAAAAATAAAAAGGCTTATCAGAACGGCGATGTCACTATCGGCGTTAATAGCGGCATTGCTGAAGTTTTAAGCTATCTAAAGTTTTGGATTATTGCTATCCTTTTCCCCCAAAATAGGATATGTATGGAGTAACAGTTCTTTGACTTCGACATTTGAACACATGACCTCATACGTTCAAGGTGCTGTCTCTGTCTAATTAAAAAGTTCAAACCCTTTTAACTGTATAAATTTATTTCGGAATATTGAAATTATTTTTTTTACCAAATATTTAATTTCTTAAGAAAATTTAGATATATTATTAATTTAATAAAATATAGGTATCTATCAATATCACTTGCTTTAAGTGCTAGTAAAATTACTATTATATACTTATGTAATTGTGTATATTTTTTGTGGAAAACATTCATTAAAACAACACTAAACAAACATTTTTTTGTGTAGTACTAAATTTTACATACATAGTGATACTGAAACATTTTAGCCGTATTAGATAGATAACATATTGTTGTTCTTTTGACATGACACATTTTCAATATTGCTCGACCAACTAGGTACTTTCAAAATGCAAAGTTGTATCGGAATTGGTATCGTTCTCGCTTTGAGCCAACAACGTGCCCACGCCACTTCTGAACTCAGTCCAATACACTCTAAGGACCACACGACAAAATTTTACATCTCCCATCAGCACCACTAGCGATAAAATTGGAAGATCATAAAATGAAAACGTGCGATATTTTAACTGGGAGCTATTAACATGACACATTTACCGGCTCCGTGACCGCCCCCGGAATTAACGGAGCCTGCATTGGACTGTGCCAACTGGGCAGTTAACGACTATTTGCCTTTCACCCATTAAATATATTCATCCGAAGTGTAAAATGGTATTAAACCAGTGTTTTGTATGCGCAGCGTCCCCACTATATTGTCATAATGATATTTAACTGACTGCACCTTGTTCTCAGTGCATACCCATTACCCTGCTATTACTGCAAGTACGTGGGCATTTATTACAAATTACATTTTCTAGCTCGGTCGACGCCAATTACACTAATTAAAGATGTCTCGTGTTTGCTTTTTGATATACTTATGTGAACATGGTGGCTTCATACTTATGTGTCGTTTTATGCTATCCACTCAACGTAGTGCCTTATATGTATAAAGCACTTCAAAAAAGGAAGAGATTCTCAATTCGATTGTATGTTGTTTTTTATTTTTGTTAAGTATCTCAAAACTCGCTCATTTATGAACCGTTTTGAAAAAATATTTTTCCAATTGAAAGGATGTGCTTCCAGATTGGTTCCATAGAACTTTTTTTGACCTCCTCAGTAAGAACTTGGCTTGGAAGTGACTCCAAAACGTTTTAAAGTTATTTCAAGCTATAAGTTACATATTATACTTATTTTTATTTTTATTTAAAAAAATTATGCTATTCACTTACTGTAGTGCCTATATACTGTCTCATAACTGGAAACAGGTTTCATATAACAAATAGAGATTATAGAAAATGGTTCATTTACCACTACGCTGATCCAGTGGGCTTGGTGAACCCATCTCCAAAACCCACTGGGTTCTTGGGTGAATTCCAACATCGACTAGCCATCCGATATTGGAATTTATAAAGCTACGTACCTATATGACCTCCAGCGTTATGCTGGAGTAAGCTGGAGACGTCAAATTGAAATTCCACAAATTCACATTCACATACTGACCGTGTCAAGCGCTGCTTAACCTTATTGATCTTGAGAGTAACCGAGGTATTACAGCCCTAAGCGCCTCAGTAGCGATGTATCCAATAGACACTATTGTGACCAAACCGGCCGTGATATTGGACCAATTAATAAACTTCACAATTAAACTTCATTAGTCACTGAATTTAATTAATTTTGTTCAACAAATGGCGAAAACTTGTAATGTTAAAGTTTTTAACTATATTCTTATAAATTGTGGTGTCTGTTTTATAAATTGATTCATCTGCAATCTTATACAATTACAATAAACAAAAAAAATTTTTTTTTAATTGTCCGTATGTCTCCGTCCGTCCGTCCGTTTGTTCCGGGTAATCAACGCCTGAATTGATTTTAATGGAACTTTCACTAACAGGTAGCTGACTTTATAATATAGGTTACTTTAAACTCGAAAAAAATTAAATGCGAAAAAAAAGTTATGTCTAAAAACTAGTTCCAAACAAACTGAAATTTTGACTGAAACTGAAATTTTTTTGGTCAGTTACAAAAAAATCTGAAGTAGAACCTGTTATTTGTTATTTCGCACGTGATATATGTAATCTCACCTTTACATCGCAAATTAGTACAAACATTCATTGGATTGGCAGAGAAATTGTTTACTTTACAATTTATAATTTTTGACAATTCCATTTTAGAATTATATTGGAAACTTAGATACCTAAAACAAACACTTCCTAGGAATTTTTATTTATCTATTACATTATTTATTCAATGTTTTCCTTTTAAACTTACTTGGACTTAAAAGGATCACGTCTTCTTGCTGTGAATAAGAGATAACATCAAATGGAGCTATACATGTGAATAAATGGATCAAATTCAGTAGAAAACATTAATATTTACTGAACTCAAAGATTCTGAAAATGGATTCAGATTGGATTTTGGCAGTTCATTGTGTCATGCATTATTCATTCAGTTAGTCCGTTAAATCAGCCGCTTGCGAGACAATAGAGAAACAATAAACTGGCGTGATTGAAAATACTTCCCGAGCCAGCTGAATTTTAATAAATATCTTCGCATTCAAACCTTTTGACTTTACAATTTCGTACTTTCATTAAATAGAGTGTTTTCCTGATGCCATCCAAAATTCTGTATACAAGTACTTTTCTTTTTTACAGAGCTTACCTTTAGTGTGCCGTAACCATTTAAAAACCAATAACGTATCATATTCAAGGACGGTCGGCACAAACAAGGTCGGCTCAGAAGGGGAAAAACGTCTCAATTTTCCTTATTCAATCTAGAGATAAACGAAAAACTACAGTACATAAACTAGCAAATGCCAACCGGTTTTATCAAAAACGAATGCCCAATTATTCGGTTTTCTTCATAATAATAATTTATACACATGGACATGGACACAGTTTTTTATAAAATTTGAGCTATAACAAATTATAAAATAAGAGAAATACTGGTTTCATTTTTTTTTGGTTTGCATTATATTTAATTTGGACAGATATCTACTTTTTAGTTCTAAAACAAAAGTATTGTATTTTGCTTCATCATCATTATCATCAACAGGATTATCGATACTCATGCCAAATTGTATAGGTAAGATGCTGATAGCTGTAGCTAATAATACATCTGTCATATCCATGGGTTATGTTGTCATATCCTGGTAATATTGTGTTAAAAATGGAATCCTTCAAAACGGTCTGTCTTACCTGAAAGCCAGGCACAGTAGAAAATACACTACAACTCCATAAATAATTGGTTAATAAGAATTTCAATTTCAATCATGATTCGAAAGACACGTGGCGCCATCTAATATCATAAGAACGTTGTAGTTATTTTTCTCAGAAACAGTACTTTTTTCGGGATGAAAGGTACCATATCAGAAACCGTATACCTTTACCTTACCATAGAGTACCTTTTATCCCAAAAAAAAAGTACTTACATCCGTTTCTGTACACCGGAAAACGTACGAGCAAAATTTTTGGATTATTAGTTCGGTAATTTTAGACCTAAAAATATACAAAATATTAGTTACGATAATACGATGCAATAACTTTATGACACGTACAACTACATGAAAGTTTGTAACTCTGTCCAAGAAGTTCGAGGACCAAACAGTTCGATAACAGTAACAAAAGGGTTCAAATAACTTAACCGATACACTAGAGAACCTGCTAAACATTTACAGCTGCAGCTTCTATAAGTTGTTGTTGTACTTTCTGCATGTTTAAATGACATGGTAATTTTTAAACTCTAAAACCGGTTTTCGCCTTAAAACCGAAATTAAAACAAAAATATTTTTGTACGGTTTTGCATTCTATAATAAAAGCTTAATACTTTTATAACGAGAATAGAGAACGCTAAATTCGTCAGCGAATCGTTTTATTTGATACAAAACAATTTCAAACAGTAGCATTTATTTTAATTGTGAAAAAAATAAAAAGCAACTGTCGCAGATAGCTCGGCCACTATCATTAAACTTTTTACCGCGCGGACCGCTAAAAAGTGCCGTACTTATTCTGGCGGCGCCACAGATAAATCCTACGATCGTATCTGGGAAGGCAATTAAGATAAGCGAACATTGTGCTGTCACTGTTGCTCAGTGTACGTTTAGCGGACGCACGCCCGATTTATGCCCTCCTGCCAGGATAGCTGGGTTACGTACACCTACGCTGCATTACGTTAGTTACGTACGTCTACTGTAACAGTGATAAACGCAGCTCTATGACTGATGAGGAACTGTTGCTGGACCTCATAAATCTGTTGGCTCGTAACAGTAATTTTCGCTCTCGAGTAATTCCTTCCTGGTTACTAAGTAGCTGCAGTATTCAGCTTAGTTAGCTCTTTTTTCTCAATTTTGACATAGACAGCACCCACAAAACCTACCAATCACCGCTTTCTAGTTATGTTATGTTTTGTTGGTATAGATCTTAGAAGAATGATGACAACAGAAAAAAAAATCCTCTAAGGTATAGATACTAATTAAATAAATAACTTGGTTCTATTGGTATTCTTCGTTTGATCTTTTACATTAAATAGGAAAGCCGTTAGTATATTTAAAAATACATTATTTAGTACTTCACATTGTAAAGTTTTAGATAATAGTTGCCGCAAAGTCACAACATTGAAAATAATTATAATCTATGTTACTGCTTTCCTAAAATTAAAAATCAGTTTATAAATTATAATTATTGTATGGTATCGAAGTATCCATTAATTTTGGTTTCAGTACAAATGGGCTTATACATACCACCCTCTCCCTCTCGCGTAACAGTAGTCTTAACCGTCCGCCCATCCTCGGGGCACTATCGCAGCGCCTGGAATTCCTTTGGTGTTGTGGATGGCTATTGGTGGGGGATTAGTTACCATCAGGTAACCCGCTATTTCGTGTTATGCTCGTTTGCCCCCTATTACCATAAAAAAATTGATCTTCAAATTTGCTAATCGACTACACACACAGACAAAAATATTAGAAGTATTTCTATGCATAGAACATTAAGTTGCTACCCGACGCTCAAGGACTCTTTACTTAACATGCCTTCTGATAGGTAATCGAAAGAATTCTAAAATGTCACAAATGGTCACCTTTCCAAAAGCTAACTGCGTCCAACACTGCTTAACCTTTGTAATCGTGAGAACCATTCGGTATCACGCCTACGGATTAAAGGAAAAATAATAAATTTGAAAAGTATTTTCTGGCCTTTTGTTAACAAATTATACCTACTGTTGCCTTTGTTGGTTTTGGGATCCCTTTTACGCCCAACACTCGCTTCTCAGCCTGAAAGAAAAGTCAGTACGATAATGATGAATGAGCCGCCTTTCTTATGATAATACAAGAATGATAAATAACATATCCCTCACAGTACATATTTTTTGTTCTTCGATATTGATTTCTTTTTAATGCTTCGATGAATATGAAAACTGTTAAGGATGTACAATATACGAAAGTAATGTGAGAGCTGATCAAAGTTTGTGATTTCTGGATGTTGGCACCCTTTTTATGTTGAACTAGCTTCCGTTCGCGGCTTCGCCTGCATGGTATGATGATAAATTGTATTCTATGTGTTATTTTATGTAAGTATAAGCTATATTACTGTAAACTTTTATCAAAATCTGTTCAGTATTTGCGTGAAAGAGTAACAAATATCCATCCATCCATCCATTCTCACAAACTTTCACATTCATGTTAATGTAAGAAATATCTAGCTCAATCTAATACACTTCTTATGTTATTAATTTCGGAAAAATAAGAATATTCGAACTCATTTTGGTATAAGCGCAACTAAACTTACTGACATATTTTTGTAGAAAGGTAAAATTCGATTACCAGCAGGATTTGAACTTGCAGGTCTTGCGACCAAATGAAAAATTCGTAATCCTATCGAATTTCCCTTCTGTTGAACTTTGTGAATGTAGTAGAAAATTTCGGCAGCACCAGTGAATTACGTTTACAATCAGAATGCTTTGTTGGTATATCGAAAGGTCGCCGGTTCATATCCTGCTCATAATTGACTTTTTTATTAGATACTACGAAAAGTTAATAGAGTTAGCTTCGCGTCCTTTAACGTTAATACTTAAAAATAGCTACATGCTACACCTTTGTTAAAAAAAAATTAAATCATCATAGCTATGACAATTAAAATAATTACTTAATTTATTTCAACTAATGGAGCTTAATAATACGTTTCTCATAATAATGAATCAGGTATTGCATTCAATTAGAATTAATCAGATAATATCAAATCAAATCCAATATATTGACGGTATGCACACCCAGTCAATATTTATAATTGGATAACTCCAGCTTAATTTAATTAAGCTAATGTAAACCAAATGCGGATAACTCTAAAGACAGGAAAGGTTATGAAATAGTCACACAAGCACCGTATAAAATAATAAGTAAAAATAATCTATTTTTAGAACAGGAACTTTCAACTTTTTCCTATTAAAAATAAGGTTCAAAATCGATTGACGTTTTCGTAGTTAATAATAGCAATTATCGCGGTATGAGAGGTAGCGTGTTAATGCACAGTGTACACGCAAACCACTGGTACCTACTTGGGTGCTCGAAACGTAAAAAAGTAATCTAATTAAAAATGTAATCACGTTTGTTACTGGGGTACAGATTTAAACAAAAAGTTAGGGGTGCTCCATAAACGAAACTGAATTGTAAATCGAGCATTTTAAATTCATGTCTTGAACAGGGGTATTGGTTCAATCTGCTTTCGAATGAACGAGTTATCTCTGAAGGGCATCGCGTCAAACTCCAAACACGAAATCACTTACAACGCTTTGTTCACCGCAGCTGAGCGCCATCACGCCACGCCACTTCGCTTCAGCGTGAAACGACTGTCAAACAATGATACGGCAAGAGTATCAAGGCGACAGTATACATGCTAATGAATTCGCATTACACCCGAACCCGCTTTCAGTGCTCTAATATATGTACATACGGAGCATGTACGACTCGTAGGTTATGGCTCTATGCTATATAATACATTGATTTCGTGGAATATGATTTCAGATTCATAAGGCAAGTTACTCACTAAAAAACATCATCAACCGGAAGGCGTTCATTATTGAACAAAGGCCTGGGACCATTGAAGGCTACAACGAACGATATCTGCTTTTTTGCAATAATATGTTAAATGATTGAGTTTTGATTAAATTATCGCAGATAATATACTTACCTAATAATATATTTATTGTATTATCATGTTTCATCAAATAAGACTCTAATCACACCTTACCTGTAGATCGATTAAGTACCATGTGCATTATTTTTAGCAAGGTATTTGAAAATACAATTGCAATAAAGTAAAACCTATATTTGTTATTGAGAGGATACGATATCGTGTACCTGCATATGCTATTATTAGATTTCTGCATTTTGCTTACTTGAATATAAAATGGAATATTTTTGCAATTGATTATTCTAGAGACGCGCATTAAATGTGTCACGTATGGAAGAACCTTTAGAGCAATAAAATAATCAATATCTACTTGCTATGCTGCTCAGCGGCGATCTAAACAGAGTGTTAGAAAGCAAGAAGTTGGTCTAAACCGAACTCGTTCGTGCCCTCGGCTCCAATCATCGAGTCCCAAGTCGAGGAAACAACAACTGGGAGCGAGCTCACTTCATTCGTGCCTTCACAAGTTGGAGAATAACTTAGAAATTCAATTTGCAAGCGGTGAGCATTGCAGCGGCCTGTACAGTACCGCCGCCTATGCAATGCCAACTTAGACATTGCTAACGTCACCAAACTTAGTGAATTCCGACACCGTATGAAATTCACACAGCATGAAGAAAAACTTTAACAAACTTGTGGCAAAACGATTTAAAGCGACGCTTTTTGTTACTCAAAAGGAAATGAACGTGCGAAAGGAAAGAAAGTAAACATTAGCTTGTTACAAAGTAGCTAATGGCGATATTTTTGTTTTTCCATTTCTGAGAAAATTTTTATGATATTTGAAAAATACGATTTCCACTAAACGTATAAAAACCATATAAATACCAATAACATAAAGATTTGGTAGAAATCGTATTTTTCAAATATCGTAAAGATTTCCTGTTTATTTCTTTTAGAGGTAAGTACCTATTTTTATCTATCAATAGCTCCCGCTGACTCCTACCTTTGTGTATTAACAAAAGCCATAAATCTATCAAGACGGACCAAGAATTCATTAACGAGCATTTTTATAAAAATCTAACAAAAGAAAAAGCTAATCAAAGCAACCTAAAGCTCGGCGATCTCATCTTGTTCAAGGGAGAAAACTTATCGCCGATGAAGAGGCTCATGGGTGGAATTCATCCACTCCATCCTGGAGCAGATAGAGACTACTGAGTCATCGAAGTGAAGATTAAAAGCGGCATTATTAAAAAGCATCAGCTTACAGACTATTTAATTTAATTATTTAATAAGCTATCATGTGCTATATGTACAATATGTGCTACATACAAAAAAATTCACAAAAAAAATAGTAATTACATTTGTTAGAAACAAATATGTTCTCTATAATTATTTAATAAGAAAATTTGAAAAAACAACTGATACGGATGGGATTCGAACCCACGATCTTCGACATACCGTGTCGACGCTCTAACCGCTGAGCCACCGTATCCCATCGGCATCAATCGAAATTTCAAATCTCTTTTACACTTCAAATTTTCTTATTAAATAATTATATTTAATAAGCTATCATGTGCTATAACATGTAAAAAATTCACAAAAATATTAAGAAAATTGGTGATATCGCATCGGTGTCTACTAAAACTGCAAAGTTTAGAGCACTGGGTCGGGATACGTAATGTATTTCGATAGATGTCGCCACACGCCTTAGGCGTGTAAAAGAGATTTGAAATTTCGATTGATGCCGATGGGATACGGTGGCTCAGCGGTTAGAGCGTCGACACGGTATGTCGAAGATCGTGGGTTCGAATCCCATCCGTATCAGTTGTTTTTTCAAATTTTCTTATTAAATAATTATATTTTATAAGCTATCATGTGCTATAACATGTAAAAAATTCACAAAAAAAAAAAAATGTTCTCTTTGAAAATACATGGATTTTATTCGATGCAATACATCGAAACTATATATATATCGATTCATACACATTGATTTGTAACTCTACGGTGAGGAAATGATTTATAAAAATAAAAGAGCAATTAAAACGTTAGAAGAAATCTTTTTTAAAACAATCTACGATTCTTAAGACTCTACCACAACGCAAAATCCATGTCAGTTACGTCCATACTTTGCATGAATATGGACGAAATATATGTTCTGTGTGTCATAACCCATAACACCTCATTAAAAATGTCAATCGCTTAACTACAAACGCCAATTGTGTTGTGAAATCTTTTCACTTCATTCGTCTTTTCATTTTCACAAAAGTAATGTTTAAAACAACACTAGCAGTCTACCAGCACTTTATATGGTGACTATGGATATTTACTAGACAATTTATAAGAAGAAAGTATATACATCCTGTGAGTGATCGGTTATAAATGTATGTAAGCTCACTTCATAAATTATTCACAATGAACTTAGCCTGCAATTTGAAGGGAGAGTGAAAAATGTCGCTAGGAGGCACGTCATGATGGCTATCCCGCAACCATTAGTCTTGTTTGATGCGCCAACGTTTGCTCACATTATTTTAAATACGTTATTAAATTTACAAATTGCTTATATTAATAACAATGTTTGTGCCAATTCGCCTTAGGTTTACCATCCTTACTTGTATTTAGTAATTTTAATACAAACAGTTGCTATGAATTGCATGAGAATATAATTTCTATCGAGATTTATGTCTCACAAGTAACAAAATGTTTACAACCGTAGTTAATCTTTCTCAAACGAACCAAATGGTGCCAAACCGTCATAAATATTACTCTATTTCATATAAATATCCAGGCATTCACACAATAGATACCAATTCATATTCAAATTAACTAGTACGCAAATTCACTGGTTATAGGGAAAAATATTGATAAATACTAGGGTTAATAGGCGCTTATTGGCGGGGTGTGCCGAGCATTATTTTCTCAAACGATCGATGAGATCCATATTAATCACGAGGGAGTTCATAAATCGTTCAATGTCTTCTACAGGCACGAGTATCGAGTGCGAAACGCGCGACGATGTCGTTACTATTTTGTCTCGCTATAAAAATTAATGTTGAAAAACAAACAACTCAGTAAAACGGTTTAATGTAAATAAAGTGCTTTATAGCGTATGTTACAATGAAGTATTTTAATTTAAAGTTAATACTATTTTCTGAGCCTCAGGCAACGTGGAACGATATATTTGTAAAACACTATCTGTTTCGTATTACACGTTACATGAAACTCTACGTTATGTAGGTACATTACATTTACTGTTAACGCCATTAGCCTACTTAGATTTATATATCTTTTCATAGAAAACGTCATGCAGTCTATGCACAGGTTTATTCATTTGTCGAAACAAACCATTACACTTATTACATCCAAGTTCAGACATTTTTAAAAAAAGATCTGAAATAAAATCTAATTTTCAGTTTTGTGTTTCAGTCCTCTATAAGTATTTTAACTATAACAATACGCTCAGAAACCCACTTGGCTTGGCACCGCTTCTAAAACTAATATTTGTTATTTCTTTTTAACTAACTTCCAAAAAGGAGATTGTTATTTTATTTTTTGAAAGATTAAATTCGAATACTTCTTATTCTGGTCTGATCTCCACGCGTGCAAAGACCCAAACAAATGCTAGTAAACAATATTTATTTCTCTCTTTTTATCATCTTTTTACTAACCTGCTACAGACTAATTACAGAATTTCTAAAATTGCTGCAAATCAGTCACGTTATAAAAGTTTATTTTTACAAATCGTGACTAAATGCTTGCGTGAGCTCCATTCATCACTTAGTTAATGCCATGTTAGAGCTGTTTTGTGGTGCTTTAAGTTTGATAGTCTTAATGTCACTTTGAAGTGTTCTTGCTGTTATAATATATTTCTTTTCATAAAATATAATCTACACCTAAGTGCCACTTAAGTGTACCTACTTAGTGAATAAGTTCAAAATGTATTTTTTGTAACTTTTTACCTCGGAGATCGAGTACCATCCCAAATACTAAAATGTGAAGGTGTGATATTTGCTAGTGTGCAAGCTGAGAATTTATATACACATCTGTGCATGACAGTTTGGATAAATAAAAATCATGCGATTTTATCAACACTCATGCATATTATCAGTTGAAATTAACTTAGCGTAATGCTCCTTCAACCCCTGCGTCTTAACGCGTTAATTGATGCGATAACTATCACGGTCTCTGTTGGACACTATTGCGTTGATAAAAATAGTAACACGATTAGCGCGTTGAAAAATTGGCAATATTGATTGAAATTTGAACTTCAGTTTTTCCTATTTAAAAAAAAAACAAAGTAGGTGAATCTACGACTTTCCTTTGAATACGACGGGCAGCTTGAGCAGAAGAGCCCATCTCCTCCCTACCTTTTTTAAAGGCCGATAACGCTCCTACCATTACCCTGGTATTGATTTAAAAAATGGAAACAAATCCAAAAGCTCATGGTTAGTATGATCATGAAGCATGATCAGTTGCTTAAAATATATGTAAAAAAATATTTAAAAATATCAAAAACATTCTGACTTCCAATAGAGGCTCCATAAGTGCTACTTAGGGTTCAAAGTTCAGCAATCGATAAGTCTGCTCGGTTACGAAGGTGCTGCTTAAATAGCCCTTGGAGACCGATAGGTATTTTATTAGGCTATAAACAGAAAACTCGCGTCAAGGCCTTCAAATAAGCAAAACTTTAGGTTTTATAAATGAACTTGTTGTTCGGTGACAGTGGTATACCTGCTATTTTAATATAACTGGCCTCGCTGAAATGAGTTATAAGTGTAGCGCTATCTCTGTCGCTCGCTATATTTCATGCTTACATGCGTGTAAGTTTATATTAAAAGAATTTATTCATTTAGAATAGATAAGCAGCTCAGGGCTACTTAAATTTGTATTGTAATTTGTAGGAGACAAAAAACACTAAGATTTCTTTCAATAACTGTCGAAAAATGCATTAATATTGAGGCAAAGGACACAATTATCAGCTATCTACACCCTAGCTGCTTCTGATAGGACCCATAGGATAAAGTGACTTTCCGCCAAGTGACGGGTTCCGGCATGATGTTCGGGTTGGATGACGGGTCTCAACTTCCATCCTCTGGCTTTACAAACAGTGTCTGCTCCACCATAAATCACAATACCTCTTACCATCAGATGGGTTCGTGGTCTATTTGACCATATTCACTTACTTACTTACTCCGTTGGCTCAACGAACCAAAGTGTGGCGTAATGTTGTAATTCTACAGTTCTATAAATGAATCTTATAAATGACAGTTACGTAATAGCTATGTTTTCCACGTTTTTCTCATATCAAGGTCACGGTACAGTGGAACTTTTCCAACATATACCCCAGCGAGAATGTGTTTCCTTGTTGTTAGTTGAAAAACTGAAACAAACAAGGGAATAATGCAAAAAGTTGTCTCTAAAAGTGTCATAAATATTATTTTTCTCCTTAGTAATCGATACTGTCAGTGATTTGCCACGTAACCGCCCTGATAGATGTCGTGCCGACGTCAACGTGGAAAATTCCCTTCGTGTTTTTATTTTCTTTTATTTTTCACCTTTTTTTGCACAGTCATACCCTAGCAACCTAATGTTTGTCTTATTTTTATTTGTTTACCATAAATAAGTCTGTATGGAAGTTTCAATATTAGTACGATTTGATTGGCATAGTCGCAAATGCGTACTTAAATCCTGTAAATAAATAAAGATTTAAAAAATAATTTGTTTATTCAAAGTATTTAATCAATTTGAATCGAAGATAATATAAGTGTCAAGAAAATACACCTACGGAATAAATTTTTTTCAAAAACAAAGTCGTTAGCTATGTATTAAGTACGTAATAATCATTATAGATAAGTGATTTATTACGTTAACTATTATAGTAGTAAGTAGAGTAGGGTAGGGTTAGAGTAGGAGTTAGGTAGGGTAGGGGTAGAGAAGAATAAAGTAGTGTAGGGTAGGGTAGAAAAGGCGTAGAGGCAAGATAATCACGCGTACAAAGTCACACCGGGCGGCTAGTACCATATAAAAATGTTAATGTACTCGTAGAAAAATCACCAAACAAAAAAATAAATATTATATCAAAACGATTTAGAATCACAAAACAAGCTCTGGTTCTTTCCCGTCTCCACTTATTCCCATAATCCAAAAATTTGAATAAAAAAAAATGCTTTGCATAATCTAATATTTTTTACGTAACACGCATTTTCAGTCCCTTGATATATGTAGGTATGCCTAAATAAACAGTCTTAATTTCCCTCGAGCCGCGCGGGTACTGAGTCAGCAATCTGCCGAGCCGTCTCATTATGAAGCTCGTTGTCTTGAGACTGTTCCGGCCCGGATCCGACGCCTGGCGCCACATCAAATGCATAATGCTGCACCAATGAGCCGAGAAGAATTTGCTTTTATTGCCCACCTACCTCCTTTCTACAGAGAACGTTACCTACGTTTGTATTGATTACGTTCGAGAGTAGATTGTATAATATGTAACTATGTATGATTATGTATCTATAACTAGCGAATTACCTAATTACGATTAATTGTGTTGAACTCGTGCAAATGTTGCTATATTTGCTCGGGTTGCAAAAGTTGCTAAAATGCTTTGTGACAGAAATAAACTTAATGGTTTCAACTATTTTTTTAAACTTTTCGTTAAAGAGTAATAAAAATAATTAGTAAAGAAATAAATAGGAACGTTACAAAAATAATTTATATATTTCGCGTTAGAAAAGGACTTTGTAGTAATAATACAATTGGTGTGTGTAACTAGCATGAACAAGTATGTATTAAGATCACTGTCGGCACTGACTATTGAGATCATAGCACTACCTGCATTAGCATTAGTACAGGCGAATTCCCAAACGTGTAGCGCTGGCTTAATTCACGCAAGAAATCTTCGCTCGAACCGTTCCCCTGAGTGCTCTCTAAAGACTTGCTACGAAAAACTCCCAACCGCTTCGCCACTTGCACAATTTATGACGGTAGTTAGGCCAACGCAGCGCCTCTGTTACCGCAAACAGGTAGGATCCATTGTAGCAACCGACACCCCTCCCCCCGCAGAGTTCAACTAACATGGCCACCGAGGGGTCGCACAAACTAAATAATGAGGGTCTATTTTAAGTAGTAGGTTTGCAGCCAAAGCAATATACAGCGAGTTGAAGACGCGACGCGAATGCCTGATGAACTTTAATTACACGGCGGAACCAACGTGGAAGCAATTGCCTGCGTGGTGTATTAGCATAATCATTTTGTAGCCCTGCCGTGGCTAATTGATGTGAAATTGCTGATTTAGAGTGTCAATTTTCATTTTCGAGCAGTACGGTATATACTTTAATCTCAGTCATAATCATTTCAATATTACAGGGGTCGTTTAACAATACGATCTCTCAGTTCTTTGGTTTTATTGGTCTATGTAAAAATATTGATTTTGTTAAAATGGGTCGGATGAACTTTATTTTTATACGTAGTTACAGACCTCGAGACACTTTTAAAGTATGAAATTGGCATGGTTTTTTCCTGAGTTATGGGAAAATTATGTGTTCAGTCTAAAGGCCAAGGGTATAAATAAAAACGTTAACGACAGATAGTTTTTTCGGCAACCCTGAATTTGCGAGATTTATAGTGGATTATCACTAGCACACCCAACTAGTAGAGTTATTATATTTTACGACTTT
The DNA here is from genome assembly GCA_936450705.2 of Protodeltote pygarga. NCBI lineage: Eukaryota > Metazoa > Arthropoda > Insecta > Lepidoptera > Noctuidae > Protodeltote > Protodeltote pygarga. The sequence goes on along the minus strand of OW388249.2, from coordinate 6,505,732 downwards.
ATTCAATGATTTATGTATTTTTTTTAATTGGCGGTTCATTTGTTATAACGCTTTTTAGTACGCCAATTATAAGGTCGGTATAATTACGTCGGATCGTAATGAGCGACGAAAATTTTAATGATGAAGTAAAATTATTTCGAATATGCTTCGTACATTGGCTCTACCTTTATTATGCCGAAATCTTGCCTCGGAAAGCACATAAAGTCGTTGGCCCTTCGTCTAATTTCTCTCTGGTCGTGTTGGATTGCCGTCCCATCTGATTATAAGAGTGAGGTAATTGAGAGTGCACCTGTGTTTGCGCAAATACTTGTGCATTATAATACCTCCTGCGCAGTTGGCTAATCTACGATGAGATTGCTGTCACAGAAGGACATTACTATTATGTCGAGAAGGTTTTTTAAGTTGGCCTAAAAATATACAAATAGACAAATAAGATACCGATATAATATTGCATTGTCATCCAGTTACGAGCTTATCGAGAAGTTAGTTTAAGTTTTGTATTTAATTAAATGTAAATATACATAGTAATGAAATAGTTCTTATTTATTATATTGTTTCTTATTTCACTGTTATTCTGTCAATTGCAAATTTTAATTGTACTTTATTATTTAAAACATTGTCTTCAAGCTATAGGTATACAAAATGTCATCTAGATAAGGACGTACAAAAACATTTTGAAGCTCCATGATGGATAGATGTAAATACTAAAGCTGGCGGGGCAAAAATGATGAGCGTCTTATTGTTCCCAGAGAGTATTTTAAATTCAAATCAGACAGAGAAGAGTTTTTAGACGCCACCTCTGAAAATAATACAGGAACGTTTCAGGTAGATTGAAGGTGAATGTAAAAACTGTGACATTTTGTCTGCATTTTTGTTGTTCACAAAAACAAAGAAAAATGTTTTACAAATAAAGTTTTCTCTTTTAAAAGTTACAATATAATTATGTAAAGACATATTTCTACGCAACCTATATTTAGTCAACTGTTCTTAACCGTGTAACCAAAAATATTGTACCGCAGATGCTATTTAAAAGAGCAACCATAGAGTTTCTTGCCAGATTCTTTTCCATGACGGATAAGTTACCCTTGGAACTGGCCAGCCAAGCAAACGATAAAACATTTTTCGATGTAAATTTTTGTAATAATTTCAGATATTGAGAAGAAGAAAATCAATTGTTACGCGTCGCCGACGTCCTTGTGGTAACATAACACAAAGTCAAACTTTTTTCTTGACTGTCAATGTCAGTTTGAATCTCCTAACTGGAAACATGAATAGAAACCATTTAGAATTCTAATAAATTTATGATTGGTAAAGGTTTCTTTATTAAATAACTTATTTTATTTGATAATAAAATACAATTTTATCCATCGTGAATACCTACGCAACGTAGCAGTGATGAAAAGAATGGCGTATTTTTTTTCTCATTCATTCCTTTTAAGCAATCATAATATTCTTTGCCTTTTTATGGAGATGGTAGATAAGTATGGAAATAAATAAATATAAGATCTTTCGGAAGCTCCCAGGTAAACAGATTTTATAGGAATCATTTTAAATTATCTTATCTAATTTACTACGGTTAGGTTTTTTTATTACCTATCCTATTACCTATAGGATTATAATTAAATTACGTTCGCCTGCGACATCTTTCGCGAGAAATGTAATGGTCCCGTATAGCATTTATTATTATTAGCTTTTATAGAATTTAAAAAATGTAAGTAAAATATAATTATTTAATAAGAAAATTTGAAAAAACAACTGATACGGACACACAAACAATTGTTTTTTCAAATTTTCTTTTTAAATAATTATATTTAATAAGCTATCATGTAAAAAAAATCACAAAAATGTAAGTAAAAGATTATTTTTTTGGTGTGGCCTGTAAATATTTCTGATTTCAAAAGAAGTCTAATAGATTTCTTATAAAATCAATTACATAATTTTCTATTATCTTATAAATCAATCGACTTTTGTCCCTAATTTTAAAGGTTCTTATTTTTTGACGCGGTATCAATATATTTTCGAAATTAAAAGTACCCTTAGTTTACTTCTTATAAAGCAGCTACCTGGCAGTGAAAGTCCCATCAAAATCGGTCCTTCCGTTTTGAAGATTACCCAAAACAAACTCAAAGAAATATATACAAAAAATTAATCAAATAAAATCTGTGTTTTGGTTATAGGTTGCAGATTTCTTAATAAATTAGAAAACAGTTGTCATTTCGACATTACAAAAACACACTTTTATTTATCTGTACTTACATTATATTTTTCACAAATAAGCAGCAGGGAAGCTAATGCTCTTATAGGAATAAGTAGTTCTTGGTATTTTTAAGCAATTCGATGTTTATTCTTTTGATATTAGGTTGAAATTCAAACATTCAAATGAAGAAGCTAAAGTAACAAAAAACTCGTCAAAACATGATCATAAAACGTCGTCCATTAATGAGTAACGTGCATCAATTTCATTAAATACTATAATAATTAGTGCCAGTTATATGCCATAACTACGTAGCCAGTTTCCAACAAATTTATTAATATTGCAACCGCTAAGACCTTAATTTTTCAGCATTAAACCCTGCTGAAGCTATGAGAAATTGTCCTCAGCAAAATTCATATATTTTATCCTTTATTTTGCATAGCAAAAACATAATTTTGCAGAAAAACTGAAACTATCACGAAACAGCACTAATGCTGGGGAAGTTTTATGTTATACTGATGAAAAACTAACATTTATTGTATTATCTTTATTGTTATGCAAGATACAAATCGGCTATTTAATAATAAGTTATTGTTAATATTTATTAATACTAATTAAATACCTACTAAGAGATTGCTTTTACTCATAAAGGAAAATCATTTCTTTAAAAGACATTAGTTGCAACATCCTACAATCCTCAAACAATTAAAAAAAAACAATTGTCCTTTTATACCTACCTAGGTTATAGGATACATAATGATCTACATGCATGCCTTTTTTATAAAGTTTTTTTTTAGAAGTGTAAACATTCGAGTTTTTAACACTCAGAATACATCTAGACTAGACCAAAAACCTTTTTTTTTGTGGAAAAATATACCTATGCTATTCTCATCGTGGCTCTCGACTGCAGGAACCATTCCAAATACAAAAATAAGTTGATTACACAAATAGGTACATACATACAAATAGTCGTTGCGACCCAAGCTTAACCGACCGACTATACCAATTGTGACGTTAAATAGTCAGGGAGAGACCAAGAATAGACACACAATTACAGGCTTTATGTAACATAAGTAATTATGTGTTACTGGTCCGCTGCGCGAGTTATTTGAAGACTCAACATCTCAACCTTTAAATATTAGGAGGAAACACAAACGATGGCAACGACCCCTTTGTGTACAAGCATTCGTACTACCTATTTGTCTTGATTTTAATGAAAACTATAATACAGGAAATTGGCTGTGAAAACCAAAATAAAGCTAAATATTCCCTATTACACTTATAAAGCTTTCATTTATTTAATATTTGATGAGCATGATGTTGTTTATGTACAACCGCTCAACACAAAAACGAAGGTGTCACAACAATGAAGGAATAATGCGAAAATTTATTAGGCGCATTTAATTTCCGCTCAGTGACGAAGCAGTTATTATCATGAAAACGTAATTTATAACGCAACTGACCTAAAAGGGGGTGAGTCGCGTACAAACCTACTTTTGTGGTATTTGTCATTGTTATTGTGCAGTAAAATGCGGTGCGAAACAATTAAAACTGCAGCTTATGGTTGCGTTAAGATGGTTACGAGCTCAGCAGCCAGACGACAATGCGCAGTTGTCACCTGGCCCCGACTACTCTCCGATATTAACCAGCGCACCTTCTTTATGGGTTTTAGCGACCGACGCCAAGGCAATCTGCTGTATATTTTATCTAAACTCAGACACTTTTGTTTTAAAACTTTTCTATACCCGATCTCAAAGTGAAATCGCTTTGCTTGTTTTCTTTTGGAAACATACATTTTAGGATTGGCCAAACGCCATGTTTATAGCTTCACAGTCACATTGCATGTACTCACATAGTACCTATTGAAATGTTATATAACTATATAGCTTTTGTATAATCAGTAATCTAAGAACGATCTTTTGCATTCTGGCGGCACGTAATAATGGATTTTCTACTGTTTGTAATATCAAACTTTTTATCACTTCGCCTTCATTAACATTGCCCTCGGACCTTATGCGAGTCAGACAACGAATGTTAGTCGTAAAACACGCTATTTTGTTTCCATTTTATTAAAATACATAATGCTACGTCTACTAGTACTTTCATTGTCGTTGTATTTTGGTAACAATGACGGCATTGCTATTTGGTGCCGAATTTGCTAAAAAGTTGTAAAATATTGCTAAATAAAAGTCCATGATACTCCACTTTTGGCGTCCCCTTAGTTATATAAAAGTTGAAGTATTTCCAATACCTACATGGAAAGTTGGGGTTGAGTTTTCCCGACACAGGGGTGACGGTGGGCCATGAGAGGATACGTGCCATTGTTCAACTTAAATACACAGGCCTCTCATAGTACCGTTTTGTACCGGAAAACCTTTATTAAAAAGCATGTTTGACAATTAAAGTGGGCGTATTATTAATTTCCCCCTGTTTATTATCAGACGAATAGTAACTGACAAGTTCTAAATTTTTGTAGAAAGAAAAAATCGATTAATTTTTTTCTACATATTTCTACAAAATGAGCAGGATTTGAACCTGCGACCTACTGGTTAAAGCCACCAATCGCTCTGCCACTAAGCTATTGGTAACCTTGGCCGTGTTATCAAATCCAGGTATTATTAGTTTAGAGTTGCAAAAATATTTATAGATGGGAATGCTATTAACTAAAGCAGCCATTTTTTTAGATCAAAATATTTATTTATTTCAATTTCATCGTTCGTCCCAATATGCAAGTTAGGTGTCTATTAGCTTACGAGCAAATAAGCAATTTAGGTGTCTATTAGCTTACGAGCAAATAGACACCTAAATTGCATAGTGGAACGAACGATGAAATTTTTGCTCGTGACTGTACATGCATACGACACGGTCAAGTTCTGATGATGCCCATACGCAGCATTTCTATATGAATACGCCTAGGCCTATTTCAGCTGTTGTATTGAGCTAGAACTTCTGTGCTTAACTATTTTGTGTCCAAAAGTTTGTAACTAAGCGACTATTAAATAGTCACTCCTGGGACCGACCCCATGCCAACCGTTTCTTAATGTTGATGGTCGTAGAAACAGAAATATGTAAGTACGGAGAAAATCATATGTCAAACAAAATGAGACTTCTTTACAATTTCTTGACATGTTACAGAAGTGACACCAGACAAATTGGCAATTCCTGTCTATCTAGATAAATATGTTTGCACGCACGTCCTGAATAAATGACCAAGGCTAGGTTAACTTTATTCATTTGTTCTACCATATTGACGCCATTTGTATTAATTTCCTTCATGGCGTTAGCGGCTTAAAATAAGTGACAAAAATTGATTTCCCTACATGCATTAAAGTAGAAAGCGATCATTTTTAGATCAAAGTAATTTCAGTTAGTTACTAACAATAATATAAGTATTTCTTTTACGTAAAAAGGTTTTGTCATCAAAACTAAAGCTTTGTACCAAATATCAGATCAATCAGTCAACAGGAAGGGGGTGAAATATCGATTATAAATATAAATTATTACTAAATTTTAACCAAATAAGAAACAGGTCAAGCTAAGTAAAACCGTTTAAAAATACGACTATTTTGGGGCTTAACTGTCAATTTAGAACTCTACAGATATTATATTCAGCCGTGGCTTAACTATAAGAAACAGTACAACACAACAAACATTAATTTACCATAATTTGCATACATTGATAGGTTTATTAAATACAAAATAGTGCAAAACGATATAATTAAATAAAATTAACACTAAACCTTAATGAGAAAAAACTTAGAAATTAGACTTCTTAGTTACTGAAAAAGATCACCGGGCACATATGAAGACTGAAGAGGAAAAAACCCCTAGCGTTAGAGTTAGAGTAAAAGAATGACAAATTAATTGGCACAAGGATAATTGCAGCTATTATTAGAGTACCTGAAATTCTATTCCAACCCACTGCGCTTAAGTCTATTATTTTATTTTATTTATATTTATTAATAGCCTAATATGTCCCATTTCTGGGCAAAGGCCTCCCTCCTTTTCCGCCATTCTTCGCGATCTGTAGCAAATTTTTGCCAGTTTGGAAGAAAATGGACCCTAAGTCTAAGAGCTTAAGTCTAAGCCTCAGAATATTTCGTTCTTATAATTTTATCAACATTAAAAAATGAATCAAATTGAAACTTAGATCAACCTTAATCTATCAAAGTATCAATAGTCACTTACGTCAAGTTGCATTGTTTATAGAGACCAACATTATAAGCCCTTTACAATATGGACGCGTTAACTGAATATTCTGTCCGAAACCCTTGTCATAAATAAAAGACTTAATCGAGACTTACAGCCGCTAGCCGTCGGCGTTCCTAAGTATCGCGAGGCTATTATCCGCTACGCTGGCTGTCTGGTCCAACCGTCACCCCGTGGGCTTTCATGTAAAATAATACCTAACGCCTCTGTCTCCGGCGTCATCTTAAATCAAATACGTTGCTATCTCTACAGGCCACAATACACCCTTCATCTTGTGACCCATAAACTACACGTGCTAGGAAAGTGACTCTGGTTATATTGACAGTTTGTCCTTTACTACCTTATAGTACTTATGATCCTTGTCTAAAAAAAAGTATCCCACCAAAAACGTTTTATATAAAAATGTAGATGGGACTCGCAACCTTTTCACTCTTATACAGGGTTATTTGTAAAACACCAGCATCGTTAAAAGGGGTGAGGGATGAACAACTTTTACTATGGGACCAACCCGGAAATCACAAAAAAAAATCAGCTGTTCCATACATTTTGTTAAGTCATGTAACATAAATTAAGCGGTCAAACTTTACTATTATCATAATAATCATAATAAAAAAATACATCAGATACCTATTACGTCCTGAAAATATAAACACACCTTTCTATTAGATGTTGTATGTCGGCTATTTTCCTGTATCGAAGTCCTTTCAATTCAGTCTTATTCATACAGGCCTGCGGGTAGGTACCTACACATCAGAATATCACATTTTGTAACAAGTGACCCAATTTCCTTCAAATATATCGACATGCCGACAGTAACAGGAAATAAATGAAAAATCTGAGAAATATTTTATTCATTTTGAAAGGAATTGCACGATTCATGTCATAATGTTCCGATGTGGGTGACACCTGCCGATGTCGGCCACTGACCCTTACCAAACAAAGCACTAATATCTTCACAAACGCTATACTATAATTATTGTACCAATTTGGAATGATGGAATGAAAATAATCTGGAAATGATGCCTAAGACACCGACATCAAATTCTCGAGATTAGTAGCATTTTCAAATTGTAGATAGGTACTTGTAAGTTTCTCTTACATTACCTGACTGATAACTTCACATAAATTCTATTCTATTTTAAAATTTATCTAGTAGATAGCGCCGTTTTAAAGTATAATTGCAACGAAAACAAATTGAAACTATCATATCATCAAATGACTACGAAAATATCATAGAGAAATTGTTTTTTAAATATATTTGTATGTATACATTTTGATTGATAGCATAAATTCTTTAATAAGTATCTATTTTTCATTCATTTGTAAATTTCTGAACAGTTTTACTATAAATTACAATACAAACACAGGTATTGTAAAATTACGTCAACATAAACGCGTCTAATTATTTTACGGCATACCTTCTCTATAATAAAATAATAATACTTAATAGTTCAATACTTATAATTTCAAAGAAAAAAGAAGGTTACTATAAAATAAAAAAAAAGCTTAAAATTGACAAACACAATTTAATAAAGATTGAGAAATGTATTACGTGAAACAAAAATTATAGACAAGGGGTTCCTTTGTACGGTAGTCATTTAAGTAAGCAATAAACTGGGTTATGTCCGTCCCGGCGCCGACTCCGTCCACATAATCAAATAAGCCCTAATACAGTCGACAGCAAGTCATTCTAAAATCGTACGTATTGCATTTGCGTTAAGGTACAAGATAGTACTACCATTGATATGCCATTGACCGTATAACCAATGGATTTACGACCGACAAAGAGAATCATTCAGCTTATATATAAACGCTGAGGTAGAAGTGTAGAATTGACTGAAATTATTATAACTTTATTATCGCCAGGTAACATGTTAATATTGATAAAATCAACATGCTGCTTTAGTGGTGATTTATTCATTCTGATTGAATTAGTACAATGTTTCGTGACGCTATCGTTAATTATATATTATTGGAGGATTGGAATACTAATATATTTTATATGTTTAGATATAATATTTCGAATGTTCTTTATTCTTAAAACAAGCTGTTTTAAGGTATCTGAAGTAATATAAATAGTATCTAAAAGAAAATATTCATCCACTTAACATGTAGGAAAAGTCTTTTTCTTAAACTGTCTGAAACTTCATCGGCATTATGTGTAGACTAGGTAAGTATATTAAATTTTAACGCTCTAGCATTACAATCTGTGCTTCAAAATAGCTGTGACAGATTGACTATATTTTATTTTAGCGAACCAGGAATGGTTGGTTTAAAAAAAAAATTTAGTGCAACCTTAATTATAATATACTAGCGACCCGCCCCGGCTTCGCACGGTTACCTTCCTCCTCCAAACCTTCCTCTTGAATCACTCTATCTATTAAAAAAAACCGCATCAAAATCCGTTGCGTAGTTTTAAAGATCTAAGCATACATAGGGACAGACAGACGCGGGAAGCGACTTTGTTTTATACTATGTAGTGATACTGAATTTTTTATTCAAAAAGCAAGTTCTACTACCTACCTATATAGTTGAAAGGTTCGGACATTTGTTTCAAAGAACTATAAACTCGAATATTCTTATAATTTAGAATGTCTTTAGTATAAGAGAAATTCTTCTATTCTTACATCAGCAGCTTCAACTATACTTTCAAGGTTCACTGGCACCTCTGTAACAATACATACGATATTAAGTATTTCATAACACATTTATGATGAATTGATGAGTAATGATAGCACAATGGTTGGCCGTTTAACTATCAATGGAATGTCGCGGGTTGTAAAATTAATATAAAACCTCCTTTGTCTGTCTTAATAACAATACCATAAGCAATTAACTCCAGTAGATTTATCTGGCTTCGAATTGAAATCCTAAACTTCAAATGCATAGGAATATTGGAGCGTGTACTAACCCCGTAGGCGATCCGATAATACCTATTTGATATCAATTATAGTTGTTTGATATTTGCCAATTGATTTCAAATTGAATTGAATTAAATTTTCCAATTAACGAAAAGACTGTTTAATTAATCTGGTGGCCAAAGTGTAGAATTATTTTAAATTTAGTTTCTTTTTCTTTAAAACATTTTCTTTTAAATAGTTTCTGTCAATGATAAAATCCAAAAGCACTAATATCCGTGTTTAGAAATAACTCAAACTCACTCAGTTTCAGATAACTTGTATCGTACCCACTGTCTTTATGTGATGCTTCAATAGCATCTCTCAGCGACTCCACTACAACATATGCGAGGCAGACAGGGGGTTCTCCTGTAGCTGTAATAGAGGCAAATAACAAATATTATCCTAATAACTCAAAATGTTCACCATAAGAGTTTTTTTTTACAACTTACTTTTAGATCCCAAAATACCAACAGGATTGGGTCTTTTTCGTCTAAGGTAAACACGAAAATCATAAGGTATATCTTTAGCTCCTATAATTTTATATGTCCATGTTCGATCTGTGTATATTTCCCCAGAACGCTCGTCATAAACTATATCTTCCATAATCCAAAGAGAGGTACTCATTACGAAAGCTCCTTCCACCTATAAAAAATTAAATTAATTAATACACTATTTTAGAACATACACCGTATGTTTAAAATTGATGACACCACAGACTCACTTGTCCTACATCTAAGGCAGGATTCAAACTGCGCCCAGCATCCTCAAAAATGTCTGCTCGAACTATCCATTTGCTACCAGTCAAAATATCTACCTCAACTTCGGTTACAGCTATTCCAAATATCGAGTAGTTAACCAATCGTGGATCATTTGGACTCGTCAAATAGTTGGCTTGCAATAGCACACCCTGCCTATCAGCCTCAAATACAATTTCTCGCCATGTTGCGTTTGGCATAGCTGCTCTAAATGGTGCCAACCTTGCATTAATTTGATCACAACATCTTATTACAGAGTATGCACAACATTCAGTAGTTATACTTGACGCCGTTGCAAAAGTATTCGGCGTTGCAAAATTGGCAGAAGGTATAACAGAAACAGTTTCAACTGGAACATGTAGCTGGTAAGCTGCAACTTGAGCTATTTTTGTGAAAATACCTTGTCCAATCTCTATGCCACCAATATTAACGACCACACTTCCATCACCGTGGTACACACCCACAAGTGCTGCATAGTTACCAAGATATGCAGTAGGATACGCCATGTTATTTATTTTTATCCCTCGTTTTTTCCACCTATTGTGGCTATTGAACTCTATTATTTCTTTTTGTCTCTCTTTAAAGTTTATTTTCTCTAGAAACATTGGCACTAAACTCGGTAAATCATTATCTTCCCGACGATAATTGGCCATACGAACTTGTATAGGATCTTTATTTGTTTCTGCAGCAATGTGATCCATTATATGTTCTATTCCTGAAATTCCTTCCAAGTTACCTGTAATGATGAGGTATATTTATTATAATTAATTTAGCGAATTCTTACCGATTGCTTAATGATCTCATTAAGCAGCAGCAAACCTCTCATGACAAGGTAGTATGAGATATGAATATGAGAAATAAAAGCTAAATATGAATAAATAATTTATTTTTAAAATTGATAGTACAGACTTGAAAATAGACGGCAGCTTACCAGGGGCTCTCATAAAACAGTTTGCTGGAGCATCGGTAATGACACCAAAATTTTCACATTTCCATCTACGAAAGTCATAACAATTTTTAAAGGACTCTATAGCAAGTGTATTCTCGTTTTCATTGGGCGAATGTCCATCGTTCACATATATAACAGCATCCATATATTGGATTTCACCTCTGTTGTCAACCCCAACCTAGGTTAACATAAATACAAATTAATCTATAGCATATTTTCAAAATAAGCATTATTGTCGAAATGATTTCAATTACAACGCATACCTGATACAACATTTTATTAAAACTTTTCAACTAATTTGTTGTGTTTTTAATTCAACCGTTAAATTGAACTACTATGAGGTCAATGAGGATCATTTCAAAGAAATTAGATTCTCCTTCCTTACTTTGTTTGATACTGGCAAGTTATACACCATCGTAAAACATGCTGATAATAAATTAGATATATTATTATTAACATTACTCAACTCGATTTTTTTAATGTGGTTTTTCTGAGAATGGTAATTTGCTCCAAACAATAGAGCTCACTGTTGTCAAAAATTTAGGCCTGTCCGTTAAAAAACATTACAACAAACCTCATAGTCAATTCTAGAGTTTGGTCGTTTTCCTGTAGTCCGCATAATACTTGGCATTGACATAGCCATCCTACATGGTTTATTAATTTTATGGGCTACTAAAGCTGTGGCGCATGCCGCAAAATTCTGCCTACTGATTTTACAGCCAAAAGCACCTCCACATCTGCGTGTTTTAACTATAACTCTGAAAGCAACAACACATGTTAATAGTTTTTATATAACAGTATAAATAAACCATTAATATATCCTTTACTTACAAACTCTCGGGTATTTTCAAAAGCTGAGCAATGGCTGCCTGAGTAAGATCCATAAACTGAGTTGACGATATGACTTCAAATCCTTCATCAACGGGTTTAGTAATTGTAGTATGTAATTCCATCATATTGTGATACTGACGAGGATTAATAAATGTCCCCTTGATAACCTTTTGGATATTTGTACCTTTATCTGTAGGTACAATGCCGGGATAGGAGTTAAGTCTATTTTCTTCTTTTGGTGCATGAATTGCGTCTTCTATAGTAAAAACAACTGGCATTTTAGGCACATTCTTATATGTAACTTTTACTAATGAAGCCATTTTATCGGCTAATTCCTGTGACGTTGCTACTACGATAGCTACTGGCTGATTATAGTATAATATTTTATTGCTCGCCAGAAGTTCTTCATTTTCAAAAAAAGCCAAAAAATCTCCACGAACAAAGCTGTTTACTCCTGGTATGTCCGCAGAAGTCAGTACAGTCAAAACACCATCATGTTTCTAAAATAAATTAAGTATTATTACAAGATTTGGTTTATGTGCACACAATAATGTAACTATTTGTTCTTACCATCGCTTCAGAACTATCTATACTTTCTATATCTGCTTTTGCTACAGTAGAAAGGACAAGCGAAGCAAAAACTTCATCTTTAATAGTAGGGACATCATCATTATAGATGGCTTCGCCTGCACATTGAATCATTCCTTCTTTTTTCAACAGAGGTTGTGTTATAGGATAGTCTGGTTGGTCAGTATCATATTCTTGATAACTGCGACTGACTGGTGGTCTATCGTCACTAGGTGTCGTGGCTCCAGTTTTGAAAATAGGATTCAAAATATCTTTTGGACATAATTTGATGACAGCCTGAGGGTAAAGTAAGGTGTTATTTTATTTAGATTTTGAATCGGAACCAGTCAAGATTCCTATTGAAACTCGTTTTTATTAATCCTTAAGGATATGAACTTAGAGAAAAGACTAGTTCTGTGTGTTGTGATATGAACAATAGAAACATGTGTAATATATATTTTTTTATATATTTTTAAGTATATTTGTTGTCTCTCTATATGAGAAGGATCGAGTATGAATCACCACGCTAGCTTACTGCGTTAATTACTAAATTACTGATACATAGTTTATAATAATTTATAAATTACCTAGATAAATATTGCCGGTGTAATCAGTATGTATAGAATATGTACACTACAATATATAATATTATATTTCACTTATTTAATATAAGTGCATCAAGTCGTGAGTAATCACAAACTTTTCAACACCAAAAAATGATAAGAGAAAACCAAATACTTTACAAACATAAGTCCAAACTGATTGTAAATAGATACCGTCGCCTGCGTTTCAAAGTGTTTTATGTAAATAAAATTTGAAAAAAAACTACTTACTTTATAAAAAAGACCTAAAGATATTTTCTTTCGAGCCTTCGGCGAAGCATACGGTGGTCGACAATCAGGATTAATTTCTCCTTCCAAGACGTGCAGAGCTGATTGTAGGGTATCGTTGTTAAATATATTACATCCAATCAAAAACTTCTCAGTGTTGTAAGCGTGGGTAAATGATGGATTAATATTACCGTACACAATGGACGCCTCTTCAACGAGATGTGTACGAGGGTTGAATTTCAAAAGAAAGGCTGAATTTACTTCTGCCTGAGCGTTTTGTTCCCTCGGTGTAATCTAGAAGCGAATGTGCTTGTTTAGCTAGCTTTATTTGTCTGATATAAGCATTTTTGTTGAGACAACATAAAAATTGGTCAAAATACTATCTGCTACATATATATGTCCAGACAATATTCACAATATTGTCCAGAGTTTCCTACCTTTTCGTTTTGTTTACTAAAATTAAAAATCATAATTATGATTTTTAGTAAACAATATACAAATATGTTTAAATACAATACAGCATTACTAATACTAGGTTAAGCTATTGAGCTTTTTTTTTGTGATTTATAAAATCTCATTTAACTATTAAACCATCTTTAATCAATTCGCGCTTAAATACTAAAAAGACCTAGAAAAAGACATATATTTTTATTCCATTGACATATGTTTTCAGTGGTGGAACTATAAAGGTTGTATCCATTCTTTCATGTACATTCTTTAATACAGTACATGCATACTTTTTAAATTCAGTAACTTCATAAATCAATACCAGTTGACCAAGGTGATTGTGTAAAAATAAGTTCCTGGTAAATATTGTTGTTTGTTTGTAAATACTTTAGTTCAAGTCAAACTAGAACATAATACGAAGTAAGCTTGCATTCAATAATATTCTAATGGTAATTTATTAAATAACAACCCAAATTCTTAAACAACTCTAGCTCACCTTATAAGTTACTAGTTCATAGTTTTGTGACAGGGGCCGTAGTTTTATTTCTGTTATTACTTTTCCTCTTAGATCCGTTGTCAAAAATTCAGGCAATTTCATCTCCGTCCGTGTCATCTGACGGTCAACTAAAATAAAAACAGTTTATTTTCCTTTGTCTAAGCAATTTCATTTTTACGATGAGCAACCCAGATAGACTTGCGTACCTAAAGTAACAGTAGCTCCGACACAGTCCAATAAAAGGAATATATCTGATTGAAAACTTGGATCAGAATTTTTCAAAGCTAAATTACCAGCAAGCGTTCCAATCTGAAACAACACAATGCATCTCAAACTAAAAAAATAACACTATTGTTAAATGGACAATCCCCTCATTTTTGGAGGTGTGTTAAAAAGTGAGTAAATACTGAGATATAAAGTAAATTATCGTTGTCTTATAAGACATAGATAAATTGTAAATAAAGGCCCGCACAATTTTAGACGGCACGGCAGTGGATTTGCCGTTTCGTTCTCCAAGCATTCAAAAATATACTTAATTTTCATAGGATATCATTCTGTTAAATTTTATTCACTAATTTAAAATCTCGTAATGACGTAGTATGACTGATATTGCGGTTCTGCTTCATGCGAGTAAAGAAAAAGTTTTAGGAATGCAGAGCGTCATTACTCTCTATTTGCAGATCTCGCTAAGATATCACGATACCGTTTAAGCATCGCACATCTGACAAAATGTATATTTAAAATAAATTGATACTTACATTCCTTACGGGTATGTGTGCCACGCGGTCTAAGTGATCAAACAAAACCTTCAAGTACCAAAAATCTTCATTGCTTTTTGATAAATGTTTGAATAAGGCCATGGTATCAGTCAACGTCATGTTGGCTCCAAGGACCAAATTTACGTCCAAGTAATGTGTAGTAAGTTCCTTTATATTACTAACATCTATTAACAACTTTGGATAAAATAATATTGGACGGACTCCTGAAATTAACATAACAAATATTATAAATTTTTTCAAACCATATAATTTTCATGGTCTAAGGTATAGGGTATAAGTTTCATGGCAAAATTATGTATTTAACCTACTTAAGTTTAGGAGTTTAATTACCTTTAGCGGTATTACCAGCTACTAACATGTAAGAATCACGACCAACTTCGTCCAAAGTGGCAAAAATAGATTTAATATCATAAACAGTGAACCACAATCTTCCATCAGCGAGAGATATTTTCTTAGGCAAATTCGGAGCACTTTTATTATTCATATTTACTAAACACCAGTCCTCACTGATCCCGCAAGTACCTCCACACGTTTTACCGGATTTGGGACATATTTGTTCAGATATATCCTCAATATCTTTTATCTTCCTCAATATATTCGCGTCTGGATGGACGGCAAACGATTTGAATGCTTCTAAAATGGGACGGTAGCCAGTACACCTACACAAGTTGCTACCAAAAGCATTTTCTATTTCTTCCTCAGTTAGGTGATGTTCACTGCCCTGTACGATGCTGAAAATGTTTAAAAGTGTCAAATTCACGGACTCGTTAACTTTATTTTCAAGTTTTTGTTTACTTTCGTGTTCATATAAACAAGAAAGTTTTAAAATAATATAAAATTAGTTACATAATGTAAATACGAGGAATGAAAATAGCTACTGCTGCTTTACTTTTTGCATTTCATCTATATGTACATGTACATAATATATTTTCGTTTCTGGTTTCGCAGTTGCAAATAGAATTTGTACTTATTGTTAGTCACGCAAAAGAGAAAAAAGACACTTAAGAAAAAAGATACTACGACACATACAAGTGGCAATCATATAAGTCTGATTTTGCTCATATCATCAGACGAGGCGACGACAATTTCGAAAAGCTAGAAACGTGGAAGCCAAAAGAAGCAATGGCAGGTGTCTGAGGAGGTGGATGGACAAAGCCAAGAACAGTCAACATCTAATCCACAAAAACTGTCATTTGTCGACTGGATGAGAGAGGCCATGGATCAAAACGGGTGGAAGAAATTTGTCCGTCCCTGGAAGACTGTTCCGAGTGGTCACGATCTTCAGCCATGAAGGTCCGATTACATTGCAGAGAGAAGCATAGATTAAATAAAGCAATTATATTACCTGTGCATGCTCATAACGAATCCCGGACTGCAGTAGCCACATTGGGAACCAAAGAAATGATTGAGGCGCTTCTGTATGATATTGTAACCCTCTTTTCTATTGCCGATACCTTCAACAGTAGTTATGTCCCAGCTATCGCATGACATTATTACTACCAAACACTAAAACAGAACAACAATCAAACAATTATTTCCCTATATATTGTGATCTTTTTGTTTATAACTTTTCGTTTAAGCTAAGTGCTAATTCAACTTAATCAGTCTATTAGCTAGTAAGCAAAAATATTAGCAGTAAGAAGCAAAATACTCCATACACCATCGCAAGAGCATCTGCTGGGCTGAGACAATCTTGACCAGACCTTAGAGCCAGGACTGAATTATCCCGAACCTAATCCCAATCCAATCTAGTTTTATTCTAGAAAACAATGCGCGCTTTGGCACGTGCTTTTGTAACACTTTGTGGGATCCGTACGAATAAGCCGTTGCAATAAGTTCATATACCTATACAGGGTTATTTGTAAAACACCAGCATCCTTAAAAGGGGTCATTAAACTCATTATTATGAACAACTTTTACTATGGGACCAATCCTGAAATCGCAAAAAAAAAAATCAGCTGTTCCATACATTTTGTTGAGTCATGTGGACATAAATGTATGGAACAGCGGATTTTTTTGCAGCAAATCTGTTCAATTGTATTGATTTGTTACTGGTGTGCAATCAAGCATAATTATTATAAATTTAACATTAATTCGAATACCTTTAAATTATCATAAATAAAATTATTTACATACGTGAAAATTTTAAAATTATTGTATCAAAAGCCATTAAAATAATATTCAGTGTTTTTCAACTTGTTAGTTAATTATTATTATTTCTGGGAATTGGGCAGCTTAAATAATTTTCTTACTTTATCATTATCTTTTTTTTATCCTACTGGAATAGCTCCCGTCGCTTTCCATACAATCACATAGAGTAATCTAGTAGCAGTCACCTACACCACAAACTAGCATACTAAACATGATGAAAAATATACTTCTATTGTATCTATAATTGACTAAAATTTTACAAGGTTCCTTACTGAATTAACGGAGAACGTGGCAATCTCCTCTGAGTTCGACAGGCGTGCTCGAACATTGACCACACATGCCCCGCATCCGCCCTCCTTACACATGTACTTAGTGCCTCGGAACTCCGCATACCGACGGATGTACTCATTTAATGTCACGTCCACTGAGAATTCAGAGCCAGCTACAAATCAGAAATGATAAATTAAATATACGTCTGTATGGCAGACCCATCTTATTTGTAATAATGAGCTACTCGTATATTCATCCCTATTATGGAGTATCATCTTTTCGTTCTTGTACTTATCATCTTTTCATCTCTATTAGCAATCATCTTACTTCTCTCTTACCTATCGACTTTTAATCAGTTTAGCGGTTACCTCACTGCTTCTTTTCACGCCTATCATCGTTTCATCCCTATTAGCAGTCTTTTCATTGCTTACTCTCTCATTTATCATCATTTTATCACTATCAGCGGTCACCTCACTGCTTAGTCTCACGCCTATCATCTTTTTATTTATATTAGATCACCTCACTGAGTGTAAACTCACACTTATTTTCTTTTCATCCCTATTAGCGGTTGTCTCGTTATTTACTCCTCTCTTGCCTATCATCTTTTCATCTATTTAGCGGACATCTCCATATTTTGCCATGTCATCTTTTACACCATTAATCTATTAGATATGGATATCGCTATATAGATTATATCTTAAGCACTAACCACTATACTTTCTCCCGTTTATAGTAAACTTCACTCGATCCATTGCCACTATGTTGTCGAGTAAAACATAATCACGTCACTCTGGGTTAAAGACTCAAGTAACTATGTTTTGTTTAGAATAAACTGTTTCGATTCAGTGAGGAAACACACAATTATTAGTAAACTATTCAGTTATTGCTCCAACGATGCGTTTGTTTTTTTTTATATTGCATCAGCATGCAACAAAGTATTGATATAAAAGTGATAGTAGTGTATGTGTAATTTTTGTAGGTACTAATTGATTTTTAATTGGCCTGAACCTACTTATAAGTTATAGTCAGTTTTTTTTTGCATTTTTGCAGTAGGTATTGCATTTTAAATTCAATTACAAATGTTAAAATGTTCTTGTACTGGTTTCCAGTAACATTGTTACTTTAAATACATTTTTTTGATAATCCTAATCGGTTTTTTCTTTCTACAAAAATTGGAAACTTTACTTTTAGTGTCGGGAATAGGTATACTTCCCGGTTAGGTTAGGTGAGGTTATTTATTATTCACTGTTGAACCAACAGGTTTATCTATCTTAGGATTCATTGGTAAAGCTAAAATCTACCGCATTTCAGGATATTACAGAAACATCAACCTACAACTAGAAAAAAGGGAATATCATAGTCATTAATCGGTTGTATGTAAAAAATATGTAAGTATGTATTAAAATACTTCCTTGCAAAAAAAGTTTTTGAATCGGAAGGCGATTATGAAAAAGGTAATGGTCTATTGAACACAGATTTCTACGTTGAGACGTAACACCCGTTTCTATGTTTCAAATCGGCCATGAGTATAATAACTTATTACTACATAACACGTTTCAGTTAATTCAAGCGAGCTTCCGGTAAGTTATTCACATTTCCGTTAAGTTAAACTGTCATTATATTACCATTAATCGGCATGATCGACTTTGTCATGCATTCATTCTAAAACATAGTTAATGTAAAGAACCTCTGATGTATAGTAAAATATTACTTTTATCTCGGGACTTCGCTCCTGTGACAAGTCATTTAAATATATTGATTTAACGTATAAAATTATATGTATAGATATCATTTTTTAGTTTTAAATCCGATTTCTATGGTTTCTCGTTCATATTTTTTCCCGTCTTTATTATAAAATGATTGAAAACTAGTGTAACATTCACAGATTTTCCATAAATATTCAGCGCAAAGTTACAAGTTACAAAGAAAAATAAAAATAAATTCAACTGAAGTGAGATATTTCAGCTTTACTGAGCTCTCCAATTGCGAGCCAGTTTAATTAATTCATTTGAAGTTAAGAAATGCTTCTTTTATTGTGTTTCTACCACTTACCGAAGCGAACAATGAAAAAACATTTATTAATTAAAAACTGTGTGAAGTTATTGTGAGCTAAGTGTTCGTTACTACTTACAAATAATAAAAGTGTTCAACCAACTTGTTTCTTTCATGTACGTTGTGTATTTACTTATCTTGATTTGTGTGTGTTTGTATTTTCGGCAAACCATTAGGTATTTAGCTGGACCTGGTACCGAAAAATTATGCGATTCTTCTACGCGAGAACAGAGAACATAGTCGTGACAACCTAGTGGTGGTGACCATTGACTGGCACCTCTGACCTCTGATTTTTCGTAAGTAATGTTCGTATTATAAATTAATTATCACTTACTCCGTGCCTCGGAAAGCACGTTAAGCCGTTGGTCCTGCGCCTGATCTCTCTCCAGTCGTGACGGATTGCCATCCCATTGGACTATGAGAGTGTGGGAATAGAGAGTGCACCTGTGTTTGTGTACACACTTATACACTATAATATCTCCTGCGTAGTTGGCTAATCTCGGTTGAGATTGGTCGCTGTGACCGAAATTCGATCAGAAAATTTATGTGCAGGTTTTTTATAAGCAACCAAAAAAAACAGCGACCGACCCGTGGTACAACTACGATGTCCAACTGGTTGTACTACGGAGAAGTAAATTTACCCATGGTACACCCATGGTACAACTGGTTGTTCTATGGGGAAATATCTTGACCAATGGTTCAACTCGAGTGAGTTGTTCTTTCCTTGGGCTAACTAGTTGTACTTCTGGGAATTGAATGTATCTATGGAACAACTACTCGTAATAGGTTAGAAGAGGATGGCGGGGTCGAATAGACCCCGCCATCTCCTTCGTGGTTATTTTTTTATAAACCACCCAGAAGTAGGAGCCCCGCTTCGCGGGGCTCCGTCGACCAAGCCCACCCTCGACCATGCATAGAATATTTTAAGATTTGGTTAGATGCCATTTAAAATATTATTGATCACCGTGGTCCAACCAGTTGGACATAATTCCACCGTTGTACCACGGGTCATAATCATAAATATCAGAAAAAAGAGTTGAACCATGGGTAAATTTACTTCTCCGTAGTACAACCAGTTGGACATCGCAGTTGTACCACGGGTCGGGAGTGAAAAAAACAAAGGTAGGTGCGAAACTAGATAGAAATGCGAAATATACTACTGTCTTTACCAGCTCGAAGATGGCATACTTAAGGAATATAAACGGAACTGCTTATTATTCAATTTGATCTAGCTGTTAGTCCTAACAAATCTAAATCTAGAGTACTACAGACAGTGAATATTAACAGAAGGATTATCCCGTCAGAAGTTGGCTCCGCTAGCTCACACTAATATCTCAACTACGTGTTTACATTGGGATACGCGAATTAGACGGTATTATATCCGTTACCATGGTGATACTCACTTTTCTTTGATGTTGCTTGTCTCGACGCTTATTAATAAACCAATCGATAATTACTTAGGTTGGATGTTGAAACGTGAACACATATAAATCAGATTTCATTAAGATGATTGTTGTATTTATTTTATTTCCGACACGTGTGACGGATTAAACTCCGCTGTTCTTTTGTTTCAGTCAACCTGAATCAGAATTTAAGAAAGTAAAACGTTTTTTAAAACGTTTTTATTGTAATTTTTAGTTGTATTTCCGTTTCACACCCTTTTGACGAAAATATATAGAGTCTGAACAAACTTTTATAGGATATTCTATAGGTAACTTACCCTTTTGTGCATCAGAGTAAATTGAACCATGAATGTGCATCTGAGTTTAAGCACATACTTGTTTACTATAATATCTCCTGCGTAGTTAGCTTATCTCCGTTAAGATTGGCTAATGTGAAAAATTCGATCGATGATCAAAATTCGGTAAGAGGACAAATACAATCACCCCCTCACCAGCACACTCACAAGCCTACCTTTTGTTTTAATAAACAATAATTAAGTACTGTAATCCAAGTGCTATAAATCTAAGACCCATGATAGTGGTCAAATTCACCAAGACACCAGAGATTTAACTAGTAATTGCTCTGTTGAATATTCAAAAGCTTTATGCTGATGATCGTCAGAAGTGGTTACACGGCCTTGATTAGAACACCTACAATGTTTTACATGTTTTAGAGGTATTTAATTAGAATAATATCCATATAGGATAGTAGGAAGTACTTTAAATGTAAAATAAGCTAAATGGACACTTTTGGACACGGGCACTCTACTAATACATAACATAACGTAAATTCACACCTGTATTCCCCAGAGGGCAGAGGTGTATGCAGTACACCCGCGTTTTTCCGGCTATGTTATAAGTCCCATGTAATAGAAGGCGAGACTATTGCCATTACCTGGGCACAATCCAGACTCCGTGCTGCTAATGAGAATTTTCTAATGGAAAAACCCAATAACACTTTGCCCGACCCGGGGATCGAACCCAGGACCTCGTGCTCAGCAGTCGCACTTGCTACCACTAGACCAGCGAGGCAGTCACTTTACAAATACGTATTATATACCCTGGACAAACACTAACACAGGACCTGCTCTCAGTGATCTTACTTTAGCAAAAATACCGCATTAAATCAGTTTAGCCGGTTTTTTAAACATCCTTTATGCCAATTGCATACCTATACCAACTTCATCCGATAATATATACACATCTTTTTATTTACAAGATTCAAAGGAGGCATCCCTATACAAAAGATTTTCTTTGAAACAACCCAATTAATTTTCTTTTAAAGTAATATAAAAACTCGATTAAAATATTATGACCTCCTTTGTGAAAAAGAGGAAAAATCAGGAAGGGGTATTTAATTTATATTTAAAAAAATACCAAACTTTCCACATTATGAGTTAGTAAAGTCAAACAGGCTATTAAAAATATGTATCTCTACGTTCAATGCAGCAATATATTCAGCGTTCAATACACCTTCATTGCAGGCTACGCCTTGTACTACACTTGTTTTTACAAAATAAATATATCTTTATTTTTTTCGTCAAGGGATACATTTACCCATCCTGAGTTCTACTTGTTTTTTTTGGGATAACATTGACCATGTTCCAAAAACTTATTTTTAAATGTAACTAACAATACATGTAAGCAAAGCTAAATTAGTTGTTATGAGAGGTTTGCTACAATCCGATGAGGAGTTGAGGAGTACCTAATTACATAATTATTAATATAATAATAATAATTTTTCAAACAAAATATCCTTCAAACCGGCTAACTAATTACTGGGTAATCGATGTACAAATATTTTAAAAAATCGAATCGAATTGATAACCTCCTCTTTTACTAAAGTGTGATTAAACTTATAACAAGAAAATGAGACAGCGATACGCATGCCGCTCATTTCTGTGACACCCGTTTTTATATCGCCCTGTTTTGCTCGTAATCGTTGCTTCTGAACTACGAGTAGCTTTATTACGAAAATAAGTTGTGAAACTACGTGCGAGAGAAACTGCTGAGTCTGTTCACGTAGTTAATTATATGATGAACGAGTCTATTGTTAATACCTTCGATCTTAGGGGAGTTACGTGGACTTCCAGCTCTTTTAATAAAGAACTATGCGCCTTAACTAGGATAGAAATGAAATTAATAAAAGAAATATCATTAGTTCGGTAGAAGCGAGCAGTAAGTAACGTAAATGCTCCTATTACCGCCAGTTTTAGCTGTCTTAGGATTCACTCTAAAAAAATAAATATAAGCTGTTATGTTAGGAAAGATGTTATAATTTATAATTAATCTCCACGAAGTATTCTTTGCGATTCAGTACTTAAATTCAATATTCAATAACACAATAGTTACTAAATAATTATTTAATCCAAAAGAGTAGTTGATTCTATTACCGACCCATAGAATGCGGCAAGATTCTATTACCGATTTTTCTGCTTCTTTTACCGACCGCTCCGACGTTGTCACTACTTCTATATTAAATAATAAAAAAAACGTTTTAAAGGTATTTATTATATTTATTAACAATAGTTAAGAGATCAACATTATTACAATATGAGCATAATTATTTATTGCAACGCTTAGAGCACTCATTTTTTGTTAATTTAATTAAATAAAAGTATAATCAGTCTCAGAAATTAGTCTTCAAATAATTATTATTTCTCTTGTCACGCAGAAGAGTTGTCCTCGGAATGCCATACCTAGGTTTTTGAAGCTTCGTATATGCTGGTCCCTTCATTTATAGCTGAAAGCGCAGCTTCTAGTTGAGCAGAGGCATACTGCTTGCGCTTCTGCGGTTCCATGATTCTATAAAAGAAAATCTTTAAAGAGATATAGAATTTAATTCTTCAAAAGAAGCTTTAAAAAGTTACATGTCCCCCATTCCGTCCCGCCATTTTTATTTGATTTGAAAACTTAAGAAATATAGCGAATTCCATGAAGCCATGAATGAAACTGGATAGCAAATATTATTTTACATTAATATATTATTATGACAAAATCTCTCAAAACGTCACGAATGGAAGAAATAAACCAATTTGTTCAAAAATATACATTTTGTTTTTTTTTTACCTACCAAAAATATAGTCATAGTTGCGAGTCGGTAATAGAATCAAGTATAAAGGTTACAATATTCTATTAGCGACTAATAAAATTTATAATAAATAGATAAAATATCTGCTTTATGGAATACTGTTCAATTCGATCTCATTGCTATATTATTTATTTTAATGCCAGTTAGTCTTTAATTAAGATAATAAAGGTTATTTACAGTACAATATCAATATAATAATAGGGATATTGTCTAACGTTGAATCGAGTTTTACACAAAAACTTTAGGAATAAGCTTTGTCGTTAATAGATCTAACGAAGTAAAATAATTTTAAGAATTGAACAAGAAAAAAATAAAATTAATTGAGGTAGTTTATAATAGATATTATTTTAAAATAACAAAATGTTTTCAAAATTTAACAACGCCATGGGTCGTTATTAGAATCAAGTTTTGAAATTTGGATTCTATTACCGCCTAAAATTAAAACATGATTTTATAACACAAGAACCAATAAAAAGTATTATATTAAGAGTTAGTTTAGAAAACGAATATATACGTTACAGTTCTAATGTTATAGCAAGAATATAAATCCATTTTTAGTGTGTTATTTTCCTTAAGTAATATTTAGGTGTACTTACGTGGCTGGAGACGCGACACTATGAAATGTGCGTCCGCTTCGGGCGCGTCCCACTTATTGTCAAATTATTTCTTTCACTGGCTATTTAAACACACAAACTTTACTCTGTTTGTTGTCCAACAAAAATACGTAACTAATTTTTAAGGTATTATTTTCTGGAACCCTATATTATGTCTAATATGAGTGATTTAAAAATTAGATCGTTAATAGAGTACACATTTTAGGGGGTCGTTAATAGGAGCTTTTACGTTAAGTAAATAAGTACTTTTATATTGTAACTACGAGTACTTCTATGAACGAAACTTTATATTGTAACAGAATAATTTGATAGAAACTCAGTGATTTTCCAATCACTCAGCGAAATTGATTTGATGTAATTAACTTTTTTGTTCGAATTATAATTAACACTTAGATACTGTTCGATCGATACATAAATTGAAGGATGTAAATAAAAACGATTACTCAACAAATTACTTTGTTGGGATTGCCTTCTTTTTTTTCGTATGATGGATAAACTTTTGCATAATATGTTCCACACCTTCCAATCCTATCCGATCCGATCCTAAATAACGGATTAAATCGGACAATGTATTTTGCATCAGATCCTAATTTTATATTATTTTATTAGAATCGGATTGGATATGATCGGAAGGTGTGGAACGAACATACTTTAGGTGGACAAAAACGATTATTTTAGACGCAAACGAACAGGTGGGTTACCTGATATAGTAAGTGATCACCGCCGCGCCGCCTGTATGCACCCACAACACCGGGACAGGGTTGGCAGTTGGCAGTGATACCCTGTTGTTACAAGTGTTTATGTCATTATCAGGAAGGCCTTAAGCTTATTATTTTAAGCTTAAAAAAAAATCACGTGTTTTTATCATGTCCAACTCAGTATATGTAAGAGTTTGTGTTACAGAATGGCATTAAACATCATCTGCCTAGCCTTTTCCCAACTATGTTGGGGTCAGCTTCCAGTCTTACCGGATGCAGCTGAATACCAGTGTTTTACATGGAGCGACTGCCTATCAGACCTCCACAACCCATCTGGGTTGTGGAGGTCTGATAGGCATAGGCATAGGGTATCGTGTAACCCAGTATCTACTGGGTTACACGATACCCCTTGGTAAGACTGGTTGTCAGATTTCGGGCTTCTGACTACCCGTAACGACTGTCAAAGATCTACAATTGACATCCGGGGCCAACAGCTTAACGTGTTATCCGAGGCACGGAGAGTGATAATTAATTTATAAAACGCACATAACTTACGAAAAGTCAGAGGTGCGCGCCTTGGGTTCGAACCCGAGACCTCTGACTTGCCAGTCAACGGTCACCACCACTAGGCTATCAAGACTCTCACAGAATGGCATTAAACGCTTTGTATTAAAGAATAGCATGAAAGTTTATAAAATTTAAAATCCAAAAAAGTATTGATTTTTCTTAACACTATTAAATTTGATATTTTTGCGGAATTGATCCCAGAATCTCATGCTGTTTATCTATGTTAATAGCCAAGAAAACAAAGGCAACCTGTCGGAAAACTATATCAACAGGGTTACCTACTACAGTTTAATGTATAAACGAGATTGTTCATTTCGTTACACAATTACGTCTCTGGATTAAAAACTCCAAATATTTTGCGAGGTTGTAACTTTTATGTCTCCTTCAAAAGTTACGTAGGCAGGTAATAAAGAGGTACCGTGTCACTGAATAAACTTATATTACAAGAGTGTTGGAGCTCGTTTGAGGAATTCCTCGCTCGGTTGCCCTCAGGAGTTCGAGGCTCTCAACTAAATTAAGGTAGGTTATTGTTCATAAGGATAAAGTATGAACAATATTTGATAATATCTGCTCAGTCGGTTTCTTCTTGTAGATTAAGAATATTAGATAAGTTATTCTGTATAGGAGAATGGGCAAAACGTTACAAGGACTGATCAAACATCGATCTATATAGAAACTATCATCAATTGATCAACGATACTACCTCGAAGATTACAAACTGATGGACCTACTCTGCTGTCATAAAGCTATTATAACTAATTATAAGTAATAATCTATTTAGCCAATAAGTTACATATATACACATAATATCAAAATACATCTGTCTAAATTAAGTTTTTAATGTATAAAATATTACTTTTAAATACATAATACAATAAACAATAAATAAATACACAATAAACTATTTTTGCATACTATGCGAAAATTTCGAAATTTTGTAGAAAGAAAAAATCGTTACGACCGGGATTTGAACTCACGACCTACTGAGTAAAATGTTACATAACATACATTAAAATTAATATTATGTGTTTTCACTTATAAACAATTTAATTAATTATAGCCAAATTTCGTATATGTACGAACCACTAGTATACCAACCACGAGTAGGTATACTTAAATATTCTACTGATCACCCACTACTACTTCTAGCCATTTAAGGAGGAATCCTTCTCATAAACCACGTTAATTGGGTTTTTCTTTTAGTAACATTTCGATATTGCAGAGAATAGCTCTCCTCCCACCGCAAGTAGACATTATACCCCACTACCTACCTGTTCAACTAAATTAAAGAACAGTTCTACTTAGCCCCAACGTATCGATTCCCTGAATTTGTTTATCGAAAGATATCTTTATAATTAATTTCTTACAGTTATAAAAATCTTCTGATCATTAACTAATCTCGTAATAGTAAAAACTGTATCGAATGCGTTGAGTCTGGTGGTATCAATAGCGACAACTGACCACGAGGTCCCAGATTTCTTAAACAAGAATTTATAAAGAATTTTATGAATTCCAAGATTCTAGAACGGTAACCGTCGGCCTATACTATATATATCCTACGAATGATATACACGGACTTGCCACAACAAACTTTTAATCCGTTTAATAATGTTTCATCCAAAGATTTGTTTATTGCAAAGCAGATTGGTAACGGACGATCACTTTTCAAAACTAGAAAACTATTTACTTCTTCTCCTCTTTTTTCGTGTCGTCTTTCTTGTCCCCCTTCTTCGCCTGCTGGCCAGGAGGAGGTGCTATTGGCTCATCAATAGGGTCGAGTTTAGGTTCATCGAATTTGAATGATGGGAAAGCTGACATATCTACTGCGGCATCTACACCATACTGCTTATCAAGTTTCCCGAGTTCAGTTGTCAGTTCCTTTTCGACTTCCGGGGTGGCATCAACGAGTTTACCGCCTTCACTTCTCTGTCTGTACTCTCTGATTTTTTCGAGGAATAACTTTTGGATAGGGTCAGTTGCCTCCCCTGCTTGCGTCCTGGTCGACAAGAACATTGGTGTCCTCCTCAAGCCACTCAAATGGCTTGAATTTAACATGTTTACTATTTACAGCTTTTACTTCGCTTCACTTAGAATAATCAGACTCTTCCTAAACAGTCATCGGGCTCAATAATGACAAGCGTGACGTGTGATTATGACATTCGAACAAACAAACCAATGAGATTTTTTTTGGTAATTTGTGGCTTGGAAACAAGTCCTTTAAGCCAAGTTTTATTTTGTATTAACTAAAAAGCAAAGATAAAAAAAGATTGAACAATAAAATTATTTAATAATACAAAGAGAATGTAATCAAGCAGAGCTATCGAGCTGATATTTTTATATAATAATTACCATTAGTGCTATCTGCAACTGCTAATAGATTACATCAACAGACACTACCTGTAAAATATTTGAGCCTACAGCAAGGGCTAGCTTGTGTAATATATGCAAAGGCAAACAACTCTTCTGCAAGCAACACCAAACAAAAATATACTTTAAAGTGAAACTTAGTACCTTAATTGTATGTTAGTGAAAAATTAACCTTAATATCTGCAATTTCAACGCAATAATTAATTAAATAAAAAAATAAAATTAAATAATTAATTGAATACAAATATATGAAATAAAAATATAAATTATTATTGAACATAATCCCAGGGAAATAATATAATAATATTAAGGTTAAATAGATTTAAATTCCATTTTACTAGCCTATGTTAGTACTACGTATAGTATGCTACTAGCCAATAAAGTTTTCATAAAATAGGTCATAAAATTAATAAATATGAATTTCAATAGCCGCTACGTTAGTGTAGTAATAGCATAAGCATGTGCATACGTTATATAACGTTCTAACATAGAGAAAACAAACGCTACAATTACGTATTTATTGATATAGTCACTTTCAGGCATAACTAATCTCTATGTGAAGTTATTTATCAATTTAAATACTTACCTACATTTTAATAGCCAATAAAACTTTTATGCAAGCAAAAAGTGTATAGCAGCATCAACAACTCAATTACAATCTTATTTCAAAAGAAAAGACTTGAATATTTACAATAAAGTGGAATTGATACGACGTGGTAACATATTCCACGGAGGACATTTTGGAGTTAATTACAGGCGCAAATTACCGTCGTGTACGTCACAGTTGCACTTCTAGCGTATCTAATTATCCAATCAGGGCACCTGACACTAATCTAGTGCATTATGCACCATGCAACATGGTTGACAGCTAACCTACTAGATTTCCATATGGACTTCATTAAAACGCGTGCCGTCTAACTTCCATGTTGCTAGTATTTTTATTATTAACCACGGCGTGTTGGGAAACAGTTGGGCAACGTCTCAGATTTAAGATACTAAAATCTTCAGTCAATAAATTTAGGACTTCAGTTGAAAACCAAAATTTTGCAAGTTCTCCGTAGTGCTTATTATTATTATTATTACAAGCCCAAACTGTCCCACTGCTGGGCAAAGGCCTCCCTACTCTCATTCCACTTCTCTCGTCCGTAGTGTTAATGAAAAAAAATTAAAATATTTGGTTGAAGCAGCTATTGTAATATCGAATTGATTTTCAACAGCAAACTAGTTTTTTCAGGCAAAAAACATGAGCACATAGAGAATTAATTAAAAAATACTTTTTCTGAATAATAATTATATTTTTGTAACTTAACTTATCCTGCAAATACCTTCAGTAGTAAGAAACTAAGGATAAAAATAGGTTTAATTTAAAGCCTAACATAAAGCGTAATTCATAATGTTAATTAACAAATAAGAAAGAAGTAGGATAACGACCAGCGTCGCAACTGTAGTGGAGTGCAGTAAAGGCTTATGATGTAACCCGGGATGCGAGCTAATTACATTAATCAACTGTACATGCACCACGAAGATTTAAACTAAACAGCACTAGTGATTTTTTTTTAATGATATATTTCTTTAATTAACTAAACTATTTCTACATAAAAATGTTTTTTGGGAAAATATAAATTTCGTGAGTCATATTTATATACCCGGTTGGTTTTAAAACCTGCCAAATTTTAGGAGGTAACAAGGTCCATGAAACTGAACAATTTTCCCGAAGGGACTATAGGTCGAAATTGACTTTTCATACAAAGTTGTCACGTGACTCACTTATTTATTTATTTATTCTTCTGTACAAAAAAAAAGAGTACAAAGGCGGACTTAATGCCGTAGGCATTTTCTGCCAGTCAACCTTTGGGTAATGCAGAGACATTTACGTAGTAGATGCACTAAAATGATGAACGGAGTTAGAATTTAAACCTATTATAAACTACTTAAATACCTTTTATATAGACATACTTATACGTACACAAATATAAAATAATACACAGGACAAATAATGAAATTATTCTGCACAGCTTTATTTTAAAAGGTGGTTACGAAGTTTAACCTTAAATGTGAACCGACTGGTTGCCATCCTGATCTCAAGAGGGAGCGAATTCCACAGAAGGATAGATTGGACGAAGAAAGAAGAGTGAAGAGAATCAGAGCGGTGAGAAGGACATTGAAGTAGACGATTGTTTGTGGACCGGAGATGTCTATCATGGTTTGAACAAAGGTATTGAAAGTGGGAAGTTAGATACGAAGGAGAATGAGAAGAATCAAGAAGAGAGTAAAGCGTAGTTAGTGCCCGCATATTTCTGCGCTGACGTATAGTCATCCATTTAAGTTGCGATCGAAATGCGGACACGTGATCATATTTGCGTAAATTGAAAACGAATCGAATGCAGTTATTAAGAAGACGGTCAAGTTTATTGAGTAGATCTGCATTCAGGTCGAAGTAGCACACATCACCATAGTCGATAATAGGGAAAATTAAGGTCTGTACAAGCATTGCCTTCGTCTTAGAAGGGAGAAAGTTTCTTAAGCGGTAGAGAGAGCGTAACGTTCCTATGGTCTTCTGACTGACAGAAGTCACTTGGGCCCTCCAGTTTAAAGTACTGTCGATATATAAGCCAAGGTCTTTCACACTACCACTAACTGGTATGACTGCGCCGTTAAACAATATCGGTGGAAGAGTTCCTGTGTCCACCCTGTTCATGATGCGGGGACTACCTATGATCATTGCTTGACACTTAGTTGGGTTCACTGATACCCCAAACCCATCTGACCATATCTTAATAGCTTCCAAGTCTTGGTTTAACCTGCTAATGGAGTCAGCTATATCATCAACACCAGCTTGAGCGTAGAGTTGAAGGTCATCGGCATAAAGATGATACGCACACTGAAGCTTAGGAGTTATGAAATTAATAAACACTGAAAAGAGAAGAGGAGAGAGAATGCCGCCTTGGGGAACACCAGTGTCCAGCTCGCGCCAAGATGATGAAGACTCATCACTACGAACCGACTGCTGCCGTTCCCGAAGATAGGAAGAGAACCAATCCAACGCTTCAGAAGAGACCATAAGATGGGAAAGGATGGATAGAAGGATCTCGTGACTGACTGTGTTAAAGGCATTCGAAAAGTCAATTAATACTAAGGTGGTGACTTTAGTATCCTCGATACCTGCCCTAACATCGCCAGTCACTTTAAGGAGTGCGGAAACAGTGCTATGCCCGGGCCTGAAACCTGATTGATATTGACTTAAAAGACCGTTATGATAAACAAAGTTCGAAAATTGCTTGTGTACACAGGCCTCGAGCACTTTGGAAAGGAATGGGAGAATGGAAATTGGTCGGAAGTGACTAGGAAGAGAAGGATTGGGGATCTTAGGCAACGGACGGACATATGCTTTACGCCACAAGGAGGGGAATGTACCGGAGTGGAGGGAATAATTAATGATGTGGGATATTGCAGGAAGGAGATGATCTAAGATAATAAAAACCATAGTGCGGCTGATATCATCACAGCCCACAGCGTTGGATTTGATCGACAGGATTATCTTTTTGATCTCTTCCGTCGCAACTGGATTGAATTGGAAAGAGTTAATAGAAGGCCGCGTTAGACTGGCTATCAAATGCACAGTTTGGTCAATGGCTCGACGATCCAAGGTCGTAGTGGTAGAGAAATGTAGATTCAGATCGTCTAAGCATAAAGTGGAGGGGAGGTCAAAGTTCCGCGATTTGCCGATACCTAAAGTACCTAGGAACTTCCAAATATCGGCAGAAGAACTGTCTGTAATGTTATCGAGAATATGGCGGCGTTTGGCGTTACGTATCATCTGATTACACCGATTCCTGGCAGTTTTGTATAGAGACCAATTTTCGTCGTTCCGTTCCCTTTTATAAAACCGGAAAGCACGATTCCTCCGCCTTATGGCCATCTGGATACCCCTGCTCATCCAAGGTGCTGGTAGTCGCTTTAGTTTTACTTTACGAACTGGAGCGTGGACATCAAAAATTCTCGTCAAGGTTTTATTAAAAAACCGAACCTTATCATCTATAGAATTGAGCTGCAATAATGGCTCTCATTCGATTTTCGAAACGTCATTACGAAGCTCCTCAACGTTCAGACGAGCAAAGCAACGCCTATACAGAACCTTAGGTGTGGGTTTAGGAGGTTTAAGGATATAGGATAAGAAAATAAGGTCATGATGTGAAAAACCTGGGGCAACAGTTTGACCATGGGTGGAAACCAGGGAAGGATTGGATATGAGGATTAAATCGAGCCAGGTGTTTTCACCGACCGTGTTGAGATGAGTAGCCTGCAAGGGCAATATATGCATTTTAACTGACTCGACAAGGTGCAGGAGCTTTCGGGAACGAGGGGAGTTTTGGGCGAGGAGGTTGGTATTAAAATCTCCCATGATGATGTGATGCACATAGTCTGAACCCAGTGATTCTAACACTGATTCGAATTCAGTGAAGTAGTCAACAGAAGGAGGACAGTAAACCACACCAACTATGGCCTTAGCCCCTTTGACACAAACCTCAAGGAAAAGAAACTCAGAAGAGGCAGAGTAATTAGAAGTGGAGGAAGCTACTATTTTGAAGGGAAAGTCACAGCGTAAATAAATGGCCACACCACCTCCTCCCTTACCAATCCGATCATTCCGAATGAGCACGAAACCAGGGAGAGGGTATGTAGTTGAGAGAAGATGAGGTTTGAGCCAAGTCTCGGAAATCAGGATAGCGTGCAAGTTTCTGCCACTGAATGCGTCATACAAGTCACTGTAGTGACTGGGCACACTCTGAGCATTAATATGACAAACATTCAGCAGCTTATTATTGCGTTGGTCAAAAGTACGGTCAAGAAACTCTCCAAGAGTATCGCCAGCAGAACAAAAGCTTTCAGCACCAGTTGAACTAATTGAATCGTCTGCAGAAAGATATAAATCATCATCTGATGACATATAGATAGATAATATAAATAAAAATATAATTATATAGGTAATTAAAATTAAAAATATTATAATATTAAATATTAAAAATATTATAAAATGTATACTATTACTGTGGCACAAAGTTTGCATCTCTGCACCACCCGCCAGCTCACATAAACACTTACATTTACAAAGTAAAAAAAAAACACTAGCAACAAGTCAATAGTACTAACATTCTAAATTGAATGAAAAGTACGGTTTGGCAAAAAAGAGTCTGGAAAAATACTTACTTATGTATAAGAAGTTAAATTTCAAAATATCTATACGACCTGATTCATTAAAGACTTTCTTTAAATCTATACATATCAATAACGTATTACGTTGATCGATTTCATATAAAAGTACTTATCTTTGTTTTTTATTCCTTTTTTTTATAGAGGGTTTGATCAACAATTATTGGGCTTTCTTTCATTACCATCTACCCTTCATATAACAGTATCTCATTTTAACAAGATCTTATCACAAAATTCTTGTAAAACCACGACACACATTTCATAGCAATGCCACGTCCCAGACAAGAGGTTGAAATATGATTTACTAACAGAAAGGGAAAAGTAATTCGGGCTATATTTAATTATTCAGCAGAGAGAATTGTTTCCTGCGGCAAAGATCCGAAAAATTGCTCCGTTTGGATCGCACTCACACTCCGCAATCAAATATACCATTGCTGAATAAACCCGATTACTTTCCATAAAAAATATTGTGTTAGGTCGAGTTAGGTAGGGAATGTATATGGATTTAGGTAATAGCTCTGTGTTTTTGTGAGTGAGTATTAGCCTAAGTGGTATGATCGTTGAGTCATGGACTAGCTAATTAGTGGTCTTAAGTCCAAGCCCAAGGTGCACCTTTGACTTTTAAGTAATATAGAAGGATTAAGGCTAATAGCTTTGTATTTTTGTGCAGTATTAGCCTAAGTTATATGACCTAGAGCGGAAAATTAGACTGTCAGTGGTATCAGGTTCGAACACAAGGCTCGCACTTCTACCTTTCATAAATCATGTTCGTATTATAAATTAACTAACCTGCTTCGTGTTCGTTAAAAAAAAAAAAAACAAAATTAGCAAAAAATTTTTCAACTTAAAAGCTAGAAATAGGTAGGTACTTAATTTCTCATTGAAGAAAAATAGTCCCGCAAAATTAATTTAAAACGTCGAGAACAAAAGCAATTTTTTATGGGAACAAAACTAATTTCTAGCTGACTTGATATTCAATTCTAATAATGTTGTACATAAAAAGTTATCTCAGTAATTGTAAATCACACGGTTGTGTATTAAAAACTACACGCTCTTCCAACAATGATGCCAAAATGGGTCAGCCGTATTACCGCCAACTGAGGCATACTGTAACTTCGGCCCCTGAACAGGGAAAGTCAATTCCAACTGGCAACTTTTTTCAAAGTGCTTAAGCCGAGCGGCATTGAGTCGACCTTTTCTATTGATTTTTAACTCCGCCGTACCTCATTGTTTTTCTTGTGATTGTCTTAAACAAAGAATCTTATGCACACAACTTTACAAATTAGTGTGTATAGAAGACAAACAATTTTTGTATTCTATATCTGTCTCGTTCTTACACTAGTTAGAAGCTCCCTCTAAAACAAAAGATGTAATAAAGTTTAGTGAACCGCAAATTGTGCGGAAGGCAACGAAGCGAAATATTTCCTAACAAGAGCGACTCCACACTTGTTACAACTTTATAGTAAGACGGGAACAGGCTCTTTTACCTACCTATGTAATTTAAAAAAAAATCTTATTTTGTTTCTTGCTTATCAGTCTGAAATTCTGAATTCTCTAAGACTGGTTGTGATATTTGGGTGATGTATGCCTTTGTGACAAGTCCAATTTCTTAAAAATATTATGTATTCATATATTCCTTATACATATTATATCACAATATATTTTACTTTCATGCCTAGCTTTTGGTTATGAACCAAAGGAGGATGAGCGGTTTAGCCTATATGACCAATAACGGTCAGCGGTCATTGCTGGAAGGCTCATTTAACGTACAATTCATACTGTGACAGGAAGCCCTGGGGACCGATTCTCGTAAAAATGGACAATCCAAATATTGCTAAAGTTTTAGACTCGTTTCATCGAAGTCCCATCCAAATCTGGTATTAACGTGTTCCTTGGTCGAAGTAGAATTGCTTAGCACTTCAACTCAATAGCCAAGAGACTTTAAAATCGAATTCGAAACGTATTTCAACGACTAAGTCGCAACGATATCGTTACAGTTTTGATTATGAGAATCGGCCCCCTGAATTTGTGGGTAAAAAGTTATCACTATGAAAGGAAGAAGAAGAAGAGGTATTTGCCCATAATCGCCTCGCTGGGCAAGCGGTGTGGCGATTGCAGTAGCAGAAGATTGCTGTTACATAGAAGGATGCTACTGCCTATCCTCCGGATCTTTCCCGTGGTTCAATTCTTGGGCCGGAAACCACACGGCAAACATTCAAACTCACAAATATCCAAATACGCATTTATTATAGATATTAGTAGAATAAAAAGTATAAAACCGACTTCAAAACACTAACCTTATCCAGACTCCAAAACGAACGTATGTTGGAACGTACGCACTGCTTGTAGATCCTTTCAACACTTATGAGCGTAGAACGAAATTTGCCCTTAGTAGGTACGCTGGCAGCGCATTCATGGCAGAAGCTATAAAACCCGCGATCCGCATGTCCCGGCAATATGGCTTGAATAATGAATGTTACACGACCCGCCATATTGCCCCGTTTTCGTTTTTAATTTTCCATTACTTACATGAATAAATTATAAAAGGAAGCAGAATATACGTTCCATTGATTATTTAAAATCGAGTTATGATATGAAGTTTTTCAACGTCTCTGCTGACGTGTTTCTTGATTAATGTTAATGGAATATTAGCATTACTCTTTTTTTATTGACTTTAAAAGCCTTTTACTATCGAAAATGTAAGTAAATTTTTGTCAGTATTAATAATTATTATTATGGAATTTAAGTTATATTATTTTAAAATACTACACTGCCTGAAGTGCACTAAAATAAGATTTTGGAGTCGGTCTCACAGCTTGAGATTATGTTGACCAATGTGATAGTAGTTTATTGTAATCAAACAAGCCCAATTTAAAAACTTCGGCTCGCCGAACATGTTTACATGTTATGAATGAAAGGGTTAGCATTAGCTTCATAAAATAGTTTTAGGGTACCCTAATTATAGAACAACCCTATTACTACCTACGCCGCCGTCTAGTGATGCTCGATTTGATCCGATACTTTACCATATCGATACAACATGATACGGTACTCCGTCATTTTGGATCGATGCGAACGAATACTTTAATACAAGTTAAATTTTAATTAGGATGGAATAGAATTAGCCTATTGGTATTTAGTTCTACATAATTCTACATAAATAATTCTAATTGGTAAGCAAAAATATGAAACCTAAAGAAACCTAAAAAGAATTGAAATGTTAGAGAATGGAGGAATAATGAAGAAGGCTCACCTCGGGCGGAAGCCATTCCTCCGTCGCACGTCGCTCCGGTGCGACGATATCCGGTGCAGCTCAATTTCCTGGACCGTGGAAATTTCACTGAGTTTTTATTTGCCCTCCTGATTCTCCCGTCCGTGCCGTTTTTATCTCCAAATGTTATCTTAAGCTTTATTCTTCACTTTATTTCGTCCGTAATAGTTATTGAATCTTAATTTTAGATCATACAAAATTCAAATATAATTATAATTTGGTTATTGTATAATTTAGGATCACGTTTCAATAGAGTTGTTGAATCATTATGTCGCTGGCTGGTGAAAAAAACAAATATGTTTTTGACACGCAATTACTACACATGACACATACAGTATTCAATATTGACAATTTGTATCAGAGAAACGCAGATTTCTTATGATATCTTTGACTTCGATAGTTTTTATACATGTATATTCTATTCGACACATTCCAATAAGTGAATATCTATTTCTTTGTTAGTAAAAGTTATTTTACAAAGAACTTAAATATGCCGTGGGGATGGGAGTGCAGAGCAAAGCTCATAAAACAGCGACATGTTAAGCCAACCATACGCGATAGACCCATAGGTCAGGAAACGGACAGTCCTGGCCCTGGCTATTATGAATCCCCAAAGATATACGGTAAATATGTAATTAAAATATGTACAATCATGTTTCTTAAGAAGCATAATGAGTAGGCACATACCACAAGCAAAACATTTTTTATGATTCCCACATCACTTCTGAAACAGTATAAATATATTTAAACTGTGCTTCCGGTGGCTATTGTTAACATTGGCGTTTCTACTACAATATCTCAGCCGTTTTGAAGGGTTCCGTAATAAGTTAGCTAGCAACCCTTAGAAACGTTATGACGGTCTCATCCTTTCGTTCGTCCCTCAGTCTGCACGACACAACAATTTTTATAGACGTTTTTAGTTACAGAGAGTACCTACTGTCCTGTTTACATATAAAATCAAAGTTTACGAAAACAAAGACTTTGACCAATGTCTCTCTCTGGTCCGCAATGTGCCAATCGTCTTGCCGACCTCTACACACGCATAGTGTTGTTTACGAGGCTAGGGTATTACAAATTTATAATAACTGTTTTTAGATGTAACATCAAATACTTTCTAAAGCTACAAAGATCCAATTATTTACTTATTTAGGACAACTTAGCTCAGCCTGGTTTACTGAACCAGAATTGCGAAGTCTTTTAGGAACTGGTAACAAATAAAGCAGTTATAAAAATTTATTGACGTTACGTCAATAAGGATTTCCGACGGGAAATTATTTCAAATTACTTGATTTGAACGAAATCCACATTTAATAATCTTTATTCTTTGATCTGTAACTGTTTGTATCGCACATTATTTAATTTTCAGGGGGGCCTGGTTATTCAAAAATAAAACGCGCTCCAGCGTACACATTTGGTCATAGGACACCAGCTACTTTCACGAAGTCAATTACTCTGAAAGCCCCAATGGTCAACATAAGAGATGTCAGTGAACGAGGTAAGGCATTTATTTATGTATATTTTAGCCTATTCACTATTCACTAGAGGCGCTCGTGGTGCTGTAATGTCACGGTGATTACCGTGTTCACTAAGGTTAAGCAAACATAAAAAATGACCTCTGTGCTATAACTCTATTAACTAATGTATTATTCATCTAAAACCAACAGAAAAAATCCAAACAACAAATTCAAGATATTATTATGATTGTTTTTAATTAGACACTGTTTCAAAAAATAGCTTTATCATTTAAGTATTGATAAAATTACAATCAACTAAGCCTATCGCAGTCCACAACTAAACATAACAAACTTTACTAATGAAAAATAATGTATTCCTCCAGGCCGTCATAAAATACCGGGAGGTTTAATTACACCACAAATCGACCCTCTAAAAGGCAAGCTGAAAGTACCGGGACCAGGTGCCTATGAACCACATGCGACGGTGCAGAAGAAACGAGCGCCAGCGTACAGCATACGGACCCACAACAAGCCCCCGTATCGAGTCAAGGTCGTGTGGACTCCTCCACCTAACATGTACTTGCCGCCATTGAACGTAATGAAATCGTAAGTCAACTAAACTTTATATACTTGCGTATACTGCTACATTATAAATTTGATCGTATTCGTTTACGGAACAAAAAAAACAAACTCGACGCGATGTTAGAACATGACTGGGACCAATAAGCGTAACAGCGCTTAATTGTGGCACGCGTGGCACGCCTACTTAGCACTTCTACTCGTTCTCGAGAACGAGATTAAAACCAAATATAGGTACATCACCGGAAAATCAGATCAAATCGTAAGTTTTTAATCAAACGAAATAAAACTAGCGAAATTATAATCTCCTGAAGAATTGTTAAAAACACCTAACCCGCACTCCCAACCGGTTTTTTTAGGCTCCAAGTTCGGTTTTATATAATTAATCTAGTTTTTCTGTAACTATCAAATTGTAAACTGTATTGTCTTTCATACATTTTTTGACAGTTTATAATTGCTCGGGTTTTATTCCGAGTGATGATAAATCAACGGTGCTTAGAATATTCCGGTTACATATGTACATTGCTCTTATTATGGTTAATATAAAAATAAAAAGTTATATGTTTGGTTGCCGTGTTGAGCATCTCCTCCAACGGATTACCTACATTTTACCGAAAGTCATTCGATCGAAGCTTAGTAGGTCGAAGAGGATTGGCCGACGGTTTATCTCGAATAAATATTATTGTACCTAAAGGTTCTGAGCTCGATGTAAATAATTTCGATACGTATACCTACGATACGTTCTCTTGTACGAAATAGGTACAAATATTAATTAAACCTACATCACTGCTTCATCTTTCTTTCCTTATTTTTTGCAGGTGTCCACCAGCGTATACTTTTGGCTATCCCGATAGATTACTTACGCTGCCTCTTATGCCAGGACCAGGTGAACACAACCCAAATTTCAGCTATGTCTGTAAAACAAAACCCTCGT
This sequence comes from Protodeltote pygarga, assembly GCA_936450705.2. Taxonomy (NCBI): domain Eukaryota; kingdom Metazoa; phylum Arthropoda; class Insecta; order Lepidoptera; family Noctuidae; genus Protodeltote; species Protodeltote pygarga. The sequence continues at coordinate 6,466,074 of OW388249.2, read as the reverse complement.
TCTCTTTCGCGGGTCCATACAAGCCCATAAAACCGCCAAAGACGCCTCCACCCAACACTTACTGCGAGAAAAAGGTGCGGCACACTATTATTATTATTTACAGTATATAGTTAATATAATAATTAGCCCAAAAAATCTGATAAATTAGTATCTATTATTAGGGCATAAATTATATAATATTTATGTAGATACGAGCAGTGCTGTAAATAGCCTTTTACGGTACGAGCTTCTATAATTGCGACAATGCATGACCCAAAACTTGGTATTGGTTTGGTCATTTTGCGCTTCTCTAGAACCTGCGCCCTCCGCCTGGGCACCGCTGGCATAACCCTAGTTACAGTACGTCTCTAGGTAATAGTCTCTCAAAATATAATATAAGTATTTTAAATTATTACATAAATTGTTGTAACCACGGCAATTGATAAATATATTTCTTTATTAGATAACAATCTTTATTTATACCAATATTTAGTTCTGATATCCGAACTAAGCTAAACTAACTTAGCAAGTTTAGAAACTTAGTTTTCAATATTATGTAAACGTTTATGTTATTTATGCAACTAGCCTTTTTTAAAAGATAATGTTTTTTTTTTAGGTTTTAATAATTCATTTGTTCCAACCATCCAAAGATTTCATCCGTTACTAATAATCCCATTCCCACCTGATAAAAAAAAAATCTTTATAATATTGATTTCTTTATTAATTTTCTTTACAGTTTATGGTCATCAAACGAACGACGCCAGCCCCAAGTTTCGGTATCAGGCATTCTCGTTACTTAGGCAAACGAGACGAATACTTAAAATCTCCGGAACTTGACTTCAAAATCAGTCAAGTCTGATTATTTTATAGCTATTGTAAATTTATTTTTGAAAATTTGTCATTTAAATAGATTATTTATTTAATTTGTTATACATTTTTAATACCATATCTCTTTGAATGAATAAAAATAAAAGAGTAAACAGATTATTTTTTGAGAATGGAATATTTTTTATTGAATATTAACATTAATATTATTATTTATTTATATTACTCATTGAATATTAAACTATCTGTAATATCCATAATATGACAGGCGCTCATCGGTCTTTTACAATTTTCTGTAAGAGCAACCGCGGCAACTTAATGGGTTAACTTTAAAACTAATTCATAAACTAGTTGGATAAAGACGGCTCGGATATAAATTGAGATTTAATACTTTACCACGCAAGCGCGAGTATTAAAACGCGATCAAAGTTAATTTTGCAAAGTTTCACTGAAAGTCGGCCACTGCGCTGATTTGTATGCAATGTTTACTGGACCCGTGACGTCACTATGCTCCGGCTTCCGTGGAGCCACTTGAAACTTTTCCTCTTTTTCCGCGCATTTCATTTATTGTTGCGAGCTTGCGATCTATTCATTGCCTGTTAAGCAGCTTTAAATATACAATTAGATTTAGAGAATTAATGAGGTACATAATTAGTACCTATTTGATAATTAAAATTTTTGAGATCTAACCTCTTTGTCTACATTTGAATACTTTATCCAACTTTTTAATGCTCTTGGTAGTTAAAGTATTGCAATCCTGCATGGTGACAAAATAGGATTGTGGCAATAAGGTCACATTCATTTATTTTGATGGAATCGATTCTAATCATTAAAAATACGCAAACCAAAACAGACATGAGAATATAAACAGCCAAGGGGTGGAATTTCCAAAGTGCACCTCTACGTTACTTAGGGAAAATTTTCTCCAAATTTCAAGTCTCTAGGTTCAACAGCTTAGGCTGTGGGTTATCTATCAGTCAGTCACGATACTGTTTTTATTAAATAACCAGTTTCTAGGTTCAACAACTTAGGCTGTGGGTTGTCTATCAGTCAGTCTGTACTGTACTGATTTATAAGTACTTATAGATAGATAATAATCAAAATATCTAATTTGAGAGAATACAATCGCAAATTACACTAATAAGGATTTACAAACATCTCGACTGGAAATGGTCGATGCGGGATCACCTAGTGTTAGTTTTCAATGATTAGTATACCTTACCCTAATGGCACTTGATCCTTATTTGACTACGGAAGTCAAATAGCACTTTAATTGAAATAATTCAGAATCGAAGACTTTGCTATTAATACCTTTTAGTGGCTCGGGTTTGGGAAACCGAGGAAATGGAGACCGCGGAGAAAGTTTATGCATGAAATCATAACTATTATTATGTGAAGTGCGTGTCTGTTAGTGAATACGCGAAATTGGTAGGTACGTACCTCTGGGCTTTTCTTTACTTTTGTATAGTAACTTACCTATATAGTAATCAGTTGCACCATGCCTCAGAGAGCACGTAACCGTCGGACCTGTGCCAGATCTTTTTCCGGCCGTATTGGATTGCCGTCCTATCGGACAATGAGAGAGAGGTAATAGAGAGCACTCCTGCGTCTAAGGCCAATCTCAACAAACCGAAATTTGGTCTGGTGGATAACTATTACGATGTTTACTCATATATTTATTAATACCTTTTTACAAATAGCTCAATAATCTTTTATAAGTGTTTGAGATGAAAAAATGTAATCCACATGACAAATTGAAATCTGTTGACGAATCCGAGATAATTCCATTCCATTTTTATAACATCGTTACTAAGCTAAATAGGGGTCATTAATTGGCCGTTAAAACGGGGCGCATCGCGGGCCGCCGTGCAAATGGCGTTAAATTGAGCCGGCGGCGGCGCGGATGCGGCGCGGCGCGTCGGCGACGAACGGCGCCTGAGTGCATAATCACTTCCACCGCGATTGCGGTAGTGGTGTGAAGCAACTCATGTTTGACGATGATCGAACCCAATACCCGTGCAAATTATTGATAGGCTTGCGGAAACCACGTAGATGAGCAGCAGTTTATAGGCAGGTAAATAATGACTGCACATCTAATCTGCCACTCGATTGTAAAATTAATATTTAATTAATATCGACTGGCAGATTAGTTGTGCCCGAATGTTAAGGTAATAACAACGGGTAAGGTAATAACAACAAACCATGGTTTGCTAGGGGCTCATAAAGTGTTATCAGCAGGGGACTTTAATATTTTTTTATTTTCGTATTTTAGGGTGTAGGTGCCTAACAATAGATTAGAACGCATTTCTTGTTTTCGTGATATTACAGGCTAAAGGCACAAAATTTAAATTAGATTTTTTTCCTAATGTAGCAAATTAAATAAAATTCTGCTCAGGGGACAATAATCAGCATATTTTTTTCTTCGAAGTGATATTTTTTTTTAATTTTCGTAGAACTTTTCGGTTTTCCAACATTTTGAGTTGAACACAACTGATTCGGCAACTCTAAGCTTTCAAATTAAGTTTTATGACTTCCTTAATCTACAGAATAACTGCGTATATTCTACAATACCTTTAACTGCGTGTCACGTCGATACACTAACTCTCAACACTACCACAGACCACATCACTGGGCACTACATCGCTTAGCGGTTTGTGCGGATAATTCCTCAAGCTATGAAATTACTGTATTATACAATTATTTTATTAAAACCTATTTTATTCCTAGACAAGAGAGGAAGTATGAAAGTCTGTAATGTCTTTACCTGATTCTCTTACAAACACATCTGAATCACATTATCGGCGAAATTCGACACATCAAAAGAGCAAGTTCCAACGGCTTTTTAAACCTTTTAAGAATCATCATCATCATGCTCTCCCTTGTGCTAATCTTCTCGAGACTGCGCAGATATCTCATACAAAATTTCTGTTAAATAAATACAACAGACTTTATATTTTATCTGTAATTCATATCTGTCAAGAATGTATCCAGCGTTATTGATTATCTGTACTGTATGCACTTCCTACTTGCTACTTTCGATAATATACTCCATTGTGATTGTTGCATCTGCTGTTTCATTTAATATTATCCATACTATCAGTCGTCTATTTCCACAAATAGTTTTATTAATTTCTCTCTCTCGTTTTTTTAAATATAGTTGATGAATAAGTTTTAAAATGTATTAAAAAAGCAAAATTTTAAGCTAACTGCTACACAATAGATACCTACTTTAGATAGGAGGAGTATTTAGGCTAAAAAATAGTACTGACAATTTTAAAATCCGGCTGCGCTGCTAAAAGCTTTGTGCATGTGCAGTTAATTGATCACCTAATTAGCTCACAGCTCTCGCTAGTCCTCTACTCGACACTGAGTCACTGAGACATGTGTAGCTATATTTATGTTTTAACACAGCAATATTTTTGTCTTACTTCTTAGAACACGCGAATACTCCTTCACTTCACCAAATCTGTAAGTTCCTGTAACTAACCCATTGTAGGGCAAAGGTATAAAGGTGTAACTGCCCTTCTTTCATACAAAGAAGGATTGAGCATTAATCACCAGAGGTAAAAAAAATAGAAATATGTAAAAGAAAATACTTAAGGCCCTCCGTACGCAAGGCGATAAAAGTTGCGGGTACTCGGCGACTTGAGTACATGTCGTCGCCAACTTTTTGTCGTGTAAGCTTGCTACACTACTCAAGTCCTGCATCCGATACTTTTGTCCCCTTGTATATGAAGAATCTTAGGCGCATGCAATGCTTATTACACCTACAATGCAATCTGTACATTATTCTACCTTTGATTAGTAAATGTATTTTTCTTAGGCATATTACCGTTCCTACCCATCCAAACCTTTTTTTAATACAGCGTAAAATAATACACAGTTTTAATACAATTCGTACATCGTCACAAAAGAGTAGAATAAAAAATATAAACCTACAGTATCCCCGGACCGGCCAAAACAATTGAGCTTACACTGTAATATGTCATTTCTGACATCTGTAGACGTTTTACCATTAATTTATGTGATTATTAATCTTTTTCGGCATTAACGACAAGAGCTCTCAAACGACAAAGGAGGTGCCGCCAGCAAAGGGTCATTGAAGCTTTGTTAACTGAAGGAAGAGGAGAGGGTTTGATCTCTTTGTTTTGTATTGAAATATCATCCCGATCGCTAACAAGGGCGCTGCGTTACACTCCACTTGGAGTCCTTTATGCACCACTATGGAAAATCATGAAATTGTTCAGGTATATGTATAAGTGGCGTTTTTTTGTGTGTGTGTTTTTTTTGTGAAAACAATTTAATTAAGCATAAGCATTTCTCTTTTTAAATCTTAATAAAAATGTGTCTTAAATTTAAATATTAATAGCATGTCTTTAAAATTTGTGGGATATGTGTGCTAGAATGTATACCGTACTTTTTAAAATCTTTAGAAGTATTTCCCTCAGGCAGTTACTTTTTTCCTCTTTCGAACACAATATTTCCCCCTTCAAGATGCTGATTGGGACATGTCAATAACAAACATCCAGCTGTATTATATATAATTACAATAGTAAATTGTGACGTCATCGTCAGTGGTCCGGTTAATTGGACCACTGACGTTACTATACGAGTAATATTCAAAAAAGGAATCCTACAACATTATTTTATATGAAACTGTCTTTAAAAATAATATAAGTATTTGTTTTTATGTAAAACGGTTTTGTCATCAAAACTAAAGCTGTGTACCAAATATCAGATCAATCTGTCAGCAGGAAGGGGGTGAAATATCGATTAGGTACTAAAGAACCAAATAATAAACAGGTCAAGCTAAATAAAACCGTTTAATTATTTATAATTAGGTACATTAAAACAATATTTAACCAACAAAAAAATCTAACAGTTTTATGCTTTAACCGCGTATTGAGAATAAATAAAATAATTTTGGAGATTTTAGCGCGAGATCTGGAGTTTGACTTTGCTGTATTACGTCTATACTAAGTTCTCTGAATTTGTACTAAATTTATACTACATTGTTATAGTTAAACTGAGATAATACTTTCATTTTTAAGATCGTAGAGATTAATGTATCTATTACCTACGGATAATGAAGCGGGAGATTTACCTGTTCCCTAGGCTTCGACGGCTCTACATAATATTTGTCTCTACAACTTGCTAAAAATCAAACCACGGCCATGTCTCAAAACGTTACAAACACTATTTTATTCCGTGAAGTATCAAGCTACTGCGCCATTCGTGTACCCTAAACGTAAAGCAAAGTACAACCACTACGTTATTTAAACAAACGTTCGTAGTACTAAAAGTAGTTTTTCAATTTGCCAGTTTTCCGCAAAAGCTTGAAAAATAAATATTCTTTTTCTCAACAGAAAGAAACTTTAAAGAGCCAAGACGTGAAATAACAATGAGTTTTTATAAAATGGAACCCCGGTACTAAATTTCAATATATGCTGAAAGTCTTTTGTCATAATCACGTCCTACCATAGTCTGCTATATGGTCAGAATCACTAAGTACATAGTATAAAACAAAGTCGCTATCCGCTGTCTGTCTGTCCCTATGTATGCGTAGATCTTTAAAACTACGCAACGGATTTTGGTGCGGTTTTTTTTAATAGGTAGAGTGATTCTTAAGGAAGGTTTATATGTATGTATATTGCACCCGTGCGAAACCGGGGCGGGTCACTAGAAGAGTATATAAGAAGAAATCCCATTGAGCACACAGGATGTTTCAAAGAAAAGCTCTGCTAAATATGGATGCCATTTACACACCAAAATCCTTTTCTTTTGAACTTATTAACCATATACCCTTAATAACCTTAATTTTACCCTTAATACCTTTAATTATGCCGACAAAATACGGTTCTTGTATGGGTATGCCATACAGAAAAACACAATTTCCAGATGATAAGAATCACAAATGATATTAATTACAACAAAACATTTCCCCGTAGGTTCAAAGTCAGAAAATTCGGATAAAAGTCGGATATTAAATAAATTACCCGTATGTTTGTTTTTCACTTATTTTTCATTCCGTAGAAGCATAAAAAAGTTTGAAGGCAATGGAAAAAATCGTCAGAAAAAACTTTTACTAGAATAAATGACCTTTGCCGTAATTTTCTGAATAAACTGAAAATAATAAACTGATTCTAAATAATGTGCAGTATTGTTGAAGATAAATCTTTGAGCTATCAATTTGAAGGTAGATTTTTTCGTTTAACTGGTCCATAATTATAAAATAAAAATACTAGCTTTAGCCCGCGGCTTCGCTCGCGTTAGTTTAGAATTTGACAATCAATTCGGATTGACAACACGTGGCGCCATCTATGATCATAAGAACGTTATTGTGATTTTCCTCGGGAACAGTATTTTTTTCCGGAATAAAAGGTACCCTATGTCCGTTTCTCTACTCCTGTCTACGTATATGCAAAATTACGTTTTACGGTGTACGCGTGAAAAGGTAACAATATTACTTTCGCGTTTATAATATTAGTTAGGAGGAAATAAAATGGCTTTTTCTACAAAAACCTTTCGACATGATAAAATAGCCAGGTCTATCATTGAGACCAGATGATAGGATAAGCGTCACCCGTCCTCACCTTAAAGCCATTGAAATCTGAGGAAATAATCTCCCACATAATTGACATCTGTGAAATCTCAAGAAAATATACTATATTTCGTAATGCTTATCGGTACTATTGAGTTTATTTCGATTTCCGTTCGTTATTTTGACATTTTCGGTAGCGGGAAATAATCTTTTCATATGAGCGGAAATTGAATGTTGACGAAATGTTTGGTGCAATCTTTAAACATGGCATATTTCATTTTAGAAATTCCATCGCTGACGAAATTAATTACGTATTGCCAGGTAATGTATTATTATTTATTCTTCGTGCGGCGTGCAATGGTAACATAATACTATTTGTCAAGCGTTCATAGGCTTATTCTGCGCGGCGCTGAGCTCAACAACATATTTGCATTTCTCATTTTCACCCCTCTTTTTACATTCCCTCGAGTACAATTTTCACTCTTCGCCACACGAGTGTCTTAGGGTACCGTCAAAAACGAAAACCCTATTAGTAATGAAACGTTGCTTATCCGACCGTCCGTAACTTACTACAAAAAATGCGAATGGGAATCTCGATACTTTGAAGGGATAATGCGGTACAACTTTTAAGCTACGGTAACAACATAAAATTTTCTTATACAAAATTACGAACGGAACCCACGCTAAGTTTACAAAACAAACACTGTAGATGTTATTAATTTTAACATATACCTACACACGTAAGAATGAGTAGACTAAAATTCTTGCAAGTAAAATCTTATTTTCTTGTTAGGGGAATGCTTAATAGAAAATTAAAGAAAAAAAGTGATGTTTCAAAAACACACAAGAAATAAATACATTCTAATTATTATATTGTACTTTTTCAGCATATACATAAGACGCCATGCGCCAATGCAAAAAAATCCGTACTACTTAGGTAGGTAATAGCGGAAACATTAAAAAAAAATTATATCCCATATAATATCTGTGAGCCTTTTTTAACTGCACAGCCGTAGTAAAGTTAAAGAAAATGGTGAAGATTAGCCGTAAATTTGTTTCTTATCATAAACGCAATCGTAAAGGTAACTTACAATTTCAATTTTCTTTATTGGAATATTGAATTGGATTCAATACCTTCGATTTATTGTACCTAAATTATCGTTTTTTGCTATTACTTACTATTTTTGCATGGTGGGTAGGTTACACAATTATTACACAATAAATACCAGATGCATTTCAATATCGGATAGTACTAAAAATGACAAGAATATCTTACTCAAACTTGTATCACTGAGATCATTGAAAAGGTACTACAAGAAAAACTAGTAGTAGGTAGGTACAGCGCTGACCAATACAAAAGAAAAAAAATCTGATGTTGGATTACGTTAATAGCATTACAACATGGGTCTCGTATGCTCAATAGGTAGGTACGTGTTATCTAATCTCAACCCGATACACAATATCGAACATTGGCGAGCGAAGAAAAGCAATAAAACGTCTATTTATTTGAAAACCAACAAGGCTCGCAGTAATGAAATTCCTTGCGAAATATTAACGCATTTTTTTCCTACAAAGTGGTGATGTATTAGCAGGATGAGAGCCAGCGTGGCCACGGCTACTTTACTTTGTACCATCCAATACTTTTTTTATCGAAAGTTCTTTTATTAACCCATCGGATATTTTTGGGTTAAGTAATTTTTTTTTTAAATTATAAATTTGTTCACAATCCCTAATTTTCAAGCAAAGTAGGTAAACATTTTATGAACCTAAGCCGATTATTCATCGGAATCCCTACAAATTACACGGGCTGTAACTGGCATGGAAACAATCACAGCCGATGATCCGGCCCGTGTTATGTAAATCTGGGCTTTGCGTCTAACAATAGACACAGGCACATCTGACGGCTCAATACACGCTACCACTACTTCCAACTGTTCAACATTGCGAACAAATACTTCAAAGGTTATAAACCTTAAATAATTTTGATAAAACGAAGCCTAGATTTTATGCCACTTATTTGTCTTATAAGCGATTTGCCTTAGGATAGGCACTATAAATTTCCGATTACTTAAAGCTCGAAAGCCATAAAGTTTCGAATAATCTCTCTCGTCCCGTTACCTTGTGTAAAAAAGTCGGGGATTTGCTCGGGCAGACGTTTATTGTCTGCGGATATTTGTACGCAAGTGTACGTATGTTGGTACACGATGCGAGTCAACAATAGGGAGTGCTGGAGTGTCGTCGGGAGCCGCGGGGCGCGCAATGAGAGCCTGTCACTCTGCCACAAATCACGACACTACATTTACATACAGTCGCTGTTCACTGCGTCTCGAGGGGATGCTCCTAAGAATACTACAAATGCATATACTTCAACACTAACTTTATCAACATAGTTTTTCCTATTTATTTTACCGCTAGCCAAAACTATTTAGACTTTAGGACAGCCTTGATTGTGTCTTTGCGACCAATTAAATATTTATTTTATTTATTCCTTAAGTCTTTAAGTGTAATATTATAAAACTTATAATAGGTAGATATGCATTATATGAAATCGAGTTGTCATTTCCAAAGTCGGGTTTAACCTAAAATCTAAATAAATGTCCTAATAACAAGTGGCAACTGTTTCGCTGGGTGCCGCAACTGAGAGTTTCAATTTTCGATAACTCAAAGTATTGGAACCTGAAGTTATTATAATCAGCATTTCAAATTCCTCTAACGCCAAATGGCAAATAAATAAGAATTGTGTAAATGCGATATATGAATATTACATTTACAACTACTCGACGGTTGTAATGTCAGTGTCTATATGCAGACTCCCAGGAGTCCGAAATTTACACTACCGAAGGTCGAGTGATGTGCTGCACTTTGCGACACCCCGGATTGCTCTTAATGTATTCATGAGCATTGGTTCGATCGCTTCGCTAACTGTACACAAACTATACTCTAAAGTAGCATAACCAGAGCTTAAATTCATTTACCAACTCTCGGAACAGATGTCCGGACAAGTTTAGATGTTGATAATCCTTTGATTGTCATTTACAGTTGGTATATCTATAGTATAGAAACTATAGATGTATACTTTTCTGGAATAAAACGCTCTTTCTTTAATTATTTCGTAGAACATAGTCAAGCGTAATGATTAATTCTCCTCAGGAATCCTAGTCATAAACTTTAGACTAGAATTTCCCGACCACGTTCGTGCATCGCTTAGATAAATCCAAATAAAATAAAATATTTGGTTTATGTAACGCTTAGTGAATCCTTCCGCTTCAGGATTTAGCCAATCGACTATAAACTTCTAAACGTGACCTGCGGGTAAACCCATCATTACCCAGATTAAAATGTTTAAATGTCGCCAGCAACAAGTTACGAATTAAATGTGTACATTAGAAGACTGAATATCTCCATTTAAACCGTTTGATTACCTAATAAAATTTAAAACGGCCCTTATCGTGGATAATTACTCAATAATGACTTTCTAAAACATTTGACATTGAACAAAAAAGCTCCTAACTACAAACATTAGACCCTCATCAAAGAATGAGTGCCATTTTATTTGGTGGCCTGTGTAAATAAACGATCGTTTTGGCGACTAACAAACTAGTGTAAGCAGAGAAAAATCGTCTCTGAAGCTTAGGCAGCGTGTTTACGTAAACAGGTGTAAAATAGATCGTTATGCGGCTAAATTACCATAATGTTTGTTGTCGAAATATTCGCTCGCCAAAACAGAATACGTAATGAGCGGGCCGAGTCAGCCCGCCAGATTTTACACGTTTATACGCCTTGATGTTCGTTAAAGGTACACCAGTAATTTTATGCAGTCATAAATTTAATTCATACTTTGTTTTCGGAGTTAGCCTTGCGTGCGAAATAAAAAATGTTTACGTATCACTCGTAAAGCGTTTTGCCCTGTGCTCCGAGATGCCCCGTAATTTTTCTCTTGAATCGTCGCGGATTTAGAGCCCTTAGAGACACTGAAGTTTTCGTTGTTGCGACGATCTTTGAAGATTGAAATTTCGGGATGCTACGTAAAGACACGAAAACATTTATAAAAAATACAATGTTAAACTAATCGTGTAAATATTATACATGTTTGCTTTTTGTATAAACGATCGCTAATATTATTACTAACTACTATTACTTTATTCAGCTGACTACTTACTTTACTCACTGTATTCGTTGCGCAATTTTTGTTTAGTAATTTTGGAATCCGAGATAAACGTCTTAAGTTAATCCTAAGAGCGAGCTTTAATGAAGACGAACAGCAGTATTGTTGCAACGAGACGTGTATCTCGGGCTGGCATGGCTCCAGCATGATGCACGCCCCACTAGTCTCATCGGCCTCGCGAGCGTCGCTAATATTTGCCCTCCATTAACAACCAACGCAAATTTATTGTTAATTTACAAACGTATAAAGCATTAAGTTGGCACTGCACTTGAATTTCAACAAGCGCTATATATATTAACAGTTATTGTTCGATTGCTAGAACATAATTTGGGAACCGATCCACAGCAACAGTATTCAGGTCGCAGGCTGACCGTTTCTTTAAGTCAGTGTTTAGAATTTAGCCTAGTGGTATGACAGTTGATTGGCAAGTCAAGGGTCTCAGGTTCGAACCCACTCGTTCGAACCCACTCGTTCGAACACAACTCGAATAATTACGCGTATTATAAATTAATTATCACATACTCCGTGCCTCGAAAAGCACGTAAAGCACAGCGGCTGATCTCCGTTGAGATTGGCAGCTGTGACCAAAATTAGGTCAGAAGAACATTATTTTGAATTAAATGTCCAACTCATGCTGTTGGCCGAGATCACTTCTTTTTATTCGCTTAAAGAACCCATTCTTAAACGCTTATGTCAAGGAAGGCATGTAAGATGTAGTACTAACTCATAGTGTTCAAGTTGGACCGAGTACTGTTAAATGGACTGAAATATATTCGGATATCTGTAAAAGATTTTATGCTGACTTGGGATATATTATATTCTGTTACATACTAAGACATAAAATAAAATACGTAGGTGAATGATATTTACTGGAAATTATTAACGAGTTACGAGAGGTCACCTTTATAATAATTGTTTTATAATATCTAATGAACAGGAATTACACACGTTCACCCATTTCTCCTAGCAAAAACAGAACTGACTTTGCAAAGCTGACAGGTAACATACAGTGTAGAAAACTAAAAAAAAAACAGAAGAAGAATCTGATATTATGTGAAAGGTATTGGTTGAGTCAGTCCATTCGATAGCGATACTAACCTAGCTAGACCTATTACTTTCGCACATTTAATGTAGCGATCTGCATTTGTTTAAAACTTCGATTGAATGGCTAAAAATGCATTTTATTTGCCCATAATGGGGCAGCCACCTGCAACCATTGCATCCCTTTCTAAAATATAGGTAAACTTTTAATATTTTCCAGCTCAACATTATTATTCATGCATCTTTTCCCGCGGGCGTCTTAGAAACGACTTAAATCATGTACTCGCAGATGGACAGCCTCTACCTGAACGGTAATAACATCATGTTACGAAATCGTGATTTCCCTAGAGTTGTGGAAGTCAGACCGAAGTAGCGCCGCATAAAATCATAAGCTTGCTGTCACGTCAGGGATGCAGATGCAGAGATCAAACTTTACTCATATTGTTATTTAAACGTGACGTATCAGAGAACACTATTTGTTATTAGTGTACGTTGTGTCATGTCCCTCAAAATTAGTAATAAGACCAAGTGTTTTAACTTAGACAATCGTTAACATTCAGCTAAAAGAACAACACTCGTTAAAACTTATTTTCTGGCATAAAAGTTGTCTACAAAGATACATTCAGCTGCCAATTCCGTAATGGCAATCACTGTTTGAATGATCTCAGCAATCACCTTATCAATATAAATCAATCTTTATTACAACTAATTAGTTAAGATAAGGCTGTAGTTCTTTTATCAGCAATAATAATCTCTTTATAATCGATTAGTGATCGATTAATGCTTGATCCTTTTCCGTATGAGAAGAGACCTTTGCCCTGTAATGGGAAAGTTACAGACTGGTTTATTTATTATTTATTTATATTATTCACAATACATTCTCTTGAATACCTTTCTGTAAAGATTATACATAATTATGTATAATATCTACTTATAATGAGAAATCAAAACACTGATAATGCGTTGCAAGCATTGCCTTCGTAAAGCTTACTCTTCTATGGATATTTATATGTATATATAATAAATTGGCACAATGGCTGAGCTTGGTTCTCTGCGCTAAGGGTTCGATCCCTACACGGAACAAATATTTGTGTGGTCCACTGATATTTGTTATGGGTCTGATCGTTTGTGCGTCTAGGTATGTGATAACATTCATATCTATATACACACTGTCGATGGGCAATCGAGGGAATAGATTTTAAATAAACTTAATATTTATCGAATCAACTGGTTTGCTGGGTCCTTAACTGAATAAATAAGCCTGTAATTGTCTCACAGCAGGCAAAAGCAAAAGTCTTCTCATACAGAGAAGAATCGAGCATTAATCACTACCGTACCATGGCTGGGTAACGACTATTACTTAATTCTACTTAAATAAAAACTAAAGCAACTCAATCCCGAGTACCATAAACCTCTAAACACTTTCAATAAAACACAATAATATCGGTATCTTGCTTTCTAATTCCACAGAAGCAAACTTTGGTGAGTAATCTCGAAACATTCAACCTTTAATTATATACACAATATTATACAAGCATCTATCTCAACATTTAATTTAAGTTCTTTGAGAACAGTTAAGCTGCTCTCCTGTGCGATCTTTGCGAAAGTTTCTCAGATATTGTTGATAGTATAAGCTTCTAGGATCAACTGTTAACACCGGTTACCGGCCAAATAGATTGCTTTTGTCCAATAAGAAAAGTAAAATGAAATCAACAAGTGAGATAGTCTTAATTACTTTTGTAGTAACGAGTTGCTTAACAATAAATTGGTAACGGTGTTCATTTAGTAATAGCTCAGAGTCGCTTTTGTCCATTGCTTCTAATTTGAAAATTGGACAAAGATAAAATTAGATATTTCGTTGCTTCTGGTTTCTTGAAGTCTGAATTATCTTTATTATATTATATACTTCACCTATTCTCGGTGTTCGAGTTGGAAACACGAAATTTATTTGAAAAAGTTAATTAACCGTGTTTGAGCATGCTAAATAGGTACCTACTTAAATAGGTACCTAATATTATAAATTCTAAAGACTACACAATTTTGGTATACAGGACAATTATAATTATAAATTTTAAGACTTTCATGTGAATTATGTTAATAGACTGGTAGCATAATCTGCAGCAGATGTTTACATCCGTATAATAAAAGAAAATTGAATTCACGAAAAAAAGACAACGAAAAAAAATTATAGGTAGTACCTACCTACCGTGAAAACGTCGTCGTGGTCTCATCTAGAAATTTTCAATTACTTTTGCTGACTCCGTAAAAGAAAATTGTTTTAAAAATGAGAGCAGAGAAAGGAAATTTAAACATCCAACAAATAAATGTTAAACTTTCTAAGTCTAAATTACGGAGCTTTAGACAAACATTCCTTTCTGCCTTCTACGAGTAATAGGGTTACTAAAATACCTTAAGTAATTAAGTCCTTAGGAACTAGATAGCCTATAGGATTTCACGGTTCGGAACGTTCCTAATCAATTGTCAATGTGGGTTTCTTGGCGAATTATCATTCATTAGCCAGTGGTTTATTATTCAGTCTTTTGATTCACTCTTATTCAGAAATTTTGCATACCTAAGCGTTCTCAGGTTACAGAAATAATGGTTGTCAATGTAACAGAAATAATGGGGGCACGTGTTGACTACAATTTATCAACATATAACGCGGGCGAAGCCGCGGGGCAAGCTAGTTTAACATATCTTTATTTTCGTAAAAAATAAATAAAAGAGAATATTTTCAAATTGAACCTGAGATAACTAAAAATGTAATAATAATATAAACAGTTTTAAAGTAAACTGAAAACTAAAACTTTATAAATTTTGGTCGCAGGTTATTTTGATCGGTATAGTGTATAGGATAAGGATATTTAATAAGGGAAAATAAAAATAAATAAGGAAAATAAGAAAACTATCCCCATCATACATTGTATTAGACAACAGTGTGTTTGAGCTTTGAGGTAATTGCTCAATAGCGACCCTGAGACACCACACAGCAGAGATCCAAAAATTTAAGTTCTGGGGGGAGAGCAACAAAATAGCGCTCTCAAATAAAGCATACCTGCTGTAGCTTTAGCATTTATTGCCCCAATCTCCCCTTCGTATAAGAGAAAACAGATTTATTTAGCACAATATTATCCGTGCAAAGTGATACGTGCCCATATCAGCTATGTATCTATAATTTTCAAAGTGCCTCTTACGATATCTACGGGGAAGTTGGGGAGGACACCCCATCTATTCAACTTAGAATAGGGTCTTCACTAGGGATAAAAACACTCTTGTTTTATGTAGGCTTGTAGGTAAAGGTACGAGGAAGTACATGTACAATTAGTTTACTTATATAGCCTTGGTGTGCACGGTAAAAGCAGATGTCGCAGCGTACTATTACGATTCCGTAAATTTTTTTATGCACTCGTAAAGTAAGATAAGGTTTTCCACCAAATACCATTTACGGGTACCCCACCACCAAGGGCAAGACTCAAAACCACACGATGATCCTCGATAATCTCAAGTACTGTATTCACCAGATTTTAACCCGCCAATGCTGTCAATCCCCCATCATCGGAGGCCTGAACATTTAAATTATAAGATCGCTTTGTTATCCGCGTGTTTGTCAATGTGTCTCAGCGCTTTTTCTCAGAAAGATATCAGGTGGAAATTAATATTGATCACCTATTAAGGTAAGCCTCAATTTTCTGTAAAAAATCAGGTTTCTGGCTAAACCCAATATTCCTTTTTCTTTATTTAAGGGAACTCTGTCAACATTTATTTATTTTTTATGGATTAACCACTGCGCATTTGTTGTAGGTAAATTTGATCTTTTTTTGTCAATTACCTTTTTTTCTAACTAAAATTGTAAGTATAAGTAACAAATCAACTGTGTATAAATTAGAATGTGATCTGCGGAAACTCAACACTTTTAAAACTCATTCCACATAATAGGCAATAAAATCCTTTAAGAAAAAGTACGCGAAGTGATGGTCAGTTTTCTTCAGTGTGGGATAAATACCTGCGTCACGATAACTGGCATCATAAATCTACCGGCTTCCCCGACTTCCGGGGAGATTTCACGTCGGGACCGCTGCTCTAAGAAACTTTTAGTACGCGTGCTCGAGACAGCCATCCAACATTTTCAAGTGCTCCTAAGTATTTTTGCCAAATTATAGGCAAGGCCTTTTAACCTCTGGGTTTACTCCTTGTTGTGGACCTATGTGGTTGTAAAGGGAATTATTTAACTACCTGAGAGCACACATGTAGATACCTATTTATACATATTATATCCTGGGTACAATCAACATCAAATGTAGTAATTGAAATGTACAAAGGAATCACATTGCAATACACGATATATTAGTATAACGCCATCAATTGTAGTCTTTGCCTAAATATTAAATTTTTACCTTAATTAAGATTTGGTCAAAGCACTTTGGTGTAGGCGAAACCTAAAAAATGCTTGAAACAAAACCTTCAAAAATTACAAGATTTCTATTGTACCGAAAAGCAAAACTCTAATGATTTATTTTTACTGAATATAATAAACGAAATGAATGTAAAAAAAATCTGTAAAAAAAAAACATCTTTTCCCAGAAGCCTTTGTTTCGGTAAATTCAACGATTCATTATAAAGCCTTAGTAATCTGGCGAATAGCCGGGCATTGTTTCGCTCCATTCCATATTTTTCCGACCCGTACTTTATACATGCCCCAATATTATGCAAATACTAGGATATAATCTTTAATTGCAGCCCCGCCTCCATAGTAGCAAGTACGCCAGTTAAAATAAAATCTTATAACATTAAACTTTCCTGGGTGTTCCTGTATTATTTATCAAGTTAAATGCATTTTTATTTGAGTAAGAAATAAAATATGCGAAAACAATTTGCACTTGCCTTCACTAAAAATGTTGGGCTCTTATTTGTAGTCAAAATAGAGGAAAATAAAATTATATAGACATAGTAAATCTACGTGAACGTTAGAAGGAAAAGTTTCATGAAAATAAATGTTTGCATAATGTACCTTAAAACTTGAAAGAAAACTAAACTGCCGTTCGCTTACATATTGCAACCTCTGCTTAGCTGATAAATAAAATTTAACATCACAATATATTTTTGCGCTGTAAGCCTTTTAACAGACTTCATTTTATGCTAAAGCGCCCGGTAAAATTACGTGACGTCAGTGCTGGTCAACTAAATTATGAGTGTAGCCCGTCTGTAGCAGAGTTTATATTTTCGTAACAGAAAACTACTCTGTCTGGACGCCGTCACCGCTATAAAGTGTTTTACGTCATACATCGCCAAAAATATTTATAAGCACTCAACCAGTTCACCCGTACTTTAAATTTTATAAAGTTAAAAATACGTCAGTCTACAATAATGTACTGTTTTACATAAGTTCGTGGACGTTTTGAACGAATAACGGAACATTTAACGCCGTGCCGCTTAAACTTCGATAGCATTCAGTATTCAGCGAAGAAAATTATTTCGGGACCATTACCTCTCACAGCTGCCACACACAACTTTTATGTGTTTGCATCACGAACACGAGATGTAGGCACTAGTTACAGTTTCACATGAACCGGCTCTTTTCATAATGTTGCGTTTTATAATACTCTGAAAGCACACCTTTTAGTGCCCTCGTATATTTTTATTGAACTATAGTAATCACACGGCGATGCCATGATCACAGAGAGTTTCATCCATGTGAAATTTTATTTTCGAAAAAATACAAGTGAAATAGATAAAACTAGGTTAATTACTTTAGTTTTGTACCTAAAGTTTTGACGTCTGTACGTCAGATTAAAGGCTTTATTAGTGTTTATAAGCCTACATTTAATGGTTATAACTGTTACAATTGTAACAGGAATACTCTCAAATGTTCTCGATAAGTATAGAGAATAAATATTCTAAACTATATCTACAGATTAAACTTATCTGAATAGAAAGCCATATGAACTGCAACTAACAGGACATTTATGCATATAAATATACACATACAATGTATTCTTCAGACTTTTTCCTTATCATAGTAAGTGTAGAGTAAGTGTGGGGATAACCACATGAGGTTTATTAGAGCGGCTTGAAGCCACGTGTGGCGATAACGGAAAAAGTCAATAGCCCATCGCGCTACATACCCGCATTTTCCGTATTTGACTTTACCAACTTTTATCAGAAAATTTTAGCGGTACCTACAGTTTTGGAGCAAATGCAAAATCTAGGCTGTCTGTCTACGTCTAAGTGAAAAACATATCATTGTTTTATGCCTCGACTCAAAAGAGGTAACCTCTCTTTGACTTTGTTGTTTAACTTTAAACTCTAAGTCTGTCTGTCTGTCTGTGTCACCCCGTAGCTCTTAAAGGATAATAATTATTTTATAAAAATAACAAAGTTGTGTCTTCCTTTCCTAAAAATAGCCGACCTACATCGCCCACTAACTGTGATAGTGTTCATTATAATTCCTCCTGAAGAAAATGTTATAAATAAAAAAAGTAGAGCAATTAAATAAATTGAAACATTAATTAAAGAAATTGGAACATTTCTAATAGATGTGCTATAAATAAAACAATAGTTTAAAACTATCTGTTACAAACTCATTTGCACATCACCTTTTTGGATCACCTTTTTGGATTTCTATTTTGTATTCTAAATTCAAAAAAGTAATGACAACGGTGAAAACTAGGAGTTCATACGGGTTCACCTTTGTATGTGTTTGCATTAAGAGTATTTTAAAAATAAACTGTGGTTTAATCATTTCCAGCGCCTTTCGTTTCATTCGTTACACACCGTCAGTAACACTATCACTTGATTAAAAATCATTGTTTAAGTTTCTGATAATCTTTCTTAAAACGACTTGATAATCGTTCTTTGTTATTAAATTTGAATTCATTTGATTGAGATTATTAAATAAAAAAATATACTATTCTACATAGCTACGAAGAATAATACATATTTTTTTAACAATCGTAGGTAAGTACGATATACTATTAGGTAGAAGTTATACTAAAAACGTTTATAATTCCCCTTATTAAAAAGAACACTACTATTTACAAAAAAGTCGTCAAAACTTTTAAAATCATTGGAATTTATTTAAAAAAAATACTTACGGTTTGTTTATTTTTTTAACAATGTTCCTAGGATTTATTATTAAGTCGAATAAGGTAGGATAACAATGATTGGCAGTCCGGAAAGCATTCTAAATCATTCATCCGATTACGATGAAATTTTGGTGTGTTATCAGCACGCCCGCAAAAGTTTCAAATAATATCGTTCATTTTTTCGACATCTACACGTTTCCGATCCTGTATCTACTATTTATCCAATAAGGTAGTGGCTTTCTGTTAAAAATGTATTACATATTTGATATTTATACCTTTAAAAAGCTTTTTTTGTAAAGAAATAGATCAAAAAAGCGTATAGTTCCATAAAATCTTGATTTCGGATGCCATGTCATGGTCATGAGTTTACAATCGCTCTATGAATATAGAAGAACCTCGTAAAATATTTTGCGTTAGTAAAGTTAGACCTTATGTATTAAGTATTTATAGGTACAATAATGTTTAAAAGCTTAACGCCGAAATGCACTCAATGAACGTTGCGTTCCAGTTTCGTTCGTCCGATGGAGAGCTTTTAATGCAAATCACATGTGGCATTGTTTGTTCTAGCTGTTATTTTTAAATGGTTTCGGCCTAGCTTTTAGCCAAAATGTTATAAAGAAAGCGATTTTACTGTTGTATCTCCACCCGTTTTGTTGTTTATATCTATCGATTGTTTATTATTAGATCTATGTTGATTAATCTCTTGATTAAATTTTGTTTTACTTTATTTAGTTTGACTAGAATCGTGATGGTCTAGTGGTATGACCGTTGGCTAGCAAGTCAGAGGTCTTAGGTTCGAACCCAATGCCAACCTCTGACTTTTCGTAAGTTATGTGCGTATTATAAATTAATTATCACTTACTCCGCCCCACGGAAATCACGGCAAGAATGGAAAACCCTGCGCCTGATCTTTCCCCGGTCGTATCTGGTTGCCGTCCCATCGAACTATAAAAGTGAGAGAATAGAGAGTACACCTGTGTTTGCGCACACACTTGTGCACTATAATATCTCCGTTGAGATTGGCCGCTGTGACCGAAATTCGTACAGGAGGACATTATATAGTTTGACTTTACTATTATTAAAACTACTATAGAATGTGAACTTCATTCGTTCTCTTCTCATCATATTTCTATAAAGTTCAAAGTACGAGAAAATATAAGCTACTTCAAATTTACTTTCAAAACGAATATTATTTAATTACCAACGTAACAAGCATTACATATTCATTAAGTTGATGCTAATTAAGTCTCGTCGCCCTCCCCACCGACTCACCTACAGACACATACATGGCTCCTATCTTAATAAATAAATGACGTACGAATGATGTATGTATGGTCACGATCTTTTTATGAAGCAAAAAATTATTAACGAGCAGCCCTCGGGAAAATAGTCAATTTTTTTAATAAAATGATGCCACACACAAGTATTTTCTACCGTATCGTATGTACGATTAACAGACGTATAATTTCTGATGATCACACAAATATTTGTACCGCGTGGGACTCGATACCATGACTGTAGCGCAAAAGGCGAATCGTTTAACTGCTACGCCAAATTGGCGTAGCAGTTACTTTTTCGATCACTACTTGCTTTACAAAAATTAAGTAAACCTTTTTTCGACAGAATAAAAAAGTATTTAAAATAATACAGAATATTTTTTAAACCATAGATTAGATACTTTCCAATTCTTATCAAAAGAATTATAAAAGTTACCCAACATTAATATTTTATTTAAGTCATTTACTTATTTATAATACTGAAACTATTGTTTTACATTCTAGTGAAGCAAAATGCAACAATTGCTACAAAATAAAATTGCTAAAACAGAGCGCAACACAGATTTGTTTCCGTAAACAAGAAAAGCCGTAACTCGATATTATCATCAAAGCCAATCAGGGGCGAATGATTGGTTTATTACCAATCACGACGAACAGCAACGAGTACCGTAATCTTAATACTATTGACGCGACGGTCTCTAACGAGATACCCCGAGCCGAAGATAAAGAGCGACTGATACGTACAACTCGACAATTCATCGCAATCGCTGGCTCGCAGTCGGTGCCAGTAAATATACGAGAACTCGTAGTAGAGACACTTTTATTTTTCGCCTCAAGAATAAGATAGAATATTATTATTAACATGTCCTGAAAAATATCTGCTGACCTTAGCGTTCTGAAAGACATTTTATAACTATGTATAATTACGCACCTAGTATTTTTGTAAAATTTTTTTTTTTAATTGAACGATTAAAATTTCACAAACTTTTCTAATACTTATAATTATGAAACTGGCTGACCTTTACACGGCTTTGCCCCGGTCGGTGGTTCTAATTTTACCTAACCGTCAATATGAACCGTCCACACATAAAACATCATCAAAATCGAAACCGCTTTAAAGTGATGCGCGGACAAACGGCAATTGATTAATGGACAAAGATTAAATATCGCACGCTGGAAGCATTCACGTTTTTTTTTATTTTAAAGTTAGCATTATAAACGAATTTTTTTTTTGTATTTAATACCCGTTGAAAAAATCTTAGCCGAAACTAATTTATAAGTCGGAAAACATTGTGACTTGTGAGTAATTAAAAGTCGAGTCGTTAGTTGCAGCGCGCTGCGGCCGCGGTGGGACGAGCATCATGGGGCGCATTCATACTCGCAAATGTAATATATCCCCTCCTGTCCCCTTTTTCCCAGGTGGATGGAACTCAATTAGCAACAATTATTCAGACGACGCGACGCCAACCCAAAGTTTTCACGACAATTTTGTAATTAATTTTGTTTCTAGCGACCCCGGGCCGGACTCCTCTTTCTGACTCGTCTCTCCCATAACAATTATGTAACACTAAATTATTTTAAAACTTTATCGAGTGCTAGTTTACGAAACGAAAATAGCTATTGAAGAAGAATTATATCAAATGAAGCGATAAGGGAAACTTTCCAATGGTTTTCACGCCCGCTCCTACGTAGTGGTCCATAACGACCATATAAGGCCGATTGCTTTCTTAAACTTATCCCATTTGTAGCCCCAGTGTGAAGGAATTGGAACTTCTTTATTGTGCCAAAGTTGCGAATGAGAACGCCTATTTCCATTTCTATCGAGTTAGTGAGCCGAAACTAATAAATTATAATAACAAAACTATAATGTATAGAAACGTGTACTTTATAGATGGCATCGGACGAATGGTTATGAAAGTTGTCAGTGATATATGGGACCGCAGCTTCCTTTAAGTAACTCCGCCGGTAAAATGACACAAACTTGAACGTAAAATGTGAAAAATAAATAAAAATAAGGATAATAAAACAAACCCAATATCTTAGGCAACTGTAAATAAATATACTGACACTCTACACATTTTTGCTCACAGTTATGATTACTTCAGAACGGTATAAAATATATACGACGAAATATTATACGATATGAATGAATGGAAGTTTTTATAATAGTAATTTTTCCACCCTTTTTTTCATTTTAGACCACTTAAAGAGACTGACTAATCTTTTTACAGTCCCAAGTAACATTAACCGTGTAGTAATGTGTCAGCATAATCAAGGGCTATTCATAACATAAACGGTTATACCGCAATACCCGGCCCTGCCATATTGCTTGAAACAACGCGTGAATTGGTCCGCTCGGTGTAAAGTCCCATATTAACATAGTAAGGAACCCATTTCCATTATCATCCCCAATTTCGTGCTCGGGAGGCACTTAAGCACTTAATGGATCTCGGCTCCCCGTAATTTACCGGGACGTTGGATTGAATAAAATCGTAAATCTTAACACCAACCGAGCAAAGGTGTTATTACGAAGAATGATTCGCACTCTTCTTTGAATGAAAGGATCATCGCTAGAGACAAATTACCGCCGTCGAGATAGCTATGGCCTAATAAAACAATGTGCTGAAGCGCAAATTACTTACATTATTATTTATCTTCATAACTTATTCATTTATAGCGAACATAATGATATACGTACAATCTGCTGGCAAACAGCTGACTGCAAAGCCTTTGTACTGACTTTGTTCAATACGGCATAGAACAAAATAATAATCGTGAAATATCTATCTGCCTTTAAATATTTAACTTAGCTTTCACAGAATACAGTAGGGTTTTGAAATGTCTAGACATAATCTTTATTTAGCCTATTGGCTGGATGGTGTGAGGCAACAGCCGAGGGGGAGCTTGGCCGAATGCAGCAGTCCACAAATAAACTGAATCAATACCATTACCGGCGCGAGCCTCACACCGCAGCCGACCACATTATTATACGAGTGCTGATTGTTATCACATTATTAAGACATTGTACTTTTCGAACACAAATCAATCTGATATAAGAACAGATAAAGGTCAAAGTTAATTTCAGACTTGATTGTTATTTGACTTTATTATCATAATTTGTAAGTACCTATAATGCTTAAGATTTTATTAAACAGCGTCCAAATTGTACAAATTATATTCATGATTAGTCTTCGAGGTCTTGATATAATTTACTATGTAGTCCCACTACTTCTACTGTATGACACGCGAATTTCAGAGGATTCAATCCTGAAAATAAAAAAGGTTGCGCTGGCAACACTACCCAGCTTACGTCATTCACTATTTTTTCGCCGTGATCACGCGCACGTTATTTTTTCCCTAATTTTTATTTGGGTGATAAAACTGAATATTATTGTTATAAATACAATTACATTACAATATTTCCAATATGCAACGTGAAAGACGGGTCAAGGATAGAAATAATATGGAAAATACTAAGGAAAGCAGCGAAAAAACATGGACGTCGAAACCGGCTATTATTTATTACACCCACATTACACCACCGGCACCGTTACTGGAACAAAAATGTCAATAAAAGAAATATCATCATATCAGTATATTTCTGAGAAATAGATTCAGGTATGTTATCTATAAGAAAAGTTTCTTAATTTTCAGCAGAGGACCCATCGGTGTCGTGCTTTTTGTACATGTAAGTTCATGTTACAAAGTTTTCTCTAGTTGAGAAAATAGCACAATAAACTGGTATATCTAGAAGTTCTATGATATACGCGTACCTTATTATCCCACGAGGGAAATATTGGATACGTTTAAGATCAGTGATCTTGTAAGTTGTACATCAGACTACGATATAGTTATCTAATAATGTCTGTTTTATAGAAGTTCAGTCGAGTAATAGAATGGAACGAGTCCATATTACTAGCATTGGGCATAGGTTGCTGCTGCTGACTGATATGATTTATGTAGAGGAAATTCACTCAGAAGTGATTTAACAAATGTAGAAAATGTATTTACATGTTGCTAATATACTACTTAATACCTACTACTATTAACTAATAAATGAACATGACACTGGCAGTGCCAGATAAAAAGAAATGTACAATTCATTTACTTCAAAGTTTACATAAGAATTATTGTACTTACCGCTACCATAAGAGAGTTTGCAAAACTGTTGGGACCTGAACATCTTGTTGTCTTGCTGTGAGCTATCGTTTTATTTATATCAGCCCCTAAATGAACACTGACAATATCAAAGTATTAGAAGAACAAATGGTATAAATTATTTGATCATATTGACTTTCTCAACAATAAAAATAAAATTATAGTGTGTAAAGGATGATGGCAATGACTATAAAAACTGCAAAAAACCCTATTTGACAGTTTAAGTGGTATAGAAAAGAGTGTAAAGGATATCATCTTATAGAAATATAATATAACTTACCCTAAAATGTATACTGTTAGATGCGCCTAACTCAATATCAAGCCTGCTGATTGATAATATAAAGGGTAAAGACAAAGGAGTAGAAGAAAGTCAGCAACAGTTGGGTTTAGCTCTGTCAGCAGTGCTGAAAGTAGTAAATAAGTTGGTATTTAACCAACAAAAATGCTGATGTCTCTAACATTGAGATATTATTAATTAAGATGTCTTGAGAAGAATCAGTGTTTACATTTGCTGACACAGTCATTCGCAGTAAATTGATTCCAATTAATTTGGATAAAGACATAGTAAAGAAATAAATTTAATAGAGCGGGATAATTATCTGTTTAATGAAAAATTCAATGAAAATGTTAAATCTATAAACGCAGTGTCAAAGGAAGATTCTTTAATGTAAAGAAGTCTATTATTACATGGAGGCTTATTAGCCTGTTAAATTGTTTCTGCTGTAATCAGCAGGAACAACATTGTTACAAAAATAAGAATAACTTCCATGCCATGCCTCCTCCCATGTGTGAGTAGACTCTAAACGGGGGGGGGGGGCAATATCATCAGGAGTACAGGAAAGGAAAGGAACACCAATCCAGGACCTCAGGCAAGCGGACAGGTACATCATCACAGGTCTGTGAGACAGACTTAAAGGTAAAGGCTTTTACAGGCCGCCTTATATATTATTATTCTTGTTGGCAAAAAATTACACAGGATAAAGTTATCCTATCATAGCAACAAGGTTATCATAAAAACTATTCCATAATATTTTACATCATGTTCAGTCTTAACTGAAAATATGGATTATTTAAACAAATAGTTTTAGTACTATTGAGTTTAAGTGTTTTTAGCTTACCAAGCTGTTCAGAGTACTTAAATTGTTAAAAAACATTACAGTGACTCCTATTGGCAGTATGAGACTTATATTAGTATTAAATTTAAAGTGCCTTAATAAGTTTATTAATTTTGAACATTTTAAATGACATACAAACACCTTGTAAACTAATCTTAAGGTTGAATCTTGATAATCTTGATCACATCACCATAGATTGGAAAGGTGTAGGTATATTTTTAATACCTATTGACAGTATACAGGTATACTTTGGTTTTTACTATCATAATATTATTTGTGAGTTCAATTTCATGTGTTTTAGCTGATGTATTGATCCACTGACTTTCACTAAGATACTTACCTACTAAAATTAGTAATATCCTATCTTCAGAGTAGAGATATTTAAATCAGTTATCATGGTGATAGTATTTGTATTTTAATGAATTTACAGAAACACCATTTAATGAATGGTTAGACTATGTTCCTGTTAAAATAGGTATCTTGTTCTTTGCATAAATATAGAAAAATAGTAAAAAATATTCAAGTGCATCTTGTATTGTTGAATATTTTATAATGATCAAGTACCTACCTGATTAATGGTTTTTTGGACTGAGGAGGATAAGAAAAATCACATGAATATTTAGAACTTTTAGCTGCAATCATTATGTGGGTTTACAATGTTTTGTCAAAGAAATTAGTTCTTGCCACAGCAACGCTTATATATTAATAGGATAGATGGTATTCATTTCATGAATTTTAATAGTTTGTGGTATCTTAATGGTGTACCTAAGGCTCGCAATATTTGTATATTTGCATCCTATGTAAAGTCTAAAGACAAAAAAGCTATCTTTGTCTAGAAATAGAGGTGTTGATTATGAGTAAGAACTATTCTATGGTTTTATGTGAGATAGTTACAATTTGGTACTGTCAGCCCATATCATCCCACTGCTGGGTAAAGGCTTTCTGTTTTATCTGAGGTAGTACCTAAGATTTAAAAAACCTCCCACAGATTTATTTGTTTCTAGAGCCAGCACAAATGTCATAATAACAGTCTTTGGTTAAAGATCTATAATTATGCGGAATATAGGGATACTTTTACAGTTAACTGAAAAAATTACCTATTGTTTTATGCACTACTGTTTGCATAATTTCAAGAGTTAAAATTAAAGAAGATAATGCTTTTGGCCTTTGACTAGTCAAGACAATTATTATTGTCACCTCCCAAAAAACCACATCCTTTTGACAGCAGTCTTTCTTTTGGGCAGGTGTATTACCAGGGAAGCATTAAGAGACTACTGATATAAGATGACTTTATTCAGGTTATGATATCCTCATTATCGCATTCACAATACAATATACAGTGACATTAAAAAAGTGGTAGGTTTTCTCTGTAAGGATGAAAACAAATTTGAATTATTTGTTTCAAAAGATAGTAGAATTTCTCACAAAGCATTTTTATAATATATAGTTCAACATACACTTCCTTTATTACTATTAAATAAGCTAAGTATATCATTGATCATAAGTTATGATATAGGCACAGATTCACAGATAAAAAGATTTTGAAGGAATTTTCAAATTAGAGCGGCTCATCCTAATGATACTTAGGATCTGTCGCTAGTAATAAACTTTAAAAAAGGTAATTTTATATAAGGTAATTAATAAATGAACAAGAATTATACTCAAAAAATTCTGTTAGCGTTTACAAGTACACAGAGAATACGGGAATCTATATAATGAGATGTATAAACATAGAATTCAGTGATTCATTTGTAAAGATGATAATTATTGATTTAATTAGGACATCAAAACAGTAAAAATAAGAAATTATACTTCCTTAATTTTTCAAAAAATCTTCTATTTGTCCTGTGATTACTTACTCTGCTATATTGTATAAATGATAATTAATCATTTAAAAAGCTTGAATTAAACACTGAAAGATTATATTGTTTAGTTATAATTATGTCAGTAGGCAAACAAGTCGTTAGCTAAAACAAGTAATGTTGAACAGGGGGTATACATCAATAAAAATTAAAAAATTCACACCTCATTTATAATGTGACACTCATCCACCTCATTAGCAATTAGAGGTGCAATTTTTAAAACTGCTGGTTACTCTCAGTGGGATCTTAAGTTTTCTTTTGCTAATCATTATAATAAACCTTTAGCTAGGGAAACTGATAATTACCTACCTACTATTTATTGGCAAAGGCTGTTTGAAATGTTCAGACTGATTAATGTGATTATTTAATAATAACACAAATGATTGTTCAGTACTGTTTGTTAATGAGGATTGTGATGTTTAAAGGGGGTTCGAAAACACTGATATAATTATTCAGTATTATTTTAATTTTCATAAAAAAGATTTCATTTACTTAATTAAAATGTTTTCTTGTCATAGGAAGGATTGTACCTATTTAATTATTTTCTTTTTCAACTTCTTCTCTAAACATCTACATAGTAAATTATATCAAGACCTCGAAGACTAATCATGAATATAATTACTAAATTAAACGAACTTACCTTAAGTGAAGTTCTATTGTAATTATATGAAATGACTAGATTTTCCCGCGTGGCTTCGCTCACGTAGACTATAGAATATTTTGAATAGAATTTATTTATTTCAATCGAATTAATATAATCTAGGTAGTACTGCCCATGAGAACAATTTGTACTGCTTTGAGTCGATGCCACTACTTTTAGTGTCATTGTATAAGTAGAATTAGGTGCAGGGCGAATGACAGTCAATTATAATGTCGGTATAGCAATCATAAATAGTCGCCTATAATAATAATCTAATTCTAAAAGATTTCCAAGGAATTTTCAAATGAAAATCAAGGTACTTATAAGGTAAGTTTTTCTTTCAAATATAAAAGAACAAATAAAATTGAAATATCGAATTCTAATCCGATTTATATTTGACATTCCAATTTTAAAGGGTAATACATTGCACCAAGCCAGTTTAAATCAAAAACACTAAGGAGTATTGATATCAACTTCGATGCAAATCACCCCCAAAATAACTTTCTACCCTTTTTTAACCCCGTTAGGCGATGAGTTTAAAAAAAATATAAAACACGTGTTCCATCAATTTTGTAAAACAATGTTTATGCAAAATTTGAAATAGATTGGACCAAGGAATCACGTTGTCCCATACAAACTTTGCCCCCGTTTTTCACCTCCTTAGAAGTATAATTTCGAATAATCCTTTCTTATCGGATCCCTACGTCATACAAAGAACACACCCTCCAAGTTTCAGGTCTCTACGATCAGCGGTTTAGGCTCTGCGTTGATCCGTCAGTCAGTCAGTCATTCAGGACAAAGCATTTTATATGTATAGATTAGTCTTCGAGACTAACAACCCTCCCAAGCCCTAAAACAATTGAAGTTTGTTTTACCCTGGGATTGAAGTTGAAAAAGTATTTTGTATCCTAAATATATGACCATACATGATATATATGTGTATATATTTAGTATTTACATAGTCTAAACATCATATAGTCAGTCGACGCGTTTGATGTTTTCGGAAATGCCGACAACGTCTAGACATTCGTCGCGACGTAAAAAGTGTTAGGGTTGACACAGGACTAAAAACAAAAATATGTTTTTATAGTGTTTTTTTTGTAAGTATGTATAACACGTTATCAAAATTGGAAAACGTGGCCGCCATTTTGAAATTTTTATTTACTGGGCCGATTGCTTTCAAAATCGATATCTGAGTCCGCATGGTCTCCGAGTATAAAGCCGTTGTCAGAATTGAAAAAGGTGGCCGCCATTTTGAACTTTTTATTTACTGGACCGATTGCTTTCAAAATCGATATCTGAGAGTCCGCATGGTCTCCAAGTACAAAGCCACCCCTGAAAACCTAGAAAATGATACCCATATTGATTTTTACTAAAAACTTACGTCCGCCATCTTGGATCTCAAAATTAATGTCACATTCGTTATCACCGCCCCCGAAAACCTAGAAAACGATACCCATATTGATTTTTACTAAAAACTTGCGTCCGCCATCTTGGATCTCAAAATTAATGTCATATTCGTTATCACCACCCCCGAAAACCTAGAAAACGATACCCATATTGATTTTTAATATAAACTCGCGTCCGCCATCTTGGATCTCAAAATAAATGTCATATTCGTAATCACCGCCCCCGAAAACCTAGAAAACGATACCCATATTGACTTTTACTAAAAACTCGCGTCCGCCATCTTGGATCTCAAAATAAATGTCATATTCGTGATCACCACCCCCGAAAACCTATAAAACGATACCCATATTGATTTTTACCAAAAACTCACGTCCGCCATCTTGGATCTCAAAATTAATGTCATATTCGTAATCACCACCCCCGAAAATCTCGAAAACGATACCCATATTGAGTTTTTTCAAAAACTTGTATCCGCCATCTTGGATCTCAAAATTAATGTCATAATTATTTATAATCATCACACCCGTTGAAAAATTGAATCAACATTCAAAATTAAAATAAATAAAATGTGCCACCCACTGAAAACAAATGACGGTGTAGTACCCGAATGGAGTATGGAAAAAGGTACTGACAGCCGCGGCCCCCCCTCCGTCCCTAACCCCACACACCCCGCACGATTGCTCTATCTAGACGTGTTCGTTGGACTACTGTAGGGAAAGAGCTCTTTATACTGTGGTATTTATTCCAGAATTGCTCTAAATAGAATGACGTAAGCTGGGTAGTGTTGCCAGCGCAACCTTTTTTATTTTCAGGATTGAATCCTCTGAAATTCGCGTGTCATACAGTAGAAGTAGTGGGACTACATAGTAAATTATATCAAGACCTCGAAGACTAATCATTTCATATAATTACAATAGAACTTCACTTAAGGTAAGTTCGTTTAATTTAGTAATTGTACTGAAAAACACTCATATTATTTTTGAAAGAGTATGAATTATAGATATTTCTGAAAAGAAGTCAAACACTTAAGCCTTAAATTTACTTTCAGAAGCTGTTATATTATCATGCCTTATAAATCAATTATTGCTTAGAAACACAAACTCTCGGAATCTGTTAAGTGTTTTGATAATTATGACTTGTTACTACCAATCCTAAGAATTTGAAACATTTATCGGGGGCACTACACATCACTTCAAACTTTGCGAACAACAGTATAATTCAATCAAGTTATATAATAGAGTTTACACTTACACTTCAAAACCCAGGCACGCACCTCTGACTTTTCGAATTCATGTGCGTATTACAAACTAATTATCACTTACTTAATCAATGGAAAACATCATGAGGAATTTTCAGAGGTATGTAAAACCATATCCAGGATGTTCATTAAGAATACCATAACGAAGAAAGAGAAAAAAAAATGAAGTCGTACTGAATACGGTTTCAGCCTGTTACTGTCCTACTGCAGGAATGATCGAGCACTCTACCTCATTGCGTTTTAGCGATTTCAGACCAAAAAGTCCAGGTTTCTTTACAAGATTTCCCTTCAGGATCAGTGTGTCTTACAATAATTTAAAAAGTACATGTGACACATGATACATGCCAGGTGCTAAACCCGCACCCAAGAGCTTGCAAAGCTAGTCCGTAGCTAATTCGCCACCACGACTATTTGGAAAGTAATCGTATTCGTTTTTTTTATACAAATTTATGATAAGTGGTTACCGTTACCTATGGACGCTTACAACATAACATACCACAACATATTACGTGCGCGTCATAGTAGAGAAGTGACCTGTTACAATCCGCAACTCTGCAACATTATGTCAGCCTAGTTCTGGCTCGTCTAGCCAGGTACATTTCACGTACCGTGCAATTCCAAATACATTTCCAGAAATCCTTTGGGAAATACAAACTCTAATACAGTCGGGCAATAAAACATTGTTCTGCGTGTTCCCATGTAAATCCCATAACTACATTTGAGCCACAAATCTCGGTTGACTTGTAGTTTCAGGCCTCAAGCTTTAGCCTCTCCGGTAACCTTCCAAAAGGGATCAATTGACTATTCACTATAGATTGTATTAGCCGACGTTACAATGTGACTACGTGAAACAAATAGAATATGCTTGAATGAAATTTTCGGACGTGATCTTCTCACGATGTTGTAGGAAGGAAAATAAAAATATTGTTTCGCCTGTAATCCCACAGAGACACAGTCTAAAAGAATATCATACGTATTACAATTCTTCACGAATAATGGCATTGGAATAGTGTTACTATTACAGCATTGCGTGGTTGTATAAACTTTTTACTGCCATATCTGCGCCAAATGTGGTTTTAATTAGTCCTTTGGCACTAATTTTAACTCTACTTCACTCTTTAGGAGATTTTCATTTTAGTTTTTCATAGAAGCACTTTTTTGCCAGTACGCCTTGTGAAGCGCAGAACACAGAGATTTTTACGCAAGTAGATTCTCTTTCTAGGACAATATTAAAAGTTAAATCTTATATATATAAAAGAAAGTCGTGTTAGTTACACCACTTATAACTCAAGAACGGCTGAACCGATTTAGCTGAAAATTGGCAGGGAGGTAGTTTAGAGCTAGGAGAAGGACATAGGATACTTTTTTTTTTAAGAACGGCTGGACCAATTTTCATGGTTTTTGATTTGTAGAGGTAGCGTAGGGTAGGGTAGGGGTAGAGTAGGGTAGGGGTAGAGTAGGGTATCGGTAGCATAGGGTAGGGGTAGAGTAGGGTAGGGGTAGAGTAGGGTAGGGGTAGAGTAGGGTAGCGGTAGAGTAGGGTAGGGTAGGGGTAGAGTAGGATAGGGTAGGGGTAGAGTAGGGTAGGCTAGCGGTACAGTAGGGAAGGGGTAGTGTAGGGTAGGGTAGGGGTAGATTAGGGTAGGGTAGGGGTAGGGTAGGGGTAGAGTAGGTTAGGGGTAGAGTAGGTTAGGGGTAGAGTAGGGTAGGGGTAGAATAGGCGTTGAAGTAGAATAATCATGCGTACGAAGTCGCGCGGGGCAGCTAGTAATATATATAATAAGTCTTCGTACTATCAAACTTTTCTGGCGCTCGTGGCCCTGTGGCGCGCGGTGATTGACTCAAGTTAGGCAGCGCTTGACACGGCCAGTCTATGGATGGGTAACCATTTGTGGCACTTGTTTTGTCTTTGTGCCTTAGAATGTATGATCTGCGCGTGAACCAGCACTTTAACTGCTTTAAATGAATTTTTACTTAATGCCATTTTTTTGTATGAAAACATGTTTCGATCAAGCTGAAATTTTGCTGAAACTTTGTAAAGTTGTCCTTCTTCAATTAGATTTTTCATAACTATATTCATTGATTTTATATCTTTAATGTGCGAGCGAGATAGCAAATTAGCCAGTATCCGCGCCTTATCGACCTCCACGCGAAAAAACTGCAAGTAAAAACCCAGTATAAAATAAAATTATGATATAACAACTTCAACAATGGAAGCTATTTACATCAAGCAAGTACCTAAATAAATTTGCTTCATCAATTACATTGTAGTTTCAAAGCAAACATAAGTACCTACCTTTATTAAATCGCCCGCTTTTCTTCGAAGTAAAGTCACAACAAAAAATTGTATATTTACGTGAATATTACACGAGTTGTTACTATCTAGAAATATTTAAAGATAGTGATCTAAATCTGAAACGTTGGGGGAATACTAAAACTGAAATAAGTATTTATATTTTTACTCAGGAGCAAAACACGAATCAAGCGTGTCAATCTACTTTTTTTTCGCGTTTTATCGAAGTTATTATTTACGTTATGGTTTCCAGCCTAATAATAGACCACCCCTACTCATTCCGCGGTTGTCGTAAGAAGTGACAGGGAAAAACCTGGGGAATACCGGCAACAGCATCTTACTGTGTAAATCCATCCATCTGCTACTGCGATCGCCAACCCGCTGCCCAGGCGTGGTGATTAAGGGCAACACCTTATAATGACCGCACAAAATAAGTGATGCGTATAAGAAGAGGCCTAGGTCCAGCAGTGATTCAATAGGAATAGGATTTCTGAACCTACTACTACTATTTACACTCAACCTAATTAATAATCATGAAAATTAAACAATTAAATACTAAAGTCACAATTAAGCGTCAAAGAATTCCTACCCACCACAGCCCATGAAACTGGCAGCATTGCCACGCTGGATGGCAATGCTGATTCTTTGAGACACGAATAAATCGGCCCTCTGGTCACTTGTGCTGTTGACTAGGCTCCGAGCATTTTTTTTATAAAAACTAAGTACTAACTTTATTAGCCCGCAGCTTCGCTAATTTATTTAGAATTTCGTAATACTAAAAAATAGATTCTAAACACACGTGGCGCCATCTATTATATAAGATCGTTATTGTCGTTTTCCTAGGGATCAGTACATTTTTTCGAGACGATAGGTACCGGGTTAAATTTCAGGAAGATCGGTTCAGTGGTTTGGCGTTAAAAGGTAACAAACAAATAAACAAACTTACTTTTGCATTGATTGAAGAAAATAGAATATTTAACTACCTACTTAAGTTGCAAAGATTTTAAGCTAATATAGTAACAATAGGCACTTATTTATCACATCACTGGACACTAGTTGCTACAACGTTATAGGTAATAACACTTTTGGGCGAAGTCCCATTGAGTGCTATTAATTAGTAGCTAGCAGCTATTTTGTAGTTCAAGAGGAGGTAAACTACAATTTGATCTACAAGGTTAGACATGAAACTTAATAGCTCTAATAAAACTACTAGTTAATAGCCCTCTCTATGAGTACGCGCCCTTGGCAAAAGTTGAGTATTTGTACAAAATAACTACAGTTAGTAATATTATATTACACTTTGACTATAATATTAAGTTTATGAAGCCTAGCTATATTAAGTTTACCTCATCCTTAATAAATTAAAGATTTATCGTACGGTAAGTTTTATTTTAAATTATCTCAATGATGACAAAAATACTCGACAAACTAGTAAAAACTATTTAATTTATCGATGCACCGCGTTCGGTAACCGAATCTCCGGATTAGCACGGCATTGGACTCGTATTTACCCATGACTTTACCAAGTCTCGTCCTATGTAATACGCTTTACGCAAATTACATAACGAACTTTGGGCACACATCGAAGAGCCGGGGTTTAAGCGGTAATTCAATTTTGATTCTGACTGTGCTAATTAAAAATCCTGTTAGACGAACCAACTTTTCCACAACATCAAGATAAAATCCTATTTCCCTGATCCTGTTATAAAGCCTGCGAAGTATTTTTAAAATTCACTAAACTTCGAGTATTTTGGGCTTCACTTTGCTACGGTGTCTGTCTGTGTCACAGTAAATTATTTTGGTATCGCAGACACTATCGATCCACATGCGCTAACTTTTAACTTAAAATAACCCTAGTGGGTAATTCAATCATTAAGTTAGCTAACGTACTGTGTTAACTAAATTATGATGGTTGTTATTTAGTTTTGGGTCACATAAGACATTTTGATTCGCATATCTCAAGGTACAACATTTGGACTGCCATATTTGAATAAAGGCTCACATATATTTCATGTACATATAATTCTCCAAAAATATTTTTGATAAGTTATAGAGTCAAACCAGTGAAACGATCTACTAGTCTTGCGGTTCTTCAGCAACGTCATATTATCGTCATATATCATTGTGGTATGTACTTATACAAGTCAGTAGTGCAAAGGGACTCCTTAAAGGAGAGGGAGAGGGAAGGGTTAAATTTAGTTTTAGGTTCTTTCTACTTTTCTTTTTGAAGTGATCAAATAAAAAACCCGAAAAATGTAAGTACATAGGTATCAATGGGATAAACAGTATCATCAGAGCTTCAATGATAAAAAAATTTAATGTTTTATTTCGATCGATTAAATATAACTTTACGACCGTGCCTGCATTCTTATACCAATAGGTATGACAAAGTACCTAGTAACTTTTTTATGTTTATAGGGTCCCGTAGTAAACCTAGAATCCTTAATGTAATTTCATCATGTCCGTCTGTCTGTCACAGCCGTTTAAAAAAATCCTTGACTTAAAATTAGTCGTCGTATTTTGTATTATAAATTTACGAAATAAAATTTTAAAAAGGTAAATTTCAGGGGGGCTAAGACATTTAAAATGGTACTTAATAAATATTTTATTTCATGATTGATGATTACATCATTTAAAAAAATTCCTTTTCGATTTGAGAAAATATTTTTATGAGATAAGCTACGGCGGCTATTTAAGCCGACGTATTTTTAAAAATGTGCAACAAAATCTTTCTGTAAACAGCAGACCACTTCTTTATGAAGTGTAGATATTCAATTTACTTTTGTTTTTCAGGTTTAGAATGAAATTCCAAAAGGTCGTATCCGTATCAAAACAACGCAGTAAAAAACTGTCGTATTAAATTTGCAGCAACAGCGTGCGATAGCGACACGCTGCGCTGATGGTCAAACAGGCACTGGCTAATTGAATTTTCTGGAGGGCACGAACCGCTAGGAAATATTTCACCGAGACTGCATAATCCTACTGTGCGATATTTGCGTGCCTCGCTCTATATGAACTTGATATTAAAAAGAAAAATATTCTTTATGCATGTCTTCAAAATCATTTTCTTTATAAAAAAATTACCTGCTAAAACACAATCACACTCGCGGCCTATGGTTTCCATACTGTTGCATTTTGACTTTTTATTTTATTTATCTTAAAAGCTGCTATAGTAGCTAACGGTTATTTTGAACATCCTACCTATTACGATAAAAAGAAATAGCCCTTTGTGTGACGGGACAAGCGAGACGGTCTTACACACCATTACAACTAACAGCATCAGGTATTGATGCCGTCGTCACGGAACTAGCACTTCGAACTTAGTATAATCACTTGCAGCATGCAAAATGAACGAAGCTTTGCCACGGGGTACTTAGGTATAGTTCATACAAAAACAAACATGGCATTAGAAACTAATAGTCGTAGAAATCACTTTATTTTAAGAAACTCCCCGACAACAAAGGAGTTGTAAACTTTAGTAAGTAAATCACGTGCGCTGAATGATCTCAACATTATTGATTTAAAACTCCGACTGCACCACAGCTACGTATACGTTTCGTTTCATAAAATAACGCATGTTTTATTTCACAATGCAACACTGCACAAAAGAGCGCTAGCTCGCCAAATATAGAGGATATAAATATACACACCACAACCTCCTGACAAATAGTAACATTCGTCAAGTTTACTTACCGTAGCCGAACGGTCGTGTGAATACCAATGTAATTTATCCTAGTGTAACTTTGAAACATTTTGACGAAATTCAGTAGGTACAGGTAAAGGATATTAGCTATTCATCAAGGTGTCGGTGGAAGCAGCTCAAACACCGAGGTACAGGTTCGCGCACAGCTGCCCATTGCCCCGTAATCCGATTACCGGCACTGCACTGTGTCGCTTCCTGTTCGTGCTATCAACAAGGTATGCGGCAAATAGTGTTGGATGCTTCTGTTAGATCCATTAGCATAGCACACTTCATTCCAACCCACTTGAATCAAAT
The DNA here is from genome assembly GCA_936450705.2 of Protodeltote pygarga. NCBI lineage: Eukaryota > Metazoa > Arthropoda > Insecta > Lepidoptera > Noctuidae > Protodeltote > Protodeltote pygarga. The sequence continues at coordinate 6,428,431 of OW388249.2, read as the reverse complement.
CATGTTTTAATTAAAAAATACTCCCTTCTTATTTTTTAAATCTATTTTTAACTGAGCTTGCAGTCATAATGTACAATATTGTACGTACGCCAAAAGACTGCCACAATAAATGTCATAATTTTTGCTTACGCTAACTTTTTAAGTTTTAAGTTCAAGCAACCGAAACTGTGGCATAAGCGCGTTAAAAATAACGAACAAAATATTTTACATAAAGCAAGTTTACAGGGTGTACCAACTTAAAAGTTGTAAGTGCATCCAACAAATCCAAAACTGTGTTCACACAGAAAGTACGTAGTTGACAAGAATGACGCTCGCTGAGTCTACCCCTATCAGTCTTCTCTTTGTCCCGAACGTAAGTACGTAAATAACTTTGGTAGAATGAAGAAATCTGGTTCTTCAAGTTTAATTTCATTCTCGTGCCGCTTTATACAGTTTATTTGTGCTCAACGATTCCCCAATTTACAAGATCGGAATGTCATACTTAATTGATTGTTCATTTAGAACACGACGTACAAAAGAGCAGTTATTTTAAAATCAATCGATGTAAATGCTAAGCTTCTGCATAACAATTGACTGAAACATTCATCGTGTAAGAAGACACTGTAGAATAAGGCATCATATACTCGTAGAATTTCTTATAACTTCGTAAGCAAGCATATTAAAAACAATTTTAAATGCGAAGCGGACAGAACGTAATGTCAAGAATTTAATAACATGAAAATAAGTATTTACCGCGAAATAAAAGAAATTGAAGGAAACGAATTCATTTCCATTCTTCCTCTAATTACACTTTTTGCTTCACAGTAACGCCTGGCGCGGTTTAAACCGGCCAAAGTTTATGAAAAACTTCACTTGCATACAAACTAGTTCCATTTGCGAGTGTTTTGAAACAAACGCCGCTTTATCCTGTAAGGTTCTCAATGTGGTTTCGACATGTGCCGGTACAATTAGAATGTGCAATCGAAATTTGCCCCGGGGGCACCCTACACATTCGACATTGCTATTCTATGCACACCATAGGCCAAACTCAGCTTGGATTCGTTTGTTTAATAGAAAGTATCTCGATGTTTCTAAAATACTGGTAAACATCGTTTTTTATTTGTGCTAGAAATTTCAACAAAGTACTAATAAGCTATTGTTTTTTTTTTAATTTGAGTTTGATGAAAACAAAGCTGGTGTTTTTGGACTGGTTTTCTAACCGAGCTAAACTTATTAAAATCTACCTGACCACATCATTCGTAGCCTAAATTTCACGTAAGTACGTAATACAATTTTACCCTCTTTTTATACAAACAAATCCGTTTTAAACACTCTGAGTAAATTACCCCAACAGCTTTATCGGATCAAATAAAACCTCTGTGCGAACGCTTAAATGTGTTCGTGGAAGCAGCCAGTGTATTTTAATTTATATTCAGTACACGGTTGTTTCAGAATACGTCGTATCTTCACGGGCTGGCAAAACATGCAGCTCGGCAGCGGCCCACGTTGAAACTGTACAAAGTTATCTACGATCGTAGACTCCAGATGTAAAACAAAGTGTTTTACTACACCACTCCTCAACTAATGATATAACTCATTAGTCGTTTCTATGGCTGAAACGAATGGACGAATGATATCATACTTTTATCGTCATCTGAGTATCTATCTAATGTTGTAAGTCGAAATTACAGTCTTTTACAAATATTTTTAATGAAATTTCTCGGTTTTGACTAACAGCGATAAAAATTCTACGGCCATATTTTTAATTTGCAATGAGCAAACGAATAGTCGTTAGCTCGGTCAAAAAAAAAAACAAACAAAAAAACGATCGATATTTGTTAGCAAAATTACTCGGAAGCAAATGTTTGTTCAGCCAATGAAATAAAAACCTAAGAAATTCGGTTTTAACAACGCCAGAAATGAATAAAAAATGTTATGAAAGTGGAAGCAATTTTTTATTTGCTCTCTCTAGTGAATAGACTACAGACTATTATAGTGACAACTTTGAAATACATAGTTTTAAAAGCATACACCCGCAACTATAAAACTAAGTGTCAATATTATAAAAACTATGTTTTTCACGCTTATAAGCTTAAGGCGCTGTGCACAGTCAAGTTTGGTATTACAAAGGGGGTGAAGCAGGATGAAGTGGGAACGAGCCGCCCCGCCCATGGGTCCCGCCCCTTCCGTCTATTGCAAGCTTGAAGCAAAATAATAGATTGCGAGGCATCGCGCAAAACTCGCCATTGCGTAACGTCCATTATAAATAAAAGCGTAGGTAATTTCGTCAGTAATATCACAAGTGCATTTGACCTATCGTGGCAATGACCCGCTTGAAATGAGCGTGCCCGCGGCAACCTCTAGGTTCGAACCCTATCAGACATCGTATATTTTTGAATTTTTATAATACGCAATATAATAATTAGTAATTACCTACATATCTTCTTTTTGTTATTTTTTAAAATATTTATGTTCATAATTTTGTTTTCTTATTTTTAAAATAATGAAACAATAATTGTTATTTTCTAGAAAAGATTACATCAAAAATGTGCAAAATTGAAAAAAAAAACTGTAAAATTTTGAAAATAATTATTTATGTACATATATTATATTTATATCAAACAAAAAAATAGACAAAAAGTAAAAAAACAATTTATTTAAAAAAGAAATCTTTTTACTCCAAAGAAAAACCATTAAAATTGCATTATAATTGTTTAAAAAATAAGAAAATCAACAAAAATAAAAATAAAAAAAAGTAAAATAACAAATAAGAAAATCAGCAAAAAGTAATGCTCGATGCAGGATCGAACTCTACTCATACACTATAGTAGTTGACTACATCAACATTCTAGTCCGCTAAACCATTTAGACAGTAATGGTAGTGATCAAATTACATTTCTCCTTGATGGTCAGAAGCTTGAATAAGGTAGATGTCTGATTTAGATGTCAGACATCGTACATTTTTGTATTTTTATAATACACAATATAATAATAAGTTGGTACTTACACCTACATATTTTCTTTTTGTTATTTTTTAAAATATTTATGTTAATATTTTTTTTTTCTTATTTTTAAAATAATGAAACAATAATTGTTATTTTCTAGAAAAGATTATATCAAAATTGTGCAAAATTAAAAAAAATGTAAAATTGTATAAACAATCATTTTATGTACCTATATTATATTTATCAAACTAAAAATAGACAAAAAGTAAAAAACTATTTATTTAAAAAAAAACTTTTTAGGTACTCTAAAGAAAAGCCATTAAAATTGCATTATAATTGTTTAAAAATAAGAAAATCAACAAAAATAAATACTGAACATTTATTTCAGACAAGAAAATAGAAAAAAAAGTAAAATAATAATTAATAACAATTATTTCAAATAAGATAATCAACAAAAAGTATCGCTCGATGCGGGGATGGAACTCCCAACCGGTCGCTCTCGTAGGTCACATGTGCAACGTTCAAGACCACTAAACCAATTGGACGGTATTGATGGTGACGAAATTACATTTCCCAATATACAGCTTTCAACAACAAACAAGATACGTAAATAATTTCTGAGCGGGGGCGGAACAAAATGACATAGGTCCATCTAGCAGCGCGCCTCAGCGGTCACTGTCGCTCCGCGTAGAAATGAAAGAGAAGGGATAATGGCGTGACGTTTGGTTCGACTCGTCCGAATTATTTATCAGTAAATATATTAATTCCTACTAATATCTTATTTCAATCGATAAATACAAGTGAGGGCTCCCTTTATTATTATTTATTACGTAACTGTTATAAATTTCATCAAGATTGGTTTATAAATAATAGAGATAAAATTGCAGGAATGTTAATTTTAATGGTTGTTTTATGATTTTTTTTTATCGAAAAAAAATACCAAAAACGTGTTTTAAAGCCGTGAGTTCTCTCATAAATATGATCGAGAATAACATATATTTTTTTTGCTACTCTAAAATGTATACATTAGGCTAAAAAACTGTTTAATTAAGCCTATTTTGACTGTGCACAGCGCCTTAAAACTATGTTTGTTAAAGAACAATCTAACGAATATTCTTTTCTCGATCAATGAAAATCTCAGCATGTTTATATTAAGTAACTTAGTTTAGTACTTTGATTTTTGTGCAAATATATAGTGATTTTATGTAAAATATTATGTTAAATGGCACATTTGATGATAATTGTCTTTTGTATTTTGATTCTAATTTGTAATTATAGATACCATTATTACGATGTCATATAAACTGAAACGTGTACTCTGAATATTAACTATTATATCAGTATAATCCTCTACGGCAAACAGTAACAAGATTGTTGTCGAATGCCCATCGGGCTAACAAACACTAATTAACCAAATTCCAACATTCATACACGATCGCATCACAGAGCTTACACGCATCACATACATTTCGCCAATTCTATAGAGGGCGAGCCAATTGCCATTAACCTGCTGTTACTGAGAATTTCCTAATGAAAAAACCGAATAACACCTCACCTTACACGAGGACCTCGCGGTTAGCGGTCTTGTGACTACCAAACTAACGAGACAGTCTTAATTATATTAGTCTTACAATAATTGTCTATATCTATCCTTTATTGTCCCACTGAAAGGCTTATTGAAGTCAAAGCTATGGAATGAAAAGGGTTTAGTCGACCACGCTGGCTCAATATGGATTGGCAGGCGGCACAAACCGACTCACAACAATTAAGAGAGTTTATTCACATAATTGGTGAGCGGTTGGTAGACGGGGTATATTCACGTAGAGAACACTGTTATCTCAATTAATTCCAGTACACTAACTATCATAAGACAATATTATTTATCTACAGTTTAATTCAAAGACTTAAGATGGAGCAGAGGTTTTGTAAAATGTGTTTAAATTCAGAGGCTTGGGTTAAAGTGACTCGTGGATTCTTGAAAAAAAATATCACAGCGGCGTATCTCAACAAAGATAAGCCATCTACTCAGGAAAATAGATTTCCTATATATAGTCTACAATTGTATGCACAAACAAGACTCTCACTCTTGAAACCTCACTCTTGTAATCCAAACCGACGGCTTTACGTGCTCCTCGGGACACGAAGTAGGTGATAATAATTTATTATACCTACCTACGCTATAACTTAAGAAAGTCAGAGGTGCGAACTTTGGGTTAAAACAAAACAATTGCTAGGCAACGATCATCCCACAGGATATCACTAAGCTACATGAAGGAGGAAAAAAAAATTGTTACATGACTAATAAGTCACAAAAAAAATAGAATCATTATTGTACATCAATTTAATGTACCTATAACATGTGTAGAGTGAGTAAACGCGTTATTATGAGCACCCCATTAAACTTGTCGCAAGTTTTGTATCACGGATGTGTAGCGGGACCTGGGATGTCCAAAATATTCAATTGGCGTATCCTACGTTGGCCACCGGCCAGGCGCCCCTGCATATTGATGTGCCAACTTTTACCGCCGACTCAGCTCATCGATGCAAACTTCACCCGCCGACCTGCCAAACTATAGCCTATGCGTTGATCGCCAGAGTTTAATGACGTAGCTTCAGGCTAACAAAATGTCCATTACGATGCTCACTGACGGTTAGCTCCAAACGAAGCGCATGTTATTAGAAATTCCGCGGATATTGAAATATCGGTAGCTGTAAAAATGCTTTAACCATCCCATGTTCAAATTTATCACCAGGTATTTCAAACGAGTTTTCGGTGAACAGATTTATAATTGGAGGAAATTCTGTGAATACGATAGCGCATATACGTTGACAAACCGAAGGATTTTCTACGTATTTTGTCTGTACGTTCACCAAAGCTGATTAAGTTCGTTATGACTTCTAAGGCAGTTAAGTGTTCTTAGTTATTTATTTCAAAGCTTATTGTTCGTTTTCCTTTTTACGAACCACGTTTTTTTACAAACTAACAACGTTGTTACATTAGATAATACTTTATTAAATGTATTTCAAACAATGACATCTTGAGTCTATAAAAGCAATTCAAAATACATCGTTGTTACTAAATGAACCACATAAATTATAGACAGTATAATCAATATTGTTTTATTTTTATATCTAACCTTCTACTGGGGCGGCGAAAACGTCGATTCTTCATAAAGTTTTCCAATATGACAGAGATTATTATGGCGGCACGAAAAGCAAACTATCGGTTTTCATAAATCGAACAAAGATCAACTTTGATTTGATGGATGACTCGGCTGCGTTTGCGTTCGGAGGTTCCCGCGAATCCATCCCTGGGGAATCGAAATGCGTCACGAATAAAATTAATGTAGTTAAAATACTTGTTGATTTGTACAGGTCGTTCAAAAACTGAACAGGTTGATTATCAGGGTACTGTCTAATTATACAAAAAATTGACAATCCCCAGCTATAAGCTATTATTTTGCAAATATATATATTTTAGTATAGCTGCCATGTGTGCCATGGTGGCTTGCTATAATATAATATATAGCACAGTATTTTAATATACCTATATTATAACTACGTCTGTGATGGGTTTTACAAGTAAACTCGGTGATCTTTAAGCTTAATTTCAAACATTTTTCTAAATGACCACCTACTGAGAAAAAAATAAACTTTGTACTTTCCCTGGAATTTCCAAATTGGCTTTACCTGCTTATCATATCTTCAAATAGCAGGTTTTATCTTTGGGCACAAGATTTCTTTCTCCTTACTTTAAAACCGTAGGTATAACTGCCTATAAACCGTAAAAGGGTCAAAGGAAGTATAAGACTGCCAAAGCTACTGTAAGAAGAAAGGTAAGAAGTATTTTATCTATAAGTAAGGATTTTGCAAAAAAAGAAAGTTTTTTTTTAGTTTTTATGGCCACCAATGCTGTCGAAATAACAAATAAATTCGAGCTTTCTTCATCAAAAAGATGGAAATTTTGAGGATAAGGAAGCGTTTTAAGTTTGAAAAAAAATAAAGCTGACGGTTGCCAACAATTACAATATCAAAAGAATCGACTTCCGTAATATATTTTTCCTTAGCTACCTTTCTTGAGGTTTGCAGAATATCTAAAATATTTGTTTATCCAGTTCACAGCTATATTATATTCCCACTATTGAAGAAGTATAGTTAAACGGTATTGGATACGGTGGTCAAACGATTGGTTTTATCAGTGAACAAAGAAATTGAATCCTACAATAAAAAAAAACTCTGTCGATGGTGGATCGCTTTGATTAAATATGGATGTTTGAGCATTTGATATCTGAAACCAGATATATTTTTGTTTTTGCCGGCTCGACCGAAGTGCATTCTCTAAAAGAATATCCCCCCTCCTCTCCCCCTTTCAAAAATCTGCAAGGCACTTACAATTCCCCTGGTGATTCGGACGGCGGTGATCACGTCCTAACTGGTAACCCGCCTGTTCTTTTACCCATTTTTACCCGACTACAAAAAAAGAGGGTATGATTATATAAAATTAACTAAATATTGTAAAATATCGGTAAAGTACTTATACATTCTCTAGCTTTTAGTACAAAAGCTTACATGATCCAATACTGCAGCTTCATAGTTACAGTATTTGATCATGTCTTATATCTAATGTTATTAAATTCTACATTTTATACAACCGACATTTTCTGCTTCTATAAAATGTTTGGGCTTCTTGAAGAGAATGACCGTCCTTTGTTTATTACTTGTGATGCTTTTGCACTGCGATAAGCTGCTCTATTGAACATTTTACAAGTGGCGGACCCTATGTAGCTGTGGTCTTTAGGTACTGCCCTTCTAAGTCAAAACCTTTTTTGAATAATTTGGCATTTTGTTGAGTATTGAGCAAGTGTCTATTGTTGGATTAGGTTTGATCGCCTTAATACAAAATAATATATATACTTAATATTAACGAAATATCAGAAGACCATTAATGATTATTGATTACATCAATAACAATGGAATTTTAAATTGTAATACCTACTTATTTCGATCGCAAAATAAGTGTATTCCAACTCCAATAGGTAGATCAAGTTTTAATTGTCTATTTCTATGTTCTGGACAGATTGTTTGTTTAATTTTCACAAATTACATAAAATATACAAAGTTATTAATTAGTTCCTGCATGTTCTATCGTAATATTGAAAAATAACATTAAAAAATGGTAATAATGATAGTAAAATTTCTCAATACCGCCCGGTATTGTGAAACAGAGCGTTCTTACTTGTATATTTGTAAAATATACACAATCAATCAACTATTGAAAATACTGCGATGGAATCTAAAATGGAAAGCGACGCGTGAAAAGCTCATGAATAAGGGAACCATTTGAATTTTGAACTAGTCGAGAAAGGTTAGCTACATCCCGTGAGTAAAGCGTAAACAGTTTCTAACTGAAACATTGAAAACTTATTAACCCTTTAAAGTGATTTGAAAACAACATTGAAATTCATCGTTGTCTTGGCCAATAGACAAAGAGTCAACCAATCTATTTGTCTTTAAAAGAATATACCCTCGAGCAATAGTAGCATAGTAGAATAATCGCATTTATATTTATAATTGCGTTTTTCGTTCATGTCTCAATTTTTCAATTTACAATAAGTAATAAGGGTTTACTGAGGAAACTCATCCTCACCGGGCCGTTAACGCTGTTTATCATGAAGAAGCAGTGGCACCTCAATTCTAATAAAATAAAGTCCTTAGAAACTAAATCCCTTACCGTAATCATTAAGTAATTACTTGTGACATAATAATTCCCTTCAGAACTTCATAAGCTTTAGGTACATTTACATTTACTACTTGAAGTTAAAGAGGAATTTTGTTAGAAATTACGGCAACTCACCGGACCGCGTTGAAGTTCTATATGTTCGTGAGAAAAGAGCGGAAACTGAAACTTTTGCTGGCTCGACTCGTATTACGGGCGCCGCTAGCACGCCCCAGAGGCCTAACCTCTTTTCTTATAACTTAAAGTCCTTACTTTCGTGAATAACTATAACGTCTAAAACGTGTTTGTAATTACATAATGGCTGCCATGATATTTAAGAGAAACACGTTTCAAGACGAATAAAAGTAAAATGTTTAAATATTTTAAAGTAAATGGCGGAAAATTCAACGGGACTTGTTTTACTATTTGAGACAAACGGTTCGTAGATAGATTAGGTATTTTAATGATAGTAGATCCTGAACATAGCTTAGTGATCCAGGTACTAAAAGATAAATTGAATAGCTCAATAACTGTTAGAATTGGTTTATTTATGATTTACATTCAAATACTTTACCCTTAAAGTAGTGCAAAATTATAACACTTAAAAATTAATTGTTGCAGCTGCTGCTGAACCGGTAAAAAGGGTGCTGCATGCGGCAGTATTCTAAAATATTGAAAATATTGAACTAAATGTGATGTGGAAGTTTCAGGTAATAAAGTGTGTCATCCCGTCATCCGCAGCGAGAGTGGCACACATCTCATGATAATACGACACTTTTACTCTTTATGACGGCATTAGCTACAGTAACTAAACTGAATGGTTTGATTTAAGCTGTAACCGTGATCTTTCTACACTGATTTTTCACAGTTTTAGTATTTTAGGGTAGGGTAGGTAGGGGTAGAGTAGGATAGGGGTAGGGTAGGGGTGGAGTAAGGGCCGGATAGTGTAGGACTAGAGTGGGGTCGGATAGTATAGGGTAAGGTAGAGGAGAATAGGCGTAGTAGTGGGATAATTACGCGTACAAAGTCGCGCCGGGCAGCATATAGTTTCTTCTAAAACAAAAGTCTCGAAAAATGGCTTATAATCAAAACCTCGCCCCATAGTGAGCCCGCCAGTAATCGAGCTAACAAAACTAATATTAAATCAACTCATATAAACAAAGTTCCTGCAAATTGCTCCGTGTAGTAAATTTGCTTTCATTAAAATAGTAGGAGTGCCGTAACGACTTGCCCATACCTACTATGAATATTCAGCGAAGCTCATATTGCTAGATGAAGCTTCAAAGGGTTTATCTGAGCGATAAATGCTTTAATTCCTTGACGCACGTAGTTATTAACAAAGCCCCGAAGTGCATCTATACGCGTTCTGTGGCACTACAGTTACATTTAAACTAATGTTCGTGTTATGCACGTAAATAATATAAGAATCTATATACTTCAGCTGTACAAGTGTACATTTTTACAACTATTTATAGTAGACTACATTTCAATCTTTTACATTAAACTAAAAAACCTTTATTTTTAAGCGATAATTGAAAAGTTACATTGTAATTTCTTATAGTAACTAGTTTTTAAAAAGATATTGAGACTGCCTCGTTACACTTTTAAAAGTTTTTCAACATTTATCAAAAGTCCTTTCTTGATAATTTATTTCTTTAAGTTTCGAAAGTTTCGTAAGTACGTAATTAAGATATTTCGACAAAAAAAACTTGTAAAAAGCTATTATGTTCAGGTGATAAATGGGTACTGAAAATATTACTTAATTCTAATTTTAACAAGTAACAACATTTTCTAAATCCCAATAAAAATAGTTGAAACCACAAATTACTAAAGGAAACAGGACAAAATTGGATTTGAACAAAGAAAAGGGCGGATAAAGCAACAAAGTGCGTAAACAAGGGGGTCTCATTGGTTTTATTTGAAAAGTTTCGATGATCGCGGTTTACTACCGCCCCTCTTCACGAACAACGTCTTCATTAGATAAAATCAGGTTAGAAATTTTACATTATCTTTGGTGCGAATAAACAGAGACAGAATAATAAGCATCAGAAATTGGTGGAACGGGATGAGGCATAAAACATCAAAAACTTCGGTAGTGTAATAATTCATTAGCTTTTGTAGCTTACGCTTACAAAAATATTGGCAAACTTGTAATACCTACATATTTTAGGATAATAAATAACCCTTCGCTGGGATCGAGATGTAGAAACTATTGTTGTCATATTTCTCGATCACAATAGCAAACAAAATGGCGCAGTATTCAGTAGTGGCTTCAGATGACTTGCCGTTTAGACATGAACCGCTCTCATAATAATCTATTCCATCAACGGCGTCAGATAAGATTGTTCCATCATTATTGAGCTGTAATTAATCTCTGTCATTGTTACCTCCGTCTGCTCCAATCCTTAGCGATGTAGACCTCCCTCTTTGTTATACTCCATTACTTATTTCACTTTATAACCATCGCAGCGTAATGCGAAGCGAGAAACATCTTCATTGAACTGTTTGACGTTATCTTAGTGAAATCAAAGCATTCTAAATGGTCCCTCATATAATCGGTCAGGGAAACATTATTATGTCATCCATAAAATGATCACTTACTAATGTCTTAAACTCATTGTCCAAATGGACGGCAATCCGTCACAACTGTAGAGAGATCAGGCGCAGGACCAACAGCTCTAAGTGCTTATTAGGGTTGCGTAATCCCGGGATCACTTTGTTGTTCATCTGTTTGTCAAGATCCTTTATCTCGGGAACGCGTAAAGATCCTAGTTGAAATTAAAATCATATACCTACGCAAGTCTACAGTCTCATAAAGCTTTAAAAACATCAAACTTCTAAGTTAACGTAAAAAAAAGATACGGTCCTTTATGCCGTAAAAAACCGTATATTTGGACACTCTCAAATGATTCAAAATATATAGGGGACTTTTCATTGACTTAGAAGTATGAAATTAGGCAAGTAATATCGTCGAAAACTCACGTGGTGTGCGCTTTGAGTGCGAATATGAAAGTGGAGACCTCTGACTCTGACTAGCCAAATTCGCTTATGCTTAGTCACTTAGGCTTAGGCTATCACTGCTGAAATCTTAAACCAATAACTTTACAAGTTCTAGAATATTATAAAATGAACAGAACAATGTGAAGCGTGGTTATCGTCGGAACACACTCGTATATCTCTTTTGTAGGTGAGATTAAAGAGGCGATAGCGTGGGCCGATGCCATCCATCTCCGTTAATGCCGTATCGACGGCTCCATCCGACGAAGCTGTGAGCAGCGTGATGCACGGCTGAGTCAACTTCGATGATATTTATTGAGAACCGACTTCAGCGCGCAGTTCAATGTACTTATCGCTTTTGTTGATGGACTTTAATTGTTTATTTTCTAACTTTGAAAACTCTACCAAAATATTTGCAAGTAAAGAGTATTCAGTCATTTAAAAATTATTCGATCGTATTTTAAAATCGTAACAGATCCTCTCTGTACTTCGCACAAGGGGTGGATGTAACTTCTATCTGAGATGGTTGAATGTAGATGAGAATTTTGATAAAATTTCGATAACACGGGTAGGATTATTGGTATAGCGGCTGGTGGATCTAACCATGAGGCCTCTAGTTCAAATCCTACTGGTAATCGATTTTTACTTTTTACAAAAATTGAGAATTGAACTTCAATTTAATTTTTTAGTTGACGCCTCGTCGCGCTATCTCGCTCGCACATTGAAGACAAAAAATCAATGAATATAGTTATGAAATATCGAACTAAACCATTTGATTTTTTTGCTGAAACTTTATAATGTTGTTCTCCATCAAATGGTTAAGTTCGATTTTTCATAACTACCTTCACATATTTATTGATTTTATATCTTCAATCAACTTTAATGTGCGAGCGAGATAGCAGATCAGCACGAAGAAGCATTGCATAAATCTGTCGAATATCGATTGATTTAACTTACCGCTGGCTGAAAATATCTGGCACACATAAATGATTCTAGCTTAAAGCTACTAGTATGCATGACCCGTCCCAGACACATTCAAATAACGATTTTGCAAATGCACTTTTTAACGACATTTGGCAAAAGCGAGCGAGTCCGTTTTTTCGCGCACATCATAGACGACTAACCATATAAGCACTTTTGGCTTGATTTTACAAATAATTTGTATTGTACGTAACTTTAAAGATGACCATGTATCTTGGTTGTATTTCCACATATTTACCATTCTCTCATTCCACCCATTATCTCGGAGAGTACTACGGGGAGTCCGGGCCACTGTAGTTTTACAGACAACAACAATAGCAACAAGATTTTGCACAACCTGAGAATCAAACCCTGGAACTCGTGGTCTGCAGCTGTCAGTGTAACCTAATGTGACCCTGAAATCGCAAAAAACAACAGCTTTTCCACACATTTTGTTGAGTCATGTAAACATAAATGTATGGAACAGCTAATTTTTTTTTGGTATTTCAGGGTTGGTTCCATAGTAAAAGTTGTTCATAATGATGAGTTTAATGACCACTTTTAAGGATGCTGGTGTTTTACAAATAACCCTGTATGTTATATTATTATAATTAGCATATCCAAAGAAGCTATGAGGGTCAAAATATCAAAAATAACCAAAAGGAAAATTTGTATTTTTTTTTATTTTGGTAAAAAACACTCCATTCATAATCACGTACACTTAAATAACACGTTTATTGCTTAGTATTTGGCTAATCAGTCGGTTGGCTCAGCACCAGGGATCTTCAGCCACGACGTAGTATCTCTTTCTGTAACAAAAAAATTAACAAATTATGAGTAAGTACAACATTTTAGGATGCACGAACACTCGAAATAATTATAATATATGCAAATATACGTGCTGTCTGATCTACGATATTGTGAGGACATTGCATTTGAACATCACCATACTTTTAAGAAATATATACATTACAAAACATCACGCTTTTATTACCTCCCAAAGGGTTTGCCAGAGGTGTTTATATCAGTTATGTAAGTCCCATATACTAGAGGGCCAACCAGTTTTCAACACCATGCAATGCTCAGTCCCAAACTCTGTGTTGCTAATAAAAATAAAAACAACACTCGCACTCCATAAAAATAATAAACCAGAACTCAAAACTAATATGCCCAGACTCAAAAACTTCCAACTAAGGGTGACTTTTACCTCTCAAATAAAGCAATAAAAATTATGTTTGGACATAAAATGTTGTTTAAGTAAACGTTTTGCACCAACGCTAATAAAAAATATGAGAATCAAAGTTATTTTGATGAACTGCATCAAAATATCTTTGATTCTAATATTTTTTAGTACTCAACATCTTAATTAAGGATTTTTAACAACACAGGTTATTTGAATGATATTATTTTTCCTCATTTATTACTTTTAGAAAAGACTACATTTAAATTTCTCTATTAGGTAATATCCAAATATATTTAGCGCAACAAGTTTATTTATGCGATTATTTTTACTTTAGTAAAAAAAGTGTGTATAAAAATTTAGATTTTTTCGAATTTCATCAATAGGGAATTCCACCAATTAGGATAATTTTCAATAACATTAGGTCAAAGCCACTCTTATTTATTTTACCGAAAAAAAAAACTTGGGTTTGATTTGCAGCACTGGCGAATGTACGTAAATTCAGAAATGATTATTTTAAGTATTTACACAAGGACTTAATAACTAAATAAAACTGAACTAATGAAAAAATCAATAAATAGGATGTACAGATTTGATTGATAATAAAATGCGATGATGGTGATCTAATGTGACAAGATAATGATGAACATATACTTCAATCTGTAAATTGCAAAATACACGTGGTTTTTATAGTGCGCTCATGCTCTTTCATGATGTACCAACATTCCTATAATTTTCCATTTGATAGACTTCCACCAAGAATGAAAGATATGAAAGATCTTCAATAAAGCTATACCTCATTTTGGGATTCCATTTGCTGATCAAACGCTCTGGAGTGAATCAAGCTGTTTGATTACTTTTATCATCCCAGCATCAGTTACTGTATATGCATTGTGAATTAAATATGTTATGTTAAAAACTGTTACGCAATTATGATTTTTTACAAGTTAATTTGACTCTACGGATTGTAATCAAATGTGTGTTAGTCTTGTGAGTTTTAATATTAATAAGTTTCAAAAAATGTTAAAATCAAATTATGAAGTTTTTGTAATAGTTAAAGTTAGTAGTAATAAAATTTGCGCCTGAAATAGATAAATAAATAATTATATTAAATAGGTTGATTAACACAATACGTAGCTAAAAATATTTATTTATTTCGAATGCATAAATAGAAAGTCAAACTGTAAACGAAACTAAAGTATAAACTGTAATAGGATGTTTGATATCTAAAATATCAAAAAGCTAAAATAATTAAAAAAGACGAAGAGAATGATACTTAATTATAATTATGCCAATTCAACTAAACGTACCTGTAACCACCACCATGTCCGTATCCGCCATAACCGCCACCGTGTCCGTAGCCGTAACCGCCGCCATAACCGCCGCCGTAGCCGCCTCCGTAACCGTAACCGCCTCCGTAACCGCCGCCGTAGCCTCCGTAGCTCCTGCCGCCAAAGGCTTTGCCAGCGAGGGCACCGCCGATGAAACCAGCCTTAGCACCGATCAAACCAGCGCCAACCAGACCAGCGGCACCAAGACCTAGGGCACCAACTCCCAAGGCACCAGCACCTGTAAAAATAATCCCGTTTATTCTGAAGGAATTTAACATTGCATTGTAGATAATGCAAAAAAATTGAGTAGGTAGAAAGATCCTTTGTATTTTTGATCCTGTGTATTTAAAACAACTTTTCTAAATAATTATTTCCGTTCGCATAAAACCTTTATTTCTATTCCCCCAGGTCACGTAGTCATGAGATAGATCGTGATCACTCACTGCACCCGTAATTTAAAGAGGATGAAAAATTTAATAAAATAAATCTATAAAATAAATATTCATATGAATTGTCTCATTAATACATTTATTTTAAGAAAATAAGTAAATTTAGAAGTTTTACGACCTTGTAGAACGGGCCAAAGTGAATTCATATCTTTAATGGCATTTATATTATAATTCTTTACTCAACTACTTATAAAAATATACCAATGTTTTGTTTCTTGTTTACTAGTCCTATAAAGGCAACATTTACAATTAAATGTGTGTATTTTAAAAGGGCACAAAGTGACGCACAAAACATAATATAGGTAAGAATTCACGAGATTATATTATTAAATCGACAACGCACCTAATTGTTCATAAAAATAAATCGTCGTACAGATTTGCATTAACGAGAGCTACACCCTGCCGGACCACGTTCTCTACACGTTTTATGGCGGCTCTAATTCCTCTACTTCCCCTGCTTTTATTATTTATAGCTTGAGAAATTTACATTTTTATGATTTTTGTATATCCTGTTGCTGAGCGTTATAATAAAAATTATAACAGTTACAATAAAAGTTCAAGGTTTAATGTGAGGAAACTTTGTTATTGCCCTTTTATTTATTCAATTATTAGCATAATAATTGCGACTTTATGGATCAGCGAATAAAGTAATCCGGGTACCTAATAGCAGTAATAGCTCAGCGGTATGACTGTTGGACTACTAAGTCAAAGGAGGTTTGAACCCAGGCACGCACCACAAACTTTTCCAAACATAAGTGAATATTAAATTAAATTGCTTACATAACTTTACATTATATATATATCGATCGATACCTAACATTTCTGAAGTTTCGCTCACTTATTTGATTCAACAAAACATACATTTATTTCTATTCAAATACTATACTATACAATTACTTATATGTACAAATAACAAAATTAAATAAATTATTAGTCTCTTATTTAAACCGGTGATGGAATACATTGTGACCCACCAGCACACGTGAGAATTTTTTAACAGTATTTAAAACCATGTTAGAGGTTTAAGAGCGGTTTAAGTAAGCAGTAAAAGTCTAAGTTGTTTATTAATCTTACGATAAAGAAGAAAGAAAAATCCGGGTAACGTTTCTGTTAGCTTGTGTTACATTATCAATCTCCAGGGCTAGAAAGTGATATCTTTAGGGATCGACATGACGTATTTGTTACGTACTATCAATTTCCCGTCAGTCTATAAATATGCGCAACACGTAACTACAGGTACTCTTTGGGGGATTCCATATTATGAGTGATTATTGTGTGCTTAAACAAAATAAATATTGAAACGTTAATTACCGAAGGGATAACCGGTTTGTTTAGTAGATTGTTTAGATACATTATAGATTCAAAAATCGAATGTAATTTTAGTCTAGCCTACGCGACGCAAATTTGTAAGTCAATTTTTAGTATAAAGAAATAATATAATAATTAATAGATACTTGAAACACAAAATAAGTATAAACATAAGTTTATTACGTCCAAATATCTACTTATATTATTTAAATGTAAGATAAAAAAAATACGACGTCACTTGCTATCTTACTGTGAAAATTTAACGTGAAACTGTAATCACAACCCTTTCAGCGAGGATTTTAACCCTATTCTCACCATAGCAATATTTTACTCTAAGCGTAAGGGTGTAACAAATCTCTTCACGACTTTAAGAGGCAAGGAGCAGGTAAGATAAGTGAGCGATATACAAAACTAGCCGAACTGTTCGGGTTGCTACTCCATCATCGTGATCCAAATCTATCTTTAACCCGAAGTATCTCATACCGGCCCTTTACCCTTTTTCTATCCAATGATTGTTTCAATTTATTGCAGTCGTTTAGGTATAAACCCTGCAAACAAAATGATAGATTACAAACCTAAATAACAAATTAAATTAAATTCAAAATACGTATTGGGTTGTTTCAACTTTATTTAATAGTTATATCCTGAGGGCATGAATATGTACTAACATACCTATTAACGTGCTAACGAACTATATTTCGCTTTGCTTTTGGTTTCAGAATTTAATCAAATCCAGTTCAGTTTTTGTAACCAATGAAGACTAGAGCGCCGTAGGGCGTGAAATCGCAGATTCGGTACACTAACTAAATAAGTAAAGAAAATACGTTTATATTTTGACTGTACGTACATTTATCTACTTAATTCTATAAGTTACTTACAACCTACGTTTTTAAGAGTTATTTACATAAATCTTAGAAATGAAAACTATATATTTTTTAATATAATTAAATTAATACCTATACTTATTTATATATTGCTTAATGAAAATAGAAGCACCGTTTTTGTATTAATTATATAAAGGAGGGGAAACTTTTATAATCCACAAGATATATAGATACTGTCCACAGATGTGACCAAAAAAACAAGGAGCTGAGATAAGATTTAGAGTCGGTGCCAACGCTTAGGATTAAATTGTTTATTAGGGTCGAATTTTGACCACAAGCAATACTTATTATAATAAAAGAGTAATAACTGATGTATATGTACTACGTATAATTGTATACCATAATGTAGATTTATGTATTTTGATATAATTGTAAAGGGGTTAAGTAAGATGTGACTCACACTTAAGTATTGCGTGAGTTATATACTTATGACCATGATAAGTCATTGTATTCATGTACAGATGTATTGACCCCGAAAATAATTGTAATTAGCAATTAAAGATATCGAGTAATTAAGTAGAAATCGTGGCCATGAACTGAACATTGATGCTGAAGAAGACTGCGTGGAGATAAATATATATAATATCATCACGCACTGTTGTTTTGCGGCCTAGGCACGCAATTGCAGATGCAAAAAAAGGCTGAGATTCCTATTATAGTGGACGAAAGTGTGCGCAAGCACAAGTGCACTCTCTATTCCCTCACTCTCATAGTCCGGTAGGGCGACAATCTGACACGTCTGGAGAAGATCAGGCACAGGACCGTCAGCTTAACGTGCTCTCCAAGCCATGATGCAAGTGATAATTATTTTATAATACGCACACAACTTACGAACTTATGAACTGGTGGAATTGGTATCGAACCTGAAACCTCTGACTCGCCAGTTAACGGTCTTACATATTTCAAGCTCGATACAAAATTAACTGGTGGTCGCTCATCTGCGGACTGACCGCGACAGACGCTGAACAGCCTTAGCGATCACGACAATCACAGCTCAACGAGCGCCTCCCCATTATTAAAACTATCAACAATATAATATTTAATATAATTTACACGGTACTGTCGTGCTTTATGTGTGTACACAAACTTAGCGACGCCGTGGGTGACTAATTAAAGGGTTTTGTCAAGAGGATGGGAAACAACATCTTACTGTACCTATACTTAAAAACATCGCACGTACGATTACTAATCCTTTTGCTTTGATTGTCATGGTTATATATCTGTTAGGTATTAACTTTTCGCTTTTATTTTTCCGTCTCCCGTATTTTCTTTATGATCCGTCAAATGTTCAATAACTTCATCGAAATTATGGGTTATTATAGTTATCTACTAAATCAATTGTAGCAAAATTTTGCCCAGAACTTAAATACAACCTAGATCCATTATCCGGGAGCAGCTTTCCATAAAAGGTATCTAAAGGATATATCCTATCTAAGTATATCTTTGCATGCATAGGAGTTTTCATAACTAAGGACGTCAGCTAGTTTGATAGTAAAACTTACCAAGAAGCAGACTCCTCTTCTGCCTGTTGCCCTGTTCGTCGACGAGGACAACCTCCTCGATTTGTGGCTGTTCGGGCTGGAGAGCGGTCATCAGGGGACCGTTCTCAGCCGCCAAGCTTGCGACAAACGCCACCAACACACCGAAGATTATCGTACACACTTTCATTTTGTTCTATAACAGAAAGGATATCATTGTAAAATATATCTATATTAATATTATCTTGTTGGTAGAGAGTTGGTCAAGGTATCTTAGGTACGTTCCCTTATTCGAAAAAGTGTTATTGAGCTTTTCCATCTGAAATTTTTCAGTAAGAAAACGGTATCAGAGTCTTTACTTGTTACCAAGCAACAAGCTACACATAGGACTTATATATGGATGGTGAAATATGGGTGTTAAACACCTCTGCCTAACCCTTCAAGAAAACGCAGGCGAGATTATATTATGGCTTAAATATTATATAATTATTGTAGATAAAAGATATTTTTTAGGGGTGCGAAATTTTTTAACTGTGACTCTGACATTGGACTCTGTCTCTGACTACGATCCTGAACAATATCTTCTACTTATTCATACTGTATACTTAAATTAAGTATCGAGTTAAACCTACATTAAATTTTAAATTACCTACATTCTCAGATTATTATCTGAATGTGGTCCAATATTCGGATTTGAATCGCAGAAAGAAATCATTAAACATTTTTGTTATATGCCCAATTCACTTCAAGAAGATTATTCAATAATTCTATCAAATTGTGATAAGCCCAATAAGTCTATAAAGTCGTCTGGATTTATGATAATTCATAAAAAAGAATAGAATAAATACACTTTATTGCACATCAAAAAATTACAAAGATACATAATTAATTATATGATCGAAAATGTACAATTGGCTGTCTTATCACTTAAAGCAATTTCTTCCAGATAACCAATAAAGATGAAGACCAATGAATCATCATCGGGATTTTTTGTCGTCAATAGATTTAAAATTCTAGATAATAAGGAAGACTGCTATATGCATACTCAATATTGCAGAAAAAACAATAATGAAACCCTAATAATATTGAGGGATAAACAGCTTCATCAAAGTTATCGAATTTGTTGAAAATTTATGAATTAAATAAATGTTGTAACATTTAATTTACTCATAATTATCACTGTAAGTACACTTATTTCTTTTTGTAATTTTGAAATTGTTGCAATTAAAAAATGCCCTATTTTAGGGACGATACACTTATTGTACGATAAAAAATTGAAATAAATACTAATTAAACTAAAACAAATTTGCAACAATTTAAAAGAATATATCCGAAATAAACAATTCATATCTGCAGTTAAACTAAACTAAAATTATAAATTTAACTGAAAAAAAAATTAACTAGGTAAATATTTTTAAAATAATTAATTTAGATTTTACCTGATCTAAAGGTCACCGTCCAGCACAAACACTGATCACTGATACTGGGCGATGATGTCCTGACGATGACTTTTATAGGTCGGCGAGGCGAGCACACATACCAACAGATCATATATCATCCGTAGACTTTAAGGAGGTATGTTGCCGCCCCACCTATAATATGTATGTTAATACCACACACACACACACACACAACAGGCCCAGTAGTTTCAGATATTCAATATTCATTAGACGTTATTACAAACATGAAATTGTTGATGGGCATAGTTTGTGAACTCAACTTTGCTGGAGCACGAGAAGCTAGTAGCAAGTACCTGTGGATTATGTATCACTTAACATCATACTTATTAGTAAAATAACAACAGGAGTATTACCTCTGAAAATTTGCTCTTCCTGTTATGAGAGCAAGTTGCAAATTGTGCTAATTAGGTACCTTATAAACTTGCTTGGCTATATTTGGTGTGTACTTTAGAGTAAATAATAATAGAAGTAGTTATTATGCCTTGTGTACATAGTACACAGCTAATATGAAGTACCAACTCGTATTTCGGTTTGAAGAGAAGATGAAGGTAAGAAAGTGAAATAGATAAACTATTAAAGCCAAAAAGCTTGTAAAAGTACGGGAAAATCTAAATTTACCCGGACTTTTAATACATACATTTTGTTTATTTGATGAGCATGAGTTTAAAAAAGAAAACAAAATTGTTAATTAAAAAATGATAATTCAGCGGTCAAGATGTTGCAGCGAGCGCTTTAAAAGGATCAAATAATTGTCACAAGCTTTCTATACTATACAGTTATTATGTAATTTGAGATATAAAATGTATAAATTATTTGATAAAAACGTTAATAGAAATTGTAATATTTATTTTATTATTAATTGTGCCATGACTTGCAGGGCAATTAATTATTTTGATAGTCAGGACGTCAAGTATTTCTCGGAAAAGATGGCGATTTCTTTTCGAAAAAGATTAAGCGGCAGAATAGAACTAGTTATAAGTTTAAGGAGCAATGTACAAAAATTTGGTGTACGAATCATAATACGATAGGTATGTAGGTACATATTGTATTATGATTCGCATACAAAATGATCTATTGACCCACTATGACATATATTAAACAAAACTTGTTGTTAAGCGGAAATATCAATACCTAAGTAAATGAACGTCAAAGTAAATTCAAATAAAATTTTTGTCGCAAATGCGCACACTTTTGTCATAAATGTTAAACATCAAATAATTTACACTTCAGAGTCAACGACCTCAGAAATCATCTTTTTTTTTCACTCCTAGCTTTGGTTACAATATAGTTTTGTACGCCAAATTGAATTATCCAATTTTGGTATGCAAATCTTGAAATGCTCAGGTAAATTGCGAACATACATAGTACCTGTTTTATCAGCTGTTTAGCTGAACCGGCAGCCATTTTGAGGGAAGGCGCCTTCCAGGATGAAATTTATTTAAATACATTACTCTTTTCCACTACCTGAGAGTAAAGTGGTAAAATCGTTGACTACCAAATCAGGGGTCTCAGGATCAAACCCAAGGCATGCACTTCTAACTTTTTATTAATCTTGGACTTAAGATATCGGTCAGGTTGTCATGATTCTGTCGTTGTGTAGGTACCAGTGCCATCATAAAATACTTGAAACTGATATTCAGCTGCATCAGAATATATACGTTATAAAATCGACCTCAATAATTTTAGGAATTATCAGGTAACCTTATTGGATCGGCAAAGCCAGCAGCTGGTACCTATTGAATCTGGTTTTTAGTTATCTATCCTTCAAAGATATCGGATTTTTGTAAGTATTACCTACTTTTTTTTGTATAAGCTTGGCTTGTATTTTTTGCCAATGGATATATATATTTTTTTAGGTTCAAAAAATGGGGTCAGCGACCCTTGAACTTGGCAATCTACAGACCTACCAAGTTATCCATACTTACCTAACAATTTTCAAAAATTTTGTGTCATTACCATCCACTCAAAGTTAAGAATGGAATCAATTAATTAATATTAAAACTTAAACTAGTACAAAATCTTTGGAAACATTTTAAATTAAGTACATTTAGACACATTTACAATTACATTTTAAATCGAAGAGTGTAATTAACTTCCCGAACTTTCTTAAAATGTCGACTAAACACGATTCAGCCAAACCAAAGTATCACTGAAAACAATTCTTTAAAAGCATTGCTTTTTTTTCATGCGCTTTCCCAAGATAAGACGCATCATCGGAATATTGCGACAATAAAAGTGTTCACAAGCTTCCCCTTAAATACATTGCCCCATAATGTCATAATAATCGTTGGATTCCAACAGTTGGTATCCAACTTATATTGGTGCGGAAAAATTGAACAGTACAACCGTACTTCGTAAGAGAAAACGAACATTTTTATTCCAATACAAAGATGAAAGAAAAATATACAAAGTATAGAGAGAGTATATACAAAGTTTTACGATAGGCGTTTTATTTTTGCAAATTATGGATTTCGATTATCTTGGTCCTAATGATAAGTCTGAAAAGGGCTCTATAAATTAATAACTAACTTTATAGAATCAAACTGTATTGTACAGTCAACCGCATTACAATGATAACACTTGCACTACGAAAAGCACCTTTACTTCTACGCAATAAGGGTGCTGTCAATGTCAAATTGTTACCACTGATTTGCAATCGACCGTACTACATTAATTTGTAGAATTTACACTACATTTTAAAAAAACAAGTACCTTCAGTATCACGGTACCAAAAGTCGAGTAAAGATATAAAAGGACGGCCATATTTAGCCATTCCATATAGTACGTATTGCTTTTATTGACAAAAGTTTCTCACCAAAGGCTATCACTTCTTTTACCTAATTTATGTAACATGTCAACAATTTGTTGCTATCCAAACGTGTTTGGTCCTAACAAAAATTCAAGTTCAAGTTCAAGACGTCAAAAAAGTTGAATACTATATAACGGTATAATGTATCTGACACGCCGACGTAAAGCGTTGTAACATAATCTCGTATAATTCATAACAATAAAACTTTTGAACACCCTTTAAGTAATATTAATAGCATTTTACTTGGAGTGTGTTAAAGGGTTTTTATTTATAAGAATGACAATAAACACGCATTTAAAGGGATTTAGTCACGAGGCACAACACGGGTAAAATATAGAGATAAGATATCCAGTTTTCAACTTGTACCAAATCTCCATTTCTAATATGATATCACCGATCATGTGGAATCACACATGATAATATGTTATTATATTAACCGAAACAGGCTATATTCGCTTGGTTTTTGACAAAATTTGCCTGTTGAATGTCAACGACATTACCTTTTAATTTACACTACCTTTGACCTGTTTCAAGTTAACGAAATGCCCGCTAAACTTCTATATTAAAACAGTACCAGTTTTTCTTAATTTATAAAAAGGTTTAACATCCATTAATAATATAACTTATATGTGTAAATCACTTGCTGATAATGGTTTTAAATCAGTAACGGTAAATATTTTAAATAGTTAATTAATTTATGCATTAATTCTTTCAGTTACAACTCAAGTGATCAAGGAAATTCATGATTGTGCCTACAGCATGACTCCATGAGAATAAACTGTAGGTTCGCTTAAAACCCTACAGAAAAATAAGATTATTTATAAGATTAGATGGTACAGCTAAAGAGTGGAACTCCCTGCCGGAATCTGTTACCCTGGCCTGGACCTGGGAGTCTTGAAGACTAGAGTGGTACTCCTAGGACAGCGTGCACTATCGTCGACCGCATCATTGCTTAACATCAGGTCCAAAGCCAGCCTATCAATAAAAAAACGGGACAAGTGCGCGTCGAAGCTTAAATTAGAAATGTATAGTTTTCAGTTTTTCCCTTTCTTTTTGTATTTGTATTACTTGCCAAATTTCATATTTCTAGGTCAACGGAAAGTAGCCTGTAAATTTTGATTTACTTGAGAGTGTCGAAATATACGTTTTAGCCGTATCTTTTTTTACTTTAACATAGAAGTTTGATTTTTCACAGCTACAAGGGACTTTGGACTTAAATATATGGTTTTAATTTCAACTTGATATCTCCACGCGTTTCTAAGGTAAAGGGTCTTGACAGATAGATAGCCGGAAAACCAAGTGATCCTAGAAGGGTAACGGTAACGGAACCCAATAATGTTTATAGTTATCATCTGTTCCTTGCTTCAGAGAGCAGATAGAGCCATCGTCGACCCTGTGCCAGTGTTTTGTCTACAATAGTGTCAGATTGCCATTACATCAGATGATGAGAGTGACACAGTAAACAGTGGACTTGAGAATTTGCTCTTCAATATCTCGTACGTAGTTCTAATTTCCGTAGAGATTGGCTGGTGTGAGCTGTAACCAAAATTATATCAGGAGAATATTATTTACACCGGTCTGGTCGGGTATTTTCAGAATGTCGGTAATTTTAATTATTTATGTTTTTCTAATTATGGTTACCAACTTACCTGTATCTCGTATCCTCATGTGCATAAAACGAAATAAACATTAAGGGACGAATAATAAAATAAAATTTCCTGTTGACGATTTTATTTTATTTAATACCTATCACTTTAAGTTTTTTTTTGCTGCGCGAAAGATTAAATTGGCGTTGTTTTTGTTCCACTAGTCAATAAAATAATAATGAGATGTTCAATTTTTATTTTTATTTTTGTTTTGTAATTTTCTTGATGTTAGCGGAGATTATATGCAATGAATGTTCCGCAACTACGCATGTATGTTTCGGAAAATCCACTATTGTTACTGTCAGCCCATATCATCCCACTGCTGGGCTGGTCCTTTGATCCAGAAAAAGGAAAATCCACTACATACCAAAATATTTTATACAGATAAAACAAATACATGTAACGTTATGAAAAAATTTACCGCCTGCCGATTCTTCCACGGTTGTACACTGCATTAACGTTATGCAATACCTTCAGGCGTTTTAGATGTTACAAATAAATCAATTCAATCGATTAATTAAATAGGGGTAATGCCAATTGTATCAGGTATCATTCACTCTTTAGGCGTTATTAAATATTATTAGAATTAAATGTTGTTTAGTTTATTCTTCAGTGTGAAAGATGGTAGACCTTGGCCTTCAAAACTTAGTAGTACCACATTTTTTAAATTGCAATAACTTATAAAGTAGGTACACAAGATATATTTTTAAAGTAAAAAATATTTTTTATGTAAGTATTAAAACTTCAAAAAAAGTTGATAAAATTTGCTATAAAACATTTTTTACTTCAAAACTCTAAATTCTATAGTTTAGGAGTAATTGCCATTTTAAAAGAGTGATACTAAGTTTTGATGGCCAGTGTCTAAAAAAAAATCATCGCAAAAAAATGGCAATCTCCCAAGGGCGTTACAGTAAAAAAAAATTGAAAAGCCCTGTACTAGTGTATAACAAATTTTTCGCTCACACATTCAAAAACGGTTGATAATATTAGGGCCCGATCACCAGAGAAGCCAAGCAAACAATAGAACCTAATTGTGACCGCAAATTGACAGCTAATGGGTTAATTTATCTACTTAAGTACATATACATTACTAGCCTACATAGGCTGAAATAAGAAGGCTACCTAGTTTATTATCCACTCAGAATAGTAAGCAGGTATATTACTTGGGAACTATCTGCCTCTCATGTCAGCATGAAGGTGATTAATGTAGGTATAATATTTCCCTTTACAAAAATAGTGGGCATTCACCTTTCCGTCATATCTTATTTAATGAATAGTCCTCTATAAATCACGAGTCCCATACCGTGTGTTAACAATATCAATATTATCAATCTACCGCTTTAACAAATACGTATAGAGTTTAACTTGTAGGTATATTTTAATATGTAACGGTTCTTTAGTGTAAAGGACCGGAGTTTGGGTTTTTTCAAGAAATAAATATAAAAATGTTTTTGTAAACTGGTTGACAGTAAGTCGATTAAGTTATGCGCAGATGTTGATATATTTTATTAAAGATTTTTGTACCAAACAATTATATTATTAGAATTTATCATTTCTAAAACAGAAAACCTCCTCCACGCGATCCAAGATGGGCCCACAGTCCACCACCATCAGCGCCTCAAAGGACACTTGGTGGATATTAAACAGGACATTAAATCCCCATTCCTCAAGACCGTAGTCGATCTAATGACGGACTTACGGCTTTGCCGACTTACCGCTGCAAACCTTCCTAACATCATGAATACGAATACTGACAGCCCCACAGATACAAGCTTAAAGTGGTATAGTTTTTAATACTTGTAGGTAATCGATTTACACATAGTCCCTTCTTACTTTATCCGATTCTTTGAATAGGATAAGAAGTTATGCATCCATCCACAGAATCAAAAGGGTAGAAGGGGTAAAAGGGAGTTGTGTAACAGGATACAAAACATAAAAAGAAAAAAACAGGAGTTATCATTAAATCGTATAATTGTAACAAAACGGTAAAACTGACAATCACTGGGCACTTGATGTTATAAATGTTATAACATCTATTGCCTTGTAACACATTTTTACGATTCTAATACAAATTGGCATTTGGTGGTTATTTGACACATAAATGACTTATACGGACGTGTTTAGTACAAATAATGCAATAGAATGGGCCTCACATAGTCCATTCTATCAATAGAGAGAGTCAATATCTACACAAATACTATAGCTGTATTACGTTTTATATGTACATAAACTTATTAATGACTTTAATTGTCTAATTTTACCTGTTTTTTAATTATTGACTATATTTTCTACAGTCAAATTGTAAAAAAAGAGCCGCAGTCAAATAGATCGTCTTATACAATATGACTTCAGAAAACAAACACCCTACTAAACTATCTACTATGGCATTCCTTCAAACATTTACTTACAATAAATCTTAGGTTTATGTAACAGGCCATTTACATAATTATAATAAAGAAAGTCTATGTGACGAAGTTGACATAACAAATATTAAACCTAGTTCATGCAAACGTTTCGATTTCATATTAGAAATAAATCGATCGATCTCTTTTCTATCACACAACGAATCTGAAGGATTTTTGTTTAAAATGACATGAAGTAGGTAAGTACTGAACATTTCTTTCTAATACCAGACCTACTTTAGATGCTTTTAAAACCTTTTATTTGAATAAAAAATGCCCATGATTCAATCACAAAGATTGTTTCTCTTATACTTAATTCAGTTCTTTATATTATTACTTCGGTTTCAGATTCAAAGAATATTTGCATGGCAGGTTTCATTTGCGTGTTATCTTCGAAGGCCGCTTGCATACGACCTACGTCTTTATCGGAACATTTGGTACCTAGATACATATTTATTTGATATTTCTGTTCAACATCTAGTTGAATCAATAATCCAGCATTATATTTTTCTTCTTTTGAAATATATTCGTAACTCGTATGCAAACGATCCAATCCTGTCATCCAGCGTCACATTGAGTGTTTTAATATGAGTACATGTATAATACGTTTAATCTAAATACCCATCACATAAAAGCCTCTCTAAGATTAAAACGAAATCTTAGCAGTTAATACTATTACACACCCTCCTGGTTTCTCTTACAACGTAGACAATCTCGATGCGTTATAAGAAAATCCATGATGTAGACAATCACCAACTGAAAATTAAAGAAAAGTAAGGAATTATTATTATATATTTTCTAATATTTTAACTACATATGGCTCTAAGTTCGGGTTGATATTTAAATTTCCCGCATTATGTAAGTTTATCTTTTTATGGCTTTCTTATGTTAATGCCAAGTGCTTTACCATCGAAACATGGGCGTGTTGATACCCATTTCGGCAGCTTATAGCGACATGTTAGGATGATATCACCAATAAATTTTGCAGATCAAGCCTTTTAGGCCTCACATAAACTTTTCATTTATTTTTACAATCTAGAAAATTGAACTCTTTGTGTTTGAAACTTATTCATTAATTGGTTTACATAACTGAACTAAGAAAGATAATAATTAAAGCATAAAATCATGCAATGCAATTCATAAGTCGTGCTGTGCATATATTGAATACGTTTACAAACTGCAATGAAATACATAAGTCTTGCTGTGCAATCTTAAAATTTTATTTAAGATTATGAATTGTATTGCACTATTTTATGCATGTACTGTGCATATTATCTTTGATACAACTACTGTGCATAAAGAAAGAATAATATAAGACCTGAAGAGAAATAAAAAATTTAAAATTATATTGAAATGATTTCGTCTTCGCTAATAATGTTACGTTTATAAGTGAACGATTTCTTTATTTTTCATATTTTATCAAATTGAAATCCGCATTCCATTCCGTATCTTTATGGTTTTACCAATCCCATCAGTCGCCATCGGATATACTACTAATTACTATTCATAGATCACATGTCATCATGGTGAAATATGGAAATTTCATACCGGTTTAAAGTATTTATATAGTAAACAAAACCTTATTAATTAAGCAGACGTGACTGTCATTTCTATGTCATTAAAATACCAGTCATTATTAGCAAGTTCAAAGTTTACGTGGATGTTTGAACTGTTA
Organism: Protodeltote pygarga; assembly: GCA_936450705.2. NCBI lineage: Eukaryota > Metazoa > Arthropoda > Insecta > Lepidoptera > Noctuidae > Protodeltote > Protodeltote pygarga. The sequence goes on along the minus strand of OW388249.2, from coordinate 6,399,212 downwards.
TGGCAAAAATGAGAATAATCACCAATGTGTGATCTTTTCTTAAAAACATGAATGGATATATTTGCCATTATGACTAGGTTCAGTTTTCTTAGTATAATCTTTTCCGGTCTCTTCTATTTACACGTAACGATAATATTTATCAAGTTACTTTTAAAAAAAAGTTTCGCATACATTGCATAGTATAAAGGGGTTGGACCATACTTCAAATTTACCGTCTTGACATCACTCGTTTTATTTTTTTAAAGTACTCAAACTTAACCATCGTACATTCTAAGTTCTTTCGAAACTTAAATAAGAAATTTGGGCAAGTAGTAGAGCTACCTCCTTAGCCCTTCGAATCCAATACATTATTGATTAATTCATCATTAAGCTGTTAGTAACTTTTGCGAAAGTTTATAACAACAAACTGAAGCTATCTGATCGACGGCGGCCAGGGCTTACTTTTGAACTAAGACCCCAATTCCAATCTCGAACTCTTTGCAACGTTGAAGCCAAAATGCGCGCCAATGTGAGATCGTATTACTTGGTGACAGGCTTCCATGATAATATTTTCAATGTCTAATAAAAATATTAATACTTTAGACAATTTCTTAAGCAATCTATTGACGTGGATATTTCACAACGTGACAAATGAACAAACAGTTTTGTTAATGACTGTACAAATGTCATCATGACTGCATTTGAAGGTGTTTACTTAGTTTTGCTGTATTGAAGGCCGATATTGACACTAGCTTAAAATGAAACTAAAGATTGAGGAGATCTTTAGTTCTTTATTCTAACTGGATTTTATGTAAACCTAATTTAAGTTCCTTTTTCGTGTATTAAGAGCTAGGCTCTTGTCGGTGAAGCAATTTCCAGATATTCCTATCTGTATTATAAAGCAATGATCCAGTCATTGTACTAGGCAAAAACCACGTGTCTAGTAACTTTTTTATGTGGTTAAAAAAAATTATTTTAATTTTCAAATCAATAAATATTATTGGTCCCAATGTTTAATAATAATTGTTAATTCCTAAAAAAAGTTGTGCTAACTACTTTGCAATAAGATATTTTAAAATTGTGCAATCTTAACTATTTTTCATAGCGTTGTGCATTAAGCAAATTGTGTACATGCCTTATTGAAGCGATGTCGAAAAAATCCGAATAGTGGACTTACAACAATCCGAATACACTACAATACTCATGCTTGGGTGCAAAGTTTCTACACGTGTTAAAAAAAATCTGTAACTTCACTGACATAAAACTTCTCTGCCACTCAGTGTACAAACTATGAGTAAGTGGAAGTCTTCGACTCAATACTTGTTGTAAATCACCGGAATGTGCCTGGACAATACAAATAGAACAGTATTAAGTAATTGAGAATTATGCTTTTAAATATACCTAGTCCATTTTGTTCGTAATAAACCTGAGAACTCACCCATGATGTACTTCTACATCCAATGATGGGCTGGGTCTGTAAAATGTTAGTTGTTAGTAAAGCATTAGTTTCTCCCTGACTTTCTTTCCTTGAAGACCTTTACTGCACAAAAATATAATCCTTACTTGATACTTAAAACTCTGTGTGTTGGTTTCTTTATTTGTCTTTCTTTCACGAAGCAACGGAGCAACGGATTGTATTGTTTTTTTTTTAATAAAGATAGTTTAATGGCCGAAAAATGAGTTTACTTTGAATCTCGGAAACATTTGAGCCTCGGAAGCATAACCTACCAAAGCTAGTTACACTATAGCTAGTAGTAACTCACAGTTGTAATATAGAATTAAGCCATTATTTAAAAGAGCAACCATGGAGTTTCTTGCCAGATTCTTCTCCATGAGGGGTAGGCTGCCCTTGGAACTGGCAACTAGAGTCACTCTTATAACAATATTAGAATTAATAAGTGCCTAAAATGGTCTACATGAATAAAAATATTTTGATTTTGATTTTTGAGAATGTTGGCTGTTTTTATGTATTTATATCACAGACTACACTTAATTACAAAAACATTATCCCTTAAAAGCTCGGTTTCAAAGCTTCAAAATGGTTTTCAACGGAACAACTTATAATGTGTTCCGTGGTTTCACTGTAATTAATATCTAAATAATTACGCTTAAAATAACTCTCAAGTCTACTTAAACGCTCGAAAACGGTAGAGTTTCGAACAGATTTTAATTAATTATTTTATACATATTCGATTTACGATTGGGAATATGTTATTAAACGGAATTACTGACACTATCGAATAAAATACTGACGAATGATTCCCAATCGAGCCGGATCGAATCGATCGAATAATTATAAAACTATTTTGATTATAGTCTAAATGCAGTTTATCTAGTTTTAGTTTTAAAATGTTAGTAGGTTAATAAGAGTAACTTACTAACTAATAACTTAGCTACAAGGTAATTTTGCCAGATGTCTGAATATTGTTTAATAATACATAACATAACATAGACTCACGCCTGTATTTCCCAGAAGTGGATAGACAGAGGTGTATGCAGTACACCCACGTTTTGCCGGCTGTGTTACAAGTCCTATACACCTAATAGGAGGCGAGCCTATTGCCATTAACCGGGCACAATTCCAGACTCCGTACTGCTTCTGAGAATTTCGTAGTGGAAAAATCCAATACGTTTTGCCCGACCCTAGGATCGAACCCAGGACCTCGTGCTACCAACGAGGCAGTCTAATAATTAATACAAAAGCTGAAATAAAGTTACCCATGGTGGTAGAAGGAGTGTCCGAAGATCTTGGGCTTAGCTTTGGCTTTGAGGGCAAGAGCGCCTACTACTCCAGCACCTACTGCGCCAACCTTCGCAGCTCCCAGTCCCAGTGCACCTAGAGAAAAAAAAAGGTATAAATAATTCACATGTACAATGCTTACACAACAAATTAAAGTTGTCATGTACATTTTTTCCGCTATTTCTATCTTTTTTGACGAACAACGTGACCGTGAATGACTGTCCATAATCTACAAAAACTTTTCTACACAGTTTCAACTAAATCAAAATTAATTTATCCCTGAACTTAAGCAATCCAAAAAAAATTAGCAATGGATTGAAAAAAAAATAAAGTCAAAAAATACAAAAAGACTTGCTATTAAAAACAAGTAACACGGTGTCCATAAAGCTCTAGTTTTATTTACTGTATACACAGTCCACAAACCGACTATTTGCAGTATAAAGTTACGTACAAATTGGGATATTCCACGGACAATATTTCAGGTTCGGATGTTAGAGCTCGGCTATCAGGCCCTGCCTTCTAGTGGCGTTACATACATCAGGGGATTAGCGCCTAACGACCGGGATAATGATTTGCGTATCAAAACATGTTGTTTACACGTACGCATACGATGCAAATTTCTTCTATGTCCTTTCATTAAGAATTTTACTAACAAAATAGTTATCGGCTCTAAGCTTTTTATTCTATCAGGTCAGCTCGGTAGTTGAGAGCCAGTGGGCTTTGCCGCTTCGCGCGAATATTTCTTAGGGTTCCGAGAAAACAAATAAAGTATTTCTTTCTCGAATGAGTATTTCACCTCTGCATGAAACTATTCCAAATTAATTCAGCCCTCATACCACATAATATAACATATTTGAAACTCATAAATCGATGACTTATTATCCAATAACATAGCACGTCAGCTAAGCTTATTTCTAAGCTAGTGGCTAGTTACAACATTAATTATAATTATATACGCGTGTGTACATCTCCCGTCTCTAAACAAATATCTGAAGGCCAATTTCCGCATTAGTACAAATATTGTCCCGCTGGCACTGCGGAAACCGCATTACTAAGAAATCTAGTTAGAATTAGAGGGTTAACTCAAGGAAAAATATTGGATTTTATTCTTTAAATATTCTGCGAAAACATCCTATCCTAGCCTACTAATATTATAAATGCAAAAGTGTGTTTTTTAGTTTGTCCTTCTTTAACGCAGCAACGGACCAACGGACGTAATGTTTTGCTTAGAAATAGTTTATTGGCCTGAGAGTGATATAAAGTATGGTTTTTATCTCGGAAAACTATAACCACAGGAGCAAACCCGCGGGTTAAAGCTAGTCCCAAGGAAAATAAGTTAAGGGATATTTTACTAAACTACCATCCACCATTTGCATAACTAAATGATCTAAGTATCTTGAATATTTCAAAGGAGTAGCACCTACTAAAAAAACAGAGATACTAGGTAAATGTTTGAATGAAAGAGAAAAAACTGTCATACTTTTCAAAAATAATCTTCATTTAGTTTTATTAGCTCTTTCATTATTGGTGCCTACGTATGTTTATTTGTGATTATTACTCTAAAAAGCTGATCAGGTTTTTTTGTGATTTTTTTTACATGTTATAGCATTAGCACATGATAGCTTATTAAATATAATTATTTAATAAGAACATTTGAAAAAACAACTGATCCCATCCGTACCAGTTGTTTTTTCAAATTTTCATATTAAATAATTATAGCTGATCAGGTGTTCCTAATCTACTAATTATATAAGTATATATATATATTAAACATCTATATAGCTAGCAGGAGAGCCGGGATCGAAAACCCAAATCAACATAATAAAGGTTCTTCCTTTCAGCAATCAAAGGACAATTGACTGCCAATGGGTTATTGTTATAATGGGTCCCTGGCATAACTTTATAATGTACAATTATTTGTACAACAGACTGTATAATAATATACATTCCTAGTATTGGCAATTACCATATTATAAACATCAGACAGCCATTATCACCAATTATTATTTTCCCAATCAATTTCATGCAATGTTATTTGGTAACGCTAATCGCAAACAATAGGTTCCCACACAAATATTACCTCAGTACTTCGTATTCTCGCTCGGTAATGTACATAAAATGAATATCAATTTATTTCTAAAATATACTGCGTCTTGCATGGCAATGATCTAAAAGCACGCTTGTGTCACGTCGAAAAACTAGTTCATCAACTAGATATCATCAACCACAAGGCGACTACCCAACTTGCAGACGAATAAAATCGTAAAAAAAGTCTAAGCGGTTAAAATGCTTTTCTGTAATTCATACAATAAATCTTACGCGAGAAAATTCAAGTGGAATGATAGCTTTTTGGATGAATTTTGACAAGATTTAACAAGATTGGCATACTGGTTAACCTCCAGCGCACCGCATAAGGCACACACCAAAACTAAAATTAATTTATATTTACCTACCAGTGTTTGCGTCAAGGCTTAGTGTCTCAACTCGCGGGTTCATTCCCGCACGGGGTGTAGTGTAACAATTTTTCAGTTTTAGTGTCATATCTGAATTTATATGTCTACAATGCAGATGGAATGCCATTCACGACAATGTTTATTTAAAAAATAATAATAATAATTCGAACAGATTTCGAGATGGTCTAAACACCACGTATTTAAAAAGTTCCAGCAACTATTTAAAAAAAAATAGTAAAACAAGCAAGTAGCAAGGGAAAGGTCAGTCGCAAGTTAGGTAATCTCGCTCTATCCGCTACGCTATTGTCAACGCCCCGCTACCCGCTGTCTTTCATAACACGGTCTTATGGTCTCGTGCTAAACACGTCACCTAGTGTGAACTAGAAACAAACAGCAGACATGGCAATGACCTGATTTACTAAATCATCTTCAATGACGTAGTAAAATAGAAACCTTATTGGTGTTCAAATTAAATGTTTGAACACGCGCCGTGGTAATCAAATATTTTATTTTTAGTTGTAACGATTTATTTTTGGGTTTCATTCATATCACATTGCGTGGGATCTATGTTTATACTTCATGATTGTATATACTTATATATTTACTAGTTGTTACTCTAAAATCTTCATATCCACTTAAACAAAAAAAAAGAATACAGGTACATTTAATTTTTAATGAGCACTGGCTTTGTAGAATTGGAAGTCTAATTAAAAATTCCCTAAAACGGTTTTCACACGAAGTTAATAGACTAAATTCATGACTTACAACCGGCACTTCATTTCAAATAACATCAGAGTATTTACTTAATTTAACAATGTATTCTGCTTACAAAAAGCATCACTAATCCAAAGTGATTATTATTATTTTAGCCTGTATCGTCCCACTGCAAGGCAAAGGCCTGGTCAGTCTAAAAAACAAGGTCAAAATTCCCTTCATTGCAAAAATTTGTTACTACTATCAGAAGAACCTTAGGCTTCTTTTGGCACTAAAAATATTTGCGGTCCACACCAAAAAATATTTTAGAACTTTAAATTATTTTTATTCTAATAAGCTACTTACTATATCCTAGCTATATCCCAGACTAATATAGGCTATATTTATACCTCATTAAATTTCACGTAAACAAAGTCACGGGCGACCACTAGTAAGACCATAAAATTTTAGTTTTTACCAAGTAACAATTTCTTCTTCAACAGTAGCAGTCCTCTCTTATTCCTGGGGCTCCTATCCTGGACAGGAGTTTCAGCAATGAGTGACTGTTCCACCGTTTCAACGTTAACAGGCTGTGCATGCGCCTGCGCCACCACAACGGCAATGAGGCACGCGAGTACTACGATCGTTGAGGTCTGCATTGTTGAGGTTTCTGGAAATATAATATTTTATATTATGTTTGTTGTCTAGGTTTTAATAGACGTATTGAATGTTATTCATGAATTTAAAAAAAACTAGAAATTTTAATATTTTATTCATATATAGAAAATAATACAGGGCATACGAGAGTCAAGTTGATAATGACTATTGACTATGTTTATATTAATCTACTATAAACAACTTTCAAGTAGGAACTTATAACCTGCGTTCTTGTTTTTTTTTTTTCCTTCCACATTTTACATTCTAAAGGAGACTAGCTACATTCGATAATTGAGGCGAAAATGTTAAAGGTAAACCTTGAAAACTGTATTAAATGCTGTTTTCATAGTAATAAATTATTAATAGTCAAAAAAAAATGTTTACAAGAAATTTCAAGTTTCTGGACGGCTATAATTACATTGACACCATATAGTTTATATATAATTAATACCGGTAGTACTTCCTAATGCATTTGATTAAATACTTTTGCCTTTTAGAAGAAGCTTGTGTCATCTGCCAAAATATTGTTCGCTCATTGTCATTATCATTTTTATCGCCACAATCATCTGTATGTCTTAACCACTTGCGGACCTTGTAAATTTATGATGTGAGTTTATTAAAAAAAACTTGATTGTATTTTTTGAGTAGAGGACATCAATGTTCATGTATGAGTCACTCAATACATAAGCTACATATTGTGACTATTGATAATTAATTTATAATATTACTCGACACCTGTTCGGAATTTTGTTTTTTATTTGTGACATCATTTCGGCTCGCCTCATATATCATCACCTCACCTTCACTACTGTACCTTCACTATTATAGTAAGTAGTCAGTATAATCAAGGGCTGCATAGCCATTGATTGAACTCAATCGAACTTCTTATAAAAACAATCATTGTGTTTTTGTTTGATTGCCTCGTTGGTTAGACATTATCATAAAGAGCATAGACCTTAGAGTAGTCATACTCGAAATACTTTTGTTTTGAAACAATTCAAACAATTTCTGGACCTACACGTGTGTGCCGTGGCGATGCGCGCGTGCGCATAGCTTGGCTCTGAGGTAATGTCATGCGATATGTCAGTACTAGAGATTCGCCACGATACTTTTTATTATGTGCAACATCACTGAGCTTTGTCTAAAATTTTGAATTTGACAGGCTGATTATGGTATTTCAAATAGAATAGCAATGGTAACATGATGTTAGCCATTCCCATTCTATTGAATAGAATATACTTAATCTCAAAACTATCAGATCATAGTTCCAATTGACAGTTGGGCATCGCCAGTAGGATTCAATTGTCAAAATGTTCTCTTACCATTATCCATTCGTGTACCATAATCAGCCCCCGGGATTCAGGCCTCAGTGACACTCCAAAATGAATAACCCGTTTGGGTTATTCAATCTGGAGTTCACATGGCGTCAAAATACCTCTAAGCCTTCTATCTTCTATCTAACCCTTCCTGAATAATAGGCAAGAGTTGCGTTACTTGTTTTGGTCTATTTAGGATTCAAGTTAGTACCTACTCAAATTATAAATAGCGTTGGCTTCCATTCTACTAAACTCTATAGAACGCTGAATGAGCGCGTTGTTTTCAACGTTTATTCGATGTAATGCTTTTGTTCCTAAGACCCTTTCACTAATTGATCTCGGATTATCTTTAGAACGGACTCTGACGTATTTGTTTATCGACTTTGCTCTTAATCTATGTTAATTAACACAGAGTCAACAAAGATAATTGGGATTACTGGGACGCGTCGATGGAAATAATCCGAAATCCCGAATAATGTTAGTGAAGGAGAGGGACCACATATTCTTATATCTTTGACCCTAATTAGTCTTTCTAGGTGTACAATATTTTTGATGGTACATCTATCAGTTGCAAAGGTACTTTGTTACAAACATCTTATTTTGGGTTTAATTCATTTTTTTTTTCGTTTTGCATAAGATTTTAATCATTTTTGTTTTATTTAATCTACAATAAAGCATTTTAGTTACTGAAAGATAACATATTTTTAATTAAAAAAGCAAGTAAGTACTTTACACTTAGATACTGGCAAAATTTACTAGAATTTTTACTGCGAAATATTTTAAAATCAACGTGAATGAATATTATTACTCCATCGTTCGTTGAAAATTGATATAAACGAAACATATTCCGATACAACATTTTTCTCAAAAAGAAATGTTGCAATTCCACTAAGAAGCGTGCCAACGGAAATTGAGACATTTCTATTTGGTTTTCGTTCAACATTTCCTAGCCATCTCCTTGGCGATCCGGTGGCGGCTGGCAAGAAGAAAACATTTGCTTCGTACCTACCTATCCAATGAGAAAACTACGTTAGGTGTTTGTATATGTCATACATTTTAGTTTTATGTATTCCATTCCAAACATTATTACACTACCGGCAAGCTATGATGGCTGTTTTAACGTTTGTCAAAACAGCCTATGTTAGTAATTACATTTGAAGGAATAAAATAAAATGTTAATCCCTTTTTTACTTTTCCTTTAATTATTTTTTTTGGTATCTGTATTTATCCTCCTTGAATTTCTGTCTCTTAGTTTTTTGTTCCGATCATAACACCTGTCATTGGCGTAATTGTGGGCCTAAGGCTTTCACTCGCCATTCAAAAGAAGTGAAGTGAAGTGCATTTGAAGGAGCAAATTGCTGTTCTTTATTGTCAATAGTGACGTGCAGTCATAAAAATCGAATGTATTATTCTAATACGAAACTTCATGAGTGGACCAACGCCAAAACGGTCATCATAGCGTGCCGGTAGTATAGGGATAAGTATACCAAAGGCTGACATATATTTCCAATAACTTCAAATAAATATTATATCTAATTTCGACAAATGTGACATGTTATTTAGATTATTGAATAATTCATTTGTATAATATTTTACCTATCCGTTGACACGTGGGCTTTAGGTGTGTCAAATATCGAATGCAAATAAGCCATCAATATCTCTCGGAATTAAAACGGCCCTAACCTGTACAAAATAGCATTTTATGACAGAAACACAAAAAAATAATATTCGCAACACATATAACAATAATTTCACGTAATGAGCATCAACGGGAAGACGTTATCACATTAGAGACCAATAATTTTATTAACCAATTTAAAAAAAGAAGGAGGTTCTCGATTCAATGCGTTTTATTTTTATTGTTTGTTTCTCCATGATTATTTTCTTTGTTCAAAAGAGCTGTATACGTAGGTATACAACTCCTTTGAACAAAGAAATTATTCCGATTGATCCCATATAAATATTTTCATGATCTGATGATAAACTTCGGAAATACAGAATGGAACTCCTCATCGGACAATAACAAACCTATCGTAAGAACTAATTTCAATTTGTTTTGTATATATGGTTCATAACCGACTTCCGAAAAAGTAGTGGGAAATTTAGCCTTCCCCTTTGAAGTTAATGGTGCTAATTCTCTTGCACTCGCTCTTAACTAATTTAGACTCGCCATCTCTCTTCTAACAGGGATCATTAAAAAAGGATAGCAGATTTTTAGAGCTGTCAAACTAGTCCATTTGCGTGATATCAACGAGAATTTAGTCGGCATGTCGTAGCTCTCGTCTAATTTTACATCAATTACAAGGAGGTAGACTAATTTGACAGCTCTAATTTGATAGTCCAATTTGCTGTCCTTTTTCGATGGTGTTTATTAGAAAGAGATATAGTTAGACTAAAATTAGTTTAGCGGGATGCACAAGAGAATCAGCACCAATGTCCCAAAATCAAAAAAAAATAAAAACATAAAAATATTTTAAACTAAAAATTAAAACTGACTTCAAAATAAAACAAAAATCTAGAAATATTTTTGTGAATTTTATACATGGTTATAGCACATGTTAGTTTATTAAATTTAATTATTTATAGATATTACCACACGCCCAGGCGTAGGAAGAGATTTGAAATAAAATTTCGACTTAGCGGTCAGAGCCTCGACACGGTACGTCGAAGGTCGTGGGTTCGAATCCCATCCGTATCAGTTGATTTTTCAAATTTTCTTATTAAAAATAATTAAATCTAGACAACAAAATAACGTTCGTTTTGGAGTCAAAAAACTAAAAATTATAATTATACATGTTGTTAAAACATCTTTATTGTTAAACGGTTTTATTTAGTTTGACCTGTTTATTATTTGGTTCAAATTTAGTAATCGATATTTCACCCCCTTTCTGATAACAGACTGATCTGATATTTGTTACACAGCTTTAGTTTTGATGACAAAACCGTTTTTCGCAAAAAAATAATTATACCTTAATTATTATTTTCAAATTGTTAACGCCATGCGATTACTTAATTATTAAATCACGCATTGTCAAAAACAAGATCAGGTAAATTTGAATATACTGTATTTTAGTGGTTTAGAAAAACGATACCAACTTTATTTTTTAAATTCTCTACCCTTACGCACTGTAGTAGCAATTAAACTATTACTGAATCACTAATTAAACTACTTATGATGTATTTTGATAAGTACCTTGGTGAATGTTAACGTATACACAACACACCACTGCTGCAGTCACTGACACACCGATGACAATAAGCTAGTGTCCAATTCTTTTATAGATTGCAATAGCGATGCCACGGGGGAGGGCGACCGCCTACCTCGCGCTTCGTAGGGTTCAAGGAAAACGCATGCGCAAGTGCACGAGCATGACAGACGTCCCTTTTGCTTGATAAGTACTGGAAAATAATTACTTAGCAAGGTTTCCGTCTCTTCTTCATTACAGCATCTTCCATTCAAGTAAATTTTTATGGCATATATTATATTTATGACGTGACTCTTGTTAATAAAAAGTGAATGTTTCATAAAACCGTCAAAATGTTTTAATTATCCTTCACATTTTCTAGACGTCTCTACATACATATAACAGAAACTTTTAATTTAATTGCAAATTCTGCTGTGCGGAAACATCGGAAATTTTGCGAAAAAATTCTTAGTTTTGCTTGAAAACTAATTCTACATTAAATTTTTATTTTTAGTAGCTTCTTCTTCCGCAGTAATCAAATTGCATGTTAATCCAGGACATAATTATACTCCTATGTGCTACGCTTCGTCCAAATTATGAAAGACGAACATCCAGACTTTCAATCTACATAAATAAAAATGAATCGCAACAAAAATAATAATCGTATACAAAATGTATACGCGCATAACTTCCAAACGACTGGACTGATTTTGATGAAACTTTGATGTAGTTTAAATGGGTCCCTGGACGGTTTATATTCACAATTGGACCCGATAGGTGGCACTAAGAATCTGGGATCGGGTTAAATTAGAAACACTGGGGCGAAGCCGTGTGGGGGTCAGCTAGTTTCATCTTAGAAAATATTTTTGAACTATCGTTCAATATTTTATAGATAAATACTATGAAAAATAACCTTTTGAAGGATCTGTATCGGTATTGGTAATAATCTATTGTTTTGTAGAAAATTACCCACATCACTGAACTGAATGTATGAAACAGCTAATCATTTTCAACCTGTAAACCTGTACCTATACATAACATTATAAGAAATCGAGTGCCTTTTTTTCTTGTTTATGGCAATCTGCTGATGACTTCAGCAATTTCTGCCAGTGTCGTGTAGTGGCCGTAGTATGGGTAAAAAAAAAAAAAAAAATTTAAAGTTTTTGTCGATACTTTGAGATCTATTTAACAATCCTCTATCATGTCAAAGTTGACATAATGTTATCTGGAAAAGCAATGCGCGGTGCCAGAGCCCAGAGGTCCGTCAAAGAAAACCGTATGATTTTTAGCCCGTGCGAATCGGACATATGCCCTTGATTTCGGGATACCTTTAAAGGATTTACGAAAGTTAAAAACAAAAAACAATGTGGCATTTGTGCAATACAATTATTATGCTCTATAAAAATAAACTTAAAAAAATAAATTTGAAAGTAGTCCTCTATACGTCAACAAGGAACTAAAATTGTGAAAAACTGGTTGGTATATTAACGTAAAACCTCGGTAAGCCTAATTGTCGGCTATGTTCGTAAATATGTATACAAGTAAGACAACAGTCATATTACAAATATGTATCGGTGCAGTGGTTGGTGTGTAATATTTAGGTGTAGTGTATCTCTTGTCAAATAGTTTTAAACCGAGCATTACAGCAGTCAGTGCTGCGATACGTTATAAAGGTGGTAGAGCCCCGCATTAATAGGCCGGCTCAACCGGGGTAGTACCACCCTCTCAGAATATCGGCGTGAAATAACAGTATACCTACTATTGTATTTCATACGGTCAGTGAAGAGAACCGGAGGCCCAATGCTTTCCCCTCCTTCCTCTTCCATAATCCCGCACAGGGGCAACGCGTCATACCCCTGGTATTGCTAGCGTATACAGGTTACTGTTCCCACTTATCATCAGGTGGGCCCTATATTAATTATCCTTGTTTATCACCTTACCACAAAAAATAAAAGGTAGTCGAGTCGCTCTATACGTGCGTGCTACACCCGGTCGCTTTTTTCGCGAATCCCTTTAAGTCAATATCTATTTACATCATTAAGTCAATACCAATGGTAAACAGTTGAACTATTTTGGCTACTTGAGCACGCTTGAGCTAGAGCGTACGCCGCAGATCATAATTATGTAATGTACCAAGAGCTCCTCAAATGACACCATTACAAGCAAATGTAACAAGTCTGGCAGTGCCTTTATATTACCATATAAACTAGTATATTTTCAGAAGTTATTAACACGTATAGATTAGCTGCCTCATACTATTTAATACAAGCATGAAGCAATATAACTATTCGTGAATGTCACTGCCAATGCTTATTGGAAAGAATAGGTAAAGTCAAGGGCAGCAATCTTCAAGCAATTTTATTATGAGGGTATTTTTATTATTTCAGTCTGTTACTTTTTATTTAATCGAAATAAGTACCTACTTAAAAGAAACGTTGCTCTAGCAATTTACTGACTGAATACAGCCAAACTAGTAAAAGTCATTTTTCATTACCATCAATCTACCTATTGTATTGTTACTTCTTGACACCAAATTACTGAACTGATTGCAATAAAATTTCATCTTCCAACAGCTTGCACCACACATACAGCGCTAGGGTGGTAGATTATGGCGTATTTGCTCTCACCTCAATTTGTGATTTTTGTTTACCTTTGTTCAACAGTAGGACAATACATTTTGTAAAAAGATTCGTAATCCTGCTCGTGCTATTAAAATTCTTTCAACCTTCCCAGACATAGCAGGTAGATTCTATTTTTTTTATTCATGTGGAAAACCCTTTAGAGTACCGCGCCACCAAGAGTATGTGAAGGGGTTATGTTCGACTCGCACGAAATAAAAACGGGGGTTCCTCCACGAACCACTGGGCGGAGGCACGGGATTCATAATTGCGCATTCACTCTGATACCGCCAAAACGGTAGTGAATCTACCCTTGGAACGGCGTCATCGACAATTTATTTTCGAATGCACAAGCAGTATTTCGAATAGCTCAGTTAGCAGAACGGCTGCTGCTGTATTAAACCCGAAGGTCGCATGTTCAAATCCTGCTCGTAATTGAAGTTTACTTTCTACAAAAATATGTAACTTTAGAGTGGAAATGTACCTACTAAGATACTGATTAAATCATGATGTATTACAGAAAGCACAAATATTTATCTGATAGGTACTATAAATGCGAGGTTACGTTTCGTATACATAACTTGCTTATAATTTTACGCACAACCAAACTCACGCCAACGAGTTCCACTGATATTATGCATAAATTAGCCAAATTACTTCTAGCCCTGGCTCTAAGGAAGTCAGTGTCACAGCCTTAAAACCTAGACATAATCCATTTAGATTAGTAGACCAGTGACCAAGATTTATAGTCTGGTAAAGCACTTTGGAAAAGGACTCTACCTTTTTAACCGACTATTCTCGAAAAACAAAAGCTAAGCTTTTTGCTCATTTTTTTTTAGGACCACAATTTTAAACGTAATGACTTAAAATATAGAAATCTAGGGGCGTGCACACATATCTTCATTTTTCTTCAAATCCTTCTTATTTTCACTATTTCGTATAGTTGTCGGAGTAGGCTGTGCCGAAGAGAAGAAGAAGAAGAAGCCGCGTTTCTGGCCAAAGCCGATGGTTTTTTACCCCAATAAAAATGTTTTTTTTCTTGGTTGTATATTATGTTCTTATTCTATAACTTCGCGAGATAGTTAAAATTACACTCTACTTTTGTGGGTTTGTTTATCTGTCCTTCTTTTACACAACAACGACGCGGGCGCAACAAATCGGCATATTTCTTTGCATAGAACTAGTTTACAGGCCAGAGAGTGAAATGAGATCATGCAATAAATCATCTAATCGTAAGTCTTCCTAAAGCTACAAACATAAACAAATTCGCACCGAACTTTTGGAAGTCGGTCAAAAACATATCTCCATTCAATAGTTAGGTACGACGATATGTGATGATCAACAACAGATGATCATCTTATCGTATGGTTGATAAAAACCTTGTGTCAGAGTTAAAACTGCTCGACGGCCCCTGACATGGATTTACGCCAAGAAGGATAATCTTATGAATACAAAATATTTTAAGATGTTGATGTATAAAAAAAATCCTAACATTGACATTTTTCTTTCTAAATTAAATCAATTAACTCTGCCTATTTCATATATATAAGTTTTGTTTTCATTTGTATAAAATCTTTATTTCTTAGTTTTTCCTGCGGTTTCGCTCCTGATCAGATTTTTCTCGAATTTTTCATTTTTCGGGCCACCTTTCCAATTTTTCTTTCCCTAAAAACCTTTTTCGGACTATTACCAACTTTTTTTAAATCAAATCTAATCAGTCGAGCAGTTTTCAAATGATGCGCCAACAAACAGTATTAGGTAAACTTTTGTTTATGTAGACAAAAATTATGAATAACGGCCACTGGGTGATCGTGAACTTATGACCATTGTGACCTAGTAGCCAGAATAAAGGTTTTATGCATAAGTAAACATTTAATTGAATGAATTTGTTAAAATTGGAAGAATTAATTTGCAAATATTTATAATTTATTCAAGTAAAAAGTAATAACATCCGAGGATCTCTCGCTAAATAAAAATGCTTCATCAAACTATCTGACCTTCATTGTTTTAACATTTACTAAACGAAAATCGAGATCATCCTTGCCAAGGATTAATCAAACCTGTACACAACAAAAAAAAACTCTTGAAAGGAATTCAGAAATCATTTTTCAGTCAATGAATGAAATTCATGTTTTTTTTTAAATTAAAATTTAGTAATCTGTGGCTTAGTGCACGTAGGTACCTTTGGCGCCTTTTTATACGGTGCAGGCATTATTACGACCAAAAAGACAAATGGCGTAGCTAGTAGCTACATAAAACTAAGTTGGACAGTGCTAGACTACTAGTTAATACTATGTACCTACTTATCTAAATGACTAGGAACAATAGATTTTAACTGTGTCTGCAAATTTACAGTTCAAAGAGTAGGTACCTAAATGTATAATGACACTTGATTTGGTACTATTAACTTTTTTACTTCCTGGATTATACTTACAGAAATCTATAATAGGTCTCAAAATAAAACCTTTAAATTAAACGAGTCACAGAATTAGATGAGTTGAATAAACTAATTAACTGATATCATCATACATATAAACTGTAGGTATACATACCAATCGTTGAGACTATATAATCTGTCGCCAATTGGCCACCGACCAGTTTAGTTAACGACAAAGGGCCTAATTTGTAATAAAATTTGACAAAATTCCTTAAAACCTGTTATAGATACATCATAGATATGTTTCAAATAATCCTAGCGAAAAACAAACGATCGCAGCATTTATGCGACCGACGGGTATAATTGGCATAGTGAAAAAAAAAATAATGTACCTATTACCTAAACCCCCTTTAAATAAATACTCAACCCACCCATCTTTTTCAGGCACTTTTTAAAATCTAGACGAAGCCATTGCTAATATTTTTTTTAAACCGCATGATGGTAAGCGGGTACCAAAACGCTTACCGTACCGTATCACTTGCGCGTTCCCGAATAAACTTCCAGACTTTATTCAAAATATAAGTTGAGGGTCCGAGGTGTCCTTTTGACCATACAAGTCAACATGGACCTCAACTATTAGAGAGCTCACTGATAGGTACCTATATGGTTGAGCTATGCGAAGATTTGAAGGTTTGGATTTAAATCCAGCTCACAGTCGCTCTCGCTTAATGAAAAAGTAGATGAGAAATTAAGTAAGTAAATGAGTTTTCTTATTAAAAGTTAAAACTGTTAAGTAAAAACAGGTTACGGTCGTGGTCACGTGGAATTCCACGTGACAACCTTTTTTAAAGTTCTGTGCTGACAACCTAAACGCTAATAATCATTATTGGACCTTTGATTAGTTTCCCGATAGCAATTAATGTGTGCACCGAAGGAATTGCTTTAGCGATATGTAACTTTGTTGTTTATATAGGTAATTTGGCACGTAATCGTCAACTACGGCCATGCTCCAATACACAGGCATAAGTACCTATGGAACTTTTGTATATTCTTTACCGGCCACGTAGGGATCCATTTATATTCTTTTTGACAGACCTTTAATTTGGTAGTGAATGAAAACTACTATTAGCTACGCCTGTAAAGGACCTTAGCAGTAGACAACTCAGCACACTGTTTTGGATTAGTCCTATTTAGTTTATAAATGTAATGCTTTTTTTCGAAAGTCGTCATTAGAGTTATAACATAACGTTCAAACATACTCGCCTGAAATTATAGCAATAAATAACGTATTACATAATTATCTACTTAACGTACTTTAGTATCATAATAAGTGGTGTGATTAAAAAAAGAAAGTCTGAAAATGAGATAATATTCCTCCCTGTTAATAGATATCATAAACTTTTTTCACGTATTTATGTAATTTATAGCGAAAAGTTTTGAACCAGTTAAATTAACACATTATCTGTCCCAACTATTATGCTATTATTATAGCTATTTAGCTTTAACTATTCAAAGAATTTCTGTAATAGTATTTAAGTTTTTGCTTGAAATAAATGAATGAATTATTATGATTATATAATTCCAAGAATAATAACAATAGAACGCATTACACGTACTGAACAGGCAAAGTTTTATACATATATTTTGTAAGGTAGGACATGATCTTTAGAGCTGCATTCCAAGATACAGGTTTATAACTTTACACCTTTTTTATTTTGCAGAAGTTTCTACGAATATATAAGTATTGCCAGCCTAAAAAATGCAAATTGTTTTCATCACTGCTTTTTTGTGATATAAATAATATATGAATTTTTCATTCCCAAAATTTTAAAAATCCTTTTTCTTTAGGGGTATTTTTTAAATTTTTTTTTGGAAGTAATTCTCAAAATGAATTTAAAGAAGATTAGATGAATTACTTTTTTACCGAATAACTGAACACCAAGTTTCATAGGTTTAACTTTACAAATGACGGATTTTGATACAAACTTATAAGCTCGTTACACTTATATGTATACTTTTGGAGGGAATTCCCAAAAATTATTCCTTAGTGGATGCCAACATTTTAAAAGGTACTAGCGGCGAAGGGTTACTTTTTGTTAAAGGTAAGCCGGAGTCAAACCGAAGAAATACCAATGGCACAGTCAGTAGTCACTACTAAACGTGTGCTATTTTTCAGTGGGAAGCCTGTAAGAATGAAGTTATTTAGTGCCTTTACCTACTACTGAAACTGGAAATTTTGAACCTATGTTCAAAATTGCCAGTTTGTAGGCTGAATCTACAAAATGGAAATTTTGAACAATATTAATGTGTAGGTATTTGGCGTTGACATGTTAATCCACCAGTCACTCAGTCAAACTCTACTTTCATATAAATATATTATATAGATAATAATACCTATAGGTAATTGAATGAAATAGATAATAATTTATATAAATATATTTGACGTTTAAATACAAACCCTACAAGTACCTACGTTCTTCATTCACATTATGGGTAGTTAGCACAAACACGAAGAGCCAACATACTGCCTACTTGGTGTTTGCCCAGCGCTTGACGAGGTCATAACTAGAAGTATGGACAGTATGGTTTCGCAATCTACGAGAAGACGCACCCATTTTGTGTCCATACAGTCATCTGAACCGCAAACGTTTTGTTTTATAGTCCCCCGAATCCTAATGAGTTACGCAATGCAGATAACCTTAGCATGACAAACCAAATCTGAATCGAATCGAATCTGAAATGTGATTTTATAATTAATATTTTATTGCAACATATCGATACAAAAGATCCTTCCCAATAGACGCATTGATATAGTTTACGAAAGGTCGATAAACTTTCGTTTGAGTGTTAAGGACTTACAAAGCCGAAATTAATATTAGTGCCCTAAGTCGTACGTAGAGGGTTTTTCCATTGATGAAATCCGCTCATAATAACAACGTGTGACGAAATGATCGTCCAAATATGAGTCGGATTTGCACACTAATTCGGTTCTGGTATAAGTCCTGCGCTTAAAACACAAAATCTTAAAAAGCAACCATTTACCTATCGGGGATAAAATTATCTATAGATACAGCCCTGTGAAAGACAGACGGAAGCTTATTCTGTACCTTTTGCACATTTGAATACGAAACCCTAAAAAGACCTGTTCATAACTTCATGCAATTGTTATCATATTCCTTAGAACGCCAGGGTCTATTTGATACGGTATCCATCCACCTTTGTGGATGTTGACACAAGTAGGCAAATTAATCTCGAAAATAGTTATCAACTAGTAGTACCTACATGTTCTTAGCTCTTTACCTCAGAATGCAATATATACAGGTGTTGCTTTGCAAAACTGCCAAAAGGAGGTAATTAGGTCCGTAAAACTGAACAAGGAGCTTTCTCCAAGCAATATAGGTCGATCTGAAAATTGAAAATTGACTTTCCATACAAAGTGACTGGTCACGTGACTCATTTTACACATAGTTACTATGTTCCTTGGGGAAAGGATCTAAAATAAATTTTGATTAGGTACTTATATTTATCATATATCATTATCATAGTAAAACAAGTATGTTTTGCAAACAAAGCAATGATCAATAAAGAGGCTTTTTTATTTTTATTTTATTTTATTTTTACTAACATTTATTAATTAATAAATTCATTAGAAATTGTGCTCAAATAAAAAATATGTATGAAGAATGGAGTCTAAAATTAAATCAAGTCAATAACATGATCCTCATAAAATTAGCGACGAATTTTCCATTACGTGAGTCTTATTAATAAGCTCGACCCGCCGGTCGTCGTCCGTCGTCATGTGGATCAGTGAATCATTAAAAAAGGTTGTATAGATGAAACATTATACAAAAACAAATTAACGAAATATTTTTATGCCAATGCAATACCTACCTATAAAATGAATAAATTCTACAAATATAATCTTGGCATTCTGCGTAGCCGGGGTCGGCATCGACACTTTATTAACTTTTAAATCGAATTCTGACAAACATTTTTTTATTATTACCGACCGCGACGGTTCTAGAAGACAATGTGTCTCTACTTTGAAAAACAATCTGTAAATAACTATAAATTTAAACATTTAAAACCCTCCAGAAAATAAATCTTCGATTTTTTTTAACTAAGAACACTCTCAATCAAGTCACCTTTCAAATAAATAAAAAACTAGATCAAAATCGGTCCAGTCGTTTAGGAGCTACGATGCCACAGACAGACAAACAGACACACAGATATTCAGACACGTCAAACTTATAACACCCTTCTTTTTGCGTCGGGGGTTAAAAAGTAATCTATGAACACCTAGGATTCTAAGAAATTTATCTACTTACTTTAAAATCCTTTCAGAATTTTTTTGCCAAAAGAAGTTCAACTTCCTAAAGGATTGAAATAAGCATAAGTTACTATGCACATCAACTTAGAATGTAATGAATTTCCATCATTTTGTAAAAAAAAACACTTCTTTCAAACCTATTTTGCTTTTGACAGATAAAAACCAATGAAAATTCAATAGATTTTGTAACACAAGTTAAACTGGATTGGATTTGGTTTACATTGGTACAGTCGAATTGAATTACTCGATCAATGTTAACTGAAACTTTAAATATTTAATACAAAATATCCTTAGACTTTCAAATGATAGTTGACGGAAATTTTATTACTTGAAACGCGATCACAGTTAAAGTCACCGCCAACACTAACGCTAGCACAGCCACAGACGCTAATGTTGGAAGAAACTCGAGTCTTAAGACTTACAATAATAAGACTCGAGTTCTCTTTGACAATGAAGATGAAGAAGAACTCGGGACTGAGCCAACTGAGTCCTTATCTGGAGTTATAACTTATTTATAAATGAATGAAGGAGACAATTTAAAAAAATAATCATTTTAAGTATATCTACACTATCTACCCACATACTTTTTCAGCGTACAGCCAAACAATTTCTTATTTCGCAGGAGCATCCATCGCTCGGCGAACGATTATTTTGGTAAACCATAAATTCAAAAAAGGGCACCTAATTCGGAAAACCATACTAAGCTCTTAAAAATGATCCTATAAAGAAGGTGTGTTACTAACTGCAAACTCTATTACTAATAGAGACAAGACTCTACTAACCTAAACCATATACCCTACCATCAGCGCGCTTAATGCTCACATGGTAAAACAAATAAAAATTGCACAATAGTTTCGGCTGGATGGTCATCATGTTCAAGTAACGGTTGAGCGCTTCCTTGTCAGCAGTATCGCGTGGCCTGCGCCTGCTCATGTAATTCGTAATTACGTCAAATTGCGTGGTCAAAATGATATAAGGCTGTTACATTTCACGCTTTAATGAATGCAGTACGTGAACTGCCCGTGTAGACTGTTAATAGCCCTAAAGAACACATTTGCCTTACAAATACGGGTATGGGTTGGAGTAAAACACTAAATAAAGGCTAGTACGTAATTTTTACTCATTAATCTTTTCCAACGAACAACGCGCAGCGTTAAACGTTCTATAGATACCTACCATTTTCGTATTTTTATACCGTGCACGACTTTTCTTTGTGCAATTATGTGTAAATACTAAATAGGTATGTAGGTTAGAATTATGGTGAATTCATGGTGAATTTTTGATTATAAGTTGTATTAACTAACATTTACATTTTGTGAGAACGATAAGAATTATTATTTAGAATGGCTATTGTAAAATTCTACCTTATAATATAGATACCTAGATTTAAATATAGATTTATTTTATTTTATTTATTTATAATGAAGACTACGAAAAAAAAGGTTTTAATGTAGATACCCCTAATAAACCCCAATTCACATCTATTTACCTACTATATGTATACTATTGTATGTACCTACATTGTGTAATTTCTTTAAATAACATAAGTAATTAGGTACTATAAATTTTTTAACAAAAAATAAAACCGACTTCAAAAGGAACTAAAAAGCTGAAAATAACTTTAAAACGTTTTGGAGTAGGTTCCAAGTAAATTTCTTAATGAGGAGAAGAAAGGCTAATTATTTTCACGATTTTTAGTGTTGCCTAGGTTTAATCCTCCCAGACTTTTGTTAGGCTCATATTTGCAATCCTTATGAAAAGCCTTTTCAAACGATACCTCACACGATATTTTTAATCAGGAGGGAGGAGTTACAGGAGGGGGGGTGACCACGTATCCCCCTTCTTCCTCATTACTTGTCAGCCATGCTGCATGCGACTGCACGTATACTTAATCAAAGCAATAATTCTTGTTACGACAATTCTGCTATTATCCTACGAGGAGTTTCGTTCCATATCTCGTAAGTCCATGATCAGATCATGACAATATTTCTATGGGACCAACTTGGGAATTTATGTTCTTTCAAACAAAAAAAGAATTTTCAAAATCGGTCCACAATTGAGTAAGAAATCTTTGAACATACAAAAAAAATACATAGAGCCGAACATTGAACCACCTTTTTGAAGTCGGTTAAAAATACCTTCTCTGATTTGTAGAATTCTCATTAATATGCCACCTATGTCTTGTAGAATGAACTAAGAACTTATTAGTACCTACGACGCGTTGTAGGGACATTCTTCAGTGAGGAAAGTTAGTAGGTACCTAGGTAATGCATGAAACATTCATTAGGCGGCGCCACTGGCGCGTAAGCTTTATATTGATTGATTAGGTCATAAATAAATTAACACCTTAAGCACACGCGGGAGCCTGAGATCTTTATAAATGTTTAGAGCGTATAATTTCGTTTTAGGAAGTCGTCTACAAAAGTATATCTACTTAGGAAAAGTTAAGTTAAGAAAGACTTTTTGAAACATAGAATATTTCTAAAACAGCTAAGTAGCCTTCGGTAGGTAAGTACCTCAATCTAATAAATCAATCAGAAAATCTGGAAATAATAATAAAATCTTATTATTTCAATATATTTTTCATCGTAAAATGAAAATAATTTGCTCTATATATTAAATTAGTTTTTCGCCTGCTCATCTAAGCGGCCTCTTGGTCTAGGGGTATGATTCCTGCTTTGGGTGCAGGAGGTCCCGGGTTCAAATCCCGGAGGGGCCCTTTTTTGCAGATTTTTTTTATAATTTTGGAATACATATTTTATAATTTTTACTCCTTTTTAACTAAAAGATTTATAAAAATATAAGTTTAATTACTGAATATTTTTGTTGAACAGAAAAAATCCAGCAAATTAGTATTAAAGGTGCATATTATAGTAAATTATAAATCCTTTAAAATGATACTACTTCTTTCTGGTATTTCACCGATTCCTGTGGTATAATATACCTATTATTCTAAAAATAATATTTTCAGATTACCCATTTTACTGAAGCAACCCAAAACCGCCATCTCTTGAATTACTCGAACACTACTCTGTCTGAAATGAAACTAGAAAAACGCGATACAACTTTAGTAGTGTTACTACGACAAATTTTAATGAGCTTGACGTTAAGCAGCGACATCTAGTGTAGATATTGAAAATTCAAATACGCACTGATAGATGTCACTAACATCGTAAAACAGCTGTTTTTATGATGATGTTTTGCTTTTCAATTGTTGCCAACTTCATAGCATGTCATAGCAGAACGCCAACCAGCCAGCGTCGGCCAGTCAGCCAGTGAAAATTCGTGTTCATTCGTGAGTTGTGTTTGTATGTCGATTTAATTTGGAATAGAGTTTGTTACTAAATTTCTTTGACCAGTGCAACTGATAATAATTTTCTCATCCCGTTATTTATATGTGTGACTACCCTACGATTTGATCTGAAAATAGTGTGCTAGAAAGTATTGTGTCCGACGGACTCCTTTCACAAAGGATAAACGGGAGACGTTTTTACCCAGCGAATTTCACCAAGACGAAATCTCCTCACAGCGGAACGTAAGTGCCTAGACTTATTGTTATTTCAATACTTGTTTAAAAATATTATTTTAGCACAATCGTAAGATAAATATAACAAACTGTCGTAGAGTTTTTCCATATTGATTTGCTTTCTGTGCGATCGTTTTGATTCTAATAATACATTATTCCAGCTGGCACGAATTATTAGGTAACGAATATCTGGATGCAGTTTATGCTTCAGATTTCGAGAAATAAGAATAGGTAATATTCTTTCATTACGTTGAACCGTCAAATCTATCGATTTATTTATTTTCTCGACACGAATAGACTTTTGAATGAATAATTTGCTCAGACAGCTGTGTTGACAATCAAATCTGTACTTTAAAAAATTCCACTTGCTAATTTTGTATTATCTTAACCAGTTCATGCAAATTGATAATTTTACAAAAACCATGTGAAAATTTAACTGTATTTAAAGACAAAATACGTGCCAAATTCTAATAAATAAGTTATTGGCAATATGACCCTTTACCTCTTTTGAGACAAAACTGACCACAAATACCTGGGTATCTTAATTATCTTCAAGTTCAGTAAGTGAAATGGATCACTGGAAAATGCACAATATTGTTGTTGTCTTTGATGATGGATATTCTTTGGCATGGATCCCTATTTCTCCACATAGGCAAACTAAAATACCTAGGTATGTCATAAGCAAAAATTACAAAATGTTAAGTAATGATGGAGTTGCTTTTGGTAGGTCCTACTTATAACCAGAAAAACATTTTATTTCCATCGGCAAATTGACAGTTCAAAAAGTTAACACTGTCTGGAGCACCGGTGAACCCAAATAATAGTTTTTAAATTGAGTTGGCTGCATGGTGCTCAAAATGTTAGTTTCAGTATGATGTAGGTAGGTATAACCAACTTCCAAAAAGTTGGAAGTAGGTACCTACCTTACCTTTTTTTTTTCTTTTTTTAATTACCTTGCTTGATTTGTATGTGGCCTTTTTCTTTTTTTGAAGAAGTATATTTTCTGATCAGTGCCGTATAAATATTGTCATAATGCACTTTGGAAATAGGTACAGAAACTCCTCATTACGTGATAGCAAACCTCTTATAAACTAATTTCCTTTGTTTGTAATTGTATTAAATTATTGGTATGATTGTGATATTGATAACTGACTAAATAAGTTGAATTTACACCGTTTTAAGAATTCACTTTAAAGGAGTCCATACAACAAAGGTTTATTTTGAAGTTGATTCTAAGGATCAGGTTTTTTATACTATTAAGGTGGCAGGTATAAATCCCATCTAAGTGGTTACCATAACCTAGACACTTGCAATGTCAGGGGTAACACTTGGGCATTGCCAACGCTGTGCATCTTTTTAGAAATTAAAAAAGGGGGAGGCGATTGCGTCTATTCTCTTAACTGACCATACAAAACACAAAAGTAGAAATAGGTATGCTGATATTACTTATTAAATCACTGTTATTACTTTTTTATTGTTTATTATGGGCCTGGTTTCTCCGATCATCGTGTCAGAATGCCGTCCTATTGGAGTATGAGAGTGCACTTGTGCACTATATTAATAATATCCTCCTCCTTATCATGCATAGTTGCCTAATCTCAGTTGGCCGCTGTGACCAAAATTCAGTCAGGAGTACATTACTTGTTTCTAACTTAGGTATATTGTGTGAAATTTACTTACGGATGGTACTACCCAGTTGATCCAGTACATTCATGGCTCTACCACATAAAAAAATGTTGTTTATTGAAAAGCTGGAACTTGCTAGGCTTGAGCTACAAAATTAATATTTGTGAGTTATTTCCATGGTTATTTCTATGTTTGTAGTATTTTAAAGTTAGTACACCCATTAAGTACCTACATAAAGACTAGTTTTTCAAATAAACTTGAAGTTCAATTTGAAAAACTAGTATAAACCTATAATTTTATTTTATTACCATTAAATCATCATCATCATTTCAGCCATATGGCCGGATTTGCATTTATAATAGGACCTATTAATAGGGTAATGCTAGGATATTGTTTAATAAATAATGTATGTACCTAGGTACTAAATGAACTCATGAGCCCTGAACTCTTGCTTAACACAGTTTGGTGTTCATTGATAGAGTCAGAAACATCTTTTATTTATAATTATTTAATTATTTAATAAGAAAATTTGAAAAAACAATCTTTTATTTCTACGTAAGAACTGTATGCCATATACCTACTATACTTACTGAGAATACCTAGTTAAACCACTATTGTTTAATACTTTTACTCTGCACAATGAACGTCGACACAATATCCGCGCCCTTCCGCTTGCAAATCACATTCGCTCAGCAAAACTAATATCCGTCATTTCATTACGTAGGCACCTAGTAGAGCTAGGCATTTCTTTGTTTCTTATAAGTTCTAAGCTTGAACCACTTGCGTTATTATATCTTAGACATCATAATACATTTAAGTTGACATTGTAATGTTTTTGCGGCCTGTTGCCACACCTCGTCAGTCGTCTACCTTTAATCACAGAACATTCACCTTCTCCACACTAACAAGTCATGGACATGGTGCACTCCTGAGCTTGACTACTCTGAGTTGTGACGTGTATATAACAGTGGCTACTTTAATTTAATCTCAAACTTCAATTCAATTATGGGGTGATTCAGTATATAGTATATACATTTGCATTGCAAGCCAAGCAGAGAGAAGTATACTAGGTCAGTATGCGCTTCCGTGTGGAGGTGTCGTCGGCGCGGGCGCAGAAATTTGCACCACTTGCCAACCGACTCACAACTACCTGAATTATTTTTCTCAATGTAACAGCATATTCCTATTAGCATTTCATGATGCTCTAGTTTAATTTTACATAAACGTGTATTGTACGCTAACACAGTATTGCTAATTTGCGCTTCGGTGCGTAAAAAATTAAGACAAATATTGACCAATAGGTACCTATATGCTTTGTTACCTAGCAATAAATAAACCGTTTGAAAAACCAAATGGTTTGACCCTCAAGGTTAAAGTAGTTTTATAGGTATTTTTGTTTATTAGTACGTGTTGATATTTGCACGCATCGCTCAATCTTGACCCAGATGATGGAGTTAATTCGTGTTAATTCATTAAATTAGTTAAACGCGCATCATCACGTGTTTGTTTGTCAGCAGGGTTGGATGCATGAAGTGTTCATTGTTACGAACAATACACATAGACCCTTTGACTGAAGACGATGAAATGCTTTATAAAATATTGGTAACCACCACAGAAATCTTACTCAATTATAAAAAAAAATTAAATATGATCATTATAATTAGGTAGGATATTATAATTAAGTAAGTTCTTTCCTACTTATTTACCAATCTCATATATTTCCTTTAATAGACAACAACTACACAATTAACTTTGTTTCTAAATTTACTGCGACTAGGGCCCGAGGGCTCGAAGAATCGGGTCGCTTACAGCCGTGTCCTAAGTCCTAACGCAACCGAGTTGCGCAAGCGTAGCCCGGACCGTTGCGTCGCGGCTGCTATCGCCGTCACCCGCTGGCAGCTACTAATACCCATTAATACGTATACACTTAGGTCTTTCTTCGTCCTTATAACATCAGCTCATTACTCACTGGAGCAACTGGGCCTCCTTTCGGAATAACTTCGGCGGCCCGATCGGTTAGATAACTGAAACAGATCCGTCTGTACAGTCACTGGCATGTGGTTTCGAAATTGTACTAGTTTTAAGCCGAGAAGTACTTACCAATTGTATAATTATAGAGTCTATTTGTATCGGTTGTGTAAAAGGTGTTCGAAAAGACAAAAATAAAACTTTCATCTGAACTTGAAGAAAATACATATACTTAATAAGATACGTGTCAATCATAATAATAAATTAATACACAGAATATCAAGGATGACGATTGAAGAGAAAATGTTGCAATCCTATAACAATACCTACTCACGACTTTTTTGCCGCATATGACATTTTACACAAGGTCCACTATAGTACAATGTACATGCATTCACTCGCCACGCAGGAAAGTTAAATCTAACAAGGCCAGGCCAACTGAGACCGAGTCGTGAACTGCATAATCTCAAACAATGAAGAATACCACTCTCAACTTCTTTTGTTACAGAAATCTAGATACGTTTCTGAAATATATCTTAACTATCGAATTTGAAACGTTTCAGTAACTCTACCTATGTAATTTAGGAACCGAACAAGTCTTCTTCCAGTTATTGCGGACTTAGGAACATTTGTTACATATATACCTACCTCATTTTATATTCAGTCGCGGAGTCTTGATCATAGGTGTGTGTAAAAGGACATCATTTTCTGCTGATATCTTTCCGCGTTGTAAATGTCAATTATGGAAAAACTAGTTACATTATGTCGTTATCTTAGGCAGGTTGTTGGCTAGCAACGAGTTGGCTTATTAAAACGTAACTCTTGTTGTTGTGTACGTATGTAATAATTATTATGTCCTATTCATTCAGTATCATACACGTGTCTTGATTACAAATGTTACATAGACATAGTTACATGTATAGTACTAGTGAACCACTAGGGGCTCGAAATTCGACAGTAATTCATTAAATTTAAATTATATTTATTACAAAAATACATATTATAAGTATAATCTACACATTTTAGTTTTCTACACTTGTGTTCCAAACAAATTTTAACTACTGTCAAATCTTACACTCCTCCGTACGCGCATTAATCTTAAAATGGGATCCGAAGTTTTCGCTTCAAAACACTAGAAAGGAGACCAAAAGGAAAACCATTGTTCGCGTCGCCGCTGACGTCCTAATGAGAGTTGAAAGGTCAATATTTTAATAATTATTTAGTATTTGATGATACATATTTTCTGTAATATTTATTAAATAGCATCTATATTTTGGGGGCTCTCTATGACTTTTTAATTAGAAACATCAAACGAAGAGGTACCGTCTAAGCGCAATTGTTCTATTTAAAAGGTTTTCTCATTTTCACACAGTTGCAAAATGAGACAGACGTTGGACCACGTTAGACTTAAAAGGTGGTAATTGCCATGCATAAATATTTACTTACTTGGACGTTTCCACCATGAGCAACCCCACCTAGTTTGTCTACAAATGCTCTCGTAAATTGCTTCGCTTGTTAGCTACCAGTCAAGCTACTTACTAACTTCAAAGAAGTCGTTAATACTTTGATTACTTACACTATCTGTAAATACAATATTCTTCGTATAAAATCTCAGACAATTTGTAATCCAGAAAGTACTTCCACTTATCTTCAATAAGATAAACGATTGTCAAGTGTTAACGAACACTCTTTATGAGTTATGAGTTTATGAGTGATATTAGGTCAACGACAGTGTGGCCTGTAGCCACTAAAGTCATGTTGCCTTTATGCCGAGAGATGCCGCGCGACTAAATCTTTTCAGGCCTAATTCAATTCACGAAATTTATTTGACAAGATTATTTAATAAATGTGTCAATCACAAACTAATTGGATAAGTTGCATTGTAAATAACAGATTGTTATTAATCTGCTTACTGAAATTGCTTAATCTGTAAAACCTGAAATTGTTTATCTGGCCGTAATTGGCGTTAAGTATGAATGAATAGGTATATGTTAAACGCCGGTATCTTACTATTTTATCAAAAACGAGATAAGTAGACTTGCCATTGATATTAATAGTGAAGAACACAATAGGTAAAACAAGGACAGGTACCGCAACAAGACGGACACTATCAGACAACTTTGTTATGCCTTCATTGTCCTCTACACACCATTGTTTGCTACATTACACGACCGCGACGTCATCAACAAAAAATCGATAAAACGTAATCTTGCGACATACATAAGTAATTTATAAAGTTCGATCGACTGTTTATACGGGCTTGAAGACAGATTACGTACGTAGTAAAAAAGAGGTCTTCGTTTTTTTATGTAGTAATTGAAACCACAATTCTTTTGAAACTATAAACCTACTTATTACGCCATACATACGGGCTACGATACCTATTTCCGCATATCACCCAATAAGGTCCTATGTACCAATTGTGCGGTTATTCTGCGGAAACATTGCAGAATTATAAAAATAAATATACCTAATTTAAACGAATCAGTGTGATTGGCTGAGTGGTATCAGTGCAGGGCTGCCATCATATTCTTTTTTTTTTAATTCGTAAAATTGCAATTTTTTTAGGTCGTAAGTTTTTTAGGTCCTAAATCGGTTAAGTACTTACTTAGTTTTTAGTTAGTCTAGTTAGTTGCAAACAAACTAAAAAATCAAATAAAAAATCTATACAATATTAATTTATAAAACATGAGTTTAGATAAAATCAACTGAAAAGGCGAAATTATGGTAAAGTAAGTGTGGGAAAATTGCTAAGTTTGTCGGTGGGCAAGTAATACGCACAAAAACAATTTAATCAACAAATCTGAATTTGCTATTTCACTGTGGTAACGTTTGAAAGACCTGCCATCATTCTGACGTTCACTGCCATAAAAGAAATGGTTAGATAGACGTTTTGTTGGACAAATTAATAAACCTTGCCAAACCTTGTGGCTCGGGCTGTCTGAAGTTGACAAGGTCATATTTGCTTTTAGTTTCAGTAAGCTAGGCTTACAAGAATATTATGTAAGAAACAAAAACACACAACATGCATACAACATCAACGATTATTTAATTTTAGAGGAATTAATTAATATTCATGTTGAATATTCTTAATGAACTGACATATAAATAATCAAAGGAACTCCTAAATATCAGATGTTATCAATATCCTCTATATTTCTTGTTTCAGCAATTAAGCTAGCCCTTCTCTTCTTCTTAGCGTGTCGATGGCAATCTAAATTGTGTCATCCCAGAACTGGGCTACGAGATTGGCACCTTCAGTAGCGTCCATCAGGTCCTGTAATTTACAAACAAAAATAAAAAAGCCCTTATAAAATAGGCATATGAGTAAAAATAGTATACATAGTCCAATCGAGATGGCAATACCGATGTTGTCGTCGATTGATACAGCTTCAGGCCTAGCGATGGTATCGAATTATCGATAATCTCCACATCCACGGTATTGTCATTGAATTCTTCCGTGTCCGTGTGAAATTGTCATGATCTGAATCTGAATGTTATTGTTTGATTTGGACCATTCCATATTTAATTATATGGAGTCATTTAAATACGGAGTCCAAACTTAAGTGACTGACACCATTTTGCGAAGATATACTTACTTAGCCATCTTTTTTGCCATTTTTGCCTTTATCTTTTGCCAAATTTAAATGAAAATCTAAATTCAATAAAAAAAACGCAGACTTCATAATAAATTTACATGTTACGATCACGAAAAGGCTGACAAATTACAGGAGGGTGAGTAGAACTACTGACCTTGCAAGGTCGTTAGCGCTGCTATGCCGTAAGCGAGGGTGTAAGCAACACACCACGACACGACAACGAACCACAACCCGCAGGACCGCAATACAATTTCTCAGACACTTATTCGAGCTGCTTTTGGGTGAAACTTCGGAAAAATGAAGGTTGCAGCAATACCTATAAATTCATAAATTGGATAACATCCAAGAAAGAGCCTTTATGCTTACTTAAAGTACCTAGTTGTAGTTGCTTTAGTTAGTACCTAGTTATAAGTCGCTACTATTATTTTGTGAATTCTTCATATAGCAGAGATTTTTTAATTAAACACAGCAAGGAACTCTGTTTTTTTATACTACGCAGTAGCTTTCTTACTTCTTTACAATAGAGGAAAGGAAGGTAATATGGAATACTGTTGTTAATTTGGGATAGCAGGATTTCACAAAAACTAAAAGCGCCATCTCATTTTACGGACCATAGAATGTTTACAAGTAGCGTCATCTATCAATATGTGTACACGGATAGTCTGTCATTTTTCTAAGATAGCGCCCAGAGTTGAAAACGTGGAACAGCGCGCGAGCAATTTTTCGAAGTACGTGTTTAACCCATTGCCATCGCTAAATTTCCTTGTGATTGTGCTGTTTAGCTTTATGTGTAATATTAAATAGATAATTAATTTTGCATATTAGCTTTGATTTCAACGATTTGTATATTTATAAATATATTATAAATTGAGGTTATGTCAAACTGTCTTGTTGCTAATTTGGAATACCCGATATGATGAATACCAAAATAGTATGCCAAATTACCTTCAGTCGGTTTAGGAACCGATTTTACAGAGTATACTCCTATTCCAAAATACCTGCACCCCATCTCTAAAATTAAATTGTGCCATTTTGCATTCAACCTAAAATTTGAACCTGTAGGGATGTTTAATTGTTTTTGATAGCTTGCACATTGATAGTAAGATAATATTGCTTCAATTGAATCAAGGTTTTATTTCTTAATACCTCACGGAAAAAAAGTTGCAGGTCTAAAACAAAATGGTATTCCAAATATGCTGCAGTTCCTCTACTCATGATGTTCAGAATTAACGTTGCTTGGACAAATTCCACTTTGCACAGATCATCTAGGTAGAGTTTGCAAATATCGATATTATGCTTCAAAAATGGCTAGTAGGTACCTACTTAATATCTTTTCAATATCAATGCCATTTTTGAAGAGATAAAAATCTGCTTACGCCACGTAGATATTATTCTTCGTCTGAACCTGATACTCGATTTCCTTAAACTCCTTAATTTTCTTCTAAATTTGTGGTACGTATGATATGCTTCACAGTTAATGTTTAGTAGGAGGAACTTTATATGCCATTCTTAACGTTTAAATACTAACTATTCAAGAAACGAAAAAGACCTGATTTTATGACTTTAGAGCCGGTTCTTAAAATAAATAAAAAATCGGGTATGCCCGGGGGTTTTAAACCTGTTAGAACCGGGTCCATACCCTAGTGCAGGGCTGTCCAAACCAAGGCCCGCGGGCCGCATGCGGCCCGCGGCTTGTTGTCATGCGGCCCGCGACACGCATTTTAATCTAAAAATAGTTTTGGACACAAATAGTTTGGATAATATTATTCGCTGTCAAAACATGTACTCAATACTTAGTATAATTATTTATCTTCAGTCTTGCAACTAAAAATATTTTTCTGGCCCTCCAGTTTTTGTATGAAATTTAATTAGCCCGCGAAGGTGTATAGTTTGGACAGCCCTGCCCTAGTGCACATGAAGCGAAAAATGAAAGGTCCGAAAAAAATAATTTCAAGGCTCGATAAAATTGAAAAAACAAATTTATTTTCTGCCAAACAAATCCTTATGAATTCCATTCATCCTGCAAATAATGCATGACTCATACTAGTAGAAACTCTCATATTTATGTTTCTCGAAGTATTTCTTTAGATATATCTTTTTCAGAGACTGAGAAGGATAGTACCATAGAAATATTACCAATATCTTTGGATAACTGTAGAGGGTTAACTATGTTGGGAATTAATTAAACAATCTTTTTGATTTGAAATAAGCTCACTGGGTAGTTTTCATTTTTATTTTGCTATAAGTAGGTATTATACCTGTTTAAAAATATATAATTTGGGACAGCATTTTCTGTTAGTTATTGTGAGTGTATGATAGAATAGATGACGATGTGTTGACCTTGCAGACTTATCGATTTCCGTATAACCTCAACACTTAACTACTATTACGTACGGCTACGTACTTAATTATAATTTGTTGGCCTATTTCTTATAATTACATATTAAGAAATAGGTCAGATTGGAACTGAGGCATTTTGACTAAGTAGACTAAGAACCACTCTTTGGGGCACCTTTCTGAATTTGTAGTCAAAGATCAAGCTAACCTACCTAATGGGAATAGTACCCTTCGAATCTAACCTAACTGAGTGGGGGTACCCCAAATTAGGGTTTCGCAGTAAAGAGCGGTAGAATAAAACGTCTTTTACTAAACGTCAAACATTACTAAAGGTGGCAGACACTTTAATAATAAATCTTAAGGCGCAGACACTCGGTAAATCGCTATCTTGCTGGTACATTGAAGATATAAAGTCATAGTAAAAGGTAAATAGGTAAGTACAGTCTCTCTCTCTAACTGTAACAAAAAAATATATCCTATTATTTATTTATGTAGGAAGGGAGTGTCTAGGTGTCCACTAGTGCCTAATAATTATTTCTCTAATTTGATTCCGGCTTACCTCTTACAAAAATTGAGCCTTCGCTACTGCTAGGCACACATCTCTGACTTTTCGGATTCATGTGAGTATTAGAAATTAATCATCACTTGCTAAAACGGTAAAGGAAAACATCGTGAGGAAACCAGCACCCCTGAGAGATTTTTCAACGATGTGTAAACATCAGATTGTTCATCAACTACCTAGGTACCTATATGATAATGATCGAGAAGAATTGTATGCAGTAGTCGTCTACCCTATTGTCAAAGGAAACTATCAAGCATTTTATTAAATGATTTCGTTACGTTGGTTGTGAGCGCTATGAGTAAGAGCGTTTTCACATTATCCGATACGATATCGATATCGGTCGCCGATACGATATTGAGGCAAGTAAAATATATTAAATATTTACCTGCCTTTCACATTGTCCGCTCAGATATCGGTTATTTCAGACATTTTCTTGTCCCGATATCGTATCGGCGACCGATCCGATATCGAATCGAATAATGTGGAAGCGCTCTTACGGTCTAAATAGGACCTGTATAGAGCTGTAGAGCACTAATAGAGGGAGGCACCCTAGGCAATTTACAGTGCTTACACTGTAATTGCAATTGATAGTAGGTATATACCGTTCTACTTTTATTGTTTTAAAATTTTACTTTCGATTCAGGGGAACCTGCACTTGAAAACTTTTAGGTATCGTGAATTAACTAATTTGTGGGTAGTCCATATTTACACTATAGGTTTGAATAAGGTAATTTTTTTTAACTGTAAAATGTAGGTACTTGGAAACCGACGTAAAATTTTCTTGCCCACAAATAAGGCACAAAAACATATCTATTAATTATGAAAAATACTAAAAAGGAAACCTACCTATACATTCGAAGCGTTTTTTAATCGAATTGTTCGGCCCAATCTTTAAGTTACAAACAATTGAAATCAACCCTAGCAAGTAGAGTACAGGCCAGCACAGCTGCGCAATGCGACGATATGACGAGGTCATTCTCACAAACAGCGCTGATAAACGTTCAGACTCCACTGACCTCGAATGGACTGCTAAATTATTAATGTGTAATTGCCCTTTGAACTACAATAAATTATTGTTAAGGAATCACGGAGCCTTTTATTTATTATAAAAGGTTTTTATACTTTATATCCTATAGAATATATTATGTCCATATGTATATAATATAATTACTTATATTAAAGAAATAGGGTCGTGCTACTCGTGACTGGCTATCGAATGGCCATAAACATAAACGCATAGTAAGTAGGTATAGGTTATACAATAGATAATAAATAATAATGGAGATCTTACTCTAAAACACAATAATGATAATGTACTTAACTTTATGTTACTCTACAATAATGAATGACTATTGTAGAGTAACTTTGCTATAGCTATTTGTCTT
Source organism: Protodeltote pygarga (assembly GCA_936450705.2). NCBI lineage: Eukaryota > Metazoa > Arthropoda > Insecta > Lepidoptera > Noctuidae > Protodeltote > Protodeltote pygarga. The sequence goes on along the minus strand of OW388249.2, from coordinate 6,363,861 downwards.
AAGAATAAATTTATAGGACATTAAATCCTATTAGTGGGGAACAAGAACTATTTTTGAACACGGTGCAGTTCTATTGTTGATGTAGAAAGTGCACCACGAACTGGGATCACGTCGAGCATTCTAATTAAGGTTATTGTATGTAAGGACCATGTTAGAAGCAATATGTATATGTTTGGAACTAAATTCGTGATGAGGGTTCAAACTCCGCTCGTGTCCTGTCTGTTTTTCAGTTTCCTTAATTTTTTTCTATGACATTATGTACCTACCCAATGCCGTGACATTTATAAATATTCTAAAGAAGGTTGCTGAACCATAGCTTTGATTTCCTGATTTAATGCATTTCAGAGTCACGAATAATTCAGTAAACATAACACTAAAAAGTTTAAGTCTTAAACCACAGAGAAGATTAACGTTTATCTACTCATGTGCTTATACTCTTTGACAGTTGTATCCTTGTCCAAAATTAAATACATGTTACTTATTTCTTTGTACATGTCCACACTGCTGACATTTTCTCAGCTAACGGCAAAAGTGCTACTACAATGTGAAACTACAAACCGGATACACCTATGTATGTATAGCTTATAGGTACATTGTAGGTCGCAAGGTGCACACTGCACAGGTCATTCCTTATTTATCTCATACGACTCCATTTAAGACTAATGACTTTCCAACGAATTACTAATGCAATGGTCTCAAAATCAAAAATGAATGTTATTCGTCCTAAGATAAATAGAGCGTGTGACGTAATCTTCACTTTCCCTTGAATATAAACAAGCAGCCCCCGCGATTTCTAATCGATTTCATGCCTTTTAGCTTGTTGATTAACTACCAAACGCTATATTACAAAACATGGCAAATTTCCAACCAGAAGTCGTGTTATCTTGTGATAGTAGGCAGTACATAATGAGGTCGTTCGTTAATGATAGTAAAAAAGCCGAGTAAATTATACCGCTAATGTGAACTTATCACACTACTGATTGTCCTCGTAAACCGTTGCGTCTACAGTTAATATGCTATTAAAGTGTCTGCAGTGAGTAGCTACTAGCTAGCTCGACTAGCTCGATAAGTAGTAAAGTAGGTAAGGTACCTACGTCACGTAACTCAAATTGACCATACTATTGTTTTCCATTAAGAAACTTGTTTATTGTATTTAGCATTGAACCTCTTTACTAACAAGAATACAATGCATCTCGTTCACAATATATTATTGTTTTTTTTGTATTTAATGTTTATCACAGTCATAGACGAATGTCTTCCTCTGCAACAGCTTGTTCTTCACCTAAACACTAGCTGACTCCAACCGACTTGTGTTTTAATCTAAAAATATTTTTTGGATCTCGACAACTGCGCTATCTTCCGATTCCACCTATAACTAACAACCACCCAGGTGACTCCATAAGTACAATACAAAATTCATCAAATTTGGTCAGGGAGTTTAGGAGTAGTAATAATTGTCAAAGGGAAAAATCTGGAGGATGGGCAGCAGCATCCTACCGTTTAATAGCAACCATCTGCTATTGCGATCGCCAACCCACTTGCCCAATTGTTAACTTAATTCATAAAATTCACCCTTGTACATTTCCTCAATTCAGAAGCCCAAAACTTAAATGACTAACCATAATAATTTAACCTAAGGTATAATTAACATCAATTATGATGAAAGTCTTAGTCATTTGCATAATAGCATCACACCCACCCAAACCCAAGAAAATAAATAAATAAATTACGCCAAGCCCAATACGTAATGGAAACAGACCATTAAAAAAGTGAATGAATGCTCTATTAGAAATGATGATCTTAATCTAAATTAATGGTAACTCGTTAGTACTCTATATTCCAGGGTTTCCCAAACTTATTTTTACTGTGACGACCTTGGGAATTTTCCATTTCTTTGAGATGCCCTTTTTTGCGTATGAGAAGCCTATGTCCAACAGTGGACTGATACAGGCTGTGTATGTATGTATACCCATGCCCTTTTTTAGACCCTTTGAAACGCAAATTTATAAATTTCAATCAATCAATCTGCATGCAATGACAATCAATCTGCATGCAATCTGTGTGTTTGTTTTAAGTACTATTCGAGGACATGCGCATGAATACACAAGGCACACCTGAGGACCTTTTCAAAACGAGGACATTTTGGTGGGTCCTCGGTTCGACTTGACTACTGCATCGTATTCTACTCGCGATTTTGAGTCTTTCTGTATATGTAATAAGGAAAAGTCACCCAAACCTCGGTTTGGTCAAAAAAATACATATATACACCCCGACAGTGTGTGAACGCTTGGCGGCGCCACTATCATTTTTCACACTCGTCTTATACATTCGAGTCATATTTGTTGAACAGACCGGGGACTAATGTGTAAATTTAACACACCAAGACCTCGGATTGGTACCTGTACCAGAAATGTGTATTTAGGTCCTCGTTTAGATAGGTTTTCCGGACGTGAAAATTTCTGTGTGTGATTTTCCGTCCTCGTTTAGTCATTATAGATTTTACACAATGAACGTAAGAAAAAAAGTAAGATCTTTTTAAAATCTGTTAAATAAAACAATATTACACTCATCAAACATGTCTAGGAATCACCGCAATTGAGAATTAATATTTTAACTTTTTAAGGTTTTAGTGAATTTCACTATATGAATAAAGAATTTAATTATTTAATAAAAAAATTGAAAAAACAACTGATATGATATGGTTTCAAATCCACGATCTTTGGCGTACCGTGCCGAAGCTGTAACCGCTGTACGCCAAAGATACGCCGAACCCAGTATGTCAAAGATCGTGTGTTCGAATCCCATCCGGATCAGATGTTTTTTCAAAATTTCTTATTTAATAATTATATTTAATAAGCTAACATATGCTACATGTAAATAATTCACAAAAAAATAAAAATAATAAATTTTCTTTAAATTTTGTTTAAAATCAGAAAGTCGACTGTCAATCAAGATTGCTATAAGCATGTAATACTTAACGTTCTACAAAAGGTATTGCTTTTGTAAAAAGTATATCACTCATTTGACACATAAGAGATGATGAGAGCTGTCAAAATGTTGCAAGATGGGTCCAGGCAACGTACTGCGAATGTCGCTCTGGGCACTACAAAGGGCGTCATAAGCCTTCTCTGTACACGCTATAGTATCACGGGCAGCATGCCCGAGCGACATGGATGACGACCTCGCATCACTACTCGCAAAGAGGGCCGGTACATCCAGTATACTGCTGCCATGATGTTGGTTACGAGGCTCCACAGCTCTTCAGGCTTGCTGATAAGCGACCTAACCCTTCGAAATCGTTTGCGTGAAGTAGGTCTGAGTTTCCAAGATGGCTGAGAGTTCCACCTATAGCATTCTGCAATTGTAAGGAGCGTTTACAATGGGGCTTGCGAACACAGAAATTGGGAGAAAGAAGACTGGCGTTGTGTTTGCTTTTTCGATGGATCTGGTTTCGGTATGAGGCCAGATACAAGACCTCTAGACGTCAGAAACGTTTGAAATTTTGTTAGGAAGTTCATTCTTATAGAGGGGGAACAATAATGGTTTGGGCCGGTATTTGGATCGGTGAAAAAACCAAACTTATGATGCAGAGAGTTTTTTATTCCTTTGCGATGCCAGTTGGGTGATTTGTTTCGACTAATGTATGGGAATGCACGTCCAAACATGGCTAAAGTCGTAACGTGCACTCTTGCTGATGCTCGCATCAACGTTCTGCCTTAGCCTGCGTAATTGCCAGACCTCAGCTCAATTGAGCACGTATGGGATATGCTTTAAAGAACGGCTCTACTGAGTATGGATACCATGCATTCCCCACAATTACTTTTTGACTTGTTTGAAAGAATGTGGGCTGCTATTCCTCAAAGTGATTTTGATCAACTGATTTTAAGCATGCCAAATCAATGTTATTGCATGATTCGTGTTTATTTATTTATTTTTACAGAAACACTGATTATTAATTATTTTATTTTAACTTTACAATAAAAAACTTAAAAACCCTCGTATCTCTTTTTTGCCATTTAATAGACGACTTTAACTTAGGTTAATTTTCCACAATTTGCAAAATTGCAATATTTTTCAAAATATAGGGATAAAAATATGTTAACTTATTAACAGGAATTAAAGTAAAAAGCCAGTCTAGAAGACTACATTTCTTCTTCTTCTTTAACCCGTATCCACCCAATGTTGAGTGTAGGTCTAATCCATAGCATTTCATTCCTGATCAGACTAGATTTGGTAAAATTGGATAATTTTTTATTAATTGAAATTGAAATATACTTGATTCCTAGACACGTTTAATGTACTTATTCTTTATTTTAATAAAAAGTAGTAATCCTTTTGAAGATTAGTTAAAATTAAATATATCAGTTTAATTCAAGAGATCCACTTTTATGCTAAATTGAACTGATAGATTTGGACAGACTGCGATTTATTTAGTATCTACTAAAGCTATAATTTAGTTATAGTCAGTAAGATGACATTAAAACTCTAATAAAATATTAAGTTATATTTTAGTAGGAAAAATCAATATAATAATTGAATAATATTACAATGTCGGAAATGTTCTCAGATAGTACTTAAGTTTAGAAATGTGTGTAAAGCGCAAATACGAAACTTTGTTCACGGTTATTTTATGTAACGATACAATCGTTTAGGAAAAATGGTAAGGGTCCTCGTTTTGTACACCTGGGACTAGGAAAAACGTCCTCAGGTTGTTCCTGTAAAGTCTAACACAAGGTCCTCGCACTGTACACTGTTCAACAAAAGTGTGTGAAAGTGAGTCCTCGAATTGTCATGTCTAGTCAGGTAATCAGGTCCTCGAAAGGTTCACACAAATGTCCTCGAAAGGACGTCGCTAGAAGCGTGGGCAAGTGTATTTTAGGTCCTCACACTGATCAAACAAAGCTGTCAAAAAAAATGTCATAATAGCCCTGCACGAAGAGATCTGTCAACTTATATTTGAAATTCTGTTTCTTTCTATCTTATTTAAAAAGCTGTAGGAGGTCATTAAACTAGTTTTTCAGAGCGTCCTCGGGTGGTTCTAGTAAATCTATAGTCCTCGAAAGGACGTCTATACAAACAAGGGTGTGGCTCACTTCGCGACGCCCGCCCCTAGTACAAGCTTGAAAAGTTTAAAATTTAGTTTGTTTCGATTTTTCATAACTACATTCATTGTTTTAAATTTTCAATCAACTTCAAAGTGCGAGCGTGATAGGAGATTAGAGCGAACAGCTCTATGCAGTATTGCGATATAGAGAATGAAATAAAAGTAAGACTTTCTTATTTTGTGGGCAGAATATAAATGTTTAGATTTAGGACGATACTTATCGTCTCGTTTCACTCATTTACTACTCTTTATTTAAAATAGTAAGTATCAGTGGCGGAGGGTTAATTTTTCAAGAGGTAAACCGGACCCAACCCGGAGAATACAGATTAGTAATCTGTGTCGGAGAAAACCCAATGGCGCAGGCTTTATTGACTCCACCATTTTTCAATGGGAAGCCGTTAGGAATCGAGGTGTATGGAGCCTCTGAGTGGCTTTCTTAAAAAAATAAATGTTCAGACAAAATAAAACTAAAAAGACAAGCGTAGTTTTAAAAAAAATCATAACGACATAAAATAGTACTTACATAACTAAGATACTTAATGCTGAAAGCATATAACATTACTAACTTCCGCGTTCTGAGTCTTTATGTTGATAAATTGTAGCCTATGTAATTCGATTCAAAATTGGGATTTTGCCGTAAAGGATCCGAAATATTCATTTGGGCGGATAATGTGATTCGGGCTTACGTTTTTGGTTATTCATATCTAGTAACGTTACACAAACAAACCAGATATTTTTAAAGTTCACGGTCAGATTAGATTGCCTGATTTACGTCCGGAAACTGACCAGTTTTATATAATGTTAATATAATATCAATTGTTTTATTAGATTGGTAAATAACCTTAATAGGGGTGGTAATGAAATTATTGAGAGCCAAATAAAATAAATAAACAAAAGAAATATAAACCTGTGTTTAGAAACGAACAGTATAATAAATCAATTGTTTTAAAAAACCTTCTTAGGAATTTCCAAGGGATTACTCAGAAAAATATTTGAGGCTTTCACTGCTTTATGACGTCAGCTCTGAATCATCCTTGTCTCATCTAGGATAGATGAAATGCGATTTTTACAAAAACCGGATTCAATTTATTGTAACGCTAATGCAATTATAGATTAATGTGACTGAACCGGTCGTAAAGATCGACATTGCTGAGAAAAACGTTTTTGATCTGAACAAGACACGTGGGCTGCGCCTTGCAATTTTATTGAATACAAAAGAATTGATAAAGTGAGATTCACTGACAGTGTGATAAAATTCTGTCTAGTCTGCTGAGTAGGGCAGGGAAAGTTGCGGTTTTATCCGCTTTACGATTATCCTCAAAATTAATATCTTAAGCAGTCCAACCACTGCTCGACCGCTGCCACCGGCGCGCCCCGCCGCGAATACCGGTACTGTTCATCTGAATGAGGACGAATCCATATTCAAAGCCACAAATTAATCTGATTTAGAAATTTTGGAGCTTTATTTGCATCGTAAAGTTGGAATCAAATGGATTATGTGCTAGGGATTTTGTTATGATATCGAGGAAGATAATGTGTATCGCATGGTTATCACCCAATATCATTAATCGAGAAGAAAATTTGTATTTCGGGCTAAATCAGACTTCATTATATGATCGAGAACGTAACGTTTATTTGACCTTTTTGTACGATGCGGTCAACGGCTTACTGTGGTAACTTCCATGCACCTTGTCTCAGTTAGTTAAATTGTTACCACTTACGTGCTATCGACTGAACATTTTCTGTTATTTTTACGCACCAATTATGCTTCTTCATATTTGGTGTGTTTTCACGTACTAGTACAGAATGTTGTCAAATTGTGTGTCTGTTGGAGGCCTTATAAATAAAAGCATGTCCATACCTACTCAGATTCCGTCAATTTTAGTCATTAGTCAGTTCACACCATGACAACAGTATGCCTTTATAAGTTCTGGAAGCGTAAATCAAAAAGTTAGCTCAAATATCAAAGAACGGGAAATGTTATATATCCATCGTGTTGCCGTTATTTCTAGCCTCATTATAAGAAATAAAGCTAATAGAGGATAATCTGTAAAAAAATATTTTATCTCGTTTCCTGACTTAAGAGTAGAGCGATATGCTATTGTATTTTGATTGCTATATGTATCATTACACGTTAACTGACTTGGGAAGTCAGAATGTACGTACTAACTTGTCAAGTAGTGTTGTGCTATGTGTGCTACATTACGGCACCAGCGCCGGCGCAGTCACACTGTTTGCCATTATTCTATATTGTTTGCTCTTTGATAACTAGATACTGAGGCACGATAGTAACAACGGGGGCTCTTAGTATATCTACATAATAATATACTTTAATTACCTACATAATATACATTAAATTGATAAGTGTAAAAAATATTTGTGTTCGTTCAGTTTGTTGAACATTAACATTTATCTTGTTTACTTATTCTTTAAAAAAAACCCGCGTGACGGTACATGACCCTTATAACCTAGTCATGATTTAATTGTTTGATATTTCGATGTTACGCTACTTAGGTAGGTACTATTTATATTTTATCATCATGTTCTAGAGTCTTAGTCCCACCAAACAAATACCTAAGTATTTTTTTAAATGTGATATTTTAATCTGTGAATGCAACGTTAAACATCACTGTTGGTATACATTCAAACAGCCACATGGATGATGCAACCCACATAAGAATGAGACCACTTGAAACCTTAATACCACTAGAAAAAGCGTAGGCGATATGATATTGCATGCCGATAAACTAAAATCCACTAAAACTATGGTACCTACTACACTTTAACTGTCAAAACAAGTGCCACTTCTGTGGATTACTTCAGAGACTGTACCTTTAAGTGTTCGCTCGCAACTTATCGATTTTCCATGAGTGGCTGTGCTAGAACTTGTGCTTTTAGTTATTGTGTGGCTACCATATATTCCATAATGTATTTGTTTTGAAATGCTTATTGTTGTTCTACTTTAAAGTTAACTGAAAACTTTATTTCACTTCCAATTCTCTCTTGAACTGCTAAGGATAAGTATTTAGTGCAGTCAGCTTATCCCGTCATCTCTGTCTGCTGCGAATCTGCAATTTCGCTTGCCATATTCTATGTGGGGAACAAAGGATAATTACCTATTTATTGTTTGTTACAAATTTACTACATTTATGGATTTGAGATTGGCCATGGAGTTTACCGACTCTTGTGCAATGCTAAGAATGTGTGAATGAAACTTGAAAATAAGAGTACCTTTATAAAATATTCCTTTCTTTTATTTTCAGATTGGGAATGCGCGTAACGACAGACATAAATCAAAAGTGGTGAAGGTACGATTTAGTATTTATATTAACAATAAAACTCGTATTATTTGAATACAAAGCTATGTTACATCATTTTACAACGACAAGATAAAGCAACTCTATAATAATTACATAGTCATTGATATAAAAAAAAAACGGAACCTAGTTTGCGATTACAGAACCTTGTTATCGACTACATTGTGAAAGTTTTAAAAATAAAGCTGGTCCCTGATATCACGTAAACTGTTCTGACGCACATCGAGGCTGCATTACCGTATAAGAGGTGTGTAAACAACACAAGTACTCAGGCTCCATGATACACCTCGCTAGCACAATGTTTTGTAATCCCACCATTCATACCAGCTCAGCTAGACGCTCATTCGCTACACTCCAAAGGCACTGAACAAGAACAAAATAACTTCTAACATTTATTGTTTTTTCTTATATTTCTTATTACAAAACCTATTTTTCTTTTTTTATATTATTATCGTTACATAACATTTCTATTCGGTTAGTTTTACAATGAAAACTGTTCCCAATTTCACACTATTTGCATTTCAGTTCTACGAACAACAATACAATCATGAAGGATTACATTAACATGATTTCTATCACGTGTTTCACTGTTTTATGATGTGCAGTTTTAGATTGTTCTTTATGATGAAGCCGATAAATCTGTATATTATAGGAATCCATAAAGATTGAAAGCAAATGGTTTTGTCAGATTATACATTGTAAAAATACTATTAGCTTAAGCTAATCCAAAAATGCAAAGGTGAACTGCATCGTCAAATGAGTCATCTCTTAACGTGAATGTTTGTCTGGTCGTCGGGACCAAACCGGTCTTTGGGTTGACTGGCGATCGTTCATTGCCACTGCGCTCTACCTTTATACCGTATGGCGTATGCCGCTGCTTTGTGCCTTCTAATTCTTTATCTTTTGGATTCTAATATTTGGTAGACGCGTCGCGAGTAAAGCAATTTAATGCTCAATTAACGCTTTTATCCTAAGCACGTTTCTTCTTTAATCTATTAGATTTATTGTTATGGTGGTCGTGGTTCTTTGTCGTGTGCAACAATAAAAATATTGTTCAATTCGTGGATGCGTGACCTTTATTTTGTTGCAATATTATTTTTTAAAGGCTTTAGTTTAGAAAGCAATATGTTAATTTTTGCTTCAGCTTTGCCACTTTTTCCATATTAACTTTTTCGGGGTATTAAGCATGAACATTTAAAAACGGATCTGGGACATTTGCGCGAAAGACATTTGCGCGAAGGACATTTGCGCGAATCCACTTGCGCGAATGGACTTTTGCGCGAATGGACAGTTGCGCGACAGACACTTGCGCGAATGGACACTTGCGCGAATGGACATTTGCGCGAATGGACAGTTGCGCGACAGACACTTGCGCGAATGGACACTTGCGCGAATAGACATTTGCGCGAATATTTCCCTAATTTTTTAGAACGAAGCTCTTTAACGTGACTAATGGTAGGAGTTGACAAGTAGAAATCATCAGATGTTGATAAACCAAGTATGATATCCCCCCCCCCCCCCTCAAGCGACTTTATTTTATGGAATATTAAGGAACTGCATTAGGTACATTTGCGAATAAGCTTAATACAAAAAATGCAGAGTTGCTTTAGAAATTCAAGTAGGCTGATACTAATTTTCAAGGAGAGTTTAGTAGTGTGAGTTCGTGGTTTTTGTTTATTCAAAATACGAATATGAAGTCATTTTTGAAACGAAGTTCCTTATCGCGAGTTGCGAAAGGGGAAACAATTAAGACCAAAACTGTCGCGACACTTTAAGATTTTTTTTTAAATGAATTAACTTTTTTATGTAGGATAAATAATTATGATTATGTAGTATGTTTTTTATGGGAAAAGGTGGCCGCCATTTTTAACTTTTTATTTACTAGTCTGATTGCTTTCAAAATCGATATCTGAGAGTCCGCATGGTCTCCGAGTACATACCCGTTGTCAGACTTGCAAAAGGTGGCCGCCATTTTGAACTTTTTATTTACTGTACCGATTGCTTTCAAAATCGATATCTGAGAGTCCGCATGGTCTCGGAGTACATACTCGTTGTCAGAATTGGAAAAGGTGGCCGCCATTTTGAACTTTTTATTTACTGGACCGATTGCTTTCAAAATCGATATCTGAGAGTCCGCATGGTCTCCGAGTACATACCCGTTGTCAGACTTGCAAAAGGTGGCCGCCATTTTGAACTTTTTATTTACTGGACCGATTGCTTTAAAAATCGATATCTGAGAGTCCGCATGGTCTCCGAGTACATACTCGTTGTCAGAATTGGAAAAGGTGGCCGCCATTTTGAACTTTTTATTTACTGGACCGATTGCTTTCAAAATCGATATCTGAGAGTCCGCATGGTCTCCGAGTACATACCCGTTGTCAGACTTGCAAAAGGTGAATTAAAAAAAAATACCAAAAACATAAATAAAAATAAAACAAATAAAATAGGTACTTACCCCAAAAATATTAAAAATATAATCAAAAAAAGAAACACCATTAATATTTTATTAATAATAATAACCAAAAAAGAAAAACATTTGAATTTGGGAAAAAATTAATTACTTACTTACCTAAGTTTATTTTATTATTTTAAATAATAATGACTGGACGAAATTATTGAATAGAATTAAAAAAAAATACCAAAAATATATAAAAAAAACGAATAAAATACCCCAAAAATATTAAAAATTATTGATCAGAATTTAAAAAAAAAACCAAAAATATATAAAAAAAACGAATAAAATACCCCAAAAATACTAAAAATTATTGATCAGAATTAAAAAAAAAAACAAAAATATATAAAAAAAACGAATAAAATACCCCAAAAATATTAAAAATTATGGATCAGAATTAAAAAAAACCAAAAATATATAAAAAAAAACAAATAAAATACCCCAAAAATATTAAAAATATAATCCAAAAAAGAAACACCAAAAATGTTTAATACAATGTGCCTAAATTAGCATAAAAAAAACATTTGAATAAATTTGGGAATAAAAGTAAATAAGGTAATATTTTATTATTTTAAATAATAATGACTGGACGTCATATTGTCGTAGGGGTTCTGCGCTCGATGTCGCGGGTTCGATTTCCGCTAGGGACAAATATTTGTATGATCCACAAATATTTGTTTCGGTCTTGGTGATTACCTATGTCCTGTGATAGCGTAACGTAGCCACGTCGTGAGTGCAGTTACATAAGTTCGTAACTGCACTCACGACGTGGCTACGTTTTAAAAAATATATATTATTATATAAAATATATTCATAAGTATTCATATTCTTTATTTGCTATAAACATTATATATAGGTAGGTAGGTACATAGGTACTTAAATATAAATAAAACAAACAAAATACCTTAAAAACATAAAAAATACAAAAATATATATTAAAATGTAACCGTAATTATTAGCATAAAATAATAATTAAAAATACAGAAAAGATCTTTATTTATTGGAAAAATATTAATATTGTCAATATTAAAAAATATATATTATAATATTAAGATTACATGTGCCTACCTAGTATCTACACCATAAAATTTAATTATTAAACAAATATTCAAATTACTAACTATTTGTAACTGTATAAATATTATAATATAAGTTATGTAAAATTTAATTTAGAAAAAACAGAGCCGGGAGCTAGTCCACCTCCACGCGGTGCCCGGTGGAAACGTTTTAACGGCTAACGGACTATTTATTGAGACTTTTTTAAATACATTTGTGCACCCATTCGTGCAATTTTCGCAAGTGTCTTTTGCTCAAATGGCTTTTTGCGCAAGTGTCTGGATACCATCATCATCCTCATCCGGATACCATCTTGGATTTCTAAATCGCCTCCATAATCGTATCACTATATAGTATAAAATAAATTCGCTTTCTCTGTCCCTATATCAACTTGTTAAATGTTTATGTTAAAACTACGCAACGGACTTTGATGCAGTTTTTTTAATAGATAGAGTGATTGAAGAGGAAGGTTTATATGTATATTGCACCCGTGCGAAGCCGGGGCGGGTCACTAGTTTAAGATATACAAAAACAATGGAAACGATACCCATGTCGGAATTTATATTTCAGCTATCTTGGATTTCAAAATTGATTTCACATTCGTATAGAACCACAGATCTATATCTGTGTATAGAACATACGAAAACTACGGAAACGATACCCATGTCGAAATATCGTGTTGACCATCTTGGATTTGAAAAACGACTTCATAAGTATTCGTATATATGTATAACATACGAAAACCACGAAAACGATGCCCATGTCAAAATATCGTGTCAGCCATCTTGGATTTAAAAAGTTCTTTATATTCGTATTTAGAACATAAAAAACCACGGAACGATACCCAAGTCCAAATTTCGTGTCGGCCGTCTTGGATTTCAAAAATGATATTCGTATTCAGCCATCTTGAATTTCAGAAACAAAGTACTTAGGTAGGTACTTAATTAAAATAAATTTTCGTTGACGAGCTGGATTCTTTCGAAAAGAACAGAGACAGAGAGAAGTGGAAAAAGAGTAAGGAGACCGTTGCCCAGCAGTGGGACACTTTGAGCTGATATTAATAATTTGCGGTGCCCGATGCACCGCAAATTAATACTATAACGGAGACTATAATATTGATTAAATTATGTGCACACCCATTCGCGCAAATGTCTATTCGCGCAAATGTCCATTCGCGCATGTGTCCATTCGCGCAAATGTCCATTCGCGCAAGTGTCCTTCGCGCAAGTGTCTGTCGCGCAACTGTCCATTCGCGCAAATGTCCATTCGCGCAAGTGTCCATTCGCGCAAAAGTCTTTCGCGCAAATGTCTTTCGCGCAAGTGGATTCGCGCAAGTGTCCGCATACCTTTAAAAACAGAACTTGGCCAAATAAGTCTAGCCGGTCTTAATTAATTGTCTTCCCAATGATCATGCCAGTTTTAATAATTAATATCAAGTATGTATGACATTATGATCTTCTTCAATCTTTATTATTTTGTGATTCACAATCGTCATAAATTCTGATTAGTTTTTTTTCAATGAGATTTCAAAATGTCAAAAATATTTATATACATTGCTTTAGTTTCACTTTATTTTCATTTACTATAGCGTTGAATACCTACATCCATCTTTTCCTTCGCATTCTTATCCTTCAGATTGTTTGTCTATTTGCTACGAATAGACTAATTAACTTACCGACGAGCTTTAGACATAAAACTTAAAAAGGCCACAACTAATTTGTTTGCTTTTATTCCGTTTTCTAAAAACATGTTAAATAACGTTAGGTACGTTAAACAATAAGTTCTTAGCAAAATTATTTTATCACAATTCCATCTACCTATGTTGAGAAACAATCCATGTATCCATCCATTCATTTTATTCCATCACTTTAGATAGAACTGATGGAATGAAATGAATGGCTGGAATGTTACTTATCTTGGAGTAGGCACTACCTATTCTACTTCCATTTACCTAAAACGTTAACTTTATGTTATTAGACTTCTACGAAATAACATACACTACTGTACATAACTACCCTGCACTCTATTTTATTCAGTCTAGTTCACTTATGTAAACCAAGCTTAGTAAGTACATACAGGCAGCCGCTCAGAGCACGATTCAGTTAAAGTAATGTAATTATTATTTGCAAATATATTATCTATATCGTTTTAACTGACAACAACAACTATACTATTAACCTTGATTTGTTATTCATTTTGTGCCTAGGTCATGATAATGCCGCAAAATATAGTTTCGCTTATGTCAAATCTCAAAAACATCGAATCTGGCTGAGGCTGGTAGGTACATTAGATTGCGATTTGCGATGCGACGGGGAGAGTGAAATCAAATAAACATGATGTGGCTACATTGAACGCAAAAATTTAGTGATTTTAATTTGTATTCACTTCTATTTTTCTAATGGCCAATAAATGTCGCGGTTTCACTAATGTTGTTCCTATCGCATAAACAAATCAAATTTGCTCAAAGTGACTCTCCATAGTTATATATTTTCTGTATAAATACATATATATAATATAAATTATTTGAATTAACGTCCTATGTGATTAGCAAATAGTTTGTCTGTTTGACATCTAGTAATCCTTACAATATTGGGCTTCATAATCCTTTATCTTTATTATCGATAAAGACAAAAATAAAATCCAGATCAATTTTTATTGCAATCATTAGTAACAAAGACAAGTGACATTTTTAATCGCCCCTGATCGGGCGACACACGCCTCGTCGGCCTCGCTGCCTTTCCCTCAATGACGACAGGCTGAGGCTGAGCACGTGCCAACACGGACCTCACTAGCCGGAAGAAATAGGCTCACTCTATATACCCAAACAATAAGTCGTTATAACACTTCGTACAAAATTTCCAATCCATTAATATTTAGAAGAAGCGCACGTCCTGCGAGTGACAGTAGTGAATATATCCACTGCTGCATAAATCGCTGTAATCGTCGTTGTAATAATCGCCCCCAGTTTTTCCTACAGCTTCCCCATCCTGTGCTTCGTGATAAAAGTACCTACCCAATGTCACTCTTGACTCTGCTCATAAGTTACCTCTTATGCTAAAAATCACGTTGATGGTGCTACGTAAAAGAAGGTCAAACTAACAAATATACTTTCTTATTAATAGATTATAGTAAGTGTCAGTAGAGTATAGAGGTGTTGAGTCGTGATAGCCTAGTGCTATGACCGTTTACTGGCACTGGATGGTTCGAACCCAAGGCGTGCACTTCTGACTATTTTAAATTAATTATCACTTACTCCGTGTCTCGAAAAGCACCTAATCTCTCTCCGGTCGTATCGGATTGCCGCCCCATCAGGCTGCGAGAGTAATGGGATAGACAGAGAATGCACCTATGTGTGCTCACACTTGTGCACCATATAATATCTCCTGCGTAGTTGGCTAACTAATGGCTAATCTCCGTTGAGATTGGCAGCTGTGACCGACATTCGGCCAGGAGGACATTATTTAAAATTAATTTTAAAAAATTACAATTTTAAAGTGCTACTCATTCGCATTAAATTCTTTTGATTCAAATCTTTTACATACCTGATAAAAGAGCGCTTACATTCTCTAATACGGTGGTTTTGTTTTGTCTGTGGATCTCACTGAGCAGACTGCGTGTTTACATATTGTGTGATCTATGAAGCCAGCCTTCTGTGCATGTTTACTTTGTACCGGCGCAGTAGACAGACACGTTACGTAGGTACCAGTGGTGAAGCTACTATATAACTCGATTCCTACCGTCTTCCCTTTGGCACTCGAACATTCAGTAGGTAACTAACTAAGTAACCTAGTGTCTACTATTGCAAAATAATATAATCATACTTAATACTGTAAATATTAAACATAAACCATAAGATAAAAACATTTTTAAAATCTCATTGCAAAAACGCCAATATTTTTTGTCTTTGCTTTGAATTCAGACTAAAATAAAATTATATTCAACAATAACACAGTAATAAAACTGCGCCACTGTGTCAGAATCGGGTACTAAAAACGTGAACTTAAAGACTAAACGAAGGTAAACCGAATATGTAAAAATGTCGATTTCTTTAGGCCGCCAACACCGCTAAATTGGAAGGAAATAAAACGTAATTTACCGCGTTATGACCGAAACAATACGTATAGGTAAGAACGAGATGGCGAATTGTTCGGTTCGCTTGAATAATATTCTCAGTCTCATTGTGTTGAGACATTGAGCATTTCAAAGTTGTGGGAGAGAGATAGCAAAATACAAACAATGCGTAGACAAGAACGAGATAGAGGATTGTTGTATCATTGGAACGTTTGATCCTAGTAAGTCTGTGGTTTTGATGATGTAATGAATGACAGTTTTCGAAGTTTGTTTATTTTCTCTGTTCACTCAACTACATTTGCATTTTATTTTTTGTGCTTCTAACTTTAGAATCTATTAGTATTACAGTTGGAATTAGATATTTTGTCTAATTATGTGATTAGTATTGTAGTTGGAATTAGTGTTTGTTGTTGTTGGTATTTCTAACTTGTGAAAGTTTTGTTTACGTAGACTAGTGATAGCGCCGTTAATACGTGCGTAGGATATTCGTGTTTGGGGTAAGTTTTAAAAAGTAATTGTTACTAATACTAAATACAATTATGAGAGTTGCGTAGAAAAGCAATTAGTATAGTATAGTAGCATAGGATAGCATAGATTGCTGTCTGACAGATTATTTGCTGACTGAGGAAACATCATTTTCAAAGCTAAGTTTTGAAAATAAAAACATGTTATTCAGTTAAGCCGTGCTCGCCCAGATATGACTATAGATTACAAACGACGCGATGGGTTTTTCACACATTTTAATATTTCTTTATACGAAAAATATCAATGGCTCACGGGCAGTTGTAAATTAAATAAAATGTAAGTACTGCTTTCCTTGTTTGTTGTTCTCAGATTCTAGTAGCGTATGGAGCCACTTGGGATTTACAGATATTAATAATCTAGCGAATTCATCAAAAAAACATGTTCAAACCGAGAAACATATTCGTAGTTGTTTAGCTTTACATGAGTTCGGTCGGGACTCGTAGGATAGAAACATTTTTTGCTAATACGCATGATGTTCATAATAGAAAAGTAGATTGCAATAGAAATTTATTGAAACGGTTTATAGATACTGTTATTTTGTTAGGTAAACAAGAATTAGCTTTTTGCAGTCACGACGAAAGTCCGAGTTCCGATAACCGCGGTAATTATATCGAAACTTTGTTATAATTAAGCAAGTATGATACAGTACCTAATGGATTCGCATTTGGAACAATGTTCTTCAATGCAAAATCCTGCGTTTTCTGGTCTTTCTAGTGATATTCAAAATGATTTAATTCATAGTATTGCATCCGTTTTACGACACCACATTAGATTAGAAATAAATAATGAATTTGTATCTGTAATGATTGACGAAACTCCCGATGTCAGTCATAGGGAGCAACTGGTATTTATCTGAATCTAGAATCGAGGAACGATTTTTAGGTTTTTACGATGTTAGCGGAAGTCGAACTGCTGAAGTTTTGTCAAATCAGTTGTTAGAAATAATTGACCAGTATCCATGTGTCACGCTTGTTCAGTGAATGCGCAAGCGAAAGCCGTATTTCCGCCTAGAGGTTCATGGAGGAACACCGTGTGGTTTTTAGTCCGTGCGAGTCGGACATAACCCCATCGCCAGCCCTTAGCGGTGGGGTACTCATAAAGAGTTTTCCACACGCCAAAAAAAAAAAAAAAAGGGGGGGGGGGCATTTTTTTGCTCCGTGTTACCCCTTACAAAAACTCACCCTTCGCCACTGGTAGGTACTACGTCTTGTGACTAACAATTATACATATACATAATGAAAGTAATTTGGTCATAAATGGTCTTGAGTTCCGGCGGCATGGCATGGCCTAGTAAACTTTAAGTACTATTTCATTCCATTGATCCCAAAATTTTACTTTTACTATACTGATTAAAGTAGTTCGATATTGAAAATCATGGTAAAATTTGTACATTTTATGGTTGGGTTGCTATTGCTATTTTATATTTTCTAAATTTAAACAATTAAAAAAAAATACCTTTAATCTTATTTCAGAAGGCAGTTTCCACTGAAGAGCGGCAAAACTGCAAAATGTCACATGACGGATACATTTTAATATTAGGTACACACTATATTACCTATTATAAAGACGCATTATACATAGGTAGGTAATTATATTTAGTATCAAAAACATAAAACAAACTAGGTATCGAAATAACAAAATATTTTAGCAGGTGAGAATGTTTAAAAGTTGACGCCGCGATAAGATTCTCAAGTACAACAATGAGTCTATTCTATAAATAAACCAACTTGTAACTGTTCCACTGAAGGGCAAAGGCCTCTTCTCATATAGAGAAGGATCGAGCATCAATCACCATGTTAGCTCACTGCGTGATGGCGATTTCAGGTTTCCTTACGATGTTTTCCTTCACTGTTAGTCAGTGGTGTCTTAGATTAACTAAGAAAGTACATAATGACATTGAAAAAGTCACATTGATACATGCCAGGTTCGAACCCACATCCACCTGCTTACAAAGCGGGTTCATAACCAATGGGCCACCTCGACCACCTCGCCAATATTTTCTATACTGTTTGAAAAGAAACCTACCTACCTGGTCTATTTTTGAGATTTTCAATGCAGCTAAATTCTAGTTTTGGCTGCGGATAACTTATTTAATTCAATGATGTATTTATCTATTAACACATTGTTGGTACGGCGCGTTATCGAAACGATCGCCAAGGGTTTTGGTTTTCACAATGTACCTGAATCAGTGGCGGAGGGTGATTTTTTCCAAGAGGTAAGCCGAAGCCAACCTAGAGAAAAACAAATGGTACAGTTAGTAGGCATTAATTGACTATGATGACTATTGACAATGGGAATCGAGTTGTATGGAGCCTTCGCCACTGAACTGATAGACCTACGCTCTATATTTAATTCCTCGCGGACATGCCTTACTAATAGCCGACTAACCACTTTCCATAATGGATTTATTTAATTAAATGAATTAAGTTGAAGGACTTTTTTTCAATAACATTTAGTTTGGTGTTTTTAATGTCATATCATGCATGCCCAAAGATATTGGATTAATATTTCTATGTATGCCCATGCATGCCCCACTCTACTAGGCTCGTCGTCAGACTAATCTATGTATACTAGCATCCAGAGTGGTCAAAATTCGACCGTAATTAATAAAATTTCAATTAAAAAAAATATATAGGTATAAATTATATCTCGCTGCACTTCTCCATATTTAACTATTCCAAAATCTCACACTATTCTGTGCTCGCAATATTCTTACTAGGGATCCGAAGTTTTCGCGTCACGACAAATACAGCTAGAAGTCGCTTATTGGTTAAAATTCAATCGGATTATTCTATAAAATTTTCTCAAAAAGCTTGTCAATAGCTAGTAAAAGCTAATAAAAAGAATTGCTTGCATAAAAAAACTATTTTCAAACAGAAGAGACAATGGTTCGTACTGAATTATTTTATGTTAGGAGATAGCCATAATAAAGCTGAAAAGTTTGACCGCGCTAATCTCAGGAGCTAAGCTCGATTTGAATGTTGGGTTTGATACCCAGTAGGGTTATACTTTAATTTTAGGGAACTATAAAAACTAAAATATAAAGATTCTTATGCAGGCAAAATTATCGAATGAAGACTCCTTGCAACTCGGTTCCTATCTTCCCATTAAAAAATTACACAGTCTATTGTATCAATTAGCATTAATTGTCTATTGGGTTTTCTCCGAATTAGCCTAGCTTACTAAAAAAATTTGAACAATAATTCGTATACGCACCAAAATCAATGTTAATTTCAGTAAAATGTTTTGAAACGGCCCGATGCGTCAGTTCTTGTCCAACCGCACCCTCCGCATTAATGGGAAGATATATTTTCTAGGCGCTTCGGTAGAATGCCGTTGAATCGACCGTAACCTATGGCATGACAGTGCGACGAGCCTATTAACCTTGAGAACACACCCACTTTCACATGAAATACCCCACTGTTACTGGAATTCTTATAAGGCGTAAAATTTGTTTGTTTACACGCGTCGAACAAAAGCTTTGGCAGAATCAATTCATCGAATTCAATCCGCCTCCGGTCAATAAACTAAAAGTATTTAATTTATTTTCTTCATTGTTTCGTTTTATTGTTTAAGTGAAAATATGCAAAATAAATATTAGGATTTATATAACGTTTATATTTTAAAAACAAATATAAACGTTTTTTAAATTGTTAATGGTACGGAACTACGGAAGCAAAGTAAGTGTTCAGTTATTACGTCTCACGTCTGGCCACTCTGCCCAGAAATGTCAATTCTTTTTCGTTTTCGGCCAGACGAATAAAAAACTACTCGCACATTCTTCAGTGGTGATTGTTTACTATTTAGAAATGCGCATGTAGAATAAATTAGCAATGTAGAACATTATCATAACTATAGCGGTGTATCTGAACAATAATGACTATTTTTATTTGGTATGCTATTGTAAGATTGAATGAGACGCGTCCGCTGTTGAATGGGACGGTGGACTACTTCAAAACGTAATTTAAATACCTATGACGCTTTGCTTGTAAATAATATAGTTATTATAAAAATTTCCAGCCAGATCATAAAATTGTACGAAGTTGCTTATACAATGGTTTCAGTAGCCATCAATTAGACAATTTCAATCACACAATTCACAATTTAGACTGCCATCGACACGCTAAGAAGAAGAAGTAGCCATCTATGAATTAACACGCAATGTGCGAGCACTCGTACAACCTCGTTTAAGCTCTCCGTGCTCTTATCACCCAGACGCAAAACTCGTGGCGAATGGTGACCTACACGTTTTATAGTTTTTTAGTCACATGCCCTTCTATATTTCAAAACATTTAGTCAGCGCACTGCGCACGTCGATAAATCAGCCAGATAGCTTGCTTTTTTATGAATTTTAAAAGCCTTACTATTATAGGCTTTTAAGCAAAAATAAAAGCTACTGAATTCTTTCTTTGTTGTATAGTTGAAGAGCAACTTAAACTTGAACTAGTGACAGAGTTTAAACTGCCCGTGCCGGTAGGCCTCTAACATGGCATTATCTTATTATCTATACTCTAAGGGCATTATTCTATTTTTTATACTGTGACATTACACACCCTCGGATAATCTCTCTCTCTCTCTCAGTAGTACTGGTTTCCTCACGATATTGTGTTCCTACAATAGTAGCTAGTACAAGCTTTTAATATTATGACGTTTACATGTTTTTTTTTTCTTTCTATTTTATCATTGTCATGTACGCGTTGGTTTGCTATTCAAACAAGATATCAGAACTAATTCTAAAGCAATTTTTTATGAACGTAAACAAATTGGTACCTACTCTGTCCATAAATCTTTCTTATCATCATTTTATCGCACAATTGATAACAGTAAATTGCTTTCACTTTTATAGAATACTAGCGACCCGCCCCGGCTTCGCACGGTTACGCTAATATGCATGTATTATACATATAAACCTTCCTCTCCACTCTATCTATTAAAAAAAACCGCATCAAAATCCGTTGCATAGTTTTATAGATCTAAGCATACATTAGGAACAGACAGACGCGGGAAGCGACTTTGTTTTATACTATGTAGTGATTTTACTAAATAACTTATTAAAAATATTGTGTAAATATTAATATAAAACCACCATTTAATTTACCTATGTCATGTCATGTATACTAATTAACTGCAGTAATTGAGGTAATGAGCTTTTTTCCTAAACTAATACCTACGATAAACAGGTTCCTTTTCCAGTAACCAATTCAATATTTTCAAATGTTTCACTGAATTGTGTTTAGGAATAATAAATTAATGTAATTAACAAATCATCCACTATCAATTCGGGCAAGTATATTAATTTCTAAAATAAACATTCTGATATCGATTGTGTGCACACACATATAAAAATTTGAAACAAGGCGACACAACATCCCATTTATTTTAACAGCAGACTCAAGATCTGGGTTTGGATCTTGGGGGATACAATGAGTTCTCGCTTCTTCAGAAAAATATTTATAGGTACCTACTATGAACATTTGCGAAAGTTACAGTATACTTTTTTTAACCATAAACAATACTTATGTATATAAACTTATATACACGTAAGGCAAGATACAAACCAGCATTTTGGTCACAAGACGCTTTGTCCAGACGCCCCGATAAATCTTTGTAAATTTTACGGGCCAGTCTTTGATTAATATAATTTAATGGGGCCAGTATTATTTGCACTGATATGTTTTCCAACATTTAACGATATTGTTTTAGCTTTGCTTTGATTGGTGCTGATTCTCTTGTACATCCCGCTAAACTAATTTTAGTCTAACTATATCTCTTTCTAATAAACACCATCGGAAAAGGACGGCAAATTGGACTACCAAATTAGAGCTGTCAAATTAGTCAACCTCCTTGCAATTGACGTAAAATTAGACGAGAGCTACGACATGCCGACTAAATTCTCGTTGATATCACGCAAATGGACTAGTTTGACAGCTCTAAAAATCTGCTATACTTTTCTAATGATCCCTGTTAGAAAGAGAGATGGCGAGTCTAAATTAGTTTAGAGCGTGTGCAAGAGAATTAGCACCATTGTATCATCGATACTAAAAATTGTATTAAAACGTGTGCAATCTTGTTTTAAATTTTCTTTAGACTAGAATCCTTACATTTGAGAAACTAAATAGATACTTAGCCAATAAATGTTACGTGTAATCTAGTTAGAAAAAAAATTATGATTACCTATTTTTATTTTCATATTGATAGACGGAAACAAATGAAACAATTCTAACATTTCTAAACGAACTAAGATCATACAATTTATAATAAGCTTATCTAATTGCTTCCGGAGCAGATTTGCAATAAGATAGCCAAGATAGGTAGATTCGTAATGAAATTTAATATTACAAAATGTCGTATTTTTTTTGCCTTGTTTTGGCGAAATTTTGTCAGGAACAAATTAATTATAGCGTCAAGAATCGTGGTTTAGTATAATTACTTTGTGTTCATGGTTTCATAATTTTGATTGTTTTAACTCATTCAAGTTTTGACATCTTGCAAAAAATATTTGTTATCGTAGATATTTTTTTAGCAGCAGGTTACGTAGTCTTCATTCATTATATATTTATTATGATAATCATTAATAATATTTAAATCTGCCCTAGTTAAATTACGTAGAAAGCGAGTAAAGGACCGTAGGATATTACGTAATATAAATCTGATGTTTAGCGGACACGCAGCGGTGGTTAGATGTTTTATAAGTATTAAAGTAAAAAATGTTTATATTGCGGTAACGTGCCCGCAATGAAACCATTCTTCGATTCTCCCTAAATGTACCCGGTCGGCAGCAGTTGGCGCGGAGTGAAATTTTGGCATCCGTCCTACTCTGCAAAATTGTTACATAACATTGCAGGTATGCGCCCTCTACAAGACAGGATGTTTTGTCGATTCCCCAATGTAACCAAGCCATTCAGTGCACTACAACCCTGACCTTCAATGACAATATAGTGAAATAAGAATGACGACTTATTCTTAGAAGTGTGAACAATGGGTGATGGACACCTCCTGAATAAGGTAGTTTTAAGCAAAGAATATGACAAGTTACGTTTTGTCAAAGCCTCTGCCAACTGTGTTGTTCAAAATCTCTCAGTTGGCAGAGCGGCTTGTGCTGAAGGCTGCAGCCAGGTTCAAATGCTGCTCGTAATCGAGTTTATGATGTTTCGCATGACACGTTAATGATAATGCGTTTAAAAATATTAGGTACCAGTTTATAATTTCTGGTCTTTCAAAGGATTCTGATGAAACTTGGCAGATTAATCTTATAGCTTATAGGTGCGACGAACGAAGTCGCGAGCTGAAGCTAATGAATAAATATATAAGTAGTGACAAAGATCCACTTATTGTCTAGAGCTAAGTTGTGGATCACATAATTCCGTTTTAAGACTTGGCAGTAATCGCGACATGCCATACGGTAAACGGCCGTCGTAAAGCATCTGTTGTGCTTGTGAATATTGCATGGTTTTTATAACCAAACGCCCTCATTCTTAAGTATACCTATTTATAATACAGGTAAACAGGTTACGTACCTGTCTTACAATAAAAACACTGATGGTGAATTCATATCAAGTCTTTATATTGCATTAATTTGTTTAAACCAAATCTTTAAATTTTAAGCTGTTCTTTCTTTCAAGTTTCAATATTTTACTATTAGTCAATCTACAGACTGATTATGATATTGAGAATTTGAGACTGCTATATCATGTTTTATACAGGATATAGGACACATGCAATCTAATTGAAATCAAAATAATCTATTTATAAATAATCAATAATAAGAATATTGCTATGTTGGATATTAATCACGCCTTAACAGCTGAAAAGATTTGGCCGAAATTTAGCACACAAGTATAGCATGATATGGATTAGGAAAATTATGATAATTTTATTCTGGTCCGACCTCCACAAGGCCGAAACTGCGTTGCCTTGCTGCAAAAGCTAGTTGACTATATTATATTCACAGTGCTATATCCCGCTGCCAGGTGGACAGTTATAAGTTAACGTTGCGTTGTAACGTTGTAACACTAACCGTGAGAGCCCACTTTGTGTTCGTTCTCTCACTGCCGTTACTCGCGCGAAAATTGTAACATAAATTATTTAAAATTAACATGGATTTCGCTCAATGAATTCATTCATACTAGGTATTTATGAGTTCCTAATTAAAAAAAATTAAAACCACTACAACGCGTACAGTAGGCGCCACAGAAATATGAAGGCAACTTAACAAGGCGCAAACTTACTTGGACGGGCTGAAGTTAGGCTCACAAATTGTTCGCGCAATATGCGTATACTTATGCATCTCTTTTCTCTTCACTAACTCGGTTACAACCTCCACACACATCCGCCTCTTGTCACAATTTAATCCCTGAAATGTGTACTGCGACGCTGTTTGTGACTAACTTTAGCCCGGCCTAGTTGGGCGTAATGTAGGTGCCGATCACCTTCAAATAAAAAGTGCAGACAAAGTAAAAGACGATTTTATAAGATTTATTCTTTAAAATCACAAAATGTTAGATCAAACTTGATTTTTTTTATAATAAATTATACATATTTAGCATTTAGGTAGGTATGCAAATTAAACTGATGAGGGGTCAAAGTTGTATATAAGTTGATAACCTCGTTTTAAACAATATTTGATAAGGTCCGTTACGGACACCATAGACATATTAAATCAACCGGCTTCATTGACCTGAATCTGTGCAATATTGGTGCCTACATAAAACCGCTGCCGGTGTTTTATAGTTGGACTTAATTAAGTGCCTGACCACACTGCTAAGCCAAAATTTTACAAATTCCTACAAAATTATTTAAACACAGAGCATATAAAATTTAGTAGATACTGCCAGTTACTTCGAGAGTTCTTTTTTAGGTAGGTACCTACTATAAATTATATTTGAGTTAAAACGGTTATAAGTTACATACTGCAGCAATTTATTTCGAATAGGTATCATTGGAATTTACTATAAATATTAGAACTAAATCTAAAACGGCATTTTTGCGTTTGCGCAAAGTAATGACCGCATATATTTCCCGTTAGAAGTTAGATTGGTACTACCATTGGTACGTAGCATGGGGTACGTTTAGCCGGCCGTTTGACCGCAATATACAGAATTGGAATACCTACATGTTCTCAGAAAATGTGAACGACTTACATTAGTCGCTCTATTTGGACGTGCGTGGTATACAGTCCAAACAGCCTGTTTGGTTAGTTCACAGTGTCATAAACAGGTCACGTTTTATTCCTTTCTTGTTATTTGGTATTTCGAGATGAGTCAGAGGACTTATCACCAGCTTGTCTTTCCATTTCTTATTATTTTTAGGGTTCTGTACCCAAAGGGTGACGAGCCAACGGGAGGGACCATTTTATCAAGCCGATCCGCTTTTCGTCCATCTGTCCCAGGACTGTATCTTTTTAAATGTAATAGGTTAAAATTTTCATAAAGTATGAACTACTATGGCCGTTACAACAATGAATAATAAAAATTATGTCAAAATGATATATCAAAGAATAAAAATAAATTCCATTTGGGTAAATTTAAATATTCCATACAAGAAACGGTGTTTTTTCGGCGTTTTTGTACGGAACCTTTTCGTGTTCGAGTCCAACTTGCACTTGGCCATTTTTTATAAAATTGATACAGCAAACAGGCAAAAATGCAAACAACAGTACATGGAAGTAATAGGCAGGCATTTACTAGCATACAGCTACATTTAGGTACTAGCTATATTTTAAATCTTACGGCTTATACATATAAATCTAGTAAAATCTTTTTCAAATCTCAATCCAAACTAACCAGCCAGTAGCCACCTGTTATAGTACCTAAACAAATCACTTGTATCTCTTCGACTCATCGCACAAAAGAACATATGTTGCCAACCACAACTGGGGGTCACTGGTACAAAATGATCGTACCAATAATAGCCACCTAACCCACCGCAGCTTCATACGTTTTTGGAATTTCTAATTAAAGAATATTGTGTTCTTTTACCAGTCGCCAGACAGTTATAAAACCACAACTTTATATGTTAAATAATTTAATATTAAACATTCCTGCTTATTGATGAAGTAGAATATAAGATTCCACAATACATATAAAGGAAACCTCATCATCATTTATTTAAGAGCTATGCTCTTGTCGATGCAGCTTCTTCCAGCTCTCCCTATCAAGAGCCATTTCCTTGACCTCCTTATATGTCTCGACCTCTCTCTCTTTGATTTGCGCTACATAACTTTGTCTTGGCCTACCTCTTCCTCTCTTTCCATTGACTTTTCCTTCTATAATGTTATTTATGAATACATCGTGGCGTATAAGGTGGCCTACCATCTTGCCTCTTCTGTTTTCTATACAAGATATCAGTTTTCTCTTCTCTTTTACCTTTTCTAAGGAAACCTGTGACAAATTTAAATGATTAAAGATCCACCTTTAGTAGCTTAGTAACAACCCGCTTTTTGTCACTATTTAGTCCCTAAAATATGTACTGCGGGTACTACGACGCCGTGCGAGACTAACTTCAGCCCGACCGAATAAGTTTTCACTTACTGTACAAATATTGCGCGCATGAAGAGAGTGAGATTTGGCATGGTTACAATTTAGATGGAGAAGTGCAGAAAGCTAAAATTTATTCATAATATGTGCCTTGGAAGAAGCTGAACCTTCAACTTGGATTGTTCATCGGATTCGCAGATTAGGTTTCTGTTCGGTTTCTAAAAATGCTGCATATACCTAGTATAATTTGTCATGTACACCATTATTAGTTCACTTATTGTCTTTTGCACTTCTGCGCATATCGTGCTCATTATACTAATGTGTATCGCAATAAAAGTGCTGACCCATTGTTTTTGTGTAGCATGATTCATAATGTCTAGAACATAATGTTACGTGAATATTAACTAACGCGCTAACGTGGCCCGTAGTCCAATCGCCATTAGTAAAGAACCGTCAACCTTCAGTATTGAGGCGTCAACGTGACCTTGCCGTGTCAGCTTGATGTAGCGTTTTACATTTATGGAATTTAATTTGCGAAATCTTTCTATCAATGTTTTGCCTTTATTGATTTTACACGTTAACTGTATACCTACGTTGAAACGAAAATGCCGGTTCTTGGAAAACTTCCAGTATCACATTAAGTTATTGTTTGATAAGAGACCACAATAAACCCAGATAAATAACAATCGACTCAATTTAACAAACATAAGTAGTATTTTCACAGATAATTTACATCATTCCTCTTAGACAAGAGTAGATTGTTATTATGACAAAACTAATTATAGCCTTTTCTTACCTGTTCTGTTCGTCCGTTTACATACTTTTGTACATCATTTTGTTATCGTAATCGTTTTTCCATGACGAAAACAGTGTTTAAAGGATGTTTTATTATCCTATTAGGTGCATCATTATTGAAATACAATATTATATTACCACAATTTGTTTGCAGTTTCCTTTTAGTTTTACCAAAGTCTTACATTACAGTAATTCCGAAAATAGTGGCGCTTATTCTGATTCAATATTTATTTTTTGATAGGTGGAGGAGTGTGGTAGTGAGTACTGGTATGGGCGTGCGGTGAGATTTGGAGTACAACAACAAGATGACAGAGGGCGAACGGCAACAGAACGCGGGCGGTACCAACGCCGCGCCACAGCACAGGAAAGGACACAGGTATGTATAATAACAGTTACTTTAAAGACTACTCGGTAATTGAGACACTTATACAGCACAAAGCATGCGGTGAATAAATATCAGTATAAAAAGTAAATATCTTTAAAGGAACCTCTTGTCACAGAGACAGTCAAGAAAATTCATTAATTAGGATCCGTAAAATTATCAACTTGGTGCTGGTGTTACGCAATTAGGAATAGTTGCAAATTTGTTATGCGTTTGTGATCGTAGCTTCATTTTGTTTCCCGTTTGCTTGGCGTGCAGGGAAAATATTTTTTTTCTCATTCATTCCGACTAATTTCTTTTCAGAACCCAAGACAGTTAAAATCATTTCCCCTGAGCACGCAGAGAGTCATGCTCGGTGCTTCTCTGGCAAAAAAAAAACCGTGTCGTTCCTGGCTTACCTTACAGGAGATGCATTTGCATCGTAACAGTTGGTACTAATCGAAGTCCCAAAAAAAAAATCGTAAATACCTATACTTCTTTTACTTCATTTTAAAACATCCTTTTCGCAACAGAACTTTCACTCTTCCTTTTTAAATGACCTGGCTCGAAAATGAAGTTAACGATTTTGGCGAATACAATGCGCAATGTGTTCTGAATGCTTGTCATAATAGCGCTATTTTAGACAGTATTGTTTCAGGAGGCAGACTTGGCTGCCAACAATACTTTGGTCCAACAAAAAAGCTTTCTATTTATGTCCGTGAGCTTCGCTGAAACTGGAATCATAACTCGCACATGCTGACAATATGTCATCATCGGATGACTCTGTGTCAAATCGCAATTTACCCACTGTAATTTTGTTGTTGTGTCATTCTCATTACCTACTGTCGTAAAAGCTACCTACCACTGTTCATCAACATCTCGAAGTTCGGACTATTATTTTATCTTTTTCTATTATTTTTTTTATAAGCTGTATAATATTTTTAAGTTACCTACTGTTAAAAATATTTGCAATAATTTATTAAATTGGATATTACCTAACTAAATATGTAATATTTTATGCTTAACAGAAATTTCATACAAACAAAATTATAATCAGTGTCTATTATAAAGTTATTAATTAGCGTTTAGCAAACATATTATTTATACTTTTCTGATCTGATTATGACCTCAACGTTACCATTGTTTTGTAATCCGCTTCGTAATAGTATTGTAGCAATCGAGTCCGTTAGTTAATTGCAACTAACACTTATGAATGTATATTGGACCATGGAATCAATATGTTTCCCATCATTGTCTTAAGTAGGAACGGGACCGGCAGCGCTTGTATGATTAACATGTTAATAAATGAACCTCCGTTCACATGTAAATGGTGGGACTTAGGACCACACTAATTTTGACCATAATTCAGCCGCCGTTAAGTTCGCATGGTATAACCTTCCTCAACAAACGGGCTATGTAACGCAAAATATTTTTTCCATTCCGCCTAGTAATTGTCGAGATTAGCGCATTCAATTCAAACATACAAACTACCTATTTAGCTTTAAAATATTGTTGAAGCTTTGAGAGCTCTTTTACATGCCGGGCGGTGATACGTTACTATAGATTTCCTATTGTGTCTCTTTCTCGACCAGATTTTCAATAAAAAAATTCGCAGTGCTCTGGAACTCCACTAATATGAGTATTGACTCTAACAATACCTTTACAAATAATGACACAGCGAGGTCATTAGATCATACATTTATCATATCGTCCAGATAATCATCGCTGATAAGGTCGCCATTGATTTTAATGGTGGCTCACTTTTATTTTATGAATAATAGAGATAAGTTTAATTCGTGTATGTATTTTACTCGAAATTGGTGTTTTGGTATTGCTATATCTGTTTTTATATAAATCTGAGTGATGTACAAATTATCTACAGATAATAATAAATACACTCATTCGATTGCTAAGATTTCTGATATCAAATCAACTCCGAACAGACAACGAACATTACCTCATCCCACCTTCATGTCTGAAATAATCTGAATGAAACAAACAAAATCCTCTGGTCCGCCGATAACGTCGTATCAACAGATAACGCTGGGTTTGCCACACCTGCCCCATATTCGTACCTAATCGTGCACTACTCTGATATCACCCACCGTAGACAAAGCTTTAAGTTTAGTCATCTTAGTGCTAATGTTTAGTTTGAGCACGCACCACGCTTAATCACGTTACAATTTTAAAGCAGTGCAGTTTTTAAACTACAAGAACTTCATTCGTAGCTTGATATATAACACACATTGTTTTTATGTTTTGATACAGGAAGATATTTTATTTGTCAACTGTGTTTGTGAAATAATCGTTACTAGTGCAGCTATGACGGAAAGAACGGAACAATTTCGTCATTTGTTAAACAGGTTACATCTGTTATTTTCTTTTTATTATTGTTATATCATTTGTTTATAAAAGAAGCTGTTTCTTAGTATCTATTCAACGTTGTGATTGTTTTGTATGTTTGTAAACAATGCTTAATAGTAATTTCCCATCGTTCTTTTTGCACTTTCCATCATTAACGGAATGTCTATTATCGCCTAGAAAACCATCGATTCCGTTGAAAGCAAAAACTAACACTCAACCGTGGTTTTATACATAATGTATATTTTGTACGAAGTTATTATTATTGTATTTTACAATCATTCATATTTAATCTGTGACTAGTAATCATTCATAAAATTACCGGATGTATATCAAAATAATATAGAAAATTTCCGACATCACGTCGAGAGGACCAGAGAGACAAAGTAACAAGTTGAAAGGACCATTTGTATGTAGGTTAACATTCAAACATTTATCATTGTCAAGCTTTCCGTGACTGCTTCTAAAAGATACTATATCGCAAAGCTCTCAGTTTTGTATGCAAAGTTATAAGAAACTAACCTATTTCTTGACAACATTCTTGTTTTATAAATTCATATAATATCTTCAAACATTGCATGTTTGGTATAGATTTCATGTGGAGTATAAAAACTTGGCATTGAAACAGTATACCTCAACTGGAGTTTGCTATTACATAGACTTTTTTGTTTTTGCTATTATTATTTCTACAGAAATTAGATACCTTCTCTTAACTCAAGTATTAAATTGGTATTTTTTTCAAATAATAGAATAATAACCTCTGACCATCATGCTTGTGTCGAATAATAAACCATTTGCCGAAAGCTATCAATATCGCTCGTTACAACGAGTGAAATCACAATATTTTCATTGTTTTCTTTTTACTATAATTAAGTACTCTTATTCTTTTAACAGAGAGTAGGCGCGTAATTATCTCGTGTGAGTGTATACCTATATATTATCCGTTTGCTTTCCGATGTTACCGAATTATTTCTCACCATTCAACGGCGCAGTCCCAAAATAAGTTATTTCAATACCCACCACGAGAAATTTGGTGCTTCCTGTTAAAAATATCTACATACAATACTTGTAAACTTATTAAATTTGGTGTTATTAACTCCACCAGGTTAAAACCGAAACAAATTTCATGGGAAGTTCTTTTCAGAAGGCAAGAGTCAATGTACGCCATGACGGGGTTGTACGCGGAGTCGGGGTGTGTGGACGGCGCAGGCGACGAGGCTGGGCCCAGTACCCCGCCGCACCCTTCCCACCCACCCCGGGAGTCCGTCAAGTGTCACAGCCGAAACCCTTCGGCCGGCATATGCGACAGGTGAACACGTACTACATTATCTATGCTTTGTCCCCATTTTTCATTAAATCGGTCAAGGTTTTCTTCCTCCATTCGCCTTCTGCGTGGTAGAAGCCTAGCTAAAAAAATTAACTACAGCTAACGAAAGGTTAAGTGCCATCGGAGAAATATGATAGGTATTGCTACGTTTACAAAGTAACACTAAAGGTAGGTCACCTCGTTCGCTCACTCAGCCAGAAATTAAATATTATAAAAATAATAAATCTCTGTTGACCTTTAGCACACTTACTAACTTTGTCACTATCCAAAATGAACACGTATTAGGTGTACCAGATGTAGCTAGTAAACTACTTTTATATTTAGAATCTCAGATTAACTATATGGCAATAAACATATAAGTACCTAATTTGTGTTTGAAAACAACTACAAGCATCTGAATTCATGACCGAATTGTAAGGTATCGAGGCAAAGATGGATGCTGACGTATTTTTGGTAGTTATGAGTTTATGACCCCTTATTTACACCGGAAGTGACGAACTCGGTAATTCGAGATCGTTCGGTATCATGTAGTGTAGAACAAATTTTATTATGAGGACTCAGTCCGACACTGAAAGTAGTATTTATAGTGGTTACAGTTTAACGACCCAACGGAAAATCAAGAAATACCTGTCAGTGTATCGATCTACGCTCACGGCATGAATTGTGTTGTTAATAACCATAGCGGCTTTAGTTTTATACATTGTCAAATAGCCAGCATAAATAATATTTCCCTCTGATTTTAGAGATCGCGAGCGGGACAAAGAAAGAGAAAAGCCTCGGCAAATGTATCCAGAAATTTTAGACATTCCTCATGACGCAAGAGATTGCGGTATCTTGTCGTGGAGACCGCTGTTTATCCAGAGATTTTCTAGTATTAAAGTAAGGAATAGATCACTCAGAAATACAAAATAATTGGTTTCAATACAATTTGCACTACTAATGTATGCTTTCTTTTAGGTGTTTGTATTTTTCCTTTCGTTCCTGGTAACGCTGCAACAAGCATTGAGCTCCGGCTACATAAACTCTGTGATCACAACAATCGAGAAACGCTTCGAAATCCCTTCGAGTCTCTCGGGGCTCATTGCGAGCAGCTATGAGATCGGTAACGTCATTACAGTGATCTTTGTGTCGTATCTCGGCAGTAGGAGACACATTCCAGTTTGGATTGCAGTTGGTAAGCATGTACAAATAACATACAATATTATGTATAGTATAGAAAAAAATATTAACAAGAATGTTTAGATGTTTGTTATAAAATCAATCAAAGTCGTCAATCAATTAAGTGATTTGCTTGAAATTTGGTTCACAAGAACCTAAACCATAACCTGGATTTGGATATAATAAAGTTTTTACTCTGATCCAAGATTCTGGTGTATAATAAATTGAATCGCTTTATAATATTTCGCTCACATATCGTACTTTCGACTTCGATTTACTTTAGTCTTATGTAACAATAAGAATTTCAGTTTCATCTTGCTTGACTTATCGTCTAGCCTTGACCTGTGCGTCGCTCGATGAGTTGGTTATTAAACATTTACTACATTTATTACGTACTTACAATGTTATATGATGTGGCGATTCAATTATTTCCCTAATTCTTCATATCGGATGGTATATGCTACTCACGATTAATGAATTCTGTTATTTTAGGTGCCGTAATTATGGGTATTGGGTCATTAGTGTTCGTCGTCCCGCACTTTATAGCGGAAGTGAATAGCGAAACTTTGATGAACAATAAATCTGATGACAATATTTGTCGGTTGCCACGTGCCCTGGAACAGGACATGGGTGGTCTGGGGCGACTATCACAGGGACTCCCACCGAGCAACTTGAGACCAGACAATTGTATCAAGGTCAGTTTATCCAACATTTATTTTAAAAATTACATCGGCATTAAAAAAAAACTGTTATGTAGGACTGATAACGTTATGTTATGATCATGACATAAATAGGTTGGAGCATAAGAACCCAATAATCAGTTATTTTAGTAAAGAAAGTAACAATAATAATTAATTATAATCTGATAATACTTGTGTTAATTTAGAGTACGCCGAGCACATTTATGCCTGTGATGGTGTTTGTGGTGGCTCAGCTGCTGCTCGGCTGCGGCGGTTCACCTCTGCTGACCCTCGGCACTACGTACGTGGACGATCATGTGCGACCTGAATCATCCAGCATGTATATAGGTAAGCATTCTTAAACTACGGGTGATGTCTATACTATACTGTGTTTTTCTTGATAGTCAACGATATCAGCAATGATTTCAAAGGAAGTATAAGTATAAGACAATGGATATGAGGCTTCATGAGAGAGATTGCGATATGTTGAATATTCTTCAGTAGTAAATAGCTTATGAACTTCTATATAGTGGAAAGGAGACAAAAGTTATGCAATTTTAACGTTTACGGTCAACAAGAGTAAGACTACGGAAATTTATATTTGAAAGATGCCGTAGCCACTTCCGGCAGGAGTTGGCATGATAAATATTTGTATGATCTTTAGATTGTTGATTTTGTCCGGGTGAGAGGAATCATATAGACTGATACAGGACAATTTTTTCTAGAGATTAATACTTATTGTTTAACATAATAGTCGTCATTCAGTTGGCTGACAATTGCCGACATAGAGATCACACCACAGTCGGTATAGTTTAAAACGTCCTATGTTAACTTTCAAACGACTCCAATATAGCATTGTGTCGTGACGTGTGTATTATACTGGCCGTGTCCTCTTCATGTCACTGGAGTTCTTGCATGTCTTTATTGTCATGCTCCAGCTAGTGGGTCGTAACCACGCCGCGCGCCGCCCGTGCTGATCACATAAACTACATAGATACTGCGCTCCGAGTCACTGCACTTCATTAAAACCGAACCAAACCTATTCATTACCTACTTTTAACAGCATTTTACTAGAACAATACGAGACTACTTACTATAACACCTTTTTATTTTGACACCTCATTTTTCAGAACAGGTTTGTAATGAAAAACTAAAAAATACTTATCACTGTGTAATCGTTAATTTCACTTTGTTTAACATTTTCATTTGAACAATACAAAATGACAATGTTGATCGTCATTGTATACAAGATAATAAACCACGTTTACGTTATTATTTGTACTCTGTAGCGAAACTACCGCTGCTGACAAGATGCACACTGTAAATATTTACCGTTCGGACTAAGAGACTAATTACTAATACCAACAGACTAATAAAATTAATATTTATAATTAAGTACTTGTGTACCGACGAGTCACGATTATGCTGTTGAATATTAGTTTTTAGACTTATAGAGTATGTTAAGATA
Organism: Protodeltote pygarga; assembly: GCA_936450705.2. Classification (NCBI taxonomy): domain Eukaryota; kingdom Metazoa; phylum Arthropoda; class Insecta; order Lepidoptera; family Noctuidae; genus Protodeltote; species Protodeltote pygarga. The sequence continues at coordinate 6,328,711 of OW388249.2, read as the reverse complement.
TAAAACATTTATCACTGACTTACACGACATCGGGTAGTTAGTACACATAATTATGATTCATTGACACGGGGACGCTATAAAACTGCAGGATCCATTTATTAAATGAATTCATATGGAAGGTTGTTGAACTTAAAACATGCTCTCTGTGGAGTTTGCATAGAATGTTCTAGAATAACAAACGCGCGTATAGTCATGTTAATTCTAGTACCTACTTAGTAATTTTTCGTTTACGATATATTGATCTAGTATTTAGTATTTATTTATTTCACATAAAATGTAGTACAATAAGGTGGTAAATTTATATAATGAGCGAGACACATTCCGCCATAATACAATGGCATGCAAAATATTTTTTATTTTTTTTTTGTTTTACAATGCAGTTCTAAAGTACCTAGTAGGAATGTGAAGAATATTTTTTAAGAAACTGTTCCATATAATAGAAACACTCTTTTATCAACCATTTCTTTTGAATCAATCGGAACTTGTAGTAGGGTAGGTCGATTATCTCTTTACGCAACGAATTATAAATGAGCCGCGCCATACATATACACGCCATAGACGTAATTATTCTAATCAATAACCTACAGTTTGCATCTTTCACTAGGGCTATCAATGTTGAATCATGTATCCCTATTGCAAGATCTTGGCAGCACAGAAAAAATGGGATACCTATTAATGACTTTCATTTGACTTTCTTAGCCTTAACTTATTTAAAAAGAAACCTCTTATCAAGTTTGTACTTAAAAATGGTAAGAGAACGACAAGCACTTGTCATCACAAGTCACAAGTGAATGTTTTAAGATCAGACACAATGGGAAAGACCTGGTTATCGGATCCCTGAATACCCGTGGTTTATTATGATGTAGGTAGGTAGGCAGGTTCAATCAAAACTCATTCACTCTTCAATCAAAACCTTAAATCATAAAAATATCAACAAGCACTAGAAAGCAAAGTACAAAATGAAACAAAAGAAAACCACCAATATTATATTTTTTATACAAAATATTATACTTAATGTAATTGATTCTGATCACAAAAGTAGGCCCTGACTTTACGACATTTATAATACCTATCCCTAACATGAAATGATAAAACTTTTTTGTAGGAAACTTAAATTATTGGATACATTGTGTTAGGTAGGTACATAGGACTGGCACAATCAAAATGCGATGCCTTGAAAATGTACTGGTGTCGGGTGTCCTTGACACTTGACCTACTTATATCACAGCCGATGAGCTTATTGTTACTGTTCTGAATGCATGAATTTATTAAAGCACATTTTAAACTGCTATAGATACCGTGTATAGCGCAAGAAATTAGATATGCGTATTTGTCATAAATAAAGGTCTAAACCTCTAAAAGATTAAGGAATATTAGGATCCTTCTGTTGCGATGTTGTAAATAACGCAAACACGCTGTTGTAATAATTATTACAAAAAAATACTCCAAAGTTTTGCGTTTAAAACCTTTGAAGAAAAATGTTCCTACATGTTTTATTTTATGTCAGCCTACTTCGCTGTAGCGTCATCGAGGGGAGGGGTTTTAATAAGACCCTTTGCGTTAAGACTCCTATGGACTCGACCTGGATTCAAGAGCCACTCGTACTTCCAGAAAGAGGTCTTTCATATCGATTTCTTTAATAATATCCGCTTTATTTTTATATCAGAGAAAATCTTATTTTTACTTATTCCAACCTTATCGTCTGTACAGTTGATTGCTCTCTACCTGACTAATCAGTCAGTGTTTTTATCGTACAACCATTTATCTCTCGCCCACTGTACCAGTCACAATAACACTTATACCGCGAAAAAGTGAATGAAATTTAAAGTTATGGAAGCGAGCAACACCAACACGCAATGTTTTCATAATAGAATCTTACGTCACAACATACATACATGCCAAGTTTTCATACTGGCGTTAATTTCTGCAATAATGAGTATAATTTTATTCGGTCGATTTTATCGTGCACCTAAAGTAATTTGAACGTTAACCTTTTAGAGATTCATGTCGTAAACAATAGAAAGTAACTGGAGCGTATGGAAATATATCTCACGCAAAACCTTTTCGGTGGAGTAGTCAGTCATTGATATTAGCTGCGAAATCCGCGCCATTTGCAGCCGTACAAAACAAGAGTGACCTAGTTTCGGAGCGCAATATCGGTGTGCCCCCGGGCCCCGTGCTGGGTGCACTTACAATTTGACACGTTATCATACCTATTACTAAAGGAAAATTATGATGATACCTTATCACTTTTTGATGTAATAGTAGGAAATAATTATCGGGATGCTTATTTACCTGTCTGCCTTTGATTATTGATAGCAGGTAGTAGATACAATCGATAATCGCATTTGCATAATCTGAATAATTTATTGAATTGGTCTTAAATCGATGTAATATGTAAATATAAAGATAATGGTGATATGCTGAATCACTGTATTGTTTTATTTCTAGGTTGTATGTACAGCATGGCCGCTTTTGGCCCAGTCCTCGGGTTTCTCCTCGGTGCATATTTGTTATCTTTCCACATGGACTCATTCTCAGGGACTATTATATCAATAGGTAAGTTGATTGCTTTAATTAGTTATTAAAATCAAATTTAGCCTATAGGCAGATTAGAGCACTTATAAGGTACCATATGCTCGGCATGTTACTAAAAAAAAAAAGAGTTGATAGGATGGAAGAGTAAAAAAGAATTCGTTTGAGTTTATCCGTCTTTAAACGTTATCGTATAACGGTATTATCTTCACCATACATTTTACTTTCAGACCCGGGTGATCACCGTTGGGTTGGCATGTGGTGGGGTGGTTTCCTTCTATGTGGGTTCCTCCTGATACTGGTCGCGATTCCGTTCTTCTCATTCCCAAAAGTGTTGGTACGAGAGAAGGAGAAGATTAGGCTGGTTGAGAAGGCGGCCGCAGCCAGTGGAGCGTCCACGTCTAAACCACCACCCAAGCCACAAACTGACATCAAGGATACTGGATACGGGAAAGATATCAAAGGTAAAAACAATATAATATATGGGTATGAGTAGTTTTCACGTATGTGACACATACCTACAAACTTGACAGTCAAAACGTTGCCAACTAACCAGTAAGATGGCTTGTTGAAATGGACGCGCCTTTACTACGCACACTGCGTAGTGCTGTTACGCACTTGACCTGTTTGAAGGAAATCACTAATCAGGTGTCCTACCAGGTCGTCCCCTCCCGGAACTGTCACTAACCTCGGCGATGTACCTTTTTGTTCTGACAAATAAATTTAAGAACTAGTTAATAATATCGTCTAGCTCTTATTCGGTTGGACAGAGGCCTTGACCCGTTAGTTGAACACCCCTATGTCCTTGAAGAGTTAGGCAGACCTACTTACAACCACATTTAGACTATTATGAGGGCGGATCTTTATCAAATTACAGATGGTACTTATAATTTTCTGATAGGAACTCTATGAGATTTGGATATCGAACCTTAGACCTCACAGACAGCAGTCAATATGGCCAATAAAACAGTTGACAAACATGCCATCACAAATTTAAATATTATAATCATTAATTAATACCACTGAAGTAGGTATAATCATTTCGTCACCTTCAGGATGGCACATTAAAAACGACCACAGTTACGGTAACGGCTTACTGTTAGGTGGGTCATATACTTATAACAGTTATATTATAACGTACATGAGTCAAAAATATCACACAGTAAAAGCAACACTTCCTTCCAGATATCCCGGTGTCAATGTGGCGTCTGCTAAAGAACCCTGTGTACGTAGTGACGTGTTTGGGCGCGTGCATGGAGCTCATGATCGTGTCCGGCTTCGTGGTGTTCCTGCCCAAGTATCTGGAGACACAGTTCAGTCTGGGCAAGAGTCAGGCCAGCGTGTTCACTGGTAAGTCGATGTAGAACCATTAAAGGGTAATTTAAAAAATACCCTAAACCTCTCAGCACTAACTTTGTATTAAGACCTGACCAACTTTTATTTTACAACTTAAAAAAAATCGAATCTTTGTCCCCATACAAAAATATGAAATTACTCTATAGTTTGTACATTCAGGCCAGACCTGCTCATCTATACAAACTGCACGAGCGGGCGCGGGCAGCGCGTGCTATAGTATAAGTAAATTTTACACACTTCACAATTCGAAAAAATATTTTTTAGTTTAACCTGTTTAGTTTGGTCAATGTCGTAGAACAAACGTTATCCAGGATCATGATAATTATTATAGTTAGTACTAATAAGGAATTTATTTTTTGCTGAACCTACTTTATATCGACGTTAAAATTATTATCAAAATATTATTTTTAAAAGCCCAAAAAAATATGATTAATTGTTAGTCCTATTGCCGTTACGCTACTATGTAGCAACATTATACACAATGCCTCTTAATCTTTACCGACAATCTTATGTCGACATCGCTTGCATCATCTATAACCATTCATCTTGTGCAGTGTAATATGTCCTAATCAATATAAGCCGGACGTTCCGTTCCACCACAATACAATTGGGTGTTTTACTGTAGTATATAGGAGTATAGGGCGTACCCAGAAGGGGCTACTGCCCCGACTTTGACCTGAGCTTTTCTTGGACCTTGCCTTTTATAAAAAACTAGCCCTTAACCTACTCTGACCACTACCCTACCCTACTCTACCCCTACCCTACCCTACACTACACTACCCCTACCCTACTATACCGCTATGACCGCTACCCTACCCTACTCTACCTTCTCTACCCCTACCCTACCCTACCCTACCCCCTTTTCTCACCTTTTAAACCTTCTCTGGACCTCCACAAATAATTCAAGGCCAAAATTAGCCAAATCGGTCCAGCCGTTCTTGAGTTATAAAATTACAACGAAAAACGTGCAACAGGGTTTTTCTGATGAAATATTACAGGTGGTCTTGTGTGAACCACCTTGTGCAACAAAAAAACTGCTGAGTTTACCGTACCGTGAGGAACAAAATTTGAACCCAGTACTCCTATCCAGAGGTCGTGCAAGTCGGACATAACCCCATCATGCATCACCGGTACTTGGTGGTGGAGTACTCATAAGGGGAATAAGAAAAGTTTACAGGGGTCTATTTCAACCAAAACTAATTTCAAACCTATTCTACAAATACCTACTAGTTCAAATTAATGTGTCAGGTTCTATCGCGATCCCGGGCGCCTGCATTGGTATCTTCATGGGCGGCTGCCTACTGAAACGTCTGGAGCTTCGTCCAAAGGGAGCCGTGCAGTTCGTGCTCATATCAAACACCATCTGCCTCTCTTGCTACGCGCTGCTGTTCTTCCTCGGATGCGACAACATTAAGATGGCTGGTACTACTATACCGTACACGAATAACAGGTAATAAATTTGTATTTATTGCAGCGGCTCGTATATAAATTGTTGATTATCAAAATCGCGGCACACTGAAGTAAAGTGAAGTTATTTGGACGCACCAAATCGTTTTTACTTACTATCAGGCATCTCCTTGTTTACACTTACCATCTCATCAGTTATCAATCAAATCATTAGTTGCAATTATTCCTTGTTACAGCAACCTGGAACCATTTAAAGTGAACCTCACAGCAGCGTGCAACTTCAACTGCTTGTGTACGGAGACTGACATGGAGCCGGTGTGTGGTAACAACGGTCTCACGTACTTCTCGCCGTGCCACGCTGGATGCGCTGCCTTCTCTTCTCGATCGAACTTCACTAATTGTGCATGTAAGTTGACCATTTGACGTGTTTTATAACCCCCGACGAAATCAGAAGAATGTTATAAGTTGTGTTATAATTTCAGAAACTTAGAACAAATGATGTTTAGTTTATAGGTTGAGTCTGGTAACGAGGCATCTATAAGGGTTTTCCAGACCTAAAAAAGTAAGACTCCCACTACCACTGACCCAAATGTCTGTTATACTAAAAATAAGACAACAAATCGATAGTTATGTTATGTAACAAAGGATCAAAAGTGACGCGAGATATTTGATGGTATTGTTGCAAGAGCCCCGGTATACATTTCGTTTCGTCGTTATCGTTTTTACAAGCTTTTATTTCGTTTCACCGGTTTCACCTGTCCCGTTGTCTGTAATGAAATCTTGCTAGTTAAATTTGACCCCCTTCCCGGTTACCAAATTTTGCATGTTAGAGCAGTTCCGATGACAATGCATTTTTATGGTAAACATGACCTAAATCGGCATTCGAGATTAGGTCCAGATACAGCTGCACAGATACATAATTTTTGCATTATACTCGTAAGTACGTTTAGTTTTGATATTCTAATGTAAAATCTTGTTAAAACTTATTGGTCGAGTAAAATTTGAGCAGGGTCTTGACTCGATAAGAAGAAGAAGAAGAAAACTTATTGTATTAGGTATATTAATATACCAAATGGTCTAAATCCTGTAAATGTCGATGAGCCATGTGGTGTGCTGTGCAGGCGTGCACGAGAACAGCCGCGAGAGCATGGCCGTGCTGCCTGGCGGCGCGGCGGCGGCGGCGCTGCACGCGGGCGCGCTGTACTCCGAGGTGACGGTGGTGCCCGTGGCCACGGCCGGCGCCTGCAACCCGCCCTGCACCACCATCTTCCCGTTCCTCGTGCTGCTGTTCTTCATGACCTTCGTGGTAGCAGTCACGCAGATGCCGCTACTTATGATCGTCTTGAGGTAAGTGTCGTTTTTATTTGCCCTCAATGCACATGTAACGGTTGATGATCCTATATTTCTATTTAAAAAATTAAAAATATCTTTGCACCAAGTTTATCCAAATCTTTGCAATTGTAAGTATGACTAACACTTTCACATTGAAATATTCCTAGTTGACCCGACAGGCTTTATCCTGTCAAATAACTTAGCAAAAAAGCACTTTTAGACTTTTTTTCCCGAACTTTACAATTTTCCGGGCAAACATTTTAACTTTTCTTGCCCCTATAACCTCTATAAAAGCACAAAAAGAGGAGTATCATAAGTTTGGCGTGTCTGTCTGTGGCATCTTATCTATTAAATGAATGGACCGATTTTGATTTAGTTCTTATTTGGAAGATGACTTGATTGAGTGTCCTTAGCTAAAAAATTAGGTTTAAGTACTTAATTGTGTCGCCGATTTTTAAATTTATAGTTATTATTTATGACCTATTTACCTTTTGATTACAGATCGGTGAGCGAGGAGGAGCGTTCATTCGCTCTCGGCATGCAGTTTGTGATATTCCGACTGTTTGGGTACATACCTGCGCCGATCGTGTTCGGCAACCTTATCGACTCCACCTGCATCCTGTGGAAACAGTCCTGCAGTGGAGAAAAGGGAGGCCGCTGTCTACTCTATGACATTGAGCAATTTAGATACAGGTAATAACTAAAAGATATAGATAAATGCAGATATAACTAAAAATCTATTGTTTGAGGTGGACATATTGCAGCGATACCGATGGATTTTTTATAAGAATAACAATGATATAATCAGATCAAGTATAAAATAAAGTTCATAAAATTTACTGAATGCTTTAAAGTATTATAATAAAATAACGCGGCATTGTAAAGTACACCGGATTACATGCATATATCACATAGGTACATTGCCGTTAACATTATACATACTTAATATTGTTGTTGTTTATCTTGTACCTACACAAATTAAATTTTTAATCACTGATTAGATTAGATAACTAACACCGATTTTCCTCACACACAGATACGTAGGTCTCTGCGGCGGCATCAAGATAGTGGCACTGGGTATATTCCTAGCAGACTGGTGGCTCGTACGACGTCAACGACATCTTGAGACAGTGCCACCGCTCGACCCACACAAAGACATCGCTGGGTCTATCATCAGCCTTGACAAACGTGAGCAGCTTAATCTTATTTTGTATTACTTAATTTAAAAGCTATAGAATGATATTTAAAACAACCTTTCTATTAATGATTTAGTTGTTTAATATTCTTATATGTATTTAAAGTTTTTGAGGAACTTCCGTCTGCGGACAACGCGAGCGGGTTCCGGTCGGGTGTTATGTCGGGCGTCAGCTCGGCGACTACCACTCCCATGGAGCCTGCAGGCCTCGCCACCGACTCTCTCGACCCTCAGCGACCCAAGCTGCAGCGCTCCGACTCTCAGTACTCGCAGGACTCACAGACGCGCATATCCGGCAAGAACTCGCGCGTCCTCGTGGCGTCGCGGCATCTGCGCAACGACTCCAAAACCATACAACTGGAGCCTCGCGCTAGGCAACACTCCCTCGACGAGCCAGAACGTAACCGGCCAGTGCGTAGCGACTCGCGCGAGTCACGCGACTCTCGCCGCGAGTTCCCGCGCTCCGCCTCCCGCGACCTGCCCGCGCACTCACGCAGTGACTCGCGCGACTTCAAGGTGCACTCGCGCAGCGATTCGCGTGACCTCAGCCTCGATCAGCTCAAGCACCTCGCGCTCAAGAGCATGGAGAGCCTGGACCTTACAGTGCTGCCGCTCACGCGCTGCGGCGATGAGGAGAGCAAGAGACTCATCGACGGTGGCGGAGTGCTGCGACATCGCCGCACCAGTTCCAAAGACTCCAAGATGCCGGAAACCAAGCACAAGCGGACCTCCTCGCATCACATAACGATGGAACCTAACGAACTAAGTCTACAGATGCAAAAAGGACGAAGCGTGGATCATCTGGCGTCGACGCGGTTTGATCCTAGCGTGTGAGAAAGCGACCGTACCAATCCAACGGTACCAGTGTCGGGACTGAATCTCAGTTGAGTGATATGAACTAGTAAAACATTGCTTTTATCGCTGTACGCGACTAAGTGAGAGATAAATATAGTGAAATTGAATAACTTTAAGAGGAACTAATAGAATAAAAATTATGAGTGATTTCAAATCATATCTTAACTGTAGTTTTGATGCTTTCATAAAATGATTAATAATAATAAAAACTGTCGCTTCTGCAGCTAACTAGTGTCCTAGTAATGACGTTTCTAAAGCTGCAACACATAGAATCAATATTTAGTTCATTATGAATCAAGTAGTGTGATAGATAACAGACTGTTGTGTTAACATTATATTATAAAATACTCGCGTCACTCCTGTTTTTATTTTAGTTTAATAATAATGTAATAAGTTAAATTAAAAATTAGTAACTTTGTCAAAGTATATTTTTAATTATAAAGATGCATATACTTTAACAATCAATGAAACGAGAAAACTAAACTGAATCTAATACATTTTGTTGTACTTAAAATTAGTATGCTATGAACATTCTTTACTTTATGTGTATACTTGTTTAAAGCTATGTAAAAACTGCTGTTGCAATTTGTTGATTAAGTAAGCATTATTCTTACAGTAGCAAGTAATTTACTGATCATTGGATTTCACCAAATATTAGACACTTAGTAAATAGACATCACTTAGAATGAAACAAGGGCAAAAATTTCCCATCCATAATAAAACATAAAATATAAGTGCCAGAAAGCAAAATGTCACTATTTAAAATGCACTCATTATTATCACATGTCTTCTATCTGCACAAAGCAGTTTATTTTCCATTATGGTGCTTATGTGCTTACCTACTATTTTCTAATTACAAAAGTCTAGCAATGTTACTGCTAACATTCCTCTTACTATAACTTGGAGAATTTATTGAACAACAGCACAAACTACCTGCTGTAAGTATGAAATGTACAATAAAGAGGCATTATGGCAATTATCTCTTAGCATCCTAAGTTCATATTCCTTTGTACAAACCAACTGCACATTAATGTTATTAAAAGTGAAAAACTGTATGAACATAGTATGCTAATGGATCTCTTACTGCAATTTTGTAGGGAAACATTTGTTATGATCTCAAATGGTAAAGGAATGCCTTCTGTAACGGAAATGTGAATAACTGACAAAAATTACTTTAATGCATCCTTGATTTTTCTGTAAATACTTACTTTTAGTATGTTTTATTGTATATAGATCCTATTTTATGAAGTTGTCCTTTAATGCAATTAACTGGTTCTATATATTATGGTCCAAACAATTACTAAAATCCTGATATTTTTGAGTTTTAAACTTTTATAAATAATTCTATATTGTGACAGCTAATGTTTAGCTTGTAATATTTAGTGAATTTATAGCAGTTGATACTGCTTTAGTTGAGTTTAATGTCAAAAGTTAACACAATATTTTAACCCTATGATTCAGGGTCATTCCCGTTGGGTAACACCCCCCGTCGTTCACACTGTTGACGAACGGGAATTTTTTTTCCCAGTCGTCAACACTGTTGACGACTGGGACAGAAATTGCCGCTCGTTCACACTTGCTTAGTTTAAGAGTCACAAATGTAGAAAAATATTTCAATTTTTGACCCCGACTTAAAGAAATGGGTGTTTTATTTGATTTAGTTTTTTTTAGAGGTGACTCGATCAAGTGTTCTGAGATAAAAAAAAGAAAAGGCTTTGGCAAGATTGATTTTTAAAATTGTGCTCTTAAAAGTACTAGGAGAACATAATCATGAAGATAATAAGTCGAATGCAGAATTTGCATCTTCATAATCCTTTTCTCCTAGTTTAATTATCAAATAAATGAAATCTTTGAAACAAATCACTTAAAACTAGAAAAGCCTTGGGAGTAGGGAATGCAATGCTGGATGGCAATGCTGCCTGCCCAGCTTCTTGGTATACATTCGGTGATATGAAGGAACCCCAATTTAGTTGTAAAATTTTCATGGGTGCAGTTTCATCAAGAGGTAAAAAAACTTAGAAAAATTACACCTAATTTCCAGATTTTTGAGTAATTAGATAGACGGATTCTTTTTTAATTCCAGACGAAACGGAAACTTAGTTTTAAAAGATTATAATTAAGTAAAACTTTTGCAAACTGCCAAGTAAGATTGCTGAAGTAGGTAGGTACCAGGTAAACATAAGCTCAAGGTGTTCCCGCTCCATATATGTATAGAGTAGACAACATAGTTCTATAACTGACAGTTTCAGTAAGAAAGTCGTAATATTGTCTCTGTCCTGCCGGAAGAATAAAAACGAGACATGTACAGCTTGGCAAAAAAGAGTCTGGAAAAATTGGGGGCGCCGCTAGCGCATTTTTCACACTACAATTCAAAATTACAAGTTATTTAGTGCTTACATATTTCTATGACGAGTTTTTTGTCATTAATTATAATCAAATGAATCATTTTTATATTATTTTACACGCAGAATACGCGCTAAGACGTGGACCTGCGGAAAACAGCCCGTTATACCAATACCAATACCAATATATTATTTTAGTACTCACAAACTTAGTTTTTAAGATTTTTATTTTTAGTTCCAGCTGTCACCTCCTCAGACTCTTTTTTGCCAAGCTGTATATTATAATATTATTTCTCACTAAAATATTGTACTCATAGTTTGTAAATATAGGCCCCTAACACTACTAGGAGAACAGAATAATGTAGAAGAGTGCAGAATGGTTGTTACTGTACCATCCATGGAGGAAACAAATTCGTCCTTCATAATTCTGTTGTCCTAGTTTAATTAGCAAATTCTAGAAAAGCATTTAATAATAACATGGTTTTTTAAAGTATGACGTACCAGGTAAACATAAGCCTATAGATGTTTCCGCTCCGTAAAGAGACTCACTCTTAGCTAAAAACACAAAGTAAGGTAGTGGCACCAAAAAATGAACAACCGCCAAAAGACTCGGTCAAAAAATCGTAAAATTAAAAATAATTTCTATTAATGAGGGCCATAATAGTACAAGCGAAATTACATAATTGTAATATTACCTTACTCAAACAAACATTAATCGATTGACATAGGTACTTATACTTCGCAATAAGTCTTTGTATCTGCGATACGAGAACCGTTTTGCTTTATGTGAATGTGTGTACCGGATTTGAATAACCTTTGATTGGTAGATATCTCCCGCCTGGACTCCACGCCAAAAATGACAGACTTTTATGGTCGGACTCGGGACATCCGATTTTTAATAAATTAGGATCTACAAATACATTGTCCGATTTCATCCGATAATTAGGATCGGATGGAATAGGAAGGTGTGAAAACGTACTTTACTAAGAAAATTACTCTAACAACGCATCCAGTTTGAATCTTTCTTATTTCGCCCTAGTCCCGTTAGGGTCGGCGCAAAATATCTTCTTCATTCCTTCCTCTATCAGCCGTAGCAACTCCATCCATCTTTTCTTTGGTTTCCATCTGCTCCTCCATCCGTCAACACTTAGGTTTGGTATATTCATCACCCTTTTAGCAGTGGGGTAGCGTGGGTTTTCGCTTCCCGAGCAGACTGAAAATTCGCCCCCCCCCCATTTTTTCCAAAGTTTTTTTCAAAGTTCAGTTTTAAAGTCAGTTTTTCCTTAGTTTCATCTTGCCTCCTCTCTTTCGCACCCTTGCGGTTTCGGTAGTCTTTTTCTATGCTCCTTTTTTCGCCTCTTTTTATAAGCCATAAAGTTATGGTTTAATAATTGGTGCTTCTACCCTTTTTGTCTCAAAATGACAATCAAAATTCTGTTTTTTATTCGTATATATCATGGAGGAAAAATTTTGTATTTGATACTTCTTTCAAGTCATAGACCCTTACCACAGACTAAATGACTGTGTCGTTCACGGCAGAAGGCTTGCCAAAACAGAGATTTTATTTCAATGAACTAGCTTACCGCCCGCGACTTCGCCCACGTAATCTATATGTATATTATAAAGGTTTATCGTGCAGATTTCTTTTTACAGGCGTAGTCCGCGTAAACATTAGTGCGCATGGTCGACTGCTCTCGAATTATTGCTAGTTTACAAGCTTTTTCTCCAAAAATGTTATTATTCTTTTATGCATAGAAAATTTTACACGATGCATTCCAATTACTTGATAACCCGAAAATGCACCAAAAGTCTTATTTTCTTTTTCGCCATGTCTAAAAACAAATAAATCCAAGGCCCTACGGAATCCAAAAATATGTTTGAAACATCAGGTTTGATCCGACAGATTCCAACTATAATTTCTAAAGGTATACTTTATTGGTAGGTACTAGGAGAACAGATCCATGAAGGAGATAAGTGCTGGAGGTTGTATTCTCAGTAAGTAGTTCAATTGATAAAAAGTAAAAGTCCAAACCTTCATGGACCAAAATAAAGAAAAAATTATAGATGAAACAAAATTATTGATGTCAAAGAGTGACAAGTGAAATTAGAGAATTTAATTTATTATTTTATCTTTCATTTTAAAAATACAGCTAAAATATATATAAATAAGCTATAATAAATGAGTGTAAAGTGTAGTATTCAGGTGCGAGTGATAATATTAATCAAAGTGATATTCTGGTTAAAAAAAATGAAAGAAATAATGGATCGATTATGAGAACTGTTTGCATAAATTGCGACCTATAGTAAAAGCCACATTGCCAACTGAGCTGTTCGTAATCCTGCTCGTGCTATAGAAATTATTTTCTATATTCATCACAATTAATATAAAGCCCTTTAATATGCCGTACAATTGGTAGATGTCACTACAGTTTGAGACAAACAGAATAAGTTGTTGGTTTGTTACCGTTTGTTCTACGTTTGTTGGCAAAGCGGCTGGAGGCTTTTACCAGTTGGTGGCAGGTTCAAATCCTGTTCGTAATTTAAGTTTTTCTCTGTAAATTTCATTTAGAATATCTAAAGATGATAGTAGGATATAAATTTGAAATATATAGGTGGTGGAGCTGTGTAGGAATGGGACGCTCATTATCGTACAGGCTGCCACTTCATATTGCCACTGCTGAAAGAAGACCCATCCCCAAAAGCGCCTACTATGCGCATTTATACGCGGACAGCACACAAGGAACTTTAAGTTTATATACCAACTCTCTTGCAATAAAGTAAATGTACTTAAATCTAATATTATAAACTACAGCTGTGTGTTTGATTTAATAAATGTGAATATGTTTTTATTTTGTTTATTCCTTATTCTCGACAAGCCGGACTCTCGTCCGGCCTAATCAAACGCCTGGTGATTCTACGTGCAGGCAAAGGTCGAACTCCTTCTTCACTCAGTCCACACACACAAATTAATAAGATATTTGATAAAATTTTCTAAGTGTTTTTACCTCTTGATGAATTTGCACCCATGAAAATTTTACAACTACTTTCAGCCCCTTATATAATCATCCAAAAGGCTTTTCCTTCAAGTTTTATGAGATTCTGTAACGCATTACTTCGATAAAAGCGATTTTAAACCATGGCGGCAACGTAAAAATAACCCGCTCCATTCAAAAGTCGGGTTAAAATCAATTTTCTAGGTTTTGACTCTTGTACAATGTCACGTGGGGTGTGAACGATCGGGAAGGATTGTCACCGTTTAAAAAAAAATCCCACTCGTCAACAGTGTGGACGACGGGGGTGGTGTTACCGAACGGGAATGACTGATGATTCATACTTGTAAATTAATGAATTATTGTTCTTAAAAAAAAAAGGCTAATTTATTTATAATACTATTTTTGAAAGATAAAAAATGTCAATTCTTGGGCTGATGGAATAAGAACTCAATTATTAACTATATTGTTTAAATGTAAATGAATGTGTACTTTAAAGCAATATATATCTCAGATAATGAAGTCAGGAATGTTGTCTGTGTACATTTTTGTCATATATATGTTAAGAGAGGTTAATAGTTTGATATGAAAGAGAGTGTTTTATCGAAAAATGCCTTATTACTACAATAGATCTTAAGACTTGATATTGATACTGACTTAGATGTATTGAATAAGTTGTTATATCAATCACCCAGACAAGTTTGATGATAACAACTCCTAAACTAATTTGTTGCATTTAGTGATTAATAAAATTGCATACTTATTTTAAAAACTTTTTTTATTTCTTGGTTACAAACATGACATACCTAGTGCGTAACATTTCAAATATTGAATTTTAATATATTCACTGCACTGCGTGTTCAGAAGCAGCTTCCTCATGAAAGACACCTAAAGAACAAAATTACAATTATACAGTGGAATCTGCCTCTAAAGTTCATGTCTATGATTAAAACAATGAATTTTTAACTAGTAGTTCTGGGCCATGCTAGTTTGTGGAAAATTATTTGTTACAGGAACTATATATGCATGTTCAGACTTATTCAACCTTGCACAGAGCAATTCGATCACAGGAATTGTAATTTTTAATGGAGCAGAAATAAAAGGGACCAGAACTAACTGTATGAACCAAAACAGACTGGAGTCAGAAGCACAACAGGAGCTGTTTGGTTGAGCATGTTGGAACTCAAATATTACTGCACCTAATGTGGTCATAATTTCAGAGCAATGTTATACCAATTGTGCTCCATCTTTTAACCTTAAGAATGCCAGTTTAAGTCAATTTAAAAAAAAGTGCAATTTTATGATCTATGCTGGGAACATTTAAAAGTAAAAAGTTATGCAACATAGATAACCTCTGGAATGCCAGGACTTATCATGTTCTTACATTCCAGAGGTTATTAGGTTATGGTTACTATTAGGTGTTTGTGTTTTTTTTATGAACAGGACATCAATACTATAACAACAAGAGTTCTAAGCCTATTAAGTATTTAGAATTACCCTTAATAAAGCTGGGAGCTAATGTTTGTGTAAACAGTAGAACTAGGTAGTTCCTCAGACACATGCCCATGAGTAAATCCCAACAAAAATACAAATGGTCCCAGATTCAAACTCTTCTAAACATGGTTTGTAAATCTCTCCAATGATGATAATGAAAATTAGGGTAATAAAAACAACACTATTTAAAGCTATGATTCTATTTAACAAAAATATTATACATACATAATTACACTACAGTACTAATTATTCTACATAAGATTAAATGTACAACAATCTAAGATTTTATTCAATTAGTCCAACTCACCACACTCACATATTACAATCTTCTTAGTGGGCTTACCACCTTTAGTTCCAAGACTCTCCATTTTGCTAACAACATCCATACCCTCTACCACAGAACCAAAAACAACATGCTTTTTATCAAGCCAAGGTGCTGGTACAGTGGTTATAAAGAACTGAGATCCATTTGTGTCAGGACCAGCATTAGCCATAGATAAAATACCAGGGCCAGTGTGCCTGAGCTTAAAGTTCTCATCTTGAAATACACGGCCATATATGGACTTACCACCAGTACCATTATGGTTGGTGAAGTCGCCTCCTTGACACATAAAGTTCGGAATAATCCTGTGGAATGAAGAACCTTTATACCCAAACCCTTTTTCGCCCGTACATAGAGCTCTAAAATTATCTGCTGTTTTAGGAACTAAATCAGCCTCCAGCTTCATTACTATGCGGCCTAGAGGTTCTCCATCTGCAGTAACATCGAAGAAGACCTTTTTCTCAGGTTGGGTTGAAGTAAAACGAAGAGCGGCGGCTGAATACAACGTGCCGTTTATCAACGTTCGACGAAATATAGCCGTAATAGCCATGGTAAGCAGTGAATATTTACCTGTAAAAGTAAAATAGGAATTAAAATGGTTAGCTTAAGTAGTATTACTACAACAGCAATTATTATTTCTAATCCTAACCTCACAGGTCACAACAGATTTTTAAACGCTGGAATTTTCTGGCTCCTCAATCAATTCCTATTACTGTCAGTGTCAACGTCAAACTCAAAAATGTCATTGATATAAGTCAAAAAACTTAGTTTTTTTACATGATTTCAGCCAGAAACAGAAAGTACAGTTTGGCAAAAAAGAAGTCTGGAAAAATTGGGGGCGCTACTAGCGCTATTTGGTACTTTACAAATTATATTTATTATATATATTACTTTATATTTCTAATGACAAATTTTTTGTCATCAAATAAATCATTTTTAACTTATTTCAGTACTCACAAACTAAGTTTTAAAGATTTTTATTTTTATTTCCAGTTGTCAGTCCCATGTACAATTGTCTCATGAATGATACAATTGTACATGGGACCTTGGAAGAATGATAACGGCAAATTTTTTCCTCTAAGCATGAGACGGTCAGTTTGGCCAGCCTTGGGCCGGCCGCTGCCAACGTGCCAGTTTGATTCTCGGTTCTCGGAAAAAAGCTTGATAAGTCTCTGTGACTAAGCATTCAATGATAAATGAAGCTAAGATGAAAACAATGATAATTTGTGTTACTTTTTGTATTTGTATTTTTAGTTCCAGGCTTCCGGCTGTCAGACTTAGACACGAAGCAAATACTATTGCTTCACGGACTTAGACCTCACTCTTTTTTGCCAATGATGCTAGATGATGAATAATAAAATGCCCATATATAGAAAACTGTACCTAACTCTCTAGTCTGCTCTCAGTGTACTAACACCGTGCCAAGGGGATACCTGATACCATCACATCTACAGTTCCACATAATCATTAAAGTTTTTTTTTCTTGAAAACACACGCTTCGACGCTTCTCCATCACCTTTGACATTGGCAGAATAATATTGTCCGGGTCAAATTAAGAAATTGGTTTCTATACTCTTTGAATTAGTCTTTGGTTGGATATACCTAATCTAACGTCTTTATTAACCTTAAATTCACATACTTACTAGGGAGGGATACTAACGTTAAGTTTATTATAGAAAGTAAATACAACGCATACAATATAGAAAGTAAATACAACGCATACAACGGCAGATTATAGAACAAATTAACAAAATATACACCCACTATTGAAGTACTTCGAAATAAATACCATTATGCATTGTATTAGAGCAGTCGTTTGTATTGCTCGACAAAATAGAAACAAAATTATTCCACCTCAAAGGATATTGAACGTAATTCGCTATACCATTCAGCAACCGAGATTGTTTTGTGCCCAGAAAGATGATACTGGTTAGAAATTAATTACATATTAAATATGTAGTTTGTAGAAACAATAATAATTAGTGTATTCCTTGTTGGAGTTCCTAATAAAATAAATACTCTGCTAAAAAAATATCAAATACTTTTCAGATCAAATTGTGGATTCTATATGTAAGGGTGATGGTGAACTTGAGAAGAAATTAAGAATTTTAATGTTAGAAGTAGAAGTGATGCGTCAGGATGGTAGATTTGCACCAGACAACATAAAAAAAGATCAATGGGAACATTTATTGGGCTTTCCAACTAGAAATCAACGTGCAAATTATCTTAAGTTTTTGTTCAAAACTCAGAAATCAAAAGAAAATTTAAAGGTAAAGAAACTGAACAATAGCATGAATCATATGTGGTTCACGGGACAGGGAATACGTTAATAATGTACATTAAGCACAAACTTACTTGGCTGGGCTGAACTTGGGGTCTCAATTATTGTTCATGCAATATGCATATTCGCATCTCTTTCCTCCTCACTAGCTCAGTTACAACCGTCACACACCCACCTCTTGTTACTATTTAGTCCTTATAATGTATACTGCGACACTATTTGTGACTAACTTTAGCCCCGTCTAGTTAGTTTGTGCTTACTGTATGACACAATTTAAATATTATTTTAGGCCAAAAAAGAAGCCAAACGGAAAGAGACAGAAGCTAAACCTGTTGTGGACCCTAATGATATCAAAGAAAATAAAGATGACCTGTTATATGGTATACAACACCAGTCATTGTTCATTCGCATCAGAGATCAGTCAATAAATCAATATGACAACTATAGGTACTTATCTCATTTGACAAACTTAGGTCATTAGGAGTTTACTTCTTGCACCTTTTTTTAAATTTATTTTAAATTCCTTACATAATTTTTTTCTCAATTTTTCAGGGCACTACAAGCTATGATGTATGGACAATCAGTTGTTATAGACTGCTCATATGAAGATAACATGGTTTTTAGAGAAACAGTAAATGCAGCAAAACAACTGACATTTGTTTTTGGTGATAATAGAATTCATAAAGAACCTTTTAATTTGCACATGTGTAATGTCAATATGGAAGGAGTGTTTATGAAACAGCTTAGGAAAAATATACCATCATTAGATGAACCTTGGTTTCCTATGAATATTCACTCGGATAGCTATTTAGATGTATTTCCAAAAGAGAAACTGGTATATTTAACTCCACATTGTCGTGAAGAACTAACAAACTTTGACCACGATGCTGTGTACATCATTGGGTGCATGGTAGACAAGGTACAATATTTACTTAGTCAACTATAGAACTTTTTATTCATAGCACACACAGGATTCTCTCTTATTGTGGGTGTAGATGTAGATAATTTCACAATATATAAACATCCAGACTGAACAGAATCTATATTCGTTGATCTCAAACATAACCCTATCATCTGCCCTTAGTGATAGGGAAATCAAATCAAGAAATCGGATTTAGTGAATGCTCTTTGGTCTGGAGAACCACTAAGATACGAGTACATTATAGCATGCATTAATGCTTGTATTATAATGTAGGTGTAGATATTTGTTACTATACTACGACTACCATTTCTAAACTAATCAGTACCGTTATAAAACCTGACAACCGGTCAACTTTAGAATATCCTATCCCTTTGGGATGCGGGGTCAGATAGGCAATTGCTGCATAGAAAACTTATATTCAGCTGTACCTAGCGAATTAGAAGGAGGATGATGCGCCGAATATTATGTTACAATATTTTTGTATGGTCAAGGTCATTGGCGCATGAGCTTCGAATTAATACTTCTTATTTTTTTCAAAATATTTTGACTATTTGATTTAGTTATAATGTGTTAGTTTCTGACCCATGTCGCTAAATTATGGTGTTTAAATTTTACAGGTCAACAATGAACCACTTTCTCTAGCTAAAGCCAAAAGGGATGGTATAAAGATGGCAAAGTTACCTCTGGATCGATATCTAGAATGGGCTCCTGGATCCAAGAAAAATCTTAATATAAATCACATGGTTCCAATTTTGTTAGACTTGAAAGCGACTGGTGATTGGGAATTTTCTTTACGACACATTCCAAGAAGGAAACTCATGGAAACTAAAATAATGGCTATGCAAAAAAGATTGGACCATAATCCAAAGTTGAAAAATGAAATCATGAAAAATTTCAACATGCCCAAGTTAAACAAGTTAGCATTTAAAGAAAAGAGACTTAAATCAAAAAGGTCTTTGTATGATGATGATAATATATAAAAATACCAATTGAAACATGTCTTTATTTCATCTAACCATAATGTATACTTCAGATTTTAAACATGAAAAAAGTAAAATAATATTGTGATACAACTAATCATAATCTAAGTTTTGTACACTAATTATTTCGAACATTTATATACGTACCTAGCTCTAGGTACAGATAATAATTATGGTGTTACCATAATATAACACTGAACCTAATTTCATTCCACACACAATAAGTATCTGTCATACACACACCCAACTCATCTAAAGTATTATGTACTGGGAATTCTTGTGTGCATAAAAAAATATGCTTTGCACATTCTATTCGTATAATGTACAAAGTCTAAAATCTACCATTCCTAATGTAAACTAAAATAATTAAATTAAAGGATAATGCATTCAATTGTCATAATCTACAAAAGTAGAAGTACAAACTATCCTGTGGCGCACATTTCCGACGAGTTAAAAACCAAGTGGTAAAATGCTAGTTATTCAATTCACAAATACAGAAAAATCATGTTTGCACTGCAGAGACCTTGTGCTTACAATTAAATAAACAAATAATTACTCTATATTTACATTTTTTTTATATTACAAGGATTAAGGTAAAGGTAATGTACGCATGTCCACGTCTCCAGCAGACGTCTCTGACCTCTGTTTTATTGTGGCTAAAATCTCTTGTAAGTTAGAAGGCAAAGCAATGTCAGCCAAAGGCACATTTTGAACTGGCGTTGGAGTCATGGGACGAGACGGAGAGTATGCTTCATCCTGTAAAAACATTGTGTTAGATATATTAAATATTATAGCTATAAAATGGGTAACAAAAAATAATATACTCGTAAACGGTTAGGATAGATCGGAGTGGGAGCAATTAGCCGCGAAGTATTATAATAGTTATTGTCATGGTTAGTGTTGTTGCGATAGCGATAGTTTATCGATAATATCGTGGCCTTGAAAATAAATCATACTATCGATAGTCCTATCGAAATTTGACTACTATCGATAGTTTCGATTGATAAAAATTAGTAAATTTGTATGCCGTATATTTGTGTTCCTTTGTTACCTATAAAATAACGACTTATCATAATGAAACAACTTTTTAACGGATATAACTCGCGTTTTTATTTTGATAAAACAATCCTGACGTTTCGAGTGCTTTGCTTTGTTTCATTATGTTAAGTGTTCGTGAAAGTTTGAGACTATATTATAACGTCTTATTCCTAGTACAGTATCGAAATACGTCGATATTTCGATAAATACTAAAAGAAAACTATTGAAATGAGTCGATAAATCATAGATAGTAGCGACTATTTTAACGCGATAGTATCGATACTACTAACAATGTCATAAATATTTGGATAGTATTGATAGAATCGATAGTATCGACAAGATTGTAGCATTTCGATAGAACTATTCGCGTTATCGACTGTTTTTCAAGGACAACTATCGATAGCGAAACTATCGCTATTGCAACATCACTACCTCAATGGGAGATGCAGATAAGTGATGCACCTTTACGAATTCTTAATGTTAATTAAAAACAAAAACATTAGTAACCTCGCCGATAGAGGAGTCTGCTTGTGTCATTTTGCGAATTTGCTGTTTTTGTTCTTCAATCTGTCTGTTCAACTCCTCCATTTTATTTCGGAGCGTATTGGAGTTTAGGCTCGGTCCTGAAGAGCCATCTCCACTGCCGCTACTACTAGTAGATCCTGGACTGTATGGCTCCTCGTCATCTGCAGACACTGCAAATATATTCAGATATCTCATTTATCATTCCAATAAAGTAATCTACCTTATACAATGCATTATGAGCGTCCACTACACTACTCACGAAGTGGGCGAGGACGGAGTGTAGAGAGGCACTTCGAATAACATAGTGCGACGCACTTCAAACTTTTGTCTACTTCGGCGAAGACCTTCGACTTATAGTGTAGAGGACGCTATATCCTCTATGAGAGTACATTTAAGTTGGAAAACGTATAATCCTCTCGCTCGGGTTTACAATCGCACATTAACAATTAATTTTCCATAATTAAATAATTAGCGAGCGGTAGGAAAAATTTTTTTGGGGAAGTGCTAAAGTAAACACATTTATGTAAGTATAAGATATATTTGAATACCTAGGGAAGCAGCAATTTTATCCTTTACAGTTGTAGAGAGAGTCGACGATGGGTATGCGGGTAGTGGGAGTACCGGCCGGCGGCGCGGCGAAGCTGGCGGAGTGTACGAGCGCTTGCGGGACTCGCGCGCCACCTGACATAATGTAACACAAACTAAATTTAACAGCTTACATCATAGGATAGGGTTAGTTTTGCTTATTAATGTAGCAAACATTTATTAGATCAAAACAAATGTTTCTAATAATAATTTATTAATATACGCGTATTTCAACTACAATTACATCGTATAAATCCACATCTTGTAGCTTTTATTCACAAAAGGTCGGTAAATCTTTTGTTTATTTATATTTACAAATCTCCTTCCGGCGAACTGACCTTTGCTGGAACGACATCAATAGGAATGTTGGAGGCTAGACGTTTCTTTCTTTGTCTTATCACTATTGCAATCAAAAGATGTGTTTTGATATCCCCGATGCCCGGACCGTCAAATGGTAGAAGAACTGATGGCAATGTTGAGTTCGCAGGCAGTGGCACGATATAAAAATCTTTTACAGTCATCATATTAGAAGACTTTACCACTCCTAACCTAAAAAATAAAATAATGCATAAAATAACGCTGTCTGGGTAGAATAGTGTACTTTCTAGATAATAGAGGAATTATCTTTATTGAGTTAGTGCTTGTAGAAGATTGTGTGAGTTTGGCGTTACTGCGTTATTCTTGTTTTGACCATAAGAGACCTTTTGGGGACTCTTTGATCTCCTAGTGCATTTTGCTTCATTCAAATCGAAGTGCGGAAGTGTTGTGTGGCAATCACAAAACGTAATCTGGTTAGGCCCTGAGGGATCAACTTCTCTTATTTGGCAGAACATTAATACAATTAAGAAAAGGCTTCGAAGGGACTTAAGGAGTAAAGGAAAGGAGAGGCGTCATTTATTATTAAAACCATAAAAATATTATGTTCATAAATACCAACCTATTGCGACTACTAAGATAGCTATACAATGCAATATATTGCATTTTTTCTTCATCATTCGCAGTTTGTAATTTGAGAACCACAATATCTTTATTACTAGTTTTTTTCATTTTTGCAATATAATCCCATACAGTGTCGGGATTTATTCTCCCGACAATATCTAGTTCTGTACTGAGATCTTCCTCTAAGTCCACGGAGCTCCCTGATACCTGAAACATATAAAATTGATTGTACCAATATTAATAAAGAATTGAGAGTATTATAAATTAAAGTATATAAGTGGTAACTGCTATGGTGACATACCTCATGAGCAGCAACATAGAACCTCGCTACGTCTACCATATTGACACAGCCACTCCATACTGTCGCCGCAGCGTTGTCCACAGTACTACTTGGCTCTTGATCGCTTTCAGCTTCTAAACAAAAAAAAAAGAAAGTATGAAACTGTTGTCCTAAATACATACTATTTCAAAACCACATTTGCTGCTTATCTCACTTACCTGATGTTTTATCTGTTTTTGATGAATATCTTGTTTCTGGCAATATAATATTAGTATCAATCAATCTCTTAGTAGGATCATACTCGGCGTCGAAACTACTCATTTCGTTTCGGTAATTTTCCTCGAATACATCTTCTCTAGACTTTCGCAAGTCTTCTTCAGAAAATGCTGACGTTATCATTGGTTCATGAGGATCGTATTCAGGATGAGCTTCTTTTAACATCGCTGACTTCGGTCTTTCTATTGAATCCGAATCTGTGGAACTAAGCATGCTTGAAATTAGTAACAGAATGTTTTTTTACAATTAACTTACAAAATTTAACAAATTTGAATACTTACTCATTTTTACTTTTACTGTAGACATTGTCTTGAGATCTGGACCGAAGCTTCAACTTATCATCGCTACTGATCCGCTTAGAACGAGATCTATTTTTGCGTTTAGAGCTATCTCTTGTGGGAGAACGTCGTCTGGAACGCGCCCGCGATCTTGATCGTTCTCGTGTTGGTGACTTGGATCTTTTCCTGGTTTTCTCTCGTGACGATGATCTGTGGCGCGATCTTTCATTGGATTCAGGTTTATCTTTAGGCCTATCTTTTGATGTTGATCTGGATTTGGCTCTATTCGACTTCTTTGCATCAGATCTGCGCGTAGATCTCCTCTGTTCATCTCTTGCATCTTCTTTTGACTCTGATCTTCGTTTGGATGCTCTGGACTTTCTGTTAGAATCACGTTTTGAATCCCGTCTACTCCGTTTCGATCGACTGGAACTAATATCTTCCCGATTTCGTTTCTTGCTGCTAAATTTTTTATCGTCAGCTTCGGCTTTACTGGAGCTAATAAATTAAATAAATAATCACTATAAATAAGATACAGACAAAACTTTTTTATTTTATTGGGCTCAGACTTACTGTTCTGGTGATTTTTCATGTGCCAGCACATCCGGGCCAACTGTTGAGTCATTTAATGCAGTAACTACATCTTCTACAGGCACATTTGGATCTAGTTCTGTGGATACAGATTCTTTAGTCTCCATCACCTGAAATAAACAAATAATCATAATAAGATCCTATAATTATGATAGTAGCTCTGTCATATTAACACTGATAATAAAATGTAAATTATTTACCTCCTCTCCTTTATGTGTTTTAAGGACATAAGTCTTGCTGGCAGCTAAAAGATCTAATTCTGATTTCTTAATCAATTCCAATTGATGCTTAGCTTCTTTATCTCGCCATTGCGCTAATTCTTGACTAGCTAACTCTTCAGGAGACAGACGGACCTAAAAAAATATTCCATGAATGCAGCCAGTTGTTAGATAGATATTATTAAAACAATAGATTTTTTTTATCAGTACTTACGAGTTGTTTCGGCGATATCGATCGATCACAGATCTTCTGCCACAAAGTTAAATTTTTCCGATCTTTTATGTTAAACATTAGTGACCTGTATTTAGCTTTGTACTTCATACCCACATCTCGAAATAGTTCATGTAACTCATATTCAGTTTCATTCGCAAATTGTTGTATTTCTTTGTCACGGAACTTGGCTCCAGTATTTTCTGCCATTCTAATGGCTAATTGTTCTTGTAAAGCTTTCCGCACATTTTCTCTGATTGGTTCACAATTTGACATTCTCAATTTAGTGTGAGGATCTTTTCGACGCGACGTCGATGGAGAAACTGAAGGTGCCTGTAACGTAAAAATTATCGTACAGTCGCCATCTAAGCATTATAATCAAAGTGCAAACATGTTCAAGGTTATTACCCGCATTTTAGACAATGTTTATTATATAGGTTTATTATTACCAAAATAGTAAACAAACAATTTTAGGTAAACGATACACTACATTACTTTTCTCAATTTACACTTATCGTCAATTAAAGTTTTAAAAGTCAAAAAACGCGCGGTCGTTGTGTACAACCATTTGATACATTATTGTTACTAACACAATATGAGTAACATACAAAACACGTGCGTCGTAAACTGACCAGCGCGAGTGCTGCGTACACAATACAAGTAATAAACTGCCTACATGTATGACATAATTGGAGAGAACATGACACTTGCAAGGAATTCTCCATAAACAATAAAACTTGAATATTTCCGTTTTTGATAAAGCAGGCAGGTGCTATAAAAAACTTAGAACGCGTTAGAGAACCGTGCACCAATTTAGGTGTTTTTATGACTTATTTACGTTGTATTTTTTCCTGTTTTTAAAGAATAAATATGAAGTGAGTTGTATCAAAATTCAAGCATACAATACGCTCATAGAGATAAAAGTACACTGTGACATCTTATAGGATATTAAAAACTGGTAGCTAAGATATTTTGACCACTTTAGATGCTTACAACGATTTAAATACTATGTTTACAAACACAAAATTGAATTTATGTTCTTTTTATGGTTTTGACTACTTTGTCAATTCAAATGCAATCAAGTAAAAGAATTTGTACTGTTGTTTCGTACAGTCAGTGAGAACAACAGAGGTTTCCCCCCTTCCTTAAGCTCTCCACCCCTTTGATAATCTGCATAGGCTCGGCAACGCGTGTGCGCGCGCAACCTGGTATTGCATGAGTGTATCTATAGGAAACGGTAACCGCTTACCATCAGGCCAGCCATTTAATAAGTATCATAACAGCAGCACAATACGCCGAAGATCGTGGGTTCGAATCCTTTCGATCGAATCAAATTTCTTATTAAATTATTATATTTAACAATCTAACATGTGCTAAAATATGTAAAAAAAATCATAAAAAAAAGTTTTAAATAACCTCAAATATTTTTTTTATTAGTAATATAAAAAAAAATACCTTTTCTTGCGTTGACTGTGCTTGAGTACTAGGGGTCCGTATCAGTTTTCTTGTTAAAGTTGGCTTAGCAGATGACGTGCTGGCCTTAGGCGTGTCCATCAACTGTGACGGATGAGACTTAGGAGTGGCGGGAGATTTAATCGGCGGAGCAGCCTTAGGTTCTTCTTTAGGAGCGGGTATCAGTTTGATAGACCGGTTTGTCTGCTCTTTCGGCTCAACTTGAGAACTTTTAAGAGGTGTTAACTGGTCAGCAGATTTTCTTGGTATTCTCTCAAAGTTGAGTGTTGTCTGAATTTTATTTGATTCTACAGACTTCTTTTTCCCGGCAGTTGGTTTGATTGTACTTAGAGTTCCGGGACGCACAACTTCAAAGGTAGGATTTTGTTGTAACCATGCTTTTAGATTTTCAGCTGTTGGGGCATTAGGACCAGCTAACAGTCTCCCACTTTTGCGTTCATACACTATAACCTGAAAACCACATAATTTAAATTACAGTTAAAAATAATAATAGGCACCATTGTCTAAGTAAGATTATTGCAAAAATGTAAATATAATGTAATGAATGAAATGTAATGTAATGGTCATCTTTTATATGGATTGTCCTTTTTAGGGTTTGTGAAGCCAGGAACGTCAGTCTGTCACAGCAATTTTCCACACAGACTCAGTGATAGAAAGCTGCAATTCTACTAAATTCTAAAATTTACTGTTTTTTACTGGAATTTTTTTAAATATTATAATATATGTATACCTATGTACCATAGTACCGTATGTATATTTTTAATTTTGTCTGGGTCTTGTCTGTGGGTTTATATATTTAAAAATTTAGGTGACTAATTTTATTTAGTTTGAGGGCCATAATTAATATAATATAAATTGTACTCACTCTAGATTCAGCCTTTGATTTGTCATTAGATTTTCCCGGTTCACCTTCCCCTTTAGTTGTAGGGCCTTGGTTGCCTAAAGAGTCCTGAGCATGTTTCCATATACAAGTGTTACTGCAATAAATGCTACTAGCACGAGCTGGCTTCTTGCATACTATACAACTTGTCTTTGAATCTTTATTGATAGGTGTTTGTACTGGTGATTTTAGCTCGGGAATCACTTGTTCAGTTTCATTTTTATGTTGTACTGATTGGACCTGAAAAGTTTGTGCCAGCAAAATAATATTGTTATTAGATTGAAATGTTCCATTGGAAGGCAAAGGCTTTTTACTGTTGTTATATTTCTTCCATTTCTTATTGTTTACTGAAAAAATGTTCAGGACTAGTCACTTCAGCACAGAATTGACATTCTAAAGTAAAAGCTACTATATTATATGTATACTATTCAGCTACCAAGTGGACCCTGACAGTCTTATATTTTTTAAACAGACCCTCAGTTAAAATTATTGGTGTGAACTCTGGTATATACTACAGTGCATACCTATAGGTATTGATATATTTAGATTAATAGACATCAAAATTATTTTTATTTTTTCGTATTCTGGAAAGGGTATAGATAATTTAATACCGCCACTAGAAAAAAACTTCTATCTCAAGTGAATAATAATATCTATTTCGCCTGTCCATGATGATTTCATAGTTCTAAGTTACCACCATCACATTGTGAAATGCAATAAATATTTGAGTATTAAGTATTTACTTTGTTTGCTGATTTGGATGATGGCTTTGCTTTTTTTATACAATTTGGACACCTCCACTCAATGCCTTGTTCCTCCATCTGTTGTCCCATTGCTTTTGTTATATTGACACACTTTCCATGGAACCAGTCTTCACAGCCATCACAACATATCATGAAGCGATTGTTATGTGGCTGCTTACATATACACCACAATCTGGAATTAATTACAGTTACATTGTTAGATATTTAGCGCCTTTACTGGTTGGGGAGAAGCTTGAGACACATTGACATATAAGTTAGCTAATAATTAGAGGAAATTGAAAGAGATGATAGGATAATTATGGAAGCTGGAATTGAACTCTTGATACTTGCTGTACTGTGGCAGTGTGAGGCAATTTCGTCAAATGTTTGTAAGCCATATAATGGGCTATAACATATACATAAAAACCAAAATATGATTATATAAAAGGTATGTTAGGTTTATTCTAAAATATCTCAGTAATAAGTTATTATTGTGTGATGACGGTGCCATTATTATTTTTTAAGTTTAAAGAAATTATTGCTAGTTATCAGTTAAGATCCGCAACGTAAAATGTCAAATCTAATAAACTGTGGACTTGTTGTTGAATTAAGCAAAATATTATATTCTTAGCAAGCAATACACATAACAGGAAATGCAATAGAATGTAACAGTAAAATTAACTAGGTATTTTGTGTTAGTATTTTTCATTTACTATTTAGTGCTTGTGCTAATAGATTACATACCTATAGGGATCGTCTTCTGAATTCCAACTTTCTTGAGACTCTGCCGATATTTTGTCTAACACTGGATTAGGTAATGGTTGCTCTTGTTTCTTATTAGACAACTTCTTATTGATGTAGTGCTTTGATACAGCTTGTACTTGAGGTTCAGGAATAGTTGATAGAGGTTGAACAAGAACTGGCGCTGAGATAGTTGGTGGAGTTGGTTCTGGAGTGTTTGGAATTTCTATCTGACTTTTTCGTTTTGACGAACGCGTTGCTGGTGCTTCGATCGGAGGCAATGTAATAACCCTCCCGTCGCGCCGTACTATCTCTATTGGATCTTTTCGCACATTTAAATTCTTCGGTAGTGACTTTGAGAGAGTTTGGGTATATAAAGTACTTGGCTGAGAATGTTGTGGCGTCTGTGGTGCTTGAGATGTTTGCGGTGTCTGCGGAGTCTTAGCAGGAACTGAATCTACCTTGCCTAGCACCTGCTTATCTATAACTTCTTGTAAATTCTCAGAGCTTGCCACTAATTGTGCAACTGACATCAAGAAATCTTCTGTCAATCCTTCCTCTTCAGGCTGAAGTCCACCTAACAAGTCTAAAGTTGGTGACAATGGACCTGCCAAACCTGGACTGTTCATAGTTCCAGCAGCAGATATGGTTGGTTGACTCTTAACCGGATTGGAGATTCCTGTAGTGTCTTGGAGTATTTGAGCTAGACTTGCATCATCCAGTTGAGGGATTGGATCATATGGTTTGGTAGTTTTTTCAGGTGGAGTAATTCTTTCTTTTGACTTCACATAAGTTTTGTGCACAATAGGCTTTGCAATTTCCACATTTTCAACTTTAGAATTATCAACAATTTTACTATCATTAAGTTCAACAGTTTTACTGTTTTTTTTATCAGAAGTGAGTAATAGAGAGTCTTTCTCGCCTGTAGGTGTTTTAGGAGGCACTTTACCATCAGTAGAAACTCTTCTAATAACATCTGGTGTGGAGAATAATGAAGTCATATCAGACAGAAGAGCTGTAACATGAGCTGGTGTTTTCTTTTCCTTCTTAACAGGCTTTGGCGTCTGTTTCAAGGCAGCTTTGTTGATATCATTGCTAGGCGGAACAATTGTTGATATCTTGGATGAAGGTAAGATGCTTTCCAAATCAAGTTCTGATGAATCTTTTTTTTCCAAAATATTTTTGTGTTGTGGCTTTTCTTTATTTTCTTTTTTAAGAATATTTCTACCCGGTTTAAGCTTAGTTATCAGTTTAGGTTCAAGTTTTGTAACCTTAGATGCTGCCACAGTCTTTAATATGCGGGGTTTTAATTTGGTTTTCTTTAAGCGAAGAGAACCAGTTCTATCTTTTGTATCTTTGTAATCTGAATCTGAATCTCTATCAGGAATGCTATCTCCAGATGAACTGATTGAAGATGATTCAGTACTATCATCAGCCTTTTGTAATGCATCAATTGGCTTTTCTAGTTCTCTGGTATCCTTACATTTGTTGATTACAGATAATGGTTTATTCAAAACATCATTACCTTTCAATATTATTGGAGCTTCAGTATTTAGAATAATCTTTTTGCCTTTAGGTATAATTTGCTGCTCCAATATAGTGATTTTTTTAGAATTGGGCACAGGTTTAGGAGGAGGTGTGTGCATAATTTCAATAACCGATTCATTGTAAGTAGATACAATGTCACTTTCTTGTGGTAAGGTTTGGCTTGGTGATTTAAGTGGTGTATAACAATGGTCATTTTGGAATCCTACCAAACTGTTCTCTCTGGTTTCTATTCGCAATGACTGCAACATTTCAGCACCACTGTCTGCAATAGTGAACAGTAGATGTTTTTATTTTTATAAATATCAAACAAATAGGTACTTGCTCAGTTAGATAATTACTTGTCACAAATCAATGTGGATGATTGTCAATATAAGTATGTTAATGTACCTATAACACAACTAGGATCTAGTACCAATTAAGATACACAGGTTTATGTCTCCCTACTGCTGGTAGCCTACCATAATGGATAACATTTTTATGGCTTAAATTATCACAATATTTTGATTGTCACTTACCATACTTTATTATACTGTTAGGTTCATCATAATAACTATCCACAGAAAGTGTAACATGCGGCACTTTCTCATCATCAGTATCAGAATCAGTGGCATCATCAGGTTTACCTTCATGACCCACTCTAACTACACTAATTCCAGCACTTTGAGAACCATCTGTACCTAGAATAAAATAAATTAAATCGTCATAGACAAAATATTAGGTAAGTAGGTAATTTTTTAACAAGTTTACTTTTTGGCGCCAAAATATGTTTTGTTTATTTCTTTAATGAAATAATAAAAACCTATACAAATAAGTCTCAAGCCGAACGCAAAACAACTTAAAAATTGATTTCTTTTGATTTTGTAAACATTTTCTTTATAATATTTCAGTCAGATTCTTATAGGTATAGTTACACTTTATTTACTAGAAGGTGCGCCTTAGTGCCTTAGTCTTTAGTAGGACACTTGGACCCTTAATGCTTATAAGCTATTACTAACTTAGTATAGAAGTGACTTACCCATCAACGTCCCAAGTAAATTTTGATCAACAGACAGGGATCCATCCTTGTTTACAATAACAACAACAGAGCTATCTGCTTTTGTGGAAGGCCCATTGAGATCCGTATAATTAGTTATGACTGTGTTTGACATTTTTCATTGCAATTCATGCAATCATTCTAATTCAAATCCTCTATTTTTAGCCTTTTGGGACACATGCATCGCGTCTATTTATGACGCACCCAAATCCAACGCGCTTGACGCCATTTTGGAAGAGTCCACCATTAGACTGAATGGCTGCACCGCGGCAAACACGATACTAATAACCTTTCAATATTATAATGTATCCCGTTAGGAATAAAAGAACGACACACTTTATAATATAAGTTCTTTTTAAATATATCAATCGACAAACAAAGTATTGCTTGGATTATTTAGGAAATTATTTTTTCCGAAACACACTTCTCACTATTTTTTTTTAATTTTTATAGTTTGATTTGAGATTGGATTTTGGACTTGAATAGATGGCTTTTTGCCAATGTGCCTTCTGCACATTTTTCTCATCTATAATATTTTCTTTTTCTACTTTTCAGACACTGTAAAGTCTACCTTTAGACATTATTTATGAAAATCGTATCAAACGAAACAAAATTACAAGGTTTTAGCAAAAATTTCAGTTTGATCGGAACCAGTTGTCTGTTATTTAAAAAAATACAGCTTGGCAAAAAAGAGACTGGAAAAATTGGGAATTGAAAGTTATTAGGAGCTTCCATTTTAGTAAGTTAGTTTTTTGTCATTAATTATAATCAAATTAATCACTTATAAGTTAGTTTAGTACTCACAAACTTAGTTTTTAAGATTTTTATTTTTAGTTCCAGCTGTCACTCCGCCTCAGACTCTTTTTTCCCAAACTGTATGAGGACTCTTTTTTACCAAACTGAACTTTTTACCAAAATAGTCAATGCAGTTTTTACTTCGTTTGCCATTTATTAATTATTTTGTATAAATTCATTTTGATTAGGCATGGGATATACAGCTTGGCAAAAAAGAGTCTGAGGCGGTGACAGTTGGAACTAAAAAATTATAATAATGACAACACTGTTTTATTTGTCAACTACAAGTAGCTTCCTTGTCATCTTTACGTATTGCGAGTAATTTTCTTTAAAATTTAAAAGATTCGTGTGAATTGTGTGTGATATTCTTACATAATAATAGTTGATATAGTTATTCGTAATGAATAAAACCGTTCGCAGTAGTGGAAGATCTGTTAAATATCAAGTTTTCTTGAGATGTTTGGCCGAAAGCAAAGCCGGACAAATTTTGTCTGAAATTGACAATGTTTACCTGAGAACTGCTCGAATGACAGGTAAAGTCCATGCATTTTTTCTTCTAGAATGTAATTAAGTCGTTATATTTACTTTCTGATAGCTATACCACCAGTTTTTGTCGTCTTGTGTACAAATCATTATTGAGGTTATGTTTTGTAATTCGACGAATCACGTGTAGTTAAACTGTTTAAATTGATACTTGAAACATATGAATAGAATGTATACAGAGTTATTATTGTTTATTTCAGGTAAATCTGAAAATACAATCAGAGCAATTGTCAATGAAGGTGAAAAAAGTAAGAGTATTTTTTCGACACCTGGAAAACACCGAAAAGGTCGCCCGAAGAAAGAACTTGATGATTTATGTTGCAAGTTGCCGTTCGTTGTGGCGTTCAATAGGGGACGCCTTTGTTCAACAGTGGACGTTTTCCGGCTGATGGTGATGACGTTGAATTTTTTGTATTTTAATAAAATCTAAAATGAAACATGTTATTTAATTTCCCTTGTTGATAATGAAGATTTATTATCATAATCCACAATCCATAATTGACTCACTGAGAGGCTCGTTATAATTCTAACTCTTGAGAAGACCATTCTCAAGAGTCTGAATGATAGCGATTACGTACTTACATTATGGGACTATGCATTGCGTTGTTAGATTTTTCTTATTCTACTTAGATCTCCCCACAGAGTAAGCCACCAAGCTTTATATTACATATAAGTAGGTAGTTATTGCCGCCAATGTACAATCTTCCTAAATTTAATTTGGATGATATCTGTTTTGTACAATAACTACTACCAGACCATGACTATTACAAATAAAGTTTAAATCTTTCTTAATTTTAAATATGTTCAATTTACTTTATTAATTTGATAAATATTGAAGACTAAAATGATCAAGTATCTTGTCACTTTTAGTCGTGGTATATGGGGTGGCAATCTAAAACAGGGCTGTCCAAACAAAGGCCCGCGGGCCGCATGCGGCCCGCGGCTTGTTTTCATGCGGCCCGCGAAACACATTTTAATCTAAAAATGGTTTTGGACACAAATAGTTTAGATAATATTATTCGTTGTCAAAACATGTACTCAATACTTGGTATAATTATTTATCTTCAGTCTTGCAACTGAAAATATTTTTCTGGCCCTCCAGCTTTTGTATGAAATTTAATTAGCCCGCGAAGGTGTATAGTTTGGACAGCCCTGATCTAAAAGATAAAGGCGCCCTCAATTTATCCAGACTCTTTTTTGCCAAGCTGTACCTGCAACATTCTATAACCGGCCTCAAAATTATGGGTACGGCCGTATCCCATTATACTTATAAATAACAGGTACGGACTTATTCTTTTACTGCTGTACATACTCTTTTTTTATAAATATACATTTATACCTGTACCCATAAAGGAACTCAGTCAACACCTGTAAACGGCAAAATTTTACCTCTAAGCCTGTACCAGTATATATTTATCATCCGATGATACATCCCTAGACAATTCATTACTGTTTCCGTTTCCGTATAGTACCGATTGACGTTTATTTTGAGGTTAAGTTTTCACTCAATTACGAAACGTCAATTGCGGTAGAATATATTATTTTTAGCATGAGAAAGAGATGTGACATACTCTTATTGACATGAGTAAAAGAGATAAGAGAATAATCTAATGAAAAACATTGAAGAAAAGCAAATAATTTTATTGAAGTTTTGTCAGTTTGTCACTGTCATTCCTTGCTTGCTTGTCCTCTTTTGCCAAGTGCTACTAAGCTTACTTTCACGAGTGGGCTCATAGTATTAATTTTATTAGTGTGAAACGAAAACAGAAAAATGAGTTACTCAAAGTTTGACCTAACGTTCAAAATAGGTCAATATTTAGACCGACATTTGGTATTTCCATTACTGGAGTTCTTAGCTGCTAAAGAGGTAGGTTAGAAAAGTTAACCTGTCTCACAGGTTAACTTTTACACTTGATTGTACAAGTTTTCATGAGTTAAATAAATTCCAACTAACTGAATTGTCTATAATAATGTATCTTGTAATACTTCTTTCAGACTTACGACCAATCGGAGCTCCTGCAGGCTAAATTAGAGATTTTGAGCAAAACTAACATGATTGATTATGTTATTGATATAAGAAAAATGCTTTATCCTGATGAGGATACTCCTGAGGTATTCAAATAATAATATTTAATACTTTGAATGTACAAGAATGTTTTAATTTTTAATTAAATGATATGTCTACAATATTTTGATGAGTATTTTGAAGATGTGTCAGTTGTTAAGACATACAAGCATAGCCATAGTATGGCAAGTATCACGGGTTCAAGTCCTGTTTGTATTCTATCTCTATTTTTCCTAAATTTTTTTACTTCTGAGGTAGGTATGCTAATGTTTGAAGGTAACACTTAACTGATGAACACCAAAATTGTAGTTAAAGACCATACTGATACTGTGTTTTAAACTCAGTTTATATCATAAATATTTTACAGAACCCTGTTAGATGCCCAGAACAGTATCAACATAATGATTACTATTTACAATTTCCATGCTTAATAACTAACAACTGCCTAACATGGGTGTTATACTTAGGAAGTTAGGACCCTAGCTGCCACATTAGATTATATTTGTAGTTCAGGGCTGAATTTTACCATACCTAATTAAGTTGTTAATTTGCACCTAAGTCAGGAATCACATCACGTCAATTAGATTGATTGTGGGTCCAAAAATAAGACTGTTAGGGTCCGCTTAGAATACAAGATGGCTGTCAACCAAGCTTTCGTGTCAAATATTACTTTTCTAACAATAATAATAAAAATGTAAAAGACACAAATAGACTTTGATCTTCTGACATAGGTAAATAAGAAAGAAGTTGTTTTCTCGGGGTCAAGTAGAGTTTTAATGCTTTGGAATTCATTCTTTGTGTAAAAGATATAAAAAAACACTTTACTTTTTACACACTTGGCTCTTTTATCCTGAAAAATGGTGGGCCAAGATGTTAACACTTTAGGATAAGTAAATGGTTTTAAGGAATAATAGCAAAGAAAATGTATAAATTCAGGAAATTAAAGCAAGAAGAGGAGTAGTTTTGTCTCAGCTCCAGGAGCTTCAAGATGCAGTGGAGCCTGTGTTAAGACTAATGCAAAGAGATGATGTCATGAAGACAGTTGAGACTATGAGGGACCCCAAAACCCTTATCAATCATCTTACTACCAATAAGGAGTTTGAGGTAAGATTTTAAAGTAAACTTGTGTATGACAATAATATTACTATACTACTATCTACTACTAATTTAATTTATAAAGATACTAATAGGATAGGATTTTTGAACTCAGTGATGTTTAAAAATCCCTTGTGACTGGATATTCCGAGTGAAGCTAAGTTTGTAACGCCACATAATACATTTTGATTTTTATAATTTTTGTATACTTAGCTAGTGTCATTAGCATATATATTCATCAAAATCGGTCCTGCCGTTTAATAGTTACAAGGGAACATGGATATGGATATACTTACATACAGGTCAAATACATAACCCTCCTTTTTTGGCGTTGTCTCAGTCGGGTGGAAAGTAGCAATAGAAAAAAATCCGACACAAAATTCCAATACTGAATCTAGAATTATTTTTGTTAGGCTGTTCCTTACAATGTGTGTTTCCAACGTATTGGGAGTGTTATGCAGTGGTAAAAAAGTTCAACTTTTAAGTAGTGTTAATTTTTGTGTATAATATTATTATTGATATTACTATTCTTAATTTTCAGTTCAAAGTTGAGATGATTGATAGCATGTATCGTCTGGCAAAATACCGATATGAGTGTGGTAACTATGTAGAATCGGCTTCATATCTCTACTTCTGTCAGCTCGTGATGTGCCCAACAGATAAAGTAAGTTATTTTTATTATTTGATTTTGTTTTATGATGTTTATACCAAAAGATAATTAAATTTTGAAACGAGTCACACCTATGTATTTTGCATAAAGCATATAAAAAATAAGGTACCTCGAGAAAAAGAATCTGCATTTATTTTTTCCTATCTTAAAAATGATAATGACTGAAAGTACGGCCTCGGCCTCGACCGTGTGATGTCACGCTGCGAGTCGGCGCACGCGAACACCTACTATCCGTGCGGATAAAGAATGGGATTGAAAATGGCGCCAGAACTATTTGCTTCTCGCTCGCACACTATGTCTTTGATGTATCTTTTTCCTATTCGCACATTACAGGTTATATGAGGAGGAGACGCCATTTTCAATCCCATTCTTTATCCGCACGGGTAGTACTGTATACTTTGGCTCGTTGCGTTCTCGGTTTTGCTATAAATTTAATTGTTTTGTTTTTCTTATAGTGGATCACTAAAATGGCTAAGAAATAATGTATTGTGCGTATGTGTACCAACTCCAATGAAAAAACACCCTAAAATTGTTTTTTTCTGTACCATAATTATGATAATAATGTATGAAAAACATCTGCCCTTTGAAACTCGACAAAAAGCAAACAGTTGCCTTTTTAACAATATACCTATTTAAAGTAACCGCTAACATCACACGAAAATTTTAAGAAGTGGTGAAACTAAACGCTGTAACTATGGAAATCCTGGCCCGATATCGGTGAAACAAAAACTATTATTATTTGCACGAGTACGCGCATTAAATGCAGTAATTTTTGTAGTAATATTTTGATGTGTTGGTTTGACTCATTGTGATATCCATTAAATCATCAAGGGTCGAGAAATGATACAAGCCACCAGAACAGCAGATATTTAAAAAAAACTGTGGTAACTCTGTGGTTAGGTTATGAATAAATCAAGTTAGGTAAAGTTTGTTATTTCTTATTTTATTAAAAATGCTTATATCACCTTAAACTACCTATTACATTTATTGTTGTTCCTGAGGCTTAATAATCTCATTCTGATTGATATAGAACTCATTTTCATTAGAAACATAGTAGTTTTGACCATCATTGAAGGTTTTATCCTGTAAAAAGAAACAATCTCAAATAAATATGTACTTTACGTACTATCGTGGACAAAGCCGGTGCACCACTCTTAAGGTTAGAATCGCTTGCATCCGGCGTCCGAACGTAGCGCTAGCTCCGCCCCTACGCACGTTTTGATAGCAAAACGGTGCACCGTTCGTGTCCGCGATAGTACCTATTTAAATTGAATAATAAGCAAGTAAAATACTTAATAGTTCTTACCATTCTACACTGCAGACCAATGTCATGTTTCGGATGGTATTGATTTTTGTGGGCTTTTAGCGGCGCTATAGAAGGATACCACTGTCCACATATTTCACATTGGTACACCAGTATACCCAGAGATTTAGCACTGCCTTGATTACAATGAGTCTTAGTCATGAAATGACCTACTTTGTATCTGTAAAAACAAATTATTTTTTAAGTCATTTGTCTCTTAAAAATTAATTTTACGTTTTAATCAATTTAAACTAAAAAGAGGTCTTGTATTGTACGTCTATTACTTACCTATGATTATACAACTGTTCATAGTTTCTGAATTTACGATCACATGCATTACAAAGCAAAAGTTTTGGTAATGAAAAACTGTAGTACATGTTCAGCCATGGGCATAATGTCCAGTGTTGTTCAGCAGTTTTATATGACAAAAATGCCATTCCACATGCATTGCATTCGTAATTATTTGCTGTTGTATGTATTTTAGAATGTCGTAATAGTCTAGGAATGCTTGTAAAAACTTTCTCACAAAATTCACATTGCAACAATGATGATGTTTTGATCTCTCTAACACAATCAGCATTATTTGATTTGCAACATTCACTTGAATGTTGCAATGCCTGATCTTGGCGAGGCCAAACCTGGAAGCACTGAATGCAGGTCCATACCACTTGCCAACGCGGCTGCACCTCAGTCATTGCATGTCTCATTGAATAGTGTCTCCTTAAACCAGTTTCGTAAACAAAACATTTCCCACAAGTGCTACAAGGAAATGATCTCATTGATTTGGGGCACACAATGTCAAGTATTTCTTTCTTTTTGGTATAATTCAGAGTTCTGTTGAGCATGTGGATATTTTCCATAATGCGAGCATTGTTCTCTTTAACTTTCTCAAGGCTGTGTTCCAAAGGACTCAAAAAATTACCCGACTTATTTTTACCATATAACTTTAATGAAATATCATTCTTGAAACGTAAATTACTTTGAAATAATGCTTGATTAGATACTAATAAGTCTCTTGATTTGTCTTTATGATAGAAATCTACCTCATGCCCCTTTTCACCCGATTTATGAAGATGCTGGTGTTGTAACAAAGTCTCAGAAAAAACATTTGTTGTATAAGTTTCAGTTCCATCTATCTCTTTTGCGTTAGCATCTAAATTAAATCTATCAAATTCATTCCCTAAAACAATTTTTACAACTAAGCGTGATGACTTATCAAGGTCTTTCTTTTTCTCTTGAATTTTTCCATCCAACCATTCACCGTAATTAGTTATAGATGTAGAGCTTTCCTCGTCGTCGATTGTAACATGCAAAGATTTAAAATAAACCCCAGCGGCTTCAAATTTATGAATTATTAATTTTGATGAAGCTGACATTTTTATAAATGTCACAAAGACAGATTTTGTTTTTTTATATCATTCAGCAATAGGCAATATGCCTGAAATTTTCATAAAAAGTTTTTATACCTGATCTAACAATACCATAGTTTTTTTTTTAAACCGCTTTAGTGCGACTTATAGTCGCGTACTTACTTTAAAGATAATATCAAGAATCAGGTAGAGGTTAAAAAAAGACAGTAGGTAGGTACATATTATTATTTTTTACGAAAAGAAAAATTACTGGCGCACATTGGATCGAATGTGAGAGCGGTTTGACATCTCGAAATAAAAAAGCCAAATTTTGAAAAACGAATAGGTAATTTATTTAAAAAAATGTAATAATTATCTCCGAAGGTGTACCTTTCGCACTGACTGAATTTAGCTCTTGTTATGTATTCTTGAAATAGTTGAAAGACATTTTTAACCCATAAGGAAATTGTAAAAGGGTTGAATACTTTTTTATCGTCTTGAATGATGATGCCTGAAATATCTGTTAAAAATCTTTACAAATTACTAACTTGTATAAACTTTGCTGTTTGTACAGGCACTGAATGGAACAATATCACCAATCCTTATATATTGAATTTATATGTATGTTAATATATTATAAGGAAATTCAAGACTTGATCTCGCCGAGCTATCGTATCGGTGTCCGCATCTGTCCAATTTCAAATATCTTTTTTTTTATAATGTAAATGTTTGACCACGAACCCTCCTGATGGTAAGTGGCGTTGATTTGTTGGCAATCTCTATAAATTTCCAACACCGTGTAATAAGTGGGTGAATTTGGTTCTCATGCGTAAATCCTAACTCATATTATAAATGCGAAAGTAAATTGAAAATTACCTTTTCACGCCAAAACCATTAAACCGATCATGCTGAAATTTTACATATAAAAGGAATTATTTATACTTTAAACAAACTTACCTAGCACAACTTTTATACCAAAAATAGTTGCAAAAATTAAACATATGTTTAAATGTTTAGTGTTTAAAAAGCAGCAGTGGTAACCAAATTATGTTAAGACTTAAAACTGCTTTTAGTAAGTTAGTATTTATAGGGTAGGTATACGTTGCTTGTCAGGTGTACAGAGACGAACATACCTATATCTATCATCCCAATTGAAAGTTCTGTTTTCGAGAAAAACAACAATAACTTTCTTACGATAATAGATGGCGCCACGTGTCTTACTAAATTAACTCGAGCAAAGTCGCGGGTTGTAAATACAACCTGTTGTGTTAAAGACCAGCCAAATTTTAGGAAGTAAACAGGTCCATGGAACTAAACAACTTTCCCCAAGGAACATAGGTCGAAGTCAGAAAATCGGAAATTTTCTCTTCATTTAAAGTGACTGGTCACATGATTAAATTTTCGTTTTCAGATTTCAACCTAAGTTCTTTGAGAAAAGTTGGTCAGTTGGCACGCCCAGCCCGCTCACCCAATGGTATACCCTGGTTATGCTTGATTGATTTACTTACTAATACCATACTTTATGTTTAGAACTACCTGTCTGTGCTTTGGGGAAAACTGGCCAGTGAGATTTTAGTCCAAAACTGGGATGGCGCGCTAGATGATTTGACGAAGTTGCGGGAGTTTATCGAAAATGGCGGAGCCGGTGCAACTGCCAGTAACATGCAAGCACTCCAGCAGCGCACTTGGCTCGTCCATTGGTCACTCTTTGTTTTCTTCAACCATGTTAAAGGCCGGGACCTTATTATTGAAATGTTTTTGTACAAACCACTGTGAGTAAAAGTTTTTTTTAACCTTTTAGCGCGCTGAAACTGCTGCATTTATAGTGTCGTGCAGGTCTAGTGAGAATAGTCCCTAATGTTTTTGTTTTGTTATAGGTACTTGAATGCCATACAGACCATGTGCCCGCATATCCTTCGGTATTTGGCCACCGCTGTTATTATCAACCGTTCGCGAAGAAATGCTCTCAAAGACCTTGTTAAGGTTATACAGCAAGAAGCTTACACTTACAGGTCGGTAGAAATTATGGCTGAGACTTAAGACATACAAAAATTAAATTGATACATTTTAAAATTTATTGATATAAAATATTGTTTTTTTTTTCATTAGGGATCCCATCACGGAATTCATTGAGCATCTGTATGTAAACTTTGACTTCGAAGCTGCACGCAGGAAACTGAACCAGTGTCAAGCCGTACTATTGACAGACTTCTTCTTGATCGCTTGCCTAGAAGAATTTGTAGAAAATGCTCGCCTCATGATTTTTGAAACGTTCTGTCGTATTCATCAAGTTATCAGTATTGGGTACGTAAATATTGCTGACTTACAAAATATTATGTGTTTAGATTTGACAATACAATAAAAATAACAAGTGTGTAATAAGTAATAACACTAATAAAATGAATAACAATAAGTGAAAGTTGAACCCTAAGTGAATAATTATTTAATAAGAAAATTTGAATTATAATACTTATTTATCGCAGTGATAGCCTAGTGGTATGACCTTGGACTGCCAAGTCAAAAGGTCGCAGGATCGAAACCCAGGCACGCATCTCTGACCTATCGAATTCATGTGCGTTTTAGAAATTAATTTAAATCACTTGTTAAAACGGCGAAAGAAAACATCGTGAGGAAACCAGCACACTTTAGATTTTTCAACGGTGTGTAAAACCATATCAGAGATCTAAGAGGGTTTAAACTCTGACACCAGGTTGTTCGTCAACCATACGATGAAGAAGATGAAGTGAATTATTTGCAAATGATCTTTAAAAATTTACCTGAATAAGTCAATGCTTGGCTTTTATTAAAAAATATAATGATTTGTTACAGTATGTTAGCTGAGAATTTGAACATGCAACCCGATGAAGCTGAATGTTGGATCGTAAACTTGATTCGTAATGCTCGCTTAGACGCCAAGATTGATTCCAAGTTGGGTCATGTAGTGATGGGCGCGCAGCCGCTCTCCCCATACCAGCAACTTGTGGAAAGGATCGACTCACTTGCGGTACGATCGGAAGCTCTTACATCATTAGTGGAACGCAAACAGAAAGCCCGGAATCAAGATGTAAGTTCATTTTCTTATTTCATAAGTATATAAAATTCACTTCTTTGCTATGAAAACTTACAAGCTACTTATAACTTTAACGTCACCTTAAATTCGATTTTATTTAAAATTCATACTATTTTTCAGATTCGTTGGGGTACTCAAGAATTTTAAGTAATTTGAGAATATATATCGTTTCATTATTATAAGTAAGAATCGTCTCAAAACAACTACTGAACTTCGGCCCATCTATGAAGCAATTTTTATTACATATACATATTTATGCTATAATGGGATTTTTATTTCGTTACCAACCATAATTAGGTACTATGCTCATTGCTTACAGTCTCAGAAGATTTAGTGAAGGTTTAGGATCGTTATAGAATGAAGTTAAAAGCAACCCCTCTTGGGATCACAAGTTCTTCTAACCCCAAAAGAAACAGTGTTTCTATGAAGACTTACCAGTGGGGAGGGGACCACGACGGACAACCCAAAAGGTTTCACAAGACACCCAGAGGCGGAAGAACCTTTAGTTTTACTCGACAACATACGATCTACAGGGTTATTTGTAAAACACCAGCATCCTTACAAGGGGTCATTAAACTCATGGTTGGTCCCATAGTAAAAGTTGTTCATAATGATGAGTTTAATGACCCCTTTTAAGGATGCTGTGTTTTACAAATAACATATAATTTTATTTACTACCTACCTACTTAAAAAGGTAGGCATTGCAGTGAGAAAATTGAATACCCACAACAACTGTTCGAGTTTTTAGACCACGCAAATACTGACAGCTTTAGTGAGACATAAGACTGTCAGCATGTATATTATTATATTCTTTAAGGAAAATCGAGACGGTGATTGCTTCTCATAGAAACTCGCAAAAACACTGACTCGGGCGGGAATTGAACCCGCGGTTTTGCCGTACCTTGCCTTTTCGATTTTTTTATTAAAAACATGAGTGCCAAAACACCAGTGTTGGCATTAATCGATTAATTTTTCAATCGATTAATTAATTTGATTAATTTAATTCGAATTAAACTTAATCGTGATTAAATTAATCGTGATTAAATTAATCTCGATTAATGTTATAATCGTAATCGTGATTAATAACATTAATCATCAATCGTTAATCGTTAATTTGATTAAGCAGATTAAGGTGTTTTTAATAACAAGCAAAAATTAACGAAGACTACATTTTCAAATAACAAATGAACATGTAGTCGTATGGGTTTATTATATTTAATAAAATATAATGCACCCATGCCTTTCCTCCGGGTCAGTTGATAGAATGTTTTTCTTTGCGACGACGACTTATTTGAGAAAAGAGTAATTATGAAATGTAATTTAAAAAATTAAAACTGTCATTAAAACGTTAAAATAAAACGTAAATATATGCATCAGAAAATAAAAATTGTAATTGCTACTTTGATTCCTGTAATTTAAAAAAAAATGCCATTCCAAATAAAAAAAATGGATGAACTCGTATTTTGTTTCTTTTAACGGGTCCAAGCTACATTAATCATATTTTTTTAATCGTGATTAACAATTAACGATTACGATTAGTAATCGTAATCTTAAAAAAATGATTACGATTAATTAATTTTTAATCGTCAATCAAGATTAACTTTTTAATCGTTAATTTTTAATCGTTAATCAGATTAACTTTTTGCCAACACTGCAAAACACACATAAATTAAAAAAAATATATTAAAGAAGTTTATATTTATTGAAACTTCTAGACATTTTTAAACTTCACCATAATATTTTAAACATAACTATTCTATGGATTTAATTGTAATAAACTTAGACAAAATAAAGGCAACCAATACTGTCGACAAAACAAAGAATACAACAAAAATGTAGAAGGTATCTTCTGAGAACACATCAGTGAAGGCTGGTATTTGGTTGTATAGCTCTTCAACCACATTAAGGTTCCCTTTACTTGCCCTAGTCATCTTCGATTTGAAGTTACTACTTCTTTTTGGTCTTTTTCTTTTCTGTTTTAGTTTGGATTGCAGCTACTGGTTGTTCCACAGGTGCCAGTGATGAAATATGCTTATTCAGCAATTGCAGAATTTCTAGACAAGTGAGGTTACCACTTTTAATGGACACGCTTTTTATATTTGCTTTTTCTGAAATCAAAATTATGTTTAGTTTAATTGGGGTTCTTTTTATCCGAATGTTTGAAGCCAGAAGGTGACGGGAGTATAGCAGTCTGTAAGTTTTATATGAGAGTGAAAGGAGATTGTTCTACTGTAGCTCCTGGGTTGATTTTGCAAATTGGGTAGGTATCATATGATTTTGTTTATCTCATAAGGGTGATCAATGATCATTATAAAGAAAATAATGAGTTTCAGAAATCATCTGAATAAAAATAAAGCAGCTTTT
Source organism: Protodeltote pygarga (assembly GCA_936450705.2). Lineage (NCBI taxonomy): Eukaryota > Metazoa > Arthropoda > Insecta > Lepidoptera > Noctuidae > Protodeltote > Protodeltote pygarga. The sequence continues at coordinate 6,284,087 of OW388249.2, read as the reverse complement.
TTTGTTATAAGCATAAGCTTAAAACAAAACAGGCCGCTACGTAAAAGTTAATAAATTGTATATTATTACAAGCCAGTACTTTCCCACTGCAGGACAAAGGCCTCCCTACTTTTCTTCCGTCATACATTTATACAAATACCTGCAATTGATGGCACTAAAGTGATGTCAACAGTGGGTTCAGTTCGGTCACAGACAACCTCTGTTTTGAGAGCACAATTTGGATTTGTTAAGCTTATTTTAGGAGAGCTTATATAGTGCAGGAAATTCCTGAAAAAAAAACTCAATTTGAATTCAATGTTTTTGTACATAGAAAATTGACTAAAATGTACCTACATATACCTGGTAATAAAAATCATAGAAGTAAATAAACCAGTAACAATTATTATTCTGGTAAATAGTTTTTGACATGGGTTGTTTCTAAAATAATTATACTTGACAGCTAAAATCTATTTATAGACATTGTTTGAATTTGTAATATAAGATTGGGTTGAGAATTTTATTGTGGTATAGGGTTATAGAAAAATAAAACACTAGAGAAAGAATGCTACAAATCAAAGAGGGACCAGTAGAAGTATTTGCAATAACTAATTAAACCAAAGATCGTTCATAAAACTTCATATTCCACTGACTATCCCAGTCTTCTATTCTACACAAACCAAAAAAATATCCCAAACTTTACATAGATGATTGCAAATTTAGAGTTTTTTTGAGATTTCAAGCACTACCTCTGAAGTCTTACTGATGCCCAGCACAAAATTAAGAAATAAATTAGAAATATTACTCAGAGTCGGAGCCCTTCAAAGTTCAAACACACAAGTTGTTTGTGGTGTGTGTACTGTGTAGTCTATGTTTTTCAAAGAGGTTATGAATTATTTGGTTATGAGGATTGCTACTAAACTTTACAATGTAACTTGATTACAACATGAAAATTTTAAAAATACACTGCCGCTGGCCGCATTGATTCCATTATAGTGACTTATATAAATTCCAATCCCTCATTGCTTTTACCTTGTATGAGTAACATTGTCACTAAAAGGATCAAATTTTACAGTGATTCTCTTCGCAGCTTTTAAATTTACACCTCTTAATTGTTTTCCAATAGCAGATACAACTCCTCCGGACCTTCGAAATGTACCACTGTATGGGATAGACATAGCATCTATCTATTTTTTAATTTTAGTATCAATCAAGGGATCGATCAATAAATAATCTGGGAGTTTTAGTGTTGCCACCTCCTAATTTTAATTTTGTATTTCCCCTAGGGCCCTACCGGAAATTTCAGACTAATTAATATTTTCTGTACTAGGTAGACACATAGATATAGTCATGGAAAGCAAAGTATCTGTTGTTTTTGGTTCAAAATCTATAGATCCTACTTTTCCTACTTAAACCCCAACATAATAGTAATTTTCCTAAAAAGCTTTTCCACTTTCCCTTATAAATACCCTGCTAATTACCTTACAATTTCCTACATTTAAGGGAAAATACCTTATGGTGGAAACTCTATCGATCGTTCAGTCAATTCTAACCACAGAGTAAATAATGTATGTACTAGCTAGCAAGATGTTCAATCGTTCTTTTTGCGCGCATACCGAAATAGTAATACTTATTACTGGAACAAGATCATAGTTATATACACCGCGTCAAAAGTTCAAAACCAAGAGAGGTTAAAGAAGATCATACGCGTAGGTATAGATGCAATGATATTTTTCTATCTGGACTTGTCTGTCTGTATCTAGACCAATCAGAGAGTACCTTTCGAAAAAAAGCCCACTAATCACGAGTACAGTTTGTCAAAAACGAGTCTGGCAAAAATTAAGGACGCCACTAGCGTACTTTGCATACTAGGTATAACTTAAAATTACAAGATATTTCGTTTTTATTACATATTGCTATGACGATTTTTTTAAATTGATAAAAAATGCGTCGTATAAATAAGTTAGACCTAAATAACTTGAGTAGCGCCCCCAACTTTTCCAGACTCTTTTTTGCCAAACTACAATGTGTCACGTCACTAGTTCTTTATATGTTTTTATTAGTCACAGGGTCTGGATCAATGATTCTTGAAAAATAGGCTCATTAGTCTGGATGCTCCAAAATAAAAAATAAGAAAATAAATAAGATTTTTATTAATGTATCATTTTGAGGGAAAAATATTTGAATACTAGGAAATTTGAGAAATTATATGTGACAACCCTGTACAAACTACGTCATAGAGCATTAGATTAGGGCGACCGACAAATTTACTTTGACACTTTCTACACATTCTACAATTTTATTGTTGGATTTTTCACATTGTGGCTATTTCTTACACAAAATATTTGTGTGTTTCTTAAGTTTTCACCTTTTGTTGATTTATATCTTATATCAGGATGTACCCCGTTGGTCAAGGTAAGTGTATTGTGGAAGCACCACTTTGTTTGATTGTTCTAAATAATATCACGAGCATCGCGATGCAAGGCAAATCATCTTGTGCATTTGTACATGTTTGCGAATTAACATTTAACATTGTGTTATGACAGCTCCAGCGGGGGACACGAATGCTGGTGCAGTGAGTGTTGCGGGGGCAGTGACCGCGGCTGCTAGCACGACTGGTGCTGCGCCTGGGGTTCCTAGCACTGCCCCCGCGACGGGAGCCACTGCTCCGGGCGCTGTGGCCGGGGCGGGCGCCATGAGCCTCGTGTCGCCCGCAGCCCCGCTTGCAGATCTACCGACCCTCACCTGCCCGCGTCGCCCTAACCTCGGCCATGAAGGAAGACCGATTATGCTTCGGGCTAACCATTTCCAAATATCTATGCCCAGAGGATTTGTGCATCATTATGATGTTAATATACAACCAGATAAATGCCCCAGAAAGGTATGATTTACTGAATGATTGATGATGTTTTAAGCATGATTCATTCTTCTAAGTTTGTGTATCTAAAAAAATGTGTAATATTGTTTTTTTTATTTTAGGTCAATAGAGAAATTGTTGAAACTATGGTTCATTGTTACAATAAAATATTTGGAGCTCTGAAACCTGTATTTGATGGCAGAAACAATCTATATACTAGAGATCCCTTACCCATTGGTAATGATAAGGTTGAATTGGAGGTTATATTGCCAGGTGAAGGCAAAGACAGAGTGTTCCGTGTCAGCATTAAATGGGTTGCACAGGTTAGTAGGTATTTGTGTATAAAGATGCTAAAAAAAACATTTTATATTACTTGACCAAATTGATACATACAACATTGACTATATTGACTCTAGCATACATTTAGAAGTGTAGTTCTTTTTCTTTGTTTAGTTTCAGAACGGATATCATTATTACTTTTATTAAGATTTTTTTTTTATTGAAAAAGATTTTCCTTAATCTGTTATTTTAATATATAAATTCTTATTAGCTATTTGGTTGTCATATCAAACTAAATTTGTAAACCATTTTGCCAGAAATATACCACAATTATAGTTCTGTGATCAACTAGTTTGTAGTTGATCCGTTCAAATGGTTTATGCCGAAAGACTAACTACTTCATAAACTCTGCTACAATGTTGGTTATGACAAATATGACACCCAATTTGTGAAATAAATGTTGGATGGACTATTAAACAAGATAATAAATTGTCAACCAAAACATTGATCTAGATAGAAACTTCTATAACAAACACAAATTGATTTGGACGATTAAAATGGCTAACACCTACTTAAATTTATGTATTTTCATATTCCATTGTTTAATTATTGTAAATACTTAATATAAAATAAACAACATTATTAAATGATGTTATATAAATGTATTTTCACACATTTCCATTTTGGTGTGGGCATACTGCAAACCACTTGCACATATGAGTTGTATCTAGTCAGCTGTTCAATTTAAATGTGGCACTAGATACCAATAAATGGATGAAGAGAAGCAAGGTATTTGATCTGCATCAACATAATGGACTATTGATATTTAATTTTGATATTTTAGGTATCATTGTTTGCATTAGAAGAGGCACTCGAAGGTCGAACAAGGCAGATACCTTATGATGCCATCTTAGCTTTGGATGTGGTCATGAGGCATTTACCATCTATGATGTACACTCCAGTTGGACGATCATTTTTCTCATCCCCAGAAGGATATTACCACCCACTTGGTGGTGGTAGAGAAGTTTGGTTTGGTTTTCACCAGTCTGTGAGACCTAGCCAATGGAAAATGATGCTCAACATTGATGGTATGGCACCTGTATATTAATGCTTGATACTCCATTTTGTCTTTGGTTGTAATTGTGTGCCCCCCCCTTCTGTAATCTCTCCTCTCCTTGGAAGAAGTGACCCAATATTATCTATCGGTTAGAGTAATAACTTACATCTGAGACAGACCAATTTTTTAAATTTCTATTTGAAGTATTTAATGCTGATCACATGTATGCATTTATTATATTTATTTGATTAATATTTTAGTTTCTGCAACTGCCTTTTATAAAGCCCAGCCAGTCATAGAATTTATGTGTGAAGTCCTTGATATACGGGACATTAATGATCAAAGGAAGCCATTGACGGACTCGCAGAGAGTTAAGTTTACAAAAGAAATCAAAGGACTCAAGATTGAAATTACTCACTGTGGTACTATGAAGAGGAAATACAGAGTGTGTAATGTGACCCGCAGACCATCTCAGATGCAATCGTAAGTAATCATTTCATAGTGTAAATTGCTTTCACACTATTAAAATTTACGAAAATATTGACCTTATTTTTTTCGTTTTTCCTGTGATAGAAACAAGTGCTACTGCCATAAACTCACCACATAAAAACATCAAAAGCCGTAACTATATTGTACTGGCTTATTTTGTTGTCTTATCTTAATTTTGAAATTCATCTTTAGATTTCCACTGCAACTAGAAAATGGACAAACAGTAGAATGTACTGTAGCTAAATATTTTTTGGACAAATACAAGATGAAACTGCGGTATCCACATTTGCCATGTCTACAAGTAGGACAGGAGCACAAACACACATACCTACCTCTTGAAGTTTGTAACATTGTGCCTGGCCAGAGATGTATCAAAAAACTTACTGACATGCAAACTTCTACCATGATCAAGGCGACAGCGCGTTCAGCTCCAGACAGGTAATTTGGAGTTTTATAATTTCGAGTAAATTAACTTTGCTGTGCCCAAGCAGGGTCCATAATATACTTTATTTTTATGTTAACATCTCTACACAATGTGGAATTGTAAATAAAGAATATGAATACTATTTGTATGACATTTCCAAACCACCAAATAACAGGATAATTGTTTAATTTTTTTCCTTTCATTTTATTATTATCATGTTGTGTTAAATTTAGACTTTCAAATTATTTAAAATAGGGAACGGGAAATCAATAACTTGGTGCGACGTGCGAACTTCAACACGGACTTGTATGTGAAGGAGTTTGGTCTGACGATCTCTAACAACATGATGGAGGTGCGCGGTCGCGTACTGCCGCCACCCAAGCTGCAGTATGGCGGCCGAGTCTCTTCTCTTGGTGGACAAGTAATTACGTTCTTTCTCTGTAGACATGGACTTAACCAGCTGGTGCAACAAATTGTTGGATTAACAAAATTATTTAAAAGATAGAATAAGCAACTGCGCAACTGGATATGTCCATGTGTATTTATAATTTTTCTATTCTTGAAAATCTGTCTTATTAGTAAGGGTAATTTGCAATTTACATAACGTGTGTTATTTACTATTTACCTATAGCAGGCGTTGCCTAACCAAGGAGTTTGGGATATGAGAGGAAAACAGTTCTTTATGGGAGTCGAGATACGCGTGTGGGCCATTGCTTGTTTTGCACCACAGAGGACTGTCAGAGAGGATGCCCTGAAGTAAGTTATTAACGCATTGCATTGATGTTTTTAGTCCCACTTTCTTTCTCCCGTCCTGAACAACACACACATAGCCACAATCAATTACGAATATAAATACATATTTGTATTAGATTTACCATGAAATTTTCTGTACTATTTATTTTTTTAAGTAACATCATGTTTAATGCTATTTACTTTTCGCCAGTTACAACTATCGTAGAATGGCTAATCTAATGTACTTTTTTTTTCATTTTAGAAACTTTACACAGCAGCTGCAAAAGATATCAAACGACGCCGGTATGCCAATCATCGGACAGCCGTGCTTCTGTAAATATGCGACAGGGCCCGACCAAGTGGAGCCCATGTTTAAATACCTTAAGAGCACATTTGTACAGTTGCAACTGGTTGTAGTTGTGTTGCCAGGAAAAACCCCTGTCTATGGTATGTAATAAATGCTTAATTTAATTCATTAAATTAATTATAATTTAATACATTAAAAAAATTCATCTTGAATAATTACGTTTTGTGACTAAAGGCGCTCTTAAATACTTTGGAGAGGGAACAGTTTAATATCGACGTCAATAACCACGAATATCGATATCGCGGGTTCAAGTCCCACGCGAGTCAGTTGTTCGAGTCGAGTTTCTTATTAAATAATATCACGAATATCCAATTAGGTTACGAGTCATAAGTTAAAGTACAGGTACAGCGACGGCGACGCCCACTAACAAACTGGATGAAATTACCTAGTAGTAAATAGGAAAAACTGTTACGATGTTATCTTTATTTGCATAAAATATGGTACAAAAGATGGTGCATTTTAATTATAGTATTACATATTTTGTCATTACAAATGACATGCAAATTATTGAGTTACTACATGACAAACAATTCACATTGTACTTAAACAAACTTTAAAGTCGGCTATGGTGAATGTCAAGTCTTACAATAATTAAAGTCATTTACAAAACAAGTTAGTTAAGTTATATTAAATTGATGTTACTAATGAAGAAGTTGCGACACGGCCGTACTTTCACTTTTATGGAAGGGTTTAAAAAATGCAAAAAATACTGTATTTTTTTTTCTTCTCCACCATTTACAGTCGCACTAAAAAATATCAGTCCCATTAAACAATAATTAAGTCGTCTCAAGATCTAAAGGGAAAATATTCTAAAAGGACCGAATTCCATCCATACCTATTCATACATTACTCGACGGTAGACTATGGCGTTTAATGATTATTTCGTTGTGGTTTTAAGTAATAATGATTACCATTTGTAACAAAAAACATTAAGCCAAAATTTAAACTACATTTTAAAAATTATATAAAAACAACTAACTTTTGCCCGCGACTACGTTCGCGTGGAATAGTAACTTCAACTCTTGACCAATAGATGGCGCTGTACGTCCGGAATAAATTTTATTTTTTATTTTATTTATTGTAATAAAAACTATCCTATATCCTTTCTCAAGTTCCAAACTATGTCTGTACCAAATTTCACACAAATCGGTTCAGTAGTTTAGGCGTGAAGCAAAGAGTTACTTTCGCATTTATTTTCTATTATTTCGCATTAGTTTGGATTAAAATTTGTAAAAAAAACCTTTTTAAGCAAGCTATAAATAGGTATATACAACCATTAATATTTTCCTGAAAGTAATAAAATACGCGAGCATAGTGTGCATAGGATGGCTGCCGACACTAACTGATAGTCTGTTAGTTCTGTTACATCCCAACCTTATTCTGCCTATCCTACAGAGGACTTCTGGTGGACGTATACGTAACTTCTCTAAATTGCTTCATTTAATTGCCTGATACAATTTAAATTTTTTTTTTTTTTGATAGCTGAAGTGAAACGAGTAGGAGACACAGTACTCGGCATGGCGACACAATGTGTTCAAGCGAAAAACGTGAATAAGACATCGCCCCAAACTTTAAGCAACTTATGCCTCAAAATTAACGTTAAGCTTGGAGGAATTAACTCTATTCTGGTGCCGTCATTACGTCCTAAGGTATGAAGTCTTTAACTTTGATTTAATTTAGAATTCGGTAAATTTATCGCATTGTTCATCCAGTCGCAATTGTTATGCATGATTAAATTACTTCTTCGTCAGTCCTATTTTTAAAGAGCAAGAAATTAAATATAAAATATTTGTCAAATCAATAAATATTTCTTGTGTTTATAAATAAAAAAATATAATTTAATCAATCAAAATATTATTATAATACATTAGTGCTTTTTTAGTGTAGTGGTTATTATTTTAGTTTATATTATGTAATATAAATATAATGCACGCTGTTAGGTATTCAACGAGCCGGTAATCTTCCTGGGCGTGGACGTGACGCACCCGCCGGCGGGCGACAACAAGAAGCCGTCCATCGCCGCCGTGGTGGGCTCCATGGACGCGCACCCGTCGCGCTACGCCGCCACCGTGCGCGTGCAGCAGCACAGGTACGCACGCAGCACATGTCTATGTACGCCCTCTTCGATCACAAACATGGTGGATATATTACTCGGCTTATATCCGGTTTATTCCTACCCTCACGCAAAATACGCGTTTTACGAGTTGCAAAATCCAGTATATCCGGATTGAATTTCTTTATAGTTAATTGAATCGTGTCTTATGCGTCCAGCTTTTTGAAAGGTCGAACATGACTTTACTGTTAATCATTTTTGACCATTTTTAGGCCATTCACTCACAGTCCACCGGTAAAAATAACCCTACGTACATGATGCTCAGCACTCTAGCTCCTTTTTTTTTGGCTTATTGGTCCACCGGAATAAGTCTTAAGTAAAAAACAATCTAATAAATAGATTAGCTATTTTAATATTTGTATGACTACAAACTCCTCCGGTTTTGTATAATAATTGTATATTTGTATAGTGCAGTGTATGTTCTATTCCAGCACCGCTCTTATTTTGGAATTTTCATCAGCCAAAGCGGAACTGCTTTGTTCTACGAATTTTGGAAATAGCCCAAGAACCTAGAAGGAATTCTAGCTTATTAATTATTTACAACAAAATATTTAATTACATTGCTCAAAATCGTAGAATAAAAGTGGTTATTTCCTTTTATAAGGATAATATATATTCATCCTGTTTTGGATCCAACAGGGTTAATGTTGTTTAATGTAATGTCAAAGTTAGAGCAGTAACTCACGGCGCGAGTTAATTCCGGGTCTGCCACAACAAAATGAAACTCAACCTTCAGCATATTGCAACTACGTGCATATATTTACCATCTGAAACTTATGACATTAAGGTTTTTTTTTGCATACAAAGAATGGAAATTAAATATTTGAAGAGTGGTGCCGCACGATCGCCGTGAGTTCGGCCTCTTACGCGAATTTACAGTTTTTTTGTGCTTGTGCACCGTGTCCGATTTGATTCCGAGAAAATACGGCCTGAAATAATCTAACCTTTTAAAATATCGCGCATGTTCTCATAACTACTCCAAAAGTCCAAACTTATTCTAATATTTTATCTAACATAGTTAGATTGTTGTATTTTGTTTTACGATTTATTCTTAAATGATTCCTTGATGTACAAAAACCCTCTTTAATGATTATTTCGATCCGCATTATCTCGGAATGAAGTCGGGTACAGTGTGCAAGCGCACTTACGCTGTTTTTTTTATTTTTCCCTTTCGCTTCGCTCATCTCACCTCCACTGCTCTCGTCAATGACAAGCGAGGGCAGGTGTGCGAGTTGCACCGACTCACCGTTAGGGTTTTATAAGTAAGTAAGATGGGGTCGTTTTATGGAGTGTGCACACTGCAGGTTTTTTTATCGGCCGATAGTAGAGCTGAATTGCTGATGGTTTTAATTAAGAAAACAACTCAATATACTTGGAAGGACTCATGATGAATAGTTAGATAGCAGATCGATTAAAGCATACCTGGGAGTGCGCACATAATTAAAATCGGTCGATAAAATAATCAGACGGACGTCCCGATTCCCATTTGGTCAAATTGTCACACTTATTCGACAACACACTATGCGTGAGCGAGACTTACGCATTCGCAATTCAAAATTTTAAACAATTGGCCGACCATCGTAAACAGTGTGTGCACTCGCTTCTTATTAAATTATATATTTTAAGTATTGATCAGCCCATTGGCGCCTAATCTATCGGCCGATTTAGTAATGTGCGCGCTCCCTCAAGCGTACCTCCATCTTCAGGCTGTGATTATTTAGACTCATGGCAAATGTAAAATATAGCCAAGTCAAATAAATATCGCCAGGGTTGAATTGAAGTTTGAGTCCAGAATGAGCTTTCCTTTTTTAATTTTTTTAAAAGCTTCAATAAATATTGTTTTCTATATCATTTCTTACGCCTTATTTTAAATCGGTTTACGTACCTAAATACAAACCGATACATATTATCTAATATCATGTTTCGATTGTTTCGAACACAAGCAGATTATTGTATTGGGGACCAGACCATTTCCTCTTAATATTTTCGTTTGGAAACCTGCTTGCGATAGTAATGAAATCAATGTAACCCGGTTCCATAATATGCTCTGATTTATAGTCGGGTGACGCAAAAGTGCTGCGTCTTTAAATAAAATAACGCCACGTTTCAGACAAGAGATTGTGCATGAAATGAGCAGCATGGTGCAGGAGTTGTTGATAATGTTCTACAAGAGCACGGGCGGGTTCAAACCGCATCGCATCATCATGTACCGCGACGGTATATCCGAAGGGCAGTTCTTGCACGTCTTGCAGCACGAGCTTACCGCCGTCAGAGAAGCTTGTATCAAGGTTGGTAAATGTTTATTAATATTGTTTTTTTTAAAAAAGTTTGCATGTAATAACCATGTACGATGTAACCGATGATCGTTGCATTTGCGCACTCGTCAAAAACTCATTTTCAACCATGCAGCAGTGATGCTTGATTCGGTTGCCCCCTTGCGTCCGCTCATGACATCACTTCTTACTGTATAAAAAATCTTTATTTAGTTGGAGGCGGAGTACAAGCCAGGAATTACGTTCATCGTGGTACAGAAACGACACCATACGCGTCTGTTTTGTGCGGACAAAAAAGAACAATCTGGCAAGTCCGGCAACATCCCCGCAGGTACTACCGTCGACCTCGGTATCACGCACCCCACCGAGTTCGACTTCTATCTGTGCAGTCACCAAGGAATACAGGTTAGTGTCATAATCTATAAAATAAGGCAATTTTAACAGTGGTCTTCCCGTAATAAGAGCAATTGGTCTTATTTTGAATGTTTTCGAAGTGTGTGTGTTAACGTATGTGTACACGTGCAGGGCACGTCCCGGCCGTCGCACTACCACGTGCTGTGGGACGACAACCACTTCGGCTCGGACGAGCTGCAGTGCCTGACGTACCAGCTGTGCCACACGTACGTGCGCTGCACGCGCTCCGTGTCCATCCCGGCGCCCGCGTACTACGCGCACCTGGTGGCGTTCCGCGCGCGCTACCACCTGGTGGAGAAGGAGCACGACTCGGGCGAGGGCAGCCACCAGTCCGCCTGCTCCGAGGACCGCACGCCCATCGCCATGGCCCGCGCCATCACCGTGCACGCCGTCACTAAGAAGGTCATGTATTTCGCTTAACCCCCCCGCGAATCGCTGCAGGCCCCGCTGTGCCGAATCTCTAGCAGACAAACCATCGCGTGCCACTTATAGTAAATCCGGCAGCTGTGAGCAGCATAGGTCGTTGTGGCCAATGAGTTGGGATGGCTCGTTGTCGACGTGTTATTGTTACAGTACACAGTAACGTTGCTAATTCACGTAGGTATGCGTTTTGATGTCGGCGAAACGTTAGGCATCACACTGCAAAGAAAGATAAATACTATTAATCTCGTATAGCGAAACTATCGGGGCTTCTACACTTTTAATTATCTCAACACGGAGATCCCTCATTTTACGTGATTGTTATTGTTGGCTCCTGTTTTCTATAATCATTTCCTGGAGCTGGCAATAACACTATTTGATCTCCTTGTTATTGAGATAGAACTCCGCCTATTTTCTGGTTGCTTACAACTGTAAATGTCAACCATATTCTCTATCAGGTTCTGAATAGCCCGATATGTTTCATATAGTCTAATTTTTTATGTTGTTATGATTACTAAAGTAGGTGTCCCAATAGTAAAAATGTTTCCCCAGTCAGGTTTCGGTGGTGAAGTAGTTTTTGTATATTGTTGATGACAAATCCATGAAAGTATATTTAACAGTCATAGGAATTCAATTGATATCATAATTATAAAAATTAATAAGATTATGTATAGTAATTTTTTCTTACTTCTCTTAAGTCGTAAATAACCTTGGCACATCCTAAACTTAAAATTTGTCGAAAAAATAAAACGAAGTTTTAAAAAAATCAGATGTAAACAGTTTACTTAAACAGTAGTTTTTTTCGTTATTCTAAACAGTTTTCATGTAAAAAATGTGCCAATATTTTTTAAACCTTAGGACAAGTAAGAGAAAATGGAGTATAGTGGTGTTTGCTCTCCCGAAGATAATTAATATTATTTGTCTTAGACGTATCCTAAGAAAGGTAGCATTTTATAAGATTCAGCTCTTTGAATTAATTTAATAAGTGCGATTACTTTAATAAGGGCATATTATATCGTCATGTCAAGCAATGAATTGTTAGTTGAGTGTTAAAACTTATATTTTATGAAATGTATAAATAGTAATAAAAAAGTTTGATTTAAAAACTTGGTAATTAACATAAAATACTTACATTTTTATGTATATTAGCATAAAGTTTTTAACAATTAACTTTTACATTTGTTAAATAAGTGTACGTTTTTTAACAAAAGACACATTTAAACTTTGTTTCATGTGCGCATGCCTTACAAGTTATGAAAAAATAAAAAAACTAACATGAATTAAATCAAGTGTACATGTGTCACATAGTTCAATAAAAAATATTTATTTATGAATAGTCATAATCATAATATATTTACGGAACTAATACTGTGTATAGACTCACAGATCTGAATTCTCCGTTGGAATATATTTATAGTGCTTTAATTTGAACGAGACTATCCTAAATTTGGTCCCATAATAGGTTCGGACATCAAGCTGGGAATTACTGTGTGTTCTTCTCGTTTCTTTGAGCTTTAATTTATTCAGAAATCATAAAAGAGATCCGATTGTGTTCATCATGTTAGTCTCTCCTTGCAGATGATTGTGGGTTAACCCTGCATGAATATGTGTTTTTGTTTCTATGTATTATATTTCTATATTTTCTTCTAATACAGTGGTGCTGATTTTCTTGTACATCCCGCTAAACTAATTTTAGTCTAACTATATCTCTTTCTAATAAACACTATAAAAAAGGACAGCAAATTGAACTATAAAATTAGAGCTGTTAAATTAGTCTTCGTCCTTGCAATTGACATAAAATTAGACAAGACCTCTATGACGTGCCGACTAAATTCTCGTTGACATCACGCAAATAGTTTGACAGTTCTAAAACTATTCTATCCTTTTCTAAAGATCTCTGTTAGAAAGAGAGATAGTGAGTCTAAATTAGATTAGAGCGTGTGCAAGAGAATTAGCATCATTGTGTGCAACACTTACATATACATAATTATATTCACACTAAACCTACACAACCCACCTATGTATATATACCCCCTATATATAACCTCATAAACATACAACATACACAAAAAAACAGTGTAAATGTTATTATTATTTTAAATTTTTAAGTTTATTTTTAAATTAAGAGTTCTTTTATTATGTATTTTTTTTAGTTTAAGTAACAATTCAACTGAAAGTTGAGAAGAAGCTACGTCCTCACTATAAGGTCGGTGACAAAGGTTTCTTTGTAAAGTGTGCAAGTTAATAAACTATTTTTATCATAATTTTATTGTTTGGTGTTTCAATTAGTCGCATGTCAATACTGAGGTTTCTATAAACTCACTTAATGTTCATTCATGTACCTACCTTTTATATAAATATAATGTACACGTATTCGTCCAAAAAAATATGAAAGCACTTAATATAAATACACACACTTTCTCAATACGTTAGTATTACTTAATGTAAATATGCAAGTAGAATTCCGAAACCCCCAAACACAATCTTAATGTAGCCTTAATTTATATTGCTGTAGCCTTTCTTTCTATATACAATTATAAAATAATAATATATTAAAAATATTTTACACATGGTAATTGAAGTAAGAAATTTGTACTATAGTATAGAATTAAACACCATATTGCGAAATTGACAAATAATGCCTGTGATCATTCTAAGAACGCAACCTCTCAAACCGAGTGTCTTATTTATCTTGTGAAATTTGTATTTTATGACTTATAAAAATATTTAATGTTTAGGTATCACGTGTCAAAAAAATATAAAAGATAAAAAGATATATCAAAAATATTTATTTTTTATATATCTTTTTAATAAAAAAAGGAAATATCATAAAGTTTTGCCAGCCTAGCCGTGCATGGTAACGCAGGGACAATCTTATGTAGAGCGCTCCTCGAGCATTGATCACGTGCGCCAATCATACACCATAGGCACCACAATCTAAGTATCTTAAAAGTCGACCATCGAAGCTGTAGATAGTACCGTGCCGTGTAACTGTCCCGTATGACAACACCACTCTGGCGATGGCTGACTGTAAGATATTTAGACTGCTAGCGCATTGAAGTACCTACCAATAATCCCAAGTAACAGCGAGCACCCGCGAACTAAGGGTTGCGAGGTAATAATGTCAGCAGCTCGTTCCCGACGTACTCCACAATTTTTATTATTGATTCGAGTCTAGTATCGTGGGCTTTGAAGACCTTTATTGCTGAACATGAAAATCTCTACCCTGAACTGTATATATTTATTATAGGTACCTACATCTAATGAGTAAGAAGCTTTTATAATTCGTCACAATCATTTTAAATAGTGTAATAGGAGAGTCCCTGTAAATATAACCTTATTTTCCGAAGTCACCAGCCAACAAAATAAAAATTATACAGGGCTATTTTGTTGAGTCACGTGACCATAAATGTATGGAACAGCTGTGTTTTTTTGCTAATTTAGGGTTGGTCTCATAGTAAAAGTTGTTCATAATGATGAGTTTAATGACCCCTTAATGAGTTTAATGAAGGATGCTGGTGTTTTACAAATAACCCTGTATAACATTCAAAGCAGTATAAACAATTATTTATTTTTTCTCTAAAATATATTTTATAGTAAAAATTAACGCTCGGTAAATTCTCGTCTTCAACATGTATTGTACTGAAACCTGGGTCTAAATAGAGGTGGAAAAGAGCTTGCTGGGCCTGATAGTAAGCAATTACCACCGACAATGAGCATCTGCAACACTTGGGATGTCGCCACCTGCATTGCTGACCCTTAAGCAATATTTTTTGGTATTCTTATGCATTAAAGTAATTTGTGTATAAATTAAATATTTTAAAATAGCGTTAGTATGCAAATAGAATATTGTAGTAGTTAGATGGCTACAAGTTTCCACTTTTTATAATATACACGGTAAAATTAAATTAACTGAAAATCTGAAAATGTGTCCATTATAATCAACTTTTACTATTGGAGCAACCATAAAATCGTAAAAATAAAATCAGCTGTTCCGTAAATTTGGTCTGATTTTAAGAACACAAATTTATGTAACCGCTGTAATTTTTCGCGATTTCAGGATTAATACATCGTAGTAAAAGTTATTCATGATCAAGTTCAACGACCACTTTTAAGGTTTTCAGTTAATTCAAACTTATACATAATGTATAAATATTTTTATTATTTCTATTTTGATAACTGGGTATTTTGATAACTTGTATTGACGAGTGTCCAATCTAAAGCGTTGCATATTCATCATAAGAAAATACAGTACAGTACAATATGTCCAGGATCAAAACTTAAAAATAAAAAAATTATATTCGCTCTTACAATGCACGGTTTAAAGATAATCGCAAAATAATTTGGTGATTAAGTGCTGAAAAAGGTCAATGCTTCTTGAAAGTTCCATGAAGTAACCGATAGCTGAATCGGTCTTATAATTCAGATTCTAGCTATCGGTGGGTCACAAAGCCTTTGTGAGTGTGCGTATTTGCTTGCGGACTGCTAACTGCTAAGTTTATCTATATGCCTTGAATGCGATACAAATACGCTTATAAGTAGGTTGGTAACTATTTCCGTTCGATCTATGGATGGTTCACTTAAAATACTGACTTAATACTTGGATTCATTTCTTGGATTGATATTTACATTATATTAGCAATGTGGTCAATATAGATATAGGTATTTTATACATGTACTTCTGTTAAATCTTAAATGTGCGCGTGAACAACAGCTTTAAAATGATTCGTTGACGTGTTAGCTAATTTAATGCCATACAACTCATTTGCCCAACTAGCCGCCACTTGTGCTTAATGTTCTGTACTACGTTGTTATAGCTATAAATTGTGTACAATCAAACAGCACTATGTACATAAAATGAAATCTGTTATTTGGATTGTAAAGTGTTCTATAAATATCTGTAATTATGTCCAGGATGAAAAAAAGGATCGTTAGATAACTATTTTCTACAATTATTGATACACAGATGAAATCCGGTGTCCATATAGCGATATTTTTCAAAGTTTTGCTAAAAACAAGCTGAATACCAACAATAGTTATAATAATTAGGATTGAAATATGTTGTATAACCGTTTATATGTATACCTAATATCTCAATAGTCATACTTTTACGTAGATTTGCAATGTGTTGTTGCAATCAATAAACCACTTATGCCTGCTATATACCAAATAATCATATTTGTTATCAAAAAACTAAATCAAGCCATGATAGTAAGTTATCGTCGCTTATCTTGTTAGCATCTCGGTCTACTAATTGTATGATAGTGAAAATCTTATTATTATTGCAAATAAAGAAAAAATCAGCCATGTGTGGTCGACTAAGAAATTATTGACTAGGTCAAGGCTTCCCAAACTGTGCTGGCGCAACCTGGGGCACCCCGCGGCATTACTCCAGTAGCGCCGCAAAGCGATCCACACAAATTACCTGTCTTTAACAATAGGATACGACCGAGTCGTGTAAACGCCGCGCGCATTTTGATCGTAGTTTCTTATAATAACTAAATTATAAATGTTATTTGAAGTTTTAGATACTTGGCTAGAGCTACGTACTGGTATATACTTTTTGGCCTAAGGGGGGAGGCGGAACGTCGCCAAGAAATAGCAAACTCCCAATGGCGTCGCAGTAAAAATAAGTTAGGGAAGCCCTCACTTTCACATCTCAAAACATCAAGGCCTATATTGATATAATATTTCTTATTTGTTCCAATTTGTAAACCATGTTGACAGTGGCACATATTAAAATATTGAAATACGAAAAAGTTACATCAATGGTAAAAATATTTGAAATTGTAAAACAAATTTAACCACATTTTTCTTTTAAAACATCATTATTTACAAGATCGTTTACAACTTAGAACAATTGAGAAAAAATGGAGTAGGTACTAGGTATAGGTACAATATTTATCAAATTGTCTCACTTCAATGCCATATATTTTGTCAATAATTCAACCTTGATCAAATTTTAAATTTATGAAATTAGTTGTGATTGGAGCATTTTCATAGTCGACTAAACATGAGATGATTGTCAGAAATATGTCAAATAATTTGTTGAAATATGATTATTCTGATACCCCTTATATTCAGAGGTACCTAAACAGCTGTAAACGTTGAGCTTTATTAACATTAATATTATATTTGTGTCAAGAATATTATGTGTATTGTATAAGTAATAATGTAATATTTTTTTAATTTTTTAGCTAGGATACAATATGTTGTGCACTTGGTTGTCCAATATTAAACAGAAAATAAAGATGATAGTAAAATCAATTTTAAGTTGGTTAGCTTATGTACCTACATGAAATATTAAAACAAATTATTTGTGTGAAGTGTGTGCAATGATAAATACAACAATAATATTTTGCCGGTGGAAGATATATTTATCTCTTTCTGTAATTTAGCGTAAGTAGCCGAGTGTTATGTTGTAGAAATGGCACTTAAACTTTTAACTCAAAACTTTATTGCCTTTAAGAATCGGTTCGCAATTACAGTGCCTGATCAAATGTTCTATTTATAATTGTTAATAGGAAATCAAGATTTCATAAAGAGACAAATTAGCCTATTTCTTAGGAAGCTTTATTTTTATCATGTTTTTTTTATTCTTGTTAATAATTATGATGGCTGAAATGTGTCTAAGGCAACGATCTATAAAACGCACTTTGAGTTTGCTTCGACTTTACTAGCAAGATTCCGTATTTTATAATCCGTATTGTCATCGAATGCGTTATGCGTCTTAAGTGCATCAACAACTGAAACCATAACTGATACATTTTTATTTTATTTTACTTAAGTTAATCTAAGCCACGTCAAAGTACGCTCTATAGATCTCACCCTTAAAGTCTACAGTGACCATAATTAATTCATTTAATATTATAAGAAGCAGACATAAAAATTAAATGTAAGATTAATTTTTTAAGAAGCAATATTCATCTTAATATTAATAAGCATTTTAAATTCGTAATAATAGAAACATAGATGGATTTGAACGATCAATGATCCATAATATCTTAAGACAGAAAAGTATGGAAGTCATTAATTAGGGGAGGGTTTTGCCGAGCAGTGGCATGATTCAAGCCAACAGTAATATAGAAATATAATATTATGTATTAATATTTTGTACGCAGTATTCATTTAGTACTAAATTCAAGTCGTTTAGAGGCTTTAAAGAATCGCGATGACTTTTTACTACAATTGTTCAACAGTGAGAAAGTTAAAATGTTGCTTTTAATTTTTTGTTTTAGGATAAGATTTGTACATCTCATTTTTCTTACACGTCTTAAGTTGTAAACAATTTAAGCACGTCTTTCAAACCGAAAGTGCATTTAAAAATACAACTTTGATATATTTGTATAAGATTGGTTACAACTTAAGATAGGTTGGAAAAAAGCGAGATATTATAACGATTGTTCAAGTGATCAAAAAAGCTGGTTACAACTTATAGTAGTTACATTGCACGTAAATTGTCGGTAACAGGATTTGGGATCACTTTCGTTTCTTTTTGCTTTACTCTATTTATAATAGCTAGTTGTAGAGTGTTGTAGTATGATAGATTTAGCCCTTTTTCTAGTTTCTTTAAACCTAACTATAGCTCTAACAAGTTTATTTTTTTCGAAATATCCGACAGTTGCTTGGACTAATTACTGCTGAAACAAAATAATACCTATAAGGTTTTTTTTTACGTAATACGGTTTTGTCATCAGAACTAAAGGTATGTACCAAATATCAGATCAATCTGTCAACAGGAAGAGGGAAACATTTCAATAACTAAATTTGAAACAAATAACAAACAGGGCAAGCTAAGTAAAACCGTTTAAAAATCACCCAAGCAGAAGGCCTAAAAAAATTTATTTAGAATTAGCTTTAATTTTTATCCTAATTATATCTCGTACTGGAAAATTTTGCGGTCGGTAAACTTAATGATGGCGATATAAAATTAATTATAGTAACTGCTCTTACTTCGTACTTGAACAAATGATAGGTATTTACTGTGAAAACATTTTTGAAATCTGCTGAATGTTTTCTGTCATTACCGGGTACTAAAAACAAACAAGTTATACCTTTATAATTTGAGTGTACCTAAAAGTTTGTCTCAACGAAACGCATGAATTTAGTACTTTTTTTGGAATTAAAACGATAGTCCTATTTGGCATAAAGCCCGTCGTACTAAAGCAAGAACTTCCCTCTCTGTTAATATTAGGTGTCAAGCTTTTCGGCAGCATCACAAGTGCAATTTTTTTATACATAAATATCTGTAATTTTATATTACTTTCCGCTCACTACTCTGTGCGATTGATGTCGCATCGATACCTTGATCAATGTCGATCGTCTAGGTGTAACAGCTGGGATGATTGCTGTTTGTAAAATACATTATCGGTCATCAACTTTGTGCTAGCTAGAATGAGTATTTTCATCGTCAATGTAATGTATAAAGTATTTTCAAGCTTAAATTCTGTATCGTTTTGTCGTTATTATATTTATACATATGTGTATAATAATAATATTATCAATGTGTATTAGATGATATTCATATTTAATCTATGAAGGTTTATGTAATGTGTAGGGTAATAATATTATCTCTTTTGTATTGTATACTTTCTTTTGTACCTGGATGATTTCTACGAAGCCAAAGGTTGACTGGTAAATAATGCCTGAGTGCATTATGTCCGCCTTGTGTACAGTCAGCATCAGAAGTTGCTGAACAATGCAACAAGGCATTATCAACACGATCAACGGTCGACTTAGATGTTGATCAATAAGACCAAACTATAAAGCGTAATGGTGTTAAAATCCCTTCTAGCTCTAAAAAAAACTCTGGAATAGGAACAGATGAATTTAATCTATAATATAATTAAGTTACATGAATTTGGAGACATTGTATGTATGTGTAAAAATCTAAAACTTCTGGCTTTTACAGTTATCTATTCTGATTTTTTTGGTTCTGTATAAATATGATGATATACATTTACGAACTATGAGATGAGATAGGTAGATAGGCTAACGGCTACCCTATACAGTATAAAAAAGCAATGTCATGTCAAGTGGATAGAAATTCTTTAAAGTAGGCATATATAGACTGCATTCTAGCGAAATGATGCAGTTATCGTTCAGTTGCGATGCAGTTAGCTCGACGACACTGCTAAGTGTATCCAAACTGAATTTCGCAGTTAATATAAAGTTAGAATGCAGCCTGTCTATATAAACGTAGAAAATCGTCACGAATACACAAGTAATGTAGTCTGAAGTCTCCATTGACAATATCCTCTATATTGCAATGATTTTATTATACCGTCATCGATATAATGTAACTTCTCGTATCATTATTCGTTACCGCGCCTAAGTATATCCTGGCCAGTAAATCTGCGGGTACTTGTGAGCTAACTAAAAGCTTGTCGTCCATTTCATTATCTATCTGTTTTGCTGTACAAATTAAAATCTAGCACAAATTAAAGGACTCCTAAAATCTTAAGCCGAGTATATTATAATTTTATTGTAAGCACGTCATTATTACCTAAGTAGGCGTAGGACTTAAGAGTTTAATTAGGACTTAAAGGGTTAATTATTAATAGCTGCTATTAATTTTGTGAATCATCGTAGTCCGCAAAATGTCCAAGGAGTCAATCATAGTTGTGTTGAAGCCACATATTACAAATTATTATACAATGCCCATTTATAAGTTACGGCCAAAATTTGCAGTTTATGCAAAGCCAAACAGAATGAACTTGTGCAGTTTTAATAGCCTGATAAATGACAATCGATCATATTAGCCTAATTATTTAGACTTAGGGACGATTTACATCGATCGGCGCGCATCGCGGCGTAATGGCCGGATTCCAAGATGTGCAAGTTGCAAGCAAATATGAACTTAAAAAACTGTACAAACGCGGCGTTTTCAGGCAGGCCGTTCGGTGTAGATCGTGCCTTAGCTTATATTTGTCTGCCAAGGCAATGATGGATCAACACATCCTGAGAACTGCGGTCGTAACTAGTCCGGTAAACATTTATTAAACTTTCCCATTTAATGTAAGTTTTTCTTATTTAATTTTGGGTCGTATTTTTGGCAGAGTTCCTTTGAAGGCGCATTAGTAAATATATCCAATATTTTCTGAGCCCCTTGGCGTCTAATTTAAAACGCCTTTATTTCGCATAGAGTTAAACCACGTTGGTGGGTTAACTAGGCTATCTTTACCAATTAATATTTGGTTTTACATAAAATCCTGTTGCAGATATTGATGCCCGAGCAGTATTTTTAATGTTCATTTAAATCTTATAATTTGACCTAATCATTCGAAGGACCTCTCGGTAAATTAAGCCTTATATATAATATTGTCAAAATTAAAAATATAGTGTAATGAAGTACGAACAAAATCTCTAATCGTATTCAAGAACTAAAATAAGATCTTACTGTTTAAATGTAAAATGTTTTAGGAAGTAAGTTGCAAATATGATTTGTAGCAAAAAAATAATATTTTTCGGACTAAACAGCATCTCAACCTATCAGATAACTTCCTAAAATATTTCACACTTAAACAACCTTTATATAATTTTTGTTTGTACTTCTTGTATTAATTTTAAGTGTATCTTGTTATCACCAATCGTGTTTGTTTTGAAAACATATCTAGTTATTAATTATTTTATAAATGGACCACGCTTTGTATTCACATAATGATTTCTATAGAATATTTTAATCCTATGACTCCTTCAAGTAGGGTTTCGAATTAAATAGATGATAAAATAGATTCAAATTTCTTCGTGCAGGGTATCCACGATTTCTTGATAAACGATTGAGGGACGTCGCAATGTATGTTGATACTGTAAAGTAGCGCTCAATTCGCGTTATGTTTACTATAATATTGTGTAATTAAATGTTCTCTACCCAAAATGTTTTTCATTTAGATACCATATTTATAATTTTTAGAGCTATTTAAACGAACTTTACCTTTGGCTTTAACTTATGTAAAACTTGTAAAAATAACATGAAAACTATTGTTTAACGGTTATTCGCCTAAGTTTTTGGTATATCGTCATCGTCGATTTTGTGAACTGGCTATTCAAAGGAAAGTGACCAGGATTGATTTGAGTAAAAGTAGGCACATCAATACATAATTTTTATTTACCGTCTTTAGAGGTATTGTAAATAGTTGATTTTTTATATGTAAGGAAAGCTAAGCATCTTACAAAAATATCATTTTTATAGTAATGGACCTAACAGGCGTCAGCAAGTTATTGTGTCTTACAATCATACACTTAACAAGGATTTACAAAATTGTTTTTAACATGAACATTTTAACTTTTGTCAAAATACAAATTCAAGCGTGATGTAAACAATTTCAAAATATCTTTAACACCATGTATAATATAGTTTTATTTAATGATCATTGTTTGGAATGCAATTACACAAGACACAAATAAAAGAACAAGAGATACATTATGAAGCATTTGACCAGCAGTCTCTCAAATAAATGAATTAGAAAAGGACTCCACGCCGCATTTCGCATCACATGTGCACACGATATAAACATTTATGATACACTTTAAATGTTATAAATTAATAATACTAGCAATCTTTCAGTAATGATTTTTCAACTCATTCACCATACTTGTGTTTAATTATAACTTTCTAGTACAAAGGAGATGTTTCAGAAATGTATGGGCCCCTATAGCTGTTTTTGTAAACTAACTATAGTACCTATATAAAAAAACTGACCATAATAATAGTTGTTATAATGGCTTGGTTGCTAGTAAAAGTCAAAAATTTAATACCATTGCCACACACAAGTACACAACGCACACAACTCTAGCCGTGCGGACATGGAATGGGATTGAAAATGGCGTCTCCTTCTCATATAACCTGTAGGTGCGAGTAGGAACGAGATACATCAAAGATAGAGTGTGCGAGCGAGAAGTAAATAGTTCTGGCGCCATTTTCAATCCCATTCTTTATCAGCATGGGGAGTACAACTCAAACATTAACGATGACGTCATTTCGATCAATGACATTGACAATTTGTGTGTACTACGACACTCTTTAAAAATATCCAAAACAAAAATAATAGAGCTAGCGAAGTTCAACAGAGATTTGAATCTGCATCTGAACTATACAGATCAGAAGTTCACTTCAATCTATGGCCTCTAATATAATATATATTCTGGTGTAATCTATATTCTGATAGCTATGGATTTTACTCTTTTTTTAAAATTAGGGTTCATAGATCTGGCCGGATTTGAAACAACTCCTCTAATTAAAAGATGGCGATAAAGTGTCTAATTATATTTATAATCATCATCAATAAAACAATTACAGTTTCATCGCCCGACTAACAAGGCTATACATTTAATATAAGTACACAATTAAAATACTATCTAATAGCACATATAAAATGGTGTTGTATATTATAAGAGTGCATTACAAATTCGAATGTAATGTTCTTAGTATGAAGGTAGTTAGTGCCTATGGAGTTCGACCGTACAATACCGTGTGTAGTTTAGTATTGTTGGCGGCGTGGGTGCGGTGTGATGTTGGTCCATTAGGGCAGGGGTTTGTTCTCGGGAATGGTGGGCGATGTGGCGCCGCTGGCCGCGCGGCTTGCATCGCGCAGCGCTTCGTCGAAGCTTTGAGTTGAATTAGACCTAGATGTCACTTTACCCTGAAAAAAAAAACACCATCAAGTGATTGCCGAGTCAATGACACAGTATTAAATATTAAAGTTCGAAATTGGTAAAAAGAAAAAAAAACTTTTACGGGAGGGATTTGGACCCGCGACCTGCTTAATAAAACCCCCAGCCGCTCTGCCTCTATGACTATTCGTGTTCCTGCCTGTTATCGAAGTTCTCTTCCACGTCACTCTTCTCACTAGGTCTTTCAATAAAATGGATTTGTGATTCATCTCCATAATAGACGTCCAAATCTTTCGTCGTTTTTTTACTATCTATATTATGGATAAGTAGGTATATTATGTATATTATGGATTATGTTAAAAGTATATTATGGATGGATGGAAGATATATTAATACAGCTTTTAATTGAGGAGATTCTGTATTAAGTGTTGCCAGATAAGGCTTAGTCTTAACACGCCTCTACCGCTAAATGTTTACTCGTCGTAAAATGTCTCTTTCTCATAATGTCTCTTTCGAAAAATGACTCTCAAAAGGTTTCTCGCAATGCCTCTTTCAAATCGCAAAACGTCGCGTTTGTAAACTTAAAATAAAAATTTACCAGGTTTAAATAACGGTTGTATTTTCCAACATTATCACTCAGTAAATTATCAGAAAGCATATGATGATGTTAGTGAAAACTGAGAAGAAAAAAAAAACAATAAAGACGTTATACTAACGATAACACAAGCATTAAAAAAATTGGATGACAACCCACGTTTTGAAGCACTTCCTCCGCATTTTAAGCATCTGATAACACTTTGTGTACGAAACTATTTTGTGGTCTATATTTTTCAAAAAGCAATACATCAACGGCTTTTTTTGTAACGGTAAATGTTTAGCTCACCTTAACATTTTCGTACGCCGTGCCGACGCGTTCTTCAATAGAGCGGAACGAATCAGAGTTTCGCATCTGGCCAATCTTGGTCGACACTCCTGCGGTGATTCCGCCGAGAATCGAAGTCGTTTTCTCAGCAGTCGATTTTATCACAGATTCAGTTTTTTGGTATCTATCAGTATGCAAAAACGTGAATTTATTAAGATAGCTGTAAGTCAGGCTAAATTATTCTCACAAAGGTGTGGTCATATTTTAAGGGTTGTTATCGATAATTTAATTAATTATTACAAAAGGACTGCAGTTAATACATAAAATAAATAGGTTATGGGTATACTTTTTGTGACTCGGAGTACTACGATAGTTTCAAGATAGAAAATATTAACGAATTTGATTTATACATGTTATGTATTTTTACATTATGTTAATATTTTTGTAAGCTACTCGATCTCTTGTGATTTAAATCTCCTTTCATAGCAGGTAGTAGTTCAAGTATCAGACATTTCGAGTCAGTACAAGAGCAAGTCAATTTCTAACTTATATTTAGAAGAAGATTAGTAATTTTCCAACAAACATACCTTTAATGTATGAGTATGACACACAGCTAATTAAGTTTGTATGTTGTACTTAAGTATGTAGGTACTTGTTAAATGAAACCATGAAAATGAATAGCCACATTAGCCACTATTCAGAATGCTCTGAACTGAGTACATTATAATTTGCACTTGAATAATTCAGTTAGAACAATGTAAGGATTCAACGTAATGTAATAAATAATGTTTCTTTCGGGTTAGAACCGTTTTTGGACAGACAAATTTTAAAAAAAGCTTCTACGAATATTACAAGCAAATTAATATAAGAAACTTCACCCGTGCCAAATCTACAGTGTTCGTAAAACCTATAGTTAGAATGTCTATAGATCAGATGTAAGTATTAGTTAGTGATATTGAGGTACAAATGTATCTTACTTACATTGGTGCATCAGTCACAGCCTGAGTAAGCGCAGCCACACGAGTTTCTATAGTTTGATAGCTGTTGTACAACAAACCAATCGTAAAATAAAATAAAACTAAATAAACCGCCACCGTATATGCTGATTTAAAAAGCCAGGCAAAATAAGACATTAAAAGCTAGGCCACACGCCAACTAACTATAAAATTGTTCTAACCCTCGAGAAATGAAACTATCTGATCAGGTGAAATCATGTAGTACAAATGCTTTGATAAAAATATACGGTACTCACACTTGGCTTTCTTTAACATTTTTTAAACCTTGGTTAACATCTTCAGTGATTTCCTTCCATACAGTTATGCCAAGTTTTCTTTTTAATTCGGAGCTTTGGCGGATCTGGAACGAAAAGCTAAAAATTGAGAAAAGAAAATCTCAAGGTAAAGTTTTGGTTCATCTGATTCTGAATAGAAAGACAATGTCTTTCAATTTTTTTTCTATTCCGACGCTATGAGGGCTGAACATTTAGACTGATATAGGTACATTGTTGATCATCAATCAATATTCTCCTCAACGAGTTTCGGTCACAGCGAACAATCTTAACGGAGACTAAACGGAGATATTATAAAGCACAGTGTGTGCACAAACACAGGTGCACTGGATTATCTCTCACTCTCACGTCTGATGGCATCCGATTCAACTCGGCCAAAGCGAGTTAAAACTTAGCCGGTTAATTATTATAGTTTATCAACCAGAAACTTCTGATTTGCCAGCCAAATTTGATAGCCAAAAGATGAGTTCGCCCAATTCAAACTTCTTAATGGTTTACGTACCTTGCTTTGCAAAACGGTGCGCAATGTAGCTATTTCGTCCTCCACGCGTGCTAGTTCCCGGCTCCACTCGGCGCGGAGCTGCTCTGCCTGCTCGGGCGTGAGTCCCGCCAGCTCGTCGGGCGTGTGCGCGTCTCCACCAGCGCCGGCGCCGACCATTGCTTCTTCAGCTGACAATAACAATAAACTTGCAATAAAAGACAAACCAAAACATTTGCTAAGTACCTACCCCGTTATATCTAAGAACCCCAATATTACATTATACAAACATGAAGGTTTCTTTTACAACTTCATCGACATGGAATCCTTCATCATAGAATCCTTACGAAACAACTTAAAATATGCTTGAAAAAGTGCAGAAAGCGTTTCTGAGATATTTGTATAAACGTATGTTTGGATATTATCCCTACATGTATCCCACAAATTTTCTTTTGGGTTGCTTGAATTATAACTCACTTAAAGTTAGAAGAGAAATGGACCAATTTATGATGGCTTACAAAATTTTACATGGGCTTACTGATGCTGCGGATCTGCACACTGAACTGTGTCGATTATTTGTACCCGATAAGTACAATCGGTCTCGCAAACATAAACTGTTCTTTGAGCCATTCTGCAGAACTGTGGCTAGATCCGAGTCTCCTATACCACGCATGCTGGCAATGTTTAACGCGCTCGTGGACACCAAGCCAGAGTTGGATCTGTTTGTTGACGAACGGAAGACAATAATGTTAGTGTCTGAGGTTCTGTGAGAAGATTGAGTGATTACTTATATTTAAATAATATTGTTTTATCTTACTATTTAGTGTAAATGGAAAAATCTGTACTAAATAAATAAATAATAAATAAATAAATAATAAATAAATAAAAATCGACGAAATTCTTTGAATCTCGTCTTTTTCCGCACGTGCCTACCACTGAGATTGGATGTTAAGTACAAGCGAATTTAGCCTTAGTGGTTGTGGGATGGGATGTCTCAATTTAACCTGCTGACGT
Organism: Protodeltote pygarga; assembly: GCA_936450705.2. Taxonomy (NCBI): domain Eukaryota; kingdom Metazoa; phylum Arthropoda; class Insecta; order Lepidoptera; family Noctuidae; genus Protodeltote; species Protodeltote pygarga. The sequence goes on along the minus strand of OW388249.2, from coordinate 6,256,432 downwards.
ATACAGGAGATTTAATAGAGCTTGCCTATTGCTGTCTCCGTCGGTCCCTATCGTTCATTCGTTCACACACTTGCGTCCCGCTCACTAAATAGAATATAGCTTAACTTCACTTTTAGCCTTACATTGTTAAGCTAAGCGTCCACGAAGACGGGCGGGTCACAGCGCAATTCACTTAGCTTCTGCACCGCATAAATTCCATTTTGACAATCGTCCGCTACGCCTCTAGTGGACGCAGTTTCATACAAAATGTACTGCAAATGGATTTTTTGCGGCGGTTCCGTCCGCCTAGTGGACGCTTAGATTTATATCGCCTCTTACAGCAAAAACACAACAACGAAGAATAAAGACTAAGAAGGTCTACGGATCCCTAAAAACTACCTAATGTTTTATTTGTGGGCTAAGTCTATGTATAAGTGAGCTTGTGGCTTGTGAGGGGAAAGGAAGTTATGTAATACAAGAAACGAATTATACTTATATTGCTTCATTCAACGCTTAGCACATTACATTTCAAAAAGTGTGATGACCAACAATAGACCATAGCTAGTTGCAATTGAATTTACGAAACTCATTAGTTAATCGTATTTAAACATAAAATCAGTTACTTACGCAAGTTTATCCTTAAAACTATGACGAAGAGGTACAGGCCTACATAATATATCTAAAGATGTGGATGTCTCTTTTTACCTGACTGCCAGGAAGGGTTATGTTTTTCACGCGTATCTTGTATGTAGGTATATTTGATTATTTTTTGTTATATACCTACTTGCGGGTGTAAAGATTGTTTTAAAAGTCTTACAGAGATGGCATGACTAGGGATAGATTATAAATCGTGTTCAGCAAAACATACTTGATATCTACACCCTATCCTCGTAATAACAATGCCTTCTAGGAAAATATGTCGCATGCTTCATCATTCACTTGTGTTACTTTACGAACCGCAATTGCAGTAAACACCACCTTACCTGAGTGCCTGTAAAGTTTAATAATGTGCCCATTGCAGTATGGAGTGAACCGTTACAAAAAGGAGCTACACTTTGTAAACGAAAAAATAACAAAACTACCATATTTGTCACCGTATCCTTTAGCAAATGTAGTCATTGAAGTAAACAATAAACAGACTTGAGTACATAATATTTTTTACATGTTAGCTTATTAAATAATTATATGCAGGTACTTTTCATTCAATAATTTCAACTGAAATTCAATGTGTTCCAAAAAAGACGTAAGCGCCAAAATTACATCACAATACCTATGTAGGACGGTAGAATGGCGAATTAAACTGTCTTTCCTAGTTTCCTGAGTAGTTTTATCATAAATTTTTTTTCTGACCAAGTCACAAAAATTCCAAAAAATCGAAGAATCGTCACAGCTCGATAACCAGTTAACTGGACTTAATTTGTTGTTAAAGACCTCTAGTATAACCACTTTCAAGGAATACGTCGAATTTCCCTGTCACCCAGTAAATCACTCGTGTTTCCATCTAAATTTTAGATGGAAAAACGAGTGATTTACTTTTTTAGATTCTAAAACATTGGAATTCGTACGCAAAGGTTCAAACTATCTCATTCTATCATACAAATGAGACGTCATCCCACGTTTTTTTATGTTTTATTCACATCACACGAACTCAAGATACGAAACTAAAGAAGGGTATTTTTGTTTTAGGATCAAGTTTAAAAGTATTCGACACAAACTGAAACGCTATTCAAAAACTCTACCAAAAAAGATTGGTGCTTTTACGGGGATAGCTATGACTATGATGCAATGTTAAAAAATCGATTATTGTGGTAAAAAATGTTGGAACTGGACATTTAAATATATTTTGCTTAATAAACGTAGTAATATCTCAACGTAGTATATTGCTAATTGCCATTAATGGAAATAAATAAACACATAGGTAATATCCTAAATAAAATTCATTCTTCAATGGTAGTGTTTTGTAAAACACGATGAGGCGATAATGTTTTTGCCTTTGCTATGTTGCGTCGCATTGCCTGTTTATAGCCAAGACAAACATAAATCTATTCCAACTAGGTTCTTATTTAATATAAAGCTGTACATTATTTGCGCAGTGTGATCATCTAATGTGGATACAATTACATATAGGTAATGTAAGTAAACATTAATACCTATATCAAGACATTGAATAATACCTTCTTAAACTGAAAACATTACAATATTATATTTCGGTATAGTAAAGTAAGAGACGTTCTGAAACGAACATTATGATTTTACGACCAAAAAATCACCGTTACTTTTCTAAATATATGTATGTATGAATTTCGCTAGTTAGAGCAACAACAACGGATTAGACATTTTATGATTAACATTTCTGTATTATTTATACAACAAAGAGCAACTAAAATAATTTTATGTAAAGCGGTTTTGCGAAATATCTTTGCGTTTTTGTCACGCTTTCACACCTTATTTAAAAAATGTAAGTATTAAAAGAAATTTGCAAGTGAACCCATAAATAAATAGGCTATGGTGATCGATAAAGACGTGTTATCTATATTAGGTATACTAAATTCTGTGATTATATAAAGCCGCGGACAACGTACACACCTACTCGATAAAGTAGTTAAAATCACAAGAACGTTATCAAACCTCATTCTAAATAGACAATTTAGTAGGAAAGTACCTATCTAAATCTATATTTACCGTATACGATTTTTAAATGCTCTCTATTTAGAACTTTCAGGTATCAGAAAGAAGACGATGAAAAATGAATTGTTTGAAGCCGCCAGCCACGCGAAACGCTAATATTCATTGCTTAAGAAATTTTTAATTTTCCACTAACCTCCAACTGCAATACCTAAGAATTTCTTGTAGTTTGTGTGACTGGACATTTTGGCAAGGTAAGGCTTTGATAAATCCTGAAAAGTAACTCGTACTTCCCGCATTTTTTTCCTAAATATTCGCAGTCGGCGACGGCGATTGTCCACGTAGAATTCAGTTTCGATGCATAGAGCAGAATCGGCAAGATCGGGCAGCATGCGCCAGTCAGCGTCAGGGTCATTGCGTGGCCAGCTCGGCTCCTCTACTTCATCCAGTTCATCCACAGCGACATCGAAACTCGGCGTAGAGTCGTCGTCTGGCGGCACAAAGTAAGGATCCTCCATGTACTCCAAGCTCGTCGGCTCCACGCCGCTGCTCGGCGTTCCATCACTTGCCATTCTATCTGCCTGGTCTTCCGCGGCAATAAAGCATATTTTTTTATCTACACGATCATATAATTGGAGCTATGTGTCCTTAAAACACGTGAAAAAACTTGTTTTGTCAGCAAAGTTGAGATCACTTAAATATAACTCTACATTATAAATAACTAAAAAGTTACTGTCACTTTAGAAACATTGGTTTTTTCGCAATTAGCACGATCAACACGAGAAACATGGATACGTGCACCGGCGGCGCACTATGTTGTCAGTTTCTTCCGCCACGTCGAACCCCTCCAAGCGAGCCAGCTAGCGCTCGTTTCGCGCCGCTGCCCGATTGCTCGTGTTCACCACTTTCACCAATAACGCGAGCTCCTATCTCGACGGCTATAAATTAAATTATTGACCTCCAAAATTTGCACATAAAAATGAAATTATGAATAGTTATTTAAAGGTATATTTCAAATTCAAATAACGCTATATCAGTGAATCACACAGGGTCTCTGACCATGCAACGAGTTTCGACCAGCTAACAAAACAACAAAACCATAGATTGAGCTCACCTTGTGCCGCTAAAGTTTATTGACAGTGCCTCGGGCGAGCGAGCGGTGGCGGCGCGGACGCTGGGCTAGTGTTGCGTCATATTTTGTTACCTTGTCGAAATACAGTAAAAAATCTACAGATTGCACGATAAATGACTCACATAATATTAAGTGGTACATACCACCAGTTTAGTTATTGTACAGTAAGTACATTGCGAATTTATTAGACCAGTTCATGTTCTTCTTTACATAACAGGCCATTGCAGACGATCTCTGTTCTAATTTGCCTGCAATTATTGTTCAAGTACGCGGTACTTTTAATCAGTCGTGACATTGGGGAATGCAGTTCGAACATTACTTCGTACTTTGCCATACTAGGCCACTCAGAAAGTATTGCGAAAATAAATTAAAAAACCCCCGATACTTACAGAAAAACCTCAATTTTTTAGCTAAAAACACTCTCGATCAAGTTACCTTTCAAATAAAAAGAAACTTAAATCAAAATTGGTTCAACCGTTTGGGAGCTATGATGCCACAAACAGACACACTGACACGTCAAACTTGTAACACCCCTCTATTTGCGTCAGCGGGGGTTAAAAAGAGTTTTATGTACTACCGTGCGGATAAGAATGAGATTGAAAATGGAATGAACTATTTGCTTCTCGCTGGCACTCTAGGTATATCTTTGATGTATCTTGTTACTACTTACACCTACAGGTTTTATGAGGAGAAGTCGCCATTTTCAATTCCATTCTTTACTCGCAGGGGTAGTATGAGACACTAGCCAGTTAAAATCTATTTTGAAAATATGTATAATTATTTATAAGTAAAAATAGGTAGGTAGGTATTTTCCAATTTCAAAATTTCCCTCCACATTTTTTGCGGGCTAATTCAAATTATCGTGTTTTATTGAAAAATGGATCTACGCCGGGAACATTTTCACGCTATAATTTTTTACGATTTCAAATGTAGCTTGAAACCAGACAAATCGTACGAGACTTCAAATGGCATTCATGGATGAAGAGCCTTCTAAGGTAACCGTATATCGTTGGTACAACGAATTCAAGCGCGGTCGACTAACTTTGGGGGATGAAGAAAGAAATGCTCGCCCTTTGAAGGTAGTTACAGAAGAAAATGTGCTAGAAGTGAAAAATTTAATCCAAGACAATAGGCGAGTACATATCAAGAGATTCATCACATACTGCAAATGGTGGAACCGTTCATGGGATTTTACACGTGGATCTTCGCGTGAGGAAGATAGTTTTACATTAGATGCCGCACAACTCCACCAATGTTCAGAAGCAGGCCCGGGTGGAATGATATGCCGTGATATGATAAACAAATTTGAATCAGGCTCGTCGTGTTTACGACATCATTACAGACGATGAGTCCTGGATGACCATTCTCATAAAGCGCTTTATTTATAGGCTGTTGTTTTTTGTGGCCTGGCTGAGCCGGTTTGTAGTGTGACGATTTATGCCGTTTTGCGATATTTAAAAGAATTCACTTTGGATCGATTTTTTTATTAAGGTGTAACGTGCCACCAGCCAAGTGACATTCTGTACATGACGAAAAGTTTTTAATAATCAAAGAAAATGTTTTACAGTATTTGATGAAGGATCTATCCAGGATGATGAAGAAAGCAATCGATCGAAGTGAAAGAAATCTTAGATAAAAACTGCAGAAGAGACTCAGAAATGACTTTGATGAACAAGAGAAGTTTGAAAGATAGAGGCGCCTAGTCAGACAGGTCGGGTTGGGCACCGAGCCGGTTAATTTTTTGACGCCTACGACGACCATTGCTCTCAAAACTGATGCCTCTACCAGTAAATCCGAATTGACAGCTGGTCTTGCCCGAGTACTCACCGAAACGGCCTGCCCGGTGAATACTTAAGTATATTCTTGGACTTCTTCTTCTTATCGTATGGTTGTTGAACAACCTAGTGTCAGAGTTTAAACCACCCGAAGGTCTCTGACATGGCTTCACACACCATTGAAAAATCTCTCAGGTATCCTGGTTTCATCACGATGTTTTCCCTCACCGTTTTAGCAACTTATAAATAATTTATAATACGCACATAACTTACGAAAAGTCAGAGGTGCGCGCCATGGGATCGAACTTGAGACCTCCGACTCATAGTAAGTCGACGGTCATACCACTATGCACTAGGCTATCAGTGCTATTCTTTAACTTAAGTGAGCCGATAGGTGACGCGATATCCCGTCACTATCCAGGCTCCGAAGCACGGCCAGAGACCGCTTCGACATTACGTTAAAGCCGAGTCAGCTCAGTCAGCATCTTGAACGCCCTTGTCGACTTGCTCTAGAGCAGTGATTCCCAAAGTGGTCCAGGTGGACCCCCAGGGGTCCACGGGAGACTTGCTGGGGGTCCACGTAGGCGTGAACAAAAAATGGGGGTCCATAAGATGTTAATGGGGGTCCACGAAAATTTATCTGCTTGATAGTAAAGAGCAAAAATGTAAGCATAGTTATTATAAGGGCCTACTACTTACATTGTTTTAAGTACCTAACTAAGCAGATAATATTTCAATAAGGCAAGCGAATGTTACTTGTCCAAACTTGCGTATTACGTATAATTTCGTGTACTTGCAAAGCGCTATCCGCCCGACAATGCTTAATGCTTGTTCAGACATGAACTTGATCACCACTATAAATACTTGATGCCAAAGGCAAACTCATTCATTTGTTTCCGGAATTTCGAAAAAAAGGTGTGAGAAAATTTATATCAGTGTTTGCTAGTGCCGGAGAAAAGTAAGTACCTACCTTTTTTTTGTTTTGTTTACGTGTACTAGTTGGTTGATCACAACTGCTTGTATAGATAGGTAACTTAGTAACTTACAGATATTTTAATTGTCCTCTTTCGATTTGAAGACAAACACAGCCCGTTTTATTCAATTGTTTTTTCACGAGAGAAGCACTGCCTCTAAAAAGTCCGAATAAGCAATATTGCAGAGCAATTAATTTTGTAACTTTTCTTGCAAATAACTACTAATGTTATAAAACAGTAATTTCACAATCATTTTAAATTGATTTTGAAGTAAATATTTTATCAAAACTATTCCTTTTCGGAAAAAGCGGGGCTTGAGCTTCGATGCCAGTTTGTCGCATTTTAACAATGAAGCCGCAGACAAAAAATACGCAAATACACGGAGCGCGTGAACTCATTTATATGAAATGTTAGTTATCGTTTTCGATGCATATCACCCCCAAAATAACTTTCTACCCCTTTTTAACCCTGTTAGGCGATGAGTTTTAATAAAATACGAAACACGTGTTCCATTAATTCTGTAAAAGAAAATTTTAGAAAAATTTGAAGTAGATTGGACCAAGGAATCACGTTGTCCCTTACAAACTTTGCCCTCGTTTTTCACCCCCTTAGAGGTAGTATTTCGAAAACCCTACGTCATACAAAGAATACACTCTCCAAGTTTCAGGTCTCTACGATCAGCGGTTTAGGCTGTGCGTTGATCCGTCAGTCAGTCAGTCATTCAGGACAAAGCATTTTATATAGATTAATTAATTTTTTCTTGTAATTCTATTCTTTTAATAAATAAAGTGTTATAAAATTTACCATTTTTCGTTTTTATTTTACCTATCGGAATAAAGAGACAGAACTCAGAAGTGACACAATTTTTATTTTTTGGTGACTAAGAATGTGCTACAAATGTAGCAGCCGGTGAATGCGCAAGCGAAAACTGTATTTCCGCCCAGATGTTCGTGAAGGAACACCGTGTGGTTTTTAGTCCGTGCGAGTCGGACATAACCCCATCGCCAGCCCTTAGTGGTGGGGTACTCATAAGGAGTTTTCCACACGACAAAAAAAAAAAGGAGGGGGTCCACCGAAACCAGTAAAATTTTGAAAGTGGTCCACGAGAAAAATAAGTTTGGGAACTACTGCTCTAGAGGAAGGTGTGGATGTGTCATACACTCTCGCGACTTTCCACCAAGATATCGAAGGGCAGAAAGCGGGCCAGGATAGTTGCCGCCTCAAAGTATACCGCGGGGTATTCTTATGCGATCCGAATAGCCACTTTGTGGAACAGGCTATTAATTTTTTTCTTGTAGCGACGGAAGCCTATGTAAACTCTTACAGGCATGCCAAATTTCATGGGACCAAGGGTAGAGGTTCGTCCGTTGCCGCACCGTCCAAGGCCATCGGTCGCACGACACACACGTAGAGGCGGCGAACCTATTCCGTGGACCCACAAAATTTGATAATTTTATTGTAAGCAAAGCACCTAGCACAAGTACCTACTACTTTCTCGATTTGGGGTACAAGGCAATCAAATATTTCCAGAACACCAGCTTTTTTTATTAATAAAAAAACGATGACCCACACTAGTAACTTTTCTCCTGTATCATTGTTATGATTTACATATAATTTCATAATGCACAAACACCCAGGCCGAAACAAATATCTCTGGATTGCACAAATGTTTGTCTCATGCCAGAAACGTACATGCAACACTTAGCACAGAAGGCCAATTGCTTAACCACTACACCAATTGGAGTCATAGTCAGTCACTTCACCCGCTGTCTGTCATACATTTACGCTATTAGGCGGATCTTTATGTAGGAATGTATCATATCCTAGTCTCACACACAGCAGCGGACTCAGAACAGATTGCAGTGGAACCCCATTATTGATATTCCTCAAATGAATGTTACCATTCATCTCGTCAACCTGATGTAACCATGCCATGAAAGAAGTGTTACCTCCAAATCAAAAACGGCCAAGTCAACTTGTCAACATGGTGCAATAGGTCTTATGCCATTAAAGAAACCAGGTGTCTTGATAAATACACTGAAATGGCTGCCTAGACATTAAATCAATTAGCTAATCTAGAAACAAAGACTGTGATAGTAAATTACTAATTTAATTAAGTGGTAGCCATACTATAAATAATTACACTAACAAGCATAATTTTATAATTAAATTTTTAGGTATTATAACACTTCAGATAAGACAATAATTAACTTTTCAGCTCAGGTATTTTGTGATATCAAAATCACTATTGGAATGGGTCTACAGTCTAAGTGTACCTAAATGTAAATTTGTAGGCCTGCTTCATGCTTGTAAATATACTCATATTGTGCTATAATACTTTTGCAATGACTTTCACACTTTCTGGTCAGTGTCGTTTTATTATTTATCTGTACGTCAGGAAAGGAAATAGATAGATGAATCATGGCACATTATACCTATAAACTTTTGGAGACGTTTTTTGCACGTTTTATAGTCTAAAACTACAAAGTACCTACTCAAGGTAAGCAAACAATCAATTTAGTTTTGTTATACCTACTAAACAAATTCATTGATTGATTGATTGAATAATGTAACAAAACAAAAACAATAGAGATAAACTTACATACCTGTTTGTACACCACTCATGTTGCTTGAAGTCTTGATATAAACGGCAAAGTGACCAAAAGGTTACGATAAACTTCGGTCTATCCAGAATATATATCCTAGTATTTTTGCTGTACAAATTTTACACAACAACAAAATATATAATGTGATCTGGATAAAATAATAATATTTCGATTATTTCTCAGACTTGCGTACAAAACACGTCACGTAGTTGGTCCGTCTAGTCGTCCCACAGACTTAAAATGCGTTAGTATCCCTAGTAAGTCTGTGGACTTAAAAGCCTAAAAGAGATAGTCGCCCACAGATTACATTAATTCAATCAAATTCCAAAGTGTATAAATAAAAAAATGGGGAAGTTAGACCACTTGGAAAAGCTAAAAAGAGCTAGATACAGCAAATTTGTCCAAAAAAGTGCTAGAATGGTACTTACTTAATACAATGACGAACGTTTTTATTTATTATAGTCAAATTATTCACTTGATGATTGATGATGTTATTTTAGTACTCACGCACTTAATTTATAATAATTATCATTTCAATTTTTAGTTCCAGCTGTCTCCGAATCAGTTTCTTTTTACTGTACTACAATTATTTTTACTACAAAATCCACAAAATGTTATGGTTATCTATTTTTTTTTTATAAAAGTTTGGCAATGTGTGCGAGAGAGATACCGCGGTTACCAAGTCAGTCCCTTTCTATACTATTTTTCTTTTACGTCTATTTCTTCAAGCAGAAGAACCTTTAGAGCAGGGCTGTCCAAACTATACACCTTCGCGGGCTAATTAAATTTCATACAAAAGCTGGAGGGCCAGAAAAATATTTTCAGTTGCAAGACTGAAGATAAATAATTATACCAAGTATTGAGTACATGTTTTGACAACGAATAATATTATCCAAACTATTTGTGTCCAAAACTATTTTTAGATTAAAATGTGTGTCGCGGGCCGCATGAAAACAAGCCGCGGGCCGCATGCGGCCCGCGGGCCTTGGTTTGGACAGCCCTGCTTTAGAGTAATGAACCACAAAAACAGTAAATACAAAGAGTAAGGTTTATTTTTAGTTCTCGTTTGTAAAATGTAACATGTTTTTTTCTGTTAAAATATAATTTCTTTTGCTGACATCGACTAAATACAATAAAAAAATAGAAGTTGAATCACTACGAAAAAAACATGTCTGATTTGCTTTCTCACTTTTATATGTAGTTTATTGTATACTTCGCTCTCTTTCTTTTTAGAAAAAGTCATAGTCATTCATTCGATGAGAATGAGAAATGCAAATGTGAGTGGTGACGGTGACTGGTACAGATTGGTGACAGACACTTGTGCACTAGACAGACAGAAATAAAGAAAGTACGCGAATCAATTTGACATAGATTTCCTAAATTTTTCATCACTACAAGAAGTGATCGAGTTGTTTCCGGTTAGAATTTTTGTGTAATATTACGATTTCGTCCTTTCGTATTTCGTCAAGCCGATTATATTGAGAACGCTATTTCTAGTACAAGGTAAGATATGGGACATTTAAGTCGTAATTGAACTGTAACTAGTCATTACTACTCAAATTATATGAAGACCGATAATATGATACGATAATTTCCGTCTTTTGACACCTTTTTGGTATTTCAGCATCATGTCTGCAACAGCTTTGTTCGGTAATACTTCTGGCTTAGGCGGTAGTTCTGGAGGGAACAAGCACCTCGTGGAATTTCGTGCTGGAAGAATGACGCTTAAAGGACGTATGGTTCATCCTGATAAAAGGAAGGGTCTTTTGTACGTATATCAAGGCGAAGATTCGTTAATGCATTTTTGCTGGAAAGACCGCACTACTGGCGAGGTTGAAGATGACTTGCTAATATTTCCTGACGACTGTGAATTTGTGCGGGTCAACGAATGCACGACTGGCAGGGTTTATGTTTTGAAGTTCAAGTCTTTTTCGAAGAAATACTTTTTCTGGATGCAGGTATAATATATTTTTTCTAGAAGCTTACAACAATGCAAGTAATTTATATTTTTATTTAGGCACAGCAAGATAAAAAAATAGTACTAAACCAAGTTATTTATTACGAAACTCTAAAAGAACTGAACTGGGCGGGACTCGAACCCACAATCCCTTTATGCCATGCCATTGCTTTACCAACTAAGCTACTGAGTCCACGGTGTAGATATTTTAGAGGCAGTAAGGACAGCTAAATTAACTGTTATTGCTACTGGGATAGTCTGTACATGAATTGTATGAAATGACGGTCATGATCATGACAATTCACTTCAACAGATTTTAACAAAATGGTAACATAATATATCATATGTTATTTTTATATTAGAACCGATACATGTTTTTGGTTTGCAAATGAGTATAACTTCCTGATAATATTTTTTCTTTTTTAATAGGAGCCCAAGCTTGATAAAGATGATGATTATTGCCGTCGTATTAATGAAGCCCTAAACAACCCCCCAACATCTGGAGGTCGTGGAGGTGGCAGTGGTGGTGCCCAGGATGGAGAGCTACAAAATATACTGAATAACATGTCACAGCAGCAGCTGATGCAACTGCTTGGTGGAGTGGGGCAGATTGGAGGACTGTCATCTCTTCTTGGGACTATGGGGTAATATTTTTTTGTTGTTGGAACTCTTTGTGGCTTAATCATAAGACAACAATGTGACATGTTTGTTTTAATATATGCTGGGGATGCTAGGGAAAATGTCTTTGACAGCTTTAAAAAAGCTATAATGAAAATGGATAAGTACCCTTGTACTAGTTAGGAAACCATGTGAACACTGCCAGTGCAAGTGTTCAAAAGGCATGGTTTAGATGACGTCTTTTTAACTTACTCAATGGGACCAATAAGACAATACATAGAATCCTTTGATTTCATTTTTGTAAAGGACAAGTTTAGAGAAATTGTTTAAGAACTTAGCTCATTCAAGTGTGAGTTTTTATTTAAAATTCTATGACCGACAATTGACACTACAATAGTAGGTAATACTTTAACAATCATAATTATTTAATATGAAAATATAATTATTTAATAATAAAATTTGAAGAAACAACTGACATGGGTGAGATTTACCCACGAAGCAAATACTAAGAGGAGATGGCATAAGGGAATTTTGCAACGATAAAATGCGTGACAGTTTGCGGGGTGAGGGGGACGTTACACTCCGCTAACTCCACCCACCAACACCCACGCACCTAGCGGTATTTAGCTAAACTATCTCGTATAACAAATGTCCAAACTGCATAATGTTTTTGCTATTTACCGCTAGTGTCACTAGTGTGTCTAGCATAGGTTACGAACTCCAGGCCGTAATTAGAATTGTGCAAGCCTACGGCAAAATTATAGTAAAATAGTAATATTTACAAATAAATGTACCTGCAACATGGTATATAGAAGTCAAATTAAATGGTAACAACGTCAACGTAATGAATGAAATAATTTATTTTTACACGCATTAGCGATAGATGTCGCTTTTACAAGTTTTTCATGTTTTTAAATACAAATTAAAACCATAATTACGATATTTTTATTAACTAAAAAAGGTTTATATTATTACAAAATCTATTTTAATACGTTAATAGGTAAAGATTTAAATTATATTTATGTATTTTACAGCTATTTGTCTCCATATATTAAGGCCATCTTTTGTCGGGTGGAAAAACTAAAAGCAACAGGAAACTAGTGAAAAAATTCGAGAAATGTTCTAGAAGTCTATTCATAAATTACGTTTAAAAATACTTACCTATGAAATGAGACGACATTCTTTGTATCAGGACGTCTATCCGTGTAATTCTTACAGTCTAATACACAACATTTCATGTTTTTCTTTCTTTAACTTAAGAAAACGATAAATGTTTACGAGAACTTTGGTTAGTGACGCTAGTAGTACTCGTAGAACGACTGCAGTTCGATTGATAAGCCACACCCACTACCTGGGGGCGTGTTGTGCGCCAATGTAGTATGGTTGGTATCAGTGCGCCGATGCTTATGCCATCTCCTCTTAGTATTTGCTTCGTGGATTTACCCGACTAAAATTGAAAATTGACTTTTCATACAAAGTAACTGGTCACAGGACACACTTTTGTATGAGAAGTAAAACTTTCGTTTTCAGATTTCAAGTTCGTTGGGGAAAGTTGTTCAGTTTCATGGACCTTAAAAATCCTCCTAATATTTGGCAGGTCTTTAAAAGAACTGTGTGTATGTATACTTTTTTAACAGTTGGCAACTACTTAACAGTAAATTCTAAGGTCTTCTGGTTTGGTACACCAGCTCTACTGAGCTATTGCTAGCTCTATGGCAGAATTCTGTTCTGTTTTAGAAATGTTTTTATTTTTTTGTAATTGAAGAATACAATTTTGGTACTTTAACTAGTGTGTTTTAATTAAATTATTAGCAACAATAGCGGTAGCAACAGCGGTAACACGAGTGCTCGTCCATCGGCGGGTAGCGGCAACAGCAGCCGCGGCGGGAGTGCGCCGCGCACCACGGAGGCGGGCGCCACGCGCACCCCGTCCCGTGCCCGCGACGTGCCCGCGCCCACGGCCACTCCACCTAATACTGCCAGTTCTACGCAGCCGCGTGGTAAGCTCCAGTCCATCCAGTCTAATTTATTGGAGACTATCGTTCGCGACGTTCTTCTTCGTTCATGTGTATTTTGGATTTTTCATGCCCTGAAATCTAAATATTCTGAGACGTTTTATTTTTTAACCATAAATACATAAATACCAATTTATTAATATCTTACTTAGGAAAACGTATTTTTCATACATACTTTCACCTCCTTAAGCTGAAACTTAATATTTAATCAAATAGCTACCAACTTTAACGTCTCTAATTTTTAAAATAACGGGTTTCCACAGTCAAACTTGCACCTCATATGGAATTTAACAAAACCGAAACTGTTAATATTTAACCCGCTGAAAGAAAGACTTAAATAAAATTTTTACCTCCTTAAGGAGTACCTACACTACCTACCTCTTATCTACTCCATCCTCATCTTAAAAAAAAAAAAAAAATTGAAATATAGCTGAAACACGCATTTTTTAGCGAAAAGCAAAATAATGAGTTTTAGGGTTGCGTACCTTAAAAGAAAAAACGAAACCCTTATAGGATCACTTCGTTGTCCGTCTGTCTGTTAAGGGTTCAAGAGTAAGACCCTTTATCTCGGGAACACGTGGAGGCAGCAAGTTAAAATTAAAACCTCTATTCTATTTATATACTCAAATCTATTTATCTCGGGAACGCGTGGAGGCAGCAAGTTAGAATTAAAACCTCTATTCTATTTATATACTCAAATCTATAGTCCTTTGAAGCAGTGAATAAATAAAACTTTTAAGTTAACGTTGAAAATATATACGGCCGTTTATGCATCAAAAAACGTAATTTCATACCAACTTTCATCCCTTATTTTATGAGGAATTTCCCAAAATCCTTCCTTAATGGATGCTACGTTATAAAAGGTATGTATTAGGTATGTATAACCAGTCAGCCAGCTTCTCTCTAAATATAAACCTTTGAAGTAGCCGTGTTACCCATAGATTTTTGAAAAGGATATGTTTAATTTTTTTAATGTCGAATTGCAATACAATTTACGTCCGACCGGAAGCAATCTGCGCGGGAGACTCGGAAGTGATCGGGCGAGCGGTGGGTTACTTAAAAGGGTAGGTCCTTGCCAGCACGTTCCTTCAAATGCCGCAGCATGCTTTGAAAACGTGGCGGCTATCTTTATTCTGTTAAAGACGCCCGGCTGTCTGCGGCATTGCGGTCGTTGGCTTGATAGTCATTGTACCTACATGTTTTTATTCAGATGTTACAATTTTTTTTTTAATTCGTTGATTTTATAGCTATTTTGACTATGAACAATAACTGAGCAATACATGTTTTTTTTTTATAAAATTGGGTTTTTATTACTCAGTGCATAATAATAGTACATAAGACTCACTAGGATTACTAAGACGAGTCATCAACGGTCATAATATTAGTTGTATGACCGTTGACTGGCAAGTCCTCTGAGGACTCAAATTTGAACCCATTAATATTATAAATTACTCCGTGTTTCGGAAAGTACGTTAAGTTGTTCCTCCGCCTGATATCTCACCGGTCGTACCATCGGTTTAGTAAGAGAGAGGGAATAGAGAATGCACTTCGCATACACTTGTGCACTTATAATATCTCCTTCGTAGTTTTCTAATCCCTATTGAGATTTACCAAAGATTCCATAAGACTCCAACGCCACTAATAAAAAAATGTTAAATTATAGATGGTGCAGGCGGGCAAATCTACCTGTCGGACCTGCAGCGCTATTTCTCGGGGCTAGGCAACGCGCCTCCCGAGGGCTCGACTGGCGCGGCGGGCGCGGCCGGGGCTGCGGGCGCGGCGGGCGCGCGCGTGGAGCTGGCGGCGGCGCTGGCCTCGTCCGACGTGGTGAGCACGGCCAGCGCGGCCGGCAACGCGCCGCGCCTGGCGCCGCACCTGCCGCCCGCGCCGCCCGGCGCCGCCCAGGACGATGTAAGGACCACCCTGCTCTCACCGCAGTTCGCGCAGGTGAACCTTCACGTATAGCGCTCCAGTCCCCCGGCTGCGGCTCGTCGCCTTGGGACTCATCTCGCGTCTGGCTTCGTTACGTTTACAAAAGAAGCGCACTCACCATCATTCTTTTATGCTTGAATGGTTTGTCGGTTTGGGTGATTTCCTTTCGGTTCGTTTGTGCTCATACTATTTTGGCGTTTTAGGTGATCTAACCGATACATGTATATTCACTGATTTGCTTGTTACTAATAAACTACTCATTTATCGTCTATGCCTTGCTTATAAGAAGGACTTTTACTAGTTATGCATGGTACTTACCATAGAGTATTCAAGAAAATATAGAGTGATAACGTCAACCACTTTGCCTTGTGCGGAGCGAAAGCAGGTCTCACCATAGAAATGTTAAAATGTCATTTTTTCAAATTAAGTTTTCTAAACGTTTTTCAAAATTTAACTCAGCAGTTAACCATGATATAAGCTAAAATGTAACTTTTTCGCTCTTGGAGCCTAGTTGAACCGCAGTCGATCGAGGTATGATCGCAAACGAAGCTCGTGTCGCGGCCGCATTGTTCATATCCGTGCTCACAGTTCATATTTCTATAGGGTTGCTCTATATTTTCTTATATACTCTAAGGTACTTACCTATAAGCAAAAAGCAATAATAAATATTTGTCCGACTGTTTGTTCCAAGTAATCTTCAGAACAGTTGGACTAATTTTGATGGGACATTGATGAAAGGATGGGGAATGTGTCCAGCTAACATTAGAGTTAGGCTATTTTTTTACTTAAAAGATACCGCTCAAAATAAATAAAAACCTAAAATTAGGGTTGATAAAATTAGGCTGATTGCCTTCTTTAAGAAAGGTTTAGCTGAAAAAGAAGCGTAATTCTACATCAAGTGGAGACCTTAACCCCTCCGTTTATTACAAGCTTTTATTTAACTTGTTTAACTAAAATGTTTATTACGTTAATTTAATCTAAGATTGCCCATGAATACTATTACAAAACAGATTACTAATTTATATAATTAATTCTTCCTTCGTAGTAATACTAATTTATATTTACAAATCAATGGAGTCAAAAAACAAAATTAAATAAAGCTAAAACAAAACTAACGACTTAAAATTAAAACGAAGAAAAATAAACCTTAAGTTACGGTTAACGATTACAACCAGGCGTATCGTATGCACGTTTACGGTAACCGCTTATCATCCGGTCGGCCGTATGTTTGTGTGCCACCTCAGTAATGTAACAGTTTGGACGCAATAAATACAATTTTAGGGCTCGGGCCGTGAGATATACACACAAAATATAGTGACCCTTGTAGACAGAGCTTCTTTTAGTTGTAATAATTAGGCTCGAATAATATTTTTATAAGATGCAGACTGTAACCAAACGAAGGGTATTTAATGTTTGAATGTTTTATTTGGACAAAAATCGGTTGATCCATTGTAGTTCCTGAACTACTTGACCGATTTTCATAAAATGGGGTATCGTAAGATTAGTCATGCAAATATCGTAGGTTGTATAAGAATTATGAGGTCGCGTCAGACTAAACTCTCAGTCAGGCTTTAGTACTAACCTTTTTATAATAATAATCATTACATTAATATTGTATATATTTCTATAACAGTTCTCATCGTCAAGCTCTATACCATAAGGCTTTTATTTATTATTGTATCAAAACCAACTTATTACATTTCAGGCTGCGAACCAGTTTTCTTCAGCGTTAACTTCTGGTCAAATGGGTCCTGTGATCACACAATTTGGTCTACCTTCAGAAGTAACAGCGGCTGCAAACACAGGAGATATGCAATCTTTCTTTAAAGCGCTTGAAAACACGTCAAATTCGGCCGATAGTAAGTCTAAAGAAGATGACAAAAAGAAAGACGAAAAATCCAAAGACGATAAAGGTGACAAAAAAGATGATGACGCAGAAATGTCACTTGATTGATTTGGTGTTAATTATTTATACGCATTTTCACGATGTAACATGCATATTTTGTTTTTATTTTTGTTTAATTTCTGTAATTAACTTTTCAAATATATAGTTTTCCTGTGCGTTTAGTTTTAATAATATTTCCCCAAAATCGAATAGTTTATTAAACTTCTCTAAAGTTTTTAAAGGTTTTTTAGGTGCCCGATTTATTAAGTTATTAACGAGTAATAAAAAAAAGAAATTATTCTTCAAACCTACTACCTAAATTAATTATTGTCTATACATAGCGATATAAACTTGTAATAAGAGTAATTTATTGTAAAAATATTTAATAATATACATGTAAGTAAAAAGTAAATCAAAGAAACAAAGTTTTCAGAAAATCACGTATGTTTTTTACAACAATACAATCGCTGCTCTGAACAGCATGGCTAAAGACAAAGCAATTTTTAGGCATCATATTTTTTTCCTTTACCGAAAACGAATTTTAGGTTATAGTTAGAGGACTATCTAAGTACCTATACTGACACTACACAGAAGAAAAAAATATGTCTAATAAAGGCGGTTGCTGTTTTTATCACGCGTTATTTTCAAAGGAATACGCATTGATTTCTTATGATTAATATCTAGAATAATATATGAATAATATATAGATAGCTTTTTGTTTAAACCAGTGCTGAGTGCTCGGAGAACCTTTTACTCCAGTCCAGCTCGTCTGGAGTAATACCTTACACCAGTAGCGAGAGCGGAGTCAAACTGGAGAAAAACCAATGGCACAGTCAGTGGATACAACTGACTTTTAACATTTTTAATGGGAACAGTATTCCTACTGTTGTATTTCGTACGGTAAGAGAATTGGAAGTTTAATCCCTTCCCTTTCATAATCACGCACAGTATTATTGTATTGTCTTACGGTACCTATTGTAGTCGTCTGTAGGTTACGGTGACCGCTTACCATCAGGCGGGCATCACGCTTGTTTGCCACTCAAGTATAAAAAACCGTACGGGTTGATAACTTTTTAAGGATAAGTTACGCCTGTCTCGGTCGATCCGTAGATATGTGGCTAAGAACATATTAAGATCCCGTCATTTGTTTTGTGATCGAGACTCTGACCTCCCGTTTAGAGATAACATTTTGCTGTGCTGACGCGCAATAATTTCGTCCTGCCCGTCCGTATATCATAGCCATTTTGCTAGAAAACTACTGGCACTAGTATCGATGCTGAAAATATCAACTTATTGACATGATTTGCGAAACGGTTTATAAGTTATTCACTTTTCGAGTTAGCTGTCGCGGGTTCAATTCCCGCACGGGCACGGGACAATTTATTAGTGTGATTGACAGATACTTCGATCTGGTTGATTTTGCATTGTGAAAGTATGTCTGTAACTGTAATAAGACAATTCAGGAGAAAATCCTATTTAAGGTTAACATCGGCTTTAGTGCTATCATTACAGAGTAGGTAATTGTACTTAGGTAATCGAATATGGCAAGACAGAAATCAGGCGCTGCAACATGACAGCTTAGAAATTAGAGGGGTACAGGGGGGAGGGTCTGGCATATAGAACGGAAGTTCACAGACGGAAAAAAAATAAAAAATGGATCTCGTTGTATGGGTATGAGATCCCTATAGTTGGTGGCGCTTGCCTGAGTTCGAACTTAAGAGTTGTCTTGCTAGTCCAACAGTCATTACTAGGCTATCAGTGTTAGGCTACCTCTACGAATTACGGGGATTGAGCGGTCAAAATTCATGACTACGCACAGTGACTACGTGACCTCGCGGACAAAATTAAGGATTTATGCAATAAATACATACCTACACAAATTCACGCCTTTATTCCTTTTTTATGCAGTAAGTATTAAACAACATTACACTTACTTGAACATACTTGAATTAATTTTGAAGTTAAAAAAAGTATGTTTCAATTTTATAAGTTTCTTAGTACCTAACTATTTAGTAATCTGTGTTATGTTGCATTGTTGCAAAGCATCATTATCTATCTCCTAAAATATTTTGCATTCATAAAGTTAGACCTTTTAAAATATGTATATTACAATATAATTAATAGGCTGCTAAATGTAAAGATCTTAGAGTCGGTAAGCTATGGTATGGCTGCTTTTAGCACTCGCCCATGCCTGCTTCTTTGAGCCTCTATGATATAAATCTTAACTTTGATAATTATTCTCATAACGATATTATTTTTCAAATTTTCCCGCAATATCGGGTTGCTCGAAAGCAGTTTTCACATATATAAGGGCGCACTCATTATACAAGAGTCATTCTATGCCTTTTATGTTTGGATGGATACGCATAGAATACGCTGTACGCAGATAGCGAAATACAATTTTGTAAAAACATGTATTGTAAACTTTATTACGCAGAGGTAAGAATCATAGTACCTTGCATTGACAATGTATACATATACAAACATCTGTTCGGCTAGCTTGATATTTTCTACGTAATACCTACTTTCAGTTTGGTAGTAATATTCATTCTCTATCGGAGTTCAGCGCGGTGCGCGCGTTTCCTTGGTAGAGAAATATATTTCGTACAAATATGTTTAGATGATTTTTACATTTATAGTATAATTTGCATTGAATATCAAGAGTGTAAATAGTGTTGTGTATATGATTATGTAAACTAACGTTATAAATAAATTGGTGTAATGGAACGTGTACAGGTTTTGCAAGATGTATGAGTAACCAATGACCGCAGGGCATCCCTGCGCGGGGGCGGAGAGGGTGGGGGAAGGGGAGACCAGATTGCCAACTACATTGCGGTGGGTTTTTGGACTTGGTTTATCTCGGACTCTATCAAAAGAATTTGACAAGTAAGTATATTTTGTAATAGGTTTTACTTTTGTTATTCTAGGTAACTACCTATCTGTTTCATAAAATACTATTTAGGTATGTAAGTAGGTAGTGGTACCTACATTTAATTAGGTCGACTCACACTAGATAGAATATGATTATCATGATTAGCTTATAATTTGCAATGAGTACCTACGTATTAAAATTAAAGCGATAAATTTAGAGGCTAGATTTTATCGAATTAGTTATTCACTTATTATGACCTGACAAAACACATATTTTGAAATTGAAATATTTCAATTCCAAAATTAAGTAGGTACTTAAGTATCTACCTAATCATTATTACCTACACGAGAAACTTATCTGCTGTGCAATACAGCTAAAATGTTATTTAGCCGCGAATATAGGTAGGTATGTAGGTAAGGTGATTTCAGTTTCAATAATTAATGCGAAGCATTCCGCGGTTGTGACGAATACAAATCAATTCTTGTTAGTTCTAATAAAATAATGTTTATAAAGTTGGTTTTGTGAATAAACAACGTATTAGATATTAATTCGTGTCAGCAAAGCAAGCGACGCGAACGCTCGGCGACCTCGAGCGATGGCGCGGGGAGTGCGGGGCGCTGGGGAATCCTTCTGGCGCCAGACCGGCCGCGGCATCGGCGTCTACCCGCACCCCGCCCTCCTCCGCCAGTGCCCACACCCGCACAAGCCAACTCGAAATAGATGCACGGTGATTTACGCCTCAGGCGTATGAGTAAATATGTTGCTTGCCTGCCTGCCTTGGCACGTCCGCCCGCCCCCGCCGCATGCCGATCTCCGTCCCATCTCACAACTAACGTTCACCAAACTCGACGATGCTGCCGAAGTGCCTACCTACATGCAAATTTTCAAATTTTTCTCGTTGATTTGTGTAAGCTTCAATAGTCAACAATAACACATGTAAGAGATTGAGAAATTATCAAGTACTATTTGATTGTATAAAATTATTATAAAGGTACCTATCATAACGCCAGTCATTAAAGAAAAAACAGTTGGTAGTAACATAATAGCGGGCTGTACCTAAAGCCTAATTCACAACTCGAGACTCGTGAATAAATGCGGAATTACCTTTCGTATAATGAGTCTACGATCTATAATAATATAAAACAGTTCCGTGACTGACTGACAGACAACGCACAGCCTAAACCGATGGTCCTAGTCTTGAAAATTGGAGGAAATATTCCTTGAGTACCCTAGACTCTAGGCTGCATCTCTAGGGCCTAGAAATGGACTAAGGAAGGGTTTTTAGAAATTCCATTCGTAAGAGGACAATCAGGGTGAAAATATCCGAAATCTACGCGGACAAAGTCACGTACAAAGGGCGAAGCCCTAGTAAGTAATAAAAGAATATCCTGCGCGAGAACTTCAAATCATACAAAATATTACAGATGCACAAAAGGCTTAAAAAGTATCAGGGGGAGCTGCAATGCAATAGGTAGGTATATTTAAATTTTCTGTTTTTGGTGTAAGTACCTAACAATATAGTTTACAAACGCATTTCTTGTTATTGCAATATTACGGGCTACGGACGAAATAGACATTACATTTTTTTTAAAATTCTCAATGTATTTTACTTTGTCTTTAGCATATTATGAAATATAAATTCAAAAAACCCGCAATACAATTAGGTACTTATACCTATTTTTTTAGCTAAGAACACTCGATCAAGTCACCTTTTACATAAAAAAAACTAAATAAAAATCAGTCCATTTGTTTCCATTCGTTCGCCACAGACAGATACACAGACACGTTAAATAACACCCCTCTTTTTGTGTCGGGAGGTTAAAAATTCTGTTCACAGTAAAATACTGAATTTTTGTTTACGAATAGTGTAGATATCTGAAACTTCGTAATTCTTCTTGAAAGTCAGCTTCTATTGAGATTTATTTCAGGTTTTTTGGCCCTCAAACTTCTGAAATAAAGGGTGGGAGGAGACAGAATTAGATATTCGTAAGAAGCATAGCTATATTAGCTATGGATTATCCCCATTGAGAAGCTTTTTTTAATCGCGGTTCGCTTACAGTGAACGAGAGTACTTGGCGACAATGGCCAGGAACTATAACAAAAAAACATGGTAAGACCGGTCCCGCAGGTTTCTCCCAAACTTGGTAGACTGTCGATTAAATCCGCCGCCATAATTCATTCATTCTATACCCTAGTACTTTTTAAATCGGAATTATATTATTTAGTTAATAACTAACCGACATGAATTTAACCGTCAAAATTTAAATAATTCAATATCTTTTTGTAGGTACGGTGCTACTAGCATTTTTATTTTTTAAATACGACGACGGGACGATAATGGCTGAAAATAAAATAAATAATAAATAAAAGAGAAGATATTTCAAGTAATTGATTCATGGGCGTATCCAACTTTTGGATTATGGGAGAGGGGGGAGGGAATACCTACAAAGCTTTTTGCCCAGGGGGCAAATCAGAAATTTCCTTTTGGTTTACGGGGCTACACCTATTACTAAAATGCGTTGAATTGTAACAAAAAAAGCATAAAAAAATCAAAATTCTTTAGATAACTTTTTTAAAGTAATTCAAATTGTTTTTGTATTCGTTGCTTAAAATCATCATTCTTAAGGGCACTGAATGGTCATGAACTCTGACTTCGTGCCCTAGCGACCGAAATTATTAAGAATCAAAAACAACATTTATTAGGTATTTGATTTAAAAGTTGGATAAGTAAGTAATTTAATATTTATCTGTTATTAAAGCGGAAGTAAATATAGAGCTAAGACACGAAGATGCTTTTAGACACATTGATTTAAATCCAGACGTTATTTATTATATTATCTTCTTCTATTTAATTAGACAAACACAATATAATTCAGTATATTTTTTTTCAATTTACTAGCTAAGTAGCTATTAACGAGCATTAATGTTATCAATTTTTAAAAATACGTTCGAATTTCGACCAGTCGGCGACTTCTATTCAGCACTTTTTAAAGTTAAAACTTTGCAACCCTTTTTAAGAATAAGCACGCGCACGGAGGAATATGAGATTTCAGATTTGGCAAAGTTAAAGGTTATAAGGAGAACTGCAGAAAGTTTAAATTAATATAATCTATAATTAATATGTTCCGGATTCAGGTAGGTATGAGTGTAGGACATACACTCATGGCAAAGACGGAACCCTTATAGTTTCGTCCTGTCCATCCGTCTTAGAGCTGCCATCCGTCCGAGATTCCTTGGATTTGTTCTAGTATAGAGGGCATCCGGGGAACGTCTGGGAGGGGTTTTTTAGATAGTAATGTCAAATCAACGTGTTACCCGGACACTTTCAGGCTCCGGCGCCCGCCACAACTGCCAATCAATCACTCGCATTCAGGGGCGTCCGGGAAAGAATTAAAGTTCTCCCAAATGTCCGGGGATGGCAGTCCTAGTCTGTCCGCATGTCACAGCTATTTTACTCGGAAGCTACTGGTACTATATCGATGAAATTTTTATGGTTGGTGTCTTCTATGAACTACAAAACACCAGTATTCTGTAGCGGTTCGTAGAAAACACCAACCATGATTAAAATTATAAAATAAAAGAACTAGGTGTGGCACTCCATGGGTACATGTAGGTACTTACACTACTTACCCGAGGTATGATATTTTTTAACACAAGCGAGATGAATTTGAAGTAGTAGAATCGAAAAAGATCTTTCAACTAAATAAATTATATAGTTTTAATTTGTATTTGTATTGATTAATTAATTTATATTTAACGTATTTCGGTCGAATTTCGATCACTGGATCACAAACTACTATCATATCTTTATTATATCATTATCACCTATATTATCACCTTTATTTAAAAAAATTGCTAATGCGTAGGTAATTCCTTTGTATATGCTCCATGGGTAATTCTGTTTGTAATATTGTTATTGTTACCCTCGTTGCACGAGTCTGACTTGCGCTTGACTGGTTATTTTATCGATCACAGTTATGTTCCGCGAATTATAGAACGCTAATTAATTTATTGAAGAATTCTAGTCTCTCACTTTTTAGTCATGCTATTTATTGAAAGTTTTCAAAAGCCATGTACCTACTTAATTCTTAAAAGATAAACTTACTGACGTATTTATTTCCATTAGTGAATTAATTCATATAATTCATGCGTAAGAGGTCATTTAGGACGCCGCACGCTACCGTCACTCATTACTTAGTGAATTTAAAGTGGTCTATAGCAACTTTGAAGTATCTATCTGCCTATTGATAGAGTTTGTAATTTATAATGATCAATCAATCATTTAACTGAGATTTTAGGTGCTTCTAGGTTAATTTATGACACATTGGTCTTGTTTCTATTTTTATTCTTGTTTCTATGTTTCTATTTTACAACTTACCATAAGTTGGAAATTTACCATGATTAATCAATACTTAGTCATGTAACAATCTAGTGTATGAACAGATTTTGATTCAGTTACATTAAGGCCTCTGCCTCGAATTTAGCGGGCAGCGGGGCGGCAGCGGCGGCGGCGCGGGCTGTCACCGTTTTACTGGAGCGCACCGCTCGTTGCCCGCCCCCGCGCCGCTGGTTTTCGAGAACCGTTCCATTTGATTTTACGCATAAAATCCTGCCGCTCCCGCGCCGCCGCCGCCGCCGCCCCGCTGCCCGCTAAATTCGAGGCAGAGGCCTTAGTCTTGATATTACTAATTATTCAGGGGTAATTAGAAGGGAGAATTAGAACATTCTACATATAAAAACTGAGACTGAGATTGAATTGAGAACAGGCTCTTGTTTTTTTTCGATTGTTAAGCAAATTCGATTCGACAGACAATCAAGAAACAGCCTAAATCGCTGCTGGGCCCACAACATTGAACTACCTACTCACGAATACAATTTACGTTTTACGACTCATAAACTAACGGATAAACACATAGCCAAAATATACTTATGTAAATAGCAAATATATTTACACTATAAAAATACATGAAAATTTAAAGTTGGAATCGAAGTTTGCGGATATAATCTCCAGCAATGAATGGTTAATCCAGCATCTGCTGACGGAGACTCGAGGCCTACCCGAATTTTCCCTCGAGTCACAGAATAGATACAGACGCCTGTGTGCGTGTTACGATCCATGGTATAAAGATAAAGAGATTTCTGTTTTTTGGAGCATTTTTCACGAAATATTTGGAGCACTTTTTGCTGTACCTATGTAATAAACTTACATCAACTTTTTTGTCTAGTATTTGAAGAACTATGAAATTTTCAAGATTTGGAATAGATTGACTGGACTAAACATTTTTTAAAGTTATTTCCCTGATAAATATTTTATTATTTTTCAGCTTATGGACCATGAAGATGACCAATTAAATATTTTACCTATTGCACTATCGATGGCAGTGTACGAAATGGCTATAGTAGTTTTTTATTTGTCATTCCTATCTAAGTTTTGTTAAAGTTCCAAATCACTATGAGTACTTTTTTATTCGCTCATAGTAATACGATCGACGAGTTACAATTAGCAGAAATAATAATTATCATCACCTTAAAAAGGTAATTTTTTATACCTTGGACTTTTCAGTTATGCAATTAACACGATATTTTCACTGGAAATTCTAATCAACAGCAATAATCCAGTGGCTAGGAGCTTGTTATTCGTCATTTCTTTTCTGAACAACAAACGTTTTTTGATTCTGTTACTAAGAAGCTAAGCAACAGCAACGCCCCTATCTATTAAAAATACTCGTTATTAAAGTGTAGAGGGAATTGAAATGTTCTTGGAAATATCGGAATCATAATGATAAAAGGTTATACATGTAGTAAGTATGAGTTTATTATAGCGCCAATTGGCGAACGGACGGCGCGTGCTTGGGGGTATTCCGAGAATCTCATACTGACTGAACACAACAGTTATTACTACCATTATGTTGAACTGCTTTTAACAAAACCTCAGAATAAGATAATATTTTGCTAATAAGCAGGGTCACGCTTTGACTGCGCATTTGATTTGGAGGTAGACATAGATACTCGAAGCTAAGACGGTTGACCGGAAGAAAATTTCAAACGAAGATAGAGACAAATGTGCGAATAATTAGATTTTGTTGCATATTATTATATATAATTATTATCATACCTATCAATGAAATTTATCTGTTTTGCTTCGGAGCTAAAAAACGAAACCGTCATTGCTAGTGTAGATAATTATCTATTACAAGCATTAGTGTTACTAGACTATATGTATGACAAAAATCCGTCCAATAACCAACCAACTAAAGGATTCAGTTATAAGATGAGAACACAATTGACCACACAAGTTTGATTTCAAACACCTGCTCAAATAAACGGATGACAAATAAAAAAATTAAGTGTATGGTTTTGCGGTGTTCCTATTTCCTACTGCTCAAGTCATGGAAATTAAAGGCTCGCCAACACAGACTGGAATGGCGGCCAACCTCAGGTATACTCGTACCTATACTTGGTCCTTGCTAGGTTGTTAAATACGTTTGGACAGCATGACTCCCTAAAAATCAAAGCTCGACGAACTAATTAACTATACAATAAATACTGATATAAGGTTTAATCGGCGCCCATTCCAATCTCGCAGATTTTAAGTCAACCGACACGCAACGTACCAGTTTCTTAGTTACACCAGATAAGCACTGATGCGAATCTAAAGACTGCCAGGTGTACTCAATGTATCAATGTGTTAAATTAATCTAAATTAATCAGAAATTGATGTGAGAAACGGGTAATGTGGGTCGCGCAACTTGGAAGAGACCTTGTCCAGGACCAATCCTCAAAATTCTTTTTTCTATTGCTTATATTTCACGATATAAACATAAACAATAGAAAATAGATTTTTTCGTCTATTACGATCAACGTTTGGTCAAATAATATACCTACTTCCGTGTTTATTTATACCTATACTACGTAGTACTACAACTACAATTAGGTACACTCCTATTGTCATTGATGAAGCAATCATCGCGTAAATGTTTGACAAATACACAACACTGGCAACAGATGAATAATCCTAATTATTATATTTTATTCGACTAGTGTTCAACAGA
Source organism: Protodeltote pygarga (assembly GCA_936450705.2). Lineage (NCBI taxonomy): Eukaryota > Metazoa > Arthropoda > Insecta > Lepidoptera > Noctuidae > Protodeltote > Protodeltote pygarga. The sequence continues at coordinate 6,229,010 of OW388249.2, read as the reverse complement.
ATCGGAATTCCTTTTCTCAATCGGAAATCTTTGGATTCGTGTCGGTACTGTTATTGAAATCTGACACTCAATTTTCACCTTTTACGCTTGATAATGCGATTAAATGTTAATATAAAGTGACATCTACTTATACTTACAGCTTTGTTATATTTTACAACATTAATAGCTGGTCTTGTGTTTTGAATATGATAGCTATTTAAAATCGAAAGAAAAAGTGGAATTAATTTTGAACAATGCCGAATACTACTACTTTACAGAATAGAGTAATATATATCTAATAAAAAACATAAAAATCATCAACTATTACTATTTTACTGATTTATTGACAGTTTATGTGACTAGTACCTAGTATTGAGTATTGACATGATAAGAATTATTTCTTGATTTTTGCATATCATGTGAAACATACCGTTTTTTAGAAAATTGGGACATACCCTAGGACATTATACGGATAAATAGCTTTACCGACTATACATAGATATTTTATTTATAACGTGATCAAAAATATTATGTAGGTCATATTGATAAAAATGCTTTTTAGCGGTTCAGTGATTTAGACGTGAAAAGGTAACAAACAAACAAACTTACTTTCGCATTTATAATATTAGTTAGGATAAAGCTTGAAATGAATAAGATGAAATTATTTACTGGAACCTATTAGGCATGAGACTGGCTTTAGTCACCTGAAACATAAAACACACAGTTAGGTACATGAAAGCGACTGAAGGGGGGTTCCTAATTCTTAAAGTTTAACATACGTAAGAAGGTAGGTAATTCGAACTGCTTTTTATGATAGGTACACTCGTTTTTGTTAGTTATGAGCGAGTCTCCTTTAAATGCACATACCTACTTATACCTAAAATTTTGTACGGGATAAAAAAAAATCTAACGGTGGGCCTTTTGCAAAATACTGTAAGTTTTGACCAAGATATGAATCGGGATAAAACAAAAACAATAATGATTGTAAATCAATGACGCTGGAATATTTACCCAATAAAAAAAAACATACAGTCGAATTGAGAACCTTCTCCTTTTTGGAAGTCGGTTAAAAAGTTAATATAATATGTCGACATCCTACGATTTTTTATTTTTCCCGTCCATAATTTTATGTCTACTTTCACCCAATTTCATTTGTGCACTTGATGGAGACTCATACTGTATTTTAGGTTGAATTCTTTTTTTATGCCCAGTTTAATCTAATCAGGCTTAAGAGCTGAAATTGCATTTTTTTAACGAAATAATTTCGGAGATGCGGGTTGCAAGTTGCAACACTTGCAAAGTTGCAACCTCTAGTTATTTTTTAGTCTGTAATAAAGAGAAAATTTGCGTGGGTATTGAGAATGCACCTCGGAAGCGGGAACACCGCGCTGGCGAATATCCAAAAGACGATCCCGACGCACTATCACTAGCACAACACCTCAGCTGAGAGACCATCGATGCTATGAGAAGTAAAACAATGCCAATTCTATTTTGGTTTTACATTTTTCTTTTGATACTCAGCTTAGACAATCATATAAACAAACTGGTACAGGAACTGAGTAGATAGGATATACTTTGTTTCGTTCCGCGTGGATTTTAGGTTTTTTATCCCTTATTTTACGCGCACAGGGTTGGAATTTCCAAAAATCCTTCCTTAGTGCACCTCTAGGGTATGCAAGGAATATTTCCTCCAAACTTCAGCCTCTAGATCCACCGTCTTAAGCTGTGTGTTGTCTGTCGGTCAGACAGTCATGCTCAAAGATATTGGAATTTAATATTTCTATGGTCATGCTACTGTTTTATAAGTATAGATATACCTACATCATAGATAAAATATTTTATCAAAATTGTTATAAAATTTGTAAGCTTCATTAAGGAAAGACTTGTAAACGGTAAATAGTTATTTATTTGGTCAAGTGCTACTCGGCTGGGATGACTCACGAATATTATGGTCACATTCATACAAATGGCGTATTTTAGTCGTTGATACGCGCACGCCGGAATTTGCAAAGAATGACGCCATTCTCTTAATGTCAGTGTTCATATATGTAGATACCTACAGGTATAAATGTGAATGTAACATAATTATTGAAGTTAAATATTGCAGTCCTAGACTTATTGTGACATCTGAGGGATTTTCGTGGTACAGCCTAGCTATAGCCAAGAATAGATTAGCTCGTAAATGGGCTGGCTCGACTAGGGGAGTACCACGCCATCACAGAACACTGATGATCTATAAGATCGTTTGCTTTCTGTGTCATGCCAAATATAAGGTTTTTCCATGATATAGAGAACAAACAAGCTTTCTTGGACTAATAATAATATCCAGTCCCATTTAAAACTAAATTAATCGGTAAATATTTTCAATTGGCAGCCGAAAGACTAATAATGTGAAAAGTAACAAATTCTATAGACCTAAGTAGTTACATAATATTTTAAAATACTAAGTATCTAGGTATAGGTACTATGAAGTAATATGTATTACACGTTATTTTAATAGAAAAACATATAATAATTATAACCTAGCCTCATTTATTAAGTAAGAATGAGAGAAACCTCCTCAAACATCAGTGATTAGCCGGAGTGTGGTGTTTCTGCATGGCATTGGCATGGCGCGGGCGGCAGCGAGTTGGTGGCATAGCCGTCTGACAAGTTATCGATGACCTGGTTCAGAGGGAAGCCCGAGCGAAGGTGGGGAGAAGATGCGGACGATTCTGCATTCGCACTGGATCGCAAACTTGTTTAATACAATAAAGTCGTTCACACTCAAGAACATATTTTCTAAAGACACGTAGTACCTACTGACTAGTAAAGTAGGTACGTAATTTGAGTAGGATTGACGTTACGTTAAGTAGTTTTGAAAAAATAAATAAGTAGCTTCCTAGTTAATAATAATGGTTTCAATCAGGAACGTTATTCACACTTATAACGACATAATAGGTATAAAGATATTATTTTGTTATAAAGTTAATTCCAGCAAGCTAAGCTTGTTACAGTCGCCACCAAGACTGGTTTCATGGTTTCCCGCCCACGCGACTTTGTGGCGCCCGGTTGGACTCACATATTTACTGAACAGCTGCGTTGCCAAATGCTACAAGTCACTCAGACGAATTGTTTTTATCCAAAGTTTTACCTGTTTATTTCGATTGACGATGGCGTCTCAAAAGACTTATTTGATATATGCACCTATCTACTTAACTTACCTAATTAGCAATACAATTTTGATTTTTAATTATGGGCCAGTGGCAGTGAGTAAAAATTTGCCTATAGGTACCTAACCTAAGATTAGATTTTTGACTAAGAAAGTGACACCCAAGCAGGGGCGTGCACAGACATTTTCAACAGGGTAGGCAGGCATAGGTAACTACATGATACAAAAACTTACTTTCATTGGGACAAATACCACTTTTTATGGTAATAATACCTACTACCACTACGTCGCGTCGGCGTTGTACCCTTTAAATATAGTTGTGTAAGTAGGTACGTGCGCGCATATTTCCAGGCCGAAAACACACACAAACATCAGCGCATCATCTTACTGTACTATTGTACTGTAAAGTGTATTTCATTAATAAAGACATACCTGAGCAGATAGTTGTAGTCTTCATAGAAAAATAAGGATATTGATTGCATAAACATATAACAATGATACAACAAATACCTACTGCGTGCGGCGCGACTCGCGCGCGGCATTGACCAGCCAAAAAATAATACAACAATAAAACTCCACCACTTATCTTCGTTCTGTACACTGTATGTTGTTTATAAATACTTTATCTAAGTCAACTATGTTGATCGAATTGACTTACCAATATTAACTTTTCTATAGTTTGGTTTTTAACGCAATTTAACAAACGACAAACACAGAAACACTGTAGATTTTAACTTCTGCAAACAAACAGCCAGCACTCCTCTCAGTATTTTGATATAATTTATTATTATCCATATATAAAGGTAAGTTAGCAGACTAATCAAGTAATTTAAAATCAATGAAAATTATAATAGATAAAACTTCAATTGAAAACTTTTGACATTACGCATTGTAAACAGCTGGTGTCACAGAAGCGATGTGATTGGTTCTCCGCGCACGAACTTGAAGTAATTCAACCAATCACATGTCAGTGTGGATACATCCAGCATGACATGTGATTGGTTGAATTGGTAGAAAGATCCACGTGACTTACTGCGCGCATGCGCGTTATAGGATTTGGTCTATGAGACGATAGGCAAAAGAAGTTGTGCCGGACTTGCAAGTAGCAACGTTTCTTTGAAGGCGACCAGCGCGGGATTCAGTGTTTACGTGCGTAATGTGCCAACAGATGGCGTTAGGGTTGCGAATTGATATTATTGAGCGTTATAATTGTGTAATTCTGTGTAATTATATTGCGATTTTAACAATTAGATACATTATATAGAATATATTATAATAATATTAATTAGAATTTTATCAGGGTAGGCAGTGCCTTTTTGCCTATATGAAGTGCACGCCCCTGCACCCAAGCAATAAAATTAGTTTAAATGATTTTGAAATAATATCTAAAACAATCTTAGACTAGTTCTTGAGTGTAGTCTATGCCAGGGGACACACAGAAACAGACACTCCCCGTGGCGCATAGCTCAAGGTCGTAATGTGACGTCGCGGTCGTCGGCAACAGGCGGTACCTAAGCCAACCAAACAACGCAACAAGTGCCCGCTCCCCCGCACTTCACATACCTTTCGCGAAACAGCACTCAGCACTGCCGTCATACAATACAAAATCTAATTAATTTTTGATCAAAACAAGCGCGGTAAACTTGCAATGAGAGTTAACTAAATTCAGTAACTAATAGATATGACATTATTTCCAGTTAAGACACGGGTTCTTCATTACTATAGATAGGTATAGCTTTTTTAGTACAATTTATACTTTTGTTGTAATCGAAAAAGGACTCATAATGTCGATTCAATTTACAATACTACTATACCAACAATCAACTATTTTGAGTGGCGTATAAACTTTGAAGGGGGTGGCCAAACCATACAAACAAATAAAAATTAAGTAGTTGTTATGTTAAGCGAAGTTCCAACATCAAAACATGACAATATTATCACGGTGTACAACACAGACTTATATTGAAATATGTAGGTATGTGGTGTCCAAACATTACAAATACGCATAGAATTGAGAACCTCCTTCTTTTTGGAAGTAGGTTAAAAAGCCAACGTGAGACTAAAATTCATGCACCAACAACACAAATCCTACTAAATACTATAAATGTGAAAGTTTGTGAGTTCAAAAACGACTAAACGGGTTTAAATGAAACTTGGCACATTGGTAAGTAGTTATGTCCCATATTAAATACAGGCATACTTTTAATGCCAAAAACAGACAGAATTGCGGGCAAAAGCTAGTAATTAATAATTATAATTATTGGCTGAGAAACAAGTTTGTAGGTAGTGCTGGTTATCGGTATCGCTCATTTCCTGACCAAGTTGTGTTCTTAATCGAGCGACTGCGTGCTATCCTCGAAACGCGTGCGTCATCGCCTCCGCACTAGGTACTGATAAGCGCCTACCAATTATCATTGCAAATAATGTTGTATTATTCGTTCGTATCTAGCTCGAGTGCCATGAAGTTTCTTCACTGAAAATAATCACTAAGTACGTAACTCTGCGACCATAAACATAGATTAATGCTCGTATTATGCCCAGCTTATTTGTGTAGGTAAACAATGAACATATAATATAATTTCGATAAAAGGTCTTACCGATAATAAGTTCACGAGATAAGTTAAATATAGGAAAATGCCAACAATAAATTAATTAATCGTATTATAAATTTATGAACTACCGATTCTACAGTTCTTCGTAAATAGGTTTATTGATACTTGTATTGCATCAATGAAGGCTTCAACCTTTGTTTGTGATAATAATAATTTACATAATGTTGATGGCGTCAAAATACGTAGGTACCCTGCAATAGAGAATGTAGTGGACAGGGTGGCACATAAAACCGATACCCGCGTTTTATTCGAGCGCAACCGTTACGAAATCAGTGCTGCATGAAAATTACCTACATTGCTTTTGATGTCGATACTATAGTGATATAAAACATCCCGCATTCATTCATATTAGCCATCACCAAAATCAGAATCAGACGATCAAGTACCCAATACCCATCTACTTACCTAATTGTCATTATTGTGTCCGGTACCTACCGACTTAAGTAGGAACTGTTGGAACTAAGTACCTGTTGAAAATGTAGCATTGATTATAGGTACTTATTCTAAGCATTTTATATGTTAAAGCACGATTCATAATTTTGTTTTTGATCTCAAATTCTCAATTCATGTTAGGTTAGGGTTAGGATAGTAGGTAGGCTTACTTAAGCTATATTGTTAAGTTTTAACTTATATCTACATAATCTGCATTAAATATACCTACGATACAATGTAGTTTTGTCAACATATTTGTCAAATGTCCAAATTGTATAGGTAGGTACTACCTATTAACTCGATGTATTAAACTTAGTATGTACATAAATAGGTACAGTAAACGCTTCTTTGAATCATATTGATGTAGCAACTTGAAGATGACTTGAATTGTAGTTTAAGCGCAGGTTAAAGTCCGTGCATATTATGTAGATACGTATAAATAGATTACGAAGAACAACCGATCCGGTTGCGGTGAAGGAGGGAGATAGATAAAACGCGACATGAATCACTACTTACAGCGGGCGCAGAGTGCGGTGCGCGGGTAGAGACGCGGGGCGGCGCGGGGAGCCGAACGGAACGAAACGAACAACCCAACGACATTACAAACAGTTGAACACTCATCCGCGGCGCGGGAACGTACCTACGTTGTTCCTTCTTTGAATGTACGATAAACGAGACATATTTTCCAACATAAAGACAAAACAAATAAATACTCGTATGTTAATAATTGTTATCGTTTGCTAAAAAGAAAGTGGCGTCGCAATACCGGAGTGCAAGTGAGACTTGTGTGACGATAACACAGGTGTGACTGTGTGTGTGCCGTGTGGCGTGGATCGTCGCGCAATTATTAACGATGATTCACTTGTGCGCGGGTGAAATGCAGCCTATCGGACTTGTTGACATTAGTACTGGAGGCGTCAACAAATGATATAAAGACAGCAGTGATATAATGGTGGACTGATCAATTAAACCGCGGTAAGATTTTATGACTCTGATGGGTCAGTAAATTTTCGCTGGATTAATTATATTAAAGCTTCTACTAGGTACCTATCAAACCGTAGCACCAGGCCAAGATTTAAAAAATAGGTAATATTGAAGTATGTAGATAATCCCCGAATTTCCTGTCATAAGATTCATATAAGTATTTACAAAAAACATTAAAATTAAATACATTTTTAAAATATCTACCTAGGTATTCTACTGTTTTGTTTGTAAAAACGTTTAGATGATCTGGTAAGTTTATAAGAAATATACGTAAGGATACGGTGTTTATCTAAAACATACCTAGGTACTTGCAAAAACAGTAAGTAGGTACTAGGTACTTTACTTATCAATTAAATACATAAAGTTTATGTAAACCGTTTCAGTAAATAAATAAAATGTAATAATCATGGAGCAATGACAATAATAAATACTAAACAATAGGCGAATCTTCATATTTATTAAGATGCTGTTAGAAATATATATTTACACACTTTAAAGGTAGCTAATATAGAATCGTAAGTCAACTTTGACTGATATGTCGATAAAAGTAATATAGTTAATAACGCCAACAACAAATCGTTGAACAATATTATAATACTCGGGAAGTGATAGGTAGAAGCAATGTAAGCTGGCGGCGTGCTGGCGGCCGACACAGGCGTCGCCAGGGCCGCCTGGCTTGGCGCCAGGCCGGCGGGCGGCGGCCGGCCGCCGGGATTCCTTTGTCTCATTACAACACTAGCAGTTAGTGGCACTTGCCTTCGAGATCACTTTCCTAATTTTATACTTCGCATTAAAACCTTCTAGGTCTGTATGGACATCGAACTGTACGAGCGATGTGAAAAGATATGACTCTACTTTAATTCTAATAATATTCCTAATTCATTTGAAATATATTGTCTGATTTGCAGGCTTTCTCTTATACTGACCTCTTCATTTCTGAACTATAGAAATCTTTAGCAATATGTTTCCCTACGTCCCTAGGTATATCACACTAAGCTTCCAAGTCGTTGTTGTATGGGTACCAGTCGCACATATGGAATGATCTGAACGGCATTACGCCAATATTTATTATTAAGACGATTCTTATGGTGTGCGTAAGCGGCAACTGCGTACAGAGTTTATTAGCTTGCTTGTTCTTAAACGAGTGGAGCGGCTTGGTTGTCTCCAGTTCTCAGAAATTGTAACGCCTTCTCGGAACGTACCAACGACGCAACCGTCCACAAACGACTCAAGTGAGCGCAACCGAGGTCGTCCGCCATCGTACTACTACACGCGTTTGGATTGTATAGATAACACTCACACTTCTAAACCCGTATTTCTCACATCTTGTTTTGTGATACGTAAGCCTTCAACTATTTCTAATAAATGTGTGGGTACCGATTAAAATTAATGGTTGCATTACTAACTTGTTATTGGTAAAGAAATTGAATTTTGATAATAAATTATCATACTTAAACACCACGATTATACTCTTACATAATACAATGATATACAGAAAACTAAATAAACCTACCAATAACCGGCATCAATTAGAAAATGTATCTTTAATTCAGTCATATTGTTTTATTTACTATGTAACAATAGCAATTTCGTCAGGTGTAAGGAAAAAAAAAACATAACAGAAAGCAACGCCGACTGGGGATATCCTCGTCTATTAGCGTGACGTCACGGTGATGTCACGCGACACACCGATAGAAATAGCGCGGCACATGCGCGTTGCGTCAACACGTTCACCGCATCGCTGTTTTGTGTAGTTTTTCAACGATGACTTAAAACGGAATCTCCATTTGTCTATATTTTATGATTAAATAAATAATTTTAATTTGAAATCCCCCATCCGACATATAAGTTTCAACTAAAAGTTTAATAAAGAAACGACCACGACAATAAAATAAAAAATAATAACTAGGAGTTTTAACTTCATTAAGTATTTAAATAAAATAGTCTCTTAGTTGCACATAACAACAATATAACTAGGTATAGGATATAACTAGGATAAACTAAACAAATAGCATATATCTACCTACCTTTTATAGGAAAGCGAAGCAGAAAAAATAGGTTAAGTTAAAGTATTAAATTAAAATATCTGTAAGTATAGTGTGAGATTAAGGAATTTAGTTTTCTTATGAGATTATTTATGAGATACCCGTAATATATAAAATTGAAATACTTTGACATAATTTATTTTACATCCAGTCTTTGTGTTATACTTACGGAGAGTAATATTTAAATAGGTACGACTCTATACGAGTTCCATCCAACGTGGAATTAACTCAGCAAAAACTAATAAAAAGAGATGGTGGAAGCCGATCCGTATCAAGGAGTTAGCAGCACGGTTTGACGACGCGTTAGTACCTGCTGAAACTGATATCTAGTATAGAGGATAGAAGAAGAAAGATGATAGGCCTCCCTTTACACCACGACATATTAATAAATAACATTTCAAAAGGAAAAATCGATGGAAGTAGAGGTGGAGGTAGGCCATGACAAAGTATATAGGTATCACAGATCAAAGAAAAAGTGAAGGTCGCGACGTTTAAGGAGGTCAAGGAATTGGCTCATGATAGGGACAGTTGCAAGAAGCTGTATCGATAAGACCGTAGCTCTTAAATTGATGATGATGATGACACTAGAAAGTTTCGCATTTTTATTGTATTTAATGATTTCCATAATAGGTAGGTAGTTTTAGGAATAAAATATAAGTGCCATCCAATTGCTGTGCAAGAAACGCACTGGCATCAGACACTCGCTAAGCGCTTACTGGTCACATTTATAGATAGGTAATATACCGAACCGCTAATTGCAAAAACAAACCATACGCCATTTTTTCCAAAAATTAATGATATTACAAATCGTTTCTTACAAGAAACATCGTTAGTCAAACATCGAGAAATGAGACACAAAAGAAAATCCATTGTTACGCGTTGCCGGCGCCGGCCTAGCGGGAATGACCACACAATTTGCTTTCAAAAACACACTTGAAACATTTACTACGAAAAATGGCCTACCATTTGGGTGATCATCACTCAATCTAAATATGAGTTGAGAATATCTATTTTATTTTAAATATTTTCTCCCCCTATTTATAATACTTTAAAATTTTAATATAATATTAAATACATTATTTATTATTTTATACATATTTAGTTTATATAATACACATACATATATAAATATATATTATATACATAAATTGACATACTTAGTAGTAAATGCGTACGTAAATCCTGCAAATAAATAAAGAATTTAAAAAACTCATTGCTTACTTGTTGCTTGTTGCAGTTTTTTTTGGTTTTTCCTAAAGTTTTCCTTTTGTGACATACGGTAGTCTACAAGTCTAGGTATTTTTATGTAGCCAGCCGTTATTATATCTAGTTTTTTCTCACCTAAGTTCTAACAATCTTGACACATCTCTTATACGTCTATCTTGCATGTCAGTAGATCTTGCTACTTAACGAATACCTAAATGTCAACCACGTGGCAAGCGAAAAGAGCACAAATTGCATTTTTTTGATTCTAGACAATATGACATATTACTTCAATGTTAACACCATATCATTATTGGGTAGGCCCAGGGGGCTTAGCCAAGTTGACTATCTACAATCGATAACGCTATAGAAAACAAAAGAAATGTATAGGATTATCGTTATGTCACGTGGTCAAAACAAACGAATACAATCTAATCCTATACATTTCTTTCTTTTTCTATAGCGTTAGCGATTGTAGATAGTCAACTTGTCAATATAACCATTTTAAATTATTCGCTATTTTAGTAAACTTAGTTGCTGCATTAAAATAGTTCACTTTACCAACACACCAATCAATTGCTTAGTGACGAACAAATACGGTACCTACCTATTTGTTCACGTGAATATTATTATTAGTAGTAAACATTTCCTGATGAAAGTTCTTATTTTAATAACACGTTAGTGACACAATTTAATGTTAGTGGAATTAAAATATGTTTTTTTTTTTCAGGTTATAACGTCGCGGGTACGATGCCGCTTACTCAAGAAAAACGTTTAGATAGTAACTTCGCCAATAACAATGATCACAGCTACCTTCATAAGAAATTCAAAAAAATGGCATCTACGATAGCTGTGTTTCCCGGAAATCTGCCAAAAACAGGAGACACCAGACTTAAGGAAACAATTGTATCGACGACTGCTTGCAACCTATTAATATCTAATGGCAGTATCGCCGCAGCTCACCCAGAAATAGAAAAAATAAAAATAAAAGGAGATAAACAGCATTTAGAAATTCAGGATGTGGAGAAAAATGTACAAATTAATTATAATGATGAAAATAGTAGATTAAGTAATGTAAATAATATTGTTCATGTAACTGGTCAGACCAGTTTTACTGATGAATTTTTAAATAAGACTGAGAATCTTGAAAATGATTTAATCAAAGAAACCTATAGTGGTGGAGTAGGTGGACGTTATGTATGTCCCTACTGTAAATTATCTTGTGCCAAGCCTTCAGTTCTTCAAAAACATATCAGAGCTCATACGAATGAGAGACCATACCCTTGTGTACCTTGCGGATTTGCTTTTAAAACTAAGTCCAATTTATACAAGCATCGGAGATCAAGAACACATGCCCTAAGATTGCAGGGAGCAGACGTATCGGTTGCTTTAAACGAGGACGACTTATCAGCAGGTTCTGAAAGTGATACGTCTATCCCACCTACATCTGTGTCAGAAACTGGTTCTGATGCTTCTATAGTACGCGTTGAAAATGTAGAATCGAATGATTCTTCAGAAATGATTTATGATAATAGCATGCCATCAACAAGCATGAGTCTGTCTTTAAGTGATTATAGTAAATCAAAATCAATTTATAAGCCTAAATTTAGGGCAGCGTTGTATCAAGAAACTGATCAAAAAGTCAAGGTGAAGAAATCGATTTCACCAAATGCTGATTTTCTTACGGAACATATCTCTAAAATTATATCAGATAATGAAGCCATTGTTGACGTTATCGAAACACCATTACAAAAGAAATATGGCAAAATTAAACAAATAGCTGAAAGTAAACAATTTATGACTGACTTAACCGAAATAAAATCTGAGCCATCACCACTCAATCTAACAAAATCTAATCATGACAACGAGAATTCTTTCAGAAAACGATCTCATTCAGAAAGTTTTTCTCAGAATGATCATCAAAAACATCCCTTAAATCCAGAAGGTTCCATTATAAAAGACCTTCTTCTAAAAACTAAAATGAATGGTTTAGCATCTGTAACGAATGAAATAATTGATGGACCACTATTTATTTGTCCTTTGTGTCAGATAATTTATAGAAGTGCAGATAACTTAGAAACACACAGAATGTACTATTGCAAAGGAAGTGTTAGCACTACACACCAGAAAGATATAAAATGTATAAGACCTGAAAACATATTTGTAAGAAGTAATTCTGTAAACGTTAGATTACCGGAAACGACGAATTTCTCACGATCCACCAAATCTTCACCTTCCAGAATTAAACCGGATAATCTAATTATTATGAAACCAGAATCAAATGACGTTGTAACCCCTTTACCATCACCAGGACCATTACTTGGTAATACTAGACTTGTTGATACCCGAGTATCTACAGACTATGCAAGAAAAAATGACAGTCTGAAAGTAAAGCCTATAGCAAGCCCAAAAAGGAGAATTGATAATCGGGCTGAAACATACAGTCCGAGATTGATAGAAAATATTTCCCCAAGAGCAAATGATCTGTATGCACAGGCGAAAATAAGATGTATTGATGCCAACTCTACAACTTTAAGAACAATGGATGAAATGTCACCACATATGAGGCATAATTCAGCTTCGCTACAAATGTTTGGAGGTGAAGTTAAAATTCTTGATCATTCTGGTAGTACAACAACATTACGAATAGAACCTAGCAAAAATCTACTATCACCCATATTGATTCAACAGAATCTATCGCCGTCAAAACTTGGTAATGATGCAGAAGCAAGTAGTGTGGTTGTGAGATCTGGCTTACATTCAGGTGGAACAATAATGCATAATCCCCCGACACCTAAAGAAGTCTTGGGCACCCCACAACCACAGACTCCGAGAATTTCGATATCAATAGCGCCTTCTATGCAGAATTCTAATTTGCCTAATATCCACGATGTAACACACTTTCAATTTCCACCTCTCAGTGCTATAACAGCATTCAATCCCTTAACTTTGCCTCCACTCAGTCCTTCATCTCCGAATGGTGCGACGACAATTTTGCACGGTGGAAAATTAATACCACATGTACCAGGTATACCTGGACCAAACACACCAGGAGTATTTGTTGGAAATCCGAATGCTCAAACCAAGAATGTAAACAATGATATTAATCAAACTTCTGTACAATCTACCCGAGAGGAACATAAAGGAAATTCATTACTGAATATACAATCAGCAAAAGGAACAATCATTAAATATGATACACAGCAATTGCGTAACAGCAAAAGTCCAAATTTAAGATTATCACAAGTTGAGTCCGAGAAGCCAACACCTACTCAAGATCATTTTAATAGTGATGTGCCACATTACATTTCGACTGTTCCTATAATCAAAATTAAAAATGTAGATGAGTCGAATCTAATTTCAAAATCATTTTCGACTAATATAGTAAAATCAGCTTTTAGACAAGATGGAGCTGTAAAAAGAAATTCTGAAGGTGTACCTAGGACTCCCGTTTTGAAAGAGAATGTTAATAATTATCCATCACATAAGTTAAAAAATAGAGAGCTTTTTTTAAATAATTACTCCTCTAAAAACCATGAGCCAAAATTAGAAAAAGAGTTACGTAATTACAATTTTGAAAATCTAATAACAAAGGCTGAAATCTACAACAATCAAATCCTGAGTTCATCAGAAGTTCAAAAAAATACGAATGCTCAAGAAACACCAGCTATTTCAGTTCCTAATGAACGGTCAGAAACCTCTTACTTCCAGAAGAATATAATAACGAAACCTGTAGCAGAAGAGAGAAAATCTAAATTTTTAAGGCCCTCCACTTTACCATTGAAACCCGGAACATTCACGCCAAAAAGACATCATGGGATAACTCCAAATGCTAATACAATGCCACTTGTTTCACCCGAAACTCCTCGCCCGGCTAAAGCTTACGGCCAACTATACTTAAACGGAAACGCCTATACGTATCTAGGATTAAAATGTTCAACTAAAGTATTTTACTGCACAATCAATCGGCCTCAGCCTACGTATGTTCCTAATCAGCATTTTCTATCAATGTATAGTAACTGGCAGGTAATTATTATTGTTTATTTTGGTAATAGCATAGTATAACTTGGAGTTTTACGAGACATTACGATATCGATGATTGTATGGTAAATATTTATAAATATGTTTACAGTTATTATCCGAGCTGACGCCAGACCCGCTGGGATTGTCAGCATCGTCTGCTATGTCTCTTTATGACTCACGTCATCGACCGCAAAATGTAGCCGTTTCTGTGATTAAACAGGATCTTGTATTGACTCATTCATCGCAATGGAATAAAATTTTAAAGGACAACAAACAGGTATTCTTATTATATTTTATTTAACGACGTGAGTTAATGCTTTCCAGCGGCACTAAAAGATTTGTAATTTTTAAGGCACACCATGCTGGTCATAATGACTCCCGTACAATATATTGTGTCTGTAGTGTGACGTTCAGTGTATAAACCTACCCAAATTTTCAGGCTATATTGCTGGATTCAAAGAAAACAGACGAAAATAAATTCCCAGTTTGTGATAACATAACTCCTAAAAAGGAGTTGACTGGTGGGTTTGAAAGTAATGAAGAATATACGTACGTTCGCGGCCGTGGAAGGGGGCGTTACGTTTGCTCAGAATGTGGAATTCGTTGTAAGAAGCCTTCAATGCTTAAGAAACATATCCGCACTCACACGGACGTACGTCCATATACATGTGTACATTGCGCCTTTAGGTAATGAATTGGTTTTATTACTACCTATCTACTTACCTTTACTTATTCAAAGAACTCTTAATGATTAGATTTTGTAGTAAATCATACTATTGTTATTTAAATTAAATGAATATAAGTATCATTATATTCATTTTTTTTACAGATTAACTAATTTTTAATTTTAATTTTACAGTTTTAAGACTAAGGGCAATTTAACCAAACATATGAAAAGTAAAGCACACTATAAGAAGTGCTGTGAGCTAGGAATAAATCCAAATGAAGGAAACGATTCCGAGACTGGAGAATTAGCTCAATGCTCAGGTGAGACTGACGATGACACAGAATCGGAAGGTGATGAAGGAAATGAAGGCGAAACAGAATCTAGTGGTAAGAAAAACATTATTACAATAAAAAAATACTATCAATATTTTATTTCATGGTCATGGTTTACCTGTGGGCCAAATTTCATCTAAATCCGTTCAGCCGTTAAGGTGTAATTGATTAACAAACATCTGGATTCATAAACATCCGAACTTCTACATTTGAGATATCAGTTGAATAGTTCTAATGAATTTTATAATAAAAGAGAAATCGGCCTATGCTCATCAATCTGCATATCTCAAAGACCAAAGCAAAGGCATTCTCTTACAAAGCGAGGTGACAGAGAATACGTCATTATCCGAAACGCTGACATGCTCTGCATATTGGTAATTTGTGGCCTGTTGAAAATTTGCTCGGCTTAATGACTACCGCAAGTGGTACCGGGGGTCTACTGCTTAATCGATCGTGACTATATAAGTTTTATGTACAGATTGTCCCATAATTATTGGATAATCTTAATAAATAGGTTCAAGGCCTACCCAACCTACATGTTAGCATACTCACTAATCGTGAAATATTTTTGTCTTTAATATTGAAATCTTTTTTGGTTTTTATTATTAAGCTGCCTTTCCTGCAGATTGCATAGTTCTTTTTCAAATATTTCACGTAAAATAAAATTGATTTAAGTTCAATTAATCCGTACAAATTGTTCGGAAATAACAGTCAATTATAAAATATATTTATATGGGCCAGATTTGGATAGGTCTAAAGATACGCACATATTGGATTATCCATTAATTACCAGACATTCTGTAGTCCCTAAATAATAAGTATGTGTAAGAATTTGTTTATATTTTCAGACACAGAAGTTTATAAGTCACGGTTACCAGAACATGAAGCTGCTCACTGCTTACTTTCACTTGGAGGTTCTAGACCCACCTCATCAGTTACTCCCGGATTAATAACTAGCGCTCGACCTTCAACTTACCCATATACCCCAGCAGGCCTGGAAAATACAAACACAGATAATAATATAGAAAGGCCAAATACTGCACAAACCTCACCAATCGACCCGAGGCTGAATTCTGAAAATGAGCCTATGGACCTCAGTAAGAATGACATGAAACCAACTCAACATAACATTCCCGAAATCCCAACTGCCAGAGAATCCAGTGTATTAGCATCATTAGCTTCAAATACAGCTAAGCTACCACATCACCATACTCAGTGGACAAACGGAGAACCAATGTTGCATACGTATTTGACGGAAAGAGCATTACATGATTCTAAAATTAAACAAAGTCAACTTACTAGCAGTTTAAGTAAAGTAAGGAAAATTGACATTGAAAAATCAACGTTTACTGATAGTTTCTGCTCTATGGATAGCAACAATAAAATTGTGAACTCCCTCAATTGTTCAGTTATGACGACAGTTTCTTCACCTCAGGCCATTTACAGTGAGTCAAAAATTACAGATTTTAATGAAAGTGACAATTTGATAAAATTACCAATTGTGTCAAGAGACGAGGTTCCGATAATAAGGGAACCACCTGCTTCATCTAGTTTAGTTGGTGAAACTAAAGGAAACCACACACAAGGTCAAAGTAATGCAGAAAACGCAAAACATGTAGTCTCCGAGTACCTAAAACATGCAAGAATAAATCATAATAAAACACACGAAGACAGTGTACAAAACCAAAATGATAACGTAAACGACGATAACAATTTGGTTAAACTTAATTGTGAAGATAATACGAAAACAGATGAACAAATTTCAGAATCGGAAGCAAAATTACCGTCCTTGGATCATGATCCTGTGGCAAGAAAAGTGGTAATCGGTGTAGGTGGCGTAGCTTTTAAAGTCACAAAAGGAAAAGATTTTGAAAATGGTTCTTATTCACCAGGAAGACTGATGGAAGATGGACGAAGAGTATGTGATTTTTGTAACAAGACATTCACAAAACCATCACAATTGAGGTTACATTTAAATATACATTATATGGAAAGGCCTTTTAGATGTAGTGTTTGTGCAGTAAGTTTCCGAACAAGGGGACATCTTCAAAAACATGAACGATCAGGTTCTCATAATAACAAAGTTTCCATGACGTCAACGTTTGGAGCTGCAACATCTTTTAATCCTAGACCTTTCCGATGTTCTGATTGCAATATAGCTTTTAGAATTCACGGTCACCTAGCAAAACATCTCCGGAGTAAAATGCATGTAATGCGATTGGAATGTTTATTTAAATTACCTTTTGGGACATTTACGGAAATAGAACGAGCGGGAGTTAGTTTGACAGACATTGATACTACAGATTGTGCAAGTTCACTCGCTAGTTTACAATCACTAGCACGAAAGCTTCATGAAAAGGATCCAACGAAACTTGAGTATCGGGAACCTAATGGTGCGACTCTAACTGGCCCTTCCGTCGGTAGAGACTCGTCGGAGGATGAAGATAATGCTCTTAGCGAAAATATGAGTGAAAGTGAAAAAGATAATGAAGTAAAGACTATTGACAGTAATGAAGGTCAAAATAAAGACACACGAGTTAATTATAGTGCCACAGATATTTAGTGCCAAAATTATTTTAAGTAGAATATTTTAATGTGCAATTTTGTTTTGTTATTAATTTAAGGTATAAATATTCATACTGGGGTTTAACTCAGACATGTGTGAAAACAAAACGATGCGCTTTAATTATATTATTATACCTTGCTGTACCTATCTTATTTCGATGTAACTGTGAAACTATCTATCTTGTAAATATCTCAATTTTAAATAATTTTAATGTTGTTAAATTTGCTTCCATTTTAAGGCTTTCATATTGTATTTGTTATTGGTAACTCTTGGATAGTTATAGTCATAATATTGTTGATTGTAATTCGGATGGAAACTAGAAGATGAATTCATCACTCCCATTCAAACTTATCTAAAACATTCTTACGTAAATATTTTGGTGGTCCATATTTTAGACAAACTGTTTCAATATCAATGACACATATTGAAAATTCTTAATAGTAGCTACTTTATCTTGATAAGTACCATTATTACTTTTGTATGTATTTTTTATAAAATATATACTTATGATGTATTTACACTGTGTAACATCTACTTCCAATCGTTTATCTAAAAAATAATTGGCATATCAGAATCCATAAACTAAATTTAGATGTACAAAAATCGTTTAGTCTTCCATATCAAAAATAGTACTTTTTCTAGATACTTTGCGTTAGTATCTACATTCATTCATTCAGAATGAAACTACACCAACCAACAGACATACTTCCACATATAATTCCGCAATGAACATTTAGGTACACCTAATCAAATAAGACGTAAAATAAGCGGAATTTTGACTCAAAATGAGATGTTTATGTAATTATTAAGTATTATCCATATACATAACCATATCAAATACCTATTAAATAGAAAAAAAATATCTACTTTTTATTACCTATATAAACGTAGTAATCCAATGTAAATGGCCTATCTAAGTATAATGAACGTCATTAGTTTCTTCTTTCCAGTTATTAAACGCATAGGCCGTCTTAGAATTTGTAATGTTCCCAGTTAAGTATTGCTAGTTTGGCACAATGCTACTGTAACTCACATCACACAGCTATTATTAATTTATGTACTCTTATGTGGTGGATGATTTAATATGTATATTTGATAAGCAGTGATAGCTTAAGTAGTATGACCGTTTATTTGCAAGTTGTAGGTCTCACATTCAAATGCAAGGCACGCCGCTCTGACTCTTTAGTGGTTAGTAGAAGTTATGTGGGTATTATTTATTAATTGCCACTTGCTCTGTGCCTTTGAGTGAGAGAATATCACATACGCACAGTCCGTTGGGATTGGCCGCTGTGATTGAAATTCGGTTAGAAGAATATTATAATTGATATGACTGATATCAAAGTACGAAACTATTGTCTGAAGTGCATTATGATTATTATGCCAAGTACAAAAAGAAGTATGTTGCCGTAAACTTGTTGTAATGTATCATTGTAATTTGTATGATAAAATTGTGAATTAATTTATAGACCTACTTAAATATAATTTAAAAACAAAATTTGTGAGTTCGCTGGCACTGTGCCACATTAAACTATGATATAGCTATTTTACATTATTGGACGAACGGTATGTTTGGAGGAAATGGTGTACTCGCGATTATTGTAGAATTATAGATATAAATTTTCTGATGTTTATTATATTGAAAGGGGATTAATTTTACTAAATTGTTGCAAGAAAATTGTAATGAAGGAGTTACATAATTATAATACATTGAGTTATTCATTTTTGACAATTTTATTTATGACCTTCAACTTTAACGCTTTGCGATAAGGTAACATCAATGATTCGATATTTTTTTGTTTTTTCGTGACTGACTGGGTGCGATGACAGCGCCAATCAGTGGGTACATAATCACGAAGCAGTACATAATATATAGGTCGAAACCAGAAGCAAGTAAATTGGTGTTTGTATAGAACCCTTTGTGTGCGAGCCCGACTTGCACTTAGTCAGTTTTTTATCTGATCAACCATTATGTTATGATGGCTCAATTTCGCAAATATATTATAGAAACGCTTAAAATAAAAACAAACAAATAAGTTAAGGAAATAGGTATTTCAGGCTTCGTTTTACCTCTTTTTCCGAAAATCCGAAGTCGATTCACGAAATTAGAGATTATCAATCTTCGTTAATACATGCGCTATTTACAGAAGACAGCTTGTTATACGCAGTGGCGTAGCGCGGCCGGGTCAAGGTTTTTCAATACAAATTAAAACTCTAATACGATATTTTTCGTAACTAAAAAAGGTTTATATTATTACAAAATCTATTTTAAAATACGTTACCTGGTAAAAATTTAATGTTTTTTTTTTCGCTATTTGTCTATTAGATTAGCGCCATCTTTTGTTGAGCGGAAGAATGTTCCACAAATCTCTTCATAAATTACGTGTACCTACGTACTTACCTATAAAATGAGATGACATTCATTACAACAAAACGTTAATCAATATAATTCTTGCAGCCTAAAGCTATGATTCTGTCTCGTCTCAGCTGCAAGCAGCAGTGCTACGAGGTGCTGCGCAGCAGTTTTGCCTGCTGCGCTGATTCCGAGCAAGGCAAGATACTCCCGCGCAGCAGTGTTTCCGCTTCATTGCTGCGGGGCTGGTACTCTAATCTCATATAAACCTATAGAGAATATATGTGGACCAGTAGTGCTGCAGCAGCACTGCTGTGTGAAGCCGAGATCGGAATCATACCTTAACACACAACACTCCATGTTTTTCTTATTTTAACTCAAGGAAGCCATAAAAGTTGATGAGAACTTTTTTTAGCGTCTGGGTAGTGCATGTAGAACACCTGCAGTTAGACTATTAAGCCACGCTCACCACTTAAGACGACATAAGACCCTTATGTTGTCTCAGTAGGTATGTGAAAAAATAAATATGTTATCCGAGATAGATGGATAACATTTTCGCGTTTGGCTGCGAAGACGGGTATTTTTTAGCACATAACACAACACCCCTAATTAAGATAACATGTTCACGAACCGATTTGTTAGATAGCATTGTTTAATTTTTGGCGCAGGCTATCCAGCTTAGCTTAGAGTGGTATTAAATTTTACGTACCTACCATCTTATCGAGAAAACATGGTGTGGTTTCATAAAATAAAAAAACTTGTCAAATATACAGCCTTTTATTATTCTTATGTACTATAATGATTATATAGTAATACCTAAATTAGTCATTTAATAAATGTATTCTTCATCAACGAGCATCGAAGACGACCACTGAAAGATTTAGTTAAGGATAATAATGATTACAACAGTCTGGTAGACAAATCTGAAAATTTTAGTAACTAGAAAATCATGCATGCATGCAAAATATTGTTGGTTAAAAATATAGGTGGAGTCTCAACATAAGAAGTTAAGTGACGTGAAAATTGGTATTTAGCTTATTCTGTAAAAACTATGATAAATAGATAGATGGTAGTAAGTATCGGGCTTTTTAGAAAACAATTATTTTTAGGGGGTGAAAGTTGGTATGGGTAATCCGTTATTTTTTAATTTGAGAGACATAAAAAAATATATGTATTAAATTTTCGAAAAAACCAAAAAGACGTTTTCTCATTCACTATTTTATTAAAAAGAGGGTTAAATAGGAGTTGAGAAAACTATGTACTTAGAGAGAGCCGCGGGCAAAACGCTAGAATTATTATTGTTACAAGCCGGCATTTTCCACTGCAAGGCTTAGATAGGCTTGCCTACTCGTACTTTCTACATATTTTTATGACCAATTTTTTGTCATCAAATCAAATATAATCAAATTAATCACTTTTAAGTTATTTTAGTACTCACAAACTTAGTTTTTAAGATTTTTATTTTTCGTTCCAGCTGTCACCGCCTAAGACTCTTTTTTGCCAAGCATAGGTACCTACGTATGTTAAATTGGTAAATGTATTTATTGTGATTACCTTTACTGCGAACTTCCGAATTTGGGCTAGCCCGAATCGGTTAGATTAAGTTCCCCATCCCTTTCATGTTAATTCGCTTTTGATGTAGGTAAGTAAAAAGCATGAAGTAAAAACAGAACACCATAATGTAAGTCAGTAGCCTTAACCTGCAAACAAATGAGATGAATGTGTACAAAAAAATTGAAGCACACCACTAAAATATTAACCAATATGTATAAATATTTAAATGAAACAAGCACTAGTAAATAATCATCATAACATGACTTCGCCATAGCCAACTAATAGGTTTTCAAGCATGGTGAGCCCACTCAAAGATCAAAATATGTATAAGTATGCATTTATATTGCAGCAAGTGTTACAGCCGTGAATATAGTGATAATATGACATATCCCTAGTTACGAATTAATTATAGTAGGTAAGTATGTATAATCGCTCGTGACGGTAGAGCAACCCATTAGTTGTACGACAGATTGCGCTGGCGCACCTACCTTTCCTAGTGAAGGGAATTCAACACTGAGCAGGCAGTGACTGATTTTACTAGATTAGTTTATGGATTTTATATCCTTAGTAAGATGGAAATGATTAAGGTAGAAATGAACTATTACATCAAGGCTGTAACTATCCCTCAGCGACATATACATACTAATCATTTAACAATATTCAATAATAAACCCATCCTTTATATACAATTTTGGCTATGTCTAAGTCCACCATGCATAAGGAATTGAACATTAATTTTAACTTGCTGAAGGACATGCAACAAAATGTAATAGAATGATATGTGTATTACTTACCTACATGACAGATTAAAACAAAGACAATATCACTTTTAAAGATATCACTTAATGTTTTAGGTAATTAAAAAGCACATCACACCAAGCACTTGCAAAGAAGTTATAAATAAAAGTTAGTTTTGTAAGATTGGAAATAAAATTTATAAATGTAATAAAATAATTGGAATTTATAAATTTCATTCAAATAGCATATAAGGTATGGAATATCATTTGTGAATAAATAAATGATATGTTACAGAAAGGTGCAAGGGAAATAAAGTTAATAAAACTGTTGGATGTAAGTAAAATATAAATAAAGTTATTGTATGCATCAACTAGTCTTTCATTTAAAATTTAAGGTATAAAAAAATTATAAAGTTTTAAATGGATGTAGATAGTAATGATGTAAACGTAGATAGCAAATGTGTTGCCACCTTAGCCCTTTTCGGGCTAGATTTCGGATTAGATAGATATGGCCAGATTGCTACATCTAGCCTGTTTTAGCTTATCCCATTGCGCCTTTTCAAAAAACAAGGTGGCAACTCTGGTCACTTTCATAAAGAGATTGCTTCTAGTAAGATATAAAATATTGTTGATTGGTAAAAGCTTTGAAAAATAACCAGACCAGTAAAATAAAAAAATAAAAAACATAACACATCATAGCATAAACATCACCATCTTATGGATAAGTTAACTTTTTGAATCCATTATGTTTTAATTTTACAATAATGTAACCATTATTTTTTTTTGGTACACAAATTAGATTACTAATCTGTGTATGATAAAGTAAATTTTATAAAACACCATTATCAATAATATTAATTTGTGCGGCCACCAAAATGGTTTGAAGTACAATCAAAATCAATCAATCTACAAACATAATATAAAAACATCAAATCAGAGCTGCTTTTGTAGGTTATGGATATACTCAATAGTTTTAACTAAAATTTTATGTAAAAATAATATTAATGATAATATCAAGCAATTAGTAAAAAGGAATTGACCATGGGGATGCAATAATTCTTTGTTGTGCAACAATAAACATGCATAAATAAATAGATTTTCATGCTCATTAGAACTGTAAAGTGCAAACTGAAAAGATTTTAAAAAGGATACATCTTTTTGTTCTTTTCTTGTACATAATCCTGTAACCACACTCTCTGCATCTTATAGGGTCCCTTGGTTTAATTTCGTTCTCTCTATGACACTCTAAAAGTAAAAAATAATTAATTTATAATGGCTACCTATTTTTTATTTATAATTGGATGTGCCAAGCTTCCTTCAGTCATTTTAGTCAAATTTAGGAGACGATTTTATTTAGGTAATTGTATCATAACATAATATTTTTACCTCCACATACGTAGATCATTGGAACTTTCGTAACTGAAGATTCTTTGTTGCTCGTATCTGCCATGGTGTCACCAAAAAACTAATCAATCCAAATAATATTTTTTCAAGCAAATATTCAGTGATGTAAATAGCGGCAAGTAGAATATTAGCGGATAAAAATGAATGATACATTAACCTCACATTCCAATAAATGTGAGTCACTGTCAGACTCAGTCAATGTCAATTTTACTTTTTTTTTAGTTCGTCCAACTCGCACAGAACAAGCTAGGATTCATAGACTGTATGCGATTCAGTCTTTACTCAAGATTTTTAATTTTAGTTCTAGCTTTCACCGCCTCACTCTTTTTGCAAAACTGTATAGATTTCTATGACAAAAAAGTTTGTAATCTTAAACAATCAAATTAATCACTTTTTGTTATTTTAGTACTTACAAACTTGTCTTAGTTTTACCAAACTCGGGTTTTTAAGGCAAAAAAGAGTCTGGAAAAATTGGGGGCGCCGCTAGCGCACTTTTCACACTACAATTCAAAATTACAAGTTATTTAGTGCTTACATATTTCTATGACGAGTTTTTTGTCATTAATTATAATCAAATGAATCATTTATGTTATTTTAGTACTCACAAACTTAGTTTTTAAGATTTTTATTTTTAGTTCCAGCTGTCACCGCCTCAGACTCTTTTTTGCCAAGCTGTACCTCGCGATTCCAGTTATATTTTCTATATTCAATATTTCGTAAAAGATGTGCAAATTGGTCACTGACGAATATATTCTAAAAGAAAGCAATTATCATTCTTTAAGTTCTTTATAGATATTAGCTCGACCAACACGGCAATGGGGGAACCATTTAGCTCTGGCAGCACTGGTTATCTTAACCCTATGGTTTGGTCATAGATCTCTAAGAAGTAGTCTGTGGTTTGGTCCAGTCCGACTGTCAGTAGTGTCAGTGTCAGTTGTCGGAGACAAGAGCATTGCTAATTGCTTGGAATTGGAATTTATTGTTGTAAATAAATAGCTTAGCTTGGTAATAATTACTCCAATAGGTATTCTTTGTTTTTCAGCTACAGTATAAATATTTATGTAAAATGCATTTCTTAGATAATTTTGACCCGGAAACGTCTGCACGTGAAAGGCGTAAATTAAATCGCAAGAGTTATTTTATGAAGTAAGTTTTTATTTATCTTTTATTTAACTATCAATAAGTTATTTCCGTTTGTCTCATTTCTCAAAGTTTGACGGAATTCGCTTATATAGTGGGATACGTAATTTTTTAAGATTGTATTTATTATTTCAGCAAAAAAAGCAAAAATATATACAATGACCGTGGTCAGATAGCCGCGACCGGCAAAGATTTGTGTGATTGCTTAGATGAAACTTGCCCTGGATGTCACTTTCCTTGCGCTAGATGTAGTTCTAACAAATGTGGGCATGAGTGCAGGTAAACTCTTACTTTCAAAAGTGAACCTACATTATTTTATGTTGTGCTTCTTTAAAACCCTAAAGAGTGTGTTAATTAATAAATAAATACCTAACGGTCTGTGGATTATCTTAGGGGTGGATTTATTTTTCCTTCAAAACTGAACTACACAAAAATTATATAGTATTTTGCAAACATGTTTTTATAATAAGGATCTCATTTTATACCCGACTGTCATTTGTAAATCTGTATTCCTAGTAAGTTTGCAAACCGAGCAAATACTAAACGTTTTTTGGGACATGAATTTTTTTAGAGACAGGTATCTCACTAAAACTCAGTAATTGTATGGTGGGCAAACTGATCTATTTATATATATTGCAAGTATTTAAAAAAAAAATGTTTTTTTCAGGGTTAATAGAAAATGGATGTATGATAAAATTGAAATAGAAGGAAATGATTTTGTAATAAAAAATGATTATAAGCATAAGTGATATAAATTTAATTAAAAGATTGGCTCTAATAATTGGCTAAAAGTTTAAAGAAATATTCCACTTCAGTTTCTCCATCTTCAGGCAGATCAGTGCAATGTACTGCATTATGTACTACTGATTTTCCATACAGAGCTCTAATGGAATCAGGATATAACTGTCGGCATAAATCCTGTAATTAGGAATTAATTTGTATTTCTTAATGGTAATTAAAAAAATTAAAGACCTCATGACTTTTATTATAACACTAAGTATGGTGGCAAATTATCTTTAGATCCTCCTGATGGTAAGCAATTACTGTAGCTTGTAGATCCTTGCAATACTAAGGGTCTTACACGTTGCCAACCCTGTGTGAGATTTTGGCATGTTATTCCAGGCTAATATTCTGTAAGGGTGGTATTAGCCTGGTTGGTGGTGGAACCACTCTAAATTAATAATGATATACCAACAGGAAATATATGATTTGCTCCCCCTTGGCCTTGGCGCAAAATAAGGTATGCCCATGTGGCTGTTGATTACTACATAATACAATAAGAAATTACCGGATCTCGAGGACCACACAATTTTCTAAATTCACATACACAGTTCATGTTAGGATCTGTGCATTTAATTTCCAATGCTATACACTTCCCTTCAGCGAGATGTATACTCATAGCCTGAAATATAAATAATGTTTATTAGAGCACTGCTAATGGAAAAGGTAAAGGTGTCTATATGTTTACTTATGAGAATATTGTTTTAGGGTAGCTCCGTGTACCTAAAAAAAATATTTAGGGTACACGGAGAACAAGTGAGGGTAGCTACACACATAGTCGATTCGGTTTGATATTTTAGAATAAATGTCTTCGGGACTTCGTCGAAAATGAACTGAATGTGCCGAATCGACTATCAGTGTGTAGCTACCCTCACTTGTTCTCCATGTACCCTAAATATTTTGTTTATCTTTATTCTATTTTTTTTATTTATTTGGCTTGTACATGTTACAAAAATAAAACGTTTTTCTTTCTTTTTTTCAATAGGCAATTCTAAAAAAAATGTAGGTAATCTATTCCAATAAGTTTATGCATATAAATAACGCATGGTGGAAGATAGCTTGATCGATTAGTGAAATTTGATTTGAATTTATTCGGCAGATTAGTGTTGTTTTAGGGTTTTGCCTGTAGCTGTAGGTGCCCTGCCCCGCGCCCTTAGATTTTTCAGAAAACGCGATTGCTTGCATGCTATTAGCGCCATCTATTATTTAGCAGTGGTACTAGTACCTACGTACGCGCTGACCTAATAGGCAGGATGATGATGACAACAAAGTTAATGCTGTCCACTTACCCTAATTAAGGGTAATACCACAGTATAATAATCATACAGTATGGTAACTATGTACAGTACCGGAACGTCGAAAACGGCACACTCACGCAACGACGCGTCGTTGATACTGCGAGTACCGCGACGTTAGCTTAGGAGTATCGTCGTTACGCAACATTACGCATGTTTGTGTAAGTGTGCCGTTTCGAGCGCTTGTACGTAGTGACCATACTGTATGATTATTATACTGTGGTAATACGGAGCCCGCTTATCCAACATTGGCTATATACGGACCTATATAAACGAAAAAGGCTGTGTAACGAGAAAACTTCGAATTGTTTTTTTAAGAAAAACAAATAAGTACAGCGAGTAATATGAGAAAGTATTAGAACATTATTAAAGTAGGAGTAAGTTACCTACCTTACCTATTTGTTGTAAATCATTAGACTGGTTTTATTTCTTCCTTCCTAGCTAGAAATATCATAGCGTCATGCGTAGTTAATTATAAGTAACTTGTTTCATTGAAACTGGACCAGACACTACTTACAATAAGTATCTGCCTACCCACTGCACACTTGCTTTTCTCAAAAACTCACCTTTCACCTTACTTCACGTGATTAAAGAAATCCAAAAAATAATAACCTCGTATTCAGGTAGTACACCTTTGTATATTTCATAAAATTCTTCTGCGTTAGCTAGTTTTACGGAGAACATTGCCATGGCTGAGATGTAAAACTTTTCACTTGTAGAAATTTGTTCAAGAATGGAACCAACATTCCCATCAATTATTACATGAGGTTTAATCACACAACACGTGCAATTCTTAAATGTTGCTCTGAATGGAATCCGTGGTAATCCTTTATCGTATCCAAAATATAACTCTAGCATCTGCAAAATGTATATAGGTAGGTAGGTACTGTGATAACGTCAATTGTCTAAAATTCAGACATAGTATATTGGTAGGTACAAACCTCTTTCGCATCATTAATGGTGTTACAACCGTGTGCAACATTTCTAAGTTTATTTTCTCCGTATAATCTTCGGAGGGTGCCTGGTGCTGCCTCTTGAGGATCAGTGTTGCCTAAACAGCGCCGCCATTCTGAAATTGCGTTAGGTCCTACCAACTCCAGGCCAATTACTTCACCGCCCGTTACATAGTCAATTATAATACTGTCGAAGGAAAAATTTAAGTACGGTCAGCGTCAGATTTAGAGCTGCCAGTAGTGTTAAAATCATGACAAAGAACATAAATTTTTAACGAAAATTTAATAATAAACAATTATATGGGGCCCCCTGATGTGAAAATTAAATAAAAAATAAAAATACATTAATCAAACTTCCCAAATGTTTTATTCGCGTCTCAGGTTATATTTCTTTTATATACAATAATGGGGGTGGCATTTTCATTATTGAAAAAACCCCCTAAAAAAAATGTCATCCAAATTTTTTTTTAATGGGCCCCACCAAGGCACGCTACGCCACTGTTGCTAATTAACACATATGAACTATAGGTACGTTTTAATTACGCATAATAGGTAAAAAAAGTGTCTCACGGAAGCATGCTATTCCCAGCAATATGTTTGTAAAGATCCATAGCAAATTCTTTGCTAATTTTGCCATTTTTCATACGGACAATGCGGAACCCTTTCTTCGTAATAAATGTTATTATTTTTCCGTGTTCACTTGGTGGTATTGGTTTAATCATAGCAAATGTACTGGAAATAAAATAACATCAAAACAAAAATAAGTAACCATTTAGTTAATATACGCTTGCAAGTTATTGTAACTATAGTCTGTATTATTATTTTTACATAACATATAAATAAAAGATTCTTATCATGGGTAGGAACCTAACTTAAACCTATTCCACACACATACAATTTTGATTCATCATTCATCATTTTGAATCAAAATTGAGAGAGCAGTCTATCACGTCTAGATTTATGACCAAACTGCTCTCGCCACGTGAAATAATTTAATGACAACTCGCGATAATATTGACAATCGCATTGTATGGTCTGGAATAGGCTTTACTGAATCAATGCATTACCTTTGAACATTATGAAACAAAGCCTTCCGTGTTACAGGTGCGCAATCTGTTATGAGTAGTAACTTAGAAAAAATATTGACTACATTGCCTACTTGCAGCATGTCTATTTGAAGAGAAGGTAGCTGTACCCGTCTGACTAGATTTTTCCCTCTTGTCGTATCTATTACTTGAACCGAATTGTCGAATGGATAAAAATTCAAAACTAAGTTCAGAATAGTGTCAGCTTCTTCATCGTACATTTCACATAAAAAGGTGTATTTTTCGAAGTAATCGTACACCTACAACAAATTGTAATGAGATTATTTATGAAAGAAATATTAAAAAGGTTAAAAAGTACAAAACTTTGCAAGTCACAGCGAGGGCCTTTGTGGCATTCGCGAACAACGTAGGTATAGGTACCATAAGAAAAAAAATGTATCTTGATTTGCTAAGGCTTTAAAAGTAGTGTAGTAGGTATTAGTTGTATTACGGCCTTTAAAAAATATTTTTAGTAGTAAGTACCTTAATTGCATTCTACCTACCCTACACTAGTTGAATTCAAGTCCCAACGAAGGGTTGTTCGAATTATCAAATTTTTTTAGGACCTTGGACACTTGGAACACCAACGATTATGTGGCAGCCAACGCGGAATATCGTTCGATAGCGTTCGTTAGGTCGATGCAGCCGTGTAGTGAGTAGAGTACCTATAGGTAACTAACTTAGTCGAAATAGATTCAATTGGCGCACATGATGTTTACCGTTTCGGTGATGGGGTGCCCACCATAAATTTATTTTCTTTGTAATGAGGAGTCATGATAGCCTAGTGGCGGTGACCGTTGACTGGCAAGTCAGAGGTCTCGGGTTCAAACCCAAGGCGCGCACCTCTGACTTTTCGTAAGTTATGTGTGTTTTATAAATTAATTATCACTCTCCGTGCCTCGGATAGCACGTTAAGCTGTTGGCCCCGGCTGACAATTGTAGATCTTTGACAGTCGTTACTGGTAGTCAGAAGCCCGAAAGTCTGACAACCAGTCTTACCAAGGGGTATCGTGTAACCTAGTATGTGGGTTGTGGTGGTCTGATAGGCAGTCGCTCCATGTAAAACACTGGTATTCAGCTGCATCCGGTAAGACTGGAAGCCGACCCCAACATAGTTGGGAAAAGGCTAGGCAGATGATGAGTGTCTAAGGGTCCCTTTAGATTATAAAGTATAATCAAAGGGGTGTCTATTGGTTCGCATATAAGAGTAGACTTTTAAGAGCACTAAAGCTAAGATAAAAATCATTACCTTCATTTTTAAAGCCGGTGTTAATAAAATAATCTTACGAAAATGATAGTACAATCTTTGATTGATATAAATTATTTGTCTTATGCACAGACTTACTAGGGATGGTCTTATGCCCTCGTCTTTGTCCCTTTGACATTTTTGACAAAACTATTTAAAAAGGTACCTATGTATAAAAGATTCAGTAAAAAAGGTGCAATGGTTTTGGTGAATAGGTGATTTCAACACTTCGTGTTTTGTTCCAAGTTTAAAAAGAGTTTCAAATTGAAGTACTTAATACAAAAAAAGAATACCTACTTTGGATTATTTTTTATTATTTATATTATTATTTAAATTATTTTTATTATGCAAGCTGTTGTCTGATCTGTAATCTTTGATTTATCAAAGAGTTGACAATATCACTGACACTGAACACGAATCAGGAAAAAAATGTGGTTACCATATTAGACAGGGACACCGCTGATTGTAAGTAGTCCTTTCTAGACCGATATTCAAGCAAAACTAAGCAGTCCAGTTTATAACGTTATCCTTGGAGGAAAAATGTTTGCCTTAAATTATGATTTTTCTAAGATTATCTGGTGCTCTTTACAAATTGTCAAGTTTAATAAAAGTAAAAAAAAGAACAAATTGACTTAAACAGCCTTTTTAGCTTATAGGAAGTACAGCTTGGCAAAAAAGAGTCTGAGGCGGTGACAGCTGGAACTAAAAATAAAAATCTTAAAAACTAAGTTTGTGAGTACTAAAATAATATAAAAATGATTCATTTGATTATAACTAATGACAAAAAACTCGTCATAGAAATATGTAAGCACTAAATAACTTGTAATTTTGAATTGTAGTGTGAAAAATGCGCTAGCGGCGCCCCCAATTTTTCCAGACTCTTTTTTGCCAAGCTGTACCTATTCAACTTTTTAGATTTGAAATTGACGTTTAGATTGTGATTGTGACAGACTGACAAAGATGACAGATCACGTAACGGACTTTGGTGTTGACACAGTAAAATAAACATACAGTACGGAAACTACATACAAACGTTTGAAAACGGCACACTCACACAAACATGCGCAACGACGCGTCGTAGTTGTCGTTGATACTATGATGACACTGCGAGTACCGCGACGTTCGCTTAGGAGTCTCGTCGTTACGCAATGTTACGCATGTATGATGTAGGTATGTCATAATTAATTATGTGCCGTTTCAAGCGTTTGTACGTAGTTTCAATACTGTATATTTATTCTACTGTGGTATTGATTTGTTGACAGCAGGGTTGGATTTTGTACGATAATTATCGTATTTGTACTATAATTTCAGGCTTGGTACGATATACGATCCTTAAGTAAGGATCGTACGCAAATGTACGATAATTTCAAGTAGTCCAAATAAGTACCAAAAAAGGTGCAGAAATGCGAAACGTAGCAGTTGACGACCGTTTTTTTTTTTTTTTTGGTCCTCGATGCTATGATTCGATTGATGTCAGTATCTATGTGACGACCTTTTTTTTTTTTTTTTTTAGGTCATTCCTTATGCTGGATCGTTCCATTCATTCGATTTGAATGATTGTACGATAATTTCTGACAAATACTATCTTTTTAGCCTTTTTATGCTATCCTTTTCAACGTACCCAAATCCAACCCTGGTTGACAGTTGGATTGTTGTGACTTCGATTTGTGATGTTTTGCGAATAGAATATCTTTTGAAGCAAAGTGATTAGAGAGGTCTTTCAATTTGTTTACAATTTTAGAAAAGGAAATGGTAAGCTAAGATAATATATTACTATTAATATATTTCAATTTCATTTTAATTCAATCAAGAAATTCTTGATATTGTACAGGAAGGTGCCTACAACGACAAATATTCGTTTGTTGGAGAATGGTACGATAATCAAGCAAGTCTCATCCGCCGCTTCAATTTATATTTTTATCCTACCGATGATACTCTTGAAATGTACGATTTGAAAAGTCGAAAAACGTTTATGAGAAGAGTCAAAGTAAATGGCATAACTATAGAGAGCTTCTACATTGGTTGCACTCTATATATTATGGGTCGCTTGATTAAGATAGTTGACTTTGCCTGTGAGCACACAAGAAGTAAACTGCACAAGAATGTACAGCTGTAAGTAATATAATATTCGAATAGTGGTAATTATAATGTATATTTTGTATCTTCACACTTCTATTTTCCAATATTAGTTCAATGACAATACTGGGCTCCTTTAGAAAAGTATAAAATGGTTCATCTTTCTTTAAATAATATACCTATTGCCTAGTAAACACAGTCTAGCAGTGGCGGAGGCTGCATACAACTCAATTCCTACAGGCTTCCCAAAGAAAAATGGCCCAGTGAATAATGCCTACTGTCTCTGTACCAATGGTTTTTCCCTGGATTGGCTCCGGCTTATCTGTAGGAAAAATTTACTCTCCACCACTGCAGTCTAGGTATTGCATAGAATACCTACCATTGGTTTTGCAAAGTACCTATTCAACAACAGACAATCATGAAAGATAACTGATAATATAGTATCAATAGAGCCCCGCTCAGTGGAGCTCCTATTTCTGTGTTCATGGGCTTTACTTGCTAACTAGAAGCCTCTGCTATTCACATGAAACCAAATTTAACAGAGTAAAGATGGCCCAACCACATAAAAAAAAATAACATGTTGATTATTATTACAATGAACTTTAAACAATATTTTTAATATTGCCTGTGCCTACTGTATCTTCGTCATTTTACAATAAGTATAATGCCTAGATCAAGTTTAAAAGTTTATTTCATAGATTGACTGAATTTAGGAATTTAGGCATTCTATAAAATACAGAGTTAGTTTTTGAGGTATTATTCTAATATGTACATTTGTGTGCAAAGAACTGCCTCATTGGTCTAGTGGAACCCAGCACAACTGCAAGAGGTCCTGGGTTCGATGCCCAGGTTGGGCAAAGTGTTATTAGGTTTTCTATTACGAAATTCTCAGTACCAGCAAAAATCAGCGTCATGTGCGCTATAGTAATCAAACTCGTTGTTCTCTTTATAACTAATTAGTTCCAGTCACAGATAATAATTAATATAAAAAAACGCGAAGCGAATAGAATAATTATTTAGCGATGCAAATATAGTCTTTTTCGTACTATATTTTTTTTAGAGTTTTTATAGTTTTGTAGAGTATACTCTACATGGCGTACTGCGTGGCGATTATGGGCAAATACCTCCAATGAGCGCACAATAGTGGCGCGCATTGGGAAAGGCCTGTGTTCAGCAGTGGACTCATACAGGCTGATAATGATGAATGATGATGATGATGAAAAAATGTTTTGTATAAAATACATTTTAGATGGATTATAATATTATTATTACTCACAATCAGGTACTTGTTTATTTTGTTTCCAGAACATTTGCAATGATCAAACCATTGTCATCTAAAACAGCTGGTAAAATACTAACCTACTTCCATGACCATGGACTCCGTGTTTCTAAGATGAAGAAAACACGTCTCACTATCGAAGACGTGAATTCAATCTATCGGCATCATGTCACAGACCCCACCTTTCCGTAAGTATATATTACTCATAAGTTCATAACAAATGATTTAAACTTGTTTAACGAACAAAAAGTATAGTTTAATTAATTAATTTCAGATTTATATTAGACCACCTGACTGGTCAACTTGTGATAGGACTGGAATTAGTTGGAAGGGATGCTCCAAATCTTGCTATAGAACTTCTTGGTGATAAAGACCCAAATAAAGCTGCCCCGGGTACAATACGAGCTCTGTATGGTGTGGACCCTATAAGAAACTGTGTGCATGTTTCATCTTCTGGGGAAGAAGCAGTGGTTGTAAGTTTATCTATGCTTTTAAGCTCATTAGAAACATGTGCATACGATATTTTTACCCGACTACGGCGAAGCAAAAAGGAGGGTTATGATTTTGACCTGTTTGTATGTATGTATGTGGGTATGGATGTTCATCTGTTCCCTCATAACTTCTAAACTAGTAATCATAATTGGACAAATTAGGTGTTGTTGGAAGCCTCCTGATTGTCCGCTGGTTATAGGCTACATGACGTCACATTACACTGACGTCAGCGCCCTCTAGGGGACTTAAAGTAAAGAACTAAAAAAAAAGCTTGGCAGTGTCGTGTGGGGTATCAAATGAAAGATCTTTATTAACACATTTCAAATATGTAAACATTATTAGAATTCACAATCTCCAAAATAAGTTAAATAAAAATATAGTTTAAAAACTAAAACCCGACTACTTAAAATCTAAAAACAAGCTTCTTAGATTTGAAATAAAATTCTGTAGTCGGAGGCCACCAAATTTACAAAGTATTTACCTATTAATACATTAAGGCCTCCGACTACAGAATTTTATTTCAAATCTAAGAAGCTTGTTTTTAGATTTTAAGTAGTTGGGTTTTAGTTTTTAAACTATATTTTTATAACATTTAAAAATTATATAGTTTTCTGATAGAATACTAGGTAAAGATATTTCAAATGTCATTGTTCACAAAAGGAGAATAATAGTAATAGGTATATTATATAACTTATACTTAAGTAAATATTAAAATTTTCGTCACAAAGAGTATCCTAACTATTCCTAAATTTACATATAATATATAATGTATATGCTGACTAGAGTAGACAAGGGTTACGTGATAGAAAGAGAAGAGTTTTGTAGAAATATAATTGTACCAAAAACTGCACTGCAAGCTGAATTGCACTTTATTGCATCGATTAATGAGTGGCTATTTATTTAATTGCTTTTGTAGAGATAAGATTTTGCTGTACTATTATCTGTTCTGTGCTATATTTATATTTGTGTGCTTGCTTATATATGTACAGTGATAAGCTTCATTCATCAGCATTATGTGGAGATTACAGGTTTTTGTTGTTACCAGGACATAGATTTCTTCTTCCCTCCTCCTATGTCACGTGCGACACGTCTACGACTGACGGCAACCCTGTCTAACTGCACCCTCTGCATTATCAAACCACACGCGATACGAGAAGGGAAACTTGGAGCTGCATTAGAAGCTATTGATGATGGAGGCTTTGATATTACAGCACTTAATATGATTATCGTCGAGAATATTAACGCAGCTGAATTCTATGAAGTGTATAAAGGAATTGTACCGGAATATAAAGTGAGTTTCCATTTATGCATTGTTTAGATTTAAAATGTTCCCTTTGATGGTCCAAAAAGGTAGAATTTTTTTTTTTATTCTGGTTGATCAATCAACCCTAAAACTGATTGAGTTTTTAACTAATTCTGCTCTGGCCGGCTCTAAATGTAAGAAGAAGAAGAAGAATAGGTACATAGAAGAATACTTATTAAATTATTTTACTTTTAACTAGAACTATGGTCCTACTGAAATGTCAATAAATATTTAATTTGCAGGGAATGGTAGAAGAACTTTCAAGCGGCCCTTGTGTAGCGATGGAAATAGTAGCTAAAGATAAGAATACGTATACCGCTGTTGAATTCAGGAAGTTGGTTGGACCTGCTGATCCAGTAAGTTAGAAGTAAAAAAAAAACACCTAGTTTTAGCATGGCCATCACTGTTTTAAGCTGTGACTGAAGCAAACTTCTTTTTAATTATATTTTTTTAAATACAGTTTTAAAATGCAGTTTTTTAAATACAATTTTTAAACTTTTTTTTTTAATTTACATGACAATTGACTCCTAATGTTATTTATTTACGCCCAAAATTTCGTTAAAATTAGGGGTTAAACGGACGTTAACGGTAGGTGGTAAACGGTACGGATTTTTAGAAGCTCATAATTTCTAAAGTATTATTTTGTTTACTGATATATAGCAATAAGCCTAGATAAATAATCACGGGACAAACCGATATCATGCTTAGTTTTGCTCGTACAATATCTAATAGCGACGTAATCTTGCTTCTTCGTTTGTATGGAAACGTAACTGGCATGCGCACTAGCCTTAAACAGCTGACTCTACAGACCCGATCGTCTAGGAAATTAATATATTTTATATAATTATTTAATAAGAAAATTTGAAAAAACAACTGATACGGATGGGATCAGTTGTTTTTTCAAATTTTCTTATTAAATAATTATATTTAATAAGCTATCATGTGCTATAACATGTAAAAAATTCACAAAAACAATATATTTTAATTTTGTCTGTAAATTGAAAGTTCCAAATGTTTATTTGTGATACATACATATTTAACTTTGATATTTTGTGTTTCAGGAAGTGGCTAGGTTATTACGTCCACACACGATAAGGGCTAAACTTGGAAAAACAAAGGTCCAGAATGCAATACACTGTAGCGATCTAGCAGAAGATGGACTGTTAGAAGTCGAATATTTCTTCAAGATATTAGACCTATAAAATAATTTTAATATATAATTGTTACTTAACATGAAATTACAGTGTGACTGTGAAATGTAATCAATGCATTTAAAGATATTTAGGTAAATAATACATGCACAATATGCACAGGAGTGCATCACTGCATTGCTTTACCCCCTGTGCAATAAGATTACACATGTAAAAAAATCGAAATAATACATCATTATATTAAAAGATTATTTTTTGTGGTGTGGGGCAAAAGCCCAGACAGACGGTATCATTGTCGTAATAAATTGAAATTGGTTATAATCTATGTACCTAAGCTTCCTGTAAAACCTACAGATTCAGATTCAGATACAAATAATAGTTTGCCTATACACTGAACTTGTGTACACACTTTAATTGTCTTTTCGTATACTTAATACTAATATGATAGGATGCAAACATGTGTGTGTTAATTTTCTCCATATTTGTACGTTTGCTATTTATTTTTGTGTGTTCCTAATTATTAGTTAATAGCTCCTCTATACTAACAATTTGATCAGTTTATAACTGTCTCGAGAATGTCAGTGGTTATTCCATAATAAATTGTTTAATGTAATCAAATGTCAATCCAGTACATAGCATTGATTTAAAATGTGCTTAGAGGAAAAATTTTGCCTTTGTCATCATTCTTCCAAGAAAATGTGTTGTCATTGGTCCAGTAACGATCCAATACACCATAGAAATATTCCAATATCTTTGCAATACACTGTCACTGGATTGCAACGCTTGATTGATATACTGGATCAATGTAAATGATAGATTTCACGTTATGTTTCATCAATCTACACTCGGCTTAGCGTTTTAGAAAATGCAAAAATAGGTAATTCAGAAAATTAAAAATAGCCCTTTAATCTCGAGTGTTATAAAATTAGGGTATCATTAGAGGAGTTTAATAAACAAGACTGATAACATAAGGTCGTTTATAAAACCGTCATGATATTATGCACTATGAAATAGCAATAAAAGATTTGAGCAATTTGTCTACTTCCTTATTATTATTGTACCCTACACTGTCATATATAATTATGTAAATATATAAAGCGCATTCCCAAGTTGTATTGGGAAGGATTCGAGTCTTAAGCCCTATTCTTGAGGACTGAACTCATTTTAGTAGAGATCGCGAGACTCCTGATTCCAATCTAGCGAATAGTAGGTATATCAAAGAAGTTTTCCGATAAAAAATCTGTGTTTAAGATGATAGATGTTTTAAGATGAATTTTTTAATTTGGCTCCTTCTCTATGGACACCTTTCATTGGCCAAACTAGTAATAAATCTTCAATAAATTCCGATTAAAAACTTGAGTCCTCAAGTCATATTGAGAGGACTTACGAGTCTTATCACTTTATTTATGAGTCAAGTCGTTCAAATTGAGTCTAGTTGTCTTAAAAAGGAATCGAAGACTCGAGTCCTTTTTAACACTAGTCCCAAGGCACTCTTCAGCCATCAGTTGATCGAAGAGCATAACGGCACTGGTGCTCCATTCATCAAGATAATTAAATTAGCATATTCTAATTTTGGTCCGGCCAGATTCTTACCGGGCAGAATTAGTGCTGTGAATTCCTGTTATTGACCACAAAGTATGGACTCTCGACGAGGTCACGAGGCTCATTCTTATCTTAGAATCTATTCGTCTGCCGCGAGAATTCGATTAATTAATTTGTTAGGTACATTTGCTATATAATTGTAGTAAATTTATATTTTCAGGCAAATAGTGCTCACAGACAAATATAGATAAGTACACTTGTTGCAACATAAATTAATACATGTCATTAATTACACAAAGTTGTGTCAGTAAATAAGACGATTAACCGGAAAAAGTTAAGTAGAAGTAAGTAGGTAATTATACACCGAGAGATATCAAAAGATAATTTTCTTAGAAAAAAAAAAATTGAGCTGACAAAAAATCCTAGATAATATTTTTACAGTAATCTATAAACATTACTTTATCACAATGCAAACATTCAGCGACAAAGAAATTAGTGAAAGGGTGTGGCATACAAAGAATTTCCTAGTTGATTGGACTATTAACTTGGATCTAACACCCTTGGAATTTCTTTTTTCTAAGGGATTTTCTACAAATACAAAATTTACTAAAGAAAATACGATTCTGTTCAAGAATTTGAAAGAAGCACTCAAGATGCATTCACATCAATTTTGCAAGGATAGAAAGATGTAGGAATATAGTAAATTAATGCATGCGTAGGCATTACTTGCATGTAGGGAACACTTAAACTATGCGCTATAACTACTTAACTATGCGCAAACGTTACCCGCGCTAACTTCATAGACTTAGAGATCCGTGGCAAGTACTTTGTGTCGATTGGCAAGGACGGCTTTGCCTGTAATTGTGTACTTTTATGGCTCTGTAGAAGGTTACCCTACTACAAGCCAATGAAGCTACTACAAGCAAAGGAACAGTGTAGTAGGAAGAACGAGACCAAGGATTGCTATCTGGGCCCTATTTATGCCCTATAGGGAGATTTGTGTAGGTATACCGCCCCAGAAGTTTGCCCCACTTTTTCGAAAGTCTGTTATTAACAAGACATACAAACAGTGAAAATAGTTGTTACGAGAGGTTTGCTATCGTGTGATGAGGAATTCCGTTGCGTATCTCCGGAGTTCATCGTCAGATCATGACAATATTGGGACCAATCAGAGAGACCTATACTCTATGTAACAAAAAAATAATTAAGTATGAGTAGTATTAAGTTTTTGTTCTTATTACAAGGGCGGTAAGTCCACAATTACTATCAAAGCCCAAGCCGCAGGCAAGGCCTGGCGTTTGTAATTGTCGTACCGCCCGAGAAACGTATTGATTTTTATCATACTTGAAAGGAAAAAACAACACACAACAAAATATTTACAACAATATCGGGTTCGTACCGCGCATTACCGCCCGCTTTTCCTAATAGGTACCTATGTACCTAACCTACCTAATAGCATTGTTTACGAGCAAGTATGACGAAAATATATAAAACACACGGTTAGACTTCGATTATGAATTTATCTACAATACTGTTAAGGTCTACACCAAATACCCCCTTAGGTGACACCTAATTTTGTAAGACGGCTGCGTCTAGTATTGCCTGATGTCCCGCTTTTTAACCCTCACATAGGGCATGTCCCTCTAGCACTCCCGGTTTTTTCATCTCTGCAGGCAATACGGCGAGATGGGCACCTACTTTTGCGTCACATCATCCAACTTAAAATATAATAAAGATGTCGATGTTGATAACCTAATGAAGTTGTAGTTTCAGTAGGTATAAGTTGTTAGAAGCTGCGATTGCCTTTCACTGCATAGAAGATAATAAAACTATGTTGGTAGGTAGGTACTGTAGACAGTATAGAGTCAATATAACGATACCTGTCCGAAGTGGTCTACAAGCGTATCGCTATCTTTGTCTCTCAACTGTATGTATTGTAGAACGTAATAAACGTTGCCGTGTATACAAGCGTATGAAAGGGGACACGCATATGACTAGGTAAGCCGCCAGTGCTGTGCAAACTTTCCGACTCTCGGTCGCGTGTACGCAACGGATTGAAGTCGCGTGCGCAAGTAATAGTTACTTATCTATCGACTTCCGCTAAAACGTAAAAATTGTCAGGAATGATTCAAAATACACAAATTTGACAGAATTTATTAAATAGTGACAGTTTTACTGGAGGACTAAAGAAACAACAAGATTTAACACACAGTGGATTTTAAACATTGCCGATAAGAATTTTTAATTTATTACTGCGGTGAGCGATTTTTTATTACTTACTGAAAATATTTGGAATCTAATAAAAATCTGCAGGATATATTTTTGATAGATGTTATTTAATCTTGAACACTTACTGCACTTATGTGTTCAGATATATAACTCTCAAATGTTAGATTGACAGTCCTCAATTGCTTTTACATAAAGACATCGGCAATGGTAGAGTTTATTAGATGTTTAATAAACTTTGCTTTTGAGTATACTAATATACGTTTTGAGGGAATAATAAAGTAGGTACCTACTTGTAAAGTATACTTGTATGTAAAAACATCATATAATAGTATCAGTGATACCTACTTCAATTTAACAAAAAAATAAAATAAAGATAGGTACTGCGTCTTACTGTTTGTAAATATATCGCAGGAAGTTTTGAAACTTATGTAACATAAGCGAATAAGAGTTTTTATCTTTACCCGACTTCCAAAAAGGGGGAGGTGTTCTGAATGTTTTGATTGCGTACTTTTTATATTTTTTTAAATGCTTGTACACCGAATAGTCAGTTATTAGAGAAGAGTTAAAGTAAGAATTCTGTTTTGTTTGACAGAGTATCTGTACTCTTGTTTTGGTCCCATAGGTACCTATAAGGCTGAGCGCAGACTAAAGACACAACAGTCTCAAGACTAGGCTGTATTCAAGACTATATACTTGTATAGGTAATTTTGCACCGAGAAATTTGCGGGTAAATTTGTTTTTTTTTTGACGATTATTTGTGGTACGCACAAGTAGACATCGTTGTCTGCATGTGTGTATGCAATTGCCTGCTTTAAATGTGTCGCTGATATCCGACTTTTAAAAATATTTAGGTACCCATCCTTACTACCAACAGTTAGCCTCCCTCTTTATAGAAGTTAATGTGCAACTCAAAATTGAATAATAAAAACAAACTATAAATAAAGCCTTCTAAAAAGTTATAATAACAGTCAGAGCAAAATCTAAAGATTTTAAAAGATTAAATCTAGACCCAACTTAGATTTGGTTTGGTATCGACTCGCAAACTAAAGTTTTTGTGTTGACTCTAACTTTTGAGTGTTTCAATTTTATATATGAATAATTAATTTTGTCACAATTTGTAATCGCATATTTTAATAGGTGTCTTTGTTTCTAATTAATTGCATAATCAAAATTCGTATCCACATACTCTTAGTGTTGGTATGTTAAATATTCCATTGTTCATAAGGAAGCTTCCTTGCGTCTCTACGTCACTCATTCTCCATTCTTTGTTAGACATACCTAGTTTGTCTAAAGACAAAGTTTAAAAAAGAAAAAAGGTAAAAGAAGGTTGCCTAACTTATATTAATAAATGATAGATAGAAATGAGACGAAGAGATACATATGAAAGATGTGTAAATAATATCCTAGGTAAACCTCTTTTGACTTTGTTGGTTAAGTTACCAACGCTGTGGAGCCTTATAAAACCCTCCTCGAGCTGAGATTGTCAGCAGGCTGAGATCGAGTAGAGTTTCATTGTGTTTCATTGCTTTGGGTAAAGGCATTCTCACGATCAAGGTGAGATAAAATAGGCCATACTCCACCACATTAATAAAGCTCTAATAAATAATAAGTCAGAGGTAAAAGTAGTAAGTATCTGCAGTGAACGAAGCACACACTATCATTGAATCAATTAAATGTCAGTGTATAATGCACAAGCACCTACCTACATCTAGTAGAAATCCTTAGGTGCCGACCTGCTAGGTGTGTATTTCTCTGCAAGTTATGGTTTATTAATAGATTGAATTTAATGATCTGTATAATGAATGATATCAACGGTGCATGCTATAGGTTGTAGCGGGAATTTATAAAAAAAAGTTGCTCTTTTGCTTTTACTTAATATTTAAGTTATCTTAATCTAAATAATCTAATTCGTTCTAATCTAATAATCTAAATCAATGGCAATTTTCACTAAGTCAGTTTTGTCAAATTTTAAAGCAAAAAAAAGATTAAATTTGTAGCATTGAGTCACATTGTAATTTAATATGTAATTGAATCAACGGGATCTGGGGATGGACGAGTCTGGATGGTACCCTCCGTCCTCCTGCTTTAAAAGCAGGTGTATTCCATTCCATCGCAGAACACCGCTTACATCAAGTAGGTTCATGGTCAATCAAACACATCGTTTTTCATAAGAATATAAAAAAAAATGACTAAATTTTTCAATTTTCCCGCCGCAACCTTTAGCATGGACTTCAAATAGTTTATACAGTTTACGTTATAATAATATGCAGATTGCATTGATAATAAGGTATTGATCATTAGATGAGATGTAGAAGTTGGCATACACGCATAATATTATCGGAACTTGATAATGTTACACCAAATTATCTATTTAATGATTTAGATGGTCCCCATCATCATAATTACGTAGAAAAATCGGTCAAGCACAAATCGAACTCGTGTTCCGTTTGTCTAATATTAGGTACTTAGTTGATTAACACATTAAAAAATTCGATATTTTATTGTAGGTGGGTATAAATAGCCTCACACTAGCATTTTCTCATGTAGCATTTGTACACAATGCACAAACACCCAGACTGAAATAATTAACTGTGGATTAGACAAATATTAATGTCCCGTGCGGGAATCAAACCTGCGACACCAATTGCAACGCAGAAGGCAAATCGCTTAACTACTACGCCAATCGTATCGTCAATTATTAACATGAATAAACGTCATATTTATCGATTATTGAACATGATTTTTTTATTTTTGAAGTTAGAAGTGTAAAAATTCGTATTAAGCTTATGTGTTAAAAAATAGAAAGATGTGTAAAGTACCTTCTTCTTCTTCTTCTTCTTCTTATCGTATGGTTGATGAACAACCTGGTGTCAGAGTTTAAACCGCCCGTAGGCCTCTGACATGGCTTTACACACCATTGGAAAATATCTCAGGTGTGCTGGTTTCATCACGATGTTTTCCCTCACCGTTTTAGCAACTGATAATTAATTTATAATAGGCACATAACTTACGAAAAGTCAGAGGTGCGCGCCTTGGGATCGAACTCGAGACCTCTGACTTGTCAGTCGACGGTCATACCACTAGGCTATCAGTGCTATGAAGTACCTATAGTATACATATTATATAATTTGGGTTTTTTCCCTAAGGCTATCCCCTAAGAGTATTAGGGGAAAAAACCGATGAAAGGAAATTTAAGTTTGAATGCAATTTAGTCATTTTTTAAATTAAACTTGGTGTTAAGCTTTTCGGTTATATAATAATATGTTTGATTAAATAATAGAATCATGCAATTATGACATCTCTTAGGTTCTACTTTATAATGTCCACCTGACCGAATTTAGGTCACAGCGGCCAATCTCAACAGAAATTAATCAACTATGCAGGAGATATTACACTGCACATGTGCCTGCGCAAACACAAGCGTAGGGACTCTCTATTCCCTCACTCTCATAGTCCGATGGGATGGCAATCCGACACGATCGGAAACAGATCAGGCGCAGGACCAACGGCTTTACGTGCTTTCCGAGGCATGGAGCAAGTAATAATTAATTTATAATACGGAAATAACTAACGAAAAGTCAGAGGTGCGAGCCTTGGGTTCGAACCTGAGACCTCTGACTTGCCAGTCAATGATCATACCACTAGGCTATCACGACTCATTCATTACTCATTGTCTCTACTTTAATGTGTAGATATAGGGTAGGTACCTATTT
Organism: Protodeltote pygarga; assembly: GCA_936450705.2. Taxonomy (NCBI): domain Eukaryota; kingdom Metazoa; phylum Arthropoda; class Insecta; order Lepidoptera; family Noctuidae; genus Protodeltote; species Protodeltote pygarga. The sequence continues at coordinate 6,184,687 of OW388249.2, read as the reverse complement.
ATTTTTCATAGTAATAGGTATGCTGTAGGTAAGCATTTCGTTTGTTCTTACAGAATATTATCACAAAGTGTAAGTACGTGATTTTTGTCTTACATGTATTTTCCAGAATATAAGATCATAACTAAATAAAATATCTGCTTTATGTTTTAGTAACACGTACGATAGATAGATAGTGCTTAATAATGAGGCAGGCACTATCAGTTATTAACCGGTAGAGGAAAGGGAGTATAGAGTGAATAGGGTCATTATTATAAGGCGCCTTTCGCTCTAAGCCGCTATCTCGCTCGTACGATATAAAATTATTGATAATTTATGAAAATTCGCAAGAAACCAAGTTAAGGAGCACAACAGTTACAAAGTTTCAACAAAAATATCAGTTTGATCAGAACAAATTTTACATCAAAATTAATTCAAGAAGAAATTCCGATAGATAATACCACCCCACACTAGGCGTAGAAAAAAAAAATTGAAATTTCGACTGATGCTGGTGGGATACGGTGGCTCAGCGGTTAGAGCGTCGACACGGTACGTCGAAGATCGTGGGTTCGAATTCCATCCGTATCAGTTGTTTTTTCAAATTTTCTTATTAAATAATTTTATAAAAAATAATTTTTGTTTAGGCAATTTTTATAGGTAGGTATATGAAATTTGTTCTGATCAAACTTGTTTAGTTTAAACTATATTTGGTTAGCAATTCTATATAAAAAACTTTGAATTAATTTTCTTTTTGTATAAAAGATATGCGACATGTTTACAAAATTACATCTTGAGACGTTCGACAGTATTCGTCACCTGTAAGGCAAAGTTGCGAATCTGCTGTTCGCGAAAATCTATTTTTTGGTTTAACGTAATCCCAATATATTTTCAAATAGATTTTCGCGAAAACTGCAGATTCGCAACTTTGCTATACAGGTGACGATGTACATTTTATAATTAAATGTATATTCTCCTTACCGAATTTTGGTCACAGCGGCCAACGGAGGTTAGCCAACTACGCAGGAAATAATTATAGTGCACAAGTGTGTGTGCAAATACAAATGCCTTGGGTTCGAACCCGTGACCACTGACTTGCCAGTCAACGGTCATCACCCATGGGCTATCACGGTTCACCTATTATATTACAGGTAAACCTTTTATACCTTTACAATTCAAGCTAACATTCTGAAAAGAGAGATTCGTATCGCGTTAGTGAATGCGATTACCCAATTGTTTGTGAAGAGGCGATTGTCAAGGTCCTCGGCTGCGATTCAATTGGCGGATTTGTGGTTATAACTGTTTTGATATTCAACCGAGGACGAGGATTGTCATCCGCCTAGCATCGCAAGTTTAGACCGTCTAAAATGTGAAATGATCCATTTAGTTCAGTGTTTCATGGCCAAAGGAAAAGTCGGGTTACCTGACCGTGAGTAGATCTTCGCCCGTTCTTATGCCCATCATCAAATCAGAAGCATTGCAGACGCGTTGCTGCCTTGCTGGTCTTTGATTGGGCCTCCGGTTCTTGTTCTCTTCACTGAACGTTCAATGGAAAACACATAAGTACGAATACTGTTTTTTCACGTCGCCGCGTCGATATTCTGCGAGAGGGTAAAAAAAATATTCTAAAGTTATTTGCATCCTAACAAGCAAAAACCAGCTACGGTAGAAACAAAATGAAATAGGTACAAGCAACTGTACAGGAACTAGAAAAACTACTCACTTGTCATATTGTTTATATTAGACTAAACTAAGTACTTAATTATGGAATAATAATGAGCATTAAACAAATATTTTGACAAAGATAAGGGAGTCAACAGTTTCACAATGTCAACATGCTACATGATACCGTTTGGTGCAACGGACTGGTATATTCATAGTGACCGATATACCTATTACGAATTACACCATTTTAACATGCATATTGTCTTTGGACGATATCGTGACGAGTTGAGCTTTCGCGTTAGTTTTATGTTCCAATTTCGAAGATTCTAATGAAGAAATAATTTAAATAATATATTGACCGGAAATAGATAATTATTTTACGTTAAATCTATTGTTATGTTTGGGGGAACCTTAAGAGGCACCCGGCTTCCTGGAAAGAGACTGGAGATTGTGGAATTCCGACTTCACTAAAACCATCCTGGTCACCATCACATGAAGAGAGATCCCGGGCCCTTTTAAGTAACCACTGCCTATCTTATAAAGAGATAGAGTAACACTAGAAATCAATCATATTATTGTTTCGTTGTAAACACTTACACCGACAAGATGAGTTAAGCTCAAGATATTCAGATCCAACTTAAAGTCACAGACTTTATATTCTATCCATCTATATACGGTTGTGAGACGTGGAAGGATACTAAAAATATCTCAAACTAGCTGCAGGTCATCCGCAGCCTTTAACGAATTCTTGATATTGAGTGGTCCGTGAAAATCTTATCAGACTTATACGCTTTTTTAGTTTTTAGTTGAGTTGTGCACATAAACATTCTGTAAATCTTATCAACCTTTCTTTTCACACAAATCACTAGCGGTGCAACATCTCGACATAAAATTATATGAATCATTTATTAAATATTTTAAAGGTAATGAGGACATACCTAATTGTAGACCAACATTTGCATAGTGAAAGTTAAGCCATGGTATTCACAACATGATAACAATCAGAGGAGCGACTGAGTCGTCAGCAGAACAAACGGTCCCAAGCTACACGGTTCACTCAGCGTCCGGTCTTTGCATCCGGTAGCGAATTTCCAAAAAATACAATATTTCAGTAGCGATGATAGACAGATTAGTTTTAAAAAAAATCTAGTCTGTTAAAACTAAAACTTTGAATGAGCAGCTGCAGCAGTGATAGTCTAGCAGTAAGATTGTTGGATTAAGTCTAAGGCAAGACTCATACCAAGGCGCCAAGATTTTTGTGGTAATTAGTACTTTTGTTCAGCAGTAGGTACTTAAATATAGCAGCCTGTATTTAAGGAACACGGAATCCTGTTACAATCCCTAATCTCACGACCAATGGTGCTGAATTTATAAATAGAAAAAAGGCAATGTAATATTTTTTTATTATAATTCTGATTTAAAAAATATTTTGTTTTTAAGTTAAAGTTTTAATCGTCGGCGTCGTGCATACTCAGTTTCTACAGAGGTTCGGGACGTGCTTTAGATTTATATTTACGTGTAGTTAATAATTTAACAATAAACAATATAATTTAAATAATATAATAATTAGTGCATAAACACTAGGCATTACATTCGTGTCGTCGCTCGTGTCCTTGTTGCGTTTATGGGTACCCATTGCTTATATTTTGTTACGAATGAGCCATTGTACTCAACCATTGTTTGCCAACCGGGCCAAACTGTAAGTAACTGTGCTTATAACCTACACCACACCATGATATGTGTGCAGCTACTGGTATTAAATTTTGATGTATTTATAATAAACAATATACATCAAAAAAAGTGACTTCTCTTCAGTAGGTAAACAGGTTAAACTAGATTTAGCTGCCCTCCTCTAGAAAGAATATTCTTCAATGCATTTGCATTTATTATTGCCTCATGTCTTTTGTTCAAACTGAACGCTCTAAACTCCCAACTATCAAAGTTTGGTTTTTAGTTGTTTCTGCGACTACATCCGAGTGAATGGTCTATCAGGTCGGGGTCAGTCTTTTTAAGTATTATAAAGAAATTAATGAACAAAGAAAACAAAATTGAATGACATTTAATTAAAATATAGTATATCTGATATTCAGCTGCACCCAGATAGATTAGAAGAAGACCCCAACAAAGTTTGGGAATAATAAGACTAGGAGGATGATGATGTTTTGTCCAGCCATCTTAAAGGTATTGACATGATCTCTTTGCTGTAGAAATTTTGAGACTTTTAGTCAAAAAATGCGACAAGTAGTTGACAGTTCGGTCTTAATGTTAACCTTAGTCTGTATAGGAGACCAAAACAAGAGGTATAAACGGTAATATGAGGGTACAAGGTCAGGGCCAAAGATATTAGTTTCTATGGTCAGGGCTGTATAGTGGAAGCATTAACTCTTCCTAGCCAAGCTGGTTAAATTTTGCTTAGTGACTAAAGATGTTTGTGGTCTGGCGTTATCATAATGAAATACCCTTTCTAGTGGTCAATTCTGGCCGCTTTTCTCAATTGCGCTGCACTGGGAAGTTAATGCATCCACCATATCGCTCTGGCATTGCTCCCTCAGATAACCACATGTTATTTAAACATCAAGATAGGACTGTCAAAATTACTTGTCGCATTCACTTTTCCGTATTTTTTGATCCCGTGAGATTTTCCGGGAATCATCTCTTAATGGGTGGGTTTAAAGGTGTTAAATTAGAAGTTTTTAAAAGAAGCGGATTGGGCTATATGCGTTATTATATTATGTCAGTTTCCACTTTTATATTAAGTACCTACCTATCAATAAAAATATTTATACTTTTGTGTTTCTGTAAGTTTTTCTCTGGACTGGATCTGGATTCCTAATGTAAATAAAAGATTACGATTTCTGATGTGAATAAAAGACAATAGGTGTACGAATTCATTACGAGAAAAAAGACAACAAATTATTCCTCATTCGATAGTCGCCGTACCTAAACGTAGTCGTGGTGGTCTTGTTGTGATTTGCATTCAGCCAGTAGAACGAACGAGCAAACCGCAGGCGCAGGCGCAGACCGCAGTGTCCGAAGTCTATACAACGACAAATGCGTCCGCAACCTAATTCGTTGAACTACTTGTGTTTATAGAATTGAATGGAGCGATAAACCGCGGTGTTATTGATTGGAACCATTTCAAGTTATTTCTTGAAACTAACTCTATTTGCATATTCAAGATCATGAAAAACATGTAGGAAAATTCAGTGATCCTTTTAAGATTGCAAAGTTTCTCTAGAATTAAAGAAACATTATTCCCGCCACAAATGGAGTAAAAGTGTAAAAATAGTATAATGCAACACTAGCTTTGAAAATTTAATAACCAAAGTAATAAATAAAGTTCCAATGATGATGAGTCACAAATTGATTGCATGGAGGAAGCAGCTCTTCAATTTGGAGGAGGCATCAACTAGAAGAAGAATAAGAAGTGAGGACTATTATTTCGTGATAATGAAAAATTGTGTAAGGAGGTAGTGATGAATACATATTTATGTAGATGAAGCGCCGTCCACGAATATGATGAAAGTATAATATAAGGACCACTATGATAATCATTGTGATGATGGACTACTTTAGTGTAGAAAATAACTAAGGATTCGTTTTATATTTTGATACATCGTTTGAATTATACGTTGAATAAATTGATTAGTTGATTTCAATTCTATTTTGATTGCCGTTAATATATTCAATTCTTAATAAAATAAATTAAAATGGCTACTTGGGCCCAATTATTTAGAATAGATATAAATTACAAGTCTTGAAGTAATAATGTTCTCCTGACCAAATTTCGGTCCCAGCGAGCAATCTCAATGAAGATTATCAACTATGTACCTGTGAGATATTTGTGTCTTAATAGTGTGAGAGTGGGGAATAGAGAGTGCACCTCTCTCTACTCCCTCACACTCCGATGGGAGAGCAATCCGACACGACCTTATTTTTTGGGCTTTGTTAGGTAGTGAAATTTCTGTGACAGACATTTGCATGCATGACGAAATTATATGGGTTACGGAAGCCTAAAATGACAATCATTATAGAGTCAAATCCGTTGAGGAAAAATATTTGCATTTCAAATCTATTGAATTACCACATAAATATTTGTTTGTCTCTGAAAAACGTCACATGAAAAATCCCACGTTTTGTGACTTAATTTTGATTCAAAATAAAAATATTCCTAAATTTCTGCTTTTAGAGTTAACATAAAGCATACTGATGAATAAAATAAAGTAACTTAATATTTAAAAATATATTTTTGAAAAGTTGGTTAATACCCGTATTGTGATGCTGTTACATAAAAGCAGCCAGCTACAAGCAAGTCGCAACCCTGCAAGTCAGAAGGGCTCTACATTGCTCTACACTACGTACTAATTAAGGTCAAGAACGTGTTATTCAACCTCTTACAGATAATGAACTTTATTAAAGCATTCAAGACACATTTCAAGGATTTTCGCATTCCCTGCAGATGTGTGCGGACTATTATATCTGTTTCTAGGCTGCTCATCTTTTGTCTCAAGTCTTTTTGCGATAGAAGTATTTTTTTTTGATAATTAGCGAAATAGAGTACCAGATATTATGATTTCGACTCGTTTGCACTATGTTGCAACCGACTAAAGTGCCCTTACCCATGTGGTACGGGTTTGCCACTATGGTAACCGTTGGTAACGAAATATTTTCCATATACTTTTTATCTACGGATATTGGAAATATAACTCTTTGTACTTTACATATAATCATACGTCTAAGAAAACTAAGGAAAACAGTTGCAATCTCCAGGGCAAGATAAATGCATTTCGATATAAAATACTTCCAGAAACGTGTTAAATATATTATTTATATATTGTTACAGGAACTAACAGGAACACCATCTTCCATGCCTCAGGAACATCGGCAGGCAAGCTTTCATGTGGGAGGTTGGGTGACAAGGAATTTCCCCACCTAGTACTAGTGGGGACCTCGTGTCACTCAACGACAAAGTGCTTATAAAAAACAGCTATACGTTATTCAAAATGCAGTTCGTTCGATCCTTTTTCAAACGGATCACAGATGATCTCAAACAGAAGAAACTTATTCCATTAAAGATATTGTTCTTCGTACATGCCTCCAGTAAGTATACAAATAACATTTTACCTACTTACAGATAGTTATTGTAAAATTATTTTCACCCTCTGACGTGTAAACAAGCGTATCAGTATATTATTGTTTTGATTGATGAAGAGCACCAACTTATGGCAGCACTTCGAAGGACAAAGATATCCTAGATTTGCTGTTCGTCTGTCTTCTGAGTTTCTTGTTACCATATTTTACAGTTTTTGACACAATGTAGAGTAGTTGACTGACTTCTTGAATTGGTATATTCTTCTTTATTTTGTCTTAATATAAGTATTCGTAGTGTTTTAGTAAAATTGTTAGTTTGCAACGCATGGTTTAGTCTTGGCGCTAACTGCCTCCGGCTACCAGCCACTGATAGCCGTCACCACCTATTCATTGCTGTAGCGAGTGGCTGCCGTCGGCCACACGGTAATCAATATTTCCAAACCATTTTTAAACTTCTGACACACCTATTATGTCTCATAAATCCAGCTACACACGAATTTCTATAGGAATAACAGAAATAATATACTGAATATTCCGATTTTCTTCGTAGCTCTATTCGTGTTGTACCCATACCTGACGATCCACATGCGTGAGCTGGGTATAAACGTGGAGGAGACGGCCATCATGTCGGCAGTGACACCGGTCGTGTCCATCGTCATGCCGCCGCTCGCCGGCATGCTTGCTGACAAGATTGGTAACTTCAGGGTGAGTGAAATAAAATGTGGCTTTGTTAATGTTACATCAACGTGGAGCAGACAGCCATCATGCCGACTGCAGTGATGCGCGTTAGGCAGATCATGTGTTGAACATTATTTCCTGTAGTTTGACTAAGGGCTAAATCGCTCCCTCAAATCGTTTGATGTGATAGGCACGTGTAAAGTATGTGTCGTTCAAAAATGATGTCGACAAAGTGTGCTATCGGAAACTTTCTAATTAGTGTAGAGGAGACGACCTTTACATCGGTAGTGATGAGAGTAATTGTGTATAGATCCCTTTCTATTTTTACCAAGACTGTTCAAAGGCAGGACTTACTCATTAGGCATTACGTAAATTAGGGTCAACGAACTCTTAGCAAAAGTAAGAAAGTCTAACTGAGTAGGTAGGTACTTGCAAAACATGTATCTAAATTAAATAACATTCATAGCGGCGGAAGGTTTAATATTTAAAGCTCAAGATAGACATCTTAGTTTAGTCCTAAGAATGCCTCACTGCTCGCTCGGTGTGAGTTTCTAAGAGAAATATTATTTCGTATGTATTTTATTTTAGATACACAATTTTAGATAGTAGAGTTAATATCATCTTCTCACAGAACACTTGCGTGAAGTAACAGTAAACGTACTGCTGTGTTTGGTATGGTCAGTGACGAGATCTGGAGGCCCAATTCCCCTTTCCTTAATCAGGTTTAGGGTTGGCCACGCGCAACTGATACATCCCTGGTATTGATTATTTAATTCTAAGATAAATATATAAAAGAATAGAAAAAGTGTCAAACGCAACAATCTCCTATCCTTGCAATGGATGCTGTGGATATCTAACACTCGTGAAGTAATAATAGTAATATAATATTCGTATGTCATAAAATATAAAATGAACCTCGCTTGGCTGAAGTCGACTATAGCCGAGGTTACCCGATTCAGTGCACCGATATCAGAAAGATACCAGAAAGTGTGTATGGCGCGGTGTGCCTAAAGAAGATTTCACTTCAAAAAATAAATTGAGTAGACGGCAGGTTGTAATCTATTCACGACTGCGACTCGTGCGTTTACAACACGTGGCTAACTTTCGAATTCAGGACGTGTCATCGTCTCTTCTCTTTCGATTGTTGACTTTACAATCTTCATCTACAAAAAGATATTCATAAAATGGTACCAGAGAGATAAGGTTCTAGAATATTGAGCTACTTAAAATCGTAATAAAATATTGTATACAACAGCGGTATCTCTATGTATTTTACTACTATAGACGTTATATATTATTTAGTGGATGAAGCGTTATGATTATAGCAATATCCGCTGAGAAAAGGTCTGCATTCAACAACCGTCGCCTCGCGGACTCTGCTAGGTGGTAATCATCGTTACATAATAGATATTATTCAAATTGACGTAGGTACGTTTGTACAGGGTATAGGAATATAATATATTAACCTAAACCTGTGCAAGTGAAACTCTATGATTAGGCCTTCACTTGTCCATCTCTCTTACACGACCTGTAGTCGGTAGAGTTTATCAGTATATTTGTGTTACTTTGTTTTTTTATCCTTACTTAATTTATATTTGGTATATTGAATAATATTTGATCGTCTCCAATTAAAGATAGGTTAGTAAATGCTCACCTTGGGTTTGAACCTGAGACCTCTGACTTGCACTTGGGTATCATACCACTTGGGTATCAACTACTTCTCTAAAATTATAAAATAAAAAAAATATTGGATACTACTTACTTTAGAAATACATTGTAGGGTAATCATTTGTTGGTTCCTTATTTCATTGTGTTATTTACTTCATAGTTATTATTAATAAACAAATAACTAAATTAAGATTTCACTTTTGTGTGTCATTTTTGAGTAATTTTGCTAATCGTGTGCCTAATGTGATTCATTATAATAATATGTCTGATTTTGTTTTGTGTGGTAGATAACCGTTCCGCCATGGCCCACGCCACAACGTCCGTAACGCGAATTAAAAGCAATTCTGGCAACAATAACCTTTACCTTGCATTGTCGCGGGTCGCGGGCACATAAGTACCGGCATTACGGACAATTGTGGGTGCACGTATACAGTACATGTAGGGAGTCTTGCGTGCGTCATAATGCCCGACGCGCCGTCCGGCCGCCGCCCGCCGCCATCACACCAAGCGACCATCACAACCACTTTTACAATAGCGTCCAGTTTAACACAATCGTCAAAGCTGGCTCATATTAGGAATTCATTGACGTGATAGGTCTCGGCTTTCATTCGTATTGAAGTACAATGTAGTGTACAGTAACATTACGTCACCCTTGTGTTTCTCAAAAGGGTAAGATAAACATACGCAACTCTTCTAGCATCCACCATACAGAGTGATAATCGGTATCCAAAATTGCATTCTGATTTTCTGACTGCTTTTAATGGTTCTTGGCTTAGTAATTAATTAATTTCACATAGTATCCATATTGTATATTGTAGTAGAAAGGGTAAGTTGCTTCAGAAATAAAGTTACAAATACCTACTCGCTCTTCTACTACGTAGAGACGTAACTTTTTGAGCAAGCGCTTTTCTTACATAAGTATTGTCTGGCTACGAATGAATATAACGATAAGTGCATTCGTTCCAAGCAATCAGCTTTCTGGCCAAAAACGTTGAGCCATTATTATCTAACATCTTCAATATGTAATTAATTATTATTTATATAATTAATTATCTGACATAAATACCTTTGTCTTCATTTGCAAAACATTCTTTTGAACGTGGGAACATAATATAGTAGGTTTGCGACATGTACTAGTACGTACAATGCTAACTGGGCGTGCACCTAGTTTTCCGGTTGTGAGCGTGCCCTCGAACATCTCTATTCTCGGATGACATTCGTATTGTGGACTACAATTGCATCTAAAATTGACAATTTGACGTAGTTTTGCTGATCATGGCTAATAAGTATCGCATCCGGTTTGTCAGCCATTGATTGTAATTTGTGTTTTACATATGATAACGCTGATGATCATAGCGTTAAGTAGTTAGATAGAGACGACAACATACTATGTGCATTATTTGCTGTAAAATTAACTAACTTGTTTGTTTTCACACTTGCCTAAACGATTGCCTTTTTGTCTTTGTGTAGAGTAGACTATTTTGTTTTCTATTGTCTACACAAACAGTTAAACACTACAGTAGAAGAGAATTTCGATAGTAGTTACGCGCCGGGTGGGGTTACGAAATACATATTACGAATAGCTTAGTGTCAGAGCTTCTTGTGGCTTAACCTTTTAAAGCTTTTTATACGTTACAGGTTCAAATCCCGCTTGTAATCGATTTTTTTCTTTCTACAAATAAATTTAACATTAGTGTTTGCATAGCATTGAGTACATAAATGCCTTTATAAATCTAATACTTTGCTTAAGCGATATAATAATATACAGTATTTATCTCAAAAAATTAAGTACCACGGTACCTAATATCGGTTTTCAAAATCTTCGTGCAAATTTTCTCGTGGAAACTGTGAAAAAGTAAGAAAGACGTCACAGGATTTTTAGATTTTAGGGGACGCAATATTCAAAATAAATATGTACGAAGTTGCGGGCCAAGCTCTAATGCTTTATAAAAATGTTACAATATTCTATTCTTTTAGTGTGATAGAAATGTATCACATTGACTTTATCCGTGGCGTTCAGTTGATGTTGCAAGACTCTGTTTACCACGAGTTACAATCCATAGTGATGTCTGACAGCGGCGGTTATTGCCGCGCTAATGGCGAATAAAACTTATAGCGCTCAGTGTAATGCGTCCGATTCCGAGCGCCGATCGCACTGCACTTAAATATTTATTATAAAAAGAAAAAAGTACGAAAATGATAGAGGAATGCTTTATTTTCCAAATAATACTAAGTTATAAATATCCAAAGTTTTTTTTATGTTGCCTCATTGTTCTTGCATAAATGAGGATAATCGCGCAGCGTCCTATGTTGCTGAATTAAAAATATTGTACAAAATCACTTTTTACTATTTTTTAGCTGTTACTAGCGCTGTCGTCAGCTCTGGGTGGTGCTTCAGCGCTGCTGTTGCTAGCCGTCCCAGTAGGCCGCATCACAGTCACCTTCCCTCCCGCTGTAGAACTACTCGCCTCCTGCGACGACTCTGCCATGCGGTTGCAACTTATGAAGGATCATCCTTGTTCACCCTTACATCCCTATTCCTATGAAATTAACCTTACGTAAGTTTTAATAGCTTAAATTTATTTTCTATCTATAAATAATCATGTTCTGATATAATTTTCTTAATTTTAGAGTTCTATCCTGTGGCTTCCTATGTAATTTACCAGAAGACTTGTCTGTAGAAGAAACAAACGCAATAATTCATACAAATTCGTATGACATACACTTGCAGTCGACTATTGATTCACAACGTCTCGTTTATCGTCACACGGTGATGGCACAGCTTGCTCAAACAATGGTTCCTCGAAAAGATCAAAGTACATCACGGATTTTGGTAAACGATCCTTTTTTCAACACAACAATATCCAAAGTATCAGATCATGCAATATTCTTCCCAGCGCCAAAGTTGTATCAAATAGAGTGCACTCATGATACAAGTAATGGAACTTGTTTGTTCGGAAAAGATGATATTTTTAACGAAACTGAAGATCACATCGATGAAGCTGTATTACATATGAGGATATCTCATGAAGTACAAACTGCAGCTTCTGATATTAGAAGTTATTGGGTAAAGGCTGTGTCTTCTGGGAACAATACAAAGTTTGATGAAGATTATGATGGCGTCGAAAATATTATGTGCAGTGACAATTTTGTAAGTAAACTAATCAGAGAATACCTGAGTTTATCTTCTTGGTGTATTAAGTATTTCCTAACTATTACATCAAGAAAAAGATGCTTCCATATTGAACATTTTTAAGTTTTGAAATAGTTACGAAATCAATGCATTGATGTTTTATATTCATAGTAAATTGTTTATCAGGGTCAGGACGGAGGAGTGCGAGTGCAGGCAGGGTTACGAAAGTTATCAGGGTGTGCAGCAGCATGTGCTGCGTCTACGCCTCGGAAGGGACTGTGTGAAAATACTCAGCAACAAATTGAACTGGATCCCTCATTTACTTTCTGGGCCTATCTCGCCGTAAGTTGATTATTACGTACTACATTATTACGTACACTACTGCTGCGGACGTATTTAACAACTTAAACAGGATTCGAGGTTATAGTAATAAAGGTTGAAAAAATATTTAAGGTGGTTCATGATTATCTAATTTATGAATAACGGATGAATTCATAGTGAGCACGTGGAGCGTCACGTCGACGTAAACTCATGCAGATTGAGCAGCGGATCCGCTGATGGGAAGATTGTCGTCAATCGCCACTAACTGGGTAATAGCGAACTTGATACCTACATGAGCGCGGGACCCGACCCATTGCTCGCGTTCCTATTCCTTCTGCCGGCTACTCGTAACTAGACACTCCCAGTTTTCTATAGTCGTAAAAAAGAAAAACACTGCTGATATGGTCGCCAATCATGTATAGAAATCTAGCTCGTCTAGCAGGCGTAGGAATGCAATATGTGTGAGCCTTTGATTGACTGGATGTTGACAACTGACACAATGAGGCGTAGTGGTTAAGCAATTCGTTTTCTGCACCCCGTGTCGCAGGTTCGATTCCCGTATGGGACAAATAGATTATTTGTATGATGTCTGTTCCGGTCTAGGTATTTAAACATTATGAATTTATTCGTCTATAAATGCACCTACGATACAGGTCAAAATCCTAGTGTTACGTGTAAGAAAAAAGTTATTAATCTTAGGTATGTATATCTAATCTAGTATCACATACCTACAAAGTTAATTACTTTTTCACCATTGATCAGCTTGATCAGATTCGTTGATTTACAATTTCTTATTACTGATTATAATTGAATAGATTATTATCAATCTTAGACAGATTCAACCTCACATTCATTTGTTTCGCAATGGCTTAGAGTAAGACTTGGGGCGGCCTTGTCCTCAATGTATGAGAGCTTGGTTACTCACACCACGTTTACAACGTACATGCATAATACTAATAGAATTATTCTAAACAATTGGATATCTTCTATCTGTAATCATTACAATAAGTTTATATAATAACAAACTTACAAGTAGGTTCTCACAATACAGCCTTTTGCCGCTTTAAAAACTTACATTTAAATAGAGTATCTTCGAATTGGATAATAATAAAGCACTAACTTAAAGTTCTTGCCAATCCAAATTATTTCAAAGTAAAAATACTCCTTAGATTTCTATTCATGTTCTACTTACGTAGTTTGTTGAGCAGCGTCGCGGACTCTGGTTCTGGACACTCAGAAAATGTTTCTCAAGTTGAAATTCCCATGCTAGATTTTGGTGAAAAAAAAAAATGTTAGACAAATGACAATAGATTTAAAAAAAAAGACAAATGTTGTATACACTGAAGCAGTAGGTAGGTAGGTAGGGTAGTAGAACTGATCTAAGCCTGAATTTAATGTTATGTCTTACAGGTGCGTGTGTTTATCGGTATTATCGGTGGGACAGCGTTCGCGATGTTTGAAGGTGCAGTCATAGCCATCGTGAGAGAACAGAAAGCAGACTACGGTCTGCAAAGGGTGTACGGCAGTATCGGAGGCATGATCTCTTCTCCTCTCTCCGGATTACTCATAGACTACGCAAGTAGAGGGAAAGGATACACGGACTTCAGGTAAACAATTGTCAATAGATAGATATTCTATGTGTATATTTGATTATGATCCTCTATTTAATCATAACGAAGGTCAAGATAAAAAATAATGAACACAATCATAACTCATTCATTTGTCATCAAGTTTGAAAGGCTGCATAACGATAATATTTTAATTCAAATATTATTAACAAACTGTTTGGAAGTGTGAAAGTTTATAAAATAAACCAACTAGTGACGATAGATGAGACATCCAATGAATCACGCCTCGCTACGTTTTATGTTCATTAGCTTTGACTTTTTAAATGTTTCTGCGTAGGTATAAAGCATTTCTTCTTAACCCCTGACGCAAAAAGATGGGTGTCATAAGTTTGACGAGTCTGCGAATTAGTTTTTTTTAATTGAAATGTAACTAGATCAAGTGTGTGTGTGTCTTAGCTAAAAAAAATGAGGATTTTCTGTATCGGGGGATTTTTAATTTTTAATGTAGAGTTCTTTACTAATCGATTTCTTTTTTCAATTTCAATAAATCTGAAAGACGATATTATGGGTTTGATTGCAAAATACAGTCACGACTCGCGGGGTCACCGGGTAAACAAGCCCAAGTTCGGCCGTGATTCGCGGACGTGAGCCGCTCATACGCAAACACTAGATTTATATTCACTATATGTGTTTTGAACAAGTCAATCAATAGCAAGACTTTAATACAAGTAGCAGTAGCAAATCAAACAACCTTGTTCGGCTGAGAAAATATAGTCATAGGTACGTATAGAATCATTACTAGGATCATGGATAAGAAATACTCGTTCATCCGATTAGCATTTCTTAAATAACTATTTCATTGAATCTTTTTAGAAAAAGGAATTAGCGTCATTGGCTAGAGAGCTAAAATAAATTCAAACCATGACAGCAGGCTGTGCTATTAAAGGTACCCACTACCCGGTTCCGTCACCGGACCGCCTCGTCCCGGACTCCCGATACATGCAAAAAAATATTTATGAATTTCTATACCGTCGCGTGTCAATAATACCTGCCCGGCTCATGCTCCATTTCGACGTTGCCAGATTCGACTGGTGCTCGCAGGCGGTGGCTCGCGTTTTACACCGTTGCAAGCCGTAGGTACACAACGAAATAGTGTAAAAAACCTTTCGGTTTTTACAATATTTTACGCAGTTGATGTACAGAAAAAAAGTTGTCGTGTAAACACGATTTGGAGATATTATGATTCCTTAATAAAAAGGCCAAAACACTAGGTTACGCAAATCTATTTTGTACAAATCTATGTTCAAGTAAATCTTGACTCCCAAACTAGGTATTCCCGTTTCAGTGCAGCAAGCAGTGAAAGTCAGTTTAAAAAATTAAACCTTCTAAATAGATTTTTGACTAGGGTCATAAATAATACAAAATGAGCAGCGTCGCCGGGCGCTCAAACAATACATTTTTAATTGTTGTAATTTTGCGCTGCTTCATATTAAGTACTTACGGTTAAATTGATTATTTTAATATGAGGTTTGTAAATTGTAATTGTACAATTTAACACTAGTGAAAAGTTACAAACAATAAAATATTTGAAAATAAATAAATAAAAACGCTTCAGAGTAGGTAAATATTATGAAGTTTATTTTTCAATATGAAGAAACACATTTTTATAGCGATAGGTATATATGTACATAATTACTATTGGAAACAATTGATTACGTTCATAGAAACGTATTAGCGCAATTTTTTTTTTTTTGTTTTAACACTTCACAATCGGAAAGAATAACTACTAAGTATTGTAATACTAGCTTTTAACCACGGCTTCGCTCGCGTTAAGTTTGAATTTCAATAATGATTTTTAAGATGCGTGGCGCCATCTATTAACATATAAGAACGTTATTTTGGTTTTCCTCGGGAACAGTACATTTTTTCGGGATCAAAAGTGTTCGTTTCTGTACAAAATTTCAGGATGATCGGTTCAGCGGTTTAGGTGTGAAAAGGTAACAAACATACAAACTTACTTTCACGTTTATAATATTAGTTAGGATTAAAGTTTTTACAAACGTTGTATAAAACAACTTTATATGCATTCCTCATAAATAAATAATCGTCGAGTGGTTTACCTCTATAACTACAATATTGATTAGTGACAGAAATTGTATGTAATGAAGGACGTTTGCCGAGGACAAACTGAAAAATCAGCTGAACTTAGGAAATTAGAATATCACGCTTCTCAGCTGTATAATTAATTACCTATTCTGCCTACAATGTACATCAGTCTAAAGTTTTCGCTGTATCATCTTGAGCCGTGAACTATACAATGTACATACAGCTTGGCAAAAAAGAGTCTGAAGCGGTGACAGCTGAAATTAAAATTAAAAACCTTAAAAACTGAGTTTGTGAGTACTAAAATAACTTAAAAGTGATTCATTTAATTTTATTTGATGACACAAAATTCGTCATAGAAATATGTAAGTACCAAATAACTTGTAATTCTGAATTGTGGTATAAGAAGTGCGGCAGAGGCGCTCCCAATTTTTTCAGGTTTTCAGGAATTTTAGGTTTTTGTCCTTCAAACATCATGTTTTACGAATAAACTAGTAATTGAAGTGACTTAAGCCAATCTCTTTTAAGTCTTTCCCAAATCTATTTGATGAATTTTGCAAAATGAAGTCTTGAAACTCGGGAAAGAGTAAGGGGTACGAAAGTAGGTACTTTTAGTATCGAAAAATAAAATATTCCACGTCTATTTTTATAAGATTTTTGCTAACAGTTATGTTTAATTAGTCGATATACGTAAAAACTTATACAAATCTTATTGAATAATTCTTGTAAAGGCTTATAAAAAACTTCAATGATCCTTAATTGAAGTTGTTTATACACGTGACTTATTGACTCGTAAGTAAGATTGCAATTACTTACGAGTCAATAAGTCACGTGCTAGGACCTAGTCCGCGTCTATAAACGAACGATACGACGAAAAAACTATTTGAGTACCTATTTAATTTATTATAATTTTGGTAATTATGTGTACAGGCTGTTAGGTAGTCATGCATTTGGTCTCAGAATAGGTATCGAAACTGCAAAAAAATATTCTATTCTAAGGAATACTATAAATAATGTAATTAAGATGAAATAGTTACAGTAGTAGTAGCAGTAGTAGAACTACTAATATGCAAAATATCTAAAACAAAGGGGGTAGACCTACTACATTTTGAAAACAAAAATTTACAACTTTTTTAAATAACTTTTCTAAAGAAGGTAATTAAATTTTCTTTTGTTTTCGTTGCAAAAAATCGTCTTTCTTTAATAAATTATGTTATGGACTCATGAATGATTTCGAGACTTGGCAGCTGAATTTATAAAATCTAAACATTTTACTTACTTAAATAAATTTGACAAATTAAAACAAGTTTTTTTTTATTTAATTAGTTTTTTGATATGAAGATATGATATCGTAATGACCTGTAAATCTATCTCCTAAAATATTTCGTATTAATATTTGTGGTGAAAACCCGTAAATAATGGTTTCGTGTGCTTTGTAACCGCGATATTTTTTCTGAATATTGATTGAATAAAGAAATCACTTTCATTTAGCAGAGAGATCAGGTGCAGCACCGACCGCCGACGCCTTATGTGCTCTCCGAGGCTCAAAGAAATCTATTCTTATATCATTTCATCTATTAATATATTACAACGAAACATAATTATAATATAACATATAATCCTAACCTATAACATATAAACCACTGGACCGATCATCCTGAAATTTTGCATATACATACATTGTCTGGTGTACAGAAACGTACATAGGGTATATATCCTGTACATAAAATGTACTGTGTTTGGTAGCAAAGGCGGCTCGGATTGATTCTCGGGTAAGGTGTTACGAGTTCTGGAATGACATCAAGAAATTTGTTATTTGTTTCGCAAGTCTCGCCTCCAAAGCTAGGATGGTTGGTCAGTGGTTACGTAATGCGACAGTCTTTCGCTTGAACTTATACGCGAGGCGACACCGCTGTAGTTGACTGTTGATGCGGTGCTTTTATTCTACCCTCATGTTATTATTCTGTAAGGTGCGGCGACACTGAGGCATTTAACACTATGTACTGTGTATAGATCCTTTACATGAGATTTAGGTACTTACATATTATTATGATTACAATTAGGCTCGACAGCATATGGGCACACAGGTGCCCTGAAAATATGCTGTGGAGCTTTTTATTTAATGGAAATAATCAAATAATTTCTTGATTTTTGTTTGTTTTAAAAAATATGTTGTCCCACACTAGGATTTTCTTCTGAATCATGGGTGCAGTTACAGACATAAATTCACAATGAACAAAAAATCCAGACCGGAAAAATCTCTCTCTGATAAATATTTGTCTCGGGACTTCGGGAGGGAATCGAAGTATCGAACTCGCGACACCAAGCGTAAAAGTCGAATCGCCTAACCGCTACACAAATCGTGTCATCAAACAGAACAGTTATACCTAAGCATCAATCAATCATATCACTCAACAACCCGTTACTTTAGAAAAAAGTCTCAGAACGGTTTAATATCTAGGTCGTAACCCTCTCATTAAATTAAATTTTTAATATTGCGTTGTATATTTTCAGGCCGGCCTTTTACCTGTACGCAGTACTGAAGGTGGCTTCAGGAGCCCTTATGCTGAGCATCGACCTAGAGTTTAAGCAGCCTGCACAGAACCTACTCGATGATGTCATTTCTGTTTTCAGAAACGTTGAAATTGTGGCGCTGTTTATTGCATGCTTCATTATGGGTAAAGTTATTTTACACAACTGTTTGTAATTTCAATATTTGTATGAAATGCTGTTTTTAAATATTATTCCTAAAATGACATTCTACATAATATGAGCAACTTGAGCTATATGCATATACTGAAGATTGAATATTATATTTAAAATAATTTACAGATACCTACACTCTACAGTTATTTTTAAGTAATGAATAAGCAAAACTAATTATTTTCTTTAGAAACTTGTCTACAATTGTGAAGTACTATACCTGTGTGATACAAATTCTACTTAGCTTCACTAATTCGTCGTCCGCGTGGTATCTGTCAGGGTAGGCAGTGCCTTTTTGCTTATATAAACTGCGCCCTTGATCTCAGCTGACGTAATAAAACTTAATATTTTTAGGCACTGCTTGGGGATACATCGAGAGCTTCCTATTCTGGCTGCTGCAAGATTTAGGCGCCTCTCGTTCACTCATGGGCATCACCATAACAGTCGGGGGTATTGCTGGTCTACCGCTCCTCGTACTTTCTGGGCCTATTATCAGGAGGCTTGGACATGCAAACGTTTTGTTCATAGGATTCATATTCTACGCTATTAGATTACTCGGTAAGTGAAGTCACGTGTAATTAAAACAATTCTGTAAGTATAACATTGCAAATCTGACAGCAACAAGGATTTCTGGACTACTGTCATTCAAAAGGTTGCTTACGCCCAAAATGCATTAGCTATAAATCAATTTAGTATATATTTTAGTGCAC
The DNA here is from genome assembly GCA_936450705.2 of Protodeltote pygarga. NCBI lineage: Eukaryota > Metazoa > Arthropoda > Insecta > Lepidoptera > Noctuidae > Protodeltote > Protodeltote pygarga. The sequence goes on along the minus strand of OW388249.2, from coordinate 6,165,074 downwards.
AAGACGTGTGTGCGCAAACACAAGCACTTTCATAGTCATGTGTTAATTTTAATTAAGTAATGATTACTTGTTCCGATATATATTATGTTTATTACTATTTATATTATTTATACTACGCACACTTTTCACATGACTATGAAAGTGCTTGTGTTTGCGCACACACGTCTTGTGCACTAATATATATATATATATTTACTATTTATATTATTTATACTATGCACATAACTTACGATAAATATGATTATTTAAATAAAGATCAGTGCCTTGAGTTGAGATTTACCTAAGACCTCTGAACTATAAGTTAACAGTAATACCTACCAATTCGGAAAAAAAATATCTTAAGACATTAGTCACACACTTTTAAATTTGTCAGACGCTTCGTTAAAGCATCATCATTCGTGATACTGAACTATTTGAAAATGCGGTTCTGAAATGTGGTGTATATTATGTTAATTTAATTCTCCGTTCAGTTTGCCTTTTTGTAACGATTTGCATTCACTGTTACACTATTAGAATTCGATCTATTTGTAAGTGATTGAACCCGAGGTTAACACCACCGATAGATCAAGCTACTCGTTCAGTTGCTTGGTTAGTCGTGGGTCCACTTTCACCGTTTAGATCCCTTTCTCATTTGCTGTTTTCCCTTTTGTTTTAACAAACTTTCCTTCTGGCAGTATCACCTTATTGGAAACAGAACCGTGTATTAAAATGTATATGATAATTAATAAACTAAGTCTGAGCTGTCAAATTGTAATATCTACACTTTTCTAGACCGCTTGGACCATAGGTTATAAGTTAAGTGTGAAGTAGTTATAACGTAGTGGTAGTTAATACTACTAAATGTAAAAATTCTTATTGTAAAAATTCTCCAAAACTGTTTATTACATCTACTGTAATCAGTAGATGTAATAAAGAACAGTTTTGGAGAATTTTAATTTCAGCCCAATTTTAATTTGTAATTATTATTGTGAATTAATCACAATAATTGATTGTCGTTTTTTTAAATTTGGTGATAGGTCTATCGGATAGTTGAAAACCTAAAAAGGCTTTTGAAGGCTTACGATTATGAAATTACTGGTCATTGCCATTTGCCCGTGGCTTCGGTCGAATTTAAAATGCAATCTTGATTCGAAAGTTGCACTAACAATCATTGGAACGTTATTTTTGTTTTCTTCGGACACAAGTGCTGTTTTTCGGGAGTAAGGTAGGTACTATGTCCATTTCTGTACACCCAACAACGTATATTCGAAGTTTCAGGATGATTGGTCAGTGGTTTAGGCGTAGGTAGGTAACAAATAAACAAACTTACTCTCTCATTTATATGTTATAAAATTATTTCGATCAATTAGAATATTATTAATCTACTTACAAATGTGCAAAATCATTTTCTATTACGGATATAACCTTTCTTTAGCAGTAATATGAACTGATTCCAGAAATGTGACATGAAACTTTTTTTTGTAGAACAAACATATCTTCTCTATTACAGGTTACTCTTTGATTTACAACCCATGGTTATGCCTGATCTTCGAGGCGTTAGAGTCGGTGACGTCATCGCTGTCATTTACTGCCGCCGTGACGTATGCCGCGCGGCTGTCTTCCATGACCACTGACACCTCCGTCCAAGGACTCCTCGGCGGGCTTTATTATGGTGTTGGTACGTATTAGTTGCTTATATATTTTTTTTATTTTTTATGTATTCCCCAGAGGGGGTAGGCAGAGGTGTGCAGTACACCCACGTTTCGCCGGCTATTTTATAAGTCCCATATATTAGGGGGCGAGCCTATTGCCATTAACCGGGCACAATTCCAGACTCCGTGCTGCTACTGAGAATTTCCTAAGGGAAAAACCCACTTTTGCCCGACCCGGGAATCGAACCCAGGACCTCGTGCTCAGCAGTCGAGTGCTCAGTAGTTGCTTATAATAGATAATAATTGCAAAGGGTTAAGCTCTTGGTTCTAGCTATTAATTAAGCTAAGTACGAATAGTTCTGTTACAAGCCTTAAAATCAAATTACATTTTGGAAAGTCGTAAATTATTTGAACATGTAGAACCAAACCAAACCTTTAGCACAGACCAAAAAACATTGCCAGATCTCGTGCAGCAACCACAGAGATCAGGGGACGGAGGTCTAAACTCACCATTCGTCTATATTTCTGTGTTTTACAAGTCATAATAATTAGCCAATAGAATTACACAATATTTGTTAGATACTATGGCCGATACACGGAACAATATTAAAATAAAAAAATTGATAATCTGCGAGTAAAACGGTTGTGACCGATAGACAGACACGACAAAACTTTAAGGGTTTCTAGTTTACTAAGGAACCCTGGAAAGAACTCGTATTATTAATTATGTACTTATTCATTTGATTATTTAACTCAAAGTTCCTACTATTATATTGCAGGCAAAGGTGCTGGAAGTCTCATTGGTGGTTATCTAATGAAGTTCTTCGGCACTAGACCAACGTACCAGATATTTGCTGGCGCAATGTTTATTACTGGCTGCATTTATTATTTATTTAACAAATTTTATTTACGCAAGAGAGCAACCAGTGATGACAACGACTTTTGTAAGAAGAAGCAAGTGCCTACTGACATCGAGTGCAATGAAGCTACTAAGGATGGCGATAAAACTGTTCCGTCAATAGATGTCGTTAGTAAAGTTGAACCTAAAGTAGAAAACTCTGTCGGGGACAAAGTCAAAGAGCCTGATTCAAGCCGAGCGAAGTTAGTGTCCGACAACGCAGATGGCGGTAGTGACTCAGGTGTTGATAACCCAGCCTACAATGAGACTGAAGCGTCCTTGGACAACAAGAAAGATGACAACAAAGTTAACGGGTAGTGCTTGCTGTGTGATGTACTGATGTGATCTGCATACAAACTAAAGTATTAAATATTATGTAGAAATTATTAAAATCACAGTTTGACTGTTGACGTAAATAATAGTACCTATAATAATAATTTTAAGCCGAATTTAGTAGTTGTTTCTTTATATTTTGTTTTGTTTTGAAACCATATTTTAAATATTTTATAATGTGATGAAGTACGTATAACAATCATTTATTCAGAATGTAGTAGGTATAAGTTGGCGATTTTAGACATCGCCAACATGTCTATGCAACTATACATTCAGAACAATTTCGACTATATAAACTAGCTGTCACTCGTAAATTTAATTATCCCGTATAGCCTAGACCTTCCTCAACAAAAAGGTTATAACGTAAAAAAAAAATTAGACGGGTAATTCTTGAGATTAGCGAGTCTACAAATTCTTCAGCTTTTAGTTCCTTTATTTTCGTCGGGCAATTTATTTTAAACAAGATATATTTTAATTTCAGTTGAAGGATACGTAGTTTAATTTTTTTTTCAGTGATACAATTATTCTGAATCACATATACTAGGTTATTTTAAGTCTAAAAAAGATACCTATCCTATTGTAAAAATAACTAGAGTTAAGATGAATATTTATGATCGAAACGTCGTCGCGGTAAAATTATAGTAAAACTCATCTAAACTCACGCACAATTTTAAATTGTCATCCTATAGTTTAAGTGATAGAGCAGTGAGTTAAATAAAAGTTGATGAATAAACTGTAGGTGCCTAATAGATTAAATATTTATTTAATAAATATTGTTAATTTAAATTTGTAGTTTATTTTTTTCAACCGCATCAGTCCTCCTTTAAGTATCCCGAACCTAGTATACCTAGTATCTTAAATACCTAATAAGCTATTTAGGTATGAACCTATTACAATTCGCGTTAAAAAAAACGATTTGTATTAATCTTTTATTGCTCAGTAATATTGTCATAATAAAATAAGGTTCGGTAAGTTTGTAACACTAGTAATTTTGTAATAAAACAACGTAAACTTACTTTATTACAAAGTATCTAAACAGGTATCTAGTAGTAGTCGGTATGATTACAATAAATATGTGGTTATTACCTATAAATAGTATTATTGTCATGAATTGACCGGATTCAAAAGCAAATAAATTATACCTAAGTAATCTCAGTGGATTGGCAAGTCAAGGTCTCAGGTTCAAACCTAGGCCACTGACTTATAGGCCCTGCAATTTATAGAAGTAATCTTACCTAATTCTAGTGTTACCTGGTAAAAATGTAAGAGATCAAATCCACATAAAACGCTCTAAATATTTTAGACAAATATGTGACACTTTCTACCACGTCTTACAAAGACACGACATTGATTATCGCGCTAATAGTGTAAATTGTAACTCAGGTTTGGGTCATTTAAATCGTGTATCTAGCGTTCTACATACTAGAGTACCGCTAAAAATTATCACAATTTTACACCCAGCGCATCCATGCAGAGCATGTGTATTTTTAAATGTTAGCTACAACCATCATTTTCTAGTCAGTTGTCGGATCGATCACTCGCGTAACTCGGTGTTAACAAATGTACTCAAACTATTATTAAAATGAATAGAATAGTTCTGTTCGTAGTTTCGTTAAATTGTTTTAAATTATATCATGTCAATTCAGCCAATTTACCCGGTCCATTAGTGTACGTAGTAACACCATCTCCGCGAACGGCGCAAGTTGACACCGGAAGATCAGCACCTTTCTATTACCACAAATGGATAAGCAGGATGGATACACCCCAGAACGCTACGCCCACTACAACTACAACTACTGCAAAGACGAAAACACCTGATTTGATATTTGCAGAATTTGAATCAGATAACGACAACATGAAATCAATTCGAAACCTTTTGGAAAAAGAGAAAATTCAATCAAAGACAACTACGACAACTTCGAAACCAATATATGTTTTTGATGAACAAGCAAACGATCAATTTGATATACAAGATACAACTACACCAAAACCAACTGATATGACTGATTACTTTGCTATGTATAATAATTTATACAACTCTGGACCAGTGTATGTGCCTTCGACTTCTTCACTAAGCACCACCACACACACACCGATACATAACGTAGAAAATATTTGGCATATCATTGACAGCGAGAAGCACGACCAATATCCTGGAGATTGGCAAGAAGAACCTGTAAGTTCCCAACAATCCAATAAAGACGATACAAATACGACCAAGACGCAGATGAATGAAGTTAAATCCAACGAAGATATGACTGAACTTAATGGTGAAATTGATGAAAATTTTGCACTACCGGGGTAAGTGAGAGACTTTACAAATTAAGGCAAAGTGAATTAAAATGCATGTAAAGTACTAAAAATACCTGTACACGTATCAATGGTTTTACCTTACACAAATAATTCTTGTTGTTTACAGATTTGGTACTAATCCTGGCAATGGAGCTGAAAATGAATCTAGAGCAATACGGACTGAGCCTAACATACGCTTTCCTTACATCGATTTAAAACCATTTCAAATGAAAAATTTCAAGAAATCACAATTCAACCCTCTTTCTTCGGGTAAAAAAGATAATATGTTTAACTTAGATAGTTTCACAGAAATAAGAAATCCAGTTAGAGGAGAAGTTCAAGACACAGCTGTTGTATCACGACAACCTGTTGACCGGTATAACCCCGCTCAGCCGTATTTGCCACCACCGCCAGTTTATGGACAGAAATCAAAACAATCAGCAACGAGTGTACCTTCGGTACCTTCAGCACCTTCTGCACCGTTTGCTCCTCCTTCACGACCCATGAATACAGTCGCAAACTTAGTACCTCCTCCACCCCCGCCGCCCCCTAAAGTGTCAGATGGCGATTTTCCAACGCCAACAACTTATGAGTCATTTCCTCCGTATGCTCCTGTAGCGCCTGCGCCAAGTCCACCAGTGTCTATGTTCCAACCATTTGCTGATTCAGATCCCGCAGATTCACCCGATAGCGACAGTGATGGGCCACAGTCAGGTATAGGATATAGATATAAACCACCCTCACCCCCTTCGCCCCCTTCATTACCTTTTGCTCCAACGATTCCTCCTCCAAGTAAACCATTCTTGGGTTATTCTTATAATAAGCCATCATTGACTCAAGATGATAACACTCCACCAATGATGGATATGGGTGGCAAACCTGACATGCAAAGCTACCACTACAATAAGCCTGCTCCTCCAGCTGCTCCACCATCACCGCCACAAGACTATATACCTAGCTACGGTCACCATGACCAGCCATCGCCAGAGTATCAGCCGGAATCAGATTACCCTGAGCTTATATTTGATAAGCCGCCACATGGAAACATTAAAGGTGGAGATGATATGAAGGGCAGTGACATGGGAATGATGCCACCGCCTCCCCCACCTGCCGATATGAAGCCTGATATGGATTCACAAGGAGGTCCAATGGACGATCATGGTTTTCCTCATGATTTTCCTGGAGATTTGAAGTTCCACCATGACTTTGACGAACACGAACACGATCACTATCATTACCATCATACGACCACGACTACGACCACTACTGAGATGCCTCGTGTCAACAGATACAGCTACTACTACCTCGGCAAAAAACTTTATTACTTGCCTTTGTACTTTAGTGTGTACTTCATTGTATATGTGGGAGCTCTCATTATTAAAGCAGTATTACGTCACAAGATCACCTATCCTAACAGCTATAGACCAAACTCTACAACGGCAAGTTTCTTCTCAAAGAGATCTATTGAATCACATCTTTCAAATGAGAATCTTCATGAAATTACTGGTCGAGTCACGCGAGCTATAGCCACAGCAGCTGAAAAGTACATTAGTGACAAAAGTAAACAACTATGAGTAGTCAATTTGAAATTGTTATAGGTATGTCTCAATAGAATAAGCGAATAGTTTTAGTTTGTTGTAAACTGGACACGTTCAATGGTTTTGATTTCCTTTTTATTTTGAATGTCGTTCATTATTACAACAAATCATACTTTATATTTTTATCAATGTATTTAAGGAATAAACATAAACTGATTATAATCCATTGTATTTTTATTTGAAGGCATACTATAGTTTTATTATTGTAGTCCTTCAGTAATTAATCAAATAATAATTTGTCATCTCAGTGGTCATCTTGGAACAAGAAAAGTCTATTCCTTTTGCTGTTATTAAGTCTTCTACATTCTATACTACCTCTACCTACTAATACAGCTACTTTTAAATTAAAGGCTCTTATAATTATGTAATTAACTCAATAAGATAATTATAAGAGCCCAATATCGTATTATTAGTTCTCGAAATAATTCTACAATATTTTAATGAAGTTGTTATAACATTTTAATAAAGCATTTTTTTTATATAAGCATGCTTTCGTCAACATTAATTTCCTTATCCCAATAATTGACCACTTATAATTTGTTATGAGAGACTTTTATGTGTTACGAGCACATTTCACAGCTCCGTCAGCCTGAAGTAATATAGGCATCAATCTATTTTCAGACAGCAGAAAATTTTTATTCAAGCAATCTATAAACTAAATTTTTGACATTCACTAAGGGATAAGATATTAATATCATATCGATTGCTTTACTTTCATCATACCACACCATATGTAATATGAATGTTAGATATTGATCGTTCCATTTACATTTAAAAAAAGTAAAGGTGTCTGAAAAAAACTACTTTCAGAAATAAAAATCATTTATCATTATTTACTACCATATCAAAAAAACTTACAACTTACAAGATAGTAACTGGATATTAATTAGATTTTATTCTCTATTATTTGTCATTCAAAAGTCAGATAAAAATAAATTTATGCCAAGAAATACGAATAAAAAATAGTGATACGAAATTTCATGATTAACTTTTCTCTTCATAAACATTGTCTATGTACAAATTGCGTTGCTAATCAGTACTTTCCTTGTAACCTAATTGGGCTTTTGGATTCAGTTTGTAAAATAAATCCCAGAAAGCCATTCTGTCGTTGATATTTCTCTTTTCCACTTTGAGTTCGGAGTCAATGTTCAAATAATAAAGCGAATCCTTGGTGACTGTAGGCCATTGTACGGGCAATAGTTCAGTGGTTTCCGAAATCGGCTTACTGAAAATATAAATATTAGTTGATATATTCTATGCATAATGTCTTAATAACGTCGTATTTATGACGTGCAAATTAACTTTATTATACGCGTGCAATTTGTGTCCAGTACATCACAACGCGTTCAGAGTGCTGACGGGTTTGCCCCGTGTCTGTATTGCGTCAGGGATGTTAGCTTGCGTAGATTGCTTGTACGCAATGATGCAGAAAAGATGCGCATCCCTGGTGCATAGGCTGCGGGGCAGCACCAACAGCATTCTGAATATGATTGCCAGCATTATGTCTTTATAAATCTTTGTAGTATTCTTTCTGCTAGTTGAAGGCATGCAGCACTGAACTGTGTTTTAACACAACCGTGTTTTTGCAAATTGCTTCTTTAGGTGATAATATACAAGAAACAATACAATTTTACATTATTATATGTACATATGTAACCTACCTAAATTTCGCAAAGTTAGTCCATAGCGTAGTTATACGATCAATTATAAGTTGGTCTTCTGGAGTTGGCTTTTCGGTCATATAAGATATATCAAATAAATATCCAATTTCATCAGCATGTGCTGCACCTGCCTCCGTTGAGTTAAGTCTGTGTTTTACAAAATTTCTTTTACCATCATAGAAAAATACGTAATGGTACATATTTTTAGCACCGCTGTCAAGGTACTTCTTGATAGTCCGCACCATAGGATAAATATAGTAGAAATCCGAATGGAACTTAATAAGATCTGGTTTCACTTTTTCACTTATTATTTCATCTCCAATGTAATAATGTCTCACAGTATTTAACATTTCGGGGAGTGCATCCGCATCAAAGTTTAAATATTCTTTGAAATCGTCATAAAATATATTTGAAGTTGCAAAATCTTCTGGAGTCATTTCCTCAAATTGGAAAAGGCCTTCATCACTATTGTATCCTATTAGAATAGGTATATTTCCTGGATTTATATTTCTTATATTAACAGGATACTCATAAATAAAGTTTTCAACATTGTCAAAATCTCTTTCAACGCATGCTCTAAATTTCATACCAAGTTCTAGGGATGACGCAATTAATAAATTTGTGTCGACTGTAGACAAAAATCCTAATGCTTCGTTAGTGTTCGTGGCTGGGAAGCCAAGGTGCTCTGATATTTTAAGAGCTGCTAAGGTATCACGATCTTTTAAAACCCATGGAGATAATGCAGTTCCACTTTGCATAATTAACTTATTAAATAACTTTTCTTTGCCAAAAATTAAATGAAAATCTACTGATGACCCACCTGCACTCTCCCCAAATAATGTTATTTTATTAGAATCACCTCCAAATGCTTCTATGTTGTCTTTAACCCATTTCAAAGCTATAACTTGGTCTTTTAAGCCTTGATTGCCAGGAACATCAGGTGTATCGAGACACATGAATCCATAAGGACCCAGGCGGTAATTGATCGTTACTAAAACTACATCATGTCTGACTACATAACGCGGTCCGTATACGTATCTGCCAGAAAAACCTCTTGTAAATCCTCCACCATATATCCAAACTAACACAGGTAATGGGTTTTTAGAATTGGCTGAATTTGGAACGTATATATTTAAATGAAGACAGTCTAGTGTTCCTACTATCGTCTTATTGAACTCTTCAAGTTGAGGACAAATTGCTGAATCATCGTAAGCTTCGAAAGCTTCATCAAATCCGGGATGAGGGGTAGAGGCCTGCAAAATATCCAAAGAGCTCATAATGTTTAGAGTATTCATAATGTCATAAGGTAGTCACAGCAATTTTAATCGCAACTATAATTAATGTGGTTTCGATACAAAAGATAATTTCTAATTGGTCCATATTTGTATACTCCTAAACCACAGTAGACCTTCATAAAAACTATCTTATAATTGTTAAATAACCCAACCACGAATTTTAAGAAAAAAAAAAATTGCTAGTACGTACCCCGAATGGATTACTATTATTCACAGTAGCATATGGTATACCCATGAACATTGAGTAATCGCCATCAGTTGCCCTCAAACCACGAATTAGACCAAATTTTGAATCTACCAAAGGATCAATCCTTGACAATCCATTGCCATTCTGAATCAAAAAAAGTATTAAAGGCAAGATAATTTTCAATCTGCACTGCCACATGATGTTCACTAGTCCACCAGACCTGAAACACTGATTCTTAGAGTTAACTGAGTTACTGAAGAAAAATGATCTTGAGTAGACGTGTAGTATATACACAAGATCGATCGAAGATAAGATCCTATCCTATTATCGTTATCGCGGTATTTTTTTCGTTTTACTGTCTTTTAAATACTGTTCAGTTTTTGTAAAAACAGTGATTTAAAAAAATTATGATATTTAAAAACATATTTCACGTTTACGACGTATTTAAACGATGTAATCGGTATTATATTGTGGCTTTCACACAAGTTTTCAGATCAAAATAAGTAAAAAAAAAACTTATTATTTAAAAAAGTTACACATATTACAGGAATCCCTTCGTTCAAAATGTATATTTTACATATTTCTAAAGTTATAAGAATGTTCAGTTAAATCTTTTCCCTGCAGTGGGAGAGTTACAGGCTGATTTATTTTATGAGTTTCGCCGGCCATGTTATGAGTCTCATGTAATAGGAGGCGAGCCTATAGCCATTAATTGGGCACAATTCCAGACTCTGTGCTGCTACTGAGAATTTCCTAATGGAAAAACCCAAGACCTCGTGCTCAGCAGTCGCGTTTGCTACTACTAGACCAAGTATAAAAGCTATAAATTAACTCATTAAAAAAAGTTTTTTTTTATACTTAAAATTTTTACTTCTATAGAGAAGAAGATAAGATAAGAAGAAGATAGCTTCTTCTTATCGTATGGTTGATGAACAACCTGGTGTCAGAGTTTAAACCGCCTGTAAGCCTCTGACATGGCTTTACACACCATTGAAAAATCTCTCAGGTGTGCTGGTTTCATCAAGATGTTTTCGTTCACCGTTTTAGCAACTGATAATTAATTAATTTATACTAAGCACATAACTTACGAAAAGTCAGAGTTGCACCTAGGGATCGAACTCGAGTCCTCTGACTTGTCAGTCGACGGTCATACCACTAGGCTATCAGTGCTTGCTTTGCTATGGTGGTTTTTAATTCATGAGTACGACCAAAAGACCTAGTGGGCGGAACGAATTTCATTTTTATGCAAACGGAAACAACAATAATTTCGAAAAGTTATAAAAATTCTTGAATCATTTAATGTTGTTTTGTTACAAAGATTCCTAGCTATTTATAGATCTATGGCCTGAAGTATTTATCATGAATAACTTAAGACCTTATAATATACTAGTGCTAAATCTCATGCACTATGCACACGCTCGAAACGAATGCAGATAGCTCTTTCCTGTCCTTTTTTGACAATGGTTATTAGAAAAAGACAGGTGTAGTGAATTAGTGATACCTACTAAAATAAGTTTAGTGCAAGAGAATCAACACCGCATAGCAGTGGCCATATATTTTCAAAATATAAATTCTGTTCTGTTATGACATACGTCATCATGCTTTATTTTTTGGATACATTATTATGTTAAGACTTTTACTTAGCTATGGGCTGACATTAGCTGCTGACTATTTACAGCATGATTATCAGTTAAAAATCGACAGTATCATACCTGTATCACAAACTCAGGTTTAAGTAGTAGATTGAGTAGATATGCCATTGAATTTAAGATTACATCTTCTGTACCTAGATAAGTAGATAGATACAAGATAACCAATCAGATACTAAAAAAAAAAGAAAAATTAGAAACCGTATGATTGTTACTATATAGTTTATTTACTTCTTTTATATTTGTACAAGTCGCCTTAATAAAATAAAATAAATTAATCCTCTTCGTAACCTAATTGGGCTTTTGCATTAAGTTTGTAAAATAAATCCCAGAAAGCCATTCTGGCGTTGAAATTTCTCTTTTCCACTTTGAGTTCGGAGTCAATGTTCAAATAATATAGCGAATCCTTGGTGACTGTAGGCCACTGTACTGGTAATAGTTCAGTGATTTCTGGAGTTGGGTTCCTGAAAAAGAAACTAAGTTAATCACAATCTAAAATTTCAACTCAATATACAGTCACAGTACCATGGATACTCTTTGCATATTGAAAACGAACAAACTGACTATACAACGAGGTAACGCCGCTAGCATCCTCGGCACGAATTCCCCGGGCAGCAACCTATATTTAGTTTTTTATTTATAAGTTATTTAGGTTTTCGTTTTATGATAAATATGTAAATCACCTTATCCTTTCAATAAAGATATTAATATTACAAACTGACTATACCTATATAAAAATAGATAGGTATGTTAATTTCTAGTACCTAGTCACGTAAGTACTCTGATTTATTTCTCAAAACAACATGCAATATAAAAACTGCAGTGGCTTCATAATATGGTGGCAGCATAAATATTATCTATAACTTAGCCTCTCTTAAGTTAAACTTTCCACAGACGCACGAAGCGGAAACAGTGAAATAACTTATTCCCACTGATATATTTCGTACGGTCAGTGAAGAGTGCCGGAGGCCGGAACCAATGTCTCCCTAAAGTGGTAGGTCCCTGGTGTTTCAACAATCGCCCATAGGTAAGCGCTTACGCGTAGCAGGCCGTATCCTTGTTTGCCATCTTAGTATCTAGTATAAAAACCCAAAGTAAGCATCCAACGATAGCGAGAACTATTTGTAGAGCAGTTCAACGAGGCAGTTGTAAAATTAGTAGATAACTAGGTATCTGCTAGATATTCCTGTTTCCCGACTTACGATAAGATAAGAGACTTCCTGCCCTACCCATTGAACCTATAATATACACCTACATATGTTCAACGATTTGACATTGTATCGAAAATAATTTCACACTCAATAAAATTCGTGAGAATTTGACTTGTTCTTTCTCACCGATGCTTGTGACTAAGATTTTAATTCGAAGGCTATTATTTGTAGAGTGAAGGCTCCTGTTTATATAGTACTCTATATATTTATAAAATATCTACAGTATAAAGGCTAATCAAATTAGTGGTTAAAATTTTACAGGTTTTTTTTTGTTAGGTTAGGTAGTAATATGTTGAAATGTATGATGAAACAAATAACAAATAATTTTTCAAATGTAATCTTATATCTAGCACCTAATAATGGAATACCTAGCCACAAAATTTCGCTCACTTATTTGATTTAGCCCAGTATAACACAACAATTATAAGTAGTGTAATTATTAATTATTCGATTACGGTTGATAAGTAAAATTTAGGTTATTTTATTTATTTCTAGTATTTTGTGGCGTGGTTGTTGATTGAAAGTTTAGGATTGTTCCACTTGTCAACCGGTTTTTAGGTTTACTCTTCGTTGTATTGCAAGCTATTTAATTTAATACATACCCGAATTTAACAAAATTGGTCCATAATGTAGTTACGCGATCAATGATAAGTTGATCTTCAGGAGTTGGGATTTCTTTCATGTAGGATATATCAAAGAAATAGCCAATTTCATCTGCATGTGCTGCACCTGCTTCCGTTGAGTTAACTCTGTCTTTCACAAAATTTCTTTTACCATCATAGGAAAATACGTAATAGTATGTAGGTTTCGCATCGTTCTCAAGGTATCTTTCCACAGTTCTTACCACAGGATAAATAAAGAAGAAATCAGAATAGAATTTAACAAGCTCTGCTTTTACTTCTTCACTTATTATTTCATCTCCGATATAGAAATGTCTTACTGTTTCTACCATTTCTTTAAGTGTCTCTGAATCAAAGTTAAAATATTCCTCTAAATATTCAAAAAATACATTTGAGGTCACGTAGTCTTCAGGAGCCATGTTCATGAACTGTAAAAGACCTTCGTCGCTGTTGTATCCTAATAATATAGGTACGTTTCTAATATTTGGGTCTTGTATATTAATGGGATAGTCATATATAAACTTATCTGCATTACCAAAGTCTTTTTCAACGCATGCTCTAAATTGTAAACCAAGATCTACTGTTGATGCAATCACTAAATCAGTGTCAACCGTGGACAAAAATACTAACGCTTCCTCAGTGTCTGTCGTTGTGAACCCGAGTTGATCTGATAATTTGAGGGCCGCTGAAGTATCACGATCTCTTAAAGCCCAATGAGATAACGCACTACCGCTTTGCATAATAACTTTGTCGAATAAGTTTTCTTGACCATAAATCAAATGAAAATCTACTGCTGCACCACCTGCACTCTCCCCAAATAATGTAATTTTATTAGAATCACCTCCAAATGCTTCTATGTTGTTTTTAACCCATTTCAAAGCTAGAACTTGGTCTTTTAATCCTTGATTTCCAGAAACATCAGGTGTATCGAGACACATAAATCCATAAGGTCCTAGGCGGTAATTGATAGTTACTAGAATTACATCATGTCTAACTAAATACCGCGGCCCGTGAACATATCTGCCCGCAAAACCTATTGAAAATCCTCCGCCATGTATCCAAAGCAATACAGGTAATGGGTTTTTAAAATTAGCTGAATTCGGCACATATATATTTAGATGTAGGCAGTCTAATGTCCCAACGATTGTATTATTGAATTCTTCAACTTGGGGACAAATTGCTGAATCATCGTAAGCTTCGAAAGCTGTATCAAATCCAGGATGGGGTGTAGAGGCCTGCAAAATGTGAAACAAACGCATTAGTTTTGGCCCTCCAGCAACCGTTTTATCCTTACACCTTTAAATAGTTCATATAGAGTTACAAGGGCGGTAAGTATGCAAATAGTAACAAAAGGACATTGAAGACCAGCCGAAAGCGAGGGATATAATGGCCCGACGTTAAATTATAGTACGGCCTGTGTGTTGCATAAAAATAAACAACTAAATAACGCATAATGTAAATAAAATACCCAGAATGGTGGGTTTGTATCATACAGCGTGTATCACATGCGCAAGTTATGTTTAAAATATGTACTTGAGCATTTAGCTATATTTAATGATTTAATAATAGTTAAAAATACAGTTTAATTATTAACGATGGTCAATCTAATAAACATTTAACTAGAAAATTAAGAATATTCTAACACACAATTTACAAAAAATTTTAAGACAATGAAATGTTATTTTTATCGAATATTCCAACTCTTTACTTATACTTGCATTTTAAGCTATGATAAAAAAATCTATAACCCTAGGGCGTAATTCTAGATCTACCGCACGCTTTTCTAACTAGCCCTTATGGCGTTTTTCTGAAATAGCCCTTTTTAGGAGCAAGTATGAATCTTAGTATGTATATAAGAATCATTACCTATACAAAATTCCATAAATAATATTTAAAAATATCGTTAGTTACTTACCCCAAATGGATTATTTTCATCCACGGTAGCATACGGTATACCCAGGAACATTGAGTAATCACCATCAGTTGCTCTCAGACCACGAATTAGACCCACTTTTGACTGCACCAAAGGATCAATCCTTGATAATCCGTTGCCATTCTCAATTAGGCAACATAATAAAGATAATAATAATTTAAATTTGTACTCCCACATATCGTTCATAAGCGCAGTAGAGCTAGTGTAATACTGACACTTTGAATCAGTGAGAAAAATGGTCCCACTTATCTAAGCCCTGTCAAGAGAGCATTGAGATACAAATGTTATTGACAACACCGGCAGATATTAGATAAACTATTGTAAAGCCATAAGTGATAGTACTCAATCGAAAAGGATTATGCAATGAGTAGGTACCTACGTGTAGTTAGGTTATAACAATCTTAACAAGTTTTTTGTGGTCGATTTGTGACTTCTGAATAACCTAAGTGACACTATGCTGGGGAAAGCAATGATTTGCACAGTTTTATACGATTTATACGATTATTACTAAGTACTTTTAAGTTTCCTAAAGGATTGATTTTTGAAATAGAACATAGCGGAATATTGCACCTTGCAATCTTGTACCCATTAATGCTTTCGGCTTAAACTTCATTTCCATAATTTATTAGATAAAAACGTGTATTGTAGTAAAACGTTTGCGAAGCACAGAGTTGGATGTCTTTGTTAACTTGAACTACATGGTACTATTTATTAAATTTTTTTGTTTTAAATCGCTTGCATTGTAAATTTGTGCACACCTTGAGCGAATTTATCAGAATTTTCTGCATTATCTTATCTTCCCCTGCAACATTTATCTGCTTTTTTTTTCATATATTGTTTCTTCCAAGGAAAATATGCTACATGGCATCCACTTTAGATTATCTCAAATATAGATTATGAGAACACCAGATGAAGTAGATCACCGGTGTGTGCGTCGATCCACGATAACTACAGAGTCACAAGTTGTACGCATGTCGTTTCAGACATAGAGAGTTCACATCTCAATAAATTAATACAGTTACGAGGCTACTGATAATTGAGTATTTCCTTACAAACTTTTCACATGTTGGAAATTGTATTAATAGTCGACGAGACGTATAATGTTATAGGAAATATTTAAATTTCCTAAAGTTAAATAGGTAATGAATTTTTTTACTGATCACAGAGCGAATTTAATGCTTAGGGCTAGGCAATGTATGAAATATTCTATCAGTCTTAAAGTATTTCGTCCTGTGTCTAGATAAAATATGAATTAATGACAAGGTTAATTTCAACATTTTCAAGACAGCCCCAATACGAGTAGGTATTATCAATACTTAAGACATCCCCTTATTTATAATCTATGAAGCTGTTTTGAACAAATAAACATTTTCATTTTCATATTATTTTTTGTTTCGAAATAAACATAAATAAACTTTTCGGGTTATTTATTGCGAATGCCGGAAATGAAGTTACGTTTCGGTGGATCGGGTCGTGGTGACAGGAGAGGTTATGAATAACTTATACTATGGGACCAACCCTGAAACCCCAAAAAAAAAAACAGCTGTTCCATACATTTTGTTGAGTCATGTGCGCATAAATGTAAATAACGTGGAGTTAATCCTGGATCAAAATGTGACACTCTGTTAGCTAATTCAAGATTTGATCCGCCTTTCAGAAACCGGCCGTAAGACCATTGTCTTTTTAAAAAAAGGTTGTATTTACAAACAAGTCGGAAAATGAGACACAACACAAAATACATTGTTGCGTGCCGCTAGGATGTAATAGGTCCTTTCACACTTAGGTTAAATAAGTAACGTCACAATATTTATGTTTTTATAACTATTCACTATGATAATAGATTAATTAATGATGTAGACACATATAAATTATTAAATTGGCTAATTGTAATTAAGGTATGATAAAGTCGTATAATTTTTTATTTGATTCGATGTTTTGTTTATATTTGATGAAACGAATAATCAAGAAGAATATAGGTAAGTACAACCTATACTACATATACCTACATATATATAAAAATAAAATAAAAAATAAAAAGGTTTATTTCAGAAACTTGTACAACTTTTACAGTGAATCTTACATAGGGACCTTCCTTTAAGTAAAAGATATACCTGTGCTAGGAGGCCCCGCTCTTCCATGACAATTTTATAATGGTAAAAGTGGTGTACAAAAACAAAATAGAAGTGTATATATAAAATTGAAGAGTTGTAATATCTAAATAGCAATAGTTTTCTAATTATATTTATCAAACAGTTTATCATTTTGTTTCTGTCTGACTGCCTGTCTGTTTATTTTGGGTATTCTTCTAGAAAATAGCTGACTTTATAGGGCGTACTTAGTTTTAACTTCCTCAATATTTTGGATACCGCGCAAACCCATTAAAATTAAGGACGTAATCTGATTTGAAGGTCTGTATTGAGATTTTGTGTTTACGGTCTCCAACTAAACTAAATCTTGGACTATTTTATCTAAATTCTAAAAAAGCTGCACTGACCCTGAGCAATAAAGTTAATATTAAAGAGATCTAGGAATGCTTCTAGCGCTTTCACTTGTGGCCACCTGTCAACTGTACAAAGTACAAATTAAATTGACACTTCACTTAGAACGACGAACGCACGTTATATTTACACTTTTCATATTTCAGTTGTTCCCTTTGCACTGTTAACTGGGGCGCGACATTACAAATCTGTCAGTACCTTGTCCACCGGCAAACCATGAACATCAATTTGAAAAACAAATCTAAATTTTAAAAGTGAAACTTAAAATTAATAGAGAACATAATTTTTTTAACTATTTAGCTTTATCGGTTAGGGTTGGCGATGGTGTCGAGGAGTGTGTTGTTTACATGTCACTGGGTGTTGTTTATGGGCGCGCTCGCACTCGCGCTGTGGGCGGGCGGCGCACGCGCAGCAGTACGGTACGACACCGCGACGCCCTACACACCGCCCTACAACAAATATAAATACATACCTTTACAGTAAGTATTTTTTTACCATACTTTATGGGGTGGATTCTCTCGACTCTTCGATATATAATTTATCAGTTTAATTTCTTAAGTTTCGATATAATGGGTAGGTATACAATTAACAAAAAGTTTATTGATCTTTTTTTATAATATTCAATTATTCATACTTAAATAAAATATTCTTCGTTGGAACTTAACGAGTTGGGAATGACTCACATCAATATGTAACTAACATTAAGCATTGACAATGAGCAGACATTGTTCTTATTATTTTGCTTACAAAGGCACTAAATCTATAAATTAACTAATAATACCTACCTATATATTGGTTTTATCATAATTATTATCAATCGCAAACCGTATTCATTATGCGACTTTGAATTTTTTTAGCGGAGATACAGACCAGTCGATGTCACCTGGTATTGATGAGGAGGTACCTCAGAGCAGGATGCCGCTCTCGGAGCTGATCCTCACGGCGCTGCGGACTGCCCTCGATGTCGTCAGAAACGTCAACAAGCAACGCGCTATCGCAGCTGCTTCCAATAAAACTACTGCTGTTACGGTAAGCTACACATGAATTCCATATGAAGAAAGTAGTAGAAAAAAACAGAAAAAGAAAAAAAAACAAAAGACATTCATAATATCTAATTTACTTTTTGAGTACTCCCACCTTATATTAAATAGTACGTAAAGTGACGATGTCAAAAATCACCAACACCGCGGTGATTGGTAGTTTTAAACATATTTTATATATCCGATATTTCTTATATAATCATACTGGTGTTTTCATACAGATATTTAATTACCAATTGATTTCCATTTGTATTTCATTTCTCAGTGTTTGACGGTTTAATTTATTTGCTCTTGTTTGAAACGATTCGGCCCTAGTAGCGCCATCTATTGCCATTTTCCGACAGCTCCATTTACTCTAGCTGACGCAAAAATATCTGTTCAGTAAGTTTAGACGTAGATATAATTTTGTTTTACACATGTGAGCATCATTATAACATTTAAAGCTATAAAAATTATTACGAATTACATTCATTGGTAGAAGTAGAACTATAAAGCGATTCAAGCAACAATTTTTTTTTGTTCTTTAAAGAAGCGTTGCTATCTTAACACACGCCGCCTCCAATTAGACGATACGTTAAATTACCCTAATAGACCGTGAACAACATCTGAAATGGTTTAAACGTTGTCGTGACATATGGACGGAAGAAATAAGGTCATAGTACGGTACCCGCTGAACTGGGTGACCAACTGCATGGCGCTAACTGGACGGTTTAGGACCCACTTATTTAGACACTATCTGTGTCGTGGTTTACATCTCTGTGTAAACCGAAACATAGCGCCTAATTAGCTTGGTTAACGTAAGTTTATAGTGCTTAAATGGAAAATAATTCAATGAATTCTTAATTATGATTGACTATTTTAGGATATTAGGTACACAAATTAATGGTTTTATTTTAATTCCAATTTAGCGCAACCGGAGCGAAGTAGTATAATTTTTGTACAAAAAAATCGTCAATGAGCAGGGTTTGAACCTGCTCGCACTATCGAATTTTTCCTCTACAGGGAACCGTCTCAGCCTTTCCATATTCCATCCATATTAATCATGTTTCCAGATAAGACGAACAAAGTTACAAAATTCGACGCTAGGAAGCGGACGAGGTTTCGAAGACTACTACGATGAAGACCATCACCACCACCACGAAGAGACCACAACTACAGCCAAGCCGATGAAGCAGAAGGCTAGGTACACCGACCCTTGGGCTGGATACTACGACTGGATAATCAATGAAGGCTCTTTTAAGTTTTGGAGTGTATTTCAAGTGAGTACGATGCACATCTACTCTATTATCATATATAGACTCACTCACGCCTGTATTCCCCAGAGGGGGTAGGCAGAGGTGCAGTACACCCACGTTTCGCCGGCTATGTTATAAGTCCCATGTAATAGGGGGCGAGCCTATTGCCATTAACCGGGCTCAATTCCAGACTCCGTGCTGCTAATGAGAATTTCTAAATGGAAAAACCCAATAACACTTTGCCCGACCCGGGGATCGAACCCAGGACCTCGTGCTCAGCAGTCGCGCTTGCTACCACTAGACCAACGAGGCAGTCTCTATTATCATATCACAGAATACAGACCTATTAGACCTATTACTAGGTATTGTCTTATTTACCTACGTAATTATATTTATATCATCATTATCTGTCTAGCCCTTTCCCAACTATGTTGGGGTCGGCTTCCAGTCTTACCGGATGCAGCTGAATACGTGATTATATTTATAAATCACTTTAAATTTATTGATGTCCATGCCCATGTCCGGTTTTTCAATACAAATTTGGCGTAAAAAATACAATGAATATACAAAAACGATTTCTGAATAACGCTTTATTTAATACCCTTGAAGTACCTATTAATAAATAATAAACGTTAGGTACTCAGAAATCGTTTTTTGATAAGAGCATATTCAAATAAGCTCATTTCTAATATTAAAATATTTCATGTAAATATTAGGTGATAAGAACCTAATTTTAAAATTATTTGATTATTGCGTTCACATTCACTAAAACATACATGTGTCTTTGTTTTAAATACAGACGTCATTTTCTTCTGAACGCGTAAAAATAGAACTGACCTCAGGCGCAGCGTAGCGCATCGTAGCGCGAAAATATTGTTGTTAATCATTTCGTAAGAAAAAATGCTATTACGTTGTCATTTAACGATCGGCCGGTAGTTAGAAGACATAACATTGACATAGTTTTGGAAGCCATGTGATGACCGTCGAGACAGGGCATGTTCCAACAAGACCTTGTTAGTGTCGTTACAACCGTTTCCTAGATCGAGGTTTCGACAACGAAGCGAGTACCTACGTAGTTTAATAAACATAAGGCATTATCTCATTTCCCACGATGATGTATTGTGTTTATAATATAAATAAGAGTAATTATTGACAACGTATAGGCTGGTTATCAAAACGTGATACTTTTCATGGTCAATGTTTAAGTGCTTCTTCTTTTAAATGTTTCCTGATTTTTTCACACACTAAAATACGTCAGTAGCAAAAGGGAAGACAATTCAGAAATAATAATTAAAAATTATTACATCTGAAGCAGACTGATCAAAGAATGATCAATGAAATTGATGTAAATGTGCGTTACAAATCAACAATTTTGTTGTTTAACTTCTAGTACTAGTAGTAGGTACGAGTTTGCAAACAGCGAGAATACTGAAAGTATATTGATGAGACAAAATATACCCGTCTCGTATAAAGCCTTAGAAAGGATAGAGCAAGATATGTTTATGTAAATTACTTTTTACCAAAACTGTCAATTTTAGCGCGGGTTGAAAACAGTTTATCTCATTTGTGTACAAATATTTGCAGGCTTGGAATATTCGAAATAAAGCTTTGTAAATATTTAGTAAACACGATGTAACGTATCAATATGATGGTCACGAGTCACGATCGGGAGGCAGGGTGGAGGATGTGTGAGTAGGTACGTTACATACGTACAGTAGTTCCGGTGGTGGCACACGGCGCAGGCGCGGGAGGCAGGCGGCGCGTGCGGGTCGCGGTAATGAACCCACCGCTTATTGTAGCTGATTCATATTTCCATCTCGACCTCCATTACTAAGCCTTATCTTGGTAAACAGATGCATTGTGTGTACTCATGATGGAAGTTTCTTTGAACTTAAAACGATATCGATATTTTAGATTGCGGATAAAGCAGATATGTACACTGTACGTCAAGCCAGGCTCTAGATAGATGTTATTATAAAGTCTCTGTTTTATAATTAACCATAATTTAAGTTTATATGATGGTTGCATCTCCGTTCACAGTTTCAGTTTCAATTTAAATGACTCAAACGTAGGATAATACATATTGATAATCTTTGACTGTTAATAACAAAGTTTTTGTTGATCTGTAGGTATTCATTAAATTGCTCGTTTAACTTTTCATGCTGCTTGGGAATTATGAATAACAATAACCAGTTGGCCGACAATGTCTCAACGGTTCCATATCAGAGATTGAATTTTAACAAACAGCGCCTTCCGATGATTTGAACTACAACGAAATGTTATTTATCTTCTTCTTATCGTATGGTTGATGACCTGGTGTCAGAGTTTAAACCGCCCGTAGGCCTCTGACATGGCTTTACACACCATTGAAAAATCTCTCAGGTGTGCTGGTTTCATCACGATATTTTCCTTCACCGTAACTTAAAAAAAGTCAGAGGTGGGATCGAACTCGACACCTCTGACTTGTCAGTCGACGGTCATACCACTAGGCTATCAGTGCTGAATGATATTGATGTAGTTACGACATATTCTTAAATAAATGCAATGACATTATAATAAACGCATTGATTTAAAAATCACCTAATATAGTAATTTTGTATAATTTCAGCTCTTCACGGCTGGTCTCCTTCTATACGCCTGTTTGTCAGCCATCTACTACGCGAAATTCAACCCTATCATACCGGACTACGACAGAGAGTACGACGACTACTTCTTAGAGCGAACTGTAGGAAGAAACGCCAGGAGTCTAGAACAACACGAACTACCTTCAGGACTCAGTTGGATTAACCCCAGGACCTTCCAATTCATATTAGATGCGATATCTAAACATTATGAAGAAGACTAATCTTTTAAAAAATTATTAATTTTCATGTTTTAATATGGGGTAACGACGACTTCATCAATAGATGAAAACTATGATTATATTTTTACAACAGAAGTTAATTTACTTCAGTTTCAGTGTATTTTTTTTAGATAGGATTGTGAATTTCAGAAGAACGATCTGTTATAAACGAATCAAGCGGAATGATGAGGTAAATATAAAATTAATTTAGTTTTGTAAACGTGGATAAGAATTACTTTATTAATTTAACTCTATGAGTTAGTAGTTCTAGCGATTATTTTAGTTTGGTAATTTCACTTCTAGGGAAACTTCGAATGTCTTTGTTACCCTGAATTAAAATTCTAATGAAATTGTGACTGAAAGAATGCTCAAACGCGGTCGGCTTTAGTCCAACTTAATTTAATTAAGAAGTTAATAGTCCTGATTTGACGGAACTTAGATGTAAGTTCTCATTGAGTCGGGTCTTACCTTCTATTATAATATTTATTGTATAAGACGTTTATACTCAAGTTTAGTTCCTAGTAACTTCAAAAATAAATTCGCAATACGACAAAAGGAGTTTTATTGAGAATTACAGTTAAGTTAAGCTATGTTAAGGGTATTTTATCGACGGCGTACGCGCGGGAAGCGTAAAATTGTGTTATACGAGGGTCTGGAGAAGCTTGAATGTTTATGTGATGTAACGCCCGCACTGCGTGGAATAAACGTACGAATGCAAACCTCAACCGCTTAGGAACGACGTGTACTGTTAGCGAACTATCGTGTAAAGAGAATAACGTGGGACAAAATCAGAAACAGTCTGTTAAAGATCTTTTAATGTTATTTTAATACTTTTAGTAAAGTTTTTCTACATAATTATGAATTTCATTCATTCACATTATAAAAGCTAAACTATAAATTTAAGTAATTACCGAATCTACTAATCCGTTACCAAGATGTTTTATCCCTATTTTCTATCTTCTTCTTTTAAATAGAAGTCAACTATTGTAGTTAGTATCTGATTAATTGTTTCACAAAAGGCTGTAAAGATAACATCGTCGTAAATTACGGAGACGAGACAGGCAAGGAAAGTGAAAAAAGTTAATCTATTGTCATTAACCTTACATTATATGTGCCATCAAGGAAGGAGGATTATAATCACACTTATATTTCCAGAAGAGTGAGGCAGAAATGTTATTTGGTATGCATGTTTTATTTTGTGATTTTTTTTACATGTTATCTTATAAAATATAATTATTTAATAAGAAAATTTGAAAAAACAACTCCCATCCCATCCGTATCAGTTTTTTTTCAAAATTGTCTTTGTCGTTTTGATTTTTTCTTCATATTCTGGAAATGGTACTTACTTACCTAGGAAAAAGTCGATAAATTGAAATAACCCATTTGAATTTAACAATTTCAAGCTCATTTTCAGTATAAAGGTACCTTGTTTTTGTGTTTTTTTTTTACATTTTATCGGATGTGTACATGTTAGCTTATTATATAATTAATTATGTACCTTGTGTTTTAACTAGTGCACTGTACAGTGCTTGTTTGTATGACTACGCTTTTTAAATATAAGAATGTATTTGTATTGTTTATCTGTAATAGGTTATAACAAGTTAAAATTACGTTTTAATATTGTACGACCATATAATCTTGCAGAATCCTGCCAATACATATTTTATTGGTATTTTTAAAGTCGTGATCTTGCCATGCCGGTGTGCGTGGCTGTTTATCAGTGCGGCTGTGCGGGCAGCGTCCAGGGTTCGATGCCCGGCCGCGACCACTCGCTGCCTAGGACATGCACAGGATGTCGCTATTATACTGCCTTTACCACCACGACTTTCCTTGCTTATTGCTACTTAAAATATCTTGTTTTATAGCCGCGATCTCTCGATGGTAGGTTAACTGTCATTGTACAATGAAGTGTTCTAAGCGTGTCGTCGGTGAACGTTCAAATTGTGTAGAGCTATATAACTTACTTCCATCGCGAATGAGTGTTGCTTTTTACTAATTCTGGTGACGTCCTGTATCTTTCTGATAAAGTGACGTTACAGGAATGGAATTAATCACAGGTTCATGATATTAATAAGGTTTTATCATTGAAACGATAACTGAATGACTTGGCAAGATCCATTAATAATTAACTATTCAGTATGAGTTCACCATCGTTCAAGAATGCCTTTATTATACAGGGTGGCCCGTTTATAGTGGTCCAAAAATTTTTTTTACATCTAGGACATCCCAATGATTAATCTAAACACAACATATGTTCCGCGAAAATCAGTAGTTTAGAAGTTATGATTTTTTAAATTTAATTTCTTAAAATTTCTACTTTAGTCATGTAAACCTCTTTAGATTGAAAGTGATTGCACTAAAACGAATTAAATTTGGTGTGTTAGTACTATAGACATGTAGCAAGCAAGCAATGAGCTATTTTTAAGGTTAACCTTAAATCGTAACATGGTTTTAGACCTTTTGGTGAATTATTTGTAATTTTCGATTGATTAAGCACATTTTTCAAAAAATTCTAAAGATAAAAAAATGTACTACACGAATTTTGCTTATGGTTGTAAAAACTACCTTGAAGTGTGAGGATAACATAAATAAAAAAATACTGCGGTGTAACTACAGTAAGTTCTTCAGAAATCAACATTGTATGCACTAGGTCATTAAAAACTTGAAATTTTAATTTTTGCCTAAAACATCATTTGAATAAATCCAACTTTATTATGAAAATAAAAACACTGGAATTAGTTAAATAAAGGATATTTATTTAAAATAACAACCCACAATGACAAAATAAACGCTATTACAATAAGTTTTCGAAATGTCTGCCTCTATTTTCAATGCATAAACATTAAACAGCAACGTCGCAAAAAAATCCTTTTATGCCTGTTGAAAAGCTGTTTATTTGCTTTCGTCGTGATAGCCTAGTGGTGGTGACCGTTGACAGGCAAATCAGAGGTCTCGGGTTTGAACCCAAGGCGCGCGCACCTCTGACTTTTCATAAGGTCTGTGCGTTTTATAAATTAATTATCACTCTCCGTACCTCGGATAGCACGTTAAGCTGTTGGCCCCAGCTGTCAATTGTAGATCTTTGACAATCGTTACGGGTAGTCAGAAGCCCGAAAGTCTGACAACCTATCTTACCAAGGGGTGTCGTGTAACCCAGTATCTGGGTTGTGGAGGTCTGGTAGGCAGTCGCTCCATGTAAAACACTGGTATTCAGCATCCGGTAAGACTGGAAGCGGACCCCAACATAGTTGGGAAACGGCTAGGCAGATGATGATAATGGCTGAATTACAAAAATTAAAGCAAATAGACACCTTTTCAACAGGCATAAAAGGATTTTTTTGCGACGTTGCTGTTTAATGTTTATGCATTGAAAATAGAGGCAGACATTTCGAAAACTTATTGTAATAGCGTTTATTTTGTCATTGTGGGTTGTTATTTTAAATAAATATCCTTTATTTAACTAATTCCAGTGTTTTTATTTTCATAATAAAGTTGGATTTATTCAAATGATGTTTTAGGCAAAAATTAAAATTTTAAGTTTTTAATGACCTAGTGCATACAATGTTGATTTCTGAAGAGCTTACTGTAGTTACACCGCAGTATTTTTTTATTGATGTTATCCTCACACTTCAAGGTAGTTTTTACAACCATAAGCAAAATTCGTGTAGTACATTTTTTTGTCTTAAGAATTTTTTGAAAAATGTGCTTAATCAATCGAAAATTACAAATAATTCACCGAAAGGTCTAAAACCATGTTACGATTTAAGGTTAACCTTAAAAATAGCTTATTGCTTGCTTGCTACATGTCTATAGTACTTACACACCAAATTTGATTCGGTTTAGTGCAATCACTTTCAATCTAAAGAGGTTTACATGACTAAAGTAGAAATTTTAAGAAATTAAATTTAAAAAATCATAACTTCTAAACTACTGATTTTCGCGGAACATATGTTGCGTTTAGATTAATCATTGGGATGTCCTAGATGTAAAAAAAATTTTTGGACCACTATAAATGGGCCACCCTATATAAAGCTAATTTAACGTAACGAGTACATAATGTATGAGTTTTTTATGTATTACGGCCTTGTCTGTTTATTGCTATGCTTTGATTTGTTGATAATATTCATAGCTATTGTTTAGACAAACTGAAATTAATTATTCATTATTTATAACGATTATCATTAAACAATTGTTTTTTGTTTAGATATTTAAGATTTTAAATGTATTTCTATTATTTTTTATAGTTATATATATATGGATAACCCAAATTTTTGACGTCATATTCCTGTTAACAAAACATCACGAAACACTATTTATTTTATATAACTGTAAAAACTGTGAATAAATTTTAAAGTAAAATTAGTAATAGCCTAGTGGTATGACCGTTAGGCTGCCATGTCAAAGATTGCCCCAGGTTCAAACCCAGGCATGCACGGGAGCGCGGCACCAGAAAGTTTTTGAAATTGTGGACGTTTAGAAATAATTAGATATCACTAGCTTAAAACGGTAAAAGAAGCCAACATTTATGAGAAATTATTTACAGTGTATTAAGCCCTATCAGAGGCCGGCAGGTGTTTTAAACTCTCAAACTGTAGGTTTTTGGGACGAATACGAATAAATAATCTATGGTTGATACCGTACGACTAAGTAGGAGTAATCCTGGTATTCAAAGATCTTTTCGGTCCTTACTCTGGTCAATACTATTAAATAGTACCTAGATATTAATTTAGTTCTAGTTACTACAATTATTTTAGTTCAGAAACATTGGTAATTGTCAATTGTTGCAGAAAGTGTTGATATCTGCCATGCTAACTCGATCGATCTGTGGTTAGACGCCTAATCTATGTCGAACATTACAATTA
Source organism: Protodeltote pygarga (assembly GCA_936450705.2). NCBI lineage: Eukaryota > Metazoa > Arthropoda > Insecta > Lepidoptera > Noctuidae > Protodeltote > Protodeltote pygarga. The sequence goes on along the minus strand of OW388249.2, from coordinate 6,137,289 downwards.
GTGCATATTATATTAACAGCTATCATATAGATAACGTTACTATAGATGGAGATGTAGCATAGCAGATAATTTAATCAATTAAATTGTGTAGCAGCACTCACCACACTTTGCTCACCACAGCACAGTTTGGGAAATGTTCCTGCGGTCTGAATTTATATTTTGCGCTACAATACAGTACTCTCAAGTGCGCTACAAGCTTATGTAATGCTCGCTATCATTAATGCTTACCTGAAAGCCTATCTTCAAAGAGGCAATGTTATAGCGACCGTACTCTACTTGAAGAACATACGAACTAGGTGGAGTTGTGTGTCGTGCTCGTCGCTCGCGCGCTCCTCGACGCGCTGTTCGACGCTCCGCGGGCAGGTTGCCGCCAGTTCAACGTTCAAGTGCAGCGCGGGCGCACATCCCAACCGACCGTAAACCTGCGCGCGCGTCGATGCTTCAACACGCACATATTACGAACGACTTACTTACTACTCATAACGCAGTTGTTCTAACAGATAATATGCAGACTTAGTCCAAGTGTTCTAATAGTGTTTGTTGACACGTTTCCTTTGAAACTGTTTATCCTGAACGTGTTGTGCTCATTTTGGGTCGAATAAGAAGGTAAATATCTTTTTACAGTTACTTTCGATACAGTTAAGATAGGTACTTACGATGTCAGCGAAGGATATATCCTTAGTTTAAAGTATGTGATGAACACCTGTTGTATTTAATAAATTTAAGTAGGTATTATGTAGAATAAAATATATTCAAAAGCTTCATTTACTTCCCTATATTCTTTTCGTAGCAGTATCTACGACTGAAAGAAAAGTATATTTTATGAAAATTACGACGTTTCCAATTAGTTTTCTCAGCGACCAAAATTAAATTTGCAACAATAAAAACTACATAACCTTAAAAACATTTTAATAAATAAAAAATATCCTATTCATTGACTTAGTCATTAAAATAATGTGATGTCTCAAAATGCAATTTGTAGTAATATGTGCTACAATTCGTAGCATCGCTACGCTCTTTGAAAAGACATCAACGACACGGTTGCGAAATGCAAAAAAGATTTTTGTTTTTCAAATAATGATATCAAACTAATAATAATATTTTAGAATAATAACTTCCGAAAGTCATACTAATATATTATTAAACAGTATAACGGCTTTACTTAGTATCTAATAATAATAATATTAACACGTTGAAGATGACAGCAAATGTGATCTACAATCAATTATTTTTCGAATACAGACAATATAATTTTATTAACACCATCAATACTCGAAGGTAAAACGTATACATCAATTTTATTTACGTGTCAATTGGTTAGCGTAATCGTTAATAGAATTATATTTACAGTTAATTGTAAATGGTTGTTAGGAACCGGTTTGTATGGATTAATTACGACTGTAACGATCGACTCCTAATTACTGTGCAATTTATAAATCATTTATAAGTATTGATTTATACGTACCTAGATAATTATAATAAATCTTCTGCTAAATAGTCTGAAATGTAAAATGTTAATGAAAACAAACAAATTTGGAATGTTATTTACGTTCCGCATTTGTTTGACATATTCTGTAAAAATATTAAGAATGTCTAAAATTCTTATAAACAATATATTAGAATATATATTTTTCTTATATATTCTTATATATAATATTCTTATTAAACCACAACCACTTGTCAACTTAAGTATTGTTTGCATAGCACACAGCAAAGAGTATTCAATTGGATTCCCCACACTTCTAAAGACTGTTTAACGGGATTATTTCGTTTGCTATTCATGCTTAAACCTTTGATTATTTATATGTCTAGATAGACTGTCAAAGCTGTAAAAGCGTCGATAAATTTAGTAACCAACTGTTGGCCACTAAACCGCTTCGCCGCGTTTAGTGTCAGTTGCGCTGTCACGAGATATGCTCGAGTTGTATCGCAAAAATGTTTTTTTACAATGACGATTTGTGCCATTAAAATATGCAGAAATTACAAAGATCGATAAAAAAAAACAAAAAAAGTCACATATCATCGGTAAACAACATTATTTTGTATTCATTTCAGCAAAATAAGCCATTGAAATATTTCGAAAATAAATTAATATTTTTTCCGACATTTTGTCTTTGACGTCCGTATTGCCAGTTTATGAATTCAAACTCCCATGTGGTCCAGTAGTTTAATACATACTTAGTGATGGCGGAAGTGTAATTTTTTGAAAAAATTAAATTAGGTGGGTATTATTTACGGGAATTTAAATTTCTTAAATAATATTTGTGACGAATATGACAAGCTGCGAGACGAATTGCGCCAGCCATTGAAAATTTCAATGAACTGCCTCGTTGGTTTACCGGTCGCAAGCGCGACTACGGAATACACGGTCCTGGGTTCAATTCGTGTGTCTTGAAAAGTATTAATGGGTCTTCCATTAAGAAATTATGTATCGTAACATAGTTGAGGTTAATATAAGTACATTCAAAGTTTCATCAAAACTGGGCAAAAAGTTTCCGAAATAAACTAACGTAACGTACAAACGTTTATATTTTATCTGAATTCTAATTCATTTATTATTTTCGTCTTACAGAATATTTATTTAGATTAAAATTTATTCTCACTATGGAATTTTTCCTCTAATTCAATGGGAATATTTCAATAATTGGTATCATTATTCACGCACACTAGGAAAACAAAATGACAGTCGTGTTGTGTAAGACGTAGCTGTCAACGCACACCAGTATAAAAAGTTGGCACATTTTTTTGGATGCTTTTACAGCGCGACACTCTATCTAGACATATATATAATCAAAGGCTTAAACATCATTCAGAATCGGACAACTCAGTTCAATACCTTCACGTACTGTTATATCTATTAATATAAGATTTAGGAAGAATTCACCTTTGTGTCCGCCTTGCGGTATCAGTTGTCCGAGAGTTACAATTATTCTAACTATTTTTATAACTATCGTAACTGAACTAAATCTAAATCAGTAATTTTTTACGTAACGAATTTGTTCCTTACTAAAAAAATAGTAACAGGTTTAGTTTTTGCTCACGCGAATAATGTAGTAATATCCACTCCAATAAAAAAGAGAGTGATGGACCATAGTGAAATATGTAAGAATGTCAGTCTTGAGCACTGCTGCGTCATACTGACAGATTGTCATTGTCGTTGACGCGTTTTTTCTATCAAATTCTAGATTAGCCGTGATCCTATCATCTACATAATGAAGATATGGTCTTAAATTCAAAATGTGTGATAGCTTCATACACTAGCGTTGACATAAGAACGAGTAAGATATTAGCAAAAACAAGAGGAAAAAGCTGGACTTTAATTACGATGAAACTTTATTTTTTACTGTAGGATGGCTAATGGCTAGGCCATTAAGGCGCCTACTGATATATTTGTAACATAATACTTAGGCAGTTGCTCCACGAACAAGACGCAGCCCTTAATTTAAATAAAGATAACATAGAAAGTAAAACAAATGGCAAAGAACCAGTTGATGATGAACCAACAAAAGAACAAGTTGATTGTAGATGTAACTGATCTGATTGTTTATTTTTCCAAATATCTAGGACTCAAATTGTTATAGTCTATTACTCACTGATTTACCGCTTTCCCTTTATTGATTTCCGATTTCTACAAACATTATTTTCTGGGTGGTCATCAATTGTTGGTTGGTCAGTGCTATTACGGTATAATTTTGTTTTGTGACTATTAGCAACCATTGCAAAATAGGCCGTAATTTCCAGAATTACGTGTGAGAATTTTTGGCCAATGAACTTTAACGAAACATTTTAAAAAAAATTAACTAACTAAGCAAAGTGTATGAAACGTTGGCTCATTCAGTAAACATTTCGATTTAAAAAAAAAAACAATGACGCTGAATTTTGGTACAATATACTCCTGCATTTTTGACTTTGATTTTAATTTAATGACCATAAAATAATTTAATTTAGTTAATTAATAATAATTAGGTCAAAAAGATTTAAATATTCCCAGTTGAATTGGATCTTGGATCCCATTCAATATTTCTACTAAGATTACCTATAAATCAACAAATTGTTTTTCCTTACCAGGAAGAATATAATTTTATTCTTTTTTATTATTGATAAATGTCACGTAAATGTATCCAGTAGTGTACTAGCTATACTTATATGTCATAACAAGTAAAGATCAAGTTTATAGACAACGTATATGACTATTTGTATTGTAGGTTCCGCGACTCAGAAAATATAAATTATTCCAAACGTGAATATTTATATGTAAATATTTCTAGATAATATGAGGTATTTTCCCATGACTGACAACAAGTATTTAGTTAGTGATATAACTGTTAGGAGCTCTACTTTATAAATTTTTTAAACGTTGCTCCACACAAATGGAGACAATCAGTCCACAGTCCAGTAAAAGTGAGATGTTGTCGTACAACATCTTACTTTTAGTGGACGACGTCATAGGCAGTCGCCTAGCTAGTACCTATTGTCTAAATTTTTGTATAAAAACTTTAATCTCGAGGGTTACATGACGATATAGCCGACGTATTACAGAAGACTTATTATAACTAGGCAAAAATCTTTGCATCGCAAGACTATCGCTAGTAAACATTTTATTGTCTATGATAGTTACCGTAGCCGGTAAATCCCGTCTACGATAGTAACCCATAGTCACAATGACTTAAAAGAAAGTTAAAATGATGTGAGATGAGTATCATAATGACGCTACTTATGTAGTTCTGCGACGTCATAGTTCATAGCGGTAACTCACTGTTACTGTGTCCCCGACTCACAAGCATGCGATAATTTTATGCAAAACTCATGCAGAGTTCCGTGCTGAATAGTCTGGTTTATTGAGCTGGTGACAAGTGCAGCTTGTAAGACAGATAAGATTTTTATTACACTTACAGTAAGGTTAAATACTTTTTTGTTCTACTTAGATTCTATTAATAGTAAGCTCACAAGTTGAACTTATTCTGCCCTGTCTTGCCGGTTTGTTGGCTTTTTGCTATAATCAACGTATTATAGTATTACCATATACCTATCTATAAATATAAATTACTATAATTATTTCAATAATTTTTTAAATGTGGGTGTGTGTTGAAATAAACTAGATTATTGATTTTTAATTATCTGCAAAAACTTGTAAGTTTGTGTAAACATTTTTTTATAACTTTGTTAATTACTTTGCCAGTCATTTACAAATTTAGTTTGTATGAACACATCCTGTATGTATGAGCACAACCTAGTACTATGAGCACTCATTGCTATGATGCAATTAGCTAGAGCCACTTGAACAACCAAATGCAACCAACTGTGTCAATACTCCATTGTTTATTTTAACGTTCAATTATTAGTAACTAAGTTGTACTAAGCATTACTACCAGTACAAAGCGGTAAAAAAATACTTTAAAAAAATTATAGTTTTGATTAAAACGATACTATCATGCTACAGGAAAATCTGTCTCGAGAGTTATCCGTACTCCATAATGCGGAGTAAATGCAAATTTCGCTAAGGTTTGCGGCTACCTGCTGTTGGATTTTATCAAATGGCTTATGAGGTCTCCAGCTTGACTTAATAAGTATTACGTGACCGGGATAAACGAATTAACACCCAAATACTCGGAATGGAATAGGGAAAATTTGAAATTATCATTCAGTTTCAGATTGACTGTGGCTGTTTTTGACTTCATCACTTTACTGATTAATTTAGATTTAAACACAGCAGTTTCTACTTCTATGATCTAGATATTTGTTTTGGTCTAGAGCTCTTCAGTGTAGCGTTATTTTTTTTATTTTGATCGTCATGAGTTAAGTTATTTCTGACGATATCCGATCTATTTGTAAAATATTGCGACGGGTTATCTAGGATTTTTGTGGAAAAATTCTAATCTAGAGTGTCTGGGGTCGTCATTTAAAGGGTTTATGAAAGTAAGAACAGACAGATAGACATATAGTTATGTAACGTCATATGTCGGGTAGCATAGGGTACAAGCTCTAGATAAGTTTACTGTTATTATACAGCGGTTCAGCGTCACGCATGCTTCCAACAGTGTCAGATATTAACTCTAAGCGTCAATTTGTGAGCCGTGTCGACCATTAACTGTAAATATTGTAAGTATTTGACTGTTTTAAATTTGATGACAATTATTTTCACAAAAATGGTTTTGCGTATATGAGTAGTTCCATAAAAAAACCTTAAAACAAACAGCTCAAAATAGAATTTGCCAAACAAGAAGAGACTCAAGATTCTTAAGAAACTATTATTTCACCTGAGGGACTCAGGTGAAATGAAACCCACTTTGGGAGATGTCCATCGTCGTTATGATAAAATTTAGTAAAATATTATACTTCAAATATAATAACGAAAGCTGCGAGAATTCTATTTGTTTTGGTCTATTATTTAGCGTTGACCTAGACATAAACAAAATAAACACAAGTTAGAAGTGTGCCAAATAATCTTACTAAATTATAAATCAAAGCATATAATACTAGCAATATAATACAACTAACCTATAATTATTTCAATATAAACGAAAATCTTTAGTAAATCTAACCTGATGTATGCTTAGTGAGACAACCAGGTTGTGTTACCGTTACACCATCAATCGTTTTTAGATATTTTATTGAGCGTTACAAATAGGCCGCAGACCATCTCGTCATGCTCGCTTCTCACCTCGTGGACTAGATGTCTATTACATCTTACCCAAGTACGATTTTTGTATTATTTTTAATATTTATAAAACACGCAAGTGAATTTTTAGATTTTGAGTTGGAAAATGTAAGCAAAACTGTTTCTTTATTTAAAACAAAACGAGCAAGCAGAGCATGTGTACTCTTTTATAAGTCATTTTAACCTGAATACTTAGTAAGTACAGTAAATGAAATGCTGTCTTAGTGTGATGCGAATTTGCTTACGCACGCATGCGCATTGTACACATTAGTGGTACCAGTATTGTACCTTTTTCATATACTCGTATGAAGTGTTCTTAATGCATATTACACACAATAAGTATGAGGGATACGGAGTAGCGACGCGAGACTAATCTATTGAAGCTCGCGGTTACCCGCGATATAGTTTTGTATATATTCGTATATGCATTATCCTCACACACGCATTTTCTTACGAATCTAATAAGTTTGCCTAGAGTTATACAAATTCTACCGACCCCCTTATCTTTTTCCATGGATAACGTATAAGGTGACAAGTGATTAATTCGGGAGACAGGCAGCGGTTTCCATCTGAGTCAGTAGGGTCATTAATTTATCTGTCAAGCATGCTGAGGAACATTTTTGCCCAAATATTTTTAGACATTCGAAGGCTTCAGATTTTAACTTGCTAAATTTACTGAATTTCTTTAAATATCCTCTAAAGAGGAGTCACGTCTTAAAATCGATTCATATAAGAGAATCAACGCAATCATTTTCGAGTCCTAGAATTTGTTATTGATCGTACACCTGTAATAACGCGGCCACTTAGATTTTTTGCTAGATTTTTTTTTCTCCAGATTCTTTATACATTAAATTGATGAATAGTTAATATTAATTGTTTTGATCGTGCTCAGCTATTAGATAACATAACGCAACTGCATGGTAAACACACGTAATTGGTGGTGACGTCACACGAGGCCAGGCGCTCACGGATCCACCCTGAGGCTCTGAGGACGTCTGGTGCACGTCACGATTCTGGTAATCATCACGGCAGCAGGAAACGATATGCTCGCTTCTGATTAATATAATCGGTATGAGTTAAAATGGAAGGTTTTAGGTAATAAACATGAAGAAGAATTTTTAAAATATTGTGTGAAGTAATTATACGTATGTGTGTTTTGCAGTGTATTGTGGTCAGTGTTTCTAATTCTAAACACATAAAATGCAAATGTGATCGTTTTGTGGGTTGAACAAACCGCGAGTATTATACCTATTCGTTTAAACGAAAAAAGTGTTATATTCTAAAGAAAATTGAGTTGAGTTAATAACTCAGACGGCAAATTATAGCAATCATCATTATTTTCATTAGAAAACTTTGTACAGGATTTTATAAAGGCTTTAAATACATTTTATGAGTGTGTTTTCCAAAAAAATGTTTTTATAAACCTTGTTAAAAAATTACAAAGTTGTGCCTACGTAGGAACACAAAATACACTGGCCGCCAAAACTAAGTAGTACACTTTTAAAATTGCAATTTCTCCTAAACTATAGAAGTTAGAGTATTAAAATAATAGAACGTTTTATAGCAAATTTTATCAGCTTTCTTTGAAGCTATAGTTTATTATACATTAATAACGTTATTATCTTCAAAAAAGAAAAAAACCAAAAATATAGCAATTGTTTACTTGCTGGCAAAAAACTTAAACAACATTTATAAGTATGTTTTACACCTTATTTACATTTTAATACATGATATTGCCTCTTCGGGCTCTGGTGTCAGCTTCAAGCCGGTTTGACATACTGAATACTAGGTTTTGGAGGCGATATTGGAGAATATTCTCCCATTTTTCCAATAGGGCTTGTTTTAGGGTCCTGAGGGTGATAAGAGGTGGCTTGCTGCTTTTGACTATCCTCCTGAGTTCCTCTTAGGTATGCTCCATCGGGTTGAGATCAGGACTTCTTAATGGCCAAGTCATACAGCTGATAACAACCTCATATGTGCATGTCTTGTACGATCCGAGCGATGTGTGGCGGGGCTTTATCCTGCATCAGCATCGATCCATCAACCATTTTTATTAAATACTACTACATACTCATTTAAGGACCTCTTGAGCATATCTCTCTCCAGTCATGGTGCCATTATCTATAGCCACTAACTCTGTGCGACCATCTGAAAAGTTGTCAGCCCATACGTGTACAGAGCTTTCATCGTATTGGGCTCTTTCTGTAAAGAAGGCTTAAATGTATTGCTCACCAGGTCACCTGTAGACTCTTCACCTTTAATTGAAGTGAATAGTGTGAATTAAGACTCATCAGTGAACAAAAATCTTGCCTTTTCTTAGTCACACCCCTGTATTTTTTACGTCCCTAGCGTAGTCTTGCTACTCGATGCCCCCTGTGGAGTTTGGGGCCACCTGCTGGCCTTTTGGGTTTCAGGTTTGCTTTACCAAGTCTTCTTCTCACTACACTATCACTGATGTAGTCTCTTCGCGTCTGAAGAACCTGTTGCCGAACTTTAACTGCATTGAGGTGGCGATTTCTCAACACAGTGGAAACAATATAGCGGTTTTCTCGAGTACTAGTGTACCTGCGTCTGCCATTACAAGATCTTTTCAGATGGTTTTCAGTTTCTTCGAACCTTTCCTTTACCTCTCGGACCGTTTTTAACGTTACACCCACCATTTTTACACTCCGACATACTGATGCCTAGTTTTAGAAAAGTTTCATGATTTTTGCACATCCTTAAGGTCAAAGAGGCATGAGAAATAAAGTTTAAGTGCTGTAGTTACCTAGGCTTTTGAATCCAAATTCATAGATCAAGAAATAAATGTAAAAAAAATCACAAAACAAAAAGTTAAAAGTAAGAGAGCAATTTGAAAAGGAGTGTTTTTGTTTTGTAAAGCTTTTTTTAGCCATTCCTTAATTTTTTTTTATCAACTATGAACTTTATAAATAAAAAAAAGAATTCTTTTTCTAATCCTTTTTATTTCGAAAATATATCTTGTGTACTTTTAAAGTTATTGCAATTTTAAAAGTGTACTACTTTGTTTTGGCGGCCAGTGTATATTAAAAATGTGCACCATTTTAAATAGAACAATTTTTAGAAAACTGTGAAAACCAAAAAATCAAAAGCTCTCAAAAAATTAAACTCTAATAATAAAATGTAATTTGAATTTAATCTATTGTATACAATTTAATAATCTCTATAAATGTACTTCAAGAACGGTAGGCTGTAGGTAGTAATTAACCGACGATTACACTGTCTGTTTCACGGTGTCGTGATTCTAACGCTCTTTGTCGCACACAAAGCGTAGAGGAAGAGCTGTCTCGCGTTATTAGGGTAACAAGGCTGCACTGTCGCCCCTTCGTCAACCTGATCATTATGGATAGTAAGAACTAGAACTACATAATAAGTTATTAATTAAGCGAATTACTTTATGCCCTTTGTGAGATACATAGTTTAAAATTACCAACAATAAGTACCTCTGACTTATTTGTGACACATCTTGGCATGATAATGTTTATTGTGACTTCGTGAGTTATAGTTGTTTCATTGCCGGCAACCATATGATTATTGGTCTAAGTACTAGTTACTAGGTAATAGTCATGTTATGAACTGGACTAGTCTAATTACATACTAGATGTAGTTCAACTGTCCTCAAAGTGTAGTGTAGAGTCATGTATGTCTAAGTTGTTTACAATTTTATTCGTATTTGATGTGATAATTGACTCATAGATATTTTAATTTAATTTTTATTTGTATTTTCTCAAATAAACAAATAAACTTCTCAAATATTTCCAACAAATTATCAAACTTGTGAATTCCTGTGTTAGCCGCGTGTGCCCAAATTATTAGATACCTAGATGTGTAGTTTGTGAACCGAAGACACTAATCCAATTTCCAATTTTATCCAACTTTCTCAGTATAATCGGGACCATCTTACGATAAAAAAAGTCACTACCTATAAAAAATATTTTTACGTCACCGATGTGTTCTGTACTTCTGATTTTGGTACCGGGAAAAAAAATGCTAAGATTTTATTTATAACTCTATAGAAAGAAAAGTCTATATATCTTCATGTATACACTAGAAAGTGGTTAATGGTGTAGTGCGGTGGTGTAAAATGTAAAATATTTGTGGTTTAAAAAAAGAATAATTTAATTAGTCGTTATCTATATTGGAAACTCAATGAATATACCTAAAAACATGGTAAATATCTTTGAACTAAAGTGAGAAAACTAGTAGTGACCATGTACGAGAGTTTAGACACCTCTTCATAAACTATTTATAAATATAACACTTCCAGCTTATTTATAAATAATAAGGTGGTTGTTAAGGGACGATTTGAGCTTCTAAATAAAAAATAAATGTTTCACTGTCAGTCACCACGAACTACGAAGCGTGAAATCTGAATAGTGATTACCTTCCTAGCATAAGTAATACTTCCAAGATACAAACTTAATGTATGTAATGTAAAACGAGTGATTAAGCTGTTTTGTTTAATGTATAAGCACGACAGTCGTGTAATCCGTCACAAGCGCGCGCGCATGTACCGTACTCGTCCGAATTCCGCCACAATTCGCGTTACCTCACCCACATTTTATACGACTACATAAATTATGGTGACATATAATATTAAAAAAGAAAGCTGTTCAATCTCCAAGATAATGCTTAGAACTTTTAAGAACCAGTGTATAAACTTGTGGAATGCGAAACCGGTTAAGATTGAGGTAAATAAAAAATCCAGCTATGTTTATTTAACATTAGGTGACATTGTCCATTATAAAAAATATTTTCAATGTTGTTTATAATGGTTACACATTCCATGGATATAATTTATTCGAAACCTGTAGGTAAGTTTTAGACAAAAATCATCGATACCTATAAATATCGATTAATATAAAGGGATAAATAGGTGGTGTCTAAAATCAAAGTCCAAGTTTACTGGCGGCGTTTCCTGTTCGAAGCGGTTGAGTGGCATCGGACGACGCGCGGCTGCGCGCTCGACGCAGCCAATGTCGGTGTCGACTCAATGGAAAGGTGACATTGACATTGGACCGAGGCCGCTCTGAACCTGGGATACATTGAACTTGCATTTTGTTTACCAACACCACGCGGTCGTATTCATGTTTATTTTTAAAATTAAAGCTTTAATTCGAGTTTTGATTTAAAATTAAAAGATAATTTTAAAAAGCATATTCACAATTTATAGAAGTGTCAAATCTTCAGTATATGTCTTTAAGGGTGTTTTAACCGACTACCAGGAAGGGTTATGTTTTTCGCGCGTATCTTGTATGTATATTTATTTATTTACTAGGTAGAAGATGGCCCCGCCACCGTAATATTAATATTAATCTACGTTTAAATTTAAATACGCGTTAAGGAACCTATATTTAACCCTGATAATATCCTATTTTATTTTTAAAACCGCTATTTATAGTATAAATAGCCTGTGGCAAGGATATTATATACAATACTCTTATCTCAAGCTTATCCTACAATACTTAAGAAAACAATTACATCCTAGGAAACTCGAACAATGTAAAGCGCACCCGGTGAGATAACGCCAATATACATAAGTTGTTCATAATAATTTAGTTCGCCATCTGAACAAGAGCGTTTTGTTAAGCAGTTCCCACGGTGGCCGCGCTTGGCTATGAGTCAGCACGACCAGGCAGGACAAGGCCCTAGTACTGACTTGTGCAATGTATACCTACGTGTTAACGATGTATAAGTGCCAGTAACGACGTGCTGCGGAAAATTTAAGGGCATTATTGTTAGACGTATGATGCAGCGTGAAATAGATAACTAACACAAGGCGTGCAAACAGATCAGATTTTGCACCTTGAATTAAAGCTCACGGTTGGAGTCAATTTGAGCTTCTTTATGTTTTTATTATGTTTGTAAACTCGAACATTCCACCGGTAAACTTGTTATATAGCTGGAATATTTATAGTAGAGATCAATACATCTCTACATTATGTATAGGCTTAAATAAGCTCGGGGACCACAATACAATAATGTATTAAGTTAAGAAGGCACTAGGCAGCAAAACATATTTTAATAAAGATTTTTAAAAGTATTAAAAGTAAACTGATCGATACCTTAAAGTAGAGATCTCCACTGGGTGGTGTCGAGGAAGAGAAGGGGCAAGCGCCACAAAGTAGCAGCAGGGTTACCACCTACTACCGGACAAAGCCTTACCGTTGAGTGACTTTGTCGTGTTCCGCATAATTTTAGGTAAAACCAATCTGGGGTGAGACAATACTTTTTATCTTCCGACCTAGTTGCTTAAATAATTTTAACTTTGTTTGTTTTAGCTGTGCTGCGGTAGCCCACAAACCGCTTACTATTAAGCTCGTTTTTTACAATAAAAGAATAGAAAAGAGATACGAGTAAGTAGGACCAATTCTTTAAAAAATGTTGCTAATAATCGAACGTCTCACGTAATTACTGTATACTAAATACTTATACGAGTATCATAGAATGAACAGTGCGATCACCTCTACGACACCTCTATGACTAGTACTCGGCACACGGCGCTTTTTTTGTCTATTTTATTAATCTTAGATTAAATAAGCCGAAGAACACACGCGAAGTCCAAACTTCCTGATATAAATCAACAATTAATTTTTGCATTACAACCACTTTTTGTTCAATAAGCTTGCTGAATAGAGCCATGAGTTATGATATAACGTTCAGGGAAAAACAATATTGTATAATATTCATTGATCCGTGGTATTTATTGTGGAACAATACAGTGCAACGGCTGGCCCTGAGCTAAGGCCGAATACCTACTACCTACTCTATCAATGAGATAAAAACTCTGACAAAAACAAATATTGACCACCGCTTGTTATAGTAGCCATTACGCGTGAGAACTGCCCGTAACTGTCACAACTATGACTTCGTAATTTGTCATCAACATAAATGTATTTGTTTAGATTTTGCCGGACATATTTCAATGACACACAGAAATATTTTATTTATTATTTATTTCTTTTGGTCCGTATATTAGATTACAGAGGATTTCAGAAGGACTACGGATATTCTTGAGGAAAAAGGTCGAGGATGAAAAGATTATGTTGTAAAGAAAGGCCGTTTTCTAACATAATCATACCTACTATTACTCTTTCTGGTTTATTTGTATCAAAAGCTTTTATATCAAAACATAACAGTAAACTACTTTATATCCACAGTAGGATTATAGTTTTACTGTTAAAAATTGATAAAAATTCTGGTCACTAAATTAGATTAGCAGATCATTAGGAATAACGATTAAACGACTATAAAAAATGCAAACGAATAAAATATGAATTTATTTCCAATTCCAGTTTCATCATTGCCGCAAGGCCGCCGGTCGTTACGTTTTAATTATTAATATCGTCATTACTACTTTAACAGTTACGTCACGTCACTATGTCGGTGACTAGTTCTGCATTAAAGTGTCAGGTATTTGACCGAACAAAATTAATTTTCAATTCACAACAAGCCACAGAGTAGCGTCGAGCTGTTAACTGTGAGACTTTATGTAAATATTGGCCAGAGAGAAGCGAAGCTCTTGTAATTTATACGTCGGATGTAAGTTATAAAGCCGGTACCGTTAATACATTTGAATAACACCTAAATTAACGAGCATCGTGAGACTACAACTAAGAAAAGTCAACCAACAACATAACACGAAATTAGAGTCAATGAGTAGGAAACTTAAATTTTAATTAAAGTTAAAATTCTATCTGACTTTAGTTATTACCTTTTACGAATTTAAAAAACAATAAAAGATACCACCTCGCTTATTAATGCGCACCGCGTCGCGTCGTCATCCCGTGTTTTTGATGCAAGGCATGCGCCCGCTCCGACTCGTAGTCCATCCAGCCATTCACTTAACAAAGAGAACTAAAATAAACGTGTCATAAAATACTAATATCAATTAAATTTGTTGTTACAGAGCGAAACAGGCGATATGTGACGCTTACCGTCAATCATAGACCGGACGTTTAATAGGGAACAGACTGTGGGTGTGACGTCTAGTGTAGTGAATCAAGATGCACACCATGGACACGATGGGTTATGGCCACAAGAAATATCGGCCGCCGCTATCGCCCACCAGCTTCTACCAACATGACTATTACTCAAGACATACGACACTTCGTCCTCAGGTATGTATCACACATCGATATTGATACTGGTTACGTACTATCTATGTATGATTTATGAATAAAGTTATGTTAGAAAACTAGATTATAGCAACTACTCGAAGCGCTGTTATTCTATTTAAATATTATCCATGAAACCATGAATGTTTAAATAAATCAGAGAAATTGTGTTGTCTATTTATATGCTTCCTAATTCTAAAATCGATATTTTTAAGCCAATTAAAATGTACTGAGGGTATCAGATTGAATAACATGGGTAATGCCCCTTAAAATGTGAAATGATTGGAATAATCGGAGCGTTATTCAATGCAGAGCTTAGGGCCTTGTGTCCCGTTACGTGGTGGCCGGCCAACGGTACAAGACAATGATATTAACATGGAATAATGCTGATTCGTTTTGGTTTTGCTCTATTTGAACCCATTAAAAAAACGATTTGTTTATTATAGGCATAGGTATTTTATACAACTATAAATTTTAAATTTAAAACTACCCTCGACACAATTAAACCTCTTTTTTTTAGCTAAAAACACTCTCGTTCAAGTCAAGCTTTCAAGTAAAAAAAAACTTAATTAAAATTGGTCTATTTGCTTATGATACCACAGACAGACACACATCAGACACGTCAAACTTATAACACCCTGTTGGGAGTGATTAAAATAAAAATGATCAATATTTTTTTAAATAATCATCAAATGAAGCCTGATTTAAGTTATATCAGTTAGTACAACGATTTTTGATAATATACACATAATTGCAAATTTCAGTTTCAAAGTACTGCATGATTACCTTTTATGTTTATTATGATTATTATGTTTTTCTGTATTTTCGCATAGCTCTCCTCTATTGTGTAAAGTCGATTAGGAGATAAAAACACGTGTGATATAATGGTGTTTAAATCTTAGTGGCATAATGACATGCTACTTGTTAAAACACGGCAGTGTGCCTAAATTGATTGCTGTAGAATATCTGAACTACGTCCTTAAATATAATGATCATGTCATGTCACAGTAGTAATAATGATCGCGTATGTCGTATTCGTATGCGTAAATATATCTGCCAAACGTGTACCAAGTAAGTATTAAGTTGTCGGAAGCTCGTTTCCGAGACAAAGTGTCTTTTCGACGTAATAAATATATAAATCGTGAACTTGAATTTATACTTAATTATAATTAACAAAGCGCGACAACGAACATCTGACAGTTTGATTATAATGACTTAGGTAGTTCTCAAAGAACAAGAAGTACAATTTGATAGGTTTACCCTACGTTGATAAACAGCTGTTTATTTGTTTAGTAGGTAGTGTTTTGTTAGTTTATAAAACCTGTCAAATTGTTTTAGAGTTTTCAAAGAGTGTTCGAACACGAATTTGAAAAATATGCATTTACTTTTAAATACGGCGACTATTCTTTAACCTATAGGTGATTTGCCTTGCACTTGATTTGATGACAGTTATGACCTTTTTCCTTCTTAATTTTACATATTTTTATTTTATTTTACCGTAATACTCTACCGTAAACCTATTTTTTTTATTCATACGCTTTTATTTTTCGCGATAATCTTGTCGAGTCTTTTAATAATGTCAAAAATTGTAGTATCATATTTAATAAAGCAGTCACAAATGTTACAGTATTTAACGGTGCGCGGTTTTGACACGAGCTCTAATAGATCGTTGATAATAAGCCAAGAGGCTGCGCCCGCGCCGCACCGATCGCACGGTGTCGTTCACCGTGTCGGTCGTCGATGCGCTACCGTTACCTTTGGATCTATTGATCTCAATTGTATCAAAATTCTTATACTTCCGTGTTTGAGAATTTTAAGATTCCACATCCAAAAATTATAGCTGCAGCTTTTTTTTTTGAATGGGACACACCAATTTACATATTGGTTATCAACGTCGATTGTTTCCACGATCTTGTATTTGAATATTTTATATTTAAGATACTTAGATAAATATTTTTATAAAGTATTTATGCATAGCGAACGCGGAGTTTCTATTTTGTATTTGTTTAAAAAAGCGTATCCACTTGTTTCTTTTATTGTAACCCCTTATTTGAACCAATTGTGGCGAACCCCAACCCGGGGCATCGGACCACTGGGTAAAGAGGTAAATTATTGCTATTCTAACTTGTCAACAAATTATTTTTGTAATACAACAGAAGGAAATGTTATATTTTTCATTTTTCTCATACTATCAATGAAGTAATGAAAACCTTTAGGTAAAATAATCATCGATAGTTCATTAAATATGGAAATAATTATTTAATCATATATTGAGTAAGCTAAGATGACTAAACATATGCTAAATTTTCAGTAGGATCTACAGTCACGACTCACGACCTAAAATATGTGTATATGTAGAGTTTTTCAAAAGCCAATTCTACAGGAACGCGTACTTAAAATTCAAAAATATTGCATTTATGGTATCAATAGATGGTTACCAATATTCGGGTTGTATATTTCCTATAAACTGAACCTGTAGGTAAGAAGAGAATCACTTGAATTCCGTTGCTCGTGACTACATTATTTAAACCTACTCGTAATTGAACTTTTCTTTCTACACACATGTATGAGTTTTGTATGCCTTAATGCGTTTAAAAGTATTATTGTATATAGAAACGAAAAAAAATTGAAAACGAACAGGCAATCTGCGCGATTTGACCGAAAGTTAAATTTCGAAAATCAAAAATAATCGAAATCTTTAACATCGATAGTACTGGAAGGGTTACGAATAGCTTTGTAGCAGAGCGACTGGTAGCTTTAACCAGTAGGTTGCAGGTTCAAATCCTTTTTACAAAGGTTTTTAAAACAAACAAATAAGACTTCGTGACCTCATACCCTAAGATAAATAACATTGTTCTTAATCAGCTCACGATCTAACTTAATTCGCACTTTCTATCCGACGCAAAATGTCAGACGTGACAATCTACTTTTTTTCATTGGTAAACCTACAATAACATTTTGTTTAAAAACTGTGGTCGATTCTAAATCGATTACGACCAAAATAAATAAAAATACGTAAGCTATCTCACTCTATCGCTATGCTCTAGTGAGCTATATCATCGCCCGCGCACCACGCTGGCCGCGGTAATAGCTAAGAACGCATTAAGGTTAGGCCTGAAGGTTAAGGTTTTGGCGTTAAGAGTACCTACCTCTACTCCTACTATTTCTTTTTCTCCCACCTCCTTCCTAAGTAACTTTTTGGAAGATCAAAGAGATGACAAATGAAAACGTTCGATGAAACTGAAATTCGTTTATTATTGATGATTCGATTGATTCGTGAATGATGACAAAATCTGGTTTGCTCTTTGGCCCCAAGCTCGGGTGAAATAAGTAACGATGCGGTGAGGACTTACCGAATATAATGCTCTTCGCTAAGGTAGAGAAGCAATTTAAATACCAACCATACCTTCAAATACATACTCGTAAACACTATTGGAAAAAACTTAAGTCATTCTTATTATGTATACTAAATAATTTGTATAAAGTAAAAAAAAGTTAATTATCATTATAGAATAGTTAAAAAATCTAATGATTTTTATCGCTAGGTATTTTTTTGGCATCAAATTAAACAATTTGTTTGATTTTAAATGTAATATTATATTTTACAAAAAATTACAATAGCGAAAAAAGAAGCTCTTCAAAATAATTTCCTTATTCGATTGCGTCGCTCCTTATTTAAAAAAATATTCCCTAAAAAATGTGTTTGAAACAAAAACCCAAATGTATAATTAATTACTTGGCAAATTGAAAAGATATAACTTTACCGATCGGTCGATCATGATTAAATACTATATTCTAAGGGAGGCGAGACCCGACATTAAGAACTAAGTATGGTACATGTGTTTTTTAATACCGTTAGGCACTAGATAAAGCTCACTCACCGAATCGAACGCTATTCCATGAATTATTTACATATGTTATGATGTAAGATGCGTGTGCGCACGAGCGCAGCGGGCCGGCACGCGAGACCGCACATCTGAGGTTGCTCCAGCGCAGAAAAACCCAGGAAGCGAGCCTGAAGCTTTTAGCCAATGTTGCTAATGAATAATGATGGCTTCCGCGTGTTCGCTTAATTATCACCGACGCCTTCACCGACACCATATACACCCTAATAACTGTTTTATTTACTATTGTGTGGGCACGCGCCGCTGTAGCCGCTGCAGCCACGCGCTGCAACTATTCATGATATTTTACTGCAATTACTCAATCATGATTAAACCATGAGCTTTTATTATTCACTAGTAATAAAAGATTTATTCCTTGCTGCCTGATTTGGTTTCGTGTACTGGCATTAAATCATAGCTTCTATGCTCATCCGGTCTCCATATCATCGATGTAAGACATTGTACCTAAGAAGCTAGGAAATAGATAAAACATTATTCATCTTGAATTTGTTTATTGTATTTCGTGAGTAATTAGGAAAAAATAAACAACCTTTGTTCTACGAATATAGAAAATAAAGTAGAAACTGCGAAAACGTTTGAGAATATACAGTTAAATAAATGTATTCTTGAGTAAGTTTTAAAACTCATTATTCACAATGCCCTGCTAATGAGGAAAACGTGTCTCAACGATGAGCAGGCCTGGGAAGCGCGCACATTGTCCGAATGTCAGCTGAGCACTGAACCACAGGCTGGGTCAACACGGGTGTCAAACAACGGTCCCTCCACAAATAAACAGGCTATTTAATAAACAGGCTATTTGTGTGTCAACGATCTCACTTTTCTACTTAATATTCTCGCATAAGACAACTTTTAACTTAAGCATTATTTTTGTATATTATTTTCGGAACTGCTGCCCGACAGAAAAATCGGACAAGGAACTTGTTTCCGAACAAATGTCATTAACGGTCTAATGCGACTTTCTCTATTATTTACATTGATAATAACGAGATACTATCGAAGCAGACTACCGTTATCTAATTAATTAACAGAGCCGATAGCATGCATTTAAGCAAGGTCTTTTTAATACGTAAGGCAAAATACTGGCCAATGGTTGTTTTTTGAATTATTGAGACAAATTGTTAAAATTTGATTGATGTTAGCAAAAACATAATCCGATTTTAAAAATAAAAAGTATATAGTGGGTAGTGTGGGTACATACCTTAATATAAGGGCACGCGTGCGTGTCGTTATGGCGCATGGCGATATGATGCTAATCGGCGGCGCTGCGTCCATCAACAGTTAGCTACATATACCACAATAGCTTTTTGTTCTGCTTACTTAGATTATGTTATGATAAACTTGTGATTATAATCTTTATAATTATTTAATAAACCAGTGTTAGAGTAATTGAAAGAGTTTGAGTAATTTGGAACATTTTACAGTTAAAATGTTATTGCAAACTGTATAAGAACAGAAAAATCTTTTCTTTCTTTCTTTTTTTCAAAAAATTGGAGGAAGTGAAATTTTGCACGATAATGGAGGCTTTGTGTAGCAAAGTCTCCATTATCATATCCAGTTAAATAAAACTATCTTCAACCGACTTCCAAAAAGGAGGAGGTTATGATTAGCGTTTTTGGTCAGAAGTTATTTTATCACCACCATCAATGTTTTGCAATCATCTTTTCCCATGACTGAAATTATTATGAACGTTATATGTACGTGCCCTATTTCTACCCCATTCGTAAAGACATAAGGAGGAAAATAGAGTCCCCAGCGAATGCAATACGAAATGAATTGGCAAGTCTAACAGTCACGCACGCGCACTACATGTTAAAACTAGGCTGGAAATACTGCATAAAGAAGATAGATAGTCGGCCATCTTATAAAAACACCAAGTAATTGAATTTCATACCTCACGTAGGTAGCTTTGGTAATTTTTCATTAGTATTTCAAATTGTATGCAAGTAGGTCCTATTTTGTACTACGTGTAGAAATACATATAAACCAGTCTGTCTGTCCTGAATGTTGTTTCAGTTTTATTAAGTTAACTAAAGAACATTCATTCGTCTGCGAATTCAACATATGCATGAGATCGTCGTTAATCAGACATCCTTAGGATAGATATTAATCTTGATTAATTCTAATAGTAGTTTTTGCCTTCATTAATATTAATTGGTTACATAATTATATACAATCAAAATATGAAAATTCGTATTTTTTTGATATAGGTACTGGGGTTGGTAACCGCGGTTAATTCTTTTTGTTCATCAAATTAATTAAGTAATAATTACTCGTTTCGTAAACTTTATGTGGAACCGGAAAATAAGTAAGTAATCATATTTTATTGTTGCCTAGCTTGATTCAAAAAGTTTGAATGCTTTTGGTTTATAAAAAAAGTAGCTAATACCTATTTACATTCATCAAGAAATAACAAAAATATTTTGTTTAAAAATACGTTTACTTAAATAAAAGCTTATGAGAAAATACAGATCGTATAAAAATAATGATAAAAAAGGAACTAGTAATGGTTACGTGCGCTCTATCAGCTCATCTCTCCGTGCGAAGCGTGCTCCCGGCGCGCATCCTGCACTTATTGCCTCCATCTTCTTTTTACGTATTCACTAAACTTTAGTCGCGTAATTGCATCCGACGACGTGACTTACTTTTATGTAATTTTAAAATATAGAGACAATAGGTTTTATTGATTACGATTAACGATATTTTTAGTACCTATAAATTAATTATCACTCTCCGTGTCTCGGATAGCACGTTAAGCTGTTGGCCCCGGTTGTCAATTGTAGATCTTTGACAGTCGTTACGGGTAGTCAGAAGCCCGAAAGTCTGACAACTAGTCTTACCAAGTAGTATCGTGTAACCCAGTATCTGGGTTGTGGAGGTCTAATAGGCAATCGCTCCATGTAAAACATGGTATTTAGCTGCATCCAGTAAGACTGGAAGCCGACCCCAACATAGTTGGGAAAAGACTAGGCAGATGATGAACGATATTTTTAAATTAAATTCTTAAGTACATTCTACTTAATTTAATTATTGTAACTCAAGCAATAATTTAATCTTATCAAGACTTACTTATTCAAAGCGTGTTCATGTTGTCACTTGTTTGCTGTCCTCAAAATGTCAATCGATCACTTAAAGTTTTTGCTCGCTATTAGAAAACTTATTATTAGTTAAGCTCGCCTTTGTATATGGTTTTTAAATGATGTAATTCTATAAATAACTATATTAACACACAAATAGAACATAATATTTTTTATCGAAATCGTAATTTTTTTTAATAGCCAAAGTACTTTACAGTCGACTTACCTTTACATACAATACAATTCAAGAATCCCGAGTAAAACAAGTGCGTGGTGTGGACGCGCGTTGGTATTTAGTTGTCGTTATGCTGTGTTACGTGTAGTGGAGAGGTTTGCCTTGCACTTGGCGCCCGCGCCGCGTCTTCAGTGCAACAGCCGCGGCCGCCCAGCCCGTTCACACTGCCTCGAATCGGGTCACCAGATAAAATGCCAACGCGAGCCGGTTTTATAACTAGTCGCTATTCAAGCCGATTCCATAACAATTTATTGTAAACTTCTGAACTATTGGACAAAAATACCGTATCCGAACGGATTTCACTGTTAGAAGTTAATGTGGCATCTATCCGCTAGCTACCTGTTAAGCCATTATGTCGAACGGCGTGGAGCCTCGAATTAAATCTATTTAAGTATCCCAAATAGATAAATAGCCATAAACCTAATAATGTTTTCAAGGTTTAAATAAGAATATCGGATAGATATTGGCTGGGATGTGCATTTCATAGGTGAAGACGGTAAAATTTTGAAGTCTAATATAAAAAGGGAAATGTGGACTGACTTCTTGCTCCGTAAGTTTCGATTAGCTGCGAATACTTTTACTGCAAAGCC
This sequence comes from Protodeltote pygarga, assembly GCA_936450705.2. Lineage (NCBI taxonomy): Eukaryota > Metazoa > Arthropoda > Insecta > Lepidoptera > Noctuidae > Protodeltote > Protodeltote pygarga. Next base: position 6,114,692 of record OW388249.2, on the reverse strand, counting down.
ATAAACTATCGTAATAAGATTCCCATTACATTCAGGACAACTAATCTGACGTGCTATAATGTGAAGCTTAACTCTACTTGTTGTCCGTAGAAACTCGTTAAGAGTTTATATTTAGCGCTAGTGTTACCTGACAACCAGTCCTGCATCCAGACTTGTTTATACCAACCCCCTCCGTGCTCCAAGGCCTAATAAAAACCCTAACAAGTGTTCATAAAAAAGTTGCATCTGTACAATTAATGGCAACACACAAAATATGATAACAGAAAACCCTTAGCTGTTCCAAGCGGTCGTATAATTCGATGATGTCATCGTTTGAAGGGTATAAGCTTTATTATTTTTTTTGTAGATCTTAGACCTTGCTATGCTTAATGGTGCAAGTTTTTATATGTATAAGTAATTTATAAGAAACTTGGTAATTTCGGTTATTTACACTAAACTTGAAATTATTTTATTTTTATTATGCTTGCCTAAGTAGATAGATTGTTTTTATTTTATTTATTTACTAAACTTTTAAAACATAAAGTACTCATTGGTCCAACACTACACGGTATACCTCTAATTTACTATTAATTAATTGGCCCACACAAAGCCTTAAATTCGTATTGTTTGCCTTAATCAACGCTATGTAGTTTGACGCATCAGCTTTGCAAAATACGTAGGTACCCATATATGTATAAATGAATAAATGAACTAGCCTGTAACTGTTCCACTGCTGGGCAAAGGTCTATTCTAATACAGAGAAGGATCAAACATTAATTACGCTAGCTCACTGCGTGTTGGCGATTTCAGACCATTAGATCCAGGTTTACTCGCGATGTATTCTTTCACCGTTAGTCAGTGGTTAACTATGATTAACTAAGAAAATAGGTAGGTACATATGACATGAAAAAATCACATTCATCACATACACACACGTACTTGCAAAGCGGGTCCGTAAATAATGCAACACCACGATATTGCCATACACATTTAATAATTTTGTATACGCGTATACGCGTAAACAAAATAATTATTATAAATAGCATTGACGCAGAAAGTGGTCGTCTCCAGTAGGTCAGTGGGTCCAGGCGTCCACCTTTCTCCTTCACAAGAACAAAAAGTACATATATTCCAGCTGATTTCGTGATACTGTTTCATTCATCACAGAATCATAAAAGAAAGTTTTGTTATCGCACAAATAGTCTTTATGAAGACTTTTTGTTTTTATGAAGGGAAGAGTGAGGGAGCAATGAAAAATTGCAATTGCGACATATACAATTGCATTTTGATACTTACATAATATTATAAGATATTATAATATAATACAGTATCAAGTAGTTTTGGGCTAAGTTGGTAATTTATTTTATGAACGAATTTTAATTACTTATAGAATTATTTTTTTATTCATTTAACAACGAAGGAATTTATTTCTATTAATAACATTAACTCAAACAAAAACCTATGAACAGACAAGGACAAAACAATTTATGTTATTTTTTTTTATAACCAGTGTTATGTTGAAATAGGATTTCATAAAATATGTCATAAAGTTTGTATTATAATGCAATGTCCTTTTACCGATCTTGCGATCCAAAAACTTCATTAATTACGGCTTTTCTTTCTCAAAATGTGACACGTTTACTTAATTCAATAGACATCTGCATAAATTTGTCAAAGTATAAAATATTAAACAAAAATAGGTATTTATAAAGGCAAGTGTTTCAATTTAAGTGAATCGAGGCTTCTCGGTCGCGAATGTTTATGTAGGCACAACCATGGCCAGGCACGCAGACATTACGCATAGTGTTGCATTGTAATCATACTTGGAAATAAATACATTTATACATATAACAGGAAAAATGTAGTCAAACTTCAATTAAAATCACATCAATAGATCTCTATTTACTCAAAAAAAAAAACACAAACGGCTAACATTTTTTTATATAGTTATATCTAAGTAAAGTTTTATTTACTCATCGAATACATAAATAGAAATATATTATGTTCTGACAAATTGCAATTAAGAAAACTTCACTTTAGGCTTAACAAGCAGAGATGGTAAAAACATAATTACAGCATTACACCGATACAGCAATTCATCTAAGGAGATAGGTACCTACTAGAAAATACCGAGATGCTTGCGGTAACTGACCTCCGAAAAATAGACGTTGGCAAGGAATTACACACAGAAAACAAACATTAGCTACAGAACGTTGGTCTCCAGTCAAATGTTTTATCTACATTTTATTGCACATAAAAATAAATGGATTTATGAAGACGTAAATAAAAAGGTGGTCCTTGGATAGATAATAAATAAATTCAGCTACACGTAAATGATTATAGTACTGAAAAATAAGTTGATTGGGAAATAAGATACTACACTTTTATGAGCAGGATTGTTATTTGTTGGGTACGTTTATCAAGCAAGTGCAATTATGAAGAGACCTGTTCTAAAAATACCTTGTTTTAAACTTAATTCAATTCAAACTTATCTTATTGAACATAACATAAACAATTAGAACTTAGTTAACGAAGCCTTTGTCTATCAACAGCTTTGATTCAATGTACATAAATTACTGTCTGTCAAGTCCAGATTGGCGGATAATCTTCACAAGTAAAGTAACGTAAGGGGCTCAGAAAATTGTATTAGCAATAAATTATATATGCGGCGGTTGGCAATGCAAGGCTTTTGACCTGAGTGAGTTCAATGTTCGCTGCGACATGGCTAGACCGGGCGCTAATTACCAGTTATTTTGAAAATTTCAATTTAAACTTCATTATCCCTATTAACGTAACGCAATTACACAATGTACTGAAATTTGAGACCACGTAGAATCAGAAGACGTTGAAGATAGATGAAACGCAATGATAGATGGAATGGAACACGAGTGCTGTTCAAGCACAGATACTCCGACTTGCAGGGATATTAAACATTTTCGTCGGTGAAAGTGCACACAGGCTAAATTTAGAATCAAGCACAAATTTAATGTCTAAGGTGGATATAACAAGTACCAAGAACTCATTAAGGTCACCATCATAATTACCGTCCATTGTATGGTCGGTGGCCAACCTTTAGTCGGTTGTATTCTTTAGTCGTGCGTGGGTTCGGTCTCAGTTATTTTCGCTACTTTCTATAGGTAACAGACTTTAGTCCTATTATTGATTTATAGGTTTCTATTGGACGGTTACTGAGATCGCAAACCATCTTATGTAGCTGTCAGAAACTACCTAGGTTGTGTACTCGCAGGTACTGGCTCGTTTGCCAACCTGTTATTAATCGGATTTATGATTTTATTAATGGCTTTAATAAGCATACGAACCGGTGAACAGTTATCTGCCTAATTAAATGATAAATATCTGTTATGGTGTATGCAGTAATCATATTAGCATGTTATTATATATTTCTCTCTATATTAGCTAAGAAGGGACAAGAATACAAAGGGAAGACGGGGTTCAGAGACCAAAAATGTGTTCTACTTATATTATATCTAAATATTTAGGGAGTATTACTACAAACAAAATAAAGTAGGTAGGTGCAGAGATGGAGTTTGGGTACAAAGAACCCCGAATAGAACAATACATCATAGCAACAACATAAAGAGTAACAAAATATATCAAAGAACGCTATAATTTAACTTTACGAAAAAAAATTGATCCTAGAACCTAGAACAGCTCTTTACTCAACTGATTGTCTGCCGGCACTTGATTCGGTCAGCTTAACTTCTGATAAACTTGACAGATTTTTAAAATTCAATATTTTACAGTTCGTAGACCGTATTTTCTTGACTCTTGTCTACCTATGAACTTCGCATATTGACGACTTTTACAGTCATAAAATGTCAAACATATATCATTGAAAAAGTCATTTTCCAAAGTGCCCTGAAGAAGGTTAGACGCACATCGCCAGGGGATAGCATTACACATTACATTTCGTAATATTTTATTCAAATTATAACAATTGATATTTCAATACAAAATAAATATACTTATTACGCATTTAATCAATTCATTAATCGATAATTATGTCCAATTACTAACGTATTGAAATGATTTAGTGATGATGTCCTCCTCGACGTGTTCCGTCAACGGCGAACCTAGTTAACTTTGATGATTAGCGCGAATGTGGCTGGCGAAGCCGAATTTAGTTTTAAAGGCCCTTTAAATGATTTAGTAACGTGATCAGAACATGTTATTCATTATGTCTAAGCTTATGTTTGTAGTTAGAATTAAATACCTACAGCATCAGAGCTAGCTACTAAATTTGTGGATGTAGTGCTGACTCCTCAGCTTCTCCTCGCCCTCAGCTTTGTAGTTAGAGAATTAATTATAAACTTCTGAATCCTAATTACGCACAAAATGCTTGTCAGCATCGAAAGCGGATCAATTTGATGATTCATCGTCAATTCGTCATCTTTGTAATATTACCTAATACCTAGGAAAAATTGTGAAAATCATTTTAAAATTTCTTGTTCTTATATACAAAAACTGTTTAAATAATTATGTTATCTCAGTATCTGAGGAAATAAATATTAGAATTAACGACTTAATTAAATTAAACAATTCAACTTTTAATTTGTAGTCCCAAACAATCTATTGTTTTCGAAGCCGTTCGGACCTGTTTATAATACGAAAAGACTTCAAATAAAACAAATGAAGGTTTTTGAAGGAAATTAACTTATTTGTTTTAAATTAACGTATTGTTAAAAACTGTTCGTTACGGCTATAGAATATCTACTCGAGTACGTCAGCAGTAGTCACTTCGAGAGTTTAAGACTGAATTAATTAAATGACACAAAGAGAGATGAGGATATAATAGTAAATGACAATACCTTTGTAAGTTACTGGAAGGGATCCAATTTCACCCATACATTTTACAGGAACGCGCCAATTTTAATACACCCATTTATCATTCGGTAATGAGCCACTAAACATGATGGATTGCAACACTAATCACTTCGCTTCTGATCTTAACCGTACCTATGTTAAAAAATCTGGTTATAAATTAATATCTGGATATAAATTAAGTTCTGTCAATACACATCGTTACTTATAATTCATATTTTATTTATAGTTTTTTTACTGTCTTTACGTAATAACCACAAAATTACAAATCATCAAGGCTCTGGTTACGGAAGCATATTAGTGATACACGCTGCATATTTATTCAAATATTCATATTCGTGTTTTACACAATTATACAGTAAAGTTGAGACATTGTACGTAATTACCTGCTATTTCAGTTCACATGTTTAACCATCTTTGCTAGTAGTATAAATTCACCAGAAGCTGAACGAGGTTAATGCCGGAAGACAGATTTAATTTGTTTCAAACAAAAATCTTCAAATCTAAGTAAAACTATCCAACTCTATTATGTCTCTAGAGCTATTGTTTTTACTATCAAAATAAATATGTAGATACTTTTTGAATAAGATGGAAAGTGACTAAATGCCTTGTACAAACTTAGATGAATCCAAAAGTGGTATTTCCTTAAACAAAATGACCGTTTTGGACGCGGTCAGTGTGTCGAGCCGACATCATTGACCGACTTGGTAAGTAAGTCCACTGTGTCATGAGACATTCATTTACTTGGAACTATAAATTAAAATGTTCATGAAAGTCATAACACAATCCTTTTTAATACATTTTACAGCCATGTAATAATGCCCTAGAAAAAAATTGAGAAATTTGAGAAAAAAGTGATAGGATTCGTCGATACGTCCGAAGCTAGTACTGCGAACCGTACTGTGGCAACGCTCTTACTAACTGAGCTATAGTATCGTTGCCCGCACCTATAAATTCTTTTTTATGTTAATCCAATGTACCAAAATAAGGAAAAAAAAAATTGAAATATGCAAATATTTATTAACAAATGCAAATAAATGTGACATGGAAGGTCAAAACACTATGATTTATTTTTGTTTGCAATTCACCTTTTTATATTTGAATTCTTAGAATTTATTTATTGTAAGTACCTAGGAGTAGGTACCTATTTTTTTTTAAATAATTGTCGTTAATTATTAATTTAATAAATCTGTAAAATAAATGGGATAATCAAGTTATACATACTAAGTATTATTCTTCCAATACCGTAAGCTAAAAAGTACTAATAATATCTTTCAGACCGAATTGCGACTACAGCGGCCAATCTCAACGGAGACTCGTCAATTTCACAGGAAATATAATAATGCAGAGTGCAGGACAAAATACCAGAAAATGAAAAAAGTCTTTTCATAAAAGAAAGTGATAATTAATTTATAATACGCAAATAAATTACGAAATGTCAAAGATTCTTGGGATTGCTCTAATACCTTTGATTTGCCAGTCAATGGTCCTAGCTGAATATTGTAACAACTAATGATTAAAATTCTAATTTATTAATTTTATTTAGGACATAAAACGGATGCGACGTCCATTTCTTTTCTTATATTCACGGAGATATTCAAGCCTTACCCACATTAAGTGGGTTCCGGCAGACCTCGTCCGTGGGAGAACACGAGGTCAATGACCGAGTCCTTGACCCAAAACACAGTTAAGCACGTAGTAATAGTTAATATTTTTTAGTTGATCGGAGTAATCCAAGCCGGACAGTCATTCAATTTTAATTAATAGGTTGTGGCTAATTTATGAGGATTTATGATTTGTAATTTTAAGATTTATCTTTATAGAGGTTTTGTAGTTGTCTCCAGTATTCGCAGTACGACTCTTTACGATCCTTTGCAGGCTATCGGCGGTAATTCAAAGGCACACCTTTAAATTACAACGGACTTTAAAGGCTAATAACAACAGCCCTACGGGGTTTGGGACTCGTTACTAATCTTATTCATCGAGAATTTATTGCAGATGTTTCTCACAAAATTTATTTATATTTTCTTTAATTTGCTACAAGTGACGAATAAATAATAATTATATTTCAATAAAATATAGTTTTATGTGATGTAACCAAAGAGAAATATTGCATTTAAGTGACATAACTTGCGTAACTATTACCTGCCTACGTTTACAATAGAACTTATGTTTCTGGTAATATGTAACAAACTGTAGGAATAGCTGTTGTTACGTATGCCTAGAGCACTGTCAATTGATGAGATAATGACATAAGTACATACAAAGAGTTTTTGTGAACACGTGCAACTCTGACACGGCAACACAATGTTGAGATATTATGCTATGCACATAATTACCAATCGCCTTGTTTCTTAGCTGTTAATTCCGCACATTTCAGTCTGATTCACTCAGAAACGGTAAAGCAATTTAATTAATAGATAACATTGCTCTTTAATGATCGTAATTATACGTCTTAATTGTGTGTTTTTAATAAACCATTTAAAGCTTACTATATCATCTTTTTTGAAATGCACAAGAAAAATATGACTCGCGTATCTTCAAATATGCCGCGAAAAATGTATAAATCAAAGAAATAATTTGCACACACACTACACTTTGAGGTTGATGGATAGTAGGGATGACCAAAAAAGATGGATGGATTGTGTAAGGGATCACATGAATGAAAAAGGAGTAAATACTCATATGTATGATGGAAACATTAAAATGATAACATGGAAACATAAAAACATTAGAATTTTTCTGTATTGGTTCTGTATTTTGAAAATATTAACCTAAATTAATGGAAGCTAGTAGGTAATTTTTTTTGAACTCCAGAAACTTATATTCTTGGGGAATCTCAATTATTTTATGTCAAATAGGTAACTGAATAAAACAGTTGTTATAACTGTGAAGGAAGAAGGAACGTGAGGGACCCGGACGTTAGAAAACCAACACCAGGCGTGCATGAGAAATGTTCTTGATAATGTGTGAAGAGGCTACTCTGACAGTCGTTTAATCAACCAAGTTTGACTATATCGAGTTTTTTTAATGGTGGTAGAGCTATCCCACAAATAATATAATAATACTATGCTGATTTCAGAACGAACGCTTGACATCTCAATCTCACAGAATATCATCTAGAAATAATAATAACTTTTACAACCAATCTTAATTTACAAATAATAGGTTCAGAGGCCCGATCAAGCCTTAATAGATTTTTATATCACTTATGTGTACCTATTCGTTTTAGGAACTCCTAAAGCGCAAGTAATCCTTTATGATTACAATGTGAAATGGTGCTGTGTATGTGCCATGCTATTTTACAATTCACTATGGAAATGTAGCGTATTATTATTTGAAACTAAACTGTGAATTAAGATAAAAATATGGACATCATTATTTACAAGCTGATAATATTATTTTTAAGTAAGGACCTCGGTACTTCAATATTTTAATGATCGTAGACCAAATCAATTTGTGCAACGTAGTGATTGTGTAAATTTGGCAGTATTCCAGGACATTGTAACGTACGTGGAGCCCGAAATTCAACTGTGGCCGTTTACGGCCATTCTAACAAATTAATAGTAGATAACATTTCTGAATTTCAAGTACGTAAATAGGTATAGGTATGTAGAACTTTATTTTAAAGACTTTTTAATAATATTTATCTTTATTTTCTGCAAAATTTATATTACGAGATAACCAAAAGAATGAGATAACGTCGGAAAGTCAAATGGTGCGCGTGCGCTGACGACGCGCGCGCCGCGCCGCGCACTGTCAGCGTGACGCAGGCGGTCCCGTTAGCCGACACACTACTGCACTATTCAACGGCTGCGTTCCTATCCTGCTTTCTATTTTAAATCCTTGCGGCCATGATTAAGTTGTTGTTATTGTTTTCGTCTGAATTAATTGAGCAAGTAAATGCACTTTCTAGGGAGCTTTTAGAGGAGAAGTATTCAGAATTATGCATGAATAGTGCAGCATTTTCATAACAGGTTTCAAATTAGCCATTCAAATCATATTACCTATTTCCATTTCGGTGTAAATAATTAAATATGCGGCGAAAAAGGTGCAGGCGTGAATTAATATGATGTAAAAGTTTTAATATCTACTACTTCTCTTTTTAATAAGTTGGTTAAATTATTTACTTATCATGGCTTTCTTCAGAACTAACTGGACTGGGTAGTCAAGTCTACGAACGAGTCTAAATTGGTTATCGTCAGTGATGACTGACAATAAAGCTCGTTTGTAGAACAACAAGAAAGAAATATTCTCAACAGAACTAAAAGAAATATACGACTAGGTACTGTTCCAGTAATTACGCATGATGTTTTATTGAAATACGAGTATGTCGAAATAAATGTGTTGAGTTTAGTAGATACTACTATTGAGTCCACGTGTGAAGCACAATATTGATTTTATTAAAAGCAGGCTTTCATGCGAGTAAGCAACATTGCTCAATTGATAATTACATACCAGGGACCACAAGTGAATATAACATACCTAATTCCATTGTAATTAAACAACGAAGAGTTATCTACCGAGTACGTAGTAGACATAATTTTATTTTTCATTAAAAACCACAGACTCGATGACTTAAGGCTTTCCGGACTGAAAACGAATAACATCTTTACCAGGCCAGGAATCCAACGCAGAATCTCTAGTTTGTAGCAAACAATTATTTTTATTTTAAAATAATTATTGCCAGCTATTATTTTTCTAACATTTGACGATCAATTAAGACTGGCTAAATCACACAAAAATGCTTCGTGTTTATGGTACAATACAATTTATCCGTAAAATTCCAACAAGTATGGCGAACAAAAAAAGCTCTAGAGACCGCTACACGACATTCTTCTACATGATTACTCGCAACTACCATGGCACAAAATCGATCAAGGTGATGACAATCACAAGATTTATATAGTTACATCTTGATGTCCATAAAAGTGGAATGATATGTGGAGGCGGCGGAATGCCGCGAGCGATCTGGAAGCGACTCGTCATTACGCCAATCGAATCGAATGATATCGCAGAAGAGTCGCAGTCAGCGACGGGCGATGGCCGCGGATGCCAACGTTCGCTCTGCATTCCTCACTTTATGACCACGTTCCTACATGATTACATCTATAGACATAAGAACCCTTGAAACATTAAATACATGAGAATTTTAATTATTTTATACCTTTTGGTGTAAAGATTATATTATTAAGTTTATTTGTTGTTTAGATAATTTGTGTAGGTATAAAAACCTCATTAAATTATTCTGATTACCATGTTACCTACTTCCCTTGCCCATATTACCGGTCTTTCAAGTACTTGGACCAACGGTATCTAATATGGATGACCAAAGATTATTTTTTTAATGTGTCAAGATAGGAAATCTTTCTAACAAAAAAGATAAGTTTTATAACCAAACGAAATACATCAATTTTAATACTTTTGTTCAAAAGGATAAAGGAAAAACTTTAATTAAGCCAGAAAAAAGTACACAGGTGAGTCTCTGTTTGAATAAATGAAGTCAAATTTAAACACGACTGCTACGAGACAGCGCGTAGTGAAATTGGTCTTGACAACAATAACTAATGACACTTTCATTATTTGACAATAGTCACCCGCAGGCCACCGACAAATTTCTAAGAAGCTAGTCATTTTGCTCCTTTCTGCTCACTAATGAGCGCAGCTTTTAAAACCATGCCCACTTGGGACACAAAAGACAAAATGGAACGAGAGGCGAAAGACACCAATTTATTTGCGCTACAAAAACTTAGTAGTCTGATACTGAAATGAAATGAGGTGAATTGCTACCTAAAAGCTTCCCAAAAAGTTTGGATTGAAAATTGGCATATGTTGTATTCACGTTACTATTTCGCGCAGCACATCACAGCTCAAATATAACCTTGATACAGTTCAAAGCCTCTCTGTCAGTTATGTTCATGAATTTTTTCGTCAGTTATTAGTAGCATTTATGTGTTCGCATGTCAAGGTTTTTTGTCAATTATTTGAGTCTCCAGCTTGCCACGTAGAGCTTGTTCGTTGCCTATCACGATTCAGTTAAGACAAACAGATCAATGATTCATTATATTCCCATAGACACTTTGGCGGTCGTGATATGTTTTTTCGCCACAATTATTATTCATACATCCACATCTTTTCCCCGTGGTAGATATACTTAGTAAACTAATTAAAACTTCACGATCTTAAACAGAATTGAATACTTATTTTATTTATTTATAAAATATTCTTTGAAAATTTTAAACTATTCATTTTAGCAGAATAGGTATGTGAAAAAATAACTCTTAAACCTATTAAACTTATTACGATATTCGCGAAACTCGGAGGTTTTTCAAACAAAAAATCTTCCTGTATCAGATACAATAAGTAGTTATAACTAATAAGGGTTATTACGAGTAATCTTCTGTGGAAGGTTGACAATGACTTCGTGTCTGGAGCTCCAGCGTCTCGTGCAACGAAGCCTGACAGCATTAAAATAAGGAAAATTAGATAAATTAAAAACATCAACTAGGACAATCTAACGTGACTAGTCGTGTCAGCTATTAAACTCATTATTGTCTGACTATGTGTCTTTCGTGACTTCTGCCTCTTTGAGATTATGGCAGATTCTTCCGACGTTTCGTTTCGCTTATTCATTCAAGTATTTCCTCATTCTTATACATAAATCATCAAATTACTTACTAGGTAATGCTTACAATAATATAACGCTACTGAATCTTAACTGGTACTGCGCAGCAATTAAAATTGTCTGACAATTAGGTATGTCATTGTAATATAGGGTCTTCTTCAAACTGAACACGAAAACTGTTCATTGTAACCGTGACGGACGATTTGTTCCCGCGCTTATGCTATTATTGCTCACCCATGACCTTACAGCACGTACCAGGGAGCCTTGCATATCAATTATCATAAGCAAATACAAACATTAATTGACGAAAATTCGTTGTATGCGCGTATTCGCATTAGTCACGCTTTTCCCACATAGTGTAAGCAAAGCTAACATGTAAAGCAGTTTGTGTGTAATATCAGATTAATTGTTAACACCAACAAAATCTGTCATACAAATCTGATACATATATTATGTAGTATGTACTTTACGATACTTTTCTGGCGTAGATCTAGTACGATTATCTGATAGGTACAATTCATTTTTACATCAATCATATAGCTTAGAAAATTAATTTAACAAATTAACTATTCTGGGAACCTATTATCAAGGGAGAATGTAACAGTATCAATCCCTCTATAATTTCCATACAGTCATATAAAATATTTATAAGATGCATTTGTTAGTCAAACTTTTGTTTACGTTCTCAACTTTACGGAGGTTTGGTGGTCAATGAACAAACACAGTCCAATTAACGAGTGCAGGAGCAAGTATGTAGATCTGGGATGAGGCCGAGCGTCCGAGCCGGCTGCAAGGCCGACCACTCCGTACCTGTTAACTACAAGGGTATAGCGTTATGCGCGCGCATCTTCACTTACACTAATTATTACCTGATCTTATTTATTACTTGTAATAATCCGATGACAGCGTAAATATTTCATGTTTATTTATGGAATTAACTTGCTTCATTGCATTGCGGTTTGCTTCATTAATCCATCATCTGCTTTTCTTTCAATTGAAAATGATGGGTTAGTGCCCAATAATTTCATTAGTTTCCTACAGTTGAATGAACAATTTGCATACGTAAACAGAGGCCAAGCGAAGTAGATTTAATGCTATATAGACCAGGGGAACGTGATGAATATACTACAACTGCATGTATTGAATTCGAGCCTCAAATAATATTAATAAAAACAAATTTTATCTCATAGTTCAATTTTACGCGCGCAAAAAGACACGCGGGATATTCTCAATTTTATCTTACCTGCCAGTTTTATGTTGTAATGTAAATTATCTTAGGACAGGTTTCATTCAAAAATATTGCTGTAAAAATAAAACAAAGATTTTTAGAAAAGCTATGATTTATGATTGAGGTAGAACTACTTTTGATTTAACTTAGTTATGTTTTTATAATACACTTTTCGATTAAAAGTAGTGACTAAGATTGTTTATAACTTTGAACAAGTAGTACTACATAAGAAAAAAAATGTACCTACGTGAGCACTCTAAGAAGAAATTTAATAAAATATTAGTCATTTAGTACAGTTCTGAATTTTTTTGTAATGTCGTGTCTTAATTCGTAATACTTGAAAAAAGACATAGCCTTCTGTGCCTAGTATAAACTTTACAGCAGAATATTAATATTATTAGACAATTATTTTAGTTTATATTTTTTTATATTTTTAACGCCATTTTGAGTAATTACCCCTTTGCCCCTATAAATTCGACCAATCCACATAATATCTACTGTATTGTCCAAAATTTCTAAAGAATCAGGTTAAAGGTAAAAGCTGGGTCAAAAGACCCAAGGGTCAGCAGGCGCAATTTAATAGTGCACTAGTGTTAAAATAAAGGTTTTATTTTTATATTGGCAGGCATTACATCCAACATACTTCATCAAGTGGACTGTATAATGCTCTGCCTAGGTCAATCAAAGTGGATTTGTTCAACGATCAATGTACTTAAGACACGTCGTTAATTAATTACCTGGTGACTGCTAGTCAGTTGGATTAGCAGTATATGCAACTTTAGCCTTTGAGAGCTTGATAAGATGTTAATTCCCGCAAATTAATTGTGTCGAGGCAAATAGGTCAGAGGATCAGGTCAGAGGTCAGTGCGCTTTATCAATCGTAGCTGAAGGGATAAGTAAATCATATGTTAATATTCCGTTGAATAAGACGGTGGTAAATTCATATATCTGACTCCTCGGTCAGATATTCAATATCAAAATTTGTTATATACTCGTATATAAGTACATATATTATATCAAAAGTCAGAGAGCAATGCGCGCATTGGCTAGGTATATAAATAATAGGGAAGATGCAGATGTAATATTTATGGAATTTGTATGATTAAAACGTTAAAAAAATATAAAAGAAAGGCCACTGCAACGTTTTTATTTTACATATTGTTGTTTTTTTACAATAATTACGATTTAAAAATGACTTGAAACAATACGTATTTTAAAACACGAATTAGCGTTTCGTGACGTCACACTTGTTTTGACAACTTATTTGACGTTATGGTTGTAAAGGTGAATATTATTTTATGGGAATATTAATTGCGTTTTTTTAATAAAAATGGGAGTTGGGTTTATCAAAGCAGACTCCAGGTGTTTAACTAGAGTTAGTATTGACATAACATCATTAGTTTTTCTCTAGTTTAAATATTTTGAATAAAATAATTAGTTAGGTATGTTTAGTTCCAGGCCTTTGTAGTAATAAATATTGTTTATATTATTTTAATCAGCATTTTAGATTAAAATTGAAGAAGCTGGATTTCTTCGTAATGCCGAGTAAGTACCCTTTTTTGGTGCAACACCTGACGGCTGAAAATTACACAGTAGAGGTGAAATATCCTTAACAGAAGCTACCTACCATACTTTTCCTATGTGAAAGACAATAAAATAACACCAAAATATTGGGCACAAGTACAACTTCAAATGTTTTTCAGCATAAGGAAAATATCACTTTTCTGTATAGCACACACAAACTTTGAAAAATTAAAAGAAGTATATTTGTATATACGATAAAAGCATTTTATCTGTTATGAATGCTGCATAGAAATTCTGGATAAATGCTGTATTTCCAAAATTAAAATGTAATAACTATATAATATTTAAGTTATTCTTTTTTGTAAATTTATAAAATAAAATTCTATGCTTTGTAAATACTATTTTTTATTCGATTTAAATAAATATGCAAAAGTATGAAAGCCAACGGCGAACCAGTAAAAGACAAGAGTGACGTCATCAGCACCATAAGTCCGTTTTCCCGCGAACTGTCAAACTGTCAATTTAAAACAGCATTTTTTCGGATAAATTGCAATGTTTTAATTTTTTAAATATATTTGTGGTCTATTCTACATGTAATTCTTTAAAATGAAAACAAAAATAAAAATAGTGCATCTTCCCTATTGGGATTGAGATCGTAGTTCAAGAGTTACTCTCCTACCGTGTCTAATGCCTATAATAAACTTAATTTCCCACATAGGTAGATATTATCTTAAGTTTTCTAGCCGGTATGTATTTAAAAATAATTGTAAAATAAAAAATAACTAGCTAATTTACGTTTAGTTACGCAGTGGCTACACATCCCATAACACATATTATTTCCCTATGGCGCGAACTATGGGTCATTGAAGATTCATTAAATTTAATTGATATTGTTAATCTATTAATCATAAGTTCGGTGCCGTGTAAAGCACGACATTACACAATTTAAAAGAGATTTTTCTCTGTATTAGGTAACTTATTATTAATCTTTATTATGCATACGCAACGAGTTAATTACATTGATACAATAAATATAATTATTTAATAAGAAAATTTGAAAAAACAACTGATACGGATGGGATTTGAACCCACGATCTTCGACGTACCGTGTCGATCAAATTTTCTTATTAAATAATTATAATTAATAAGCTATCATGTGCTATAACATGTAAAAATATTCACAAAAATATTGATACAATAAGATAATTTAACTTTGCTTTTTTTTTTAGAATGAAATATGACATGAACACGTATTCAGAACTCGGTTTCAATAACTCTACATTTTCATAATCTGTGCAAAGTTGGTACTGTAGAGCTGTCATGGGCTTCCTACATGGTACAGCAGCTTAATTTGTGTCTTTGTTTTTTAAATATTGGAACGCAAAAGCTAAAAGATGAGCTTTATAGCAGGTGCTTTATATTTTTTTGTACTTCGTAGTAAGTACAGTTCGTCAGCTAGGGCAGTCTTCGAAATATAGTTGGACGCGACGCACACCTCTAAAATATAAAACACCCTAGCGTTTAATATTTCAGATAGCAGCCACAATCGCTACAGTACCTAACAAAGAGTTTTTTTTTCTCTTTTACTACTTAAACCAAGGCACACACTCATTCTGAAATTATATATGGAATCATTGCAACGTTGCAGTTGATGTAAAAGCGCGTGCTAATGCGCGCATTGTTTCCAGACTGATTTAAAGGATTGAGATTGGGTACGTAGTTCAAATGTAATCTGCAAAGTAAATACAGTTTACAGCCCAAGGCAGTCATACAACAAATACCTACTTAATTACAAAAGTTAGTTAGAAGCCCACTCTAATAAGATTTGGAACAATGAATATGGTTATAAGCCTGTACTACAGAAATAGGCGTTTGTGCATTGAAAAAATAATTAAATACAATAATTTATTCAAGTCCAAATTAGCGCTAGGTCACGCAATAATAAAGTATGTTATACAGGCGTATTCTGAATGAGGCGATGCATAGAGTCGCCATTAACAGCACTGAGATTGAGCCCACGGTCAGCGTGTCATCGTTGCATTCAATACACAATTATTGTTTGCACTTATTTGCCTTACTTAAGTTATACCTAACTAAACAATTTATCCAAATACCTAACTACTCTTGTGATAAGTGTAAACAACACGTATGAAGGTTTCATCTTGTTGTTGCAAAATAAGGATGATATAGTTACCTACAATTCCGCGCAGACCTGGAATTGCTTTTATCGATCCTTATGCAGCTAGTCTAAAAACCACCTTATCAGGCTTGTATACGTGTTATTATACTTTAATATCAGCATCTAACTACGATACCGCAAGTGCAAAAGAAAGCATTTGATTTCTATGCTTAAATTAATAAATGATAATTTTAAAATTAGACTTTTTATTAAACTGTTAGAGCAATAGAACCAAGACTACCACAACTAGTATTTTGAAGGAACTTGTGAAATTTCGTGTCTCCAGTTCCTGAAAATAATATAAATACTTAATTAAATGTTTTTTGAGTTCATTAGTGAAATTTTAACACACTTTTTCGCATCAAAACTGTGAAAGTCATGGATTATTTTGAATTGCATTCTCAGTGGTCCCATGGTGTAATGGTTAGCACTCTGGACTCTGAATCCAGCGATCCGAGTTCAAATCTCGGTGGGACCTAAACTTTTTCAAATTTTGTTTTGATTTTTTTTATGAATAATTAATTTAAATTAAAGAAAAGTATAAAATATGTCCAGTTTAAATATATGGCCAGTTTAAATATAATACAGCTTAAGGACTACGCTACAGTCAAGGAATACGCTCATTATTGTCGTGAATACATATGACTTACCGATACATGTAATGCGTATGTACCTATCTACAAACAAAATAAAAACCGACAGATTATTATTGAGTGCTTCTTGTAGTAAAAAACATCAAACAAAATTGCTTTCTACTT
Organism: Protodeltote pygarga; assembly: GCA_936450705.2. Classification (NCBI taxonomy): domain Eukaryota; kingdom Metazoa; phylum Arthropoda; class Insecta; order Lepidoptera; family Noctuidae; genus Protodeltote; species Protodeltote pygarga. The sequence continues at coordinate 6,097,557 of OW388249.2, read as the reverse complement.
AAAATAAAAAACAGTAAATTAATCAATGTCCCCAAAAGTATATTTAATTACTGGCGGGTAGTTTACTGGTGGACATAATTATGTTGTTTGGTGAGGTTCAAGGCTCTCATTACCTTCGTATAAGACGAACCTCAATTTACAACAAGGGGTATGTCTGCTCTCCAAATTAAATAACTTTGGTATACCTATCCATAATCAGTTGACTGGAACCTTTTGTAGGTTGATTTATCTCTGAATTTCAGTTTTTCAAAGGGCTCAGCTAAAAAATTAAGTTTTATGAATTGAAAATTAAAGATTGTAGGTATATTAACGAAACTGTCTAACAATAATTATAACAATGACATTATGATGTTCATTCTTACACCTATTCACTTTTTACACCCACATCTTAATCCGAATAAATTAAACATTTCTTTTCATTTCATTTTTTATTTATACCTATCCACTAAAAATATATAGAACACCAAATTTATTGTCACGTATTGTATGTTATGTACATAGTATTGCATGGGAGCCTACTATATAAAAAAATCATGTTAAGAGATCCCAACTCTCAGCTTTTGTATTTTAGTTGTCCGAGAAAAATGTGTAAAACAGCTACCGCTAAGTCTTTTTCCACGTAAACTTTCATCATTCCCGAGTTTTTAAATATGCCAAACGTTTCATAATCACAGCAGCTTCCACGGTATAATTATCAGGGTTTAAAAAAGTCTTCGTCAACATTTTTGTTTTATTGTAATTCTGAACCCGCTTTTGAAAATTATATAGAATGCAGCCAAACTTTCAGGAATGTGGGAGATATTGGTAGAAACATGTTTGTTTACATTTACGTATGACGAAATGCGCTAGTCGTAGACGAACACTCTTCGGTTTCCTGAATAGGAATTGGTTGGCTATTTCGCTATACGTGTATTTCGAATTGAATATTTCAGACTCTGAAATATCTAAGTTGAAATATCGGTAGGACCTTAAAAGTAAGTAGAATCAGCACTTTTGCAATCTTATGTTCTTTTCCTTATGTCGAGACGTGAGCACATTCTACAACAAATTAAAATATAATTCGTATGTTCAAGCAACGAATTTGCTTCGTGTCCCCAAAACAGCATTCTCAGGCGTTCCGACGTGGTTTTGTAGGAGGATGATTAACGGCGCGAAGTGACAGGTGAAGCAAGAGGCGGGGTGCAGATGGATAGCCCACCGCAGGCGGTTCCCATGTACTGTCCATGTTCTCATCGTTCATCAGCAAAGCAATGTAATGATCGCAAATTCGCAACATCCAAAATCACTTCCCGCTGAATTTTATCAAACTTACGTATACGTATATATGCCTAACAGCCGCGATTTTACATCGTATAAATTACAAAATGGTACATAATTTGTAGGTATGGCCTGTATGTCGACGTCAATAAAAAAAAATGATGGAACATTATGCATTATGTACATTTAACAATTTAATCCACCTAAATGCACTACGCGATGGTAGCTCACAATAATGTACAACGTTTTCCATTGTTTTTTTTTTACAAACATTTGTATACAATTGTCAAAATGAAAAAAAAATAGTTATCTCACTTGGATTACTATAAAAACAGTTCGGTAGGTCCACTGATCACCTGCCTATACTTAGAGGTATATAATTACCATAAGTGATAACTATTGTGGTGTGAATATTTGTTATGTAAATCAACCAAAGGGAAATAAAAAAGAATTAGCAATAATATTCTTCATACCAGCTTGTTAACGTACAATCTGGGCGTAACACAGGTAACAAAATGGCCTGGAGTGGGAATATCATATTTATTCCTTTTATGATGGAAACTTCAGTAATTGGCTGTAAATGTTAAAAGCAGGCACTTGTATGTTGCCAATTACAACTTTTTGCTCGGAAAATTCAGTTACATTAGGATGCTTGCACGTAATTTCATATATTATCTATAAGTACTTATACTTAACCTTTACCTTTTACGATACTGTAACAAAATTATTGAGAAACATTGGTATAAATATAATTATAACGATCTTTTTTAAATGATTTCATCATGATTATTTTAGTTTAAGACTTCGAAGATATAGTACATACTACATTACATCTGTATCTCCGCAAATGAATAAGCAGAGGTACACCTCTCCACCTCGTTATACGTTATATTCCTAAGTTTTAATTTTATGAAACAATACACGCGTATTGTATGTACTACAAGTGTATTTTAACCCCCGGGCCCAGAATCAAACCCGAAACCTCAAAAATCGCGCTTTAGAATTAAGTATATATTATATTTATTAATTTATTTAATATTTAGGTAACGGGCTTATACTTATGCGATTAGGCTCATACGATAATTAATTTTTAGAACTGTTTCTGCCGTATACTGCTTTTTTTTAAAATTTTCAAAACGTTACGTCATTCAGTAGGCATGACATGTTGGTAATGAATTTTGCGTCGAATTTCCGCACAGCCGCGACTCATTTATTATTCATAGATACATCCAACATTGACTAATCTACATCCCCATATAGGGAATCAAGGCACGCACCGGTGACTTTTCAAAAATTGTGTTCATATTATTAGACATTCAGTATGTCTTTTCCATTTTAATGCCGATTTTAAATGCCGTTTTCATCAATTGATAGAGTGATTCAAGATGAATATAATTATTGGATAATACTGAATCCGATTGGAGGCGTTGCAATCAGGTTTAATTAGAACTACGGGGGCGAAGCCGCGTGAGGGTTAGCTAGTAATACTATAATTAATTATATAAATTATAAGTATGTTTTGTATACAGGGTACTTTTACTATGTATATATTTATATAATATATATTTACCTATATTATAAGGTACTTACTACCTACATATTTCATGAATACTCTCGACGTATGTAGGCGACGTATAGTATACGTGATAACTATATTTTCGTCTTCTTTTTACCACCCGTCTACGGCAAAAGGAAGGGTGATGATTTTATTCAATCTCTCCTCTTGTAAGATATTTCTTTGAAAATAAGCAGTAGGTAACTAATAATAGCTTTGAACTTTTTTTTCCTATCCAGTTGTTTCTGACTTCCAGTGTTCCACATATTATGTGTGCACAATTCAAATTAGAAATAAATAATTTATGAATTGTTCGTGAAGAAAGATGTGGGTTGTGGTGTGAATCCTAAGCTATAAACATTTTTGTATTTTTTTTCTTACAGAGCGAGTATCGGTTCGCGGGTGGAGGGTATCCTCGCGCGGGAGTAGGCAGCGGGAGCAGTCGCAGCGGCGGGTTGTGCTCGGCGGCGCTGGTCGGCGGAGCCTTGCTGGCAGCCGTAGCAGTGCTCGCCGTAGCCGCGCTCGCCTTTTACATGGGCGCCCTCCGGCCTGACAATGGGGAACGTAAGTAGATTGTTACGTTTAAGGTAGATTTACATTGATCCAGTATTTTAATTTAGTGACGCTGGATTGTAACACATTTCAATGCAGTAATCAGTGCTGGATTGCAACACTGGATTGATATCACTGGATCACCACATTTGATAGCTCCGCTCCGCAAATATCTATACTATAATAAAATCGTAAAGGTCAAAAAGTCTGTACATTGAATATTTTTTTGCAAAAATCAGCTAGGGAGGCTAAAAATAAGCAACAAAACATAAATCAATCGTTTTTAAAATTCTTGTCTGTCTGTCTGTCTGTCTGTCTGTCTGTCTGTTTGTTACCTCATCACGTGAAAACGGCTGAACGGATTGTAATGACATTTTAGGGATAAGTAGGTATTAGCTAAACTTAAAAACTGGTGTTTGTTTTATCAAAATCGGTCAAGTATATCATGAGATACAGCTTGATCCCTCTATTGTATGCAGTTTCCTAGAACGTAGGGGTCTTGATCCACTGGTAATTGAAATACGCGTCGCCGACCGACTGGAGCCGAGTGAACCCGATTTAGCGATCGACGCGACCCGAGCGTGACAGTTTCATCTGATGAACTGCGCCTAACAGCTTGACCTCTCTTTTATTAAATACATAGTTGCATTATTATGTATATTTATGTATATAATAATAATGTCCTCCTGACCAAATTTCGGTCACAGCGGCCAATCTTAACTGAGATTAGCCATCGACGCGGGAGATATTATAGTGCACATTTAGTGTGTGCGCAAACACAGGTGCACTATCTATTCCCCACTGTCATAGTCCGATGGGACAGCAATTCGACACGACTTGGGAGAGGTCAGGCGCAAGGGCAACGGCTTCACGTGCTTTCCAAGGCTCGGAAGAAGTGATAGTTAATTTATGAAACGCACTTATCTTAGGAAAAGTCAGAGGTGCGCGCGCCTTGGGTTCGCACCTGAAACCTCTGACTTGCCAGTCAACAGTCAACACCACAGTGACGGATTAAGACTACTTGATGCCCATAGCAATCCATGCCTGTGGGCCCCCCTATCCGCAAGTCAACTTGAATCGGTCTTTAAACCTTTACCGCCTTATTTTTTTTGTAAAATATGATGATGAGATGTAACGTACTATATGTAGAAGTGGAGTAGGTGCGACAACAATCAGTCCTAGAATTTTTGGTTTTTCATTTTTTGGTGTGGTTTTGGGTGACGTGAGAGTGAGACGTGATGCCCTAAGGACGGTTTTTTTTGTGCTTCTTCTGGTACCCCCTCAGACGTGATGCCCTAGGCAATTGCTTAATTTGATTAAGGGTTAATCAGTCACTGACACCACTAGGCTATCACAACACAAAATTATGTATATAGGTATACGAGTACATATTTGCATTTGCAGAATCGAATATTGTTTAGTAGTTAGCGGTTTTGTACAAGTTTAATTCGAAACTAGGTGGCAAATGTTGCACGTCGGCGTCGTTCGTTGTCTCTTCATGTTCGACTTCCACGCGAACGAAGTCGCGGGCACAGCTAGTTCACAATAAAATGGTGCTCCTAGGGCTCCTAGTCTAGTAGCTAGTCGTAGTAATCGGCTAGGCTAGATAATATTTATCTGGCCGCATCGAGTCATGAATATAATAGTATCTATGGTATACTTACACGTAGTAATTATAATTAATATGTCTTGTATTAAAATCTCTCCTTATCATAATTCAATGGGATGAAATTTCAAAACCCTCGGTTGGGCTTCCCGTCAATCACGCGTGTAAGATAAGATTGGCTTTTAGGATGGTCTTATTTATATACGGACCCAGATGCTTTTAATGTGTTGTAGTCTAAAATTTTTACATTTTAATTCAAGAACCTCAGTAAGTATTAACGCGCGTCTTTAAATAATTATTATGTATCCGAGTACCTAGGTACTAAAAAAAATTGCCGGGGAACTTACCTAGTCAACTGGAAAATGGAAATGAAAAATAGCTAACTTGTATGTAAAGTAGGTATGGGAGACCGAGGGAAGTGGGTTACTATGTTCCTACATTTTTATTGTGCAATAGAGTACCTATATATACTTATGTTATGTCGACACTGCCCGGGGCTTAGCTTGCCCTTTAACAAGAAAATGCGTGGGAAATTTTCTGTTATTATTCCTATCATTTTGTCTAGAAAGTTACTATATTTTTGTAAAGGGTATCCAGTGGAAAATGTTCAATAACAAAGTTATTTTAAAAGATGAAATAAAAGTGTGTAGTTATGTTACATTTATTATTTTAAATGAAGGTTAAATGTTGCGGATGAAATATTTCAAACACAATGTTAACCGTACTATGATTAATTGTTCGCAATGACCAGTAGGTACTAACAATTAGGTACCTATAATAGCACTAGCTTCTGTTCGCATCTTAATCCGCATTATTAAACTACCATGCTACCTCTTTGTCAAATTTCATTACAATCTGTTCAGTGAATTACATTCACATTATAATATTTAGGTTTAATACTAGGGGTTTTTTTGACCGGCACTTAGGTACCTACAGAATAAACCTCATATATATTATTTCGTTTCCTTAAATTTTAATGCAACGTGGACTTGTCATACCTAATTATAACCGTAGGTATCTATACTTTATTTGCGTTTTGGTGTTTCAGCAATAATATCGTTTGAAGGCACATTCCGAGTGACGCGAGGGGATGTGTACGGTGGAGTGCCGGGCAGCCCTTCGTACCGGGAGCGAGCAAGGCGCTACAGCGTTGCTCTGCGCCAAGTATACGCAGCGCCTTCGCCCTTACGACAAGCCTTCACCGGTGCACTCGTTACAGGCTTCGGGGATCGAAGACTAGACGTACATTTCAGATTATATCTCGATAGGAGAAAAATACCAAGGTAAATCTTTTTTATTTATTTATTATTCTTGTTTCAATATCTTAATATACAACTATTTGAACAGAAAACATTAAGCCACCACCTTCCACGACACATTTCACTCTTATGTCTATGCTCGCTGAATTAGTGTTGTATCGCGTACTCCTTCAGGGTTGTATTCAATTTTCGAATTCCGGTTATCAGTACTTACATCGTTCATCTTTTTAAAATTATTTTATTGAAATTTCATCATGTTATTGTTTTCAGTTCTGTTTCAAACATTGAAGAAACACTCAAGAATATTTTAATTCAAGATTTAAATTCAAAACATCCAGCTATTGGTCAGAGTATAAAAGTAGACACATCTAGCATAGTAATTAAAAGAGATCTAGAACATACTTATCATTCAGAATCTTACGTGAAAGAGGCTATGAATGAGAGCTTGGCAATGAGCAATCCAAAGGGTTCACCGCCACCTGCTGGAATGGATAAAACTCTCCAAACGAGGGTCGGCGTTGTACGAAAGACTACAGTTAAACCCATTCAAAAGAAAGACCCAGATGAACCCGATATTGACACAGAAAACATTCCAGTTGTACAAGGATCATTTCAAATCACAAAGACTGAAGCAGACATAACGGAAAATAAAAAAGCAAATTCTAGTCCAATACGTCATGATGATAAACACAAGGTGACGGCTGCAAAAACTACAACAACCACTAAAGCGCCTACCACAAGGACCACTACCAAAACCATGACAACGAAGAGAGTTCCTACCAGCACACCTAAGACTCGACCGTTTACAATAACATCTACACTCAATGTTAAAACAAGAACAGAACCAACGACACCAAAAAAAGATATTGAGAAGAGTACTTTAGCTCCATCAACCACCACCACCACGACAATCTCCACAACTACAATACCGTCAACTACAGCCCATGCAATCACCACCACCAACAATGTATCTCAGATTCTTCTCGATTTATTGACAAATGAAAATCACTATAAAGATATCCCACAAATCGATACATTATTTACCGTCCCACATGTAATTGACAATGAACCATGGCGACCAATAACACAACCTTACTACGAACCAACAAGTAAGTCTACCCCAGTACCCATGGATATTACTAGTGACTTGAATGCTGAAGACAGAATGGGTGTAGCAGAAGTGGTGGATGATGTGTCAATATTAGAAAGTATATTAAGCCCTATTCCACCGGTAAAACACAAAGATAGAACCACACTCAGGCCCTTAGGTCATTACAATGTTAATCCTGAGTTAGCAGCTGACGTTTACGTACCGAGTCCTATTTACACAAGCTTTACACTACCAACTTTTGCGCCACCTTTAAAAAATATGGAAACTTTAGGGTCTAACTATCCAAAACCACACCCTATTCCCGTCGATAAAATAAGTGGAGTTGTTGAAGCAGTAGAGGAAACTGATTTAAACAATGACGACGATGGAAAGCCAGTAGAAAGGCCTCCCAAAGATAAGCAAACGAGCGTTACCATAAATGTATTACAATCTGATAGTTTAGACAACGATACTGAAAAATTTTCTATTGAGGGAGCTTCAATACTAAAAAAACACAATACTACTACAAGTACGAATACCACTACCACTACCACAATTACTACTACTGCTGAAACTAGTACTAGTACCACAACATATCCAAGTACAACTATACCTCCAGCAACCAGTAGCAGTAGCACAGTATATCCAAAAGTAGAATTAGTAAATACAACTTATCAATCTACTGAGCAACCACAAAATGCTACAGATGCTTCAAAAGAAAACTCAACGCGAAGACCAAATAACAAAGTATCTATTATACCAAGCACAGGTGCACCACATCTAACGTGGGAACTAATTGATACTTCCACAAATGAAAATGACACTTTTAACAAAAATTCTCCCGAGAAATATTATAATGACACTTTACAAGCCATTATAACAAAGAATGATGATGTATTTCCTAACACAACTCCAAAATTTCCTGGAAAAGTTTCTATCCTGAGAAATTTAACGGATATAATAAAAAAATATACACAGAATATACCAACGAAACCAGAAGAAACTTTAAATAACATGGAAGTTGAAGAGCGTCATAACCATAACAAGATGACTGGTTCTGTAGAAGTTGTACCTGATGAAGAGTTAGAGATAACAACTGCTGGAGTAATAACACTATTACCAGCTAAATCCAATCTAGGTGTTAATCGGCCACTTAGACCCAGGCCGAAAATCAAATTTGAATCTCAACCCATAAAGGAAAATTTGAGAAGTTTTTTTCGTAACGACCCCGAAACACAAAAAATAATTGACGACCTAAGTACTGAAAATTACTTTCAAAGCCATGAAATGAATTTAAACGCGACTGATAGTTCTGATGTTATCACAGATAAGGAACACCATACACAACCAATAGCAACTGATAGCATAAAAGCTGTGAGCGCAGCTTACACTGCTCCATCTAACAGTAGATTTCCAAAATCGAGTGACGATTTAAATTTTTCAAACGAGAATAATGAGGCATTTAAAAACATGGAAGCAGGCAACGCTACTAATGTACCCGAGGGCACATATAGAGTATCGTATCATGTGACTGGTAGCGTGAGCAGCAAGCGAGCTAATAAAACTCAAACTCTTCCTGCATATGAATTGGCTTTAGAACCAGACGTTGTTTTAGAAATACCAGTTAATCAAACAAATAGTCTGACGATTGACAAATTGAAACAACTCGCTAGTCTTGCTACAATATCAGATTCTATTAACAATACTTTGTTTCGAGCTCCCGGGGGAGTAATTTCAACTAAAGCAATTCCTTCTAGCTACACATTGAACCAAGCGGGATTTAAAATTTTAACTAAAACATACAACAAGGCTACACCAACTAAACAAGAGGATAATAGTTTTGACAAGCCAGAAAAAACTTATAGTAAACCTCATATTACCAAACCTACCAAACCTCACAAAGAAAAGGGAAATGTCAACAACAATAAAGAAGTGATGAAAGAAGGTAAGCCGCGGTTAATCTATTTCAGTAAAAAAAATTAAAAAATGTTGTAAAAGATAAGTATTTTAAAGAAAAGTATTTTTTTAAATTATTATGTATCTTTCAGAGTGTAATAACGCCACATTGTTCCGTTGCTCGACTGGCCTGTGTCTTCCACTAACATCGCGCTGTAACCGTCTGCTGGATTGTCCAGGCGGTGAGGATGAACGGGAATGCTCTTGTGCAGACTACCTGCGTGCAGACTTTTCTCAATCTAAAATATGTGACGGCGTCGTAGATTGCTGGGACTATTCAGACGAAAACAAGTGTGGTTAGTATTATTGTTATTGTAAATTACTGAATATTTAAGTGTCTATTTAAGTGTGTATTAAGAGCTTTGGGTCTGAAACTGTGCCCGAATGTTTATGTTTATTTAGGAATACATATTTAAGTTTTGGTGCTTACATAATCCAAATCTTTAAACTATTTAATAGGTATATGGCTGGTAAATGTTGCTGATTAGTCAAAGTCTAAAGTAAAAGTTTTTTTTTATTGACTTCGACTTTAATAATGATTGTTAAATAATTAATTTCATTGCCAACTTAAACTAACCTATATTTATTTCAGATTGGTGCAAAGAGGGACAATACGTGTGCGCTAATGCTCGTCAATGCCTGGACATGGCACGGGTGTGTGACGGAACGCCCGACTGTCCTCTCGGTGATGACGAGAAAAGCTGCGTAGCTCTCGCCGAACAACTCGAAGATAACGAAATTATACCCTATAATGAAGAAGGTACGTGTCAACCTATCAACATGCTACTATGATACTGGTAACACGAAATTCAATTTATTTAAATGAATACCTAATTGATAACATTCTTGGAAGAATGGCAAGCAAAATTTAATGTTTATGGAAATTAAAAATACTATTAATTAACTTGCTATTTTCTATTTATGGTGACACATTTTAGAATAGTTTTGATCCAGTGACCTGTGATTTATTTAAGATTTAATTAGAATAAGGTAATCATTTTAAAGTGTATATTCTTCATATTGTCATAACTGTGCGGGATTATGAATAGAATACTCACATTACTCGTACTATTGTATTCTACATAATATTTTAAATTAAGTTAAAAAGGCTTAACGTTTTCATCCCTTTGATTTGGATTTCTAAATTCACTTAAATTTACTTCCACAGGTTACGTGATGGTGCGCAAGCGTGGCGTGTGGGGCCGGCTATGCGTGGAGAGCTTTGCGGACGTTGTAGAGCAGGCGCACAGCTCTTTGAAGCTGCCGGACCTCGGTAGAGCAGTCTGCAGAGCCATGACCTTCCAGTAAGTCATAATATCAAGGACTGTTAGATACGGTTTTAAGCCTTCATGTCGCTATTATAATGGCCCTAAATTGCAATATAGACTAGAGCATACATAGATAGAGTTTCTTCGACTACCTACACCTCTCACTACTTGATACTACACTCATTTCGACAACACCGCATAGTGTGGGAGAACATAGAGCAATGACAGTAAACCAAAAGAGTAGAGTAGGCTATGAACCCTAAACAAGATAAAAATCTTTTCAGGAACCTACTTAATTATAAAGGAGAATTGCATTATCTCTCCTAATAGGTTTTTTAAAATTGTATAGTGACGCGGGCTGGGCGCGGGAGGCTCGCGAGGGCCGCTCGGCCAGCGCGGCGGGCTACTGGGAGGTGTGGCACAACGCGGCGGCGCGCGCGCACGACATGCGCCTGTCGTTCCGGCGCGCCGCCTGCGCCCGCCGCCGCGCGCTGCGAGTGCGCTGCACCGGCCTGGACTGCGGGATACGACCGCACGCTGACGCTCAGCAACCCAGGTATCAATAAATACTATATTATTTATAACTCTATCAAAGTTCCATATCATAATACTATACAATGTGTAATAAAGTCACGACAAAAAATTATAATGTTTTTGAAAAAGACATCACTTTATCATAAATAAATAAATCAGCCTGTAACTATCACTGCAGGGCTAAGGCCTCTTTTCATATCGAGAAGGATAAAGCATTAATCTACACACTAGCTCGCTGAGTGTTGGCGATTTCTGACTATTAAATCCAGGTTTCCTTACGATGTCTTCCTTCACCGTTAGTTAGTCGTCAGTTGTGTTTTAGATTAACTAAGAAAGTAGGTACATTTGACATTGAAATAGTCACATTGAAAAATGCAAGGTTCGAACCCACACCCACGCGCTTGCAAAGCGTCCGTAACCAATGCGCCATCACGACACAGTTTATCATAAAAGTTCAGAATAATTACTACCATCAAAATCATACTGTAGCTAATGCAATACGTAGGACCGACAATAAATCAAATGTATATCATTACTGGCTTCACTGATTTTTTGATCTAATTGATACCTATTGAAAATCAAAGAGGCCAGTATGGACCCGACCATTAGACAACCTGAGACCTATCAATACAGTAGGTTTATTAATTGGAGAGTGGTCGTAGAAGTGAGGATGTGTGTGGCTAGGGATGTAACTGACGCGCACGTGCGCCGCGGCAGGGTGGTGGGCGGCGATGGCGCGGCGGCCGGCGCGTGGCCGTGGCAGGCCGCGCTCTACCGCGATGGAGACTTCCAGTGCGGCGCTACCCTCATTCACTCGCAGTGGCTGCTGTCTGCCAGTCATTGCTTCTACCAGTTAGTATGAACTTGATTTAAATTCTGATGATGTTTTATTGTGGACCATGAATGTAAATAATTCCTATCTACATTAGCTGTGTTATGTTGTCAACTTATTTTTTCATAAAAAATTACAAATTTATGACGAATCATAAAAGTTTTGAACTTTTTACTTATTAACTTTTATCGTAGAAATTATAGGAGTTCTAGGAGGAATTCAGAAAAAGCTAACGTTTTTCAAATAATGACCCTCTGATTGATTATGAACTTCAGAGCTACGGAGGCACACTGGGTGGCCCGGCTAGGCGCCCTGCGGCGCGGCGCGTGGCCGCGCGGGCCGTGGGAGCGCGTGTCGCGGGTGCGGCAGGTGGTGCTGCACCCGCGGTACGCGCCGCGCGGCTTCCGCAACGACATCGCGCTGCTGCGCGTGGACGGCGTGGCGCTGCACGCGCGGCTGCGGCCCGCCTGCCTGCCGCCGCCGCGCGCGCAGCCGCCCGCAGGACATCACTGCACCGTGGTCGGCTGGGGTCAGCTCTACGAACACGAACGAGTCTTCCGTGAGTTTCACTGTCAATAGCTTACCTGACATGAGTGGTGTTGGACATTACCAAACTCCCTACAAACCTACATCTAATCTATTATAATACGGAGCATTTCTGATCGGTATCAAACTACTTACAAAAAATCAAGTCTTCAGAAATTTATCACCGATTTTTATTTTTCCAGCTGATACTTTGCAAGAGGTGGAATTGCCAGTGATATCGACGTCGGAGTGCCGTCGTCGCACGCGCTTGTTGCCGCTGTACCGAGTGACAGACGACATGTTCTGCGCGGGCTACGAGCGCGGCGGACGAGACGCCTGCCTAGGGGACTCTGGGGGACCGCTTATGTGTCAGGTCAGGAGGACATACCTAATTATTATGTAAAGGATTGGGCGTTATGGCTCAACTTGTGATTGGACTTGGCCAGTTGAGGATTACCTACGGCTAAAGACTTGAATTAAACATTAGTGAATTTTGAACACTAAAGTCCTCTTCTGTTAAAAAGTAACGGATAAAAAGAACTTTTAGCAGTGTCATCTGACAGCAATTTATTTTAGAACTTCTAATGATAATTCTGCTATACCCATAGGTATACCAGACTTACCAGTGACCATTTCATAAGATAGTATTATTCACAACTTCCAGGAATCAGACAAATGGTACGTGTACGGTGTGACTAGTAACGGCTACGGCTGCGCTCGTGCGAACCGGCCCGGCGTGTACACGAAGGTGTCGCACTACATCGACTGGATCGACGGCGTCATCGCCAACCACACGCTGCCTCACAACGACACCGATTCCGACGAACAGGACTCTAGCGAAGACTTCTACGCAGACCTCGAGGCAGCAGAGAACCAGAGAAGAATCAGTAGACTTGACACCTGCAAAGGATTCCGATGTCCGCTAGGTGAATGCCTGCCTGCGACGAGCGTCTGCAACGGATTCTTAGAATGCTCCGACGGCAGCGACGAATGGCAGTGCAGTAGAGTCACACCAAATAATTCCAGCATAGACCCAGATTAACAGCATTTAAACAGGTTTAATTACTCATAAGCCAGTACTTAGACAGTAGGGTAACTTTTCTAAATTCGACTGATATTTTATAAGATATCTGTAAGTTACGAATCTCAGCAAAATTAAGATGAAATATTCAAATTTCTTTTTTATGAAAATTTTCAATAATTTCACATTATGCTAGACGATCGCTACGCCATAATTATTATGTAATGCTACTTGGGCTTGTTTGTATATATAGGTGTTATGTTTATGCCCAATTGTTTTGTTTACCAGTGCACAATAATTATTACTTAATTAAATTTATTTATTGAAATACATGGATCACCTTTTTCGTTTGAATAATTTAATTTTCAAATGGACGATGTGAGCCATGAAATGAACAAATAAAAATGTAATTAATATTTACTGTATTTTTACTCAGTTTTCATTATAAGAATCAATCCTCTTTTTAACATTTTATTTCAGAATTTAGAGTTTATTCAAATCGCAAATAAAAAAACCCAGTATGTAATCTTAAAAATAATTTTAATCTCTCGACAAATAAATTAACAAAATGCAAACTTTCAATACAGTATTATAATAATCTTCAAAATAAGGATGACATAATAAATAATAGCATTCTACAGTGTCGACAAATTATTATTTATTTGAATACAAATTACAATGATCTTACACATTTTCATAAGGAATTATTTATTAAAATAATAATTACAATCACAAAATAATAAAATAGCATGTCTTAAGATAAAATATACTCTGGGTAAGAATTTCCATTAGATAGACATCGATTAAAAATAACATAATGATTGATCACAAAGAAGTAATACAAGTAAAAAAATTAGACCTCATGCGTGTCAAGCTTCGGGGTTTTATCATCGCACAATAATCATTAATACAGATAGCGAAAGTCGAAAACGCATATTGTTTTACTTTGAAACTCGAGACAGTCACACACCTTACAGCTAACTTAACTAACTCCCGTACCAAGAGGTACTCCAAAGCATGTTGCCTTCTTCACAATGTCAATTCTCAAAATATTAGTGTAAGGAACATCTTTACATTACACACAAAGGCCAGTAAATACTTGAGTTATAGTTATTTCTACGTCGTATTAGATTTATAATATTTAAATACTACAATCGAGCGCAATGAGCAAGAAATGAAAACAGTTCTTAATTAGATGACCGATACAAGACGAATAGAAGGCTCATGGGACTCGAGAACTATAGTCTTACGATGAAAGATGGATAGTTTGTGCTTTTATAGTGGATACTTCGTGACGAATCGGTGTAAGTGAACTAATATTGAACTAGACCGTGCAAAGTATCTTATGTAACGTAGACTCGCCGCGCCTTGGGTTGGAACGAGCGCGAGCACCGCGGCGGCAGTCCCCGAGCGCGGCTGCGCTTAGCCCGAGCTCTCCACGGGCGTCGTGCTAATGCCGCTCTTCGCCTTGTTCAGCACTGTCTTGAACTGCTCCGGGACCGGGTGTTCCGTCTAAACCAAACGAAATAATTCATTTATTATACTACCATCAAATTGTATTTTCTAAAATTAATAAAGATCTAATTTGCATGGCCAAATTAATCGATAGTGGGTATCTATTATCTATCCTTCTTCAGCAAAGACAATCGCCAACATCAATCAACTATCCCCCTAATTATTTATCGATCTTCGAATTATGGATCGAAATTCAATAGTAATTCTTAAAATATATATAAATAAAACAACACATTACATATACGTATAAATTTTAGTTAGGTATCTGCACTCCTTTCTCCATAAACACTATGCCAAACCTCACACCTCCGTCATCATAACTTAACAAAGCTCATATGAAATATTGTATTTGGCTCTTATCGGACTCGTCTGAGAGAATACACGATGTATTTAGTTAAGCAAATAAATTGTGTTTCAAGAAAACGCTGGTTAGTTCTCTAAAGTTCATAAACCTCGTCAGTCTCCGTGAAATAAAGCAGCATTATAAAGATAAACTTTGTTGAGAAAGTCGAATTAAATTCCAACATCAGATTCTGAAAATATTTATATGGATTCAATCGGACAGATTACTCTTTCAAACACACTAAGAATTACTAAAATTGGCCCAATAGACGGCGGACAAACATGAAAAAATACGCATCGAATTAATATTAAAAAATCATAATATATGTTACAATATCATATAACATTATCCACAATTATCGCTGAGAGTAATATAATTTTGTGGTGAAACTACTAATAGTATTAACTAGCTCAGGCCCGAGGTTTCACTTGCGTGGCGTGTATTATTCCAAGATAAAAAGTCTTTCAGCCTCCGGTCATAAACGATCTCTATAGAAAAATCACATCCATCTGTTATTCTATTGCTGCGGGGAAAGACATACCAACAAACAGAAAAAAACCGCTCATAATTTGTGTTGTTTTTTTGTGCTAATAAAACTTCATGATACAATACTAAACTATTCTGTGGTACTGGGTACTGCGTACCCTGGTTAGTGTTATTGGATTATTCAGTGTAGAAATTCTCTCTATGTCGGGAACAATCCCGGCACCATTATGGCAATAGCTTCAGACTTAGATATCATAACTGTCAAAATCAATCACAATTCCAAATACATCTTTATGTTATTTCAATGTACTCACATAATCGCCGTTGCCTTTAGGCACGAGCACGTTCATCTCGGAAGACTTGGAGCTGATGATCTCTACTTCCAGCGACTCTGGAGACAGGTAGATCTGACACCCATCCGTCTTGTCGATCGACACTGTCGGCACCTTGCCCAGCACCTAATATCATACAAAATTATTTTTTATATACGCAATTAGAGAAACTGTTCAGAATCACCGGTACATCCAGTAGACCATAAACAGTGTTTTATAAATGTTTTATTTTTGTCCCAAAATCATACCAAATAATGTAAAGTATGGCGACATAAATTTATTTACGCTATCCCGCGCTTGGAAGAAAATAATTATACTATTTATGTGTATAAAACTCAGCCACTTGCTATGGCATT
Organism: Protodeltote pygarga; assembly: GCA_936450705.2. NCBI lineage: Eukaryota > Metazoa > Arthropoda > Insecta > Lepidoptera > Noctuidae > Protodeltote > Protodeltote pygarga. Next base: position 6,081,070 of record OW388249.2, on the reverse strand, counting down.
TGAAAATAACAGGTATGTCAGAAAAATAAAATAGTACAGTTAAAATCTGCAGACTGCAATAAACTTCTGCCTTCAAAAACTAGTATTTTTAGAAGTGTCGTGTTCGCATTGTACATGTCGGTGGAAACTTAGAATTTAAGTATTTTGGAAGAACATAACCCCATCGCCATCCCTTGTTGATGGGGTACTCATAAAGAATTTTCCACACGACAAAAAAAAATGCTAGCCCCTTATTACATGGGACTTATAACATAGCCGGCGAAACGTGGGTGTACTGCAAATACTTCTGCCTATCCCCTTTGGGGAATACAGGCGTAGTCTATGTTTTATGTAATCAAATATGTTTATTTAATTTATTGTTCTTAAATTTTCTTGACGAGTTTTTTGCGATAGAAAAAATCAAAAATTTACATTGTATAAATGCAAATTCTAATGGATAAAGCTTGCACGAAGCAGTTAGGTTATCATAAAAGTTAAATATTTCTTTATTATTAAAAATAATATTTTTGAAGGCAGAATATGTCAACTTCTGCCAAGTGATGAAACGACAAAGAAATGTCAATGTCAAGATTTTAAAATATTTTCAAAATTAGTTTTTCGTTTTATCGCATATTTTAATGCCCGGATGTGTAAAAAATAGGTTTTTTTGTAAAAAATATTATACTTTTAGATGTTGACTTTAATTATAGTATTAGCGGCGGTAATCTCGGCTCTACATTTGCGAACCCTGATTATGGGTACAGAAGATCGAGCACTCCTCAACAAACAGGAGGTAAATGGCTCAGCATGGGGTCTCAGCAAGATATGGAACTATCTTGTGGAACATTACGGAGTGCCGTTGGCACAGTATTGTGTTAGTGTCATATACTCAATCTACATGCGTCTCACAATTGTTAACATGGTGCGTTCAACTCTACTATTTTTACGACTGCAGTTATGGTATTACAGAAATAATCACAAAACATCTCTAATTAAACTTTCATTTTCATAAATACAGGCAATTTATATGCTGAAATATGTTCCAACGGGATTTTATACGTATAAATTTATGAAAGACATGTACATGACATCTCGTGAGAGAATAAAGCAGAAGCAAACCGAAATGGAGGATATTCAACTCCAGGTCGTACGCAATTCGTATTCTAAAATTAAATAATATTAATATAAGACCAGCATAAAATATGTGTGCACTGTAATGGTTGTTATGACTTATAGATTCAGATAGTGAACACAAAGCTCTGCGTGCGCGACGCGGAGTTCACCGAGCGCGCCGAGAAGCTGCGGCGCGGCGCCGAGCGACTGCGCCGCGTGCGCGCGCGCGTGCGCAACGTCATCGCCGACGACGACGCGCTGCGCCGCGCGCTGGACCAGGCCGCCGCCTGGGACGCCGACCACGACCTGCACGTGCACTCGGCGCCGCAGGAGGAAGGTCACTACGCCCGCCTTACATACGAGTAGAGCTAACGAATCATCGCGGCTATCATTATCTATCAGTTATAATCATGCATGTATCATCGGCCTGTCGATGCTTTTATAATAGAATTATAAAAGCATTATAGCTTTTATTCATAGTGGAATGTTTAGGTCGTAGATCATTTTTTCTTTCAGACCGCGAATTCATAGTGGAATTATTAAAGGAGTTGAAGTACGACCACATGGTGATGCCCAAGAGGTCAACAGAGAAAATGGAATGCGGAGAACGTGCACTGACGGATCCGAATTCCCCAGAAAACAGCGTATACTCCTCTCTGAGCAACGTAGATGTCAGGCAAGACTGTCGGGTCAAGATAGTCAAAGTTACGAATGTATATAAAGTCGCTTATCTTAAACACTATATCAAGCAGAAAAGACTGCGAAGAGCCACTAAACAAGCATTATTGAAGAAAAAAGTAAGTCTTTCATAAATTAAATCGCTTCTGTTTGTTCTCTCTTATTTAAAGATATTGATTAATATATTTATTTTTTTCAGATGGAGAGTATTAAAAAACTTTTAGAAGATTGGCAGAAAACTCTTAATATGGTAATAAACAGTAAACTAACTATACTCAATATTGATCCCCATCCCATGGATGTAGCTTCACAAGAAGCTATGGGTGATTACTCCAAGCCTCGGGACTCAAACGACTCTGACAGCGATTTTAGAAATAGCTGTACAGACATGTGTTATGATGAATACAGTTTAAATTGGGCCCAAAATCCTTATAAACCATATGCATATAACTATGAGGTACGTATATACATAATAATATTTTTTGTCTTTATCTTAATATTCATGATATCATAAAAGCCAAATCAAACATCAGAACTCGCTAGCAGATTAATCCAGATTTCGAGAATCTATTCCTTACAAAATGCATTAAGCTTTTTGTACGCGCAAGTTGACGGGCGTCCACCGGGGTTTTCTCGAGATTAAAATATTTTTTCGGTTTTGTTTTGGTTTATTTCTCTAGTGAATGTAAACAGTTATTGGTCTCTTTTACAAAGGGATGTTTCGTTACGAGCTTGTTTTGTTTACAGGATGTTTCCGAAGCAAACAGGGATTACTTTGATACTCAAGACTTCGGTGATGTAAAGTATCCTTCGCAACCAAACTACCCTTGCGAACGGGGGAAAGGTGCGAACATGATGTCAATTGTCGAGGAAACGAACAGTCAAATCGCCATTGAAGAGGTAAAAAGTGAGTGCGGGGAAGACTTCGAGTGCCGCGACCTAATTGCATTATAATATTAAACTTTTATAAATATTTTTATTGCATGTCAGTTTTTCACTGTTTAAATTTACACAACTTTTTAAACGTAATAATTAAGATTATGGGATGACGTCATGTTCATTCGTTACAGATCATAGGTCTGAAATCGGCGGAGTGGTTTTTGAGATAATTCTTGACTAAACGCCAAACCAAAGTGGATAAGTTACACGTTACAATATCAATTTTGTAAAAATATGGTACATAATACATATGTATGTAAAAATACAAACAAACATTACTCAATGGCTGTAGAAACTTGTTGTTTTAGGTTTACTTAACATTACCTCAAACAACAAATGTTTACTTGAAGCGCTCGTCTATCCTTTATAAATCCGATCCTAAGTACATCTGACAAAGCCAACATAGATTGCCATTTTATTCCATTTTCTATACATATATCCTCATTACTTGTAATCCGATCTACATTATTGTTCTCTTATAATACTGGCTACTAAACCGCAATCCATCAATTCATATTACAAAATAGAAAAAGTTTAACCTAGCTAACTTCTGTTTTTGAGGTAATTTATTTGCGAGAACGTCGGCCGTCGTACAAAGTTGGTCTCGTGTACCGCATCGGAGTATATTATATTACTTATTGGTTTCTCTACATATTTTATTTTTGCACCCACGTCCGCAAAACGTTTGTATGCGTGGCCGACAATGCTTGATAACATGTGGTTATCAATATTTTTTTTTTTTTTTTTTTTTTATAGACTCACGCCTGTATTCCCCAGAGGGGGTAGGCAGAGGTGTGCAGTACACCCACGTTTCGCCGGCTATTTTATAAGTCCCATGTAATAGGGGGCGAGCCTATTGCCATTAACCGGGCACAATTCCAGACTCCGTGCTGCTACTGAGAATTTCCTAAAGGAAAAACCCAATAACACTTTTGCCCGACCCGGGGATCGAACCCAGGACCTCGTGCTCAGCAGTCGCGCTTGCTACCACTAGACCAACGAGGCAGTCTTTAGGTTATCAATATTGTTTGTCAAAAATACACTTCGTACTAAATTTAGGTACCAAACAAGGCTAAATGAAAAAATACAATAGTATGAGGAACTGACCTGCATTTGCACGGACTGGCAGTTCACGAACTCGATGCTGGAGACGAGGTTGTCGAACACGACGGCACACTTGGTGCACGAATCCAACACCACTCCGTTGACTTTGCCGCGCACCGTCAGCGCTGAGTCGCGACAACGGAACATGTACACCACGTTGTTCATGTCTGCGTTCTCTACTACTAGGTTAGGGTTGCTCTTCTGGTACTCCTGTGAGGGACAAAATGTTTAATAGTAATGGATTACATCATATTATAGAGCTGGAGAGTTGGCATATTTTAACGCGCTAATCTCGGCAACTACCAATCCGATTTAAAAATATATTTTTGCTTAAGATGGCCCGTTAATTGAGGAAAGTTATAGGCTATACTTATACTAGTTATTTAATATATTAAATCGGAAATTTGATAACAATAATTAAAGGGAAATGGTTGAAAAATGGAATGGAAACATACAATGAGCCACTTCTTGCCGTCGCGCGTGAACACGGGCGGCTTGTCCGGCAGCGTGCCGGCGCCGGGCTGCGGCAGCTGCTTGGCGGGCGCGGCGTGGCTGGCCGCCTTGAAGGGCGCCGGGCCCTGCCGCAGCTGCGGGTTCTTGTGCGTCTGCATGTCTGGAGTCACCTTGCGCAGACCTGCACACACAAAGTTAACTCATGATCTGTGCAGTGTGCATGTCTAGAGAATCTACCAAATTCCTTAAATCTCGAAACGCAAATACCTTGTGATAATTGAAACATGTTGCTATCTCCTTGAAACCTTTATCTAAACCACTTTGAACTAATCTAAGGTAAAGTATGAGCACCGTGCTCTTTTAACAATACTTACTGCTGGTGATGTTCTCGCCCTGGTTGATTTCAGCGAAAAGTGCACTGCGATCGTCGATCGACATATCGGAGAAGTCTATCTCCGGCAGCATGGGGGGCGGGGGAGGCATGCCCCCGGGGGGTGGCGGCGGCGGAGCACCCGCGCCCTTACCTAAGACATGGGATTAATAACAATGTTGTGAAACAATAACCGAAACTATACAAACGACAGTGGATGAGGCTACACGGGATCGGAAAATAAACGCAAATGATCGGTTCAGTGGTTTAGGCGTGAAAAGGTAACAAACAAACAAATTTACTTTCGCATTAATATTAGTAAGGATTAGGATAAACACCCAAAAAGACAGTTAATTTAACTACTAATTTAATAAGCGCAGTACGTCATTCGTTATTCGTGCCTATGGGTTATTATTCAATGAATTTCATAGCGTAAACATACTTTTTGTAACAATTGTTTGTTATTTCCTGAGTTTCTTTTATTTATTTAATTAGTTTTAGATTTTAGTAGAGATGGCAAATGTGTAAATAGTATTAGGACGATATCACTTTTTTTAGTAAATACATAGATAAAAATGGCGCTACAATATTCTGTGAACTCATCATAAAGGGTATGGGGCAAATTCACAAGAATGATTTAATTCAAAATGTTATAGTTATTACATTAAGGTACGCTCATTTTCCTTTATAAGGCAGGCCTACACGCATAGGGTAAAAAGTCACCACATAAAGAAAAGCTATAACATTTTAATATTACGTTTCCGGAATAGTTATAAGTTGGAAGCTTTTTAACATATCGCTTACAAGCGCTGCAATAACCAATTTCCCTTAGGTAACAGCTGGTGCGCGGCTCTATATTATATGTAAGTCGGTACCTATATCAGGAACTCACTATATCAACATACTTTTTACTGATTCGTGTTCAGTATCAGTGATATAATCACCTCCTTGAATATGGCACAGTTATAGATCAACACCTTGTATTTAAACAAATTCATAATATGTACGTTTATATAAGTTAAAATCGATTGAGCACTGAACACTCTTAGACTTAAAAAAACTTTACTAATTTGAAGCTTTAACAAAACTTTAAATCTTGAACCATGGTGACGGTTTCATGACCTGAGCTGACCCCAACATAGTTGGGAAAAGGCTAGGCAGATGTGTGGTGACGGTTTCATGATTATCTTTAGTTATCATTAATACTTACTTCAAATTTTAAACATATAGAATCAAACCGAAATAAAATGTACTCGTGTGATATTGCGGGCGCGAATCATAACAGCAACTCAGCCGGTGACATTGACTCTCTTAACCGCATGTTAAATATTCACGAGCCGAGCAGTGTCAAGTTCAACCAGGGACCGGTCCACCAAATAAGGTTTTTGTATTATACCTTTTGAAAATTGCCATTTTTACTTGAAAAAATAAAACCGACTTCAAAAGGAAAAGAATTAAAAAGCCTGAAACATCTTGTAAGACGTTTTGGAGTCGGTTCCAGAGGCTAGAACATTGGACAGTAAAAATAAAAAAAAAACAAAAGAAACTCACCAGACCAAACAAGTCCAGTAGTGTGATACTGCTTGACGTAGGCCTGCAGGTCTGAAAGCAGCTGCACCCAGGCGCGGCACCATTCCACATGCGTTTTATTTTTCTCTTTCCACTCCTTCAGCACTCGGTTTGTATAAAACTGGCCGGCGTCGTTCATTTCCTTGACGTAGGGCGCCGGGGTAGGAGACACTGCCACCCATCCGAGGGCAGGAATACTCTCCGATATCGCCGACAAGTGGTTGAAGAAAGATGAAGTGCGGTTCTTCTCCCGGTATTGCTGTATAGCATTGATTTGCTCACTGGTCGACGCGAGGAGCTGCTGCTCTTCTGCTTGAGACGGCTTGCTCCTTGTTGTAGCCAATTGGATATAACGGAGTTGCGCCCTGATGTACCGATAATATAGTCATTTAAAACATTAAAACGTAGTTTTTCTATCTGATATTTGCAATTAAAAAACAATGAATACGATAGTCAATAAATTTATTGGTGTAAATTAAGGTACATTGTTCACGGGTAACAAAAATGGCTTTGTATACACGAACTCCCTAACTAACACACGCCCTTATTAACTTCGAAATTAATTAATAACGCCAACAATTTCAGCAAACTTCATTTATTTAATTATGTATCTACCGGTTTGTGTCATATCATAACAGAAACAAGTTTTGATGTGGATATGAATAGATAATAGTGTTGTGTCTTACTGGAAAGCGGCGTTAACGAGTTTGGCTTGCGTGGACACATCACCGCCGATTTGCTGCGACAGCTGCAGATACGCCTGCAGGGGGCCCTGATATAAAAAAAAAACAAAAACTTAATAAAATCGACCCAATACAATACAGCCAACCAATGAATACTCTGTAATATTTGTTCAGTCTGTTGTATTTCTTTGTGATTATTTGATCTACAATAAATTGTTTTATTGGTAAATGAAAAACACTGGATGTAACACAAGGTTTTCAAAAAAATTATGATTAATAAACGAAGCACAAAATATTTAATCAATATCATAGTTACTTCATACCCTAGGGTAACACTTCACCGAATCTCGTTAGCCTTTAATTAAGACTTTAATTTTTATAGACACTGTTAGCCACAATGGAACGAATATTATTACAAAAAACAATTGTGCTCGGAGCGAAATAGCTTTGGACAGCATAATTTCGTAACAAGCGGAGCGTTAAATATAAAAGTAACACAAAAACATATTCAGAAATACACTATTAGACTACCTATTCAATTGGGTCGAAAAGACACTATATCAAAGTCAGTATAGTACTTTATCAAATCTTTTGAACATTTTGTCCTTATTATAAGGGGCTCCGGGTCATTTTCTTGAAATCTTGTTACGTTACAACTTAATATCTGTTTTTGTGCTCCCTTTTTGACGTTAAACATCTTAATAAATTGAATTTGCTGCTCCCACGTTAGGTTTAATTTAACGGTTTGTGCGAAACGAAATAAGTTTTAGGTAATATTTATTTTATTTTTTGAACATGACAAAATTCTAAAATATATATAATCCCATGTGTTTATATGCCATTGCCTTTCATACGCAGAAAACAGGCGAAACAGGTCTGTCTAGCTAAGTACTTGTTATAACTTTAATGTGTAATAGATAGGTGTGTCAGCTGTGTTTACTATACAATACAACAGTTGTACAATATTGAAGAAAAAACATAAGTCATCGATTCTGTCTTATTTGACAAGGCTACAAGACAAAAGTTATTGTCAAGACAGTTATTCCTATTTCATGACTAACCTAATCCTTCGAAAATGGCCATGAGACTGTTACTTCAAGTCATAGAAATAATTCTTCACTTAATTTGAGTCAATGAAATTGATAATTCAATCCCAACGACCTTTTGGATAAACAGCATTAAAGGGAATTTCAATTCTAGTTTGTTAAAATCAGTTGAAGAGGGCAAACAGCAATCGGTTTCAACGACTTGGTGTAACGTTAGCTAGAGTAAATAAAAATAGAGTTTGCACAATGGCGCGACTATTTGTCGGAACTTGGGGAAATTAAACGGTTAGAAATTTCCTGGCTTCTGAGCCTTTGAGCGCGCTGCGGTGCTACCCAACCGTTATTAAGTGATACAAGCATACCTCTCTTAACTTACCCGAGAACTACGTTATTAACTACCACTAGTTCAACTGTAACTTTACTATATCTACCTTTGACATCGCCATTGACGTAGCAGTTAAACAATTCGCCTTTTGCGCTTTGTATCGCCCGGGTACGATTCCCGCATAGTACAAATGCTTGTGTGATCGACAGATATTTATTCTTTATTTTGGTCTTTGTGTTTGTAAATTATGAAAATATATCTATGTAACTGCACCCATCCTAATACACAAGAAAATAGTGTAGGCCTGTTTTATTAAAAATAACACGTTTCTCGTTAGACGATGATACAGGGCCTAAATAGGGTAAGATTAAAAAATATTGATATATTTTGTTAAAAAATATTTGAGTTTGGTGGTGGGTTAAAAACTTTAAGTTCGTAAAAATTTAAAAATTCTATTTATATTATTTATTTATTGAATCCCTAAGTTTACAAAAGTAAAAGTTTAGTAACAATATTGTTCAATTATTGAATTTATGAATGTTTTATTTCAGCCGTTGAAATGCTCAAAGTTAAAATAAATATTTATAACTGTAGGTAGTCGTAAACAATACTATAAAATTATGTAGCATAATTTGACGTCTTTTACGACCTCAAAAAAAGGTCCAAAGAGTCCTATATAAAAATCTAATGATGATCTTCGGAAATACAGAACGGAACTCCTTAGCAAAGACAGCAAACTACTTCGAGAACTTATTTCATTTAGTTTGTATGTGTTGTAGATAACTTGATCCGATCGATTAGCCAAGACATACAAAGAGTAAGAAACAGGTTTATCTTAATGGTTCAAAGGATTTACATGTATGTACGTGTGTGCATTAACTTCACCGTGCTTTTTTCTCAGAAATGAGTCTATCGCAGTATTCGCACATGCCGACGCAATATTTTTTGTTCAGACAAACTAACACGAATTAAATAATTCATTCTGAGCAAGCCGTTCTATACACGGTGGCTGCACATAGAGATTCAAGATCCAAAGCAAATTTCAAAAAATAAAAAAAGAAAATTGATAACATAGACTGATAGACATACCTGTACGATATCTTGGTAGCCGTTGACACTCATGTTGTCGGTTGGTTCAAAGGTTGACGGGGGTGGTGGCGGGCTGGAGATAGGAGAGGGCGCGGGAGAGCGCGGCGGCGAGGGTGAGCGCGCGCGCAGCAGCGGCAAGCGCTCCAACCGCGAGGTAACGCGCTCAAGGCGCTCGATCAAACACTCAAGCTCGGACGCCGGGCTCTGGTTCGCTGCTGCAGCCTCGACTTCACTGCCTGATGATGAAAAAATATACTGTAACGATCAAATTTGAGGAGAATGCAATAGGTGACAACGGCTAAAGGCATTCTTGCATCTCAGTCAAGTCAATATTAACTGTCAAATATAGATACTGTCGAGGCTTTTTTCGTTAAATGGCAGATTTTGGAAATGCCAGTTCGTCCGGTCATTGTGTGAAATTTGATCATATTATTTGGCTTCTACACGCCACGGTAGTCTAAGTTTGTGAAGTTAGCTGCAAAAAATATGTGGAATGGAATCGTGCTCTATAATTGAATTTTGTTAATAAATAATGGATAGAATTTAAGAGCTCTTTGTGTGTGTTTAAATTTTTTTTTGGCCACATTGGACTTGTCTGAAACTATAATAGATGTATTGTTTTTAATAAATAAATCACACACCCCTCTTTTTTCTTCGGGGGTTAAAAAGAAAACCATAAATAAGCTCATAAACACATTAATTCTACACATTAATCTAACCGTTTTTTCCATGTCCTTGGGTAATCTTAAGAAATATTTTTAAACATATTATCCTACTACATACTTGTACTGAATATTTCGTGAACACGTTTTAACTGAAATGGGCTCTATACAGCTTGTTAAGAAAACCCTGTCCGACCCGAAAGGGGCACATAGGTACTTCAATAATATAACCAAATATGAATAAACAATTTACATTATTGATAAGGATAACGTTGTAATATTTTTTTTAAATGTGTGATTTTTACACAAATTAACTTAAAATTTGGTAAAATTCCAAAAACTGACAACACTATATGACTTCGCTACGCTACCCGAAAACTGACGAGTGCGCCGACCGTCGCCCGCCTGTGTTGTCATGTAAGTTTCCTCATTTTTTAATTTTTTAATCATTTTTATTCGGGGTAATTTTTTTTACTTATTATGTGAAAAAAATTACACAAATAGAATCACATCCCGATACCTACTAATACCTTCACGGATCGGACAGGGTTTTCTTAACATATTGTATAGCACTGACACATAAATGTATATAACGATAAATGTATGCGATTTAAAAATAAATACTTAGGCATTTATAAATACATAAGTATTTCGCATTTAAAAATAAACTACGGTTTTTTAACTTCGTCCGGTTGGCAGACAGACTGAAGCAATATGAATAATTCTAAAAACAGATAGTACTCCGCTTTGTTTCATTTCAAGATCCTAGAAAATAGAGAACTAGAGAAACGAGAATTTTCTAGATAGAATGAATAATTTCAAAACAAGTTCTTCGTTATCTTGTATTTAACTAAGGATTAAATTAAATGTCTAATTAATTTATATCAATTTCGAATAGGACCGTCTCACACTGTTAACAATGCAACCAATAATTACAGTTAAAATCGTTAAAGTGGACAGTACTGCGCTGATTTATCTCGTCATGTAGGACCCATAGAACTAAGAGACTAAGGGAATAGAGAGTGCGCCTATCTTTACGTACATGAAAGTTTCAAATCATCAAAAAAAATTGAAATTGGTTAATTCATGTCAAAAAGATGACATAGTCAAGGTGGCGGGTATTCACTGGATTTAAAACAGATCGGAATGGAGATTGTTGTTGAAGGAGGCCTACACCAATTTGGTAGAGAATGGTTTAAGATGATGACGTAGTTATAAGCTCTGGAAATTTCTGGTGGGGGTAATCGCTATCCTCTTCGCTTCGATCCATACAGTTCATTTGACGTTACGAAGAAATGAGTATTAATATTAAACCGTTACCACTACCAAACTGCACTGTATTTATTCTACGTACTTGGCATTGATTTAAAAAACCCGTATTTGACTAATCTTCGTTGAAATTAGGACCTAGGAGCTAGGACCGAAATTCAGCAAAGATATTTTGTGCGGTTAGAGATACAAAGACATTTTCGTGTTTATCTTTTTTTCCTATCTTATTTTCATTCATGTTTATTTCAATACGAAGTTTTACTGTAATTTGTTGTTATTTTCTTTTGAACCAATCCCCTCTGAATACAAAGTACTTTTTGACGTAATGGCAACTTCACACGTACCGTTGACCCGCCAATTCCCTCGGATATTCAAAAACACTTAAGCTAATTAATTATTTTCGTAAATGTAACTTTGGACTAAAGAATTACACTGAATGATTTCACAAATAAATACCTACATATACATAAATATGCATTGGTAAGTTTTTCAATAATTTTGAATAATCTAAAGACATATTTTAGCGAGATTTAATAATAAAAATATTGTAAAACCAACCTGCATGCAGTAGTTTAGGTAATGGATGAACATATGCGGGTAATTAACTTAAACAGGTTTTGTTGGCTGCCTAATAGAGGAGAGAGGTTGGATTGTGGCTATTAGGTAACTTGAAATTTAACAAAAGGGGTAGTAAGACTCTTCGTGAAAAATGGGGCATCATCAAACCTGAATGCAGAATCAATGTAACGCACTGAAACTGTTGACGAGAGATTGGCATAGAGCTTTGAAAATTGTAGTGTAATTGAAAAAGTGATTTAATTTATTATAGAACTATATCGATAGGTACCGATAGCGACATTGTAAGCCTCTTGAGTTATTTCTGCTACATCTCCAATATCTACTTCTTCTCCGGTATTTACTTTTGCTTCGAAGATGTCTATTAGATGTTTCATATTTTTCCTTGTATTGCCTTCCATTTTCACCAAAACTTTAATCACAAATCTATGAAATTTCTTTATATTTAACACCTCAGTCACTTTAGTCCAGTGGACGCTCACTGTCGACTGAGTCAGCAAGATATGATAAGTATGATAACATGTCTTTAAGAACTGTAGGTAATCGTGTAAATTATAATATAGATAAAGCGAGCGACTGATAACCCGTAAACCAATAACATACAACTACTTTAAGAATTGCAAATTTATTTTAAACAACTACACACATATTAAGAGTTGACCGGTGTTCTATAAAGTCTCTTACAAAATACATCTACGGTTTAATAACACTACTGGACAGTGAAAAAGCCTAATAATTTTAGTCCACAATAAAAGTCTTATTTCTCACAATACAGTGTGTCTCCATCAAGTGCACATATGAAATTACAATAATTAAGAGATTAATAAATAACGGTGGCTTATGGCAATGTTTATGTAGGTACCTACTATCGTACGTGCACGTAGCATCCTTCAAAGCATTTTGATCGCAAAGTGGTGCACCGTTCGTGTCCGCGATAGTATTTCCGTTTTCTTTTTATTATTATTTCGAACGAATGCTTTTGGTACACTTGGTATCTAACTCTACAGGTATAACAAGAGTGTGCGACCGACACATGTACTTCTATTGGGATTAAAATTCTAGGGATCGTCTCCGTCTTTCTGTACGCATTGAATTTTAATGACGAGAGCTATTATCCCAAGAACCTAGGTGGCATTGTAATGTTGGAAATCAATACCATTCAACTTTTCTAGAGCTACATTAAGCTGACTTCTTGATTTTTTACTGTGGCAAGTTACTGTGTCACTTAAAAAAAATACAATTAAGTATGACCGACATAGACTTAGCCCTTAGGATGAGGTTGTTTAATCTGGAACCTGCTTAGCTTGGCACCACCTCTAAAACGATCATTTTTGTGTTATTTGTAGCTTTTTAACCGACTGCGCTTTTTTCTAGTGTTTGAACTCAGTTTAACTTACATATTACACTCTACGTAACCCAACTTATAACAAAACGAGGTTTAGTTCGCAGCCTTTACGGTTCACCTACCCCAACTGAATTGAATTGAAGTTATTTGTTAACAGAAAATGTGCCTATAAATAAAGTAACAAATTGTCTCTCGTACAGCAGCAAAACTAAACTTTAATTGTGGTTTATTACCACTTAGTTGGTTAAACATCATGTTCATGCTAGCATGTCGCCTCCGGGACTAGAAATTATACGACGCGTTGGCTTTACTAAAGCCCCTGGCTCTAAAAACTTAATTTAATTGCATTAGGTACCTGTTACAAAGCCAGTCTTCTGTGCCTAATATTGTAATTATGTATGTTTAGTACAAAATATAGAAATATAAACTTTGTGCGACACATAATTGTGACTTAATTTCTTCTTTGAAATTCAAATTACAAACACTCGTTAAAGAATATTTGTCTAGACAAAATTTACGTGTTACAATATTTATGATCAAAATAAAATATGCCAAGGGTGTGTTGATATGTAGAACCTTTCAGATCTTATGGCCTAAATGCGTGATACGCAACGCGAGAAAAGCCGTCGTGCATACTGGCTCTTAATATTAATCAATTATTATTCTAATATTATTATTAATGATATTTAAATAAAAAACAAATTGTTTAAAAAGGGTCTAAAAATAATAATGTATACAGAGACAGCAGTGATAGCCTAGCCCTAAAGGTATAACCGTTGACTGGTAAGTCAGAGGTCTCAGGTTTAAACCCAAAGCCTCTGACTTTCGTACTATCTAACTTACGTGCGTATTATAAAGGACTTATCACCTGCCCCCGTGCCTCGTAAAGCAAGTCAGTTCCCCTTATAAAATCCTGACTAAGATTAGTTATCTAACTAAAATATCGTATTCGTATCCTTTTGGGTTGTGGGGTTCAGATAGGCAGCTCTCTTCGTAGAAAACTGATATTTAGCTGCATCCAGTTAGATTAGAACGCGACCCTAACAAAGCTTGGGAATAATAAGGCTAGGAGGATGTTGTTAAATAACAGAGCCGGCGCGAGCACACAACGAAAATACATTTTGAATAGATATAACGATGACGTCATCTTAAGCCACATTTCTTCACAAATTACAGTTGTCCGCGCCATAGACCCATTAACAATAAATAAAAAGAAATGTCAGCGCTAGATGAATAATATAAATCGCGTCGTTAGGCAGAAACGGTATGGTTTAAGAAGACTATTTAACATTTTTCTTTTAACGTTTTTATTTTAACGTAAAGCTAGTAAACTAGATAAAAAGAGAGAATTACCTATAACGGCGAACTGAAAATCAAGTTTCAGATTAATGTATAGAGATTTATTTATAGGTCATTAAGTAAGTATCTTCCTAATTACGATAAGTAACCACATAATTTATGTAACAAGTACTCAGTCAAATACTACCCTTGGGCAAGTTTGTCAGGTGGCGCGGGCGGTACATTGAGGACTGTATACAGAATATAACTCAGAATTTTCAAGTACCTATTACTTGAAACTAGTTTAGTTAAACAAAAACTATTTCAAGTAATATTACGTACCGACTCTTGAGACTTAAAACCTCGTATCTCGTATTTTCAACGAACTCAATTTATGATATGTTCAGTAAAGATAACCCGTGAAGTGGTGCATTAAGCCTACAAGAACAAATGCAAAAAAAAAAACATTTTTTCACACAATTTCAGTAGAAGGTTTTTACTCGTCCTGGAAAAGCATACGTCATGTACATACGTATTTTTCACTCTCCAGCGACGATACAGGTTGCTTTCATGTAAGGACGTTATTGGGGGCACACGACTATTCGAAAGCAAGCACCGTTGAAATGGTCGTGTTTACGGAAACATAATATTCCTGGATGTATGTATATTGTTACAGTAGATTAAATAATAATCCCATTTCTAAGGCTCAACTCGGTAGGTGTGACAAATAAATTGAGTTGTTCTAACCCTTTATCGAGTCTTAAGAACTAAATAAAAAACTAGTTTCTGAGTAAATTGATACTTTAGCACCAATTTACTTAAGAGCTTTTATACAATGCCTTAGATAAAACACAGCCACTCATTACGTACTTCTTGATTAATTGTTAAATTAACGATATAACATAAAACAATTTGATCGAAGTTTCCTAATAACGCGATTAATCAACGTTAAATTCCAAAAGCCAGACAATTTCCAAAGCTTAGGTTTCAGTAATCAACCAAGTTACACCCCTCCGGTAACAAGCAGTAGTATTAATTGAAAATATATTACGGTAGTTTAGTTTACTTCAGCTCAGATAACGGTACACTTGGAGATTGTTGTGATATAAATACGCTCCAATTTTCAAAAACCTTTTAAAAAACGTATATTATCTTAAACTTTATAGTATAAGATAAACAATGATTATGTTAAATCTATCTTCGTAAAACCGTGAAAAGATAGCTATAATTCATTTGAAAATACTTAATAACCCTGACGTTTACATTTCTTAACAACGAATGATTAATCATATAGACGGCCTACTGCCTAATAATGGCCTTTTAATAGTAGTGCCGATTACGAATACATTCAATTTAAAGAGACCTACTATTTGATTAGACGTTTAATATTGATATTTGATTTTGCTAGAGAAACAGCTATCTACCACATGCATGCATGCATGAGAAAGGGTGCTTCAATACTTTGGTCACGTTGCCAGGAAAACCCTAGACAATCTCGAGAAGCCGAAAAGACCAAGAGGCCGTAGTCCCGAACGTTGGCCAAACCAAATTCAGGAGAACCTGAAAATGAACATCTCTGAATCTCTACTCTGCAGACTGGAATGAATGGCGCTGCAATATCAAGCATTTGTGCAAGAAAATCACGATGCTCAGTCAGAGGACTATCTGATTAGGTGCACTGTACAATCATAAAATACAGATAATATGAAAAATAACCTCACTTTTTATTTTAAGAGTTGTTAATTCCAATTCTAAAATAAATTTTGATGTGTTTTTTGATGATAGAATGTATAAGAATTTAAACTTAACAGGTTTGTTTACAATTTAAAAAAATCATTAAGGTGTAATACAGTCTCTACATACAATATACTTTATCATCAGGCGATCTTTCATGTAAACATACCACAAGTTTATTTTTGTTCAAATCAGTGCTACTGTTTGGTGTCCAAGGTCGGCCTAAATATAAATTTGTTCCTAGTTACATAAAACAGCGACTTTTCTAAAGATCATTTTACATATTCATTATTACAAAAGAAACACCGACAGTCGACGCCTCGTTTTACATTAATCCACTAGATTAAATGTGAATGCAATTAGAAATGTTTTTATTATTCATCCCACTCGTAATTTTGATAATTCTTAGGGTTCCGTAATAAAAGCAGGAACTCCTATAGTTTAGTCATGATGTCTGAGCTATTCTACTCGCAAATTTCAATGCTATAAAGCTGGAATGGCATGAATATACTATTTTATAACTCTTTCAACTCGACTTCTTTAAATCTATACTTAGGTATAAATAAAAATCAATTGCCATAAATATTTGTCTATTTGCATCGCTTCAAAGCGACTGGCCTCCCATAGACCTAATACTTTTCGACTTCTACCTAAAAATATGAAAAAATGCTCCCTCCATTTCCGAGGTCTGCGAGCCAAAAAATCTGAAATAATTCTCAACAATAGCAGACTTGATATACTAACATGAAGTTTCAGACATTAATACTTTTCGTGAAAAAAATATAAATATAAAATTTAAGTTTAGCGATTTGCATTAGTTTTGTCGCTCAAGCGTTAATCGCACTTCGATTTGTCGAACGCCAGTTAAACACTCTTTAATATAAGTGAAAAAGAGCGCTCGCGCGGTGCTACTTTAAGGGATGAGGTTCGCAATGTTTAATAAATGTTGAATATTACTTTTGATTAGTCGACTATGAGTAAAAATAAGTGGTAGGAAAACGTGGAAAAAGTTAAAGAATTTTTTATGAACAATCACCGAATCACATTACCTAGAAAAGTAGTTGATGTTGGCTTATCAATTGGTCATACCTAAGTACCTAATTTGTGTGAATCATCTGTAAAAACAAACGCTTAAAATATGCCTTATATGAGTTGTTATGTACGTGGACTGTGATACATAATTCACAGCCTAATAAACATCAATATTAAACATGTATAATAAATAATAGGTACAATATTGGTTGTTTCTATGTAGCTATTTCCTTAGCGTTTATTTATAGCATTTGAATAAATTCAATATGAGCGATCGATCTCCTAGAAAGACAACAAGTTTATACGACGTCTGAGTCACCAAATGTTTAATAAGCTTAAACTTTAGCACTCACAAAAAGGCCGCAAAAAAGTAAGACTTAAGCCCTTTACTTTCAAAACGACATAAAAAAAACCTCTTGTAGGAAAATTCTCGAGACTGCTGTATCTGCTAAGTTAAAATTTCATCAAAATCAAAACTTTAACGAGAAGAATGAATTAGAAGAATCTGAGGTCAAAGATCTTCAATTTACCAGCTGTCAAAAGAACAAAATAAGGTTTTTAAGGAAGAGTTATTTGTCAATTCAAAATAATCGGCCTAATAACTAGTTTATAACGAAAACCGATACGCCCACATCGCATACCTACCTCCACAAACAAGTCTCTCTCTGAGGACATTAAGACGATACGTAGGGCACCAAAGTAAATAATAAAAACATATTTTATTAGACCCACATAGTAAAATTTCTTTACAACCTATTTTATTCTAACCTATTACAATTTATTTATTTCATAACTCTGAAATATAAGAGGGATAACAAATTAAAAACTCCGTTCGTAAATATTAGCGTAGGTATACGTAAATGTTATGTTCCAACTCAAGTTATTTATAATCTAGCACGCACGAATGCTCGCGTATAACGAGACGAAAACGAGACGATAATAATTACTAGATAACTAAGTATGTTATATTTTATGATGCAACTCGAACTGTCTATTCAGCCAGACTACTAAAAAACCGCAAAGCATGGGCACAGCTAGAAACGAAGTCGCAAACCGAATAAAATTGTTTCTACTGTAATAGTATCCAATTCGTGTAGTACTGGTTCTGATTTAAATCTTTTGATTTAAAATTTAGTATTTTAGCAGGTCAGTTTTTGCGAACGCTCAATTCTTTTAAAAGATTAAAGTAGAACACGTTTTTTTTACTGGTTAGTTTTGGTTTAGTTATAATTGGGAATATTTATAATAAGGAAATTAATGTTAGACCAGAAAAGATGATAACCAAAAATACCACTCGCTCATCACGAAATTTCTGTAACTAGGTCCTTCTCTTGGCTTTTTAGATAATCGCTAAGGTTTTCCGGAAAATTCCACACCCAGAAAATATCGTAAAAACAAATTTCAGCTACAGAGTCCAACTTTGGATAAGTTAAAAATAAAATATCCTATAAACGTATTATTTTGCACGAGGAAACAGGAGCAGGAAAACATCACGGAAAATGCGTCAGTACCCAGCGACGATATTATTAATGTAACCAGACAACCATATTTATTAAATAATGTTTCCAATAAAAAAATAACAACTATAACATTATTTACAACAAATGCTTCGCCCGCAACTTTGTGTGCTTGTATTTTGGATTTTTCATCCCCTAAAGTTAGCTGCTAATGAAATTCAATTAATGTCTAAAGCTTAAAATCAAACGTCGACTAACATATTGGGATTGCAATAATTTTAAACTATTATTTTTTTAAACCCCCGACTCATATAAACCCTCAAAATATTATTTTTTAGCTAAGAACACTCTCGATCAAGTCACCTTTTAAATAAAAAAAAACTAAATTACAATCGGTTTATCCGTTTGGGAGCTACGACACTACAGATAGAAAGACATAAATACACGTTAAACTTATAACATCCCCTTTGTTTTCGTCGAGGGTTAAAACCAATTATATTTGCTGGATTTGACAAATAAAATAGAATAATTTTATTTAATAAAATACCAGTGGTTCGGAGTATTTAGTACGAATGTCCAACGCCCTAATATTATTTTGCTTTTTATTTTTATTCAACTCTACTTTACTTTTACTACTCTACTTTAAGGCAAGTTTGATGCCTTATGGGCGGCCTAAAACGTAAAAGCTAATAAACAGTAGTAACTCGTTAATGGCCATCTGGTGTACAATGTACGTTTACTCACCATGTGTCATTCTAGTGAGGTCGCCGTGACATCACCATACTTAAGTGCACACCTATCGGATCACCAATAAGAGCTTACCTGACCTACTAAGTTTCTATTTACTTATTAACTTTTCGATTCTCTCAGGTACCTATTTTTCTATTTAAATCATAATTTCGAAATAATCGTCATCGCCTTAAATTTGTCAGATTTTATTATAAATTAAAATTCAAACATTTCCATCTTTAACATCGTGAGGAACATAATAATTTGCTTCAGAAAGGTAGTGTTGAATAATCATTTATGGAAATCCACATTTTAATTGTAGAATTATGAGTCAGAAAATCAGTCAGTCTGATTAACACGAGTGAAGCCGTGGGCAAAAGCTAATATTAATAATTTCTAATCAAATACAGTCATCCAACACATATGTACGTCTATGTTGAGAAGTTGACATACATGTAAATCAATAGATAATATTATGGAACTCCGAAGTGGTCTGGGAGAACCTTGGCACTATGTTTCACTATTTTATTTGTTTACATATAACAGCAACTATGATATGAAACTTTTACTACTAGAGCATCACTCTAAAACGTCTAGGTGGAGGCAGAAAGAAAAGCGGAGTACCTCTTAACTCGCTCTACATTCGTAACCACCACCTAACTAAATGACATACTCATATAAATTTTTAATGAGCACATTCCTCTTAAGGACGTGCCTCTGGAACTCACTTGAAATATTTAACAGTTCCTTCCTACCAAGGTAGTACTCAAGGTTCTCTAAGGAACTAGGGAAAGGCCGGAGGTTAAAATTTCAATAGTCTAACATTCTAGGGCAAGCTAAGTAGGGGAATATCAACACAAGATGTTACGAACACTGATGTCATATTGCTTTCCAGCAAATAAACACAGTTCTATATTTACATTACGCTTGGGATAAGTGCCAGCTAGTCAAATCCAACTGTTTGATTCAAATTAGCAACACTCTCACAACACAATTATTTTAAGTTATCAACAAAACACTAACAAAATGTTCTACTTGATAAAATTTAATACACAACACACATTTAGTTTTTGCTTTTAACATAATCTCATTCGTGTACAATTCAGTTATTCGTGTCGCCTTTCCAAAAACTTTTGCTCAGCATATTTCATATTGGAAACGGGTTAGAAGAAGCAACCAGCTGTGTTATCATCCTCCTCTTATTAAAAAACAAAATGCTCTGACCGTAATGGGTGTACCGCTAAGTAATTTACCTTTTTTAAGTGAAACGGGTAGGTAGGGGCGTATCTTTTCATCTTTTAAGCTATCTAGGTAGATACGGTGTTAGTGTTAAGGTTTAAACAAGTATGATTTAGATGTGCTTAAATATAGTACACCAATATTCAAATAATAAAACAGTACCATGTAGGTATTCGCCATAGCAGCGCCAACCACATTATGGAATTGAATAGCAGATAACCCACTATGAATTTTCCACATGAGTAGAGCGTTATATTGCAAACAATGGCGAATGGAATCGATCGCCGGAGCATGGAACAACTTCCTGGGCAAAAGCTGACTTTTGAATGCAGATTTATTAGACTGATAATAAATACTTCAACAACAATTAATAAATGCTTTTTAATTGCAAGATTAAAAACAAACATTGAATTTTTAGCCTTCTTTTTGTGTAATAAAACATCGATCTGATAACACCGTTATTGTGCTGTACTGCTGAAGCGTTTATTGTCATAATCATAAAATTGATATTAATCTCATGGAGATGATATTTTTGGTGATAGCAATAAAGATTATTTGCTCTTACGTAGCTAACGTGAAATCACTGACTATATTATGTCGCGCAAATTTCTATCAGATAAAATAATGATCTTGAACTATTTTACATAATCTGTTTGCCTATTAATAGATAGATCAACATGACAACAATACGCTAATATCGTTTCAAGTTCATTGACATGAATTGAGTTGCCTGACATCCTGTGAATTCCTGTAGAGTTAGGTATATTATACATAAATCATTAAATATAGATAAGCTTCCCGACCGAACAACAAAACGAATGCTATATTTTTATATGAATTAACTTAGTCAATCACTTTATTTTTTAAACAGTTTATTTTTTAATATAGTATTTTTAAGCATCCTGTTGGCAAAGAAAGTTTATTAACTTTCAAATTACACAACATCTGATACCTAACTAAATCTTTCCGTTATGTCAGTGGCCGAATTATGTAAAAAAATAAAATAATTTTATCATATTTATTTTTATTTATTAAGTACGGTCTTTATTTAAAACTTGAACGTTATGGTACAACGATTATATGATTGTAATTTTAACTGTTGTAGTACAATAACCTATCTAGGTGACTGAGCATAATACCTATGTTTGAAAACGTTACTATTTCAATTAAAATAGTTGTAAATTATGCGTATTTTACAAATTTAAATGGTTAATAACTCACGTAGGAACCAGTCAGAGCACAGATGTCTGCAAGTTGATAGATCGGGTCAATTATGGTAACATTAGTCAACATAAAAACCAAGTGATATGCTTACCAGTTTCTACGCAAAACGATCCGTACAACAACCAATTGTAAGCACAGTAATAAACACTTTCAGAACACTTAACCGTTGTTTTTCATGCACTGTTAGTAAAAGCACGGTGCGTGTAAGCATGCGCGTGCGTCGTCGTGTACTGACGGGAGCTGGGATCAACGCGGACGGAAGTGTGACGATGATTCAGAAACTAAGCGAGTGTCCGCCAACCGTTCTTTAGAAACTTTACTAGACATTGCCGATATCATCATCACGACGACGACTACATCGTATTCGTACAAACGACTAACAACGTGGTATCGATGTGAGTCATTCATTAGGATGACGTACAAACACAAATGTTGACAGCATGCGGTACGTGCAACAGATCATTACAAAAACAGAAGACCGAGCTAATCAACCGTCCGTCACACATCACACTACACTGTTAATACGTTATAATAAATTATAATCGCACTGATTCTGCTGATTAACTTAAAACGTATCATTAATAATTATTGTAACGAACGACTCTATTGCTAAATAACTACCAAATATAGCAGTAAGTACCTTTTTAATCCACGACGAAAAGAGAGGTGTAAAGTTTAACTGTGTATGTGTCTATGACGTCCTAGCTCTCATACAGAAGAAACGATTTTGATTTAATTTTTTATTTGAAACGTGACGTGACTAGATTCTAAATAAGTGTTGAATGTGATATACGAACTCTGACAGACAGAATTTTTCGTTGATAAACTTCTTAGATAGTTTTCCAAATATGGCATAAGTTTCGTCACCAGCGAAAGAAAAAAAAAATGCCACGAGTCCATAATAAAGGTTGTACACGGTACTGTACTATGTAATACAACGAAGTATGAACGAACAAAGAATAACTACCGAAGGAAATCGAACGAAATTTAACACCGAGCTTAGACAACCCGGAAAATGACGGACTAAAGGATACTATACGTAATATATATGAACCAGCTACGAGCATACGCTAGTGCATTATAATTAAACAAGTATATTATAGTAGGTATTACAGAAATAAAAGCCTCACCGGATTGAGATCAAATAGAAGATTTCCAAACCTGCTGGGATTTCAGTGCAATTCATTTCATAAATATTTTTTACAAGCAAAATAATATTTTAAAAAAAAACAAGTAGAAATGTTACTGAGAAATACACATTATACCCGTTCTTTACAAGTATTATTGGTCGATAAAGCTATCTTGTGATCTTTACGATGTCCCTCATCCCTCGAGGCACACATCCCAAATGGGCCATGTATATTCAATAATTTTACATATAGCACAAAAGGGCGCCTGCCTAAAACATTTCCTTAAGTAAACCCAAATGCCTACCTAAATGCCAAGAAAACTTTTGGATATTAGATTCGAAAACCCGACAACGACAACAAGTAAATTTATTAGAGTAAGTTTCTAAGACAAACAAGTGTAATGATATCCCGCTAACCGTATTTTAGTTACAGCGTCCAATTTCAACAGAGACTTCATTGACTTTTAATACATTCATAACCTTAGACGCTCTAGGGACGAAACTCCCGTTTAACATATTGAACAAGAAGGTAACGTGTTACACCAGCAGCGTCAACAATTCAGTTTATTTCTGTTGACATTGGAGGTCAAGATTAATTTAATCATAAGGGACACCTAAACCTACTCATTTCATTTCAGATCTAATGGGATCCATCCGCGTATAATATGAATTTACATGTCAATTGGTAGAGTCAGCAACTTTTATTTCTGAGAAACAAAAACAAATTTAATAAATATGTACAAATAGCCAAAATGTTCTCTAAAGACTTTAATTGGATTTTATTCTTAAACTACGTGTGTTTTGAGTAAAAGAAGTACGCAACTTCATATTAAATAATCTATATATTAATACGTTAAGCGAAACCTGTAGATCCCTTTTTAAAAATATTGCGCGCACGGAGGAGTGTGAAAGTTGGCAATAAAAGTTTAGATGGAGAAGGAGTGCAGAAAGCTAAAATTTATTAAACTTCTACCACTGACTGGACTACTAGTATAAACTATTGACATAATGACTGTACAACATGTTTACGGTAACGGTATGCTAAATTAAATGTCCTACCCTTCTTACTAACTTCTAAAATTACCTAAGTAAAATACATAGACAAATTTGATGTATGATGCACCTAATAGAATAAATCAATCTACAAACAATACTATACCTATTAATATATTAAGTAATTACATCCAAAAAGATGGTAAATAAAAATATTTTTTATTATTGAGAATATTAATAAGTCCTGTAATATACTGAATGAAAGTGTCAATTCATCTATATTGGTGTCGGCGTTATGGATATCATAAAAGAGTTAACTCATCCATGACTACCGATGGCGATAACCAATTGGATGGTATCGTAATTTAACGACACGTAAGTACGTTTTTAGGTACGTACATTCTATTTATGCAGATACAAATGTACATACCTTTATGTTAATAGTAATGATAATGTGATGACTCTGCAATCATTGTGCCGATAGTTATATCGGCCCATGGCTTGATAGCCAAGAGCCTCGACAAACATCTGAAGAGGCTCTCGTTAGGCAGCTGGATTGGGAACCTTGCGCAAAAGGCAGTATTGCTGGACACGGCGCGAATAGTGAGGAGGTTTCTCTCTCTGGACCCCTAACCACCGGTAGCTTGGACCCTGTTCCCGATACCGGTGGGCTACTATATTTTATATTTTTAAATGTATATTTTTATTTTTTTTTATATATATTTAAAAATGTATTTTATATGTATAGAAAATAAATGAATGGAATGATAATGTTATAGAATTTAAATAAATTGTTAAAATAATTTTAAATAATAACGCTCGAAATCAGTTTTCGTTAATTTCGGTGTAATAGTAACTCGTCAAATTTTTGCAAATACAACCATACAGCTACTATGCCTCTGAATCGAAATGTTTCTTGCAGTTTGTGAGGAAGCTAATATTATCAGGAAACTAGTAGAACTTACGACCAAGAAATTTGGGTAGCCGCCAGGCACATTGATTTTCTCTTATCGCATCTAATACACAAACAATAAGAGATCAACGGTTACATAATTTTATAAAATAGCTCTCTAATCATACTTTCGCGGATAAATTATAATGTCGTTTTTCGTAATGAAACTGATTTGCAAGGGAAAAGAAATTTATATACCAATTAAATTCATTTTTGTTGTTAATATTTAGGTTAATGAGTTTAAACTGCTTATCTCTCTATCTCACCTGCATCGGCGACCACAGGGCCGAGTGGATCAAAACGAACACGATGCTCCACAGCAGCGCGTGCAGCACAAACAAGATCCGAAAAAAATCTATGTCTTCTTAATGCTAACTCATCGCGACCCACAGGGGTGGCTGGAGGGTCGCGCGGTCCTCCATTCTCAGTTTTGTTTACAGGTTCCTCAAATACTTCATCATCGTCCGTATCAGACTCCTGTTTATTACTGGACCGCTGCTCAGACAACCCATTGCTACTGTTCGTGGTAGATTTTAGTATTCCCGTAGATTTGCGGCGGCCTCCAGGTCGCACATCAAAATTAGTTCGTGCCAACTCCTGCTCTAATCGCGACAGTTCTTCTAAGGTAGCGGAATCTCGACGGCAATCCACAGAAAATCGTTTAAAATCTAATCGAGGCCGCTTATAATCAACCGAATACCTTTTTCTTGTCAGGTCTCTTTTAGGCAGCATGAAATCTAAGGTATCTACATCTCCAGCCTCACTAGCAGAATCATTAAGGACCTCTTCATTATTTTTGTTATCGTCAGAGCAAACTTCTTGAGATTTATCCTGTTTTTCTTCGCTTGTTAAATTCACTTCCTGGTTTATAGATTCCTTTGTTGTTTCAGTCAATTCGGCCTTTTCCTGTGTATTGCTTACCTCGATAGCCGGCAACTTCCCTTTTGCGTTCTCAGCATCTGCATCTAACTTCGAATCCATATTTTCAGATTTTGATTTGCTCTTACTAATTTTTTTGCTAGGTCGCGCACAGCAACTTTTGAACATAATTATTTATTGAATTTTAAAGTATAAATATCTCATTTACAAACATAAAACAATAAACTTTAAAGGCAATGTAACCAGTGTTTAAATATATTTATAACAGCATTTTATATACAAACAATGTAGTTCAACAACTCGTAGTAATATTTTTATGTTAAGATTTTCAGTTTAAAGAAATCGCAGGCCATACTAGTGTTATGGTATTGAAGGTGTACGTAGGGTCGGCGGCCGGCCGGGCGCGCGGCGGCGGGCGACTGGCGGGACTGACGCAGGGCGGATGCGCCGCCCGCCTGGCGCATCCTGCCACCCGCGCCTACTCGCCACGCAGCTCTTGGGGATTCGGAAGCCCAAAACCCAAGCCCCCAACCGTAAACGAGTAGTCAAAAACAAAAGCTACTTTTAAATAAATATAGCGAATAGAGCTAAGCCGGGATTCGTGTTTAAAAGCTTTATGAATGCTTGTGAATTTCTTAGAAATCATGAAGTTTAGAGGAAGCTTTCTCGAGTAAACTTATTGTTGTTTGTGTTCGTAAACACATCATTTTATAGAGAAGCAATAAATATTTAATAAAATCAATATTACTTTCACAAGTTATTTTTAAAGGCAATGATTGATTGATTGATGGCAAAAACGTATGATGATTTAATTCGTTTTCATTTATATGTATAAGTATAGCTATATTGTTACACATTGTATATTCATCCTCACACTACAGTTCAGTTAAGGAACAAGTAGGTAGTCTAAATATTTAATTAGAGTATGAAACAAGTAGGATCAAGAAGTATCAGAAAGGTTAGGAAAAAAATATGGAATAAATATAAAAGACTCACTGAAAGACTTTGAATAGCAAGCTCGTAGCTACGTCAGATGCAAGTAATATGCATTTTCTTAGTAATAGTTATTGTGATTTAGTACAGATTTAGATTTTAGATATCTTTATTTTCATTATGTTTTATCTATAGGAGCTGTATTCGCTATTATAGGAGGATTTATTCATTGATATCCTCATTAGCCAAAGCATTAGTATTTTTCACATTGTTTTGTTTGGAGAGATATTCCCTTTTTAGTAGAAGTAGAACCAAAAGATTTTGCTCTTATTTCTAATTGTTTTAAAGATCATAAAAGCAGTACCTCCAACGAAAATTTAGAACAATGTTAAATACGGTAAAATCCAGGAAGCCAATAATTACGGGACTAAGATCTTAGCAGAAGCATTTATACAGATGTTGGTGTAATAGAGTTTACTATAGATGTGAAGTTAACAGTCTCCCGGCTGTAGTTAACGACTTTTGGCTGGTTACCGTTTGCTGAGCACCAGCGGAACGCATCTTCTTCACACAACACAAAACACACGTTTCAGTTTTTTAACAAACGTAAAATTATAATTAGTAGATTGGAACCTATTTCAATACCTACACCTTACAACATTTACACAATATTTAAACTAATGTCACATTCGTTCAAAAGATTTCGACATTTAGGTATACCCTAGAAATGAGAGAAAGATCACATTAGAATCCTAAGTTACGAAATTCATTTGTAGAGATAATATAATATGATATACAGAGATAGTTGCGTCGGGTCTTAAATACGTGGTCAGTGGACTGAAGTGGCCCGAATTTGCACCCTACCGTTTTGTTTACTGTGAAGGTGATAAACGTACGTGGTCTACAGATACATTATAGGTACTATACTACAGTGGCGGAGGCTCAATACCTACAACTCGATTCTTTGATTCCTACCGGCTCTCCATTACAAAAGGAAAAGTGCTTAAACGTAATCCTTAACAATAGAAACGCAAAAAAATATCAAAAAATGAAATCAAATTAATTTAATTGAGAATTAATAAATTAATTAATTTGTAGTAATTCTTCGACTATGCCCCCTGAGGAATAATAAACCTGCCTTTTTTTTCAAAATCACACAAAATAAGGGTCTATGCTCAGGGCGTAATTTTCACGCGCTGGCAGATCTAAAAGCGGGTCTTTCTTTAGTAATGGCCGTGCGAGCCGACCTCCGGATATTCTTTTTTGTTGCAACCCTTGAGGAAAAGAAATTTTCTTTCTCTGTGTTATAGGTACTATAGTGAGTGCCCCATCGTCACCACCACACATCATTTAAATTTTACTGACTACAACTACCTACATAATTAAGTGATTGAAAATAGCACCCGTCTTTCTTCTCTGATTTTATAAAATACGTCGCTGTTTAGAGATCAGTTTAAAGATTCTGATCATTTTTGTACATTATCATGCTGGTGCATTAAATAAATACCTAGTTCCCCAAGACATTTAAGTTACTGGTCCATTTAATATGAATATAAACGGAACAACCGTTTCCTTATCTGTGTTTGCATATATATTCGAGAACTTTTCTGCTTTAGCTGTTGTTGTTGTGGTCGAATGTATGGTTCTTCTGCGATTTTTTTAAATTATAATAGTAGGAGTTTCGATTAAGTACCTACAAATATCCTAACTGCATAAAATTAGAAACATGTTGCCATAATTATGCACTAGAGATTCCAGTTATATTCCAAATAACCTTGTGTACAGAAATACCACGCAATGTGGAGCTTCATTCAACGTATTCATGTTCACAATACACAAAGACTTCCTCTGTTTACAACAAACTTCTCTATTAATATTGGATTTAATTTAGGTAATACACTGTCGTATCTACGTTTGCGAATAACTGAATCACACTGACAATGATCGTGGAAAAAGATAGAATAGAAATATTTCGTTCTAATAAATAAATCCCATATGCTTGCTAGGTATCTGAGCTAAGTTAATTTAGTAAGTCATATTAAAATAAATAATATCTAATTTACGAATTTACCAGTAATCATTATTTTTATTTATTTTTGTTGCAAGAAGCATGCCTTGAAATTCGGGCAGACAACCACGTGGAAATGAACGGGGTCGAATTCGCCTAACTCCTGCGGCTTAATGGTTTCGGATAACCGAATTCGGACACCCGACGCCAGTTTTCCTTTATCTTCGATCAGTGCTTTGTTCAACACCATTAAAATTACTTTTGTAGTCTTTAGCTTATATACCATAACTATGATTAGTGTAAATAGTGCATCGGATGCCCAAAATCGAGTAGTCATATGAACACCCAAATATCCATAAACGTGGCATAAATTATGACCCTCACGCCGCTTCGCTCCCGTGGTTTTAATTTAACCCAATCACACCTATGGAACCAATTGTTAATATAAATCAATTAGGGATCACTCAAACCCGCAAGAAAAATAATTAAAATCGGTTCAGCGGCTTTGCAGTGATATGCGGACAAATATTTATGGCAATTGATTTTTATTTATATATTATGTAGATATGTATATATTATGTAGATAGATATAACATTTTCTCATCCAGTAACACTGAATGAGCAGCGTAAGTATGGTTCAGACTAGACCAGCTCCCCAAGTTGTACATAAACTTAAAGCAGTTTGGAACAAGTATACCTACTTTTAAATTTTCAAGCAGATGGTTTTCTTACAAGGTAGCTTGCTATTGATCTTGCGCACATAGTGCACAAAATATTCAGATTGTTTCATTGATAAAAAATGTAGTTAAAAAAAATCCACACATATCTATTTGCACCCAAATAACACAGTCATAAAATAGGTATATTGAGTCAAATGACATGAGTTTTATTAAAATGACATTGGAAATAATTAAAGTTTTTATATGGTAGATACTTTCTGGGTGGGGTAAATATGCCTACAAAGAAAAGTAACGAATAAAGTAGCAGTAGTTAGTTACAACTTTTTAATAAATATTAAAATTATGAAAAAAAATATACCTCCTTTACAACTCTTTCAACTCTTTTGAAGCTAAGATAAATCCATTAATTCACCACTACAAACTTCCATGGCATCTTGCTTGACCACCCCAGTCACTAATTACTAATTATGCTGATAAGAGCAAAACTCAGCTTAATGGACATTAATAAGCTAAAATATGTAACATTTCGACAATAGGAAATGCTTGTCTGGCTCCAGCTTTATAATTTATTGATCAAATAAACAGTATATTAAAATGTGATACCTATTCAATGAGAAAAATCACACCGAAGCTAACTTCACAGACTCACGAGATCCGTGGCACATACTGTATTATCCTGTTATTGATGCTGCTAACCCATTCCATATAAGCTGCTAGTATACCATAATAAACAATAAAAGTTACATAAAAGCATGTAGGTATATAAAAAAATAATGTACACAATGTCATGTTTTGTCACTAATAACTGTATACATACTGTATACATATATAATGCAAGTATCTAATTTAATCTTCATTGGCAGAAACATCTTTCTCCCGATGGTGCCATAATACTAAAATTTAAGTCATACATATCTATGTATGTTGCTTATTTTAAGCAGCAACAGATCAACATGATATTTAGCAAAGAAATTTATGACCTTAAGAGGAACTTTATATCCTACAAAAAATCTGAACTTATAAAAAATGGGAATTGGAATAATATACTTAAATCTTGACTTTGAAACTGCCAAAGGTAAACACCCAACATTGAACATTATTATATGATATAAATATAAGTGAATCTCTTTTTATGTAGGTACCTAATACATAAATTGATAAGTAAAATACTAGTCTGGATCAATATTATTGCGTTAGAAGACAAATTTCGGAACAGAGTTTACCCTCAATCACTATTATAAGTAACTATTGATAAGGTTTCAATTTAGGACAGTATTTCAAGTACAGTATACTACACCTAATTAGTGAAATGTATCTCTTTATAATTATTGACTTGGCAAAGCCTAGTAGCCGTGTAAATTCGAAACGTACACTGTACAAGTTAATATAAAACCGATAAATATATTTATCTACTCACTGCTGTTATCTCGTTTGGCCGCTGACTCACAGCTGATATGATTGTATAAACAATAATTCACTAGTTACTTACGTATAAAACAATATAAAATTCAGTCTTTTTTAGGTTATTTGTCAAACAATGAACAAACTTGGCTGACGGCTACTACATAGTACAGACTAAAAAGGAATAGGGTAGGGTTAGGGTTAAAGTAATGTTTATATGTTAACGGTCAACCGATACTATAAAATATTACAGCTTGGCAAAAAAAATCTGAGGCGGTGACAGCTGGAACTCTGGAACAATATAAAATTAAAACTAATCTTAAAAACTATTTAAAATCTTAAAAAAATTAAAAAATAATAATAACAAATTAATTAACATTAAATTAAAGATTTAAATCTTAAAAACTAAGTTTGTAAGTAATATATACCTTAAAAGTGATTCATTTCTTATTTAAGATGACAACAAATTCGTCGTAGAAATATGAATGAAATGAAATGAAATATGAATTGTAATATGATAGGTGCGCTAGTGGCGCCCTCAATTTTTGCAGACTCTTTTTTGCCAAACTGTTATGGGTAGTATTTTCTGTATCAATTGCATAATTTCTATTTGATTTGAATCACCTCAGCTGCATGTATTGGCACCGTCGTTGATCCGCTCGGCCACATTCATACTTTTATGGGCCTGCCACACTCGACGAGTGGCGTAAGAAGTAGCGAGGAAAGGACTGAAAGGAGGCAGACGTCGTGTGGCATCGTTACTCGTCATGCTCCTTGTCGTCCCACCGCTCCCTATTTTGTCGGTTTTTTGAGCGCGAGTCAAAGGGCCGCCAATACGTAAAAACGCATACACACACCCTTACTTTTTATTTTTTTAAATATTTCGGTAATAAGAAAACTCGCTAAAACAACTCGACAGACGGTACTTGAACCCGCGATCTTTGGCGTACCATGCCATCGCCTTATCGACTAAGCCACCGAGTCCCACCCACCCGCTTCAGTTGAAATTTCTTTCATAACGCCATACAGATAGAGACATACGCCGTGTTGATGTGTGTGCGGTAACCATAATAAAACAAATGATTAAAAAGTAAGTTTCTACCATTTTATTTCAACTAAAGTTTAACTAAGTGTATGTGTAAGCA
Source organism: Protodeltote pygarga (assembly GCA_936450705.2). NCBI lineage: Eukaryota > Metazoa > Arthropoda > Insecta > Lepidoptera > Noctuidae > Protodeltote > Protodeltote pygarga. Next base: position 6,049,057 of record OW388249.2, on the reverse strand, counting down.
AAATTCTAAAATACGATACAATAACAATAAAAAGGAATAATAAAAAACAGTTTTTACTTAATTAGCTATATTCAAAGGCACAGAAAACACTGTGATTGCCAATGCTCGTGCTAATGCTAACTGACATTGAACTATGTTCATAAAATCTAGTTTCCACTCTACACAAAAAGTTACGTAAAATAATGTAAGTATGTACTATTTTTTTTCTTACTTTATATATTTGAAATAGAAAGGATATACAATACACTATAAAATAATGCCATTTCTTAAACTATTTGAATACACATAACAGCGCGCTTACACTTTAAGGAATTTATTATGCGTTGCTTATAACTACTGTCTAAGATTTGTTGTCCTTTAAATTGCGGACGGAGTGCAAGAAAACATCTACAATATTAATTTTATCTTAAATAGGGATGTTGCCTTTATTTTTGTAAATGAACATTTAAATATCCTCGAATGAATTAAATAAATATGTAGGTAGTCGAAAAACAATTTTATAAATGTGAAAAATTACAATGTTAAAAGGGTTTGTCAATTTTTTACTAGCAGAGCCGACCCTAGTTAAAATATTTCTCAGTATACATATATGTTACCCACCATACAAATCTTAGCGATTTTTCATTTTTAAGGAACAGGATTTATATTTATTTACCTTTTTCAGAAATTTCGAAAGCATATAACTTCGGCATTAATTGGCTAATTTAAGTTATTCTTACACGTCTTATTTTTTTAAAGCTTCTTTATGGTGATATCAAATATAACTGTCTCATTTTTACTCATGGGGAAGGACAAAAACGAGTAAACTACGACTCGCTTAATACTGTCAGTATTCACATGGTTTGCAAGCGCGTACACAGAACGCATGCATGTATTAGACCTAACGTAACGTAGTTTGTGCTCCTGTTATGTTGTAAATTTACTTTTTTTTTTCACCTGTCTTTATGAACAATCTTGGTACAACTTTAATATCAAAAAATGGTTTAAAAAAATAACAAGTTTTCAAAAAGTAAGGATAACCAAGTTTAGTCTTAAAAATTGCTTTTGATATAACCTAGTTTTATTTTTCAATATTGTTTTTTAAACCAAAATTTAAGTCAAGTAAGAAAAAGTAGAGAATACGTTTTACGTCTTTATTACCTAGACAGCCAGTTCAAAATATTCACAGAATGCATTTATCTATCATGAAAAATAATCAAATAAGAAAACCAAGAAGGATACGGATCCCTTTGTGCGTGAGTCCGCCTCACACTTGGGCGGTTTTTTATTTATTAGATGTGACGACATTTCTTATTGCATGTCTCTTGCATGCTGCCCATCACATATCTTAACCAAATAACCACTACATTAAAATTTCTGTACAAATGCTAGTAATCTACGATTTAATTTTAAGCTAATAAGAACTTATGTATCACGTATTATCGTGGACAAAGGCGGTGCACCACTCTTAAGGTTAGAATCGCTTGCACCCCGCGTCCGAACGTAGCGCTAGCCCCGCCCCTATGCATGTAGCATCGTTCAAAGCATTTTGATCGCAAAGTGGTGCACCGTTCGTGTCCGCGATAGTACATAAACTAAAACCAGTAACATTATTTCACAATAAATATATGGACAGTGTAAAACTTAACGAACAATAACCCCCTACCTTTCTTACAAAAATATATTTTGGTGTAAGTATAAAACTTAGTCCTCATAAAATTGGTAAGGTTGTAACCCCTAAATAAATCCATAATCTATCACAATTCTTTTTCTTTACCAATCAACAACCAAACCAATAACCTAATATCACGACCTTTCAACCTATATTCTACTGAAGGTGAACTAAATGCACTATTTATAATAAATACATAATTTGTACAACATGTTATTGTTTCTTCCTAAACTTAACTAAACTGTTAAATAACTATTGCACACAGTTTAAATATTTAATATAATATTTGCCTTTTGTCAATAGTCATACTTATTTAATCAATATTATTTCGTCTTTACTCACGAGTTGATTTTGGAGATTGCCCGACTATTTAACATTACGCATGCAAACCGAACAATAAATTTCCAAATTTTTGTAGAAAGAAACATTTTTCCTAAGGGAAATAAAGAAATAATTTCATGCATATTACTATTAATGCTTCATAATTAATGTATTATGCGTTATAATATTTGTAAGCAAAAAGTTTCATTTATAAAGAATTCTCTATATAAATGAATCTGCTCTAGTACTCCTTACAAGTGTGTACCATCTGAGATTGTTAAATGTAAAACAGGATTTCGATGGCACGGACAGGATTACGAATAGATCAGTCGGCAGAGCGGCTGCTGGCTTTGACCAGAGGTCGCGGGTCTGAATCCTGCTCGTAATTGATTTCTTCTTGCTAAAATGTTGTAGTTTTATTGCCCGACTATTTTCAAAATAACATCGCCTGCGTCGCACCGTGTTTTTAAAAATAAACTAGTCGGAAAATCAACCCTTGAGGTAAGACGAAATAATATTTGCCATGTGAATGTAATGAAGATTGCTACGACATTCATAATAATCACTGGAACATTTGTATAAGGTCTAGAGACTACAATTACAGTATTCCTAAGTTACTACTTTCTTCAATTCACCATCGATCCTTTGGTTAACGCTTACATAACCAAATTTAAGGAATGCAAAATGTTTAAACTTTTGAGACGTAAACATTTACATCAGAATGATAAAATTTTGTTCTTTTTGACTAGTATAGAAACTGACTTCGCATTGGAAATGGGTTGTATAACACATAATATTCTTAACATCAATTTTACAAAGACTATAAAATAAAATATAAATTAGATAAAATATGTATATGAAAAAGATATTGTTTCTCAAGCCTTGCCATATATTATGACTCTTATCAAAGCATGCCATGGCTGAAGCCTATATACATTATGATTATTAATAGATAAAATGTTGTATGGAACACAATGTATAATAATACAAAACTCCATACTCAGGTAGGTATACTAAATATTTAGGTACGTGAATTGATCCCGAACAAGACAAAATTCATATTTACATGTCTGACATAATAGGCTTTATGTATGTTTCTTTCATTTATGAAAGGAATCTTTACTATAATATATTGTTTGAAGGCCCCAATTGATGTTTGTACTATGTAATAATGTGTAAAAAACAAACAAAAATATGTAGATATTTAGATTGATTTTCGTGATTATATTTATGTATTATCATTGAACATCATTAGGCAGGAATTTACATAACCTACGTCCTTCATATTAAAAAAAATAAATACAATATTTTAAGTGGTTGCACTTTTCATAAATAAGCCTAAAATTACGTGACATTTGAAGTAGTTCCCAGACATGGTTTTCAAGCTCATGTACTTGTGTACACTGAGGTTTTTGTTCATTCCTCTCATGACAGCTCTCCAATAGGCGCATTCTGCAGCCACAAGTCATGGATGAAATTGTACAAGTCATCACTTACAGCCACCTGTAAATATAATTCAAATTCTTGCATAACTTTGTTCACTATAATTTGAGGGTAGGAAAGTCCTTTGACGGCTTGAACTTTTTTGGCGCGAATTACAAAGCGACCTCTATTTTGTTTGCAATAGAAATAAACCCAATAAATTCAATTCCCTAGGACAAATAACTTTGTGCAGATCATAGAGTATTCAAGAAAATATAGAGTGATAACGTCAACCACATTGCCTTGTGCGGAGCGAAAGCAGGTCTCACCATACAAATGTTAAAATGTCATTTTTTCAAATTATGTTTTCTAGACGTTTTTCAAAATTTAACTCAGCAGTTAACCATGATATAAGCTAAAATGTAACTTTTTCGCTCGTGGAGCCTAGTTGAACCGCAGTCGATCGAGGTATGATCGCAAACGGAGCTCGTGTCGCGGCCGCGTTGTTCATACCCGTGCTCACGGTTCATACTTCTATAGGGTTGCTCTATATTTTCTTATATACTCTAAGGTGCAGATCTTTTTTAGTACCTAATAATGTTTGTTTTACGGCGCACACGTAATAAAACGATTCATTTAAAAGTGTTTTATCAATAGAACCTTTTCAGCGAAACTTTAAAGTCTAATAACTTGTATTATTATAAATGCCAATAATAATAATAAAATTTGAAATAATAAAATACTGCAGAAAAAAATATATACAGTATAAGATTTTTTCAAATCGGTTCAGTAGTTTCAAAGATTACACTCTAATTACATATTTTACCTCTATACTATTAAAATAGAAGTCGATTTTACAATAGTAGCCCAAGTAGGTATCAGACTGACGATGACTAAATGTTCGTGTAAGCAGCCTTATCATTCCATAGTGTTAAAATTTGTTCCATTGCCTAACATGTATAAATTGTAACACGATAGCTGTAACGAACCTCCGGCAGCAATTATATTAATACTTAATATTATTTATATGAATTGCAGCTATAATAATATCAATAGGATATATATAAATGCAATAATTTGTTTTAAAAAATATTTATTGATCGGGTTTTGAGTAAAAAAAAACTGTTGAGATTTCGACAATAGATCGGCCTCTTTTTATAGAACTATAGATCGCCCTCAAAATCTAAATAAATTAATAACTTTTTTCATCTGAAGATGCTATTCAAAAAGGAAAATTCCAAAAGGAAGATTGCGAATAACTTTATTATGCTAAATCATGATCAGTAACCAAGTTATACATTATAGATATATAAAAGATTCTACCTATTGTAATTAATTATGATCATAAACAAAACAATTTGAAGTGAACTTAAATATCATCAGTCCTGCAACATTATTTGCGAGCATATACCTAATTATTATTAAGTAAAAAAATAAACAACACAAACAGTGTTGCAAATCAACATGGGTCATATAGGGACATAGGGTCTAGATCTGACGTATTTGTACTCTATAGCATGCGTGATAAAGTTCAAAATTAATTAAGAAGTTTGCGGTTACTTGCATTAAATGATAAGGTTATCAGTGCGTACTAGTCTAATTTCATCATACACCTTTAATACAAAAGTCATTCGTGTCGTGATTATTATCTAACCTACGTACCTTGTAAGGGGTAGGGTTCAAATTCCTTTTGATATCTTGTCTCAGAGTTTTGAGTGAGGACTGCACCCTCTCCCGGACCTCATGCAGTGGTTTCGGCATCGTGTTTATACAGCCGTCCTTCCAGTATACCTTTAACATTTTACGTACGATATTTTGAACAACATGTATTTTTAAACTTCACATTATTAACATTGTACAAAATTATCTTCCAATTTACTGTTTTATTTTTCTGGAAGTGGTTGTGGTTTTTTTTTAAATTAAAACTCTTTACATGCGATTCAGTAAATAAATTAGCCTACAGGACCCATGGGCTGATTTTACGGGCCTATAGTATAGGTAATACCGTCCCTCAGCTGGGCAATAGTCTTACAATTCCAGTTGAGAGGTCTGTGTGGAATATAACCTATATCAGATTATACTCTACACAGACCTAGTGTAAGTTGGTGGCGGCGTCTTAACACCTACCACCTGTAGTGACTAGTGGCAGCTGGGACCAGCTTAGCATATCTTCCGAAGCATGGAGACTAATCGCGTCTAGCGACTTACTTATTCTGCTCACGGATTGTATTCGATAGCAAATACCTGTCGGGAAAGTTTTCATCTACATGTCGAAAAGAACCAAGAGCCATCAAAGCGCCTCATGCTAATACAAAAGGAAAGTAACAGTTACCTTATAAAGATGTTCGACTTTGCTGGGGATAACGTAAGCCCTCTTGGACTCTTGGAAAGGGTGTCTACAGAGCACCTTCTGTCCGACCTCGGGCGCCGCCTCCGACGACCGCTGCAGGAGGTCGATCAGAGCATGTCCGTCCGCACCGAATAGTCTGTATGCCTGGAAGCATAGTTATAGTAATAAAACATATGATATCAATATCATTATTACATTGGGGAACTTTAAAATCATCAAGAGGCGATCACAAAAGATCAACTACGGTCCCAGTAACATCACAACAAAACAAAAAAATATCCTCCTGAAACCGAACCTAACCTAATAGAAAACAAATGAATGAATTTGAATATACCTAACTGTCTTCAATAACTTAACATAAAGATATACTAGGTATAGTTATATACTATACCTAGTTTACTAAGTGATAATTATAACGCCCAAATTTTCGCTAAATGTATATTGCGATACAAGGAAACCAGAAATATAAAAGTGTTATCTAATTATAACGCACAAATTTTTGCTATAGGTATATTGCGATACAAGGAACCAGAAATATAAATTAGGCATATCTGTGGTTTCTTATTTTACCATCACGCCTGCGCCTGTACCTACCAGGAAAATACATTTTTCCTGGTAGGTACATAAGTTATGTATAGGTCCCAGGAATGTGGCCCCTACATAGTTCCAGACGCCGCGGCAACTGAGAATATTGAAAATATTCACAAATGGAAATTACCAAGCGTTTTATCACAAATTACTAAATGGAACTACGTTTTATATGATTATGTCGTCATACATAGATAAAAGATGTTTTCAGATAGGATCTCGCGAAGTTCAAAACAATGCTATCACATCACCTATCAAACGTCTATAAACGTACGAGTATAACAAATAGTGCAGCTCAATAAAGCTGACAAAGTATACGTAACTTACAAGACCTTGTTCCGTTCAATGTTACTGTACAAGTTGATACCTATCTATTCATATTCATGACGTTCGTATATTTTTCTCTTTGATAACACGCATCGGTTCAGGGACGTAGGTACGTTATTTGATATTTTAGTCTCGTTTCTTATATTTTACCTAATCGCATCATGATATAAATTTATTACAATAGTTTTATCGAACCATTGATAGCGAAGTAGTCGCGAACATTGTAATGTAGGTCTTTGTAGCGATCATAGATTATGAGTTGCTATAGTAAGTACTGTCTGTCGAAACGGTTATTAAGATTAGTAATCGATATAAGCCAAAGTTCAATGCAGACGTTCGTTCTTCGCCAACTTCAGCAAGCATTCAATTAATCAACATTCGTTTTAATTTACAATTTACACACAAATCGAACGACAATGCATTTAATCATTACCGCGGCGATAAACTATTGAGATGTTAATTTTGAAAATGGATAACATAATGAACTAATTAACTGAAAGCTGTTTCATGAGTTAATTTAGATACATTGTGAGCATTCTGCTTACCTCTTTGTGACCTGGTATAGTAACTTTCCCAACATCTTGACTCAATTTGATGCGAGGCTGTCCATTTATTTCTGTTAATTTATAAACACACCCCAAAGCAGGTTGTCGCTGACATGTAACTAAAAAAACATAAACATATTATAATATCGACATAATAACTATAATAATAAGTAAACTGTTATTTCCTTCTACAATTTTTTTGTATGAGTCATTAATTTTGTTGCATGTATAAAATGCAACAACTGAGCACAAAGCAAAGTACTTAACATAATTGTTAAATAGTGAAATCTGTAAAATACTGTCTTAATTTTTATTGAATTACCTACATTATACATAAGGAAAAAAAATATGTTAAATATTAATACGTTACCTAAATGTGTGCCGATTCCGAAACAGTCAATTTTGTGTCCTTGCTCATTTAAACTAAGTATGGTCTCTTCATTAATGTCGTTAGAAGCTACAATTGTTAGTTTAGAGAACCAAGGCAGTTTGAAAGCTTCGGCAATACTCTCGAAGGTCTCTCGTGCTAGTACAGACAAATAAGCCAGATCACCGCTGTCGATACGGATACCAACGGCTCTGTAGCCGCAGTCATTTAGTGCTAGAGCCACGGCACAGAAGTTTAGTAGGCCACTCCTGTTAAGAAACATTATTTCAATACTACTTATTGTTCAAAAACTGCATCAACAATAATACACAATACTGTTACGTAACTATCTGTTACAGGGCGTGCTGCATTTGAGAAATATCTCTGTAGCTACACAAATATCACATTAATACATACTTATAAATACCTACATGTGTGCTGAACATTGTGGATGTGTTATAGTAATGCAGTATGAGGACACTTGCAATTATATAGGCATACAATCATTATGGTGAATCCTACAATTACTTTACTACAATGTTGATAAGTCAGAATATAAAATATGAACTAAAAACCAGTCTTATTTATCAAAATGTGCATGATGGTATACATAGCTATACATGCATATACCGGCTTGATTACAGTGAATGTGTGCATATCCCTATACAATGCAACTGTGCCCAATGACTAAAATTGCCCCTAATCTTGCATATAGGGCACGACAATACGTCACACTGAAGCAAATATAAAGTTCTCGTAGGACGTGTTCTCATTTATTTACATTCGGTTGAACATGAAGCGCCGTCCATTTACGCTTCACTGAAAAAGCGAAACAAAACAATGTAATAAACTACAGCAATGAATGAGTGTTAAGTATTCCCAGCGAAGGCCCTAACGGATAGTTTATGTTGTTAGAGTGTGCTTGCATATGTCATTCCTCCAAATGTATGAGTCTATCATGCCCCCCTAACGATGAGTAATGTAACATGAAAGTTGCATTGACTGGACTTAGCCAGCATATAAACTAAGTAATAATAAAAACTTCACAGAACTTAAAATATAAATGAAAATGCAAAACAATAATACAAGTTTATGAGACACCAAATGTCAATGAGTTGTCTATTTGCATCTTTACCTCAGTGTGCGTTCGACCGTGCTAAATCCATATGTACTATGTATAGTCGGTGATTTTAGTTTTCTAGTACCATTGGTTCCACAGTTGCTATTGTAGCCAGAATGCCCATTCATATTATGCTGCCTGTGTCGTGACGGTAAGCCTTGAAAATTATACCTCTTGACATCGTACGTGTCCACTAGAGCCAAGAACCCCGAGGGGAATGCTAGAGCATATGATATGAGGGCAGCTAGTTCGCCGTCGCTCGCTTCCTCCGGAGATATATCTATGACGGCAGACACGCGCTTGCGATACTCTGACGCCAGTTCAAGCAGATCGCACGACTTCTGTGTCTCTGCGTGCCGTATTGTGACCGAGTGTATGTCTTCCAGGGTGCTGAACGATGTCACAAATGAATGTGCGTGTGTTCCTTTGACAGGTATATTAAACATTTTCCCAGCCAACACATTGCTTGTACCATCGAATCCACCTAAAACAAATTGCAACATGAGCAATCAATTATACTTCATCCATCCGTATGAATTGTACTTACATAAATTATAATGAATCGTGAGTATATACAATTCAGTAAGACTGAAAGTCTAAATCGTTTATAATGGTGTATTAACGATACATAAGTCAAGTAATAAACCTGGTAGAGGTTATAAAATAACGTGTCATTTTGTAGGTATTCTAAGTTAGGTAACTCGCAGTTCAAGTAGACTAGCAGGCAATTTGAAACTTCGGTGTAAGTCGGTACGTGAGTACCAAACGGTGAGACGTTCAAGGGCAAGGTTCGCGAAACTTGCCTGATTAAACCTATTAACGAAACGTATATTCGCTATTGGGGATTCTTATGAGTCAATGGCGCGGTAGGGTGTTTTATATTGCACAAGTTTGAATAGTGCCGCGAGCTTCGTACCTGGTACCGGGTTCGCTAGACGCCCAAGCTGCGGAAACACGCTAATACAATCAATAATACAAAGACATGTTAATTTGCACCACAATACACGACGCTAAAATGGTATAGGTATACATTTATGAGCGTATCAAAAGAATTTCGCCCTTTATTGTCCGCATAGAGTTTTTTTTATTGAACCCCTAATGTAAAATATACGGCTACCTAACAGCAAAAAAGCAGCGCGAACAAAAGGAGATGGTGAGTTGAGCTTGATTCTGTCTAAAGGTTTGAGCTTCACATAACTTTAAGCTTTGGATTAGTAGGATACTAAAGGATTAGAATAATAATTATAAAGTTTACCAATGTAAGCATATTTCGACGCCGATAATCCACCATCTGGCCCTTGTGCTCTTCGTAATCCAAATTCCAATAACGATACGTTTTTCCCAGCAACCATTCTGTATCGAGCAGCATTTGTTGCCATCAAACTGAAATGGAATAAGTAATTAGATTCAAGACAATATTTATTAAAGTCACCATAAGGGTCTTTACGAGCACCATCCGAGAAAACACGGCCCGAAATAGCCGTTGTACTTTTGGATAAGATAAATATATCATTCGGCAAAGGCGTTAGGTTGCAAGGCCGCTATGCGCTAGTCTGAAATTGGTTGTGTAAAATTGCTTAGTTTTGTATAGGTGGTTTCATTCAGAAAATACGGTAAAATGAAATTATGAAATGAAATGTTGAAAAAAAATCAACCTTATCTAGTGCCCCTGCCAACCGAACTCCTTTGCTGACTGTACGTAGGTACACATTTAGCCCAATTAGCCAATTACCAAATTTGCCCTCTCAGAAATAGTTGATGGAAGTATCGCTTAAAAGGGCTTTTCATAAGGATTACAAATATTAACCTCACAAATTCTAAAAAAAAAAAAAAAAAAAGGCACCACTAAAAATCGTGAAAACTATTGTGATTTTTTTTAAATAAAAAAATTTAAAAGGAACTAAAAAGCTCTAGCCTCTTTAATCTTTTCATTAAGAAGTTGGAACCGATTTCAAAACGTCTTAAAGTTATTGCAAGCTTTTTAGTTCCTTTTGAAGTCGGTTAATTTTTTTTTATTCATAATAATTTAATAGAGTTTAAACTCTATGGACTAAGTTGTAAGGTCAACATTTACCCCTTAACCACAGCCGGAGGACACCCAGTGCTGAGCATAGGCCTCCCCAAGGTTTTCTATACATGTCGGTCCTGCGCTGTTCTCATCCAGCGACTTCCGACTTCGACTTGATTAATTAATTGAATTAAAAATAAATGAAGCTGAATTTGCCATTATATTAATAGATAGATATAAGGAATTGTCATGTATAATGAAAATGTCCTTGATTCGCATCCCATTCTCCGACGACGATAAGAGTTAGACATATTGGAGTAAGGTAACGTGTACATTGGTTTTCTTGAGAACAATAGAACTTTAAGAGAAATAAGTCGTTTTTACGTGCCTATTAATGCACATTACTTTTTAAGTACTTAATGAGGTAACAATGTCATACCCTATTGTTAAGCTAGTGAAACTCAGCTTGTATTTTGTAATTATCTGACCTATCCATGCCATACTATCTGATAATGTACATATAATATCGAAGAGCAAACACTTGTATCTGTATAACTACCTACACAACGAAAATATTGATAAGCATGACCTAACTGATTAATCTAAACATTATTAGAATGTAAAATGCCAGACATCAGAGGAAATTCATGTAAGTATCTATACATTCACTATCAGTCGCCATGTCGGGTAGGGAAGCGGAAAGCTAATAAAAAAACCTACCTAATGTATCAGATTCGTCGTCTGTTAGATAATTAAGTATTTGTTGCAAATATTTGGTTAATACTCAAATAATTTTATTAGACTTAGGTATTTCTTATAAATTTGTACGAACTGACACACATGTTCATTAAAAATCAAGGTTGCAATTATTTTACAATTAGGCATGCTCTCAACTGCACACACGTACTGAATTAAAATGTTAAAAAGCCATTCAGACGTGCTTAGGGCACCCCTTTTTCCTCCCGTGCATCAGGTAGCATGCTCGAAAATAAACAATTGTTGATTTTTGAGCATGTACTCGGAATGAGTTTTCTCGCACACGCCACTAAGTAGCAATTATTGCTCAATAATAAACATTATTACGAGCTAATTAATGAGTTTGTGTGCCAGTACTTTTTATAAACCACAACAAAGCGTTTGTCAACCGTAGGTATGTCTGCGCACAGCGCAACAATGATGATAATTGATATTGTATAATTACGTAGTCTAATAAGTCGATATGCCTACCTAATCTAGAATTAATAATTGTAAATACATATGATATAGATTTATTTGATTAAAAATTTACTAAATACATAATTTATACCAAGTGGCTTACCTTGCAAAGTTGACGAGAGTTAATAAAGTGGTCTCCAGCAACTGCGCTACAATTAAAGGTCCTTCAACTCTTAGTAAGGGCACTCTGTAAGATCACAACATTCATTGTAAACAGCTTATGTAATCGACACATTTAGAACAAGATTTCTTATAATTTATATTTCTCATGAGAATCAAGACCATAATATCTCTGTGACTTACACTGCTACGGGTTGAAGTTCGATTCCCGGTCTATCCACATATATTAGTGCCGTGTCCGGGAAGTGACTGGGCCGTGCAGGAGCGGGCCTACCATACGTTTTTCCGCAGTTCAACCAAAGTAGTAATAAAACAATATTACGTCATTAACTTAAATGTAATCTTTAGAAAGATTGTTGGGCTTGCAGTGTTGTTAGGTACTAGGCAAGTCACGGGGGCCGTGGCCTGATGCTTGGCTTGATACTGAGTCCCGTTGCCGGCACCACCCGGGCCACGGACGTGAATATTATGAGACATGGATGTTTTAAACTTGATTATTTTGCAACTTGAACTTTTTGAGAAGTAGTTATTTTGCAACTTGGAGGTTTCGACATTGGGTCTTATGAGTTATGAACGTTTTGCAACTATAAGTATGTAATTTTGCAACTTTTGAACAAATTTTGTTTTGAGACTTAAGGGTGTGAATGAGTTCATATAAAACTGCAAGCCAGGGGTCTCGTTCGAATCCAAGGCTCGTTTCGTTTCATATGATATAATTATGCGTATTATGCTTACCTTGGGAACACCACAGAACCTTCTTCAATAGCACTGAGTTGAATGTCTTTGCAAGTTAAATCTTTCAAATATACGAAGAATTCAGGCTCAATATTCTCTGGTAAAGTCTGCTGTAAATATTGAATATCTGAAAAGAACTATTATTTAATATCTTTTGTCTTCACATAGTAGATAGTATAAAACAAAGTCGCTTCCCGCGTCTGTCTGTCCGTATGTAGGTATGCTTAGATCTTTAAAACTACGCAACGGATCTTGATGCGGTTTTTTTAATAAATAGAGTGATTCTTAAGGAAGGTTTATAGATATCAATATACCGTGCGAAGCCGTAAGTACTTAATATGGCATAGCATAGTACTTATAAAATATTTAGGTTGCACATACCACTATCTGAATAATGAAAATTTTCAAGAAACTTCAGACATTCCTCAAGTCCAGCAAAAATAGTGAATTCTCCTTGGAATGGATTTGCGCGAAAAAATAAATCGAAGACAGCAACATCATTTACTTTTCCTGCTTTCCAGTAAGCATAGGCCATGGTTATTTGATACAGATCTGTAGAGAACACCAACATGTATTTTCACTTACTCTACTAAAATCTACAGGTATAACTATAATAGGTATACGTATATTATAATTTCAATTGAAGTGGGTAGGACTCGGTGGTTTAGTTGGCAAGGCACGCCAGAGATCGCGGGTTCAAGTCCCGCCCGAATCAGGTTTGTTTTGCGAGTTTCTTATTCAATATTTTTATTAATAAGCAAAACATGTGCATAAACATGTAAAACATGCATAAATTATACAGCTATACATTTAGATATAAAGTACGTTGTGACTTTCTTGAAAGTTCTCTAGAAAGTCACAAAATACAAATACAAAAAAACCAATGAAACCACGAAGATGCGCTAATGCAGTAATTTTGTTGATTGTAAGTTACTATCAACAAATTACCGCGAGCAGCAAACTTCAAAGTTTTAAATTTGTGTAAAACAAGTAGCTTTAACCAAATTTAAAATTATTAACTTTGAGGAGGCCTATCAAAGATCTTTCAAAGAAGGTTCTGGCTGTCCTAAAGATCTTTTAACTGCTCGCAAAGGCTCAGTCTGTGAATTTGTGATATTCTTATACAAAAGGAAAAGCTGCCTGACTGGCTGACTGGATGGATGACTAGTTGACCAACATATCAATGCACGGCCTAAACCACTAGGCAAGCAATGCTGGGCCTGCAAACTTGAATTTTTGAACATAGGTACCTAGTACCTATTTATTAATCTGTGACATAGGGACCTTTTATCATGGAGGGGTTTAAAAGATTTTTGAAATTGTGCCTTTTGATGACATTTACTCACACACTTGTCTTTTTATAATAAATAAAATTTTCTGATCAGACATTAGGTATGTGATGGCGTAGAAACCACCTAAGGCAAAACAAGTTCATTATAACATACCAAATTATAATTTGATAACAAAACTCCTACATAAAGCCAGGAAAATGGAAATAACTAATTATCAAGGTGCAATAATGACATTGACTAATCGTATAATATAGTTCCTTATTTTTGATGCATATGAAATCCATATGCAAGAATATTATTTTTTTATTTTTATGATTAGCTTAATATTTGATTAAGTTTGAACAGTAACAAGCAACAGAACCATGCTTGTTGACCGGACAGCTGACTTCAGAGAGGCAAGTTATATTGAATGAACAGAATTGTCTTAGTTAGTTATAAGTAGGTATTCGATTTTATCATTTACTACGAATGAATCTGATCTTTGTATTACTGTCTCTGTTGTTTGCCACCATTCATTCTTCTATCATCACAGTCATTTGGATTGACAAATCTTTGCATGACTGTGGCGCCAACACCGAAGATGTAAAGTAATACTTTGTAATGGGTTTATATAAGTTTCTACTATTAAAAATATCTCTATGGACATAAAAGCAGTCAAAGTTTTTAAATAAATAAATAGGTAATTCAAAAATTTGTCAGTAATAATGTAAAATATATTTTTACTATCTTCCATCAATATGTAGATGTAGTTAGTAGTAGATATAGCTTAGCTAGATAGTCTAAAAACATTATTTCATAGGTAGGAGGAATTAAAACCCTAATTGTTAGGTACAATGATTTAGTTCAAGTCAATGTTATGTGCACACACACACATTAATACATTTCTTGTAATTTTTTCGCAATAAATAGCTATCCTTAAATATTTGACAAAGTAATTGGGGTAGCGGTTAAGCCATTCAACTTCTGTTGAAATAAATTGTTTATGAGGAGACAAATGATTCCATCAAGTCCCACTGTCAAGTTAGGACTTACATTTGAGAGTTCTTTCAGATCTTTATTATTATAATTATATAGTTATCTCTGATGAATTAAAATACTAGGTTCTTGCTAATGAGTAAGAGTAGAAGTTACTAATAATTTAACAAGGATGTTGCAATAAAAAAAAGTCATGAACATTTCTCAAGGAGTTTAGCTTAGAGTTTAGTTATGTTGTTTAATAACATAAAACCTTCTAAAAGTTAGGTAGAAAATAAGCTTTTGCAATACATTCTTAATCAAAAATAAAATACAATAAAGTTATTAACATTAATTATTACAAACAGAAGGTACCTATAATTAATAATTTATTTTTCAATGGTAAGTATTAGAAATTTCGGTTAGGTAGATATTTATACTACTGTTCACTTATCCAAGACAATAACCTACTCTGAAAGGCTTGATTAAGTATTTATAATCTACACCAATGATCACTAAAGTTCTAAAGTACACTTGACATTTAAAATTCGCTCCAATAAAAAATCTATTTTACTCACCGGTCAGTAGAGGTTGCACAATACCATTTTGTCGTGCCATCTTTCTCTTGATAGTAATTTCTTCACAAGACATTTTCGTTTTCAATAATAAAAGTAACGCAGAAAGTTTTAGGAACGTGAGTTAAACAAGGTATCTGCCGAACGACTAAAATATGTAATTTCATCGTGATCTAGTGGTCGGAGTTATCACTGCGCGCCAAACAAAATTTGACGGATATTCTGCGCATGCGCGCATTCGTATCCTATTGACTGTATGAAATAAAGGTCATTTCTGAAGGTCGTCATAAAGTAAAATTTATTTCATGATATTTATCGCTACACACAAAATGATGTGTGTTATTAAAAAAAATAACTCAAATTGTCTCAAATTACGATTAAATAAAACTTTACATTATCTATAAAAAAAATTGAGTTTTGATTAGAGATGTTCAAATCGACATAACTCGAGTAAGGTTTCGAGTTGAACTCGACTTTAAAAAAGCAGTTGTTACACTATTCACTTTTTAGCAAATCTATAGATTTTTTTTCTATAGATTTGATTGTTTGGGCTGATGATAAATGAAAAAATCAAGCGAAAGAGCAGGAGCGCGATTCGTTCGTTGGGTGCACGCTATATTACTCCCCCGAATAACGAAAGATGATCCTAACAAATTATATACATTTGTACAATTGTACCTACGGCTACATTCACGTATTCACTGTTCTCAAATGACACATTCTTGCAGATTTGACGTTAGTCTTTGAAGTTATGTTATTAGCTGGAGCGTCAAGCCTACATAAATTTAAATTAGCGGTTGTCAGTTATTACATACATACATACATAGACTCACGCCTGTTTCCCAGAGGGGTAGGCAGAGACAACGGATTTCCACTTGCTACGATCCTTACATACCTCTTTTGCCTCATTCACTCTCATCACGTTCTTCATACATGCTCGTCGGTTTAGGGTACTCCTGACCTGACCTTTCTCAAGTTATTATTCTCAGTTATTATTGTTTGATTATTCTTATTGATAAGCACAGATTAATCTATTAGTAGAGTACTTTTTATTAATGCCGGGATCTAAGAGGAAATCTCTTGTATTAAGAAAACTGGTATAATTTGTGAAGACTGCTATTATAACTAGCTTTGTTTTTAAATATTTATGGGCTTAATGGTAACTATGGTTATTACTCACTTTATTCAAACAACTAACATAACATACCTACTAATATTTAAAATACAATTAATACTAAAACTGACAATAAAATAAAAAGAGTAAAACTTAATCTAAAAGACCGCTTCCAGTGGGCAATGTCCCCATGTCCCCAAAACGCTGGCTCCATTGCCACGTTGAATGGCAATGCTAAGCCTTTGTTGTATAGGCCTCTATATTATTAATTTTTTTTTTTTATTATTAGTTAAATATTATTTTTATAGCTCAGTTTACATTAAGCTATAAAAACCTTTTTATTCCTACCTACGAAGTTTAGCCATTATAATTGTCCTAACAGAGAGTTGGATGGAAGAAGAAATATGTAAAAAAAAAATTGTAATAAATCATACACTCATTTCTCTTTAGTTTATCAGAATCTTAACTAGAGTTGTGTAACTCGAATTCAATTCGCGTTGCATGAATTTCTACTCGATTTGTGTTTTTTTCGAGTTGGTACATCTCTAGTTTGACATTTCGTCTTTCGGTCGTAAAAAATTGGCAACACAAGAGACATGCATTTCTTTTTGGTCTTGTCTTTTTTCAAAATAAAATGACGTTTTTGATGTTGATATTTCGTTGGCGTGCGTGACTAATGTGTTATTTTGACAGGTCAATTCTCTAAATCTGTAGCGAAGCGACTCACTCATAATAGTGTTGACCTCAAGTACCTACTAACAGCTTGGCAAAAAAGAGTCTGAGGCGGTGACAGCTGGAACTAAAAATAAAAATCTTAAAAACTAAGTTTGTGACTACTAAAATAACATAAAAATGATTCATTTGATTATAATTTATGGCAAAAAACTCGTCATAGAATTATGTAAGCACTAAATAACTTGTAATTATGTGCGCCAGCGGCGCCCCCAATTTTTCCAGACTGTTTTTTGCCAAGCTGTATACTAGATTGCTTACATGTGCCAGAATATCGGTCTCGGAAAAGAACTACTTAAAATCAACGCTGTCCCTGTCTAATACAGTGACCACAAATCTTTCTTCTTCTTCATACATTATAATAATAATATTTTAAGGGTGATGGTCCCATCGCGGCGGGAAATTTAAAAATAAAAGAGGTTTTTTGGTTTTTTTAACCACTTTCTATAAGAAATATTGCATTTTTCTTTAGTTTGCGCTCCAAGTCAATAAAGACGCTACTATTTATTACTTTGTTTTACCTCAAAATGTTACCAATTTTGTATATTTATGTAAAATACTAAAAAACAGTTTCATGTTGAATCTTACATAAACATGCTTAATTGGTACAGAAACGGACATATTTCATCCCGAAAAAAAAGTAAGTACTATTTCCGCCCGAGGAAAATAACAATAAAGTTCTTATGTTAATAAATAGGGCCACGTGTCTTTCAAATCATTATTGCAATTCTAAATTAACGCGAGCGAAGGCGAAGGCAAACTAGATTATCCTGGGTCAAACTAATTTGTCTTAAAAACTAGACCGAACTGATTTTGAATTGATATTCAAATAAATTAATGGTTAAAATGCTCCGAAGTATTTCTGGCTTTCAAAGAAACGCACTTTTTTATTACGGCTATGGCAAATTGGCAACCACAAAACCAAAACAACACAGAAATTTAAATTTTCCAGAGACTGATTTTCCTGATATTATTTTTAATTCTTGCAATTCTTATTTTTTGTGTTGTAACTCTATTAAATAGTTTTTTTTTCGTTCAACAGTCCGTCTAACTTTAAAAATTGAATCGAATTGGCTGTTTAGAATACGATTAAAAGTTTTATCATTAAATGTATGGAAAAAATAGAAAATCGGCTGCTAGAATTTTGAGATGCAAGTGTTAACTGTGAGTTAAGTTGTTTATCTATTCAAAACAGTGATGGTTTGGAGCTCCGCTGAACTTGGAAGGAATCATAAATAAAAAAATATTTAAAAATTGCGTTGGAATACTGTAATGTAGGTAGTATAATAATTACACGTAACTATTAGGTATTATTTTAGCAAGATATTCTTGGATTCTAAGGCTAACGGTCGATCTTGGCTGGGATGTTTGTTGTCGTGATGGATAAGTAAACCTCGTCTGGTCATAAACGCTTCTGGACAGTACGAACAACAGAAAGGTTTATCTCCCGTGTGCTGGAACATATGGTACTGAAAATAAATATAATTATTATTATTATACTTAATGTAAATAAATATAAACAAAAACAATAATTCCGAAGCCAAACTTAGACCACTAAAGTTATCCAAGTTCATTATGCCAATTATTTTTGTTTCTTTACTATGAATTGTTAATCGTTAATTTAGTTCAAAATAAATAATTTCAGTAGGTACCTATATACAAGAATATTTCTCAGAACAGAAAATTCAAAATCATCACTTCTTTATTCTTGTGTTAATACTTACACTGTAATTTTCCCTCTTCATAAAACTATGGTCACATAACGTGCATTCATACTTGACCACCCCATTTATATCCATGAAATTACTAGGTTTTGGTGCAATTGGTCTCAGTTTCAGAGTGGCTTCTTCTTGTCCTGGCTCTACTGTTTTTTTGACAAAGCCACTTGGTTTATTATCAGGATGCATACGACTTCTATGGGAGTAACAATTACCAGAACTTGCAAAGCACTTATCACAAAATGGGCATTTGTATGGCTTTGCACCGGTGTGTTGATTGATGTGGAACTGAAATAATAATTAGGTACTTAGGTATATTTTATGTAAAATCTTAAAGAAGGGATACTGGCTGCTTTATGCTAGTAGATGATTAATATTGACTAGCTTCAGCCTGTAATTTATAATTTTTTTAAATCTGTCCACTTACTTTTAAATCCTGATTTCTTTTAAATGTCTTCTTACAAAATTCGCATTGATAAGGTCTTTCAGTACTATGGCTAACACTGTGAGTTTTTAAACTGCCCCATGTGTTATAAGACCTTCCACATATCTTGCAAGTATAAGCTTTGTTGGATGGCAAATGTACAGACATGTGAGCCAAATAAGTTCTTTCCGATCGGAACCTGTAAGTATAAAATAGTAAATATAAAATTATGTCCTTACATACTTACTTACATTTCTAAACAAAGAAAATTAAGTGAACTTTTAAATGTATGTAAAATAAAAATAAAATAAAATAAGCCTTTATTACTGTTAGATTTAAACTTATTTGACTATACATTTAAGAAAAAATAATTATAACAATAGAGGTAAGAAAACTTTTAATTACTTAACTTAACTAAACCTATCAAGAGAAATGTATGTATGATAAATGTAATGTAATGCATTATGTTTGCAGTAGAAACTACAAAATTAATAATGTTCCTACCCCAGGAAGTATTTAACTTAGCGTTTCAACATAGTGTTTTCTAAAATGTACAAAAAAAATCACTTACATTCTTCCGCATAGTTGACATAATCCATTTGTTTTATGCTGTTTTAGATGTGTTATTAAGTCATATTTATAGTAAAAGCTTTCTAAACATGTAGTGCATGTAAATTGCTTTTCAGTCTTTGTTTCACTGTCATGGGTCCACTTGTGATTTTTCAAAGCAAATTCTGTGCAAAATCTTCGTTTGCATGTCTTGCATTTAAAAGGTTTTCTATTAGGATCATATGTGTCATCATTATCACTAGTTGCTTCAGGTACTGGTGGAGTTATTGGCTTTTTCTTTTCTTCTTCGAAATCAGATAGCACATCTCCCTTTTTGATTAATTTTATTGTCACATCCTCAGCATCCAACCCGTGTAGGTAAGTTACATCTTCCATTAAAGAGCCATGGTCACATGTAGGTGATAGTGTTTCTTCAGAATTTTGAAGAACCATCATGGGATCTACACTCACTTCAATTTCAGTATATTTGTCATTATTGGAATGATCCAGCTCTGGTGTCAAGTTATTACTGATTAGAGATATACTTGTGTTAGGCATAATCTGATCTAGCATTATACTACGATTAAGAAGCACCTCCTGAGCCTTTCGTGCAGTATCTATAAAATCACACACTGTTTGTAATTTAGTACAACATTGTATACAAATGTTTTTGGGTAACTTGTCATCTTCTTCCACCTGAAATTATTATTTTTGTTCTTATTATCAAATACGTAAAAGGCATGATGTGCGTGAGCGTAGATGGGTAGGTACTTACCTCGATTAATAAATATCTGTTGAGCTTGTTCTGAAGGAGCATTGCTTCAGCTTCTTGACTAAATATCATAATTGTGACATCTTGTTCCTCGGCGCATAAGCGACAGCATCTTTCAAAACTTGTTTCTAATATTTCGGACATGATTATATTTTGAATACGCGCATACTCGTGTTACTGTTTCTATTTCTAAGTATACTGTAATGATTTTTCCAGTAACCTATCCAACGCATAACGACGCATGCGCGTTTGAAGATAGCGATGCGAAGTTTCGTATACATCATTGTTTTTTTTTCTAAAAAGTATAGTGCACGAAATAATGACAGTGCATGGGGTTGGGGTTGTTATGCGCAACCATAGAAATATTCCAATATCTTTGTGCGCAACGCAAACTCAAACCAAAGATAGGTCAGCATTATATCCACATTGAATCAACGGTGCGTAGGCTACCTGTACCTACCGGCTTCCTACCTACTAGTCGAGGAATAGGTCTTTAATATAATAAAATAAACTGCTTTCTTAAACGAGAGCTGTACTGCCTTGACAGGTAGATAGGTACCATTGATAAAGTGTGATGCTACATAAATTAACTAATTATAATATGTATTAGGTATATACTCTAAGCTATATTATATAAGTATTTATAAACATTTAGGTAAGTTCTACGTACTTGTAGGTTATCCATAATAAATTAATGAGTAAAATCAAAAATGTGTAAGGACTAACCACGGTCACTCTTAATTTAACTAGTTCGCTGAAGTCAATACTTAGGTACTTACTTTATTTTACTTTATTTATAGTGAGTGACGAGAGTGTGTGATGTGACTATGAACTACATGCGTATCAAGTGCCACCAACTTATCTTTTCAGGTGGTCAAAATTGGAACTAAACGATTTACATTGCAAAACAAATATTTTATTCACCACCTAGTGACGCCGTCAAATGAATAGATAAAATGGTGGCACTGTATCGCTATCTCTGTCGTGTTTCTCCATTCATTTAATTTCTTAGATTCAATATAATTATGTAGGTATAGTTATCTAATCTCTTTCTACGTTTAATGTACCTAGTCATTTAATTAGAAAAATAATTCAATTTATTTGGTAATTTAGTAACTACTTGCGTCGTTAAATTTATTTGGCTATTTAGTACCTACTTGCGTCCCGTTTATTTCGCGTCAAAGCCAAATTTTAGGCAATCACAAAACATACTTGGTCGTTCTTTTGTGGTTAGTGCCTAGTTATGTAAATTCTTAAAAATCTTAGTTCATTTAAATTTACTTAATAATGTATCAAAATATTATTGAAAAACAAAAAAAAAAGTTTTCCAAGAAACCACGTTAAAATCATAATTGATGATTGAGCTTTTATATGTACCTAGGTACCTAACTTTGTTGTATTTCTACAATGTGAGTAAGTACCTTGGTACCTACTTATACTTCGATTAAAAGTGGGAAGATTGTTTTCACCATACTAATAGGCGGCTATTATTTTGTAGTCTAATTAGGTTAGTACAGTTGAAAACATTGTATGTCACATGGCCGGTAAGACAATTATTAACGTCGGGCCATTATAGTCATTAATGATAATTGTCATCCTTCCATCCTAATAGTGTTATAATTTATTTATAATGTAATGTGCTTTATCAACTTAAGACAAATAATAAAAAATAAAGTACCTTTACTTAGAGTTTTTTATTGTTTTGCAGGAAATCCGGGGACCCACTAACTTGATTAAGCTTTATTGGTTACAATGGTTTTCCTATTGTGTCTATTGAATTAACAAACGAAGTAACGTAACTGTCTAAAGAAGCTCTTGGACTAATTTAAAAGGCAAGAGTTAAGTTACGTTGCCCACCTGACGCACAGACCAAGACATGTAGGTAGGTACCTATCATTCATATTATAGGATGTGGTATATTAAGCTGGGTATCCACTATGTTCGCTAACCTCTTGCTCCACATAGGGGATACTTTCGCGCTCCTGGAGCGTGAAAGTTTCCACTATGTGTGGCAGTTGCAGGAGAGCGGAGCGCAAGAGGTGCGCGAACGTAGTGGATACCCAGCTTTAAAGGGTCCTTAGGTTCTTGAACAAGTTTTAGCTTAGTTTTAATTATAGTTTAAAACTATTATTGATTATAGACTTGATTCTAGGACAATTGTACTTATGAACCTACCTAAAAAAAACAAAAAATGGTAGGTCTAAGTACTACATACATAACCGGCCTGCATCAATCAGGTTTAGATCACTATGGTTTAGAAACGTTTGACGTGGTCGGTTCGTGAATGGGTGAACATTTGTGGAATTACATTTCGAGAGTCTCCGTGCTTTGGAAGGCACGTTAAGCAGTGGATTCCGACTACCACTTAATACGGCACTCATTATGTCGAGTTTCAGACCTTATAGGCTTAATAAATTTCAACAGGGAGTGACTACTGGGTAGGCTATAAATCCGCATCTACCAATACCTATGCTGTTAAAATATCTAAATAAACCGATATAATTATTGACCTTATACGTATTAAAATCACCCTCATAAGCTAAAAACTGTAAAACTCATTATCTGTCAAAAGAACCGTACAGGCTAAGGAAAAGTGAATTTGTATGCCTACTAAAAACACATAATATACACCCATATCTTTACGCTACGCTTCGTCCATCCATCTTTTCCAGGGAAAGTTACGTAGGTACCTACGGCAAATCAGATAACTCATCAACTTCTGATACGGTAGGACTGCAAAATAACTATCCAGTACCTATTCCAAAACCTGCAAAGTTTTCAGTGTCTTCAATGAGCATTTATTTCACTCTGAACTATATCATCTCTGTCTTAAAAGTACTTCAGAATGGTAAAGCTGCTGGATTAGATGATATCGCAGATAAACAATTAATATTGGTGCATAGCTGTATCATACTTGCAAAGAATGCTGCTACCTAAGGATCTAGAATGTGCCAAAGTGCACAATTACTTAAACCAGGTAAACCAACCCAAAAAGCTACCTGTCGAACTCGATGCTATGCCACACCTTAAGTTGTGTAATTGTCTATTACTCAACCGCTTCATAATTAATTAAGTATTTTGTAATTAGTAATTTAGCCAAATTAATCACTGAACACGTTGGCTTCTGATCGGGGTAAAGAGGGTCCCGGGCTAGTCGTTAGACTCGCACATTATGTAGAGGATGAGTTTGAAGCTCAAAAAATGGAGCACAAATTAAACGCCAGCGTATTTGTATTTTGTAAGCGTGAATATGATTTCGTATTACAAACAAATATTTTCAATGTTGCCGAAGTGAACCTAAAGCGGGCCCTGAAAAATCTATTATCTTCAAACAAGGATGCTTATCAAAAGCTGCATATACTTGGCAAGGTCTTAATAGAGGACCATCATTTTATAAAACCAAATAATTATTCAATACCCGGAAGTATAATATTTGCGTCACCTTCAATAAGTATAACACATGTTTTCATCAAATAAAATGATCCCTTTGAGAAGGAAGCCCACCAAGCCCACCACAGGCTCAGATGAACTTCACTTCGATTATACCGAATTAATTAAAGACAAAAGTCTTCCTGTCAGTCCTGTACACAAAATTTAAATAATGGTGTCTCGATGGCTTCTAAAGAAAAAAACAGAGATTAAGTTAAGAAGTTGCGCCCATAGTTCGCAAATAAGGCAAGCCAAAGTGGTAGGAGGCTAACAAAGGGCTCATTGCCTTTAAGTAGAGAAGCAAAGTAAAGACTCTATCCGGCAATAACAGCGTGAAATCCCAGATTAAGCCAGGTGGACCTATGATCTGAAAAAGGCTCATTGCCTTTAAGTAGAGAAGCAGAGTCTCAGAGTAAAGACTTTATTCGGCAATAACAGCGTGAAATCCCAGATTTATCCAGATGGACCTATGATCTGAAAAAGGCTCATTGCCTTTAACGCTTTGACTGCCAGACTGCAGACACAATGCAAATTCTATTGTTTGTCGGACACCATGTGTCCCCCATGGCATTTAATTAATTAAGTAGAGAAACAGAGTCTCAGAGTAAAGACTCTATCCGGCAATAATAGCGTGAAATCCCAGATTAAGCCAGATGGACCTATGATCTGAAAAAGGCCGTTCTTGCAGACTAGGTGTGGAAGGCTGGGGAGAACTATTATGGCGGATTGATTGATTTTCATTCTCTGACTTCTAGAGGAAAGGACTCAATAATACTGTGAAACAAGTTTTGGTTTAAAGCTAGTTTAAATAAATTTTGTGCAAATGGAATCTTTAAACACAACGAATCTTTGAATGTATCATTACCATTATCCATACCATACCATGTAACATACCTAAATGTATATAATCTACATATCTGTCCATACCATATACTATCATCATGCATTAATCTAAAATCTAATCCTTAATGTGAAAGATTTTAGGGTCTCCGACCACTTTCTACCTCTCCTCTCCTCTATTACAAACTATTATCGGCATCAAAATACATCAATGATGACCACAAAATCAAGATCGGTGTAAACTGTCCTATAATATTATTTTCCCCCAATTTATTATATCTAGAGTGATTTCAAGATTGAACTTCCATCGCTTCTTTGTCGATACTAATTTCTCAATTTTTCTACTTATCACCAATATCGCATGTAACTCACCAACATTGGCTTAGGCGCGCACGATTTCGTTGGATGAAGTTACCAGAATTCGTCCAGAATCAGACCCATGTGGTGTTTTGCTCAGTTAGGCTTAAAAAACCAAAATAATTTCCCAATTATTTAAAAATCACTGTACATGTCTGTTATTTAATTTATTGTACCTACATTTCTTTTTTAATAATTAATATATTTTAAGTATTATGATAAAAAAATAGATGGGCGATTTTTGATGGGTGTATAAAGTTAAGGTAACCATCAACCAGGGTTAGTAAGATAAGAAATAAAAAAATAACAATGTTCGTTTTTTGCTGAAGATATTAAATCGGCTTGTAGAAATCTAATATTTAACTATAATTGATTCAAATAAAAATTATCTATACCTACCTAGGTTCAGACTGTCGACTCTATATTGCTTTAAGTACTTACCTGCATTTATTTTTTTATGGAAGGCAAGGAGATAGTGGGTGAGCGGGGTGAGGGGCATCATTCTCGAAGCGAAGACCGGTCTGTGCACCATAGGTACATACTATGCGCAGCGCGGGTGGTGCGGCGGGTGCGCGTGGGCAGGGAGACTTGGCGGTGCGGGCGGGGCGCGCGTCAGTCGCGCAGCGATCGCTATATTGCAAGAACGTCGGGTGGCGTCGCGCCCGCCCGTCGCGTGCTAGTGTTGTGTCACAGCGGTGGGCCAGGTCGGTTTCGAGATTTCTTCGTTCCGACGTAAATCATGGCTCTCAACTCGGACGCTGAACAGAAATCGAACCTGGTCCTCCGCGTGGACCAGGATTCTGACTCGGTTCTACAATCATTGTTCGACACAGTGCTTAAGCCGGACTCAAAACGACCGCTACAGGTGCCTCTTCGAATGCGACAGCTTCCAAAGTCGTTCTTTAACCCGCCGTCAACCGGTTCCAAGTCGCCATCTGTGTCTCACTCGCGAGAAAACTCGGCTGACTCGGCGTTCGGATCGTCGTCCGCGACTGGCGCCTCACCAGTGTCACACTCTCGAGCACATTCGTCACCCGCAAGCTTGCAACAGACTTATGCTGCTGGACAGCAAAATCAACAACCGCCGCTACATCATCAACACACAAAACAGAGATCATATGACGTCGGAACACATATTCCTGATGAGCTTGGTCCACTCCCGCCTGGTTGGGAACAAGCTCGTACACCAGAAGGACAAATTTATTATCTAAAGTAAGTTTTATCTCAAGTTTTTATAGTTTTCTATCTTCTAGGTCTCAAGTTTTTATTAGATACTGAAAATATACATTTACCATAGAAATCTAGGCCATATCTTTAACATGAGTAGGTAAGGTATTGACAATATTTGTTGATATGTACGACACGTAGAGACCATAATTTATCATACCTATTTCTGGTATCAAGAAAGGCAATAACAGTTATGAATATTTGGTCAGTGTCCTTTTTGGCCAAATTTGGCTAGATGTTGAGCTACTACTGACTCATAAAATTGGATTCGATGTTTCAGGGTAACCGTAATCCCAGTTCTATAAATAATAATTAATAAATAAATTGCTCTGTGTCCATTTGCAGAAAATAAAAACATTCAAGTCAGTTCAGATCGTACGTAAACTTACCTTTTGGCTGATCGACCACAAAAGGTACATATTACTAATACCTATGTCAGGAAATTGATAGTTGAAAGAGTTTAGAACTTATAATATGAAATATGAGTCTCATTTGCTTTACCAAATCACTTTTTTGGTAAAACATTCTGGCAGTTGACCATCTTATCTCTAATAATTTTTTCTCAGTATTTCACCTCATTATCGTGTTGTTTGAGTTCAGATACCTATACCAAAGCTTCTTAAACCTACCGCCTTAAAGAGTAAAGCTGTGTAACTTGTATGGTTTCAGTGCATGTGTACGTTCAATCACAGTAGTGGTAGATTACCTGCAATAAGTTTCCTATTGATTTTACCAGACATTACCGGAGGAAATGAAAGATGAACATAGACCACTTTCAGATGTTAACGTAGGTTAATACATTATTAAATTGTATAATAGGAGTACAAACGACAAAACTGGTAAACAATAGATTTTATATTCTTTCACTACTTATTCTGGTTAAATATTTTACATGAATTGGTTCGTAATTACTTTGTCAAACTATAAACAAGTTTATAATGTGAACTCTTATTGACAGCACACTGTCGTCATTTGCTATCTTATCGGTAGATATCTGCCTTCAGTACATAATGATAAAACATGATAAGACCAACTAAATCATAATTTACTCCTCAAAATATTATATACTTTGCATGAATCATTAATTTTTTACATAATAGGTAGCCACCTAATCATAATTAAAGTCTTTTCGGCACAAGATGATTTGTACATCCTTAAAATCCCTGTATTATGCATTTGGATATACGAAAGCACTTATTTTATTCCTAAAAGATTCGTTATCGTGACTTTCAAAATTTTGAGAGATAATTTCTTACAATCAACGGTACCTATGTACAACACAATATAATGTTGCCACTTCATGAAAGAATTGTTGACGATAGACGATATTGTTTTAAGTGATTTTCCACTAAAAATTTTATGAGTTAACAAGTTTATGAGAATTTTAATTAAAAATTTCTTTGGTCAACGGCTTACTGGCCTTATGAGCAAAGGTAAATATCAGATGAGCCTTCATCTTGTTTTTCTTCTTTGTCATCGTCTATAGTTGGTGTCATTTAATTCCTTGCTTTGTTTCTCCGCATAGAACCATAAAACAGCAAAGAAATTTAATTAAATTGTTTCTTTGATCAACAGCTTAATGGCTTTCTCATGGGTAAAGGTAACTATCTGATGACCCTTCATCTCGTTTTTCTTCTTTATCATCGACTTAGTCTGTGTGATTTAATTCCTTCTTCTCTTTCTACGTCATCTTCCGCACAAACCATAAAATGCAAAGTTTAACTAAACATTTCCTTTAGTTAACAGTTTACTGAATTTCTCCTGGGCAAAGGTTACCATCAGATGAGCCTTTATCTCGTTTTTTCTTTGTCATCGTCTTAGTCGGTGTCTTTTAATTCGTTTCGCACAAACCATAAACATTTTTTCGGCTAATATTCTTTAGTTATCGTTTTTCTGCCTTTTTATATAAGCCTTGTGTAAACTCATCGCGTATACAACCTTTCCTTCGCCCCTTTGGGTCACATGATCAGTATACCTATCTTTGTCAAAGGCAAACATTTTTCCTCCAAGATTCTTTGAAAGAAAGTTTGACACAACTTACAATTATTAGGCATTCTATAATTGCCCGCGGCTTTGCCCGCGTGGAGGTCAGACTAGAATAAAAAGTATTCTATGTGTTAATTTAGAATATGATCTATCTGTGCTGTGTCCTAAACTGTTCCAGCGGTTTATGCGTGATTGACATACAGCTTCACATTTATAAGTAGAATAAAAAGATTAGTAGGATATATGATGTATATGGTCATAGGGGTAAATGCCACCCGTACAACCCTTTGGCCGTTGGCCGACTTTTACTTCGTTGCGGTAACATTTTCCAATAAATGCGAACATTGTTGATGGACAACTCGTACTAACCATCTTGTAAATGTATAAATATTTGTATACCTACCTATATAACAGGATTCAAAGTAGGTATTAGTATTATCTTTGATTTTTTTGATAAAAACTATTTAAATTCATCAGATACATACAAATAATCCCCATCCAGCTATCAGCTAATGCAGTTGAGGTTTGGCTTTATTGATAATATTTCACTTATTCTCTCCTATTTTTGTTTGCAGTGTTTTTTATACTTACCTACTTGTTTTAGGCACGAAATTATGAACAAAAAATAATTAGTTACCTTGATTGTTTTCAAGTCTATATTCTTTACTAACTTACTTCTGTGTAACGTGAATAGGTACCAAACACCAGTTACTTCAGAATTTCTAGGTTTAGAACGTTTTTGATAATAAAATCATGATTATTATCGCGATGATCGTCAAGAGAAATTACTGAATTTCAATTAAACTGATTCTGTTAGTGTATAGCTGCTGCTATGTTCTCAATTATCCTATAATATTTTGGCGAAAATAATTGCCAGTACATACATAATGTTTATCTCTTCTTACTAAAGTTATTATAATTATTCTATCTATTTTATGGTCAAATAAATTGTTGTTATTATGTTTCCCTTTAAATTCTCCGGCCCTTTTTTTAGGGGATAGACCCGGTCCTTAAAAGGCCCTTTTGAGATTTTTTAGTCATGGATCGTCTCTGGTAGATGTTGAAAATCGGATACTAAATAGTGGATAAAATAATTGGTTGGTCTGTTGAAATGGGTACTGTATGGTATGAATCAAATAACTTTCAGAATTACATAACGGACTATCAGAGATAAATTTTTTGACAAAAACAATTCTATTTAACTAATAGCAGTTTTACTTGCATCTTGATGTTAATATCCAAATTCAACATAATTTTAGTCATAACGGATATATTATCGAATAGAATTTCGCATCTAAACATGTATGAATAGCAAAACGTAATCATACACATTCACCTTC
This sequence comes from Protodeltote pygarga, assembly GCA_936450705.2. Lineage (NCBI taxonomy): Eukaryota > Metazoa > Arthropoda > Insecta > Lepidoptera > Noctuidae > Protodeltote > Protodeltote pygarga. The sequence goes on along the minus strand of OW388249.2, from coordinate 6,018,979 downwards.
ATTCAGATTTGTATTCAATTGAATTTTATTACGTTCATACAGATGCTGTTAGTAAAGTTCGTATTATCGCTAACGCATGTAGAGTGTAGGCGGATGTTAGACGTATGGATAATGTATTAATGAAAAGATACGTGAATAGATTATTTTTTAATTTTAGAGCTATTAAGTAATTCTTCTGATTTTATCCACTTAATAAGTCATTTTATTCATATAAATAGTTGCAAGATTTAATATAATTATTACTAAATTCAGGTACAATACTTAGGTACGGAATACGAAAATTAATGCCGGTAACAAAATTACTCACAATTTTTTAATTCACGCTAAAAACGTGATATAATTATCATGACTTCTATTACTTTTGCGCTAAAGTACAATAACACTGGAAGTTAGTTGAGTGATTCCCAAACATTTATTAATATCGATAATAGTAGTCTGGCGCCGAAGTCATTATTTTCGCGTTATGTTTTCAGTTGCGCAAACGATGTATAATTGAGATTCTAATGATGATTCAATATCAAAATTTGATTTGTTTTATATTATTTTGTACTAAAAGGTAGATAGGTACTTAAACTTGCTATTTTTAGTAATAATCTTAACTTTATTGTATGAAGCATTTAGTCAGTCCATAAATATTCAAAGCTAGCTGACCCGACGAGATGTTGTCCTGTCAAAAATCCCATAGAAAAAAGCAGCAACAAAATGTTTCCGGGTAACAATTCTAATTAAATTTCAAGTTTTTTTTGCCCGTATAACCTTAGTCGGACTATTACGAATATTAAAAAAAGAAATAATTCAAATCGGCCGTTCTAAAGTGATGCACTAAACAACTGCTTGATGACGCTATCCCTGAAAATGCGAGTCTCGAATAAGCAACACATAACTACAAATAACTATAAAACATATACAAAGATATGATCAAAAGCAACATAACCAAGCCATGCATTCCCTATGCATGGCTTGGTTCGCTTACAATCCTGTCGTACCCTTCGAAACTAACTTAACCTGACTGGGATGCCAAAAATTTGGATTTTGCAGTAAAGATACCCGAAATAATATCCATTTGGGAAGGCATTATTCCGGGAATAGGTTTTTTGGTATTTAATATATAGCAATCATTAGGGATACGGTTGGTGTTTCGGGTTAGCGTTATTTAAGACTCACGTTTTAAGGAACAAAGTAAATCGGCCTTTCGTATGACGAGGTATCACAATATTCCTCCCAATCAAAGCAATGTGGTTCAATTAATTACCGAAGTATAAGGTTTACTAGACTGTTGTTCACAAATACTCTAGACTACCAGATTCTTCTGTTCTAGATGTATTATGCGACGTCATACTTATTACTAGTTAGGTGCTAGGTAGTTACTCTGGTTTCTACGACACTATTCGGCGTTAGTCATTTCGCGGTGTATGGAAGTTAGCCAACGCGACATCAAAGCTTTTGCCACCTCATAAATAAACACTACCTGTTGTACTACACGACCAGAACTTAGTAAATTTAATCTTGTGTGCTGTATTGTCAAAATATTAATCTAGTACCTACTAACATGAAAAATAAATAGTCTATATCCCTATGTGTAAAGTTCGTAGGTAGTTAACGTTTAACCGTGAGAGTATATTTGGACTTATTATGAGGGCGAAAATGCTTACCCGTTGATTTGACACATTAAAAACGGATGTCTATATAATATATATTCCTTCTTGTTACACTGTTGCTAGGAAAATAAATGCTTCACAAGATTTATATGCAGATATTCCGTTTAACTCGGTTCGTTAGAACACGTTGGGACTGCCAACGCGGAAGGCCTGCACGTAACATCTACAACGATGCACTTCATAAGCTCCCTTAAAATATTGATATTTCGAATATCAAAGGTATTAATTTAGACGGGCAGGGGCTTGGCTCTGCGCTCTCCGCCACTGCAGGAGCATACCGCGATGGACCATTGCAAGCGGTGCGTCTCTTCCGTGTCGGTAAATAGACGTGCGCGTCGTTTCTTAATTGCGAGCTGAGGCCGATGCTTTATAAGCTCCATAACGTCCGTCGACGTGCGTCTCGACTGCGAAATGTTTGCTTTAATTATTATTGGAATGGAGGGTAATTCTCTATGGTTTTGTTCGGCTAGACTTGGCGATGTTCCGAAACGAGTAGCGATGCAAATTGCCTTGGCTAACGCCCAACGCGGCGCTATCAGGCCCAGTAGCTTTACCGCGTTAGACCTTACAGACTCGACTTGACTCTTGACCTGTAGGTACATATTACCTCTTTATGTCACGCGTCTTCAATGGTGAGTGGTTACTAACCACTATATATTTTACTCGTCCCATGTAGTTTATGTATATGGTACTTCTTATAATATAGAGTAATTTATTTTTAGGTATATTGTTTAAGGTAATTCATTCCTAAAGCTGTTTGTGATAAAAAGTTAGTCATTTCCTAATATAGGTATATCTACAACAAGTAAACAGTACAGACTTCGGCCAATATATTTCCTTATAGTGTCGTCCTTTGAATGCTTAATAAGAGAAACTCCTTGCGCTGAATACAAAAAAAAAGAATATACGAAGTTCATTCAACTGTTTTTTTTATCTGTGTACTTGTTATCGATTATATTATGTTATTCTTTAAGAACTTCAATCACCAAAATAACTTATTTACGCTAATTTTATACTTAGATCATACTGTGATTATAACCTACCTAATATTTAATTTAATTTTGTCTTAAATCATTTCTAATCACGTGAACCGTTTAACTCGATACACGTTGTAAGACGTCCCTAAATTTAACATATTTTAGGTGGCTGCTAAGATGCTTTGTAACAAAAAAATAACTCATACTATTATGAAACAATATTTTGTAACTTTGACAAAAATAACAAATAATTGTTCTTATAGTATTTATAAAACCTTGTTTACTACAGCTAAAGCTTTCACGTAGACGTAGACCCCTCAGTGCCCATAGTTTATGGGGAAAAAAGAATTTTGGAAAGAAATAAGAAATAATTTTAAAGTTTTTTGCTGATATCTATTACTTAAAATATTTAACTAAAAAAAGTAAGATTATTATTAACAATGGATACGTTCTCATTAAGAAATCAAAACGTCATTGAGTTTATCAATTATTTTGTTATACTGCACAAATAGTAAGAACAAAGTAAAAATTAACTGAGACAATAATTATAGTTAGGTACTAACCTACAACTATTACAAGGTGATAATAATGACTTAACACAATTTTTGATTTTTGGATTTGTGTATACAATAAGCAGTATACACTTCTAAAATCTGATACCACGCATCAAGTTAAATGAATATAAATAAGCAAAATCCAGTTTCACATCTGTACAACGTTGATATTATAATATGGTGTACTATATGTATTTAATATACATGATTATAAGCATGGCGAAAGGAATAACCTTTTAGACGTCTTTGGCAAGGTCGATGTTGTCTGCGTAAACAAGCCTAGCGGGTTGAGCGCTCTATAATTAGGATATTTAAATTTAATATTGAGAATAGATTTATTTTATTTTTTTGATAGAGTCACTATTTCAATAGGTACATAAGTATGTACGCAATTACGTTTTCCTTGAATCTACGTATTTTTACGTATAGGTACCTGTAGGTACAGATTTATACTTCTGAACGTCTTAATTCGTTTATTATTATAGTAGGTATCTACTAAACCATTGCATAATAAACAGCTACTAAATAATAATAAATATAAAGATAGAAAGAAAGTTTACCTGATAGTATACCTTTATACAATACATACAGTACCTACTTAAGATTAACTAACTAGGTAATTACACAAAGCCTCACGATTGATTCCGAGAAGGGCATGGTGGAGTAGTCACATGCGCAACAAGTGGACTTATCGCACTGGTGTATTCACAGCGATAACATTAAAATACAGCTCGCTCACTATCGCCTTCTAAGAAGTCGTCCGTCGCGTCGCGTCGCCCGCCGCGCGTCGCGGTCATCGGCGGAGCTGCGCCCGCGCACCGAAACACCGCCACCGCGACAGGTAGCTCTACTCTAACGGCAGTCTGGCTTGAGAATACAATTTTCGTTTTAGAACAAAGTATAACATGCCATATATACTTTCTCTTGTCATTAAATCTAGCATTGATTAACATAGAGAAATCTATTCTCGTGGATGCATTACAAAACTTATTTTAACAAATTGCAATTATTTGCACACTTGCATAGAAAAATTTAACTCGTTCTTCTTCATTAAAACTGTGTTCGTGCCAGTTTTTTCGATTATGACCAATTTTCTAAAACGTTCACTCAGTATCTAGCTGGACTTACATGCTAAATGTATTATTTAGTTTTAATTAAAGAAATACTATCTACATGCCTTTAAGTTACAAAGGTTCATACCGGTGCAGTAATAGGATTAAATAATGTACTTATGTAAGTAATGATAACAATATCTCCTATACCTATTTAAAGATGTACAAACTTACAGGTAATTAAACTCAACGGTTATTAAAGTATTGTATTATCTTAAGTATTGTGGAAAAAAAAACAATAATGTAGTAGGTAATTTATAAATAATATCACTGAAATAAGTTACCAACGAATTGATTAATGTAATGTGATCTAATCTCTTACGAGACATTTAATATTTGCCGATGCTAATGTGACAAAGCTACTTCCATGTGTGTTGTCTGTACTGTCTGTAGCGTTAAGTATCGTGCTACGAATGTGTTCATTAGCAAATTACACCCTGAGGTTGCGTCACAAAGCCGGTTATTCCTTGAAGCAAATTGGCTACAAGGTACTCACTCAGTTTCCACGCTCTGATTACTGGATGTTGGCTCTAGACAGCGTCTTTATCGGCACCGATCAGAAACTGAGCTCAACGGGAGTGTTTTGAGAAATCGATCCAGCGCTAGTGCTAAATTCTGATCACACGGTAGCTAATTAACCTTATTAGGAAGGAACCTTTATTACTATTTCGCAGTAGGTTTAATTAGTCATCAGTAACCGATTTCAAAAGAAAGACCACGTGAGAATAACAGAAACATTTTTTTTATTTAAGTTACTTAACAATTTCACATTGTTAAAGATTGATAACAACTAAGTTGTTTCGTTTCTTGTATAAAAAGAATGGTTTTTAAGATAATAATCTTTAAAACATTAAAGTTTCTGAGTATTTCTATACCTAGGAACATTTTAATAATGTTAGCAATATTGTTAGTAATCTAGTATATTATAGTTTAACTAGACTAAAATACATATCTTCTGACTAAAATACATATTTGTGGTAGGACATAGAGCACAATATTTTTTATCTTAAGACCTATGTAAACTTACCTATGTTCACAAATAAATGATGTTTATGATTATGAATAAGTGGGTATTCCTATGAGGATCATCAAAATACTTGAGGCTAAAATTCTTCTAGGATGACGTCATTCTTATAACAAAAGTGCAGCACTTGAATATTTAAAATTCTCGAGTGTTCCCTACAAGTGCATCTAATTTAGAGTCTATCCGTACATCAACATGATATTGTATAGGTATAGTGCGGGTTCACCAATAGTTCCCTCAAGGGCAGATCTTTGTTCGTGTTGCGCTGCATTATCAAGCCTTGTAGACACAGTTGGCTCTCATCGTCTTGTGTCATCGGTATTAATGTGCTTCCAATAATACTTGCCATGGTCAACAAAGCTGCTTGTTGCGATAACTGAGACAAAGTATTCATGAGACCACACCGAGTGGGCCACCGGGTTCATGTGGAAAGTTCTGTTTTGACCTATCAACGCATTTTTGTTTTGAATACCGATAATGCAGGTTGTAATTTGAATTGATAATGATTATGCACAGCTAGGTACATAACATAAATATTATGCTTATCATAGATATCAGGGAATAAGTTAAAATATCGGAAAAATATAGGTATTCAACGATGCATCACTATAATAAAACTAATCAGGTAGTGTAAGAAGGTACCTTATTTACGAGTAGGTACTCGTATGTATGTACACTTCGTTTTGTGGGTTTATTTTGTTATTCTATGGATAGTTTTAATGTTTAATAAAAGTCTTCTAGATCGTCTCTTTCTTAGGATCCTCTTTGTAGCACATAATTTTATATATTTTTATGCTTAACATGTAGGTGCACACAATATGTACGAGTGATGTAAATTTACCTATGGCCGACCAATTTTATAGGTATTTTAATCAATTCAGCTCGTTTTTTACAGAGGCGCGCATATAGGCAAAAAGGTACTGCCTTCCCTGACAGATACGAATTAGTGAAACTAACTAGGATTTTCAAAAATGTCTATACACACCCTACGTGTTTAGTAAGTAAGTAGGTACCTACAAAGCTTGCATGTACCTACTTACACTAAACCAAAACCTGCTGGTTTAAACTTTAAAAAAAATAGAAAAATAGCTGATCGTAAATTAATATTTGTTTAGATTTGTGGGAGAGCTTAAAAAACTAGAAATACAGTCACTTGTATACCTATATCAATTCAAAGCAAATAGTTTTTCGTATTGAATTTAATATAAAAGAAACTCTTTTATTGCATGCATACTAAATTCAACCTGTTAATAAATCAAAAGTGTACCAACAAACATTTTGAACATACAGCATATGAGATTAAATTGCGCAGGTTCACGACTGAACAACCATCGCGTGCACCTGCGTGATACAAATTTCCTCGCACTCGATCCACCAAAGTGTCCTAAAAGTCGAGTAATGCGCATACAACGTCATTCATCAAGATGTTTACGGGTATCTGTACCTACTCTAATGTAGCTAAGGGTTGCACACTTGGATTGAACATTTTTTGAAGCGTGTATCTAGAGTAATCGATATCTTCAATATTTTAGGACCACCTACGAGTAGTTTTACCTACCTATTTGTTGCTACCACAAGTGCTGTACAGTACGGAGTACCGCTACTCCTATTACACAATATTTAACTAAAGTACTTTTTAACGAATATTAGCTCATCACTTCTTCTGTTCTTTATATTGTGAGAGCGGAGAGTATCGCCATGGTTAATTGTAGGATCAAAAGGGGTCAAGTGTGTATATTGACAAGCGCCTTAGGGCCAACGTCATGCTCAAGAAGGCCCGACCCATCACGTCAGCTTTTCATTACAACGAATTTGCGAATATTTTTTTAATTAATAAATATTGTATATTAATTCTTTGATGTCTACACAAAATGTGATACTATCGGAACTGCTGAATGTAGGTAAGTCTACGTGACTTCTAATGCGAATATTGTTGCTAACAAACTTTGTCTACTTTTTCAGTTGTAACCTACACAAAGATTAATTTATTGCTAATAGTAATGTCGGCAGTTGTATAGCTTAATTATTATATTATTATTATATTGTTAGATTTATCTTCGAGGAAGGTTTAGGTAGGACTAAACCTGTACCGAATGTACAAACTTAATTATTCCTTCACTTCGAACTCAATGTATGCGATGATCGTCAATGTCTGTTATTTAAAATCATTATTGTTGTTTTAACCCGATAGGCCTCTTGGAAGGGTTCACCGTCCATTTTTCCGTCATTAAGTGTAGATACGATATGTCTAGTTTCATTCAATTTCACATGTGCGACCCACACTGAATATTAGCTTTTATAAATATTGTATACGCACGCACCGCTTAACTTATAATAATGTTATTTTTTCCTTATAGAATTATACAGTCTAATATGTAAGTAATATCTATATAGAGTGATTCATAAGAACCTTTCATGCATTAAAATTATGTCGAGACACGTGTACCTACTCTATCTTGATTTGTTTGATTTCTACGTGATTAGCTATCACATTATACTTTTTTAGATAACTATATAATGTAATTTAGTTTGATATATTGCAAACCATGGATCGCAGGTCGCACTATAGATCACTACAATAACCATAGGTCACGAAGGCTGTCGGTCTTCAGATTGCCATGGTTTTTAGAGAAATCCAGTTTGTTTTTTGGCTATTTACTGGAAATTTGAGATAGAGCTTAGGCGCTCGGCTCGTAGGGCTCTACTACCGTTCCACGATAATGGTTGACGTGTTAAGTCCGTGGATTTGTGACGTTGTGCCATTAACCGAGGGTTACTACTAAACTTAATGTGGTCAGGCCACATAAGCGGCTGGTTAGGTTAACAAACCTGTCACATGCCGTGGGTCAGCATGGTAGAGTATGTCCTAATTCTTTTCTCGACGAGACATTATAGGTTGATTTTAGTATTAAGGGTGAAGATAATATTATATTCACAATAGAAGTCAATGTCTTATATCCATTGTAGCAGGATTCTTGTGCTCCTGGTATTACTCATACGATGTCGCAGTGCGGTACGACTCAGTCACCGTGGCCGTTTGCTACTGTATGTGCCTTTATTGAATACTGATAAGTTTACTCATACCACATCGTGAGTTATTGTTTTCATATGGCAATACTTTAGTCAAGGTCGTGCTCGTTATACTCATATTGGAAGATTTGGTAATGCGCGTAGTTTCCTTGCCCGAATCAAAGTTTATGAGTTTGCTAGTTGATTCTGTAATTAATATACCAACCTACGTGTTTAATATTCTACGCCTTACGTTCTCTTCACTCCGGTTTTCTGTACCTAGGTAGGTATTATAATAAAAATATAAATATTGCAGACAAATTCCCATAAACAGTATAAAGTCCTATTACTAGTACAATTTAAAAAATTAAGATAAGTAAATGTATAAAGGTACCTCTAATCATAAATACATCTCATTTTCTGTCATTTTTTAGTTTTGATCAGGTGAAAAGAAATCCGTTGCACATGGGACTTCCGAGGTCGCACGAAACCGCCCTCTACTACAACTAGAGTTGCCAGGCCCAAAAATAGAAAAGCCGGACATAGATTCGTATTTAGTCGGACATTTTGCCCTGAAAGCCTAACACTGGTTTTGAAAAAATTGGCTGCAATTGTGAGGTCGCGAGACATGCGTGTCCCAGTGAGTCGCTCGCGCGCTTTCGTTTCGTTCGGCATATTTTTGCGGGACGTGGTTGACCAAAAGCCGGACAAGCAGGACTTGTATGTATTTGGCAGGACACGATTGTAAAAAGCCGGATATGTCCAGCTAAAGCCTGACACCTGGCAACCCTAGACACAAAGCAACTCTCGATGTAATGATTGCGAAAAAATTAGGGATGTAGGTACCTATGTTAGCTTCAGCAAACATACTCGACACATTACAAATACAAATACAAATACAAATCCTCTTTATTGCACACCAAAAAACATTTTACAATAACAATACTTATTTATAGAGTAGTACAATTGGCGGTCTTATCGCAGCAAGGCGATCTCTTCCAGACAACCGTGAATGGACTGGAGTGTCTAGTAATCACAAAGGGCCGTCTGTGGTGCGCTTAAACATAACAATAAATAATTATTTATTTAAGTATTTTTATAAATAATGAACAACATTTAAATAGATATATACCTACTTAATAACATATAATACATACATACTTCAAAATATAATACATAATTAAGCATAAATATATACATAAATAATAATACATACATAATATTAATGCTATAGGAAATAAGTTATGGAAGGTGAAGAAAAGTAAATACACAAGGAAATCGGGTTTATTATAGTGACAAGTAGTGTTCTTTTAGGAGCTTTTTAAATATGGGCAAAGATTGTGCACGCCTGATAGATACCGGCAAAGCATTCCATAAACGCACTGCTTGAACAGCGTAGGATCTATCCAAAAATTTTTTGGTATGCGTTGGCGTTTTCAATCTTAGATTCTCTGACGATCTCAGGAACCTAGAATGTGTCTCATGTAAGAACTCAAAACGTTCTTTAAGATATTGTGGAGTTGAGGGATTGAACAGTATACTGTATAAAAGGAAAAGTATATGAGCATTACGGCGAAGGCGGATAGGTAACCATTTGAGCTGTGTACGAAATTCAGATACATGGTCGTACTTGCGCAATCCAAATATGAATTTAATACAAGCATTCTGGAGACGCTCTAGTTTGTTCAGTTGGTCTTCAGTGACATCAACATAGCTGACATCAGCATAGTCAAGGATTGGAAGAAGAAGGGATTGAGCAAGCGCAGTCTTAGTAGAAATGGGTAGAAAGTTTTTCAATCGACGCAGGGACCCCAACGATGCAAAAATCTTACGACTAAGCTCCTGCAACTGAGTATTCCATGATAAGTTCCTATCAATATAGATCCCCAAGTTTTTGACATAGTCACTTATGGGAACGTCAACACCATCGCAAGTAACTTGGGGAAGCAGAGACCAATCAATTTTTGAGATCGTCCTGGAGCTTCCAACAACAATTATTTGAGTCTTATTGGGATTTACTGTCAGACCATGTGCCTTGCTCCACTCGCATATGCAAACTAGATCCTTGTTGATGTCTAGAACACCCTCCGCCAGCCTTTCCAAAGGAACTTGGTTATAGATTTGTAAATCATCAGCATATAGGTGGTAGGAAGATAGAATATGACGAGAGATGGAATTTATAAATATCGAGAAAAGCAAAGGAGATAAAACGCCGCCCTGAGGCACGCCAGCAGATGTATTACACCAAGAAGAAACGGTTTCTTCTAACCGTATCCGCTGCCGGCGGCCAGACAGGTATGTACGAAACCAGCCAATCTCAGTTGGAGATATGTTAAGTGAGCGAAGCATAGCTAACAGAACGTCAAAATCAACAGTGTTGAAGGCATTGCTGAAATCCAGCAACGCGAGCACTGTCAGCTTGCCATCCTCCATTCCCGACCTAATATCATCCGTAATATGAACCAGGGCTGTTGTGGTGCTATGGCCGGAACGGAAACCGGATTGGAGAGGGTTGAGGAGATTATGTTTGGACAGGAAGGTATTAAGTTGGTTATGGATTAGGCGTTCCATAACTTTTGAGAGGAAACAAAGGACATTACAGTATTAGGTAATGATTTTTTTAGTCATCGTTTAGGACATGCAGTTATAGTCATCACCCTGGCGTGCCTATGATCAATATCCGCTTGTCCATTGTGTAAATTGCGAAACTGTATTACCTACCGATTGACCTGAGGCTTAGGCTCGCGACTTGTGTTCTCTGACAGACTAGTGGTAGCTCTAAATTGTGAATTCTGATCTAGGTAAAGGTGGCCAAGATTCATAAATAGTACAATCTCTGCGCGTCGTCGTTTTCGGTGTAAAGTGTGGACTTAATAACAAACCTCCAAAGATCACTGTCCTGGAGCGTGATGCAAATCCCTTTGTGTTCGTCAATCGAACACGAACCAAATGTTCGAGGCGCGCTTGTTCGATTCTCGTAAGTCCCTCGTCATACTTTACGGATTCGTGCTCGGCTCGTGCTCGGCTCGTCTAGCCGCAGTGGAAGACGCACCTTTAGAAAAAAAAATGTTTTTGCCAAATTTCTAACCATAACGTCCAAAATTAAGTAAGTAGTGCTTGGATGGATATTGGTTTCTGCGTGTTGTACAGAGCTAAGTGAGCGTCGATGTTGGCGGCACGGTGGCGGCGGCGGCGGCGCCTCGTGCCCGTCGTGTTTACGTCTAATTTAGGCGCGAGCGCCGCGACGTCGCCCCCGCGCCTCCCGCGCGCTGTCCATTGAACACGCCGGTACGCGCGCGGTTATTTCGGCATGCCGAACGCGGCACTGCGACGCCACGGAATATCCTCACTCTGCTACTTTCTTGCGGCGTCAATGTAGGTTACAGAATAATATCGATCTGTTCATCTTAAAGTTGTCACAGTTGTCTTTGATTTATCGAAATACCTACTGCATTACAGATTGTTAAATGGAATAGTAATGTACCAAACATATCTATTTCTCAAAGCATTTGAGTTTCATTTGAATAATCTGGTGATAACAGATAAGTAGCCAATACTATCTGAAGAGAGAGTTGGTACCTAGCTAAAGATGCATTGTGGTCTACGGACCTATGTCTTTAGGTGGAAGTGGAACCAATATGCCAAGTAGGTACTCGGAAATTAAACATTAGGTAATATCCTCGTCTCCCCTCTTGCGACGACCAGACCGATATCGAAATATTGTCCAATAATAATTATGATAGGTAGAGTACTTAACGAGTATTAAACAGAACTAATCTACGTTTGTAAGTAACTAAATAATGAATAACGTTTGTACCTATTTCTACAATTCTTAGTCAGCCGTAAGTACCTACGCATTTTTAATTTAGAAGTGTGTACTTTTAATGTTTTTATTTTAAACATGTTTACAATTTATCAGTGGCTTCGACCGGTGAAGGAAAACATTGTGGGAAACCCACACACTCATGTAATAAACTCGGAAACATGTGGTTAGTAAATGTCCTAAAACAGTAAGGTTTATACCTACCTACTTACAGAGAAAATCATCATTTTAGGGTGAACTTTTTAAATGATGGTGGAATACGATAGTTTTATACCTAGCTTCCCGGCGCGACTTCGTACGCGTGATTATCCTACTTCAACGCCTATTCTACTCTACCCTACTCTACCCCTACCCTACTCTACCCCACTCTACCCCTACCCTACTCTACCTCTACCAATACCTTACCTACCTACCTCTACCTTACCCTACTCTACCCTTACCCTACTCTACCTTTACCCTACTCTACCCCTACCCTAGTCTACTCCTACCCTACTCTACCCCTGCACTACCCTTACCCTAGTCTACCCCTTTTTATCACCTTTTAAACCTTCCCTGGACTTTCACACATATTTCAAAACCAAAATTATCCAAATCAGTCAAGCCGTTCTCGAGTATTGGCGAGACTAACGAAAAGCAATTCATTTTTATAGATACCTAGATTATTATTAACCCGGCAAACGTGAGTCTTCGAGAAAGAGAGTCTCAAAAGGAAATCCATTTTTACGCGTCTCTGAAGGGTCACCATATTCACGATAGTATACAGTATACTATTTATTTATTATGTCCTCCCGAATTTCGGCCACAGCGGCCAATCTCAACGAAGATTAGCCTACGTAGGAGATATTATAGAGCGCAAATGTGAGCGCAAACACATGTGCACTCTCTATTCCTTCACTCTCATAGTCCGACCGGAGAAAGATCAGGCAGAGGGCCAACGGCTCTACTTGCTTTCCGAGGCACGGAGTAAGTGATAATATTAATTTATAATACGCACATAACTTCGAAATATCAGAGGTGCGAGCTTTGAGTTCGAATTCAAACCTGGGACCGCTGTCTTGCCAGTTAACGGTCACCACCACTAGGCTATCACGACTCATGTCATATCTACTATATTGCCTGTATAATTAACTTATAATTTTATATTCAAATTCTTTGCACATGTTTATAAAGTTTTATGTGTCCTCTATTTTACAAAAATGTACGTAATATTTTCTGGGAAAGTCTGATAATTATATTGCCTACGTTATAACCTATCTAAGTTACGATTTTGTGACTTGTTACAGAAATTGAATTAAATTAATTTCGTAAAAGTTTCTCTCCTAATAATGCCTATAAAATATAAACTTAAATAATGCCTATACTTACGTACAAATTAATTGATATAGGTACCCGGCACCTAAACAAAATAATTTTATTTAAGTTTACATATACATAAATAATCTAGACAAAATACAAAGAGACTCGAGCTTCTAAAACCTTATTTCAAATTTAATCTGTTTGAAGTGACGGGATCGTCCGTTTTTCACCTCGAAGAGTTAACGAGCCCATGTCCTGTGATGTTACCGCGGCTAGCCTTGGAGGCTGCGGTGCGATCTGACTTCTCGGAATCGCTCCAAGCCGGCCCCTAACCCCGCTACCCCTCGTAATCGCCTTTTCTGTCAGGACACGCTTAGTTGTTTATGGAAGGTACCTGTGAGAGCAGCCCATCACAATATCGATACCTGCCGGAATCTTTTTTTAATATTTATGAATAACGGATTTTGTTACTTACTCTCTTTCATAGAACTCTATTTTCGTAATAACTCTTTATAAGCGAGTAGTTGTATAACGACAACTACATTAAGTACTTTTTGTCAGATGTTAATTTTAGTAATTGTTAAGTAAATTACCTATAATTGGCACTCCACGTCACGCTGCGTTTCATTCACACACAGCTAGAGTTAATGAAACCTTATCGACAATTGTTTTTTGAATTTGTTGAATAAATCCCGCCAGTTAGGTACCTATGTTTTAATTTTTTTTATATATTTGCCACTTTTACAATAATTAAAGCCGATGTCATTTTTATGAAATCTTATCGATACAATTTGCATCGTCACTAGCCTCTGTCAGTTCAACTTCGGCTCTTTTTATTTTCTTTTTGTACACCTGAGTTGTTAGTAACAAAGGCATTGATTTTTTCTCTCGGCTCCGCCTCGGCCTTTGAGTGCCTCGCCGCGTTTCTCGGTACCGGCGCGGCGCCCGCCGATCATTCAGTAATCTTCGATAACCTGTCGATAGCGCTCTCTGTGGTTTTCACCAAGGTGCTCTACTTTTACAGACAAAAATAATATTTCCGCATGCAGCATTTCCTTCCGCTAAAATTGGGCGTGGTTCGCAATTACCTATGTAATTAAAAATGCACATTCCTCAATACTTACCATAACCTTCTGAAATAACGAAACCGTCTCGAAATAAACATAATTACGAGTATATGCATGAAAACTAACCGATGACAGATACTTTACATGTGTCAAATCTCTAAATTGTCCAGTTCCTGCACACTTTTAGGGTAAAACTTTTGACTGCGTTATGTTATAATGAAAAATAAGTTTCCTAAACAAAAGTGAAAAGCTAGTTTCGTGAAAATGCCCAAAAGCTCCTTCGAGCTAAATTGCTCTACATATCAAAGAAATGTATCGAAAGTGATGCTGCGTTGTGCTAAACTGCAGTCTTTTGTGTAGGTAAATCCATTTATGGGAAACAAGCTTAAAACTCTGCAAAGACATCTTCTGTCATTTTGAGTATCAGGCAGATTGGCTACATGACAACATGTATCTAAAAGTTTGACACAATAACTAATAAAGTTATTATTAGTTATCGTTATCGTTACTGCACAGTTCTAAAGTATTGATGAGTAACAAAATTCTTTGCTGTTGAAAAAAAATATGTTCACTCTCACTGTGTTCTTTGGTGCAGAGCTTTCAAATATCATTTAACTAAGGCTAGTAGGTAATATAATGGCCGGAGTAATCGAATGTAGTCAAATTCTCAGTTATTTCGGCAGGTAGGAAAGTCCAAAGTTCACGGCGCTACGCCGGCGCAGCAATGCCTCAGGGGTTCATTCATTCTTACTAGTAACTAATAATGCGATTTCATATTATAACCTTGAATTGTCAAACAATCGTAACTGGGACGAATGTTATGTAAATCAGTAGTGTAGTGACATTTTACATCTTAGTAGCGAGGTGTCTTGAGTTCCCTTCTCTCCTTTAGCATTTCGCAACCTAAACATGCCTTTGTTGCGAATGTTCGATTGTCCTACATTCGAACTTTTAACATTAGATAAGTAGGTAATAACTAAACATAAAAAACTAAACGTCGGGAAAATATAATCGCGATTAATACCCGTTTTATTAATTTAATCATGTATCTAACTAATTAAATACTTAATTTTTGAACTTCGTAATACCTAGTTAGCAAATAGATAACACTCATTTTCATCCTTCTTTTCGGCTGTATTAAGTGTATTTAAAATTGTAAGACGATGTTATAAAACTGGTCATGTAAATCTAATCGGACAGCTTTAGGTACGGAAATCACCATCATTGATTGGTTCGCTCCGTCCGTTACGTTATGTTATATTTAGTTTGACACAAGTAATTCCGCGTTTGAAAAATAATGTGATTAATAATATAAGATTTATAGTTATTAGAACTACATTGTAAAAAATAATCTTGTGGCCGCTTTATCCTGTGGTATCAATGATGATGTAGCTATAGCGCAAGAGGGTTCAAGGACCGCTAAGTCATTTAGTAGCCAGGTACAAGCTACTTGCCCCGAGGCGGGCCGCCCGCCGATACACTCGTTTTAATTCAGTTGCGTGTGGGAAATAGTCTTTCGTCCTGTCGCTAAAACTCTAACGTGACATAGTGTGCCTTGGGTAAATTGTGCAAATTGTAGTTTAACATAAATTTACAATTATATAAAATTTTACACTTATTTAAATAATGCCTCGAAACCCACGACAAGGAAAATTTGTATTTTTTCAAATTCGTGTTCAAGTTTGTTTTATCATAATTTGTGTATTTTTATAAACACGGTCAATTTAGATAGGTTAGGATTTATTTAGAGATCCTATTCTTTTTAAAGTACCTAATCTTTCAGAATACATCACTTAGGTACAACGTCATTTAAGAATACTTATTAAATGATAACATAACATACGTCCACCTACCTACTTGTATTTTCTTGTTTCTAACTACATAATTTTAAGTGCATTATAATATGATAGGAATGCTAGTCGATAACGACAACTTCATCGTGCTATTGACAGTAAAAAACGCAATACAAATCACATCTCGGGCCGATTGATGAGGTAGGTAATGTGAAGAAAGTATGATCGTCGGGAATGATGAGTCGTGAGTTAGAAGTTCTGGTCTGAGTGAGTGAACGGGATGCAAATACAAACACACTCGGGTCCAAAGTCCGCGACCGCCAAGCGACGCGGACGGCGGACAGTAGCCTCGATGCTGCATCGATGCGAACTTGACAGCCGTGTCCCACACAACTGTTATTTAACCGTCTTGTAAGCAACTAGCTGCATGTAACAAAAGATTTAAGTAAACAAATGTTTCTTACCAAGCAACATAAACAATAATGTGCACTCGGTGCCTCGGTGTACTAATTGGCATTATTCAATGAATATTGGTAGTACCTAATTGTAATAAATAATTAATCTTAGTGATAAGTTATGACTTCTAGCGTAAAATAGCACTACCTACTTCAGTTGATGTAAAAAGGGTGTCCTGCCCACTGTAACTGCTTAGTTCCTGTCTAGGCCTACATCAAGTTCCGGTGCAGCAGCAGCGAGCGAATACCGACCGCGACCATTAGAGCTTCCTGTGCGTCCAACCAGTGAATGGGCGCACTATCCGCGACCTGGCTAGCGTTCGCCATATGAATGGCTGTGCGTACTGCACAATGAATTATTCGTGTCAGACGGGCTTCCGTTGGCGCCGGACACATGCGACGAGTTCTGCCTTTTTCGCTGATTAACGTCTAATTATAGGGTACAGCTCTCCACCACATGACTCCTAGTGACTCAGCCCGACTTAATAACTGCACAATGCCGTTCGGGACTTATTAGTAGCTGTGCTCAGTTTAAGAACATTGTGAATTTAGCTCAGTGGGTGTAAGTTCATGACTGCCTAGCAGTGTATACGCATTACTGATACCTACTACTATACATGACTGATATTCTTTGTAGGAGTACAGACTGTCTCTGACTGTGTCGTGTAGTTGATTACGAAACAAAATAGACATTGTCTATTTAATAATGTTTCAATGACACTAATAATTACCTGTTTAATCGTAAATGATAATTAAGTCGTGCCTCATATCTACAATTGCTGACTGACATTCAGTTGAACGTGTCCACCACAACCTAATTTTGTTAAATATAAAAAAATACTGGTACCAAAAACATTTTTAATAACAATAATCCAACATAAACCCATCGGAAATATTATGGTTAGGTTAAATTAAGGTTAGGTTAGGTTCCATATCCTATGTACATTAAGACTTTAGGACTTCTTTCTTTTGCCAGAGGTGCAGTAGGTATTTTTTTACTTTAGGTACTTAGTTAAAGCACCCTTCTTTATATCGCTATTCTGGAATGGCAAGACATAATTCATTAATAAATTTATACTTATCAAATAAATGTAAAAAATACTTCTTTAAAATTGTTGGTTTAGGCAGCCATTTTAATATCAAGTTGAGATAATTTGTAGGTACTTACGTGATAAATATTTGGTTTCTGGGTATCGTTTGGAAGTTCGAAGGAATCGAGATAAAGCGTTGTTCCGTCAACCCGGATGCTAGCTCAATAGAGGCCCCTACATAAATGCCTCAACTCTGAGCCAGGTCACGACGTTGCTATCCTTGTTACACGCACGAATATATCGCAGTTCCTCCATATTAGGTTCCTCCTATATAACATGCTAAGATCTTTAAAAAGTAATTGAACCAAGTACTAAGACCAACTTCGTTTCAATTCATGATAAATGGCAGTTCGACCTGCTAAGAGATAAGTTATGTGAATTATACAACAATGGCTCAATGTACCTTCTAATATTTTTAATTTGATTCACCTCAAAGAAATGACAAATCATTCTAGTGTTCACTATAATATTCTCAGATAAGGCGAATGTCGCGTTATCTCTTTACTTTCTAAAGCTAGATGAAAAAACACGTTGTTAACCTCTGGCAGCGAGAGGCAGGCCACAGCGCGGCAAGGCCGACCGGTCCAGTTGCCGCCGCGCCCAGCCTGCGTCCGCGCCGCTACCGCCGCCGCCGTCGTCACTGATGTGCGTGAGTGCGTAAGCACCGACACATGTCTATAGTAACATAAACGACTAAGCACATTTGCTTTGCAGATAACATAATAAATCTTATTGCAACATTAAAATCAAGACCTATGACAATATAAACAATAATGATGGGTTAAATATTGAACAATATTATATTATACTATGCTACTATATATTGTACTATACTGTACCTATTCTGTGGTTGTACACACGGCTACACATAAAGCTACACAAAACCAGTAGGAACTGACCTCGCATTGTATATGCTCTTCGTACAACAAGACGTCAGCTTATTCTGGAAATCTATTTGTTTTCGGATAAGACTTTTTCTTTTACAAACTTGACTGACATACTGTACCACCAGTTGGCACTAATTTAGGTGGCTGATAGGAAGATAACGTAGGTAGGTACTTAGATGACCTAATAAATGGATCAATATCAATTTAACTATTTTCACTTGCTGAAATAAAGTAAGAACGCCAAGCGAGCTGTTAATGAAGGCGTTGGACCTATAGCGGCTCATAGCGGTAAAATCAAGTCATTAAAAATTATTCGCAGAATTGAGGTTTGTCATCCAAAATAAAAGTTCAAAGAAAAGTAAGGAGTTCTAAGAAAGTTTAAAGAGATTGCGATAATTCATTAGATCGCCTAAGGAAAATACTTACGTTATATACGTTTTGGCTGGAACAGTAGATCCCATAATAAAATCATCGGCCGGAAGTCGATGCGTCACTAGTGCGTTTTCGTCCACTTCTGTTAGTGTGAGTGTAATGTGCGCTCTTCAGTGTAGGTAGACAGGCGTAGACAAACAGTATGATTATTATCGCTGCTGATTGTCAAGCATAATGCGAAAACAACCAACTGTGCAGGTTAGTAACACAGTCTTTGATTCGAATTGCAAAGTAAATCTAAATTACTTAACTGTTCTTCAGACGTGTTCTTTCGTGGTAGTTAGGTTACGTTTTGCTCTAACGCTTGTATAGTGTTACTGATTATTAGTGTGTGCGTTTATTTACGTACGCGAGCGCCGACTCGTCCGAGATTCAAATTTAGAATGCCGTCTCCGCCATGTTGTTCTCGGTGAAAAACCAACGATCCATCGAGTAGAAACCGTGGACCCGTCGCAAAGATACCGTGGCAAAATCATTTAGGAATTTCCATTTACAGTTTTGTGTTGTTTACCTACTTTAGGTAATGCAATTAATAAGTCATAGCTATCAAGATTTAATAATATAATTTTATTATACTCAGTTGTGTCGATCAGTACCTGCAACAGTTTTATTTTGGTAATACTAGGTATTACTGATTACCTATACATTATGTAAAGATCCCTTCGTTCCCGTTGCTGCATCAATAGAATCGCTATTCAAATGTAAGAAAATTAGTAATTTTGGAAAATAAAACAATTATTTTAAAATAACAAGTTCGACGCAGGCCAAAATTCGCAAATTGTGAATTAACGTCATTTTTACCTCGGAAAATATTCTGCATAAATCGTTGACGTGAAGCCAAAGAAAAACTCACAACATGGTGTATCGAAAGTGCTGCAGAAGCAGCCAAAAACGACTGTACCAAAACTCTACTACGAACATGACAATAACTGACTAAAATCTGAATCTGACCGATCATTTCTTTTTTTCGTGTGGAAAATCCCTTATGAGGACCATCTCGACCCAGCAGTCTGACACATCATCATCATCATCATTTATTAAAGAGCTATGCTCTTGTCGATGTAGCTTCTTCCAGCTCTCCTTATTACCTACATAACTCAACAAGATGTATGAAACTACTGTTTTTTTTTGCGATTTCAGAGTTGGTCCCATAGTAAAAGGTGTTCGTAATGATGAGTTTAATGACTCCTTTCCAGGTTGTCAGTGTTTTAAAAATAACCCTATTAGTAACCCTATTATTAGTACATGTATTTGGTTATAATGAGTTCAGTTATTAGTTCATCTGCTTCGTTGGTCTAGTTGTAGCAAGCGCGACTGCTGAGCACGAGGTCCTGAGTTCGATCCCCGGATCGGGCAGAAATTCTCAGAAGCAGCACGGAATACGGAATTTTGCCGGTTATAATGGCTATAATAGGCTCGCCTCCTATTACTTGAGACTTATAACATAGCCGGCTTAACGTGGGAGCATACACCTCTTCCTACCCCTTCTGTTGAACACAGGCATGACTTTATAGTTATCAGCCTGATTATTACGGAGTTACCTGCTAGTGGAACGTACAGTTTTTGACAGCTGTTTGTATACTTTGATGAGCAGCTGCGATGTATCTCATTTAAAAAAATATCAGGACAGATTTTATATAGAAATTACAGATTCAACACATGTACGGTAATGTTAATGTTTTGATTTATATTACCTAACTGTTAATGAGAAGTTCCCGTACCTAACCTTTGAGTTTGTCTTCAAAGCAATTAATAACGACATGAACTGAAACAATTGGTATTTTAATAAAACCTGCAATAAACTATAAATAGTGATACCTACCTACCTATAAGTATTTTCTTATTGGTTTGTGTTAAGCATAGGCATTGGTATAATGTTTTGTCATCGCATGATCTTATACCACTTGGCACTTGGTAACAATATCGCATACAGTTATTAGATGTAGTGAAACTGGTTTCATATTTATTGCATAACGTAGCGTCTAGTCGACATTAATGGCGCAGTTTTATTTACACAGATAATGATCACTGAGAGTAGAACAATGTTTGCCAACAGACGCTTTGTTGACGAAACGACACACTTCGGTTAACGGTACACATACGTACCCACCTACTGTTTATGCTACCATCTATTGCATTACCACTACAAAGAAACCATTTGCATGTCAATATTGTGTCGATATTCCACGATTTCCACATGAGGTGCTGATTGTTGCACTTCGGACGTTTTCTTAATTTGTGAGGAAAGGATAGCTTTCATTTGTTTATTCAAATCATAGTCAACTTGAGGATAAACAGAATATGAGATGTGAACTTAGAACTCCCTAAATACCTACTTAGCTGGTCCGTTTGCTTAATAGGTATAGTAATGTGAGTGTAGCATGCATAGAGTCTTGCTTTCGGCGATGTGTTATAATTTAAATGTTCTGATAAGGGTACTATGTCATTTCTGCTGTGAAGCTATGATAGCCTCGGCCGTGGGTTTGAAACTCAGGCACGCACCTCTGACTTTTCGGATTCATGTGCGTTTTAGAAATTATCACTAAACTTATTAAAACGGAAACCAGCACAGTGTGTAAAAAGTAATGTCAGAGGCCTACGGGTGATTTAAACACTGACACCAGGTTCTTCATCAACCATGCGATATAGAAAGACGAAAGGATACCATTTCTGCTACTTTCGACCCCTCATGACTCAAAATCTATTTAACCTAGGTGCCTACATTCTTGCAATGCGCAATGTTGTGTGTCTATTAAGTAATTCTCCCCCAAATATCTAGTATCCTTAATTTATTAGGTACCTACCTAATTGATTCTTGAGATATTGACGTCCATAAACATTTTATTATTTGTTAAAAACCTAGATCATTTCTAGGAGATCTATTTATTTGCATACTTTACAGCTTTTTCATCAAAAAAAATTACAGTTTGACAAATCATAATTTTATATTAGAATCACATAGAAACATGAGAATTGGTATTGAGGTCATTGTGTATAAGGAAAAAAAAAACAGAAAATGGGTTCATAATAATTATTGAAGACAAAGTTTGCGGTTTGTACCAAACGCAAAGTATACCATAGATACCTGTAGGTACGTGTATCGCATTAATAACGTTAAGCGCAAATCCTTGTAAATTGTAAATTAAAGGTTTTTTTTAAATCAAAAAGGTATTCGTTCGACCACGAAAGCACCACAGCAAGTAAAAGATGCTGTGGTCTATGATGTGGTATATCCAATGGAACTTTGACCGTATCGGCCAAAGCCGTCCCCTAGATAAATTTAAGTGAACATCATGTCGGAGAGGCTCTGTCCGGTGGATGGTAACTAATAGCCACTAGCCACGTTCGAAGTACTTAGCTTAATTGTTGATAGGTGCTAGTTTTGTAATAATTAGTCAATTTTTACGCTTTACATAGGGAGAATCGTTGGTGCTATTCTTCCCCGACACCACATTTATGGAGAAATAGAAAAAAAGCCTTCTTTTAATCCTTATTATGACAAGACTTATGTTCGTACTTAATGACTGAATATAAAAATGGATACTAAAAATAAAATGATAGATACCTTAACCAAAACATACTTGTGGTAAAAAAGGAGCCAAGTTCTTCGCTTTAGCTGATATAATAATTAAGACTTAAATGGGTGCTAAGGTGCCAAGATCTATAAAAGTTCCTTAAGTGGTTGCTTCAGAAATAATGTACAATGTGTTTCAATTCCTTTAAAGATTTTTAAAAAAAATGTCAGTAAATTTGTAACTTGGCAAGGTTTCAAATTAATATAAGACTACAATTTTTTTTAAACTACGAAAACAAGTACAACCGAAGGGCTTAAAAACAAATCTGAATCCGCATAATACCAATCAGCTGCAATAATGATTCTAAACCACGAAGCAAAACACGATTCTAAACTGATTCTAATATAGGAATTTAAAAAAAATATTAGCTTTCCTCCAGGGATATCATCTTAACAACATAAATTGTCAAGTTGTTTTGGTAGTGCGTGGCTCAGGGTGCCCACTTTCCATATACTTATTCGAAAATAAACTTAAAGAAGTTTATTTTTTATGTTTATTATTTGACAAGCTAGAGTCGTTTACTCTTATCAGTTGTAGAGTTCTTTTCGCCAACTTAGTCGCCTATTGGGTTTAAGTCATCTGTTTCTTTTGGTTGGTTCTAGAACTTTTAAATGTATTTGAATAAAGGATTTAAGCAAAATGTATTCACAGAATTAAGACTATTATCATTGGAAATGTTTTCACTTCCTATTTTTTTCGGATGCTACGTGCGGCTCAATTACTTAACTGAATAAAAACATAAGTACTTTCATTTCATATTTCATACCCACAATGATTGCTTAATAAGTATTAGGTATAAACTTATCTTTCCTATAAATTTATCACTTGTCTTGAACGACGCTCTACATTTGTTACATATTTTTGTAACCGCACATGAACTTTATTATGTAATCAATCCAGGAATAAATAAATCTGATTCGTTTTGAGGTTACTCGGTTTCTGCCTTGTGTTGTTGTATCGGCGTCTATTGTGTAGTCTTGTGTGCAAGTGGAGAAGTGGGAAAATTGCGCAACAGACGAGGATGTACGTCCGATATGACGCGTATCCGGTGCAACCAGACTCCAGAGCAGCGTCTTATGGCGTACACGCACACGGCACACTGCGCAAGCGTCTAACAGATGCTCCTTGCGGACACTCGGTGTTTGAATTGTAATGTAACATCGTGCAGTGTCTAGATTTAAGTGATTTCAATTGTAACTGATGCGGGCTATAATTGAGTTTATGACGTCAGCACGCGATTTAATTCTAATACAATGTTTTGTACATTATTACAAAGCAAATTGTGGATTTCATTTGAATAATTAATTTATAGGTACGCACCTGAAAGAGTTGGTTATCATGACTTCATTAGTTAATAAACCTTATTTCCGTAATTAATTGGTAGGACTAAACATGAAGTCAAGGGTTTTATCTAGGTACTACGTTGGTTAGACTAGTGATAAAAATGCCGAAAAAACAATTTGTTTTTTCTAGGCTTACAGCAGATCAACAACACAAAACAATGTAGGTAGGTATGAGATTTTCTATCCGGTTAAAATAGAGCGACACATTTTATGTTTATTTACTATTTCTACAAACTTAATCATAATAGGCAATAGTTCACAATAAAGTACGTGATGACAAAGAGTGAAAACATTTAATTATCTCAGTGTAGTCCCTGTTATATATCGGCACGTATACCTACTACATAGCTACTATAATGTATTGGCATCTGAATGAGATTTAGCAAGCTGCTACTCAACCATCATAGTTATTTTAATGTTTATGTTACGTCGACGGACGCGATGCCAACTTTATTTTCCATTTAATTGAAACACGAGGCATTTCACCGAATTCGTCATATTTTGCTCGCGAATCTGTTTACGATACATAAGTACTTTGTTTGTGATGCGAGATTCATGTAGTTTTGAATGGCAAAAAAGAATATAGGTAAGTTTTGCTTCTATATTCAGTGTCTCATTTGTATCCGTCCGCGTTCTCGATTAGTTACACTGTCAAAATGTAGCGTCATCCTAAAATAAGATTCTGGAGTGATCAAATAACGCTCAAGATTTAAGGGTCCCGAAATTTTAAACTTCGAATCGAAGTAGTATGATTAAACGTTTTGTAATAGGTAGTAAGTACCTAGATACTACCTACACAAGTCATAATTATGTTATCTATGGCTTGATAACATGTACCTATGTACTTACTAGAAGATTGATTAAGGTTGCATTGACTTGGATTTATTGTTTTGTTAGCATTCAAACGGGACAGTAGGCTGACAAGCATCGGTGGCGTGTTATCGTAAGACGCCAACACCGGGTGCGTTGTGCAAGAGTGGAAGGCCTTCGCGCGAGAGAAATGGCGTGCCGTTTCCTAACCCTCCTTGTCATATGGCGATTGTTCGCTTGCATGTATTGCTAGGCATTTCAAATTTTAATTTTGCGAGGCTTTGTTGTGCGTAGGTCATGTTTGTTGTTGCGTACAAATAGGCCTTCTGAGTCCCATTTTGAACAACCATGCTATTACTGCTCATTAAAATTTGTAACTATCGTTATTTGAAACTGATGTATTTATGATTTATCAGATGCCTAAACGCACACTACAGAGTGGACCTACACAAGTATTAGTTTAGTTAGTTTTCACTGGAAAGTATTCCTTAATCACATGTTTAAGATTAAAACGAGGCTACGCATATAACCTGAGGGATGATGATGTTTCGACGGTGACATAACGGCTCAGCACAGGTTATACTTTCTCTTTACTGATTCATAATACGTATTATCTCTGCGGACTGCGGAGGATACAAAGTCGAAACGTAAACACTTTCTCATTTCAGTTTAGCTATTTTTTTCTTTTAATTTACTTGCCTATGTGAAGAGATTTTGAATTTGTACCATAAGATGTGGAATTATCCGAAACATAAAACAGATATCCGCGTTGCCAATTTCAGTCAACTGTGTTCTAAGAAGATTGATTACGTATTTTGCCTTCACAGATTGTGGGCATAATAATGTGAATGTGTACAAACAAACACGATGAGCACGAGTGGCGAGTCGCACGTTAGATATTACAGTTTGGCTGGTATGGTATTATGCAACTTGACAACTCAAGTGTCCAACCCCCTCCCCGCGTTCACTGTAATTACACACTTGCCCGCACACCCCGTCGCCCGCGCCTCTGTACACCTGAAGTAGCGTGATGTATGACTAACATTAAATAAAATTGCAAACTAGGTACATACATATATTTTTATTAAATGAGTATCGCCAAATTGTCTGCAATAATTCAAATAATAGGATGGAATTAGTTTTCTTACCTACTCGTGTTAATTTTTATTTTCAGTTGGTGATAGCAAAAATGTTTAAACGTAGGTAGATGGTGTACCTAGTATCTGCGTGATTCACAACAGTACCTAATATTCTGTATTTGGCTTACGATCTCTAAGTCTGTTAAGTTAGCTGCAAGCAGCTGCGAGATGATTTTTGCGTATAAAATATATTTATAATAAATAAAGAGCCCGATAAGCATTCTACGGAAAACACGTTGCTATCTTCACACACTTCGAGAATCGTGGTGCGTACTACCTATATTAGCTCGAAACAAATAAGTGTTTCGTATTTCTATGGTAAGGAATTGGATGTAAGGACTTGTGAGAGTGATGTGGAGTTGTGTTATTTAAGTAAAAGTTTTCATAGTAAGTAAGATGACCAATCATTTAATGACTGGTAGGATCCTAATTATCGGATGAAATTGGACAATGTATTGTGCATCAGATCCTAATTTTGTAATTATTTTTAGGATCTGATGTACAAATAATGCACAATACATTGCCCGATTTCATCTGATAATTAAGATCGGGTCGGATAGGACCCATTTAACCTAGTAGACAAATGTGACTAACCTTAGTTGGTGGCCCAATCTAGTGCTCGGCGGCCGCTTGGCTCGGGTCGAGCGCGGTTTGTCGGAGATCTAAGTAATTCATCTAAAATAGCCGATCTAGGTGCGTATTAGGAAACCATTGTATTACCAAGAATCGGAGTGATCTGTACCTACCACGCAACTTATTTTATCCTGAAACCATTGCGTGTTTCAGAGCTCCGACAGTTCTGTATTACATAATGGTTTTAAGCTGAAATGCATATTAAAAATCCATTGCGCAATACAGCTCGACGCCGACGTCATAAAATTACAAGAATTTTTATAAATGATTGTACCTAAGTATTTCAAATTTCAGAATTTAAAAGTGAAGTACGATTTTTAACCGACCTCCAAAAAGGAGGAGGTTCTCAAGTCAATGCGATTTTTTTTTACTACCTAATTTTAGTTTTTGTTGGCACACCGATTTCTCTGTGATTAGTGAGCCGATTTGAAAACTTAATTCTTTTTTTGTTCGAAAGAGTCGCTATACTCTCCGATTGTTCCCATATAAATATTGTGATCTGATGAAGTTCAGAGAACGGAACTCCTTATCGATTGTAGCAAACCTCTCGTAACTACTAATTTCACATTGTTTGTATGTGTTGTTGATGACCAACATCTAATGCAACGGAAAAGATGATGTACCTATCTTCGCAAACGCAACATAATATAATATCACCAATATAATACCTAATTTAACCATACATTTAGTGGCGATTTTCAAGACATTGTTTCATCTTTCATTTAATTTTTCATTCAATAAATGATAAGCCAGTAGAAATTGATAAGTTGTTTATAATTAATAACATGAACTATTTTAATTTATTTGTAAATGGACGTAACGTTTTATTGAAGTACCTACATGACTTCATACCATAATTTTATTTCCATGTGAGTTTTAGTTATTTAGATTTTTCTTCAAATATTGTTACGTTATATCATTATACACACACTACTAAGAAATACGTTTCAAAGATAGCACGTTTCATCGAATGCATATAGGCTTGGTACAGAGTCTGTACCACGTAATAGTTTTGAGATAAATTATAAAATACTAGCTCACGCACGAGGCTTCGCCCGCGTGGTATTGTTGATAAATTGAAGCCAACACGTGGCTCCATTGTCATAAGTACATTATTGTTGTTTTTCTCGGGAACACTACTTTTTTTCGGGATAAAAGGTACCTTATGTCCGTTTCTGTTGACCTGACAACGTATATGCAAAATTTTAGGGTGATCGCTTCAGAGTTTTAGGCGTGAAAAGGTAACAAATAAACAAACTTACTGTCGTATTTATTATAATATGTATTATTATAGTTAGAAAGAAAATTAGGATAGGATTGCGTGGTGTAGATCATGTCAAAAAAATATTTTATTTTGTTTTATGATATAAGTACTTGCCTTAATTAAAATATAAGTTCACCAATAATAGGTTCCAAATTCTGTAATGTCTCAGTATGGGCTAAGGGATTGGACGTAGGGTAGTTAGTACCTAGGTAAAGATATTTATATTAAGACTGAGTCACACAATGCTGTAGTCGACTGTACTAAATATTTCTTCTTTTAAATGTTACTAGTATTTATATTAAAACAAAATATTAATCCACGAGGCGGATGGTAAGGTATAAAACAATGGCTTCTTTCTATAAGTATCTAATTAACTAGGCATAGGAAGTCATATAATATTACCCATTGAAGTAAAATAAACCACGACTTACGTAATCGTCGCCAAGTAAACTGTGACAACAATTATTGCAGCCTTTCTATAACAGAACGAACTCAATCACATAATAAGTACCTAGATACCATACGTATATACTTACCACCCATTGATAATAATATCGTTGCCATCTTATTTTTTCTCCATTAGGATTATCTTAATCTCTACATTACTTACCTACTCTTCAAAATAGTCGAATATAACCTCCAGTCAAAAATGTATAATGTGTTATATATAAATCAATATAATTATTTATGTATATTACCGACTCCTTTTATACTAAGTTGCAATCATCTTCACTTTAAAATATAAGGTACTGTGGGGTGATAGAGCCCACAGTTTAGGAAGGCTCAAACGCAGAAAACCGTTTAAAATACATTTGATCCGCGCCATATTCGCGGTACGTATGAAACATATTCACTTAATAAAATATTATATCTACCTCGCACCTACTAACTACTTATACACGTTTGAGTATAGGAGTTGGACCATCCCGGTTGGTCACAAATGTCCAGCTGGCGCTGCCCCTAAAGGTTACACATAGTTAGGAAGTAATGAGGAATTAAACGCAGTTGATAAGTAGCGGTGCAGGTGCGCAGCGTGCCACGTACAGGTGCTCGGCGTGACATCGCTTACAGAGTAACAGCTGATAGCGCGCCCAAGTTCATTACCGTTCCGTGCAAATGGATTTGCCGTGGTAATGCCCCCATCCGCTTTCCAATGCAATAACTTTTTTATCTAGACTAGTAAAATGCAAAGTATTAAGTAAAATTTAATATTACATGAGCATATCAATAATCATTTTGCGCATTATGGTTGCCAAAATATAGCTGACTGTCAAAATATGATCATAGACGAAACCACGATTTTGATGGCTGCCTACTTTCAGTGTAAAGAAAGTAAAAGAGTCATTCATCATGGCGGTGGCTATTCACTGGGTCGCACTCGCACACTCCGTGTCCGGTTTTGTCTACAAATTGGTCACATCGACCGCTAAGTGGGAAGATTTGGCTCACACGATGCCGATGTTGCTAACGGGTTATTAATGAATGCTTTACTCTTCACAAGTAATGCTTTTGTTCGCAAAATGTGCCTAAAT
The DNA here is from genome assembly GCA_936450705.2 of Protodeltote pygarga. NCBI lineage: Eukaryota > Metazoa > Arthropoda > Insecta > Lepidoptera > Noctuidae > Protodeltote > Protodeltote pygarga. The sequence goes on along the minus strand of OW388249.2, from coordinate 5,989,505 downwards.
TAATTAATTTTTTTTTCTTATTTCACATTGAATTTTCCTTTCACATAGCAAATTCGTTACATTTATAAATATAGATTGAATTAAATAATTAGATAGTAGATGTTAACGCTAGGTATGTTTGTTTCCAGTCACATAACGAAGACGACGACATGGGATGACCCTCGCAAGACACTGGCGGCGCAGTCGGTGGCAGGCAGTGTGCAGCATCAGAGTACCGACGCACTGTTGACACAGGCAGCCTCTCCACCAAACATCCCCAACACACCCACACCAGGTTCATATCTAATAATCTGGCTAAATCATACTAACAAAATATAGTTGCATTAGACCTTTGCATTAGACAGTTTTTCTGTTGTCCCACGTGTCACACGGGTCACAATGTAGTTAACACATACCTTTATTAATTGGTTTAAAAACGATAGGTACAGATGAGAATTCTTGTAGGTATATAGTAAATCCGTAAAAATCTTCAAGATATTCGCGAATATCGAAAAATCTGAGTAAAAGATAGATAGCATAATACAAGGTCACATGATAAACTAGCGTGGACCGCGATGAAAATAATGCTCGATCCTTCTCTGTATGAGATTAGGCCTTTGCCCTGCAGCGGGACAGTTGCCTAAAAGCTGACTAAAATTATAAAAAATGCGCAGTCCTCTCGTCCCGTTTCCTCGAAATAATTTGAGCCGTTTTAGAGAACGCGATTTCAATAGTTATCTCCGTCAAATTAAAATATATTTTCCGCGATGATATCAGTAGTTTCACAAAGGTGTAAATGTGTAATATAATTAAAATATTTCATACACAACACAAGGAAAATAATAATTTAAAAAATCCGGAATACGACTTCCATCCCATAAACAATATTTTATCTAACCAATTACCTACATGAATGCTAGCATTATTTTAATTAATGATGTAAATAAAAATATAAAATATAGGTATGTATCTGGATTCTAGTACCTATCTGTAACCATAGGAAACGTTCCATGCAACATAATGACGTCCATGGCATTTCCATAACAATAAAACATGTTTATAAGTAACTGATAAGTTTAAGGATAATTGTTTAAACCTTAATAGGACAAGCGTGTATTCGTTTTTAATTATAGTTTATTACATTATTAACTGAATTGACGAATGTAATGCATGATACTTAAGTACCAATACTCAATAGGTATTTTTATTAAACGGTTTTACTTAACTTGACCTAAATATTATTTGGTAAAAATTTAGTAATCGATATTTCACCCCCTTCCTGTTGGCAAATTAATCTGATATTTGGTAAACAGCTTTAGTTTTGATGACAAAACCGTGTTACGTAAAAAAAATTAAGTGCTTATAATATTTCATGTATCCTTGATCTATTTGATGATAACGTAATAAAAATACTCTAAATAGGGTTTGCGTCCTGCGCCTGGGCACCGCTGGATCCACTCTAGTTAGGTACGGCACTGCCCACCAGCCATAGGTGATGGGGCGCCCATAAAGCGTTTTCCACACCATAAAGAACAACTTTGATATAACTACTCTTAAAAGGCAATATACTTAAAACTTGTTTTTTATTTAAAATGTGATCTCAGCTTTTTTCAGTCAGAGTGGTTAACAAGTAAGTATATTGTAGCCTACATTGTCTTTTATTCTGAATTCAGTTTTTAGTTCACGTGATCTAATTGGCCACAGTGGCAAGTTTAAAATTATCATGAAACTAAAATAAAAACAAGTAAATAACCCGAATTCTAAAACTGATTTTATGACGGGAATTAACGCGTTGTTTCCGTCGGTCGATGCGAGACGAGCGTTGAAAGGTGTTCGGAAAATACATCGGTGTCCCGGCGCGGCGGCGGCGGCGATTTTGCAAAGCCTATTAGCCTATTTCAGTTGCGTTGATAACTTTAATAGATTAGCTTTTGTCGGTATACATGACCTATGGTAAAAAGTAAAATATATACTTTATCAGCATATGCTGCTAGCTGCTGCTGCTGCTGAGTCACGAACTAACTTACTCAAATTACTTCCAACCTTAAAATATTAAGGTTGGAAGGGATTTGAGTAATAAAATAATAGTAGACAATAGTCCTATTTCTGAGTTTTTAATCATGAGATGAGCAAATTAATATTTAGGGAATGACAGAGGCTTGTGAGCGAACGATATTCTACTTCGAACCTAATTCAAGCGAGTCAGGGACGTAATCAAAGTTCAGGGTGTGCGATTTGTAAGTTCCGCAAAGAAATTAAAGTGGACCATAGAAATATTAAATAAGGTGGACCTATATCAGTCTATTAGGTACTTATTTGATATCGTGATTTACCTTTATATTATACATATATTATATGACTGATCAAGTCAAAATAAAGACTAGGCTTTATGAAAGGTTATGCTTTAACAAAAGATCATCATGGTGACTAATGTTAGATACATTAGGCTTTGTGAATTCGCGTCTCGGCGCCCGCGCAGCACGCTACCGCCGCCGCCGCCGTCGGCCATGGCGCCCGCGCCTTTCAGCGCCTTGCGAGTTGCGACACATCCGCTTTACACAACACCACAGAGAGACCACTACCATACACTAATTATTAGATTATAGTGTCCTACTGCACCACGATTCCATGTGTTATATGTACAGGTACTTCTTATTTAATGTTGTCTTAATAATATCTCTACAAAAACGAAACATAATATACTGATTTTCCTTTACACATTTAGAGAAACGCATACGTCCCTTTGTGTCACGAAGTCATTGATCATGTCATTCTTTTGCATCCTGACACTAGTACAGTGTCTGCTGCACGTGCTCGCCTTCTGCGTTAAATTAATGTTATGATAGTTTAGGAAGTACGTGACTTATTCACCTATCAGATCACGTCTAGAGGCAATGCGCTTGCGCCCCCGTCCACCCGGCGCCACTCATCACGGCAAGTGACACGATTACATCTAACTTTATCATCGCCATACTACACAAACACCTATGTAGATCAGGTGACAATACAAATAATTGTGTTTTCATAGCGCGTTCCTCCATAATCTTATGAAGCGATAACATACCATCACAATCACTCTACTCGTACGACTAAATATCTTTCTTATTAACGCATCTTATATCTTTTTATCTTGTACCTTTCATGATTTATCTATCTATAAAAAGTGTTTGGAGTCTGTAATACGTTCGAACAATGAAAAAGATACATTTATAATATTAATCTCGTAGTTCTCTAGAAATTTAGCAGTGAGTAAATGTGCAAGACGGCAGTAGGCGGCCGTAACGTAATGCAACGTAATATCGCGGTTAGTTGCGTCGCGTCGTCGCCGAGCGAATGTACGCTGTATTGACGACTGTTGAGTAATGATGATTGTAAATAATGTGTAATTAGACTACACGGAGCGCACAAAGGCAACACAGTTAATAAAGAAATTATCTAGATAGCAACTCTGATAAGGTGCATTGTTAAAGAAGTACCTACCTACTAGGTATTCAGGCATGCCTATTTATAAAAAAAAAGATCTGGGTACCTACGTATGTAAATTATTTAATACTCTGTGTATTAAATAGGAATTCAGAAAATAAGCGTCGATTTCCATCTCTTCCGTGGCAATTGATGAAAATATTGCAATGCACAATGCACGTGTATCTTAACCCAGTTAACTTAATGGCATAGATCATACAGTTTATAAACATGCAGAACCCACAACTAGGTATAATGCACTGTGCAACCTACTCTGCGGAACACTTACACCTATTAATTAACATCTGGCTATTGTCAAAATTGGCTTAGATACTAATATTATCATAGGATCTGTCGGGGTTGCCCAGACTAATAATGTATAATTGATTCCATTTAACATATAGGTTTGGTAAGTAAAATATTTTGTATATAGGATTAATGGGTGAGCGATCCTGAAGATTTTGACATGATAACTCAGGAAACTGTACGCAGGAAGTTATTTAATATTCAGCGCAATTAAGGGAAGACCCGATCACCGATCAGAAATTGACTTAGTCTACTGCTTTTCCCGAAACATGTACTGACAGCTTATGAACGTGACTCACGTAATACCTAATAATATGTGTAATCACACAATTAGAATTGAGCAACGTTAATAGCGATGATATTGGCGATCAATTAGCCGCTCGTGTATCTGTGAATTGTTTATGAATGATCGCTTGTTTGTTGCGCTGCGCGGGCGCGTATACAAAGCGTGAGTGAGCACGCGGGAGAGGCGTCAGGCGGGTGAGGCGGTGAGGTGTCCGCGACACCGCGCGTGCGTCGTGATTCATTTTTGGAAGCGAGTGCCAAGTGCTGGGCAGCTCGCACTCGTCTGGCGCCGTTGTTTCTTGGAACGAGCTCTCGCCGACCTTCCCGTTGTCCACCTGATTCTCAATCACGTGTGCGTACGTCTTAGTTCATAATGTGCTGGCTTGCAACTAGTCGCTGTTGAGAGAATCATTAGTTGTTTTTCTACAAATAACAAGTGTAACGTTTCAAAGGTACTGATTACGTACGTTTGATTGATTTCAGCAGCGAAGAGTACAAGTAGTAACACAACGACGGATCCACTAGGGCCCCTTCCGGATGGTTGGGAGCAGGCCGCGACGGCGGAAGGTGAAATCTACTTTATAAATCATGCTGCCCGCACCACATCCTGGTTCGATCCAAGGATACGTAAGTATACTATATGTTAAGTGAATGTTTAATCGTAATTATCTTGTACAATTAAGTATAATGATGTGCTTTAGCTATAAGACAAATTCATGGCGATATACCTATTATATCAAAATTCTAGGATGAGAATGTGAGTGCGTGTGGTGATGAGCTATGTTTGTGTTTTCAGCTCAGCACTTGCAACGCACGCCGGCGGCGGGCGGCACGGGGCCAGACGGCGGCTGGGCTAATGCCTCGCTGCAGGCTTGCCAACAAAAGCTGCGACTCCAGTCACTACAGCTCGAGCGAGAGCGCCTTAAACAACGCCAGCAGGAGATAAGACTCCAGGTATACACGATTTCGGAATGCAGTTATGCTTAGCAGTAGTATAATCAGTTCCTTTCCTTGTAAGGAAAAGTAATACCATGATAGTAGGTACTTGCATTGTTAAATCTAAAAATCATTAGCAGAAGCGGAAGAAACTTATTTTACCGTTGTTTATCAGATTACAGTTTACCTTGCTCGTCAAAGTGATTGATTGCACGGCGATAATATATTATTTTGCTGCCTTATCGTTCTGCTATGATTTCAATTGACATACATTAATTGACTCGTTACCACATGAAAACAGAACTAGCGGAGTAATCAAATCTTGCCTAGAGCGCTATCCAGTTTCCACTGCAGTATATTTGTCTACCGAATACCATCCTTTTTCTTGGTATACCTATCGGTATACGATAGGATCCGGTTTAGGAAGTTCATACAGTATTTTAGCATCTAAAAGTTTTTTTTCCAAAATTTCAGCAAGAATTAATAATGGCGCGACAGTCGTCATCGATAGTTTCATCGTTGGCGAGCAGTACGGGCGTGGCGAGCACAGAGCTGCCGTTGGACCCGTTCCTCTCGGGACTGTCGGACCACCAGCGGCAGGAGTCTGCGGACAGTGGGCTGGGGATGGGAGTACCGCATTCGTACTCTATGCCACACACGCCGGAAGGCTTCCTGGCGGGGATGGATGACAGAATGGACTGCACTAGCGAGGCCGGCGCCAACCTAGACTCAACCGACATGACGTTGGCCGACAACCTTGACTCTACTGACGACTTGGTACCTTCTTTACAGGTAATTTTCTTTTTAATAACTTTGACCTACACTAGGACTCAGACAGAACGATCGTCGATTACAGAAATGTGTGTCTCGTGAATAAATTCAATTCATAGAGAGACTCTTGTTAATGTGTAATTTCATGTTAGAGACAGATTAAATCGACCCATCGGTTACCAACCATAGGGTATTGTCTGTGTGTATGTATAAGCTACATAATTGTAACAGTGCACACCAAGATATTTTTTCTACACAAGGGTCCGAAGGAGGCATTAGTTTCAAAGTAACTTTTGAATCGACATCAGTTTTCTGGAGATATGTTTTTTCAGGGTTTTTTGGGATATTCTTTATAGATCTAAATCCGATCCTTTCCAAATCTGAGCAGCCGAATACTTATAGCTTTTCTTGAGGATCGCCGTTCAGTGTGCTGGCAATTACCAAATTATTGGCTTGTCTTCTACGACTGTTTCTTTTTTGAACAGCTCTCACTTACTCCAATTTCTTATATAAGTATGTAGACGTTCTTATGCACTAAGTGCGTCCATTTTCAAAATGTCATTTACTGTTACCAATTAAATATACATAATTTTACGAATAAGTCACGGGCAGCAGATAATGCAAGTAATTTAATGTTAATCATCTGGATAAATGTGTACCTACTGTCTTTACATAACATCATCTGAAGATTTGGTAGAAAAATGACCTCTTAGTAACTAAATGTTTTACTTCGGTCTTATTAATAATGTAAAAATAACATGAATGACTCGCATAAATGAATCATTGTTATTAAAATGTAAAAACAAAAAAAATATTGTTTGAAGACTTTCGTCGACTCTATAGGTTTGGAGCAGTTTTAGTGCGTTTTTAAATTAATGGTTATAATGTAATGTAGATATGAATATGAACATTTCAGTTGAACGAGTTCACAAACGACATACTCTTGGACGACGTGCAATCGCTCATAAACTCGACGCCGAGCAAGCCCGACAACGTGCTGACGTGGTTGTAGGTGGCGCCAGTACGCCGCCGTGCGACACAAACTTTCAAATTAGGTATTATAATGTTTAATTTAGCGTACTTACCGCTTTATCTGACGTCGACCGCTATAACAGTGTCGGTGAAAACGGTAACGATGGTGTAAATTTCACTTTGAAAATGACAATTTACTAGCATAACGTGTAATGACTCAATGACTGATGTGGGATTTCATGTGTGCTTATGATTTAGGATAGTTAGATACTTTCCGTACCAGAACGATAGCTACCATGAGAACAGTTAAACCGATGGGGACAAAACAGTTTGAGTCTACGTGTCAGTGCAAGCCAGTTAAGCTGCAGTTAAATGTTATTTCAAGAGGTTTCCGCATCGGTTTCACTATTCCTGTACTTTATCTGCTCGCTTTTAATGCAGAATTGGTTTTATCTCTGTCTCTGCATTTATTCGAATGAGATGGGAATACGAAATTGTGTGAATAATATAAGTGTTTCTACTTCCTTGTGGTGATAGATTAGTGGAATCTATGTATGTCTGAGTTTATAAACAAATACCGGTCTACTCATCGCAAACCTTAATTACTACTTGGCGTCCTAAGTATTGTAAATTATTGTATTTTTTACCAAAAGTTAGCAGATTAATGCTAAAGTAATGCAAGGATGTAGTAATTGATATGAGTAGTTTTGGTGCTCGGAGTCTAAGATTTGTCAACCAGTCCAAGAAAATTATGAGCTACGAAAATAAATGCCAAGTAAAGCGAAACAGTAGAGCATGACTATCACGAATGGCTAGTCATTGACGTTAGGTACTAGAGCGCGCCGGTGGCCACGCTGGTGTCGCCAGCCTGGCGGTGGCGGTGGCGTGGCCGTGGAGTGGCGGCGGCGTGGCAGCGGCGCGCGGTGGCTGCAAGCCTTCTTTCGTAGCAGAAAGTAGTTGCGTTGCAACGCAATCATTCGTGAACTAGGTTTCCATATTCTTTTCATAGAGATTATCGGAAATCGTATTCTATATAGATCGGTAAACAAACAATATTTTTATGATATATTATTTTAAAATTAAGAATGTGATAACATCTTGATGTAACAGTGCCTTATTGTGCCTTGATAAAAATTATTTATTGTTGTAATAATTTAGATAATGTTGAAATATTTTTACAATTTTCTATTGTCGAACTATTGATGTAATAGTGAATTGACAGAAATAAACTACTTATGTACTTGTAGAACGTTGTTTGTCAACTTACACCGTCCTTGTGAATTTTCGAGATTATGAATAGACGTTAAGTTTTAATAGTTAATCTTGAAGTAGGTAATTATGTCGGCAACTATTATGTTTCTTACTATAATTGGGTTGTTATTGAACAATTTGAACCTAAGCAATATTCAAATGTATGGGTGCAGCTAGCTAGCTAATTTTAGGGAGTAAGTAGATGATTGGAGCTTAAAATTTTGCCTCTAAGTGCCTTACTCGAAACATTATTGTCTAATACCTTGTGTATACAATAGATTTATTGAATTAACGTTGTGACCTGCAACTAAGCAGGACTCTACAATTGGTGCCAACGAATATAAATTCTATTTTCTATAACTATCTACTGTTACATTTTTAGTATTACTTCATTATTTTTAGTATTCAATTCATTAAATCATCGTTAATCATCAACAAAACAAAACGTTTCAAAATTTTGTAAGCCCACCTAGTCTTTAGATTTTTGTATGAGTGTAATGAATTCAGCTAGCTTGATCGTATAAAATGGAATTAGGCCTTTCATATCAAATGCTACATTGAAAACTTTGCCATATTAGTAAAAGTACTATTATTCTTATAAGACTTTAATGTAATCTTCAGTTATGACGAATAGCAATAAATAGCATCAGTGTAACTATTGTAATATTAGACATAACGGTGCTGGGTTGATGATACATTTAATTCTGTATTCTATAGATCCATTTGTTGTATACCTACTTTATATTTGTATTTGTCGTGTATTAATTCTAAGAGTCCATAAGTTTGGATGCTTCTCATATTGTTCGGTTCATTATTCTATAATGCCCCCTCCCCGTTGTATTGATGAAGTCGGTCGGAGAGAAACTGAACAGCGGTGTGACATTCTGACAAACTCATTCAGTCGTTCCTAGTGTTGTGTCGGTGGCACACGTCGACACATCGGCAAACATTCCATGTTGTAACAGTACAGTCTCGCACGAGTCCTGCCTCTTGCTACAGAATAATATTCAGAACAATATATCAAGTGTAAACTGTAATCAATTATTTCTTAAGTATAGCCTTTATGAAAAACATATCTTTTCAGTCTGATATCAGATGCAAGTTTTCTATGTAGTGTATGTAACTACGTGTATCAATGTTATAACAATGAAATTACGTGTCAAACTTATTAATTTACTATAATTTCATTGTAAATAATTCGATATTCTTATATGAATTAAATAAATATTTGTTTTAATACCTATTATATATTTTACTTATTATAATTTAACAGATCTGTATGTACCTACGTGGTGGAGGTTTACAACTCACTTCGGGGCGTTCTTGTCTGTTGACAAAAGTAATAGTCTTAATGAAATTTTAATGCTTTATTTATTAACAATAACAAGCAGCGCAAGCGCAAACAAGCTTTCTTTTTACATTATGTACAATACTAGATGTTACCATGCTCGACCCAACACCCAACATCTTGCTTCACACAGTTGAATCCTGTCAAAATATTATCTATGTAAAGGCATGATCTACCTACAAAATAATGACAATAATTTAGAATCATTATTATTAATTAATAGGTATCAGTTAGACTTATACCAGACAAGACAGATAGGAAGGTGACAGTTCATGCATGCAGTGATTATGATACTACGTAAGTATTTGTCACCTGATAATTGTAACTATAGTTCGTTTATGATCAATTGAACGAGATGAAAATAACGACAGATTGTGAACAGACATAAAACCGATCTGTCAGTTTCTGCAAACCACGCAAATATATATTATGTGAGTCGTAATATTTTTTACTTTCCAGAAATAACATCATCATCTGCCTAGCCTTTTCCCAACTATGTTGGGGTCGGCTTCTAGTCTTACCGGATGTTGTAAAACTATCGATATTACTGTATTATCTACGATGAATTTTAATATAGAGTGCAATAAATACTAAGGTTACTTTTTATGTTGAAAGAAAAGATCGATGTGCTTCGTAGTCCTATTGGTCAAATTTCAATATAAAAAATTGACATTAAAAACTGAACTGTAATACTTACGTAGATAGGTAGATGTTGGCTCACTACCCATCTAGGATCATTGCATGTAGAGGAAGATTATGAATAGCATGGTGGCAAACAGACATACGAATCTGCTTGATGGTAAGCGCTGCGTATTCCGTAAAATATAGATGCTTGCAACGCCAGGTATCAGGTAAGGGGGGATAATGGTAAGAGGGGACGAATACTGTTATTTCATGCATGCATTGCATTTCATTAATATTCTGTGTGAGGTTGAAACTACTCGGCCTATTCGTGTTGAAACTAGCGTGGCTCTACCACGGTAGAGCTATCATGAAGCTAATAATATTTAGGCACCTGTGACAAATATTTGCGTGGTTTGCGAAAGTGTAGGTACTATTAGGGGTTGGTATTATTATCAGTTTACTAACACATTAATTTAATAGAAACTTGGTGTGTAACCAGATAAAAGCAATTTAGTAGAGCCGATTCATCATTTACACCTTGAACATATTTAAATTCTGCAGACACGTACGTAAAATCATTGACAATATGAAAGCATACAATTTTATAAAATTGGTCATGTCATGATAAATTCGACTGTTAAAAGATAGTAAAGAAGAATAAGTTAGTACTATTACTAAAATAATTACAGTTTAGAAAGTACAACAAAGTTAGGCCCAATTTCACCATACACTTTAACAACCGAGTTCTGAATTTAATTAAACGCCTGAACCAAGTTTAACTTGAATTGATCGCGTTTAGTGTCAGTGGTGAAATTGGCTCTAAAAGAGGCGGTATAAAGCACTATTAGATAGTCTACAGATAGTTAGGTAGGTAGATAGGCTAAGATCACATTGCAAAAACATACCGTGACGAAAAATTTAGTCATGGAAAAAATCTATTGCTACATGTACGCAAATTTTTAATCTCCGGAGAGTGCACCTACAGGTACGTGATTTCACGTGCCTAGACAAAAGCGGTACAAATATCAGGAGGATATTATACCAGTGTTAAAAATTTTTTTTTTAGTACTGCGCCCTCAGTCGTAAACAAAGTCGTTGACAAAAGTTTTTATACTACTAAATACCTACTGCTACTACTACTCGGTTATTTATTTTGTGCTACTACTAAGCTCCAACGTAACTTATTCTACTGGCATTCCTATCACAACACAATATTTTATTCCTACAAATTATCTTACTATAAAAACTAAAATAATTGATTATATTTTACAATAGATTTTGCAAGATATTAAATAAAATTATGGTACATTAAGTTAAATTTTATATGCTTACATAAAATCTAGGGCGTCATTAGACAGAACTATATAGGTACAGACATCTCAAGCAAATAAAAAAAACATTGGTTTTAAGTGTTTCAACTGACATTAACTTAGGCATGGAGATTTTTTTTAGATTCATTAAGAAATAGGAATTCTTAGTTCGTCGTCAAAGATCGTCTTTAATTTTTACAGTAACATGCAATGGCTATGGCTACTGCTAAACCTAACCGATAAGTACTTACAATGATGTATATGGTGTAGGTAGGTACTTCAGCTATAAAATTTGCGCAGCACAAGAGAAAAAATAAATAAATAGTTGAGTTAGCATAACTCATGCACACATAAACAGCAACCACAAGATAGAAAGATCTACATCTACGTACTAATTAGGACAGAGAAGTGGTAAAGTAGTAGTGGGCTGTGTGCTTACTTTTAATTTGTATCGTTCGCTCTGAGGCAGCTCGCGGTACGTGATCAGTTCGCGGTAGTACTCCGCTGACAGCTTGGGTGTGCGAGGCCGCTCCGGGTCCGTAATGTTCACGTAGTAGAAGCCAAAACGTTCGCTGAGGAGTTAAGTATAGTATAATTTAAATAAGGCATAAATTATGATCACAGATCCACCTAATGGCAAGCTGGCGTTGTGGTCTACGGCGGAGGACGGACATAAGTTGGACCGTATCGTTCAGACTTCCCCCCGAATATGTTTCACTGAACATCATACCGGAATATGACAAAGTTGTTTGTTGCATGGCAGCAAAGCTTTTTCAGGATGATAACCAACGTCAGCCGAAGCCGCGGTTTTTGTGGTGATTGTTGGTAGTATGAAACCTTTGTCCCAGCATTAGTTACCTTTTATGATACACAGAGGGAAAGGCATTGGTGCTATTCTTCTCCAACACCATGTAGTGGGCAGAAGGTTGTAAAGCGAAGTCCTATTGGATTTTCCAGGAAATTTCCCAGTAGTAATACGAAGTTTAGACCTTGTACTCAGTATGTAAAACGCTAGCCTTGTAAGTTTTATAAAATAACTAGCAAAATATGGCGGAAAGGAAACAAAATTCACCAACTTCGGGAACCGCTCCTGTAAGGCAGAATCTACGGTAGCAAATGTCTGACTCAGTGTGGGCCAGAAAAATGGAAAGGGTAAATTGATTTAATCTATGGGCAAACCTTGCTCAATACCATGGGCTATAGTTGTTTATATATTAGTGGTAAATACATTTAAACCATGGGTGAAGATATTACCCAACAGTATTGATAGAATCTTTAAAAACTTGCCAAGGTGTTTAGATATCTTATAGTAATTTTGAATTATTTGTTTGAAACAACTCACGAGAATCCAGCTCTCCATTCGAAGTTGTCCATGAGGGTCCACGCCGTGTAGCCGAGAACATTTACACCGTCATCATTGATCACGTTCAGGATCTCACTCAGGTAATCCTATAAAATATATTAGGTACATTTTAAACCAACTTACAAAAGAAAAAATTTAATTCAATGTATTCTACGGATGAAAAAATATTCCATTATTGAAAAAATGTTGACTCATATTTTTGTGAAGCAAATTATTATATAACTAGCTTTTGCCTTGCGGTTTCGCCCGTGTGGAGGTTGGAGAAGGAAAAAAAGTTAGTATGTCCATATTTAGGTCACGATCTAAACGAACACGAAGCTATGCTAAATTTCATTCAAATTCTGTCAGTCGTTACGTACTAAACATCCAAATATCCCCACAAACTTTTGCATTTATAATATTAAAAGGATCTTTTTTGTAGAAAGATAAGAGCATGATATAATTAAGCGATCTTTTGAGTACCTGTACTAGCAGTTCTTTGCCAATTGACCAAACCCTAATTCCCTGGTCCTACACTTGATCTGTGTGTAAAATACAGTACAAAATTTTAACTGCTTCGTTGCCGTAAAATAATTTATTAAAAATAAACAAAAGACTAACGTTGAAATACTTGATGCGGCCATAGTCCTCCAATTCACCGCGGTCAGAAAATCCATTTTCTGTAATGTAGATTGGAGGGTCGTTGTATGTGATCTTACACCAACGTAACAGGTTAGCAAATCCAGTCGGAACCACCTGATGACATTATAAAAGTTAATGGGTGATTCGGTAGTTGATAGAGGTAGTAAAAAAGTAGTTCTCTTATATATACGTAAACGTACCCTGAGCCACTCTGAAGCAGAGTCACCTCCTACTTCCATGGTAGTAACTGCACCAATATCCTTCAACCATGAGGGGGACTTAGCAGTGGGATCTACTCCAGCTCCCGTTATCAAATGCGTGGTGTAGTGGTTGATACCTAAGAAATCTGAAGTTCCTCTAATCCTACGAGTCCAGTAGTCGTCGAACTGCTCTAGACGTGGTTTGGACAGACCCTCAGCCTCGCTTTGACGAGCAACATTTTCTACCATCACTGCTGGGTAGCCACCCTCCACGGTGAAAATTGGGTTTGCAAACCAACCGAACTAAAAAAAGAAAAAAGGAATTTATTTTTTGTAAAATAAAAAGGACTAGTTACCATCATTTTATACTGATTAGTTTCCTTACTTTGAATTGATTGGCCACTTCAGCGAGTGCTATTTGCTCTGCGTTATCAGGGTTGCTGGGCTCGTACCAGATGGAATTGATAGAGATCATGATTCTTCCATTTTGGATTGGGCGATAAGTTTCGTTGTACAAGTGGTAGGCTTCGGCGTGGGCTTTCAGAAGAGTATCGCTGCACAAATAGTTGCCAACTCCATGGCTGTTGACAGCCGGGGCTTTCTTTTCATCACCGTAGGCATCTTCGCAAATTTCATAGGGCTCATTAAATGTAATCCAAGATTTAATTTTGGTGCCAAACATTTTGTAGCATAAATCAGCGTAGTCGCGGAAATAATCAATCATTTTCGGGTTAGCCCAACCTCCAATATCTTGAAATGATTGAGGCAAGTCCCAGTGAAATAAGGTAACCTGCAATATGATATGTTTTATGAACAATTTAATATTATATTACTCAATGTTATTGAATGTTATTATTTTTCACCATTTGCCCTATCAGCCTCTGTCCTATGAAACTTAATTTAGATCAGTCTAATTTGTAGTAGGTAACTTATCAACGTTTTACTCGCTAGTTGCTACTGGCCTATTCTATAAAACTATAGATATAAAACCTGTACCTATTAAAAATATTTATTCTGTGATAAAACATAGTGTTAGTGCTTACAAGTGGTTCGATGTTGTTTTCGGCCAAAGCATCGAGTAAATCATTGTAGTAGCGGATACCGTCAGGGTTCACGTAGTCGATGCGACCAGTGGGCAGGATACGGGCCCAGGACAGAGAGAAACGGTAGAAGTCCACGCCAAGGTTCACCAGCTCATCAACATCTTCGCGGTAACGATAGTAAGAGAAGCAAGCATCGTCGCCATTGGTACCATCCGCAATCATCTCAGGACGAGTGTGGGACAAGCGATCCCACACATTTTCAGACTTTCCTGAAAACATTTATTTATAAATTTATTTTGAGTCTTGGTAGATTATATTAGTAGATTAGTCCACAAAATGTTTATAATTTATTAGACCCTATGCTAGAACAAGCGTGTCTAATGGTTCTGGTCTGTAGGTATGTTATATAAAGTAGATTTTAAAGAGCTATTATATTTAGGTACTATATTTAGGTAGACTAAATATAATAACCTAAAAGTAATATATTAACTGGAAGGAGGGAATCCCGGGAGGCCTTTGCCCAGCAGTGGAACGATATAGGCTTAAAAATAATAATAAATATATGTTGCAGAAGGGTACTAGACACGGCTCGCATAATCAGGAGGTACCTCTCTCTAGAGCAGAAGTAGCTTGGGCCCTGTTCCAGATACTGGTGGGCTACTACTTATATTTTATATTTTTATATGTATATCTTTATTTTTTATACACGTATTAAATGTATGTATTTAAAATTTTATTTTATATGTAGGTATTGTATTTGAATAAATGGATAAATATATTGACTAAAATACTATGCAAATATTAAGTTTTTTAATTATTTTAATTTTGTAATTTCGCATTTCGTAATTTATTTTAATTTGCATAAACACGGCATAAACATGTGTTTTTCCCTGTGTTCAGTGTTGTTGCTATGGGTTTAAGATATGATTGTGCTTTATCCCATCAGATAAAACATGATTGAGTTGTTGTTTCGTCCTCTTACCTACAACTTGAAGAAAAAATGTTAACAGACTGTGACAGTATGATCAAGATGACTCATCCAAACTAATATTATGAATGCGAAAGTAACTCTGTCTGTCTGTCTGTCTGTCTGTCTTTGCTTCACGCCTAAACTACTGAACCGATTTGTGTGAAATTTGGTACAGACATAATTTGGAACTTGAGAAAGGACATAGGATAGTTTTTATTACAAAAAATAAAATAAAATAAAAAATAAAATTTATTCCGGACATACAGCGCCATCTATTGGTCAAGAGTCGAAGTCACTATTCCACGCGAACGAAGTCGCGGGCAAAAGCTAGTGTTTTTATAACTAAAGCAAAATAACACAGGCAAAAACAATTTTGCCGCATTTGCATTCGAAATCAATGTTATGTCATTGTCCACGACAACATTTTTGCCGGATGTAAGCGCAAGCTATGTTGCACTTACTAACACACTCACACACTTTTTTGCACCTACATACACTAAATCATTAGCACGCTATGTTAATATTACTTTGCACGTACTAACACGTACAGATTGGTGTGCGTTTGAGTAGTGCAAAGGAATTATAATCTAAGCCTGCTAACGGATTAATGTCGCTGACTGTACAATTACATATAAAAAATAATTATAATAGGTATTACTCGTTATACCTACACCACCGTTGTTCTGTTTTGTTCCGTCTGAACCGCGGATAAAAGGTCTAACATTATTACAAAAACTTAATAAGGAATAATAATAATAATAATAGTTAATCACTTATACGATCGAAAGACGTGGCAATCAGAGGGAGAGGCCTTTGCCCAGCAGTGGGATGATATGGGCTGACAGTAACAGTAACAGTAATCACTTATACATACTTATAATAAGTTAATCAATATAGTTATGAAAAATTAAGCAGTTTTTTAATATTATGTGAGAATTGGAAACTCACCGCTTACATTCCAGGCTCCTTCGATCTGATGGGCAGCTGTCGCCACACCGAAAGTAAACCCTTCAGGAAATTTGGTGTAGCCAGCAATGCCTCTGTAATATTAAGTAGATATGGTCGTTACTCGCTGTTACTATTAATATCTAATTACACTTTACTAAGAAGGTACTGAGTACTACTTCTTCTTCTTATCGTATGGTTGATGAACAACCTGGTGTCAGAGTTTAAACCGCCCGTAGGCCTCTGACATGGCTTTACACACTATTCAAAAATATCTCAGGTGTGCTGGTTTTATCACGATGTTTTCCGTCACCGTTTTAGCAACTGATAATTAATTTATAATACGCACATAACTTACGAAAAGGCAGAAGTGCGAGCCTTGGGATCGAACTCGAGACCTCTGACTTGTCAGTCGACGGTCATACTACTATCAGTGCTATGGTATATGAGTATATCAGTGGTATATGAGTACTACTGATACTGGTAGAGACTTATAGGTAGGTACTATACCTAGATGTATTTTTCACACATTAAATTACCTGAAAGTTTTATTTGTCATTACCTATCATCGTTCTAGCCTTATTATTACCAAACTTTGTTGGGTCGGTTACTAATCTAACCACATGCAGCTGAATATCAGTTTTCTTCGAAGCGACTGCCTCTATGGCCCCCGCAATCCAAAGGGACACGACATTCTAAAGTTAGATCAGTTGTCAGGATTTTAGATATTACTACACGCTCTAGGCGTAGAAAGAGATTTGAAATGTCAATAGATTCTGGTGAGATACGGTGGCTTAGTGGTCAGAACGTCATCACGGTACGTCGAAGATCGTGGGTTCGAATCCCATTCAATATCAATTGCTTTTTAAAATTTTCTACGTAAGTTTTGTTCAGCTGTTAAAACATTTTTACTTAATACTGGTTATTTCGTACAGAAGAGTTATAATAGAGGAAAACTACAAAAGGCTTAAGCCTTTGAACGTGTCGGCCTCGCCAAGAACACGCATAAAACTCAATGACAAAACTGACGTTATGTTCAGTGCATGCACATGCCGTGAGATTTGTCTACTTTTTTTTCTCAGCTGCCCTTCGGCGTATAAAGATGGTTACTTGCCTACTTAGAACCTAAATTAGGTAACTTATTAAGACGTCGGCACTCGGTAAACCACTATCTCACTCGCACACTGAAGATATAAATTCAGTGAATATACATAGTTATGAAAAATAGCAGAACCAAGTTAAGGAGAACAACATTACTAAGGCCTGATTTCACCATTGCATTCACTTTAAAAACCGAGTTTAATAAAACTATGTTCAGCCCTACGCAACTTGCAGTTCTGAACTAAGTTAAACGCTTGAACCGTGTTTAACTTGATTGATCGCGTTTAGTGTCAGTGGTGAAATCAGCTCTGAGTTTCAGCAAAAATTTCAGCTTGAAAAATTGCATATACAGAAATTCATTTGAAGCAATATTTTGGTGAACCTTTGTAATGTTATTCTCCATAACTTGTTTTTTTTTGCGATTGTTGTTATCAATTATATATTTAGTGATTTTATATTTTCCATGTACAAGTGTGATAAAAGCTTAATGAGTGTCGGCGCCTTGATTTTTTTATTAAGTACCTAACTGGTGAAATGGCGACTGGTCTACATTGGCTCTAGATCGAAAGAAATCGCAATCACCAGCAAACCTTTGCCCAGCTGTGGGATAATATTATCTGACAGTGATAGTAACTGGTGAAATAGAATAATATTTTTGTGAATTTTTTACATGTTAGCTTATTAAATATAATTATTTAATAAGAAATTTGAAAAAACAACTGACACGGATGGAATAATGGAGAATAATGTTAGGTATCTAGTGGGACATCAATTTAATTTAGGAATTTAGTAAATAATAAACATAATAATTGCCATTTATAGCGTTTTTATGACAGCTATAAAAAGTAATTCACCGTGATATCTAGAACCTGAACCATAAATAGAAATCGTAGATATTGCGTTGTTTAAAAAAAACTGAAATTGCAATAGTGATCATTACAAAAAAAAGTGAAAAAAGATTGCTATAATACGAAAAAATTTGTATAATTAGGTATTTGTTTGTAATCGTTTTCTCACAAACGGCTTTCACGAATACGATGAAATTTACAATATTCCCATTTCATCAAAATTGTTTATTGATGAGGACGAAAAAAATCGATCTGGCAGCAGCTAGGCTTATCCTTCTTCGTTTTTCAAGCAACTGTCCTGTCTTGAGCAGAGCTCTTTGTATTTGCTTCGTGGCTCGGGCCCATTGTTCATTAAGGGTCAACAAGACAAGGTAAAATCGTGCTTAAAATATATTCGTGCCTATTTGGGTCTTATTAGACACTAAACGCGTTCAATTGAAGTTAAACTTTAAACGCTAACGAAGGAAGTTAAACTCAGTTCTCGGTTAATTCAATTTAACCGAGTTAAAAACTGCAATTTGCGTAGGGCTGAACTTAGTTTTATTAAACTCGGTTTATAAAGTGAAGGGTGGAATTGAGCCTAAGTCCCATAAAAAAAATAAATCCCATGTAAAAACATGTAATTTTATCAGAATAAAATAAACTTTGTGTTTATAGGTAGGTATATATAGAACTATAGTTCTAGCCTTGAACTAATCATGAATCCCCCATGGCTTCATCTGCGCGGCTGTCACGATATCTTTATCTTGTAGATACTTATTCAAGTACCTGACAACCACTTACAAGTTGTGTAACAGTGACAGTCAATCGGATAAAATTTTGTTATAAAATTGATATCGCATTTTAAATCCTTTTCCTAGATATAGTACTTGAATAGGTGCGTATCAATATAGATAGTTACATAGACATCACTAGGCTGATATGGAATGATTGACGTTTGTAGATCTTTATTTGGATTCTCTAACTACGAGTACGACATATTTGGCACAATAAATTACTGCATTATATTTTACGCTTGTGCACTTACCCCACTAGTTTACATAAGGTCGAATTGGCTGTCTATTTTGATTTTATCATAAAAATATATTGATATAAACCTACAATATCATAATAATTTTACGATTTAAAAAAATAAAAAAAAGGATAATGTAGGTAGCTTTAGAATCCACAACACTTCTTATATTTAAGAGCTACGCTTTTGTCGGTGGAGCAATCGCCACCTCTCTCAATCCTCCGCTTGTCTTTTGACTTCAAAACCACAACTACTTACACTAAATTGCCAAAAAAATCTTGAAAGCCAAAATTACTAGAAGAGGCAAGAAGGCTTCATTAGAATTAGGTCAATATTCATAATAATTGTATCTAGGTACAAAATATAAATCGAAGAACACGAGGTAGAGTCCTACTTATGTTTAACATTTCATAGAACTGCCACCTGATTACGGCAGACGAATGGGAGATGGTAATGGAGAAATGGTGATCATATTGGCAGTGACCTACTCTACTAGAGAACTGTCAAAATGATCTCTATTCCTCCATTGCCACTTTAATCCACATCTGTGTAAACAACTGTGTAAAACACCTTCTTTTAATTCGTAATCAACTCTCCGGCATTCGACAAGTTTAATTTTTAAGTTTTATAAGCTTATCAATCGAATACCTACCAGAATTTTTCAAATTCTGTTTAGCTACTATACATAAAATAATTATAATAAAACAACTTTTTAACAAATACTATCACGTGATGTATTATTATATATAGATATATATTATATATTTAAGTATCTTACCCATTTCAAAAACGAGTCTGCTATTTTAAATGGATCTTTTGGGATAACGGTAAGTAATTCATCTAATTAAAAGGTTCATGCAAAACATAGAACATAATCTAAGTTAAAAATTAATAAACATGTAAATGGTTAATTTTTGTACTTATTGGTTTCTATTGTTAAAGATTTTTTCCCATTGTCAAAACTGTAAAACTAGTTGGTAAGTAGACAAAACTTAACGGTAGATTGCCCAAAGCAAAATTCTTATTTTTATATCATTTATGATTCTGGGTCGACGGTAAAGAACAGAAACGAAGAAACGAAGCGAGATTAAGAATGCGATTTTGCATTGCTAATGTAATTGACCTTCAAAGTTAACAAACAAATGAAGTTAGTTACGAGGTTCGAATCTGGTGTTATGATTTGGCAGTATAAACAAACAAACTTACGAGTGGCACAGCGCCAGCAGCCCGATAATGCTCCAACTTGCCGTCGCCATTGCTTCGTGTCGCGCGGTCGACCTCCTTCGAACAACTGCACAGTGGCCGCCTCCCAAGTTCTCAACACAGGTTAGTCTCACGCGTGCCTTGAGAATTTTTTTCGGCTTGATATGATACAGCGAATAGTTTTAAGATAATATTTAACTGTCTTTGTTACTGACGAAGGATTAAGGTACACGGCTTATTGTATCTTGTGAAATACCTAAGTGCCAATCTAGAGATACTATTTTGACACTAGAAAATCTTAACAAATATTTGATAACAATTTTAAAAAAGTACTTCGATTAGCAACCCGTGTATTTCGATAAATAAACGCAGGGATTATTGGCGAAATAATTCAACAAATTATCAAAATCTTTTAGAGAAATTTATGTGAAATCTGAAAAATAACTGTTTTAAAGAATTATATGTGTAATATTTACTTTTATTTGAAAAAATAGAAACAAACCCGGGTTTCTTATGACAACAAGAATTTTAATATACCTATTTAAGAAAAGTAATAGGTACAGTTACCAATGAAACGATGATAATGAAATAAATTAATGCGCGCAGATTTATTTATAAGTATTGACATCTTTCACTTTTGATTTTTCCAAGAGAATATGAATTACAACAAGCCAGAATAATGTTAAACGGGACGAATAAAACTACACAAAAAGTCTCTCAGCCAGAACTTTTAACGTAGCTACTTACTGGATGACAATGCCTACAATAAATTCGATTTCGTTTGTTTTTAAGTACGTTTAAAATAGTATATAACAAAAGTCCAAGGTGTACATTTGTACGACAACGATGTACACTTTGTAATGTCCTTACTGTATTTACCTTAGAGGAAAAATGTTGGTATTTACTGTATCTACTTACTGTCACTTTGTATTCCCTCGCTCTCACAGTCTGACGGGACGGCAATCCGACCGGAGAGAGATCAGCAGACCGATTTCACGTGTGCTCCAAGGCACGAGGCATATGCATCTCACTTTATAGAATCAACAGAGATTTATCACGTGCTGTTTCTACAAACGATTCTTCTACAAATACATAAACATTTTTATTCTTTTACAAGTTTATTTAATCGTAAACAATGTTTTCGGAGAAAAACATATTTTTTCTGTTTTAGATATACATACAGCTGGTAAAAGTCTTCATTCAGCGTAGGAACCCAAGTATCAAAACTACTAATTATTTACTTATACTACAGGTCGTTGAACTTATAATTTATTGTTAATAGATTCGTAAGGCATTAACTTTATAGAAACTGTTACCCTGTTTTATGCCTACAAATCAATAAAAATACTATTATTTGCCAACTGAATAATATAAGTAAAGTAAAGTATCTATTAGGAATGATAGACTTTTATACAAGTTGGTATGTAGTAATTGTGATATCCCTAGTTGATTGATTTACCTACCTATTTAATTATAATGTTTGATAGGTAGCTTGTTTTATTTCTAGGTTTCATCTAGGAGCCCCTGCATGACGCATAGGTAGTCGACAGAAGTGGCGAGGGAGTGCGCGAGCAGTATGCCGCGAGTGAGCACTTCACGGACCTTCCACACGTCGGGCGGGCTGGCCGGCCGGAAAGCGGCAGAGAGAGCACGCCGAGCGATCGTAGTCGGCAGAAACCGCCACGGTTCGTCCAGCCACCAACTGTGAAAGTTGTATTAAATAAAATGTGTTAACTGTACACGTCTTCGTGTGTCACTGAAATGCTCAAGATCTATTTTAAAGTATAAAGTTATGTTAGAAGCATTAATTTTGCACACATTAAAGAAACGGAAATAAATAATTAATGCAGGTGGTGACGGTTTATTTATTTTGGTTTGAACGGTATATCAATAAATCTTCAGCTACATACCCAACCATCAACCGCAACTTTCTGTTAACTTACCTCAGAAAAAGGCTTTCATACGTGAAGAAGGTAATAGCACCGACAAATAGGGGGTATATTAGAGGAAGTACGACAAGGAGGCAAAGGACGAGCGTGCCGATGAGTTTGAGGAAGGTCGGGAACGGCGCTCCGTACCGCCACAGAGAGCGCACGTCGCCCGCGAACTCCCGAGCCAGCACGCGCACGCGCCCCAGTCTAGTCGCCGAGCGTAGCTGCTGAACATATGTTTCAGTAAATGCCCACTTAATTACAATATAGGTTTTGTTTAACGTCATACTACCGGCTGGAGGAATTGCAATAGTGTATTATCAAATTAAACAATGACAAATTAACTAATAATTGTTGTGGCCCAAACAATCATTATTGTTTGTCCTCCGTTTTGTTATTTACTTATTACAGTGTAGGTTATCACGGTTGCACCAGTAAATCATGTTACCTACGTTGATAATATGCATATTGCAATACAAGAGACTACGCATACTGCACACTTGGGTATGCAAGGTTTTCATAATACTGTAAATGTTTGGGCACATGTAATAAGTCGGTTTTCGTACTAGCATCTTCTAAAAGTAAAGCCTACGCGAATAGGTTTCTGTTATACCTACAATGTAACTTATTAACTCCTAAAAGATATTAAATAAACTAATGTTGACCATACTTCAACCATAAACACTTTGTTTGTTCTTCGATATGGTTTCATGCTAAAATACTTGGAATTCAAATATCTTAATTTTTTGCATTATTGTGCAAATTGTTAGGTTTTTTCAGCAGATTTTTCTTTCTCCATGATGTTAATTTGCACATTGTTTACAACATTGTATTATTGTATGTTTAGGTTATCTTCATGGCTTTTTATAAACTTTGACAATGACCACAGACTTATTAGCTTATTAGGGATGACCACGCACACAATGACAAATGTTGCTCTTGATTAGTAATCTAAAAATATTTAATCATTGGTAATTTTTGCTTTTCTAAGGAGGTGTGTATAAGGAGATTGGTATCTTGCAGTGAAACAATATTTATATATACTACTATTAATATATACGATATCATTGATTTAAGAAAGCATTATTTATATCAACAACCCTTAGGGTAAATCATACACGGACTCCATGGATATTATTATTGTTGCCTTTATTTTTACCATTAAAAAACCAAGCCAAACCAAGGAGTTAAAATCCACTGACGCTATGCACCTCTTTTAAAATATAATAGGGAGATGAAAAGTGAAGCCGTAACCTCGAAGATTTGGTGAAAGCATTTAGTCTGAATTAAAGTGAGCCTCGTATTGCACCTTAAAGTTAAGTGTTTGAAGCGCTTTGCCCACTTGGAATTAGGATTTAACCGATTTTCACTCTTTTAAGCTGAATTAAAAAAATCTTTTACAATGATATTAAACACGGAGAGCTGTTACTAGAGCTACATAAAATTTCATCAAATTCTTTTGGAAAACTTTCTTATAAAGTTAATGCTTTATGCATAAATAGCTGTAGGTACCCCGCGACTTTGTCCGCGTTAAATTAATTTTTCCCGTAAACTCGTTTATAAAGCAGCCAGATTGCTTGTTTTTTTTTTCTTACTTGAATCACAGATATTGTTATTTTTTACTGAAAACTAAACTTTTTTTTTCAGTATAAAAAATAGCCTATAGCAGCAGGGATAAAGTAGCTTCCTATTGGTGAAAGAATTTTTAGGATCGGATCGGTAGTTCCAGAGATTACCCCTGACATACATACATTATCACATACATACAAACTTTACCTCTTTACGAGTATAATATTAGTATAGATATGCATGCTGTGAGAAAACAAAAGTTCAAAATTTTTGTAATAAGAAAATATCATATATCATATCTTTATCACATTTTTTTTTATAAACCAGTCTTAAAACAACAGCAATAATAAAAGTACTACAATTATTTTTGTATTTCTTAGTTATAGTGTAAACTAATTATGTGACTAATAAAGTTGAATAAATCATGATTGTTCGATAACATGACAATATAATATTATCTACTTTCACATAAAAAAATGACAGAATCAATTATTATAAAGTATTATACTTTAAAATTAGTGTCATAGATAATATAGCAGAATAATAATATGGTAACATTAATAGTTCTTTTCCTTAAAATACAGTAAAAATGACACTTAATGACACAGTATATCATAACATTGAATAAATTTTTTATCGCAACTTTGGTACAAAATCATATTTATTATCACCAAAATCAATATACTGTTTCTAAATCATAAGAATATAAATCAGTCTTAAAATAAGAAAAATATTAAAACGACGATAATTATTTATATATTATAATTATTTAATAAGAATTTTGAAAAAAACAATTGATAAGGATGGGATCAAGAACATCAGATCAGTTATTTTTTTCATAAAAATAATCTCTTGGGTCCGAAATTGACAAAAAAATAATGCACCGAACAAACGAAGGATAACAATAATAAATTCTGTATATATAAATATTTAATAAGAAATTTGAAAAAAAAATTTAAAAAAATTAAAAAATATTTAATAAGCCAACATGTGCTAAAACATGTAAAAATTTCACAAAAAATTCTGTATATTTTGATACTGTAACGTTGAAATTAAAATTAACCTAATAAATAAAATAGATAACCATTTTGTTGCTGATATTACTTCATACAATTTTTTGATAAAAAATGTAGATAACATACCAATGGGCCGAAACACTGAAGAGAAAAAATATTATTTTTAAATTTCTGCGTTTCGGCCCATGGGCCGAAAAAGTCGTGGGCCAAAACACTGAAGTAGTCCGTGATTTAAACCCGCGATCTACTGGGGCTACGCGGGTTTAAATCACACGTGTGTAAAGCTAACAGTTACGCTGCTGCTATTCGTAACCTCCTCTTAATCTTTTGGCTGTGCACTTTTGTATTTGTAATATTAATATTAAAAGATTTAAAAAAGAACTCAATGTACTAAGTGCGAAAAGACATGACATGACGATTTAATCATACCATCAATCTTTATACTTAATACGATAATGGAGAAAATACGCACAAACGGGGCATTAAAATGTACCTATGCATAAAAATTATTAAACAAGATGGCCATGCCATCAGAGAATACGGATTGGTAACGCAGAAGTTTTTCAAACAAAAGAAACTCAAACGTTTTACAGTAAAACCTTTAAATTTCTTTGTTTTGGTGCCTTTACACACTTGTAATAACGACACTGAGTTAGTAAATCTAAAAAAGATTGCTATCAGACTCTGCTAGGAGTGTAAAATTTCCTTGAAACGTGTGTATGAAAATAAAACAAAATCGTTAATTGTAATGTTTGTGTTCTAAACTTGCACTAAAATTAATCTTCTTTGTTAAATGGTTTTATTTTGTCAGTTTCTTGAACTTATTGGATAAGAATCGAAGGTCGTCCGGACGTCCTGTTAATTAAACGGTCAATAGATACATGGATCAAAAATAAAATAATAATGAAACCTTTTGTAATCTTGTAACTTGTAGATTATGATTTTTATAAACATTGTCATACCTACTTATTAATGGATATTTTCTTTTCATTATCATGCTTTATTTGTCATTGGTCTACTGAAGCCAACCTTATCTAGAAAAACTAGAGTATATCTGATGTTAGAGTAGGTAAATAAAGACTACAGATTAATAAAAAAGAGTACCTACCATTTTTTTTTAATTATTTGCTGCACAATTTACCCAACAATTTTTTATTGTTTCTGAAACAATTGTAGGTTTACGAAAGTCTATTTATGAAAAAAGATTATTTTAGCGTACCTACTCTAAGATTATAAAGTACACCAAGAAAAAGAGTACAATACTCTATTTTAGAGTACGGTTGGCAACCCTAGCTAAAGTCTCTAATTTAAAGTTGACATAAATTAATATAGCTAGAGGTCCTTCTCTGTATGAGAAGAGACCTTTGCTCTGCAGTAGGAATTTAGCTGCTGTAGGAGGTTTATTTAGAAGTCCGCCTTTTAGTCAAAATCCAAGCGTTTTTTTTCCGTAGGTATTTTTTTGTTGATAACACTTAAATACCTAGCTAGGTACTAAGAAAAATAAAAAAATCGATTCACAAACAAGAGAAAATGGTATTCAACTATTTTATGTTTGCCTTTGACATATTTAATCATCAACAATTTAAGAGCTAAGCTCTTGTCGATGCAACTTCTTCCGGCTCTCCCTAGCAAGAACCAATTCCCTTGACCTTTGACATAATTATGATTAATGTACTCTAGTTGAAATTTAAATATCTTGTATTATAACGGAACAGGGCCTCTTTAAGGTGGCTCTGTCCCTTGGAACTTGCTAACCTTGAATGTTAATATAACAAAATACTTGAAAATACATAGTATTCTGTAAAAACAGTGCCTTAAGCCCTCCAACTACAATGTCACTAAAATTACTGAATTTAAAAAAACCGCTAAGCTGTACCCCTCGATACATTTTACGAAAGACTGCCAATCAGTGATACAGTACTTAAGCGGTATGTAAGGATGCCAGGAATTTTTTACATGTGTGGAAAGAGCTCAGCAGACGGTAAAAACCCTGTAGCGGTACGTCAAGTCAACGATCCATGCATATTTGTAGAGAGAAAATTCCTAATAGAAAAAGAGAAAAATAAATTAAGTATGTTTTTATTTAATAAGAAAATTTGATAAAAACTACTGATACGGATGGGATTCGAACCCACGATCTTCGACGTACCGTGTCGACGCTCTAACCGCTGAGCCACCAAATTCAATTTTTTTCAAATTTTCTTATTAAATAATTATATTTAATAAGCTATTATGTGCTAACATGTAAAAAAATCACAAAAATATAAAGTATATTTTTATAAAAAGATACATTTTATAAAAATATATTTATATTTTTTATTTATTTTCCAAAATGACTTATTTTCTTACGTTTGAATATCGATTGTGATATAACGCTAACGGGAAAAACAGGTTTTTGTTACACGCTGTATTATTTAGTAATTTAATTTTAAGCGCGTCGACTTGTTCCTACCAAGATATGAAAATTATTTCTTTTCTCCCGAAAAGAAATGATCTAATCAAAAAAGAATAATAATTTCTTTCGAATGGAAAAGAATGGAACCTATAATCTCCAATTATTTTACACTTATAAGATAAGAACTTATAATATAATAAAGCTGTAAAAAACATTCCCACGTTATTTAACATTTTATGTTATCAGTAATATATTAATTGTTGATCTGTCGAGACGTTTCTAAAATGTTCATATACTTATTGGGTATAGTGATATTGCTGTGTGTTATAAATGTCATACTCAACTTCAATGGAAGAGCTAGGATGATCAAGAAAATACCTGGACCTAAAGATACCTTTCTCGTTGGAAATGGATTGACTATTATACGTTCACCAGGTATTTAACTATTAATTTAACTCCGAAAACTTCAAAACTTTAAAGTTAATGGTACTTTGTTAATCATTATTAAACTTCCATTACATTATAATTATTATCTTAACTTGCAAATAGGGTAGGTACAATCGTAGTATGGCCACTTTCCTCATGCAACTACATTGTTATCTGTTATATGATACCTATATATTTATTATTGTTTATTGCTTTATAATTTAATCTTCTTTGTTATACCAACATATTACCAGAGTTAACTGAGTCTTTTACATTCTATTGTTTAAAGACGAAATTATGGAAATGGGACGAGAGTTTGCAAAAAAATTCGATGGCATCTACAGACTTTGGATATACCCCTTCGGAGCTGTTATTATATACAATCCTGATGATATTGAGGTTTGTAAATCATAATATGTTGAGTTGTATTAAACACATTAGTTTTATTTAGGTAGGGATTTATTTATTTGGATCTCCAGCAGTAAAATCAAGTAAAGATAATGAAACAAAACAGTTCAGATGATTGAATGAAAAGAATCTGAGATGATAGAATGTTGAAGAAAATTTCGATAACACGGACGGGGTTACGAATAATTCAGTGGCAGATAGACTAGGGGCTTTACACAGTAGGTCGCGTGTTCAAATCCCACTTGTAACATTTATTTTTCAACAAAATTTCGAAGTTTATTATTCGTATAGTTTGCATAAATACTTTATACAAATGTTTATGTATTTAAAAACATTTGTAACTTAAGA
The DNA here is from genome assembly GCA_936450705.2 of Protodeltote pygarga. Lineage (NCBI taxonomy): Eukaryota > Metazoa > Arthropoda > Insecta > Lepidoptera > Noctuidae > Protodeltote > Protodeltote pygarga. The sequence continues at coordinate 5,960,862 of OW388249.2, read as the reverse complement.
CTGGGCTAAAGTAATCGATGATGGGGAAGTTATGACATAACGGCAAGAAGAGACATAGAAACAAATGCAGTAATAGCATACTTGACTACTTCACAACTAGTAAAGTGTTAATTTTATTACCCTGACGATAATTTCATATAAATTTTAATTTTTAATTTCTATTTTTTAATTTTCCTATTGTGATATTAATTATCACTAATATTACACGGGCTTGTTTCCAGTTTACGGTAGTCCAGGAGACAGGTATATTTCCTGGACTGTCTTTTCGTAGACTCTGCTAATTATGTTCTGTACCTACGTGCATTTTCAGATAATTATGTCAAACATGAAGTACGGCGATAAAAGTATAGTCTACTCAATATTAAAACCATGGTTAGGAGATGGACTACTCATTAGTAATGGTAATATAATGTGCAACAACTTATGATGAATTACAAATTAATGCCACTCGAATTAAAATTATTTTATTTTAATCAGGGTCCAAATGGCTGGAACGCAGAAAAATACTCACACCCGCTTTTCATTTCAATATCCTGAAACAGTTTTGTGAAGTAATCGAGGAAAATGGACAGCGTTTAGTAGAAACGCTTAAGCAAAGTGCTGGAGAAACCATCGACGTTGTGCCTGTTCTGTCGGAGTTTACGCTGAACTCTATTTGTGGTATGTAGTAAATTTTGTGTTCTGTAAGATCACGAGCGTAGGCAGTATTATTTTTTAGTACCGGTGTTAAATCACCACCATAAAAAACCCATGCTGCTCCTAGATAGTAGTAGTAGTATAAAGTATATAAAAAACTAGTATAAAAAACACTTACTAATCAATATGTAACCTGTTTTCAGTAATTAATAGGTACGCAAGTGTCCTACGATGTTTAATTAATTGATAGCTATGCTATATCCACCGCTAATAAATTTCAGAAACTGCAATGGGTACTCAACTCTGCAATACGACAACGAGCGCAGCAAAATCATATAAAAATGCACTATACGACCTCAGTCAATTATTCTACCAAAGATTTGTTAGAATATATTTATACCTTGACTTTGTATTTAATTTAACGTCAATAAAAAGACAACAAGACAAATGTATAAAAATAGTACATAGTTTTACTGAAAAAGTAATAAAACAAAGAAGAGAATACATTGAGAAAAATCCTATAAAAATTTCTGAACAGACCTTAGATGATGATGACTCTAATGTATACAAGAGAAAGAAGAAAATTGCGATGCTTGATTTACTTATATCGGCCGAAAAAGAGGGACTTATAGACGAAACTGGTATTCAAGAAGAAGTTGACACATTTATGTTTGAAGTAAGACAAGTTTTTATAGACCAGTGTAAATTGTAACTTTAAAATCAGCGGTTCCAGACATTTGTGTCAACAAAATGTATGAAACAGCTGATTCTTTTTTGCAATTTCAGGGTTGGTCCCATAGTAAAAGTTGTTCATAATGATGAGTTTACTGACCCCTTTTAAGGATGCTGGTGTTTTACAAATAACCCTATATACAATTAATAATATAATACAATTACAATACAATTAATAATGTATTGGCTTTCGCAGGGACATGATACTACAGCAAGTGGATTAACGTTTTTCTTCATGTTACTTGCTAATCATAGAAAAGTACAGGTCAGTATAGTTTCTTATAATGGATGGCAAAATATGTGCAGAAAAAAATCTAATATATGGCAATAGGCTCACCCAAGATTTCTATGTACAATCGGCAAAGTTGCTAGTTAGGGATGAACTTTTTTGTAGAAATGTACATGTAGTTGTGTAAAATGTTTTATTTTTCTATAGGTTTCAGTCATACCTTTTAAGAAAATATGGTGAAATGAACTTATGTTGATAACATCTTGAAAAAATTACAACCTTAACTAGCGCCCTTGCCAACCTAACTACTTTGCCGACTGTACCATAGTAAATAACAGTAATATCTCTTGGTTTTAGCAAAGAATTGTACAAGAACTAGATGAAATATTTGGTGATTCAAATCGACCTATTAAGATGGAAGACCTGTCAAAGATGAAATACATGGAATGTTGTATTAAGGAGTCCTTGCGCGTCTACCCTCCTGTACACTTTATCAGTCGCAATTTGAATGAAACCACAGTATTAAGTTCGTATCTCTTATTAACGTTAAATCTGATTCTGTAACATATTCCTATAGTATTTTTTTAAAACAATTTTATTCTACATGAAATTGGATGGACATTCAAGGTGAAATTGTATGATCACATAACTCAACAAAATATGTGAAATAGCTAATACTTTTTCGCGATTTCAGGGTTGGTCCCATAGTAAAAGTTGATCATAATGATGAGTTCAATGACCCCTTTTCGGGATGCTCATGATTTAAAATTCGTCATGTAATAGAAGAAGAATACAATGTATGAATTTCTATTCATTGGGATATTCCTCGTAACGTTCAACCAAACAAAAGATAGTAAAAAAAAATATATTTAAAGGAAAATGTTGTGTGTACTTTTTTGAAAACCACAATCATGGGTTTTAATTTAATAACTTTGTCTTTAATTACTGTTACGTTTCACGCACTGTGGACCTACCTACCTGTTTCAGATGTGAGCAGTCACTCTGTTTTTTTACTTTTAGGTAACTACACCATACCAGCCGGAAGTCACTGTCACATTCCCATCTATGATCTACACCATCGCGCGGATTTATTCAAGGACCCTGAAGTGTTTGACCCGGACCGGTTTCTGCCAGAGAACAGTGCGGGCCGTCATCCTTATGCGTACATACCTTTCAGTGCTGGTTCCAGAAACTGCATCGGTATAATCATTAAGATATACATATTTTTAGTCGTGATAGCTTAGTGGTATGACCACTGACTTGCAAATCAGAAGTCTCAGTTTCGAACACAAGGCACCTCTGACTTTTCAAGTAATGTGTGTATTATAGATTAATATTATTACTTACTCCGTGCCTCGGATAGCACGTTAAGCTGTTGGCCCTGCGCCTGATCTCTCTCCAATCGTGTCCGATTGCCGTCCCATCGGACTATGGGATTGAGGGAACAGAGAGCGCACCTGTGTTTGCTTTTAATCTTGTTTGACATTCAACATGGCTACTTCCATTTTAATTTTGCAGATTTTTAAGCTACGTTAGTTACACGTGTTTTAGAGCACACATTACAAATGGATTCTATCTTTTTTTCTGAAGGCTCTACAATAGAGTTTGTCCTATTCGCAACAAAAAAATATTCATTTACTCTAATTTTAATCACTTTCAGGTCAAAAGTTCGCCATGATAGAGATGAAGGTGGCGGTGGCACAGGTGCTGCGTCAGTTCGACTTGGTGGGCATTACTAAGCCCTCCGATATTAAATTCACCGCTGATTTAGTTCTACGGAACAGTGGACCAGTACTAGTAAAATTTATCAATCGTGAAAAATAACGAGTATCTAATACTTAATAGAAGTATTTATATTTAATTCGTTGCATTACAGTATTTAAATAAATATTGCCTATTTTATATAAACGTTAAAAGTTAAGTCTTTTATTACATGTCTCATTTAGTAATACAGTATTAGAGATAGATAAAGTATTAAATATCAAATTAATTGAAAGAAGACATTATTAAATTTGTAAATCAATCAATGACCTAACGGGTAGGACGATTTGACTTCTACGCTTAATGTCGCAATTAAATACCTAATATTAAAAATATTAAGTTGCCCTTGAAGTAAACCTTGAAAAGTAATGAAATTAAAAGATTGATGTTGTTTCTAAGAAAACGGTATACAACCTACACAAAACATGATGATAGTGTACATAAAGTTACTCTCAGGTCTTCTGACTAGTATATTTTTTACTTTATTTTCTGATTTGAGCCGAGTTCATCCCGTGTGTGGTTCTATTATTATACTATGTTTGTCACCCGCGACTTATGCCGCATATAATTTTATCCCTTCGATCCTGTCAGGTAAGTTAAAGCTTACCTTTCCTACTAGTCGTACCAAAATATCTGCTCATTCTCATTCATTTGTCATTGTGTCGAGCCATGCTTAGTGTAGATGTTGTTTGTGCTCAAAACTTGAGCTGTTTGTTTGTAACTCGTAGATAATGAGAAACTAAAACTTCGCTACACATAGATTTGTTACGAGTATATATAGTAAGTAGAGAACAATTGTTTTTGGCCTTGTCAATTTTGCGATCCAAGTCAATCATATTATTGTTTATTTTTCAAGAGTACATCACTTAAAATTAAATTACCTTCGAGATCAATCATACTTTTTTTAATTTACTAATTAATTTTTTTTGAGGGGAATTTATCTATTCGTGTTTAGGAACCTTATTTTGCTACGGAACCCTAAATATCCAAGGTCGACTTACACAATGTCTTTAATTTCCGTATCCGTAGCATTTTTTAACGACGATGGACACTATTACTAATATTGAGTCCACCTTTATCACTTGCCCCATTAAAAGTACCTACTATTAAGCCTGAGATACTTAATTTCTCAAAATAGTGGCATTATCAGTAGGTAGTAGTATCCTAAGTGTTCACACTCGAGTGTCAACAATTATCAAATTAAAATTATTATCGAGATGTTTCCTCCTACAGTTTAATTACACCAACACCAAGTCACTACGTATTCTATAAAACGTCCATCTTTTTTGCAAAAAAATACATTATTTATATGATTTTTTTGTATACATTTACATGAATTATAATATTTTTTAAATGATTGCATATTATATTCTTTCCAATATCACTTATTAGTTGTCAGTTTGCTGTGGCAAGACTGCTAGATAGTTACAATTTCTAGTTACGTTTGAACGTCACAAACATGCTGTTGTATCTATTCACTTTTGTAATATTTCTGTGTATCTTACATATCTTGTTAAATCACAATGCTCATGCTAGAATGATTAAGAAGATTCCGGGGCCTGTGGATGATTTCCTCGTAGGAAATGCAATCAGGATTGTGCGTTCTCCAGGTAAGGATTTTTAATTAGCTTTTTGTTGGAATGTAATTATTATGTGAACTGAATTAATCTATGTTTAGATATTCTATTAATCTATTTCTAGATATTCCATCTAGAATTAAAGTTTATTTCAAAGTATATTTAGTTACTGTATTTATAGTAGTAGTAGTGATATTTATAAAGATTACTCCTTGTTCATCAACCACACGATAAGAAGAAGAACTCCTAGACTCTTTCTACTAATCTTATATATTATATTTTCATTTTTGGATTTCTTTAACTTACACTGAAGCCACTATTGTGAATTGTATACCCAATTATCAAAGAAATAATAATATGTTGAGAATTAATGTTCATAAAATCAGTTTGTGTGTCATATTATTTGGCATATGATCTGGTTTGTCAGCAAAACAAAAAAGACCCAGCGGCTCTATTGGTGGATTAAACGGCATGCGGCTGAGCATTTAAATGTAATTAATTTAATAGCTATAAAACAATAAGCCTTAGTGTACAGAACTTGGTGAAGTATCCAAAAGGGTTTTCCACTCGTAAAAATTCGACATTAGTATACCTTCAGGTACCTATAGGTATAGGTACTTAGATGCTTTATATTTCTTACATAGTTTATCACAGCCCTAGTTATTATTAGTTTATTCAATTATATGCTAATGAATATCTTACTTTGTATTGTTATTTTCCTACATAGTAAGAATATGATGGGAAAATTATTATCTTGAACAATGATGTAATTTGCTGACATTATACCTATTTAATCCATAGTATAGTAGTATTCTAATGTATAGTTTCAATGGCTGATTGCACTACATGCTTATTTGCTGAAAGAAATTTCTTGAAATAAACAGTCTAAAATAAATGAAATGATTATCTGTACTGTACCTGTCCCACAGTAGGGCAAATGCCTCTTCTCGTACAGAGAAGGATCGAGCATCAATCACCACACTAGCTCACAGCGTGTTGGCGATTTCAGACTACCTATTAAGTAAAGGTTTCCTCGCGATGTTTTCTTTTATGGCTTCACCGAATATAATCAACAATAAAAAAATAAATTCTATACATTGCCTACTATACGTTCGACATTGAGTGTTTATTTGATACATTAACTTGACGCTTTAGGCATAATATAAAATACCGAGGTATTTGTATAGAATTTTGGATAACACACATTGCCAGTAACATAAATACATATAAAAAAGTGTACCTATCTCAGTTACATCTTCAGACATTTATTGACCCTGCTATGTATTTGTGATCACTTGTAATACCTACTATATTTCTCAATTTCAGTGGAATTAATGAACTTAGGAAGGGAATACGCTAAAAAATGGAATGGAATATATAGAATTTGGATATACCCTTTTGGAGCAGTGGTCATTTACAATCCTGAAGATATCGAAGTAAGGTTGCTTCTTATTGTATTAGGTGTTGAAAAATATTTTAAAGAATGATGCGTCATGCTATTATAACAATCTATGGATGGTCTCGCGTTGCGCTTCAAAAATGATGCATCTAATGTTGAATAATTTAAATGATTGATATTAGTTAAGTTACTTATTACTTATAACCTACCTGTTTTTATTTTATTGTAACAAACTTTTACTTAACTTGGAATGTTTGCAAGCTGAAGCAGAATCACTTCCACTTATCTTGATTTTTATATGTTGTATTAGTTCCAAAGACAAAGCATTTCTATGGCAAGCGTGACCTAAATCAACATCCATAAAGGAAGTCTTCAACAGATCTTCAATAGATATTCTAATATTAAATTTTGTTGTTTCCAATATAAAAACATTATTTAAATAACAACATTTTTTTAAATTCAGTCAAGGTCGTCTCTCTCATATTGTTTTTTTTAAACCTAAGTAAATGTCCAACGAGTGAGTACATGCGGCTATGAATATTTTAGAATCGAGGTAGGTGCTGCGAAACCCAATAAAAATACTTGATATCACCGTTTGTTACTTTAGTGATAACCCCGCCACAATTACAACACTGTGCAATAGATATTGGGTTCAGAAAAACTATTATTGAATAGGTCGTTCTTATATCAGAGAAATATTGAGAGCAGATACAGTAATGTAAATATTTAAAAGTGTATGTTTATTTTGTAATAGTTATATGAAAAGCTAGATAAATTAGTAATCTTAAATGTTTGTCAACTTTGTCTAGTTGGACTGGTGTAGGTCGAAGGGTAAAAGTTATACCTAAACAATTATAAATCACTAATTACTTTCATTGTTATCTTTATATTTGCAGTTAATTATGTCCAGCATGAAGTATGGAGAAAAAAGCTTGGTATATATGATTCTGGAGCCGTGGCTACGAAACGGATTATTGCTTAGTAACGGTAAAATTATCACATTTATTCTTTCATCATATTGTAAGTATATACAGAGTCTGCAGACAGACTCAACCTACAACTTTCAAGTTTCTTTAACAGATTTTCAACTTTCTCGCTAAAGCATTAGGTTCAAAGTTTATTGGAAAAATTTGACTGTTTCGGGTAGGTTGGTGTGCTGTCTACGATGATGTTAATCAGGGCGACTAATCAACATTAAGCTATGCTGTGCTTTGCAGTGCTAACTTTCTCATGCTAGGTATGTTTCTATAATATTAGAGTAGCGCGAGGCTATCTGAGAAAAAGAGTACCTACAGATTATTATAAGCGCAAATGCTAAATGCGAGTGAGATAGATGGATGTTCGAGGGTAGTGCGGTGAGGTGCGTATAGCCACATCGCGCACAGTATTTCAAGCAAAGTGTAGCCACGTAGTGTTTATGATTCCTTATTACAATCTAAGAGGAGCGAATTGAAACAACGCAATACAGCTTAATTCATTAAACGCCATGACGGACACATGGTGTCCGACAAACAATAGAATTTGCATTGTGTCTGCTGTCTGGCAGTCAAAGTGTTAATGATGATTAGTTACCCTTAAAGTGTACACAGCAAACCGACAATCATAGTGTGGGACGCCACCCAGCAACTCGGACCGATAAACAAATGATGTCAGCCAGGAGGTATATTTTTGGAGAACTTATTGGGATTAATTGAGTTTATTAATCTAAATCGCTGTTAGTTAGTCCAAGGTTAAATTCTTCACACAACCAAAGCCCAATTAGCGTATAAAGATATTTATTTAAAATTGTATAAAAAATTTTACCTTACCATAACTACGTACTACTTCATAGATAGTACTCGTTGCCGTAACGGTTGTGAAATTGGATATTAATGATAAAAAAGTACCTAATTGAACAATTTAGACACATCACACAAATATTTAACATTGAGAAGAATTTGAATAATACCTAAATATCAAAAAATTGCTAATAATGCTGAATATTTCAAGATATATTATGTACAGTGTATAATTACGAAACCAAAAACAAAGTACCTATTTATTACCAATTTATGCGATAACTAATAGCTATAGCTATTTGTTTAAGGTGCAAAATGGCAAGAACGCAGGAAAATTCTGACGCCAGCTTTCCATTTTAATATTCTTCGTCAGTTTTGTGTCATAATGCAAGAGAACACTCAGCGGTTAATGGAAAGACTGGAGCTGTCAGATGGGCAACCCATTGACATTGTTCCAATCCTCTCTGAATATACGCTCAACACTATTTGCGGTAGGTGAAAAATTTTACGTTATTTTGTTTTTGTTTTTTCACCTTTAAATTGATTACTATAGAACCCTTGTTGGTAATCTTACCTATTAGGGATCTACTACCTACTCTTTTCAGTCTGAAATATCCTAAAGCTGAGCAAAGGCGCGAGGCCTACTAGGCAACAAAAACTTAAATAGTTGTTTTAAAGTTTGTCTCTCTCATTAAAATAAAAATACTTGACTTTCCAAAGTATTATTGAATTTCATTTTATGAATAGAATTTAATGGCATGTGATTGTTTTTAGAAACTGCAATGGGCACCCAACTTACGACAGACAAATCTGGCAACATGAAGACCTACAAGCAAGCCATTTACGAACTAGGAAATATATTTTTCAATAGATTCATAAAAGTTTATTTATATCCTGACTTTATTTTTAACATGTCGTCATTTGGACGTAAACAAAAACAAACTGTAAAAACCGTACACGACTTTACCGGAAAGGTAATTAAACAGAGGAAAGAATACATCAAGAAAAATGGGTTCCATATTCCTGAAGACGATAAGGTTGATGATGATGTTTACTTGTACAAGAAAAAAAATAAGACCGCCATGTTGGATCTTCTTATATCTGCTGAAATGAAGGGACACATCGACAATGAAGGTATTCAGGAGGAAGTGGATACTTTTATGTTTGAAGTAAGTTACCAATATAATGCTTATAATTAAGATTCACAAATAAAATTAAAAAGTACTTAGTTTACGTAAATTTTACATAATTCCAGGGACACGATACTACTGCGTGTGCGCTCACCTTCATGTTTATGTTGCTGGCAAATCATAGGGATGTACAAGTAAGTAACTAAATCATAACCCTCCTTTTTTTGTAGTCGGGTAACAAAAGAAGCAGCTCTCCCGGAGTTAACCTACCTCGATCGAGGAACGTATCCGCATACTACGTCATGTCATTCTGATTTTAATATTCGTGCTGTCGTTTATTTGATTACTAATACTTATAGTACTAATACTTATTTTAAATTTTTTTTTGTGATTTACATAAATTCATACTCTAGGTTTAGGTAGGTACGAAACTGAAATTCAGCTGCATTCAGTTACATTAGAAGCCGACCCCAACAGAGTTTGGAAATATTGAGGCTAAGAGAATGATATTGTACCTAAAAATCACCAATAATATTTGCTTACAGGAGAAAATTTTAAGTGAATTGGAGGAAATATATGGTGATTCGGATCGTTGGATTGGGATGGACGATTTGCCAAAGATGAGATACTTGGAATGTTGCATCAAGGAGTCTCTGCGACTCTATCCTCCTGTGCACTTTATTAGTCGGAAATTGAATGAAACTACAGTTTTAAGTAAGTAATCTTCTTAATTTAATTTGTAAGTCCTCAAGTACTAAGCACAATTTAAGTCTGAGTTTCATGTACCTATTTTGTACCTATATAATTATAAACAAATCCAACTTGCATCGATTTTTTATTTCTATTGATGATTTTGATTTTGATTTTAGCCTTGTAGACAAGCTTAGATTAATATTTAATATTGTTTTTATTTTATTTTAGGTAACTACAAAGTTCCAGCTGGCACACTGTGTCACATTCCTATTTACGACTTGCATCATAGAGCTGACTTGTTTGAAAACCCAGAAGAGTTCAACCCCGACAGGTTTCTGCCTGAGAATAGCGACAGCCGTCATCCCTATTCATTTATACCCTTCAGCGCTGGTCCCAGAAACTGTATCGGTAATAATTAGGAATATTTTTACTAGTGACGAAGGAAGAGATAGAGCTTACTGACTCACTCTGACTGTACAGCTACGGAGACGCGCCGCGGTCTGCTGCTTGCTCTTGCTTGTGATGTGGAGCACATACGTCAAACCCAGCATTAATAATCTCCGGTCAAACCGGTGTAACTTTTTCAGTCTCTCGTCTCTGCCTACCATCACTGTCCTCTGTCGCGGAACTACCAGCTTTAATTTTTTTAATAAAAATGATGTTTTAAGTGCCTATTTCTAAACCTTTTTATTTTTTTGTAAACTTAATTTCTAAATTTAATTAGTTCATTTATTTCATTTTTGTCCCGTCAAAAATAAAGTCTTTCTCAAAAAATTGAGAGATCTTGGTTTGGTAAGCCGGCTTCTCTAACTTCTGAATTTAATATAGTTACTTTTGTCTTAACAATATGTTTATTCGTGATAAGCTTTTGAAGGAAAAATAAAAAAAGTAAATTAAATTTTCATTGTATCCGTTTTTACAGGTCAAAAGTTCGCCATGATGGAAATGAAAATTGCTGTTACAAAAGTTTTGCGGACATTCGATCTGAGACCAGTGACGCGTGCTTCGGATATACAATTTATAGCGGATTTGGTATTAAGAAATAACGGGCCTGTAAAAGTAGCCTTTGTCAAAAGACACAGAACATTTTTGAACCGCTAATATTAACATTACTAATAATGTAAGATTTGTAAATATATTATACAAGGTGACTCATAAAATAATCACCTGATCTTGTAAGGCTAAATTCCCTGAGTCTCATTATCCGGTGGGACGACAATCCATCACGACTAGAAAAAGATCAGGCGCATGCAAATATACTATATTATATTGTGATGGTTAGTTAATGTAACAGAAATATAAATAGATTTAATTATTAAACTTTTTTATTTTATTTTAAGGTTGATGAATTATCTGGTGTCTGAGTTTAAACCACCCGTGTGCCTGTGACATATCTTTACACATTGTTGAAATTTTTTCAGGTGTGCTGGTTTCCTCACGATGTTTTCCTTCACCGTTTAACCTCTAATTAAGAAATTAAAATTACTACTCTATATAAAAAATTAAAACTTACATGAAACCAAAAAGTCAGAGGTGCGTACCTGGGTTTTGAAACCTACGACCTTCAACTTGGCAGTCCAACGATCAAACCTCTAGGCTATCACTACTTAAATGTCCTGATACGAGATAAGAGCAAGAATTATTACACTTATTTAATAAATGCTGAAACTAATCGGCCATTTGAAAACTTCACGCAAGTACTATAACTTTGAATGAGTGACACTGTTGGCAACAGCAATTTCGGGATCCCAGGGGTGCATTCCAGGGAACAATGTTGGTTTGAACGACGAAAGAAAAAGTGAAGATATTATTCATGTCTACAATATTTTTCTAATCATTTAATGAATTTACAAGCTTTGTTTAAACTTGCAATGTATAATTGCATGTAAGTATGTATCAAATCTTACAACTGAATTTTAAAAAGCGGTTATCCTCAACTGATTAAGATGACGTTTTGCATACACGTTTAGTCTGGATGACAATACATTTTTATGGTAAGCATGACCTGAATCGATAGCCTGAATCAGCTTCAGATAAAGGAACTTTTCAACGAACAACAGCACTGACAAAAATTTTGCATAAGTATACATATTTAGGTCAACGAAACAACTGCAACGGTCAGATCGTGAAATTTGTTAAATTCAAAGAAAGCTATTGAAAAATAATTATTTTTTATATAAAAAATATATAATACCTACCTATACCTATTTTTGTTCTTCCCGAATAAAAAGAATTTAACAAATATTAAAAAAAGTTACCTACCTACCTCGTATAACAAGATCTGTTTTAAAACTGTTTCATTGGATTTGCCTTAAGAGCTCATCTATAAGATCTTATCGGATTCTAAATCGTCAACCTCATTGAGTTAAAAACGTTGTTTTAATAAAAACTTTTTGACAACATAATAAAACCGATAGAAAAATAACTCAAAAACATTCGTTATGGAGTCTAGAAATCTGGAACCCGCTTAACACCGACTCTAATACGAACTGTGTTATTTATCTAGGTTTTTAGTTTTTTGCAGTCGGCTTTATTTTTTCTTTAAAAAGTTTTTTGTTACAAACTTGGTCTTCTTTCACATTTATGTATTGGTAGATTAATATTACTGCAAGATAAATGCCAAGCTGCTTATCTAAACAGGTGATAAGTCAACAGTAAGTCTCATCGATTTCCAAGATAAAAAACAATGTTTTTACACTAATTAATTACTCAAGTCGGATTTGAGTAATTATTATTTTTATAATCAAAAAATATTCTCTCTGATTATAGACTCACTCAGACTCACGCCTGTATTCCCCAGAGGGGGTAGGCAGAGGTGTGTAGTACACACCCACGTTTCGCCGGCTATGTAATAAGTCCCATGTAATAGGGGGCGAGCCTATTGCCATTAACCGGGCACAATTCCAGACTCCGTGCTGCTACTGAGAATTTCCTAATGGAAAAACCCAATAACACTTTGCCCGACCCGGGGATCGAACCTGATGATGCTGAGGACCTCGTGCTCAGCAGTCGCGCTTGCTACCACTAGACCAACGAGGCAGTCTCTCTGATTAGACCCATATAAATATTGTCGTGATCCAATGATGAACTTTAGAAATACAAAACGGAACTCGTCATCAGACAATAGCAAACTTGTCTTGGTTATTGGTTCATTCTGCAATCCTTTTAGCTTGGCTCCAACTCTAAAACGAACGTTTTTATGTTATTTATAACATTTTTATGTTTTGAAGTCGGCTTTATTACACATTCACCAAATTATGCGTCACAAAATTAGATCGCTCGAACGTGACTTAATCATATTAAATCATATTAGTTTTTTCGTACCACTTGCTCAAAAAAGTGACATTCTATGCCTCAAAAAGAGAACATAACAATAGTCATTATTAATCTGTCAAAAACAGAGAAAGAAAATTGTACTGAATTTCATTCATGCTCTAGGGAGAGAATGTGATTTAAATTTCGAATACTTACCGAAACTTATACTGATTACTGAACTACATCTGTGTCATTGAGTTTGTATATAAAACATTACACATCTTTTTGAAAAAGGAATACGCATTTATTATGCAGTTATGATTATTAAACGACGAGGCCGTATGAGCTTGATGCCTTTACATTTCTGACAAAAAAATATTGGTCTAGGAATTTGCCGCGTTTTTGTTTTCTTCAAATACTCATAAAGTTTATTTTAATTTATTTTTATAAATAAGTTAATGTTCTAAAAATACGTTACGATGTTAAATCAAAGCGACAGTGACAGTGAATTGTCGGATTCCATCAGTGCAAATGCTGCCGCAATTATAAAAAATTTGCTTCCAACAAAATCCAAGGAAAATTATTTTAAAACTTATGAAGAATTTTCAACGTGGAGAAGTGCGAAAGGTCTATCAATTTCAGAATCAGTACGTATTATTGTGTTAATTTTTTCGCAAATGGTACGAAAAGTAGAGTATTTTCCTAGGTGATAAAGCTGAGTCTTGGGTGAACTTAAATCCCTCGCTACACTCAGGACTCGTCTTAAATCCCTCGCTTCGCTCGTGATTTAAGTTATTAACACCCTCGCTACGCTCGGGAGTAAACCTCGAGTCCTTCGTTACGCTCGCGATTTAAATCGTCACCCGTGACAGAAGACACTGCTTTATCCCCTTGGTTAATAATCTACTATTTTCCAATTTCATATCATTTAGGGATACTTAAGAGGATTATAAAATAAAAGTATGAATTTCGTTGAATTATATCATTAAAGATTAATACTAGTCGTTAAATAAGGTTTCAAATTATATGTACCTAGGTATTTTAGGCCCTGTTTTACCGTCTATGGATAGGCAGGTAAATTCAAAAAAGGAACAGAATTTGTATGAAATTATCTGTCAGGTTAGGTAACAGGAACTTACAAATAAGCCATGAAACAGGGCCTTAGTTGTGTAGATGTTTCAACATACACCTAATGCTTAAATTTTTTTCCGTAGCGCTGGCTTTGTTGAACCGAACTGGTACTTTTTTTTTTTTTTTTTTTTTTTTTTTTCGTGTGGAAAACCCCTTATGGGTACTCCACCACCAAAGGGCCAGTGATGGAGTTATGTCCGACTCGCACGGACTAAAAACCACACGTTGAAAAATAAAAACAATTAACAGCATGATCAGCAAATATAGGTATTAAATACCAATATCGTAACATTAGTAAATAAAATGTAGATAAGTGTAATAATACTATCAGTAGAGTGAGTTCTGGCGGATGGCGAAGACGTTCCCAAAATGTTTTGGTATTTATGTGTTATTGTATTGTTCTTGTGTTTCCTACACCTCGCATTCAACTACAATGAACGAGCACGGATGATTAGAAAGATACCTGGACCAGATGAAATATTTATTTTTGGGAATGCTTTGGCTGTTATGCGTAGTTCAGGTAATATAATAATTATATTGAATAAGTAATAATATATTATAATATTATATGGTATACATAATTATAATGTTGACCGTTCTGTGACCTACGAGAAATTTACATGGAATGACCATCTCACCAGTTTCTCGCCATTACCAAAATTATTCAATTTTCAGTGCGGTCAATTTGTAGATTAGTCATTGATAGCATTTCCATTTTGAATGGGCTCTTTTTTCCCGGCTACCACTAAATCATGGTGTCGAATTCGTAGAGTCAAGTGAGCTAATATATATTGCTTTGCGATAGCGCAGTAGTTTTGCGAATAGTACCCCCAACTTAACAGGTTCACTGTCCCGACTACAGACACAATAAAAAGAATAATAGCATGAATCATATGTGATTCAAGGGACAAAGAATGGGTTAAATGAAGAGAAAAGGCTTATACCTACAATCAACACAGTGTGATGCTTAAATTGCCTGTGGGGACCCTTTAAGCCAAACATAAGTTTGAACTATTGTCTTGAATTTTTATTTTGACTTTAACATATTTTTTGTAGTGGAAGTAATGAAACTAGGAAGAGAAATGGCTCAAAAATGTTCGGGAATTTATAGAATCTGGGCATACCCCTTAGGAGCCGTGAATATATACAATCCTCAAGATATTGAGGTTGGTATAAAAATATTTTTTAAGACATTATATGAAATTCTAAATAAAAAAATATTTTTTAGTAACGCAAACTAAATTAAGTCACCTTCTAAATAAAAAAAAACTTTACCAAATTTGGTGCATCCGTTTACGCTGCTACGATATGCCTAATATATAACCTAATAAATATCCCTCTGTTTTCGTCGGTGTCAACAAACATTCGAAGTGACTTATATGTATACTTCGAAGCCGAATACATTCGCAACGGTTGTATTCGGCTTAGAAGTATATAATTGCCTAATTGTTCAAACCAACGCTAAAGACATTAAAATTATAACTATAGCCACGCTTTATTTGCAATTCAAATATTATTTATATTATAATATTCTTCATCTGAACGTTACAGATAATTATGTCAAATATGAAATTTAATGAAAAAAGTCAAATATACAACATTTTAAAACCTTGGCTTAGAGATGGATTACTTGTAAGCAATGGTAAGAATTTTATACTAAATATTTTTTAAATAAAAAAAGGTATATTATATTATTATATACATTATTCTCATAGCATAATAATGTTTACTAGGTTCAAAATGGCAGGCACGGAGGAAGATTCTGACGCCTACATTTCATTTTAATATTTTGCAACAATTTGGCGAAATTATACAGGAGAACGGTAAACGTTTGGTGGACAGCCTCGAGACGGTTGCTGGTCAACCCATAGACGTTGTGAACATCCTCTCTGAGTTTACTCTTAACTCTATTTGTGGTAAGTATAATCTTCATTGAAAATTGTAGGTTCAAAGTCAAAAATGCATAATCATAAGATGACGTGGACTGATTGCGTACTGTAATCTATTGTAGTCTAGATTAAAATTGTAATTATGAATCAGACTCACCTGCAGATAAAGCTACGTTTTAAGTACTTAAGTTTGATGAATTACGATTTCACTTACGTAACGTAGGAATTACTTACGTAAAGTAGTTAGAAAATGATGTCATTTTCCAAATGTAAGTTCAGGTTAAAACGAGAGGGAGGGAGGCATGTCACGTGCATTGATGACGCTATTTCACTCTTAAGTCATACTTACCTTGTAATTCAGACAGAAACATGAACACCACTTATTGTGGTGGAAGTCATTAAAACAATTAAATAAACGAGGGATCCATTCATGGTAAATTGTTTAACGATGTCACCCGGTGTCATAAGTAGATGAAAAAAAGCCATGCGTGAACAAACTGAGTACAAAACATCGTTAACATTTTTGTTTCAGAGACAGCAATGGGCACTCAGCTAAGTGAAAATATAATATACTCCAAATCATACAAAGATGCTATCTACAATTTAGGTAACATATTCTACCAACGATTTATAAAAACATTTTATTTTTTCGACTTCACATTCAACCTAACACCGCTGAGTAGAAAACATGACAGCTATGTAAAAACAGTGCATGGTTTCACTAAAAAAGTTATAAAGGAAAGAAAAGATTATATTGAAAAATATGGAATTAAAATATCTGATGCCACTGAAATGGATGATGAGAAATACGTCTACAAAAAAAAGAAGAAAACTGCTATGCTAGACTTGCTTATATCGGCTGAAAAAGATGGACTAATCGATGAAATCGGCATTCAAGAAGAAGTGGACACGTTCATGTTCGAAGTACGTATAATGGTATAAGTTAAAAACTGATAAAATTGTTTACCCTTGACAATTAAACATAAATAGTGATTAGTAGTGGCTCGCGTCGCTGTTTGTTAAGTAGCTTAAAATAATAGGAATATTTTAAACTAATGATACAGTTATCTGCTGTTGAAGTTTGCCCTATAGAGCACAATATATTAAGCTATGAGTTCAGAGTTGAGAAAACACGAAACATTGTTTAATAATATTTAATCTGCCAGAGACTGCGCCGGCGGCGATAAACAATTGCTTTTCATTATGTCTCGTTGTGCCGCTTGAAAGGTCACAAGCGTCAGAGTAAATACTTTTCACTTTCAGGGACATGATACGACTGCATCTGGATTGGCATTTTGCTGCATGATTCTTGCAAATAACAAAAATGAGCAGGTGGGTACACTTTTATCATTAACACTTACCCGATTTATTTATTTACATTACACGGATTTACATTGATTTAATCCAGTATTGCAATCCAGCTTTTCTGGACCAATGTAAATACATTTCAGTACAGTACCTAAACAGCGGTGGATTCTGAAGAAACCAGGGTTTAAAGCCGCCAGCACACTGCGGGCGTGGCGGGTACCCATCATTATTTTGTCTCAATGGCACAGATGATGCGGTTAACAAGTGAAATTAATAGTCTTCATACGAAACTACTTACGTAGGAATAAAAACAATTCTTTGTACGAAACTGGTCATCAAGCTTCGATTTCGTACATGGCCGAAGTAGGTATTATATAGGTATAAGTATTATACAAACACAGAAGACGAACAAACGGCAAACAAATAGAGATAGATTTATGAAATTAGTGTTACTGGAATATTATATTATTGATATTGTAATTTAGGAGTACTAAATTATTTTAATTATTTCAGGATAAAATTCTAGAGGAACTAAATGATATTTTTGGGGATTCAAAGCGTCCAGCAACGATGGAAGACTTGCCAAAGATGAAATATTTAGAGCGTTGCATCAAAGAATCACTGCGGCTCTACCCTCCAGTACATTTTATCAGTCGCAGTTTAAATGAAAAAGTCACTTTAAGTAGGTAGTTTACTGTCTATAGATTAAAAAGTTTTATTTATTTTAAATGAAGCCTGGTTTATTTATTTTAAACAACACTGGCTTAGATATGGATATGAAAAACGTTTTCTCAGATACTACGATTCTAATAAATGCAAAGGTCAAAATTAACTGCACATTTGTAGCTCACTCAAGTCATGATCTTTTTCAATCTTATCAGATGCAAAATCTACAAATTTTATAACCTTAACCGCAGTATCCACTTTCTACTCTCCTATCTACTGACCGATATTATTTGTCCGGTTTGTCAATAGTTTGGGCATCTGTTTGATAACCCGCGACCACCAAATAGATAATAATATTACGCAAAAAAATATATAGACAGAGGATTTGAAACTATTTTAAACCTATTTTTTTTACGACTGACCACATTAGATTTTCTATTGAATCAATGAGAGGCCTTTTCTCATTAGGATTGTGATTGTATAGTTTAATGGGAGTGCAGTTGGGCTGTAAAAAAGGCACGTTATATATTATATTAAACTATAATTATATTAAATTTTTAAGTTTTAGCTTTTTGCACTTCTTCTCCATTATAAACTTTTACTATGCTAAGTTTCATACTCCTCCGTGCGCGTAATATTCTTAAAAAGGAATCCTATTTTCGCTTCACGCATTAATATTATGTAGATACTCAGTGATGATTAATTTTGTAACTAAATTTGAAAGTTGTGTTATGTAATAACTTTACTAGATGACACTGCATTACATTCTTTCAATTCACAAGAGTTGCTCTAACAAAGATTATATTATTTCAGGCAATTATCCAATTCCAGCAGGGACGATGTGTCATATTCACATCTACGATCTGCATCGTCGGCCTGACCTCTTTAAGAACCCGGATAAGTTTGATCCCGATAGATTTCTTCCAGAAAACAGTGTGGGCCGCCATCCTTATGCATACATACCCTTTAGCGCAGGTCCTAGGAACTGCATAGGTAACTGTATACACACACATGCATACTTGACTACACCATTGCCACAGGATTTCTGCACTAATTTTTTAATTTAATTAAATTTATTAAAAAAAACTTAAATTTTCTTATTAGAAGAAGCTTTTATTTTATATTTGATACTTTTTTTAAATTTATTTACGGGACTTATCTTTCAAATATTTCAGGACAAAAGTTCGCCATGATGGAGATGAAGTTTGCAATGGCTGATATCCTGAGAGAGTTTGAGTTGCAGCCTGTGACACGCCCCTCCGACATCAATATCATAGCCGACATAGTGCTGCGGAACGATGGACCGATAGAAGTGACTTTCGTAAAAAGACACTAATAATAAATGTATCATAATGTTCCACAACTTCTTTTACGTTTAGAAATATTATAATATATTCTACATATTACAATGTTTGTGAATTTATTGTTCTCGTAATTACTAAGGTTAGGCAGAGCGTTTGATGGAGTCATTCTGTGGAAAGATGATCATTTAATACGTAACATAATTTTGAGTGTGGTAGGACTTAGCTACGTCACTGCTACGTCACAGCTACGCACATGCTACGTCACAGCTACGCACATGCTACGTCTCAGCTACGCACATGCTACGTCACAGCTATGTAAATGCTACGTCACTGCTACGCAAATGCTACGTCACAGCTACACGTTTGCTGTCACAGCTACGCATATGCTACAATTATATTGGACTTCTGCTAAGAAACAAAAAAGGAGTGCTTGTGGCAGTATGATGATGACGTAATTACCAAGGTTGGGCAGTGCTTGACGCGGTCATTCTGTGGATAGATGCTCTTTTAATACGTAACATAATTTCGAGTGTGGTAGGACTTTTGCTACATCACTGCTACGCAAATGCTACATCACAAGTTACTAGATTACTACGCCGTAGAAATTACGTCATCGCTACACTTTTGCTACGTCACAGCTACACGTTTGCTACGTCACAGCTACGCATCTGCTACACGTTTGCTACGTCACAGCTACGCATCTGCTACACGTTTGCTACGTCACAGCTACGCATCTGCTACACAATTACATACATTGGTCTTCTGTTATAATACAAAAAAGAACTGTTTGTGGTGCTGATTGGTCTTGCGCCGATGTGATTTTGAAATTGGTAATATCGCATCAGTGCCTTTTAAAACTGCAAAGTTTGAAGTACTGAATCGGATACGTAATGTATTCCGAGAAATATTGCATCACGCTCAAGGCGTAGAAAGAAATTTGAAATTTCGACTGATGCTGGCAGGATGATGACTGAGTTGTCTTAGCGGTTAGAGCGTCGACAGGGTACGTCAAAGATCGTGGATTCGAATCCCGCTTTTATCAGTGGTTTATTCAAATTTTCTTAATAAATAATTATATTTTATAAGCTAATATTATGTACATAATTATATTTATAAAAAAATCAGAAAAATGTGGCAAAATTAAATTGTATTGATGACATCTTGAAATCACAACATTATCTTGCGCCCGCGCGCCTTGTAACTTAACTCCTTTGGTGACCTTGGTTCATTATCCGTTGGTACATTATCTATATAGGGTTAAATGAAATTAGTGAAGCGAGCGAAACTTCATGCGCATGTTAGGTATCAATAAAAGATTACATAAACCCAAATAAAAATATTTCATACTAACAGAAAAATCTGAAATATTTCTTACCAAAAGTTAGCTTAATATCGTCGACGTCGCAGTATTTTGCCTATTGTGTAAAATTTCTCAAACTATAATTAATAATGCTTATTAACAAAACTATAAAACTGTAAATTTTACATACTTAAATCATAAAGTAATATTATATCGAGTTCGGAGAGTTCTTCGTGCGACCAATCACACTTGACCGGTTTTTTGTTACACGTGTTTAGTTATCTTAAAATAATTCAAATAATGTTTATCATAAGTAGTTTCATAGTTCCTAATGTACGTGAACTTAATGTTGACCTAATGACAGATTGAGTGGCATTCTCAAATGTTTCCACATTCTACTAAAATATATACATGTAGGTACTCGTATTTTAATGTTAACAACCAAAGTATGAAAGTCAGACTGAAACTAATAACAGGCCGGACAAATATTTGTCTTATGACTTATGTGGAATTCTAACCCGCGACCAGTAGCAGGTCAATTGTCAATATGAATGATTCTATAATGATTGAATATTGAAATTAAATTTAATTTAATTTTTGCACGTAAAACGGTTTTGTCATCAGAACTAAAGGTATGTACCAAATATCAAATCAATCTGTCAGCAGGAAGGGGGTAAAATTTCAATTACTAAATTTGAATCAAACAAATAATAACAAACAGGGCAAGCTAAATAAAACCGTTTTAAAACAGCAATTCGCGCACCAAAAGTGTGAGCATTTCAAACTGGTAAAACTGTCGCGTATCGCGGCCGTCATGCGCCTAATGACGCCCAGATGAGTTATAGAGACGCATAAAATATGAAGCCACTACTTAAGGAACTATCTCTTTAGATATATTCTTTAAGCCTTAAATGGTGTATGACAACAATATTATAGATATATAACATTAGGTAAAGATTTCTAAAGGCCAATAATACCGCGGTATTAAAGATGTACCAAAACTAAAAACTCAAGCTTCGACACTGATTACAAAAAGATTTTAAGTAACTATTTTTTGTTTCAGAACTGCCCTTGTTTAGATAATTAGAAAAATCATATCTATTTTTTTTATTTATTGTAGTTAGTATGTGGTAATATAATAGGAATCAGTATCGTTCTGTATTAGATAAAGTCGGCGCGCAGTGGACACATTTTTAAAATGATCATATATTTATTTGCAGTAGCTACTTTTTTGTTAGTTATACATATTTTGTTGAATTATAATCAAAAAGCCAGGTTGATGAAGAAGATTCCCGGGCCAGAGGACGACTTTATTATTGGAAATGCTTTATCTATCATGGTTCCTCCTGGTATGTTATACATAATATTTGTGTTAACTGGTGATTGCGCCAAAATGTTCGAAATAATGTCTTCGCCTGTAACCTGAAGTAAGACGGTCATAGTCCTACCTCAGTTTACTTGATTTTAATTGATAATAAGGTTCTAATTTTCCAAGGTATATTATAAGTTTAAGTTTCTAAGGTTTAAATCAGAGCTAGTTTAACGCATACATTTTTAAAATGGGTGTTCCGCAATTTCCCTTCCTGGTACAGACTATAAATGATTTCTTTACATATTAAACTATAGTTATATAAGTACATTACTGTACACCAAAACAATTTACAGATTACAATACTTATAAATAAGTTGTATTTGTATTCTATTAAATATATTATTTGATGGACGATAGAATGTTGATGACGAAATTTGCCCTGACTATAAAATAATTGATTTACAGTTGATTTATTGAAAGTCGGCAGAGAATTTGCTAGGAAATGGAATGGTATATACAGACTATACATGTACCCAATAGCGGCGGTTAATATATTCAATCCTGATGATATTGAGGTAAGTAGATACGTAACTTCATCATATTTAATATTTTTGATTGATGATTGGTGAAAATATTGATTGGTGTAGTTTGGTGTAGTGGTTCTGTAGTTTCTGCCTACCATAAGAAAAAGGCGTCAATTTATGGTATGTTTGTATATTTTTAGATTATAGTCTCAAACATGAAGTATAGTGGAAAAAGTGCCTTGTATTCTCTTTTGAGGCCTTGGTTAGGAGATGGACTACTTCTGAGTGATGGTGAGTGGTTCTGACATTATTTAATAATTCATTCTGTTTTGTTGAAAATAAACTTAAACAGCAAAAGCGGTATCAATTCTTACAAAGCCAACATAATGTCTTGGAGCAAAACGAAATAAAAGGCAGTTAACGTTTAGCCTAAGCCACTTAATATTTGTTGAACTGTACAGTGTTTAGTTTTTTTTTCTTAAGCTTGGACTCATCACAATAATTTATTTTACTTTCAACTAGGAGTAAAATGGCAAGAACGGAGGAAAATTCTAACCCCGACTTTTCATTTTAATATTTTACGCCAGTTCTTCGATGTGTTAGAGGAAAATTGCCAGCGATTAGTGGAACAACTGAAAACGGGAGCCGAAGCAGGGAAACCTTTAGATATAGTGCCAGTATTGACAGAATTAACTCTACATTCCATCTGCGGTATGAAATTGAAAATGTTTGCTCATAAATAACGATACGAAATATTAAGGTTTTATCAAATTAATTCATGTTTTAGAAACTGCAATGGGTACCAAGCTAAGCGAAGAAACAACAAGTGAAGGCAAATCTTATAAAAAAGCAATCATGGATCTTGGACATATCATTTTGCAAAGAGGCACCAATCTTATTCTATACTCTGACTTTATCTTCTACTTAACGTCACTCGGAAGGAAACAAGCGAAGAGCTTGAATACTGTTCACGGCTTCACTACAAAGGTAATTAAAGAAAGGACAGAATATATTGACAAATATGGGATAAATATTGATGACCACTTAGAAGACGATAATACCCAAATGCACAAGAAAAAGAAAAAAGTAGCTATGCTTGATTTATTAATAACTGCTGCAAAAGAGGGTCTTATTGATAAAAAAGGTATCCAAGAGGAAGTAGACACTTTTATGTTTGAAGTAAGTAAAACATAGTTTAAAATAAATTTCGAAAATCAGTCTTTTTTTTATATTAAAGTAACCATTTTTGTTGTAGGGACATGACACCACTTCGTCTGGACTGACATATTGTTTAATGATACTGGCCAACCACAAAAACATTCAGGTAAATAGAAAATATGAAAAAAAATTCTTACTCACGCGATAATCATTCAATTTGTATATAATTTTCAGGACAAAATTATGGCTGAGCTAAACGAGATATTAAGCGGTTCGGATCGTCCTATCACTATGAACGATTTGACCAAAATGAAGTATTTAGAATGTTGTATTAAAGAATCTCTTCGGCTTTATCCTCCGGTGCATTTCATCAGTCGTAACCTGAAAGAACCCGTTAAACTAAGTAAGTTGGCAGTCTCAAAATAAATTAACGAAAATAGTAATACTGTATTTTTGCAAACTAGATAGTTATTCTTCTATTTTTACTTCTATTTATCGTTCCATATTGTTTTAAGTAAAACTCTTCATATCTCCAATCCTGACGTGACTTAACATATTGTTATTATATTTATGTATTTTACACCTTGTAAAGAGTAAAAATAAATATATTTTAGGTAATGTACATTTTTTATTTTAGGTAATTACGATGTGCCATCAGGAGTATTTTGCCACATTCATATCTTCGACTTGCATCGTCGAGCGGATTTGTTTGAGAATCCAAATGACTTTGTGCCTGAAAGATTTCTACCAGAAAACAGCAAGGACCGTCATCCCTATGCGTACATTCCTTTCAGTGCTGGGCCTAGAAACTGCATAGGTGATTATTTTTAAATATACTTAACATTCCGTAAGCATAAATTATTGTACATGTTACAGCAAAAAGCCGAAGTGCGGCTACTCATAGGTTTAGCCGCTAGGCGCTTGCCGTTTGTTAAAATTAGTTTAAAATTAAAATTAGGATGTAATCACAGTGCGAATCAAACTACCGCCATTTGGGTACTCCATCTATGAGGATCACCTCTATCCTCTTCGTGTTAAGTTACTTTTGATAACAAGAGAACACAAAAACAATGCAGCAGTTAACACTTATATCAGTCGTAAATAAATAGGACATCCCTAAGTTTAATCAATGGCAAGTGGCTTTTAAATACTCTTTCCTTTTTCGTTTTGTTGTGGAGAAGTTATTACTTCTAAAACCAAATTATATTCCTCAGGACAAAAGTTCGCCATGATGGAGATGAAATTGGTCGTGGCGTCGGTTCTACGAGTGTTCGAACTAGTACCTGTTACGAAACCTTCAGATATTGAATTCCTGGGAGACTTAGTTTTAAGAAACAATGGACCCGTCGAGGTTATTTTATCTAAACGTATTCAAGAAAAATAATTGCAACCTGTTAAAATGCTTAATAGTGTTTGTTTTTTTATTGTTTATTCAAGATTAAACAGTACTTATCATATCTAATACTAAATCTGCAAATATACCTCAAAAGATTTCTCTTATTTCAGGTAGATAGGTTATCGTAGGAAGTAATTAAGATAATTTAAAGTTAAGTAGGTATTTTATTTAGGGACACTGTCATCAAATTCTCATAATTTGAATTAGATTATAGTAAATACAGATGGCAAACAGTACAAATTGTTATTTATAAAATTATTTAAAATGTTGCTGTTTCACAGTCTACGGATTGACATTAACTACTAAGGTTTTCTACACGACAAAAAAAAAGGTAAATAGAATAAAAATTATATATGAAAATATCTGTCAAGTTACCAATTGTCACTTATTAAACAGTAAACATTGAAATAGGGCCTCAACTTAAGAATTTGGTGAGTGTGTCTTAATCGTTTAAATAAATAATTATGTGGTCTACCTTTTGGCAAACATGTATCAATAAATGGTTATTAAATCTAAGAAATATCTTTTCTTTAAAAATTAAGACATTTTTAGTTATACCTAAGTGAAACATATTATTCTGGTTTACTCAAATCTAGAATTTATAAGAGATTAAAATATTCATAACCTTTTATGAAATAACATTACTTATTAGTTTATCAATTCAATTTCTGGTCTAAACTAAAAACTAAATATAGTATGCATGTCAAGTTCCTTGCTACTAATTTGGCACTCCCAGATGAAGTATATTTATAAACGATAGAGAGAAGGAGAATGGCTCAGTGTGTCCGCGGAAGTGTCGTCCAATTCGCACAGCGTTCGGCTCAGTGCGTGCGAGTCCCGGCGCGTGCGCATCTTTCGCTTGTTCGCCGCTACTGTGGTATGCGGTACTTGTATAATAGTGGCTTTGAAGAATTCGTGATGGAATGTGACAATGGTTTTGAGGTGAATAAATATTTTTAACCTTTCTCCATATTTATTCAATTCTTTTTCATTCGTAAAAATTGTATTTATTGTCAAAAACTTTACAGGAGAAATATTACAATGTAAGTAAATAATTAGAATCACATAAACGATTAGATAACAGATAACACATGATATTTTCACAAACATGTCCATTAAATACATAATAATATGAGTATTTAGAGCACCTATATCAATAAACAGGTCTCCGTCGTAGTCTTTACAATAATATTTTTGGTATTACCTATATGGCAATCTGGCTTTCAGCTCACCTGATGTTTCTATGCTCCTTATTGCTCGCAAATAATACGCAGAGTACAGTTACCTCCATTTAAAGTTATAAATGAAACTAGAAATTAATTATTTTAATGAGCCCCTATGATTACGATATATGATAGAGGCTATGTAATTTTTTGATTAGATTAGATTGTTTTTAAAAGCGTAGAAAATCTTAGTGACGGCATACCACACCAGGATTTTATGTGTAATGAATGCTGTTACACGCATATTTTTTTATAATACACAAGCACCCTAACCGTAATAAATATCTGTCGATCACAAAAAAATTGTCGTTCGGGAATTGTGCCGAAACACCAGCTAAAAAAAGTATTTAGGCTCTGCGAAAAATTAATGTAAAAATTCCCGAATGGTAACCTACTTACGTTGCTGACTGTACCTAGTAAACATTACAATGTCTGTTCTTGTAACAAAAGTGTTATCGACTAATAAGATATAATACATCATGAAGGATTAGGGAACTTACCGGAACACTAGCCCTTGACAGCAGTGCAATACAAAGTCACAAAAGACTAGTATAGGTAATGGTTTACCGATTGGCTTTGTGTGCTAAGTGACGCGGATTCGATCCCCGTTAGGGTCAAATATTTATGTGATCCACAGATAGATGGAATTTATTTTTTTAATTAATATAATACATAATAGAGGTATTTATAACTATTGACTCAGTTACAGTATTATTATTTATTAATGTTTTTCATTAATATTTATATATTTATTTTGCTTAATAATGTGTCGTACGCAGTTGTCCGTGACGTCACTACAGTAAAGGACCTATCAGAATATCAGCGCTGCTGCTTAATTTAATTCTGCTGCAGCATTATGCTGAGACCTATCTCAGCATAATGCTGCAAAGGACCCTAGCCCTTTTTTGGCCTCTTACAGGTATTCCGTGGTTTATTTTGTTAGTTGTTACTCATGTGTTGTATCTACTTGTGCGAGTCCAGAATAAATGTCTTTTCTTTCTTTCTTTCTTAGATGTTTATTCCGTCCTGGGTGGTGCACACTTAGCTGGTTTATTTCAATATGTCAAAATGTACGAAGCGCAGTTTTTAGTTGTAATTAAAATAATTGTTTTCTATACTATACCTAAACCGGGTAGCTAACACGTTACTAAGCATGCTTCTAAATATCTTCAAACTTTACCTTTTATATAGCACTAGCATCCGCCCGTGGCTTCGCCCGCGTGAATGTAATAAATTGTAGCCAGATATGCTGATATATAAGCTATAATGCTATATTACTGTAAAGTTTCATCAAAATATCTCATCCATACATCCTCACAAACATTTATTAGGGCTTTTAATATTAGTAGGAAGTAGGCTAGGATGCTATTTTATATGCAGACACATAAGACATACTACAGAGCACACCTTCCTTCAACCGCACCACAAGTAGCATGGTCGAATATCAACCGGATTGCGATTGAACGGGTTAAGTAGCATACTCAAAATTATGCATTCTCATTACTAGCAGATGTTAAAACGTATGCTAGTTAGAAGCATAAATATTATATAGGTATATTTGAAACTAGCATGCCTTCGAGCAACTTAGTAACATGTGACCCATACGTTAGGTAAGTATAGTCGATCATAAAATTGCTTTACCACCCTTAGAGTTAATGTTGTTTTCATATCTCAAAACAAAAAAGTCTATTTTTACTTATAATACAGGTGACAGATAACGTTGTCATTTGAACAGTGAGTCTTAACGACATTTAATTTTCATGGAACTTTTAGTCAAAAGTGGTAAAGCAATTATATGGTTGACTATACTTAGTTACCTTTACCTAAACCTTATCCGTACCCAAATCAAACGAGCATTTTGTCTTCCTCCGTCTCTTTCGTGGAATTCAATCTATCATATTTCGATGCCATAGCGATGTATATCGCTAGTCTTAATATCGATATCACGATGTATATAATAAGTAATACAAGTATACGTAGGTACATGCCACTTACAGGGCGGGACGCAAGTACACACATACAGGGTTATTTGTAAAAAGGTCTTAAAGGGGTCATTAAACTCATCATTATGAACAACTTTTACTATAGGACCAACCCAGAAATCTCAAAAAAATCAGCTGTTCCATACATTTATGTACTTATATGCGTACTAGCATAGTTATAGTTATATGTTACTAGCAGTAATTATGAAGGGGAAAATATGATTTATTAGTTATTCAGTCGGTATTATGCCAAATATCTAGTAGCTTTATAATTATTTATTAAGAAATTACTAATCTAACAATCATGTGCTAACATGTAAAAAAAATATATCTAGTAGCTTTTAAAATCAGTAAATAACTGTGTATTCCTAATTACTATAAACATCTCGTCACCAATACATGCTTTCATGATTTATTCACCTTTCGAACCTCAGCAGCAGAACTGCCAAAAAGCGTTCTGTAAAGCTCTAGGTAATAATGAAGTCTCAGATCCTACGAAATAGTTAATAATGTGTAAAATCAACCTGGTACCTCCCAATGAATGTTTTATTAATTGGTATTACTTTACATTAAATATGTCGGAACAGACCTGGCCGAGTGTTATTGGGTTTTTCATCACCTAATTCTTAGTAGCGCTTGTTGTACTGGTGACTGGTAAGGCATAGCCGCACAGGTTCGCCCCATTGCATGGGACTACCTAAAATATACTTAATTGGCCAACTGCAGGTTGTCTACCTCTGTCAAATCGTTGAAACAAGCATTAGATTGATAAACCCGGCCATCATTTAGGTAAGTAATAGTTAATGTGCTTGATAATCTTCTTAGATTATTAAGCACTACTAGCGCCTCGTGCCCTACAAACATAACAAGGGTCTGAGCGCCTAATGTTTAGGATCTCTATATACGTTGGTAATTATAGTCATGAACTCCAAAGATTCCAGTAATTTTTACCTCATTAACCTGTATAGTTCAATAATTACATACATTAATCTCTACATAAAGTTTACGTTAAACCGTGATGTTGCATGAAGCGTTCAAGTATTTTGTGGTATTTTCCACGTAACTGTAAATACCAAAACTACACATTTTATTACACTCTAAATTTAGATTTTTGATAGAGGTAAATAGGGCTTTACCCACAACGTGAATTAGGTATTACAACAAATGAGTTTACATCACGTAACGCGTCAACGATCGTGCAAACACTGAAGTAGATAACCGAGAGGTGCGTTGGGCGGAGAGCAGTCAGTTCGCGCTTGCGCGTTGGCAGCGGATATAACGACGCCGCCGCGACCACCGACCACGACCTGCAAGGAGCTGGCTCGTTGTAACTCGTGTCCTAGATCTGCCGCCATGAACACCCGCCAGCTGTGCCGGCTCGCGCCTCTCTCACGCCCCGTCAGCGTCGCCAAACATACGCACACAATATGCACCTGCTACCGACACTATAGTCAAGTGAGGCCAAACTATATTATACAAAAAAGTGAAGTGAGTGTCCTTCCCTTGTTTCGTACTCTTGATGTGACAGAACCTTTATGTGTCTCTGTGGGTGTATCTGGGATACAATAAGGTCTTTACCTTAACTGAAATTTAAATTATTGTTTTCAGAAATGGCGGAATTCAGCACCGCACTTCTATGCTGTACAATCGCTAGATATGAGGTATGCATAACAATCGTCAATCAATGCAGAAACAGTGTCAAATACACATTTATTAGAAATAAATTGTTGTTAATAACCCACATCGACTCCTATTGATCTATATTGAACTAGTCGGCGCCGGTACTTGTTCAATTCACCCCTGACATTTGAAAACATACATAACTGTAGTACAACAAACTATAGGTATACTCTTACTGAATACTACAATTATTATTATCTTTATCACATCATGTGTTATGCAATATTATGCACACACGTAACCCAGCTTAGCTTGTGACTGTGGATAATCTTTTAATCTGTCAATGTCTGAGAAATCAATACACATAAATTTCCATTCAGATAAATTTAGAAAACGACGAACCTATGTCAAGTACACGTAATATATTATCTATTTGCAAAACTCTTTCGGTCAAGTTCACTGATAATGTTTTTAAAATTGTGTTTGTTCACGTTACATGGTGCAGATTCAGACAATACTCGTTCGTGCATAACATCGACCCCATATCGTGAGTACAGAGGCACCTGCCTCAATAGTCGTGGTATTGCATGACCCCCGTATCAGCTAAAATTTGATTTAATATTTATTTTCAAATAAGTATATTTTTTTCAAAATTGTTTTAAGCTCGTACACACGTTTGTCTTCGTTTGCATTTTTTGGTTTAAGCTAGATTCTAAATTTACAAAGCGTAGGTACTTATTACAATCGTTTTCTATTTTGTTTGGCTTCAGCATATATCCTAGATTCGTGGGTGTATTAATACTAATTAATTATAAATAATTCTTAGACGCCAATTACCTACCTCATTCATAAGTGTTACAGTTTACCTTTTTTTTAAATTAGCATTTACATGCTTCGTGCGTCATTTTATTTACGAATTATACTACAATTTATTTACTACAGTTTTATCTTGTGCCAACGAATATTACATAACAGATTAGGTTCAGCTAGTAATTACATACTAGCAATATTAACTGTGCACAATGGTAAAAATGTTCATTTTTCTGCATGTCTAATTTTGTAGGGAATATTTTTGGCTGCTAACCAAGTATTGCTTTTTTCGCTCAAGTATTTGAAAAGAATTTGCGCGTTTTTCTTTTGTTTCTTAAATACGTATAGCATCAGGTGATGTACAGATAAACAATGTTTGGAGACATCGGTGTTTGCTTTAGTTATTGTACCGAGGTGTTTGCACGTCGCGGACACACCCGCCAGGCGTCAGTCACGATTTCAGTCACTCTTCATTATAATTAGATCGTGCACTGACGTCATAGAGCTGAC
Source organism: Protodeltote pygarga (assembly GCA_936450705.2). Taxonomy (NCBI): domain Eukaryota; kingdom Metazoa; phylum Arthropoda; class Insecta; order Lepidoptera; family Noctuidae; genus Protodeltote; species Protodeltote pygarga. The sequence continues at coordinate 5,929,539 of OW388249.2, read as the reverse complement.
TGAGTGTTGAGCAAATCCCAAAACACTTTATATTTGCCAAATATATAATTTACCTATTGACGTAGTAGTGGTAACGGATCGTAATTTTTTCCGGTCCGATTCCCTCCCTGTCTAAGTGCTGAAGCGCTACTTATATGCTGGATTTTTTTATTATACCTAACAAAAAGCAGTCTCTGTTTTTAGTTTTTCAAAATAGATATTAATCTTTCGTTACTTTCAGAATTCGTGAAGGACCGCACAAAAATGCTGATGATGTCCTATTTGATATGTTCAAAAATGAAGAAACAGGACTCCTTCCAGTTGGAAAGTTTTTGGCCGTAAGTTTCGATGTAGTTTAAGTAAATCAATTAAGTAAGTAGAACCAATATCAATAGAAATTATTGTTAATTTTTATAGGCCTTGAGGACTACTGGTATAAGAAAGAATGATCCGCGAGTAAAAGAAGTTATGCACAATTTATATAAAGTACATAAGGAGTCAAATCTTGAAGGAGGGTCACCAGAAACACTGAAACTGGATAGGAAAGCTTTCAAAGAAGTTATTACACCCAACATTGTTCTCATTACACGGGCTTTTCGCAGTCAATTTGTAGTACCAGATTTCCAAGACTTTATAAAGGACATAGAGGAAATGTATTGGGCTGCTAAAAGTAACACAGATGGTAAAGTAGCCAGTTACATACCACAGCTCGCCAGGGCAAGCTCAGAGAACTGGGGTGTAAGCGTATGCACTATAGACGGTCAGCGATTTTCTATTGGTAAGACTATTGCTGAAACAAACGCTTAATAGACACGATAAGTAGTTATTTTAATGCTGTTGATTAATATAATAATTGTATTATTAAGGTGACGTGAACGTCCCGTTTACTCTACAATCGTGCAGCAAGCCGCTGACATACGCGATGGCGCTCGAAACTCTAGGACCCGACGTGGTACACAAATATGTTGGCACCGAGCCCAGCGGCCGAAACTTCAATGAACTCGTTCTGGACCATAATAGTACGTATCAACACGCCTACACTTGTACTATTTGTTTAGAGCATGTCGGATGATAAACATTATAATCAACAATAACAACAATAGATATTGCCAACGACGCTGTTGCATCGTAAATCATGGCTTGTCTTATTTTTACAGTGAAACCGCACAACCCGATGATTAACGCAGGAGCAATTTTAGTTTGCTCATTATTGAAGACCTTGGACAGACCCGAAATGACGCTCGCTGAAAAGTTCGATTATGTCATGTCATTCTTTAGTCGACTCGCTGGCAACGAAGGGCTGGGTTTTAATAATGCAGTATTTTTGTCTGAACGAGAAGCTGCCGACAGAAACTATGCACTTGGCTTCTACATGAGAGAATATAAATGCTACCCTGAAAAGACGATCCTCCGTGAATGTATGGATTTCTACTTCCAGGTATTTCTACTTTCTATTGAATTCAGTTGCTTTATTTATTGCCATCAATATTTGCATAATAGTGCAAATGTAGGTGTAGGTATATAATAAATATTTACATAAACCATTTAATTGTTTATTTACAGTGCTGTTCTATGGAAGCTAACTGCGACATCATGTCAATAATGGCGGCAACTCTAGCAAATGGAGGCATTTGTCCCATCACCGATGAAAAGGTTCTTCGACCAGATTCTGTGCGAAATGTACTCTCATTGATGCACAGTTGTGGAATGTACGACTATTCCGGACAGTTTGCGTTTAAAGTGGGACTTCCAGCAAAGTCAGGAGTTTCAGGCGCAATGCTCATAGTTGTTCCGAATGTCATGGGCATCTGCACGTGGTCTCCGCCTTTGGATCCTCTAGGAAACAGCTGCCGAGGCTTGCAGTTTTGTGATGTATGACCTGTTCTAATTACTATATCGCATAGTAAGACTGTATATAGAATTGATGTTTAATTTCTCATAAATCAACATGTTACAGGATTTGATCAAGAGGTTCAACTTCCACAAGTACGATAACATTCGTTACGCGAGTCACAAGAAAGATCCTCGGCGTTACAAATTCGAGTCTACCGGTCTCAACATCGTCAACCTTCTGTTCTCTGCAGCGAGCGGTGATCTCAGCGCTCTAAGAAGGTGGGAGTCTTTATAAGCACATTCATAGTTTTACATTTACAACAAGAAACTCCGCTGACAAACTTATTTGTTTAACAGCCAAAGGTCTGACCCGAAACTTCTTCCCGTACCGGTGACAACTACGAAATAAATTGCTTTCAACAGTACTAAATTAGTACTAGTAACCGCTTAATTAGTAACAGAGAGGGATTCAAATTAAGTACTCACGTATGCTTGTTGTTGTGCTTAATGGGTCTATTAGTTCTAGTATGTGAGCTATAAATAGGACAAGCTTTACCAATTAGCTCACAGTATCACGCTGTTGTAAATAAGCAACTTTCATCATTAAGTATCCATATTTATCTAAATGCAAAATGTAGTCCATATACTTAGTCCCACAAAAATACTTAACCGAATTTGAAGAATGATAATGACATATTATTTATTCGTTTCCCAGGCACCATCTCTCTGGTATGGATATGACCCTATCGGACTACGATGGCCGTACAGCGTTACATCTGGCGGCGGCAGAGGGTCACCTCTCCTGCGTCGATTTTCTTCTCGCACAGTGTGGTGTTCCACATGACCCTCGAGACCGGTGGGGCAGCCGACCACTCAACGAGGCTGAGACATTTGGCCATACTGCCGTAGTTAAATACTTAAAAGAATGGGAAATTACACATGCTGATCAGAAACCAGTAGACCCGGCCGCTCCCATTGTGGACGATATACTAGAGGTCAAAGTAGACGCTGACGATGCTGTCAAAGATCCAAGCATTCAAGAAATCGTCTCCAGGAATGGGGATAAAATGCAGTAAGAACACAATACTGAAGTGGTGAGGAAGAGATGATCTCGTAACTATCAAGTACCACAAAATCACTTTTTGGGGTTTATACTTTGTCCAGTTCTGTATTATCTATCTATACGGTGTGTGGATAAATGTAGCTATGTTCTGTGTAGAGCGGCTTATACAACACGTACCTACTGAGACGCGTTTTACATGAGACAGAGTAAGATCTCAATACAAAGAAAATTATATTTGGTAAATGTTTAGGTGTAAAGATACCCTATTCATATTTAAATAACATTGCATTTCACGTTTGGACAGCTGGGGTCGTACTGTAAGAGAAAGATCGCTTCTATAGTATAGCCAGTTACATAACTTTTTATGATTCATTGTAGATGTTCACTAAATACCATATACCTACCTGTCAAAAGTATTTACCTAACAACATAATAGGTATTTTGTAGACAAATATTTATAGATACAATATACATTTTACTAATGAAGGCTTCTACTTCTATGTGGGCATTATTGTATGAATTGTACTTGTAATATAAGCTTGACAAGGTATTGAGCACTGAGCTCAAGAAGTGTGATATTAAAATAAATTCACAAGTAACATCTTGAAAAGGAATTATTATGAGGGTGATGAAATTGTAAGAAAAGATGCTTAGAGAAGATTTTCAAACTGTAGATACAAGTACTTGGTCTTAAAAACTTAAGTATTAAGTAACTTAAGTATTAAACAAGCAAAATATATAAATGATCCTAAACTAAGACATACATTCAGAGGATTTTATTCAATGTTAAATTTGAAGTAGGTAGGTAGTAAGATTTTAGAAAACTTTAGTAGATAATACCTGCATGTTATATCACTGTATTCTCAGATTGTAATTTTTTTAAATCTTTAAGCATCTGATTCTTAGCAAATCTCTCAATCATTGTATTTTTAACATTCCATTTATAATGACAAAGAAATATAAAAATAAATAAATAATATAGAAGTATATATAGTATTGTTTCAGAATAAACTTTTACTATTATTTATTATACATAACTATGACAGCTTAAAAGAATTATTCTACTTATCAATTAACATTTAGATATTGGAATGTTAAAAATTTAACTTTATGTGTAATTGAATACATATTAAATGTAATAAAATGTATCCTGACAATAAATAGATGCTATTCTATGCCATTATTGATGTTGTCCAAATGTTTGTCAATTAAATAAATTGTTGACTTTAAAAGATTGGTTCGTTTTTATTATTGGTGTTCAAAGTCCATTTTATTTGCCAGAATTGGTTTAAGTAGCACTTAATACTATGTAATAAATTATCTCTAATGTGAGTTGCCATCAAAGAAATTATTTCAAGTAGATACCAATCAAATGTGAACAGACACCACAAATTAATAAAAGATACAATAGGCTACAAAAATACAAAAGTCAAATAAAGATTTGTATATAAAGAACATTTACTAATAGATTTTTTTCTTTTTTTTTATTATATGCTAGATGAACAACCTAGTGGAAGAGCCATAATTATGCATCTGCCACGGCTATAGATACCCAATGTTGAAACATGTCTCAGGTTTTCTAATTACCTTATGATGTTATCCCTCACCATTTTAAAAAACGAATTATTTATTCCTAATATGAATACCTATGTGTGGTGTTTTATATCCTGTATGGTGTCAGGAAAGAATAGCAACAACACCTCTTCCTGTGCATATGGAGAATGGTCAAAAACTTATATACTTTTTGCCTTATGCTTTATGGTAGTGCCTTATGGTTAATGTGTACCATCATTTTCTGATTTGAAAATAAACAATGAAACAATGTTTATTAATAAATTTATTATTATAACACTACTTACAAGAAAATCTATAATATAATCTATAATATTAACTATTACTTTTCACTTACAGCATCAGCTCTAACAGGTGTAGAAATTATTCCTAAGAGCTTGCAATCTGCTTCTAGGAGAGTGAGGTCTGTATTAGACCCAAGGAACCGTGAGGATAGTTCCAAGTCTTTGATCTGTATTCTTACTCTGGTACCTCTAACATATTCATCTCCTCGGATAGAAGGTCGAGTACATACACAATGGAACTTCCATCCAAAATCAATATACAGGTCGTCTTCAACTACATGGAATATTTTTCCTATTACAACCTTGTTGGTGGGATCTCCAAGCTGAAATTGAAAAATTCATAACAAATAACATACCTACTACTGGCTGTTTTCCTGATAAAAATTGCAAAAAGTTTTAATATTGAAAATTAATGAATGAAGATGGTAAAAAATGGTGATTAATATTCAATCTAGTATTCAACTAGGATCGAGTCGCGATAGCCTAGTGGTATGACTATTGTATGGCTAGTCAGAGGTCTCAGGTTCGAACCCAAGGTCTGATCCGTAGATCTGATATTAGAACTAATGACCTTAACTCAATGTTTGCTACTACAACACTAATTAACGAAGTATTCATGGCCACCTCGTTCATGACAATTTAATTTTTAATAAGTACAAAATTATTAGCTAACTTACATCCATCAGCTTGGAATTCCGCAATAATGAAGCAAATGTATAACTTTGTTCACTATCCGCAGGGTCTGTGATTTGGGATTGTTTTTCAAATGCCTTCGCGAAACCGCTAACTTTAACACCAGTTGTATCTGAAATATTTCCTTGATCCTCTTTGGTAGTAGAAGTAGGACTACAATAAGTTCGTGAACATACAATACTAGATCTTCTTGTATGTTTTGTTAACCTTGTTGCGGAAAGCATAATGCTCCCGGATTTCTTAAAATGAAACATGTCTAATTTTTTCTCTGCAACGGATAGAAAATCATCAGAAATAATACAGCCCTAACCTAAAATTTCTTGATTTTCAGATTTTGACAACATTGATTTGACAAATTGTCATTAGTTTTTGTTTTTTTATGATTTTAGGGAAGTGAAAGTTGTATTATATTACAGCAAGCAAGTTACGGTTTTCTACTATTAAAACTTGGGTAAAAGATAATTCAATGGTAAAGTAATTAATAATAATTATTATTTATAAGTAATCATCTTCATCATCATTTCGGCCATAAGACATAATAAGTAATCAAAAAATATTAATTTAAAAATAATTATTATTAACTAAAAATGGCAATGAAATAAAAACCAAAAAGACAACCATGATTAAGAGACGGTTTTGAAACCTTGAATCTGGCATCGATATGGTATCTTAGAATAATAACATGTTATTAGTTTAAGTATGGCATATTAATTTTGTGACTTTGTTGTATTTTCAGTTCGTATACTGCATTGGTACTTCAAGAATAATATATTTTTATTTTCTTGATCATTATTTTGCTTGAGCTAGACTGAACATGATGACGCTTGTGCCTTAAATTGGATCAATTTTAAAAATGTCCAAACTACCTTCTGCCAAGTAAATGTCAAAAAAATTACACACGACACACGGTTTTTGATAATGTTGAGCGATTGCCTAAAAAGTTGAGGGATTTAATCAATTAAATTGTATAATGACTGAAGATCAAGATGCAAAAGATTCGCAGTCAGATTCGGGCAGTAAAACATTTATTAATAAGAACAAGGACAAGAAAACAAAAACCCAACGGCCGCTGACTAAAGTGACTGTTTTCATTATTGGATAATTTGTTGTCTGTAAATATAATATCGTCTACTGTAAAAGGATATCAACGAGGTTATCATTCTTTCAGATAATTCTTCGGCGGTTGCCACCTACGATGACTGAAGAAGCATTCTTGGAGCAGGTTTCACCAATACCAGAACATGACCATTTCTATTTTGCCAAGCCAGATACTTCGCTTGGCAATAACCTATATTCTAGAGCGTATATAAATTTCATCAATATTGACGATATTTACTTGTTTAGAGATAAATTTGATGGATACGTATTTCTTGATGAAAAAGGTAAGAAACAAAGCTAGGAAGAGATAGTGAGATTTGGATTGGTGTACTACTTTCTCTATAGTCATTCTGTAGCTTTCTTCGTCTTTTTTTGTTTCTTTTAGATTGCTCGCTCTATGTAATGGCTATAAAGTTAAAATTAGTTAGTTTATAAGTTTCATTCAAAACATCTATTCATGGGATGTAAACAACCTGAAAGAGACGAAACTGTATCTAAACAAATTTATAGCTTCTTAATCTGTGTAGACATTATTATAAAGATAATACTTAGAGTATCTAGGTTAATTTATGTAATATATGCAAATCAATTAATTCAACTTATGTATAAGTTAGTAATAAGGTAAATTTAATATATTTGTCACTTCTGTATTGGGCGATATAGTCGCTAAGCGACAAGGCCTTTTTTGTTAAATAAAAAAAACGTAATTAAGTAATATTTGTAAAAAAGTTAAGAGCAGGTAAGAGAGTGTTACGTTCTTGGTACATAACTACGTTATTATTTACTGACTTGAGACGGAATACGGAATAAAACAATAGTCATGTTAAACGGTTAAAGAAATCTGTATTTATAGTAGCAATGCCCTTGACTATTTGCTATCAAATCAATTGTCTTTACAAAATATTATTTTCCTACCTGGTACCAAATTGATTGATTTACACATAAGTAGCATAACTGTATATAAAACAATACTGTATATATTTATTTAAATATTATAGGGGGAGAATATGTGGGCATTGTTGAATATGCACCATTCCAGAGAATACCTAAGAAGAAGAAGAAGAAAGATCCGAAATGTGGCACCATAGAAAGTGACCCAATTTATCAAGACTTTGTTGAAAGCTTAAAGAAGGACCCTGAAACTGAAAACCAACCAAAACTTGAGTATTCTTATCCTGTTAATGATGGTGAATATTACCATTTTAGATTTTACTAAATCTAGTTTATCCGCATGGGGGTTCCGACTCTGGTCTATTATACAAAGTGTCTAATGTCCTCTACCTGCATTAAGTTTTTAGTTTAGTTTTAGTAATAGTAGTAGAGTAGATTAACCATCATTAAATTTACATACATAATATAACTTTCACTACACATAAACAGACTGAAACAATTATTTTTTTATCACAAGAAAATGCCCCATATCGACGATGAAGTGTCAATACCTCATAACTAACATAGTTTTTTCAAATAATTTTCATTTTTGCTGTTATGAAGTTAAAAGTTAAATTAGCATATTTCAGTACAAACACAAAAAAGGTATTGATTCTTCGCCGTCGATATGAGAATTGAATTTGCAACACCAAGCACAGAAACCAAACTGCTTTACTGCTACATCAATTATATTGTCTAAAATATGTTTACTCAACTCACATTGTTCTCATTTTATTGTTGCAACCTATTAATTTGTTTTTTTTATTTAAAAAGAGCAACCATTGAGTTTTTGCCAGTCTTCTTCATGAAGAGGCAGGCTGCTAACTAGCAACTAGACTCAATTATTTACTGTAAATATTTATAACCACCTCCAATGGTCTACATAAATTTAAATATTTAGTAATTTTTATTTTGACTTATAAATTTGCCCAACAAAAAAATAAAAAAACATTAATCATTTACAGCAAATGACAAGAAGGTACAATCGACTCCTTTGCTTGAATACCTCGCTGCAAGAAAACAGGATAAGAGAGGAAGAGATGAGCGCCGCAGGAGAGAAAATGACAAGAGAAAAATGAGGATTGAAAGGAAAACCAAAGAAAACCCTATTAAGGTATCATACTATTTTTTTATGAAAAAAAGTTAGAAATGTTAAGCGAAACGCTGGATGTTGTCATTGACGTAAAATAAGACTATATGCATACTATTAACTTAATCGTCATCTGTGAATTGTTTTCAATTGGTCACATGAATCATTTTTAGATATTTTGAGAGAATGCTATAGACTGGTAAGGTTAATTCAGTGAATAATCTGCCTTTCAATATTACTATTTATTTAACAAAGTCCCAGATGTGGTAGCTTTTTGGTCTTTTGTCGTTGCTGATTCACTAGGGCTGTGGTTAAGCCAAACGCTTGTGGATATTTTCATTTTTGTAAAATAATTACCCGCAAATTGGAAGAAAATATTTGGCTTATTTCATTAATATTCATAATTTATGAGTCTATAATCTTTCATGATGTCCGTTTTTAATATAGTTGATATTGCATGTACTAGTTATTTTATTCTTGTTTTACTAATGGTTCAACATTAAAGGTTTGTTTGGTTATCATTAACTTTTTGGTCAGAAGTCCTGCGGTGATCAGCCTACCTACCTCTCACCTAACCTACTTTTTTATTTTTATTGGACCAAATTTTTGTATTGTTGTTTTATGTTAGCATTTACTGGTATTAAACGAAATATAACTTCAGACCAATAAAAGTTGAGCAGTTACATTAGTCATTATTTTTCTTTTATTATTTCTTTAGAGGCCTGGTGACATATCAGAAGACGAAAACTTTAACGATAACACAGATTACTATGATAATAAATATAATAATCACAGCTTTTGGTACGGAGAGCAGAGAATATATCATAAAAGTAAAGTGAAGTGTGCAGTTGTTAAAACTGAACTGAAGAGTGCTCATGGTTCTGATGAGTTTATAAGTACTGATTCTGACTGGGATAGTCACTTTCCTGCTCTATCTACGAAAACTCACAATACTTTTACGTTAACATCTGGTAAATTCTGTGATAAAAAAGAAACACAAGAAGGTAGCCAGAAAAGTGGTGGCGACACTTGTTTCAAGGTTCCCAGTATATTGCAATGTTTGTAGTTAATGTCACTCCAGTGTTATATTATACTTTAGTTCAATTAATGGTTATAGTTTGTATTCGTATCATCAGTATGGACATAGTTGACATCATTAATGTAAAATATATGTATTTCGTAGATAACATCATTTTATTACGTTAAATTAATTTATTATATATTAAACTAATAGTTTAGTCTTAACTGGTGTCCCGCAATTTTAAGAGACTCTCGTCAATGACAAATATCAGAAGTACTTTTTTCCAATCATTATTGGTATGATTTATCAAGTTAACCTTTTGTAACTAAAACAAATTTTGTAATAATTTTGTATTTTCCAATTCTAGGAGGAGGAAACTGGAGATGGCGAAGTTAAGAAAATAAAGTCTAGAGAATGGGAAAAAGAAAAGGCGAGTGATGCAAGAGATGATCAGGTGAAATCAGATGGTAAAGATGGGTCTGGTTTTGAAGCTAAGTCTTATAGAGACCAGAGAAAAGCTGGAATCAATGCTTTAAGTGACAAGAAGAAAAAACTTGATGCTGACAAAAAAGACGTAAGAGATGACGAAGGTGATGATTCAGACAAGGGCATTAAAAAGGATAAAAGAGAAAAATTCAAGGAGTCACCTCGTGAACAGAAGAGTAAAAAGTACAGTGACACAAGGAGGGAACGAATCAAACAAACAGAATTTAGTAAATATGACAAACAATCAGCTATAAATAAAATCATGTCTTCAGAAAACAAAGTCAAGTCTATGAACCATGACGACATTAAGCCATTCACTCAATTGCCGCACGTGAAGACTGATGACTTAACTAAAATCATAGAAGGTATGGATAAGAAAGTGAAGTTAGATGAAAGTAGTAGAGATTCAAACGATGAAACCTTTATAAGCAATGCTGTATCAAAGATGAGGAGAAATAGCTTAGAATCTGGTGAATTGCCTGTAAAAGATGATTTGGTATTGAAAAGGCAAAAGTCACTTGATGATAGAAGTAAATCAACAGATAGGGAGGGATCAGAGGAAAAAGAGAAAAGTGAAAGTGGAGATTGTCGTACAGAAAGAAGAATTAGAAATAAGGTAAGTGAACACTACAGTACAGTCATTTTAAATTTATATTCATAGCCATACCCAAATTTGGCTTAGAAGCTGGGGGAATTTTCAGTTTTTGTATTATACTTATCCAGCTAAATGGAAAGGTCATAGGGTTGGCAAGCCATACTAGCTAATAGCTTAGCCTGGGTACGCACATAAGTATTGTATTTCCAGATCATTTTTGCACTAGTACTTAGTATCGTATTCTTTACAGGATCGGCCAAGCCTCGTGATCTACCAGCCTGGGATGGGCAAGTTCAGTAAACAGCGTCTCGCGAAAGAGAAGGACACACAACCACCAACTAAATCTATTAACGATAGTGAAAAGAAAGACACCTGAAATTAATGTCATTCTACCCTATATTTGGACAACATTCAACGGAATTATCCTGAAGCTGGCATTCAAAACGTGTCCTGGCAGACTCTGTAGATGAGGACATTTGACTGTGCCAACTGATGGAACCACTGTTCGTGTTTACTCAGCTGTTGTTTATATTGATTTGTTTAGTTTACATGCATTTCGATTGAGTTGGAGATGTTTTAACATTACAAAAAAATCAACATACCATTTAATGCAACATATTTTTAGCTTGTGACGATTTAATTCAGTTTGTTAATTTCATTTAAATATAATTAATTTTTGAAATGGGCCTGCTGGATTTTATTTGTTTTTTATGTGTGGAAAGTAAAATAGATAGTAATTAGTAACAATTTTATTTCTTATCACAGTAAAATTTACTTATTTACATAAATTGTTTTAAAAAAATATTTATATTACAACATGTTAATCTTTGGCAAAATTGTTGGGAACTGATAAATTCTATAGGAATTATAGCTAAAACCAAAAATACTTACTTATCTAACGTATACGTCTAATTTATAGCCTCGATATTTTTATTGTCTCTGTTATTAAATGCATTTAAAATCCTAAATAGAACTTTAGACATATAGTTCTTGTTTTTGCTTTTTTTTTAAATTTAAACAGAAATCAGAACAATATTGTTTACGATAGTGTTAAAAAGATAACTTACTTCACAACACTACATGTACTTTCATTTTCTTCTTATGAATATAATATTTTATATTTTATTCTTCACTGTACCTATACTTAACATTATGAGGATGAAGACAAACATTATTTTTATTTAATATAATATTCAATATCTTATTATAATAATATTGAATTTATACACCTTGAATAAACTAACGGTTTTTATTAAACTAGTCAGTTCTTAATTTTCATAATATTAGATTGCTTGAATGCTTGATGACAATTATAACTCGTTTTTTTTACCTTGTAAACAATCTTGGCACATCTTTTACATAGAAAAAAGGCAAAAAAACAAACGTTTTATAAAGAAACATACTGATTAACTTAAAATTCCTTTTGATAAGTCCACGTATTTTTAATCTTTGTAAGATTTACCAAGAAAATCTGTTGACGGGTAAGAAAAAACTAAATATAAGTAGATGATACATTTGCATTGTTTGTATTTTTAGTATTTTAAATATGTAGATACTGAAAGGACTTTATTACTATATTTGTGTTTATTTCCATTAAAAAACTCAAGATTTTTGTTATAAAATCGGTACCTATGTGGTGGAAATAAATGGGAAAATTAGATAATTTGCAAACATAAAAGCAGCAGATTTTTTTTGTAACTCATTGATTTTTTTCAAGATAGGTCCTCGTCCAATCTAAATACGATTCGCGCCACTAAAGAGCCGCCGCTGAAAATAAAACAAATGAACACTAAACCCGGAGCATAAGGTGATCATATCCATAAAAGTCATGTTTATACAGTTGTTTTTTGACTTTATGTTAACTCGTTCAAACATAACGTGTATGTCGATATTAATAACTTGTACCTTATTAATATCGACGTATACGTTATATTTAGTATTTAATATTTAAAAAATGCCGAAATCTTAAATCATTTGTGTGTACACCCTTATTCATTATTTACAAAATAACATTTAATCATAAATCACAATAATATCGGGCCATATTCAGATACCTGTTGAAGTATCTTATTTCTAATTATTTACGCCTGTTATACACATTTTGATTGAAAGTTTTACTACGAGGTCGCCAATTTGGAGTAGCGGTGCATGTAGCGTGCAGCGCGTCATACAAACATGTTACGTCACAGCGGCGTTTTTTTTCTCTCAGTTATAGCTCTAGGGAGCTCAGACTTATTAACCAGACTTGTTTGGGGACATGCTAGGGGGATAGCTGGATCTGATTTTGATTATTTAGGGACATGTTTATGGCCACAGGCTCAGCCCGGGCTGGCATAAGTTAAGGTCGGGGAGGGTGTTACGTCACGTAGTTACGTGGCGTTTTAATAAATAAATGTTTGCAACTTCCCTCTGCACGCTGCATGCTCCGTAGCGTTACGAATTTGCGCCCTGTTTGTAGGCATAAGGCGTGCAATATCATTCACAATTAATATACCTAAATAGATAAACACTATGAGACATCATTAAGGAGGACTGCCGAAGCATTTTTGTCTGGATCGGCCGGCGTGGCTTGTTTGATTTTCTCAGCAGTAGTCTTTGTTCGCGCGACGTTGCTTCTATGCATGGCGTATAGCACAAGTATGAAGACGACGAGGAAGCCCGCCAATCCACCGCCGATAGTGAGCCACGTACGCCGCGATGTCTTTATACTTTGTACCTGAAACATTTACATAATTATATTCTTATAAGCCTCAAAATGACTAAAGACTTTTCGCTATATCTAACTAAAACAAGTTCTGAAAAATATAATTAGCATACCTGTGAATATTCTGCTTTACATCTATGATAAGTTTCGTTGTGGCTTACTGAATTATCTTGGAATGGACAGTTTTGGAACTCTGAAAGTAAAAGCGCGAATTAAATACTGACTTAATTTTTCGATTTCTGCGGCAGTGGTCATTTATTATTAGAGGTCTGAGAGAACTCAAAGGATTCCATAAAATAAAAATACCTAATCCTTCCAGAGTAAGTAAGTAGGTAAGTATTTTATTTCTAATTAGTTTTTATAAGGAGATATTTTGTTTAGTGTTAAGTCGTTCGGGTATTTCCTATGATGTCAATGTCATTAGGTAAAGTGGTTGCAATACCAACCTCTGGTGTTGAGTTTTGAATAGTCTTCCAACTGGAAAAACACACGTTTCTCTTGAAACCACAGAATAGTAGACCTAATACTACATAGTTTCATGTTGTTTATAGATTCTGTTAAATCCACTTTCGCAAGATTGCACATTGCCGCGAAGTGGGGCGTTGGGAGGGAAGCTAATGGATTGTGTGAGATGTTGTAGGAGATTAACTGTGGCAGATGACCCCAGCTTGGTAATTCTCTTATCTTACAATCTGATATATCTAAAAGTTCTAAAGGTGCTCTAATAGGTTTTATGATTGGAAGTTGGTTAAAACTCTTGTGAAGTATCGGGTTTCCTCGGAGATACAATTTTCTTAGAGACGGTAGTTGAAATAAGGAGTTGGGTAGTTCTAGAATAACGTTATTAGAGAGATCGAGTGACTGTAGGCTAGTGAAGGAGCTGAGAGCGTCCTCGTCGATGAGGTATATGTGGTTGTCTGCTAAGTATAAGAACTTGAGGCTTGACAAGCCGGTCAGTGTGTCCGCGTGGAGCTCCTGCAGCTTGTTTTCACTAAAGTCCAGGATCTGTAACAATTGTGTCATAATTTAATAGGTAGGTAGCCTAATCAAGTTACAATATTTAAGTCAAAGTCCGAACCGAGTTTATCTAATTTTAACAAATTTAGACGCTCTATGTAACGAATCAATATAATACGAAGCTGTTGTTTATGTAGCGTCAGTGCCTAGCAGCTAACAACAGTGCAAGCCCAACAACCCTATATGGGTTACTTACATTCAAGGGCGTCGCCAGCCGATGATGGAGGGGAGCTAGTAGAAGTATAGAGGATGGAAAAGTATGTAGGTACCTAAGCACCCCTCTCTGCCCCTTCATGGCGACGCCCTTGCTTACATTGAAGAAAGAAAATTACCTATGCATTATTGTTTTATCCCCTACTACATTTCTATTCATGAGGGCTCTGGCCGGGTACAGGAATAATTTATGGTAATTATATAGGCACACCCCTGGTAAATAGGTAGGTAAATACCTATCTGTTTATAATATAGGTAATACCTAAGTCTGTCACAGTAGTATTTAGGTATTCAGCTGCATCCGGTAATACTGGAAGCCGACCCCAACATAGTTGGGAAAAGACTAGGCAGATGAGATGACCCGTTCTAGTAGGTGTTATGGGCTTACCTCAATACCACTCCTCAATTTGGGTAGCTTGTTAAGCCGTAGTCCCGCACAATGGGCCCCGTACATATCGTAGGCGTATTCATATGTGCAGTGGTTTGGTTTCGCGCCTAAGGCTTCGATCTCTGTCATCTCCTTGCCTCTGGTGCATGACACACATAGTAATGCCACCAGAGATAAGACGTCGTTAAACCTGAAACATGCAAACAAAACACATTATAATTTAAATTAGCAGCTTTCTTTCTACAACAATGCATTGGTGCATCTCTGGCTTTTGGATTTGGGTGTGTTTTAGAAATTAATTATCACTTGCTAAAACGGTGAAGGAAAACATCGTGAGGAAACCAGCACACCTGAGTTTTTTCAACAGTGTCTAAAGCCATTACAGAGGCCTACGGGCGGCTTAAACTCTGACACCACGTTGTCCATCAACCATAATACTATCGATGAAGAAGAAGCGCAGAATTATTTTCTGTAAAATGTTTATCATAATATTAAAATTTGTAAGGTAAGTATCTTTCTGCATTAATAATATTAATTTATCTTTGAGTAATACAAAAGTCTATTCATGCGGCAAAGCGATTAGACTGGGTGTTTACCTACCTACTTAATAAACTGCAATTGAAACAAAGGACTGGCTTACAAGTTATTGACATTAAATAACTTGTCTTCGCGTTATCGGTAGCAGATAAATCATCGCAGTGTGTCAGTGTACAATCTTTAAATAAATTTTACTTCGCCTAAACTCTTACAAACTTTTAGGTTTTGAAATGTACCAACTAGATTATCATAGCCAAAGATATTGAAAGAATATTTCTATGATCATAGCCAATACCTTCCTACTCCTATTCTAAGATTCAGTGTGTTTTAAATAGGTACTCACTCCTAAATTAAAATAGTTATTATTATTTATTTACTTATTCTAAAATATCACTTTTTTGACCACGCAACAAGTTGAACGTAGTCTATTTTGAAAATATCACGTTTTTTGGAAATTGAACCTGTGCTACAAAATACTGCTGTGCGAAGACGTGTTGATTTCTCGGAACCGGCCGCGGGCGCCTATATAAGATCACAGAAAGGCAAATAGGTAGATAGGTACGTGTCTGTCGGGGAATATCCTTAGGCTCAACAGTGCACTATTTTTAAATACCTACTTAAATACATTTACATAATTATTATTATCTCAAGAGCACTGCACATCGGCGCATCGTCATATTGGTTATACCTACAGATATGGTGTTTGTTGATATCTCTAGGGTCAGCAGCAGGCCAAACTGTAGGTAGATAGGGCTAGATAATTATTAACCTTTTTCTCAGTAGGTATGGGTTATCAGTTCCCTTGGCCCAGCTTTAACGAGTAGTATTGAACTATTGATAGAATGACACATATGTGTGCGTATCCCATTTCACTTGAATATTATTCCATAAAATAATGTAAAGACATTGCCGCATATTGAGGACTATAGCGACCCGCCCCGGCTTCGCACGGGTGCAATGCTGATACTAATTAGAAACCACAAAAATAACAGTCCTATTATATCTACATATAAAACTTTCTTAAGAATCACTCTATCTATTAAAAAAACCGCATTAAAATCCGTTGCGTAGTTTTAAAGATCTAAGCATACATAGGGACAGACAGACGGCGGATAGCGACTTTGTTTTATACTATGTAGTGATGGGACTTGTTATAAATAAAAAAATGTGTGATTTTTGACAAGTTTTCCGCAAGGCGCATTACATAGAGGCTATTCAGTTATTGGCACTACCGAACGATAGTAAAAGGTCTGAAACTCGAAACGATTGCAACACTATTATTAACTTGAATATATTTGGGCGTTTTTGGAAAATCCACTCCTTAAAGGGTAAAAAAGGGATGGAAATTTTTATTTTTCCGTTTAATTTAGCTAATTAGTGGCAAATTAAGAACAATTTTGCTTAGGATTTTTGGTTTTATACTCATAAGTGTTTTTCCCCAAAATTATAGGGAATTCGAAATCCTCGTAGACGAAGTTACGGACGAAGCGTAGTTAGCTAATGAAATCGCGTAGAGCAGAGTTACAAACAAGTATGTTTGTGTAAAAAGTAGTTCAAGACGTGATGTACTATGTGACCGTGTTTCAGTTTTCCACAAACATTACGAAAACGAATAGGTAGGTAGGTACATATATATCTTATACACAGAGCGATAAAAAAGGGAATAGATACGAAAACTTATAGATAACGTACGCTAGCATTAATTATAAGTGCTGTATGCATTTACCACAAACGTTATCATACACATCATTAATGTGAAGATAAATATCGTAATGATTTTTGTGTCAATGTATTAGCAGACAGCGTACCTAATTACATTTTTACAAGCTGTGGAATCTTGCAAGCTGAATTAGGACCGCTTCCTCATATCTTACGGACTGAACTAACGTGCAAATATTCAATTTGCATGTTAGTTCAGTTTCAATGACAATGCATTTTTATGGTAAGTATGACCTGAATCGACATCCAGGATTAGCTCCAGATAAAGGAACTCTTCAGCGGTCAACAGCACAGATACAAATTTTTGCATATTATAAGTATCTACCTATACCACGCTTAGTTTTAATATTCCTATCACCAATAAGATAATTTATGAATTGCTATGTTAGTGTTGAGCCTGTTATAGCATCCGGCCGCAAATTTGCCACAAAAAACTGCAATTTGGCCACAAAAAAGTGCTAAATTTCAATATCCTTTCATAGATTGCTCCTTTATGGATAAATCGTCAAACAAACATGTAGCTAAAGTACACTAAAAAGTTCTATATCTAGCCCTAAAAAAGCTAAGGTAGCAACACTAGCAAAGGCCTCTCTTCCCTCCTTTCTTTATTACACGACTCACGAGGAACACCCCGAATGTAGCATATCTGCAACACTAAGCGTAGAATTGCTTAACCGCTACGCAATCGTGTTGATATACTGAATCGTGTCGAATTGCATTTTGAACTACTTAGGCAAAGTTCTAATACACTACACTTCTTAAAAACGACTTTGTGTGCGGGATCGACCCTTCCATATTTTGGTTGGCAGTCTAAACGGATCATGGAGCAGATACTAAGACGGATATACCAATGCGAACTGTAGAAGCTACTGATAAGCACCTATAAGGTACCTAACTAATCTTTTGTATCTAAAATTATATCAACGTGACATCTGACAGATCGTATAACTACTGATGTCAACGTCCTGAGCCTTTATTTCCTTATCTACATTTATTTATAATAATATCCTGTTTGTCTAAAACAATATGACCAGATTACTGCAATGTACCTACCTATTACCAAATTCCATGTCTACTTATATGCGACTTGTTTCACGGACTGATCTATTTACATGACACTGCGCATACCTAGGTAATTATTTTTTATCAACATAGAAGATTATCTTGAGCGCAAATAGTAATGGTAATTAAGGTCTCATGTCACGGCCAGGATTCGAGTTTCTAAGTAGGTCTTTGTCCTGGAAATGTGAGCCAATGAAGCGCCACTCATATGTTAGATACATTTTTCTGCTATGTCTTGGGAATCATGCGCAAGGATTAGATATCTTTAAAAACTTTTTAAAATTTTAAAAACTTTTTTAAAATCTACTTATAGAAAATACTGTCATGTCATATACCCTAATAACTACACTACTACAGATAGGTGTGTATACCCTATTGCGAGTGAATCTACCTACTTATCAACTAATACCTAAAATTAAAATTACTCATTTGATAACGCTTATTACAATGACTGTACAAATGAACACATACGAACAACAAACACGGAAACAGTTTCCTGAAAAAAAAATTTTTTTGTACTGTGTTCTGCTGTCCACACCTGTAATTTGTTGACGTCACATGGTGACATTGTAAAACAGCTTAGTTATGTTTACTGTCAGCAGAGATAATGAAAATAATAGAGGCTAAATAATACGAAATTAGATGGTTTAAAGTAATGCAATAATAGTGTGGTGCAGCGGGTAATGGACGGCATCCTCGTGATGTGACAACGTCGCGTCGCAGCGCGGGAGTGTCGCTCCGCTCATGACAGGCCGGTCGCAGTGGCTTTTGTTGTTGTTGTTAGGCAAATTGCTACTTCGCTTCACACTCTTATTACAATAAATAAAAATATCTCACACACCGGTAGCGTCCGGCATTCAAGCGACTGTTACGTACCTACATCCTAATGTCACTGCACACATACCTATTATGATCGGAAATGAGTAGGTACCTAGCGCCTATTTTATTTTTCATATTTAGGTACTTACTCCAACCGACCAATCTAGAAGTCATTGGGGGAGGCTTATGTTCAGCAGTCGACTTCTTATGGCTGAAATGATGATGATGATGATGCGGTACCTACTCATCCTTGTCCTAAACTGAAAGTTTCGGACTAACATGATCTGATTATTAAGTAGGTAGTGGGCTAGAATCACGTTAAGGAAACGTCTGTCATTTTTACTCATACCGGTCTACTTGATACTAAACTGGAAATTTCGGACTAAATTTAATGGAAATTACCAATTATCGACTCATTTTATTATAAACAATGATGTATTGATAGTGTTGGTTTACTTACAAGTACAACAAGTGCAAGTACAACATTACGACCCGATTCTTAATCTAACGTGTCATGTAATTGACCATGGCCCAAATACGCAATGGTGATTTCCAACAAAATCTATTGCAGGTGATAGCATTTTGTCTAGAGATAACTGTTTACTTATAATTTGGCGTGGTTAAAGATAAAAATCTCAAGGCGACATGTGGCCAGATACTTAGGTAATCAATAATCATGAACGTGTACGGTGAAATGGTTATCATTTCAATATATCAGCTGATAGTTTTAATGTCAAGAATTAGGGAAAAGAATTATTAAAATAAATAATGGATAATAATGGGAAACGATATTGTGTACATGGAGAAGTGTTGTGGTATCTAGTACCTACCGGCAATTACTCTTTTCAGAGGAGACTTATACCTAGCAATGCAATCTTCAGGTGTGTGTATTTATAGAAAGTTGTCTTACTGCTAAGTTGGATTAGTAGGTCGCCACTGTCATACATAACCCTTTTGGAATTTATTAAGCAGCATACTTATCATAAAAATACAGCATTGATTTACCCCTAAGGGTTAGCATACGCAGGTATAATATGTCCTATGATACGACGAACAAGCTAGGTTAACTGTGCACAGTTTTAATGTTTTCAAGAATTAGCAGATAAGAAACTTAAGAATAAAGTGGAGCTGTGATGGTTTCACTACAAAGTACGAAAGTACCGGAAGTACCAGAACGACTATTGGGGTCGGTTTCTAATCTAACCAGTTGCAGCTGAATATCAGTTTTCGACTGTTACAGCAACCGAAAGGTGTTCTCTTTCTCTACTTACAAACAACTCGCTGTACTTACCTTTTTAAAATTTTATAACATTACCTACTCCAAAATGTTATGTTAGTGTTTTTTTAGATATGAAACAAGCTAACAATATGACAAAGTAGTTCGCAGTGGCCAAGACCCAAGATCGAGTCTCCCGTCAACTATCTCAATTGGGAAGAGGTCAAATTAATTCTTTTTAATTGTTGACTCAAGACTGTCTCGGATATAAGACGGAAAATTGCACAGTAGAATGATTCATTGCGATAAATAGAATAAAAGTGTTCCAAGAAGTCTGATAGCTTTCTTGTGAACGATATTCGTACTTTTGAATTTCCAGAGTAATTTTGTAAACATTTTTTAGGCGAAACTGCCCAGTCACAGTTACCTACTAGTTACCTTCTTGCTTGAACCCATTTAGGTAAATTAGAAATATCATTTTAAAGGTTTTCGAAGTTTGAAACAACTATATGCACTTAGATGTCAAAACTACCCCCATAGCTTTAGGAATAGGATTTGGACAAGTAAAAGTTGAAGCGGGTATGGACGCGATATTAAGGTCCATCTCGGGACTTACAAATTATAATGCAAAAAACATTGATTTTATAAAATTAAAGTTTTGAATAGAATTTCACGATTGTCATACTGTGAATTAATTAAGTTTCGACTGTTGACTGAATATTTGTTATTGTAGCGCTGGATTTTAGGTTCAATAAAATCTCAATTGAGTTATAGAAATCGAATAATCATGCCAGGTTTTTGTGCTAAGCGTGAGCCAATAGGTTCATTCAACGAAAGCCGCGAGTATTGAGAGACACTCCTGCGCAACATGCGTGGCGACCCCAATTGTCTGATTGATCTTTATGATGCGTCCACACTCCACGCCCCTGTCATCGTTGATCGAGAAAGGATTGTTTCCAGTGAATAATTTTCTGATCATTTCTTTGTGTCGCTATTTCTAGGTAGTACATTAACTTTATCCGGAAATCCAAGCCAAAGAATTATTTATTTTTATTTATTTATATATATATTCACGAAAATACCTTCTACTTAACTTTTTAAAGTTCCGTAGTTAACTGGGCACCCTTATAGTTTCGTCATGTTCATCCGTCTGTCATACCTATATGTATCGTAGCCATTTATCGTAGATTATACTCATGTAAGTACTAAACGTAACATTATTTACGATGTTTTATGTCTTTCTATAGTAGCTGTTATTTTCCTCAAAACAGAGGACATTCATGACGTCTTCACAAAACGTAATCTAATTGCAGTATCCTGTCTTTTGTTTTAAAGTTATCCTATGGGATTACTATTACCAACTTAAATACCAAGTAAATAAGTTTTTTTAAAAACGACGTTTTCACACAAGCTTTTATTTTGGAATATCCAAAACTAAACTAAATATGCAAAAATTTGTGTCTGTGCTGTTGACCATTGAAGAGTTCCTTTATCCGGAGCTAATCCTGGATGTCGATTCAGGTCATGCTTACCATAAAAATGCATTGTCATCGGAACTAAACCAACATGCAAAATTTAGGCTCAATCGGGAACCGGGAAGTGAGTTAAATTTAACTTGCAAGATTTCATTACAGACAACGGGACAGGTGAAAGTAAATAAAAGCTTTTAAAATACTCGGTATTGGTATTGGTATAACGGGCTGTTTTCTGCAGGTCCACGTCAAAACGCGTATTCTGCGTAAGGGTAGGTAGAATCAAAACTTATCCGAGCCTCGCCAGCTCCTCGAGGAATGCCAGCAGCCCTTTGATATTGCCAGCAATCTCGCGGAGAGTACCTGGTTACCACTCGATGATGTATAATGTACTTAGGCACATGATGTATTCGCAAAAGTCACCCCAGCTCCTCGAGGAAAGCCAGCAGCCCTTTGATACTATCAGCAATCTTGAGCAATCTTGAGTCGTGATAGCCTAGTGGTGTTGGCCGTTGACTGGTAAGTCAGAGGTCTCAGGTTCGAACCCAAGGCGCGCACCTCTGACTTTTTGTAAGTTATGTGCGTTTTTAAAATTAATTATCACTTACTCCGTGCCTCGGAAAGCACGTAAAGCCGTTGGCCCTGCGCCTGATCTCTCTCCGGTCGTGTCGGATTGCCGTCCCATCGGACTATGAGAGTGAGGGAATAGAGAGTGCATCTGTGTCTGCGCACACACTTGTGCACTATAATATCTCCCGCGTCGATGGCTAATCTCCGTTGAGATTGGCCGCTGTGACCGAAATTCGGTCAGGAGGACATTATTATTAATCTCGCGGAGTACCTGGTCGCCATTCGGTATATGATGTATGATGTAGGTATTTAGGTATATTATGTATTCGCAAAAGATATAGCTTAAGTGGCCTCCAACTACGGTAAGTGGGTACCTGATCTTTGAGTGTAAGAAAAAGCAATACAGGGATCAGGTAAAATTTCAGATTTCTGAGGTTAACCTTTAATTAATGTATACCAACATAAAATAGAGACAAAACCGCATTATCAAGATTCGTATAAGTTTTCGTAGCGACGTTTATTTCTAATTCTAATAAGTATTTACCTATACCTAACTACTTATAAAACAATAGTGGGACTGACAGACAACACACCAACCTAAGTAAGAAGTGCACTAAGGAAGGATTTTTGTAAATTCCACTCCTAAGCGTGTAAATAAGAGATGAAAAACCTGAAATTTACGCCGGCGAAGTCGTGGGCGACCCATTAGTTCTAAAATATAGGTATTTAGCGTAGCCGATAACAAATACGTAGCCGCAAAATAAACAAAAGTACCTACTACGGCGTAGCGAAATATACAAATACAAAGGCTGTATTATCCGTAAATTGTAAAATGCTGTCATTTGTACGCAATATTTTTAACCCCCAACACTAAAGAGGGGTGTTATACGTTTGATATGTATGTATGTCTGTTTGTGGCATCAGCATCGTAGCTTCTAAACGAATGGACCGATTTGAATTAGTTTTTTTTTATTTGAAAAATTAGGTATTTGTGTCGAGGGTTTTTTAATACTTAGTTATCAAAAATGTTGACAGGTAATTCGTTAAGTGTTGGTAGGCCAGTAGCACGATGGGTCGATGACATCAGGAGTCAGGACAGTTGCAAGGAATTTTGTGGATGACATTAGCATATGGGTCGAGGAACGTGGCAAAAACAAAGAGAGGTCTAAACTCAGCAGTTTTTTCAGGCTGTAGATCATGATGATAATGAATTCCAACGCACTGAGTAACAGAAACCTTGATTATCTTTGTTCCAAAGTCTTTAGGAAACAAATATACACATTAAACGTATGTGTATATGTAGATAAGATCTATGCGTATTTTATCTGATGAGTCAACCGGATCATAGTTTAATGGATGATAAGTAGATATTTACGAAATTTACTAATCCCTAATAGTAGTAATACACCTAGGTAATAGTAGTAATACACCTAGGTAATAATAGTAATATACCTACCTAGGTAGATTTTTACCCAAATACCTAAGCACAAAATCAAATGTTTCACCAAACCGTATTGGAAAATGTGTTTCAGTCCATATTTTGGTTTCGGAAAATAAGTATAAGGTATTCAACTGTACGTTATATTATTCTATATACATAGTACCTGATACGTAGAAAATGTGAAGTTTACCGACATTTCTCATAGATACCTACATCTAATCACCTGATATGAATACGAAATCACGTGTCTCAATTATTGTAAATTGATTGACTTTTACGTAATTCGGTTAATGTAGTTCCAAAAATAATAATTATGGGATTTATTTAGTATTAAGCTATATGAGTCATAAGACTTGATGAGCGATCAAGGTGATAAAGAATTATAGTTTTGATTCAATGGCACATCAATAATTATTTCGAATTACGATAAAGATAATTTTGAATTTGGTTTAAACCATTCACAATAAAGTAATTAACACCATCGTTACAATTTAAAAATATTTTTATAGCAATCGTTGGCTCTTGATGTCCACAAAAAAATAAGGTTTCATTAAATGTCTTAATATTAATATATCCACGAGATTCAATTGTGGTCCTAGTTTAATATATTATGTCTTTGTCGTCGGTCATATATCCGTATACATCTAAATGTAATATGTAGGTAACTGGTGGAAATCACGATAATACTTATAATGTAGCATTCTTCAATCGTTTCTTAGGTATAAATTACCTGTGCATTTTGTGTTGTTCAGCATTAACCACTCACTATATCCTTGATAGAGTCTCACATCACCTGCACATGTTTACCACAAAGCACTACAGAGAGAGTCAAACAGCTCCGTGCACTATGACACAAACTCGCCGTTACAAGAGCTGCAATCAGCGACGGAAGACATTCGTTGAATTGATTCAATTAGTTTGGTAGCCAGATAACGCTGAGCGGAGAGGCGGTGAGATGCTCCTGCCGCGACGGAGGATCAATTGATACTGGTGACGCTGTAATCTTTTATCAGCACGTCCTTCTGCACCCTGTATATTGTACAACCACTACTGACAGACAATAACGCGGCCGATACTTGGGCAGCTCTGACAATGCGATACCGCTCATATCTGAATGCTCCGATTGGTTCGTCGATTATGTTTATTCTCTAATAGTGCCTGTGTTTGCCGAGTAAACGAACGTCTTTGTTTTAATATAATGTCTATAATAGAGTGATAAGAGTTCTAGTAATGAATTTATAATGAGTCTATTAGATAACTACCTATAGTAGATTCATAAAAATATTAATATACATCACGTGACGATTTTTAAAGAGTCATTGAAACAGCTGTGTTTGAATTTTACTACAATTTTGTACATTCACATCGAATGCAATTAGTTATGTACCTACTTATTGCATTCAAAAAGATACGAGCTCCTTAAACGCTTTGAATTGGTTAATAGAGGAAGAATTGGCCCTTCTAGACCGATAGCGGAACGTCGTATTTTGACCGTAACTTATAATTTTATTAAAGTCATTTATTTTTGCACAGGAGATAATTTACGTATATTTAGAGCTTCTATTAAAAAGTTAGAAAATTTAGACCGTTGCTTTAAGTACAATTTAAGTTTTTGCAAAACTGCATGACAAACCGTGAATATAAAATTTAAGTCAAAAATTCTAGTCGTGTGAGATTAAGGACAATGTTATCTTATAGTTATTAAGTTATTAGAAAGATTGGATACATTGAACTGATGGAATCGATGTTTTATGTCCAAAAATTTTAAAACTAAATATTACAATTGTGTCCTCAATAAATTATTATAGTGTCTGGAAATAATTTTAATGAATTGGTATTGTATATTTTGACGTACTACAAAAAGTTTAGAAAATTATCTAAAGAACTTTCCGAATTATTTGAGTTTTCAGTTTCATAGTTTTATAGTCTGAGTAAGTGAGTAACATGAAATCTGAGTAAGTGAGTAACAGAAGTTGGTGGTTATTTGACCATACCAATATACTCTATCATCATTCAAAAGATTAGAAAGATTGGATACAATGGAACCTATGTTATAAGGCCAAACATTGAAAAACTAAATATTACAATTGTGTCTTCAATAAATTATTCTAGTGTCAGGAAATAATTTTAATGAATTGGTATTGTATATTTTTACGTACTGCAAAAAGTTTAGAAAATTATCTAAAGAACTTTCCGAAATATTTGAGTTTTCAGTTTCATAGTTTTATGGTCTGAGTAAGTGAGTAACATAAAATTTGAGTTCAGAAGTTGGTGGTTATTTGACCATAACAATATACTCTATCATCATTCAAAAGATTAGAAATATTGGATACATGGAACCTATGTTATAAGACCAAACATTGAAAAACTAAATATTACAATTGTGCCTTCAATAAATTATTCTAGTGTTCGGAAATAATTTTAATGAATTGGTATTGTATATTTTTACCTACTACAAAAAGTTTAGAAAATTATCTAAACAGCTTTCCAAATTATTTGAGTTTTCAGTTTCAAAATTTTTATGGTCTGAGTAAGTGAGTAATATAAAATTTGAGTTCAGAAGTTGGTGGCTATTTGACCATAACTATGTACTCTATCATTATACAAAAGATTAGAAAAATTGGTCCATGGAATTGTCAGAAAACTTAAGATTTGTTAGCACGGCATACGAAAATAATACGAGGGGTTGTGCGGGGCGTAGGGGGTTTTATCGCGCTTACTTCGTAGCCGGCCGCCGTGCTTTCGAATCGCTGACAACAACATTATAAAAAAAATTAGTTTTAAAAATTATAATATTAATGAGTTTATGTTCTTAGTCTGTGTAATATAAAAAAAATTGTTCCAAAGTTAGATGCTACTAAAGATAATAATATAATATACAAACTATATCGATATAAAAACCGGTTTTTATTTTGTTCAACCAATACCGGTTTTATCAAAATCTTGTATACATTCAAACCTTTATTGAAATTTGAAACAAATATATAATTTAGGGGTAATATTCTTAGTTAAAAATGAGGTATATTTGAGTATTATTATAGATATTTGAATCCAGAATATTCTTGTGTAAAAAACAAAAGGAAAGAAAGACAAACAACAACAGATAAAAATCAAAAATATATTTTAAGAAATATTTATTTAGAAATTAAATATTTTTTTATTAAGTTTTCTAATTACAATAGGATAAGATCTCCTTTAAGAAGAATTAGCGTAATTAATTAATTATTTAGAATTATTCAAAGAGAAAGAAGTCAAGAAGGAGGTGGTGGCAACAACGTGATTTTTTCTATGTCATATATGTAAATTCTTAGTTTATCTAAGACACCACTGACTAACAGTAAACGAAACGAAACGAACGAAAACATCGTGAGGAAACCTGGATTTAGTAGTCTAAAATTGCCATTGCCCGCATTGAGCTAGCGTGGTGATAAATGCATTCAAATTAATTCAGTGTATTCTCTGTATGAGAAGAGACATATGCCCTGAAATGGGACAGTTACAGGCTAATAATATATTAATTATTTCCCAAATTTTATAAACTTAATCCAAATGTGTCAGGCAGAAGTGCATAATATAACAATATCAAAACATGACAGTGACACTGTCATGTGACAACATTTTCTATAAGATCAGTTAAAGATACATTATCCAGTACGGCCTATAAAATTACTTATAACTTTTTTTTTAATCTGAATAATTTGATTTTGGTTAATTGGTATGGCCAATTAAAATTAATTAATTAACTAAGCTTAATACTTTTTTTTATAAATGACGTGAATTTTAAATTATTTTTGTCTGAGTCTGAGTAATATTATTATTTGAGTTCCGAAATTAGAGGTTATTTAACAATTAAAAAATACTATACCGTCATACCTACAGATTTTGTGTGGGTAAAGTTATTTTAAAAACATGGTTTCTATAAGAAAAGCCACGCGGAGTTCAAGGATAGGGAATGAAAAACCGGTGCGATATAAAAAAACCGGTTTTTAATTTCAGTGTACTTTCAATTAAACCTTTAAAATGAAGCTCTGCCTGAATTAGATTTCTTTGTTCTATGGTTGATGAACAACCTGGTACCCAAATAGTAATAAATATTTACTATTAATTTTGAACACCTGTGTTTGGGATGAATTGTACGTTAGTTATATACGAATCACCTTGTTCATCAGCATCACTTAGACCTTCTGATCAGGAGCAAAAATAAAACCCAAAAAAAATATTTTTGATAAATATAATATACAAACAAAACTTTAAACAAAACCGTAACACTCTCACAGTATTGTACATAGAGTCTACAGAATTAGGTGATCGTCAATATTCGTCAAGAGGGCTGGTCGGACATTTGGCGTTGAAACATATTCGAAAACTTGTAAAGTCTATTGAATAAAAAAGCAATTGTAAAAATATATATACCTAGGTACAAGTCAAATTGAGAACCTCCTCCTTTTATCCGTCGTTGGTTAATAAAGAAATTTTATAGGTTTTATAATTTTATGTAGTTCACATGGAAATCAAAAACAAAAGAACAATAAAGTATGTAGTTCTAAATTTAAATATTTAAAGAATTGAGTACAAATAAATATAAAAATTACTAGACATGGAGATAATACATTCGGGTGAATACGGAAACCCGAAGACTACCGATGTGTTCACCGTTTGTAATGGATTTTGCAGAAACCTAAATTATACCTAAAGCATTGGTCTAAATTTTCTAACTTTTTAAACGAAGCTTTAAATACACGTAACTAATCTCCTGTCCAAAAATAAATGACTTTAATGAAATTATAAGATAGAATCCTACTTCTACTGGGCTATTCGGTTGGTCCCTCTTGTCGTAGGTATTTCGCATGTTGTGAATGTCCGCTGTCGCTGTTAATTAGACTGGGAATGATAAATGTTTAGTTATATCAGATATTCAAAGAGAGGAAAAACTACTACTAAGGTATGTAATTATTTAATAAGAAACTTTCCGTTTAATTATTAATAATTATCCCGTTTAAGAATTCCCGTTTATCCCGTTTAAGAATTATTTAATAAGAAAGTCCCGCCCGGACTTGAACCCGCGAACCCTGGCGTGCCGTGCCATACTAAGGTACGTCGGAACACATAATTGTTACTTATATACATAGTGTCCTTTTTGACATAAATCTCTATTATAAAGGCTTTCTTATTTTACAAATCAAAGCGAGAGAACATTTTAGGTGGTGTGCGTGCGGTCTGCAGCTGGCAGAGAAATGAATCTATAGTGTAGTAGCATTCTATGTGTAGGTAAGCAAGGCAAGTTAATCTTACGTTTAATGGGTTTAAGAATAAAGAACCTAGATGGCTAGGTACTCGTATTCCTCGACGCGGAGACTCTAGTATTTTCATGAAATGTTCACTTCTTGATGACGAACTGTAGCGCGGCTGTTATGCATGCGGTCCCAGGTTCGATTGTGTTTTTTTTTTCAGATGAATCCCGGTAGCAGCACATAGTGCATGTGGTGCATGGGGAGGTACATTAGACATTAGAACCATAAAACCATAAAACACACGAGAACCAACGAGTGTAGTATTTATTTATTTATAGACTCACGCCTGTATTCCCCAGAGGGGGTAGGCAGAGGTGTGCAGTACACCCACGTTTCGCCGGCTTTATTATAAGTCCCATGTAATAGGGGGCGAGCCTATTGCCATTAACCGGGCACAATGCCAGACTCCGTGCTGCTACTGAGAATTTCCTAATGAAAAAACACACCCACAATAACACTTTGCCCGACCCGGGGATCGAACCCAGGACCTCGTGCTCAGCAGTCGCGCTTGTTACCACTAGACCAACGAGGCAGTCCTAACGAGTGTAGTACCTAGGTATAAAATTAATAACACATTTTTTGACGCATATTTTGTGTCTGATTTCTCGTTGTTTGACGGCTATTATATCGACTTTCAAAGAAAGATCAAAGATCTTCATGACAGCCGGCCGTACTTTCAGAGGCACGCAAATAACTTCCGAAAGTTAAAGCTGCGTAGGCACTCTACCTTTTGGGTTCGAACCTGACCTCTGACTTGAAAATCAACGGTCATACTTCTAGGCTATCACTACTTCTTCCAACCCTTCTAATTAGTCACGAATTTAGACGAACACGTAATAATTATGTAGTAGAAGTAAACGTATATATTCAATAGAAAATTAGGTGGATAGAATACCTACTATTTTTACGGATTCTGAAAAATATCGAATGCTGCCCTTACTGCCAGTGCCTCTGACTAAAAACCTTAGAAAAAGTATCCTAAGAGCAAAATGTTTCATCCAAGCTAAGAATATCAAGGAAGAACTAATGAAATTGATAATAGTAGGTATAAGTAATATTAAATAATAACTAGATAATATAAGGTTTTTTTTTCCTTCTTCTCTGTACGAGAAGAGACCTTTGCTTGCCCTGCAGTGGGAAAGTTACGGGCTGGGTTATTATTTTATTATTATACGTATTAATTGAATCACCGATATTCCTCTTTTTTCTTTTTCCAGTTTTTTCCTCTCGTATCATGCATTGAATTAAAAAATAATGCTTTTTATTAATATGAGTTCGAGTCTTTTTAGACGTGTCAGTACAGTACTTCAAGCTTGAAACAGGCAAAATTTTTCTTCTAAGACTTCAACGCTCTCTTTTATTTTTACAAATATTTTAAATACTTGTTTTTAATCTAAGGACCTGATTATTAATATTTATCAACTTGTCTAAAGCCTTATTTTACAAAACCGAAGCTTTTCGGAAAACCGTACTTATCTATCATTTTTTTACTACACTACATCTTTATTTTTATTACTTTTACATTGGTGATCTGTGGTTGGTTTGACATTTGTTTGACAATGACAGAATTGACCAGACGTTTGCGGCTTTTTGGTTGTACACTTTGGTGTAAACAAATTAATTTATAAATCAGTAAATGTTCCCCTTGTTACATTTTCTGTTATAACAATGAATGCCACAAGTTTATATGTTTCTACATGCCGTCTAATAATATTGGCTGATGCCGCGGATAAGTCATCATGGACAGACTTGTTTCGTTTGGTTCCTTATTTACGACAATCTTTATCTTGCACAGTGTGTGGAAATTTATTAAAGGAGCCCTACACGCCAACGAGCGCCAGCTGCCAACATCATGTTTGCAAAAAATGTAAAGGCGGAAGAAAAAAACTAAAGCCTTCTTGTAGCTGGTGCAAAGATTATGAAAATTATGGTGAAAACTTACAGCTACGTATACTTTTGCAGTGTTATAAGAAATTGTGTGAGTATTTCATGGGTACGGATGTGTACAAAACATTGTTGGACGAAGATGAAATAGCAGCAGGAGTAAATGGGGGCACTGTTGCTAGTTCAGGATTGATTGACTTAATACAAGAAGGTGCTGGGTTCTCTGACGACTATAAAAGCACTGCTGGCCTCTCCAAGTCAGCATATAGCATTTTACCTTGTGTATACACTAACTCTGCAGGCACTCAGACTCAAGGTGCATCTAGTTCAAGCAATTCTGAAGCTAGATCCTCTAAAGACTCACCAAATTCTAAATCTACATCAAATGGATCGCCACAATACTCTGTGATGTATGCTGGATCTGGAAATAAAATTACTATTAAGAGAAAAAATGTTGATGAAATAGATTCATCTCAAAATGAATCAGGATCAAGCCGAGAAAGTAAAGTAAGTATAGCAATTGTTGTACCCTATTTTATATATATTCCTTTTAAGTTGCTAATTAAGGCTTTATATAATTTCAGTCAAATCAAAGTTTTAAGAAGCCGTCAAACAGGTCACGTAATTCAGCTAGTAGTAAGAGAAAAGGTTGCAGATGTGGAAATGCTACAGCGACTCCGGGTAAACTGACGTGTTGTGGACAGCGATGCCCTTGTTATGTGGAGAGTAAACCTTGTACTGAATGCAAGTGTAAAGGCTGTAGGAATCCACACAGACCTGATGGAATGAAGGTATGTCTACCTTCATACATTATTAACATTAAAAAGTTTGAAAATTTAAAAATATCGAAGTAAAACTTATATTATACTAAATCCAAGGATGTTATCTTGAAGATACGTGTACAAACTTTTGTCTGTGTCTTCGTGGGAGAGATCAGTTGCATAACCAACAGCTTTATTTGCTCTCCAAGGCATGGAGCAAGTGATAATTATTTTCTAATGCACTGATAACTGACAGTAAGTCAGAGAAGTCCGAGATTTGGGGCTTGCCAGGTGTAGCATATTTAAAATGCTACTTCAAAACATAGTATGTAAGCTCCAACAGCTAAAATAAGTATAAATATAATTGTATCCTCCAATTCACAGGTCTAAGGGTTAATTAGTGTTTGTCTCAGGACAGACACTAATTAACACTGCAACATAAGAGTTTTTTTTCTGTCAGAGAATATTCAATTACAAGTAACATTTAAAATTCAAATGTTTCCAGGTACGACCGCATATACCTCAGTTAGAAAGCATACAGCTTACCTTAAACACTAACCCCGACACCTCACCGTCATGTTCCGGCTCTATGGACAGCCTGGACACTGACACACTCACCATGGAAGCCATGGAAGAGTCTCTCAATTACACTGCTGATCTCAAGCCTTCTAATATTAAAGGTATTCAAATTATTGTGGTTAATGTACGTAAACATGGTTGTACTGGCATGATATAATGTGAGGAGTAAAATCAGAAATACTCTAAACAATTTTTTAAAATATTTGCCTAATATTAATTTTAAAATAATTGTCATAAATTATTTTAAAAACACCAAAAAAACAAAAGGATCTTGTCTAAATGGTTTTTATGTTGAATAATAAAATCTTACAATACACCAAAAGACCCTGTGCCAGGAATCACCAATTAATTTGATTGGGGGTTTGATTTAAAAATATTAAAAACTGTCAGAGATCTCTTATATACAGTGTATCATGACAGTCAACCAAGCTTTAAAATTTTAAGTAGTGCTTGAATAATTAAAACGTAAAAGACAGATAGACTTCGATCATCTGATTTGAACAAAAAGAATGTGAATTTATTGTCAATATTCACACAAAACAGTTGACGGTCTGGACCTGTACTGGGATTCCATTTGGTGACTCCTGCTCAATGCCAGCATGTTGGAAAAATAATATTGTTTCATTTAAATATGTAGATGAAACATTTAGAATAGTTGGTTTATAGTTTATACTAATACCTGGTTGGTTGTGTCATTTGTTATGTATTGTTTCAGTATACACAAGTCAATTACAAGAGGTGTCACCATCATTACCGGCTACGATAATGATGGACGAAGAGTATGCTTGCTCAGGGGACGAGGAGCTCAGCTCTCCACACGAATACATGCTGGGCTCCCCGCACGACCTGCACGAGCTGCACGACGTGCACGAGCGCGATCCCTCGCAGTCGCCAACGCATGACGCCACCAGTGACATCGAGGTCGACGTATGACATCAAATCTCCGTCGTCAGTGACTAGGACATCCTCTCTGTTGTCACACGCCCGTGTGTACACAGAGATAACTCACAGTGGGTGTATGTCTCGAAACGGTCACTCGACGCGGCTGTACTGCTAGTCATATACACATCTCACTGGTACCTATTAGCTGTAAGTTTATGTTTATGCTACTCTAGGAAAGTTTCTGTTGTATGCTACAAAAATAAATTATTGATTGACTGCATTGTTACTAGTGGTTACAATTCTCTATCTTTATGACTGGAGTTATTTATTGGGTCCATCGAATTTAAATTATAGACATCTTGTGAATAGGTTTAGCAGATACTTAATTAAGTACTTAAATATCCAAAGCCGAAAGTCTCGTGTTTATGACTGGGAAACAAATGTGCACTCCTCAAAAAGCGAAAGTAATTAATTTTAGTAAGATTCTCAGTTTAATTATCAATGTATGATTGTCATAAGAATACTTAGTGTGACTAGCTTTTACAATATTAGCTTGATAGTATTTTACTTTTTTTAATACTGTAACATATATTTTACTAGATTTACATTTTACGAAATATGATCTAAAATATTGAAATGGTCTTAAAATGTTATTTATATCAGTTTGAAGGATTGTTAGACCGTGCCTTGATGTTGTGCCGTGTGCGTTAGTAATTGTTCGTAGGAGGTAGATGTTCAAAGTCTACTTGTCTTCAA
The DNA here is from genome assembly GCA_936450705.2 of Protodeltote pygarga. Classification (NCBI taxonomy): domain Eukaryota; kingdom Metazoa; phylum Arthropoda; class Insecta; order Lepidoptera; family Noctuidae; genus Protodeltote; species Protodeltote pygarga. The sequence goes on along the minus strand of OW388249.2, from coordinate 5,895,584 downwards.
TTCCTTCCCAAAGATTTCCTTTAAACCTTTTTTTTCGTAAGTATTGTTATGTATAATGTTGTAAATATTTTCTTCCATAGGTGAATCATTGACTTGTTATTATTATTTTAATACCATTAATAAGTACATTCAATCAACTGTTTATTTAATTTCTCCAGTGAGTCGTTTTAAAATCGTTTCAATATAACTAGTAATCAAGATATTTTTTATGATTTACATATAATTTTATTGATTAATATAATACTTATAATAATAAAAAGACATGAAAATAATTATTAATAAATTAAGAACAAAGTGAATTATTCTGTAAACTTTCCATTAGTTGTCCATGATGAATGACTACAAAGTAAACTGTGATACTACTGTCACCATTCTTTTAAAACGTCACAATTCTTCCCAGTAGAACTTTGATATATTTATGTAATATCAATGCTTAGAATAATAAACTGCACTGGAGTACAAAGTTTTATAGTTCTACTTACGTAACAATAATGTAAAAAAAATATTATCGTCTCATCAGCAAGTGATGAAATTAAAAATATTTTTTGTTATATCTGTACTTTTATTTCTATATCCAACGTTACTATAATAAATTGTTCAATCATAAAATAAATAACATAATCAATAGGTAATGAGAATTATTAAACATTTTCAAAATGGGTGGAAGCAGTGGAACTAAATTTGCCATCTTTGTTGTTTTTTATATCATCTGCAGAATTCCATACTCTAATAAATTCTCTGTTGAGAGCTGTGATGACTTCGGTGTCGGAGGTGAGTATGGTGGCGTCCCTGTTGTAGTTGAGGCGGGACATCTCGTAGTCCAGCGAGCCCAGCAGCGCCACGGCGTCAGGCCCACCCTCACTCACGTCAATCAACACAAACTCATGTTCCAATCGCACTGCCGGCTTTATAACCTTCACTTCAATGCTGTTTTGAGCAAACAAATGCAGATTTTCGAAGTTGTCACTATTGTGTATGATGATCCTTACTTTCACATTGTTCTTTTGATGCACCTTAATCAAACATTGGGCCAGCGTATCGCTCACTAGACTTGGTACGCACACGTCCACTGTCCTGCATGAGTGTAGGATGACGTAATATATACAAAGAAGATTTTTCACACCTAATTGTTTCATGTGATCCTCGTTTTCCGCTCCGTATAATAAAATTTCGTTGATCGTGTAGTCACTTCGCTTATTATTTCTGAATGTACTTATTTCTATTAGTTTCAAAGCCAATTCACATACCAGCAATCCTCCATTATACAATGCTGATTTCCAAGTGCTCATGATTATGAAATAACTAAGTATTTGTTATAGAATGGATTATAGTGAATTTATTAACGCGTCCTAAAAATATATATTTTTACAATGAAGGATTTTTTCTAACGGAATCTACTGTCTAAACATCATTATTTTACGTCTACCCACATCAGAACAAATTTTAATAAATTTGAATAAAAGATTGTAACGCCCATTCAGAAAGGCTTTTGTTTTGGAATATAGTGTGATTTTCTATAGCTTTTAATCATATTTAGGCCCTATTAATAACTTACTAATAAAGTTATAGGTATTTAGTAACTTATCAGATAATTTCTTATAAATTCTGTTCTATTTTTAATTTCCTTAATAGTTAATGCCTACCCGAAGACTGAAACAGGGCCTTACTTTTAAATATTTGTTCCAAATATTATAAATGTTTCACACCCGGCGCCGGCAGAGACAAAAAATAATTATCATTGTGTGGAATTAAACGCTATTGTTTACATACTCTTTGATGCGAGAGCCATTGGCGGTATTTTCAAAGCTGCAAAAAAAAATAAAACCTTTGACAGAACAGTTGAAAGTGCAGGTTTTGACATTTATTTTTATATTCATATTTTTAATGATATAAAAGGAAAGTACTTGGTTAGTGTAGATTTTCGTACGGTATCCACTTCGTTTTATAATTTCAATGGTGTGGAGCTCGATGCGCGCGGAATAATGTCTCAGCCGCGGATGCGCAAAGTGGCGGTCAGCGACGGAGGAGCGCGCGCCCGTGGCACCGTCGCCAAGGCGTCCGGGGACTCTGTCGCTTGCACAGTCCGCCCCAACCGAGAGACTCAACGAAGTAGGAGCAAGAATAAAATACCCAAAAGTGTGCGATATGATTTGGAGAACGCTTTAGTCAGTGTAAGCGCCTTATATTAATTTGTTGAGCAAATGTTGTCTTAAACTAGACGTAGACAGCTTTGCTAAGATGTTAATCTAGGCTGACCACACAATGGCACTATCGTTTGAGCTACTATATTAATTAATTTATCAGTTAAGCAGGAACCATTTTATAGGCGACGTTCTTGTAGCTTGAGTGACTTTTTGTTTGTATACGAAGCGATTAGCAAGTATCTCCAGCTAAACGTAGCCCGCACAGACGGGCAATGGCCAACATTGTTGTAATGTTAAGTCGTTGTTGGCATGTCGATCATACCTTAAACCTATTTTTTTTTCAGTATCATACTGTTATGGCTTGTTTACCAATGTAATACTTTTAGAATTTTCAGATTCTAAGCTACTTTTGATGTGACCTGTAGGCATGTCTGTAGGTCGCCGCCGTTAGTGTTTTAGATTCTCACCTCAAAGGCTGAACGACCACTGTTCATCGATAATAAAATATAATAGAACATAACCATTATAAATGAGCTTATAGCTATACCAACACTTAAAAGTGAGGCTACAAATCTCAGAACTGATACCTATATTGAGATGTGGTCGAGGCAGACTGCGAAGATATGGCGAGATGAATAATAAAATTGGCACATGATAGTGATGAGCCGATAGTGGAAAGAAATAATAATATAGGGTACCTACTTGCCTCATAGATTTTTTTTTAGTGAAACGTACCCTAGTAGAATATAATACAATAATAGTATTTGTCTCCAGTATTGTGGCAGTTATATACCTACAAATCCCCTTAATAAAAACAAAAATTTGTCGATCACACAAAATTTTTGTCTCATGGCGGAATCGAACCTGCGACACCAAGCAAGAAGGCGCTTCGCTTAGCCGCCACGCTAATCGTGTCAAAATTATCGTATTTTTTTTACAACATGAGATATACAGCTATTATAACCTTCGTTTCATGTGTTCATGGTTGCTCACCTATTTACCCGATTTTTGGATCTTTTAATATTGCTATCATGACCACCGTACACATGTACAATTCATTGTTTTCGTAATTTATAGCCGTTCCGGTTTGTGTGTGGAACGATATAGCCAATGTGCTGTCAGCCTTAAGCTTGATTCACAGAAAACGCCAGCGATGGTTACAAATAGTGGATCTGTATTAAGTTAAATTCATATCTAAGGAGGCTTTTTTTGTAGTTTGAAGGATAAAGATAATTACGTCTTACTATAACTGTCAGTATTACGTGATTTGCTAACTCGTACTAGGGATAAAGGTCAGATTATGACTTACGAAATGTACCTACCTATTCTGTTACGCCAAAACGCCGCAGTGCGCCTGAAGCCGCTTGCCATTAGTTAATTTTAGGTGCATCCAATATATTCGTACGGCTTCTAGATGTTCACTGCTGCATAAGAAGGACCTGTAGGTATGTAATCAACAGCAACATATCAGCCTATCGCGATCCATTGCTGAACGTAGGCTGTATACACTCCTACAATCTATGAAAGAGGGTTCTAGCACAGGTAGATAAATCTTTAAAAGAAGACCTCTTTAACAGTAGTAGGTATTAGTTATTGAAAATAAACTGTTTACAAGTAGGTCTATGACCTTCTACATCCAATAAACAAACGGCAAGCGGCACCTAGTTGTAGCCGCACTTCGGCTTTTAGCCGTAACAATATGTATTGCTAGAAAGTGTTTGGTGCGCTTCGTTGTACGTGAAATGATGCTACAGTGGGAGTGCCACATTGCGCGAGACTAATTTTTCATGTAAATTTTATCTGTGTCTACCTACTTACCAAGTAGATACGTGGGTGAATGTACTGTATAATATTTGGTTGCAGTTGTGTGATGTTTGGTTTGAAGAGATTAAACCTCACCTGGTGCACAACAACATAAAGCTGCATGTGCACAGTGGCTCCGCCAGTGGGGACCATGAGCGGCAGCCGCCTGCACCCCCAACGCCCCCCGCGGCGCCAAGCTGCTCACACATCGACCCAGGTGCTGCCCCCGATGTACGAGAGTCGCTCCAGCTCCGACATCCAACCAATCCACAAGTGTTGTTTAACTTTTGCCGTTAAACTCATTTACACGTTTATATTAATATATGTGTAACGTTTAACTATACTTACCTACTTAAATAACAAACATAACATAACATTAATAATCAGATAGGTACTTAGACGATTGATTAGCATTTTATAAAGTACAAATAATTTTGTTCCTTCATTATAAATAAATGGAATTTGTAAACTGGACAGCATCCTCGGCAGCAAGTTGCGAACTATGCCGGTTGCTTTTCAACGCCGCCAATTGCATTGAGAGTGCCGTGTCTCAAGCAGCCAGCGTTCAGCCGCCAGCACCTCCTGTCGCCAGTGCCATCACTGCGCACTCCTCAGGAATTCATTCAGGTATACGGTGTTTCTAAAGAGTAGACTTCTCTAGGCACACCATGCACACTTTTTCTAGGCAGTGAACGAAGAAAAGCCGCTTGTGTAATTTGAGCTGAGTACCGACCACTTTGAGCTGGGTACCGACGTTGCAAGGCTGCTCATTAAATGCTCGCATGAACATTAAATCCCATACCAACTGCCCTGTTAAAAAAATAATCTACCTATCTATTTCGTTCTAAGGTTTTTCGTGCTAGAAAACCGGGCGGTATACCTAAATTACATCCTAGAGTGTAATAGATTTTGTAATTGCTTACTTACCACCCTTACACAATGTACTGTAGTTTAGTATAGTAACTATACTTATCATATGGTTGATGAATAACCACCCGCGGGTTTCTGATATGGCTTTTACACACCACCGGCAATAGCAGTAATAGTGCTAGTTCTTCACGATTTTTTCTGTCACCGTTATACCTACTAAAATTAAACGTAAACTTATTTTTAATACGCACATGAATTCCATAAGTATAGTGCGTCCCTGAGATTGAACCTGCGAAGTCCAGTCACTGGATAAGATACCTAATCCATACTGCTGAATACCAGCTTAACCAATTTATTGAAATAAATGTTCATCTTAGATTCAGTCTAAAATCTGTGGAGAGGAGGAGCAAGAGAAGCGGCCACGCACCCGTAGAAAAAAACGTAGATCCCACCCACAGCACCAGTCGAGCTGGCGAGTGCCACGCCTGTGCCGGACAAACAGCATCACGTCTCCGGTCACCACCGGGAGTCGCACGAGGAGGGTCGCTTCGCACCAGCCGCCGACGCCACGCAACGACTATGTACGCGACCTATTTAACTCTCTATATAGAAAGTTTTAATAAAGGTTTTTTTTTTGGATTTGGCATACCTGAATTCATTTTATTAATGCTGACAGTGGTAGGCGGCTGGTAGTGAACAAGGATTTTCTACCATGGTAGAAAATCCTTGTTTACTACTGCGTCGTCAGTGTGACCCCTAGCTAATTTATTTAAACAACTTAATCTTTCATATGTATAATGAGGGTCCATTACTCTATCTATTATTTTTGCCTCTAGTTATTATTTAATTCTTCTTTGAGCTATCCATACATATAACATGCTGAGTGTAGGGTCTCCTTTTTTGCACGCTTTTCTTGATGGTATTGTCTTCACCATAAAATGGCTTTACCACTTTTGACAAAATCTTCCATCAAAATGAAATTTCACTCAGACTCACTGTCCAAATTAAATTTCACACGTGTGTAAAAAACAACGTTATCTTATAAGTAAATGTTTTGTGATATGCAAACGACATTCACTGTAAGGGTGGTAAAGCTAATTTATGGTCGACTATACCTGCCGCCTAAAGCCTATAGTCTAAGCCTATAGTTATGCCTATGTTCTTTATGTTCATTGTATCGTATCACCTTTCAACGCCATCAGCTATCTGCTGTAAGCTTCGAACTAATAGGTGCTTCTTACCTATTAATCTTTGACCAGATTTAAAAGAGCAGGTACAAGACGAGTTGATTTCAGCTTAAATTCTTATACTCCTCGTTGTTCATTTAAGGTTTTTTCTTCAAATTCAAGACATCTTCTGACAAACTTCGATATCTTATTGTCTAGACTAGGTATTATAGAAATAAGATATTGCTTTACGTCTTGAAGATCGCTCCTGCAAAATGATTTTAGCGGTATGTAAAACTATATCTGGAGCTTTTGGCGGCTTTATCTGAAACGCTGTCTTTATCCTGAAATTATAGGATCAACTAATCGTGCCACGTCGTAACACTGTGATGAAGAGTAAGAGCACTCAAACGGAGAAGGATTTGTTGGGGCGGTGCACGAGCGTGGGTTGTCAGTGGGTAGACCCGGAGCTGGAGCTGAGAGAGCCTTTGCTGGTGCGCTCCCCGCCCCGACGAACCATCCATCAACACAAGAGATCAAAAAAAAAAACCGTTGAAGTCCCCTTGTTCCAAGATGTAAGTTAATCTACATAATACCTATTTCCAACGTAAACGATACTTTATCTGTTGCTGAACAATAAGCTTTCTGGCTGTTCAATATAAAGTGATACCTATATTATGCATAGCTGGTTACCGAAGAGTCTGTTGGCTCCTAATTGTAGCTAAAGATTTTTTAATAATCCTGTAATGCTATGGGTTGTACCGGTTTATTTTATAGATGCGAGGTGCATATTTTCTAGATCTAGGAGTCAATTACACGAAAAAAGAAATAAATGTCGCCAAATATAAAGATAGGTCTAATATGTAAATGGTGCCATCGCGATCGTACAAAGATATAAATATCTCATTCTATTAAATTCTTCAGGATTTATTACTAAGGTAACATCAATCTCAAATAACAAATTATGCTCATCTTTCAGGATTTAATTGATATTATAGGAGAAGGAAATGATAAGAAGTTAAGATTGTTGTATAGCAGTACTAGGAAGGATGATAGTTCTTCATTTATAGAATTGGTTCCAATCCCCAACGACCGACGCCGACAAAAGAAACCCGGTGGTTCGAACAGCAGTCCTCCTTGGAGATAGACTACGTAAAGTAAGTTAGTAGGTACTAATAGTGGCCAAGCTCGCTGTTTATAGAATATCTATATTTTAAACATTCGTATCTGTATTCCATAGTTACCTGTACCTTTAACTTTATTTCATAGAAGAACACGTTTGTTGTATTGATATTTTATATATTACGTCAGTTAAGCTGTTGATTATAGCGTAACATTAATAAAAATACAAATAAATATAAAAGCTTTCTTTTCTTTCTTTCGATGAATCTATATTGTATCAGAATCAGTGATTTTGGAAATACAAAAATATATTCTGAAATATATTTTTCAAAGTCATGTGTAGTTCTAGATTAACTGAAAATTAGTAGCATACAGAAGAAATACTGATTGGACAGACTGGATTAAAAAATTCAAAAGCTGGATGTTGTATCGTGAGAACTGTATTTAAATTCTATTTAAGGACCATGTGGAACCTATGCGTCTACTCAAGGTGGTTTAGAAAATGAAATAAAAGAAATATTTCTCACACGACACTTTTGATTGGTATGTTTAATTAGTATTTAACTTACATTAAAATCTTACTTACGACTCTTTACAAAATTACAACAGACGTATCGACTACAAGGCAGATACAGGGTGCTTTTCACACGAATAAAATAATTTACAAAAACAGTCGTACATAACATATACATCACGCTCATTACAAAACTAAATAAATATCTGACACAGTCACCGAACTTCGATCGCGACCGCGACAGCACCGCGAGCGCCGTCCGACCGGGGCCGAAGCGCGCACGCTCTTTGGATCCGAGTAAAGTTTGTGAAACGTCCTCGCGTCTCATTCGCACCATCGCATTCGCTAGTTTGTATGTTTCACGTAATCCGTCTCATAGTAAGCGGCAGCCCCGTGCGCGCCCTTCCTGTCGAGCGCACGCACACGCACGAACAGAAAGGCGGCCACGAGGGACGCCACCACCAGCACTAGGAGTAACATCACCAGCCCCGCCACGAACGACGGCACCGACATGCATATAGTCTCCGGGTCGCTTGCTGGAGACTGTATGACGACGGTCTCGTTGGCCGCGGCATTATTTAGAGCGAAGTTTACATCTCCAGGTGCTACCACCTGGATTGTTCGACTAGTATTTACATCAGTCATTTCCTGAGCATCTCGCTTGTAAATTCTTGTTGGTGTTGATGTCTCTCTTCTCCTTCTTACTCCTACCAGCCTCTCTGGGAGGTCTTCGACGGAGCGCGGCCGTCCACCCAGAGTTGCTAGATTTACGTGAGCGTCATCTTTCCTCTTAACAGTGTTGTAAACACCGCGACGGCCTGGAGGAGGTGGAGGGGGAAGATTTACTTCATCCTCGTCTCTGGATGGAGCGGGTGATGATGGACTGGGTGCGTTCGGCGTTGATGAGACTTGCGCTTGTGGAGGTGGAACGGCATCATCACGTTTTTCTGAGAATGATCCTGTCGCATCCGCAGGATGTCGGGGATCTGGGAATGCTGGTGGCACGCCGTATTCACCGTGGGGTGCTGGCGGAGGAGGACCATACTCAGCATGCGGTGAGTTTGGTACGCCATATTCTTCAGCACCAAGAGTGTTACCACCTAGCAATGGTACTCCATAATCAGCGCCAAGACCGCACTTTGGCTCTGGACAGTTATATCTGCAGACTTGGATTACACACTGGAAGTGTACATTCATTGAGTCGGGGAATTTGAATGCTTGGAAATATGCGAAGGACACAACAGAAGCTGACGGGCCGAAATTCTTTATTTTCTGGAATTTGCTCATTATTTTAGGTCTTACTACACAACCGTATTGATCGACAAGTTGTATAGGTGCCCTTTTACCGTCATGAGCTACACAGTTACGAACTAACATATCGAATTTGTTTTCATCATCTTTAATGGCAAGCACCATTGTCATGGTCTGACCTATTTTTACAATGCCTGACACTTCTGAAGCCCAAGGTCCTTTTCCGACTTGAATTTGCATCCAGCATTGCAAGTTGTCTCCGAGAAAGTTCGCCGTGACAGCGTGTAACATATCAACTTGGAATGGTCTAAAGGTGACAGCTTTTTCATAAAAGTCATACCACGTGCAACGTAATTTTCTTGCTTGATCCCATACCTCTTGTACATAAGGATCGTACTGGACAATAATCGTGTTTTCTACGTAGGAGCCGCTCGGTGTAGGACTTCCGTAAGTTGCAACATTATGATTAGCAGAGCTGCTCATACCGCAACTATTGAGAAAGATCTCGAATGTTGCGCTTAGATGACCAGTTCCTGGCTTTAGATGCATACAGTGAGAGTCGCTGTAGAATCCTTTAGAAAATATCATCCCGTAGAATGGGCGGTCAAATTCTATATTGACTCGCATTCGTGTTTTCTCACACTGAACCTGCAAGTGTTTTATTTTTGGGCTATCTGGTGTCGCCAGTGGCCACGGATCGTCCGTGTGTGGCAGTGGCGGTCCGTAGCCGGCTCCATTTCGATGTTCCAACGGTAATGAAGCCGAATCCACTGGAGGCTCGCATGTTGCTTCCTGGAAATAAAAAAAATCATACATTAATGATTTCATTTTACATAGTTTAATTTAGCTTACAAATAATGGAGCATGTATCTGTAAGTGCTCCTAGGACATTCGGAAAAGTCTATTTAGTACTGCACCAGCTAGTGGACATATTTGCGTTGTAATAACAGGCAGGCAGAAAATTGTTGAGAAGCGTCTCACTCTATATACTCTGCGCCACGCGAGCTCGTGTGCGGAGCGCCCTCGCCGCATCCCGCGAGCGCCGCGCGTTACGTTCTTTCCGACTTTCTACACTGATGGATAGCTCGCACGACCAATTATAATATTAATCAGTACAATCATACTGCTAAGATGAGTTACACGAATGCCTTCACGATACTTTAGTAAGTATATTTTTATAGTTACATTAAAGATATTTAATATAACTCGAATTTTCCAGCGTTTATTTGAATAATTGCTTTCGGAATAATTGAAAGTAATCTGTGGTCTGTGGTTTGGTACTTGATGGGACTACATTCTTATACTATTTAGGTATCTTATATTGAATCCTCGAATATAGGTACCTAATTACTAGTGACCGTCAGAATGGGACACCTTTTAAATCCAAATAACTTTTTTAAATACCTACGTAGGTTTAGTTTTAGATAACAGTTAGGTATATAATAAAAGGCAGCAAACAGTTAACAATTCTTGGTATATGTTTCAACACCGAATGTGGTAGGCGACCAGCTATCCTGACGATCACAATTAAGTACTAATCTCATTAACATCGATGTGCACGTATAAATTTGTAAGAGAATGGGAAATCATTTATAAGGCTGCTACGCTTAAGGCTGTTGACTGGATTATACTCTATTTGGAAGTTAGCTTAGAAAAATATGGCGTGAGAGCTTATGTAGCAGGTGTCGATAGCTTAGCGCGTAAGAATAGCATCGAGTAGCAGGTTGACGATGGCGACCGGGAGAGCCGCGCAGCCGCCCGGCCGCCCGGTGTGTACCGACGATCGCGTTTTCTAAACCGGTTAGAAATTACCCACTGATCGAGATTGTGAGTTGCGGAAGAAAACACCGGACCTATAAATATGCGCAACTTTGACAACTAGAGCTTTCTTTGGCAGTTTTCACGTTGGGTGCGTCATCAAAATAGACTTATTTACCAAAGGAATCGTAGAGGTGATACGCAACAATTATATCATGTTAGAAGTTAGTCTTTCCAGTGATTGAGCAGGACTCAGGATCATGTAAACATGCATGCAGAGATAGAGTCAGCAATACACTTGTAACTCACTTCACACATGCATTATTATATTATCTCTATAATAATAGAAATCAGTATGGCATAATGTTAGAAATTGTAATATTTCGTTCTTGTATTCATAACTTTCTTGAAACTGTATTTGATTTAAATTTGTTTCAAGCATATAAGAATATAATTTAATTATAAATAATAAGTATCGTGACATCTGTTTGGCATTGCTTGTTAGCGTGGAATTGTGGATACGTGGGGTTAGAATGGTGAGGCTGATAAAGTCGCATGCGCGGCTGCGCGTGCGTCAGAGCGCGAGACGACAGGTGCCGCCAGCCGCAGGTGAAAGTATCCGTTTCCACATCCGTTTCCACCGAAAATATTTATTGTTCTATGCCTTAGAACAAGTAAGAAGGGACAATTGGTAGGAATAATCTTTACTTTTTGCGAAAAAAGTAAAATTCCACGGGTTTTAATTCGACAACTATAGTTAATGTATCTACTACTGCTCTTTATGGATTTTTTAGGAACCCCAAATTTCCCTATAGACTTAAATTATAAAACAGCTAAAGAAATTTAAGCTTGCATCTAGATATTATTATAAAAAACTTTGAAAAGAAAAAAAATATTTCTTGTATAAGGAAATTTTTACTTTTTTTGTTAATTTTATTAGTTGTCAGAATACAGAAAAAATAGAAAGAAAACAGTTACGGTTGAATTTCCCTCTAGTTTCAATCAGCCCTCCACTAGTTCATCAGCCCATATTGTCCCAGAGTTTGAAAAAGACCTATTTCAAATCGAGGTTAGAAGGATAAGGTCATATTCCACCACAGGAATAGTTTAACCTTTCAAGGGAGACAGTAAAATAAATATTTCTTACGCTTCAACCGTTTAAAAAATAATAATATGTATATCATATCTTTAACAATGGCATCTAGGCTACCTTTACGAATTAACAGTTTTCCTTGGCGTTTGATTTTTGACCAAATCCTAAAAACATAACAAAAGGCCAAAATTTTGTAAATTAGAAATTTGATTTGATTCCCTTTTATTTATTCCCTTCAAGCTGTTAGTTTACACAACAAAATCCGTTGCCTTCTTGGCCGATCGGACCTTATGCGATTACACCGTTAAAACGACATAACTTACACATTCTACTTCATTATTAGGGTCAAAACTATTAAACATAAAGAAAGCAAAATAAACCTAATTAGCCTTAAAAATGTTATTGACATAAAATTAAAAAAAGCTTTTATCAAGATGAAACTTGAAAAACATTGCCATAAAAATGTTGAACTTGAATGCTGCGGAATGGTTGGTCTTACATAAGTTGAATAAATTGTAAACTTTGTAAAAAGCCTGCATACCTTAGTATGTACAAAAATTAGTACAACGTTCTGATGAAAGTTGTTTAAATGAACAAGATTGAGAACCGGATTTTGTTTGTATTCTGTATAACTACGAGTAACCTATTAGGGTTGAGGATGTTATTTTACTCGTTATGTATTTGCATAACACGAGTATGTAATTTGTAAGTAAGTACCTATATTTAGACATTATAATTATACAACATTCTTGAGAAATGTATGCGTGTCAACATGCTACTTCTACAACTTCCAATCATTTTCAGTCTTGATTGCCAGTCTAGCGTTAAAGCAGCCCAATATCGAATAGTTTTATAAGCATTTTCATGGACAATTTTTAATTTAACTCTGCTTACTAACTAGCTAATTTATTTAAATATTATAGGCTTTTGAAAGCTTTTTGCAGTGATATTTTAGTAGTACGACCGTTGACTAGCTAGGTACTTGCTGTAAATTAATTATCACTTGCTACACAATATCCTCTAAACAATTAGACCCTGTAGGTATCGTAAAGCCATCGGCACTGCGCCAATCCCTATCCGGTCATGTAGTGTCCTGCGTAGTTTTTTCGTCTCTGTTGAGATAGGCCGCTCTATGACCAAAGGGGTAAATGGTTCCATTATTTGACCCTAATGACCCCAGCTACGTTTCAAGACTATTTAAAATTACATAGTCCTAACCTAATTCTTTAGATACAGCTAGATTATTGTCACGAATGTGCAAAATCTGAATGAAATAGGTACGTACAATATGTAATGTACTGCGAATTGTATTGTAAGAGTTGTCTCCCACAGCTCTCCCTGGTTGCGATTGCTATTGTCTCTGGTGCTATTTGTATGTTGTCAGTACGTGGGAAGTGTGTTCTGTGCGTGCACTATCAAATGATCGCAATCAGACGCCACGAAAACCTGTCTGACTTCAATTTCTCGACGTGTGTGGTCCAACTTTATTGTAGTTAATCAACGCCACCTAATATCGCAGCTAGCAAGACTTCATTTCTAAGGGAGAAGTATCAATGCAAGGGTGTCAATAACTCCCAGTAGATACCTCTTGCCCAATCTATCCGAGTTGCCTTTTCGGGACCGCAAAAAAGTGAACCCGATAAACCGATATTTTGGTAACAATGAGCGCTTGATTTAAGGATAGAGGTCAGCGTACCTACGTCAGGCTGGCCTGGCCCGGTGGTAACTAAGTAGATTTGCATCACTCGAATGTAGGCACCCCTTTCAATAGACATGTACTGCCTTCATTTTTAATGTACCTCTTTTACAAAGTTAGAAGCACTTATTTTATTAAAATTTACTGAATTTAAAACAAATCCTGCGTAGGTGTTTATGTTTATTCTGACAGGTGGACGGTATAATACGTTAGCCAGTTCATGGTACAGCTTTATTGACAAGCCTGTTATAACTGTTACAACTTACAACGCACTCTGCCGCATAAGCGTTATGACAAATCACAAAAATAACAGAAAATAAAGAATTTGTAGTCTACGGTCAACCTAGTTGGTAATGTTTATGACGCTAAAATATTTGAATGTAACAGTTTTTTTTTATAAAGTTTTAGCGTGTTCTTGTTTTGAATATTAAGTAAAATTTTACTTTAATCATTGTATTGTCATGGTCATAACATTATATCATCTTAAGACAAATAGCCCAAAGTTCAGTACTTCCCACAAACTAATGCTCCACTACCTCTACTGTTGGTTATTCAACAAGGACTTTGTTACCATAATTAATTATACAATTAGTTATATTTCTTTACAATGTTTAAAATCATGTTTTTAACATAGAATTACGTTTTGTGATACTCATAAAAGCCTGCGATGTGGCTAACGTTACAATGGGCAAGTTACGTAGGTAATAACTGCGGTATATTTTCCACGAATATAAAACAGTACTTAGCCATCTCTAATAACAAAAAACTCTAAAGCATAGTTGTGCAAAAAAATGTCGTGTGGGAGGATACTATTATGGGTTCCCCATCACCAAGGTCTAGCGAAGAAGTTATATCCAACTCTCATGGATTAAAACCACACGGCCTGTTCCTTCACGAAACTGTGCGTGCAAGTACGGGTTCCACTTGCGCATTGACCGTAATCGTCTTATTACGTACGTTACAATATTATTTTCTAAATGTACCGAAATGCTAAATCTGGTCTCCAGTAACTTTTCGATTTGTCTCTCTGTCCTGGTCAAATCAAAACTCCAAAACTAGTCATCTAAGTAGTTCATGTCAATGTCTTATTAATCTAGTATTATTCACAAATTTTTTTTTAATTTGACTAACCTCTATGCATTACACTGTAGTTGTTAATGTTCAGTAAAGAATGTTGCAGACTAAGTTATCCATAAGCTTAAATGTATCTTTACACACTCCATGCAATCACAATACCCGTGAGCATTCAATTATTGGACTATTTATGCTAAATAGTGCAGGGCAAACGAGGCATGGACAATGGATAGGTTTAAAATTTTGCGTAATATTTCATATGAAGCTTTTATGAAACACACAGTACACGGTTTGGCGTCCGATTTCTCTCCGAGTTTCGGCAGAGCCCCCGCGCCTACAAATTGACTACGGTTCAGCTCCTCCCGGCCATACGGTCCAACATAATTAATCATCTTTAAGTGACGACTTCATCGCAGACTGAAATTAGCTCCGGGTAAAATAGAACGTGAAAATCACTAAATTATACGTTAACGATAATAAATTAATGAATAATTTAAATTATGTGCGTAGACTTGTCTCCAGACATGTTTAGCGTTAAATAGAAAAGCGTATGCGTATGCGCTCCGAAACTTGTTGTTTATCTTATAAAGTTACAAGCCATGGTTAATGTCATGCGCTTGAACTTCGAACGCGGAGAGTCACAAATCCTCGTGAACACTTTCCCTTACATTGAGAAAGTGTGAGCAGTAATAAGATTAACGGAATAAATAAGAACCTCTAATAAAGTTTGTTAGGTACTTAAACTACTAATATAAAATATAATAATAGTTATATTACATTTGAGAGTAATATGGTAATGTAGAGTTATTGTTGGTATCTCATCAAAGGATTCGCGTACATGTATATTGTTTCTTTAAGTTAAGGTAAAATATTGAAACAAAAATACATTATAAAATCAAAAAGCTCCATTACAAAAAAGTACAGCTAGAAACACTATCGATTCAGTCAACTTTCAAATAAAAATAACTTAATTAAAATCAAGTCATTCGTTTAGGAGCTATGATACCATAGATACACACGTTAAATATATAACACCTCTCTTTTTTGTCGGGGGTTAAAAGAAGAAACAGAAGGTAAGACTTAATGTTGTCCTGACCGATTTTCGATCTACTAACTACGCAGAAAGACTATTCCCTCACTCTCATAACTCAGGACCAACGGCTTTACGTGTTTTCCGAGGCAAATGATAATGAATTGATGAAAACTAGGTGGGCCTTGGGTTGTACCTGAATCTGAGCTATCTGACTTGCTAATCAACGGTCATACCACTAGGCTAAACTCTAAATTACTAGTTTATTGTAAAAAATACTGATGTATGATTTTTCAAGGTGCAGTAGTATTCAGATTTCTAAAATAACAAATAATTGAAAATGCAGTGTCCAACACACTAAAGCAATCGTAGTGATGGTTAACTTTGATAGTAACTTGAAGAAACTATGATGATTGTTAAGTACTGGCAGTAAACTTCGCCAGTCAATTGAATAGACAACCAAGTTGTTAAATCCGACCGACAAACGAAAGCGATCCTAGCTTACCTACAAATTCTTTTACAATAAAGTGCTTTCTAACATGAATTAGCGAAACTGACTTGACAATATCTTACGACTAAATGTCTAATAGATTACCATAGTCATAATGTTTGATCTATATGAAATTAAATAATCTTTAACAGTACCTATGTATTTTGTTTTCAATATCTTTTTAAACTAGACTCGATAATAATATTTTTAAAACAATTCCATAATTATAATATAATAATTATCATCATATGCGATCTCTATAGTATTATATATTTATAATAAAATAAATCAGCTGCAACATAATCTGCATACATACGCTACTGCATAATCGTTTTTTTTTAATGTATTTCTCATCGTGTATAGTTAAATGTGTACTCTGTACTTGTAATTTTTAATTTAATCATCAATCATTTGTTATGATTATTTATGCCAGTCTAGAATTCGAATAAATTTTTGATTGACCAAACCATCACTTATGATTGTGTAATACTACTCTGTATTCAAATGTCAACATCATTAATATTAAACCATTGATGAAAAGTATCAATAAAAGTGAGACAATATGAACGAAAGTTTAATGTTACGACGTTACTAATGAATACATTTAAATAATAACAGGATTATAACTGTTATGAAATTTAAAAGGTATGACACTAAGCTTTTTGCATTAATAGCCTGTTCTACACGCTTTCCAATTAGATAATTTCAAGAGTTAAATGTATCGTATGATGAACTATCGAGGTATAATAGTATCTGTGATACAAAGTATTACATAAAGAAATTGTTAGTGGGCAGATTAGATTAAAAGATAATCTTCATGGTCAAAAATGAAATCACTTGCACAACTGGATTACGTCATTTCCTTACAAAGATGCGAAATTTCATCAGTGAAAGTGCTTTTAGAATAAAATGTCTGGCGGTCAGTGACTGTTTTACTTTGTGGTAGGCCTTTTAGATTTATAATTTTTATCAGTATTCTTGGCAAATACTATTATTCTATTATAAGACTATTAATCTTATCCTGCGAAATATTATGTAAAATTTCTAAAAGTCACTCATAGTAAAGCACTTTTAAATAAAGCATTTCTACAAACGTAAATATTAAAGAGATGGGGTAGCCAACCTAACTACCATAATTAACCAAATTATACATTAATTTCTCTCATACGCATTAAATATCAGCATACGCAGTTAGTTTCCAATGGTCCACTGTTTTGTGGATGTGCTAACGGAATCATTAGCCCAGTTGCCGTGAACGCGAGCGAAAAAAGCTGAATAATGTAGAAGCGTTCGACACAGCACCGCGTGCCACCACACTTACGTGCTTACGATACCCACTACTTGCGCTCCGCTTCATGTAACATCGCTTATTTACGTTATTTTTAAAATAAGTAGGCAGGCGGTGTCTTTTTTATGTTTCGTTAGACCTACTTATGAAAATTTATGATGTTTTGCTTCTATGCCCTCAGTGTTTTTATCATCAGTGCGGTCAGTTTTATTGGTGGCACAATTCAGACTACTATCTATTTCTTATTAGTTCCATCTGGTATCAGCGTGTTGATATTTTTATGAGCCAATATGCCAATTAGGTACCTACTGAATATAAAAGTAAAGATATGTAATCTAGCCAGCTAGCCGGCAGCTAGATGAAGGACTGTTAGCCGTTCTGTTCAAGATAGTTCGAATGAACGGTATCAGCGGAGAGCACACGCATTGGATGATTGGTAGCATCAAGATTGCTAACAGTTATTATTTAAATTAGGATAATTGTGTTACTGTGTCATACATAATAAACATCATGATGCTGATGGTCATGATCATGCTTTAGTTTTATTATTTTTCACTGAATAGATAAAATTAGTGCTGCTTTTGAATTGGCTGGTGCAATTACTATTATAAATAGATGTAATTATTATTTGATTTAGGTAATTATTTTAGTAAAACAAAAACGAAAACATTCAGAATCCGAGCACAAATGCGAGAATTTGGTATAATTCTATATTCGGTAGCTAAAACTGGAGAGGTCATATACTTAACTATTGCCATGTGCGATAAGACCGCCCATTATACTATTACTAAATCAATATTATACTATTGTATTTGTTATACAATAAATTGTATAATAAAATACCTAAATACTACTAATGAGTAGACATAGAATTTTTAGTAAGATAAATTGAAAAGAAAGAAATTAGGGTTCACATCCCATTTGTAATTGATTTTTTCTTTTTACAAAAATTTTCAACTTTAAATTGAAAAAGTTTAGGAATTTAAATGTTAAGTTTAAATAATCATTGATGAATTAATAAGATAGAAGTATGATGCAAGCAGAATTATCTTAATTTTCACTTCAAAGTCACGGTATTGATATACATAATAAGCTTACCTGTAGCAGAAGCACTGCGGCCACCAGCAGCAGCCTTATCCTCTTCATAGTCACAGTACAGTCAGTCAGCGGCCTGCAACCAATGAAACACGTTGAGAGAAGCACTAGCCGAAGGCGCGGCGGCGGCGCGGCGGCGCGAACGGCGCTGGGCATGGGCGCTAGCGTGTAGCCACACCAGCCATGGCAACAAGCACTGTGTGCGGCGCGTATTACGCCTGCGCACGCTGCACCCACAGTCCCCCCACTACCCCAGCCACCACGCACCCCACCAGCGACAAGTGGGGCTGACCCAGTGACCGAGTGCAGCGTTGCCCGCGCCGGAACTGCACCGGCTGCATCTTTCACTGCGACGCGTGCGCCGCTCCCGCAGCGTCGAGAGGAAACCACGCGCGGCCTTCACCTTATTACGGCACAAGGTCGCGTATGTTTGCACATAGTGACACTTAAGTTTTTGTTTATTGCTTTTTGCGTAACTGTTAAACTTTATTTAAACCAGGGCCAGGGATAGATAAAAGATTTATACGATCTGTACGATTTAAATATCTAAGTACTTCATTACAGTCAAGTTTGGCTGAAAATATTATTTCTTGATAGATTTAATTTAAACAATTTAGGTATCTTATGTGTGCACCAACTTTAGCGAGTCGTGTGTGCAGCGGGCACGGTCTTTCCCGTCTGGTGCGCGGGCGCTGCTAAAGATTTCACCCCAGACACTTGATCGCTCACCAGTTAGAAAGCACAGAAAGTCTCATCTGTCGATCTTAGAATATAGTGTATCTGCATGAAGACGTTAAGTACGGCATTATTCGTTGAAACAGCAACGTCTATTCCCAAAGTAACCATCAACACTATTTTAGAAAATTATATTTGTATGATCTAATAACAATAGTAATAGTCAGGAGGTTCCTTTCTCTGGAACCCTGACCACTGGTAGCTTGGATCCTGTTCCCGATACTGATGGGGCTACTATATTTTATATTTTTTTATATATATTTAAAAATGTATTTTATATGTATTGTAAATGAATAAATGAAAATAGTAATTATAAGTAATCTAATATTAGTATTATAAAGAAAAAAAGTGATTTATTTATTAGTCCACTTTAAAAAAAAATCTCTGCTTAAGCTCTAATGGCATAAGTTTTTAATAATGGGACAAGAAGATTTATATTTTTATGAAGAGGTTACGATTAAAACACCATAAAATATTTATTAAAACTAGTATCACACGTTGGTCTTTTTGATTAAAAAAGTAAATCCACGAAGGTTTTAGCATACTCAATACTTACTTAATATAGTTAATTTTAGTAAAATCACAATTTCATACGCCTTAAGTGTTACCATTTTGCAATTCAGAACATTCCTGCAGGTTACAATTTTAGAGTCTAAAAAGAAAATACCTATTACTGCGTACCTACCCGTCCTCCATGTATATTAAATCACGGAAATAAAATAAAATATCCGGAAATCGAAGAAGACGACTGATAAATTAGTTAGCATAGCTGCGCCCACCTATAACTAGGCTAGTCACTCGTAAGAAAGCGGGCCCTCGGGCATTTTCTATTTTCTGTAATCTGCGGCTATACTATAATAATAGATGTTATACCTGGTGGTTCGCGCGTTCAATTAAGTACATCGGAGTAAAGCAAGCTAGCTGGTGAGGGCTACACAATCAATTTGATAACACAGCTCTTGGCCACCGCAACCACAGATCTGCCCTGCTGCCGCTTGTGGTTTTATCAACACTTAGTAATACCTAATTTATGTTATATTTCCGTTTTTCTTGCACGTTCAACCGCAGGATGGTTTACGCATAGACTATATCCGCAAAGCCTAGCCTATGTACTACAACTTATTATTATTAATCATAAATTGTTTTATTTATTGTTAACAAATTGTACGAGTATGTTTAATGACAGCATTACTAAATTTGTAACGGAGTAGAGTCTCGAGTTGTAGAATCTTCGTTTTATTCTCACTGTAATAATAATATATACTAATATACTTAAATTATTTCAGATTTTTGTTTCACAAACTTTAAAAATGTGCAAATTAAGTCCTTCCATATAAGGGGGTCATACTCATTTTAAATTATTGCCCATTTTGCTATGTTTTTTTTCGTCATTATGTTCTAGCTATTAAGGCGTAAAAGTATTTTTTTAAACTACTCAAAATTTCTAGTCATTAGTCATTAGCATAAGTAATTGCTGAAATGGCAGCTGTGGCAGAGGACGTTTGTATGAAACCATAACAATTTAAACTTTGATCCTAAAAAGATAGTTAATATGGACGTCAAATCATTTTATATTTATTTTCCTTCATCACCTTGCGACCACCAGCAAATATAATAAAAAATCATTTAAATTTAATGGGCAGCTCATATATAAGTATCGCTTTGTCCAAAACAAGCGCATATGACTTGATTTAGTTATAACCGAGAGTTAGACGCACATAATCACCACCTGAGGGCAAACCATTTATTTGCACGAATATATTTAAGATGCCTTGATTGTTCTGTCAAATTCCTCATCAGTCCGCAAGACAGGCAGAGTATTCTCCAATTTAACATCATTGATCAACGTCTAACGTTCTGAGAAAGTTGTTCTCATTAGAGGTACATGTTATAGGTGGTTACGGTATACAAAATTCATTAAAGGGACGAGTGCCTGTAGACTTAAACTGCTATCAGATAAATACAGTGTAGTAATTATTTCTGCGCTAGCAATATCGACTTAAAGTCACTGGTAAGATGATTGATAATCAATAAATCACAAAGACGAGTTAATTGATTGTGATGAGAAAACTACAGTAATGAAGCGTGACGACTTGACGAGTCGAATAAGCGCAAGCGACAGTCGCGCAGTTAAAGGCACGGGCGCTATCTCCGCCGTCAAATCGCCCACCGTGTACCAGCCTCAACACCTTTCGTGGGACTAACTTTGTTGGCTCGCGTATTAAAAATACATAAAAAGTCATGAACAGATTTCACACGAGATGATCGACAAAAAGTAACGTGAGTCGCAACTTTACATAGAACTTTCATTTTCTGGCTATAACTGATCTGCAAGTCAATGCATTCAATATTGTGGAGATTTAGTGTTTTCGCAACGTTATTTCTTTTTTCTTTTTTAACTACAGATGACTAAACACCTAATTGAGTTGCGTGGAGAGTAAATTGTAATTGTGGATAAGTGGTGCCACACGTGCCAGACACAGTTACTCGCACATAATTGTGACAGCACCTACTATTTATGTAAATATATGGTAACATGGCCAATTGATTACAATAACGTACAAGAAAACTAAATTAATGGCTATTATTTGAGGAACACAAATTGTATGAGACTTATTCTTTGTGTTGATGTGATAATGAACAAGTTTATGTAGTATATTTTAATATTTCCGGGTTTCCCGAGTGCACGTGTGATACGTCGTTGTTGGTGAGGTCTAAATTGTCCGCGCGTGCGCTCTTTGAGAAAGCTGCCAAGTCACGTAAAGCAATTACCTCCACAGAGTCGAGCGGAGCCGGAGGGGCAATGCCACGCTCATCTTATCCTTATCATAATCTTTACACCTCATCATTCTATTGTGTTCAACAGCAACTATGCCGTGATCGAAATAGATTCATATCTGGAATGTGAAATGATAACACAATCTCGGAAAATGAGATTTTCCAGATCAATTGCAAGCAAAATATTGTTTTATACGATGAACCACTAGAAATCAAATGTGTATGTAGTACCAACGTACAAGTTTCTGTAAACGATACTACAAGATATGCAATTGTATAGGTGCTTTGGACTTAACCGGTCTGTGGGAAGTGAAAGTGATATTGATAAACAAGCGCAGCCAAATATAAAGGGATTTCCCATAAAGTTTGGCTTCACGTGTACTTAATGCAACCGGTGTCAAAATACAGGCGTCAGGCAACTACATAGACTCGCTAATACATAATTATATTATCAGATAAAGACAAACGACATAATATATATATTATACATTGATTTGTATTACCTACTTAAAATGTATCTTATGCATCCATCTTATTCCAGTCAAATCCAAATTCGCGTCAGTTCCAAATTTCATAGAGCATAAAATTTACAACCTATCATCAGTGCATGCATCATCAGACAATGGTTTCAAAATATGACTCTAGGTACTGAACTTTATACCATAACTAATCAAAATATTCCTGTAGTGAAACGAATAGTGATTATAGTTGTCAGTTCCAAGGGCAGCCTATTTCTGGACTCTGGCAAATTCTCTTTATGGTTGCTTTTAAAAAATGAAAACGTTTGTGAGATGGCACATTGGTATAACCGTTGGAATGGCAAGTCACAGTTCGAACTTGCAGGCAAGTGCCTTTGACTTCTCGAATTCATATGCGTGATGGAAAGTAATTATCACTGTCTTAAAAAGTGAAGGAAAACATTGAGAGGAAACCGGCATGCTTAAGAGGTTTATCAGCGGTGTGTAAAGTAATATCAAAGGTCCACAGGCGGTTTAAAATCTGACATCATGATTGTTTATTAACCATACGATAAAGAAAAAAAGAAAAAGTAAATAAAAGTTTACAATATAATGGGTACATTGGAGACAGTGATGCATCTGCAGTAATACTAGTAAATGGATGGCTACCGCCACCTGCCTGCCGTGTGTCGCCGACGTAGATTAGGTATTTAGGTAGGTAAGCCGGATGCTTTCCGCTTTGCCAACTATTTCAAGTTTAAATGACTAATGGCACCCAACGCGTGCCTAAGGGTTATTTAATGTTTTATTAGTAGTTGTTTACGTCGGTCAAATTTAGGTACCTACTAAATAATATTTTATTGTATCCTACACATATATCATATTTTTATTAATGAAATTGATCTATTATCAGTTTATAGATTAGGCAAAGTCAATGCCATTTTTTTAATACATATAAAAATGGATACTACTGAATGTGAAAATGATAATGAACCTACATCAATAATTATGTTTGTTTACATATTATATTATTAACATATTGTATACGCACGCAGAGACTTGAGTTTCTAGTTATTACTAGATTTGTTAAGCTGTAAGTATTCCATGACAATTAATTAAATAAATAATAAAGTCCTAACCGAATTTCTGATTACGGAGACTAGCAATTATGGTGCATAAGTGTGTGAGTAAACACATGTGAACTCTCTATTCCATCACTTCCATAATTATTCAATGGGATGGCAATCTGATACGACCAAAGAGGCATACATTTTAAAACCCTCTTTAAATAATTAAAGATTTAAAAAAAGACGACCGGAAAAAGAACAAGCGCGGGGCCGAGGCTTTAGGTAATCTGGTAGGTACAAAGCAAGTATTTATTAATTTCTAATTAACATTAATACTTAGGTAACTTACGAATAGGCTATCACTAATTTAGGTACGATGAAGATAAATAAATAAGATTACATTGACGACTACACATTACACGATGACGATTACATTGAAGACTGCCTCGTTGGTCTAGTGGTAGCAAGCGCGACTGCTGAGCACGAGGTCCTGGGTTCGATCCCCGGGTCGGGCAAAGTGTTATTGGGTTTTGTCCATTAGGAAATTCTCAGTAGCAGCACGGAGTCTGGCGGCGAAACGTGGGTGTACTGCACACCTCTGCCTACCCCCGCTGGGGAATACAGGCGTGAGTCTATAAATAAATAAATAAAATTATATCTAAATAAACCTCAATCCTCGTGCTAATTATAAATCAGCCATAATATTTAACGCTATGGTTAATTGTGTTACTTTCATCCGCAGATGTATCAGCATCACTCACACTGTAATATAAAAGTATGCTTTAATTGGGGTGGAACAATCGTAGTCTGAAATATGAAACTCGGTTAACAGACTATAATTTGACTGAAACGACTGTGAATGAGTTTTTATGTACACGGATTTGAAACAAATTAGCTATTTCCTCGGTTTCATACTCGTATTTTCTTCTTTTTCTGAGATTAAGAATACCCTATGTCACAGTATCCTGACTCCAAAACTAACATTTGCATGTTGTTTTTAGCTAGTTTAGAAGTCAGTTAAAATTTTCTGTTAAACAGTTTTAATTTTTTAATTATGAGTGGAACATTAACTTAAATGGGGAGCCAAACCCCTCTACACTTTTTCGGAAGTCGTTTATCAACAACACAGACAAACAAAGTGAAATTTGTTGTTATGAAAGGTTTTATATTGTCTAATGAAGATTCCACTTTGTATCTCCGAAGTTAATAGTCAGATTATGAAAATATTGAAATGGGCCTTATCGGAGATCGGCCCTCTAATCACGAAGTAATCGGGAGACAAATATAAAAAAAAATACAAATCAAATTGAGAACCTCCTCCACTAGATGAATTAAAACTAAATCAACAAACACACTCGCATTTAATATGTATTAATATGATTGTAAATATTAATATTAAATTATAAAAATAAAATTTAGTTTATTCAAGAAACGTGTTGTATTCGGCGTTGTATCTTTTAAACCGTAAATAGGAAGACACTTGAAATTTTCACAGGGTGAGTACTACAATGGCCGCTATAATAACAAATAATAATTTTTAAAAAATAAAAAAAAATTACTAAGTCACTTTCGGCTCTGATTAACGATACGTGTGGGTGCGACTGCTGCGACTTTTAATTGGCTCTTAACGAGCTGAAAGTTTTTTTAAACGAATGAATGGGAATCGCTTAGAAGATTAACTTTTCTTCGCCATTATTATATTAGCATACATCGCAGTTAGAAAGCGAGCGTGTATTTATCCTAGAAATAATGTTTGTTCACTATTGTTAGTACCTACTTAGATTATTTAAAGAATTAACTAACGATGTTAAACATGCATTCTTAATACGGGTAGATACTTATTCAAAACCAATTTCACCCGCTAAGAATAGTCAGTGTCTATTGAAGCGTTTCCAAGAATAGGCATGATTTACTAACGTGAGCTCCAATACGACTCTTGAATTAATCTGTGAATGTACGTAACACAAGCTATTGAATTGTTTTAGTAGCTTTCGTTTCTAATGAAAAACGTAGCTCGTAATTTTAATTGTTGGTTTTACGATGATTACGATTTTCACTTGCAGGGTCAACGATCAGATGCATGGGAACCCCGTATGAAACCGATCATTGTTCACATTATCTAATTGACAATGTTTAATTGATGATTGATTGATTGCCATCGTATCTAATAATATAAATTCGAAAGTAAGTTTGTTTGTTACCTTTTCACGTCTAAACCACTGAATGGATCGGCCATCCTGATATTTTTAACGTTGTCAGGTTAAACGGACAAAAGGTACTTTTCATCCCGAAAAAAGTAGTGTTCCCGAAGAGAATATCAATAACGTTTTATGATATTAGGTGACGCCACGTGTCTTTGGAATCATGATTGAAGCAAAATACTACTAGAATACTAGATATTTCGATAAATGGTAAATTATTATTATTAGGATATTAACCCTCCCTCTATAAACGGTAAATGGTCCAGATAAATGGTATTCTTTTATAAATAAAAAGCTGCCATCGGACAAATAAAAACAAAATCCTATTGGTAATCATGAAGCGTTTGTCCGAATGATCTCTTAGCGCCAAATTCCTACCTCAATATCTCAATTGTGTTACAATTTCTCACTTATGTTTCCACAACACGTAGTAAAGTATGGTTGATAGCGTTGTTACACATTGCGACGGAGCCGTCGATAAACCACAAGTATTTGATTTGAAAGTAGCTTTTCTTTAAAATTGCTTACAACGTACTTTTTGTTGGTGTAAAGTTATGTGTTTTTGCCTTACGATGGAATTATGTTGAGAATTTTTTATACGAATTATTAAAGTGTAAATTAAATGTTATCGCACAACTACATGCATGCTTCAATTATCAAATTATCTTCATTTTATCTCCAACATGTCCAACAGTCTCCAATATTTTGTCGTTAGATAAACCTATGACAGACTGTTATTAAAATGAAAAGCTTATCAAGTACCTTTTAATTTTGTCTAATTGATTGATAAGGTGTGTAACTGAACACTTTGCGTATCGAACACATATCGCGGTGACGTATTGATTAGGTGATTCGCTAAAGAGTAGCGTGGGCTCAAGGTTACGCCACGCAACACTTTCACCCGCGACCGCAGTTCGTTGCTCTCCGAATTCAGCGTCTCCGTATTCTCAGGTTCAGTCACTATCAATGGCCATCCGCTCGAACCTCGCACCTTGGAGCACACCCGACAGATACAAACAAATTTACACTCAAATGTTATCGCAATAGCTCCCAGTTCCGAATGGGGTGCAGCGTCTTCAAGATGCTATCCGTTGACGTTTACGTTCAATGCCCGTGTTAATGGTACCGAGAAACATAACGTGGCCCACTTTCTCTTTTAAGCACGCGTTCTCTCTCTTCATTTTGCATTATGAGGTGTGAGGAGCGAGATGGTAGTATTTGAGATGTTTCGTCGGGGAAGCTGGGCTCGCTTTCTTTGCCGCACTTGGCATTGGAGGTGTACAAAATCCGGTAACTTTCGTTAGCGGCGTGCGATTGTGTAGATTCTGTGGGGCGGATTAGTGTCGGTCGGACCGCGGCGCAGCGCTTCGGTACAATTAGCCGGTCTTTCATGGTTACGTAACGATTATTTTATCAGTGTGGTAACAGAAATAATTTTGTTGACCTATGATTTAAATATTCTATCTACTACCAACCGGGCTAATTGGAGTAATTGGGCAGGGTTTTTTGGCAATTATTTATTTAAAATCACAATAAATTCGTTTTTAAGAACAATAATAATTTATGCTTGATATCTAGTTAATTATCAAACCCTTTGATTTGTTTTTTTTTCCTGGCCTGGCTAATGGCAATTCGATCACTAGCTGTTTATAAATATTCAATTAGACTTCAATAATTCAATATTTTTTTACTTACTTCCAATAAAATTAGGTACATTAAGTAGAATGACTGGGGATTTAATTAGTGTAAAAAAAAACAAAAGACAAAATTTAGATCAAATAGATTGCGCTAAAAAACTCACGAGATCGGGAAATATGGGAAATACCATTTTCTCGCAGACAGAGTCGCGCTTAATGAACAATCTCATTACATCGAATCGGTCAGTTTTTCAGCAGAGGTGAAGTGGCCATGGTTCTCGCGACCACTTAGATTAGCAATACTTGTAAAGTTTAGTAAGTATGAAATCACCGTACTTTACACAGTCATGGTCATCCAGCAACGGACGTGGATAATCATTAATTGTGGCATTTTATTTTGAACGTTTCTGTGATGCGAAACGGGTATCACACAATAGACATCATTAAAGACTATTTTACTCATACCAAATAAGAGTCTAATACAAATCTTTATCTCTCTAATCAAAAGCTTAATAAATAAGTTAAGTGACATATGTATGACACTTTCAACTGTTCTGTTTCTGGAGGTAGAACATAATAATTATATGCGCAAAAAACGTCTCCAAAGACCCCAAAACAAGGAGACAATTTTAAACTTATGTAACATTGAGGTATATTGTACTACATTGTAAGGTACTGTCACGTCTGACACACAATGTCACTATTATATTCACATTAGACACACATTTGATGGAATTACGAGCGACCTGCGGAAATCTTACGCAATAGAAAGTGGTTACCTATAATATGTATTATGGGAGTAATTTCAAACAAAATGTTTTTTTTGTAACTCTGTTGGCTTGGTAGAGATGGTTGAAGATAGAAGAGGATTTTGATAGATCAGGCAGGGTTTCGAAGAGCTAGAGGCAGAGCAACCAGTGGTTTTAACCAGATGGCCTCAGGATTTTTCCCTCTACAAAAATTCAGAATTTTACTAGCTTCTCTAGATATAAATCCGTATCATGTACGGATAAGAGGGATTTCGCGAAAAATCTAAATTATTATACTAATTAAGTGTTTTCGAAAAGATGTACATTGAATCCTGCGTTCTCATAAAACAGCTAGACTAACTTAATAAATTGGCAAAATACGTTAACTCATTTATGGTTTGCTTTGTACCAAAGGTTTTTTTTCTAAATATGGTCGAATAGAGAAATCACTAAATACTTATTTAGTAACAACTTTCTAGGTGCAAATGAACCCATCAACAAGGTGTATTCAAGCAATAAACGATAAAACACGTGTGTTCTGATCACGTTAGGTTTCAAAAACGATTTCAATGAATTTTCCAATATAATATGGGTTTACAGGGGCGATAAATCGATCTAGCAAAGACTAATTTCTGGGAAATTTGTTTTCTCCGTGTTTTCACCCAGTTACTTATATTTTACAGTTTTATCTAGTTTTACGCTCAGGTAAGGTTATATCCAGCAGTGAATTGCGTTACGCTGAGCTTGTTTTATTAGTTAGTATTTCATGCAGCAACATAGGTAAAAATAAACATATTTTTCTAATAGCTCAGTTAACAAGGTAAAAGGCCTTTCCCTTTCGTGATAATAAATGATTACAGGGCTCCTTTTTTTACTTGTTTTAATTTCCAAAACAGAAAAGTCAAATTATATTTGAGAGAAAGAGGAAAAAAAATCCCAGCAAGTGCGAATCGGACTCGCGCAAGTAAAACAACGTATCGTATTATATTAGAATTAAAATCAATTAGTACCATAAGACAGAGATATAAATTTTAGATTTTTTCACGAAAAGTGTATAAATATTATCCCCACTTTGCATAATATATGAAAGACTCGCTCAAATTAATCTTTTTACTAAATTTTATTTCACAACTTTGTCAGCGTTATAATTATGTATATTCATGCTGAATTGCAGCTTTCTATCATTGATAGTCTGTTAGTAAAAGTGCTGTAACAGAAAGACGGACAGACGGATATGACGAAACTATATACATATTATCCTGTTATATATTACTGACATAAAAAATCTTATAATAAACTTATGTTTAATCTACTAACTTATACACGCTAGAAATGTTGTTACAAAATTAATAGATACTTTTTCAAATTAAGTCTTATTAGAATCTTGTTTCCTTATGTAGGCTACTAACTATGTTGGTAGCAATAATTAAGTATTTATAATATTAGCATGTTGCGGTGAATCTGTGCCAGATACGTCACCACGCTGGCTATACTGGGCCACACTGATATCACAGACTTGACATGTTTCTAATAGCCTCCCGAAGATCTTAATCGTACTTGAGTGAAATTGATACTCATCTTTATTGGATACCAACTAGAATTTAACAGAGCACGTTATAATAAATCACTCTCTATTCTGTCTCACTGTTATGTATTTATGACACGAACACGAGCATTCTCCTTTGTATCAATATTAAAAAAACTTAGTAAGCGAAATGATTTTTAAAAAAAAGATCTTTTAAAAAACGTCAAAGTATTTTTTGTTATCCTAATCTTAACTTAATATTATAAATGCGAAAGTAAACTTTTGTTTGTTACATTTCACGTCCAAACCACTGAACTGATTATCCTAAAATTTTACATATACGTTGTTAGGTGTACAGAAACCGACATAGGGTACCTTTCTCCCGAAAAATAGTGCTGTTTCCGAGGAAAACAACAGTAACGTTTTTATGAAATAGATGGCGCTAAGTGTCTTTCTAATCATGGTTAAATTTTAAATTAACGCGAGCGAGGCAGCCGCGGGCAGAAGCTAGTTAATTTATAATACGCACTCTAACGAAAAGTCAGAGGTGTACGCATTGGATCGAACCTGGGACCTCTGACTCGGCAGACAGGGGTTATTAAAATATTATTAGGGCTATTAGTATTATATATATAATATAGATATAGTTATAATTATATTTTTTTCTACAACATGCAATAATTCACACCGTCCCACGACATAAATACATGATTAGAATAAACAAAGATGCACATAAAATGTAATCAAGTGTCGACATTAATTCTACGCAAAGCCGGTACTACAGCTTCCGTATCTCGAAGAAATTGACCTGGATTTCTGAGAAAATTGCCTTATTTGCATGAACTTGAAGCTGGTTGTTTAAAAAAGTGTATCGCCCGCGCCGTCCGCAAGCCGCCAAATCACACAATGTAAATAATCCACATCTATGATTAATTTATTTTAATGTTGGATAATTTCATACAAACGCAGCAAAATGAGTACAAAAAAAGTAAATAAAAAAAATCAATTTCTTTTTTTCTTCTTTCTTTGTTTCAAAAAATTTATAATATTGCACTATGGTTTACATTAGTGAGGAGTATTTTAGAATATGCTTGTACGGTATGGAATCCTTCATACAATAGGGAAGATGCAAATGTAATATTTATGAAATTTTCATGGTTAAAATGTTAAAAACATATAAAAGAAATGCTACTGCAACGTTTTTATTTTACATAATGTTGTTTTTAAACAATAATTACGAATTAAAAATGACTTGCAACAAAACGAATTTCAAAACACGAATTAGCGTTTCGTGACGTCACACTTGTTTTGACAACTTATTTGACGTTATGGTTGTAAAGTGATTACTTTTTTAGGAGAATATTAATTGCGTTTTTTAAATAAAAATGGAAGTTGGATTTATAAAAGCAGACTCCAGGAATTTACCGAAAGTTCGTGTTGACATGGTTGTAACTTTTTTTATCGAAAGTGCAGAGTTTTCAGGTGTAGAAATGAAAGGGGCTAAATTACTACGGTATGTATACATCATAGTCATTCATAGTTGTGAAACTTTGTATTTTATTCAGCGGCTTCTACATATAGCAGTTATTTCAGCTCGACAAGAGAATCTTACGGCGATAACGCAATCGGCCATGTCCAAATTAAAAGAGATGGAGGAGAATTATGTACAATAAAAAGTAGAGTTACTCCGGAGCACAAAGAACGTAAAGAAGGTTATCGGGTTACAGCCATTATTAATGAAACGCAAAGCTTGGTCGGAGTGTAGCAAAGGGTGTGCACCATTTGTCTTCACAGCTTGAAACCACTTTTTTCTCAGCTTTGGGTCAGAAGGTCCACTCAAAAATAATTTATTTGCAAACTTTGTTGAGGTAGATGGACACATTGGCACAAAACATGAGTCAACACGGCTTTTTATCTGAATATTAATGGTATTGTTACAATCACCTGACGTCGATGGATAGTCCATTTTAATTTTTTACAAATAATCTCGAAAAAGCAAAAGTTAAAATGAAAAGTAAATGTAAATTGAAAGTTGTTGACAGACAAGAGTGACGTCATCAGTACCATAGGTCCGTTTTCGCGCGAACTGTCAAACTGTCAATTTAAAACAGCATTTTTTCCGATAAATTACAATATTTTAATTGTTTTAATATATTTGTGGTCTATTCTACATGGAATTCTTTAAAATGAAAACAAAAATAAAAATAGTGCATCTTCCCTATTGTCACTCTCAAAGAATTGAACAAATTCAGCGTTGTTTTACTAGAACTTTGGCTTTCAACGCCCAAGGCATCTCTCACAGATGTCCTTACGACCAACGACTCTCATTCTTTAAGATGACATCTTTACATAACCGTCGCATCAAGCACGGCATAATATTTTTGCACAAAATAGTTAATGGTAAAACAAACAATAGCCACCTCCTTGCAGAAATTCCTTTAACAGTTCCGCGTAAGTTACCCAGAAAACCTCTTACTAAAACCTACACGGTCCTCTTACAACCATTTTGAATAATTATAACTTTCTAAATAATAAACTTTCAAATATAGATATATTTCACGACACTTTGAGTAGTATTCATAAAAAGATATTATCTAGTTTTAAGTAACACTAAACACATCAAGTAGTATTTTAAGTAAGTATTTTAAGATTTAAATTTTAATTAATTGTTTTAAATTTAAAATAGTTAATTTGATTTGATTTTTGTCCTGTCTCTACTAGCATAAGCTATGTACGCCTATAATCTGTGTATACATTAGAACTATTTCCTGTAATTTCTATTATTTAATAATGTAAAATGTGTATGCTGTTGGTGTATTATAATAAATAAATAAATAAATGGTCGAATACGCCAGCCAGTACGTATTACTATTACGTAGTATATAAGACATCAACGCGTTGTAAACCACCCTAAGTATGTTTTATTTGTTTTCCCGCAGATTCCTTCCTGTCATTATTATATTAAATTAGGTTCGTGGACTTGCCTTTTATATTAAAAAAAAAACATAGGAATATAAGTCCCATGGTAATAGATTACCTATATTTTATAAATATACGGCTGTGAAAAAAAACCCTGACTGATCCGTGAGGGTGTGTTGTTAGGTGTCATAGTAATATTTTTTTCAAATACCATAAAAAGGGAAACATAGGTACATAACAATACATGCAGCATGGGTGGCTGTTAGTTATCATAATTTAAGACCTCTGCGGACCCCAGGCTTCATTTAACAGTTTATCTTCAGACGCTGACGATGGCGTTGTTAGATATAGAAAATCTGTTCAATTTGAAAGAAATTAAATGCCTAAACGTGAATTTAAAATAACAGTGACATTTTATATATGTATATTGTACCCCTTCTGGATCGGTCAGCGATTTCTTTACGTATTGTATAAATACCTATCTATCTTTATTTTTTTTATGTTGGATATTGTACTCAAATAAAATCTAATTTTATTGCATACCATGTGACCAAAGATGGTTCGAAAATGAAAGTAAGCTATCGAAAACGTGTTGTGTATTTATTGAAGAGCCCAAACTATGGTTTTAATGAGGGATTTCCTCTCAATATTTTCGTCATACAAGTAAAACCGGAACCGTTAGCGAAGTGAAACTCGTGTTGCCCCTAGACTTGACTTTTCTCGACAATTGATACCCGCTATCATATGACTTTGTGTTTGTGAGCTAAGTGAAATCTGATTATATAGTATGGACGCTATATCTTTGCCCCCAGTGAGTGGGACGCTTGGACATGAACTATAGAAATATCAATAGGCTTGTA
This sequence comes from Protodeltote pygarga, assembly GCA_936450705.2. NCBI lineage: Eukaryota > Metazoa > Arthropoda > Insecta > Lepidoptera > Noctuidae > Protodeltote > Protodeltote pygarga. Next base: position 5,862,261 of record OW388249.2, on the reverse strand, counting down.
TTGTACTTCGGAGTGGCAAAGTGATAGCAACCGTGGCTTATCATTAACCATGATCACATCATTCTAAATGTATAACTCACAGCTACATTTTTTTATAAAGTGTAATAATTTTTTTGTAGAAAATATGATAGTTCGATTATGAACTTAATTTTTTGTACGAAAATTTTAAAGACGTGAGAGTGCGTTTATTTTTTTAAATTACCAGAAAAAAAGGGTAAAATAATGTCTAAAACAATCTTATAGATGTCAGGTTTTACCTCATCCACTGGATCTTTGATGCTCTTTTCGGACAGTATTTATAAGAACCAATATACAAAACATTTTAATAAAAATTAAGTTTAAAAAATTGTAGAAAAAAATCGATTACGAGTATGATTTGAACCTGCTACTCCATAAAGCCACCAGTCACTCTATCACTAAGCTATTATAATCCATGCTATCGAAATTCTCATAAACATTCAACCATCTCAGATGGTATTCAGTTCTCAAAAGCATGACTGTGTTGAATATCAAAACAGTTATTATGTATTAGTAATATTTTTTCTTGGAAAATTATCTGACATGTATTAGGTGTACAAAAGTGTCACATTTAAGGGACATTAGTATTTTCTTCGAACCTAAGTTCGAAATTTGAATTTAAAATGAAAATGTCCCTTTATACTTTTATGCTAGTGACTCTTATGTCAGAATTTCGTTATATGATGAATCAAAAGCTATAAAATATTAGTTATAGGTATTACATCTGCATTTCTTATTTATTCATAACATTAAATAATAAATACTTATGAATAATTCAGATTCTACTTTCTTTGAGCTTAAAGCTTTCATTTGATTCGTTAAAATGTGTTTTTTTTTTAAATATGCGACAAATTTAGCAATTTTTGTTATAATATAAGTACTTTTCTTAAAAATAGAAATAAAATTTTATTTATCATTTTGGTGGGTTAAATTTTATTTCCATAATTTTTTAACTTTTTTTTTTTTAAATGAAAAGGGGTTTAGTTAACATTTAATGTTAATCAAATTAATCTGAAATGAATAAACAGATATCGATAAAATAAACAATAAATTGATTATCAATAAACAGATACGTATGACCCACTAAGCGATACAAGCCGGTAGCGCATCGCGCATGTTATCATCAACGAACTATTTTAACTATGCTAATACATGCTGCGCACGCGGCACGGCATCTACCGCATATGGAAATACTGTGCAATTAAGTGCTTTGATAAGAATGACTGCATATATCCTTATTTCAAAAAGTTCACTGTAATTTGAGTAAATAATTTAAGTTAAATTCGGTATGCCATACCATTTTTATTTCTTACAATCTCTAGCTGAGAGGAAATTTGAACAGTCATTAAAATAACACAATGAATACAGTAGAACACAAATGCTAATCGCTATGAATGATCTCGCTGCCAGCAGGCGGAGCGCGGAGCCGGAACTAACAGTGGGAAGGAATGATTTATGTGGTGCGCAACCACTGGAAGAGAAAGTCGCTCCACGTTTACGGGCCAAGGACGAGGGCGTCGCTCCCGATCGTTGCGTAACACCTCGCCCGCCGTGAGATAATAAGTCATCCGTCCGCGCAGGCGCACCCCGCGGTCATGATCATGACGACATAATATTACTTGCCGAACAAGGGACAATGACTCCAATTTGCTTTGTGACCTATCGAAATTCCCAGGGCTTAGCTTTCACTGCCGTGAGAAACGTGATGGTCAGATCGTTGACCAAAACGTCTCGGCCACTGATTTATTTTATGTATTGTGTATTTATCGTCTATCACGAGTTACTATAGAAAGATTATCGATGTAATCGTCAGTTATAAAATAGGATGTTATTATTTTCGGTCTTTCTTATTTTATCTCTTTTATTCCTGTAGAATGATTGCGTAATACCATCTTCTTTCTGAATGTCATGCTAGTAGGGTAGTTTAATTTAAATAGTATACATATTTGATATGACTGCCTCGTTGGTCTAGTGGTAGCAAGCGCGACTGCTGAGCACGAGGTCCTGGGTTCGATCCCCGGGTCGGGCAAAGTGATATTGGGTTTTTTCATTAGGAAATTCTCAGTAGCAGCACGGAGTCTGGAATTGTGCCCGGTTAATGGCAATAGGCTCGCCCCCTATTACATGGGACTTATTACACAGCCGGCGAAACGTGGGTGTACTACACACCTCTGCCTACCCCCTCTGGGGAATACAGGCGTGAGTCTATAAAAAAAAAAAAAAAAATAATTTGATATGACCATAAAGAAGTTAAAAAATAAAATGACGTATGAAAAACAATTAAAATCAGTCGGATATGCCGAAATTTTAAGCTTTCGAAATTTGTGAAATTTATTGCTATCCTCTTCCCGCAAAATGAAAATAATATGTAAGAAGTGTAGCTCTTTGACTTCGACGTTAGAACAAGTGACGTAATCTTCCGAAAAATAAAGTTCAACCCTTTTAACTTAGTAATTTTTAGGAGTATTTAAATGATTCTATCACTCATTATTTAATTGTTTTGAGAAGATTTGAAGAAAAAAAAAAGATTCAACATTCCTATTGGGTCTAAGATTTTAAAACTGGGTGCAAAAGCGATTTTATAAGAGTTTCGTTTTATGTTTAAAACCCTTAAAAATAAGAATCGGATAAATTAACAGAATTGCGCGTAACATATCAATTGTTGTCCTTTATGCACTTTCACTGTCATTTCGATACGGTTGTACACAAAATGTGCTACAGATGTATTATGTAACCACGCTCTCGTATGCCTCGTGCTTGCATAGGTAATTACCAGAGAAAGTCGATACATTTCGGCGAGAAATGATCGAGTGAACATAAACTATGGTTTACTTTCAGCTCTTAACGAGTATTGCGTAACAGCCGAAGTCGAATTCAATTCCGACATGTTATGTAAGTGATGAGTGATAAATAATTTCTACTTTTTAATATTAATCGTATCCTTTATGATATGAATATAAATATGTATTAAAATTAGAAATTGTCTTACGACAGCGGAAAATTATAATAACGATTATCCATATTGCATTAACTCAGTAAACGTACTTACCGAAATATCTTGGTGACATAAATTCGAGTGTGACCCGAATCAGGAAAGCCTGAAACAAAATAATTGTGTGGTTAATGCTCTGTCGATATAAGGAATATTTCCTAAAATATTGCATTTGGTAGACACTATAGTGCAATGGCAGTGGCCAAATGTTGCAGCGCACTGAAGACGCTCAAAAGTCAAAGTAAAATATTACCCATCCGCAGACTAACCGCGTCTATCACTGCTTGACCTTACTGACTTTACAAACCAAGGCAATTTTTTACCATAACGAGCGCCTCGTTTACTAAACATATAATTTTATTTATACAAGTCCCTGTTCGTGACTGATTTATTATTATTTTTAAAACGCGCAATATTTTTTAAACTGACTGTTTTTTTTTTGTAGCTGCGTAGGCCGCCGATACATTTAAACAATTAATATTCTGATCCAAACAATAACAATAGGGGTTGTTAATCGGTTAATCACTTAACCATAGTTTTTATGTATCTATTTGTGTTCTTTCAAAGTATGGACAACAATAGACTGTGATTGCCAACATTCACCAGTAAATAATAATGCATACAAGAGAATATTATTAGAATGTCAATGTACTGTCTCTTCATTTCCTTAAAAAAAATAACGTTAAGGATGGAGAACAGATGAAAATACTCATCTAAAAGTTATTGTGATTGTGTTCCGTGAAAGCGAAAGGCATGAAGTTAAAGGACATAGCGCAGTACCTTTGACATAATGGAATGATGATACTTGATAATTTTTACATTTCTTACGGTTCTTGCTTGCTTGCTCTTAGCTGGGGATTGTTTCTTCGTTAATCTGTTACGAAATAATACATTTTGTACGTAACAGGTTTCTAGACTTGTCTAAGCTAGGTACCTAATACATATGTTACATTCTACAAAGCTCTACCATTGTTCTTTTATGATGTCATAACAGACAATAATAATTCTATTACCGAAGTAAGTTATCTATGCCGTGCATTGTCGTAGCAGTGAAATCGTCCTTGTACAATGTAGCTTCTAGACAATAAGTTGTTTAATTTAGTTTCCTGCCGGGACGTTAACGTCGCGCGTCGTTGACGGAAATATACGAAAGTGAAAGCATGTAACGAAGGCACACGAACAACTCGCTCAAAGGGACCGATGCTTGTCGTAGTGTGTCGTTGCAAATTAAACAAAGGCTAATTGTAATTAGCCACTTGTTTTTGTTTTGTTATACTGAATTGTTTTTAACATATGAGGTAAAAAAGAAAAATATTTTTGTAAAGTTTTATTTTCGTGGTAAATTATAAATTTATTTTATAAAAAATTATAATAATTTCGGTTTACTACTAAAAAACTATAATTTTTATTGTACTATCAAGTCTGATGAGTAGCAGTCAGTTTTTAAAACCACTACATAAGAAGAAAGTTTATTATTTTAGCGTATAGGTATTATAAGAAAAAGTGCTATCTTTATATCTCTTAAAATCTATGTTGAACAGTCGGTTTTGGCTGTTATTGAAAACTTAAAAGCCATGAGGAGTCAGAATCCTTAGAGATTACTATCCCTTTACGTTGCGTTTATGGTCTTTAAAAATAAAAAAGCTCGGAGATTAATTAATCTACTTATGTACATCGATGAATCCTTTTATTAACACTTGTACTTTCTTATTAACATGCTAATATTCATGTTATAGTATAGAGAGTGATGTAAGGGTGCTAAATGTTCAAAGTTACATATACACTTTAATAGTAATTGTACATCTGTAATAATTTTATACATAATTCATATAGGCACGCTAGTAGATATCGGCCCTATTCTATATTTATCCGTACACATGAGCTACAGATATGACAAACACTGGTCTAGGCAATGCTGTCAGGAAAGTCAAACTATGTTTAGTGATCGTGGGATGGATGTGGTCTGCAAGTACTCGTAAATACAAGATGAAAGTGGTGAAATCTTTAGACGGGCCGCGAGAAATCGCCGCCGTAATAAATAATGCACTAGTTTGGTCTCGCAAGCCCTTAGAACGACCAACTGGTTCTAACACACTCGTAATTCGACAAGAAATATTGACAGTACTCGTTTAGGTGCAGCCAAATACAGTGTAGTACCTTTCTATTTAGATAATTACCGGAAGATTAAGCTATTAGATTAATCGATTCGATAAGTTTTGGTAACGATGATATGAGCTCGGTAAGATTTAGAAAATTAGCGATGACTCAACAATCTTCAAATTACTATTATTATGAGTTTCACTTCTTAATTTGAGAAAATTTCGTACTTGTTTCGTAGTTAATATCAGAAAGTGTAAATTTAACTCGTTAGGCAAGCCAATAAAACTTTTTATTTACTTAGAGATATGAAGTAAATATAAAGAAGCATTTACCTGTTCATAACATCTTTGTTTTACAATAGTTGCCACATGTTAGAGTATCAACAAGTGTTGCCAACAGGCGAACAAAAATAGTTTAATTATTGTGACAATAAAAATATATTCAAATTTAATTAAGATATGTACAATTGTTTTCCCAAATAAATAAATGAATAAATAAGATCACAACCTTAGTAAATTATGTCAAATTAAGAAAAAAAAAACAAAATGTAGGTAAGGTACTAAACTAAACTAAATGTTCCTGTCTTTATCAACCCATTAGTGTCCAAGAAAGATAGTGTGATAGTTATCACGTTAATTATCGCTTTAAGACGCAGGTGTAGAAACAGCATTACAGTTACGTGCTTACTGAAAATATTGGAAGTACTTATAATATTTTTTATGCTAATTTTATTATGATTCGCTGGACTACATAATTATCAACTTCTATTTAAATAGTAAGTTGTGTTGTTTTACCTCGAAAATTTCGCTTTTTTATAGTGAACCATATCCTATAATTAAAGTTCTTTTTTATGGACTTAAATGACGCGCGGATTTCTGTTAATAATTATTTGTTATAGCCATATCTAGTTTTGTGATTTTATTAAAAGTAGATCATCCATTCCATCATAATTCTATTTGTGCTAATCTAGACCACCAGACACCTATTAGAATGTTTGGAAAAAGCACCAATAGTAAACAATATCAACTGTTTATTTATTTCAAATGTTTTAATTCCCATTAAGAGCTGTCATGTTAATTTAAAGCGGATTGTAATCTCTTTATTAATGTCCACTTTAATTATAGACAAGTGGAATGAATTGATGTTGTCTGTTCTGACTACTGTCTGACATTAATAGTGTCACTGTCCACATACAACGGTTGGAGTCATTGAATTGGAATAAAAAAATGAGAAATGGTTTTTATCCTCGAAGTAATAAGAGCCTTAGGCGGTAACGAATGTCTGGTGTGGTCTCAAGAGTGGCGCCCGCGCCGTCACCTCCACCACATCCGCCGTCTCGCGCACCAACAAAACTCATTTGCCGTGACACAAAACTTCACGTCATAATTGGAGCACAATAATTTGATATACTTTCTCCGGACCACGTTTAAATAATTCATAAAATTCTAACATTCTACACACGTATATTCATGCTAATGTTTAATTAATACTTTCAGTTTCTTCTTGAAAATTAAAATACTTAAAAGAACAAAGCGGAACTAGTTTGGCGGTTTCTACTTAAATAGTATGTTTCTAACTGATAACAGTGAAAACGAAGAGAAAAGTGATATACCATCGTAATTATAACACGGCTACTCCGTTTATAGTCGCTAAATAAACTTTAGTTATTAAGCCTTTACATCGATGCTCCATAAAATTGATTAAATTATTATCTGATCATTAGATCAAGACTAGAAGCTGTCTAATGCTCATTCTAATTAATATTTTAAAATTATATTCAGTGTGTACTCCATAGGTATGTATAACCTTGAGAGGTGTTTCTCATTTAATTGGATACTAGAGCTGCCAATTTAAAACCCTCCTAATTACCGATATAAGTGCATAACAAAAGTGAAATTTGTTGAATTTCCCCGCTGTGTTGGAGGTGGTTGCACAGATTAGGTGCGCATAGGGGCACTATCGTATCGACACCACTGTTATTATATCAAACATACGGGTCCAGTTACTCTGAACTTTTGTCGTTACAACATACTTACATTATTAAATTACGAATGAGATGGTGGCACTTTCTAATTATTTATCGATGTTATTATGAAACTTAAAATGTTTTCTAACTAAATAATTAGTGTCGAATCAGAAATCGATCGAAATTTACTACAATTATGCCTTTGCATGTTATATGTCAAATTACACCTGCAAAAATAAAATGAATAGCTTTTTAAATGCGAATATCAAACCTAGTATCGCTCGTAACGAGAGTTTAATCGGCGCCTCGGGGCGGACACTCGAATCGATCAAAACAATCAGAGGAAAGCTGTTAGTAGCCGACCACTGTTCGCATAACCGCATTCCTTGCGAGCCTCATCTCATCCCAAGACAAAATGAAAAAATTGCATCAGTTCGGCTTAGTGCGATTAATAAACACATACATATTATATTTCTCTTTCTTTTTTTATATCGTTTATCTTGAACGATTCAATTGTACGCTTGATTGAATGTTGACATTTTGATTATTTTGTTGCTTTGACAGAACGACTCTATTGTTTTCGGTGTATTAAACAATATAAGAGATTTTTTACTTGATATTGTTAAAGGTTGCGTTGGACTGGACGAAGAAACTAGAATTTTGTGTGGTTAGAGCACTTGGAGTTCTCATTGTAAAAAATAATTCAATTTGTATTTCGATGCTTTTTTAAATTCATATTGTTTTTTTTTTATATTAGACCAATCAGTTAATAGACAGCGATCTAAATTAGGGATATTGATAAAATTTTGCAACATAAACTTGAATAGGGTAATTCACATTTATGTGCGCACAGTTATAAAATAAAAATTTATTCACGTGCTATTTTGAACCTAGCTTAATTTGTGAGCATTTTTTACAGTTATATAGCCTATGACCTGATTGCCTAAACATTTTCGTTTACTTGACATCAGAAATAAATTACTTATCATTTTCAATTTAAGGTTTTTAATTTTTTTAATTTTAATAGATGAGATTCCTGATATAACCAGGTAATAGTCGAAATAGAAGTAGTTCTTGGTACATCTAAATCATAGGCGTATAATTAATTTGACCCTGATAACGAGAACAAGGCATTGTTGACTTATTTCCCAGGGAAAAGAAAAGAGTTCTACTTGTGTATGTGTGCCCCGCTGGAACAATACCGGGGCAAGCTCCCGCACCGACGCGCCTGCGTAACACACAAAACTACAAACACAATCTTCTTAGTAAAGCTATCTTGTTTACTCCTAGTGTTTAAAATGACCTAAGTGACAGAATTTGACTAACCGTTTTTACGGTCAAATTGGTCAAAATCAGTCAAATAATGGTCATAAATTGTCATTTTCAGTCACTTTGATTTCAGTATTGTTTTAGTAAGTAGTACTTTTATATAAGATTTTTCTTTATTTTTGTGATTGATAAAAGTTACAACTTCTTAATTGAAACAAAGAAATGGTTTGTAATAATTTTGCCCCGCGCGTGTGCATTATAGGCGAAATGGCAACATTGCATCGCCACGCGCGGATTTGATGCCGTCTTATTCTCTCATGATTCGTGCGCTCATATCTAAAATACAATATAAATATATAACGTTGCTTCATTTATACTTGCATATAAATTGGGTACCAATTCAGTACTTCAATATGGTAGTTAAGAATAAATAGTAATATTTGAGTCAAATTTACTGAATTTGACTGTAAATGACCGGTCATTTAAAATTTATGACAATAGTAACTGGTCAGATTCAATCATTTTACATCTCTACTTCGAGCATCATCGACTGCATTGATATTCTACAGGCGCAGTAGCCCTCGACAAAACCAGTGCCTGATAATTATATAAATAGAATCGTACTTTATTACTTGTAAAAGTTATTAGAGAGCTATTAAGCCAGCAAGAATCCTCAGCAGTTGAACTTTGATTACATGGCGACGAAATATATGAAAGAACTTGAAAAACTCTCTCCAAATGACGTACTTTTAACGTATCGAAAAAATAGATATACATTCGTTTTATGTTGTACAAACTGTCACTATAAACTTAAAATTATATATTGTCGGCCTCGTGTATAAAGATAATTTAAACTTATGGAACCGAACCAGGTAAAAGCTATAGAATAAGACTAGGTCCATTAGTTTTATTACTTTGATTGCGATAAATTATATTCCCTTTCTTTTATATTAACATCAATTAATTGTATCTTTTTTAAATCCATGTCGTTTATGGGTAAAACGATGGTTCTGTAAGTATGTAATGTCCTCGCAGTAAAACTTTAAAACACTTACATTTTTAATAACGTGTCACAATTGCCAATTTATTTCAGCATTAATTTATTGCTGTTTTTGTTTTATTTTATAAAAATAAAATAACTTGCACAGAAAGTCCATAAACACATCAGAGCTGGATAAAAATCCGGTGCACTTAGTACAATATTTTTCACCGTTCCCAATCCATGCGTAAGCGCAATTACAAGCGGTTTATGGGTGACAGTGCCAGCGAAACCGGCCTTGGGCTAACTAACCTGCTTCCTATGCAACTCGCGATATATAAGTAATCTTACCCTTCTACTCTTACCTGACGATCTAGTTTTTTGACCTAAAATGGAATATATGTTTCCCTAGTGTTCATGATTTCTAATTCTAAAAAAGTGATGCTTTTTTACCCATGTTAGTAGAATTTTTATAAAACTGATTAATCATTCATTTGATAGATAGTTGTATGAATTTGTACGTTTAACTAGATAATTGATTTAGGTCTGTAGCAAAATTTGTTATTAGCGCTAGTCAAATTTCATCTAACTATTGATTCGTAAGGCGGTCGGCATTACGCGGCTGTTATTATAACATGGGGGTATTATTTAAACATAGATTAGGTATCAAAAGGAGCGTCGAGGAGTGCCTCTTGTTGCTGAGTTGCTGACACACTGACTCGCTTTCGCATTGGCGTCGTTGCCGCAGCGCGAGATGCATGCCACGATCTATGTTTATTTTGCTTACATTACTAACACGTCACTCTGTCTCACACTACTTGTACGACATGCATCGCACAATAGTAAGCACCATTGATCTAACTTCATCCGTCACTCTTAAACTAGAGCTAAATCTCTAAATAACATACATAATTGTGCTTATTGCATTAAGAAACTCATTCAATACACGTTTTTATTTATCAATTAAATGGAGGAGTGTTAAGTAATTTAGAATAACATAACTAAGTCTTTTGGTGGTATTGCCACATACTGGGCTCTACAGAGTTAGTGCTGTTCCTGAGAATTTCCATATACCCAATAAAACTTTGTTCTACCTGATAATCGAATTTGAGATCTCATGCTTAATAGTCACACTTGCATTCTAGACAATTGATGAATTGATAATATAATGTTTCACGAGAATCGAATATTTCGTAATAATACTGCAAAATATTTTCATTTTGGTATTCTAATGCAGTAATCAAATAATAATATTATTTAACTAGATACTTAATGTTTTTTCAGCTATCTGTGGCCCAACTATAGGTATATATGTAAGCTAACGCACATAATAAAATAGAGATGGCCATATACGGTCTTTATAAAATGTTATTTATTTTAAAAATGTTATCTTTCCATAAAGAAAGTTTAACTTTGAGTTTATTCTGTATGAAAAATCATATCAGTAAATTATTTTTTACAACGGCATTCCATAGCGCATCTCATTTTCCGTACAACTTTTTTGACATTTAAAATCGTCTTGACGGAAATTAAAACTGGACATGCTCATTAACGCTTTCACAGTGATGTTTCCGTTACATTCGAACATTATATACCGTGAAAGTGAAAGTGTCAGTTCATAATAAATAAATATGAAATAATTAAATTATGTATAACGTTAAGCTGCTTAAACGTTGACAATCTCTAATGTGAAAACGCATAACGAATGTATGCAACATTAACCATGATATAAAAGTTATGACAGTTACGTAATATGCCAAATGCGGGCAGCACAAAATATTTTAGTACTTTTACTGTACGTTTAAATTGTGGAAAGTTACGTTTATCTAAATTCTAACAAAAAACTCCGTCAGTTAATAATTTGATACTTTCTCATTAAATTTGAGTATTCATTCAGGAAGGAACAAACATTAATTAGGCAATGCGTGCGTATCTTTTTAATGTAATAGACCAGTGACCAGAACTGGCTCAATTTTTGCTCAAAGAATCAACATTATCATCCAGCTTGACAATACAGGCAAAAGGGAGAAATACATTAACATGCGTGCGTAATTTTTATACTTAATTGTTTATAGTGTCTAAGAGCAATGAATAAAGTAGGTATTAAGAAAATCAATTTTTAGATTTGACACTTTTAATGTATTAATTAAATGTTTAAAAAATATATAATTATTTAAATATTCCTACCCAGTACCCACTTTATCATCATCATTATTCAAATTTATTGGTCTCACACGTTAAACCATGGCATAGGTTGGAGCATGGCTAAGGCCCGCATAGCATGTTTCAACTTACCCTTCCTAGAAGTGAGAAAATTCTTCGAAAAATAATAATACCAAATTATAATAATTGTTACTATTATAATTTTGCTAAATTCTTTTTGAGTATTTAAGTTGGTGTCTATATCAATCAATTTTGTGGCTGATCAGCCTTATACAAGTCAGCCGTTTAATAAGTATTTAAAAAGCATCAAAATTATTGCAATGTTTTTCTTTTGACTCTGAGTAACCTTACATTTCGTTGTTTACAAGGTTACAGTTTAGTTTTATTTTAAATTGAGACAGACATTCTGTAAAAACACATTCAATGTCCACTTTTGCGACATGTGTATTTCACAACACAGCACTCAACAATCCCAGGAGATGGCAAGGTGCCGTGACGCAAACCACTCACTTACAAAATCTTGATGCATTCAAACAATGAAATGGGAAGTCCTACTGTGTGTGGACGAATTTCGCAATGGTCTGCGCAGCCGCAGTAATAACCGCGTAGACTCGTGTCGCATCCTCTGTTTACACGATAACGTTAATGCGAATACATGCTTCACACTTAATGACTTACAATGAGAATATTTTAAAACCCATAAAGATGAGTAGATAAGCTGAAATAACTCTAAGGACTTTTAATTATTAGCATCGTACACTTACATTGTATGACACTGATAACTATAATAGCTCTACTTTAATAAGTTTTTTCTAAAAATAACGTTTTTAACCAAGCTTTTATAGCTGTATGGGAATCAAAACTAAATGTATATGCAAAAATTGGTATCTGTGCTGATGACCACTGAAGAGTTCCTTTATCTGGAGCTAAACCTAAATGTCGATTCAGGTCGTGCTTACCATAAAAATTCATTGTCATTGGAATTGAACTAACATGCAAAAATTCAACTCCATATGATAAGAGTAAGTGGTTCAAATTCAGCTAGCAAGATTCCACCCGAACAAACATACATTGCAAGTTAAATAAAAGCTTGTGAAAAATTGAACAGAATTCGTGTGAGAAAATAATCTGCCACATAAGTTAACCGAGAGATACCAGAGGGACCAGAGGGATAAGAAACAGACTCTCAGATATGGAAAAGAAATCTTAGCTTTAAACATGTGTCGCGTCTGTGTTCGATGTAAGCTGATTAGAATGTTTCTTTTAAATTAAATGTCTTATGCGTCGTCGGAACTTGTTCTTAATCTTTCTAGTTAACATGATTAGTTTTTATACACCTGTAATAGCGTTTAAGTAAATATAAACTTAAGTGGTCTGTCTTAAACCTGCGACGATAAGAATTGATACCAGAAAGCACGACACTGTTTACTTAATTATATTATATTTATAAGCAAAAAGCATATGCAATATAATAATCAGACCAAGTCAATTGTTTTTTTTATAGAGAAAACATCGTGAGGAAATACCTGAGAGATTTTTCTACGGTGTGCTAAGCCTACGGGCTACGGGCGGTTCAAACTTGACACCAGTGTTCATCAATCATAATTAGTTTTTAGGAATAGTTTTTTTTTACCATAGTGGATAGTAATAAAAAGCAAAGTTGGCGAAGCAAAGCTTTTAGTGAATAGTTACGGTTTAATAGGTATAATAAACATGTCCCTATTAACTCGAAGTAAAATTTGTTAAACCAATATTTGAATAAAAGGGCTTCCAAGAGTACTTAATACACTATTGTGTAGTGGATATTAGTATTAATGACGAACCCCACAGGTACAAGAAGTAAAATGCGAGCTGTGTGACGCGTGGCCTACTTTCCACGCACCGGCTTCGCCACATGTCGTCGCAGCGAGCAGCTCTTATTTCCAACAAAATAAAGAGTAAATTACACTGACCAATAATATTACTTTAAAAACGTCAGCTGCGTACAGAAAAATCGTTGAACACATGCAAATTGAGTATGTTCAAATATTCGCGATATGCGAAGAGATAATTTTGACGAGTGTAAGTGAAAGTAAAAATTATGCAACTTTCTACAACTGAATAATATTGTTTACAGATAACATTTTTACGCATATTTCATCGAATTGGTGTCGGTTACGGCGTAGCAATAGGGGTTACGCCGTAGCCGCGTGCCGTAGCAGGTGGCGTTGGCGCACCCCAAGACCAAATAATAAAAGCGTAGCGAATGATTTTCATCGATCGTAGAATAATTTATAGACATCAATTATATTGATACATGAAAAAAAGTTAACATGTTTGGAAATTGTGTTCAGTTTTTCATTTATTGTTATTATTTTTTACTTGATGTAATTCAAATTGTTTTTATAAAAAAGAAAATACTAAAAAAGTGATTGCGTAAATTAATGAATAAGCTCACTTGATAATTAAAATTTACACTAATTAAAAGAAAATAAAAACAAATCATAAATAAACCACAACGTTAAATCACTTCATTATTTTAAAATAAGTTACGTAAGATATTGCTTTTCAGTTATTTGAAAAACATTGACACTTGCACACAGTTTTCAAACACATAAACCCATCGCACCCTGTAATCAAACACAGAATCCTGTACCTTTTCAGGTGATAGCTAGAGGTTCCAGATCGAAGAAACAGTTTCAGGATAACACAGGCAGCTACCGATCACTGTTCCAGAGTTCTCACAATCACTGTCACAGTCTGGTATAGGGGTGTAATGTCACTTTCGTTTTCGCGAGCGCGTGAGTGCCGCGGCATGCACTCGTAGTGTGTCGGTCGCACTGGTCGCGGCGGCCGCCACCCGCGCCGTTATATACGCGTGAAAGTTCCGCGCCTGCGCCGATCCCGGATCGGAACCATCTGACGTCCATTTAGATTTTGAAATCCTTTGATGACGCCATTGATGTCATGATGACTGATTGCGTAGCTCCGGATTGTTGCCTTCATTATGAAAGAGACCAAAAAATGGTGGTTCAGCTCGCTTAGGTATTTTTAGTTGGTGCAATTAGACGCAATGATTCACAGTTTGTTTTAATTTTAATTTTCTGCTTATCTACACACATCAAAAGTGTCTAGGGATATTTCAATTAAACCGAAATAACTAAAATTCTATTAACTTTTTGTTAAGACACCTACACATTAAAATAAACCTTGTTTAATAGCCTATTTAATCTGATGATAAACTTTTAGATAAAGTTAAATTTAAAAAAAAACTTAGAAGAAGAGGAAAAACTCGAACAAAATTTCAATCTTAACTTTATTTTTGAAACATCAAAACCTAAACAAAACAACTATTTTTTTTTTTTAATTTGTTGAAAATTTTAAATTAATAATTCGTGAATCCACCTAAGACTCTCCTAACACATCTGCAGCGGTTCTGCATACTCAAAACAAGGGTGTCAATATCCTGTTGTGGAATACTGCCCCAAGTCCTGCTTAGATGCAAGAAAAGCTAGTTTTCATGCACAATATCTTCAGGGAAATTCCTAAGAGCTCTTCTCTGAAGCATATTCCAGGCAGGCTCAATAGGATTTAAGTCAGAGGATTGTGCAGACCAGTCTAAAGCTTGGATATCATGTTGTTGTAACCAACTTGTAACGATACGCGCCGTATGTGGACGGGCATTGTCGTGCATTAGCTGGAAATTTTGTCCCATTTGCTGTCTGTGGGGCAAGATTACAGGCTCTAGCACCTCATCTCGGTATTTTAGAGCAGTCATATTGCCTTGTATCCAAACGAGCTCCGTTCTACCACTGAGACTAATTCCTGCCCAAACCATAATCATGTCACCTTGATATGCATGAACTTGTTGTGGGTGCTGCAGTCGATTCCGACATCCAGGTTCTCACCAAACGCGTACTCTTCGCGAATCACGATGAAATCCAAATCTGGATTCATCAGAAAAAAGCACAAGTGACCATTGAGAATGGTTCCAGTTTTCGTGTGCAATAGCCCATTGTAATCTTCTTCCTCGATTGCTTCTCCTTAGCGCTGGTACCCGAAGTGGCCTACGAGCACGTAGGTTGACTTCATGCAGTCGTCTTCTCAAAGTTTGACCGCTTACCAGCAAACCATACTCTCTCTGTACCCTTTGCACCAATTGCATCGCCGTTACATTTGGTTGACTTCGTGCAGTATTTACTATGAATCGGTCCTGTACATGTGTTGTAATGCGTTGAGGTCCTCGGTGCCGTTCCACCACTTCCCCCGTGACACGATAACATGACCAAAGCCTGGATATAACGCTCTGACTGGTCCTCATGGCTTCAGAAACCGTAATTTGGGTAGCGCCAGCTTGAATCATCCCCACTGCTCTTAACATTTCGTTCCTGGACAAGTGTCTACGTGGCATGATAAATGAACACCGGAGATGCGTTTTATAAAAAAAAAATGTTGTTTTGTTTAGGTTTTGATGTTTCAAAAATAAAGTTAAGATTGAAATTTTGTCTGAGATTTTCCTCTTCTTCTAAGTTTTTTTAAAAATTTAACTTTATCTAAAAGTTTATTATCAGATTAGATAGGCTATTAAACAAGGTTTATTTTAATGTGTAGGTGTCTTAACAAAAAGTTAATAGAATTTTAGTTATTTCGGTTTAATTGAAATATCCCTAGACACTTTTGATGTGTGTATTTTATCGTTGAATATCTCTGACATCTTACTTATTGTAATAGTAATACAGTAAGAAACGAAAGCGCAATATTATTTTCATTTGCAAAATTACTATCGCAATTTAAAATTGACCCTAAACACTATTCTAGACTAAGATAAAAAAATTAAACGTAGCGTAAGTTTTTGAGTGTACAAAATGTTTTTTTCAACTCTCGTTGTTAGTTTTAAACCTTTCAAGATGCCTGCAGCCTTAGGGCGAGAAACTCAAATACAACTGCAGTGGGCTTTGAAATGACACCCACATCATACTTCACCATGTCTACATAGTAAAGTATTGATACTGATAAATATACCCATATTTCAATACATAGTTTAATGAGTTTTAAATATTTCGTAACAATCTTTTTCATCGTATAGTTCATGAAGAACCTGGTGACAGAGTTTAAACTGCCCGTAGGCTGAAATGGAGTTAAATACCGTTGAAAAAAATTCTCAGGTGTGCTGGTTTCCTTACGATGTTTTTTAGCAAGTGATAATTAGTTACTAATACGCACATAAATCCGAAAAATCAGAAGTGCGCCTGGGTTTCGAAGGTGCGACCTTTGACTTGGAATTCCAACGTTCATACCACTAGGCTATCACAAAAACTAAATCGCTGGTCACTGAGTGCTAAAAATTGGACAACTTACTCCTCAAATATTTTTTTTATTATGAAAAACTCATGTGTTTGATTACGTTATGGTTTACGATGGAGCACATCTGCCTTTAAAATGCCTATTCACTCTCGATTTTAAGATCCTAAAACTTTTGTGTTCTGGATATACAAGATATATAGCCGGGTATCCTCTTCAGCTGTGTGCAGGAGGAAACTAGAAGCGAAACATTTGATTCAAGCAGATAAAATGTCTATCAGGTAACATAGTAGCTAGCCGTACGCAGTGCTGAAAATAGGGCGATCAGGCCCAAGTTTTGCGTCATGCAATGGCGAAGTTATAGCTCGCACCGGGGGCATAAAAGGCTCATTACGGCATTAGCAGTACAGCGGGCAGTTCGGCAAAAGAATGGGGGGCGGTGTGTGAAACTCTGGAGCTTAGTCTTTGCAAATGTATCATCCCTGATTAGCCCTAAGGATCGTATTTCTACCGAGTCCAAGGCTGGTATTTGACTGGACCATCTCCAAAAGTGACATAGTACGCCCCTATCTTATATCTTGAGGAAAATTATCGTTACAATATTTATGAGATAAATCAATAAAAAAATATATCAATAGAGAAATTTCAGATCTATAGCAAAAGAGAATTAATTTATAAACTTTTAAAAATCTTTATCACAACGCAGTACAAAAGACATCAACGACAAAAAAATAAAAATATCAATTTGTAAGATTACGTAGGTATCTATTTTGAAACTGAAACCATTTCAATGTCCACTAAACGTGCTTTATATTGTGTATTGATAATACAAAAGATTCTTTAAATTTTGGAAAATAATAAAATTAACACTACCGAAAACTTTAGCATTTTTATTTATTTTGCTGTTATCAAAAAATTAAATCGTGTCTTTTGTATAATATTAAAAACAAAAATGTAAGACTAGTGATAGCCTAGTGGTATGACTGTTGACTGGCAAGTCAGAGGTTTCAGGTTCGAATCAAAGGAGCGCACTTTTCGTAAATTATGTGCGTTTTATTAATTAATTAAAACCTGCTCCGTGCCTCGGAAAGCATGTTAAGCTGTTATCATAAAGATTTTTGACAGGCAATATAGGGAGTCAGTATAAAATTCTGACAACTGATCTAATTTTAGAATATCGAATTCCTTTGGGTTGCGGGGGTCAGATAGACAAATGCTCCGTAGAAAACTGAAATTCAGCTGCATCTGGTTAGATTAGAAGCCAACCCCAACAAAGTTTGGGAATAATAAGGCTAGGAGGAAAAATGTAGGTATTCAATGCTAATGTTTTCGTAAAATTATGAATGTAAAATGGTTATTATATTTTTAAGCGTTTATTTTTATGAAAAAATAACATAACAAAACTACTATACTAATAGCAAATGTTTAACATTCCGTAACAAAATATTAGCCGTTGTTTTAAAAGTCATTATTTATTGACAGATTAATTGAAAATGTTGGTGTCATTTTTAGTATAAGGTAAATTAATCTTACTAAGGATCTGCATACGTTCTTTGGCAGATGGATGATACAGGTAAGTCGGCTGGCAGTGTTAAGTTTATGTTATAGTTGTTATACTAAGAGCGTATTTAATGGCCAACTTCAGTCAAACGTCATAATTTAAGCAAGCTCTCTCAAACGCACTGGGCATGCGCAGCGCGCGCCAACACACAAATATGAAATTTACGGAAAGAGTGAAATCGAATAAATTGCCCATTGTCTTAGTATGGTGCACGAATTTGGCTGGTATTACTTTCTGTTTTCATCTCGACATGTGCGCGCCGCAGGTGAATGATCTCGGCTAATTGTTAACTAAGTACGTCCCATCCATTACCACCGGTGACTCGGTTATTACACGTATTTGCTATTCCACTCTTATTATACCCGTCCTCGTGGTAATTGCCTTTTTAATCTGTTAATTGGAAAGATTTAATGGATACGTAACCAGCATAACAATGATTGGAAATTCTCTTAATAGTACACAATTGATTTATAAAGAAAGTAACGGATTTAAAATGCTAACGTAAAAAAAATTAGTGTTCCATCCGTACGTCTGTTTTACATGAAAGTAAGCTGTCCAATATTAAGAGCATGATTGTATTTACATTCCAATTAGTCGCGCATTTAAAATGCTGAAGGTAATATAATATGTGTTAGTCATAAAAAATCAAAGATAAGACTCGTCTTATTATTGTCGTCATAACATTGTTCGGTGGCACAGTTTCGCAACTTGCTCTATGTCTTGAGTGTCTGCATTACACTTCTATGCAATCAACAGATCTGATATGAGCAGATATTGTGACGTGTTCCTACTTCCTAAGTGGACAGGCTGCTCGTTGTACTGTAGGTACAGATCCGCTTTGCATAACAATGCCGTGTCACAACTTTCTTGTAAACTGAATTCGGGTTGTATTAGTCACTGTCTATGCCAAGTGTTCCAATGTTCTAATTTACATAAGAAGCTTACCTACTAAACATTATCGGTATTATTGCAAATATATGTTGCGATAATATTGTATAAAAGTGAAAGTTTGTTTTTATTAATATTATTTCAGGTTGCGCCGTAATGCAGTAAGAAATGTTTTAAGTATTAAAAGGAGGTGCTTTCAAAAAAAGATGTCGAAGAATTTGCTTGCATACAAAAGAATTTTAATGCGTAGTCATACAGTCGACTAATGTCTGAACGAGCAAGAATTTTAGAAAGTTACATAAGATTTTTTTTCTTATTTTTAAACTCAGTAAGTTTCTAATTAATACTTACAGAAAATGCAACAAAAAATCACAAGGAAAATGGCACTTTATATAAATTCAATATGTATGTGTTACATAAAGCGGGAATCACAGGTATAAAATTTAATCACAAAGATAATTTCATGCCTCCCTGACGTTTGCTTACTTTGATCCACTGCCACGGCATGGCAAGCATAAGTATGACATGTCGCAGAACAATGAGACACACTATTCAATTGCCAAAACCAATGAATAGCTTTTTTTAAAATCCACTCTTACAATGAAACACAAGCAATTATAAAATTATAGTCATATCATTGCCTCACAGCGTTTCATTCACAAAATGAAAGTAGACAGAAATAGTTTAAATGCCATTTATATTACATACAAAAAGTCTATAAATCATATATTAATTCAAGGCGTATACTATTACTTAGCATCGTAACGTAACATTATACGCCATTGACCTTTGTTTTAAAAATATGATGTTGTGTAACTTAGACGTCAGTCGTTCATTAGAATGGGCCAGGCGCAGGCGTCAGGCGGTTCCGATTATTCAATAGCCGGTGATGCGGACGCGACATGAATGAGGGCGGGCTTTGACTATTTCATAACATAACGAAGCTGTAGGACTTCAATGAAAGTGAGTCTCGCGGATGCTGGAAATTCCGAATTCATTGTAACAACCGTGCCAAGTAGAACGATAAATATTTACACAATTTTATTGCCAGTGTTGGTGTCATTTTACGTATCTGCAACGAAATAATCGTTGTTTATTTTAACACTAATATTGTAGTAGTTAATAAAAATAATAGTAATAATAAAAATAATAGTAATAATAAAAATATAAACCCACCGAGTAGAAATTTCAGAACTTTAAACATGGACCTCTCTCTAGTAATATCACCAAACCTTGGTTGGTTGTTATTGAGAATTTCCTGACGAAAATAAATATTTAACTTTGATCTGGAATCAAACCCATACCATGTATTACTAAATAGCCGGGCTCCCAACTACTAGAGATCTAGACGACTGATGCATCCTAGACTTATCTTATTATGTAGCTAGACGAATACAAATTACCACAAAACATTATTTTAATTACACTTTATTGCATTTTCACATACAATTTGTAATCGCACTTTCGCCCGCTTTAGAATGTGTGTACTTATGGAGTCACAAAATGATCTCTTGTCATTGTGTGCAGATTAGTTTGACAAAGTAAAATGAATCGCGGCTGTAGCTAGGGTTGAATGAATACTTTGACGTAAAAAAACAACATTTTTTAAAAGCAACGTCAGTTATGTGAACTCGTTTTTAAATTACGGGGGTGAAGAGACTTTTTGACTTTTTTATTTTTCTTCTCTAATTCTCGCGTAAGTCAAGAGAATACAAATAGTTTGGTGACAGTCATTTTCAGAATCGACTCATAAAATACTTGTTGATGCACCTAAAGGGTCACGGGTTACGGCCCTTAGTGATAAACCTATTTAATCTAAGCCTATTTGATCTAACTCACCCTTCCCTTAAGTGCCAAGCCGTATCTAGTATTTGCTCACATCGTGCACCGGTTCTATGTTCAGATAGAAGCGGATCTAAATACTCTAGATTGAAACACTTTCTCTTCAATTGTGGAAATGAAATTTGTACAATTTTAATAATCAACCAATTATTGTACTGAATATTTTTACAGGTTTGATATTACTCAGTAACATTATTTGAGTTTCTGAACTTAATATATACGTCCTACGTTTTAAGCAAAAGAATAGACTGATAACACAGATTTTATAATTATTAAGATATCTATGGTACAGTAGGTATATACATATACGTAGTTATATAATTATGATCAGCTATGAATAGCTGGATGTTTTTCGTAAACACGTAGCAGAATGCGCTAAAACTGCAAATGTTGTTGATGCAACATTTAAGAAACTTTTTAAATAAATCAATATTTTAAGTTTCTCTTAAATGCTGTAACTGTAAATTAAAAATTAATCTGCTTTCAATTCAGATTTATGCATATCCTTAATAATCGTATTAATACTTACATAAGTTTAAAAAAAAACAATTTGCATTATTAATGAGGATAAAGCTTTAAGTTAATTAATTTAAGAAAATCGGTGTTTGTGGCAACCCTGGATGCAGTTACAATGGGAATAGTTATTATCATTGAAACTTGTTCCACCATACTATGAGAAGCTGCATGAAACTTCATAGTACGCCATTGTCTTGAATTAATATGCCTAATTTATAAGTAGCAGAGAACGAACCAGCTTATTGTTTTTACGCTTGCTCTTCATGTTATGAATACAAGAAAGTTGATAAGCATTAATTTTGGAAAATTCTTACTTTTTAAGAGCAAATATTTTAGAAGGTGCGTGAGCGGGACATTGCCCCTCTCTTCCTCAGCCGATATGAGACCCATCCAGGCAAATGTCAGCCGACACCTGTTGAAGGTTGCCGAAGACTCCAAGTTTCGTACGGAATGGTCGTCGAATCCTTAAAAAGGAGCCACCTGCGACAAATCAGTCGACGCGACGCGCCACGTCTCGTTTAATAGTTCATCCTAGTTTTCATTTATACAAATTGAGGTTGTTTGTTATTTCGGGCTCGCGTTTTAGGGATAGCGTTAATTAGGGATAAAGTTATGCGGGTTTTTGGGTATGACGTAGGTATAATAGAAAAATTGAGTCTGAATCGCACAGGCCGGTTATTAGTTTTTAACGAGTACATGTAACTTTGTTTATGTTTAATTTAAATAGAATATAAAATAACACATTATTTTAAGTTACTATAGTTTGTCAATTTCAATTTTATTATTATAGTGCATGCTGTGGTCTTCTATAATTGAAGGAACACAGGGACTTTTTTGTAATTGTTACTTTTTTAAGACGAATGTATAGTGTATTCTTTGTTGAAGTTCCTTAATATATAAATAAACGAATAACTACTTAAGCAAACTTACTAGATACTGGACTAACGTCATTTTAGACATGTTAGCATCAATTTGACATTTTTGCGACTAGTCGATGCTGTTTTCCATTTTGAAATTCGCTGCATTGCTTACTAGCATTTGCTCGGGAATGCATTATATCGAAATCACGCGTTTTTGCCTCATGTTCATCTAGTATCTAGTCGCTGTATCGATTATCTAGTATTCGGATATGTGAATAAAAAAGCGATCAGGTCGAAGATCAGTGGTACTAAAAGTATCAGTGAGTACTCATCGAAAGATATCTTTTAACAACTAATATCGCTTTGTATGTATGTGTTGTTACTAAACGACTTTCGAAAAGGGGAGGGGATTTGACCTTCTCCCTTGTGTCTTGTGAGGTACCTACCGTTTGAAGGGTCAATTTTTAGGAGGTCCAGCAAACTCTTTCTATTACATAAATTATTATATTCGCTATAATACATACATTTTCGTTTTAGAGTCGCCTAGTCGGGGCCAAGGCTTGGGATGATTAATTCGTTGGTATCTGGAACCCACCCGGCTTTTATCGGTTATTTCTTGCAATTTTTTGAAGTCGGTTTAAATCTGTTTTTGTTAGGTTTTTATTAAGAAACAGTTACGCAACAAATAAAAAGAAATTCAATGTTATGAAACGAGAAAGTTAGAAATTATTCTCTTAATCATCAAATTTACAATTTTAGCAGTCAACTATTTTGGAAATTACCAAATAAGGTCATGATTAAGTATTTTGAAGAAGAGTTTATTTTTGCAAGGCCGTTGACTCATTGTTATTATAAACCCAGAATGCGGACACAGTGTTGCACAATATGTCGCGGACGTAGTAATGCTATAAGGCATCCTGTCGTCGTAACCGCGTATGATTCATGCTGAGAGTGAAAGTGGCACATTTTGTGAACAACCGCAGCCCTATCTGAGGACTCCTGCAGTTAATATACCACCGGCACACAGTGGCAAGCTTAGAGTCTAACATTAAAAGATAAGGTCGAGTTCAAATCCCGCTCATATTCTTTAAATAATGATTTTTTTACTTTATTGTTATTATTGTATTTAGAGTTTACTTCGCGTCGCTTCCGTTGAAACATTTTAAAAATGTTACAATTACCTATAATTATTTAATAAGAAAATTTGAAAAAACAACTGATACGGATGGGATTGTTGTAGTTGATTTTTCAAATTTTCTTATTAAATAATTATATTTAATAAGCTATCATGTAAAAAAAATTCACAAAAATAATGTTACAATTGTTACAAATATTGTTATTATGATGTGGTACTTATAGACTATTTTCTTAGACAAGCAGGGCTTATAAGCTAGTTTAAGCTACTGGTGGCATAGTTCTGTGGCATGGAGTAGTTATCGACAATCGTTATTTTTTTTCAAAAGTAAGACCTGAAAAAAGTTTATGGTATTTGGAAAATTTTACTGTCAATACCTATTACCTAGTTACTGGTATCTTAAATTAAATAATTACCTCGCTATAAAGAGAGAAAATAAACAATTAAAGTAGTGGCCGTGGTCGCGCAATTCTAATGTTCACGAAAACCAGCACACCTTGACGATATTTTCGATGATGATGCAGGAGTCTTATCTGAAACCTCTGGACAAATTATATTTTTTATGTCAAAACAAATGCCAGAGTCATATCTACATAGGTATAAGTTTAATAAGTTTCTTGATTCCATTGAATAAAAGTTGCTAAATACTTTTACGTTTCACTAAGGTTAATACACCCGGATAAAGAAAGTAAATAATATTAAATTATAGATTCAAATTCTAGAGCTTAAATCATAAGAAAATATACAAATTAACTATGCAGTTGCTTTTATTTTATGCATGTGCAAACCTATAATCACGACTGCGGACTGCCTTGGTTGGTCATGTAAAAGTTTAAAACTAGGTTAGTATTTTTTTATTTAAGTCTAGATTAACTAGTGCATTCATGTCAATTAGTTGAGTCTTCCTTGCTTTGTCTGCTTGCGTTCTAAGAATCTTGATAAAAATATTACGTAACGATTTGGTGCAACGAAATTGTTTCTATACGTGTTACACGTAAATTACATTTTTTATATAAAGCAGTGTATTGTAGATATTACAAATTATCTTTTGTGTTTGAAAACCGTGAGATTACGAGAGCCCCAGCTGTGAATGAGCGACAATATCTCAGGGCGCTCAGTTCGCCCGTCACCCGCCCGCGCCGCCTCCCGCCGCCGGCGTACACTTTCACTGGCTGGCTGGAATAGGCTCTGCAGCGATTGTTTATATGTATCTTGTAAATGCACCTTTTATGTCGCACCTAGATGTATCCGGCTGATGTGACGGCCGTTGACTCCGTTTCTAATTGTGGTTAACTGCGAATTACATATACCTGCACTATCTACTCTTTCCACTTTTTATTCAACAGGTGAAGTTTAAACCGATATCTCTTTCCGATCAATGCATTAATGACAACTAGTTGAATATATATTTTTTATAAATCAAATTAATAAAGATTGAAATAAAATTTTGATTGAAAATTTAAATTTGAATAAATTAATATAATCATTTTAGTTAAGAGTTATCAGATCGTATACCGCTTCTTGTATCTATTTCGAGATTTATAGATAGATATCACATAGAATAACAAAATTTTATTACGAGCAGATTTTGAACCTACGACCTATTGGTTAAAGTCACCAACCGCCAACTGTGCTATTTATAATACTAAGATCGTCATGTCAAAATTATTTTTTAATGACGTTAGTGACATCTACCCTTATACTATGAGGACTCTGTTAGCACCATCAGAGAGACGATCTATCTTGAGAAGATCTATCTAGAGACGATCCATTTAGAGACGATCTATCTAAAGACGATCTATCTAGAGACGATCTACCTAGAGACGATCAATGACTGTACTTTGATCCCAGGCAAGCATTCTAATGAATCTCGGAATTCTTCCTTATGAAAGAGAGCTCGTGAATATGATATTCATGTAAATAGGTAAAATAACAAAACCTTTACGTTATTTTTACTTCTGACGAAGTTCAACTTAATTCAGATATCGGTTTAGTAGGTACACGAAATACTTATAGGCAAGTAGTATTTCTTGACTTGTGGGAAGGTTTGCTTACTTAAAAAAAAAGCCAAGAATATCTTCAAACATTTATTTACACTAAATGGCACGATGTAGGAATATGTTTTATAGTTCAATAGTTTCAACCTTGTTTCACGGCTTGGCTGTAACTGTAGGGACGGATCGCGCTAGCAGTACCCTGACTATTGTAGAAATTCACCAGTGACTTAACGCTCCCGGGCCCAGGAGTGGTGATTGGGTTGGCGACGGGGGCAGGATTCACCGGCACTGGCTTAATTTGATTATTTGATGTGGGTTTGGGAACGGGTTGTGCAGGCAGCGGTGTAGGCTGTGTTGCGACTGGTTTAGCAACAGGTGTTGGAGCTTTGGTAGTGGGTGCGGGTGCTGGCCCGGCTGGTGCTGGCTTCGGTACTGGCACTGGAGCCGCGGCAGGGGCCTTGTTGGGAGCCACAGCGGGCTGCGTCCTCGCCCCGCCACTCTCCATGTTGATAAAGTCGATGTTTGCATGTTTGTTTATCGGCACGATTTTACGACCTGGAATTATTTACGCATACGATATAGGTACCTATAGAGTATAGATTAAATTCTAAAAAGTAATGACTAACGAATCTTGCGACTGTGAAACAGGTTTAGTTTTATAAGTCACATACAAAGTACAGATGTAGGCGATAGATATGACAAAATTCAATTTAAATTAATTAATGTAAAAAGGCTTTTAGTAGTTGACGAATTGTCTGTGTCGCGAAGGCTAAAATAAATGAGAAATAAATAAGACTAAATTTAAATCTTTGGACTAAGCTATTATTTTTTATATAAATGAAGTCCACAGATTTTTTCCTGTATTGTTGATACGACGTATAAATTCACAAAGTACAAACGGTCTGGAGACCGCAACTAATATCTGTTGATTGCACGATTCGCACTCGCGACACCAAACGCAGAATGCAAAGCTTAACTGCTACCATTATATAAAATATTAATTGATTTATTTATTGATCGACTGACATCTTAATAGGTTCTTTCTAATAAAAGTAATACTTACATTGAACTGAACAAAAGACGAATAACAGAATTAGTGCGGTGGCCTTCATTGTGCTCACAGCTTGACTAGCGTCCAACACTCGTTGTCAAAATATACTGGCGGTGAACCGGTGAACAACAGTGGTCTACACGCCTGGGATTGGTGGATAACAGATTTTTGCCAGGGCCGAGTCGTATCGTGCTACCGTCGAGGCGTCGAACGTGGACTGGCCGCGTCACCGCATCACCGACCTCTGACTACCGTGACCTCATCGATAACAAGTTCTTTGTATAGGCAAAATCATATTTGTTTATGTTTCACGCACCATTATAGCAACTTATTCACCTGGATTAATCATGGTGGTTTATTAATTCAACTGAAACTGGTCTTTTACTAATTTTATAAAATGCATCTCGTGGTAGCCTCGTAGCTTTATACTCAAAATTAGTCCCTTGCGGTAATCGACCCCCCAATCACAAATCATATTGTATATAACAGTATGAGTATTAAAAGTACCTACAGCAGTAGTTATACTCTACTTTTCTAGAATTATTTAAAAGAAATAATATCAAATAAAATTAGGTATTTAATTAGTATTTTTATGTTTGTACTTAGATCATTTGGTATACAGTTCACAGCGATCATCACGTATTTTTGGCTCTATCATCACTCAGCGGGCACAATATAATCTGACCCCTGAATTCAGCTGATAAAAGTTGGTAAACAATCAATTTCTGCCTAAACAAGTTTGTGTAAACGACAAGTATTTAGTGTCAAACATTATACTAAGAATGCTCACATGAACGGGAAGGATATTTCTTTAAGAAAATTGGTTTTAAAATAATAAGTTGATGTTTTCCAAGAAGAAAAATACTGAGCCGGCGAAATGTGTGTATATTGCATACAGCCCTGCCAACCCCCTCTGGGGATTACGGGCGTGAGTCTATGTCCTGTTACACTAATATAGGTAGGTAAGTTCATACCATTTATGCAAAACAAATAAGAATAAGGAAAACAAACAATAATCTTCAGATGCCCCGTGTAGGTACATAAACACATTTTGATACGAAAACATTCCTCATAACAACATTATACATAATAATAGGTAATTGGAACTGCGGGGGCGATAACGAAACCGCTGCATCGTCATGCAAATAAATGACAATAAAGCTTACGTTATGTTTTAAATTAGCTATGACAATTGTAGGATACATTGTTTAATGAAACAAGTACAGTCAATTATTGGTGGCCTATTTTTAGAAAAAACTATTTGACTTTGAAGAAGTATGTGAACTGTAAATAATTAAAAAGTTTCTACTTTAGCTTTCTACTAGCATATTAAATAATATCTGCTATGGATTAAGTATGGATTCACTTTTTTACCTTAATTAACCATTGTTGGTAAGGTAAGGCAGGTAGGTACTATAAGATTATCATCGAGTAGTGATAGCTGAGTGGTATGACCGTTGGACAGCCAAGTTATTGGTTGCAGATACGAATTCAGGCACGTACCAATAACTTTTTGATTTCCATGTTATCTCATCCAATAGTTATTTATCACTTGCTTATGTTTGCTGTGAAAGAAAACATCGTAAAGAAACCAGCTCACTTGAGTTGAGAAATAATCTCGGTGGTGTGCAAAGCCATGTCAGAGGCCTACTGGCGGTTAAAACTCGGACACCAGGTCGTTCATCAACCACACGATAAGACGAAGACTATACCTATTGAGCGAAATCAATTAACATCCCAAGAAAGCATTCCAAACGGTCGCTATAGTATGTACAGTTCTTTAACAGCATCGTAGAAGTATTCAAACGTGGATCGGACGAGAGCCTAATGCATTATACATAGAGTAAGATACGATTTTCCCGCACTGCGCGGACGCACGCTACTGCTGCATTGCGCGCGTGCGCTCGCCCGCGTCGATGCGCTTCTGATAATGTCTCTTTTCTGATGACTTTCTTTTATTTGTGGGATATACTTAAATTCGACTTATTATACAATGAATCACCGATGATTTAAGTTATTAAATAGATCCAAGTAATCAACTAATTGATACTTAAGTATATACCTTTGGAAAATATTTACAGTACGACATGGTTTCTGTAATTAATAATAGTGAATGAATTATTGAGACATTCTTCAATGCTTTCCTATATACAATACTAATGCTGCGATCGTGAATGTGCTTTGCATACCTACCTACCTACTCTGTTTCCAGTTGGAAAGATGGTAGAAGCGATGGTAAATAGAATACGGGTTATTTCAAAGAAATAAAAAAAAACAGCAGCAAATTTTATTTGATTATGGTAAGAAAATAAAATGATGATAATTATTATTCTCGAACTCACATTTTACTTAAGTGATCATATATATTTAGTTAGCGTAAAAGTAATTTGAATGATTGACTACTAGAGTTTTAGACTTAATGCTTTATAACTGCTGCTATATATTTTTGTATTTGGATAAACAGGAAAAAATCTTTATCAAAAATATTTTACGTTTCATTATAATGTAAATGTTTGTGCCTTACTCGGTTAAAGGTTACATACCTACCTGCATTGGTAGTTGGTGGAGGTTACCATTGGTACCAGCTATCTCTAGCTCTCGATATTTTAGCAATGTTCGTCGTCAATGATCAGATTTTGATATTCAAAGTTGGTCTCCTTGATTTTAATGAGTTTGAATAAATCATTTCGCTTATGAATTTATGATTAATTATAAGGATAAAGGCTGGTGAGGGAGTTACGTTCGACTTGCAAGGACTAAAAAGCACACGGTGTTCCTCTATGAACCTACTTGCGAAAGTACGAGTTTCACTTGCAAACCTACTAACTTGATTTCTTATAAAACTATGGTTTTAATAAAGTAACATTTTACTTATTTTAACATCTACTACTAACTGTCAATTTTTCCGATTGTTTGTTTTAAAACTTTGGAGATAAGAGGGGGTATTATTATCCAAGTACCTACCAATCAAGAGCAAAATTTTTCATCCCAATTAGGAACAATACCTACCTACATTTTTTTAGACATATTGTATCACAAGTCAACTATTACAATGCATGGAATCAAAAGGATATGAACACCTATTTTAGAATGAGGAAATGAAACTTTTATAATTACCTATGCTACATGGGCCCTCTTTATAGATGAGTAGGTACCTCAATATTTATTACATATTCTGAACGAATACCATAGTCGCAACAAAAACTTTAAATCCGCGCTAAGAATCTCAACAACATTATCGTATCTTCTATAGTACGTGGGCATGACATCATCCAGAGGTCGCGCAGTATCGGCTGTCCGGCGCAGGCGCGGGCTCAGAGATCACTAGTGCGCAGTGATCGCGCTAGACATAACGTATTCAATCTTATCCAAAATGAAAATTGCACTAGTTTTACTAGTTTCTTTGGCGGTATGTCGTGCCGACGACATAGCCAGTGCCGCGGGCCAAATATTTAATCAAATATTGCCGAATTTGATCAGCAACCATGTGACTGGCCAGCAAGGAAACACGGCAGGCAACACGTTACAACAGATTGGTACAGTGGTAGGTGGAGTGGTCGACTATGCTAAGAAGAAAAGCTATGACGACCTGCTGCGAACAATACAAGACTCTACCACTGACGAAGATATCCTACGAATTAGTGAGGAAATGTTCAACGCGGATATAAACAACGCCCTTGCTTATATTCAAGTTAACTTACAAGGCAAGACCAGCCCTATGTCAAAGAATGATGAAGCACCAGCCAAGTAAGTGATTTATTAATTCAAATCTATAATTAAGTATAATACAATTTAAAACCTTTTTCGATTCTGATCGTAAAAACTCCAATAGCCGAACAGTATGTCCATTGTTCAACATGAGCTCTCTTTACGATTACGCAGAACAGATGTTTGTTTTTTAAAATCATTGGAGTTATTGGATCTTAGGGATTGGACACGACCAAAAGCTACTGCGCATCTATTACTTATTACCGTTGTACCTACCTGCTTTAAGTTGTGATGTACAATGTGAACTTGCTATTAATTACCTTTCTACCGATTGTTACATGCGTTCAACATAAATGTCTAAAGAATTCTATTATTAAACAATTTAATCATATAATTTCTAATCTAATAATGATAACATTTTAGCCTACTGAACGTGCCTGAGAATGTTTGGAGTGGTCCGACAATAAGACCATTTGTGGCACTCTTCGATAATTACCACAAAAATGTGATAAGACCCGAGTTCGTCACGCCAAATGTGAGTATAAACGTTTCAATTGAGTAATTCATTTCAATATAAACAGCTAGCCACCTGCATCTGTGAACAAGGTAAACTTATGTCGGATGATGTCATGTTGCAGGAGGAAACGGAACAAACTACTTACATCAACACTATACTGGCAACTGGTCCAATTAGAAGCCTTATGAACTTTTTAGTCAGCAAAGGTAAATAAAACCTGTTTTTAACTTTTTTCGCCATATCGGAATCGACTCAGGTTTCCAATACTTAGAAAAGTTGTCTGTCACTTCGATGTTGGGATCCAACACCTTTAGGTGTCATTTATTAGCTACTTACGTTCATGATAACATGACACTACACATAGTTTCATACAGTAAGCATTTATTTATGCATGTTTATTTATGACCTGTTAACGAATACTTAGCTAAATTTAACACCTACTTACCTATTACGACATAAGTTAATAGGTACTGCACCTCATATGGGACCAGTAAAAATCTAATTATAATCATTACTTTCTCAAGTACACAATGATAATTAATTTCATCTGCTTATTATCTTAAATCCTGACTCGAATCAGTAAATGATGCCTACCTATTGGGGTTTTCCATATATAAATTCTCTGTATCAATTGGAGATTTGTTTATCAGTTTCGCAGTTTTTTTTTTGTTATTATTGGATCTGGTCTGGCCTCTAGGGACGTATGCAAAGATATTATTTCTATGGACTTATGGCACTTTACACACGAGGCACGGCCGACGTGAGCATTGTGTTCACGCATCTAAATTTCGCTTTCTTGATACGATTCAATCCCGCATTGGACAAATATTTGGATGATCTACAGATAATTTATTTTGATAAGGGTTTTTGTTTGTTGAACTATGTCTGAAGAAAATCGTTCCCACAAAGAAAATATACCCCACCTAGGGCAGTAGGGCTACATTTAAAAAACAAACAAACATATACCCGAACTGTCTGAGGAGATAATCAATAATTAACCATTGACCGACACGCGCATGCAACTACGCACATAGCCTTTGAAAATACCAACTTTAAGTCAATTATCAGTCACAGTGATAACTTGTAGGTACTTATAATATCGACTCATTAAGTAATATGAACCATAAAAATTACCATTCTGTCAGGTTTAACTCAAATGAACGAGTACAACGAGCAAGTGGATCTGTTGAGGAAGATCTGGTTCACTAAGTACGCGCGCCACTGGACCGGCCTGTGCAAGTGTAGCTGTGCCTTCGAAAACATATTCATGGCTGAACTCAAGTCTAACGACGTCCTCGGTAAGTGTCGCGTACAAGGAATTAAGGACAATATAGTGTGGCATTTCCTAGTCAGCTCACGCCGAGCTTGGTGACGCGAGTTATGTCCCTCTGCGCCTATTCGAATTATCCCTCTAAAATGTGTATCTTTAGTGCGGCAAATAAAGTTCTATAAGTATTCGCTATCTAAAAACGTGCGCGCCTCAGTGAGAGCTGTCCCTTAGCTATACATAATTCTTATCTTTTTCTTTCTTCGGACGATCGACCTTAAATTGTAGGTATGTTTCTAATATGGAGAACTTAGATAAATTAAGCTTACAAGAGGTAATATTTGCCTACTCCTTTACAGTACGGGTTTCAGTCGGTGCTAAACGTAAACAATCCTAAAATCGAAAAATGCCCAGAAATAAGAATCCAAATACATAAATTCACGCCTTTTCCCATGGGTTCCTACATATTATCTTTCCTTTTGAAAATCTTATCCTATTCTCAATACATGAATTATTGTTTTGTCTAAACTATGGATAGGATAGCCCACCATAAAGTTACTGGACTCTAAAGTAAAAACTAAAATACTTAGCACACAATGAAATGATTGTGTAGCAGCCAGCGGCATTGTTGTCTTTTGTTATTATGTTACAGTATCCACTTCCTACGCACTTGCCGTATACGCTCGTCCTTCTAATGAATCTTATCAATTTACATCAATTACGTAGTCTTTCATCGTAATATTAGAAGCCCGTAGAGCGGCATAATGACAATGCCCTACACATCATAGAGTTCATATCTCGTTTTTGCTCGCTACTTACCTACCTACCATCAAGTTCAATCTCTCTTACCAACAATGCTGGTTTATTACGATGAAATTTAAAAACGTAACTTAAAGTGTTTGATGCCATAAATAAAAATAGGTATTATGTAGCGCCTTCTTAAGCAAGAAACATAGTGAAGTAGGTATCTAGGTTATCGACCTCCTAGCCTTATTATTCCCAAACTTTGTTGGGGTCAGCTTCTAATCGTACCAGATGCAGTAGAATATCAGTTTTCTATCTATATTCTAAAAATATCTAATCTCGTCACCTACATTTCCAGGTCTCCACAGCTGGTTGTTTTTCGCCAAGCGGGAACAAGATCGCAAAGCCAACTACTTGGGCTACATCGACAAACTGGACTTATCTGGAGTAAGTTGACATTGAGATGTGTTCAATAAAATATAGACCGACGAAACATAAAATACTACTGGAGTAGCAGTAGTACCACCCTCTTACAAAAGATCGGCGTGAAATAACAGTATTCTATATTAAAGTTCGTATTTTTGTAGAAAGAACAAATCGTTACGAGCGGGATTTGAACCCGTGACATACTGGGCAAATCCCAAAAAGCTACAAAAATGCTCCCTTTCGAAAGCTTATATTTTCGCTGTTAATGAACCGATTTTATTATGTCGTATTATTTTTAATTTTAAACCTTTTTTGACGTGATATTAAATTTGTTTCCATTTGTAACAAAGTTAAATACGTTATTGCCCTTGGTAACCTATCACTCAGAAATAAAACTTGATACTTCATTCTACAAAAGTGCCTTCCGTAACTATAGGACATACCTACTTATAACAACAGAATATACTCCCTATGAATAACATGATTCCATTATTTTGAACGTTTACTCAACCAATACGTTTGGTGTTACAGAAAGGTATGATATTGAAGCAGCATTCCGTGCTAAGTGATACAAAGGACGCGCCGGAGGTGACTATGTTCGTGGGAACTTCGCCAGAACTGGAGACTGCGTTGTACACGCTGTGCTTCATGGCGCGCCCCGACCGGCCCTGCAAGCTGCGTTTCAACAACATTAACTTCTCCATACAAACGAAGACCTTGAAGTCTGATAACGTGCTTCTCATTGACACCGCGTACCCCTTCTACTAATTTAGCAACACGTAACATAAAAGTACACACTTCTATCATAATAATAATATGTGATAAGACTTTACCTAGTGTGTACCAGCTCTCTAATAGTCTTAAAGAAATACACATACAGAAATTATGTGTTTCTTACAAGTAGAGGGCTAGTCAGTGGTTGAAATTCCACCGAAATTCGTATATGTATAAATTTAAAAAACATGAAAATAAATTAATTTGTTTTCCTTATAAACTTTAACTATGATATAATGTATGATATAAAAGAGATCCGAAGTTTTCGCTTCACATATTTTTATATTAATACTTAGAACAAAGATGGTTCTTGGAACATGCGATGTTTGTTATCGTTACTCGATTCGCGGGTCTTGCCCCGAGCGATAAACATGTGATTAAATATGAAATTTCGCAATTACTTAAAATAGGACTAGATAATTTATGAAATAATAAAACGAAGTCAATGTAAACATCTTTTTATTGCAACATTTCTCTAAAATACAATTTCATATTTAAATTTGATAAGGCAAAAAAACAAAAGAAGTTATGCTATGACAGTTATTTTTTATTGTCTAAAGGCCGCAATTAATTATTAATCCTGATTTATGTTTAGAAACTTTTAGAATACTCAATCCATTTCATGGTTGTACATGTAAAGTGCCAACAATTTATACGTAAGCATGGATTCGATCGCAAATCGATTTCAAAATAAATATTCGGATTGTTTTTCTTTTTGACTTGGATAAATTATTAATTGCGGGCGTAAAATGGCACCAAAATTACGGTTTAAAAAAGATTATGCATATGACAGGTTTACTCAAATCCATGTTTGTTTTAACTAAATTATATCCAAAATACCTAAGAACGAATAAGAAAGGATGCGATTGTCCCACTTTCTATTGATAAATTCATGTAGGTACTCTAGGCATCTAGGTAGTTATACCAGTACATATGACACCTTTCTATGTACGCTCTGCATGAATCTAGGTAAATGCAACAGTTTTTATTTACACACTAAATACTCACAACAAAATATGACCGCGTCTTACCATACCACCGTAAAAGGAGCGGAAAACATGCATTCAAGAATTCACACCACGACCCTACTACAAATATTTTGATTTCACTACTATATAAGGTAAAAATCTATCATTTATTTTAAATAAACGACAATCACAAATTGTAAAAATAGTTACAAAAAGATTCTTTGAACAGAGATAGTGTTGTAGTGACCTATTGAGTAACCTCTTGAGATTACACGAGGACTCAGATATTTAGTGTATTATTACTTACAACAAAATACGTATAGCATAATGCGTGTGCATAATTATAAGTTATAATAATTATAACAAATCAACCTACATTTTTCCGAAGGACTTAGCAGGCGCCTGACGTTAAGTTAAAATTTTTAATAAAAAATATTTAATAGAAAACATACACAGTAAAATTACAAAAAACTTTAATTTAATAAACGTTATATAGTAGTAGACGTATTTGTATCCGTAATACCTTATTTTAGAATACTAAAAGTTTGCATTAAATACTTCATAATATTGTAAAATGTTTGTAGTTACTCTAGGCATACTGGTATACTTATAGTTTTTCGTATCCAGCCCTAAATGTATAGTAAAGATATGTTACAGTATATCAATAAAAAATATAAATAAACAAAGCAACTTATCGTAAGACAATATTAAATACTTGTGACTAGAACACCGTTACATGAATTGTAATAAATCTACAAAGTAAATGTATAGTCTTACTTAAAATATATAATCTATAGCTACGCGAAGAACAACTATAGCCTATACATTATATATACAAACAAGGAACTTCTAAAAAAGGAGTATAATACATCATTCAAATAATATTCTCCTAAATTATTCTAACAAACAGTATCCTTAATTCTAAGTGTAATACGAGTGATAATAACTCTTAACTCAAACAAAATATGAGCCATATTCATGTGGCATGACGCCACGTCGAGGGTAGAAGGTGTGCGTGAGCGAGTAGTTGATCAAGTTCGAGATGTTAGACGTGTAGATGTCGGCGAAGCGGAACAAACGTCTTGAGAAATATGTCGGGTTGTGGTATGTACGGAATACACTACCGAATTGTGGGTTAAACACAGCCTTTATTTCATTCCTGTAATTGACAGAACAACTCCTACAATGGAAGCATGAAAATAAAACACAAAGCGTTATTTACAAGCGTACAACGTTCACATTAATATCACAGTAAATAAATCAATACGAGCATATTTAAAGGGTTTTGTTCCAAATTTAGACTTATTTATGCTGATTTCCTAAACTGATTTTCATTGATCCAGTATTTTAATGGATTTGTTGACGCTGGACCGCTACCTGACCAACGTAATTAGGTACATTTCAATGCAGTATCCATCGCGATTATTGAATTGAAATGTGTTTACATTGGCCTTAGCCTTAGGTCAAACTAGCCCACTTCGAAACAACGACATCTTCAAATATCATCAAAGTAGGAACACGACGACAACAAACCTTAGGTGGTCCCTTTCTGCCATCCACTCGTTGACCACCTGCAGCGCTTCTGGCTCCTTGTAGTCCTGGTGGTCTTCAATTAGCTGCGTCAGCATCTGCAGCCAGTTGGCGTTCTCCTTGAACGACTGCGTGTTTAGTGTGTTGATTTCATGCTGTAGGTGAGACAGTATCATTAGTTTGGTACAATTTTTGTAGGCATAAAAACGCCATTTGTACTTATTAAATTATTATTTCATTTCGAGTGGCTTGGTTGATACAATGTCTGGTATATTTAACCAGAAGGTCCAGTTCAAATACCGCTTAATTATGCAGTTTTAAGCAGTGATAGCCTATTAGTATGATCGTTTGGACTGCCAAGTCAAAGGTCGTAAGTTCAAAAAAGGCTCGCATCTCTGACTTTTCGGAATCATGTGCGTATTAGAAATTAATGACTACTTGCTAAAACGGTGAAGGAAAACTTCGTGAGGAAACCAGCACACCTAAGAGATTTTCAATGGTAAAAGTAAAGCCATGTCAAAGGCCTACGGAAGATTTAAACTGATTTAAAATGTTGTGGTGGCGCATTGGATACGGACCCGCTTTGCAAGCGCGTGGGAGTGGGTGAGTGAATAGAGTGCACCTGTGTTTACGCTCATACTAGTGCACTGTAATATCTCCTTCGTAGTTGGCTAATCTCCATTGAGATTGGACGCTGAAACCGATATTCGGTCGGGAGGACTCTATATGAGAAGAGGCCTTTGCCCTGGAGTGGGACAGTTACAGGTAGGTTTATATAGTACAAACTAACCGTCAACTCGTTAATGATAGCTCCTGTGCGCCAGCCGTGCTCCAACGTGACGTCAGCGAGGTCACTGTAAGGATGGTCACCGAAGTACAGCACTTGATGTCCGTACCACCCGGTCAGATCTTGTAGCTGCTTTACTGTGCCCTGCCGATGTTTCCACGTTCGAATAAAAAAAGCAAATAAAAAACTCGAATAAAGAAAAACAAAAATACGAATAAATAAAACCTCCATTTGGGATATCTGTTAAAAATATAGTCGAATTGAAAGTACCGTTTATTGCCCATGGTACTACCAGTTGTCCCACTAGAAGTAGGTACCACGGGCAAAAATTAATTTCCCGTGGTAGGTACTACTA
The DNA here is from genome assembly GCA_936450705.2 of Protodeltote pygarga. NCBI lineage: Eukaryota > Metazoa > Arthropoda > Insecta > Lepidoptera > Noctuidae > Protodeltote > Protodeltote pygarga. The sequence goes on along the minus strand of OW388249.2, from coordinate 5,824,568 downwards.
AGGTGGTCACTACTACAGAACTTAAATTAATTTGGATCGTTTTTTGTCGGAAAAAATGACCGTCAGCAAAAACAACTAAATATCGGTATTGTATTATATCTGTAGTACCTAGTAGTAGTATAAAGCTTCAGTTTTTACAGATTCGATGATTATTTTATATTGGATGTGACTGATAAATATGATAGATTTAATAATTGATCGTTTTTAAAGACTACTACATAAAATTGAAGCTTCTAAAAAAATTCATCTCACCTCATAATAAATAATTCCTTTCTCTAATGACGTAACTTTTTCCCATATGTGCGTGTTGGCGTTCTTATCGAACACTCTGATAGGGCGCGACACTTCCGTGAAGAACTTAGGTTTGTTCGCATTCACTATCACTACATCAAAGAAATCTCTCCATTCGTGGCCAACCAACATTTCCATGCCTGCGTTTCTGAAATTTGAAAACAAAAAGTTTTAATACATGACGTCATTTTTCAACTCTTACTTAACAAGAACGAACGAAACGAACGAACGAAATGCACGAAGAACTATTATTTTCTTCTTAATGTATAAGGCAGGGGTCTCCTACAGGTGTGGTCCGCGTACCACAAGGGGTCCCCGAGAAAGCATCATCTAGGTCCGCGAAACAAACGACGAAACGAACTTTTTTCTTTTTTTAAACATTAAGAGGTCGTGGTGGCGCATTGGTTACGGACCCGCTTTTCAAGCACGTGGGTGTGGGTTCGAACCTGGCATGTACCAATGTGACTTTTTCTATGTCATAATTATGTACTTACTTTCTTAGATAATCTAAGACACCACTGACTAACGGTAAAGGAAAACATCGTAAGGAAACCTGGACTTAATAGTCTGAAATCGCCAACCCGCAGTGAGCTAGCGTGGTGATTAATGCGCAATCCTTCTCTGTATGAGAAGAGGCTTTTGCCCTATAGTGGGACAGTTACAGGCCGATTTATTTATTTATTTGAGGTTTTTAAAAAAAGGTTGCTTAAAAAAGGGTTGTATGGTTTACAAATGTCAGGTAAGGAGTCCTAGCATTTGAAGAACTACTGGCTACCTAGAAATGTTTGAAAAAAGGTTTACAATAGACTGTTTATTTGTAAACTTCATAGTAAGAAACCTTGATTACACAAGTCAACTGGCTTTTCATTCGTCATTTTATGTTAGATAACATTATAAAGAAATTGAATTGAATGAACTCTTTCAAAATGGAATCTAGCAGTAATACTGTTTTTTTTTTAACCTTTATTTTTAAGGCACTGATTTAAAGAGGCAGTTGTAAATAGCGGTTTTGGTAAGTTAAAAATTATAAATGGCACGTTTAATAACTAGTTCAGCAGTTAAAACTAAGCAGTAAAGTAAACAAAAATGAGTAATAAAAAATAATGAAATGGATCAGTGAATATATAATTGAGTAGGAAAATAATTAAATGGGCGGTAAAAATTATTGATTGAGCGGTTACGTGTAGGCAGTAATAAATCGGAATTTGTCGGTAAGATATATTATTTTTGCTAATTAATTTTATTCATATGACCGTATGCTTTATATCATATAATCTTTATCATATAATCGACGGAGCCCCGCTTCGCGGGGCACCTACTTCTGGGTGGTTTTAAAAAAAATAACCACGAAGGAGATGGCGATGGCGATGGCTTCTAACCTAACCTGTCCGAGTCGGGGTGCCCTAAAGTCCATATACAGAATCGTAATCTGCCGAACTATTTATCGAACTGCTCATTCCATCATTTTTACCGCTCATTCAGTTATTGGACTGCTCAATTATTTTTAGAATTGACATTGTATGATAAAATAACCGACTAATTGATTTTTTATTACTGTCCATGTTTTACTGTCGCAATAATTAATCAACCGGCATTTAATTAAATAACTGCTCAATATGTTTTTCAACTGATCATAATAACATCTCGAATATTTAAATAACAGCTTAAAAAATTAGTTCCCTATTTTTAATAAGGTTTTTTGTGCATATATAATGACAATGCCAATTGTACGTAATTAAAACTTATACTTCTGCAATAATACATACCTACTACTATTATTAATTATCAAATTATATACCATCAGAGTTTAGGTCATCTATAATACTATGAAAAGCTCTAAAATTTGTAAGACCAAGTTATGTAATGCAAAATAATCATGTGCTAATCTGAATGTATATTTTTTTTTAAAGAAACAACTTACACAAAATGATAGGGACTGTTAGTTACAAGGAAAAGTTTCTTGTCATTCTCCTTTAGAATTTGAAAATATTTTTTTAAGTCAGCATTGGGCCTTATGTACTCCTCCACGTTTTGTGCAACAATCTTATGCATTATAGGATGACAGCTCTGCACAGAGTTCTAAAATAAACAAATCAAAGGTTAATACATACACAAAGATTTAAAAACGCGCGACAATTTTTTTAGCTAAAAACTCTCGATCAAGTCGCCTTTTAAATAAAATAAAAACTTAAACAAAATCGGTCTATTGGTTTTAGGAGCTACGATGCCATAGATATCTACACAGACGTACAGACACACAGACACGTCAAACATGGGTGGGGGGGGTTATAAAACCCCTCTTTTTGTGTCGGTGGTTAAATTTTTTTGTTGAGAAAATATTAACTTCGATTACGAGCAGGATTTGAACCTGCACTAGAGGGCTAGCATATCTAACTTTGCAGTTAGAAAACAATGCTTTATCATTTAATTAACTTATTGGTAAAATCCTAAATTTTTAAACTTTATATTTCGGCTCACATGCGATGCGTATTAAAAATGTAGTAATTGAGACACTCATATTACCTTGACATCTAAGAACAGGATTTCTGGATGATAATCAATGTGATTCCTTATAAAGTATTCTGCTACATTACAGAGCAATCCCATTTCAGGTACTGAAAATAGATCAGCTAAATGAACCATCTTTGCTCTGTTTGGCTAAAACAAAAAATAATTGAATTCCTACATTCGACAACTAATTTTCTGATGTTCAAGAAAAAGAGATTATTATAAGTCATTTCATTCAATTTTGAATAACGATATTCTGTTTACCACAACCTATTTAAAAGAAGTAGGTATATAAACAAAATAAGTATAATTTATTTAAACTGCATACATTATTGGTCTTAGATACACCCACACTGTTTATCGCGCGAAAAAGAATTTGCGCGGGAAATAGCGGGCATGTAAAGGCCTGCAATTTCCCGTACGAACTTTTACGCAAACGTTTTGGAGTCGGTTCCAAGTCAAGTTTTAGCCTCTTTAACCTTCTCATTAAGAACTTGACTTGGAACCGACTCCAAGACGTTTCAAAGTTATTTCGAGCTTTTTAGTTCCTTTTGAAGTTAATTTTATTTTTTGTTATTTAAGAAAATTTTGGTCTACACAATGCGTGTTTGCATTCATACAAGTTTGTTTAATAGCAGGTATTTAGGTAGGTACTAGTATATCAACATCTTGTCACACATGGTCCTTGTTACATTGCAAAGGGGAGCACAAATGAATGATTGCTTACAAGTGCCAGTGATTAATGTTACGACTGCTGTCTAGCCTAGACTTCATAAACAATCAATATCATTTTCAACCTTAGCAACATAGCAATAAAGCATATAAATATAAAACCATAAAGCTATGGGTATTCATGTTTCTGTTATTTTGTAAGCTGATATAATTTATAGGTGTTGCTGATAATCAACAGTTTTGTTACAATAGCAGATACTTTTTTTTTGAGAAAAGTTTTCCTTATCATAGTAAATATTTTTTCTCAATATCTAAATCAAAGATGTCCACAGCTGGTCAAAGCCGGGACCAACAATCTCTCTCTTGGAACTAAAGTCCCTAAACTTAGTTACTTTAGTTTACTTTTTTTCTTAATTATAAACAAATTTTTATTCAAAGTTTCCATTACAGTGACCTAGAACTTTGCTAAAGACAGATCGACAAGGGCAAAATAATTTTAATTAATTAATTCAAGTGGCCTTTTTACAATTATATTATAATTAACGTTTTTTCGCTATATTAAAATACTAGTTTTTCGAGGTCATTCGAGGAAACAGGTGTAGAATAGATATTTAAAGTAAATAATCATTAGTATGAATAGAACTACAATATAAGTCAATATGGATAAAAAGTAAGCAAAGTCCCAAAAAGCATTAAGTAAGCATAAGTAAATCATGCCTAAAGTTCAAAAGTTTTGTAGGAAAAAAAAATTGATTACAAAGCTTAGCATTGCCATCCAACATAGCAATACAGCCAGCGTTTGGGGATATTGCTATTATATTATATTATTCTTTTTTATTTCTTTTTAGTTTTAGTATTAGGTGTAGTTTACTCTGTGTACATATTACTTATAGGTAGGTACATGTTGAAGTGAAAAAATATATTTTTTTAGCCAGATATACTATAAACCCTAAAATTACTGGTTATAGTCACCAGCCACTCCGCCCACTAAGCTATTTGTAATCCTTCCCATGCTATTGAAATCCTCTTCTACATTCACCATCCTACATTGTACGAAGTATCTTTTTTTTACATGGAGTGGCTATAGACTACCTGCTTTTTTTAAAAGTTATTTAGAAAAAATTTTTTGATGTAAAAATTCCAAGACTATTCTTAACTAAATAAATAGATTTTTAAGATAGTTAAGTATAGTTATAGTTTACAAGAGAATAAGTACTAATTATATTTAAGTAAAATGATAAATACATACTTTATGAGCTCTGGTGTCACCCTCCACGTAGGCAATGGGTATAATCCTATTCTTGTATAATTTCAACACTTCATCAGTAGACACCTGTGTTAAACCTCTGTACACAGCACCAAATTGTATTTGTAGGAATGAATCCAGTTTCAAAAGGAGTCCTTTTTCAATATCATAATGCAAACCTCTTACAGCGAAGTTTGGTTTGTATTCAAGTTGTAATATTTCAGCTGGATACTGAAAAGTTTTGAAACTTTATATAAGTTTTACCTACGTAGGTACTTTTAAAATATAACACAAACAATTTATTAGTGTACTCTGTATGACTTTCTCAATATAAATACATAGATTTTACATAGGTAATTCCACACCAAATCCATAAAGAATAAACTTACTTACTTTATCCATATCACATAGATAAAGTATTGATAAAAGAAATTTCTTTTAGACATAATGATTAAGAAAATTATTATTTATTTGAAATTGGTATGAGGGTAATATTTATTTGAAATTCTACTAGTAATAGGTTCCAAAAAGATAAACCAACCTTGTATTTTTCTAAAAGTATTTCTCTGCCAAGATTATACAACAAATGTTCCAGAGTGGGTTTGTAGTGTGCCAAAGTGTAATCATAATCAAAACCATATACTTTTACTTCAGACAGATCAAGCTCATTACAAGCAAACACACCCTGTGGATTCACATCTTGTGGTAATTTTTTTGCTGTAAATAATAACAAAAATATCATTAATATTGCATTTATGATAAAATGTGGTACCTATTACCTACCAAAAAACTTACATTTAAATTTTAGTCTTGTGCGACAATAGGCTTCCTTCAATAATTCACGAGTTGAAAACTTTCGGGTTACTAAATCTTCAGGATATTTTATTGGCTGCAACTGTGATAAACTGCATTTCCATTTCCGAATGCCGTTTGTTAATATATTACTACGTAAACATAATATAGATGTCATTTTGCGAACAAGATTAATACAAAAAAATTATAACTGAGACTTATACGCAGCTAAATTTGTCCACATGGATAAATTATTAGACGTAATAACTTTATCTTATTTAGATTATGTCAGAATCTAATAAAACATTGTTGCATAATTCGATCACAATCATCCTACATCCCACAACATTCCACAACACAACCAACCAACACTGATTTTCTTTCACTGCTGGATGCTGTGCTGCTGAGTGAGGCTGACACTGACATACTGACTGACACTGACAGAAAAAGACTGTCACTTGAACTGTCAGTGTCACAGTTTTTTTTTCATGAATTGGTAGACGAAAGCACAGCCAATGGAAAGTTCATTTTTTTTTTTTTTTCAAGCTGGAAATGAAATAATGAAAGAGCATCGTGAGGTCCCCAAATGCCTTTAAGGAGACTCAAGAAGTATCCGAACCCTAAAACAATTATAACAAATACTATTAATAATAATGACCTCCTGACCGAACTTCGATCACAGTGTGATCACAGTACAAGGCGAATCTCAACGAAGATTAGCCAACTACGCAGGAGTTATTATAATGCACAAGTGTGTGCACAATAAATAATAGTAGGTACTAAATTGAGGAAGTAAGTTTTTGGCTTCGCTACTCTATAGCGTCTAAAACTGCTAATGTTGGTCAAAAGACTTCATATTTGTGCACTGAAGGAATCCGTTGATTATAGTTATATACAAATTCTCAAGAATGTACAGGCGCCTGCAAAATTGCATGGACAATCTGTAACGAAAATCGTATGGAGGAAGTAATGACGCCATCTGTTGGATATCAAGGTACGAGCAAAACTATAAACTTCCAAGTCTCACCAAAGTCTTACTAGATGGCTCTGCGTTACATTAAAACGTCAATAAAAATCAATTTGTTAATAGAAACTTGCGCGTATTGCATTCAAGTTATAATTATTATTATTTGATGTTTTTTTCTTGATGTTTTATCATTATTATCTAATAAAAACCTTGTTTTTAACATCTACTTAAAACGAAATTCACAAAAAGACGTAACCGGGATTCGAACTTAGAACTCAGGTTCTCAGCGTCAATGTCGATGCTTAGCCATTAGACCATCGCAACTTATGGATAACGTGTTGAAATTTAATACCACTTTGTTTATTATATGGTGCGTTTTCTAAGAAATTTTGTTCGAACAATTAAGTGGGTCAGTTATGGATTGATAAAATAAATTGCGGGTAGTTTAATTAATAGATCGATTTTACGTTTAACAGACTAACACTCCTTTGTTCGTTCGCCAACTTCGTTCCTGTTGTGTTGTTCGAGTGCTTTTTCTTGAGTTTTTAATTTCACATCTTATATTATAACCATGAGTACGCGTTGTAATATTGACCTTGTTACAAAGGCCCAAATAATTGCTTTGCATAATCAAGGCAAAAATTTGTCGGAAATCTCCAGAGAGACGGGTGTAAACGTAAGTAGTTTTTTTAAATTATATTCTTAAATACTTATTTATTAAATAAATCGTCAGTTAACATAATTATAATATTATATTATATATATTTCTGTTTATTGTTACAGAGAAAAACTGTTGTGTTAAGAATACCCAGTCGAGCGAATAGTGTCAATTATATAGAAGTGCTCGAGGAGACCATGGTGCCCACTGTTCGAAATGTGTATCCAGAAGAAGACCTACCAACATTACGATTCGTGCAAGATAATTGTCCGATACATCGTTCGCGTAGTGTGCGGGAGTGGTTTAGCCGGCATGACGACATTAGTGTTATTCCTTGGCCTGCCAGATCACCAGATTTAAATCCCATCGAAAATTTATGGGGTATTATTGTTCAACGGTGGGACAATCAGAATGAGCGAACTCCTGATGCGTTAGAGGCTCATTGTGTAAAAATATGGGACAATATTCGTGGCTCGGATTTGTGTAGAAATCTCGTAAATTCAATGCATTCACGTATGCAAGCTGTAATAGACCAAAATGGAGGTTACACTAGTTATTAATAATTAGATTTAGTGGAGACCGGGTTGTGCTTAACTTATTATCATAAATTTATGAAGATTTCAAGCATAACTTTTTGTATCATCTTTTAGTTTTTTTATGTTCAAAACCATTTTAATGTTTTTGTGTAGATATATATAAAATATAATCTAACAACTACCTATTTGAAATGTTTCTGTAACATTTTATAATTGTTAGATATTAAATCTAAACCGTTTGACTTTCATGATAAGATAATCCGGTCTCCAGTTATTTTTATTGTGGTAACCTAAGCTTCAATCTTCTTTCCGATCTCGGAAATGAATACTTAAGCTATGGTCTCAATAAGAAGTTGTCAGCCACATTTATTTTTACAACAAAGTTTGTTCGATAATAAAAATTGTAATTATCATAAATAAACCTAATATTAAATACTTGTTTCATTTCGTATTACAAAAGAATAGTTTCTTGTCAGAAGGCACAACGTGACGTGGATGCTGAACTATGATTTCCTTTTGCGTCTCGTTTTCTGAAGGTAGATGATTATGGAAACAATAATTGTGGAGGTGAATAAAAAAATGTGAGGGTAAAAAAACTACGCATTTGTCTAGTTGATCCTAGACTCCGTAAAAAATCTTAAAAGTGGCAAGCGAGCCTTGAATTAGTAAAAGGCATAATACACAAAATATATAAAACAATTATCTGTGGTAATTTGACTTCAAAAATGTTTTGTGTATAAATAAATACCATTATCGCAATAAATGAACAATCAACGCCATCTTGTAAGTTTTACTGAATTTTGACATAACTTATCGACAGGATTCAGGCAAAATATACAAATCATACATAGCAAACCTTTTAGTATAATTTGACAACATTATTTGCGTAAAAGTGCAATTTCAACGCTATTGTTATCAAAATAATATGTGAAAAACCAACGCCATCTAGTTTATTTTGGTGAACTTGGACTAACATGTTCATAGGATTGTAGACACTAAGGTATCCATGCAATTTTGCAGGCGACTGTACCTTAGCAACTCCTACCAACTGATTACTTCGATTCCTCGCCAGTTTATATCAATGCCAAGCTGATCTTGAGAACTTTAGGCAAATGATCCTTTCCTTTGCCTAAGTCCTATACGGAGACGCGGGACGTCACGCGTGGCGTGTGGACGAGCCATTGCAATAGAATGGTTAACAGGTGTTTTGAATAACGTTCAGCCACTTTTGAATTTGTTGATGTTAATATGTATAATTTTGATGCTAGTAGTGTTGACAATTTAGTGTATAACTGAGTTAAGCGTCTTCTGTAATTTAGTGATGAAAGGCTGGCATTAATGGTAAGAAGACATGTTTAGGAAATATTGGAAACTTAAAATGCTGAGTGACTTCTGTTGCTGACTGTATCTGCTGGTCGACGAGCCCGCTAGCAAAGATTACAAAATAGTTACTACTTGTAATGCTGCAGTAAAATAATATGAAGATAAAGGTATTATTTAGAACAATTTCGATTAAAAAAATAAAAATTTATTGTGGTTCAGCTTTGCTACATTTTTTAGTGTTGTTTTACAGTCATGTTATATTAATTATGCTAAGTGTTACATTACGCAATCAGCAGGTAACGGACCTATTGAAAATGTTTTAAAAATAAACTTTGAAAATGGAAAATAAAAGTTACAATTTTCGTACAAAGAGGATGACAAGATTGATTACATTCAAGATCCGTGGCGCTTAAATTAAAAAAAAATGTTCTTCTAAAGACGAGATGCGTGGCGCGTAAATAAAAAAAATGAAGTTCTCTTTATAAGTAGGTACTATAATATACAGGTATAACCACACCACACATGACACAGTCCACACAATCGTTCGTTCCAATTCGTCCTGCAGTAAATAATTTATTTAAATTTGTGGAAAAGCACTACCAATTAGATTTTTGCTCCGATAACGGAAAGTATGTGTTACAATATTAACGTATTTGTTAGCAAGCTTTAGTTTACACTCGTTATCAGCACGAGTTACGAAACAAAGTGTGTACAGTGCCATCTCCATCTCCGGCGATGTTCCGATAAACATGGAGTTTACAGGCTTATCAACGCCTTGTTGACTAAAGTGAAGCTTCATTACAACACCTTTCTGCAAAAAATAAGAATATTTTATTATAAATTAGGTCATGAAAGTACCTAATAAAGCTGTAGGTAACGCCTGATTGAATAGGAATAGACGACACCAAGCACAAAAGACGAACTACTACATTTTTGTAGTTACTTCCACCTCATGTATGAAGTACTAGAGGACTAGCACGAAGTACCAACTAGAGGTCTACCATCTGAGTTGGTTAAATATGGAGGAGAATTTCGATAACAATAGCTTAGTAGCAGAGGGATTGGGAGTTTAACCCAGTAGGTCGCGGGTTCAAATTCCGCATGTGATCGATTTTTCGTTCAACAAAATTTTGAACATAATTATTTTTTATAAGTAGGTATATAGGTTTGAATCAGCTTGTAACCTTCCTACTGCAGGGCAAAGGTACATTTTTTTGCACATAGAGAAGAATTAATAATTAATCACATACATACGTAGTAGCTCTCACCACACAATAGCTTATTATAGGTATTGAGTGTTGGAGACTTCAGATACCATTATTACAAAATCTTTAGGAATTCAGTTCGATACGATAAAAAGCAATATAAATTGTAGTAGTTACCGTCTAACTAGAATCTAGGGTTTAACTGTCAGAATAATTTCCATTCCATTCTTCATCAGAGATCTCATAAATCCGTAATCAGAGGTTTGGTCATGGCATTCTACGTATTTTATAGGTAATTATAAACTAAGACATACCTTCTTACACATATTTATGTACTCAAATGTTACTTACATCGTTCAGGTCAACGTATTTCAAATATCCCAAATAATTAGCTCTGTTAGCTGCTTCTTCTCTTGAAAAGTAAATCCAATTATGTAAACCTGTTGATAATATCAGATACTTAAGTACAAAAAAATTGAATGAAAAATCAATTGCTACAAATGTACTTTGTCCTCGCATTACTTCAAAGCGGCTGGAATGATTTTGATGAAATTTGTCGTGTGGGTATGATACTATGATTGGGTTGTTTATAATTATTTATTGGACCTAGTTGGTGGCGCTGCGATCGTATGAAGTTAGAGGACTTTAGAGTCACAGAGGTGAAGATCCGTGGTTATTTAGTTTATCTCATTAAAATACAACTACGTAAGTGAATCGCCAATATTATTTCACTAATTTTTATAAAAGATCGTAGTCCCACACGAAGTGTGAATGCTTACCTGAAACATCTCCGTTTTTAAGTTCAGAAACAAATATATGTTCAAATCCGGAACTGCTTATTTTTCCTTTGCCTCTTGAATATAAACTAAACCAAAGTTGTTTCAGAAAGTCTCTTTGCTGTTTAGGATCAGGTGACACATAACCTGCAATGAGATGGAAAAATAGTCAGTGGTAATTTTGCTGAGACTTATCTACACCAATAACAGAACGTTATGTATGTAGATCTACTTGTAGCGGATAAGGGTAATAATCGTATCAAATGGGCTATTGTCACGATTGTGTTCCGAGATTCAAGAGCCACCATAGATTTTTTTTTTATTGATATTGTATTATTCGTCTGCCACAGAGGCGGGAAAGAGGCTCTCTAGCACCATTGTTGGTTCCAGGGCCATCTTTAACCTATTGAAGGTCCTGGGCACTTTATGATAATGGTGCCTATGATATTATATGCGGATGCCTTTTTATTACTAACAATATTATGCAAAAGATAATCTATCAGTCAGAGTTGGGACACCCAAAGACATTCGTACTTTCGACGCGGGCGGTAGCAGTAGACTTATAATAGCAGTTCGGCTGCAATAACATCAGTCTGCATATTTTCAGATTGAAAGATAAACGGTAACAAAAGGCAGGTCCAATCAAAAATAAAATACCTACGTCTGCAGTAAAACATAGTAAGCTGGGTACATTCATCCATGCATAAATCGTAGACGTTATCTATCTCTTTCCATCAGGGGAGGAGATCGAGGTCTAGAGAGGGCCCATTATTATACAAATATAATGTTTATTGATTGGGTAGGTATGTATTTTGTAATAAATGATGTAAAACATTATACAATTACCTACCTTTGTTTTTCAAAAAAGTCATCAAGTGCCTTATCACAGTTGTAGACATGACTGCATCCATAAAAGCATTTTCTTCATTCCTCTCCTGTAGTTAGAATAATCATAATTTAAACAGACTCACTGGTTACGTGGACCTTCGATTTAAAAACTTCTATGTAATTCTTCTATGTAAGTGAAATTCTATGTAGTAGCTGGGTAAGTACTGTACCTACAGTTACAGAAGGTCGGAAAACAGCGACTCCTTAAGTAGGAGCACCTACCTTCGATTTATAGAACAAATAAAGACGCATATGAGGAGAAGCTATTAATAAATAATATTATAATTTTTATATTTACCTGTGGCGTAACATGTTCATTTACCAATGTGTCTCTTTCATAATTATCTAATAACGGCACGAGTGTTTGTACAGTTGGAATATTCCACACCTCAGGAGATACGGTAATTAATCTGCAATGTCAAATTAATTTATTATACCAACAAATATAAATCATTTTGTGACAACATGAGCACCTAATAGATTTATCAAGAGAACCTGGTTAGTACTAAAACCTGCGTGCCGGATACCGAAATAAGACCAATTGATTATTATGAGGGATTCATAAACATGACGATTTTTTTTCTGAAGATTCACATTGAAAGATTGTATAAAGAAGATAAAATTATAATATTCGGTGAAATTTGAAATATCGTGAGGAAACCAAGACTTTAATAGTCTGAAATTGCCAACACGCAGTGAGCCAGTGTGATGCTCAATCCTTCTTTGTATGAGAAGAGACTTTACCCTGCAGTGGGACAGTTACAGGCTGGTTTTTCAGGTATCCGGGGCTTTTTTTTGTATTTGGATTCTACTTACGGTAATGGCGCTTTATCTTCTTTAGATTGAGACGTAGTCCTTTCTTGATAGTTTACCGTTATGTATCTAGCAGCATTATTGCTATCTTTTCTCAACAACTCTTCGCTAAGTGTCTCCAATTCAGCGTCAGACACAGTATTTGTATTACTAGTTCCTCTATTATTGTTTACTATAGAACTTGGCAAAACAGGGGAACCAGGTCGAGACATTGTAGTGCTAGGATTTCTTGTTGTAGGCCTAGGTGTTGTTAAAGTAGTACCAGTGCTACTATGTTTATTGCCCGCCACGATAGAACTAAAGGACATTGGTTTTGGCGTGTGAATTGAGGAAGTCGGTAGTGTAGATGGTGTAACAGGTTGGGTATTTTTTGTTGATGGTAATGTCAACGTTGTACTCTGCCCATTTTTATTGGAACCTTGTAAAATTGAGCTGTAACTGTGCGTTCCTTGGCTGGGACTTTTACTATCGTAAAAATTGATAAGATCTTTTACCTTTCCTCCAGCCGGTTGATTATTATTTTGTTGTACAGGCTTAAGAGTTGGGAATTGAGGGTTAACGTAGTCTCTTCTCCCATTAGGTGATTGAGCATTGGTTTGTGGTCCGGAATTTACGTTAGTGGACACAGTAGTATGTGATTGAGAGGGTGGACCTAGAGCTGGAAATTGAGCAGCATAACTAGGTTTGCCTCCATTTTGGCTATTTTGAATTGATGTCGGATTATTGCCTCCAGAATACTGGTTATTTGGTTGAACTGGTTTATGAGTTGGTAATTGAGGTGCAACGTAGTCTCTCTTTCCATTTGATGATTGAGGATTACGTTGCTGTCCAGAATTCATGTTATTGGACGATGGGAACTGAGCAACGTAATCACGTTTGCCTCCATTTGTGTTACTAGTTGGCGATGGTTGTGTGGCTACATTTGGTTTGTTGTGCCCACTTGCTTGTCCAGCACCTTCGTGTAATAAAAAATCTGTGTTTGCACTAAGCCGCTGGTGGTTGTTGTATTCTAAACCTGAAAATAGGTATTAGGTTTTAGTACTAGCTTAAACTTTGTCCGCGTGAAATTTGATTATCTTGCATTAGTAGGTAGGTATATGATTTGGTTCAGTCTTTCCCGTGTATCCTGCAAAAATATACTATGATCCTCTGGTCTCATAATTACTAAATATCATTACGATCGGTTTCGGTTCGGTCTTTTCTGTGTGTAGTGTATACTTGCAAGCTTTTTTATTAAGTACTTACGTACGTAAACAGTTAACACATACTAGGCGCCACCGATGTGTTAGCTTAGCTGCGGGTGGTATTTGCGCATATAATAGGCTTGTGTAGAATATCTACATGAAAATACGTGGAATGCTTTTCGGGCTCTAAAGTTGATCTCAGTTAATAAAAAATATATGTATAATTTTAATCGCAACTATTCTGTAAAAAAAATCTTCCCGCGACTGACTACACACCTTTTGAGTTCGGTAGCAGGTACAGTACGTTGTTGTAGGTACTTGCATGTTGTGAGAAATATAATTTTTATGTTCCTACCTAGTACCTACCCATGTGTTTGGTGGATACCTATTTCATATTTAAAAGTCCAAATCTCTACGCACTGATTAGATGCGGATACCTACTTACAAAGATATGACTCAAAAGTTGAATAGATACGCAAATGGTCGAGTCGGAGGTTATCTGCTTTAACAGAAACAAAGCGTCGCACATTCGTAAATTAAAAACTTACCGTATTTTGATTATGCTACTTAAGTTAAAAGCTGTTAAAATACGCAACCATTACTTTTAAAGCAAATGTAGGTACCTACCTAGCTTTTTCTTCTATTAACCACTTTGAAATGCCAAGGTAGATAAATTATTGAGACAAAACCTTTCAAACTTCGCGGGCTACGTAAGAGTTAAAATTCTTATATTGTTAGTCATACTCATACATAAAACGCGTGAACTTGATAAATTAGTGCAGAAAGATTAGGCAGATTCACCTACCTTTATGTAGAATAATTCAATATACTTAATTTAGTTGTAGATTAAATTTCAATAGGTACCTAATTAAAATAAATTCTTATTTATAAATAAAGTTAAGAAATCAGATAAACTTACCTGAACTAATTCGCAGAACAAAAAATATTCCACACAATATTGTAGCACGGTTATTCATTTTGTATATTTACATTAACATCAGCGCACAAAAGGCTTCCGTGAAGTAAACAAACTTATTTGTACTTATATAAGATATAAAACCGTAATAAGTAGTAGGTTGCTTGACCGCAATTCAAAGATATTCAGTTCATCTCGTAAATATATTGAAGGTGATAAAGAATAGATGCGAATGTGCGACTGACGGGAACGAGACCGTACAAGTCTTTAACAAGTGAGTCGGCTGGTTGGCTGGTTTCTATTTAACCAGTTTGCTAAAAATCGACGCTATTTTGATCGACGGAGAGTATGTTTTGCCTTGATTATGAGTCATGCAAATACATAACAGCTGATGTCATTATTTTGTGTTTGAGTAATACTATGGTTTTGGCACAAATCTTTTCTTTTCTAAGTAAAATGTTACCTTAATTGATACCTATTAATTTATAAGCGTCAATTACATTGTAATTAAATTTAAAATTAACAATTTAAAAAATTAAATTGTAATTACATTGTAAATTTAATTGGTAAATGACTCAAAAAGGTAGGAAGTTATTGATGTCTTTTTCTATCACATGTAGGTACCTATCGTATCGGATTGAATTAGCAATAAAAATCACTTTACACCTTACGTTCTTTATTCAGAAGTTTCGTCTACAAGGAAACCACAAGTACGTCATCACGTAGTCGGGTCAATTTCTATAACTTGATTTTTGCCTAATTTTGATGGCACTTTTTATTTTTGACTATGTATGAAATTTAATACACCGCTATTAAACTTTAAAGTAGGTACGCTAGCCAAAAATAAGTAAGGGCGTCTCAAAAACTAGCAAGCGATTAGAAGTCATAAGGTACCTACAATTTTAAGAAAAAATCAGCCACCAAAATTAACACACATAATACCTACTTAAAAATAACAAAATATTTACTCACAACAGTTTTCGAAAAAAATACGTACATTTCGTATACCTTTTAGGCTTATCTTTTTCTCATATAGGTGTTATAAATTAGAAGAAAAATAATACATTTTTATTTCGTAATTTAAAATTCGCGCAAAAACAGCCGGTCCCATATCAATTTGCTAACTGTGCCGCATGACGTCGTAAAAAAGAAACGAAATTAAGTTATTTAAGACGCTCGAGCTTTTAAACAAACATTGATCGGCAAAATTTTTCCTCCATGATTGAAGCTTGTAGGTAACTTAGAAGAATGACAAAAAATTTTTCTTCTAAGGTAGGTAACGTTCATGGAGGAAAAATTTGGCCTTACTTCTTCCAAGATAACGATGCGATAATTCGTTAGTTACAGCAAAAAAGTCTGGAAAAATTGAGGGCGCCACTAGCGCACTTTACATTCTACGAATCAAAATAGGGTATTATCCTTTAAGTAAGAAAAATATTTAAAAAATATATAAATTCGATAGTTTTCATCATAAGAAATTGAATAATACAAGTTTCAATGTATAAAAATGCCCAACAAATTTTAAATTAAATACATTTTTAATCTGTTTAACAAGTTTACGAAACTGATAGACGGCCATTACGTGACGTCATCTTTGCGAATGAAATATGCAAAGAGCTACTATCCATGGATCTCTTTGGAAATTATCTTGTCAAGTTGCAGGGTTCCCAACTTGGGGGTTTTCTCCCTAAATTTATGGGGTTAATAAGTGGGATGAGATTTTTTAGGGACTTTATATTTTTAGAAAACTTATTTGTCTATTGAATTAAATAGCGCCTCAGCTACATTTCGCACAGTACTTGATTATTAAGAATATTCGAACTTCTCTTTTTGAGCACAATAATTATAGTGTGTTGATATTTTTGTGAATTTTTTTACATGTTATAGCACATGATAGCTTATTAAATATAAATATTTAATAAGAAAATTTGAAAAAACAACTGATACGGATGGGATTCGAACCCATGATCTTCGACGTACCGTGTCGACCGCTGAGCCACCGTATCCCACCGGCACCAGTCGAAAATTCAAATCTCTTTTACACGCCTAGGGCGTGTGGCGACATCTATCGGAATACATTACGTATAATATTAGCTACATCACTTTTTATTGTAGGTGAACTTGATTTGATGTTTAAGCCCGGAGAAAACTATCTAGCCCTTTTCAATATTCCTTATTCTGGTATTAGTACCAGATCTGCTTAGTTTTTTTAGTGTTAAATAAATCAAAACATTTGTTTTCAGCAGAAGGTTTTTGGAAGATTGTGATACAGGCTCATAAATAAGGGTACGTAATATGTTGCACTAAAAGATAGCTAAAGGATTTTGTAGTAAATCGTAGTAAAGTGTTTTGTTATTTTTTCTAGTCCTTTCTATCACTTTTTTGGGATGCTTTCACTAGCTCTTTTTAACTTGTTCAAGGTCTAACTCCTCCTCCTTTATAAAAACCAAGGTGGCAACACCGTTCGAAGTTCACAAGATATTCTTCAATTGCTTTTCTTTCATTCATTCATTTACCGTCAAATTTGAAAGGTGTAAATTACTTCTGAGTTCTGAATCATGTTGTTTCTTTTTTATTTATTTTTTTGAGTCATTTAAAATTTATTTGTAACAATGAAAAACAATCTGAATTATGTTGAAAATATTATCCACTTTAGTTTGTGGACATCATCTTGTTTATATTCTCTTTACAGATTATTTGATGCTCAAACAGGTACTACTATTAAAATAAAAACTTGCATGTCCCTTGATATCATTGGTAACTTAACTATGCATGTATATTAGCCAGATTTCACGCATTAATTGTTGAGATGTTGAACATAATTTTATTATAATGCCAAAGTATACCTATTGTTGATCACCTAAAGATGCTGAACTATCCATCCTGTTGACCAAAGCAAAGAATGATTAACATGATTTACGGTGTGTGCCCAATTAACCGAATTGGGGCACTTCCAGTACTGTAAGAGCAATATAATCCACTCATAGTGCATCAATCCAAACAGCAGTTGTACAAGTACCTAAATAAATAATATTGACATTATTTATATGACTGCTGCCTGAGCTTATTTTGTTGCGTTTCTGCAATTCTTCATAGGTTCTATAATTTTTTTAATGAAGTTTTCAATTTCAGAAATAATAAAAAAAAAACCAGAACTATATTATGAAATAAGAGACTTGAATCCTGGTTGGAAATTTATATCACGGCTAAAAGACGAGTCTGATATTGAATGGAGTACATGGAAATATTTTATACACACTTCATGGTTTTATATGTTGTTTCAATTTTTTATATCAGAGACACTACGAAGAACAAAATATATTTCATTATTGAAATATTGGTACATAATTTCTAGTGTATTTTTTATAACCACTTACATGGGTGTTAGGCAATTAATAATAATCTTTGCACAGCCTGTTTTATTTTCAATTATTGTTTTTTCTGGTGGCAAAAAAATTAGTTTATGGTTGGCGAGTATTTTCCTGTTGGCCGGTTATAATTCCATGAAATATAAATATTTCTTTTGGCGTATCTTGGATACAGAAAATTTAGATGATGAAGAAGTTTTTATAATGTTGTATGCAATAGCATGGGTTGAACTAAGATGTATTAGTTTCTGTCTTGATTACATTGAAAAAAGAGAGAAGTTAATATCTCAAGATGAAGAAAATAAATATCATGAATCAATATTTGTGAATCTGTTAAATATGTTTAGTTATGTATTATACCTGCCAGTATTATTTGTTGGGCCTATCATCCTTTATGAAGAATTTGAAAGAAGTTTCCATGCAAGAAATGAGAACCTGCTATTGAGGCTAAAAAAATTTATTTGTGACTTGATGCTGTTTCAAATATACACAAATTTACTGGAACTTGCATTTCACTATATATATTTTTATGCAATGCAAAGTAACATTGAGGTATGAATTTAACAGTTTTGTATTATGTAAGTGATCTACATTTTGCACTGACATCATAACTACTAATATTTTTAGGCTATCAAGGAGTTGCCATCCCTGGCACTTTGTGGAGGTGGATTATGGATGGGACTTGAGTTCCACATGAAGTATGTTGTGTCCTATGGAACTACAGCAGCTTATTCAAGACTTGATAATATAGAGCCACCTCCAACACCAAGGTGCATTGCTAGGATACATGTTTATTCACAAATGTGGAGATATTTTGATGTTGGACTCTACAAGTTTTTGTTGAAGTAAGTATGAGTACAATAAATTATGTGTCTCATGTCACAAGACTGAAATGCAAATCTTATTTTTTCTTGTCATGTTTCAGGTACATTTACAAACCAGTTTTCAAGATACTTATAAGTAACATAGCAATGCCCAATTTAGCCTACAAGTTAATTTCATCTCTTGTTACATTTATATTCATATTGTTGTGGCATGGAACTGTATGGAACATATTTATATGGTCAATTTTAAATTATACAGGAATTGTATTAGAACATATTGGAAAAACTGTTTCTGAAACTGAAAAATACAAAAAATTTAAAGAAAATGTCTTGAAAACAAATGCAATGGAAGTAAGGTTTAAGGCTTTTATATGTACACCTCTTTTAGGTTTGTCAGCCATATCTAATTTCTATCTGTTTGCTGGTACTAAAGTAGGTCATCTATATTTCGGACTAATGAAATGGCCATCATGGTATAATTGCACATTAGTTTATTTGTCTCTCTATTGTAGTTGCCATGTTGCCATTGCTTTACAAGATGTTTCTTCTAGAACTGATGTAAAGAAAATCGAAAATAAGACTGTATTGTAATGAATTGCAATGTAATTGCATTTCATTTATCCTATGATTTGAAAATAGACTGAAATTTCTAAATTACAGGGCTATCGCCCAGTTAAGTGTGGCGTCTTTGTGTATTTTACTGAATTCGTTATTCAATAGCAGTCTGTTGTGGTTTAAGTGGAGGCAGGTTAGGGTTAAAACGCAACAATTTTAATAATTGACATGTGCTTTGACAGATTCCTTTGCAATGGCATCCTCAATTATATTAAAATAAGATACATTCCATAGTACAAATATATATTAGCACTTGCATGATTTAGCATAATTTTATTGATACACAGGTTTAAGCACTTTAAGCATTCTATTAGTTCATACAAAACACTGCCCAAGGTTGTATTCAGTTCCTATAGTTGATATTTCTCAAAACAGTATTTGTGTAATTTAAAATATGGCTAGAAAGAAACAAAAGGCGATGGTTAGTTAGAAAATAAATGGAAGACGTACTGCATACATAGTTTTTAACCTTTTTAAACGGTTTTATTTAGCCTGCCCTGTTTATTATTTGGTTCAAATTTAGTAATCGATATTTCACACCTTTCCTGTTGACAGATTTATCTGATATTTGGTACACAGCTTTAGTTCTGATAACATAACCGTTTTACGTAAAAAAAAAATACTTAGATATATTATTTTATTATATCAGTGTAATCTCAGTAGATGTTTGAGTTAGTATTGAACTTGCTCATCATGACCACATGATTTAGTCTTGAAAAATATGACTAAAAGTCCTTAAGCTATCCTAGAAACTTATCTTAAATATTCAAGCTTTAAGTTTGGTTTGTAAAATTTATGAAGTGTGAAACCAGCCCAGATATAAAATATTTGGTCACAGCCTTCATCAATTGGATGCATTAAGGCCGGCGCTCACCATCAAGAAAGTTAATTAGTATAATACCATACCATCGAAATACGACTATCAGAGTGTAGGTCATTAAAATGAGACAAATAACTTCAATTAAAGAAGTTTCTAGTTTCCTGTCGGTGCGCGCCGGCCATTTTGTAGGTACCATCATTATAATAAAATGTCTGTAATTGTAAATTATAATTTATTAAATTGCTATCAATTGATAAGTGTTTGAACCTTTTAGCAATAAGTATGAATGTATATGCATTGCTTCAATCAAATCGTTCGGGTCACCAGCTACGCCGGCAGCTTGGTGTATTTGTATCATCTCTTGCCTAGTGAATACATCTTTCCCTAATTGATGAGATCGTCTTGTTAAAGCGTCTAAGAATTTCTTTAGCTGAAAAAGAAAGACAAATATTATAAAATGTATTTTTGCAAGATTAGAATATAGTACAGCGGATTGACTTGAGATGGCCACTCGAAAAATAGTACCATAATCTTATAAAAAACTTGAATTTTTAGGCAAATAAGTTCTCAGACGATAAGCTGCCTTATTACAAGCACATAAGAGCTCAATTTACATTGTACTGTACCGTTTTTAGAATTTTAGACAAGACATTGTTATGAAAAGTGTACACACCTTCGAGGCATGACCTCTAAATAAAAAGTAGGTACGATTTGCATAATCTGCGTATTGCTGGTGGTTAGTTTTGTAGTTTAAAAAAGCGAATCTACGTTTTTAATTTTTCTAGTTTAGTTTAGAACATACCATGTGTACTCATCAAGTAACTGCTGCAGCTAACTCATATTTATCAGACTCGAAGTTATTTTATTTTAAGAATGTTATAAATAAAAATAATACCTTATTTCTGGAACTAACTCCTGAACCATTAATGGATCTTGACAACTGTATGTTTCCAAATTCATCACTAAATGTGTCTATTAGGCTGTGTTTTAATAAACTTATGACGTCATTGGCGTCTTGGACAGTGGCTTCTTCTCTTAAATCGACACGAGCCCGGGCCTGGAATATAAAAAAAGTTTTACTTAGGACACATATTCATGCATCGCATTTACATAATTATACATTGGCACTAATTCTCTTGCACACGCTCTAAACTAATTTAGACTCACATCTCTCTTTCTACCAGAGATCATTAGAAAAGGATAGAAGATTTTTAGAGCTGTCAAACTAGTTAATTTGCGTGATATCAACGAGAATTTAGTCGGCATGACAAAGAGGTCTTGTCTAATTTTACGTCGTACGGACGTAGACTAATTTGACAGCTCTAATTTGATAGTTAAATTTGCTGTCCTTTTTCTATGGTGTTTATTAGAAAGAGATATAATTAGCGTGATGTACCAGAGAATCAGCAGCATTGTATACAGTAATAAAAACTTTTTCACCTGAGTCAATCTTATACAAGCTTCAAGTTGTCGTGTTGTAATTGGTGTCCCATCATGAGAGCCACCTTGATGGTTATGACGTAATTCCAAATAAAAGTTTTGCAAAACATTGGCTGCCTCTGTACTTATTTTAGGGTGAACGTATCTTCTAGCGTAAGCTATATATTTTCGCAATAGTGCTAAAGGTAAATAATCGATCACTTCTCCCGGTTTTAGCCGTAATCTCTGTCTGCAAAAAAATATTAGTTTTTTATTAACTCAAACTTACTAGCTATGATTTTGAAAAGTCTGAGATGCGTGCCTGGGCTTTGAACTTTAACTTGGCAGTCCAACGGTCACCCATTACAAATTTGGAATACTTTGAAAGTCGAAATGAAAATAAAGTGCTTAAAATTAAAGACTTATTTTTTTTAACAGAATACTTTATTAGCAGTTTCTATTCATCAAATGTGATACGCTTTGTTTAGAAAATCAATTCGTTAACTTATAACGCTATCGAATTAGGTATACGGTTCGAAATAAGAAATTGATTATGTACTGTAAAAATTTACCTCAACGATATTTCGTTATCACATTGGCTTGTATGAATACTAGCATTTAGATTACTGATTTTGCTTGCATGTTTTCCTTTTTGACCGGTATGTAGAGCTAGCACGTGTTCTGACAACATAGCATCCATTTTCTGAAATCATAGATTAAAGTACCTACTATTTAAAACTTTCAAATGTCAGTAGCTTTTATTTAATTAAGTTAGGGGGTAACAATTATTAGTATAACAAAATTAGGATTACTCTCTATAGTTTTCGCAATCTTCATAGCTGATCAGCCGTCCTGACGTTACAATGGCTTTATAAACAAGCCTTCAAAATCCACATAATTTTGAAATACGTAGGTAGCAATTATTAATAGAAGGTTTCAAGTAGTAGCAAATAGGTAGTTTTTTTTTTGAATACGTTTGCGTAGGCGACCAGCCGTCTTGACGGTCATGATTACTTGATTATAGGTAGTACCTACTTATGACTTATGAGTAGTCCATAATATCTTTTCATAAAAAATAATACACGAAAAGTTAACATATTTGTAAAAAGACAAATCGTGGTATCTCGATTACACAGCACAATAGCACAGTTGGCAGAGCAGCTAGTGCGTCTAACCAAATGGTCGTCGGTCGGTTCAATAATTATCGCTTCGAATTTAATTTAACAATGGCTAATTAAATTAAAGATATCATTTTAATCTGATATTAGTTTAAAAAACTCACCTCATCTGGTTGGTCCAAAAGGATAAAAACTAAATCAAATCTCGAAAGAAGTGCTGAATTCAACTTCAAGTTTTCTGCAACTGTTTTGGATCTGGAAAGTTAGGTATGGTTATAAGTACAAAACTACAAATTATGACATAATATAGGATAATTAGATTTCACATGTGTCCCAAAATTGCAAATATCTCGTAGTATGTAGGGGACCTGCCTGTTGTAGCTGCCGCCGGCGGGGTTGGCGGCGGCCAGCACGGTGGCCCGCGCGGCCAGGCTGCACACCACGCCGCCCTTGGCCACGCTCACGCGCCGCTGCTCCATGGCCTCCAGCAGGCACATGTGGTGAGATGACATCTGGAATAAACTTACTGCTAATATCTCCAGATCGATGCGCCATCTTAGTATGACGAAAAAAACTAATTATCACTTGCTTATAACGGTGCAGGAAAGCATTGTGAGGAAACCAGCACACCTAAGGATATTTCAACGGTGTGTAAAGCCATGTCAGAGGCCTACGGACGGTTTAAACTCTGCAACTAGGTTGAGCAACTTAACGACAAAGAAAAAGTATGACGAAAACGAGTTTCTATGAATCAGCTTAGGGCTTTTCGATAAGTACAAGAATATATTTGCTCAAAACGAATAACAAAATAGGCAGGACAAGTGATCACAAGATCCATTCACAAGAGCAGCCAGACTGTAATTCGGTTATTCTATATAGTAGTAGTGGAGTTGCAACAGGCTCCCGGGTAAATTTTCAGGAAACTAGCAAGATGTTATGGCACCTTATCAAGTTCATCGATGCAACAGACGCCCTTGTCAGCCAAGACCAATGCGCCTGCTTCAAGAGCGAAGTCCCCTCCCGCTTCTCGGCCTAATGCCACAGTCAGTCCACCTGCAGAGGCAGAAGCGCCACACACGTAGACACCTAAGAAAAACACGAGAAGAATTATGTAGAGTTCAAAAGCCGCTAATCTACCTATTAGTATGATTTCAGGGAACTGATTATGTGTAATCCGTTGATAGGGTTTCGCACCTTAAAACAAGACCCATCTATTCTGATGTGATCAATTTTAACTAAATGTAGTTTAAGTTCATTTTTAATTCGGCCTTATATTTTTCAAAATACTTTATGTAAAAATGATTCCAATGTTCTCCGACTCATTAATTTGTGACTATGGAAAGAATACAAATGTATGTAAATGTAAAGGCGGACCTTTCCAAAACTTTTGTCATACTCGCGTTTTGCTAATCATTCAAGGCTCTCGAAAGTCGTATGTTCATACCTCTAGGAGCAGCATGAGCAGCAGCTTGTAGGAGCTGTGATTTCCCAAGTCCTGGGTCACCCACTACCAAGACGTGGGGGTTTGATCTCAACCCATTATCATGTTCAGTACCACCAATAAGGCCCAGTATGAGCCCTGCTTTCACTGCTTCATGACCAAATATTGTAGGACAAAGCGAGTGCACAAGTAATCTGAATACATCCTCTGATCCATGTATTTCCTGGAAGAATTTTAAGATTTTTTTTATTATTTCGTAGATACCGGTTGATACAGAAATGTGTGGTCATATTTTAACCTGTCGTAACCTGAATGTAAATCCACGCGATACACTATAAAATTTGTAAAAAAAAATTATAGTGTAATTTTATTTGTACTGTGACATTCAAGCTAAGGGAGCCTATAATAATAAAGTCTTGCGGGTCAGATCAAAATAAGCACCGATTTTAAATATCTATAACCACATATTTTTGTGACATCCTTTAGAAAAAGTGTATTAAAAACTTTAGCATAGGTACCTGGATTGCATAATAATCCTTCAGGGTGAAAGATAATGTCGGGTTGCTTAGATTTCGGTGACTGTGTATTGAAACAGCTTCAATATAGAGTTGTAAAAGTCTTGCTGCCCTCTTTCCATCCTCACCACCCTTACTTTCACCACGTACCTAAAAAAATTTAGGTTACTTACTTAATTTTCATACGAAGTGTAAGACAGTTTTGTTTGGCGTATAATTAGTAAATTGAGCGCTAGTACGTGCTTATTATTATTTTCCCATCTGTCACCACTGGAGGCAACTAGAAACGATAGAAGTGGTAAACTTGCAAAACTAAAATACATTTTATGTAGGTACTTATGAAACCTTGATCCAATTGAACTGATGTTATTTTTTGCGATTTTTTTAACTATATTCACTGATATTTATCTTTTATGTGCGAGCGAGATAGGCGCTTTAACTTAGTATGTAAGTAGGTAGTAGTGTTCTGAGCTTGAGTACGCAACGCATTTAAGAGCTTAAGACGTATACCTACTCAAGATTCTTTGCTGAGTTAGGTACTATAAATGGGAGTTATTATATATATAGTATCATATCTCTTATCCTCAAATGATGACTCAAATGATAATTGATTGAATTTATGAATTTATTATTGAATTGAATTGATGAGAAGTATAATACCCCCAAGGTATTACACTTCTTATATCTAGGATCTTATCTCTTATAGGATATCTTATAGTACCTGTACTATTCCTGTTACAGACAGCACATCTCCAGGGCAGGCAGTACCAACTAAGTCACCCTGAAGTTCTATCTCAACACTTCTAGGTATTGTTCCAGATAAGCTCTGAAAAATTTAAAATCATGAGTTAACTTTTGTTATAAATACTTAAATTATATGTATAAAAACATACTAACTTGTGACTGTATCTCCTGTATTTTAGCAACTTGCCAGTCTGTAGTGCAGGTGAACGGTGATGACTGCAAGGGTTCAAACTTAAACCCACCATGACAGCTTTGACACGAAGTTGGAGCTGGAATTAGTTTTTTTAAATCTATATTTTCTATTTCTAAATATAATATGCAAACAGCAAATAGTTATGATAGTCAAGAGGTGTGACTGTTTGACTGCCAAGACAAAGGTCGTACTTAGGTACATAAGATTTTGATCCCACTATGAACTGCCAAAACAATACCATTACCTATTTATTTGCAATTTTTTGCATGTGCAAAAGTTTAATCTGTACTGGTTACATACCTGTAAACACTCCCTGAGGTTGTATAACAGCTTGAAGATTATGGCAGCTGGAACATTCAAATGCCATAGAAGTGCAAATGAGTCCCACACTACCTACTCTTATGACTGTCCCTTTGATTGTTACTAATTTACCTGTAATTATAATTTAAAAAAATTGTTAATATGTCATGCATGCTGCATATTAGACTATATGCATATACTCTGTTTGAGCTCCATAACAATATGTCATCCTATACATTTAAGTTGAAATTTTACCTTAAATATACTTTAGCAATAAGAACAATGTGGTTTGTATGGTATTTTCAATTTAAATAACAAGATATTGTTCAACATCATGACCAGAGTCGTCACTCATAATTTTCACATAAAAAATGATCATCAAAATACCACAACAAGGCAAGAAGGCAGCTGATGCTGGTGACATTAATACACATCTACAGGCAACAAAGTATGAGATATTAAAACCTAAAAGGAAATTGTTTGATGTTATTCAGAATACCATCTGCATAAAAAACAACCAGAAACACCTATACTTAAATAAAGGTAATTATCTAGTTACTCACCAAAGTAGTTAACTTTTAAATTGGCCAATGGTATCACTGGTTGATGATTCAGTATTCTGACTTTAACCTTGGATTCAAATTTGAGTGTCTGTAATACATTTTATATTCACATTAGGTACCTATTTGTTTAATTTTTAAAAGAATTAATTCAAATGATAAGAAGTATTTTAGTGTTCCCTAGTTTAAGCCAGCCTTTTTTTATATCCCGCAATTGACTGTAGAGTAATGCACTACATACCTCATGTAGACAATATTCAAGAAGCCGTAATGTAGAATCTGGATATTCAAACAATTCTGTATTAAATGTAGGCCAGTCGCTGATAAAATCAGAATCATTAGTCAGTGTAGTAACATCCAATGGCACACTTCGAGTCTGGTCAATTTTTTCTAAATCAAATAAGTTCCGGTTCTTCTCAATAAATTTCTTGAAACAATTTCCATGACTTACTAACTCGGGCTTAGATTGTTGGTCTGAAATATTATAAAGTTTTCAGAATTTTTTTTTTCATGTATGTAGGTATCATCATTACCTACTGCTATTCGTCTCAATTCTATTCTATTCGAGCCAAAGCTCTGGTATTCGTGTAATTGTCACCCACTACTTTTCATACGAAACGCAGCTATATGACGTTACTCTACGTACTTATCGCCGGTATTCTGTGGCTGGTAGTTGGTCAGTCGAGCCAGCCCATTACAGGTACACCAATCCTAAAACGACACTCTGACCCTATTGTACCAATGGTGCGACATACGCCAACGACAAACCGTATATAAGTCGAAAATATTGATTATTCTGACCTTCAGTGGGAAAGTAAAGTTTCCATACACAATTTTGATGAATTGGTAGAACAGTGGGTAACTGATTTGCTGGTGCCCTTGCAGATCCTGCTGCAGTCAATGAACGGTTTGATGAATTGTTCAAACTTTGATGTGAACTACCAGTTTGATTATTTCGAGATCGGTGCCAATTATTTTTGTATCGGCCTCTCCAGTTTCGTCGCATTTTGTACGTATTTTAAATATTTTTAAAGTAATTTAACTTTTTTAACAGGTTTTTAACTTTTCCCGCGAGGTTAGTTGTCAAATGACAAATTGTCAATGTCATATCTGTCAATGTCAACTTTAGGGGTAAAATGCGTTCATATACACGCTATATTATTATGGTTGCGTTCAAAAACAAAAAGCTTTTTGCCAACGTCAGAGGTCACTAGACTACGATCTTCTTTTTTCGTTTTATTTTAATTCAGATATCTTGATCTATCTCTATCTTTATGTTATAGTCTGTTTAATGAAAGCTGAAAATGAAAAAGTGGCGGCAAGTTTAAAATAAGTGATCGTGTATTAACACGTAATAGACGGTATTTGATCCTAGAATATTTATAGGTACGCATAAAGAATAATAAATTCAAACATCAAAAATACGTTTATTTCTGTTAACCCGGTGATACCTAGCCCAATTTTTTAAAGTTGTCGCAATTTTTGGTGTCGTAGCACTCTCGTAGCACTTACGTAGCGAAAGCTACGAAATAAAAGTTGCAGAATTCAGTACTATTATTATTTTTTGATTTGGGTTCATCTTAATGGACTATTTCAAGGATGCACTCAAGTTTGAGATCTGGCGGTTGAAAAACGGCATTGACGCCGAAAGGATGCTTCACATTTAAACTTACCAATTTGCTGCAGTTTCTATCTGACTCCGTTAACTTGCAAAATCATGACAATATTGTGAAATTACTAGTAGGTTTTACGTGGCGACTGGTTGAATGCTTCAGAAGTTCACCTTAATTAACATACCAAATCATGGAGGAAGGTGGCACATCTAGCAATGATAGAAATACGGCAAGAAAAACTCAACTGTTTTTGGAGAAGCTGTCTGCGGAAGTTGCGGAATCATCAAAAATATTAATATGTTTAGACCGATAACACTTACTACTTACCTACCTTACACTTACCTACATTAATCTGTGGTTAACACTACAAAAATCATTTCCACTAACATAAACATTTTACATATAACACACTTTGATCCTTGTATTAGAAATATAAAATAAATCGAAAAATATGCTAAAGTTTCTTAGAAAAAAGTACTGTGACTGACTGACAGACAATTCAAAGTGCAGACCGTTGGTCCTAGACACTTGTTTGAGGAAGTATTTCTTAAATAGCTTAGAGTTGCTCTAAGAAAGGGAATTTTGAAAATTTCGGAAATTTCGCCGCTAAGCAGGAAAATATTATGGTATAAAAAATTTAAAATCCACGCAGACTAAGTCGCGGGTAAAGCAACTAGTTCATGTATATATTTCTTTTAGCTTGATTAATCTTTTATGTGTTGGCACCTATACCTATATAAAAAATATGAATATCCAAAATAAATTGTTTTATTTTTTTATCTGTAATTAAATAAGCGCGCATAACATAATTTAGACGAACTTGGTCTATTGCGTATGCATCGTATTTGCATCGCATTTACATCGTCTTGCATCTCATTTGTACTATATTTTTCTGCATTTTATAGCTTAGCTTAAAAAACGAAATACATGATGAACCTTATAATATTTTGATCATTCGGGTGTTTGGTGCGCTAAGGTTGGCGAGAATATAAAGCCTTTTTATCGACCGGTCTATACCACGACACGAGTAACCTTTGATTGGAAAAGGTCAATGGTTCTCTGTTCATGTTTACAAAAGAATAAACCAAATTTTAATTTCAGAGAAATTGCTAGATTGCTTAAATGTAGTTTTGTAATTTCCGATATGGCGGGATAATTTTAAAATATGTTTTATTAAATAAAATTAATTTATGATATTTTTAGTTAGCAGTGAAGTGTATTTTTATGTGTATGTTATGTAATGTATATTAAACATTATCCAAATTAAAAATGAAATTCCACTTATATGTATATAGTATACTAACTTAAGTTTTGTGAATTCTTTCCTTAAGTAATTAAGTATCACAATCTTTGAATTAATTTTCAAACTTCGAATTTGTAAATCAATTGGGTTTATATATTTTGAGAAACAATTGATTAATTAGCCTTCAATCATCAATTTAATAAACTATTTATTTATTTATAAATAAAGGTGTAAAAAGTAAATAATAACCGAGATGGAGGGAGAAGGCGCAGCGGACAATATTTCCCCAGAGCCAGAACCTGAGGTAGGAGCTCTGGAAATGGATGAGACAACTGACGGACAATCTGAGCAAGAGTCCACGAGTACGAATTCACCGCGCCTTGAAGATCGCGTTGAAGTAGACCGAACGGCACTCGAGGCTATACTCAACGTCAGTTCTCGATTGAAAAACATTCAGAGGAAGAGCAAAGTGAACATGAGCTTGTTGGCATTAGTTCATGAATCCTATAAAGACAAGCAAGTAAATAAACAGAATAATTAGAATACTATTGTTTTATTTGTAGATTTTACTATTAGACGTGGATAAATTTGATTTGTTTGTAGGCTAGAGCTAAAGATGCTCGAATGAGTCGTGTGGCTGAGCTCAGACAACAACAAAGATTTCTACTTGAAAATGCAGCTGATTTACTGAATAAGACTCCTGAATATGTACTGGTAAGGGAAATGTGTGGTAAATTTTAGGATGATGATGTTAATTGTATAGTCAGTGAGAGCTTCAGAAACATAATTGAGGAACAAACCCCTTTTTCATAATTTCGCCTTCCTTTCTATAATCCCACGAAGGCTCTCTTTCCATAATCCTACGAATGGTTGGCAGCGCGTAAGTGATACCTCTGGTGTTGCAAGCATTTTACATCATTTATGAGATCAGCAGGGCCGTATGTTTGTTTACCACTTAGTATTATAGAGAAAAACAAAACTTTTGGCTTGCCATACTTAATTTATTACAGGAAGGTGTTAGTGATGCAGATATTCATATGCAATTATTGGAAAGTGCAATAGCTGAAGGTGGTAGAAGTTGTATCATTCTGTGCGATGCTATGCTTCCGCCTGTGGCCATGGGTGAATTGTCATTTTATCTGTCTAGAGCTCTCCCTAAGAACAATGACGCATACAAGGAGCGACTTGTGTTGTAAAACACGACGCCATTTATACAAATACGACACGTTTGACGTAGTGGTAAAGCGATTTGCCTTCTACGCTTTGTGTCGCGGGTTAAATTCTCGAGACAAATGCTCGCTCCCGTCTGGTTATTTGTGCACCCAGGATTCAGAAGAAAATACTTCTGTTAAAAAACCTGTGAGAGAAATTGTAACATTAAAAAAAATTTTTTTAGTTACTTACATAATAAGTTAATTGTCCTATGCGCCAGTGCGCCACTCAGCGACAGGGATTTTACTACAATTTCTATGTGCATGTTTGTTATTGTCATTATTTTTCTAAGAGTTCTACGTAGTTTCATTCCTGCTTTGGTCTAAATATATGCAAGTAATAGATTATATCCATTGAGTCTGCTGTTTAAAATTTTAAACTCTTCAATACATGATCACTTCATTGACTTTCTTAAACTTACACACGAAATAAACATACTTCTTCTAACTTGAGGATATAATAAAATTATTTAATTCCGCTCATTAAATTAATAGAAAACGTATATCAGTTTTAAATTACATTATAGATTCTGGACGGTTTGTCCCCAATCAGAAGGGTAAAATCGAGAGAACTTATTTATCTGACGCATCGAAAATTGGTGTTCAAGGCAAATGTATCGCGATGTACAGACTGAAAACTAAAGCTATCGATACGAAAAATGTCGCCGATGTAAGTAGTTACTACTGTTAGTAATTTGTAATATTTGATTGAGCCTCGTCGTTTTTGTCGAGTTCAAGCGAGGCGAGGTAACACGAGGTGTACACTCTTGCCTTTTTTAGAATAATAACTTTCGTGACTCATACTAATATATGAAATATTGATACGGCTTTACTCACGTATTGTTTTCGGGGAATGCCCGACTAGTTTCGAACTCAAACGGAGTCCATTTTCAAGAGCGGGTGAGGTCCGCGATGCCGCCGCGTATAATGCAAACGAAAACAACAATTGTTTAAATTGCTACATCCATGTTGACTGCACTGTACAATACCTACTCGTAGATGGAGGTAAATGTCGTACATACGATCGTTCAAAAACACGCCTATTGAAGGCCATTAAAACCTCTCAGTTTTATAGATTGTTTATAATTTCAGGAGTACTTTTTAGTACCATTTGATATTAATCAAGAAACTGAGAATGTTGTGTCAGCTATATACAAGATGTTGCATCGTATATATGTTCCGGCTCTCAAGGCCTGCAGGGCTTGGGGAGATCTGAACCCTCCTAATCCTAAGAGTGATGATATCATCAAGATATATATCTCACAGATAATGTTATTTATTGATTATCTTGAAAGTAAGTGAAACCAGCATTAAACTAAAACTGTTGACCGTAAAATACGATAAGAACTGAAGGATAGATGATTTAAAAAAAAATATATTAAAATCTTGAAAAACAAACGAAAGTTGCGGCATTCTGTTGTCTAAATTGAATGTTTTCAGATATTGTATTATTTTTAAACCCTTGTTAAAGTAATAACATGTATCCATTTTAAACAGATGTCATATATCCAATTATTTATATCTGATTATTATTTCTTATTAGAAACCAAAATAGACTTGGACTGTTGTACGAGATTCAAAATTAATTTATCACTTTACGAAGATTCACTTTCTGATCAAGAGAAAATGACAGTGGCAATCACAAAGACGAATGTGTTAGAAGAAATATGCTCTTATGTAAAACAATGGATTAAACAGATAACAATGGTAAAATATTATAATATTATGTAATGTGTAGAAATAGTAAAAATTTAATTAACCTAAAATGACACTTTTACTTAAATAATGACGCGTTATTCTCTATTATATACATTAAAATATTAATAGAAATAGTAATTGAAATATTATGAACATTAACACGAAGCTGCCGCAGTGCTACGTCAAACTGCTACGAGCATCTACGGCGTAGGTGCCTGAAGGCTACGGCTACGGCTCAAAATACTTTGTGGCCAAATATTTTTGAGCTGTAGTGTTGAGACGTGTATGTGTGTTTGTTACCTGTGAAACAAACATAGGTAAAGTAAAAATCTCACAGGAATCCTAGTGTTTTCTAAAGGGGTCCTCTTACTTGTATATTCCGTCCATGGGCTATTCAATGTTCTATAATAAGTGGCTTTTATTTATTGTTATGTAATGTAACTAATGACCAACAACTCGTAAGTAAGTTATTCAGATTAGTAAATAAGTTTATAATAATTAATTAATCATATGATAATCGTATAAACATATTAATAGGTGTTAGTACAGAGTCGACAACTGAGACGTGAACCGTCTAATACAGGACCGCTAGCTGAAATTGATCACTGGCGACGTCAGCTGACCACGTTCACTTCCATAATAGAGCATATCAAGAGCGAGCCTACCACTATGTACATACATGCGCTAATATGTGCTAAATCGAAGCTTTTGAAGGTAAACTTAATGGAATTAATAAATATTGCATTGTCATTGTTAGTACAGATTGTGGTGTACAGACAGATAAGGCAGACAATACTGGGCTGGTCTATGTAGGGTCTAGATCAGCCCGGTGTATTATATACACCTAGCTAGACTGACTCTAAGCAATGTATGAAATACGCAGATATAAATAGATGGAATGCCATAACAAGATAACATAAAGTGTGTAATGATAGACAAATTTAATATCTTTTAAAGAGAGGCTTTTTTGGTATTTTTCTGGAATTTACGGTAGCCTGACTCGGCTAGGTTAGGTTCAAAGTGGTTGGCGACCGATAGTAATAAGCAAACCAATTCCAATAAAATGGAGTCCCACAAGGTTCGTCTATTTACTCAAAGAGTACTAGGAAGATTGTATAGTTCATCGTAGATTTTGTTAATTCCAATAAATTACATGCAGGCTGTATATCCGGCATTGTTCATAACGTTTACGCAAAGTATGAAAACGAATAATTATTTCAAATTTGTCCACACAACTAAGGGTCAAATGAGAAATAATGATATTTTGATTAAATATATAAAATTCTGTACTGAAATATTTTTAGAAATGGATGCATTTGGACAATAACGTAACAGACTATTATAATGAAGCTTTTGATAATGTGAGGTATCTATACGCTTTGGAAAAATATTGCGAACCACTGTACAGGTAAATTTTAACATCATATTCAGAAAAAAAACAATGTCATTAAGTAGAATTAAATCTCATTTTAAGTAGATAAACATTATCAGTAATATAATTATTATTTAATAAGAAAATTTGAAAAAACAACTGATACGGATGGGATTCA
The DNA here is from genome assembly GCA_936450705.2 of Protodeltote pygarga. NCBI lineage: Eukaryota > Metazoa > Arthropoda > Insecta > Lepidoptera > Noctuidae > Protodeltote > Protodeltote pygarga. The sequence continues at coordinate 5,790,561 of OW388249.2, read as the reverse complement.
AATTCACGATCTTCGACGTATCATGTCGACAGAATCCCGTCCGTCTCAGCTGTGTTTTTTAAAATTTTCTTATTAAACAATTATCCTACTACTATTATAAAGGCGAAAGTTTGTAAGTATGGATGTATGGATGTATGGATGTTTGTTACTCTTTCACGTAAAAACTACTGAATGGATTTGAATGAAACTTCACCACAATATAGCTTATACATCAGAATAACACATAGGCTACAATTTATCAACATATCATGCGGGCGAAGCCGCGGGCGGAAGCTAGTATTTAATAAGCTAACATGTAACATGTAAAAAAAATACAAAAAAAATATTAGTAATTTTTAAAACATTAGCTGTAAGTACACAGCTAATGTTTTCAGTATATATTTCAAGCAGTACCTAATCATTGTAATTCCCCTCGCAATTGTGAAGCCAAACTGTACGATAATAAATTAACGACCTTATCATTCCTCGACAGATGTGATCCATACACGATGCAAAAATTCATTCCGGGTTTACTGTATAGTATTCGTATGATATTTGCAACATCTAGATATTATAATACTACCAAGCAGATATCTACATTGCTGGTAAAAGTCACCAATCAAATTCTTAATATGTGCATGGAATTCTTGACCAACGGCGGTAAAAAGAATATTTGGAACCAAGATAAGAACAAATTTATACACAAGGCCAAAGTAAGTTTTGTTATTATGTTTAGTGTCTATTTTAAAATTAGTAATCTTGTGGCATTTCTGCACAAATTAAAAAAAACGGTTTTTTTTTCCGGATAACTTTCGTGTATTCTTTTAATTTTTTTATCCTGATGGGTCAGAGACTTTGCAGTCTCCATGGTCGCATGATCCAAACGTTGTTTCATTATATACAGATCGTGATAACCTATGACATACCTAATCCAAAAATAAGACATACTCGTAAAATTCCAATATCTTTATGATTTGTTGAATATAATCATTTTCGTTAATAAAATGGCTGTTTAGTTAAAACTAAGTATATATTCTTTTATAAAATAATATTACATGTTTATAGTTTTGTTTGGACCTATACAAATTCTTTCGCAATTGCTACATGGAGACGCAGAAAGAGATGTCAGAAGCAGTTGACGAGAGACCTTTTGACTGTTCTGAAATGTACATATTTGGAAAGTTTGAAACATTTCGGAAAAGATTGATTAAGGTAATTTTTCTAGTAAGATGTCCCCTAGTTGCCAGAAGGAAGAATGGGGTGAAAGATGCAAAACTAGAATGTAGAAAACGGCCTCTAAAATGAAATTAAAATAATATGCTGCCCAAGAGATTAATTGGGAATTATTAAAATGAGATAGCTTAATAAGAGAGGGCAATGTAATCTCGACTCGCACGGACTAAAACCACATGATGTTCCTCTATGAACCTCTCCTCACCATAATCCCACCACCTAATGAAATAAATATGTAAAGTGCTTACTATGCGTACTTAATAATAACACTTTATAATTGTAGTACGTATCAATATTTTAATATTTTGATTTGGTTACAGATAATCGATCTATTCGAAACGTACATAACATACTACGTCTTAAATAAAAGCACTTTGGAAGGTATTGAAGAATTTGCTTCCATTTTCAATAAGCTGTATAAAACTATTTCAAGTAAACCGTATGATGCGTTAGATCACAGGTCAAGTATTTAATTAAATTTCTAAATTAAGTTTTCATAAAAGAAAGTGTTAATAATAAATATTTTTTGTAGAGCAGACGTCCGGACTTCGATAAGGATTATAAAATATATAAAGACGCTGTTGCAAATTTGGAATTATTACTGGAAAACTTTATGATAGCTGTAAGGAGTATTGATATTATTCTTTGTCTATAACCGTATCATTTTAATTGGGTGTGGTACAAAGGCAAAAATTTTCTTCCCTGATTTGGTACCTATATTCGTTTTGGCTGTTTCTATTGAATGACAACACCATGGAAGAAAAAAATTGGCGTATGATACTTCTTTCAAAAACAAAATCTACTTTAAAAATTATCTTATGTTGCCCGATCGGCAAAACCTCCAAGTTGGCTATTTTTCTTTCTGAGCTTAGTATTACAGGTTCGATACCCGTACAAGACAAAAAGAGGTGTTTGTAAAGGTTGTTTTTATGTACAACCACGATACAAGACCACTTACAATGTTTGAAAAATATTAGTATTTAAATATTTATATTTTTTTTTATTTATTATACAAAAGTACTTGTAATTTATTTTTTAGAGTGTCAGCAAGTGTCCGACTACAGAAATAGCATTGCATCTACTCATGAGATTTGAGAAACTGAATTTAGACTGTTTGTATATTGAAGATCAATATTATGATCTAATAAGCCTCTACACATTCGAGATAGAATCAATACGTGACAGGTATTGTTAAGAATATTAATACTTATTTGTTCAGTCAGAGACATTAATCCACGCTATGTATATTCTTTTGCAATCAGTACATGCATATAACCAAGTAATAATATAACTAAGAAATAAAAAGTAATAGTAATAATAAGTTAAGCTGTGGACGGCGATAGGCTGATAATATATGATATGATATATTTCACAGATACAATGCAGAAAGAGATCATCCAGATTTGGCAAGAAACATGCCACCAGTTGCTGGCCGACTGATGTGGATAAGATTTTTATTCAATAATATTAAAGTGCCCATGAAGATATTCAAGCAGCACCATGAAGTTATCACGCATATGGTATGTAGAAAGTTCTTTTAAAGTCTTGTATCGTTCTAAAAAAATCGTTAAATATTAAATATTATTACAAAAACCTTATTGTTTCTTACACATATAGGCATACCATTAATAAAAATTAAATTTAAAAAAAATGTACTTATTCGTTTTTTTAAAATGTAAAAGCATGTACTGCTGATGGTAAGCGGTGTTGTGGTATACGGTGGAGCAGCACACCTACCTTTGAGATGCCTATTCACTCTTGATCCACTGGTCAAGTGCCTATTCACTCTTGATCCACTGAAATTAGAGACAACTCTCTAATTTTTATAATATTTATCATAATAAAAGGAACTATAGCTTGATTGAGTGTTGATTTGTATTTTACAGAATGTTCAACGTTGTGTTAAATTACACAACGTTATGACTATTGTGTTTACTGAATATGAGCTGATTTACCATTATGCATGGGTAGAAAACGTTGGACAGGTAAATTATAATTAATTAATAATTCAGTCTATATTGTCCCAAGGTTGGGCATTGTCCTTCTCTCCTAAACCGTTGGACCTAGAAACTTGAAATTTAGAGGAAATATTCTGTAATACCCTAGAAGTGAACTTAGGAAGGGTTTTAAAAAATTCCACCCTTAATGGGGTTAAATAGAAGATTTTTCTTTCTTCTTTCTTTCTTTATCGTATGCTTAATGAACAACCTGGTGTCAGAGTTTAAACCGCCCTGACATTGAATTGAATTGACCTGACACACCATTGAAAAAATCTCTCAGGTGTGCTGGTTTCCTCACGATACAATAAATTTGAAATCCACGCAGAAAAAGTCACGGGCGAGGCGCTAGTACATGATACAAAAAAAAAAAACGGTTTTATTTAGCGGTTTGTTAATTGTTTGGTTCAAATTTAGTAATTGAAATTTTAACCCCTTCCTGTTGACAGATTGTTCTAAAATTTGGTACATACCTTTAGTTCTAATGACAAAGCCGTTTTACGTACAAAAAAAAGTTAAATATTTTTTTTGGGAATTAAATAATTATATTCTTATTAAATAATTATAAGTTTACTTGTATTATTTCTGCTTGTAAGGTGCGTTTTGGTCTCATTGCTCCTCTGCTGTTCCGTCATCCAGCGACCAACATGTACATGGTTAATTTTAGCATGTTTATACCGGAGTGTATCAGAGAGGTTGAATACATGTGGCAGTTTGGTCTCTGTAAGTATTAAAATAAATAATTAACTGTACCAGGTAAGGAAAATGTTATTTCATTAAAAATATGAAAATTACTACCTGGTTCTTTTTTCTGATGTCATGAAGTTAAGTGATTCGTCTTCGGTGCTTAGTGTAGCGGATCTGATTCCCGCAAGAGACAAATAAGTGTGTAATTGGTATGGCTACATTTTAAAAAAATCGTAATTTATTTTATGTAAATGATATTGCAGATGTACCAGACAGTGCTCAGATAGTAGCTTTTTGTAAAGCTAAAATTCTAGGATATTTCGAAACAATGACATTTTTGGTTGAAAGAAACAATCAAATTCGAAGGTAATGTGTATTAACCTATTTTCATAATTTATTGTCTATAAATAGAGTTCTACTTTCACACAACAGTACTGATTTGTAACTGGCATATAAATATATTTACTTTTTTATTTACAAATGTAAATAACTTTACAGGAGCATGCCGAAGCTGTACATACCTCTACTTCGCGCTCAATTATTTAAGTTGGAAAAAGCTTTTCAGCCCGGTTTGTCGACGATTACATGGACTTCTCTAGAGATACCTTCCTATTGCGAAAACATCAAGAAAGTTCTCGACGAAGTAGACTTGTTCGTTAAAAAGGTAACAAATAAAAATAATAAAGAGGAGTGCTCACAAAGCGCAATCCATATTTGTACGAAGTTTGATCCTAATTTGATTAACGATAGTTTTTTTTGTGAATTTTTTACATGTTATATAGCACATGATAGCCCTAGGCGTGTAAAAGAGATTTGAAATTTCGACTGATGCTGGTGGGATACGGTGGCTCAGCGGTTAGAGCGTCGACACGGTACGTCGAAGATCGTGGGTTCGAATCCCATCCGTATCAGTTGTTTTTTTCAAATTTTCTTATTAAATAATTATAACGATAGTTTGTAAACATGATCTTGAGACTAATACTAATCGTCTATGGGTCGTCAGATTTTCTAAAACTAATATTTTACTAAAATTTTGAGGAAATTTACGTACCACCCCAATGGCTTTGACTTTTATTTGTCATGAAAACATCAATATTAAAAAAACCTATGTTAAATACTGCTCTGTGACATACAGATAGATACGATGATGGATAGAAGGACAACTGTGCGATGTGTTATAGGGTTCCGTTTTGACTCTTTGAATACGGGACCCTAAAAGTACCTATAATTGCAGGTAGTAGATATAAAAGAGGCACGAATAGATGTGATACTGCAGTCTATCACTAAAACAATGCTTGTTTACTTACCTGAACATGCAGTAGATCCTGGCGTTCTCTACGAGGAGAATTTTATCAGACGTGATGAAATCGGTGAGTTTTAAAAGTATTTTATTTATTTATTTTTATTTATAGACTCACGCCTGTATTCCCCAGAGGGGGTAGGCAGAGGTGTGCAGTACACCCACGTTTCGCCGGCTATTTTATAAGTCCCATGTAATAGGGGGCGAGCCTATTGCCATTAACTGGGCACAATTCCAGACTCCGTGCTGCTACTGAGAATTTCCTAATGGAAAAACCCAATAACACTTTTGCCCGACCCGGGGATCGAACCCAGGACCTCGTGCTCAGCAGTCGCGCTTGCTACCACTAGACCAACGAGTAAAAAAGTTTAAAAGTATATAAGTATGTATAAAGTACATTCAACAACAAAACTCAATTAGAATATATTTAATATCTACTGAACTGTAACCTGTCTGAATTTTCGTCAGCATCTGAATTACAACAAAAATCTTGGAATGCTGAAATCGCAGTTATAGAGCTCATACACAAGTTCCTGGACAGTGTGCCTTCGAAGCAAATACAAGATTTAAAAGACCACTGGTAAATAATGTGCCACTCTTGTTTATAAGAAACTGCTTATTCCATCACACGTATTTTTGAGAAGAAAAACAGGAGGTTCTAAAATTATTTAGCTTAAACGTAGTTTAAAGTTCTGCCTGTGCAAAATGTTACCTACATTAATTCAGTCCGAGACTATCACATTTTGATGTAATCGGTACATCTTTGTACTTTTTAAGGTTGGATATGGAAAAAGTTTTAAAACAAGTAACGTCAGCTACAAGAGTGTTTCCTGACGATGCAGGTATGTTAAGATTGAAGAAATCTTTTTTCTGTATATACATAGTTCCACAGATAGTTGTTAACGCCGCGACCGTGGAGGCAAAGAGAGCGCTTGCGCGTAAGAGGCTTTGCACTATAAGGTATGGGCGCAATTCAAAAATTTGGATAGCATTTTTACATACAAGCTTTATAATATTGGCTATTGAATGATGTTATAAAGTAAAATTAATTTCTCCGGAATTGTTTTTTTTATTCTGAAATGAAGAAGCTTAAAAAAACCCCGTAATACTACTGACTACCACGGGGATTGAATAAAAAGTCCGCTTTTTTCTTGGTTTTTTACAATTATGTATAATAGCAGCATTAAAAATAGAGATGAGATTGCTAGCTGATTTGAGCGGATCTTGCTTAGTATGAGGTCACTTTTTAATTCCTATGAGAAAATCCATAGATGACGTGATCACATAGATATATAATAATACATATATATTTACAGCATTCATGGAAGTAGAGAACCCAGATAGATTCGATGTAGTCCCCACTATCAACGAATGTAACGATTTGTTTGCTTATTTTGCTACCAAATGTTTAGAAGCACTTATTAGATGCACCAGGCATAGTCTTGATATGCTTAGACGACGAGCTTCCGTTTCTAGGTAAGAATAACCATACAATATTTTTTGTTATGTTGAAAGACAATCTTTATACCAATTAGAATTCAACTTTACAACCTTGGTTTTTTATAATAGTCGGTCTAACAGAGTCTAACTAACCGAGCTAATGACACGTCAATATGCTTTGTGTCCACTAAGAATAAATAGATGGATAGAAGTTTCTTATGACTAATCATATATAGAAATTAAAAATAACAAAGTTATTTATTAAAACTAACAAAGATCAATACTATTTTTGGAAAAAATTTACATCTTTTGTATAAAGTAGATATAAATGTACACTATTAACCAATTTTAAAAATGTAGTCAACAATCCCATTATTATTGTCTAAAAGCCTGATGATTGAGTAAGTAAAAAGAAAATGCAAAATATGTCAATGTTATTTTTAATGAAAAAAAAGAATACATTTTATGTATAAAGTAGATATAAATGTACATTATTAACCAATTTTTTAAATTAAGTCAACAAGCAAGTTAACGTCTAAAAGCCTCATGATTAAATGTATAAAGGTATAAAGGTAAAGTAAAAAAAAAACAGTGAAAAGTCTTTTCCATTTTCAGTTTCCTAACTATGACTACAGATCCAACTGAACAAAATAAACTTAGACCGCTGATGTTGACCAAAATGTACTTACAAATACCGAGAATATTAATAAAGCCGACTATGGAAGAGATACAGACTTCGTTCTCTCAGGTGATTCTTTTTATCAACAATTTTTTTGAAAGCGGGTGTGATGTTATCAGTGAAACAACTCATATTGATCGCAGTCCACTGTCTAGTGGACATGCCCAATTAGTTCTTTTTTAAGTTGTATCATACCACATTTCACAATTTTTTTTTTACATAAGCTGTAAGATTCATACTTTATGTTGACATAGTGCTATTAATTAATTAAATAAAAATAAAATAGATAAAATAGTAATGTTTGTAGAAGTATAAGTTTGTGTACCTACATATACTTAACGTTATTGAAATACTTTAGAAATTTTAGAAATAAATTTTGGTTTTCAATTTATATAATTTTTTCTAATAACGTAGTTTGACTGTTACTTCTAGGTGGTGTTGAATTGTATAATGGATATTCATCGCAATGTATTCATGTGGGGACAACAAGAGCAAATAAAAAAGGAGAAATTAGCTGGAACATTGTTGGTAGCGACACGTAGCATTGGTACGTGAACTAAATCACTATTTACATTAATTTAAAGATGAAGAGGCAAAAGAGAGGTAAATATAGAACCTTGTATGTTTATAGAAGTTTTCCAAAACTGATAAAAAGCACATATTTCTCTTATTTTGCATTACAACTATATAAAAAATAGTAAGGCTATTATGCAAATTATTATTAAAAATTTTGCAAAAATATTTTTCTACGCTACGGCCTACACTTTCTCGTAGGTCAATCGTAGCACCATAGGGTCTACGAAACTGCAATTTAAATAATTTATTGCGATTATTATTTATTAATTTGTAATTAATACTATTATTTATATAAGATAAACAAGAAAATAATTGTATATAAGAATAATTAATTTTAAGTTTACTGTAAACAACGTTGACGACACAATTGGCGTAGCGGTTTACTCTTGATGACACGAGTTCGATTCCCTCCCGGGACAAATATTTATGTAATCGACGTTAGTGCGTTTTGTAAAATTGTATGTCTGCCAATACAGGAAAATAACTTAGTGCCCCACGCTACGTTGTTTTTAATAAAAAAAAATGTTGCTGGTAACAGCTAGTTACTTGCAATTAAGGTACAAAACCATTTATTAATAAAAAAATATATAATTTGCAGCATCTCGATCTGGCTCTAACATCGGTGGAATTAGGAACTATTTCCGAATGGTGTCAGAGCATAAAGATATCGTCAGGTCTGTGATGGCTTTACAAGGAATGATGTTCATGTACAAACCTGACACTGAGAAATTACAAAAGGTATATATGGGCGCAAACACAAAAGATCACCAGTAATTAAGTTTAGGAATCTGATTACTAGTTTATAAATCGTCAATTAGTTACTTTGAGTTTATTATGATGTGTAATTAACGTCAAACAGCATGTCATTATTTTTCTTATTATAATTTCAACACTTAACCTAAGAACTGAGTATAAGTGCAAGCGCGCCGAGTCCTATAAATACTGCCGCACTGTCCGCGACCGAGCATTCGTAATCGAGCCGCCGCACAGTACGGACCTCTCTGGAACACTGTTACGCTGCCCGTTGAATATACGAAACTTATCAAGTACTCTTGAAGTTTTCTTTCGAAGACCTAAACATGAGCTATCATCATCAAGATCACAATTGTGACGTCAGCGATGCTCACGTCGCACTTTTTATAAACGTTACGGAGGTCATATATATTTAAGAAACATTTTAGTTTAGATTTAGATTCGAACTATTAGTTGGTACTTAAATAAATTCATATTGAATAAGTTCACCTTGTAGCATAAGAAGTAACTAAGACAGTAACTTAAAAAAAAGTACATATAACGTAACATTACATTTTTACATTCAAATTTTGCCAGATCAGCACTACTACATTTTTCTTCTTGTGAATTTTCCATCATTTATATATTTTACGTTTGCTGCATTTTAGAGTTACGGAAGATTTTCTTATATATGGGCTGAAAGCAAGACGCAACAAATACAAGAGTTCGTAGATTCTAATCCTCTCAACGTTGTGATAAAAGACGTGCTTAACCAATATGAGAGACAGACTGAAGAGGTCTTAAATTTACCGGAACGGCATATAATTGGGTCTATTCAAATAAATATGGGTAATATAAAATGTTTATGGTTTGTCTAGATTAGTAGCTTATGCGAGTGTTAACTTTCAACTAAAGGTGTTCGAACCTTTGTGGTATAGCGGGGCGTCGCCATTTGGTTTTTTTCTAAGGCATATAAACACGTAGTTAGTTCATTTTACATGATTGCCATTATTTGCATAGGACGATCTTTAAATTCAAATATATCGGAAACGTAACACTTTAAGACATCATGTTGTTAACATTCTTTGTTTGTTAACATGTCTTCTACCCAAATAATACTAGACTCATCCCGCGCCCGCTTTGTCGACACCCATATAAAAATGTTCTCACCTCTTGACCTCTTACTATATTATTTTCAGAACGCATAAAATTGGCATTGCATTTAGAGTCAGTAGAGTGGAAGAGAGTGCTGGGAAAACTGCTATGTCTAGCTTATAAAGAACGAGTTCAAAAATTAATGCAATTTATCAACGACCGCATGAAAACTTTGAGCAAGAAAATCAAAGATTTAGATGACGTCAGAGTTGCTATGATGTGCCTTGAACTTATAAGAGAAGAATTCATTGGGTTATTTGTTTACATTATTTTTCTTAGTAAACTTTTACGTTTGTATAAGGTCCTACTTCCAAAAGTCTTAATAGACGTACGCAAAGTAATTAAGTATTTTTTTTAATATTGTTTTTTATAAGCAAATGTAAATAATAGTTATATTTAGTTTGTAAATACTTGTATAAAAATGTTCTTCTATGTGTAAAAATAGATTACGTGTAATGAGATAACGATTAGTTTATGGTAACTGAAAAGTTCAACATAATATTAAGTATGGTATCTACTAAAACTAATCGGTAGTCTTTTTCAGAATGGACATGGAATTAGACCTCATTTCAGAAACCTATGCTACATTTATTCATTTCAATATCGAAATACCTAAAGAAGATTTAGACATGGAGTGCGGATTACGGCACGCTTTCCAGAATATGTTAATAACTGTATGTTTATTTGTAACTAATCTAATGATATTTACTTATACTCTTGTCTTCCAATTAATTCTTTTTTTTATTTTTTATTATGTATAGTCTCAACAAGTACAACAGAAGATAGTGGATATGCAAGGTCCACTGCAAACAGAGTTGACTGAAGGAGTAGCGACATTTTTAGCAGATGTGCTCAAATTCGATGCTGACTACAATGCAACTGGCCCAATGACTCCAGGTCTCTCGGCACGCGATGCTAGTGATAGGTACAGTATAGTAAATAACTCAATGAACTGTAGTGGAGATATTGGTTAGATTAGGTTGCCTGTGAGCCTGTGATAGATAATTCATGGTTAAATATGGAGCCTTAAAAAAAAAATGTAATATATGCCACAGAGCAGCGCGAGTAAGATGCCATATAATGCTATATGATGCGAGTAAGATGTGAGAGATGAAGTGAGATGCATGTATGATATGAAATATGCACGATAGAAAATATTTTTGGTTACTTAGGAATCTTTGTTTTATTTCAGGGTCATAATGTTCCAAGCCAGATTTGATGATCTTTGGAGGCGATTTGAGATGTATGCTAGCGGTGAAAAGCTATTTGGTATGGAAGTTCAAGACTATCCCATTTTGCATCAGAAGAAAAAGGAATTTAATTTATTAAATAAATTGTAAGTTAAGGCATTGTTAATTAGGAGAGTAATAAACGCTTTATGTTAAACTGATGCGTATTGGCTCAGGCAGGTTTATAACCATGTGATGGGTTACCCATTAAGGGTTTTCCACATCAAAAAGAAGAATAAAAAGAGAAAATCATTTATTTATGTCGATATTTATCAAGTCGCCTTTAGGGCCTCCCAACTCAACTTAACGATTACTACATTAAGCTGTCACCCAGTGGTAGTCGGGGCTCTGCTTAAGGGTATTCTTCCAAACTAGCGACATATACTTATAACTGCACTCTTGACGGTGAACTTTTCTTTTGTGTGTCATTTCCCGATCGTTGATGAATCAAGAATGATATCGATTTGTCGCGATATTATAGCACCACTAACGCCTCACTGTACGTAGAAAATATAACATATACCTAATATTTTTTTTTAGGTATAGTTTGTACCTGGCTGTGACACATTCTATTGATGGCTATTTTGAAACACCTTGGGTGGATATTGATATTGAACAAATTGTAGCTCAATTGGCAGAGTTCGATGTAAGGTAATTATAAAATTGTACTTCGTCAATATTAATGTTGCAATTGGCTTTGGAAAAGTTGTTGTAATTTCCTTAAGTTGTTGTTGAATCTCTACTGGAAGGTTTTTAGGATTTTAAATATCATAATATCATCCTTAGAGTGATACACCAGTAGTAATAAGTAGTATATAGTTAAACTGCCAAGTAAAATGTCACAGGTTCAAACTCAAGAAAACACGACTGACTAATATACGTATTAGAAATTAATTATCACTTGCTTAAAAAACGGATAATAAAAACATCGTGACGGAACAGAATACTTACGAAATATTCTCAATGGTGTATAAAGCCATATCAGAGGCTTACGGGGGATGTAAACTGTGATATCAGGTTGTTCATCAACCACACGATAAGATAACCTCCACCTTATTTGGAAGTTAGTAAAAAAAGGAGATGATGCTTTGAGTTAAAAATTATCCAAATTTTAGATGTCGAAGACTGCCCAAAGGTATGAAAGATTGGCCTGCTTTTCTTGTATTGAAGAAAAAGATTGATGATTTCAATCAGACTTGTCCGTTATTGGAATTGATGGCTGACAGGTCTATGAAGGACAGACACTGGGAGAGATTAGAACAATTGATGAGTAAGAACAATTATTACAAGTGTTGTGGTTTTTTTTTATATCCCAATTAATGATTAAAACGGGTTTGATATGGGTTTAAGTGTGAATATTAATTATCGGAGGACCCACTCACACAATAAAATTCAGGGGGCCTACTCCGAAATTTTAACAACGAAGCTTTGATTGTCGGATCGCATGTTTGTTCGTTAAATTACGATTTGTAATGAAACGACAGATGAAAGCACAAAGTACAATTAAACAGTGGTAAATTGGTGGTAAGGATTGTGTTTGATGGTCTTCATAATTACGTTCCGATCCTAAACATCGTTGTTAGATTTTGGAAGTAGAGCCCCAGGTTCGTTTTAAAGTGATGCGCGGACAAACAATTTTTAATCATATAGTTTACTATGGAATAAAATTACTGATTGCATTTCAGGTTGCGTTTTGGATGTGGAATCTGAAGCTTTCACTCTGGCTAATGTAATGGAAGCGCCTCTTTTAAAATATAAGGAAGATGTTGAAGTTGGTGTCATTTGAATAAATCCTCATTTTTATGGGTATCGTGTGTACAATACACAAAATGTGTTTGTTTTTCTAGGACATTTGCATTAGTGCTGTCAAAGAGAAGGATATTGAAGCTAAAATGAAGCAAATAGCAGCGGATTGGGCGGTAGTAGATTTGTCATTTGCTAACTTCAAGAACAGAGGAGAGTTGTTGATAAAACCACAGGAAACATTAGAAATCATCACGTTGCTTGAAGATTCGTTAATGATACTCAATTCTTTGGCTTCTAATAGGTAGGTAAATTACGGTGGACTACGAAAAACTTTATCTATTAAAATAAAATACTTTACTTCTGAAACTATCCTAATTATTATTATAGGTATAACCCACCATTTAAGAAAAATATATTGTTGTGGATAAACAAATTAGTGAGCACCAGTGAGATTTTGGAGAAGTGGCTACAAGTACAGAATCTGTGGATGTATCTTGAAGCGGTGTTCGTAGGAGGTGATATCGCAAAACAACTGCCAGCGGAGGCCAAACGATTTACGGTGAGCTATGTAAAAATCTGTAGAAAACAGGTCCAGATTGTAAATACTCAATGACAGTCTTTATCCAGTCTATCCCACAACTGATTTATCCTGACTATAATATTTGCTGTATTACTTACCGGTTTATAATGTATACAAAAAGTCATGTCAATCCGCTACTGCGTGAAAGAAAGGCAAACCAAAAAACAGTTTTTGTAAGAATAATATTTGTATAGATTTTCTTTTTTTTCTTTTAATGGCAATAGGCACGCCCCATATTACACGAGACTATTACAATAGCAGGAGAAACGTGGGTGTACTGCATACACCTGTACCTCTGGGGAATTCAGACGTGAGTCTATGTTATGTATGTTTCTTTTTTTATTATGCTTATTAGCCGAATTGTGTAATACCAGTTGAGAAGGGAGTGTCTGCTGATATGCAAGTACCCTAGTTTCGGAGGCAGTTTTTTTAGATTTGTGTCTTAATTCGTGTATATTACTTGATGACCAATAAATATTTATTATTATTTATCATCAAAGATTTTAAAAGTGTATAATTTTGAGGAATAATGCTGTTGGCAGGGTATCGACAAAACATACGTAAAAATAATGTACCGTGCGCGTGACATAGTCAACTGCGTGGAGACGTGTACCTCTGACGACACGCTGAAGCAACTTCTACCACATTTGTTCGAGCAACTGGAAGCGTGCCAGAAGTCTCTTACTGGCTACCTGGAGACAAAGCGACTTATCTTCCCCAGGTTTTTCTTTGTATCAGATCCAGTATTATTGGAGATCCTTGGACAAGCGTCAAATCCTCACTCAATACAGGTTAGTGCGTGCTCTATCTTAATTACTTACTTAACGCAATTTATACGATATTTTTTTGTATAATAGAATTAGAATTGATAGCACAAGTGGGATTACGATTAGTTCAGAGCGACTGTTGTATAAAACATAAGGTTTAAGTACTGGTCGTTGTCGTACAGTCAACAGCAAAAGTAGATGATCAAAATGAGAAATTCAATACTAATGAACGGAGTTCGCGAAATATATGGCAGCTGTACTAGTAGTCAAAGTTAAGTATAATTTACAATCATATACTTTTGAATCACTTCGACGCCACACAGTTCTGACGCGAACTCCGTTCATTAGTATTGAATTTCTGATTTTGATCATCTACTTTTGCTGTTGACTGTACTTATCCTTTAACAAATATATTTAACCTTTAAGTTCGCATCTTAATTCAATTCGTAAATACTATTAAATTTAATTTTGACGCTTATAATATTATCATATAAATTTTAGTACTTAAAACTGTCTAAGTTATAAATAAAAACGTTAATTTAAGTTTCAATATTTCAGCCTCATCTGCCGAGTATTTTTGATGCTGTATACACAGTCGATTTTGACGAAAAGGAGACTATAATAAAAATAAACTCAGATAATGGGGAAACAATTCCTCTTGAAAGACCAGTAGCGTGTTTGGGAGGCGTGGAGGTACATTGATTCATTATTGACCCAAAGATGGACCGGTATAAGAGACACAACAGACGTTTAAAAAAAAAATATGATGATTAAAGTTAGACAGTTTTTTTAACGAAACAGTATCATCTATACTTTAATCAAAAATATAGGTGTCTATGATATATTGGATACATGTTTTTGTTTACATTATTATAATTACATATCCTTCAAAGGTAGTAAGTAGATTATTAATTTGAATTTTGCTTATTTAATCAAAGAAAAGTAGAATGATTTGTTTTCTATACACACTTACAGATCTGGTTAAATACTCTGCTGGATACAATGAAAGATACAATAAAAAATGTTATTGCCAATATAGCTCAAACAATGTCTGGCGACCCAGATTTTGAATTTTTAGTCGGATTTTGGACCTTCCCTGGACAGGTAATTATTATTTGCAATAATAGATAGAATTGGCTGATCATTATTTAAAAAAAATAGATAAAGATTTCGTCGTAAAATGTACCTTTATCCTAATCCTAATCTGGTAGATACATATTATATTATGCTATGATGGTAACCGTCTTATTGTAGGCGTCTTATTTTATTTTTAACTAAACAATAATTCTTGCCTATATTATGTTTGTTTTATGTTCTTTTGTAAGTAAGTGTAAGTGTCTTGTACCTCGTGGAATAAATATATTTTCTTTCTTTCTTTCTAAGTGTAAAGATATCTGCTCTAGGTTCTACCAAGTAGGATCGAAACCAGCTCGTAGTCGAATATTTCTTTCACAGATATTAATTAATTAGCATATGTTTGCTTTAGGCCGGTTTACTTGGTATGCAAATACTTTGGACTAGTGATGCTGAATACGCTTTGAAGAAATCAAGGGTGGATCGATTTATTATGAGATTCACCAACCAGAAGTTTCTTGATTTACTGAATGGCCTCATTGATCAGACAGTCAAAGAACTGAGTCCACTGGATAGAACACAAGTGGAGACTATGATCACCATACATGTACATCAGAGGTTAGTTAATAAATAAAATCAACGAAAAGTAAATTAAAAAATAATTATATTATATTATATTACTCATCTCAACACGGTCGGTGAAAACACCTGGCTCGATTTAATCCTCATATCCAATCCTTCCCTGGTTTCCTCCCATGGTCAAACTGTTGCCCCAGGTTTTTCACATCATGACCTTATTTTCTTATCCTATATCCTTAAACCTCCTAAACCCACACCTAAGGTTCTGTATAGGCGTTGCTTTGCTCGTCTGAACGTTGAGGAGCTTCGTAATGACGTTTCGAAAATCGAATGGGAGCCATTATCGCAGCTTAATTCTATAGACGATAAGGTTCGGTTTTTTAATAAAACCTTGACGAGAATTTTTGATGTCCACGCTCCAGTTCGTAAAGTAAAACTAAAGCGACTACCAGCACCTTGGATGAGCAGGGGTATCCAGATGGCCATAAGGCGGAGGAATCGTGCTTTCCGGTTTTATAAAAGGGAACGGAACGACGAAAATTGGTCTCTATACAAAACTGCCAGGAATCGGTGTAATCAGATGATACGTAACGCCAAACGCCGCCATATTCTCGATAACATTACAGACAGTTCTTCTGCCGATATTTGGAAGTTCCTAGGAACTTTAGGTATCGGCAAATCGCGGAACTTTGACCTCCCCTCCACTTTATGCTTAGACGATCTGAATCTACATTTCTCTACTACTACGACCTTGGATCGTCGAGCCATTGACCAAACTGTGCATTTGATAGCCAGTCTAACGCGGCCTTCTATTAACCCTTTCCAATTCAATCCAGTCGCGACGGAAGAGATCAAAAAGATAATCCTGTCGATCAAATCCAACGCTGTGGGCTGTGATGATATCAGCCGCACTATGGTTTTTATAATCTTAGATCATCTCCTTCCTGCAATATCCCACATCATTAATTATTCCCTCCACTCCGGTACATTCCCCTCCTTGTGGCGTAAAGCATATGTCCGTCCGTTGCCTAAGATCCCCAATCCTTCTCTTCCTAGTCACTTCCGACCAATTTCCATTCTCCCTTTCCTTTCCAAAGTGCTCGAGGCCTGTGTACACAAGCAATTTTCGAACTTTGTTTATCATAACGGTCTTTTAAGTCAATATCAATCAGGTTTCAGGCCCGGGCATAGCACTGTTTCCGCACTCCTTAAAGTGACTGGCGATGTTAGGGCAGGTATCGAGGATACTAAAGTCACCACCTTAGTATTAATTGACTTTTCGAATGCCTTTAACACAGTCAGTCACGAGATCCTTCTATCCATCCTTTCCCATCTTATGGTCTCTTCTGAAGCGTTGGATTGGTTCTCTTCCTATCTTCGGGAACGGCAGCAGTCGGTTCGTAGTGATGAGTCTTCATCATCTTGGCGCGAGCTGGACACTGGTGTTCCCCAGGGCGGCATTCTCTCTCCTCTTCTCTTTTCAGTGTTCATTAATTTCATAACTCCTAAGCTTCAGTGTGCGTATCATCTTTATGCCGATGACCTTCAACTCTACGCTCAAGCTGGTGTTGATGATATAGCTGATTCCATTAGCAGGTTAAACCAAGACTTGGAAGCTATTAAGATATGGTCCGATGGGTTTGGGGTATCAGTGAACCCAACTAAGTGTCAAGCAATGATCATAGGTAGTCCCCGCATCATGAACAGGGTGGACACAGGAACTCTTCCACCGATATTGTTTAACGGCGCAGTCATACCAATTAGTGGTAGTGTGAAAGACCTTGGCTTATATATCGACAGTACTTTAAACTGGAGGGCCCAAGTGACTTCTGTCAGTCAGAAGACCATAGGGACGTTACGCTCTCTCTACCGCTTAAGAAACTTTCTCCCTTCTAAGACAAAGGCAATGCTTGTACAGACCTTAATTTTCCCTATTATCGACTATGGTGATGTGTGCTACTTCGACCTGAATGCAGATCTACTCAATAAACTTGACCGTCTTCTTAATAACTGCATTCGATTCGTTTTCAATTTACGCAAATATGATCACGTGTCCGCATTTCGATCGCAACTTAAATGGATGACTATACGTCAGCGCAGAAATATGCGGGCACTAACTACGCTTTACTCTCTTCTTGATTCTTCTCATTCTCCTTCGTATCTAACTTCCCACTTTCAATACCTTTGTTCAAACCACGATAGACATCTCCGGTCCACAAACAATCGTCTACTTCAATGTCCTTCTCACCGCTCTGATTCTCTTCACTCTTCTTTCTTCGTCCAATCTATCCTTCTGTGGAATTCGCTCCCTCTTGAGATCAGGATGGCAACCAGTCGGTTCACATTTAAGGTTAAACTTCGTAACCACCTTTTAAAATAAAGCTGTGCAGAATAATTTCATTATTTGTCCTGTGTATTATTTTATATTTGTGTACGTATAAGTATGTCTATATAAAAGGTATTTAAGTAGTTTATAATAGGTTTAAATTCCAACTCCGTTCATCATTTTAGTGCATCTACCACGTAAATGTCTCTGCATTACCCAAAGGTTGACTGGCAGAAAATGCCTACGGCATTAAGTCCGCCTTTGTACTCTTTTTTTTGTACAGAAGAATAAATAAATAAATAAATAAATATATTTGCTACTCTTTCTGTTATGTCGTGGAAAACAAATTGTTTCAGAGATATTTTCGACGATTTAGTGCGAATGAGAATCAAATCACCAATGGATTTTGAATGGCAGAAACAGGCCCGATTCTATTACCAAGAAGATACTGATGACTGCGTAGTATCAATAACAGATGTGAACTTTTTGTATCAGGCAAGTTTTGTACCAATAAAAGTAGAACGATAGTAATGCAAACGAGATGATGACTTAAGAAAAATATATTTTAATCGTACACAGAACGAGTACCTAGGAATAACGGAGCGGTTAGTGATCACGCCGCTAACGGATCGGTGCTACATCACGCTGTCGCAAGCCATCGGTATGAGCATGGGTGGCGCGCCCGCCGGGCCCGCCGGCACCGGCAAGACCGAGACCACCAAGGACATGGGCCGCACGCTCGGCAAGCTCGTCATCGTCTTCAACTGCTCCGACCAGATGGACTTCAGAGGTACGACTGCATCAACATTGTACAACATCATGTATACAACTTGTGTTCTATTCACGTAACATAAGGGTAGCTACACACATAGTCGATTCGGCACATTTGATTCGGTATTTTAGAAGAAATTTAATCGGACTTCTTCGAAAATACCGAACTGAATGTGCCGAATCGACTATGTGCGTAGCTACCCTTACTTTTTACACAGGCTTGGGCCGCATTTACAAGGGCTTGGCTCAGTCGGGCACGTGGGGCTGCTTCGATGAGTTCAACCGTATTGAGCTGCCTGTGCTGTCCGTGGCTGCACAGCAGATCTACATCTGTCTCACTGCCAGGAGGGAGAAGAAGGACTTCTTCATATTTAGGTACGACAAGACTACCATGTATTCAGATGACTAATTATAATTATTTGTCTAAAACGAAACAGCGAAACAGTACTATTGCTATTTATCATTTTAGTGACGGTGACACAGTGAGTTTGAACCCGGAGTTTGCGTTTATCATCACCATGAACCCTGGCTACGCTGGACGACAAGAACTACCAGAAAATTTAAAGATTCAGTTCCGCTCCGTCGCAATGATGGTCCCGGACAGACAGATTATTATCCGAGTCAAGTTGGCCAGCTGTGGATTCAAAGATAACATTGTGTTAGGTAATTATTATACATTCAAATTTTTTGATTGGTGCTTTTGCAAGATTCTTTTCTGTTAAAAACATTTCAGCTCGTAAGTTCTTCACGCTATACAAATTGTGTGAGGAGCAGTTATCAAAGCAGGTGCACTATGACTTTGGTTTGCGGAACATTCTGTCTGTGCTGCGAACTATGGGCGCACAAAAACGAGCGAATCCGGATAGCACTGAGGAGAACATCATGATGAGAGTACTGAAGTAAGTAACTATGAGTATTTATATCTTACATAACATATTTAAATAAAAAAATATCTCATTTCAATATCTAACTTTACAGGGAAATGAATGTGTCAAAATTGGTAGATGAAGACGAACCGCTGTTTATTTCTCTGATTGAAGATTTATTCCCGGGTCTAAAACTAACTCAAACCGTTCAAAAGTAAGGCTTATAAAATAGTCAAAATGCAATATATTACATACCTACCTACTACAATTCCTACTACATTACAATCTTGACTTGTTTAAATACATAGATCTAACTTTTCAGAGTCATGCAAAATGCAATAGTAACAGTAACAGAACGAATAGGGCTTGTGAATCATCCAGACTGGAACTTGAAGATCATACAATTGTTTGAGACGTCCCTAGTGAGGCACGGCTTGATGACGATGGGACCGACCGGCTCCGGCAAGACTACTTGTATACATATGCTAATGGCAGCGCTTACCGAACTCGGTAAACCACATAAAGAAATGAGAATGAACCCTAAAGTAAGTATATAAATCATTGTATTTAGGTACAAGCGGGCGATTTTTGTCGGAAGTTTGTGAGGAATTTTTGAAAATCAAAATCATATCCTTCACGGCCATGTTTGTATGTGTTTGTGCTTTTAGTTTATTCGAGGTATATTTGTTTCCGCCATTTTATATTTTCACAATTCGTTGTAGGCAATCACCGCGCCTCAAATGTTCGGTCGTTTAGACGTAGCAACGAATGATTGGACAGATGGTATATTCTCTACTCTCTGGCGAAGAGCTTTAAAAGTTAAGAAGTCTGACACAACTTGGATCGTTTTAGGTAGGTATTGGTTATTAAGATTGAATGCAGGGTAACCTGTATTGTATACTAAGTAAATGCATCATGCAATTTACTTATGTCTCGTATGTTGGTCATGCAGATGGTCCAGTGGATGCTGTGTGGATTGAAAATCTGAATTCTGTATTGGACGACAACAAGACATTAACTTTGGCTAATGGAGATCGTATCACGATGGCTCAGAACAGTAAGCTAGTGTTTGAGCCAGACAATGTTGACAACGCGTCGCCCGCTACTGTCAGCCGGATGGGCATGGTGTTTCTGTCATCTTCGGTTCTTAAATGGGAGCCAATTTTAGAGGTTTTTATTGATATTTTTATTATACCTATACTGAGAGCAAGGTGTATTCACTACTGGTTATTTCTACAGACCTTCTGTCTAGAAGAAACGACTATCTATGAAGGGAGTCTTACTAAGAACGATTTCCATCCGATATTAGAAACAGATTTCGTCTCAAAACATATTTATTTATTTCTTATTATTCACCTTTGCTAAGAACAATTTACACGAATATGTTATAATAAGGACTAACTAACAAACACACTGTACAATATTTAGTATAATAGTAGATAACTTATCCTTTGCTGCAATTAGAGCACTGTAAATTTATTTAAATCAGCGCTGGTTGAAAACGCGGGAACAAAGAGAAGCCGATGTTCTGCGGAATGCGTTTAAGAAAGTCTATAATGAGGTGCATATATACGTACAACAAAAGCTAACGGCCAAAATGAAACTTCTAGAAGCCATATACATCAGGTATAATATGCTGTTAATAAGGGTCACACCTACTACACGAAAAGGTTTACTCACGCTGAGTGTTCAGCTGGTGAATCCAGCTTGGTAAAATGTGTAGTAACCTTTTTGTGTAATAAATTAAGTTCTGTATTGTACACTACTTAAACATACGCACCGCATCGTGTCTTGATGTGTCCTTGTGATGATAGACGTTATTGAATGTTTGAGATTGTACCTCACCATTATATTTCTTTTTCAGACAATGTTTAGATGTACTGACTGGATTACTAAAGAATGAAATACCTAGTGGCAGTGAGTAGTAGTTAGTTATTTTAGATAGAGTTGTTTTGATTTACATTAAAAAAGTATGTTTAGCATTAATATAACGGCTCTACACTATATTAATTAAATTTTTTATGTGTCGCATTATATAGAGGCTCATACGGATCGCCACCTGGAGCGCTTGTTCATCTTCGCCATGATGTGGTCTCTGGGCGCGGTGCTGGAGCTGGATGACCGCACACGGATGGCCCAGTTCATGACTAAGCTGCCTGGCCGAATGGACTGGCCTGGTGCCAAGTCTAAGGAGTGGCTCATGCCATTTGAGTACAGAGTTAACGAGACAGGATTTTGGGAGCACTGGTCAGTGTCGCATGTTGTGTTACGTTATATAAATATTAAATAGTGGTTATAGATATTTTATAACATGTTATAACGACAGGTCTCAAAGTGTAGAAGATTACATTTACCCATCCGACAGTATACCAGAGTATGCATCAATTCTGGTGCCGAACATCGATAACGTATGCATTACATTCTTGATCGACACCATCGCCAAACAGAACAAGGCGGTGCTACTGATCGGTGAACAAGGCACTGCCAAGACTGTCATGTTGAAGAGTTATATGACGAAATACGACAATGAGGTCAAACTGTTCAAAATAATTAACTTTTCTTCCGCTACTACACCGAATATGTTCCAAGTAAGAGCCCAGGGTTATTATATATTTTTTTAAATTTTATTTAAAAAAAATAACCTGTTTATTGTTCTTTTGTAGAGAATTATTGAGTCGTATGTAGAAAAGCGAGTCGGGATGACGTATGGTCCTCCAGGCGGTAGAGCAATGACGGTGTTCGTGGATGATATTAACATGCCCGTAGTCAATGAGTGGGGTGATCAGGTAATGATCATCACATAATACCACCACATTGTATATCATGACCATGATCAATTTATAAACTGGTAAACGACGGTAACTTTCTAGGTAACAAATGAAATAGTGCGACAAATGATGGAATGTGGCGGATTTTACTCGTTAGATAAGCCAGGAGATTTCACCATTATTGCCGATATTCAAATGTTCGGCGCCATGATACATCCTGGTAATAATGACTAAGTATTATTGTAATATAGATATGAATTTATTTTGTTCAACACTTACACTACGTAACGAAACAATTTTTGAATTTATCATACCGAATTAATCTTCGTTATTGCTTTTATCCTTTTAACGTTTTGGAAGCTTTGTGGCCTTCGTGATCGAACTTCTTACTCTGAAAGTCCTGGGACCATGGAGGCTGCTGCTAAGAGAGAAATATTGTGAGGAGTGTCCTACTCTTCTTACGTCACGACTTATTATGCCGACTCTTATAATACAAAAAGGGTGGGTGGATAATGATTTTGTAATGTGTAATACAGGTGGTGGTCGAAATGATATCCCTCCACGACTGAAGAGACAGTTTAACATTTTTAATTGTACACTACCCAGCATTATTTCAATGGACAAGATTTTCGGTAAAATACTTTTTAAACTTGAATTACTATTATCTCTACTCTTTTAATATCAATTAATTTATAAGGTAATTTAATAAGGTGAGTGTGTCATATTACCTTTGATTATGTCTTTAGTTCTAAACTAAATTGACTTCCATTGGCTAAGCCCAAAACTCATGTTGGATAACTATTTAAATACTTACACTTCTAATATTATTTATATTTATATAATATTATGTATTTTAATTATGTACATTTTTTTATAGAGACAATAAGTGCTGGATATTTCTGTAAAAGTCGTTTTGATAAAATGATTGTGAACTTTATGCCCAGACTTGTACCAATCACTCGTAAAATTTGGCAACAAACTAAAGTATGTAAAACTCATGATAAATTGATTAATATCGTTATTGATAACAGGATTATTGATAACATAACTTATTTAATTTGTAATACAGGTTAAAATGTTACCCACGCCAGCTAAATTTCATTATGTATTTAACCTGAGGGATCTATCTCGAATTTGGGAAGGAATTCTTTTTATTAAAAACGAAGAACTACCATGTATTAAAACAGCTCTTAAGCTCTGGTTCCATGAATGCTTAAGAGTTATTTCTGACAGGTATTTGTTTTATCCATTACTAGAGAAAGATTGTGTTTATTGTAGTCTATAAAGTTATGTGTTATCTATTTAGATTTACTACATTTGATGACAAAGAATGGTTCATAGCGAATTTTTGGAAGACGGCCCAGCACGACCTACCAGACTTGGTGAACGATTTTCCTCAAGGGGAAACCTATTTTGTAAACTTTTTGCGTGAACCGATCGAACCAACTGGCGAGGAAGATGAAGATTTTAGTCTTGAAGCACCTAAAGTATATGAGGAACTACTATCGTTAGTAAAAGATAAACCAGTACATTTTAAAGATTATTTAGTATTTCGAATTAAAGTAAACAAAAAATTCTACTTAAACTATTATTCATTACGTGTTTTAGAAGTTTTCCAATTAAAAGTTTTATACAATTTTACTAATAATTTACAGTTGGGATTTCGTACTATCGAAACTTGGAGGGTTTCAAGAACTTTTTAATGAACAGATAAGAGGTTCTCATCTGGATTTGGTATTTTTCCACGACGCGATGGTTCATTTGTTCATAATATCTAGAATTATAAACACTCCACGGTGAGTTAATAAGTACTTACAGTAAATAGCAGCTGTAGTTGTACCACTTTTTATAATCTAATTTAATTAATTATTTCACAGAGGCAACGCCTTGCTTGTAGGTGTTGGTGGATCTGGAAAACAAAGTTTGACGAAATTAGCATCATTTATAGCAAATTTTTCATACTACCAAATAACATTAACCAGGTTAGTAATAAATGTAATTTCATTATTTAATTTTAAACACGACTAATGAGTTTTATCGTTTTCAGATCGTATAATGTAAATAACTTCATGGATGACATAAAGATTTTATACCGCATAGCAGGTCTGCAAGGACGCGGTGTCACGTTCATATTTACTGACAACGATATCAAGGATGAACAGTTCTTAGAGTTCCTTAACAATATTCTCAGCTCTGGAGAAATTGCCAACCTCTTCCCGAAGGAAGAAATGGGTAAGTAAGAGCTTTAACTAGCTATGTACCATTACATTATTATTAGTACATTCCTGTCCATCCAAAGGTTGCTTGGAAGAGATCGCTGTGTGCGATAAAGCCGCCCATTGTACCTAAGTATGATTTGTTACATGTACTGTTATATTTTTATTTGGTGTACAATAAAGTGTATAATAAATAAATAAATAAATATGTACGAACATTTGATAGAGTTGATCCGTCGGTCAATAATATTTTTAAAATATACATTAGGCTTGCAGATTTTACTCGTAACGGTTTAATTACGTGTATAGGATAAAATGGTTGAACATAATCAGAAGGTAAGTTATAAGTTTTGATAAGTTTCCCAAACGTTATTAATTTTTTTATCTTTCAAACCTCATAGATGAGATTTTGAACGAGTTGATACCTATTATGAAGAAGAATGCGCCTAGAAGGATTCCAGTGCCAGATGTTTTGTATGAATACTTCATTATGCGTTCAAGAGCTAATTTACATGTTGTACTGTGCTTTTCACCAGTGAGTATCAACAAAGAGTTATAAATCGTGCTTATAGTACAAGTCCTACTCAAACATGACCGGTTTCTTTAGGTCGGTGAAAAATTCAGAAGCCGTGCTTTAAAATTCCCTGGCCTAATATCAGGATCTACAATGGATTGGTTTCAAAAATGGCCTAAAGAAGCACTCATAGAAGTAGCGCATCACATTTTGTGGGATTTCCAGGTTTGTACCTTTCATAATAATGAGGGATAAGTTGTGTTTATCAAGATTGTGTTGCCGCCATTCTATAAAGTAGGTATATATTATGTATACATGAAACTTACAAATCCTATTACAGGTGGTCTGTTCTATAGAAACCAAACGTCAGTTGATTGAAATGATGGGCATAGTGCAAGATAATGTGGCAGAAACTTGCGTGGTTTACTACGACAGATTTAGAAGGCAGACACATGTCACTCCCAAGTCGTATTTATGTTTCCTGGAAGGCTATAAAGCTTTATACCAAGAGAAACATTCGTTTATAGCTGACTTGGCGAGAAGGTTCATATCCTAAAGTTAATTACTGCTACTTATCTCCTCAACTAAGATGGACTTAAATTTATTGATAGTCATTTGATTTTTTAGAATGACGACTGGTTTGGGAAAACTGGTAGAAGCTGCAGCAAGTGTGGACGTACTAAAAAAGGAGCTCGAAGTTAAGGAGTTGGAAATTAAAGATGCTACAGCTAACGCTGAAGAGGTTAGACTTTTATATCTTTGTAAGGTGATGTTCGTATGTAATAGCGTGTTTAGTGTAAGACTAAACTTGACACAGGTGCTAGGAGCCGTGGCGGAATCGCAAGCAGCGGCCGAGTTAGTGAAAGCAGAGGTGCTGGAAGTTAAAGATCGGGCTGTAAAACTTGTGAGCGTGATCGCAGCTGAGACTGCTGTCGCGGAAGAGAAGCTTGCAGATGCCAAGCCTGCACTAGACGCCGCCGAGGCCGCTTTGCTGGTACGTCTGATGTTCACGAGTGTGTGTCGTACATCACACTCTCTGACGTAACCACTCTGTTGCAGACAATTAACGCTGCCGACATCGCCACCGTCAGGAAGCTCGGCAAGCCGCCCTTCCTCATCACACTCATTATGGATGCTGTTATTTTACTGTTTAGGAAGCGAATTGACCCGATCAAACCAGATCCGGAGAAACAATTCTTAACTGCTTCTTGGTCAGAGTCTTTGAAAGTAGGTATCTGCCGCAAAATTTATTTTATGGGAAACGAATCTTGTATTTTATCGCATCAAGACTGTATTTTCATTAGTTGGTAGTTTCCGTTGAGATTGGCTGCTGTAGCTAAAATTCGGTTAGGACATTATTAGAAGATCTTAATTTTTTGTAGAAATTTTAAAATGTTTTACAGATACTACAATATTTTTTTGTTAATAGGTTATGGCGGATGCAAGATTTTTAAATAATTTAAAGAACTACCCAAAAGATGAAATTAATGCCGAAATGGTCGACTTGCTACAACCTTATTTCAATTACAGGTAAGTATAAAATAATTGCTTTCTACAAATTAATTTGAATTAAACTTTTACGAACGTTTACAACTTAATGTTTTAGCCAGTACACTTTTGAAGCAGCTAAAATAGCTTGCGGCAACGTTGCTGGACTCATATCGTGGACTATTGCCATGGCTCAGTTCTACGGGGTGAACAAGGATGTATTGCCCTTAAAGGCAAACTTAGCGGTAATGCAGGGCAAGTACATAGCAGCTAAGAAAGAGTTGGAGTCAGCTGAGGCGCAACTCGAGGCCAAAGAGGTTCGTTATGATTAGTATGTGATCAAAATGGTTAATTCTGGGGTATAAGAAATAATTCTAACTTTCTTTATTAACTCCGTTAGCGCGAGCTTGCTCACGTGCAGAAGCAGTTTGACGAAGCAATGTCGCTAAAGCAGGAAGTGCTGGACGATGCGGCCAAGTGTCAGCAGAAGATGGACGCCGCCACCGCACTCATCAGCGGACTTAGCGGGGAGCGCTTGCGTTGGACCGAACAATCCGCGCTCTTCAAATCGGAAATTGAACGTCTTGTTGGTGACATCTTGATATTGATTGGGTGCGTATATGATATAGGATATGAGTGCATGCAATGCGTCTAGTACCTTCTTAAAATAAAACGTATTAATTTCAGATTTTTATCATATTCTGGACCGTTTAATCAAGAATTTCGTGGATTGTTAATAAATAGTTGGCTCGGGGAATTATTGAGAAGAAAAATTCCCGTGTCCATGAATTTACAGGTTACAGAAGAGCTAACAGATACAGCTACGGTTCGTTTTAGTATTTAAGTGTTGAGTAATTTTTAATATTCGACTCCCCGTATCGATGAGATCCTCCCAAGATGAGATCTTGACTTCTTCTCTTCTTTCCGTGCTCTTTTGCAGATAGGAGAATGGAACCTATGCGGATTACCAACAGATGAGTTGTCGATACAAAACGGTATAATTGTTACAAAGGCTTCGCGGTTTCCATTGCTCATTGATCCGCAAACGCAGGGCAAGATCTGG
Source organism: Protodeltote pygarga (assembly GCA_936450705.2). NCBI lineage: Eukaryota > Metazoa > Arthropoda > Insecta > Lepidoptera > Noctuidae > Protodeltote > Protodeltote pygarga. The sequence goes on along the minus strand of OW388249.2, from coordinate 5,762,796 downwards.
ATTAAAAATATGGAAAAATTCAATAACTTAATTGTCACCACCCTTAATCATAAATACTTCAGGTGCAAGAAATCCTTAAATATTCACTATAATTTGATTGCACTACGATCTATCACACTAATATTATTTATGTTATTATTTCAGAAATCACGTAGAAGACTGCGTATCTTTGGGTAGACCAATGTTGATAGAAGACGTGGCTGAAGAATTAGATCCAGTTCTTGATAGCATTCTTGAAAAGAATTACATTAAAATTGGCTCTTCATTTAAAGTAGTTATCTTAAATTTTTGTTTAGACATCAATATTAACACTGATGAATTTCTTAGTATGCTTGGTGATGCTATGTTTATTTAATTTAAGGTTAAACTAGGAGATAAAGAAATAGACGTAACAGATGGTCATAAAATTTATATAACAACAAAACTACCTAATCCTGCGTACACTCCTGAGATCTCGGCTCGAACGTCAATTATAGACTTCACAGTGACCATACAGGGTAAGATAATACGAACTGAGGCAATAGAGTACAATAGAGGTATCGGACAATATTAGCAGAATACAATATTTCGGTAAATGGTAAACAAAAAAATCCGTACAAACTAAATAGCGCATAATTACTAGGTTTCAATTTATGTTGTTACTCAATTAACTTAACATTTTTGGAATATTATGATCGCGTTACTTCGTATGTGTTAATTTATAGGTTTAGAAGATCAGCTGTTAGGACGTGTGATCTTAACAGAGAAGGCGGAGATGGAAGCTGAACGCACCCAGCTGATTAAAGATGTAACTGCCAACCGACGCAAAATGCAAGAGTTGGAGGCAAATCTTCTGCACAAATTGACCACCATACAGGGCTCACTTGTCGAAGATGTTTCACTCATTCAAGTATTGAATACGACCAAAGCTACTGCCACTGAGGTAAATACATGTCGATTTCAATAATATTCGAGTTAAATGGATAGAATCCTAGAGAATAATCTGCCTGTTGTTATCATCTCATTGATGTCACACTAGGTAAGAGAGAAGCTGGATGTGGCTAAAGAGACCGAGCTAAAGATAAACTCGGCTCGCGAAGAGTTCCGTCCGGTGGCGACGCGCGGCTCGGTGCTGTACTTCCTGGTGTGCAACATGTCGCTCGTCTGCAACATGTACCAGACCTCGCTCGCACAGTTTCTCGAACGTTTTGACATTTCCATGGAGCGGTCACCACAAAGCCCCATCACCATGAAAAGGATTGCTTTCATAATTGATTATTTGGTAAGTGTACATTTGCAATTATGATTGGAATTCAATAGGAAAAACATAAGAAAAAAGTTATGACATAATATGTAAAATATTATTTATTTTTAGACTTTCGACGTATTTAAATATATAAGTCGTGGATTCTATGAGAAGCATAAATATTTATTTACGGTGCTGCTGACTTTGAAGATAGACTTACAGAAAGAGTACATAACATTCGAAGAGTTTCAGACATTTATTAAAGGTAATTTACTAACGAATAACATAATTATTAGTACAGATATATATTCGATGTATATTTTCTTGTTATGAAAAGGTTACTAATTTTGGTCATAAAACCCCATAAAGGTGGCGCTGCATTGGATCTTAACGCGTGTCCTCCAAAACCATACAAGTGGTTAACCGATATGTCATGGCTGAATTTAGTTCAACTGGCAAGTTTGCGACTGTTCTCAAACATATTAACTCAAGTTTGTAGTAATGAGAAAGGATGGAAGTCTTGGTTAGTATAAGCATAAATCATAATTATGTTTACTACTTTTTTTAAATAGAAGATACGAAATAATGCATACAGCAACAAGCTTTCCACCTATAATTAATATGCTGTTAGTCTGGCTGCCAAGAGAAGTTATGGAATTAAATTTCATCTTTTTACATATAAATTAAAGAAACAAAGAAAATAAAGTATAAATTAATATATTTTTTTAATCCTAAGAGGATTCATAATTTTTTTAAATTATTTTTAACTAACAAAGGCACGCTGGAGGCAAAGGATTTAATTTATTATTTTTAGATTATTTTTTTATTACAAAGGTTTGACAAGGAGGCGCCTGAAGACGAGCCGCTACCAGACGGATATCACACTCTAGACGTGTTCAGGAAGCTGCTGGTGGTGCGTGCCTGGTGCCCCGACAGAACTCTCGCACAAAGCTTGTGAGTATTACTTAAACTACAATTTCTAAAGTATCAAAAGATAAGTCATCAAAAGATTCTGTAATTTGGGTGGTGGGCATAAAATTAAAGTTAATAACAAGGACCAACTATGTATCGTATTAACCATTTTAACAACTCAATGTTTATTTTTAACATTTATAGTTTTAAAGTTATAAATTCTATGGAAAGAAAATTCAGTAGCGATGGAGGATTTTTCAAAAAAACCTCCATCGTAACTGAATTTTCTTTATCATACACTTAAATATACTTCATACACTTAAATCCACTGTACATTAAACTGCAGCAGTATGTAGAGAAAAATTTCAATAGTGTGAGCGGAATTACGAATAGCGCAATGTGCAGAACGGCTGGTGTATTTAAATAGGTCGCAGTTGCAGGTGCAAATCCTGCTATTTATCGTTTTTTTTTCTTTATACAAGATGTATAACTATTGTCATTTTGTAGGAAGTACGTTGTCCATTCCATGGGATCTCGGTACTCCGAAGCCGTAATAGTTAATTATGAGGTGAGACATGTCAAAATAATAAAAACAGTTTACACACCCATTTAGTTCAGCTGATTTTTAGTAGGTAAAGTTGTAAGTCATACTTATTTTTGGTTGTCACATTATTTTGAGCCCTTATACATACCTTCGGCCGTCGGTCGTCTTAATAATTGACCAATTTTAATATTACCCAGACTTTGATTATATTTAAATCTTGTATAAGATGATAACAATCACCTATGTATTAATTTTAAACAGTAGTTATAGGGTAGCCTATTCTGTTTAATTATAGTTGTAATCAAACGATGTGGGTAAGATTTTCTGAGTTAGTCAATATTGTAGTCGTAGTTGATAACTGTCATATAAATAGAAGGAGCTACATTTTTCTTTTTCCAGCACATGGTAATGGAATCTCGTCCATTAGTGCCGTTAATTGGCTTTTTGGCTATGGGTTCTGATCCGACGCCTTCTATTGAGATAACAGCTAAGCGGATGGAGAATCTTTGTTCGTCTGTATCAATGGGACAAGGTCAAGAGATACATGCAAGAAAACTTATTAAGCGTGGGTTGAAGGAGGTAATAGCCCAACTAATTTGGTCTCAGGAACGTTTCCAAGATTCTAAATAGAGTCCATCATTAGCCTTATAGGACATGTGGTAGAAACGTTTAATATGGTATCCGGAAAGGGTCCCAGATTTAGATTAACGTAACATCATAGTCTAAATTAGTTATTCAGTCGGTTCGATGTTCTCTAGACTTTAGTTATAGCAATCATGCGGTCCGCGATAGACGCGGGTGGACGCACCCGACTAGTCAAAAGATTTATTCATTTATTTAACACACACACACTTATATCTGTTGATGCCAAATTTCCCCACAAGTATCGTGCTCTGCATTGCGACGCTCTATTGTTCCGTCGATGGCCAACTGTGGTTACACAGTGAATATTTTTAAGCTCTGCTATTACTGACTATATTATTCACGTTTAGGGTTTGTGGGTATTACTACAAAACTGCCATTTGGGATTGGAGTACATGGTGGAGGTTATGGAACAGTTCGGCGAACTCGAGAAAGACCCAGACAATGTCCACGAGTTATTTAGGTATATGTACTTCTAGAATTTATTGTAATATTTGAGCAGTCAGACTGTTTAGCTACTTTTATAAATGTGTTATTTTAGGTTGTGGATCACAACAGAAGTACACCCAAAGTTTCCAATCACGCTGCTGCAAATGTCCATCAAGTATACTTGTGAGCCGCCTTCTGGTAAGATCACCACATAAGCGATACGTAACGTTTAAGTTTTTACACAACTATGGAGCTAGTATCAGAGTATGTTTGTTTCTAGGTATCAAAGCTGGTCTCATGAGAACCTACGATTCGATGAGTCAAGACTTCCTTGATTACAGCGACAGTCCTTTCTACTTGCCTCTTATATACACCATCTCTTTCCTGCATACTGTTGTACAAGAGAGACGAAAGTTTGGTCCTCTCGGATGGAATATTCCTTATGAATTTAATTCAGCTGACTGGCTGGCGTCCTGCATGTTTATACAGAACCATTTAGATTCTTTAGAACCAGGACAAAATGTTAGCTGGACCACCGTACGGTATGTTGTTTCCTTAAATCAATGTTTACTTTTGAGTCCAGTATTGCATGTTTATTTACCGTATTATAGTTATATGGTGTCAGCGGTACAGTACGGCGGGCGAGTGACCGACGACTATGACACGAGACTTCTAACAACCTTCTGCAAAGTATGGTTCTCAGATCAACTGTTCAGTGATAAATTCCAGTTTTACAAAGGATACGGAATTATGAAATTTAAAAACATTCCCGAGTACATTGAGGAAATTGAAACGATGAAAACTGTAGACCCGCCCCAAGCTTATGGATTGCACACCAATGCAGATATTACGTAAGTTTAAGTACCTTTTTCTTTGTCATAATATGCAAATGTCCGTATTAGTACGGATTCAGTTTATAAATGAGTTATCTATAATTTAGTTATCAGCGCAATACTACTCAAGAGCTTGTGGATACAATACTGTCTATTCAACCAAAAGAATCAAGTTCAGGAGGCGGTGAGACGCGCGAAGCGTCGGTCTACAGACAATCCAAAGAAATGCTTGAGAAAGTTCCACCTGATTTTGATACCCATGAAGTGTTTGCCAGGTACTGTTTAATTTTGGTTTAAATTAATTATAATGCTTTGGAAGATACGAAACGAATTGTCTCAGCACACTTAGTTCTTTAAAAATGCATTTGCATATGATAAATGATTTAAAATCTGCTTCACCATTGAAACCATTCAGGTACTCAAATATAGGTACACAGAAAATGTTATAAGAATCGGTTCAGCCGGTGTATTGATACGATGCGCAGATAAATATTTGTGGCAATTGAAAATATAATTTATTTATAAGAATTATACTTTATTTTGTAATTTTAGATTGAGAATATACGGTATACTAAATTCAATGGTGATTTTCTTGAGACAAGAAATCGATCGTATGCAGAAAGTCATCTCTTTAGTCAGAACTACATTGAAGGACTTACTTCTTGCTATCGACGGTACTATTATTATGAACGAGGTAATTATATCTGTGTAACACGCTACTTTGTTAATGAATGTTTAACGTCTTAATTCATTACTTTAAAAAAAAAGTAAAATAACAGAAGTTATAGTAACTTCGTTGTACTGTACTGTTATAGTAACTTAGATGGATATCCATCTTTGATATTTAAAGATATGTTTTGTTTAGGCACTTCGTGATTCCTTAGACAATATCTATGACGCCAAAGTGCCAAACATCTGGTTGAGGAGCTCGTGGTCATCATCTACGTTAGGTTTCTGGTTCACAGAATTTTTGGAAAGAACTGTTCAGTTTTCAACTTGGTGCTTCATAGGAAGACCCCATTCTTTCTGGATGACGGGATTTTTCAATCCACAAGGTAATTTCTGTAATCCTGATAAATAAATTAATAAGTTAATCAGCATGTAACTATCCCATTGCAGGGCACAGGCTTCTTCTCATACAAAAAAATAATATTTATATTAAATTAAATGGCTTTTTTGTTTGACTTTTAAAGGTTTTTTGACGGCTATGCGTCAGGAAGTGACTCGTGCGCACAAGGGCTGGGCTTTAGATATGGTTGCCTTACATAATGATGTTACCAAATTTTCTTACGAGGAAATCAAAGTACCACCTGTGGTAAGAGAATCATTTTCATTTCCATTGTATTTTTACTATAGAAAAAAAATTGCTCTTTAAAAAAACGGAATTGACCTAGACCAATTTCGATATATTTTGTTCCTTTAGGAAGGCGTATACGTCCACGGCGTGTTCTTAGACGGCGCAGGATGGGATCGTCGCAACCTTCGTATGTGCGAATCAACTCTGAAAGTAGTGTACACAGTCCTACCAGTCATACATGTGTACGCAATCAACTCGACCGCGCCCAAGGACTCTAAGCTGTATCAGGTATTTAGTAACCCATTTTTATTTTGATTGATACCTGTGTGCTTGGTCACACACAAATTCAATTTGTAAGCTACACTGAGTGCGACTTACAAATTGAATTTCGACAAACCATTACACGACCTATATACAAGAAAAATTTTTTTCGACATTAAGGAATTCCGATACGACTACATTTCGATAATTTAGTTCGAATTTCTTTTAAGTCTTGTTTTTTCTTTACAGTGTCCTGTGTACAAGAAGCCAGTACGCACTGGACTGACGTTCATCACTCCACTGTGGCTGCCCACCATCAAGAACCCTGACCACTGGATCCTTAGAGGCGTAGCCATGCTATGTGATATTAAGTAAATTAGATTATTAACCACTATCCCATCCTAATGTGATTCTGATATTAATATTAGCTGCCATGTTTCTATTTGTTAAAGAAACATGTGGATGTAGAGAAACGTACTTACAATTATTTAATTTTAAAACAGTTTTATTGAATAAACGAATGTAATAAAATTAAGCTACTGTAGAATTATTTTTGCCCAGAACATACAGTAATAGAAACCTTGATCAGTACGGTCAAATTCACCTAAATAGAAATTAACAGGTTATTTATAACTGTTTAATAAGAAATTTGAAAAAAACTACTATACGGTTGGGATTCCGATAGATATTATCTACCAAACGACCTAGGCGTAGAAAGAGGTTTATTTCAACTGTTTCTGGTGGAAAACGGTGGCTTTGTGGTCAGAGCGTCGACACGGTACGTCGAAGATCATGGGTCCGTTCACACCCGTGTCATTTTATTTTTATTTTTTTAAATTATTAAATATTTTTTTGTTATACAGGGTTATTCGTAAAACAACAATAATCCTTAAAAGGGGTCATTAAACTCATCATTATGAACTACTTTTACTATGGGACCAACCCTGAAATCGCAGAAAATAATCAGCTGTTCCATACATTTTGTTGAGTCATGTGAACATAAATGTATGGAACAGCTGATTTTGTGTATCTCTGCATTACCCTAAGTTAGCATTGCCCTAGTACAGAAAACCTATGGCATTATGGCCTTTGTACATTAATTTTTGTACGGAAAGTTTAAATACATAAATAAGTACACAGATTTTGTCGTTAGCGGAAATTACACAAAAATCCCAAAAAAGTATTTAGTCCCCGTATTTATTGAGAGCCAACCATTTTTTTGACTCGCGATAGTATTGGCTGGATAGAACTAAGCTGCCATTAAAAGTTTAAATTTTAAAATATCAACACGCGTAATGTTTTATGAGCTTATTGTCAATAACATTGTCAAATAACGTTGACCGAAGCGAAATCAAGAAAAAATTATAATATACATAATATTTTTAGCTTTTACTTTAATTGGGGAAAATGGATGAGGAAACACCACCAGCTGACGCACCAGTTGGTGAGCCAGCAGAATCTGAGCAGCCACCATCTGGTGAAGGGGCACCACCAGCTGAAGGGGCACCACCATCTGAAGGGGCACCACCAGCTGAAGCAGCACCACCAGCTGAAGAGAGTCAAATCAAACCTGAAGCATCTCATGCAACTTTCGGTAAAGAACTCACAGATGATCACTCTCGTGATGTTTCACATACTGCCATGAAGATCGACGAGATCAATAAATTAACCAAAAAGTCATCATCAACAACCAGACACAAGAGGTACGGGGGAGAACGAGTCATAGTCGACAAAACCACTTTGGAAGCTATTCTTGACGTCAGTTCTCGACTTCAACATATGCAGAGGAGAAGCAAGACGGGTAGCGGGGCGGGTTTAGGTCAAGAGTCTTATAAGGACAAGCAAGTAAATAAGCTGAATACCTAGAATTTTGTTTTATTTTTATCGTAGACGTACAGTGCTGTGTATAAACTTATTTTGTTTATAGGCTAAAGCTAAAGAAGCTCGTCAAAACCGTGTAGGTGGTGTCAAGACACAACATAAATATTTACTGGAAATTGCAGCTACCATGTTGAATAAGCCCCTTGATTTCGTAATGGTAAGTATGCACCTAAAATGCATCTGCCTTTCTTCATGAACAACGGTCAATATTTGCGACATTTTAGGCCTTATTTCATACCTGTAAACTTAACTAAACTTATACGGCTAGATTTATACTACTTGTATTTAGATTTCACAGGCTTCAAGTAAGTAAGGTTTCTTGTAAATAAACGTAATATTATTATTACCAGGAATAAAAACATAGAATAATAACTGTCGTGTCACTTTTATTTATTAAAAATTATTACGGTTTTACTCACGGATTGAAGTCGCGAATGCACGACTAGTTACGAACTCAAACAGAGTCCATTCTTAACAGCGAGTACCGAGTGTAGTTACGCGGTGGCGCCGGCGCCCGCGTCGTAGACCTCATTGTATTCCCAAAATCAATCCATGAGTAAGCCGTATTAATATTTAATAAATACACAAGTCTTTGTCCTTGCTGCTAGACTTCTAAAAGTTAGTAAGACATTTAAAAATGTCAATTAATAAGTATTTACAATAAAATTTTAAGCGACATAGATTATAAATCAGAAGCTTTGGCAAAAAGCGTAGTCGCTGATTACATGGTTGATAATTTCAATTTTTTTTATTGATATCATAAAACTTTATCAATACGACATTTTTATTATTATTTTCTCTCGACATGTCATTATAGTGAACAGAAGTGCCATGTAGGCTTATTGTTATCCACGTTGTGCTCACGGTCTTGCAGTTTTGAGTGTTTCACTGTCTTACCCATGGAAATGTCTGTACACCGCATTTACCGTCAGGTCAGATAGGTCAGAATCTCCCTCAGGTCAGGGCTCCCTGAGATGTGGTTAAGCTCGATGTGACGATGTCTGATTTATCCAGTCCATTGGGTATTGTAACTGGTCAGCTTAAACTGCACTGGCTCTTTCTTGAAAAGGTGTCCTCTGGTCACTTACATGCTTTGAATTTTTAATATTGTGAGTCGTGACAGCATAGATGTATGAAAGTTGACTGGCAAGTTTCTTCTTTCAAGAACCTTTGACTTTTCGTAAGTTATTTGCGTATTATAAATTAATTATCAATTACTCCGTGCCTAGGAAAGCATGTTAAGCTGTTGGCCTTACATCTGATCTCTCCTTTCTCCGGTCGTGTCGGATTGCCGTTCCATTGAAGAATTCCAGAGAATAAGAGAATAGATTTAAATATACAGCGACCGACCCGTGGTACAACTGCGATGTCCAACTGGTTGTACTACGGAGAAGTAAATTTACCCATGGTACACCCATGGTGCAACTGGTTGTTCTATGGGGAAATATCTTGACCAATGGTTCAACTCGAGTGAGTTGTTCTTTCCTTGGGCCAACTAGTTGTACTTCTGGGAATTGAATGTATCTATGGAACAACTACTGGTAATAGGTTAGAAGGGGACGCCATCTCCTTCGTGGTTATTTTTTTATAAACCACCCAGAAGTAGGAGCCCCGCTTCGCGGGGCTCCGTCGACCAAGCCCACCCTCGACCATGCATAGAATATTTTAAGGTTTGGTTAGATGCCATTTGAAATATTATTGATCCCCGAGGTCCAACCAGTTGGACATAATTCCACCGTTGTACCACGGGTCATAATCATAAATATCAGAAAAAAGAGTTGGACCATGGGTAAATTTACTTCTCCGTAGTACAACCAGTTGGACATCGCAGTTGTACCACGGGTCGGGAGTGAAATATACTCTCAAATTTCTTCACTCTTATAGTCCGATGCGCAAACACATCCAAATTCAATTCAATATCGAATTCAAATAATACAATACAATACAAATACTCTTTATTGCATTGTACTTTTCACATTATTACGATAGTTTATTAATACAATTTAATAAAACGTACAAAAGGCGGTATTATCGTTGTTTGCGTTTCCTTTCAGACAACTTTTGGGTTTTGGACAACTTTTATTAAAGGGGTCAACTGTCGCTGAATATTTATAAAAATACATTTAAGTACAAAATAATATAATATATCGACGGCGAATATTTATATCTATTATTGTAACATTACAGGATGGTGTTTATGATGCAGATATCCATATTGAGCTATTAGATAGTGCAGTTGCTGAAGGTGGCAGAAATTGTATCATTTTATGTCACTCAATGCTTCCGCCGGTACCCATGGGTAAATTTTGTCACATTTTACTGTTACGTTATTTTAGGGTTTACTTACGGTAGTTGTTTTACTGATTGACTAAAATTCACAGCAATCACACCAATAATGGCGCGATTACACTTGGTCGTTAGCCCGAATTCGATTTTCTATGGAATTCGGGTAAATGACAGAGTGTCAATAAACGGAGTCAATTACGCCGGTTTCGGCCAAACGCATCCGGCTTCATCGATTCATCGTTCTATTGCGATGACCAGTGAAATTAATGCATTGGGTTCCCGGATTCGAGTAAAATCATTCGAACATCCGAATACGATCTAACGACCAAGTGTAATTGCGCCATAAGAAATGTTTTCACAGTCATACCGCTGGTTTTACTTACAAGTCTTATATCGGGCCGGGTAACATTAGTAGTTTTTATGGTGGTAGACCAATTATCGATTCACTGTTAATGCATCTGCGTTGTTTCACACGGTTCGTGTACAGAACCGGAGGCCTAATTTCCCTCAAAGGCCGGCAACGCATCTACAATGATTCAGGTGTTGCTATGGGTTGACTTACCATGAGGTGATCCTATATGTATTCAAAGAAAGCTTAGAGTATACATATTTTATTTTGTCATAGAGACGTATTTTATCGGTAACATTATAATTCTTTAATGCATAAATCAGTTTCCTTTAAACCAAAAGTGGGTAATTGCATGAATGATTTACGTTCTATGTATACTTCACTTGCCACTTTTCATGCGCAAGACTTAGGTATAAATTGGAGCATTTTATTCTAATTGTATATTTAGTACCCGAAAATACCAGTCACAAAACTTTTTTAATTTTTTTTATTTAACATTCTAGAATCTGGTCGGTTTGTGCCCAATCAGAAGGGTAAATTTGAGAGAGTATATTTATCGGACGGAACAACTATTGGCACTGAGGGAAAGTGTATTGCGATGTACAGATTGAAAAACAAAGCTCTTGACGTGAGAAGTATTGGAGATGTAAGTTATAATTCACAGCTTAAATAAGAAAAGATTTTAAGACACGTAAAATATGGTGAATTTATCGCCCCTCCTTCGGTCCACCAATGAGACCTAAAAATCGACAATTGCGCAGGCAAGGTAATAAACCTTCTAACGATATCTGTGTTTCATTGAGGTACTCAAATTATTGCTAAAATTACCCATACCTACTCCATTATAATATTCTGTTTCCAGGAATATTTTTTCGTTTTGTTTGATATGAATCCAGAAACCGATAATGTAGTATCAAGTGTATATAAGACATTGAAACGTATATATATTCCGTCTCTTATGGTATGCAATGCTTGGGGAGATGTTAATCCTCCTAATCCAAGCAGTCAAGAAATCAAGAAGAAATACATTTCAAAGATAATGTTGTTTATCGATTATCTTGAAAGTAAGTGTATTTTTTATCTGTGTCCATGAACTCTAATGAAAACACCAGCATCCTTAAAAGGGGTCATTAAATTCATTCTGATGAACAACTTTTACTATGGGACCAATTCTGATATCACAAAAATTCTTTTGCGACCCCTTTTAAGGATGCTGGTGTTTTACAAACAACCATGTATATTAATAAGTCTGATGCTGAAGAGTGGGGATGTACGCAAGCAATTTTTTTCACTCTGGCAAACGAAATTTCTTTGTGACAGAAAGGAATAGAGTTATAAGATTTCTTGAAGTTCCGTGCAGGAAGACCATCTCCATGTAAAAAGTAATCTTAAAGTATCATCGCCACATATCTTAAAGGGTGGCGATGCCTTGTGTATGAATATTTATTCTAATCAGTACAAAATACCGAGTTAGTTATTAAATCGTACCAAAAGGTGCGTAGTACGTAGTACTCGTAATTTTTATCATAGATTTATCACTGAATTGTAATAAGATTAATTAACTAATTTGTAGATTTCTGGGTCATACAATTCTGTCGTTTCTTTGCGATACAATTTCCGGATTATGTAGTATGTTTTCGATTATAATTAGGGCAAAAAATAATCATTATTGTTGTAGGCGGCGAGTGAGGTGACCTGTGAATTTAAGGGTATAGGGTTGTATTAGTATGTAGCTAAAGTGTGGGCGTGTAGTAGAGGGTGATTCCAAACAGAACAACATGAAAAAGAGTTACTACGCTTTAAGTAGAGATCAGGGGTTGTTCAGTCAACCGCAAAATTATGTACACATGTAGAGGAATTCAAATGATTATTTTTTCAAGTACAGTATTAATTTGTTAAAAAATATATAACCTAAGTATTGGTAAATATCTACTGATGCTTACTGCAATATTTTTACATTTTAAATAGGTACGCGTTTTTCTAGAACGGCTTTTGATAAACTCTACATGTTTACATGTTTTCGCTCGTGACTGTTCATATGTAAAGGATTATTATTTATTTCAGAAACTAAAGTAGATTTGGATTGTTGTACAAGATTCAAAATTAATCTTTCTTTATACGAAGATGAGTTGTCTGATTCGGAAAGAATGAAAACGGCAATGACAAAGAAAGCAGTAATGGAGGAAATATGTTCCTACGTAAAACAATGGATCAAGCAAATAACAATGGTAACATTATTCTTTTAAATTTTAACTGTCATTTTCAAATTTAATTATAGGGCAGGAGGTCGATTTGATTACGATTTTTCAAATTAATATTGATGACAAATTTTTATAGCGAGTGGTCCTTCTTACACAAATTATTGCCGATAAAAAGCATCAAAGTACGGAATAAGTAAAGATGATGATTATATTACAGTCTACTAACTTATAATATCCAGTAATAATTTTAAGAAGTACCAAAATATTTCCACCAAAAACGTTTCATTCAAAAGTGTAGCAAGACTCGCAACGTTTTCACTCTTAAAAGTTATGAGATCTCATTTGAAGCTAAGCCCTGGGCCCTGGGCTAGTGTACCTACATAATGGATAAGATAGCCCACTTCTAGGATAACTCTCTTTCATTTATTTACAAAATGGGTGTATTATACCTGAGTAAATTTATAATAATATTTTTTTAATATATAATTTATTCCATTTATTTAATTATATTCCAATAAAATTATATATTTAAATACATAAAAAATTAAAATAAATTTATTTTGTTACTATTATTATAGGTATTAGTGCAAAGTCAGCAACTGAGACGTGAATCGTCTAATATAGGACCTCTAGCTGAAATTGACCACTGGCGACGTCAGCTGACCACGTTTACATCCATAATTGAGCACATCAAGAGTGAACCAGCCACAATGTATATACATATGTTAATACGGGCGAAATCAAAATTGTTAAAGGTACTTATGGCCGATATGATTTTGTTCAAGTTTGGCTTCATTATTAATTAATTTAGTACCGATTTGTATATTTCTTTAATTATATATTTATTAAATTTAGAATTTTAATCTAAATTATTATTATTACAGAAATGGAGAAAGTTGGATAATCTAGTAACTGATTATTATAATGAAGCGTATGATAACGTCAAATACTTGTACGCTTTAGAAAAGTTTTGCGAACCATTGTACAGGTAAAGTTACTTCTTATATGTGATTATTTAATACTAGCTTCCATCCGCGACTTCGTCCGCGTGGTATGTTGATAAGTTGTAGCTTATCTGTTATTCATGTGTATAAAATAAGTATATTACTGTAAAGTTTCATCAAAATTCGTTCAGTAGTTTTTGCGTAAAAAGGGAAACAAACATCCAAACATCGTCGTATTACTCGTATTTCATTATATTCTACGTATTGTATACTTTTCAGAGCAGTCTTGGCACTATATTTATTATTCGTTAACCCCAAACATCCAAAAATATTGCTTCTTTGTTTATACCTAATAAATTTAGGTAGTATTTATGATTTAAATGATTAAGAGAATAAAAAAAATACATTTTTTACGATTGATCAAAGACATCCCTTTAAAAATCTACCATAAGTTCTTATCAAACAGCTAAATTGGGTAACAAAATGACACGTTAGTGACGTCATGTACAATAAGACAGAAATATTTTACAATAGAACGTACGCTCTGCTTCACCCTCTCAAAAACGTAATGACGTACCGAATTTTAGACACTAATAAGAAAAATATATTTTCCATAGATGCGACCCGTCTTCCATGCAGCAGTATATTCCAGGATTAATTTACACTATTCGTATGGTATTTGCAACGTCTCGGTATTATAATACTACTAAACAGATATCCACGTTGTTGATGAAAGTCACCAATCAAATTCTCAACACATGCATGGATTACTTAACCAATAACAGAAAAAAGAATGTTTGGAATCAAGACAAACTTAATTTTATACATAAAGCTAAAGTAAGGAGCTTTTAAGGTAAAGTTAATTGAAAATAAATTTAAAACTTATTAACTTAAGGTATATTTTGCAGCTGTGCCTAAATCTGTACTATTTTTATCGTGAATGTTATTTTGAAACTCAAAAAGAAATGAAAGAGGCCCCCGATGAAAGGCCTTTCGATTGCTCGGAAATGTATATTTTTGGTAAATTCGAGACTTTCCGGAAAAGGTTGATGAAGGTAAATATGAGCTGAAACGACACTTTATCAATGAGGCAGCCCTGTGATTAAATGGTAACATTTTTTGTTATAGATAATCGATCTATTTCAAACATACATAACGTATTATGTTTTAAATAAAACTACCTTGGAAGGTATTGAGGAATTTGCTACAAATTTCAACAAACTATTTAAGTCAATTTCGACGAAAGGTTACGACCCACTAGATCACAGGTTGGTTATTCATTATTTATTGGTACACAAAACAAAGATACGTCATTATACACGGTTATTTCTAAAACACTGACAATCTGAAAAGGGGTCATTAAGCTCATCATTATGAACAACTTTTACTATGGGACGAACCCTGAAATCGCATAAAAAATCAGCTGTTCCATACATTTTGTCAGTCATTTACAAATAACCCTGTATAATAAGCAAACTAAGAAAACCTAATAACATGGTAGACTGTGTTTTCAAAAAAGTACGTGTACGACATACAAGTATGACATACAGGTGACAATCTGAATAATAAATTTATTTAACTATAATAACATTAATAATTAATTTATTTGTTGAATTATTGTATCACACATTTTATAATTATTGAATTATCTAATACATTATTGATTAATTATATTTAATAAGCTAACATGTGCTATGCCTATAACATGTAAAAAAATTCACAAAAATATTGATTGATATATAAAGATTAAGTACAACAGTGACTTTTAAAATTGGACTGATAATAACTTTCTATTTAATTAATTTACACAGACAATGTTTTTACGAGCGAATTGTTATAGATGTCAGGCACATAATTTTTCTTATTATATTATAGATTTTATAAATTCATCTTCATACATTTTTCGTAAAATAAATCTTTTTATGAAACAGGCGACCAGATTTTGATAAAGACTACAAAACATATAAGGATGCTGTTGCCAATCAAGAGTTGTTATTAGAGAACTTTATGATCAATGTAAATATTTATTCATTTATTTTTATTTTTTAAGTATCCAGTATTAAACGCTTACGTTAAAATATGTACTGCTGTTACTTCTAAGCATAGTCAACTTATTAAAAGTGAAATTTCAGAGCATTAAGAAATGTCCCACGACAGAAATTGCATTACATCTCTTAACTAGATTTGAAAAACTGAAATTGGAGAGTTTATATCTCGAGGATCAATACTATGACCTAATAAGTACTTATACATCTGAAATAGAAGATTTGCGGGACAGGTAAATTATTTCATATTTAATTTAATTTATTAGTCTTCTTATAATTTATTAGCAACAGTTGGGGTTCTAAGTTCTAATGGTCGATTCAAAAGCAGTATAGACGCTTATATGCAGAGAATATTCTAAGGATTGAATAATTTTGATACCTTTCTTCAACATCTAAGTTCAATGGTGCACAAACAGCGACGCTAACATTGAATGCATTCTCGAACGGACTGGAGCGCTCATGTAGACTTCAAGTGAATAAAATATTTCAGATACAACGAGCTAAAAGACCGTCCAGAAATGCCAAGAAATATGCCGCCGGTGGCCGGACGTATCATGTGGATCAGATTTTATGATAATAACCTTAAAATACCCATGGAGACATTTAAAAACCACCATGAAGTTATAACGCATATGGTATGTAACGGTATTGGTAGTAATACAATGACAGTTCTTATAAAAACAATCAATAAGGTGTGTCTAATATTTACCAAATTTTAAAAGTTGAAAAAAATAAGATTGCGAACATAGGCAGAATAAAATTACGCACCGGAAAGATCGGTGGTGTATCTGAATTGCAGTGCCACCAACTTGTCTCTTAAGTCGAAAAAAATGAAATTTGCCGAAGACTATAATGTATTGTAAATCTTTAGTTTATTATAAACTTTAGTTTATTGTAAACATTTATTTTATTGTAAACTTTTAGTTTATTGTAAACATTTATTTTGTTGTAAACTTTAATTTTTGTAAAGTTTTAGTTTATTGTAAACTTTGAGTTTATTGTAAACCTTTAATCTCATTAGTCTTGCTTAGTATCTACATTACTAGGGATATGTTGTAAAAGTGTTGTGTCATAAAAAAATTGTTTTCATGTTACAGAATACACAACGATGCATCAAGTTGTATAATGTTATGACGATTGTATTCACTGAATTTGAATTGATTTATCATATGGCTTGGGCAGAAAATGTCGGACAGGTAGGATTTATAAGATTCCTCAGTTAAAATCAGCGCAAGCAAACATCTTGTAAAAGTTTTATTCTAAATTTTATTTATTGTTTGTGCTGAGTAAAATACCTGTTTTTATTTATCTAGTATTTATGAATAATTTGATTGCTGATTTTTTAACATAACTTTAAGTAGGCACCTAAAATTTGGTTGGTATTTGTTTTTAAGATGATGTTTGCTACAATATATTTCATAAAATCATATTTCTTGAAACATTGTTTATTTCCGGCTTTGCCACTAATATCGAACGTATCCATTGCGTCCAATGCGACGTTACATTACATTCGTATCTACTTTCATGGTTTGATTACATGTTGAAATAATAACTAGCCTAAAAAGTAATATAATCAACAATCTCTCATAAAACAGATTCCCTGAAATAACTTTTTAAACGGATTTCTCTCGTGTATATTTAATTATAAATTTCATAACATGATGTTTTGAAGACTTTAAAGTCTCCATGATCGCAGGGATTTTCAAAAGTTGTTTCTTATGTACAGTAATTATATTTATTAATTATACATTCTTTTATTTTAGTTGCGATTAGGATTGATAGTTCCACTCTTGGTTCGTCATCCGGAAACGAATATGTATACAATTAACTTCAGCGTTTACATACCAGAGTGCATAAGAGAAATCGAGTACATGTGGCAGTTTGGACTAAGTAAGATCTTAGTTGTTACATAATGTTGCTTCATAGGGTTCTATAGCCATATATTCTATATATATAATTTCATTCTGTCCGATCGTCCGTCCGTAAAATTAGAGGTAGCACTCCGAATAAAGCACTGAGGGATATAATTAATAATCCCAGTGAGTGCAATTTTTAAACAGGTCTTGAAAAATGATATCGAGGTTTATAGATATAATTTATCACACCTCATAACTAGCAAATCTCATCAAATCTGACCTTTCTTAGTGGACGTCTACATGTTATTAGATACATATCTGCCAGTTTCAAGTTTGTAGGCTATTTTGTTAAAATAGATAAGGTATTTTTATTGACTCGGTATTGTTTGCATGCAACGCGCATAACTTCAAAAGGGCTGAACCGATTTTGGTGTTTTTTTTTTGTGTGGGTTCCTGGATAGTTTATATTTGGTTTATATCTGGTATCGATATAAAGTATTCAATAAATTATTATAAATATTTATTAAATAATTACAGGTGTGCCTGATGGGGCACAAATAGTTGCATTTTGTAAAGATAAAATATTAGGAAACTATGAGAGAATCAAACATTTGGTCGACAGAAACAATCAAATTAGAAGGTATGTATTCAAAAGTATCGTGGAACTGAATAAGGTAGTAGAGTAAGATAGAGTGGACGCGGAAGGCTGAAGGGTGGGTAGCGAATATTATAATTATGACATATTATGGCGTTGCAACAATCCCGGTATTAAGGGAATATTCAAATACGGCTTTTTAATGGCTTAACCTTGATTAATTTTTAATTTATTTTTAAACCTCGAGAGCGTAGTTAGTTATTCTTTTCAACAGGTGTACCTAACTCATCACTCCTTAGGGGACGGATGTATAGATTAGGTGTTGTGGTGCAACTTGGGAAAGGTCTATGACCAGTATTCAAAAATCCAGACCCACCACAGTAAACAAACAAACAATATCAAAAACAAAAGTACAAGCCTCTTTTAAGATCGGGGGCGATGAGGTTGCAGTTAGTTATTTAAGAATCATCATTCCGTGTTATTTTATTTTTTTATACGAAGTTTGCTAAAGATCTTGTGAAGATAAAATACCTAGTACATAATTCTAAATAACTGTTTAAAGGGCGATATATATAACAAATGTCATACTACTAAATACTCTTTATTACAGTAATCTGGAGTTCTGATCCTTTTTTGAAGTTAACGAGTCGGGGCGAAGCCGTAGACTCCACACAATTAATTACTATTTGGTTTTTTGTTGAAAGATAGTTTTAAATGGATTTTTTTTATTACAGGAGCATGCCGAAGCTATACCTACCATTATTACGCGCACAATTAATAAAACTGGAGAAAGCATTTCAGCCTGGTTTTTCCACTATAACATGGACTTCTCTAGAAATTCCCGCTTATTGCGAAAGTATTGAAAAAGTATTAACAGAAGTCGACTTGTTTGTTAAAGAGGTAAAATAGCTATAGACCTTAGGAATAGTAGACAGTAAATTAATATATTATATTATTTAAAAATATATAATTATAAATTATAATGACAATAAAGTTCAGGTCTATGGGACCAACGATACCAACGTTGGCGTAAGACTATTTGTAGTCCAATTTAGTGGTCGAGCCATGTTGTTGTTTTCTTAGAAATGTAACTTTCGTGGCAAAAAAGCTATCGTAAGAGCAATTTATAATGCACATTTGCACTCAAAGGATTTCGACAAGTAGGAATGGAGCCCGTCTTCGTGTATTAAACTATTTCTACAGATATATTTATCACGAACGCGTCACAGCAACGTTACGACGGCGACGCTTAGGGTTGTAGTACACTCACGATTATCAAATTTATGATAACACTTTTCAATGATAACCTGTAGAACCGTTAATCGAGTGACAAACTCCTTTTAAGGTTATTGACATGAAAGAAGCCCGTATAGATGGGATTATGAAGTCTATTACTGAGTCTATGCTCATTTGGTTACCTGAAACTGCAGTAGATCCTACATTCTTCTATGAAGAAAATCTTGTAAGACGAGATGAAATAGGTATGTGTTAAAACGGTTCTTGCATTGCATTGATTTACTTATAAATAGATGTCATACCGCGCTCAAAATTGCCGGAACTAAAAGAGATATAAAGTTGTAAAAGAGAAATAATACACTCGACGTGAGACATGCGTAAAAATTAATTTTGAATAAATGATTTGATTTTCTAAATTTTATATCAAAATTAAGCTTTGTAGACATATGTTTACTTGTGAATTTTGCATTTAATCCGATGCCCATTTGTTTTGAAGGCCGTGAGCGAAAGTAATGGATAGGTACATCCATTATCATTTTTAGAATATTTACTTAATAATTATAGCATAGTAAAAAAAATGTTTTATATTTATCAGCTATGGAGATTCAACAAAAATCATGGAATGCGGAAATAGCTGTGACAGAGCTCGTAAATAAATTTATTGATAGTGTACCTTCTAAACAAATAAAAGCATTAAAGGATAATTGGTAATTATATAATCAGTTTTACTATCATGTTTTTTACGAGTACCACTAGACCGTGTATTGTCTACATTTATATCTGCAACAAATTTAAAAATTGAAAACAAATAATCGACGCCTACTAAAACTGCTATAGATATCGTATTTTTTTTAAGGTTGGATACTGAAAAAGCTTTGAAACAAGTAACTTCCGCTACAAAAGAATATTCTGGAGACGTAGGTAAAACAGTTTTTTGAAACATTACACACATTCTATTTTTTTGACGACGACTCCATGGTATGACTGCACCCCTGGTATCCCTTTCTGTTTGACAGTTTTTATGGAGATAGAGGAACCAGATCGTTTCGAAGTGACACCTATGATCAACGAATGTAATGAACTGTTCGCGTATTTTGCTACGAAGTTATTAGAGGCGCTAATTAGATGTACCAGACACAGTCTTGACGTGTTACGACGACGAGCTTCAGTCTCTAGGCAAGTTAGGATGACGCATTCTATTACTGCCAATACTAAATATACCTATCCTTTATTGAGTTTTTTTTACCCGATTTTCTCCAATATCGTGGATGCAGTTAAATCCCGGGCAGTGGCGTAGCGTGCCTTGGTATAAAAATTTATTTGGGGGCCCTTATTTATTTTTGTATGTGCACGTCGGGGGCCCCGGTGGCCCGGGGGCCCTGTATAATTGATACGGCAGATACGGCGGTAGCTACGCCTCTGATCCCAGGTTAAATATCTGTGGATTAGAGAAATGTTAGTCCCCGTACTTATTGATGACGAATTTTATATTAATACGATGGGATTGACATAGTCGCAAATGCGTACTTAAACCTTAAAATAAATAAAGATTTAAAAAAAGGTATTGAACTCGAAACCAAACGCAGAATTGTATATTTTTAATTAATATTTCCAATATTTATACAGTTTTCTAACGATGACAACTGATCCAGTAGAACAACAAAAATTGAAACCCCTAATGTTGACGAACATGTACCTACAAATACCAAGAATATTGATTAAACCAACTTTAGAAGAGATTCAGACTTGTTTCTCCCAGGTGATTATATATAAAACCTACCTATGCATAATAGTCCAGGCAACGAATGAATTATGGATGGTCGAAAAGTCGAAAGCAGAAATTTTGACTTAAGAACTTTGTTAGGACTAAAAGTCCACCCTTCCGAGGTAAGCCCGAGAGGGGGGGGGGGGTGGTGGAGAAAGAAGGTCCCATTTTTAGTTTTTTGCTTATATCTCGAAAACGGTGCATCGTACGAAATTTTGTTTAACTACACAATTAAACCTGATAAAATTGTCTACAACTTTAGCTTTCCCATTTTTTTTTATCTCATATCGTTGCCTAGCTATGAGCTTCAAAAAATAGCCGTTTTTCAAAATTTAAATGAAAAAAATTGAATGCAATACCTAGTGATTTTGGCTATTTCTTTGATTACAGGTGGTATTAAATTGCATAATCGATGTCCATCGCAATGTGTTTATGTGGGGCCAACAAGACTCAATAAAGAAGGAAAACATGGCTGGACCATCGCTGATGGCCGCAATGCGTAGCGCTAGCGGTACGATATCTGTTTTGCTTAATATCGATGTCGACTTCATTTTTTTATTTAAATCTTCTGCAAAAGAAAAAAAATTTTGATATTTATAAATGACTAAGTTAAAAGGCAGTTTATAAAAATATAATTATTAATTTTATTTGAGGTTAGCATGATAGTGCGATCAGCTCGAGTTGGGTTTAATAAAATACCAGCTCACTAATAGGTTCTAATTTTACAACTCCTACTGCCACCTACCGGGTCCAGTTGTAAATATAAACCATCCAGGGAAATTTCGACAAAATCAGATGGGATTCAATTTTATAAATTTAAATAGATATAAGAGCCATAATCCACTTTCATTTTCCGTTTTCAGTGCAAGGCAGTAGGAGTCGGACGGCATCTACAGTATGTGGAATAAGGAATTACTTTCGAATGGTGTCCGAGCATAAAGATATCGTCAGGTCTGTGATGGCGTTACAAGGAATGATGTACATGTACAAACCTGATATTGAGAAGTTGTTGAAGGTATAAATGAAAGGCGCTTTGATTAAGTTTTTTTTTATTTTTATTTTTAGACACGCCTGTATTCCCCAGAGGGGATAGGCAGAGGTGTGTAGTACACCCACGTTTCGCCGGCTGTGTAATAAGTCCCATGTAATAGGGGGCGAGCCTATTGCCATTAACCGGGCACAATTCCAGACTCCGTGCTGCTACTGAGAATTTCCTAATGGAAAAACCCAATAACACTTTGCCCGACCCGGGGATCGAACCCAGGACCTCGTGCTCAGCAGTCGCGCTTGCTACCACTAGACCAACGATGCAGCTTTGATTAAGTAGTACGTAGTAATTTAGTTTCCAATTTTTGAAGAACGAAAAAATAATTATTACAAGTTGGATTCGAACTCGCAACCTACTGGCTACCAACCTCCAGTCACTCCATTTACAGTTTTATAGATCTTTTAAAAAGCTGCCTAGGTTTGATCATGAACTACGCAGTTCACATCAATTGTTTGCAGAATTCGATCAATTTGCATTAAGAATATTTATTTATAAATACACTATAATGTATAAGAATGAAATAACTACTTACTATGATGAACATTCGATCATCATTTTCGATGCAGCTTTTTTCAGCTTTCCCTATCCACTACCTTTACTTTGTCTTTGATCTGCGCTACATTGTCTTGGCGTACCTACCTCTTCCTCTCCTTTTAATAATATTAGATAATATAAAAAAACGAAGAGACGAAACAATATGAAACTGTTCACATTAATAAATTATTATTTTATATTCATGTGTTGTAGGGCTATGGAAGATTTGCTCACTTATGGGCAGAAGACAGAGTGCAGCAAGTTCAAAACTTTGTAGATTCGAATCCCCTCAATGTTATAGTTAAGGACATGCTTAACAAATACGAGGCACAGACGGAAGAAGTCGAAAACTTACCCGCGCGACATATTATTGGTTCTATTCAAATTGATATGGGTAAGCATATTTTTGTTATTGAATAAATACATATCTTCTTCTTATCGTGTGGTTGGTGAACAACCTGGTATCAGAGTTTAAACCGCCCGTAGACTTTTGACATGGCTTTACACACCATTGAAAAATCTCTCAGGTGTGCTGGTTTCATCACAATGTTTTCCTTCACCGCTTAAGCAACTGATAATTAATTTTTAATACCCACATAACTTACGAAAAGTCAGAGGTGCGCGCCTTGGGACCGAACTCGAGACCTCTGACTTGTCAGTCAACGGTCATACCACTAGGCTATCAGTGCTTATACATATAAATACATATGAAATGATTTTGTTGAGTAATTAAGATACGATCTAATCATATTGTCCGCAGAACATATAAAATTGGCGTTACACCTAGAATCTATAGAGTGGAAGAGAGTGTTAGGTAAACTGCTATGTCTAGCTTATAAAGAACGAGTGCTAAAGATGATGCAGTTTATCAACGACCGCATGAAGACTCTGGGCAAAAAGATTAAGGATTTGGATGACGTCAGAGTGGCTATGATGTGCCTTGAGCTTATTAGAGAAGAATTCATCGGGTACAGATTAAATATTTCTTAAAACTATTATTAAAAGTAGTTGTTTTATGAATTTGTTATCCATTGTTAGTTTTTAAGTATCTACCTTGTGTTTGTGATAAAGAATTTAGATTTTAAATTTTGAATTTGAATTTTTAACGATAGAACTTTATAAAACAAGACCCGTATGTTGTGCACTTCTAATCTGGCGTGTCATTTTGGTACAAGTGGGGTCAATGGCATGCACGTTAAAGTGATTTTACTATAGATTCATGTACTGAATCCATAGTTTACATGGACATCGTATCGCCGTGTATAGACAGACAGTGTAGACTTTTATGTATATTTAGAAGTAGAATCAAATAAGACTAAGTTTCTATCCGCTTTTAGTATGGACATGGAGCTCGATTTGATCGAAGAAAGCTACGCAACATTTGGTGTATATGAGATCGATGTCCCTAAAGCTGACGCTGATATGGTCGACGGATTGCGTTTCGCTTTCCAGAATATGTTATTAACAGTATGTATATATAATTCTAGATATAATTGTCGTGATTGTTGAGAGTCGATATGATGAGATAATCATAAGTTTAGTGGTAGTTTAATACTTTCGGGAATATATTTTTTTTATATATTTATTCTTATAAGATATAACATTGTCCATCAAACCAAATCTAATACTATTAATCGCAAAACGAACAGAAATAGGTAATTTAAATGACTACATCATCTGTGTCCTAATATTTTAATCACTCTCGCAAGCCTACTGTCTATAAAATACAATTCGCGATATGCAGTGTACAATATTTAGATAAAACCATATAAATATATCATAAATCATAGTCAATCAAAAATCGTTACTACAGTGTGCAGAGTAAATGTTTTAAAAATATGATCAGTCTACAGCATATTGGCATCTAGTTGGGATTCTGTTGAATAGTTTATTCCTTTATACAGTCACAACAAATACAACAAAAAATAGTAGACATGCAAGGTCCGCTGCAGCAGGAGTTAACAGATGGCGTGGCTACGTTCTTGGAGGATGTACTTAAGTTTGATGCTGATTATGATGCGTATGGACCAATGACTCCCGGCCTATCAGCTCGGGAAGCCAGTGACAGGTATTAAAATCACTTAACTAAGTTATACAATAAATTTTCAATTTTTTTTTTCCGCTTTGCTTATCTTGCGTGTATGAAAATTTTATACACGCAGACATTTTATACATTAAGACAGAGTAAAGATAATATAGTCTCAAACTTTCGCGAACACTCAACATAATGAAACAATCCTGACGTTTCGAGTACTTTGCAGCGACCATGAGTGCTGCAAAGTACTCGAAATGTCAGGATTGTATTATCAAAATAAAAACGCGAATTATATCCGTTAAAAAGTTGTTTCATTATGCAGAGTAAAGATTTTTTTTTACTATTAAAATATTATTTTTTAGGGTTATATTGTTCCAATCGAGATTTGATGAATTGTGGAGAAGATTTGAAATGTATTCCAGCGGTGAAAAACTATTTGGTCTTGAAGTACAAGATTATCCTATTCTTCACCAGAAGAAAAAGGAGTTTAACCTGCTAAATAAATTGTACGTGATAAAATAATTTAGTAATCCTCTATATTATATTAATTAAAAAATGTACAAGATAGGTACATAGGTATACCTGCAGTATTTTGCAACAGTAAATTAATATAAATAACCGAAATTGCTTCATAGAAGAGAACATAGGAGGTTCTCTAGCTCTTAGCTTTTAGGATTAGGATTATTATTATTCTTAGCTTTAAATAAAGGAAAAGAAAACTACAACATTCACACAAATTCTCTTAATTTGAATTAGTCGTGTAGATGTCAAACTAAACAAATTGATAATCATTGTTAATCATATTTATGACGTTAATTCGAATAAAAATTTTGGTAAGTGGGCCTGTGTCAACAATATAGATGAATTCGAAGATCATCAATCAAGGAACGTAAAATATTAATGACATATTAAGTTGTTGTTCGTGCTAATAGTCAAATTTCAATATACAAAAGTGTTTTTTCATAAGGATATTAAATGTCAATCTCATCGTTAACTCTACCTTATACCATATTAACTCTAATTATGTATTTTACAAATTTTCTATGTATTCACAGGATTCACTATTGTGCATTGGATGGATTCGAGATCATATGACACTCGTATCATCAGAAATATTAATTATTATTTTTTGTATTGGAACAGGTATAGCTTATACTTAGCTGTAATGAACTCTATTGATAGCTACTTCGAAACACCATGGGCGAATCTTGCCATTGAACAAATAGTTACTCAGTTGGCGGAATTTGATGTCAGGTAAAATTCATGGATTAAAATATGCATAAAATTATTACCTTATTTTAGGATTAATCATTTTTTATACGATTCTATTGATTGGGTGCATTTTTTAAATATATATTTTTATGTTTTTCCAAAGGTGTCGAAAATTACCCAAGGGAATGAAAGATTGGCCTGCTTTTATCGACCTGAAGAAAAAGATTGACGATTTCAATCAAACTTGCCCACTACTGGAGTTGATGGCTGACAAGGCTATGAAGGACAGACATTGGAGGAGATTGGAGAAACTAATGGGTGAGTTTCAACAAGTCGTTATTTTTGTATCATTTCGGTTGACTTTTTTCATCAAACATCAAACGTTAGGTTCATCTAAATTTTGCTTTTATTAAAAACTACATAAAACAACGCTTAATTAAATTCTGTTTCTCTAAGAATTCTTTAAACTCATCGTTATTTTGCAGATTGTATACTGGATGTGGAATCTGAATCATTCACTCTAGCTAACGTTATGGAGGCACCGTTGTTGAAATACAAGGAAGATGTCGAAGTTAGTAATTGTAGAATGTAAAATCTGGGGATATTTCGAAGAATATATTTATTTTCCGTTAATCATACCTATTTTTTTCTATATAATTTGTATGTCAGTAAACTATTTGGTAAAATCAAGGGTGTTGGCAGCTTGTAAAGATAGGTAGGAAGACCTGGGCGACCGAGCTGTGCTCAGGACAGATGTCTTACTTTTACTATTTCATTAGTGTTAGATTTCCAAAGCAAACGTTGCTAGGATACGGGATTATAACGTGTCATATATTTGTCTTTCATATAAAACTTAAAACACGTGCGAGTCTAGATCGATTATAGGTATTATTTACCCCCATAAACCTTTTGTATATTGTTGATTTCATAGAAAATGTTAGCCATTTTCGAATACGCTATTGCAAACAAATATATTTATAAATATAGTTCGTATGTAGAATAGTAAGTACCTACTAATTTGTTTAAGGTAAGAACTTCTAGAGCAGGAAGTTCCTTCTAGAATTCCCTTCCGCCTGTAGGGTAAAACCAAAATAATAAATAGATGGTGATGTATGATTCTCTTAAATCATTTCGCTATAATAACGCATTATCCCTTTTATAGGACATTTGTATTAGCGCAGTAAAGGAGAAGGATATTGAAGCAAAATTGAAACAAGTCACCGCCGACTGGGCGTTGATCGATTTGACATTTGCCAATTTCAAGAACAGAGGAGAGCTTTTGATTAAACCACAGGACACACTCGATATCATCACTTTGCTTGAGGATTCCTTAATGATCCTTAATTCTTTGGCTTCTAACAGGTGTGATATTTTACTTTTTTTTATATGCTGCTCTACTATCATATATTATACATGTGTAATTGAAAAATATAATGTGTATTTATGATCTTGACTAACGTTTGTTCTACGACTTTTCAAAATTCGTAACTTTTTTTCTTTGGACGCGTAAAACCTCTATCAACAGTCAACCGCTTTTAGCATTATAAATGATATTTACTCAGCTTACGCTCAATTTTATTTTTTTGTCTACTTTGATGAGAGAGGTGTGATGACTGATATCTAAGACCTAACGAATTATTTTATCTACATCATAAATGTAATAATAGTTGTCTGATTTAATAAATAAATAAATTATTATCTTTTTAAAATTTTTACATGTTTCAAATTTTTCTGCTTTTATTGTAACCCTGTCTAATATCTAATCTGCATTATAGATACAACACACCGTTTAAGAGAGATATATTGTTGTGGATAAACAAGCTAGTGACTACTAGCGAGATCTTAGAGAAGTGGCTTCAAGTACAAAACTTGTGGATGTATCTGGAAGCTGTATTTGTTGGTGGTGATATCGCCAAACAACTGCCTGCGGAAGCCAAACGATTTGGGGTGTGTGTAACTGTAAATAAACCGGCTTGTAACTGTCCCACCGCAGGGCAAGGGCAGGCCTCTTCCCATCAGAGAAGAATCGAGCATTAATCACCACGCTAGCTCACTGCTTGTTGGCGATTTCAGACAATTACGTCCAGGTTTCCTTACGAGGTTTTCCTTCACCGTTAGTCAGTGGTGTCTTAGATTTAGTAAGAAATTACACATGCCATTGAAAATGTTATATTGGTACATACCAGGCTCGAACCCACGTGTTTTCAAAGCGGGTCCGTAGCCAATGCGCCACCACGACACGATATATATTTTATGATATCTAAATAATTTAGTTTCTTATAAAAAAAATATTGGCAGGGTATTGATAAAACGTACGTGAAAATAATGTACCGTGCTCGAGAAATAGTGAACTGTGTGGAGACGTGCACCATGGATGATACGTTGAAACAACTTCTTCCGCATCTGTATGAGCAGTTGGAGGCGTGCCAGAAGTCGCTCACTGGCTACCTAGAGACTAAGCGACTCATCTTCCCCAGATTCTTCTTTGTATCAGATCCAGTGTTGTTGGAAATTCTTGGGCAAGCATCGAATCCACATTCTATACAGGTTGAAGCGTTTTTTTGTTTTACATATTATTATTTATATTAATTATCACTCTGCGTGCCTCGGATAGCAGGTTAAGCTGTTGGCCCCGGCTGTCAATTGTAGATCTTTGACAGTCGTTACGGTTAGTCAGAAGCCCGAAAGTCTGACAACCAGTCTTACCAAAGGGTATCGTGTAACCCAGTATCTGGGTTGTGGAGGTCTGATAGGCAGTCGCTCCATGTAAAACACTGGTATTCCTTTTCAGCTGCATTCGGTAAGACTGGAAGTCGACCCCAACATAGTTGGGAAAAGGCTAGGCAGATGATATATGATATTATTATTTATATCTATACTATTATTATACAATATCTATCTACCGGGTCCAATTGTGAATATAAACCATCCAGGAATATCTACTCAAATATACACCGTAACAATAGTTTTTATAAAGAAGATCTAGGTTATAATTAAAATATTGTATACACCCCGAATTTTCAATTTGAAAGAGTCAATTTTCGATTTTCAAAAGGAGAAAGTTGTTTTATTACCTTTTAACACTTGGCTGGTGTCAGGTTGTGTAAACCACATCCCTATTATTTTATTAATTATTGTAATCTCAATTTTAAGTTATATTTATTGTATTTATTGTAATTTCAGCCTCACTTACCGAGTATTTTCGACGCGATATACACTGTCGACTTCGATGATAAGGAAAGAATTGTTCAGATGAACTCTGCTAATGGAGAGACTATACCTCTTGATAGACCAGTGCCTTGCGTAGGAGGTGTAGAGGTATTTGTTTAAAATATATTATCTGTCCTTATTTAATCGGTATTTGTGTCTACTTTATACAATAATTACAAAACATGGTGCTGATTCTCTTGTACATCACGCTAAACTAATTTTAGTCTAACTATATGTCTTTCTATTAAAACCATCAAAAAAAGGTCAGCAAATTGTTCTGTCAAATAACAGATGTCAAATTAGTCTAAACTCTTGTAATTGATGTGAAATTACACGAGACACATGATATGCCGAATTAAATTCTCGGCAAATAGACTAGCTTGGCAGCTTTAAAAATCTTCTGTCCTTTTCTAACGATCTTTGTTAGAAAGAATGATAGGGTGATAATATTTTATAAGAAAAATGAGCTTAAACATGTAAAAAAACACACATAAAATGATAGGGTGTCTAAATTGGCTTAGAGCGTGTTAAGAGAATTAGCACCAAACAGTGAACCTTGACAGAGAGCCTAAACTATACTTACAGATTTGGTTAAATACTCTATTGGATACGATGAAGGATACTGTCAGAAACATAATCGCTGGTCTATCGCAGTCGATGTCTGGAGATCCAGAGTTTGAGTTTTTAGTCGCATTTTGGCACTACCCTGGACAGGTAAATATTATCATTAGAATGTAATTTTGTATTGCATTGCAGCAAATAGGTAAAACCTGCAAGTAAACCTCTAATAGCCGATTTCACCACTGACACTAAACGCGATCAATCAAGTTATACTCGGTTCAAGCGTTTAACTGAGTTCAGAACTGCAATTTGTGTATGGCTGAACTTAGTTTTATTAAACTCAGGTATTAAAGTGAATGGTGAAATTGGGCCTTAGTTTAAATTCTAATCTGTGTCAACGTAGGTCCCATACAGATGAACCGATTTTGGTGTAGTTTATTTTTTATTTAAAAGGTAACTTGATCGAGAGTGTTTTAAAAAAAATAGAGGTTTTTTGTATATACCTCCTGTATATTCAATTTATATTTGTTGAGACTTTATACGGAATTTGTACATATCTATTTAGTTAAATTAATTAATTTTTTTATTACTATTGAACCAAAAACCAAAAACCAGTTTTGACAATCATCTGTGTATGTTTTAGGCTGGCTTGTTAGGTATGCAAATTCTGTGGACTAGCGATGCTGAGTATGCTCTAAAGAAAGCAAAAGTAGACCGCTTTATTATGAGACTTACCAACCAAAAGAATCTCGATTTATTGAACGGGCTCATTGATCAAACAATCAAAGATATAGAACCTTTGGATAGAACTCGTGTGGAAACTATGATCACCATACATGTGCATCAAAGGTTAGTTAATTATCAATTTGTTTACTATGTATTTATTTCTACAGGTTTATGAGGTCTAAATTTCTGCTAAGAATAGTTTAGTAGGTAGTCTAAACCGAATCAAATTTGGTGTGTAAGTACTAAAGACGTACGTAACTCGCAAACAAACATCTTTTTAAGATTATTTCCAAGTGCTAATAAATACCTATGGCTTAAAACCATTTCGTGGACTATTTTTAATTTTCAAACAATTAAAATCTTATATCATATTACCTTACCAATATTTTAGATCCATTATTACTAGAATATTCGGTTATACCTGTAGACAGTTTTGCGTCATCAGTATCTTTATTATCCTTATTACTATTAAAGACTTCGTCATCAATTTCTTTTAATTTGAACGTGATATCATTACTGTTAGCATGGTGTCGACTGTTATCATGGTATCGACTGTTATCATTGCTATCTTCATCAATAATAACACTTTTACCATTTTTATCACTTTCATCTGGTGTATCAATAGATAATGCTTATTATTACGCGGCTTTGTCCCCGTGGTTCTAATTTTACTCGATCGCAGCGCAATCTACCGGGTCCAATTGTGAATATAAATTATCCAGGGATCCACTAACATACACAAAAAAATTTCAAGAAAATCGGTCCAGCCGCTTTGAAGTTATGACATAACCAGGGGGAAACAGGGATTTATTTTTATTTATACGGATTTTAATAACATTAAAAACTACTGATTTTGGCGGAACACATGTTGTATTTATAAAAAATCTTTGATCATTATGAACATTTGAATCATAGGTAATTAAAGTACTCAGACCACGTTACCATTAACGTGAGGTATATTTATGTTTACAGAGACATCTTCGATGATCTAGTGAGAATGAGGATCAAGACGCCAGGAGACTTTGAATGGCAAAAACAGGCCCGATTTTATTACTTTGAGGAAACTGATGACTGTTTAGTGTCTATTACAGATGTGGATTTCATATATCAGGTATATGTTTTATGCATGGCCTAAATTAAATAATATATTCGTGACAGTTCTTATGAATTAGCAATATTCTTAAGACGATGGAAAGGGAGTTTGAAATTTGATAGGTGCTGGCAGCGATACGTAAGATCAGTTGATAAGAGTTCCGTTCATTGCCACGGCATGTATTTTTCAAAATCATCGTATAGTTCAAAATCAAGCTCTGCTCGTATCCTGTCTCTTTTTTGATTTCCTCTAATTTTGGCAAGATCCATTGTATCATATTCTTAATTATTTGATTGGTATTCTTAAAAATAAAAATTATGTTATTTGTCGTCTTAGAACGAATACCTGGGCATAACGGAGCGACTGGTGATCACGCCTTTGACGGATCGGTGCTACATCACGCTGTCGCAGGCTATCGGCATGAGCATGGGTGGCGCGCCCGCCGGGCCCGCCGGCACCGGCAAGACCGAGACCACCAAGGACATGGGCCGCACGCTCGGCAAGCTCGTCATTGTCTTCAATTGCTCCGACCAGATGGATTTCAGAGGTATGACTGTGTCAAAATTACACGACACCTAAATTCAGCCTTGTGTTCTGTTCTCAGCTTTAAATTATTGTCATTTAGGTTTGGGGCGCATTTATAAGGGTTTGGCTCAGTCGGGCACGTGGGGTTGCTTCGACGAGTTCAACCGCATCGAGCTTCCCGTGTTGTCCGTGGCCGCGCAGCAGATCTACATTTGTCTCACTGCCAGGAGGGAGAAGAAAGAGTTCTTCATATTTAGGTATGACAAGACTGCCGTAAGTATTCAGATGACTAATCATTTGTGTAAAACAACACAGTACTATTGCTGTTTATCTTTTTAGTGACGGTGACACAGTCAGTTTGAACCCGGAGTTCGCGTTCATTATCACCATGAACCCCGGCTACGCTGGACGACAGGAATTGCCAGAAAATTTAAAGATTCAGTTCCGCTCCGTCGCTATGATGGTCCCGGACAGACAGATTATTATCCGAGTCAAGTTGGCCAGCTGTGGATTCAAAGAAAACATTATATTAGGTATATACATAGAATTCTTGATTGCTACTAACTTAAAGCTTATTTTTCTTTTAAAACACTAACATTTCAGCTCGTAAGTTCTTCACGCTATACAAACTGTGTGAGGAGCAGTTATCAAAGCAGGTGCACTATGACTTCGGTTTGCGGAACATTCTGTCTGTGCTGCGAACTATGGGCGCACAGAAACGAGCGAACCCGGATAGCACTGAGGAGAACATCATGATGAGAGTACTGAAGTAAGTCTCCAAAGTTAAATTACCTAATTTAATGTAATTTATATCCAAAGCGAACACTGTTTAGTTTTTTTTATTTTTTTTTTAACTCGTTTTATTAATACAAAAAATATTTATATAAAAAAACAGGAACATTAAGTTCCAATTTAATTTTTGTAGGAAGAAAAAACCGTTTCGTTAACCTGCCAGAAATTCTCTTCTACATTCAACCATCTCAGATGGCGTGATACTTCCTGGCAGCGCCACAGTCGCGATTTGAATCGGGAGCCTCGTACAAATAAAGGCCGAAAATTGTTCATTTTGTACATCATTATAAAAAAAATTGTTCTATAATGGATTGCGAGATATTTAACAAAACTTGTGGCGCTGCCAGGAAGTATCACGCCTCAGATGGTAGTTAATTCCACCATTTGTACGGTACTTCACAGTATCTAGTATACTATTAAATGATCTGTGACAGTACTAGAGGGCTAGCATGCCTAACTTAAAGAGTTAAAATAAAATCCTTTCATTTTGGAAGTCCTCATCAAAATGATTTAACAAAATGTAATTGCAGGGAAATGAACGTCTCCAAGTTGGTAGACGAAGATGAGCCTCTGTTTATCTCCTTAATTGAAGATTTGTTCCCCGGTATGAAGCTCACACAAACTGTTCAGAGGTATGTTGTGTGTTTTTTGTTTTTATTTATTTTAATGATAAAAAGAAGAGTAATCTGGACCGGCCAATCTGGAAGTCATTGGGGGAGGCCTATGTTCAGCAATGGACGTCTTATGGCTGAAATGATGATGATGATGAAGAAGAGTAAATTATTTACGTGGTGTGTGATGTGTAAGATATTTAGTTATGTAGCACAAGTTAAACATGGCCCGAGCCTTCACACAAGTCTATCCTTTGTTATCATTGTTTTAGGGAAATGCAACGCTGTATTATCACAGTGACAGAGCGTACAGGTTTGGTGAATCATCCAGACTGGAACTTGAAGATCATACAATTGTTTGAGACGTCGCTCGTAAGGCACGGCTTGATGACGATGGGACCGACCGGCTCCGGCAAGACTACCTGCATACATACACTGATGGAAGCGCTCACGGAAATGGGCAGACCACACAAGGAAATGCGAATGAATCCTAAAGTAATGCATTTATAACTTTATATTTGGGGGCGCAGAATTCGCTAGGTTGCTAATTTTCTTTACAATATATTCTGATGGAAATAATGTATTTGCGACAAACCCTTTGATGACAAGCGGTATTTTAGTATATAGGCACCGCCTTTAAGATGCAGTAGATGAAGCAAAAAAATCGGTAATTTTGGAATTTAATGAATAAATAATTCATTGTAGGCAATCACCGCGCCTCAAATGTTTGGTCGTTTAGACGTAGCAACGAATGATTGGACAGATGGTATATTCTCTACTCTCTGGCGAAGAGCTTTGAAAGTTAAGAAGTCTGACACAACTTGGATCGTCTTAGGTATAAATTCAATATATTACTTTCTTAAATTTATACAAAGTAGGTGGTATTACATAAAAAAAATTATCTCTATACAGATGGTCCGGTAGATGCTGTGTGGATCGAAAACTTAAATTCAGTGTTGGATGACAACAAGACGTTGACATTAGCTAACGGAGACCGTATCACAATGGCGCAGAACAGTAAGCTGGTGTTTGAGCCGGACAACGTGGACAACGCGTCGCCCGCTACTGTCAGCCGGATGGGCATGGTGTTCCTGTCTTCATCAGTACTCAAGTGGCAACCTATTCTTGAGGCAATAATCATTAGTATTCCACGTTATGGTATTGTATTATGATATTGTAGCTTTCTGGGCCACCTTTTCTCACCACTGACTAAAATTATGAAACAAAACAGTACGAATACTGTTTTTTCACACTAATATTCTGTAAGAGGGTGGTATTACCTCGGTTGTAATTACATTTGTAATTATAATATTTTTATATTAAGTAAGTACCTACTACGATTTATTCGAATAAAATAATGTATAGGTGTATGTCTTCCACATGTTAGACGATGCTATGGTCTAAAATAACAACCCAATGGGTTCCTCTAAAGTCAGAAGACATTACGGCAGACCTACACGGAGGCGGGACGAGCTCGATTTTCTCAGGAAAGGACTGGGCCTCCGCTGTTCGGTAAAACCCGTCATGGTAGGGAGATCAACCCTCAGGGTCCAAAGTTCTGGCCCCCAAAGTTGGTGTAAATGTTGAATAAAAATATAATTTTACTATTTAAACAGGGCTGGTTAAAAAAACGTAGTCCTAAAGAAGCTGAAGTTTTTCGAAATTGTTTCAATAAAATTTATGATGATGTCCATACATATGTGCAACAAAAACTCACGGCCAAAATGAATTTACTCGAAGCTATTTATATCAGGTTTGTGTAATCATTCAAATGAACTGTAGGTATATCATTAAACCGGAATTGTTTTTTTTTTGGTATATTTGCATGTCGTCTTTTTCAGACAATGTATTGATGTGCTGATTGGGTTAATGGAAATTGAAATACCTGGAGGCAGTAAGTTTATTTACAATTTGTCTTGAATGTGTCGTCATGTTCACCTTTTTTAAAATGTCCTAGATTTTCAGGCATTTCATTATTAGGCCGTAGTACCTACATTTTTCATCTATTTTTATGTGTTACAGGAACGCATACGGACCGTCACATGGAGAGGCTATTTATATTCGCGATGATGTGGTCTTTAGGTGCAGTGCTAGAGTTGGATGA
This sequence comes from Protodeltote pygarga, assembly GCA_936450705.2. Taxonomy (NCBI): domain Eukaryota; kingdom Metazoa; phylum Arthropoda; class Insecta; order Lepidoptera; family Noctuidae; genus Protodeltote; species Protodeltote pygarga. The sequence goes on along the minus strand of OW388249.2, from coordinate 5,727,044 downwards.
GCGCACGCGCATGTCAGAATATATGACTAGTCGGCCGGTCCGTATGGACTGGCCAGGTATGGCCAAGGGGAAGGAAAAGGACAAGGACAAGGACAAAGAGAAGGAGTGGATCATGCCATTCGAGTACATGGTCACCGAGTCAGGCGCTTGGGAGCATTGGTAAACTAACACTTTGGTAAACCCATCATCATTGTTTAGGTTCAAAATCTACAAAATTACTTTGTTATCGGCAGGTCTCAAAGTGTAGAAGATTACCTTTACCCACATGACAGTGTACCTGAGTATGCATCAATTCTGGTGCCAAATATCGATAACGTATGCATTACATTCTTGATCGAATCCATCGCCAAACAAAACAAGGCGGTGCTACTGATCGGTGAACAAGGCACTGCCAAGACTGTCATGTTGAAGAGTTATATGATGAAGTACGACAATGAGGTCAAAATGTTCAAAGTGGTCAACTTTTCTTCTGCTACAACACCGAATATGTTCCAAGTAAGTCGCAGGGATGTTGTTATTTATCCGATTTAGCTAAAAATAACCTGCGTATTATTTTGCAGAGAATTATCGAGTCGTATGTGGAAAAGCGAGTCGGTATGACGTATGGTCCTCCGGGCGGCAGAAGCATGACAGTATTTGTAGATGATATTAATATGCCCGTAGTCAATGAGTGGGGTGATCAGGTGAAGATAAATTATTTTATTTATTATTTTTATTTTGGAATAACTTAGGATTACCGGAAGAATGAAAGTGATAGCTGCCTTAGTTTAGGAGATAAAGCCAATTTAATATAATATATATACCTATATATATATTATGTAACTATAATGCGATGTCCTGAAACCGCCCGGCGGTCACTGAATACTTGATGGTACCCAATCGCGGGACATGCGATGGGTTAAATTGATTTACAAAATTGCAAAAATTTGATTCTTTTTCTAACTTTCACGACTGAAACACATTTGTTTTAATACACCCGGTATTAGCTTCGTCATACCTTGTTATTTCATTTAGTATTTTATCAATGGTACCCTGTGATGCGGTCATTGATCGTGGACTTTCGCGGTAAAAATAGAGTGCATCAGTCACATGCGAGCTAAACATCCACATCATCGATTTAGAAATAAGAAGCCAAATCGCCGTATTTCATTCATTAGTTGTTATGTTATGACTATACTATAGTGATAACTGTAAAAAATTTAAGGTGACAAATGAAATAGTTCGCCAAATGATGGAGTGTGGTGGTTTCTATTCGCTAGATAAACCTGGAGACTTTATTACAATTGCTGACATACAAATGTTTGGCGCGATGATACATCCTGGTATGAAACTTGATATTAATTTGTGTTCCTTATTATAATTATAAAATATGAGTTTTTTTCTCTCAATCAATCAATCATCAAGGTCATTGTGATTAATGGCCTTAGAATTCATAATATCCAGGTTTTAAAGTCGCTGTCGATATCGTCTATATCGATTTCATTTTTGGCTAATTGATTGAATTGTAGCACTGATGCATAACTCGAAATAGGTCTAAAGAATGGTGATAGGTTTAGATATTTGAGATTTATTTTTAAAGATTGCAAAGTAAAAATTCGTCGTAAATATAACAAAAGCAATTTGGATTAGTCAAACGGGTTGTATAAATATAAAAAAACTAGTCAATAACTGGTGTACTGTAGTAGTACAATTGGGGTTACAGTGTTTCCGCTTTTTCGCGTCAACACATGTACTTTGTGTTTGTACTTCAATGTATTTTTTATTAAAAAATATATAATGTTACAATCAATTAAATTATTAACCAGGTGGTGGTCGTAATGACGTGCCCCCTCGCCTAAAGAGACAGTTCAATATTTTCAACTGTACGTTACCCAGTATAATTTCGATGGACAAAATATTTGGTAATATATTGGTTTAATATTAGTTAGCGATAAATGTTGTTTTGTGTTTATAAGTAAGTGTAGTGTCAAAATTAAAGTAGCTGACTTTGGGCATGACAAAAGGCTACAACGTTTTTCTTTGCTTCGGTTTTTAAAACTTGGAAATAAGTTTCCATAATATTTTTTTTGTTAGCTCATTAAATATAATTAATAAGAAAATTATTTAATAAGAAAATTTAAAAAAAAGCTCCATACCTACATAAAAAAATCCGTATCAGTTGATTTTTTTTTAATTTTCTTATTAAATACTTACCTAACTATAACGTTCCACGTTGCTGAGTTTGTAATTTTGGAAGTACTCTCTAATTAATTTAATAACATTTTTTATTTTATTTTAGCGACTATAAGTGCTGGATATTTCTGTAAAAGTCGTTTCGACAAAAAACTTGTTGAGTTTATGCCAAAACTTGTGCCGGTTACTCGAATTATATGGCAGCAAACTAAAGTATGTATTTTTACTCGCGAATCTTTTTTATTTATTTTATTTACAAATATGTTTGTCGCTGCCAATACAGGAGAAAACTGTCTCAGTTTTAATTAAAAAAGGATAAAACTTTTGCATCTACTGTCTTTATTATTACCTATTTCTTTTACTACTTTCTTATAGCTTCGCATTGGAGTGATCTGTAATGAGGTTATAATTAATTAACTCGTCATTGCAACGACATCCCTTTGTAGGATTTTGTAATCATTTTTCTACAAGAATAATATACCTACCTTAATACCTTTTCTATTTCGTAGATAAAAATGTTACCAACCCCAGCAAAATTCCATTACGTTTTCAATTTAAGAGATCTATCTCGTATTTGGGAAGGAATCTTATACATAAAAAAAGAGGAGCTTCCGTCAGTAAAAGTAGGCATAAAACTCTGGTTCCACGAATGTTTGAGAGTTATTTCCGACAGGTAACTACTAATTTATTTTGAATCGTCATTGATGAATACATGAATCATTTTCTCTTTTACGAGTTTGCAACTCACGCTAATACCATCTGTTTTAGGACGTAAATAATTATAATACGTAATTATTTATAGATCCATAGGTAAGTCTCATTTTCACGGCTCGTAAAGGACAAGGAGAGATATAAGACTCATTGGCGTCGGTAGTCCTGTGATTTGCATTCTCTTACAAGCACTAAAGAGGTTCAGTAATCATATTTTTTTGTACACTCAGATTTACAACATTTGATGATAAAGATTGGTTTGTGGCAAATTTCTGGAAAACAGCTACTGAAGAACTTCCGGATTATGTATCCGAATTCCCTGAAGAAGAAACGTTTTTTGTTGACTTCTTACGTGAGCCTATTGACCCGACTGGCGATGAAGATGAAGACTTTAGTACTGACGCGCCTAAAATATATGAGGAATTGCCATCGTTAGTAATTATTGGCATTATGTATACAACGTGTAAAATAAACAGTGTTGGACCTTTTAAGAGGTCAATCTACCTGGGACACTGAACAACTTGTAAAACATCAGTTTGCGAAATTTGAAAAAAAAAATAGTTTTTCGTATAAACAGCGTCAGCTAATCGGCAAGTTTGTATGGGAAGTTAAATTATTTTTTCATGAATTAAGCAAACTTATGTACTTCCTACAAGTTATTCAATTTTATTAGCAGATTGATCTCCTACAGGATCCCACACTATTTTTGTTACACGTTGTATATCGCTTTTCTTCAAGTAGTGCTTAACCTCAGTTAATATATTAAAAACATTTTATAAAGCATTTATGTATGCATGCGTACACACAGTTCTAAATTAATTGTAATAAATTAAAGGGTATAAAGTCATAGAGTCGCTCTGCTTGATTTGAGCCTTCCAAAAAAGTTACCTATACCTAATTAAAGAGTCATGTCAACTCTATACATACTTCCAAGTCAAGTGGATAGAAACACGACGACAGCCGAGAGTTCATTAATAAAATTGACGCACTGTAATTAAATGTTATTTGTTTTGTACTTAAAAGCTTGTTATTTATTGTAACAGTTGGGAATTCCTGCTTAAGAAACTAAAAGGTTTTCAAGATACCTTCAATGAACAGATCAGAGGAGTTCATCTGGACTTGGTATTCTTTCACGACGCGATGGTTCATCTGTTCATAATATCCAGAATCATAAACACTCCACGGTGAGTTAATGATTTTGACTCTTGTGTCACAAACTAAAAGCTCAAAGTAACTTGCTACATCTATTAATGAGTATATTTTCACAGAGGCAACGCCTTGCTCGTGGGAGTCGGTGGGTCTGGAAAACAAAGTCTAACAAAATTAGCATCCTTTATAGCTAATTTTTCATTCTATCAAATAACATTAACCAGGTTAGTGATAAAATTAAATAAAATTGATCAAATTGCTAACAGGATTCAATTCCGAGTAAATCATTCTAAACTTTTTCAGATCGTATAATGTGAACAACTTCATGGATGACATAAAGATCTTATACCGCGTAGCAGGTCTGCAGGGACGCGGTATCGCGTTCATATTTACTGACAACGACATCAAGGATGAACAGTTCTTAGAGTTCCTTAACAATATTCTCAGCTCGGGAGAAATAGCCAACCTCTTCACGAAGGAAGAAATGGGTAAGTAAAAGCTTTAACTTTTTGTTTTAAATGTAGATATGTACATTTTTACACGATCGATGTCGCATCGATGACTTAATCAAGGTTTAAAAATTACTAGATATTTTCTACTCGGTTTTTTTGTAATTAAAATTACGAAAAGCTCTAAATTATGTTATAGGCATAATAATTATTTCATTTAGTATATAAACATGCTTGTAAATTTTGTTGTACGGAATAGATGAGATTTTGAACGAGTTGACACCTATCATGAAGAAGTATGCGCCTAGAAGGATTCCAGTGCCAGACGTGTTGTATGAATACTTCATCATGCGTTCCAGAGCTAATTTACATGTTGTACTGTGCTTTTCACCGGTAAGTTCTTGATGTTTTTAATGAATACTAGCTGCCCCGCGCGACTTCGTACACGTGATTACTATCCTACTTCAAGGCCTATTCTACCCCTACCCTACTCTACCCACTACCCTATTCTACCCCTAACCTACTCTACCCCTACCCTACTCTACCCCTAACCTACGCTACCCCTACCCTACTTTACCCACTACCCTATCCCTAACCTACCCTAATCTACCCCTACCCTACCCTACACTACCCCTACCTTACCCTACACTACCGCTACCCTACCCTACTCTACCCCTACCCTACCCTACTCTACCCCTACCCTACTATACCGCTACCCTACCCTACTCTACCCCTTTTTCTCACCTTTGAACCTTCCCTGGATCTCCACAAATAATTCAAGACCAAAATCAGCCTAATCGGTCAAGCCGTTTTCATGCTATGTCGTGACAACGGAAAACGGGTTTCATTTTTATATATATAGATTGATTGAAATTGAACGACAGTGAATTTTAATTAAGAGTGACTAAATTTCATAAGCCTATGAAATCGCATTCAGCCACATAAAAAAATCTATTATGCCAAAGTGAAAGTAAATCTAAAATACGATCCTAGAGCGTAATAGTTTTTTTAATCCATACCATAGTGTGTAAGTGCAAGCTAGTAAAGCGAAGAATTAAAATTGTCGACAAAAATTCGAATGTACCTACCTTCGATGTTAATTGCATACTTACTGCCTTTATAATAAAATACAATGTACTATTAAAAAAGTGAATGACATATTCTAACTTAAAATATCGTTGATAATGAATGCGATAATATTAGCAAACATCAAGACAACATTTTTTGAATATTAACTTTCTGTCTAGGTCGGAGAAAAATTCAGAAGCCGAGCTTTGAGGTTCCCTGGTCTAATATCTGGATGCACCATGGATTGGTTCCAGAAATGGCCCAAGGAAGCTCTCATAGAAGTAGCGCATCACTTCCTGTGGGACTTCCAAGTTGGTGACATTTCATTTACTGACCCCATAAAACCAGCTTGTAATTGTCTCACTGCAGAGCAAAGGCCTCTTATCATACAGAGAAGGATCGAGCATTAATCAACACGCTAGCTCATTTTATGTTAGCGTTTTCAGACTATTAAGTCCAGGTTTCCTCACGACATTTTCCGGCACCGTTAGTCATTGATGTCTCAGATTAACTAAGATAGTACCTATATATGACATTGAAAAAGTCACATTGGTACGTACCTGCTAGGTTTAAACCCACACCCACGTGCTTGCAAAGCGGGTTCGTAAACAATGCGTCATCACGATCCAATAAAGATAGGATAGATGACTGTATGTTAGTGAGTTTATTTATATTTATTTGTTTATTGTTATTTGTATAGTTTTCGAGTAACAAATATTGTCTTTCAGGTGGTCTGTTCTGCGGATACCAAACACCACTTGATTGAGATAATGGGCATTGTGCAGGATAGCGTTGCAGATAACTGTGCAGCTTATTACGAAAGATTCAGAAGGCAGGCACACGTCACACCTAAATCCTATTTATCTTTCTTGGAGGGTTATAAAGTGTTATATAAAGATAAGCATACAAATATTGCAGAAATGGCAAGAAGGTATTCGTTGTTCTAATCTGAATAGGTATATAAAAAAGGAAAAACTGACTGACTGGTAAACTGACAGCTTTAGACATACGCATTCAATATGGAAGGAAGGATTTTGTGAATTCCACCCCTTACGGGGATAATGGAAATAGAGATTGATGAAAATCCATCAATAGTAAATTTGGAATTAATTAATAAAAGTAGAGTAAAAAATTAAGAAAAATGTATTTTAGCTTTTTTAAAAAAAACTTCTCTTAAAAGGCTGAAAGAGCCAACGTTTATATTGTTATCCCGTCATTTTTTAGATCAGAGACCCGAAAATTAACAACTAATAAGTAATTTGTATCATATTGTATGTATTATAATAGTTACAGAATTTGTACAAGAAGAAACAATAAGTTATTATCAATAACTGCAAAAATGAAATAATATATTCAATGTTGTATTTTTTTTAGAATGATCACTGGCTTAGATAAATTAGTCGAAGCTGCAGCGAGTGTAGATATTCTCAAAAAAGAACTGGAGCTCAAAGAGTTGGAAATAAAGGAAGCAACTGCAAAAGCAGAAGAGGTATGCAAAGCATTGTGCATTGTGGTAAAGTGACAACTGAGTAATATGACAGCTTGTGGAATAAGTAGCATAATTCTTGTAACAGGTACTGGGAGCCGTAGCGGAGTCGCAGGCTGCCGCCGAGGTGGTAAAGGCAGAAGTGATGGAGGTGAAGGACCGCGCTGTCAATCTCGTGACTGTTATTGCAGCTGAAACTGCTGTGGCAGAAGAAAAGCTTGCAGCTGCGAAGCCCGCGCTAGACGCTGCTGAGGCTGCGCTGCTGGTGCGTACGATGCTTACGAGTGTGTATCGTACACCACTCTCTCTGAAATTACCAATCTGTTGTAGACCATTAACGCTGCCGATATCGCTACCGTCAGGAAGCTCGGCAAACCACCATTCCTCATCACACTCATTATGGATGCTGTCATTATACTGTTCAGGAAGCGAATCGACCCAATTAAACCAGACCCTGAGAAGTCATTCTTGACAGCTTCATGGGCAGAGTCTCTGAAGGTAGGTTTTTGTGTAATATTATTAAGAAATATAAATGAAATGAATGTATAGTGTGTTTATTTTACTGGGAGTTTATGGGGATATCAAAAACAACAATGGGGATATCCGTATTGACTCAGTTTATGTAAGGATTAATGTCCTTGAATCGAAAAAAAGTCGAGACAGCGAATTTGGTCAAATTTAATACAATGTTTTTTACATAATTTGTCAAGTAATCTGGTATCATAATAAAACGAAATGCTCTAAAACATAGGTATACTATCTTGCTATACCTATGCAGATATAGGTACGTGTCATAACACCTCTAGTAGCTTAAAAAAAAGATGTGTGGTGAATGTTGTTTAAATAATAATGAACTGGGTAATTTGCGTTATATTCTCTATTTGTTGTTGTTACTGCCTAAAGTCAAAATGTTAATTTTTGTAAAAATTTGCAAATTAGGTAATGACAGATTCAAGATTCCTGAGTAATTTGAAGAACTATCCAAAAGACGAAATTAATGCTGAAATGATTGACTTATTACAACCTTATTTCAGTTACAGGTATATTATGTTTCTTATTATTTTAAATTATACATTCAAGCAATCGCAATCGGTACTTAAGCGATTATAGACGAACATACAATAAGGCGGTGTTATCCTAATTGTTATCCTAATTGGTTAGGACACTCAAAAAAGATTCTTGGAAAAAACGACACACACAGCTTTTAAGAAATAAAAACAAATAGAATATTAGGTTTAAAGTACCTATCTAATGTTTTATTATAATGTTTTAGTCAGTACACGTTTGAGGCGGCGAAAGTAGCTTGTGGTAACGTTGCTGGACTTATATCATGGACCATCGCTATGGCTCAGTTCTACGGGGTAAATAAAGATGTGCTGCCGCTGAAGGCAAACTTAGCAGTGATGCAGGGCAAATACACGGCAGCTAAAAAAGAACTGGACGCAGCAGAAGCACAACTTGCAGCCAAAGAGGTTTGTTATAACCAGTGCGCTGAAGTGAGTATATGGCTAAATAGTATCTAATAAATCTTACATTATTGGTTTTTATTTGTAGCGTGAGCTAGCGCACGTGCAAAAGGCGTTCGACACAGCCATGTCGTTGAAGCAGGCGGTGCTAGACGACGCGGCCAAGTGCCAGCAGAAGATGGACGCGGCCACTGCGCTCATTAATGGACTTAGCGGGGAGCGCGTGCGCTGGACTGAACAATCCGCGCTATTTAAGTCTGAAATTGAGCGGCTCGTCGGTGATATCCTCATGCTCACAGGGTATGTACAGTTTTATCGTGATGTTAATGAGGATACATCAACATCAAGACTATACTGTATATATATTCCCTATAGTTGAACATCTTCAGTCTTACGACAGCTGCTTCTAAACAATTTGCTTTAGTAACAAGTAATTCAAAGACTCAAGTTTGAACAAAGTTGCTAGAGGATTCGACACTAACTACATCGATTTTTATTTTGTGGCCAATGTCTTTGACGTGCTGTCGAACTTTGTATATACGTTGTAGTGTTAATACTCTGGATGTTGATTTTACTGAACTAGGACCGATATTCCTCCCTAAACCGGAACCCTCTTTTTTTCACTTTATATTAACATCGAAAAAAAGGGGGTTCTGGTACAAAATAAATAAAGTAAGAATGATTAAGGTTAATTTTCTAGCTTTACTAAATCCTAATAATATTTCAGATTTTTGTCTTATTCTGGACCATTTAATCAAGAATTCCGTATGTTGTTGATAACCAACTGGTTAGCTGAATTATTAAAAAGGAAAATACCTGTATCTATGAATCTAAATATTACAGATCAACTTACTGACACAGCTACGGTATGTTATTAAGTATTTATTTATTCATGTACAGTTGGCCAATAAAGTGGTGTATCACCCTAAGGTTAAATGCCGCTTACAGGTTCATAGGTTATAAAGATTAGTTTCGCTTGCATATCGATGTGACACCTCTATTGCTATCTTTTTAAATAGTTTTTATACTTTTAAATTTAGAAACATTTTAATTTTTTTTTTGTAGAAATTAATGTCTTATCCACTTATAATAAAGGTTAAAATGTCCTGCACTTATAAGTGACTTATTTTATATCTTTTTAATAGATATGAACCTTGTTGTCATTTTCGATGACTAGGATATTAAATCAAAACTCATTTGTACGGTCGGCCAAGAAAGTGGTGTAACAACACCACTTTCTTGGCCGACCGTACAATTGAGCAAGGCAGAGGCGGGCTCACCTAATTTCTTTGTCATTTTCTATCAGTCAACCGGTTAATCAGTTAGGGTGACGTAGAGGTAAACGTGATAAACGTTTCTAGGTTATGATTTAAACAAAACACGATTATAACGATTTTAAATCATTCTCAAGTTTATATTAGTAGCTGTCACTGTGGGGTCACACACAGGTGTGGAGCCACTTGCACCACATGTGATTACTAAATGACGATTTTTCTGCTTGATAGCTACTAATTATATTTACGACGTTAATTCAATTTAAGAGAATTTGGTTAAAATGTAAAGGCCACTTTTCCCCCAAAAATGTAAGCTCCTTCCTTTTGTCCCCAAAAAAAATAAGCTTTTAATTTAAAGTTTAAACTAGATCATTCATAAATAGTCTTTGAGATGACTGTTGATTTAGAGCCACCTCTCCATTCACTAACGAACGTTTGGTTTCTAATTTCATAGATTGGTGAATGGAACTTGTGTGGTTTACCTACGGACGAGTTGTCTATACAAAATGGTATCATTGTGACGAAAGCCTCTCGCTTCCCGTTGCTAATAGACCCACAGACGCAGGGCAAGATCTGGATTAAGAATATGGAAAAATTTAACCACTTGATTGTTACCACCCTTAATCACAAATATTTCAGGTGAGGTCTAGTACCAAAATTCATTGAAAATGGATTTACTCGTATTGTTCCACGAAACCTATTCGTTTTATTTTTTCGAATATGTACCTACAGTTTATGTGGCATAGAAATAAATAATTCCTATTTCAGAAACCATATTGAAGACTGCGTGTCCTTGGGCAGGCCTATGCTTATAGAAGACGTAGCTGAAGAACTAGATCCCGTATTAGACAACGTTCTTGAGAAAAATTACATTAAAATAGGATCGTCTTACAAAGTAAATTTTTAAAAACTATTAAAATTATGTTTGTAGCTATGTTATGATTAAAAACTCTAAAAGTCTAAGATCAATAATTGATCCTGTAAAACTATATCTATAAATAATAATTATTGTATCTTTTTAAGTCAATTTTATGAATACAATTCACTTAATCAATCTACTATTTTCCCGTTTCTTAAGTAGAATATAATTTGTTGATATTGTAGGTAAAATTAGGAGACAAAGAAATAGACGTGACAGCTGGTCATAGAATATACATAACGACAAAACTGCCAAACCCTGCGTACACGCCTGAGATCTCGGCGCGAACCTCCATCATAGACTTTACTGTCACTATGCAAGGTACAGTGAGTGAAAGATAAAATAAACTTATAACTATTTTAAGCTAATAAATACTTCACATAATATTTATATCATTTATTCAAAAACTAATTTAGACTAATTAAAACTATTATATACAAACCTATAATCACATAATATAAATCTTTAATTTTGTTCACCTCTCGAAGGTATTTATTTTTCTTACTAAACAGTTTACAAGTGTAAAATAATATAATTATAATTAATCATTGTGTTTTATAGGTCTAGAAGATCAGCTGTTAGGCCGCGTCATCTTAACAGAGAAGGCGGAGATGGAAGCTGAACGAACCCAGCTGATCAAAGATGTGACTGCCAACCGACGCAAAATGCAAGAGTTGGAGGCAAACTTGCTGCACAAGTTGACCACAATACAGGGCTCACTCGTCGAAGATGTGTCGCTCATTCAAGTCTTGAACATAACCAAAGCTACGGCGACCGATGTAAATAATATTATTTACCAAGAATACCATTATTTTTGTTGCTTACCCAGATTTAAATACATCCAACAATAAACACATAGGTACACACGGCTACATATCAAGCTATACAAAACCAGTATGAAATGACCTCGCATTGTATAGGCTCTTCGTACAACAAGATGTCAGCTTATAATGGGAATGTGTAACATAAACTTTTATTCCCCCCGGAATCTCTAATCGAATCTCCGGCTCTAATCATTGAAGCAATATTTGGTGATCAAAAAGGAGCTATATTTTCATTTTTACTTACCAGGTGAGAGAAAAATTGGACGTGGCTAAAGAGACGGAGATTAAGATAAACGCAGCTCGCGAGGAGTTCCGTCCGGTGGCGACGCGCGGCTCGGTGCTGTACTTCCTGGTGTGCAACATGTCGCTCGTCTGCAACATGTACCAGACCTCGCTGGCGCAGTTTCTCGAACGTTTCGACATTTCCATGGAGCGGTCACCTCAAAGCCCTATCACATACAGGAGGATTGGCTTCATAATTGATTACTTGGTCAGCATTTTCCTATTTAAAACAGTTGTCACGTTGACTGTCCGTGCATTACCTACACGCGCAGCCCACATACTTAAGTTTTTCATTTAGTCACAGGATCGAAAATAAGAAAACAAATTTATCACGGACAAAGTCAGCTTAAGAAACAGTAAAAATAAGAAATAGCAAATTTACCCTCAACTGCGATGTAATAAAGGCGAGCTTGAGGTCAAAATGTTACCACTGAAATGCTGTCATCTGTACTATATCAAAATAAATTACCGCTTGCTCACTTATCACGTATAATATGTATTATACGGGATGGTCCAATTTTTTAGGGTAGCGACATGTCAAAGATTGTCCAAAAAAGTTCGGCGGAAATCAGTAGTTTAGAAAGAATTATTAATTATTTTTTATTATTTTTTGTGAATTTTTTACATGGTTTTTTTTTACATGGAAATTTGAAAATACCTACAACTGATACGGATGGGATTCGAACCCACGATTTTCGGCGTACCGTGCCGATGCCCTAACCGCTGAGCCACCGTATCCCATCAGAATCAGTCGAAATTTCAAATCACTTTCTACGCCTACTAAAAAACTACTAATTTTGTGGAATATAATGTTGTGTTTAGATAAATCCATGGGATGTGTTGAACCCAATAATCTGAACCACTATAAATGAGCCAGTTAGATGGCTGGTATTTCTTGTAACCTAACCTAACTTAAAGTCTCCGGGAATAGCTACTTTTGTATAATTTAATTTTATTCTGTACTTTCAGACTTTTGACGTGTTCAAGTATATAAGTCGTGGTTTCTATGAGCAACATAAATACCTATTTACGGTACTGCTAACTTTGAAGATAGACATGCAGAAAGAGTACCTGACCTTTGAAGAGTTCCAAACATTTATCAAAGGTAAGTTCACTAAAGGGAAGGGTAGACTTTGCTGTGCAGTGGGATATAACAGGGTCACAATAATAATTTAATAAGAGAATCCTGACCACCGGCTTAGACCCTGTTCCCGATACCGGTACCGAAACTGACAAACAAATTTTACGCTGGGGAATCTAGAATTAATTATTAAATTGTAATTGAATATAATTATTAAATAAATAGTTTTGTGTACACCATTAATACTTTTTTTTTCTTAGCCTACTGTGTCTCACGCATTTAAAATACATCTATTTAGAATTTCTATTTTTTTATTTTCATTATTACTGAAAAAATTGTGAAATAAATAGTTTGATTTTTTTTTTAACTATTATAAAACACTAAATTGCTTAAAGTATGACTTTTTTAATTCGGTGTCTTGATCACTGTTTACAGGAGGGGCTGCGTTGGATCTTAACGCGTGTCCTCCAAAACCTTACAAGTGGGTTACGGACATGTCATGGCTAAATTTGGTTCAACTATCAGGTTTGCGCCAGTTCACTAATATACTGAATCAAGTTTGTGCTAACGAGAGAGGTTGGAAGGTTTGGTGAGTACCTAGAACAAATACTTATGTGTCTGTGTTTATAACGGAACGTACCTATACTACGTGATAACGTGATCAATTTTTTTTTACCACCTGTGAGATTATAAAGCGAAAAACGCTGCGCGCCATATTTAAGTTTAGCTCAAAAAAGCGCGAAGTTTTATAAGCTTGGTATTTTGAAGACCCCTTTCACCCCTTTCATTGCAGTTTCTATTCCCTCATACTCATAGTTTAGCATACGTCAACATTCTGGTACGGTCGCAAACAGTAAATATAATGCAATTTTTTGTTTATGACTGTTTTGTTTGTTTGACTGTGCAAACAAACTCTCTCAAACTCTCTTCAAGAAAGCGCGTGAATTTGTCTTGTGCACCGCTGGTGACTCGAATTGAAGTCAGAAGTCTCGCGGAGGCTGTTTCATAAGTTCTTCAGCTTTAACAATATATTTTTTTCTCTCTCTTAGCTCTTTAGCTTTAATTCTTTAGCTCCTTGTAGCTACTTTAGTATTATAAGGTAGAAAAGGGATATGATTTTACATTACCTAAAATTTAGGTTTTTTTATATACATATTTATTATGAAAATTATATTTATTATGAAAATGAATTGCTCGATACTTGTGATGGACTGTGTTGGACTATGTTTTGTTTAAGTTTCTAGCACCTATTTCTGATTAGATCATTAAAGTCACTCCGTTTTTAACCGACTTAAAAATAAGGAGGTTCTATGTTCTTTATATTAGGTATTGCAGATAGCCCAATAGGTACCTAAGCAAATTCTAGCGGTCAATTAATTCTTTGTATGTAAAAAAGAATTATCTGCATTAGGATTTTTTTTTTCTTTGTTTCAAAGGTTTGATAAGGAGGCGCCTGAAGACGAGCCGCTACCAGATGGATATAACTCTCTAGACGTGTTCAGGAAGCTGCTGGTGGTGCGTGCCTGGTGTCCCGACAGAACTCTCGCACAAAGCTTGTAATTTGTTGATATTTATTCCTAATATTAATAATAAGGTCCGTATACCAATAGTTGCAACCAATATAAAAAAAAATACGAGAGAGCCGTTATATTAAAGATTGCAAAAGAGAAATCTTTGATTCCATACAAGAGCTATAAGTTTATGATGTTTCAAAAATCGTTCATTTTGCATTACGTACTCTATATAGTGGTTTAAATCATGGTGGATAGCATGAACTACTACCCTGCCACAGAATCGTAGTCTACCAATAATCCTATTTTAAAGTCGTAATATTTGATTCTCATTTTACAGGAAATATGTCGTGCATTCCATGGGGACTCGATATTCTGAAGCTGTGATAGTCAATTACGAGGTATATTTCTTTCTAGAATAATATTTTTTTATTATTTTTATGTAAGCGTGGGATGTGGTGATGAAGGCCTTTGTTAAACAGTGAATGTCTTCCGGCTGATGATGATGATTTTAATTTTAATTATTTAGATACAACCTGATAACTCTCACGCGGCTTCGCCCTCATGGTTATAACTTAAACGATCGCAACGCCACTTATAGGATCCAATTGTATATATAAACCTTTCTCTTGAATCTTTCTATCTATTGATGAAAACCGCATTAAAATCCGTTGTGTAGTTTAAAATATCAAAACGAACAGAGAGTCAGACAGCGAAAAGCGACATTATTTTATACTATGTAAAGATATTACAGCCTTTGGTTATCAATTGTTTTAGTGTATGGTCAATGTTCCTTTATTTATTTCCTTTCCTTTGTTGCAAAGAGAAAGGAACATTAAAAAGGAAATAAATCTTTTGCTCTATTGATTGATTTATTGAGAATGCTGATTTGGATATTTTATTGCAGCAAATGGTATTGGAATCTCGCCCATTGGTACCGCTTATCGGTTTTCTGGCAATGGGCTCTGATCCGACACCTTCTATTGAAATAACAGCTAAGCGAATGGAGAATGCTTGCTCATCAATATCCATGGGACAAGGGCAAGAAATACATGCAAGAAAACTTATTGAGCGTGGACTAAAGGAGGTGCTTAGTGAAAGTTATTTTCCATTGTACAATTTATTGCTACCAATATTACTATATCTGGTATTAATTTTTATTTAGGGTTTGTGGGTGTTACTACAAAACTGTCATTTGGGACTAGAGTACATGGTGGAGGTTATGGAACAATTTGGTGAACTTGAAAAAGATCCGGAGCATATTCACGAGTTCTTCAGGTACTTCTATCTATAAAGCCACTGTCTACCCAGGAATATTATGAGACTGAAACGATGACTTATTTAAATATTTTTATATATATTCTAGGTTGTGGATCACCACAGAAGTTCATCCGAAATTTCCAATCACGCTGCTGCAAATGTCCATTAAATATACTTGTGAGCCACCTTCCGGTAAGATCGTACAATTTATACGTACTTAATCCTAAACAAAAAATTAAATTGTTTGAGAACATAATGTTTGCTTCTAGGTATCAAAGCTGGTCTCATGAGAACCTACGACTCGATGAGTCAAGACTTCCTTGATTACAGCGACAGTCCTTTCTACTTGCCTCTTATTTACACCATCTCTTTCTTGCATACTGTTGTACAAGAGAGACGGAAGTTTGGTCCTCTCGGATGGAATATTCCTTATGAATTTAATTCGGCTGACTGGCTGGCGTCCTGCATGTTCGTGCAGAATCATTTAGATTCTTTAGAACCAGGACAAAATGTTAGCTGGACCACTGTGCGGTGAGTATTCCAGATTTTTTCTTTTAATATACTTCTTTATCAATTAGATACTGAATGTTTACAAATCCTACATTATATTATAGTTACATGGTGTCAGCGGTACAGTATGGCGGACGCGTGACTGATGACTATGACAACCGGCTTCTGACAACCTTCTGTAGAGTTTGGCTCTCAGATCAACTGTTCAGCGAAGATTTCCAATTCTACAAAGGATACGGAATTATGAAATTTAAAAATATTACCGAGTACATTGATGAAATAGACAAAATGAAAACTGTAGACCCGCCTCAAGCTTATGGACTGCATATCAATGCTGATATCACGTTAGTTGATATTGATTTATATAATTTATTTATTATTTATTGATATTCTAATTTTTAATTATACATTTAAATTATCTTCAGTTATCAGCGTAACACAACTCAAGACCTACTAGATACAATACTGTCTATTCAACCAAAAGAGTCAAGTGGAGGAGGCGGTGAGACGCGCGAAGCGTCGGTCTACAGACAGTCCAAAGAAATGCTTGACAAAGTGCCACCTAATTTTGATCCTCATGAAGTGCTTGCCAGGTACTTAGAGCTTGTTAAAGAGACATTGATGAATGATGAAAGTATACCTACTTCTTCTTCCTAATCGGTCCCTCACTGCTGAGGATCGTGACTCTTTTTCATTCGGTCAACTATCTGTCTCCATTGGTTTCTGTCAGTCGCCTGGTGGAGTGCGACACTAACAGGCATCTCCAGCTGTTCAGAGATCTGGTCTGACCAACTTTTAGGACTGCGGCCTCGAGGTCTTTTTCCTATTTACCATATAAATATGGTACTTACCTACTTAGTTAATCTAATTTAAATATTTGTTTTTAGGTTAAGATTTTACGGTATACTGAATTCAATGGTGATTTTCTTGAGACAAGAAATCGATCGTATGCAGAAAGTCATATTTTTAGTCAGAACTACATTGAAGGACTTACTACTTGCTATTGATGGAACTATTATTATGAACGAGGTAATAAATTTACTATCATAACTCGACATACTGCGGTAGACTGGCCGGCTTAACCGTGGTATTATCACCCTATCTATGTTATAAAGAATATCGGCATAAAATAACAGTATCTATTCTTACTATTCAATATAAATATTTAATAAGAAATTGGAAGGATATGGGGGAGGCCTTTGCTCAGCAGTGGGACACAGTAGGCTAAGAAAAAAAAAAAAATAATAAGAAATTTGAAAAAAAAAATTGAAAAAAAATTGAAAAAATTTCACAAGAACTTACTATTGTTTCGTAGGTCAGCGAGAGCATCAGAAGGGCAATCTGGATACACGTCTCGCTTTCCCCTTCCATTACAACATTACAGGGTCGGCAACATTCAAGTGATATTCAGATAGTCATGATGCATAACTAGTTTTTAGCTTAGGGAAGGGCAAATCAGAAACTTTTAGCGCAGGGATTTATTAGAATTAACCGTTAAATATAAAGGCAAGCTAAGTCCAGGGTGAGCAGCTGTCAATTTTTTAACCGACGAAAAAAAGGAGGAGGTTCTCAATTCGACACGTATATTTTTAATTTATGGGTGATTTTGATGCGTCCCTGTTGTCAACTGCGTCAATTGTCTATGTCTGCCAATTAATGAAGTGCTTGTGTTTTTTTTTGTTTTAGGCTCTACGTGATTCGTTAGATAATATCTATGATGCCAAAGTGCCAAAAATCTGGTTAAAGTCCTCGTGGTCATCATCCACGTTAGGTTTCTGGTTCACTGAGTTTTTGGAGAGAACCATACAGTTTTCGAACTGGTGCTTCGTGAACAGACCTCATTCTTTCTGGATGACGGGATTTTTCAATCCACAAGGTAATTTAGAGTAAAAATGGACAGCATTACATTTTAAAAGTATGAAGTTATGCATTCAGCGTGTAAGAACGACTTGTGTAATATAGCTGATAGCACGTCGTGGTGGCGCATTGGTTACGGACCCGCTTTACAAGCGAGTGGGTGTGGGTTCGAACCTGGCATGTACCAATGTGACTTTTTCAATGTCATATGTACTTTCTTAGATATTCTAAGACACCACTGACTAACGGTGAAGGAGAACATCGTAAGGAAACCTGGGCTTAATAGTCTGAAATTGCCAACACGCAGTGAGCTAGCGCGGTGATTAATGCTCAATCCTTCTCTGTATGAGAAGAGGCCTTTGCCCTACATAGGGAAAGTTACAGGCTAATTTATATGAAGTTATGCATTCAGCGTGTAAGAACGACTTGTGTAATATAGCTGATAGCACGTCGGTTGACTTAGACAAATAGTCCATTTGTCTAAGTCAACGGCATGTCAGTCTATGTCTAAGTCGCATAGCTAAATTTATGTTTTATGTTTATTTGACATCTTTTTGCCACTGTATAATAATCAGACAGTATGGAAACTACGTAGAAACGCTTGAAACCGCACACCCACATAAACATGTGTAATATTGCGTAACGATGAGACTCCTAAGCGAACGTCGCGGTACTCGCAGTATCAATGACCGCGACGCGTTCACGTTGCACATGTTTGTGTGACAGTGCCGTTTTTGAGCGTTTGTAAGTAGTTTCCATACTGTATGATTATTATACTGTGGCTTAAAGATGTCAAATAAACATAACACATAAATTTTGCTATGCGACTGTTTATAATACTGTGTGTGTTTAAGCAGTTTGTTTACCATTTTATTTTTGTGTTCTAGGTTTTTTGACGGCTATGCGACAGGAAGTGACGCGTGCGCATAAGGGCTGGGCTTTAGACATCGTTGCTTTACATAATGATGTTACCAAGTTTACTTACGAAGAAATTAAATCTCCACCTGCGGTGAGGCAAATTAGTTTACAATAATAACATAACATCGTGTTTATAGTGTTATGATTTTTCTTGTTTACTAACTAATGAGACAAATTTTAATTAAACAGGAAGGTGTGTACGTCCATGGCATGTTCTTAGACGGCGCAGGATGGGATCGGCGCAACCTTCGTCTTTGCGAGTCAACTCTGAAAGTAGTGTACACAGTCTTACCGGTCGTACATGTGTACGCTATCAACTCTACTGCGCCTAAGGATCCTAAACTATACCAGGTACTTCTCCTTTCGATATATACGTTCTTTTTTAGGGTTCCGTACCCAAAGACTCCTCTGTCCGTCCATCTAGTCTGTTCGTCTATCACCGTGCTTTTATCTCATGAACCGTGATAGCTAGACAGATAAAATTTTCACTGATTACTTATGTATTTTTGTTGCCGCTATAACAACAAAATTTGTTATACTAAAAACAATAATTTATTAATATATTTTTTTTTGCAGTTATTTTGCTTGAATAACGGCATCAGCTAGCCGCTTGATTGTCTAATATTATAATTATATAGATAATGATACGTGGCTAGTTTTCTTACGTTATCGATGCTTACAAGAGGTAGAGGAGGGTCCAAAAATAAATTATTTTAGATACAATTTTATTTTTATTGTTCAGTGTCCTGTGTACAAGAAGCCGGTGCGCACTGGACTGACGTTCATCACTCCACTGTGGCTGCCCACCATCAAGAACCCTGACCACTGGATCCTTAGAGGCGTAGCCATGCTATGTGACATCAAATAGATTATTTGAGTGATAATTAAACGTTGATTCCTTGACGTTATGACGATCCATTGTTATTAATATTGTATAAAGTTATGTTTTATATCTATTTGTTAACAATAAGTTACTAGTCTTCTAACTGCAAATTTAGACACGCTAGCTCTATAGTATTATGTACAAGACGTGGAAGAACCTAACAACTAGGATGGCTTAATGTAAAAGAGAAGTACTGGTGGCTTTAACCAGTAGGTCGCAGGGTTCAATCCTGCTTGTAATTGTATTTTATTTTCAACAAAAAAAAACATTATTAATGTTGTTAAATGTCTTAAATGTACATTTTCAAGGATAATACCTACGTCTGTATCCTGTATCTATGTATTTGTTTTTAATTCAAGATACAACACATTTTTTCATCAATTCAGTATAATCAAACTCTAAAGTAACTAATAATCATATTTTTTATACTTTTAAAAGAATATGTTTAGTTTGAAATGAATATTATATTTGAACAAATTCTTTTAAATAAAGACGCAGGCGCACGACTGACTTTATGTTAAGCATGTTACAGAAAGATATTATGTTAATAAATTATATTACTAGGGGAGTACTAAGTTTAGTTATTTTTCGTTTTATATTTATTATCATTAATTCAGTGTGTGCGCGTCGTATATACACATTTTTATAGTTTGAAATGTCTATATTTCGTTCAAGAAAGTGAGTTGCGTAGTGATTAATTACTTATTATGTTAAACAAGTAGTTGATTCTTTTAATTTTAGTGATTATTTTAAATGTGGTTGAAGTATTTACAATAAAACTTTTGATGAAAAAAATGCATTATTAATAAATTATGTGAGGTAATTAATAGCTGTAGCATCACACATGATAGGACACTTGATCAAATGTCTCGTTGTGAGAATAGCCTTGAAAGGAGTCGGTAGGAATAGTAGGATGGCGTTTTCCCTATTAGCTCAGCTCAAGAAATTCCGTAAATATTTAAACGTACAGTCACGAGCACAAATATTCACACATTTTTTTCTACGTGCTCTCGTGGTCTTTTAGCGTTTTTGAAGAAGCTTAAACTGATTAACCGGACTTCTCTAGCGGGACTTCTCTAGCGTTTACCAGGTGGGAATACAACATTAATCAAAAAAACCGGCCAAGTGCGAGTAGGGCTCGCGCACGAAGGGTTCTTTACCTTAGTAATATTCACTCCCGACCCGTGGTACAACTGCGATATCCAACTGGTTGTACTACGGAGAAGTAAATTTACCCATGGTTCAACGCTTTTTTCTGATATTTATGATTATGACCCGTGGTACAACGGTGGAATTATGTCCAACTGGTTGGACCACGGGGATCAATAATATTTCAAATGGCATCTAACCAAACCTTAAAATATTCTATGCATGGTCGAGGGTGGGCTTGGTCGACGGAGCCCCGCTTCGCGGGGCTCCTACTTCTGGGTGGTTTATAAAAAAATAACCACGAAGGAGATGGCGGGGTCGAATAGACCCCGCCATCCCCTTCTAACCTATTACCAGTAGTTGTTCCATAGATACATTCAATTCCCAGAAGTACAACTAGTTGGCCCAAGGAAAGAACAACTCACTCGAGTTGAACCATTGGTCAAGATATTTCCCCATAGAACAACCAGTTGTACCATGGGTAAATTTACTTCTCCGTAGTACAACCAGTTGGACATCGCAGTTGTACCACGGGTCGGTCGCTTTAATATTGAGCACAAAAAACGGAAAAAAATAAAGTTTGTAAAAGACGCCGTGACTCCCTAAAATTTGCTAGAAGGGGATCAAGTATAGACGTTGGACCACTAAAAAAACTTTGTAATTTAAGGGATCGACATAGCATGCTAAGCTACAGAAGTTGTGACGTTACTAGCCATCGATAGTCGCTTCAAAGCAGTCGACTGTTCAAGGAGCAGCTGGCAACATCTGCACACAGCCACGGCTGTCTTTACATTAGGTCCTCACTGGCCATGGCTCATTTAATAAAATCTCTGTTGAAGGAGTCATAGCAGGAGTCATGCAAAGTCTTCATAAAGGAGGATGAAACTGCAGCCCACGAGCTACTGAACTGCCCAGGTTGACGGGTACAGGGGGGTCAGTACTTCGGAAACCGAAAATACAAACAATATAACCTGCTTATTCATACTATATAAAAAGAACATTTTTTCTTTGCCATACTGCTGAGCTCGCCAGTTAAAAGAGCGTTGGTGACTTAGATTAGTTACATTGGTACCTATTCTGTTTCCGTATACCTATCAGTAAACTAATGAGGTATTCGAGCAGTACCTAGAAAAGAACGGAGAAAAAGTCGTATAAATTCCGTTCTGTTCTACAGATAAAACAAGGCGGAATCTGGGCAATTTTTTTTTTGTCAATCATCAATCATTTATTTGCCATAAAATTGGGTTACAGAATCATGTATAAATACGTCTTGATCTACTAGTAGAACAAAAGTTAATTAATTCCGTTTTGTTCTATTAGTAGAACAAGCTTAGTAGAACGGAAGAAGTGGAAGTAGCTATGGGGTACACAGAAGCTGTATAATAGCACAAATAGCACAGCGAGAACTTTGGGTTGGTACTGCTGTAACTTGCAAAGATGCTCGATACTGAGCGAGTCTTGTCATGGAATCATGGAGGAAAAGTTTTTAGTCACCTCATAATGAGTATAATACAATAGAACTGGCAATAAAATTATATATTTTTCGAAAATCGAATTTCAAGAAGACAATTTATATTATTCTCTCGGCGTTTAGCACTTTGTTCTGACACTGACTTAAGTGATAGCGTCACATACACGGACAAAAGAGATTTTTTTATTGATTTACATAGGTAAAAGAATTTTTAAATATTGAGCAATTATGGAACAAGGTGCTGGTGAAGGACCACCACCAGATGCAGATGTTCCTCCGGAAACTGCAGAGCCGGCTCCGGCGGCTGAAGTAACTGAACATGCACCGACTGAGACTCTCACTGACGAACTGGCCACTGACACACACTCTGCTCAAAAGATTAATGAACTACCTAGAACACTATCAAAAAAGTCAACGGCATCGTTAAGATCAATCAGGGCCCGAAAGGAAGAACGCGTTGAAGTAGACAGAACTACTCTAGAAGCTATACTAGATGTCAGTTCTCGGTTACAAGATATGCAGAAGAGAAGCAAGTCCTTGAGCACATTGGGAATAGGTCATGAGTCTTATAAAGACAAGCAAGTAAATAAATTGAATAACTAAATATATATTTTTTTATTTGTAAAAATACCCATAGATCCTTGGATAAAACAGCTGTTTTATTTTTAGGCCAAAGCTAAAGAAGCTCGTCAGCATCGTATAGGCAGTCTCAAGACACAACACAGATTTTTGATAGACAATTGTTCTGCTATATTGAATAAGCCAATTGATTACGTAATGGTAAGTGCTAGGTGGCAGCCACAGAACCTAGGACAGTAATATGTAGTATAGGTATATAAATGTGTGTCATAGGATAAACAGACTACAACAAATTAGAAACATAACGGTTGAGGACTTTTCTCTCAAGTTTTTTAGTTCTTAAAAACGCCAATAAAAAAACTTAAGTTCAGGAAATATTTATTATGGTGGGTCTGCAGATAGTTGTCGTTGGCCTGTCGCGTCAGAACGTAGAAATATTTTTGATTAACGGCTACAAAATTTACCTAAAGTAGGCAAGTACGTTACCAGGCAGAAAACTGATTTTGATAAGTTGATAGTAATACCTACCACTCACTTGGTAAGAAGAATTTCTGATGAATTTGTTTTCAAAAATAAGTGGCAAAATTCAGAGTTTTCTTCTAAATTTTGCTTCTACAGACTTACCGAGGGTGAGGGAGACATAGGCCATAAACAGAGGTACTAATGAGCTCGTGCCATTATAACAAAGACTAAGGCCTAATTTCACCATTCACTTTAATAACAGAGTTAAATAAAACTAAGTCCAGTCATACACAAATTGCAGTTCTGAACTCAGTTAAACGCTTGAACCGAGTTTAACTTGATTGATCGCGTTTAGTGTCAGTGGTGAAATCGGTGTAGTTTTGACAGAGTTATTCAGTCAAACGTGAGTCGCAAACCCAATCTACTGTACGGGTCTGGAAATCAACTAAATAATTCGAGTCGACGAGACACAAAAGACCGAAAAAACGTTTCACTGAAATACCTTGATTCGAAATTTAAATCCTCGTTAACCGTCAAGCAGAGACATTAATGCAATAGTACGCTCACTTTTTTTAAATATAGAAATGCTTTCACCAATTTTTTATCAGCAACCATGTTTACAGATACTGACAAACATTTTGAACATGTATCGGCGTAGTGGCAAAAAGTTCGCGCAGGTTCATGACTGAACAACCCAATCGCGTGCGCCTGCGCGGTAGAAATTTCCTTGCCCCTCCTTCCGTCCACCAAAGAGACCTAAAAGCCGAGTATTGGCATTCTGGGTCACTTGTTAAGATGTTTTCTGGTATTTGCACGCAACTATAACTAATAATAATGATGTCGCACTATAGGAGGGAGTTTACGACGCCGACAATCATATAGAACTATTGGATAGTGCTATTGCTGAAGGTGGCCGAAATTGTATAGTCGTGTGTGATGCTTTACTTCCACCTGTGAATATGGGTAACTATTGTGATATTAACTACTGTTTGTTGACCGTGGTCCACCTACATAGTTGATCTGGGTGTAGTGTGGGAAAACATCTCGTGGTCACTTAAGTGGACCGATATAGTAGAGTCAATATAGCAAAGCATGTTGTCTAAGGAGACCTACAGCCATAGAACTGTATCTACGGGTTATGTAAAGCTCTTTATGGGAACCCTCCATCAATAGCTGGTAGGGGGGGCTGAAAACCACGCAAGTACCTCGACGAACCTCTGAGGGAACTTGTGTTCCACTCAAACACAGCACAGGAAAGGCTTACTTTAGACATGCATAGTTATATTGACTCTACTGTAAAAAAACAAATGTATATTAAGGTTGCATAAATTGTAATTTAAAAATTGATAGAGGATCCATTAAAGCAGTCATACGTGAAGATGATTGCAATGCCTTGCAATGATGCCTTAATGTGTCGCATTATTTGATATTTATTTATTACTTACCAATTGCAACGATTTTTGCGTAAAATTATTAAAATATTTTATTTTTGACTGTTGCTAATGTAGTTTCTTAAAATAGAAGGCAGGCAAGAGGTAAAATAGGATGTATTGTATGAAAACTGTAAATTTTATTAGTAAACGATAAGGACCATAAGAGCAATGCTGAATACTATAGCAATGTACCTTTGATGAGACGGTAGCTGGTTTTGTTTGATGTTATTCTAGCTTTAAAAAAATAATTCTAATTTTAAATTTTAGAATCTGGTCGGTTTGTACCCAATCAAAAAAGTAAAATGGAGAGGGTGTATTTATCTGACGCAGCAACTATTGGCACTGAGGGACATTGTGTTGCGATGTACAGATTCAGAAACAAAGCCATGGACACTAGGTCTGTTGGAGACGTAAGTTATATAAATTAAACTTTATCTTAACTTATGACAGATCTTTTGTATCCTGGCAACACGTAACAGTGGTTTTGCTCCCTTTCTAATTTGATATATTAATAATGCACTACACTCTATCTCGAAAATTTTATTTAGTTTTATTATGATTATTTAAAGGCCGAAGAGTGTTCTAGCTTAGTCTCCATTTGCGTATTAGAAATTAATTATCACTTACATAAACGGCAAGGCCAAAATACCCACTAAGTAGAGTCGGCGCGCGGGACGAATTGGACAGAACCAATAGGTAGTGACTGGTTCACACTGGCTCTGGATCGAAAGGCGTAAAATCAGAGGCAGAGCCTTTGCTCAGCAGTGGAATAATATAGGCTGACAGTAACAGTAACAGTAAAACAGTAAGGGAAACATTGTAAGGGAACCAGCATATTAGCACAGCAATGTGTAAAGCCATGTCAGGGGGCCTAAACCGGTTGAAAACTGTTACCAGGTTGTCCATCAACCATACGATAAAGAAGAAGAAAACAATCCTTATGCAAAAGAAAATGACATCGATCCATTGTTTCGTTGGTTCGTAAAAAAGGACAAACCAACAAACACACTTTGCATTTATAATATTAGCATATTAGTATGATGATGTGGCGGAGGCTACGTACATCAGACTCTATTCCTACCCCGCTTTCTCATTGAAAAATTGTACAGTCTATAATGCTTACTGACTGTGCCTTTGATTTTTCTCTGGGTTGGCTCCGCTCCGTCGAAAAAAGTCAATGCCTCCGCCACTGGTATGATGATTAGAACACCACATGGTATAGTTCACTAGCTTGTACACTTGAAATTAAATTACTTTAACACTTTACTTCATGGACTAGCGTGACAATGCCCATACATTATATACATACAATATTTATCAAAAAGAAGTGTTGAAGTATCTGTTATTTTCAGGATTACCACTTCGTTATGTTTGATGTAAACCCAGAAACTGAAAATATAGTATCCAGTGTATACAAAACGTTAATGCGTGTTTACATTCCTTCTCTTAAAGTATGCAAGTCTTGGGGAGATATAAATCCTCCGTATCCAAATAGTGCAGAAACCATTAAAACTTATATTACGAAGATAATGTTATTTATGGATTATCTTGCAAGTAAGTAATTATCAAGTGTTGTATCGTAAATATTGTGATTTTAATACATGTTAATGCCATGTTAGCTTATTCAATATAATTATTTAAAAAGAAATTAAAATATTTAATTGTTGTAACGTAGTAGCATTTTAGAAAGCAATAGTTATTGTTTCATTTAGAATTACGAAAATCAACAAGTATCTAGTGTTAATTTTGCGAATAAATTATATATTAATAAACGTATCAAGCATGGATGCATTAAATCACTTAAAATTTACGCACATGCAGGGAAAACTAAATAAATGAGAATGTAGGCCCAATAACTATTTCAATAAAAATCAAGTGTTTGAGTGGGTCTCTAGGTATTACATACAAAAAAAATAAAATACTTAATTATACTAAATAGATCTAGGTGGATTATATTCACAATTGGACCCGGTAGGTGGCGCTACGATCGGGTTAAATTGGAGCCACTAAAATAACCAAAAGATGAAGTTATTAGTACGGGTCAGCTAGGTTTGTATAAAAACATAAAAAGCCATAATTCGGTATCTTACATATTCATAGAAGGGAACATTTTTTTTGTTTAGGTGACGGCTTTCTGATTATAGTACCTTTGTCTTCAAACACTGTATGTTATTGTAATAAACATTATTTTAGAAACGAAGATAGATCTAGAAAGTTGTACAAGATTCAGAATCAATATTTCATTGTATGAACATGAGCTGTCCAATGAAGAGAAAATATCTGGGGCTATGACAAAA
Organism: Protodeltote pygarga; assembly: GCA_936450705.2. NCBI lineage: Eukaryota > Metazoa > Arthropoda > Insecta > Lepidoptera > Noctuidae > Protodeltote > Protodeltote pygarga. The sequence goes on along the minus strand of OW388249.2, from coordinate 5,699,833 downwards.
TCCCATGTGTTGGAAGAAATATGCAACCATGTAAAAGAGTGGATAAAACAGATAACTATGGTAATAATTTTATAGTAATAATGAGTATAATATGACGGCAATCTCACGAAAGTCAAAAAAGATAAAGAAGTAAAGTATGTGTACTTGGCACGTGAGATTGTCGACATGTGGGATGTTGACTCTGCAATCATTGTGCGGATAGTTGTATCGGCCCATGGTTTGATAGCCAAGAACCTCGACAAACATCTGAAGAGGCTCTCGTTAGGCAGCTGGATTGGGAGCCTGGCGCAGAAGGCAGTATTGCTGGACACGGCGCGAATAGTGAGGAGGTTTCTCTCTCTGGACCCCTAACCACCGGTAGCTTGGACCCTGTTCCCGATACCGGTGGGCTACTATATTTTATATTTTTAAATGTATTTTTTTTATATATTTAAAAATGTATTTTATATGTGTATAAATTAATAAATGGAAGTATAATATGTCTTCTGTTATGAGTCTTCTAATTCAGGGTTGTGCTAGCATCATTTTCGTCATCATGGCGTTATTGGAAAGGATCTTCATCTGGTCATCACAGCCCTGTGTATTTGTTCCGTGTCACAGCCTCTTCAATTCCCATACGTAACATTAAGCCCTGATATTAATAATTTCATCTTAATTTATTTTTACAGATTTTAGTTTTCTAATATCGAAAATTCAATCTATTTTCTAATTATTCAATGTCAACTACCTAAATAAGGATTGAAATTGTATTGGAGATAGATTTTTAAATATATTATGGTATCTTAGATTATTTAAAAATTAGATTAAAGTTTGGGATTATACGTTACTAATTTACAAGCGAAGGTCACTAATCTTAGTCACTAATGAATATTATAAAATAAATGATTATAGGTTCTTGTACAAAGTCAACAACTGAGACGAGAAATGTCTAATATTGGACCATTAGCTGAGCTGGATTACTGGCGACGTCAACTGACCACTTTCACGTCCATCATAGAGCATATTAAAAGCAAACCTACCACTATGTATATACATATGATGATACTAGCAAAATCAAAACTTTTGAAGGTAATCATTTAAATTCTTTATTCATTAGTAAAATTACTCTCGTGTATAAATAGCTCATGATGTAGTTTTTGCGTTAGGAATCTAGACTGATTCCTGTAGCCATAGTTTAGAAGATCTTCAGACTTATTGTCGTATAAAATGCTGACCGATACCATTATAGGGGTAGGTTCTCGTAAAAACAAGAACCCAAATATTCCTGAAGTTTTAAAGACGTTCCATTGAAGTTCTACTCAAATTTATTCTTTCTGAATCCCTTGATCGCAGTTCGATAAGATTTAAACTCCCAAGTCTACCTTAGTCGCCTTTTACTTTACGACACTTCGGTAAAAAAGAGGAAGTACTAGGGTGGATTTCATGAATATTAACAATAAATTATGGATATCGTTTGTGGCACCGCGTAATTAAAACACGAAGCCTATTTATTTTAGATTAGACGAACAAAATCTTAATAAAAACTTTTACATAAGACAACAATTTAAAAGTTTTGACCTTGCTGGAATGTTAGCAACGTGTTACTTTAACGAAATTTAAAAAATTGTTATCTTAATTCTTGAAATTCACCCGCTAGGACTATTCTTTTCTGCCTGACTGTTACTGACCAGCAAGTTCTAATTAAAAAACTAATATGAATAATTTCAGAAATGGAGTAAGTTGGATAATCTAGTAACTGATTATTATAATGAAGCGTATGATAATGTCAAATACTTGTACGCTTTAGAGAAGTATTGCGAACCTTTGTACAGGTAAATTATAATGCAATAAGTAAGCATTCAGGTAAAGGTAACGGTTTAACATTTCCTGTAAAAGTATAAAAAACCTTTCACAAATAGGTACCTAATATTCTGGTGATATAAACAGAGTGACATAAAGTGTAGAAATCTATAAAAAATTAGGTTAGTGTTGAATCAAAATAAACATTACATTTATTTTAATAAATGTATTTTTTTAGTAAGTAACTGTACCTATATCTGAAGTGAACTATATTTTACTTTTTTAAGTGAGAAGAAATATGCGATCGCAAATTGAGTTGAGTTGACAGTTGAGAATTAAGTTGCCATACTTTCACAGCTAAAGGCGTGTTACCCAATGTGTGTGCGTGTTATCAAAAGTGTGTTACCCAATTTTGACAGCTAAAGTGATCATCCTTTCCTTTTGGTAAATAAAGAACGAGTTAATCTGAAAATAACTGAGTTAGTGGATAAGCCAGCCCACTAGCACTATTAACCGAAAAGCGGCTGGTACCTATACCTATTCAAAATTATCTATAAATAAATTCAAATTCTGCTTGGAGTCGTCGTTGTTTATTCAATTTCTTACAAATTTCGTACGCATGCGCAAAAATATATTAGTTTAGATGTAATTACATAAAAATAATTCTAAAACTTATTTTCCTCTTCAGATGCGAGCCGTCTCAAATGCAACAATACATTCCGTGTTTATTGTACACTATGCGTATGATATTTGCGACATCTCGGTACTACAATACTACCGAACAGATATCTACTTTACTGGTTAAAGTCACCAATCAAATTCTGAATATGTGCATGGACTACTTGACAAAAGATGGGAGAAAGACTATTTGGAACCAAGATAAGCTCACTTTTATCCACAAAGCCAAAGTAAGAGTTTATTGAATTATAATTTTTCTATTTTAGAATAATAACTTTCGTGAATCATACTTTTATATTGTTAAATGTTATATGGCTTTACTGAGTGAGGTCCGCGATGCCGCCGCACTCCGCCGCATATAGACTCGCTCTTGAAAATGGACTCGGTTTGAGTTCGAAACTAGTCGGGTATTCTCAGAAGTCAACGCGTAAGTAAAGCCGTGTAATATTTGATAACATATAATTTTCCTGTTACCCATTTCTTTTAAACATCATGAATGTTTTTTTTTATATTTTCTCTCATGTCTCCCATTTGTATTCGATAGCGTAAATACAAATTCGCGGTCTGTACATTTCTTTATCGATTGTGATTACATATTTTGTTAGAAGTTGTAGCATCGTATTGGCATGTTGGTTGTAAGGATGGTATAAAGTATCTATAAGGTTTGCTGGGAATTCGTAATTGAGTTCTGAGCTCTCTTTTGTACAATTGCTCTTTGTCTTTAAGATTCTATATCTAATTTTGAAGCATAGGCATAAACTCACGCCTGTACTCCCCAGAGGGGGTAGGCAGAGGTGTATGCAGTATACCTACGTTTCGCTGGATTTATTATAAGTCCCAAGTAATAGGAAACGAGCCTATTGCCATTAACAGGGCACAATTTCAGACTCCGTGCTGCTACTGAAAATTTCCTAATGGAAAAATTCAATAACACGTACCCAGGACCTCGTGCTCAGCAGTCGCGCTCGCTACCACTAGACCAACAAGGCAGTCAAGTCGAGGCATAATTAAAATATATTTACACAAATTACTATTTGTTGCAGCAATGCCTAAACCTGTATTATTTTTATCGTGAGTGTTATGACGAGACTCAGAAAGAAATGAGAGATGCCCCCGATGAAAAACCTTTCGATTGCTCTGAAATGTATGTTTTTGGAAAGTTTGAAACTTTTCGAAAAAGGCTGGTCAAAGTATGTATTCAGTTTATTTTTAAATGCGCTCTTGATTCAGCAATTTTTTAAACAGATTTTTTTACGTGTTTTTATTTGTATGCATGCACACGATTATCAAAATAGACATAGTTATCTCAAAATCTTCGAATCATCTCAAAAGTGGTTCTGTTATTCTTGTAAAATTTGCTTTTCCATGTTACAATTACTATTATTATTTGTTTATTAATTTATTGACTATTGTGCACTATTATTTATGAGACCATTAAGTATGCTACAAGACTGCTTAGTTAATAAAATGATTATTATGATCATATCAGATATTCATAATACGAATGAATTGGGTAATCAGTCCAAAATCCAAGTCTCAATCTCGTAAGTCGTCATAAGTCTAAAAAATGGCGTCAAAGACAGTGTTGTAATATTGACAAAAATGTTTCAGTAAACAAAGAATAATGTAACATTGTAAAAAGGTCTTAGTTATATGAGAATGTATGTAAGAATCAAGGATTATTCGAAACATTAATTCGCAATATTTCAAAATCAGTTTTTGATATAGTACTGTTTTGATAATCAAGTGCAATAAAAATTTTCCTCATTTTAATGTTATGTTATTGTTGTAGATAATAGATTTATTTCAAACATACATTACGTACCACGTGTTAAATAAAACTCATTTGGAAGGCATTGAAGAATACGCTTCCCAGTTTAATAGACTGTTTAAGTCCATTTCTACGAAAACCTACGACGCTTTAGATCACAGGTTGGTTTTTTAATCAATGAAAAATTACATAATTAACAATTCATTTAATTGATACAATGATGTTGAGTAATAGTACACTCAAAAAACAGGATAACAAAACCAGTTGAGATAATGTGAAAAAATAGCTAAACTTTGATTATTCTCAAACAAAATTGGTTTAAATTGGTTCATTATTTTTGTACTTGTAGCAGTTTAGTTATGTTGCACTATGTTTGATTACTAGGTAAGTAACATAACTTTTTCAACATAACTTCACTCAGTACTAGATATTTTTTTCACTGTATTTATACATAGCGTTGTAGATTTTAAATAGTTAATTTCACTGGCTTATCTAGAAAAAGTTTTGTCTAATAACTATTTGGATTTTTTAAACAGGCGACCAGATTTTGATAAAGACTACAGATCATATAAAGATGCTGTTGCACATCAAGAGGTGTTACTAGAGAACTACATGATCAATGTAAATATTTGTGTATTAATTTTAAATTGATTTTATTATTTATGACACATTAATCCATTAGAACGCTGTATCCATATTTTTTGCACATATTAGGGAAAGTACCTATGCTATGTGACCCATTTTTTACAATGTGTAGCTAGTCTTACCCTGTGAGTTAAAACAGCACAACCGCTGCGCGCCATATTTGAATATAGCTCGAAAAAGCGCTAGATTTCTGTCTACATGACGAAATTCTAAGCTAAGGGTACAAACAAGTTTGGTCACAAGGTTGGCCTTCACCCTTGTGACCAAACGTAGTATCTTGAAGAACCCTCCCCTCCCTGAACGGGTCACGCCTCACGTAGTATGAGTACATTTCCTTACTAACACGCACTCTAAGCAGGGTGCTAATAGATTAATGTCTCTAACTGTACCTGTAATTTTAAAAACTACTTTTTTCAGGCCGTCAATAAATGCCCAACAACTGAAATAGCATTTCATCTTCTAGAAAGATTTGAGAAACTGAAGTTAGAGAGGTTATATCTCGAGGATAAATATTATGATCTAATAAGCAATTACACCTCCGAAATAGAAACATTACGAGATAGGTAACCAGTATTCTTAGTTACTCAGTATTATTAGTTAATTAATTACCGGTACGGTCAGCAACGTAAGTAGCGAACATTCTACAAAATTTAAAAAGTGTTATAAAAATGAATACCTTTTTTTTTGTTTCGTGTGGAAAACCCCAAATGGGTACTCCACCACCAAGGGCCAGTGATGGAGTGATGTCCGACTCGCACGGACTAAAAACCACACGGTGTTCCTTGACAGATTTCTAGACGGGAGAACGGGGTTCACTTGTGTATTCTCCGCCCTCCCGCCAGGTCTTGACCCGCCAATGGTGTAGGCAGGTCCCGCCGTTGTCGGCGTAAGAATGAATACCTAATTGTTATTTTTTTTGTAGCAAATTGTGCTATTATTATTTAAAAAAAATACAAAAACTATGCTTTCGATAAATTAAGAAAAAAAATATAGATTCTTTGATCAATTAGTTTAGAAATTGATAGGTACATTTTAACCTATAGGTATCACTTTCACGATTGTGATATTGTTATTAATAGTGCCGTCAATTTGATGTCTTACTAAAATTAATTCGTAATTTTAGATATAACGAAGAAAAAGAACACCCAGAGTTGTCAAGAAATATGCCGCCGGTCGCTGCACGAATCATGTGGATCAGATTTTACCACCAGAACATTAAAATACCTATGAAGGTGTTTAAAGAACACCACGAAGTCATTACACATATGGTATGTAGAGTATTATGATCTAATAAGGTATATAATTCTTAAGAAAAAAAAAACTGCCATACTTAAGTATTGAGCACTCCTTTGAAGCGAAGGCTGTTTTCAAAAAAAATAATTATGTTCTTCTACGCTCCGCTTCAGTGAATTGTCAGATTAAGACATCTGACGTACGTTCTTTCACGAAAACGAAACATTAAAAAAATATAATTAGTGTGTATAAGAACTTGGGCCAAAAGGTGTGGAAATCATGGGAGGAGGCTTTTGCCCAGCAGTGGGATGTAAGCTAACAGTAAGTAAGTAAAGAACTTGGTGAAAGATTCACGAATAAACCTTCAAAGTCGTGTAATACAATGACAGACTTTTAAGTCTTGTAGGTATGTAAATGATTTATGATAAAGAGGCAGGTTCGAAATAAGATTGTAACGTAATATAAAATTTTAATCCCACCTTTTAATATCTTTCAGAATACGCAAAGATGCATAAAGTTATACAACGTTTTAACGATTGTATTCACTGAATTTGAATTAATCTACCATCACGCTTGGGCAGAAAATGTTGGACAGGTAGTTAATTGTTGTATTGCTTTTATAACCTCTAACTGCAAGAATCACCATTTTTTTGCTCGCATATTTTTTACGTGGTCCTAATTAATGTTTGTAGGTACGTTTAGGACTGATCGCTCCACTCTTGGTTCGCCATCCAGAAAATAATATGTACATGATCAACTTTAGCATTTATATTCCGGAATGCATCAGAGAGGTCGAGTACATGTGGCAGTTTGGATTAAGTAAGCTCATCTTTGATGTAAAATGTGTTTATAGTTTGTTTAATGTTTAAAAGTCAAGAGCATAATTACCAAATTTAAATTGCAGAAGTGCCGGATGGAGCACAAATAGTTGCATTTTGTAAAGATAAAATATTAGGAAACTATGAGAGAGTAAAGTACTTGGTGGAAAGAAACAATCTTATAAGAAGGTACATAATATTATGTTAAGTGGTACACAGCTTTACATAGATTTTTTTACCGTTTAATTTCATCTTTTACTGATTTCCAAGATTGAATAGCACGCTGAAAATATAGAATATAACGGTGATAAGGGGCAGCCTTGTTTAATACCTACCTTTTTTTATCACAGCTCTTTATTTTTCCTTTACAATTTATATATTGTTTGGTAATTTTTGTAAAGTTAATCATGTAGTGTGTCAACAGTAATAAATACAATTTTCCATTAAAACCTCTAACGTGTTATCAACGTCCATTCATTATACACGACGTTATTTTTTAACAATGTGGTGAAATTGTGACCTCTATCATTGTTTTTAGGAGTATGCCAAAACTCTACCTTCCACTACTACGGCCACAGTTAATAAAACTGGACAAAGCCTTTAAACCTGGTTTTTCCACGATAACGTGGACTTCTCTAGAAATTCCTGATTATTGCGAAAGTATTGAAAATGTCCTAACAGAAGTTGATTTATTTATCAAGGAGGTAAGAATTTATAAAATTGCTTCTAAGAAATTGTAGTGAAGTATGTGTCACTACACTGATTAACTGTACTTGATCGTTTTAATCAGTTTATGCAAAGGTTAAGCAAACTTATCACAAACTTCAAAGTAATGATTATTATTATAAAAATGGCTTACACCACGAACTCGCCTGAGAGTAAACGACCCTTAAAAGCAGAAAGATGGAAGTTGGATGATATGGTTCAGACGTCCTCAGATAGATTTTACTGAATACCATTCCGGACGACGGCACTGATAGCCTAGTGGTGTGACTGTCGACTGACTGAATCAGAGATATCGAGTTTGATCTCAAGGCGCGCACCTCTGACTTTTTATAAGTTATGTGCGAAAAGCAACTGATATTAATTTATTATTAATAGAAGATTCCGGAAAACGACCAAGTCGCTTGGCGGCTAGGCTTCGTTTTTCTACCTACTAGTCTAGATGTAAGTAAAACAAAAACCTCCTGTAGCAACAAAGTTTTATAATTCTATCTTTATTTCAGGTGATTGATATGAAGGAAGCGCGTATCGACGCCATTTTGCAGTCCATCACTAAAGCTATGCTAGTCTATTTGCCTGAGAATGCCGTAGATCCTTCAGTATTCTATGAAGACAATTTAGTTAGACGAGATGAATTAGGTATAAACTCTGTTACAAGTCCAAGTAGACTAGCAAAATATTTTTATAGGTAATTGAAAAAGGGATAGATAATAAAAACAATCTTAAATTTGTACAAAATATAATCTACGATAAAATATAGTACTCGCTTGTCTCAAATTCAGACAAAATATAATTTTCAAACTACTTCGCTAATACTTATGAAGAAAATACACTGTCTTTAATCCTAAAACAGTTGCCACAGGGCTTCCTGTGCATCCACTTTCCCTTACATTAATATTCCAGTCGTGATAGCTTATACGGTCGTGATAGTCGTTGACTGGCAAGTCAGAGGTCTCAGGTTTGAACCAAAAGCCTCTGATAGCCTCTGATAACCTCTGACAAGTTATGTGCGTGTAATTATTATCACTTGCTCTGTGCCTCGGACGCACGCAAAGTCATTGGTCTTGTTCTCTTGATCTCTTTCCTGTCGTGTTAGAATGCTGTCCCATCGGACTATGAGAGTGAGGGAATAGAGAGTGCACCTGTGGTTTACGCGCTCACGGGTGCAATATAATACCTATCTCCTGCGTAATAGCGTTGGGATTGGCCGCTTGACCAAAATTCGGTCAGGAGGATGTACTTATTATATAAATTTACCTATTCATTGGTAACAGTTACTGGCAAAAGCAGTTACAAAATATATAGTATAATTTAGTACAATACGTTATAATAAATTATTTTCTCGTCTGCTAACAGCTTTGGAAATTCAACAAAAATCATGGAACGCAGAAGCGGCAGTCATAGAACTCGTACATAAGTTTATTGATAGTGTACCTTGTAAACAAGTGCAAGATTTGAAAGGGAAATGGTAAATATTTTTTGTTCTATTTCTAATATTAGATTTAGATTAGATCACAACATATTTGTAAACTATGATATTAGATAATTCAATGTAAATTTTCAAATTTTGGTAGAATGAGAAAATTGTTTACGAGCAGATTTGACCTGCGATTAAAGCGACTCCGTTCTGAACTGAGCTATGCGCAATTCTACTCATTCTATCGAAATTATCTTCTAAATACAATCATCGAAGCAGTTACTTGTTACCATTAATCGCAGGTTCAAATCCTGCTCATAATATTCATCATTTCTTTTTAGAAAAATTTGGAATTTCAGTGCATGCATAACAATACATATTTTTATAATTGTCAGTAGTTTTTTTTTTTTGTATTTTATACACATTTGAATTAACTGGTATTCTTCATTGTTATATTTTAAAGGCTGGACATGGAAAAGGCGTTGAAACAAGTTATTTCGGGCACGAGAACCTTTCCTGAAGAAGCTGGTAAATGTAATTTTATATAAAAAGATTTTTTATCCTTTGCCGTTTAATATAGAGACTTTTGTGGCGCTGCGCTGTGATACCGTGGTGGTTGGTCTTATAAACGCGTGGCGTGACAGTCGTATTAAAAGTTTTATGCAAACGGAATCAAAACTTATTTTTTTAATATATAAAATGTGAAAGTTTTTTTTTCAATAATAATGACGAACTATATATACACCTAGAAATAAACTATCTATATATGTATATATAAACTAATTAAATTATTGTTTTTTTTTTATAAATTACAAAAATAGAGATCGCATTTAAAAAGAATGGTTTATTTATGGACAATCCTATAATGGTGGTTATTTTTATGTCTTTGTGAAATTAAATATAATTATTGTTTTTCTGTTTTATAGAATTCATAGATGTAGAAGATCCTGACGAATATGACGCGGGGCATATCGTTAACGAGTGTAATGAACTGTTTGCGTATTTTGCTACAAAGCTTTTTGATGCTCTTATTAAATGCACTAAGCAAAGTCTTGATCTTTTAAGACGAAGAGCTTCCGTCTCCAGGTAAATAAACGCATGCTATTTCAGCTGGTAATAGTTCAATTGGTCATGGTCCTAAACGTAGTTATTTATAACTTACTGCGACGCAGTTGACAACTACATACTATATTACCTATGTATAGTCAACCATAAAATTGCTTTACCCTTACCTTTTACCTTTATCCTTAGAGTGAATTTCGTTTGCATATCACAAAACAACAAAGCCTATTTTTGCTTACAAGACCAAGTGACAGATAGCGTTGTCATTAATGCGTGTGTTTGGACAAGGCGTCTTAGTAAAATTTAATTTTGATGAAAGTTTTTGTCAAAAGTGGTTAAGCAATTTTAAGGTCGACTATACTTAATATAAACATATTTTTGTATTTGATTTGCTAATTTAGCATACTTATAAATATCTTCGTTTTTATGTTGAGATTTAATAATTATTTTATATTTATTTATTATCTCTAATTCTATTTATTGATGCTTTTGTGACTATTTATATTTTTATGTTACTTTTACAGTTTTTTAACTATGACTACTGATCCAAATGAACAAAATAAACTAAGACCTCTGATGTTGACAAACATGTACTTACAAATACCAAAAATATCAATAAAACCAACGATGGAGGAGATACAGACGGCTTTTTCTCAGGTATTACCCCATTTAGTATTAAAAGCGAAAGAAAAGAAGAATAGAACTTCATCGTTTAAATAAATTAATGTCGTTTTAATTATGAATGTGGATGGTTATAAACGTAAAGGTAGACTAAAAAAAGATGTATGGATTGTGTAAAAAACAACGTGGATAGAAAAGACATGTCGACTAATAGAATAAAAAAAGAAAACGTATTGCACTGACCCTAAATAAAATTAGTACAAGAACGGAAACTTATAAGTTATATAATTATGATATAACCGTTTTACTGTTCACTTAAAGGTCACAGATTAACACACAAGTGCGCACCACTTACTTTTCGAAGTCATATGCAAATATTTTTTTTAATGGTGTCATTTTAAAATCAACTTTATTTTCATGACTGTACACTTTATATTTGTCGATGTATTTTTAATGATTTATGATTATTTCTTTGTTCTTGTATCCAAGGTGGTACTCAATTGCATTATGGATATCCATCGCAATGTTTTCCTGTGGGGCCAACAGGATTCAATAAAGAAAAACCAATTGAGTATGGGTATATCGAATATACAAAGTGTAACAAAAAATATGTCGGGCGGTAAGATAGTTGATATTATGAACTCTCTCATTACTGCGTAGAGTAGAATACCTATACTTTATTGCACACTATTTCACTATTTATCCAAATAACCTTTGTAAGAACTTTGGAATCTGAGGTGCACATGGTATAAAACTTAAAATATAATATTATACCTTACAAAATTATATAAATTCTACTTCACTTAAAAAAAAAATTAGATGTAATTAATAATAAATTAATCTGCATAATAATCTACATTAAGTACAGTTACATATTGCAAATGCAATATTGTATAATGTATATGTAATATTGCAAATGTTTTTGTTCCAATCACGTAAGCATAATTTCATGAACATTGAACATTTTCTTTTTATTGTTATTTAATATTATATTTTCTAAATAAATAACAATATTAAGTTAAAAAAATAATGAATAATACCCCGTTGCTTTGTCATAATTCTGTGGTTGTTACGTTCATTGAGATAAATCGTCGCTTGAGACAGTTAGGTCCATGGTTCGTTGACCATTTGTTGTATTTTGTCAAACCCATAACGTTTCCTGTAATTTGTCATAAATTATTACAGGAGGATCTCGGTCGGGGTCTATTCTCCTTGGAAGGAATTATTTCCGGATGGTATCAGAACATAAAGATGTCGTCAGGTCTGTGATGGCGTTGCAAGGAATGATGTATATGTACAAACCTGATATTGAAAAACTATTGAAGGTAAGAAGCTTACCTTAATACACGTCCATACTGCCACAATGCCAAAGTGGCCAGTTACAATTATTATAGAGATCACTTACATAATAATATTATAACAGAACTTTTTGGAGTATATTAGTCTCACGCCAGTACTCTACATGCCATTGACAGATACTTCAAAAAAAGTTAGGTATAAGCATAAAATAAGTAAATGAGTTATTTACTGGCATACTAACTTTTTTGGTATAATTTGTATCGGTAATAAAGTTTACGGACCGCAAATAATCTAATTTCTAATTCGTCACGGCCGGGTCGCGTTTAAGATTAATGAATAATTTATTTAAATTCAATTATAAATCAAAATAAAACCAAACACTATTAAAAAATATTTAATCAACTTTGTAATGATCTAAACAGTACGAATTCTGATAACGCCAGATGTACTTCCCCATGATGGGTTAGTATCTAGTAATAATAGTAGATAATTTTAATTTATTGATTAATATGTTGTAGAGCTATGGAAGATTCGCTCACTTATGGGCAGAAGATAGAGTGCAGCAGGTACAAGAGTTTGTAGATTCAAACCCCCTCAATGTTTTAGTAAAGGACATGCTCAACAAATACGAGGGTCAGACAGAAGAAGTCCAAAACTTACCCGCACGACATATTATCGGGTCTATCCAGATTGATATGGGTATTTTTTTTGTTTCTAATTTTTATAATACAACTGGATGCTTATTGGGAGGATTCGCCGCAGTAAGCGCAGAACCGGGAGGAGTGGAAGGAGAGTAGGGAGGCCTTTGCCCTGCAGTGGGACGATAACGGCTGAAAATAATAATAGTATTAACAAGACGAAAGAGAGCAGAGCGAAATAGCATCCCTAGTGTTTTCATTATAATTATAATTGATGTAAAAAGTACAAGAATTCATAATATCAAATTAAATGTCTCATTTATTGTTTTTGTTTTTAATTATAGACGATATCAAACTGGCTTTACATTTAGAATCTATAGAATGGAAAAGAATATTGGGTAAACTGCTTTGTCAGGCATATAAGGAGAGAGTGGGAAAGATGATGCAATTCATTAACGACCGCATGAAGACTATGGGCAAAAAGATTAATGATTTGGATGACGTCAGAGTTGCTATGATGTGCCTCGAGCTTATTAGAGAAGAGTTTATTGGGCAAGTACATACATTATAGGTTCTTGTACGCCTAGAAATGTGAAATTTTCTGTTTATTTTTATCCGACAAAAAAACGGAGGAGGTTTTCAATTCGACGTGTATTTGTTTGTATGATCACGCATAACTTTTTACAGGAGGTCCGATTTTGATGTTTTTTTCGTAGTTCGATAGGGTTAACATTCAATCTGATGATGGACTACGTAGCTCTATAGAAAGGAACTCCTCATCGATCAACAGCAAAATTGAGTTAATAACGATTTTAGCACTGATTATGCGTGACCTTGTTACCCAAATTCCTTAAAAGATCGACTCCAAAAAAAAAACAGATTTTTGTTAATATTTAAATAAATGATAAATTGTGTAGGTACTTAGTTAAAAATCATTAATTATTTTTTTACTTTTTAGTTCCCTTTTTTAATCGTTAATTTTTTTGTTAATTTTTTTTATTTGTTCTAAGTATCAACGAAATTGTTTTTTTTAGTTTGGATATGGAGCTTGATCTTATCGAAGAAAGCTATTCCACTTTTCATCAGTACAGTATCGATGTTCCTAAGGAAGATGCGGATATGGTATATGGATTACGTTATGCTTTCCAGAATATGTTATTAACTGTAAGTATTACAGCCATTATATGTTATTAATTACTATATATTTATATTCATTAATCCTAACTTCCTAATTAATGTTATAAATGCTAAAGAAAGTTTGCTTATTTATTACCACAGAACCAATCTTTTCCCATTTTGCATATAAGTTGTCAGGTGTACAGAAGCAGACATAAGGTACCTTTGATCCCGAAAAAAAGTAGGTACTGTTCCGGAGGAAAACAATAAAACATTCTTATGAAGATAGATGTCGCCCCGTGTCTTTTAAATCACGATTGAATTTTAAATTCTTAATTAACGCGAACGAAGCCGCGGCCATAAGCTAGTTAATTGTAAACTGTTATAACAAATTGTATTAAGGTAATTTTCGTTAACTATTCTCTGGTATAGTCTCAACAAGTTCAGCAAAAAATAGTAGATATGCAAGGCCCTCTGCAGCGGGAATTAACTGAAGGTGTGGCCACATTCCTGGAAGACGTACTCAAGTTTGACGCTGACTTTGATGCGTATGGCCCGCTGACTCCTGGCCTAACTGCTCGGGAAGCAAGCGACAGGTTAATATACTATCATATGCTATCAACTCTACAACCTTACTATTCTGATGAATAGTATGGTTCTTAACAAGTTCCGGGACATTTGATTTTTAGCAAATTTCATGATATTATGACACTTTCGAATTCCATACAGTTTATCTTACCATCTACAGCCGTGTTACCACGCCGTCACGCCAGCGACACACGCGCCGAGACTTAAAATGTCAACATTTTGTAATTGTATGGCACATTCTACGCCTGTCGGCGGCGCGGGCGTTGTTTTGGTGCATAAGCACTACGTACGTATGTGTCGAAAAAAGTGTTTGCCGTGACACCTACGAACTAACGAAGTCACGATATGTGACACTAGATCTTGTACTACCTAGGATGTTATGGGCAAGCAACAACAGCTACCGACGGTTTGCCAAATTACGAAATAAAAAGTTCACGCCCTTAACCGCACTATCACGGTACGATATACCTTCCGAGAGAAAGTCGAGGGGGGTCTGCCCCGGAATGTGTTAATAGTGCCATAGCACATATACCTAGGGTTTGTCAGCTTGAAATTACATATTAATCATATTCTAATCCTATGTAATGAATACTGCTCACATAAATGCTCACTAAGGATATCTAATATAAAAAATATCGTAGGGTAATAATGTTCCAATCGAGATTTGATGAGCTGTGGAGAAGATTCGAAATGTATTCCAGCGGTGAAAAGTTATTTGGTATGGAAGTAAAGGATTATCCGATTTTGCACCAGAAGAAAAAGGAGTTCAATTTGTTGAACAAACTGTAAGTTTTTTTTTCACTTTTACTGAACAGACAGATTGATTTATAATAGACTACTTTTTCTAAAACATGAAAGTAAATAAAATTCTTTAAAAAGAAACTCGCAAAACCAATTTAACTGACTTGCACGGGACTAGAATACGCGATCCCTGGCGTGCCGTGACATCGCTTTACCAGCTACCGAGTCCTGCCCGCTTCAGTTGAAATTACGAATCTCTTTCTTAACGCCTTAAGAGCATAATGGTGTCATCTACCGGAGTACCTACTTACGCACTGCCGATCCCATGTTCCAAACTTTTCAGCTTAGATGGCACAGAAACGATATTACCAATCTTTTAATAATTATGTATGTTTTTTACTTGTTTTTACACATATTTTTGTGAAATTTTTACATGTTTTAGCACATGTTAGCTTATTAACTATTTTCTTATAAAATATTTATGTTTATACACATGTTTATGCAATAAAATTCTTTAATAAGACACTCGCAAAAACAACTTTCGGGCAGGACACCTGCAATCCTTGGCGTGCCGTGCCATGAATATTTATTATCATACATGAATATAAGATATCGAGTCTAAGATTATTTTATTCCTTACAGGTATAGCTTGTACTTGGCAGTGATGAATTCTATTGACACCTACTTTGAAACGCCGTGGGCCAATATAGCTATTGAGCAAATAGTATCACAATTGGCAGAATTCGATCTCAGGTAAAATCAGGAGATTACGTAATCGATGTAGAGGAATCGATGTAGGTGATTCTTAATTACGGGCAATGGGCAAAGATTGATTAGGTCTATTTTTTACAAGTTTTCTAGTAATAACATTGCAAGATTTTGTAAGGACATTTACTATCAATCTATTCAACGTCGATCGATGGTGTAAAATTGTCATCAATTACACATCATCGATCTATTACATCTATTGTCGGTCGAGGAAATATGGTTGACGAAGGTACTCAATATCTACTATCGATATCCGTTAACCGTAATCAAGTAAGGTATCGCTTTTAACAATAAAATATAATTAGAACCGTTTAGTTTTTTAACTAAGCGAAAAGACCCCGCGTCGGTCAAAACAAGTAAATTAAAATGGAAAGTAATCGTTTTAACTTTTTTTGATTTATTTTAGTAATTCTATTTTACTTGCACTCTTGTACCTTTAGCACTTTTATTTTAAATCTTAAGGTGTCGAAAATTGCCACGAGGTATGAAAGATTGGCCAGCCTTTATCGAACTTAAGAAGAAGATTGACGATTTCAATCAGACTTGTCCACTATTGGAGTTGATGGCTGACAAATCTATGAAGGACCGACATTGGAGAAGATTGGAGAAACTGATGAGTTAGTAAAATTACAAAAAAACAGCGCAGAATTTTGATTCTTTTTCCTTATTAATTTTTGAAAACTCGTTATGACTTTGCAGACTGCGTGTTGGATGTGGAGTCTGAAGCATTCACACTAGCTAATGTTATGGAGGCACCCCTGTTGAAATACAAGGAAGATGTTGAAGTTCGTCGTTAAATATTACTTGATATATCTATTCTATTTACTTGATATAAAAAGCTTAGGATGTTATTCGGAGCTCTATAATCAAATTAGAATTAATGCATAATAATAGCGTAGCGAGAACATGAGAAATGATGATGAGAATATCGCAGGACCGACATATGGAAATCCTTGGGAGAGGCCTATGCCCAGCAGTGGGCGTCTTCTGGCTGAAATGATGATGATGATGATGAATAGCGTAGAGTTTAGCATTCGTAAGACGCAGCATCGATTGATGTTTCTTTTATTTTTAACCCCCGATGAAAACAAAAGGGTGTTAAAGCTTGACGTATATTTTTGTGTATCTGTCTGCAGCGTCGTAGCTCTCAAACCGATTTTAAATAAGTTTTTTTTTATTTGAAAGGTGGCGATTGAAAGTGTTCTTAGCTAAAAAAACAGGGCTTTTAAATTTTTCAATTTACAGCTATATTACTATTTGACTACATAAAACGTTACCATATGAATAAATCTCGTTACAGGATATTTGTATTAGTGCTGTAAAAGAGAAGGACATTGAAGCTAAATTAAAGCAAGTAATGGTTGACTGGGCGCTGATCGATCTGAAATTTACTCATTTCAAGAACAGAGGAGAACTTTTAATAAAAGCACAGGAAACTTACGACACTATTACCTTGCTAGAGGATTCACTAATGATCCTAAACTCTTTGGCTTCTAACAGGTCAGAATATTATTTATTTATTTTGATAAATAAGAATCAATTGTCACAAATGTTTGTCCGCGCATCGCTTCAAAACGGCTGGACCGACTTTAATTTTTTTAGTGCGAGTTTGAGTGGATGGTTAATATTCATAAAAGGACTGGTAAAAATGTGGATAAATGTTAAATTAAAACCACAGGGGCGAAGTAACGATAGAGTTAGCTAGTTTAAAAAAAATACCCTATCAATATACCATTATCTGAGTAAAACACATGCTACTATTCTAGTTTTATCTCAACAAAATAGACCGTTCAAAAATGTCATGCTTACCTGAAACATCTCCGTTTTTAAGTTCAGAGACAAATATTTGAATAAATCTGTAACTGCCTGTATTTTTCCTAATTGGACCTGATACGATAGGGTTAAATTAGGACCGAGGGTGAAACCGCATGAGGGTCAGCTACAACAGGAGCAACAAATCAAATAACAGAACAAATTTTACACACAACCTTTGATACCTTTTTTTTTTCAATTCTTATTCTTTCACCTCCAAAAAAAAACTAAAATGATTTTCCCACTTTTCTAGTGATAATTACTGACTAAATCTGAACATTTCAGATACAACGCCCCCTTTAAGAAAGACATATTGTTGTGGATAAACAAACTTGTGAGCACCAGTGAGATTTTGGAGAAGTGGCTACAAGTACAGAATCTGTGGATGTATCTGGAAGCGGTGTTCGTCGGCGGCGACATCGCAAAACAACTGCCAGCGGAGGCCAAACGATTTGCGGTGAGACAAAAATAATAGTTGATCTTAATAATATCAATCAGTACAAAGTAACAAATGGTCTTATTAATAAATAATATTGGCAGGGTATCGACAAGACATACGTTAAAATAATGTACCGTGCGCGAGAGATAGTAAACTGTGTAGAGACCTGCACTATGGATGAAACAATGAAGCAACTCTTGCCGCACTTATTTGATCAGTTGGAAGCATGTCAGAAGTCACTCACTGGCTACCTGGAGACAAAGCGACTCATCTTCCCCAGGTTCTTCTTTGTGTCAGATCCAGTGCTATTGGAGATCCTTGGGCAGTCTTCAAATCCGCATTCTATACAGGTGTGATCATAAATGTATTATGTGTATAATATTAAACGGTTACCGTAACCAATAGACGTTTATAACACCAGAGGTATCACTTGCGGGAAATTAATGAAGGAGGATTGTGGAAGGGGAGGATAGGACCTCGAATGCTCTTATTGACCGTATTATTATTTCACGCCGATATTCTGAGATATTCCGCCGTGTGGTTTCCGGCCTAAGAATAGTACCACCGCTACTCGTCCCATTGGTGTTGTAAGAAGCGACAAAGGGAAAGATCCGGAAGATAGGCAGCAGCATCCTTCCGTGTAACAGCAATCATCTGTTACTGCGATCGCCAACCCACTTGCCCAGCGTGGCGATTATGGGCAAATACTTCCAATGAACGCACAAAAGTGGCGCGTATTGGGAGACAGGCCAACGTTCAGCAGTGGACAATACAGGCTGAGAATGATGATGATTCTTAGAGGGTGGTACTAGCCCAAGCAGGCCTTATCTTGCTGATGGCCTAACCACCTTAAAAAGCTAGCTAGCTATATTTTAGCTTGTGCCTTAAAATATTAATTAATTAGATATTTTGTGATCCTATTTTAGCCACATCTACCAAGTATTTTCGATGCGATATACACTGTTGACTTTGATGATAAGGAACGAATAATTCACATGAACTCTGCTAATGGAGAGACTATACCTCTTGACAGACCAGTGTATTGCACAGGAGGTGTAGAGGTAAGAACTTGTTCGTACTAATTTATTTACTACATTATTATTCTCATTTATTCAAATAAGTACCTACATTACATAATTATAAAATACACTTTTAAATAATTATATATATAGATAAAAAAATAAAAATATACATAAAAAAATATAAGATATAGTAGCCAACCAGTATCGGGAACAGGGTTCAACATTATTATTAGTATTAACAACCACCACACTCTCTTGTATCTCCCCACTAACATATTTTGTAAAGCTAATTAAGGTGCTTCTAAATTATCTGCCACGGCTGCAATGGGAGATAATATTGGTTATTATATTACAATAGTGAAGTAATTTTTTTTATCTAACGTCATAATTTTTTTTCTTTTGCCGTTTTATTGCGTTGGTCTAATTCTGCTCCATGCTCCAATTATGTTTTTTACTGTTCCGGGGTACGAAATTTCTTCACTATTGTAATCTATATACTCAATACTTTCTCCAATTGCAACCTTGGCAGATAATTTAGAAGCACATTATACATATATAACGTGCCACAGACATGACTGGCTATAATTATGGGTCGCAATGGATAGCCTTTACAAAAAAGTCCGTTTTAATTGACTTTTGGAAAAGAAAAACAATACACAAATTGTAACATTTTTGCAGATATGGTTAAACAGTCTGCTTGATACAATGAAAGAAACCGTAAAAAATATTATCGCTAAAATTGCGCAAGCGATGTCTGGAGATCCAGAATTTGAATTTTTGTCAGGATTCTGGAATTTCCCCGGTCAGGTAATATAACAGATTATTTAATTGAGTGCTATCATTTGAATACATGTACATATACAAAAGAAAAACTTCATTGCAAAACTACTAAATTTTTACTTACGTATTTATGACTCTTTTTAGGCTGGTTTATTAGGAATGCAAGTTTTATGGACTAGCGATGCTGAATATGCTTTGAAAAAAGCGAGGGCTGATCGTAACATTATGAAATTAACAAATCAGAAGAACCTCGATTTACTAAACGGCCTCATTGATCAGACAATAAAAGACTTATTGCCGCTCGATAGAGTTCGAATTGAAACTATGATCACTATTCACGTACATCAAAGGCAAGTAATATTGTATTTAATATTAAAAATATACCAGCATGTAACTGTCCCACTGCAGAGTAAAGGCCTTTTCTCATACTGAGAAGGGTCAAGCATTAATTATTACTGCTAGCTTACTGCGTGTTGGCAATTTCAGACTAATAAGTACTAAGCCATAAATAAAATAAGCAGTAATAATAAAATTATACGATTAGCAATAATTTTTTTTTTTACTCTACACTGATTAGGTATTAACAACTAGTATATAGTAAAATTTAAATTAATTCAATATTTAAATCATATTTAAATTAATTTAATATTTCATTCATATTTTAAATATTTTTTATATATTTTAATTAATTAAAAAAAAATTAAAATATTACATTTGTCCGGGAGAAGTAACGGCGGTACTTATGAGATAAACCTATAATACTACATCTAATATACAAATTTAATCGGACATACATTCAAAATGTAGGTTTCATTAAATTTTAACGTAAACGCTCTATTTTGTAAAGAAAATGTTCTATTGTTTTACAGAGACATTTTCGACGATCTAGTGAGAATGAGGATCAAGACGCCAGGAGACTTTGAATGGCAAAAACAGGCCCGATTTTATTACTTTGACGAAACTGATGACTGTTTAGTGTCCATTACAGATGTGGACTTCATATATCAGGTAAATAAAAATAAATATAAAGGTTTCTCCCTGCATGGTCTTAATCATAGACTCAATACGAGGCAGTTCTTGTAGATTAGCAATATTTTACTTAAAATATTATGTTGCGTGTCGTCTAAATAGAACGAGTACCTTGGCATAACGGAGCGGCTGGTGATCACACCGTTGACGGATCGGTGCTACATCACGCTGTCGCAGGCTATCGGCATGAGCATGGGTGGCGCGCCCGCCGGGCCCGCCGGCACCGGCAAGACCGAGACCACCAAGGACATGGGTCGCACGCTCGGCAAGCTCGTCATCGTCTTCAACTGCTCCGACCAAATGGATTTCAGAGGTACGACTGCGTTAACATCCTATGACCATACCTACAACCTTGTACTTTGTTCTCAGTAACGATACTTGTCACTTAGGCTTGGGCCGCATCTACAAGGGCTTGGCTCAGTCGGGCACATGGGGTTGCTTCGATGAATTCAACCGCATCGAGCTGCCCGTGCTATCCGTGGCCGCGCAGCAAATCTACATCTGTCTCACAGCCAGAAGGGAGAAGAGGGAGTTCTTTATATTTAGGTATGACTGCTGCGGCCTTGTTTGACTGTTAAGTTTGTTTGATGACTGGTTATTTTATACGAAACAGTACTATAGCAACGTGTCTCTCTTAGTGACGGTGACACAGTGAGTTTGAACCCGGAGTTCGCGTTCATTATCACCATGAACCCTGGCTACGCTGGACGACAAGAATTGCCAGAAAATTTGAAGATTCAGTTCCGCTCCGTCGCCATGATGGTCCCGGACAGACAGATTATTATCCGAGTCAAGTTGGCCAGCTGTGGATTCAAAGATAACATTGTGTTAGGTAAATAATAAACACAGAATTTTTTTGATTGGTACTTCTACAAAATTCTGTTTTTTTTAAACACTAACATTTCAGCTCGTAAGTTCTTCACGCTATACAAATTGTGTGAGGAGCAGTTGTCGAAGCAGGTGCACTATGACTTCGGTTTGCGGAACATTCTGTCTGTGCTGCGAACTATGGGTGCACAGAAACGAGCGAACCCGGATAGTACAGAGGAGAACATCATGATGAGAGTACTGAAGTAAGTCGATAAAATGAAAATACTTAAATCGGACACTCCTTTGATGAACCTGTTCAGTCGCATGTTTCTATGAAAAACATTGCAGCAAGGGTCAAAGTTTATTTAACTTTGAGCGGACACAGTGGTATTTAGCATAAAACAAAATCATGACTCACGCAAATATTATTGAGCTAATAAATGTACTTGCAGGGAAATGAACGTTTCCAAGTTGGTAGACGAAGATGAGCCTCTGTTTATCTCCTTAATTGAAGATTTGTTCCCCGGTATGAAGCTCACACAAACTGTTCAGAGGTATGATAAAATAATAGTAGACTTCGGATGTATTTCTAATTTTGTTTTAACCGAAAAAAAAAAGATCATATACTCGTACTCTAGTACCTTAAAACCGTAATCTAGTACTTTAAAAGACGAGTAATTTTTAAAGTTATACAATACTCGCAAATAACATTGTCAATATTCGCTAATAACATAGACGATACTCTCTGATAATTAAAATTTGATTGTAATAATGATAATCACGGTACTTTTTAGGGAAATGCAACGTGCTATAATCTTAATAGCAGATCGCACTGGTCTAGTTAATCATCCAGACTGGAACTTGAAGATCATACAATTGTTTGAGACTTCGCTAGTGAGGCACGGCTTAATGACGATGGGACCGACCGGCTCCGGCAAGACTACCTGTATACATACGCTGATGGCAGCGCTTACCGAACTCGGTAAACCACATAAAGAAATGAGGATGAATCCAAAGGTAAACATTAAACTTGGGAAAAGTAAAGGTTTTACTTCTGCATGTTATGGTTGCTTTGTAACTGATCAATGTTTTCGTTAATTTGTAAATAGCAGCTTCTATAAATGCCAACTATTTTTTTTATTTTATGCATAATGTTTTGCTTCACAATTTATTATAGGCAATTACCGCGCCTCAAATGTTTGGTCGTTTAGACGTAGCAACGAATGATTGGACAGATGGTATATTCTCTACTCTCTGGCGAAGAGCTTTGAAAGTTAAGAAGTCTGATACAACTTGGATCGTCTTAGGTATGTATGAAGTTAGAGGCGATTTAAATTTATACAAGGTAGGTGGTATTACACAAAAAAATCTCTATGCAGATGGTCCAGTAGATGCTGTGTGGATCGAGAACTTAAATTCAGTGTTGGACGACAACAAGACGTTGACATTAGCTAACGGAGACCGTATCACAATGGCGCAGAACAGTAAGCTGGTGTTTGAGCCGGACAACGTCGACAACGCGTCGCCCGCTACTGTCAGCCGGATGGGCATGGTGTTCCTGTCTTCATCAGTACTCAAGTGGCAACCTGTTCTTGAGGCAATGACCATAATTAATACATAATAAATAATACAGGCTAAGTCCAAACCTAAGAACAAAGATTCTGAAAACAATTTAAATAATGTGGCTTTCTTATTATTTAAGTTAGCATTGTTTGATAGTTGGAACCCTCTCACACTTTATTAAAACATTTTTGTGTTCTAATAGGGTTGGTTAAAGACACGTCCTCCAAAAGAGGCAGATGTTTTTAGAAGCGCTTTCAGTAAAGTATACGATGACGTGCATACATATGTTCAACAAAAACTCACGGCCAAAATGAAACTTCTAGAAGCTATATACATTAGGTTTGTTTATCTGTACATCAAGTATTTTGTCTAGTGAGTAAAGAATATAGGTATTATATGAAAATTATATATCTTTTTCTTGATTTCCAGACAATGTATAGATGTGCTGACTGGATTAATGGAAATTGAAATACCTGGTGGCAGTGAGTAATAAAGACTATACATATATCAGAGATGTAACCAGCCAATAACTGTCTCACTGCAGGGCAAAGGAAAGCTAGATCCTTCTCGTACAGAGAAGGATCGAGCGAGAGATAGGCGATTTCAGACTTTCAAGTCCAAGTTTCCTCACAATGATTTTCTTCACTGTTAGTCCCACACCCTCTTGCCTGCAAAGCGGGTTTGTAACCAATACGCCACCACTGGAATCCAGATTACTGGATTCGATAGACTTTATGAGAAAACTTAATAAGTAGGTATTATTTAAAACCTCAATAGTGGCCCATCAAGCTTTGCTTAGCTATGATGACATCTGTGCATAAACTATAATTTTAATTTCTAGTTGATATTATATTCTTTATGGAATAAAGATGTAGATGTCGTTAAACTACATCTACATCTTTATTCCATAAAGAATATCAAAACAAATAAAAATAGTCAGAGAGAACTAAAACAATGATCGTATCTCAATTAAAAACACATCAAACGTTGATTCATTCATGTTTAATAATTGGTACAAAATCAACCAAAAATTATATCCTTTAAGGAATGAACATTTAAAAAACTAAGCATTAAAAATAATCCAAATAAAGTTATCTTTTTATCATGTTTGAGCATCACTAACTCTAGGTAACTCACTTTATTAAATTACAGCAGAAGTGCGAGTGGCAAAATTAAATGGTGATAAATACAACATGTTTCAGAAACTCATACTGACCGTCACATGGAGCGATTGTTTGTCTTCGCAATGATGTGGTCGCTAGGTGCTGTGCTGGAGCTGGATGAGCGCACACGTATGGCAGAGTATATGACCAATCTTCCGGTGAAGATGGAATGGCCCGGGATCAAATTAAAGGAATGGATCATGCCCTTCGAGTATATGATCAGCGAGACGGGTAGCTGGGAGCACTGGTCAGACTCAGTTCCTATTATTACCGTTACAAAATATTATTATTAAAATAAAGTTATTCGTGTATATCCATCTTTCTTGGGAGGCACGGGATATTACTGGTTGTGCGTGCACGTTTGGAGGAAAATACCTTTTTGCGAATTAATACTTTGACTACCACGCCTGCAGACACAATGCAATTGATATTGTTTGTCAGTCACCGGTGACTGACGTGGCGTTCAAAGGGTTGTTGTAAATATATTGATTTTGGCAGGTCCGAGAGCGTTGAAGATTATCTTTACCCACATGACAGTATACCAGAATATGCATCAATTCTGGTGCCGAACATCGATAACGTATGCATTACATTCTTGATCGACACCATCGCCAAACAGAACAAGGCGGTGCTACTGATCGGTGAACAAGGCACTGCCAAGACTGTCATGTTGAAAAGTTATATGATGAAGTACGACAATGAGGTCAAACTTTTTAAAGTAATAAACTTTTCTTCTGCTACTACACCGAATATGTTTCAAGTAAGTGTCTCATTTCTTATAGTTATTTAATATATGGATATTTTAAGCTTCATAATATGATATCTTGCAGAGAATTATCGAGTCGTATGTGGAAAAGCGAGTCGGGATGACGTATGGTCCTCCAGGCGGTAGAGCAATGACTGTGTTCGTGGATGATATTAACATGCCCGTAGTCAATGAGTGGGGCGATCAGGTAAAGTTTATAGCCATTCTTCTTCTCCTCTGAAACAGGTTTACAGAATAAATTAACAACAAAAATTCCTTATTCTTGGCTCAAAACATATTAGATTTTTAGATAAACATCCAACTAAATTATTTTAGGTAACAAATGAAATCGTACGACAAATGATGGAATGTGGCGGATTCTTCTCGCTAGAAAAGCCTGGAGACTTCACTACAATTGCTGACATACAAATGTTTGGCGCAATGATTCATCCTGGTACGAACTTTTTTTTATGTCTTTTTATTGATTAAACACATTTTTTTACATATTATTGGAAAATAAAATTCAAATTATAATTCAAATTCTTAGAACTTAGTCTATGGTATTTTATTGCAGGTGGTGGTCGCAACGACGTGCCTCCACGCTTGAAAAGACAGTTCAATGTTTTCAACTGCACACTACCCAGTATTATTTCCATGGATAAAATATTTGGTAACTCCACTTGTTTAACTTTAAGAAAAAATAAAAGCTTATGTAAAAGGTACCCGAAAAATATATAAACGAAGTCAACACAACACACATCAATTTACGAAATCCTGGAATGCACCGTAGTTACAGCTTTTACCGTGACTTAGGGTAATCAAATCCATCAAAATGTGAACTGTAATATTTTAAAAAATCTGGTTTCATACTAAAAAATAATTTAATTCTAAAAATTACATGATTTATTGCCGTGTGGTTTCCAGCCCAAGAATAGAACCGCCCCTACTCGTCCCGCGGGTGTCGTAAGAAGCGACAAAGGGAAAGATCTAGAGGATGGGCAGCAGCATCCTTCTGTGTAACTACAATCATTTGCTACTGCGATCGCTAACCCGCTTGCCCAGCGTGGCGATTATGGGCAAATATCTCCAATGAGCGCACAATAGTGGTGCGCATTGGGAGACGCCTTTGTTTAGCAGTTGACTAAAACAGGCTGATGCTGATAATGAAAAATGATTAATTATATTACTTTTTTTCTTATTTCAGTGACCATAAGCGCTGGATATTTCTGTAAGTCTCGCTTCGACAAGAAAATAGTTGAGTTTATGCCAAAACTGGTGCCGGTCACTCGTATTATGTGGCAACAAACTAAAGTACGTACTTTACTATATTATTTAGTATTTTTCATTATTGAACGTTAGGTACTTATGAATTAAATTCATAATGCTCAAAAAATGAATATTTAGTAATATTTTGATTAGTTCAAAAGAAATTATTAAAATATTAGACAAAGGTAAGAAACCCAGATAAGACGGGCCCGACTCGCCCTTGACTGGTTTACTCATAACTACCCTCTAACTTATAAAATATATAACTGTGATGCACACGCTTCTCTACTAAAAAATAATAGGTTTTCTTATCTAATAAGTGGTGTTGTACTAACATAGGCTTATGTTTATATACTAACACAAACTATATTAAAATTATACATCTGTTAGTTTGTAACAACCACGGTAGCTCGAAAATAAAGAGTTTTATTATCTCATTTATTTATATTCTTACAATTCTTACAATTACAATTATTTATAAAATA
Source organism: Protodeltote pygarga (assembly GCA_936450705.2). Classification (NCBI taxonomy): domain Eukaryota; kingdom Metazoa; phylum Arthropoda; class Insecta; order Lepidoptera; family Noctuidae; genus Protodeltote; species Protodeltote pygarga. The sequence continues at coordinate 5,672,822 of OW388249.2, read as the reverse complement.
CAATACAATACAATTATATTTTTAAATATACATATAAATTAATGTCAAGAAAGAATTTTTTCTTTGTTTTTTTTCTTATACATATTATATAATGTATATTATTATCGTTCTCGCAGATCAAAATGTTGCCAACCCCAGCAAAGTTTCATTATGTGTTCAATCTAAGAGATCTATCTCGGATCTGGGAAGGAATATTATTTATAAAGAGAGAAGAGCTTCCATCAGTTAAAACGGCTATAAAACTGTGGTTCCACGAAAGTTTAAGAGTTATTTCAGACAGGTAAGTATTTTTCCGTATATTCGAAAGATGATAGGACTATTACCAGTTCATTATGTAAGCGACACTAATCTAAACTAATCTACCAGATTTACCACATTTGAAGATAAAGAATGGTTTGTAACGAATTTCTGGAAAACAGCTACCGAAGAGCTACCGGACTATGTAAACGATTTCCCAGATCAGGAAACGTTCTTCGTGAACTTCTTGCGTGAACCAATTGATCCAACTGGCGATGAAGATGAAGACTTCAGTACTGATGCGCCCAAAGTATACGAGGAATTACCATCGTAAGTAAAAAACATGCTACGTCTAGATATAATAGATTAAGCTTATCGTTGTGGGATAAGTTTGAATGTATAGTAAATTTTATTGTATTGAGAAATCAACCCAATTTTATCGAGAAGACATAAATGTTATGCCAGGTTTATCCCCTTTTAACTTGCAACGCATTTTCAAGTACCCGATGAAAACTATTTCTTACTTCACGAGTTGTAGAAAATGCAGTAATATTTTTTTTATTTATATTTTTATTATCAAGCTACAAAGGCTCCTAGATAAATACCTTAATCTAAACATACATATACAAATAAACAAAGTGGTGTTAGTAAATAGAGTTTAAAATTGTAGTAGCACTTCACTTCGCACTAAATCGTCTTTGTGCGTCCTATTCGATGGTACTTGTTCGCGGAAGATTTTACTCCCCCCGGCCACAAAAAAGGCATTCGTTCTTTTTAGAAATGAGATGTCATTAGTTTTTTATTTTTACAGTTGGGAATTCCTGCTTAAGAAACTTTCAGGTTTTCAAGATACCTTCAATGAACAAGTCAGAGGTGTTCATCTAGACTTGGTATTCTTTCATGACGCGATGGTTCATCTGTTCATAATATCCAGAATCATAAACACTGCACGGTGAGTTAATGATTTTGACTCTTGTGTTAGTGATCGAAAGGGTCAAAGTAACTTGCTACATGTATTGATGAGTATATTTTCACAGAGGCAACGCCTTGCTCGTGGGAGTCGGTGGGTCTGGAAAACAAAGTCTAACAAAATTAGCAGCCTTTATAGCTAATTTTTCATTCTATCAAATAACATTAACTAGGTTAGTAGTTGAATGTATTATTAATATTCTCATTTATTTTAATAAATTACATATAAAATACATTTTTAAATATATATATAAAATAAAACAATTTTTAAGCAAAAAAATTTTTTTTTTTAATTCTCAATGTTTTCAGGTCTTATAATGTGAACAACTTCATGGATGACATAAAGATCTTGTACCGCATAGCAGGTCTGCAGGGACGCGGTATCGCGTTCATATTTACTGACAACGACATCAAGGATGAACAGTTCTTAGAGTTCCTTAACAATATTCTCAGCTCGGGAGAAATAGCCAACCTCTTCCCTAAAGATGAAATGGGTGAATGAAATTCTATTATTATTGGTATTATTAGTGGTAGGTATTGCAAGTTCTTCTTGCGACAGTGTTGGGGTTAATAATGTTTTAGATTAGAATAATAACTTTCGTGTATATACTAATATATTATTAAATACTAGATCAGCTTTACTCACGGATTAATTTCGGGAATATTATAATACGGACTAGTTCCGGACTCCGGAGTCCATTTTCAAGAGCGAGTGTAGTCGCAGCAAGTTAAATTATGACTTATGAGCTCAGTTCTTAAATAATAAATTCTGTCCATGTCATAGATGAGATTTTAAATGAATTGACACCCATCATGAGGAAATATGCGCCTAGAAGGATTCCAGTACCAGACGTGTTGTATGAATATTTCATCATGCGTTCCAGAGCCAATTTACATGTTGTACTATGCTTTTCACCGGTGAGTGTCCTTTAATGCTAGTCTTTGAATACCTTCTATGTGTCTGATAGCTAGCTTAATTACCAGTATTTATTTAAAAAAGTATTTTGACTAGATTTATTATTTTGACAGGTCGGAGAAAAATTCAGAAGCCGAGCATTGAGGTTTCCTGGTCTTATATCTGGATGTACCATGGATTGGTTCCAAAAGTGGCCCAAGGAAGCACTTATAGAAGTAGCACATCACTTCCTATGGTCATTCAATGTTGGTGACTTTTTATTTCTTACATTATAACTGACTTGTTGTTTTGCTAATTTAGCATGAGATTTTATTTCGCTTTCCAGGTGATATGTTCGCCAGACATTAAGCATCAATTAATTGAAATAATGGGGATCGTGCAAGATAACGTTGCAGATACCTGTATAGCTTATTACGAAAGATTCAGAAGGCAGGCACACGTCACACCCAAATCCTATTTATCCTTCTTGGAAGGATATAAGGTGCTGTATAGAGAAAAGCATACCCATATTGCGGAAATGGCAAGAAGGTATTGGTTACTCTTTAAGTAAAATTAGGTATAAACCAGCCTGGCCTACAGAACAAAGGTACCATAAAAATAATGATCGAGCATATAATGTATACATACATTTACCTATGCATTTTGCATAAATTTATAAAAAAGGCCTCGTTTGTCCAACGTTCGCAAAACAAAGCCAAAGAAAATCAGTAACGAGTAACAACGTGTAACTTCGTTCGTTACACAAGACTTAACAAGTGGATGGTGATAAATAGCCATAGGCAGAGCTAATAACTAATAGCGACTGAAGGAGACTTAAATCAGCCTATTATGGTGGATTTTCCATTTTCGATAAAGTTGAAAATTAATATGTATCAGTAAACATAGGCTTACTTTTATTTTATTTTTACATCGTTGCCTATCAATATTCCTTTAATGCATGCAGAGCAAACAAACGAACGAGTTAAATATGTAAAGGTAAAATTGATTAGGAGCAGGATTCGAAACAGCTGCAGCAGAATTGCTCAGAAGGTGGAGCACCTTCTGAGCAATTCTTCTCTTAATACCGATTGAAACTATTTTTATCTTCACAAAAATATAGTCAAATGAAATTAGAATAATTATGGATAATTATTATGCCCTATTTTTAGAATGATCACTGGTCTAGACAAATTAGTTGAAGCTGCTGCAAGTGTAGATATACTGAAGAAAGAGTTAGAAGTAAAAGAAGTAGAAATCAAGGAGGCGACTGCTAATGCCGAAGAGGTATGCATGTGCATCGGATTGCAATATGATAAAGTGCGATTAGTTAATTCTGACAGACTAAACATTAAGCTTGTGATAGGTACTAGGAGCTGTGGCAGAGTCACAGGCTGCCGCCGAGGTAGTAAAGGCAGAAGTGATGGAAGTGAAGGATCGCGCCGTCAAACTCGTGACTGTTATTGCAGCTGAAACTGCCATAGCAGAAGAAAAGCTTGCAGCTGCGAAGCCCGCGCTGGACGCTGCTGAGGCTGCGCTGCTGGTGCGTACGATGCTTACGAGTGTGTATCGTACACCACTCTCTCTGAAATTACCAATCTGTTGCAGACCATTAACGCTGCCGATATCGCCACCGTCAGGAAGCTCGGCAAACCACCATTCCTCATCACACTCATTATGGATGCTGTCATTATACTGTTCAGGAAGCGAATCGACCCAATCAAACCAGACCCTGAGAAGTCATTCTTGACAGCTTCTTGGGCAGAGTCTCTGAAGGTAGGTTTTTGTATAATATTATAGGAAAAAAAGTATAAATGAAATGAATGTATAGTGTGTTTTTTTTTACTGGGAGTTTATGGGGGAAAAAACAAAAGCAACAATGGGGATATCCGTATCAACTAAGTTCATGTGTTCATGTTCATGCCATTTCCTTGTATCGAAAAAAAGTCGAGACGGCGAAGTTGGTCAAATTTAATACAATGTTTTTTACATATATAATTTGTCAAGTAATCTGGTACCATAATAAAAATATATGCTTTAAAACATGATAATATGACCTCCATCTTTGTATATACAGAGTACGTATCAAAAACCTCTAGTAGCTTAAGAAAAAGACGTGTGGTGATAGTTGTTTAAATAATAATGAATTGAGTTAATTCGTCATATTCTCTATTTGTTGTTGTTACTGTCTAACGTCAAAATGTTAATTTTTGTAAAAATTTGCAAATTAGGTAATGACAGATTCAAGATTCCTGAGTAATTTGAAGAACTATCCAAAAGACGAAATTAATGCTGAAATGATTGACTTATTGCAACCTTATTTCACTTACAGGTATGTATTTTTTTTAACAAATTCTCGTTTTTTTATGTTATCTTTAACCGATATTGCCATTAATATACTTGAATAGGACCAATTCACGTTCATTTAATGCGAAATAATCCTAATATTTTTGTGAATTTTTTACATGTTAGCTTATTAAATATAATTATTTAATAAGAAATTTGAAAAAAAAAAATATTGGTAATATCTTGGTAATACAATCTTATAGGTAAAGAAATAGGTACCTATACTTGAATAATATTTTTAATGTTTTAGTCAATACACATTTGAGGCGGCGAAAGTAGCTTGTGGTAACGTTGCTGGACTCATATCATGGACCATCGCTATGGCTCAGTTCTACGGGGTGAACAAAGATGTGCTGCCGCTGAAGGCAAACTTAGCAGTGATGCAGGGCAAATACACGGCAGCTAAAAAAGAGCTGAACGCAGCTGAGGCACAACTCGCAGCCAAAGAGGTACGTCATGATTAACGGGCGTTAATGATAATTATACTAATTATGATCGAATAGTAACAAATCTAACAATATCGATTTCCCCTGGCAGCGCGAGCTAGCGCACGTACAAAAGGCGTTCGACGAGGCCATGTCACTGAAGCAGGCGGTGCTAGACGACGCGGCCAAGTGCCAGCAAAAAATGGACGCCGCCACCGCGCTCATCAACGGACTCAGTGGAGAGCGTGTGCGCTGGACTGAACAGTCTGCGCTTTTTAAGTCGGAGATTGAACGCCTTGTCGGTGACATCCTCATGCTCACTGGGTGCGTATGTCATATTACTTATGACAAAACATGTGATACTTATCTATTATAGAGGCTTTGCTAATGAGGCGACCGCGACAGGCCAGCATCAACTCATTACCCGACTGCGGCGAAGCCAAAAAGGAGGGTTATGTGTTTGACCTGTATGTATGTATGTCCATCTCTATGTTCCCTCGTAAGGAGGTATTCTTTAGGTAATATTCTTCTGTGTTTAGAGAGAGAGAGAGAATGAATAGTTAATGCCTCCGACTGCGTTTGTGAATACTGTGTAAAGTATGATCTATCTTTTTAGTTAGCAGTCGGGTTTTTTGTTTTTTAATAAAAAAAAAATTTTTGAAAAGTATTTGACTACATCAACATCAATATCTTTACAGTTGTCTCTTAAAATTTGCAGTTTTCATGATAGATTTGATTATTAAGACTCATTCAAGATCATTAGACATTTCAATGTCCGTCTGGTTGTTCGTCTAAAACTGGACGGCCGTCGAAATGTCCAAAATTTTTTGGCAAAAATTCAATGTGTCGATTACTTTGACCTCTAGCTGAGCCTGGCCGTCTCAATATATCATTATATTGCCAATGGGGGTCGTCATTTAAATGGGAATATTTGTCTTGAACTTTGTCTCCTCGTAAATGGCACGTTATCTGTTCTTTTAGATTTCTTTCATATTCTGGGCCATTTAATCAAGAATTCCGTGGACTGTTATTATCTAACTGGCTCAATGAACTATTAAAAAGGAAAATACCTGTATCTATGAATTTAAATATAACCGAGCAGCTTACCGATACACCTACGGTATGAACATTTTATAATTTTGGATTTTAGAATAGAAATGTTGTATTAACTGATTGTTGTTCACGGATTTTGATCCTTGTCAAAGACAACAGACTCGTCGAGAAAACATAATTATATTAATTTATTAAATATATTAGTTATTTATTATATTAAAAAAAATTAGTAAGAATCTGCATTCATTTATTAAATCAATTTCGGATTTACCTACTCATTTCGGGTTCATCTCGGGATTGCCCGACTACAAACTACTAGAATAATTATTATACTTATCTGCTTTACTCACTCAAACAGAGTCCGAAAACAGAGTAAGAGGTTTCACTTACTCTGTTCTCGTTTTAGTAAGTAAAGCCAAATAATATGTAATTTCTTCTTTTAAGTAATTTAAATTGTGTGGATCTTCAATTGCTTTATTCAATAAGTACCAATTCATTGTACCTAAAAGTACACCTATTATAAATGTAAGCTGTATTTATATTTATTAAACAAATTTTAGATTGGTGAATGGAACTTGTGCGGGTTACCCACGGACGATTTGTCCATACAAAACGGTATTATTGTTACAAAAGCTTCTCGATTCCCATTGCTAATCGACCCACAGACACAAGGCAAAATCTGGATCAAGAATATGGAGAAACACAACCACTTGATTGTTACCACCCTTAATCATAAATATTTCAGGTGACTATTTGTATCAGATTGTATCTATCAGATGTTAAACATAAAAAACACATTATTTTAAATAATTTTATTTCATGCGTACACCTTATCTATTAGATGCTAAAATTTACCATACGCGAGTTGCATACAGTATAGCGACGTAACAGCAAAATCTATTTTATTTTTTGAACCATTAATTTCATTTTGCCAATTATCTTCCAATTTCATTTTGATATAAATGGCTTAAACAAAAAAAAATATGTGTCTATTTTAGGAATCATATAGAAGACTGCGTATCCCTCGGAATGCCAATGCTAATAGAGGATGTTGCAGAAGAACTAGATCCTGTCTTAGATGGAGTACTTGAGAAAAATTACATAAAGATTGGATCTTCTTACAAAGTAATTAACTAAATAATATACTGAAGATTGTCACGGCTATGCTAAAATTTACACCCACAAGGCTGAAAAATATGGGGTTGAAATTTTGTATTGGACTCTTTGTTAACATACCAAATTTTGTTAGAAGGATTCCGAAAATTCACTTTTTAACTAGCGTAATTTATATTTTAGGTTAAGCTAGGAGACAAAGAAATAGACGTGACAGCTGGTCATAGAATATACATAACGACAAAACTGCCAAACCCTGCGTACACGCCTGAGATCTCGGCGCGAACCTCCATCATAGACTTTACTGTCACTATGCAAGGTACAGTAACTTATTTTACTATAACCTGACTGTGTTGACTTAAGCCGAACTTCGTTGGTTACCTGAAAATAAAATATAGGTAATTTTCCAGTAATTTTCTAGTAAAAAAATATTTTGTTACAAATGACCCAAAAAAGAGGAACAAAATATCCTTCTAGTTTTATTTCCAAACGTGTTGGGTTTAGCATCTAACCTAACGTGCAACTGAATATCCGTTTCCTACGCAACGTTTGCCTCTGTGACTTTGACGCCCAAAAAGGTGCGTATTCTAAGATTAGATCAGTTAGACTCTAATCGACCGCTATGATTGTTAATAACAATCAGGACAGGCACATGCTCTTTAAGTTCCGGAGCAAGTGATTTATTGTTACACGTATGAATTCTGGATGTGTGTGTCTTGGCATTAAACCTGACACCTCCGGCTTGGTATTCAAGAATCACACCGCATGTCACTGTTATGGGGGACTAGTGATCATAATATATATTAACGAGGAGTACGTCCAAGGCATTAAAATTTGGTACGCTTTTTAAAACTGCCCCGGGCGTACGATCGACGAGAGTAAAATGCAAACAAAATGTCTACTTTTTGCAGTGTAACTTCAAACCATCAATATATTCACTGGGACTGTACTTCTATTTACTTTATTATTATTATTACTAGCCCAAACTGTCCCACTTTATTTACTTTAATTCATAAATAATGTGAAGGGAAGTGAATTAAATAAATATACATTTAACAATATTTTATATGTATTCGGTGATGACTTTAGGTTTGGAAGATCAATTATTAGGCCGCGTAATCCGGACCGAGAAGGCGGAGATGGAGATGGAACGTACCCAGCTGATCATGGATGTGACTGCCAACCGACGTAAAATGCAAGAGTTAGAGGCAAACTTGCTGCACAAATTGACCACAATACAGGGCTCACTCGTTGAAGATGTGTCGCTCATTCAAGTCTTGAACATAACCAAAGCTACTGCCACTGACGTAAATATCAGATCGATTTCTTGATTATTCATCAAACAAACTTTCATAACATATTGTGGGATTATATCGTCACAATAGTTGCTAATGTTGAATGTTTAATGATGTTGAATAGTCGGGATAATAAGCTGAGGTTATTCGTAACAGGTAAAAGAAAAATTGGACGTGGCTAAAGAGACGGAGTTTAAGATAAACGCAGCTCGCGAGGAGTTCCGTCCGGTGGCGACGCGCGGCTCGGTGCTGTACTTCCTGGTGTGCAACATGTCACTCGTCTGCAACATGTACCAGACCTCGCTGGCGCAGTTCCTCGAACGTTTCGACATTTCCATGGAGCGGTCACCACAAAGCCCTATCACATACAGGAGGATTGGCTTCATAATTGATTACTTGGTCAGCATATCCCAGAATAACATTTAATTTCCCATAATTTATATATATGATTGTTAGGTACACAACTACACACACTTTGGCTCCACTACACACACAAAACCAATGTGCATTATGCACATGAAAAACCTAGAACACAAAACTGCAATTGATTAAAAATTCGGACTCAATGCGAATTTTTGCGGATGGGCTATTGTGGCAGAATTTGCGAACTTTGTCCGCGTGGATGTAATTATTTTCCACTCCACCACTTTATTTCTAGAATTTCCGGAATCCCTTCCTATGTGCACCTCTAGGATACCTACTCAAGGAATATTTCCTGCAATTTTCAAGCCTCTAGGACTAATGGTTTAGGCTGTGCGTTCTTTGCCAGTCAGTCAGCTACGGTACTGTTTTATAAGTATAGATTGTTACAAAAACAATAATACTACATTGTAGAGGCAAAACACTGTCAAAATAAGTTTTACCTATTTATGTTGCAGACTGTAGTAATGAATCACTAATGAGTAATGAACTTATTATTAGCAGTAATAGCCGCGTAGCCATAATGTCATACGATTTTCTATAAAAATAAACTTAAGTAAACTTTAATTTATACTTTTATTCTGTACAGACTTACGACGTGTTCAAGTATATAGGTCGTGGTTTCTATGAGCAACATAAATACTTATTTACCGTGCTACTAACTTTGAAGATAGACTTGCAGAAAGAATACGTTACATTTGAGGAGTTCCAAACGTTTATTAAAGGTATTAATTTTAAACTGTATTCATCATGCTCCTTATAATTCCCAAACTTTGTTGGGCTTCTAATCTAACCAGATGCAGCTGAATATCAGTTTTCTTTGAAGCGACTGCCTATCTGACCTCCGCAACCCAACGGCACCCGAGGCACGAAGCAGGTAGCAATTAATTTATAATAAGCAAGTAACTTACAAAAAGTCGAAGTTGAGCGCCTTGGGTTCGAACCGGAAACCTTTGACTTGGCAGTCCAACGGTCATACCACTAGGCTATCACTGCTGTATACCACTAAGCTATCTTTTTTAAACTTATTTCTTTTATTTAATCTGTATTATCCCCTAAAATTTATTTTTACATGTTTAGTTAAGTACAAACACTTTCATTTGTTCAAAGGTGGTGCTGCGTTGGATCTTAACGCGTGTCCTCCTAAACCCTTCAAATGGGTCACGGACATGTCATGGCTGAATTTGGTTCAACTGTCAGGTTTGAGACAGTTTTCTAACATACTAACACAAGTTGCCAATAACGAGAAAGGATGGAAGTTTTGGTAAGTACGCTGTTAGCTCTTAACCATCATCCCCCTTACCTTATTATCCCAAATTTATTGAGGCTTCTAATCTAACAGCTGAATATCAACTTAACAAATATTCTTGTATATTTCAAAGGTTTGACAAGGAGGCACCTGAAGACGAACCTCTACCCGATGGATATAACTCTCTAGACGTGTTCAGGAAGTTGCTGGTAGTGCGCTCCTGGTGTCCCGACAGAACTATCGCACAAAGTTTGTAAGTCGCCAACACCTTGTGGCTCTTTTGTACTCTGCAGTCGTATGCCATCTTGGTTCATGATATACCTATATAGATATTGTCAATCTTTTTTAAATTACTTATTACTTACATCTTCTTAATAAAATATTTAAAAATTCAACAAAATTAAAAAGGTTTAAACATTCTTTGTTAGAGAGAGACTGCACTTAGAACAAATAATGTCATATTATGTTCTAATGCCGAAGTCAAAGAACTGTCATTTATTCACCAGAATTTTAGAAAGCTTTAAATCGGCAGTAAGCTATTCTTTTTTTAAACCTGCCCTAAGATGAAGTATACTTTTTTAATAGAAGGCTTAGGCAACTACCCTATTCTATTGAATTCAGCTGCTTTAGTTGTTAGACAACTAGATGGAGACACTGGGGCTGACTTTAATAAAACTTCAATAAACTTGAAAGTACAATATAATATTTTGACAAAATGCAACATCTTTGTCGCGTCACGAAGAGTGTGGTCCAATAAAAGGACCCTTTCGGCAGCAAGCTTGCCATACATCAAAAATAGAATATAATACAAAACTAATTTTAGACCATTATTGTGACCATATAGTACCTATAACCATTTACAACTCTGTGCAGTTGTGTACTATCCTTGACCATTTATTTTTCAGGTAAGCACTAAATAAATTATGCAAATTATTATGTTTTTATTACAGGAAATACGTCATGCACTCCATGGGGAACCGTTATTCTGAAGCCATTATAGTAAATTACGAGGTAAGAATCTTCGATTGTAAATAAAAGTAACGGGTGTATCTTTCATTGTATGTCATTATGCTCATTGACAATTTAAACACAATTACTTTAGTTCCATTACCAGGTAACATGCTCTACGTGATACGTATTATGATTGTGATATATCTTATTCAACATATTTTCAGCAAATGGTGTTAGAATCTCGGCCACTGGTTCCACTTATTGGTTTTCTGGCTATGGGTTCTGATCCCACGCCATCTATTGAAATAACGGCTAAACGAATGGAAACCATTTGTTCTTCTATATCTATGGGGCAAGGTCAAGAGGTACATGCAAGAGAACTTATAGAACGCGGTATGAAGGAGGTAATATCATTAAAATAATCATGATATATATACCTACTTTTAAATATTGGTGCTAATTCTCTCGCGCACGCTCTAAACTAATTGAGACTCACTATGTCTCTTTCTAACAGAAATCATTAAAAAAGGATAGAAGATTTTTAGAGCTGTCAAACTAGTCCGTTTGCGTGATATTAACGAGAATTTAGTCGGCACGTCATATAGAGGTGCTCGTCTTATTTAACGTCAATTGCAAGGACGTAGACTAATTTTTGAGCTCTAAATTGACAGTTCAATTTGCTGTCCTTTTTCAATGGTGTTTATTAGAAAGAGATATAGTTACTAAAATTATTTTAGCGGGATGTACAAGAGTATCATCACCAATGTCTGTATAATTCATATTGACTCGTGTTTAGGGCTTGTGGGTATTGCTGCAAAACTGTCATTTAGGACTGGATTATATGGTCGAAGTTATGGAGCAGTTCAGCGAACTTGAGAAAAACCCGGAGAAGATTCATGAGTTCTTTAGGTATGTATTAAAATATAAATTGCATTTTCTTATGGGAGTATTCTTTAACTAATGATTTTACGTTAAATTGCATTTTAGGCTGTGGATTACCACAGAAGTTCATCCAAAGTTTCCAATCACGCTGTTGCAAATGTCTATAAAGTATACTTGTGAGCCGCCTTCTGGTAAGATCGTCACATAAGCAATACGTAAACATTTATGTTTTTACACAAACTCTGGAGCTAGTATCAAACTATGTTTGTTTCTAGGTATCAAAGCCGGTCTCATGAGAACCTACGACTCGATGAGTCAAGACTTCCTTGATTACAGCGACAGTCCTTTCTACTTGCCTCTTATTTACACCATCTCCTTCATGCATACTGTTGTACAAGAGAGACGGAAGTTTGGTCCTCTCGGATGGAATATTCCATATGAATTCAATTCGGCTGACTGGCTGTCGTCCTGCATGTTCGTGCAGAACCATTTAGAAACTTTGGAACCAGGTCACAATGTCAGCTGGACCACTATACGGTAAGTATTCTTCGTTGGTTTTTATAATCCTTATATTTAATAATGTCGTGGTGGCGCTTTGGTTACGGACCCGCTTTTCAAGCACGTGCTTGAAAAGCGGTTCACGTGCGTGCACGTGCACGTGAACCTGGCATGTACCAAAGTAACTTTTTCTATGTCATATGTACTTTCTTAGTTAATCTAAGATACCACTGACTATCGGTGAAGGGAAACATCGTAAGAAAACCTGGACATAATAGTCTGAAATTGCCAACCCGCAGTGAGCTAGCATGGTGATTAATGCTCAATCCTTCTCTGTATGAGAAGAGCTCTTTGCCCTGCAGTAGGATAGTTGGAAGCTGGTGTACACATATTTTATTAATACTCATGTTTGATGTAGTTACATGGTGTCGGCGGTACAATACGGTGGGCGTGTCACCGATGATTACGACAACCGACTTCTAAGCACTTTCTGCAAAGTGTGGTTGACGGATCAACTTTTTGGTGACGACTTCCAATTTTACAAAGGATATGGAATTATGAAATTTAAAAACATTCCCGAGTATATTGAGGAAATCGAGAAAATGAAAACTGTAGACCCGCCTCAAGCTTATGGACTGCACACTAATGCTGATATTACGTTAGTTAAAATTTCAATCTGTATGTATAACACATCTTCAAATACTACCTTGCAAGCTAGCAACTTACTATTAATTTGGGGTTATAGACTATAATAATACTTTTTCTGTCATCATCTTCGTCCTACATTTTTACACATAAATATGTAATACTTACATTTTAGATTACATTTTATTTACTTATACTTTGTGTTGTGTGTGTTTGAGAATAGCATCACAGCTGATGACGTAGTCGATGGAATATCGCTTGACCTAACTGTCACGGGAAGAGAATACTAGGCGTCTGCTTATACATATAAGTAGGGCCCGGAAAAATATGTATTAAAAAATTCAAAATATGTACATATAATATGGACGAAAAAATGTAAAATATGGAAAAAATATGGAGTAAAAATGTAAAATATGGAATAAATATGGAGTAAAAAATAACAGTAGGTACCTTTAAAGGGAGGTATTTTACCTTTTTCATTGCCTTTTTGCATTAAAGACATTGAAATGAGTAAAGTACTTAACACATACATTAAAAAAAATATAAAATGATGTTGAACTATTTATGTAATACAAATAAAAAAATAAGTTTTATTCAAGAATAGGAATCATTTATTTGCTTTGCATTTATCAACTTCCACAACATCAGCCACTACACTACACTACATGGTTGCAGTAGACAATCAAATGCTTTTTTTAAATTAACAAAATTAAATCTGACGATTTGGTCTAAATATTTATTGATTTATTTATTTATTCATTCATTCACTTTATATTGGCTGAAAAATCTTTCCACGTGACATGACGTAATGAGAGCATACATAATGTGGAATGAACTTAGAATCAAAAATCAAAATACGACGAATAAAACGCGAGAGAAATGAAATACGCGCTGCCGGTCATGGTGGCGAGAATGCAAACACGTAAAATTATATCAATTTTTGTGAACTAACTCTTGTTCTATGATATAAAAATGGAAAATATGGACGATTGTGATATATTTTTGTAAAATATGGACTTAACCTTGAAATACCTTAAAATATGAAAAATAAAAATTAGTTTTTCACATTGTAAATATGATAATCGATGTAGAGAACACATTCTAGACCGAAAATCGCGTAAATTAAAAATATGTATTTACATATTAATCCGGGCCCTACATATAAGACTTAATTTTTAACCCCCGACGCAAAAAGAGGAGTGTTATAAGTTTAACGTTTCTGTGTTTGTGTGTTTGTCTGTGACATTGTAGCTCCAAAACGGATAAACCGATTTTGATTTTTTTTTATTTGAAAGTTTTTTTTGATCGAGAGTGTCCTAAGCTAAAAAATAGTCCAGGTTTTTCTGAACTGGGGCGAGCGAGTTTGGGTCGATTAGATGAACGTAAAAAGTAAGTAAAAAGGAATTTTCCCAGAAATAAGACCTCTACAGTAATTATAAGTCGATTTATCGCACCCGTAAACTCTTATTATAATAAATTTTATCGGAATCGGTAGAGCCGTTTTGGAGACAAGATTACAATTTATATAAATACCTACATATTGCTCGTAGGAAGCTATAGAATTATATGTGATCTTAACTTCTAGTTATCAGCGCGACACTACTCAATTACTCTTGGATACGATACTCTCAATCCAGCCGAAAGAGTCGAGTTCAGGAGGCGGTGAGACGCGTGAAGCGTCAGTCTACAGACAGTCCAAAGAAATGCTTGATAAAGTACCACCCAACTTTGATCCTCATGAAGTGATTGCCAGGTATAGTTTTTTTTTATCTAGACAATATTATAGCCCAGAACCTACTGTTTGTTTATGTTTAGAGGCTAGATATTGTAAGGTCTTCATTGTCTAGAACGGATCATACCTACTATATAACTAGAGTCTATAACTGTTACTAACCCAACACAACTTAGCACTTGTTAAATCATTTCCTTCTCACAATAACAATTCTCAATTTTTATCATTAACTACAATGACTTTACGAGACCATATTGTGAGTTTTAGAAGCAGTTACCACTTGCACAATGCACACGGTGGAAGAAAACAATTGAGGAAACCAGAACCAGTACAACTAAGAGTATATCATACATACATTGAAACTTTATTAATTTTTAGGTTGAGATTTTATGGTATACTGAATTCTATGGTGATTTTCTTGAGGCAAGAAATTGATCGAATGCAAAAAGTTATTAGTTTAGTCAGATCAACATTGAAGGACTTACTGCTCGCTATTGATGGAACTATTATTATGAACGAGGTAACTAAGTCTCTCTTTCTATTTTCTTCGTCTTATTGAATCTCAGCAGTCAGCACATTACCTAAGTGTATTGAGAGATGACGTCACACATGGAGTCAGTCTTCTTGATTAATTCTTTTTATATGCCCAAAGTGTCGGCTCATGCCTATCATATTTTATATTAATTACTGACTCGAATCAAATATTGAACTTTAGGTAAATCAAGCCACTAAGCGTATATCGTATAAATCGTATACATTTTTGTAGAAGAACATTTTACGTGAAAATATAAGGATTTATTGGTTGTTTTAGGCCCTTCGTGATTCGTTAGACAATATCTATGACGCGAAAGTGCCAAAACTCTGGTTCAGGAGTTCGTGGTCATCATCTACTTTAGGTTTCTGGTTCACCGAGTTTTTGGAGAGAACTATACAGTTTTCATCTTGGTGTTTCACGGCCAGGCCGAACTCTTTTTGGATGACGGGATTTTTCAATCCACAAGGTAAATAAACTTTTAGAATATTTATGGCCTGTTTGCAGGTTACTGGTAAGTTCTTGTTACCTTACTTTACAGAAAATCACATACAAATTCTGTTCTATTTTTGAATTTACCTAGTAGGTAGAGCCTCTATGTAGTCTGTGATCTGGACCTTTGTATAAAAATATCTTTCCATAAGATTGACGGCCTTCCAATAAGAAAAGTGCTGAAATATAGTGACTCTTTCTACTACTTCAGAGCGCTCGAGTCACTTGTTTATAGTGGAAGTACTTCCGACCGAGTCAAACCGAAAGGCAGGTCTTGCGCAAGTAATGCCCCAATTGTCTTCAATCTAATACTTCTCGTAGGATATTTTTGATCTCTATTAAAAGGCTTGTCAATGGTAGGAGAAAGTATGACAGAAATATAGTGAAATCCAATTAAGAGTTAAGGTAATATTATACATAACACTTTGTATCTTGAAGGTTTCTTGACGGCCATGCGTCAGGAGGTCACTCGTGCGCATAAGGGCTGGGCTTTAGACATGGTTGCCTTACACAATGATGTTACCAAGTTTACTTACGAGGAAATTAAGTCTCCGCCCCCGGTAAGATAAATCATTAATCTAAAATAACATGCAGTTTGTGTTTACTTTTTTACTTACCAATGAGTCAAGAGAGCCCAGAGATGTAACTGTTGACTGGCAAGTCAAAGGTCTTAGGTTCGAACCCAAGTCGCGCACAACTCTGACTTTTTGTAAATTATGTGCGTATTTTTAAATTAAATATCACTTTTTCCGTGCCTCGGATAGCACGTAAAGACGTTGGTCCTGCGAATGATAATTATCTCTTCGGTTATGTGGGATTGCCGTTCTAGCGGTGTAAGGGATTAGAGAGTTCACTTATGTTGACGTACTATCGTGGACAAAGCCGGTGCACCACTCTTAAGGTTAGAATTGCTTGCACCCAGCGTCCGAACGTAGCGCTAGCCCCGCCTCTACGCACGTAGCACCGTTCAAAGCATTTTGATCGCAAAGTGGTGCACCGTTCGTGTCCGCGATAGTACATACTTGTGCACTATACCTAATATCTCCTGCTTAGTTAGCTAATCTCCACTGTGACCGAAATTCGGTCAGGAGGACAGTAGGTACTATTGTTTACCAAAGTTACGAATATAATAAAACAGGAAGGCGTGTACATCCACGGCGTGTTCTTGGACGGTGCTGGATGGGATCGTCGAAATTTGCGTTTATGTGAATCGACACTTAAAGTAGTATATACTGTGCTGCCGGTTATACACGTGTACGCTATCAACTCCACTGCCCCCAAGGACCCCAAACTGTACCAGGTAAATGAGTGCGTTACATGACTTGGAAAAGTGTCACAACGAATAACACGTCTCCGTAAGTTTACTACTACGAAACATTTAACAACGAATGCACGCCACCACGAAAAACGTAACGCCGTAGCCATGCGATCTCGAATAACCAAATCTCGTAATTCACCAATTCGAATCACTTAACAACGAATGCGCGCTTTGACGAAAAACTTGTCGCCGAAGCCA
The DNA here is from genome assembly GCA_936450705.2 of Protodeltote pygarga. NCBI lineage: Eukaryota > Metazoa > Arthropoda > Insecta > Lepidoptera > Noctuidae > Protodeltote > Protodeltote pygarga. Next base: position 5,655,575 of record OW388249.2, on the reverse strand, counting down.
CGCGACCACGTTGAACCAAACCTCTAACGAAAGAAATCAATAAATTATTATTTAATCCATCAATTAACAGCGGCCAGCGCAATTTTTTTTAAGAGGCGCAATTATTACGACCAAAAATTTAATTTGAAGAATTTACCAAAGAACAAAAACATACAGAATTTATGGTAGAAAAATTAAATTTACAGTCTCAAGAAACAGAAAGAGCAAAGAAAAAAAATAATAGGGAAGAAAAAAATATAGTTTTTAAAAACTAAAATCCGACTACTTAAAATCTAAAAACAAGCTTCTTAGATTTGAAATAAAATTCTGTAGTCTGTATGTGTATGTAATGTAGTGTGTTATGATAGTCGTAACGGATAGTTAGATGCCTGATATTCTAAGAAGTGGTCCAGAATATGTAGATAATATAATTATATATTCTGAATGTGCTCATCAAGACCTTCAATTTGATATCAAAAACGATAAATTTACCTTAACTTTATTTTTTTCGAGCTGACCAATTTATTTTTAAAATTCGCCATATTTGATTTTACGAGATTTCATATATCCTATAAACCCACGGACCATTGAAACGCATCGATAGACACCTTATTAATTAATAATAGTTTAGGAAATACGAGGGAACAGATGAACAAACTTACATACATAGACTGCTAAAATCAATACCCTCCTTTTTTAGTAGTCGGGTAAAAATTAAGAAACATTTTGAAAAAAAGAAACAATGGATTTAACCACATTTTTAGATGGTCTTGCATATTTGTGCTATTTTAAACGATGCCGATGAATGAATTTATTTATATAAAAAACAAATTATACGAATCCCCTTTTTTTTGTGGCCGGGGGGAGTAAAAAATGCCCCAAATTTATTGATTTCGTTAGAGGTTTGGTTCAACGTGGTCGCGTGGCTTCGGCGACAAGTTTTTCGTCAAAGCGCGCATTCGTTGTTAAGTGATTCGAATTGGTGAATTACGAGATTTGGTTATTCGAGATCGCATGGCTACGGCGTTACGTTTTTCGTGGTGGCGTGCATTCGTTGTTAAATGTTTCGTAGTAGTAAACTTACGGGGACGTGTTATTCGTTGTGACACTTTTCCAAGTCATGTAACGCACTCCAGGTAAATAAGTACTTACATTTCGCATGATGATATAAAGGCAGTGACGGATTAAGACTACTTGATGCCCTAAGCAATCCATGCCTGTGGGCACCCCTATCCGTATAGAACCCCTATCCTAGAATCGGTCTTAAACCTTTACCGCCTAAAAACATTAGTTTTTTGTAAAATAAGATGATGAGGTGTAACGTACTTTAGAAGTGGACGTTGGTGAAGTTAACGTACTTTTTTGTGCTTCTTCTGGTGCCCCCTCAGACGTGATGCCCTAGGCAATTGCTTAGTTTGATTAAGGGCTAATCCGCCACTGTAAGAAGATAAAAGACAGCCATACTGCCCTGTGCAAACTTTCTTCATACGGCTTTGTTATTAAACAGTTTAATTACATTTGTTTTCGCACTGATTTCACATAGGCCTTTTAGGTATGAGGCCTGTATTGTACACAAATGTCCGACTATAGTAACAATGGGTTAGGGTCGGGAAACGTAAGATAGTGTCCGAAGATTTACTACGAAATCTAGTCCATTGACATTTGCGATCCTCAAAACTGGAGTGCTACTTTCATCTGAAGGTCGCCTCGGACAGCTAATTGGACTCGCACACATTTTAGTACGATCGTTAAACTTCAAGAGACCTTGATAGTCGAATGTCTTTAGGCGTTTCTACTTAGGTGAAGTCAGATAGAAAGTGCTGGCCCCATCTAGTTTAAAAAAGCCGACAGGTTGTACTAAATGTTGTTAATTACAGTGTCCTGTGTACAAGAAGCCGGTGCGCACTGGACTGACGTTCATCACTCCACTATGGCTGCCCACCATCAAGAACCCTGACCACTGGATCCTTAGAGGTGTGGCCATTTTATGTGACATTAAGTAGTACATTATATAGTACCTATAACTTGTTGCATAATCTGCTTATGATATATTTTTTAATCGTATACTTTATTTTGTAATATTAATGTTATTTAGAATATACTTTTCATCACTGTTTTACAATTTTCATCATTTTTTTATTATTTTCATCTCTAATTTCAAACAGTTTTTGTGATGTTCACTTAAATGTAATTTATAATACTTTTAATGTAATTTATATCTAATTTATTTTTTTAGTTAATCACTTGAACATGTTTTGTGAAATTAGTATTAACTGTTTATGATATTGTTTTTCTTCCTAACGAATCGTGTTTGCTCCTCGTGTTGGGCAGTTTACATAATTATGTACCTATTATTTAATTATTTTGGGTTTTAGATTAATATTATATTGAAATAAAATAAATTTAAATTTAAATATTCGTGTATAATTTCAAAAGCATCGAGGTATTGCAATTTATTTACATCAAATGTAATAAACAATACTGTGGTTGGATGGATTACTAAAAGATGTTATTCAAACTCGACATTTTCAAAAATATTTTAGTACCATTAGGTATGCGAAAAATTGTCAGCTGAAATTTAAAATTCAACAAAAATAACACTGGAATTACAAAACAATAGGCCGATACAACGAGCTTTATGGACGGATTAATTCGTTGAATTTTACAAATTTCATCACATGTTTTTTGAAATGTGCATTGCTATATGTGCGTGGAATTAAATGTTTATTTACGCGTTATTTCTAAGACACCCGGTATGGCGGCCACATACATACAAAACGTTAATTAGCAACTTGTTAATTTTGAATAACAATACTTACGTACTCATAGCGATAGTAATAACGCCTAACCGGGCAACTAGAAGAGTAGTATTTCTACTAAATTAACATCTCAATCGTACTAAAGAAAGTTTTGTATTTTTATTTCGTAGTAGAAAAGTGTGTTCAATGTTTTTCTCGCTTAGTCTAAAGCTTTGGCAGTAAAATAGGTACTCAAATCATTAATAATTATATATCAGTCTGATTGGCTGTCATATTTGTCATGTGGTTATTGTTAAGAAAGTCTAGTCTTCATTGATAGATAACATTGTAACAAAAATGTTCTATGACTACTAGTATATACAAGTTATAGCAAATAACGAGATCTAGCATTCCTAACATACTTTAACAATAGCTATCATATAACAGACTACAACTAAGATTATTAAATTAGCTACAGCTATACATACAGTCTTATTTTACAAAGCTAATAATTTTTGCGTAATCGTCAGACGTAATACAATAGTCTTTACGGCCCGCAAAACTGAGAGGATTAACTCGAGTTTTATTGACACTAATAGTTAGGATAAGATACGAGATAAATATTAAAATCTGTGAGTATGTATGCTGACGATACAAAAATCATATAAAACAATTTAATAATAATCTTCTAAGCATAATACCTAATGCTCATTTTCATTGGTCGATAAGGCCCGCATGCGGTGTGTGGAAAAAAATCTACATGTGGTGTGATGAATTCCATTGGTCATTTCAGTCCACGCATGCTGAATAATATATCAAGCGAGTTATCAAATATTGAAAATGTGCTTAAATTTTTTTATTCGTATGGTTTATTTTTACAATAGTAGGACAACTTTAAAATTCGATCTTTGTATCCAAAAGGCTCATTCAGACGGGCGTTAAAAAAGCATAGCGTTATAAAAAAATGACGTGAAAACGAATGCAATGAAACCAATTTGTTTTATGACGACACTTTTTAACGCGTCATTAAAAAAAGCCTGTCTGAACATGCCATCTAGTCTCGTGAATATTCCATCTCAGCCTTAATTTGCAGTACATTTTAACGGGTCGTAAAAATCTAATCTGACGTACTCAATAGATGATAAAGGATGCATATCAATTTACTTAATTCTGTTATTACAATACCAATATTCATAATATTGTTTAATTTTTACAGATAATAAGTTGCAGCAACATTTATTCATTTAGTTAACTGAAAAAGTGTCTTGTGAAACAAGTTTTAAATTTGCCTTTGGCTAAATTAATAATGTGAATTATTGCACTCGATAACACCAATGTCTCTTTGGGATGTAAAATAATTATTAATTTTCCCGTTTTACATCACTCCGAAAATTGCCGAGAGGTTCCACAGATCTTGACCTAGGTGCTCTGTGGAATAAAAGAAGGTTCCCTGTTAATTCATTAATACGCTTAAACACATCACATAATTAAATTTTGTTTACAATAGTCCACAATAAGATACGATAGAAATTATTATTCACGCCGTTTAATCTTCTATGTTAATTACCTTCTTCTTGAAAGCGTCAGTTCTATTTTTCCTTCTTTTACTTGTTTGAAAAGCGATATGGCCCCAGCATGGCTCAATCCACGTGTTGGCACATTGTTTACTGACAAGATCTCGTCACCTGAAACAGAATGTTCATAACATTTTATATTTGCTAAAGAAGACAATTCTCTCATAATTATAATATGTCAATTTACAAATAAATATAATTTACCTTCAAAAATAGTACCCTTATCAGCCGCTTGACCATTCGGAAAGACTGTTTTAACAAATATACCCATTTGTCCTTTCGGCGAGTCGGTTCCTCCGACAATACTGAAACCGAGGCTTTTATGTCCAGGGCCTTTCCAAAATTCAACTTTTTGTAACGAACTGTGCACATAATGTCCTCCATGTTGAGTATCTTGTTGTAGGGCGGAAGTATGTTCTTGGAGTCTTGATATATGCGGACCAGGATTTGGCGAACATCGCTGAGAACCAACTCTGTTGAAAAATCTACTTCGACTGCTATTTCTCAGCTGTTCAGGGATACTTTCATATGATCTATTTTGATACAGCCTTGGTACATGTTTTATGTAATGAGAAAAGTTTTCTTTAATTTCGTTATTTGTGTTGTCATTGTAGACAGTATAAGGCGCAGGTGAAGGAGGTGCTCTAGAACTATGAAATGATATTGGTCTATAGTTATTACCCTGATTTGACCTCGGTGTTGGCGACGACCTTAATGAGATTTCAATATTAGTAATATTTTGTAAAGATGAAGATTGAGAATAACAATGCCTTTCAAGTAACTTTTCGTCATCACTTTTCTGGTTTGAATGAATTGGACCATTATTGACTTGAATGCCAACTTCACATTTTTTATGAAGATCGCTTTTACTGCCATTTAGTTCATAATTTGTATGTTCATTAGAGTTTTCTTTGGTTTTGCTGTTAATATTATTTTGATAAAATGATTTTTCTGTAGGGAAGTGCGTTTCTATTGTTATTTGATTGGAAGGCGACGATTTATGTACAGTTTGTGATATAATATCTGGAGGAACATTGGAAGCCGGTAATTTGACAGTGTTTTGTTCCAATGATTGATTATTAATAATCCTACTTAATGTAATGGGAGTTATTTCATCATGAGCCATTACGAGGTCCACTTGGTATCTATGGAATAATGCTCCGTCTTCAATGGTAGCTTCAGTAGAACAAGAATTAACTATATGTTGCACTTCTTTCAGAGAAGACAATCCCCGCAACACCTTACCATTGACATTGACGATCTCATCGCCTATTCTTAGCCTTCCATCCCTATGAGCTATTCCATCGAAGTCCAGTTTTACTACTATATAACGAATTTCATAATTTACAGCACTGTTATCAAAATCTACCCTATGTTGCGACAAGTAAACACCAAGACTCTCTTCCAACCTCGACTTTAGTAACCTTATTTTTCGAAACCGTTTAGTACAAGGTCCTCTGCCGAAAATATCTGTTTCCGGACTTGAATGCATTTGTGGTGACCCACCCACAGTACTGTTATTCTCTTGGTTAGAATTTGTTGAATGCTCGATGGGTAGAAGTTGAGAATGCAGAAATTTAATTTTTCTTGTCTGTACCCTTTCGTCTAATGTTATAGTTTTATAAACATATGGTTGCTTTTTATTTAAGTTTTTCTTAGGAAGCGGTGGTGGTTTAGAATTGATATGATCAAATATTTTAAGATGCGATGTGTTATCACTAGGAAACTTATGGATATTGTCCGTGTTTTCATTGCCATATTCATATGAATTATTTTTCTCAACGGGAAACAGTGCGCAAGGTGTCGAACTTCGTCGAACGGGAACTTGCACACGGCCAATATTAATTTTATGATTAAAACTAAACTGTCTTGAGAAATTCGTCGGTTCTTTTCGCATTGTCGTATGATTTAAATGAGATGAATATCCAGGTGGAGAATGGTTGCTATGTTCATCGGTGGGTCGACCATCGCTATCATATCCAGATTCATTTGAACTTACGTAATTACTCAGACGATGAGCTAGTACTTCTGCATTTTCTAGTCCATGGTGAATACTTTGCGTAGAAGAACTCATTTCCGTTTTTATATCTCGCATCGAACCTAAAACTGAACTATATTCGTAAACAGGTAAACTATTTCTGTTCCGCGGTATAAGCATAGGATCGTAATCTATAGGTGTTCTATTTGAAATCATTGATGCTCTACGAGGTGCATCATTAATGCGTCCGATTGAATATATACTTCCATCTATTTCGTTTATACTCCTTGAAGAATTTCGTGAGAAGTCGTAATCTTTCCTTAAAACATTATTAAATAATAAATGTTCATCATGAATTGATATGCTATCACTACTCTGATATCGTTCTTCTGATCGAGAGTTTGGGTAACAAATTCTATCTCTTCGAAACTTTGGTGACTTTCGTTCTATTCTTTCTGACAAACTTTGTCTTACAGAGCTGGTTCTTTGTTGAGCAGCCATATTATTCTCTTCAGGTAAAACTGATAACTTTGATCGAAGGAATGCATAGGGAAAATTTGGTTTTTTCGAAGCTCCGTTATTAGTTTGTCCGTCATTTAAATTAGTTATATTATCACAACTAATAGCTTTTGTTGAGGAAGTAACTAAGTTTTCTTCGGTTAAAACGTTATTGTGTTTTTTAGGGGAAGTTTTAGTTACATTGTCAGCATTTTGTAAGTCTATATCATCTGATGGATCATCAGCTTTTACGTACGTAGAGAGGTGAGAAGTAGAACAACTGCGGTATAGAGAAGGGCCATTAGCAACAGGATAGTTTTCAGGAGTTTTATGCACATGGAGAGATTGAGATTTTGCAGAATTTAACATTCCTGTGGATCCCATTCTGTGAAAAAACGATTTAAAAGGACTTGGTGATCTGTCTCTAGAACCACTCCTGATAGAATCAGTATCATTATCCTTTTTTATAGACATAGTATCTGAACTACTGCGTCCCATTTTCCAATGTTGTTTCTTCTTATAGTGACCAGTGATGGCAGTTGTAGATTCTTCCTTTACATCCTCATTAGGCTTCATTTCTTGAGTTGTTTCTTTCGCGTCTGGTTTCTTTAACATGTCTAGTTTTTTTCCCATACGGCGACCCCACGTAGAAAACACTGAAATGGTACACAAAAATATTAATTAATGCTAACTAACAAATTCTACGTAATAAATAATTATTCTTATTAGGCTTTTATGATATTAATGGTGTATTTAAAAGGGTAGACCTTCAGTATGTTATAAACAAAACATTGCCGATATTCACCATGATAAGTAAATGTGTCCTAATTATTTTGCTATAAAAATAAATTTTATTTTATTTATTTTATTTTTATTTATTTATTTGTATCAGGCACACAGGCCCATAGAAAATAACATACACACATACAAAAACATGATAAACTAATACATAAAAATATAACTTATTGACTAATTTGCACGAAGTGTCGGCGTCGTGTGTCGCGCGGTGTCGGGTATAAAAATAAAGCCTAATAAGAACAAAAGGACACCATCAATATATCTCAAAGGGTTCATCATAGAGGCCATACACTTTGGTCGCATAGTAAGGAATGTTTTCACAGTGTGTTAAAGGTTCTTGTACAACAACCGCATTGGTTGTATGGGTATTTTTTTAATAGATAGTTATTTTCATAATGATCAAATTTTTTTTACTGACGAAAGAAAAATAAAAAGTATGCCAAAAGGTTCATTAGCTTTTACGGCCACCATTAAGATAATTCATTTTTAAGCTATCAAAGCGAAAGGTTGAGACAGGAATCTGAAATTCTGAGATGGTTATCAAGACGTCAAACAAAGGTTTGTTTATTGGTACCTATAAGATTGTTGATTCTATATACCTTTCTTCATCTCCTTGACATCATCCTCCATAACCATGGCTGGTAGTGCAGTAACGAGCGTGAAGTCGTGTGGAACGTGCGGCGAAGAGCCGGCGACGTCTGCGGCGGCGGCGTCTCGGCGCGGAGACGGCGTTGCGACGGCTCGCGGCCCGGTCACTTCCCTGCGCTTCGGCCCGCGGAAGAGGCGCATGATGACCTGTCACACAACCATCGCGCCACTCCGCACGCGCCTTCTGCTCTGAAATATCGAAATACTAACTGATCAAATCCATTCATCACAGTTAGGCCTCAAATTACATAAGCTTTGATGTCAGGATATTGTACCTAATTATTATGTTTATATTATGTGACTCATAGTGATGTCAGTAATTACTTAAAACGTTATTAGAAACAAGTTTTATATACTATAAACTAATAAAAGGCGTACCCATCATCTAAACGGAAAGGCTAATATAGGTTCATTACGCAGTGTAGGTACCTACTGAAATAAACAAGTCAGCATTGAGGATGTAACCGCTCCAGACCGCCATTAGATCAGCGTCAGCGTGATTGACGTTGTCGCACCCTAATTATACTAGTTTGCTAACTAATAACATAATACTAGTGAGGAAACGTTGTTGCGTGCACAGTTCTAGGCTTGCGAGGCATACTTAAATGAGTTGCCAGTATGGCAGGCACATAAAAATAACCTCCTCCTTTTGAAAGTCAGGTTAAAATCAATTTTCTAGGTCTTGACTCTTGTACTAGGTGTCACGAGATGTGAATGATCGGAAAGAATCGTCAACACTTAAAAAAATATATCCCACTCGTCAACAGTGTATTACGGGGGGATGTGTTACCGAGCGGCAATGACCGGACGAAAACCGTATTCAAGATGTTAGTCTTATCTAATTACTGTCATCCCGGTCTAGTCTAATCCACGTTATGTTTCACTAGCAAGAAAATCTCTGTGTGATAGTTGCACTCCCATAAAACGGTAGCGCTAATTATAATATATCCAGGCGGTTATTCCGTTACCGGAAATGTTAATAGATTAACTCGAGGTAGCTCCTCCTAAGAACGGTAAGTGTTATTATGTTGATAGTGCGTATTTTGAAGTCTGAAATGTTTATTGCATTTGCAGTCTGCAGTGTAGAAAACTAATCTAATTAGTATAATTAGATATTAGTTATTTGAGCGCCCGGCGGCCACGATGTTGCTTAAAAGTTAAGACTTGAGAATTTTATTTACCACTACCGACAACACTTGGTGAGTATGATGCTCTAGCAGGCAAATTTAGAATAATTATAACAACAATACAACATTATGTTGCTGCATTGAGCTTCTAGGGAAAAGGTGCAGGCGTCAGCGATAGGTACCCCTGGTTTTATATCGGAAATATTTATCTTTGGTGATACCCCTGGTATTGCAAGCAAAATAGGTTATAATTGTTACCATTAGGCAAACCGTATGCCTGTTAGCTATCTTATTGGTATGTATATAAATTAAAACTTATGTTTAGTTTTGTACCTCAATGATTACGCTGTAGGGTAGTCTTTGCCGCACCGCCTGTCGCACAGTACGTGACTTATCTTCAGCAGGACGTGTATTAATAATGTGTGCGTGTATGTGTAAGCGTATAAAACATTCATCGTCCACTTTTACTTTGTTGACCGACGAATTATTTTGGGATAGCTCTAATGATGTAACGCTTGATGGATTAAGGAAGCCGCGCCGGGTTCCTGCCGGATGCGAGCTATGCGGTTATCGGTCACGACACATCGCCTACTTCTGGACAACCATGTATGTATTAATAGATAACTTTAACATCGTCATGCGTCCGTTTTGACTGCCGGACTATCAATTGTTGCATAATTTTATTACGTATATTTATAACTAGCTGTGCCCGCGACTTCGTTCGCGTGGAAGTCGAACATGAAGAGACAACGAACGACGCCGACGTGCGACATTTGCCACGTAGTTTCGAATTAAACTTGTACAAAATCGTACCTAACTACTAAACAATATTCGATTCTGCAAATGCAAATATGTACTCGTATACCTATATACATAATTTTGTATTGTGATAGCCTAGTGGTGTCAGTGACTGATTAACCCTTAATCAAATTAAGCAATTGCCTAGGGCATCACGTCTGAGGGGGTACCAGAAGAAGCACAAAAAAAACCGTCCTTAGGGCATCACGTCTCACTCTCACGTCACCCAAAACCACACCAAAAAATGAAAAACCAAAAATTCTAGGACTGATTGTTGTCGCACCTACTCCACTTCTACATATAGTACGTTACATCTCATCATCATATTTTACAAAAAAAAAAGGCGGTAAAGGTTTAAAGACCGATTCAAGTTGACTTGCGGATAGGGGGGCCCACAGGCATGGATTGCTATGGGCATCAAGTAGTCTTAATCCGTCACTGTGGTGTTGACTGTTGACTGGCAAGTCAGAGGTTTCAGGTGCGAACCCAAGGCGCGCGCACCTCTGACTTTTCCTAAGATAAGTGCGTTTCATAAATTAACTATCACTTCTTCCGAGCCTTGGAAAGCACGTGAAGCCGTTGCCCTTGCGCCTGACCTCTCCCAAGTCGTGTCGAATTGCTGTCCCATCGGACTATGACAGTGGGGAATAGATAGTGCACCTGTGTTTGCGCACACACTAAATGTGCACTATAATATCTCCCGCGTCGATGGCTAATCTCAGTTGAGATTGGCCGCTGTGACCGAAATTTGGTCAGGAGGACATTATCTATACTTACTTATAAAACAGTACCGTGACTGACTGACTGACAGACAACGCACAGCCTAAACCGGTGGACCTAGGAACTTGAAATTTTGAAACAATATTCTTTAAGTACCCTAGGGGTGCACTAAGGAAGGATTTTTGGAAATTCCACCCCTAAGTGGGTAAAAAGGGGGATAAGAGTTTGTATGAAAGTCCGTCATTTTTAAAGTTATATGTACGAAACTTGGTGTTCAGCTTTTCGTTTGTTAGATGAAAGACGAGCATAGTTTATTTTTTTCAAATCTACCATTGAGTGGATAAAAAAGGGGGTGAAAGTTTGTATGGAAAATTCGTTATTTTTTAAGTTACAGATGTAAAAATTAGTATTAAGCTTATTCGCTAAAAATAAGAAAGACATGTATCAAAAAATTTGGACTTTTTCCCCCTAATGAGATATAAAAGGGGACTAAAGTTTGTAGTTATGAAAATCCGTCATTAAACTTGATAATTAGCTTTTCGATTAACAAATAAGACGTGTTTCAGCTTTTTGAAAACTCTACCTATTAGGGGGGAAAGGGGGGGGGGAGTTTGTGTAGGAAATTTGGAAGTAGGGTAGAGTAGGAGTTGGGTAGGATAGGAGTAGGGTATATGTGAAGTAGGGTAGAGTAGGAGTTGGGTAGAATAGGGGTAGGGTAGAGTAGCGTAGCATAGTGTAGGATTGGGTAGGGTAGATGTAGAGTATGATTGGGGTAGAGTAGGGGTTGGGTATGGTAGGGGTAGGATAGGGTAGGGTAGGGTAGAGTAGGGGTTGGGTATGGTAGGGGTAGGATAGGGTAGGGTAGAGTAGCGTAGGGTAGTGTAGGGTAGGGTAGAAAAAGCGTAGAGGTAGAATAATCACGCGTACAACGTCGCGCGGGACAGCTAGTTATTATATACATAAATATACATAATAATGCAACTATGTATTTAATAAAAGAGAGGTCAAGCTGTTAGGCGCAGTTCATCAGATGAAACTGTCACGCTCGGGTCGCGTCGATCGGTAAATCGGGTTCACTCGGCTCCAGTCGGTCGGCGACGCGTATTTCAATTACCAGTGGATCAAGACCCCTACGTTCTAGGAAACTGCATACAATAGAGGGATCAAGCTGTATCTCATGATATACTTGACCGATTTTGATAAAACAAACACCAGTTTTTAAGTTTAGCTAATACCTACTTATCCCTAAAATGTCATTACAATCCGTTCAGCCGTTTTCACGTGATGAGGTAACAAACAGACAGACAGACAGACAGACAGACAGACAAGAATTTTAAAAACGATTGATTTGTGTTTTGTTGCTTATTTTTAGCCTCCCTAGCTGATTTTTGCAAAAAAAAATTCAATGTACAGACTTTTTGACCTTTACGATTTTATTATAGTATAGATACAACTTTGAAGGGATCGAATAATGTAGGTACTGCACCAAAATTTATTGGATTAGGATGCTGGACATTCCAACCATTAGGAGAGTTCCGTATCTAAAGGGTCCTAACGGGACCTTTTACTAAGCCTACTACGTCCCGTTTATCTATTCTTTACGCGTTGTTTTACTAGATATCTAGTAAATATAAAAAAAAGGATTTAAAATTTAAGTGGGTCCTCTAAACTCACTTTTAGTTTATGTTTATTATTTTTAGGCTATGTACTATCGTGGACAAAGCCGGTGCACCACTCTTAAGGTTAGAATCGCTTGTATCCGGCGTCCGAACGTAGCACTAGCTTCGCCCCTACGCACGTAGCATCGTTCAAAGCATTTTGATCGCAAAGTGGTGCACCGTTCGTGTCCGCGATAGTACATTGGCTCTCCATTTTGTGCTAGTACGGAAACCTCAGCGCGGGATTTCAACTCGCATATATCCGGTTTTATTTAAAATAGAGAATTTTTTAGCCTTATTTCTTGCTTAGGTATTTAACTTCTGTAAGTCATATCAATTAGCAACGCAATTATACGCAATAGATAAATAATTATGAAACGTTTTCATGTCGCATAATGTGTTATTATAGTACGCACAGTTATAATTCAGTGTCCTACGTCGTAATTGCGTAATTCAAGTGGTGTTAGCTAGTGCAGTGAACCGACGACAGCTACAAATCTAGCTGGCAAGCTTGTCATACTTTAAATATCTGGAGATTACTCTCCTCTTAAAATTCCTAGCGGATACGGCTGCTCTAGCCTGCGCAGGCGCCAGCAGTTCGGTGTATTCTTGTGGAGCTTGATTATGCTAACCAAATACGTTTTTTATGCGATATAGACCGTAGCGTAGACAGTTATTAACTGATTATTTTAATTAGGTAATTATTTTAATATTAAAATTTTATTTAATCCTTCATTTGGTTTTTATAACAACTTGGTGATAGCAGTGTCAATTATTTTTTTATTTAATCGTTTTTTTCTAACATAGTTGTTGAAATGATGTTTTTTTTATTATACTCTTAAGGTGGCCTACCTAGTACTTAACACCAGGGATATAGGTAATTTATGCGTTACCACCCATGTGCGGGAATATGGAAAGTAGAGGAGATTACGGAAGGGAAATTTATTATAGAAGGGCAGGAATTGGATATCCGGTGCTCTCAGTGACCCTACGAAATACCACAGTATGGATTTTGATATTTCAAACCGATATTCTAAAAAGGTAGTATTACCCCAGTGGAGCCGGCCCGTTTTTGTTAATGACCATACCATCATTTAAATTGCTATGTGTAAGACATATTTAAATAAGTTAAATTAGCTGTTTATATCTCGCGACAATTTATATGCAGCAGCTAAAATTTAGTGTTCTTGTTTTATAGTAGCTAGAAGAGGCAAGAGACTTGCGTTTGACGGACATTGACATCTAGCGAGGCAGGTGTGCGGACTGCGGACCGCGGCGCTAACTAATAGCGAGTTCACGGTAATATGTATAGCATGCCGCACGTTTTACTTTACTGACTAATTTACTTTACTTTGTTGAAAAACCAATGCAATTAGTTTGTTTACGCCTTTGCAAGCTAAGTATAAAAACGGGCCATGTGCGAGTCGGAATCACGCACAGAGGGTCCGTACCTAGGAAGAAACGTATAATTATTTAGTTACATTAATCGACGATTACAGTCTGCCTCCAACTACAGACTCTAATGTCAAATGCTCACCCCCCTCAAATGCTCACTAGTGACCTCCAAAATCTAGAAGCACAGCAGTGGTGAAAAGAAAAGGAAGCTTTGGGGAGTGTCCTATGAACGAGAGCTATGACTGATCGCAGATAGCCCCAGAAGCAGGTAGTCTTTTTAACGGAATTTTGTTGATTTACAAAAAAACTGTGTTAAACACAACGTATTATTTCTACTGTAATGTTTACATGAACCTGTAACAGCTTGAAATATTTCAGATATTTGCTTTGCAAGCTTTGAAAATAAGGGTAATTTCATAACTCAAAAACTATGCGTAAGGAAAGGAAAAAAGTGTTTTAGAACGTGCAAATAAAGCTCTTTCATATATGATACCCCATTTGACCCAGTAACCCCACTTTTAAACATCAAGCCCTCATTTAGTAACGAATTAAAAGCTGTGTCAGACATACTTTTATGGTACCGTTTTACTATGTTCGTATGGAACCCTAAAACGTCTTTAGCTTAATCTTAACTTCGTCTTCGCAAACTATTTCGGATTGGAATTGTTTTAACCTAACATTCATAAAACATTAGCAAACGTAGCAACTGAAGTTATATTAAGTGCGATGACTCACCTCATACCCGTACACATGGGGTAGCCAGCGATGCAGGCGGCGCGAGCGCAGGCAGCGCGACGCTCCACTGAAATATTATAATATCAGTGTTATCGAAAGGCAATTAGATAATTAAAATAACTTTCACATCATTCATTATTACCGTGGGATATTAATCTTATACATAACGTGTCACACGCTAACATTAAAAAATCGATACATAGCAAGATTAGTACTATGTATATTAAAGAATTAAGATCCTTATATACGATAACTAGTTTGTTCACGCGACTTCGCTTCCGTGGTTCTATTTTATCCGGAATAAAAATAAACATATGTCACTGTCCAGCCTATAAATTACATGCAAATCACGTTTATTCATTGCTGCGTCAAAGAAATCCCAACAAACACACTTTTGCATTAATTATATATTTTATTTATTTATTGCTCCCATGCCCATTAAAAAAATACAATACTTAAAACACTCCTTACAATGTACACAATTTGAGGAGAGTATCACAGCACTTTTTAGCTGATAATAAGTATTTATGAAGTAAGGATGGCGTCAATGTGATGCGGAATCATAACAAGGTATAATGATATAAGAATGAACCAAAGAAAAGATGGATTGAATTAGACATGAGAATAAAGACACTATGCAGTGAAGTGACGACTAACAGATGATTGAAAGAAGAAAACGTTAAAGACGAAGAAGGCGTTAAATACAATTTGCATAAGAGCAGTAAAATGGTGATGACGGTGGTGACGCGTAAAATTAAAAAGCTCCCTTTCGCAGTAAGCTGTGACGTGACGGCTAACAGACATGAATGGATAAAGAAAATTTGTTGTTAAGAGCAGAAAGATAGTGATGATATATGTCTGCTATTTCATACATTTATGTTTACATTAACTCAACAAAATGTATGGAACAGCTGATTTTTTTTGCAATTTCAGGGTTGGTTCCATAGTAAGAGTTGTTCATAATGATGAGTTCAATGACCCCTTTTTGCGATGCTCATGATTAAAATTTCACACTGTATTATTATATAATTATTATGTTTAAAACACCTTTTTGTTATTAATATCATAATGCTAGCGGCGCGCGACGTCTAGGGATCGGAAACATAAAAATTCCATCACGTAGAGAATGTTTTATCGCCATCTATTGCAGGACAATAGGGCGGCGTTGAAAGAGTTCTTAATGGCAATGCTGGTGAGTTTGAATCCAACGTATAGGCACCGTGACAGGCAAATATGTAAAATACAAACTGACTCATCTGTGTTTTTTTTATACTTAAAGTTGTCCACACAACTAGTATTTTCTTTTAAATTGTAGGTACGATTTGCAGACATTATAATGTTATCCAGACCGAAACAAATATTTTTATATAATTTATGTGACACATATTGGTGCTTACCCACGGTATATAATCACCTAGGTGGTCGGTAATCGGCTAGGTGGTAGAGGCCGAAGCGGTGGCTAAAATACATTGATTTATGAAGAGTGAACGAATCTAATATTTGGAAAAAAATTACTGAATAATTTTGATATTAAAAAAAAGTTTACATTTCAATCCTTGTTTTTAGGTAAATCAATTTTGAGCAATCAATAATTTTATTTAAGCGATAATTTAAACACTTTGCATGTTGTATTTTTTAGGGCTTAAAATGTTTTAAATTTAAATATTTAAAATTAAAATAAAACATGTTTATAAAATCATGTTACATAAAGCTTCAAATCAGCAAAAATTTATGTTTTTTTACTATTAGATAATACTCAAATATCTGTTAGATAGAGCCTTGCCATTGTAAAACGGGCCCCTTAAAGTCCACCCTACTTAAGTATTTAAATACTTTAATGTAAGTCCCGGAAACTTAATGGGAAAGTTTGACACTGAATACTTTATCGCAACCTGTAAAGTTACGTGACACGAGGTTCTATTGTTTTGGAAATTACATAATCTTAATTTCTTTGTGAACACTTTTACAATACAACAATGTATACGATTGTGCACGTTACATTGACAAATATGTAGGACTACTTTACATATATGTACTACTTTATTTTTGTGCCGGTATTTTAGTTTTCATTAGTGTTATGTAGGCCGTACAGCGCAGGCGCACAGTACATAGCTAATCTTCATTAAGAATGTTTGTTAGTCGCGTATGACAAATATGCTTGCAATGAGACGTGATTAAACACACGCTCCTTTTACGGTAAAACAGACTGCTAGCGCAATGTAATTATGACTATTATACCAGGATTCTAGTTGCATCAATGCTCTACATCCTTTTTAATACACCTTTGTGGCCTTATCTATTCTATTTAATCCTAATATTATATACATACAGGGCTATGTTTTTATTTATTGTTGTAAAATATTTAACTACATTTATTGGTAACATAAAATAATTTTAAATTAATCTTATAGATAATTATTGATTTTTAAGCCATGGAAAAAAATAATTTTATAAAATTAGAGGAAATTGACAAAGATATAAAATACAAATTAAATATTTATTAAATTAAATAAAAAATAATAATTTACAATAGGTATTTATAAATTGAAAAAAAAGCCACGGTACGGCAAGTGTCGCGGGTTTCGTCCACAATCTATAATCTTTTTCAATATCCTCTAATTTATTCTAAATTATTTTAAAAACTTTTTAATTTATAATAATTTGTAATTTATTATAATTCATAAACTCGTGACCACATGACTTGACGACCGAAATAAGGTCTTGTGCAAACTTAAATAACAATAAGACAAAAATATTTTGATAATTTAGGGTTTTTTAATTATAAAGCATCGTAACGACCTATTATGTAGATGTACCTCTTAAAAATGCATAAATATTGTAAGACCGTTTATGGTATACTTTTACCTATTACAAATTTTATAAAAATAATTTTTAAACCGCAAAACTATTTAAAGTCTCTTAAGCTTAGTGCATTTCACTTCAGAACCTATGAAATACAAAGAAACAACAAAACAATATGCTGTCGACGAACCTTCTTGGTACTTGTTACTAGAATCTGGGAGTAGGATTCATTGTTTGTGGTGTGGGTACAATGTAAACACATAAACGTGCTTTGGCGGTAATTCAAGGAGCACTTGTAACCACAAACAAGCGACAAATGATATTCACGGTAAGTATTAAATAAAATGTAGTAATTTCTAGGACACAGGTCACGTGGAGCTGTAATAAAACCTGCGTTTAAAAAACGTGTAGATTCTGTTTTTTTTTCACATTTACATCATCATTATGAATACCTACATATCGTATTTTACTACTAAGTACTACAAAGGTAATCTCAGTTTGAACACTGGTTTAGCAAATGACTAAAATCATTTAAATTTAACCAATTATAACTCTATTTATCGCTGTCAATTGTCAATTTGCGTGAAAACAACGAGAATTTCGTCATCATCAACCTGAATTAGTCCACTGCTAAACATGGGCCTCTTCTAACGCGCGCTACTTAGCTCTATCTTCGGCTATTAGCATCTAGCCGCTATTAGCCACTCTTCGCAAATCGTCGCTCCACCTCGCGGGGGGGGCGCCCCACACTACGCTTGCCCTTACGCGGTCTCCACTCCAGAACACGCTTTATTCAGCGATTGTCGTTTCTGCGACAAATGTGACCTATGAAATATATTTTGCCTCCGATGGCACATAACAATGAATTTTCTACAGTGTCTCATTTATCGACCTTTCATGAATTAACAAAAAGAGATAAGTAGGAATTAATAAATAATTAAGTTAATTTATTACTATACCATTATAATTAAGTATCATATCCCTTTGGATTGCGGGGGTCAGACAGGCAGTCACTCCGTAGAAAACTGATATTAAGCTGCATCTAGTTAGATTGGAAGCTGACCCTAACAAAGTTTGGGAATAATAAGGCTAGGAGGATGATATAATTATGTATCAGTCTAAAGTATTTTACTCCTGGCCCCCTGGGCAAGGGCCTTCATCATAGAAATGTTAAACAAATATTTTTGGCTTCCATACTCTCTTTTCACTTGCCTCTAACGAGGAAATTATTTAATTAACTAGCTTTTGCCCGCAGCTTCGCCCGCGTGGATGTTGAACCAGGATAAAATTTATATTTTTTGTTAATCCAGGAAATATGGTTTTTATGTTTACCGAATTCTATTCAAATCAAAAGTGTTTAGGTAACAAACATCTTCACAAACTTTTATTAGTGCAGATTAGTAATGTTATGATATGACAGTTCAAGTCCGCCCAAGTCAGTTGTTTTTGCGAGTTTCTTATTAAGCAAAACATGTGCATAAACATTTAAATTATCCAAAATATTTATTATTGAAAACATTATATATTGCCATTAAACATTATCCAGGACGATGCAATGGATAGAGCAAGGGGAAGCGAAAAACCCGAAAAGCAGACCCCACTATCATGTGGGAATAATTATTGCACAGGAGAGAATGAGAGATTTTTTTAAATATACCTATTGTATTTTGTATGTTTTGCACATTTGAGAGCAATTATTCCAACAAAGATTAGTTTTATATTTAAGTCTTACTAATGTATAGGGCAAAAGAAAAAGTTATAAGTGCGCTTCGCATATTTTATTGCATAATTTCTGACCTAATAAAGCGAAAAACCTATGTAAAAGAACAAAAGTTCCGTATCAATATCAAATCCGAACCAGGATATTTAGAAAAACATACAGATTACTTTGTTTGTAGTTTTGCTCTCGGGAGCTAAAATGTACAGAGAGTCAGGACTGGTGACCCGAGAGCAAACGACATACAGTCTATGTGAGGAGAAGCTGGTCCTGAGATCGACACTCGCAGACTTCTCATGGCGAAACAAACGCCCACAGGAAACTACACTCGCTTAAATTGAAAGGGATAAATGTGGAGAATTAGTGGTACATGGTGTAAACACTGTCTCGCCAATACCGAAACCCGTTAGAATTGGCGCCTTGATGATTTGCAGATAATTTACATTAAGCCATCAGGCCATCATTTTCTGGGTCCCTTTACACAATTTCAAAGGCGTTAAGTTCCGAAGAAGCATAATCGGGACACCGACCTTCAACTTAATGACGTCCGTCGGAAGTCCACTTGCAGTGAGGGAATTCAGGAATTTTACAGAATAATGAGTGGCGTCATCTTGATTGACAACAGTGTTTATAAATGTGTAAAACACTTCATTCCCTTTCATTTATAAAAGAATGCATTCGTTGATTGCTGCAGCTTGATTATTTTTGGGCGTTTTGAGTTGGAAAATTCTTGAGCATGTGGATTTCTACTCAGCCGCCCATAATTATTGTCAAGCTCAACTTATGAATACAGGATCATAAAAATAATCGTTTCAAACAACCATTCACCTCATCAGCCCCAGTTCCTCGCGTCACCACAGGCAGCGTTCAGTGGAAATTGCCGCTGAACATAACTGTGACACCACCCATTATGTGTTGGTTCCTACGGATGTCTTTTAGAGTTCTGTGTACCGCATCAACTGCTTTTCTGTTTGCCATTATACATTCATCCCATCATACGATCAAAGAACAATTCCTGAGCAAATGCCTGTCTTGTCACTGTTCCGTGACACATCACAAACAGGTGTTTCGTTGCTCTGTAAATTGATGGGAATCCTAAACATGGTGTGCGCTGTTTTGTCACCAGAAAACAACGTGGCAGTAATCGCCGAAGACGCTACTGCAATTGTAATTTTGCCCTGCCTCCCTGCAAGGATGCCAGTGGTTATAAATATTTTTCCTGTCCCATCAGGAGTATCCAAGAAAAATATTTTTCCTCAGATTTAAATCGACTCCTAACGCCATCTAGTTAAGAAAAAGGAAACATTATGTTTTAAATAATAATAATTTTAATGCTTCAAATTAAAGCGGATATTTTTATAAGCTGAAATTTTTAAAAGTATAATCCCACACGATGCGCGTTGCTTCCTTCGGGTTTCAAATTGAAATATTTAAAAAAGAATTCCGCTGATCTAAATAGACTCTAACGCCATCTAGAACACTATGTTTTAAATAATATAAATTTTATAAATGTTTCAAATTAAAGTGGTGACGTTTTTTACATACATACATAGACTCACGCCTGTTTCCCAGAGGGGTAGGCAGAGACAACGGATTTCCACTTGCTACGATCCTTGCACACCTCGTTGCATATACGTTTTTTATAAGTTGAAAAATTATTAAAAAGCATGTTTCCTTCGGGTTTCAGCCGGTAAGTAATAAAAGTCATTAAGAATGAAATACCACAAAAATACATATTAATTTCAATGACAAAAAAAAATACAAAAGAATCCACAAAAAGTTTGCGGAACTGGGGATCGAACCCAAAGCCTTACACTTCCAAGGCGTTCGCCCGACCGGAAGGCTATGAAGTCTGTTGACATGTAGACAAAATAATCGTTCTTAAAAGATATTATTATGTTATGTTATGTAATGTTTAGCTCCTTGTGGATATAGCGTGATAATATTTTGTAAATTGAAATTTAATAATATTTTTCCCAACAACAACAACAATTCTGCAGCAAATTCTAGAAATACGCTGCTTACTACAATACTGCTCATCCCCCATAATTATAAACGTAATAATTTATACCCTATAAGTTGACTAAGAATTTAAAAAGTATATTTGCCGAATTTCAACTAAATCTGTCCAGTAGTTTTTGCGCCAATCAATTACATACATACTTCGTTACGATTTTATTATATGTATAGATTTAAAGCGTTTCACTGCTAGGCAAAGGCCTCACTTTTCTCTCCCCATTGCCTCTATTAAGTGAATTATTGAATTAATTATAAAACGTTTAACTATGTAATGATCAAGAGAAACTGCAGCAAGTTTATTGGGTAAAATATGTTAAACAGCCACCTAAAACACCAGGGGCGTGCAGACATTTTCGACAAGGTAAGCAGTCCGACAAATCCTACCTAATTATTACTAAATCATCGTCTGCGTCGTATCTGTCAGGGTAGGCACTGTAGGCAGTGCCTTTTTGCCTATACGAACTGCACACTCCTGTAAAATACTATTTTGTGGTAACAAGCAAACATTTTTTAGATAAAGAAATATAGATATTGATAAACATATTTTATGATTTAAAAATATTCCTACAGCAAGATCATTCTTCTACGGTATTATTTCACGTGGTATTTTTTGCGATTGCTAGACGGGTTTCTTGTTACACAATCATTTGTTTCTTTTTGTCTCTATGTAGGTAGGATTTCCATTGAATTAGTTATATAAGTCTTTGTTTTAGATCTTTCTGTAATATTAAATTGGAACGCTCCCACACTTGTATTTACTGACTGATGGTCGAGAGTTCACTACGAACTGTCAAGTTTAAGGTCTGACGTCATCATTTTACTGCCTAGCTTTTTTTATCTCTTTCTCTTTTCCGTAAACTAACTTTGTTGGAAAATAAAATTTCACAGTACTGGGTTTGTTATATTATTTTTTAAATGTCTAAAGTTATCTTTTGGACATCATCTAGAGGTTTGATAGCTTTTATATAAGATAATAGATAGAGAGTGAGTATTTATGTACGCTTCAAGGCCTGTTCTACTTCTTCATCGTATGGTTGATGAACAACCTGGTGTCAGAGTTTAAATCACCCGAACGCCTCTGACATGGCTTTACACACCGTCGGAGAATCTCCTAAGTATGCTGGTTTCCTCACGATGTTTTCCTTCACCGTTTTAGCAAATGATAAATAATTTCTAATATTTCTAATAGTGCCTGGGTTTCGAACTTACGACCTTTGACTTGGCAGTCCCACGGTCATACCACTAGACTATCACTGCACTTAGGCCTATCATAGACTATCTTTACAGACAGTACTGTCAAGGACAAGAAATCTTGATTTAAAAACCTAACCTCAAACAACTGTTTACTATCAACTAAGCCACGAGCCCCTTTGCCTACGTAACGTGTAAACTATCCGGGCCAAGATCATCAGTATAAAGTTTCACTTTAAAAGTAACGTTTACAATGTGCACAGCAGATTGTAATTCCGCAAATTGTAATGCGAGTTTCTAGCGGTAACTGTTTTTATCTTTGTGTGTAACATTGGAAATATATGTAAGAGATTATGTTGCTCCAGCCTAATGAATGTAGATAAAGAGATGTTCGTTTTTAGCAGACTACAAAAAAGGATTATGATTTTAGCAGTCTATGTATAATGTTTATACGTAATGGAAAGGTAATTTGGTGTTAAATAATATAGGTAGAGTCTAGCTTTTTAGCAGGGTGCTAACTAGCCAAATAACGCCTTAAAAAACATTAGAATATTTAGTTAATAAAAAAAACAGTCTGTATCTGTCCCACTGCAGGGCAAAGGCCTCTTCTCGTAAGGATTGAGCTTAATCACCACGCTAGCTCACTGCGTGTTGGCGATTTCACACTATTAAGTCCAGGTTTCCTTACGATGTTTTCTTTCACCGTTAGTCAGTGGTCTCATAGATTAACTAAGAAAGTACTTATACAAGACTTTAAAAAAGCATATTGCAAAAATATGGTGTAAAAAAAAGTTAAAGTTATAAAGGCAAAATTCCAGAATTACCTATCTACAAACTTAAAACAAGTGAAATCTTTACAAAACAGCAATTCATCTTGTTTATCTAACTTGTACTAGGCAGTTCCTATACTCTCCCTATTTGAGCAATACTCGTGGCGCGCGTGTGTTATATTTGCACATCATTAGCGTAGTGCCGTTAACCTGAAGAAGCTGGCATCTAGCTGACATGCGCAGGTGCACGCTAAGCGAAGCCTTCGACACAAAAAAGACTTATTATGTAAGTACCTCTTCACGAGATTATTCTAGTAAATATCGCAGTCGATAAGTCAATGACTACTTTATCGATAAAATTATAACACTTCTCTTTTTATCGTCGATATTAATTCGTTATACTTATTACTCGTAAAGTCTGATTTACATCGTACAACGTTTAAATATGATTCCCATCATATTAAGATTAAAGGACCGCTATTATGCCTGTTACACAGGCAATTTGTCGCGGGTACAGTTAGGGAACAATTTAGTTGCACGTGGGCGGGCGGGACGCGGCGCACGCGCACCGTGGGCGGACACAACCATTCAAGAGAAATGCTCTTTCTATCTATCTTCCTACAACCAAATGCTGTTTTACGATCTACTAACAAAACAGGCCATAATAAAAACTTACACCTTTACAACTTCACGTTTTGTTAAGCAAACAATGACAAGAATGTAGACGGCGAGTAAATAAAGCGGACTTTTATTAAAGAAACCGATCACTTTTGTTTTCGGCAAACACCGCTTTACTGTATAATAAGCTCAGGGCTTAGTTTAAAATTTGTAAAATAGATAAGCTTGGGTCAATGCTTCTAATTGATTAGATAAGTGATGCACGGCTACGGTATCAGAAGTTATGGGCTCTTACGTAAACCGAGCGCAGGCGCAGGTAAATCAACCACGTCCAGCTATGAGACATTAATAGCTAGCAATAAAACAAACTCGACTGTTTCCTGTCACAGAATTGGATCCCAGTTACTTCACATTGAAGATATTTACGATTAGATATTACCACGGTAATAATTCTTTGGAAAATATTAATGTACAATACATATTTGATGTAATCTCTTTCTGGATCTAGATAGATAATATTAATTATCCGCTGCATGAATTCGAAAAATTTAAGTATGTTTATAGTAACAGATAGGGGCGTGCCTACGATATATTTTTCCGAAGCCTGTCATACAAAATAATATCGTTATAAAACAATATTACTAATATTATAACAATATTATTTATCAATATTACAATATTATGTTAATATTACTTGACACCTAATTAACTAGCAGTGTTATTACTTAATTCTATATTAAAATATACTGTGTGGTTTCCGGCCTAAGAATAGAACCTCCCCTACTCGTCCCGCGGGTGTCGTAAAAAGCTACAAAGGGTAAGATCCGGAGGATGGGCACCAGCATCTTTCTGTGTAACAGCAATCATCTGCTACTGTGATTGCCAACCCGCATGCCCAGCGTGGCGATTATGGGCAAATACCTCAAGTGAGCGCACAATAGTAGCGCGCATTGAGAGAGGCCTTTGTTCAGAAGTGGACTAATACAGGCTGATGATGATGATGACGCATTTTTTAAAATTCAATGTAGGATACATTACATTACATTAGGCACGCTACTGGCAGTAGAACGAATCCCGAAATTAACTTTAATATAAAGTAACAATAACATATCACACACAAGGTCATTAACCTTGTAAAAATAGCACATATCATAGAAGAACTCACGATATACCTATAATAACGTTTATTATCATAATAGATATGTGATTTTCACGTCAATGTTAAAACACGCGTTTTACTTTTCAAAGCAAGTAGATCGGATCATTCGGACCGCTTGAGCTCGCTGTGCTTCGCTTTATTTACCGGAACTCGCGATTTTGATTTGTTCCACGTGTGATCAACAGAATTTGCCAATTATCTCAAGCAATTATTTCTAGTTGTTGGTTATGCTTCACGGTCATGGAATGGTGTTTTTTTTTTCAATGATTTTATCAAAAATAGAAAAGGTATATGATATGAATCATCTCGTTTTATTACAAGTTTTATACCATGAATGTGTTTGTAGCTATGAGTATGCGATGGTGGCTCAGGCGTTGTCAGACACTGGATTTAAACACCTTTAGGTGTTCAAGCAAAAAGGTCATGCAACAACTATTTATCTATTGCATCTTATTTCTTCAACTTTGAAGGGATATATTTATATTTTTCAGATGTTTTACACATACAACTCTACTAGTTGGTCACTCTATTAAACCTCGGAAAAAGCTTAATCTATCAATTTGTGGCATCTAGCATCGCAGTAGATTTATTTAATAGATTTATGGCAACGTTTAGATCGAATGTTGCCGGAACACCGTAACATGGTCAAATATATATGACGAGCAGTTAAGTTACCTAAATTGCGTTGCGTGATACTTCGATTGTAACAAGTTGTCGGATCCAGTGAAAGCCGTGTTACTCAATATACGTAATAGGTTCAGAAAAACCGATTCCCGGCTGCGGCTGCGAGCCATTCACGAGCATCTTTCATTAGTAAAAATTAACATTCCAATTAATGCTTATCTCGGGTCTGTGGAACCTGTTCGCTTCCGGAGTTACGCCAAACCAGTCCGGAGACCAATTTGTTCTTTTTAAAATCACTTTTTAAAATGTTTGAATGGTTCGTCTCCGATGTTAAGGTACGTAACTGCTAAATAACTGCTTAGGAAAATGAATGGGCATTTAAATGAGAATGGTTTTTAGATGTATTTATCATTATAATAGAAGATTGTAATAAAATAAATATTCCTTATGACTTCCCGAGGTTACAAAGACACTGAATGCATTAAACTTGTTTAATAAATTCGCAACAAAGTCGTTGCGATGTGAACTAATAAACTGTGGTTTCTGATCGTCGCGCTACTTATCTCGGCAAAAACTTTATTTCCGATAACTGTCCGCATATAAACGTCTTTCGTACTTTATCAAGTACATACTAAAATAATGTTGCAGGTAAACTCGTTACAATTTTATTTATACTTATATTTTGTAAATACAAATATCGCATCCAGTTGTTTTAGTCTGAAGCATGTTTAAGTTAAATGTTTTGCAACAAAACGTGCAGAAGGAATGAAATGGAATACAATATTTTCCTTTCGAGGGACACAGGTGTGACAGGTATGATTTATTGTTGTTGTTTAAACACTTTGTTAAAAATGAAATGAAGCCTCTTGGTCTAAAAACACAAGGTCTGATAATTAAACATCTATCCTAAAATCAATTAGTTCCGACTATCGTATAGACATGATGGTGATGTCCTCCGGACCGAATTTTGATAACAGCAGCCAATCTCAACGGAGATTAGCCAAAATCGGAGATCAAGCGCAGGGCCAACGGCTTTACGGAGTAAGCGATAATTAATTTATAATACCCACATAACTTACGAAAAATTAAAGGGCGCCTTGGGTTCGAACCTGAAACCTCAGACTTACCAGTCAGCGGTCATACCACTAGACTATCACGACTTGTATAAACATAGACAAGTTTCGAGGGATCACGTTTAAAACACACGAAACGAGAACCACGGAAGTAAACACTTTCTCGAGAAAAAATAAAGGTATTATAAGTACCTACCTAAATTCCAATTAGATCTTGATAACGTTTCGTTTACCTCGTAGTAAATCCACCATCACGTAACATGAAAGCAAAACATAATATACTGCTATCTCTACATGATGTGCTCTATCTCATCTTTAGTTCGTTTACATTACACATGCGTTTTATTATTTAAATTAAATGCAATCTAAATGTTAGGTACGATTTTTATTGACCTATAACCAAACTAGTGACATTTGTTATGAAAATTCGTTGACATGTGTCCTAGAACTTGTTTACGATTGTGCGCAAGGCGAAACGGCTACCGAATCGAATCCTACATAATAATAAATGTTCATAAGTAGTAATCGATTTATAAATAATTCATTTTTATTTGTATAATTATAATGGAATTTATTACATATTTATTATATTCAGGAAAACATTATTTATGGGAAATCAACTAAGGAAATATTAGTTCAAATAGACGTTTTTACGCAGTTGTTAACTATGGGTTGGTTTGAATGCCGTAAGAAAAAAATATATTTGTGGGGTTTTCTTTGTGAAACTATGTATATAAACTGATAAACTCAGGTGCTTTACAATTTATATACCTGTGTGAAGAGATTCTTTGAATAATGTTAATATTTTCTTATCAAATTAGGTCATTTCTCTCCCAGAGATTTAAAATATTTAAGTACTTTTAAAATGTTTGCTATTTATAATTGTATAGTCTAAATAATAATAATTTAGCAATTTTATTGATTCTATTCTTAATTTTAATCACATGAGTTATCACATGCTTAATTGTTAACAAATTTTCAAAAAATGACCGGAAAATTAAAATGTAGAGCAGTCAGTTATATTAAGTCAATAGTAGGCGCGTAGTAATTAATTGATATAACTCATTTGCTTAATGTTGCATGAATAATATAACTTATTTAATAACCTGTCTTGCGTCTGTAGTGTAAAATAAATACTACTTAATCTGAGTTTTTAATAAGCTGTCATACAAGTACCTACGATATCCGCATTAAACGACCAAAACAGATTACGAGTGACTTCAAACGTAGTGGATATGAATTCCGGTCAAACATGGCGGACTCAAGATGTATATTTAATTACTGAGGGCGATGTTGATGAATGTCCAGATGAATGCGCGAGACGGTCTGGTGGCATCCAGGTCGCATATGCGCACCACGGCCCATTGCGGCCGCGAGCTCCGCGAGCTCAATGAGTTCTGTTTTATCTCATGTAAAAACTTTAATGTTTGCAGATTAGCTCGCTCGAGATGCACGCCGATGCTGAATGTAACTCTTTATAAAGCGTGCTCCAGCATTAATGACTGGTAACCGCAGTTGGATAAGTTTTTTTATGTTTACATTTACGCAAAGTACCTATGTACTAAGCAAAGTCAGGCAAAGTACCTAATTGTCAGAATAATTACTCAATAGCTACTAAATAAAAATAAATGAAACAACGATTTCAAAACACAAAAAAAATGTACTGAACTATTTTGTCTTTGCCTATCTATATAATTATAGGTATATTATGTATTCCCAGTCCCAAATATATTAAAATATAATTAAAGCTTACATTTATATCATTAAAATTATTATATTATTATGTTTGCGGACTTGTCACAAGTTAAAAAGCAAACTAATCGATTACGTTAAGTCGATGTTTTGTAGAATTTAAATTTCAACTTAGGTTTGTTTTTACCAATATCTGAGAGTAAGAATTAATTATTTTTTAGAATACATTTGAAAACACCTGTATTGAATTATTCAATTAATATGTACAAATAAGATAGAGCACACGGTAATCGGTATGCTCTGAATGACAAATATGGATCTGATGTGCAGTGTTCAATAATGTACATATTTATATCAAGGCTACGATGCGCGTGATACACACAAGCTTCTTTATATTTCGCTTTAGAGGACAACAGCTATGTTGTGGCACTTATTGCGCATGTTCCAATGCACCGTAACGGATACACGTAAGTACTTACAACATAATTTAAGTATAGGAAAGTACATACAAAGTACAAAGGCTATTTTACCGCAAAAAAAACCTTGAAAATAATGTCACAGCCTTTCAAGCATAGATTAACAACAACACGTAATTAATAAGGACAAGATTTTTTTCTTATTGAGGTGACATTTATGATAACTATTCATGTTTACCAATACCAGTTACAATTATTATATAGCAATTAAATCACAATTAAGTTGTAAATATAATTTAAGTACCTGTAAATTAAATTACTATCTAACCCTTTGTAACCCATGCGTTATATTACTTTTATCTGTTTTTAAAAATACATAAATCTTTAACTTTTTATTGTACTGTTTATTTATTTTTTATCTATAATGACATTTTGTAGCCTACGGTAGCCAAATTTTGTCTATGCACGTGGCATTTAAACAAGATGTGAAGTAAATTGATTTATTATTCCATAATATGTCTTCCATGTAACACATAAAGAGTGTTACGTATTGCAGAACTGTGAATTGCTTGTTTTTTATTAACTTAAAAACCATAATGCCAAACGCACAAGAAGCAAAATCTCATTACACAAATTACTAAAGGATTTAACTCTATAAATAACTTCTTACATAACGTTACAGCGTCATTTTGTAATGAATTAGATAGATACAATCTAAAACGGATAGACAATACCCATTCATTTCGTGGATATTAAAAAAGAAAGGTAAATGTGGAAACATTTACTTTTCGCTAATTCTACGAGTATTCATTTGCAGAGCAAAAGATATTTTTTTTAAACACAAGCGAACAGAAGTTTAGCTGAACTTGTATTAGACGTTCATTATTTGATCTCCATACTTTGTTTGTGTTGGTAACTTAGTAACATTCTCGCATTAAGCCAAGGTGATTGTCACCCGTGCAACCTGAGCTACCTGTGCTCTACCGGACGAGGTAGGTATAATTACGATGATATTTAACAATCTGTAGAACAAACTCGTTCGTTTAACTGAATACAATCACCCATTAGCAAGCATTCACTTACACATGCAGAGGATAATCACGGCCATCTCGAAGTGTTTATTATAAGTGTAATAGCACTGCAGGAGTCGTTAAGGCGTCTAACTCGAATGTGCCAGTCACTGGTGTCATCTTGATACTCGATCCCGAGTCCGACACATGCGCAGTCTGTCATCTCAAACACGATGTGGCTGATCACGGTATCAGATATTAAACTGATTGTTTGTAATAAACACAAACAAGAGTAGGTATGTAAAAAGAACATTTAGTATTTTTACATACAATTCAATTGGCAATTGTATCGGTTTCATGTCTTGTTACCACATCGTTGTCGATAGACATTGAAAATTCTATTTTATGTGTAATCGCGGAAAGATTTTAGAGGATTATAGAGCAATTAAATAAATAGTTTAAGTAGTTCATTACATTAAGAAAGACACAATTAAGACTATGAATGTGTGTGTGCATAATTTTGATCAAATACGCTTAGTTAGTTATTAATGCCATTAAGAATGATTGAGACAAATTAGCAAAAATATTAAGTCTAATAATGACTTCTTTGTAGCGATGAAAAGCTCGTCAACATAATATCTCACTTATTAGTGGGTTTTATTAACTTAGTAATGAATTGAAAGGAAAATCTGACAGAAAATAACGAAAACTAGATAAATAAATACACAAACAAGAAATTCAGGATCGAAAATTTACTTTTCCTACAAAGTGACTGGTCCCGTGACACTTTTGTAGGAGAAGTTAATTTTTTGTTTTTAGATTTTCAGTTTAGTTCCATTTACCATTTTTTACAGTTCCATTACCTCCTAAAATTTGGCAGGTCTTTAAAGCAGAAGGGTGTATATACTCTTGTATATGTAGTATAATATTAAACAAATATAATAAATTCTTTAATAATTATATTTGTTTTATGTTATTTATGAAAGTTTAATTAGTTATTACAGACAATAATGCACTTACCTAATAAGTCAACAAGTTCAATGCGACTTTTTAAACTTTGCCTTGTGTAATTTTAAATTAAAGTTAGTCTATAATTATTTAATAAGAAAATTTGAAAAAACAATTGATACGGATGGGATTCGAACCCACGATCTTCGACATACCTCACAAAAAATATTAAGAAAATTGGTGATATCGCATCGGTGTCTACTTAAACTGCAAAGTTTAGAGCACTGGGTCGGAATACGTAATGTATTTCGATAGATGTCGCCACACGCCTAAGGCGTGTAAAAGAGATTTGAAATTTCGATTGATGCCGATGGAATACGGTGGCTCAGCGGTTAGAGCGTCGACACGGTATGTCGAAGATCGTGGGTTCGATACCCATCCATATCAATTGTTTTTTCAAATTTTCTTATTAAATAATTATATTTAATAAGCTATCATGTGCTATAACATGTAAAAAATTCACAAAAAATAAAGTTAGTCTTATAAAAACTGTTTAGTAAACTAGCTTTTGCCCGTGGCTTCGCTCGCTTTAATTTAGAACTCGTGGCACCATCTATTGACATAAGAACATTATTGTTGTTTTCTTCGGCAACAGTTTTTTTTTGTGATGACTCTACATATACATATATCCGTTTCTGTTTACCTGACAACGTATATGCAAAATTTCAGGATAAAGTTCAGTAGTTTAGGCGTAAAAAGGTAACAAACAATTAAATAATATTACTTTCGCATTTTTATTATTAAGTTAGGATATCAGTATATTGGGAATTAAGAGCATTTATCTAAAGTCATAAAATCAAGTTTGTTTCATTAGTAGCATCTGTTTTGTCGCTTCTTTCGTGAACTCTTGAATGTTCGCCTCTTAGGGTAAAAATATCCATGTGTGGATGACTGGGACATCTGAAGCTTCAGACATGCTGATGTAGGATACAAAACAGATAATATTTTTGTCTTTTTATTGCCGGATAGACAAGTATTTTATTTGGTTAGATAATATTGTTTCTGGAGGGATGTTTGGATACCGTATAGTTCTACCATTAATGATATAATTTATTTCTAAAGAAGACAGTTTGTAGTACCTCTATATTTATATCTAGGCAAGTACAGTCACGTTCAAAATGATATGTACACACAGCAAAGCTATTAGGTTGACAGGGGCCGGGCGCTAGATAAGGTTGTGATTTTTCAGGATGTCATTATAACAAGTTTATTTTACCATTTTTTCTGAAAATATATAACTTAAACCTGTTCTATATATACATATCTATACTATAACTAAACAATTTTTCACAATCACATGCAAACTTTTACAAAAAACTTTATCCTTAATACTTTGACTGCCACGCCGCAGACACAATGCAATTTTTATTGTTTGCCGGTCACCAATGACCGGCGTGGCGTTCAAAGGGTTAACTAGCGACGCTTCCAACCTAATAGCTTTGCTGTGTATACATTTAGCGGAAACCTAGTGATTATCTTCTGACCTATAGGATCTGTTTAAAAAAATATACAACCCGAATATTGATAAGTATCTTTTGATATCGTAATTGCATAATTTTTGCATTGTAAGGATGTGTTCCTTTTAGAATTGGCTCTTGAAAAACTCTACATGTTCACATATTTTAAGCCCGTGACTGTACAAGAATGTATTAGGTACATTTAGGTTTATAGAATGCAATAACAATAATAAAATATAATAAAATAATATTTATGTGGGTGTCATACTGTCGTATCCTAGTTAGTTAGCTAGCTACCCCCCGGTAGTGAGTTGTTGTGAAGATAAACCATTGCTCGATCTTTACAAAACACTAAAATTTCTTAAAAAATGTTGTAGTAATTATGACGATTATCTGATTTTACTTTACTGAAACAATTTACTATAAAACCTCGTAATATAAGACATTGAATTTTATTTAACCAAAGCGTATCTTTTGACCCCGATATTTACTGAGCAGTAAAATAATTATATTTTTTTTACCGATCTATATTATATAGCTGTGGATGTCTTATTTCGACACTCTCGAAAATTGAGAAATTTTACGTGAAAGTACATTTTAGAGGTAAAATACAAGAGGTTCAATGACACATTCATACTTTTCTACGTTCGTGTTAGCTAATTAAAGAATTTGACGTTTTTGGTTTTTAAAATAAACTCAGAATTTCGGTTTAAATTTAATTAGTTTTATTACAACTATTTGCGTTATATTTTTTTTAATTAACATGTAGAGCTGCTCTACAATTTTATTTTTCGTTAATAATACTTAACTTAATTTTTGTTGCTACTGTACGTAGCTTAAAAACATTAATCATAAAGTACTTACAATAATCCTTGAATGTGAAACTTGAAATTCAGTAATTATCCTGAAGTGTCTAATTAAAAATCAGAAGGCAAATCACATGTCAAACACAAACACGTTAGTTTTTGAGTGTATCCAGTAGCACTCGAGTCACCGTGTCACGTCGTCGTGAGTTCTCGTTATCAGTGCGAAGCGCGTGAAGACATGCGGATCGATCCCAATGCGGGAATGTTTTGATAAGGGCGGGCGCAGCGTGAGCGTGGGAGTACCCAAGAGCGTAGAGCGTGTAGCTCGGTGCGCGCGGCGCGACTGACTGCTGCCCGGTGTCGCAGCCGCGCGGTCCACCCGCAGCCCGCAGCCACCACCAGCCCGAACTCCGTGATAAGCCAGTTCCACTGCTCTATGCACGCGACAAGTGCATCCATTCATTCCACGCTGTTACACTCGTCCGATTAAACGATTCAAACAATAGATTTATGAATAAAAGCAATGATAACGCGCTTTGCCTATTGTTTGCGGCGCGCGTTGTGTTTTCGTAAACAATGCCTACTCTAACCACAAAGCTGTACTTTACAATCCGTACGTACTGAATTAATGATGACATATTTTGAAGTTATAATGTAAATCACCTTACAACAGTTAATTTATTGTGGCATTTTAACTAATAGAGTCAATCAATTCACCTCTAACATTACTTAAAAGGTAACGTTAGAGGTGAATTAATTTTATATTGAATTAAAAATTTAATTTAACACGACGTCGTACAATCACGTTTTCAATTCATATTTACACATAGTAAATATTATTCCTTTAAACAAGGTAAAGTTCGAAAAAATATTGTTTATTAATGCCATACGGCTCTTGAATATTTGATGACTGTGCGATGTCAGAATTCATCCTTAGAAGTAATTAACAAAACGTTTATTATTAGGCGCTGTAAATATAAAGTAAGTGGGATTTTTAAATAAAGTGTTGGTTGGGTGGTTAAAAGGTAATAAAGAATATTTATGGTTAGAATGAGAGCTCTATGTTATATGAAAAAAAATCAATAAACTTCAGCAAATAATTTAATGAAAAATAGCACAATCTGCTTATCTCTATTGCATATCATTTCATTATGTATTTAAACCAAGACACAAGAGACAAGACAAAATACATTCTTTCCCATACACTTTGACAGCCTATTGTACTTGTTTATTTCAAACAATTATTTTTTGTTCTTAGAGATCGTAGCAAAATAAAATAACAAACAGAAAATAAGTCAGTAGAGTCCGGTAAAAGTTTTCTCAGTAAGTACTTTGTTGTATTTAAAAATAATAATATTATTCTACTACAATTAAAATTAAAGGAAAACATTATAGTCCAGTCATTTGGTAGTTTTACCTGGAAAGTTTTTAGGGAGTCATGAAAATTGGTATCTTTATAGATTTTGATGTGCTCTTTCCGAATTTTGAATTTGCCACCTCGTAACTTTTGCGCATACGCCGCCATCTTGGAAAAATGGTGCCAAATTGCAGTTTTTCGACAATATCTCATTTCCTACTCATTTTACGATAAAAATACTTTAGACAAAATTAAAGCTGAGAAAATTTCCTACAATTTATGCCTAAACAATATTTTTCTACGATCAATCGTTTTGGCATACGAGCGCCGCAAAGTGTACTTAACCATGCGTTTAGGCTAAAAACGTATTTCCATTTTTTTTTTATTTATAACTAACGGTACACGGCGCGTTTTTTTTACGACACTGCTGCTTGGGGCCGTGGACTATTTGCAAAAAAAAAAAAAAAAAAAGTCTCTCCCAACGCTTGGGACAGGGGATCTTGGGGATCGCAGAGTAGTTGTTGCAGTTGTTCCCTTAGTCGCTTTCTATGTCACCCTTGGGATGTTATAAGTGGGTGCTATTATACTCTATGGTGGGGTAGGCCTAACCGATAACCGATTAAGCCCCCACCAGGTAGACCGACGACATCATTAAGAGTCGTAGGTAACCGCTGGATGCAAATTGCAAGCGACAGTTGAAATTCATTAGTACATTTTGCGGCGCTCGTACGCCAAAACTATTGATTGTAGAAGAATAATGTTAAGGCATAAATTGTAGGAAATTTTCTCAGCTTTAATGTTGTCTAAAGTATTTTTATCGTAAAATGAGTAGGAAATGAGATATTGTCGAAAAACTGCAATTTGGCGCCATTTTTCCAAGATGGCGGCGTATGCGCAAAAGTTACGAGGTGGCAAAGTCGAAATTCGGAAAAAGCACATCAAAATCTATAAAGATACCAATTTTCAAGACTCCCTAAAAACTTTCCAGGTAAACCCCTTTTTTCGTACCAAATGACTGGGGTATTACGTCTACGTAATTATTTTTTTTGCGTTTTTTTTTTACTATTACACTCTAACGATATACACCTGCACGACTTCAGATATACACCAAGAGAAAAGTAAACTTGCAGAAAATCATAATCATGATGCAAAGAAATATCTCCCATCTTTATCTCGTCTGTTAACGATAAGCTCGGAACTTCGCTAACACATAACAGTTATGAAATAACGATTACATAACTTTATGTTCTGATATTAAAACGATTCTTATCAATATGTAGAAACTCTGCTTTAAATTGTAAGTAGCAGCAGGCTTAACATTACGCTCTCCATTAACTTTAAGTATCTATTATGGTACAACTTAAAAACCCACCTTCATTAAATCCTTTCAATAACAATTTCAGTTTTTTAATGACAAAACAGGTTTAATAATGATCATTTTATAGCAGGACAGAACAAAACAAACGAATTTCAAGAATAGTTTGAAGAGAATTGAAATTTTATACGTATTCACACTCGCATGGCGGACATGAATAATATTAGAATGTATGATAAGTAGGTGATATAAAAAACTATTCCGCATATATTATTATGCACTATTACAATGTTTTTGTGAAGGAATTCATAACCACATATTGTTTATGTCACGCGCCTTCTGCTCTGAAAAATTGAAATGCTAACTGATCAAAGGTGTAAGGTGTGAACTTGCAATGGTCCAAATAATTCGGCAGCTGGCTGGTCCAAACTTGGAACATGTTATATCTTTGCGTAACCGGGGATATGTGGGGTTACTCTTAAACTATGAAGTGGTCTAGACTGTTGCCAGACTTCAGGCATCATTTTAAACGTCCTTCCCGGACAGACTCTGTCCCGTATTTCAACATTAAACGTTTTTATAAAGAACGCATTTATGACCGTTTTCAATAATGATAAATAGTTTCATTTAATTTCACAAATATGCAAAATCAAATAAAGATCGTTAAACCTTACCGATTTTCTTATAATACATGTTTTCCGTTAGTTCCGGGAAAAAATTTACAATTCCGTATTTTTTGCTGAAAAGAGCATTTGTTACTCTTGTTGATCCTTATAAAAAATCTGGGAACCCCAAAAAGGTCAGTTTACCAAAATCTCTGCAAAAGCGTGCCAATGCGCACGACGTTTCCTAGCTTATTAAAACATTTATTATAATAGATTTGGAATTGGTTCCCATATGGATAGTCGCTTCATTAAATACCAGTAATACTTCTACATTGGAACACCATTCATACTAATATTAATAACAATAATGAATCAGTTGGCAGTATTGCTCTACATAGAGTCTAATTTATCCTTGACTCTAACCATATCTCTGCTATAGGTATACGTACTATACATTTAGGCAATTAATCAGCAAGACCAGGCGCTTACAACCTTTTGAGTCTAGAGGTTGCAACCGCAACTGCTGAGCGCGACCAACAAGGAAGACACTGAGGAAGAAATGGAGAAGAATCATGAAATGTGATGAAGATTAGAAAATTAGGACTCTACGATACCCATACAACCATTGTGGTCGTTGTGTAGAAACTTTTACCAAGTTGTGGTAACTATTATAGTAGAATGTTACTCTTTTGGATGACAAGGGTGGGCAGTAGTAACTCGGGGAGCCGGGGTCGCGTACCTGCATACCTCTTTAGCAATTAACTGGCAACAGTAACCCCCTAGAGAGGCACATAATATAATATTGTATACGATAAGGTTAGATTAATGTGCATTGGCAATTGATCGTCCGTGGGAACGACACGTGCCGTAACTACACGCGGCCACCGTTATCAATATTATGAATTTTAGATACATTTGCCACACCTACTTTGTCACAGTCATACTGTTTAATTTTGCTGGAACATATCGACTTACGGTCAGTAAATAGTTCTTTGCACATTGGTGTATTAAATCAGCCATACTACTACAGCTGAAAAAAAGCCTTCTCTTTCAAATCAATGTGAGATATAGTAGGTCATATTATAGTCAACCAATTTTTTAAGGCATGTATGACCACGACCCCAATTGATGGTAAGCGGCCTTGAGGTCTACGATATAACACACTTGCCTTTAAGATGCCAAATTATACCACTTGGAACAAAATGCGTTTTTTATTCTACTAATGTGGCAAAAGGATTTTGGCACAGCCTGATGATGAGCGGTTATTGTAAATTATAGACGCACCCACAATGCAAATACAAAGAGGAGATGGCCTAAGCATCTGCGTACTGAATCCAAACTGTCGTCATCTAGGTGGGCGTGGCTTAAGACAGTCTAACATCTAACTGCAGTGATCACCTACACACACTACCCTTACGTAATATTTCCCATCACATTTTATTGTTAACTTCATAATATTTATTATGAAAACCATGAAGTGTTGTGTTAGAACGCATGAACTATACCAACGCATAGACGTTCAATGCAAATGGCATCTCATTCATAAGAAACAAACATAACATAGACTCACGCCTGTATTCCCAAGAAGGGGTAGGCAGAGGTGTATGCAGTATATCCATGTTTTGCCGGCTATGTTATAAGTCCCATGTAATAGGGACGAGCCTCTTGCCATTAACCAAGCACAATTCCAGACTCCGTGCTGCTACTGAGAATTTCCTAATAGAAAAACTTAATAACACTTTGCCCGACCCGGGGATCGAACCCAAGACTAGTTTTATCTTCAGGGTTTGCTGTACAGTCGAAAGCACAAAGAAAGCAGTTTTGAACAAACTTACCGAAAATATTCGTAGGGCAATAATTACTAACAAAATTATGTAATAACAGAGATAGTAGGACAATCCAGTCTACAAACACATACATTTTATTCCTTTTATACCAATCAGATAATAACTTATTGGTGATTTGGAAACTGCAAGTCTATACATCTGCTCATGACTACACTCTCCAATAATTTCAAATTTTTTAGAAAGGTCTTATTATAATTAAATATCAGTAGCTTGTGGAAATTTCGTTACTTTTTTCATACAAATGACATGCTTCAAAGATTTATAAACCGTTATTCTTTAATTATGTTAGTCATGTAAGATTTTAATTGTAAAATGCACACTCATTCCTATTTAATTCTAAATCCTATGTACAGTAAAATTAACGGTTAATGCGCGAATGTACTAACTCGTAGGTTTATAACATATTGTAAAACTAATAAAAAATTCTATGGTTGTAGTTTTTTATGAAATAAATATTATTGAAACTACGAAAACATAAATTAAGTTAGAACAATAAATGATGATAATATTCCAGCTTCGAAATCAATGCCAGTCCATCTGTCTACCTTTTAGCTTACCTGTTTGAAACTCGTACCTCCAGAAAATAAACTGCACATCATAAAACGCCACAGAATAAAAAATAACACGTGGAAGAGGCATTTACGGATTATGGAACAATTTATGTAAATCTTGTATATTTTATTGTTAATGTATACTTACTTGAATATTGGAAATTGACAAGATGTCAATTTCCAATATTCAAGTCCGAGGAAAATAATCCTTGCATATTCTTGCATATACAATCACATCTGGGTAGTTAGATCCTTCGCAATAAAAGTAATTCTTCTGGAAACGATACCTGCGGACGAAGTGATGAAGAGAAGTACTTTGATATGGGACTGGGCAAAAAACATCTATCGCATGTCAACTGATCTGTGGACCCACCAATCTCAGACTGGTGCCCTGTCATACGAAGAACATACTGGGACTAAATGGATAATTTTATTTTAGATTTGGCCAGAATTAGCACAGATGCCGTAAAGAAAAAAATGAAATAAAGGGAGACCTTTGCTCAGGATAAAGATATTGAATACATATCGTGTCACAGGTTTGTGCTAGCCCTAACAAAGGATTTCCGAAAAATCCGACAAAATCCGGCTGTACGGAAAAACTTATTTCACGCATACGGATTCACGGAGCAAGCCTTCTACATAGAGATGAAATATATTATACATTCGACAAGTGTCATGTGAAATGATGAATGTTTGGGAGTGGACGGGTAGTCTACCCTTCCAAAAAGAAATATAGATTGGTTATTTATAGACAGTGTTAATGCTGAAAAAATATAACATAATATACTTACAACCGACGTTTTGTATAAAGCTTTTTTTGATGTTGCAATTTATGTGTTTAAGGTAGGTATGTATATTATGTAGGTATCTATATTTTAACACACTTCCTGTCACCTAATCTAGCTGGTATGTCATACGATATTTTAATACTATAACAATGCAATATAAAAAAATACTATAGGTAGGTTCCTCATAATATTAATATTACGATATAATTTTAATCAATGAATAGCTTTTTGTATGAATAGTCAGGAATACGGCAAAGATATAAATTTTATAGATTTATATTTTTTACGAAAACTCAATTATTAGAAATGCATACCAAATTTTAACTATCTAGCATTGATTGTTAAATAATTATTAACCTGCGAGTGAAAATGGCTGTAACTGTGACATACAAATGGACAAAAAGACATGTCAAAACTATAAGGGTGTCTATTTCCTACGGAACTCTAAAGACGCTTGGCCTATATCTCTGTAAGTAACTGAAAAAAACATAATTCACCGACATGGCTTGTTTGCCAAAGTGGAGGGAAGTACACCCCGTACTGTCGCATACAGCTCTCTCCAGTAATTGGGTCACGTGTAATAATAAATAAACTCTAAAAAATCTGTTTTCAGAGTAAAAATTATCAACCTACTCGATAAAGTTAATTTTGAAAGAAGGCTTTTGCTCAACTGTGGAATATATAGTTTTGGCTTTACTTTTATTACTATAAATAATTATATAATATTTTATTGGATATTATGAACCTATTTTATGGATAGGTTCCTATTTTATATCCACTCAGAAATCTTTGAGAATTCTAATCTAAGACAGAAGTGTATCCTTTTATTTAAAGCGTGCCGGTTGATTGGACGAAGCCTACCCTATAATTAATAACAGCATCCCGTCAAATCCAACCAGCCATATCTAGCTAACTAGCTATCTGTGGTGGTAATCAAAACGATATCAAATTCATATAGCCTATAAATATGATTGGGTATCCTAAGATTCTGAGTTTGTTTTCCTAGTCATAAAATTTGTTTTCGTGCTAGCTAAGATAGGTTCTAATCATAATACGAATTATAATACGGGAATATGATCTTGGAGAGGATATTTTATGTGTCATAAAATTATATCGTGAGTACCTTCCAATTCGCAGTTAATACGAGAGCCGTGACCAGTGAGCATGTTCAATTTGTAGAATAAAACACGACATGTTTCCGAATAAGGCACGTCGTACAACTCGGTGGACTCAGTAAAAATGTCGTGTTACGCTAATTGGTTAACACAGCCAAACTTTACCAATTTGTCTGGCTATCTGGCTTCGCTAACAAAAAGATATAAAGTCACGGTGATGCAAGTGCACGCATTTTTAATATTATTTTCCATGGGAATTTCGGCTATCCTTACCTAATACCAGTATGACGATATTTACCCAGTTGGCACTCGGATACGCAGGGTCGTTGTGCCAAGCGTGCCCAGTTACTTCATCGGCCTAAAAATGAGCCAGTTGTTCACTTGTATTTGCTTTTTTATTTCTTAAGAATTTTTTACATTTTCTTTACAATCAGTACTTGAGTTTTGTCACATAAAAATTTAAATTTACGAAATTTATTGAGAAATATAAGAACGGTCGATAAAAGTGGAGTTCAATTGAATTTAGCATTGCAACTTTTAGCAGTAGAGAATTTCGTGCAACGCATTCAAGTTTATAATTGTAAATATCCTCAGTAATTTGAATTAAAATGCAAGTTTTCAGAAATCAAGTTGAGGACGTTACGATAGTAAATGAGGAATGCACTACGTACGCGCAATTAAAGTTATGATATACACATTAATATAAATTGCTGGTAGATATGAAGTGTTGCCAAACCTAGATGCGAACGTTGAGTTTCCTATGAGAGTTTTGCAACGGCGGACGTGGGCTCACCTTGCTATATATTGATATCCGCAATAATATACCTTCATTAAAATATAAATATTTTTCTGTAGTTTTAATTTGTCTTGCTCATTTTGCTCTTGATTCTCCCGTGGTCACACCCATGTAACCTATTCGAATAAAATGTGTTTATTTTATCCAATTTTATCTTGTATTCAACACGTAACTAAAAGCTTAACGTACCTAACTGTAAAAGGCAACATCTGGAAACCAGCAGACCCCTAAATCCTTAAGTGGTTTAAACAAAACGAAAAAACAAAGAAAAACGAGCCCGACCGTCCATCGCTCTAGTTTTATTACCATACCTGAACAATACTGAATATTAATTTGTATAAACGTGGGAACCATTCCAGCTCGACAATAATTAATACGTACTGCAACTTGCTGAATAACCAGTATTGCAAATATGAGCATTACATTAATTGTCTGTCAGCTACTATGATTGTTTGCAGTGTAAGTACTATTTAGGTCATCATTGCACAGGATAAGTGAAGCATTAAATCCTGATTTATGTTTGCTGCGCACGCACTATACGACTGTACAATCCAATTTACCTAGACATGTATTATACTAATATGAACTAAGCCTTGTTGTAAGCCTCTTAGCAGAGCAATCGTGCCCTAAGGTTACACGTTTCTTGCATAACGTTCCTAGAGTACCTATATCGTTGACAGTACCTGTTTTAATGTTACACAACAGCGATGTGCATATCATTTAAACATCATAAATAATAATAATAAACCAGCCAGTAACTGTCCCACAGCAGGGAAAAGGCTCTCATACAGAAAAGATCGAGCATTAATCACCACGTTCACTGTGCGTTGTCGATTTTAGACAAATAAGCCCAGATTATTTACGATGTTTTCTTTCACCGTTAGTCAGTGATGTGTATTCTGATTAACTAAGAAAGTATATATGACGTTGAAAAAGTCATATTGGTACATGCTAGGTTTGAACCCACACTCAAGTGCTTGCAAAACGGATCCGTAATTAATGTACAACCACAACACTATAATGTGACCTAATTATTTCAATTATGTCTTGTCTAAGATCAAGAAATTACGCATGAGAAGATTATCGCACGATACTGCGAATAATTGCATGTTCAAATAATTTGTTCAGAAATTCTTCTTGCTATTGAGTTGCGTTATTTTATGTGTTAACAATAAAAATATAACACGTGCTTTACACTCATAAGATGGCTTACTAAGATTGTCGGAACTCAGTAATTACCCATCTGTGTATAACATTACACGCTTGCATATAATTCGCATTGCTTGTGTGTGTGTGATTGTATTTGAAATAACTCGTAATGGTTGGTCAAAACATTTTACCTCGAGAAATCACTGTCAGATTCAGGTTACATTTTATAAAAATATATGATGAAAGATGGTTCATGATTGACGAGGAATGTGTTTCAAATAATTTATAAGCGCATGTACAAACCGCAGTTCGTATTTTTTTGGTCTTCCGTTTGTATTGCGTCAATATTTTAATTGCACGCACTATTAACGTCTTGATTTCAATATTGACTAGTTGACCATGTTTATTTGAGTAAAAAATAAGGCTTAGGTATTTTGGAGGGCGCAGTACGACAGGTGCGTGAATGTCAACAGGATTCCTACAGTGGTCCATCAAAAAACTAGGGTTTGTATTTGCGAGATCTACAGTCTCGACAATTAACCGGCTGAAAAATGTCACTCGACATCCTAAGAAAATAAAACATATCTGGACACCTGTCCCGTTTGAAGCGACTAATAACA
Organism: Protodeltote pygarga; assembly: GCA_936450705.2. Lineage (NCBI taxonomy): Eukaryota > Metazoa > Arthropoda > Insecta > Lepidoptera > Noctuidae > Protodeltote > Protodeltote pygarga. The sequence continues at coordinate 5,612,424 of OW388249.2, read as the reverse complement.
AGTATTTCAGCTTTGTCCATACTATTTAAAAATTCTTGTTACAGATTTTTTTACTACTAGAGAACTTGTTTTGAGTTTAGTGTAGTTGTGCCACGCTAACTCTGTAGGGTTAAAAAATAATGGAATTTATTAATTTATGTGCTAGCCACGGAGTCTGTGAAGTTAGCTACGGGTGACATTTGCGAATACTCGCGTTTAAATGTTCTTACATGCTGTTCTCCATGAAATACAGATAATTACCGAGCTCTATAATTAATCTCTGTTAATTCAAATGCGAAAATAAGTTTGTTTATTGCCTTTTCACGCCTAAACTACTGAACCCTCACTACAAGATACTGGCAGAAATCGCTGAAGTCATCAGCAGATTGCCATAAAGAAGAGAAAAAAAAGAAAACTACTGAACCAATGATCCTGAAATTTTGCAAACACAATGAAACAACTTTTAAACGAATAAACTCGCGTATATTGTATTTTTCTAAAACACACTTGACGTTTCGAGATCTTTGCAGATCTCGTGGTCGCAACCAGAGTCTTCTTAGGTTCTTGATACCTATGTAGGAAATTTATTCGGCATCATCATCACGTGAAAAAATAAATATTAGTAATTTTTCATGATTTGCACCACTTATAATAAGTAAAACTCTTCATCTGCCTAGCCTTTTCCCAACTATATCTATAAGTTAAACTATGCATAAAATAAACTGAAAAGTAACAAAAGCCCCTAGGAGCTCTTACTACTGCAAACTAACAGCATATAGACCACTAAAGTGACAGCTGTCAAATGATACCAATTCTTTTTTCGAGTTGAATTGAGTTTTGTCGAGTTTATTTTACTACAGAGTTAGCGTGGTCGGATTCCTGTCTTTTTATTTAAGTACTCATTAATTCACTCATATCTCTTCTGTCAACTTTGTTCTAATTAATGATTCACATTCTTGCTTTTAATAGAATGCAAAGGTACTTAAATGATCAATTTATTTAAACTTGCTTCTACCCGCAACTACGCCCGCATTATTTCGAAATAAAAAGTAGATTGTGTTTCAAGCCGGGATCCAACTTTATGTGCTAAATTTAATCCAAATCTGTATCTTTATTTAAGACATAGTTGAAAGGCAAAGATATTATTAAGTATTTGAAGATTAGCCGAAGCATGCGCAGTGGGATGGCTTATTTTTGGTCCAAGATTTTGCATCTATCCAGCGTGTGTATAGCGTAGCAGTGTAGCTATAAATAACTAATTAGTATTAATAATTAATTAAATTTACATGAATTGAACATGTTTTATTTATCATACTGCCGCGCCGCTGTGTCGCCGAGATGTAAATGCAGCTCATTATTCATATTACTGACAAGAATCGAAACAAAATCAAATTCCGTTCCAATACTTTTTCTCGTGAAGTACATCCATTTTGTTATATTTTCTTTGCTTATTATTTGTGGTTGACAGCCGCTCCGATGTCTCGCGACGTTGACAAATCGAGAAGCGACTACATTGCGACATACTATACTTTGACATGCCTTCATTCTATGTGCCTATAAATACTACATAAATGCTTAAAGAAAAAGCAGAATTACTGTAGCTAATTATGATGGCCCTTTAATAACGCTTATCGAGAACTATTTACGTTAACAGGTTGGTAACTAATTTAATTATAATTGTCGTCATAACAATTACGCTTACGGATACCGATATAATATATATTTGTGACAGAGATTATTAATAATAAAATTATACTACTTAGTAACTTCAAAAACCAATATTTGATACCATTATTTTATTTACGGGGGTTCATTTTATAAGAGACCGGGGTGTGTGGGATTTTAAAAACCAATCGATGATCACAAAGCAGATGGAGGGAGGTCCCGGGTCCTTTTAAGATTTTAAATACCAGTTCCGGAATCACCGGTGAGGTCAAAGAAGTTTTTGGTAACTAATAAGAGAGGTCTCTTCTGAACCTCTGTCCCACCGGGGGCCATCTCTGGGGGTTATTTAATCCCTAACATGGTATCACCTAAGTGCCTCGAAAAACACGTTAAGCTTTTGATCCTGCGCCTAACGGTCCTGTGCATTATATGCACCTGTGCGCGGTGACCGAAATTCAGTTAGGAGGACATTAAAAATTAAATTTATGACAGCTGGAGCATGTCTGGCAGTCAGATATCCGTCAATGTGTGTAGTTTTGTTGACATTTATTGAACAAACTAATGACACTCATTGACTGGAATTCACTTTGTTTACGTTGCGCAGTGACAGTACAAAATATCCGAGTTGTTTGAACAACTGGGTCAACATAAATAAACAACAGCCAATTCATTATAAGTATTAATCATTATTTAATAATTAAATAGAGTTGATTGTTGCGAGTTCAAGTCACAGAATTACCTACGTAGAATTGTTTTGTTTTAGGGTATCCTCCCACTCGAGGTGGATATATTTACGAATGTTACAGGTACACACACTTCACAGCTATTATCTTCCTGCAAGACATTTTGGATTCTCAACTAAACCCGCAACTGGATCTTGGTACTGAGTCGCAGAATCTGTGTAAAATAATGCCAGATGACCCTACCACTGTATACCTGTTTTAAAGAGCACCGTAAACTGTGGTCTATGACAAATAGAATCCGTAAGGCGCTGCGCGGCGCGGTATAGATAGGTGCGCCTGACACAGACAAATGGGGTTACAGTTCAGACACTCCTGAGTATGATTGTGGCCCTCAACTTCACTAACCAAAACATCGTAGATAAATACTCCCTATTCCCTAAGAAGTTCCTAGGAAGACTAGAAGTATACATCAATTCACTTCAGAGAATTCTCTTTCACTACAAAGACCTGGTTTTTTTTTCTGTGGAGCTCTGACCACGACCACTTTGACCCCGTTCCCGATACCGGTATTATTTAAGTAGCTAAATTTTAAAATGTATAGTTGTCGTCTTGTGTATGCTGTTAAATAATAGGCAATAATACTTAGGCGTTGAACAATAAAGATTCATAATGTAGAATCTATCAGTGTTTGGGTGGTTCGTTAGCTCCCAAGGCTTGTTAGACAATGCGGCGTGGCATTGAGGTGCTGCGCGCGTCCCACCGCTCACGTTACATTTCCCCAAAAGGCATGAGCGCAGGAAGGGCCACTGACTCAGCGACCTTATGTGCTGACTCTACACTGCCATACTAGCTCCCCACACACCTTTCACGATACTCGATAGACCTTTAAAACGAACATGACGCAATAATCATTATTGATTTGCATCTATCGACACTACCTTATTCGGTTGTGCTTATGCATAACAGGTGTCGGCAGGTGGATTATTATTTATGCGATCCTACTTGTCATCTTCATCATTACCGAGATATTTACATAATCTGTTTTTCATGTTTTGTATTTGTTTGCTATTTTGAAACACCTACGATTTTATTATCCCTCTTGAACTACGAACTCAATCCCAAACTCAATTTATTTACAACTAGCTGCCCCGCGCGACTTCGTACGCATGATTATTCTACTTCAACGCCTATTCTACCTCTACCCTACTCTACCCTACCCCTACCCTACTCTACCCCTACCCTACTCTACCCTACCCCACCCTACCCCTACCCTAATCTACCCCTACCCTACCCTACACTACCCCTTCCCTTCTGTACCGCTAGCCTACCCTACTCTACCCCTACCCTATCCTACTCTATCCCTACCCTACTCTACCGCTACCCTACTCTACCCCTACCCTACGCTACCGATACCCTACTCTACCCCTACCCTACTCTACCCCTACCCTACCCTACGCTACCTCTACAAATCAAAAACCATGAAAATCGGTCCAGCCGTTCTTAAAAAAAAAAAAGTATCCTATGTCCTTTTCCTGGTTCTCAGCTACCTCTCCACCAATTTTCAGCCAAATCGGTTCAGCAGATCTCGAGTTATAAGTGAAGTAACTAACACGACTTTCTTTTATATATATAGATGCAACATTTGGTGCAAAAGTGCGTGTTCTACACAATTGTTTCCTTGCTGATTTTGCATACTAAAAATAGGATTGTGTCCATAGTTCAAGAGTAAGCCCTCCAGGTACGGTTTCGCTGATTGAACTGGAATGAGGGATTACGCGCAATGGTGTTTACAAAGTATTTTAGGTACATACATCGTCACGTAAACCTAAAGCCGGTGCTGCACGTATCGTGTATATTATTGTATCAGTAATTCGTTTGTTACTCTCATGTGTTATAGACGTGGCGAGGCATTACTGTGTACAAATTAATGGTGACGTGAACGACCGTCCAGCGTAGTTTGTTGCACTCGTGGCGGCCGTGTGCGTTGACACTGCGCGCACTCGTCACTATTGACGTGCCGTGTCACAGCGCGCGGTGCGCCTGCGACTCGCGCATGCCCAGCAAGACACCAGCGACTTTCTACAGTGATGATTCTCTCCAATTAACAGAATGATTGGCGGGCGGTAAGCATCTTTGTCTGCGCACGCGACACACTTTACTCTTGTTACGAGTCATGCTGCTTTAAAAAGGTATTTATTGGATGATGTATTAGCATTTCCGCTGATACGGTTGGTGATTAAAGTTTTCTCTTTACGAAACTAAAAGAAAGAACGATTTGGTATTGGATAAAGCCTTACGAATCATATTTAAAAGGTTACCTATATAAAAAATAAAAAGCTACCTATACCTTCAGCCATAATTAACGTCACATTTGACATAATGCCCTATCTGGTTGCAGTGTAACACTGTCTAGTGTAGAAGCCTCTTTCTAGGAGCATGTAGCTTATGCCCACATAAGGTACATGCTCCTAGAAAAAGGCTTCGAGTTATAGTCTATCATAGTATTACCTACTTTATACCTTCATACCTTGGGATAAGTTATTATACACTCACCGGCACAATTAACCGCCCACCCAGTTTTTCTTGATTTTTGGAGATATTTTAGGATATTGGGAAAATTTGATAAAAGGTTTATTTTAAGCAACATTTCAGCAATAAAAACAAATGTCAAAAGTTTAAAAAAAAATCTTTTTACTTGGATTAATTTATTTTAACAACCGAAAAACGTTTTTATTTTACTTGACAAAAAATAACATTTTCTTTTTTTCTCGATATTTAATAATGTTGTTTTTTTTTTATTAATGTGTGTTACTTCCCCGGACTCTAATGACTTTTTGAAGCCTGTTTGAAAGTCCACACATGAAAGTTTGAATATCCGTTTGAGGAACACTGTGCCATTCCTCTAAATGAGCTGTCTTGAGCTCTCCAATAGATGTTGGTGCTGGTATTCTTGCCCAGACCCGTCATTTAAGACTGCCCCATATGTGCTCTATGAGCTTGAGATAAGGACTAAGTGCCGGCCATGTTAATTTTTTAATTGCGACCTCGTCAAGATATTGAGTGATGGGTCTAGCGACATGGCAACTTGCATTATCGTGTATTAAGATAAAATTATCTCCAATAAATGGCGCGAACGGTATTACGTGATCTTCAAGAACTTCTTCCAAGTCTCTCTGAGCATTCACACTGCCTCTATTGTAGTCAACAAAATCGGTACAAGCTTCATAAGTGATACCTCTCCATATCATTATTGACCTCCCTGATAATCCACCGTTTCCACTATGGCGCATGGAATGAACCTTTCGTTTGAACGTCTACACACTCGCGGACGACCGTCTGTACGTCTTAAAGCTACTCTGCTTTCGTCTAAGGACAGTACATTCTTCCACTGCTCAGTAGTCCAGTCAGCATATTTTCAAGCAAAATGTAGTCTAGCTCTACGGTGCTGTGGGCGATGTTTAGGGGCCCGAGCTGGGTGAAATTCTTTAAGGTTTCTTTCTGCCAATCTTCTTCTTATCGTACGTTTACTTAAACTTCCATTTTTCACCTCGAATAGACGACTACGAGCTTCAAGAACCGTAAAAAAGTGATTTTTTAACATGTGATTGACAACAAACCGGTCATCTCGAGCTAAAGTACAACGGTTTTGGCCTTGACCTGGCCTCCATTTAGAAGATCCAGTCTCCCAAAATCTTCTGTCGGCATCCCGGACAGTGGTTCGAGGCACACTTAGTGTGCGACTGATCCTACGATGCCTGTACCCAGCATCAGCTAAAACCACATCCCTAGCTGCCCCAGTACCGTCTATTGGCGTTTTTGGGTGAATAATAATTAAAATATAGCCGATTACACTAAATAAACAACTTTAAATGGCCAGAAATGAAGAAAACGGGAAATAAAGTTACAATAGTAAAATTGCTACGAATGTCAATATTTGCCTAAATCACAAAAACGCTGCAGAAACACAAATTAAAAAAGGAACGAGGGTGTGTTAAATGTTTAATTTATTGATAAAGTAGGTACCCACTTAAAAAAAATCATTTTGACATGCATTACTTAACAAAAACAAACGTGGTAACACTAAACTTAGGTGGGCGGTTAATTGTGCCTTTAAGTGTATATACATTTCCCCGACCTATATAGTACATACCTATATAAATACAATCATACAGTAGTAACTAATCTTATTATCACATCATATTCATAAGATAATCAATAGTTACAAATTAAGCTCAATGCGTATAGTGCCTATGTATATTACTAATACTTATAAAGTTATACAGGCGTTTTTCTAATAGAATTTGAGAAAATATATTCAAGTTGCGTATCGTTGCGGCATTTGGTCATATCGAAGTGCGCGCACTTTCACTCAGATATGATTACAGTGCATGTGTACATAGTGTGCAATGCGGCACAATAATTAACGTTACATTTTGAATATTTACATTTTTTGTTTCATTCATCAATGTTTTTTTTGAACGAGACAGACTAATAAAAATGCAAATATTATGTTGCGTAAATAGTCGCATTACTTTCCTAATTTTGTGACTTTTACAGAACACTAAGAGTAGCTCTCCGGCCGACTATTTTGGCTCTACGTAAGCTTATCAATACCACAATGGTGTTTAATGTTACAAAAATCGTCTTATTGTTTGGAATTAATTAAAAACTATGAAAGAATGTCTTAAGTAAACAACGAACCGATTTTCTAAAAATCTTTATAGATCCTTCCGGTTATAGGGTAAAATAAAAAGATAATTATTTGTAAAAAATTTACAATCGTCAATCAAAGGTTTCGGATACATGAAACTCTCATTCTCATTTTCGTTTTGTGCTTATGACATTATTAAGTTGTCACTCTTGTCTCACTCTATCATTGTCTCTATCAAATCTATCTACCGGTTTTTATTTATTATCTCCGCTTCGAGTAGCAGAATAAATATTAAAAGCAATAGAATTATACCCCTAGGGCAGGGGTAGGATAGGGTAAAGGGTAGAGTAGGGAAGATTAGGGTAAGGGGTAGGGTGAAATAGGGGTAGGGTAGGGTAGGGTAGGATAGAATAGGCGTAGAGGTAGGATAATCACGCGTATAAAGTAGCGCCGGGCAAATAGCCAATATATTTAACCAAAATACGCTTCTGACTGTCGCAAATAATGTGAACCCAATTAAGTAAAGAAATTGTTACGATCATAGTATGACCCCTCATATGCCCTAAAATCTTATATCCAGGGAATAAAACGGTGGTTATGGCGAAGAACGGCCTATTTGGCAAAACGTCCGACCTACATATTTGATGTAATGTCGTTATTACCCAAACGTTGTGTTTCGCCAAATTTTCCGGATTCGCCCCTCGTACCAGCGTAATGCCCTATGAATATATTTTTATTAGGTAAGCATTATTTGTTTGTTTTACGACTCAGCTGAATACGAAGATATTTCGACATCTGTAGGTACAGCTATATATTATCTTTATTCTTCTGCTAATGAATGAATCTTGGAAAAAGTCTAAAAAGTAGCAAAATTATTTATCCAAGGAACTTACATTGACAAATTTAGGTACATAAAGCTGACAGCTATCTGTTGTTTCATAAACCACAGAATATAATCAACCGCTGATAAGATAAGGAGCCGACCAAAATACGCTTGGTTCCAAAGGTTGGAACAAAGGTTGGAGATTATAATGTCGTTTTGAACTTTGACTAGCAGGTTTTCTTGTGAACTTGAGATAAATTCTTTTTAATTCTGACACAAGAAAGCCGGAACCGCAGGAGTTATCTATAGAATTCTACCAAGAATTATGTGGCAATTATTACTTGTCCGCAAATAGGAGGAAGCTTTGCAAGACATTTGATTGAGGTCTAAAAGGCCCGGCGCGTGTTTGCGTCTATCCCAATGAGTCAGCAGCGGTACATTGGAATGCAATGGTTTCCTGAATCGGTTATTGATTGCCTTTATTTCGTTACATTGAAGCGATATTTTGTGATTGCTCAAAAGTGTTTTTTACAATTAAAAACATTACGGATTTTCTGCTTATTTTTGTGTAGGTAGGTAATTTATTTACTAAAATAGTAGGTATGGTTATTATTTATTTTAATAATCGGGTAGGTATCTTATAATGATATATTAAACTTAAAAATGCATATTTTATGAACAAAAAGTAAGTTCAAATTAAGAAGGTAATAATAAGTGACTAAATCCCACGCTAGGTGTCATAATGGTAGGAAATATAATACAATTCTTGATATTTTCAAATAACTCATGATACCCATAAAATAAAAAAATGTAGATGTTAGTAATTCTGCGTAACTACTCTTTAATTAGCTGTGGCGGGCGGTCAAGCGAGTTATGCGGATATAGCGCAACCGCGGCGCGTACAATGCGCGCGCGCCGCCATCCACCGCGCGCCCGCGCACCGCGTCGTCCTTCGAGGTCGTTCTAGTTCCACCCGCCACACACTCGCACTCCGTAATGGGAGCAGCAACCGAAAGAAATTCTTCAATACCTAATAAAACGCGCTTTTGTCTTTACCCTCGAATTACAAAATCATATGACCTTTCTTGTTGTTCCCATAAATATAGGCGTTTGATATTATTATAACCATTTAGCCCATAAAACTTCCATTACTCTTTGATTGATTACTAATTAAATTTCATAGAATAGAGGCGCCATTAAATCATTCATAGTTAATGGTTATGTACGTGGCATTACCGAGAATCTGCGCGAGATGACATTAGTTACCTCACGGACCCGCTAACCGGATCGAGTCGATCAACTGCCTTCCATAGGGTTCAAAATCAGTAGATGTTGTTCTATTATAAAAGTGCTTCCTAATAACTTTTTAACAATCAAGTACGTTTCTTTTACTAGGAATCGCGACGTAAAGCTGGTTGCCATTCTTACCTGGTAAATATTCTGTTCCCTTTGGTTGCGCTCTTATTTTAGTTAAATACTAGTCTTCATTTCCAGGACACTACAATTGTATCGAACTTAGGAATTTCAAAGTATTGTCAGAAATAAAGACGTGTCGGAGTGCCATATTTTCGAAATAAATATCAAGTTGCATAACGAGTTGGCAAAATTTATAAACAGAAAAGCAACACGAGTAAGTACTAAGATACTAGGTACACAAAGTTGTAATTTTATTTTCATCAAAAAAGGTGCGATGGATCCCAACGATGAAATTTAAAATTATTTAAATCAATTATAAGTTTGGAGATGGAAAGCGAAAAGTCGACGGAGCACCCATAGGCGATGTTATTTGTTTGGTGTAAAGGGTTGCGAGTGTCAACAAATTGCTTTTATTACGGGAATTACGTACTGATGAGCGCGGGCCTGAGCCACGTGAAGGTAATGGCGCCTTTAAATTACATTTCGAGTGGAATCGCCGACGCACATCCGCCCTCGGATGTAATTGGTCATTCACTTCGCTGGATTCTGAGCGATCTCACGATGTATGGGAACGTCAACTTGATTCAGTCGAATGTTTCCGATTAGTCTAGCCTATACAGATGATTCGTTGCGTCACTGATACAGATATAGTAGGTGTATAATTATTGAAACAAAAACGATAGAAGAAGCCCACAGAATACTATCCGGTACAGCATATGCTAGTAGCAAAAAACATCGTATGAAAAATTTTGAGGATCTTCTTTTCCTTTTTAAATGTTAGTTAGTTCAGTCGGAAACTTCGTTTTTTATCGTAACGTTGATAAACAACCTGGTGTCAGAGTTTAAACCATGTTACGGGCTTATAAATTTATGCATTTGTAACATTGCACGTTTTTGAGGATATTCCTCAAGTATGGTGTTCTTATCATGTTCTCCTTCACCGTTTTAAGAATGCGATAATTAATTTCAAAGGCAATTAAAGAAATAAACAAAAACGTACCTTTATTTAATTAAATGATAATTATAATTGGACAACGTTTTTCCTTCGGTAGCCATACAACTAAAACCGGCGCGTTGTCATAAAAAGCGTTTCTACCATACTGGGACTACTGGGAGGCTAAAAACTTTTGTGCGCAGTACTCTATCGTAAAAAACAGTACCTCTATATTCCGTGAAGGCTTAAAGACATCCATGTTATTCACAGCAAGTGCATTTAGATACAAAACAATGCGTAACTTACGTTCAAGAACGCGTAATTAAACCATACAACCGGATTGTTCATGATCGGATGGCTATTCATCGTAAACGAGGTCCTTACGGAGATGTGTGCTATTTCACTACCTAATGGAAACGTTATCGGGATGCCAGCCTATAAAAAATATTTATAACTACACTGGAGTATCCGACCTTAGCTTCCCAGCTGGCTGTTAGCTTGGTAAGTAACCCTCGCTTAGTGCTAGGATATTAACAGGTAATAGTATACCACAAACTTGCGTGATAAGAATGTCTCCTGTAATACCCATTAACAAGCTATTACTGCTTCTGTAAAATATAATTATGTAGGTATAAGATTCGGGCAAGAGTTGAAGTTTTTCTATTGGTATGTTGTGAAGCTTTGTGATTGCTGTTTGCATTTTTATTTTTATTAAATTTTGTATACATTTGCCCAATTTTGTAGACATGGCCGAAATAATGGCCGTTCAAATGCCAAAGATCATCCGGACACATCGATAAAAAATAACTGAGATGTTGGGAGAAATTCTTCTAAAGGAACCCGATATTTTGATGAGTCTATTTAAACCAGACGAGCAAAATAAATTGGTAATCAAGCTAGTACCAATTTTGCTTTAGTGCAGGATAATCACTTGTATCTAGCAACACATGTCTTAAGCTTGATCCAGGGCGCATTCCCGATTCGTTCCCTGTTGTTTTTGCAGCTAGACGCTCACTAATGGGTACTGGTTTAGCTGCAGCTCGGGACTCCTGAGTTGTCCACTCACGTAGGTACTATGGTCAAGCCTTACTTGATGGTGTTTAAAAGGAGATAGTTTGATTGAAGTGGCAAAGACTATAAATATTGCCATGACAGTAAGTCAACGAAATTGTCTGTTCTGCGTTAAAATATTTGTAAAAGAAATTAATACGATATGATACGAGTACAATAATCTCTTAGTTACCGACCCATCAAATCCACATATTTAAAGTAAAGCTGGATGGAGGGTGTAAGCATTGATTGGAATGAAAAAGTAGTAAATGCTCAGATGACAGCTAATAGAGAGGAATAGAAGAAGGAGACATTTTGCGCCGATCCCAAGTAACCAGGACAGGCGAAAGAAGGAGTTGGAGAAGCAGTCACAATACTATTTATAAACAAGTGGTAAATGATGTAATATATATGTTTACCGGATTAATTTTCTATGTACGTAAACATAAAAGAATAACATTTTACGTAATATAAACAAACAATGTGTACCACAAACGATTTGTATTTAAATGGGCTCTATTGTTTTTATCTTGTGTAGCGCTGATCACATTTTAGATCGATAAATCACAATATTGCACCATTTGAGATTGGTTCACAGTTACAATACCTATTGCAAAAGTTATGTCTGTGTTACTATTACATTCCACAAATTTATACTAGAGATGTGTTGAGTTTTATAAAATAGATAAGATACGATCCTTCTTTGTATGAGAAGAAGCCTTTGTCTTACAGTGGGACAGTTACAGGTACAGGTTACTGATACAACATGCAGTTCCCCGCGAAATTGAAGGCGTGATATTTTGTTTTGCGGAATATTCTCCAAAAAATCCTTTCAAATAAATACGTAGGAACCGAGTAGAGATACTTGATTAATTTCAATGGGTATATATAAGGGAAATTTTTAAAAAATCTATTTTTTTTTAAAAAACCATTTTAGATAGTACAATTTAGGGGAGAATTCCGATAGCATTGGCATGATCACCAATTACGTAGTGGCAAAACAAAAAATGCTTCATGAAAATGTTTATAATAGCTAGACCCGTATTAAGATTCACACAATCTGGAACCCTTCTGGGAAAACAAACAAAATAACTGTCACTAAGAAAAATATATCCATTCGATGTCAATACGTTCTTGCTAGAATAAAATATTATCTCCCTAAAGGATAAAGAATGCGAACATTCGTACAACCCTATAACAATATACAATAATATATCAGCACCGTACTACGAATAATTTAACGTTGGAAACGTCTAGGGAAGGCAAGGAGTGTGGATGTACCATAAATGTTTTAGTACTTTGTGGTTCAGATGTCATCACAGTGTTTGGGTTCTCTCTCAATTAGGGTAGGAATATTAAAATATAGTAATAGGGCTTTTTATACTGTAGAGATGAACGATATAATTTTTCAGAATATTATATACTATCAAGATTTTACCGAAAAAAATATCAAAACAATTTGTCAATGTTCTACCTTATTATATTTATATGTAATGTGAGAAGAGGCGTTTTCCCTATAGTGGGGTAGTTAGGTACAGACTGGTTTATTTTATTATATTTATATAGGTATCTTAATTACAGGTTGATCTTGCAAATCTATAGTATAACCACAGTATAATAATCATACAGTATGGTAACTACGTACAAACGCTCGAAATGGCATACTCACACAAACATGCGTAATATTGCGTAACGACGAGACTTCTAAGCAAACGTCGCGGTACTCGCAGTATCGACGATGTGTCGTTGGGCGTGTTTGTGTGAGTGTGTCGTTTTCGAGCATTTGTACGTAGTTACCATACTGTATGATTATTATACTGTGGTATAACTTTATACTTACTACTAACCTTTCGCTAATTAAAGATTTTATTTCAGCCAGGACGTTATTGAAGAGATTTCTTCTCTATGATGCAACATAAGCTTGACATAACAATTCAAGTTGAAGTACCAAAGTTAAAGCAGAACCAGTTGCCATCTACGGCGATACATTAAATGGATAATTTAAATCGCTTACAGCTGCTAACCAGAGCTTTATCGCCGCTGATTAATCATAAGTTTAGTGTTAAACACTTTGCTTGTTTTATCCACCTGAGAAATGGCCAATTTAACTTAACCCTAATTGTTTTAAAGGTCGTATAAAATACATTAAAAAAAAATTATTTAGTTAATTATAGACTCACGCCTGTATTTCCGAGAGGGGGTAGGCAGAGGTGTGCAGTACACCCACGTTTCGCCGGCAATGTTATTTGTCCCATGTAATAGGGGGCGAGCCTATTGCCAACATACCTAATGTATAATAATATATTTTGTTTTGCATCGACCTAAGAGATATTACACTCTCTATTCTCTCACTGTCACTCACGGCCGGACGGCTTTGTGTGCTTTCCGGGTAGTAAGTGATATAAACCAAATTGTACACTTAGTTTGCAAATAAATGATTTGTGATTTGTGATAAACTGCTGAGGTAAATAATTTAAACTTTTGTATTATCAATTCCTGATACATAATTATTTTCGCCAAAAATATTTTTGTGTAAAAAAAATTACGGTCGTTTTGTGCACTGAATTTCGGGTTCCCGCTACATATTACAAATTTTATTTAGTCATTAATTTTGGGGCAGCAACAAAGCACAACATTAACATAAAATGAGGCAATAAAAATCCATACAACACTTTTATAATGGCAATATTTATCAATTTATGGACAATATTAAGTTGTTCTGTAGGTAATGGAGTTTGCTAATTTTTCAAAAATAATTACAGTGCAGACATTATTTATTATGATATTATATTTATACTCACTCACCTTTTTTAGACTATTATTAATTATAGATTACTAGGTACTTATAAAGTTGATATTAAATCAATAAATATTGGAATTTTAACATAATTTTAACAGAAATAATTATTATAACAGTTACTATTCACAATTAAACCTTTGTATCTATTATCGAAATGGACAGCCACGAAAATGCTAACTGAATCTTTGTTTTTCCTCGACACTGCTTACTTTCTTCAAGCAGTGTTTAACTTTCATTTTCATGTATGGCAGAGTTCAAGACGAGGGGGTTATTAAGTCGCATGGAGCAACGAACCTTGGGCCGTGACTTCCTTTTTAACGTCATTGCACTGGGAAAGTGTCGAGGAATTAACAGGAGCGTGGCGAGAGTCTTTGTTCTTCGGCTGTAACGAAAGAGCCAGCCGTCTTAAATGTCGGGTCATTACCAAACCTATTCTACCAGTTGAATATATTTGTTTATGTTATAAGGTCTATACTCTCTTGTTAAATTTTTAAAAGAAAACATTTGTAATTGTATAAGATGCTAGTATTTCAATGTCAATGTCACACGCACGTGTGTAACATCATAAGAGTGCAACAATGAGTGTGTTTAGTTATGTATTTCGGTGGTGACGTGTACCATATTGAAGTTGGTTGGAACAGCTTCGGTGGGGTCGTATCACCGATGTGGTATTGGAGAACCACATTGTGTATGAAGTGGCAAGTCATCTGCGTTAATAACCGTGCCCAGCTCCTGTTACATCCATGAACTCGATGCATTGTGCCGTTAAGGAAACACGACCTTAATCTGCGTAATGTGATGTAAACGAAATTAAGGTACCTTTATAAATAAAGATCTTTTGTCAGTACCTTTGGCGAGGATGTGCGAAACTCGGAATGTACCGTGATTTAGCATTTTAAGTATAAGTTACTTGAATGTTTTAGCAAATTATATGCACATTTTTACCTTCCGTCTTACTATCACAATATACAATTGATATCAAGTCTGGTGTTAAGACATATACCTACATCTTCTTTTTTTAATTAAGTGTGAGCGTCTTTTGTGAGCGCCACGTTATGATTTTAAAGATTACCACTGATCTTTGCAGCTGTGGAACTACAGGATTTCTATATGGGTAAACTCCTTTATTGCATTCGGGCTTATTAAGTGTTTCCCTAGATTAACGCTGCGTTTGTGGATTAACGGTCCACATTCCCCCAGAAGGTAAATTGGTGATTCGTCAGCCTTTTTACAGCGTCTGCAGGTTCATGTGTCACAAAGCTACTTAACTCAATAAACGTCCAGGCGGACACATAGTGTCCGCTAAATAATAGAATTTGCATTGTGTCAGCTGTCTGGCAGTCAAAGTGTTCAATGCGTTTATTATTTATACAATAACAGTATACAAATATAAAATAACCTTACCTATTCAGAATTTTATAAAGTGAAATTATTTACCAATATAAAACCAATAATGCACCAACTATTTATTGTATGCAATGATAATATTTATAAATTGACGTAACATACACATACCGATTCTTTATTATTTACTACACATTTTCTATTTAAAATCAATACTTATCCGGTTATAAATGCTGTTATGAATGTACTCTACAAACAAAATGTTCTAACCACAAATAAACATAATTCAATAGAATTGAATTGTAAACAAAACAATCAAACTATTCAATAAATGTATGACATAATTATCGTGTTGTAATCAAAATCCAAACTACTCAAGATCAAGTTTACAGAAAGGCGAGAATATTACGAAGAGGCGCTCGCTCATTTGCACTAATCGAATCCAGCATAAGCTCAAGTTTCCGTATTCATCGTCTTTTGATTAAGTATTATGTTTAACATGTACCCACTCACGTACGCAATACGCATGCGGATTAAATGTCAGCTGTGAATAAGCATAAAAATTCAATAATACTGTCATTCCCCACAATCCCTGGGCCATTCCACATAAGTACCTATTACTGAATAAGGCAAAATAATGTAAGAGATAGATACAAACCACCAGAGCTGGGGACTAAAATAATTAAAACAATAATGAAAGTTAGAAGTTGTTGGCAGCGAGGGTGACTGGTGGGTTCGCCTAGTTACTCCATGTCCCGGGACGGGGTGGGATTTAAGTGCAAATTGTTAATATTATAGAAGAGTCGGAGGCCAGTTGGCGCCGTGCCAGCGCCAGAGCGACGACCTCTATGTGCCGCCAGTACCGCACACAACACTTCCTAATTGATACCGATTCTTCTACGCAAGGTGCAAAAGGACCATCTTCGTGTCAACGATGTCCATATTTACCATATTCACTGCCGCTCGTGACTCACTCCTCACTGCTCTCTACTAACTACCACCCACCGAGCTATGCATGTTTGTATATTCACATGATCATGAATTAAGCCGTAACTGTTCATAATTGTGTACGACTCTAATCGATGTAACCAATGAGATAATTGATCGAAACACAAGGTCTTGTTCAAAGTTACAGTCACAGAGCTAAAGGTTACAACACTCGAAACTTGTTTTTTTTTTGTTCTCGTGCTTGTAACCCTGCTCGACACAGTCGACACCAGCCAGATGTCCTTCGCTTGTTTTATCAGTGAACGAGATAAAAATGCACTGGTTCGGGTTGCTTATAGCATACTTGTATACTCATATACTGATAACCAGTTCGTAAAGTGTAACAGCTCGTCTTGTGTATTACGTAGAGATACTGCATCGTTTCATAATTTTCTGTATGACATAATGTTAGCATGTGGCTTCATGTTAGATATTTATCAAACGTATGTACATTAAGGCAATGCTGCATTACACCTCGAGATTTACGACTCACGGATAATTAAAAGCAACGGGTAAACATGCGTGCACGCAGCAAGCGCGTTGTGTGACACGACTGTGTACGACGACGCGCGACGTTTCGGGAACTGTTTCCTTTTATAAATGCGTCGTCTTCGTGTTTACGTCTATTCTTAGTGACGGTCAGATATTTTTTGTACTTATTATATTAATTCGTATCGCGGTCTGTGTTTTTAGGTCACGGTGTGTTTTCTTCTGTGTAAAACGGTTAACCTCAATTAATGTACTTATCTATTAATAAATAACATAGCTGGATATGGTTGGCTCTGTTACGAAAGATATGCATGAGAATAGGAAAAAACGTACGTGTACGGTATTTCTAATAAAAGCTACTCAGTTGTATCAAGAAGGAAGTTTAGTAAAAATAGCAGTACCTACGAACTCTGAGCAATCAGGGAACGCTAAGGAATAGAACGCCAATGGAAACACACTGTTAAGTTGGTTTGGACCCGAGGGCTCCACGTGTACGTATATAAATTAGGTTGGAGAACCATTATGTTTGAACAACAGTCGTGCTACGTCCACACATAATATTGACTCAGCGGTGACTTAGCACACAGACTATATTTGAACTAGTTTTTAATTACAGAACGTCTTTGAAATATATTAAGGAAACCGGAGCATACACAGGATGCCATAAAACAATTTCTACTTTACTTCTTATTTAATTATGAGAGTAATTTTTGCTGATGGTTGTACAAGAAGTAGTTTTTGTAGTAAACTAGTAAGTTATACGCAAGAAAATTTCCGATTACTCTAATAGTTTTCCAGATAGAAAATACTAAGATCAAACAACTTACTTTCAAGAACATAATTTTCTGGCCAGCTATTGAACCCAAAGTACTTTGATATATATGAAAGAGTGTTGTACTAGTTAGGGAATTGCTTCGGCAAAGGGAGCGCAGGGTGCCGAGAAGTAGGCCGAACAAATCTGGGCCGGAAAGAATCGCTGACAACATAAATTTTTCGTGCACCATTTATTTCACCAAACGATTGCGAGGGTTGTCTGTTGTCACGATATTGGGACGCAAGGGAACGCGACTGCGAATTTCATTATTGTTTCTATTGTTTTGTTTTGATGAATACGTTTGCCTTCCATGGGGCCAATTGCCTACACACGCTATTATACTTTCAGTCACTATTGTCCCTAGTCAAACGTTACCACCATATTTGTCTTTCTATTCACTTGTTTACTAAATCGTAGACTTAAATGTACTTATCTAAATCTTAATTTGATTTATTATGGACAATTTTATCAAGTCTATTTACTAAGTCTTAGCTATCATCACAGTTTAACTGACTATTGTTATATTATATTCCCATTTATTCAATTAAATTACATACAAAACATATTTTAAAAAATTATAATTACTATCCAGCCATCAAAGACGAAGGCGATGACGATTATAACACTTGGTTTTTATTTAACAGTTCATTAAAATGTTCTTATTTGAATTGTGAGTCTGGAATCAATTTCCACTAAATTAAACTTCGCTACGTGTCGAGCTCGTCCTAGCTTTTACATCAAAGCCCGCAATTTATAATAGGATTTAGGGATGAAGCGTCAGAAAAAAGAAAAATTACCCTTCGCAGACGTTTCAAAAAGTTGTATAAATTAATTATCCTAATTATAATCCTACTAATATTATTATAAATTAAATGTGAAAGTTTGTGAGTGTGGATGGATGGATATTTGTTAATCTTTGATGCAAATACTACTGAACGTATTTTGATAGAACTATACAGAAGCAGCTTATACATCAGAATAATACACACACACACACAGGCAACAATTTATTAACATACTACGTGGGCGAAGCCGCGGTCGAAAGCTAGTATTATAAATGCAAAAGTAATTTTGTTTGATTGTTACCTTTTCACGCCTGAACCACTGAAGCGATCATCCTGAAATTTTGCATATACGTTGTCAGGTGTACTACAGAAACGGACATAGGGTACCTTTCATCCCTAAAAAAGTACTGGTCCCGAGGAAAACATCAATAACCTTCTTAAAATAATAGATGGCGCCACGTGTCTTTCGAATAATTATATAAAATTAACACAGATAAAATCGCGTGCAATAGTATTATTAGTAATATTTCATAAAACTTATAGTAAATAAGCGTACGTAACGTCGTACGTTCCAATCTACGTTATTTAAACATAGTATGAGCTAATCGTACAAGTCTCACAGATGAATATTACAGACGCTTGACTAATTACTTATACAGTGACCATACAGTGTTCACGTTTAATTTAACCAGTAACTGTATGTGAACATCATTGTAAAACAAACCCGTGCGCTGCGCCGCGGGAGCGTGACTCTACTATTAAAACTATGGACTTTAATGGTTAACGCGTTTGAATCCAGCGTGACCCTTTATTAATACCTACAGTTACATATTAACTAGCAGTGTTATTACTTAATCGTATATTAATATCCTGTATTAATATATGCCGTGTGGTTTCCGGCCTAAGAATATAACCACCCCTACTCGTCCTGCGGGTGTCGTAAGAAGCGACAAAGGGAAAGATCCGGAGGATGCTACTGATCTGCTACTGCGATCGCTAACCCCCTTGCCCAGCGTGACGATTGTGGGTAAATACCGTCAATGAGCGCACAATAGTGGCGTAAATGGGAAAGTCTTCTGGTCAGCAGTTGACTAATACAGGCTGATGATGATGATTTTAATAAATGCTCCAAAAGGTCGAGTCCACGTGAGATAGGGATATATCTACAATAACACCAGATTAATAAATTTTATTGACGCAAAATTTTAGTCATTTAAAAATAAATAAGCTATTTAATAAAATCAATCACCAAACAGGTTGTTTTGCTTATCAGATAAAAATATTACTACTAATAGAACATTTCACTCCTTACAGAATGTTGCTACTCATTTACATAAACTTGTTGTTCAGTAGTTTGTTTATGCTTATTGATAATATTTGCTAAACAAACCGCTTGTCTTATTGATTAAGAAACCTCTGTATCATACAAAGATAACTTCCATTTATGCCGTCTTAATAGTGCAATTGAATTGGATAACAATTAATTTATCTGTAAACAAGATTATAAATTTACAAATACAAGAAGTTATTGTGAGCGATACCTGTACAATAGCGTAAATATAAAATAGCTATTCATGAGTACGTACTAGCGGAAGGACGAGTTACGTTATGTACTTTATATTCTGGAGAAGATGTTAAAGCTTCAAGTTCCCGGAACTGACCGTAGTTGGCAGCGCGCGGACTAACGCTGACATACTAAGTGTTTCTTTCGTCTTGTTTATGATGTAGAGTGTAGTATACGATCGCGTGTAACTCGGCTTTTGCTCAGCTACATTAAAATATTAAGAAGATATTACTTTTGTGATTCACGTAACCGGTGATAACAAGTTCTTAACTGTTGAAATGTCGGTGGGATCTCACATTAACAACAATTATGAATAGTATGTAATTCTTACTAGTCTCAGCCAACTCTATAGCATAAATGTTTCTTTAATCTTTCTCAGGATTAAACTAAAGACGTTTTAAGGTTACTTTAGATAAAGAAAGGCCCTATTATCGCATATCGGATATGTAATAGTTTTTGAAGATTTTATTAGCCTCAGAGTAACAATAACTACGGAAGTTTCAGCAGTTGGTTTTACATTTAAAATGTTTTTATTATTATTATTTTTTACAAATAATATCGTGACACTTTTGAGATTTTCATAAATGTATAAATGTCAACCTTATACCAATGTGCAATATGTGACATATATATGTACATACTTACTTATGTCACATTGGTCCAAGCTCTGCTTATCATTATTAGAGTAGCTTCAATATTAAAATGACCACTTTATTATAAACTGAGAAATAATTTTCAGTCAAAATAAAAATATCATCATCATAAACCGTGTTTTGATAGAGATAAATACGTATTGCACAAAGTGGGACATCTTTTTAAGTGACGTAGACTTAATGTGTCGTCCCTTAGAATCCCATTTACCGGGGATTTACTGTATAAAATATTATGATCTTTAAATGGTGTGTAGGGAAGAATTTATCATTCGTTTTGTTGTTTTAAATGTTATGAACTTTCTTAATTATTCATATTTCTGTAGGTGAGTTAGTAATTTATTTTTTATTTATTTTATAGACTCACGCCTGTATTCCCCAGAGGGGGTAGGCAGAGGTGTGCAGTACATCCACGTTTCGCCGGCTATGTTATAAGTCCCATGTAATAGGGGGCGAGCCTATTGCCATTGTAATAGGGGGCGAGCCTATTGCCATGAGTTAGTAATATTAGAAGAATTTGCTGTTTGGTGGGAATTTGAAAATAAATCTTAAAATTATTGCAAACGCGTCCCTTGAATAGGATTTACGACCAATAAACTAAATTTTCCAGATAAATAATATTAAGCTATATTAACTGCCGACACTGTTATGATCACCTGTATTAAGTACTTATAATAAAATTCTAATTTGTTAATACAAATAAATCTTCAAATCATATATAACATTTAATATTTATTTACAGTACTCAAGTAGTTATGTTGAGTTAATTATATTCTAACAGGGTCTCGTATCTATTTCCCATGGATATCCTTTTGTGGGCAGAGCGCATCGGCCGGTCAACGAAGTCACTAACCACGGTGCGGTGAGAGTTACAAAAACACTTGATAAGAAACGCCGCAGGATGTGATTCGACAATTTAATGAATTGTGTATTTATTTAAATACTTGCGTGTATTTATTTAAATTAAATAACGTTTTCTGTAGATTGCTAGCCCGATTTATGTGATCAAGAGAATAATATTTAACTTTTATTGCTATTTTTTTTTATAGACTTACGCCTGTATTCCCCGCTGGGGGTAGGCAGAGATGTATGCAGTACACCCACGTTTCGCCGGCTATAAGTCCCATGTAATAGGGGACGAGCCTATTGCCATTAACCGGTCACAATTCCAGACTCCGTGCTGCTACTGAGAATTTTCTAATGGAAAAACCCAATAACACTTTACCCGACCCGGGGATCGAACCCAGGACCTCGAGCTCAGCAGTCGCGCTTGCTACCAACGACGCAGTTATTGCTAGTAAGTAAGTATGTATGTATGTAAGTTTGTAGTAATTAACAACTGCGGAATAGGATTAGTTGGTATGTAGAACTTCCGGAGCTGGTCTCTTAAGAGGCCCTATTATCTCCCTCCATGTGCTGATGGTGATCACCGGTGTGGTTTAAGTGTAGGTAAGTAAGAATCCCACACTCCCCGACCTCTTCCCCCGAAGGCCTTAAACTAGAGAGAGACCTTAAAAAACGGTACTTAGTCATGTATTAGACTTAGCTTAGATTATGAATTGAGAGATTGTTTTTTAAAATAGGTACACACGCAAAGCTATTAAGTTGGCAGGGCCGCTAGTTAAGGATAAAGTACTTTGTAGAAGTTTGCATGTGATTGTGAAAATTCGTTTAGGTTTGCATAAGTTTCAGTTAAACCTTTTCAGAAAATATGGTAAAATTAAATTGTATTGATGATATCTTGAAAAAATCACTTGCCAACTTAATAGCTTTGTTGTGTGTACCGACCTATTTAGAAAAACAATCTCTCATTCATGGCTAATTACATTTTTGTACATATTCAAATGTCTTAACAACTATTAATCGGTGTGATTCATAACTTTTGAAAAATAACAACATCTAGAATGGCTTTTTAACTTATTCATGGAATAACCTATTTATCTACCATCTACATGAGAAAAGGTACAATATGCTCTAAAAATAATTTATTGTTATTCATCCAGTTACTTTGTTGTTGACATTTATGTGTATCAAGGTAAACAATAAACTGTGCTCTGTTTTGTAAGTACCTACCTTTACTTTCATAAATACAAGTTCATCCTCATAAAAACTCGACTGACACCATAAATACTAAATCGAATGTAAAACCTTTATGTGAAGAGTGATTGAGTTATGATTATAGTCCAAATTATATCACTCGTTTAATGTAATGGCGCTTCAGTTCGCCGAATTGAAGCTATCAATTTTATTGGCGAAACGAAGTCGAGCATTTTTATGATAGAGATTGTAATAAGGATGTAGTTTACAGTTTATAACTCATATAGTGAAAGGAGAAGTACTAATTGAATTAAACATCGTGTTAAGCCGTTTTTATTGATATCTCTCTGGTAAATTAGAGGACTCAGGTTCGGAACTTCGAACCCAAGATGCACATCTGACTTTCCGTAAATTATTTGCGTATAAAAAAATATTATCACTTGTTCCGTGCCTCGGAAAGGTAAGGCCGCAACTCCTGCCCCTGATCTCTTTCCGGTCGTGTCGGATTCCCTCACTCCCATAGTCTATGGGATGGGAGACTATGGGAGTGAGGGAATAGAGAGTGCATTTTGTGTTTGCGCGCACACTTCTGTACTATAATATCTCCTGCGTAGTTAGCTTATCTCCGTTGAGATTGGCGCTGAGCCCGAAAATTGAGAAAGGATATTATAATTAAATTATTGATAAAGTTTATAACAGTACCTATTCGCCACGCTACGGGTATTAGTGAAAGAGAACGTAGCTGCGGGTGGCATTTGCGCATAGAATACTCGCGTTTATTTATACTTAGATGCATAAATACGCAGGGGACGCTTATCGCCCTTTCTATTTGTACTCGGTAAATAAAAAAAGCGTTTAAACACTACACGACTCATCCTTAGCCTTACAATTTCCAAATTTTGTTGGGGACGTTGGGGTTAACTTGTAATGTAATCAGCAAAGCTGACTGTCAGTTTTCTACGGAGCGACTACTGCCTATCTGATTCCGGAACTCAAAAGGTTACGATATTCTAAAGTTAGTCAAATGTCAGAATTTTATAGGGGCACTGATTGCCTATATCGACTGTCAAAGATCTTCTAGCAGCTGGGGCCAACAGCTTAACGAAGCCTCCGAGACATGGAGCAGGTAATAAAATTACTTCCGAAAAGTCAGAGGAATATGCCAGAGTCAATTCTGGTAAATTCCCGACAAATCACATACAAATTCGTCAGCTATTCGCGATCATTTGTAATTTTTTTTTTCTGCGAATTTCGAAAACTCTTAGAAGGATAATGTTGATAGTTTCACGGGCTGAGTCATTTCTCGACAGATCTTGCATATAATCTGGTCCAGGGTGCTATATGCCATAAATTTATTATCAAAAGAATTCTTCACAGTTTGCTTAAAAATGAAGTTATTAATTTTATCAGCAGAATTGATAGTAGTACGTCAGTCGACAATAGAATGAGTTTCTCTTGTGGATCTCCGCTCCACGATAAGCGCACGATTGACATGATAAATGGATGCCCGCCACAGGCCTTCTGTCGGCGCCAGGCAGTCTCATACAATGACATCTTTTCATATAGACTGCAGAATTCCATCATAACATGTTTTATGTTTGTGTAGTTTATCTTCAAACCGTGATAGTTTAGTTGATAAGCAAGTCGGAGGTCTCAGGTTCGAGCCAAAGGCGCGCACTTCAGACTTTTAGTAAGTTGTGTATCATAAATTAACGCTTAGTGCCTCAGAAACCACTCAACTTGTTGGACCTGCGCCTGATGTCTCTCCGGTCGTGTAACATATTGCCGTCCGATCGGACTAATAGAATGAGGGAATAGAGTGTGTTTGCGCACACACTCGTGCACTATATCTCCTGCGTAGATGGCTAATCTCTGTTGAGATTGGCCGCTGTGACATAATTCGGGACATTATTATTATCTTTAAATAACTCATGCGATAAAATACTCAAGTCAACCAAGAATTAGATTTCTTTAACATAAGGCTCTCAGACACCTTTCGTGAATTATGTGGGACCAGAGCTAAGGCGAGAATGCACAATCTAGAGATCGTGAGTTCCAACCTCATTAAAACTAATGTAGTGAATCAAATATTTTAGTACGTTAGGCTTTACCAACCTTAGTCTCAAGTAGATTCGTCATTAGTCACACCTGTAGCTCCAATGAAGTATTTGACCTACTTGTACAAAGACCTGGAAATAATTGATTGCACGCTTCTTTTGTTAACTTAAGTGCTAAACTTTATTTTGGTACGATGCCAACTAGCCATAAAAATAACTTGGGACCATGCGCTTTTGTTTATTACTAAAGTTATGTAAATCCTTAGAGTTAAATTAAAAGCAATGTAACCCAATCCTCTATTAGCATAAGAAAATATATTTAACAACTAACTGTCTGCCGCGATTTCATCCACGTGAAATTTGATTTTTAATCATGGTTCGGAAGACACGTGGCGCCATATGTTATCATAAGAACATTATAATTGTTTTCCTCGAGAACGGTTTTTTTCGAAATCGGTTTCTTCGGGCACGGTTTTTTTTCAGAATCGGTTTTTGTTAGAAACAGTTTCTTCGGGAACGGTTTTTTTAGAATCGGTTTCTTTGTGCAGGATTTTTTCTGAATCGGTTTTTGTTGGAAACGGTTTTTTTTTCGGGATAATAGGTATCTACCCTATGTTAGTTTCTGAACACCTGATAACGTATACCTATGCAAAATTTCAGGATAATCGGTGCAATTGTTCAGGCGTGAAAAGGTAACACACAAACAAACACACTTTC
Source organism: Protodeltote pygarga (assembly GCA_936450705.2). Classification (NCBI taxonomy): domain Eukaryota; kingdom Metazoa; phylum Arthropoda; class Insecta; order Lepidoptera; family Noctuidae; genus Protodeltote; species Protodeltote pygarga. The sequence goes on along the minus strand of OW388249.2, from coordinate 5,586,979 downwards.
GCATTTATAATATTAGTTAACATGTAAACCCAATCCTCTATTAGCATAAGAATATATGTTTAACAATTAACAACTCTCCTCCCTTCAAGTAACCTAAACAGGTAAGCAGGAAGTAACAACAAGCAGAATTCTGTGTTGCCAGTCAAATAATATGCAAATAGCAATAAATACTTGAAGTTAAAGCTAACAAACAAAAGCGAGGAGCTTCACAACATGTACGTAACGTAACAGGTACCTAAGTTTACGCAGAAACTTGCTGAGTTTCGACATTTTCGTGTCGAAACTTCGAAACCAATCGTTTCGTTACGTACCGATATAAAGTATTCCTTCTTATTAGACCTGCGTACCTTTTAATAAAAGCGTCCTGACTTTCAACTCAATATCAACTGTATGTAGGTACAATCACGAGCAACAATGTATGGACATGTAGAATTTATCAAAAGCCAATTCAAGAAAATCTATTTAAAATGTACATTTTATTGCATTTATGATAACAGTAGATATGATAGTATTTGAGTCTTCTTTATTGTATGGTTGACACTCTGGCGTCAGTGTTTAAACCGCCCTAGGCCTCTGACGTGGCCTTACACACCGATGAAAAATCTCTCAAGAGTGCTGGTTTCCTCACGATGTTTTCCTTCACCGTTTTAAAAAGTGTCTAATTAATTTCTAATACGCACATAAATCTGAGAAGTCAGAGATGCGTACCTGGGTTTCGAAACTACGACTATACTATATGGACTTCGCAGTCCAACAGTCATACCACTGGGCTATCACTGAAATATTTAAGTAGGTAGTATATGTATATATAGCAGTGTATTAGCTCACTGAGGGTTGGCGATTTCAGTGACCTAGCGTGGTGATTAATGCTCCTTTGCCCTTTGCCCTACAGTGTACAAATATAGGCTGATTTATTTATATTTATATACATTTAGAAACTCAATCTGTATTAAAGAAATAATCAGTTGAATTCTGCTACACATACATACTTATATAATATTTTTCTCGTGACTGTACGAGTACTTAGTTGTATTAGATAAAGTCCGCCGGGAAAAGGCATAAAACTAATTTCAACGTTAGAAACATAAAAATACTGTTAAAAAGTTTTGGGTGCCTATAAATCTTTTGGACGTGTAACTTTTGGGTAGTGGGAGACCAGGCTTAGCGAATTTGAGAGTGTTAGCAAAGAGGATGGAACGTGAATATAAAATACAGCCAAATGAATGTAATAATAAAACTCTTTGGCTATAAAGTACCTAATAAAAGTAAATTTGTATAATTCCTTACCGTTACATTACGAAGTTTAATGTTTTTCTGCTTATCAATATTTAAGATTTTATTAATAATAATAAATAATTCAATAAAAGAGTAGACCTTTCTTTTGCATCAATATTTTATGAATTAAGTCTTCGCGAAAAAGAAAAAAATGGAAGAACCGAGTCTCTCTCTCTCTCTCTCTCGATGCGCAAGTGTAACTTGCACATGAGACCGGTTTTTTTTTTGTAATACATTGTAAGTTGCGTACTGCTGTTTTGACAGATGGCGAATATGACGTGTCTTTATTTTTCGAACTAGATGTTTTCCACAAGACTGGGCACAGCAATACTTCGCACGCAATTTCATGGCTATTTTAAAAATGTTGTATAGTATCTATTGTTACCTTGTGTTATGTATCGTATTTTTTTTATCGTTATCGTTAGTCCTTACAATATATTTTTTTATTTATAGCGCTTTTAACCCGCGCAAATATAAGAGCACTCTTCCCTAACCAGTACGATTCGTAATAAAACTGTGTACCAACTAACGTGTAGTCCTCTGTACGTCTGTACATTAGAAGCCGCAAAAAGTAGTCGACTTCCGATTGATTTTGTCGAGGCGTGCGCCCCTCGCTCCGGATATCACGTAGGTGTACTTCCTTTTGCATCGACTAAGCTTTTTGCGTGCTAATAACATCTCTTTTGTGACATCGAACTGTGTTTAATTTACTCGTGGTAGCCACGTGCGTACCGTTTATTCCAATCAAGTCCTTAAATATCAGGCAATGTAGTATTTTAAACATTCGTTTAGAAATTAGGGTGTAAATTTGAAACCAATCGAGTCGCATATTTTTTAAATTCCTAATCTACTTTGTCATAATGAGTCAAGCTTAACTTAAGCCTGAGTCAGACTATACTTTGGCATAATGTGTCAGGCGTAACTTGGCATAGGTAGATAATACTTATCATAACTATCGTCATATAGTCGTAACGTATCGTATCGTATAGTCATAACTATCGTTTGGGCACACCAGCGCAGCTGCTATGAATGGCTATGGCTTATAAGTACTTACATCAGTCGCTATAAGTTTAAACAGAAGGTCGCAGATTTAAATTCTGATCGTTATTTAAAAAAAAATTGTGTATGTTAAAAAAGGATAAAGAAATTACCAACATTTATTTATATACTCCTCTAAAACCTTCAATCCAGCGACTATTTTCTCATAGTATATTTACAGTCCCTTCTGTAACCGAAACTCAAAACCTTTTAAGTAAATGCGTAAAAGCTATATAAAAAGGCTGTACTCCTCGCATCGGTGTAAACACGTTCATTAGCAGTAAGTTGTCCCGAGGGAAGATAAGACGTATATATTAGAGTTAGCGTCTAGCCATTGGCAGTTAGGACCAAGTGGGGGACTCGCAAATAAAGATCAACGGCCGGCTTTATGCACCGTACCAGCTGATACCTACTTCTGAAACTAAGTTTAGCGACCCCTTGTATATTTACCATTAACTTATCTGTTCAGGTGGGCAAAGTTGGAACTAAACAATTTTCTTAGTAAATTTTTCTTCTTCTTTTATTTCTTTCTTATAAAAATTTTAATAAAAAATAAAACCGACTTCAAAAGGAACTAAAAAGCTTGAAATAACTTTAAAACGTTTTGGAGTCGGTTCCAAGTCAAGTTCTAGCCTCTTTAACCTTCTCATTAAGAACTTGACTTGGAACCGACTCCAAAACGTTTTAAAGTTATTTCAAGCTTTTTAGTTCCTTTTGAAGTCGGTTTTATTTTTTATTAAATTTTTTTATTGGCAAAGACAAAGGGTAAAAATTAGGTTAGAATCAACAGTCTCTGAAAATTAAAAGGGAAAACCGAGAAAATCAATGCACGCTTTTGATAAATTTTCACAAAAAAAATATGATAATCTGGTGGAGCCATCAAACATAATGTTTGATTCATGAAAGTATCACTGCATTTTTTTTAAGGTATAGACTAATAAAAAGATAACGCTAATGGCATTTGAATATTTTTAGCTTTAACTTATTTAAACTTATTATTACCTATGGAAAGTAATGTATAAGTGTGGGTTTCTTATGTTTTTAGAACAAATGAATGGAGACTGGACCGGGATGGGACTGCGATAGAATGGACTTTGGGAACAACCCATCAGTTGCTTTACCGTAATTAGCTTGGAAAAAGTATCACTCACTTTTTCTTTCAGCCCACCATATAATTATGTACCTATAACATGGCCATTATTTAAGTTGGATTCTATATTATTTATCAGGAAGGTGTTCATACTCTGAGATAGAAGGGAACTATCTCCTACTATCTTAGATCATTAAAAGAATTTAAATATAAGAGAGTAAAAAGAGTTTTAAATTTTAGAGTTTCGCCTCCTCTTATTGACGTCTTCTTTAACGTGTCCTTACTATAATTAAAAGGTCACATTGTTCAGAGCCCCGCATCTCGTTCACTTCTAATAAAGTACGATACTGTTGCACACAAAACCTGCCAAATATTTTTATTCTGTACACTAACATTGGGATTGTTATACTAACATGGTACGATATTGATTTCTGAGAACCTTCTAATATCCTTCCAGTCGGATCCTTACAGCCGCTAGTTTCAGCGGCTTTTTTTATTTCATATTACAGAAATGCCACGCTCATATTTGAAATTCAACTGTGGTACCTACCCCGTGGGCTCCAATACGTAAGAAGACTTTAATATCACGGGATAAAGCAGACAGATTTAGGACTCAGGGCTGTCACTTTTTCTAACTCAACCAGACCATCATATTATAATAGCCAAATGTTATTTAATATCTTTCTTAGCCCTTTATACACAGCAATCATATAGGTTAGAAAATGAAAATTGAACTTCTCATACAAAAGTGAGTCGCATGATGAAAAGTCAATTTTCGATTTTCAGATTTCGACCTATTTTCCTTGGGGTAGTATTGATTAGTTTCATGGACCTTATTATCTCCTAAAATTTGATAGATCTATAAAGCAACATGGTGTATATCTCCTATAATTTAACCGATTCATTACCGGTTACGTAAAAAAGCGAGAAGGTCTAGCCTAATTAAAAATAATAGAGGTAAGATAAAACGTACAACAACCCTAGAGAGTGCGGGCGGCGACTGCGGCATCGATCCGTCGCGATGCACACCGACGCAGGCCGACACCACCAACGACGCGGACGTACCCCGAGACGACGCGACGCGCCCGCGCCGCCGCCGCCCGCACTCTATTTACTTTTCATTCATTTATTTTATACGAGACTTTGAACCTGTGAACTAATGAAGGTCATCCTAAACAAACCTCTGGAATGTCGTCTATCCTAGACGTCATGTTTTGGAATTAATATTTAGGTATTTGATTCTTCTGCGCTTTGCTGGGTAATATTGAACAATGTTATGAATACCTTCCACCCGCTACTTCGCCTGCGTGGTATATATTATATTGTGTTATTCTGATGTACGAGTATAAAGCTATATTACTGTTAAAAGTATCATCAATATCCGTTCAGTAGTTCTCAATTCTTTATTCAAGTCAAGGAATCAATTATGGACCCTTTCGGGCACAGCATAGTAAAGTTAGGTTAGGTTAGTTATAGAAACATGTTTTCAAATAAAAATAAATAGCTTTAAATTATTCTTTTGTATGAAAACATGTTTCGATCAAGCTGAAATTTTTGCTGAATATTTGTAATGTTATTCTCCTTCAATTACTATTAGATTTTTCATAACTATATTCATTGATTTTATATCTTCAATGTGCGAACGAGATAGCAGATTAGCCAGTATCCGCGCGCCTTAACAGACTAGGTAAAGCATAACAGCAAGCTGATGATGATGATGACGCGTAATAACGTGGCTGTGATGAATAAATAGCAAATCATACATTTATATTCTATTACTTACCACCTCATATGTTATGTAAATACATTACGTAGCGTTACTGTAAGCAGCAAACCGCGTAATATTGCGCAACAAACATTTTCCTAGCAAACTTGAATCCTAACTAATATTAGAAATGCGAAAGTAAGTTTGTTTATTTGTTACCTCTCCACGCCTAAATCATACCGATCATCGTAAAATTTTGCATGTACTCATACCTACGTTGTCATTTGTCAGGTATACATAAACGGCCTTATGGTGCCGTTCATTCCGAAAAAGTTTTTGCCAAGGAAAACAACAATAACGTTCTTATGATAATAGATGGCGCCACGTGTCGTACAAACCTAATTGATTGTCAAATTCTAAATAACACAAGCAAAGCCGCGGACAAAAGCTAGTAACTTATGAATGAGTCCAAAGATACATTTCAAATACTTAAACAACTTTTAAGTTACTATAATTTCGTTAAACGATGCATTTCAACAGCAATTAAACGCTTAATAAGAGATATTAATTTTCTTATGTATCATTGCAAAGTCGCAAGCGCCGAGCATTGGTCTCATCAGACTCCACTATCCTGTCATCACTTAGTGAGCGGATTATTTATTTGTTTGGTCGCGGATGTAATTACACCCTCCCTCGCAGCCTCGGCGCGGCGCGGGCGCAGACAGATCCCGTCTAACTGGTCTCGTTAATATTAATCTGATTAACTATAATGCCAATATCGAGTCTATAAAGTAAATATGCTCACAGGGTCTATCGCTAGTGCATTTCTTGATATCATATATTTATTTTTAATTTAGGTACAGACGCCAGCACATCAAGCTACTACAGTCAGTCAGATTTCTTTAATAGATTTTCAACTTTATAGCTACAGCATAATGTTCAAGGTTGATTGGGAAAATTTGACAGTTTCGGGTAGCTTGACCTGCTGGCGACTGTACCTATGCATGTAGATTTATTGATTCCCAACCAACTCATGAAACAATTGAACTCAAGTAACTCAAGAGCAAGTAAATATATCTAGCAACAAGCAGCCTTTTGATATAAAAAAGGGTAAAAACATGACATTGTTCCGCAAATGGACCGAAAATGTGGAGGCGAGTCCAATTGCGATAAAATTACTGTAACAGTCGTAAAAAATAGCTATAATATTTTTACGTCCCAATTTAGGATCATAGTGGCTGTGCGTCTGTATGTTTCCTGAGAGATACTGTGGATAGCAATGTGTGTAGGAAGCTATAAGTTGTAAGAAGCTTCACTATAAACAGTGTGTAAGTGAACGTCTGTACGCTTTGTATTTAATGAGGGCCCTATCAGATAGGTATTGCTGTATGTTATTCATGGGTATTAGTGTAGCGGCGCTGCACATAAAGTACCGACAGCAGCAGGTGCTTCGATCCTAGCATTATTCGTGAGGTGTGGGATTAATGAAACGTTTTTATTGCTCCTGTGACATGTCAGAATAATTGTTCAACAACCTCGAACGTTTAGTTTAATCCTAGAGTAAGCATTTATAGCTTATAGGTTGTATGCTTAAAAATCGTGTTGATGGACACTTATTTCAGACATCAGGCGCTTTATTTTTCGTTTCGTCGCTTGCTGACTTTTTCTTAGTTAATATTATTCATTTCCTGTATGCTGAGCGTAATATTTGTAGCTTTTATGTTGCTTAAGGAATTTGTAACACTGCTCGTAAGAGTAATTGACTTAACACCGGTGTGCTATAAACATAGCTTGACGCGTAACTGCACATGCGTCCGACGATACTGAAATAGACGCAGAATGCAAAACGCCGCTCAAAAGTTCATCATCCTCGGAGCTATTCCAAATATGCCTCATATGAAACACCTTTGCGGACGCAATGTACGTGGGGACATGAGTTGTTTATTGGACAGCCTCGAAGAGTAATTGCGGCCGGGTTATGTCTAGAATTACTCGCAAAAATGCGGCTTTGATATCTTAAATAATACTTTAGAAACTAACCGCAGAGGTCTATGGTAAGAAAGTATTATTTTAATGCGTTTAAAAGTACTGCTAAAACGAGTTAGGTGCAACAAAGTTAACGATGACAAAGCGTCCGGACAAGGATGCCAGGGAACAGTTACGCGGGACCGCGGACAGCGCTAAACAACCAGCGAGACACGTGACTACGTGAGTCGTTACAACACACAAACTACTTCAAACAACCTCCTCTAATGCTCGTATAAAGTTACACTGATATGCAAATAGTCAGCTATTATAACTTCAGTGATTTCCCTCGATACTAAATGTAAACATTGCATGTATTCCAGTTTTGCTTATCTCAATTTACTTGTGTTTGTCGAAATTTGAACAAAATATCGCAAGCTTACTGCGGGATTTTCCCTTTAATTCAAGCTTCTTCTTTGTCTTATGGTTGATGGACAACGGTGTCAGAGTTTCGTAGTCAAACCGCCCGTAGGTCTCTGTCAAAGCACACAACAACACAAAGTTGAAAAATCTCTCAAGTCAGTTCTAGTTTCCTCACGATGTTTTCCTTCACCGTTTTAGCAAGTGAAAATTAATTTCTAACGTAATTATGAATTTTAAAAGTCAGAGGTGCTTTCCTGGGTTTTAAAACCAAACTACGACCTTTGTCTTGGCAATGATAGATACAATTGAAATCCGGAACAAAGTCTGCAGGTCAGGCAAGTATTTTACTGTAGGTATGTTTGGAGTCGACACTACAAGCAGTAGTCATAGTCAAGATTTTTGTACCTCAGAAGCCAAAAATGTTGCCACTGTGACTCTATTATTCTGTTAGATATCCTGAGTTTCAACAGCTTTAATAATTGACAATTACACATCTCTTGCTTCTGAGAGAGTGTACAAGTTTTCACGTTATTATTGCTTTCCGTAAAACTAACCTCGTGTATCCTGGGCATAATGCTTGGGGCAGTGTATCTAAAGAACAACTTTTAACAACGTCTTATTTTCAGGATTGTATGTCTATCTCTTTATCTATCGTACTCCTTTTGAGTAAATAAGAACAAAAGAAGTAAAAGTAAGGGTAAGAAATAGAAGCCAAAATCATTGAGAATATCATGATGATATCATTTGACAAATCCTATAACAAAATAAATGCTGTGTAAAAAAAAGTAAATACAAGGTACTTATCCACTGTTGTAAAGTAATCGAATCCGCTGTCGACTGGCATTTCACGATCTAGGAACACATTCCAATATGGACGGGACACGAACCCGGGACCCAATAAAAAGCAAACACCCAATTACCTGTACGATTTACGCCTTTGGTAATGTTTACAACAAATACGGTGACCGGAGAGCGGTTCTTAAAAAAGTCTCGACGTAATTAAACCACTTAAGTGTGAAAACGATTTATAAAAAAGCTTTTGTGTATTGCAATAACAATCGATTCAATGCGAGAGATATAGATAACTCTACTACACGATGATCGACACGACCAAAATATAGTCCAAGCTGGAAGAAATCGGCATAATATTATCTCGTATAAGTACTTATTTTTTTCGTCTTTTCAAGCACAAATTGAATGGCAGCGGCGGGATATGAATATTGTAACAGTTTAACCGTTTAGTCATCAATAACTTTGTTTACATTAAACTTAAAATTTTATATAAAATAAAGAACAAAATATTTATAAACATTTGCCCAAAAAATCTTTAAAACAAAAGATAAGTAATTTGTCAAAACACTCCTCCGCATCGCTGTCATCCGGATAAGTGCATAGAAGGCTGACAGAATTGCCACATTGAAAGGGAATGCTTATTCTTTGACCAAAGAATAAGCCAAATAAATAACAACAGTGTTCAAATTGGGTATCGAACCTGGAATCTCATGCTACGTAGCTAGAGCTATTTATAAACAATCAACGACGCATTTGACGATCGATGTCTAAGCTCATCATGAAATTATACGAATCACTCATAGATTATACGGTTCGACGATACGATCGACATGTGATGTCCTTATTCGATTCCGAACCGACAACACAGCTACTTGGTATAAGGTATCTCGTATGTTTTCTTACTATGTATGTGTATAAATGTATTTTATTAGGTACCTTATGTAATGATACGGAAGTAAGCAATCAGAGTGATCAAAATTATAACTCGAATATGTAGAAAGTGAATGTACATCTGTGTGGTTTTAAACACAAGAAAGAAAAGCATGTTATTACTTTTTATTGTACAAAATCACAAACACCAAACTTAGGGTGTAGAAAGATAAAATTTGCATTCACCACTTGCCCACATTTCTACTTTGCATTTTTATATTCGCAAGGGCCAACGTGTTTTGGAAGTTAACAAGATGAAAACGAACGGGAGCAATGAGGGGGATACGAGCTTACTATACTTAGGTACTTTTAAATTTATTGATTTAAGTACTACCTTCTGCCCGCGACTTTCTCGCTATATTTCGGGTTTAGAAATATCCTTTTCTCGAGAATGTAGCTTTATTTTTGCAAAAGATTTTTTACAAACAAAGAAACAATTTTTACTTCTATACAGGGTGTTTACATTTAGAAGCCCCACTATAATAAAAGATAGAGAAATAAGTTCTAAGAAATCATGTCGTTGGTTTTAGAGATAGAAGACCTGCATTCATCAATTTTCAAAAACTCAAACACAACTTGAGAATCGGACCCGACCATTCAATGAGTAATAAGGGGGCCCTTATTATAGGGTGTAACATTGAGAATCCCTCTTGGCATATAATATTATTTAGCATAATGCAAAGGTTAGCATGACTATTATTTGGTTTAATTAGTTTTGACATAATTTGGAGCTGCATAAATTTTCAGTAGATACTGTTTATTTAGGCATTTCGGATGGAGAAGGATTCTAAAGATGTAGAAGTAAGCTAACTAATTTACTTTAGCGGACAATAGGGAATGTTCAGTTTCCTTTATTTTGTTTGACTAGAATGTGTCCCAATATATTTGTACGTTGTTTTCTGCAATTTTCCCGATTCTATTATCCATTGTGCTTTGTTTTATTTACACTTGCTTCCGTCTGGCTCGCCGTGTAAAGTTATGAGTGCAATTTGATACTACCTTGCAAAGCTTTGTGTTTGTACCTGTATTGCAAATATTAATTTCCTGTTAAGCAATTTTTTTTAACAGTTATAAGTAACAGTTATTAGAAGCTGTCCTAGCCTGGTGGTAGGACCGTTGGACTGTCATAAGTTGCAGGTTCGAACCCAAGCACGCAATGTTTACTGTTTTAATTTAAAGCCTAATTAAATAAATCTCTAAGATGGACATAATGAAGGGGTAGCTAAGCTATCAGTGAAAACTGATGAGAAGTACCTACCTACAAGATAAAAATAACCGACCCTATTATGTTGCAAGGGGAAGTGAATTAGAAAACATTCGTGAAATGTTTGGACTGGCTATGTATGGCTAGCTTATTTTAAAATATGTTACAAACACACAAATCAAATAAATAAATATTATTTCTAATTTCATGTTTCCGTTTAAAATGTGTTTAATAAACGATCTGTTAATGTTATTCTATTAATTATATCTTCCTGCGAGCTTGGATGCGGTCGTAAAATATGCTTAGGTAGTGAAGGGACATCCGAAAATAAACTACACATGTTTATGGTATCACCACATCGCGGCAGAACGCAGTGGTCGTTGCATTCCGGTGCATGTCGCGTAATGCGATGCCATTGTCACCGACCACTTTGTGGACCTTTATGATATAAGTTATTGGGTTGCGATTCTTAAAACAAATTTACATTTTTAAATTCGTAAGACAGACTTTATGAAGCGGCTTTGCTTCCGTACTTAATTCTATTTTTTCTGGGATAATATAAGTCCTATCCTATTAATAATATAAATGTGTAAGTTTGTAAAGATGAATGGATGGATAGATGTTTGTTACTATGCATTCTCGCAAAAAAACTACTGAACGCATTTTTAATAACCTTTGCAGTACCTAATATAGCTTAGGTATACATCAGAATCATACTCTACAATTTATCAGCATACAGGCCCATGAATCTCTGTGCAAAACTCACGTCATCGTCGATCCGTTGTTCAAATGCTCCCATATCACAAACCATACCAACTTTCTTTATTTTTTCATTCTTATTTCAATTTAATATATAAATCCTTTTGCTCTTGTCCTTAGAGCAAAAGGAACTAAATTCTTATAACAAAAAGAACATAATTGCACCATTTCATTTGAACGAAATTTCTTAAGAACAATCACCGATCTCCTAAGCGTTGTGTGCTGACCCCAAACTTGCTCATTGTTCGTTACAATCGTTACTGAACGTTTTGTTTATTGTCAACCACACAAAGTGAGGAACTGATTTGTACGCAATTTCCTTGACCTGTTTACTCATAAACTACATTGTAATATTTCTGCACAACTTGCTAACACAGTTCATTGTCTCCAATCAAAGTCATACAGTGGTATTCTTTTTTCATTATGAGGTATATATCCATTTTGTACAGTGTAACCTAAGTGGTATAATGCCCTTTGACAGGCAGGTCGTCTCAGGTTTGAACACAGGACACACACCTTTGAGTTACGTTAAATAAAAAACAAAATAAACCAGCCTGTAACTGTCCCACTGAAGGGCAAAGGCCTCTTCTCATGCAGAAAAGAAGGATCGAGTTCGACCATTAATCACTACGATAGCTCACTGCGTTGGAGATTTCAGACTTTTCCTCAAGATGTTTTCATTTACCGATAGTCAGAAAGGTGTCTTACATTAACTAAAAAGTACATAATACATTGAAAAAGTCTCATAATACATGCTAGATTTGAACCCACACCCACGTGCTTGCAAAGCAGGTTCGTTACCATGCGGCACCACGCCAAGTTATGTTCGACCCGTTCGAGTTATGTTCACATCAAAAATTAATTATTATCACCTACTCCGTGCCTCAAAAGCACGTAAATCTGTAAAAGGTCATGTCAGATTGCCGTCCCTTTGGACAATAAGAGGGAATAGAGAGTACACCTGTATTTGCACACACTACTTTACTTTAATATCTCCTGCGGAGATGGGTAATCGCGATTCACCGCTGTGACCAAAATTCGGTCTTGAGAAATATTATATCTTTGATTATTTATATGTAAATAATCAAAGTATTATATCAATTGATCAATCGTCATACCTATGTTTAAATATTTTAATCTCCTGTAATTTCTTATTCTTACTTTAAAATTTAAAAAAATGACGTGCAGAAAAACTATTTGGAGAGTCATGAATCATGATGTGTCATGAAAGTATATGATTGGACTTAAAACTGTGTATTAGCTTAGACACTTGATCACGCTGCTGAGAGCCTAAGAATCTTAACTGAACTAAATTGCATTCTAAAACCACAAAGACTAATAAAATAACATCTTCAAGTCAGATGAGATTAGCTTATTGAGCTAATCTCTGTATCAGCCAGTTATACTCAATTGACTCTACGACTTACGTAGGAAGATAAACACTCTCAGTTTCTCTAGGAAGAGATGTTGTTCTACTATTCTCACAATAGCTTTATACAGTATGTACCTATAATTACATTGTTGCGAGTGCATTGCCGATGACATTTGGCCGGCGCGCGCTTAGTGAGAGGCAGCCGTTCCGTAACCGCGACCCTTTCGACCGATGCACTATCCGACGCATTCACCAGCACACCGGCCATTTTAGTACAATCAACACCAAAATTATGTACAAAAGTATTAATATTACCTTCATTTATTTACCTTTAGCAAATCTCTCTTTATGTCGCCTGGTAACCTTTAACTTATCTTTAATACTAAAATAACATTCATAAAATAAATACTTAAGCCTCCCGATATCAAATAGACTTTAAAGCCACGACGCATAGTAACTTAATTGAATATACTGAAGATAGATAAGAACTTTCAGATAGAAGATATAAATAAATATTCCACAGCTGCAGCCAGCGGATTATTTTTAGTAAAAGTTTATTTCATAGTAATCTGATTTAGCGGAGTTTACTTAATTATAATTGATTACAAACTTCTCAAAGCATAAATGTGTTCGGATTCAAGCGTAAACTGTTTATCTTCTTGACTGTTTTAAGTGTTTATAAGATCTTTTGTAATTAATTAATAATCAACGATTATATCGTATCAACTGTGGTTTCCGGAACAAAATTATATTAATAAGTAAAAATAGTATTTGAAATTAAGTAGGTATGTAGTTTCATTTGTTACTTTCCTGCTTATATCTAGCTGTAAATATTAAAGAGATATTTTAAACCACAAATGGATAGTCATGGACAATTTCCTACTTTCTTCTTCTTTCGACTTATTTTTTTTATTTACTTTTTAACCGCTACCCGCTACACGTGGCTTCATTCAAGCAGCGCTGATGCATTTCGATGTGACTATAAATCTCGCGAAAGAGCGTGAAAGTTAATAAACATTTTGATTTAAGAACCGCAGTAGTCGACTGTAACGAGTTAGCGAGTTATCGATGATATTTTAGGTTCCCTTCGTGGCTGCTCATTCCGAAGGTTAGTTTGATTTAGAAACAAAATATCACAAGAGTAAAGGCGTGGCCATTGTTTTGCAGTCGACCTCGGAATCGAAAATTATTGTTTATACTATTCTATTCTATTCTCACGCATCATATTTCACGACATTAACATATATTAATGATGTGTGATTCCGATATGTAGAGATATTAATCAGGATTATAACAATTTCAAGCTTCGCGAACAACTATACAATGTTGTCAATAAACCGTCCGTATATTTGCATATTTTTAGTTTTATTGACGTTAATTGATCCGGTTTTAATGTTATCATATTAAAAATCGCCTCGAATAGGTAACTTCAAATCGTAAAATGCGGGTGGTCTAATGTATTTTGCTAAAATGAGTTCAATAAAGTTGAAAACCATTACACGGTCATATTTTGATAACGTTTTAAAGGTTGTGTGTATTAATTATTTTTAATATCTTTTATTATTCAATTAAGACAATTTTTGAAATAAACGTGCGTAAAATTTCGCCTGTAAATTTATTGTTACATCGTGGTTTGGGAATTAACCGTTAATTATGAGGAACAAGGAAGGGGAGGATGAAAATACAAATTAATTTAAAACAACCGGACGATCAGACTGAGTTAGAAAACTCAAACTTGGGTTTAAAATGAGAACCTTGTTCATGTTTTTATACATTAAAGAATTATTTCTTTTGTCTGCATTCAAATTAACCGTTTAGAATGTTTTAATATTTGTTTCTAGGTTTGTTATTTACGATTCGACCATCTACAAAATAAATAACAGACTATTGTAGATTTTTCTGATGTATGATTAGAAAATCATAATATTAAAATAATAAATCGAGATTTTGCTAAATTAAATATTTTGAATATCCTGTTTGAAATTGTTATAGTGGAAATAAATTAAAAACCGGTCAAGGGCGAGTTGAACTGGGACTACTTATATCAGGATTATGTACCTTTTAGTTTTATCTACTAATTAACTTGAACACACACTTACTTATTAAGCTTAAGCTTACCTACTTAAATTATTGTGATAAGAGTGAGATTTTTAAATTAAAAAAACATGCAAGGTTTTGTAACAAAAAAAAACTTGATATAGTATCAAACATTTTTGCGTAACTTTTCGAAATAATAACGTTTACATAAAACATTTACCTACTCTTCTATGAATAATAAAACAAATGAATAACATTGAATTATTTTTAATTATAGAAAATTTGCATAATAAATCTCTAACACCATGCAACATTTTAAAAGCGTGAGTTAAGTACGTCGTTTCTAAAAAAAAGGTTTTCAAAGACATGTGGATAAAAAAGCACTGCTCAAAAGAAATATTATATTTGTAAGATTATTTCGAATTATATTTTTATATTATTGGAGTAAAAAGATATTCGTTGAACTCTTTTAAATGTTAAATAACTTCTGCAAGCCCAAGTAGGTAAATAGCGCAGCCTAGGCGCAAGCGCAACTAATTTTGAACCTTAACAATACAAACATAATTTGCAATTGAAGTGTTTATATCCTTGTTTTTACATACAGCTGTAGACGCTAAACGTTTCACAAGTAGCAGTGTACAATAAATGGGCGAAACGGTACGATTTCGACACTTAATGTAAAATAATAGTGTGCATTGTCGATAGTCGCATTCCAACGGCGTATTATGAGGCATTTGATTTCATCAGGGCTACTGACGGAAGCTATTGCTGTGACCCTCGAATAGCCCTGTAATTTGTAGCAATTTATACTTATTTCTTTAATGAATAGTAGCAAAGGGTACATTTTTGTTAAACTACGTATCCACTATGTTCGCGAACATCTTGCTCCATATAGTGGATACGTTAGCGCTCCTGGCTCTCTCATAATCTGATAGGATGGCCATCCTACACAACTGGAAAGAGATCAGGCGGAGGACCGACCGCTTTACGTGCTTTCCAAGGCACTGAACAGGAGATAATTTATTTATAAACACGCATATAACTTACAAAAAGTCAGAGGCGCACCTCTGACTTTTTGTAAGTGTAGTAAGCCTTGGGTTCGAACCTACGAACAGGCAGTACGTACAATACAATAATAGGTACATTATACATATAATATACGTCTTATTGAACAATACCTACATAATGTTGTATTGACAAAAATAAACACACATTAAAAGGATCTAAAAGAATTTTATTAGACTCAATAGGAGTAATTACAATATATTTGCAAAAGTTTCTGTACGGGTACGTTTACATACATCAGAGGTTCTTTCTACAAATATTGTTTAATATTTCAAATAATTAACATAACATAACAGCATTGAGGAGCTCGTGGTATGTGTGAAACCAAGGATGTTCTCACGAGGCACTATAACTAGTTTATATTCATTACAAAAGAATAATAACTTTCAATTACATAAAGAAGTGACACTCACCGCCCCCGCCAATTTATCATCCCCCGCATCGAAGTAGTAGGCGAGGCAGTAACGCACTACGGACCGTATCGTCTTTCAGTTGCTAGCAGGGCTTGCTGACCTGACTAGACAGGGCCGAAATGTTATAAAACTCAGAATAGGCTCAAAAACTAAAAAAACATAAGTACTTCGGACTCTTGTGTATACTATATCTAATATACACGCAGCTAATATTAGGTTGCCAGGGAGGGCTAGATAAGGTTGTGATTTTTTTAAGATGTCATCAATACAATTTCATTTTACCATATTTTTAAAAGATTAGGTATATTTTTTTAAACTAAAAGATTTTTAACAAGCACATGCAAACTTCTACAAAAAACTCTAGCGGGCCTGTCAACCTAACAGCTTTGCTGTGTGTAGGTACCATTCAGTACATCCCTGACTATTCGAGAGTCGGAAGATGCCTTTGTATTTGCTTCATGGTCGGAAGTATGTGGGTGTACGAATGCGATGGGCTAGTAGAAACAATTGAGGAGGGCCACTATCCACCTCCTGGCTTCTGCACCAGATCAGCTAAATCTTACCAATTTTGTAAAATATGTGCAAAGTTTCAAATGGATACGATAAGTAGAAGTAGGCTGAAATTAACTTCCAATATTCGTTTCCTTGTTAGTTTAGCTTTAATAGTTACAAGTGAAGCTACCTAGGTATAAGTGTGATAAAAACATGTTGTATATATTTATACGTATGATAAGTAAATGAATTTAATTATAATAATATTGAGTATTACGTCAATTTTTTGCTCTTTGTTCAAGTTATCTGATTAAACTCTATTCTATTTTTATGTAGATACATTTCAATACACAATGGCAAGGAGCCTCGTCTGAAGATACGACGCGCGACGTCAACAACTTGATCCTGATTGTTATCAGTATCATACATGACTTACAAACAAATATCTATAAGAAACGATAGGCATTGATACTTCCATTTTCTTAATACCATGAGATTAATCAAGACAATATCCCATTGTTGATAGTTCATTAACACTATAGTGAACTTCCATATTATGAACCACAAAGGAAGTGCCATTTGTTTTCTTTTTTGTGATTGATAGGTAGAAGATTGTAATATCATGAGTTCATGACATTACAAAAGGGGCAAAGCAGACTAAGCTTCGTTTAGCATCGGCGATTTTGCGACTGCATCACGTTTTGGCGTTCTTCTACGTTCTAGCGCGGCCTAGCGATTGTAAAATAGAATTCAAATAAAAAGGTAAAGTAACGATACTTCTAAATTTTAACAACGAAGCTTCGATTGTCGGATCGAATGTTTGTTAGTTAAATTACCTTCTAATAGATTGTTTTTTTTTATGGATTTGTAACGAAACGACAGATGAAAGCACTAAGTACAATTAAACAGTGGTAATTTGGTAGTGAGGATTGTGTTTGATGGTCTTACTCGTAGCTTTAGCTCTAAGCGCAAATTCAGCTGGATCAGTCGTATCGAATTGATGTAGGATAGCCAATTCTGGCAATTTTGGTTTCAACCAGTTTACGTCAGCAGGGATATCGTGGGCGGCTAATTAATTAACTGATTAATAACATTTAGTGGGATTAGAACCAAAATTAGAAATAAGGATTTGCTAAAGTTATTTTATATGTAAAGCACATACTTTACTTTATTCAAAACTTTAATAATGGTTTAAATTTATAATAACTAGGTACTTAGTACAATTATTTTAAAAGTTAAAAAAAATAATTTGATTACGAGCAGGACTTGAACGTGCAACTTTCTAGTTAAATACACCAGGCGCTCTGCCAACTGAGATAATTATCGTCAACAAAATGCAATTAATATAAAATAGTCTGATATCTGATATAATTGTTTTAGAATAATAACCTTCGTGAGTCATACTAATTACATGAAATATTGATACGGCTTTACTCACGCATTGATTTCGGGAATGCCCGACTAGTTTCGAACTCAAACGGAGTCCATTTTCAGTGAGGAGTGAGTTCCGCGACGCCGCCGCGTATACACCCGCTCTTGAAAATGGACTCCGTTTGAGTTCGAAACTAGTCGGGCATTCCCGAAATCAATGCGTGAGTAAAGCCGTATCAATATTTCATATAATAATTGTTTTATTTTAATTTCGTCTTTATTTATAGGTACTGTTAAGGTGGCAAATAGGCGAACAGCCAGCCTTATGGTAAGTGGTTACCGAAACCTTTTTAACAGCAACTGTACGAAGCTGTCTTCAAAAGGCGGCGATATAATCGTCCAGTGATTTTGTATGTAAACGCCGCGATTCTCTCGCTCATGGAGACGGCCCCTAAAAGTTATCATCCACTACTTCTCCACACTAACCTCCATTTCGTCATTAGAAGCAATTAGTACATTAATATGCATGTATTCATCGCCAAGAACCGATACACCTGAAGTCGATTCAATTGCTCTGGTAACCCCGTAAGTAAAAAAAGCGTGACGTTGCAAACATTAGTAAATAATATATTCAGATGCGCTATTAACACGTCGGGTACGCACGCAAGTAAGTATGACGAGAGCCAAGTCGTCACGATGGAAAATGCACGTGTAATACGCATTATTACATGTCTACATATACAGGGTTTTTTGTAAAACACCAGCATACTTCAAAGGGGTCATTAAACTCATCATTATGAACAACTTTTACTATGGGACCAACCCTGAAATCGCAAAAAAAAATCAGCTGTTCCATACATTTATGTTCACAGACTCAACAAAATGTATGGAACAGCAGATTTTTTTTCGCGTGTAGTTTAGTGTAATGACCCCTTTTAAGGATGCTCGTGTTTTACAAATAACCCTGTATAACGTAAAAGCTCCTATTAACGACCCCCTAAAATGTGTACTCTATTAACGATCTAATTTTTTAATCACTCATATTAGACATAATATAGGGTTCCAGAAAATAATACCTTAAAAATTAGTTACGTATTTTTGTTGGACAACAAATAGAGTAAAGTTTGTGTGTTTAAATAGCCAGTGAAAGAAATAATTTGACAATAAGTGGGACGCGCCCGAAGCGGACGCACATTTCATAGTGTCGCGTCTCCAGCCACGTAAGTACACCTAAATATTACTTAAGGAAAATAACACACTAAAAATGGATTTGTATTCTTGCTATCACATTACAACTGTAACTTATATATTCGTTTTTTAAACTAACTCTTAATATAATACTTTTTATTGGTTTTTGTGTTATAAAATCATGTTTTAATTTTAGGCGGTAATAGAATCCAAATTTCAAAACTTGATTCTAATAACGACCCATGGCGTTGTTAAATTTTGAGAACATTTTGTTATTTTAAAATAATATCTATTATAAACTAGCTCATTAAATTTTATTTTTTTCTTGTTCAATTCTTAAAATAATTTTACTTCGTTAGATCTATTAACGACAAAGCTATTTCTTAAAGTTTTTGTGTAAAACTCGATTCAACGTTAGACAATATCCCTATTATTATAATGATATTGTACTGTAAATAACCTTTATTATCTTAATTAAAGACTAACTGACATTAAAATAAATAATATAGCAATGAGATCGAATTTAACAGTATTCCATAAAGCAGATATTTTATCTGTTTGTTATAAATTTTATTGGTCGCTAATAGAATATTGTAACCTTTATACTTGATTCTATTACCGACTCACAGCTATGACGATATTTTTGGTAGGTAAAAAAAAAACAAAATGTATATTTTTGAACAAATTGGTTTATTTCTTGCATACGTGACGTTTCGAGAGATTTTGTCATAATAATATATTAATGTAAAATAATATTTGCTATCCAGTTTCATTCATGGCTTCATGGAATTGGCTATATTTCTTAAGTTTTTAAATCAAATAAAAATGGCGGGACGGAATGGGGGACATTTAACTTTTTAAAGCTTCTTCCGAAGAATTAAATTCTATATCTCTTTAAAGATTGTGTTCTTTTATAGAATCATGGAACCGCAGAATCGCAAGCAGTGTGCCTCTGCTCAACTAGAAGCTGCGCTTTTAGCTATAAATGAAGGGACCAGCTCATATACGAAGCTTCAAAAACCTAGGTATGGCATACCGAGGACAACTCTGCGTGACAAGAGGAATAATAATTATTTGAAGACTGTTTTCTGAGACTGATTATACTTTTTATTAATTAAAATAACAAAAAATGAGTGCTCTAAGCGTTGCAATAAATAATTATGTTCATATTGTAATAGTGTTGATCTCTTAACTATTGTTAATAAATATCTTTAAAACTTTTTTTTTTTAATTTAATATAGAAGTAGTGAGAACGTCGGAGCGGTCGGTAAAAGAAGTAGAAAAATCGGTAATAGAATCTTGCCGCATTCTATGGGTCGGTAATAGAATCAACTACTCTTTTGGATTAAATAATTATTTAGTAATTACTGTGTTATTGAATATTGAATTTAAGTACTGAATCGCAAAGAATACTTCGTGGAGATTAATTATAAATTATAACATCTTTCCTAACATAACAGCTTATATCTATTTTTTTAGAGTGAATCCTAAGACAGCTAAAACTGGCGGTAATAGGAGCTTTTACGTTACACAGTCTGTGTCAGGCCACTGCTGGACATACATGAGTATGAACCGCTTCTCTTACGCATCCAGCATTACTTATTTTGCGCGCTCATTAGAAGGTATTTGCCCTTAATCATATGATTTTTTTACACAAATTGGTTAGCTTCAACCAAACGTCGCGTCTTACGACTCCTTTTTCCTCTGCTCGGAACGAACGATTAACTATTCTTCTTTACATTCATTAATTCTACATCTATTTACTTTCCTCAAGCGCACCTTTCTTTCCGAATTTAAAATTTCTAATAAAGTAGGAAAACACGATGTGTAAAGAATCCATGAAACAAAAGCTAAAAGTGATTAAAATCTCTGTATGTTTGAGATTTTTTTTCATACCTACTCGAAACATTGGTAGCTATGACATTTTAGGACCGTTACCATGGAAACGTATAAAGATGGTAGTTAATAAGTTTGTCATGAATACTGATTTACTATTATTACCATT
This sequence comes from Protodeltote pygarga, assembly GCA_936450705.2. Taxonomy (NCBI): domain Eukaryota; kingdom Metazoa; phylum Arthropoda; class Insecta; order Lepidoptera; family Noctuidae; genus Protodeltote; species Protodeltote pygarga. Next base: position 5,565,855 of record OW388249.2, on the reverse strand, counting down.
ATTTAGTGAATTCCGAGACACAATCTGAGGATCGTTTATTTGCCGAACAATGGGACACGCCCATATCCACCAGAGAGCCGGCTCTTTATGAAATGTGACTTCCGTTTGTCCATTCCAAAGATATTGTTTTATATTTCTATGATCCATTCAAACATTTTAAAGTTTAAAAATTCGTTTCCATTTTTGATTTATCAATTGTCCTACCTGTAATTGTCTGGATGAAAAATAGTTTAAGATTTTAATTAATTTTGAAAAATTCTACATAACCATAAGTATATAGTTATAGATGTAGGTACTTATCATTATTTCTTACTTATTAAAGCATAAACCATCTTGGCGCACTTTTTACACGAAAAATTTATTTACACAAAACAACAAAGTTATTTATCGTCGCTTAAACTCTTTTGAATATAATTGCTTTTAAAAAAACTTTTTACTTTTTTCAACAACTTTTTCGTGTAAAAGTTGAAGCAAGATTGTTTACAGTTTAAGAAAAGTAAGAATAAATAAAGCAATAGCAGTAGAGCTGCATGAATATTAATTTCTTACATTACAACATAGTAAAATATGTCAATTAAGTTATAAAATATAAAGTTATTAATACCTATATTACCTATATTTAATTAATCGAATAGAACGATGAGTTACTACCGCTCAGTTAAGACGCAGGCGTTATCAATTAGAAAAATAGAGCAAGAAGTTAATAGCGCTAATTAATCTGTATGTCCATTCATCAATTAGGTAGTCTGGTGCCAACGAGTGCTCTGAATTCTATACGATTCCATATTTACAGTGTGTTAGTTGGTTGTTTTCACAACGACCGTAAACATCAAGTATGTTCGACGGGAGACCACACGATCGGGTTATAAAATTTACAAATTCCATTTCTAGGCCGTATCTCAAATGTAATAATATTGCATCCAAATATCTACAAAATACTTTTCTTCAAAAACTTTGCGACTACTTTTAACTAGTGACCCCAAACGTTCATCAAGTAAATATTATGCTGTATAAATTCGAGCCCCCTTTGAAAAAATAAGCACAACCTCCTCAAAACAAGAATTAATTATGGCCAGCTCGTGACTCGTGTGATATCTCGTGTGAGAAAACTACTTTTAAAATTCTTAACAATTTCAAATTTTCGTTTAATATTTAAATGTTACGTGTGAACTTTACAATAATTTTCCATTCCCACCATATTTGTCCCAGATGTATAAATCCGTTTTTCAGATTCAGTAGGGTAATTATTATTGGTGGCTGCTGTCCTAAGATATAAAGTTAACATTTTGACTACGACAGCATTCTAATTTTTTTAAAGTAATTAATAAAATAAATTTACTGAAATTTGGACTTGCATTTTTGACCTAAAGATAAAAGAGAAAGATTTCAAAATATTTGTTTTAATACTTTTAATCCTTGAATAAGCTTTTTAAGAAGTGTCCCGTTAAAGAGTTCTCACGGTCACACCATTTCTACATTTATATCAACAATACACGTATATACATACTAAAATAATTCATATTTTTAAGGGTTGGGTACTAGGTTTTTAAGCGTTTTATGATTAATCATTAATCATTAGTCTAGTTTTGTCATAAAAAAATTGCAAACTATAGTAACTATGTTAATACAGATAACGTTTTGTTTCCCTCCAACATCTTTTAGCACGACTTGTGCAAATTTAATTTAAGAACTGTCCTAGCATTTCTTTGTTGTATGGACAACCTACGCACGTACTTGTGAACATCAACGGTCTCGGATGACTTGTCTGATTGCACGCGCAGTATTGGTATTGGTGGTGTAATTGGTACGTCTGAAATACCTACCTATCATCTAGTTATGACACATGCTCACGTTGCGTGTTGCGTTAGGTAAGCGACAGCTTAAATACATAGGTACCTACATACAAATTACTCTATCAATCAGTACCTACCTAAAACAATTGTATTTGCTACAAAATAATGTTTATGAGATAATTATAGAAATTAGTTTTTATTTTGTACTTTAGAAGATACGGGATAACGAGGAATTGTTTCCGATGCGGGCTCTTATCAATACTAAACTTTCTAAATAGATAATAGCATTGTGAACTCAATTCAGGTGATTGCTGCACATTTTAAATAGTTATTGAAAGTTTTAAACCGCCTAGACTATGCATAATTTGAAACAACATCAATTTATATAACACCTTATTGTAAAAAAACTGATTCAAACGAAATTAAATTCGTTATTATTTTTTCTGTAAAATATCCAAGCTAGTATGCAGCATGATGATACCTATCACTGTGCAGGTAGATACCTACTAGATTTGTGCTTGCGTATAGCTATCGCGTCATAGTTATGACTGCCCAAGCTAAACTTTAGCCAGGAGACCTTTGACAGTAACTGTCAAAGGCAGGTGTGCTCCATCGTAGATCACCACAACACCGCCCCATTAGGGTACCTACCATACATTTTTATGCAAGTCCATCTTGCCTAAATAGTACTAATATAGATAGTACCTAATACAACAATACACACATTAGTTGTACATTTTTTATTACTTTATTGTAATATCTAAAAGTTTGCTAGGCTTGACATGTTGTTAGGTGTAGGCATAGAAATATTAAATAAGGGTGTAGGTTACGTTCGTGGTCAAACAAATACATGCTTTTTTTATTACAAGTATTATATTACACACCTAGAAAGGTCTAAATGAAAACGACAACAATTTTCTTTAAGTACCAACCTAAACAGATTTCGTAAACAGATATATCTTTTATAAATTACGATGGAGTGCCTCCTCTTTTCCGGTAATGCCAATGCGATACAATAAACAAGTCGTAAACAAATACGTTGATAGAATCCGAATAAAATTTTATTTTGTTTGTATTTGTGGGTACTGCCGTACATCAACGAGGAAATTTTCAGAACAAACCGGCAATTAGGTTAATGTTCTGATTCGATATCTGGATTCGCAAACGTACCGACCCAATTTAATCCACTTTTCGCCAAGTGATAGCATATATGTTCAAATTCAAGGCTTTCCGACTGATAGCACCAAATTTATTGTCCTGATAACCATTACTAATAGGAAATCTATAGATAAATAGGCCAATTTAGGCGCGAGTCGCGACTTGCGACTGATTGTCATGATTGTTAGACTTGACGTTTGTTCAATCAAGCTAACAATATACAGCTTCAAGGCTCTGGACTCATTGGCTATCAGATGTAATTGATTTGTTATTTACTTTGCTGGAGTATCCAGGGGCGTTTTTACCCTAGGGCCAATAGGACCAAGGCCCCGGGCGACAGGTTGCGAGGGGCGGCGGCGCAATCGCACCTCGCACTCAACTTTGTGCGTCTTTCTTTTTGATTTTATATACCAGCGTAATTTAAAAAAGCCTACCCAATTAAGTAACAAAATCTAAAAGTTATTTTGGTTGTAAGTTTTATAGACATCAAAACGCTATACTGAGCGATAAACCTTACACCTACGGCACTGAGTATCACTGGGTTTGCAAAATTCCAAGTTACTATTACCAAGAGCAATGGTACCATACTACCGTTACATTATCTTTAGTATACTGGCATTTACCTTTATCTACCGTACGTGTACATTATGAAACTAAATTATGTTTTTAGTTTAGGCTGTCGATTTAACTACACACTTTTTGCATTAGATGCCTACTGACCATATCAAAACAAAATCGTTACATAATGGGCCGTTCAAAAAAACGGATAGTCATCTCTTATGTTGAGTCATTCTACGTTTTTCCTGTAATTTTTTGGCTATCCGTAGTCTCGTGAAGCCAAGGCCAGTGGGCGATGATGGAGCAAAACCACACAATTTGGATTTTGTTGGTCATGCCCCACAAAAGAACTTGCTGCATTAACGACAACATTGATGTAGATCGCGACGAATCTAATGTCTTCCTGATTGCATTAGTTATACCCTCTTTACGAATCCTTCATAACTATACATATAGACTGTTATCTAATAAATAACTGTCAACAAGTGTGGAAGTAATTATTTATACGCAATCGACAGTACTTTTAATAATAACTAAGCTATTATATCATTCGTAACCTTCAAAAGCAATAAGGGCGGAGTGTCCCTTTCATAACGGCTAATGTCCCTCTAATGCTATACAATTTCCGCCAGCCGCAGCCAACGACTTCCTCCGATATCAGATGCATTAGTGTTCGCAAAAAATATTGCCGCAAACGTACCTCGCATGGATACTAGGAAAATTATTTGCAAAACCATGACGCGGGTTTATTTATTGAAATAAGATTGTCTTTAACTACCGCTGTGTCTTACGATAATTGTAATCCATTGTTTTTGCAACATTGTCACTTATCAAGATGAATTTTATGTAATGAAACATTAATTCCCGTGGGAATTTATTTTGCTATATTGCAATACCATGTTTATGTTGGAAGATCCAATTTCGTGCTTAAGTGATATCAGATTACTAGCAATGTACATTAGCCTATTACAACTTGTTGTTTATTTATTGCAATGCTGAAGCTTATGCTATCATGTTTTAGATATTTTCTTATTAAGATTGAAAAAGTCGATGAGGCCTCGCCACAAATTTATGATTTAAAAAGTATCATTTCAGAAGACTATTGTCGTAATATAAATTATAGATTTCTCTATTTTAAAGATCCTGTTAGCTATATCAAAGACATAGTGAAGTACCTGAGCATTGAGGTCTAGCGAGGCGTGTCTCGTAGGCACATTAACGTGGTTCCGTAGCCACTCGACCCGGTTGCCATTGTGGCCGCGACAATGCTGCGACAAATCGACCCTTTGTTGTCACTCAACTTGCGACACGCGACTCACGACGGAGACTATTCTTCAGTCGCTCTTTATGATCGCATTGCATGCATATGAGGCAGGGAAGTCCAGGTAGGTCGATAATCAACAACAATTGGCTCTTGAATGACTGAACCGCATGTTTTATTCGGTATTAAGTAAGATTCTTGATTATGAAGTTATTATATAAGAAAAAGTAATAGTATAAGTAGACACTACATTGTGTAGATGCACACGGAATTGTTACTGGTAGTGTGCTAAGCTTGACATTTAACATTGAAACTAGAGGGCTTTCTCTCTTACCCCCTTATCGACCCCCTTATATTATAAAGCAGCTTGAAATAGCAGCAGTTGATTGAACGCCAGTCCCTATTGATGACATCTTACGTGAGAGTAAATATGCGATTTAAAAAAATAATAATATTAAAAAAAAAAAACCTACTTTTGAAGCTGAACTGGACGAAAAAATGTATAACGAGTAATATAAAAATAAGTTGCTGAAGGCTTCATTCATTGTTTGCATCTCATATTATCTTACGAAAGAGACGCTTCCTCTTACGTTATCATAATTTAAACGATCTCGTTCACGTAAAACTTTTGTCGCAGACGTCATTAAATTATGTGAAATTTTTTCTTATTCTCAGTCGCTAGTTGAAGGGTTTAACCATCCGAATACACCTGAACAATAGTAATGTGTGTAATTTTAATAGAATTTGGCGTAAGTGTGGAGTCGCCCTTCAAGAGACGACTCAATAAATTACTTAATTCTCGCTGATGACGTAACTTTAGATGAAAAAAAAACCGGTGAAGTGCGAGTTAGATCGTGAACCGAAACAAGTGTTCTACGGAACAGTATTATATTTTATCTTAGTATATGTATTTATATATTAAGTATATTATTATACCTAGTTTAAAAATGTCTTCGGGCAAAAGTGAAAATGAAAAAGCTTTTCCGCCTGGCTCGAGCCGCTTAAGCGTCAATAAATGTGGGGAGAGAGACCCTTACAGTAACATTTTTATGTACATCATACTACGTACAAAGTAACCGAATGCAGATAAAACTCCTTAGGCAGAGTTGCCAACTTGCCATTAGCCGATTACTAAGACTGTTACCGTATTTGACAATCGAGTCCCGTATTGCTGTCTCGATTGTGGTAGAGCTTGTTTATTTTACTACATAGTGAATTGCAAACCTACAAAATATACACTAAAAACAATAAATATATTGAAAAAGAATTACTTTTCTTCTAAAAATATGTGAAAACGTTGCGAAAAGCTTTTTAAGTAACCTACCTAAAGAATAGTCGGAAAATTTCAATAAACCAAATCAGATCCCATATTCAATTCCATAATGAAAAGATGCAAAGTAAAGTGAGGAAGGTGTTTTACCATCTTGCATGCAAACTTGAGACGTTATTACGACGAGCGGTAAATTCGGCGGAGTTAGCTAAGTTCCTTCGAGAAAGTTCTCTTATCTACATAAGTACCAAAGTGAACGTGAAGAAAAATTCACAGAGCTAGAGATGTTTGTTATAAATCATAATAGAACGGAACCATGTCCCATCCGAGACGTTGTACAAAAAACTTTGCGGTAGAGAGAAATTATGAAAAAATGAGAAATTTTGAAATCGGATTGTCGTATATTTTTTAATGTCGTGTTAAATTCGTGTGCTTTTTAATTGTATTTTACTTTGTGGTAGCTCTTCATCGTGCTGCTGGCCACCGTTAACAACATGTGTATAAACGCAACTATACACAAATTAAAATAATATCAAGCACAGTTAACTGGATAATTTTGGCACCATATTATTGAGTTGCCTTCACTGAATAATAAGCACCGAAAATATAAAACTTTTACTAACGACAATGTAGGATCACGTAAAACGTGTTTTCACGAAAATGCGAGAGGCAAAAAATGGCATAAAGACAATCGCTTTGTGCTTTCTGACTGATAGGTACGACACTAATCTAGTATTTTCCCGAAAACGCGAACTGAATCTCGCGTTTTCAAGAAACAGCTAGACTATGTTAGATTTATTACGTTATATTATATTGATTATTATATATGAGACTATAGATATCTATGTACACAGCAAGTTAAGCCATTAGTCAACGTTTGACCAAGACCCCAAAATTGCCATTGTGCACAGCTGTCACATTTCCGCATTTCTTTTGCAAAATGAACCCACCACTAAATGTTTCCTGTAACTTATGAACCATGCCCCCGGGCCGGAAAAACGCCCTACCTATTTAGTTTGTGTGGACTCGAGGGACCTATCCCTTTATTAAGATTACATACGGTCCACTGTGTGCCTCCGATGTTTGTTTGAAATCGTGACCGACCCCACAATTACATTCAGAAGCCCTTCCGACCGCGCTACTCTTTTTTGAAACACGAATTTAATGAAACTGCAAATAATTCTTGTGTAAAAAAAAAAATTTTAATAAAAAATAAAACCGACTTCAAAAGGAACTAAAAAGCTTGAAATAACTTTAAAACGTTTTGGAGTCGGTTCCAAGTCAAGTTCTTAATGAGAAGGTTAAAGAGGCTAGAACTTGACTTGGAACCGACTCCAAAACGTTTTAAAGTTATTTCAAGCTTTTTAGTTCCTTTTGAAGTCGGTTTTATTTTTTATTAAAAAATTTTTTTTTCACGATTTTTAGTGGTGCCTAAAATTAATCCCCCTCCCAGACTTTCGTGAGGCTAATATTTGAAATCCTTATGAAAAGCCCATTCAAACGATACCTCACACGATATTTTTTATCTTGGATGATTATAGGAGGGCTGACCACGTATCCCCCCTCTTCCTCTTTACTCGTCAGCCATCGACTGCACGTATAAACAAAGCAATATTACTTGTTACGACAATTCTGCTATAATCCTACGAGGAGTTCCGTTTCATATCTCGTAAGTTCATGATCAGATCACGATAATTTTTCTATGGGACCACCTCGGGAGTATACCCTTTTGATTACAAAAAGAATTTTGAAAATCGGCCCACAACTGAAGGAGTAATCGCGTAACAAACATACAAAAAAATAAAAAAAATAAAAAAAAAACATACAGACGAATTGAGAACCTCCTCCTTTTTGGAAGTCGGTTAAAAAATATTATTAAGTATTAATTTATAAAAAAATAAAATTAACTCAGAAAATTGAAACTTTTTATAAAAAAAGTATGGAAATACGTTGAATTAAGAACCTCCTTTTTTGTCAGTTAAAAAAAAAATATGTTTTCAGCTGGACATGAACGTTTTGCGTCTACTAATTTATTTATTTGGTAGATAAAAAGCATAGTTCTAGAATTCTAGCTAGTCGAATAAATTGATAAGTGGGTAGGTTTAAAACTAAACTATTTGGTCTTAGACTTAACCAAGGTTCCAATAATGGCGTCGATTATTCTCAGTTTTTGCTACGTGGACACCATGATTGATATCCTGCAGGCACGCAGGACCCATCACAGATTGTTACGCGTCATTAGACTAGTACGGCTAATCGCTGGCTGGCGTTGCGTGCACGCATCACGCTCGGTCAACTTCAGGCTTATTATTAGAGTAACAAGTATCAGGTTTCTTCAACCATTGTTTTGTTCATATGGCGACATCGGAAATCGTTGCCTAAACAATCAGAGATGTGATTACGTTCGTAGCTTGAGTTACGATAATTTTGCGGACATGACAATCAATTGAAGAGTTATATCTTAGCGTTGCTACAATTCGGGTCGGCAATATTAGGCATAGCCGGGCGATAGAATTGAATACATAATCAAAAATGGTTCGACAAAAAGGCCGTTCGGATTGCCCGCGTTAACACATTTTTGGTTTATTATAATCGGCACAGAGCCGGTCGACTTACTATGCGTTTATTAAGCTAAGCCGAACAGTACTACGAGATAGCAAACTACGCATTTAAACTGTCATTTTTGTGAGACGTAATATCTATATCGACCCAGTCCTTCCCAAAAAGTTCTCCAATCTCTCTCTCTTCCATTTTCTCTCTTTACTAAAACTGTCGGTATTTACAATCTCGTACTAAAGATACTCCTTCTGAGTTCAAATAAACCTAGGCAGTTTTAACAATCGAGCGACCTATGTGAAATATGAACGTAATGTACCTAGAAGCTTCCTCAGGTCGAATTCGTTGTTCAAATAAAAAAATGTCACAACAAAAATATTAAGTTTAAATAATAGTCGTCACAGTTCATTTTGAGAAACGGTAGTTGGGATTGTTTTTCATTACCTAAGTAGGTAAACTATTTAAATACTTAGTAGGTAAAAGAAAGGCGTTACAAATATGTATGTTATCGTACATTTTGGCCGTAACATAAATTGCATTATAAATTGTACTCATAATACATAATTATCATTAGTATTCATTAGGTACGAGTATGCGTGCAGTAACTCGTAGGCTCACAGTGTTGTGAATATAAACATTTTATGTTCGAAGTAGGTATACCTACGAGAAACAAAATATTAATTAGTTATGTCAAGTAGTCAAAATCAACTGTACTTAATTCATTTAATTATATACCTACTGTAGGTACCTAGGTACTCCTTCTCCGTATCATAAACATTAATTTAACTTAACTTTTTAACTATGTAATTTCAAATTTCACATTCCCCTTCGCAATATGCTTGAAAAGGGGTAAAGTTTTCTCTCTACGTATTATATTATGATTTGTTAAAAACAGTTTCCCTCTTCATTATAAAATCAACAGATTAAACGCGGAAAATGAAAATATTATTTTCATAGAGGAATATTGCCACATTTATCATGCAAATCCCAAGTTACCAATGATCGTAAGGCAAGACCATACAAAATTGGCCAGGGGAGGCCTCACCTAAAAGGGTTCCTATGTTATTTTCAAAGTAATGGCGGAAAGTAGGGGAATAATTTCTCCTGTTGAATATAAATATTGTGTACACGACCCGAGCGACGCGCCGTACAAATTGTGTAAATAAAATAATTATTAATATTTCTAAAAAGTAACTTTTGGATTTAATTCAATGTCAATAAAGCAATAACAAAAAAAATGTAGAAAGTAAATAGGTAGGTTGCTATGAGAAATAGTAATAAGATAAGTAGACCATAGAGTTAAAAATGTATAGGTACCTACAACAGAGCCCCAAAAAAAAAGAACAAAGTAATGCCTTGGCTGAATGGGTTTACTAGAAGATTATTATTTTATTATTCTGCAGGTACCTAATTAGTAACAAGCACCTAATCTTTAAACAAAGCCTTGCACCTGCGCGTGCTTTCCCAACTGAAACTAAACAAGTCGTTGACACTCATTCATTTAGCTTATCATGTAAACATTGTTTCGACACGTTGATAAAACATACTCGTATCTTGTATCCTGTGGGCTGTGAGGCTGTAAAGTGAGAAAGGAGACATAAAGAAACAAGATAATTTCGACACGTGTGCCTCCGCAAACATTTACCTAAGTAGGTACCTACATTAAACTGTAATTTAAAGCTGCGGTTAGGCAGAAGCTACCTACCTAGATTATGCGGTACTAGAACGATCGCTTGATACTATTTATGTAGGTACGCATCGGCATAGTAAACCGTGTAAAAGCAAACAGTCGGCAAAGGCTACTAAGTTTTAACTAACTAACTATAGTCAGTTACGTGTTCCCAAACAGTCGCCGCGAACGCGCCGCTCAGTATCAAGGTCATTGACTGTGTATCGGTATCGACCGACGCGTCATACACTACGCGCGCTGATTGGTTCAGTCGGCAGCGGCAGAACGAAGCGTTATGCTATAATCGGGTTGCCATTTTATTTTCCAAAAATTCCTCCATTCTGCTTAATTATTAAATTTTATACAGTTCTCATACTACAATTCAAAATAACAAGTTATTTAATGTCATCAAAAATAATATACCTATAAAGAAATGAATCACTTTTTGTTATTTTAGTACTCACAAACTTTTTGAGATTTTTATTTTTAGTTCTAGCTGTATATTTTGAAACAAAGAAGAATTTGTATTTTATTTAATATTTATACTGGAAGTAGGTACCTACAGCGAGGCGAACATTATAATTAAATATGTATTTCGTTATTTTAGTATTTAATTAGGTACGTACTACTAAGCTGAGGATTTCTTATGCAAATATAAAAAATATAATCAGAAATAAAATATTTATAATAGATACTTACTTACAATAATTTTGACACTAAAAGAATACAATAACATAGCTTATCAATCTAGTTTAAGTCCTATCTAGGGACCTACTACTTGACGCTCAACCCAAATTTCCATTAGTACTTCCGTAGTAACTATTAATTAATCTGTGCTAGTACTTACCTAAGATTTTTGCAATAAATATGTATACCTAGCATACTTATCTGTAGATAAATTATTAGTAAATTTATTTTTGGATAAAAAATTTAAGATTATGAACATTACCTGCATATAGTTAGCTACGTACCCATTTCGACAACTTACGTCCATACACTAGCAACACCGGTAAACTCGCAGCCGTGGGCCGGCCGCGGGTGGGGACGCGGGCAGGTAGTCGGAGTGAGCCAGTTGCAATGAGAGCTGTTTATTTTATCGTCAGTCGCCGTTCTTTTTAAATGATGACAACTACATTCAATTCTAAACAATTCATTAAGGAAATACAGAGCAGACCATGTCTGTGGAATGTGACACTTAAAGAATACACTGATAAAGTTGCCAGACAAAAGGCGTGGCATGAAATTGGACAAAATATGTATAAAGACTGGGCGAACTTGGAAGACAAAGATCAATGCAATAAGAGTAAGTATTTTTTATTTACCATAATATCTGTTGCGTAATAATGAAGGCTATTTAAACGTCAAAATCGTCAAAATTTCATTTAGCTTGCCCTTATAGTTGTTTGGTTCAAATTAGGTAGGTAATTGAAATTTTACTTTCTACCTGTTGACAGATTGATCAGATATTTTTATTTCTGATGACTATACTTTCAATTTAAAATATTATTCAGTATTGACATTGTAAATTCAAGATGGCCGCCGTTACAAAATGGCGGATTACATTTTTTTCCAAAACCCCCTGAATGTGGGTATCAAATGAAAGGGCTTGACTAGTAGAATACTGTACACTATGACAAATTTCTAATCTAAGATGGCCGCCGCATAAAAACTAAAAACTAATTAAGTATGTAAAAACATATTTTTTTAAGTTAAACGGTTTCATTAAATAAGTACTAAAAGCTAAAAAATAATTCGGTAGGTCCTAGGTACTAGTCATTACTGGTTCACTGTTCATAAAAATTTCACGCGCCCCACGTTTTGGTATATCATGATGTATTGATGACTTATAAATAGTTACCTACACTACCTACATTGCTTTTTATTTCAGTAAGAGATATACAGAAAAAATGGAAAGGACTGCGTGATTATTTTACTAGGGAAAGAAATAAAAACTTCGTGGTAAAAAATGGGACACGAAAAAAGCGGAAGGCACCATATTTAGATATGCTATCTTTTTTAAGTGTAAAGAAAAAAACTTTGCACGTTCCTCAGAATAATCAATCTACAGAAACTATGGCCTTCACAGAAATAGAAAGCCATCAATCTACTTTCGCCCCTACTCAAGAAAAACAGATTATAATGCCATCTACTCAAGACACGATGACAAAACAACCAGAAATGATGATGAATCCACAAGATGATCCAGATAGAAATTTCTTATTAAGCCTTTTACCAGATATGAAATTGATGACTTCTAATCAAAATTTTGACTTCAGATTTGAGGTGATGACATTAATCAAGAATATTAAATATAATCAACCTACTACAGACTTTTACTACAATACTCCTGGGCCATCATCGTACGATCAGCAACTACCTAATTACAGGTCTACCATAGAAGCTGAAATCGATATAATATCAAATGAATCTATAGCTTCTTCTTCAGAAGACATAAAGGATATATTCGAAGAGTCACCAAATAATAGTCCTTCAAAATAATTAATTAATTAAGTACTTGAGTTTGTTTTGTCTATTATTTGAATAATTAATTGACACGTCAAAGTATTAATTGGAAATAAAGTAATTTTGCAAAAAATTTAAAGTATTTTATTACTAATCGAATCACTAATCCGTCAAGATAGGCTGTTATCGTTATTCTCCTCGTAAATAACCTAACTCTCACACGGTGTCTCATTTTGGATTGGCCAGAACATGCCATAATATATCATTTTTCCTGGCATTCCTGCAAAAGGACTATTAGGGTTGAAAGGGACACAATTTTTGTAAGGGCAAGACAACTTTTAGGTATAATAAGAAATACTTAGGTATTTTATATTGACAATCAGAACTCCTAATACAAGTTAGTAATTTTAGTTAGAGTAATAGACCTGTTTTTACTCTTCCGGAAAGAAATAGACATACCTATACGACTCATACATACTTACTAGGTACGTCTCACTAAAACTATCTGTTCACATGGTTTGCCAACTAAACTAGGGGTGCGGACCGATCATTAGCTGTCTTATTCGTGCATAATCTTTATTGTTTTCATATGCGCCAGTGTTGCCTATCCCCAATCAGGAAACCTCCGCTAAAAGATTGTTTCGGTGAGTGCTCTCAAAGGTGACTACCTAAACTGAGACTATAAGACACACATCTCGCTCTCAAATTATGTGGAAGTAGGTAGGTACTTATGAAGCTGCCATCTTCCAAACTAAGGAAGTATGAAAATAGTCTGTAGTGTGGAGTGACAGCGTCGACGATGCGCCGCCGTTGGTCACGCGACCGTCTTCCGTCCCTTTATGAAACTGCTCGTAAGTCGTATCTAACGCGCAGCCATTGTTTATGTTTGAAAAACCACGGGGAAAGTTTCACACAACAATTATATTGATCAGTCAGATGGTGTTCAAGGAAACTGAATTGTTATGGAAGAAAAAACCTAAGAGAAAAATCTAACATTGTTTGCAACGAAATAGCTATGTAAAAGGATTCTCATAGCAAACTGCAGAAAGCTGTTGATTGCTGCTTTAATGCTGGTGGTACCAAATTAATCACAGTGAGGAACGAAACTATAGATACCTCTCCCCCTACCTAAGTTACCTAGTGTCATGGGCACGAAAAATTTTCATCTACCCCGATCAATAATAAATACAACATTCAATTTATATTAGATTTACGTTTCGGGGACATAGCAGTGGTCTAAGGGTAACCAAGGAGACTGCAAAGTTTTCGAAACTACAATAACTACCTACACGAAAATTGATCGTTTTAAAAAAGTTTTAAAAGCAGCTTCGTTATGTACAGTAATCTTGAATACTTACCTAAGACATTAGTATTTATAACGATTTTTATTTAAAAAAAATAATTAAAGTTAAAAATATAGAAAGTAGAGACTCTTTTGATGTGATGTATTTATGTTACCCGCAATGCATGTAATTTCAGGGAATAAATTAATTACAAGAACTCAGTTGCACCTTTGCACAAGTGACCCCGTGCTTCCGTCCAAAATTTTGTGGAGGAACACCATGTGGTTTTTAGTCCGTGCTAGTCGGACATAACTCCCTCACCCTCACCTATCCCTGGAAGCGGGGTAGCCATAAAGGGTTTTTCACCACTCGTATCAAAATAGTGCTACTGAGTCCCTACTTACCTACAGACGTTAAGTCGTAAAAATAATCAAAGCCTGTCACACAAGTGTACAAACTGTAATTCAACTTAGGTACTAGTCGGAAGTTAAATGTAAATTTTGCTTTGCGTTTACTAGCGCCATCTTTTGAATTCTGTTCATAATACAACGAAACTCGGAAACGTCATTAGTCCATTATGCTACGACAGCGCGAGGCGAGTGCTTTATAATGCAGCTTAGATTGTTTTGCACTAGATGGCGTGTTCATATTGAATAATTTTCCATCTTTGGAATCTTGTTTAGTTAGAAGGTAGAGTTGGAGGTTTCTTTATTTCAAATTCTCTTTTGTATTTTTGAACAAAAATCTTTTGGCCATCATCTACCTTTAGGCATGGTATAAGAATATTGCCGTGCCCACTGCCCGTCACAATTTGTTAATGATTTCCGTTTAAAAGTAAAAGTTTAGTTAACGGCTTTGCCCGCCTCCTATGTATTACTCTTGGCCATGGTCTATAAGATCTATCTGCTTGCCAAGTTTAATCCAAATACGTTTAACAGTTTACATAAAGGTGATTGATTAAAAAACGTCACAAACCGAGAAGTAAGAGGCCGCTATGTTACGACGATGTTGTTTCTTCCTAAAATACAATATAACATGACATGCTAGGGATGAGATGCCACACACGTTACGATATTACAATATATATTGAGTTGCACAATATTGCTCCACACGCTCCATGTTACGTGTTTATGTAGGTGACTATCCAAAAAGGCCTTTAGTGAAGCAATGAGGGTATCATTACTATATAATATTTCACTGTTATCTGCAAAGATAAGTACCTACATAATTAAATATATATTCCTTCAATTCATCAGTTCTTGTAGGTATGTGAATGTCTAATGGGTCAAATAAAAGGTTGATAACAGAACAATGTGGTAGAGATTAAGTTCTTGATAGTGCTTAACTGTGATATCAGTGAGATGAGAATATGGAGCAGATACCTACTAATAAGAATAATAGGTGTAGGTACCTAACAAAATAGTTGAGTACAATTATTGCTACCTTTTTTTCGTTACAAAAAGGTTAGCCACGAATCCATTTGATGTCAAACAGTATTTTGGCCTACGGTAGACTAGAGCCCTGCACCTGCTTTTAAGGTGCCTTTTGACTTGAAATTCCTTAAATAGGGTAGGTATTTACCTAGATTAAGATTATTAAAAATGAATAGGTATACTAATTTGATATCACCTTAAAGAAGACTTAAAATTAATACATAAGTAATCGGAAAAATTTTAATTTTTTAAATTAATGCCTAAGTTAGAAGCTCTCGAAATTTCTGGATGAAAATGGTACTGGCTGCGGCTGAGCCGTTTTTGGATCTATCAGTCACAGTCAGCTCAATGCATGTAACAGACAATTTTTTTGGAACTGTGTAGAGGTACTAACATTTTCTTGAAACTATGAAAAAATACGATTTTGTTTGACACGTTCTAGGTTCTAAATTTTATTGGGTCTGTTGACCTGTTTTTTTATACAATTGAAATCGAATTATTTTCCTGAACGATCGGTTTTAATGCGAGTCAGTCATTTTATTCATAATTAAATAATTTTAGCCAAAACGACATCGGAGCCGCTTTTTTAAAAGTGATAACGCGAACTTGATCTTGGGTTAAGGCTACATTTATCACTTTAAGCAGATGTTCACGTTTATTTCCTTGAACATTGATAATGCTATCTTATTTTTGTACTTATAAATCCATAATAATTAAGTAAGAAAAGATCGCATATATTAGGGGCGCATCGAAGGTGTAGGTACCTACAGACTATGGCGTAGGTAGACTGACAGACTCACCGATGGAGTTGCCGGCCTTACTATACCTAATATAGTTTTCTATTATTATAAGTATTAACAGGGACGTGCAGTTCATATTATAGACAAAAACCCTGACAGATACGACACGAACAACAAATTAGTGCAACTAAGTAGAATTTGTATGTACTGCCTACCCTGTCGAAAATGTCTGTGCACGCCCTGAGTCCTACTAAGTTACGCAATGTTCAAAGTACCTATTACATAAATAATATACCTACATAATAATACACATTGAGTTCTTACGTTTATAATATGTATAAACACGGAGAATTGGGTCAAAAGAACTGAACTAATTCATGTGTGTAATAGATAGGTACTTACAATGTAACTATTATAATAACAATAAAGTTCAATATTTGACAGTTCAACAATAGATACCTATTATAAGTATATCTATAATATAATAATTACAGATAGCCTAGAGGTGATGACCGTTGACTAGCAAGTAAAAGATCTCAGGTTCAAACCCAAGGCGCGCGCACCTCTGACTTTTCGACAGAGAAAAAATAATTATCAACTGCTCCGTGCCTCGGAGAGCATGTTCAGCGGTTCACCGGCTGTCATGAAGATTTTTGACGACGATCTACAACTCGGCCTATTAAACAATGCCTATTATTTATTAAATGTGAAAATAATACTCTTTCTTTAAACATGAACAGGATTTATTGGGTAGATAATATTATGTTAAAATAGAGTCGATAAACATTTCAAAATATGATTAACAGGATAATAATTTTCACTTACCTATAGGTACATATATTTTACTCCTATTTAAAAATATATAAATCTAACAAATAATTATGATAAATGATCACCCATTGTTTGCAGTGGACATTAATAAATTATTACCTACTAATTTAACTGGGAGGCCAGATCTTTTTCAAATGAGACGAGGTGTAATATAAAATGAATATTTATGGGTACTCCTTATCATCAGCATCGTAATGTACGCCCAATTGTTTTCTGACGGTATCCATCAGTTTAGCCATGAGAAGAGTCTCTTTGTGCGGTAGACCAGGTGACTCGATCAGTCC
This sequence comes from Protodeltote pygarga, assembly GCA_936450705.2. Taxonomy (NCBI): domain Eukaryota; kingdom Metazoa; phylum Arthropoda; class Insecta; order Lepidoptera; family Noctuidae; genus Protodeltote; species Protodeltote pygarga. The sequence continues at coordinate 5,548,556 of OW388249.2, read as the reverse complement.
TGCAAGTAAACATAGTTAGCCAGTAGGTAAGTCTAAATTTTTTTTTATTTATTGTGTCCGATCGAACTTTCGGCTACGGCTTTGGAAGCCAAAAAATCATGAGCTTTGGCCAAAGTCGAATTTGGCTTTTCTTAGCAAGCGCCGAAATTTAACTCTACCAAATGCTTAAGTATAGGAATAATACTAATGGGAGGACACTCCTGACCACGAAGCAAATATTCTTGCTCCAAACCGAATTTCGGTCAGTCATCGACGCAGGAGTTATATCAATGCACACGAGTGTGCTCAAACACATATAAGCATTCTCTATTCCCTCACTCTCGTAGTCCGCTGGACAGAGATCAGCCGCCTGTTCATCATAGTATACCTACTAGTGTAGTTAATACTATTAGAAATAGGATTCCAGAACATACCTGTTCTAATGCACCTCGCTGCTTCGACAGCCTGGAAGACCAGACCTGCACTGTTAACGTAGTTGTTCGGAAGATTTAATGTATGTAACGGATACTCCTTAACGGTTCCATCAGTAGTTATTACTTTATGCGGGAAGTGGAACGGATCTTCTAACTAAAACATCGAAAAGAAAATATTTGAAACTAGATCAAGTTCAAGGACACTATTATCTACGTATGGCAACGACCGAATTGACTGATAAGATTAGTGACAGCAGCTAGATAATTGCCACCTATACCTATAATAATTGATAGCTTTAGAAATATTTTCTACTTGTAAATTTCTAACAAAAAAATCTTGTGTGTTTTAACCTATAGGACCTACATGGAGAAAGGTCCCTTGTATATTTTGTAAACTGATTCTTCCAGAAATGATTCTAATAGTTCCCACAAAGCAGAACAAAATGACACAATAATTATGATCATTTACCGTATAGCGACCCTTTGTCCCATAGATTGTAGCTCTATTCCAGAGCTGCAATCTAGATTGTGTGTTGAGTACCGCCCGCCTTCCACCGCTGTATTCTAAAATGATGGTCTCAGTTTCATCCACACCAGTTTCTCCTACGGTACCAACAACAGTCACATTCTTTGGCTCTTCTTGAAAAACAAATTGGGATAATTGCAACAAGTATATACCGACGTCGAGAACAGCACTGCCTCCGTATTCCTTTTTGCTGAAATTTATATTCCAATAATAATACTGTTGGCTTTCTATCGAAATAGTGAAGCATAGAGACAAGGATTTAAGTAAGACTTACAACATTCTTTCGCTTTCACAATAAATTCCAAAGTTAGCTTCCAGAAACTTAATGTCACCCAGTTTACCAGAGCTAATCTCTTTTTTCAAATCAATGTAAGCTGGAGAAAAACGGGTCCAGATGGCCTCCATTACAAATAACTTCTTCTTAGTAGCCAGATTGATCAAACTCTGAGTTTGCTTGGCATTAAGACAGAACGGTTTCTCACAAAGCACGTGTTTCCCGCTCTCAATGAATAGCTTTGTAAGGGCATAGTGATCTGGATTCAGAGCACCGATATAGACCACATCTGAAATTGTATATTTGTATGCAAATGTTATCTATCAGCAAGAGAAGTAAGTGTTTGTGTTATTTATACATTATAATACTAACTTATAAACATGAAGATTATTATCGATTACGTATAAATATAGTAGATAGATACTTGTACTTACCAGAATAATTACCTACATTTTACTAAAATACTTACCAATATCGCTACTACTAGCCAATGCTTGATAAGAGTCGAACACTTTAGGTATGCTATGGATTTTTGCAAATTCTTGGGCCTTGTTCTTGTCTCTTGCTGCTACAGCAACGATCGCTTGATCACCCTTTTCAGGATAAGAGTTAAAAGCATTTACGAAATCATTGCTGATCTTACCAGCCGTAACGATACCCCAGCGCAGTGTCATCTGTAATTTACGAGATACGAGCTAGAATAATAAAACAGCTACCTTTGCCCCTTGTATGAAGTGTTCCTTTTATTTTATAATCTGCTTTACACTGTGTGACTAACTTGTCTTAAAAGACTGCCTATCGTTCGAGTGAAATGCAACACAAGATCAAATGATTAGGCACTTCTTAATATTAAAACTCACCCTAACAAAGTAGACGTTTGTGCACGACTGATTTTCTTTGAAAACTGGTTCATAAGATTATCTATTTATTGACATAGTAATAATATTAGTTACGTAAGTAAGTACTAGTTCTATAATAAATCTAGAAACACTGGCCTACTTGTTAAACAAACAATGAATAAACAGATTGTAAACACATTTTTTTCTTAATTGTCTACTGCAGCTACCTATTAAAACGGGTTCCTTTTTTAATCCTAAATAACCACCCTGGGGTGGATACTCGAAAACTCGCGTTCTCTACCCGTTTGTAATCTACCCCAGACGGCAGACTGGATAATCGTACATTATTTTTCTTCCGATTTTCTCCCCCGGCCCTGGCAGTGTGCAATCGTTATAGAAATATGATAGAAACTGGCCCAAGGTACTTAGTTAACGGTTTGCTAATGTCTACTTAGTATCTTGGGATACGGTATGCTAATGTCCATTATCTTGGGAGTTTCTACAGGGTGGGCGGAGAATAGAGGTTCAAAAATTTTTTTTAGATGCCCCTCTCCAATAGCTATTCGAATAACCCCCATGTATGTTCAGCGATTATTTATAGTTTAAGAGCTAGATTTTTTTTATCCATTTTTGGGAAAGTATCACCTGACTTAAGATTTTATTTTTTTTCTTCTTCTGCATTGTAATTCTTGAAAATATTTTTTATTATATTAAGTCCTTATAGTATGTTCTATGATCCATAAAAAATTCGTCTGCCTAATCATCCCATAAGGTGCCTAAAATTTTGCTCAAAAGGAAAAAAAGTGCAAAATAAAATTTGTTCCAAATTTTCATTTGCTCAAAAAAAAATCAAAAAATGGTGACAATGACCCCAAAGTAGTTTTAAAAACTCCCTCGGACTTTCAGCTTTTTAAAATAATAAAAATATTTCCTACTTTTCGGGACATTATTTTGTGCAATCGTAGTTCAAAGATGGTAAGGGGAAAAAAATCTCAAATAATTTCATTCTTTTCTTTCCAAATTTTTAATTATTTGATAGCTCTTAATTGTAATGGAATACAGTTTACATTAGATATTATACAAAACAAAATTTTAGCAAAATCTGTGTTAAAAAAAAATTCTGAACTTTTAAATAGAACTTTATTTAAATTAAACCTCTTCCTTCAACTGCTTGTCCGTATGTCTATCACCGGGTACCGTGTATCTTTTTGATTGTAATAATGTAGCCGGTTAAAATGCCAAAATTTATGAATTCCGATTTATATGGCGCAAATTAAAAAAAAGCAAAGGCAATTTTTCTTTTGAAAGTGATAAAAGGTTGTTTTAATACATTCTTTTCGTGATAATAATATCCTCCGGACCAATTTTGGTCACAGCGGCCAATCTCAACGGAGATTAGCCAACTACGCAGAAAATATTATAGTACACAAGTGTGCGCGCGAACACAAGTGTACTTTCTATTCCCTCACTCTCATAGACCGATGGGAAGGCAATCCGACATGAGACCGGAGAGAGATCAGGCTCAAGGCCAACGGCTTTACGTGCTTTTTGAGGTACGGAGTAAGTGATAATTAATTTATAGCACAAACTTATGAAAAGTCAGAGGTGCGCGCCTTGGGTTTGAACCTGAGACCTTTGACTTACCAGTCAACGGTTTCTACCACAAGGCTATCACAACTCAATGAACTTTTCATGATAAGAATGTATTAAAACAACCTTTTGAACTATCAAGTAAATGAAAAAAATAATTGAGATTTTTTCTCTTTACCATCTTTGAACTACGATTGCACAAAATAATGTCCCGAAAAGTAGAAAATATTTTTATTATTTTAAAAAGCTGAAAGTCCGAGGGAGTTTTTAAAACTACCTTGGGGTCATTGCCACCATTTTTTCATTTTTTTTTGAGCAAATGAAAATCTGGAACAAATTTTATTTTACACTTTTTTTCCTTTTGAGCAAAATTTTAGGCCCTTTATGAGATGATTAGACAGACGGATTTTTTATGGATAATAGAACATACTATAAGGACTTATTATAATAAAAAATATTTTCAAGAAGTACAATGCAGAAGAAGAAAAAAAATAAAATCTAAAGTCAGGTGATACTTTCCCAAAAATTGATAAAAAAAATCTAGCTCTTAAACTATAAATAATCGCTGAACATACATGGGGGTTATTCGAATAGCTATTGGAGAAGGGCATCTAAAAAAAATTTATAAACCTCTATTCTCCGCCCACCCTGTATATTTAGTATCTAGTTTCTATCAACTTTCTATAAAAGTCTGTACACAGCCGAGGGAGAAAATCAGAAGAAAAATAATATAGGTAGGTACCTAGGTGCTTAAGTATTTGCGAATTCCAATGATCGGTTGATCATTCTAGGGTGGATAGATGAACACGCCTCTCCGAGTAGGTATCCACGCTAGGGTGGATATAACCAATTTAAACAGATTTCACGGTTAATCGATTTTTTATTATACATAATGATAAGTATATGGGCTAAAATCGATTAATTAATTTTGGTAGTAGCTATGCAATATTACCTCCCACCAAAGACCACACTACGCGATCGTTGGAGACGTCCAAATAATTGATATTACAGGCGATTGAATTCAAAGTCAAGCGATAAATGTACAATGTTGGTGCGTTGCTTATGCAATAAAAAATAATGAGGTAGGTAACATTGTTGAGTGTTATAACACAAAGGCACTTATCACCTGATACTCGCACTTAATTGATACCACTTCCCGATATGCTTTTAAAAACGTTGAAAATTAAGTGGGAAAAACTGGGTTTTCTTTAAACTGGGACAAAAATATACGTACCTCCTACCTAGCATGTTAGTTGATGATGGTGATGGTGATGATGGTTCCCAGTTGTTCCCACTGAGAACGATCGAGAAAAAAATCCCGATTGCTCCCAATACTCTAATGAAGCAAACATGTAGTAACAGAATGTTATTTCTTTCCCAATGGGAACAACTGGGAATTATTTTCCCGACCGTATCCAGTAGTAAAACGTGGTCAGTGGGAGCAATTGGGAATACACCATTAAACACCACGTACCCTGATACATGTGTAATATAAACACCTACTACAGTACCTACCTACCTAACCAATACCTATTGTTGGTCCTCTGAAATGAATTCTCTCTACAAGCAAATCGCCGTCTGTCGTTCAAGCTTAATGGAGTCGTACTGAATGAAAAGAAAAGAATAACCTAAATTGAATGTACTGACTGTTTTCACTTGATCTTCATAAGCTCTCAACTGCTGTACTTTCCCAACCTCTATACTTACAGCACCCCCCCCCCCCCCCACCCCTTGATCATCGGCTGGCGATGCGCTTGAAGGGCCTTGACCTACAATATTTATTTTGGTATTATGACATAGGTGCGTTCAAGTCCGATTGAATAATAGAATTGGCACCATTTTAAATTCGGGTGTCCTACAAGGAAGAGCACTTGGCCCTATTTTGTAGGTACCTACTATGTGTTAAATATTTCTGACTATAGAGCAGTGTTGAGAAAATACAATGCTGTTATTTCACGCCGATATTCTCTGACCGGTTATTACTACCCTGAATTAGCACAGAGATTTATAATCTCATTTATTAGACAAATAATAATAATAAGTAATTGGAAATATTCATAACTTGGGAATTGGGATTAGCCTCAAACCAAACCCTCTGGCCACTACTACCAATTCTGCCAGGTATATAATGTAACAGCAACAAGCACAAACTAAAAGCAACTGTTTCAGTAAAGATTACTATTATTTATATAACATTATTCTCCTGTGAAAAGACTCAGGCGAAATGAACCATGGTCAGGTATACATTACAGTATAAGAAAGGCAAAGGAACTTTCCTAATTTTTCTTAATTTTCACCCACATCATTACTTAAATACTAAGGTATTACATTACACCTGTATATCTTGGTATTTTATCAACAATCATGCCCGGAGTGGCCTACTTACTTAAACTTACAGATAATTTAAGTCCAGGCTCAAGTTCAGGTTAGGCCACAAGTTAAGGCTTCATGCGATGGAGCAGTTTCTGGGTCCATATAAACTGTTACGGTAGGACCAATTTACCCAATTTATGCTAGGTCCTGCTCACCTACATTAAGCCTAGATGTCTCAAATTTAATAACATAAGTAGGTACTTTTAATTAGGTAGTGGTTTGAATTTAAAACAGATTTTCAAATGAACGATCTAGTTACAATCACTTGGAAATTCTCACTTCCATAAGATGATATCTCTTTATTTAGGTATGTTAGATAGGTAAGTATTTAAAAAAATTTTAGGTAATGTATAAACTTAACTAAATTTTTTTTTCTTTCTTGTCTAATATTATTTATAATACTTATACATATTTTCTTTTTACTTCAACTTACAATAAATTAGGATAGAACATTTTTAGTTGCTATTTCATAACTATCTATGCTCTGCCGGGATGAAGTGAGAATCTCGGTACTTCTAAATAGTCCAAATAGTAGTAAACAAATCTGTAAATCTATGTGAATAAGTACCTACTTATTGAATTATAAATTAAATAACTGGATTTACTTACGATTATTATGTTTAAATTATTTTATTAAACATATCAAATTATATTTTCAATCAGTACCAACAAAAATCAAAAATACAAACAAATTAAACAAAAACAAAAAACAAACTTAGTTTTCTTTCTGTTTGCTACGAGCCTACGACATTCAAGTTAATTTGAGTTTGACATTTCTGACATTGACGCCTGACGGTGGACATTATGACAATCACGCTAATATAGGTACGGAATATTAATCTGGGGTGTACAGCTTGGCAAAAAAGAGTCTGAGACGGTGACAGCTGGAAATAAAATTAAAAATCTCAAAAACTAAGTTTGTGAGTACTAAAATAATATAAAAATGATTCGATTGATTATAATTAATGACAAAAAACTCGTCATAGAAATATGTAAGCACTAAATAACTTGTAATTATGAATTGTTGTGTGAAAAATGCGCCAGCGGCGCCCCCAATTTTTCCAGACTCTTTTTTGCCAAGCTGTATATACCGTTAACATGCACGCTAGGAAAAATTTAAGACAAAATCTATTAAAAGCGGGATCTGAATCGAAACCGATATATTCTTAAATTATGGTTGTACCCGGAGCCAGTTCATTTATATCTGTAAATAATTTATTGGCACCTTTTAAAGTTTTGACCTTTGACATAATTATTATTGATGTATTGAACCAAATTAGTTTTTTTTTTAAACTAAAACTATAAAGTTAAACTGTACAGAATCTTAACATAAGAATCACAGTTTATGTGATCAGCAAAATCAAATTATTTTAAGTTGTAACTTGTAATGTAATTGGAAGTTTTAACATGCAATGACTTGGAAACTAAAAAAAAACTCAGGAATACTCCTGGCATTCGGCATGTTCATTGTTCCGTCATTTTGATTATTCTTTTGGCAACCCTGGTTTGGCATTGACAATGTCATTTTTGAGACATTACATACAAAGTGTTGCAAGTTGAAGTTATTGATTAGGATTAGCTTTTTTTAACTAGCTATTTTTTATAACCGATTAAAAACGATATTTTAGGAATAGCGTTATAATAAGCGTTAGTGTTATTTGTTTAGTGATTTTGATTTTTTACGTACCAACTAAAAATGCCACATATTAAAAAAATAAAAGTAATATTAACTACTACCTGAGAAGTAGAAATAGCTTATACCTACTTATGGCGAGAATTATCACAATAATAATAAATTCAAGGGGTAGGCAGGCCTTCACCCTGAATTGGACAGCGGACACAAGTCTAATAAGTTATAAGTAGGTACTCTACCTATTAGTGTTTTTGTACGTGTTGTAATTTTAATTTTAAGTACCTACCTATTACTACAAATTGATAGGTATCATTGATCCAAGCCTATAGTCTATTATATACATGGTACCCTGGAGAGGGGTATAGGTAGGTAGGTATACCATAAAGACCTCAAATGGAGAATCATTTTTACATCCTTAATTTGAAACACTTTATTAAGTATTCACTTATACATGTAAATAATAAAGTGTTTCAAATTTTGTTTTGTTGTTTTGTGCCAAATTAGCCATTTGGCCAAAATAAAGTACAATACCTAGTTATTGTAGGTACCTAATATATAATGGGTGGCAACAGGAAGAATTTTTAAAATATAATAAATAGGTAGGTAGGTATATTAAAGTAGGTACCCAAATGGTGTATAAAAGGCATAACATAATTTTTCATATTCATTTTAATTCTCTGTCCGATAATATACATAAAATTAAAAACAGCAACAACAAAAATTACATTACGGGAAAACATACCGATTGCAGATAAAAAAAATCTATTAATAATCAATAAAATTATACATAAATAATAAAATTTCGATGAAGTTGTAGACCTAAAACCATCATTATTACAAAAATATTACATCTTGAGACAAATAGTACTCCATAAAAACAATGAGGTAGGAAAAACATGATTAGTAAAATACTGCAACGACAATAAAAAATATTGTCACAAAAGTGTACTTATTCTAAATGCACAAACTTAACCTTTCTATTGATATGTTAAACCAGTAAACCCTATTGTGTGTTTTTTAAATTAGATTTTCACAAGTCTATGTAACGATTTAATCATTGAATAACATTATGATAATTTATTTGTATTCAGGCTTAACAATAACAATCTATAAAATATTTCCAGTACAAATATTACGACTTTACGAGATACAAAATTATCACCAGCGCAGCGCAAATGTGCTAAATATTATGAATACTTTTTGTTATTGTCGTACCTACAGGATGTGGGGATGTCACAGCTCAGAAATTAACTAGTATTGTGATTATCAAAGAATTAGGAACTTTATATTACAGAAATGCTTTATACCTACAGGGTGAACTTTCCGCGGCCATAAAGCTGGAGATTAACCTGTAGCATTTGCCCTAATGAAACATCAAGTAACAAAGTGACTATACCTACGTATATTTATACTCCACTTGGCTCTCGATTTTCCGTTGACCGTTGACAGGTCAACGCGAACTACATATTTTAGGTGGAGCACTAATGATCACTGTTGTCGAATCACACGATCGTTACGAAAATTACGTTACGTTAAACGGTACGGTACGATACGTTATGGTGAATCTGTTACGTAAAGCTCTTTTGTTTGGTATAGCCACTGAAGGAAAAATTTAAAGGTCCAAATAAATATTATTTCCTATAAATTTACCTCATGTTATCACGGCCAAGAGCAAGTTAAAAATAAAACTTATTATGTAAATCAGCTAATAATATTTTATCTAAATAGCCTTTAAACTTAAGATGAGGCATAAATCTCGTCTTTTAATAAAAAATAATGGCGTTTAGAAGCAATGTGATATTTTAATAATAACTACTAGCATTAAAACGATGCCTTAAACGCTTGTTCTAAATCTTTTATGAGATCTTCAACATCTTCTAATCCCACTGAAAGTCTAATAAGGGAATCTGTTATACCAAGTTCAACCCGTTGTTCTGCAGGAAGCGAAGCATGCGTCATTACCGATCTAAAAAAGAAGTAGTTTCGATTAGAATCGTCAATTATCAATTTAAAGGAAAATAGTTTAACAAAAAATAGATTATATTAGTGCTTTACTTACGGTAATTCTGCCAAACTTTCATAACCCCCCAAACTTTCTGCCAATGTGAATACTTCCAAGGCCTTCAAAAAACTTCTAGATTCTTTCATACCACCCGAATGTTTGAAACTGAAGACACCTGAGTGACCACTGGTTTGCTTAAGGGCAATTTGGTGATCCTTATGACATGGAAGGCCTAAAAGAAATGATAATTGTAGATTATATAAAATTATGAATGATATGGTTGATATGATTTATAATAATACGAACATTCTATGAACAAGTCGGGGATATCCTTGAGAAAGGTCAGATCAAGAGTACCCAAACCGACGATCATGTATGAAGAACGTGATGAGAGTGAATGAGGCAAAAGAGGTATGCAAGGATCGTAGCAAATGGAAATCCGTTGTCTCTGCCTACCCGTCTGGGAAACAGGCGTGACTCTATGTATGTAGGTATGTATATAAAATTATATAAAGATACAACATTAAGGGTATTCGACTTTTGTCAGAAATAAACAACAATTATTATACAATTATTGTCCAATACTTGAGCAAAATAAATAGAAATTCGTCAATTCTAGCTTTAAATAATTCTGCAGAGGTAATCACTATCCTCTTCACACACAATTAAGCGCTGGACATGTCTACTACTAGTTATTACCTACAATCAAATACCCCTAAATAATTTATAGTATTTAATACTACACCATTTTCATCTTATTACCTGGATGCATAACTTCAACAACCTGCGGATGATTTAATAACCATTTAGCAATAATTATAGAAGATTCTTTATGGCGTTCCATACGCAAAGCCAATGTTTTCAAACTTCTGTTGACTAGGTAACAATCGAACGGCGATGGTACGATGCCCATAGCTAAAAAGATTAAGAACATTTTATTAAAAAAATAGGTCAACATAACTTGGTTCATCTACAAAGTCTAAAAATGTCTTTGGACTTTGTTCCTGAGGAGTGAATAATGAGACTATTATTCTATTCATTCAGGAATGAATAAACAGGGTCGCGACTCGCGAGTCACATTATAACGCACTGTCTGTTTCCACAACTGCCTAAGCTGAGAGAGAAGATATTTCGACGAATATTTTTTGCCATAGGTATTTACATTGGGGATCATCTTTCGAGTCAGACGACTCACATGTCAAAGGCTAAATTATAATTGCACAACCAGTAGGAGCTAAAATATTAAGATACACTGTTTTGGCTGAGAGTGAACTGGCATATGAATATGGACCATTCCATAAAAAGTACTACGTGTAGATCTATTAATTAGACTGTGAAAGTAACTTTCTCCTTATTCAAATAATTTTACATATTATCTTTAAGAAGAGACAAAAGAACAAATGTTTTTGCTTTTTTGAATGCTTCCAAAACGTTTAACCGTAATTAGGTTGCGTAGTTATTCTTGAAGTTACACTTTAAACTATCCACACATCAAATGTGCCATAGGCCTTGATTTTCATACTAATAACTGTTCTTGGACATTCGTTACGCCTGCTAATTCTTGCAGTAACTGTTAGTAAAAATATATATTTACGGAATAATTGAGCAATTATCTAAAATATGCACAATATGGCTATTTAGTTCCAATAGAAAATTGGTAAAACACCTTTCACACTACAATATATTTAGAAATCAAGTAAAACAAAAAAACAAAGAAGGTTGCGCATTGAAATACGAATCGTGATAAAGTACCTAGGTACTAGGCAAATTTATGTACTAGACGGTGACGTGGGGAAAATGTAATCATTATCAGTATAGCATAATACGGAATGACTTGCGGTTTACATGGTATTGCCTAGCATGCATGACTGCATGACTCATTTTACCAATGACGAAATTGAGAAGTCTTGTAACAAATACATAGGCTTTCTTATCAGATAGTTTAAATATAATAGCACCAAGCAGCTCTATTGACTCAAAATATAATATTAAGTAGGTATAATTTAAGAGCTAATGGAGACGCTATAAAATGTAAATTCTACTTACAATTTTGTAAAAATCGAAGTTTCTCTGCTAAATCGTCGTCGTTGACAACTGCTGCTCCCATTATCACATCAGAGTGACCATTCATATATTTTGTTAATGAATAGACAACCATATCAGCGCAGAAGTCCAGAGGTCTTTGTAAGTAAGATGTAAGGAATGTATTATCCACAACAACAAGTATATCGCCGTGACTTTTTACCGTTTTGGAAACCGCAGCAATATCGACTACTTTCAAATTTGGATTAGTGGGCGTTTCTATCCAGATCATCTAAAATATAATATGAACTTAATTAATATCTAATTAAAAGATAAATAAGGCAAGAATGTAGTAAGTTAATAAAATAGCGTTATCATTATTGCTATGAATTAATAAAGCATTGTGATAAAGATTGTTGTGGTTAATAAATGTTACGTACACGTATGTAATAATATTTTGATTTTTCGTCACATCTCGTGCGCAATTTAAAGTGATAAAGTTATAAATACAATTTTCAATATTATTAGCAATTGTTACCCAAATCGATAGTCGGTAGTTTAACAAATACCTATTCCAAAATATTAAGACGATTCTTAGACTTATTAATTAAGAGATTTCTTATTAAATATTTACGATTCTTAGACTTTATTTCGGTAATTTATTTTTATTACGCATTGTAACTCATAAAAAGGAAACTATAAATTCACAATTTTGTGGAAAAACACGACCACGATCAGTGTTATTGCAACTACGACATTCTGGTTTGTACAACGGTTGCTGTAGCCCCTAGGCTATCTTAATTTCTGGTCGTAGCTGACCTTTTCTTTAGTTGATCGATAAATGTTAGCCTGGAAATTTAGGTATGGTTAGTCTAGGACATTGTGGTAGAAATCGCTAAATAAAAAATTGTATTTGTCATTTTATCAAGCCTGCCATGTATTGCAGTGACCGGGTACTAAATTTAAAGTGCTACTACTACAATCTTGAAAAGTATTAACTATTACTAGCGACGCGCACGATACCATTGCGTAGTGTTAAGCAATTCGCTTTCCACGCTTGGTGTTGCAGGTCCGATTTCCGCACGGGACAAATATTTATGTGACCGTCTGACTCTTTTCCGGTCTAGGTGTTTGTAATTTATAAAATTATATGTACCTATGCTAATGCACACACAATAGAAGAGAAAATATTAGTGTGTGTAAGGTTACTTTTTTTTTATATGAGGCATGATTTTGTAAATTGTGCAAATAACTTAAAAACGATTACAATTTAGTACGACGTATTAAATTTGCTTTAGAGCTGCCAATACAATCATACTATAAATAATTAATTAAAACTAACCTTAGTATTTTTTTGCAGTGCTTTTTCTAATTTTTCAGGTACCGTGATGTCTGTAAATGTTACTTCAATGCCCATTCTTGATACGACTCGTCTGAAATTGACATAATTAAGTAATAGGTCATGTTTTAAAGGTATTTTTACATAGCTCCACAAAAAATTAATCAAATCTCACCTCAAAAGTCTATTTGTACCGCCGTAGACATCGTCAATTGATATAATGTGGTCTCCTTTACTAAGTAGCGAAACAATTGTTGTGGTCGCTCCCAAACCAGAAGCGAAAGTAAAACCATGTTTTCCACCGTCTAATGCCGCAAGGCATTCTTCTAAAGCATTTCTCGTTGGGTTTCCTGATCTCCCATACTCATAACCCTATAAATAGGTAGGTATACATAATTATTATTTTTGGCCGAACTTCGAAATCAAAAAGAAATACATTCTTTTAAATATAAATAGCATAAACTTACACAATGTTCGGCAGGTGCGGATTGTTTAAACGTAGTAGAAGTTGTTATAGGCGGCACTACAGCACGTGAGTTCCATTTTTCTGGTTCTTGCCCGGCATGAATTGCGGCAGTTGCAAAGCCTGGTGTTGGCTTTAAAAATCCTTGACTCGCCATCTATTTTTAAAACGCCATAACTAAATATAACTAATTTAATAAATATGAAGATACCAATAATTCCTGATGTGATTTAATTGTTCTGAATAATTTAATTGAAATCCATATAAAATTAAATTAAAAATAAAATAATCTTACATAATTTTTAAAAAAATCGATACTTAATTTTTTTTTTTATATTTATAAAACATTTAGGTTACAAAATAATAATACAAAAAAAAGTATCTGAATACAAAAAAAATGTCTTCTACAAGAAAAATAAAACCGTCATAAGAAAGAAAAACACTGCGGCTAACCCTGTGTTGTATGGGACCTCTATGATAACCGGCGTCAATTAGATATTAAAATAACCATAGCAAACCCTTTAAAAGAATAAAGTTGTAGGTATAAGACACAAAAAAGAATATTAATAATAAATTAAGTATATCCCCAAATATCGCACGCTGAAAATCAAGGTTAATGAGTAGGTATGGTAGAGAAATGTGCCAAATGAAAAAAGTGCAATTATTTCATCATTTTGTACCAAACACGTTGAAATGAAATATTGAATCAAATGTTTAAAAAGGATAATAACTTACATTAATATTATTTGCGAAAACAATGTTTCAATTTCAATTGCCGCTATAATTCTTATCTAACTTTATTAGCACACCACCACACCGGGACTGAGTTAGAATACTGAATGAGCCTTACTGGATGTCAGAAACGTCTTTTTACAATACTTATATACCACAGATGTTATAGGAAGTCTACCACATAATAATGTATGAGTAATTTTTTAGTTCAAACCCATGACGTAAACCCTTGTTTGTGTCACAAATCATTTTAGGGATAATTATATAGATCAATAGATTTGTTACAAAATTACTAAATAAATGCCGTAAGTTAATTAGGGTTAAAAAAATTTGGTTGCCAGTTCGTCTCAGTCCATTATAAAAAAATAGTTTCGGCATTTTTTAACGAAGTAACAGTTATTGAATTCGTTATTCGTTATTTTGCAGAAAGCAGTTTTACATAAATATTGTATCCATTTATTAGTACGAATTAAAGAATCTCAGACATGAATTTTTGATTTACGTTGAGCGACTGTGAGCTGATCTTTGTTAAACAAAATTAATTAGAGATAATTGTGTTCATTGAAAGGTATTCATAATAATTTTTTTTAGTTTGCAGAATGTAACTTCCCGCCAAATTTGCTATCAACTTGTCAAACTAACGTCAAAATCAAAATACGTGACATTTGAATCGTGAATTTGAGTAACTTTTGAATGTTGTTAATAGTTTTGCTAACATTAAACTTGCATAGGAATTTGAAATAGAAGTGATTGAGTATGAAAATTGACAGTAAACCTCTGAGATATGCTCATGCAGAGGGCCACACTGATGTGTGTTATACTGAAGATGGACAGTAAGTGACTTTACCATACTTAAACCAGATCATACATCACATTTTAGCTTAACTCTAATAAACAATGTTTGATTTAGGCATATAATTACATGTGGAAACGATGGAGACGTCAGGATATGGGTTGATATCGAAGATGACGACCCAAATTCTCATTGTGTTGGGGAAAATGCGCTTGCTGTTTGTTACAAAGAGAAAAGACTCTATGTTGCCACTGATAGTCATGCTGTTCAGGCCTACACGTATCCTGCCTTTGATAAAGATGGCCTTGTCACCAGGTTTACTGCACCAGTTACACAAATCAAGTCTTCTAGCAAAATTGAGGTGGTTTTATTTACATAAATGGTATTTTATCAAAATGTATTTGTGACTGTGAAATGGTCGAACTAATGTCAATTTCCAGGTTTTGGGGTGTACCTCAGAAAATATGGAAGCTAAGTTATGCAACCTAGAAGGTGGTGCACCATTATTTGTTATGAAAGAGCACATGGGTCCAGTTCTAGGCATTGCTATTTGCCCACATATGAAGTTTGCTAGTACTGCTTGTGGCGATGGAAAATTAAGAATATGGGATATAGACACCCAGAAGATTGTTAAAGAAATCTCATGTGTGCCAAAAATTAACACTTTTTATGCTGCTAAAGTGTTGTGTAGGTTTAATTTCATGTTTGTTAAAAGCTTGCGTTGTTGTAATAATACCAATAACATGTTTTAACTGTCTTAAGTTATAAATATTTTTGACTTATCCCTTCTATGAAAATATTGTTATAAAAAATAAATAATAATAATAATAGAACATTTATTCCAGGAAAAACCCTTAAAACAAATTATTTTTAATCTTTCAACCATAAATTTGCTTTCTTATTAATTAAGTTGTATTTTATTTATTAAACAATAAACTTTTAAATTTTAAGTTGTGCTAAGATTGTTTACAATTTTAGAACAAGTTAGAAAAAGTATGTGTGATGAGTAATATGTTTTTCTGATTTATGGAATTCTGGAATGTAAATGTTGTAACAATATCCTGTGAGGATAAGCTTATTTATTTATTACTAGGTTTTGCTAATGCCTTTATAAAGCTTTACAGCGCTAGGGTAATTTCTTAAGTATATTAAAGGAAATAATAATGTAAAATGTATCTAATTTTCATTGTTTATGTTATTTGAATAAGAAATGGTTTATTTGTTTTAGGCCGAATGGATTTTGAGCCTACTGAAGGAAAGTACCTTGCATATCCAAACAATCGAGAGATCATTTTATTAGACTGTGAGAGTTGGGGACAGAGAATGACATTTACTCATAGTTTGGTACGTATTACTCATTTTGAGGTATGAAATATATCAAATACATAATTGGACACTTATTAAAACTAAGCTTTTTAAAAAGTTTCCGGTTGGACAGCTGTCAAAGTAGGACGCCGTTAAATAACGCTCACAATTTTAATGTAAAATCTCGTGAAATTCTACGAATATCCCACCAAAAAACCGACACGTACTTTAAGTGAACTGTAGTGAACTCGGAGTGAAGTGATAAAACGAAGATCAAAGTGAAACAACAAAGTTACCGCTAAAAAACATTTTCGTAAATCATATCTTCATAACTATAAAATACTACTATATAACCTATAACCTCAACCGACATCGTGCTGCATCCGACTTCCGCCGTCACGTCACAGATTGACATTGACATACGTCAAGTGTCAAACTGACATTGTCATAAGTGACAACCTAAAAAGTGTTGCCAGTGGAACAAAAATAAAATAAACTACCCACTTTTGTGTAATTAGTAAAATTAAATTATATGATGGATACACAAATACAGATATTGTACGAAAAGTTACGGGAAGACATGCAGAAACAAACAGAAGTAATAACCGAGAAAATAACATCGAAACTGTCACAAACTATAGACGAGAAACTAAAACCAATGTTAGAAGAAAATAAACAACTGAAAGAAGAAGTAGAAACATTGAAAGCCAGAATACATAATATTGAAAGAGAATCAAGAAAAAATAACCTAATCATACATGGTATACCAGAAAATGAGAAAGAAAACCTCTTGAATCTTGTACTGGAAATTCTAAATAGCCATAGTATTAATGCCAAAACCAAGGAATGGGACCAATGGGAAATCAGTAACGTCCGAAGACTGGGAAAGAACAATGGAATAAGGGCTAGACCAATATTGATATCGCTCACTCTAGCTTGGAGGAAAATCGAGGTTCTCAAGAATAACAAGAAATTTGCGCAGGGTATATACGCTACCGAAGACTACCCTAAAGAAGTCCTAAATAAAAGGAAAGAATTAAAAATAAAGCTTAAAGAAGAAATAGAGAAGGGAAAAGTGGCATTCCTACGCTACGATAAACTCATTATACAAGAGTCTGATAAAGACAATAGAAAACGTTCCGCCTCCCATTCACCAGGCACCACTTCTTCTAACTTAGGCGAAACAGTGAGCAAACCTAACAAATTAAACAAAACAAACGCGTTTTCCTATATGAGAGCAAAAGCCAACGATAATATAAAGAACAAATAGCAACTAACAATTCAACCTCCCCCAAGCCGGCCGGTCACCGTGGGGGAAGAAGACCAACACCCTCTAAGGATAGACAAACAAAAAAGGAATAACAACTGCGACATACACATATCAACGCTTAATACACGATCACTAAGAACCCCAGAGAAACTCATTGAACTAGAAACAGCAATCGAAGAAATAAAGTGGGATATTATTGGAATAAGCGAAATGAGAAGATTAGGAGAAGGAATAGAAGACCACGGGAAGTTTATACTACATTACAAAGGAGAAACACCAGGGCAATACGGTGTTGGTTTTTTGATAAAAAAGAAATATACCGACCGAATTGAGGAATTGAAAGGCGTATCCGAAAGAATAGCAATACTCAACATCAAACTTCCCGTACAAAATAGTAGAGATGAATTATGGTCAATTATTCAGGTTTACTCGCCAACCGAAGCAGATAAAAAACAGGATATAAACAAAATAGAGGAATTCTACCAAAAATTACAAAGGACTGTTGATTCTGCTCACAAAAATATAATAATAATGGGTGATTTTAATGGACAAATTGGGGAATGTCAAAGTGGCGAAGAGTACACAGTAGGAAGACACGGTAATGGCAACAGGAGCAACAACGGACAAAGATTGGTTAACTTTGGTATAGAAAACAAACTAAGTATCCTGAATAGTCTCTTCAAAAAGAAAAAGAATAAGAAATGGATGTGGACTTCCCCAAATGGAGTCTTTAAAAATGAAATCGATTACATTATGACCAACAAACCAAAAGTTTTTAAAGATCTGTCAATTTTACATAATTTAAATTTTAACTCAGACCATAAAATGATTCGTGCTGCGTTAAGAGGGACACATACAAAGAAAAGTCGAAGGCTGCACACAGAATCGGTTCCCTATGTGAACATTAATAATAGTGCAGAGATAATGAACAGATTAAAAGAAAGTCTAGAAAGAAGAGAAGAAAAAGAATATAATAAACCAATTGAGGCGACATATTGTGATTTTGTAAATGCTCTCAAAACTGAAGCACGAAAAGTGTCAACAAATAATAGATCCATACTATCCACTAAAACAATTCAATTACTTAAAGAAAGAAAATTGCTTTTACAAGGCAAGAAAAACAAAAAAACACGAAAAGAGATCGCGGAAATAAGTAAAAATATCAACAAAAATATAAGGAAAGACAGAAAGGAAAAAAGAGCAAGTATTTTTCAATATCATATTAAGAAAACAGGCGGAGTAAAGAAAGCATTCAAAGAATTGGAATCAAAAAAGAATTGGATGCCAAATATGAAGAATAAACAAGGAACAAGTAGTACAAAAAGATCAGATATAATAAATATTGCTACGGAATATTATAAGGAGCTATACAAAAGCAAGAATAATAAACTTGATTCGACTATGACAGACAACACGCAAGACAATGAACCTATACCACCTATTCTAAAAGAAGAAACAGAAAGAGCTATTACTATGCAGAAATTAGGTAAAGCACCCGGTCCCGATCAAATCACCAATGAACTTCTTAAAATATCCATGCCGGTAATTGTCCCAAAATTAACCAATTTGTTTAACGAAATAATAACAGCAGAAGTTATCCCAGAAGATTGGACTAAATCAGTGATAGTTTTGTTGCATAAAAAAGGAGACAAAGGAGATATCAACAATTATAGGCCGATTAGCTTAATGTCTAATATATACAAGGTCTTTTCTAAAATACTATTGTCTAGACTAACTAACACTCTTGATGAAAACCAGCCGAGGGAACAAGCTGGATTTAGGAGCAACTTCTCGACCATTGACCACATACACGTCCTACGCCAGATACTTCAGAAATACAGAGAATACAACAAAATATATTATTTGGGTTTCGTAGACTTCAACAAGGCGTTTGATTCCCTGGAACACCACTATATATGGGAATCATTAGAACAACAAGGAGTCCATAAGAAGTACATAAGCATATTAAAAATAATTTATGGGAAAAGCACAGCACAAATAAAACTGGAAAGGTCAGGTGAAGAGTTCCCGATAGAAAGAGGCGTACGTCAAGGGGATCCTATTTCGCCGAAGATATTCTCAGCTGTGTTGGAGTTGAACTTTAGGAGATTAGGTTGGCATAATTTCGGACTTAACGTTAACGGAGAAAAACTGAGTCATTTGAGATTCGCTGATGATTTGATACTTTTTTCTGAATGCCCGACGACCTTAGAACAAATGCTACAGCAATTATCGGATGAAAGTGCAAATGCAGGGCTTACAATGAATATAACAAAGACAAAAGTAATGAGCAATTCCTCACAAAAAAATGTTATTACAGTTAATAATCAACAGTTAGAATATGTAAGCGAATACATTTATTTGGGACAATTAGTATCACCGACCGAGTGCATGCAGAAGGAAATAGAAAGAAGAATAGCAAACACCTGGAAGAGATTCTGGTCGTTGAGTGAAGTAATGAAAAATAATGAAATGCCTATGGCAGAAAAACGTAAAGTCTTCAATGCTTGTATACTGCCATGTCTTACATACGGATGCCAAACTTGGGCCTTAACTGAACAACAGCTAAATAAATTAAATATATGTCAGAATGGGATAGAGAGAAGCGTACTGGGAATAAAAAGAAGGGATAAAATCAAATTAATAAAGATCAAAGGAAAGACTAAGTTTAGAAAAGTTCAAGCAGTATGCAGAAAATTAAAATGGCGTTGGACAGGACATATGTTGAGAGAAAAGAAAGAGAAATGGACCAGAATAATAACGGAATGGTACCCTAGAGAAAGCATAAGAAGTAGAGGAAGACAGCCGAAGCGATGGGAAGACGATTTGAAGCAAGTAGCTGGGCCAGAATGGTTACGTATTGCAAAGGACAGAAATAAATGGAAATCCTTAGAGGAGGCCTTTGTCGAAAGACAAGCTGTTAAGAGGCGAGATAAGTCGAATGCCGAGAATAGTTAATTTAAAGTTTTCTTACCTCTTTTGTTATAATTATTTTACCTAAATGTATAGTCAAATAAGTTTAAATCTAACAGTAATAAAGGCTTATTTTATTTTATTTTATTTTATTTTTATTTTATTTTAAAAAGTTTACCTCCATAAAACTGAAGATAAAACAACTATTTATATTATACAAATTATCCGGTTATTTTATTCTTTGAAAAGAATGTGGTAAACCCCCATGTTCCATTGTTTCATTATCTGTTTATATGGAGCAAAAATATTTGTTTCACAAACAAAATTATGGAAATGTTGACATCAGCGAAGGCTCCATACAATTTTATTCCTACAGCTTGCTATTAAATAACACAAGTCAGTATTATCTACTTACTGCCAATGGTTTTTCCTCCGTTTGCTCTGCTTTACGTGCTTTCCGAAATATGGAGCAATGATATCTTAAGAAGGATATTTATTTATTTATTTTTATTGCGCTCTAGTAAATTCCAGATGGCAATGTGCTTATCTTCATGTTCAAACCTAAGGCATGCACCTCTTAACTTTTTGCGAATGATGTGTATATTACAAATTAATTATGAACAAAAATTCCAAATTTACGTATTACAAAGAAAAAATTGTTTTTCAATTTGTGTTTATGTTTTTTAATTTTTTCTTATTAAATAATTATATGGGATTTCAAATTTGCCCAAATTTGTGCCCTGATAACTTGCAAAAAATAGCTTAATATTCCTCGAAATAAAAAAGTACCAATAACTATTTTAGCTCAATGTTACTGTGTGTAATGTGCTCAGTATTATTTCCTGCATTGAGATACTGTGACTGAAATTTGGTTAGAACAACATCATTATTTTTGTTCGTTTTTAGATAAAATGTGCTATATCACAAAATCTGTTTTCACCATGTGGAGAATACTTAGCTGGAAACACAGTTGCTGGTCAAATAGCAGTGTGGGAAATTGGATCTGGTGCATGTATGGGGATTATTGAACATCCTACTTCACATAATGTTTCTGCTATGGCTTGGAATCCCAAAGGTAATTTTTTTATTTTCACTATCTTGTTTTATTTTAGACTGTTGTTGTCCCAGGCCACTTTATCCTCATGGATTGTGGTCATCCCATTCCTCAGTAATAATGAAGCTTTCTGTTTCTATTTGTTTTAGAATTGGGGAATCCCCCACAATTAAATCTTACTTTAAATTTTACCTCTTCATCATTGAGTTGTAGAACTACTTTTTTTATTTAAGTTCATAATGATGAAACGATCTTTTTGTTTTTCACTTTGTTTGCCTAGGTGATATCGCTTAGGTAAACCAAATGGGATAAGGATAAAGGATCACCTCACCTACTTGTATTCTTATTTTTCACTTTCATTAAATGCTCTTCCTACTTTTGATACCAAAGTGTACATTATTGGGGTAGCGCCTTATACTATTAATGTCACGGGTTCGATGCCCACATGATTAAATATTTGTCTGTTGACAGATATTTGTTCAGGTCAGTGTGTTTGTGCATTGTGTCATATGTCTGTAACTGCACCCACAAAACAGGAGAAAATTTTAGTGTAAGACTAATTCTAATGTGCCAAGTTTGACTTTAGACAATACTTTATTTCTAGGAAATGGTGTACTGGTATATTGTGATGTTGCTGGTCAACTAGGCATGTTAGTGAACTGTTATGGCAAGGACAGCAGCAGATTTGGAGCCGATAGTGATGATGTGGAAATGGTCGAAAGGACAAGAGGTACCTACGTAATTTTTATATTATCTACACAAACCTCGGCTTTGCATGGATAGGTAACACAAACTTGGTGTTTTTGAGTTTAGTAATAAACCAGGAACACTTAAAGTTTCGTCATGTCCGTCTGTCTGTTAGCCCTTTTACTCGCAAATTAGCAAGTCTAGAGAGCTAAAATTTGGTATGACGCCATAATGCTGACAAAATTATGAAATAAAATGTGTATGAAAAAATTAGTAGAAAAATTCCGACGCCTCGCCAAAGTCTAGGCACAGACTGAAAAATCCTCAATAATAGCAGGTTTCGTAGGTATACTCAGATCCTACTACGCGTAGGGGAAGAGAAGTGTCGGTAATACGACACGCCGCGCGCCGTACGTAGAGCACGAGATGACATAACCGTCTCGCATACCCCGAGCGGTATGCATGACGCATCTCTCATTACAAAAAAAATAATCAGATAAGTACTTTATAAAATATACTATAAAATATAATAGGTACAGGTTTCGTAAAAAATAACAACCTATAGACTACAAAACTCTCGCGGGAGTCTATTTTTATCTGTAGTGTATCTTGCAAGCTATTCAATTTGTCTTTATTGCTTCAATAATCAATTTGTTACTACGAATAGTTACGAGTTTATCTTAATACCTAGGTTGTCCCGGACGTTTCTTTAGACCTATTTGAGACCTACTCCATACTTAACTTGTATTTGACTTAAACGATTTAAGCAAAACATACCAAGGAAGCCTTTTGAGAAAAAGGCATGGTTTTTGTTGACTTGATCGACAAACATCATAAAGTTAAGCGATTTTCACGAAATATTGTAAATTAAAACTTTAAAAACGTAGTCTAGACTACTGATGACTAGTCTGGTCATTTCTGCACCCCTCCAATGTCTACGCCTGGGAACCACACTGGCTCCGCCCTAGTTAGGGCCTGGGGCTCTACTCCGACAATCGAACAACGATGTTTCGGATCGGAACGTAATAATGAAGACCATCAAACACAATCCTTACCACCAAATTACCACTGTTTAATTATACTTACTTGCTTTCATCTGTCGTTTCGTTACAAATCCATTAAAAAAAAAAACAATGTATTAGAAGGTAATTTAACGAACAAACATGCGACCCGACAATCAAAACTTCGTTGTTAAAATTTCGGAGTATGCTCCCTGATCGCATGGCGCTCTGTAAAGTATTTTAACACACCTGAGCCGGTGAGCTTAGATAGCATGTGTGTTTGAACTTAACACAGTACTTAATATGTACTATTTTGTTGAAGTATAATCGTATTTCCATGCAATGTACCTACATATCCCTCCTAACCACAAATAGATAAAATTTTGTTAGTGATATTGTAATTGCTATAATACCGGAGGTCATAAAACTTACCGCATGATTGCTTCTTATAGTAAAGAACCAGGGCTTACGATTCTTGCCTAGTGTCCTTCGAGTTTGAACAATATAATACTGAAAATATGACTGTTTGCACGGTCTGCATATTATAATGTATGCTACACAACGGAAATTAGACATACTTTATTTACGCTTCACTTCAATTTATTATATTTACATAAATATTTTATTAAACCTACGGTGTAGCGATCGTTGGTGATCGTTTTCCGAAAAACTGCTGACATAAAGGGATGTCAGTTTGGCTCACGATTTATGTTTTTTTTTTAAATATCGTACGTCTCTTCTGTTATGATGGTTAGGACGTTATGACTGTGAAAAGCTGCGGATAGGAGCCGAATGTAGGGTATAAAATATTTGTATTTTAGAAATATTTGGTCGGGACTATTGAATACTACATATTATCTCGTGCAAATTCGAGCTGCTACCTATTCTATCAAAGAGTCCTCAACAATACCTACATATAAACATTAAAAAACAAAGTAGTTCAATGTTATAGGACTTTTTTTAAACGAAGAGGGGTTACCAATTAGTTACGCTGCTTGGCGATCAAAATGCTTCGAACGATGCTACGTGCGTACGGGCGGGGCTAGTGCTACGTTCTGACGCCGGGTGCAAGCGATTTTAACCTTAAGAGTGGTGCACCGGCTTTGTTCACAATAGTACATGTGTTCGTTTGGCATTATTAATTAACATTACCTATTCAAAACTAGAAAAAAAACAACGTATGTTTATTTTGTTATTGTAACTTCTTAGTACTTATAGCTACTTGCTTAGGTGCGTAATATTAATACAATTGTTTTTTAACAATGTATGACCTATTATTATAAAAATATATAGAAACATTTACGTCACGTTCTTTCCCTAGATGCAACACAATATTTTTCAATAAGAGGTAAAAGACTAAACTGAATCATAACAATGAGAGTTTTCCTCAGACAATGACGACATCGTGGACGATTTAATAGAAAACTATGAAAGTGATGATGACAATGCTATATCATTAGAGAAGATTAAGAATGAGACTTTGGGGCTGACTACTGAGAATGACGAGTCGCGGCCGGCATCGCGTCACACTGCGCCTGCGTCTTCCACGGTGCCACCACAAGCGCCCTTCCAACCTTCGGCCACGCCCACCCATCTAGAGCATAGGTAAGTACATAGCTCCAGTTGCAGCGGCATCTAAGACCTAAGAGAGCACGAGTACTGATACTTTTAATAATAATCAATTTTTGTCCTGTTCCCGATACTAGTGGGCTACTATATTTTATATTTTAAAATGTACCTATATCCTTATTTTTTATATGTATATATTAAAAAACGTATTTTATATGTATTGTAAGTATTCGAATTCATTAATACATTTTTATTAACATCGTCAATATTTCGTTGCACTCACTCTTTTCACTCAGTCCTATTATTTATCACAAATGTTTGTGTTTATAAGAAAAACATGTTACTCAATTATAATATGTTATTGTTTTTCCACATGAAGCTTAGCTATAGTACATTAGCACTTCACATATCGCCACGTGCATCGTACTTGTGTACGGAAAAGACTTGCAAATATGAATATTGTAAACAATCTATTCAACAACTTAATAGTTGTATCCTTTAGATATGATACAATGAAAAGGGACAGTATTATCACAGTCTAGATATCATAAAAGAGAAGACCTCTTTATACTGTGGTATTATGTTATTAAGTTCATTAAGTACCTGTGATAGTTAATGGTACTAATAAATATACAGGTTGAAATTGAAATCATTAACATCTTTAAAAAATTTCAGTGATCTCACAATTATGAACAACTTTTACTACGGGACAAACACTGAAATCGCGAAAAAAAAATCTGCTGTTTCATACATTTATGTTCACATTACTCAACAAAATGTATGGAACAGCTGATTATTTTTAGCGATTACAGGGTTCGTTCTGTAGTAAAAGTTGTTCATAATGATGATTTCAATGACGCCTTTTCGGGATGCTCATGATATAAATTTCACTCTATATATTCGGACAACATTTTGTAAAGATGTTGGTAACTTACGACCTCATGAAAATTATTATAATCGTAAAACACCTTTTTTTTCTGGCACTTTCCTGCTGCCGCTACTTGAAATAACAACCTGCATCAAGAACATTACTAGAAATAAAAACCTGCTCTATCATTCAGCTGTCTTTGAATTTTTTAAAAAAATATAATTGTGCCATATTATGAGATTAGTAAATTAATAATTTTGGTTTACTTTGTACATTTTGTATTTTAACACTTAGTACAACAGCTAGTTGGAATTTAATTTGTTTTGAAACTTTTCAAATATTTGACTTTAACTATTTTTATTCCATTTATTATAGAAACTACTTTAAAACTCACTACATAGTCAAAACCACATACATATATACTCATAACACAATATATACTTATAAAGATACTAAGTACATAGTTTGAAGTATTGTTTTATGCACCACTTGATCAAAAACATGATATCAGTGTTATCTATACTTATAGGTACCGCGCTATAAGTGTACTTGTATTATAGACTTAAATAACTATTCATCGATCAAAAATACTATCACTAAATTACTATAAATCTTACAACCATAACCGATTTATGAAATATAGTGCAAATGCAGGTTTATCATATCGTTTAATATCCTTGTTATCATGTTAAAAAGCTTTTTGTTTCCTGCATTAGATAAATCTTATTTAAACAGCAGTGGCGAAGAGTCAATTTTTGTAAGAGATAGGCTGGAATTCAACTGGCAAAAATAATAATTAGGCAATAGTAGACACTACTGAATATGCCATTTTTAATGAGAAGCCGGTTGTAATCAAGTTGTATGGAACCTTCGCCAAAATACAAGCTGTTAATCTGTAACCGTGCCATATTTAGGGAGGCGACTATTATCACCGATAGGTACTGGATACTCGACAGATACGACGAACGACGATACAGGCAACGAATAACTGAAACTAAGTAGGATTTGTATGTACCTATCCTGTCGAAAAAGTCTGTGCACGCCCTGCTGGATCAGTAATTTATAATTTAAAAAAAATTGGTATCGATTTTTTTACTGATTCGTGTTCAGTATCAGTGGTATACTTATTCACCTCCCTGAATATGACGTTACAGATCAACAGCTTGTTTACAGGAGACAAAGTTTCTTTTACCATCTAAATTTCCAGATACATGTGTTGGAATGACGTTGGTATTGTTCGCTGTCATACTGCAGAGAATGGAGAATCTACCATTGACGTTGAGTTCCATGACACAAACCTACACCACGGGATTCACTTGAACAACTACTTGAATCACACCATGGCGAGTTTGTCTTCTACAGTGGTTGCTTTAGCTTGTGAAACGCCGAGGTGAGTCGTAAATCTATTATTTAATAGCTTCCGCCCGCGGCTTCGCCCGCATGATATGTTGATAAATTGTAGCCTATGTGTTATTCTGATGTATAAGCTATATTGTGGTGAAGTTTCATTCAAATCCATTCAGTAGTTTTTACGTGAAAGAGTAACAAACATCCATACATCCATACATCCATACTTACAAACTTTCGCCTTTATAATAGTAGTAGGATAAGTTTATAACTTACTCTGATAACAGAGTTTCATCAATATTTGGTGAAAAACTTGTCTCAAGTAGCAATCTATTTGTGTTGCTAATGTCTTGTGGTCTAAACATATATCGTGAGCCCGATTACTGTCCCACGAATACTGTGCCTCATTTACTTGAAATTACCTTATTTGGTGATATCCAAATTCCTAATACTTACTACATAATTATTATTTAATGTAGGTATAGTTATTTTGCCTAACCAAAACTCGGTATTCAGAGTAACAGGCCGTTCCTGTCCGCAGTAAGTTGGTGTGCATATCGCTGGTGGGCAGCAGCAAGGAGTGGAGCGTGGCGCTGCCCGACGCGGAGGAGGTGCTGTGCGTGTGCGCCGCCAGCCACGTGGTGTGCGCCGCCACCGACGCGCGCCTGCTGCGCCTCTACACGCCCATGGGCACGCAGCGACAGGTACGTGTCCCTAGTGGCTGCGAGTGGCGCTCCGTTCCATAACTTATGTCGGAAGCTAATATAGTGCCCGCAACCGTGCTCTCAACTTCTAGACTAAGCCCTCTTTGTAATTTGTGTGGCTCATAATGGACGAGTTCTGACCGTGTACTGCTAATAATGCTAGAACCTTTATGAGTTTCCTAAACTATAGGTTTTCCGCACATTTTATGTGACTAGTTGCAGTAACAATTTGCTCCCGTCTTGCATTTTGAAATTATTTAAGTCTGTAAAATGTTACCAACTATACTATACCTTAAATCCTACGATATGTCGTGGAAGGATTTAAAAAGAAAAAATAAGGGCCCGTATACCGAAATTCATCAGAAATTATACTATACCTTTTTAATAAGCAAAAAATTGACCGACTGCGCGACCTTCCCCTTTGACCGGTGAGGTAACTATTATGATTATGACGTTGCAGTTACAATGCAAATAAATACTTACTCCCAGACTTTGTCGTTCTGAAATCAACTTTATTTACATGCTATAATGTATTTGTATTTGACGCAATATTTATTATCTTTTACGCTTGAGAATGCATTACATTAATGCCTTGGAAACAGATTGGCGGGATTCATTAACCTACAAGTAACGGTTGTATGTTATTGTATTTCAATATTTATAGATATTTCCTAAGATAGTAGTAGAAACTTATAATAAAATTCGTATGCTCTTCACTCTCGTCGAGATAAGATGAGGCAAAATTCAACAAGGTTATAATGAGAGATGAAGTAACTCTAAAAGATGCGAGGAAGAGTCTGACTACATTCTTGCCTTAGCGCTCAGTTTCTTGGTGCGAGAGCCAACTCGACGAGGCGAAACGCGGATAGGTGAGGCGAGGAATCCATTTATACACTTTTTAGCCCATCCTAAATGGTAAACAACTTTGGTATGTAGTACATGTTTTATCCGAAATAAATAAAGAAATAAAATAAACCAAAAATTACCACGATTTTTTAAAATTTAAGCAGCAAATTGCTTTTGTTATAACCTAGTTGCATTTTGCTAATTTTGACTTTTCTTTTAAAAGATAACAACTTAAGACAGGTAAGAAAAAATGTGATGTACATTCTATTGGTCGCGCTACCTCGCCTAACCTCGACGAGAATGAAGAGCTAACATTACAATTGATAATGTTAATGATTTCTTACTTCCATAGTAGTAGTTGTAGCGCTAAGAAATATTTGTATGACGATGAAATCCATCGAAACTGTTCCTACACAAATATTTTCAGGTGATATCGTTGGCTGGTCCTGTGGTGTCTCTAGGCGGGTTCAACACAACTGTCTTAGCTGTTTATCATAGTTCGGACCCAGGAGTTTCAGATCAGCATCTGGCTATGGATATAGTGGCTTTGAATGGTAAGATATGCAAGGTTTTTTATGTTAAGGATCCTAAAGAAGTAAATCCTAGGGAAGGTACCCTAAGGATACAAACAAGACACTATTAGTACTCACACTGACCATACGTCTGAATGATAGATAAAACATTTATTTAGTACAAAACAAGACACACATTACAGTTGAAATCACAATAAACACAAAAAAGAACTAAAAACATAGTAAAACGAAAAACAAACAAATGAGAGAGATACATACCCTGTATAGAAAACAAGATTATTTGTTCATAGACAATTTATTTTGAATGTCTGCAGAGCTGTATCTTCATAAGGGTAAACATAGTCACAAACGTAGATTTGTGTTATGTCTTCTTCATGTCGAGCCTAGACCCAATTCAAATTTTATTTGACCAGTATGTGGCAACCTCAATAGTTCAATGTGTTACTTTGATCGCTTTTATTACAAAACTTTAATAATAATAAATTAAGTGAAAATAATCGGGTGGCAAAATGTGAGCGGATCCAATTTGCACTTAGCCGCTAATTTTATCAAACCGTCTGACATCACTGATTGCAACTGTATTTTTTAGACGTTAATTCATTTAAAGTTCAATTAACGTTAGGGTTAATATTACATTTCTTTCTTTCATAAGGAAAATAGATTATTATTCTTATACGGTCTACATATATTTTGTCTAACGTCACTCCCATGCTATGTCGAATGTTTTTACATTTCTTACTTCTTATTCACCTAAATTTCCAATCACGTAAGGGTCCAGTAAAGGCAAAACTCTTTTACTCATACCATGAAGTAAACGAGGAAAACATAATTAAAACAAGAGCTTCCTTGAGTTCCTTGAAGTTTATTTCTTTTGTCTTGAAGCAAACAAAACAATTTCAGGTCGTCAAATCCGCAGCAAAACGGTCCCTGTGCCTTTGACCCCAAGTTCTAAATTAGCGTGGCTGGGTACTACAGACGTGGGGTCTCCGTGTGCGTACGATACTACGGGGATGTTACGACTGTATGACGTTTCAAGCGGTATATGGATGCCTCTGTGTGATACTACAACGCATTCCAAAGGTGCTTCAGACTCCTGGTTTATTGTTTCTGTAAGTATTTAAAGGAAAATGTTTAAAGTCTTTGAATAAAACCAGGGTTATTTTCAATGTGGAATGCATAATTTAATTTCCTTAACACGTTGAGTGCTACGTCTGTATCATAAATACTTCCAAAAATGCGGTACGTATCAGATCTGATTCGTCTTATACTTGTCATTCCAGCGGCACGTATCATTTCTGACTCGTAACTAGAACTTTGTTATTAAGTCCTTTTTGCTTTGAAAATTAGATATTTTAATTATTTTCATGCAAAAATGGCATCTATATGAAGCAAGTTAGCTCCTATTTCCATAGCACGGGGTTTGGAACATTAATATATGGGTTATTAGATGGGTTAAGTTACGTATCAGTACTGATTCGTATAGCAGGTGCGTAGTCAACTAATTCATAGTTTACGAGTCAGAAATGATACGAACCGCAATCATTTAAAATTGTATCGACAGTTGACAAGTGATGTGAAAATAAAGGCTATGGAAAATCGATAGCATAAAACATTGATTTTATTAGAATAGTCAGATAAATCAGTTATAATAGGCTCATTGGCTTATTATCATTTTTGTACTTTTTAATATGGTTAATTTCTAAGGATTTTAATGGCAGAGATGCAGGTTTTCATATTTGTAAGTCGTAAAAATAATAATATTGGGTTTCTGTTTGGAATTTTTGAAAATGTTTATCTTTTTTCTTTCTTGGCTTTTTTCACAATTCTCTTCAAGAACTTCTTAATAATATTCTACGTGACCGCTTTATACTTGTAATACAATAAAGTGAATATACAACTTTTCTAATCACGACATAGGGCAGCACTATTCGTGACACTCCATTACGATCAGAACTGATACGTACCGCACAGAAGCATGAAAATTCATATTCAGTGCGTTAGTATCAGAAATGATACGTACTTTTTTAATTAGTCTGTAGGATAGTATTTGAGTAAACAAATAAAACTATATTTTTGTCTCATCATTATTTCAATTTGTTTATGAAATATTAACGTAGCAAAATGGGATAGAACGATGTTTTCGCTCTAGCATTTGGGGAAGTCGCGCGATCGCTCATATCTGATACGTATAGCATCGAACGTGTTAAATCACCTTAGCCCAGTAAAGTAACGTGTGTGGTTTTACCTACTCTGTATCTGCAAAAAATAATAAACATCTTGACTGTTCAGTCACTAGCAATGAAATGTAGATAAATATTCTACTATAATATTATGATGACTATAATATTATGATACTATAATATTATGATTACAGCCATATTACAGCCATATAGATGGTTCGGCTCGACCGGGGTATTACCCTGCGCAAATAATACCCCTAGCGTGGCAAACATCTATAGGTTATTGTAACCCCTTACCATAAGACGGGCCGTATGCTTGCTATTCACCAAATTAGTATAAAAAGCCATTAAGCCGTGATAGTCAGTGGTGTGACCGTTGACTGGCAAGTCAGTGCTCTTAGGCTCGAACCCCAGGCGCGCACCTCTGATTTTTTACGTATTATAGATTAATTATCACTTGCTCCGTGCCTCGGAAAGCACGTAAAGCCGTTGGTCCTGCGTCTCATCTCTCCGGATTGCCGACCCATCGGATTTTAGAGTAAGGGAATAGAAGGTGCACCTATGTTAGCGCACACACTTGTGCACTATACCTATCTCCTGCGTAGTTGGCTAAACTCCGTTGAGATTTTCGCTTCGCTTTGATCGCATTTCGGTTAGGAGGACATTATTATTATAAGTAATAAAAAAAAACGAAATTACGTATTTATTACTCGTGATTTTTACCAGCACAATAAGTAAATGAAATACGTGTTTTGTTTTCTATAGGTGAGTGAAGCAACACAAAAAGTTCGCGCAATACTTTGCAGAGGAACGACGTTCCCAACCACTGCACCGAAACCTATCGTTGCAGAACTAACTATTCAGGTATTACACTATATTCTTACATTCTTCCAATATCTCATCTAATGATGAGACTTTCCATGGACAATAGTTGTGCGGGTCATACCTACGAAACGAGTCACAGAAATAATTCTATTCTATTCTCTTTCGTTTCGTAGGGCTCCTATAAAGTGTGTTGCTCTTGTATCTTTATATCATAAAGTGGTCTTAGAACAGCGCCTTTGTACATTATATTTCTTAAAAAAAAATGTATTTTAATATAAAAAATACATTAGGTATATCAAATATCAACTTTACAATGTAAAATTTTAAGTAAATATTAGAGTTTCAGGGAAAAATAAACTTTACGTACACACAATAGAGTTAAATTTTTGTGTTATATTTTAGATACCTCTGTGCGAGTTAGACACGGAGAAGAGTCAGTATGAAGAGCAGCTGGTGAGATGGGCTCACACCACTGCCGACGTAGATGTAAAGACGGCAAGGGAGACGGCTCTCAAGTTATTTGCGGTGAGTGTTATATTATTATTAATTATTATTAGAGTAATAAGAAAACAAACCTTGTCTTAGAAAACGTCTAAGACACGACAGTCAATATAGGTACTTGGATAGTCAAAACCCTCACAAATTTTGTTATCCCTTTAGGTCAGATAGGCCTTCGTAGAAAACTGATCCGATATTTGTATTGGGGAAGCTGACCCAAGCTAACATAATATAAATAGCCAATATAAATAGGAAATAATCGAAAATCTTAGGTGTCAGGCACGGGGTCGTCTGGCGTCCATTGCTCGAGAAAGGCGCGACGTGAGTCCTGGCGTGTTGTGACGGAGGGTGGATGAATATCACCCACCCCGAAGAGGGTCTGGCAACGGACGTCCGCAGCGGGTTTGCGGAAGTATGTGACTATAAGTCACCGTCATGTCACTATAAGGATGAGAAGTAACATGTGAAGGTTTTAGTCGGTATGCCGACCGCCTAACATCTCTAGGCCGTAGAAATCGACATAACTTTCTCGCATACACCGAGCGGTAAACCCCTGAGTGGTATGCATAAGGCGCATTTCCTCTCTAGAATAAAAAAGCAGTATTGATAGTTTTTTTATATACTTAGGTACTAATAGGTTTATAGGTTGTTAAAACTTACTACGCTTAAATCTAAATTCACATTTCATTTTCATAGCTTGCCTGTCGCAGCGAGATAGAACAGAGAGCTTTTGAGCTAATGGAACTCTTGAAAGATGATCGCCTACTGCCTCTAGCGGCCAAGTACGCCTCGCGGCTTGGCCGAGTACACTTGGCTGACAAACTTACCAACTTGGCTGAGACTTGGGAAAAAGAGACAGATAAACTAAATGTAGCACAGAATTCACACTTCCAAGAATTAGATACACAGGAGACTTATGACGTCACAAGCACCGAACAGGATTTGAATGCCAGTCTGATTATACCACAGAAGGTTAAGGAGAAGAAAGTTGATATTGACACTACTATTAGACCTGTGGTAAGTATTATTATTTAGTTCCTTCTTTTCATGTTATTTTTTCATAAAAAAGCTTAACAAATAAGATGATTATTATAAAATTTTCAGCCTATTAAGTCATCGCCCGGTAGATCTAGAAACATTTTCAAGAAACAGACAACAAATACTAAAAATGTTCCAAGTCCGTTGAGTCTGACTGAAAGGACTTTAGTTGAAGTGCACAGAGCTAATGTTGAAGAGAATGATGACGTAAGTAGAAAAACTATCATTAACTGTATTATTTCGCATAGCTGAATCAATATGTACATTACGCTAAATACATAAAAACTGTGTATAAATAATTGCCACATTATTATATTCAAAGCGTCATATCAATATATTAGCGGTCTGTCTCCTTTATTGCAGCCTTTAACGCCTCTTGAAGGTGAAACATTTGTAGACTGGTTTACAAGAAATAAAACTGCACTAGAAAAACAGAATCCGGATCTAGGTCCGTCAGAGTTAACTCGACATGGCATCAAGCATTTTAAGACTATTCAAGGAAAAACCGCCACAGAAAATGGACCAAAGAGAAAATTAGATGAGGATTGTATTGAAATAGAAGCACCGGTCACCAACGCTCCAAAGCAATCGAAACTCAGTGCCTTCGCCTTTCAAAAAAAAACATAAAAGTGATAGATAGTGATATTTTAATCATGTAAACTTTTATTTAATGTCTTTTAGTTTATAAAGAAAAATACGTTTTTATAATCTGTTATTATTATCTAGCTTTATCTAGAATTCTAGACATTAACTAATTCTGCTTCATCGGGAGGCGGGAAGATTCCGTCCTTAATCATTTGTCGCCATTCACTGCCGTTCGGATACGAGAATTTGTCCAATATGCCTGGTAAGAATTCTGTACTGTATCCCGGTATCTGAAATAAACCAATTAACTGAATGATGACATTGCTCTTCCAAAATAATAATAAATAACATCTGCCGAGGTCAAACATTTGCGCATGTAGATAGAAGATAAATGTAAATATTTTCATTTTGCTCTTATCACTAAGGCATTAATGACCTCGGAAATGTTTTTGCTTCTACCAAGATAATAGGGTCAGTCAGTTAAGTACAGTTTTGAAAAAAAGAGTCTGCAAAAATTGGGGGCGCCACTACCGCACTTTGCATAGTACAACACAAAATTACAAGTTGTTTGGTACAATGATAAATTTTATGTCTTCAAATATTTCATGATTCACAAATTATTTTAGTAATCATAAACTTAGTTGTTTTATTTTAAGTTCCAGCTGTCAACTAATCAGATTCATTTTTGGCAAGTTGAAATACATGTATTTGAAGAATGCTCGTAGTTATGCTTATATTTAATTCGGATTAGATGTCAGAGAATCAGTCAAATCATTTTTTTTTAGATAATCGTTATAAACAGAGCTACCATGAGCAAATGCATCTCTGCCTTTAAATTATTTTTGATTTATCTGGGTAACGTACGTATTTGTTTCGAGATTACCTTAGGCGCGAGGTATTTTGCGTTCTCCACGATGCAGGGATCAACGAAGTGTTCATGTTGTTGGTCCACATACTCTATGAGTCGATCCTGCATTGTTCCAGACACGCAGGCGAAATCCCAGTATTGCAAGTGTTGTACCATCTCACAGAGGCCCACACCACCCGCGTGGGGACACACTTTTACTGCAAGCAATATATCTTTATTACCTAGGATTATTAGACAATATCTATTGTTAGCATTTAACTTCCAGGTCGTTGAACTTTGATCAAGTCCTACTAACAAATTCATGTATTATAATGGTCAAAGAAACGTTTATAAAACGCGAATTAGGCTAAAATAACATGGCAATATTATCGTTTATTAGTCATGTAATAGTCAGCCAATGACAATTTAACGTTAACCTTAGGTAAATCCGCTTTATAACTGTTAAATAACATAAAGTCGTACACTTCTTTCTTATTGGAAAGTGACAGCCGTCACATTGGCTGAACTAGGACTTTAAAAAGAGACCTCATGTCATAAAATACCTTTGAGTTTCTCAGCCATGAGATACACGGATAGTATTTCATTGATTCCGCCGATACGCGCAGAATCTATTTGACAGTACTGCATACCGCCGCTCTGCAAAAATTGCTTGAACATGACACGGTTGGCGCACATCTCTCCCGTTGCTACGCCGATATTGTAGGGTCTGAAACCATAGAGACAAATTACTTCACCAACAGGGATCACAAATAAGATGTTGATCATCTCATTTTAGTCGCCAAATGATTACTTAACTAAACTCAAAGAGGAAAAATGTTAACTTTAGTTTCTACTCTTGAAAAAATTTAGGCAAGTAGGTATACCAAAGCACAAGGTTACAAGTTCGTTCCGTGTTTAACACTCGCAATATTAAAGCAATATAAGGTCTGTTAATGAATTTTTTACGCCAAAGCCTTCGAAATAGCCGCGTGGCCGAGGACGTCGTCAGGCGATGTCGGCTCCTCGATCCACATAGGTTTCAAAGGAGCAAGTTTCTTCATCCATTCGATAGCTTCGTCGACACTCCAAGCTTGATTTGCATCAACCATCTGTTAATGGACACTTCTATCAATGTGCTTTTTTTTATTAAAAAAAGAAGAACGAGGTTAGCATTCGCATTTTTTTTTAAACCCGAGCAAGTGCGAATAAAACTCGCTCACAGAAGGTTCCCAATATTATAACAGAATTTTTATCAATCATTAGCATTTTGTATGAATAGTTAAGAAATAAGCAGGCAGAGTTATTTTATTTATAAATTAATATTTTATTTAATATTACCATTTTAAATTATTCTCATTAATATAATACTTGAAAAAAATAATTATCATGAACTCTAATGGGGAAAGAGCCCCTAAAAAAATATTTTTATTAAATTTTATGTCGCGCGTAACTTTGTCGGCGATATATTTATTCATGCCTATTTTCAGCTTTCAAGCATCGATAGTCTGTGACTGACATAAAAGTTTCTTTTTCTAAACGGAACCTTAAAAAAGTTAAAACATATTCCTTTTAATTAGAAGCATGAGTAGCATAGATATAATATCTTACCAAAAAATTATCTGGACCAATGCTTTCCCTGACGGCACTGCATCGGCGGAAGTCGTCTTCGAAATTAACTCCAACTTTAACTTTAAAGTACTTGAAGCCAAGTTTCAGGTATTTTTCGCATAGTGAATTCACTAGCTCGTCGGTGTAGCCCAACCAGCCTTAAAAGTAACATTTTTTTATTTTAAATGATCGAATTCCTATTTAGTATAAGTTGTGATGATGGTATGTGATTATTACAGTCCGTCAGAATCGGAATCGGAATTCAAGCACTTCCAAATCGGGACTACCAATTCCAAAATTCAAGCATCCACTACCAATTTGCAAGCATCCACTTCCAAATTGGGGTTCCCAATTCCAGAATTCAAGCATCCACTTCCAAATTCAGATTCCCAATTCTAGAAGTCTTAAGTTACTATTGTTCATAATATATTTTTCTTCCTACAAAATTTCGCTTAGTTCGCTTTGTATGCGTTATAAAAATATTATAAATAATTAAGTTAAATGACATCTGTATAGCATTGATTCAAACGGCAACGTTAAACTTAATTGCTAGCTTCTAGGTTACTAAAGAAGTGTAAAGGCTTACCGACTTGTGTAGTGTAAGCAGGGTACCCATTCTGAATTAAATATTTGACTCTCTCATCTTTGCTGACTCTCTTATCCTTCAACAGCTTTATTGCTTCATCCTTTGTTATTACATCAGTTATATAGCGGAAATCTATCGTTGATACTAATTGCTGTCAAAGATAAAAAGGAAAAAACGTTCAGAACCTTACACATAGCTTAGTTAAAAATAAAACTACAAGAATATGAGTAATCTTGTGCCGATGCAATGTAGCTTGGGTAATACGATTATATACGATATCAGTCAAGCACTAGTATGCCTAATTAGATAGATTAAGACGCGCGTTAGATTGCCCATAGTGATAAGGTACCTCAGGTTCCATGTCTACAAGTAGTTTCCATAATGGTTTGTTCTCGAGCCGAGCCCATAGATCCCATAACGAATTAAGTATCGCAGCTGCGGCTAAGTGTGCTACACCCTTTTCAGGTCCGATCTAAAAGAAGATTGAAAATATATTAGGAATTGAAGTGAAGATTTCAATGACTAAAAAAACGCAAGAAGTAGGCCATAAGCTATAATTTCTCACCCATCTCATTTGCGAGTCATTTGTAATGGTGCGCCAGAAACCAGCGAAGTCCGCGAAGATGTCGGCTGCGTTCTTCCCGATGATAAACCTTTTCATAGACCTAATGGTGAGAACGATGATCTCGGTGCCTCGGCCGCAAGTGAAAGTCAGCCCGAAGCCTTGCCTGCCATTCTCTGTGGTCACGGTGACGTAGGCACACGAGTAGTCCGGATCAGTGTGCTAAGTTACATGAAAACAAGGTATTGTATTTTCCAGTATATGTATAGCATAACATAGTAAAGGTCCTCTTTTACAATCTACGGATAAGCACTGGATGACTAAATAATAGAATAAATTTAGTTCTTTTGTAGAAAGAAAACATCGATCTCGTGACCTACGGATAAAGCGAGCGACTGGGCGACAGAGCGACTGCGGCTCGGCTAGTAAGCTATTCGTGATCCCACCTGTGTTCTATACCATCTGTGTGTACCTATCTAAACAAATTTTGAACTTTAGTGTTCGCAAAGTATATGAAGTGCTATAGGCACCTACTTTATAAAAATGTTTTAGCATTCTCATTCTCTTCATACAAGTAGGTACTCCGTAAAAGGGTGGATGCAACCATAATTTTAGATTGTTGCATGTGTGGAAACAGTGGTAGAGAATTTCGATAACACGGGTGACTGGAATCACGAATAGCTTAGTGGCGGGTGTAAATCCCGCTCGTGATTGATTGTTTCGTTTTACTAAGCGTTCGTATAAATTGCTTAAATACTTTATAAGTAAGTATGTCATAAAAGATTGGAAGTAATATATCTACTTATCGGGTAAGGTAATAGAAACTTATCAGCAAGGAGTGAACTAGTCATAAGTATGTTAAAACGCTTTGTTTACCAATTACGCCTATAATAAATAAGTAATACGCAGGTACAGTACATATCCTATCACTGTCAGTCATAAATTCTTGTGGTTACCATACATCAAATATTCTTTTACTTCCTGGTTACGGTAAATGTAAATGAATTTACCATTTACGTCAAGCATTGCAGTTTGCAAGGTGGAAATAACATTGTTATTTTACGAATGTTATGATCTTTATGATTTAACCAAGTCTTCCTCCTAAACATGGTGATCATGCTTCCGCAATGTAAAAAATATGTAGCCGTACTGCCATAGAAACCAGTAGGCACTATAATAGGTACGAGGTAAATAAACAAATAATAATATTGTGACTATTTCTTAATTAAGTTTCCTTAATCATTAACTACCTTAATGCCCATGTTAACATACACCGAGTCCTAAGTTTCATTCTCATTTCGTAAATGTATTTGGTCTGAAATTTCTCAATAGCAAGTTGGAGTTCAAGGAACGTAGGTCGAAATGTGAAAGTCGAAAATTGACTTTCCAAAGTCACGTGGCTCACTTTTGTGTGAGAAGTAAAATTTTTGTTTTCAGCTGATATCGATCTAAGTATAATGTTCCTTGGGGAAAGTTGCTCAGTTTCATGGTTCGGTTAATAATTACCCGTATTTGCTACAACCTGTCTAGTGCGTAAAGCGAATCGCGGTAAAATTAGCGCGCCGCCTGGCATTTTGGGATTTTTGTTTAGTTCTTTACCAAAATGTTCGGACTATATTGGGAATGTCCGGCTTTTTGTGAGGATTTTTCAAATTTCGAAATGGTAACCCTTGAGACAAAATTGTAAACCAGTTAACGTATACCAAATACATTTATTTATTCTTATCGTATACCGAACGAAATATAGGTAAAACAACAATACCTAAGTGGAAACCAGCGTCATGGCAGACCATGGAGTAAGTACAATTATCTGAGCGCGAATAGACCCAAAATAATATTTAAAACATTTTATTCCAATTCGCGAAAGTTTAAAAACTTCTAAACCATGGAGTACCTATTTGCTCCATATGCCTGACCAATATCACGATCCAACAACAATAATTCTTGAAATACTGAAATGGATAGTATAGGGTTCTACAAGGAAAATCATTGACCGCCTACCCTGAAGGAAGCGTCCTATTTTAAAACTTTTCCGTATTCACATCTAATAAGGCATTTAGACTCAGCACTCATGTCTTCAGGGCACTTCAGTGACCTCGTCTCTTCAAACAAGCAACACAGTTTAAGTGAATTCAATAGAATAGAAACTTCGAGATAACATGACTCTTTGTTTCAATAATTTAGCGTGTGATGAACAGTTATAAATACCACACCGTGAATGATGGGCAGATAATGCTAGGCCTTGAGTAGTCCTGGATCTTGAATACATTTATTTTGTACAGATGTCAATTAATAATGTTCACCTAACCGAATTTTGGTTACAGTGGCCAAAATCAACGGAAATTAGCCCACTACGCAGAATATATTATAGTGCACTCTCTATTCCCTATACACTTAGGTATATTCCGATGAGACGGCAATCCGGCCGACCAGAGAAAGATCAGGCATAGGGCGTGCTTTCCGAGGGACGGAGTAAGTGATATTTAATTTATAATAGGTACGCAAATAACTTAGGTACGAAAGTCAGAGGTCATCTTGGGTACGAACCTGAGACCTCTGACTAGCCAATAGTAATATAGGTAAATACGTATACTGTATAGCCGACAGCCGTACTGCCATAGTAACCACTAACCAGTATAATACGAGGTAAATAAACAAATAATAATATTGTGACTATTTCTTGATTAAGTTTCCTTAACCATTAACTATCATAGTGCTCATGTTAACATACACCGAGTCCTAAGTTTGATTCTCATTTCGCGAACGTATTTAGTTTGAAATTTCTAAATAGCAAGTTGGAGTTAAAGGAACATAGGTCGATCGAAAATTTACTTTCCAAAGTGACTGGTCACGTGACTCACTTTTGTGTGAGAAGTAAAATTTTTGTTTTCAGATTTCGACCTAAGTATAATGTTCCTTGGGGAAAGTCGCTCAGTTTCATGGTTCGGTTCGGTTTTAAAATTCATCTTATTACTTATTACCTCTTAAAATTTGGCAGGTCTTGAAAACAATAAGGTGTCCTACCTGTATACCTTTTGATATCCTGTTAATAATAATCAAAATAAATACTTATCTGATTTTTCCGAACCCTGCTATCTAACAAAATCACATCGATCGATAAGAATGTTCTAATCTACCTTACATCTTGACAGGTGATTTATGCAGAGTTTACAATAACATGCGTTTTATTTATTAAGATTTTGAACAAGAAACTATACAAAGTAAAGTTGCCGACGCGACGTCACGCTAAAATTCTAATGCACCTCTCATGCGCGTGACGCGATAACTTCTTGGTATCTCTGTTGGATACTGACTATCTACTAGCACAGTCTCAATATTATACTGTCGGTCAACCAGTTTGATGTTTTCGGCAATGCCGACAACGTCTAGACATTCGTCGCGAGACTCGACGTATAAAATTGCTAGGGTTGACACAGCACTGTAAAAAATAAAAAAAAAACATAATATTTAGTACTTTGCTAACACGCAATAAACAAATAGGTACCTAATCCATACTAATGTCGGCCGTGTCGGTGATTTCGTCCGTGTGACATTCTTCTTCTTCTTTGTTTATTGGCCTTCGATCTGACTCTTGTCAACAACTCTGATTGGTTCCAGCCTATCTTTGTCAAATTGAATTATCATCGGTTCAGTCTTTCACGACTTCCCGTACGAGTTATTATTACAGTAATTTTACGGTATTTATGGGAAATTAGGAAAATAACGGGATTTTACTAAAATTACGGAAATACTTATTACTTATAATTTCCTTGATCCTCGTAAAATTACCATTAATCACGTATAATTTTTAAACGTAACGTAGGATTTAGGTAGGTACCTACATAAAATTATTCGTAATCAACACCCCCGAAAACCTAAATAAGTCGCATCGACCATCTTAAATATAGGAATAAACGTTTTATTCGTAATTACCACCCCCTAAAACCGAAAGCCGCGTCTACCAACTTTGAACCACTAGAAATTGAAATTTGAAACAAATAATAAAAATGCGCTACCCCTAATGGCGTGCCCCAATATTGCATAGCTTAGCTTCAGGTAGTTTGCAAAGTTGTAGGTATATAAGGGTAGCTGCATAAACTATATAGCAAGAAAAAGACACAAATCGACTTTTGATTTATTCAAGAATGTAGGTAGGTAGGTACATTTATGTTACCTACGGTACCTACTATTTTTTTTGTTTACGGGGCGAAACCTTCAAAACGCAACCGGCGTCCGTGAGAAGAGACCTGGGAGTGTCGGATTTTTACCTGACTAAAACCACCACGGTGATCACTCTGCACATGGAGGGAGATCCCGGGTCCTTACCTATAATACCTACAGCCTAAACTTCCTTGATGAAGGTTTTGTGTGACCTGACCACTGGTTACTGATAGCTAGTAAGTTTCAAATCTAGCACTGTTTTTGTTGTTGTTGGAGTCTTGTTAGATATAATACAATCAGTATCTATATTTAGGAATCCATCCGAACAAAACATAAAAACTACAAGGTCAAAATTAGCATAAAATTTAGTTATAGGTAAGTATATGTTTGGAATTATTAACAGACTTTTAAAACATCTGCGGCATTGTACATAGGTACTTAATATTTAATAAAAAAATAGTAAATAGGCCACTAAGCTATATTTTTGTTGGTACTTACCAGTGCATCGGATCCATGCGAGCCCAGTGAAGTAGGGAACCTCACATCTTTTACATCTATTTGCGTTATTTTCAACCCATTCCGGTTCGGTACCGCCATTTTGTTAGACCTAGTCGAAGCCACAGACGATATTCAACTGTGCACAAATTCAGATAACCTCGAAGCTACACTTTGCTATTTGGTTATCATCTAAAATAATACAAAAGATAAACGTATTTTACTTATATGGAATAATGTAATTTCGACCTTAAAAGTGTTAATATAAGGTTGAAAATCAATATTTCGTTAATACCCCATATTACATTTATTAAGTTGTTAAGTAATTTAGGTACGTATTAAAATACGTTTGACTGTCAAAAATTTTAGAAAGTAATCTATATATATAAAAATGAATTGTTGTTCGTTAGTCTCGCTAAAACTCGAGAACGGCTTGACCGATTTGGATAATTTTGGTTTTGAAATATGTGTGAAAGTCCAGGGAAGGTTTAAAGGGTGAGAAAAAGGGGTGGGGTAAGGTATGGGTAGAGTAGGGTAGGGGTAGAGTAGAAGTCGCGCCGGGAAGCTAGTATATAATATTTATTTACTGATGTCTTTACTATTTTGGCGGTATGGGTTTCTTTAAGGTCTTTTGATCTGATGAAAAAATCATGAAGTTGATATACTTACTTAAAATTTATTTAATTTCATTAAAATTACAAAATTAATATAAAAATTCAGTACACTATGTATAATATGTATATAATAACATGTTTTACAAAAATTTCAGCTTGTTAATTTTATTGTGACTAGACCAAAAAATTTAGGCACTTTGTAAGGCTGTTTTTATTCATCTTACTTTTGCATCAAATGCACTTTGAACGTCGATTAAAATTATTTCAAAATTACGGCATCTTAATATTTTTATATTAAATTTAATATTTAGAAGATAAGATAAAAGTATTTAATAAGAAACACGCAAAAACAACTGACTCGTGCGGGACTTGAACTCGCAATCTTTAGATTGCCGTGCCATCGCTTTACCAACTGAAGCGGGTAGTAGGACTCAGGGTAAGGATTAGTTGGTAAAGCGATGGCACGGTAAGCTAATGATCGCGGGGTACTGACCACCTGAGTTGTTTTTTTTTTGTCGAGTTTCTTATTAAATATTTTCATTTTATAAGTAAAACATGCATTAACATGTAAAAAACTTAAGTACTTATATAAAATATAAATTAATATAGAAAATAAGAATTGGAAAATTTGCTTGCAAAATTGCATGCATGACCAATCTGTATATGCTTCCAAGAATTGACAAGCTCGTTTACGATATTGAACGATATTATCTTCTCAAGCATGAAAACGCCGACATGTCAACTGTTAAAAATAGAAAAAAACTGGTTCTGATGCTTCGCATTGTAAACATTTGGCTATTGAAGAAAATAAATACTTCTACTGTCTTCACTGTTTGTCAACTGCGCTAGTGGTGCGACTTATAATGCGCGCTCTTCCTTGCTGGAAAT
This sequence comes from Protodeltote pygarga, assembly GCA_936450705.2. Classification (NCBI taxonomy): domain Eukaryota; kingdom Metazoa; phylum Arthropoda; class Insecta; order Lepidoptera; family Noctuidae; genus Protodeltote; species Protodeltote pygarga. Next base: position 5,504,573 of record OW388249.2, on the reverse strand, counting down.
TGGTTTCTGTGGCGGATAAATGTGAGGCATCCCTTAGTGCCCTTATAAACGATAAAAAATCCGACGTGACACGATTTCGCAGCGGACCTGTGAGCATACAGCTGCTTTTTCTGTGACACATCGAATTATCTTAACATGTAGGTACAAGGGCATCATAAAATTGCGCCGTGTCTGCTACAGAAAAGATAAATTGCGAATAATAAATCCTTGAAAAGATATACAAAAAATATTATACAATAATGTTGTACCCGCCAACCCGCATGGCCTTGATTCGCGCGCGATTCGGATAACCTTAAGCACGTTCGATTGTGTGCACATTGTGATCTGAGCATAATTTGTTCGTGTTTACCCGACTTTACTGGGTTGGTGAGTTGGTCGTAAACACATCTATAAACATTTAATTACATCTAAAGAAATCAGCGATTCTCTACCAATATTTTACAGAATCTTGCTTGGAATTTTAAAGTCAAATTTACAATTTTTTAGTCACCATGACTAAACACTAAAACGCTATTAGCTCAGCAAAGTTTTCTTATCGCTGTGTTACGTAAATTATGAAATTGACAGCGTTATTACAAATTAATCCCGCAAAAATAAACGCATGATAAGCACCTGTCACATAAACTTCGTGACGTAGATTGCATATTGTGATGTATCAACTAATATTATACATAATATATTATGTAGGTATATCAATTATTTATCAACTAATATTACTAGGTGTCATACACGGCAATCAAATTCCACAATTAGCTAAATAATTATTTGAAGAAATTAGTTTGGAATGAAACCTTAATTTATAAACAAAATAGAAATAACAATATAGGTAGTTGATTGCAGCATGGATTAAAGATAGTAGGTAGGTATAAGATATGTGTACTTTTCTTCTATAATAATTTTAGCTCATCTGAGCTAAAATTGTTTTTACAGGTTTGTTTTAAATATATTCGTGCCTTGTTGGGGCTCACTTGTTTAATGTACAAATATCTATACCTCTTACTGACTGACAGAAGCAAGTGGGCTTTTGTATAAAGCTTTACAGTTTCTTAATACACACATACAACACACACATACAATACACATACAAATAATTGGCTGAAAAATAGTTTTTACTGAGGAACAAACCCACACCCAGTTTTAAATTGGAATTTCCAATATTACATTAAATTTCAAGTTAACACTACACTATATCAAAAAAGATTGTAAAAAATCCTTTGTTTTTAAACAAAACAAAGTATTACCTGTATCTGTATGGAGGCGCTGCTGTCTTTTAGTCTAGGCCAACTATAAAGTTGACCCGAACGCAAAGATAGTAGCGCCATCTATATGTTTTAAAATTGGCTATAGTACAATCTACTATAAATACGTAACACAATTTAGGGTTGCCAGCCCCAAAAATAGAAAAGCCAAATTCATATTTAGCCGGACAATTTGCTCTGAAAGCCTGACACACTGGTTTTGAAAAAAATTGGCTGCGAGCGCTCGCGCGTTTTCTTGTCGTTCGGCATCTTTTGACGGGGCGGAGTTGACCAAAAGCCGGACAGCCGGACTTGTATGTATTTGGCCGGACCTTATTGTAAAAAGGCTTAACACCTGACAACCCTACAAACCGATTAAATATAATGAGGTAATAGATATATTAGTTAGGTTAGAATATATATAACCTAACTAATACATCTTATTAAACTATGCACAGATTACTTTTCATTCATTTTTGACAGCTAAAACTAAGTGTTGCACACTTTCTACCAATTATGTTTTTACTTATTAATTAATTTGTATATAATCTCAAATGAAATCACATGTTATCAAGGAATGCTTACGAAAATATTTCATTTATATCTTTTAGAACAATAAAATCTCAGATAACAATCTACCATTGATTAGTTTTATACCAAAGTTATAAAAGAAATTCTTTTTATAAAAAGATTTTTTTTACAAAAAATATTTTTTTACTAAACAAGTACAAAGTTGTGGCACACAATCATATTTCTAACGAGTGTAAAAAGACCCATAACGTAAATAAGGGCCAGTCATATTCTATTCATCATTGCAATGATTTTCTTGTATCATAGGCCTACAAAGAGTACTTTCATTTTGACTTTGCTTAAACTTGCTTTAGATTAGGTTATTTGAACCGTATATCTGGTGTCGGGTCTTTTCATACACTCTATATAAAATAAAAACATTGAATTTTTATACCCCCTGTAAATGTACTTAATATTTCAGTAAAAAAATCTACTTTTTACTTTTCTTATACATAACAGAGAGGTCCTTCACGATGCTCCTCTCACCCTCTTCCCATAGTAAAGTAGCCAAGCGGCCGAGAGTCCCGTCGTCGTCATTGTTCACCCAGTCCAAAAGGAGCTTGTAGCGGGCCTGTAAAAATAAAATCATGGTTTATAGCTTTTTACTACAAAAGGAACATTCGCAAACCAAGCGATTGCTATCATATAACATCATGTTGACATTCAGCTTGAAACTAATAATTAATAAATGTTGCAAAGCAAATAGTAATGCGGTACATAATCAATAGAGAGAGAGTAATAATTTATCTCTCATAAGTAGACAGAACCAATAGTGACTGGACTACACTAGCTCTAGATTGAAAGATGTGGCAATCAGAGGGAGAGGCCTTTGCCCAGCAGTGGGACGATATGGGCTGTTAGTTACAGTAAGTAGACAAAAATAGACTCCTAGCAATGTTTTGAACTGAATTTTAAGGTTTTTATAAATACATTACCTCTGATATGTCATAGCCAGCTGCATTTATCTCAGCAGTTTCAATTCTGCCCTGTTTGAAGCCCAGTGACCTGAAGAAACAGTGCCAATTCTTGCCAAGGTTTTTTGACACATAATCTAAGTAGTCATGGTCCGGCTGAAAACACACAACAAACAAATAATATATAAACAATTCTTACAATGCAGGGTGCATTGTACTTATATAATTAATTTAAGCAGATACATAATATGTTGTGGATATTTATTTCTTTTCATGAAACATAAATAAAACAAAAACACAATACCAAATTGGATTTAAAGTAAAGAGAGGAAAGCTCCTCTGACAAGATTTTGGATTCCTAACCCATCTGCTTGAAGTTTGTTAACTGATCATAGATAAAAGGATAAAAAAAATGTAACATAAACAAATATTACCTTCATTCTAGCCTCCATAAGCAGCTGGATAAAATTGTCCTTTTCAATATCTTCCTCTTCATATTTTTTTTTATTGTCTGCTTTTTTTGGTGATGCCATAGAGACAGGACCAAAGTAGTAATCATTACCAAGTCTGATATCTTTACCATTCACTATGTTATAAACATTTCCAGTAGCTGAAATCAATGCAAAGAAAGTACATTAACAAAATTGTAATTGATTTAACTATGTTGTTATCTTTAGTTATGAATCACCAAATTTAAGTACTGTTAGCCCAGTTTTAATGACATTTCCAAGAATGTAAAGGGTTAGACTGCAGACTTATCAATTTGGCTGTCACAGTGGCACCAATAAAATTACAAATATCCATAGAATCCATACCATGAGTCAACATTACAAGGTGATAAGAAAATTAACAATTAATGGAATTACTTATACTTTTTTTAAATTTATTTTTTTTAATTTTTATTCCAAACAGTAGGATGCTGGTGAAGTCTAAGAATATGTTTTTATTTATAACTGATTTTCTGCTACTTCAAAAATAGTTTCACACAGAAATGGGACTGAGACACTAAAAAAATTAGGTATATAAGGCCGCTTTCACATTTTGGCGACTGTCGCGCGGCTGCTTAAAGGCATCGGGCTACAATCGCGCTAAGCTATGGTAACATCCTAATGTTAAAGCGCACTTAGTACGCTTTTACATTAGGATAATAGCACGTGCGATAATAGCGTGACAAAAGCAGATCCCTGCACATTATAAAAGCAGCCGCACGGTAGTCGTCTAAATGTGAAAGTGGCATAAAAGTAGTCTGCATCTGCAACAGGTAGTGAAAGATAAATATAATAGCAAAATTGTAATTATATTTATGAATCAAATATGGCTGATTGTATTACACCTACCTTGCACATTTACAGAGCTAGAACTGTTTCTCTTATCTTTAGAAGGCTTGTAATCTTCATCATCATCATCCACTTTCTTAGATTTAAAAAACTTTTTTTTAGACTTTTTCTCCTTTTTTACATCATCCTCTGGCTCTGGCTCTATTACTATTTCTTCTTCCTGTTCTTCTGGTGAGTCACCATTAATATTCTGTTGCTCTGGTGTTGGTCCATTTTGTGTCTCTTCAGCAGGTCTAGGCACTCTCGGAACTGCATCTGATTTCATACCCTTAAACATCTCTAGAAGTTTGGCGACTTTCAAGTTGATAGCCGTCATTTTCAGATGCAGTATCTATTCGTATTGCACGGAATGTTTTGATAACACAAAGAACTTTCCTTATCAACGGATGTTTTCAATGTTATGTCTATATTTCTCTCATCTAAATAATAAAGTTATTTACTTGAGTTTGTAATAATGGCCGGTACACTATAATAATACCTTAAATAATTCACTTTGTATTAACTTTATTCTTATTTCTTTATTTTTCTCAAACTTATTTACCTCAGTCAGTCACTTAATGACATGACTCACTTGACATGACCACAGACCAGTGTTGCCACCTCCTAAACTTGTTTTTTTCCTATCTTTTGGTGGAAATCATAAAATAAAAAAAAGCAAAAATCTGTAGATTAAAAAACTAAATCATTAAGAAACTAAATCTATGGTTTAACTATAGATTTAGATTTAAATATTCAACAATTAAGAAAAATATCAATAAAAAACTAAATTGTCCCTCCAGTCTTTATTTATTATTTTAATTTTGCTATCAAATTTTCTATTTTGAATTGATAAAAATCATGGCACATATTGGAATATTTTCCCCAAACATTATTTCTTAAGGTAAAAGTACTGTAAGGAATCGGTGGTCATGAATGCCTTCGTTTGAGTCAGTCAGACTTTAAGAAATTAAAAAACCAGATAATAGGTATTTAATATTAGTATATAGTTTTATGTACACCAGCTGGCTACCTCATTCAGCACAAGAATAAAATATTTTACAAAAATATAAGCTTGTCAAAAAAGAGTCCGAGGCGGTGACACCTGGAACTAAAAATAAAAATCTTAAAAACTAACTTTGTGATTATTCATTTGATTATATTTGATGACAAAACATTCGTCACAGAATTATGTAAGAACCAAATAACTTTTAAATTTGAATTGTAGTATGAGAAGTGCGCCAGTGGCGTCCCCAAGTTTTCCAGACTCTTTTTTTGTCAACTGTATAATCCAAACTCCTCGTGGACCTGGATTCTACATTGAGATTTGAATTGTTGCAGTCAAGTCTCTGAAAGTCATAGATTTTCCTAGAAAATCAGGAGAGCTGGCAGCAGTGATGGCAACAATTAGTAATTTACGAATCAATGACGTAATTTTTACGTTTCGTTGGTGTGACTGTGAAGTTTATGTCAATATAGTTTTCTCATAATACACGATGCAAATGAAAGAGACCAAAATGTGATGACACGTGACTATTATACAAGTAGATCCAATGATAATATATGAGTGGATCATATTCATAAATATAGGCTGAGCCGCGACTTGCGACGCGGTTTTTCCCCAAAGACTGACTTTGGTTTTTCCCCCAGTCTAGAGTTGCCTAAATCGACAGTTGGCTTATCGAATGTTGATCTAATACTTTTAATGGGCGGTCAAATAGTTTATCACCAATTTTAAAATACCAAAAGTATTAGCCATTTTGTGTATTGTATTGCCAGTTTTCAAGGTCAATTATATAATATTTGCATGTTCTATCGATATTCTGACTAGTTTTTCAGGTCACAGGGAGGAGGACGAGGTAAGTCCAGGGGAGTCCAAACACGAGCATGTGCCGCGAAATTTTAAAGCGCACGGCATCTCAGATTGCTAGGACCGCGGATTACTGTATGCCTTAGTTCTAAACTGCGAAGTATGTTCAAATACGACGACAGAACAACTGTCTTATGTCTCGCCAATTGTTTTGATTTTAACTACCTACGTTGTCTTATTTCGGTTATTAATTTCGACTTTACGGCAACCAATGTTGGAAACGTTACCTATTCTATCCATTTAGGTACTGCGGCAACAGATAAACCAGTTTCATATAAAGAAGTATCAAGTATCGAGCATTTAGCGACGACATTTGCTTGATTTTACTCTATCCTAACGTAACCGATTTTCTTTTATTTTACGTATAGTATCTGTTTTGACGACCCGGTGAAACAGACGGGCCATAGTAGTGGGAACAAGGCCTTACGGGTCTCTTTCTGATATTCCAAATAACAGTATTACCAGATTAATTGAGAAAATTTAGGTCTAATAAGTAGTTTTGCCCAGAGTTCTATTTTTAAAGGCTTGTTAATTTGACATTTGTTTTTGATGTCATCTCAAAATTTTCTTTTACTAACATGTTTGATATCCAATGAAAATGAGTAAAAAAGGTGGTAAATCATATATATCATTATCGTTATCTAATTTATTAAAACTCGGTGTTTTTGAAACTATCTACGCAGCTCCAACAAACGAACCAACTTCCTACCGGACCCAGTGGACTCGATCGGGATCCCCAAGGAAACCGTGTGCTACGCAAGATCCCAATTCACCATCCGGAGATCCTTCATCTAGAAGAGAAGAAGGCGGAGGACATGCCCAGGGCCACACCTACGCGCACTCCCAAGGGTCCCAAGGGCGCTCCCACGGGCACACCCAAGGACACTCCCAAGGGCAGGGCGCACACGATCGTAGCGCCGGTGGAGATGGATCTTCGATCAAAGTATGCAAATGTAAAGTTCCTGGACACACAAAGTGTACTGCAGGTGACCGAGGAAAGACTGGAGCAGGAGTCACTGGTTCGCGTGCGGGACGTTATGGGAAGGATGCCGATAACCTTCCGGGTGGTGCTAACAATCCGGGACTCTTGCGGCACATCCACAATGCGGCGAGATATAGACTTCCACAATGTTTTGAGGGAGGAAGTGTGTCTGTAAAGCAGAGTTCAACAAACAACTGGGTGTTTGGTCATTCACTATCGTTTAGTTCTGTGTCTCCTGGAGGCTACAAGATGCTACTGTCCTATGTAGATAAGGATAAACCTCTGGCCTTGCCCTATTTCGTGATGGAAGCGGCACCTGGCGGGCAAATGAGCTGCGAAATGCGAGTTGGTCCAACCAATGGTACACGAGCAACAGTCGTTGCACAGATAGCCGACGCTGAGTTCTACAGTTTCGAAAGCATATTGGACGCTTATTTCAATAGATTTACCGCATCTATTATCGCCGTAAATCGGGAGTTTATTGCGCTTCATTATTTACAGGTACAATATTTCATTCCTAAAGTTGAGGCTACCCTAGAAGAATTTACCGTTGGCGTGTCGTGGCCAACAGCTGGGATTTTGTAGGGAGTTTAAGATTGACAACAAAATTTTATCATAGTAGGTATTTACCGTGTAAAGAATCCACAAAACTCTATTGTTGATTGATCAAAAAGTTGCTACAGTAGGTATCTATTTTACTCATATTAATAAGGTGGTATGCGAATCCATACATTTTATGAAAACTGCCTTTTATTAAGCAAACAGTGCCTGCATGTAGTTAACGTTATATTTACGTTACAATGTTCCAGCTACAAACCTAACTTTGACCAGTTCTCTGAAACAGCTAACAGAAAAATATGCTACTATTTTACTATTTGTGACTAAAATATCCGTGTTTAAATTATATGTTAAATTATTGATGTTGTAGGCTGTGACAGATAAGCTATCTTTGGGTGCGGAGATGGTAGCTCGCGGTCAAGCGGTGGAGCTGAGCTCCGCGTCGGGCGCGGGGCGCTGGGCCAATGAGAACCACTCCGTCAGCGCTACGCTCGGCAATCGGGGACTAGACCTGTGCTACGCAAGAGCCGTCAAGCCGCACCTTACTGTTGCTGCCATGCTAGAGGTGATTTAGTGGCTTAAGTAATAATTATACTTAATATCATACATATTTACTCCTTTTGATACATAATAATTATATCTAACATGTAGGTACTCGTTATCGAGCCGCATGTATAACAAGATGCATGAATGTCGAAAAAGCAAATCATTTTTATTTAGTGCTAGCTTCTTCCCGCAACTTCGCTCCCGTGATTCTATTATTTCCAGCATAAAAATACCCTTTGTCAGGTACCGACCCATAAACTGTCTCTATTAAAAAAATAAAAAAAGTAAGTCGATCCGTTGCTGCATGATGGACATACAACGAACCGACCAACCAACAAATTTGGCACTCATTTATTTTTATTAAATATAAGTTGTATGTTATTATTTTATAAGTATATTATGTATATCGCAAGATACCTTTAATGGTTTTGTGGTTTAAAAGGCGAATGTACAGAAGAATGGTATAAGTCGTACCTTTACAAAGTGGTCTAAGCTCATATCAAGTATAGTAAGCCTTACTATTTTTTTGAGAATTACTAAGCAGTATCGGTGTCGAAAAGTATTAGATTTAAATAATCTATTATTTTTACATAAAAATATAAAACACAGGTGGGATTCGCGATACGTCGCGCTGTAGCTACACTGGCCTACGAGTGGCGTACAGATGAGTGGACAGTACGAGGGTCAGCCGACTCCGACGGGCTGGTCGGCGCCACGCTGCATAGGTCCCTCGGAGGGAAGAGGGCTAAGCTCGCGTGCGCCGTGTCCGCACTTCTCAACCACCCCAATGATAAGTTCAGACTTGGTTTTGGTATTACTGCCGCAATCATTTAGACAACCGGAATGGTCATTATAGATGTTATACCTAATGTAAGTCGCGCGTTAGTGACATTTTACCGTTATTTCATGATTGTCGAAAATTTGGTGAATAACAAATTTTCGCAAGTATTCAATATAAATATTGAACTTCTGATACTCATATACTCATATCAGATACTCATATACACATACATATACATAAATACTCATACATACATATACTCTGATACTCATATCAGAAGTTCAATATTAATGCTAAAATGTATAGGAGTGTACTTAGGCCTGGAAGAGGGAGACCTCGAGAGAAATACCAAATATTTTTATAAGCGAGATCCAATCGACATAATGGAAGCAAGATAATCAATATTATTACAAAAATATATTGTTTTTAATAATTGGAACCACTTGTTCAATTCTGAATATTTTCTACTGACAATTTTATATATTTTGATTAACATATTGTAATTATTTAACATTTTTAACCAAGACCTTATTAAGGGTGATGTAATGTAATACATGTAATTAAAAAATATATATTGAGTTATGAAATCTGAGCTTTCAATGTATTATATTTACCTACCCAATAAAGGAAATGCATGCCTACCTTTAGAATCGCTGTAGTGAAGACATCACTTTCATTATACAGTCACGCAACATTCACAGGTTGTCCTCACAACTGAATAATGCACATAAACACTAGAATGTACTATTAAAAATTCATTTTCAATGTAACGATAATGTAGGCGTGTATTATCCGCCGACGGGTGCTTCAGTGCATCGCGGCGGCAGCGCGCTGGGCGGGCGCCTGCGCGAATATTGGGCGGGGCCTGGATTACCGCCCTAACTCACGACGCACACAATAATGAACTTTACATCGTAAATATAAAGTGTTATTTTATCGCGCGAGGTATGAAATATGAAGGTGTGGGCGTAGGGAACTGGAGTGCTGCAGTGTGTATTCCGTAGAGCGTGTCAGGCGAGGTGAGCGCGCGGCGCCGCGTGTTGGCGGCAGTAATGGTGATGGAGCGGCTGGCGGACTTCGTGAGCAAGTCCCTGGAGGGTGGCGAGGCGCCGGCGCCGCCGCCTGAGCCCGGCGATGTGGACGACGCCGATGACGTCGAGGTGGACATCACCGAGCTGGAGGACAAGGCGCCACCACCGAAGCGACCACGCAACTGGCTGTTGTCGCCCGTGCCCACACACCACTGCAAGCGAGAGGCCAGTCATGATGATGACGACGATCACAGGCACGGTGAGTCTCCATAACAACATTTCCTAAATGAACTCTAATATTAAACCTACCTCCTTCTAAACAACAGGATTTGTAAAGATTTTTAGGTTCTTGTTTATACTTTAGTTATATAAAGCAGTAATAGCCTAGTGGTATGTTGTACTGCTAAGTCAAAGATCGTAGGTTGTAGGAACCCGGGCATGTACCTCTAATTTGTGCATATTAGAAATTAATTATCACTTGCTAAAACGGCGAGGGAAAACATCGTGAGGAAACCAGCACACCCCAAAAAATTTTTAACGGTGTGTAAAGCCATGTTAAAGGTCTACAGGGAGTTTAAACTTTAAACTCTCGACACTAAGTTATTCATCAATCATACGATAAAAACTTTCAAATAAAAACAAGAATCTTTGTAGGAAACATACCTAGAGTTATTACAGTGTTGCTATAACTAGATAATCAAATACATTTAGAGCAGAAAATACCTAAATTGAAGACTTATTGCGTAAGACACAACAACAAAACAGCAGAAAATTACAAGTTAATGCATAAGACCAATAATATTTGAACCCTTTTCTCCTTGTTCAAAATTAGCTACCTACTGTTGATACAATTATTAGATGAGAAGATATTGTAGTCATAAGAAAAAAATATAAATAACTACTTAATATGCAAAGCAAACAAACAAGTGAGGAACAGAGCTAGGAAAGTGATGATGAAAAAGTGCAATGGATGAGTAGAGATCATTTTGACAGGTGAACTCCATATTCATTACCAATCCAGCCATCCACAGTCCAACTGATGACCATTTGATTGAACGAAATGTATACTTTAAATTTTAGTTTAATTCCCGTAAATACCGTAATCAGCTGCTGGTTCCAACTATAACGGAACGTCTGTTTTGTCCGTCGGAACAGAAGTGTCTATCTAGACGTAACTGCACAATGTATGTAGCTGTTCACATTTGGCCAGATCCGGTAAAAAAACGTCCTGGATTTTTTACCAAAATTTTGTTATGACGATGTGCGGTCTGTCGAAACAGCCGTTACATTATAGGAAATGGGGACGGGGCCCTCATAACCCGGCGGCAAATATTAGCTTTTGTACTTACATTAAATTGTATTAGTATTTTACAAACTTTTGCAACTCGAACTCATGATTATATTAAACTAACTTAAATTAAACTTAACTAAATTAAATTAAACTTCAGTCGCCCCGTGACCACGCCTGATGCAACTCAGCCGAAACGTCGGGAAAATATAATTACAGGGTAATGACGCGATTATTCAGTCTTTGTTAACTTTTGATACATTATGCTGCTTAAATAAATAGGCAAATAGATAATATAATTAAATGAGTCAAGGTTTAGAGTCTAGTCTGACTAAACTAGTTCATCTTAAACACATCATGTGCATTCAGTGGCGTGTGAGGACCCTGTAAGCTCTGCTTATATAAACTACAATCTCGTCACGTCCTCTCATGCAATTTAACCTATAAAGATGGATGCTAAACAAGACGTCGATTTGCGGACACTGCCCGATTGTAAAGAAGAAGAATGGATGCTAAACAGCGCAGGCGTGCAGTTCATATAAGCAAAAAGGTACTGCTATTCTGTCAACTATATGTAGAGATTCGACGCAGACGACGAATTAGTAAAACTAAGTAGGTAAGTAGGATTTGTTGTATGTATGCCTATTATACCCTGTCGAAAATGTTTGATGGCATGCAAGTACATCAAAGGAAGAATGATGAGTACCTTTCCTAGACAGTAGTGCGAATCCTATAACGTTAAGTATTATAACTTTCTAGACTTGAGTAAATTCATCGTTATTGTTTTTTACGGGCTTCCTCGGGACTCTTTGGATACGGAAATCTATTACTAATGCTACGCCGCCCCTGTCTGTCTGTGACTGATTGTTTTTAACCGTAATAAGTAACCACTTGACATTCATACAGAATAGGTCTTATTATGGCAAATGTATAAAAGTTAAATTCCAAGATTATCAAAATGTTGGCCTGTACCTAGCTCAAAGGCTTAGCTTTGCCATCCAACATGGTAATGCAGCCAGCCTTTTGAGGACGTTGGCCACTGGTAGCAGTCTTTCAGATCAAGTTTTTTTTAAATTTATTTTTAGTGTTAGTGTTTAGTTATGATAAGTAATTATATTAAATTTTAGACTAAGTTGTGAATAATTAAGGTTTCATCTCAAGACCTCTCTCTGGTATTACACTTTACAGTTTTTACATACGAGAAAACTTCGGATGGAAAATGCATTTATTCAACGACTAGCGGTTGCCCGCGACTTCGTTCACGTGTAATTTCATGATCCCACCCGTTATCATAAAAGTTTAGATTTTTACTACCTATACCAAACCACAAAAACAACAAATAAATTTAAAAAATTAAAAACCGTCGACACAAAAAGTACAAATAAAAAAAATGAAATCAAACTTATAAATCTCGGATTGTCTTTCGGCGTCGGGGGGTTAAAAATACAATATTTTAAAATTTTGCTCCTTCGTAGACGCTGCTACGCTCGGCCTACGCATCTACGGTGGCGTAGCCGTAGAGCCCCCAGAACAGGTAGTGTCGCATGAAAAAGAAATAAAAGGCCTTTTTTAGTTTTTTACTGATTTAATTTTCTTGATTATTAATATCAAGAAAGTACACAATACTAGACAAGACGTAGAAAAATTAAGAAATTCAGTAATAACGCTTGCCTATCTAAACACTTCCCAATCGACCTGTGAGATGTCTAACTTTTTGGAACCTTAAGAGCTATTTAGTGTTTATAGCATCCATCTTTATAGGTTACGTTGCACGAGAAGACGCGACAGGATTGTAGTTTAAGCAGAGCTTACAGAGTGGTATGATTTAAGAATGAAAATTTAATTAAAATTGTGGCAAGGTGTGGTTAGTGAGGAGGAAAGGGGATGCCCATCTGGGAGCATAGGTTATGGGTGGGATAGATAATACCATATGTAGGTTTGATAAGGCCTACCCTGCCCTTGTCTGGGGTTATAGAGTGGGCTATCTGGAACCTGCATAGCCCACACGGTTGAGGAAGTTTCTCTGCATCAGGTCAAGTCTACGCCTAAGTCTAGTTACCCCGCGGGGGCACAGATGTTAATTTGTTTGTATAAATTTAATTTCGATCTTATAGTGTATCAAATTTACTCAAGGGAAATAATAAGAGTTTAAATTATAGAACCCTTTCAAAGATAAGTTAACGTGAACTTGATAGTAATAGTAATTGTCTGCTAAACCACAAGTAGGTTTCTACCTTCTCGTAAATGTATTATGTCCATCTAAAGTCCTGTAAATATATTTTGTTAGTATTTGATCCTAACATGTTTGTTTAGGTTAGTTTGCCTAAATAAAAACATTGCAAACATGTTATTTTTAGAGTTTCGTAGTAAAGCCAGGAATCTTTGTAGTTTCGTCATGTCTGTTTGTCCGTCTATAAAAGCTGCAATTCGGCATAAATATACATAATTATAACATGAAAAAGATTAGAGATATTATAGTATACCATGAAGGGTTATTATTTAAAAGGCCTTGCTCTAATTTTAAGACTATTACTTCACTTATACCTAAAAATATGCAAAAAAATCCGTCCCCAATTATCAATGGCTGGCTTGCTAAACTTTCAAGGAAAATTATAACGTAGATTAAACACTTTTCGTGAAAAAAATATGAAAGTGTAAAATTTGAATTATTTATGCAAAATGCTATTAGTTGATTAAAATTCTATTATAATATCAAAAGGAACCCTAATACTCGCACTGGTTTTTTAAAAATAGAAATATGGGCAAATGAAAATGGGCGGTTTATCTCATTAGGTGTGGGTGCTAAAATAGGCGGCAATGATCACTTTCATTAGCACACCATCAGAAGTATTGCAGAGATGCGTTGCCGGTCTTTGAAGGGATTGGACCTCCCGGTTCACTTCGGAAAATACAGTACGAATAATACTGTTATTTCACGTCGATATTCTGTGAGAGGCCGAGCCCCAGTCGAGCAGGTCCGAATGTCAATGTGCTGAAACATGTCTCTACCACCGTCATAAATCTTGAACTAATTTTTTTTTTATTTTTGTGCTGGCGACTTCGGCCAGAAATTGACATTCGGTCGTACACTAGTAACCTTTGATACGAAAATTTCGTTACGGCATTTCTACCATTTACCTAAAATCAAAATTAAAATTTGTTATCATTCTTTAGTTACAGAGTAAAACTTATGGGTCAATAGCCGACACCGTCCAATTCCTGTAAAAAGGTCTACCTCCTATTCCCTCATTCTTTTCGATATTGCCCTATCTTGAGCTATCTAACTCGTTCCGCCATCTTTTTCGTGGTCTGTCACGAGTCACGATCGAGTATAACTCAGGGTGCTAAGCTAAATTACCGCTAAATCAAATCATTTTACAAAATTACTTCTTTAACTAAATAAAAAGGTTTCATTCTTTCAACGTTCATTAATTATATTAAAGCGAGGATTAGCACCGAACTCAGGGTGAGACAAGAAACCTCCAACAGAATATCCGTGAAAGAGTTCTCAATCAAATAAATCAGAGCCGCTCGGCGACTTTAACAGGGGTTATACTTAGGAAGCGTTGTTCAATTAATCACTGTTCGCTGGTCGTTACACGTCTGAGGAGTTAGATCGGATGCCCCGGAGACGAAAGGGGAGAGCGGGTGTGGCCCACAGCACCGCCCACAGCCGGATAATCCCTCCATTTACATAATTGCCGTATAAAAAGGAGAGCTTCCCAATTTGCTAAATTGCTTCAAACGACAATCTTAAACGTATAGCCCGGTATTCCCGGGAGACGAGCGCGACGACGCCGACGGTGGACACGATTAACAATGTATTAGCACTTCGCTGATTTATTGCTTGATTAATTTAATAATTAATCAAATCTCACTTCTTTACTTAAACACTACGTACAAATATGTTTTACTCTGTTTTTATTTAAAATAAAGATTTTACAAAACTTTGATTCGGTAAAAAATATTCGTGCCTTGGTAATAAAATTTTTTGGAGAAATTTATGCGTCCGAATTTTATGATTTATGATGAAGAAAATGTTTGAATTTTGATTTGAACTGTGTAAAGTTGCTGTAAAAATATGAATGCTCTAACTACTAAATATTCCAAGGCGGATCCGACTCGGTTAGATTAGGTTAATCGAATAGTATTTATAAACGAGAGTATGTTATGTTGGTAGGCCTATTTTTTATAATTTACTTGAATTAACTGTATGTTGGAATCGTTATTAAATACTACAATTGGTCAATGATCCTATAAATAGATGCCATTATTTTCCTTAATACTTGAACTCTGTGGTTTCAACAGTAACATCTGGTTTAGCTACATTTATTTATATTTTGAAACATTCACTACTGCTATGATAACAGTGATCACTAAGTTTACAATTATGAAAAAAAACATACATGTTTACACTTTATCGCTTGCTTACTTTAAATGAAACATAATCGTCGAAACATTTCAAAGAGTAGTAAAGCGGAGCGGAGCGGTGCTCAGCGCGCAATGTTATTTCTGAACTCAATTACGAGCGGGCTATGAGTACGAGAAACGCTACGACAACATTCTGTAGTCAGATTCGTAGTTTGTATTACAGATTAATAATTCCATTAGAAGTATGTAAATTTTAATGTTTTTATTGTATTATGTGTGGTAGACCCAAGAATGTGGTAGATCCATGCTGGTTCACGGAATATGGGCGTGAATTAGTATATACAGTCTATCGAGTTACGGAACCCTAAAATTGGATGGATAAAAAACTTTAAATTGATTCGGAAACTGGTTTGTATTTATTATTGTACTGCCGTATATTTAATTCACATTGAGTAGTCCTACTTCCTTTTCCTAGTAGGCCGGCATCGGCAGCAGAATGTCCCTTGAGGCTAGGGGTCCCTCCGTCTCGTATGAAATGTTGATTTAAACTGCATCTTCATTTTGATTTGCACTATTACTTCTTATTTTATTATGAATTGGATTATTGTGTAGGGATACCAGCGTATCCTTTATGCTTAGAAAGTTTTTTATGAAGGTCTTGGAACTTTTTTGATGATGAAATTAAGCAGCGACCACTTATTTATACAACAATGTGTCTTTCGAAAGTTGTACATACATATATTATATTCAAAACAGCATAATATCATTTCGGACAATTCTTCTGTCTTTATCGTAAACCTGGTTTCAGAGTTAAACCTTAGGCCTCTGACATAGCTTTACAGACCGTTGAAAAATCTTTCAGGTGTGCTGGTTTCCTCACGATGCACGATGTTTTAATTTCTAATACGCACCATATCCGAAAAGTTACAGGTGCGTAGGTTTTGAACCTACGACCTTTTATTGCTTGCTATGTCGTCAAATATAATGAGTTGAATTATATAGTCTATAAAAATATACATACTTAACATAAACTTTTAAAATTATTTGTTTTTTTCTTACCATTTTTTCTTTACCAGATGTCACAGACAAATCCCCCAATGGTGGCAGCAACAACGGCGGGGGTAAGCAGAGGCGTTCGCGGACGAACTTCACACTGGAACAGCTGGGCGAGCTGGAGCGACTGTTTGACGAGACACATTACCCTGACGCCTTCATGAGGGAGGAGCTCAGCCAGAGACTTGGACTAAGCGAAGCGAGAGTTCAGGTAATAATATACAAATCTCGTCTACATTAATGTTATATAGAGGCACAACGTTTTAGGAATGATTCTTTGTACGTTCATCAAAGAGTCTCCATACCAGAGTCTGTGTTGCCCGATAGCTCTAACATAACCACTTTTTTACCATACGGTGAAAAAGTATTTAAAAGCTAGCAATTCAATAAAAAAAGTATAACTAGCATTTGTTTATTTGTATGTAGGGGAAATAATATCTGTAACTACAAAACTGATTCAAACTTTTATTTCACTAATAGAAAGTTACACTCAGTGTAATATAGGATAATCAAATTCCACTTGGATGAAGTCACGGTCAAAGCATTTTTTGTTTTGAATCACTGAGAAAAACACCATTGACATAAGCCACCACTAATAGTTCGTTTACAAAGGTTTGCATGGACTGAAATCTGACAGTTAGTGTGTGTGTGTTAGGCTAAGCTGGCCTGCGCTGACAACCTTGGCCATTATTTTTAATACTTACATGATTTTGAAAAGTCAGTGCGTCAGGAAAGTAAAATATTAAGGTATGTGCGCGTTTAAAGTTAGTTACTTAAAGTTAAAGGTTAAAGTTAGTTTAAAGTTAGTTAGTCAGTACCTTAATCTTAGCCTAGTTGTAGCACTGGGCTTTTAATGCTATTCATATTATAATAATAACCTATAAAATGATAACTGATGGATTTATTATTATAAATTTCGCAGCAAAGTCTACAATTTAGCAGGTATACATTACGCGTTTGTGTTACGTACAATTTTCGTCCCGATTGTGTATCGCAATAACTCGCCCATAACATCAATTTACGACTCTAGTATCGTTTTTATGCAATTTATTGGACACAATGTTGCAGCTATTAAATTATACCTGTTGCAAGTTGCAATATAATTATGTTAAGCTGTTTTTTTAGAAAACATTACGAATATTTTTACTTTTTTCTTAAATACATCTTAAAGGTAAGTGCACACTATCAGTCACGTCATCGTCAAGTTCCTGATCCGAATTCAGAGGTCATTTGCCTGTCAGTCTCTAAAAAAAACACGGCTAAATATTCATATACACCACGTTGATGAGACTAATCGGTGACTTGACGGTGACGTGCACGTGACTGATGTGTGTGTATAAGCGGCTGACTCACATAAGGTCCGATCGACTAGGAAAACAAAATAATGTACCTATTTATCTTTTATTTAATTATGTCAACTGCTGCAACCGTTTGGTGAGTCTTGAATCAGAACTCACGCAGGGCTCGCATTATGCATTATGCGCTTGCAGAACACGTGCATGTAGTTTAGTTCGCTCATTCCTTTGAGTTGTATGCATGCAGAGATGCAGACAGCGCTAGCGTAGTTCACGTTCTGCACGTGACTAATTCGAATTGCACTACATCCATGCCTGCAGCTAGCGAGTCTTCCGCAAACAGGCAAAGCCAGATGTGTAGTACCTACGCACCCTTACTGCCTGCATACACTCATGAGAGTTATGACATTAACACCTACATAACAATCTACATAACACTAAACCTACGCGCGATATTAATAACAACCCATATCCCGGTCCGATGTACCCTCAGTTTCACGAAGGACTCATTCAATAACGCAAGTCAGGACCCTCTCTCATTACTAATGCGCCTAATTAGCTGTGAGCGGCCAACAAGTGACGCTTTATCGGCAATGCGTCATGATTAGTGTCCGATAGCCGTTAAGTGCCAATCGTATAAGGGATGTTACAATAAATAGTTAAAAGCCTTGACCCCAGACAACGCCGTGTGTCTTCACTAGTGTCACGCGACCTGTCTCCTTGTTGACCTTATTGATATTTATTTGCAGTGATTTCGTTTATTGTAATGTTGCTTGAATGTTCATAACGATTATGATTTTTGTTTCTGTCAGTTAAATATAATAATACGATATCAGTAACCGGCCCCCCATGCATTTTTAGGTAAGGTCTTACCTAAATAATACAAGTATAGTAATACTACTTAATTATTTTTTTTATTTCAATATAACCTTGTACAGGTTACTTATTATTTAGACCGTACTCAACAAGATATATTTGGTATTAATACTTAACTACGATACTACGTAATAAGTTAAGATGGGTACTATTTTCTGTAGGTATGCACTTAGAATCAAGTGTAGCCGTTAAGTAAATTGAACCAAAGCAGTTGTTTATATGAGAGTATATGTGTGTTTGTTATTTAGTCGTATTGTCTTATGTAATCAAAGCTAATGAATTCGCCCCTAGTTAGCGTATCGGTCGCCACGGGACGTTCGAGCCACGTAGAGTATTTTAACAAGCGATTTTAAGCTTTTACACAATACATTATAATTCCGTTGATTTTCAATAAAATATAAATTGCGTGCTAACTTAATAATAAGTTACTAGCGACCCGCCCCGGCTTCGCACGGTTACGCTAATATGCATGTATTATACATATAAACCTTCCTCTTGAATCACTCTATCTATTAAAAAAAACCGCATCAAAATCCGTTGCGTAGTTTTAAAGATCTAAGCATACATAGGGACAGACAGACGCGGGAAGCGACTTTGTTTTATACTATGTAGTGAAGCTATTTATGCCACGATCATATTAATTTGTCATTCGTTGCAATTTAAAGCATAATTATATTTCACAACTTTCCCAAGATAAGGTAGAGCTGATACTTTTTTTAGGATAATTAATTTAAAGTTATTCAATTGACACATCAATAACAATCGATTTAATCATACTAATTAATTTAGACGTGACCAATTACCGAACTTTTGTTAATGTAAATCACGACATACGGCTGCAAATAGTCTGCAACATGCAATCAGTAGTATTCGTGCTGGCCTCACTAATGCGGTTACCCGTGTTTGCTTGCGTGTACTGTAACCTACACTAACATAGTGTACGGACAAGTGTACATATACATTGTAGTGTACTGTTGTGTAATACAATTTCCCGGCGACAATCCCGCGACGAGATGCAACCCTAGTATTTGTTTCGTCTATTATTGAAACTGGATTAAATGCAAATGTTTCGTGTTTGTTTGTGATTTATTTAGTGTACGTACTTAGTTAAATGGTTTGTTTTTATGTACGAAACGTTTTTATACTTTGGTAAAAGCGAGCTGTAAACTTCGGGTAGTCTTTCCGTATGATTGGTAAATATATTATAGGTACTGAAATTAGTTTAAATGAAAGATTTATCTGCAATAAAAATGATCAATGCCGATTATGAGAATTTTGTTGGGAATTGATAATTTCGTAGGTATGGTTTTAAATGAAAGAAAACAAAAGTTATTTCCTTGATAGAGCCAGTAATTTTTTCATCAGGATTATAAATGAATATTGCACTAATTTTCATATTTCTTGACATGCAGGTGTGGTTTCAAAACCGAAGAGCAAAATGTCGAAAACACGAGAGTCAGATGCATAAAGGTAAGATAGGGTGACCTCATTTCATTCCGTGACCTCTTTATTTGGCAGTATTAACTTTGAGGCCTATTTAAGATTTCTATCAGTGGTGGATTTGGAGTAATAAAGTTAATATCACCAAATTAAGAGTGTCGGTATCGCCATAAATTAATCGATGAGGTCGCTATATTATACATAACTACTTATACATAAGTAACATTTAAAATTTTCTAAGAAATATGAATTGTATAGCGACCTCATCGATTAATTTATGGCGATACTTATCAGTTACCATTGAATCTAATTGAATTGTACATTTTGGTGACTCAAAACAAATTTGGTGGAACCTATTCGAGCCACCAAAACCAACAAAATTGAAAACGACTAAAGAAACGTCTTTAGAAGCAATCTTGTTAAAGCCAGAATACAAAATGATGCAAATCAAATAACTTAATATTCAGAAAACCACTACCCACTAACTGTTATGTTAATTTTCATAGATGTGTTAACTGAACCGAATGTATCAACGTCATAATTTATATTCACAACAGTTTCCCTGTTTAATGTAGTCGAAAACTACAAATTGCAAATGATTCTGGCAAACTAGTTGTCGGCGAGTTGGCACTGCGCTGTATAATCGCAATGAATTCACTCGTGCGTGGCATGCACTACATCATTAGTTAGAGCCACCGGCATCCACAACCGACTCGCTGGCAGTACAGAACTAGCACATTAAGTATTCTCCATGACTCCGTCTAACTCGATTACAACTCCCGCCGGCGCCGGTCCGACTCTAACAGTTTTTTAATTCGACCATAACTCACGCGGATGAATAATTAAAATGGCGGGCCGAGGCGGGAATCCGCGCGAACGCGGTAAAAAAGCCCGGGAAACTGTACACGCGAGGCGATAAATTCAGGGAATTGCACAACGCACTTAGCGATCGTCTGACTGACCTCCCTCACGATGGTCAAGGAGGTAATAAATAAATAACACAAGAATTACACATTGAACTGAATTTCTCTCACTCCCTCTCCTCTCTCTACACGTAGTAGAATATCGGCCAAAATAAGTAAGAAATATGCGAAGAAACTAAAACTATTTAAAAGAAATGATGGTTATATTTTATTAATTGTTGTTGTCTGGTGTGAATTAATTTACGATCTATCTATTCAGTAGATAGATTTCGTAACTTGCAACTAGCATGAGGTTCTAGGTTTGATTCTTTGGTGGATAAAATTATTGTTGTGGGATATATAGGAGTTTTTAATCCCAGGTAAAATAACCTTTGGTTAAATACAAGTGTAATACTATGTTATTAATTTAGTACTTCCTTGAAGATATTATAGGTTTTTTCTTTGATTTATTCATGAATTATCTAATAATATAAATAGGTCTAATTCGCTAAGTAATTCAACCAAACATTGTCTGACATTAGTATGTCAGAACAATGTTTGTCAGAGCTAACAATTAATTATCCGCATCTTGACGTGGTTGTCCCACATCCCCAGTAACACATTGGTCAGACTGTCGGACGAAAACATCAAATTGTCTCATATTGTTGTATTCTGCGGTGGATGCCGTCTCCGCTCATATCGTGACACGGACAAATGAGACGTGACTGCTCGATTCATCCGCCAAAACTCCAAGAGATCGCACTATCGCGTGATTGTGAGAGTATTGAAGAACCGCTAAACGGAGCGTAAAGCGGAAAAAAGCCGCTCGCCGGAATCGAATAAAATGATTCCCCGCGGGAGCCATTCGGACGCAATCCCGCCGTCCCCTGCTAAATGTCTTATTAACTTATGTGCCGCGCCCGCGCCCCGCGCCCGGCGCCGCTCCCCGCCGCCACCCCGACTAACACGAGAATAATCATGTAAAGTGAAATGAAACGGTTATTTGTTATGTTATGCCCCTTTAACGGAGCGATGAGATTCCCAATGTTGTTATTGATTTACGCAATCGTTTGTGGCCTCATATCACTGATTTGAAAATGCATTGTCATGTAATTCAATTACATTGTTCTCCAGCTTGAAGTTATTACTTTGCACAGCTCTTCTTTACATTATTTGAACCTCGAACTATTTACTTAAAAACGATCGCATGGATGTTTCAATAAATCTCTGGTCTGATCTAAGTATAAGAGCGGTAAACCGGCCTTGTTGCTCACATAACTTTATTCATTTTACACTAGTTTCAACTGGACCGAATTCGATAGGGGTACCCAAATTCGGGCATAAGAGTATAAGCATGCTAAGGAAGGCCAGAGGGGCAGAAGGAGGAAGCAAGATCATAATTATAAAAAAAAGTTTTCTTTTTAAATTGAAACTCAAGTAGGTTTTAAAATCTTCGGATTCTATGCTAAGTTCTTTTGCTACGACTTTTGGGGAGTCCGTAGCAGAACTATTCGTAGCGCGTAGCCTGCTACGGAGCTGCTACGAACAAGGTCAAATCACGTAGCAGGAAAAACAAATTCAATATCTTACTTTGTTGAAAATGTGGTAGAAATTTATCTTTGCAATTAAAAATACTGAACTATTAATACATGTATTGGTTAGGTTTATTCTCGAACCGGGATTAATTAACCATAGTAGCTGACCTACCCTGATACCTATGCTTTTTCTTTGTCCAACTGTTCATTATAAACATAACCATTGTATTGTTACACTTGTATTTTGTTGTAAACAGAGAACATCAGTAATTTAATAATTTAACTAGTTACAACCCATTAAATCATAAAGTAGGCGCTGAATCTTCATAAAAATTAAGAATTCATATTTAACGAAGACATGAATCTTGGCTGCTCGCAGCGCCCGCTATAAAAACAATCAGAGCAGCCGTGAAATTCAAGAATAAAAGAATACACCGAAGCTTAATTGTTCCCCTGTTCATAAAATTGTAAAGTTATTCGCGCGTCGCGAGGGTGGCGATATTTTATTGCACAGAAACCGCTGTAAAGATGTTCGGAACGCTTTAAAATAAGCGAGAGAGGAGCAGCGCCCCGGCTTACCTTCTAATTCGATTAAATTAAACAACTCAGAGTTAATCAAATAAATGCACGGCGGTGAGGGCGACGCGCCGCTGCGCCGAGCCGCGTCGACGCCGCAGCCGGACGCACACGCGTCGGTATTTATGTCGGCACTTCTCGAAAGTAATTCGGTGTCAAATATGGAAATAACTCATACGCGCGGGGAGCATCCATTTTGATAATGCCGACGGCAGCGACCGGAGAGGTTCTGATTTACAGCGAGCGCGGGCGCCCGCCCCAACACCGCCCGCCGCCGCCTGCCTTGCACAGATCTACCTATGCGCTAGTCTTGTTTCGATATCCTCTTACAACCTGCATCTACTTACAATTTACAGCTAACAAAAAAATTACTGTATTTAAGTTAAATAAACTACCGAGAGATTAATTAAGATAGAAGATATTAAGTACCTAACTTTCTCAACAAAAGAGTGATTCTGTGAATTATAAAAATTTAATAAAACAGAATTGCGTCTGATATAATCGAATGGCGAGGTCTTCTATTAACAGTAATTAAATTAATGAATCTTTCAGACGAGACCCACGGAGCACCTTAAGTCGAGCAGATCCGCGTTAATTTATTAATTGCCCACTTCGCTCGACGGGCGGGCTATAAACAACGGATCTCACTTAATTTACGAGCAAATTATGCTTTACTTAAATATCAATTTAATTAAGTGGAGTTCGGGAACGGATCTCAGTGGATTTGTGTTGCGCTGCGGATCGCTCGTTTGTCTCTGCCAATCGCGTCGGATCGATGCGACCCGTCGCCGTCGCTCCGCCGACAGATTAACTTGTTTCATTATGTATTACTGCAAGTATGTCTTTTTAAAGTATGATTTGTTCAATCATTATTTTATTTCGTGTTGTAACTCCAAGTATGAAGTAACATGCCATGAGGTATTTAAACTATGACTCTCAAACCCAAGGCGCACACCTCTGAGTTTTCGTAAGTTATGTGTGTATTATAAATTAATTATTATTTACTCCGTGTCTTGGAAAGCACGTAAAGCCGTTGGCCCTGCGACTGATCTCTCTCTGGTTGTGTCGGACTGCCGTCCCATCGGACTATGAGGGTGTGGGAATAGACAGTGCACCTGTGTTTGCGCGCACACACACCTACGTACTAAATAATCTCGTTAACATTGGCCGCTGTGACCAAAATTCGGTCAGGACGACATTATAACTATGACTTCCTATAAATAAGCAAGCACGACTACTTTCAATATATTGCTGCTGGATTTTTTTACTAAAACATGTACATTTTCATTGCAAGTCTCCGTAAATTATGTAATAATAGTGACTCGCCCCGGCTTTGCATGGGTGAACAAACTAAACAGTGTAAGTATGTGACGGAGGTTCTATATACAGGGTTATTTGTAAAACACCAGCACCAGCTATGGGACCAACCCTGAAATCGCAAAAAAAAAATCAGCTGTTCCATACATATATGATCACGTGACTCAACAAAATGTATGGAACAGCTAATTTTTTTTTGCGATTTCAGGGTTGGTCCCATAGTAAAAGTTGTTCATAATGATGAGTTTCATGACCCCTTTTAAGGATGCTGGTGTTTTACAAATAACCCTGTATATAAACCTTCCGGGAGAAATACTCTTAATTATAGTGAAAACCGTATGAAAATCTGCTTGCTTGGTTTAAAGAAGTAAGCGGAGAAACGGATAGACGAAAACACCGACTTTGCTTTGTACTATTTAGAGAAGTTCACCAACGTTATCTTGATGTATCAAAGGCCGCAACTATCTACGATATAACAGCATAACTGCTATCAGCCAATAACGGGTTTTACTTTGGTCAACACTGGATGCCAGGGGCGTGCAGACATTTTCGACAGGGTAGGCAGTATATACAAATTCTACTTTCAGGGTAGGCAGAGCCTTTTTGCCGCCCCTGCTGGACGCTAATTTTTTTTTAGCAATTAATGCTATGAACAATTTGGTATATAGAGTAATCTGTGCATCAGGTCTGCTAGTGAGTGGCGGCGGAACTCCGCTGGAGCCTTGCCGCGTGGCACCGTACGTGTCGGTGCCGCGGCTGTCTGCGGTGCCACGCCCGCCGCCCGCGCCGCAGCTGCCCCCGCTCGCGCCTCATGCGCCACCTTCCACAGCATTCGCACCCTTTGACTCAGCACTTCTTTCCGCTGCTGCTCATCAGGTATATTGAACCATACTTAGCAATTAGACATACTTAGTTCGCCGTTTTTTCGAGACCCCAAGCTGTTTTCTTTCTTTCTTTCTTTCTCTGATCTAAACTTGTTCTAATAGAAATAGCTTGATCATGGCAAGTAAATTGATGGCATTTTTTTCAGCTGCTAGTCGGCAAGTAAACTCATTCTTTTTACTCACTTTTGCGGGTTTTTATAAGGTATTTACTGGTCTTTGTCTGGTGATCGTAGTACGCTAGTGCGGCGGCGGCTGCAGCGGCGGCGTTGTGTCCGCCGTACGCGGGGCTGGCTGCGCTGGCGGCGCGGTGCCGGTCGTCGTCCATCGCGGACCTGCGGCTGAAGGCGCGGCGGCACGCGGCAGCGCTGGCCGCTGCGCGCGCGTCGCCTCCCGCCGCGCCTCCTCCTGCCACCGCACCGGCAGACACATAGCCACACAGAGAACTTACCAACAGCTCTGGTTGACACTCAGTTTTCAAACTAAATTTTAATATTATTTAAAAAATATATATTTTTCATGTTGTAGGTGATTTTCAGACGTACGAATTGTTTGTTTTGTGATACAAGTTATTTAACCGATTAATTATCACTACTTAGCATACGAATTGCTTGTGCACGAAGTACCTACCACCTAATTGCAGAGATGGCAAACATTTAAACATTTTTGGCATTCCAACTTAAGTTATGTTAGCATTCAAATTAACTATAATGGAGTACCTATACTTATTAACAGTAAAAGGGCCTACGCTAGTTCTATCGCCGGCATAAATGTTTTTAAGGATGACATATCTAATCCAACGGTTAGGTTAGGCAAGGATCTCCATCCACCTATTTATTCTGTGGTATCCATTATTTCGTTTTTGTTGAAATTATAACGTTCGCGTTGTTATAATTTCGGGACTCCAATGGTAACCTATAAATTCCTGCATGTTCACGAAATGCATGTCAATATGGTGGTGCATAAAATTCATAGATGACATGATTAAATAAAACAACAGAAATACAGGCTCACTGTTGCCAGTGTGTGGGCAAACAATTTTATTCCTAGATAAAATCATGTTCCTCGATAACGTCATGATTCCATACATTGGTGCACAAGATAAAAACAACTGAAAACCCTTTAGCCCTTATAATTTATTCCTTTTTGTAAATATATGTAATATTCAAACTTTGTAAATCTCGTAGTCTGTAAAAAATTAAAAGAAGTAAAGGTTTAATAATAAAACGACTGGTCGTATTCTAGCGGAGTGTGGATGAATTATTATGCTGTAGAATTATGTCCATTTGGTAGGAAAAATCTCATAATTGATTATGTATTGCATAGAAAAATATTTTCATCGAATAATATTAACATTCATGAATTTTTCAACAATAAAATTGTAACACATGACAATTTTATGGACTATACTGTTAATAGAGAAAAATCTCTTACTTCGAGGATGGTTGGTTCCTAAACATGTAACATACCTGTTGTACCTACTTAAATTATGATATTTAAAACAGTTGAAATTCGTTATGTGGGTGTTACCTATAGTTATAGATTTAAGATAATTATGTCATAAGTACACAATGGATCATAGACTCGCTATTCACGGCGTGGGACATCTTAACAAAAACTTAAATCGTGGATTCAGGACAAGATTCTTTGGTAAATAAGACCAAAAGACTAAATTCTTTGATAAATAAGACCAAAAGACAAGATTCTTTAGTAAATAAGACCCAAAGGACAAGATTCTTTGGTAAATAAGACCCAAAAAAAACCGATGATTTTTTAAAACTCTGGAGTGTCTAGAATCATGTACTAAATCCATGGTATAAGTTTTCGTTGCCATGTCCTTTACACCTGACCTATATGTTTTCAATTAATAAACAATTTACAAGGTTACAAAAAAGCCATAATCTTTTTTTTCCTAAACAAGCACCGATAACAGAGCACAAAGCTGGTACGTACTTTGATTATGCTTAGATGACTTTGCTTAGACGTAACTTGCAAAATCGGTGTTTATAAAACTATCATGGAATGCGTCTGCTGAGTGCGAGCTAAACAAAATTTAAGTTCACAAATATAATTATTTAATAAGAAATTTGAAAAATTTAATAAGCTAACATGTAAAAAAAGTCACAAAAATTTGAAGTTTACAAAATCAACGACTTACCAATAAATTAAACTAATTAAGCTAACTATTCAGCTCATCAATTCTTATTTTATTTTTACAAGTCTTATTACGTAAGTTAAGTATAAGCAAAGTCAAAGTTACGCTCTTTAAATGTCAGCCTAAGATTCAAAAAGTTTCTAATAAAATAGCTGAGGTATTTAGGTATATTGACCCGTATTTTTACTTTTCGTACGTTCGTCGGTCGTTATAAATATAGGAAAATATTATCTATAGCGACTTTAACTTGGAAAAAAAATACCAATAGTAATTGGTAATTATTATAAATAATGACGCTAACTTTTACCCATTGTGTACATAAACCATCACAACTAGATTATAAGGTCCTTACATTTGTGTAATAATATCTGCGCTTGTATCAGGCATGTACAGAACAGTATGTTAGAAATAAATGACCAAACGAGTAAATTGGACTGTGAAATATTTGTAAATTAATAAGCTGTGATAAGTGTTCGAGTGTTGGAACGGAAAGACGATCTCTTTAGCTTGTTTTCTATTTAATTTTAAGAGATTATATCTGCGTCTGTTTATTGCCAGTTTTATGTTTTGATTTATTGAAAATCATCATCCTCATAGCCTTATTATCCCAAACTTTATTGGGGTCGGCTTCTAATCTAACTGTTATTTATCGATAATCTTGTGCGTTAAACTTACATGATTATTTATTAATTTTTAAAATATGTTACGATCATGTAATGTCTTAAAAAAATTAGAGGAAATAAAAAAAAGGCGTCTCCTCAAGACCATACCATACCATTTCAGCACTTCAGTTTAAATGCTATAGGATTGTCTTAAATAGTCGCAGGTATAATGTAGAGTAAACTCTTTATACATAAGTTAATTACTTAATATCATTATTCCGATAACAAATTAATGTAAATATGAAATTAGTATTAAGGGTTCGGTAACAACGCTCTGTTCATAGTTGTAAACTACAAATAAATATTAGACGAACACTCTATAGTTTTCTTATTAAGTCTTGAACGGATCCGCAACAAATTTGCAATTTAGTAAAAATAAGTTACAAATTCAATAATCAAGCAGGAAATAACTAAATCAAAAGTAATCCGTTTAAAAGTTGTTTCATTATGTGAAATGTTTGCGAAAGTTTGAGACTATATTATAGGAAATAACGAGTTATGTAAATTTGAATATGGATTCTGTTCATAGTTCAAAAGGTGAAGGTATTTATTGAAACCTATTCTGACGACCCGATTAGAGTAATGGTTTAGCGTTTTGCTTATTTCCGCTTGGTATCGCGAGTTCAAAAATATTTGTATGAGAGACCAATTTAAAAAAAATCGGTCTAGGTGTTAGTGTATTGTAAAATTGTGCCGGTTACTAGACTACACCCGCGGTACAGGAGAAATTAAAACATATAATCATACGTACAGTCAGCAAAGGGTTAGGTAAGCAGGGCGGCTAGTTAGGGATGAAGGTTTTTAGTAGAAATGTACATGTAGTTGTGTAAAATTGTTTAGTTTTCTATAGTTTTCAGTCATACATTTTCAGAAAATATGGTAAAATGAAGTTATGTTGATAACGTCTTGAAAAAAATACAACCTTAACTAGCGCCCCTGCCAACCAACTACTTTGCCGACTGTGTAACCTAAAAGAAATTATAATATATATAGCTCTTGCACGATTTCTTGATTGACTGATGACTCTTAACCAACTACTTTCTTAACTAACTACACCTATAATATACTTTGCGATCATACCATCTCATATCTCCTAATCTAATGTATTGCCACAATAAAGCTTAGCGAGTTATTTAAGCGATACCGGAATGCCTAAATATATGTTATGACTTCTATTAATATGAGTCTTAATTTGTGGGTGTTATCCGATAAGAGTCATTTTCATCTCAAGAGGCTTGATTTCTTCTAAATATTCTAACTAAAATGGCTAAACGGAACATTAGACAAATAATAAATTTGGAATTTATAGGTACTAAGCAATGGCGTGTTTAGTATCTTCCTGAGAAAGTGAGCCCAACAACCTTTTTAAAGTTTAAAAAAAATGTATTTCGTAATACATATTGTTTTGTTACTACATTTATATGACGGGCTTCGAAAAAAGTTATGGTAGGCACATTAGCACTAAGTATTCCCTTTATCCGGCTTTCCACTAATCATACTACAAATGAAAATCTCACATCGAAATATACCGCCAGCAATGATACCTTGATACAGATGAGTTTGTGATTTGACACTGCTCATAAATCAGAGGGGTGTGCATCCCCATCGGCAAGCGGTATTGTTTCTACATTTGTGGCTGATTGATGACAACCCTGACTGTGTGGCTACAATTTGGCCTCGGCAACTTCTCATTTCAAGCACTGTTTTCATAGAAGGTCGTAGATTTTATTGCAAATAATTTTACGGATAAATCAATAAACATTTTCAGCATATGCACGTTTTGCGAGAAAACTTAAGTTCAAAATTTTTGTGGATAAAAGAAAAAATACAGTGTGTCTAGAGCTTTACCTTGTAGGGCTTTACCTACAGAAATCTAAATAATTATTTAAATTTACTAAATAATTATTTAGATTTCTGTGGCTTTACCCGATCGCCGGTTCAAATCCTACTCGATCGATTTTTTCTTTTTGTGAACTTTTAACTAACCCTTATTTCGGCGTACCTATAGATACATACTATTGCAATACCGTCCCACAATTACAAACAATTTGAACAGGCGTGCTTCACCGATAAAAACAATCGAGTTCGTGGTCAAACGCTTGCCTATTCATCATAAAAAAAAATGTTAAAGATTATTTTAAACAAAACAAACTACAATAAATAATAAACAATTGCAGAGCAAATATTTTGCCAAATAATAAATGCACTAGGTTTTCTGTCGTGAATTTCGACTGAGGCAAACAGCAGGGTTGTGGATGCGACTCAGGCCGGGGAGCGTGTTTGCGCAAGCTGTTAAAAAAGCCCGCCCTCGCATCGGGTGCGCCCAATTAGGGCGGCGACGCTGCTGATTGGGCGTAATCGCGTTAGTATCGGCGACAAACAGCCCCCTGCACCCCGTGTCTATAACATATACTACGAGGTCGATGATCGTTTGAACTGCCTTAACATTACAGCCTATTCTAATTATGATTACGTCCTCAATAACCTACTTACGGGACATGCCCCTATTCGACATTCACCTTTATTTAAAATAAAAAATATTTTAGTTACATCTATTCAGTTTGCAAAGATGCATTGTAGCTAAAAATCTTAATGTTATTCAATTATTTTTAGCCATGTCAGAGGCCTACTGGCGGCTTAAACTTTGACACCAGGTCCGAGGTCGTTTATTAACCATACGATAAAGAAAGGAAGATAGCTTTAAACAATGAAATTTCACTCACACACACACACTCACATTATCATTTATTATTTTCAATTTTATGTATTTTCCATGTAGGTAAATAAAACCTTCATTCCGACTGCCAGGTGACGACACGTGGTCACGCGTTGATGATAATGTTTGCTCGTAATTCATAGCCAAGATTTTTGCAAGCGAAAAAAAAACTATTACCTAAATTTCAATTTTTAAAAAAAGAACACAATCATCTATTATGAGCACGATTTGAACCCTATAGACCGATAGCGGAACGTCGTATTTTGACCGTAACTTATAATTTTATTAAAGTCATTTATTTTTGCACAGGAGATTAATTACGTATATTTAGAGCTTCTATTAAAAAGTTAGAAAATTTAGACCGTTGCTTTAAGTACAATTTAGGTTTTTGCAAAACTGCATGACAAACCGTGAATATAAAATTTAAGTCAAAAATTCTAGTCCTGTGTGATTAAGGACAATGTTATCTTATAGTTATTAAGTTATTAGAAAGATTGGATACATGGAACTGATGTAACCGATGTTTTATGTCAAAAAATTGTAAAACTAAATATTACAATTGTGTTCTTAATAAATTATTATAGTGTCTGGAAATAATTTTAATGAATTGGTATTGTATATTTTTACGTACTGTAAAAAGTTTAGAAAATTATCTAAAGAACTTTCCGAGTTACTTGAGTTTTTAGTTTCATAGTTTTATAGTCTGAGTAAGTAAGTAACATAAAATTTGAGTTCAGAAGTTGGTGGTTATTTGACCATAACAATATACTCTATCATCATTCAAAAGATTAGAAAGATTGGATACATGGAACCTATGTTATAAGGCCAAACATTGAAAAACTAAATATTACAATTGTGTCTTCAATAAATTATTCTAGTGTCTGGAAATAATTTTAATGAATTGGTATTGTATATTTTTACCTACTACAAAAAGTTTAGAAAATTATCTAAAGAGCTTTCCAAATTATTTGAATTTTCAGTTTCAAAGTTTTATGGTCTGAGTAAGTGAGTAATATAAAATTTGAGTTCAGAAGTTGGTGACTATTTGACCATAACTATGTACTCTATCATGATACAAAAGATTAGAAAAATTGGTCCATGGAATTGTCAGAAAACTTAAGATTTGTTAGCACGGCATACGAAAATAATACGAGGGGTTGTGCGGGGCGTAGGGGGTTTTATCGCGCTCACTTCGTAGCTGGCCGCCGTGCTTTCGAATCGCTGACAACAACATCATAAAAAAATGTAGTTTTAAAAATTATAATATTAATGATTTTATGTTCTTAGTCTGTGTAATCTAAAAAAAATTTGTTCCAAAGTTAGAGGCTACCTACTAAGTTAATAATAAAATATACAAAACATATCGATATAAAACCGGTTTTTTATTTTGTGCAACCAATACCGGTTTTTATCAAAATCTTGTATACATTCAAACCTTTATTGAAATTTAAAACAATTATATAATTTAGGGGTAATATTCTTAGTTTAAAATTAGGTCTATTTGAGTATTATTATAGATATTTGAATCCAGAATATTCTTGTGTAAAAAACAAAAGGAACGAGTAATATAAAGAAAGACAAACAACAATAGATAAAAATCAAAAATAAATTTTAAGAAATATTTATTTAGAAATTAAATATTTTTTTATAAAGTTTTCTAATTACAATAGAATAAGATCTCCTTTAAGAAGAATTAGCGTAATTAATTAATTATTTATAATTATTCAAAGAGAAAGAAGTCAAGAAAGAGGTCGTGGTAACAACGTGATTTTTTCAATGTCATATATTTAAATTCTTAGCTAATCTAAGACACCACTGACTAACAGTTAAGGAAAACATCGTGAGGAAACCTGGATTTAATGTCTGAAATTGCCAACCCGCATTGAGCTAGCGTGGTGATAAATGCATTCAATTAATTCAATGTATTCTCTGCATGAGAAGAGACTTTTCCCTGAAATGGGACAGTTACAGGCTAATAATATATTAATTATTTCAGAAATTTTATAAACTTAATCCAAATGTGTCAGGCATAAGTGCATAATATAACAATATCAAAACATGACAGTGACACTGTCATGTGACAACATTTTCTATAAGATCAGTTAAAGATACATCATCCAGTACGGCCTATAAAATCACTTATAACTTAATGAAAATTAGTTTTTTTTTATCTTAATAATAGTGTAATTTTTTCTAAGTAACTAGCAGTTTTGGTTTATTGGCCAATTAAAATTAATTAATTAACTAAGCTTAATCCTTTTTTTATAAATGACGTGAATTTTAAATTATTTTCGTCTGAGTAATATTATTATTTGAGTTCCGAAATTAGAGGCTACTTAACAATTATAAAATGCTATACCGTCATATCTACAGAAGATTAGAAGATTTTGTGTGGATAAATTTATTATAAAAACATGGTTTCTATAAGAAAAGCCACGCGGAATTCAAGGATAGAGAATGAAAAACCGGTGATATATAAAAAACCGGTTTTTATATTCAGTGTACTTCCAATTAAACCTTTAAAATTAGCTCTGCCCGAATTAGTTTTCTTTGTCCTATGGTTGATGAACAACCTGGTACCCGAATAGTAATAAATATTTACTATTAATTTTGAACAACTGTGTTTGGGATTAATTGTACGTTAGTTATGTACGAATCACCTTGTTCATCTTCAAAATAAAACCTACAAAAAATATTTTTTATAAATATAATATACCTACATATAAACAAAACCGTAACACTCTCACAGTATTGTACATAGAGTCTACAAAATTAGGTGATCGTCAATATTCGTCAAGAGGGCTGGTCGGACAATTGGCGTTGAAACGTATTCGAAAACTTCTAAAGTCTATTGATTATAAATCCAATTGTAAAAATATATATACCTAGGTACAAGTCAAATTGAGAACTTCCTCCTTTTTTCCGTCGTTGGTTAATAAAGAGATTTTATAGGTTTTATAATTTTATGTAGTTCACATGGAAATCAAAAACAAAAGAACAATAAAGTATGTAGTTCTAAATTTAAATAATTAAAGATTTGAGTACAAATAAATATAAAAATTACTAGACATGGAGATAATACATTCGGGTGAATACGGAAACCCGAAGACTACCGATGTGTTCACCGTTTGTAATGGATTTTGCAAAAACCTAAATTATACCTAAAGCATTGGTCTAAATTTTCTAACTTTTTAAACGAAGCTTTAAATACATGCAACTAATCTACTGTGCAAAAATAAATGACTTTAATGAAATTATAAGATAGAATCTTACTTCTACTGGGCTACTAGTCTCGACCTACCGGTTAAAACTAGCAGCTGCTCTGCCAACTAAGCCTAAGGCCGGGGGGAGTAAAAAATGCCTTCCGCATACCGCACGTCCGAGGACGTTCGGTTATGTGGGGCTCGCACCCGCTAAAAACGTCTCCCCCTACGTGTTCCTCGCACTGTATCGAACGGGTCCGGGTACCGCAAACGCGCCTCGCAGCCCCAGCTCTCGTCAGGCATAGTGCCGCCTGCGTCTGCCCAGTCGCGCGCGACTGATCGAGTCAGCCCGCGCATCACGCTCCCTGACCTGCTCCGCCGCTTCCTTCTGCGAGACGACCTCCTCGCAGAAGGACGCGAACGTCTCCCAATACTCCTCGCTGTCGGTTACAGCTCGTACTTTGGCAGACAGCGAGACGTCCTGTTGGCGGATGGCCGCGCTGAGGGCACGCCGTTGCACCTCCCAAGCCGAGCTCTTTGTAACCCTGACCGTGCTATCAAAATTCTCTTCTATTTTCAACCTATTCTAGATATCAAAGTCCCGATGAATGTTAAATTTTCTTCCAAGGCTACATGTTATTTCACGATGAAAATTACCTATTAAAACAATGAAGAAAACATATAATAGGTATAGGATTAATTACCGTAATCTTAGTTCCGTACATTTATAAAACCGGAACCCTATACGAGTATTGTCTGTTATCATAATGTGATCAAAACTATGATACAAAATACAGTTTATATTATCAAACAATAGTTAGTGTTCTATAAACTTCAATAATATTATGCTATTAACGCGAAGATATTTTGATTCACGCATCAAGACTGAAGCAAAGATTATTATAACCTAGTATTATTAGTTAGGTACCATAATGTTCGTGAAGTAACAAGTTTAATTAGTGCTCTGTGCAAGCACATAGTTTAATAAAATGCAGTAATGGTGAAATTAATTAAAAACGGTTTTTATTCGGTTTATTTTTATAGTGCGTTACAAATTTTTAACCATTGGTGAACAAAATTTTCCAATGCTATTTTCTGCCTATACCTACCTTAAAGTGTGATATAAACCAAAGGGAAATTCGACACGGCACATTGATAAGAACAGTCCTCGTTCCGTACAATGCAGTGTAAAATATTTTTATTTTGTTTATTTCAAATAATTTATTGGTCTTCAAAAGTAGCTGGTGGTAATGGAACGTTTTACTATTTTGCTTATGGCAGTAATTTGTTAGCGAAAAGATTACACGACAAAAATCCAACAGCTGTTTTCTACAACATTGCAAAACTTGAGGTAAGTAATGTTTATTCAATTTAGTCAGTGAACAATAAAAATAAATGATTTTTATGCTAGGTACATAAAAATCTTTTGTTTTTATTGTTCATGTTTTATGATCATTCTTATTGTTTTTTGTCCTACATGCTAAAGCATATTATAGATACATTTTAACACTTTAAACACCTCCGATCACATTAGGTATTAATGTATTGTTTGATACGAAATAATTCGGAACTAGCATTCAATAATTATGTAACTAATACGTAATCGGTTACGGACCCGCTTTGCAAGCACGTGGGTGTGGGTTCGAACCTGGCATGTACCAATGTGACTTTTTCAATGTCATAATGTATTTTTTTGGTTTATCTAAGACACCGCTGACTCGGTGAAGATAAACACCGTAAGGAAAATCTGAAATCGCCAACACGCAGTGGGCTAACGTTCTCTGTATGAGAAAAGGCTATTGCTCTGCAGTGGAACAGTTACTGGCTGGTTTCTTTTTTTAAATATGTAAACAGAAATGAAAAATAATGTTTAACCCTTTTGCCTAAATATCCCCAAATATTATTTACCGACTCGTTTTAGTTGTATCTAACTCTGTAAGCGAAATGTGTACCACGCAGTTCATATTTCGTTTCATGCGTGATACTTCCTGGCAGCGCCACAGTCGCGATTTGAATCGGGAGCCTCGTACAAATAAAGGCCGAAAATTGTTCATTTTGTACATCATTATAAAAAAAATTGTTCTATAATGGATTGCGAGATATTTAACAAAACTTGTGGCGCTGCCAGAAAGTGTGCTCTCCAGCAGCGCCCCGTCATACACTGCAATTATAGTCTAAAATTGTATACGACTCACTGTTAAACGGTAGTACGAAAAATGTTCATTCCAATAATGACGAGAAATACTGCAAAAAGCCATTACCTACATGATACAATTATAATATCTAAACTAACCTAAAATAATACATTCATTATGGCAGAACTGTCAGGGGGCGCCCATTTACAAGGGGGGCGATTCTCATGCAATCGATATTATTATCTCGGATTGGAATAAAATGTCGAATTCGAACTCATCTCGAGTGAAATAATAGAGTGATAACATTAACAACATAATGCCTTAATGGGGTTGCACTACACTATCAGTTTAAATACCTAGGGCTTAGAGTATATTATATATATAGGTATTATGATATATACTCTAATGTGGCTATTACATTATGATCTTTTTAGAAAATCTATTTAGAAACACTCTAAACAGAAAATCGAAAGCCAGCGATTACACCAGACTAAATAGAAGCTTAAATAGGACAGACAACTTGCAGTCGTAGTAGAATTAGGTACATTGGGTTGCAAATTGTGTAGCGATGCAATTACAGTCACTAAGGAGCTAGTAGCAGTTATTATACTGTTGAATATTTAGAAAATCATTTTAGAAAACAGGAAGATCTAATTTAAGTTTCGATTATGAAGGTGTCTTTTTACGAATTATATGAGTTAAAGATGGGCTAGTTACCCATTAAATACCCGAACATTTGGTAAATACCAATTATTTATCGTATCATAATTATTTATGTGCGGGCAGATCTCACAAATACCAGAACAAAAAATACTTGCATAGAAAAATTACTGTTGTCAAAAAATAAGACGCACAATCGTGTACCAAGTATTTCTTTCGCAAGTTAATTTATATATATAATTTAGTAATATAGTTCATAATCTCTTGTTTTTACTAAGCATTATGGATCATCGTTGTAATCTGACAATTAAATAAATTATTATCTCTTTATATTTTAACTTTTTTTGTGACTTTAAATAAAAGAT
This sequence comes from Protodeltote pygarga, assembly GCA_936450705.2. Classification (NCBI taxonomy): domain Eukaryota; kingdom Metazoa; phylum Arthropoda; class Insecta; order Lepidoptera; family Noctuidae; genus Protodeltote; species Protodeltote pygarga. Next base: position 5,467,340 of record OW388249.2, on the reverse strand, counting down.
CTACGTACGCCACTACTGTTTTATTAAAGACAATACGTATCTACAACAAGCCGTATACAGCACACCGCACGCACGGGGTCGGAGAGCAAAGAGAAAAAAAGTTACCTATCAAGATGGCCGTTTACATAAACAATGTTGATTATTATCATAACTTATATACCAATGTTGCCAACTTTAAAATATCTTATTGATATGTTCACACCACCCGCCAATAAAATATTTCAACAAGATAAACTAACAACACTTTAAACTTCTTTAACAAAAATAACAGATACTAGACACTCTACTTCCCTTTAATTTCTAAATACACATTTGAATGCCTCTTAATTACTAAACAATCTTCCCCTTAATTTTTGAAATGCAACTTCCCCTTGCCGAAAGCCTTGGTAAGTAGGTACACTGTTTCTTAGAAAACTATAAAACTGAAAATCCATTACACTTTGAATACACAACTTGTTGTTGACTTATAATTACTACACCCTCCCCAGTCACAATCACCTTATTTTCCTTATCTCTATAGTACAATAAACATAAATCACATGTTTCTTAAATACCTACCTATCTTAAAATATTAAGTAAAAGCTTATACTACGTACTTACAGTAACTCAGATGCACAACTTTGATAGGTACCTACTCAATGTATTCACAACTGCACAAATATCTGGTTGTACCCATAACCAGATACATTAAACTCCCTATTAATTTTCTACATTTCTTCTATATACAAGCATTCTCTGAACTATCCTCTCTGAATTATAATATTATCAATAGGTAACATCAACATCTTACAATATATCATATTATACCTATGTATGTAACAATTTATATATAATCTTTAATAGGTTTATATAATTTATATATTCTCTTTGTGAAATACTTGGTAGTGCACCCATTAATCAAATCCTGTTTTGTTTGAATATACCCAGAAATTTACTTATAGACCCCATTTTCTTCATTTTAAATGTTTTATACAAAACATACCTCAATTTAACAATTGTTTTTCACAATTTCCAAAATACAAAATGTAATTGACATAGTTATAATAACAAAAATGTTTTCTTATCACCTGCACATATATAATACAAACAATTATCATTTTTAGATTGTAATTAGATTAGATTTGTTATTAGATTGTACCCCTATGACAACATGACACTTGTGAAAGTTTCATTCCAATACTTAGGTGCCCTTTTTTAACCATACAATATTTTACTTATTTAATTTTAAAAGTTTAACATCTGTTTCTTCAGGCATTGGTACTCATTATAAGTCTTCATCCAATTTTTAAAAATTCTCCACATACATTCATCTGGTACATTGCAAATTAAACTTAGTTGCTACACTCATAAAAATCCTAAATTTGTTTAACTTAGCTAATGGGGCATAGGTACAATTCACATTCATTAATTCATTCATACTGTTCAAATCCTCTTGCAACTCACCTAAATTTGAAAATATTATTATTATTATTTTTAGTGAGAATACAAGATAATCTCGATTGCGAGATTATGTCTATTGCACGAGAATTGCCCCCAGATGCGACCATCTCATTTATTTACCCCATATTTGGGGAGAAAACCCCTAAGTTGGGAAACTTGCATTAGAGCAATTTTCCTTACAAAAATGCCCGTAATTGACTAGTCCAAAAAACATGTAAAAAATTCACAAAAAATTGGTAATATCGTATCGGTCGTATCGATTGGCGAAACGTGGGTGTACTACACACCTCTGCCTACCCCCTCTGGGGAATACAGGCGTGAGTCTATAAAAAAAAAAAATGTAGTCTATATAAAAATATATTAATTTTGAAAGTGGTGAAGACTGAAGACGAAGAGGTCAATGATTCGGCACTCTTATGTTCAATCTTCTACTATTCTACCTAGTCCGGTATGAACTACCTTGTACTAATGAAGCCTTACCTAGTGGCCACGACTTCGGTCTAAGGCGGCGGCGACGGCTAGGTCTGCGACCGGCGCGATGCGCCATGCCACGTATTTAGACATATATAGACGTATTTAGATATATTTAGACGTATTTAGGCATATATTTTCTAATGATATTTTAAATTCGACGGATGGAGTGCACGAAATCAATACAAATCATTTTAAGTATGGAGAATGGAGAAACCGCCGCCGCTGCGCCGCCGCTGAGAGCGGCGAGTCGTGGCGTCGTTGAACATTTTAGTACATTTGTTCTTGCCGCTCGCCGCGCCGCGCTAAGCCGCCGCTGCGAGCGGCGAGTTCGTGGCCAGGCCGTTACTTATTGCTCAATGCTGATGTACTGATGTGCTGAATTTACAGCTGAGGGATTATAAATTAAGTTATGTTAACTAACCTTAGTTAACAAAAAAAAAAAACTGCTTCCACTAGTATGCAATCGGTTTTTCTTCTAGCGGTACGATCATGAGGTTCTAAACAGCCTATGACACTAAAGATGAAACGAATGACACCTCATAATAACTATTATTAGTTTTTGAGATTTGAGATTGGTTTTATGAGTAAATTCACTCGCCATTCAAAAGAAGTGAAGTGAGTAAAAAACGTTCTTTGCTGGGGTAATTTATTTACACTCAGTGACAACACAAAACTAATAATGTCACGCACAACGCTGTCATGTCAGTATGTCGTCTTACTCTCACATATAGCGCTACTTCACTATATAATTACTCAAAATAATGTGGTGCTCAAACATTCTATTCGGCAAAATAAAATCAAATAGGTAATTTTTTTTTTACTTTTGATTTAGTAAAATTTTAACAAAATGTAAGTTCCCTGTGTTGCTTTTGTGTTCAAAGCATTTTTATTAGGCTTGTGTTTAAACGTCACCCAAAAAAGTACCTATTTTACTACCAAAAAAAATCTAAAAGGTTACCAAAATGGATAAATGGTCACCAAATAACGTTTCCTAAAATATTATGAAATCATAACCCAAACAAAAGTCACTTGTTTAGGCTAGACGTATGCTCTGCTCTGCGCTGCTGGTGGCTAAGGGTGGGCTTGGTCGACGGAGCCCCGCTTCGCGGGGCTCCTACTTCTGGGCGGTTTATAAAAAAATAACCGCAAACCGCATCACCATCTTGATCCCATCCCCATCCCACCATCATCCCATCCCCTTCTAACCTAACCTGTCCGAGTCGGGGTGCCCTAAAGTCCAGATTGCATCCAGTTTCTCCTGTTAACAATAGTTTGCTAGCACCATAAAGTAGTCTGGGATCAAATAATGTATTTTGGTTGACGTCTTACTATTTTGGAGAAAGATTTTTGGTAGTCATATGAGTTGGATAGAATTTGGTGACCGTTAATCCATTTTAGGAACCAAAAATAATATTTGGTTGCCGTTTAAATTATACCCTTTTTATTAGGGATTGACATAGCTTGCTCCGCACAAGCCACGGAGAGTGTAGGTAGGCAAGCCGAAGACGGTATGCAGAAGTCGATGTCTCTCGCCACAAAGCAGCTATCTCAACTGCCCAAACGCAATAATATTGAGATTACCCACCTGATTTAGTTTTTGTAGTTGAGTTGTTTGACGTGTGATTTGAGTGGTATGACTGGTAATTCAGAGGTCTCAGGTTCGAACCCAAGGCGCTCTGACTTTCCGTATGAGCCTGTCCAGAAAGCGCTATTTACGCGCGTGTCCACTCGCGCGTAGGCACTCGCGCGTTCTCGAGATACTAAAGCTACATACATCCCGTCCAGATGCTCTCGCGCGTTACCTCACACGCGCGTAAAACGCTTGCAATGAGCGGGACTCTCGACTCGCTCGTTTTACGCGCGAGTCCAGATACTCCGGCGCCATTGCTGCATCCAGCACTACGCGCGTGTCCGTGGCGAGTGGACGTAGTCAGTTCGTATATAATTACTATTTTTGGCGTTGTTTCAGGTTTTTATTATTATTTGATTATAGTTTTATCAATGTAATACCATATAAACAGTAATTAAATATAATCTCTTAATATATAATAACACAATGCGCCATCCTATTTCTGTGATTTTTTTCTTCGGCTTGAATACTTTGAGAAACGCATCACTGTAAGTCCGTAAGAATACCACGTGACCTAGCTGAAAATTAATGTATTATTTTAGGTTAGTTTAGATATTATAATTGTATCATGTAGGTAATGGCTTTTTGCAGTATTTCTCGTCATTATTGGAATGAACATTTTTCGTACTACCGTTTAACAGTGAGTCGTATACAATTTTAGACTATAATTGCAGTGTATGACGGGGCGCTGCTGGAGAGCACACTTTCTGGCAGCGCCACAAGTTTTGTTAAATATCTCGCAATCCATTATAGAACAATTTTTTTTATAATGATGTACAAAATGAACAATTTTCGGCCTTTATTTGTACGAGGCTCCCGATTCAAATCGCGACTGTGGCGCTGCCAGGAAGTATCACGCCGTTTCATCATAGGACAGAGATATAACAAAAAACCATGCAGTTCTCTGTCGGATAAATCCGACACAAGCTAAGCGGTTAATGGGTTTTAAAGTACAATATTGAAACCTTAGAGTATTATATATATACTCTAAGATTGAAACTTTAACCTAAAGCTAGAGAATAAGTATCTCGACTTAGTCAAAATGAAAATATTAAAGTAACTATTTATGCTGACACTCAATGCTATGACATATCGTAAGAAATCTAGATATTGAAAGCTAAAGTGTGCTCGTGCAGGGGGTAAATACGCCCGGCCCCAGGGCCAAAAGGACCATGGGCCGGGGCGGCAGGTTGATAGGGGCGGCGGCGCTCACCTCTCTTTTTGACCATAAATACGTGAAGAAATAAAAAAGAAACCGAACGAAACAAAAACTAATTTGGTTAGTAGTTTGGAAGACATCAAGACGTGGGGTGGCACTCTGGCACACCGTACAAGCCCAGGGCGTGCCAGGGCGCTGAATCTTAAAATACGTCTCTGTGCTCGGGTGAAGGCCTAATCTATTCTATTGTTTATTTTCTATGGTGCGTAAGTCAAAGAACTATGGTCTAAGGTTGCGCTCTTAGAGGAAAAATTTTGCCGTCTTCTTCCAAAGTTGCGCTAGTCAAAATCTATTTATTTTTTTAAATATTTTATGAAAGCTTCTTTTTTCAAGTTAGGTACCTACATATTATAAGTTAAATACCCACCGAAGAAATATTAAGTGTTAACATAAATAACAAAGTATCGCTTTTTTATCATTAACAGAACTACAGACTAGATTTCAAAATGTTTGTGGAGTCGTGGAAAGGTGCCGTAGCTACCATTATGGAAGATGACGAGGAACACGTGTGGGGGGCTGTGTGGACCATAAACAACGACAAAGTCCAACCGCTAGATGAGTAAGACTCCTTACTTTTGTTTGGTTACTTTCTCGTTACTTTAGGTTAAGGCGCCTATAGCTATAAACCGCTATCAGCATATTATACTATATAAAATTGCCTAAACAAAAATATATTTCAAGCAATTTTTGCTTATGACAACTTGTTCCGAGAGTGCATATGTGTTTGCGCATATATTCGTACTTGTGCAGTTACGCTATATATATCCTAGTAGTTGTTGTCCCGGTAGTTGCCTAATCGTCGTTGAGATTGGCCGCTGTGACCGAAATTCGATCAGGAATACATTATTATAGTCAAAAACCAACATTTAAAACGATTTATACCACTATTTATTTCCCCGTCAAAGTTCAAATCGCGTGTTACAGACCTAGACAGACCGGAGGTGGTTCCTTAACCCTTTAACGCACACCCTAACGTTTTTATTCAATCCTATTTTTTTGTGATGCATATATATTCTGTGACGTAAATCTTAATTACATGTCTTAGAAAAAAATCCTAAAAATTATTAATTTTCGAGAAAATCTCAAAAATGATGTGGCCAGTAAACTGGCCAGTGTACGTTCTGCGTCACTAACCATCACGGTAAGATCACTGGCCTGTAAACTGGACACTAACAAAATCGAATGAATGAAGGTAAAGGAATATAAACAAATACTTTAATTATGTATTTTCTAATCAGTCTTTAATTACACAACACATACACAACATAGGACAATCAGTTTTAATTACCAACAGAATGAACAGACGTTTTTTCTAAAACGCATTTTTTTATTTATAATTAGTCGTATCGCAATAAAACTACAAATTATGATTTTTTACTAGTCAATCCACTTATTTAGGTCTTCATTTACTAAATTCTCGGGGACTAACGACTTCGGGATATGTTATCTCATGATACCAGATCGGGTTGGGTGACAGCGGCGCTGGTGGTGGAGGTGGCAATTTTGAAATAGGTGTGTGATCAGTTATACCCACGAAATCATTCCATTGGTCCTCATCCAGTAACCCTAACTCCCGATACGTGTAATTTTGTCTATAACAATAAAAAAGTTACAATGCAAAATTAATAAATTACGATTTTTATAAGTACCTTCACATCTTCATAAAAACGGCAAGAAAAAATACCAAAACATTCGTAACAATAGGTTATAACTACCGAGCAAGACTATTTATGGTAAATATATTATTATATCAGAACAAATACTTATAAGTATACCTTTTGTAAAACGATATGGTTCATAGGTATTACTCGGAAATAAAAAGTCATTATAGTACCTCAAAGTTAGGTCGGCAATTTTTAGATTACATTTTTTCGATAACCGGTTTGTATTCAATCGTATAAAGGAAATGTTTTTATTATTATTCTCGACTAGCTGCCCCGCGCGACTTTGTACGCGTGATTATTCTACCTCTACGCTTTTTCTACTCTACCCTGTAACTACCCTACGTTACTCTACCCTACATTACCCTATCCTTCTCTACCCTACCCTACCCAACCCCTACTCTACCCATACCCTGTCCTAGGCTACCCCTATCCTACCCTACTCTACCCTACCCTACTCTACCCCTACCCTACCCTACTCTACCTCTACTCTACCCTACCTCTACCCTACCCTATCCTACCCTACCCATTCTCTTCTACTCTAGGCCCGGCGGCGGTGAAATCCAACAAATCAAAAACCATGAAAATCGGTCCAGCAGTTCTCGAGTATACATACTAATTTTCATGACTTCAACTTTAAAATTGGCAGAATTTCATTTAAACTTTAATCTCCTATATTTGCTCCCCATAGTGATTGAATATCGAGATATCCGTTAATTAATTATGCCAATTTGATTTTCTTTCTAATATTGAATTTCCTACTCAAATTTTCACCCCCCCCCCTTTCCCCCCTAAAAGATAGTTTTCAAAAAGCTGAATAACGTCTTATTTGTTAAGCAAAAAGTTAAATACTAAGTTTAATGATGGATTTTTATACCTACAAACTTTAGTCCCCTTTTATATGTCTTTAGGGGGGAAAAAATCTAAAATCTTTTATACACGTCTTTCTTATTTTTAGCACACAAGCTTAATACTTATTTTTATACCTGTAACTTAAAAAATAACAAATCTTCCATACAAACTTTCACCCCCTTTTTTATCCACTCAATGGTAGATTTGAAAAAAATAAACTATGCTCGTCTCTCATCTAACAACCTAAAAGTTGAATACCAAGTTTCGTACATATAACTTTAAAAACGACGGACTTTCATACAAACTCTTATCCCCCTTTTTACCTACTTAGGGGTGGAATTTCCAAAAATCCTTCCTTAGTGCACCCCTAGGATACGTAAAGAGTATTGTCTCAAAATTTCAAGTCTCTAGGTCGTCCGGTTTAGGCTGTGCGTTGTCTGTCAGTCAGTCAGTCACGGTACTGTTTTATAAGTATAGATTACATTTGCTTATAAAGTCAAAGAATATACTATAAAATAATAGTTTTACTTACCGTTTCCTGGAAATCATGATTTTTTATTACTGTAACACTTGTAAACACATAACTGATACTCGAGATGACTGCAAAGGAGTGATCGTGGGTGCACGGTGGCCAGTTCACAGGCCGTCTTGAAAAAAGGCGCGAAATTGTTATTGCGCGCGACGAACTTGAACGCTGGCTAGTTGATGGGCCAGTGTGGTTTAACGTGGGTCGTAAACGTTCGTAAGGTTCAACTTTCGAGTAAAAATATATGAGATAACGACCTTAAGGTGACTGTCCAGTTTACTGGCCACTTTGTATGAGCCGTCCTATAAAGGGTTAAGAGTTCCGCTTCTACAAGTTTGATACGGTGCGGTAACTAAAAATACGTTTTTTGTTGATCCAGTGATGAAACTACATTTATTCCATGAAGCAAAATTTGCTTCATGATTTATTCAATTAGCAAGATTCTCAAGGTGCACTAATCATAATAATTACATTCGATAGCCAAGAAGGTGTGGGCCAAGGATGGTACTACGCTAAATTCGTGACAGTCACAACGCCTGAAGGACTACAAATAATAGCTCGCACCTATGAGCTGTCTTTTAGCCCTAGTAAACTCAAAGACGATGAGGATTTACCATGGGAAAGACGACCCTCCAGTACATATCTTATGGTAAATATTGTAATTTTAGATTAAATTGTATTATTGCAATAACATAAATTAAAATTAATTATCAGTCTCCGTGCCTCGGATAGCACGGTAAGCTGTTGGCCCCGGCTGTCAATTGTAGATATTTGACAGCCGTTACGGGTAGTCAGAAGCCCGAAAGTCTGACAACCAGTCTTACCAAGGGGTATCGTGTAACCCAGTATCCGGGTTGTGGAGGTCTGATAGGCAGTCGCTCCATGTAAAACACTGGTATTCAGCTGCATCCGGTAAGATGGAAGCCGACTCCAACATAGTTGGGAAAAGGCTAGGCAGATGATATTGCAATAATAGGTTCTTATAATACCTAATGAGGCAACTCCTTCTCCCCTCCCCCACTTTTTCGAAAGTTGATGAAACTTCTTCCATAATTTCATGTCGATAGTGCAAGCGGGATTTCGAATATTAACAATGTGTTATTTCATATTAATTAGGTTACCTACATCATATTATTCTATTTTTTTTCTGCTTATAATCGAATATATTTTTTAACTAAAAAAAACCTATGTACATTGCCGTAACTAGGTCGGTGCCAGCGGTGACCGCAGGCACAAGGCGCAGGCCCTGGAGGAGCGCAAAAATGACCGTACCAGGACCAAATTTCGGATCATGCATGGGTGCAGTTATAGAAGCTTGCACCAGGCGCAAAAAGGCTAATTACAGCACTGCCTATGTTTAACTGAGGTTTTGCTTTCAGACGATCGCCCTTGGAGCTATAGAGTCACGACTTCCAGCTGAATATATTAGTTATTTGTTCTCATTTCCTACAAACAAGAATTTGGCGAGCGAAAAAACTAGGACTATGCTGGGTTACCCTTATTAATTAATACTTAGGTTGAACTAGGGTGCTAGGTACTAACTGATTGTAAGAAATTATAATAAAATAGTAGACTTTGATATGGACTTTGAATAAATTGTATATTAGTTGCAATTATTGCTTATTCAAGACATGAGTTGGGTTGACTAAAAAAAGTTATTAAACAATACATAATAAAATTTGTGTTTAATTTTGTATTTTTGTATTTGAGATAAGAAAAGGAAATCTTTGTAACTAGCCAGCTAGATAGTAAGATCCAATCAAAGCTACGAGTGTTATGATCATTAGCAAAAGTAGTCAAAAATCATCATCATCATCATTAGCAAAAGTAGTTGAATAAAGCAGCAGAATATATAGAACAGGACCCAAAACAGATCCCTGCGGAACCCATGCCTTAATTTCAAGAATATTGACGTCACTCTGCTTCTTTTAGCTGGAACAGCTTCTTCAAGGCAAGGTTGTAGCACTAAATAAAAACGATGGCTTTTAGACATTCTATGCTAGCCCTCTAGTACTTCGTAGGGGGATGGTTGTAACTACGTTATGAATAGCTTATGTGGCTGAGTGACTATAATGGCTTCTACATACGTCGCAAGTTCAAATCCTGCTCGTAATCGATGTTTTCTTTCTACAAAATAATGCTTTATAAAATGTAATAATACCTTATAAAAATGTTTGTAAGTATATAATTATAAACATTAATCTTTTCCGCCGAATTAAAGACCTCCTCTCTTTTTTTGTCGGTCAAACTAACGTTGGCAGCACTTCCGTTGTCAAATTTGTCAAGTTCAAATGTTAAAGTCAAACGACTTGATGTTGACGTAAAACGTCAAATACCCCACCCCCCGTTGACCTCACCCTTTAGAAAGAAGCGTCATATTTATAGACATTTTATCCATTTTTTAAATTAAATATTTCTAATTTTTTAAACAGTTAAAATCATATAAATTTAACTTTTAATGAGTTATTGGTAACATTAATTCGACCATATCTGTGCTACCTGTGCTATTATTTACATTTTAGCAGCGTTTATTGAAGCAGTGTTAAAGTATTTTTATATCTACATTAATTGCATCATTATCTATTGTGCCAAAAATCTACATAATTATCTACAAGGGCAAAATAAAGTGTGAGAGTAGATTGCGCCAAAAATAAATAACTGTGTAGGTATATTTTTGTTGTTTCAAGTGTTACAATCAGTGTAGGTCTAAAAAACAAATGAATTAGTTAATTATAAATGTAGAATTTTTTGAAATGAAGTATGTCGATGAACTGTATCTTTGGGTTTTCATTATTTCTACTGTTACTAGTGGCTCTCAATATATATTTCTTTTATATCCTTAGTACTGAGCACAAGCCCGTTAGTTTTAACTTGCCTGTTGTAAAGTCTGACCCCATACCACCGGTAATCAGAGAAATACATGAACATCTGAACCACTTACCTAGTCAGTATCACAATAAAAATTCTAAATTCTTACCAATACAAAAAAGCTTAATTAGCTCATTTAATTTATCTGGAGCTGGTACAGACAATGTTTGGCACAATATTGAAAATGTGAGTATAATTAAATAATGTATTTTTAGTAAATTTTATGTTTAGGTACCTTTTATCCTTTATATACCATTTCTTTATACTATAGTTTTATGGGTTGAATAATGTAGGTACAAAATGAAAAAAGAAGTAGCTAGCTGAAAATAAATCTCTTCTGACCTTATTATTACTCTTTACTATACATTTTAAATACAAAATTAATCTAAATAATTTTATAATTCATTACCTATTAAATAGAGTAGGTACCTAAATTAATTAATTTTGGGTAAATTGTTCTATAAAAATATTTATTAATTGTAATGTTTACAGTGGGCTGATGAGGAGTGTTTGTTGCCTCACCAAAATGGTGTTGGCGGTCAAATACTGCATGCTCTTCGCACCTCACAGATAGCGCTGGTTGACAACGCTCCCAAAGGGACACAACTCAAGTTATTACTTCTCTTAGAGGTTTGTTACTTAAAACTGTACTACCTAATGTTATAAATGCAAAAGTGTGTTTGTTAGTTTGTCCTTTTTTCACGCAGTAATGAAGACATGGATCGATGAGATTTTCACTCAAAAATAACATGGACTAAATGGTGACATAGGGTACCTACTTTTTATCCAGCAAAAATTAGAACCAAGGAATCAATGCCATTTATAAAAATGGAAAAAAATTGAACCTGTTTCTGTGTAATAAATACTTTAATATTTCAGAATAAACAAAAGTTATACTTCAAACCAAAGAGGTATAATCTAAGTGATGTAATAAAAGGCAGCATATACGCTGGCTATGACCGCCACAACTCAGAGGTTCTCACATACTACCTCGCAATGATATTGAACTACAAATGGGTGGCCCCTTCTGTTATAAGGAGGATCCACTTCAATCAAGATATTCTAGCTCATGCTACATTGGGATTAAAAAGGACTACGCAAAAAAATGGTAATATTTAGTAGTTATTTTTAGATTTTTTTTCAGTGCTCACTCAGCTGCAGAATATATAGTTATAGTTATATAGTTTACTTTATGTGTTTTTTTACGTGTTTATGCATGTGCAATACATGTGTATTGCTTATTTATGTTATGTGTATGTATGTATGTATAGTGTAGGTATGTTTTTTTATGATGATGATGATTATTACACACAAATATAGTACTAAACCTATTCAAAAATCAAGGTTTCAGAAGAAACTAATCTTAAAATGTAAATTAAAGCTCCTTTCGGTAAGTCACACGTTATTTAATAAATATTACTGTTATCGGCGAATGTACCTACTCTATTTCTAGTAACACTACCATTAGCGTCTACGAACAACTAGACTTATCATCAAAAAATGATTATCTTAATTAAAAAACTTAAAAATACATGCTGTAGCAGTCTAATATGGTTTTAAAAACTAACAAACCTAAGACTGGCTACATAAAATTTAAAAAAAAAATTGTGCAAACTACAGTTCGAAATTTTTATCTTGGGGGCTTTGAATTTTGTATTTGGGAGTCAATAAAAATTTAGATTGCAAATCAAAATTACTTTTTAAAAAAATTTATACATATACATAGACAGAATGATATGCTAATAAGATAGCACATGTGATCATAATAAAATACAGCCTACTTTTATTTCAGACAGAGGATTTGTATGTATTTATGGTAAATGTTATTACTGCAAAGCAAATGAAACTGTTTGCCCTGACAATAAAGGTGAAATTGAAGGAGCAGCAATATACTACTTAGATAAATCATTAAAAGTCCATAAATCACCTTGGAGAAGATCATACAACAATATAAAAATGGAATGGGAAATTGATAATGACTTTTGTAAGTAAGTAATGTCTTTGTACTCTAAATATTATAAATAGGTGTGTACTAGTAATTGTTATGTTATAGTCCTTGGGGGTCTTTAATTATTTAATTTATATAAATAGGTATTTAAATATACTCCAGTTGTCACGACGTATTATTGTTATCAAAAAGACTAAACTATCCTATTGAAAAAGCATAGAAGTAGCAAAAGCCAGATACAGATCCTTGTAGTAAAAAAGACTTTATTGTATGTTGGCACATACTTACATTATTTTGCCTCATAAATAAAATATTTTTAACCTTCCAAAAAGGAGGCGATTATCAATTCGATACTTTTTTTTTCAGCATTACATCCTGAATTACCGCCTTCTAACAAAACATATTTCTCTTTTTTACAGGAAAGTGACTTCGTTATTAAGTATCAAACGGGTACTTAATTTAATAGACGTAGCTATTATTGATTTCTTAATACAGAACGGAGATCGGCATCATTATGAAGTATACAAAAATAAAATAATCCTCCTAGATAATGGAAAAGGGTTAGGTAATCCAATGGTTGATGAACTTGATATTTTAGCTCCACTTTATCAGTGTTGCATGTAAGTATAATTTTAATTTTATGATCTTAACACCCTCAAAAGTAGGGGCCTCCATTTTTGATAGCATACCGTTGATGAGCTTACATTCTCCAATATGTGTAAAATAACTTGTTAAGTACGAGTTGTAGTCTCGCACTAAGGGTTGTCAGGTGTTGAGACAGTCTTTATATTTTTTAATCTCTGGGGAGAATAATTTTAACTTTGAACAGATTATGTCCCAGATGGTTTCGAATAATGTCGTCATTTAATTTTTCAGATTATCTTCCTCAACTTGGCAAACTTTGGAATTGTTATCTGGTGGCAGTTTATCCGAAACTATTAAATTATTAGCTTCATTCCAAGGCGAAAAACTAACCAATGATGAGCATTATAGAGCTATAGAAAGAAGACTTTTAAAAGTCTATGCTACTATACAATATTGTATAGGAAAACATGGCAGTGCCAAGGTTTTTAAGTACATAAATTGATTTAATTGTTTTTGTGTTTTTTTCTCACCAGTAAATTTTTCCTGAGAGTTGGGCTTAATAATTAAGTACCCCTCATGAAGAGAAAACGTTCTTATGTAAGCACGTTTTCTCTTGAAACACTTGGAAGAACAATCACAAAAAAAAATTTCCTCCTGCGTTTTCTTGAAAGAAATTCTTCCGCACCTGTTCGCAGATCGGAAAATTTTGCTCTGGCAACACTAGTGATCTCTTAATCTGTCATAGCTAGCAGTCAGTGTCACTGTCATAGTCAGCTGATAATGAATTTGGATGTTATTCTGAATTTCTGATTGTTATTTTTTGGTGTCACAAAGTACATTATAATTGGTGTGAAATAAAACTGATAAGAGTTACTTTTATACTTAGATTACGTAAAAAAAAACGTAGCTAAATTAGTAAATAAAAATGCTCCAACCTGTTGAGAATACATTTTTATATTTTGCTTACGGTAGTAATTTACTGAAAAGAAGAATACACATTAACAATCCATCTGCAAAATTTTTAGGAGTTGGTCGACTTGATGTAAGTATAATAAGTTTTTATTAAAACAACGTTTTTGCCAAGCTTTTATAATGGAATATATATTATCTATCTTGGTGTTAGGGTCCATAAAGGCTTTTCCATAAGGGTCACAATCCAGCTTTAAGTTTTTATGTAAAAGCCGGGTGTCCACTATTTGCGAACCTCTTGCGCTCCGCGCTCCTGCATCAACTTTAAATAGTGGATACGTACGCGCTCCTGGAGCGTGGAACGGTTTGCGCTCCGTGCCTTACGACCGATCGGTTTTTACTTATTGGGCGAACACAAAGGGGAGCTCAATCTGTTCGTGAACGCGAGCAAAATACCTCGTTTAGTGCGTTCGTGTCGTGTATCACGCTCAACGCTCGGATAAATGGTGCAGTCTGCTGAAAAATGTTTAACTATAATTGAGTTGCTGTGGGATCCCCAGGATGATAATTTAAAAATAAAAATTTTGAAGGAAAACTTGGGTGAAAATGCAAATGTCAGGTTCCCAAAAGCGAGGAGGGTATCTCTAGTCTTCAGAAGAAAATGAAATAAAATATTTGCTGTACTACCCACTAATGGTGACAACATGTTCGCTCGATGTTTGCAAGTGGAGCATGTGTGTTTCTAAATAAGATGCGCGTACCGTCTCTATCAGAGCGGTTGCAGATGTGAAGAGCACAGTCAGTTCGTGAACAAAGTGGATACCTTGCTTAACATTTTTTTTGTTACCAAACTGATTTAATTATTATTATTTTTTATTTATAGAATCACCTGCTAGATTTTATAAAATATTCTGAACACTGGCGAGGAACATCAGCAACTATAGTACCTAATGAAGGTTCACATGTGTGGGGAGCAATATGGCGACTACATAATGATGACTTGCCTGCATTAGACAAGTAATTCTTCATAATAACTAAGTTAATTTAAAGTAATATAATTAATAAGTAAATTCCTGATTCTGGGTGTATGGTGTATGTTTTACCTACTTCTCTTCTTCATAACCATGTTTGTGAAAACTAAAGCCTCGTTGGTCTAGTAGTAGCAAGCGCGACTGATGAGCACGAGGTCCTGGCGAATCGATCTCCGGGTCAGGCAGTGTTAATGGGTTTTTCCATTAGGAATTTCTCAGTAGCAGCATGGAGTCTGGAATTGTGCCTGGTTAATAGCAATAGGTTCGCTATTACTATTACTTGGGACCTATAACATAGCCTGCGAAACATGGGTATAATGCATACACCTTTGCCTACTTCCTTGGGGCATTATATTATTTTATTGTTATTAATTAGTAAGTATATTTTTCTTATTATTTTATTAGTCAATATTGCGACGATAAACTACAAACTGCAACGCCCTGAAAAATACCCCCGCGCTCCAATATTTTACCTTCATCATCATCATTATGTCAGCCAAAAGACTAATGGACGTAGGCCTCCCGCAAAGAACACAGCAGCGACCGAGCGGTCTAATGCAGTATTAATCTGAGTAGTAGGTACCTATATTCGTTTGCCAAGTTTGGAATTTGCCGCCCAATAAATGTGCCGCCCAGGACACGTGCCCCGGCTCAATTACACTGTTCAGGGAATATTGTAGTTGAAATATTTTGATAAATATCCTGTTCAGGGAATATTGTAGCTGAAATATTTTTTTAAATCCACATAATTATATTAATGGTGCAAATATCTTATTTTCAGGCAAGAAGGGGTTGAAACTAATTGGTATTTTGCCAAAACAGTTAACATTGTGCTCCCTGACGATGTTTCTAAAGTGGAATGTCGAACATATCAACAGACAATCAACCCTCCAGTGCGTAAAAATGGGGAAGAATTGCCTTTAGATAGAAGGCCCTGTATAACATACTTGAACTGTATTATAAATGGCGCAATTGAATGTAAACTGCCCGAATATTATATTGAGCAACTTAAGAAAATACCAAACAATGGCCAAGAAGCGTCTCCTCATATTATTGACCAGTTAAACAAGAGCTCTTAATTTTATTTTTTAACTATTGATATCATAAGTTACATTGTTATCCAATAGGCCGCAAAATTGCTAACATGTACACTTGCAGCCTATAATGTGTACACTTTGCCTATAATATCTGTGAATGTGATTATAACAATGCTGTGATGTTGATCTATTTGTGTATTATTGTTATTTGATGTATTTGGAAGCCGACCCCAACATAGTTGGAAAAGGCTAGGCAGATGATGATGATTGTTATTTGATGTAAGTATTTATTATTCTATTATCTTCTTACCACTAAAATATTTGCAAGAGAAAATGGGAATCCGGCTTATAGTAATGTTATACTTTGTCACAGTTGGGCAAAAAAGGCTAAGTACCTCTAGGCTCTACGTGAGAAAATAGATCACTCCACCGCGCTACCCCAGTGCATAAAAACTTGTGACGATGTGCTATAAGGGATTTGTCAAGCCATTATGGCCTCTATGACTAACACATTAAAAGACAACCGGAGTCACTAAATGTGATAGAGGTAGTAGTAGTCGTGGTTTCAGTTGCAGTTGCCGTACAAGCGCTACTTAACATAAGCGTAATAACGGGCATTACTGCTATATCGAGGGCTCACATTTCCTATCCCTATGGTAGAGTTACTTAGTATTATTGCAGTAGCTTTTGTCATCAAGTAGGTATTCGAATAGACATCTTTCGATCCATAATTAGTTCGTGCAATAGGTTCGTCGGTCGTCTTTTTGTACATTTAGGCTATCTTGTTGCGTGCAGCAATGGCCATTGGATTTAGGCTATCGGCCATCGAAGATAATAGGGCCACAACTAAAAAAAGAAAAATACATCTACGTTGGTCTTTAATAAAGAAGTCTTCTCTCATAAAAGATTCTCTATAAAAAATTCTGACAGGTTAGCATCTGTAATTCTAATTACTTATCTTATTATTCTGTTATAAATTGTCGTAGCGAATTACGTTTCATGTCAAAATCATTCTGAGTTGTAAACATCATTGTTGAAGCATTTTGTATAGTTCTTTGAAAATATAATTTTATAAAAATGATGAAAGCAGATATTTATAAGCCGGATACATTTTTATATTTTGCTTATAGTGCTAATTTATTAAAGTTGAGGGTTAAGATGATTAATCCAACTGCGGAATTTGTTTCTATAGCTCGGCTGGATGTGCGTTAACATTATCTGGTTTGATTATATTTGTTATATAGTTATATATAGCTATATTATTTTGATTTTGTGTAATAATTTTAACCTTTATAGAATTTTAGGCTGGATTTCATTAAATATAGTTCATATTGGGGAGGTCCAACTGGCACTATAGTGCCTACCGCTAATGCTCACGTATGGGGCGTCATATGGAGACTGCATAAAGACGACTTGATATCTCTTGACGAGTAAGTTTTGTGTTAGTGATTTTTAACCAGACGTTGGAATATGATTCCATACAAATGACAACTCAAATGAACTCGAGCGGCGCCACTTGATCCGTTATTTGTATGGAAACATCTTAGACACATCTCTCCGCTTTGGTGGAATCCTAGGTTCCTTAAACCTGATTTTCTGAAATCTAAGTACTTATCTTTATATTTTCAGTCAAAAAGGAGTAAACATAAAATGGTATTTTATTAAATATGTTGATGTCCTTACTCCATACATGGGATCATTTAGATGTCGAGCATACATGCAGAAAGTGTATCCTTTGCCTAGAGGTAACCGGGATCCCATCCCGGTTGAGCGCTGGCCGTCATGGACATATAAGGAAATTCTGATTATGGGAGCTAAAGAACACGGGCTACCTCAATACTATATACGATTTTTAAAAAAACTTAAACATAATGGGGAAGAAGGTTACATTCGAACTACGTTTTTGTTGAAGCGTTATGGTACAGATAAGCCGTGTCTGTGCAGAGTACCAGGTCGAATACCGAGAGATCCCCTAAAGTATCAGAATAAGCATAAAGTCTGGAATACAGGAATAAATGTACAGCCAGTGCAGCCAGTTTTAGAGCAGAAAAAGCCGAAGAAAGCAATCAAATTTTGATTATGGGAATATCAGCATGCTAGTTTGAAACATAAATGGTCTTGATTTCGGTCTGTTTCGAATACTTTCAAACTGAAGATGACAACGATATTGAAAACAATAATATCTATTTTTTTATAACTTTTTTATTAATATAAATATTAAAATTATTAATAGGTACTCGGTTTTTTAAATTAATTATATAAAATTGTACACTATCTCAATCGTTTGGTGAATTGTATCTAAATTGAGCATATAGCACAACGCTACCCCGACACTTACACAAATCACATACACAACTCATACAAGGAAATAAATCATTTGGAAATTATTTTATCAGTCAATAATTTATGCATAATATAATTACTAAAAAATGAGGTAATGTAACTGCCTTGTAATATAATATTTAAGTGATAATCACAATGAAACAAATACTGATAAAAACAAGAGCGTAAACTCAGACCAAGAAAAAAGAGTTGACAGTCTTACTATAAAAATATAAGCATTGTAAACCTTGCGATTCTGTGAAGTTAATTGCTTCACAGGCTCTGACATCCGTGGCGCGTACCGTACAGGCGAATTATATATTTATATTACACAGAACATACACATCACAATCTTCTTTTCAATTCAGATAATACAATATTGAGGTTGTGAAAGACGTGTACGGAATTCGCCTGTACTACTGAAATCGGCATTGTAACTCTTATTTTTTATATCCTGAGGCTGTCTACTCTTTTTTTCTTCTTCTGAGAGCAAAAGTAACAAAGGTGGACATTAGACACAGTCCGTGAGTCCGCAGGGAACGCTGTGTGAGGCAACGTTGTGCGAGACTTCGCCGCAGACACTCCACGAACCACTCGCAATCGGTCAAGTGCTTAGATAGACGCTCTACAGTAAATGCGGGATTCGGGAACTTTGTAATCAATTTTTTTTTAGTTTAAATTAGTGAATACATATATTTTAAATGATGTAAGTAGTAGTGTAGCGCGTGGAGTGCCTGCAGCGGCTGGTGTAACGTGACAGGAACTGTAGCGCGCACCGTGCGAGACGCGGCCGCGAGGTGTCCGCTGTACAGTAGACTACTATAGATATAAATTAACCGCACAATATTCCAGCGCAGTGAAGTTCAATTTGGTGGGGCTTTGTCTGTCTCACTCTACTGGAATATTTGCGAATAACTTTAAATGAAACTAAATTTTAGATCTATATTTAGGTTACGCTTAACAGTACCTACCTACGACATTCCTCATAATTGAGCAAAAGGCACTATGCAATTTATACATATAAAACAATATCTGGATTCCTGTTTCAACGCAAATTGTTTCGATTCGACTAACTGATTCAATCTGTGATGCAACGTGCCTTGTGCCCTCGACAACAAACAAACGATTACTTTTACCAGTCGCCCACTCCCTCACCTGACATATTACTTACATTACTTTTACCTGATTTTACTACCTACACGTTCACAATAAAAGGTAGTCGACGACTTAAATAAAATACTATCGGAAAGCCATTTGTAATACTCCGCCCATATCCACAGCCAATCGAACTGTTCCAGTGGCACAGGTTCTTGATTGTGTACAAATGAAAACAATTGAAAGTATAAATACCATCTAAACTCTAGCGTCACTTTGCAACAGATTGTACTAAACAATGCAGAGCTGGCTACTGTATCGTGTCCACCTCACACAATCAATAAACCTGCAATACAATGAAGGCTGGATGTCTGAAGGCACTCGTTTAAACCCTTATACCACATTATCGTAATAGTTACTATTACTACATCGGACTCCTATCGCTAGTGGTGGTTGACGCCTAGAGTCCAATGCCCACGACTGTTGTATGTTATTGGAGTCTAACTTAAGTTGGATGTATAAATTATTTTACAGTTAAGGTAGCTATAGGTAAGTGATAATTTTTAATAAAAAAATTCGGTATAATGATTTTTTACATGAGAAAAGTTATGAGACGTTATTGGAAATCGTCACTTGTTGCTATGTAAATTAAACGACAATAATTAAAACATTTAGTTTTCTAGCATTATAAAAACATCTTACAATTTACATAATATTAGAAACTGTTTAGCTAAGATATATTGATCAATTTGTATGCTTACAATTTAATTTCAGGATTCTGACGAAGTATATTTTTTTTCATCAGATCCTTTTGACTACCTGCCTACCTACGCGCTGTGATCATATATGCGCTGACGTTACAAATGCAGTACGCGACACGGATCTCGGAAGTCTGTGAAGTTAGCTGCAAGTTGATTTTTCTCAGAGAATAGTGGCGTATAAAATATAAATTATTGTTTATTAACCGAGATCAAATATGGAACCCGATAAGCATCCTACGTGTTTCCATGCATGTAAGAACATTTAACCCTTTGAACGCCACGCCGGTCATTGGTGACCGGCAAACAATAAAAATTGCATTGTGTCTGCGGCGTGGCAGTCAAAGTATTAAACGCGAGTATACTATGCGCGAATGCTACCCTCAGCTAACTTCGTAGACTTAAGAGATCCGTGGCGTAATGTAACAAAATAATTACTCAAAACAGTTAAAATTTACATAGCATTCTGTTCTTAAATAGCAATCTGATTTATTATTTATCGTAAAATAGTCACCTCCCTATTATCTTCCTTAACCACAAGTATGTAGCTAACATTCGCTTGTTATATGTATGTACATCTAGAAAATTGCTGTCATTAATATTTTTCTATTACTAACTCAGAACAATATGTATAATTATTGTAAATTCTTAATCAAAGCATCATAAATTCACCCCACGACCATGTCTATTTCTTTCTCGCTGTCATTTATAAAATTAATAAAGTCAATACATCTAAACATTTGCTGCCATAAATCACCGCACAATACAATGTGAACAAAAATAAAAAGGAACCATTTACAATATACCTAATTATTACGTTGCGTTACTAGATATATTCCAGTGAACTAAATTATATAAAATATTGTAATTATAAAAATGGAAAAATATGAACACAATATAAGTTGAACTTTAAGAATACATGATATATGTTTTCATTTAACACTTATTACCTTACATAATTATATAAATATATTCGTGTTATATAAATTATTACTTCAGTAAGGTATGCTTCTTAACGATATTACATTGTAGCTAGGCATACCATAGTTCACTGATTAGTGTTGCACAATTACATATACTTTGGTTTTACATTATATTTTCTTTAATATAATAATTAATATGTAATATAGTAATATAACTATTTAACAATAGTGGCAGGTATTATCTATTGCATATTAGTCGATGGGGAACACATTGTTATTAGCGTAGATTAAATGAGAGTAACTGCAACACGATCATTATTATTATTATATATTTATAAATTCATAATCATTCATTCACGGTGGCATTATGTGGTTATATAGATAGTTACTGTTGCTGTATATGAAGTCATTCTAAACGTATGTTGTCTCTTAACTGGTACTAGTAAGTAAGTACTCGTTTGTACAAACTACACGAAACAACAAGTTAATACAGTTCTTGTAGTTTGTGCAATATAAATTATACATACATACGTATGGCCGGCAACACTAAGCAACGCGACTTATATCGAATATATTTTCGCATTACCACTAAATTCTGGTGCTGCATCACGTTCCTACTAAAACCAGTTACAACTAATTAGAAACAACCCTGTATAATAAATTACTCTAAATACAGCTTATACAATTAATTATAATTATATCCTTGCAATCATTGATATTGCTACAAAAAAGCTTTGAAATCATTTTAATTTCGACGTTTTTTTTTCAAATCTTTGGTGGTCAGTATAATTTTTTATTAAATATTTCAAATTATTTGATTTACAAGTAGAAATAATAACTTGTATTAGACGCGGCGTATCCAACAGTTGAGTATTATAAGTAGTTTCATTTTGCATTGATTATAACAAGTGACAAATTCATATCTCAAGTACTTATATCATAAGTACTCGATACAACAACATAACAATCTTGACGAATTTGACACCCGTTACAAGATTTATGTATACATTACCTTTGAAACAGTAGCAAAGTACCGAATTACACGTCAAGAAATCAATAAAAATAATTTGTACACGATCTCGCCTACATAAAACTATACACGCTTTACATCTTAAACATAATAGGCTATGTCAAAAGTGACACCAATCTATAACTATATAATAACGTCGAGGTAAACTATATAGGATTCACGTCGAGACAAATCGACTCACACAATATCGTCTCAGCAAAAATATTACTTTCCTGATATGAAAACGAAACGTTAGACAAAAAGAAACGCATCACCGTTTCGGATCGAGCTCTTACAACACAACACCGACGCTCGCGTCGGGCCCGGCATGCTAACGTAATAAATGCGGGGGGATCAAAGGGCTCCCCCTAATATAATTTACACTACAGTCAGAGACGATCCCCGCTCGTCGGACGATGATTACGATATTTACACTAGACTACGGCTACAATTCGAAGAGTCGGCGGCGCACGCGGCCGACCTGAGGTAGATGTGCGCCAGCGGCCGTCTAGCGGCGCTAGCGAATGACCAAGCGACATAGCGACCGGTCTAGGCTACGCTAGCGGGTGGCCAAGCGATCTAGCGACCTGTCTAGACAGTGCCAGCGGGTGGCCCAGCGAGCTAGCGACCGGTCCAGGCGATGAGGCGGGCTCGCAGGCGCGCCGCTCGCCGGGCCGGCGGCCACGCTGGCTAGCAGCCGGCGGCGGAGGGGGGCACGCCGTTGGCGGGGGTCTTGAGCTCCTTGGCGGCCGGCGTGGCGGGCTGCAGCGGCTGCAGCGGCTCGGCGGCCGCGTCGTCGTCGTTGCGCGAGCGCAGGGAGGACAGCTCGCGCACCCACGACGCCAGGCGCCCCGACACGCCGAACAGGTTGGAGCCCGACCCCGTCGCCACCGCGCCCACGTTCACCTCGGGCAGCTCCTGCTCGTCTTCTGCTGACATCACACATTACTAGTACCTACCATTTTAAACTGACACTTATTTGATCATAAGGAGCTGAAAAATACGACATCAACTGATCGGCGAAACAATAGCCCAAAGCGTAAATTAAAAAGAGCTAATTATGTACTCAATCTATCATAGTGCTGTATGAGTTAATTAACGGATGGGATGGATGGCGGTGAAATACTATCTACGCAGGATCTACGCAGTCATCGGCCAGAAATTCCAGACTACATTATTAAAGCATCGAAAGACATAAAAATATGAAATGCTTTATGCATTGATCAAAAGATGTACGTGCCCATAAAAACTTTTACCAGTTCACCCAAAAAATATAGTGTCGCAAATTAATAATATTTTCGCTACATGATTCATGGTCACTCAGGAAATGATAACATAAGTGCCTCGCACGCATCTTACTTTACGTTAAACATGCAAACTTGTACCGCTACTTACGATTCAACAGCGTGCCGGCGACGCGGCACACGGCTCTACGGGACGCATTCGTGGAAACAGAAAGCGGTCTTGTATTACATACAGCCACGTACTAGCAACAGTGTTATCATTTACTGATAAGAGACCAAAACAAAAAAATAAACACACAAATAAATATTTAACTTCATACGCCAGTTCTCTATTTACGCCCATCAATTAGTTACTACTATTTAACATTTTTAGTGTAATAATTCTCTCTTTGAAGGTAGTCTGATAACACAGATTAAAATTTATAAGTTGGTAAACCTGTCCGATCCGTGAGGGTGTTGTATAATGATATGATTTTATTCATGTAATATTTTTCTTGAAAGAACAAAAAGAAATATTAAAACAAAATTATGACATCTGTTGACCCCAGGCTTTCCTTAACAATCTATTTTTTGATAACGATCTTACAACGAAAAACAATATACCAACACTGACGACGGCTTTGTCAGATTTAGAAAATTTGAAATTAATTGGGTGCAGAAAACGTGAATTTCATTTATTATTAGCTGCCCGGCGCGACTTTATACGCCTACTCTACCCATATCCTATCCAACCCTACTCTACCCCTATAGATATTCCTTTTGATTTTCTACCGAGCAAAAGCCCTTTTTAAAAAGTATGATAAAAAAATATAACGTATGAGCTTGTACAGTGCAGTGCTCGGCTGCCCCATCACGCTCCTCGTAGTAAGTATTGTAATATATGCTCACCCATGGCGGAGCGCTGGAGAGCGTACATCTCCTGTCCCTGCGGCGAGTGGAAGAAGCTGCGGTGGCGGAAGTGCGGCATGGCGGAGGGCGCCAGGTCGGCCACCAGCTGCAGGAAGCTGGGCCGCGAGTGCGCGCGGTGCGCCCAGCAGGCGCGCATGAGCTCGTACAGGCGGTCCGGGCAGTGCTCCGGCCGCTCCATCACGCCGCCCTCCACCACGTAGCGCACCACCTGCTCGTTGGACAGCCCCTGCACAGTGCGCACACCTCCCTCTGTATCACTATGCTCCATCATGTCAAACTTACATTTTCAAGGCACACCGCGACACGTCTATAACGTTTTACTTTACAGATAAATTAACAAGTTTCTACTAAAAGAATAGTTAATAGGAAAAATTGCCAGTACTGCGGTGTGTAACAGAATATAGATAACCCGCTATTATAATATGCTAAACATGATTAACAACGTAACAAGTTATTGCCGATCGCCTACCTGGTAAGGCTGCATGGCGAGCGTAGCCATCTCCCACAGTACGACACCGTAACTCCATATGTCGCTACTACTGGAAAATACCTAGAAAATGAATACGATGGTTAGCGAATAAATCAAAGATAACGTGACGATAAAAAAGACAATGTTCGTAACTTACCCCATCTTTAAGGCTCTCGGGGCTCATCCACCGCACTGGTAGGAGGCCCTTCGTACCTTTCCTATAATAATCAGTCTCGTAGATGTCTCTGGTCATACCGAAGTCCCCAACCTTTACAGTGAGGTCCCCGGCGACCATACAGTTGCGCGCCGCGAGATCGCGGTGCACGAATTTTTTGGCCGATAGGTAGGCCATACCGTCGGCTATTTCAATAGCCATCTGAAAATAATAGGCATAATATTGGTAGTCTGATATAGCGGATATTATGAAAATTTTAATTATTCATTCACAAATTAACCGTGCCATCCACTGATTTAAAATCATATTGTAATCATATACCGATTCGCAGAACGTATCGGTCTTAGAATAAATTTGGACAAAACTCATATCAATGAGCATATCGACCGAACATAAGTTCTTGAGATTACCGCACTGCATGAGCGCCATGAAGATGAGCATGGGCTGAGCATCGTTGGTGCAGTATCGTACCTGCAGGATGTTCTGCAGAGTGGGCGGGTCCTGGCCGCCCTTGCGCGGCAGCGACGCGTCGGCGTCGGGGCGGTGCGAGCGCAGGTAGGTCTTGAGGTCGCCGCACTGCATGAGCTCCATGATGACGAGCGTGGGCTGTCCGCGCGACACGACGCCCAGCAGCCGCACCACGTGGAACGTGTCGAAGGCCTTCATCACTGACGCCTCGTTCAAGAACTCTTGACGCTCCCTATGTAAAAGAACGCGTTATATTAATAAAAACAAGGCTATATTCAGGGATTAGCAGAAAACGATTTAATGATCACCGTTTTATATTTCGTTCTTACCTATCTGTAGCGTGCTCATTAACAGTTTTGACAGCGCACCGCGTTTCCGGTTTTCCCTTTTCTATACCCTTCCCAAGACCTTCATAAACCTAAAAATAAAGAATGTTATTATTATTCTCGTAGACCCAAAAAACAACAACTATTGGGCCGTTAGAAATTATTTTATGCTGCATGAATAATATTAATGTTTTTTATCACAGTCTATACTTTCTTAAAATAAACATTGTGACATCGGACCGAGACAAAACAAAATTACCGTCCATACTTACTATAAATGTTACGCATTGGTGTATGTGCGAATCACGGTAGGCGTGTGGGCAAAGTATATCATTTTTGAGATTGGAACAATTGTATCTGCATCTCTAAAATGATTCGAATCACTGATATGTTTCATTTGGCTAATTTGGATCATTGATTCAAAGGAGCTTATAAGATACAGAATGTTACGTGATACATGCAAAAAACGACCTTATAGTATTTGATACTTAAGCGCCATATTGGTCATTTTTACGTGCATGGATAATGAAATGAAATCTGTGGGAGTATGTGTGATACATTTCACAATAAACATCTCATTTGGTATCTCTTTCCGACTTGTATAGATTGAATGCAATGATACGCTCACTCGCGATCCGCGTCAGTAGTACCCAGTGTGTCTTCGAATCAGTGTCTCAGTCTCCTCTCTCGCTCGCTCACTTCAGTCGCCTCGCAAGCGACGCGTTGTGCGAAAAGAGTACAGAGCAAATAAATGATTCAGATCCAAATGATGCGTTTGAAACGTTGTTACTGAACCAATCTTTTGAATCACTTCAATGATTCGGATCAGTGAGTCGTTTCAGTAAAGAGTTACACACGTCTAAATCACGGTACAAATGTATAAAATGGAAAAATATTTATGCTATCTCACTAATGCTCCTAAATGGATTGGTAATTTGTTCCCGTGACAAAATGCGTCCACATCTGTGTCTTTGTCACGGGTATTTGTTACGATCACGGAGTCTCGGTGCGTTGAAATGTCATAAATGTGGATCCACCCTGACCCACGGTCGTCGCTTCCTAGCCTATTGTTGAAAAATAAATATTGTTGTTCGTACCATCCCGAAAGATCCCTGTCCAAGTTCCCTTATGAACTCGACGGAGGTCCTGGGCACCTCCCATTCGTCGGGCACGTAGATAGTGGCGGCGTACTCTGGGTTGACGCTGGCAAACAGTTTGTTAGCCTCATGCGTCGGTAGCAAACCTCTCCTCGCGTACCACACACCGATGGCTAACAATACCATCATCATCAGGCATCCGCCCACCACGCCCCACACCCACTCGTAACCGGTTTCTGCTGTTCTTTCCTGAAATGGATTTACTAAAATAGAATTCTAGCTTAATTTACTTTTTACAAATCAATTAAATTGGATTGAAAATCTATCAATGTGTAATTATTTACTGTAGGTTATGAAACAAGACCTAAATATGCGCTGCATAATAATGACGTAAACATAAGTGATAATTACCGGTATAAATACGGGCGGGTAGATCGCAGACACGTTTCCTGCGCCTGCGACGGTGATGGGAGTGACTTCGATAGTATAGTTACCGGGCGACAAGTTGCGCAGAGAGTAGCTGTGACCGTTAGTCTCGTAGTCGTCCGCGGTTATACAGCTCTGCAGACCCACGTCCTGACCCTGTACACAAAATAATCATATAAAATGCATACACCCTTTAAATAGTGAATTCTACTATATGACCTCATTGGTTAAACAGCTAAAAAAAATCTAACACGAAAAGGACTACTATTAGGTAGTATTTATTATCTAATAACTGCAATTAGAATTTCACACAGTTCAGATTTATTTAATTAGAATACAAACCGATGGATTATCCTGATCGACGCGTGAGTAGTGTACGGTATATGCTACAACAAATCCATTGGGGTTTTTGGGTGGTTTCCACGTCACATTAACTTCGCCTAAGGTTTTGTTCGATACTACAACTTCAGCTTGCAGGTCGGTCACAATATCAGCGTTCACTGCAAATTTTCAATGTTATATTAGTGCAACGTTTTTGTGCTATCAATAATCATGCAATATTTTTTTCTATAGAGAATTAACATTGATACGAGTAATAATAATTTAAAGACGTAATAAAATGGTAATTGATAAATCTATAAGGTAAGGTTTTAGAAAGATAAATAATTTCAACTCTAACGTTCTGGAGGAGAGGTAGACGTAAATAGGTCTAACAAAAAATATTGTTATTTTTACAATAACACAATTATTGTAATTTTTTCAATTACATTGTAATATCTATGATCTCATACCGCGGCGGAAAAAGATAAAGTGCATATTTCCTTCGTAAAGATAAGACATTTGCCGCTATGACACATCCTTATCTTGTATTAATTTGTTATTACAACAAATATAAATTCCATTTTGTTGACTGAATCCCTAACAATACAATATCTAATTTGGGCAGAGGTTTACAGTCCAGTGGCGGAGGCTTCATACAACTCGAATCCTACCGACTTCCCTTTGAAAAATGGTACAATCAATGGCACATCGATTTTCTCCGGGTTGGCACCGG
The DNA here is from genome assembly GCA_936450705.2 of Protodeltote pygarga. Lineage (NCBI taxonomy): Eukaryota > Metazoa > Arthropoda > Insecta > Lepidoptera > Noctuidae > Protodeltote > Protodeltote pygarga. Next base: position 5,438,885 of record OW388249.2, on the reverse strand, counting down.
CTGGCTGACCTCTTGGAAAAATTCTCCCTCCGCCACTATTACGGTCATTTGCCTAAATACACACATATTAATATGTGTAGATATATGTTATTTGTGGCTGTAAAGAGTGAAGTGTATTGGAATATAAAGCCTATATAATTTGTTAAAAATATTGAAGAACCAACCTCTCTCAGAAGTGCGGAACGTTTGATACCCTCGTTCAGAGCACCAGGTCCTATCGTATTCCTTCATACTTTCGTTTTCGTGTTTAGCGCGGCACGCCCACACGCTGACAGTGTACCAGGTGAAATGTCGCATGTCTGTCAACGTTAACGACTTCGCGTCGCCGCCCAGCTTGAAATACAACGATTTCACATACCCTACAAGAGATCCCAATTTAATATCTCTGCTAATTCTTCTTCTTATCGTATGGTTGATGAACATAATACATTTACGTCTTTATAATGTAACTAGCTCTTTGTTTTAGCCAGATAGGTACTGTATTTGGTCAGAAATCAATGCTCAGATCAGATAAATTCATGTTACTACAATTAAATACTTTCGATTTACCTACTTTTCTTAATAAAAAGAACGACGAACTTGTTAATATGATGTAACGTAGGTGACATGCAGCAATCAAATACCCATCTACATATATGACACCGGAAAATGATTCAAACTGTTCGTTTATAATTCAACTTGCATATAACTTTATATTGAGGGAACTGGAGGGAACACAAGCGTATATAGCTACTTTGTAGTTTGTATTCAAAAGCAAATTGTCATGAAGTAATGACGTCATGTCATCCCCTTCGGACCCAATACGTTATATCTGTTAATCATAACTTCAGACTTCAGTACATGATTTTAGCACAATTTTAGACTCCCCAGTGTTGAAAATGTTAATCGGTTTTTCTTTATTGCTATTTTTGCTCTCACAGGAATTAATGTGGTTGGTGGCAGGTTTATTTAAGTAAGCGTCGTGGAGCTGTTTTGTGAGCTGTACGGAGATATTCATGACGATGTTGCTTACCCCATGTATAGACGTATTATTTACACGCGCATTAGATAATCTTATGCTTTTAGTTCTAGCTCATCTCATTATAGTTTAGCTCATAAACCAAATTCACCAAATCTTGAACATTATATTGTGTGTTCATAATATTGCTAGTTTATAATTTTGCTGGTTAAATTATAAACTAACAGTGCTTTCAATTTTCCGGTGACATAAATTCACGATGTAATTTAAATAACTAAAACCCTCAGACACCCTATTTTTTATTCTGTTAAATTTATCTAGCAAAATATAGATTATTTTTTTTTTCTTTATTGTTTTTTGAATAGTAGGTATTTTATGTTTAATTTTTGATGTCAGGCAAACTTAAATTTGAAATAAATTTGCGATTTCCGGAAGCTATTCAAATTCAAAAATCATTTAAGATCATAATTATGTTATAATCATAATAAAGTTCTATTGACTTACATATCATAGGCATTGGTTGAAACTTTTACAGCTCATAATCAAAAGTAGATCCTATTCTCTGTCCTAAACAAATTAGTTTCAGGTTTTAAGTTATTTTAACTACACCGTATATAAAACAAATATGTCTACGTTTGTAACCTGCAGAGTCCTCTACGATGCAACCGTTAGGCTCGATGCGACTGCAGTTGACTGAAATGAGAATGTTAGATGGTCGTGATGAGGTTTGTAGGCGGTGATAAGCAAGGGTAGCTACACACATAGTCGATTCAGCACATTCGGTGCGGTATTTTAGAAGAAATTTCATCGGCACTTCTTCGAAAATACCGAACCGAATGTGCCGAATTGACTATGTGTGTAGCTACCCCAAGGCTATGAACAAGGATGAACTGAGGAGCGGCAGATAGCGTAATGAAATGTTAAAATGAGAGTGAAATGTATGATATGAAGATTTTATTATATAACAACTTCGTTGTGATTAAATTTAGACAAACCTTCCTCGTCTGTGCTGTTGGTGTAGTTCATGCCAGGCTTGGGGCTAAAGTTCTCGGTCAATTTGACAAGCATGCTGTTCAAAGTGTGGTCAATGGATCGCTTTATCCTCTTAGCTGAAGTTTTGGGCTTCGGTCTGTCAGACTTTTTGTACACCTAAAATTTGTTATTTTATAAATTATAATATTATTATTCCACAATTGTTTTTAGCTCTATCATAAAAAGCAAGTTGAATCACTTAGCCATTTATTACCGTATTCTGCAATTCATTCTCAAAGTCGATGCTCTCCTTGCGTTCCTCCTCTGTGCGCGAGTTAAACCTGGTGCCAGGCTTGTTCTCCTCCTTGCAGGAACAGGAGCCGTTGGTCACGTTACCCGTGATCCCTTTCTCCTGACCCTCGGGTGATTCTTCTGTTCGAGCTGTGATCATGTTCGCGAGGACATTTGCTGCAAGAACAAATTTGTTGTGTTAAGTAATGCAACTACCAACTTAGTTTAAATTAACACACCATTCTTTCAATCTGTGCATTTATAGACAGACTGTGAATGGATGTGTAAATGACATTGTTCAAGATGATTAATTACTTCGTTAATAATAATGCGTTTATAATCCGCTAAGTTATAAGCACTTGTAATACTTTAAAAACCAAATTGTACACTTAGTTTGCAAATAAATGATTTGTGAATTAAGCCAATGGGTTGCCAGATCTAAAATCGAAAAGCCGAACTTGAAATCCAGTTTAACCGAACGTTTTAGCCAAAAGCCAGGGTCTAATAAACATTTAAAGAACATCAAGTAATAAAACAACATGTTGTTTTATTTTTGTTTCAATTAATTTTCAAGTCTTAAAATTTACTAAAACAAAAGCTCTACTTCCTGTTTATTACGTATATTCTTGTTTTTTAATATTTACACCATAGAAAAATCAACATCCGCACGTTTGTAAATAGGCCGTCTGTCTCCGGACATCAAACATGTTATAATTAAGGGGTGCCTATCGTTTCATCGTTAGTTTGTTTCTTTAACATTTAACTTTTGTGAAAAGCATTGTTTGCGAAACGAAGATTTGTGAAATATTAGGGAATTATAATTAAGATCTACGACTCACGATTAGCACAATAATTGGTGTTGCCAGCAAGTATCTTGGGTCTGTTGTAGCTGTTGGCTTGCACCTCCACTTGGTACAAGATGATGGTGCCGTTGGTCATCGTAGGTGGTGACCATTGTATCAACACCGAATGCGGCGTCAACGACTTCGTTGTAACTCCCACCGGTGGACTTGGACCTATACACATAATATTATTATTATAAAATTAAATTCATTTAGATAATTCCGTCAATAAAGCCAAACGTAAATTCAGACACAGTTTTTACCCGATTAAAAATTATGGGGGAAGGGTTATGGTTTAGCACTCTATTTATGTATTATTTGTAGGTACTGATATCGTATTGGATAATATTCAACTAGCAAAAAATGCTAACTCAAGTCTGATTCAATCTAATTTAAAAATAAACTTTATTGAGATATCAATTAAGTTGACTTTTGAAAGTGATAATATAAAAGTTGCAATGAAAAATAAAGGAAGGGTACAATTAAAACATATAGCAAAACTATTAAAAATACAATAGATGATAATTATTGTAGTTGATTTAGGTAGTTGTTTGTTAATTAAAGATGTACCAGGTGCTCTGTCGACTGTGTACACAATATAAAGCTAATTATTCTGGGCTAATTCTTGAACTTTACTAATCACTTATAAGTACAAAATTAAATCAAAAAACTTTAGAACGCAATTTGGTGTTTTGGTAGTAAAAAAGGTACCTATTTGTTTGAAAACTTTGCATACGTGCCAAATTTTCGCAGTTTCCAAAATCTCATAAATATTAAATTTAATGAAATACGAACTCATCAAGAAATTATATTTTTTACATAAAGTATGTACTTACTTCCGGGTAAAGTCGTAAAGTAAATTATGGAACTTTGTGCGCCCTTTTTCTCCTGCAAAGTAGTGTAAGTCTTCACATAGGCTGCATACCGAGTGTACGGCGTCAAATGTGAGAGTGGGTAGAATGACGGCTGCATGTTGAGACAAGGATTTAGTAGAATGTCGGTTTGGTTTTCAGTCGTCGTCGTCACCTCCCTTGTACCATTCCGTGCTTCGTCTATGGTTAAATCGAGAACGTTCCATCTAAAAATCAAAACTAGATTAAGTACAGGCAAGTTAGTTGACCAGTTACAGAAACCGGCAAACATCTTTACAAGTGATCTCGTTTGCGTTGCGCAGTACTTTTTAGGTGCCTTTGGTGGACTGAATGAGAAAAATTTTGCCGCGCATGTGCACAAGTGTTCAGTCGTGATCCAGCGTGAATTTTCTCCTACTACGCTATCACTTTATGTTCAAGATATTTCCCGTTATCTGTTCCAAAATCAGTATTTTATGAAGAAATAAATATTTGCATAACCAAAGTCTCGTACAAAAAGAATAAACATTATTTCTAATGCAGCACTAACTTTAACATATTACCATATAAAAGACTATTCATTGACGCACATCGGTGCAGTGTTCTGGCAGAGAGACTTCAAAAAATATCGGCAATTACATTTAACACGAGCATTTAACTTTTGTAGGGACCATCATGGTCTGCTGACACTGCACTGATGTGTGTGAAAAGTCCTGTAGGTATTCATGCAACTCGCCTACATGTAACAATAAATGATAAATATATACTAACATATCAGAGCAGACGTCTCTTTGCTCGTAGAGGGTGACATCCTTATCCGTGGCGATGTAGTACACGGAGTAGCCGAGCAACTTGCGAATGTCCTCAGGACAGTACATGTTCCACGACAGGACTACCGCAGTTGAACATAGTTGACTTACTTTCAGATGTAACTTGTCTGGTAAACCTGCGCCATATTATAACAGTTTAATATACCTACCTACTTATTAACCATAGTAATCTGATACAATTTCTATACTACTACTAATCGGTCTCCAACCTCAGCAATGAGGGAACGACGGAGATAAGATTTTCCACCGTACAGAAGGCTTCAATACATTTTAGGATATAGAACTAATCACGAGAGATACGTGCTGTAACATCGTGAACTACTCACAGGAGGCCTGATTTCCGTTGTTCTCTGCTGACACCTCAATTTCGGTAAAGTTGGACTTCGGATTTTTAGTCATGTTCTTAAGCGGCAGTATCTTGTCGTAGCACAGCTTTGGATTTAAATGTATGAATAGAGAGCCCCCTGAGATCTCAATAGAGCCGTGAGTTGACCAGTCCCATAACAACTCGAGGTTCGGGTTGTTGAATATATGTAACACTTGACCTCTGAAACGTATCAGTTTTTATAATAGAAATTCAACTTATCAGTTTTAAGATCCTTAAATAAATACTATAAAGAATAAAAATTATGTATGTATGCATTCATTTACATCGCGGCCACTCCCAACTTGTTTACCGTTATTTCATGTCTATTTGCCTCTACATTTATCCTAACGCGTTGACCTTACATTCATTTAAATTAATCATACTTTTTAAAGATCGTCACATCGCGGTATATTTGTGTATGTCGTAGGATGATTTAATCATTTGTATTTTCGGAAAAATCTTAGGGATTTTGCAAAAACTGGGATAATTTAATAATGGAACATTTCTCAATCTTACTGGAAAAAGATAGTTTTTTTGCAAAAAGTCAGGTCAAAAAGTCAGTTTTGATACACAACCATTAACTAGTTTTGATAGATATTTAGGATTAAATGTTAAAGCAAACCCGTTCCGTCACTGGACCGCATCGTCCCTACACGTGCAAAAACATATAGTTTTTATGAATTCCTATGGGTTGGTACCTACTACATTGTCGCGTACCAGGTCCGACATGCAAAGTACGTTATGCTTCGTGCATAAACGCTGCTCTCAAGCGCAAGTTTTGGTGACTGTGAAGGAATGTTGCATGCTGTCTGGTACGGGATAGTGGGCGATCGTATTAACTAATTGTTAACGAGTCGGGAAAGACTTAAAAGAAAATGAACACCTTATTTATTATTTAAATATAAATAAAAAAGCAAATAAATATCTAATCTACGAACTATTATAAATTCGTAATACTAATATTTAACATAAATTGATCTTCAGCCCCATACTCCTCGTCGCGTCGCTTTCTCTATGCTGAAGTTCGTGACCTCTCTTAGGAGTAATATCTAATATTATATTCCAACATTATTTTAGGTATTTCATAATTATTTTCCTATCAAAAAAGCAAAAAATCATAGAAAGTATAAAGACAGGGATTTAGGTAAAGACTGCAACTTCGTACCATAAATAGAGAACAAAACACAAATATTATGAAAACCAATAAAAAAAATTTTTATGAAGTAAGTACATAGACCGTAACTGTATTTTATAAATATTTTTTTTATTTTTTAAATTCCAAGTACACACAACAAGAGGACGGTATGCAGTCCTTTCTAGCACCCTATAAATAATGGGATTAATTCTGAAATGGCAACCATTTAAACTTAAATCAGGACACCGTATGCCACAAGCAAAGGATCGCGCTACTTAAAATTTTTGGTTACGTTTACATCACAGGATTACTCCCATTATAATCAACAAAAAGGCCTTACCTATTTTTGGTGGTGGCGTCCCAGGCTCCGACGATTTTCTTTAGGTTTTTCAGAAACATCAACGAGACCAGAGGGTATGCTCGAATCACTAGCAATGAGCCGGTGATCTCGCGTATTTCACCCAATGATGATTCTAAGATGGACAACGTGTTACCTAAAAATAAGTTCAGATTTTTAGGAAACAGAATAAGTTTCTCATCAGTCATCATCACGTAGATGGTTTCCTAAACAAGATTGTATCAATTTACAAAACATGGTGATTGTGGCATGTGGTAAATATACCGGCAAACATCTTCAATAAAAACGGCATAGTGGGATAACATTTTGCGCAGCGTGCGCGATAGAAATTTTCTTACTCCTTCATCGGTAACCAAAGAGACTAAACATCGACCATTAGCATAGACAAGGTTATTTGTTAATCTATAGTGACGATGGATTCTTCTTCGTAACTCACCACCGGAAGATCGCAGACTGATCTCTAGCGTGCCCTTGATGTGCGTGCAGCCGCGGAACAGCTCGGCGGCCGCCACCGAGTCTATCTTAGCGCCTGCGCACTCCTTCATGCAGCCTGATGCCGGACACGGCTTACATGTCGAATTATGAATATCACCTTCCTACAACAAACGTACGATACGATGTATGAATTTGAAATTAACTACTAGGTAAATTCAAAAGTAGAACAGAATTTATATGAAATTACTTACCGGGTTACTGTATTTAGAGTCCTAATATGATGGTGATGATTAGGCAAAGGAAATGGCTGCTGCCTTATGTGTGGTAACAGTACGATGAACACACAAATTAAATCTATTAGTTGGGACATGATGTGCATACCTCCATGTGGCCCGCCGGGCAGGTGTAGACGCAGCTGCGCTCGAAGATCTTGTAGGCTCGTATCTTGGGCGCCGCGCGCTGGTGGCTGGCGTCCGACACCAGCGCGGCGGGCGGCGCCGGCGTGTCGCGGCACGCCTGCTCCGACACGCAGCGCCGCGACAGCTGCGGGGACCACGCATTACAACGGCTATTACGACCATCAAACCTAACAAATTACCTCAATAACAAAAAGCATAAATAATATTTGAATAAATCTTTAATAAAAAAAGCGTTACTTCTTTAATAGATCGCTTTAGTTTGTGTGAATGGGAGTTATACTGAAAAAGCTTGGGGCACCCGAGGCTTCGTTTGGGGCAATCTTTTGGATCTTTCTGTATCATCCACTCACAAAAACCATGCTACGTCATGCTTAGCCACACTTGCGATCTCTGCGAGCTCTGTAGAGAGTGCTTATTAAATTTGAAAGGTCATTATTACCTTGTAGGTGCCGATAGGGCAGGAGTCCATGCACTTCCGCTCGGCGCCGTAGCCGAAGGAGTACCCGCGACACACGTGGCAGTCCTGCGCCGTGGGCCCGCTGCAGCCGCCCAGGCACGCTGGGTGGCAGCACGCGCCGCTCTCCAGGCAGCCGTGGTCGCCGCACGATGAAGAACATACTTCACAATACACATACATTTAATTAGGTAATTCAATACATAACACTTAAGTAATCGGTTATCTCTACTAAGTATCAATAAATGATGTATTTAAAACAAAGGTTGACATTCTACTTGTCGTTAAATGACATTTAAAAATAAATTATTATATATTTTAAGATAATATAATGGAGATTTAAACTGTACATATTTATGTGGAACACCTATTTATGACATAAGTGAATACATACATACACATAATTAAAACAACTGTTTCAACTTATTTTTTAAATAATCCGAATGTTTACATATTTTTGTCAATTTGTTGCGTAAACATAATCATTTTCTGTGTTGCCGGCTGTACATATAAGGCCTGGATTTTCCCGAAGAGTAAGGTAACGGTATTATAAACATACGAGTACGTCGCCATTTATGTTTATAAGTCACATGTTACAGGGGGCGAGCCTGTTCTAACGTACGTACGTAACGTGGAATTCCGGTAGTAAAAAAGTGAATGCTTCCAAATTAAAAATGTCACGGAATTAGATGTGTTTGCTATATGTATACCTACATATAGAGGCGCAAATATCATTTATATCTTCTCACCTTTGAATGCCTTTAACATGATACCTAATCTTAAACAATGACTATACACGACTAATTATTTAGTAAACCTTGCCAATTACATCAAATACACTAGACGGTACCACAGATTAATAAATAGTTACTACGTACGGTACTGCATTGTGTATGCTAGAGTGAGATATTCGTTTTTCAGCCTCACCTACCTGGCTACCCTGCTCTACATACAACCGAAACTGACCGAAATATATCATAGCTAACTGTTGCTTAGAGGCCGAATAACGGACAGACTGAACTCTCTCGAAAGTACTGCCCATCAATAAAATCAGACTAAGTAGGTATTTAGGAAACTAGTGTCCATAAAAAAATATACATATACATATATCTGTAGGTACTTACTCTTCTGGCAGTGTTTATCATCCCAACACAGTAGTCTACCGGACGAATCAGTCGGACACTGCAGATGAGACTGCCGGTGGTCTACTCGACTCTGCGCGTTGGGACACAGCCCACACAGTCGTGTATCGTAGTTTAACTACAAATGAACAATAAATTTAGATCAATATTAATGTTAATTGGGAGATGACGAGGTCACCAACTATACTTTTAAATAGTAACGTAAAAGCTCCTATTAACGACCCCCTAAAATGTGTACTCTATTAACGATCTAATTTTTTAATCACTCATATTAGACATAATATAGGGTTCCAGAAAATAATACCTTACAAATTAGTTACGTATTTTTGTTGGACAACAAACAGAGTAAAGTTTGTGTGTTTAAATAGCCAGTGAAAGAAATAATTTGACAATAAGTGGGACGCGCCCGAAGCGGACGCACATTTCATAGTGTCGCGTCTCCAGCCACGTAAGTACACCTAAATATTACTTAAGGAAAATAACACACTAAAAATGGATTTATATTCTTGCTATCACATTACAACTGTAACGTATATATTCGTTTTCTAAACTAACTCTTAATATAATACTTTTTATTGGTTCTTGTGTTATAAAATCATGTTTTAATTTTAGGCGGTAATAGAATCCAAATTTCAAAACTTGATTCTAATAACGACCCATGGCGTTGTTAAATTTTGAGAACATTTTGTTATTTTAAAATAATATCTATTATAAACTACCTCATTCAATTTTATTTTTTTCTTGTTCAATTCTTAAAATTATTTTACCTCGTTAGATCTATTAACGACAAAGCTATTTCTTAAAGTTTTTGTGTAAAACTCGATTCAACGTTAGACAATATCCCTATTATTATAATGATATTGTACTGTAAATAACCTTTATTATCTTAATTAAAGACTAACTGGCATTAAAATAAATAATATAGCAATGAGATCGAATTTAACAGTATTCCATAAAGCAGATATTTTATCTGTTTATTATAAATTTTATTAGTCGCTAATAGAATATTGTAACCTTTATACTTGATTCTATTACCGACTCACAGCTATGACGATATTTTTAGTAGGTAAAAAAAAAACAAAATGTATATTTTTCAACAAATTGGTTTATTTCTTCTATTCGTGACGTTTTGAGAGATTTTGTCATAATAATATATTAATGTAAAATAATATTTGCTATCCAGTTTCATTCATGGCTTCATGGAATTGGCTATATTTCTTAAGTTTTCAAATCAAATAAAAATGGCGGGACGGAATGGGGGACATGTAACTTTTTAAAGCTTCTTTCGAAGAATTAAATTCTATATCTCTTTAAAGATTGTGTTCTTTTATAGAATCATGGAACCGCAGAAGCGCAAGCAGTAGGTACCTATGCCTTTGCTCAACTAAAAGCTGCGCTTTCAGCTATAAATGAAGGGACCAGCATATACGAAGCTTCAAAAACCTAGGTATGGCATTCCGAGGACAACTCTGCGTGACAAGAGAAATAATAATTATTTGAAGACTGTTTTCTGAGACTGATTATACTTTTAATTACTTAATTAAATTAACAAAAAATGAGTGTTCTAAGCGTTGCAATAAATAATTATGTTCATATTGTAATAATGTTGATCTCTTAACTATTGTTAATAAATATAATAAATACCTTTAGAACGTTTTTTTTTATTTAGTATAGAAGTAGTGACAACGTCGGAGCGGTCGGTAAAAGAAGTAGAAAAATCGGTAATAGAATCTTGCCGCATTCTATGGGTCGGTAATAGAATCAACTACTCTTTTGGATTAAATAATTATTTAGTAACTACTGTGTTATTGAATATTGAATTTAAGTACTGAATCGCAAAGAATACTTCGTGGAGATTAATTATAAATTATAACATCTTTTCTAACATAACAGCTTATATCTATTTTTTTAGAGTGAATCCTAAGACAGCTAAAACTGGCGGTAATAGGAGCATTTACGTTAGCTCTTAAAAGTATTATTTTTATTCGGTTACTTATTACTTAAAACTTACTCGAATAATATTGTCAGCATCTTCCGGTGTAATTTTTGTCCAGTCAATAGTGTTAGTATAACAAAGCCTGTCGTTCTGCTGTATCCTCACGCCTCCCCGCTCAATTTTCACCAAAGAACGGAGACCTAAGGACTGCGGAAAATAATTAATTAGTATAATTTTGATTAATAATATAATTGTGCTACGAGGGCAGTATGTACACAATTACTATCGATGGGACATTTAAGCCCAAGCCGTAGGCTCGGAATATAATAAACCGACGTTCGTAATGGTCATACCGCGCCCGCCATCGCCCGTCATGTCATACTTGCAAGGAAAAAAACAACTAATCAATCTACAATGTATGTAAATAAAATACAATTTATAATAATATAATTATAATGGGTTCATTCCGCGCATGCGAATCTATGTCTTGTTTCTAATAAGAGTTTTGGCACAGTTGATGCGCCTTCAGCCTACATAAAAAGTAATTTTAACGAGCAAGAATGATGAAAAAACAATTGACATAAAAAAAACATAATAATAAAAAAAATTGACATTATTTATAGATAAATAGTGTACTTATGAGAAAATCTGTTTACGTATTAGCTGTATCTATACCAGACGATCTATTTTGGATCGGTGATCCGTGATCCACGATCCAGGATCGTGGATCGTGAACTCGTGTAGACCCTGCTAATGTGGAAATACGTGTGTAAAATTAAAATTCCTTCCTTGCCTTTATTCAAATTTCTGTTTGGCACTTCAAAGGGTCAACTAGGTGAAGCATGTTCTACTCAGTTCTACACACACATTCCGGAAAACAATGATATTAAAAAGAATGAGAAATAATTTTCAGCAATTATAATTTAGTCCTACATGTAGAGGGAAATTGAAATAATACCCGAAACCTAGTACTAACTTTGTATCTTGTAAACTATGTTTGTTCGAAGACTTTTTCAAATTCGTTTTTTTTTTTAAATTATAAAATCATTCTTTAGTTTGCATATTCTGACTGACAGAGACCGCCCCGCGCCGAGAGGCTTAGGCAGCTAGTCGGTACCTACAAACAAACGGCACAAGCGAGAGTCACGTGCTATAGTATTATAGTAGTAGGTAGGTATATAGTGAAATATTAGAGACTTTAAATAAACGAAAACTATTTTTTTATCCTGTTTAATTTTGGCCTAATTCGTAGAACAAACGTCATTTAGGATCATGATACGGTTTCGGGTAACTTCTCAATTTCCCTGTATACCCGTGAAGGCTGTTGCCTTCATAGTAGTTTATCGCATAGCATATTTCAGTTGGACTGGGGATCGGTCCCCAGTCGAACTGAAATAAGCTGAATACTTTGAAATGTAACTACCATTACCATCTAAGTACCGTAATCAATCTCCTCCCTGGCAACAACTTCTAGACCAATGAGGTAGTCTTAAATATTAATTCATTACCTAAGCCTTCCCTGCGGTTAGCAAACAAAAAAGACAAATGAACTTACTTCCAGATGCTCATTATCGAAAATAACAAGAGCGAAGTCCTTGTAGAGGTGCGTTCCGCGAATCACTGAGAGGTTCGGAAAAAGGTCTCCTAGATTTTGCACACCTCTCGTCCTTAAATAAGAAAATTGAAAAGCTGTTATTTTTAATCACATTAAATGTAATGAAAAAAATTAAACGATAAGTTTAAATAAGGGTTAATTTTTATAGGTAGGTATTTATAATTACATAGGTATATAAATACAATATTACTGGAGAGAATTAATGTTACCTGTATATCATAATATAGTCGGTGACCTCTCTCAGTTCCGGGAAGCTCATATTCTCGAAAATCTTGGGCGTAGCACGTTCCATCAGAACGATGTTGAGCTGACCTTCGATTACCCGGCAGCCGCTGAGCTGTGAGAACTGCTCCGGGTAGTTTCTTATATCCATTGATGGGCATACTGTAACAACAGACCATTTATTTAATTAAGAAGATGAAAAGAAAAGAAAATTTTCTTTATAATTATACAATATGACACTCAACAATGGATTATTTCCCTACCTAACCTCCCCTATCTTAACTAAGTGACCATTGTGAGTTGCTGGAGGACTCAAATAGGTACAAATCTCTTGCTTTCCGTATATTAATGTGCGCATTTTATATCAATTATAACTTGCTTCGTGCCTCGGAAATCACGTAAAGCCATCATCGGCCCTACACCTCTCGCTCGGGTCGTGTACTCGTGTCAGATTGCCATCCTATTAGAATAGAGGAAAGAGTGTGCATAAAAACGTATGCACTATAATATGTTCTGCGTAGATTGACTTATCTCCGTTCTTAGATTAGCCGTTGTGACTGACCTTCAATTAGAGGGATAATAAGACACACAAAATCAACTTAACAGCTTAATAGATCCTTCGCGACGAAATTAATCTATTATCAAGTATTACCGTTTCCGTAAACAATTCAATTATTAGCACAAATAACCCCCCACGAGCTAACTAATACAATATAAATAAACACGGGAGACATGTTATTATACGACATACGCAATAACTACTCCTACTAAAGTGGATATACGTTTTCAAATTTATTATAGCCTGCAACGGCGCAGTCTAAGTGTTAACAAAGTTTAACAGGTTACGGTTCCATTTTCTTTACAAAAAAGATAAAAATAATAACATAATATCATGACTAGGTATCTGTCGCTTGAGATTTCTTCGTGAAATTTACAATTACTCATGTATATCCCGCCGAATAGACAAATATTTAGTTAGCACAGAGTCACTCGAAATTTAAACGGGAGTTACCAACATGATTTGTGGACATAATTATACCTACTACGAATAAGCAAGTTGAAAGACACCAGGTTGTTTATCAACCACACGATAAGAAGAAGTAAGTGTAAGTAAGTAATGAAGTGTTGACCGTTGGGAAAATAGATAGGTACAGCTCGAACGACCAACCAGTTGTTTTAGAGTGGGCTGTTTAATTGTAAATGCCGATGGTGCTTGGTCGACAGTTATAATAACGAAAACGCAATCCATTGATATCAATATTGAGACTTGTGTCTGGAAATTATATACATAATATAATAATATTACTATTGTTTAAGTATGACTAATTTATTAATAGCACTGCAATTGTTACTACGATAATAAGTACACGCTACAATTTGATAACTATAAGTTACCAACTTATTACTAAACTAAACATAGATTAACTATGTATTAGATTTGTGTGGGGCTGAGAATACTTAACCCGAAAAACCTTAACACCTATCTTTTAAAAATTCATTGATTGTCTTTAATATAATTTTAAAAGATGTATTAGGATAGAATATTTTTTAAAAATTACAAAAATGTGATTAATCAAATTCGTTATATTGCTTTTCAATGCCTACCCATAAAAACGATGCCAACCATTTGAATAAGGTTGATTCAAAAACTTTTTGATTATTTTCCCAAATTATTCTAAGTATGACATTTACAAGAAAATATTCCATAATATAAAAACTTTTAGTATTTTTTTCGTTTGTCACGGGAAATCACAGTGAATCTCCCAAAAGTATACACTCTTAGCAATAGCTACGAAAAATCGTGGGCGCAATGAAGGGCTCTTGGATGCCGTGGTCACGTGGTATAGATTATTTTCTTAAGCAAGCTGTGCTTTTGGGCCAGTACCAACCACTTGTAAGATGAGATTACTCTCACTAAGATTGAAACTATCGCGGTAGGGAAACTAATATGACACCCTAAACGATAATATGGGCCAAAATACATAATAAGAATTAAATACGACAAATGCAAATACCAATAGTTTTAGTAAGAAGCTTTGATTATTTATTATTTTATAAATTTTATTATTTAAATTTTATTATTATGTATAAATAATCAAAGGTAAGAAGTAAGAAGAACAGAGACAATTATAATACACCTTACAAAAATTTTCAACAGTCACAATCACAACGTATATACCTAATATAATTATGTATGTATATACCTATGTATTAATCTTGTAAGTAGCGTTGAAATGGTGCAATAGATGATTGCAAGGTGGGCGTCATATGGGGGTATCTTGGTATCGTACCATAGGTATTGCTTTTGCAGTAGGGTGGTGGGCGGTATAAGAGGGTGGAACAGGGAACTATACGGTTCGTGATCAGAAAATACTTTAGTCGACATAATTCAAATAAACTCATCTCATGTCCCATAATTATTTTATTTTCAGACTATACTGGGAAAAAGCCTGGCTCATAGCTGGCTTCCTTTCACAAATCGAGATAAGAGAGATTAGTGCTCACTCCACTGCGTGACTGCGTTGACCTAGTCCTGTTCGTGTAGGCGAGTTTGTTTGTCTACAACTCGGCTTTCTACCTACCACAATTAATAATGAAAATTAGTTTATAAATAGAAATCAGGCACCCAACCAGAGAACAGAGAGCAGAAACAGAGGCAGAACCAAACAACGATAACAAACGGATGATTATTGCACGCACTGACTTAGGCTAAGCACGGAAACAGTGCGGTAAAACAGGGTAAAACCCTGCGATAATTTTACCGCAAGTTTGGAAAGTAATAAATGGAAAAAAAAAATAGTACAGGTGCGCTAGTGGCACCATGGCGATTTGAAATTAGCGCCAAAGAAATGTTGTTTGAAATGCGGATTTTTTCAGATAAGTTTAATGGAGTAAGAAGGATCTCGCTAACTGCATTGCGCTAAGTATCAAATAAACATGGAAATTAACCTTTTATTCAAGTCGTAACTTAAAACTAGCAGGACCAACTACTCGTAGTAATAATCACTACATAGGTAGTATAAAACAAAGTCGCTTCCCGCGTCTGTCTGTCCCGATGTATGCTTAGATCTTTAAAACTACGCAACGGATTTTGATGCAGTTTTTTTTAAATAGATAGAGTGATTCAAGAGGAAGGTTTATATGTATAATCCGTGCATATTAGCGTAACCGTGCGAAGCCGGGGCGGCTCGCTAGTCAAAATATAAAATATGGTTATTGTGTAATATGAAAAAAAATACTGCCTATTCGCATGTCTTGGCCCTCTTACAGGTCTTAGCGCCCGTGCCTTACATAAATGGGTAAGTCTTGTAATGTTTACATCTTTTTTCAACACGCCTTTTGCGCCGTAGCAATAAACAAATCAAAATTTTGATTAAAAAATCGCAAGGAATTTTATTCGCCGTGGCTTGGGTTTTGGTGAGATTTGTTACGCGGAATATAAACTGTCAGGAAAATATTGCGCTGGAGAATTCGCAGTGCGGCCTTAGCCTTGCAAAGGCGGCAAACTTCGTACCCCTCACCTCTCCGCATATTTACTACGTCTCTACTACAGCCTTCAATTCTCTCGCCCGCACCCTTGGCCTTCGTACCATGACGCTGTTTTTTTTAACATTTAAACAAATTAGCACATTTACGTCTCACCCATCTAGAACATTAATTAAACGCTGAAATTAGGGGATAAGGCTGTATATGGATCGCCCGAAACGCTAAAAGCGACATAGTTTACGACATTAGTTTTGCGACGCACATCGAATAATATTCTCGAATACTTAGCAACTTTTAAAATTGCATTAATCGAAAACAACTTTGATTTACGTCGGATTGTAAACAAATTGACCCATAGATTTATGTACAAATAATATTCACTACCTGGGCAGCCGGAGGCATGTAACGTTATGCAATGATGCATAGGTATCACGTCGTCGCATTCTTTACAATAGTATATTGCGTACGTGTTTATCTACCTAATTGTAGCTCTTGTAGCCTTATGTTAGTCTAATGAATGAACATTGTGACAATTGTTATTGAGTAAAATATACTCTACATATTGTTGTAAATTATACTAAATAATATCTACACTTTACAAAATCTCATTACCCGCGACTTTGTCAGAGTGAAATTGATTCTCATATATCTCGCAAAAGTAGCCCAGTCTCTGGTTACCTCTTTGTCAAATTTCATAGTTTCTTGTCCTTCTCAAGGTCCCAGGCTACCTCTTTGTCAAACATTACAATCGGTTCTGCTTTTACCGTAAATGCTAATAAAAATATATCTTGCGTCCTTGCCAAAGGCGAATAAATAGTCAGAACTCAGAACTCAAGAATTATTTTTACAAAATCCCAGATTTTTGCTTTATTTCGAAATTAAAATTTTAGTTAGCCTAATAAAAAAACGTTTTTTTAGCCAATTATAATCCTATATAGCCCGGGGCAAGTGCGAGTCGGATTCGCACACGTAGGATTCTGTATAATATTATAATATAATTTTAATCAATTAGCATTTTCCATGAATTATTAAGGAGTGAGGCAGAGATATAAATTTTACAGATTTGTATTAATTTCATGAAAAGTGTAAATATCTGAAACTTCGTTATAATTTTCCTTGAAACTTTTTTATTGAGAATTAAGAATGAGAATTAAGTATTTCAGAGTTTTTCGATTTTTTTTGCACATTAAATTTTTAGGTTTAATACGAAAAGTAATTACCTACTTAAGTCTTAAAGATATACAAAAAATAGTTTTTTTTTACCCTTGAAGCCCAAGGGCTTTATGGGTAAATAAACTACTTACTTACTTACTTTGTATATCTTTTTGTACCTATATATTTATTTCCATACCATACCATCATGGTATACATAGTATAATATCTAAAAAAATATATCATCCCCATTTAATCGTTTTAATAAATTTATTTCACAATTTTTTCGTTAAAATTAATTGATAGTCTGCGAGTAAAACTGTTGTGACAGACAGAGACGTACAGACGGACATGACGAAACTATAAGGGTTCCTGGTTTTACTACGGAACCCTAAAAGGCACTGTTCTCCTACAAATTCATAGCAAATACCAAAACATAATTTTGTATTAAATGGTGGTTAACAATAGTTACAATCGATCGGAATCATAGAAAATTTTGAAAATATTTTTTTTAACCTTTGAAATGTGGTGCTGTTAAATATCGTAGGATAATAAATGTTTTTATACGTAATTTCCTGCCCTTAAAACGACATTTAGTAGGTACAAGGAAATAGGTTTATAGGTACCTGATAGCGGATTGTGACCAGCAGGCAATTAACTAATTACTGGTGGGTACCGAAATAATGGTCCTATCACGTGACGATATTGTTTTACACGTTCTGATACTTACGTATATTTTCCGGTTTATGACCTTAAACTCAAGGTTTCTTTTCAAATCGAAAAACCTTTTGAATGAAATAAGAGATGCTCTACATCAAGGCTTAGGATGAGGCCGGAACTCCACCAAAGCGGAGAGAAGATGTGTTTCCATACAAATGGCGGATCAAGCGGCGCCACTCGAGTTCATTTGAGTTGTCATTTGTATGGAAACACATCTCTCCGCTCTTCTCCGCTTTGGTGGAGTCCCGGCCTGAGGTGGTTTAATCTGGTACCCACTTAGCTTAGCAATGACTTCAAATATGATCGTGGGAAAACGAAACTAAAGTTTGCTACCCAAGCTCTGATCGTTCTAAACCTATAGATATAAGAGATCTCGAAGAGAAGAAGAAGAATATTGCAGATATCATTATTTTCTATTAGATTATGTACTTAAATTGTTTAGTAAATAACCACTCATGAAGTCAACTCATCATGATCCATGCAGTATGCCCAGAACCACGGGCCACGAGCGCGAGCGCCACTGCAAACACTACGAAGAGGCGGACGCTAACCGCGCTGTAGCAGAAGCGCGGGCGCAGCTCTATTTCCGACGCTGCCCGTCCGGTGACTCACTAACTGCACTTTCACTGCAAATAGTGTTGTCTACTAATCCTACTAATAGATCTTCATAGCTACCGGTAATCTAACTTAGCCATTGGTGGTAATGTCGCCGAAAAACAAAATGATATAAAGCAACTTATTATGGACATCTACAGCTAACGATATGTGCCTACTAATGTGTTAACCACTCGTTGCTTTCCAGATCCAGTTCAGCCAGTTGCAGACAGTTCCCATGCTTAACGAGAACAGTACACAGTACAGAGTTGGGACTCTTGGGAGAGTGACTGATGAAGAGTTTTGATTCTTAGGGTTTCCCGAGTTAAGAAGACTTCATCTATAATTTGATACTACCTACGGCTCCTAATTTTTACACGGTTTTTAAGAGAAGTCTCGGAGTGCAAAGCAATCGCTGATGTTTTTATAATATTTTCATTCATATTTTAGCGAAGATGCAGTACATAAAACGTGAAGACTGAATGACTATGCCCTATCCGCATATTCTCCCGTGGAGATTTCATTCTAACTTCTTTTTTATTAGGGGGGCAAATTACTGCTATTGGTGTTGACCGACCGTGATACAGACACCGAAACGAAGGATTCTAGGATGGTTCAGGCCCATCTGGCCACCTCCGCAGCTGCGTTGCTACGCCCATGAGCAATAGTAGTAATGCTCAAGCAAGTATAAAAGTGCTGCGAGATCCTGATGATGAATGCGTTTTATAAATTAATTATCATTTACTCCAAAGATAAAGAAGTCTGTGCCTTAGAAAACACGTAAAGCCGTTGGCAATGCGCCTGATCTCTCTCCGGTAGTATTGGATTGCCGTCCCATCCCATCGGACTATGAGAGTGAGAGAATAGAGAGTGCACCTGTGTTTGTACGCACACTTGTGCATTATAATATCTCCTGCGCAATTGGCTAATCTCCGTTAATATTGGCCGCTGTGACAAATTCGGCCAGGAGGACATTACCTATATGGTAGTCATAAACGAATCATACAGACATGCCCTGCTAAAATTTATACTCTTATTCTTTTCTACTATCTGATAAATCGGATCACGTTTACGACCGTAGATAGCTAGACACCTAAGTAATAGATTTTCTTGAAGTTTAATGACAAATCGCATCAACTTTCCATTTTGTGTTTTATAGTTGGTGATGCTGTGATTATGCCAATCATAGGTATGAAATAATCACTCAGTATGAGCCTATTAAACACAAATAGGCAAGAATAGAAAAAGAATATCAACAAATGCCTCGACTAACGATAAGTTAACAAAAGGTTGAGAAATGTCAACCACTGCCATAGTGTGATGTGGAATATTCCACCAGTCCTTCGGTCAATCAATATGAATAGGTACTCAAAGTTATTTTAGTGTCAAGAACTTTTTTTTTAAATTTAATATAGGTCATCATGACGATATTCTTTGCTAATTCAAAATTCTATTAATCTAAAGGCACTACAACGCACAATGCCACGAATCTCATCAATGGGAACTATACAAGCATTTATAGCTTCTAGCTTTGAACTAAAAGAATTACAGAAAAAAAACTTATTATTCGTATTTGTTAGGCTTGATTTCAGTTAGATTTATTAATTTCAAATATTTCGACTGATTAGTTCGGAATATATTTTGCAGGCACACGTGCACGTAGTACACCGTTCGAAAGTAATCGGGGGCGGCAGAGAAAAGAATGTAAAATAAGTCATGTTGAATATTTTCGTTTTTTTTTTAATAGACTCTTATTAAGAGATCTACCTTCGCGTCATGTCAAAGTACAAGATTCGGGTCCGCATTTTTGCAACCCTTTTTTGTGGCAGGCGGGAGTAAAACATGCCTTCCGCATACCGCACGTCCGAAAACGTGCGGTTATGTAGGGCTCGCACCCATTGCATTTTCGCAACTCTAAAAACAAGAAAAAATCGTCAGATTTTTTTGGAAATTTAATTGAAGCTAAATTTTGGAATTTTATCGTTCACTTCATGTTTTGTCGGAACAACAGTCTAAATGGGGTAATAATAATTATTGGGATAGAACCATATTATTATACATATAAAATGGGTAGGAAAAGCAAGAAAGCCTTTCGCTTTTCGGTAGCTAGCATTTTATTCGCGGAATGTAATAAAAAAGTGGTGCGGTGGCAAGGCTCGAACCCACACGTGACCTGCCTTTGAACTCGCAAACGTTTCGCACATTGATACTATTTATTTACGCATACCGCGCAGATGTAAAAGCAGCCTAATCAAATCTTCCACCCCCGCAGGACAATAGTACAATTGTCAGAATAATGTCCTGCGGCGCCCCTACTACTATATCTGAAATTTTTATCATAACGTAAGCAACCTGTGTCCACAGTCCACCTTTGATTTTGACAAGGAATCCAGACCTAGAGCCTAGCCTAGAGATCAGTGTCGACTTTGCATAGTTTAAGTATATCAGGACATTTAATTAAGTTTATATTGGCGTTACAAAATTCACACCTTAAGCCGCTAGACCTACAGAATTGAAATTTTAAGGATATACGAGTACTTACCTACAGATTTTTCTAATACAATGATTTTTGAGAATCCTAAGTGGGTAAAAAGAGGATGAAAGTTTGTATGAAAATCCGTCATTAATATTCTATGTAGCGGGTATTTCTTTTATTTATTATTTATCGATTCGGTAAATTAAAAAATAAACTTGTTAACCCATAAAAACGTAAAAGAAGTCCATAATTTTTGATGATTGAGACGTGAAAGTTGGAAAGCTTATTTGTTGAAAAAAAATGAAAACGTCCTAGGATTTTTAGATTTTAGGGGATGAAATATCTGAAATACACGCGGATGAAGTCGCGATCGCGACCGAAGCGCTGGTATTATCCTACTACTATTATAAAGGCGAAAGTTTGTAAGTATGGATGTATGGATGTTTGTTACTCTTTCACGTAAAAACTACTGAATGGATTTGAATGAAACTTCACCACAATATAGCTTATACATCAGAATAACACATAGGCTACAATTTATCAACATATCATGCGGGCGAAGCCGCGGGCGGAAGCTAGTTATACATATAAATAAATTCCCGTTCGGTTTTGTGTATTATAATATTTGAGTGCACAAGAACAGTATACTAGAATAATACATACATGTATTGCCGATAACATGCCCATGCCGTGAGGCGGCAGAGTCAGCAGGATGCGGATGATCCTCTTGGACTCGCATCATTTAGAGGAGCCGCTACAGCTCAATGAAAAACTAAAACATCAGAACTCTGATAAAGTGGTAGTTGGTACCTACGTATAGGAGCGAAATACGTCATACGATTAATACGACACGACAGAAGAAATGTCGACTAGGCTCAAAAATTCGCAATAGGTAATCCGTTTTCATATACGTTTTGTTGGAAATATAATTCTACTTGTACTTGGAGATTTACCACATTTGGTCTGTCGCGCGTCGTAGGTATTTACGTATTTTGAGTTGGGAAGGTATTATACCTACAGCCTACTTTAACTAAAAATAAATCATGTTTGTGTATGTGAAAATACTAAAAAGTGTAAGTTTCGGGTGCGTCAAACAAAACAGTTGGCGGTACACCCATGTGAGGCACGTTTATTTGCGCGCTGTGGCCTCGTGGGGAGGAGCTCCGGTTGTTTACGTCGCAGCCGCCGCGCGCGCCGTCCGTCGGGCGGTGATGATGACTCATTAACGGTCGCTTGATCGAAGACCATTCCGGGTGCGTTCCAATCAAGTTCTAGTCAATGTACACTACGGTGATAAGTACTTACGTGTTATCGTAAGTCGATTGTAAATTTAAACGTGGAAATGGCCCGACCGTCACGGCTTCGGTCGTCGACCCGGAAATGACGCAATTTTCAGATACAAACATGTTTATAATGTCATAGTGTTTCGTTGTACCTACAATTTTAATACACAGTTCCTTGCACTTGAGGAAAATAATATGCTTGCAGTGAAAAATATACGTTGATCAATAAGACAGAAATAAATCTAAACTAACCTGCTTTCATAAATTAATGTTTATCGTGTAGTGAGGCTGTATACAGGACATAATAGGTACCTAATACGTCATCGTCCCCCGAGAGCATGGAGCGCGCTATACGCGAACGAAGCTTGGTCTTATTTCAATTATTTAGAATATTGCCTACTAAAAATCAGTGAAATTTTGTAAACAAGATCTAGAGACTAATATCGGTGTCTGTGGTTTGTCAGATTTCCATCATACCTACTAGGTACATTTTTTGTCAAAATTTCAGCTAGTCTCCTTATAAGATTACATTAATTATACATAATTGGATTAAATAAATATTTAAATGGATTAATTGATATTTAAATAAAGACCAATCTTCGTTTGAACTTTGAGTTTACAAGGCGAACAATATGTATAGTGAAAGGGAACATGCACGCGCCACGTTATGATCGCTAAAATGTCAGAAACGACGTCGTAAGTTCGCAGCAGGATTGTCACTTGTCACCTTCTTGACTGGGTCTTCTTGACAATGACGCCCTTAGAGGAAAAATTTATCTTTCTTCCAAGATGACGCCGCAAACATGTTCGGGGAGTGGTTGTCACTTTGGGAAAAATTTTGCCTCTTCGTATGATTCTTCTAGTTCCTTATGATTAATTCTCTTGCAGTGGAAGAGGGTGAATTTTTCCAAGAAGTAAACCGAAGCCAATCAGGACCAAAACTAATGGCACATTATTGACTGTGCCATTTTTAAATGAGAAGGCGGTAGGTATCGAGTTGTATGAAGCCTCCGCCACTTTTCTCTTGCTTTAAGCAGATTTGGATTAAATATAATATGCAGTGCATTGCATTGTAGGCAGTGGTAGAGTGATAGCCTCTTTGTATGACCGATGGACTGCCAAGTCAAAGATACTAGATTTGAAATCCGATTTGAAACGCACTTCTGACTTTTCGAATTCATGTGCGTATTAGTTATCACTTGCTAAAATGGTGAAGGAAACTATCACAACAGAGAGATTTTTCGACGGTCGGTGTGCATAATGTATAACCATGTCAGTGCCTGAGGCCTAAGGGCAGTTTAAACACTGACATCAGGTTGTTCATCAATCATATGATAAAGAAGATCATTGATAGGTATTATAGGTTACCTACTGCATTCTGTGGTTTGAAATCAGGTAGGAGTCAGCTATTTGAAGTAATGTATCGACAAGTGCGTAACTTTTCAGACAAGTAGGTACATTGGGTAGTTAATTATAGATAAGTACCTATTTGTTTTAGTTAAATAAAATATACCTAGTAAGGAAAAATCAATTCGATCGATCCAATTACTTATATATTTCTTTTAAATCGCATCGAATTGATAACCTCCTCCTTTTTTGAAGCCGGTTAATAATTGAGGTTCGCGTACAAATTAGAACGGGATTTGAACCCGCGACCTACTGGGTAAAAAGATCCAGTCAGTAAAGATTTAAATCGTTAAATCTGTGTAAAAATTAATTAGAGGTTATTTGAATCAAGTTTCATGCAATATGGTAGAATTTACTGCAATGAGTTTACGATTTAGCGTACTACAAGTACTACAACTCAAAGTCGTGGCACACTCGCAACGTGTGCGTAGTTGCTTGTGTAGCGTCGCAATTACAACGTATTAGCAACACCCGTTAGTCATGAGCCTGCATTCCATGACAATCATATAAATTGTGTTCTTTATTCATGGGGTTATTAAGACGGTAAATACCGTGGTCTGGTTGTCCGCCGGCTCCAGTCGAGGAATGCGTTTGAAATGCACAGTGCAGATTGGTAGCCGGCACTGCCGCCTCTCACCCCGCTCACTGTCCATGTCCTCGCTGCTCGCGAACCGTCAACCGGTTCTTGAACAAGTATTACCGCTTTACCACATCTAGTACCATTTAAATGAAAGCATAAATATTGCGATAGGTTAACATTAAATATTGAAGTAGTAAGTCACGTCCCGCCAAAATAAAATAACATGAATTTCCATTGAAAAAGATTTCTAAACAAAAACCGTTATAGGTATAATGAACCTGCAGAATATGTTGGCGTTGATGGTAGCCTCTAAAAATATCATGTTTTTGACAGTGTTTGTGACCATATGAATTTTAAAACTTATAATGTCTTGAGGTAATTCCGATGTACATTAGGGATATGCCGAAAATTAAAATTACTAGTAAACCTGGCAATATTTTTTATCTCTAGCAACATTAATGAAGCTCCCGATGAGGAATGTAGTAAGACTGCGTTGCGTTGGTCAAGTAGTCACAAGCTTATAAGACGATTTTTACGAACACAGCGTCAAATAAATAGATTAAATACCTCTAGTATTTTTAAAATTTTTAACCTTTTAAAATTACTGAGTCCGCAACTTATTATCCAACATAAACACAAC
This sequence comes from Protodeltote pygarga, assembly GCA_936450705.2. Taxonomy (NCBI): domain Eukaryota; kingdom Metazoa; phylum Arthropoda; class Insecta; order Lepidoptera; family Noctuidae; genus Protodeltote; species Protodeltote pygarga. Next base: position 5,413,720 of record OW388249.2, on the reverse strand, counting down.
TCCAATAGGAACACCCAGACTGTGTTAGATAAGGTCAGGTTCGTCCTCTTAGTGTTAAAATCTCTCGACTATCTCATTGATCACAAATCGACCGTCCGCGGCGTCCAAGTCTTGACCCACGGTCTTGAACTAAACAATCAATCATCAATTAGTCATGCAAACGTATATTATAATAATGATTATATTTATAATGCCAAAATATTATGTCAAAAAGTTAAATATTTGGTGTCATTCTCCGCATTATTCTGCACATTAAAAATTCAGCAGCTTAAATATAAACAAGTGTACTGGAACTAGATTTAGTTAGTTTTTTAGTCGCTAAAATTATTATATTTAGATGCTTACAGAATTTGTAATTGACAGCGAACTTAGTAAATTCAGGGAAACTTAGTTTAACAATAAGAATTAGCTATTTAATTGATTGTCGATTAATACCGGTGGTGATTTTTCCTATTTCGACCCCAAAATTATACACACAAAATTCATTATTTTCTTTTGAGTTTTATTATACATTTGAAAAAAAAAGCTGTTTGTATCTACCTACGGATTTTGATGAAACTTGAAACAAGATAGGTAGATAAAGATAGTTTATATCCCCGTTTTTTAATCCATGTGGACGAAGTCGCGGACGGAACCTAGTATCTTACAAAAACGGATGTAGAGTTATGAAAATAATTAAATGTTTATTATGATCAGCTGGTGAATTATTATGGAAATGGAATCACAGGCCGCGGCGCACGGTGGGCTGAAAATCGGCTTTCATAGACTTAGGGATTTCAATTTGCAAGTGCTTGTTTTTATGTACGATATCGCTTCTATTAGTCATTACTATGTACAAAAATGACACCCGAGTTAATTCTGCCCAAAAACGAAGGAAATATAATTTTTTTACGAAAAATTTGTATGAAGCTAGTATGAAAAATCGAATTATCTCCTAAACGGCTTGTTTAACGGTAATATCCTTGGCGGTGGTCATAGTGCTAATTATTTATGATTTTTTGGTTGGCGATCGGACGAAAAATTTAATGCCGTTTTTTTTTTAAAAATCGTCAAAATATTTTTATTTATTTTTACATGTAAAACGATCCCTTTTAGTGTCCAAGTTAAAAAGTTCGATATGTTATTAACCCAAATATTAAGAACACACGAATCAAGAAAAATGAAATAAAAAAATTGCTGTTTTTGACACATTTATATTAATTTAAATAAAAAAAGATTATCAAATTATTATTAAAGTAACATAATTATATTATATACAAAATAATTTAATTTAAGGAATTAATACTACGCATTTGTAAAATAAAGTAAAACAAATAAAAAAAAACCATTAAATATTACAAAAAAACCCAAACACACTCAAATAAAAATTTACAAATATGTACATATATATTTTTTTACAAATTTTCCTTATCACTCTCGTTGTCAGACTCCAATTCTGAGTCAGCATCCAGATTGGATATATCCAAAAACTCGAACTCAGTTTCCTGAAATTGAATTAAGTCGAGAGTTTCAGCAAAAAAGCTCTGCTTTTTCTTGGCATCTAACTTAGGCCTTTGTGCACTTAGCAAAGGATCCGAAGAAACAACAAGCATATTTAAAATGTCTTGATTAGAATCCTGCCTGCTTCTTTTCCGCGAATGATGTTCTCGAAACCTCCTAAAATCTTTGTTTCGAGACTCTGAGGCTTCTTCCGAGAGAGTCCCAATCGGCACAATATTATTTTTCTCGATTATGTCAGCCCCATGGATTAATAACTTATGAACGGTTGACGACATGTAGTACCAGTCGTATAATAATACGTACTTTTCTGCTGTTTTGCGAGCATAATCTCTAAATTTTATTATATCGACCTGCTCTCCAGATGTAATTGCTTGTAAAATTACAGCAAATCTTTTGATGAGGTCTTCATCCAAACCGGTTATAGCTGCGGTTTTATAAGGAAACTCAAAGAATTTTCTTGCAGTATTCCCGTCATTGGTGGTTCCCGAGCCTTGTTTTACTATATCAATCAACAGATTGAGCTCATCTTTGAATTTATTTTGAATTATTTTCTTCCTTGTCTGTAGCATTTCTTTGTGCTCATCACTTCTCGCTGCCCACCGTTTGAAGTCGAGCCTGTATGCAATGTGTAACAGACATTCCATACAATTTATACGGGCGTGTAGGGATGACAAGCCAAACTCATACAGGTCCGAACACACAATTTTTGATGTTACAGCATCTAAGCGGTTCATTTCTGTAGGCTTTGCTAAGCACAGGTAGCAGGATGCATTTGATCTAGCTTCAGAAAGGTAAGTGCAGACTTTAGCGTCGATCATCGTCATCATTAGTTGATGAGTCACCTTATTATTATTATTGCACTCTGTGGGGATAAGGGCCTCAATTTCTTCATCCATTTGTTTTTTCAGCTCAAGGACAACTGCTTCACTCTCCTTTACAAAAGTAAACTGAACTGGACGACAATACAAAACTGAGCATGGTTTTGGGTTCGTCCATAAAATGTTGTCTCCATCTATGAGTTTTAGTGGCACCAAGGAGGTCATGAAAATGCTCGAGTCATCTTCCTCACCCTCAATTTTCTGCTTGTATCGGCTTTGGTTAGAAGCACCATCAAATCCCCACTTGGATATGAGCTTCAACTGCTTGTTATGCTCTTCGTTAGAAAGGCTTTGAAGGATTCTTGTAACCGTGATATCAAGTAAAGCTTGAAGTGTAATCCTAGCCGATGAATCAGTAACTGTCACTGATTGCTTCGGAGGGTAGCAATCAAGCTTAGTTTGTTGCACTTTATAGTAAGATGGATAAATATCCTTAGCACCTTCCCGAATGGCAGCCTCACGCAACGTAATATATTGCCACTTTGAGAGTTTTAGCGAAAGAAGCAATCCAAGTGCCTTTTCTGGCGTAAATATGATTGTTTTTGCTGGTTTCTTAAGCGTTTCATTTAATTTAGCGGCTACTTCAGGATTTTTCATCATGTATTCGATGACAGAGGCGATATCACCATGCCCTTCTTCCTTTAAACGTGCTGCAGCTGCATATGCCAATTCACTGGAATCTTCGCCTGTGTGTTCATCAGATCTTCTTTTTTTTTGTTTACTTCCCAGATCTTCGAATGGTTTACGGGATCTTTTCGTCATTGTTCCAATGGACGTTGATGTCGACGGTTCTGGAGAGACTGAGGGTGCTCTTGGTGCCTTATCAAAACTTGGTTCTTGATTAACTAAAGTTTGCACAAAACTCGGCCAATCAATATTTGCTCCCAACCAATTCTCGTACATTCTCCTGAAATTATCAAGGAATCGGTTGGATTTCTGCCACCTTTGTAAAGCGGCTCGCGTAAATCTCCGACAAAATTCTTTGAGAACAACACGATCTTCGTCAGACAGGCAATCGCCTATGCGGGATACAACTGCACTGAACAATACTTCATGATCAAATGAAGTACTCTCACTTCGTAGAAGAACAAACAAGTCTAAATTGGTAATTAAACTTTCCATTCTAAGATTTTATAGTCGCTGATTTAGTGTTAGCAGTTACACAGTTGTGAACAAATTAAATTATAAAACAAAACTTTAGCCCTTTTATTGCAAAACGCCAATAATTATTTAACTACCCTCATTAGTTATCTCCTCATTAGCTAATGAAAATCTATAATTGTCACTAACTATTCTTAGAACTCATAGCACTGCTAATTAACAAATTAGCTTACTTATCAGGAAATGTTGAATGTAATCCATAGTTGGCATTGTCGTGAGATATTGAAAATCATTAAATCACCTATTAAGACTCATTAGAAGACCTAATCAGTGTAGTTACTTAATTACTTCTTTTTGGACTCATTAGAAGAGTAAACAATTGGTCATTTGGTTGTATGAAAAGTTTTAAAACTCATTTTGTGTTGATAATTATCTAGCTCAAACATAGTTGTCTACGTGTGGGTGTACTATAAACCTCTACCAACTCCTTCGAAAATATAGGAGTGATGCTATTTTATGTTATGTGTAGTTAAAAGTCCGTGTTCTTCAACATAAACACCAAAAGGAATCGTTTCATACGTGAAAACAAATAAAAATATTTTGACGATTTTTTAAAAAAAAACGGCATTAAATTTTTCGTCCGATCGCCAACCAAAAAATCATAAATAATTAGCACTATGACCACCTCCAAGGATAGTACGGTTAAACAAGCCGTTTAGGAGATAATTCGATTTTTCATACTAGCTTCATACAAATTTTTCGTAAAAAAATTATATTTCCTTCGTTTTTGGGCAGAATTAACTCGGGTGTCATTTTTGTACATAGTAATGACTAATAGAAGCGATATCGTACATAAAAACAAGCACTTGCAAATTAAAATCCCTAAGTCTATGAAAGCCGATTTTCAGCCCACCGTGCGGCGCGGTCATGACGCTCGCGCTCGCCCGCATGGAGCCTCTATCTTCAAAACAACACTTGTTGCGGAAATAGCGACGAAAAGCGTTTGCTCGTAGTGTCGCTCGTGACGCGGATACCCGGCACGTTCACCTCGCTCGGCCGCATGGCATGTCACCCCCAATATCGAATCCTTTCTACAGTCCGAATTAACCTTTACCTACCAGTTTTTTCGCGGATCAACGAAACAATATTTTTTTTTATGTTTTTCATGCAATGCGTCAAAGTTTCTTGTTCATTCAAAAAGTTAATTATGTATTCACTCATTTAGCGTGTTTATAAATTAATGAAATAGGTACATAATATTTTCTTACATAATTTTGTCTTGATTGATGTGAACCTAAAACTCTCGTTATTATTAATAATCTACAGCAAAGTAAGCTTATCACCCATACCTAACATGTTACTGGTGATATTAATTGAGGTTTCCGATTCATTTATCGTCTTGCTGAATGTTCACATGTTTGGGCAGAGAAATCAAAACAAATCGTCATTTGGCCTCGTCAAACAAGATAGTTACGTAGCGTGTGCGAAGCGTGATAAAATTAGCCGATACACTGACATTGAACGCAAAAACAAAGTGGAGCGAACTTCGCGCATGCGCTCAGGTAATCAGATGTGGGGCAGTTTTAGCAATTGCATTGTTAATAACTGCGTGAAAGTATAGGGCAAGAGAGGCCCATATAGGGGGCTTGATAAAAATACTTATCCGCACTAATTGGAACGAGCAAAGATGACGACCACTGTCGGTCGTCGACCGCACACCTTCGTTAGAGAAGAACTTGTATAAAGTTGTTAGCCTGGTGCCATCGACCTAGTAGAGAAAAGCCAGCTCATAAAAGAGACATGAATCTTAGGTCAGAATAAAAGTACAAGTTTAGACTACGTCACTATACAATGTTCAGCATAGAAATATTAAATACTTCTTCTTTCCAATATCTTTGGTATACCGTGATCACTCAGTGTATTACATTACAAGTTTTTATTTAACTTGCAATGCAGTGTGTTTGTCCGGGTGGAATCTTGCAAGCTAAATTAGGATACTTCCTCTTATCCTATGAAGTTGAATTTTTGCATGTTAGTTTAGTTCCGATGACAATGCAATTTTATGGTAAGCAAGACCTAAAATCGACATCCAGGATTAGCTCCGCAAAAATTTGTAGCTAGCACACATACAAATTTTTGGGTATACAATAATAAAAGCTTGGTTAAAAATGTTGTTTTTATAAAAACTTATTTTAGCGATAGCTTGCGGAATACGTTATTAATTGGTTTATCTGCATATTATTACTGGGTACAAGCTACCAGTTAAAGTGCAAAATTTTACTTGAAGTAGTAGAAGTCCGTCGAGGAACACCGTGTGGTTTTTAGTCCGTGCGTGTCGGACATAACGCCATCACTGGCCCTTTGGTGGTGGAGTACCAATAAGGGCAAACAAAAAAAAAATACACACAAAACAAAAAAGCATATGGCATGAATAATTAAGAAGTAAGGAGATAGGTAGGTATTAGAATATTTTACAGTTTTAATTATTTTTTTCATGAAAAGTGTGAATATCTATCTGTGTATAACTTCGTTGTAATAAAAATTTTCCTTGAAAGTTTAGCTAGCCAGTCATTATTGAACATTATTTTAAATTTTTTTGGCCCGTAAACTTCGGAAATCAAGGAGGTTTACATTACACATTATTAAGTCAAAAGTCCCATCGGACTAAGAGAGTGAGGGAATATGGAGTGCACGGTGCACCTGTGTTTGCGCATACACTTATGCACTATAATATCTCCTGCGTAGTAATCCCCGTTGAGATTGACCGCTATGACAGAAATTCGGTCAAGAGGACATTACATGAAGTTCACTCAATTCACTAGGAATACTTTTAGTTTATTCCGAGTTATATAATTTTATCGGTGACAAAACATTATTACAACGTTACCTCTTGCTTCACGTCGAAAAAATAGAATGCGTGACTTCTTTGGCACACGTTTTTCATTGCGTGGTAAACAAAGCCCAACAAATTCGAACGTAAATAAACAGTATGTACGCAAATATATTGATCAAGATTTAAATACAATTAAGTAGGTATATTTATAATACATTAATTAGAAGCAACCATAATATACCGAATGATATGGTGTAAAATGAATAGTTTATTGATAGTGTGATTGATGGCTGCTCTTTAATTTGACTAGCACTTCACTAGTTCGAATTTCTTATTCTTTAATAATTATTCTTATAAAAAATGTAAATTAAAAAAAAAAATCGAATTACTTTCTAGTTTTTGGAAGTCAGTTAAAGACTCGCCATTGTCAGTCAACGGTCGTCCCACCCATCACCACAAACTTTTCGATGAAGGAAAATATCGTGAGAAAACTTGTGTAAAGCTATGTTAGAGGCCTACGGGCAGTTTAAACTCTGAATAATTATACTGAAATATGGTAATAGACGCAACTGAATAATATTGAATCCTTTGGTTAATCGCATAGAAAGCTTGGTGATGCACATTTTGCGTCTATCATCATCAATACTACTAGCTCTTTAGTGACGATGAACTACCCCGTGACACATTTCCATTATTATCTAGAAAATAGGGCGGGATATATTTAACTGCGAGCAATACCAACGTCTATTTGCGCCTTGTAATTAGAAAAGTAAACAGTACTCAGAACAGAAATAGAACGCATAGCAGACATTTATACACTACACTTTGGATCCAAGTAATGCAGAAGGCTGGCTCACTCTCAGACTAACGCCTACTAAGCCTGGGGATTACAACAGTTCGTAATATAGTAAACGGGCATTTTAAATTTGTTCAAAAACAATTAGGGTCCTCATACCTAGTAATCAATAAATAAATTAGCCTGTAACTGTCCCACTGCAGGGCAAAGGCTTCTTCTCATACAGAAAAGGATCGAGCATTAATCACCACGCTAGGTCACTGCGGATTGGCGATTTTAGACTATTGAAGTCCAGGTCATACCTAGCGGTATTTGATAATACTAATACTCCATGTATGTTCCGCGATTTTAAATATGATAATTTTGATATGATTTCTTTTTAGTTTTTTGAGAGAATCTTCGGGGACATCTTTAAAAAATTGTTTGATATAATATAAATATATATGTATAAATGTATCTTGCACTAATGTTAGGAAGAGAGTCTATTTATGCATGAAAGGGTATTTCATGATAGTTCCAAGGCAAAAAAGAAATCATTAAAGAGGTTAAACAAAAAGAGTTATAATTTTTTTTAAATTTTCCAACAGGAATTATATTCTATGGTATTACTCTGCTTAGATCACGAGCTATTCTTAAGAATAAGCTATCAAAATTGAAATTATTATTGATTTATTAAATTATTGCTGGTCCTAGCCGCACGCCTGCCACAGGGACAATCTGTCTGTCAACACAAGTGTCTGATTCTAGAGTCTATCTAGATTCTGAATCTAGAGTCTAATGGGGGATCTAAATGGGGATGAAGATTAATTGCCTACAAAAGTGTAGGCAAGCAATTTCCATCTCTACACGTAGGTGTAGAGATGGAAATTGCCGCCGCAGGGGCCGTAGGAACTGTAGAGTTCCTACGGCCCCTGCGGCAGGCATGTTTGCATGCATGCTTTAGGCTGATTCTTTGTAAATACAGCGGTTCGAGTAGCTAACTTCCATGCCCTGCCTCTATAATTATTATGTTTACTGCTTTCTATATTTTTTTATGACAACAGCTGTCAGGTAAGAAACCTGGATTATTTCCAATGAAACTTATTAGAAACAATAAAAAATGCTAATAAAATCACATGGACTGACGTCGTAGCCGCGACGCGCGCTGTATACGGACCAATACGGACGCAGTCTATTCATCAGAATTCAGAACTTATTCGGCATCTCGGCCCATTCGTAGACTTGTAGTGTCTTTGTAGAAAAATAAATTGTTATGTGGTTAAAAAGGTTCCTGGCGCAAAGCAAACATTCTACTCGTGACATACCGACTGCTGGACAGATGGACATGCAGAAACTAAGGGATCTTCTTTTGCTACAAAACGCTAAAAGCAGGCTCATGCCCACGCTTGGATTTATTCCGTATCGTAGTCGTAAATCCGTACTGATATCGATTTTAATATTGATCAGCACGACTGCGTTAACTAATTAACTTTACGAGAGTTGCGCACGCATGGCCAGGGTAACAGAGTTGGCGCTATCGGTTATCAGAACACAATGTTATTTTAAGAATAATCTTTACGCACGATACAGTCAGGCAGGCAAAACCTTGAAACTGCATTTAAGGCGACATTGGAATAACAACGAAATTTAAACGAATCATAAATAATGAGTTTCATGTCTTGTAGACGGAATTTGTGAGTGAGCGGCATTGATGCCGATGGATGCGATGCGATGCGAGATTCAAGACGAAATTTTGTCAGTTATTATTTGTTTGGAATTTAGCATGAATCAGTCGGCTATCTTTACTTCTCACCTGTTATTTTGTCAGAGGCGTTATGTTTATGTTGTAACAGTTTTAAAAATAAAAATGGATACAATTATGATGACACCAAAACTAGTGAGGTTCCAAATTTCAGAGTTTATTTTATATCTAGCTTTTTCCGCGGCTTTTATCGTGGTTCAACTTTACCGGGATCAAAAGTTCTATATGTTGCTTTAAAGAAGGACGAACCAATAAACACTTTCACATAATTGATAATTTGTCTTGTCTTTTGCAATAAAATGCATTTATAGCTCGGGTGGTTAGTTTTTTGTACTCGATTATGTTAGGTATTTATAAATTTATTAGCATCCAACAAGTGAGAATGAGTGCAATATACCTAACAGGCTGCGCACCATAATCAGTGACAAATTGTCAAAATAAAATTGGCGGCACAGTAGAAGATATGGACCACAGAGAAAAAAGATGTTTTAAATAGAATGGCAAACTCTGAATAATTTTATTGTTCTAAGCAGAGGCGTGACATTTAAATTTAAATATTATTTACATTTGTTGTACGTTATTAATTTATTATGACTTGGTATTGTTGGTTATTTTTAGGCAAGCCAGGCTCAGCTTCGGCTTGTATAGTAGTCCCGCCACTGCTTAAACCTAAAAATGTGGTTAAAAATAACCCCCTTTATTTCCGAGTCTGCGAGCTAACCATAGAAATACTTCTTTCCAATATCTTTGGAGCTACTCGTAACAATAATAGCAGGATTGATATTGATAATTTCCAGGAAAATTTAAAAGAAGTTATAGATATGTACAGTTTTCAGTTCTTCACCACGGAACCGTTTACTGTGCGAGTCCGACTTGCATTTGGTCGGATTTCATAACTTGATTAGGAAACTGAATCATAATGTAAATAATCTAGTACGTATCAGTATTATGTATTACAATGTATATCTTGCGAAAAGTCTTCCTTTGAAGAATTGACTTAGTAGTTGGTCCATTCTGAACTTGATATAAATCAATTAACTAGTAGACTATTCTCAAGTCAATAAAATCAATTTTCTGTTTAAAAAGTAACAGAAAATCGGCTTCTAAAGAAAGATTTATAAGAACTTTTTTTAAATAATTAATTACTACGTCATTGTATTCTTAATTAGTTTTACTTTGTTTAATTTTAGCATTGGAATGAGGGAGTAAGAATTTATTTTTAAGACACTCCCGTCATTCACAGTTCATGCCTGCGGCTTCGCCCGCCTGATGGTCGGACCAGCATAACAGAATGTTATGTTCTAATTCAGATCATGGTCTATCTAGTGCCAAATTTTATCTGAATCCGTTTAGACGTTAAGGCATGATTGCATAATCATAATGAAACAAACAACTTTCACATTTCGTGTATTTTAATTTTCACAGACTGAATGGACGACAGTTTGGTTGATGCTGTTGCGCTTTATTCTTTATTATAGCAGCATTATTATAGTATGGATGTATTATTTTATACTTGTACAAATATTTTCCAGTTCCGTGTTTGAATTCCATCGTGATCAGAAGTTTCATTTGCGCGCGCGCTCTAGTTTATCTAATTCTCTGACGCATCACAATAACACCAATCTTCGGGATGCAGTGGGTGTCCAGGTCGTCGGTTTACCGGGGTCGTCGCGATGACCCAGTTCCTTCGTGACGGATTAATGCGAATTATCAAGGTGAAGTTTTACCTACTAACCTGCAGTTCCCAGACTACTTACTATGTCTTTGGAAAAGATAATAATATGGATAAAAAACAGAAGTTATATAAGAATATTTTACGCCGCGCCCGAGAAAGATTAATGCGGGAAAACTGAAATGTTTTAGGCAAAAAGGTCCTGCTCCCACAATAACTTCAAACCTTCCATAAAGAACATCTTAGTACCAATTTGCCAAACCACAAAAAAAAACAATGAATCCAAAGGTTGGAAGTTAAGAGCGACATAAAATTCAAGTGTAAATGTTGAATGCTGCACGAACGAGGAAGATGACCTCGCGAAAGAGCCACACCTTCGACACTATCGATGCTGCATTTGCGCTCAAGCGTGTATTTGAGTCGTGGAAGGTTGCTGAAGTCATTATATGCATGTATAGGTATGTTTTTCCATGCCAGTTTTATTCGAAACTTCCAAAAGCCGCTTAAAAAGCTGGCTAAAACTTTTTACAGATAAAAATCTAAAAACCAACCATACAGCCTTTAAAGAAGAAAAGAAAAGAAGACCATAAAGGCTTACAGAAAAAGCTCGAAGAATAGAATGTCTGTGCTACCGTAATTCTAGAGGTAACTAAATCATTTGACAAAGTGTGGCATCATGCGGGACTGAAGTATTCAGGTTCAGATTTACCTTCAGAATACGTAGATATTATAGAATCAAACATGAATAACAGAATGTTTAGAATGAGGCAATGGGGTGCATTTATCTCGTATTAAAACCTATAAAAACGGGCAGGTACCATAAGGAAGTGTGTTAGGCCCGATCCTGTATTTATTAATATAATACACTTGTAAAACAGAGAGAAAACAACACTATTATGGCTATCGAGTCGAGCTTACTGTACTATACTGCTTCTTAAAAAACCGAATGAATCCAAATCGATTCACATTGACTTTAGGATGGAACGAGATGACATGAAAACGAGAGGATCTTCCACACTCTCGGCTGCTCTCCCTGACCTACGGTAATATTTGGGTTTCCGTATTTGGGTTATGTATTCTTACAAATTTTGCTTGTGGGATATAGACATTTCACGTGGTTATGGTTTAGACATTGCCTAGATGTAGTAGTTTACAAAAAAAAACAGTAATTATACCAACCAATTTTAATTATCGTCTTGCAAGTGCAATGCAAACAAAGCAACATAAATTATGTACTACAACTATCTGTGTACTAGGTAGATATTAAATGAAATGACGTACGCGGAAAGTGAATGCGGTAGGTCGCGCTCGCTCTATCAGATGACTGGTGGATTACGTTTGGTGATCTGCGCACTCACATCCAGTTTATCAGTACATGCTACATGCCATGCCGGATAGATAAAATGCAACTATGTAGTACGTAATGTTATAATAATAAATGTTATTCAATGCAGTTAACGTAATCTATAAATTCAGTTATTTGAGATAACAAAACTGTGTTTACATCTAACACAATTATACATAATTATAGAATGCCATTATTTTATTATACAGGGCGAGTTTTTTTACTCTAGGGCAACTACTTTTACCGTTAAAAAAAGCAAATTTTGTTCTTAGAAATCCATTAGGACATTAAGATAGTCTCAGAGACTACTGCTACCACACTTCCACACAGTACAGTCTCCAGTCCCATTGACCAATATAGGCGAGTTTAATTGTCACTGTCACCCTACCCAGTACCCAGGTGGAGGATCCACCACCACCCATCAATAGGTATAGTCGACCATAAAATTGCTTTACCACCCTTAGAGTAATTGTCGTTTGCATATCACAAAACAACAAGGTCTATTTTTGCTTCAAGATCAAGTGATCGATAACGTTGTCATTTGGACAGTGAGTCTTAATGAAATTTAATTTTGATGGAATTTTTTGTTAAAAGTGGTAAAGCAATTCTATGGATAAGTGGACTATACTTAATTGAGAGCGTTGTGGTCACCAGCCGAGCCACCAGAGCACCAAGGAAAGCAAGCAGACGGAAGAACGGGAGTAGAAAGTGATTCAATGTAGTATTTTGATATACATCTCGATTTCCAAGTAACTCCGCACTAACCACTGTGTGCGGTAGGTCATGAGTCATGACATGTGTAGATACACTGCGACTGCAGTTTACTAAGGTCTTATAATAATCCAAAGATAAGATATGATGTATTTATTATAATTATGTAGGTTGAATTGATATTGAAGTGTTTTCGCTACTGGCTATTGATAGTCGCTACGATGCGATGCAGCTGCTTTGCGGTAATAATATTCTTAATGAACACAATAATCCTAAACAACATACCTAATAATTAGCTTTTCTAGCACTTTCGGACTTGCATGAATGCCTAAAGCGTTGTAAACTTCTGTCTGAGTTACTGTCAAACAGAATTCGATTCGATTCGAGAAACTTTATCTGTCCTAATAATAACATTGTCTTAGCTATGCACACGATTTATTTATTTCGGTCTACTTTCTACTCAACCAGATTCAGCCATGGCGTATTTATATTGACTTGTGGCAATAAATTATGAATCCTGTGATCGGAATTAGGTAAACTCTATTTTTTGCCTTATGCTTTATTACTTACAATATTAAATACTATTTATCCACACAATTTTTTTTTCCAACTTTCTATAAATCTATTACGAAATAAATCATTTATCACTTGACTTTCGTTTTGGAGAGAATTGTTGTTACTTGTTAACAACTGTAACTGTTTTTTTTCAGACGTTTGCATCAATTATGTTAAAAATTTGTCTATTAAATCGTATGACATATTAATAATTAAGGAAACAAAAAAATCTCGGTAACAATTTGAAAATTCCAGGAAACTAAGGCATTATACAATATCCATGATCAAAATTCACATTGGCGTTCATTGACCTAAAAAATAGCTCATCTAATTCCAATCAGAGGTGATAATCATGGGAAAATCTTCAAAAATAGCGTTGTTCCGAGTATTTCCTTCAAAATATAATAAATAACTAATAATAAATTTATTAAACACAACCAAAACATTGATGAGATTTATAGTGTGTCTTCTCACTGACTGCGGATTTTGTTAGTCATTAATAAATAATTTTAGAAAATCACGCTCTATAATGTATGCTCCATATTTGTACTTAAATACTGTACGTTGCCGTTTCAAATGTTATAAAAACATTAAAGTTCTGCGAATTCAATGGTTGCGTTTGTATTTTTACAATAACTCACAATATGTACTCACTCATTGATAATATCCTTGTTAATAATACAAACATCAAAGAAAAGTCATTGACTTTATTATCGTAGCAGCAGCATTCTATCCACAAGTTAGTAATTATCTCTACTTAAATGTGATTTACAAACATCTCGGACAGAGCGTGACACATAACATACCGATGTTATCAGTTACCGTTTGCAAATATGTAGTTAGTTTACTTGCACGTAAATAAATTGTGCAAATTTATATTATTTTATTATTAGATAAATTAATAATTTTATTATCTTTGACAATGGACATGTGATGCGGAGGGATGAAGGACATATTTTGAGAAAGGTATTAATGTGTGTAAGTATAAATGAGGATGGTCATAAGGGTAGAGGTAGAGCAAAGAAAATATGGATGGATTGTATCAAAACCGATATGAAAAGAAAGGGAGGAAGCAATGACATGCGGCTAATTGAATAGAAGAAGAAAACCTATTGTGCCGACCCAAAATACAATTAGGTCAAGGGCAGAAAGATGAGATAGGTAAATTAATATCTTTAATTTATTTTTTGGATGTTTATTTGTAATACTATAACAATATTTTGGATGGATAATTATAAATTAATTATCACTCTCCGTGCCTCGGATAGCACGTAAAGCTGTTGGCCCCGGGCCCCGGCTGTCAATTGTAGATCTTTGACAGTCGTTACGGGTAGCAAGAAGCCCGAAAATCTGACAACCAGTCTTACCAAGGGGTATCGTGTAACCCAGTATCTGGGTTGTGGAGGTCTGATAGGCAGACGCTCCATGTAAAACACTGATATTCAGCTGCAACCGGTAAGACTAGAAGCCGACCTCAACATAGTTGGGAAAAGGCTAGGCAGATGGATGTTTATTTGTAATGGATAAATTTAAAAAAGTAGATACTAAAATTTCTTTTGCCTATAAAAAGCTACATTATCAGCGAGTAACACAGATGTATTTTAATTTAATTAATTGCATTTATTACAACGATGTATGTAACCCAAGGTATCAAAAGTTGAAGAAATAGATAAAGACTTTTACTTTACGGGATTTACAGGAAAAATCTGTTTCAGTCGGTAGAATTCGCGGGCCAAATCTAGTATCTTCTCTAAATAGTATTTAATAAAGCAAATACGCTGTCTGTTTCTTTGTTTAAGTACTTCTTCTTACCCGGTTTACTACTAATATTTAGACAATTTCTTCCAAAAGGTTTATAATTTCACGCATTTCATTTCTTAAGTAGCGGCAAAGCTCTAGTTGTTGTAAAAAAAACTAAATCAAAATCGGTTCATCCGTTTGGGAGCTACGATGCCTCATGCCACAGATAAACATAGAGATAGACAGAGGCAAAGCCGCGGGCGGAAGCTAGTAGACATACAATTATTTATCCGGGATTATTATTTACAAACTCATCATCATCTCCCTGCCCTTTTCCCAATTTATTTGGGGTCGGCGCAGTATGTCCTCTTTTTCCATACATCTCTATCACCCGTCATCTCAGTAGTTACTTCCTTTCTCGCCATATCACCCTTCACACAATCCATCCATCTCTTCCTAGGTCTGCCTCTTTTCTTGTATCCATCCACATCCAATCCTAATACTCTTCGCACTACATGATTTTCCTCTCTTCTCATCACATGCCCATACCAAGACAGCCGGTTACCTTCCAATTTCTCAGTAACCAGTGCCACTTTCAGACTCCCTCTTATATACTCATTTCTAATCTTATCCATTCTCGTCACACCACACATACCTCTTAACATTCTCATCTCAGCTGCATGCAATTGTCTTTCATTCATCGCTTTTATTGCCCAACACTCTGATCCATACATGACGGCAGGTCGAATCATGGTCTTATAGATTTTACCCTTTATTACAAACTATGGTTTATTAAATTTTTATCGCATTTTAGAAAGTCAGTACTTCGTGAATACTCAAGTACCACATTTTCAATTTATTTCAGAAGCCTAGTTAATATTGTTACCATTTCTAATATTGCACATTGTTTGGTAAAAATACACACCTTTGCTTTTTACACACCACACTATAAACTTTTACATCATATTATGTATAGAGCGAGATAAGAAGCCCACGACACGACTCCATTTTATTATTCAATTCTCAGGTCAGCGTGAAAATAACAAAATAAATAAACAAATACTGATAATACCTACTTATCTCGGCGCCATAGATACTTATCACAGACGTTTGTATGTATGTGAGAATATTTCTTATCATTTTCAGTACCTATTTAGAATCATGTTTCACACATAGGCCGAGAAGGTACCTAGTTAATTTGTGATACCTTTAACATCGACCATCCTGTAATCAAACGCTTTGTAATTACTGAATTGACTCGTGATGGCAGTCGATTTATTTATTTAGCCTATATCGTCCCACTGCAGGGCAAAAGCCTCCCTTCCCTCTTTCAACTTGTCTCGGTCTAATGCTATCTGAGACCAGTCCTTCAGATGTGAGTCGAGTTCATCCCGCCACCTCTTCCTGGGCCTGCCGCGAAGACGTTTACTGCTATTTGGGCAGTCGATTAGTTACCAAAAATGGTTATTTGTACCTAATCTGTATCCTAGTGTATCTAAAATGTATAAGATTTGTACTTTGCAAATATACTTAGTATAAAAATTACCTCATGTTCTAATTCAGGTCATGGTCTACCTGTGTGCTAAACTGCCAAATTTCATCTAAATCTATGAAACCTTCCTTTGAAACTTTCAATTTTTTTGACAGCAAAAAGATTTTCTTTTTCTACAATTTTTTTAACTTCAGTGTTCGCTTCGCATAGCACCATAGAAATATTCCATATATAGCACCTTACTTAAATTTCTACAAAACTAAGTAAACATTTATTTTAGTAGTCGCTAGTTATGATGCTATAATGCCGATAATTATGCGTAAGGTCCGTTCGGCTATGTCCGGACGGATTTTCGCTGAGTTGCAAGATATGTTCAAAAAAACTATTTTTTAATTTTCAGTGTTTCTTTTTAATTTACACTTTTCATGAAAATGATATTTATTCGATTATTTCGAATAAATAATATTATCTCTGTTTTACTCCTCATTATTTTTCAATTTCCCATTTTTTTTATGCAAAATGCTATTAATTAATTAAAATTATATTATAATATCACACGAACCTTACGTGCGCGAGTCCAACTCGCACTTGCCCAGTTTTTTTTTCTGTTTTAATGTTCAAATTACAAAAAAATATTTAAAACTTGAAATTTCTAAACATTTTGATAATAATGGAAGTCCGGATCAATAAAAACTGCGCGAAAACCACTTTATTTCTTTTATAGAAGAAATATAACTATGAATATTTGTCAATTACATAATTAATCAATCAAATACAATGAATTCGCCTAACCCCACCTATTTACCCAAGTATAATTTGTTTTCTTGAAGTGTATGAATAAAATCTAATTAAGATTTCTATTTTTATTATTCTAGATTTTTAGATTAGATTAGATTAGATTTCTATTTTATTTTTATTATTTATTTTCTAGATTCTACGCCTACAGTAAGAATTTATTTGTGTAATTTTATTGTGTCTGTTGTTTGTTAGACTGTTTAACTGAATACTGATTGTCATGTTAAGCATTAAAATGTCGATAAAAAATCATGTAGATTAGATAGATTAGTTTTCGATTTCTATAAAAGAGGGTCTGCCAACGGTCCCCTTTGGGGTCATTGAACGCGACAGCTGAAAAGTTGGTACAGACAGACACATAGGTTAGGGATGACTTTAGCAGTTGTTAATTTGGTTGTAACAAAATACATATTAGTACCTTCATACAAGATATTAAATAGTTATTTTTTAATAGATAAAACTTTTGTAAGTACCGTTAAAAAACTTGGCATTTTAAAGTTGAAGAGTTCAGAAAAAAAAAATTGAATTAGGTAAGTACCTATCTGTTTTTTTAAATGCATTAATGAATTATCGAATTTCGACCTCTGGAGCACTAGAAAAACAAAGAAAGAGGAGAAGCAATGATATTTTTTAAATTTGAACATTGCATATTGAACCCTATTTATATAGCGATTTTGCCCGTGGCCTCGCCTGCGTGGAGGTTGAAACAGGATAAAATATGTATATCTAATGTCCTAAAGTCCTAATTCAGTTATCCAGCTCATGATCAAACTGTGTGCCAAATGTCATACCTACAAGCACAACCGTTCAACAAGTTCAGCCGTTACAGCGCCAAATAACAAACACAAACATACAAACTTTAAAATTTATATTATTAGTTAGGATATTTTTATAATTTCGACAAATTAAACGCCAATAACAATAATTAACAGAGGTTTAAAGTTGCAAATCCAAATGTTGCAATACTTCCAATATCAGTGCGCATATTACACGGGCGAGTGAATTTCGGTCCGGTTCACAAGATAACGGGGGGCGCCTCCTAAACGAGGCCTCACTAGCTCGTCGGTCGTCGAACAGAGAATTACAAACAAACAACACATCGAGGCGAGTCGTTATCTCACGGATTAAACAGCGGCAGGCACGGTACTCAGCCAAGTCAGCACGCCCGCGCCGCGCTGCGCTGTGGCGTCGCGCGTCGCGAAAACAACAACGTACCCAAACATAGGTACCGACTACCTGTCATACGTAAACAGCCGAAACGTGTAGGTACTTAGGTAGCGCAATAATTAAATAAGTATTGAATTTTTTACTCTTATTCTTCACATAAACTAAGTAAATACAAAGAATGTACCTACTACATATTACAGAGCATATGTCTGTGGAATTCGCACTGTTATTTTGTACGTTTTTAGAGAACGCGAGAGCACCGGGAGTCCGAAACTCCCTCCCAAGGGGTATCCTCAAAGATATTGGAAATATTTCTATGGGTATCCTCCTCCATAACATCGCTTATTACCAGGCGGGCCTATGCTTGTTCTGTTTGCAACCTTATTATATAGGTAAGTTTAATTATTGCATATGCACATGATTTGCTTTAAAAAAAAAAATTGGAGATATCGTTTCTATGCCTGTTTCTAAAGAAATTCGTAATTTCAACTAAAGCGGGTACGTAGGACTCGGTGGTCTAGTGGTAGCAAGCGCGACTGCTGAGCACGAGGTCCTGGGTTCGATTCCCGGGTCGGGCAAAGTGTTATTGGGTTTTTCCATTAGGAAATTCTCAGTAGCAGCACGGAGTCTGGAATTGTGCCCGGTTAATGGCATTAGGCTCGCCCCCTATTACATGGGACTTATAACATAGCCGGCGAAACGTGGGTGTACTGCACCTCTGCCTACCCCCTCTGGGGAATACAGGCGTGAGTCTATAAATAAAAATAAATAATAAAATAAATTTTCATTTTATAAAACAGTCAAATTTAAGTCCATGAGAAAAATCATCCCGCAGCCAAAGAGCCATAACTATTCGGGCCACCTCAGCTACCTTCACACACTCGAGACTTCAAACTAGTTCAAACTGTTCGACTTCGAACAGAGCCGGCGATTATTATGCCACGGTCTTAGTATTTCAAGCATGCACAAAAAGTCAAAGAGCCAAATCGCGTATTTTTAAAACCGAGGTTTTGAAGGTGCTCTATGGACGACCCACAGGACGATTACACCTCTGGGCCTGGCTCGCTGGCTCGTTGGCGAACCAAAGGATCACTACTTGCAAA
Source organism: Protodeltote pygarga (assembly GCA_936450705.2). Classification (NCBI taxonomy): domain Eukaryota; kingdom Metazoa; phylum Arthropoda; class Insecta; order Lepidoptera; family Noctuidae; genus Protodeltote; species Protodeltote pygarga. The sequence continues at coordinate 5,394,291 of OW388249.2, read as the reverse complement.
TGGATCACCCCTTTGAAAGATTTATGACGCGTACAGTTGTAATTGTAAGTAGGTATCTACTAATTTTAAAAAAAGTATTTATTAATAATTCATAGTCGGAAATTAAAAAGAACACAACAACCAAAGGCTAGGTAGAAAGAGCGAGAATAGGATAGCTGATATAACCTGCGGCGCCGGCGCCGGCGCGCAGCGATCTAATTACCTACGTTATGTTACCCGACACTCTTGTATGTAACGTACGTTAATGTTACATATTTCTACTACATACTACGCATTACCGCGTGTTAATCATGTAAAGACACTATCAAACGATGATAAAGACGCAAAAAAACTAGGCGTAAAGTAAAAAACGCTGCTAACTTTTTCAGTATTTTGACTCATTAAGTCATTACTGCTCATTACTCTAAACTAAGCTTATTCAGTAAATGGTATTATTTTATACATAATTCAGTTTCACAACCAGTATGTTTCCAAGCAAAGTTGGAATCCTTTAAATAAATTGTTTAATTAAAGGATTTATTTTTATACCAGGAAAAACAAATGACAAACAACCGCTCTAGCTGTTCTTGAATAACAAGCCTTTTCAAGTGACTTATGAATGAATGAACTCATCAATCTGTACTGTACTCACTTCCCGGTGCAAGTTGTCCGACGGCGGCATCGGCGCGCGCGCATACCATCAGCAGCGCGCACGCCACCACCCGCCATGCAAGCCCGTCGCACGCGCACCGCATCACGCCGTGCCGTGCCCCTGGCCCGCTGACCACATGACCCGAGCTGAAACAATCAATATAATTTTTAGGTCAGCATAACCACTTTCTCATCGCAAGAAATTGTTTTACTCAACATTTTTATCGAATCATGTATATTACAATTGAACTTTGATCTAATGAAAAAACAACAAATACGTCGTATAATAAAGCACAAACAGCATACATTATCAAACGACTTTAAATCTATTTATAGAAATAATTAAAATACACAAATAATATCTAACTTTTCATGTCGAATCATGTTAGATAAATAATTATTTTGCGTTCTGCTTCTACGTCTATGATTATAAATAAAATATCATTATCTCAAACGTACAATAGCATCTCTGCAAATTGCTAACCTTATTGTACGTAGGTATACCTACAACAATAGTGGTTTCATTGATGAATATAAATTTCATTGATCAAAGTGTCGGCTCGCAGAGGCCAATGAGTGTACATAAAGACCGCGGTAATTAGCGTGGGAGCCATCGCTGTTCCCACGACATGCCCGTAACAGGAAAATATAAATTAAGAAACGCGTTGGAATAAAATAACCACAATAATGTGAAAAAAATCATTTTGCTAAAACCATAGATTTAATAATGGTACCTAGCTTTACTCGTATGCTTAGTCAAATGCATAGATGTGCCACACTGCAAGCACGCAATAATAGCCTAGTGGTATGACCGTTGCGTTGGACTGCCAAGTCAAAGGTCGTAGGTTCGATACCCAGGCAAGCACTTCTGAATTTTCGGATTTATATGTGCGTATCAGAAACGAATTAGGTATCACTTGCTAAAACGGCGAAGGAAAACATCGTGAGGAAACCAGCACACCTGAGATGTTTCTCAATGGTGTGTAAAGCCATGTCAGAGGCCTACGGGCGGTTTAAACTCTGACACCAGACTGTTCATCAACCACGATGAAGAAGAATAAAAGCATAATTTTTGTTTTTTATTAAACCATGAGGGACTCCTTTACCAGGACGCATCGTGATCGTGAATTCGTGACAACGCTTACCACAGATACCGTTTTATACATAATACTATATCTATTACACCAACGCAGTAAATTTGCGCGCTAACTTTATTTACAAAGTAAGTTTCCCGCCATGAGTGTCGCATACGCAGCCGTCAGTTACGAAACAGTTACAAACGTAGGTAAACTTACTACGCTGAAGTTAGTCACGAACAGCGTCGCAGTAGGTACACTTTTCAGAGACTAAATGGTGACAAGAGGCGAGGTGGTTGGGGGTTGTAAGACTGAGCTAGCGAGGACTGAGGAGGAAAGAAATGCGACGAACAATCCGAGAGCCAACTTCAGCCAAAGAATATATACTATTACTACGTATTCAGCCCTGCCGAATAGCCCTATAGGTATCTAAATCCTGAGATTTGCAAAATCCGACCGCAATCCTGTAATCCTGTCAGGAGCTTAAAAATCCTGAAATCTTAGGATAAATCCTATTCCTAACATAATAATGGTAACGCTAGGTGCACTGTATGTTCCTTTACTCTCATAGTCCGGCAATCCGACATGATCACCGGTAAGATACAGTAAAGTAGGATAGGATAGGCGTAGAGGTAGTATCTATAATAAATGTATAATCACGCGTGCAAAGTCGCGCCAGGCAGCTAGTGTATGTACCAGTATGTACAAATACCCTTTATAAGAATATTGCGCGTACGGAAGAGTGTGAAATTTAGCATAGTTAAAGATTACATACAGAAGATGTGCAGAAAGCTACTCCACTGACTGACTTCTAAATATAATTACTTGACAGAAAAAGGTATTAGCGTGGCGCAAAATCTCTAGTCTTGGATAACAATAAGCGAGCGATAAACATATTGTAATTATTCACGCACGAAGACTTGAAAGGGTTATTTTAATTTCAAATTGTACAATAAATAGGACTCGTTCATGAGCCTATGCAAATCTAACACTACGGCCGCCTAAAGCGGCAAGCGCGCAGGGACGTGACGTCGCGTCCTAACGATATGCACATCATGTTTTGTTTATCTAAACAACTACTTACTGTAATCTGTGATAACTACATTACACAGCGACAGGGCGCCCGCGCCGGCCACTATACCCAGGCGCGTTTTGTGTGTTATTGTAACTAACAAAGCTATTTCACCGCAACGCCAACTGGCGGGCGCCCGACTGACGATGTCACGCGCTCCGTACCAAACAGATTTTTGGCCCTAATCAGGTTAGATAACATAATCAGGAGCAGGGCAGTGCCCCCGCTAATTCAGGTAAGCTAGGCACCCTTTCAATAGTTAGGTATTTTACCCCAAAAAGTGACATCCTCTTTTGAATAATCTACTGAGCTTCTTGAACCCACTACAAATTCTGTTAATTTTAGACAATTTGATATATTTTTTTAAATTATTTCATTGAGCTTTTTTAACTGACGAGAAATGCACCAGAGAGTTCTGATGTTCCTTACTTTTGTACAATACAATTTGATATTTAAGTTTTTAAAGTCCTAAGTGGTATGCAGTGCAGTGCAGTGGTATTTTTGGGTGTTAAATCTTAGTCAAATTCAAGGAAATTTAACTGTAAAAGATTCTAGTATAAGTAAAATTACAATTAACAAATGACCAAAAACTAGGCTAAAAATAACAATTTTGCGTTTAGTTCCAGTACTTAAACCATGCCACCATACCTTGGCATTTGTTCCAAAACGAATGTTTGTTTTATTTTTAACCCCAGGGCCCAGTCGCAAAAAGAGGGATGTTATAAGTTTGACGTGTCTGTGCGTCTGTCTGTAGCATCTTCCAAACGGATGAACCGATTTTAATTTAGTTTTTTTATTTATATTTGAAACTTAAATTGATCGAGTGTTTTTAGGCTAAAAAAAATGAGGTTTTTCTATATCGATATCGGGGGTTTTTAAATAGGTCCCTCTAAAAGATTACATTTACAGAACACTTACTGGATAGATTTGTTAAAAAGTTTGTTAAGTACATAGTATTTTGTAGTACCTAAATGATTAATAAACAGGTACTTAATTTAAAAAATATTTACTATTTAAACTACTATTTATCCATTTATCAAAGAATCCTGTTATCACTTGAACGATGTAATAATATTGTATAGTATAGATAATCTAGTATGCGTTTAATTGATACGACATTAATGACACTTCCGCTAATTAAAATGAGCGCAAAACCGTGAAAGCGCCAGCAAATGCGGAGAGGCGGACAAAAACATGATTGCGCCAAGGTCCTACACGCGATGACGCGACGCGCGGGTAAAACCTTGGCAGATAGGAAGGGGACTAGTTTCCCGCGCTGCATTTGTTGTTTACGCGGCGTGTCGTGGCGGACACTGAGTTCGTCGACCTCGTGCCGCACCACGCCGCCATATTTTTGGTAATAAATAATAGATAGAACAGCGCAGCGCAGCACGATCGATCAGACCGCGACCAGTGCGGCGGCGCGTGCTTGGCTCCGTACCCAAAACATTGCACCCCCACCCCCATTGAACGTGAACGCACTTGGAAAACGCACTACGTAGAAACTTAACAATAATGCGCAGTACGATGACTGGACTCTGTTTCCGTAACGATAGTCATAATAATTCAATGTCATTATCATTAATGCCTATGATTTAAAAACATTAAAAAGGTTTGGCCAAATATTCGCCAATGGCATTAAAAGAAATGAATGAATAATTATGTTGTATTCATTCATTTCTTTTAATGTCATTCAATATTTAGAATACAGTAAAACAAAATCTAGGATATGACGACCAGAATCTAAAACAAGTACCTACCTAAATAATGGTACAGTCTTAGAGGAAATTTTTTGCCTTACAGTACAGGCACAGAATAACCGAACAGAAGGAAAGCTTCATTCATGAGTTCAAAATTCTTACCTATTTTCATAGGGCTGTCACTCGGCTATTGAAAATAAAAATCCGGGGTACCTACCTACCTACATTAAATTGTTAGAAATGAAAAAATGTATTAAAATCAATTTTTTTATTCAAATTGTTAAGCAATATACTTGTCTGAATGTTTCATACGTAAATTAAGTACCTACTTACCTACCTATCTAATAGAAAAAGTCAAATGGAATCTTACTAAAACAGCCAACAAATACACTTTGGTACCTACTTGCCTACAAACCTTCTAAAACATAGGCTACTAAAGCAAAAATACGAAACAAATAATACTGCAATATACCTACATAGCAAATAATCTTCGTCTTCTTCTTATGGCATCTTAGTTATTTTGGATAATACTTAGCTAATAAGTTCGTAACTAAATACTTCTGTAATAAACATCATGACTGTGTATGGATATTTTTGTGAATTTTTTACATGTTATAGCACATGATAGCTTATTAAATATAATTATTTAATAAGAAAATTTGAAAAAACAACTGATACGGATGGGATTCGAACCCACGATCTTCGACATACCGTGTCGACGCTCTAACCGCTGAGCCACCGTATCCCATCGGCATCAATCGAAATTTCAAATCTCTTTTACACGCCTAAGGCGTGTGGCGACATCTATCGAAATACATTACGTATCCCGACCCAGTGCTCTAAACTTTGCAGTTTAAGTAGACACCGATGCGATATCACCAATTTTCTTAATATTTTTGTGAATTTTTTACATGTTATAGCACATGATAGCTTATTAAATATAATTATTTAATAAGAAAATTTGAAAAAACAACTGATACGGATGGGATTCGAACCCACGATCTTCGACATACCGTGTCGACGCTCTAACCGCTGAGCCACCGTATCCCATCGGCATCAATCGAAATTTCAAATCTCTTTTACACGCCTAAGGCGTGTGGCGACATCTATCGAAATACATTACGTATCCCGACCCAGTGCTCTAAACTTTGCAGTTTAAGTAGACACCGATGCGATATCACCAATTTTCTTAATATTTTTGTGAATTTTTTACATGTTATAGCACATGATAGCTTATTAAATATAATTATTTAATAAGAAATATAATAAGCTATAACATGTAAAAAATTCACAAAAATATTAAGAAAATTGGTGATATCGCATCGGTGTCTACTTAAACTGCAAAGTTTAGAGCACTGGGTCGGGATACGTAATGTATTTCGATAGATGTCGCCACACGCCTTAGGCGTGTAAAAGAGATTTGAAATTTCGATTGATGCCGATGGGATACGGTGGCTCAGCGGTTAGAGCGTCGACACGGTATGTCGAAGATCGTGGGTTCGAATCCCATCCGTATCAGTTGTTTTTTCAAATTTTCTTATTAAATAATTATATGTGTATGGATAATTATGATAGTTACCTTGCAAAATCCTTTGGGTAGGTACTTATACAAAAAAAGAAGTCCCCTTGTTTTTTCTGCCATTATTTAAACACACAGTACATGAGGTTGGCATTTTGAAAAAAATATATGTACTTTTATATTAAAATAAATCGTTTGTCGTCTTATCTGCTGCGCGCTGGCAAACCTGACATAATTATGTGCGCTTACCCCGCCGCGGCCGGCTCAAACCGGTTTCTACCCGAGCAGGCGCCGGTGCACTCCCCGCGCGCCTTGTCAGTGACAGGTCACGCACACATAGATGCGCGTGTAGTAGTGTACCTACGCAAAACGTTTCGTATGAAGCTTTCATTCTGTTCGGTTATTCTGTGGTACAGGTAGTAAGACCACGTGCTACCTGTCATAGGAAAGACAAAATAGAGTATACTACTTCTGTTTTTGAATAGTTTTTTTTTTGTTTAGTAGCTATTGACAAGCTTTATAGTCCTAATTTTAAAAAAAATTGACCACTGCCCTGGACCACTAGGTACACAGGTAAATAATTTTAATGAATCTAGATGTACTATTATGTATAAATTTACGTACTCAATCTCCACCCACTTCCTTTCCTCAGGCTTTCTTCTTTCCCTATTACAACAGCCGGAGGCCTGGAGCCGAACGGTAAATAGGTCGTTCGATTTTTACTATACATAATATTATTTTGCCAAGTATTTTTTTTAATAATGCGATAACAATACCATAATATTGATACAATTTACTTATCTGTCTACATTTCCATGAATAGATAAAATATTTTAGATTATTATTTAATTTTTCCTTACCAACAATAACAAAAAAATTAAGCGTACTTAGTGATTGTAGGTACTTAAATCAATCTCCAACAAATTACAAATATTGATTGAGGGACCCTTTAATATCAGATGGCTCTTTTATTGTATTATACATAATTATTTAATAACTTTGGTAAGGTTTCATTCTTGGGAATGGATATTTTCGCCAATGAATCCATATTGATAATATTCTAGCTATCGGATACATCGGCGTTACGTGGATACTTCGATAAACTTGGAAGCTAGGTCACGGTGAAAAGAAAGGTCCTCCATCTATGATGGAGACCCTTCCTGTGGTTGGTTCGCCAAGCAAGTCATGACGCTATTACAACCCCTAGCCTATTGATTGATTCAGGCCTAGCTTTTTCACTTTCTGAGTCACAAGACCTAACATGGTACAACTTATGTTAGGTAATGCTTTTTGGTTTCGGGCATATATGGGGTCATTAACCCAGCTGCGAGGGTCCTAGTCCTAGAGACGCCTTCTCTAGGGTCCATCAGAATATAATTCTAGTTCGGCGCGTTCAAGACGTAGGGTCGGGCACCACATGCTTCTGCTTGCACCGGAGTATGACAGTGGCTGAGTTTGGATATACATAGACCCAGTTCTACTGAGTATAATTAACGAATGCCTTACCTTATGGGTGAAGACCTAAACGGCTTTATTGATGGAGATAGATCCATTGGTACGGCAACCACAAGTTTTGCGGAGATGAAGGAAGAAACTTCATTTTGACGGCTCTAACTATAATAGGCAGTGAAAGACCTCATCGGCGACGAAGGCGAGAACGTCGATAGGCGAGCGATTCTGTTTCTGAGCCGGTAAAGTAGATTAGGGGCGGGCACATGGCACCTGGTGGTGTGCCATATGGGGAGCAAGCGCAACGCAAGTAACATTTCTCGACCTTAAAGGAATTAATGACTAGTGTATTTTTTCCTTCCTTTCTTGGCCTTTAAATCAATTTTATTCACAAGGGCGAAGTTAAGATTGAATTAATTGCGTTCAGTTAAAGCGAAACTAAATAACAAAGAATGCAACAGATCACATCAACAAGTTAATTCAAGGCCAAACGAACTGTAAAAACGTTGTTTTCGGATTATTGTTTTGATAAGTCTTCAAGGTGTACGTTTCTTGCGCACTTGCTTATCGATAACAAATTCTTATTATTTCAATGTCTAGCACACTACAAAAAATAAATTACGATAATACAACACAACAGGCACAATCAGAATGCATAATAAAGTAATAGTAAAGTACTTACCTAGTATGCAAAAGTATAGTATTACTAGTACATTGTACCTATTCCTAATGTTTCTAGGACAAAAGTACCCTACTACCTATGACATGAAAAATACACGTTGTTTTATTGGTATGATGATATTCACCACAGAATAAATAACAGTGCAAGAAATTACAGAAGTGGTTATTATAGTGTCTAGTGTTTACTGATACTGATGTCTGGCTTGCCTGCACTTGCCAAGCGTTTGTATAAGTGCATTACCATGCGTGTGGATGGTCGATGTCTGGCTTGCCTGCACTTGCTAAGCGTTTGTATAAGTGCATTACCATGCGTGTGGATGGTCGATGTGTGGCTTGCCTGCACTTGCCAAGCGTTTGTATAAGTGCATTACCATGCGTGTGAATGGTCGATGTCTGGCTTACCTGCACTTGCCAAGCCTTTGTAATCAGCAATTCTCGATTTCAACATCACAAACACTTAGGTATGTCGTAAAATGAACACGCATTAACAGCACTATGTACTACGATTAACTCATAAATCTTACCCATTACCTACCTAGAGGTATCTTTAAATGTACACGAAGAAGATAAACCGTAGAAGTCAGGCAAACCGTGCCGCGTAAGATCACTGAAAAACAGCATTATCTAACATCACTGCTACTGACTGGCACCTTTTCTCATTGGGAGATGGGAAGCCGCCGCCTATAGGATTCGAATTGTATGAAGCCTTCGCCACTGTACTTACATCTCAGGTTTTTAGGTTTTTGAGATCGTTCGAGTGACCGGCGAATAACACCCCCAATCAAACAAAATCATTTGGTATATTTACGGCGCAATATTATAAAACATTTAAATCTACTAAATTATCGTACAACATACACCTACCTAGGTACCTAATTTGGTATAAAATAGCCTTTCGTCTTTGGGAGTTAGTGGCTTGCTGTCACGATCGCCAGTTGTGGTTTTGCTTTTTGACTGTGTACCTATCTAATTTTGTCTTTTCCTTCCTCCCCTGTGCCACAAATAGTAGAAAAAAATGTGACTACAGTAGTATGTGTCCATATAAGTCAAAATATTGGATGCACAACATTGCCTTATTACCTATTTAGATTTCTGTGGTGCATATGCATACGTAGGTAAGTACCTACATAGTTTTGGTGTGCGGCCGGACTAACAAATTAACAATGCAAGTCTGAAGTTAGCCTTTCCAGTGAGTAAGCGAGCTAGCCGCAAGGAAGCATGAACGGTAACAAGAGACAGACATAAGCTTATAGCCCACTTCAGATAAGTATCGACTCTTCTAAAATGTTTAATATTCTTGTGGGTTTTGTTTTTGTTTATTTATTAAATTTTACCCTGCTGAACATTCATTCATTCAGTGAGAATAGGTACATAATTATATTTCGTAATAACAATGTTACGTATTTAACGAAATAAAACACCGTGTTAATAAAAATCTAAATCTACTTTACTTAATAACATTGTTTCTCTTAGACAAACTGCAAACACATTAATAAGTTTCTGTCTTCTTAAAATGGCGTTGTTTATTTCGTTTTATGCGGAATGCTTTTTAATTATTCAACACCAATATAGTTCTGTTCCACATTTTACAAAACCAGACCAATGTGTACCGCCGCGTCGCGCGTCGCTCGCGACTCGGCCGTTGCGCAGAGAACTGGAGAAGGGCACACTGGCACCGAGTTGTTTACACCACCGCTCACACCAACACCACGTGGTGTGTTCTGAGCATACATATGGTCACGTGGCTCTGTTATTACAGATAACCTGTAATTCGAAGCTAAACCGCAGCCCTCAAACCCCACAACGCAGGATAATCTTAGTCTAGTTTTAGCTATAATCAGATTGAAAACTTTGAAACGCTACCTGAGCTCAGTGCCTGCCGTGCTTGTCTGTTCCTTGAAATCCACAGTTTTAATTCGATCAGATCCTTTATTGTAATATTTTACTGTCACACTGCACTAAACACTTAAATTGCGTACTTTTTTACAATAACCAGAACAACAACAACACTATTGTAAACATAATACGCGGCAAATAACGGATAACATGCAGACGAGTTATCGCAAACGACGCGCGCGAACGACTGAGGGAGGGAGGGAAGCGGAGAGCGCGGGGCCTGCCGTGCCGTCGACCCAGTCGAGGAATGCGACTCGGTTCGCCCGTTCTCGCATGGTTTATTTCTTTGCTCAGTCCGGTGGGACTCATCCTATAGCTTATAAAATGGAATCTTTAAGAAAAAAATTATGTTCACAAACCATAAATATAACGTCTACTTATTATAATAAGTATGTCTACTTATTTTTTCTTCTTACTTATAAAATTTATCTTCCTCTCAAAGAAATCATTTTTAGGGTTCCGTAGGTACCAAAAAGGCTCCGTCATATTCAGCAAATAGTACTTGTTTAGGTAAATAGGTACTAGGTACCGACTTGCTTGGTAGTGATCACAGACTAGTGATCAATGCATCTTCCGAACCCAACCAACCTTTTCATTGTAAACTTATTTTTGTGTTTGTGTGTAAAACTATCATAGAAACTTGAAATCATTACAAATCCGACAAATTTTCTTACTGGTTTTTTGTCTTTTTTGCAACATCCAATCCATCCATCCAAGGAATATAAGGTAAGGAACCATGCATCGCATCGGTGCGCTTGAGCCTGTCCGACTCGCACTTGACCGGTTTTTTATAAGTTTGATGTGTAGGTTACATATGAATACTATAAATAGACTGATTTATTATCATATAAATAATAAAAGGTAGGTAGGTACTAAAAACTACTAAAACTCATCACGATTAGATAAATTGTATTGAAGAAGAAGTATCTGTCAGCCTGAAATAATTTCAACTCTTGGAAAGAGTAGAACTCATTAGATTTAGGTAAATATCGTGCCCTGCATGTCCTGTCGTTTGTACATTACAGGAACTGTTGGACGCTACTGAAGGCGCCAATCTCGTAGCCCAGTTCTGAGCTGGCAATCTAGATTGTCATCAACAGGACGACACGATAAGAAGTACGTTACAGATTAGATTTTTGATGAATGAATAGCCATCTACCAAATGTGAATGCTTCTTCCAGGAGCCAATATTTCAGAATTTATAAATTGTAAAAAAAAATATGTTACGTGCGGAATTTGAACCTACGACCTACCGGGTAAAGCCCCCAGTCGCCCTGCCACTAAGCTAATCGTAACCTCGCCCTTACCTTCGAAATCTTTTCTACATTCAACCATCTCGGATTGCGTCATTGCAGTTACATCCACTCCTTGTTCGGAGTTATAATATTAATAATGTCCTCCTGTCCTGAGTCCTGACCGATTTTCGGACATAACATAGAGATTATAGCGCTCTACAATTCTACACAGGAGATATGTGCATAAGTGTGTGCGCAAACACAGATACACTTTCTAATTCTCCATTCCCTATCATTCTCATCGGAAATCCGACATGACCAGAGGGAGGTCAAGCGCAGTACCAACGGCTTTACGTGCTTTCCGAGGCACGGAGCAAGTGATAATTTATTTATAATATTCACATAACTTGCGATAAGTCAAAAGAAAAACGTGCGAGTACTAGCATTGGGTTCGAACCTTATTTAATATTTCGTTGGTTCGAACCCAAAAGATGTCATACCACTAGGCCATCACGGCTCGTACGGAGTACTAGAGGGCTATACAGATGTAGAAATATATATTTTTATAAAATATTTATGCAGAACACAAGTTAATGTTTCAAATTTTTTGTATAAAGAAAAAATCAATTAGGTACGAGCAGAATTTGAACCCGCGACGCGCGACGCGACCTTCTAGGTAAAGCTACAAAGTCTCCAGTCGGTCTGCCACTCCCTAACCCTAACCCTAGTAGTAGTAACCCTAGTAGAAATTATTGGATTGGAAAAATTGGGCTGTGGTTACTTTACAGTTTACGAGTCCTTCCTAATGTCCGCATATTATGCCAATAAATAAATGTACCGTTTAGTAACAACTAACAGCTTGACATTTGTATTGTATTCCATTAAGTTTAATAGGTACAAATATATCAAGATTTTTGTTTACTAAAATATTATCAACAAATAAGTGAACGGTCAAAGTTCAACGGAAATCTGTTTGGCTTATTATCTTTTAATTTAACACTTGAGGCGATAATCACATCACGTTCGCGTTATTTGGGAGATTTTTTTTTCAGATCATCACTGGCTATATTATAGGCATAGTACCTAATATTGTCACAACCATAGAACATTAAAAAAGTTTCTGTGGTCACATCTCTTATGATAACGGGGATGAGTGCGACAACTATAGGTAGGTAGTGTAGGTACCTACTAATTGGCTTTAGGACTAGGAGTAACTAAGTTCCAACCTACTTAAATTTTAAGCACTGTACCTAACGGATACCAATCTATAGCTAATAATATGATAAGTAGTGTCGAAAATTGGGGGTGAAAAGTGGCAATTCCACTTGCGATGTGCCGTGAGCCCGTGACAAGTCTGGTCGTTGTGATGCGTTGTGGTCTGTGAATGGATGTTTGTTTGCCTCTGTACTTAATTATTGTGTCAAGGTACTTACTACTCAGAATGTTGATTTGATAGGACGTAGGTACTTATTTATCTGCAAGTGGGCGCCACTGGCACCGCCACCGCGCGGCGCGGCGGTGGCGGGCGCGGCGAACCCGGCTTATCAACTCCGCCATTGAAAAACAACGTTTACGCAAGCAACATTTATCAATGAAAGCAAGTTTTTTGTTATCGTCCACGGCCATGTTTGTGAGGTGAGGACTTTAATTTCAATTTACGTGTATTAAAATTAAGCCTTTCGGGGGTGGGTTAGCTGTAGGACATGGGTAGGTACCTACGATTCATATATTACTGCATCCTTTAAGTATATGGTACAATTACAAGATACGTTTATTGTATTATAATTTTGAAGAATTTACATATGACTATCAGTGGCGAAGGATTATTTTTTTTGTAAGTTTTTGTCAATGGGAATCGAGTTGTAGTTGTAGAGCCTTCTTCACTCACTGGCACCTATCTTAACATTAACGAGAGCGGGATATGTATATCGCCCTACCCCTGAAGCTGTTTCGCTATCGGACGTCCCGGCGGGTTCGCGAAAGTAGGTAGGTATACCTATGCCATTCGCGATCCCGCGTTATTGTCACGATGCGGATAAAAGACACGGGGTTTCAAAATCTATAGGTCGGAGAGCCCGACATTGACATAATCACTACACATACCTACCCCGAGCAGGACCAGAAGACGCATCCCCACTGCAAAAAAATAATAATTTTGGGAGTAGGTATGTAGGTATATCCCGTTAAATCATGAATTTTATATATGTCCACAATTTTAAATTAATTTATTTCACGAGTAGGTACCAACCTGAATTCCCGCAAAAACGAGATAGATACCTACCTAGAGCGTGAGTTTTTTGATTACTTACTTAATTATAAACTCTCTGGTTTTGACTAGGTAGGTACCTAGGTAGCTAGCAAACGTTCATAAATTATTACGCGTATCATAAACTCTCCAAGCGAAGAAGACAGTGATATAAAAATACCTACCGAGTGTATTCAGAGTTTGTTGATTCAGGTAGCGTGCCATGGTGCACGATTAAGTATATTCCCTACGTGTGCAAAAAACAGCTCTCGTCCATTCGATGTATAATTTCCTTGCATAAATAAATATAAATAAACTCTTGTTGGAACAAGGCCTATGTATGATAATAGAGCTCCTGTAACCTACTGAGAATTATTTCCAAGGTTGAATACGTCTCAGTGTATTATTATGACCAAGAAAAGAAGATTTCAAAATGTATAAAATATTACCGTTGTATTGTATCGCTTCATTCCGTCACTAACTCACTAGGCATCATTCTTCTTCTTCTTAGCGTGTCTATGACAATCTAAATTGTGTCAGCCCAGAACTGGACTACGAGATTGGTGCCTTCAGTAGCGTCCATCAGTTTCTATAATGAACAAGCGACAGGTCATCGTTTGTGGGACAGCACCACATTTAGACTCTAGGGCACAGTCGTCAATAAATCTCCACCTGAACAGGTTTGCGGGCATCATTATCATCATGATTGCTTGCATTCCGTCATCCGTGGCATGAATAGGTAGAAAAGGCTAAAGTAGATATAAGCTGTCTTCTTTTCACGCCAGATCAGCGTCAACCATAATATTGCCTCGCGGCTGGTGCCGGTCGACGGCCGCGTATGGACAGCGCTAAGCAATCAGTGTTAGTAAGAAATACTTCATTGTAATGTAACTCAATACTCAAAATCTATAAACAAAAATCTGTCTAAAGTTGGGGTTTGCGAAGAAAGCCGTCCCGCACAGGCGGTCCGCCCCGGGCCCAATATCGGCAACATCCTAGGGGGCTATACAAAAACTTAAATTTCTGAGGAGATCAGGGGCCCCATTTAGTTTTGCGGCCCCGGGCCCCTGATGGGGTAAGTCTTCCACTGCGCATAGGTATCCAATTATACCGCCCCGCTTTGCAGATTAATACCAAATCGAATAGAAACCATCAGAGAAAACTTTATACTAATCACACGTGGTCTTTGAAAGTAACTAGATATCTACCTACGTTATACGTTAGATTGTGTGCATCTGGATTGAGGGCCCATTTTTTAAATCTTTGCCAATCGAAATAAGACTTATAGGGCAAGCACTTAGAAATAAGTAAAACTTAGGGCAAGGGGCCACGAATTTCTAAAAACGCGAATTAAAACTATTATGACTAAATAGCTTGGGCCCTCAGTCCAGACGCTTGCATAAAGTGGCATATGTTCAATCTCAGAAAGTACTATCTCTGGGTTCATATTTTTTATTTAAGATTCTACTTAGGAATATGTAACATATTTTCAGAAATTTCTAGATCTGTAGAATATGACATTACAGATTTATGGCGGTTTGCCTTGGGCCCTCAGTTCAAATATGTTTGAACTGAGAAATCTGCAAAACATGAATTTATCTGAAGAAATACATAAATACGACTTTAATATATGTTACTTGGATGCCTCTGTGAATTTGTAATAAAGAAATAATGACACAAAAGTTCATTGTTAAAAAGTAAATACAAGTTGAAAATTCCTAAAACGTCTGAACTGAGGGCCCAAAACTTTTGCCTATATTGACTAAGCTTAACCTCATAGACTAACGCAAATTGGTATAAGTTTTCTTACAAATTACTATCTAAAAGGTTACGTACCGTCCGTTCTTCTAAATGCCATTCTCTAAAAGAAACTTTCATTTTTACATTTTCTGTATGTAATAATTATGTAGGGTGACCATAATTTTCGTCATAAGTAAGTACTGTGGGAAGCCTATACGACCTTCATGAAGAGCTACGAACCTGCTTGCGCTAAGACATAGTGCGATGAGCAGCTCCATTTCTTCTTTTTTATTCAAGTGACGGACGTCATCTTTTTTAAATCAAAAATATGTGTTCTTTTGTTAAATTTAAATAATTTAAATAATAATTTTATAATAATAAATATTGAACAGTCTACAATCAGCTCGCAGATGAATCACTAGTTTTATTTAACCTAGGCCAATCTTAGTGTAACTACTTCTGGATCAGTATAGTCCTAGAGTGTTAACAGTACCTTTCTTTTTACCCTCGGCGCAAAAAGAGAGTGGTTTTGTAAGTTTAACGTGTCTGTCTGTGTATCTGTCTGTGGTATCGTAACTCCCAAACGGATGAACCGATTTTCGTTTAGTTTGTTTTTTGCGTCATAGATAATTTTTATCCCGAGTGTTCTTTGCCAGGTTTCATGAAAATCTATTCAGACGTTTGAAGATCATCAGCTCTTTTCTAGTTGATGAGACTGTTGTTGTGAGTTGATCTGACTAACTTCCATATTATTATGTACTATCAATTCGAAATTTTGTACCGTGTTACTTCAATGATATTATTGCACCAGTCGTCGCAATTCGCAAATCAATCAAATTCATTTCGATAAATAAAACGATCGGTACAATTAAAAGAAACTTATTCGCAAAAAAAAACAGCTGTTTCATACATTTTGTAGAGTCATGTGAACATAAATGTATGGAACAGCTGATTTTTTTTTGCGATTTCAGTGTTGGTCCCATAGTAAGTTGTTCATAATGATGAGTTTAATGACCCCTTTTAAGGATGCTGGTGTTTTACAAATAACCCTGTATTACATGTATACCTATTGTATATAACTATTATATAGTACTAGCGGCCCGTCGCGACTATGTACGCCTGATTATACTACTTCTACACCTACTCTACCCCTACCCTATTCTACCCTACACTACTCTACCCCTACCCTACCTTACCCTACTCTACCCCTACCCTACCCTACTCTACCCCTACCCTACCCTACCCCTTTTTCTCACCTTTTTAATCTTCCCTGGACCTCTACAAATAATTCAAGATCAAAATTTGCCATATCAGTCCAGTCGTTCTCGAGTTTTAGCGAGACTAAAAACAGCATTTTTATATAATATAGATATAATAATTATGTAGGTATGTACTATCGTGGACAAAGCCGGTGCACCACTCTTAAGCATTTTGATCGCAAAGTGGTGCACCGTTCGTGTCCGCGATAGTACCTACTGCCTTATTGCAATGATGAATAATTTTATCATGGTCACCCTACATAATTATTACATATAGAAAATGTAAAAATGAAATTTTCTTTTAAAGTATAGCATTTAGAAGAACGGACGGTACGTAACCTTTTAGATAGTAATTTGTAAGAAAACTTATACCAATTTGCGTTAGTCTATGAGGTTAAGCTTAGTCAATATAGGCAAAAGTTTTGGGCCCTCAGTTCAGACGTTTTAGGAATTTTCAACTTGTATTTACTTTTTAACAATGAACTTTTGTGTCATTATTTCTTTATTACAAATTCACAGAGGCATCCAAGTAACATATATTAAAGTCGTATTTATGTATTTCTTCAGATAAATTCATGTTTTGCAGATTTCTCAGTTCAAACATATTTGAACTGAGGGCCCAAGGCAAACCGCCATAAATCTGTAATGTCATATTCTACAGATCTAGAAATTTCTGAAAATATGTTACATATTCCTAAGTAGATTCTTAAATAAAAAATATGAACCCAGAGATAGTACTTTCTGAGATTGAACATATGCCACTTTATGCAAGCGTCTGGACTGAGGGCCCAAGCTATTTAGTCATAATAGTTTTAATTCGCGTTTTAGAAATTCGTGGCCCCTTGCCCTAAGTTTTACTTATTTCTAAGTGCTTGCCCTATAAGTCTTATTTCGTTTGGCAAAGATTTAAAAAATGGGCCCTCAATCCAGATGCACACCGTTAGATTCACATTTAAGAACTTATTAAATAAAACACTACGCAGAGCGTATACAATAATTTCCTAGTATTGCGTTTTTATTGGACATAATTGGCACATAAGTTTTCCAGGCATGGTCGACGCATGATGTAATGTAATGCGATGTTAGTAATGTGACTCAAGTGTTCGATGCGCAGTTGACCCCAATCGCCCCCAATCGAAGGACTAAATTGTTTGTCCAATCAAGGGATATTATCTTTCAAAAAATAGTTTATTATGATAGGTACCTACAGCAGATACTGACAATATTTGACGTCGTATTATTTACACTGAGGGAAACTATCATTTTGTAGGTGTGCCTGAGATTGAATTGCAAATCCAAGTCGAGACCGGGGAGAGCTGTCAGTTATGCCAATTCTTTGATCACATCGTAAAACAAATTTTAGCCGGGTCAATCTTTTTCCACTATCGAAAAAGGAATTAGTTTATGCGGTATGCCGTCATAGATCTATGACATGGCGACTAAATTCTCGTCTTCTCCTTCCCTACCCCCTAAGCCAAAGCGTTCCTACTTTCTATCCTTCTCTCATGATTTCTGATAGGATAGGATTAGGAGAGATAACGAGTCTTGTTTATAGTAAGTTAGTAGCAGCAGCAGCTCAGGTAACTAACGGTATGACAAGCGACGTCCGATCTTTCTAGTGCCCTAAACCTTAACAATATTTTGAATCGTATCTTTTTTACCGTACCTACCTAATAGAAAGCCAGTTGATTTTTACAGAATATTATGTATTGCCATTAATTACTATATGATTTATGAATTAGTTATAATTAGTTCATAGGAAATAATAAAAATAAATGGGGACCCTTATGCGCAAAGTAATCAATTTATTGGCGATTTAAAAAACGCAAATGTACGTATTTGTGCTCGTGCAAAGATATTAATATTTCCATGGTGCTCGTGACTGTACCTACTTATTCACCTGGTGTCAATCCGTTCATTATATTATTGCTAATTGACCCTTTTAAAGTGACATCGACGGACTCGATTTTTAGCACGCAACTGACGACATATAGGTACTTGCTTGTGTTATACCGGTCAACTGTGGCGTCTGTCTTCACCTTGCTACCAATATTTATGGATCCTATGCAACAGTCTTCCAGCTGCAGCTGAAATTATGATTCGATTCGATTAGATTGAGGATTTGAAGACTAAGTTTTAATCTTGTTTATAGTTCTAATCACAGATCATCAGATCTGTGGCTCTAATGTATGGCAATGCCTTACGGAAAAAACTTCTAGAGCTATAATAAACATATTCAAGTTGCAGAAGCAGTAATTGATTTGAACACTGTTAAAACCCATTACAAATGAGTTACTGCGATGTTTTTGGCACTAGTCAGAATTGAAGGAGGCTGCGTCTTACGATGCCACGCATACCAACTTCAAGCTCGCTAATCTAAGTTCAGCACTAGGACGCCCCTTAGAGGTACTCGGCCCCTTACTCGTAAGTATGAATAGGTTCTAGAGTCACCACTGAATGCGATCAAATTAGACGTGGATAGGTCGGCACCCTCGCCTCTTTTCGTTTTACCTCACCTTTCCTAGCCTCCCCGACGCACCCTTCGGGGTCGGTTTTTGGCTGTTTCGAGATCGTGGGTTCGAATCCCATCCGTATCAGTTGTTTTTTCAAATTTCTTATTAAATATTTATATAACAAGTTTGTTTATATTCGTATTAAAATTGGACTCCGAAATCAAATGAAAATAGGTATTTTTTTTTTACAAAATAGTGTATTTTATAAAACAAAACTAAAATCACATTACATTCATTCAGAGGTATTTACATTGAGGTAATGTAAGGCTGGTTCTTCCGAGTCATATATTTCTTTTAAAGTTTCTAGGACCAGACGTTGAATATAATCCACCTGAAACAAAAAGTAAAGATATAGAAATACATTCTCTATAGACAGATACAGATTAGATATTATTCAATAGGTAATAATTTTTGTATTGTATATTCTTTTGTATGTGTTTCTGAAGTCCTCATAACGGCTAGATCGATTTCGATAAAATTTCTTCCGTGTTTCTTTAATAGTGGCATTGCAATAGCCAATGTTCGTGCAGGACAACATCTGGTGGGTCCGCTAGTATGTTTCAAATTAGTAGGTATATGAAATGAAACACGTGACTATTCATATTTATGTTATAGCGTATCATTCGTAATGACGTTAATGTAAAAAACATTGATAGCCAAGTGCTAGAAGAATAATATTGCTCTACCTGATGAGGAGGGCAATATCCGTCTTCAGTAGATCTAGCAACTGTAATAAGTACTGGTGGTGGTAGTTTTCTTAACAGCGGTTCTAGTGCTCTCTTGACCAAATTTTGTATTTCTTGTTCCGAACTGATGTGATAAGGCAATCCTCCTTGGTCACGCGTGCATCCTCCAGCAAACACTGCCCACCAATCTGGCTTTTCGTTCAACCGATCAGCCTCTGAAGACACAGCAGCTGCTAACTCGGCAACCTATTTTACAAAAATGGTCATAATTAGATATACCATACCATAATATTAAGATTAGTTTCAATGCTTGTAAATGTTCCACTTACCATGTGATACAAGGGCGTATGTTCCCCTTCGTAGTAATTTAAGTGATCGTACTGTTCTAAATGCCGAAACAAGTTTTCAAGTTCTTCAAGTTGTCGTTCCCGTGATTCAACAACTTTATCAATTGATTGAGCGTCGTCTTCGTCGGGAAGTTTAAAATCAAATATCGGTTGTAATCTATCGTAAACTTTTATATTTTCATATAAATTAAGAAATGGATTTCCAGTACTGAAAAAATCTAAATCAATGTCAAGTACGTACGGTTGTGAAATATTAAGATTCGCGATTAAGTTTCGGACATTGTTTACGTCCCCATCAAATGATGAGTCGGAAAGTTCAGCGGATGTAAATATGAACTTCCTTTTATTGACTAATTCAGATGAATAAAGTGCATCGGATAGGTAATAGGGTTCTTTGCAATCAACTCGTAGTTCGCCCGACGTAGGATGGTCTCCCACGTGAATAGGTCGCGTGTCGTCTCGGAATTGTCTCGCCCACGGCGGACGCAACCACACTACACGCCCGATGTGTCCAGCTGCGGCTGCCGGTACAATCCAATTTTCTATTTGTAATAATGGCAAAACATGTCTCCCAGATCGTGCTTCCTCTCCTTTCAATTTACGATCAATGAGCATATCTGGATGGGCATCTAAGTGTAGAAGAGTTGTTCCTTCTAATGGTAACTTTTTGCCTCCTATGGCAGAGTATATAAATTGTAATGCATCATTGTGTTCTTCTACTACATAAATAGGAATCTTTTTAAATCGCTTATGAGGTGTAGTTTCTACACTGATTTCAGCCATTAAGCTTAATTTTTTTCTAAAATGTCAAGTACCTATATTATTTTAAAAGTGCATTATTTTAATTATCTTGATTAGGTATTGTAGACCTGAAAGAAGAAAAAACTAAATGAGACTGATTTGATTAGGTATTTTTCTTTCTTACCTTTTCCGTAGGTATATCTAAGCAAATGTAATAAATATAATTTAAATGTAATTTTAAGTCTTATAATTTAGTTTATGTTTATGTGTTGCTACTGTGTGGTTGAATTCAAATAACGAAACATACATTTACAAGTTAACTCAAAACTGGGACGACTTCATGATGCCTCCGGGGTACCAAGTAGCGCAAAGCCACAATTAGATAAACATTCCTCACATCGTATAAAATAAACAATATGCCTACAGTATAATACTATTAACTGTACTAGTAGGTATTACTTATGTAAGTAAACAACCAAAACCCTCCCTTGCCGAGACAACAGACTCGCTCTCATACTTATTTAGTCTATTCGAGGATTTTTTCAATTTGGGTCAAGGTCAGATGTCAAAAGAATTGGAGGAAAGGCTCTCTGATGGTCGGAGCTACTGCCATATTGCGCACTTGTAACACATATTTACCGACCTTGTCCGCTAATTTGTACTCAGCTTAAATAAAATTTCATTTCTAATGTCGGAACTAGCTGGATGATATAGTCAAAGCTTTTCTGACGTTGACAAGCAACTATAAAATCTTAAATCTAATAGCATAGCATCCCCAATTTCATTGGAAAGCTTAAGACTACACGACGTACACATTGTATTATATAAAAAATATAATTATATGTCATACCGTAGCCTTCAAAAGCAAGGTTTAATTGAATATTTATACTGAGTAACCAAATCTCATAATATTGTAACATGGTTTCTCGTAGGAATTTCGTATTGGACTGAAAGCTAATAATGGCCAACGATAATATCCTGAGAATGGCACCACAATATTAAGTAGCTATCTCTTTTGTGGGGCGTCATATTATTTGAATTCATCGGGGTACGGGTTGCGGCGCGCGGATCTCATCAAAGCGGGCCATGAGCGTTTTCCATTAGCGTCGGCAAACTTCCGGCAGGCGCGCTGCGTAGTTGCGCGAAGTGGCTGGGCGGCGGTAGCGGGTGCAAGCCGCAGGATGCCGCTGAGGAGGGGTGTTTTGACGGCACGGGCCGGGGTCGATACCGCGCGTCACTGACGTCACTACGCTACTACGCCCGCCCAAACATCCCCCGCGCGCGCCTCGCCCTCCTGACCTATTGCGCCGTTACGCCCACCACCTGGGTCAAGGTATGGAACCCCGCTGGACCCACCCGGATGTTAAATATAGTTTTCCGACTATGTTACATCATATTGCATAATTAAATCAAGATTGGCAAACGTTTATTTTTCATTTATATACAATAATATTATGCAAACTTTTACGTTTAAAAGAAAGTACGCATTCATTGATACAATTTGACTCTGAATCCATTCATTAGTGTGAATACAATTACATATTTTTTTTATTACGTAGGTACCTACATTGAAACCCTTGTTTACCAAACTGCGTTAAAACTTTAAATGGCGACTTCAGCCACGTTGGGACCCATTTATGGGAAGATGTAAGCCGGACTCGATTTTTAACAGGTCCTCCCCCCCGAGGACTGTTTAAGCAGCTACATTCCACATTAGAATTTGTTTTATGTTGGTATCGATCTTGAAACCATTTCAATCAATGGTGTAGGTACCTAGTTAATTAGTTAAATATTACATTATTAGAATTCTACAATACTGGACTTGTTTTTTATTTTCAGTTTTTATTTAATTTTTTTTATGCGGTTTGGTGTTTTGATTTATTATTTCAAGTTCACTTTTTAGGCGGTATCTAGTGTATTTGATTTTTTTTAATATCATTTGTGTGAGCGTGTGATCCTTTTTTATCATATCTTCAAATAGACATCTGCTATAATTAGACACTTTTCTTATTTGCGGTAAATAGGTAGCAATCTACTCAAATTAGTAGTGTCCATATTCTTAAACCGAGGATATACATAATTTTGGAGTGTCACACACAGGGTAGTTCGGTCCCCCGAAATGGTTTCTAACCTTGTTGTGACGGGGGGCTTAGTAGCCGTGGCCTGGATCGGACCCGCGGCTTCTGCGGGGCCGCAACTGCTGGATTGCGGACACGGTAGGGCCTGTGGTGGGGCCGCAGGGGAAGTGTCGGTATTACGACACGCTGTTCTCTCTATCCTCTGCGGCATAAAGTGTGACGGCGACGGGACCACTCAATCTGTCCCGTCGCAAACAGCACTAGCAGATCCTAGACGTACAGACAATCTAGACTCACCCTACGACGAGTCGGTCAACACATCTCTAGGTCGATCCTATAGCTAAATAAATACCTACTTACCTAAACACTAAAAAGAAACTCCGCCTGATGACGGACGAAATAACCAAGACATGGGTACCTATTTTAACAGACCCCTTATTACTATAGGTGCCACAAAACGCCCCGATACAAAACAGGTGCAAATAGAATTACACAAATAGACGCTTCGATCTTCTAACATAAATAAAATGGCTTATAAACCTAATTTTCTGTAAAAAATCTGCTTGAATTTTTGCCTTTCTAATCCGGATCACAGCCAGCCATTTGGTGACCTCTAGTATGGTTTAACAGTTTGATGTCTCTACACTTATAAGAGTACTAGTGTATTTGTGAGGGACTTATAACAAGATCAATATAATTATTTAATAAGAAAGCTAACATGTGCTATAAAAAAAAATCGAGATCAGTTCTGAGTCTGAATTTCAGCAACCTAGTAATTTTCGTAAACAACTATGTTTTTTTTTACTGACAGGATTCGCTCCCGCCCCCACTTTGAATTATTACATACCTATCTATTAAATAAATTTAGTTTTGCAAATAGTTTAAAATGATTTAAGTAGTTTTACCATGCATAGATACTTTATAAAAATGTTTATGTATGTATAAGCAAAGTTACATCTATATAGCATCTGTACGGAGAAGGCTTTCTTAGAACGCTATTTAGAGTACAATTTACTAACTACAAAGCTATACATGCTAACCATCTAAGTAAGATTTAAGAGGTGGATGTAACAACCATCTGAAATGGTTGATGATAACTCGGGCTGGGTTACGAATATCTTAGTGGTAAAACGACCCGGTAGGCCGCAGGTTTAAATCTCATAATCGACTTTTTTTAAAAATTTTACAATGCATTTCTAAAGTAGTAGGAAAGTAAAGAACATTTTTGTTGTTTTCTTGCCCACAGAATAGACACTATTCTATCAACAATTTCTTTAAAATCAATTGAAACATATTGTAACCATAGGGTAGGTCAACTATATTTTTAGGCAATTAATTAAAGTAGTAATCTAATAAAATATAAAAGAAGAATAATTTGTACTCTTTTCCATAAAAAATTTTAGCACCAAGTTGTTTGGATTCCATAAACCTTCTGATTGAGGTACAGACGCCAGCACATCAAGCTACTACAATCTGTCAGATTTCTTCAATAGATTTTCAACTTTATAGCTACAGCATAATGTTCAAGGTTGATTGGGAAAATTTGACAGTTTCGGGTAGCTTGACCTGCTGGCGTCTGTACTTATAATCTTATTACTTATGACTAAGTAGAAAAGATGTTGGGTTGACTAACTAATTTTGGGTTATATTAGAAAGTAAGAGAAAACTTTTGATCAGTGCTGTAACATGGCTGATAATATTGTTACAAATCAATTTTAAAATTTATTTTTGAGACAGTTTATAGAGGTTTTAAGTATGATTGGGCAAAACACACAGATATAAAGAGTAAACAACTAATACTTATAGTTAGTGTATAAATAAATATTTATATAAAATATATAAATATAATATACCTACAAAGATATTCAATGACGTGTACTACATCAGTTACTGTATTAGTCATAATCTAGTACATCTTCACCTTAGTACGAAATACAGAATATACAATAGAAGAAGAATAACAGCTGAAAATTAATTACGTTTTATCATAGTGTTGATTCATATGGATAGCACAGACTAGAATATATTATTATAATATTGTAATACAAGAAAAAGAGTATCAAAGTTCCTAAAACCACTTAGATCCAATTTTGGCAGCAATTTATCAAATTTGTACAACTAACTTTCTTATTAAAATGGTTGTCATGTTGAAAATAACTTACATTTCTCTGATACAATGTTGTATTTTGTATTTCAGTGTGAAAAAACAATAAAATAATAATATAATTATTTTACAGGTTAGATTGTTGTTTTGACATTTCGAAATTGACATGACATTGACATTTTTTTTTTTAGATCATGATGAAGGGATGGGTACTTATATTACTCATAAAAATGAAATGTTGTTTACGGCAACTATACAGTTTGGCTTAAAAGAGTCCGAAAAAATTGAGGGCGCCACTAGCGCACTTCATACAATATAAATAACGCCAGTCTAAAATTCGTGGCAGAAAAGGCGCGGCCTGTGCACATGATAAATTTAGTACTGCGAAGAAAGGAAAGGATTTATTGGAACTTGACGTTTTATAATAACTGGAAAACTTACATCGAATATCGGTCTAGAAAGAGAACTACTTTAAATCAATGGTGATCCAGTCTAATACAGAGCTTTTTTTTTTCTAAATATCGGTCAGAAAGAGAACTACTTAAAATTATTGGTGACCCAGTCTAATACGAGCCTGATAATAAATGGTAGTTTTTTTTTTCTACATCTAGACCAAGAGCAAGACTTCTAAATATTGGTCTTACTGGTCTTAGTTCTACATAGTTTCTCTCAGTCTCAGTTAAAGCCAAGATAGCTCTAGGGAGCTCACCAATTACCTATCTTAGTTACTTTGTACTTTTTCTTATTTAGTTAGCAATTCTATTTTTATGAAAAAATCAAAATTTTAAACTAGAAAAAACGGGATATAATGTAAATCGTAGAATAAGTATCAATATAAAATACCGGAATTTATTTGAGTACCGCAATGTACGATATTTACAGAAATGAACGGTGAAATGGAATAACATTATGAGGTAAAAAAAGGGAGCCATAGGATTTGGTACAAAAGAGTATGGGCAGTTGGACACTGCGCTTTTGGAGTCTTATCAAGCCCTATGGACACAGACTTACTAGGGATGACTACGCATCCTATGGAAGTTCGTCTAATTTTGTCTCGCATTCTTGTTACTAAATCTAACTGCCAGTAGTTATTCTGATTTTAAAACTGAAGGTTATGGGAGTCAAGAGTCTGTTATAATAAAACATACTTTTTAAACTTAAATATACCTTTATTTTAATATTATATGGTTTATTACACGGAAGATAAACTGGGTCCAAACTAAAAAGGTCTCATGATTACTCATAAAACAAAATTGAAAGACAATGATCAGATTCTATCCTCAATGATTAAAAACAAAAATTTTACACCATGTGAATAATCTTAAAAATAGCCACTTACATTTTTTCATAAATTATATAATTAGGTTTACTTGAAACAATAAATTTAAATGCTATTTTTTTTTATGTTGACTTGAGAGCCTTTCATTTGAGACTTGCACCTATATTTTTTGTTATTGAATTTAGTAATTAGGCACAATATGACGATTCGAAGTAATTAATAATGGAAAACACATTTTTCACATTTCACTTATTTTTCGAATAACTTGTACTGAAACCACACAGACAAAACAATATTTAATTAATTATAAGTGCACATAATTTTGATGAATTCTAAAATACTATAGGCGCACTAACCCTTATACTAAATCGCCATCGTTTGTGATAGTCAACTAAAACTTATTCTAATACAGTTACTTTACTAATCCAGGGTCACTAAGAATTATGATATTATTAGTAGATTTAATCTACATAGTAATTATGATCTCGGTTATCAGATGGATATTTAAAATTATTTTATAGATATAACATTTCTTATTAACTAACACAATGAAGGGTGGGGAGAAAATAAAGTTATTTCTATACTTACCCACTACAGATTGTAATCCCCCAAAGCATACTTGTCTATCATAATATATTAAATAAAATATGGCCTTCTTTTGTATCATGGAGGCTAATTAACGAGAATAGGGTGAAACTGTTGTGCTTTGAGTTTACAATTTATCTTTGAAGGATTACAATCGTCTCACCAAAAAGTGAACTTATTTCCTTTGTACTTTGTCCACTGTCTATATTTTATAATATAAAAGCCATACGAGGCAGAGCTTTATACTTATGTTATAACTTGACCAGAGACAAAACAAAATATGACTTTAAAAGATACAATCATTAAGGGCATTTTAAGTAATATCTAAGAGGCATATAGCTAGAGGATCTAAAGCCCAGTGGTATTGTTAAATTATAGCATATAATATTTCCTGCATAAGCAAGTTGAATAAACACATAGTTTAAGTAAGGCAGTCTTAAAATATATTTTTTCGTCGTTGTGACAGGCATATCTTCTAATCAGCTATATGCCTGTTAGACAGTACTTGCTGATAATTCATAACTGCACCGAATTTATTTATTTCTATAATAGTAAATTAATAAAATTAATGACTTTAACTAATAAAAATCTTAAGTTGAAAACATTAGAATTTCATCTTTCTAAATAAACTATATTGTGTTTCTATCGGTGTAGAAATGAAGACAGCCGTGAATTAACCGTATTTACGTTATACTGAGGTTGCCCACAGGGCAGAGTCCGTAGCTCCTGGGAAGCGAGAGGCACCGAGTGGCGAGGCGGCCGGCCCGACTCAGGACGAGCGCGCCAAGGTTACATGATGCGACAGTTCTCCTCTCCCTCACGAAGCTCCCCCAGCTGGAATATCAATCCATTCAGTTATAATGCTCGATAACCGGTTAAGCTTAATATAAGGGTTGATTAACAAAGTAATAATTAGTTAAAATGTACCTGCTCACGACGCGGGTACTTATGCGCGAGCTCGCGGTGTCGCTGTGCGCTCGTGCTTATTTGCCGCCGCTGTCTCTCCGAAATTGCTACTTCCTGTTTTATAAAGAAAAACATTATTGTTTAGATTGTATGATATGATTGTGTGTATTTAGATTGTAGGTACTCTCTTATATTATTTTGTAACTTAACCATATTATTAAATACCTACTTCCAATTTCATTAATAAATATTACCTCCTGGTCGTTGTTCAACAAGGTCGTGGTGAAGGAGTCCGAGACGAACCACTTCTGTCCCTTCATGACGATGTCCCGCGGCGGGTCGTGGTCGGCGCCCACGTCGGCAGACCACACAGTGGCCACCGCGCCCGGCTCCAGCTTCACCGTGCGGTGGAACTTGAACACGGTCTCCTGGTCGCCGGCCTTGCGGAGGATCTGGTAACCGCCGAGGCTCAGCTCCTTCGTAACATTTAGTATTTATATGAAATAACAGTTTTTTTTTTTTAAATCGGTGTGACACAATAATGTTGAATAATGCATAATCCCTCACTTTCTTGCCCTTGTTCCTGATCTTGACGAAGCTGCCGTCGGGGCAGGCCTCGGCGACCTCCAGGTCCCCCTTGGCGCTGGAGGTGACGCTGTAGTCGTTGAGGCTGCGCTCCTCGCTCTCGTCCAGCAGCGTGCGCTTGCGCGCGGCGCGCAGCGGGGTGGCGCGGCGCGCCGGCGTGACGCGCGAGCCGCCCGCGCCTCCCGCGCCACTCGCGCGGGACTCGCGCCCCGGGGACTGCGCCGTCAGGTTCAGTCTGCACACCATTGGGTCCGCATTTGTTACACTTTTCAAGTTTACTGAACCATAACTTGTTTACACACACACATCAATATTACTTTAGTTACAAGAGCGCCTCATCTATTAAATCGATTTTAACGGAATTTGGTATAAAGCTTAAAGACAACCGGATAGGAATCAGCTAGTACAATATAAAACAACTATTATTACAATAGAGCTTAATTTAATCCCGCTAACCTGTCCTCCTCGCCTTCGAGCAGCGCGCGGTAGGTGGCGATCTCGTAGTCGAGCGAGATCTTGATGTCCATGAGCGTGGCGTACTCGCGCAGCTGCGTGGCCATCTCGTCGCGGAGGCGCGCCAGCTCCTGCTCCAGCGACGCCAGGTCCTCCGCGTGCCGCGCGCGCTCCGACTCCAGCTGCCGCTCCAGCTCGCGGCAACGGTTCTGTACAGGGCAACGGAACGATACGGTACGGGACTGAGGAAGTTGGCGTTAGAAGAAAGGCTTATACCTTACTTATCTAAAAGATCTTAAATTGTAAACAACCTTAGCAAATTATTTAAACTTAGTTTTATCGATAACAAAGTAACTTTATTTGGTTAGTCAGGTAAGAAAAAAATTAAGTTTTTGTGGAAATGCCCTGTCTTTATAAGTTTAGATGGTCGCATGACAGATCGCGTAGTTCCTTACTGTGCTTTTTACTCGCGTAACGACATTTATTCAACGAGGGCCTCTAAGCGAGGAACAATAGAAAATTCATTGTTACGAAGCTGCCGTCGGGTACTTGGCGCCGAACGGCTCTTGTTTGTAGTCTTATTACGTTACTCTTCACGAAGTAGAGCATTATTTCTATACTTTGATATGAATTAGTCACAGTTAAGCCATTTAATAACAGTGGGATGTAGTTGTAGTGCCTATTAGATTTGTTTTGAATAACAGATAATATATGGTCAACGTCACAAGATTGCACCGATGGCATCAGTGGATGATTCTTCATGAATAAATACGGTCTGTTATCATCTATCAGTTCGCAAATAGTAGTCCAGTAATTTTTGGTATAAAGATATGTTAACAAGTTTTTATTAATAATAAAAATACATAATTATTACTCACGCTAAGTGCCGCGTTCTTGTTCTCCAGCTCGTTGAGAGTAGAGTTAAGGCTGTCGATGCGTGTGCGCATAGTTCGCAGCTCTTCTACTGCAACGGTAGCAGCTGTGTTGTTGCGAGTTGAAGCATTCTGCAGGTTCTTCATCTAAACAATAGTTGTTTTTTTCACTACAAAGAATATTATCAACATCCTACTAATATTATAAATGCGAAAGTTTATAAAATCACGCGTAAATCGTTGAACGGATTATGATGAAACTAGGCACACAGTCTCATTAGCAGCACGGAGTCTGGAATTGTGCCCGGTTAATGGCAATAGGCTCGCCCCCTATTACATGGGACTTATACATAGCCGGCGAAACGTGGGTGTACTACACCTCTGCCTACCCCCTCTGGGGAATACAGGCGTGAGTCTATAAAAAAAATAAAAAATAAATAGGCACACAGATAGATTATATTCTGTTACACTACACAAGAAACTCTTTATCTATTCAATTTATTACTTAGAACAATTTTTACATTGTGTTGAAATTTACCATTAGAAAAAACATGCTTACAATACGACATTAAAATACATTGAAAAAAAAAATTAAGTCAATACATAACTCTGACTTCCACACAGACAAAAGCTAGTAATAATTATATGAAGACTGAAAAACTTCATCCAACACAGCTTGCAAATAATTAGTTCCAAGAAGTAGTTAATATTTCTATTAACTATTGTTGATCATATAATTTCGTATCGTATATTTTTTTGTTATCGCGTCGTAGACCATGACTATGTCTCATGGTCACTGGTTATATTTTTTAAATACTGTAGGATTAAGTTTACTACACACCTTATTTTCATAGAGAGCTTCAATTTCGTCGCGGTTGGCCTTGATGTTAGCTTCTTGTTGTTCACGGAGCTCCTGAAGGCTCTGTTGTAACTTGGCTTCGTATTGCTGAGCCAAGCGGCCATCTAAAAGAAAAATAATAAATAAAATAAAGTAAATGACATTGTATTTTAGAGCAACATTACATGGCTGCCATGGCTGGCTACTGTGCTTACGAGTTCTGTACAGAAGTTTCAAAAAGAAGGTTATCGGTAATGTCACTGTTTTCATAGTATTTCGACATCAATCTACTGAATCACGCATGGGAAATGGGGACCATTTTCACAGTTAAACCCTAAAGTCTCTGTTAAAACGATTTTCACTAATGGCTAGTCTGGATATAATCACAATATCTAAGTATAAAAAGCTCTTTCCCATAATTATGTAACTGTCAGGTGATATGTGGGGCAAGAATTAAAGGGACTTCCATTTCAAGTTTGTGTAAATTATCTATTTATATAGTTAAACTTACCAATTTCGGAGATCTCGACCTGGCGCCTGGTGCGAGTTTCCTGCAACTCTTGTTGAAACACTTGGTCCTTGAACGAGAGCTCTTCGCGCAGGCTCTGCACGGTGTTCTCCATGTCAATACGGCACAACATTTCCTCTTCCAAGGTCTTGCGCGTGTCTGCGTACACTTTGCGCAACTTCTCCAGTTCTTTACCCAGCTCCTAAAGGGAGAAAATGCTTCTTAATTCTTTATTGTACACAAATAAACAGACAGGTACAAAAGGGAAACAAAAAAGACATTGCACAAAGGCGAGCTTAACTCAGAGCTGAGTTTTCTTCCAGCATACCTTAAGGTGAATAGGAACAAAACTGATGCTTGTTATTATGCCTTGATTGTAGGCTCTAGACTAAAGGTCCCTAATCTCGATAGGAGGATCGGCCGCGAGTATTTACTTTTTATTTACAAAATGCAATACACTACAAAAACTTAATATTTTAAGGGACCAGGAGCCTCATTTAGTTTTGCCGCCCTGGGAACAGGCTTTGTACGCCTCTGATTCTAAGTAAAGATTGTAACACACATAGTTTGTAACTTTGTAACTCGTTAAGGTAGCATTGCAGAAATGAACATTGTTCAATGTCAATAACAGGAAAATGTGTACAAACCCTCGCTTCATCTTGAGCCTTCTTCTTGTCAGCGAGAGCTGTGTTGTATTTGTTACTTTCCTCAGTGTACCGCGTCTCGTAGTGACGGGCCAAGTTCTCAGCTTGTTGGCAATCTTTGGTCTTTTTGTCCAAACTGAAAATAATGTTGATTTCGTTTACTGATTCAGGACACTCGATTATGTAAATATTCGAATACTAAGGAATGTAGTATAAAGTACCTATTTTAATATTTATGTCATAGAGTGAAGATGAAGGCCTTTTGAAATACTATGACAATAAATCGTGTGTATTTTTGTCAATGTTAAAGCATTAATATGCAAATAAGTAAACATGCCGTACACATTGGGACGAGTTATTGAAAATTCGAAACGGTGACAACAAAATGAATGAGGTGGTACCTATTCCTCAGAAAATCGTGTTTCCATGCGGCCGTGCGCTGTTACACAATCATATGCGGATTGTTTTTGTAAACACGCCACTATCCATTTCCCGCGTGGTGATATTATATTATGTAGGTATACGCCTGTTAAGTTGACTCTCGTGTTTTCCGCCCATCATGAGACGATGTCGTCGACGTCGCGGGCCATTATAAACCTTGGCCGATTTATCAAATTAAACAAACGGTGACTCACAAAATTCGGTAAAGGAAGGCAAATGATAATACTGTCTCAAAGCAATAATAACGTGAAACGGAAATGCAAAAGAGATAATTTTAACAAGCAAAAGACTGCCAGCCATTAGAATAAATATATTTGGTATTTGTTATCCGGCCTGCAATAAATACTGATGATTTTTTATTTAGACATGACACAACATAGATATGACGTCATTATTGTCATTCAGGTCGTAATATCTTGAGCTGATATTTACAGTATAAGAAGGTCAAATAACTAAAATAACGATTACGTGTATTAGTCCCCCACTAAATTTTTATCCACGGATTACCTACATATTTTAGATGATGACGCCATAAGGCAGATTTGTGTTGTTTATTTATAAAAATAATACCTGGTATTATTGGTACAATATAACAATACTGGAGTTCTGTTAATTGAATGAACATAATTCCAGTATATCGTACCTACTCGTGCCGTTTGATGTCAACTAAATTGGTGCTATTTTGGTATACACATTTGTAAATCCTATAAATAACAACATTTTAAGCGACCTAGTTTTTAAAAGCATTAGGAGACATTTTGAAAGATATTTTTTGTAACAGACGTAGTCAATATAATTGTAAATAGATACATAATATACATGTGTTTACCGCGCAATTCGCGATGCGGGAGGCCTTGCGGTCTGCGGATAGAGAAATGTAGTTAGATACTAAGATAGAGTTCAACGAAGGATTAAATCAAGATTAAACTGACTCAGTCAGCAATATCGGGCGACATAATATTAGGTATATCGAAGAAGCCGTCAATGTTTTAAAATTCAGTTTCGACGATTCAGTGATGTCACGCCTACATAAATACGACGGTTACGTCATTGTTAAAGCTTTCATCAAGTTATTAGACAGGAAGCGCTTGCGCATACCTACTTCAAAATATTGACTACCAAAACACTATGTTTAGACTGTTTTTAAGGTAATGACTAACTTAACATTGTTATGCAGATACGTCTGTAGCAGTAATAATATTTATACTTATTTAGATTTTAGTGGAAACGCAAAGTTTACGTAGCGTGGGTTGCGCGCAAGCGTGTAGCTGACGTAAACTTGCTTTGCCAGGGTCAACAGCCGTTGCCTTTAAAGTTAATCGGTATTCCTAGACGTGAACTTGATCACTGTATCTATTAGATAGAATAGGCATGTAGCACGCTTATAGCTTACTTATTGCCTTTTAATTCGAATATCACAAGAAGTAATTATTTGTTCTTTATTGTGTGTACACATGGTTACATATCAAGCTATACATTTCCAGAATAAGCTGACATCTTGTTGTACGAAGAACCTATATTGTATAGGCTCTTCAATTTAGGCGCGAAGTCAGTTCATACTGGTAATGAGTAGCTTGATGTGGAGCCGTGTGTACATATATAATACCTAAATGATTTTCGAATTATATTTTACTAGCTTCCGCCCGCGGCTTCGCCCGCATGATATGTTGATAAATTGTAGCCTATGTGTTATTCTGATGTATAAGCTATATTGTGGTGAAGTTTCATTCAAATCCATTCAGTAGTTTTTACGTGAAAGAGTAACAAACATCCATACATCCATACTTACAAACTTTCGCCTTTATAATAGTAGTAGGATGTATCAAATAACAAGGTACCTACTTCATTGTTAAAAGATAAGATACAATTATGTACAAAAAGAACTCAATGAAAGAAAGTGAAATGTTTGCAGTGAAATGTCAGAAAAGAGTGGATAATTCCCTGACCTAGTTTCAAAATTTGCGTGCGCCAAGGTTGCGGCCTCGTACCATGGGGCGTATTTATAAAGGGTGTTTTAAATATAAGGTACCTACCTACTTCTAGCATAGATAACTTCTGGGTCTCATAACAGTACAACACCATGTATTCAATATTTTATCAATCCATATTATTGCAGTGCCAGTGATCTAAAACTTTTAGGAATGATTTTAATGTATCCTACATTTTAAATTTATGTTGTTATTTTACTTGCATAGTTACGACCGAGTAAAGACCTATTATGAAGGACTGTGACCTCTACAATCAACACAAGTTAAATCTTACTTTGGGTACCAGAGTTTTGATAACACTGTTTATTTGTATAAGGTCACATGTTTCTTGTCTCTGTTAAGTGTTAGTGTCAAACATTTTGGTTAATAAAGAATTTTATTATTATTATTAATCTTCACCTGATACTACTGCTTAAATGGCAAACAGGGTCAAGGTGAAGCATACTAAATGCAATGCAAATTGGTCCTGCACTTTTAAGGACATTATAGTAACAGTAAAGGAAATATAGTTTATCCGTATTATTACTACTACTACTCATACCTTTGGTTTAGTATCGGCAGCAGCCCGTATTAAAGCATCTTTAATTGTAACTTGTGATTTAATGACACCTACAAATTAGATTCACATAATAATTGGAAGCAGTTTCATTCCCCAGATTATGGGACACAAATGATAAATTGCAATGTATTAATAGAGATTTTCTAGTTTTAGGATTCAGTGGTCTAAGTGACCTCTGTTATCATTCCCCATCCCGTAGGAGCTGAAACTGCTGTGTACCAAACAGGTTCAGGGGCTTCAAGATGGAATAAACACTATCTTCTTCTTCTTATCGTGTGGTTGTTGAACAACCTGGTGTCAGAGTTTAAACCACCCGTAGGCCCCTGACATGGCTTTACACACCATTCAAAAAACACTATTAAATACAAGATGTTTATTTGTGAAATGCCACAAATGTTTGTCCTGTTTGATGTTTTTTTTTGTGTTTTGTGTGTTTGAGTTGATCCCTGGATAGTTTATATTCACAATTAGACTTGGTAGGTGGAGCTGCAATCGAGTAAAATTAAAACCATGAGGGCGAAGCTGCGTAAGGGTCAGCTAGATCTGATATAAAATGGGTATATATCATTTCAAACAGTATTTCTTAGTTTTACAATCACAACATAACAATACTCATGACTCATGATTGGACTGAATAGTAATCTTATAATCCTTATCTGTTACAACTAAAATAATATATGATATTCTATGAACATTGAGTACCTATGATAATAATAGAAATAACATACAATGTCATGTATTCAACTATCGTCACTTATCAGATATAGAAATGGATCTACTTTTTTATCTGAACTCCTAAGTAATATTAATCTATTGACTATAACATTTTATACAATAAATAAAGAGACCTTAGCTTGCTTGTTGTGTGTGTTGTTCTTATTAAATAATAATAATAATTGAGTATTACATTTTTTTTTCAGACTAACTAATTTTTTATCAAATGACTTACTGCAATTAAATTAATGATATAAACACACATAAAAGTGAATTTATAGCTGAGATAATTTCACCTTGACATAAATAGATTGGTTTCTAGGCCGTTTCCTAAGACTAAACATAATATTTTTATCGTGAATTAGGTGTGCATATCTTTTTCAGTTGTTTACTATTTTTTGCCGGGCTGGAGGATTGGTTATAGGCCTGCTTTGCCAGCTCATGGATATGAGTTTAAACCAGGCATGTGCCAATGTGACTACTGACTAACAGTGAAGGAAAACATTGTGTGGAAACCTAGACTTAATAGTCTGAATTGCCAAAATGAAGGTAACAACTAACATAATGATTAATGTTTGATCCCTCTCTGTATGGGAAGGATCAAGCATTAATTTACAGGCTGGTGTATTTATTTATTTCTGAGCCCAGAATTTTTTCCAAGTTAAGTATATTTTTTCTTTATTTATTTACTATCCTTTAAATCATAATTCAAATCCAAAATGCTGTAAATAGAAGTTTTATTTCTCAGAATTTAAATCATATGGTGTAACAAACTTGATAATGTGCTCAGAAAAAGTGGTTGACATTGTAAGAGCTAAATAGGAATGAAGGATAAGCAGTTATTTGGGTTGTATTATAATAGGGACTACATGGGTACATAATGAATAGTTGATAGGTATCCTAGGAATTCATAAAACTATGAATAGTGGTGTAATGAATTCTTGTTTTAACTTTATTCTTTTGAAAAATAATTTTATTTAACAATTAGGTATTATACTGTAAGGTGTGGAATTTCTTCACCATGCTATCTTTTCCATGTTTCTAAAATTTACCTATATATAATTTAGCATAACTATATAATAAATGAAAGGAAGGAATCTGAAAATAATTAATGCTACATTCATATTTGAGAATAAAGATAAAATTGTCAAACAACCTGACTGTTGTTTATAAACAAATTACATCAAGTACTACACAACAGTGAAAGACTGTACTACTCACTACCTATCTACTTGTATTGTTATACTTAGGAATGTGATTAGTTTGGTTATATCGGGCTATGATGTCACTATGTCGTAAAAGCGAGGTCGGCGGCGATCGTCACACCCGCTAAGAAACTCCGTCGATGACGTAAACTTGCTATGCTAAGGTTAGCCGGAAAAACTTACTTCCACATGCATCACTTTTATTTATCAACTTATTCTACAAAAATACTTCTCAATTGCCTACTTACCGCTTTTTCAAATCATCGTTCTCCTCATATAACCTCTTCAAATCGATTTCCAATTTAGCTTTTTCACGCGATGTATCATCCAAAAGCTTCCTGGCGTCTTGCAACTCATGTTCATAAATTCCCTTGATATTAGAAACCTCGCGTGTGACCACCTCCTGTGTAGTTTGGATTTCCCTACGCAAGCCAGAGTTCTCACTTTCCAACTGTCTTACTTTATCGATATAAGCCGCTAAACGATCGTTTAGATTCTGTAGGGCATCCTTTTCTTGGAGACGACTGTGTCGTGTAGGACTTAGAGGGCTGCTCGGCCGGCCGGCTGAACTAGATGGGCGGCTTCCCACAGGAGTACTTGATTGCTGCGGGCTTTGCACTGAAGACACCACACTTATGTTAGACGACGAAGTCACAGTCTTTTTCGTTTTTGACGACATCGTAATGTACTTTTTCTGTCACAATAAATAGATTTAACACGAAAATATATAGCTCCACACGGGCTCACACTTCTTCAGCCAAGCGTAGAGTTCACACGAAAAGCAAAACGCTAAACGCAGTCCACCAATCAAACCGTAGTAAACCCAAGCTTATGAGGTCACGTGACTGTTGAGTCATTTATAATGTTGCCAATTTAGAAAATGTATTTGATTGACTAGATTTTGTCCGTTGACAATTGAAATAACCGTGCAAGTGTAAATCGTTATAGAATTTTAATCTAATAGTATTTTGCAGGCAGTAAACAGAAATTACAAGATGGTAGGCCATCATATACGCCATGAATCATTAATAAATAACATTATAGAAGGAAAAGTCGATCGAAGAAGAGGAAGAAGTTAAGTTGAGGCCAAGACAAAGTTATGTAGCGCAGATCAAATTGAGTAAAGGTCGAATCGAGACGTATAAGGAGGACATGGATTTCTAGCTATTTATTATTGAGCTAGAACAGATTTTTTGGCTCGCAAACTTCGGAAAAAGAGGGAGAAATGGATTTTTTTGCACATTTATAGTTTTACGCGTTATATGTACATAATTTATAATACAGTTAATACTACATTGAATACTGACCCTTTAGGCTAGCCGCGAGTTTTAAAAGTATGTATGTAAAATAATTCAAAATGGGAAATAATTAATAATAAAAACAGGTTTAGGTATTTACATTTAATTAATTTTCGGACTCACTACTGGTAAGAGACACTCCAGAAGCCTCTCGCTTGTTTCGTTTTGAAGCGCATAGTGCACTATATGTGGTGTTTACACTAAGATGAAGAATACATAGACGGATCATATTTAACTGAAACTTACGAACACATTCGTTCTCTTTTTTCCAAAAACGAAGTATCATCTGATTGAAAGAGAGAGGTAGTGTCTAAAGTAGGTCTAAAATTATCGCCAGTTTTGTTACTACAGATATAATATATCACTACATAGTGATGGGTATTTTTTGTCGATAATCGATAAAAAATCGCTGAGTCAGTGCCAATCGCCGCAATAAATTCCATTCTATGTTTGGTACAGCTTGGCAAAAAATAATCTGCAATAATTGATCCACTAGCGCATTTCACACACTAGAACTCAAAAAATACAAGTTATAGTTTACTTGTATTTGGTGCTTAAATATTTCTATGACGAATTGAAAAACAATGCATGCAGGACCGACATGAATGGAAATCCTTGGGGGAGGCCTATGCTCAGCAGTGGGCGTCTTCCGGCTGAAATGATGATGATGACGAATTGTTTGCAAACAAGTGTTTACACTACGCATCGGTGCCTTCTAAAACTGCAAAGTTTGGAGCACTGAGTCAGAAACGTAATGTTCCGATAGACAAATTATTAACACACGCCCTAGGCGTAAAGATTTGAAATTTTCGACTGGTTCTGATGGGATACGGTGGCTCAGCGGTTAGAGCGTCGGCACGGTACGCCGGAGATCGTGGGTTCGAATTCCATCCGTATCAGTTGTTTTTCAAAATTTCTTATTAATAAGCACCATGTGCTAAAACATGTAAAAATTTTTTAAAAAAAGTATGTAATGAATTGTTTATTATACTATTGACCCTTAAATATAATCAGTTTGTTAAGATAATTTCTTACAATTTCACCGTGCGGTGCAGAAGCTTTTTTGCATTCATGATAAATTTTTAGGTATATATCAACAACTCATATCTGAAGGATTGGTCTCAGATAGCATTAGACCGAGACAAGTGGAAGGAGGAAAGGGAGGCCTTTGCCCTGCAGTGGGATAATATAGGCTGAATAATAATAATAATAATAATATCAACAACTGCTTTAATGATTAAACGTAAATGATTGTTTAGGACACAATTGTCATAACCATGACTTATTCGTTGAGGGAAAATTTCTGATCTGGCGCATATGTCAAATACTGCCATGGCCATCTTCTGCGTATAGTAAGTTTTCCCGACTTGACTTACTCCTACTGATCGTAGATAGTGACGAAAAACTTTCTCGGTATGTTTACAGACATAAATGACATCATTGGATGGTTTTATTAGGCCGCCTCTGTCTTTTACCTTAATCAAACAACTGTTCGTTGTTTCGTTGGTAAGGGCTTTAAAGCAGTGATCGCATAAAATTTCTTTTTTCATTTTTCTCACAATAAATCCGGCAATATATGTTATAACATTTTCACTGTATTCAGTAATTAAAAGGAATGTAGTCATGGTCTACGTTTTTTTCAACATAATCTTTTAACTCAACATCCAGCATTTTAACTCTTTCAGTAGTTTCATTAATTGCTTGCACGTAATTTTTCTTATTGGCGTGCAATATTCGTATATCATCAAGTGGCAGACAGTTGCCATTACGACTTATTTTAAATTCTGCGTGTACTGAAAGTTTTTGCAGAAGGGTTATTATTAAAACCACCTAAAGACTTGATAGCTCCAAAAAATATTTCAATGTGATCTTGGGACAGTTTATATGTAGGCAAAAAATGGAGGTGTGGGTTTATAGTAGCTATATATGTCATATATGAATAAAATTGACTTTATGCAAATTTGGAACCCAATAAATCCTGTCTTTCTTCTAGAATTCACAATATATGTACCGTCACTCTACTGTCTACCTACCGTCTACCGTCACACTAATATAATCGTAAATTTCTTCTAATTTTTCTTTAACTTTTTTGATATTTGTTTCACACAACGGTTTCTTGTATCCTTTTGCGGCTAAATTTCTTGAATTGAATATGTCGAACAAGTCATTGAAATTTTTAACAAATTTTATTTGCATTGTAGTTTTTAAAACCAGGTACTTTCAATTTGCAAACAATATTCCAGTGCATCAGCAATCGAACTACTAAACAGCTGGGTTGCAAGCTTGACTTTCATCTTTTGTTTATCGTATCTGACGGGTGCGGCAGACAGTTTGATCGCAGCAAGGAGACCTTCTTCCATTTGTAAGTTATGAAGCATTTCAAAATAATCCCAAGAAATTATATTGTTGTTAGAATCTAGTAATGTTTTTTTTTCACCTAAAGCATTTCTGATTAATTTTATATTATGACAAGGGTCATATAATATAGCCACTTCATGCTTGTCTACTTCAAAAATAGTTTTTAAATTAGCCGGATTTAAATCACACCCCAATAGTGTAACCATGGCTCCATTAGATGCAGCACCGTCAAATGTTAGTGAGGCTATTGTAACAATGTCCTTCAACAAGAGCAGGCACTGTTCCACTAAATTTTTCTTTTGATGTGCAGCTAGCCCATTTATCAAAAAGTATCCTACGGGTATTTTCCATGATTCGTTAATGCAAGTTAGCATGAAGGTGAATGCCTCAGACGCCAAAGGCAAATCATCGCCAGAGACTTCGGTTCCCATATCAATATGACCATAGTATTTGGTGCATCCCATTGCAGTTGCTTTCTAATTGCGACTTCATCCACAACTAATGCGCAATATAATGGTTTGCCGGCGCAAGTGCTCCTCAGTTTTATGATGTCCAACGATTCTTGGGTGAAACCAGGTTTGCAGTCAACTGATCTATACCACCTTGATAGGGTTTTTGGATGTGGCAGAACTGTCAAAGGAATCTCGTACAAAGCTATAAGCTTTTGGCGACAAGAAATGGAGTGTTAAAGCAAATTTTTTTACTTCATCTGGACATTCTTTTGTTAAGGAACCTCCCTTTAACTTAAACTAATATCGTGGACACAATTTGGTTTTTTGTATCGACGGTATTTATTTTCAGAATTGCCATGTGTTCATTTTCCATCTTTTGAGTAAGTGCTTCGACAACTGTCTCCAAATCTGTATTTTTCTTCTTAAGTCTTTGACACTGTCGTTGTGTATTTTTCAATTTTTTGCCACGTCTTATGGCAATCATTTTAAAATGCTGCGCTAGTTTAGTTGCTTTTTGTAGTTTAGCATCCATTTCTTTAGTTGCCAGATTAATATTGTCCGTTTGAGTTTTGCGACTCATTTTTGGCAGGGGGCCATGAAACTAAAAAGAAAAGAAAAAAGGTTGTAAACAGAGAATAACATTGTAAGTATTACCTTAATAAAAAATTGTCGTTCCAAATCAATAGGGACCTTATAGTTGCAGTTATATACAGCTTGGCAAAAAAGAGTCTGAGGCGGTGACAGCTGGAACTAAAAATAAAAATCTTAAATGCTAAGTTTATGATTACTAAAATAACTTAAAAGTGATTCATTTGATTATATTTGACGACAAAAAATCATGATAGAAATATATAAGGATCAAATAACTTGTA
This sequence comes from Protodeltote pygarga, assembly GCA_936450705.2. NCBI lineage: Eukaryota > Metazoa > Arthropoda > Insecta > Lepidoptera > Noctuidae > Protodeltote > Protodeltote pygarga. Next base: position 5,352,763 of record OW388249.2, on the reverse strand, counting down.
ATTCTGAATTGTAGTATGAGAAATGTGGAAGTGGCGCCCCCAATTTTTTCAGACTCTTTTTTGCCAAACTGTACATGTTTTCTTGCAGCCGCCTGTACGTAGTATGCTGATGTTCAATTTGACAACAAGGTTGTATTGTATTGCCACAATGAAGTCGCTTCTGATTATACAGGATGGGTGAAGAATAGAATAGAAAATATTTTTTGTTATATTAAGTCCTTATAGTAAGCTCTATGATCCATAAAAAATCCGTCTGTCTAATCATCTCATAAGGTGCATAAAACTTTGCTCAAAAGAAAAAAAATGTGCAAAATAAAATTTGTTCCAGATTTTCAGTTACTAGCTCTTAAACTATAAATAATCGCTGAACATACATGGGGGTTATCCGAATAGCTATTGGAAATGGGCATCTAAAAAAAATTTTGAACCTCTATTCTTCGCCCACCCTGTATAAATAGGTATAGTTGTATAAATTAAATTATTAAATTTGTGTCATTGTATAAATCACCATAACACAAAATAATATTGCGGTAACATAATAATTGACATGAAAAAATGTAGGCTTACTTGATTATTACGACCTGAGGATGTTGATGGAACTGCGTTATCATACTTAGGAATAAGTTTCCTCTTTAAAGGTAATTTCTGAAATAAGTAAAAAAAATAGATGTTATGTCATGTCGGAAATTCAAGAATTTTTTGAATAAATTATTATTATTATTTAAAAAAAAATATATAAAAAGAAGGGTTTGAAAATGACAATATTTAAAAATGATGGGTTATTTTATGAATATACTTACTGGTTGGTAAGATGCTGGATGATTTAAAAATATTGTAGGCACTGCGTGCGAATGCAATATTTTGCGATCATATCCATTCCGAAAACAAGATTCTTCAAAGTGATCGGAGCATATCCTTGTATATGATGTAGGCCTCCAGTTATCGCCTTTTCTAAGATTTTTAACCCATATACTTTTTAATTCAATATCTGCTGGAAAACTGTAAAAAAATATACCTAAACAATCTGTACACATTACACACACATATCACACACACTCACTTTACATACACATTTTTGAAGGTATTTCACAAAATTCTAATCCAATGAGGGTAAAAAAGGGGATTAAAGTTTATGTGAAAGTCCCTAAATTTTTAAATTAAGGTGATAAGTGTGTGTGAATTGACAAATAATGAATTGATTTGAGAAAAGTAGGATTTTTCGTCAATTCTATCTTTTGGTATACTGAGACGAATTCGACATGTCTTAATCATTACATTATATACAATATACACTGCTTTTATTTCATTATACGTATTATAAACCGCCTGAAATATGTGTGAAGTGCAATCCGCGCACCGAAAATGTAGCACTTCAATTGGTGGAGTACTGGTGGAGGACCGCTCTGCGCGGTGACGCCGTCTCAGTGCTTGGTGACGTAAGTTTCAGAACACAGCTCCGCAAAAAAAAGAAAAAATGCCGCCTTGCGCAGTGAAATTTTGCCCAAACGAATCAATAAATATTAAAAAATGTGATAATGTATCATACCACAGATAAGTGTTACGTTTTACTAAAATATTTGTACTTAAATCTTTAATCAAAACAAATTATTTCAAACACAATTTAAAAAGACGCCATGATGTCGTAGTGTTGCCAAGTAGGGAAAAATAGTTTACCAAAATTATTACCCAATAATTGTGGTAATTTTTTAAACTCATTATATAATATTAGTTTTAGTATGTATACAACATTAATATGAGTAGGTATTCTAAAACATAGCAAACTTGCATAATAATATTGTAAAAAATGTAAAGTAAAACCAAATGGCTAAAGCACATGTATTGCATGTTTTTGCATAAAAAACATTTAAAAATAAAATTATTCATTTAAAAAGATTAGCATCATACTAATATTTACAATAAAAACCCTTGCTATTTTATTTTTCCAAATAAATATAAATTGAAATTTGGGGAAAAATTCCTACTGTTGCAACACTACCTATACGTCACCGAAACGTCTACGCTGTTTCGATGTGTGCGTGATTGAGACACTTTTACAACGTCACTTTACAAGGAACTTACTGTCTATATATTATTAGTTTAAGGTGTGATTATAGTTTACTCTATCGATAAAACGTCTAAGAAAGCACATCCCCATAGAGTACATGATATGTCAAAACGCATCAATAGTTTTTTGTTTTTTTTACATTTATTTCAAAAATGGAAACTGTCACATAGTGTAGAAGCAGTTGTGTCTGTCTATAATTAAAGGGAGAACTAATTTAATTGACACTTCCTCCTTAAAATCCTTTTTAACAATGTGTTATGATTGGTTTGACTTACCGATGAAAGGACACTTTTGTATTATTTGCATTTAAAACTCCAACTCTATTTGAACAACCGGGCACAGTACACGCCATTATTAATGGTAAACCGAAAACTACACTGACTTAAAGCACAATATTATTCACAGATTTTTAAATTTTTAATAAAATCTGTAGGCGAACCTGTTATCCAGCTGGTTAACAAACAAAACAACATGACGATTTTCGGCAAGTGGCGCGCGGCATTCTAAGACGGTCGGAAATGCTATTGCTATCTCTTTTTGTCCCATGAGATGTTTCCATTTAAACTGTTGAGTACAAGCTACTATACTATAATGTCTATGTATACTATACTATGTCAACTTATTCTGTCATAATCATAACTAGTCTCTGGTCAGTCCAGCAGACAGAGAATGTCCAACCTGTCACTTGTCATGTCAGTGTCCACGAATCACGATTCTACTACAACTCCACAGACAAAAAAATAAGGATCCTACCATTCCTACCTATCCTAACGCTCATGTCATTTTATTATTGTAAGCAAATAGTAAAATAAATAGTAAATGTGTTTTTAATTTTAGAAATGGCTGATGTCAATAGTCTTTTTGATGCTTTTGACGATTCTGAGCCTAATGAAGCATCTGTACAGTTCCCAAATATTAAAAAAGACGAAGACAGTTTGTAAGCACTCGAATAACCTATAACCTATAAACATAAATGTTTGATTCTATCTTCATAATTAATGTGTGTTACCTGCAGAGAACAGAGCTCAGAAGTGCAAAATCAAAAGCGTGTCCTCGGTGATCTAGAAGAAGCTGAACACACTGTGAAGAAGATTAAACTTGACGAAGATGATTCTGATCTAACAAGTGACATAAAGTAAGCTCCTGAACAGTTGCTTTTCAATCCCTCTTTTTTTTAACTAACCTAATATAACCAAGATAAACCTAAGATAGGCCTTAAAACGATACTCTGACCAGGCCTTGCCTTGTCTTGGTAACATAATTATTACTACACATAGAGAAGTCAATCAACTATATTTTAGCTTAACCATTGACCAACATAGCATTCAAAGACAAGAAGAGAGGCTCCCAAGCAAGCTCCATACAAATCAAGTTTGTATTTGAGCGCCTGGGATTTCGCATTGTTACTTAACCTATTAAGGTTATAATAAATTGTTATTATTTCAGTGTGAACCTTTTGAATGCTCGAATTGTAATACACACACTAGAGACTCATGAGGGCTGTACACATGAGGTAGCAATACCACCCAACCATGAATATGCACCTCTCAGGCCAATCACCTCTGAGCCGGCCAAACAGTATACTTTCATCCTGGATCCCTTTCAGAAGGAAGCTATTATGTGTATAGATAACTTACAATCTGTATTGGTATCTGCACATACTTCTGCTGGTAAAACTGTGGTTGCTGAGTAAGTATGATTTTTGATACCCAAATTGATTTTAATGAATAGACAACTTGGTGTGATTCTGCAATGCAGTATAGTTAAAACCACTCATAGGCCGCTAATATGGCCTTGCCCACCATTAAAATAAATGCTTTAAAAATTAAAGGGTTTGTTATGAATGTACCTATTTATTTTAAATAGTAGTACTGGCAGTCGTCTATCTTATCTATTAGTGAATTAAAAATTATTTATCATTTGCTAAAAAAGTGAAAGAAAACATTTTAAGGAAACCAGAGTACACTTGAAAGATTTTTCAATAGGGAAGATGCACTATTTTTATTTTTGTTTTCATTTTAAAGAATTCCATGTAGAATAGACCACAAATATATTAAAACAATTAAAATATTGTAATTTATCGGAAAAAATGCTGTTTTAAATTGACAGTTTGACAGTTCGCGCGAAAACGGACCTATGGTACTGATGACGTCACTCTTGTCTGTCAACAACTTTCAATTTACATTTACTTTTCATTTTAACTTTTGCTTTTTCGAGATTATTTGTAAAAAATTAAAATGGACTATCCATCGACGTCAGGTGATTGTAACAATACCATTAATATTCAGATAAAAAGCCGTGTTGACTCATGTTTTGTGCCAATGTGTCCATCTACCTCAACAAAGTTTTTGCAAATAAATTATTTTTGAGTGGACCTTCTGACCCAAAGCTGAGGACAAAGTGGTTTCAAGCTGTGAAGACAAATGGTGCACACCCTTTGCTACACTCCGACCAAGCTTTGCGTTTCATTAATAATGGCTGTAACCCGATAACCTTCTTTACGTTCTTTGTGCTCCGGAGTAACTCTACTTTTTATTGTACATAATTCTCCTCCATCTCTTTTAATTTGGACATGGCCGATTGCGTTATCGCCATAAGATTCTCTTGTCGAGCTGAAATAACTGCTATATGTAGAAGCCGCTGAATAAAATACAAAGTTTAACAACTATGAATGACTATGATGTATACATACCGTAGTAATTTAGCCCCTTTCATTTCTACACCTGAAAACTCTGCACTTTCGATAAAAAAGTTACAACCATGTCAACACTAACTTTCGGTAAATTCCTGGAGTCTGCTTTTATAAATCCAACTTCCATTTTTATTTAAAAAACGCAATTAATATTCCCATAAAATAATATTCACCTTTACAACCATAACGTCAAATAAGTTGTCAAAACAAGTGTGACGTCACGAAACGCTAATTCGTGTTTTAAAATACGTATTGTTTCAAGTCATTTTTAAATCGTAATTATTGTAAAAAAACAACAATATGTAAAATAAAAACGTTGCAGTGGCCTTTCTTTTATATTTTTTTAACGTTTTAATCATACAAATTCCATAAATATTACATCTGCATCTTCCCTATTGTGTGTTAAGATATACAGAAGAAAAAAATAAATATATCATGCTTTTGTTATTTAATAAACGGCTTAAAATATAATAATTAAACATTTCCTTTCTTACCTAGGTATGCTATAGCTTTGTCTCTAAAGAATAAGCAAAGGGTGATATATACTACTCCTATTAAGGCTCTGTCTAATCAGAAATACAGAGAATTTTCTGAAGAGTTTCATGATGTGGGTCTCATTACTGGAGATGTGACAATCAATCCTTCTGCTTCCTGTCTTATTATGACCACCGAGGTAAGAAAAATATTTTCTCTCATTACAGCTCTATGGAGACTCTCTGGAACTTATTAAGTTATTAACCATATTTTCAGCACAATCTAAAAGGCAATTAAACTAATCTAAAGTAATAGCAGCTAAGGGCAGCTCCTATTGGTACTCAGGCCTCGGCTTAGGGTGTTCCTTGGGGACAAGCTAGGGATAAGCAGTGGCGTGCCTAGGCCCAAATAGCAAGGCATGCCCATCATTTTTTTCAAGGTTCAGGTACTTATGAATGAAGTATTAAAAAACACAACCAAAGTAAAAAAGCACTGAAAAGTAAATAATTTGTAAAAAGCGCCATCTCTTGAAATTATGCAGAACTTTAATACCACCCAGTAAGGTTCCACTCCACTCCACTCCATCTCTCATCGATATTCTATAGGAATTATTTACTACAAGTTCTTTGATAAAAATTACCTTAAATAGATGTTGTTGCACTTGACTGCCTCGTTGGTCTAGCGGCAGCAAGCGCGACTGCTGAGCACGAGGTCCTGGGTTCGATCCCCGGGTCGGGCAAAGTGTTATTGGGTTTTTCCATTAGGAAATTCTCAGTAGCAGCACGGAGTTTGGAATTGTGCCCGGTTAATGGCAATAGGCTCGCCCCCTATTACATGGGACTTATTACACAGCCGGCGAAACGTGGGTGTACTACACACCTCTGCCTACCCCCTCTGGGGAATACAGGCGTGAGTCTATAAAAAAATAAAAAAAATATATAAAAAAAGATGTTGTTGCATTTGACTTGATTTTAAGTATGTTTGAATTATCATACTATTACTACAATGCAATGTTATGGTTAACGTAAACATTATAGGTACATACCTTCTTTGAGATCCTATCACATACATAACTAACGAGAATTGGAAAAAGTAATAAGAGCGGCTAAATTTTTTTACATAAAATATTGAGATGCCTGTGTGGTGTCGTTTTATGGAAACTAGTCTGAAGTATTTTCTTGTCATGCACGATAAAAATGCAACACCAACAAAATAATTTGTTCAAATGAGAACAACCGACAATCCACAAATTTCTTTTTAGCAAAATTCAAAGTATTTACCTTTCTGCGATCTAATAAAACTTGCACATACTTATAAAGCGTCGTTTTAGGGGCGAACCATTTACGCCAATTGAAATTCATTATTTATATGTAATAATGAATATTAACTTAAACAAACTCAACTATTAAACGCTTTTCAAGATTGTATTTCCACTATACACATCATACTGCACTACTATTATAACCATTACAATATTTCTCTAAACAACAAAGTCAAATTATCAAAAAAGCACTCCATTTCAGTATTCCGCGCAAACTAAAAATCTTGTTTATTTACATACTTCATTCATACATTTAAACATAAATGTCACCGCACACGCAACAAACATTTTAAAAAAAGCAGTTAATCCAGGCTTATTTTGTCGGTACATTTCATGATTTTAGTACTCAAATGACATCTATGATTCCAATGCACTTACATTCAAGAAAAAATCCACCACATCCCTCGTTTACATTCAACAAGTGCGAGCGAGAGCAATATAGCAGGCTGCGCACCGTACCTTTAACTTCGCACCGTGTAGGCAAAATGACAGTGATTGAAGCGATTGAAGGGATTGTCAAAACGTGCGATACGTTCCGGGCCACGCACGGAACACTTTCCATAGATTTAAAGTTTAAACGAGATCGCGCACTCTGCATAATTGAAAAGTGGCGCGAGATTTAAAATGTCATATTATTCATAAATAATGATACGTAATTTATTATGACGTGATACTTTTATTGGTTATTTTCTAGGGCATGCCAGGCTTTTCGGCTTATATGGTAGTCCCGCCCCTGGGGATAAGCTGGATCTGATTTTGAATATTTTAGCCCAGCTAGCCCAGCTAGCCTTGCTTATGCCAGCCCTAGGATAGGATAAGCAAGGGTATGGGAGGCATTATTAGGTCTTCACGAGAGGTCTCGTCGGCGAGGTCGAAATATCGCGGTTCCAGAACAATTTAAATAATGAATTCTTTAAAAATAATATTTAGACTTACCTAATATTTATTAATTGATTACAGATTTTGAGAAATATGTTATATAGAGGATCTGAAATCATGCGAGAAGTTGGATGGGTGGTGTTTGATGAAATACATTACATGAGGGATAAGGAACGAGGTGTTGTATGGGAAGGTAGGTAAATAATAACGAAGTTAACTCTGGGTTACTGCATGTAAAAGTTGATGACTCTTTCTTAGATATTAGATATTTAGCTAAGGTTTTGACAACCTAAACTATCTAAGTAGATTGAAACCTGAGCCTACCCTAGATTTTAGATTGGATTAAAATTTGGAATGTGCTGATACTCACATATACAGGTCTTTTACTGTTTAGCGCACATTAGAACTGTAGAATATATTTTAAAATATACCTGTCATATATATATGACTGACATTTACTGCTGAACCTATGCAATTTATTATAATTTGTATTTATTTATACCAGAAACATTAATCCTGTTACCCGACAACGTGCACTACGTGTTCCTATCGGCTACGATCCCCAACGCGCGCCAGTTCGCGGAGTGGGTGTGTCGCCTGCACTCGCAGCCCTGCCACGTGGTGTACACTGAGTTCCGACCTACTCCTCTGCAGCACTACATATTCCCTGCTGGAGGGGATGGAATACACCTTGTGGTGGATGAAAAGGTAGATCTGCTATATTCGATTTTAATAAGGTTTATAATAGAATGAAATCAATAATTCAACCAATAAAAATTGTTTTTATTTCGTTGATGTGACTCCACTCGTCCACATTCAACCATCTTAGATACATCTACTTTTTCCATGGAGTACTAATTACTTTTTATAAAAATGTTGAACTTTTATGCATGTTACAATAAATGCTTTATAAATATTTTACAAGATTCGTATCTATTTTACCATCAGGGCATATTCAAAGAGGATAACTTTAACACTGCTATGGCGGTTCTGAATGCGGCAGGGGATGCAGCTAAGGGTGACCAGCGCGGTCGTCGCGGCGGACCGCGCGGCGCCAACCAAACTAATATATTCAACATCGTTAAGATGATCATGGAGAGGAACTTTGCTCCTGTAATTATTTTCAGCTTCAGTAAAAAGGATTGCGAAGCATATGCCATGCAGATGGCCAAATTGGACTTCAATACAAGTGAGTAATTGAATTTTAATCGAAGCATAGCTTATGTATTAGCAGCTTTTGTTTTGCCATAGAGTAGTTGCGTAATGTTTTAAATAATTTGATATCACACTGTAAAAGTTTAAAAATAACTCGATTTGTAAAAAAAATCGGTCGCTTAAGGACGAAGTTATAAATTTGCGAAGTTTCTGGAAAGGGGAATTGCTATCCTCTTCTCGCAAAATAAAGATAAAGTGACAGTCTTTGACTTCGTCGTCTCGTCGAAACAATGACGTCATCTGCACGTAGCTAGTAAAAGTCAACATCCCTATTATAAACTCAAATTATTACAGTTGAAGAAAAGAAACTAGTTGACGAAGTATTCAACAATGCAATGGACGTGTTATCCGAAGAGGATCGCAAGCTGCCTCAAGTTGAGAATGTGATCCCACTACTGAGGCGTGGTATTGGCATACATCACGGCGGACTACTGCCCATACTGAAGGAGACCATCGAGATATTGTTTGGCTTAGGTCTCATTAAGGTACAATGTTTCTGTATGTACTGTTATCTCGAATTTTCAAGAAGGTCTGTATTTACTAAAGGTGCATATTTTTAACAGGCATTGTTTGCAACCGAGACATTCGCCATGGGTCTCAACATGCCTGCCAGAACAGTCGTATTTACAAATTGCCAGAAATTTGACGGAAAAGATTTTAGATTCGTAAGTATTTTATCCTGCGGCACAGAATCTTTGCCGGGCTTTTAGTACAACCAACCTGTATTATCTAATTTTGTTAACATTATTTTGAGGATAAATTTATTATGTCCCATTTCTATAGATATCGTCAGGCGAATACATTCAGATGTCTGGCCGCGCGGGTCGGCGAGGTCTGGACGACAAGGGTATTGTTATCCTCATGATTGATGAGAAGGTCACTCCTGCCATCGTCAAAGGCATGGTGCAGGGTAAAGCTGACCCCATCAACTCTGCTTTCCATCTTACATATAATATGGTAAGTTTGAATGATTGCTGTCATAATAACCACTAGACAATTATAATTATATAAAATATTAGGTTTTAAATATTTTGTTTTTGTAGGTACTCAATCTGTTGCGTGTAGAAGAAATTAATCCAGAGTATATGTTGGAGAGAAGTTTCTTCCAGTTCCAAAATCAGGCGGCTATACCAGAACTATTAGATAGTAAGTTACAATTTTATTGAAGCGTAACTTTTATCGTAGATTGCCCCAATTATAATGTCAATGAAACATTTGTTTGATAAAAAATATTTTTATTGCCATCTCGCGTACACATCTCGTTTATCCACTTATTTGCGTTTTTGTCTCTATAATTCAATCAATTTTGTCCGGTTCTATATTTTTTTTTTCCCTGCCTTTTTGAAACCCACGGTTAAGCTTGTAACATCGTTATTAAGTGTTATTTGGGCACAATCATTCATATTATTTTTACGCCTTCTTAATAATGATATCAAATATGAATTGTTATTTAAAAAAGATATAATAGTAGTCACCCAGTGGCACATACAGAGGGGGCCGGGGCGGCAAAACCCAGGTCTCCTTAAAAAAGTACCTACCAGATTTTTGTACTAGTACGAGGGACTATCGAGATTTAGACCTCTAGAATCGGGGGCCCGGGGCGAACCGCTCCCTCTGCCCTTCCCTTAGTCTGCTAGAGTATTCACCCTATGTCACTTGTGGGATAACTTCCGTGATTTTAAATTATTTTGATGTCCCAATATTTCCATTTCCATGGAACAAGCGCCATGATTGCGCGTTGATTAATTAATTATCTTCCCTCATCAGAGGTGAAAGCGAAACAAAAGGAGTACGATGCTCTAAGCATCGAAGCAGAGCATTCGATAGCCTCGTATTGCAGCATTAGAACGCAGCTAGATCTGTTAGGCGCGCAGTTCAGATCCTTCATCACCAAGCCGGAGTACTTGAAGCCATTCCTACAGCCGGGTCGACTTGTTAAGGTATGAAATTGTGAATTATTGTTATGAGAAATATTCTCACACCTATATCTATAAGTTGTACTTTTTTTAATTTATGAACTAGATATTGTCCGCGACCGAAGTCAAGTCTATTTTTGAAAATTATTGATAAGTACCTTATATTACATTATTGCAATTTTCGCAGTGTTTTTTTTTGTAAATTAGCCCATGTGACATGTCACTCGCTGATAATGTAGGTTTCTATAGGTGAAATAATTTTTTTAATAAAGAAGGTTAGGTTAAGCTAGAGGTAGAGGTAGTTTCAAGTATTTTTTGAGTTTATCCATAACAAACAAACATACAAAAAATCTAATATTCTCTCTTTATAATATTAGTTTAGTTAAGGCAAATGTTTGACCATAAACCCTGCAGCAGCAGCACCCTGATGGAGCAGCACACCTGCCTTTATATCAGGTGGACAGAAGTTGGACCGTATGGTCCAGACCTATCCCTCCATGGTTTGAATAATTTATAAAATGTTCTAGAACTATTTCCCAAAAACAAAAAAAAAAATTAAATGATTCAACTCAAATACAGTTACTCTATTGTATTTTATAGGTGAAAACTGAAAAACACGAGTTCGATTGGGGTATAATAGTGAACTTCCGACATAAAACTGGCAAAGGCAAGAAGCAGGAAGAGAACCCACTTACCGCGGAGACAGTGATCATAGTAGACATATTACTTCACGTAAAGAAATCAACTGGAGAAGACACGGAGTCGAAAGAGCCATGCCCGCCCGGCGAGGTAAGATTCAAGCATCATTACTACTTTCTTATATAGTCGATAATCTTACTTACTTTTCCTACCCGTTAACATATTAAGTGAAGCGATCTCTCTCCGATAGTGTCGGAAGGCTGTCCCATCGGACTATGAGAGTGAGGGAATAGAGAGTGCACCTGTGTTTGCGTACACACTTGTGCACTATAATATCTCCTGCGTAGTTGGCTAGTCTCCGTTGAGATTAGCCGCTGTGACCGAAATTCGATCAGAAGGATTATTCTTTTATTAAGTGAAGCGAACCGGAGGTCAACAACAGAAGTCGGTTATCAACAACACATGCAAACAGAGTGAAATTAGTTGTTACGAGAGTTTTGCTATCATCCAATGAGGATTTCCGTTCTGTATCTCCGAAGTTCTGCACATCATTAATTGAAAGTTTATTTTCGTGTCCTTTATAATATTCCATAAGCTATATACTCCTGTAACTTGTGTATATATAAGATTTTTTTACCTTCAAACTGTAATAACGTATACTGTAAAGTGTGTAGTAGTTATATAAATAAATTAATAAGTTTTAATTGAATACCTAGGCAGGTGACGTTGAAGTGGTTCCAGTACTCCACACGCTCATATATCAAATCAGTTCCCTTCGCGTGTACTACCCAAAAGACCTCAGGCCCGCTGACAACCGCAAATCAGTACTGAAAACTATAGGACAAGTGAAGAAACGCTTTGCTGATGGACCTCCATTATTAAACCCAATCAAAGACATGAAAATCAACGAGGCTGTATTCAAGGAATGTGTTGACAGAATAAAACTTTTAGAAGAAAGGTGAGTGCACTTTTGGGTGCTGTAATTTTTTAAATCAAAATAAGATTATTTATCGTTCGAATTTTATCTTGTTGGTATTTTCACTTATGTTGCTATGCTTGGTGTAACCAGACGAATTATCAAAGTATGTATGTAATAAGTATGTGACATATACATTATTTTAATTTGTCTTATTTATTTTTTTAGACTTTACGCCCATGACTTGCACAACGACAAGAGTCGCGGCGCGCTAACAGCCGCATATGAGAAGAAACAAGAACTTTTAGAAGAACTAAACCTCGTCAAAGCTGAGCTCAAGAGAGCTAAGAGCATACTACAAATGGACGAACTCAAGAATAGGAAAAGAGTGTTACGACGGCTCGGGTATTGTACCGCGTCTGACGTCATCGAACTAAAAGGACGCATCGCCTGCGAGCTCAGCAGGTTAGTTGTCAGTACTAGTGCAACTTTTTAGTGTAGTGCTTTGCTAACAATGCAATCGGTGACAGTTTGTTTATATGATGGAATATATTTGTCCTATTTTCTCTTTGGTAAACACAAGAAATATTACGTCTCTTCGTTTAACTAGTCAGGAATAAAATTATCTATAGAGAGTATATCTAACTCCTACGAAGTCCAATTATTTCTGATCATCATTATTATTATCATTCATCTTCTTCAGTGCCGACGAACTTCTACTAACGGAGTTAATATTTAACGGCGTGTTCAACACACTAAGTTCAGAGCAGAGCGCGGCGCTGATCAGCTGTTTCGTATGCGACGAGAACTCCTCGCAATCTTCCGCCACCGGCGAAGACCTGCGCGGCGTACTGAGGCAGTTACAGGTAAGACATGCTCTTAAATTATCACTTACAGGATATCCTCCGTGATTAAATGTGGATTTCAGTTCCCGATAACAGTGTCCAAATATCGGAAGCTCAATTCCACATTTAAGATAGACAAACTTTTTAATCTTATCTCCTAAATTTACATTATTGATTTCCAGGAGTACGCTCGCAGGATAGCCAAGGTGTCGATGGACGCAAAGATGGAGGTCGATGAAGACGAGTACGTGGGCAAGTTCAAGTGCACGCTTATGGATGTCGTGCTCACCTGGGCTAAGGGAGCCTCCTTCCTGCAGATATGCAAAATGACTGACGTGTATGAAGGTGAGCGGAAATTAGTAGATAGTTTTATTGTACGAATATTAGAATATAGGAGTATAATAACGCACGTAAAAAAGTATTGCTACGACCTTGCGATTGCTAGAGTTGAGTTTTTTTTACCACTCTGGTTTCAAATATGAGATAGATAGATCAAACTCAGTAAATTGTGGTATGTCGTGGCTCCGCCCTCATCAGTTGCCGCCAGGCAGCAAGCGACATTAGACTTTTGACGATTTGTCTGTATTAATAATTAGGTATATCAGTGAAGTGTGGAGTATTTGATAAAAGATAATAATTTATGTGTTTAAAATAAAGAAAAATATGATGCGGCACTTATAGCTATAAGGGAGGGTTCGTTTTTCCCCAAAATCATATTAAAATCATATTATATTAAGTCTTTAAATGTTAACTTCGTGATAGACACCGTGAGAAGAATGAGCCCAAGATATCTATGTATACGTTTATTGGCATTGTTTATTTATAGGTTCCATAATCCGATGTATGCGGCGACTGGAGGAGGTACTGCGTCAACTATGCCAAGCCGCCAAGAACATCGGCAATACAGACCTGGAGAACAAGTTTAGTGAAGCTATCAAACTGCTCAAGAGAGACATTGTGTTCGCCGCCAGTCTCTACATGTAGCAAGCTACCGTATGTAGCATTATTTTATATTATTATATAAGCTTCGACTGTACTATTGCATTTTCATTTAAATGATTTGAATCTTATTTCAAATTTACAAACCAGAGAGCACAATTGGGGTTTGCATACCGCGCGAACTTTGACAGTTTTCTTGACATTTGTTAATCCATGTGTTTAAAATCGAGATAAATAAATAGCATACAATCTGTTAGTATAAAAAAAGATCAGGTTACAATTAATCGAATAAATATATAGATAACGTAGGGGGTAACCAGAAATGAATCACATAGTCACAATGTTATAAGAGAACTTTATTGTTGTAATTACTGTATATCTATAGCATGAACTGGCAAGTAACAAAAAAGAACAGTATTTTACTAGAATTACGCTAGAGAACCATTTTCACACAGATTGTGATGCCGAATGATAACTATTATCATTTAACTAAGTATAAGAAAATTATAAATAGTCACATTAAAATTTGCTTTCCGTAAAATTTACAAATTTATCAACATGAATTTTGATTGTAGTCCTAATAAGTACTGAAGAACTTAGAACTGAATTGACAGTGAATATTTATTACATGAAATCAGAATTTAGAATTTATATAAAAATGTACGATACAGGGATTAAGTGAAAGTGGCAAAGTTTAGAGATCACTCCCCTCGCACAATAATTACGCGTACGACTCTACACAAGTATTTTAACGAGGACCCTGTCAATGTGGGGTCAATAACCTGCGCGCCAGTCACGCGACACTACAAAACATTGATAAAGACCTTATTAAAATAATCGATATCAATATTGTATTACATGAAAAAATTTAAAAATTGCTTACGCTATAGTCTCATTTGGTGCCTGAATTGATATGTCCAAGAACTAAACGCGAAATAAACGCTAACTCTGTCTAACTATTACATTTTGAGTAACTAAACGAGGTATTTGTTTTGTGTCTATAGTTACATAGAACTAAATCCCGCGAAGTGCAAGTAAAAATATCTGCACATGGTACAAGACGCGAGCTTCGCCTATGCTATGATAAGTATACGCTATTATTATCGTTTAATACTTAGACGTAACAGTAAACACTCGCCCCGCGTTCGACTGCTATGGAAGACTCGACGCTTACTAGAAGCACTTTCAATACATTACCAGTCGTTCGCCACTCACCAGTTTAAACAATCTCTACGCCATTAAATCGACTCCTTACTGTATTATTTATACAAAATGTACAATTTCTCAAAAGCGCCTTCAACGATATCTGTTTTATAGTTTGTGAGTATGCCGTACGATATGAATATGTAGCTTGTCGGTCACGTGCGTACAATGACTACAGTAATCTCGCTGTCACTTGCTCTGGAGAACATACCAAGTTTATTTTATTATTGCTTTAAATTACTAGAATTGCTCTATTGTATTCAAGATAATTGTAATATCTAAGTATCTTGGGTAATGTATTCTAACTACTGTATAATATAAATGCTCGTAAAATTGTTTATACAACACCCAACGTCCGAGCTATCTACAAATCTCTAAACCCGTTCAATTCTCTTTTCACTTATATAATAATAATCGTAAAGCATCAAGAGATTACTGTAATCAATCTACGTTATTTAGAATGTCTAGCTTGCTATTGTCCGACGTACGTACATAAGTATATACGTTTTCATAAACTATATCGGTCCCGTACAATATAATCCGTATGAACTGTGACACATATTGTAATAGTGGTTTGGCACTCAATCTCTGACAGCTATCTTTATTATGAATATCTGTATAGGCATGTAGATTTTGTACTATTTCAAAAGTCTGCAATAAAATGGACAATAGCAAGCCGTATACTCGTGTACATTAATGACTATTCAATATATGATATATAAAAATTCTATTTAATGGCTAATGTAAGTATGGATTTGATCATTACTCCTATGTAACATTCATATTTTTAGGTTAGGTACAAACAAGTTAATAGGTAAATACGCTTATTTTCTTATACTCCGAAATTTTGAAATTTACGTATGAAAGTAGAATGTCAGTACTTATCCAATGTTCCGAGGCCTTGACTCTTCAACTTGAAACAATCGAAAGAGAACATTATGATATGCAAATAATTATTGTTACAGATCGATATGACGAAGTTTTATTTTTACGACAGCAGAAGTCGAATTTGAACGACCTATATATTAGCAACACACTTTCTTAAAATTGTAGTAGGCCATTTAAGTTAGTAAAATATTTACAATAAAAATACGAAACTGTTTACAGTTTCTTTACGACATTACTCGAAGATTAGGCGAGAAAATCACTAACGACTATAATGGAAAGTCGTCAGAGACGCAGGCATCGCCGCGCTACAAACGTCGCCGGCCGAGCGATGCGACACTCGCCGTACTCACCGGACCACGAGTGTGCGTCAGCGCCGCGACGCCTTCTCGACGACACAACGACTTTTTACATTACACAGGCACACAAAAATTCAGCAAAAAAATCTCTCTACAAACAAATATTCTTCTTATTTACATCAACCCCTATGCAACTATTCAATAAGTTTGCGATTAATTAGAATGACAGATATCAAGAAATAAATCGAATTAGGTCTCAACATAGGTAAATTTTTCTAAAACAGTTCAAACGATATTAATATTTTACATTAATAATTATCTTTCAATACCTATTAACATTAGCTATAATAATTTATAAGATCTCCAAGTTTGTGATAATCCTCGATTTAAATTTAACAAGATATTCGTTACCTACCTATTTACCGTATGCGTCTGCACCAATTACAATATGAAAAGTGCCAACTTAACAGAGAGGAGAAAATATTTCAATAATCATCGTATCCTAACTCGACTATAATCCTGTCTCAAAACAAGATCAAAAGTTCACTTGGTCGGACCAAAACTTCAGTCGGTAAAATTGATCAAAACTGTTACGAGCCGCGGCGCAGAGGCGACGCGCCGCAACCGCAACATGCAACACTCCACACCGCACACATACATACCGCACTCCGCTCCGCACTCATATCACTCGTTAGAACACATGAACGCCATACTCGGTGAAGCTTTCCCTGGAGTTGTCTTAAAACTCTACGAGATAACAGTTAAACAATCGATCGGATTACTGAAACTGAGTGGGGTTACAGAAAGCTTCCTGCGCTCGTCGGCGTCCTGGGCCCGGAGACCCACGCTGGTGATGTTGTGTTTAGGTATAGCGCTGCAGTCACGTACTAAGCGCCAGCCGCAGCAGCAGCGGCGTCAGCAGGCCCCACAGCGCCGGTAACATGCGCGATCCGCGACCGCACGATTGGATTTCAATTTCCTGCATAGATTATTAATATTTGAGGGTTAATTTGTACGATTAGCCCACATTAGTTTACATTGCAATTTTAGGCTTTAACAACGCCATTATAAAGGCGATGATCTGTACATACGATAGGTCATTCATTGATCATTGGATCATTTTCTATCGGAGAAGCATCTAATCGTGTGCTGGGAGTGGGTGTACCTCGGGGTGGTAGGAGCCGCAGTGCGCGGGGCGGCGGCGGTGGTGCGCGGCGGCGCGGCGGCACGGCGCGCGCGGGGGCGCCTCGCGCGGCCGCACGTCCAGCCGCTTGGCGCCGCACGGGCACAGCGTGTCCACCACCAGCAGGATCAGGTTGCTGTGCGGGATCTTTTGCACACTGAATGGCCTGTTGACAAAACATCACTTCAATTATGAGGACATGTCATTTATAACAATATTAAATATTTTATGAGAAACCTCTCGTTGATATTTGGAAAAACGTATAGGGGCGTAAAGGTCTTACCTCTCGCAGCCAGAATTGTGGCAGTTGGTGAGCTTGCCCTTAAGCGGTTGGGCGGTGTTGAGGCGAGAAGACTGCAGTGTGAAGAGTTCAGCGCTGGTGTCGCACGGTCTCACGGCGGCAGAGCGCGCGGCTTCCCGGGGTGGTGGGGGAGGGACTCCGCCCCCTCCGCCTGGTGAAGGCGAGGGTCCTGAGTGGGAGCGTCCCGTGTCGCGTGAGCTCTCGCCCATACCGTCGATGATGATCTCATAAGTCCCACGATCCCTATCCATATCGTCGTCATTTTCCACGTCTTCGCTCTCGTAGTCTTCATAATCTGCTATTAGAAAACAAAATCAATTGACTTGGTGAAAATCCTGCATCTCAGTGTCCATCTATGAAACCTGTCTCTTGCTTACCGACTTCGTCCTCGGCGTAAGGTCTGGCTCGCGCTCGCACTGGCTCCCAGAGAGGAAACCACATCGCAAGTAGACTAGTTAAGTAACCGCCGAGCCATGACAGCGGCTTCATGGGCTAAAATGAGAATACAATTGATAATTTAACATTTTCATTTATTAACATTAGATTGACGTAGGTATAGTGCCTTAAGGTAATTATGATATTATAATATATCCCTTATCCGCCATGGCGTCTAGGTCTAGATGAAATATTGCCTGAACAAAAATTTATGGTTTTATTGTGACTCTTAATTTTCGGAATATCACCGTATATAGTAATTACCTCAAGGCACATTATTTATTGTCCGTCTTTCGACAATAGTACTCACCGAGAGTTTGTGCGCATCCCCACTAAATGGATTTCTAGAATCTGGGCACCTGCCTTGGTGATCGTGTACGACAACTTTTTTGTATATCCGATCCTGCACTAATGAGTCCATGATAGTTCCGTCGACCTGGCCGAAGAACCGACCTGTCTGAGACGCGTCCTCTGATAGAATGATAAATCCGTTATCGTCCAAAATGTAGCAATCCAATTCATCACCAGCACATGTTTTCTTGCACACTGTACCCGCTGTGCACTGTGAAATAAATTTTATATTTAACGACATAGCCTAAAAGCGTCTGATAAGGTGGTAATTAAAATAATAAATAAATCATAAAGTTAAATTGAAAAATTACCGCAGAAGTAACGTTCAAGAAATGTTTAGCGAGTGAGTCCAGCTGGAAGTGCAGTCCTACGACGGCCGCAGGGGCTCTGTGTCCGCGGGACTCCACGAACACGGCATGTGTAGCGAGTACGAGTGGCGGGCGACCACTCAAGTCCTCGGCCTCTGAGCCGTCTCGAAACGGCACAGAGAACACAAAGCTCTCTGGCTCTATGGCGTGGTGCTCCACTGCTCGACGGTACCACTCTGAGTCGAACGCTCTTGCGTATCTTTCACTGAAGTGTCTGAAAAAAATAAAACTCAGCTTTAGATATTAATAACTTTGTAGGCTAATATCACAAAAAGTCATGCCTATAAAGGTGTCTTATCTACGCTCTATTTTAAAATTCTGACAGTTACTGAGTATACGCAGTTCTCAAATATGGTGATTCACTTATGCTTACATAGTGCAGTACAAATGCAAGCGGTTATGTACTAGGCAGAGCACGAATATGTAACATCAGACATATTGTCACTATTTTAAGCCACCATACTAGGTGCAGTAAAGATTGAGACTTAAGCCAACCTAAGCTCAAAGAATAAATAATCAAAATATAGGATTTGAAATCAATGTAGGCATTTAGTTGATTTTATTAGCTGCAGTAAGTCGTACGTAGGAGTACCTAAACATTAATAGGTAATAGGCGCAAACGCAGCTCATGTCTATATTCTTTGCTACTTTATAAGTATAGGTAGGTAAGGTATACTGTTAGCTTCTTATCTAAAGTTTAGATATTCTATTAAGATGTGAGATGAGTTGTGTTGTAATAGTCAGTAGATACTTAGTAACTCTGTTAAGTTTAGCCAACTAATTTGGTTTTAGCTTGAAAATTTTAGGGGCCATGTTCCTTATCATGCCAACGCAAAACCTCCCTTATTATCTTTTTCAAAGAAAACTTACGGTACAGAAGAGTCGGTACTCCTAGAAGTGTTGAGGTTTTCAGTCCACTTGAGCAGTCCACTGCGCGTCGCTATAAACGACAGGGTCACCACGAACTTGTGAAAGCGTCCTTGTCTGTAAAGACAAAAGCGGTTAGACCTTTTTATACTGATTAGGTTTTGTTGGGTGTGGTAGGCCATGACTGGAATTCACAGACACAGTACTGGGTAAATGTGGTCATATTAGGTTCGTGGTCAGAGATAAAAGCAGAAGTTAGTATGACCATCTGCTAGTCTGAACGGTGCTGCGCGCGGTGGTGGCAGGCGTAAGACCGAGGGCCCAAACCTGTGACGTCTGTTTACAATCGTTGGTGAGGGCTTCGGTCGTGTACCCTCATGCATCCAGTTAATTATAGTTGGTATATCATGGATTGACCAAATATATAACCATCATGATTGCGTTCCCGTTGTCAATAACATGGTGACTCGTTAGATTCCTTCAAGAAACAAAAGCTAAACAAGTCTAATATCTAAACCAGTTTGCTTTATAGAATTGCCAGCTAAATGCTGTAACCTATATGAAATTTGTAGGTATGTTCATCAGACTCCATGTCTGCTGAACAGCCTATTTCATGTAAGTACCTAGATAAAGATAAAGATATTTTATACAAATATTCTTTGTACAAATACAACTAATTATCTATCATCAATTAAAGACAATAGGTGTAAGTAAAAAAATCCGTGCTTGGCTGGCTAAAAATCACACAGTTAAAGCATGTCACACGACTTTACCTGGATTGCTGGATTCCTGGATTGCTAGATTAGTAAATTTTACTAAGACTAGGGAATTGTTTTAAAAGTGCACAATTAGGTTTTTTTTATTATTAGTTTTAAAGTTCAGCTTCGATGCTTAACCACCTTTACTTGTTAGACGTTCTATTTAACTTCTCAATCTCAATACCTTTTTGTTAACATTTACCTACTGAAGCCAGTCTGGAAAGCTCCTCAAGACCGAATTTCGGTTAGAGCAGCCAAGAGTAACGAACTGACCTGGATAGCATCCGCCACCAAAAAGGTAGGTATTTTATTTACATACTTTCCCAGGGTTAATACCAATTGTATTCAAACTACATTGTATAATATCATTATGGCCAACGAGTACCTATAGTTTTGCGTTCAATCAAAAGTAAACATGATCTCACATCGCTGCTGCATATTTCATGACATTGAATTCCCACATCTTAATAATGAAAGTTAAGTAGAAATACATCATAATTGTATACATGTAATTTTCTTATAATATAATAATGTGCGTGCTGTTGATATTGTGATATCTTTCCAAATCTTCACACGGTGTCAAACTTTTTGCGTTTCAGAAACCCATAGCCAATAAATGAAGATTTTTATTTAACTTTAGCAGTAGATATTACTAATAATTCTACTCGTATTTGAATCGTTAAGAAGAGTTACGTTACCTTGTCAGAAGTGCCATTAAAGTCGCTATCGGGCTAATTGTGTGACAAACACAAACGAATTAGTTTATCAACATAAAATTAACATAAAGTGCTTGCGAAGTTTTTGCTTGTGCTAATCTTTCATGCAAAAGGGTCTTTTAATTGATTTTATTTTATTTATCAGTGACGGTGCGAGGCGTAACTTGAATTGTTGTGGTTAAGTGGTCATATAATATTATCTATTTACTTAACTCTTTTTGATTTCATTTTTGTATCTAGATGAAATCTGTAATTTCTATTCAGATGATCAAAGATGAAATGTGTAATCTATTTCTATTTATAATTATCACTATCCATCCCTTTAAGCTCTTGCTCTAATTGAATAGAGCTACAAAATGTACCTTAACTCAGGGTTAATGTATGTATATTTAGTGGTATGGATTGTTTATCAGTCTGATAAAATCGATTCACTAGGTACCAATAATTTTCCCAATCCCTACTCGCACTGTCACTCGCTATCCAACGGAAAATAAGGGTGCCATTGAATGTATTTCGTGTAGTATAATCATTCTGTAGTATAATTGATACTTACTGTGAATGGTGGCTGGCGTGTCCAGTGTGAGCGTCCAACTCTTTGATTACCATAGCATCCCTGATTAGTGATTGAACTAAAGTTTTGTCACCTGGAAAAAGTATTTTAATTACATTTTCAAATTCATATTTTATTAAACTTTAAATGTGCATTAATACATAAATAATATGTATGAATTTTACTTATGGTTAAAGCTTTTGTAGATAACATTCAGTATTTTAATAGCATCCGTATCATTGTGGCATTTTATTGATCCAAGGATACCTATATAATTTTTAGCTACATGTAACATGACCAAATATAGTGACTTACTATATGATAATGATGAGTTTTTTGAAATTTCTGATGTAAGTTATACTATAATAGATGCACATTTATATATAAGATAATACGTACAGTAATAAGAGTCCCTGTCCTGCTTCTTGTGTGCGTTATGCAGCGTGAGCGCGCGCGGGCGCAGCGACATCCACTTCCAGCCGGGGCGTCCCGTGCGCGACAGAAAGTGCACAAGCTGCTCCTCCGCTGAGTTGAACGACTGCTCCGATGTTGATGCGTACTCGCAGTATACCCTACATGATGCCATACTTATAACGTCATCTATTATTGGCAACTAGTTGTTTTTTTGTTTATGGTAAAATGCCCCTGTTTTTATTATCTATGATTGATGAAAATTCTAGTGTTAATAGAGTTTAGGTAAGCCCCGTATGCTTATGACAGGTTGTAGGTACACACACCATCGAAAACATCTCTTAGGTCTGCTAGTTTCCTACACAATGTTTTCAATGTTTCTTTCAAAGTTTTTAAGCATGCATCGTTATAAAATATAATTAAATTGTTATTGTTAGTCATGCCAATCAACACGTCAGCTTTCACTAGTGGCGGACTAGGCTTATCGGAGGTCCAGAGCAGACTAATTGAGGCCCCGGTCGGCTCAGAAATGTTAAACCTACCGCAAATCCTTTTGGGAGAATTAGAACCATTTCTGCGATCCTTATAATTTTGTTGTTGTTCTGTCCATGCGTTGTAGAAATACGTATTCTATGGTTACGGCCCTTGTTTCAGAAATGTAGGTATTATGTCGATTAATGATTTGGTGGTCCTCCTAGACCAGAGCTGCCTTTGGTCCGCCACCTGGCATTTACATTTTCAAAATTGTAAGTCGACATTTGACAGATTTGCCAAATGTTACGAGGTATGAACGGATTGCATAGATCGGATGCCTATTCAAATACACAGTAAGCCCCAGTACCTACCAACATAACGCTAAGTTGAATGAATTTCGTGCAATCAGGACTGGTGAATAGCTAAAATATAAAAAATAATTATAGTATATATTACATAATATGTTATCCTTACCAATCTGGGTGAACTTTCCAGTTTTCGCCTTTGAAGTATTCCGTGACTGCAGTAAATTAAAATAATATTTTAATTGTAAAATCTTCGAAGTTCTTCGAAACTATTCAATTCCAACCGAAGAAAAATGCACCTACCTAAGTTTAATAGAGAGTATTATCAACCTACTCACCATTAATTGGACTGTGTTTGACCTCTTGTTCGGCCTGCAGTTCGTACATGCCGTACCCGTCAGGCAGTACGGCCGCTAGTGAGAAAGGAGTGCCGTCCACGGGGCTGTAGAAGTATCGCTGACGTCTTGTGGCGACCCTCCTCATGTTGTCGTACTGCACTTTTACTGCTATCTCTGTTTCACCCTCGCGCTGTTCTATCATGTCGTGACGTAACTGAATAGTGGCATTTTAAAAGAATGATAATGACATCATAATATTAACGAAATGCTAAATGTTTATTTGTCGAAATGTTAAATTTCGTTAGTTAAATGCTTATTAGAGAGATTAATTAGTGGGAACAGATATTTATAGATTATTACTGAAATTCTGTAAGAATTTTACTTACATCGAGTAGTAGCGAGGTGAGGTTGACTCTGGAGTTCTCGTCGGAGTCTACTAACAGTTCCACATCTGTTAGATCCACACTCGAGTATAAAGGACGCAGCGTCTCCGTGTACTGAGAATCATACGTATTGTTACAATTTTCTGTATAATAACTTTAAATACATAGGTACTTGATTATAGTAAAAATATGTGTACAGACCAACTGTTAAGTCATTACAATAACGTTTAGATTAAATTCTTATCCTACATAAACCACAGTGTAATATTAAAAAAAAATTAAAACTATAGTTTGTTTAAAAAAATATAGGCACAGTACTTACTTCCTCATTTGTGTGCTGTAACAAATAAAATACACGTTTGAGTATTCTTCTTTGACTCGAAGAGTTTGTGAATTATTTATTTATTGTTTAAACAAGTGACGTAACCGTTTAGCCATCTTTTTTTCTTGCCTTTGGCATTAAGTCCGCCTTTGTACAAATTTGTGCATGAAGTATTAAATAAATAAATAAATTAAATACATACCAACGGTCTCAAATCTGGATGGTACAAAACATGCCCGTTGTTATCCGCCATGAACGAATAACCATTCACACCCAACTGGAAATAAGAAAATCAATGTTGTAAATAAAGAAAAAATTACAAAGATGTTCATAGGCTGCGACTTCAACTATAATTACCTTGTATGGCGGCACGAGCTTCTTTATTTGATCGAGAGGAACATCAGTCCCGACCACACCGAGTAGGTTAGCTTCTCTTTGCTGAAAGTAAATCGTTTTCTTGTAATTAAAGGTTAGACAATGAAAAAATACGAAGATTCTAGGAATGCTCAGAAATCTGGGGCCCTACTCCGAAATTCGAACGACGAAGCTCTACTGACGGATCGCAGTTTGTAATTTAAGTTGTCGTTTGTTATATCATCTTTTATTTAATTGTTTTTTTTTTGTGGATTTGAAACGAAGCGATAGACAAAAGCACTAAGTAGGTACAATTAAACAGTAGTCATTTGGTAATAAAATTTGCGTTTGATAGTCTTCGTTGTAAGAAACATCGACGTTCGATTTTGGGACAACCCTTTAGCTTTACAGTGGAGTAGAAAACCGGCAAGAAGAACTTGGGTATAGCTCTTAAATTATTTCCTGAACGAAATGAAAAAAAAGAGTAGCGCATTTTCTATAAGCTAATTACAAATAAGTGAAATCGTAAGGTGTGTTCATACCGTATGATTTCTCCGATCAAAGATTGGTACGGTGACGGAAGACATTAGCTGACCCATGCCGTCATCAGCGAGGCTACTACTCTGTAATTAGAAAATTACAATTAGAGTCTATTTCAATACAGTTTCATAATGATCTATTGAAAAAAATATCTTTTATATGTAGGTATAATGTTATAGTAGATAGAAGTAAAGTGTAGTTTCCACAGTTTTTCTTTGTAATAGTTCTAATTATTTAAAATTGCACTTAATTTATACAATAATACAGTTGATATTTGTGTAAGTGGAAATATCACGTGTTCTCGTGATAAAACTTAAATCGAACTAACCCTTCCGCCTAAATATACGGGGCTCCAATGCACGGGATGTACGTTTTGGTACATGACCAGCGGCCTCGCCAGCACCTCTACGAAGTGTAGCACCTTCGATTTGATCTCTGAGTGCTCGTTTATTGTCACGTAGAAACCTGTAAGCACACATGATGCTTATAGTATGTGGACTATTAATGTTGTCCTATTCTAAGACTTTAAAAATCTCTTTCTTTCGGAAAAACTTCAGTCGGACTACAGTTGGTTTCAGGTTCAGTCGGTTTACAGTTTCAAGACCTACTATAGTACCTACCTATAATAGACCGCGATGAAGAAGGAAATTCTATTGAATTGAGTGGCGAACATACAAGTTCTTGCAGATGAATCAAAGGGCGTTACAAGCTGTAACTTATAAGTTACAATTTGTTTACAAACTCTCTGCCAACTAATTAAATTTTTTTCTAATTAAAAAATGATCAAGACACTACCTTTATTAGTGCAAGCCATGTCCTTCATATTATGTCCTGCGGTGGCGTCTCCGCCGACGCGGTAGGTGAAGATGCGCACGGGCATATGCGGCCAGTTCCACATGCGGAACACGCCTTTAACACCCGCAGTGCCACCTCCCGCACCTATCACGGCTATGGCCTGATTGCATTGACAACCCAGCCCCGTGCGATTATACTGCAAGAGGTAATATGTCGAGGTGAAGTTTTTGATTTTGAATAAACAAAAATAATATTTATTTTGGGAGCGTATTTTGCGAAGTTTACCGTTTATTACCGATTAGTATTTACCGATGTATTTATTCTCAGAAACTGATGAATGATGATATAATAAGGGTTTTGCCTGGTCACAATTCTTTAGCCAAGTAACTTTTTTAAATGACTAGTGTGGGGGGGTGGGGGCTTATTCTCTTTGGGTTAAAGCATTATTATTAGCTATAACAGGGCGGGTATTTTCCGGACCCTTACTTTGTCGCCTAGAACAAAATCACTGACAAAAAAATAGTTATTAATCTAATTTTTATCTACAGAAAAATTCCTTCACTGAAAAATCGAATAACTCGTTATAATAAAAGCGTTAATAAAATGTTCTGAAACACGCTAAGGTAAATCACGGAAGAAGGTTAAAGTGAAGTTTTACCCGATGAAGTATTTCAAAGCCAGTAGTGAGAGCACCAGTCAGGTTGGCCACTCCTCCGGTCAGTTCAGCGTTCCATATCGCCGTCTTTAGCTCTCTTATCGTTTCAGGGATAGCCTGCAACAAAAGATTTTTATTATAGTATTGCTAGCCGTGAAAACCTGTAATTGGCTCCATGTATCTTATTCCACTGTAATAGTAGGAATAGCTGTTGGTTTTCCATCCGTAAATAAATAAAAAGTAACTGTGTAAAGCTGATGACAAGGTAAAAAATCCCACACTAGGTTTCCCAGTGTCGTGGGATCTAGTCTCTTTCATACTATCAGTGCACACATCTTATTGATGGAAGAATATTTATAAATCCACAGGTCCATCCATACACTTGTCTTATTAAGATAATGTATTTATGTTCCCAAGCACAGCAGATTGTTTTCCGACTTATGACAATATAACTTTTATGTATACACAGTGTGAGTTTGTCAAGTGCACATAATTATGAAATTGAGTTAACAATTTAACAAAGCTATGGAAAAATTAACACGTTGACTGCCACGCCGCAGACACAATGCAATTCTTATTGTTCGCGGTCACCGTTGACCGCGGTGGCAGTCAAAGGCTATAAAAAAAAAACAATTTCTTTTCAATAATACCGTGGTGGACTCTTTGTAAAGAAAATGCTGTAAGTTTTGATACAAGTGGTCTATCGGGTTAAAACAAAAACAGAAATGTTTGTAAATAACAGGCAATGATAATTAAATATGCACGGTATGTGGGTTCGAACTTGTAATGTATCAAGGTGAAAGTCAGTCGCTGACAGTGAGCTAGCGTGGTGATTAATGCTCAATCCTTCTCTGTAAGAGAAGAGGTCTTTGCCCTACAGTGGGACAGTTCCAGGCTGGTTTATTAATTGGCACAGATAGACCACGTCCAAGATTAACATTTAAGAATACATTTTATCTTGGTGTGAACACCACGTGAAGGAAGCCGCAGGCAAAAGCTAGTCCTACACAATAAACACCGCAAGTTGTTTCAAGCACGTTTACTCTTAAATTTAATTGCTTGATATTCGGCTCACATCAAAGTGTAGTAAAACGTAGAGACGCGTTTGAAAATATGAATATTCATTACATCCTCTTCATTAGGCGACACCATTGAGCTTAGGAATGTGACCAATTTATTAATTGCACTCTCAATATTTCTATCTTTTACTTTCGCATTTCTATGATAAAAGCATTTAAGTGCAGCATGTAAAGAAATCCTATATACCTACTTCAATGCGTCCCGTTGACTGAGACAAACTGAGTTAGGAAAGTAAAACAGAAACAGTACCTATCCACTTGGTTTATGAACTTTATGAAGAACTACTTCCAAACATATTAATTGATAAATTTTATTATGTTTTTTTCATGTTTCTGCACATGTTTTGCATATTAAATAAAATTATTTAATAAGAATTAATTTGCTTTACCAACAACTAATATAACAAATAAGCTACCGAGTTCTGTTTTGGCGAGTTTCTTATTATTTAATTTCATATTAATTAATACCTTTGATGTTAGATAAACCAACGGAGACGTCTAGCGTTAGCTCTTCAAAGACATTTTGTGCAACAAGGATTCGAGGTAATTTGCCAATATATTACTCGAGCATGACGAAATAGGAATATGTAGTATTATAGAATATGAGGGTTTCGGGTAGGTACAAATCCTTTGGTAGAACCTACGTCACATCTGAGATGCATTCTAGCAGCATTTCTGCGTATTACTATCTGGAAATTCTACCCAGCTAGTGGAGATATATTGAAATAGCTTTTTGGTTTAAAAGGACGAGCTTTAGTTAGAAAATTGGTGTTTACAAAATTATTTGACGAAGACCACAAAACTTCTAAGTATGTGTCAGAATTTAAGTTATGTTTGCAAAACCTTCGAGCATGATGCCATATCGAAATTATCTTCAAAAGAATCTGTGCAAGGCCTTACCTTGGCTCATATTGTTTCGTAAAACTAGGCAAGTTACGTGTTCAACTACTATGATTTAAAGTTGTCTAACCAACGAAGGCTGCAGCTGGTTGCAGGCAAACAACCTTGAAACTTGCCGCCAAGACTCATTGTTATGAGTTCCAACACCCAACAGTTCTGTTTAGCTTTTATTACTTGGCTATCTTCAAGTTTAATGAATAGCACCAACGTAGTATAGTTAACCGTGTTAACACTTTATAATTTGTGCCATTACTCATGCAAGTTATAACTAATTACCTATTACTAAGGAAATGTTGCGAGCGAGTACATTAAATCACGCACGCGTTACGAGTTTTCTTCACTTTGAAACCGGAATACTTTTTTGTGATTCTACACGCCAGGTACTTATTCCTTTACGAAAACAGATCCCAAATCCGTATTTACAACTGTGAATATCTTAATCGATATTAGTTACAAACAGTAAATAAGTCATAAGATAAATACATACGTTTTCAGAGTCGTTAATGTGAACAAACACACAAATATACTAATGAAACATGGTGCGTGTAACAACTCTTAAATATACAAAGTTTCATTTCGGCCGGGACGACGTAAAACGGGGAATGTTTGCCATGAAGGTAATTGTTGGATCGTATATTAGCGAAGTTGCCGGCTCAAGAGCGTACCAGACCTTCGGACGATTTCAAGTAAGTACCTACTCTTGATGTATTGACTTTTATCTATATAGTATAATATCTACATGAGTCATATGGTAATCAAACCCATTAGTTACAAAACAAATATTACTAATGGTAGAAAATTAAACGGGCTGAATTTTCGTCGCAAGAATATTTGAGTAATACCGAGAGTATTATCTAGTCATCGATCGACTTGTACCTAAGTTAGCTCGACCCACTGTTGTGTGCAAGTATCGCAGGAAAGTTGCAAGCTTGCGCGATAAGGGCGCGGTCGCACCCTCCCACCTGTCACAAGCTACGCGCCTCTCTCTTCTTTGTATCGTTGATGTTATCTCTAAACTTTGCCGAGACTTATGAACTGAATAAAGTGAGCACGCCAAGTTGATATTCTCATTGAAATATATTCACAGATGGAAATGCGAGGATGTCTTATCAACTAAGAGTTTACAACGAAAGATGGAGTCGATCAGCCGACTTCGAATGCATCGGTCGGTAATCTTAAGATTTTCTTGTTACAATATACTTTATGCTTACGTTTTTATTTTCCGTATGTGGAAAAATTATGTTATTTGAAAAAGTTTTTGTATATCTATGCAAAGAAAGTAAGTATATCCATTT
Organism: Protodeltote pygarga; assembly: GCA_936450705.2. Taxonomy (NCBI): domain Eukaryota; kingdom Metazoa; phylum Arthropoda; class Insecta; order Lepidoptera; family Noctuidae; genus Protodeltote; species Protodeltote pygarga. The sequence continues at coordinate 5,323,095 of OW388249.2, read as the reverse complement.
AATTAACAAAATTTGCTTTCATATGAATTTTGTCAAATAATCGAACATACAGCAACATGTAGGTACAGGTATATTTAATAAGTGTCTTGATATTTAACAAAGAATATTGTAATAATTATGTATGGTGCGTGGGTAGACTGGCGATTGATGAATGTCTTCGAGAGCCGAGACTCCGCGACGCATCGCGTGACGACCACTGGCTGTGATAACAGGTGCTTTTGTGCTTAGCCTAATGTTTCCCGATGACGTGTCGCGTACAAATGTAAAACATTAGGCTGTCAAGGTAATACACATTTATTTACTGTATAGAACCCTTGTTTTATTTATAGTTAAGCTTAGTGCTTGTACGTTAACACGTCATATCTATTTAGTATTTAAAACAACGTGATCGAATATTCGAATGTCTAGTAGCATTATATTTATACAAACTATAAAATATTATATATTTTTGTAAATTATTGTTAGACGAGACGCGGCAGATGAACGTGACGGGGTGGGCAAAACTTCCATCTAAAAGATGAAAGGTAGCACTCAACAAAGATCAGTGGAAGAAGATAAGAGAAGCTTTTGCCCTGCCTTACTGACAAAGCCAATCTAGCGCAGGTACAACGGCTTTACGTGCTATCTGAGCACGAATCATATAATAATTACCTAACTTATATGGTGTCCATAACTTACGAAAGTGATGCCGCCTTGGGTTCAAACCTGAGAACTCTGACTTGCCAGTCAACGGGCATACCACGCGCTCATTAGTCTACTGCCAAACTGGCTAAATTTCAATTGCATTAAATCCAACCGCTTTAAAATACTCAATTCGACGTCTTAATGAACAGGAAAGCACCAAATTAAACCATCACGAGCGAAATACTATGTCGTACTCGTAACATTCAGTTAATTATGGCGTTTGTGTGCAGTCAAACTAAAATTATGTGATACCCAATATTAATGGAATCGCATTAAAGTTGGCTCGATTGAATCCATTAAGGTGCGTACACACGGGGACAGATGAGTATCGGTGCCGAACCACCGACACGCGATACTTGCATTTGCCACATTAATTTACATCGTGCCTATACAGAACGGTTCGGTTTTTATGATTCCAGTTATAGGTGACCTTCTGATCTTTTATCATAAATTTAAAGCATTCGTTCAATATCTATGTATATTTCTGCATACGTTTGTATTTTTAAGGTTTATTACTTATACTAAATAATTGCGAAAAATTCCGTCGTCAAGAGTGTGAGCCAAAAAATCTGAAAAAATTATTAATAATTATAGCTGGCTACTTTCGAGGAAAATTAATATGAATATAATATATATAATACAAAAATTATTTACAAATTGTTTCAGATATAAATTACAATTTTCGCAAAAAAAATATCAAGCCTGTCTCTCTATTCTCTGCCATATCTACTCCATAACTAATCATACAAAATGAAAATATTTTTAATTGATTCAATTTGTTTTATGATATTATACGGAACCATTCGTACGCGAGTCCAACTCGCACTTGCCCGGTTTTATCTATACGTTGTTTCCAAACGTTATTATTGACATTCTATTAGTTATGATTTTATTTTTTCGATAACGGAATTTGATTTATCTTTGTAGTAATTCGAATAATGGTATTTTGATTCGACGATATGAAATCGTAGTCAATTTGGCGTCACCCCTCCGTAGTTAACTGAAAAGCTATTCATTGGGCCTTTGGAAAAATTGATAATATGATTAGATCAATGCGGAAATGATGTAAGCCGCTTTTTCATTATAAATCTACTAGTAAAATGTATAAGGGCAAGTACGATGCATCGCAATGTCAATTTACAATTTTAGCTGAAACACGGACTGAAATTGGCTGAAAGCCATTTTGGGCTGGTACTGTGTACAGTATGTGTATTGTGTACAGTGTCCTTAATTGACCGAATAGCGCTTTATTTAATTAATACTATTATTTAATACTACCTACGTACTTCTGAGACAATGTTGCTTTACTTTTAGGTACTTAAAGGTCACGGATTATGTTACTGAGCCTTATAGGATAGAATCTCTTTGTTGTCCGTCTGTCCGTTTGTCATGGCCATTTTTCATAGAAACGGCTTAAGGTAGGACAGGCACGTGGAGCTGAAAAACGAATACTTCACTTTGGCTAATACATATTGCAGCAACGTCTAATATACTCGCTATTTTAATGATCAAATGCTTGCTTTTGTCATAATAAAAAAGGTACCAATTAGACATTAATATCGAATAATATTTCTATGGCTTCAAATTCTTGAATTAATATAAGATTCTAGTTTGAAAAATATATATCACCCACCATTAAAACCGTTATGATTCTTCTTGGAGACTTGTCATTTTTGGAGACATTTTTTACGAAAATCATTAAAATAAACCTAATTATTGGTTTGTGTTAGGTATAGGATTATTGGTTATTTCCTTTTCTGTCTTCTTCAAGTTTAGCTTTTCTAATCGGATTGCATTGCACTTCAATAAATTGTGATCTTAATTCATGGTAATTTTTCTTTCCTTTCTTTCCTTTAATATTAAAAAATTATAAACGAATACTTCAAGCTTCAATTCCGTCACGCCTCACAAACGGGAGCATTTAATTTAATCGTGATTTCGTCGCACATTTCCATGTTCGTCAGTGTTTTTTTCCGTACAATTTTTGGTGTATAATCCTTAACGTGCTGTTATCTTGGCGTGACCCAAATCCTGCATTGTTAATACAAAATCGCGCACAATGTGCCCCGCCAGTAATTGACACGCATAAACCGATATTAAAAGCTTTATATACGTGGGTAGGTAAAGGTAGGTAATTTCAACGCGGAATTTACGTCATGTTTAAATCAGTACTGACGTTAAACAATTTGTTCTACCCACCTGTACCTGCAACCCTTGTTTTAATTAAACTTATGTCGTCTAATAGCTCTTGATTGTTTACTGAACGTGCAGATAATAATGTGTAGGAAACTATTATCGACGCTTTATTGCTTTACTTTAAAGCCTTTTCCAGTTAGTACCTACAATGTAATAAGCGGCTCGTGTGGCGGGTGGTGTACCTTGATTTAAAAGGAGGATATTATTTTGAACAACAATGTGTAATGACTAAATCACGTAGTTATTTAATTCTTAACTGTCTTTAGAAATAAAGAGAATAATACTTTCTGTCAGTTGGAAACAAAATGCGGGCCATTAATGGTTGGGTTATGGCGGTCCATATATTTTTTGGAATACTCAAACTGGGCTTAGGGCTAGATGCTCTGGATAGACGAGATCAGCCATATCAAGAGGCTCTCGTTAGGTAACTGGATTGAAGACTTGGTGTAGAAAGCAATATCAGTAACGAGATAAATCGCTGGAGCCCTGACTGCTAGTGGGCCCAGATCCCGACGCTGATGTGATATTTATTCTAGACTAAACGTTTGAACGGGTTTGTTGATTTTGTTCCGGATTAAAACATACATACTTCTTTCTACTTTTTATTTTAAAGTAATACTAACAAAGTTGCCGCGCAATATAGAATTTATATATTTAAAAAGTGACAGAAAAAAATGCGATGTGGTATAAAGAGATATAATAAAAACTAAACATAAAAACTCACTTAATCCTAATCCTAACTTATAAATGCGGAAGTAAGTTTGTTTGTTACTTTTTCACGCCTAAACCACTGAACCGATCATCCTGAAATTTTGCATACACGTTGTGAGTTGTACAGAAACGGACATAGGGTAACTTTCAACCCGAAAAAAAGTACTGTCCCCGAGTAAAACAACAATAACGTTCTTATGATAAATAGAGTGCCTTTCGAATCAAAATTCTAAATCAACGCGAGTAATGCCACGGGCAAAAGTAGATAACTATATAAGTTGGCTGTTAGTTAATCAGTATAAAGGTATTTAAAGGTATTTATTTGTAGATCACATCAAGGTCGGCCCACAAATCTACCTTCTGACCTGATACCGACCCGACCGCGACGTGGACGGCGGACGCCTACGTTAACCTATCCAATTTGCTGAGTTTGACTTCTACAACTAGTTCTAGATAAACAAATTTATCTTTGTAATTTGTTAGAAAGTTTTATATATTACAAGTTACACAATTACATTTCTAAAACTGTTTCATTTTATAAAATTTGTTTTGGGTCTTGGATGATAAATTACATGTCAAATGTAGTTTAATTTAACCTGCAAATAAAAGATAAAATATCGCGATCGGGTTGTGAACTTTAGACCTTCAGTCAAGTTCAAACCTTTAAAGGTCATAACGTTAAAGTTGCTGTAATTGTTTGAAGTATTTGAGGTAAACGTAGAGCTCGTATATAGAATAAGTCTTTCATAGTTAGTAGTTACAAGTTATAAGTGGAAATAATATAAGTTTTTTTTTTACGTGAAACGGTTTTGTCATCAGAACTAAAGCTGTGTACAAATATCAGATCAATCTGTCAACAGGAAGGGGGTGAAATATTTTTTAATATTTTTTTGATTACTAAATTTGGACCAAATAATAAACAGGGCAAGCTAAATAAAACCGTTTTAAAAAAGAGGTCTCAGCCCTGTATGAGAAACAGGCTTAAACATATGAATAAAAGAATAAATAAAGTTACTTGCAATTAGATATGAATACATTAGCTCTAAAAACTCTGACTTAGGTAACGTTAGGTTAGATTTAACCTCAAGCTCATGCTTGATGATAATCGATCATGCGTCATTTACATTAGTGTACATATTTATTGGTAAAGCTTTTCTCTGTTAAGTAATTATTGATGCGGCATGTTGGTGTGTGTACTTTAATTCTTTCAAATCACGATCACTAAGGTTAAATTTATATTTGAAAAAATGATTATTATACAGGGTTATTTGTAAAACACCAGCATCTTTAAAAGGGGTTATTAAACTCATCATTATGAACAACTTTTACATGGGACCAAACCTGAAAACGCAAAAAAAAAACAGCTGTTCCATACATTTATGTTCACATAACTCAACAAAATGTATGGAACAGCTGTTTTTTTTGTCCCATAGTAAAAGTGATTCATAATGATGAGTTTAATGACCCCTTTTAAGGATACTGATGTTTTACAAATAACCCTGTATATATTATATGTATATACTATACGTACGTATATATATTTTGTGTTAAAATAGTCGACTGTAATATTGGATTCTCTGAAACTTGCAATACTCATAAAATCAAAAACTACGTCGTGGAAAATGAAATTCTATTTATTAAATTAAAACGTTTAACTAAATCGAATTTTCGAAGAATATTTACTTTACGAATGATATGAATAAAGGAGTAAGCAGTCATGAAGGCTTATAGATATGAAAATGTATTGCGCTGACTCTAAATAATAAAAAACCTCATATAATTGAGAACCTGTCTCGAGAGAGTCTTTTAGAAGTGAATGATCTGTATAAAAAAAGACATAATTCAATATAAATACCCAGTTACACGAATTGTTTGTCTGATTTAACATTTAACACGCTCTTCGTCCACACTTGTAATTTCGCTTTATTTATTGTAAAAGATAACAGTTAAAAATAAAAATAATAAATAAATAAATTTATAAAAAGCAGTCTGCAATTGTCCCACTGTAGGGTAAAGGCCTCTTCTCATCCAGAAAAGGATCGAGCTGCGTGGTAGGTTTCTCGATGTTTTCCTTCACAGTTAGTTAAATGTTAGTCTTATATTATAATTATTATCTAATGAAAGACACGTCCAAAACAAGCCTGATCACCAGTTTAGATTTAATTATTGATATTGAAAAGGCTTACCTGAGCCAAAACCTTCGTATAACACGAGTGTAGTTCCGACACCGTGTCACTGTATCGGTAAATGTTGACGAAATCGTTCGGTCCGAGGGTATCCAGCAGAGCAGACACGGTGGACTTGGCCAGCCGCCAGTACGACGAGCTTAAGTCATCGGAGTCATCAAGCAAGATCACCAGATCTTTGGGGGACGTCGCTGCTTCCACGAACCAGTTGGATGACCTAAAGTCGTAGAAATCTCTCGCGTGGTGCGAGTAGCCGTCTTCTGGTGGCCAGGACATCGCTGCGGAACAAGGTTAAAATATAAGAAAATCCTTTATTATGCGTGCAGCCAAGGAGTGGAACCTCTATCGGGAAACAGACTCTGACAGGGATATCTGAGTCTGTATTTTCCGATAGAGAAGTAATCAAGTCTGGTTAATTCCTTCCCTGAGCCTCATCGTCGACGGCATCATTGCTTACCAACAGGTGAATTTAAAAAAAAGTATTGTACCTAACTATATTTTTGCACATTTAATCAAAATAAAATAAAAACAATATTGATCAATTGAATTGACAATAAACAAATTATATAAACCGAGAAGCGATAACATAAAATGAACATGATAAATAAATGTTTTCGTAGCACTCTTAGCACACGTAGCACTCGTAGCAAACGTAGCACACGTAGCAAACATAGCACTTGTAGCAAATTAAGTATCGGCAGTGAATTTCCTAATTCCCTAGTTAACTACGAGGGACATCTTATACATCATCGTGGTATTTTAGTCGTCTTAAAAACTTGAAGAGTTGAAAGTACTTGAAGGCAAAAAACTTTTACTTTTTAATAAAATAAACCTCCTTTGGCTCCTTAATCCCAATACAAACGTTTTAAAAGTCAAAGACTTTTAGATAAATGTAAACTAATAATAATGATGTAGTACGAACCAGGGTAGCGCCTCATAAAGCCGGTGGAGGAGGCGTAGTACTGCCACGAGAGCGTCGGGTCGATCTCGTAGTTGTTCACCAATAGTGGATCCAAGTGCTCCGACCACGCGATCTGATTCTGTACCTCGCCGTCTGCCAGGAAAAACGAAGGGTCAAATAAAAAGCAAACTTATCCACGTTCAATGCCCCGCATGAGACACAATAGAAGTATATAGTTGACGGGTCATTTGTGACCTGCGCGGCTGCTTGACGTTTATAAGTAAAACAATTAAAACTAAATTAGAGTCTTTTTATTACTTTAAATTATGTTTTATTAAGTACCTAACTGATTTTTTTTGTTTGGGTAATATTATAATAATTTATGCTGTATCCAACAGATATATCTGTAAGGCGGTTGCATTGTCATTTTATAGACAGCAATAAAACTGTTTACGAAGCCGCGACCAGCACGAAGCTTTATATTCAACTTATTTTAGTTATGTAAATTATTTCACGTGCTGTTAAACCTATTAATTATACATGTATGAAATGCAGCAACTTTTCGTCACACAATAGCGGATAATCGCTCGACAGTGTTGGCACTCTGTCCACCAATTAGGGAAATTTTCTTTAACTACCCATTAAAAGAAGTGTAATTGGCAAACTTGGTTCATTGGGCACCCGTGATTGCTTTCTCTTGGACCGCCGGCCGGAAAAATTAATGGTTCGCCTGTGTACTATGGGTTTGTTAAATAAACGCAGCAGCCTCTATGTAATGTCGGCCTTCAAATTAAATACGGGTCTGCCGAACGTTATTTTGGGGCCTTCCAAAAGCAGAGAATATCGTATCAATGAAAAAACACGTATAAATTGTTACGAATTTTGACTAAAAAATCAAAACTTAAAGTTAAAGTATGTGGAATATGTATGTATTTAACCCCTATAAAAAAATGGGTGTTATAAGATGTACATCCGTGTGTCTGTGTGACTGTGGAATTGTAGCTCCCAAACGGATGAAGCCGTTTTGATTAAGTTTTTTTTATTTGAAACGTGATTTAATTGAGAGTGTAATTGTAGGTATGTGATATTAAAATTTAATATCAAAACCTTACCCAACTAGCTACCCCCCCTACCCCAACGAGTGTAAAAGTCAAACATCAAACATCGTATTAGGTATCTAGGTATTAGGTATACCTACTACGATGTTTGGAATGTAAGAATAAACGCTGAATTTTCTCGGAATACTGTCAACAATAATTCATCATGAATTTGAAATAACGTTTGTTCGAGTGAGCGCTACTAAATAGTCAGGGATACGTCAATCTGTCCATAAATCATTGTTGGCCGGCCGCCCCCCGACCCTCCCTTCCCGTGTGTCAACAATATATTAGGTTCCATTATTTAAGGATGGAGAGTTCGTTGTATTTTTCGCTTGTGTTTTATTATTTGGCGTAAAAAGTATGAGGTCAAATACAAATTTGCCGCTGTCTGTGTGTCTTGTAATCTGGTCTGATGTTTGACTAAACTTCATTTTGGAGCTGGCGAAGTCAGCCGGTATTCAAAAGTTTGTTTGCGCAACTTGTTATCTACAAACGTATAACATAACACTTACTTAGAAGTACTGGTGTTTTTTAAAATTTGAAATCAGTGTTTCATAAATGCTTGCCTATCTCTTTGTCTAGGTAAAGAGGGTAACTTACCGTTTGCATTTTGCCGTAAAGCTTGTGAGCTTTATTCCGTCCCATGTTATATAACCTCTAATCAAAATCCAAATTTTGAGGCAATCTTCGTAGATTTTATGAACAAACAAAGTCTTTTTTGTTTTCAAATGTACGAACCATAAGTATCGATGTAAGGTGGCATGAGCACAGCGCTGTAGCTGGTGTTGACAGCGATGTGGTCAAAGTGCCGGCTGGGCGTGAGGGTGAGGCGCCGTGCGCGCGCTGCCAACGTGCCGTCATCAGCATGCACGTTCAGCCAGCGCGCGTCGTAGTACGAGCCAGGGGCGCCGTCGCTGCCGCCGCCACCCGCCGATAGCGCGGCTGCTTCTGCGCTGTCCATTATGCGCTAAATGAAAAACATAAATCAATTAGATTATTTAAATAAAAACTGAGTAATTGGAGAATTTTTTTGAAAGAATTCTGTGCTAATTATTTTTTTGAAGAATATAAGTTTACATGTATTTATAAGTATGCTGCCACACACAAACATATTACAGTAGCCTATTTCAAACGCTAGAAAAGCTAAACAATTGTCTTACAAATACTTACATCAGTACCTCACAATGACAATCGTTAAGCCAAGCTTTGGAAAACTATTATCTTTATTGGGACAAATAAAAGTGTTAAAAGCACGTCGACGTTTTAAAATAAAAGTTTGTATTTGTGTCAACATTTCCCCTTTGGTATGATTTACAAGGGTTGAAACAGTCAAGTCATGGAGCGACCGCGGCCCACGAGCACAAAGAGTGGACGGATAAAAGCGGTAGACAATTGTCGGCAATTAGCCGTCGTCGTGGAATTGGGCTGATCGATAGCAGCCATTGTCCCACCGCCAGGCATTAGCGAACGATCAAAAATAATCAGATCCACTCCCCCATCACACCTTTCTCTTCCTTTATTGAAGACAAGACGTGTTTCCTTTACCAAAGGGTTCTGCCTTTATGGGAGACTTATTCTAAAATTCAATTTGAGCTTAATTTCAAAAAGTTAATTTAATCATGTCTGAATAAAGGCTATTACATCTATTTTGTCTTAATATAATTTAATTTCCTTTTTGTTTGGCCGAATATTAGAAAAACAGGATTAACAAGTTTAATAGGATTTTCGCCCATAATCTCTAAATGCAAGCTTCAGTTCACAAAAATGTCGAAATAAGGAGATTATAAGATAGAATAAATAGAAGGAGAGAATAAATACCACTCTCGCTCTCTTTCTGTCTTTTTGATCTCCTGCTGATAACATCGTAAAAGAAAGATGTTTCAGATAAGTAGGGTCGTTTCCAGGTCACCTTGCAATCAGACATTTGGCAATCCTTTGACCTGGGAGTGTTTGATAATAATGATAGGGGTCGTGGTCGTGGGCGTAATGATCCACAACCGATTGATTCTGAAACTCTAATGTTCCTTCGACATCGTTTTATTATTTCGGTATTGTAACATTCAAGCATACTTCTACTATAAAATTAGACAATTCAAGTGTTTTACAAAGACCGCAAATAGTATTTAATTTCAAACGAATAACTTAGTTGAAAATATGTGTGGTTTGTAGAGAAACCTTTTTACCCTCAAATTCGGCAAACTTAGTCGATGAGTAGTTTTAGAGGTTTTTGCTAATCGGTACCTATTTATTACTTATTCAGAAGGTTAAAAAAAGATACACAGAAAACACGGTTTATAAATGAGAGTTTTTAGTTGTGAGACGAAATAGCCCCATCTTAGGAACAAGCTCGCGAAGTGGGGGCGAAGTAATTAAAACTTGCACTGAGCTGAGCCCGCCTCCTACACCACTACACCGCACTTGCAGCATCCGACACCCCTCGCTCTACGCAAAAGGATTTTTATTAAAATTAATCCTTTGATAATAAGGAGAAAATCTTTTGAATTGGCTTTAATATCAGTAAGTCCGATTTTATACTTATTTAAAATATACTTATTTGAAAATATATTAATGTGACTTTATACTTACTAGCTTGATACCTAGGTAATTTTGTTATATTTCTTAGCTAATAGAAAAAAAAATAAGATCTGATTTAACGAATGGTCATTAGGAGTGTCACTGAGTATTCTTGAAACAATGCTTAGAGCCGTCCCGTTAGTACATTCCTTTATTTTGTTTCAGCTACAGTTTCATTAAGTGCGAAATGTAGGAGTCGTTTTTTTCCCTGCGACGCGACGCCCGCAGCGCAGCAATCCCCTCGATTTTTCAACTTTATTGTTGAGTTAAGTTTCGCCGCTTTCGGCCCACTATTGCGGAGTATAGGACTCACTCTCAACTTATTATGCGAACTATTCTGTTTGCGAGCTCCTTGCACAGATGAATGTAGTCTTTGCAAATGTTTTGCTGTTATATTTTAATAACTAGCTTTTCCCGCGTGGCTTCGCTCACGTAGACTATAGAATATTTTGAACATAATTTATTTATTTAAATCGAATTAGTATTATAGATACCTAGAAAAATGATAAATCAACAAACTGTACTGCCCATAAGAACAAATTGTACTACTCTGAGTCGATGCCACTACTTTTAGCGTCATTGTATAAGCAGACTTAGGTACAGGGCAAATGACAGTCAATAATATCGTCGGTATAGCAATTGCAAATATTCGCTATTATATAATAATATAATCTAAGAGATTTCTAAGGAATTTTCAAAGGAAAATCAAGATAGGTACTTATAAGGCTGGTAAAATTTTTCTTTCCAGTATAAGAAAACAAATAAATTTGAAAGGACATTGATAGGGTTTGGACCAAGTGCTGCCCAGGAATGAAAGTAGCTCCAGTGGTATCGTGGCATTAATTTACATCCAAAACAAATATTTAAAAAAAAATTCGTCCCAGGAAAAAAAAGTTTTGTTGTTAATAATTATTTTTCATTAAATTATTAGTATAGGATGTTTTTCCCTTCAAAATACATAAATCTACATCTAATATATTTTATAACATTGTCCTGTAGCACCAAAAGCGGTACAGGAATGGAAAAATCGGGACGGAAATATGCCTAACCCTTTTATTCAAAATCACAGATTTAATTGGGATCAATCTCATTAATTAATTGGGGTTGGTTTTTTTTTTTCAGTAGGGCTGAAATGCGGGATATCCCGCCAAATCGGGACATCTGGCAATATTACGTAGCATGCAAAACACAAAAAGCTGTTCTATTGTGTCTCGTTTGCACCATGCCATTATGTATATTGGTGCGTTGTTTATTTAAACTTGTATTGGGCACCAATTCCAGTATTCTAATATGGTAGTTGAGAGTAGTCAGTACAAATAGTGAGGTGGCGTTATGTTGCATTCCTATTCAAGTTAATTTTTGTGGAGCAACATTTCAGCCTAATGCTTGTTCTTGTAATGCTTTGATTTCTTGATTATATTTATGTCAAAAATAATGTATATTTTTTAATGTTCATTAATGTACACTTGCTGATAAATTACATTATTATTGTAACATAAAAAGTACAATTAATACACTCACAATTACATTGAAAATAATTCTTAAGATTGTTTTTTTCATATAAAAAATGCATAACAAAACCCTGTTTTTCTCTTGACTCCTGGGATAGATTTCGATAACTATTGGCCTAAGGAACAAATTGTACTGTGTTCATTCTGGGTAGCACTTGGTCCAACTTCCATATAAAGATTGGCAATGTCCTTTTGAATTCTAATCCGATTTATATTTGACATTCCAATTTTAAAAGGTAATTACATTGCACCAAGCCAGTTTAAATCAAAAGCACTAAGGAGTATTGATATCAACTTCGATGCAAATCACCCCCAAAATAAATTTCTACCCCTTTTTAACCCTGTTAGGCGATGAGTTTTAATAAAATACGAAACACGTGTTCCATCAATTCTGAAAAAGAATGTTTATGCAAAATATGAAGTAGATTGGACCAAGGAATCCCGTTGTCCCATACAAACTTTGCCCCTATTTTTCACCTCCTTAGAGGTAGAATTTCGAAAAATCCTTTCTTATCGGATAATTACGTCAAATAAAGAACATACCCTCCAAGTTTCAGGTCTCTACGATCAGCGGTTTAGGCTGTGCGTTTTCCCAATATTTCCCTTCACTGCTCTGCTCCTATTGATTGTAGCGTGATGAAAAGTATACTATAACCTGCCCAGGAGTATGAAGAATAATTGTGCCAAATTTCGTTAAAATCCGTCGAGTAGTTTTGGTTTCTATAACGAATATACAGACCGACAGACAGACAGACAGACAGACAGACAGACAGACAGACAAAAAGTTTACTGATTGCATTTTTGGCATCAGTATCGATCCCTAATCACCCCCTGATAGTTATTTTTTAAATATATTTCATGTACAGAATTGGCCTCTCTACAGATTTATTATAAGTATAGATAGATTGCAGCGTTACTTACAATTGTTTGTGCTGCCGTTAAAGTTTTGTTTTAATAGCGACTGAATTAATTAACCGCTAGCAATGCAACGCGCATGCAGCGTAATCATTTTAATTTGAATAAGTACAAAGCTGCTGTTTAAAAGCATAATGAATCTCATCTGTAACATTATGCTTATACGTATTCGTTTTAAAAATCATTATTAAGATAATTCAACGTTCAGTATCTACTTATGCAAAAAGAGAAATATAATAAAGGCAGTGTCGATACGCTACACTCATTTGGAAGAACCGGTAAAGATGAGGGGTTGAGACGAATAAAGCGACGATAAACGGCTCAGATAAACTCACGTATTCACTATGATTCCGTCTCGTTGGCGCTCAATGTGTCGCTATACACAGACGCATCTAAATAACTACACGATGACAAATTTAAGAAATATTTTTCCAACCTAAAATTTCTATTAGGTACCTATATTTCTATTTCTATGCTATTCTCAATCAACGTTTTTAATGAAACCTTTTATATTGGAAAATCAAAACCAAGCAAATATGAACACATACATTGAAGCTCTATCTGGCTGGAGCTAATTTTGGATGTCGATTCAGGTCAAGCTTACTATAAAAATGCATTGTGATTGAAACTGAACCAAAATGTAAAATTCCGTAGCATAATAGGAAGTGGTTCTAATTCAGTTTGCAAGATTTGATCAAAAGAAACAAACACATAAATATTACAAGTTAATTAAAAGCTTGTCAAAAAGGACTACCACGAATCCTGCTGAATTGAACCTGCAAACTTCTGGCTAGATACACTAGCTGGTCCGTCATCTGAGTCCGCATACGTTAATTTGTAACAAAACTATTATATAAGGTGCTTCTAAATTATCCGCAACGGCTGCAATGGGAGATAATATTGGTTATTTATATTAGAATAGTAAAGTATTTTTTTTTCATCTAACGTCATATTTTTTTCTCTTTTGCCTGCGTTATATTGCGTATGTCTAAATCTGCTCCTTGCTCCAATTTTTTTTTACTGTTCCGGGGTACGAAATTTCTTCACTATTGTAATCTATATACCCAATACTTTCTCCCATATACTGCAACCGTGGCAGATAATTTAGAAGCACCTCATATATAGATGCTAAACAAATATTTTATGAACTGTAAAGCTAAACTACAAATCTTGTAATATACAAATATTGCATGTATTGCTGTGAAGCTTATATATTTTGTCATGTATCTTATATTTGTGCACACAACGAAGAACTGTCGTTTGTCGTAAAGAGCAACGTGACTCAAGGGTGAGTGAACTCTATTCATAGTAGTACCTACAACACACAACCTCTCATATTATTTATATGAAACTTTCAAAATCAAAATCAAAATCAAAATATTTTTATTCATGTAGACCAGTTTTAGGCACTTATGAATAGTCATAATTCTAATAGTATTATAGGAGTGACTCTAGTTGCCATCAGTAGTTGCCTCAGTTTCCTCCTATCCGTCCTTAACTAGTACCTACTAGATTTCACCAATATACGTACATACAGATTAAAACAAGACGTGGGAGTCATCACTAAGTACGTTAATTTTCACAACGCTATGGATACAATATGGGAACGGTGTTAATTTTACGATTAATTCATAATTTTATAGTTATCACTTTATATTAAGTAATTTGTGTATGTGTGAGGTGTCGTTGATGTGTTTTCTCGAGGATGTAGCACCGAGGCGGTGACATAATGTAATAAGTCTGCGATGAGCGCGCCACTGCGGTCGACTGTCTCGCAACATGAATAACCCGATTACACTATACCCGCAGATACTGCACACATAGATGTTGACTTTTTGGCACCTCCATGTGTATAATTGAATATTTGCTTTTAACCGTAACAGTAGGTACCGAATTTGTTAGTGAGGCAGTTTTAACTTGGTAGTAAACAAACAGATAAGCTTTTTTAAGTTCTATCTAAACATGATCGCAAAAATGTTCGTATGTCCAAACAATCCAAATCCTAATTAATATTATAAAAGCAAAAGTAAGTTTGTTTGTTACCTTTTCACTGCTAAACGGCTGAATCGATCATCCTAAAATTTTGTATATATGTTGTCAGGTGTACTAAAACGGACATAGGTACCTTTAATTCCGAAAAAAGTTCCCGAATAAAATAACAATAACGTTCTTATGATAATAGATGGCGCCACGTGTAGTCTACAATTTATTAACACAACGTGGGCGAAGCTGCGGGCTGAAGCTAGTAAAAGTAAAAAGATTTCGATCTTAATCAACATAGAACTATATACAGGGTTATTTGTAAAACACCAGCATCCTTAAAAGGGGTCATTAAACTCGTCATTATGAACAACTTTTACTACGGGACCAACCCTAAAATCGCAAAAAAAATAAACTGTTCCATATTCCACTTGACTCAACAAAATGTATGGAACAGCTGATATTTTTTTTGCTATTTCAGGGTTGGTCCCATAGTAAAAGTTGTTCATAATGATGAGTTTAATGACCCCTTGTAAGGATGCTGGTGTTTTACAAAAAACCCTGTATATAGAACTATATGTATACGAATCTCGCTTTGAAATGAGAAACAAATTTACAAACTAAGATATGATACTTATGACACGTACCGCCTGAAGTCTCAGGTCTCAGTTACTCTCGTCTACAGTTACTTGTGTCGTGCGCCGTCATATAGGAAGATGAAGAGATTGCGCCATATGTAGGTCTTAATAACTGTTATTACACACGTGCAAACACCTGCACTACCTCACTCAATGTAGATTCCACAGCTACAGGCCTATTTTGAGCATATGAATATTCTTATGCTTTTTTTTATGACTTTTTTTGGGACTAGAACCATCACTTTCCACTGTGTCATTGCAACTACTGTAAGCCTGTAATTGTATTTTTTTTAAATTAGCGCTACCAACTTAGGATTCTGCAATTAAAATATTTAGAAAAAACAAAGGGAGGAGTAAGAAAAGGCATATTTCTAGTTCACTCCAAATAGCTAACAGAAGACTGTCTTCTGTTAGCTATATGTTACAAAAGATATATGCAACCAGGTTAAGCCTAGTTGCTTACCACCACTAATAAAAAACAAATATTTTATGGGTCATAATGATTGCTATACCAATAGTAGGTATGGCAAAAATGCTTAAACGCACGAGAGTTGACTCTAGTCGCCACTAGGTTCCCTTAATAGACAACTCCTGATGTACTTTGTTATCTCTTCTGTTTAACATAATATTTCGCTGAGATTACCATAGACTACATTCCCACAGAATATAATTTACAGTTTGTCTAATGCGCTCGTAGTGAATGGTTGTGCGCGCCCTTGGGGAAGGAAATTAAATATTTGCTTCTAAAGTTACCATTCCCTGAATTAAACTACACATTGATCCTCATTTACTCATTCATATTCTCTCTAAACATCCATAGGAACGAATGGAAAGAACTGGTGATAGCCTAGTAGATGTATCTTATCTTAATTTCCTCTCCTATAACAATTCCTTACATGTATGTCGGTTTTAGAATTAAATAACGTAATGATTAGCACCTCTGTTTGAAATTGTGCGTCTATAATTTTCTTAGCAGAGTAACACATAGTATTAAGGCGCTGTAGTACCTCAAAATGTATTGGAAGTACACCTTCCAGCATGGGGAACGCTTCGGTGCTATACGCCTTGCATAAATAAGTAAATATCAACATTAAGCGTTGGCTTTAAAGCAATTTAGTGCGGCCGCTAACGAACGCAAGACCAATCTAGTTAGGCAAACTGACTCGCCCGGACGTCATGTTGGAATAAACAAGGCACAGGACACAACCAATCAAAACTAAACCTACTCAAAATGGAAATTCTAATGTACTTATGAAGTAGCAAAATAATGGACCAATGTCGTTATTTTTTTGTAGAATGGTGAACCACCAAAGAAAAAATGATGCTCCCCAAAATTGTTTATAGCCCTAAAATAAAAAAAATAAAAATTGTATTCCACTTTAAGATTATGTTCACCTCGACTCAATAGGGAAGATGCACTATTTTTATTTTTGTTTTCATTTTAAAGAATTCCATGTAGAATAGACCACAAATATATTTAAAAAATTAAAACATTGCAATTTATTCGAAAAAATGCAGTTTTAAATTGACAGTTTGACAGTTCGCGGGAAAACGGACTTATGGTGCTGATGACGTCACTCTTGTCCTTTACTGGTTCGCCGTTGGCTTTCATACTTTTGCATATTTATTTAAATCGAATAAAAAATAGTATTTACAAAGCATAGAATTTTATTTTATAAATTTACAAAAAAGAATAACTTAAATATTATATAGTTATTACATTTTAATTTTGGAAATACAGCATCTATCCAGAATTTCTATGCAGCATTCATAACAGATAAAATGCTTATATCGTATATACAAATATACTTCTTTTAATTTTTCAAAGTTTGTGTGTGCTATACAGAACAGTGATATTTTCCTTATGCTGAAAAACATTTGAAGTTGTACTTGTGCCCAATATTTTGGTGTTATTTTATTGTCTTTCACATAGGAAAGTATGGTAGGTAGCTTCTGTTAAGGATATTTCACCTCTACTGTGTAATTTTCAGCCGTCAGGTGTTGCACCAAAAAAGGGTACTCGGCATTACGAAGAAATCCAGCTTCTTCAATTTTAATCTAAAATGCTGATTAAAATAATATAAACAATATTTATTACTACAAAGGCCTGGAACTAAACATAAGTACCTAACTAATTATTTTATTCAAAATATTTAAACTAGAGAAAAACTAATGATGTTATGTCAACACTAACTCTAGGTAAACACCTGGAGTCTGCTTTGATAAACCCAACTCCCATTTTTATTAAAAAAACGCAATTAATATTCCCATAAAATAATATTCACCTTTACAACCATAACGTCAAATAAGTTGTCAAAACAAGTGTGACGTCACGAAACGCTAATTCGTGTTTTAAAATACGTATTGTTTCAAGTCATTTTTAAATCGTAATTATTGTAAAAAAACAACAATATGTAAAATAAAAACGTTGCAGTGGCCTTTCTTTTATATTTTTTTAACGTTTTAATCATACAAATTCCATAAATATTACATCTGCATCTTCCCTATTATGTTCATCGTCCCTTCATATTCGTTGAATTTATATACAAACAGATAAATAAGAGCCTTGCGCAGAGCAGAGCAGAGCAAGTTACTATTTTTGAAGAAAAAAAGTTTTTTAGGTATATAATTTTCATTATTTGGTGAACAATTTAATATTTAAAAAAAATGTAACTTTATTGAAGTTAATGGAGACATCAATTCCTCTGGTTAGAAGGAATTAATTTCTCACTTCTTTTTAGTATTTTTGTTGCAATTCAACCACAATTGTGATTTGGTTCATCATGTTAATTTGCTAATAGAGCTTGCAACAAGATTGGTGCGAATAGGGATGTCGTTAATATAGCTATATTTTAGAATTATTATTTATAATAAGACAAAGAACAATTTAATTATTCCAAAAAAC
The DNA here is from genome assembly GCA_936450705.2 of Protodeltote pygarga. Lineage (NCBI taxonomy): Eukaryota > Metazoa > Arthropoda > Insecta > Lepidoptera > Noctuidae > Protodeltote > Protodeltote pygarga. The sequence goes on along the minus strand of OW388249.2, from coordinate 5,304,794 downwards.
CTTGTTCATGTTGATACCAAATAAGTAAACTTTTTTAATAGTGAGCAACAACCCTATTGTGAACAAATGATTGAGATATCTGTGTGAAGTAGAACAACTCATTTCAGTTCATTGTGCCTCTTCTGGCTGCAAGTGTCCTGGCTTCGCATTGTGAACAAACGTAATCCTCTGTGTCGACAAAGCTCAACTCTCACGCTATACCAAAATAAATATGTTTATGTTTTGTCGCCAACATTTGCCTGTAAATATAATTTTGAAGTGGATGTTATCGTAAATTTTATGTACCTATATGTATTATAATATGTATCATAAATGTTAATTAAATACATTTTCAGATATTCCGATAGATGGTAAAATATAATATTCTTCCCCTTATAAAAGTCAGTTATTTTCTCATCAAAATCTTTATCCAATATCACGTTTAACGTTTTTTAAAAACGATTGACAAGAATATATTGAAAAAGAACCAGCCAAATGTGACTTGCGCACTAGGAATTTCGTATCGCACTCCTTGAGTTTAAAAAAAAATTCATAATAGCGTATTTAGAAACAGGCATTCTACTTATATGATATGATTTTTAATGCTTGTTACGGCCATGTAATGCCTTAATATAATTAAAGGAAAACAAAATAGCTGGATACCGTAGTAATTCTTATAAAAAATAGTCAAAAATTAAGTGTATAGTGTAAGCCTCCACTCAGAGTTAAGAATGAAATCAATTATATTGCTTATTATTATTATTAAAACATAGACTACACCCCTGTTGTCAGGTGTGGATATAGCATAAAAACCTTCCAAAAGTATTTATGTGTTTTAAATCTGGGAGAAAAAATATTAATTATGAAAATGTTCTCATTTTTCTAAGAATTGCCCACCGCCGTCTTACCAACTGAGCTATCGTATCTCTGCCCGCACCTATCACATTTCAAGTTCCCTTTTCCGTCTTAAGAAGACGCCTTGGAATGTCTGTAGACTACTCAACTCCGTGCTACAACTATTCTTTAAAAGCTTCTTTAACAGGTATTCTGTAAAAAGTTATGTTTAGACTGAGCCCCAAAAAGGCAATAAAAATAATACCTAAGCCCATAAATTTGAGATTAATTTTCGAAGAATTTTCATGGTTTTGGTGGATTTTTTCATATCCATTCAGGAAAGTATGTTCAATACATGGCAAACCCTCATTTAGTAAATCTTAATGAATGTTACAAATTGTACTTCAAGCTTACTCGACACTTTTATTTCTAAAAGCATAATTTGTTAGTGAAGTTAAAGTTACAAGCAGGAAATATTGATATAATCGTACAACTGCCGACATACGTGTCACAAAACACTTAATTTATTAGCTAAGAAAAATAATTACTTTACGCTATTATTTTTATTAGAATCGCGCAATAAATAACTAAGTACTTATTAACATAACATCACGCCCATAATCCCCAAGGTAGAGGAGTTAGGCAGAGGAGACCCCACATTTCGTCAGTTATTTGATGACACGTTTAGAGTAGCGGTTAAGCGACTCATCTTTAGCACTTGGTGTCGCGAGATACTGGACTGATATTTGTGCGATTCACAGATATTCGCCCCAACAAATTATAGGCAGAACTCGTACATAGTGCGTGCAAGCAGAAACTTCAATGAAGTTTGTAAACGGCATCATTTTGATCCTTTTAACACTAGTGTGTCATCAGCAAAAAAGTGCTTAAGCCTTACATTCTTTGACCAACAATGATTTGTTAGGTAACGTTGGTTTGTAATACTTTTTTTTTTTACCTTTTGTTATTATATCATAAGATAAGATAAGATTCTATATATACTCTAAGATAAGATCTATAAATGTGGCAGTACTAAGTTGTCCACAGATTTTTGTAAAAATATTCTGTTTTCTTTACGTGGAGACTTGTAATTGGCTGACCGATCATTATATTGTTTTTAGTGTGTTTTTTTTTTGAGCTGTAAGTCTTCCAAAAATAAATAAATAAATATTTCCACTTTATCATTGCACCACTCTATAGTTGATTGGTAGACAAAGCAGGTATTAAGTCCGTCAATGTCCATTTTTGTTACATGAAGTTTTAATAAATAAATATTTGTTTCGGTGAAATTATGTCTGGAAATGGTACTTACGATACAGGAATAAATTCTAGCGTGGGGCAAAATTTTGTAAAAAAGTCTGAAAGGAAGAGCCTATTTGTGGCTACTGAGAATTTTTAATAATAATAATAATAAACCCGCAGGGCAGCTTGTGGCGAGCTGTTGGGCAGTAGCGACCCCACGGACCTGACCCTCCCGGGAGAACTCTTGTTCCTCATCTCTGGCTTGCCTTAATTGGCCGGTCAGAGTGAGCACTGACGAGGAACAAGGCTCCCACCTCTCTCTTGCCTTTATTGGCTGGTTTGAGTGAAGACTCGCAAGAGCAAACGTGCTCGGGGGAAGGAAGTACTCCAGTAAGATGCTGGTAGGGATCTTGACCGTACTTCCGGGATTGTCCTGATAGCCGTGGAATACCGGTCCACTCCTCAAGCACCTCAAAATATGATGCCCCCTTGTCGCTACGTCACTATGTGCTAGCGGCCGTTTTCGGGGGTTATTCCATAGTCTCTGGTACCTAGCCCACGCAAACAACCAAAACCCATAATCCAACATTTTTATTTTTTTTTAATTCCATGACCAACAATAGTTCTACACCAACCGGGGGTTGTCCTTGGGTGCGCTTGCCTAGTGCATATAAGGATAATCGCCGGTTGGTGTCTCATTTCATATTTATAGTTTTGTTTAAAGGGCCTCTGCGAGTTGGCTTCGGCCCCTCGTACGCCTCTAAAAGGCCCAGGACCTCAGGGTCCTGAGAAATATAAACAAATAATAATAATAATAAACCTTTATTTTCAGGCTGCATAGGCCCATAGATAAATACCTTAACCTAACATACATATAACTATAATATTTTGAGTTAGTAAATAAAACTTAAAACCTATGTTAGTAACACTTCACTATTGCACTAAGTCTTTATGCACGCCGGTGGCACTTGTCCGCGGAAGCGACGGAACACCACGTTCTGCGGCCAAAAGCTTTCCTCCAACACTGAGGGTAGTAAAGATGTTAAAACTTCAAATGTAGGATCGTCATAAACTAGTTTGGTTCAGAACAAAAAGCAAAACGTATAACAATAACATGATTACTTTATAACGTTTATTAGAAGGCAGTGGTCGCTAAATTGATTTTTATATTGAAGGTAGCGCTGCAGGTCGTTGCTCTCCGCCCTCCGGCGACACCGCCACGTCAGTCGACCCTGCGCCCACGCTCATACCTTCATATCACTTCACTTACATAAGACAAAATACACAAGCCACATTTAAAACAATACTTTCCGTTCTTTTTTAATTTTCATCGAAATACGTAGTTAGAGGTTTTAATCTATTCGCTACGGTACGTGCCGACGCTAACAATTTTAAAACTTTATTTGTGGCACATTGTGCGCTTTGTGCACAATAACAAAGAAAATGGGTTTAGTTCTATTAATCTGAAAGGCATACCACGAAACATATTTTTTCAAAAGTAAGACTTATTAACTAATTTGAGAAGAGACTATGCTCTATTGTATACTGAATGTGACTGCACAATTTCCTAATTCTCGTACATTCTTTATTTCGAAACTGTAAAAGGAAATCGCATCCATAACATTAGGAACAAGACAAATCACTTTTTAATTGCATTGTTGTGTTGCTTTCCTTGTGTGGAAAACACCACAGTAAACCCATTTCTTTTTTTTGGTTGAACTTGGCTCTATAAAAAAAAAACTTGTCAAAGCCATAGGTACCAATGCCATTAGTTTTTCAAAGGAACTTATTTATTTTGTTACATCATAATATCTAAAAGCTCTTTCAACTATCTACTCGATATTATTATTGCATTAGTATCGACGCAGTTCCATTTTCGTCCTTATACTCGTTACGGACCATGATAGTACGTTGTAAATTTGTAGTGTCATTTGAAATGTATAAAGCGTGGTATGGGAGTGTAGTGGTAGTGGTGCAGGCGTCAGTGCGCGCTTCAGAATATTGAGTAAGTAGCCTACGGGAATCGCCGCCCTCTATCCTGGGCGCAGGGCGGCGCGTGCGAGCGGGACGGGGCAACGTCTCAAGACTGCGAATCAATAAAGTCCACTCGTATAAGTCGGGTGGTGCAGCGACTGGATATGGGTCACGGTGCACTCAGCCCCCGAGATGGTATTTAATAACCCTCTACACGCTCTGACAGATATTACTCGATCCTCCGTTCGCCTGCGATGTGTTTAAATGTAAGCGATGGAGCGTCGGGAAAGATTTTAAATGCGATTTCAAATCGTTATGACATGATAAATACAGAGTTCGCATTTTTATCGTCCGCATTTTTAAGTTCGAATGGGTTGTAAAGAGACGTTTGTAAGTGACGTCGCCATAAATGTCGCATCGGAGATGATTGTCATAGCAATTTCCGGGACCGATTGCGGTCCAATGGTGTGAATTATGTCAGAAATTTCTTGTCACAAACAGCTGGTGCTTCGCAATTTGCTGATGGCGGCATTAAGGTCGGGCAAGTGCAGCGGTCTACATGGCGGTCCCCCCGCGCCCGCCGAGTGTCTCCCGGTACACCCTGCGGCACGCCGCCGGAATTTGGCGGTGCGCCTTGCACTTAGGCTTGCTACGGAATTTAAGCATACACATGTATCGTATAGCGTGGGAAGCGTAACGTATTACCTTACAAGCCGAGCGGATATTGTACTCGCTTGTGTGGCTTCCATCCTCTCAAACGGTTTAATAAAATACAAAATACATTGAACAGATTACATGAACGTACGGAGCAATAATGTAAAAGTAAAGCAAAGAGATTTACCAAGCGTGGTACTTACAATATACCCTTACTACGCGTGACTATAATGTGATTATAACGATAATTAAATGTTATAATGTGTTAATCTGTTAAGAACAGCACTATTATTAATTGATCATCGGTTTTTTTTTATTTTAATAATGAAAGGAAGGTTTGTCGTACCTTGAAATTAAAAAATAAAATAGAAGACTGATATAAGAGATGACACGGTTGGCGTAGTGGTTTAAGCAATATGTCTTTAACGCTTGTTGTCACTAGTTCAATTTCCGTACGGGAAAAATACTTGCGTGTGATCAACAGATATTTGTTTCAGTCTGAAATTCGTGCAAAGAAAATTACACAGCTGCAATTGCAATCACGATACGGGAAAAAAATATTTTGCAGCTGCCAGCTAGGCTTTAAATAAAATACTTCATTAACATACTGGCAATGAATTATTCAATCAACACTCTGTAATCTTCTCTGTTATTAAGACGAATAGCGTGGCAATACACATATGAATTATAATATTACATATATCAAATGTCAAAAGAAAACAGTAACTGTTAGTGGTTTTTGAAATATAGTGACCGCGATTCTGTATTTCGTCCCTCAGTAATGTTTAGTAATTTATGTGGGACATAAATACACACACTTTCCGCTGTTCTTCCACTACACTACTAAGCTTTTAGTGTTTAGTTTCAACTCTAGCTATTTCCTATTAATGCGAGCCATTGCCGAAAAGATTTACGAGTGGCTAGTAAGTTGCTACGAAGTGCTACGCTACCGCTACGGATTAATCTTTTGCTACGAAACTGTACGAAGTGAGGCAAAGTGACGGTGTTTCAAATTCTAAATTGATTAGAGCAGTCGAAGGAGGTATTTCAAGAGTTTGAAGGCAGTACCTGGGGTGGAATAGTTCTGTCAGCGACTTCGGGAACTTGTAGCAAACACGCGTCACCTCCTCGCAAGAGTACTTGAATTGTTAGCGCACTATTATTGAGTTTATCATAGTTTATGAAGGCATGCACTTATGAAGCTGACGGCAACGCGTTACATTATCAAGACATTGTTACTTGAATCTGTTGCAACGGAATTTAATCATAACATGTTTTAAGCAATATTGTTATTTAAAATATTTGTATTTTGCATGCATTACGTGTCGCGTAGTTTGAAGCTGCACGTAGCGGTAATATGTAAAGTATGTCATTGTTTTCATAACGTTATTTTATGAAATCAGGAGTCCGGACTTGTGTTTATTGATGAAATAGTTTTTTTTTTAAATGTTGATCTAACACTATGCTTTTCTCCTGTATCGTGGGATTCTTTGATCCAAAAACGGGTCAATAAAACAGCTGCAAAGCAATACGTATACCGCCAGGGTTGACGCAGCTTTAGTCTGTAGGCACTATTAGAACGAAGTAGAAAGCTCAAAAAAATACCTATCATTTAAAATTTTTATAATTTATGTGACACGAGCAAATTCCATAAACAAAAGCGCTTCGAAATAATAACAATGTGTGGAAACTATGGGATGAACGCGAGTTAAACGGAACAATTATATTTAGAGTACACAACTACTGAGCTAGTACCTACTGGTGTTAATTCACCCGTGGTTCCCTCGAACTTATTTATACGGTGATACTCACCGCAGGCTATATCATTAATTAAGTGAACGAACCAGCGAACTGCTGTATCCATGTCGTTATGAAATGCTAATCAATGCCTTTAATTGTAGCTTTTTAGGGTTCCGTACCCAAGACTCCGCTGTCCGTCCGTCTGTCCGTCTGTCACCAGGCCGTATCTCATGAACCGTGATAGCTAGACAGTTGAAATTTTTACAGATAATGTATTTCTGTTGCCGCTATAACAACAAATACTAAAACAGAATAAAATAAATATTTAAGTGGGGCTCCCATACAATAAACGTGATATTTTTTGTTTTTTGCTCGATATTAAGAACGGCAACAGGTAGACACTTGAGTGTCGAATATTGAATAGATAATAGTACGGAACGCTTCGTGCGCGAGGCCGACTCGCACTTGGCCAGTTTAAAAAAAAAAAGTGTAGGTTTCCTATGAATGTTAATATTGTCGAAACATTAGTAACTTACATATTTTATAACATCTTTTCTAGGTAATGTAAAGAAAGAAACTAAATTTATTCAACATTGAGACATGACTACGACAAATAACGCTAGCTTTGTCTTGCTTACACAAGAAAACCAATTACGTAAATATTTGACAATGGTGCTAATTCTCTTGCACACGCTCTAAACTAATTTAGACTCACTATCTCTCTTTCTAACGGACATCATAAGAAAAGGATAGAAGATTTTTAGAGCTGTCAAACTAGTCCATTTGCGTGATATCAACGAGAATTTAGTCGGCATGTCATAGAGGTCTCGTCTAATTTCATGTCAATTGCAAGGACGTAGACTAATTTGACAGCTCTAAAATTTGCTGTCCTTTTTCAATGGTGTTTATTAGAAAGAGATATAGTTAGACTAAAATTAGTTTAACGGGATGTACAAGAGAATCAGCACCAATGACTAACATAATATTTATGAAATGTGTGCTTTGAAGCACGCTCATGCCGGAAGGGTCACTAACACCATTTCAGCATGCTACGTAGTGTTTACTGAGTTTTAGATGGAAAGGGATTTCAATACTCAATACTCATTTATTGATAAACATGGTTTATACGTCAATTGAAAATAATGTTATACATAATTCGTAATAATTATCTGTCATCGATTATAAAATTCGATTAAATTACAAATAATAATAATAATAATTATATGATGTCAAAAATGAAAATTAATTCCACTGGATGGAGGCAAGAAAATAATTAAAAATATGTAATTTAATTGGTATTATCATTTGCTAGTTAATTGCATTAACAACCAGATTGGGACAGTAGAAAAATACATAAATAATTATATTTCCTCATTGTGATCGAGTTATATTATTATTAATCTAGCTAAATTAATTAAATTTTCGTGGACGCAGAGGCAATTAGCGCATTTGGCTAATTTCACTAACACTAGACCGTCTGTTTGGTGCAAACACGGGTTCATTGTCCTGCCTGAATTATTACGTACGCTGAAATGCATTTAAAGTTTATTTTTACAGTTGAGAAAATAAGAAGAGCAATTCTATTTGTTAAGTATTAAATAATTATGATATTATGAAATACTTGAAACAACCATTTTTTATATTTAAAATGTTAATGATGTAATAAATAAGACTATATAATTTATTTATGGGTTAGAAGTGTGCATATTATATTATATTACGAATAAAAATATATTGTGCTAATATTTGTTATAGTCCCCAAATTTTCAATGTAACCTGTTTCCATTGTAAATTTTTGTGTGTTTAAATAAAGCATGGCAGCAGGCGGGGCAGGGCGACAGAGGTTAGAGGGTGGGCATCATCCCGCGGCCACTGTTTACATTATACCTATTATATTATTATGATTTATTGCTCAATCGATGCGCCACCCCCAACCCCAGCCACTCGGGTAATTTCACCGAAATGTTGCTAAACTTCATGTACATAGAGGAATTTCAACTATGCTTCAACTTTAAAGGAATCAGATGCTTTGATACGACGAAGGTACTGGTAAATAGTTTGTGTAAAAATAAAGTGGAATTTATGTCAGGATGAGAGCCCAAAATAATATGCTTTGTCTCGCATAAGTACCGCCCACACTTATGAGTCGTGTGCTGATATGATGAATATTAGATAAAATAACAATACTCACGAAAAATGAACTCAATTAAACAAAGGTCTAGATTTGAACTTAAGATTATAAGATTAACAACAAGTGATTGAAGCTCAGAAGCCCAATGTTAACAGAAGTTTCGAATTCATTCAACAATGCTCAAATTGGAAGTGCATAGTCAGAACGTACACACAGAGACAGAAGGACGAATGCATTCAGAGAGATTCGTCAGCACCGCGCCGCGCCGCGCTGCTCTTTGAATATCACACTGAAATACCTCCCTTGCGCTATACGTACTTCATTCAGACTTTGTATGCTGGTTACAATATTTGAATCATAGAATATAACCTAATCAATGTACATATAATAAAAATCAATGTGATATTGCTCTTTTAGAAATTACATTAAAGTTTTTACACTTTTTTTAAATGAGCTCTACTTTGTCCTGTATCGTGGGTGACGTTACTGACATACAATTTCACAAAGCACAAGAATTCAGACAGCAATGAGTATCTATGAATCACATAAATCTTTGTACCGAGCAGGAATTGAATCCGCGACTCCAAGAGTAGAAGCAATGCCAAAGTGTCGTTAAACTATCTAATAGGTAAAGGTGCAATGTCAGTGTATTGGAGACATGAAACAAATCCTTTCAGTTTTGACCTATTTAATTTACACGAAGGCTGCAAGCTTTGAATTGAAGCGCGTTGATAGAATTCCGTACCGGGTACAAATCACAAAACATTCCAATCCCTCCGGTTAATTGAATCCTGTAGGCCTTCATTAGAGATGGCGGGGGGCGATTCGACAAAAACGAACTTTTACGGAAAGGAGAACGTCGGCGTACGGACAAAAACCACAAATGACATTCGGCACGCGGTGGCACGGATCGAACAATTACGTCGCCGCGGCTCATGCTAAACTTGGCTTTCACACTTCAAATATCGTCGCTCCTTCATAAAACTTTGCGTACAACTTCTTCCTGCGTGAATTATTACATGTTATACCAATACGTAAGTGCATAACAAACTTTGACTAAGTGAAAAGATGTCGACATGCTTACTTATAAGCTCACTGCGTGTAATTCCATGTAAGTACGAAATACAAGAGAACAGATATAAAGTTATGTTTTTTTTTAAACTTTCTGAAAAATCCTACCATACTAATAAGTCTGTACTGCCGAATAGCGAAGAGTACCAGCTAGCGAGCGGACATTTATTTCCTCAAAATAGTCAACTTTGCATACGACTGAAAGTTGCCCAGGCACAGCAGTCAGCGGAGTAGTTGAGATTCAAAAGAATTCCAATATCTCGATCGCGATTTGCTAAGACGAGGAGTGCGCGCTCGCGGGCGTGTAGTAGTGCGGCGTGTGGCGGCATGAGTTGGGACGGAGTCACGGAGTATCGCCGCCGCAGAACTTCGACATCGGCCATTGCTGAATATGTTAATGTCGGAGACGCCACGCTCGCTGTCGCCGCAATATTGTTACTTTCAATTCGCAACGCGCCCGCCTCATCGTTAACACATTCCTATTGAGTTTTATACCGAAATGGAGCTCAGCGGTTTTATTGCTTTGGTTATGCAAATTGAAAAGTACCTATTTGTTGCTTATACAGGGTGAGCTTTTGAAACGGAATCCCTATTGCATTATTACTAACAGTTAATCTTCCAGATAGTAAAAAGACCCCAATGCTTAAAAAACGCAAAAAAAACTTATTTTTTTAAATTTTCGGTTAAAACAAAGAAAACAATAGTTTGGACACATTTTCCTTATACGAAGTAACTTAAGAAAAATGTGTCCTAGTCGATTAAAATAATTCTTATGTTATCAAATCTTATGAAGGTGAGTTAATAGATAGATGAGGATAGAATAGAATATTCTTTATTGTACACCATTGAAATATTAGAAATCATTACCAAATCTGATTAGTTTAATTCATCAAAGGTGGAATTAAACACACGCCGAAAAAGTACGAGTGTAGTTGATCAAAATATGCAAATATTAAGCTTTATATTAAGCTGAGGCTTCATATAAAGTTCGTGAAGCAAATAATCATAAAAACAATATACTAATAGGAACAATCCGTTTGCCATACTAGAGAATGTCGCAATGCTCGATGTCGACTCGCATGACAGTTCACTTTGAAAGGATTTCTGTATTGTGCAGTAGATTCACAAACACAGGTTTGTGCGGTCGTTTCTAACTGTACAGTCACGACCACAAATGTGACACACTTGTGTTTTTTATATTGCCAATAAATTGTTGCCTGATTAGTATAGTTCTAGCAATAAATGTATATCTATTTGTAAATGGGTTTGTTCTACTATCTCTGTTACAAAACTAAGGCTTTTTTAATTTTCGTTGCGTTTGTTTAAAAGTTTCTGTTTAGATCTTTGTGCTTTCGACTGTACACAATTCACTCACGACATTCGTCCTCTCAATGTGCGCAATACTGTCGGCTTAACTAAGTTTAACTCGTTACGAATTAAATTCAATTAAATTTTATTAACGCAGGTAGGCTTCCAGTATGGAGCAGGGATTATTTGGTAATTTGTTGAATGCGATGCGACTGGAGCATATAACCTATCTAAACTAATGAAGGATTCCCAGCTTAACCAAGATGTAGTGGAGAAATATTATAGTCATCAACTCTATAGATTTTTTTCGATATTTAATGTTCGGAGGTAGAATTACACTAAGATGTTTTGTAACAGGAAAAGAAAATATTAAAAAATCACATTTTTTTACAAGTTTTATAAATATTTCATCCATCCTAACTGATAGTAGATATTATACCTAAATGCGAAAGTAAGTTTGTTTGTTACCTCTATTCACGCCTAAACCATTGAACCGATTATAATGAAATTTTGCATACACGTTGTCAAGTGCACAGAAACGGACATAGGGTACCATTACATAGGAAAAACCACAGAAACGTTCTTTATAAATAGCGCCACATATCTTTCGAATCGTGATTGAAATTGAAATTCTAAATTAACGCGAGTGAAGTCGCGGGCAAAAGATAGTATTTTAATAAAAATACACGTCAAGATTGTTTTCGTCTATGGAATTAATTAAAACAATAGAGTATACGAAATTAATTTTCAATGACGCGTTGATATGAGACTTATTTTATGTATGGTATTATGTATTATCTGTAGGTAAAACTAAAACAAAAGATTTACTTATTCGTATCTAGAATATACACGACTAGAGCCTAGAAATTAGAAATGAAAACTGTAACAATTATTGTAGGTACTAAATAGGATATTTGTAACTTTTATTCTAAATATATTTTATTTTTATAAAAGCCAGCGTGGGTTTCACTTACAAACAGAAAATGCTTTAAAAGTAATTGAACATAATCTGAGATCTGTTGAGCCAAAATGTCACAATGAGAAATTATTTTTGCTTTTTCGTTCAAATAAAAAAGGATTTTGGGGAGTAGAAACAATGGGACATGAAAATGTACAAATTAGAAGTTTATCTTAGTCCTGTGTCGTTGTCGTGGTCGTTATACATAGCAGTTCTTATTTCAAATTGTTATAATCATAATTATGTCAATGCTATATCTTGTTAATTGTCAAGACTGACTACCTATTAATAAGGATATGGAAAATTATATTAATAATAAACATAAAAGTACAAAAGTTACCTCAAAATGCGTTACAATAATTTATGATTTTTATTTACACAATATTATACAACTTCTAACGAAATAAATGAAGCAGATACCTTAACTAGTTTTAAGGTTTTTCATCTAGCAATTAATAATTATTTTCGAAGATAATTTGAAAATTTTGAAGTTATCGCTAAGAAGAGGGCTGGAAAGGACTAGACAGGCAAGCTGAACGTTGGTATTCTGAAGCGCTGCCTGGAGCCTCTACAGAACGTCTCTATCAAAATCCCGGAAAATTACGAAGGGTTAAATACAGTTTACATACCTACACATCATTATAGGCAATGGTATTAATTTCTTCTGCATCGCAGGTTAATCAACTTGTAGATTCTTTTTTTTTGATAAATATTAATTTCATTTACGATTTTTAGTTTTAGTTAGTTTATTGTAATCAATTCTAATCACAATTCTAAGCACTAGTTTTGGTGTAAGGTTTCGAGCTATTTAAATGAGAACCTATAAAAATAAGTAGTTAAGTATCATGACATTTGAAGCTTAATTTTTCGCAGTAGTCATTCTCTTTTCAAGGGCATTGACCCGAGGCAGCACGTGTAAGTAAATCCAACCCTTCAGCTACCCCTTTTACTGCGTATAATATATCGTACTTTTGCCCTACAAGCACTTTAAAGCTGTTTTCTTTTTACAGTTTTCCTGTACCACTAGGTACCTACCATTAAAACCATGGGAATGGGACTATCCCATTCCATTATTGGAAGTAATTGGAAATACAGAAGTAGGTATACTTTGTATATAATATCGACTAACTGGCTGGTAAAAGACATTGACGGTAAAGACATAAATATAGGTACTAAGTTTAAAAAAACAATAGTAGATTTAAGTCGATCATACAGATAGAAGTCTGTTACATACCATGACGGCGTTTATCTTGAAGTCCATGTGGTTCTTGACTTCGGCAGCAAGCTCTCGCACCAGCAGCAACCCATCCTTGCGGACCACGTCCACGTTGTACTCGTGGTATTTCTGTACATGATAATATTGTAATATTAATACAAGTTGTTTAAATTAATAATAAAGATCTGACTTCAAATCTGATGCCGTAATTATTGGGCTAAATCAAATTAGCAAGCGAAACTTCACAGACATACCTATTAGGTACTATGTATTGATTATTAGATTAGGTAAAAAGAAAAAAAAGGTTTTGTTTCGGCACTTGGTGATTGGCGTAGAACAAAATAAAAAATATTTTGAATTTATTATGATCAGTGGTCAGTGACTCAGTGCTTTTCTGACGCATGGGAATGTTATATCTGGATAGTTGACAATCGATATTTTAAATGACTCTATTTATTTGTCTTATTGCCAAATACATAGTAGATAGCAATTCGACAAACAAAATCGGCAAACACTGAAGCTTTGTATGTGTATATCTATGCAGTACAGACATAACCGGCAGTGTTTATTGTAAACATTGCCACCGAGTTATCTTTCAATATCAAAGTACCGATAATAATATAAAACAACAATAGTTCACAGCAAATAGACTAGTACAAGTAATATCTGCGTAGAGCACGCGTAATTTAATGCTTTCACGAGCACAGATAAACATTGGCAGGCATGTAGCGTTCGCATAATTTGTGAAAATGACAACAATCGTGTCGCATTCGCGCTACATTACGTGTTGAGTTATTGGTTCCCAACATGGCGGGGCGGCGCGGGGTGAACCGCACACGACTCGGCCGAGACCTGTCAAATTTAAAAATGGAACGAACACATCCGGAATTTGGCGGATGCTGGCTGCCAAATTATTGTTATTCGGCAGAGGCGCCCGCTCCGTGCTGCCTTGTTATTGAATTTTGGATGTGCCCGATGTCGCCTTTGTTGTACTATCAAATCTAACGAGATGCGTCACTGTGCTTATAATGTTTTTTTATTAACGTTTCCACCGACCGCTTTAACTAAAGCGTCGCTTATCTGTTACGGAGCGTGAGCCTGCAATAACAGAGTTAACTCGGTGCATCTCATAGATTAACGATGAGCGAGAAAGTGAAAAGAAATGGACCTTATTGATAGGTGGTAATACATTTTACGGATAACCGGCAGGCGTTCAGTCAATAAAGTTCGTTTTAAGGGTACCATCGGCGGCGGATGGGAAATGGCGGCGCGCCATAGAGACGTCCGTCCGCTGCCCACCATGGCACTACCCTTCATATTACATTGTCTTCAACGACACCCGGAGATCCCATTTAATCGATGGCCTACTTGAGTTTATATAAAAAAGGGGGACTAACTGTAATGCAGGTTTGAATACCTATTCGAATCGCAAAACTAAGATTATTATATTTATTCCATGGTTAAGAAAACATTAACATTTTATACTTTCTCTAAACGTCGCCGCGTCGTCAGATTAATAAGTACGTGTTTCATAAATAAAATTATTTATTAAAGAAACACGATATTGGCTCATTTTCTAATACCTGTAAAACGTTTTATCCCAATTTATCAGGGAAAACGATATTAATTGAGCAAATAGAGTGGCGATCTAGTAAAGGAAGGGTCGCGGCCTGAGCGGCCGACGGATATTTGATTTGATCCCGCCCTACACACGCGGTCTATTTGTGGACCACTAGGGCTGGCAACCTTGCCTTTGTTGGTCAGTATTATTGTCATTCGGATAACTTAGATTAGAATCAGTTTAAGATCTAACGTAGGTATGTTTATAGCAAAGAGGTGCTGTATTCATCTCGCCTCTTCGATACTCGAATAAAGATTTTAATTAATTTACCTCAACACATAAATTACAAAAGGTAAAATCAGGTTCTTTATTAAAAAGTTTTTCAGTATCTATAAACAAAAATGTTAAGTACATTTTGTTTATCGACACTTCAAAAATTTTAAACAAATTTTGAGTGAGTTTGGGGCGAGCGTCTCACCGGAGGGTGAATTTACTGACCCTTGGGCCTTTCCCGCAGACCTGCATTATGTACGGACGGAGGCTGTTGATCGGCTCCCGTCGTTTATTATTTTAATGGAAGTAGGCCATTTAATATTAAAGATATCT
Organism: Protodeltote pygarga; assembly: GCA_936450705.2. Classification (NCBI taxonomy): domain Eukaryota; kingdom Metazoa; phylum Arthropoda; class Insecta; order Lepidoptera; family Noctuidae; genus Protodeltote; species Protodeltote pygarga. The sequence continues at coordinate 5,289,520 of OW388249.2, read as the reverse complement.
TTCGAAAATACGTTAATAATTCACAAGAGGCTCACAGATTGAATGACTTAACCGTATTTTCGCTTCTATTATATTCTATTTCTTCGATTTTTTTTTACAAAGAAAAATCACAATCTATACATATAATAAAATCGTAACGAAGTATGTATGTAATTGATTGGCGCGAAAACTACTGGACAGATTTAGTTGAAATTCGGCAAATATACTTTTTAAATTCTTAGTCAACTTATAGGGTATAAATTATTACGTTTATAATTATGGGGGATGAGCAGTATTGTAGTAAGCAGCGTATTTCTAGAATTTGCTGCAGAATTGTTGTTGTTGTTGGGAAAAATATTATTAAATTTCAATTTACAAAATATTATCACGCTATATCCACAAGGAGCTAAACATTACATAACATAACATAATAATATCTTTTAGGAACGATTATTTTGTCTACATGTCAACAGACTTCATAGCCTTCCGGTCGGGCGAACGCCTTGGAAGTGTAAGGCTTTGGGTTCGATCCCCAGTTCCGCAAACTTTTTGTGGATTCTTTTGTATTTTTTTTTGTCATTGAAATTAACATGTATTTTTGTGGTATTTCATTCTTAATGACTTTTATTACTTACCGGCTGAAACCCGAAGGAAACATGCTTTATAATAATTTTTCAACTTATAAAAAACGTATATGCAACGAGGTATGCAAGGATCGTAGCAAGTGGAAATCCGTTGTCTCTGCCTACCCCTCTGGGAAACAGGCGTGAGTCTATGTATGTATGTAAAAAACGTCACCACTTTAATTTGAAACATTTATAAAATTTGTATTATTTAAAACATAGTGTTCTAGATGGCGTTAGAGTCTATTTAGATCAGCGGAATTCTTTTTTAAATATTTCAATTTGAAACCCGAAGGAAGCAACGCGCATCGTGTGGGATTATACTTTTAAAAATTTCAGCTTATAAAAAAAATCCGCTTTAATTTGAAGCATTAAAATTATTATTATTTAAAACATAATGTTTCCTTTTTCTTAACTAGATGGCGTTAGGAGTCGATTTAAATCTGAGAAAAAATAATTTTCTTGGATACTCCTGATGGGACAGGAAAAATATTTATAACCACTGGCATCCTTGCAGGGAGGCAGGGCAAAATTACAATTGCAGTAGCGTCTTCGGCGATTACTGCCACGTTGTTTTCTGGTGACAAAAGAGCGCACACCATGTTTAGGATTCCCATCAATTTACAGAGCAACGAAACACCTGTTTGTGATGTGTCACGAAATAGTGACAAGGCAGGCATTTACTTAAGAATTGTTCTTTGATCGTATGATGGGATGAATGTATAATGGCAAACAGAAAAGCAGTTGATGCGGTACACAGAACTCTAAAAGACATCCGTAGGAACCAACACATAATGGGTGGTGTCACAGTTATGTTCAGCGGCAATTTCCACTGAACGCTGCCTGTGGTGACGCGAGAAACTGGGGCTGATGAGGTGAATGGTTCTTTGAAACGATTATTTTTATGATCCTGTATTCATAAGTTGAGCTTGACAATAATTATGGGCGGCTGAGTAGGAATCCACATGCTCAAGAATTTTCCAACTCAAAACGCCCAAAAATAATCAAGCTGCAGCAATCAACGGATGCATTCTTTTATAAATGAAAGGGAATGAAGTGTTTTACACATTTATAAACACTGTTGTCAATCAAGATGACGCCACTCATTATTCTGTAAAATTCCTGAATTCCCTCACTGCAAGTGGACTTCCGACGGACGTCATTAAGTTGAAGGTCGGTGTCCCGATTATGCTTCTTCGGAACTTAACGCCTTTGAAATTGTGTAAAGGGACCTAGAAAATGATGGCCTGATGGCTTAATGTAAATTATCTGCAAATCATCAAGGCGCAAATTCTAACGGGTTTCGGTATTGGCGAGACAGTGTTTACACCATGTACCACTAATTCTCCACATTTATCCCTTTCAATTTAAGCGAGTGTAGTTTCCTGTGGGTGTTTGTTTCGCCATGAGAAGTCTGCGAGTGTCGATCTCAGGACCAGCTTCTCCTCACATAGACTGTATGTCGTTTGCTCTCGGGTCACCAGTCCTGACTCTCTGTACATTTTAGCTCCCGAGAGCAAAACTACAAACAAAGTAATCTGTATGTTTTTCTAAATATCCTGGTTCGGATTTGATATTGATACGAAACTTTTGTTCTTTTACATAGGTTTTTCGCTTTATTAGGTCAGAAATTATGCAATAAAATATGCGAAGCGCACTTATAACTTTTTCTTTTGCCCTATACATTAGTAAGACTTAAATATAAAACTAATCTTTGTTGGAATAATTGCTCTCAAATGTGCAAAACATATACAATACAATAGGTATATTTAAAAAAATCTCTCATTCTCTCCTGTGCAATAATTATTCCCACATGATAGTGGGGTCTGCTTTTCGGGTTTTTCGCTTCCCCTTCGCTCTATCCATTGCATCGTCCTGGATAATGTTTAATGGCAATATATAATGTTTTCAATAATAAATATTTTGGATAATTTAAATGTTTATGCACATGTTTTGCTTAATAAGAAACTCGCAAAAACAACTGACTTGGGCGGACTTGAACTGTCATATCATAACATTACTAATCTGCACTAATAAAAGTTTGTGAAGATGTTTGTTACCTAAACACTTTTGATTTGAATAGAACTCGGTAAACATAAAAACCATATTTCCTGGATTAACAAAAAATATAAATTTTATCCTGGTTCAACATCCACGCGGGCGAAGCTGCGGGCAAAAGCTAGTAAGACAATAAATGTCTTACTAACAATCACTAACAATACCCTTAGTGTTAGCATGCCAAGTACGCCAATACCGAAACTTTAATGATCCGTATAATATTGGTCTAAATGCGAACTAACTACATAGGTATATTAATTTTTCACTTACAGAAATTATGTATGATATTTTACTCATATTTAGCAAAACTGAATGAGCCTAGTTTTTATGCAATATGTATAAAGTGTACTTTCGTATGCGTATATATAAAGTCTGTGACAGGTCGACATGGCCATCTGCTGATGACTTTAGTAGACAACTACAAAGAACGACGCAAATTCTAGGCAAAATATTTGAATTTATGATCGGTATAGGTAGGTATGATCTATTATTTTTTTAGCGAGTGATCGTATGACACAAATATGTAATTATTAATAAGCCTTAACGTGGTAAACATTTTCAAACCCTACTCGAATTATTGCTTAGTAGTATTTAATTCTTAATTTAATCAGTGGGTCGTCGTCGTGGAGCGGCAGGCATCACTGCGGCACGGCGCCGCGGCGTGCTTGCATAACACCCGGCCGGGCGCCCTGGGACCCCCGGACACATTGGCTAACAAGCAACCTAAATTCAATTAAGGCAGTTAATTTAATCCGCTTTGTGTGTCAACACCACCCTCGCGGACCTATGATTAATCCTATATATTCAACTAGTTATTTTAATTTATTGTAAGTAGCGGCTGAGGACACCACCAAATTAAATAAAATTTATCGAAACTCACCCCGTAGCTTATGATTTGATTTACCTAGATTTTGTGATTATTTCACATGATCAGCAGGTCCTATTTTTTTTTTTATATTTACTTCAATCTATGATGGTATTTAAGTAGGTTTAGTCTGGTGAAGTACAGCAAATTCCCTTAAAGGATTAATTCACTACAAAATGTTCCTAAACTGTATCAAGGACAGCTGAATAAACTACTATGTTAAATAATAACGGTAAAAACGCGGCGTCACGGTCGGCGGTCGGTCCGTCCCCGGTCCGCTAGCGTTTCTTGTCCTCAACCGACAGGATTTTCCACTCCTCCCGTCGCCGGTGCGTACAACGCACAAGGGAACTCCATTTGCCAACAAAAAATGTGTAGCAAAAGGGGCAGGATAGCCTTATGCTGTACAATCCTATGCCAATTCCAAAACAGACGAGCCAACGGGAAATATATTAGGTGGGCGCGCCTCTCAACACTCCCGAATACATAATGGAAATAAATAATGGCGGCGCGGAGGCCGCGGACGAAGCGATCGAATCAGTTTTCACCCCTTATATCGGCATGATGTATGAACATAGATGGACTTGATCTTGAAATGAAGTGAACTTATAGACAGTGTTTAAATAACATAAATAATAATATTATGTAAAATAAATGGACTGTAATTGAAACTGGTTTAACTTAACTCAGAAGACAACAGCCATCGGATCTTTTGTTTCGGACTGATTAGAATTCGCCTAAGGATGGGGCAGACACAACTTAGAACCTTGATTTTATTACGATAACAAATATCGAATCAAACTTGAAATCCTAAACCCTTGAAGCAAAGAGAGGGCAAAGATTAATTAAATAATATTGTAATTAAGGAAAAATTACATTGTTTTGTTTACATAAAATATCTAAATTTTTTAAAATCGACGTAGACTACATTGATAAAAGTTATGTATAAAAAACTGATGTATTGTTTCTTCTAGTGTAAGCCATTTTCTAAATCAGTTTCTAAAGTGCTCCAAATCTATCTGTTATTAAAAATCTCCATGACATTGATTCTAAAAAGCTCTAGCTTCGTAGGTATGCTATAGATGAGCTAGGTGTAAACTATAAAGAAAGTAAATATGAAAATAATATTTTTTTGAAGTTCTCTATGCACATTTCCTGTATAGCATCTGACTGAGCGAAGAATTTCATTTATGAACTCGTTAGAAAATACTAAAAGTGAAAAATTGCTATAGCTTATTATATTAATTAAATTTTTAATTTAGTAAACTATTTGCTCTTCTGGTATTAAACGCGACTGCCAAACGGGAGCTACTGGGTTAGTTATATTAACTAAATAGATTTAAAAAGGCCATATATGACACTGACAATAACAGTTGAGTAGATTGTTCATAAAAAAAAACATTCTAAAACGATGCGACGCAGCAGATTGCCGTCTCATCTGACTATCTGAAAGTGAGGGAATAGAGAATGCACTTCTAATGTGCAAACATTTTTGTACTATATTATCTTCTGCGTAATGAACTAATCTCCGCTCAGATTGTATGCTGTGACCGAAATTAGGTAAGGAAGACATTATTGAAGTAAGAAGTACCTACTACACCTTTAGTTTTATAGTTAATGCGATGAACTTCGAGTAATCTACACACAAACGAAAATTATCCAAAGGCTGAAGGTTTAATTCACCTTATCATCCCATTCAATGAACCTACCGTTAAAATGTATTACGCAGGTAATTTTCCTCGGGAGACACAGAGGCGTCCTCGCCAATTAAATTTTAATTGCGATGGCTTGCTAAAACGCCTAACTTTTAATACATAGCGGCGATTAATTAAAAATGTATTACTAATGAAATTGAAGTTTTCGAAAGCCAAGAACGAAGCGGGCCGGCTCCTTGGAATTTCATATTCTCGTTAGAATGTTGAGATTGAGCGTTCTGGAGATTAATTTCACTGTAAAACTTCATTTTGAATGAGATTATTGCAGCAGTGAATGCGTTTTTGAAATATTTTGACCGACATTTAATTATTCCGCGTTGCTACTGAATTGCTCGTCTGCAGTTTTCAATTTATGCTGTGGTATTAATTGGAATATAAAATTAAGAGTGGCTGAACATTACACATTATATTGTGACAAATTGCTAGATAGACATTATACTAGGGTCCATGATGATCTCATAGTTAATAAGTTACCATCTAAGACTCACATTGTGGAATGCAATAAAGTTTTTGAATTTGAATTTGAATACTGTGAATAAAATATTGTTTAAAAACTAAAACCCGACTACTTAAAATCTAAAAACAAACTTCTTAGATTTAAAATAAACGAATGGCGATTCACCTGATGGTAATTTAAGTTCCTGAGCATTTAAAAAAAAACGAACGTTTCCCAGCTATTTCTACGAGTAAACTGAGCATATTGCATATGGTTTGCAGAGAACTGATTACTCATATTTGCTGTCAGTAAAATATTGATATGTAGGCCACGCATCCGATTATAATGAAAACCCAAAAAGCTTAAATTAGTAGTACATATTACGGACTAAGAGCCTTAAAAAAACATATCACTCTTCATCACTGATTAAATTACACCTGTCCTTGTCATTTGTATGCCAATAAATAGAGATGGCAATTGACTTAAGTAACCTTTATGTCATAAAACTTTAAATCGTCGTTTATAAATAAGGGGGTTAGTGTTACATTTAAGCCTGAGATCATTAGACACAACACTTATTACCCAAAATGGCTAACTTGTATAATTGTATCGTTTCGACGTTCTCGAGAACATTACTTCTGCAATGCTACCAAATAAATTAAGATTACTTCTAATTAAACCCTAACAGTAATTACGTTAATAAAATTAAGAGACAAAGCTTTACAAACTCTACTAATTTCAATTGTCCACTTGTAATCTTTTGAAGCGTCGCGTCGGTCTCCGGGCCGGAACCGGCGGTGGCGGCCGCAACTAGCGCACCCTGGCGGACTCGCGTCGAGTTTAACCTAATTTAATTGTAGTGTGAACAGTGAAGGCCTGGACCTTCACGAAGTAGTGGGTTTAGGTCGCTCGTCTCCTTTTATGCAATGTGGGACAAGGTAAGTATGAAGTATACAACTGAAGACATATATCATAATGTTCATATCGTCGCGCATTCCTTAAAAACAACACTTCATTGTTTGAAGTATTTTTAATATAAAGGGAAATATTTTTTTTTAAAGAAAAAACTCTTTTGCCATGATTATGATAGTTCGAAATCGGAAAAGTATATAAATTGATACTCCATATAATTTTTAATAATCTTAATATAAAAGATACTTTATATACCGAAATTCTATCCGAAAAGTATTATATCCAGAAGAAATAAGACGGGATTATTTTCTGTACTCCCAAACATTAATAAAGAAACTATATTAGAGAAAGCACATAGGAGTAAACAACAACAATAGAGAAGCTAATAAATAAATAAGAAAGTTAATAATATAAATGATTTATTAAAGTGATAGCGTGCGCGAGCAGAGCGGGGGCGGCGCGCGGCGCGGCGGCGATCAGACCGCTAATATTGAATAAGTTGCGATGCCCAAGTTTCTCCTGAACCATCATATTACTTGGACGGCCGCGATGTACACAGAATTTTGATTGTCTTATTGTGAGTTATTATTCAATTAAGTACCTACATACATCTTTGCTTAAATACTGTTATCCTATGATATGATTCTTAAAAAACGCAAAAAGTAATATACCATAATCTAAAAAGTTCAATTTTATTTTGTTTATTTATTCATTTATTTAATTAACGTTAAGTTTATTCTATTTTGATTCTTAAAAATAGCTAAATATATAAAATATTAAATACTTAATTCGGTGAAGTCTTAAGATAGTTAATATGCCAGTAAAGTGTTATAAAAGTGATTCTATAAGAAATATTCTCAAGTAGATCTGTTGTCAGTGTAGGTAATAGAATATCAATTAGAACATAAATTCCTATAGTTCCATTTATTCCCGCCAAAAAGCTCCTACTTCATTGGGTATTTATGCAGCGGCAAATGGTGTCTAGACTAAATAAATTATTTCACAGGCAAGTAATCTTAATACGTTATTTTTAAATCACCAACACCTAAATATTTTTTGACATTAAGGAGCTATACAGTATTTGAATAAATATGATAAGATACCTTTGAAGGCTTTGAAATAATGTGCAAGTTTATTTTGTATAAAAAAGCAGATAGTGTATTCGATGTGCTCATAAAGGATCACTTAAGGGTATGTAAAATACTTTTTACGTTTTATACCGATACTTATTTAACATATTTCAAAATTGCGATCCTTAGAAATATACAAAAAATTTTAAAGGATCCCCACATAATGAACATTACACATAGCAACTAATTGAAACCGTTAAGTAATCAAGATGCATCGATAAGTGACTAATACCGTGGTTTAGTAGCAGTCGCCAGCGCTGTTGTATCCCTATCTTTGGTCGGACACGTAACTGGGTCGCGGTATGTAGGGAGAGCCGGCAGGGGGCGCTAGGGGGCGCCACGGGAGCGGACTCCAAGTTTTTGTACGTACGCGTCGGACCGGCGATCCGGCTTACTTGCTACACGCTCTCGCGCCGCCTTCAAGAGGGAACCACACGTACCTTTCACGCACGACTCTCAGAAAATGGAAACTTTTTTTTGTTTTTCAGTTCCATTTTCCCTTGCAGCTTTTACTGCGATTGTAATGGATATGATATGTAAAGTTTGATTTTATGTATGCATTCATTTTAAGATGAAATTTTGGGGTACCTTTAAAGCTTCTATTATGATGTCTCTTTGTGTATAATATCGGTGAAAAATTATAGATTCGTCTTAATTTAAATAATACCATTATTACGTTCACGGAACATGCAGTATACTAAGATTAAGTTTTTGGGTTTAATATACTTTAACAGTTGTTGAGGTAATTTAATTTCGTATATACTTACGTTCTGTATTTGATTCATTTTAGTAAAATGCCTTCCGAATTCCCACAAGTCCACGCCAAATTTTAACGCCCAGTTTTTGACTCTGAAACAAAATGAAATCCCATTAAAATCCTGTCTTAAATGTTGATTGAAAATGCACTTACAATTTAGGTTATTATCATAATACAAAACTTAAAGAGTGATAGAACAAATGAATCAGTGCGTTCCCTGAAAAAAATTAAACATTCATCATAAGTCTGAAACACGTTAAGCATATTTTTCCACTTCGCCAACCACCCCTTATTCGGTACAAGAGCGTTACTTGAACAATTTATATTTGTCGCGACACAGAACAAATGTATAGCCATCATTATTACGGGATGAGACCAATTTAATTAATGGCTCGGCCGATACCTGCCGCCGTCGGGTCGCGACTCAAAATGTATTACCATTAATATGGCGTTTCTGGAAGCTACATGATGTAAGTTCTTAATAAATTGATTAAGAAGGGAAGAAGTAGAAAGATTATTTTAGGATTTTTGTCAAGAAAAAACTTCTATTACGAGCAGGATTCGAACCTGCGATCTGCTCTGCCTCTGTCTATTCTGCTCGTAAATCTACTCGTGCTTTCGAAATTATTCTCTACATTCAACTGTTTCAGATTTACTGGAAGGCTAGCATGTCTAGTTTGCAGTTAGAATATAATGCAATTAGCTATACTGATGTAGTAATTATTGTTTATGTCTACGATATATAGGTATAAGTTATTATATGTAGGATTATACGTTTGGTGCTATTCTAATCGTTATACGAAAAACTTATTCACTAATGTACCTAAAAATAGGTATAAAAGTTTTCATAAAGACCAGTTATAACTCTTAATACTATTTATTTAATATTATAACATATAAAGTACGTGTAATTTAAAAAAAAGCCCGATTGCGTGAGAAAATGACGAAAAGAATGCCGGACCAATATACTTAGCTCATACTGTGCCTTAATAGTTATAATACCAATTACTAACATCATTATGCGACTTAAAACTATTTGGAATACGAGAACGCAACCTCAAAGCTATGTGAGCTCTTTGAATTTATTTGGATTAAAATTTTGCGAACTGACTCAAAAATACTTATTCACGTGGGAGAAATTCCAATTTGTATACATATTAAAACTTCTCTTCCCGTAGTTTAGTAGAGCTTAAACCTGTCTATCTATGCGGGATTATCCCCGTCCTGAGCAGTCCTGTAATGAGAAATCGATGGATACTGCACTAAATGAAATGAAGTACGAGAGACGCTGTCTAGACTTTATCCTTTAAAACTAGTCTAAGTAGTCTAAGACTTTATCCTTTTAAACAAGTCTTGTACAGGTTTGAATAATTTTGTATTTAATATTTTGTAGAATGCTGTTATAAATGTCTTAATTTTCTTTGTTGTACAGGGCTTCTCCGCCATGTTTGATCAGGGCTAATCTATATATCAGTAATAGGTTTAATGGAATTAAAGGAATTCGAACACACCATGTAGGTATCTGTTTCCATATGATCATTGAGAGAAAAATATTTACGAAAGGTTTTCACTTCTCCTTAGCATTAGGTAATGAAGAGATTTTTTCTAAATACTTTATCAAATTGTCTTCGAAGTCGGAAATGTTCTCTGCCCTACCCATCGGGTTTTTTATCATTTCTTTTTGGACCGTATCACGTACCCATCTACGTATTTTTAAAAGATCTCGCTGTTAACATAAGTAATAATAAAGGAAATGTAAAAGACGAGAACGGTTGAGCGAATTTTTGGGGAAAACTTCGTTCTTATTTCCTTATTCCGTTTCGTTTAATTCAAGTTGTTCCACAATGTCCTCATTAGCAATCAGAGAATGTTTCGCGGGCATTGTTCGCCCAAGTTCGGCCGTCACCGGCACCGGTTCGGAATTTAGAATTATTTAAAATGTTCGTTACGGTGGCCGGCAGGTGTGCGGCATGCAGCCGGCAGCCTTTCGAGCCGTTATACGGGCCACGGCGATGGCGAAGCCTCCGGCATTCTTAACGAAATCACTTTTTAAGACTGTAATGACTAGGTTGGTGGCTTGTACAAACTTGTATTTTTTTATGATTATTATTATCGTAAGTATATACGTACTAGATAACTTGTACAGATCAAACGATCTTCATTAATCTCCATGTTTTGATAAATTGTATATTATTACGATTGTCAATTTATGTTTTCTATTACAAAACATTGTGTGTTGTTTGCAATGACATATGCTAGACATCTGCTATTGGAAATTTGTGATTAGTTCGCAAAACGGAGAAAAGGGTCTTAACACTGCAGTGATCCGCTTAAAATATCTTGTTACTGTAATCGGGTTAACCCTGGCGCTGAGCATAGGGTTTCATCGGCCTTTGGGGTAAACCGATTTACGATTCACCTGAATTTAATATCATTCCATTGCTTATGACAAATTTCTATCTATGATACTGTAACTTGGTAGAGGAACAACATAGGATAATTGATTTAGCGACATCAGAGAAAGACAGAAGGGGAGGCCTATGTCCAGCATTGAACGTCTACCGGCTTGGCGGTTGATGATGATCTCTCGATAAGGCTTTTTATTTAAAAAATAATATGTATCCAATTTATGATTGTTGTTTAATTAGGATAGACTGCCATTCTAAATACAGTTTAATTTATTATTATTCACCAGTAGATATGGTATGGTATGAAAGGAACAAGTCGAGATATATTCTCACCCTCGTTATTTCACAGGAAGTGTTGAATGGGTTAGCAAGTATCGTAATACGAAATATTTTTTCATTCGGCCGCACGGGCCGGATCGAGGGGAATTGGTATGAGTTCTCAAAGTTAATTCATTAGAGATGGAAAGCAATGATATCTCGGTTGCAGCAAGTCGATAACGGTTGTTTTATTAATCAGCGTCGGCGAGTGCTGGCAGACAGGGTGTCAGACGCGCTGCGCCCTTACGTAAGGCAGCCTCCGTAGTACGCGGCCGGCCCCTCGCGCGGGCCGCACCGCCGCCCGCACCCCCGCCGGCCCGATCCGACACCCTCCACCCCGCTCTAGATCAATACCGGAGCCGGCGCCTTTGACATGTGCCCCGCGCCGCGTGCCGCTCTGCAAATATTTACGTTGTGGAAACAGATCATAACTAGTTTCATTTGCCTGTTTGTACGCCGCCGCGACACACACCGACGCCAATAAAAACCAATTTAATTGACAAACGTCAAATTTATGTCTCTATTATCAAACACCATAGTTTTTTTGTTATTGTAATTCCGCTATAGTAAGTAGCTATGTACGGTAATGACGAGTATTTAGTCAACTTATATGGTATTTGATTAGGTCTACTTGGATTATTTAGGTATATTTGGTATTTATTTAGTTAGTTCCCTTTGAAATTAATTATGATGATGTACCCTAGATGGAATTGTGGTAACAGCGGCCAATCTCGATCAACCAACTAGTAACCAAAAAGTAACCAACGACGCACAAGATATTTTAGTGCACATGTGTGTGCGTAAATACATGGCACATAATCACATAATCCGATGGAACGGCGATCCAACACAACCGGAGAGAGATCAGGCGCATCACCAACGGCTTTACGTGCTTTTTAAGGCACGGATCAGGAGATAATTAATTTATAATATGCACATAACTTACAAAAAGTTATTTGCGCGCCTTGGGTTCGAATTTCGACCTTCGACTAGCCAGTTAACGTTAGAGTTGAAAAGCAGTTAGCCTATGGGTATGACCATTGTACTGCCAAGTCAAAGGTCGTGGGTTCAAAACCCAGGCACGCACCTCTGACTTTTTGGATTTATGTGGAATTAGAAACTAATTATCACTAGCTAAAACGGTGAAGGAAAAATATCGTGAGGAAATCAACACATCTGAGAGATTTCCAACGGTGTGTAAAAGCCATGTCAGAGGCCTACGGGCGGTTTAAACTCTGACACCAGGTTGTTCATCAACCATACAATGAAGAAGAAGAAGTTGATAACAGATTCAGAAGATAAAATTCGCCAAACTTAAACTCTATCTGAATTTTTGTACATTTTTTTAAAGGATCTTTTTTCAAGTCAGTATTTAATATAATGTTTCATTTCACTGCAAGATAAAACTTTTCTTACTCGTTAAAGATGATACAAATCGCTCTCTTGGTATAACAATTCTTTGTAAAAATAAGGCTTAACGTATTTTACTATCTCAAAACAGATAGCTTAACGTATCTTACAACACATAAATGAAGAAACTTAGAACAATAAAATAAAACTTATGTTTGACAAAAATAAATGATTTGTCTTGATTTATTTTTTATTTTACAAACTAAGAATTAAAACTGAAAATTAATAGTAATATAATATTTTGATTTGATTTGATAAAATACCATAAGCAGGCATAAATCGATAGACCGCTTTTTTAGTGATTTTTAGAAACACTAAAGTCAGAGGTGTGTTTAATGTAACTAGAGGTCACCTATTGGTTGAAATTCAACCGTTCTTTTTTTACATTTTTTTAATTATTTGTTAAACATTAAAGCTATTTACTATTATTATTTGTAGGACGGGGCTGTGCAGCTTTACAGCCATAACGCTTGATCTCTAATTATTATTAGAGACCAAGCGTTGATGTGGGCTAATTACAATAGATCTCTTTAGGTCGACGTGAGTATATATAAGTCTAACGAATGTCATTGAATCTTTTATCAACCAGTTCTACTAGGTAGAATTTAAACTCGCATAACTATCGACTAGTGAGCATCAACGACCACTACTGCCTGACTCTAAATGCTATGAAACCTAAAGTAGTTAAAACAAGAGTAATTATGACTGTAATTATTACTGTTGCCGTCAACCAAAGTGAAATTTTATGTTTAAGTAAATAAATGTTATAGCTATATTTATACCAGTGTCTATATGTTTTTCAGATTTTAATTCCATGAAATCTAAAAATCCTGCGACATCGTTTTAACTTCAAAAATAACGGATTTCTCATACAACTTTTTACGCCTTTTTATCTTCTTCAGGGAGGATTTTTCAAACAAACTGAAACACGTGTTTCTTGATGTTTAGCCGAATAGCTAAATATTAAGTTTTGTAGATTTAACTACACTAATGACTCTCATAATTCGATGGGGCAGCAATCCGACACACCGGAGAGAGATCGAGCGCAGGACCAATGGCTTTACGTGCTTTCCGAGGTACGGAGTAAGTGAATTTACGTAAAGTTAGAGGTGTGCGCCAGAGTTTGAACATGAGATCTCTGACTGCCAGTTAACGATCATACCACTAAGCTATCAATACTTATTAAACTACTACTAACTGGCAAATAAGAAAAAACATCATACGTAAGAAGAACATCAAAAAAAAATTACCCTTTCAACTGCGTTGAATGTCGCACTCGCTACACAGACGCCGTAGCACATGAATGCTACGAGAGATGCTACGGGCCTACGCCGTTTGTGTAAATTGTCTACGCTTCTACGAAACAGTTGATTAAGTTACTATTTAACTAGTACAGACTTTAATACTGTCATTAGAGCTTGTACAACATATAAATATCTTAGCTATTTTAACAGAACCTCTTCTGAATCATTAATAGAATTAGTTAACTTTATGTTTAACTAGCTGTTAGAGGCGCCTTGGGTTCGAACCTGAAACCTGTGACTTCCTAAGTCAACGGTCATATTATACCACTAGGCTATCACGACTCACATATCAAACAAACTATCGAACATGTGAAAATACATAGGTGCTTTCGCCACCTGTTTATGTGTGTCTCAGGTACAGACCCAAGGCGCCCACCTCTGACTTTTCTTAAGTTACGTACGTATCATAAATTAATTAAGTATCACTTGCTCTGTGCCACGGAAAGCACGTAAAGTTGTTGGGCTTGCGCCTGATCTCTGGATAAAGCCACTATTTTAGTTAAAGCCACCAGCGGCTCTTCTAATTGAGCTATCCGTAATCCTGCCTCGCTATCGAAATTCTCTTCTACATTCAACCACCTCAGATGACAGTCATGTCTAATTTTGCAGTTAGAATACAATACAGGGGTGCGAGTATGGATCTTTTTGTCGACTTTTTATCGAATCTAAACGTCAAGTTTGACATAAAGTTCATTAAATTGTGTCAAAATTGACATTTAATATTGATATATTTTCGATAAGAATTCGATAAAAAGATCCACGCTCGCGCTACAGATGTAAAGTTTTTTTTTTCAGTATTGTCGTTTCAGATTGCCAAATTGCGAGATTGAAAAATACGTAGAGTAATACTACAACTAATATTAAAAAACTAACACTAAAACTAAAAATAAATTGTGAAGAAAAACTTTATCTAAAAGACCGCTTCCGCTGTAACTTATTGTTTACAAATATTTTAAGTTTTCGTTTATATATTAATTAGAGTTAGTCGTAATATTATTTTTTAAGTATTGACATTCTTAAAAAAACTGAAGGACAAAGGTCTGTCTCTAACAGAGGACGATAGAAAAACACAACTTTTTAAAATTTACTTATGTGTTCTGTTATCAATTCTAGTTCAGACAAAAAAGTAGCTAAAGCTTTTATAATTAACTCTAACTTTTGGTAACGTAAACCTTTTAGTTTTTTTTTTACATTTCTATGGATTTTTATTGTAAAGACGTTTCAAATAGGTTCTAGAATTGTGTTCTTTTTTTTCTATGTATAGTTTAAGTTGTTGTATATTTAAATGTGTATTGTAAAAAGAAATCTAGAACTTTTTTTTTGCTAAACAAAAGAATTGGTTCTATTGAACTCAAAGTAATTGATTAATATGATTACTAGATTTTTTTAGTTGAATAGTATAAAAGTTAGTATTTAAAATCGGTGGGTATTGAGTTGAAAGCATATTGATGTAAGTAATTAAGGTCATAAATGTAATTAAGGCCCAGTGGTATGACCATTGGGCTGTCAAGTCAAAGGTTACAGGTTACATTTTACTTAAACTTAATACATATTTGATATCACCTTAAAGAAGATAAACATATTTTAGAATAATAACTTTCGTGAGTCATACTAACATATGAAATATTGATAAGGCTTTACTCATGAGGTCCGCGACGCCGCCGCGTATACACTTGCTCTTGAAAATGGACTCCGTTTAAGTTTGAAACTAGTCGGGCAATTCCCAAAACAATACGTGAGTAAAGCCGTTTCAATATTTCATAAGATAAACATATAATAAACATATACAACGTCTGAAGAAATCATTTGAATTGGTCAACAAATGACGAACTTATATGGATGTGAAAGTTGTTGGCTAGATAAAAATAGCACTTAATAGAAATGACGTCATTTCTACGTAAAAACGACTTCCATAAGGATTAAGCTGGACACAAATCCGAGATGAGATCTATACTTTGGTGTGAATTGTTTGGATATAAGTTATAATTTAATACATTATTTACACTAAATTTTAAGTTTATAATAAACATTCTACAGGTATATTTCTATGGGTACATGTTCTACGAGCCTGTGTCTCGATTCAAATGAACAAATAAAAAAATTACAACTGAAATATCAGTCACGTCAAGTCACTTCTTGGTTGCCAGACGTGACTTGATGTGCAATTCTCACATGATTAACTTATTAGATTTTTTACAAAAAAACATACCTACATTAAAAGGAATTGTAGAAGAAAACTGACTAAGAGCTTTTAGGTCGAGACGAGCATTACAGTTCACAGGTAGGCACAGTTACTGATAAAGTTCTAAAAAATATTATTTTAATATACCTATGTATAATTGTAAATATCGCAATATAATTAAGGAATGTTACAACTTCGAATATTGCATAAGTTAACGTTAATATGAGCAATACAGTGCATGTGATACATTTGAATAAGAACGTAACATCGTAACATTTGCATTGTAAGTTGCAATGTTACATATACGAATGTTCGCAGTTTGTAACTACAGCAATGCTCGACGTCGAGCGGTTTCAAAAGCAAATGTTCCACGGCCAGTTTGTTGAGCTAGCGTACTATTGTAATGTAATGCTCAACGTGAGTATTCTGAGTACTCTCCGGTAGACGAAAATAAAAATAGAGCAGAAACGAGTGAAACTTAAATTTACAACTTTTTCGTCTGCGATGTTTAAAATCTACTGGACAAGTTTTAATGGAACTTTCATTTATATTATCCTTAAGAGCTTTGAACTAGGCTAAATAATTATACGATGTGGACGAAGTTTTGTGATCAATCTTGAGAACTAGCCGAGGGACACCGACAGCGCTTTCATGATCATTTTATAGTTAGCAACCGAAGATACACACTGAGTTTTCTTATTTCTAATAACATAATTATTGCTTGTTAAATATAATTAATGTTTGTGTCTCAATCAAAACCTACTAAACTGATTTCACCGAAATGACAATGTGACTCATTCCTTAAAATCATTATGTCAAAAAATGTTGCCTGTACCTATAAAAAATAAAATATAAAATCGATGAAACTTGTTGAAACTTGATTAATTGACATTGCTACAAAGTATTGTCTTTTGGCGTTTTTAAACATGGCGTGAAAAAGGACATCAGATACTTTTAATTTCGACGAGTACTTTATAAATGAACACCAATGTTTTTAAAATGAAACTAACCAAATAAAAAAAACTGTGTTTTTAGAGTTCAAGCTTGAACATTAGTACATTTCCCAGAAGAATCATGATGAGTTAGAAACTAAAAACAGTACTAACTTGCTTTCTTGTCCGTTTGGTTTTAATGTCTGTTCAGCACAATAGTCCTTTTTATAAATGGTAGTTTAAAAAAATATAGTCATAAAATCATTTAATTATAAGTTAAAAATGTACTAATTATATGGGTATAAAATATTCCACTTCACTCAGCAATCCCTATGATAATGTTTTTTCAGATATTATATACCAGTTGAATATCATTTAAAAGAGCTAGCTTTAAGAGAAAAGAAATCAATTTTTTGTTAATTTTTATAACTCTTACTTTCGACTTATACCTAAAAATGCAAAATAATTCCGTTCCTCTATCACCGAATTTGAAAGCCAAAAACTCTGAAATAATTCTCCATAATAGCTGGCTTTTTAATGTTTAAAGAAAAAGTATAACAAAGTTTCAGTTATTTACACTTTTCGTGAAAAAAAAACTGTAAAATTTATATCTCTGTCTTACTCCTTAATTATTCATGTAAAATGCAATTAATTGATTAAAATTGTGTACCCTTCTTACTAATAGACTGCGCGAGTTCGACTCGCACTAGCCCGGTTAGTATAATTTTTGTACGGCACATTGCTTCATTCCAATTTAAAATGCGTCTTTCATTTTTGAAGGATGATGGAGTCTATCAAATTACTAGGTATTTTGATAAACTTCATCCGCATGAAATTAGTTTACCTATCACGTATTTACCAAACACGTGGAATTTTCCAGAAATCCTTTCTAATCTTAAGTGCTGAGAGCAACATACTCGTATATGCCAAATTCCAGTTTGCAGAATATATATTTTCAGAAACTTTGACGTATAATTCCTTTGATATATTTAGATTAGTTAGTGAGCAAGAGTAGTAGGAAATCTTAATGCTTAACTTTCACTTGAACAAGTCACAAGTCCATACGAGTCAAAACCCTAATTGTGTACATTTGAGCGAGTCCCGCGCAGTCAGCATTTACGCTACACTACGCACAAAGCACACAGATACGTGAACCACTAGTTATTATCCTTCTAAAAGCTGCATCATGCCTACATCGCGTTCCGCTGAGCTGTGTCCGTATCTCATATAAAGCTATTGTTTACAGCGTGCCGGCGATGCGTGTGAGTGAGCGGGTACTGCAGCTGCCCACGTGTTGCTTACTATAACAATACAGGTCAAGACGTATTAAGTAATACACCTACTATTACGAGTACAATTGGAATATACGTGCATATATAAGAATATATGTTTAGCTTTGAGTACTACGTACTACTCGTGCGTGATTGTAATGCGTTGTTTATTTACGTAACGCGTGTTTCTTATATTTCCGAAAACTGATTTAGTTATTTTCAAAAGTCAATTGGAAGTAATATTATGGTTATTATTTTGATACATAAACATTTGTGTAAAGTATTTATGGCATACTATTTACGGGGGTTACGGATGACTTAATTGCCACTAAGCGAATCGTAACCCCGTGTGCGAAGGGGGACTTTACTCAGTAGGTCGCGGGTTCAAATACCGCTCGTAGGTAATCGATTTTTTCTTTAAAAAAAATTTTGAATTATAGAACAATTTTCGTATATGGAAAATCTGAAAATATAATAAATAAAGAAGTGGGGGTTAGTCTTGCACTACATCAATCTCGAACTCATGCAAAAAAGATTTCTAAGCCGCTTTTTTTCCTGTCTGATTAAGGAATTTGCAACTTTTGCAAAATAAAAGTTAGATTGGAATTGGGTTCGAGTTCCAGAGTAATTACTCCAACCTTAAAAGTGTAAATGAATAGATATAGGTCAAAGGAAGCGTTTGTACTGGCTCAGCTAAGTCAAACGAGTTAACGACACCAGTTAATTTAATATTGCCCGAAGCGCGTGTGGAGTAAAGATCGCAATAACATTCAGGGGTCGGTAACACATTTGGCACATCGGGACCAGGAAAAATCCCGTCAAAATCGGCATTTTTTTTTGTCACACATTACATTAACTGACACTTTGAAATATCTCTTCCATATTAGATACAGTGGCTACGCTACAACCATTTGTCATAGTAAAATAGTACCGGCTTATCATTTATGTACTTGTATAGGTATTTTAAGTAAATGTGACGTGTGTTTAGCTAAAAATAAAACTGATGAGCGTGTTTTTATATTTGTGTAAACGAAATGGGCAATACAAAATCGTTTTAAATTAATTTTCTCTTTATTATCCTCGATCTTGATGTGCCAACTGTTTTGCCCGACACTATGGAGAAGTTACTTCGCTTCGAGCTCCAGAAACTATTTACTATACGGGTCTTTGATCCTAGAGGATGAGCGAGATTACGGGCATTATGCATGTAGTGCACAAACAGCGACTGTACGCTTTTGCGTGTAATTTTCTTAAATAAACGTAGCTAGGATTTTCTCTTATCACGGATGCAGCTTCAATTCAAACATAGAATTTCACAAGCACAAACGCCCAATCTATTACGCAAATATTTGTCCTTTGCGGGAGTCAAACCCACGACACCAAGCGCAGAAGGGGAATATCTCAACCACTCTCACTCGTATCGTCGTTAAACTAAAGACTTGTAAGGACGTCTGTAACAACCATTGTTTTTTTTCACCGCTTGCTTTAGGACTGTCAGTTAATAAATTTATAGCAACGGAACCCTGGTTGCGCGAGCACTTCTCGATTTTGATCGTTTTTTAAAAACCATACCGAAGTTATTATTTAAAAAAAACTAATAATAGTTTACACGGGTCGATATAGACTGTATCTCATGAACCGTTATAGCTAGACAGTTGAAAAGTTCACACATTATGTACTTATTTAAGTTGTCGCTATAAAAATAAATACTAAAAACAAAAAAAAATTAAGTGGGGCATGACTTTTAGCCGTTTATTGCTCAATATTATTAACGGGAACAGGTAGATGCTTGAAATATTTACAGAATATTTCTTGTATATTCACTTTAAAACCAATAATTAAAATAAAATAAATACTTAAGGAGGCTCCCATACAACAAACGTGATTTTTTTTGCTTGATGTTAATAATGTATGGATTTAAATGGTACGGAACCCTTTGTGTGCGAGTCCGACTCGCACTTGGCCGGCTTATTACATCTCAGCTCTCTTGTTATAAAAGATTTTTAAACTGACCGATATGTAGATTAAATGCAAAACTACTTTTGTTGACACCCATAAATTAACCCTCATTAAATATATAAAATTAAATTAAATTGATTTCATAATTTGAATCTAGTTTAAAAATAGTTGGTTATTAAAAGCATTACAAGGAAAATAACTGGTAACCATGCGACGAAAAATCGGCCAAGTCACATTCCCGTCACAAAGTCACAAATCCGTATCACATTTTTTTTTTATTTTGTTGTGGAAGCGGCCAAGTAGAAACAAAAAAAATACTTTATTCTATCTATTGTATCTTTTTCAATTAAATTATCTTTACTTCCTGTGCATTGTAATATAATATGAAAATCCTGATTTGGAGCTACTAAATATAGAGTACCAAACATCAACCTTTTATCTTCTTACTCTCAAATAAATTACCTTTACTACCAAAACTCATCTGCAAATAGAACGTACACCCCAACACATCGTTACACAGATTAATAAAACGCCCCAATACATTTAATCAGTAGCTCGGATTCGTAATTACTTTAACCGGAAATTCTCGTTAATAATTCAAAGTTTTTACAACCGTTTCATTGTATGAGCGGCGGGGGAAGGCCGTTCACGAGAATTGTGGCTCCATTTATCACGAATTGATCCATCTAGGAACTCTGAACTGTCACTTGTGAACTTTTTCGTTTAGCAAATCGCGAAGAAACGTCATTACTGAAATTCATCTGAAAATAAGAGTAAGCGGGGGGTGCGGGGAGTGGGGGAATATCGTTCTGTAATTGCCTGTCAATAAGCTGCTTAGCGATGCGGGGCACGTCCCACTTGCCCCACATACAGTTGCAATATGTAAGGTCTCATGCAAAAGATAAGACAGCCAGACATTTTTATTGGACTTTTTATCCCAGATGATCCCGAAGATAGACTATTTAAATACCGTAATTAAAATTTGGTTTGTTGATCGTCGTTTTGAAAGATACTATAACTGACAATACTATAACTGTAACTGTATAAAACAGAGACATAAGTCCATTAGCACCTTTATTTTCCTTTGCACATACTACACACTCACTAATGTGAGTAAAGTGTGATAAGTGCAAAAATAAAAGTGTGATAAGTGCAAAAATAAACAATGACAACAGTGAATAATTAACGTTTCTGACTGTACATGTAGTTACAAAAATACCATATTCAACTATCTTTAAATGTATCTAGCTCAAATTACATAATAAAAAAAAACTAAAATGCAAGTTAGGTCTATTATTGTTTTTCGGTTTTTATAAAACTAAGAACAATTAGTGATTTACGTTTTTTTTTTTATAGAAATAAAGACACACACATTAACACAATGATACAAAAGAGAATCAAAATTCAAAAAAATAAACATAAAGATAATGTTGGCCACAAAAAAAAACTGGCAAAATTATAACATAATGTGGTAACATTGCTACTACTCTTACTCAGAAAAAAATAGCAAAATTAGTCATCCAGGCTCTAATCTCTAATCTAAAAAAGCTATTAATTTAATATTATTCGGTGTTAACTTCTAATCCGAAGAAGAGAAGTCATAAGTTAGCAAGTCATAAGTTAAGAAGTTAACATGTTCAAAAGAAAGTACTTTTAAAAATGTGTTTCTAAAAATATCAAAATATTCTGAAAAAGACATTTATGGCCAATTTTACAGTCTACAGAATACAGATAGCCACTAGCTAAAACGTTAAACAAAACTTAGAAGCAGTGGAATACGGTCTAAATCTAATTTACTTGCCGATGCTACGATGCTACGACATTTACTATTTGGCGTAGCAAACCGTAGCATTCTACGCTACGGTTAGTTAGATTACTACGCTCGCAATAGGAGATGAAGAACTGATAGAAGTTTTACCATTATTATTTTAATTTAGAATGCGAAGGGTGAGGGGGCGGGTGGGGGTTGATCTAGCCTTTTGCCCACACGTTTTAAAGTAACTTAATTCTATCAATTATCTGTTGCAACTTGTATTCCCACCACTTTTTCCACTTCGAGTTTACCTTTTTAAAAGTGAAGATATTATAGTAAAAAAAAATGGCGCGAGTATTTTTGCAACAGGTGCAATAATACGATTGATGTACAGGAAAGCGGGAGGCCATGATATTGCGTCAATTTTTATTATTTTCAGTCGTATCGGTAAATCACGTGGAGATTTCGGCTGATGTAACCGGATAGTATTTATGTCACTAAAAGACTAAATTATTGCTCGTATAATGCCATATTTTAATGCAAGTAATCATTGAATGAAATGCAAATTTTAATTATGCGGTGAAAAGAATGGTAATAAAAAATAATTGTTCTAATATTTGTATGGTAGGTGATCATTTTGTTTTAAATGTTTATTCTCTGATATACACAAGCGTCTCTTAACTATAAGGATACAAGGTAAATATAAATGTAGATGACTTTGTACGGTGTCAAGGACGCCACAAGGACCACAGTCAAGGCGATATAGATCTCGGAATATACAAATTGTTACTTCTGACGCCCACATCATCGTATCGTACTTTTAATAGTACTACACGATAAACGAAATAAGACGAATTGAATAGTTGTACTATGATCGACAACTTATTCTACAACATCATTTACGTATGATTATATTTAATTACACGATTGGGACAGATTGATATAAGAACGATTGTTTAATACTTATAAATATACAGATTAACACATTTCATCTTTACGAGACAATTTACGGGTGAAATTGTGTTTATCATCTTTATTTTCAATGTCCTTACAGTTACCACTGCACACTGCTACGTACTGTAGGATATATATCTTTTGATTATTTTGTACCAAAAACTAATCATTAGTAAAGTTATGATTATATCTATTGAAATATTAACTAAAGATTCCTTTGCCAGCAGAAATTTTATAACAGAATTTCATCTTTAAAACTGAAACTTACAGATAAAATATAAATAGAACCTAGTATAGATTAAATTGGGTGTCTTATCCATAAGGTGGATAGTTCAATGCTACGTATTAAATAAAATTGCACAATACGTAAACGATTAATCTTATCATGTCTTGTTTGCTTAACCTGTGATCAAGAAATATTCATACATGTTAAATACCTATATATATTAAATATTGTTTTCGATCAATTCCTTTAGAATAAAATACATTTACTTATATTTTAGGAGACTGTTATTTTCCACACAGCACGTACATAATATTATAGTGTATAATTGTAGATTAGCGCTAGGTTATCTGTTGTAAGGGCACTTACTCATTATGTGGGATGTCTTCGAGCTGGTTGGCGACCGCGGCGGCCACGAGCAACGCGAGGAGCAGGCCCAGCGGCCTATGTGGACACATGCTGCCCATCAGCACCATCGCACTCCCCACATGACAAGGGCACACGACAACCGACACAGCACTGACCGCTCCTACATGGAGCAACACACCGTTCACACTACACTCTCCTGACAGTGTCACCAAGGGGCGTACGTTTGTGCATGAGTCATCGAGTGGTTGTGTCAGTCAGGTTAGGGACCGGGGCCGGTGTCGTGCGGGCGGGCCGCAGGCGAGGACAAGCGTGTCGCGCGCCAAGCTCGCGCCGCGACCCCCGCGCACTCCCCGCACCGCCGCGCCCCTCGCCGCGCGCCCGCACTGACGCTGCGCGCGAATCATACGCCCAATAACGCAGCGGCCTACTACTTATTACTGAGATTTATTTGCTCATACATAGGGTTGATGGTCAGCGACCGAAGCGAACGCCTCCGTGCCGCTCTATGTAAACATCCGGTGTAGTATGTTGACGAGTAGAGCTGTATCCAGCGCGCAGCCCAGAGACATGGGGGCCATGGAAGGTACGCTGATGGCGGCAGTGGTGTGTGCAGCACGACGACGGTACGGCTGGCGAGCGCTGGTGGTGCGAGGTTATGCCGGCTCGCGACACCGGCCGCCACGCACATGCGTGGGCAAGTCGCCAGGAAATCCTTTATTGATTCCCGCGCTCCCACTTTCTAAGGAATGTCGCAGGCGTTGCTACCGCCAAAATTTCGCCCTCCCACTATAATAATTTGAGCTAAGCGGATCACTGTACGCTTCGTAGATTGCTATCCTTACACCTAACGAATTTTAGGGATTTACTTACTTAAAGATATAAATCTTAATGATAACTTAGAATTTGTCAAATCAGGTAAATTAGGCGTTATTAGAATAAAAATAAAGGTATGGTAGAATAAAAATAAATAAGGTAATGCAGTGAGGTATAAATTTGCTATATAAATGAGCTCAAAGAAAAAACTTTTTTTTTTATAATAAGAAAATAAAATACCTACTACAAGCATAAGCGAGATATAGCGGAATCATCAACCGTCTTAATTATTTTCGTTGGTAAAGCAAACTTTCACGTGTCGTGTTCGGTCTGTCCGTAGATGGATGACCATTTGCCATATTTTATTTTAAGGCGTCTCCTTGCTTGGGTATAGAAGTTGAACTTAATTAATACTTAATTTGGTATTTGATAAATCATAGAGTTCGAGGCAAATCATAAGCTTTTTAAATTCCAAAAAATGGGTGGCCAGAAAGTTGTATCCACCAACACTTCATTATTGACTTCAGTATTAGTTATTTATTACCAGTAGTGCTATGGAGTATTTTAGCTCTCTTACTTCCATTTTCTTTATTTAGTTTAATTTATTTTCCAGAAGTCAATAAAATAAGGTTAAGGGTTATTCTTCGATTCTGATTCTGATTCTCTGATTTCTCTGGACATACAAAAAAAGCACGACTCCATTTTTCACGTAAAATTCTAATAAAAATCAGTGCCGGAGTCTTATATGATATCTACTTCTAATTTCATAGGTTTTCATGTTCTAGCTGTCAAAAGTGACAAAAAATTACACCAGAGTAATCACACGACATTACTCATGCAAGTCCAAATTTGCCCAAGTACCTAGTATATCGTTACGAGTGTTGGAACAATATTGCACAAGTTTCAGTACTTGCATTTTACGATATAAATACATAAATATTTTTACAATGTATGTATGAATACTATGGGAACACTAAAGTTCGAAATTTATAGAAAGAAAAAATCGATCGCGAGCGGGATTTGAACCCGCGACCTACTGGGTAAAGCCCCTAGTTGCACTGCCACTAAGCTATTCGTGATCCCGCCCGTGTTATCGAAAGTCTCCTCCTCATTCAATCATCTCAGATGGTAGTTACATCCACCCCTTGTAGGGAGTACTAGAGGGCATGTTCGTTTCACACACATATGCATACGGTGAAGTGCAAGTCGGACTCGCGCTCTAAAGATTTCGTTTCCTCTTGGGTTTTGACTTTTTACTAAATCTCTGTGCTACTCTCCAGTTGTCGTGGTTTTCTGGTTCAGTTAAAAATTACCTGTCAGCGTCTTTCTCAATTCTATGGGTTACCTACTCAAGTGTTTGCACAGCATTCTTTGATTGATACTCTCTCAAATGAAACTGACAAGTTTTACAGTTTAAAAGTATTTTATTTTCTCAATACAGTCGACATTAACTTTTGTGTTAACAGTAACATTCATAGTCACGAATTTGCGCGATAAAACAACTCATGTCATTAACAGATACATTCCTAAGTTAATTTTGTAATTTTAACAAAAACAATTAAGAATTATTTTCAAGTAAATACATATTGTACTCGTCTTCATTAACATTATTTACCTGTTCAGAAGATTTTATCGAGGATTTGAAAATTTACTAATGATTTTGTCTTTTAAGATTTTATTGTTGTCCAATCTTCCAAGATAATATAATTTTTTAAATATTTTTTGTAAATAAATGCTAAATAACACTTATTGTTGAACACTGGGAAAATAATTATATTTCTTCACTTGGTTAATTTTTTAAATACCTACAAAAGTTAATAAACGCCTTCATTTCAGTTACCTACAACCTATAGTTTTTCGACAATATGTCAGTTAAAATTGTATAAAAATAAATGATACAAATGTATGCGAACGCCGCAAGAGGGCGCTTCGTACGAGCACAGTACTACGCACTAGTGTTACAGCTATATTTACAGAATATCATTAAGTTATATAGGTACGTATAAATTAATATATGCTACTAAGTACTTTGCACAAAACGTTACATCGTAACTCATCGATCATAGCGTGAGGTCGGTATCGTGTCGGGTGTCGATGTACTTACGACGCGTCGCCTCTACTTTCACACAATACTGTGCGTTGATCTTTAAATGCAGTCTTCACAATTACTAAGTTTACCTAAAGATCACAACAATACAGTTAGGTATAAAACGTAACTAAGTAATCTCATAAATAGCCGACTAACCTATTGTTATAACTACCTAAATAATTTGTACAAATAATCTGAGATTTTCCACAGATTTTCCTGGTGACAGAATAATTATAGACATACAAATAAATAATATTATAAATTAATAATATTTGACCACAGTCTTTAGAGAAGTATAAATGTAACAAAGAGTTTGGAGACAAATGGAAATGTCTTTAAAATAGGAACACACGAACAAATGTATAGATATGAAGTCTACAAATGATATTTGGTTTTTATACAGTAAAGAATTCACTAGTTCTTACACTGGACCATATCTATACTGAATCACAATATAGAAGTACTAGTGCCCGCTATGGAATGATTTCAGTACCATTCTGTAATAACTATCAGTAGCTTCACATTATGTTGACAATAGATACTAGCACATCCATCATGCACCGATTACAATATAGCCTCCACTATATTTATATGAAGAGTTAACTTAAAATTACAATTCTCGTAATACTGTCTTAAGGTACTGATTATAAGCGGTATTGCCAACCTTAAAACATGTTTTACGTACGATTGCTCAGCTTATAAGAGATTGAACTCCATAACTTTTAGGTAAAGATGTCAAATTCGTAGATCAAATCATTACATACAGTATAATTAGTTGCATTAATGCAAGTATTACTAGGCATCACAGCGTGTTGACACGTTGTGGATTGTTGTTCAAGTGACACACAGTTTGAGATAACTCGTATCTTCAATGTCGTGAGGAGTCACTTTCATGGCCAGAATCGCGGCCGTTTTCTCTCGGAGAGGCGCGGTGGTCTCTCTCATCTCTAAACCTATCCCTGCGCTCTCGTTCTCTAGACCGGTCCCTATCCCGGTCCCGTTCACGGTCCCGGTCTCGTTCTCGGTCCCTGTCTCGGTCTCTGTCTCGATCCCGGTCCCGGTCTCGATCTCGATCTCTCTCTCGGTCGTCGTCACGATCTCTGCGTCGATCGTAGTAATGATATGATCGTCGTGATTTCCTATCGCTCGGTGTCACCACTTCGACTTTTATGTTTGCCGTCGCCGTAACCTGCAAGAGTTGAAGGTGGTTAAAATTTAGTTTATCATGTAAGTTAGCTTAATTTTTTTTTTGATACTAATTGATTATTAATTGATACTATTTGATTTAAATAATAACTAACCTTAGTAGTAATAGCGCCTGAATGCGATGTCTTAGAAGTAGGTGTTGATCGTCCTGACGCTGAATCACTGCCATTGTAAGTGGTTGTTTCCACGACCACTTCGGGCTGCACGACAATGGACTGCATAGAAGATTGCACGGAGGGTGCGGAGGAGTGCCAGCTCGGCGGTTCTTCCGTGATAGTCGTAAGTGACGGAGCAGATGGCCGCGGCGCTGATTTCCCTCCACGACTTGCTTTGTCGCCACCGCCAGATCCAGAACTCGATTTCCGTGGATGTACTGGAGAACTTTTCGGTGATGGCGTTGATAGCCTTTCAGGGTGTTCTAATGGTCGAACCTGGATGAAATAATTTTTTTTATTAGGAATTGAATTGATGAATTACTTGATTAATTTAAGATGTGTAAGAGTAAATTTAATATAGGTACGTCAAATTAAAACTATTCTTACCTCAGCAGAGGGTCCCAATATAGCAAGTATAATTGGGAAGAACAGCAGGCCGTCGATTAAGCCCAGCAGTACGAGCGCGAGTAGTAGCCTCAGAAACAGTCGCGCTACGAAGCCGAACTCGCTGGTTGCCAACATTGACGCAGCAAGGGCCGCTGCCAAAGCACCGTGCACTACCGGAGCCAATACAGACTCCAGGGCCAAAGACGCTCGACGTCGCTTGCAACCAATCGATGTTACGAAAGCCTATGGAAAACCACTCATTCAATTCGAATCCAAACATGATAAATAAAAAAGAAGATTATTGGATAATTTATTTATTTATCGACTAAATTTTACAACAAAACTCACCAGACACAAATGCACGGTAAAGTGCACTCCCCTCCCTATCGCGAGGACTATTAAGACAGCTGGCACCGCAGACAACTTGACTCCTAGTAGTGCCATCGTACCAAGCAACTGCAGCACTAACACAATCAATGCCAATGTTACCAGCACAGCTGCCCAGAAGTTTAGTAGGAGTACCATAACAGCCTGTAGAAAGGAAAAAATATTTTTGAAAGATACAATTACGTACATAATTATTTAGATACTCGATATTAAACCACAAAATAAAATACATAGGTTACACTGATTTGAAAATTAAAGAGATATAAAATCTTACCACAAACACAGCAGCCAAAGCGCAGGCGAGGGCCAGGAGCAGCGATGTCCTCAAGTACAAGTACTGCTCCCAAAACAGGAAAGGAATACCAGATGGGAAATTAGACAGTCCCTTCGCTTCGAACTTCAAACACAACTCCCGCACCGACATTATCAGATTTTTTATGCTTTCCGTGTCACTTAACCCTGATAAGTAGAACGGCAGTTGTGTGTAAATCAGTGGAGATGATTTTGGTATCATCAGGTCGACGTCTCCTGGCGAATGTATCCACCTTTTCGGCTGTGGCTTCAAGTTTCCTTGAGAAGCGCCAAATGCCAGAGCATCGTTCGCAGCCCAAGCTGACAGATAGTTGTAGAACGCCTTCGGATTTATTATTCCATCTTTATCTACTAATCTGCGACCATTCTTGGTGTCTGTTGTAATTAATGACTTATCGATAGGACTGTCTACGTGTCCAGTCTGCACCATCAGTTTGTAAGCTAATATGCCCTCGTCAGTTGCATTCTTACACCAGTACTCTTGGGTTATACAACCGCTTTCTACTTCTTTATCGTAAGCCGCCTGTAAGTCTAGCAGCCAGTCGCGGAAGAGACTTAGCCAGAATTTCGTTAGACCTCCATTGTCATTCTTAATTATATTCGGTATCCTAACAAATTGGTCGTGATACTCATAGAGAAGTTTTTGATTGGTGGGATATTCGAAGTCGCCTTGGGTGACGGCATACATGCTGTAGAAACCAAAGTATTTTTCTTGTCTATATAGAAATTCGTGTTCGTCCGTGTTCTCTGGTACGATGTCTGTAAGATCTAGACCGTCTTTGACTTTTGTAGCTCCCCAGACACTTGCCAGTATGACTGCTATCAATGCTAGCATTGATGTTACCTAAAAAAAAGTTTACTTATATGTAAAAATAAATATCGACAACAAATACTGGATTCGTTCCACCTGAGCTGTTGTTAAGGAAACATACCTTTACGGATGGTCGCATGATGAACGGCGCATAATAATTCCTCGCCCACTTGGTGAGCGACAGACTGAGGCAGCACGACATCTTCTTCTGATCTCCCGTCTCCTCGGGGTCTAATGGTTGTCTTGTCGTGTCTTTCCAATTAGTCTGTAATTAATATTTTAGTTTTTAAACAATGGTATTAATATAATTCTAAATTAAGAATTAATTCATGTCTCGTTTGTATTGATATAATTTGGTTTTCGTTTATTTAATATTTACCTTATCAGTCTTTCCATTTCTTGTCCTAGAACGCTCTGTATTCTTCTGTTGTCGTTTGGGTAAAGGGCTTTCTGGGCTCAAACAACAGAGCAAGTCAGCTCGCGCTGCAGACCTTCGTCGCAAATCCAGAGAGATCATCGCAGGAAACACCAACAATATTGAACCCAGGTTGAATAGAAGAAGGATGGCAGCCTGGGACATAAACATAATGTTTAACAATACATTTCTAGAGTTAAAGGTACAGAGTTATTGGTAAATTTCAGTTTACTACATGTTTGTTTTGACTTTTGACTCAATTTTTTTTAAATACAGTAAAATTATCTCTATATCAGAAAATATATGGAAACATATTATAAGCTCACCTGAAGACAAAATACACGCAGTGCAGGTATGGGGAGTAGAGCAGCTGCCAGGAACGCCATGACATTACACAGTGAGGCTAGCAGCACGCTGAGCCCACTCTTCTTGAGCACCAGACCCGTCCTCTCCTCACGTGGCACATCTCCCGCTTGCTCCACGTAAGTGTGAGTGAGAAGGAACATATCCTGCACGCCTAGACCTAGCGCTAGGAATGGCACTATCTGCGTACTGGACGCGTTGAACGGTATACCTAGGATTGGAAACAAAGGTTTATTTAAATTTCAGTCTTCATAAAGTATAAATAACTAATTTGAAATCATAGTGATGTGCACTAAATTGTCAAGAAGTAATAAGCAGTAATTAATTAAATTATAGAAAATAAAAAAAGGAAAATAAAAGTAAAATGAAAAATACAAACATAATTAAATAATAATCACCTAATAAAGCACAAAAGCCTAATCCAGCCGCGACAGTGATCGAAAGAAGAAGGACTCCCGCTATACCAACTCCAGCTTGCGAGCGGACTGGGTCACGCCACTGGATTAGAGTTACGGCTACATAAATTAACTGAAATAAACGAAACAAAACATAAAATAATGCAAAATAGAATGCTACAAATATAAACTGAAGAAAAATAAAAAGTTCTTACCATGAACATGTATCCCAACATAATATTCTTGAGTGAGAGTTCAGAGAATTTCCCCAATATGTCGTTAAGTGTTGACGTCGAGAACGGGTAAAAGCTGTACGACGGTGACACCGCTTCTGACGTAGTCATCCTACGCACCTCCTAGTGATCAACATAGAATAATATTTTCTTAATATAATAAAACACGTGTACGACATTTATTTAGTCAGTTTATAGTTGGACGTCGAACTGTAGGTCATTTTAGGTAGGTTTAAATCTTTAGATGATAAATAAATACTTACAGTAGCAAACTTCCTCTGCCAGGAGTCGAGCACGGCAGCTGCCTTCTCTTGCGTCCAGCCAACATGGTGTACTTTGTAGTGCTCTGCCCAGTACTCGTACATCTCTCGCTCGCCCATCAGTTGCACGACAGTCTGCAGCGCCTTCGCACTTCTTAGTGCTGACGTGATGTTCCTGGTCGCTCCACCTACTATCAACTGTTCTGGCCAGTGCATGTACGCTGCTGCGAAACCGTAGCACCCGTGTGACAGTTCTGCCGCTACATCTGGAATCTAAAAAGAAGGGTTGTTATGAATAGACTGTAAATTGTATCCTTCATTAATTATGATTAAATTAATGTAAGTATTATAAGGACTACTATATAATGAATTTATACAACAATGTTTATAAAGATTGAAGAGTGGATCCTTTCGTCTGGCCGGATGAATGTACAACCAAGTAATTATACAAATTCCTGGAATGTCATTAACGTTGACAATAATAAAGAAACAAAGTAAACTTAAAAATTTATGACGTTTCCGTGGAAATGCTCGCCTTCATCGGATGGTGAGCATTATTGATATAATAGTGTCATTGTGACGGGCGATAGCTGCGGCAAACGAAGCCCATTGAAGCATGTACAATGCGCCCGTATAATGCAGCGGTCCGGCTGCGCGGGCGCACCGAACAATGCGCGCCCGATCTGCGCCCGACCCTTCGCCGAACGTGGGTGGCGACCGACACTCTCGGTGAACTCACAAAAACCAAACCAATGCAATTGAGTACCCGACACGAATGCACTATTTGTTGAAGCCAATTTGTTGACTCGCAACGAAACATCCACGATTGAAATGTTTCTTTTGATTTATGATTTTATTAAAAAACTATAAATTAATAGCGAAAAAATGTTTCTTTGCGAAACGTATTTGGTGATGATGTTATCACATAGTCCATAACATAACTTTCACGCAGGGCGGAGCACCGCAGCAGGTAGTCGCGCCATCTGCCCGGCGGCGACCGCTTTCATCCTATCTTATTACCGTTTCCAAAAATATTTTATTATTATTTAAAGCATTTAAACTTTATGCGTTCGTCTCGATAAAGATATTTTATTTGTCGTGATCCTACATGCCTTATTTATGTGCCAGTAAAACTGTCGTAAATTGAAGTCTTCATAAAAGGCCCGGGAGTTGTATTGGATCCTAATGTGGCTCTCATAGAACCGTAACAAATGATGCATATAACAATTAACAAAAGAGATTAATGCTACCTAACTTTTTTGGAGGAATAAAATGGAGTATTAGCAAATACTAACATTCCCTGTTTTCTTGTTGGGTGCGGTGGCTGGGCAGAGTGCATCGGTGGGGTCGAGGCAGGGCTTCTTCATGTAGGCGGAGGTGATGCCAGCCCTCTTCATGTAAGCCTCCATTGTGCTGAACGGGAACTGGAACTTCAGATTCCTCACTTCTTCTAAAACCTCTTGTGGGTGTAGACGGGTCCATTGTAATTTGTTTGTTAAACCCCTAATAAATACAAATGGTAATAAATTTTACTCGAATATTTTGATATTATAAAAATAAAATTTTAATAAAGTATAGTTGATACGTACGGAACATAAATGGGATAGTCAGGTCCTAATAGCTTGGAACCTTCCCAGAAGCAGTCGAGTGGCGTGATGATGGCGCATGGAATGATATTGTCAACAATTTTCTCTATGTGGTAAGCCTCGAAGTCCGGTATGCTCGGGCTGTAGCAGAGGTCCTTAAGCCTCCACTCTATGTCGTACATATGAACTGTGACGCGAGTAGCTGCGTGGACCACCTATAGAAATGATTTGATATTTTAGTGATTTATGGCATGCAACTTATGTTACAAGAAAGACAGCCAAAAAGACTACAAAGATAAGCGAAGCAACATTACTTTTTTTTTCGCTGAGGGAATCATTTTTTTTATTTTTTCTAACCACAATTTTAAGTTCCTGTCTTAATAGTTACTATTGAACTAACTAGTAGGTATGTTAACAAGTATAAACCTGTGGACATAGCAGTCCATAGCCATAGCTTTAAAGTATTGTGTATTGCAATAACTATATACATGAAACAAAAGTAATGATAGTAAAGTAAATTAGATTACCTTTAGGTGTTCAAGCAGCGCGCCTACGTGTAACAGCGACACGTCTGGGTCCTTAGCGGTCTGAATGATGAGCTGGTGCGTCGAAGAATCAGCTTCTCCTAACGCTTTCGCTGTGTACTTCAGCTCAGCTTCTAGTCGACCACCCTCTGTTGACAAACGTTACGTTACATTAAAAACACAAGTAGATAATTGTGAATTTTTTACGTTAGCTTATTAAATAAAATTATTTTAATAAGATTTTTTTTTTAAACAAGTGATCTGGTGGCATACGTTGGCTAAGTGGCCAGAGCGTCAACACGATCGATTGTTTTTTTTAAATTTCTTATTAAATAATTATAATTATTAAAAAGTTGTACTTGTATTGTGATTATAATGCAAGTACCATATTTTTGTGAGAATACTATTTAAAAAGAAATTTAAAACTTTTTATCCAGGTATTTTAAAAATGTTAATATCATTATAGTAATTACATATTTTCATAATACATATCAGAAATTTATCTAAAGTCTTTGCTGTTACATGTTGCCATATACTAGTATTTTAGTAGCCGCGCTTGCCACAAAAACCAACGATTGCCTCTTTGGTCCGAAAATGAAAATAACGAGATCCAATTTAAATTATAGCATTTCATGCACGATTCGCTTTGGTGGGCGACAGTGTATTAACATCGATGTCAAATTAGCGAGCAATTTGCGAGTCCTGCAGAAACCTCTATAACCAAATCGATGAAAATGCAACTAACTTTATATTCAATATATATTTTTACTTCATCGTATGCTCATTAAAATAAATCTTCTATTTAATGCAATACTCGGAGATATTCTAATTTACTTCATCTTCAGTTGGTAACCAGTACAGATAATATCCTACAAGGTCAGTCATTTACATACCGACGCATGTAACTAAAGTGTTTTGGTATAAACAAATATGTTATCGAGTTTGTTGTACTTAAACTACCTAAAAGTTATATTTGTAATTTAAGAGATAAAAATGTTTGATGTTTTTTTAGTGTCAGACTAATTAATTAACGTTATTTACATCAAAGAGATAACTGCTTATACTATTAATGAACAACAGTCTCGAACTATCTGTAAAAACATAGTTATATTTAAATTTAAGAATAGTAAAAGGTAAAGTTTAGTTTAAAAAATCCAAATTTAGCTGGCCGCCCCATCTACGAGAGTTTATTGCGCTGTCGACACGTTTGTACCGCGAACAGAGCCGAGAGGCTGTACAATACTTAATACACATCAACAGTGATTTACCGCGTTCCTATCTGACGCCCCTGTGCACCGAGCTCCGACTGTCGTCGTCCTCAGCTCACACCCTTTATTTAATTAGAAACTCAACATTTCTTTTAATTAATACAAATGTTTGACATTTCAACGCGCTTACACTGTTCCCGGGACGTGTAAAGATCTTATTTATTTTAGGGTATTTATAAATAGATTTATATTTGAATTTCTATTGAAACATTCGAAACCAAAAAGGACGTATTGAAATAAATGTGATGTAAGTTAAATACGAGCAGTCGACCATTGTCGCGTGTAGAGTCAGCCAGAGTCATTTCGCATGTTGTCAGCGATTCGGCGAGAGAATTCGTTCCAATTAACACCCGTCTGCTGATTTATAAGCCGGTTTGTAACATTTTTTGCGCCGAATTAGGTCCACGACGTGTTAGAAAAAAAAAGGTTTGACAGCTTTGCTTAATCTTAAGTTATGTTGTGAAGACTGCTTACTATATTTAAAGGTAGTTATATGGTTTATTACTGTATATATCCCAGTTCAGAGTTTATATTTAGATTACATCAGAAAATAATAATGAAAACAGCGGGATATTTGTGCGTATTTGCACACGCACATTCTGCATTTAGACTTTATATATTACACAACACTGCTCACTTGGCTCGGGACATTGTTGTTTAATCCAAAAATATATGAACTGGAGTTATCTCGGATTTAAAAGACCAGAATAAGCATTTACACATTTGTAAAGGCTAAAATAGAATTCACATAACTCTTTTCAGAGTTTAAACATATTTTCAGAAACATTCCTTTTTCGAAACTACCAGCTACCATCAACTAAAGACACTTTACACGCGTCAGTCCATATATTTGAAACTATTTCTCACATGTGTCCCATTGTGGAACAGTTACTGCCTAGTAAACGCCCTCGCTCCACGTTCGGAACGCTATTTTATTTTCGTCGCTAATTTAAAGCGTGACAGGTCAATGTATACTTAGTAGGTATGTAGTGGAAAACGCAAGAAACACAATGAATAAACGCAAAACAAATAAACATGATCTTTATTTGCATATTACTAACACTTCTAATTTATTTATCAAAAGAATTACTAATAGTAGAACCACTACCAATTTCACGCTTATAAACTTTATAATGAGCATCGAACGTTCGACATCTATAATACAATAATGACATGCAAAGTTTAAAGGTCATATTTCGTATAATCAGTGACTGTTTCGTGGAATAATGTCTTAACACACCACACACGTTTTCTTTCATTTCAAAATGAGCATAAAGCATAGCAAAGTTGTAAACGCCTCTTATTGGCAACATTAATTATCTACAGGTTTCCTTTGCATAAGTATTTAGTCGTATCCAGCGTATTCATATTGAGTATTCTGGTATTCTACTCAGTAGTATCTCCACAACTGTTGCAATATGGTACTAATGTTATAATGCAGTGCGGACCACCTGACTGGCGTCATTTGTTCGCAGCTACAGATATCGCTAATGCTAATGACTTCATAATTTCGCAGAACACTTTGTATGTAAATGAGCTTAATAAGCATTAAAAATTACAAAACGAGTATCAACAAAAAATCTGATGAGACGTGCCAAGATTTTTTGTTCAACTCGCACCGTTGTACGTAACTGTGTAGATATACCTAGAATGTATACGTGTATGGGTAGCTACTGCGGCACAAAATGTAATATTCCAACTGTATCTTACATACGAACATTCATGATATCTATAGGTTGCCTTCGACATGCAAAAAGGGTATGTTATAATTATGTATTAATGTTATAACTGTTTATCTTTTTACACGGATTGAAATAATAAGAATAAATTAAATAAGTAATAAACTATCACTTCCTTAAAGAAATTTTAATTTTAACCTAGGTTTTGCTCTCAGAATAAAATCTTAATTATACATTTTGGGCGTCAACTGCTAAGGCAAAGAATAAACTTAAAAAAAAACTGCGTGAAAAGAAAACTGCAGCTAAAGGAATTTAAAAAAAATGTGACAACACGGTAAACGCTAATAGGTCCGTGTAAATGTATGCAATTTGTGTTAGTTAATGTTTATTATTCATACGTGTACGAGTTCGACAATGTTGCATAATTTCACAATCACTTCTAAAATGTTAACACATTGGCGTGAGGTTATTAATGGTTAAAAGATACGATATTCAAGTGTCCATAAAAAGTAAGAGCCTTATGTTAATTAGAAAGATTTATGTGCTGCAAACAAATTTAAGAAAATCGTAGGTATATTTGATCATATATTTATAAATTATAATATAGACATCAAGTCTATTTGATGAATACTTATAGGTATCGACAAACCTATGGTACAATATTATACAACAGTAAGTTAAAAAACTATCGACGTAGAAAAATCAACATTGAGAGTGTCGTTCTAAGTGAAGGGCGCGGGCGTTCGTTTCGTAATCATTCAGTCTAA
Organism: Protodeltote pygarga; assembly: GCA_936450705.2. NCBI lineage: Eukaryota > Metazoa > Arthropoda > Insecta > Lepidoptera > Noctuidae > Protodeltote > Protodeltote pygarga. The sequence continues at coordinate 5,252,312 of OW388249.2, read as the reverse complement.
ACATAGCCGCCACTCGTGCCGGATATTAGGGATTATCATAAAGCAAGTGGAATGGAATCGAGCGTGGTGTCGAGGTGGCTTGGTGGGCCGCACAGGACGCCTCTATTTTAACACCTACCAGAGCCGTGGGCGCAATTTACGACTCCACATCGCGCCACGCTTATGTTGTATCGCGTCAACGTGAATTTAAGTATCGCTATCGATGTTAATAGACAAGTGTAGCTTACACCGCGAATATAGAACTAAGCAAGATCATAAATCAAGTACTCTTAAGAGTCCGTGTTTGTAGAGATTCCAACTGCACGCAAACAAACTGGTTTATTAGTCGATCTTTTTTAGTTTGTCTTTAAATACGAGTATGTATTTAACTTTATGTAACTTACGTGATATTTTACTTTCTGTTAGCTTATACTATAATCGATTAATTATACTTAGTTGTAAACTTTATTGATGTCATTATTACTTTTTGCGGAACGAGACGTCGAAGTTGACCTCGGGTTATTAACATTAGTGTTGGTGTTATTTGGAACAATAAGTGCCTGATTCACAGTTTACGGATAGACATTATCTATACTAGGTGAATTGAAAATAGAACAAAATTAATATCTAATTATCTGCCAGGTGGACCTACTGATAAACTATCTAGATGACACTTTACCAGTAAGCGGTGGATAAGGGCCTTAATCATTAATTTGAGAATAGATTTTTCTTCAATTTCCACACATAATCTGGTAGGTATACATAACCCCGTCAAAATAATAGTCAGATATTGCAAATTGCAATTAACTTGAAAAAATACCAAATACGGATTTCAACACCATTACCTGCATAAACAAAAACTGCTTAGTGGTGTGGACGGTAAACTGTGCGTTCCGATACAAATGTACAATAGGGCGGGCGGCGGGCGGTAAGCGCGGAAACATCGCAAGGTCACGCGAGGTTATCGCGTCTGTCTACCAGAGTGCAGCTTTCACACTCACCGCGTTTATCTCGCAACGGCCAGCGGGGGCGGTGTCTTTTATATAGTTTAGCTACACTTGCTCTTATCAACCAGCGTACATAGTCATTGCATAAGTCATTATAACAATCAGTTCTTCTGACAACACAATGCGTAATGAGCGGCTGAACGCTACCTAAATCTGTCAGGGCGCGCTGGCAACAATCAATGCGAATCTCGAACCTTTTATTGCATTCTCGATGCGTATGCGTCGATAATGACAACATTTCTACTCGATGTGGTAGCGGACGATCAGCGCGGACAATCGCAATGAATGACGTCGCGGAGGACACGAGGACGAGGGGAGTGCGGCAATACGTGCGCTCGCGCATGTGGTTGTGGCCACCCGCGCGCCTCCGTGCCGAGCCCGTGTGGTCCGGCCCCTGCCCCGCGCGCTCCGACTGGCCCTCTATGCAAATTAGCCGGAGCGTAGACAACAGATGGATGGCGGAATAAACAAACCGCGTCCTTTGCGGCCGGCGCTGGCACAAGCGGCTACACTGTCAAGACGCGACTTTGTTAGTGCACGCCTCTCGAATGGGAAATCTCTGCCCTAATTGACACATCAAGTGCAACATTAAACTATTGTATGATAGCTTTCTATCAAAACGAACCAAAAACAGACAAAATAGTTGCCTAATCTTGCTTACATCAAACGTAAAGTTTGAGTGAGAGAAATCTGTAACATTTCGGTCATGGTCGCTAAATCGATGGAGCTTGAGGCCGGTTTTTGGACAAAAACTAGTCGCATTTAGAAGCCCATACTCCATAGCAAGACACAAGCGACGTCTGAGCGAGGCGGGGCAAGGTGGCGAGCTGCGTGGCCCGCGTGCCATATAATCAACTGGCAGATTATACCGTGCTGTATTATGTATCAGTTACAAATAACACGTGTGGCACATCTCATTTGACATTCGAACCGGACTGACTTAACAACGTAACTGCATCAACCGCACCGAACGAATTTATTGCCTTCTAGCTATAGGGCCGAATCCAACCTTAGGTACATATCGGGTTTATTGGTATACTCTTCAGAATTTACTTAAACTTTAATAGCTCGATTGTAGTGTAACATAATTTACTTATTATGTTTTACGCCATGAACATTTACGTTACTTTTTAGCAATATAAAATAAATGTGTCTATCGACACTTCTGGATTCAATAGGGTTTTAAACGTTTACGTCCACGTCCAGAAGGGAAGTTTTGAAAGTTTAAAGATAAATTTGGGCAATTTTGTGGACTCTACCATATTATTTATCTCTCTGGCATTAATTACCTAACTAGCAGGTAAACATATTATCAATTGTCTCCTAGCTAGAATAGGTACCGTAAGTCCTTTCAAGTTCCGCAAATAATAGGTACTATAATGATTCTCTTCGCTGCACAAGTAAACACCAGCTTACATAGAACTCGACCACATCCCATCCTCAATAGAAAAGAGAGAAAAGCTCGGGAAAGAAAAGGTTGGGAGGGGTCTCGGTACAATGGGCGAGCGTGGCGCGCAGCAAGGCGTCTTCACACAAAAGCGGACCGGACAATCAGATCCCTCGTTTTTTGTGAGTCAATAGAAATGTTATACATTTTTTTAGTTTTATTGGTCGTAATTTTACGTAGGAATATTTACGGGCGGCCGCGGGCCACCTAATTAAGTTGTTAGGCGACTCGGGACCTTCGGCATTGTTTAACTCCGCCGGCTTTGTTCCGCGATAACGTTTGAGAGGCAGTTACCTTTCAGTGTGTTTGTATTGTTTGGACAGTAGCCGACGACGATAATATAAATTGACATCTCAACGTTTTTGATAGCTTTTTTTATGTTTCTAAATCTAGTTCTAAGATAAGCAAGAATTCAATCTTCTAAATATAGCGAATATATTTTCGATATCATATCAAATAAATTGGGAAAAGGGCAGGGAGATGATGATTTTCAATATCATATGACTATAATAAATAAAACATCCGTTTGCTTTTAGTGACGTCCGCCCTTTTGCGAGTTTTTAGAGATATCGTACCTGCTAATGTATCCGTGAGAACTATGTAGGTTATAGATCCTTATACCCAGTGAATGTTACTACATTTTCGAAACAACTTTATGCAAAAATATGCAGCAGTAAATTGCAATATCGTACCAATGTTGTAAAATGTTGCAGTTTCACGAATCTCTATAAACGTGTATTATCTCAGTGATTAAGTAGCGCACCTTCCGCGGGATGTTGCAATCACGGATGTTGCACTCGTGCACTTCCTTCCCATACTAATTTATGACGTCATCAACTCCGTCCAAATCCAAAACAAAAATATATTAAACGTAAGCATACCTATCCATACTCTAGTCAATTAATGTGCACCATTTCTTAAAGCGGGGACCACCCAACTTTGTAAGGGTCCAAATAACAAAAAAGTTCAGTTATTTCACTTCTTTGTAACCTTTTTGGTTTCAAGGACGTTACTACAGCTTTATTATTTAAAAAATTGACTTTAATACAACATGTAGGGATAAACCTTTTAATTTTCGTATTACTGTGATTTATTAATATTGTTCGCAAGTTAATTTGAGATCATAAACAAAATAATAACGAGGGGAAGATTTTATGAGTGTAATCTTAATTTTGCATTCGATTCTGTCTTGATTTGAGTCTGTATAAGTCTCATTACAATAAATCGATTTCAGTTATATTGCTTTCAGATAGCAAGCTACAGATTAAGCAGGTTTATAGGCCATTTTTATAATTGCATTTGAATGTTTCAATGAAATAGAAATGAGAAGCATTATTTTAAGATTGTATCTAATATCATTGTAAAATAAATCTTAAGTCTGACTGTCTAGAAATATTTCCATTAAAATGACATCCTGCATAAATGCTGTGCAACGTGCAATATCAATTAAACGTATTTACGATCATGTTACATCAAAGAAGTTAAAAGCAAACGCGGGTAGATAATAAATAGTATTTTATGGTAGGATGTGGCTTTAAGAGATGCCCAAGTATCTGTCTGTGCATACATGTGCAATCCTCACGTCTGAACGTTGTTCCGGGATCATAACCAAACGTACCGTACAAGTATCATTTACAAGTATATTATGTATGAATAGTAGTGTGAGAGTATTTAATTATTCATAAATAATATTTATAATTATTCATTAATAATATTTATAATTATTTATAAATAATAAGATATTTTTGGTACATTTATGTCTATCATTTATGTCTGTTGAATTTCGAGACTAATATTAACCATAATTAAGCAATATTAGAATATCTGTATTCTATATTGTCTTAAGTTTCCCGATCAATATTTATATAGAACAACTTTTTAACGGCTGTTATCGCGGTTTTATTAGGGTTTTAGTATATCAATTAATTAATTAATAGAAAATCCTCATACCCCTGTAATATGAGTATAAAAAAAGCTTTATGAGATAATTCGAAATCCACGCGGACGAAGTCGCGAGCCAAGTAATTATAATATAATAAAGAAAATGTTAAACACAAAATTATATTACCTACTTATTTTAACTGTAAACACTAATTATTCACAACAACATACAACTTCATTAATATAACTGTGATGATAAAACAAATAAAGATAAACAGATTTAATAGCAAGTCATCGAGATGCTGACAAAAAGGAAAAATAAATAACATGAGTGCAACGCCATATTTTACAGCTACATGATAAAACCATAAAATGACCAATTAATTGGTATTGATCCCCATATACGATCGGTTCTGTTTATTTTATTGTATAATTAAATTGAACGCCTTTAAAACTTTTACTGCTGATAACGAATCATGAATCTAGGTATTCGTTTTTGTTCGGAGCGATTGGATCGGATGATTTTCTCACTAAATTTCATTTTTTTTATGTCCTGATCGAATTTCGGTCGCAGCAGCCAATCTTAATGGAAATTAGCTAAATACGCAGGAGATATTATAGTGCATAAGTGTATTCAAAAACACAGGTGCACTCTCTACTCCCTTACTCTCGTAGTCCGATGGCACGGCAATCCGACACGACTGGAAATAGTTCAATCGCAGGGCCAACGGTTTTATGTGCTTTCCGAGGCACGGAGTAAGTGATAAATATTTTATAAATGTTGGTTATAAATATAATAAATTTTGACTATATATTGTTATAAGAATAATTTTAGTTTAGTTTTGAATAGGTTTCAGTCATATTTTGTCAGAAAATATGGTAAAATGAAATTATGCTGATAAAATTTTTTAAAAAACTACCTCAACTTCCAATCTCTTCCCGACACTACATAACGCAAGAAAACCATAGTTATCATTTATCAGCAAAAGTTATGTAAAACTAAATAATCATCCTTGGAGAAGACATTAAAATACGCAACTATTCACTAACACAGTATTTCACAAAAATTATATGTAAGTTGAAACTAAAAAAAAAGAAACCAACCCGGAAAAGCGAGTCTACACGATTATTGGTCACATTAATAAAAGATTGTAAGGTAAATTAATAATTCACGTCGATGAATATAAATCAAGAGGTGTACGTGCAATGATCGTGCGTGAGGCGTGTACCAATGTCGCAAAGAGGAGGATAACATTGGAAATATTATTTACAATGGTTATATTACCTTTCTATTAAAAAAAAGCTGAAAAACGTAGACAGTGGAAAAGTATGCCAAACGTTTGATTATAATAAAAAAAAAGTGTTAATTCGTAACCACTTGCTACGAACAATCATGGCGTAGCGCAGTAGATAAGTGTCTACGTATTACAAAGTTTCCGCCATTTGTAGGTTTTTTAGTCCACTTGAATTAGGGATTTGGGATGGAACTTACTTATAATTTCTAAAGACCAATGAGCCGCTATTTATTTCATATCTATTACTAATTAATTAAGAATGTCTTTTATAATATATTCTATAAATAATAAAACGTTTTTAATATTTAACAAATGGTATAATTTTGAGCATTAACTAAGTATTTTGCTAAAATGTTATGTATAATACGTGTAAATAACATTTCAATTTCAAATAGCCAATTTACCATACGTAATGCGTATTGAAATCTTCATGGAAACGTTTATCATTCATAAAATTTGTAAACAAGGATATATCTAAAACACAATAAAAATACATTGAAATACAATTACACTAAATTGAGTAGCATACACCGGACGCAAAAGCCCATTCAGATTGTTGATTGACGAATTTAAATTCTAGTTTACAGCGCTTATAAGGGCACATACACACCGCGGCGCTCTGTGTAGTTGCGGCACGCATGCGTAGCACGTACCGAGAGGCGGAAGCGGCTCCACAGACGCGCCTGTCACTTTACATTGGTATTCCGTGAGATGCACAATGTGCCACAATGTCTCTATCATGATGTGCTTCACCTTTCTTACGCACACAGTTAATAAAGATTAAAAATACTATGTCAAAATGAACTTAGTGAAAACGATTTAACGTACCTTGAACCCAAAGTTGATCGACTCTGGAGTGAATCTGCGCAGATTTCAGTCCGACGCAGAAAGTTGATAACACGAGTATCGCGACGAATAGGACTTTGCCCGCGTCGCCCTGAAGGAAACTGCCTAATATGAACAGCTGTTCCTGAAGCCACGCGCGGATCCACAGCGACGTGCGCCCGCCCTCGATGTTGCCCTGTAGAAATAATAAAATATCCATATAATTTTTGTTTTATTAGTTTTTTTTCGAAACAAAATTCAGTGGCAGTTTTTCAGCAGGGTATTTTTGCCCTGGACAGTAGCTGCCATATAATTATGCTGTGTCACCATAGACATGAGGGTTTATTAATCTTTCTATCTTATAACAATAAACACACAGATTACGAGATCGCTTTGGCGGTAGATATAATAACATCGAACTCTTTAAACGTCGAAATAATTTCTCTGTTGATTGTGATTAATGAGAGTGGGCTGGTCGCCGGCCGCGGCTGGAGCTCGGTGACTCGTTCGGTGGCGCCGCGCTCGGCCGCAGTCGGAGCCTCCACACGAGCACACCCGACCCGACACAGGCCAAATCTCGTGAAGCGCTTACTAATTGCATAATAATAACTCAATCGACGTCTCGTGTTGAACACAGCGATTAAGCGATCAAGGGTACGTTTGCCCTTTCGTAATGATCATTTCGATACGACGACGAACAGTAATACGAAAATAATTAGCTGTTTCGGTAGTTGATCTACCTATATTTTGATATATTAATTGCACTTACAAAACCTGCCAAAAAAAATTGTATGTAGGTACGAGTAGGTAAGATGGAATGGGGACAGCTGTACAATAATGTGGTTTAAAAAGCAGACAAAAAATAATTGATTGGTATCGAAACGTAATTAATTCATAAATTTACATTTTCGTAAAGTTTAAGTTGTAAAGGTTTGATTGCCCTCGAACTTTAAAAAAAGTACAATACTTAGTCATTATAATATTTCGTGAAAGGTTCGCTGAACCGTCCGATATATCCCGCGGCCCGCCGAAATCATGTTGTTTAGCTTCCGAGCGTAAATAAATAAATCGTAGCAGCAATAATGGCAGATACAGTGGAGAGTCGTAGAACGGTCCGGGTACGGTGCGGGCGAACGGGCGAGGTGAATGTCGGGCGCGTTGGGTGGGCGTGACGTCACGGCCGGAATGCGCCCGCGCCGCCCGCTCGCCCCCTCCCCGCCACACGACCCACGTGGAGCGTACGCAACTTGCTACCACGCTGCAACTCCTCCACCACACATTGACAACACTCTTCATTCATGCACCTAATTTGGCACACATGCAAAGTATATGGTAACGTGATAAACGCCAGTTACGTTTGTACTTTTGTCCTTCAAATCTGACACATACTAATAAAGCCACCTGTGAGTGTCACGCTGTAAGCTGCTGACGCAAGTACTACGGGCTTATTTACTATGTATAATCCGCAATGCGCCGGCGCCGGCGACTGCGCTTCCTGCAGATAAGAGATTGGCCCACTAGCTAGAAGCACGTTCTCACGACCGTGCGGCTACTGGCAGCGTGATTGTATATTATATGCTATCAACACCCATGCTTTGTCACAACTTCTTGTGCCCCTGCAATGATCTTTCAATAATTTACTATCTATTAATAAACCATTATATAAACAAGTTCTTATCAACTTGCAGGAAACGTTTCGGAGATAAATTGTAGTGATGATTACCGATACTCTGACAAGTAGTTGCCGGCTGACTTTGTTTCTTGTCTGAGGTCAAATGCGGTGTAATAATTTTATCAATTTAATTACTTCATAATGTGTGTCCAAATAGTAAAATTTGGTTATAATAAGTTTATCGCGCAGGCCACACAGTCATGGGTCTAATGTGTTTGATACAATATACGTGTACATATTATATTAATAGACAATACAAATTTGTATAAAATTATGTAAATTACGTATATAAAATTATTAAATATAATATATACGTATACCTAGTAAAAAAAAACTAAATACATATCTAAGTAGGCACATCATTTCATAGTTAGCCTAAATTGGCTACGACTTGCTACGATTCGCTACGGTGCTACGCTAGAAACACGCAAAAGTAAAAAACTTCAAAGTTACCAGAAGATAAAAAATATTTTATTGATTGATTGAGTTGCATTGATATTTAAATTATTGATTAATAATATTTGAGGAATGTGAGCTATATTCATCACTGAGAACGAGAATACCGATGCATCATTCAAATCTGTCGTATTTGAGTTTATCAGTTCAACATTACTAGCGCAACAAAGTTTAATATTTGAAATTAGCATAAAGCATCTTTTCCCGAGACAATCCAGAAGCCAGTCCAGTAAGCCAACGATTTTTATTCTGGTTCAATTAGCATATGAACGGCCTTATAGTAAGTGCTTCATGTAGAAGCCCCATTATTTGATTGACGACTTGATTGGCGTATCCCTGACATCCTGTACTATCGACATCCGATGACGGTCCTATATCTGCATATAATGGGACGTGGGTGTCGTTCTAACATCATCCCATTATAATATGGAGTACGGTCATCGTGTACATTATCCTTTATACAAAAAAATAATTAAATCACAAATATAATTAAAGAAAATTAGGTATTTATATTTAAAAATGCGAAAGAATTAGTGTAATCAAAAAAAAATATATACAAAGATTAGCATATTTGATAAACATATACAAATAAAATATTATCTATACATAATCTATATGATTCTATGAGTCTATGATTTATATTTATCAGGAGACCACTTGCCTACCCGTAGGACAGATCTTTTCTAAGAATATTAGAATGTAGCTTTAAGATTGTAAACCAATTCCACGGAACCACCATTAAAAACTAATAAAAAGCTCTTAAACGATAAGTTTCCATACTTAAAATATTCGAAGCGAAAAAGAAAATGCAATGCTTTCTTTTTCTCCAGTTGCGCTGGGTCAACTATTGTAAGCGGTACATCGAAATAATAATTACACAATAGAAGAACTGACTAACTGTATAATATGTAATTAAATTAATGTTAGTGCTGAAATACAACGTCATATAGAGCTACCTTTAGGTACCTTTTTTCTATGATTGTATGTAAATTAACACAAGTAAAAAAATCAAAAGCACTCAATAGTGGAAAAATAAACGTCATACATTTTTTCCAATCAGTTACAGCCTACTCTGTAACGTGCATATATCATTAAAGATTCGAATGGCCCTCGTCAAGGACATCACGTTTGACCAATTGGCCAGTCTCGGCCACCGGCGGCGCGCCATCCACTTGCCAATGCCACTGAATGTCAATGACATTTTTGAATAGTCTTTACGTAACCCTATGCACATACATAGTATATGACACGAGGTGACTAGAAATTGAGTTAAAATGTATAAAATAAAATAATTGTTGGCTTAACAGACCAAGGTTAAGCAAATTATTAATTTTAAGCATATCTTCTTGACATGTCTCTCCATTACTGAGGGTTGAAATTTTCACGATCTAATGCAAGGCTGAATAGTTCTTCAACAGACTTGATGCCTAAGATTATTGCCTTTTTTTGTGGCCGGGCGGAGTAAAAAATGTTCTTACGGCATACCGTATTCTGAGGACGTACACTTACGGTTATGTGGGGCTCACACTTATCTACTAAAAACATTATTGCCTTGATGATTTAAGCATATACAACTAATTAATAAAAATCACGTTATTCTATTAAAACCGATATCATATTATAGGTAGCAACGACCATGGCAGCAAAACCAATTTAAAATTAAAAGATATATAATGACCAAAAAATGTATAGGGCTATAATTTTCTGAATTCAATGAGTGTGTGCGTGTGTGTGGGTGTTGCTAACTGAAAAGTATTGAATAATCTGAGCACCAGCTGCAAATGTACAATTTCTCCGGGAACAGCGACGCATCTCATTTCCTGTTCCACGACAACATCACCTGCAAATCATGCTTGAAGCAGACTTCGAGCAAACGGGTGCTGGTGAACCACTTTTTAGTTCGCAAATTACTATCGCGTAAATGACAAATCGCAGAATGTATAATATTGTTTTTAAAGCCTCAAAATTTAAATCATTACTGTCTTGTGGTCTATCAATGGCCTTTTTTTTAGGTCGTGGTCATCTCGCCTGAACAGTTCTAGGCTTTAAATTCTAATAAACAGATTATGTGTGAAAGTGCCTGTGTGAAGGGTGTGAATGAACTCCTTAAATATGAGTCATGGTCAATCGGGCGTACCTCCACCATTTGCGTATTTCCACATTTTCCACAACATGTTTTAAGCCACATTACGTACTCACTGGATTCGACTGCTTTTATACGGTATTTTCTTTTGAAGGGCAACTTTTAAAAGAAAATTGACAGGCACAAAATAAAACTCGCAGCAAAAATAAAGACGTGGGTATGGCAATAGGTTACTGATAATCGTTTATGGGAATCAAATTAAGTTTTGCAGGCAGTTGAGAGCAGCACAGCGAACTGTTATCTGAGGCTTACTATAACATAAACCAGTACATCGATGATAAAGACGTCTGGCTTATGATCCCGTCCATTGCGACCCCCTAGTTACTTTGGTTGGTTTATTATAATAATTTCTAATGTAGTACTTATCTTACTTAGTTTTATTATTTACTCTGACGTTATGCATTTCATTGGGTTATGTTGGTTAGTATTCTGATATTTAGTTGACAATTCAAATGTTACGATACATTTGCTTCACTGTTCAAGATTATGAGGATTGCTGTGCAATTAGAGTACCTCACTTAGAAGTTGGTGGCGAACCGAATGACTACTACTACACTTCTACTACTACTACGCTACTACTACACTAATACTACTAATATTACTGGTGTATAGGTTCTTCAAATTACGATAAAACTGGGTGCTGATGCATGCGTCATAATCGAGAACAGGTGCTGTCTGTTGCGACTGATAAGCTTATAGTTATTTTGAATGACACTAACTAAAAAAAGAACGCGTGTAGAGGTCGCTCACATTAGTTCCTCTCTAAACAATTTAACTTTTAATACTTTTCTTTAAAGGAACTGCTATTAGTTTCTTGCCAGATTCCGCTTCAAAAAGGAAGTGCCCTTGGAAAGCAACTAGGATCATTCTATTCATCGGTGCCTGTAAAAGGTCATCATGAATAAATCAATATTTTGAATTTGCAGTGTTTGTTCAATGTCAATCCGGAGCGGAAGGTATTCAATAATATCGAGAAAGTTGCCAAGTTAGGTGGACAGCGGAACCGGTTCCAACGGCCATGTGATAGCGATATAATCGATAAAGCACTAGGTTAATAGTTAAGATCGAACGATAGAAAACATCTGGCTACACATCAAACGAATTTTGTCTTCATTCCAAAATAATAAACTGATAAAATTTCAAAATAAGCCATTGTTCGTCGTATCGTCGTATAACGTTATTTCAAGAGGTTCTCAATCATTCCAAATTAGTTTAATAATTACCGGAGGCTGAAATTTCCATTTGCTAAGTCATTCATTTGTTTTCATCTAAAGCTTTTGAAGAAGAAGACCTTGCTAAAATCTTTAAATCAGATTCTTCAAGATTCAAATATCTTCTAATAAGTAACTGAAATTTTGATCCAAAAGACAAATTCATCTTTAGTTTATTCGCCATCAATCTTTCTAACGGAATTAACTTTGAATTTAGTAGTGTCTGGGGTGGTTTTCTTCACAGATCTCCAGCCACAGTCTTTGCCACACGCCAAAGCTAAGAGACTCCAATAACGTGCACTTTGGAAGACATTAAATGTTTGTTATCTGGTGAAGAGTTACGCATCCAGCAGATGCGTTAGATCCCCATGTGTCGTAACTAAATTCCTAATTCAGATTTTGATATTACGATTATAGAAATTGATACATTAACGCGGAACTGCGTAAGTTCCATGAACACTTGACTGATTGCTAAAACAAGGGGAAAAACAGCTGGTGTTGTAAAGCTACTGAGACGGAGGCAACGGGCAGTGATGAGGAAAATTGCTGAATGTGCAATGATGTGTGTAGGCCACGTGTTGCGGCGCCCCGCACAATGTATACCGTAATCTGATACCAGCACAGCCGCCACCGCATGCATTACATAGTCTACCAAACACATTCTCTGATTACATCCACTAATCGGATCTCCACATTCCACTTGCTCATTAAGTTGCAGAGAATCTTATACTTGGAAAGATATATATATCCAAGATTTAAGACAACAATGAAACCTTGTTTTGTTTCAAAATATATAATGAGTTGTTCGTCCCAAAAGACGCACCTTTAAAAATTGTGGATGTACAATCATTTATAGGTCTCCAACGCAGCTGCCGACCGCCGGCGAACGCAATGTTTGGACGAAGACAGACGATATGTGGGAAAAACTAGTGGAAAAGAGATGGAATGTAAACTTCAAAGAAAAGGAAAGAACCTGCCCTTTTACTGCGAAGGAAAGAGATGTAAGATCGGAAACCACAAGATGTCTCAATTCCACGAGGCGAGCTCTGTGCGGTCTTGTCAGACATAAAACTTCGTAGAATAGCATTCTTTTATTTTTATATTGAGGAAGCAGTTATGTAATTTAAATGTTTGTTCATAATTTAAGAGGAGTAAAATATCTAGTTAGTTTTCAAATATTGGAAATTATATTGGCATTTAAAACGGTTTTTTAAGTAATAACACTTATTTTCATATAAAAGACATAACTTTTATAAATGCCTTCATTATATTTATTGAACTAAAATCATACTTTGTATTTGCCAATTATTATAAAACACCAGACGATCGTAATTTTACTATGGAAAGTATAATAAGGCTGTAGTTTTTTGTGTGCGCGGGTGGTGGCGTGCGGTCCGCGTTGATGTCTCTATCGGCGCCGATGCGCTGCGCGTGCGCAGCCCCCCGCGCGCCTTACTCCCACTGCGCCTTAATTGCTTCATCTTGCATACGACCGACCAAGTTCCTACATTATAGGTAACTACATATCTACTGGAGGTATGTTACATTAACCTTACCATAGATTACAGCTGTTTTTTACGATTTATATAGATGTTTATTGTACGTGGAGGACGGAGGTGTATGAATATTGAGGTTACGTATTAATTTTTTACGTTTTGAATTATCGTTGTATTATGTTTTAAAAGTACAAGTTTTCTGAGTAGAAATCTTTGCGAATTTAACTGTTAATGTGTGTAAAGTGGAATACATTAAAAGTTAAATTCAGAATAATAATAAAATAATAAAGGTTTTTTTTTACATTTAAGAGTGGAAGTTTCGCAAGCGAGCCTGGTAGGGGTGCGGAGTGCGGACCACCGCGGGGCGTGCATGCGGCCTTCTAGGAAAGGGCTACCTTCCCCGAACCCGTGTGCCACCGCCATATAGGTACTGCAGTACCTACTCGGCTATTGCAAAGCTGTCCATATTATATTAGTCCATAATTGAATTTGTTTGAATTTAGCGCACCTACATTATAAGAAGCTTATACCTATTCATAAAGCTTTCTAAGTTATACTCACTTTACTTTATTTGTTATGATTTCTAAGATTACGTATACTTCGTAATTTAAGAGGAGAGTGGGTAAAATTGGAACATTGACTTTATTATTATTAAAGGAAGTATATTTGTTTTATTGGATGACAGTTTCTATGACATCCTAAGATCATCACGTCAAATAAATAGGTAGCCTAGATATTTTTTATTACAAAATACGCGCGGCCTTGATAGTACACACAGTTACCACTAGTCGGCGCCACCGCTTTGCGCTGCCGCGTTCCTCGACGCGATTGGCATTCGCAGAAAAACAATCACACGTGCAATATGACAATTGAAACTCAACACTGGACTCTTGTGTAGATATTGAACACTGCACCTTTTCAAGTTCGGAGAGCGCTAAGGCTGCGTCCACCCAGCTGGTGCGAATGTACAGGTCAGCGCTGTGGCGCGCCTCAGCGGCGGAGGGGCTCTCGTGCGCGGCGGCCGCTATCCGAGGATTCGCAGGAGCCTCGGAATTGGGAGCCACCATGATCTCGGGGCCAGGCTTGTCACCAGTATCCTCATGAAGACGGCCGGGGTCCGTCTGGCGGCGCACGCTGTCATATCACTCGCCGCCACATAACCACACACTTGTACACCAGAATTTGTCACTTATAGTTATCACTTATCCGTACGAAACACGGGACGATACCGAGTTTCATTACAAAAATTACGGCGCGTTTGCGTGTCGACGGCAGCGCGACTCGAGCAATACTGATTCGAGCTTCGAATGCGTACACTGGATGTTTGTTGAGCCGCCATCATGATTCGAGCGATTATGTTGCCGTCTTGGGCACGAGGGGAACCGAAGCCAGACGGAAACAGCCGAGCCCCTGCGGCTGAGGACCACACACATCTTGAATCTATCTCGCTCACACAATTGAGAGGAAGAGGGAAGCTGAGCGACACGACAAAATAAAAGCATTGAATGAAGCTGCTACGATTGCTACGAATGCCACCGGATCAACACGAATATAGGTACACTATCATTACTGATATCGACGGAATAGTTTGATACCTAGGTGTAGTGGCGGAAATCTGGGCTTGGAAAATTAAATGGATACAAGAAATGACTTCCAGCATTTGCAAAATACAAACGTTGAACTTTGGAAAACGATATAATTGACAGACCAAAAAGGTAAACTTGAGGTACCCCAAAGGTACTTCAAAGCAATGTTTGTTCGCACTCACAAAAGTTATTACATCCCCACAATTACCACAAAGAGAGTACGTTTGCTAGCTAAACATTCTTTCTGTGTACAGATAATAAAGGCGGATCAAACATTCGGACGCACCATATCATTTTGTTTACAGAGTTTTCTGAGTAAAAAGTCGGACGAGCGCGCCCCCGGCAGGGCGGCGGGCTGGCCCTTTGATGTTGCCGACACAAAACGCCGCCGGCGGTGATTTAACTAATGAATTTATTTAGCGGCCGCTCTGACTGATTGCCACGCTGTCCCCATGAACCCGACACTAGATACTGATGTAACTCTTCAGTGATAATCAACAAATTGCATAAGCAGACTCCTGAAGTGCGGACCCATTAGATAAACTACCCAAGCTGACTTATTATTATTTTCAGCCAATATCGTCCCACTGCAGGGCTTCATAATGTAATATTATATTAGAAAATAAATTTGCGCTAATAGAAAATATATAAAATTGACGCTATTTTATATCCAGCGGTATACTGCTCTAGACTGTTGAATACGGCGTGATAGTCCATAAGTATTGAAGTGTCAAATCAGTCAAGCCACAAGACGAATGTGTTGATGCGAAGCAAGCAACACAAACTGAATCTATTACCAGGGCAGTAAACGTTTGTTTTCACGTAACGTGACCTGAATATTGTCCACAATCAGGGGACTGCCAAATATAGCTGGAATATTAGCATGCTAACCGTGGCGAAGGGAAAAATTTTGTAAGAAGCAATCCGGTATGTAACTAGAGAAAAATATTTTATTATGTAAGAGATAGTTACTATTGACTATGCCATTTTTCAATAGAAAGTTGAAAGGAATGAAAGAATTGAGTTATATGGAGCCATCGCTACTGCATGCTTAAGTATCGTATCGTATGAATATCATCAAATAGGTATATTACCTACATAAAATACGTCAATAAGCCAGCCTACTTTTTCAGAGAGAGATGTCTCCATTTAATGGTAAGCTTCCGGAAATTTACTTCAAGTGGGGTTGCGAACGCAGAAAATTTTTGATTAATTCCATCATTTTTTAAGAGATTAACAAAAGAAGCTCCGAAAAACGAAACTAACAGTGGTAACTACATATTTTGGATTTTTTTATATTTTAAAGGACAAGGGTCTAATATAAAAAAATCGCTCATAAAAAGCTGATAATGTGCTTAAAATAAAATAAGACAGCCACTTTTGCCTATATTGGTTAATTTTCCTCAAAATTGTTTCCTTTTGTGAATCCTATGATTATTTATGTCCAACTCGCAACTGTAATAAAAAAATGTATTGGCTCTCCCAAAAGCTTCATCAAGACATCGCGCTTGATTTTGATTTGGCAGAATGAAACAATTTATAGATATATTTTTTTTAATGAAATGAGTTAACTCTGTTAATAGATCGAAATACAATTACGCAATGGTTGTTTTCCGAGACAAACAAAACCGGAACTGTATATTTTAGAGCAATTTCTTTCAAAACCGTGTTCTTGATACTAAGTAAAACCCTTCATTCTTACAACAAAACAACATAAAATATCTTTATGGAAAATCTTTATGTCTATAAAGTTCTACCTCATAGAAGTCAACCAAATTGTGCTGTCACCGAGGCTAATACTCAACTCGACAATTTGTTGCTTAGGATGCTTATATTATATAATTACGCATATTATAATATTATGTATATAATATATACGTACACATAATCTGTAGGTGATTCAAGCCAGAAAAATTATCAAAAGAGCTTTATCATCACCATCGAATCTTTAGTCGAAAATTATAACTATTTAGTATCCAACGATTACTTTTTAGTGACAATTATTATTTGCGAGCCAGAATAAACCGGGGGCTGCATGAAACTCTGATGAGGGTCGCATGAAGCCCGCGGGCCACAGTTTGACGGCCACTGGTCTAAAATATTATAAACAGCAGTTAAAATTTAAGTACCCAGCTATTTTTAACGAGGCATTATGGGCACAATAAAAGAAATGTTACTGATTGATAAGATCCAATAACTACAATAAAATTTTACTGCACTATACAGATAATATAAACTCAATCGGATTAACATCTCAAGCCACACCTGACGACAACTTAATTTCACGGGGTATACAACCTTCCCAGAAACCGTGGAGGTGTAAACGTCCCTATTCAATTCATTGTACCCATAATGTGAATGCAACTGATAGATCGATCTTGCGATATAGGGACCGCAAATGTACTAGTACCATAGATAAGCCGCCTCATTACCACAGCAATATATCCTATTTCCAATTACTTAAAGTCAATTTTTCCACAACTGTTCGTCCAAAAGCTTTTACATTGTTTGGTTTTATAAGGGTGGCTAAACTTGGACATTTTGACACTTCGGGCGAACACGCAGCGGGGTGTCGCTCTATAGATCTTCTTAGAACCTTGCGTGAGGTACGGAATTGAGACCATCATGTGAAATGTTTCAATTATCAGTTTAGTCGTTGGGAAATAGGCACAGGTGAATATTATATTGTAAAATTTATTTTCGAATATGTGCAAATATTAAGTAAATAAGCAATATCTAATTATTATAGTAATCTCATACTGAGAATATCCTTTAAAACGATGACAATGTGCCATGCAATATGCATCTAACCCGCATTCATGATTAGGTGGCTTTTGGCATTCCGGTCAGCGATCACGATGTTTAATAAAAATTAGTAGTAGTCGTGCTGCCGACAGGCGTGACATTGACAAATTTATGGCGGCATGGTGCATCATGCTTGAATTTTAGCCGATCGCATACACAGACTTACAGAGCACTGGAAAAGGCATCAGTGGTTCTTGTGAATAATTAAACTCTCATTAAAATTACAAGTTTGTCATGAGCTTGAAGTACTTCGTAAGCTAAACTATGCTTTATTTAATGCTGGGCTATTCCAGTTAGAGTTAGATCATGGGAAGTGGAAGTACTCGCAGCTCATTGACATGTTGTGACTGCGCGCGACTGACGCGCATGTCGCCACACCGTTTTATAGTCCTCGTAAAATGAGAAACGTGCCACAAGATGAATTTAGATACAGAAATACTGAAATTCTGCACACACTCTATTAGACAGATCAAGGACAAAATGACACTACACGGTTAATTTATTTGACATCGAATGGGCGCCTAAACACTTGGTCTTTAAAAATCCGTACTTATATATTATTTACTAGCTTTTGCGCGCGGCTTCGCTCGCGTTAATACCTAATTCAGTCATGAGTCAAAAGACACGAGCCGCCATCTATTATCATAAGGACATTATTATTATTTGCCTAGGGAACAGTACTTTTTTCGGGATGAAAGGTACCCTTTGTTTGTTTCTGTACACCTGACAACGTATAATATGCAAAATTTCAGGATTATCAGCTCAGTGGTTTAAAAAGTGTGAAAAGCTAACAAACAAACTTACTTTCGGATTTATAATATTAGTTAGGATTCTGATTCCCCTGATTTAATCGGTAATTTATCCACTTTTTGAAAGTTGAATAGAACAATTCGACACTAATCTCCACACCACATGCAATAAGTCGCCGCGATTAACGATTCATTCGCTTTTGAAAGCGACTGAGCAGTGATTTGCATAGATACAGTTACGATGCGAACATAACGTGCAATTTATAATGGTGTAATCAAACGCGATAATGTACCAATGGGCTTTAAATCTTCTAGCGAAATCATCGCCCGCTAAAAGTATCGCGTAGATATCGTTATGGCGATAACCAGGGTTCTGATTTCGAAAAAGATTTTCCGAAAATACTTATTCTAAGAACATGTTATGCGCGTAGATATCGTGGACAATCTTATCCTGACAATTAAATAATTTCTTTCCTATGTCTCAAACCTATATTATGCATGATTGCCAATTAAAAAAAATAAAATAAGTATTGTTTCAGGATAGTGTACTTTTCCAATTTGTAAATATGTATAGCTCTCCAATCGCAAATATGAGGTATAAATTGCTATAAATTGTACTTGAATATCCGGTCAATGAATCAGTTGATACATAGTCGTCGTTCACAAAAGCCATGTCCGGGTGAATCGTAAAATGTGTTTACGCCATTATGAATGGGTGAACAATAAAACGAGTACGTTTGCAGTTGATACATACATTAAGGCGCAGGAGTCGTAGTGAGCATAAATCACCCACTTGCAGTATTTTAATTGCACGCTCTTCGGTTTCGCACCTCGACGACATCTTGATAAAAACGTGTCACGCGGCCCCCTCGTTAAATAATGTAGTAGTTACCGCAATAAATTGTATGATTTAGAACTGGTTGTACATTTAATTTACGTGCCTTCTCTAAAGCTTGAACTGCTATGTGTGGCGCCATGCATGCCGTATCATTTTCTCTATCATTAACGTTACTAATGTTTATGGCCTACAGTATTTGGTTCCGTGCAACATATTAATAGAGTCGTGTCGTATGTCATTTCAACATATTATTATATGTGTATATAGGGTTAAATTAAATGAGTGAGCGAAACTTCAAAGGGATGCTAGGTATCTATTATAGATTAAACTATAATAAAAAAATATTATATTTGACACTTGGTAGGTACCTGGCATAGAACAGAATAATAATTTTTTTAAGTCTATTTTTTTTATCATCGTTTATGTGATCTATTATGTATATCGATACCTAACATTTCTGTGAAGTTTAGGTCATTATGAAAGACATTTTGTAATCATTTAGTTATCGTCATTAATTTTGTATTTATGACTACAACAATTAAATAACAAATGATGTTGTTGATATTACTTAAATTATTGACTGCAATGAATTTTTTCAATTAGTATCCGAATTTTTCAAAATCATATAATGTTTTTCAAAAACTATTACTATAGTACTCTTCTTTGTTATTAAATGTTTGTTTGGCAATAAAGAGGATTTGTATTGCATTGTAAAGTAATTATTTTGAAAATCAAAAATAAACATTAAAAATCTCTGACAGTAATTAAAAATCAATAAGTAATTCCAATGAATCTACCTAACACAGTCACGACTACGTACGCTACAATCTGTTTAATAAATTGTAACACTTCAAACCCATAAAAATTAACTTAGAATAAACTAACAAAAATACATCCTCTCGAACACATTCCCCACTAGCTTCCCGACCGCAGCAATCAGTGTAGACCGTGAGCCAAAATAAACTTTACCAAATTATTTATAATTTATGTTTAATAGTGGAGCGCGGTGGGTGGTCCGGCCGACGCTTAATTGGATAAATTGCCGAGTTAGACGCACGATACACTGAATTAAACAATTTGTTGTTATACCTGCACGTTGATAGTTGGGCAACAATCATATAACGGACGCGCTACGCGGCGCTACGACGTAGCATGCAATTAAACAGACACGCAGCTTTAATAATGAGCTACGCTGTTTGAGCAACTAATTACAAGACTTTTATAAACTAATGGGTTAATTCCGTATACAAACAATAACAGATGGTTTTAAACTCTAAGTGCATCACCTTGATAACAACCATTAAGGCTGAAAGTCTGTCTCAGGTTCAGGTAGTGGTATCGACAAGAAAGTTATTACAAATACCTATATCTTTTTTTATGCGAACACTAAACATCGAAATTTTGGTAAAAAGAAAAAAATAATTATGGGCGGGATTTAAACTCGCGACCAACTAGATAAAGCCCCCAATCACTCTGCCAGTAAGCTGTTATTATTATATTAGGTCTAGGCCATGGATTTTAAGAATCTGGCCTCGAAACTGCCAATCCAGTTCGCCAATATTCAACTTTTTTAATTAGTATCCACCAAACTTTCTGTTTCTAAGAAATAAAAGAAAACTTTTAATTTCCCATTGCTTTTAATATAGGTACAATACAGAACACACGTCCTTTTTAATTTCTCGCGGACAAAATCGCGGACGACATTTAGTATAGTATACAATGTAAAGAACACTGAAACATATAATCCGACAAACTATACCAACCCAACAAGTTTAAAACCTATTGCGATATTATGATGTTTGCCTACGCATAGAGCATACTGATGAAATTTATAAGAAATCATTTTACATAATCCGACTGTTGGCGAACTAAGTGGAAATAATTATGTTGATCAATTGATTTAAATTCAAGATATCGCAAAAAGAAAAAGCATTGCCAAAATCAAATAAAACAATGATTAATACCGCACGATCATAAAATTAAAACCATATTTCATTGACAAATAAAATAACCGGCTATCGTTCAAACTGTTTGATTGATTACCTAAACTTTTTCTGCGCCCTCAGTTACATGATAAAGGTCATGATCAAAATAAAGTTTCTTATTATTAAATTTAAGAAAAGAAAGCTTGAGAGTTTAACGGCAATATAAAAAGTTTAATAATCGTCAAAGCTGCATGCAACACTAAAAAAAAAGGAAGTTAGATACCATTAAACATTTGGAGAGATACCATTAGATCTATTGTTCTATATCAGACAAATATTTTTCCTTGTAACTCCAAACATAAACCGTATCAGTTGTCCAATTCAAACAAATCATAACGACGTGTTTTAAGTGTTATTTTAATAATATCTGTTTAGTAAGATAAGTCGGTTTCCAAGTATCTTGGGCAAGTAGCAGTGTGCGCTGTGGGTGGTCCCCTGACGTCTCTATACGCGTCCCGGACTATGGACATGCATCTAAATGTCCTTATAATTCACTACATCTGCCACTTTGCTCCATTGTAGCAACACCATAATCACACTATTATTCAGGACATGCAAAAACTTTACTTCATGTCACGTCACGTCAATCAGCTGATTATTATTCCACGTAAGTAAACTTTGAAAACGGGTTACTTACTATAGCAGCCGTAAAAGTTGAGTTGACAACGTTAACTGCTTATCTGCTATTGCGATCTCATTGTAGGGTCCTCGTAAAATTTATAGCTTTGTATTGTCTTACGATACTATTTTTATTGTTTACTATATTTGGGTTATCTATTCATCTATAAAACTCAGTTACAAATATACAATTGATTTATTTTTGTATTCATTCATGATATAATTGTTCACTTCAGGAAGTTAAGTGTCAACGATTGCGTGCCTGGTTGTTGTGTCAATTTATTTTGTGACGTGTTAACTGTTCTCAAACACTTACATTTTTTAATATAACTAGCTGTTCTCTGCGACTACGCATAATTTTTTCCGTATTTCCCAATGCAGCGATCCAAAATTTTCCTATCAAAATCTTAGTTGCAATATTTTAAGTAGGTATAAGTGTGATGTTTTATAGTTTCTTACCTATGTGATATTTTGCTTTTACATGATTTAAAATATCTCTATTTTACGCCATTGTTAAGTAAGCTTTCATAGTATTTAGAAAAAAAAAACGTTTTGAAAAAAAAATTACAACAACACACTTTTATTGTTAATATTCACAATACTTATCCTTAAAATAATTCCTGTGCGTTTGGTGACCATCGCAGAGCGCATCCATAATGCAAGCCCGACTGATATTTACCATTAATAATACAGAATCTATTTTTTGTAACCAACTTAATTAATACTTAATGCATGTTTATAATGCTTTAACGTGTACTCACTGATAGTTTAATTATTTTAATCAATGCCCGCACACTGCTTAAGGCGATATTACAGATAGTCAAAGTATAATATTAAATAATGTGTACTTTGTACGCTTCTACTAGTTATTATTGTTTACGTACTAGGTAATTAAGATGACAGTTAAGAGTCCGTTAATGGCCTTTAATCAACCCTTTAATGATTTTTGCGTAGATATCCCAGACCGGTACAAGTTTCCATGTTGAGTAGGAATCTAGAGAATAATTAATATCCTTTCCTTGGATAACTCCGGCCTATGAAATTGATTAAAAAAGAATTTCATGGATTATATTAGTACTATAGTTTAGGTTACCTTCACGCTTCGTTTTTTTTGAGTTCTGTACTCAAAGGGGGGCAAGAAGACCCTATTCCTAAGCCTCTGGTGTCCGTCTGTTCTAGGGTTGTGTCTTTTGAGTCGTAACAGGTAGACACTTTTTCAGTGTGTATGGCCGCTAATAAAAAGAATTAATTAAAAAAAAGATTAAGAATTAAAAGAACCCCCCTACCTTTTTTTGGCGTT
This sequence comes from Protodeltote pygarga, assembly GCA_936450705.2. Lineage (NCBI taxonomy): Eukaryota > Metazoa > Arthropoda > Insecta > Lepidoptera > Noctuidae > Protodeltote > Protodeltote pygarga. Next base: position 5,229,019 of record OW388249.2, on the reverse strand, counting down.
CAACTCGTAAGTGGCCAAGTTAAAGGCAAATGTTTTTTTTTTACTTCTAATCTTCCCACTCTCTTGCTATTTTAACTTGCTACTAATGCCATAAAAAGGCATAACCAAGGTATAGTGGTACAGTTACTATTAGTGCATGATTTCGACTCGCACTTGCCCGGTTTTTTAAATGACATGCATATGATTCATCAATGCGCGTGGGCAACAGCCGAGAAGTAAAAGTCATTGACAAGAACAATAAGTAAGTATGCAGGAAGCACGTTAGTATTCATACACACGTGCTCATGTAAGGGCATCAACTTTAACGTACTAATGTTGAACAAATTCCAGATGTAACTAAGATGTGTACTGCCAAACTGCCAATCATTCGTCGCAAAATAGACACATCCTACTCAGTTTTTTTTTTCGAGATACATGCGCGGTGACAATTTTTACTTAACTATAATTAAACTAAAATAATAAAAAAAGAAGTAGAATTTACTAAAAAAAATTGAAAAGAAAAAACACGAATCAACCGTGAAACACAGGGAAAATAGACACAAATGGAAGTCAATTATTATTGTAGTTAAGCCCTAAAATGTTTTTCTGCTTACTTCATGTTTATAAATCTTTGACACCACAGTATTACTCATAAAAGATACGCATCCATTTCTTGCATTTCATGCTCCCCAATACATTGAAGATAAAACCTAATAATTATGTACCTTCAAATACCTTCTTTAATTCCTGCTGACTGACAAACGTGATTGTAATAGTGCTGCAATCCTGTGATAATAACTCTGCAATCACCGAATAAATATTATGAGTCTGCTGGTCTCGTGTGCGGAAAAGTCGTGTTTCCTAATCTCTTTGGATTATCCAAAAATAATTTCTTACGTTAAAAGGAACCTTAAAAAATTAGGTATTTCTCTTTATAATTATTTAATAAAAGAGTGAAAGCTATTCCCTTTCCCAAGACCCAACTGCATAGTTGCCAAATATTAAAGATGCATATTGTTTCAGAAAATTTGTGATGAGTCAATCATTATTGTAATTTGATAATCTTATCTAGATTACCTTTCGCGCGTTTTCTATATTAAAGGCTATCAAAATTTATATCAAACATGGATATTTATCAAGAACTACTGGTTTTTTACACAGATTACTGTCATAATTTACTTTGGTTTTGCAAATACTTATTTTCTTGATTGAAGTCTTGAAATCGAAGTTTAAAAAAGGTAAGGGTGGGTAGTATATATTGTATTTTTAAAAACAAATAAGTACTTCGTCACAGTCGTATAAACTGCACCGACCTCGGACCAATCCGTCTGTGAGTTTATTACTAAAGTTATGAAGGGTCATGGTTACAACCGTAACTACACTACGACTTTAAAACGCGATTACCCACGAAAGATTACTAACATCTCTTTTGGTTGTTAACAAAAACCCTTATAAATAAAAACATAAATAGCCATATAGAGCAATAAATTTGTTTATTGTACAATAAAATAATGTAGCGAGTTCGAGTTGGGTGGTCCACGGCACAAAAAGCCGGGCAAGATGGCGGAACAACCCGTTGCCATAGAGACGCGACGCGTCCCCGCCTGTAACGCCACACAGTGCTCTTACCTTTGTTATTTGAGATAAAATATTTTTAATCACTAAAATAATATATTATTATATGCAACATAAATACATAATATGACTAAAGAAGAAATTGCTGCCAAGTAGGTACGAGTCTTTACCTATATGTATAGGTAGATTCACTGGATGTCATGAAGGTAATTTATTATTATTATTATAAGCACAAATAAATTAACACAACAAAATATTTATACCTTCTTTCAATTTAAGCTACCAGCACATATTAAAATAAAATAAATATTATGACTCTATTAATGAAATTGCAATAAGCTATTCTCTTTAATCGTAAACAACAGATTTGGTGCCGTCATTATTATTTTAATGGATTTCTTTTCAGCCGTGTCTAATGTTCAATTTTGTCCAAGTGCGTGTCGGTGCGGAGCAGTGGGCGCGCGGCGACGAGTCTCGCTGACAGAGCGCTCAGTGGAACAATCAAGCCATTGTTTTGTACCAACCACGCATTAATTAAATAATACTTGTCGTTCCGTATAATGACTTAATTTTGTACTTCAACGGAACAACAACTGAGTTTATTAACTCACTTTGTACTTTGAAAATTTAAATGCGCAAGTGTGTCCGCTCTTAACGTTTTTAGCATAATGTCTTATAACTTTACAAGCAATATTTTGTTACAACAGCTATAAAAATACTGTAACTTGTATGTCAAACGTTCATATTTCCGAGCATAAATGCATAGATGCATAAAAGTTTATTACTAGTAAAAGTTTCTATTGCGAATAATTATAGGCCTGGTGCCGTGCGTTTTGTAATTACGTTTTTATTCTAGTGTGAATTTATTAATGTCTGAAATTGCTTTTATAGGTTTTATTAATAAACTGTTAGACATTCACCTGTCTGTACCTTAATGCAAGTTCAGATTATAAAGGTTCCTAATCTTAAAAAGATTTATATTTCTCTTTTTAATTTTACTTATTTATATTCTTATAGTTACCAAAAAAAAGAAACTTCTTGTATAATGAGAATTGTGTGACTAATTATTTAATATGTACAACATAAAAGGTTTCGCAACACCCCACCGTTAAATTAACGAGTTATTTATGGTCTGAAAAATTTGTCCAAAATTATACAAAGACCAAAGCGGCGGCAGAGAAAAATGTGAAGGAAGATAGGTAAAAACGAGCGGAAACGGATTCCTGACTAATCGCACAACGAAAATGTCCGTCGAGCTAATGTCTCTATAGGGTGGCGCAGATTGATGGGTCGGTGAATGGGCACGCCCCGACCCACTGGCCAGATCGCTTCTCGGTAGCTGGCGGCTACATTAAACAACACAGCCTTCGATACGATACGATACATAGACCCAGCCGTTAAGGTGCAGATATGAGCACCAATTTCCTGATATAATGTTAATAAAACCTACCTATTTCGCGCAAGATCTACAAGTTTCTACTACGAGTTTGCATGTAAGTTTACTTATTTTATTCTAATGGGTAGACAGTAATTACCTTTATAATATGTATATAAGTCTCCTATTGGTCGAAATTCACATTTAGTTTTTCTTCTAATAATCGGAATCTAATATTGGATAGGTATTATTCATTGTTATTAAAAGCCAAGTACAATCATTTACAAATACTCGACGAGTACAAATCACCTCTGTCTCCTCTACTACATAATATCTATGGCGTAAGTGTCTACAGCAACAAAATTCTCTTTATCTACGGACACGGCGATTATGTGGCGACAGGCTCTATTACCGGCCATAGAGCCAATCTACCTGAACTGATGAGCCAACCAAATATCACCCAATAACAATGTTATTATCACAGCCCATATGAAACCTGTCGTTAAAGAAGAGACATCATCATCACTTCTCAGAATGATTGAGGATGTTTGTCTTTGCAATATTATGTTTGTTAATGACTATCAACATGTTCTAAATAAAAAAAACGAAGGCTGGTTCGGCCATTAATTGTTTCGTCGAAATTAAAAAGTGAAATAAAGGAAATAGTTTCTTGAGGAAAAAACAAAATAATTTTATGTATTTCGGATATTTCATCAGTTATTTTAGCCACTTATCTAGGATACCCAAGGAAAAATATCTCCTCTAAATTTCAAATCTCTAGGACCTCCTCTAGGATCTCTAAGACTGTTGCCTGTCAGTCAATCAGTCATGCATGATTATTTGTTTTATAAGACATTTTTGACTTTAATTTCAGTCACAGCGGCCCAACTCAATGTAGATTAGCCATCAGGAGATAATAATATAGTGCACAGGTGTATTCGCGAGCACAAGTGCACTCTCTATTCTCTCACTCTCATAGTCTAATGAAACGGCAATCTGACTTGACCGGAGAGAGTTTAGCCCATGTTTAGCCACATGAAAGTTTGCTATTAAAATGTAATTAATAATAACGTACCTATATTTTAATAACTACTTAGCGATAGTTTGTGAATATTCTCACATAATATTCAAAGTTTTTTTTCACATCATAAAATTCGCATTGTTCAAACAATCTTGGACTCAGATTTTTGTGGATGAGAGATATTTAAATCGCGTTTGGAGCTATCGATTGGAATTTGCTATTGTTGAGAGTATTTTTATTAAATTGTTTCGTTAGTTTTATTTAGCATAGCAAAATATTATTTTGTTGTTTCGGATACGTAATAATTAATTACATTACAATAAGTGTTTTTTTCTGCAGTCTTGTATAATTGGTATTTTATTTTATTTTTAATAATTTTGCAAATAGAATTAAATTCAAACTTGGACAGTAGGTACCTCCTTTCTACCACATTTAAATTGGATTATTACTTTTTTCTCAATATATTGCGATTGGCTGAAAAAGTGGAAAATCTATTTTTTTTCCCAAGTGTGGGACCTAGCAGATCGACTTTTACCCTTAATTGTAAATTTCATCGAAATATGTAGTTAAGACGTTTTCGAGAAAGCGATATATGGCTCGTATATACACAGTCAGGTCATAAGTATTGTCACACAGTAAAAACTTTTCTTTTAGAATGTTGGACACAAAAAAGTTTATTGAATTCGAATTTTGTATTATTCATGAAAATAAAAATGTATACTTTTTAGAATATAACTTATTTTTAAATATGGAGTGGACGCTTAAAGAAGGCCGTGTTGCAGTTGTTGCGTTGCATCGTTAAGGTTACGCGCCAATTAAAATTTTTGACATACTGAAAAATTTGAATAAAACCAAAAGATTCGTTTATCGTACCATCAAACGATACAATGAAGAGTCTAGTGTAGATGACAGGTCAAGAAGTGGTCGCCCTCGGTCTGTTAGGACTCCAGCAGTGATAAAAGCAATGAAGGCGCGAATTCAAAGAAATCCCAAACGTAAGCAGAAACTGTTGGCCCTTCAGATGGGGTTAAGCAGAACTATGGTGAAAAGGGTGTTAAATGAAGACTTAGGGCTTTGGGCATATCGAAGAAAAACAGGACATCGTTTGAATGCTCGTCTAATGGACCTGAGACTGAAGAGATGCCGCGCTTTGTTGAAGCGGTACGCGGGAAAAAATATCGGGAAATTCTTTTTTTGGATGAAAAATTTTTTACCGTAGAAGAGAGCTACAACAAACAAAATGATAAGGTGTACGCACACAGTAGTGAAGAAGCAAGCAACCGTATTACGCGTGTCCAACGAGGTCATTTTCCATCCTCGCTCATGGTATGGTTGGGAGTTTCTCATTGGAGCTTAACAGAGGTACATTTTTGTGAGAAAGGTGTAAAAACTAATGCAGTTGTGTATCAAAATACAGTCCTGACGAACCTTGAGGAACCTGTTTCTCATACCATGTTCAATAACAGGCACTGGGTATTCCAACAAGACTCTGCGCCAGCTCATAGAGCGAAGAGCACACAAGACTGGCTGGCGGCGCGTGAAATCGACTTCATCCGGCACGAAGACTGGCCCTCCTCCAGTCCAGATTTGAATCCGTTAGATTACAAGATATGGCAACACTTGGAGGAAAAGGCATGCTCAAAGCCTCATCCCAATTTGGAGTCACTCAAGACATCCTTGATTAAGGCAGCCGCCAATATTGACATGGACCTCGTTCGTGCTGCGATAGACGACTGGCCGCGCAGATTGAAGGCCTGTATTCAAAATCACGGAGGTCATTTTGAATAAACTTTAGTGTCATAAGAATCTATGTTTTGTTAAGTTCATTTTGGTATATAAATGGTTACATAATGAATAAACTTGTTTCAATTATTTTATATTAAACATGTGACAGAATTTATGACCTGACTAGGTAGTATAGGATAGGAAATGAAGATTAAATCCACAAAGTTCAATTTATCTGGTTAACGTAACTTGAATGCTACGCAACTTTACAAATGTTGGTACTTACGTTCGAATCAAAGCAATTAAAGGTTAAGGTTAGAAATAAATATTGTCTGCGTGACTCACGAAATGAAGGTGGTCTTTTAACCGTAAATTTTCAATACATTAAGATTTCAGGAGTTAATGAGCACGTTCTAGGAAGGTGTGAAGCGGAGACCGGCACGGCGCGGCGGCGGCGGTGGGGCGGCGCGGGCGCAGTTAACGATCTCAATAAATATCGCACTGTTTGACTGTGTGCCGCCAAAGTACCACGTTTAGCAAGAATTCTTGCAATTTGTCAAATAATAAATTGAGCAATTATTGTGGGTGCTACATTCGCATTTAGGGATTTCTTGACCGCAACATTTCATACAGTTTACTTATGTAGGTATGTTGTTATGAAATAATTACTGAAACTAAGTAATGTTTTGTATTTCTTCAACTTAGGAACAGCAATAAGTACCAGTGAAACTACTGCCACGACAGTTGGTTGAACAAAAGCCTAGTTAGGTCAAATGGTAATGTTTAGAGATGCAACAAATATTCAGCAACTATTCAATATTCGGGCATTTTATTCCAGTACCTATTCAATATTCGGCCTTGGACCTTGCCTTGGCCTTGGACTGAATACCGAATACCTAATAAAAGGAAATAAAAACGTCATTTGATTAAAATCTTATTTATTTATCAAATAATCATTTATTTATGTGTCTTTATTATGGTAGATAAAACAAGTGTTTCGGCATTTGTTGATAAAAATCATTTGCGCCTTTTTTCGTACACAATGCCTGCTTCAGAGACAGATATTTCTTTTTACAATATTTAGTAGCTTTGAGTTGCTGTTTCGTATTGATTAACCACGCGATGAATCGCCTACCGAATATTCAGTATTCGGCTGAGAGCGCCGTCGAATATTCGGTATTCGGCCAAATCACTATTCGTTGCATCTCTAGTAATGTTACTTTCATGCTGGTTTCAACAGTTTTCTTAAACTTACACACATTTGCTTCAAACGCGTTCTCGCTGAGAAATTGTTCTTGGCACGATTTCCCCAGACAGCAGCCTCATAGTTTTAGGCTCGTTTCTAATAGACTTCTTATAAATTGTAGTTCCATAAATTTATTATAATAATATTATAAATGTGAAAGTTTATGAGGATTTATGGATGGATGGATGAATGGATGTTTGTTGTTCTTTCACGCAATAACTTCTCAATGGATTTTGATGAAACTTTACAATAATATAGCTTATACCTACATCAGAAGGCTACAATTTATCAACATACTACGCGGACGAAGCCGCGGGTGGGAGCTAGTTATTTTTAAATAGAAAATATATATACATAGTTTTCAGATTTCCTTCTAGATTTGTAGATTTTCATATTTTGTAATGTATTTTGTATTTTTCTATACCTAATTAATAAAGATAAAAAAAAATTGTAATGTGAAACTCTACAAATTTTTATTTAGTGGTGTAATCTCAGTATTGAATCAATTAAATAAAAACATAACTATGTAATAATAGAATTGTTAATGTAAGTTATGATTTGATGGAGTAAATTGGAGTAAATAGTGGTTTTTACCTACCAATGTAATGAATTTGCCATTTAGTTTAAAACTATAGGTAAATGGAAGTTAAAAATAATTTTAAGTATATTACAGCTGTAACACGCAATAATCGCAGTGAGTGAAGAACATCAAAACAAAAAATCTCATAAAAGCATATTACAAATTATTCACAGTAATTTATCCGAAACGTTTGGCGCGAACAATATTTCTCGCTAAATATAAACATTAGTGTTTTATAGACCGCATCTAACGTAAGGTGTGTGAACTGCGAAGTGCCAGGGGTTATTGAATGAGAGCTAGAGAGGTGCGCGGGCGTTGTCGGTCGCGTCTCGGTCGCTCGCGAAATTCGGCAGCAGCCTGCGCACGCGCGTACTCGCCGCGGATCAGGTGTTACACATCCGCGGTCGCGTTTAAAATTGCTACTCCAAATTTTATTTTTGCATTAGGAATTAAAGTTCCAGGCGTGAATTAAAGAGCGGTAACTTTGAACTTAAATAATGTTCAGTATATTTTGCTTTGACGTTACACAAAGAAAGTTCAGAGCAAAAGAAAAGAACAAAAGAGAACTGCGGGCAGTTGTTGGTTTTTTAGTAACAGTGTTGCCATTATTAAAAACTAAGAATCGACTGCACACCTCACTATAATGTCACATTTTAGCTTTTAAGTACATTATAAGTAATATTTTACAGATTTATATATATGTTTGGGGAGTTGTATCCATCATTAATTTTGGATATAAATTATAAATAACGAAAGCTAAGGTAATTTACGTTTGTGCCTTTTCTTCCTTTTGTTAAGTGCTTTCTTATACGATTAGGTACCTGTATTATAATTATAGACATATTTAAAAGTACATTTAACAAAAGTAACGACTAGAAAAGAATCATGATGAATGTTACAAAGATATTAATCATAATGTCGAGAAGTTGCATGGTTTCTCATGCGTAGCGTAACAGTAGCTTCCCCCAATCAAATTTCAATTAGGACGGTTGTATCGGAGACAGTCACATGTCAATCAAAGCCCCCATATCGATGTTCGGTGTTCGGTAGCTAGCGTGCCGTAAAGGGAGTATGTTAGTGGATGGCGAGTGTGCGGGGCGCGCGGGCCGCGAATGCGGCGCCCCTGCCACGTGGGTGGGCGCGCTGTGTGGCCGCGCGCTGGGTGGCCCACTACCGCTCGCACGCATCCACACACACGCGCGCCGCACCAACACACGCTCCCGACGCGCAAATAAACACAATAATCAACTAGCGATACTTTACTCCGTCACCGGATAGAGCAATCGCTCGGGGAGATTATTGCAGGAATCGCGGCGAGTGACACGCGGCTGCGCTTGCGCAGTCCCGCGCGACCAGCTCGCCTGCGCGCGCCTGCTCACGAGCCCGCGTAGGTGGACGCAAACTACCCACTTTACGATGCTCCAACCTGAATCAACGACGCTAATTTTCTAATCCGCTTACATTCTACGAATAAATTTCCTATTCTAAGACATTGAAGTGTCTAACTCAAATATAAGGATCATAAACCTCCTGTAAATCACAAAGTAAAGTAAACATACACGTTTCGTATCGCATTTCAAATCGACGATTTGTCTCATTTGTTCCGTAAACTAACAATAATATCCAGTAGACCACCGACATCAACTGGATTACCAGTTTCTATATAAATGGAACTAAACAGAACAAAATGTCCGTAATCTATATGATATACTACTAATGCGGCCGACGTACTCGATGAAGAGCTCTATTTATACTCTGACTTATTCTGTTTTGGAAAGAGCACGATCATTAGAGCAAAATAGGACGCTGTTTCACAGCTACGCATTTCTATAAAGGGAAATATAGAGACATCGTAAACTGTGTACCGCATCTTTTAGCAATATTTATAGTTAATTGACGCAAAAACTGAACGCCTGTTCGCGCATGCGCGAGCGCCTTGATTTATAACTTAATATTCAATCGTAAACCTAATCGTGCTATGGAATAGGCAGTAAAACCAGGCGGTGTCGGGCGGCCGCGTAAATTGTAACTACCAGTACTAGTTGTAAGTATAACTCGTTTGCCCTAATGATACCACTGCTGCACTGCCCGTAAAAGGGTGCAATTTAAAATAAACTGTTATATCGGTCAATCAGTGAAATATATCAGAAACCAGCTGTAAGTAAGATAACTATTAACGTGAAATGATTGTAATCTTTGTTAAATAGTGAGTTATTTGTATTAAAAATAAACAGAGCAATCGAAAGAGACTTCACTGTGGACATTTTTTTTAATTATTATTATATTGAAGGAGTTTTCTACAGTATAAATTCAATGATGATTTATGAATCCCATCGTAGGTTGTTCTAATTGGACTACTTCAATAATACTCACTAACCATTATTATTAATTAAATTAAAAAGTATATACCTCAGTTCATAACGAGTTCAGTTAGAATACTCTGAAGACTCTCCAACATTTGTACAGAGTCTTCTCTGTAGTTCAAAGATTGCCACGATAGTCACACCAATTAGCTACTTGAACACAACGACCTGAAGTGATGGCACTTGGCGTTTTACTACTGACTAAGCGTATATGAACAGTTTGATAAACTTTTGTGCCTCACCCTATATAGGGATGTGATTGAAGGACGGCTTTACTTTAGTTAGAAGGCCAGATAATCACAGCGCTCTTCGCGCTAACCACGCGCCTTTGTTTACCAGTTTGAAGGAAGAAAAGCTAGTAAAGCTACGACAATACTTACATCATAAATAGGCTAAACTTTGTCTCACTAGACTTGTGAATTGATCCAAATTTTACTTTTATACATAAGTATTATGTGCTTCTAAATTATTTGCCACAATTGCTATGGGAGAAAGTATTGGGTATATACATTACAATAGTGAAGAAATTTCGTACCTCGGAACAGTAAAAAAAATTGGAGCATGGAGCAGAATTAGACCTACGCAATAAAACGCAGGCAAAAGAAAAAAAATTATGACGTTAGATAAAAAAAATACTTCACTATTGTAATATAAATAACCAATACTATCTCCCTTGGCAGCCGTGGCAGATAATTTAGAACCTTATACCTATGTATATGCAAAAATCACAGATTTACGGTGTTGGTGGTACTAGTGTTGGACTCGTATAAAAAAGAACTGAGATACAACCACAACCATTAATATGTATTTTAAAAATGCCAAGACGAGCTAATCTTTAAGCTCTTAAAAAGTTGTGAGATCTGCTGAGCTGGAGATTTAGAATCTTGCTAAAAGAAAGCTCTTAGTATAATTTTGTTCTAGTCACGTCATTTTTCATACAAAACAGTAGAATCCCTGTTTAAGTCTGGCTCCAGATTGACCACATTGAGATTGATGTTGCATTTAGTCTAGCGTACGACGCAAATGATGCAAAAGTTCGACTTGTGTTACAAAAAAAAAACATAGTGCAGCCGAACATAGAATGGAACTAAGTAGAAATAAAATACTCAATTATTTCACAACTAGCCCCTTAAGGTTCCGTATATCAGTATTTATAGTGAGTGGTGAATGTGGGTGACGAACGTAAAAGTCGTCGCCTCAGAATCACTTCGTCATACTTGTACGTCATTTGCTCAGTACTCCTAATTTTTATGTGGCCATTGTTCGCAACGGTCTGTTTTATTAGCCAGTAGCCTCCCAGGACGACAGCGGAACAAAGGAAAAACCGCTATGTGAGATTTAAACTCGTACCAAATCGCACGCTTATTGTTGCCCAACCAAGTGTTTGAGTTCCGTGCCTCCGCTCACATTGGTTCTTTCGACAGGCTTCATAAAGGTAATGAACAGCCGACTGTAGATACACACCTCATTATTATTTCCTCGGCAGACTATTCCACTTTTTTATTATTTGTTTTTTGGTTATGAATATGATCTTCCAGTCTGTTGTTTTTCATCGCCTACATACATTGAAATAAAACATCAACGTCACCATTCTTGGTGAGTAGATTTGCTGATAAATAAGCAAAGTTATTGTAGAACACAGGTATGTCCATGATACAGATCTAAAATATTCGAAGTATCGCATAAATACCGCAGTTACATTCCAATAAAAATATATTATTTTGCCAAGAAAACTAGCATAGCAAACATTGTTATACACGGGACTTGAATAAATTAACAATAAAATGCTAACATGTCATAAAATATCTATATTTATTCAGTGTCAATACGCTTTCCATAAAAATGGAGGTCGAATTCGTTTCCAATAATTAATTAGCGATTAGACAATTAAAATGCCGTAGACAAACCGTGCCGCGCTAATGACAGACCACCTACGTCCGATTACAAAACTAATAATACAAACTTAAAAAACAGGCACACATAAAAACAATTATGTTTGACCGCATTGCCATAAAAGAGAGTAACATGACCAATCTAAGAGCAATTAAGGAGTCTAATAGCAGGAAAGGATAGTAAGGTAAGTACGTGCGCCTCGGCGCCCACCACTGCTTGTTTATTCTATGATCTTAGAGATCATAATCATTTACATAAGTTTTTGAATATAGCTATCGATAGAGCCATTAGGTTTCTTTAGGCGACACAAAATACTGACATCAGGTCGTTAAGTATTAGGTCAAATGTTATAAGGACGGACGTCTAGACGCGTTTCTTGGATTAGCTGCTAGGTATAATATATGTTAATGCTAGATTATATGCTAGTTTTCTCTTGTTGCATTTTGGTTGAGTTTATTTACCTACTCAAAAAACTGCGGATGACTGCGTTTTCCTTTACTCAATAATTAATCTCGTAATTAATCTGACTTAAAACTTTCAACGATCTTCCCAATTCCCAATCCAGTAGTACCTACCTACATATAAATATGATAAGATTATAAACGGAATCATCTTTCAATTTATGACATTTCAATAGTCGCAAATTGTTCCTATTCGTAATGCAGAGCTCATAATAGCTGGAGTCGGTCGTAGCTCAAGTCACAATGCGTTGCATCAGAGCGACGTGGGTGGCCGGCTGTCACTCAGCGCACTGTAATCAATTTGTACGGCCTTCGGCGCGGGCGCACTGCACGGTGCACCTCTACGTTTGCGACGCACCATACATGCGCTTTTCGTCACGCATCCTGTGAGCATTAATCTATTTATATGTTTCTAGGACAAGTCGTGAGAGAGTGGCAGTATAAGCCTCTTTTTAATGAAGCTTTTCTATTCTGTATTACGTGCCTTTTTTAAATTTATATAAGTACGTACTGTAAGCTAATACCTACATATAATGTGTAAATGATTTTGCTAAAATATAGGTATTTACATTTTAGCAACATTATCATCTAATCTGAGTATCGCATGAGTTTCAAACATCTACATAAGTATCATTTCAGATTTGTTATGGTCTGGCTTCAGAAACTGCTTGGAATTCCTAATTTATATTAAAATTACTAACGAAAAAATATAAACTTGAGTCTAATTTTAATATTAGGTTTAAAATAACATCGATGAGATATTATAGAATAAACCAATAAAATAGGAGCAACGTCTAGATAATATTTACGTAGGACCACCCACATGGAATAGTTTGCGGCTGACTTATGGTCAAGTTTTGCAAACAATGCCATTTCTAGTGTAGAATGACTCAATTAGCAGAACGCACGAGATAAGGCTGGCTACACAATGGACTGTAAATTGCCGTGGGTTGAGCCACCGACTTCGATTATAAATGATTCAAAAAGGAAAAAGAATTTTAAAGATTGACAAAAACTAAACTTTAAAGAAACTATCTCACGATAAACCAAACAGTGACATTACAAAAATGGAAAGTAAACAGTATAATCAATCATTAACGGATAATTGTGGCGGTCAGCTCTCAGAAAAACTGAAAGTTAATGAAAGGGCAGGATGTCGTCTGTTCCCAGTGATTTTTTTATTATTTTTTCTGCTTTAGTCAAGGTGGCATTCGGCGGCTGAACAAACTTAGCTTCGAGCGCAACATCGATAATTTACTCTTCAATCTACGCTACATCACAACGTATGTTTCCATTGTCGGAAGATTGCCTCTTATGTGAGCACACACTGCGTCTATAGAATCTATGGTAATCAGTATCTCAATTATGTCTTCTCACCATACCAGGAACTGATTTTCTGGCACAACTCGAAGCTTCAGGCTTAGGACATCCATATAGACAATCTGAAAATCCTTTAGCTTGGTTTAGCTTTACTCTAATCTAACGATATTTTTTCATAGGGGTGTAAAAACATATGAGAAACTAAAAAATATGCCAGACAGGTTTTGGTCCAAACTCCAAACCCATGTCTTAGAAAAATCAGGTTTGGTAATTGTTAAAACTGTCATAATTATAAACTGTTAAATTAGTGTTCTAAAGATCTTTTTACTGTATTTTTTTTAATGCTAAAGGCCATGAACTTAGCTTACCTGATAGTAAGCGGAGTTTTGGTCTACAGTACAGCACACTAGCCTTTAATCAGGAGGACAGAAGATGTCCCCCAGATAGGTTTCACTGAACATCACGCCAGAACACGACAAGTTATCTGGTGGGTAACCGCTACATCGGAATCCTTCCACAAGAAGCGGCTTAGGTGTTGGTCTGGTAGTTCACATTATTAGTCGACTTTTATACGACACGCAGAGTGAAAGGCTTTATGGCTTTTCTTCCCTAACACTTCACAAACCATAAATGGTGGAAAATATTCGAATGCACTGTTTGGTATAATGGAAACTCGTTATTGCTGACAGCGTTCAGCTTCGAAGATAGGCGTGCATCCTGCGTAAGTCCAGTCAGCGGCGGCGAGCGATCACAGCGCGATTATTTACATTAATCCGTCGCGCTGTCATCGCGTTGCTGTCATCGTGGGACTCTTGATGCACAACCAGTCGAATTAAGTCTTACCTTTATTTTTAATCATCATTTTTTTATAGAATTTATTAATATTTTAATGTGAAATTAATTACAAAATTGGAAAGCTTTCTCTCGAATCAAGATTATCAAAAACCCAAAACTCAAATTTATGTATAAATTCATGGCAAAGTTCGGGCGTACAACGCGTATCCTGATCCTGGCTGATTAGGGATTTATTGCGTAGTAGATCTCTTCACACATATAGATATATATGTTACAGTCAAAACCCTTAACCGGTCAAAACTACTTTTGTCTGGCAAAATCAGTCAAAAGTACTTTTGACCATAGGCTTTCGTCAATAGTACTTTTGACTGAAATAACAGTCAAAAGTGCTATTGCCCAATGAAGCTGGTCAAAAGTACTTTTGACCAACTGATTCCGTCAAAAGTAGTTTTGACTGGTCGTGTCAGTCGGTTATTTTATCATACAAAGTAAATTCTAAAAATAATTGAGCAGTCCAATAACTGAATGAGCGATAAAAATGATGGAATGAGCAGTTCGATAAATAGTTCGGCAGATTACATTCTGTGTATGGACTTTAGGGCACCCCGAATCGGACAGGTTAGGTTAGAAGGGGATGGCGGGGTCGTGTGAGCGAGCGAAGCGAGCGAATAGACCTCGCCTTCCCCTTCGTTGTTATTTTTTTTTAAACCACCCAGAAGTAGGAGCCCCGCGAAGCGGGGCTCCGTCAATTATATGATAAAGATTATTTTTATTATTTTATTTATTTAGATTATTAGCAAATAAAATCAATTTTATAGCTTACCAAAATTATCGTTTAAATGATAGCCTATCACAAAAACTATTTTACCACACGTAACTGCTCATTCAATATTTTGTACTGCCTCTTTAAATGAGTGCCCTTTAATTTCCACTCCTAACGATTAAAAGTAATTTTGACTGACTATCTAGCGGTTAAAAGTAGTTTTGACCAGGAGCGTCAGTCAAATCCACTTTTGACCGCAAATTTACAGTTAAAAGCACTATTAACCAATGATTTACCGGCAAAACTACTATTGACCAACCTGTGCAGTCAAAAGTACTTTTGCCTGATTTTGCCAGTCAAAAGTACTTTTGACCGGCTAAGAGTTTTGACTGCAACATATATATTTTAGTCAGTCAGTGTAGTCCTACGTTTAATCAATTTATAGACTGTCAAATATATCTTGGCCGATATAAAAAGCTAACTACCCTAGAGTCAGGTTGTTCGCTTTCAAAACTATATTTAATTTAAATTTAACGATGCAGGTGAAAAAAAATAATACCAAAACCGAATTTATTTATTTTGTGAAGAGTTTCGCCTTAACGTAGCAACAATGTAGTACCTAGTCAGGAGACAAAAAAGTTTCGCATCATTTTTATTTGTAACGTGTAGCTCAGTGAGCCGTGAGCAGTTATCATTAGTTGTGAGAAGTCGCTCCTGTATCAACAGTTGTCTGAAAAACTGTTAGCACAAAGGCGTCGGGCAGTGCGCGGCGTTGTTTGCGCCTGCGTTTAGCGGGCCCTTGTTACTTCGAGTGGCACCGGATAAACAATAACAGTGTCAGACCAATTGCCCGAGACTTTGCATTGTTACGTTAGGTTGTGCCCATAGGTAACGACCATAATGGGACACTTGTTCAGCGTTTAGGCTTTAAAATTCTCGAGGACTCGAGCATTACTCAAAGAAATCTGCTTATATTAAGCACCATTGTTAGTGATTTCTCAAAAAAGATTATCGGCTACATTTTAGGAAGCAGTTCGAAAGCCCACGAATGTCCATGAAATATGTATTGTATTTATGTACAAACTGTATCTACAAATATTTACAGTGTTCTCATTATCATGGATTCATGCTATGCTACTGACTTGTTAGCATCGCTAATTTTGTAAACAATCTATTCTATTGTATCATTAAATTAAGCAAATAGATACAATGTGTGAAAAGGACCATACAATTAGATACATATATCCAACTACGTAAAAGCGCAATTAAAATGATAAGAGTGGCTAAGTCGATGAGTAGATACCTACGTCTAGTCTTTCTCGGAGTTTCGTTGTTAACCTACCCCGTGTGTATTGTATGTGTATAATCTGTGTACTCAGGACGGAGCACAGTAGCTATTTGTGCTACCTGTGCTACGCTCTACCTGCGCGACACTACGCCAGGCACACAAACCTCCATCCTTATCATTTTATAAAATACAACAAAATCCTACAGTAAACACTCTAAGAAGGATTTAGAAATCAAACAAACCGAATGCGATAAAAAAAAACATCATTTGAAGATCACGGAAAGAATGAGTGGGTTGACTTTATTTCCATTCTATTTTAAATTAATCCTTCTAAAATTTTACGTTTACTTGACCACAAGTTTATGTCGGAGAAGAACCAAAACATAAATCTTACCCAGAGACGTGTTTAAAGCGAAAAAAGTAACACATGTCCAAACCATGTTTTAGAGGGACTAATTTCCTTTGGGGATTTAATTTTTTTTTACTTTGTTTTTATGAGAAAACAAGAGCGAGATACCACCCACGACGATTTCACGAAGGCTCTGCATTGCTCTGCATTAATGTGAGTAATACCTATAGTTAAATAAAAGTGTTAGTTTTATAAATCTGTAGTTTCAGTCTTTATGAGTAAGATAGATTTTCTATCAAAGCGTAGGTACTTTGGCTTTACTAGCAAGAGCGGTATAAATTGAAAAAACTGTCTTAGAATTCGTCTAAGTGCGCACTTTCAGCAAAGCCGAAAGCCAAATCGAATATTCAATAAAAACTTACAGAAACCCATCAATTATTATTTTATTAACAAGTTTTACATAAGTTGAAACTAACTTGCAAAGGCAAATTACGTTCTGTAGATCTCAGCCTCAGTAGCGTGCCTAGTACCTAAGAATAGTTCAAGGTCCAGACAATAAAGATTTCATTTTAGGAAAGTTTTTATTTTGAGACGGTTATAAATTATTGCCACACCTAATTGCGATTGAAAATCTCGTCGTCACATGCAACAAATGCATGCTCAGTTAGTACTGCAGATTTTGAATTTTTGAATCTGTATATGTATGTAGCCATGTCAGAGGCCTACGGGTTGCTTAAACTCTGACACCCAGTTATTCATGATTACGATAAAGAAGAAGAAGATTTACCAACTTTTCCTGGATTTGTTGCATGTGACGACGAGATTTTCAATCGCATCTAGGTGTGGACAATAATTTATAACCGTCTCAAAATTCTTAAAATGAAATCATGTCTGGATGGAAATCTTCTACTGAGGCAGCTTGATCTATCCTTGTAACAGGTATTCCCATATTCACAAACCTGTCTCCGTCATTATGCACTGGGTCTAAATTCCCGTGGTAGAGTGCGAGAACGTATTCTCTTACACATCAATAAAAAAGAAAAAGCCTTTGTAAGCTGTAGAACAGACTGTTGTTATTAGAAAAACTGACTAAAAAGTAAAAATATTGTCTCGGCATTCAAATCAAATTCATATATCGTCCAGACAACTCGGCGAACACATTATTTATTAGATAATATTCTTATTTATCAATGACATGTAACAAATTAATCGAATATTTCATGTTTAAATATCTTACTTCATTGTTCGGCTAAATTCTCAATCAAAAATTCCAGCGGCTTGACCGTATAACATGAGATCGCGACCGCCATGCCATCCCCTTTGACCAGACATCGTGAAATATGACGGTCACCGACTCACCGCATAGCCAGGCAAAAATAAAACAATATTAAATATTTTAAAAACCAGATTAAAATTTACAAAACGTCGTTGTAAGTAGGTGCAGATATACGTTATGGTTAAAGGGAGTAAAGTTCAGGCAGAGTTTACATTACCCGGGCAAAACAATAAGTGATTTTGTAGGTAGTTTTCTTGAGTGAATAGATAGTAAACAAGTTTAATAATTAGGAAGGTTAACGGTATGAGAATGAAGTTTTGGTACAGCCCCAATAATCATGTGCGATGCTGTCATCAAAACGGGGCACATTAGGCTAAATATAATAAAAATGTAGGTATGTCTGGAAACTAGAAGAAAAGTCTGAATTAGCCTCTCTCAACGATAACGAGCGGCAAAGTCTTCATTACTTACACTTATAGCTCACTTCTAAAATGCTTTGTTATATTGACTCTACCAACGAGCCGTGTGGTTTCCGGTCTAAGAATAGAACCACCCTTACTCGTCCCACGGGTGTCGTAAGAAGCGACAAAGGAAAAGATCTGGAGAATGGGCAGCAGCATCCTTCTGTGTAACAGCAATCATCTGCTACTGCGATCGCCAGCCCTCTTGCCCAACGAACGTGGCGATTATGGTCAAATACCACCAATGAGCGCACAAAAGTGGCGCACATTGGGAGAGCCCTATGTTCAACAGGCTGATGATGACGATGATGATTGACTCTACTGATGCTTTGCTTACTGTAATATAATTATAACGTAACGGAATTCTGGCATATTTATATCAGTAGGCTGATCATAAGCCCGGGTAATATCGACTTTGCACAACCTGCGATTTCACCTGTAACATTTATATTATAACCTTTATTTAAATTACCACCACGGCACGATTTGATGCACATACCTCATTTTATTATTCGGGTAAATTAAGTTCTTACGACCTCATAATAATGAAACATCTTTAGATTTATGCAGGTCTTATTTACGATGACACATTATTTTTATACATTTCAGAAATGGGCATAATAATGTGATTATCAGGTTTTATAATCATTCGAAATGTCACAAAAAAATAAGCAAAAATATAGGCAATAAAACATTTTTATACTGTAATCAACACGAGCTGAAAGTATAATGATTTTACAATAATAAAACGAGTGAGCTGACATTCATCTCAGATTTCGTTATTCTTGTATCTGCTGGTATCGTTTAGTATAAACAGATAGATAGACAGATGCTATGTTTAGGAGTGATTGTGAATCGTCTTGGGTGGTCCGCGTTGGCGCACGGCGGGCCCGGAGCGCTGGCAGGCGGACAGAATAAGGCCGAGATTTGTACGATATCGCGCGCTCCAATGAAATTGAAATAGATAGCGAGTTGAGATTTATCTCGCGTCACATCGAATCTAGTGCACCGGTGCGCCTAGATAATATGTCACCTCGGAACATTTACCAAGCCATATCTCCACCGCCATTATGGACCGGTGTGAACAACCAACAAGCCGTGACGAAATCGTATAAGATTACAATTTAGATTTAATTTTATGACCACCAGCTACTTTATTGCTGGCAGAATTACCATTATTCCCTATAAATTTAGCGCTGGAAATCGCTCGATAATTTCACAATAAACGCTATGAGTTGCTAGAAACTATGTTGCGAAAGGTTAAAGATACGATTTGATTGTCAGTCAATTTTGTTTATAAGATCGTATCTCCCACACAAAAGTGGTTATTTATACCAAAATTAGTAGGTACTAAATAAACACCGGCACCGTTCAAGCTTTTAATTATTTTCCATAAACAGAATCGCCCGGCCCAAGTGATAATAAAATTAACATTTTGTTTAACGACGTGGCATAGCTAGTTGCTTAGTTCAAACAACCGCATATTAAATTTAATTAGACACATTCATAATGTCAGATAGATTGACCTGTCAATAATTAATCAATTGGTTATTAATTGACTCTTATAGATAGCACCTAGTGCTCCAGATCTGAAACCAAATAATAAATCATGCTAATAGAAACTAACAAATATGAAAATTTTATGTCAGAAAACAACTGCATTATTTTATCTTATTACAAAATTTATCACGTTTGTCAATGACATTGTTCATTATTTAGGTATCTATAGGTACATGGAGGTTGAATTTTTCAAGTATAGGTACATACATGGGTACATAACTAATTATTAAAATAATAATAATTTAATATCTTATTGAAAAACCTAAGAATACCAATAGGTACATAACATAATATACATACTTAATTACTTTTTTATGTGTATGCACTACACAGCTATGGTTGGAATTCAATTTAAATAAAAATTCTAATGTATAACAAACCAACTCACGAACAGCGCATTTTACAAGCACTGATTACATAGGCACCACGCATTTCTGCTAAACAATACTCATCAAAGTCAATAAATATTTCCAGGAACGTTCGAAACAATCATTAGGGTTGTCCTTCGAAGCCTTCCTCATATGCAGACCACGAGAACAGTTCCGCATACGTAATTATAGGTCCTAGAGCTTTACGAGCTCCTAGTCCACGTAGCTCGGAGGTACTCGGGTTTATTCGGAGCTGACCTTCCGAGAAGTGTATCAGTCGTACTAAGTCGCGACCACCCGCGATGTAGGTACCTATTGTTGATGTGCTCACGGTTTGTGTAAGTGACACTTGATGCTATTATTTCAGTGAATGTCAATCACTTCACATTATGAAGGAGTATAATAAGCCGTCTCACCTTTTTACTTACAAAAGATTTGCTCGTAGCGTGGATTTTGTCGTTTTAGTTCAATTGTTTTAAAGCTTTAAATGTGTTGATGCCTTAATTGTCTATAATGCGTAGGTAGGTATGCGCTTAGCTCTTACCTGTATGAAATACCGCTTCAGTTTATACTTATTCCGCTTACTTGCTTAACCAGAAGAGGTAGTTATTAGATAAGATCTTAGTATTTGTGGTATTTTGTAGTTTTCCCTTATCTCGCATCTCGTTTATAGAACAAATAGGTACCTATAAATACTTACTATAAGTAATTTAAAATCTTAAATTTTACTGTTTGCGTGGTAATTTTACAGTTTAAAATTTCAACATTTTTATATAAGTACTTAAGTAGCGAGAATGTAATATTTATTATTTTCTTCAATTATTATTTATATTCTAAACCTACATACTAATGGTTTGAAGTAAATATTAAGTACCTACCTACTTAGTATATTTTTACTAAGTCACGCAAAGGTTTTATAAAGTTTTTGTAAGAAAAAATCGATTAGGTAGACATGTGCGGGATTTGAACCCGTGACCTACAGGGTAAAGCCCCCAGTCAGTTGCTCTAATAGACATTAAGTATTGTGCTAGTACCTACGCCCCTTATCGGCAGCGCTGTAGGTGTAGGTATCAAAATATTCATAATACTTGCCTGCACCTGCATTACAATGTCAGGCTTTTACCAAAACGTGTTAATTTGCAAGTCAAAATTTCTGCGTAAGTGATGTGGTAGGTACCTATTCTTATTCAGTTCCCGAATAACTTCGTAACTTTCCAGTTGCAGTTTGGTGAACAATGTTGCAAATTAAATGAGCGTCCGTCGAATTCGCGCGACAATCGGCACGGACGAGCGCGCGTGACCTGCCTGCCAAGTGTCGGTACTGACCAGCGTTTATGACGGCTATCCATCTTTGAAAGTCGTTGAGGTTAATCCCGAGTGCATCGAACACTAACAATGTAATGCCGTTTTGAAACCACAACAGAAGTTTTGAGAATACATTGTTTGGTTCAAAAGCATTCAGTGCGATTTGGCACATACAAATTACTTTCTGAGAAGGCTCTAATAACTTGTAACATATGCATCCTAGGAATCGCGGGAATGTGTGGTTATTGCTGTTAATCATTTACATATTTATTAAAATGATACCAAATAAGTACCAATTTATAATTAAACTAGCGACCCGCTCCGGCTTCGCACGGGTGTAATATACATATACCTAACCTTCCTCTTCAATAACTCTATCTAGGTATTAAAAAAACCGCAACAAAATCCGTTGCGTATAAGTTTTAAAGATTTAAGCATATAGGTACATACATAGGGATATTGGGACAAAGAAAGCGACTTTGTTTTATACTATGTAGTGATAAACATGAAAAATACATACTTACATGATTGCATAAAGAATTACAACTATTGAGTAATATATATGGAGCTGTAATTTAATTCACATTAGGTTCAAGTCGATTGATGGACAGTCGTTTAATCTTTTCATTGGCAGAGAATGAGCCGAGCGCGGTTGGTCGAGGTGACTCACACCACGTCTGTCAGCTCAAAGAGCTCAACAATCCTTCATCTTAAACAACTGTACGACAAAGGCTGATACAGATGGAGACTCTTTATAGTATCTGTCGACCAATGCTAGATATATTACCAATTTTCCATCTAGACATTCTCAGTAAAAGTACGTAGCACAGCACGTAGTCTGGAACTGTGCCCGAAATTAGGCAACAAGCTCTTTCCGCCCTAACCCTGTTATTGGTACATGAGACTTAACTTAATGGGCAAAATGTAAGAATAGCTTTTAATTCTTGTCACATCCAGGCGCACATGACCCCCCCCCCCCCCATCTAAGATCATATTGAAAATCTCAAAAATTTGACAAATAATAAATAATAAGAAAAATGACATCTAGTTTAGAAACAATTTTATTCCAGATAGGTACGTACCTATTTTTTATTAGTGTAGTGAGTGACCCCCTCTAAAATTTCAGGCTGCGACCGCGCCTGGTCACATCTATATGAACGAAGGCATGGAGTTTTTTTAACACTACATAAATAGTGGGTATGTAGGTTCTTATTTGTGTTATTTTCTCTCAACTCAACCTGCGCATGATTAAATTCATATGTGCTTTTACGGGAGTCAGATACCAAGACTTATAAGGGCCAAATAGCATGACATACCTAATATAGGTTTGAAATCAAAACATTATTTCCTATACTAAGTTTATATTTTTTGTGTATAAGTATAGGTACGGCTACCGCACACGGGCTTCGATCGCGAACCTCATTCATCAGGTCTGATTGATTGCAACTGTCAAAACGGTAATGGCGGCGAGTGTGGCCTTACTGGTCTCGATGAATGCGCCTAAGCCAATATTAATGCTCGTTATTGATGAGCCGCAGCCAAGTTCACGGTTACTTATTAGATATGTAATTTATTTAACATTTTGTAGGATATGCGTTTAAATATAAGTAGGTATAGATACTTACCTAAATCAGCCATCTACAAACCGCATTCTCTTTTATTAAATGAGCGAGCGATGCAGGATACTAGACTCTTGGTTTTTTAATAAAAGTAATCATAGATGTAGCAACTCTTCTACCTATTTCTATTTACTGCTAATCTGTAGCTCAAATCAAATTGACGACATGATTGGCGTAGCGGTGAATTTGCTTTTTGGGCTAGTGTCTCGGGTTCGATTCCGGCACATGACTAATATTTGTGTGATCAACAGATATTTGTTGTGGACGGGGTGTTTATGCATTGAGAAATTAGGTATATTTATGTATGTAACTAAAATAAATAAATCAATAAATCCTAGTGAGGCTATTTTTTAAACTAATAGGTATATAAATTATATAAACTTGCACTTATTCCTTTGTCATTTTTTATTAAAGCTGTCCAAATCAACAACATTACCCCATTACCCATTCTGATGAAATCATTGCCACCATACCGGGTGCACTCTACTTGGTCCGCTCGGTTCCATTTAATCCTGGCATACCTACCTACTGCATTCGTAGTACATTTTTACTCTTTTTATATTATGAACAAATCGGTTATATCAGACAGCTGCAATCTCTCATAAGTAGGTACCTGTATTAATACTTTAGAGAAATGCAGACCACCGTTGAATGGCATTTTAGTTTCAACTGTTCGAGTTACGATGTTGGCAGACACGTAAACTGATTGCGGCAATCAATCTTTAATTGAATTCGTATCGCCTGCTCAATCTCCAGGAAAGAAATCCTATGCAGCAATACGAATAAACATTCATCGATATAATACATGACGAATTGGAATATCTTCAATAAATATTTTGTATACAGCAGGCATCAATCTTGTACGTTTAAAAAGGTGGCATTCAATGTTCCGGTAATATAAATTACGACAATCAATAGTGGCGTGCGTCAATCAAAGCATTGTGCGCGCCATAGGAAGCTTTGAGTTGTAAAATTGATATTAGGGGTCCATGGTTGTGCGGTGACGTGTTCTCAGCCGGGTGGTCGCGGCCCGAGCGTCACCGAGCGGCACCGAGCCACGAGCACTGCGGCTCTGCGCCCGCGCCGCCGCTCTGACATGCGTCTATCTAGCTATCTTGATAAACTTTACACTAGCCAGTGTGTGCTGTGTACGTGCCAGATAGCATCTACGTTCAACTCTGTCCTAGGAACAGCCATATCATGACATCGATATTCGGATTAGTGATAGTGAATGTTTGGCCTTTAACTCAAACGCTGTTATTATTATATGATGAGACTGAACAGTGTAGCATTTTATATCCCAAAACCAACTTATTGTAAACTTATTGCAAAAGATTTGAATTTTAGTTTTTAGGCGCTATTAACAAGCAAAACAAAATAATATGTAGGTAATGATGTAAATTTTCTATAACTGGCAAAGCTTCATAGGTATTTCGCCAATCTATTTTTAGGGTATTATTTATAATATACATATTATAAGTATACATAAATATGATGAAAATAATTCGATAGATAAAAGGATTAAAATATTAAAAATGTACCAAAAAAAAGAAAAAAATACAAGATTCAGATAACTTTATTCAATAAGTACTAAAATATAAAGTCCCAAATTTGACACGACTGAATAGTTTTGTACAAGATCATCGGGCACACCGCACTACATTAACTGAGCCCATCACACGCATGTGGACATATACAAAATTGAATAAAATAAAAATATTATTTCTTTTTTACACAATCCCACGTACCTAATATAGAACAGCTAGTGTATAAATTCGACACAATATTTTTTTTTATTTACATAATAACAACATTGCACTAACATTTTATCATTGAACATCAACACCCTTTATTTTATAAATTAAATAATATAAGTAATACCAATTTTAAAGAAATGAGTCATTGATATAAATAAATAAGTCAAGGTGAATAAAAGTTGAGTTCATTAAAGTACATAAGACATTACAAGTCGTTAAAGTAATAATGGGTAACTTTTATTTACAGAAACAACCACTTTGCACCATCGAGTCGTAATACAATGTGTTTTCAGATACGGTACTCTATTATCACAAGAGTGCGATTTATTTGTGGTAAATGAACTACAGTGGAAAAATGAACTAACAATATAAATATCCAAATATTTACCTAGATAACTATGTAAATATGTGGTCTTCGTGATTTTACCTGAAACCAAAATATTGTAATATTTAACATAACAAAAACAATCTTGTATCATGGAGATGGAACGAATACAAATATATATTTTAATAAAAAATTGAATTACTTTTTGAATAGTTATCTTTCAAGGAGTCTACAACACATTTAAAAAAAAAACTATATTATTTTAAAATGTTAACCTACTTACTCTAGCTAAGTTCAAAGCCGGCGCCAGCTTGAATGGCGTACAGTAACTTTTCAGCCAAATGTTCCTCAGTGTGGAACTCTGGCAACTTGAGCAGGTTCATGCAGGTGGACGACGACGGCAGACGATCTGATGCGCCCGCTGACTGGATGCAGAATGGCGGTTGAAGGTCCTAAGAAGGTGAAATACTTTCATACATAGACAAACGCCTATTTTCCAGAGGTGTATACATTCGCATTGGTATTAACTTTTTTCTTTAACTTAATCCATCGGTCTTTGTTTTAGTAACATGGTTGGCCGAATAAGTTAAAAAACTAATAGATTTTAATGTTGCCTGCAAGCAGTGTCGTAAATAGAGACTAAATTGAGGCTCATGCTTTTATTAACATACTAGCGACCCGCCTCGGCTTCGCACGGGTACAATATACATATAAACCGTCCTCTTCAATCACTATTAAAAAAAACCGCATCAAAATCCGTGGAGTAGTTTTAAAGATTTAAGCATACATAGGGATATAGGGACAGAGAAAGCGACTTTGTTTTATACTATGTAGTGAAACCAGAACCTGACCCATAAAAGGCTAGAGTACTGGTAGGACAAAGATATATAGATTAAGGTACCTTAAATCCAAGTAGTGGCGGTCGCGAGCAGCTAGTGACAAACTTGAGCAGTTGCCGCCGCTGGTCATCCGTGAAGTTCTGCACAACCTTCCAGAAACATTGCACTGTCGGGTGTGTTGCTGAGAATCCACCTGCGAATTAATCAATTTATACGAGGTGACCTGCAGTGCAACTCAGTTAATTACTATAGCTTGTTATTATTCAAATTAATTTTAATACCAACAAATTACTTAATTATACTATATATAATTTATACATAATTTGATTCGATTTAAAAATTATATTAAAGTTTAAACAAATCACGAAACGTGAAAAATACAATCAATAAATCAATGACGAAGTTATAAGCTAGCTTTTTAAATTTCGGAGGGTTTATTGCTATCCTAAATAAGATATCATGGTTTGGTATGGACGGTTCTTTGACTTCGATATTACAACATATGACATCATCTGATCGAAGTGCCATCTCTGTCTAACAAAGAATGTTCAAACCCTTTAAACTTGGTAATTTTTTGTAATAATATTATTTAAATTATATTTTCAGTTTCTATATATATATAATAAAAAAAAGTCATCATTGGATCGGCAAGTTTTTCGAAAAGTTTAAAACGGCCTATGTTAGAGTCGGAAACAATTGCGAATTTATCTCTTACTTCATAAACAAAGTCTAGTCCAAGTTATTATAAATGAGAAATATTTTAGAAATATACATAGTATAATCAAACACAAACCTGCATACTGCGTGTATCGCTTGAGGTCCTCAATGTCGATGGGTACCTCAGCACCGGAGATGAGCAGCTGCAGCTCGCGACACGAGAACATGCGCAGCCACTCCGCCGACACCACTGACGTCAGTCCGCTCTTGAACGCATTGCATTGCGATCTAATTTGTCTGGACGAAACACATAGGAACATATAAAAATATATACTTTTTTGCAATATTTGTGTAGATTCATATTGAGAGAATAAGGGATATAGGCAAAACAAGTCCTTCTACGAAAGGATTATTTCAAAAATAACATCAAATACGTGAAATATAGTGATATCACACAAAAATATAAATATTAACGATGTTATATTATCTGGTCTGTTGCCGAATGCAATGGGCTGTTAGTTGATATATTGCTTTAAGATTCTTACTTATTTAATTTATAATCGGCGACTAGATGAATGTATTCTATCCTATTTTCTGCTGTCACAGGAATATTTGTACCGCCCGGTTTTAATTCTTCTATCTGCAAAACCAAAAATACCATAATAACATAACATAGTGTCACGCCTGTATTCCCCAGAGGGGATAGGCAAAGATGTATGCAGTACACCCACGTTTCGCCGGCTATGGTATAAGTCCCATGTAATGGGGAGCGAGCCTATTGCCATTAACCGTGCACAATTCTAGACTCCGTGCTGCTACTGAGAATTTCCTAATGGAATAACCCAATAACACTTTGCCCGACCCGGGGATCGAACCCAGAACCTTGTGCTCAACGGTCGTGCTTGCTACCACTAGACCAACGAACCAGTCAAAATTATATAAAAAGTAGTGCGTAAGTGAGTTACCCTCTGCTCGCCCAGGTCGTCGGTGAGCACGGTGAAGTCCAGGCCCAGGTCGGGCACGTCGCGCCGGGCGTGCGCGCGCAGCAGCAGCAGGCCGCGGTGCAGCGCGGGGTCCAGCGACGCCAGCGCGTGCACGTCCGCCTCGCCGCAGCCGCACAGCTTGCCCAGGAAGAACTCCGCCAGCGGCAGCTCCACTAGCAAGTTCTCGTACAACGCCTGAAACAATATCACTCAGGTTGGGAACTATCCAGTCAGTCGTGATAATGATGGCTTGATGTTTGTTTAATCTGCTATCTATACATATATGTATGTCCAGCAGGACCCTGTATTGCAACACTTGCAGACTTGTGTGATATTAGTACCTTATTAATTCAATAAGTTTATAACAAAAATAAATAGTGTTCGCAAGCAGGGCTTTGTTAATTTGAGGATAATTATGAGAACTGAATTTAATTTCCCTAATCGGGTTATATTAGTATCTAAAAGTCAAAAGTTTCAGAGAAACACAGCTACAAAACACTTTTTTTAGGACTGCAGGACCCTTATTTATATTGGCATCTATAATCAAGATTTTATGGTAACAAAGTAGTACCTATTATATCCTCCCAAATGTAATAATTTTTTACTGAATTTCTACTTACGAACTATTTGAAATTTAATTGGAATGAGGTACATTGTATATAATATGTTCATAACGTAACTATATTATTTAAAACACGTTACCTTTCCTAACATCCTTCCTATGAAGTAGTAATGCATGGGGAAGTCGTCATACAACAAATGTACTGCGGGATTAGGATACAGCATGTTGTCTATCGTCAAACGAAATAGACCGCGATTCGGGTCGAACGCTGATCTGAAAGAAAAATCACTGGATAAAAAAGGCGAGTCTAGCCGTCAAACACCGAGAAACGTGACACAAAAGGAAATCTAATTTTACAGCGTTCTTGTGGTAGTTGAAAGGTCAATTAAGCTATAAAATATCCAAATCCTACTAAAATTATATATTTGAAAGTTTGGATGTTTGTGAATTCGCGAATTTTAGATGCTGCAGGCAAATGATACTAATTTATAAATGACGGCTGGACCTTTCGCTGTACGGGCATTTAAAGATCCTTTTCCAAAATTACACAATAAAATAGTAAATTATTTTCAAAAGACTACAACTGTTTTGTTCATATTTATTA
The DNA here is from genome assembly GCA_936450705.2 of Protodeltote pygarga. NCBI lineage: Eukaryota > Metazoa > Arthropoda > Insecta > Lepidoptera > Noctuidae > Protodeltote > Protodeltote pygarga. The sequence goes on along the minus strand of OW388249.2, from coordinate 5,199,970 downwards.
TTTTACCGAATCGTCCACAACTATCGTTTTAGAATTTTATTATTTCATCCCTTTTTATACATTATCGAACGACGTTTTATTGAACTGCAAGTTTCATATAACTATTAATATTACTCGATACAATATTATTCAAAGTATCAATTAATTGAAACTCGATTGACAAAATTTACAATAATATTATGAATAATTTCAATTAAATGGTCAATTTGTATAATTCCTTGAAGATAACCATTTATATTTAATATCAGTTCGGTCATCGAACAACAAAATCGACCAGTGATGCTGTTGAAGAGCTCGATCTAATTTGTTTCGACTTGGCCAAGGCATTTGACAGTCTCCATCCCAATTCAAAGGAGCTAGACCTGCTGAGTGTCAGAGGATCGCAGTTAAAATTACTTGACAGCTATCTATCCAACAAAACGCAGTGTATTAAAGTTTCAAATAGCACTAGCTAGTCTTACTTTGCCTATCAACTATGGGGTCCCCCAGGGCAGCATTTTTGATCCGACCCTTTTTCTTTACTCGTTCAAGGAATGGACTGTTGAATTACCATTTAGCATATAATTTACAATTCGTAACAAACACTCATTTATTCATTATTTATTTGAAAAAAATATACTTCTGTAATCCTAATATTGATTATATTCTTATTGGTTAGCATATTTATCTACTCACTTGAGTAATTCAGAGAGAAACTCTCGAAATAGTCCTCCACCATCGACACCAGCTTCTTCCGCGCCCGCTTGATTGATTAATTGTACTCGCAGTTTTAGTTTTAAATCAGGCTCTACAAAGAAAAATATACTTTATTCTTCGTCGACTAAATGTGAATTTTATATAGATAATCATTTTGAAACTACGGCACATACTTTTCAATTGAACTTTTAAAATTAATGTAGATATACTACTTATGGTACTATCGAATCAGCACGTCAGTAGTAAGTCTTATTAGAAAATTAGACTGATTACTGTTGAGTCTGGTATGCTAGAATATATTTACCATTATCAGGACTAAGTTTGTCAAAAGCGTCTTCATACAAATGCGTTCGACGAACACTTATATTAATTGAAGGTCCCTCGTTGAAGTTTGTCATTTCATACCAATGATCGTGTTTTTCTCTAAAATAATAAAAAATACAATGTAATGGAAACAGAAAAAAATTATAAGGTGTAAGATAAAATAAATTGATATTACCTGGCCAGCAGACTTTGGAATATTAATACACGCGTTGAGAATGGAACGACAAAAGGGATTTCTCTTAGAATTGTGACCGTTCTCAATTCTTTGATTGTTAATGGCGGTCCTTCGTCTGAAATAAATTGAATCTGTAAGTAGGTAATTTTTCACACTACAGGTATTAGTGCTACGAACTAAAAACCGCAAAGCAATATTGTGTTAGTAAGTAAGTAATTTGAATTGTGTTAGTAGTTAAATAATCATACCATGTGAGAGTGCGAGCGCAGCGGACAGGTTAGGTGGACGGCGCAGGTGTCGAGTGTTTGGCCGAGCACGCTCCCCCGCCACCAGCAGCACCGCCGCGCCCCCCTCGGGCACCGCGCCCGCCGCCGGCCACGCCCCCGCGCCCACGAACTGCAGCCGCGCGTCCCGCCCGTACAGCGCGCGCAGCAGGGACGTACACACCTGCGACACGCACACTACTGTACCACGACCCTGTTCCCGCTAACTGTTTCCAACCAGTACAACCCACTCATTGAACCAGTAGACAACCCATTCATTGAAAACAAAAAAAAATACTAAAAACTGCCTAAGAACTAGCATACTTCTTGTCCAAGAAAAAAAAAATTGTAAAGGTACGACGACTCATACGCTCGCCATTCTCTTCCTTCATTGTAGGTATTGTATGTTACATGCAATTCTATGTTAGTGTTTTTATTAAAATCGAATTTGATCATTGTCACTATCAATTATTAATGACATGATTATAATTATTATTTTCCAAATAAAACTCATGATCAATTTTACCTTAAACAGATGCGACCAAGCCGGCGTCTGATTCTTCCCGGAGATCTGTATGTGTTCTGCGTGCACTGCGTCGCGGTAGTGGCCGGTGACGGCGGGCCGCGACTCGGGGTAGGCCAGCTCCACCAGCCCCAGGCACACCTGGCGCAGCGTGCGGCACAGCCCGCCCAGCTCGCTGAACTCGAACGCGTGCACGCGCCCGCCGCCCGTCACCGGGGCTGCGTACGACACGCCCACTGCAAATTATGCACTAAATAAGTGTCTTCCCTGTTAATGCTTTCCTGAGCTTCTAATACCAGATTTAGAAATCGATTGTCTTCGCAACTGATCGGTTCATATACTTTAAAATTTGAATAAAGTCAAATTAACCAACTAACAATTCATCTTCTTTTCCTCGTCGGGGTCTCTACAGAACTCAGTATCGTGCAGAGTTCCGATGAGCAAGGAGAAGAGTGCGCAGAAGACGGCGAGCGGCGCCAGCAGGCGGTGCACGGAGGGCGCGCGCGCGTCGTCCAGCGGCGCCAGCGGGCCGCGGGACAGCGCGCACAGCAGCGGCGTGGCCGGCCCGCCGAACGACGACACGTGCGACATGGACGACACCCACGTCCACACGCCGCGCAGGAACACCGGCTTGAAGGCCAGCGTGTACAGCAACCTGCGCCAACCACCATTGTTGTAGCCATTCACGTCCACAGCTAAGCAATAACACTAGACAAGTATCCAACCAACCTGTACTTATGTAACGCCATCCTGTGACTCAACAGCAGGTTGTGGCATATCTCACACACGCTATCTAGAAATTCTTCACTCAAATCCATCTCGGTGATTTGCGAGCATGTCGCCATTACACACCGTTCCGGGTCATTCAACAACTCTATACACCTCGTCAACAACATCTGTTCCCTTACCGACGTAGGATTCGGTTCGGTTTCACTGTCGCTATCATCGTTCTTGGCCGCCACTGTCTCTTGACTGTACAACGAGTCCTCATACTCGTACGTAATTTGCTTATTACAAACATTTACAGTTAACTTAGCAATAATTTTAAAATAGTCTAAAACGATAGGATTGTTCGGCAGTCTTATGTTGTCTATGTTACGTACGATGTTTTCTGAAACAGAAAAGCTATTATAAATTCCTGAATTCGCTGTATCTTTTCTCACGGATGCCAATGTCAAACATAAGACTTTAATGGAAACAGACGTCTTGTCTTTCTGCATAAGTTGAATTTGTGTACTTTACTAAAATACCAGAAATGGAAATGACGTCTATTTCAAGAAAAATATTAAAAATTTGAGACAACAATATTATAAAATCCAAAATAATAATCTTACCAAAATCTGGTGGTTCTAACGCGAGCACGGAGTGTAGTAACCAAGAGTCGTTAATGAGAACTTTATTAGTAAACTTGCTGTCATCTCTAAGTGCCTGTATGAGTGGTAGGAACGGGAACCTCTTATTGGTATCGTGAGACAGGGCCGGTATTATGTACATCTCCACCGGCTCAGGGTACGGGTTGCAAAGGAATGCCGACGCGAACGCTGTCATTATACTATCGCTGTAAGGCAAACATACTTAAATGCTGAATTTACAATACATAACCAACTACCGGGCATAGACTAAATCGATAGACACTCGTGAACTTCAACAATAATATAGCATTGTCGGTTCTGTGTATCCTGTGGACTTCGTTTGTACCAGTTGCATAAAAAGAAACTTACTCATAATGTGCTATATTAACTCTCGAGGTGAGACTGAGTGGTCGTTGTATGAGATCTAGGAGGGCGCCACTGAGCGGTGTCGGCGGGTTAGGCGAGGGTCCATACAAAGGCGGCATCTTCTGACACATTAGTTTACACAGATCTTGGAAATAACCTGCAAGAAAAAGTAAAGACGTCAAAATTTCAATATAATATAGCTATATAGGTAACTATTTACGGATCTGTTAATTATTAATAATTCACAGATAATAATTTAATAAAGCTTAAACAAAGTAGTTGACGATTTTTCATTAAGATGACCTCCACGTTATTTTCAAATGCTTTGAAATTACTCATTATAAAAAATATGATAAAAAGAAAACACTAGAAATTTTGAATACTTACCTCTTTTAACAAGATATAAGAATGTGCTCCCCACAATACTGAGAGCTTCATCACAGTTAATAGAAGCCTCTGCTGAATTTGTGGACGTAAACACTTCGAACATTCTTAGTGGTACAGCTAGGGGCACCTGCAAATATAAATTTACTTAGATAATAGGCCATAGTTTTTTTTTTTTAACGTTCTGGCATTCAAACAATCTCACATCTTATACATTAATCGAAAACTTCAGTTTCCATTTTTGAGAATTTTGCTTGTATCAAATATTTCTTTTATTTCAGGTCTAATAATGCACAGATAATAAATTTAATATGTTTGTCATTTTTCAATTTTATTTTAATACTAAATAAATTGTTCTGACTTTTGCTTGCGGCTTATTATAGTTCTCTTGTGCTCATAAACAGTAACGCAAAAAAAAACACATCATCTGTTGATCTTTTGCTTTATGGAAGAAGGAAAACCCAAAGAACACATTTTCACATATAGAAACTAACTTATTGTCAAACTTTAACAACGAAAATGCCTAATGATGACTAATTGGCCACAGAAAAAAAGCATAATATTTCATTAATAAAATTATCTCTAACTGCACCTACCTCGCTGTTATCTCTTAACAAACGAAGATGTAATGCCAACAATCTCCGTATCTGCACACAGGCACCGCAAATTTGGTAAATTTTCTTCCATTGTTTTAATAACAATTGTGAAATGGAAACCTGTAATTAACAATAAAGTTGGAACCTAATAGAAAAACTTATTTTTATCACAATGATGAAGTTGAGTCAGTTTCTATTCTGTCTGTATCCCTTTCTCTCACTCAGGTATATATATATATAATTATATATATATATAAGGTTGTGTTAAATTAATGTAAGTAAATATCAGTTTCATCCAATATTAATCACTAAAAAAACTTATCATAATTATATTGCAATTGAAATATAGCTACCTACTGTATTGCTGTACTTTGATAAAAAATAGCTTCTTTATGATATACTTAATGTTTATTATGTCACTCAAAGTATGGGAGAATTTTGATTGGTCTTGGAAAAACTACAGATTATTAATAAATAAATAACAATAATAAATAACACAACTACTCTAATTGTACTCCAAAAAGAATCAGAAAATTATCACCACACTAACTCTAACATATTCAAAACAATTTCTTCATACCAATCTAGAAAAATCCTGTTGATCATCATAAAAGAACAATAGTTTAGCTAAAAGTGAACAAAGCATCTGTTGGTCATCAGGATTGACTCTGGGGAACAAACTGTCAAATTGTTCCCTCTCCTGCTGTTTACAGTGTTTCCTGGTCAAATAACTCCTTACAAAAGCCTGGATTTTTATTGTACTGTTCAAACGCTTTCTGTGCTCCTGTAAAAAATATATTTTAAATGTATTGTTGAACTTTCAAGTGATATTTCTTAATGATATTTAATTAAAAATTACAAATAGGGTAACTTTGATAACTTAAACCATGATAATAGATATTATAGCTGTAGAATAGCAATGAAAAATATGTTAACTTGTTAGTCACAACTCATGAAATTAACAGTATGAAAATAGCTGAGTCATTGAGTATTGATGAATGAATGTGAATATATTCAAGTATTGTTAATTAATTATCAGATACCGCAGACACACTTTTGAACATTATTATGGCGCAAATTCATAAGACTTGTAAGATCCCATTTATTAAAAATTGTCTTGAAAAATCTTAATTGTGTAAGAAAGAGAAATATGAAATTACACATTACAAAACACTCATATTATTTACTCCAGTTACTTGAATAATACCACAAATTATTTAAAAACATAGTGAAAGTAACAGTAAGTAATTAAATAACAAGATAACCTCTCTTTTCTGCCTTTGTTGTTGTGATTGGAGTATCAATGTGTCCCTATCTGTCTTGTGTTGTGCACTTGCACCAGCCAGGTTCTGCTGAGGCTTACGCCTGAAGTCCCCCTCGAACGAATACATAGCTAAAAAGTAATGCACAACCCTTACAGATATCAATAATAAACATTTAGTAAACAATAGTCAGCTGAACATATCATCCTAGCAAATCACTATTCACCTTTCCTTTAGTTAGATGTAATCAATAATCATGCAATATTTTGTAAACAAACAAGGACATAATAGAAATAAACGATTTCTATTCACTCTACATGAAATTACACCAAAATAATGAAATACAACGTTTTTTTGGTTTTCTTCGTAATGAGTAAAGAGTTTATTTCATTTTTGACAGCAAACAATCCCTCAGTGTTCTAAGCTCTAAAAAAATGTTTATACCAGCTAAGGGCTCCAAGAGCTAAAGCTACCAAGGTACAGCTAGCTAGCTAGGTAAAAACAAACTCCCCTAAATTCGCCACTATTACCTAGAACCTAGGAAAAAGTGATTTGTCATATTCATTATCAATGATGAATGAAATAATTTTTGTACTTCCTTATTTTTTTAACAATCATAGTTACAATATTATGTTACCCGCGCACAGACTATTATAATTACTGCGTATAATATAATAATACATCAAATGTGTACAAAAATGTATTTACAGCGAGTACTTACTAATTACTATAATTTTTCATAATTTACTTTGATAGTAAAAGATAGATGATACTAAAAACAAAATTTTTTTAAATTACTACTAATTTGGAAGAGTAGTAGATTATTAATAGTGGCAATGTGTGCGAATGTGACACCGCGGTTAGCAAAGCAGTCTCTTTCTAGACCATTTTTTTCCTATATCTATTTGATATCGTAGAAGAACCTTATTTCAAACAAGACGGTATATTTTTAGTTTTTACTTCTTTAACACAGTAAGGATTCCAGATAATACCATTTCTTTGATTTGACAATTTAAAAAATCAGCACAAACGAAATGACATTGACAATGACAAGATGACAATTGACAAGTGATATCTTACTCTGACAGAATAGGCTGACAGGTTTGGCGAGGTGAAAAAGCAAGCAAACTCAGTACAGCAAGTGATTGTTTTTATTGATTTATTGACTGAAAAAATATGAACAAGTAAAAACTGTTGACTTTTTTATATAGCATATAAATTGTCAATTGCAAACATGTCTGATAATTTGTTGGATGATACAGATAATGCCGAAAACTCGGGGCGAGTAAGTACCCAGTTATTATGTTTATTTTTTAAGTTCGGGCTCAAAAGTTTGTAAACTAACCTATTAATAGGGTCTCGGGTAGGACGGTAGGTTTAGCTACCAGGGGGAGGGGTCGCGTACAACCCCCCTATGAAGAAAAAGGCTAAAAATAATATATTTTATTTCTGACACTAGGAACTACCATTGTTATTGAAGGCATGGCCAAACCAATGAATGTAATTACAGGTGTAAAATAATTAATATATAATATAATAAGACTACTTGAGAAGCTTAAGGTTAAGCATCCTTCTCACTATGTCGCTATTAGTTACATTACCAATGGGTCCTTTGAACTTATTACGTATTTTAAAAAGCACTGATAATCTAGTGGTATGACCTTCGACTGACAAGTCAGTTGTCTCGAGTTCGATCCCAAGGCGCACCTCTGACTTTTCGTAAGTTATGTGTGTATTATAAATTAATTATCAGTTGCTAAAACTGTGAAGGAAAACATCATGATGAAACCAGCACACCTGCGAGATTTTTCAATGGTGTGTAAAGCCATGTCAGAGGCTTACAGGTTGTTCATCAACCATACAATAAGAAGAAGAATTGCATATGCTATACCATGTATATGCATATGCTATATTGCATTTACTAAAATCATTACTCATCATCATCATAGACTCACGCCTGTATTCCCCAGAGGGGGTAGGCAGAGGTGTGCAGTACACCCACTTTTCGCCGGCTATTTTATAAGTCCCATGTAATAGGGGGCGAGCCTATTGCCATTAACCGGGCACAATTCCAGACTCCGTGCAGCTACTGAGAATTTCCTAATGGAAAAACCCAATAACAATTTTGCCCGACCCGGGGATCGAACCCAGGACCTCGTGCTCAGCAGTCGCGCTTGCTACCACTAGACCAACGAGGCAGTCAAATCATTACTTGCTCGCAGAATATATTAATTTTGTCTATAATTAAGTAGCTGAAAAAAAAGGTACAGAAATAGCAGTGAACACTTCAAATCAAATCAATCAATCAAATCAAATCCTCTTTATTGTACACCAACATAAAAGCATTTACAATTTTAGTTATTACACAGAAAAGTACAATATTGGCGGTCTTATTGCAACAAGGCAATCTCTTCCGACAACTTCTGATATATACATAGAGTTGTATGGCAACTTAACCACAACAGTACCAGTTACATTCGTTTCTTCAGTTATTTTTTACTAACAAAATATAAAATAAAATAAATTATCATAATAATGTTTAATCAAACAGGTTTCAAGACCCACATTGGCCCAAGTTCGAGCAGTCATATCTTTCATGGAAAAACACCCAGATTTAGCACACAGAAGACTTAGAATGGGTATGGGTCATGTCAAGTTTAAAAAGTTATGGGTTGAGCTCTCAAATATAGCCAACTCTATTGATGGAGCCATTAAATCCACTAAAGGTTGGATAAAGGTATGTTCATAATTAAAAATATATCTTTGTATAAATTTTTATCCACAACATTATGAAATAAATGCAAAGATATTCACCCTTTTGACGCCATGCAGATTATCTACAACCCACATATACACATGTACAGTAAGTGCAAACTTACTTGGCTGGGCTGAAGCTGACTCTCACGCACTATACATACATGCATCTCTTTCCTCCTCACTAGCTCAAATACAACCTGCATACACTCTGCCTCGTATCACCTTTCCTTAAAATGTGTACTGCAATGCTGTTCTGCATTAGTGCCTAACTTCAGACTGGTCTAGTAAATGTGCGCTTTCTATTGAATCTACAGGATGGCATTTAAAATATATTTTTTATAATTTTTTACAGTTTTGGTCAGATAAAAGAAGAAGTATAGTTATCAAACAAAAGCAAATTGACCAAGGGAAACTTCAAGGTCGGCTGACACCACTAGAACAAAAAATATTAGATCTCTGTGATGATAAGACTCCAACAACTAGTAAGTAGCTGTTTATGTATAAGGTTGAAGTGCATTGCCACTGGTGCCATTACTCTGTTGTGTGACTGATGTCTCAATACACAGAAACATTAGATGTTTGACAAAATTCTTGTCGTAATTGTCGTATACATGTTTGCAGAAGGCGTTTTGCATCGAGATCTTTTAGTCGATGCTCTTCAAATGTTACTACAGCCTTTTTAACTGTGTTGCGCCATGCAAATCTCTGTTGCGCCAGTCTTTCTCAACCCTCTGGAGGAATGTCACATGCAGTAAGATGACGCAAAACGCCTTCTGCGAAAGAATCGCCCAAAGCCTTCCTACACTTATACCTACGACACTGCTGGCCAACTGCACTGTGTGCCCTGCAAGAGGGCCTTTAAAACTAAATTCGGCTTCGCCAGCCACATTCGCGCTAATCATCAAAGCTAACTAGGTTCGCCGTTGACGGAACACGTCGAGGAGGACATCATCATACATGTTCACATACCTATTCGTTGTCTGAAGCAGACATGTCGGTTTTCTTATCGTTTACAAGAGGGCTGAAGTTTGCATATACTAAAACTTAACTAAAACGCTAACCACACACCCTGATAGGAAAAAAGAGAGCTGTGAAACAAGAACCCTGTAATGGTGATGAGGATGATGATGATTCATTCGACGATACATTCTCGAAGGATGGTGACTACAGTCAGATGGATAACAGCAGGCTGGACGCCACTGAGGCTGAGGAGAGGCAATTAAACATGATAGACAAATTGGTATTTATCTTTTTTTTAAATTAATTTATTTGACAGATCCATACTCTAGATTGTACTATCGTGGACAAAGCCGGTGCACCACTCTTAAGGTTAGAATCGCTTGCACCCGGTGTCCGAACGTAGCCCCGCCCCTAGCAAGTAGCATCGTTCAAAGCATGTGCACAAAGCAAAGTGGTGTACGGTCGTGTCCGCGATAGTATCTACTTACCTATATTATTACCTATAAAAATATTTTTAGTTTTTTTTAGATTTAGGTAATCATTTAAATAAGATTTTTTGTTGGCATTCACTAAGGTCCAATTTCACCTAATTCTTTCTTCGAATCTATGTTTTAATATGCTAATATTAGCAAACCATAAGATTTTGTTCTGTTTGACAGCTATCTACTAGTTATATTTAAAACTTTAAACCAAATTAATCTTTTAAATTAGATGATGAAGAAGAAATCACATTAAGAATTTTAGTGATAGTAGGCTAAATTTTAGTGATAGTTCAACCACTAGAAACTTTAGACAATTGTCCACTATGTGCAGGTGCAAATAATGGATCAACAGTCAGCAGCGTTGACTCAAATGGCTCAAGCATCTCTCTGTAACTCAAAAGCTTTGGAACGAGTAGCAGAAGCATCACATTTACAAGTAAGTGTAATGATATATCTCTTGAATACCTATAATATATCTTATCTGATACCAATTTAGAGAAAAAAATGGCCGAAAAGGAGAAAGGGGGCCGAGCCAAGCAGTGACATTGAAACCAAGTTATTTTCAAGATCGGAATCTATCAGATGTTCTAAATATTCAGTATTCAAATAGATTTTCAGGTTCGAAATCATCAAACAATAGTAAAACGAATCCCCAGAAAGAAATCAGCTTAACAATCAAGCCTATTTGTCCAAGTGAACTTAATAGAAATATAATTTCCACAGGCAGTAGCAGTGGACAGGCTAGCTGGGACATTTGACACTATCAGCGCATCGGTTCATGACGTCAGAAATGCTATACTAGGAATCGATTACACTATGAAAAGGTGCTACTCTACCACTGCGACACAGCCGAGGCAAAACTCAAATATTTTCAGTTAGGAAATCTTTCTATTGATTGATTTTGCAACTATAAGTACATTTACCAATCAATAAAAAATAATGATCGAACTTTAAGTTGTAGGTATTTTATTTTTTACCGCCAGATTGGGTGAATTTGTATTATTCGAATTGTATATATATAGCGTAGGTACTGTGTATTAACCTTGAATGAATAGATATTAATGACATTCACTGTATTTTTATGAATACGATACTTCTTTTAGCTAGGTATGTTCTTTTATTTTCCTTGTTTATACTGCATCATCGGATTCACTTTTAAGAACAACAGTATGCATAGAGTACAAGATTATGTTCTACGTAGGTACCTAGCTATCTTATCTTTGCAGTAGATAGTGATTGTTTTATCAATTCGTGTATCATTGCTCCATTTTTATAGTGAAATCAAACTCGTGTTCATGCTGTTGTATTACTTCCAATTAAATATTTATACAATGCGTATTTCCTCTACGCGTTGCATTCAAAGAAACTCTAAAAAATGGAGTTGAAATGTATTTTTTTAATGTTAGTGTTATGTTGTGTATGTGCTAGCAGTCAGGTATGCCCAAAGCAATGTGATTGTGACATGGACAATGGGTTGAACCGAGCGATGTGTGTGGATCAAAACATTATCAATATAGATGTAGGTGTGCCCAAACAAGTGCAAGTGTATAGTCTGAGTCACAATGTTATTAGCGAATTGGACAACTTTTGTTTTAAGGTAAGTTATTGTTATTGTGCTTAATTGTCATTGTTTCAGTTTTAGTAACCCAACTATTGAATCCGCTTTGCTTTATTGTTATACTATAGGTACTATACCGTAGGTGAAATTCCAAACTAGTCTTTTAAAAATTTATCCTTATATTGTAACCAGTCATTATATTATCAAGATTACATCAATTAAATACTAAACTACTGCATTTTAAGTATGTACTTGTACTGTAACTTCAAACTTTCCTCATATTTTCTTCGTTAATGGTAATCTTTGCGAAATCTGTTTTTAATCTAACGATCTTATAATGGATAAAGAATCAATAGATAAAAGAACAAAAAATAAGAATGCTGTTCAAGACATTTGATGAATTTTATGGAAACTTCAATAGGTATTCTAGCTTCTAATAAAACTATGGTTATCGTTTTAGGAGAGTGGCTACACATCTTTAGAAGTACTGGATCTCTCATTTAATTTGATATTTTGGATCGGACTGCATGCATTCTCGGGGCTGGACACATTAACGCATTTGGATTTGAGCAGTAATCGACTGAGGTTCATCCCTTCGGATCTATTCTGGGATACACCGAAGCTCAACACACTGGACTTGTCCTCTAATGTGTTTGAAAGTCTTAAAAATGAACCCTTCATAATGCATTCCGAGTTAAAGGTAAGAATCTATTGATCTTAATTATAATTTACATAAATCATGACTCCTCTTCATTTATTTAACTATCGCTTAAAAACACTAGGGTTTTCTTGTATACCGCGGGTAGTAGAGTTATCTATCTAGAGTTATCACATACATAGTGTTGTAACCAGTCTTTTAAATGCTCGGCGCGAGATTCTATAAAAACTACGCCCATGCAGGTCCAAAATTTCAATTTTAATATTGAAATGAAACCTATGAATATTAGTAGATTTTTATTAATCATTTATTAAATTTACTATTAAACTGGGTAAGTTAAAAATGTTGAATGCGCATCACCTGTGGCCAAATTGATATTGTAAATAAAACATTTTTGTTATTTTAATTCCAGACATTATGCGTCATTTTGTTGTTTATTTGTCCTTGCAAATATGATGATAAACAACATCGGGTCATACGTAGGTATATACATCGTCTGCGGCTTGAGCTCCCAATATCCCTTCGTAAGTAATTGCGTACTTACCGCCTTTGTAACAATTGTACTATTTATATTTCAGGTACTGAATTTAAATAATTGCAGAATCAAATCCTTACCTAGTCGCCTGTTCAACCGCCTACCGAATTTAAGAAAACTTGACTTGAGCGAAAACTACGTAGTTTCTTTGAATACTGAACTTTTACTACCATTACGTAAATTAGAAAGATTAGAACTTCGTAACGAATATTGGCACTGTAATCCAGATTTCATAGCTGTTGAAGAATGGATATCCTCACGAGGGATAACCTACGAGAAGCAATGCAAGAAATTGTTACCGAACAGGTCAGAAAAAATTATATCTTTAGTACCAACATTAGAGAAAGAAGAAGTCAATGTAAATGAAGTTTGGAATATAACTTCAGACAAAAATGATACTATTATAGCCGACCATGATCCGTCGAAACCGCTGACCCCATTCGAGAAATTCGACAAAGAATTTTCTTCGCTACAAGCATTCGTTATAGGAGTTGAAATAGGGTTAGCAATCGGGATAGTAGGAACATACATTTGGGTAAACAAGTTTTGCACATGTGGTGCACTGAGATGTGTTCGGCCACAGTCGAGGAGGCAAAGAAGACGAAGACAGAGGTTGGAAGGAGATATAAGAACTAATTTATTGTGGAGTACTATAGTGAATCCTGACCTAGAGACTCCTCCTTTGTTCCGCAGACAGATCTCGTTACCCGAGAGAAGTCCGCCATTCCCAACGTATGGTCTGCCGGGCGTTACTGAAGCAGCATTACAAATAGATGCGATTCGTTTGCCGGATCGTGCAGAAACACCACCTCCGCCTTACAACGACTGTCGTATAAATATATGAGATTAGTGCATGAACAGATAATGAGATCTCTTGTGATATTTTGAATTTAGTAAGAACTAAAGAAGTGATAGATGTGATTTTTTAAATTGCTATTTGAGGTTACTGATAAGATATTATTCTCATGACTTGATGAAATGTTATCACTTTCATCAAATAAAGTTAAGATTTTAGACAATGGAGCCAGTAGGCTACTGTGTCAGGAGAGTAGATATAATTTTAGATAATAAATTAAGTTAGATAATAAATAATAACTCTTTTTTTATATAAAACTGTTATTTATTTTATAAATACCATTATCACATTTGATTCATTAACATAATTATATGATCTGTCATAATAATATAAATGTTAATATAATATGCTAAGTCAGACTCATAGAATTTAATATAAATTCTCTAAATTAAAATAGATAAAATTTGGGTAACTATAGAATTTTGTACATATAACACAACCTTGTGGCAATTTAATATTTGTAAACTATGGCATTCCCATGGCATATAATTCCGAAAGAAACAATCACTGGTAAAATTAAATATTGAACTATTTCAGGCGCCCAAATTGTAATTTGTATATGAAATAAAATAATAATAAACGAAAACCAAACCCGAATGCGAGTGAATCATAGAAACAAGCATCACAGATACACCAGTCATCAATATATTTGTATAAAATATATAAAGATATATTTTTAAGAAACTGGAATGTACGGTTGATTTAAATAGCGTTAAAACAATAAAATAATGTTAGATTATATACATTCATTTTGGTGATAAAAGGAACATGAACTGGAAATGCATTACGAGTTTCAAATAAACCGAAAATAGAACATGATTAACCTAAACAAATAGTACAAGACATTTAATTTTTAAATTAATAGACAAAGTTGGTAATTAGACGATATACCTACAAACTAATGTATTTACATGACTTACGGCTAACCCTACAAAATACGTAATCAGGCACATCATGGCATGTCATTTCTGATTATCACACACAAACATTTCTTTTTCATTTAAATTACTTTTATATCGTTGTACACATTTGGCGCATATAAAAAGCGCTTAGAATATGAGAAGCATAGGCACGTTACACACGTAGAGAGGTATAAAGTTTATACTATAAATATAAACAATAATAAAAAACGACCAAGGTGCCTGAAATTTCCGACACCTTTACTTGATAAATGAACCGTTTTTAATAATATATCGGGATTAGCTGAGAGCGTCTCGAGGTAAGAATAGTAAAAAACTATACGATAAATTATTCTAAATATAAATAAAGTTTTGATCCTTATTTCCTTACACATTAGGTTCTTCGTTCTCCAACGCTAGTTGGCTAATGTTTACGTAGTCTGGGTGCCGTGAGAACACGTCCACGAGTTGGCTGAAGGTCGGTCTGACGTCGGGGGTGTACGCCCAGCAGTCGAGCATCACTTGATATATCTCGTCAGGACAATCCTCTGGTCGCTCGAGACGTTCGCCGCTCTCCACTATTTGTATTGCCTATAAATGTACAAAGTCTTAATGTAGCATGGCCATCAAGTGGATGGTAGGTATATATAACCTTGAAAATGAGTAAACCAATAACAAAAATACAACATAACGTGATGTAAATTTACCTCAACACCTCTCAAATCGCCATAGGGCTGTTTCCCATAGGAAAACATCTCCCAGAGTGTGATGCCATAGCTCCACACGTCGCTGGCGTGGCTGAAGGTGCCGTAGTTGTAGGACTCGGGCGCGTACCACTTGATGGGCCACTTGCCGCCGCGACTCGCCTTGTAGTACGAACTGTCCGTGGAAAGAGCTCGGGATAAACCGAAGTCGCTTATTTTTGCTTGGTGTCTGAAATAAAATATAACATTATGCAGTGTGTCACAAAAGTCATGCCGAAAACGGGAGATAGCCCAACCACCTTTGTTTAAACTTTGGCTTGTTTTCGTATAGCAAAAGACAAGGACAAGGAAATAACGTCAGCGTTCAAACAAAAAAAAACTTGAATCAGAACAATCAAATAAGATAATTGTATTGAAATTGTAGTCACAGTGTGGTCTGTGAAACTTAGCACTTAGGTTTTTTTCAGTCCTTGAAGGACTCAGCGATATTAGCATGCAAATAGGCATTACAATATAATCTTCAGTAAAAAACTATCATTCCCATAAGTTTTACAAATACACATACATTAGTAAGTAGTCCTAGTGTCATAATTAAATAAATGTCATGATGATCAAATTACCTGGTAGCGAGCAGAATGTTCCTGGCAGCGAGGTCGCGATGTACAAAGCGGCGCCTCTCCAGGTAGCGCATGCCGGCCGCCACTTGGCACGCCCACAGGCGCAGCTCGTACCCGGCCGACGCCTTGTCCGGGTATCGTACTAGATACTCCAGTAACGAGCCCAGCGGTACTAGCTCCTGCACCATCGCTAGTGGCGGACCCTGCAATTAAAAAGTTTGCATCATTTTTGCATTTTAATTAGAGCAAAAAAGTTGGGATACCGACATTTTACTGCGAGAAGAATAAGTGCTACCAGTAGATCAACGAATTACGCCATGCAAGTTAAATTATATATATAGTATAATTATAGGACTTGCTTTAATTTAAGCAAAATGTCTGTCTTCTAATATATTATATTAATGTGTAGTAAGTAAATATAAACAATATAAAAATCAAATAAACACAAACAACTTTATCTGACACATATTGTTAGTGGTGCAGGTTAGTTACCTACTGATAAAATATATAGTGGTTTATATTTTCGATGTCTTCCGATAAGCTTTTTTTGTCCCATTACACGGCATAATCATGTGCATATTATTTTTACTAGAGCAAATTACTACATTTTGGGAATAATTAAGCCTTTTGTAGCCATTTAAAATCTAGTATCAGATTTCAATACAATTTTTTTCTATCTATTGTGGTTCTTAGCACAGATAATATCTTTATGTAACAATGATATTCTGTTTCAATAAAATGATTGAGTTCGAAAAAGGGAATACAGCAATTAAAAAGTTCAGATTAATATTTTTTCGACCTTTTTTCTAGTCATTCTTAAATCAACTTTATTCACTTGTATGAGAGTAAATGTTTGTGTAATTGGAAATAATATATTTTAAAATATTAAAACAAGGAATATTGTAGGCATCAAAATAATTATTGTCATTGGTATCATTCAGCTAACCTCGATATTTTAAAATGTAATTAACTTACCAACGACACGCCAATCAGCCTCACAATGCACCGGTGCTTCAAGGACATCATGAGCTTGGCTTCGGACAGGAACTCGTTCTTGTTGGCGTCCGTGTGCTGCACGTGCAAGGTCTTGACGGCCACCGGCACCGGCGCCAGCTCGCCTGCGCAGTACGTGGCGCGCAGCACGGAGCCGAACTCGCCCTCGCCCAGCACCGCGCCCAACGTTAGTGCGCTCATTGGAATGAATTCTGGAAAAAGGACATTCATTCAGTGTTTCAATTCTATTTACTTGGTTTTTTAGTTTATTTTTTATATTTATAGACTCACGCCTATATTCCCCAGAGGGGGTAGGCAGAGGTGTGCAGTACACCCACGTTTCGCCGGCTATATTAAAAGTCCCATGTAATAGGGGGCGAGCCTATTGCCATTAACCGGGCACAAATTCCAGACTCCGTGCTGCTACTGAGAATTTCCTAATGGAAAAACCCAATAACACTTTGCCCGACCCGGGGATCGAACCCAGGACCTCGTGCTCAGCAGTCGCGCTTGCTACCATTAGACCAACGAGGCAGCAACGAGGTTTTTTAGTATTCATAATATACCCATAACACGTATCATCCTACGTTAGGGACGAGCCTAAATATAATTCCATTTAATTTAAAGACGGAAAAACAAACAAATGTCATTTGTTTTGTTACAAATGTGATTTGTTACAAATCGGATTCTTGTACACGAAGTTTTAGATAGTTACACAAAGTGTTTATTTTATAAATTCCTCCCAAATTGAAGAGGGAAACTGTAAAGTCAAGCCTAAATGTGAATGTGACGTAACTAAAATTTAGCAACTACCTTGTAAGGTCGACAGCTGGCCATCAGAATTTATAGATATTTCGTTGTAGTTCTCAGCTAACGTAACCACTGCACTGTTATTCGCGGGAACTTTATACGTATCACTGCTTTCATTGGGATCTTCATTATTATTTATGCTATCGTTATTAAAGTCTGAAGAAAACGAAAGGTTTCTGGTGAGGAGATCAAACATATTGTTGTTTTGTATGGTGGGGGCAGGAGGTGAGAACTGGGCAGACAGTTGTTTGTCACTTAATATGTCATGCTTTACTAGTGAGAGAGACTGGTTCATGTTTGCTCGACTCGACGCCAGCTTTTTGGTTCGAGGCATTGTGGAAAACTGAAACAATAAAAACATGATTAATCATCAAGGTTATACGAGGCGCGATTCAGTAATTGTTTTATTGTGACTTATTGTAACTGAGCTAGTGAGGAGGAAAGAGATGCGAATACACATATAGTGCTAACAATCTGCGAGAGCATAACTTTAGCCCGGCCGAGTAAGTTTACGCTTATTGTATCTCTACTTACTCGTAGTTATTAAAGAAGAATCGAAATATTAGTTATAAATTAGTTTACTTACTTCAGGTAGAGGTGGTTTAGGTTTCGGCGGCACAGCGTTTGTAAGTCGGGTCGGCAGACCGTCAGGCACTGTACTGTAGTGCTCGATCAGCCTCTCTAGAGATTCTAAGTACGGTCCATCGTCAATAAACAGCCAGTTGTTCTGAAAATGAAAAATAGTTTATACATATTCTTTTTGAATAATCAAAGTTTAAAAACTATATTATAAAGAGAAGAGTTTGTATATGTTTGAATACACTAATCTCAGGAACCACTAGTCGTACTAGTAGATAGCCCGTTTATGCGGTATGATGCGGAAAAACCTATTTTCATGTAGACGAAGTCCAGGTAATTGTAGTCCTACTAATATAATAAATGAGATAGTTTTTTAGATAGCTGAACATTTGACACACTGGTAGTCCATGATTAGGACGTAGAATACTGTTTATCCAAGCCCAACTTCCAAGGAATAAAACTTTTACATGCAACTATCTTGTCAGGGATCATTTTAGTTTGAGTTTGAATAACTGACCAAAACCTCTGTGATCAATTACCTCTTTCCTAATTATAAAGTTATAAGGTGTAGTTTCGCTGAGCATGGTGAGCACATAGGCGCCGGTGTTTCTCTCGCTGTACCGCACCAGGAATACTCCGTCAGTCGCCTTGCCCTCTATGTTGTGCTGTTTACAATATTCCTTTAAAGTAATAACAGCTTCTTCCCGATTTAGCGTTCCGTGGTACCACACGCTTTTTGACGTTTTCGGTGGTTCAGGTTGGTAGTTTTCTGCAAACAATTTTAACATTAGAAACTCAATTAATTATTATTACCCTACACTTTACGGTAATTTATTTAAAAAAATGCTGATAGACAAGGTCTTATTCTAATCTGAATCATGGACAAAAAACAATTTTATGGCACATTAGCATGGTATAAAAAATATACTGCGTTACAAAATAAAAACTGGGCAAGTCTTCTTCACCGTATGATTGATGAACAACCTGGTTTCAAAGTTTATGTACCTATGCCTCTGATATGGCTTTACACACCGTCAAAAAATCTCTCTGGTATGCTGGTTTCCTCATGATGTTTTCCCTCACCATTACAGCAAGTGATAATAAATTTCTAATACGCACATGAATTCGATAAGTTAGAGGTGCGTTCCTGGGTTCCGATACTGAGATCTTTGACTCGGCAGTCCAACGGTCATACCACTAGGCTTAAACTTAATTTTAAAACCCCTTCAAATTGATAGTTTTATTAGATTTTATCGCGGCGTTCAATTCATGCCGAATTTCAGCTTTCATGCGTAGGTAGTCTGCGAGAAAAATGGCTGTGAGACAGACAGACGGACATGACGAAACTATTAGGGTTTCTTCTCTTCTACAGATTCTAAAAGGTGTAATAGTGCAAAGAAACTTATAACGCTACATTTAAGAAAGTTGTCTGAACGTGTCTTTATAGAATGCAGCAAAGTTCACTCACTCAGCAATTGGTAGCATTCAGTGTGTCCATAATGTTTAGCCAGGTCAGCAGGGGTGTCGTGCGCCAGCGTTCTTGCATGCGCTGGTGCTTTGAGCTTTAATAAGACCTGCAAAACAACACATAAACACTTGCCTTAATTAAATAATTAGTCATTGTATATTGTATGCAAATCATCATTCATAAAAAAATAGCGAGTAGTATATTAATCAATCAATATAAAACTGATATTATTGGCTTCTTTTGATTATGTAATGCGTTTTGTAAAACTACAACACTAACGACGACTGCTTGGTAAGTTTTTACCTTTATACATTCGATGTGTCCCCTTTGCGCAGCATCGTGTAGCGGCACTTTTCCTGTAGGTGCATGTCTCATCTGGTAGTTAGCGCCACCTTTAGTTATCAATAGTTCCGTAGTACTTGGCAAGTTGTTCTGGCATGTATACTGTAAAAAAAGATATTGAACATTATAGCATATTACAAGAACCTAATCAAGGCTGAATTCCAATAATTAAAAGTTTAAAACCACTCACATGTAAAGGGGTATATCCAAAAGAGTCTCTAACGTTGACGGTGGCCCCGCTTTCAATCAGCTTGGCAAGTATGTTGTCCCGACCGGCTCTAGCAGCGATGTGGACCGCAGTCTGCCCGTCCTGGTTCTTAGCGTCGCGGCTGCGGTAACCACATGCTAGCATCTTAGACACTATGTTGTAATCGCCAGCTTCTGTCGCTCTGCAATGGGTTAATGTCACTGGTGGTTATTACCTACGTCTACAATGTTGATACTCTTAGGACTATGATTCATTAATCGTAGGCAACAATTACTATTCGGTAGAGCTACACTTCAACCGTCATTTACAGGATACCTTATCTTATCGTCACAGGCCATTTCGCCGGCACAGTTTGTTCGCAACAACTTCTCACGGTATACATCGCGCGCTAACTCTCCATGTCGTACGCACACTGCAATCAATACCCTAATTGATTTTGCGCCCGATTGTAATGTGTTTGTTGACAGTTTGAGCGTTATTGAATTTTGCGAGAAGAATTGTTAAGAATATGAGTGATGACAATATGAATGACAATATGAATGGCTACTACACTACAAATAATTTTGCTAGTAATATAACATTCTCGTTATTTAGATTTCTAGCATTTCGACGTTTTTGTAAGATTTGGAGATGTCTCATAAGATGATTAGGTCGTCGCTCATTTATATTAACCCGACCAGCACCGCCTCGCAGTGTCTACTCGCGACAACAGGAGTTGACACTGCGTGGACAACAAGTTCACGCGCGCGAATGGCCAAAATAGTTGATAGTGCCAATATTTTAGTAAGATAAAGATTCATCTGATTCGTGTTTGGCCATCCGTAAATAAGATCTCAAGCTATCGCACTTTATGAAAGATATCACAATCTTCTTCGTCGTATGGTTGATGAACAACCTGGCGTCAGAGTTTAAACCACCCGTAGGCCTCTGACATGGCTTTACACATCGTTGAAAACGATTCACTCAGGTGTGCTAGTTTTCTCACGTTGTTTTCCTTCACCGTTTTAGCAAGTGATAATTAATTTCTAATACACACATAAATCCGAAAAGTCAGAGGTGCGTGCTTGAGTTTCCAACCTACGACCTTTGACTTGGCGGTCCAACTATCATACCACTATGTTATCACTGCTGCTATCACAATAAAAGAACGATATTTCCGCATTTTCCGCGCGGTCACTCGCCGTACGTTTGCTTATTAGTTTAAAGAGGCCATCTGAACTCTGAAGTTGATAAGTGTATAAGTATGGAAAAACAACCACGCCAGATGAGGCGGCCCTGCGGAAATGAGCGATAACTATATCTGCTATAATATTATAGCAGATATAGATCTGTTATAATAAAAAACAATTGGATCTTTTAAATCAGTGTTTCGGTACATCTTTGTTTATTTATTCTTCTGTTATTATTTTATATCTCGTATATTATTATATATTATATATCATATAATTTGGTGCATTTTTATGTAATCCATACCCTCCTTACTTTTACATAACACCTCAATTGATCAATCAGTCTAAATTAAACTCATTACCATAGCTAATGACAGGACAATAATGATAGGTATCTAAGCACATAAGTATTTTAAATATCAATAAGGAACAATGTGTGTGACAATGAATCATTATCATAAATAATGATTCACCATTGCCAAACACAGATGTATCTGAAGGAATAGTTGTAATATTGTATCAGACACCATCAAACATTCTCAATATATGAGTAATATCAGTTTCAATGGTAATGGGGCACTTGAGCCAATATTGATCTGAGTTAGTTTATATTGTAAACTTATTTATTTATTTTAATGATAATTAACTTTCTACGCAATTGCGGCTTACTACGACCAGTTGAGAAACTGTTTTTGTGAATAACTATATAATATAAATAGGCATATCGACGCAAACCAGGAGTATGAAGACGTCTACTTGCGGAAACTGAAGAAGAAGAGGCATAGATACACATAATAGTTCAGAGTACTAATGTGAATCATTCTTTTTTTATAAAAAATAAATAATAATAAATAAATCAGCCTATAACTGTCCCAATGTAGGGCAAAGGCCTCTTCTCATACAGAGAAGGATTGAGCATTCAATTAATTTTATAAAAAAGAATTGGAAAAAAAAAATACGGTCGAATTTCGACCAATAAGTGATTTTCTAGTATTAATTATTAAATCATATCTAAATTTCGATAAAACAATTAATAACACTAATTTATAAGTAATACCTACCTAAATTTAAACAGTGTTTACTTGTATAAAGTTGATAATGCCATTATTTACGTTGTTTAGTAACAAAATAGAATTACATTAATAAATCTGATATTCTTTACAAATAGTTCACATAAGAATGTGGTTACAAAAGTAGGCATGTCATGCAACAGCTTGACTCTATTATTTCGGTCTACATTTGGTATTCCAATCAGTGTACATTGCAAACACATCTTGTCATAAAGCATGCAAAGAATTTTGATGCTATACATGTACATATTGGACATAGTATCATGTAGGAGGTATTATCATGTGCCTTTATGTGGTACATACTGGCCTTCTCTTGATATTTATTGAATAAACATATTGAACAATGCGCGCACAGGAAATTGACAATCTTGTGCACTTGTCAGCACTTGTATTAAATTATGAACACTATAAAGCGCAGTGTAAGTAAAAATCAGTGCAATAACCCCTTTTATGGTATGGTCTCGTGTTTAACTTGATATTAAGGTAAAAATAACAAAAAACAAGTTTAAATTAAGAACCAATTGATATGAAACAATCAATGAAATTACTCATTACCATTAATGCACATGGACATGTTTTAATTGTATGCACAAGGATTTTATTACATGTTTAAGAAAAATAAGATGAGAATAAAATTAATAGTTGTCATCTTTTCAGTTGTTTTTTTCCTGTTAATTAAGAGTAAAAAAGAATGGACTTTGTAAATGAAAATGAATACTTTTATTTGTACAGGGTACTGAACTTAACAGGCGGAACTCCTTAACAGGATAAGTAAAAAAGCGACTATCCTCAAGTTCTTTTGACAAACAGTCAGAAACGACCCAAACTGTCTAGAGAGACTGATGGTCACTGGCTGAGTAACGGGAAAGAGGAGCAGAGGAAGCTTCCGGCGAGATAGACGTCTCCACCAGGGTCCACCCTACAAACAACTATTCAGATAATACAGGATCGGGCAGTTTGGAAAGTTCTGTAAGACTTTTTATCTAGTTGTAGTAACTGAATAGAAAAAGAAAACATTGATGACAAAACATTAATGTTGAGTATACTGTTCACTTTATTGAAGCAAGTACTAAAACAAGAGGGATAAATTAAGGGCAATTTAAGTAGCTCTCATCTTAATAGAACTTCCTTCTTCAACTAGATACAGTCCCTCTAATTGCTATTGCATGTTACTATCAATTATGTTATTTATGAACAATTTACTTTTGACATTTACATAGCTATATTTATTCCATTTTCAGCTATTCTGGCTGTGTATTTCTTAAAACAAGATGTTTCATTGATTGAGAACTATGATTCTTAAATAACCCAATGATGAGTGAAAAAATTAAAATCAACCAACAAACAGACCGACATTGTGGTTTTAAGTTCACCTGCGGAATCCTAGAAAGTACAATCTTTAATTTTTTGTGTAATTGAATTCCTAACATTACCTAATAAATATATTATAGACTGTAACAGAAATCAAGGTAGACCACGCAAACTGGGGCGAAGACATGATAGTGTAACAGCTGGTTCCTTGTGGGGTAGGCGAGGCCTATGCATCAAGGAATGTGCTGTAGTATGAAGACAAAGTGCATCAGTGATGCTTTTTTATTACAGCTCAACTTTATAACAATTATATTGTAATTTGTTGTAAGTTGCAGTAATTAAATACTTATTATAACTAGGTATTATGCAGTTATTTAAATCAACACAATGTTCCTGTTTGCAATCTTAATTCCTAATTATAAAAATGTTCAAAAAGTATTGATAATTCCAAAAGACAATAATAAAACTGCCAGTACTTTGGAACAATCGTACCTTGGTTGCTCAAAGTACATATTTAATTAATTACTCATAAGTTCATTATTATGCATGCTTTGCTTGGTTGAACAATTATCAATATTATGACACTACTTGATTGTCTTGATTTAATAGACGAGCAATATCTATTATGATCTGTTATTACTCTGGGAATAATTTTTATTTTAATAATGTTTTTTACTACATTTTAATATGAGAACCTTTTATATTATAATAAAATTGTAACAACTAAACAATGTTTGGAACCTATCAGCAGCCTACACTAGCAGGGTTTAATCATTGTTAATTTCATCAAAACTGTTAGTGCTGTTCTCAAGAATGGAATTACTAATACAATATAAGGATAGTTTGTATTAAAACATAGGATAATAATCTAAATGTCGCAGTCAATTTCTGGTAAATTAAAATGCTTTACCCTCTTAATTAAGGTATGCGGTGTTGATGATCATAGATACAAACCATAATATCAACAACAACAACAAGTCTCCCGTGTAATGGATACAATAATTCACTACTTACTTCAATAAAACATTGGTTATAGTAAAAATTGAAAAATGGATTAAAAATTATAGGGCAATGACTTACATAAGGTAAAAACCTATGTACTCACCTGTGTAATAAATTGGTAGTGCCCTGGGTACGAGATTCATGAGGTGGAGGCTGTCCCTTGCATACAACCGATAACCGGGTAACAAGTCCATTTGAGTCTCCTCGATAATGCTGTATGAGTGTGTCAAGTCCATGTACAGTTGTATGCTCTTCAATTGAGAAGAATGCATCTTCACCATGCCTCCGAATTTGATAGTGCACTACCTCACCCTAAAATATTTCAAATAAATATAAACACAACTTCCCTTATAAATTCATTTTGTTTTAAAACTTTGAACCTTCCATTGCTAAAAATAATAAAATAGGACGTACTCTGGTTAGAGTGTCGTTTTCTAACAAAAGCAATTAATTTTGGTCCCACGAATAAAAAATACTAAGGATAATAGTTAAAAAATAACTAGTTTTGTAGGTTATACCAACTTTTTTTGTTAGCTTAGCAACTAACCTGATGAAGAACCGATAGAACATAATCTCCAGGGGACGTGTTGCTTTCACGTACTAAAAACACACCATCCTCACCTTCTGTAAGTATCAACATGTTCTAGTAATCAATAACAAAAAACATTGGTAAGCAATAACAAAATACAATGTTATTCATTCTGACCTTCCTTCAACAGCTTCTCAGCAGTATCTCGAGATATTTTCCCATGAAACCAGTTGACATTATCTTCTCTGTTCATTCTCAACAAAAAAGTGTTTGTCTGAAAAGATAATTAATTTAAAACTTGTTCAACAAGTATTTTCACAGTTGACATAAAACTTTTCTTGAACATTTCTCATGTAATCCAGGATTGAGCACACGCAGTCACTTTACTCAATATCACAAAAAGTATTCTCATAGGATTAAATAATTAAATTTTGATTTATCAAACACATAAACACAAAACTAACTAGTTGACGTAAACTTTAAGAAATTGTAACTAAATTGTTCGCCATATTTCTCCCTATTTCTTTCTTACACAGAACAAATCATATTCCAGCAAACGAACAATTTTAACAAACCCGCACATAGTTGCTTCTTTCTCTTTCTAGACCCTTAAACATGTTACGTTTGACAGAGAGCGCTATACAACACTTATGATTTTAATTTATCCGCATTACACTGCAAACGTCAGACCAACTACAATGGTCAAATAAGAAACTGATAAGAATTTTAGTATGATTCATCCTCATTGAAGATCGTAATTAATTTCAAAGTATTTTACAAGAAGTTTGAGCCTAATCTATTATTTATTAAATATTACTTACCTTCAACAGTATGAATGACGTCATGGTTGTTATCATGATATCCAACTTCAGAAACACAAAAATATTTACAAATATTCAAAAGAATAATTTTTAATTAAATCTCCTTCGTTTCTTGTGAGCGCACATATTTATCACTGTTATAACTTATTAATATATTAACACAAAGTATTTAGTAAAAAGCGCAGCACGGTGAACGGAGTGCGTCTAGCAAGCAGCCGGCAGACAGGCGCGGTATCCCCGACTCTGCCTTCCAGCGAATGACTCATAGCAAGGTCAATTCCGAGAAATGAATCACCAACGTAGGTACTCAGTTCTACAATGCTTTATGTAGTACGCATTCCCCCACAACACTGCTTCATTATTGTAATTTGTAAATAAAGACATAAATTACCATTACTAGTAATAAATGTATACAGTAGATGTAGCCCTATGGAATCTATGGATGATACATAGCTATCGAATATTTTTTTTATACAAGAGTTTTAACATGTTTTGCTGCTATTATTAGTAAATAATACCAACAATGATTACCAGTTCTACCAAAATCATGGTCTCTACCATGATGAACCAAAATCGTGGATTTTCTTCCTAGGCAGCAGCTACCACATTGTTTTTATTCATTATTTATTAGGGGTATTGTTATTAGGAAGAAGGACTAACTTTGTAATGTTGTTAGCGACATACAGACTATTGTATTGTACTGGATCAACAGAGCTAAGAAAAATAAACATGCAGTAATGTGCATGCCAATATCTCGAGTCATAGATGTTTATGAACTAGCTTTTGCCCGCAGCCTCGCTCGCGTTAATTTAGAATTTAAAATTCAATCATGTTCGAAAGACACGTGGCGCCATCTATTTTCACGCATAGGTACTTTCGCATTTATAATATTAGTTAGGATTAGGATTTGTATGGATAGTATTTTTATAAAGTGTATGCGAACATTACCTAAAATTAAAAGATTTTGTAGATAGAAAAATCTATTACGAGCGGGATTTGAACCCGTGACCTACTGGGTAAAGCCCCCAATCGCTCTGCCGTTTAGGTATTCGTAACTCTGCCAGTGTTATCGAAATCCTCTTCTACATACCTACATTCAACCATCTCTGATAGTAGTTACATCCAGTACCCCTAGTAAGGAGTACGAGAGGGCTAGCATGTCTAACTTTCGTAAACTTATAATAAGTATTTTTACTTGAATAATAATTAGAAATCAGTTCGGCCTAGGCCAAACAGTTATTACTCTACGTGATAGATGTAACTTTTTGGCCTAAGTTTGGTTTGAAATTTTCTTTGGTTGGGAAACTTGCATAAGTACCTATTATATATTTCTTAAGTTATATCTTATTATAGGGACTCTACCTTTTACCATACCAAATTTTTAATACCTACATTTAAGCTACCTATGTTATGTAATGTTATGTGATAATTACACAGTACCTAATAAAATAAAAACACTACCATAAATAGTGATACCACAGACTAAATATCAAAAGAGTTCTATACACTGTGGTGATATTTATTACATCTATAAATTTTGAAATAAGTAGAGCACACAAATAAAGATCACAAATTTTCGCGCAGTATTGTTTGGTTGATTACAATTTTACCTTGTTTAGTAACCTGTGTTGTAAAGGAGGTAGCTGAGTCAGTTGATTCCAATGTTAGATTGAGAAACACTTGTCTAGTGCCCTAGCCTTTCACATGCCGATACATTGCGCCAGTTACGGACAGAATTTTTTGACCAAAAATGCATCTTTTTGACACTACGAACTCGAGTAATACGATTATTAACTGTAAGGCTAAGACCAGCGTACTTTGCCTTAGCTTAAACTTGACTTTAACTTGGTGTTAGACTTTTAAACTGCCGTAGGCCCGTAGGCCTCTAACTGGCTTTAACACACTGTTGACAATCTCTCTGGTATTCTGGTTTTCTCACGATGTATTCCCTCAACGTTTTAGCAAGTGATAATTAATAATAGTCTCTAATACGCACATGAATTTGAAAATTCAGAAAAGCGTGCCTGGGTTTCGAACTTTCGACCTTTGATTTGGCAGTCAAACGGTCGTAAGGCTAACACTGCCAGATTATAGGTGTAAGACTGGTAGAGTCATGAAAATAGGAATCTAAAACTAGATTTCTGTGCTCACGAAGTATTAATGTAGAGTTTAAAAGGTCATTGCAAAAACCTACCCAAAAAGTATTATAATTTACATTGTGATTTTTCCTTCCCTGTCCCGCTTTTTGTAAGTCCCGATCTGACAACACTGATAAGCTGACCTTGATAGGGCTATTTATTATGTCGACTTGATAAACAAAAGCGTTCCACTTAATTCAAGTTGATGACAAATTTATGAATTCACTCTAGCAATTATTAGATAAACGTTCCGCCTAAGTATTTAGAAAGCATTCGCTACACCTAGAGCATCGGGTATCCAGTGGACAAACCAGTCTCAAAGTTTGTTTACCTCACGAATGCAATGTTTATTTACTTTCATTCGTTGCCCGTCTCCATGTAACCTGTCTACATTCTGCATAGAATACCCAGCCAACGATTGCAGCTAAGAACGCATTTAAACTACCTACTTATAAAAAGAAGATTCTCAATTTAATACATAGGTTAGTATTATTTTATGTTTGACTGCCTCGTTGGTCTAGTGGTAGCAAGCGCGACTGAGCACGATGTCCTGGGTTAGATCCTCGGGTCATGCAAAGTGTTACTGGGTTTTTCCATAAGGAAATTCTCAATATCATAACGGAATCTGAAATTGTGACCGGTCAGTGGCAATAGGCTTGTGCCTATTACATGGGAGTTATATCATAACCGGCGAAACGTGGGAGTACTGCATACACCTCTGCCTACCCGCTCTGGGGATACAGGCGTAAGTCTATGTATTTTTTTATGTTTGTACAACTGATTACTCCGAAATTAAAAGGCCGATTTGTGTAATTATTTTTTTGTTTGATTGAGGTTATAATATACTACCAAATGATGAAAATCCGAAAATACAGAACCGTTCGTAACAACTAATATCACTTTGTTTGAATGTGTTGTTGATAAGCGACTTCCGAGGACCTCGGCAGAAGTTAGTATGCCAATTAAAATATAATCTTTTTAACAATGAAATAAAAACACTAAAAAGTTAGTTAATTTTAATTATACAAAAAATGATCATTTCGTAGCCGGGCTTAACAAAAAACTAATAATTTAAGTACAAAAAAGGATAAGTTAGTAGTATAGTTAGGAAGGTTTCATTTTCTTTGTTGTTTAGAGTAAGGACTTCAATATTCACTTTAGAATCAGGGTCCCTTCACAATGCAGCAGTGGAGCGGTCGGGGCCGGCCACACGCGTGTCGGTGGGCCACTGTGCCGGTGACTCACTCCGCTTTCTACCAGCCACTCAGCCAGTGGGTAGCGGTCGATGACACTGGGCCTGTTTATTCCCCATTCGTACTAGACCTATTGTGCTGCTAAAATATTAAGCTGCATTACAAGTGAATAGGTATCTTACTTTTAGCGGATGAATCGTAGAGGAGCCCTCTTAGGTTAGGTTAGTTACCTAGTTTGCTTCTGTAGTTAGGCTTTATACTGAGTGAGAGGGTCGTAAGTAAGCATGAATGATAGACACAGTACATGCTGTAGCTCACTTCAGAGGGGCAAAGATATGTTTTCTT
Source organism: Protodeltote pygarga (assembly GCA_936450705.2). NCBI lineage: Eukaryota > Metazoa > Arthropoda > Insecta > Lepidoptera > Noctuidae > Protodeltote > Protodeltote pygarga. The sequence goes on along the minus strand of OW388249.2, from coordinate 5,170,025 downwards.
AGCAATGAAGTACTTGGTATGTATTAATTTATTAATGTGCCTGACATGGATAACATGTGGACCGTGATAATCCAACAGCCATAATACTAGGTGTTATTACAATTATTAATCTATTATACCTATGTATATAATAAATAGCTATGATCAGACTGAATGCCTATTTTCCTTTAATTAATCAGAATATACCTAATCAGCTAAATTAGCTGGTGACAAGGTGACAACCCACGAAGTACTTAGTACCTATTTGCGTCGTGTGACAACCCTCAATTGGTTGAGGAAACGCCGCGAAGCCAGCCGACCCCAAAAACAAGTGCAAAATGACTAAAGCAAAACAAACATGAGCGAGCGCCAAAACCGAACGGTAGCGACGATGAGGTAATCACTTTATGAATGAAAAATATATAAAAAAACTAACATAAACTAACTGAAAGGTTGCAATGACGAAGACAATTTACTACTCAAAAATAAATCTTATTGCTACAAATATAAGAGTTATAATTTGATAGTTTATATAGGTGAGTATATTTTGAGACACCACGCCATTGAATAGATGTAGCAGATACAAAACATGACTCATCTATGACTAGGAGATCACCGAACGTGAACTTGGGGTATTCAAGTTATATTTAAGTGTGTATTCGATTTCAGTTTATATTTAGAATGTTCACGAACTATAAACGTGCGTGTAATCTGTGGTGACTGGTTACAGTGACTCATTTAGGTAGTTTTTAATTTTATCAGCAAACGAGTACATCACAAAAAAGGCTGTAATCTGATCCATCTTTTCTGCCGGGTCTACTAAAAACTGATGGAAGAGCCATAAATACGGCCAAATACAACTAGGTATCTACGGTGAAAATCAATTTGGTTTGCTTATAAACACAACCATATAGGTAACATGCAATAAAAATAAGGTTATGCCATGGAGCATCCATGGGTTATGCCTATTATAATCAAAGGTCCACCACACAAGTGACACGTTTGTCACTGTTATGCCGAATTAAGGGAAATTCATCTTTAGCAATCTTCGCCAGAAAGGTGTCAAAAGACGAACCGCCCGCGCCTGCTGGAAATGTAATAATAAATGTAGGTATGTAGGTAGTACACGATCTTTGGGCATTTATTTTCAAAGATACACAAATGCCTGTGTTAGAAATTCCATCTAAGTACCTAGTTTTTATATTGAATTAAAACAAGCATTCGACACAGGAAAGCGATTTTGTCGAATTTCGAAAAATTTCATTTTTTATTTTATAATATGCACATAACATACGAAAAGTCGGAGGTGCCTCTGAGGACCTCTGACTTGCCAGTCATACCATTAGCAATGTATCGTGACGTATTGTTGTAACTACGTAAGTAATGATTAATATTCTTACCCACTGAACTATCATCATACTTGCCTGTCTTCAATGGAGATTAACTTGTAAGTTGTACCTATTCTAAAGCACAGACAGGTTGGCTGTTGACTTTTTAGGAACAAAGCAGCGCCTGCACACTTTTTTATGTAGTTAAGGAAAATGCTATTGCTAACCTACTAACATTTTATACCGGTTACGACTACAAGTTATACGATGGCAAGCTGATAAAAACTTACGTTTTCAAGCATTTTAAAGGAGGAAGAAAATTAAACAAGTTTTATATAACATGGCATATTATTTATTATCATAAAAATGATAACTTACATTTATATTATTTCAATATAATTAAAAAAAAACAATAGATAAGTACGTAATCTGGTTTACAAGCTTACAAATAAATTCTTAAAATACTATTAACACTTAACGATTGGAAACAAAGAACAAAGATCCCGTGATAACATGAAGTTAATTGGGCAAAAAGAAATATTATGACATTACTTTGGACAATCTGAATTGATAAACTATAGTATATCCTATTTTATAATATAAGGATATAGAACTTAGCATTACCTAATAATATGAAGGTATTGTTTATTATATCCTGATATGACCGCAAACTTAATTGATTTCAAAGTCAAACAAAATTGTATCAATAATATTCAAATAATCTTGTGTCTACAGGCCTTTATTTGTCATTAGCTTTCCCCTGAATACTGAAACGCCATACTTATAGGTATGTATATATTTTTTAAATTCAGATAACTAAAAGTTCTTCGAAGCAAAAAACTAGAATAGCATTATTGTTGCCGACACCAGTATCGTATTTTATAAGTACTTCATTGTTTGCCGTATTCTGTAACTACGCTTCGGGTTTGGGGGCATCCATTACGAGAGGGGGAGAGGGGAAGTCTCGGCAAATAGCACGTAGTTCTTTTTTCGGCAAGGAACAGTGTATAACCACTAAAAATATCAGCTAATATTTGTAGGGGAGAAATTTAAGTTAGTATTTTACTATTTTATTTGCTCACTATGATTCTAGACTACGTTCTGTCTTAAATAAAAATAATATTTTAAAAATTATATTATTTTGAATAAATCCAACGCAACTAAGAATAGCAAGCAGCAACAGATTAATGAATTTGAAGAAAAAAAAATGCATTTTGAAAAATTTCACATTAATAGGGAGTCGATCCAAATCTCATATTTTCACCACGTCGAAAATTCGCCAAAATCGCCTCACGTAAGTAATTAAGCCCATACGTTTTCAGGCGGTAACGGTTATTTATTCATGTGGTTAATTGCGCGCGTCATTTATAAGCGACTACGTATTCAGGGGTAGCTATTGAAAACAGCCTTGTTTTCAGTTACAAAAGTTACAATATCACTAGTTACAAAGTGCGTAAGTATTTAGTAATTTTAATCAAACGCGGGTAGTTGAAAAAAACACCCGCAGCTCAAGACGATGACACCCACACAATCTTCTCGTGACCACGGTCAATGCAACTTGTCCGAAATGTCGAAGTTAGTTCAATAATGATTATTTTAAATTATCTGTGTGCAAATAGATCCAAAATGAAATTTAAAACATGATTACAATTTGTAAAAGTTTCAAAACTTGTAGTTTATTCATAGCTAATTACAACAATAAACTTGATATTTTGTCAATTTTTCCTCAATTTACATTTTCAGTCACAATATCAACAATACAATTGTTTTATTACCATCACGCTATCGTGCTTGTATTTCCCCGAGGGATCAGACAGAGGTGTTCAACACCCACATTTCACCGTATCTTATGATTTGAGCCTCTACCAAACATAGTTATACACTCCGAATTTCTTTATGGAAAACCTTAATAGAAGATAATTTGTCCATCCCGAAAATCTCGCCTGAGGCCACCTTCTCACCAGTCATGGTTTAAACCTGAAAGACCGGAAGCAGACCGACGAAACACTCGGGTTCTACATTCCAAAGTAAATTCGATACTCATTTTTCTTACGTTGGTAGGTAGGTACAATAAACCTACTTACTTATAAAAAAACAATTTTGTGTTTGGTTTTAGAAAAATCCTTTTTATCCCTGTGGCAGTACATTACTCATCGTGTCATATTTTGCGACTTATAATTAATTAAAGATGCGATTTTAAATGAGCTACTATATAGTGTCGAAAATATTTAAAATTAGGCACAATGCACTACTTATACAGAAATTAAATTCAATATAGTCTACCTATATAAATACTTATTCTTATAAATAAATTCATAGTTATTTCTATTTACAAATGCGTATAACTAATCGTTAAATGAAACAAGCAAATGTTTATGATGATCGTTATAAAAATGTGATAGTATCTTTAAAGGTATGTATCATAGTACTTAAAACTAAGACAACTTATTACTTTACGAATGTAAGTATTTACAAAAAAAACTAATTTAGTTTAAAAGCCTACCTACAATCTACATGGATATGACAAAACACTTGTTTACACTAACACTCAGCTAATAATTTCAATTCTTAAAATGCTTAAGACAAAATAATGAGTTCATTTAGAGAGTTCATCAAACGATAGACCTTAATATAAAATTATTTTAAGTTAATTTATAACATACAAAATTTTGTGCACACGAATACAAATATAAAAACGTTTTATTTATTGTCAAAATACTTACATTATTTCATTTGTTTTACAGGTACTTATTAAAATCTAAATCGGACGGCAATACAAGTGAGATTACACCAACTAGCCTGGTTAGAAGTATTCCACCGAAATCATGCATTGCTTTATCACAGCGTTTACCTACTATTATAAAACACAACTTAAAGACATCACTACATCCGACCATGCGCAGTCCATATGTCCCGTCACTAGATAAAGCCATGGGATCAGTGAATCATCTTTCTTATGTAAGTATTGTTCAACGGTGTGTAAAGCCATTTCTCTGACACCAGGTTGTTCATCAACCATAAAATAAAGAAAGACTGTTTCTAAATATGGTTCATGGGCCAAAATACTTATGAACAGAAAATGTGGATTATATTCTGTACAAATATATGTGGATTATATTATATACTGTACACCTTACGTGCATTATAAATTATAATTAATATAATTCATATTGTACGTACATAGTCGTACATACCTATATATCAGTACTTTATTCGATAATGTATCGTTCATCTATTTATTGGATTTAATATCCATTAGACATTGGTGCATCAGAAAGCTATTTTATTAGAGTACTCCTAAGTAATCTAATAAATTTAACGGTAATTTACTTTACCTGGTCACACACACACAGAGATTGCTATTTCTTTTTAGCAAATTTACTTCAGGAAGATATTATTTTATTCTTATTTAAGAATATAACAGAATAACATTTCATGCTGAACCATAGTAACTCTTGTCTGTAGTAATCCTTGGTTGGTTAGAAGTAAGAAAACTATATTTCTTCTGAGAGAGTCAGTCGTAATTAAATTATAGGAATACTTTCCTAACCCTGTTCCCGATGCCGGTTGCTCTTTTTGTTTAATATATATTGTGTATTTAATAATAAAATGAAATGAAGAATTAAGTATGTATAAATGAACGTCCATGCTTTTCTTTTTAATTTGAAGTTCATTTGAATACATTTATTTTAGTGAGTGACGCTATTGATTAGGGTGTGAAAACAGGTAAAAAGTCGGATTTGCGCACTTCATAAAAACAAACTAAGTTTTGCCTGTATTTTAGAATTAGCTCAGAATTATCCTAAGCTATGTCTTAACATAAAATATCTTAAGCTATTATTTTAATGTCGGAAACATTAGGCACGGTATCGGCATTTTAATATAATAGAAAATTTGCTAGATTTGTTTTGACTTTTCTCTTGATATGAGACCATACCTATATCAAGAGAAAATATCAAGAGAATCATAGTAATACATTACATTAGATTATTACAGGTATCGCCAGTTAACATATTCTGTGAAAATGTTAACTGGCGATTAAAAAGAGCACTGTGACAGTTAGAACTATAAGTAAAGGGTTATCGTTGGCGTAGGCACCTGTGACGAAGGAATCTCTGTAAATAAAATTATTATTTTCTCCTTTTCTAAATTAGGTTAGGTTAGGTAAGTGTATGAAAATTGTTTTTATTTTGAACACAAAACAAAAGCTTTTCATGTTAAATCTGCTAATTCCACTATTTGAGGTGGTTCTTCAATATCATTTTAGGATATTCAATTTATATAGACTCGTAAAGTTTGAGTCCTTCCTAATTACAACTTACAGAATCCAACCTCATACCATTCATTTCAACTTAAAAATTTCGATGTAAGTATATTTAAACGTTAACCATACTTATGACACATTGATCAAAATATAAAGCAATCCGAAGGTTTCAACTTAATCTAAGGATTTGAGTTAATGATCATTATTTTAATGTTTAAGTACTAATTAATTGACTTAACATAAAAATTATATATGACTTAATTATTACTACAAGTAAGTACATTCATAATGTTTAATAACATTTCAGTTCCATAGAAAAATCAAAATGTTTATTATTTCACAAGTCATCGGTAACTGGTCAGTCTCCTTTAGTAATCACTGAAATAATATCGACAAAACTCGCATACGACGAGATACGCTCACTGCCTTACCTTACCGGCTGCGAGACTATGTGATCACGTGTAGCAGTTGTCCTCATCTGCGTGATCGGAGCAGTCAATAGTGCCGTCGCAGAGCTGTGATAGCGTGATGCAGCGGCCATCTACGCAGCGCAGCTCGCCGCTGGGGCAGGGTGACGAGTGCGCGCGCTTCCAGTCTTGCGGACTGTAAACTGCTTTAATGGCCTCAGCTGCTTGGACGGCTGCCGGAACATTTACCTCGGGAGGTTTAGGGGTCCAGTTCCTCGGTAAATTTGCAGAGGGACTGGGAGCTTTATTTTCACCGACCGCGACAGTGTGGTTGACCCTTGGGGCGGGTGCGGGGACGGCAGCGGTGTTGGTGGTGATATCGCTGTCAGGTACGTCTTCCCGATCTACGTAGCTCGTGTTTAAATCGGCTCGGTCATCATCCACAGTATCCGCTTGGGCTGCTACCGCTTTCTGTAAAATTATAATGAGCATATCCTTAAAAGAGATTACAAATAACTATTAAGATTAAAAAGTTTTTTATTACAATTATTACAATTAAGCTAAATAGGTACCCAATATGGCGCCGACAAAAACATAATAAGACACTCTTTTATATTAGTTGTGTAATGCCTCTGTTGGGAATCTTTAAATATATATGTGGGTATAAATCTGAGGGTCTATTATTAGTTTCGAAAGAAATTGTTATAATAAGAGACCATTCTTTTTTTATGCTTTAATTGATAAAAGGTTTTTTTTCAATTTTTTTCTAGTTAGAAAAGTTGCGATTTTCAAGTTTAATTTTTTTACTTCCATCTACGAGTAGACCTTATCTTTTTTTCTTTTAGATCAACCAAGGTTTCAGATCCCGAAACTTCATTATTTGCAAGGAATGTTTGAACAAATTTGTCCAAATTTTATAGGAAAATTTGGACAAATTTGTCATTGAAAAATATAAACGTATTTAAAATAACAAATACGAAAAAATATTTATGACGGTTTCTAGATTGCTAATACGCCATTGAGGGTTACTTAGGATATTTAGGGTTTGTCTTAAAGCCTTCTAATAAGTCTCTCCTCAAACGTATTCCAATACTATATCGGTTATAGTAACTGCCTTTCGTGCCTTGACTACTTCTGCCTAATAAAAAATTATAATTTTACCCTTAGCAGTGACGCTCCATCGATGACCTTGTCTAATTTGTTTGTACTTTTATCAAGACGAGAGATTTGCGTAGCGGGGAGCTGCATGCTTGCGGCGTTAGGCGGAGGCACTCCAAACTTGGGAACTTTTAAACGCTGTGCAGCTTTTTGGTCCATAGTATCTGATGATTGATCTTTTCCCTCTTTATCGAATTCTTCGAATAATCCAAGGTCACCCATGTTGACGTCTTCAATGGATTCGTTTTCTAAGATATTCTTTTGAGTTGTTTTCTCTTGGTCCATTGATTTCGATTTACCTTTTTTTACTCTCCGTTCGCTAATACCCATTTTATGCTCATCTGTATTGGAAATGCGTGTTTGAGGGTGGTAGTATTGCGATAGTCGAGATGGTAAAGGTCGACGAGTGTAGTTTCTTTTGAATGAATTGTTGCTGTCACTCGTAACAAGAAGTTCCCTGCTGCTTTCGTTGTCTCCTGAGTAGTAAAAAAATAAACAGATTTGAAATCACTACCTAATAAGCGCAATCTAGTTTAGGTACACGTATTTTTCATGATAAAATTATATTATGATATGATAAGTTATGATATAATTATATTAATTATTCGGTAAACGCGAACTTTTTATTTCAAGTTATAATTTAATTCATTAAAGGCATGCGAAATATGTGCTTAGTTTAGTTTTCTAAATGCATAAAAGTTCTTAAGCGATTTACATTTTTTAAATTTTAATTAATTTAATTTTGTAATAATTTTTAATTATTAAAAAAAATCCAAATCAATCAATCAATCATAATATTCTGTAAGACAAAAAAGATATAATTATTATACTTTTAAAGTTATAATTTACAATGAAGGCTCCGTCAATCGTTGAGGTTATATTATAAACATGCCCGACTCATAGATAAAAAAAGCAGTGGTAAGGGCTGTTGGTAAAATGAAATTTTCCTAACTAAAAAGTTATTATATTTTGCTTTTGCAACTGTTGGTGTTCTAAGCACAACTTTTTGACTCTTATGTAGATGTTACAGTGCCACAAAAGTGGATAGTAATTCTTATAAACGGAAGGAGCTTATCAATGAGTATATAGGGAGTGGTGCTCTTATGCAGCAGTAAAAAATAAATGACGAATTGGTACGCTATTTTGAAACTTTTAGTGGTAACCATTATAAGAATAGCAACTTAAAGTAGTTTTTAAAACATTAGTTTTAAATTCTCATTTACTCATTTGTCTCTCCTATGCACCTTTAAGCTACTTATAACATAACCTGCAACTTTTAGTTTAAGCGCTTTGGGCATTAACACCTTTTTTATTTTATTTATAGGGAAAATAAACGATCACACATTATATTAATAGATATATACATAACAGAGTTAAAAACCATAGAGTTAGTAGGTGATAATCAACGACAAAAATATTCAACAGCTACACACATATTACTACTAAGTACTACTAACTCTTGATTCCTGATATTATAAGCTTATCGCTCCCTCTCTCTCTCTTTAATATGGCGTCTTTATTTAAGACAAAGTTGTCGTGTATACCGGCCCGTTGGATAGGCTTGCGTCCTGTTGGCACCCTGTTAGGTCTCCTGACGGCGGGCGCAGGCGCGGAGCCAGCGTACTCCTCGCCTGCCTCGTGGATATCCGTAGAAAGCTGTTGTGGTGATTGTCCGCATGTAGACTCGCTTTCGTCCTCGCCCCCCGGACAGTCTGCGTACCCGTCGCACAACCATCGCTTTAGTATGCAACCGCCGGAACTACAGCTGTGGAACGGGGTTGAATATTGGTTGGTAAAAAAAGATAGATCAACCTGTAGCTTTGATTGCTTGCAGCTAAGTAGCTTTGTTGCTAAACAAAAACATTTACATTTACTTTACCTACATGTCAGTTAAGTGCTCTTAAATTTTATCACTTCCAAACTTATTTTCAGATTATTAGCTTACTAAGGGCAAATGCAAATGGTCTACATTCAAACTGCAAGCTTTCTGCAATAAGTTGACGACGGAGTCACAAGCGGCAAGTGGATTGCGCAGTCAAACGAAGTAATAATATTAACTACAAAAAGATAGCAAGTAGCTTACAATGTAGACAGCATGTTTTGAGCATTATACGTTTGTTTAAAGAGTCAATACAGTCTGAGTGTACGTCACTGCCCTACTACTACTACTACTACTAGGATTTTCTCCATTATCGTAGGCACGGCTTACAGAAATATAATTTCATAAAGCACAATCACCCAGACCTAAATAAATATCTGTGGATCACATAAATATCTGTTTCGTGCAGGGAGGGTAGACACAGCGGGCCATCGCTTAGCCGTACTGAGTCAAACATTTCATGAATAAACCTAGACAAGAAACTTATAATCCTTAAAGCTCTAAAGATTCGAATTGGCTATAATTAAAATATATTACCGATACTCAGTTTGTTCACACTGAACACAAGTGGCTTCGTCCTCTCCGGCGGAGCAGTCCTTACTGCCGTCACAGATCCAGTCCCTTGGCACGCACGACCCGTCGCTGCAAGTAAACTCACGAGTATAGCACGGAGTCCTTGCGGCAACGCAGTCGCTTTGAGGATATTGTTTGCAGTGAAATACCGGAGACAGGTCTCCAGGAATGTTACCCTCGCAGCTATCTACGACGGCTGTAAATAATGGTTAGTATGAATTGAAACTTAAAGCGCAATAATATCTCATAATTAAAGGATGATGGCTTTACCTTTACAGAGATTACGACATGGCAGTTTCGGAGGGAAAGGTGGCGGGTTGCACTCAGGCTCAAGTAATGCGCAAATGAAATGCCGCACGCGGTCACTGCAATTCGTCGCCACCAAAAAGTCGATTTGCGGGATTAGTGATGTGATTTCTACATTTCCAACTTGCGCTGATGCCCCAGCTAAGTCGTACGGTAGCACACCTCGGCACAGTGACATACGGGTTGAACGACATTGCACTGAAATATTATATTAATTCGATTTAATATGATTGATTTGATTTAGATTTCGATTCAATGTAAATAAAATCTGTACAAATTCTACAATCTACGTGAGCGAAGCCACGCGGGAAAAGCTAGCTTATAATATAAATAAACAGTGTTTGTACCCGATACAGTTTTACAAAACATAGCTTTATTAGTTACATCCATGTCACCATGAATAGTGTAACCCCGTATAAATCTACTTTGCATTTAAAAGTGAAAGCCTTATTATTATGTGTTACATGTACGTACCATTTACCATTAGTGTGACCGCATGCCCCAACAAAGGTTAATGAAAACTTACCATCTGAATAGATATTATTTGGGTATTTTTTGGTGGTGGTATCGTCTCCATCACGCCACGTTGGAAGCGTGGGGGACACTCTTGTATTATACAGAGAACTTTGAGTGGTGGATTTCATTCTTTCTGCGTCTTCTATAGAAATGCCAAAAAGTTTTGAATGACCTGATGTGAAGTTGACTTCGGTATTAGTGGGGCGGTGCTCGAAAAATCCTTCTGCTTCATTCGGGCTCTGGGGTTCGCGATCGTTTTCAGTATCGTACTGTTCTACTAGTGAGAATGGTTTGTATTCATGTTGTATATATTCTTTATACGGAGACGTTTTCACAGGATATACCTCAATTTTCTTGTACACTGATTTTTGACCATATGTGAAATCATTGACTGTTTCAGCTCTTGTTATGGTCTCAGTATTTGTAGGTGTAGTTTCACTGCTATTTTTAAAGTAAATCGCGAGTGGCGTCTCAGGACTTTGGGTAATATGCGGTTTCAATGTAGAGTCGATAAAGCCATCTTCGCCGCCTTCCAATATCTTAGACGTTCTCAAGTTGTCCGTGTCGGCTTGTTCGTTACCGTATTGGACTTCGGGTGTAAGGTGGGTTGGAAAGACTGGAAGTATGGGCAGTATTCTGTTAGGAGTACGTTCTGTTATCGTATCAACAACAGAGGTTAATTTATCGTTTTCGGTGGCGTAGAAATCTATTTCCGATGTTTTCGTACCTGCAATTGTGTTTACAACAATATACGTACGAACAGTGTTTGTTTAGTAAAATGTATATGACTATACTCATGCACAGTTAATTAATTGATAATTGGTGTACTGTGTAGGTATAAATAGAAATATTAAGTGTGATCATGTACAAATTTCCTCAAATTATAAACATAAAAAATATTCTGAATAATTAAATCAACTTATGTGTAGACCAGGTTCTGCCTACAATTTCATACCTGGATAAGGACGAGAAGTGGGAACTGAAACCATAGCGGTATAATATTACTTCAAGAGAATGGAGATGAATGGTGAATCTAAGTGCATTTGAACGCTTTCTCTTAAAGTTAGTTAGTTTAGCCTTGATTTTTTCATGCCTGATAAGTACACAAGATTTAATAAAATTTCTAAAAATCTTTCTGAAGGTGAATTTGTAATATAGAGGAAATGTATGTAAATGAAGACACTTAACTTTTCATTTTACCTCGATAAAAAGTGACATAACAATAATATTCCCAAGTGGGTGCTTTCGTGCTTAGCCCACTTAACCACCTAATTTCTCATGCCTAAAATCTTGTAAACACCAGAAATTTGGTGATAACTTGGTGATTTGTGATAAAATTAGTTTGACAATATTTATTAAGCACATTCCAACATGTGTGCTATTATAACCAACGAAAAATGATCAGCACATCCAAGATAGACATTTATTTTATACATACAAAAACAGAGCACATACAAAAACTTATAATTCTGGTTTTTAATATCGCAACATTATTATTAGTAAGTATTGGTAGGACACATTGGATTATTTTAAATATTTGGTTATTATCACGTCACGTTACAAATTATACGAAATCATCTTTAATTATTGTACTTTTATACGGACTAGGTACATAATCTACTGTCAATCAGTCAATGTATTACCACATCTTAGTTACCATGATATTAAAAATCAACTCAAACTTCTACGTTTCAAATATAGAAGCTATGAAATGAACCTTTGTTTGATGTTGATGGTCGTTAAAGCGTCATATAGGTACTATACCATGTTGTGCAATGTCCGGTTTCTTGTTGATGTGATCGAGCGGGCGTTCGGCGGAGAGCGGGTGATGTCCGGCGGCCACGACTGGCTCCCAATACGTCCCGTTTTCGGCGTCGGATCTCGCCTCCAAGTTGTCTGGAATAACAGGGTTAACAATCGCTTAATTAATATGTTGATGACGATGACGATAGGTTAACATTTTATAACGAAGGCATAAGGATGGATTTTTGGAAAGACCCTTCCAAAAGGGGTAAATACCCCTATTTTTAGATTTGTATGAAAATCTGTTATTAGTGAAGATCTATGAAACTTGGTAATTAGCTTAATGAAATACTAAAATAATCGCCACATTTTCACCCCAATTAAACTAACTCGAGAATAATTTAATTATTCATATTTTATTATAAATAGAATTTAGAACTTTGGAACTCTCTCTATTTCAGGATTTTAATAGGCATCTGATTTTTTATTTATAACATGCTAAAAAAAGGATTTTTGTTATTGACGTTTTTAAATTGGTTCTGGGGTTGAATAATAACTCAACACAGAGTTGTATGTGAACATTTAAAAGAAATTAGGTATCCAAAAAGGTAGGACTTATTTCAACTTATTTCAGAAACTATATAGGAACTTATTTCAAAATGGCATAGCTATTCACCGGGTTGTGTCAACTAACTATGATTATAACAGGCGCCCGAGTGCCGTACTTTATTTAGAGCCGTTGGTTGTGGAATCCAACCTTTTTTACAAAGCTTTTTATTGCACAAAATAACGCTATTTCTTCTATGAATTAGGCCGACATCTATGTAGTAGATTGTAGAAGGTAATAATGACAGAGGGATTAGGTATACCTATAAGTTCAAACCAAATAAAAATATAATAGAATATTACCCCACGAAACATAATCGAATTCTACCAAATGGCTATATCACATTTGATGATATCTATTAGACTGAATTGCCAATTAACGTCAGAAGGAGTGCTATTATATCTGCGAAAATTTCCTGGTGAACGATATTATGCAAAAGTGTGTCGTCGTAATAAATCAATTATTTTTTATCTTCAACCAATTAGAACATAGATACAGGTCATAAAACTATAAGCAATAAACAATTAAAATGTTTTAAAACGAATACTATACTATATTATATATACTACTACTATATAATATATTTACTATACCTACTATACTATAAACAAAAAATATATAGTTGCTATCAGCAAGATAGCAACTATATATTGTACTGAATTCGAATGACCAAAAAGTTATGTCGTGTCTATAATTTCGACGATCATGGCATTAAGCAGTTTTTAAATGTTTGTATTTGGAATGGTACTCACCATTCCAGTTTAGTAAGCCTTTCAGTTACACAGAATAAAACTTGAAATTTTATAAAGTACGAAGGTTTTAACTTAATTCGACAATTTTGAGGTGAAAACTTTTTAAGGCGTATCATACATACTCTTTCTGGACAGTAAACGAAGAAAAGCCTCACGCTCAGGATCGGCGACGCTGAAGCGGTTCACTTGTATCGCTGATTAAAACTTATATTATTTCATGAGTGTTAGATATCTGGGTACCTAGCTATAGCAGGTAGTAGGAAGCGCAGGTAAAATTGAGGAGCGAAGACACGGGCCAGTGAAAGCGTAGTTCAAGATGTCACGGCACTCGCCGACCGTGTCAGCATAGTATTGCCATTAATCCTTATCGACGTTGCACAACCGGTATACATAACTAATGTGACGATTGTAGGCGCTCCCGTTTCGTCGATGTCAGTGTTAAAGGTGAAGTGTTGGGACTTCCTATGTCGATGTTGACTCAGGTTTTACAATTTAAGTTTAAGGAAAAGGATTGCTTGCAAAGCGTTTTTACGGTTGCGACCAAATGGTTTACTCTTAGAAATAAAGCAGAGCTATTTTAATAGAATAGACTACAAATTCTATAACGTTATCTTTGCAACGTTTTGAAATTAGGAAACTAACGCCTGGGCTCGTGTTTGTTTCACCAAAATGGTAAAAGATGTTAATACCTCCGAAGTTTATCGTCAAATCTTAGCAATATTTATATGAAAGCAATCGGATAGTATACTCACCCAAACAAAAAAAAACTAAATCCGGCCTATTTACACCTAGCCGAGTAATCTGTGTACAAACCTTTTAAAAAATATGCATTCAATTGAGAACCTCGTTCTTTTTAGAAGTTGGTTTAAAATGAGTTACGTTTATTATCTTTATAGGTACCTACTACATTCAGAGGCATATGAAACAATATCTTTGGGTACGTTTCATTTCAAAATCTTGAGGCGTGACTGCAGAGTTCGACTCGCACTTGGTCTATTTTTTAGATATCATTACCTACTACCGACCTATGTGAATCTTATTTACTTACCGGTAATTTAATCTAATTGTTTTTTTTTTGTTTCTCGAGTAATTAGTGTTCCTACCGTTTCAATGAAACTTCGCTTCACGCTTAGTTTCTCTATACGTTGCACGCACCAAACGATTTCGCAGAAGTGTGACTTAACGATGTACGGGATGTAGTTTACCCGTAATGTCGGGCTCTCTGTTACCAGTATCCTACTTCGTTAGTAATTAAACTGATTATAAGTTACATAACGTGTTAAGGCGTGCGCCAAATTAAATGCAATTTGAATGAGTGGCGCAGTCGCCGTAGGAGCCTATTAACGTACCTGTACACCTATCTACTGAGGAGTCATTAGGTAATTTAGTTGATAACCGTTTTACATATGAGATAAACGATGCAAAGCAACAGTAAACCCTTCAGGCGGCTGCACCTCAAACTAATCTCAAAACATATCAACTGTCGCGGTTATTGATATGTAATTATAAAGGACCTTAATAATTCAATACTATAATTTACTATTGAACAAAATAAATTTTGTTTCGTAAATTGAATTTATAATAGTTATGTAGGACCTGCCGAGCTCTGCCCAGGGCAGATGTAAAACGTGAAGAAAACAAATTTACCCAGAAATGACCAGGTTGATCGATTTTCAACTGAAAATTCCCATTTTGTATATGTCAATTAAATCGTTAGAGCCGATTTCCAGAACGCGATTATAAATAAATATTTATATATATTTAATAGTGTTCGCAATAAATTGGATTTAGTATTATATTTAGCAATGTGTTTCTATGCATCGCTCCGTGGTGTACTATTTCTGCAGCCTTTCTGTACATAATATTTAGATATTTATAGATACGGGTACGTCTTCAAATTAAGTTATTCCCGTCTGATCCCCAAAACTAATCTAACTAACAATAAGTAGGTACAATCAACAGAAAAATATTTTTTATAGACATAACGTTATTAACATGTGAGTGAGTTGACGCTTTTATAATGTTACTAAACTCAGTATGAGATTAATATTATAATCGTACAACAGAAAGAAAGTGACGTCGAACTCGAAAGACTGTCTTTGTTTAATGATTATTTTTAAATTTCACTACACGTCAATTTTATTAGCGCCTATTGTTATTGAATACCTATCTAAGTAGACAATACAGTATGTGTAAACAAAAAGTATATTAAGCGTAGGAGGTTTCTCTTTCTAGAGCCCTGACCACCGGTAGCTGTTCTGTACCCTGTTCCCGATACTGGTGGTGGTGACATATATTTTTAAATGTAGGTATATCTTTATTTGTTAAAAATGTGTTTTATATGAACATAACCTAAACCTATTGGATTTGAATAAATGAGTAGAATAAAATGGAGATAATAAAAAAACGTTATTATTCGCAAAAAAAAGATAAATTGCTTTTTATATTTTGGGTCGTTTATGTGATCTTTTTTATTAGATGACTTATACGTTTTTTATTATTATATAAAAGTTATATAATATTTAATAACAACACAGCATCATGTTAAAACATTAATCTTATCTATTTAAAGCAAAAAAAAAAGTGAAAAAGCGGAGCATGTTTAAAAATAATACCGGCTCTATGGATGTTCTTTATGGATGCACAAAAGCATTCACGAGGTCAACTTTCGTTTTTATGTATCCTTCGCATATAATAACACAATATGAGAGCTACAAAGGAGACTGGAGCATCCGGTCACATATAAACCGCACGAACGCGGCAGCAGCCGGCACCAGGCGACACCCGGCCGCGAGCACTGCGCCACTGCGGCCGTGGGACACCCCACGCAATCTTATTGCTCACCACGATTTTACTTTACCATAAAAATCTGTTATTAAAAAATCCCTTTGCGTGTGAGATGTGAAAGTAGCTGAATATTTATGAAGAGATCAAAAATTTCGAGAGTCTTATGCTCTTGTCAAAGTACAATTCGCAAATGAAAAGGACTATAATTGTGTTGAAAGTTATTTTCGACGTATTTTAGCTTCCGTTTCGAGGGCAATTACTGAATTTAATGCAAAAATTAACATTGCAGACTTTCTATATTTAAATACTGACTTATTTTTAATATCATGTCATATAAATAAAGGAGTAAAAATTACAATTTTATAAAATGATGTCACGTTTGTCTGTAATAATAAAAATAAGATTCCAATTAGATATATTTGTTCGATGTCTAAAAGTAATATAATAAATCTATTACGTGTCTTCATTGATTGAATAAAATGTTGAGAGTCCGATAGCTAGTTTAAGTGAATGATGTGTTATCGTATCGATAGAAGCAAGCTATCGATTACAACGGTTAACGATGATGTTGTCGGAGCTTTTCTAGGCGAGTGTGTCTGTGTTACGTGTAAACTTAACCTCTGACATCGCTCGAGCCGTCCGCGTCAGTCCGCCGCGCGACGCATCTCTGCTCCGAACGTGAACAGACTATTACATTAAAATAACGACTTTCGATCAAGAATGTTGACTAGCGTGAATAGCGTCTGATATAATCGACATTGTATCAATATCAGCTTAAGGAATCTTAATAATACTAATCTTATAAAGTAAATGGCAATTTCGTAGACTAACTTAAGCTCACTATGTTAAAAAGTTAGTAAAAATTAAAAAGTTAGTAAAGCTTAAAAGTTTTGCTGCTGGGCTCGACATCGCAATGGAACGGAACATTTTTATATACTAATTAAAGTCATTGACCTCGCAATGTAATCTTCTGGTGTGGAGTGGATAATTAAGGTAATATTCATATGTTAATTGAGTTAATTATCGCGCTTTATTGAATATCTGTACCACCACCTCATATCGATATTGTTCTGCCGCCCAGTCACGAAGATACCAATAAGAGATAACAATACATATGTTCTCTTTTCACGGAAATCATAAGCATAGCACTTGGTATGGAAATGGTAAAATAAAATAAAAATTGTCTTAGAATGGTCTCCAACCAATTCAAAAACGTTCGGTTTTCATAAATGCGTCTGATTTAGGTGTGAGAACTACATCGAGTCGTAAGTGTTAAAGCCCACAATGATATCAATAACAGCTTTCGAGCGATACCCACGATGCAAATATGCAAGGTATGAGGCAAAAATATAGATATTGAGATCTTATGTTTGGGAAATTGAAAGTTTCGACGTGACCAATTCGACAAAGCCTTGTGCAACCCATATATGAGAACATACTCAAAGAATAACTACGGTTCGAAGGAATTCTATTCCTTTTATAGCGTTGAACAATTTTGATAACTACGTAGAATGATTGTTTAATAACTTTTGCACGAAAAATGCGGTATCATTTACACTGTTGATTGGTTTTAACCATATAAGTAGCGTTTTAACTTAAGTTTTGCATTTATTACACAAAATAAAGCCTTCAAATGACTAAAGTTTTATTTCAAAAGATCAGAGACATTTATATTTATGGCCTAAATTTAAAAAAGAAAAAGTAAAACCAACGAGTGATCGTAAATAGGTAAACGGGTGAAAGGTACCAATAGAAAGGCGATAATTCACTAAAAGGTGTATTAGTTACGCAAAGATAGAACTTAGATAGAATGATACAATTTTACCACTATTGTAACGTGCAAGATGATGTTAGCTGATTAACTACATGATACGTTATCTAACAATAATTTACCAAAACTGAAAGCACATAGACCATTCTAGTGTAAGGCTCCTCAGCCTCTGTTTCTGATAGCACCTTCAGTTAATTTCCATGTTTTATAGGGTTTTGGATGTACTATTTTACTGTGTAAGTATATTAGTTTTACTTATGTTTATATACGTACTCCCTCTGGGAAATACAGATGTGAGTTTATGTTACGTTATGTTAATATTATTTATATTAATTCGGTAAATTGGATGAAACTGGAGCAGTGCAACTAAGTTTCCATGAATAATTTTATAAAAGATAGAGGCTTAAAAATCCAATCCAATCAAACATGCTTATAAATCGTTTTTGTTTCTCTAGTGCCGCCGCCTGAGGCCCTCAAAAGGCGTAAATACAGTACCCTAGACAGTGGTCTAGACTTATTCGAGTCCTTTGAGGTCGAGAGCTATCGGACGTCTGATCGAAGCTACATCCGGACTGAAATGCTGGCCTATCTAGCCCAAAGACTTAACCACTTAACTTAACCAATTTGTTTCATAGAGTGCCTATTATAGCTACAACTTAGAATTAGGTAGGTACACCAGTTAATGAGCTTGAGTGGGGAAGAATCACACTTCTAAATACCGGTTTTACAAACGTCCGTGATTCAACTTAAAATTACAATTTCTTTTTCTGAACCATTATGGCATTTATCCTGCTTCCAGCTTGACATTAGATTTTGAAACCACCTGTATATTAATTTTATTTGTGGGTAAATCATCTACTTACCGGGCATGAGGAAGTACACGAACACGGCAAGAGCGACGCACACTGAAATGAGCGCGACTGGCCATCGTAGCACGCGCAGCACACGGGTCACTTTGTTGGCGCCTGCGCTGCTATCTGCCGGCACGCGGTACAAGCTGTCTGGGTGTGAACCCTGGTGACAAAACACATCATATTATATTCATAATATTTTTAGTGTGGAAAATTAACCTTACCTAACTAAAAGTACAAAATTATGGCTCATTCATAAGAAAACCGCCTCCCTCGTAAAAAGAACTATAATTATGTCGCACTAGTTAATTTTTTCAAAGTTTTGCTCGAATCGGTACAAAAATTCATAATTTACAAACATTAATTCATAAATAAGAATTTTCTCTTAATAGAGCTAGAATGCATTGATATATTAAGTTATTTAAATAATCGACATTACGTATATACATATATAACAATCGGACTATTATTTGGAATGTCTTTATAGCTGTACCGAATCCCAAAAAAACGATAACAATAACATTTAACAAATATCTATATGGCCATAACAGGCGATACACCTACACGACAAGCAGATTATATGCAATCTTTATTCAAAATACATATTGTGTTCATCTCACTAGTGTTACGTGACGATCGTATATTTTTTTTATTATGTCATTTAAATGGAAGAAAGCTGACGTAAATACTTTTTGTAAAGTACTATAAAGTAAGGCATCGCACCAATTTGAATTATCTCTTTATATAATGATTATTGTATATAGGCTATATAATATGCATTTAGCAAAAGCCTAGTAATAAGACCAATGACGGGTAAGTTAGAGGTCTCTGGTACAAACCCACTCTGACTTTTCCTAAAAAATGTGCGTATTATAAAATAATTATCACTTTTGCCTCGGAAAGCACGAAAAGCCTTCGAACTTGTGCCTAATTTCTCTTCGATCATGTTGATTTTTTTAATTTCTCAAATTTCGAGATTAAACAATTGTATGACCTCTGCAGATAACTTAACGAGTAGGCTTAAAATAGCATAATATAAGACTTATATTCTCAAGTCAATCAAGTTAGACACTCAAGTTTTAATATTATTTTATTTAAATCTATAGCTTCGTTCTGAGAAAATGCGCAAATAAGATCAATGAAAGTACACAAGTACCTATACATTAAGTAATGTAAAAATAAGACCATAATTTGCTAAATCAAGACTAAAAATCGTTAGATTTGTGCCCAAAATATATCTAATAAGACATTGAAACAACATTTCAAGACTAATGTAATACTTAATTAATCTTGACAAAAACGCATTGGTGACTTATCAAAGACGACTTTTTGCTAGTTGGGTAAGTGCTAAAGAGGATTTCTGGAAAACCTCGCGAGATCGGGAAAATGGAAAAAATATTTTGCGGACGGAGTCTCAGGCTAGTATGTATATCGGGTGATACCTACATATTTTGAGCGCTGATTTATCGATATTGCATAAAAATAATTATCCAGTAGTGCTTACTTTTAGAAAGTACATAATTCATAGATCGGAAGCGTCAGTAAATTAAAAAAAAAAGATTACCCTAACGTTAATAATGCTAGTTATAGGCCACCATCTTATTTATTATACATTTTTATATCATAAAGAACGCATGGAATGTGGGCGGTATTTAAATTCTCCTAATCGACTCCACTTAAGTCGATTCTGATTTACTGATGTAGTTTAAATATTTTAAAGTGATAAATTGCATGTGATCGCATTTTACAAACTGGATTTTTATTTTGTGGAAGAAAGTGAAATTCTAATGAAGGATTGCATTACTTAACCTAACCTAACCTAACTGTGGAGGCTTGTTATTAACAACTAGTTTATCTAAATTAATTAACTTCAATAATGTATTTAGTCTGTAAACCTTCTTAAATAAATAAAATAAACATTTTAAAAAAACCTGACTTACTTCAACATTATAGGATCTCAATTAATACAGCTAAATTACCATCGATCGTACCTTAATGGTCATAAAAGAACAATTACGAAAAAATATAAACAGAAATAAATTTCATTATTAGTACAGCAATATTAATTAAAAATGTACGCGACGCGCTACCGGGCTTCGCTTAAAATTAATTGAGGCAAATTAATGCTGTAAACATTTAAAACATTAAATAGACTTAATGTGAGGCAA
Organism: Protodeltote pygarga; assembly: GCA_936450705.2. NCBI lineage: Eukaryota > Metazoa > Arthropoda > Insecta > Lepidoptera > Noctuidae > Protodeltote > Protodeltote pygarga. Next base: position 5,148,936 of record OW388249.2, on the reverse strand, counting down.
TAGTCAAACAAATAAAACATTTAAAATATTTTACGACTTGATTTTATTATTTTTATGGGTAACTAGCTAGCTACGATTTGGATAACGTTACGGTGAAGAAAAGCCATTTTAGAACTATCGGCACAGTTCGTTATTATGCATATTATGGTCTGGTTTTTTAATGCATGCATAATAGTTTAGAAGTAGAAAATTTTTGATATAGTTAATCAAACATATCTTATCTAACTTTTCGGAATTCATTTTTTAATTCTTTGAATTACCAGCAGTGGGCAATCAATAACTATCGATCTGACGGCTAAAATAAATATCTACGTTTCATGGAATCGTGTTATAATAAAAAAAAGGTGGTATATAATACAACCTTTATTTGCATTCACTATGGAAAGTTATGAAAAATATTTGAAAATCCAAAGCATTTTTGCAAACCAAGTTACTGCTGTCCTTCCTAATGTCATCTTTCCTTGGTATTTTTGTTAATCAGCTCGCGAATAAAGTTAGACACAGATTTGAAACGGTTTTTTTTACTTCCACCACTATTCCTTGTTAAAATTACAATGCTATTTCTGTAAGCCAGAATTTATAATTGTTTTCAGATAAGCATCGTGCAGGATTACGGAGTATTTTAACCGGGCCCCGCAACGAAATTAATCAGAAACAATTTATGAAGGAGTATTTGCATTAAACTCCATATCAAATGCTAGACAAAAAGAATCAATATTCGCAAAAGAGATTCTGAAAGGTTGTTGATTTTTGTACAAGTTTTGTGACACCGTGTTATATTGCCACATCCACTTATTACTAGAGCTACTCCTTGGTCCGCTCTCCTACCACAGAAAAGTCTCGTAGCTGTTTTGTTTTAAAGAAAAATGACCATTTACATTTATATCATTCCATCAGATCTACGTGGGCGTTTGTTACCAAATCAATGCGGGGTGACTAACAATAAAACAACAAACATACTCGTATTGTCTCATCTGAAAGACGAGTCACTCTATCACGTAGGTCCCCTTTTATTTACAATCACGTCAGATATTAATACGTATTTTCCTCAGCAATAAAATTCGCGACTTTGGTCTTGATAATCTTAAATCGCATTTACGATTGCGTTACATCGTTAAACTCTTAATTTCGTATCATGGCAATCCTTTATTCGGAAAGTTATTACGAAATGGACAACTTTGTAATGCATTATATTTAAAAAGATTGCTGCGCTGGATCATTGGCTTTATGATTTTATCGTTTTATATTGTCTCTGATTGCTTTTAGGTAGCCGTTTATTAACCTTGAGCCTTCACGGAAGCTGCTGATTTTTACCCTACCTTACACTACTCTACCCTACACTAGCCTTTCTACCCCTACCCTACCCTACCCTACTCTACCCCTACCCTACCCCTCTATTCCTACCCTACCCTACTTTACATCTACCTTATCCTATCCATACCATGGGGGTATAATTCCATATCTTTTTCTTATATTCTTCTATTCTAGGCGGAGACAAATCCAACAAATCAATAACCATGAAAATCGGTCTAGCAGTTCTCGAGTATACCTACTAATTTTCATGACTTTAAATGACAGAATTTCATTCAAACTTTTATCTCCTATATTTTCTCCCCATAGTGATTTAATTGGTATCAAAAAGTTAAAGAATTTTGAATTTTGTTTGGCTAAGAATAGAGAAACTTGGAGTTTCAAGTCCCTATGTCCACCGGTTTAGGCTGTGCGTCGTCTGTCAGTCAGTCAGTCACGTACTGTTTTATAAGTAAGTATAGATATATTATGTTTTTTATTATGTTTTCATGTACTTTTTCCCAAGACATTTGAATAAGTGCTTCTCCAGATTAGTGAACGTTAAATAATTATTTGTAAATATATAAAATTAAATTGGAGTATAAAATAAGGTATTAAACTCTACGGAATTATGGTTAAACCCTCCTATTTTTTAATAAATAGGATAAGATTGGATGCCTTTGGTAATTAAAAAAAGTTACATACATTTTCCGAGAAAGTGGTTAAATTTTATCATAGGTGCTTATCATAGATTAAAAGCATATTCCTTTTAATTTTATAATTTAGGTACCTACGACGCGGAAGGCATTTGGCTATAATATATTGCATTTGGCTATAATGTAATGCTGTCACTTATCAACTCACAACACAACATATGTTCCACTTTAAGCGCAACTAGATATCTCTATCATAATTACTATATGGGCAAGCCTTATAAAATGCATTTAAACTACATTAAAATCCTGTTTAAGAGTAGTAATTAACCGGCTAGCTTACTAGGTACAAGTGAGGAAACGTTTATGCATATATGTAAGTAATTACCGTGGATATCAAAATTTCAGAATGTTATTTCAGCTTGAAAACAATTTCCACAAAATTTCGCCTATGTCCCAATTTTTTTTTTTAAATCTTAGTTGTAATTGACAATTTCAAACCCTTTGAATTTAATGCATTTCTAAAATATAGATAATTTAACGGAACTGTTTAAAAATACGCTTATGCTTAAAAAATACTAATTTTATATAACTACCTCTACCAACTAAATTATAAAGATCTAACTCAAGATTTAGACACGAATCCGATATCGAAAGTACACCAAAATATTACGTTTTCAAGATTATCTCGAAAGATAATTTGATATTAGCGAATCAAACGGTATTAAGTAATTTCTATTATCACTATTTAAGTTCGCAAATTAGACTTTTTTTAGTTCATTTTTTCTAGTTACGTTGAGATGAACAGTCACAGCTATAAAAATTAATGTTATTAGTTATTACAGATCTATATCAAATCTTTTGTTCTTAGTTCGTGTTCTACAACTAGACACAATATGAAAATACTTATTAAATTACTTTTAAACGAGGTACATATATAATACATTTACATAATGATTCTATTAGATAACCACACATTCTGACCGATGACAAAAAATAATTTATTATTTACATTAATATAAATGGAATGAAAGAATTTCACAGTACATAAATTAACTTTTATATAATTAATACTTATTGGTTTCTTCTGTGTGATATATTATTTAATATAATAGTAAAGAGTTTTATTGATTTTGAACACTATAAAATTAAATAACTATGAGCAAAAATACACGCATAATATTTTTAAAATTTTAATGAACACTTAACTTTTAATAAAAAAATCCAAATTATCCTACCTTAGCAGAGAATGGTTTCACATCCCTTGGTTTGGAGAAGTATTTGTCAAGCTTGGTGTCATATCCTGCGATGAGATCGTTGACCGTAGGACTGGGCATCGCGCGCACCCGGTACGTTCCGTACTGTTCGCCGTGCTCGGATATTGTTGGCAAGTTACCGTTCGGGGAGCTGCAGCTGCTACTCGAACGTGAGTAAGCGTAGTTCACCGAGCCATCCGTCGGGTTCTTAGGCTTCTTCGTAAATGCGTATCGTCTGGGTCGTTCCTCGGTAGGTTTTAAGTCATATGTTTCGAATTTTTCCGTCACAAAATTTTCTTCCACGTCCGTAGTAGGCACGTACCGCAATAGTCTTGGCTCTTTAATTTTCTTTTCATATTTAACTGAATCCGTTTCGTTGTCTAATTGTGCCAAGTTTAATGTATGTTGGAGTTCATTTGCGGTCCTGTTAATTTTGCGTTTGTTTTTGCGATCATTTGATCGTGAATGTATATGGTCATCCACTATTTCTGATTCTGAGGAAGGCCGGTCTCCGTATAGGACATAATTCCCGTTCACCATTTTAACTAAAGTTCAATTACTAATGATACAGCTTATGTTCCTGCTCTCTTCGTATAATCATTGTGCAATGCTGCACTTCACTCAAAAATCATTTTTAAATTGTGATGATATCATTAACAAGTTACGTTAACACGGTTAATTGATGTCAAGCCGTCAGCTACACTCGTATCACTGAGCTTGAATGAAAATGTTTCATGTTAATGCTGATTGTTTGTTTGTTTATTGTGTTTATTGAAACATGAAATTCTTTAGCAGTTAAATATTCATCAATTAAACGGAATATGCAGATAATTGCAGGATGGTGAGTATTCTTCTACTTTTGTTTGTCAATACAATACAAATGAATCAACAACGTCTTTGTCATACAAGGAATACATTTCATTTTCAACGAGTCCGTGTTTTTTAACCCTTGACGGAAAAATTGGGGTTATAAGTTTGAAGCGTGTATCTGTGTGTCTGTTTTGCATCGTAGTTCCCAAACAAATGGACTGACTTTGATTTAGTTTTTAAAGATCAATCTTTACTAAAGTAAAGATTGATCTTTAAAAACTAAATCAATCAATCAATCTATCGCGTAAGTACATGGGCGCTTAAACCATTTCATTTAGCAGACACTTAAGTAACGTACCTAGTAATAAGCTACTGCATTGAAACAAGCAATGAGAACATTCGCTATGTTGTAAACTGCAAGTAAGTACATTCTAGGAGATAACATTCGTAGCATTATGTCGGCCATTATTGTTTGGGCGCAGTTCCCGCGCTTTTTGCCCCCTTTACGCGGGAACGTTCTCAGTAAAGCGCGTGCGCGACAATGGCGGCCGCGGGACACGCAACGAGAGTGAATTGCTGCGATTGTGCAACCCCGCCGGTACTTTATGCAACTGATGTGCCGTTAATGGTACAGATGCACTGATAACTGGGTTCATCTATTACAAGACTAGTATTTCCTGATGCATACCAGCGCAATATAGTTTCTTCTCTTCATTAGAAAATGTTATGTAAAATGAAAAGGAGGCTAACTGCACTTATGAACTCTGCAGATTGGCTACAAACGTTTAAAGTATGTGCACTTTTCTACATTTTGTGAAATTTAAAGACTGGAATACGTGGTTTGATGGCTTAGAAAATCTTATAATGAAGTAAAATAGAAATTCAGACTAACAAAGGCGCGAGACATAATGTACATATATGTGCTTAAATGAAATCTATCTTTACTATACATCATTGTAATACCTGCATACAGCAACTTGTAAGTGAAATATACAGATTGCGCACAATACAATACGACTCCCACAGTCGAGTTTACCAAGAGCACAAGAACTTTATTGCGTGCAAATTGGGTTTTGCTTTATGTACCTACTTGTAAAGTAGGGACCAAGCGACGTAGACCTGACAAGTCCCAAACCACTCAATCGATTAATTGTTGCATTTAACATTCCATTAGGTACTTACTGTCATAAAGAATAATTGTGGTACTCGTCTCACATTAAACTTACGACACCTGAATTAAGTGCCAGCTGCAAATTGATTTAAGATGATGTCTAGATTAATATTCCAGTCGTTTAAAATATCCATCCGCCAAAGGAATATGTTGCAACTGTGCAATCGTAAGCAGAAATATTTAATTTATTGAAATATTAATTCCATCAATGTTTATATAATTATGAAAGACAAAACCCTACAATCCAAATAATCGTTTGCATTGTAATATCAGTAATGACGAACCTAGTCCTTGATCTATGTGTAGGCAGACGTTTCGTAAGGTATTATTATTATAATTCAAACCCAACTTGAAGTTCGTTGGATCGTCTCATGATATTTTATCATAGTATCTGTGACCTAACCCTATTTTATATTCAAATATCATAAAGTTCATTCCTTTGTTTATATTTAAATGTGTGTTATTGTGTTATATGTTGTGTTATTCGAAACTATAATTTGGTTACACGAGTTTTATTCTATAAAAATGTGATTGGTTTTGTTTAGACACGATAATAGGTTTTTTGTTACACAAAAGTGACTGAAAGTTCAAGGTGAACTTATCTGATGACCTGAGAAGAATGGTGGATGGAACAAGGATTTTCCGTTCGACTACCACGGTTGGCAACCGCAATTAAAACAATTATGATGAAATTATTTTACGAAAACAAAAGCATTTTGTTGTCAAAACGTGCCTATTTACACTCACTTGTCCATGTTATTTACATGCCAATAAATAGAGATGACAACTGACTTAAGTGAGGTTTATATCATGTAACTTTTAATCGTCGTTTATAAGTAAGGGAGTTGGGTTCATGGGCTTCACTCACTGTTTCTAAAAGAATTGGATCGAACATATTGGAGAATTGTTTTTTATTAACTACTTTTATAGTGGTTTACCTACTGCTGTACTATGCACCGTAACTGATGTTTACGCCTACCTACTTTAATTTCTATGCGTGACACAGAATGTACCTACAGGCACAGTGATGGAAGCATCTGGGTTAGGTCAGAACTCAGAGGTGAGAAAAACTAAATTGTGTATTGAGGCCTAATCAATATGTGAGATACTGGTAGCGATTCTACTGCAAATCATACTACTAGAAATAATCACACTTCTTTTTAACCGATTTCTAAAAAAGAGGAAGTTCCTGCATAGCGACGACTTCAACGACTCTAAATCGAACGTTTCCATGTTATTTTCTATCTTTTTAGAGTTTAATATATAAATATCTATCTATCTCTCTTTTCATCGTTTTGGCTACGGGGGCGTTCTTAACTTTAAATTTTTGAGAGTTTTGAGGTTTTGCCCATATGTAGATGCTTTTATACTGCTAGGTGATAAACATGCATGGTGCTAAAGGTGGTAATGAAGCAGTTGCCTTAACCTATAGACGCTTGCAACACCAGGGGTAGGTATCACTTCAACATTATAGTTATCATCATCATTTTTATCTTATCTTTAGGAATAAAACAGCTTCAGAAACTTAACTATGATTTTAATAATTATTTAGAAATGCAGAGTGTAAAACAAAAAAACAACTAACAGTTAATCATCGGAAGAAAAACCAAACACTACTAATTTTGAAAATATGTAAGAATAGGTGATGTGAACTTTAAAAGCTTTATTATAAGAACTATATAGATTTTGTTTCTAAAATTTTAAAAATTCTCCTACAAATGTGACTAAACGGCAGTATCTTTTTCAGTAAATACCCTTTCAACACATAGGGCGTATAATGAGTAACAAAACAATACTCAATCACGTCCTACACACATACCATGAACGTCTATTGCAAAACAAATGGTAAATTGTTCAGTAAGCGAGAGTAATGATAGGTTTATTGTTCAACGGGTTGATTGAAACTGTACTGTCAGTACTCTAGGCGTCAAATACCCCATAATACATAGCGGTATTTCTACAGTAAAGTCGTCACAACCTAGCGAGCACCGCGGTCGAGTATCACATACGCCTATCTATACTGTAAATAATGAGACTAATTGAAAATTAAAGTACTAACATTTGTATTGTAGGATGTGATAATTTGCTTATGGCGTAATTAATAACCAGATATTAATTGCCGTCCTATCCGCATTATATGTACAGTCGGCAAAGGAGTTAGGTTGGCAGGGATGCTAGCTAAAGTTGTAACTTTTCAAGAAGTTATTAATACAATTTCATTTTATTTTACTTTATGAAAAGGTATGACTGAAACCTATACAAAACTAAACAATTCTACACAACCACATGCAAACCTCTATGAATAACTTCATCCCAAACTAGTGGCCCTGCCAACCTAACTCCTTTGCCAACTGTACAGTAGGCAACAAATGTTGAATTCACAATCGCAAAGCACAAAAATTGTGTCTGGACTTAATGGTAATGAATATTTCTAGTCTCTCCTTTTTTTTCCGTCGAAATGAGATCATTCGGCATCCTAATGAGAGAGATTAATATTTACCAAGTAAGGATGGTAACTAGTCGTAGGACGCGATGTCCGGTCTTTCTTCTATAACGTATGGTTGATAAACAACCTGGTGTCAAAGTTGAAACCGCCTCTGACATGCCGTTATACACCGTGCAAAATCAATAAAAAATCTTAGGTGAGCTAGTTTCCTCACGACGATGTCTGGTGGAAGAATGGAGCTACATATTATGTTCAATAATTTTAGTTACTGATCGTACTTTTATATGTGGAGGTATTGATACATTAAATACTATAAGGTAGAGCCTAAGTAAATAGTGTGATGTTATGTTTGATTGATTTTGGTTCCGTTTTTACAAAATATGCTACGTATCGTCGTAAATCAATCATCCTTGCCCTAATAAACGTTATGTTGCGGAAAAATTGGACAAGGAAATCAAGAAAGGAAGGTTTTTTGTTAAAAAAATCCAATTTATGTACGTTTGTTTTTAACCCTCGACGAAAACAGAGAGGTGTTATGTATGTCTTTGCCATCGTAGCTCCCAAAAGGTTCGGAACCGATTTTGATTTTTTTTTTATTTGAAAGGTGACTTGATCAAGTGTGCTTAGCTAAATCTAAGTTTTGTCAAGATATTTTAAATTAAGTTTTTTAGGGGGGAATACACGACAATATTATGTTAAATTCTTACATATTTACAAACATTGGAGCTATTCGATAATTTAATAATATTTTGATAAAAATAATTAAATATTATTTGAATCAAATAACTTATAAAAAATACATAAATATATGTATTATATTGTAAATATTTGAGTTATGCAAGACCAATACCCATTCTGACAAATGACCAATATCCAATGCGCAGTGCCCAAACTTTATTATTATCTCTAGCTATTGCCTACGATTTTGTTATTAAGAGGGGTTGGTTAGTCATTTGCGTACACCAGTAAGTGATTGATGTTCGTCGAGTTATTGGAGCATTGAACTGTGACATGTTTCAATTAGCATTCTAACTGACCGTTACCGATAACTGCTAGTTTCAAGAGAAATCGACGGTCGGTCATCGACTCTACGCAAATACATATATATTATTTTTCGACGTTAACTGGGGAAATCACAACTACTGTAATTTAACGAGCTATTCTTATGAATAAATTATCTACAGATACATTTTTTAAGACATTATGTATTTGTACATGCTTCTATTATATCGTTACGAATGTTTAAATAACTAAAATGTATGCGCGACGTGTAAAACGTTATAAATAAAGCATTGTTTTAATAATGAAAAACTAAACTAAAGACCAAAGTGATGTATAAATAAAGACATCTCACTTAACCGCCCGCCTAACATGCGCCCGCCCATCGTAGTCACTTGAAAGCCCCCAAAATGAAAGGCGTTTACGCAGCGTAGAGCGCGAGGTAGATTGAAAAATACTAAAGCCTGGGAACTTTTTTTAAAAATTGTGATGAAAATATGTGTACAACACTATAAATAACATCACGCCTATGTTTTCTGAAGGTATTGGCAGAGATGTTTAACATTCAAATTTTGTTATGTGGTCCCATGTAATAGGGGTCGAGCTTGAAGCCATAAATATGGCCATAGCTCTCCAGACTCTACTACAAAAAAAACAATGGAAAAACCGTGTAATATTTTGTAACTGCAATATTATTCATAGTTCACTTGTTACTGAAAATGTTGTCGATCAACAATTAAAGATGTAAAAACAAACAATCAGCATTCAACAATAATACATCGTATATCGTAATATGACTAACGCACCGATGTAACACACCACAAACACTTAGAAAACAAAACTACACTTTTTGTTTGTTTAGAAACACGCAACGTACTTTAATGTTCTTAACCGTTATTGGCTCGCGATCGATGCAAGTAAACCGTGAAGTATTGTATACATGTGGAGTTGACAGTGCAAGACTGCGCGTGCGACTGAGCCGCTCCACCAGATGAGAGACTCACCACCGTTGCACCACCTCGCATTGTCAACACAACCGTGGAAACCCGCTAACAACACTTTACGCAATCTATTATATCCAGAAGATACTAGATAATTTTGAGTGCGATTAAGTGTTATTGCCCACTGTGCTGAATTAAATACTAGCAAAACAATAGTTGTGGTCTGAATGCTACGTGGAGGAAATAAGGTGGGAACTGGATGTGACTGGCGGCCGTCGGCGCCTGCGCCAGCCGGGGCCATTGCTGAGCATTACACAAACAAACTACCTGTATGCAGTACTTGTTTATATTATGGATACATGTATTTATTGCAAATGATGCCAGTAATTATCTCTTACATTGTTCCGTGTTAACTAACAGTACTAGAAGAGAATATAGAATAACGAGATGAATAGGAAGCTTTACTTCATTAGTAATAAATACTTAGTATTTAAATTCTTATTTTTCTTTTGAAAAACGTAGTCCTAATCTATCCTAGATGTCTCCGTGATTAGTGGGGTGAGATTCCTTACAGACCTAAAATTTCACTATGAACAAGCACCTAGACCGAAACAAATTTCTGTTGATCAACAATTTATCCCGTGCAGGAATCGAACCCGCGACTCTAAAAGCAGAATGCGAATAGCTTAACCTTAAAGTGTCGTCGATCATCATCTAACCCTTTTTTCAATTAGGCATGCATATGATATGTCTTCTATAGCTCTACATTCGTCCCTAATGCCGCCATCACACTACTCAATCCCTTTCAACCAAGTCACTCATCATGAGAGTACCTACACGAAAACGTTAAATTAATTTCCTACATACAATAACATTTCTAAGATACACGACATAATCACGCGGACATTATGTTACAACAATAATTACAAGTAAAAAATGTTCTGACAATTCAAAAGACGGCAATTCTCAGAAGATATGTGCTAGTTCTCATGGGGGAACGAGACTAGTATCCATTGCACACCGGCTTCCGAACATTTCATTGAAGAAAACCGTGACATTTATTCACATGGAGAGAAATCTTTTGAAATCAAAATCAAAATATTTTTAGTCATGCAGACCATTTTAGGCACTTATAAATAGTCATAATTCTAATATTATTATAAGAGTGACTCTAGTTGCCAGTTCCAAGGGCAGCCTAGCCTCATGGAGAAGAATCTGGCAAGAAACTCCATGGTTGCTCTTTCAAATAATGGCTTACAATATTTTTGGATACATTGTTCTGAGGTGTTATGTGAGAACAATGCGAGTCGACTAAAAATAGGTACGCGCCTTAATTTTTTTGCCTTTGAATATTATTACTGTCTATCTTAGGCCCAATTTCACCATTCACTTTAAAAACCGAGTTTAATAAAACTAAATTCCGCCCTACGCAAATAGCAATTCTGAATTCAGTTAAACGCTTGAACCGAGTTTAACGTTTAGTGACAGGTGTTGAAATTGGCTCTAAGGCCCAATTTCGCCATTCACTTTAAAAACTGAGTTTAATAAAACTAAGTTCAGCTCTACGCAAATTGCAGTTCTGAACTCAGTTGAACGCTTAAACCGAGTTTAACTTGAATTGATCGCGTTTCGGTTTTTAAAGTAAATGGTGAAATCAAATCTAAGTGTAGATAGGTTTTGTCGCGTACTTGCGTACTGAGTTACCTTCATTAGAATGTTCCCGCGGACGATCGGAAATTGAGTAACAAAACAACAAAAACAGATTGCACATTCGTCAAAGTGCAAGTCTCATTGTGAATAATGACAATGTTACAACAATTCATATTTGTACGGGTGAATATTATCATTTTATTTCAAAGTGTACTCTTGATGGATTAGTAATAGATGTACACAATGCGAACTTTTGTTTTGTATTGAAATTTATTACCTTTTGTTCTTTTAAAAGTAATGTTGAAATAATAAATTACTAAGTAAGCTATCGAAATTGATTTGCGGTAGAAATATAATGACAGATACTATTATTATATTCGTAATTAAGCAGTAAGTATAGTTTTTAGATGCTTTTAATGTTTACATGAATATTGTTTTTGTTTTATTCACATGTCGTAAGATGAAATGTGAAGTGGAAACGCGTGTGAATAGTTAGTTAATGGTGCGCATGCGCATAAGTTGATCATGCGCGTACAACAGACGAATTAACCAAGCGACAAGCGAAGACACCGCCGCTTGCGCAACTGTACTCATAGATGAGAAGGCTGATGAGATATTTATGAAATAAATTTAAAGAATTACGTTGTAGTAATCAGAAATCAGAATCAGAAAAGGACCATTTTTTATATTTCTTTCGTATTTTAATTTCATTCAATATTTTCTTGTTATTTAATTAATAAAATGAGTTTTTATCAAAACAGTATTATAGCTGTAATATAGCTTATACATCAGAATAATACATAGGCTACAATTCACCAACATACCACGCGGGCAAAGCCGGCGGAAGTTAGTATAATATACAGCCGCCCGCCCTGACCGGAGGCGTCCGGTACAAAAGACATCAACGCGCTGCATCCACCCAGACCTTCAGCGTATGTAGTGGCCCCATTCAAAATTAGGTAATTTTAATTTCTTCTCTATTTCATTAACCGTTATTATTGATCGCAATTATTATATTACTAATTGAATAGGTTGAATGTTGCATTCTTCAGTAATAGTAGTAAGTTATGAAATTGTTACGCTTGCTTTTGGATATTCCTCATCGGGTATATTATTGTCTTAAAATTTAAGTAAGCGTATAAGTTAAACGTTTCATCTCATTTTAAAATTAAATATTATTTAAACTTGAATTTGAAAGAAGTTAGTATTATTTGTTATAATTTCCCCCTTTTTACTTTTTACTCGCACCTCACGTGTTAGACAACACAGTACCCCTCGTACGAATTTGCGAGCCGAGCGAATACCGACAGCATTGGTAAGATGAAATATGTTATACCTCCCTCGTATTTACATGGAGCTCTTATTGCTATTCTCAATATATGTAGATCTAAGCTGAATCGCTTTTCTTTTTCCTTAGAAAATGTCATTGTTTTTCTAAGGACAAAGCAAAGCAATTCAACTTAGATACTCCAGTACTAGGCTATCACTGCTAACAATATCATTATGTACATATTAATGGTTAACGGTGTTGACGGTACGAATGACATAATTATGACATAGTAGTTACACCTTTCGCCTTCTGCGCTTTCTTGACACGGGTTCGGTTCCCAGAGAGGACAAATATTTAATATTTGTGTGACCAATAAATATTTGTTCCGGTCTGGACAATTGTGAAAATAATTATAATTATTTGAATAAAATACTGTGTGGCTACGTTTAAAAAATACACGCTTTCAAATTTTATTAGCAAAGTTACTTCACAAATACATTAAACATTTATATAAAAGTATTTATGCGTACTATGTGAACATCAAAATTCGAAAATACTTTGCAAAGTTAGTGACCCTTGCACAACACAGTATCGCAACCAGGTTGAAAGTAAATACGTGGATTACTATTGTGTATTAATCTCTCACACAAACTCTGAACACTGCTATCTGATTCCAAGTAATTAATTGCTATTTTAATTACATTTAGCACTTTTGACACTGGTATTTTCCAAATGAATAATTATTTATGTGCAAGATATTGCGATATTGTTTTGTATTGTTCGCAATGATGTTTCGTGATTTATTAATGGCAATCATACCACGATTAGCGCAATATTTTAGTATTCATTAGTGTTTTTAATTGATTAATCATCGGTTTTCTTTCTTTATCGTATTGTTGAATAACAATAACTTAATAACAATGTATTACAAACTTAATAACAAAATATTAGCTAAATAAAGACCAATAATAAACCAATATCCTTTGACACGACGCACGATGATAGTTCCCTCACGATGCGTTCACACCTGTTGCACCACACTCTGAAGTCTCTTTCTTGGGCTCTTTTTTGAGATGTTATTTTGAAGAAAAAAACGAACTACAAATCACTAATGACAGGAAATACCCAACAACAATAAATTTAATACAATGAAACCTTATTCGTTGTGACTTCTCCTTACTGTGTGGTTTAAACCGCCCGTAGCAAGAATATCTCTCGAGTGTACTGTTTCATCACGATGTTTACCTTCACCGTTTAAGCTAGTAATAATTAGTTTCTACGCACCTGAAGAAGAATCACCAGTGCCTGGTTCGAAGTATTCGAACCTAAGACCTTGAGTTTGCAGTCCAACTGTCATACCAATTTGCTTTTGCTGCTTTTTATGGTGACTTAACCATTGAGCTTTTTATTTTCAATGACAAAAGTTTGTATGCAATGCACGATATGTTGTATACAATGTTGGTGTAGTAAACAAATAAATGAGCAGAAGTCACGCTTTACTTTGAAGTGTTCCGATAGTGAAAGGCCATTGCGATAAAACTTCTCTAGTCTAATCTATCAATTTTATATGATTTTTAAAAAGGGACCTTAATGCGTTTATACAAGGTTAATTTTTTGCTGTAAATTTATTATTTATACGACTTATTCGCTTGTCGTAGTCATGCTGAAATCAACTCACTTTATACATGTCTAAAGATGAAATTCGTGTGAGTGGAAATAACATGTATTTTTAAATAATATTGAATTGGAATTGGTTTAAGCCATTGACTGCATTAAATATGCGTTATTGTTACTAAGTGCTCAATATTGGGAATTATATTAAGTTTGATAAGTAATTGTAATAATTCCTAACATAATCACATGAATTGCCTGGATTTCCTCCAAAAAGGTTAGTGAGGTTTCTAAAAAAAAAATGCTATCCGACATAGGAATTTCTCCAGTATCGGGGGCGGCGGTGTAGTTAACATATAAATAACATCTCTAATTAATTATTTTAAATATATCTCTGTACACAACGCCACAAAAACCCCTAACATCATAATTCACATAAAATGCGTCCTACAATATAGAAAAACATTGCAAACAATATATCATAAAAGACAAAAACACGGAAATTTGACACCTCACAACCACTGTCATCAATATCTATGTAACATTTAGGTACTTTTTAATAGAGACATCGGAACAAAATTTTATCAAAATATTATGACATCAAGCTACCGAATAACAATTCCCTATAACAATCATAGTATAAATAAGTAACGGTTGGGTGCCGTTACGTAAACTGTATAATTGATTGTGAGATTCTAATGATGCGCTATAAAGTGTGAATTAACTTTGTATTACGTTCGACAGCCATTAATCTTGTAGCGGTCATATATCACGCTTAGATATCAGTGACAAGCCGGTTACACCTGCATATTGCTCAAGAGCAGAGCCCGAAGCACACGTGTCACCATTAGTTAGCTGTATTGATAAGATGCCGTTCTTAACAATAAAGTCTGAAGTGCCTCGGGGCGTCTACCTCAAACTGATTTTTTTATAATTTTGTCTCACAGACTAAGGTGTGATTTACAGATATAATTTGATTTAAAATGCAAAAATACGATAAACGAAACAAGTATCTGTGAATCATAATATGTTTGGGGTACAAAATCAAACTGTGACATAAGCAATAATAATAATTACTAACAACTGCGCCAAAAATAATGACAGTTGCTATAAGCGTAATTCGTCAAAAGCATAATATTGGTGTTCCCTAAATCAATAATAAAATTAATCACCATGAAAAAGTGCAAAAATCATTATAAAAAATTTCCTGTATTTGAAACAATATTCGAAGTGCTCAATAGTCAATTCGTAAAGTCATTAATTAGCCAAATATAACATTTTAGCGAAATATTCAATTTTAAAGTGCACAATAGTCTAATCTAAAATACTTTTAGACGAGACTATTTAACGTATTTTTTTCAGGTTTATTGTTATGGATACGTCTAGCTTTAAGATATAGAATCGGACGTTATGTAGAAATTGAGACCCTACCACAGCTTAACGTTTGGTATCACGCGATCGGATCTCTTTACAAAATGTAAATGTAAATTTAAACGCGCTACCGTAAACGATACGCTCACACTCTGATGTGTAATTTCATTATTATTGGTTTTAAATAGCTCCGATAAAAGTATCGAGAAACACTTCGATATTGTACGTAATTTGGCCAGCTTTTACTTTAATTATATTCATCAGACAAGTATTAATAAATATTGACTGCATTTCTAAATATCTTAAAGCTAAATTCTCATTGTGAGCCTTTAAATAAACTGCTCATAAATGATTGCATATTCTGCAAAAGGATAATAATTTATGATTGAGCCAGATAATTCCTACCATTACCGCAAATTGAATGCAAATATGGCATTTTATCCGTAAAGTTCACAATTTCAAATAATTGTGTATTCTTCTATTAAATGTGTTTCTGTGTCGCAATAATTTGTCGCAATCAAACACTGACACGGAATAGAAAATCAAGCGAACATAAAATGGGCGACAATGTCAAAAGTCAAATATTCATTACCGTACCGGACGGACTAGAATGTCGTTGTTACGAAATTTATGTAATCGGAAGCTGCGCGGGAGTTGGCCGGAGGTTTTCACTATAAACACGCGATTATTAAATTACTATCTTAAAATGTCATGCTAATCATATTGTAATTTTGCTCATCACCAGTGATTAAGTTGATGAGACGGTTACGTTATAAATATTTATTTATTAACTTATAACAAGATGGAAGACAGATTAGCTGTCTAATTTCTCAGTGTTTTAAAAAGATAATATATATTAGCGTTTCCTTTTTTAAAAAAGGTAAATCAGCTATCGGAGTATTTTAAAATCAATTTAGTGTTAACATAAAGTAAAATAAAAGTGAAAATGTCGCTACCCTGTCTTGAGTGAACTGTACCTATGATATTATAGACCTCTATAGGTCTAAACACAGCCCCGACCGATGTCGGCTGTGTTTTGATATGTCAATTATGTCAGCCATCAGTAAATTTACTCTTTTATAACTTAAGAATTCTCTGGAGTAACTCTCGAATGCCATTATTCGCATTCCAGTCAGAGTGTATAGATATTGTTAATTAACATAAATGTGTAAATATCATACAATCAATGCTTAATACGAAAGCCATGACTAGTCTGTAGGTGTTAATTGTCACGATGCAATAATCATAAATATGTATGTATCAGTACAATTGTTTATTTTTTATATTTTCAATTGTTAATAACGGCTTTTATTTTAATTAATACTGATATTTTTTTGCAGGCTGATAAAGCATGCAGATTTCCTTAATTCTTCAGATCTTTCAAAATCAAGTAGGTACTTAGTACCTAATTATTTTATAATACGCATTTTTAAATGCGTAAAATGTTATAGACGACAGGATTGTCTAACCGATTCACTTCTTCTGCACTTGATATCGCGAGATCGAAAAAATAACACTCTCCAGATAAAAAAAATTGTATATATTTTTATAATCCGGTACAGGGGGTGCGTATCATAACATATAAATTCATTAGATCTAATTTCATTTTATTATCGTTCATAAGATATAATCAACGTGAGATATACCAACTATTGATATAATGTTTTTAACATCTAACTATTATTTGTTCTAAAATTTATTTATATAACGTTGTTTGATATAACATTTACTTAATCTAAAATCATTAGGTCTAAACTTTAATATGTATATTATTTATTTTATCTAAAATCATTTGGTCTAATGTTTAATACGTATATTGATTATTTAATCGAAAATCATTAGGTCTAACGTTTAGTATGTATATTGATTATTTAATCTAAAATTTCAACTCCGATATTATTGGGGATCTATACATTAATTTTGCGTAACTTTTACAGTCTGCTAGTATGGTTATTAAACTATAATTGTTACCAGGAGAAACTGGATGCAATCTGGACTTTAGGGCACCCCAACTTGGACAGGTTAGGTTAGAAGGGGATGACGGGGTCGTGTGAGCGAGCGAAGCGAGCGAATAGACCCCGCCATCCCCTTCGTGGTTATTTTTTTATAAACCACCCAGAAGTAGGAGCCCCGCGAAGCGGGGCTCCGTCGATAGGTCGACCATGCATTGCCCACCTTCGACCATGCATTTCTATTCATATTTTAAGGTTTAGTTAGATGCCATTTGAGTTAGGTTAAAACTATGACCATTAATTTACAATGTTTTTCGTTAAATGTTTGGCGTTTTCATCTCGTTAGACCAAATAAGTTTTATATATTTTGAGCGGTATTTTAAACGAATTTATATTAAATGATCGTTATACTATATAAAATTATAGCTTCCGTTGTTATATGTTGAAAATATTAGAGATTTAGTTGTTATATTATTTGTTATTTACTCTTTTTGAGTGGTATGCCAAACGAATTTTATATTAAATGTATGTTATGCTTATAAAAATTAGTTATTTTAAAATTATATCAATCGTTTATTATATTAAATAATCGTTATATTAAAAAAAATTATAGCTTCCGTTGTAATATATTGTAAATATTAGAGATTTTGTTGTTATATGATCTATTACTTACCCCGGTACAGGTGTTTGCGCATTGTAAAGTAATTACAGGATAAAAACCTAGTGTCCACAGTAAGATTTTCTCCGGTCTCGTAGGTGCACATTTGTTTCAAACGACAGAAGTCAGCAAGACTGCGCTATGCTGAGTTAATTGATTGATTAACGCACGTGTTTTAGAGTTTTAGACGCGTGGTTTAGAGTAATCCAACGACCTCTGACTTTGCACTCCATCGCTCACATCACTAGTTTATCAAAACATCGACTAATCTTTATCTAAACATAACTATTTAACTTATCACATGACGTCTACATGGGCGTGATTTGACCATTTGACACTCATCACTGAAATATTTCCATACCTAAAGCTTAGAAATAATTGCGACTTGGTTTATACAAAACCTATTTACAGAAAAAAAAATCACTTGGCCTTTAAAATTCTGATACGCACATGATTTGACGCAGATTTTGAAGCCATATAAAAAGTTGATTAATACATCATCCTAACCAAATTTCAGTCACGACATAGTCAGCCAATTCAAATATGCAGATGATATTTTAATGAACAAGTACTGTGAGTCAGACACAGGTACATTCTCTATTCCCTCAATCTTATCTTACTTTACTGTACTGCATGAGTTCTTATAGACCGATGGGACTGCAATCTAAAACGACCAGAAAGAGATCAGGCATGGAATGGCTTTATGCGCTACAAGGCATGGAGCAAGCGATAATTTATAGGTAAAGGTTAAGTTAGTTATTAGATTTAATCCAGTGACCTAATGACTGGTATTATACATACTTATCAATAACTTTATCATTATCGCATGACGTCTACGTGGGTGTGACATGACGTTAGTCACTGCAGTAACGTAGTCAATACCAAAACAATAATACTTTCGTACTTTGATCAATGGGTTATCTTAGCATCCAATAATGTTTGACGCACCCAACATTACGCGAATAAATAACATCTATGCGTTACTTAAGGTCATGTCTTTCAAAAAGTCGGTGAGGACGACGCAACTATAAAAATTGATAAATGGCTACAACTTTTACAACATGACTTTGACTTTGGAACTTTAATTAATAAAAGTACGCGTTTAACCTCAAGTAATGACTATGACATCAGCCATCACTTAGAGGAACACCGAACTGAATAAATGGAGTTCTAATCTCATGATCGCGATTGTTCGTCGTCGACGAGTCACGAGGTTATTCTAATAACCTACGGCATATAATGCTAAGTACATTACGACAATGGTACCTACCTGCGATCATCCCAGCGACCTTTGCCTGACATTTGTGCTACACACGAATTCTTTAGTTAAGCTTGAACTTTGGTGTACCTGACGAAAATACAAACGCTGTCCGCATTGTTGGAGAGTCGATTCCTGACACATACGAAATCGATGAATATCTAAATTATCTTGGGTTTATATTACGCTAATGCCATATTGTAAACATATTTAACAGGTGAATTGATCTTTTTGCATGTTTTGTACTCAGGAAAATCAGTTAGATTATGTAAAATTATGTGGCATTAGACGATTAGATAAGACGGGACATCCACTGAGCATTTTCGCAATTAAAACTTTTACAATAATGACTTCCTGGAACCTGAAGTGAAATCGAAATAATTATAAACTTATTTCATGTCTCTTGCCTTTGGCTGTAAACTATTTGTTTCGACCACGACTTACCGCAGAAATAAAGTTCAGTAATGATGCAGATTGCCTACACTTTAGTACATCGAGGCATTTACAAAGTAAAGGAATGCTGTGGCATAAAATCCGTGAGTACTGTTTTTTTTATTGGACATCTGCAAATTTAACGCAAGGCCGTTTCAGCTTCTCCTTGGCAGAAAAACTTTTTATTTTTAAATAAATATTTTATTAATACAATTAAATCAATAGGTACAACGTTAGAACTCTGTAGTTCGTGTAGTCACCGCCATCGCCATGATCAAATTCAAATAGTTAGTACTTGGGTGGTGAATAAAAAATTGTAAATAGATCGTACAATTACAAGACATTACGATTCATATCCATTTGTACATACGGCTACATATCGAGCTATACATTTCCAGTATAAGCTGACATCTTTTTGTACGAACAGCCTATACAGGGTTATTTGTAAAACACCAGAATCCTTAAAAGGGGTCATTAAAGTCATCATTATGAACTACTTTTATTTACTATGGGACCAACCCTGAAATCGCAAAAAAAAAACAGCTATCCCATACATTTATGTTCACATGACTCAACAAAATGTATGAAACAGCTGTTTTTTTTTGTGATTTCAGGGTTGGTCCCATAGTAAAAGTTGTTCATAATGATGAGTTTAATGACCCCTTTTAAGGATGCTGGTGTTTTACAAATAACCCTGTATACAATGCGAGGTCAGTTTATAATCTTCGGTAATATATAGCTTGATGTGTAGCCGTGTGTACTTTCATTCAAATGAAAACACTAACAAAAAGATGAAAAGAACTCTTAAGACGTGCAATCAATTCGGAAAGGCATCTCTGCTTAGAACTTATTTATTTTTTGTTGACAATTGAACTCTTGCGACGACTGCGACGCGAGCAGCCACGTTCAAGTTACTTCATCGTCATGGTTGATGCACTAAACGTATTTCGTGGTCAATTTGATTCTTTCAAGTGTAGAGTGAATCAATCCAATGTTTATTTTTGTTATATAATATTCAGTTGTAGCATCCACTATAAATTGTTATGTAGTGTTACGCTGCACTGACTACCATAAAAAGTTGCGGTTTTGATATTTCTGGTTGAAATTTAAATGTCACTTTTGAAGCTGATAAAGTGAAACTACTTTTTACTATTCAAATTGCAGATTTATGAACTTTATTAATTCAATAACGAAAAAAAGAATAAGAAATCCATTACTACATGACCCCGGGGTGCAAAAGATCTAATATGATGCTAAAGAAATGATTTGGGAATATTTTTGAAATTTAAAATCCGAAGCAGCCACCGCCCCGTAACTAATAGGTGATCATCTAACTATAGATATTTTTTACTTTGGTCACGATACACAGATTCCAATTACATGAATCAAATGGACAAAGAGTCGTGATTTACAATATAAATGAGAGCAAAGCACGATGGCTCGTGAGGTCAACTTGTTATAACATCCGGCTACCACCGACACAGGCAATGTTATTCGATAAATATGCATAAATAACAAGCATTTATGAACCCTATATTAATCCCACAAAGCTGCGAGTTACGTCACCATCATAAAAATAATTAACGAATTGAAGGAGAATAATTTGACCTACGAGTAAGGCTATAAAAGACCATTTTGAATGAAAGTTGAATTTGGTTTGAACTGAAAGCTTACATGGCATAAATAAAATTCTTCAGTGAGGTCATTCTTGAAAATACAAACACGCTTACAAGATAGAATTCCAGAACCCACTCACAATAAACTTTAATTGCTGACAATAGACATAAAATTATATAACTTATTTGTTATATTATACAATGTCAGTATCCTTCAATAAATAATTGTATTTTGTGCGTCGATTTACAATAGCACCTACAATTTCAAGGTGGATTTATTGTGGATACATAAAAAGATGCGACACGGATCATATTCGTAACTCTAAAATTTTTGCTACTTCGTTACATTGATAGCAGACATTTCGCACATTATTCACGTCGGAATTCGAGGCCCAGACAATCAACGGATTAACCTTCACATGCCCATATAACTGCCAATATTTTAGATGACAATGTAATAGCTGGCAATCGAATGATGCCATGCGACTGCAATTGTTGGCATTTAAATAATCCTGACATAAATATTACAAAATCATTCTTAGATAAATAATGACTGAAATACTTCTAAATTAAAGCTATTTATTTTGTAGAAAACTATAATAAGAAACTTAAATACCAAAGTTAATCATTATGGTACCTATCGGATAAGATGTAAGTTATTTAAATATATAAAAAAGAAATACCTCTTACCGGTGGTTCATCACATAATCTCTGATACGATATTGATATATCTACAGATTTATAAGGGCATGTAAGCTTAGACATATTGTCTGTAATAAAGACTCAAAGAACAAAGAAGGGGGACACTCCACAGCTGATCATCTCATCAGAACACCAAACTGTTAATCAAATTTCGCTTGTGTAAATTCACGCAACGTCAGAAATAGAACCAAAGAGAGACGCATCGCTGGAGCTGCTCAGAAATCGAGACCCAGAAAAACACGACCACTCTATCAAAAGTAAACGAGTAAAACAAGATGTATGCTTGCTTCTCTTGCCAGCTAATAATCTTAGCTAAGCTATACAATATATGACCTAAAGATCACTAGAAACTCAAAGAGGATCGGTACACCCGGAGATACTTTTATGGAGGGGATTAGCTTGCCCAGTTTAGTAGTTCTTGTGACTTACAAAATCTACTACTATCGACTTGCTTTCTTAAAAAAAAAAGTGATTCTACATTAGAATATTTTCCGTATCGTGAATGCAGACAAGGGCAAATATCTATCGATTACACAAATATAGGTAATTGTACGGTGCAGAAATGGAAACTGTGACACCAAACACAAACACAAAAGTAGTCTTATAAGCAGCGCAGAGATTATTTAAATAAACGTTTTCACTACGATGTATTTAGACATTAACAATACACTAACACCCAGCCACACACAAAAAAAAATTAAAATTAAAACAAACAATCTTTGAATCACCCAAACAATCGAACCCTCGACTGAAAAATATTATGGCATAATGACTACGGATATAATAACGGTGATGTAAAATAATATCTGAATCAAAATATTGTAATTTAGAAAGATTAATAATAGAAACTTCTCGTAGTCGTCCCCTTTTCTATTAGGCCCACCTGGCAACCGAGCTCGTTAAAATTCGACAGGGAAAACGAATTTTACCAAAAATGATACCCAAGTTATATCGGTATTTTTTCTAAATATCGGTATAAATTGTTAGTGCCGTTTTACAGCGCGATTACAAACGCATAATTATTGCTCTTAAGAATTATAGTAAACACAGTTACACTAGTCTTTTTTTGCGATGTTGTAACATGGGAATAAAGTACTTTATCTGTAACATAAAATCACGTTTTAAGTAAAAGGTTTATCTGATTTTATACCCTTATACCGTGTTACACAAACAATTAGCATAACATAGCAGACGTTTTTACGTTCCTTCGCACCAACCCGTTTGCGGCTTCTCTGTGCGGTTGCGCAAATGTGTTCGGGCCATGACACGACAGGTGATCCGACTCAACCCGAACGATACCACAAGCTTTAACAACAAGACATCTGCAACAGCAGCCGTTAATGACACATAAACAACTGTATAAATGCTTCTGTTCATAAGTTATTTTACTTAATATTCATGACATTGGTTTTAATTGTTGACAACCGCGCCCATAGGTTGGTAACGACATTTCGAAACCATAATGTTAATAAGTTCCTACATTTCTCATGTTAATAGCTGAAAGTAGTTCCACCACAGAAATCACACAACAATGCTGTGGTTGCAGTTGCTACAGAACTTGTTTGATTTTAATGCACAAAAAAATAAAAGTTCATAAATAGCAGGTAAGTTCACATGAAAAACAAATTATTCGCATGATCGAACTGTGTTGTTTCTTCGGAGATTGTGAAACTGAAACAATATGCGTGTTGAATGCAAATTGTCTGTAACGCAGTCGTGAGTAATGCGTAGTACGACACCTCCAGAATGGTGGCATACCTAGTAGAAATTCTGCGTCATTAATAACACACTATGAGACCTACGACATCTCGAACACGATCACATTAATCCGTGTACGTAGCCGTGAATAAATGCGGTCGTTATTAATTTATTGTACGTATGTAGGTAGGTATAGGTTTTACATACCACAAATCGGCGTACTTGACGAAGAATTAAGATCCAAACAACTTTGTCATGACCTCTACGGCGGAGGGTACACCTTATTATCAATATATTGAATATCTATTGATAGTAAGTTCAAAGGAATAAAATTTTAATTTTATTTGTGTTGGTTTTTCTGTGCTATTATACAATCGTAACAAGGCAAAATCCTTGACTATATGTATTAAATCACCGGCTTGTTACGCGTAGCTTCATGTTTTGTCTGATTTTAATGTCGATAGTCCTGCAGGCAGTCAGATTGTTTGGATAGCTCTTAAGTATAAATGCTGTAATGACACTTGGCCTAGATTTGAAGACGCAATATGAATAAGTCTCACCTTATCTTGGAAAATGCGTGTACCTAAGCAGTAAGCAGTCAAAAATGTGTTATGAAGCTAAGCCTAAATCAACAGGATATTACACTTAATTCTCTTACATAATCTAACACGACAAATACGTTGACCCAGTTAAACAAAACGCATCTTTGTTCAATGAGTAACTTTCGCTGCAACAGACACAAATACGACACAAAACCTTAATTCAAAAGGAGCAGAATACTTGAATAGTATTGACCTACTTCACAATTACATATATTCTGAGCCGCCTAAGTAAATTATTCTGCAAATAACTTATGTATTAATAACTTATGTGTGTAATAACACGCATATTAATATTTCTGACACAGTTTTGTGTTATCATGTTAAATTAATTTATTTCGTATGTTTATATGCCTAGGTATTCATTAATAAATAATTTCGTGAATAGTTGGACTCATGACTCAACTGTAAATTCTATTTAAAATTTAGCTTTGATTCGATTATACACTTAGGCAGCGACACCTGCTATTTAAGGCTTACGGCAACTTACGAAAATGCTGTTGTGTATTATCCTTGTGGTAGAAACCATATTGTGGTTTTCAAAATCAGGGTACGTTTCATTTCAATTAAATAAAATACATTTGCATTACATTTTTATCCGTGAGGACCTGTTAATGGCTACCTGTAACAAAAATTTAACCTTTAATTTTGTGTCAAAAGCTGTTGGTCTTCGATATAGAAATAAATAAATACCGTGATCGTTATTCAAGTACTAGAACGGATACTATTACAAGTTTACACATCAACCTTCGTGCAGACTGCGGTACATCAATGATAACCTACAAAATAAATGTACCTACATATTTTCTCGCGTATTTCTCTAATGAAGTATCCATAATTGTTAGAATTAAGTGCATTAACGTTGTAATAGTAAAGTTATACGTGCAGCTATTTCAGCGCTGTTAATAGGCTACTGGTGTCATTCCTTGTATAATTGGTAATGCGTGAGTTTGCTAATCCCAGTCGTATAAGCGCAAACGTGTCGCATTAAACTTTTTGCCAATTTGCATCGGTAACATATGTCAATTACAGTTCAATAGGTCACTGACAGATGTGTCAGTATCTCTCGTTATAACGTGCGAAGTAAAGGAGCTATATACGATAAATAGCTCAATGCTATGTGAAATAGATCAATATACCATTAACAAAATGATAGAATCTTTAATTGAGGATGTATATCGTTTAAACAAAAAACAAAGCGTTTTGATTAAAATTATTTTAGAACTATGTACATATAAATAACAATGTCCTACTAACCTAATGTCTGTCAAGTATCCAATCTCAATGGAGATTGACCCTCGAAGCAAGGTAAATTATAGAAATTATTGTGCAAATAAGGTAAAAAGGCAGAAATGTATGGAATTCATGGGAGAATGCTTTTGTCTAGCAGTGGGATGATATAAGTTAACAGTATCAATATCAGTATTTTTTAATAAGGTAGTAAGTGATAATTAATTTATAATACGCACATAACTTACAAGAAGTCAGAGGTGCACCTTGGGGTCGAACCTCAGACCTCTAACTTGCCCGCCAACGGTCAATACAAAGACTAGTCGTACGATGAACAGCAAATTAGTAGCATAAGCTTAACTTCAACTTTAATAATAATTCGAATGTCTGTTTATAGAACCAAGGGAGCGAAGACAGTTAGTAGTAAACTACTAAATTCCTATAATACCACTAATAATTTACAATGTGAGTCTATACTGTCTAATACTTGCTAATGAGCAAACCGGTCTTAGAATAGACAACAGGCAGATAGCTCCTACTTAAAGAAGAATTTAATAGAATGTGCATGTAATTAAGCTTATTTACATACTGATAGTTGCTGATCGAGGAAATCAAGTTTCGCACAAATTATAAGATCACCTAAGATTACCAAGATTGTAGTATGAAATTATGTATAGTTTGGAAACTAGTATTCAAGGGTCAACCACTTAATTTGAGCTCTACCATTTAATACGAGGATTTTGAACGCCCGTATTAAACGTAGCTCCTAAATTAATTATTTTTTAATAATTAACTGCAGTGATAGTCTAGTGGTATAATTGCATTTGACCTTTATCTTGATATTAGTTGGTTTGCCAACACAAAGGTCGCAGGTTCGAAACCAAGTACGCATTACTGACTTTTCTGTCTGTCTTTACTCTAACCGTGAAGGAAAACATGGTCGACACATCAAACCAGCACGCTGAAAGGTGTGTGTAAAACCGTATCAGAGGCCTACGGGTAGTTTAAACTCGGACACGATTATTATTAGGAAGAAAATGATAAACATTTTTAATCGCCAAATTTTCTATCGTATTCGCAAAATATGCTCAAAGCCTTCCGCGTTATGAGGGTCAATATTGCTAGAGTGGATTATGAACTGACTATTATATCACACCAGTATTTATACAGCACTTACTGTCATTTTTTACATGCATCATAATGCTTAAAGGCATCAAGTATTTGACGTAACTATTATAGCAGAAAGTAAACTGACACTGTGTAACGTGTTAAATTCAAAGCAAATATTTATCAGTACTTATACGTAGGTAGGTACTTGAAGGTATATCCTCCTTAACAATTTCAGTAACGGCGACCGATTTAAATACAGAATAGACTAATTTAAATTACTTAGATAGTGAACAAGTACGTGCGCATACACAGATGGATGGGATGAGATGGGACGGCAATCTGATATGACTAGAGAAAGATTAGGCACAGGAGGACGGCAGGACCGATTAATTATGTGCTAGCCAATGAAAGAACAAACTGTTAATTAAATAATATGCGCTTTTACTAAAAGTCAAATGTGCGTGCCTTAGATTCGAACCTGAGACCTATGACTTGCCAGTCAACTGTATATCAGTTAGGCAATCACTGTAATGATACCTAATCTACATGCATCAGTGTAAATTTATGCCTTATGTTTATACGATAACAGTTGCTATGTAGAACATCGTCGAACTTCGCGTAAATTAGGTATACAAAGTTGCTATCAGTAATTTTGCAAGTGTGTAGAGTGACAAGTTACTTAGCATCTAAGTGATGCATGTACCGAGGTCACTAGAATATCAAACAGAGAGATAAAACGACCCATCGCGGCATCGGTGGAATTGTCGTGTCGCGTGTGCAGGGGTCGACCTAAGATAACCTCACAAAATATAAACACTGGCATGTACCCTTGAATATATCAATGCGTAGATGGCTTAAGATGAATATATCAGTTCTTTGTAGAGAAAACTGTAAGGTTCACTACCAAAAGATTTTTTTTTTCGTAAAATGTAAGTCTGTATTGAAATATCTAATTAGAACAAGTGCTGGCAGTCAGTGGTCGAAATTTGACCGTATTTTTTTTTATACATTTTAGCTTTCTGCACTTCTTCTCTATGTAAACTTTTACTATGCCAAGTTTCACACTCCGTGCGCGCAATATTCTTAAACCTTAAGTCCACTGTTGTACTTGTTGTTGTTGTAGATATGTTGTTCTTATACTAAAATATATAGATAATTAAGATCTGCTTACTCTAAGATTGTGAAGTTTACTATCACATGAAATATGTATCTCTATATATACGACACTACCTTCAAGTATAAAAGAACCGCAATAGAAATCAATCATACAATTCCTTGAATCAGAATCTCGATTATTGCGTCGTCATCGTTTTATTTCTCTAGGTAACATGAAAATGTCGTTAAAGCCTGACATTTCACACTATGTAAAATGTTGTGGCGAAACCACATAATGGTTCCTAAGCCTCTAACAAAAAATCTTAACATTGGCTGAAGACTTGTTTGGAATTTCGTCAATGTTTCTGTTAAGTGTGTTCTAAATCTTATCCATTTTTAGACTAGCGAAACATGTTGGCGCAATAAATCATTCTTGTGAACGTTTTTGGTAGGCTAGAGTTGGTAGGTACTATAGTCATGAATACGGGTTGTAGGTGGATACAACCCGTATTAATTACTATGGTACCAACTCTATTCAACAGATAATGACCTTCATAGTACACCTGCTAAAATTCAACAGATAATGGGTGTTATTGTAGAGCCCACGTCGCGTCGCGTTGCATCGCGGGATGAGTCAGTGACGCAGACGCACTTCGCAGTAGCATCTCGCTGAGTGTGATTAATGCTCTCACCTTGACACACTCGATTAGTCGCGACCAACTAATTACCAATACTAAATAAACAATCATTAGTTGTATTAGTGATGCTTAATTTGGACATACGAATATTTTAAAGTCTCATTAATTAATTTAGTTAAGACTCTAAATAGAAACAATGTTTTTAAAAATGAGCGATATTTGCGTTTAAAAGTTCAGGGTTGTGTTTTATTTATATTCCAGAGTAGGTATCACGTTCAATAATAATGATAAAAAAGATTTATCGGGTTATTTTTTATTATTAAATAGTAACAACCAAAAAGCTAAGGAGATCGTGGATTTTATAGTGAAATCAAATCAGGGCAGAAGTTTGATCCGGCATGCAAGTTTGAATACCACGTGGCTCGTAAACATTTAACATTTACCTATGTTTCTATTAGGCAATGCGCAAGATATTCAAGTAGCAATTCAATCATCGACAAAGATGCTAGGTTCCAGTTTAACTTATTTTAAAGCAAATAAATAAATAGTTTTTTATAGAAAGAATAATTCGATTACGAGCAAGATTTGAACCCGTGACTTGTTAATCATCTAGTTCTAGTACTCCGTACAAGAGGTGGATGTAACTATGATGGTTGAATGTGGAAAGAATTTCGATAGCAGGGCACGAATAGCTTAGTTGGTAGGTAGAGCGGCTGAAGTTTTATGGATGTACAATGTACAGTAGCCCAAAAATAAAGATATTTATTATTATTATTCAATATTAATCTAAATTCTGATATCAATCACGAAATCACGACAGAGTAGTCGGTCGACACATCATCAATAGAATAGAATCAAATTAAGATTTATCAACAACCATAATGCCTGATTTGAAATTAATTATGTAAGTACAATAAAACTAATATAAATTTACTTCAGTAAGCAACATATGCCTTATAATTACATTATTACAATTATAAAAAAAAGGACCCCAATTTAAAACCTAATTTAATTCTATTCTAGTTCATTTAATTTTATTTATGTAATGCAATTTTATAAATTCAATTCAATTCAATTAATTTAATTACAATAGATACCATTTGCTACAATGTAAATTTAAAATAGGCATTTAATATTTACATGTACCTAATGACAATGTACTGTAAACTAAGGGTTGTACCTGAGAATAAATGTATTTTATTTTATTTATATTTATTTAATTACGATACATTCATAGTTGGAAATAGCAAAGATGGATGAAGGATGAATAATAGATCTTTTTGACAGTTCTTCCGTATCCGTTCTCTCATTACTTGATAAGTAGATCTCCACACTTCCATTTACTAACGTGTACCGTAAATCTTAATTAATTGGCTGATTCTGATAAAAAAAAAACTTAATAACATTATAATACCACAGTATAAAGAGCTCTTTCCCTACAGTAGTCCAACGAACACGTCTAGACAGAGCAATCGTGCGGGGTGTGTGGGGCGAGGGACGGAGGGGGGGCCGCGGCTGTCAGTACCTTTTTCCATACTCCATTCGGGTACTACACCGTCATTTGTTTTTAGTGGGTGGCACATTTTATTTATTTTAATTTTGAATGTTGATTCAATTTTTCAACGGGTGTGTTGATTATAAATAATTATGACATTAATTTTGAGATCCAAGATGGCGGATACAAGTTTTTGAAAAAACTCAATATGGGTATCGTTTTCGAGGTTTTCGGGGGCGGTGATAACGAATATGACATTTATTTTGAGATCCAAGATGGCGGACGCGAGTTTTTAGTAAAAATCAATATGGGTATCGTTTTCTAGGTTTTCGGGGGCGGTGATTACGAATATGACATTTATTTTGAGATCCAAGATGGCGGACGCAAGTTTTTAGTAAAAATCAATATGGGTATCGTTTTCTAGGTTTTCGGGGGCGGTGATAACGAATATGACATTTATTTTGAGATTCAAGATGGCGGACGCGAGTTTATAGTAAAAATCAATATGGGTATCGTTTTCTAGGTTTTCAGGGGTGGCTTTGTACTTGGAGACCATGCGGACTCTCAGATATCGATTTTGAAAGCAATCGGTCCAGTAAATAAAAAGTTCAAAATGGCGGCCACCTTTTTACCCGACTGCGGCGAAGCCAAAAAGGAGGGTTATGTGTTTGACCTGTATGTATGTATGTCCGTCCCTATGTTCCCTCGTAACTACTAAACGGCTAAAGCGATTTTGATGAATGATATGTCGTTGGATTCGTCTTTATTGCGCGAGTGTCACTGGGTATATACAAATTTAAAAAAATCGATATGGCAGATTTTTGGCGCCAAAAGGTGTGATTAATAAAAAAAAAGTCCCCCCAAACCAATCGTAAGGGGTATCAAAATGAAGAGTTTTAATAGGTGATTACAAAAATATATACAACTTATATGTTTAAACTTGATATAGCCCGCGATTATGTCCGTGAGACCTACAGGAACTATGCATTTTTTCGTGATAAAAGATTGCCATAATATGTATAGTACATACATAGTTTAACGACTATATTATAATATAGTTCTTAAACTATCTCTTGGGAAAAAAAAATATTATTAAAAAACAAAAAACCCGACTGCTAACTAAAAAGATAGAAACAAGTTGGTTATAGATAGATCATACTTTACACAGTGTTCACAAACGCAGTCGGAGGCATTAACTATTCATTCTCTCTCTCTCTCTCTCTCTAAACCCAGAAGAATATTACCTAAAGAATGCCTCCGACTGCGTTTGTGAACACTGTGTAAAGTATGATCTATCTATAACCAACTTGTTTCTATCTTTTTAGTTAGCAGTCGGGTTTTTTGTTTTTTAATAATATTTTTCAATTCTGACAACGGCTTTATACTTGGAGACCATGCGGACTCTCAGATATCGATTTTGAAAGCAATCGGTCCAGTAAATAAAAATTTCAAAATGGCGGCCACCTTTTTCAATTCTGACAACGGCTTTGTACTTGGAGACCATGCGGACTCTCAGATATCGATTTTGAAAGCAATCGGTTCAGTAAATAAAAATTTCAAAATGGCGGCCACCTTTTCCAATTCTGACAACGGTTATGTACTCGGAGACCATGCGGACTCTCAGATGTCGATTTTGAAAGCAATCGGCCCAGTAAATAAAAATTTCAAAATGGCGGCCACGTTTTCCAATTTTGATAACGTGTTATACATACTTACAAAAAAAACACTATAAAAACATATTTTTGTTTTTAGTCCTGTGTCAACCCTAACACTTTTTACGTCGCGACGAATGTCTAGACGTTGTCGGCATTTCCGAAAACATCAAACGCGTCGACTGACTATATGATGTTTAGACTATGATAATACTATAAAAAATTATAGTGTATGAATTTCACGCAACACAAATTTATTGCAAATGACATACATGGTTGCGATATCTTGCGGAATTCATTTTGCTGCGCGTAAGCATCAATGAACGATTGCCTCCCAATATTCGTCTGACATTTACATGTACAAAACGAAGAGGTGCAGTTAGTATCTTTTACAATAGAGATAAAGGATAAATGTTTATTTTCAAGTGCTTTATGTCATCGTGATGAAATGAATAAATAATATTTTTTAGAACGCTCGTTACCGTTGTATTTAATTGAAAGATTGCAAATTCAAATGTCTCAAAATAATTTAACTGTAGATGAAACATAATATCAGTACTAGATGGATGAATTCTGACGATCTGAAGTAAACATGATGACTACAATATTACAATTTACCATTATAAAGACAAGAGAAAGTTATTTATAAAGGCTTGCTAAGAATAAGGTAAGCCTTTTTGACATCATGTGCAATGTCTTTCCACAGGTCGCGGCCGTATCTATATCGTCACTCTAGAACTATAGGGCGGCACCGAAAGTGTTTTAAGTAATAAATTTATTTTGGTTTACCTAGTACCTAATAATAAATATGAACTTATTAGGTATCAAATTATCAATGAACCTCTTCTATGGTAAATGGTATCAATTAAGGTCCGTAAATTTTAACACATAAATATTTTCACACAATAGACCGTACTTTCAAATACCTACCATAACAAACACCAAGATAACCTTTCAAGTTAAGAACGTGGGGACAAAGTCTTCATAGATATAATATTTGTATAAAAAAGCAACTATTAAAAAACACATCATAACCTTTGGCTGGTCCATATTTTTTCCGGGAAATGATAACATTTGCAAATTACATATGTTATGTATGGGTAAAATAAAAATAACAATACTTATTATGTGTGACACAGTTCGAAGCTGGGGTAGCTAATCCCACTTATGAGAATGCAAAAATATGAATTACCATTGCGTGTAAGAATATGGACTAAAGTGTTTATGAGTAAGTTTCTGATTATAATAAGTACAATAGGATTGACATAGTCCAAATCCGTACGTAAATTCTGTAAATAAATGAAGAAAAAAACGTGCAACACGTAACACAACATGCAACGCAAAAATACTACATGTAAATTATACGATATACTCGTATAGCGGCCAATAGCCTTTGAGGAACCACAATAGAGCCTAAGCTCTATTGTGGTCCCTTAAAGGTTTAACTTTCTCTACATCAACAAAGGTCAATTATTTTTTATTATTAAAATGGAGTAGGTACCTACATTGTTATTTTAAGTTCTTAATAAACTAAATTATCTCAGTTTTATTGACCGTAAACTTTGGAAGTATTGGAATATTCCTCGCGTTGATAACTCGTAATCGACGCAAAGAGTAGGTGAATCAAATTAAATAATAACATGTTATGCTTAAAATAATAAAATACTTACGATTATTACCTACTTATTCAATGCCATCAATTCTCCATTTTCACCCATATGTTCGGAAGTTCGGAACTTAAACGAGAAACGGAACTTTAGCTAGATTTCAGATACAGTACCTACAATACCCCATGAAATGAAAGTTATATTTTGCATATTACCAAAACCATAATATTCGCTTTTTTTTTTGTCCGTCTGTTTATCCGGACTAACCTTAAAACGGATTAGATATTTGTTTTAAAAATATTCGTTTCAATATTAGTGGGTATGACAAAGTAAAGTATTAATTTCATTAAAATCTGTTGAGTAAATCCAAAGTTACGCCAAAGTTATACGCAAATAAGCTATATTATGTAGTAAACTGGTAGAAGTACAACTACTAAACAATAGATGGCGCTAAAATAATGTATTCACTAAAAGGTGAGAATTAATTCTGTACGTGGTTATAATTAGTAATTACTTTTACAAGACGTTGGCAACGTCTAGTTTTATAATAAAATTGATCTACTGACGTGCTGGCGACTTTATCTAAACCTCTTATTCGTCGGCACGGTAATTATCTCAGCTGTATCCATATTTAATTAAACATTAATTTGAATGATGAAGATGTAAATATTTGTGTGAATCTTGCTACCACGAACTCCGTTATCTTTTGTTATCTGTATTTTTTTATTGACACGCGCCAATCCGGGTTTTCATCATGTTCTGCTGCAGTATCTTGTTCATATAGATATTGGTTGTCAAGTTAAAATGTATCATGTGATTGTCATTCGATATTGTTCACGACACAATAGCGGTTCGACTTCTATGCCTACACTGTCTTACTTTCTCCATCACAGAGCTGAGGCCTGAGAACTAGGTTTGTCGCCTCGTTATTCTAGTCCCTCCGGAACTACTTACTACTGCCAAATGTATACTACATAGTTTACTATTGTTCACTATTGCAAATGTTTATTATTCTCTTTCTATTCTTTTCTCTTTCTTTTCTATTCTCTTAGGTACCTTAATAAATCCTAAATTGTGAATATTAAAATCTGCCATTAGATTTGCGAAACCTCACAAAATTCTTGGTAGACAATACGTCTTAAAAATCAGTTTCATAGGTTAGATACTTTTACCTAGATCGATTGGCGAATCTAATTCAAGAGTTTTTACAGAAACAAAATTTGTTTAAAAATGATCCGTAAAAGTGGTTTTACAAAAGTAATTTGCAGAAACAAATGTGTATAATAAATATATACGGCGTCGAGAACTATCATCAAATTTGCCTGTAAATAAAAAGTGTTTATGTAATGTATGTTTTCGTTGCTATATTTACAAGTTACACCTAATGTTTATCCATGTAATCGTCGTTCGTCACACTGTCTCGAGTCCGCTTCCGTTGTAAGCAGTTATCGTCTAACTTGCACTGATGACTGATATAATCATCATAATCATCATCAAAGTACTATTTTATACGGCTTTTATCGCTACATCAGCCAGTATGAAACGAAATATCGTAATTCGTAAACATTAACCACTTAATCATTTTGTTACGTACATAACTAACCCACGTTCAACAGCTACCAGAGATAACATCAATTCAGTCTAATTTTGGATACTGAATTCTTAATACTTACTACATCTCAATCTACGACTTCACACTGTTACTTATAATGCATGTTCTAACATATGCATTTAAATACGTTTTAACTAAGAATGACCTAAAACCACTATATTTTACGGCTTACAACAAGTATACTATCAAAACTAATCTATAAGCAATAAGCATGACTCAGAATGTACCTAACCTACCTAGATATTTTAACAATATGTGTGGCATGGCACGCGTACAATACAAACTAAATAGGTGACAATAGACATCGACAGATGATCGACACATCAAGGCTCCTGTGTTAGTAGGTATTAAAATGATCTAAGCAAGTGTACACAAAGTAAGTAAGAAATGGAGTGCATACTACAAACATCGAGCAACATCGACATGAGATATTGTATAAAAAAAAAAAATTTTAAGTCCAAAATTCCAAATCCTCGACCACGATGTGGTCGAAGACGAATGGAAGGAGAAAACCTATTGCGCGGACCCTAAATAAAATTACGACAAGGGCAAGAAGATGATGATGATGATGATGATGACTGGAAGTGTGTATATCTATAAAGTTTAAGTTTATAAGTTATTAAACTGACAGTGTCAACAAAACAGTATGTTATATTAAAAGTTTTGAACGTGAACATAATGTAGCGACTATATTAAATAAATATAATAATATAATTATTATGTATTCCATTTCTTATTTCATGTCGTTAGTTCAGAGGCGGAGTTGTGCCGTACTGACTTATTACAGATGGCGCCTATTCGATGTTCACAATAGATTATTTCGCAATGAAACCTCGCACCGGTCGACATCGTATATTCTTACATATGATATATATTTAAATGGCAAATGTTTTAACAAGTATTGTACACCGAAGTATGCTTGTACAAATTAGTACCTGTTGCGATACAAATGTCATGCTTTGTTTTATGTTAATGTCGTTTAAATCTAATATGTAACGAACTACAGACTTGTCCTTGCTCAACTGTTATAGCTTGCACCTGGTATTGTTACAACAATTATACCTAAGTGTGAAGTGGGTAAATAAAATTTTCAGGATAACTTTATTCGAAATTATTCTTCAACAAAAGCCATTAGCTCTCTATAGTACCTACCAAACCCATCGGTCAGAGATCAATGTTTACACTCACTATGCAAATGCATAAGGTCCTATATCTTTTTTTTTTATTTAGTATTAGCACCATAATGTTTTTAACCAATTGCCCATAAAACAGCTGATAGGTAATTTTGACGACTCCATGCAGAAATTTCTTTTGCCTGCCCTGGTCAAATGTTACTTGGGGATCAGCTGTCATATGGGCAATTGGGCATTTACTCCTTTTTAATTCATATCAGTGCTTATACACTCCATTCATCTTTTCTTTGGTCTCCTTCTCCCCTTCCATCCATCAACACTTATATTCACCCTTTTAGACACATGCGTTCCCACATAATTATGATTCCAGGCAGAAACGTAAGGACTAAATATGATTTACAAATCACAGCACTGCCCACCCAAGTCTTCAGCGGGCTTTCTTTCTTTCTTGTCTTTTCAATGTACCACTACATTCTAGTTATATTACATAGACAGTACAAATTCCATCGTACAAAGTATGTCGGTTCATAAGTCGGCATTAATAAGTACAATAATCTAGGATTAAATACCTACTTATCGGCATCCTCTTGTCAAATTCCTTGAGGGTTATCTCTAGCTTAATTTGCAATTCTAGAAGGCGATAGAATACTTTATCGGTATTACTATATGAAAAGCCAAGGTTATAATATGCACGAATAAATGTAAACATATACGTAAGAATCCCATCGTCATACTTAATTAATGATGCTCTTATTAAACTAATCGATGGAATAGGGCAATGTATTTATAGGTTTATACTGTGGTTATAACCAAATAGGTTCTATTATGGTATTTAATAGCTTAACAAATATTTCATGCCTCTGAAGTTGATTAAATATGTTGTCATCATATATTAGTAGATGCAGAATATAGGATGGAATTTAAGAATTTAAAATTAGTGTAGTGATTAATTAGTAATTAGTACGACCATTGGACTGCCAAGTCAAAGGTCGTAGGTTCGAAACCTATGCACGCACCTCTGAATTTTTGAATTCATGTGGGTGTTAGAAATTAATGATCACTTGCTAAAAAGGTGAGCGAAAATTTCGTGAGGAAACCGGCACACCTAAGAGATTTTTCAACGGTGTGTAAAGCCATATTAGAGGCCTACAGAGGTTTAAACTCTGACACCAGGTGGTTCACTAACTAGACTATAAATAAGAAAGAAGAAGTATATCAGTTTATTAAGGATCCCCAACGCCCCACATCGTCATCTGTAATTGTTACTGTTTGTGAATTTGTACAAAAAATATTTCACTGATAGAAAGCTACACTGTTACCGAGTGACCTAGGTTATGTTTAATTCAGAAAATATACGGATAATTAATTTGTTGGCAGACAATACGGCCTAGTGCCACAGCTGTAGTGTTCTAGAAAACAGGCATGGGACGATAAAATTTAACAGGTATATTTCAAATATTTTTATTTGGACATTTTGAATGAATTTACCTATTATTTAGTAACTATGTATTGCCAAAATGTGGTTTAAGAGAATGCATAATAATTCTGCTAGATTCTTAAACAAAAACAATTTAATCATCCTTAAATCAACCTTCAACTCTCACACTGATAGGTACTGAAAAATGGATATGGAGACTCGCATAACAACTTATTAATGTCAACGAACAGCAATCGACCACGACCCATTGAGTCATGTCATCATAATTGATCACTGAAAATCACGCTTTCTAATACTGAATGAATTCAAAATAATCCGCACTTTTATCTAGATCAGCAAGTTCAACGTTCTCGTATCCGGGACCGCGTCAGTGCCCGCCGTAGCTATTCTGATAAAGACTCCACGTCGTCAGCCCAGGGCCCTCTGCGCGTTGACAGATAACAGGTTACATACCGCCCGCGCCTTGACGACTGCATAATTACTTAAAACCTAGACGATGAGATAAGATTAGTTCGATAAAAAGAACCGCACATATTTTAATATCCAGATTGAAATCTCTGATAGTCTCTTTGATAATCTTCAGAAAATATTATGCAATCTAATTTGAACATGATTTCAGCTGGCAACTTTGTTTCTTGTTGATGGTATGTATCAAGAATTAAAACAAAATAAATAAAATCTTGGAACAAAGTGATTAAAAAAAATTGTAAATCGTCTGGAAGTAGCAGGTTCCTAAGAATTTTGGCTGTTAAGACTGACACTGCGTCAAAATAGGCAGGCAGGCGATAAGCCTGTCCGAGTTACCCTATTGTGGTTATATTAAACTAAACTATTAGATACACAACTCTATAACGAATATAATTATAAAATTTATATATATATACAAATTAGTGCAAATTGGTGAAGTATAAACCTAGTAAAGTCCGGTACCTTGACAACATCATTAAGTTTAAACACCAATTAATTACTAACAGGTGTGATTATAATGCGGGTCGCGCATCTGCAGTGACGCGGTCGTCCTTAACATGCACCACGACACAGGCTCGTCTTAGATAATGTATATTAAATAATAAATTACCTTGACATACCACCTACATGAACCCATGCACAGAGTAAATTGATTGCCTGCTTAATTATTTAAGTTATAAATGGTAAACATTAATCAGCCTTCACCAACATTTCTTGAAAAGATATGTATTAATTTATTAATTGTGATGCCAAAAACAATTGAATCTCAAATTTTTCTACACACAAACACAGTTTGTTAAGTCAACAATTTACTTTAGGTATTTAAATATTACCGTACCTTCTATATGTAATCATAATCCAAAAATAATATTTTTTATGAGGTCCGTCTACAATATCTTTATAGTTGCGTCTTCCTAATATTCATGTATAATTTATTTCGTATCGCAACGACAAGGTTACAACCGAAATTGCATACTTATTAGTTATGCTTTGGAATAAACGATTAATTATTAATAAAAAAAGCAGTTGGCATCGGGAAATACGTTGTTATAGCTTGATTTACCAATGAGGACTGTAAGGGGTCATAGTTCTTAAGATTGAAACATAGTCGAGTTTCAGAGGCAATGCCTAATGATGAGATAGATTTGGATGTATCGTGGGAAATTCAGGACCTTTACCTACAGATAAGCAGCGGTTGAGCAAGAGTCGCGGTCACGGGCAACCGCTGCGAACATTACGCGTTGCTTTAGCTATGATCATTAGCGCAATCACCAGATTCACTAAGCAGATAGGTTGGTTTAGAGGTTTGGTTGCGCTTAGATTGATTAATGATATTGCCGCTACCAGCTATTGAAATCGATCACGCCCATAAAGCACTCAACTTTACTCATCGCTGAAACTAACAAGTGGAAGGCGGGACCAAACGCTCAACATATTTCACGAAATACTAAGACACTTGGAGTCATCCCGAACGTAACGTGATCGTCAGACACAATATCGCGCTGGAAGAACCTACCAATCAAGTATGATTACTTAGTAAAAATAAGTAACTACATTGTCTCTATTTCAAGATCAATGCGGTTTATCCTTTCTAAAGGAGATCGGTCTCATTATACTAGCTTTATTACTATACCAGGATAATAAAACCTTATAGGTTATTTACATAAGCCCAAATAATACCCAAGTAACCTAACGTCACTGTTATGTTACCATAAATTAACAACAACAACTAAAGTAACGTTATATAATACAACTCATAAGTTCTCATCTCATCATTTTGTACATCTTCCGCCAAAATTACATTACGACGATATTAGTGTTGTAAACATAGTTTATGAGCACCATAAACTGTGTTAATAACTAGGTATGTAGCAAATAAAATTGAATAGCACCAACATTAGAATAACATTAAGTCTACGGCGCCGCCCAGCGGCATACGTACGTACCTACTTAAGCTGCAATAACTTATATAATACTTACTCTGAACTCAAATGATCTCTATCGTGGTAATGCATGTCATAGCATCCATCTAACTACAGTCTACAACACTTCATGCATATCAAATACGTGAGCAATATACAAATAACTACCTAAATGCAACCGTGTAACTAAACGAATCGAGTTTATGACAGGTTTGTAGATTTTTGAATGATTTTCGTAAGCTCAAGTAAAGCTGAAACACTAATGAATATAGCAAGGTTCTTGCGAAACAAGTCGTAACTTAGGTCGTAAGGCAAATTCTGATTGTGTGGTACCTATTGTATTTTGAAATGCGTTACATGTTTGCGCGTTCATGGTTGCACGTACATTGCACTTTTGTATTTGTTTTAAAAACGTTTTTCTTCATATTCTTCTCGAAACAAAACAAGAGCCACGCGTCAAAATTATACTAAAAACAAATATTACTTTCGTAAAATATTTACAATAATCTGCAAATGTTACGTTACGGGTTACTATAGTTTCAGTAGGTAACGTTTCTAATGACAAATTGTACCAAGTGGATACTCCTGAAATTTTTATAGGCATTTGTAGGATCATTGAAAATGTTATTTGCACATCTAAAATATAGACAACAGTTCATATTTTTTGACTCCTAATATAATAAAAAATAGTTCGGTAGATTCTTTTGACAAGGTAATATATTGAACGCCGAGTGTACCGACACATCGGAATGGTCATTGACATCCGTCTATCGCGTACATAATACAGAATACAGTAATAGGCAAATAATTTTTTTTTTATTATTAATTCCCTAAATTCTATTTAAATAAATATTTAGAATTGATGTCAATGTATAAGTTATACCTAAGGGGTGCTTGTATGCTTTTATTAGGTGTATAATAAATAATTATATGCTGTATACACGCGTCATAGTAGTTATCGCACATGCGACAGCGGCGTGCTCTCACAATCATTAAAATAATATTAGATAACACTACAATTTATCATT
Organism: Protodeltote pygarga; assembly: GCA_936450705.2. Lineage (NCBI taxonomy): Eukaryota > Metazoa > Arthropoda > Insecta > Lepidoptera > Noctuidae > Protodeltote > Protodeltote pygarga. The sequence goes on along the minus strand of OW388249.2, from coordinate 5,108,125 downwards.
ATCTACATCTTTGTAGCTTTCCATACTTAACCCCTTTGACTAATAATATAAACAAACATCAATTCTAGTTTATTGTGCATAAGTACCTAATTTTTTGATAAGAATCAATATTTGCGTAGACAAGGTGCGGGCGATACACACTGGGCGTATAGTTGTCATCCAACACATTGATTAGCTCCCCTAATTCAATAGTCATTCATAATCCAATCGCTAGTATATTCCTGACATTTCACATAATAATACATAATACTATAATGATAGTAATTATAATCGACCTGCGTATAGGCGTAGTAATAACCGGCTAAATAGTTAAGTGGCTGCAAAATTCGAATAAGCAAGGTCCTATTATTCGAAGTCAATCAAAATACAAAAACGATAATTTAGACTATTAAGTACTAAAAAACATATTTTTGTACATTCCTCAACAATGTACGAGTACTAAAGAGAATAAAAGGTGATAATCTCGCGCAAGCGCAATTGGGTTCGGTTCAGCAATTGAACAGAAATGCCATGGCATTCATGTACAAGTCACAAGGGCGGGACCGTTTGATTTATCCTCGCGTTTTGTAATTGTTACTAGACAAAGAGGATTCCTTGTTAGAGTTCCGTACCTAGAGGATGCAAACAGACTCCATTCGTAGCTCTATTTCAGAACTGCATCATCTTAAACATAATGTATAGGATAAAAGACAGCTAGTTAATTCTTCTTTAAAATACGAAAACTATGGCCGCTTTTATGACAAATAAAAAAAAAACTCGAAACCGAATCGAAAGTCGAGGTAGAGACAGGTGGGTGCTTTTCCCCATTATCATAATTTTTAAAAAAATGAGGCGTGTGCGATATGAAAATTGATTGAAATTGAAAACAAAGCTGCGTCTCTACTTCGGTTCTACTCTCGCTTCACTTGCAGTTGGCCGATTTATTTATGGTTTGCGATAACTATAAAACATAAGTAGTTTACCAGTATAAATCCAACACAACACAGTATTTGATTGATGAAGTATAAATCGAATCCCTTTTCATAGGTATCATCAAATTAATGTTAAAAACATTACCACCATTAACGTATAATTGGAATCTAGCAAGCCGACTAATCGAAATGCCTTGAACAAAACAAGTCGAAGACAATCGATTGGAGACGCTTCGGCGACCAAATAATTACTTGCATACTTGTGTAATAATATAACGTAAATGCGTTCTGCTTACTGATTATTGCACCTGCTAAAAGTAGGCTCAACTGATCACTTTACTGCTGAAAATGTAATGTCCAAATAGGCACTTAATGTAGCAACCAAGCATATACTACATAGGTGTGCAGTATGACCGTAGATGAGAAGCCATGACTTGTTCCTCTGACTTTTCGTAAATTATGTGCGTAGTTATACCTATTTTTTTTTTGTTTTGTTTATATTTATTTACTCGTATCTATTATTATTTATTTATTATATTAGCCTTTTTACAAAGTATTAAAGCATAATTATGTTATTTATGCGAACACTAAAGTTCGAAATTTTTGAAGAAAGAAAAATCAACACGAGCGGGATTTGAACCCGTGACCTACTGAGTAAAGTCGCCAGTCGCCCTGCCACTAAGTTATAGGGGACACCACCCGTGCTATAGAAATTCGAACCCACATCTACGTGCTCAAAAAGCGGGTCCGTAACCAATGCGCCACCACGACACTACACAAAGATAATAATTATGATACAAAAACATATTATAAATTAATTGTCACCAACTCCGTGCCGCTGGGAGCACGTAAAACAGTCGGTCGTGCGTCGGTTAATCTCTGGTCATATCAGATTGTCTTCTCATCAGACTTTAAGAGAGAGATAAAAGGAAATAAGAGAGAGATAATAGAAAATGTACCTATGAAAAGATGAACTCTGCAAGGAAATATAATACATAGGAAATATAAATATAATACATAGGTTTCTGGTCAAGTTAAGTTAATTAAGCACACTTCTCATTTTACATGAAAATGCTTTAGAAACGCCAACTTAATTAATGGAAAAGTCAGAAACGTGAATGTCTACTGCAATTAAGTTTATGATATTAGTCTGCGTTAATGGCTGCAATAGTGACGAGATAATTTTATAATTAATTGTATAATAACTGGGTTAAAAGTTAAAACTATGCCTTCAATCTATCATGTTGATCTAAATCCGTTACAGACAGATGGGTGACGAATATTTCACGACCTGTACTGACTACTGGCCAAGTAGCTAGTGATTTATATTGATACTAGCTTCTATTGTTCTTTTACTTTCACGTGTGTTAAAGATGTTTGCAGATAGATACTGTTGCCCGGAACTTCTGGGGACAATGGCACTTCCAACGTAATAGATTCTAAAGTAAGTCACGTTTGAGCAGAGGATAGAGCTAGTTATGTAAGCAGTCAAATAAAGCGGCCCTCGTTTATCTAATAACTAACCTTGCTACTTGTATTATAAGATATTTTTTATAACTGCATTGTGTAGGATAAAGAGTTATTAATTCTTACTTTTTTTGGACTGATGTGCATTATAGGTAAGCCGTACGTACCTACACGTGTAGTCTAAGTTTAAGCATCTCATTAATTTTAAATGTATACAAGTCATTGAATTACTTAAATAAAAAGTGAAACAACAATACTACGTAATAACATTATTATTGATTGATATTTTAATTAACGCAAATAATTTATAGTAGGTACCTACGAGTACCTATTAAGTGTTGCAATATGGCGTAGTAACAGCTCAACTCGATACATGCGAACTTGCGGAAAATTCTTGAGGTCCGTAACTTTTCCGATAGCCTAAACAATGAACCGTGAACACAAATGACGGACGTCCTTATCTATCATTTATGTAAATGATGTCATTAAACAATCATTGCTGTTCTCTCTATAACTATCAATAAAATTATAACAAGTTGCAATTTCTGCAAAAATTGTCGCGACTCCTAGACGTTTAGACTTTCTAAACGTTTTGTAACAAATCGCTTCTAATTTCAATTAATCTTTTTAAAAACTATTAGATTGCATAATTAAGAGCTGTGTAGCGTACATAATTCACATAATAACTAAAGTTTTACCTAAATAAAATTTCTATGCAAGCAAATTGATCAAGTTCCCACGAATTAAATCTCTATGTAGATTTTATGTTTACGCAATTTGGAGTCACACCGACTGGAGTTGGAGCGATATTTTAAACAAAAAAGAATATGAAACTTATATTTTCAATACAGGTTTATGGTCGATGGCTTATCATTTATCATCTGACATTATGATTATTTAAGATGCTGTCTTCAAGGATCAATTTCATTCGATTACTGTACGTTATGGTTATGTGTTCAGCGAGTGCTCTCGTGTGATTTATGTGGGACGCGTAACTACATAAGTTGTTCAACAGCTTTCAACCATTGAATAATCGTAATTATTACACTAGACGATATTTATGTAAACGTAATTGATATGTTCGCTGTTATCCACTTCCTAATAGAGTATGCATACCACGAAGCAAATACTAAACGCATACGAAAACTGATATCCGTAATATTTATTTTTCTTAACTTGATTTGCTTTTTACAAAAAACAAATAATGAAATAACTCTGTCATCAGGTTGTTCATTAACCATAAAATGAAGAAGAAGAAGAAAAGGAGAATAAACTACTTATTATTTAGTTGTTTTATGTAGAAAATGAATATAGATAAGTTTTCACCACGATAGCAGACAACTATTATATATATTCATTTAACTAAAGGTAAAATATTAGATATAGCAAATCCATTATTAGCTACTTGCCGCCAGGATGTTTAAAAATTAAAAACCTCAGTTAAAGCATGGAATTACAGTGAATAATATAAGTACTTATGACATTTTAGCTGTTTTCAGCATTTTTGTCACATGTTTATAATTCTTATTGGAAGTTAGATTTGACATAAATGACAAATTACTGACTAGAATTATGAGCAAAATCATTCAACCAAGATAATTTTATATTATACTATAAATAGCATTGCTAAATTATATTTTGAAACATATTAAACTTCAATTTATAATTCCAACAATTAATGAAACCGACTACAAGTTGGTGTGAATATACACCTTATTGTAGTGACATAATAACAGCTGTCATATTAACACAGTCAGTGAAAACAGTAATTAAATCTTCTAGCATTTGGGGGTTTCGTAAGTCGGTAGCACTGGCAGCCTCGTGACATATCACATCGGTGTTTAATCCCCGTAGCGAATCGCGGCGATTTTAGTCAACGCTTACAAAGGGTGCTGCATGTGAGCTCAGGTCACGTTCGTGGCGCAATACGACCTCATTAATACCTATAAAAGATACTTACGATATTATGCATGTAAACTGTCGTAAAATTCAGTAAATTATGCAAATCGGAAATCGTATCAAAAGATTCACCTGAAGGTCTCGATTGACGCCGGTAATAGATGCGTGCATGTCAAGGCTCGCAGACCTTGTCAAAACTAACACGAACTCACGCGCTCGTTTTTTTTTTTAAATAAAAGGCTATGTGACATACAGATTGACGGATAGACAGGCGGAAGGAAGGCATAGGTAGTCCTGAGGTAGTTCTATATGTTTCTTTGGCACTCTTTGGTTAGGGAATTAAAAACTTCTTGGTCATTTTACTCAAGTGGCTACTGTTGCTTGAGTATGTAGACAGAAACCACAGAACTGCTACGGTACATACCTACTCCTTTTGCAGCTAATAATTATGCGACAGACAAATCTATCGACTCTCTTTCTGAATCTTATTATGAGCAACAGCTCTAAAACACTATTTTATTACTAATGACTAAACCGGCATATTTTAACCCAATTAAACCGCCTTGCATCGCTATTGCGTGCAGAAAATAAGCTATATAATTGAGTGTTAAAATTTTTAGTCAAAGAGCAGAATAACTAGAGGTCAGATAAAGTTCAGTGAGACTGCGCTGCCCCGCCTTACCAAAAGATCGTGCCATAATCTTACAACACACCTCAAGAATGCAGTAAATACCAATAATTATCAAACAAACATAAACTCTAAAATGACTATTTACAAAGCTATTTTGAAAAATTCAAATGCACTTACATCCTGGTATTTAGCAAGGAATTTGAAGGATAAATCAATTTTAATAAGCTTTTGTCGTGTAAGTTAGAATGTATGATCTTTTGCATATGATAGAGTCGGTATCTTTATAAACGTATAATGCTTTGTCTGCTTGGTAAGTTCGATTCCTGGGTCAGGCAAACGGTTATTAATTTTTTCCTTTTGGAATTTCTCAGTATGTATGGAGTCTAAAATTGTGTTCGGTTAATTCCACTGCATTAGGCTCGCCTCCTATTCAGGAGAGTTATAACAGTCTGTCTATATTTGTGCGAGTTCGAGCGAGAGAAAGAATCAGAGCAAGCATTTTTGCGCCTATACATATATTTTTTTAAATATTACAAGCACAAGTTACATACATTATCTTTTGGAAACAGCGCGCAGCGTGTCTATACATACTCGAGTAGTATCATGCTGCAAGTTTATAGATGTCATCTGTCATCGCAATTAATTAATAAAATGTATATGCAGTCAAAGTCAAACAATAGATACTGTTAAGCAACTGTTGTCTCCTCGTACTATTTTTGTCATCGTTATTTATTTCATATCAACTTTGACCCTTTGAAATAGCAGCACTATCGTTAGTAAGACTGCGACAAATATTTTTATCATAGACATTATAAAAATATAATTTTAAATTACCGCATGGTAACTAATGATAACTGTTATTTACAATTTTATAGAAGTTTTTTTTTCATGTCCGGATTCATATCGAAGGTCACATTTTAGGTAAGTCTGATTTTATATTGTAATATTTAGATAGCCATCTAGACAGGTAGGCAAGGAATCGTTTAGTCATATCTGCTTTGTGAAGGTTACTCAAGTGCTGGGACAGGATTGTCAAAAAAATATAGACATAATCGATATAAAATATCAAGTATTAAACTACAGCAACACCCTAACTCAGAACTTTAAACTTGTCCTTAACGTAAATTATGATTGCAGTAAATTCTTTCTTTGGAAATTTTAATTTCAGTATTTTCATATTTTGTGCAGCAATTTTGTACAATTTCCAGTGTAGGTAAGTATAATTTTATTTCACTAAAGTTGGCATATATTGAGATAAATAGATTATGTTACTAAGCAAGGTTTCGCTTTCGCCGATTTTCTAGCGATATAATATCAAATTCAATATCGATACTTCTCGGCACTCTCGACATCTCTACACTAACCGATGCACGTAAGAGGCGATTGTAGACTACGCTACGTGACATCGTCTACGTACGTACACAATGTATACGTAGTACCGCTTATAGCTACATAGCTTGGAGCTACATATTGAAATAAGTCTATTGACCACACTAATCTACGAGAAGTAATAAATTAACATTATAGGAAACATATTGATATACTAATCATTTATAATAATTTCATTGTATATAGTTGCGAGACTGCGACTCGCACAATGGATTGCAAAAATTAACAATTCCTCCTCCCACGTTTGATTTAATAACAAGATTTGACGATAAATTAGTTTACTAGCTTCACTCTGGTGATCTTTGCAACGCACAAAAGTTTAAGCACAATATAAATATATATATAATATATACAGTGGTTTAAGGGCCAACGAACAATCACCTGGTGGAGTGATCACCGAAGCATCCGCAACTCTACAGGAATTGCTGGCCTTTGTGATGTTTATAACAATTTATTGTTACATAGTATAGTAGGCACAAGAAACATAACAATACGAATACAAAAAGTTAATCTAGAGTTACTTTTTCGAGTGGTAGAGTCATCAAAATTATTCTAGAGTTACTTTTTCGATTAGTAGAGTCATTAAAATTACTCTAGAGTTACTTTTTCGAGTGGTAAGGTCATGAAAGTTATTCCAGAGTTACTTTTTCAAGTGGTAAAGTCATCAAAGATACCCAAGAGTTTCCTTCTTTAAGTGGTAGAGTTATGCTAGTTTTAGCATGAATTAGCTGGCTCGATCGGGGTACGTCCAGTACTGTTAAGTGTTGGGTAATTGTCTTATGCCCACTGCACATGTAACGGTAAATCGTGGTCGACCTCCTCCACTCTGCTCACTTTGCTAAAGTGGAGATTGAGAATAATAGAAATGACAATATCAACTGAAAAATGTGAATCGGTACGATAACATCGACGTTCGATACCTGCAAATTGTAAACCGTCTACAGATAAAAGAACAATACCTTGTTTTCACACTAAATAAATTTGTGCACGCGTCGCGATAGTGACATGATATCAACGAAGATAGCCCTTTTATATAATCTTAATACCTATTTAGTCTGTAAATGTTAATTATTTTGACCTACCTAATTAATTAGTATTTTGTCTGGTACGTAAATTGTTCGCATTTCATGATAAAGTCGGAATATGAAGTATTAGGTACCAGGTACAGAAGTACTGGTTACGTGGCGCAGTGGCAGTGTTGTTTGTCAATATTACCTACTTGGTGACAACTGACAGGTCCATCCATTTACCTACTGTGATAGGAGTAATCATTGTTTTCTAGTTATACCTACCTACACTATTATCAGAATATGTGAACTGGTTTCAGGAGGTCAAAAAACAAAAACTTACACGTTTGGTAGGTACTGGTTTTTTGTTTTACCCAGGTAGGTAATTATATTAAAATTTTATTATTTTTATATTATATTAAAAGTGGAATATTTGTAATGATGTTTGTTATCAAATCACGCGTGTAACCGTCAAACAGATTTAGATGAATCACGGCACAAAGATTGTCACATTGGATTTGGAGCATGGGCAACCTCTGGAAAGAGAGCCGCGTTCTGGCCCGAGCGTTGCCCATATTTGCGTTAAAAAGAGCGGATACTCGAATCCCATTAACCCAGGGTTTTGACTCCAAACGGCTCAAATACATAACTGCTAATAAGCTATCAATTACTTGCGGTGCTTAGTAAAGCCTAGCTTGTCAGAGCTGTAACATGTCTATTCTATAAATTCATCTCATTTCTCATTTATTCTTATATCTCAACAAAGCTTTAGTTTACATTATATTTTCAATAAGCGCTCTTTAAATTGTTTACAGTACATGTTAGATGCGAATTTGTCTTTTAGATTATCATTGCTATATCAGGAATACAAAAACTGGTCGAATTTGATAATGATCACTAAGATTGTGGTTTTTTTTTAAACAAAGAAAACAATAGGTGATGTTCGAACGAATGCAGAATATTTAAACAGATATTGTAAGTCTTGACATTTCGCCAGCGAGTGCAGTGGTCACTGGTCAATACTATGTTATCGGTACTGGCTATCGTTGTGCAAGTCGTTTGGCAAACCAGTTACGTGAGTTAGCCCATGTGCTCATCAATTACCGTTTTGATTCCCAAATCATGTGCGGATTTCCAAAGAGACATTTAATTGCATTTTATGGTTGACAAACACGAGTGATTCACCTCTTTACCATAAAAATTCCCGCTATATTCTTTAAAAAAAATGAGTATTTATCGACACTAAATAATATTTACTTAAATGTGTCTCAAGGTGTTAATCTGCAGACGTACAACCTATTGGCTACTACAAGCTATTCGCTGTGGCTACGTCCGTGTGGAGATTGGATCAGGATAAAAAGTATTCTTTGTCATAATCAAAGTAATGGTTTACCTCAGTTATATTTTTTTTTAGACAATCGGGCCATATGCGTGTTAGCCGCTGTATTACAATGTCACTCTTAATTAAATATCTTCATACTGCCTCGTTTTATTTTTGTAATAAGCTTGTTTACTACAGTCTTGTTCAAATTCTTCGAGAACAAAATTACTCATTTGTTGATAGTATACTTATCTTGCAACAGACAATTCCGAACGTTGTTGACATGCAAATTTTGTGAGTGATGGCCCGCACTGATTGCCTAATCGCTGAAGATTATGGTTTTACAACGTTGCCTCAGGCTCTGCGTTAACATGACGTGCATCTAACTGTAGATTTATAAACCCCAATTATCAATTATATCACGAAGTTCATTCCGACGCAATCACTCAAGAAAGAAACAATAAAGTGCGCCATGACCATGATTGATGTTACTTCAGAATATTACATAAACCATGTTAGCACCATCTATTCGGATTAAACTTTAATGTCGCATCGTATTGTACGTACACAATTACTGTTACTACACCCACGCGACAACTGACACGCAACCTGGAAAAGGTTGTAAGTACATATCTAATTTTCCGGTCCGTCATGGGAATGTTTAGAACCATGAAATCTGTGATTGCTTCAATTTAGCCCATGGGAATGCATTGGGGACATTAGATTCTTAGATGTCACGTATTCAATAAATAACTTCGATTCATAATGACAACGTGCGATGCAGTAACAATCAAAATCGATTCTCGTAACTTCTATTCCAACCCTAGGCTCAATTTTTCTACATCTACGCAACCCTTTTTTTATGGCCCGGGGGAGTAAAAAATGTTCCTACCGCATGCCGTAGTCCGAGGACGTTCGGTTATGTGGGGCTCGCACCCACTCAAAACATCTCCTCCTGCATGTCCCTAGCACTGTATCGGACAGGGCCGGGTACTTCTTACATCTAAGCAACCCAAAGAACATCCCAATTCTAAGACCATCTAAGATTCTAAGACTGACTGATCATCGACTGTCATTGATCATCATGACAACAAGGGTTTAATGGCACGGAACAAGGAGCTTAGTAAATGCTACGCATATGACTAACGAAACGTCAGAGGTGTCGGGTACGAACCTAAACCGGCTTACTTGGCAATTAACGGTCAAACACATTACCGGTGCAATCGTCATGACTCTAGGTGACCCTGGTAGTAAAAATATTGTGAAAATTTGTAAACATTTGTACCGAACTTTCTACACGTATAAACATCATGAACTCTTGATTGACCGAAATAGGTACTTATAAAGAGACAATTTGTTTATTCTTAAAATAAATGTAGGTAGGTAGAATGCTTCATATCTCGTATTATATTAAGGCACATAATAATGTAGGACGGGTGTCTCGACCACTGATTGGCCGGTAGTCGGCAGTCGGGGGCACTATTATCACCTCCCTGATAACCCTGCTGAGGAGGTCTTGAGTTATATCTTATTAATACGATACACTCAAAATAGAAAAAAATAACACACGCTCTATCCGTTTCTAAGTTACAAAACTATGATTAGCAAAGTAATTACTTTCTAGAGTTATAACTTCGCAAGCTGTGGATTAGTACTTTTATTTATTGATTAATAAATTTCTTACCACGTTTAATGTGGGCAGTAATTTATTTATATGTTACACACCAATAGGTAACAACTTAAGACTTGTATTCTATATAACAACTTTACGACTGGTTGTGTTCACGTGACTTTTTAATAGATCTACTAATAATACATTGTTATCCTAATGCTAATGTTATTATTCATTTTGTAACATTCTTAAAACGGGCTAAATCGTAATCGAATATTTCCTACATTCAACCGTCCTTGACGGTAGTGACATCTACTTACCTAGGTACGGCATAGTATTTTTACATTATTTTTCATAGCAGTTATTTACAAAAAGTGTTAAGTTCTTCTTAGTCGCTACACTCTTGACAGAGTGGTCGTGGTCGTCACGTCTTGGGTGGATGGTAGCTGCTCTCACGATCCGCCGCCATTCCTACCAAACCGATGCCTTCCTAGCGCATGAGTGCGGAACTACCAAGTGTTATAAAAAAAAGTGTTTTAAAAAGTGTTATACGGCTGATTTACTACGAAACTAATTATAATGATAATCTCCGAAAGAGTTTCATCAAACTATTCTAGATGAATTTATAACCAAAAATAATTAATGATGATTCAGTTAAGTAAACTTTTATATTTTTAACTTGGTTTAAGTTAAACATTTTGTTTACATAGACTAATTTTCATCAACGCGCAACGGTTCTTAATAAGACTTGATAATAATTATTTTAGATAATAACATTGTACTGCGCAAAAGTAATGTGATAAAATCGGCAACCAGACTTAATTATTCAACAATACAACTTATGTTCTTAACTTCGTACTTAATAACAACTTGTTGACATGGCTGTTTTAATTGTGTTGATGTATTGTAAAACGAAACAAAAGCATTTATTACGAAATGATAATGTTAATTTGAAAACAAAATTCTCCTCCAATTTTATTAAACTTTTCGCGATTTTAAAGTGGAAATAAACAAGTATAAAATACGTTGCCATTATTAATCGGCTTTTAATATCCACTTAGCCAGGTTCGTAAAAAACTGTCTCTTTTTACTGCATTTAATTTTCCAAAACCGTTTACAGAGAAGACCTTTGCACTTTAATTAGCAATAATAATAAGGTTCGATAAAAAGGTACCAAATATCTTTTAAATCTTACCGACTTTATATTATTAATTTCATTAAACTTATTGGCCCAGAACAACATATTTAAAACGAAATATCTGTTTCCACAAACATTAAATCAACAACCAATTAGTGATTGACAAATTTCCAACTGTCGTTATTGTACCTCTTAAGTAATATTTACATAAGAATTGCTAGAATTATTACAAAAATATGGTAGATATTACTTTTAAAGTGCCAACGACATCCGTAAAAGAAGTAGTAGGCCGTTGGAGTAGAAGTAGCTAGGCAGCTGGTAACTGATTGATTGATATGATTAGTGGTTGACGACAGATGTAATTGAAACATTATTAAATTCCTACATGTTGTGATGCAGGAAAAGTGACCGGGCAACCGACTAGACTTGTCAATCAACCACATGTGGTAATGGTAAGATCTTGAAGAAAGTTTTACGAGAGTAGACGAGTTCTGTTGCTTATCATTTGTCAGTCACCTCTGAGAAGTTAGGTAATTGATAGCTGAGACAAATATGTCATATTATGTGACTTCAAAATTAGAACAAGACAATCAAAATCAGATAGAAAAGGATTTTCAACTTTATCGATTTAATATTCGAGATGAAAAAAGAAATGTTTGACAAAACGTCGGAAGGTTAATGACTAAGCAAAAATGGACTCTGATTTACTTTTATTTACCTATACGGTTTTTTTATTATGAAAAAGACATGGTGTTTAACCACAAACTCTTCTAACGGTAACCAGTATTGTGATCTTCATACGCGCCTTTAAGTTTTATATTCACTTCTGAAGAGTTCAGGGATGAACTGTATTGTTCTGGAAATTCAGACAGGCACAGCCAGGAGGATATCCCACTCTTCGGTTCGTTTTATCGGGCCAGGAAAAAAATTTATCAAATCTAATAAACGGCTACGTATGCCAGGATTTTAAATATATAATTTTTAATTAAATACCCATTTATCTAATTCAAGTAAAGTATAAAATATTTCAGTGCTTGGTGAACGACCTCGGAAGTCCTTGGAGCATCGCAACGCATTTCACAAACTTCTCCGAGCATGGAAAAATATCCTACTTTATTTCAATCGGGAAACTATTTGTAAAAAGGAAGGAAAATTGCACTGATTTGACACATGCAAGAAATAATTAAGTACCGAAGTATACAAAATACATTTCTGAATATAAACGTTCCAGTGATAGAGAACATTGATCTCCTCCACATACTTTGTTGCTAATACTACTGTTATAACCCACAGTATACCAAGAAAATTTCTCAAAGTGGATATACTTTTTTTGTGGCCGTGGGGTGTCAAACATGAGTACTGCATACCGCACGTAAGTAGGTATACCTACTCGGAAGGCATCAGGTATTACCAATAACTTAATCAAGTTCCCATTACCAGCAATACAGACATTAAATCAAATGTTATTGGGTTAAATACGTTGTCAACTAGTTAATTTAAATGATATGTCGGTACCAATGGGCAGTTAACATACAGGAACGTTTCATAACATGCAACGACAATCACATTGTACAACGTTGTTCCTTAACGTTCAACAATATATCGTATAGTTACGACGTAAGGCTTGGCCTGGTGGCATATGGTCGAACACCCTGCACCACACCTGCACCATATTTCACCTAGATAACACAACGTACCTGTGACAATATATTATCTAACATTAAAAGTATTTTACAATACTTACTACTATTTGAATATACTAGACTACGGAAAACTAGAGGAGTAAAAGCCATAAAATCTTGAAACATTGCATATTATACTTACTTATACACACATAAGTTATATGAATAGTAGGAGTAGTAATAAGTAATAAATTAAAATAAACGTTTAAATAGTCTCTTGGTCATTTCAAGATGAAGCGTACATAATTTAAACTTCTTATTAAATAAAATTGTTGTAATTGATTGTCTGAGAAAACTCTCTAGTAAACATTATTTTAACAAAAGTGATTATGAAATTACTAAAATATGTTTAGTTATATAATTATAATTATGGCACCTTTACTAATATAGATTTGAGGATATCAATCAACGATAACTTTGACGAATTCAGATAATAAAATTAAAAAAACCAGTATTATCTTAGCAATTCTAAAATCGGTTTTGATAAGCATTTAGGTTACCTTAATAAAGAAATAATCGGTTTATTAAATTTATGTTCCTAAAAGGCATTGATATCGTGGCACAGACTATAAATCGGTACAAACAGTGGTATCTATCAGATAAGAGCGTCTCCCGCAAGTAGGCCGCCCTGATACCGGACATGTGATAATATGACGACTGCTCGCCTGGCTACAAGCAACGCCGAGAAACGCGCGCGCCAGCCGTGATCACTGTCTTGACCAAGCAGATACAGATACAAACCTTTAGTAGATTATTTTTGAGTTGTAGTAGCTACGAGGCAGACATACACCTTTTTTTCATTTTTTGGCCTTTTGACATGATAGAAATGTACAGTCAACACAAAGATAGGTATTTTTTTTCCTCTATTTAATCAGATACAGATAGGCGATTTCAAAAGCGCAAATGTACACATGTTTGTGATCACGACTGTACACTTATGCATGCATATTAAATCACTGAGCACAAGATTTATTAATTATATTTCCCAATTTACATATGAGTAGGTATAACAATTAGCGATCAATCATGATTAGGAAAAAAATCTTCGTGACTTATTTAAAAATCAGAATAACAAGTTTTTGTGATGAACTTGTATCCACGTAGGTAAGTATACCTAAGTTAACAAGAAAACAATAACAAACAAAGATAATATAATAGATGGGCATGATAATTTGCAAAAATCAAACCATTTAAGCGTCGCGTCGACCGATTTATTGAAGTTCCTACTTGTAACATCAAATAAAGACGTCTAGGCGTGTTCCATGTATAATGTATGAAGGCTATATAGTTACGATTACATCGGTAGTCATGATAGAAGTAGGAAATCGTCGGCAGTGAATGCACTATCTATTTCATTCGCTAATAATACGTCCGCAGCTCGCAACAAAGGAACGGAAAATACCGATCTCTCAAGAGATACTCTTATCACCGTGTTATTATACTGGAAATGTCATCAATGAAAGTTATCAGCATTATTTTACGGACTTTGTGCCAAAAGGAAACGTGGTTGCGAAATGATTACAGGAAATTAAATAATACACACAATTTAGGTAAACACTTAACTTCGCTTTCGAAAATGTAAATTCAACTCAAAACGTCAATAGCCGACGATGTGAAGTAAAACATTAACCCGTAAATAATTACATCAATCATTCATTATAAAAAGGGCGTCCAATTCTCAGAAATTGATGGACGAAAAATACTTGCTATTACTTAGAGTTGAAATGTCAGGGTCAAATGTAAAGATCCCATTGTAGAGTCGCGACGAGGAATTAAATATGAATCGAACTTATTTATCTATTATGTCCTGACATTGAAATACAAAGAACAAAAATGTAGTCACGTTTTTAGTTTTTAGGATTTTACAGTCATTCGGCAGAATTATTAAATTTATACCTACTTGTTTTAGTAAATATAGGTAAGATATTTTAAATCTACAGTCATCTATGCATATTTATATCTTGACAATTCTAAGCTTGCTTTAAATGACACGATTAAAAATTTATTTTTCTTTATGCAAAGGATATTGGATTACTGATCTTAAAGATATGATAGGCGAATGATTTATTGAATATCGTGTACCTAAGTAATATCCACAAAAATTATCTCTTTCAGCACAAGTGAAGAAAAAATCACAATCATAATCTTGTACCTAGCTGAATTAAATTCTATATGTTGACAATTTTGAAACTATGTATTTATCAGGCAATCACGTCATTTGCATAAAGCCTTACTTATGGGCAACATACTTTGGGCAACGTACTTGATAAATAATTCATTTTGTAATTTGTCTAATTAGTTTTGAAATGTATCAAGTAGTTTATTTACGGAAGCCATTAAATTACCTGCTTCAACATTTGATATATGATTAAATATTATTGTAAGTAGCTAAATAGTTAGCGATGCTTGTTACTGATTCATCTATCATATTCGTACATAGAATTTAGTAGCTGATCCAAGTTTATCTTGCATTGTCACCGAGATCTAGTCGTGACGAGATCAGCCTTCGAGTTCACAAACAGGCTAGATAAATTAGAATACAATAGACTTAATACACCTTACAAGTAATTAATATGTGTTTGTATTGAAACCTATAATAATGCATGCATGTGCCAAAACCAAAACCTGTCTTACATACTTTTGAATTTATATTTTCGACGAATGACGACAAACACCACATCATTATTAGCATACAGTAGCTTATTAGCACATGAGTAAATAATAGGAACAGAGGCAAAGCTTCGAACAACCGCGCGAATCGATTGCACCACTACAAGCACGCGGGGCCTGTGTGGGTGACCACTAGCCGCTTGTCACGTACGCGGCGAAACTGGTTTACGCCGGTACAGCCAGTTGACCGACACAGGGCAGTGCAACGCACGTTGTTTGTTTTGTTGGTTGCAAGTTTGAATATTTAATTGTAAAAACGTAGTATTTTAGTAAAAATGGTTGTTTATTGTACTGTGTGTATGAATAATACTAGAAAAAATAAATCATACTTTAACCATCCCAAAGAGTACAGTAAGTAAGTAAATATTTGATTATTACTTTTTCAAGTAGGCAAGAACTTTATTTTAATTTAAGATCCTTTGAATAATAAGAAGAGGGATTATTATAGTTATAAGCTTTTACTAAACATTTAATATGTGAGTGATGTGTGTGTTAAGTTCAAATATTGCAAGTAAGATTTGAACTACTTCCGGATATCTATTTTTATTGAGAATAAAGTTTCTTTAAACCTATATCTAATTGAGCTGAAATTTTGTATACCTACCTGCGTAATTAACTTCGGTGACAATGCAATAATATGATAAATTTAACCTAACGCTGCTGCTAGGATTGTCTCCTCACTAGGGAACTCTTCAACGGCTAAGTAGCACGGTACGAAATTTTGTACCTATGTTAGTTTAATTTTGATAGTTCAACACGACTTTTATCATGAACTACTGCTGCAGCCAGCATTGTCCCTTACGAGGGAACTCTTTAACGGTTAGTAGCACGGACTCGAAACTTTGTATTTAAATTTAATACGTGCTTATACATATACTGTAAAATATCATATAGCCAATGAGTAATAAAACTATTTTAATGTGACAACCCTACCAGAATAGGTAACAATTTTGCTCGCTCTTTAGAAGCTTTGCCTCTGTTCCTATTATTTACTCATGTGTTATTAGGGTGTAGGTTCTTATCACAACTTTGTAAAATTTTGCTTACAAAAACCTGAAAGTTCCCATCTACCAAAGAATTGACCACGTTTTATTTTATTTTATATGTATAACACACTCAGTAGGTGAGGCAGTATGGCTAAATAAGTCAGTATACATTTTGGTATATTAAGTAACACTAAAATAAGTATGAACAAAACATTCACAAATAATCAACTGAAAGACCTTGATATCTCAGATTACATGTCATCTTCAATATACGTCAAATGAGAGTCAGTGACAGCTGCGCTGAGTCGAGGTGTTGCGTCGGCTCTATTTCATCTAGAGCCACGCTACATCGTGACCACTCTACCGGCTTAGCAGACGCTGTGCTGCCGACAATCACGCCTCACTTACCCAGTCACTCCTTATATTACCACATCATAACTTACGAGTAAGTTACAAGTAGCGGTAAAAACGTCCTGCCGGAACTACGCGATTCAGTTAATCATATGCTCATGTATATTTTAACATTCCACTTTTTGTGCGCTCATTGACATGATTTATTATAGGTAATTGATTAGACGATTATATACATTACCTCATTAACTTGTTTGTTATATTTGTCGACAAATTGCCGTCAGTTGATGGTTACCAACAAGAAATATGATATTTAATTTGGTAAACAAGATTTGAATCATTACAAAACTACACTTTGCAGTAAACCTTTGTTAAAATAGCCATTTTCTCCATGAACATGTGACCTTCTTTTGACCAAACTTGTATTCGGGATTGGCGCCTGATTACGGACACCTTGACCTACGAAGACAGCCGTGACATCGAACCTGTTTTGATCTCTCCTCATGTGTCGAGCCGATCATCGAAGCGACATCAAAGCACAACCGTGATACAAGTCAACCAACCGTACTAACATGACGCTTGTTCGAATCGACGCCAACAAAAACTAATGGGGACAAATACCTTTCCCAGCAATCATCTCAGTATATCTGGTTTATGAAACAAAAATGTGAGAAATAAATGAATTCGCTTGTCGCTCACCGGCACGATACTTGAATCACTGATTGCAGCTTAAACGCAGTACATGATTGCACTCTAACACAACACAGATTACATAATATGAACGGATAGATTAACTGGACTGTCGATAAGCAGCGAGAAGCCTATTTTCGGCGAAGGTTAGAGACATTAGGGTAAATACGCATGAAGGCAAACACAGGACCTGTAAGGAACGACAATAGTGAACGCGAAGCCTTGATGGTCGGCTAATGAGTAGGTATGGCATGAGTGGAATGTCACAGGCGCACGACATGCCCCGCTATGACACACCACGGTGGATTAAGGAATTCAACATCGGCTGCTTTAAAATTAGCCCATAATTATTAATTAGGAACTAACAAGTGGGAATTTCAAAGAAAATAAATAAATACTCAAGTTGTTACATTTATCTTAAAACCTTACAGAATATAGTCAACATCGATGCGCTAACAGAATCGACCTCTGATCCGGCACAAACGGAATGCCTACAGAGACTGTCAGCTGTTGCAATAGCGGACATCGCTTTATTGCTGACCACAACCAGGTTTATATTTACACAATTTCCATAAATAAACTAACACGTACAATATAAAATGGTGGTCACGAAAACGCATGTTTACACGGTTGAATTATATTCTATGAAATAATTTACGCAATCTAATTTCCATATAAACTGCTCTATTGTTTATGTCGTTAATCAAAGTGATTTTATAAGTCGCAGCATTGAAATAAAACAGGTTAAACATTGATTACCTAGTATGTAGGTGTCAACCTATTAATATTTTCTGCTGAGCAATCGCTACCGTAGAGTACCGTACCGTAGTACCTAATGTGAAACTGGTACTCAAAATTTACCACCACGACAAGTCACAATTATTCATTAAAGAGAAAAATATTATTAGCGCTGCAGCATAATGCTGAGATGGATAGAGGTACATTTTTTGGCCTCGTACAGGTACCATGGTTCTGTTCTGGATTTCTATGTTCACATTTAACTGTGCGAGTCCCTAATACACAGTTTTCTTTTCTTAATTACTTAATAGTATCTCTATACGGAATAAGTATGGCAGGAGACGGAAGCGAAGCGCATCTTGAAAAAAAATTTTATACATATTAAACGTCATACCGTAGACAAGAATTTTAATTTTATAGTGTGGTTAGCTCGTCCCATTAAACAATCCATGTCACTGGCTGACTGGTCAACGTGAATGGGACAAAGAAAAAACACTCGACACGGATGACTACCGGTTAGGTAGCTTATACGCGTTTTCTTGACAAACATGGCACAATATCAAAAAAAAACTGAAACTGATAATCTGATCAAGTTTTCTAACTTTTTTGAAAATATATAGATAGATTTTAAATTAGGGTTTGCTAACCCTAATTTAAGCTGCACTTATCTTAATTAAACTAACTTACCTTAAATACAATTTTGTCCTTCTCCATTTCCATCATATTTTTAGGCTAGTTGCAGCAGACCTGTAAGAAATAAAATAAATTAATTATTCTGCCTCGCGTATAAAAATAACAGAAAAAAAATCAGAGATGTCAAGGTTCTACGATTCAGTGTAACAATAATATATTTAAAAAAATCTAGTCTACCGATATTTTTTAAATAATTATATTATTGATACATCATGAAGGAAATTTGCCAAATAAAACTTTGCTGCATTATGTTAATAATACGTGTCACAACAAACAACAAAACACTGCATCAAATTTAGCTAAATGCCAATTAATTTGAAATGTAAAGATATAATAATTATTTTAATACACTTAAATTAATAATGGCATATGGCTAATACAATAGATATGCATCGACATTTTTAATAATAAATTGAACCAGACACTTCTGATTAATCGACCATTGTACCTGGTTAAACAGTGATATGACAGTTGACTGAAAGTCAGACAGAGGACTCAGGTTCAAACCTAAGACACTTAACCTCTGACTCTTAGCTCAAAAAACCAAAAAATAAGTCTACAATAATTATTATGTTTGGTAATTTACTATGTATGTTGGAAACTTAATAAAAATAAAAATATGTATTATTTTTATAAAGTTTCCAACATACATAGTAAATAACTCAAACAGAGTAGGTACCTACTTTCATTTCATGTACATTGCATTGGTAGGTATTCGCGTAGTTTGCAATCTCGGCAAATCTTCGGCGCTATAAAATTAGTAAATCTTATAGCACCGTAATAAAATCGGTTCATTAGTTGTGGCGTAAAGAAGTAACAGACATTCAAATTTATAATATTAGTATGGATAAATTCTAAAAACGATTTCATGGGTCATAATCTTCACCTTTATATCCATAATCCATATAAAACTGCTATGATTGCGTGTGGACAGTGTACTGCGTACGCCCAAACGTAGAACCACAATTGAATTAACATGGCCCGTCAGTAGATGCAAAGTGTAGTGCGTATTCAAATGTAAGCAACATGGAACTTTTAACGAAGCGGCTGTAAAAATATTGAAATTTATTTACATTAAGTGCTAAATTGACTAATATAAAACAAACACGCACCAATTTTGTGTTCGATGTTATTCAATACTTTTAACACACTTCTAATACCTACAAATGTATATATATATACACTTGTAGGTATTAGGTAGTCTGTACTTGTAAGTGTACGTGTGTATAAACACGGTTTACCTAACAGTTTCACTTTTTGTGTAGTAGTAAATAAATTGTCTATTAATCCACGCCGCGTTGTGTCTGGTGTGAGCTCAGCTCACACCAGACACAACGCGGGTTCTCTATTGTTAGGGTCAGCTCACTGAGCTGACCCTAACAATAGAGAACCTTAAAAAGTTTTAATGTATTATTATAATAAAATGCATGTTTACGAACCATATTGTTTCTGTACTAAAGCCTAAAAACAAAGGCTAAATAAATACTTACACTACCTATGATTTATTCTAAGCTTGATGTGACCGTTTTGTTTATATTACTTATACAACTTGTAACATAAATATTTTGTTGTAGGACCCATTAGGAGGTCAATCAATAATCCACCCATGAAATTGAACAACTTTGCAAAAGTTTGCATAATACACGACAAAAAATCACTTTTTCAATAAACTTGCCGAACAGGTATGTATGTAGAACCAAAAATTCAGTTAGGGTCCCACACTATTTATTTTACACATTGTATATATTTATGTTCTTTGATCATCCTAATTCATCGTGTTGATCTACCTATTAGTTGAGGTCCTCATAAAAAAGCATGCAATCATAATACATGTTTATCTAATTAAAATCGATATAAGCAATCTATTCCCACGGTACCAATTGCAATCTCATCTTTTTAGTGAGTAACCAATCCCATCAAAGACGCTTATGTAAAACGGTATCACTCAGATGCCTACTGGAATTTGCAATTTATATTTACGGAACGATTTCTTAACGATAATTAATATCTTAGATGCGTACCAGATGTAACTTACGCGCGTGACTAGTCCACTAACATTACGCAGATACAAAATAGTTGCACAATGAAGATCGGAAAGTCTATGTTGTTTTTTTAAATATATTGACCTCAGTCTGTTAAGGATGCCATTAGTGCAAGATTCATGATCTGCATATACAAAACCTACATCTATGTTCATATGTGATGAGAAAACTTTGTACCTACCCCTTTTTAAGCATATTGCCTGCACATAGGAATGCACCGTATACATATATGGAGAAGGTAGTTAAAATTTATAATGAATTATTGTTATAATATATAATTTAAATTTAATGAATTTCTATTGAAAATATATAATTACTATTACATATACAAAAAAAATATCCATGCGAAAATCGAACCTTTGAGCCGAGCGCAGTAGGCATCACTTAACCGTTACGCCATGCGCCAATCGTCGTCAAATACCTTTTTTTGTGTTTACGGGGGGAAACCTTCTAAAGGGCATCCGGCCTTTCGGGGGAAGAGACCCGGGAGTATGGGATTTTTACCCCAATAAAACCACCTCGGTGATTCATAAATACCATATGAAGCATCAAAGCATGTCGAGTATCGTACAAAAACTGAAATTATATCGACAGTTGGACACGACCTTAGTTATGTACTTTTTAACAAATAATAATATATTTAACGGTGATTTGATTACTTATTTGAAATTTAACGATAAATAATAAATATTACGATGAGACTATCGCCGCGATAATATTGTCCGTGGAGATTTTTTTGAATCTCTAAAGTAAAAGTGGAGGTTTCAATTTGTAATTACGAGTTTGTTATGACGCTATAGATGGTACATTTCCCTTCATGCTAGAATCAAGTAGGTAGAGCGAATATAAGTGCACATACAATTTAAGTCGTTAGAAACTTGCAGGAAGATCGTGCTTCGTGCACAATCGACTTTCACCTACAACATCTTCATACGGCATTAAAGCGTCTTGTTACATTGATTCAGTTTCCATAAACCTACATCAATGTTGATTTTGTTGCACTAAACTAATTAAGACTATCCCTCTAACAAATTAGAGAGGCAAATCAAATCAAATCAAAAACAGTCCTGTGACCAATATAACGGGCGTGGCAGTTCGGTATGACGAATATACGACATCCTGAAAAACTTTATTATCTTTATAGCTTTTATAAGCTTGCTTTGCCTATGCCCAATGTTAATTAATTTTAGCTCTTGCCTATTAGCAAGAACCAGAGAGACTATTTATGTTGTTTTAGTCACATTAAACCTCTCTATAAATCGACATCAACCGTTGTGTAACAAACCCTTAACACAACTTAATACAGCGGCCTCTGACCTCTCCTTGTGGGCCATAAAAATCTGCTTTACAAGTCTGTAGACATTTGCTATTCTGTAAAATTTTAAGTACCAAGATTGGCGATTGGCTTGTGTAGGATTTATCTGTAGGTATGTAAAGTTAGCTGTGAGATAATATTTATCATGATTAAAATAAGTAAGATAAATTGTTTATTAACCGCGATCAAATAAGGAGCCTGTTATCCATCCTATGTGTTTGTATAGAACCTGTCGTTTTAATGACCTGCCAAATTTTAGGAGACATAAGGTCCATAAAACTGAACAATTTTTCCCAAGGAACATATGTCGAAATCTGAAACTTCTCCAAACGGGAGTCACGCGTGAGCAGTCTCTTTGACATGAAGGGTCCCACTATTTTTGTTACACGTTTTAAAGGTACTATTTTGAGATGTGCAATACCGATACGTAATGCTATAGCATATTTGTTTTTAGACTTTATTGTCCTCGAGAGTCAGTAGGTAACTGTAAGTTAGACACATCTGCGGTCACACGGAGACTGCTATGTCCAGCCTTACGTAACACGATGTTACTGCCGATAATTGTGTAACACATACCGATGTAGTACCCATGTTTGTAACAATTGACTAATCATGCAATCTAAATAAACATTTAGATAAGTAATCATAAAATCAGTTGGTACCTACTTACCTAGTACCAACTGATGATTCAGCAAGAACTGTTTTATATTTAGATGAATGCAAGAATAAAATATATCTTATTATTAATTTATTACCTATCTTATGAGAAAGAGTCTTACATGAGTGAATCTTCTGTAAGATTGATTGATTGATTATCATCAAAATTGATAGGTGTTTTTTATAGAACCATCATCGGCCTAGACACTGTATCCAAGGAGAGACAACTGATCTTACTTTAGAATATCATTACCCCTTTAAGTTGCGGGGGTCAGATAGGCAGTCGCGGTCGTTCCGTAGAAAATTTATATTTAGCTGCATCCGGTTAGATAAGAAGCAGACCACAACAAAGTTTGGGAATAATAAGGTTAGGAGGTTGATTTACCTAAGTTTTCTTACCCCACGCTCATGGGATTAATTGCAAATGCATAGCATTTTGCTATTAAATTAACTACCAACCTCAGAAATTATTAGCATAGGTAACCGTATCTAATCAATAGCAAATTTCAATACTATTTTAATTTGGTATGAAATTAATACGATACCGTGTAGATATTTTGCAATCCCTTCCAAAAAAAAACTGATGATGCGGATGCCCGTTTTCTAAGCGGAAAACAACTATAAGTAGATAAGTAGTTTATCATTGCATTCAAAGTCATTAGTAAAACCCTGCTTATGTAGTTCAATGATAGATGGGTGAATGATCAAACACTTTTTGATTCAACTTAGTGTAAACATCTGATTTGCAAATACCTACGCCGCTTACCTACTATACCTACTTAGAAGTTAATTTGCCAATAACGTCTCGTCTTTCCGGGTTGGTAAAGATTAATTTATTTTTTGGGCATAAATCCAAATCTTGATCGGGCCACGACTCAGAATGTTTTGATTTTCCCGGATTCTCTTTACTCTATACCTACTTATGTGCGATTTGTAATCTATAAACACTACTATGAAACTATATACCTAGTACCTAAATAAAAAGGTGAGTGCATAGCCCCTTTTCAGGAAAGATGTGCTTTGATATTATAAATGATAACTCGAGCGAACTCGGGCAGAACCGCTTCTTCTGACATTCGAATGGAAACATCTGGTCTCCGCTTTAGTGGAAACCGGGCCTTATGAACTACCACTTCTAGGATTCAACTAAGACGGATATGTTATAACTATACTTAATTTTATGTAACTTCCTTTAGAGGTAAGATTATATCAGTAAGACTAGGTCACCGAGAGTCGGAGAGTTAATATCTATAGAAAAGCCTAAATAACAAGTTCAAAAAAGATATCTAGACAATTGAGGAAATATGAGGTTTTATCAGTTCTAAAGTGAACTAAAACTAACGGATTTAAAATAACAGCCCTTTAAAAATACTGTAGGGAACTACTAGTTCTACTACCTATACTTATTTATAA
Organism: Protodeltote pygarga; assembly: GCA_936450705.2. NCBI lineage: Eukaryota > Metazoa > Arthropoda > Insecta > Lepidoptera > Noctuidae > Protodeltote > Protodeltote pygarga. The sequence goes on along the minus strand of OW388249.2, from coordinate 5,083,513 downwards.
ATTGGCCAGAAAAAAACCAGGCTTATAGATCTAATGGATATTGGATGCTCTATGGATATTTATACACAAAGGTCATGTCATATTTGGGGTTAGCTTTTGGGCTAATCTTTTAAGAAAAAATGCTTAAAAAACGTTTCTTCACGATAACTCTTTACCATTGATAAAAGATTAATCTTATTGCTACCCTCAATCTGATCAATTGACTACACGTTTTAATATTTTTGTGATTTTTTTTACATGTTATAGAACATGATAGCTTATTAAAATATAATTATTTAATAAGAAAATTTGAAAAAACAAATCCCATCCGTATCAGTTGTTTTTTCAAATTTTCTTATTAAATAATTATATAGGTATTACACGTTTTAATATTTATAATATAGGCTAATGTTTTGTTCAGTTCTTACGCGTTGCTATAGTTAGGTAGCTATACACAATTTCGTCAGGGGGGAATTGAATATCCCAATTAAGTGTTCAGCAAACCTAAATAATTTGTTTACACATAAGTACATACAGGTAGGGACAAATTATTTTTTATCGCACATGTTAGAAAAGAATTTCGCTGTATCTGCTAAACTTATTATCAACCCTCAGAAAATTATAGAATATCCCTTAGATATACCTACCTTTTTTTATTTTATTTTTTTTCGCAGAAGAGGAAATGCGCCTTATGCATATCTACCTACCTACATAATTATTATGCATGCTCGAGGATGGTTTTTAATCGGAACTTAACAATTAATTACGGTAATTTGACTGCAGGGCCAATGTTGTTAATGAAATTCCGTTTAAGAAATATCATTGTTTTCTACAAAGGATACAGAAATATTTTTCAATAAAGTTTTTAAAGTCTGCCATAGTAGCAACATTTTTGTAAAGTCAAGTAAAGTTCACGCGAAACTTCAATGTTTACATTGCATTATGTTAAGAAATTAATAAATAAAATACTTACTTTTATTCGTTAAAACACTACAGGTAAACCATATAATCATACAAAGTTTGACTCACAACACTTTTGATCTAATATGACCGAAATTATTCTGAAACTAAACTTTTGTACCGGTAAGTTCAAAGCTTAGATCGTGTTTACGCGGTCGTCATGGCAACGTATGTAAATACAATATGGCGCTCAATGCGCGCACGCCTCTGTGAACGAACGCAGACTGGCTGCGCCTGCGTCGGCCACCGACCACCACCGCGGTTCTTCAGAAAGCGAGAGGAAGAGCCCAGGCTCCAAGCGAGTTTTTGTTGTAGGTACGAGGACAAGACGTGCATGTTTCCATTAGTATTACATTGATCTTTATGCATAATCTGCGCCCACGGCGATCTTCTATAGCTTGTTAGCGTCTCATTTACTTCATGGCAATTTATTAACTTAAGGTGTTGTTTTATTATGTTAATAAATCAATAATTACTTAATAAGTTAAAGGTATTTTTAATAAATAAACGAGCGGCGAAGATCCTTGGGCATTAGCTAATTTTAAGCTCTCTACATATAAAGCTTAAAGTGAGAGAAATAATAATTAATTTACATAAGTATCCTAAACCTAGATACTTAATAGTGACCTTGACCTTTTTTTATGGAATGTGGATTCTTCGGAATATTGAATTCGATTAAAAAATATGGCGAAACAAAAGTTCGGCCGAGATCCGGGTTCGCGTTTTAGTGTGCCTCCCGCTCAATATCCCTGCGGGGTGCCTTCCCCGTGGTTTCTCATTGATGTAAATGTGAAATTTCGCGCACATGTACATTTCTTGTAGTATTTTTTTTCAATTTCAAGTTTAAATCTTAGATGCATTTATTGACAAAGATCAACCACATGTTTTTTTCCGAATGTTTGTTGAAATTCTGTAAAAGCAGCGGAATCCCGGTATTAACGAATGTGATATCACACAATATGAAACGAAATTTGGTCCATCTCTAGATATTTAAATAAAATTTAAATGGATAGAAATACCTGCTGTACCAGTTCTATAAAATTAACTCTGAAGGTTACATGTGTGAGCAAATTAGTGATTCAAAAAAAGAAGTGTAATTATATTATATTTTTTATTTCAATACAAGTTAACTCTCAAATCCATTCTCCCATTTAATAATAATAATAACATAAAACTGTATTCAAATTATTAAGCCATACATTTAATTTCTAAATAATTCTGGTCAATGTGTTTCTAACAATATTTACTAAGTTTATTGTTACTGTTCAAAGACAACCTTGTAAACATAATTAAACAAAACTTAGGTACTCATTAAAACTAAAATTATAAAAATATACTACAACCATTTCATACAAAAAAGTCCCCGTTTTGGACCGATCTTACGAAAACAAGGTCGTACAGATTATGAAATGGGTAAATTAGTTAAAAGAAGTCTACATTACAATACATGCTACAATGGTAGGTAATACAAGCTAAATAATGTTTGATAAGTAACATTACGTGTACACGTTAATTCTGTATGTAACAAAATTATAATTTAATTAATTAAAACAAATGATATGATGCATTCTTGTAGCGATAGCACAAAGGTGCGATTCGCGTGATAAACTAAACATATGACGTAATATTGGGGTAGAACCATGGCCTTCGTTGGTAGGAGATTCATTCATGATCTTTTAAAATGTACCGACAATATTACGTTCTACGTCTAGTTAATTATAAATATAATACTTAACTAAAAAAAACACGTAAGTTATGTAATAAAGCAGATTGAAAAATAATAAACTAGGAAAAATATTATGTTCAGAAGCATTAAGATGGAGAAGTTAGTAGGCGCAGGAAGCTAACGCGTAATTTTATCACATGGAAAAACATAATTAATTTTACAAAAATATCTTTAAAATATACAGACTATTTACATTTATACTCCATTTTTTCTTACCTATCTTAAAAAATCTTAGCAAAATAATCTTTTACTTATACGAAAATTTAAAACAAGATTTTTTATAAAGCTATATTAATTACCTATATTAAGTTTACAGTTTAAAATTGCTTTTGATTTTAAATAATTTTGTATTTTAACAATACAATTTTTAAATTCAAAGTTGTACTAAAAATTTTTTCTAGGATAAGTAATAAAAATTGAAGTATAGGTTCACATTAGCGCAATTTTTATGTTGAAACATGAACAATTCATTTGTTTTTCATTTTTTGATTCTTAATAAACAAAGCTCTTACTTATAGCACCATAACTACTTCTATGCGTATCACATAAGATGATGACTGACAAGATGACATTTAAAATCAAAATTATCTTTTTTTTAATAGGTATTTTTGTCAAATAATCATTCATCTTCTTAGTTATATCGCATAGCTCCTACTCCTATAATAAATCTAAGACTTACACGGTATTGACTACTTGATCAAAGCACTTCGCGACAAATTGTTCTTTATCGTCCAACTTACTGACGTCATTAGTCATGTGACGAGTCAACATGGCGTCTTGCAATGCATTGAGGGCTTCAGATGTGAATCTTTTCCCTTTCAGATGCGTGATGACAGAAGCTTCTCCATAGAACCCAGACTCCACAAGGCCTGGCGGTATATTAAGAGTGACGTCATTAATGAGTCCCTTCTCAACTGTCATGTTGATAACGAGCTCCTGTGTGGCAGTGTATATCTTGGACGGCGCAAGCAACTCAGCAGGGACGGGGAATACGCGACTCACAGTGAATTCAGGTGTTCTGCCAAAGCACCAATCCCAAGTTTGCAATTCATTTCTTATCTCTGCAAGACCTGATAAAAGATTTAAAAAATTATTATAATAAATTAATTACAACTAGCTATGATACAGTAACATTTTATTTAAAAAATATACATTCACGTAAATATATAATAACACTTTTGATAAGTGAATGCATCCCATCTACAAATCCATCTGCAAAACATTTACAAATTATCTACTATCATCTTTTTAAATTGGTTTAAATGTTCTGTAATTTTTTTAACTATTGTAGGTAATATTTTTATGACTACTATTATTCGTACCAGCCTACCAGATTATTTTTACATACCTAATTATTTATTTTATGCACTATACAAATGGCACCATCAATTAAGTAAAAGAATGTTAATATACTATCAGGTATTGACAATAATAAATTGAATGTGTATACCCAGTCATAATGGTTGATATTGTTTTACGCCAGTAATGAAATATATAATATTATTGAATAAAATTTAATAAAATAACTCACCTGGAAACCAATCATTAGTAGGGTTGATGAATTGGAAGCCTCGTTGCTTTGAGATCTGTCCCTGGCCACCGTCTTCTAGTTGCATGGCAGGAGTGCGCAAGTACTCGTATCCAATGGCGGTCTGCAGGCTGTCCACCGTCACCTGGTTGTTGATCTCCGACAGGTTGGCCACGTCAGACCGGGTAGACGCGGTCGCCTTTGTCTGTATGCCATGCTAAATAGAATTAAAATGTCCTTAACTTACAATTTGGAGGGACAAGTCAAGTCAAGGTCAGTAATGTTAAAGAATTAATGAAAAAACAAAAATCAAGAAGGTTAACAAACAATGAATATTTCTGAATACAATTGTTTTAGTAAACATTGTGTAATTGCTGAATGTGTGCAATTCAGTACTGACGCTTATTCCCCCAGAAACTGATGAATCACACATAAACAATGAAATGCAACATGTGTGACCTGTGACATTACTGAATATGCAAAAAGCATACTGGGCTCCGATTTGGTACCAGCAGCATACAAAGTTGTTATTCAACTTCACTTATTTTTCAGAAATATTAGGTAAGTAGGTAATAAAATTCTACATAAACAATTATAATTGTCAACAGTTGGATTAATATGGTTAAGTAGTGAAAAATATACAGAGAGCAAAAGTAGGTCAACAAAAATATTATCAGCTTATTTAAATAAAATATATGAGTTAAAAACATAAAAAGACATAAGAGCAGAAATAATATGTTAACTAAAATAATATTGAAATTACACTCACCTCACGTTTAGCAAGGGATTTGCTGAGATCTGCCTTATTGGCATTGACTAGAAGTGTGCAGTGGTGGTAGGCTGCAAGACGGCCCAGTTTTGCTGCTGTTCCAGATACCTGACAATTTGTAGCTAAGAAAACTATTTTTTTGTACAAAAATATGTTTGCCTGTGTCAAGCTAAAAATATTTGTAATTATACAATAATAGATGCTTTTTTTTATTTCATCTGTTAATAATCAATAACTGTGTTGATATCATATCACAATGACAACATATGTCAAGAACCCTACATATTATTGCAAAAATTATAAATTTATAATAAGAAAACAAATTATCATATTAAAAATAACTACATAAACATAATAAATGTATGATAAAAAAGGATACTTTGTATTTATCTCGTACAATAAGGTCTTGACGTTCATTAATGATAGACTTGATTCCAAATCCTCTGAAGAGTGCTCTCTTGATTAACTCCAAGTTATATTTCCTATCATATCTCTCGCGAGGAGTAAAGAATGTGATGTTAAGGTTGCCACGGTCATGGTACACAGTTCCACCTCCACTGTTGCGCCTTGCCAAGGCTATTTCCCTCTCATTCAAAAGAGGAATGTTGGCCTCCAACCATGGATTTTGATGCCTCCCAATAACTACACAAGGCTCATTACGCCAAACCATCATTACATGATGTTTTGAGAAGTCCATATTGCGGTACATCCAGTCCTCCATAGCCAGGTTTGTGTATATGTCAGTTGATTGAGACATAAACACTGACTTAGTGACCTCCCCCTCAGACGGTAGTTCACGCTCTTTTTTCGCATTCAATTTCTGACTTGCTGTGACCAAGCTGCGAGAGCTGGATCTTCTTGTGAGCCCAACCACCAGGCAAGCACTGCTTGCAACTATCTTCTTCATCATTGTCTGAGCCATCTTTAAATTATATTTAAATCACCAAAGTTAATTGTTAAACGGATACTTTTCTGTATGAACTTGATAACCACAGTTTAATATAAGTTTACTATCTAATATCAGTATTATCACCTAAATAAATTGACTAATAACAGTTCTAGTTCAAATAGTCTATATTATAATATCCTAGTGCATAGAGCCACAGGCATCAGTATCAGCCGACGAGAGGGAGATCAAATATTCGTGAAGGGCGATTGTTTGATGCAGCCACTTCCAGGTTTGGTGCAGGGTATTAATTCGATAACGAATTCCCAAACAGTCTCGACAGTCACTTGGCATTCCTCCTCTTGAATGCAGGATTAACAAAAAAATCACCACAGTTACACACTAAATTGAACTCCGAAAGAATAGAAAATTATAAGTTATATTCGCGTATTACGACACCGTATCACTAGTAGAAAGAGCCGACCGGACCGAGAGCAGTATGTGGTTGCGCCACGATATCTGATGAATTAAATGGACTACCTTCCGCCGTCCCATTTTATTCGTGCTGATGAATGATAAGCGGGCTCGGGCGGGAACTAGGAGGTCGAGCGAGGTCATTCGAAGTTCACTCCAAGACAAGAAAACAAACAAGTTGATAAGAAGCACGAAGCAGCCACGCGCAACGCAACCTTATCATACTTGTGTTGGGCATTTATAATATTATTATAGATAATTCGAACTAACCATTCTTAATGATTTTGTAACGTACCATTTCATTTCTGATTCGTTCTTCATCAAATATAGTTATGTAGTCTATTTATGCGTCTACTATTATATCATTCTAATACATTATTCACGAATAGAAAGAAACAGTGGACAGAGGAAGATATAAAGATTCAGATGCTTTAGTTCAAATCATTATTTTTATTTAGTGATAAAATACTAGTAATTCGTATTTTTTTCTAGTAAAACACAACAAATTAAAATAAAATTGACAGTTCTGACCAGGGTTGGATTTAGGTACGTTGAGTTGAGTTTGATTGAGTTGAGTACGTTCAAAAAAGGATAGCACAAAAAATTTAAAAGATAGCATTTGTAAAAAAATATCGTACACTTTATTGAATTTAACAATTATTAAAATTAACACCAGTTTATGCTAAAGATAATCCTCTTCAAAGATTATCAGTTCTTCAATAAGAATTTCTTCCTTAGAATTTAATCTCATTATCTTAACGTTAGTAGGAATAAAACTTTTGTTAAAGTCTTTGATAGCGTCACAAGACAACAAAATGGCGTCTATGGATTATGTTGCCAGTTTGATTCTTATGTGAGTTTAATTAAGGTTCACTTTGCTGAAAATTATCTCACAATGAGTGTTAGCTAGCATAGGGAAGTTAAGTACAAATACTCTCGGTTTTGTGGTACTAAGCTAAGCTTACTCCAAAATACGGTTTTTTCTGAACAAGAAAAGTAATGTCGTTTGGAAGTTTTGCTAAGGTAATGCACGCCACTGGTTATCATCTAGTTGTTTGTTGTTTGTTATCAATGTTTGTCGTGTCAGGCTGTCAGCAACTTTAGGAAAGGCAGAAACAATCGGTAAAATCGAAGGAATAATGAATAATCTCTAGATTATGTTGGTTTGGTTCAGTACTTTACGGGGACTCAGCGCTGAAATTAAAGGCAGTGGTTTGCTATTAAAATCGTATCTTTTTCTAATCTTTTCAGCAGATTCAACCAAAAAAACCTTGCATCTTTTAAGAAATTCCTTCCTTCTTGCCTTATTCGATTTAATCTCTGGGTTATCGATTTTTGAAGCATTCCAAGGTACATCTGTTCATCTTGCAATTGCGAAGCAGCAGCTGCTGGATTAAAGTCACATATTTCCTTAGAGTATATTATAATATTTCTGTACGATTCACGTTACAATTCCTTTGCATAAAGCAAAACAGAAAGTCGTGTGTCTTAATAAGAGGTCTTTAATTTCTTCGTCTAATTCCGTCACACACAACTACTTCTTGAGACTGGAAATGTAAATTCAAATTGGTGAATTTAGGCAGAACCATGGTCATAAATTCGTAATAGATCCTCATGTAAGGGTCTCTTAGCAAAATAAGAATCTATCATGCGTCTGATGACGTTGCGGTGGTGCCATACCGGATGCGTAGTCACCCATATTCCATAATAAGTCTGTGCATAAGCATACATACCGGTGAATTAGTTACTACACTCTGTGGAAGACACTGACAGCTTGGAGCTCACGAAAATCTGTCAAACATGCTTGCCAAGCTGCCAAGCTTAATGGGCCAACGTGAACTATGCGTAGTCATCCCTAGTAAGTCTGTGCCAAAGGCAGGGGGCTGACAGCTTTAGTTCCAATTTAATAGTTTTGGCGCTGCAATCGCACTTTCGGTCGCCATGTTCTAAAAAAATAGTATGACGTCACGATGTGACGCGTGAGGTGACGTCATTGCTTTTTGACTTCTGTCAAAGTTTAGTGCTTGTCAACATGTCTGTCTACTATACGTCATTGTGTTGTGCACCATCGAGTCGAGTACCGGTTATCTTGTGTTCTCCTCCCCGTTGAGTTGAGATACTTGAGAAGCCACCCTCCTCTGCTGTACAATACAATTTCAGGCCCTGTAGCACTCCTGTGTTCTTACACTGTGCTCCCCAAGTGCATCCTCGTCATGGCACCAAATAAGTGTTGTGTTGGTGGTTGTGATTCAACAAGTAACACTCACAGATTATTTTGTATGCCCATGAACGAAAATTTGCGCAATTTGTGGTTGTCGCTATTAGTTCCGACAAATCCCAATCTTCTCGGACTTACCAAGAACCAGCTAATGACAAAACGTGTTTGTGCAAGACATTTTGATAAAACTCAATTTGATCAGGCTGGTATTAGAATCCGTCACTCCTATCCTTGTTTGTTTACGGATTTGGAAATTGCTCATGGCGTGCCCCTTGCTAAGGGTAAGTATTTCATACTTTTACGATAACATAATCAATATTAGAAATGTAAAATGGTGTAGATAGGTTATAAGCGCTCAAAAAGTGATAAGAACGTCAAAACTTTGCTAAATATACTTCTCATCTGCCTAGCTTCTTTCCAACTATGTTGGGGTCGGCTTCCAGTCTTACCGGATGCAGCTGAATACCAGTGTTTTACATGGAGCGACTGCCTATCAGAACCCGACAACCCAGATACTAGGTTACACCATACCCCTTGGTAAGACTGGTTGCCAGACTTTCGGGCTTCTGACCGTAACAACTGTCATAGATCTACGATTGACAGCCAGGGCCAACAGCTTAATGTGCTATCCGAGGCACGGAGATTGATAATTAATTTATAAAACATAACTTACGAAAAGTCAGAAGTGTGCGCCTTGGGTTCGAACCCAAGACCTCGGATTTGCCAGTCAAAGGTCACCAACACTAGGCTGTCACACGGCTCTATCACACTCGATATATTTCTACATCATTTTATTATCATCTAATATAGTGTGACTTTACATACAATTATTGATGTGAGCATTAGTTTGCTGTCTGTCTAGTGTCAATTTTGTAATTTTTTACCTATCTACACTGTACACACTGTACATACATGTATAAGGCCTTTGCGTCTATTGCAGACGATTTATGGCGTAATGTCTGCGAGACAGCGTTTTTAGTCATAATTATAATAACATTAAACTATATATATAGGGATATATATAGATATATAGGGATTTTTAAGTTAGAACCGTACTGGGTAATCCTTGTTAAATACATGATAGCCAACTAAATATTTATGCTTTAATGATTTTATTAATTCTAGGGTGCAATTTCCTGGATGAACATAATTACTATCAAACCCGAGAAGAGGATAATGATAATTCATCTGAAGATTCAATTACCATTACAGGTATGTGAAAAATGAACTTAACCCTGTTATTATTTTTAAATTAGTTAAGACAGTGTACTCTATATTGTACTAGTATGCTAGTATGTATTATGTGTTTGTTAGTGTGCTATTTGTGTTGTTCAAATATTGTATAAAAACCTGACAACTATGACAAGAGATTTTCTCAGATTTATGTCTCAAGAATGGGATGGATTATTGTGTGCAAACTTAAGAAATTCCTGGTCCATTTCTCATTGCATCTCAAAGTCATAATTAAATTATGAAATGTGTGGTCTTCTAATGGCTCACTGATACAATGGTGCTGCCATGGAACCCATGTCACTTTTATTATTAAAAGCTGACTATATTTTTTTTATAAAATTGCAGGTGAAAGGTCAATCGCCCATGAACATCAGTATTCACTTCCATCCACCAGCCATTCAAGTGTCATTTCACAATTGCATGATGAAGGTAAGTGTTTTCATTTTCTTATGTCAATTATTTTAAATCCATACATAGTGGATCTTGTTCTCTATCCGGATTCTTTTTTATCCCATTCTTTATCTGCATGTGTAGGGTACAAATATATATTAATGAAAAATTGAAAAATTGCAGGTGATAGGCCAATCACCCAAGCACATGAACCAGCCATTCAGCCTTCAACCAGCCATTTAAATGTCACTTTAAAATTGCATGATGAAGGTAAGTGTTTTCAATTTCTCATTATTTTAAACTTGTTTTGACTTATTTTAAATCTTGGTCTCCTGCCGAATAAATGAAAAAATATTTATTTTTTTAACAATGAGTATGATACTGTTCCTGTTTTTTGTTTTGTTTATATGATTACTTATAAAATTCATGAAAAATTGAAATTTTATTGCAGGTGAAAAGCCAATCACCCAAACACATGAACATTCTCTCCCTTCAACAAGCCATTCAAATATCATTTTACAAATGTATGATGAAGGTAAGTGTTTTAATTTCCTTATGTCAATTATTTTAAATCTATGCATTATATGGAATATAGTCATATACATTAATATCAAGAGTAATACCATCGTTACGAAAGAGGAATTAATAACAAATTTGATATTGGTATTGCGGCGGGCTTGTTTCTGCAACACCACTTGTACCTTTACTATTTGTCCTGTTTACATGTCTGCTCCAGTATTAATGATGTTACAAGACAATCTTTAATGAGGTAACATGTGTCATATAAATAGTAACTATATATATATTATATAAATAGTAACTACTGGCTGTATGACTATCAGCAGTGTTGCTAAAGCATTTCTAAATATGTATATACTATAATATTAACCAAAGTTCTTAGTACAAATCTACATAATGTTTTTTCATATTTTAATCAATTATTTCCTTATTTTACTAATAAATCTCCTTCTCACTTGAATATTCCCACGCAAAGTGAAACCGGATTGGGGTGAATAGAAAAGACATCAAAACATTTTTTTTAGTATCATACTTCATCAGCAACATCATCATTATCAGCCTTAGGACGTCCACTGCTGGACATAGACTTCTCCTATACATATATTTCCAAAAGGACCTGTTGAAAGCGGTATTCTACTAATAAAGTATTTTTTTGATTACAGGAGGCCAACCTGTTTCAAAAATGGACAAAATCAAAAAGTCTACACAGAAACCCATATCAAGTAAGTCATTGTCTAAGATATTCCATCAAAAAATAAAATTAAAGCGTGTTTTTGGTTTTGTATGATCTTAAAACTATTATTTATTTCAGGAAACTTCAATTCGGAAACTCGCAGATTTATTAAGCAATGCACTAAAATTGCTTTAGATAATCTGGGTGAATCCAAAACTAGCTGTCTCCAAAATGCACAGAGACATGCAGAAAATGGGTTGATTATAGAAAATTTTGAAAAACTGAATAAGAAAGCAAAATCTTTCTTGCTGATGCAACTTAGGCTGGCAACAAAAAAAAAAATGGCAAGACGGTTTTCATTAGAAGATAAATTATTCGCCCTTACTCTGATGAAGCAAAGTCCAAAGGGATATAAATTGCTTGAAAAAATGTTTACCCTACCAAATAAAAGGACACTGTCTAGACTGTCAAATAAAATTGATTTTGAATGTGGAGTGAACAAAAATATTTTTGAACACATTAAAAACAGCACTAAGAACTGGGACACTCAGAAAAAACTTTGCTCAATAGTGTTTGATGAGGTAGCACTGACACCACGTCTCACATATAATGAGGGCAAAGATAAAATTATAGGGTTTGTGGAGATAGCAGGAGAAAGGAAACCGAAATTAGCTGACCATGCCCTGGTTTTTATGATTAGAGGCATATGTGCGTCCTGGAGGCAAGCAATTGCTTATTATTTTTGTGAGGGGACAGTTTCTGCGCCAGAATTGATAAGGATATTGAAAGAAATTATTCCTCTCCTCATTGAAACTGGTCTAAAACCTCTTGCATTAGTTTGCGATCAAGGATCTACATTTAGATCATGTTTTAAGCAACTAAAACAATCAACTGCTCGACTTCGTAGCAATCAAAACAGAGAAAATGGTAAATTTGAGTTTTATTTTATACATCAATTATAATATTCTTTACTTTAAGTTTTTAATTCTTCTAAAGTTTCTTATTATATAATATCATTTAAAACATGTGCATAAAAATGTAAAAAACATACATATGATATTTTCTAAATTTGTTTCAGATTGTACTATCCACATAGCTGGGCAAGATTTATTTTTAATGCATGATGCACCACATTTATTAAAGAGCATCAGAAATAATTTTATTACTAAAGATATTTTATATGAAGGAAAAAGAGCATCTTGGGCAGACATTTCTTATATCTATGACTTAGATAGTAAATCGGGTCACACCAGAGCAATTCCCAAATTGACTGCACAGCATGTCGACCCTAAACATATAAATAAAATGAAAGTTAAAATAGCCGCCCAAGTTTTGAGTGCTCGTACAGCTGCAATGATGAATTATACTGATGCTCTTCGTAAGTAGTTTTCAATTTATTTGTGCGGCATGGATAAAAATAATAACTGTTTCATCATATTCTTTAATCTTATATTAGCTATGAATGTAGATAGAAACTATTCATATACTTTTTTTTCATGTCATATCATATTTCTTATTAAATAATTACAGAAAATATTCACTTTATAAAAGTAGTAGTGTAGTGACATTCCTCCTAAATCATAATTGCAAGAATTATATACCTATAAATTTGTTAGGTACTTTTAACATTAGACTAACAATGGTTAAGTAAGCAAATATATCGAAATATAGGATAATGTTTGATTCAAGCGTGGATGAAACAAAATAATAATGCTTTCATTTAAACTAAACCTAAAACTATCATAGGAAAAAAGGTTATCGAGATATTCGTGTCTTGATGACGTTTATTTGAATAATGTCAAACAGTACCTACAATATACCTACTAATAATATAAATAAGTATGATCCACGAAACTGATTGATTAACCTAAAAAAGTGGTAGATACTTAATACTTATTTTAAAACAAATTATATTTCAGATAAACGGCTCAACACTCCGTTAGAAACAATGGAGACCACAGCAGCAGTGGTGACGTTCGTTGATGAACTATTTGACAGCGTTAATGGATCACCACATCAATCAAAAGGAAAACTAAGATCTGCTGTTAAACCAAATTCACCTCATCAAGAATTTTGGCTGAAAGCAATTAAACTTTTAAAAAGTATGAAATATATTGACACCAACAGTAAATTGGCCAAGCAGGCTGCAAAACCAAGACATGTGCGCCCCCCATGCCTTGAAGGGTGGATTACTACGTTGGAGAGTTTTCTGGGATTGGCCAAATTATTATTTACAAAGTTTGGGGTAGAATACTTTTACCCCAGACTAATAAATCAAGATCCTCTTGAAAATTTCTTTGGTCGCATAAGAGCAATGAATTATCGAAATATTAATCCTGATGCAAATACTTTTATGTACGCCTTCAAAACTCTAGTCATGTCAAATATATTGAGCCCTCACTCAAAATTTTCAAATTGTGAAGAAGATGACGGTGACACATTAGTTGATTTGAATTATCTTTTCACTTCAATGACCACAAGTGGTAATGATGAAAATATGACGCCAAATCTAAATATAAATGCACCGTCATCTTCAAAGGTTCTGCCAGAGCCAGAGAAAACTCTTATACAAAATGTTATAAAAGAAAAAGTGAGGGTTCAAACATCAGCGTATACTGCGGGATACATATGCAGGAAAATTTCAAAAAAAGTGAACTGTAATTCATGTGCCAAAACTTATGCCACTAAAGAAATTCAGGGGATACATGCATTCATACAATATAGAGAGTATAAAAGATTAAAAAATAGTAATTTGGCTTACCCAAATGAGAAAATGCTTCGGCTGTATAGAGAAAGTTCTCAAATAATTCACGATTTTTTAAATGAATATTGTTTTAAAAATAATATAAAGAATAGCTTGAAATATATTCTAATAGCTAATCGCGACATGTCTTGGTTGGGCTGCAAAACACATGAAAAAGATGTTAAGCAGTATTATATAACATTAATAATTCGCTTGCATTGTCATAATTGGTGTAATATCATGAATAAAATTTTGACTGGAAAAATTGAAGAAAAATATGTTTTAAAAATGCAAAACATGCAACATGTAGCATTAAGAAAATATAAAACCAATAAATTAAGACAAAAAAAGACTAATAAATGATTTGCGATTACTTTTTTGTTTTATTTATTTTTGATGTGTTAAAAAAATAATTTATGAAAGACCCCGAGGAAAGATTTGGTCGATAGCAGGCACATCACTTAATATATCGATATGGTATCCACATCGTAACATAGCAGCACTATAATGACGTACACGCAATACTCACAAAATACCAAGTACCTTGTGACAAGCGACGACAGCGCCAAAACTGTTAGTAGAGGAACTAAGCAAATTCGACTGTCACATCTGAGCTTGCTCTTATATACTAATCTGTGGCCAAAGGCTAAGTATTGCCATCCAGCGAGGCAACGCAGCCAGCATTTTGTGAACGTTGCCTACAGGTAGCGATCTTTTAGATTAAGTTTATCTTTTTAATTAGTTTATATAGATAGTTTATTTCTAGGTGTTTAAATAATTAGTTATTATTATTGTACTCGACCTTTTATCTAGTTCACTGGAGGTACGAAATAATGAAATGCCCTTTGCCCCCAGTACAATATGCTCGGCAAACATGTTTGAAACCCCCAGTACACATTGGCCCAATATGCTTGGCAAGCATCCGTGAGAAGTACACGTTGGCCGTCAGTGTCTTCCACAGAGTATAATAATTATAAAGATTCTATGTTCGGCAGTTCGGCTGTATTTTTTTTTCGATTGAAATATTCCCAAGTTGGTCCTATAAAAATATTGTCATGATGCACAACCTTAAGAAACAGTCTGATCATGGACTTACGAGATATGGAATGGAACTCCTCGTAAGATAATAGCAGAATTGTCGGTCGTAACAAGTAATATTGCTTTGAATAAACGTACAGTTGATGGCTGACGAGTAATGAGGAAGAGGAGGAGGATACGTGGTCATCCCCCCTCCTGTAACCATCCAAGATTAAAAATATCGTGTGATGTATCGTTTGAAAGGGCTTTTCATAAGGATTTCAAATATGAGCTTCACAAAAGTCTGGGAGTATTAATCTTGGGCACCACTAAGAATCATAAAAAAAATTGTTTGCAAAAAATAAAACCAACTTCAAAAAGAAACTAAAAAGCTCGAAAGTTCTAGCCTCTTTAACCTTTCTCATTAAGAACTTGACTTGGAACCGACTTCAAAAGTTATTTCGAAGTCGGTTTTATTTTTTGTTTATCAAGTATTTAAATAAACTCTGTGGTCCTTTGATGTGTGGCGAAAAACCGACAATCAACGGTTCGTTTATTGGACGCTAATGTCAAACAAACGTCAAATACACACCAAGTGGCTCAGTACACGCTGGCCCAATGTATTGGGCCAATGTGTACTAGGAGCAAAAGTCAAAAGGATTGAAAACGATTTGTACTCATTTATTCATTTTAAAACATCAATTTTACAGCTTGGCAAAAAAGAGTCTGAGGCGGTGACAGTTGGAACTAAAAAATTATAATAATAACAACACTGTTTTATTTGTCAACTACAAGTAGCTTCCTTGTCATCTTTACGTATTGCGAGTAATTTTCTTTAAAATTTAAAAGATTCGTGTGAATTGTGTGTGATATTCTTACATAATAATAGTTGATATAGTTATTCGTAATGAATAAAACCGTTCGCAGTAGTGGAAGATCTGTTAAATATCAAGTTTTCTTAAGATGTTTGGCCGAAAGCAAAGCCGGACAAATTTTGTCTGAAATTGACAATGTTTACCTGAAAACTGCTCGAATGACAGGTAAAGTCCATGCATTTTTTCTTCTAGAATGTAATTAAGTCGTTATATTTACTTTCTGATAGCTATACCACCAGTTTTTGTCGTCTTGTGTACGAATCATTATTGAGGTTATATTTTGTAATTCGACGAATCACGTGTAGTTAAACTGTTTAAATTGATACTTGAAACATATGAATAAAATTTATACAGAGTTATTATTGTTTATTTCAGGTAAATCTGAAAATACAATCAGAGCAATTGTCAATGAAGGTGAAAAAACGCCTTTGTTCAACGGTGGACGTTTTCCGGCTGATGGTGACGACGTTGAATTTTTTGTATTTTAATAAAATCTAAAATGAAACATGTTATTTAATTTCCCTTGTTGATAATGAAGATTTATTATCATAATCCTCAATCCATAATTGACTCACTGAGAGGCTCGCTATAATTCTAACTCTTGAGAAGACCATTCTCAAGAGTCTGAATGATAGCGATTACGTACTTACATTATGGGACTATTGTTAAAGATACTGTATTAAGTGGCAACACTTATTTTGATTTATAGTCATTAAAGTTGTTACGTTGGCAACTCTCTCTCTCTCACAGAACACTTATATCCTAAAGGAAAGAATGTCAACTACATACTTCTAAAATGCTTACACGGGCGCACACTAGCGCTGCCGTGTATGCCATAAGCAACATTTGACAACATGGGGAGCGCGGGAGATTTAAATATTATGAATAATATTTTGCCTTTTTATTTTAATAGGTAGATGTGTGTACAAATATCGGAATTTCAATTAGCGTCATGGACATTAATTTCTATTGTACATATTCCAGTATATTAATTGTCCCTTTCTCTAATTGAAATACCGATATCTTGAGTCTAGAATTCTCGTTTCCTGTTCTTGCATATTAAAATATTGTTATTTATTACTTAAAAATAACGAATATTCTGCAATAACATCAAACAAAAAATCTTTACTCTTCGCGTAAGCAAGTTAAAAATGATGTTAAATTAAACAAGTTTTTTAAACATTTTTTAAAATATTTATTTTTCTTCGATATGATTTTTTTGATACTTCCTCTAAAAATCCTCGATTGTACACAGTGCAAAACCGTTTTAGGCAGATTTCGATAGTATTTTTAATTATATTATTAAAATTCAGCATATGGTGTTCATCACACCCCTTCAGCCAGTCTTTATTTATATTTTCGCATATTCTTTTTAAATTGTATTTAATTCCTTTAAGTCGGGAATTTTCTTTTAAATAATTATTTATTATTATTGCAGCATTTTCAACCATTTTAATGAAACTGGGCTGGACGTATTTTAAACTGCATCTTACATCGTCATATTCCTTAAACGATGTAAATATATGACATACCTCAGTGTTCGGATCAGCAAGCATTATTTTTTTACATTGGGTACAATTATTTATTATGTTTCTGGCAATAAAGCCGCACACATACGCACATGCTTGCATTTCTCCAGAACACTGAGGTATTTCTAACTCTTCTACACCTTCAATAGAAATTTCCGCTGGAAAAGGTGCAGAAGAGTTTGCATCATTTGTGGATTGTTCACAATTTTTAGTAAGATACACTTTAAAATTATTTAATACATCATTGGAATCATCCAGGCAGTTCCTATTTTTATTATTATTAATTAAATTTGTAATTATGCTAGTTTTCAATGCTGCAATAAATTGAACTGAAGTGGGGTTAGGATTACAACCACAATTGCTTCGAATACACCCAAAACAGTTCTCTAAAGGATCTTGGTTAAGCCTTCGGACACATAATGTGTTAATATTATATTTTTTTAAATTTAGAAATATTCGCTCTATTGCGTTAATCGTCCTCAACCAGCCATCTTGTGATGGGGGCTTACACCTTGCCCCTAAAAACATCATTTCAGAGAAAAAATCTTTCATTTTTTTAAATAAATCTAAATGAGGGCTGTTTGAGGACATGTTTGTGAGAAATTTCTTCCCCCTTTTTCTGTCCGGCGTGTCACCATTCATAGCGTCAAACAAATTGTCCATGTTTGAAACAAGCGTCGCTGTCGCCACGGCATCTTGTGGTAGTTCATCTGAAAATAAAGAAAATGTCAAATGTTAAAATAGGTTACCTACTGTCCAACTACATACCACTGTCGGTGGTACCAACCCAGACCAACACAGCAACTGAGTTCTACCTCAAAACTAATAAACTAACCACTAAAAACTAGCCAAGTCAGACCTTAGGCTACAATATATTATCCTAAGTTAAGAAGCAACATTATTTTAACATAATGAAACAACTTTTTAACAGATATAACTCGCGTTTTTATTTTGATAAAATAATGCTGACGTTTCGAGTGCTTTGCAGCACGCAGGCAGACAGAAAATAAAAACGCAAGTTATATCCGTTAAAAAGTTGTTTCATTATGTTGAGTGTTCGCGAAAGTTTGAGATAACATTATTTTAAGTTGTTAGAAAATATTTTATGTTGTAAATAAATTTCAGGACTGACCATTGAACTTGGCACCCATTTAGATATCACTTCTTTTGTCGTTGAAGTCATCAACCAAGGCATATATTGAACTTGGCTCTCATTTTAATTATAGACATTAATATGTTGAAACTTACTTTGAGCGACTTTAGCAAATAATCCTGCTGCAACAGAATGGCTCAAAACTTGAGCAGCTAGCTTGACTTTCATTTTTTGCTTGCCATTTGGCTGTAAGTGTTGCTGGGTTAATGCCGGAGCAAAGACAAAGTTTGGGTTTCTTCTATCTATATTGAAGAATTCTTCTATGTGGCTCCATTTAGCTACTCCTGCAATAGAAGATTTAAAAATCAACTAATATTCTAGATATGTTTAGATCAGATATTACATAGATCATATTACCTATATACAGATAATGAAGAAAAAAATACTGCTAAAGAAAGCAAAATAAGTAATACAAACCTGTTTTTCGTTGACCATCTAGCTGAACACTTTGTGTATATTGTACATCATGTTTTAAAAAATTATTTCTAAAGCATTTAAGCAGGTGAGGCGGGTCCAATATGGTTACAATTTCATGTCCATGATGATCAAAATATGGTCGATCTCTTGATGATCCTAATGAGTTAATTGCTCTCAAATTAACGCCATCTAAATCACATATGACGCCAATTACTTCCAATCCAGCACCAAAACAAGTAGTCAAGACCTGAAAAAATTTCAATTCAATTTGGTTAACCTCAATGATATCCTCATATTATGGTTGCTGAAGAATCAGAAGTCTTATTTTTTCTTACAAGATAATAATCTATAAGGAACTGAGGAATTGTATATGTGGGTACAGGATGGCCCAGGTCACTGTCTCCCATGGTCCACATGAAATGTGCGAGTTACATTAATTTAAAATACCACTTAGTTTGCCAAATAATTGTATATTCCACTGTATAATAATAACGTGTAAATCAGCGGATGTAGAGTCACTCCATGACGCGCCGACATATATTTTAATGATAATTCAATTTTATCAACTAGCTAGAAACAAACAGAATATCGGAAAGAACAAAATAACAGATGAGAGCCTACCTCTTTGATAAGAACAGCTAATCGGTCAGCTGTGACACAGTCTCCTGAAAAATAAAAGGCTATTGGCTGTTTCCAGGCTTTTCTTACTCCAATAGCCATAAAAGTAAGGGCATGGCTTGCAACTTCTTGTGTTCGGCCTTGGGTACCATGATCCTGATAGCCATCTAATTGGTCAAGTTTTGAGTTATAGCTCAGATTCTTTCTAATTGACATTTCGTCAAAAGCCACCACACACAAATTATCACTGATTTGTCGTTGTTTCGTAATTTCCTTAATAGTTTCAATCACTTGATGGTTTATTCCACACACCATTGGTATTTTGTTTAATAATGCCTTTAATGAGCTCACACTAGGCAAACAAAATATTCTGCTTAATAGCCTATAACATGAGCTAGACTTTTTATACATACTTAAAGCTAAAACTTTGTCATCTAGTGTCCATCTTCGCCCGGTTAACTTTCTAGGCACATTTTTTAATTGGCTTTGTAGCATTAAATAAAATGGACTGCCGAGTTTCCTTTTCATTAAATTCTTCACTGCATCATCATTGTGCAATGAAGTAAATAAATCCCTTTTGCATTTTTTTATACTTTGGAATTTCTTTCGTAGTCTCAATATTTCAGATAAATTTTGTCTGCACTTTTTATATAACTTCTGCTTTCTGGGTGTTAATTCCGAAAACTTCTTAACATCCAGGTCCTTTAATAAGCCTTTGCTTTTAGATGGTTCCTGTAAAATAAATTAACATGTTGATATTTGTTTCACTGGGTTTAACTCACTTGTCCTAGAAAACCAAAACACCAATAATGTTTGTCACTGAACTACTTCTAAACGACTGGACCGATTCGAATATTTTTTTTGGTATGCGTTTCTGTGGTGTCCCGGATGGTTTAGATTCACAAATTGGAAAAAAATGGCATTAGTATCTATATAAATAATCAGTTTGACCTCAATAAATATACAATCTACTCATTAGTATTATACATATTAATTGAATTACCTTTGTCACTTCTAGGCCAACTAAAGTTGAGTTTTCTATGGACATAGCACACTGAGAAGTACTGGCTGTAACTTCCATATCCATCGGTGGTGCAGTATACTGAAACATTTTATACATATTGATTAGTTTACTTGTCATGAAATGTTGCTTATTGTAATATTTAATAGACAACCAGCAGTTTTTTTTGTCCAGCACATAAAAACAAAAAAAAAATAAAAATATACATTTAAAAATTAAAATTATATATTTAAATATCTCAGGACCCTGAGGTCCTGGACCTTTTAGAGGCGTACGAGGGGCCGAAGCCAACTATATATATATTATTATTATTAGTCATGTCATGATGTTATTATAGTTTATAAACTAGTGAAACAAAAAAACTCAGTACTAGACTAGTCTTTTAAACCTTAAGTCTTGGAGTAAAAAGTCTAAAACTCAAGTCTAAATTGAGGCTAAGTCCTTTAACCTCAGGTCTAAAAGACTATTATTTTAGTCATAAACTTAAAATTAAAAGGCATAAACAGCTAAAAGCCTTTAAAGACTAAAAGGACTTGCGCCTTAAACGCCTTGCGAGTCTTTTAAGTTGTTTAGGTACTCACAGATTAACATGATGAAACTGACAAACTAAATAATAAAACTGTTATAAATCATAGTGGCAATGTAAAATATAACTAATAAAATAGCTTCCCATTTTTTAATACAGGTTTTATATCAAATACAAACTTCCCAATTTTAATTTCCATCGCATTTTAACCTTAGAGCTTGAGCTGTATTGAATGTATTGCTGTATTGATGTGTATTGAATATCAAGCACGACTTGCACGACTGAAGGCAGGAGTCGTTTTATAAACAGCTCGAGTCGTATAAGTCTTTTAGTCCTTTAGTAAAACGACTGAGTCATATTGTTAAAGACTGGAAACTCTAGTCTTCTTTTCAGACTTGAGTCATGTTAAATGAACTCTAGTCTTTCTTAAAAGCCTTAAACAACTGAGTTTCTTGCATCACTACTATAAACTTCCTAAATGGTTCATCAATAAATGGGTGTTCAAATGCTAAAATACTTTTTCAATTAGAACCAGTAATTCCTGAGATTAGCATGATCAACCAAACGAACTACTCAGCTTTATAATATTGGCACACACATATAGTATATATGCAATTCAGCTACTTAACACATTCTAAGATTGACATTCAATTTTAGATCAATGTTATGTAAGTACTAGGTTAATATAAATTACACTTACATCCATATTTTTAGGTGGTTCATCTCGTAACAGGACCAAAAGACTTTGAGCTTCGGTTGGAATGGCAAACTTATTCAATCGTGTTTTGGCACTGCTAGTAAATGATGCATCATCAAAATGATTTCCACATAGCATCTTATGCTGTTTGTGTAGCTTCACCAATGATTCATCTGTAGTCCAATCATCATTGGGAAAACAAAATTTTGCCCAAACTCTGGCCCTGAAAAAGGTTTTATAGGTGATTAGAAAAATAAGTGACAAAATATTGTTTAATATTAACAGTAGCTGTTAACCAAGTCACATTAATGTTTGCTCGCCTGATTGTTATAGCACTGAGATCAATCAATGAACAACGGTATTTATTTCAATATTATTATTTACTTAGTAGGTTAAATTAGTGCAAAATTTACTTACTTTAAAGATCCATGCATGGACGGGAGAGGAAACCTGTGAAAGGTCAAAAGAGGATTTTCTTTTGAGGTTATACCACATTTGGCGCACTTAATATTGCCTTTTCCGACCATTGTGAAAACAACACAAAAGCGTCAGTATCGCACAAAGTAAAGAGTCTCTATCTCGTAATAGAAGTTTTCACAACACAAAAGCGTCAATTTCGCACAAAGAGAATGAGTCTTTATCTCGTAGGTTCTTTAATTCACAACACAAAAGCGTCAAATTCGCACAGCACAAGAGTCTATATTTTAAAATTCAATAAAATAACTAGCAAAGGAAACAACACAATAACAAAATCAAACTGTTAACAGTAAAAATTATGATAAAAAACTCATATCAACGGTTTTTCCGTTTCAAGTTTGAGTTGAAAAAAAGTTGACAGTTGACAAATGTTGTTGTTAATATAATTCGCCAAAGAGCAGGCAAAGGTTTCAACCATACAGCCTGTCTTATTTTTATTTTCTTCCGTTATGATGATGATGATTAATGATAATGATGATGATGATGATGAATATGATGATTCATGTCAAAGTAAAGCGGTGGCTACTTTACTAAGACTTAATTATTGGACAATTTGTGTCAACCCGCAAAAACACATTTCGCACTATTAATTCATATTCACTATAACAAATGCACTTTAGTCAAACGAAATCTGATAAAGTCCACCGAAATCATCAAAATTTAGATCGAAATTACATATTTTCGCGAATAAAAATTAATAGCACTACATGTCTTTTCGAATTTCCGCCAAAAAGTTTCTTATGACAGAAAGGCCTTACTCTGTGGGCCATCTGTATACTCTGTGAGCCATCTGTGAACTCTGTGGGCCATCATTTTTGGTTATCTCATTCTTTCGTATAGCGCTATCGTTTTTTTGCGAATCGTGCCACTGTTGGCATTGGCTGCTAAGAAAGCTGACCCCCCCTGCTCTCTCTGCCGAACGCTGTCATGGCCGCTTGTGTAATTCCTTTTCACCTAAATAAAAATTCATTGTGAGAACTCTGCTAACTGCTTTCATTTCCTGAAGTCCTAATAGGTTATGGGCCCAGACCCGTAACCGTATTTAGGTGAAGATTGTCTTCGGATTGACGGAGCTTGGTCGTGTTTGTCGACAAGCAACAAGCATCCTGGTGGCGGCCGGCATTTTTGGCGTCACGCAGTTTGTTGACGAAATCGAGACAATAATAATTGACGATGGAAAAACACGGCGTGATAAGGTTGGAGGGAGCGAAGAACTGGAGCGTCTGGCGTTTTCAGATGGCTGTGATTTTACGAGATCAAGGATTATACGAAGTTGCAACGCGTTCGTATGTCAAACTGGAAAATGGCGGTCAGGCGGCAGCGAAGCCCGAGGAGGCGGCAACGAAGCCCGCGCAGGTAGCAGCGAAACCCGAGCAGGCGTCAGCGGACCCCGAGCAGGCGTTGGCAGCTAAAGATATAAAGGCGATGAGTGCAATCGTAACTAGATTGGCGGAACCAGTTCCACAACACGTAATTACGTGTCAGACAGCAGGTGAGGTGTGGAGTCGACTGCACAGTATATATGAACGTAGTGGAGAATCATCACTGATGCTACAACAGCAGCGATTTTTTGCCCTGAAATTTGAGGATGACATGAGTGTCGCGGCCTTCATCTCCAAGGTGCAGGAGCAGCAGCAGACCTTGAGACGACTCGGAGAAGCTGTAACTGATAAGATGGCAATGTCGAAGATCATCATGTCACTTCCACAGAAGTATGCTCACTTTGTTAGTGCGTGGGAATCGTGTGCAGAAGAAAAACAAACTTTAGACAATTTAACAGCACGGCTCTTAGTAGAAGAAGAACGGTTAAGTAATAAGTGTAGCAGTAAGTCCGAAGTAAGTGTAGCATTGTTTTCCAAAAATCAGAAAGGGAAAAATAAAGGTAATTATAAATGTTTTTTATGTAACAAGCCAGGCCATTTTAAGAAAGATTGTAAGCTTAAAAATGTGTGTTTTAACTGTAATAAGCCAGGTCATTTTAAGGAGCAATGTAAAGTAAATAAAAATAATAAGGATAAAGATAATAATAAGAAAACAGAGAATGCTTTTGTGTCCACAGTTTTAGTTAGCGCAAGTGACAGTTTAGTAGACAAAAAGTGGTTGGTTGACAGCGGTGCTAGTCACCATATGACTCATTTAAAAGAATTGTTTTGTGAATATGAGAGGTTATCCACTCCTAAAGCAGTAATTATAGGTGATGGACGAAAACTAAATGCTCTAGGTATAGGAAAAATTAATATGATGGCATTTGATGGTGACAAATATGTTAATTGCTCCATAAACAATGTATTGCATGTTCCTGAATTGAAGGTTAATCTATTTTCTGTAGGTAGTGTGGTATGCAATGGTTTTCAAGTTAGTATGACAAATGATAAGTGTATATTTTCAAAGAATAATAAGGTGTGTGCTATTGCTAATAAAGAAACAAGTTCAAAGCTGTATATAATGGATTTTAAGACAGAGTTTATGCAAGCTAATGTAGCTAAACTGGAGTTGAGTGAATGGCATGAGAGGTTAGTGCATCAGAACTATAGGGCAGTTAAACGTATTTTAAAAGAAAATAATATTGATTTTAGTGGGTCATCAACAGACACATGTACAGCTTGTGTACAAGGCAAACAACATAGATCACCATTTAACAACAGTAGAAGTACTACAAGCAAAACAGGCGAGTTGGTGCATGTTGATTTGTGTGGGCCAATGGAAATAAAATCAATAGGAGGGTCAAGATATTTTCTTTTGTTAAAGGATGATTTCTCAAACTATAGGACAGTATACTTCTTAACTCACAAGTCGGAAACTGCGGAAAAGATAAAAGAATTTATTAGGAAGGCAAAAACATTAAACAATACAGTATGTACACTTCGTAGTGATAATGGAACAGAATTTATTAACAAAGAAATGAAAACTTTATTGGCAGAGCATGGAGTAACACATGAGACTACAGTACCTTATTGTCCAGAGCAAAATGGAAAAGCTGAAAGGGATATGAGGACCTTAGTTGAAGGAGCACGAACTTTGTTACATGCTAAAAGAATGGACAAAGTATTCTGGGCTGAAGCTGTTAACACAGTTGTATTCACTCTGAATAGAACTTACCATAGCAAAGAAGAAGGAAAAACACCCTTTGAATCATGGTCAGGGAAGAAGTTTGATGTAAATGGTCTACATGTATTCGGTAGTGAAGTCTTTGCACACATACCAAAAGAAAAGAGGAGGAAATTTGATGCAAAAGGAGAAAAAGGTATTTTTGTAGGTTATGGAGAATACACTAAAGGATTTAGGATCTATTTTCCGGGGAAGAATGCAGTGGAAATAGTGAGAGATGTTACATTTGTAAAGAAACATGATAAACCTGAAAGAGAAGAACAAGAAGAAGAATATATATCTCTAGATATAGAAGAAAATCTGAACAATGAAGAATACCAGTCTGAGACGGATACGGAAGGAAGTGCATGAAGATTGTCAGGTAAATGACAATATGATGCAAGAAATAGAATATTTACAAGAGGAAATTTTAGAAGAAGATGAAGAAACTCAAGAAATAACAGACAGTATGCTGGGAAACACAGAAAATACAAGTAGAACACGCTCTAGAAAAGTACCTAACTGGTTGAATGATTATGAGGTTGGTTTTATAAGCATGCATAATGAACCTAGTACTTTTAAGGAAGCCACAGAGTGTGAAGACAGAGAAAATTGGATAGAAGCAATGAACAAAGAAATAACTACATTGAAAGGAAACAATACATGGACTGAAGTAGCGGAGCTGCCTAAAGGAATAAAGGCAATAAATAGCAAATGGGTTTACAAGATAAAAGAAAATCCTAATCAAGAAATCCAATACAAGGCCCGATTAGTTGCTAGGGGATTTGAGCAGACTGATATGGATGGTGCAGAAGTTTATGCCCCCGTTGCTAGTTTGACGACTCTCCGAACTTTATTGGCTGTAGCAAACAGGAAGAAACTTCCAGTATACCAGATGGATGTCACAGGAGCTTTTCTTTACGGTGACATTGATGAACCTGTATACATGAAACTACCTGATGGCGGAATAGGTAAATTAAATAAATCTATATATGGATTGAAGAAAAGTCCTAAATATTGGAATAGAAAGTTTAACGATTTTATGTGTAGTGATGGTTTCCTAAAATCAAAGAATGACCCTTGTTTGTACTTTAGATGCTGTAGGGAGTATTCTATTTATGTGCTTATTTTTGTTGATGATTTATTATACTTCAGTGATAGTGACAGTCAGATCAGTAAGTTTAAGGAGAAGTTATGCAAGAACTTTGCTATGAAAGACTTAGGTATGGCTTGTAACTACTTAGGGATTAGCATTGTGCAGGATATAGAAAAAGGAAAGACTTTTATAAACCAGAAAGAGTATTTATTAAAAGTATTAAGAAAGTATGGGATGTCTGATTGCAAAGCTTGTAATTTACCTATTGATCAAAATTTTAAGTTTGAATTGTTAAGAAGGGATAAGTCTGAAAGTAAAGAAATTGAATTTAAATGTAGACAAATAATTGGAAATTTATTATATGCTTCTAATGCCACAAGGCCTGATTTGTGTGTTGCAATTGGTTTCTTAAGTAGATATCAGCACTGTGCCAGTGTGTTACTATTGAAATGTTTACAACGTGTATTAAGATATATAAAAGGTACAGTAAATCTGTCATTGGTGTATGATTGTAATGGTAATGATAAATTGGAGGCTTATGTCGATGCTGATTGGGGTGGAGACACAAAGGATAGGAAATCTACATCCGGATACATATTTAAGGTATTTGATTGTATAATATCTTGGTGTACTAAAAAACAATTATGTGTATCATTGTCATCCACTGAAGCAGAATATGTAGCACTGTGTTTAGGTATTGTTGAGTCATGTTGGTTAAAAAATTTGTTATTAGATTTTGGATTTAAATTGGAAGTAAAGATTTATGAGGATAACCAGAGTGTTATCAAAATAGCAGAAAATAATTTCAGTAATAAGAGGCTTAAGCATATTGATATAAAATATCACTTTATTGTTGAGAAATTAAATGATGGTTGTATAAGTTTATCCTATGTTAGTAGTACTGATAATCTTGGAGATATGTTTACAAAAACATTAGGAAGACAACTGTATGTTAAACTTAGAAGTAAGGTTTTAAAATAGTTTTTACATTAAGGGGGTGATATGTAAGTAAAGGTTAACTTAATAAGGGGTTGTTAGATTTTGAGTTAATTTAGAAGTCAATATTATTAAATGTTTATTTGGTTTGTAATTGTGTTAAGGTGTTCTTTCTGTTATTAAGGGGAAGCTATCTTTGATTTTGTTAAGGGCCATATATGTAGAGCTGTATTAGTTTATATAATTAATTCAAATTAAGTGTTGAGGGGGTGTGTTAAAGATACTGTATTAAGTGGCAACACTTATTTTGATTTATAGTCATTAAAGTTGTTACGTTGGCAACTCTCTCTCTCTGCCGAACGCTGTCATGGCCGCTTGTGTAATTCCTTTTCACCTAAATAAAAATTCATTGTGAGAACTCTGCTAACTGCTTTCATTTCCTGAAGTCCTAATAACTATGCATTGCGTGTCAGATTTTTCTTATTCTACTTAGATCTCCCACAGAGTAAGCCACCAAGCTTTATATTACATATAAGTAGGTAGTTATTGCCGCCAATGTACAATCTTCCTAAATATAATTTGGTTACTGTTTTGTACAATAACTACTACCAGATCATGACTATTACAAATAAAGTTTAAATCTTTCTTAATTTTAAATAATATGTTCAATTTACTTTTTTAATTTGATAAATATTGAAGACTAAAATTATCAAGTATCTTGTCACTTTTAGTCGTGGTATATGGGGTGGCCATCGTAGGATAAAGGCGCCCTCAATTTATCCAGACTCTTTTTTGCCAAGCTGTATATCTAATTAAAATAATCTATATATTATACAAACCTATAAACTAAAACCTTAAAAATAAATAAATATACAAAACCCTTAATCTAAAAGACCGCTACCAGTAGGCAACGTTCCCAAAATGCTGGCTGCATTGCCTCGCTGAATAGCTATACTCAGCCTTTGGGCCAGGTACAGACCAGCATTTCAGTCACTTGTACTCATAATTTAAACAGCAACATTGTCTTCAAACCGTCAATGTCAAATAATTAAATAATAATGTCAATGTCAATTTGTCAATCTGAATCTGAATTGATTGAACTTGCTTGAAAAGAAATTCCGTCGTCTTTCGTCGTTCATCCGCGATTGGATTGTGATTTCAGGCCCTATTCCTCGGAATTAGATTTGAGAGCTTCTTTATAATGGCTTTCAGAACAACTGCCGTTGCTTGTAGTGAGTACAACACAATCTGTTTATTAATTCGCTCTATTTGTGTGGTTACATTATTGTTATGTAACTTTGTATTTATTTCCAGACAATATGAAGAGATGGGCCTACAAGATGGCTGGATTTAACAAATACGGTATGTTTAATAATTCTAAGTATCTATATGTATGTTTAGCTGATTGTTGCCCTAAATAATCTATGGAAGTCAGACTACTTATGATGCCAATGGCATGGCATATGACTGACAAGTTATTTAGAAGACTGCATTCATAGAACCAACAGCCACTTCCTTCATTAAATTTGTTTGACAAAGAACTTATGCCTATCGGTACTTATGGTCTTACGGCTGTGTAGGTATATCTAGATTATGGTAACGCTCCTTAGGAACTTCAAAGCACATATTTATTACATGTGAATGATGAGGGCGTTCTACTTTTCAATTTACTTTTTAATAAATATATATTAGTCTTATGGCTGAAATGATGATGATGATGATGAAATATATATTAAATGTAGCATTAGTTACAAATTTAGTAATGAACAGCATTATGAACAAATTTTTGTTGCGACAACAGAAAAGAGACAATGCAATACAAAAGCAAGAACAATAGTATAAATCATATGTAATTTGCGGGACAGGGATAAGGTTAAATAACTACCTACTTCTATTTTGTTGAACTTAAAAGTAGATAAGTTGTACCTACTTGCTTAATTTATGTTTAAAAATTAAAAAACTAACAGGGTGTAAGGATAAATAACATCTAACACCATCTATGTAGATATCATATAAATGCATAACAATTATAAATATGTTTTTACATACAATCAAAAAGATTCTTAAGGTAAACTGGTTTTCTCACAACCTTTTCTTTATTTAAATTTAATGATATAATTAGCAAAGTATATACTTATGCTGGTTGTTAACTATCTTAAACCGTCAAATATGGCGCTACAGGCGTCCTTGCGGTTGTTAAGCCCTTAAAAGACATTTGATAGGTTTATAAATCCACCTTACATAATAACGGACAGTGACGCACAGCTACATTTCATTAAAAAATCATTTACACAAACGCTAAAATTCTTGTTTGTTTTTTACTTACTACTTAGGTACTTGATTTCTACTACTAATTACTAAAAACCTGTTCCAAGTCCTGATTCTATAAAAAACGAAAGCTGAAGAAAACCTGACTCCTAAAGAAAGAAATATGACACAAAACACCACACACACAACACAGTTAAAGTAAAAATAAAAACATTCTAACAAATGTTAAGTTATCTGTCCAAGAGTACCATACCATACCAACCAAGATTCAGAGTTAGAAAGTGCCAATAATTTTAAGATTAATCTCTACTGCCTGTTGTATTAGTAAAATAAAAATATTATTAAATTGTTTTGAGCTTTGAACATATTTTTTTTGCTTTATAGGCCTTCTTCGTGACGACGTCCTTTATGAAACTGAAGACGTTCAGGAAGCCCTACGCCGCATCCCCGCACATGTGGTAGATGAACGCAACTTCCGTATCGTGCGCGCCATGCAGCTTTCGCTCACCAAGACCATCCTTCCCAAAGAGGAGTGGACCAAATATGAAGAAGACAAACTTTACCTCTCACCTGTAGTTGAACAAGTCAAGAAAGAGAGACTAGAAAAGGAGAACTGGGAGAAGAATTATTAAATAGTAACTGTTAATTTTTGATCTAATAATATTTAAATAAATTTAGCAATGTTCAAATTGTAAATACTGTTTCACTGTTTTTTTTTATTATTTCTTAACTAAACCTGTAGATGATGTAAATAGAGAATGCAATTTTGTTTTTTTATTTAAGTACTAAGATATAATAACTTATTTGGAATAATAAAATACCAACATTTTATAAACAATTTTATTAAATTTACAAAGTACAAAATAATAAAATACAGTAAGAAGAATATAAATGAAATCATTACAAAAAGTATGGCAACAGAGTAACATTATGGCCACTTGAAACAAAGAATAATTCGTCCCATGTGTAAAATTTATGTAAAATATGACATAAATATGTGGTCCCATTAAAATAACATTTTATAACAATAATTAGAATTTAATTTTTATTTATATATTTTGTTTTGTAGTTAAATAAATTAGGATTTAGTTATACAATCAATAATTATATTCATTAAAGAAGAATTTAGATGGCACATTTTGGGGCGCTTACATTACACCTAGTACTTTCCATGAATCATTCAGTAATGAGTAAGTAATAAAATTGTATGAATAGTTACTCAAGCCCCTCTATTATGATTGTACGGTATACAAGCTTGGTTGGTTAATATCCAACTAGTAAGACTTTTCATTGAAAAATGGCACAGTTTTAGGTGTTTACTGACTGCGCCATTAGTTTATCTTCAGTTTGGCTCTGGGTTATCTCTTACAAAAATGGACCCTTCGTTACTGTTGGCTCATATACTATCTCATGAAAAGTGCCGCGTGTAAGTGCTCCATCGCAGTGCATTTGAATTATGGAATGCATTTATTTATGCGATAATCACGCTGCGATCTGTCAAATTATAATACATTTCAAACATCCTAAATTGCAGACTATGAATTCACAACACATACATACTTATACAATTATATTCTAATTGGACCAAAAAAAGGTTTGCAAATTCAACTTCTAGCATGCACAGGTGTACATAAAATACCTTCTAATATTTAATCACCAGAGAACTGGTTTTTTGGTAGAGTACCTGTAATAATGATGTGCCTTGAGCCAATTAACAATTCCTATAACGAAAAAATTGAAAACAAATATAGGATTATACACGAAATATTCCTAAATGTAAAATAATATTGTTGACCAGACAAATAACTAATTCCGTACTCTTCAAACTACAGCTGAGTAAATAATAATAATTAATAATATAATTGAAAAGTAAGGCACAATTTAATAGTTAGGGTCAATTTCCATCCATTTTCCATCAAAACGGAAGCAACGAGAATTTTGGGCTTATATTACCACAGTAGCGAACAAAACTATGTTGGCATGTGGAACTTTTGAAAAGCTAATTCAAGAATAATGATATTTAAAAAAATATATGAATTGCATTTATGGAGGAAACACTTGAATTTCATGTCAATTTTGCTGGACATTGCATAATAATATTGAACTTTATTGCCGCAACGTTACGAACGAAGGTTGTGTGAATTCTCTAGAATTTCACGAACACAGCGTTCATTTTTAATTTGGACGTTGTAGTTGTATGGAACGCAATTCAGTACAAGCGCAAAAATTATTGCTTTTCTTTTAATGTAAATTGACTCTTAGAATACAATTTTATAATTAAAAAATGACGACAAGTAATTACTTAAAAGTAATAATCTCTAGGTACATTCCGAAATGCTTCTTCTACCCATAAAATAATTTAGTTACAATTTGAACAAGACAAGAACAGATATGTTTTAACAAATTTCAATGTATTAACCTGTATAGAATAACAGGGAGATATATTTACATCCATAGAATTGGAATTGAGATTTCTGTTATCGGTTTTACTTAAGTACTACTACGCTACGTTCTGCTATATTAATTTGGATGAAGCGGGGACAATATTGCTTAACGAGACGGCATATAATTTTAAAAAACACGATTCTTGTTGGAAATAAAAAGATTTCAAAAAGGTAAGTAAAATTATTACATTAGAAAAGCAAGTCATTCTCCCCGCTTCACATTACGAATAACATTGATGTAAGCCCTATTTCGCTAACTTGCTATAAAATTGCAGTGGTAAATTTCGGTTTGATATCTACTTATTAAACCTACCATAGGTACTTACTAAAACTTTTGTGTTGATCGAGAGAGAACACCATAGATTATATAATACGAATATAAGATCTATTATTATAAAGCCCCATACCACACAAATTCCGGTTTTGGGATAAACTCTAAGTAAAATATAATATAATTCGTGTCTGTATAAAAGGAACTATAATCTTAATCAACGGATTAAAATGATAAGCATTTTTGTTTAACTTAAAAATATTACGCGACCATAGATAAGAATATTAGGTTGTCGATGTTACAAGACTTTTGGATTAGAAGTATAGTCATCGCCACGGATATCTAAGTCTGTGAAGTCACTCGTAGTTGGGGCATTTGCGCATAGAATACTCGCATTTAAATGCTTGAAAACACGTAGATGCTTATCGGACCCTACAATTAATCTTAATGAATAAACAATACATTTTATACACCACTAAACCATGACAAAAATCATCCTGCAGCTAACTTCACGGACTTAAAGATACAGACGCGGACTAGATGTCTTGTTTACTTGACGAATATCAGAAGCCATATTTATCAGTTTCATAAAGTTGCTTACTAAAAAAACCACAAGGCGTAGACAATTTTACAAATATTTATAAATTTCATTCAAGAGATCACAATTTAAAGAAAAATAATTTTTCATAATCAATCAATAAGTCTTTAACGGCCTTTTTGCTTTGATCGATGATCCGCAATAAAAAAATACATATTTTTATAATATGGATGTATTTTATGTTGATATGACATTCATGTTCAGACCTTATTGAGAAGAAATCCTTCATCACAGCTACAGGGTTCAGTGGGTGAACTTTAAAATTAAAACGTGGCGATCACAATATAACACTACAAAACAAGGGGGTCACCAAATGGCGGACTTGGACCACCAACCTTTTTATTGCGGACCTTGAGGGACAATCAATTTATATCCTTTTTTATTTATGTCGGAAGATCGAAACTACATTACATTTACATTTTTATTATTGGTATTTGACATTTTCAAGCATGGTATCACCTACTAAGCGGACCCTGATGTCTTTTATATTTCAAAAACTGACCCCTAATCAGACTAATTGGTGATTCCTGCTATAGCCGCTAAAACTTAATAAAAAATAGATCTTGCATCGAATTAGAAAACTGAAGATCATTTGTCTGCTAACCAACATTGTTACAATATACCTATAAAAATGCAAGAAATACAAATAAATCGGCAATATTCGAGTCTTTTTGATAGCAATCGCCAATATTCGAGGCATTTTGTTAAAAAAATATACTGAAAAGTAAAAAAAAATATCCTTAATAAGACTGCAGATAAACTAAAACTATAGAAGATACATTTTTAATATGATTTTTCTTTTAGTAAACTTAGGACGGACTGCCAATCTCAGGCCGGCTTCCATAATTTATTATTCGATAATAATAATACATACTGTAACGAATAAGTGCCAATTATTTAGATTATACCGAAAACGACATATTTGGCACTGAAAATACAATTTACTTAATCATACTAGAAGAATAAAAAGACTAATAAAATAATTTATGAGCAACTTTACAAAGAACTTAAACTTATATAATATGGCAAGTAGACTGTTCAATATTGATATGACATAATATATTATGTATATTTTTTAAACAGTATTCATAGCCCAATATTTACTCAGCCCAATATTTACTTATAATATGTAGTAGGTAGGTATCATGTAAAATCTATCTAGAAAGACAATTAGATAAAAAAATAATCTGTACAAATAGGTACGAGAAATGCAAATATGTATAATTTTTTACATGTTTATATACATCATTGGCAACTTTGATTCCGATTGATATTTTTGTTCTTTGGAAAACATTATTCGAGATAAATTCGTGAGAAGAGAAGTCCTTATAGTTCTTCATCCCCTATTGCTTCAAACGCATTGTTCTCTACGCATTCTCTACCGGGCTTAAAAGAGACGGTGGCAAACTTTTCTGTTAACTTCTGGACAGAAAATATTTCTCTTGAACTACCGGAATTGTAGGAATCACCATTCTGAAACGATCGTTCATCATTATAATTATTTATACATATAAACATGACGGACAATTCACACACGTATACACACCTCAAAAGAAAGAACAGTGACACCCCTAGAAAATATTACACATTTCACAAAAACTGCCAAACAAGGCAAAGTAAAGGCATTTACAGCTTGAAAGACCTCAATGGTATGAGATACGAGACAAATTATCATACTCAGTAGAATTTACGCTTGATCCCCAACCTGCCTCAGTTACATTTTTGCTCAGAGATGATCCCTTGGAGGAGAAAAGCCTTATTTATTAAGGCCAAAGACTAATCACCCTCACGTATGCAGATGACGTCGTCCTTTTCCACTCAAAAACGAAGTGATATTGTCGTACAACTAAACATTGGCCTCAAGCAAACAGGCTTCGAAATTGGATTTAATGAACATATCCTCGCCCTTCTATTAATTAACTAGTCTACTATATTAGATTGTACATAGTTATATAATACTCACAGTAGAGCTCAGCGTGTCGCTAGAAGAGGACGGCGTGATGACTTGGCTGGAGCCGTCGCGACGCAAGTACGTGAGACTGCCGCGCTTACTGCACCGCGGCGATGCGGGACCCACGCCCTTTTTCTGTCGCATTAACTCGTCTACTATTGACTGAAAATGACTTTCAAGTTTAGTTAGAAATTAAAATTATTATAATGGAAAAGGTGTGGGGTGGAAAACAACGCAATGTGTATCTGTGTGTGTTCAAAGGAACTTTTCCAGCACGAGCATTTATGTGCCCATCCGGTGTAAACTTCTAGAACAGCGCTTATGCATGACCTAAAATTTGGTCCTGGTCTGGTCATTTCTGCGTCCATTCAGGGTCTGCGTTCACGGCACGAGTCATGAGCACGACGTATGTGGGCGATTTCGTCCATGTAAAGCTCAGCCAAATTTCGTCACTAAGATTTTCACCTGAGTCTGGGTGCAAGTTACATTACATAGACCTACCAATTCATTGACCTACTTATTCGTTTAAAGACGGTAAGTATAATAAATGTGATGCGACAGTTTTCGTCAAAAAGTTGTTTTATTCGAAGGTATAAAGTTTTGCTTATGTTTCGTACAAAACCATGTGCATATTTTTATTAGACGATTTCACATTTATCAATCTTGACCTGCCACATGTTATGTAATATGTATTACCTGCAAACAAACGCTGATGAATGTTGCGTGCTCCGACCGCAAGGTTATCCATTTCAAATTATCCTTACTTAAAAGATATTCAAACGATAACTCGAAGTTTCTGTTCGAATCTTCGAGAAGTGATCCGTGACCGTTTTGAGTTTGTGACCTTTCAATCTGCAATGAAAGGTTCCAATGTCAAATAAAAGCGAGTTATGCATTGTGGTGAATTAATCAAGAATTGTTTATAATTTAAAACAGGTTAGACTAAAAATCGTCCAATCTTATATCACTACATAGTATAAAACAAAGTCGCTTTCTCTGTCCCTATATCCCTATGTATGCTTAAATCTTTAAAACTGCGCAACGGATTTTGATGCAGTTTTTTTAATAGATAGAGTGATTGAAGAGTGAGGTTTATATGTATATTGTACCCGTGCAAAGCCGGGACGGGTCGCTAGTCTAATATAAATTATAAATAATTCTTCATTATTTCGGCACAACACTAACACTAGCACTAACACATTTTTATATACACGTATATACCTAGTAGGTAACTCACTGTATGTAAGGTAGTGATCCTCCAGCACCTCATCCTAGTTACTTTGTATCTCTGTTCCCTGGGGGGCTGCGTTGAACTGAGAAGGGTGAGTTCTTTAGACGCTAGCGACACTCGCACGCGACACGTGCCTTCGGCCGCGCCGTCCCACACGTTGCACGACTCCGTCACCGCCTCACCCGCTGGTATCCGACCGTAGTGCCGAAGCGACTTCGCTAATTCAACATACTGTAAAGACCATATTTTTATTAAAAACTAAAGATAAAAAAGTCAGCGGTTTCTCGTGTGGTATATTAAATAAAAAATAGCTTCCTATTTTATGACCTTAGGTTGGTGAAAACTTTGTGGCAAATATTAAACTCAGGCAATCAAACAAGTGCCGCTTGGTTTCCAGCCTCAGAATAGAACCACCCCTACTCATCCTGCGGGTGTCGTAAGAAGCGACAAAGGAAAAAATCTGGAGGATGGGTAGCAGCATCCTACTATGTAATAGCAACCATCTGCTTCTGCGATCGCCAACCCGCTTGCCCAGCGTGGCGATTACGGGCAAACACCTACTAATGAGCGCACAAAATAAGTTATGTGTATGAGAAGAGGCCTATGTCCAGCAGTGGACTGATACAGGCTGTGTAGGTAGGTAAGCAAACAAGGCTCAGCAGTTTACTCTAAACATTACCGAAAGACGTTTCATAATAAACATACACAAAATAAGGGAATTTCTGATATAAAAATAGTTGAATTAGTAGACTACGTTTAATGGTCTGTTTGTCAGCTTTTCCTTAATCATATAAGTAGGTAGAATAGGAGCACCGTTGGTAACCCGTAACCAGGTAAACAGTAGGTTTTGCTAGGATTTTTTCCTGTAAGAAACAGGAAAAGAATCAAGGTGACTCTTTAATTCGGCGATTTGGTAATATAAACGAAATCCTTACGACCTTACACAATATTTGTTCAGACTCAGAACAATGTGCCTAATAAATACTGTACCCAGATAGATTAGAGCAAAAACATCCTAATCAGTTCAACTTTTTATATACGATATACACATAGGTAGGTACAAATTATAAGATATGATTCACTTGTTAACGTTTTCATCGTAAATAATATGGTTTAGTCAACAGTGCCGTCATAATTACGAAGAATGGGCGTATCTAACATTTTTCTCGAAAATAATTTTATTTAAAATAAATTAGGTACATTCCGACCAGCAAAAAGATCTTTAACTTTATGTCTTTGCAATAAAGCTTAATTCAACTTAAATCCAGGCAATATTGTTAATTTTTTTTGCTAATAGGTGCCCGAAACTTCATTATACCTAAATCAAAATATCAAACAAGTTTTATTTTTTCTTTATCAATTTTTGCCTAATTTCTTTGAGGATTACAAGCGTGATGTTATTATCGAAGGCTCATGCTGTCAAGTGCAACATAATAAGGATTGAAGGATTAGGCTCAGATAGCATATTGGACCGAGACAAGTGGAAGGAGGGAGGGGAGGCTTTTGCCCTACAGTGGGACGAATAAGGCTAAATTAAATAAATAAATAAGTGCAACATGGATCTACAAAGTTAACAAAACCCAATGTTACATACAGTTTATTTTAATCTAATAAACAAACAGTTCATTTAATAATGCCTGATATGTTTAAATATCATAATAAGTACGATTACAAAACCCTCTCATTTGACCCAGCATTCTTCACAGATAAAGATGTTTACAGTAACTCATATTGTAGGTTCATGTAGTCACCACACAGTATCAATTTGAAAGGCAATTAAGATGAGGATCAAGGATACAATATTACAACCTTTACATAATACACTACTACATACATATAATACTTCATATAAAACAGCACTAGCCTAGTGGTATGATCGTCGACTGACAAGCCAGTGGTCTAAAGTTCTATTCCAAGGCACGCACCTCTTACTTTTCGTAAGTTATATGCGTATGATAAATTAATTATCAGTTGCTAAAGCGGTTAGGGAAAACATTGTGATGAAACCAGCACACCTTAGAGATTTTTCAATATTGTGTAAAGCCATGTTAGAGGCCTATGGGCAGTTTAAACTCTGACTCCAGGTTGTTCATCAACCATATGGTAAGAAGAAGATACTGAAGGTACAATAGGTACAATAGATAATATATATAATTATAGATAGGTTGTCTCAGGCTAGCTCACCTACCTCTTTCTTTTGCTTCTTAGATTCATGGGTTGAAAGTATTTCTTTAATTTGTGGATCAACAGTTATCCATCCCAAATCCACATCTTCAATTATTTGTAGATACAAAAGATCTAAGGACACCCTGTCTTCCATTAAATCTATATCAAAACAGGGATCCCAATAGCTACAACAAACAACATATTAAATTATAGTTTTTTTTTATGTTATGGTAAGAGTAATAAATGCAGAGAGTATTAATAATAATTGCAACATTTGGTAAGTTATTAAGTATAATAATTTCTGAATACTAAGACATATGTTATAAAATTAAAATTCTCTTTTATAAAATCAAACTAAGTTTTAGGCAAATAATTAAATAAAAGTTAACAAAATACCAAATTTTAGCATTTACATTGGAATGTGAACAAGCATAAAATGCATGGGATGCTTATTGACCACTTTGTAAATTTAGTTAAAACAATTATAAATGCAACTACAGTTAACTTCACCGAGACAATGTTCTGAAGCATATTATACAAATCATATTATACAATTAAATACTTATAGTACAACATTACCTTTTTCTTAACACAATCTTATCTTCAGGCCTGACATATTTTTGAGATATGTACGGAGATTCATATTCTTCAAGTTTTTTTAATGCTGGTTGCCCATCTTTCGCACAACTCCAATTAAACAGATATAATGAAAAATACTTCACCAAATCTTTTGAAAGGTTAATATAATTACAAGCAATATCTAATATTGTGTTTGATGAATCAGTAGATGATACTGATAGTGGTATTCTATATCCATTCATCAAGGATATTTCAATTTCAACTTCATGCATTTTAACACAATGTGTTTCTTGTTGTGCGGAAAACAGGAATGTTATTAATAAGTCTGAAGTTGTTAGCAAAGGATTCTGGCCAACTGGAACAAAGATTACATATTATAATTAATATTTTTGCTTACACAGAAGTGTATCTAATATAGTAAGTGTACCTAGTTGTATTAAACTATCACCAATTAATTAATAATCAGAGATGTTGTGGTTGTTTGATTTATTATGTAGGTAAACAATATAACAACTCAACTTACCTAGTTGCATATATTTTTCCAACAAGATTCTCCTTTCTTCTAGCTGAGCACTTGTTAAAAACAACTTTTTGGGAGGAAACTGTGGTAATTTGACATAAGGATTCTGTGCTTGTAACTGCTCATGAAGACTGAGCAGCTGTTTGTACCGAGCAGTGCAGTGGAAGACACCATCAATATGAATGTTGTAGCCCTAAAACAAAGTTATCCATAACATCATAATCATAATAATATTATAAGTACCTACAAAAAAAAGTTATACGAGTACAACAAACGTGAAAAATTTAATTTTAATTTTTGCGACAATACTTACTAATCTAAGTACTACTAATTCAGCCAGAAATACGTAAAATAATATATTTTAAAGGAAAATTACCGTATACGAGATCCCATTGTCATCATGAAATTGTTGCGAATCAGGAATAGAAAAATGCATGTTTTATAATAACAATGGATGCATAATATTTACAATCAACTTTTAGTCAAGTAACACAAATTTTAACTCTCAAAATATGTTCAAAGTTGATGATTTCGCCCACTTTTTACAATGCTACTAGTCCAAGACCAAAACACTCACAAATTACACTGATTACACACAGTCACGTCACAGTCACACTGACACAATGTCTAATGTGTCAGGGTGTGCGGGTGTGTGTGAATGTCTGTCATTTTCATTTGACTCCAAAGATTTAAGGGGGTATTACACTATGATCTTTTTACGAAATCTATTTAGTAAAAAGGAAGATGTAATTGAAGAAAGAGCGAATCGATTCCGATTTAGAACGAAAAGAAGGTCCCGACGCACTACTTCCTTAAATTGTATACACCTATTACACTATTCACTTTTTACAAAATCTATTTAGAAACACTCTTAACATCAAAAAGAAGCCAGTGATAACACTAGACCAAAAAGATTGTTGTTGTTAATAAAGTTCGCCAAATGGCAGGCAAAGACCAAAAAGAATTCGACGACTCGCAGTAGGCATGAGATAATACTCGTAAAATTAAATACCAGGTATCGAATACCAGGTTTAAAATACTTGAATGTATTTGGAAGTATTCGGGCCAGTTAGTAGTTCGTAGGTATTGTATCGTAGGTATCAAGTATTATTAGTATTTACCTACAAGTAGGGTGTTGGGCGCGGACAGAGCTCACAAACACCAGAACCAAAAATAAATACTTTAATACTTGCAAGTAGGTATATATCTCACATACCAGGGCGCCGTACTTTGAAGCAAAGCCGGTATTACACCAGAGAGTAATATACTGGGCTTGTGCCGATGCGATGATCGAAAGCAGGTACCTAGTAGTTAGTAGGTACCCAGTGACTTACCGTAGGTAGGTATACAAATTTATTTATCGATATAAGTTGTCGACTAAATAGTTACTAAGCACTGATAGCCCAGTGGTATGACCGTCGACTGACAAGTCAGAGGTCTCGAGTTCGATCCCAAGGCGCGCATCTCTGACTTTTCGTAAGTTATGTGCGTATTATAAATTAATTATCAGTTGCTAAAACGGTGAAGGAAAACATCGTGATGAAACCAGCACACCTGAGAGATTTTTCAATGGTGTGTAAAGCCATGTCAGAGGCCTACGGGCGGTTTAAATTCTGACACCAGGTTGTTCATCAACCACACGATAAGAAGAAGAAGAATAGTTATCTGTAGAAGTATCGACAAAAAATTAAAAATTAAGATATAAAATATGTTTATCCTCATAATCGGCCCGCGCATATATAATTATTTATTTATTTTATTATTATTTGTACACACAACATAATATATAACAAAATAAGGCATTAGGTACAGCTTGGCAAAAAAGAGTCTGGATAAATTGAGGGCGCCTTCATCTTTTAGATTGCCACCCCATATACCACGACTAAAATTGACAAGATACTTGATCATTTTAATCTTCAATATTTATCAAATTAAAAAAGTAAATTGAACATAATTAAAATTAAGAAAGATTTAAACTTTATTTGTAATAGTCATGGTCTGGTAGTAGTTATTGTACAAAACAGGTATCATTGTACATTGGCGGCAATAACTACTTATATGTAATATAAAGCTTGGTGGCATGCTCTGTGGGAGATCTAAGTAGAATAAGAAAAATCTGACAACGCAATGCATAGTCCCATTATGTATTATATGTATATCTCTCAAGAGTCTGAGTATATTATTCAGACTCTTGAGAATGGTCATCTCAAGAGTTAGAATTATAGCGAGCCTATCAGAGAGTCATTTATGACTGTGGATTATGATAATAAATCATCATTATCAACAAGGGAAATTAAATAACATGTTTCATTTTAGATTTTATTAAAATACAAAAAAATAAATGTCATCATCATCAGCCGGAAAACGTCCACTGTTGAACAAAGGCCTCCCCCATTGAACGCCACAACGAACGGCAACTTGCAACATAAATCAAAATCATCAAGTTCTTTCTTCGGGCGACCTTTTCGGTGTTTTCCAGGTGTCGAAAAAATACTCTTACTTTTTTCACCTTCATCGACAATTGCTCTGATTGTATTTTCAGATTTACCTGAAATAAACAATAATAACTCTGTATTAACTCTATTCTTAAGTTTCAAGTATCAATTTAAACAGTTTAACTACACGCGATTCGTCGAAAAACAAAACATAACCTCAATAATTATTTGTACACAAGACGACAAAAACTGGTGGTACAGCTATCAGAAAGTAAATATATCGACTTAATTACATTCTAGAAGAAAAATTGCATGGACTATACCTGTCATTCGAGCAGTTCTCAGGTAAACATTGTCAATTTCAGACAAAATTTGTCCGGCTTTGCTTTCGGCCAAACATCTCAAAAAACCTTGATTTATAACAGATCTTCCACTACTGCAAACGGTTTTATTCATTACGAACAACTATATCAACTAGTATTATGTAAGAATATCACACGCAAATTACACGAATCTTTTAAATTTTAAAGAAAATTACTTGCACTACGTAAAGATGACAAGGAAGCTACTTGCAGTTGACAAATAAAACAGTGTTGTCATTATTATAATTTTTTAGTTCCAACTGTCACCGTCTCAGACTCTTTTTTGCCAAGCTGTAAGGCGATGTACAGGATGATGCTTATTCCAAATGGAATTTCTTCCAGCACACCCGCGATAGGAGAAAGTGATTTGAAAATGTAGACTCAGTGTGTAAGATAAACTATAATTACTAAAAACTACAACTTATATAAGTATAATACCTACTATATTGTATAACTACATAATATATAATATATTGAATAAAAGACACAATATAATTATGATATGATACAAATATTATGATAAATAATTGGTATTTACTCAAAGTACGAGTATTTAATGGGTAACTGCCCATCTCTAAATCATCTAATTCGTAAAAAGAGACCTTCTAAATCGAAACGTCAATTACATCTTCCTGTTTGCTTAAAAGATTTTCTAAAAAGTGAACAGTGTAATAGCTGCTCCTAGTTCCTTAGTGACTGTTGGTGCATCGCTACGCAATTTGCAACCCTATGTAGTTCTACTACGACTGCAAGTTGTCTGTCCTATTTAAGCTTCTAAATAGTGTAGTGTAATCGCTGGCTTTCGATTTTCCGTTTGTTGTTTCTAAAAAGATTTTGTAAAAAGATCATAGTGTAATACCCCCTTTAGTATTCTATCACTAGAATGCATACATGTGATAGAATATCGGTCTAAAAAGAAAACTACCTAAAATCAGCGGTGTCAATATTTTTATCGAGTTTTCCTTTTTACAGAAATGAACAATCAACTTTCTGCGATTTATTTACGTTTGATGATATATTTATTTAGTACCTACAGCTTGGCAAAAAAGAGTCTGGATAAATTGAGGGCGCCTTAATCTTTTAGATTGCCACCCCATATACCACGACTAAAATTGACAAGATACTTGATCATTTTAGTCTTCAATATTTATCAAATTAAAAAAGTAAATTGAACATAATTAAAATTAAGAAAGATTTAAACTTTATTTGTAATAGTCATGGTCTGGTAGTAGTTATTGTACAAAACAGATATCATCCAAATTATATTTAGGA
Source organism: Protodeltote pygarga (assembly GCA_936450705.2). Classification (NCBI taxonomy): domain Eukaryota; kingdom Metazoa; phylum Arthropoda; class Insecta; order Lepidoptera; family Noctuidae; genus Protodeltote; species Protodeltote pygarga. The sequence continues at coordinate 5,039,869 of OW388249.2, read as the reverse complement.
AGATTGTACATTGGCGGCAATAACTACTTATATGTAATATAAAGCTTGGTGGCATGCTCTGTGGGAGATCTAAGTAGAATAAGAAAAATCTGACAATGCAATGCATAGTCCCATTATGTAAGTACGTAATCGCTATCATTCAGACTCTTGAGAATGGTCATCTCAAGAGTTAGAATTATAGCGAGCCTATCAGAGAGTCATTTATGGATTGTGGATTATGATAATAAATCATCATTATCAACAAGGGAAATTAAATAACATGTTTCATTTTAGATTTTATTAAAATACAAAAAAATAAATGTCATCATCATCAGCCGGAAAACGTCCACTGTTGAACAAAGGCCTCCCCCATTGAACGCCACAACGAACGGCAACTTGCAACATAAATCAAAATCATCAAGTTCTTTCTTCGGGCGACCTTTTCGGTGTTTTCCAGGTGTCGAAAAAATACTCTTACTTTTTTCACCTTCATCGACAATTGCTCTGATTGTATTTTCAGATTTACCTGAAATAAACAATAATAACTCTGTATTAACTCTATTCTTAAGTTTCAAGTATCAATTTAAACAGTTTAACTACACGCGATTCGTCGAAAAACAAAACATAACCTCAATAATTATTTGTACACAAGACGACAAAAACTGGTGGTACAGCTATCAGAAAGTAAATATAACGACTTAATTACATTCTAGAAGAAAAATTGCATGGACTATACCTGTCATTCGAGCAATTCTCAGGTAAACATTGTCAATTTCAGACAAAATTTGTCCGGCATTGCTTTCGGCCAAACATCTCAAGAAAACTTGATATATCCTTGATCTTCCACTACTGCAAACGGTTTTATTCATTACGAACAACTATATCAACTAGTATTATGTAAGAATATCACACGCAAATTACACGAATCTTTTAAATTTTAAAGAAAATTACTTGCACTACGTAAAGATGACAAGGAAGCTACTTGCAGTTGACAAATAAAACAGTGTTGTCATTATTATAATTTTTTAGTTCCAACTGTCACCGCCTCAGACTCTTTTTTGCCAAGCTGTACATTGTACTATTTTATAGAAAAAAATATGTGCTCGCTATATTAGACAGTAGCACCGCTGATTTTAAGTACTTCTCTTTCAAGATTGATATTCCAGCACACGTAACAATTCCAGTTCGATAAAACATTTTCTTTGCAGCTCGTAGGATCAGCTCCTATCAATTTATTTAAATTGGCAGCACCACATTCTTAAACGTCAATCAGCTGTCGAAATATCGATGTTTTATTTTGATTTTTTAGCAAATCATCTATTTGCGAGATTTCTGAGTGAAGTAGTTTGATCATTGATAAAGTAAAATAACACGTATAAATTGTTTGGAAGGTATTATTACCTATTTTTGATGAAGCAAAATAGCTATACTCCATACTCTATTAAATACGAACATTAAATTCTACCGACCGGTTAAAATGCCGAATAAAATACCGGTCATCACCATCCAAAGCGACTGGAACGATGTTGTCAGGTAAATTTCTATGTAATTTTCGATATGGACAAACCACACCTTCCCAGTCCCCAAACGGCACCAATACCCCCAAAAACGAGGCAAAGGTGTTGACACACACCCATCCACACTTCGCTTGTTAAAAGTCCAATTTATCAAGGGGCTACTTATGTTTTACCATTACCTAAGTTCGCCAGCACTTATTACCCTATGCTAAATTCACCCGTCCTACTTGACTTCTTAATTCAGACAATAATCACATTTCGAAACTGAATCAGTAAGCATCCTGATCCTTGTTTGTCAACTGAATTTAGTGTAATAATTAAGCAAAGCCTAATAAGAAAAACCTAGTAGTCAATTACTCAGTATTCTCAGCAAACCTGTGTGCAACCATTGACCTTTAGTTTACCCTTTATTAAAATTTGGTACATTATGTGAATAGGACAAATTCTTTTTTTTATATCTCTTGCAGGTTACCCAAAGGTGAAGCTTGGATATCTTCCAAAATATTAAATGAAGTTAGTATTCATGACAAATTAAAAACTGTATTGAGTGATGGAAAGATTAAAATAAATTTCTCAGATAATTATCAATACATATCTCATGGGCCCTTGAGTTTGGTAGTGAAACATATTGCCTCTGATTTGAAAGTGGCGTTTGTGGCACCTACAAAAGCTCATAAAATACACACTAAAGCAGTTTTGTCTGTGGCTGTTGCTGAGAATGCATTGGCTGTATCATCTTGTGAAGACGATAAACTTGTAGTTTGGGATAGCAGAACAAGTAGGTATTAGTTGTAATGGTAAGAATAATATCATAGTTGATGTTAACAATACCTCCTAACTGTATAATATAATTGTTAATTTTATAGTAGAAGGAAAAAATGTTACACATCTAGTCAGTGTACTGGATTAATTATTAATTTTAATGAAATGTAGGTAGTGTAAAATAATAAACAGATAAGTAAAAATTATGTCAAATGTGAATCTAACTATCATCTATAATAGATGATATTAACAAAATTATTATAACAAAATAAATAAATTTGATGAATCGGGAGGTATTGTTACTTCAACAACCATATAATAGAAATGTGATCATATTAAACAAGTGTAACTTGAACCCAATCCTATTTTAATTATGCAAAAGTTGCTAATTCCTAAATCAGCCAGTAATGTGTGTAATGGCACACACTTTTATAGTAACTTTTTAGGATTAGTAGGACTAATTAAGATTAGGTTCATATTTCTAGAGCAATCTCATCGTCTGATATTCTAGTAAATATAATATGTAAAGTTTAATTTAGCTAGACTTTCTTAAAGTACTTTGATAATGTTGACTACTGTGAAAAATGTATTAATTTTCAGGCGATGTTACTCTACAATTAAAAGGTCACGGTGGTCCAGTTTACAAATGCAGATTTTTTCCATCTGGCATTGTGGTGTTGTCTGCTGGAGCTGATGGCTCCTGCAGGATTTGGTCTGCTGAATCGGGTATAAATCCAGTCACATTAAAGGGACATTCTATGGCCATTTGTGATATTTGTATCATTGAAAAAGGAAGAAATGTTCTTTCTGTTAGCAAGTAAGACATGATTTGTAATCTTATAATAGTTAATAGACTTCCCAAGTAGTTCTAATACGTTAAAGAAATTCTCAGTTCTTTTAATTAGCAATCCTTTATTTCGACATTATTTAAGCGTGACCATTATTCCCGCTTTAGATTGTTGCATCTTATACTGGAAAAAATCCTTCTTAGTGAAAATCCTAACTCAAACCATACAAGATATCATCATATGATATAAGTTGATTCCCAACTATTTATTTCCAGAGATGGGTCTGCTAAACTATGGGATGTCGGTGAGTCCAAGTGTTTGGACAATGTTGTTGAGGGACATGGGCAGATCAACTGCTGTGCAATAGGAACTACTTCTGAAGAAGTTGAAGTTGAAAATGAGAGAGAGGTAATAACTGTTATTTCCACTTACACCAAAATTTATGTTACTGTTATGTAAATAAAGTTGACATTACAAAAACGAAAATTGTTGAAAATGTCTTAACAATATAGGTATGTTGCATTAGAAGTTTATTTTTCGAAATCGCAACACCAATCATCATCAACAATAAAATTAAAACTATAACAAACGAGTTGTGGCCAATACCTTATACTTGGGCTTTTTGTCAACAGTGTTAATGACCTTTTAAATAACCCTGAAAAATTTATGCATGATCAAAATAAAAAACGGCATAAGAACTTCCTTTTTTTCGTCAGTTAGATATAGACTTAATTACAGTATTTTTTTTTGTAATTTTTCTAGGTTGGCACTACTAACAAGCTCTTAGTAGTTGGATGTGAAAGTGGTCTAGTAGTTTGCGCTCACGTAGCCAAGAGAGCGCAACTTTACTCCAAACAGCTAGACTCTGCTTGTAATGCCATTATTGTTGTGGACCAAACTGTTATAGCAGGCTGCAGCAACGGAAAGGTACTATTTATTGTTGTTAAACTATATTAAATAAAGTGCCAATAAAGGTACAAAGATAAATAAATACGCAGAGATAAATAAATACGCAAAGACATAAAATGCGCATTGCTAAAACAAATTATTTTATCTAATGTACCTACATACAGTCAGAATCACATAAGTATCCAGTTGACTGTACCATATTTTTGTATTCAAACCCAAAATTCGTCGGTGGATACTTACTTATATCCACCGCTAACTCGGCACTCTCGGTATAAATTCAGACTTGAATAAGCTTATCTCCTTCAGTGGATACCATATTCTTTTGCTCAAAAGCGAAATTCGGTGGGTGGATACTTATTTATATCTACCGCTAACTCGGCACTCTCGGTATAAATTAGACTTGAATAAGCTTATCTCCTTCAGTGGATACCGTATTCTTCCGCTCAAAAGCGAAATTCGGTGGGTGGATACTTATTTATATCCACCGCTAACTCGGCACTGTCGGTATTAAGGCCATGTATGAACATAAAATCTGCCGCACCTTACATGCGGGCCCTGTCGACCAATGACAATGCGCTCTTAATTCGGACTTGAATAAGCTTATCTCTTTCGGTGGATACTTATCGTATTCTGGTGCTCAAAAGCGAAGTTCGGTGGGCGCATACTTATTTTTTTACACCTTCACTTTTCAATGCTTCACCTATGTTAAAAGTTAACCCAAAGCCAAGTTATATCTCTTGTCATAATACAATATTCGTTATTGCAGATAGTACTATTAAATCTCCAAGACGGTTCTGTGATAAAGGAATGGCACGAATCTGCTAGCCCCGTACTTAGCCTGACAGTTTTAATAAATCAGATGTTCCTTGTCGGCCGACAAGATGGAACATGTACCATTCTATCGCTACAAGAGGTATTCTCTAAACTTAGAGTACAATTAACTGGCTCAGATTGTGACGGCATCAGAGATTTATCTTTCAACGGCAAGTGGATATTTGCTGCATGCAGAGACACTATTGTGCGAAAATATGATTTCAATCAAGTAAATGTCCATTTTAAGTGAAAGCTGTGTTAACCTTATTTAATAAGAATATTTAAGTATGTATAAGATTGAATATACCTATCTATTGGTCATATTATCTTAGTTTTATTGACTGTGCCAAAATGCATACACAATATAATCTAACAATTTGCCTCATATTCTATTTCTGAATATATGTGGGGGGTCCATTAATTTATTACAAGTGCACATTCCACAGTATTCTGCAGATACAATCTGAAAATTAAAGGAAAATGTTTTATTATAGTATGATCTTGTCTTATTATTAATATTTTATAACATAGTTATGTAGAATCACACACTACCAATCTGTGCAACGCCACGCTAAGATTTTCAATTTCACTCATAACCTCAACAATGGCCTCATTTATAGTCAAGCTCGCCAAAGTGGGTTTGTTGCGACTTGCAGAAAACTAAAAAATAAAATAAAAAAACATAAATTCCCGTAGTACGTATTTGGTACATTCATAATATTACATTTAAGCCACGTATTCACTGAGCAACAATTGTTTATAAACTCCGTTTCAGAAACAAAATCTACGTGTTTCTGAAACAAATCATTTTGTTTCAGAAACATATAATTTTGTTTCTGTAAACACTACGTGTTTATCGGTATGTTTCGGTGCTCCCCACTTGCGGCGGAGAACACAGAAACAAATCAGTTGCGCAACAGGTGCATGCGAGTGTGGACGCGTCTAAACATTTGTTTATAAACATGGCTGTAGTGTGGGACGATGAAACTGTCTTTAAATTGATAGAACTGTTTGAGAAAAAACGAATATTATGATATTATAATATATTAACAACACTACTTCCTCGGGCGACATGACCTAAGCAACTGACTGTGTGGACGGCAGAGTTTCCGAAACATTGTTCCTGGAAACATTTACGTGATGTTTCAGAAACTGTGTATCCGAAACACTGTTGCTCAGTGAATACATGGCTTTAATCGATACCTACAGGCATATTCGACAGTATACGGGTGACAAAGTGCCTAATCTCGCCGACATAGAGCTCAAATTGCGTTGCACACTGATTCTTTATTTTTGGTAGGGGCTTAAATTAAATTATAAAAAGGAATGTAAGAACCTCAATGTTATTATATTTCTTTTCCAAACTCTTAAAATTGTATTCTGATCGCTGGTATAACTTCGTCCATAGTATCGCATCTTTGTTAATATTTTTCTTGAGTCTAATCCAATCCGCAGCGCTTTTTTTATTCCAACCGATACTCGAGGCTTCTAAAAAATAACCGTACATTAACTAATGGAGCGATATATCGCTGTCTAAGGGTAGTGTTAAAATTACCTTTTCGTTTTAATAAAGTACCAGTTTCTTTGCACGTGTTACCTATCCAATCGCTCCACAATTCTAGATTTGTAAACGCTTTTACCAAATCTTTACACCATTTGCGCAAGTCACTTTCTTTCACCATAGTGGGCCTCACTGAAAACACACTATCTATTTATAATGTCTCATAACGAGTTAGTAAATCTTATAGACGTGGTTCGTAGCCACGAATTTAGTGGTATGGGTCCAGCGTCTATATTATTCAAGTACCATACCTATCTATAATAACCAGCTTTGTGTGAGACAGATGGGATATGGGTCTATGTCTCATTTCATCTGTATGACACATTATTTATTTATTAATTAGCGAAATTTATTAACATTACATATTGTTTTTACGTAACAACTGATTCCATTTTAAAATTTAGTTTAATTTGGCGTATCGTTGTATATTGGCTATTGGAATACCACACCTAGTTTTAAAGTCAGTATAAATTTTGATAAAATACATACGTTGCATTGGTAAAGAATCTTCGCTGGGCTCGCCACGGTCATAAACTCTAGAATTGACCCAAGAGGGTGCTGTTTTACGATGAACTTCTGTAAAAACAAGCATATTTTAAGGCAAAACATTAGGCCTAGGCCACAGTAAATAAAAAACAGAGTGACACTTTAATAACGCTTGTTTTCTGACTACCAGTGCACTATATAAGTGTACAGTGTCAGATCCTGGTAAAACAATAAAACTAGGTTATCTAGAATTCTAAATACTAACTCCAACTGTTATTAATTTGTGATAGGCTTTTGTCATTATCATTACGTATGTTTATGTTTTCTGTTTTGTCATATGCTTCGGTAGTTACTGCAGTATTATCAGTTTTAACGTCGTCGTAACTGTTGGTTGAATCTGATTTATCCTTTTCTTGCTCCAGAAATTCTTCATCAGATTTATGATCAAATATTCTTGAATGAATTAGAGATTCGTCAATAGCATTTGTATCGCCCGAATTTTCTGTAATGTCTAGATCATTTGCATCAATTGTAGTACTATTATTTTCATTATCAATCGGATTTTCTTCAATAAACTTTAAATAGGCGCCCGTCTCATTAGTCATCTCTGAAATTGCAGTGCTAGTTTGTTTGTAGACTTCTGGCAACCTTTCATTTGTTTTTCTAGTATTGACTTTTTCGGTAGAAAGTATACTCTTCGTAGTTTTAATTCTGCCTTTTTCTTGTAATTTTCTATCATCTGGTTTATGTTTATATTTTGTTAATGATACGTATTTCTCATCCTGTTCAAAGATACTTCCTAGGGATGTAATTGACTTGCTAACATTTTGAGTAAGTCTGAAACTTGGCCTATCCATTAAATAACTTGGCCATGATTCATCGGCATCACCTGTTAATCAAAACCATCCCTTAAGAACAATATTTTTCAGAAGCATGTTTAATCATAATTGCATACAAAGCCAATTAATGTGCAGTAAATTAATTTTGAATATAGAAAAGATTCTGTTTTTTATTTAAAAGGATTTTTGTTCATTTTTTTTTAAAAAGCAGGATTGGAACCTGCTTGTAAATAGGAAATTGGATATTAGGATCAGATAAGCTTAAAATTGTTATTGATATAAGTAATCGAGTTGTGTTTAAATGCAACTTTCGTTTAAAAGATGTGCTAAAAATGTTTACAACTTTTTTTGCGTATAATGATACGCAAAAAAATAATAACCATACTTACTGAGTAAATGTTCATTAGGTTCAGCAAACATGACGCTAAGCTTTGAATTAGCGGTCCATAGGGTATGATCTTGTGGTTTGTTATCAGGTTCCTTTTTAATTCTAAAATTATATTTAAAGTTCGTTACAAAGCAAACTATATCTACATAGTATTTTTTAATTTATATTGTTGTGTATATATTTATATACAAAAAGTACAAAACACTTATGTGAACAAATCTGAAATACCTGGTATTGAATTGCAGAGTTTGTAAATCTGCGTTTACTAAAATAAAAATAAAAATTGTTTTAATACATTGTAAAATATTTGTATTATTCATCATAATTTGTATTATTTTATCAGCAAAATAAAAATATAGAAAAAAAGTTACCCAAGTCTTTTACAGAAACCTTTACATTTTTGCTGTCCTCGTCGCCTGTTACGTCCACGTCTGTGTCGACATTTCTATCTGTAGTAGTTCCTACTTCATCATCTGCGTCTGTGTCTCTATTACTGTTTAAAGTAGCTCCTACTTCATCATTCACGTCCGTGTCTATATTTCCATCTGTACTAGCTCCTATTTCATCATTTCTTTCTATGTATTCTAATTGGTTTTCTTTAATTATGTCAGTGTCATTGACGACATCATTCTCTGTATCTGAGCTCGGTGGAATCTCGTGCGTATCCTCTTCCACAACTTCATCCTTTGTTTCTTCGATAAAGTTACGTTTTATTTCATTGTCAATGTCTTCTGCCACTTCTTTGTTTAAATCATCTCCTAGATCCTTAGTCATGCCATCCATTGATTCTTTACTTAAGTTTTCCCTTTCTTCTTGGTTTTTATCAATCCCAGATTCCTTTATTATGTCGTCGTCCTCAGATTCAAGTGCAATTAGATCTACTATAGTATTTATTTCTTTTCTGAAATGTTCTGGATCAGACAAGATTTCCTGGATGTCCTGAGATTCATCGGTTTCTTTCATTAAACTTTGTTCCGCGATCGCTTCTGCTTCTTCATCATTTATAGAACTAGAAGTTTGGGAATCTTGGTATTCATACAATGAAAGTGGCTCGCAAATATTCTAAAATGTAATGTTTTTTTTAAATTAACCTATAATGTATCTCAGCAAGTCTTTTTAGTTTTTACTTTAGTCTTTATTTTTTTGTTAAGCCAGGTGTATGTAACAACAAAACCAACACATTTTGTCCTTTTAGGGCGAAGAAATTAAAAAATTTAACTTACCAAGACCTTTTCTACTACATCTTCTATAAAGTCCAAGACTGGACCTTCCTCTTCTTCTAAATCTATGAAATATTATAATTAGATAAATAGGTAAAGTTAGTGAAAAAAAATAAGTAAAAAAATAAACCTGTACATTTTATACTCTTTTCTCGGCGCATAATATTTTCCATAATTGTTTCTAAATGATTAGACGTTGAAAATTCGGTGTTTCTTTTGTCAACTAAAAAATAGTAAAATACATTTTAAAAAAAACAACCCGTTTTACTAATAGATAAACACGATAGGTAAGTTTAAATTTGAGTAAAGGTAAAATTACCTCTTAAATCCTCTTCCAAAAGCTTAAATGTCATATCATCGAGTATACCTGCTATCCAAACGGTAATCTGTAATATTAAATAAATACCTTATAATAGCTTTTTTTAAAGTGGAACTATAGCTATACCAAGTCTTGAAGACCATGAAGTAGTCTGTGTGTCGGCTGTTGCAGTAAGATAGAATTTTATATACCTAGGTCTACATAATTATAGAACCATAGGTAATAGGTAATATAATCATATCCCAGAAAATTTAATTTAATTTTATTTATTTATAGACTCACGCCTGTATTACCCAGAGGGGGCAAGCAGAGGTGTGCAGTACACCCACGTTTCGCCGGCTATATTATAAGTCCCACGTAATAGGGGGCGAGCCTATTGCCACTAACCGGGCACAATTCCAGACTCCGTGCTGATACTGACAATTTCCTAATGGAAAAACCCAATAACACTTTGCCCGACCCGAGGATCGAACCCAGGACCTCGTGCTCAGCAGTCGCGCTTGCTACCACTAGACCAACGAGGCAGTCACCAAAAAAATTGAAAACGAAAGTCCCAGAAAATTGTACAAAACCATTTCATTACTATCTACTAGGGATCTCTAGCGGCCTAAGGGGCGGAGGGAATGCACGACTAGGTATAATCTATAGATATCCTATACAAGGGTTTACACTACTTACTTTATTCGATATGTCTCTATGAACCAATTTACTTAGTTGATTTGGTAATATGATCTTGTTCCGACATCTTAAGATCTGCGCAATGTCATTTTCAACAATGTTTGATAGATTTTGCAAACTAAAATAGTACATGTATTTTTAGTTTCTATGTAAGCGAAAATAAAAGGCTCTCCAGGGTCGTTACCTAAGCAAAGGCAAATAACGATCTGCCTTTGGACTATGACATTTCCACAGAATCGACAGTTCGTAATAAACCGCAAAACCAGTGACGAGTGTCATAAGTAAGATCTAGGTCCTTATTTTTACAAAGAGCTCATCATCAACAATTAGAGCTACGCTCTTCTCCATGCAGCTTCTTCCAGTTCTCCCTATAAAGAGCCAATTCCTTGACCTACATAATTACGTACTTATGAGCTATGTATACGTCAATTATTAACATGATAATTATTGTAGAGTCTCGGTAGTCCATGCGGTGGTTCGTGCGGCGGGCGATTGATTTTGGACGAACTATTTCTGTACAATGAGGATCATAAAGTACGTAGGTACCTACGTACCTAACTGATTGGGGGATTACTCTTGAACTACGAACCCAATCCCAATTCTATTTATTCTACGCAAAAGTTGAATTTTGTCGGCCAAGAAATACCTAATGTACCTACGCGTAGTACATGCTTTTGCTTATTAAATAATATTGGATTGGGTTCATTGTTAGTCATTGTAAAGTCTCAGAAACCCGATAATTATAATCGGGTCGGATTATCCATAAGGCAGTGTAGGCAACTAGCTACCTAGGGGCCCCGCATCGGCTAAAAATTTTTGATCGAGGGAAAATAGATTTGCATCCTTAATGATAATAAAATTATTACTGCCTTGTCTTTTTAGGGGCTCCGAGAATTGCATTTCCTAGGGGCCTCGATACCTGTAGTTAATCCGGCCCTAATTATAATCTACACCACGATCTACAGACACCAATGTATGTAGCAAGGTTTAGTATGTTAACATACTTGGAGCTCAGATTTATATTTAATGGCGTTGCCAATTTTTTTGCAATTCTGTATCCAAATATTGCGCATAAGTTTTGTATGTCCAGTTTATTCATAGGTTTCGTGACTTCAGTTAATTTATTGTTTATATCTTGTGGGAGTCTGAAATAATAAAAAAAGAATTGACAATAAAACACTGCATAGGTATAATGTATAAAATAAATAGCTAAAGCCTCTTCAAAGCAAAGGCCTGCCATATAGAAGCCTCTCTCTCTCTCAGAACGATCGATTGATCGAGCGAGCACGCAGCTCACTGCGTGTTGGCAGAATTTTTTTTGAACTTTTCAGTCGAAAGTTAATAATTGTAGGTATCCTTTCCTTAACGGTCAGTTGCTTAGGTATATTGTGCAATATAAAATAAAGTGTTTTACTACATATAACTACTCACGGTATACCTAATGTCTTAGAGTATAGAATCTATTTTTTATATTTCTATGCCTAATGTGTATGTTCACGTCTCAAATGTGCCTATTGTTTCGTCGTATCGTATTGTGCCTCCAAACATTGAAACACAGAAATTATTAATTTGCACTATAGAGTTTATTGTAGTTTGGACGATCTCCAAACCGCACGATCGACATAACGTAATCATTATCCCACCGCACGAAAATTGTATAGCTACGAATTTTTCTGAACTAATTACCTCACTGGTGTTTGAGGTCTCCTTTGTCTTTGAAAACAATATAACGCCTCCGGTATTTTCACAATTGGTTGCTGATCCGTAACATATTGTTTCAATCTTTCTACCTAGAATATTTAAAAAGCTGTAGGTACTTAATTATAAAATTTTAGCAGGTACCTATAGGAGTACCTATTTTCAAGTTCCATAAATGGTGAAAAAGGACTCGGTTCCATTAGGTTTCGCATGTACTTAATTTACCAAATGGTAGCAGTACCTACATCTTAGGCAAAAGTCTTCGTGGTTTAGAGCACTGGAGTGTCTAAAATAAGCACCTACGTAAATTTTGAAACGCTTATGCCGTTTCACCGGTTACTGGTAGGTAAGTTCTTGTTACCTTATCTGACACATCATTTCATACGAATTCTGTTTCAATTTGTAATTTAGCTAGTAGTTAGGTGCCTATCCGTATACTGTGAAACAGGGCCTTATTAGGGTAGGTACCTACTTACTAAAGTGATTAAATATTATTGAAATTAATTTGTACCATAAATTGTGGCAATAGATCGGATTTATTTCTCCAAGTGTCAATACACTGCCGTTTAGACGGTACGGCTAGCTCAGCTATTCTCATGGAACATCTTTTTTTTTTGTTGTTTTTCAACCTTTGTGCGTTTGCTCTTTTTGGCGAATAAGTCCGTCGTGTTTGACTCAACGAAGTTTTAGGAGGGCACTCACAGTCATTGTAATTTCCTTTTCGTTTCCTGCAATTAATACCTACTAATTAAATTCTAGGTACTGATAATGTTACCTCGAAATACTTCCCGATTATCCACCGATCACCACTGAGGCTTAACTATTGGTTGTGTAGCCGTTTAAAGAATTTTCTAAACGAAGTAGGTACCTAGGTATATCACCGGGAACTTCCTTAATAATACTAAACATTTCCAAAATCTTAAAAAACCGACCACATTCGAAATTATATATTTTTTTATATAATTCCTGTAGGAATTCCTGGTTAGGTAGGTAGGTACCTATAGTCTGGCCAACGAAAGCTGTCCATAGAAAAGAGCGGTGAATTTAAAAAAATCGTCTTCAAACCCTCCTGTAAACAGTAAATTTTTTTGATACCTACTTACTTTTTTATAAAGCACTCTAGCTAGTTCTCAATCAGATAACTGATAAGTGTTCAGTTTCAATGGAGATATTTTAAATTTGCCGCCCTTTTCTATAGACTGCTTTCGTTGGCCAAACTCTAGATACACCATTTTTAAATTGCAAATTGCAATCGTAGAAATAGCGAAGTAAAAATTTCCATACACTTTCACAAGACTCAAATGCGAAACCCTTACATAGGTGCACACTTACTTAATCGGCAAAATGTTTGAATAAGTCCTTCATCATTATAGAGAACTTTGATATATTATAGGTCACATTACCTTGGTAATTTTAAATTGATAACATCGTATTTGTCTTTCGTATTCTTTGGTACTGGTTTTTCTTCACGAAGTTTTTTACCACGCGAAACTGCAGTTTCGACGCTCGTGTTACCCCATTTTTTATTATAATCATAATTTCCAGACACATTTGCCGGTTCATTTGTTGATGCAATGTATTCAGAACCTGTATTAATCAAATTAATATTTATTTGGTATTTGCTAAGGACCTGTTATTAGTAGACATCTATAGGTAGGTACCTACAGTTATTATTGATCAAAAACATTCAAATTGTATTAGTGAAATCATTTGAATCTTTTTGATATTGATGAATAATATTGATAAGTTACGGATCCAGTGTCTACTCTACTTGGAACACATTTCTACCGGTTACCTGGAATCAAATTTGAGGCCATAATGTTTTGTATGGTTTGTAACGATTCTTTTATAAACTCCTTAATTTAGTTAACTGCGCTTTATAAAAATAGGAATATTATGCAGTCATAATGCAATAAATATGAGTTATCTGACAGACAATTTTTAATTTGTAAACTATGAGAAATGACACTCACTGTCCAAAAGTATTTTATTTAGGATGATCTATACAGCCGTGAAAACAGTGCCTTTTCTTTAAAGTGATAATTTTATCAAAGGGTCTAAGGGCAAATGCCTAGATACAATCGGCAATAAAAGTATAGCTTGGCAAAAAAGAGTGAGGCTGTGACAGCTGGAACTAAAAATAAAAATCTTAAAATCTACTTAAGTTATTGTGAGTAATAAAATAACATAAAAGTGATTAATTTCATTACATTTGATGCCAAAATATTTGTCATAGAAATATGTAAGTACCAAATAGCTTGTAATTGTAAAAAAATGTGGCAAATATATTTTATAACAAGCTCAATGAATTTTTTTTCCGTTTTGAACTGACCGCATTTTGTTCATATGATCACCAGTATCATCAATAAATTATTTTAGAACGATCATTTTGAAGTCAAATAATTATGTCCTCTGTCATTCTAGCTGTCAATGCTGTCCTGTCAGTGTCAGTCATTGTGTCAGACCAGTCCGTTTCAGTCAGTCGGTTTCGATCTGACTTCGAAGAACGGAGGAATGTGGGTACGCGTTTCTGTCGTAAACAAAATTTTCGTAATTCTCATAATATATATGTAAATTTATTTTAAACCAGTAAGATCATTAATGTGCCTGTATATTGTAATTATGCAAAATTATTGATTGCCAAATAAGGGTTAAATCATTTTAGTTTGCGTAATATTGAATCGAAAAGTTGTAAACAAAGGATCGTCTGGTTGTACGTAAACACACATCGCACGTATTACAAAAACAATGTGGTCCCACTTAGAACGTGGGAGTTCACCGGTGGACTGGTGTGAATCTAATTATTCTATTTCGCCAATGATAGCGGAATTTGTTAACACAGTAAGTACCTATAGGTTTTGCATTTTCTATTTTTAGTCTTTGATGAGACAAAGAGACAAAATAAAATTTCATCGAGCGAAGTATAGCCCAGTCATAATCTACAAATCCTACTTAGCTGAGGAAATTTATTTAAATATTTTATTAAGTAATGATTATTTTTAGTGCATGCTAAAGCTGTAGAATTATTATTTGTCTTAGTCATACATGTAGGTACCTGACTTTAACTGGTAATTGAACTTAAGTCCAACCCATCCTTACTTATGGACGTCATGCATTAATATAAATGGTTTATTTTTTTATTTTAGATAAGCAACATTCTGTTCTTCTTGTTCCCGCCGGTACTAATCCATCTTTTCCAAGAGTATTCTAAGTTTTTCAACCCAGGAATCAATGTTCTTTGGGTGCTATTGATGGTGGTTGGTATTAGCTCTGCATATTTTCATGCCACCTTGAGTTTAGTAGGTGAGTTCACTGTATTAGTTTTTCTCATATTGTTTAGGTTTTTCTTTACTTTAAAGTCCAGACAATTTATTGTTGTATTATCTTTAGATAGTATAATATTTTATATTAATATAAATTATCTTAAGTTATTTTGAATGTAATCTATTGAAATACATTTGAATGAAGTTCACACACAGCAAAAGATAATTATAGGTACATTAAAAATATTATAGAATCTTCATCATCTAAGGGCTGATGGGTTTAAAGCTATAAGCTAATTACTAGAAAAAAATTGTGTGTAGAGACGTCCTTGCTAAGTATTCCACTTAATTTTCCAAATATTACATAAAAGAAGTATCCAGAACCTTAATACTCTTAAGCAGTTAATGGATACCGGAGCCTGCAACAATAGATTTTTATTGTTTCGTTTTTGCTGCTTGAAGGGAAACGAGTCATAGCTAATCTCAACTCTTGTATAAAAGGAGAATGAAGATTATTAGCAATAGTTATTAATAAAAATATGAAAGATGGGGCATGAACCTACTCGTCAAACATTGAAAAATGAGACACAAAAGGAAATCAATTGTTATGCAACGCTGGCGTCTTTGTGATTGTTAAAAGTTTAATAGTTAAGTTATTAATGTTGAACAATGCTATTTTTATTTCCAGGACAGTTACTGGATGAGCTGGCTATATTATGGGTGTTTACGGCAGCTTACGCAATGTTCTTGCCAAAGAAATATTTCCCAACATTTTTAGGTGAAAATAGGTAAGTAGAATATTATGTACATATACTAGCGACCCGCCCCGGCTTCGCACGTTTACGCTAATATGCATGTATTATACATATAAACCTTCCTCTTGAATCACTCTATCTATTAAAAAAAACCGCATCAAAATCCGTTGCGTAGTTTTAACCCTTTAACCGCGCGTGTCGCATATATGCGACAAATATTTCCGTGTCCCTACCGCGCGTGTCGTATTTCTGCGACAGAGAACATGCATGATTTTTTCGTTCTATTTTCGTCCTATTAATTGCGTGGTACAACTAAAACTATTATTAAATAGAGCTATTATTTACAACAATTACTTAAAATTATGTGTCATAACTCTAAGCATTCAAAAAACTTAAACAAAAATAAGTAATTGGCAGCTTGAAATTTTCTTCGGCGTCTATCGCGCGCGTCGCATAAATATGACCATAGGGATGGGATACAATGCAATGCGCATTTTAAAAACGAAATAACAAACAGTTAAATAATCAGGTATAATGCATCATTCAGCATAAAATAAACGGTGTCATACCAAATAAAGTTAAATTTAACATATTGCCTTGTGTTATTAATTCTTTTCCTTATTATTCATAAGAAAAATATCCCTCACGATCTTTGTATAATGCCAACATTTGACGTTAGTTCCCATCCCTTGACTCCTATGCTTGCAACATATTTCTCTAGTTAGTCTAGCGCGGCTGTCACATTAATACGACCACTGCCTACGTCACAAGCGGATCAAACGAATGGAAAGTTCCATTAATGTTGTTCGTTGGTATTTGTGCATTGTCGATAAAATAGTCACATTTCAATTTTCAATAATGACGACTACTGAGGAATTATTAAGAATATTAGAAGGTGACGACGACGAGTGTGACGACGAATTGAAATTATCCGATTCGATAGAATTTAGAAGTGATGGAGAGGTAAGTACCTATTTCAATTTCTTCTTAGGTTATTTGCACATTATTCAGTAGGTATAGGTATAAATAAGACTTTCGTTGGGTTTAGGTAACTCCTTGATGAATCGAAATAGTATTTTAAATATTGTGATGTAATTCTGTTATTACCTATATTACCTACTTAACTACCTACATATCCTATTGATTGTTCAAATTTGGAACCGTGTTGTATGTTGTCCTTACCATTATTAAGGTACTGTGACAGTACCTACCAAGCCGGACAGGCACTCGCACTCGCGTTTGTCTCTTTTTCTCTCTCTCTCTCTCTCTTTCATAAATCATTATTCGAGTTTGGGTGTAGCTGTTAGTAAACAATTAGTAACTGTTAAAAACATTTACTTATTAGCTTAAAGATGAACGATTGTGATACGAAGAAAGTGATTAGGGTGGTTAATTTAAAGGTCCTACAAACAGGCGCGACACGCGACACAAAAACATGAGCGGTTTCTTTGTGTCGCGCCTGGTTGTAGAAGCCATAAGGCTGATTTAAAATAAAAACATAAAAAATTCTTTGACTTTTTTTTATCGATACAACGATTGCCCCTCCTTATTTATTGTAGGTATTATTTTGTCGATTTGTAGCCTCGCGCTAGGGGCACGACAATTGATATTTAGCCAAGCGGTTAAAGGGTTAAAGATCTAAGCATACATAGGGACAGATAGACGCGGGAAGCGACTTCGTTTTATACTATGTAGTGATGTTAGGGCTCACAGAACGAAAACGCTTATTGACGTTTTTATCCTTGATTATATTATAATCAAAGCGTTAAAATCTATTCTTAAACTTAAAAATATGAAGCTCCCCTGATAACTTTTAATTAGTAATCTATGTCTATATACATATAAGAAAGTCTGGTTATTTACACCATTTAGGTATAGGTAACCTGTAGAACTGCTGGACCGGTTTTCATAGAATAGCAGAAAAGAACAAAATATATGGAATTGTACATACATAGGGTAGGGTAGTGGTAGCTTAATAGTATTAATAAGATATTAATTAACGTCGAATGTGCTTTTTTCGCATATTTATTAAAATTTTGACAGGACAAAGTCTGTTGGATCAGCTAGTACTTACCTACCTATTTAGTATAATTTCAAGGGTACGCGTAGGATTTGTTTTTTATTTCGTATGGAAAACCCGTTATGGATACTCCACCACCAAGGGCCAGTGATGCCGGACCTCTGGACGGGAGGGGTTCACTTGTGTATTCACCACCTAACGCGCAGGATACCTATTAGTAGGTACCACAGATATGGATAGGTTTCCATATCTGTGGTAGGTACGTATTACGATAATTATATAGCAGGATACCTATTAGTATTACGATATTTGTATGGTCAAGGTCATTGGAGGTATCTATTGTAATTCGTAAGTAGGTATACGAAACTCCTTGCGCAACCAACTTTATTTATTACGTTACCTACTCCTTTGATTATACCTTGTACATGTTGAAACATTTTTAGCGAGAATTAACATAAATTCAGTCATGCATCTAATGGGAATGTTAATTTAGTAATTGCCTTAATAAAACACAAACGTGCTCTACTTTTAGTGCCTATTGCAATAAAAATCACGTAAACTGTAAAGTATTTTGTAATATAGTAGGTACGTACCTACTATATTACAAAATATTGCTTTTTCTGTAGGTACACAGAACCACCAGAGTAATAAAAAACTTACGTAGGTATGTGATTGTTTAGAACTTTACTTACTAGGTACCTACCTATAGTAAATTTATTTATTTATTATAATATATTATATTATACTATTTACAAAGCAAAAACAAAAGCATACCTTGTCGTACCTTGTGGTCTCTCAGTTACTCATAGCTCTAGGGAGCTTAGACTGATAGATATAGAATAGAGTAATTTAACTATAATTTAACAGCTGCTACCTTTTGCTTAGGGCTCGGCGATGCATGCTTGGAAACAAGCTTAGGGACTAGCTTGATTTTCATTATTATGTGATATGTTATGGCTACATAGTAGGTAGGTAGTGTAGGTACATACGCACCCCAGACTCTTAAAGCAATAGAGAAAGATCGGGGGGTCTTCGGGCGATTTTGCCTACTCGCTAGTGCCGAGACTAAACACCAGTCTTTCAAATGAGACTCCAGCGCATCACGCCACCTTTTTCTCTTTAGGAATATTCTCCATTATTATTTATCCATCCGCATATACTTACTTTCAGTAAAGTACTCTTAATTACTTACATAAAAAAAACATTTCTAAACAACTATTATTTCTAAAGGGCCAGGTATTTGAGGGCTCTCACTGTTTTTAATTAGGTAGTTACCACATATAGGTAATTACGAAAGGATGGTTCTACTTATAAGTATTAGTAAGGCGAGTAAGGCGAAGTGTTTAATAAATTAATGGTCTTATTATGTAGTAAAGTAAACCAGCTAAGCGAGATATTGTAAACATAAAACCCTTCGATCGGCCAAGAATTTATTATGACTGCGGTCTGTGTGCACTAGAGGCGTGCTTTTCATACATTTCTCCAAAGCCCGACCGAAGTCTGTTATACAAATGTAGTAATAAAACAATATTACGTAATACATTTTTTTTACTTCAATGTAACCTTTAAAAAGGTTATTGGGCTTGCATTGCATTGTTGTTAGGTAAGCACGCCACTGGTGTCACATAGTTATTGTCATGTAATACTTTCAGTTCTTAGTCGTTATAAAGCTCTATTTATTACTAGAACATGAGTCTAAAGTTTGAGTTTGTATAACAATTAAATAACAATACAATTTGTAACCATCTACATATTATTGAGGTTGAGTTTGTAGGGTAACATGCGTGATTCATGCGACGATTGCAGGCATAAAATTACCTAAAATTAATAAAAAAAATATCCTTTGTTTCAGGCGTCGTTTGGCGATATACTTCACCGTTTTATCTATTGTATGTACTGGGTTCTCAGTAATGCATCCTGCAGCTAACGCATTTGCTTTGATGACTCTCAGCGTACCTACTCTTGGATTGTTGTACAAGGAACTAAACAGGTAAGATTAAAATGTATTTGCCACGCATCGCGTTTAAAATACATTGTTTATTGACCGTGATTAAATAAAGATCCCGATAAGAATTCTACGTATTTTTTGCATAGAAACACTAGCTTAAACGCGAGTGATGTCGAAACATGACGAAACTATAACAAGGGTTCCTGCTATACTATGGAACCAAAAAACGGGTCAAGTGCGTGTCGCGCACAGTGAAGGGTTCTGTAGTGACCGTAGTACACTTCACTGCGCGTGGTAACAAAATATTAATGCACGCAACATAATTATTTATTTTTATTTATTTCTATAATATAATCCATAGAATCGCATAATTAAATTGTCTTAAAACTACACAACATAATTATCATTGAAACGTCTTTTTTGGGCCCAAGTTACAGCTTTGCAAAAAAGAGCCTGACGCGCGGGTGACATCTGGAACTAAAAATAAAAATCTTAAAAACTAGGTTTTTGAGTACCTACTTACTAAAATAATTTTAAAACTGATTCATTTGATTATCATCATCATCACCTCCCTGCCCTTTTCCCAATTTATTATATTTGATGATAAAAAATTCGTCATAGAATTATGTAGGTATAAATAACTTGCAATTTTGAATAAATTGTAGTATGGGAAGTGCATCTGTGGCGCCCCTAATTTTTAGACTCTTTTTTGGCCAAACTGTGGTATCTCCGTAGGTATCTATGGTACCTACCATCATATTATTGATATAGTGGCTGTAGTTTCTGAGTAAAATGACTGTGACATACGAACGGACGGGCAGAACGAAACTGTAGGGGTTCTATTTTTAACCGACTTCAAAAAAGGAGCAGGTTGTCAATTCGATTGCAAAAAAGTAAATAAAACTTTAGTAATAAAGTAAAATGTGGGCGTGGTTAGCGTATCAGTTGCAGTTGTAAAATTCTTGAATATTAACTTGTGCTATTAAATTGTTTCAGAGTTAAGTGCCCGCGCGTGTATCGTCTGGGCGTGCGTTGCATAGCTGTTTCCCTCCTGGCCATGTTTTGTTGGATCGTGGATCGTATGTTCTGCGACGCATGGCTCGCGATTGACTTCCCGTACATGCATGGCATTTGGCACATACTCGTTTTTATTGCCAGTTACACAGCTCTTGTCATCTTTGCATACTTCAATGTAAAAGAGGAGAGGCCTGAACAGAAACCACAGTTAAAATACTGGCCAGTAAACGAATTCGAATTAGGTATCCCATACATAACAATGAAAGATCCATACACATATGACAAAGATCTGGCAATCTAGTCATTCTATTTTTAAGATCAAACCCATTTATACGCAGTTTTGGAAGGCTCATTAATTTATTATTACTTTGACAAACATTTATTACTTTGACCTTATTACAAATGTTTGGCGTTTTATAATGAAAATTTCTACGGTATTTCAACCTACCAGAAATTTTCATTTTTGTGTAAAAATAAAAGACATTGTATAGGTGCTCCAATATTTTATCTGTCTTAATTTGAAAACAATTTTGGCACAACTTTTAAACAAAATGGGCATTTAGAAAACACAATTCTAGATTAAATAGCTTTGACTCATCATCGCTTTAAAAAAAAACTTCGTGTTTTTTTAACAATTATTTCGTTTTATGGCATATATAAAGATTAAAAATTGTCTGCAGCTTAAGACAGATAAATAATTGTGACCTAGCTAGACCTAGGTAAACTGATATTTGGATGCTCCCTTCAAGTGAACTAAGACCCTTTTGACTTTGGAATGTAAGTTCGCTTAGATGTTCAGTACCTAATTATAAATTCTGTATTCATTGTTAGACTGAATCTGTAACATATGAGTGCCTAAGGCTAACCAACACTAAATATAGGTGCAATACGTGTATGATACAGAAATATTTGTAATGTGTGACATTATTCTTAAATGAGATTGGAATACTGAAGCCAAAATCCATACCTTAACATGTCAATACTGCTAAGAGCTAGTTGGGCTATCCATAAACATTTTCTTTCTTTCACCTTACGGTAAGAATTTAATCAATTAAATTGCTTTTAGTTATGAAAACCTAAACCAACTGAATAATTACAAATCTTGTGTCCAGAAAGAAAAAAAAATGGTTATAAGCAGGATTTAAATCTACGTCTCTAAGGGTAGAGCGGCTGGTGTATTAGGTGGCAGGTTCAAACGTAATCAAAGTTTTTTTCTAGTAAATTTATGAAGAAAATGTTTATAAAATGGCCCTAGTATCATACAATGCATTGAGAGTCTGAAAACATAATATATTATGTACAATTGTAATACATATTATATATATACGTATATGTACTGCAGGTATTATCTATTTATCCTGAATTTGGTGCGGTAAATCCCATAATTTTATATGTGATGCGAGTTATATTACTTTTTATATTCTATAATATTTTACTATTCAGTATACTTATATTTTTATATTACTTTTATTTTTTTATTTATTATGGATGTTTTCGAACATTTTGTTTTTTAATATTATATTTTTATTGTCATTAATAAAACAAATGAAAAAGCAATCGCTCAATGAAATATTTGATATATAAATGCTAAATTAAAATTCAATGAATCTGTATAAAAACAGTAGGTTCAAAGCAGTCTATTTACTTAAAATATTTTGTGATGTCAAATAATTATCTAAGATATTATATTATTGTTGGATATTAAATAGTTACCTACGTGTAGCTACTTATTTTGTATTTAAATTTGAAAATGAGTAGTACAAGATAACAGTGATAATGTTGAGTTATTTTATTTATGAAGACATTTATAAGTTTTTAGTTATTATGTCAAAATCTGTAATATATTTATGGCAATTCTTCTTCTTATTGTGTGGTTGATGAACAACCTGGTGTGACATGTGTGTGTTTATGGCAATATACCAACATAATCACAACATAATTATATTAAAATCTACGGAAATAGTATAAACTTTTTAATCGTGTGGGTATTGTCAATCACGCCGCTCACACATTCTGGATCATCCAGACTGGATGTGAAAAAAGTTGTGGGTGGGCCATAAAACTACAGGCTTTCACTTTGGCAAAAGGAGTATGGGGAATTGTGTACTCTTTAGCTGTTTTTTGAATTCTCGACTATCTTCTCGAGTTTCGCTTCGTTTGAAAAGGGATTGTTTTAGGTGCTTCCATAATATGGTATTGTAATATAAATTTTATACTTAGACAATGGTTTCAATGTTCATTTGTATTTATTTTCTATATGGTACAATAACCATAATATAAATTAATATGAGATCAGCTTAAACGCCAAGAATATTTTTTAAGAATCTCATTATTTTGACCACTAAAAAAAGTAAGTAGACTAATAACAGATATAGATCTGTGAGACTAATATATTTTGGTGAAGTAGCGAAGTAGCTGGCTGGTTTCCGTAGCTCCACGTAAGTGTGTGTAGGTATGGTGAAGTTATGACTTATGTATTTTTATTATAATAGTAGGTACTATAGCTGGCCGTCACAAATAGTCGGTGGTGTAACGGGGAAATAGATGATCAGACATGATGATGTATCCCAGCTATGTAAAATTATTGGTACAAATGCCGTAGTTAAAAGTACGCATCGTGATTCGACAGTGATATGGTCCTTAGGACGACTGAAATTTATAAGAAATAAATAAAATGATGTATTACATTTGCAGTTATTACTAGTCTATTTAATTTTGTTGGGAAAATACAACATTTATTATGTGTTAAAACAATTATTTTGATGAATAAAAAAGTGAGGGCTACCAGTATTTGTTTTATTTAAACGTAAGTTTATGGCTAAAGCAAAATGCGGTGGAGATTCAGGAATGTTTTATTTTTAACAATGTTACAATTATTATTGAGTATATAAATATATAATTCAGTTCCATAAACATTTTTAATAACATTCAATCTTAGAATTAAAGTAGGTACCTAACAGTTAATCTGAGTCCGAAGAAACATTGTGGTGGTGGTTGGGATGTAGGCTAGCTGAATCAAACTTCTTCCTAGGATAAGTGCTACCCCCACGGTACACCACATGATTTTTCTCAGTCTCTAATATTTTTACTTCATGTAACAACTGTGGTTTCTCCATAACCTTTTGCAGCTGTTCCCAAATGTAAATTGCCACATTTTCTGTTGTACTTACCTGAAAAAAAAATGTTTTATTAATTAGGTATTTTGGATTCTTGATAATTATAAACTTAAATAAACATATATTATTATCACACCTATTATGAGATGGACAGAGTCGTCTACCCTATTTTTGAATGCCATGTCTCATTGGGTATAGAAAACAGTAACTCCATATATTTGTGTTTTCTATTAAGCTAGTCAATTGTTTTAGAAATACCTACCTATCTCTAATCTAATTATCTGGGCCAACAAGAAATCAATATTTTACTTAATTACATAGTAACCCAAAGTTAAAAAAAACTAATCAACTAAAGTAAACAACTAGTTGGGTCTCATGATAATTAAGATAAATATTGACCTATTTGCCCAATGTTACACAATTTATGATGGCATCATTCAAAACTATTATTAATACTTTTTCAGCAATGGATAAGAAATAAGAGGGTCACAATTGTAAACCCAATAAGTATTTCATGCTGCTGGGATCTTTCATAGGTGCTCCAAAAATGTTTTATTTTTATATTTGAGATACTTACTGCGGCTTTAAAGTAGGGTACATCATGATCTAAGTTTTTGTGATCAAGTGGATCCATGATTGCAACCTGCATGTACTGTTTGAGCTCATGAACATTCATTACCATCCCGGTATGAGGATCTACTGGGCCTTTCACTGTCACCAAAACTGTAAAGAAATAATCAAAAGTTTAATAAATGTATATTACATTATATTGCACAATAAATTATATATAATAATTATAT
Source organism: Protodeltote pygarga (assembly GCA_936450705.2). Classification (NCBI taxonomy): domain Eukaryota; kingdom Metazoa; phylum Arthropoda; class Insecta; order Lepidoptera; family Noctuidae; genus Protodeltote; species Protodeltote pygarga. Next base: position 5,014,993 of record OW388249.2, on the reverse strand, counting down.
GTATCGTAAATGTAGGATACTTTTAACCTGGTTCAATGAACATGCTAGCAAAGCCACAGGCAATAGCTAAAATATCATAAAAGTTTTACCACCAACTTACCTACATAATTGTGTCCATGACCATTGGGGTTATTGCATTTCCCATATAGTTTTTTGTTTGCCTCATCACTCAGAAATGGGCTAGAAATAATAAGTTTGTGTATAAATTGTTAGTTAATTTATGGTCCATACCATTTCATGGTCCAAACAGAGAATAAAAGCTATTGATTGTAAGGGGATAGGTGACCTCCTAAGGTAATAAGAGATAACCTTTGAATGAGATGAACTAAAGCTTTGTTAGTAGTAACCATAACTAGAAAGCATCACCGCAAGAATTTCGTACAATCAATAGGTATGTAATATGACTACTATCTTTCTAAGCGCAATTCTACATACCTGTGCAATCGGTGACAGGAACTAAATGTTTCTCGCCTGGTAATTGATACTATTGGCAAAGGTGTTGGTGTCATGTTTACTATAATATATTATACTGTAAACTCTTATTTATTACGACTCTGCGAATTACAGCTGTGTTCAGCCACAGCAAATTAAATACTAACAGTTTTTCAATCAGTAGGTATATTATGTATGACACATTTGTCGGGTAATTGTTGTAAAAACTACTATCGTTCCGCGACGACAAAAAGTGCACAAAAGTTTTTAAAGTTGAGAAATGTCACTTTTAGGGTTGCCAGCAGAGTCATCAAAATGACATGTTGTTAGGTAACTTTCACGAATACTTAAATGTACAAAATAATTGGGTAAACCTGTTGAGAACTTAATTTTTAAAGTTTTTAAACATAATTAACAAAAATAAAACCATGCATTTACAGCTTGGTAAAAAAAAAACCGAGGCGGTAGAGCTGGAAGTAAAAATAAAAATCTTAAAAACTAAGTTTGTGACAACAAAAATAACTTAAAAGAGATTCATTTGGTTACTTTTAATTATAAAATTTCTGAGTCTTTTTGCCATTGTTTATTTGATGACAACTTGGTATTTGACAATTGGCCGACTCCCGCCTAAAATAATGATGCTATCATTGGCCTCAAAGTGTTTCTTTGTAGACGATTCAAATAAAATCGATTGTAACAAATTCATGAATACTTGATTCATTATTTTCAAAACTGATTAAACCATTTAATTTGCTACACAACACACATGGCTAACACAGATTAAGAATTTTTAAAGGTTAATGTTTGGTAGTTATGGCTTTGATTAATAAATATAATAAAAACAATAAGAAGTATTTCATTGACTTAAGTATTTTTATTTATATCGTATTTTATTGATTATGTATGCATCACCGTAACCATGTTTTGTTTTCATTGTCATCATGTTTTGATTACTAATCGACTATCAATAGACTATAATCTATTTAACCGATTTGAATAGTTGGCTCATGGCTGTCATATTGCCTGTTTTGCCCATCACTTGCATTCAACTTATACAAGTACAGTGGTTTGGACTTTGTAACCTTTTTGAAAAAAGTTATTGTAAATAGTGTACATTTATTTTAGTGTATTATAAATTATCGTAATTTGATATACAATGTTTTCTCCATGCAGCAGACATTTATTTTTTTCGACGCAGGTTGGTTGATGTTTTTTATCCTTAATTTTCCAAAGTAGCAGTAGGTAACAAGTAACATTTGATAAGTAGTTTTCATGATATTCTGTGTGATAATAATAGAAGTATTTTAAGAAAACTATAAATCATAACCAGCTAGGCATATAAAGGATTCTCTAACCTCTATGTATACTAACAAACTTTGAAGCAGTAGATGACTGTGTTGTACGCAACAGCAGCTTGCTAACGTAGTCAACTGCTATTACTGCTAAGTGCTAATCTATTGAGTATTATGTTCCTTGCTGCTAAAAGAAAGAGTGCAAAATATTGGTTAAATACGTTAATTACTTATAATGTCTTGAAACAAAAAAATACTCCTATGTTTATGTGGAAAAAAATTGCCATCATAATGTATCTTACTTTGTCAGTACTAGGCACTACTTTGTGATACTTTGTTGTATCATAATGTATCTTACTTTGTAAATTTTTAAGCTTTAATGTTTATTGCTGAATATAATTAACTTTCTAAGATTCTATTCAGTAAATCAGCCATAATATTGTAACATTTCACGGTTGTTTCCAGTTGAGGCGGTTGCAAAGCACTTTGGTAGTAGCAGAGCACAACAATGGAGGATTATCAGCAGCCACGCAAAATACACTAAGTGCTGCCAAGAAAATTGGTGGTGATGTGGTAGTATTGGTTGCTGGCACCAAATGTGGCCCTGTAAGTTGACTTTTTTATGTCTAACTAGGGTTTTCTCTATCTAGCTATGCTGATTTCTAGTGTAAATGTTATGATAGAAATTTTTGTTAACAGCTGTATAATTGATTCAAATTTTATATCTCAATTTCAGGCTGCTGAGGCTGTAGCTAAAGCAAAAGGTATTTCCAAAGTCCTGGTAGCAGAAAGTGACGCATTCAAGGGTTTCACAGCGGAGTCCCTGACACCCCTCATCCTTGCCACACAGAAGCAGTTCAACTTCACGCACATCCTAGCCCCAGCTACTGCTTTTGGCAAAGCTGTGTTGCCCAGAGTAGCAGCCAAACTTGATGTCTCACCAATAACTGATATTATTGGTGTTAAAGATGCGAACACCTTTATTAGAACAATTTATGCAGGTAAATTCAACTTTATACTTATAAAGTTAGTTATTAAAGTTAAAGTTTCTAGTAGCTTGAATACAATTTAATTTGATATTGTTGTTATTCATGAAATGGCATGCAATATGAGCACTATTGAGTATAAGATTATTTATATTAATTATTTTAGATTCCTGATATAGTATAGATGATTGGTAGAATTTTTTTTTTTTTTTATGATTCCCCACACTAAGATTTTCTTGTGACATAGGTATGATTGATCTATTACTTGCAAACAAATAATTCCACAATGCACATTACTCAGACAAATATCTCAATAGAGCTCAAATATTTGTTTGTGGTAGAGCCACAGTCACTTTATAGAAACAGTTTCCTAAGCAGAATTTATTTAAGAAATTTATAATACAAATAGCTGTTATTTTTTTAATGATAAAATTGTTGATCTTGCTCAATATAATTTACTGAGTAGGAATTTAATAGAATTATTATCTATATTTCTTAATAATATCTCAAATTAAATAAAAAATAGTTCTATTAAGTTGACAAAATTTCATTTATTAATTTCCTAGGTAATGCAATCCTAACATTAGAAGCAAAGGACGCGATTAAGGTGGTCACAGTCCGTGGCACAGCATTCCCTCCGGAGCCTCTGGAGGGTGGTTCCGCGGCCGTGGAAAAGGCGCCAGAAGGCGACTACAAGACTGACCTCGTCCAGTTCGTATCGCAGGAGCTTGCTAAGTCTGACCGACCTGAACTTACTAGTGCTAAAAACATTGTTGCTGGCGGTAAGATATAGATTCTGATTCTGTTTTTGTTGTTAAAAATAAAAAAAATATTTACAAACAGAAGAAAAAATAGAACTTTCCTTTTTTGTCTTTGTGTTTTATATGAGAATTTAATTCTAATCAGCTAAACAGAATTCGGAATTTTATGAAAACTTCAAATTATAGTATAATATTCTCTTGCCACACTATAAGCCACTGCTGCTGTTGCACAAATACATATTAATAATATTTGTTTCAATGTACAGACATTATAAATAATTTTTATAGCACCTAATTTAATTTTTTCTATGTCTAAATCAGCATTTATAAAATCTTTTTCTACTTACGAATAGGTCGTGGTCTAAAGTCTGGTGACAACTTCAAGTTGCTGTACGACCTGGCTGACAAGTTGAACGCTGCGGTGGGCGCGTCGCGAGCGGCTGTCGACGCCGGCTTCGTCGCCAACGACCTGCAGATCGGACAAACCGGCAAGATCGTCGCACCTGTATGTCACTTAATTAAAGCACATTAATTACTTAGATAATGGTAACACTTTTGGTACTATAGCACTGATAGCCTAGTGGTATGGCCGTCGACTGACAGTCAGAGGTCTCGAGTTCGATCTCAAGGCTTAAGAAGTTACGAAAAGTCAGAGATGCGCATCTCTGACTTTTCGTAAGTTATATGCGTATTATAAAAATAATTATCAGTTGCTAAAGCGGCGAGAGAAAGGGTTTAAACTCTGACACCAAGTTGTTCATCAACCATACAATAAGAAGAAGAAGAACACTTTTGGTGAACTTTGTTGGGTTCACACCTTCTTGCGTGATGCACAATGAATAAGTAACAAAGTAGTATTAAAAGTCGTAGAATAAAATTGAATTTATTGCAAAATTGGGTATATTAAATTTGCTTATCACATTGTTCTCCATAGGATCTATACATTGCTGTTGGCATCAGTGGTGCTATTCAGCATCTGGCTGGTATGAAGGACTCCAAGACCATTGTTGCTATCAATAAAGATCCTGAAGCACCTATTTTCCAGGTGAGTTTCAATGCTTATTATTTATTGCAGTTGTATAATAACTAATAAATAAATTAGATATTAAAATCGACTTTGTGTAGAGACATCAAAGTTCATTTTCCGAAATCCACCCATTATAGATTTCGAATATGTTCCTATCATCTTAATTTATACGACACGATAGTTATCGGTGTGTCGACGAGTCAAGGTTGAAAGGTTTTATCAGTCTGTTATCTTCTGCATAACAACATGACAGATTGATAATGATAATAATTTTAATTGAATTTGAAAGGCGATTAGCACTTATGTAACAGTTCCTGTGTATTAAATTCTAAGCAACGGGCCTAGTTTGTGTGATAGAGACATTGTTTATCTTGGTGATGTAATATTTGAAAGGAGTTCTTGAGATTAATGATAGTTTGCGTCGTAGAATTCTCTACATAATTTGGGAAAGCTCGTCACCCATTTGTCAAAATAATTAGAGATCACGTTCTCGATAAATAAATTATTAGTCGCTTGTGGTGCAGTAGTTTTTCCCACTACGTCGCTTTATGTTCAAGATCATTAACACGCTGGGTTAGCGTGGCGGAGTATGACCTATTATCTTCTTTCATTTATGTACCATTTATTCTTTAATTAAGTTTCTCCTGCCCGCGCACCTCATTTTGTTCCTCACACGACTTTTTGAAATAAAATTATATTCACATCAAACAGTTCAACTTGTAACCTTAATCAATATGAATTTAATTTCAGGTAAGTGACCACGGTTTAGTTGCTGACTTATTCAAGGCTGTTCCTGAGCTCACGTCTAAGTTGTAAATACAGAAGAGAGAATGAAATTCATAGCCCTTTTTAGATGAAGATTTTATTCTTATATCATGTTTTATATCCTCACCCGACATTGGTGAACTTTATATTGTTGATCAACGTAATTTATAATGTGTAAGTGAAACATGTATGTATAATAAATAAATATTGTTACTATATTCTACTGTTTTTATTTTATGTTTCTCAATCCTCCTCTCCTCAATTCTTAAATTCTCAATTATTAAAGGGTAAGGCAAGTTTTTCTAGCATAACAATATAAACGATAATAAATAAAACGAATGGTTTAATATTTGTTATATTTAAAATAATAAACGTAGTATTTAATTACGATAATTTATTAAAATTAAATTATTTACGATATAATAAGTTATAGTTCCGCTACTCGACCATAGATGGCGCTATACACGGTAAAATAATTTGGCTCTTGTCAGCTGATAAATTATGCGTTGGTTAGAGTCATGATAGTATAAATCAGTAAAAATGATTCGGCTGGCCTAACCTTCTTTTTAAATTAAATGTAAAATATCTAGATGGAGTAGGTAGGTAAGTGAGTGAGTAATTGCAACACGTGTAAAAATCTTGGTAAACATTTTCTAATCTAAAATTTTTGTATGTGTAGGCGTAATACCTACTTGTCCTTACCTAATATTTATTTTTACCTATTTAGTTCTATTCCCGAAATAAATTAAGTAGTTTATCGTCCTGGGTTGGTAGCTATTAAAGATAATGAGTGAATATCTAGATGAAACGTCTATTTAGTCTTAAGCAGGCATAAACCAACAGGAGGTAAGTGCACAGTCAATCATGTCAGTAATGATAGTCCCTGGGGAGATGTGGTTTGCTCGGCGAGTGGCATTCTCGTTATCATATCTGACGGCGAGCGGGCGCAGGCGGTGGGGCGGAGCCTCGTGGCACTCCGCCCACCGACGCCACGCCCCTCCCGCGTGCTAACACCCACCCCGACACATCATTACCTACCATTTAGCACTATCGAACATGCCGCGGCCACCGCGTGATTCCTACGGAGATCAAAAGCCCCCATACTCGTACATCTCTCTGACGGCGATGGCGATCTGGAGTTCCCCGGAGCGCATGCTTCCGCTATCGGAAATCTACCGGTTCATCACGGATCGATTCCCGTTCTACCGACGCAACACACAGCGCTGGCAGAACTCGCTGCGCCACAATCTCTCCTTCAACGACTGCTTCGTGAAGGTGCCGCGCCGCCCGGACCGGCCCGGCAAGGGCGCCTACTGGACGCTGCACCCGCAAGCCTTCGATATGTTCGAGAATGGCTCGCTGCTCCGCAGACGCAAGAGGTTCAAGCTGCACACGGATTACAAAGACAACAATTACTTTAAGTCAGAGTTAAGTGCGCTAGCGAACTTTAATCAACAGTTCCTTGCGGGCCAATTGAACGCTAACAGGCTTCCCGCTCTACAAGTGTTTGAAGCACCAGTGGTTCCGAATTCTTGTACTGTGACTGAAACTAAAGACAGTTGGAGAAAATCATTTTCTATTGACAGTTTATTAAGTAGTGGAGTGAATAAGTCTAGTGTTGATGTAGACTCAGGTGTTGCGCGCGCACCGGTATTGCCTTACCGGCCAGACTTAGTGGCGTTCACGGCAGCCATGTGGCCTTCTCTTATACCACCATCGCCACTCGAGCATTTTCAGTTAAGGTTAAATATACAAAACATCGTAGATAATCTGCATTTATATTTTCAGCAACCTTTGCATTCTGTATAATTTATAAAATATAGAATTTAGGTACAATTATCTTTTCAGGAAGGAATTGAATAAAAAACTGGTTCCAATGAAGGTATAAATAAATGTTGGTACGTATCTATCTAATTAAATATGTGTAGGAAGTCGCAACAAAATGTGAAAAAAACTTAAAGTGATATAGGTATGACCCTTGGCGATGGGCACCAGGATAAACTACCTGCTCGCATAGAAACTGTCATATTGATTATACCTATCCCGCCAAAAGATAATAAATCTAAAAATGTTTTTTTTTCATAGAGAGAACTCATTTTATCTTTAGGTATAGGTATTATATGTAATTTAATTATTGTTATATTATTCGTTACTATGGTTTTAAAAATTATGTCATGAAAGAAAATAATGAAAATCCATAATTATACTTACGTTATTACATTGTTGTCATATTAGGTACCTACTTAATAAGTAGGTCGTGTTAAGTCATCTGTTTTCTTATTATGTATTCATAAAAAAGTAGTACTGCCTAAAATATATTTTTATTTAATACGAAATGTCTTAAAATTATTTCACAACTCAACAATAAATAGAAAGATGACGAACGACACCATTTATATTGGAGATGCAAGTTATCACGTTTGCGCTAAGTGTCGCGGAATCTATAGCTACAAATAAATACAATGTGTGTATAATGTCTGTTCATAATATCAAAATTATATAAAATTATAAATATTTTCTAAACCATCTGCTTACACTTACACTTACAGCCAGAAAGCAGTTTTTACATTATTTTTGTGTCGTTCTATTTGTTTGTCTTCGATAATCTTGTAAATGGGTAAACCGATTTTAATGGGACTTATACTAGCCGTAACTTAGGTTACTTTAACTTCGAAAAAAAAAACCCTTAAAACTAGGGGCAGAATCCGATTTGAAAAGCACTTTTACTGGTAAGTATTTGATTTTGTAAGGAATAGGTACGTTATGCTTCTTTTACGGCCGGTACAAAAAAAAAAACACAACAACAACAAATAATTTACTATTTTTAGGGTTCCGGAGCCAAATGTCAAAAACGGAACCCTTATAGTTTCGTTATGTCCGTTTTTTGAGCCATTTTACTGGCAGATTATTTATTATCAATGCTCATGAATATACCTACATACCTATTTTCAACGCCAAGAAAGTCATAAAATAAAAATTTGTTAAAAAGATTAATTTGATATGTAAAGTGGGAATGATATTTTTTTTCAGGTATAATAAACTTTTATAAATAAGATTATGGTTATCATTTCAATGAGCTTGCTTTAAGGATTAAAAAAATATTTTTTAACAGAAAGATTTCAATGAAGATTCAGACATAGACCTACTTAGACATTATTTGTGAAAAAATAAAACATTGTAAAACTATTAACAAAAATCTAATACCTACAAATATCATTCGGAAACCTTGACGCGCGAGTCCGACTCGCACTTGTCCGGTTTTTATTTTAAATTCTAAGTACATAAGCTTAGTCCCTGATAATATTATTATGATCTTAAAAATCAATTGCAAGTGATATAAATGCATGTGGACTTTACCTAGCTTCTTTACATTCCTGCTATATTTACAACTTACCATCACTGTAGGATGGAAAAAGGAAGAACAAATTTAAAGGACAGGTGTCTATGAACCATTTTTATGCGTTTATACAATTTATACGCGAGGTTACGTTTTAAACGTGTGATAAATCGCCTCCCTTAAACTCGTTTAAGCTTTGAAGGGGGATGGTAATGTAATCGGTGGAGTCGGGCGGCGTGACGTACACGTCATTTTTTGTTATTTATGCCCGACACAACGGCCAGGGGCTGTTTTGGTAATTAATATAGAGAAATGGTTAAATTGAGTGCCGTTTACCCTCAAGCGTTCCTGCTGTCCGTCCGCCACTGAACACCTTTTGTGTGCTTCAGCGAGGAATTAATATCGATGACACAGTTATAGGTATCAATTAAAATAAAGAATGGGAAATTTATTGACACAGATTGGTTGTAGTACCTAGGTACTAAAATACTACTTAGGTAGGTATAAGGTATTAGGTATAATATATGTTACAATATGTTACTCCTCCGCGTATATTTGACCGTAATTTGCTATCCATGAACATGTAGAACGAACTCGGGATTGCGCTACCCTATTCGACGAATAGGTAAGTACTTTTGATTTTGATTTATAATCTACTAGCTTTTGCCCGCGGCTCCGCCCGAATGGATGTCAGTTATCGCGTAAAAAAATAGCCTTTCTCATATTCTAGGCTATATCACTTAAATCGCTGAAATTTCGTTCGAATCTGTTCAGTAGTTTAGTCACTATAAAGTAACAAACAGACAGAAAGACGGACAGAGAGTTCAGAGTTACTTTCGCATATAGAATATTAGTTAGGATTTAAATACAGATTTTTTATGCTCAAAGTAGAAATTTATAGTCTTATTAAAGATTATTTATATTGTATTATAATTTTAAGGTAAACATTTTTCATAATTATTAAAATTTATTTATGTAGGTACCTTATAATCTAACATACAACAGAAACAACAGTGTAACAAGCAAGAATGTAACAGTTATTTTGTGGAGCATTTATTAATTTAGGTATAGTCTTGCTTGGTTTTAAAAGGAACAATTTCATAATAATTTAGATTATAATTATTTTTTCCCTAAAAAGTACCTATTAATTGTGGTCAATTTTTCGATTCGACTAGGTATGCTACTGTGTGCATTATCCTTAAAATTAGCATCAGAAAAACAACTTTATTAAATCACTTTACCACTAATTAAGCTTGTAGTAACATTATCCTTATTTTGATAAATTATTGTACATTGTACAAAATACATCGGCCCGACATCGCCACTTTGAAGAAACAAAACAACATACAACAACAACTGGAAAGACACTCAGTGTGTTGTCACATGGTGTCGCTACACTACACTAATTAAATATTTTTCATTAGATATCAGATGTAGGTATTCCATTAATTAGTTTATTGCATTAAGTCCGCCTTTGTACAAATTTGTGCATGAAGCACAAATTTGTACAAAGGCGGACTTAATGCAAAAGGCATTCTTTGCCAATCGACCTTGAGGTGACGCTGAGATGATTTACCTCATTTTTTAAATTTAAACTTAATACATTTTGTTTAGTGACCTACTGGAGATTCGGTTCTGACCAAAAAATCCGGGCAGAACCAGGTCTACCGGCTGAAATTCGACCCCGGTGAAACTTATGTTCATGGATTCTCAGATCACGTTCGACAAATATAGGTAATCATTGATTTGATCTTTAAATGTTGTATATTTCATAATATTTGACAATAACTGAAGAATAACCCTAGAAAAAGTTAAAACACATTATTATCCAACTTATAATGAATTTTCGATGTTTGACAGTTTTCTAAAATAGGTTTTTACTTAAGTAGATAATAAATATATTGAAAAAGACGACTCATATTTTTCATTTATTTAATGCATAGACAATAATTAACTTTAACTAAATTTATATAGTTCCTCCTATGTACACTCATAATAAACAAATTGTATTAATACATAATTCAGCTCATTCATTCATTCAGCAATTACAGCAAACGCCCGCGACTGCGTCGCTCGGTGTGGTATTCAGATTATCTCATAGGTACCTAAAGCTTTTTCCCACATCTTCACGCGTGTGGAAGAAAAGATAAAGAAAAGGATAAAAAGTTTTGCTATGTTCTGATCCAAATTATGCAATAGTCTATCTGTGTTCTAGTTATATACAAATCCTTTTAGCCGTCTAAATTTAAAGTTGGTTCACCGGATTAGATTTAAACTGCCCTTGGAACTGGCAACAAGAGTCACTTACAACAAACAATATTAGAATTATGACTATTCATAAGTGCCTAATGGTCTACATGAATAAAAATATTATATTATTACATGACATACTTATATGAGTGTCATAGCCAAAGCCCGGTCTTTTTAGACCGGGCTTTGGTCGATTTTGTTATGATGGGTTTTTACCCATCATAACAAAATCGCTCGGATAGTTTTAATACTTAATTGGTAAAGAAATAATGTTACTCACCATTATGACGGTTTGCATCTGCGGTTAGCGGCTGGCGAAAAGGAAATGATTAATTAGTAAATATATACGATAACAATACAATTCAACAGCATGATGAGTCACCATCAACGGGAAATGGAATGGAGACAAATACCTTCCTATAAATAGTAAAATTAATTACCTATATATAGATTGTGACGCAGTCTGTGTGCTTCCAGGTCAAAATTAGAATCTTTCTTGAGAAAAATAACTAAAAAATTCGTAAAAAAAATCAAGCAATATAGATTTTATACATATAATGTAGACAACAGATATAATATTACTTAATGGACACAGCAAGACCAAAATCTATTTATGGATCACATAAATATTTCTACCTACTACCCTTGTCACTTAGTGCCAAAGATTTAGAATCGGGTACACTCTAAACCTATGCTTACTGCCGAAATAATAAAAAAAGTTTATTTTAGACACGCGAATTAAATTATAAATGTTCTAATAATTTTAAATGTTTTAAACCGACACTAAAAAATATTGGAAATAGTCACACTACAAGTAGGTACCTAAACAATTATCATTATTTTCCACATTTTTTATTTCATCAACTACACCTAATAAGTTTATTTCACCAAAAACAAACTACCATAAAGTTAGTTACACGTGCCGCAAAAGTTGTAGGTGGGTGAAATTCCCAACTGGTTTTTTGACGCTGATAATGCTATCAGCGTCAAAAAACCGATATCAAAACATAGAAAGAAAAAATATATTTATATTTAGATTATACATGTGCTCACGTTTAGGCATGAAGCCATTAAATAAATGTTGTTATCTTTTATTATACAAAAAAAAAACAAAAATGTATAATAATATATTCCATAGATATTTTTTCCGGTCTACCGTGGTTGTTGCAAGTGAAATCAGGTAATTAATATCTGAAAATTGTATCTACCATTTAGGTGAAAATCCTAGTTATCTACTTATACCTATTGTCAATGTATTCGTGCCACAAGTCAGAAGTGCTATGGGCCGATTAACGTTTAACCAGCCCTTAGCCTCTGATTAGGTCACACGGTTTTAGGTACCAATGTAGTCCCAGATGTGCCGGTTTCCTTATGAAAATTTCCTCACATTTAAGGAAGTGGAATTTTATATATTAATTTTATAATATTAACAGGTAAATATATATTATGTTTATATTATTGTTATGAGGCAGCAGTGGGCGTCTTCCGGCTGAAATGATGATGATTATATGAAAATTTATGAGTTAATTTAGATTTTTGTTGTATGATCATTATTAAAGAGCAGAACAAATATAGATAAAACTTGGTAGTTCATGTCCCCAAATATATTCCTTTTTATAATTTTACCTTGAAATATATTTTTTTATTTTTTTATTTTTATTTATAGACTCACGCCTATATTCCCCAGAGGGGGTAGGCAGAGGTGTGCAGTACACCCACGTTTCGCCGGCTATATTATAAGTCCCATGTAATAGGGGGCGAGCCTATTGCCATTAACCGGGCACAATTCCAGACTCCGTGCTGCTACTGAGAATTTCCTAATGGAAAAACCCAATAACACTTTGCCCGACCCGGGGATCGAACCCAGGACCTCGTGCTCAGCAGTCGCGCTTGCTACCACTAGACCAACGAGGCAGAAATATTTTTTTTATACAATAAAATATTGCCTTTTTTTCCGAAATAATGTGGACGAAGACGCAGACAAAAGTTAGAATGTACATAATTTGGAAGTAAGTCCTGCATGCCTTAGATCCTTAGACTTGTTAATCCAATCACTGTTCATATTCTTTAATCCATGGACTATGAAATATCTAATATCTTAAAGCGTATGAAATATACCGCTCGTCAGGCATCCTTGTCAGCAAGTTGCTTGTTAGATCATCGCATTACACACTGTCAGAGCTCGTGCTTAGCTCTTGTATATACAGCGGGAGCACAATAAAATTATTATTTGAAGCTCGACTTTTAACGTAAGTTATTTAAAAAAATTACATAGTGATCTTTATTTATCAGGAAATATACCCATAGATTACAAAACAAATTAATATACACAAAACTAATTAAAACTTTCTATATATACAAATCTATCTAAGTACCTTAAAAATAGTTATCATAGTTATTTTATGGAATAAAAAGTCGTTAATACCCAGACAAATTTAATTGAAATCGATTCTGTAGTTGAGGCGTCAAATGTTCTAAATTTGGTGATTATTACGTCACCAGCAAAATTATATTATATACTTTTGGCGGAGTTCAAGTGATTATCTTCTGGCCTACAAGTTTAATTTATAGGAAAATACACCACCCGAATATTGGTAAATATTTATTGATACCATAACTGCAATATTTTTGAATTTTAAGTATGCGTTTCTTTTAGAATTCGCTTTTTTGATAAACTCTGCATATTCACATATTTTAACTTGTGACTGGACCGTAAAGTACTCGTGAGTGTCAGGTAGGTAGTAACCGCCACGGTCGAATTCACTAACCACATATTTAAAAAAACTTAGAAAAAAATAATTAAAATTCAATTGACAAAATGAGTCGTAAGTGCTGTAAGTCAAGAATTTTCCTCGGATGCTTGACTTCTTGCCTTGACTTTGATCTACAATTTCATGAAAATGTTTTGTTTTATATAAAATTATACTTAATATATTATTAAATATTAATTATTAATATTTAATACTTAATATTTAATAAAATATACACAGATTTGAAGGATATAAGGTACACGCCGTAACTGCTGCGTCAGCTAACGCGCTGATGTTGATCGAGGATTTTATTAGATCAAAACCTGTCATGAAGGTACAGCCGTGTTTTGCGGTGGCGCCCAACGAATCAGTTGCAATTAGGACAACGACAAAGATACTGAGTACAAAAATATTAGAACTTAAAATAAAATAATGGTTTAAAAATTGTCTGTTTTAGGGTTGAATCAAGGCATTCTTCACACTTCTTGTAAACTGATGCACCCTGTACCGGTAAATCTGGAGCTAAAAGTGTAAGTAGTGTCGAATGCTCGTACTACTTCACAATGGGTACTTGCGGCTGCGAAGCCTATAACAAATATTGGATGACAGGACGCTGATCGAACTCTTTTACAACGTGCACTCAGCGCACTTTACAACCGCGCTTAACACTCCCACGAGCATTGAAACCACTTTTAAATTAGTATTGTAATATTTGCATCTATGCTGGCTTGTAAGTGGTATGGGTAAATAAAATCTTTTGTGATCCGTCAAATGACGTCTTATTTAGAACTAACAATAATGGAATGACTGTGTCGCTGGTCACTGCTGAACTCAAGGTGCCGAGTTCGATGTCAGGTCAAGTCATTAGATTTATCCACTTAGGAATTCTCAGTAAAAGCACATAGCACATGAGTAAAGAAACGGAACACGGACTCTGTCTTTATCTTTTTCTAATTGTAAGTGTTTAAAATTTCTGCACGAACACGCAGTCGTGTAATGAATAAGTATTTCTTTGTTTTTCAGAATTAAACATTCAAATATTTACCTCTGAAAAACATTTGCATTTAAATAAGGTAATAATACCTAAATTGGGTCACGAAAACGGTTAGGAAACACGGAAGCCCACAGAAAGCTTTCCAGTTTAAAATGAATACAGGAAAAAACACAAAATAAAATCACTGACATTAACTTTAATCTGTCAATAAATGTTTCAGTAAAAATAATACCTACACCTTTTTAATAGAGAAGGCTGGAAATAGAGCCACTTTCCTCACATCATTTCCTGATACTTTTTTTTCAATACTTTTTGTGAAATTTTTACATGTTAGCTTATTAAATATAAATATTTAATAAGAAATTTGAAAAAAAAAAAACAACTGATACGGATGGGATTCGAACCCACGATCTTCAGCGTGATGGATACGGTGGCTCAGTGGTTAGAGCGTCGGCACGGTACGCCGAAGATCGTGGGTTCGAATCCCATCCGTATTAGTTGTTTTTTCAAATTTTTATTAAATATTTATATCATTTCCTGACCTCTTATGTTAACAGAATCGATGTCATGTCAACTATTCTGCTAACGTTCAACCAACATTATCCTAGACCTGGCCTTATCATTCCCAAACCTTGTTGCAGTCGGCTTCTAATCTAACCAGAAACAGTTGAATATCAGTTTTCTACGGAGCGATGGTCTATCTGACCGAAAAGGATACGATAATATTCTTAAGTTAGATCAGTTGATAGGATTTTTTGAGGGTAGGTACTTAACCATCTCATTATATCAATTGTCAAAGATTCTCATGATAGCCGGGACCAAGGGATTAACGTGCTTTCCAAGGCACGAAGCAGGACGTTATTAATAATACGCACGTAACTTACAAAAAGTAGTAGGTGCGCGCTTCGGATATGAACCTGAGACCTCTGACTCGCCAGTCAACGGTCATACCACTAGGCTATCACTGCCTTACAACCAACACAATACTTAAATGACACCAAGTAACTTTAAAATCGTTGTTTCTTTATACATTGTTTCTGACAAGGCACACTGACAACCGTTAAGCTCAATACCAACAGGCTGTCATAACAACATCGGTTCGACTTAACAAAATCACATTTATACCGAGAACTGCAAACGTATTTTCACGGTTGAGTTGGGCTACGTGATTCACCAGTTTTTATTAATTGGTAATGGTGCTTTCACAGTAGGTTCTCTTCGGGCCTCGGGTCGGTCGGTCGATACTCTACCGTTAGTTGGTGCTGAAAACGGCAGCGGTGGAAATCGGTTCTCACGCACACGCGCTGTGTCGCCGATGTAAAAAAACCCTTCCGTGGAAGCCGGTAGCGGCGCGTATTAATCAGCTACGACCACCGGACTGGACACAAGATAAGTACAGTCGCTGACAGTCCACACCGACGGAATAGGGAACCTCGTATAATTTTCAATAGGTTTCAAAACAAGTATTTGATACTGTATTTTAGCACGTTAATGCAAATGATATCGATTTTTGTTTTTACTGTCTTCAGTATTAATATAATATATAATATACGATACAATAATAATAATATACCATTGGTATAGTGTCGATATGATGTCCCTATCTTTTATATTTTAAATATTCAACTTATTGTCAAATGTCAAGGTTTATATCATATCTAATTGATAAAGACTTCATTCAATATTCAAACAAAATAGTCTAGATTTAGTTTCAGTCATTGAGGATGTGCTCGGTAGTACGAAGAGAGGCGCGGGCGCTGCTGTGCCCGTGCGTGACGGATCCACTCAGCGTCAAATTCACGCCAAGTCAAATGTTTAATTTGCTCTATAAATCACGCTATTAAAAACATTTCAAGGGTGTCATCGCGGCACCGATCTCATTGGAAACGTGACGACGCGCTAGCTGTGTGGTCGCTTGTTCCTCGCCGGCCGAACCCGGTAGCCGGCATTGGTATTCGGTCTTTTAATGTTGGTAAACCATTGTACGAACAAGAATGTAGACTCACACCGTAGAACAAATTCAATTTGTTGAGATGAAATTGAATTAGTCATTGATGTGTGTCTTATTATTATGTCGGTACTGTTAAGTTATAATGAAGCGCAAAATGATGGCATACCAGTTCAGTTCTTTGTTAAAGTAATTTGTTTGGTCGGAAACATGTATCTAAATAGGTGTAAGTATAAATTGATTCATGTGGGAATGACTCGTGTTACTGCTACTGTTTAAAGAGTTTTTTGTGGGTCTCATTCCGGGTAAAAGATGCACAAAAAATCTTAAACAGTAGCAGTAATACACTTCATTTCGAACATGTGATAAGATGTTTATACAAAGCTGTGAAAAACATTTGTTCAATGTTTTTAATTAAATAGGTACGTGTTTGCTAGAAACGTTTCTGTAAGCCGGACACAGGTCTAATTCGAATGACGTATTGCTTTTGTTTGGAGTCGTTTTAAGTCAAATTCTGTAGTAGGCAAGTTACAACTGATAATAATTTTCCTTAAGTTATTTACTAATTTATACTTAGCCTAATAGGAAATATCGTGTAAGTTGAATGCTCATAAAATAAATATCATATTAGTGAATGCGGAAAAAGTAATTACCTAATGTTCATAGTACAACTGCTACTACTAGTTCGTAGATTTTAGTGACTAAAAATAGTTTACTGGTATGACCATTGACTGGCGAGTTAGGCCGACTTAGGTGCGCATCTCTGACTTTACATAAGTTACGTGCATAATAAGTGCTACGAGCGTTACTAACTACGCTCGTAGCAGTTTTGATGCTACGAGCATTACTGACTACGCTCGTAGCGGTTTTGATGCTACGAGCAATACTGTCTACGCTCCTAGCGGTTTTGATGCTACAAGCGTTATTGACTACGCTCGGAGAGCATACCTCCGACATATGGACCGATATAAATTATTTTTAGTTTGATAAAGACCTACGGAGATAGATAATTCCATAGATAGATAGAGAACTCCTCATCGGGTAATAGCAATCATCTCGTAACCACTACTTTGACTTCACTTGATAGAAAGTATTCACCACCTTTTAAATCACTTGCAACACCAGAAGTATTGTAGATGCGTTGCCGGCCTTATTGAAATCTGTTTTATATTTTTGATAAAAAGTTGATAGTTAGAATGATATATGGTATATGAATATATAGGTATATGAATGATAGGTAGTTTGAATGATTCGAAACGGACTGAAATATCTACAAATTATTAGTTTGAATGATTCGAAACGGACTGACTCATATATTTTTTTACCTCTGTGATTGATGACACGTAGTACCTCTACATTTTAAGGTAATTATTTTACGTAAACTTCAGTGCCTGTTGGTTGAAAACGATTACTTATTTGAAAAAAACATTGTATAGATAGCGTGACTGTACGAAAACGTCCGTCCGGAGGAAGCCTGGCTCAAATTAAATTAGATTAAATTGATTTATTGGTGGAGGAGCGTGAGCCGAGTCCTCCTCGGGTCGCTTAGTTCCACCGCACTCCCGCGCAACTTTAATTAATGCTATTAGATTCGGAAACATACCGTAAAAATAATACCTCCGTGGCTAACTTTAAGATTTGTTAATTATAACTAGTGCGCACCAGTGGCGTGCCTAGTATCTAACAACAGTGTAAGCCCAACGACCTTTGTAAAGGTTACATTGAAGTAAAAAAAAAGTATGACGTAATATTCTTTTATTATTATACTAGCTTCCGCCCGCGACTACGTCTGCGTGGATTTCGGTAACCCTACTTATTACAATACTGCTCATCCCCCATAATTAGGTATTGTGATAATTTGTACCCATAAACCTGACTTGGTATTTAATAAAAAAAAATCGAATTTCAGTAGGATCCGCGCCGATCTCTGACAGACAAACAGAGTGACAAAGTTTCTAAAAACTACATATTCGGCTTCAATATCGTTCATCGAACATGTAGCTTTTACTTTTTTCCAAAAATTTCTTCTATTAATAAAAAAGAAAATAAAAATACTTTTTTATTAAAATACTTTTATATTGAAATCGCAAAAAAAATCAGCTGTTCCATACATTTATGTTCACATGACTCAACAAAATGTATGGAACAGCAGATTTTTTTTGTGATGTCAGGGTTGATCCCATAGTAAAAGTTGCTCATAATGATGAGTTTAATGACCCCTTTTAAGGATGCTGGTGTTTTACAAATAACCCTGTATACAGGGTTATTTGTATAAATGTATGGAACAGCTGATTTTTTTTTGCAAATTCAGGCTTGGTCCCATAGTAAAAGTGGTTCATAATGGTGAGTTTAATGACCCCTTTTAAGGATGCGAGTGTTTTACAAATAACCCTGTATACTAAGCGACCCCAAGTAATATGGGACCAGGGCAGGCGAAAGAAGACTAAGGTAGCAAACAAGCCTGGTACAGACGCCCAGCACAACAACCTACTACAATCAGTCAAATTTCTTTAATAGATTTTCAACTTTCTCGCTAAAGCATTAGGTTTAAAGTTGATTGGGAAAATTTGACAGTTTTGGGTAGCTTGATGTGCTGGGGTCTGTAGGTACTTATACTATTTTGCAATACTAGAGGTATCTCCTACTCGTTGCCGACCGGCGACCTTGTATGGGGTAATGGAAGGGGAGAGGAGATTATGGAAGGGGAATAATGGAACAGGCTGAGCCTTCAGTGCTCTACCAGAATGATTACTGTTATTTCAACCCGATATTCTGTGAGAGGATAGTACTACCCCCGTCGCGGCGGCTCTAAAGTACTGTTAGTGTTTCATGCTATGTGAATAATAAACTCTGTTATTGAGAGTTACCTCATCTCAACATGAAAGCATGAATGATACATTTTTGAGAACAATGTTGGGACTCGTATGATAAATTGAAATTTTGATGACTATTGTTTACTGAGAACATTTAATTATGTATTGTTTGAAGTAATAGGCCCATAAAATTAATTAGTTATGTGTTCTAATGGCATCTAATTAATTGCTATGTTATTATACTATACCATTGTGATGCAATTCGGGAACTTTTGATAGTTTCTATTTAGGTATAAAAGTATACTCTCTTGTTTTTTACGTAAGTTTGTTCAGTGATGCTTCGTCTAGTTTAATTTTTCTGTTTTTTCTTCTCGCTAACAAGTACAACGAATATAGTTATTATAAGGATAGGTATAATTAAAGCTAGGCGTAGGTACGATAAGATTATTTGGATGACGTCATAGTACGCGGTTGATTAAAATACTAAGTAATGGTGTCACTACTTCGTGTTTTAATGAGTTAAATTCGATACCTTAATTAGTGTAACGGAATTACCCGAACACGGTAAGGAAACCGCGAATCAAACATTTACATGAAAGTATGGCGTCATAATGAAAGCGATTTATCCGCGATAATTCCAATACATAAAACATTTCATTATAGGCAGCGAGGCCCCCATTATTCAAAGATATTTATTCATGTCGAATGATTGCCTTTCTTTTGTGTATCGACAATGGCGTCGCCGGGCGTATTCCATTTGCGCGGCATCGTTCTTGTTCACTCGTTCATTGTGCACGCGAGCCAGTTTTGTTTCGCCGATGCTTTTCACGCGCGCCGCGGCTCCGCTCCGCTCCGCACTCCACACCACACGTATTCTATTCTAAAATTAAATGGAGTCAAGATTGATGAGTTTAGACACGACCTGTGACACGTACTACCGAATGTAGCGTGTACCGGGCCCGGCTCACTAGCTCCGATTGTTTGGAATGCGCTTTATTTCACCCTTTATAATAAGCGGTAATTATTGGTAGCGAGCCGTGTTTATGTAGCCGATGTCGGTCAGTTTTTGTGTAATGTTTGGCCGCACTCGGCCGGCTAATAGGATTTTTTGTATGTATATCTCGTCTGTTATAATATGGGAGTAGGTATTAAAATGACGTTAATTTATCTTTTAGTTAAGAACGCTACGTGAACATTAATCATTGCTCTACATCACTATTCATTGTACAAATTAAATTGATGTAAATTAAACTAAATAAAGTTCAAATTGGATGGTTCTACGGTACAGATGGATATATAAAAAAACAGGTTGTAAAACATACATATGCCTTAATAGGTTAAATTTATTTGACTCATAGGTGACTCTGAATACCGTCAAGCAATCGTTTGCGTACCTACAATTGTATACACTTTGTTAGATATACATATCGGTCAAATATATTTTAAGAGATTGATTTTTCGAGATGTCAAATAAACACATTACAGATTTTTATTCGGATAAAAAAATTGGTTTATTTTTGAGATAGGATATACAATCATGTACATAAACATTTTTATTTTGCATAGGTCTATGCAAACTTTAAAGTTCGATTTTTTTGTAGAAAGAAAAAAATACTAAGGATTAGGTTCATATCGCGGGGTAGGATAGTTTTATTAAAAGTTTAAAATATAAGTTATAATATAGTTACATACAACTACGGCAACTATCCTGAAAAAATCCTTTGTCCTGCAGTGGGACAGTTATAGGCTCTATTTATTTATTTATTACTAAAATAAACATGTCAATAGTCACGAGTCAAATTGTAACAAGAAACTACGTAGGTATATCATATTAGAAGTGAAAGCCGCTGGCCCCGAAAGGGGACTAAACTACTAGGTACATGGGAGTCATTACAGCTAATTCGATTGTTTGGGCAGCGTAGATTTGGGCCAAGCGCGGTGGTGATGCCCCTATAATTTGAACGCCGCCGCGCCGAGCTTCTCAGAAATTGGAACTATGATATACTTAAAGCCTTGTGTTACAATTACAAAATGCTTACCAATCATACGTAAACAAAACCTGTAAGTATTAATTTATGTAAAACGTGAATATTGGATCATGAACGTTTTAAAATAGCAATATCGTAAAAATTTGATTGTATTCGTAGTCGGTTAATTAATTAATTTTGGTAGGTAAACAGGAAGAAACTAAATACACGATAAAGTAATATATATATAATCATCGACTATTACTGACGTCAATGGATATTTACTTCGCAAAGGATATAACTATTATTTTGTAAGTTTCGAATATTGTAGGTACCTAACCTAATAATTTGCAAAAAACATAACTTTAACTTGAGGAAAGAATAGAGTTTTACGACATAACTTCGGTATTTTTCTACTTATTATATCGTCAGAGTTTAAACCACTTATAAGCCTCTGACAAGGTATTGCATATAAACATCTAGACTAGGTACATTTCAAGTGTGCCGGTTTCCTCCCGATGTGTGAATTTGAAAAATCAGTGATGCGTGCCTGGGTTTGGACCTGCGGCTTTTAACTTGGTAGTCGAACGGTTTTACCACTAGGGTATCATTGCTCAATCGTTGATCAAACTAGCATCACTAGTAGTAGTAGTTCACTTATTACAAGTTTTTATTTAACTTACAATGTATAATATTTTTAAATTATAACTATGTTATGTTGAGTGGAACCTTACAAGGTAAATTAGAACCATTTCATCTAGGTTTACGTTTAGTTTTGATTATTCCAATATAAAAGCTTAGTTAAAAACGTTGTTTTTATAAAAACTTATTTTCATATTCTTTCATAGAGAGTCATAGTTTGCGAGGGAAAAACTGCGGTGTTCAAGATTATGGGGCGTTATTTGTGAGGACATCGTCACCGAAGATGCAAGCTTCCTGCCCAAATGCTCATTGTCATGTGCTATAATGTCGCTTGTTTAAGCGCATATTTTTTCATGTAACTACTATTACTACCTACATAAAATAATGAGCATTCGGCAAGCGACGAGTTACGACAGTGTATGTTTAGTGATCAGTTTCGGTTCGATTCTAGAATCGGGCAAACTACTTAGTAACCTATTAGGATTTCAGCAAGTACCAAGGTAAATTCTT
This sequence comes from Protodeltote pygarga, assembly GCA_936450705.2. Classification (NCBI taxonomy): domain Eukaryota; kingdom Metazoa; phylum Arthropoda; class Insecta; order Lepidoptera; family Noctuidae; genus Protodeltote; species Protodeltote pygarga. The sequence goes on along the minus strand of OW388249.2, from coordinate 4,992,519 downwards.
AGGTATTTTTTTAACTATAAAATAATTTTGGGTATGATCTCATGACGTCACAAATAAGGTAATAATGGCAATAAATAAATAACATCTACAACAGTGAATCGCTCACATGTAAAACACTCTTAAGAACGATTTCCGGGTGCATAAACATTTGTAAATGGAACAATAATTTCATATGTATCTGTGTAAAACTAAACGTTTGGTTGATCATAACAAAATAAATGTTTATGTTGTTTGTACGAAAGGCCGCAATTACCGAGGGCGGCGGTAGGAACGTAGCGGCCGGCCGCGGCTGGGCCACTACGATTTTTATCTCAAACGGTGAGCCGACGTTTCCATCCGCGTAATTACAGAGTTTAGGCCATAGAGTGAATTATTAGACGCGGCGCGGTGCGGTAATCAACACAATAATTGTTATTCACGTCGCTAGTGTTTGGCGCGGTGCTGCGCGGCGCGGCGGCGCGGAGGCGGCACAACCGACACCACAAATTGAATTTCGTACAATTGCCGTGTAACGGTCCTCGCTTTGTTACCTTTTTATGTACTCATCACATAGGTCACTTTTTGTTTAGCTTAATAAAGAGCAACTTAATAGATACGTTTTTTTAAGCGAAATTAAATTTATATCGTTCTATAAGACTCAGTCTTAATCCACGGTAACTTAGATATCTTCAACAAAAAAATATAAAATACTTTACCCATTTATTTCCGTTAACGGTTATGAGATTAAATCAGAAGTTAATACATTTTAGATTGTTGCCCTGCTGATTACACAATGCGATAAGAAATCTACGTTTTCAGGTAAAACTAAATTTACAATTTACAGTGGTTTAACAGTAAAAGATATTTCAGACTATTTCATGCCACAATAAAGTTTGAATTGTTATCTGATGTTTGCGTCACGCTTTTCAGAACACATACGAGTCCGTTATTCATTCAAGTCAACTAAAGCTTTTAAAAACAAAACAAGGAAACTATGCGGCAATTTATTTTCCTAGGGCGGCGCCCGCCCGCGCAAATTCATTACCAGCACAACCTGGCGCTTCCGATTCCGCCACCTAGTACTACAAACTTTAGGTTGAGCTACTAAATAAGTTTATTATGCATACATTGCCGCTTTTCTTGAAAGCATTCGTATCGTCTAATGACGGAGAGGTACAATGAATGGTGGCGTTGATTGTAGAGCCAGGTATGTGCGAGTGTGTGGTAGTGTGTGTTGATCGTGATTACACCGCCATGACGTGACTGCGACTTCGTTTGCTCAGCCGCTGCTTTAAGGAAAACTAACATAAACTTCTACTGTTTTGTTTTTCACGTGTTTTTTTTTGTAGTGTATGGTTAAATAAACTATTTCAACAGAAGTCGGCTTTTTATGACTTGATTTAACTTCATGATTAATAACAATTTACATTGTGAATATCTGAATAGGTTACGTGTACATTTTATATACAGTTAGTAAAGTAATAGCTAAGCTAAACTGTCTAACTACTTTTTATATAGATATTTTTATTCGTATAAAAGATTTTTACAAATTATATCACTTGCCAATTACTTTCTCGGAAACTGAAATGATTATCGGTTATAATAAAAAAATATATTTTAATTCCATTAAATCATGACATCGTGCCTTCTTCATTACCTACTTCGATTGTGTCAGGTCTTTGATGTCCACTACTGATCTACTTTATATAAATTTAGAAGCTGTGAAGTTGTGAATAATACAATCTGAAATTATAATTATAGTTGTATTTAAACATGTATTATGAAATCAAATCAAAACTTGTCATGCACTATTATTAATCGTATAGGTAATAATAGTGTGTGTGTGTGTGTGTGTGTTTATAATTATCGTTGTTATTGTTAATTTTAGTTTCACTCACACTAGAATTTTCTCGTGTACCGTGGGTACGATTTGCAGAGATGTTTTCACAATAAAAAAATACCTGCGGATCACACAAATATATATTTGTCCCATAAAGAAAATGAACCCACTGCCTTGCCTTAAATGATCATAGAGTCTCCCAAAAGTTAGTAAGTTCGTCGTCCAAAAGAAAAGTTCACGGCAACTCATGTTATAAATCAAGTTTAACGCTTATTAAGTACACACCTTCAGTGAATTTTGTACGGATCTTAAAAATGTAGATATTACGATCTGATTTAGTATTTCATATGTTTGGTATTTATTGAAATAGGTTGTACGTAACGAATATAATATGTGGGCCCTCTCAAAGGTTGCCATACATAAATAACGTCTGTCTGTGGGGGCAGTAAGACACAGGTGAATCGCCGGAACACGCGGCTTGTCTACCCACGCCTTTACTACATAGTGTAAGAATAAGCAGCTGCCCAATACTATTTTTAAGTATTACCTATCGATTCCCTTTGGTTTAGTTAAGGACATAGCAACCCAACCTAGGTATTATTAAAGTACTTAGTACTTAAATCTTAACAAGATTTTATAAGAAACCGCAGTAAAACCTAAATTATATAACATCTGGGTTATGTGAACAAGGAGAAGAGATAAATTGGTTATAAGAAGAATAAAACGAAAAGCTCTTATTTGATTGGTTATGAATTAATTCGAAGTATCTGCCCATATAGCTAATGTTGACAAGTCTAGTAATAAATGAGCCTGTAACTGTCCCACTGCGGGGCAAAGGCCTCTTCACATACAGAGAAGAGGCATTTACACAAGTCTATTGCCGGTCAATAAAAAAAGGAAGGAAGGAGGTTTATTTAAAAAAAGTAAACTTCCTTGAATATATGAAAATTGCACAAAAATTTGCAATTAACTTAACAGTCTACTAATTCACACAAAATAATGTTCTATAATATAATTAAAATGTGGCACCCATAGGCACATAACTTTATAATTTTTGATTAATTAGTTGACGTGCCGATTAAAAAATAAATAATTTAGCTAATTCATAATAATATCCTAATGTGAAAATAAAAGAACGTATTATGGCTCCTAGCTTAATTAGGTATAAGTACCTACCTATAGTTGCAACTAAATTACGATTTACAAATAGATAAAGGGCGAACAATTAGCAATCTTAATTGATTATATTTTTGCCTTAGTAGACATATCTATGTGTTGTTCAGTTTTTCTTAACCCTTTGAACGCCACGCCGGTCATTGGTGACCGGCAAACAATAAAAATTGCATTGTGTCTGCGGCGTGGCAGTCAAAGTACAAATGTGATAATCTACAAACTACTTAGACGTATATAAGATCGATTAGCGTCCACGCAATATTAATATGAAATAAGAAAGTTATATAATAAATAATATATATAACTAGTTTTTCCCGCGTGGCTTCGCTCACGTAGACTATAGAATATTTTGAACAGAATTTATTTATTTAAATGGAATTAATATAGTCTAGGTAGTACTGCCCATGAGAACAAATTGTACAGCTTTGAGTCGATGCCACTACTTTTAGTGTCATTGTATAAGCAGACTTAGGTACAATAGGTACAGGGCGAATAATGTCGGTATAGCAATCATAAATATTTGCCTATAATAATAATCTAATAGATTTCCAAGGAATTTTCAAAGGAAAATCAAAGTAGGTACTTATAAGGTTAGTATTTCTTTCAAATAATGTATTTTAATAGTTTTATGTTTGTGTTTTTGTTCTTTCAAATATAAAAGAACAAATAAAATTGAAATATTGAATTCTAATCCATTCCCTTTTTTACTTTTCCCTTAATTTATTTTTGGTATCTGTATGTATCCTCCTTGAATTTTTCTGTTACATAGTTTTTCGTTTCGATTATAACACCTGTCATTTACGGCCTAAGGCTTTCACTCGCCATTCAAAAGAAGTGAAGTGATTTATATTTGACATTCCAATTTTAAAGGGTAATACATTGCATCAAGCCAGTTTAAATCAAAAGCACTAAGGAGTATTGATATCAACTTCGAGGCAAATCACCCCCAAAATAACTTTCTACCCCTTTTTAACCCCGTTAGGTGATGAGTTTTAATAAAATACGAAACACGTGTTCCATTAATTCTGTAAAAGAATGTTTATGCAAAATTTGAAGTAGATTGGACCAAGGAATCACGTTGTCCCATACAAACTTTGCCCCCGTTTTTCACCCCCTTAGAGGTTGTATTTCGAAAAATCCTTTCTTATCGGATCTCTACGTCATACAAAAAATACACCCTCCAAGTTTCAAGTCTCTACAATCAGCGGTTTTGGCTGTGCGTTGATCCGTCAGTCAGTCAATCAGTCAGTCATTCAGGACAAAGCATTTTATATGTATAGATTAACGCAAGAGTAGGTATAACGCCTTTTAGGACGCACGAGCATAATTAATAAATGTACCTACGAGTAGTTGGCGGATAGAATAGAAATGAGCCAACACTCGACTTAGGTCGTAAATAACGCACAGAGAAACACAATTGGTCGGCAGATGACGATAAATAATTTAACTAATTTGATAAGCTATTAATTACTCGTAGAGTTGAGTAATTGAACCTTTTTATACTGTGGTCGGTTATACGCAATCTCTTGATATGTAATTCAATAACAATAATCGGATTCTCTTTAACGCCGACATGTTGTAAAAAGATAACAGCAAAAAATATTAACCCATTTTGGTAAAATGATTTTTTGAACTCCAGTGTTACTTTCGATAAAGGCTAGTTTTGTATAAACGGCTCTTGGCGTTTATGTTATATCATTGAGTGTATTCGGTTATAGGATGGTTTGACTGCGCTTAAACATAACAAGTCGTAACGATATTTCCCCATACTCCGTACTCTCCGCTCTATTGTCTTACTACAATGTTTAGAACTGTTTATGTAATTTATAGTATATTGAGTGAGTACCGCAATAGAAGGGCGATATTTTAATCAATATTTTAATTTATCCAAGTCCTTCAATTGTTTGTCAAAACATAAGTCACAATTTTCAAAACTCAAAATTTATTTCAAGTTTTTTTAGTTATGAAGAAACTTAATTGTTTTTATTATGCAAATCAATTCAGCTTTCAATGCTTTGAAATTAAAATAGAATCCTGTAATAACGAGGATGTTCTCAATATGTTACCTATTATTTACGTTATACCTAGTATATACCTCTTGTGTTGTAATATATAAAATCTCAAGTGGTGCTTTGCGTTACTATCCGCGGCGTAGTTTCTGATGCGTCGCGCGTCCGCATCGTCCCCGAGATGTAGGCGGACAGGCGTCTACCAAGATTTCGATACCTGTACCCGGTTGTACATACAAATTGTGATCTTGTCGACTTGTAGATGGACGATAAGAAGCAATTAAGCTCGCAATAATATACGACTTAGTAACGCCACTACCCCCACATACATTACCACTTTTCCAAACTGTTAATAAATAAATTCTTATATTTGCGCGCTCTGCCCAATGATATACAACGTTTGTTAATTAGGTTATCTCTCAGTCGGCATCTACAAAGGGCTAAAGCTTAAAAGGCTCGTTGATATTAAAAATGCCGCTTATAACTTTTATCATAAATCACCCCGTGGCTAAATCGCGAGGGCGCGCGAAAAAATTCGATCTACTTGGAACAAAAAATATGCAAGTAATGACGAAAGCACCCTGAGAGCTTTTTTGAGTAGCTGTGGACTTGCTTAGAATTAATTGTGTTTCCTCCGCCTCAATAGCCAACCTGTCACTAAAATATTTGGCGTGCGGTGCAAACATTTCTTTCTTTTACTTTTTATGGTTTAAATTTTAACAAATCTATATAAAATACGAATTGATAGGGATTAATATGTAATTATTATACGATGAATAATATTAAATACTTTGTCAACACACATGTTGCAAATCAATACATTACAAAGAAGAAAAGAATATGAAATATTAAATTAACAAAACTCTGATATTTCGTGAAACTTTCTGTCGTTAAGACTCCGATGAATAGTTTAATGAGGCTCTCGAGATCTCGTTGAAAGCAGAGCGTGGGCTCGTGATTACCACGGGCCCCTGTAATAATAAAACATCGACAGGCCGCCTTTATCGACTGCCTTCTCGATAAGCATCCGTGACGAATTCGCACCACTCCAACACTCGGACCTACGATGCTCTTATGGCCGCGTAAACATACTATTAAAATGACTAATAATATCCCATCAACAAGCAAAATTAAATCTTACGACGGTGTACGAAGCTTTATTTTTCGATAATACAGTGTCATGTTTATGCCCGTTAATTCCCTTTTAGGGGAAAATGACCGAGATATTGGTATCGATACAAATTTAATTCCAATTATAATATTACCTTTACGGCTTATCAGTTTCATATTTTGTCGAAATTTTTGGGGCTATGTAATTTTTATCTTTTAAGTAACTTCACAGTTTAAATCTTCCTTTGAAATTATTGCAATTTATGTTATTAACAAATTCTGATTTCAAATAAATCGGGTTATTCGATGAGATTTGATTTAAAATTATATAAAGAGAGAGCAGATGAAGACCAGAACAAATCCATTACGATTAAAAATGATATAAACGTTAAAATTTCACAGCAGTTGACATTTATAAAATTTAACAATAATAAAGCTTGATAAAAAGAAGAGTTTAAAAATAGAATAAAATATTTAATCCTATGTGAGGTTAGCTGACCAAAAGGAAAGAAAGTCGTACATGGTTATTTCCTGAAAGTTTAAATCATATTATTGTTATTTAAAAAATTGGGCTCGAAAAATTATCATTATGTGAAGTGAGAATTTTGTTTGCTTTTAAGGCAGTTTATATGAACTTAAACAAAAACGTTCTAAATAAGATCTTAGCAATCAAAGTATATTTATTTCTCGGTTAGTAGGTATTGTTAAAAATACTTAAAAAGTGTACAAAAAATATATATCTTGTTGCGCTTGCGCACGTTAATGGTTGTCAACGCCATGTTTTTGTACGAGATCATTCACCTCCAAATCATTCAATTTCGAATTAAGGAAACGGTATAACAATAAAAATAATATAAAAAACGATCGTTCGTGATCGATGCGTCTATTGCCTAATGTTTTTGCTTTCTAAAAGTCAATACTAAATAATAAAATGGAAGGATTGAACAATTTAGGTTAGATTACTATTCGAAAACTCCCACTAGCGACGCAACCAATTAGAATATTCATTTAATTAAATTTTTCTATTAACGGCTTTATAGATGCTTAGAGACTTAAACTTTTAAGTATGATTATGATAATATTTCCGGTGTTGAGAAAAAGGGAAAACGTACAGAAACGAGATACTGCTGGATTATGCCAATATTTGTACGGACTTGAGAATAGTATAGGTACTAAAAGATTATCCTCTTATATTTTAAAATGATATTTATATTTGAATTGAAGTATAGTTTAAACAAGGTTTGGATAATAGTAGCTTAGTATTTAAACAAGTTTATGACCAACCTAATTAAAATCCTTCAACTTAGCTCATATATTTTTTTATCCTGTAGGTAATAAATGCGCGGTTCGAATTTCAATTTATAACGTTTTATTTTTATTATTACAACATTTGTACGTTGTTTTGTTGTTTATTTCATTGTGATAAATAATATAAGTAAAATATTTTTTTTACGTAAAACGGTTTTGTCGTCACTACATAGTATAAAACAAAGTCGCTTTCTCTGTCTCTACATCCCTATGTATGCTAAAATCTTGAAAACTATGCAACGGATTTTGATGTGGTTTTTTTTAATAGATTGAGTGATTGAAGAGGAAGGTTTATATATATATTGCACCCGTGCGAAGTCGGGGCGGGTCGCTAGTCAGAAATAAAGGTATTTACCAAATATCAGATCAATCTGTCAACAGGAAGGGGTTAAAAATTAAATGACTAAATTTGAACAAAACAAACAACAAACAGGGCAAGCTAAATAAAACCGTTTAAAAAACGTTGTCGCACGGGCGCGGGCGGCACGACAATTATTAACGTCGTCTTTTCGATAGTAATTACATTTGTACCGCCCTTGTAACACAATTTTCTATTAAGTGGTACCTACAACTACATGTTTTGGTAAAATCTTGGGTTTATGAATATTAAAATTTCTAGGCAAGTTTTACCACCCTACCCGAATAAGGTCATTCGGTTAATATAAGTTTGATTATGATGAACACGTAACGATGGCTTTTTAGGTACGCATTTGAAGTCCTTGGCATTTCGATTTTTCAATTACATTATGATTAGCACTAATCTGCTTTGAAATGATAAATAAAATGTACGTTTTAAATAGTTAAGCAGTGATAGCCTAGTGGTATATCCGTTGGATTGCCAACTCAAAGGTAGGTTCCAAACCCAGGGACGTACCTCTGATTATTCGGATTTATGTGCGTATTAGAAATTATTTATCATTTGTTAACACGGCGAAGGAAACCAGCACACCTGCAAACGGTGTGTAAAGTCATGTTAGAGGCCGGGCGGTTTAAACTCTGACACCAGGTTCTTCATAAACCATAAGACGAAGAAGAAGACGTTTTTAATACAATTTAATATATTGTGGTACGGTACTTAAGTAGGTATAAGGTAAAACAGCTTCAGACTGTGTTTGCGTAATCATTTATTCTAATTAATTAGAATTTTAATTTCAATCATGATGACACGGGGCGCCATCTATTATCACAAGAACTCTATTGTTTTTCGCGGGAACAGTACTTTTTTGGAATGATGCCTTATGTCCGTTTTTGTACACCTGACAAAGTTCTTGTAAAATTTCAGGATGATCGGTGATTAAAAAAAAATTAGTTTGGTTTAATCGACCTGAATTTGCGTCAATTTTAATTCCTAAAGAGGGAATAGGTCATGAGTGAATTACATCAGAAGCTGTTACTTCAGTGGTTTAGGCGTGAAAAGGTAACAAACAAACTTACTTTCACATTTATAATACTAGTTAGGAAGGATTAGAATTTACAGTTTTTACTTATATATTTTTTATTATAGACCTATGTATAGATATTTGTAAACTTACTAATACTAGATATATTATGATATTTTTGATTAACTAACTATAAACCTTAAATTTAATGTGTGTTATGTATTTTATTTATTTATAAAGCTAGGTTAGAAACATTGGTTTCGATTGGGATTTCCTACGTGTATTTCTATAAGCAAATAATTATTTTGACTTGATTTCGATTTCCTTGTTTTGTGTGTTCATTACATCTTTGCATATCTCCACTTTGAACACAACTAGATTCCTGTCTCACGAAGTTATATTTCCAAGTTGCCATATGAAGTTAAAAAAAAATCAAAAATCTATTTTTAGTAAGTAATCATATCATCGTACACAACAATATAACTGATATAAGTTTATCTCTCTATACAGTCTAATCCCTCTTATGAATTAACAATGCTGAGCTTTTGAATAATACTCATTTATCTTTAAATCGGTGTATAATTCAAATCTCTTTTTCTTTATCATCGTAATTTACATATGCTAAATAAAAAGCGGTGTCATCACAAAAGATATTTGGAGGCAATATAAACATAATATCAATTTAAATTCCTTGTTAGTGGAGCGAAAGCCGACATCATACCTGAAAGTGGTTGGCTCCTATTGGCAGATGTGCGAGCCAATCGCATGCGCGCGTTGTAGCCACCACATCCGGCCGGCAGCAGGCGGGCCGAGCGCCGTGCTCGCCGCGCCTCAGTTCCTCTCCACACCTGGTATCGGACTGACGTGCTCGTACATCCGTGTGTTGTTGTTACATTTGATTTAACCTACCATTGAATTGTCTTCCCGTCGAGGGGAAGTGACAATGCCGCGACCCTCGCGTGAATCTTATGGCGACCAAAAGCCCCCATATTCGTACATTTCCCTGACGGCGATGGCGATCTGGAGTTCCCCGGAACACATGCTGCCGCTGTCAGAGATCTACCGATTCATCACGGATCGCTTTCCATACTACCGACGCAACACACAGCGCTGGCAGAACTCTCTGCGCCACAATCTCTCCTTTAACGACTGCTTCGTTAAGGTGCCGCGCCGCCCGGACCGGCCCGGGAAGGGCGCCTACTGGACACTGCACCGGCAAGCCTTCGACATGTTTGAGAACGGCTCGCTGCTCCGCAGGCGTAAAAGGTTCAAGCTACAGAAAGGCGAGAAAGATGACCTGAATGCCGAGCTCGCAGCTTTGGCCAGTTTCAATAGAGCATTCTTAGCAAGGCAGGCGGGCGCGCCTCCACCACCGCCGGCAATGCCAACTGCCAGCTTATACACAGCACCGCTGTGCCCCCAGCTAAGCCCGGAACCGGAGCTACCGGAAGCAGCATTAGTGACGATGTTGCCGCGTAAGAGGCCGCCGAGAGCGTTTACGATTGAGGCTCTCTTGGAACCGGACGCACCGCGGTTGTCACCATCGCCGCCGCAGCCAGTGCTGATGCCGATGCCGCGGCTGGATCTGTCGTACGTGGCTGCGGCGCAGCGCTACCACGCCGAGCTGCTGCATGCACTACGCCCTTGCTACCTGCCGCCACCGCCGCTGCCCGTCGCGTGACACCACCTGACCTCACGCTCTAGCTGCTCCAATGTTTCGTGCAATGTTAGATTGTAAGTACATAAACTAGTATTCATCATTCTGTATAGTGTTTAAATTTTTATGTCAAACATTTGTTTTGTAGTTTTAATTTTGATTGTTAAAGTTTTGTAAAATCATCGCCTGTTTCATTGCAGAGCTGGTGTTTTGGGTTTCAACTATATCGCTAGATAGAAATTAGTTTTAATAAACCTACATTGCATTTAGTTTTTATTAGTATAATATTAAAGCGATAACCATCAAGGCTAACAATAGGCCTACCGTTAAACATTCCGCGGATGATTCACCTCTACATAGTGCGGATCATCATTGTGTTTTAAGTGATCTCACTTACAAGGTGTATGTAACTATTAATTAAATAAATAAAAGACGTGAGTTGAATATTATCTTATGTGTAGAACTGTGAATGAATATAGAGTTTAAATAAATATAAAATCTGAGAGCATTACAATGACTAGTGAGTATACTTAATGTTATAAATAAATATGTTTGATTTAAACACACTCGATATTACTCGTAGTAGTTAATATATATATAGGTATATTGTTGTAATATAGCTAGCGTAGATTAACATTGTTATTTATTTTTTCGATGAGAACTGAGAATTTCTTTTCCTGTTTATAGTGTAGATCTATATACCTATCTTTGTAAATATTGTTTAAATTGTTACAACTATTGAGTAGGATTATTAAATGTAATAATTTGAATTTTTGGTTTTATTTTATATTCGTATTTTGATTAAAAGATTGCTTCATAGGTTTTAATCTGTATTATCAATACCATATATCCGTATTGGGTGCTAAATTTAAAGTAAATAACTGCAGTCTATATCATTGGATGATCGTCGATATTCTTCGTGTGGGGTGGAGATAAAAAATGGTGGTAAATTGTAAAAAAGGGGTATTCCTGGTGGTCTTTTTCACGGTATAACGTGGCGCGTCGGGCCACGTTTGTGCACTAACAGCTCGTGATATTGGCCTACAACTCTGCAGACTCATCCTATTGCCTTGTTACACACCATAATGCGCATTATAGGCTTGTTCAACATTTAGATTTTTTTTCAACAGGGAAAAACTTTTAATCTAATGATAGAGGGTACAAAAGACCGCGGCGACTCTTCTTTGCCTATTTTATCGGTTCAATTTATGTTATTAAGAGTTAATGTGAAAAAATATTATTTTCAAGTTTCTTGGGATTAACTAGGACTCTTTTCTTACTCCTTGCTTGATATTTATAAAAGAGTAATTTCATAGCAAACGAACTACAAAGCTTTGTATTTTTGTTTTGAAATCTTGTAGGTAGGTGTCTATTTAACTTAGGTACAAATAATATAGGTAAAATTAAGTGAAATTCGTTAAGAGAAATATGAAGAAGTAAGTTTCTAAAACAAGTTAATCTAACCTAAATACCTATTTAATTATAGCGGATGCAATGATCTAATATCTAACATACAAAAAAAAAAAAAACATAAATACCTATTTAATTAGAGCCAATGTAATGATCTTATACCTACTTAATTAAAGCGGACATTGCATTGTTCTAATATCTAACTGAAATACCTACTTAATTAGAGCGGATGCAATGATCTTATATCTAACATAAATACCTTTTTAATTAGAGCGGATGCAATGACCTGCTTATATAGTTACTTTATTATTATTAAAATGTAAATACAAATCGAAGGAAGATTTGAAGGAAAAAGCAATGAGCAAAGTAATCCTTGGTTTTTATTATATTATATTATCTTAGTTTATTTTATATTAGTGTAAGAAAGAATATCTTTAATATTTCCCAACAGATTCCAGAAGATTCCACATGACATATTTCATATATTTTCTGTTAGGAAATACAGTATGTGTGTACTGCAATAGATGTAATGTAAAAATAACTTTTATTTCTAAAGGCAATAAAATTTCCTCACGCAGAATACGCGTTTCGACGTGGACCTGCGGAAAACAGCCCGTCATACCAAAGGCTATAAAATAAAAAATAAAAATTTTCTTTATTTATGATTAAAAGTATTTAAAATTATGAGCCACCTACGTCGTAACTCTAATACCTACAGCAATCATTCACAAACAAAAAAAAAACAACAAGTTCTGTGAGATTAAGATAAGTAAAAATACATTTCGGTAGATAGTAATATTTAAATAACGGACGCATATGGTATTGCGATTGTACTTGTATTTAGTCTAGTGGTATGACCGTTGACTGCCAAGTTAGAGGTCTCAGGTTCGAAGTCAAGGCACGCACCTCTGATTTTTCGTAAGTTATGTGCGTATTATAAATTAATTATCACCTACTCGGTGCCTCGGCAAAGAAGAAAATTTGGTAAAGAATATCAAGGCGTTGGCCCCGGCCGTCATGAAGATCTTTGACAGTCGATATAAAGAGTGTCAGTACCTACCTTTATAAAATCTGGTTTTCTGGTTAGTGGTTAGATTAGAAGCTAAGGATGAGTTTTAAATTAAATTTGAACACTAGCTTTTTTTGCAGTTTCGCTAAGCAAAATAATCAGTTATTCCGTTGCTTCGTGAAACAAGGATAAACTAATAAACACACTTTAGCATTATTACTTAGTACGATATGTTTGATATTCAATCAGTAAGATACATTATATTTCTGAGAAAAAGGGTGTTGATGGACGGACAGACCAACTTATAGACGGAGAATGAACAAAGTTCTATCCCAACTTTTAATAGAACTAACAGAATTGCATTTTGTCTATGACTATCTGTTGTTTTGGAATTTGAATTTCGAAGCTCGTAGCACTTTCGTAGCACTCCCGTAGCAAGTCCGTAGCACAATGAATGTAATGATACTAATGATCAAATAGATAGGACATGAACATAGTTCAAACTTTGAATTTGCCAAAGAGTTCTGCAAAGTTGTTTAGGCTCCTATTCTTTTTATAAATATAACAGGTAGATAGTGGAACTTCTCATGAACGAAACGTATAAAAAGCAACATGCAGGATTTTTTATAATATTTTTTAAAGTAATACATACGAAGAAAAATCGAAGGATTGTTAAAAGAAAAATGTGATTACGATTACCAGAAGGTAAAGGTGTAATCGTTTTTAACTTTCTGTTACAAAAATATTTTTAAATCTTTCATCGCGGGCTTTGAGCGCGGCGACCGAATCAAGAAATTCCGTAAGGAAAAATACCTAACAACCTTTATTGCAGAAGTGTTTAAAACTTTATTAACTAACAAATAAGTTATATATTATGTTGACACATTAAAAAAAACATTTGGAAATATAAATATTCGAATTTTGGAAACTAATTATTTGCTTAGATTTTTCAAGACGTGATTTTATATTAAGTTCTTAAGCTATTGACTGCATAAATAAAAAAAATAAATTATAATTGCATATGTTGATAAAAAATGCTATGCGATAGCTTTACCGCGGCAGACCCCGACTGCTAAACGTTTTTTTTTTATTAGATTGATTTCGACATTAGAACAATACCTGTGAGAATTTCAGTGACAATGATTATAGTAAACACGGAGTTAGTTTGAACAAGTGCTTACATACATACGGTGTGACGTCATATACACACATGTAGTCTTTACATGTGAATGCGCCTGCGACTCTATAATTACGACATCTTTATTAAACCGTTGCCGCGTCGGTCTTTTTATGTCAGCATTGTTGGTTTTATGACTAAGATCTTTATTATTTACACCACTTATACTCATTGTTGTATATTAGCCCGAAGTTATTAAAACCACAGGCAATTTATAAAACGAAAATTTTCATGATTTAATAAATGATCACGTACTTGTATTGGAATTACGTGTCTATCACCATATTCTAAAATTTTAAATACTAAAAAAAAAATGGTGTGGTGTTGTTTTTAAAATGGTTTTTATAAAACCTTTTTGTAATAAAATCAATATCGACTATTGTTTTATGGTTTGAGTTTGAATCTCATTGGGTTTGAGGAAAAGTTTAGTCAAAAAATGATTGTGCCATACACAATAATTAATCTAACTATATAATAATATACCTACACCTGTTATAACCAATAAGATTTTAATTTCTGTTCCTTAACTGGAATATTGTAACAGCTGGTTTATTAATAAACTGAAAAAACCCGAGGAAAAGAAACTCTCAAAAATTATCAACAGTTATTACGAGTACACAATTATCTGTCAAATTGTGTACTTGTATTAACTGTTAATAATTTTTGAGAGTTCCTTTTCCTCGGTTTTTTTTGTTTCTGTTAATTTTTAATACCTGTACATATCTGTACCTTTGTACCTCATCTTATCGAGTCGGGATGCGGGTTAAGTTAATTTAGTTCGTAGGTCTGTTGATAATTATAAATTTTCGAAAGTTTATAATGTCGCAAGTTTTATTCCGTTAGATTTTAAGCTCGCGATTCTCATGATTTCCATATTGTAACATATCCTCTGTTTACGACTTAAATACTCTTTGTAAAACAAGCAATTTTAGCCTTCATTGTTATTGCTGATTACTTTTTGTTGTAAGGCCGGTAGTTTAAAAACTATTTACTTTCGCGAATTGATTAGTTTTAAAACCATATATTTACATTATCTTCCGTCCATGGCTTCGCCCGCATGGTATGTTGATAAATTGTTGGTAAAGTGATGATTGAAAGATGTGTTTTTCTGATGTATTACCTACATTATTATAAAGTTTCATCAAAATCAATTTAGTAGTTGTGGCGTGAAAGAGTAATAATAATATTAAATAGGATTGGTTTATTTATTTAAAAGATACATACAAAAAGTAATTATATGAAACAATGGTCTTTATTTGATTCACTTAGTTAGGTACTGTACTGCTGTGGAAACTACACCGGAAGTACGTACTATTTGTATTGTGTTGTCAGGTTATAAAAATACATTTCTATAAGGAAAAAAGATTTTGATTCTCATTTATTGACAAAAACAGATGAATAAATTGTATATTTATTTAAAATGAAATTAAAAATAATACAGAGTACATTAACCTCTGCCCTGTCCCGTGAACAACATATGATTCATGCTATTGTTCTTCTTATCACTGGGATTAAAATATTTTTGGCACGTGTGAGCACAAACGAAATGAATCTAATAATGAATATTAAATAATCTATAATATTCGTGGATCAATTAATAAAGTGACGAGTCGCATTTAAGATCTAAAATAAACCTCTTCAAGTATAAGTCCATCATAAGATTGATTTATCAACATAGAACTGTCGCAAGTCTGATCTAAGCATCTTGCGACTATAATACTGGCCTATACCTTCCTGCGCAGAGGCTAAGTATAGCCATGCAGCGTGGGAGCGCAACCAGCTTTTTGAGAACGATTTTAACGACAGGTTTGCCGTCCCGACCACAGATACAATTTATATTATTGTAATTGTGCAATTAAATTTTTTACAAAGATTTTTCGGTTGCTCGCTAACTAAAGAAATATGTACTTCTTGTTTCATGGATGTAACAAAGTGCAAAATGAACCAAATTCCAAGAACTCTTACAGTTTCATCTTCCACTTCTTCTACTTCTGTGTGTAATGTAGCCATTTATGCAGTAGCATTTATGTAAGTCTCACAGTAGCGGCGTTCCGATACGGACGTGTTGCTGACGCTAGTTTTTTCGTAATTGTCATAGCGGCGGCGTAAGCCGTTTGCTCGGAATTTTAATCGCCATGTTGTGTGATCAACTTGTGGCGAATGAACTGCTGGCGTTCCTGCAGCAGAAACTGGATGTGATGGACGAGGTGTCTGCAATCCAGATCTGCGCATCGAGCTTCAGTGAGGAAGACATCGCTTCGTCGAAGCATATGTTGTTTCGGTTGCTCAATAAGAGCGACAAGATGGTGTCCCGCCGGCGTGACGGGACAAGAGCAAGTCTACAAGACATCATCACGCTGCTCAAAGAGACCGATCCAGACGACGTGCCGACGTTTGTGGCGAAGGACTTAAACAAGCTCCCGCCCGTCACATTCGATCACGTCGACGTATCTAGCCTGTTGAAGGATATCGTTCTTCTAAAGGCAAGCCTAGGGGATGTTCAAAAGAAGTTAGCTGCATCCCAAAGTGCCGTTGCCGATTTGCGCAATGAACTCAATGAGTTGCGTAAAACGGCAACGGTAACTGGGTCACCACCGGGTGCATCGAACGTAAACATGCGTCGCGGAGCGTGCCTCGATACATCGGCGGCAAGTTTCGCGTCAGCAGTTTTGTCGTCGCCTTCGTCGCAAATTGCTGAGCCTGCAGAGTGCGCACCTCGCGCGCCCCGCGGCCCGGCTTCTGTTTCACGGGGTCCTTCACCTGCTGCTACGAGACACACCGACTCACTGCCCGTTACTGCAGTATCAGCGAAGTCTTTACATATTCGAAAAGATTTCGCTAGTGTCGCTGCGAGCAAAGCAATTGCTCCTATTAAGAAGCCTGAGCCTGAGAAGGCACCGACGCGGGCTGACGAAGATGGATTCGTGACGGTTAGTAGGAGGAAGCGCCGACAAAGAACCATCAGAAACTACTGCGGCAAAGGTCCTGTGGAGCCTAAAGTAAAGGTGCGTGCCGCACAGCCTAACACTCCGGTGTACATCTCTCGCCTACATTACACCACTACGGCGGAGGACATCGTGGAGTACGTGTGCCTGAAGACTAATTACAGGACGAGAGTGCAGCTGCTGGAATCTCGACGCAACGTCAATTTCAAGGCGTTTGTGGTGAGAGTCCCTACATGCATCATACCCAACGTCATGGACGAGGACTTTTGGCCGAAGGGAGTGGTGTTCCGTCGCTTTCGCGGACAAGTTCCACAAGAACGCACAGTGAATCAGTGCAAGTAGTGAAGTGCTACTAACATAGATTTAAGTTTTATATTACTAACCCACTTTATTATATAATATGTATGCTAGAATAAGGTATATATCTATGGGCCTATGCAGCCTGAAAATAAAGGTTTTTATTATTATTTTATTATTTATTATTTAGTAAGTTCAAACATCGCAAGTTCAAACCCTGGCATGCACAATTTTATGACTGACTGACGTATTAGAAATTAATTATCACTTCCTAATAAATAAGGGGGAACATCGTCACGAAACAAACACAACTGACAGAGCTTTCAACGATGTGTCTTAAGACTAAGGTGGTATACATTCTGATAATTGGTTTTTCATATACCTTTATCCACAAAAAAATAATTTTAATTTTAGGCATTTTAATCGCAGATTATCTGTAGATACTAGAAAGCCTAAATTCGGCGTGATAATAAATAAATTATCATTGAGAAAATAGTCTGTTTCAACATCAAAGACTGAATAATTATTAGACCGAAAAATATTTACTAATAAAAGAAAGAAATGTTATCTGTTAAGCAGCAGATTTAAAATGTTTTCCTCAATAAAAGCTCACGACGTATCAAGACGAGTTTAATATAAACTGTTTCATTTAATATTAGAAGTCTTATTTTTATTTGAGCATTATAATATTATAACTGCAATATAAAGTTTACTAAAAAATACTAGACTATGTCACAGAATAGATACAAAAACTACAGGAACTAGACATAATAAACTATCTTAACATTAATATTTTTAAGCTATTAGGTATTTTAAGAATTTGGTTCTGGAAAGAAGCGTCGAGGTTATAAGGTATGTACTCAAAGGTGCAGAATTAGACAAAACTATAATCGCGAGTCATATGTGTACATTTGTGCGTGTTGACCATGAGTGTCTGTTTTTGGGAAATTTAATAAAAATAAAAATGATTAATAAGTAGGTAAGTATCACCTGTAAAATGTAACCAAGTATTTTCCAAAATGCAAAACAAATTTTAATGAAATATACTAAATAATTTTGATAGGAAAGCAAAAACGTTATTTGAACAGAAAAACGCTTATTTTGAGTAAGTGACACAACTCATTATCAAAAACACATGTTCTAATATCAATTTTAATATATGGAATAACTGTTTCAATCAATTTAATTTATATGCTCATTTATTTCGTTAATCCTGTGTTAACTGTGCTCTTAAAATCAACCATTTTTCCTCGTACGATTGCAAAGCGTTAACTTATAAAGTTTTTACAAACAATTTAAATCACATAGCAAACAATAAATATTTGTAGAGGCAGCTGTCCGGGACGGATTATTATACGAACCTAAAATAATAATCGTCCTCTCTTAGCACTTCTGTTGATGTTTTTGCTCCGAACACCTTTGCATGCAACGCTGTAGCCTATAATTTCGAAATTAATATCTAACACATTGTGCCTATCCGTCCGTCCCTCGATTTGCCGTTTTTATAGCTTTCCCGACACCGTAACTGCTAATTATATCTGCCGCGGTATCGCCTCGAGCCTTTCCCGAATTTATTAGCGAACCTAATTTGAACTTTAATTCTGTAGTGTAGGGTTCAAGCTGACCCTCCAAAAAAGTTTTAATCAGCAATCTGGGCTAAATGTGAATTAGCTACGGAATATTTCATCCTATACCTAACGATATCCGCTTCATACTAATATGAATATAGGACGAGTTTTGGGTGTGCGGCTTATTTTTCTATTTGGTTGTGTAAATGTTGTCAGTGTGGCTCTTCTAGCTACATTTTGGTCCAAATATAATGATTTGTTACCAACTCTTAACTACGTATCTCAACATTAAAGAAGTGGTGTTAAATTAAAAGGAGAGTTGAAATCTGTCTTATCATTTTAATGGAACTTCAGTTTATTATTATTTTGGTTCTACATTTTATTTAATTGAGCACCAATTAATTTACAATAAAGCAAATATTCATATTATAAGTAAATCACGTTTTGAATTAATTGCTATTAGATGCTCACGTCATAATATTTTTAATGTTACTTAATATAAATGACTGATGATGATTTTGAATTGCTACTTGCACTAGTAATTACTAAGTACTTTAATTAATTCACATGTAGGTACCTAATAGCTTAACAGTATCGACTGTTAAGAAGACTTTAAAACATTATGTATTTCATGTTTATGTTTAACCATTTCCTAGAGTTTTATTCAGTCCCTGAAACGTGATTTTATTTGCAAGACGTGCTTCAATGATTAGAAAATATGGAGAGTGCTTACAATAATTTGTATTAACCGAATGACTCGTGTGGAAAGTGTATAATATGAGGAACGTAAAAAACAACACAAGTTTATTATATACGTTAATGTATTATGTAAAGCGGATGCATACACGTGTATTCTTCAAGCTCATTCATCTATCAAGTGTCATCTAATATTATCTTATTATCACTAGATCTGTGCCAGATCGCTTTAAATCAATCGTCCAATAGAGAAAGAACAATGTCGTCATGGTGATCAAGGTGTCGGCGTATTGTCACCGGTGACGTCGGTGTGTGTCGGTGAATGGGCGAGTGTCGGCGAAGTGTCGGCGTCATGGCGTGGCGTCCCGTCGCGTGGTTCCGGCGATTGTATCGAAGGGCACGCCCCTAACCCTACACTCTTCGGCCTAAACTTGATTTATGCGCACCTATTTATAATTTGTCCCTGTACCGATTACGCGGATTCTTCGTGTGAGTTAAATTAATATTATTTACTAGTTTAGTTCATTATAGTGGTCCCAGCTGGCTTTTTTAGACGGTTGAATAGATTCATTTTAATTTTATAACATTAAAATGGATATCTTACACGTTCTAATTAAGTTAATTGTTCTTAATATTAGATATATTCAGTTTAAAATTGAGCTAATATACCTAATATTGCAACCTAGTTCTGATTTTAAGCTATGTTATAAAAGTTTCAAATCTGTGCTCCTAGGGTTTAGTTCAAAATATATTTAAAAAACTATACCGAACAGATAAACAGACAGATGCTAGCTAATGGAGACGTGGTTATAAGATAAGGATAAGAGCATTGTTTTATTCTCATTGAAATGGATATATCAAGTGACTCTCCAAAATTAAAGTCGTACATGACCAATAAAGTGCATAATACGGGGGTAGGTACGAGTATTTAAAATAATAATATGTTGCAATAATATGTCTACATAAGCAACATATTATTATTTTACACTTACACTAGCATAACATGCGATCAAATGTCAATGATGCATGTAATAGTGTGTAGTAGATAAGTACACATAATGTTTAAAGCACACATAATTATTGATTTGCAAGCTTCGATCGTCTCTAACGATAGCACACAAATAATACTGCGATAATATTAACTAAGCATACCTCGAGTTAATTAGATATTTCACTTCTTAGGCGCTGCGCAGACAGGGCAATTTTATTCGACGCACTGTCAACTTTTCAAAAGTTATCGTTAACGATTGCCAGTTGAAGATTTAAACCGAATCTGACTTCCGAAGCCCATTGTACTTAATGCAAAAGGATAATCGTCTTATCTCTATGTCAACATTTTCGCCGATTACTGATACAAGCCCGTAATTTCCCACTGCAGGGCAAAGGTCTTCCTACTCTCTTTCTAACCTTTTCTATCTAGAGCTGCTGAGAACCAGTTTTTATTAAATTTACCAGTATCTTCGATACGATACTTAAATTAGAGCTTATTGTAGTGCCCATGTTAAAAAATGCAAGACATATTTTTTGGTTTCGATAAGAATCTTCTTGGTCGTAGTAAATTACTCTTAACCGCTTGCGTCAACGGTCTGACAAGTTACTCAAAATAGCCTATTGCAGTCCACGGAAAGAAATAGGCCTCGTCTAATTACATCAACACGCCCAGATAGCCAGCCTACCACAGAGCTGCCTTCTCCTAATCCTCGGTCTATTGAGTAAGATGTGCAATTTATAATTTAAAATGTCCCAGCAACTTCTGTTTCTTATTAATTGGTATTTCTAATTATTATAAACATTTATCCAAGTGAAATTCGGTAATTGGCTTGTCTTGATAAATAGCTGGTTGTGACGAAACCACAATGGCCACAGCCAGTGAAGCGTTATTCCTCTACGCGCGTGCTTCCGTCTATAGGCGTCTCACGCTTGACTCTGCACGCTATTTATCAATTTACCCAATTTTACGGTATATAATACATAATTTTATTACCTTATTATCTTTTAAATAAGAAAATATATTGTACTAAGTTTTAAGGTACTTTAACTTCCTTCATAATACCAATTGTTTTTGGATACCCTTCAAACACATCCTGTAATTATAATAACTATCTAAATAATAATGAAGTGTTTTATTAAATGATAAGTAAGTATCAATACGTAAATGAGTAACAAGGATTCCCAGAGTTCACTCCCGTAAGTCCGAACTATTAGCGTCAATCAAGCAATGACTCTACATAATGAGCCACCCGATGATCGGAGAAAGTTTTCTCAGAAAAACGCCAGG
Organism: Protodeltote pygarga; assembly: GCA_936450705.2. Lineage (NCBI taxonomy): Eukaryota > Metazoa > Arthropoda > Insecta > Lepidoptera > Noctuidae > Protodeltote > Protodeltote pygarga. The sequence goes on along the minus strand of OW388249.2, from coordinate 4,970,684 downwards.
AAATTGTACCTGGTAGCTGATCTTCAACTACCAGGTACAATTTCCTGGCGTTTGGCACTGTAGTCTTTTTTTTCAAGGAAACATTAACCTAAATATTAATATTTTATTTATGGCGAATATAAATAAACAATAATAATGATTGTTAAAGTTTTTTTTTAGAAAATATGGACCCTAATAGAATATGGACACACATTAGAATATGGATTACTAATGGGCAGTTTATAAACAATACTAGCTTTCTTTAAACCGTAGTTAAGATATTGCACAATGCTGCGGTATTCTAAACTATGGTTAGCGAAACCGCTGATCATTTTTTATTTTAGCTAGTCCTTATAACCATTAACTGCTAATTGTTTGCTAAAAAACTTTTTGCACAATTTTGGTATTGTGTCTGCTCCATTATTGGGAAAATTGTCCAACAAGGTGTAACTAAAAATTGTTGAAATGGCACTTACAGCTTTGTACCGTTGTGGATAGAGTCCACTTCGTGTTGTGAAATGTACGATGTTTGCGTGGTATACCGCGGTCGAGTTGTCATTAGGTCACGTATGGCGGGTAGAAGATGGCTTGCCGCGGTCGGCTGATGGTGTGAAATGAGTGGTCGCCGGTGCTTTTGAACTCGCCGCCCGATACCGTTTTGTACGTCGTAGTTTTTGTGGCGCGCGTTTAGGATGCGACCTCTTTTTTGTAGCATGTTTGTAATGCCGAGTGTGTGGGACTTGACACGTAGGTAACTATTGTTAATTCATTCCTGTTTGTTATTGTTGCATTCCTACCTTGTAATGAGCCATTTTGTGACGAATAGACGCCGCGTTGTCCCGTAGCCGGACGTGGATTTTATTTTGTTTAATTTTCTTTTGAAGATGAGCTTTAGGCTTTGTACTAATTCTTATTTTATAAAAGAATATATAATATTGTGGTATCTTGATAGCTTAGTGTGGGCAATACATTACCTACATGATTGTAATGTACCGTGAAGTCATTTTTTTATTGTGTAGTTTCACACATAGTGATAAGTTTTGTTCCGACATTGTTTCATCAACAATTGTTAGTAATTGTTTCGTGATCAAAGTTCTTAGAACGGTAATTGTTGCATGTAAGGAAGTGAGTATCGATATCCATTAGACAAATTGTTGGTAACTTTATGTTAGTCACTGGTAAGCGATTTATTTAATGTTTGCACGCGAACTAATAAATGGTGTCTATCAATTAGTTGAAAGAAACATTTGCATAAATTTAAGTGCTTATCATTACTAAATTGCGTGTAATTGTGTAAGTTATTTTGAATTTCTACAAAAGTGATAAAGTGTAGATTTTATTAGTTTTTATTGCAATTAATTAACGGATCTATAAACGTTCAATAAATATGTTAACTACCGTTTCTGCTTTTTATAATTAGCGAACTCTGAGACGTTGATTGCTTTTTATTTTGTTAACTACCGGATTAATAGAAGGATCCATTAGTCTGAACGTATTAATGCTAAGGTATCACCATATAAATGGATCTTGTGAACGTGTACACAGGTTTTTTCGCGATGTAAAAACAGAGTTATTAGTAGTTAATTTCCTCGTGTAAGTTGCAACACTTAACTGAGTAGTCGGCTTCATAAGATGTTCTTAGTTTGCTTTAAAGTGATGTCATACATAACTGAACAGTTAAACTTTATTTTATTTCAACATTAGCTGCCCGGCGCGACTTTGTAAACGATAATTATCTTACCAATATGCCTATTCTACCCTACCCTACTCTACACTACCCTACCCTAGCCTATCTCCATATACCGAACACTGTTCCAGAATCCGAATATCATTAGGTGGGTTCGTGGTCTAATAAAATTTATGTACCTATATATAAAATTACGTTTTGCCCGCCCTGGGAATTGTTCTCAGGACTTCGTGGAACCCAATGAAGGAGTTAGTTTTATTTCCTGTTGTATTTAACTATAAAAAACTTCAGAGTTCTTGTTAAAACTGGCTAATCTAGTGTGAAAATATTTTTGTAGGATATATCGCTTAGCGTTTTGATAGTATAAAAAATGGTTCTGTTTAAAAAAGCGAAAGGATGCGTTCCTAAATATATGAGCTCACATACTTATGGCAATTTGATTATACGTCTGTGGACAGCAGATGACGATTTGTATAAAGTAGAATATAATTCGACGGTTACACCTCTTATTCGTGGTCCGTGTTAAGGATAGAGTTAAAATGACAAAAATATACACTGACATACAGGGTGAATAAATTAGAATGATGACCTTCAGTATATTTTTCGGGTCAACTGTTACAAAAATATACATATTTGATAGAAAACTTAAATTTGAAATATATTATTGTATGTATATGAAAATTACAATTTTACAAAATTATAATTAGTCGCTATTTATCGAAATTGCTAAAATTCGGAAGGGGGTTATTGCTATTATCCTCTTCCCGCGAAATGGGATATGTATGTACTCTATGGGATATTAGTGTTAGTTATTAATTAAAAGAAAAAACTTTAACCTTAAAATACCTAAGTTAAGTAAGTTTCGAGTAGATTGGTTTTTGGAATTAATTCTCTTTGGCAAGGTGTGATATTAATAAAATCAAATCTCTGAATAATTGGCGAGAATTGAAAATATAAATTATATACCTAACTGCAACTCAATTATTTCCACTCGCTTATTAGTATCTAATATCTCAATTCTTTTCCAGCAACAGAAAAAAATATTGTACGAAAGCGCTAGACCATGAAAAAAAGTGGTCTCGAACCTACCAAGTAAACAATTTAGTAGTAAAGCTAACAAATCCCATATGTGTACATATTGACATAAAAGTTCTAATCCATCCTGTATACACCGGGTAACTCTAACAAATATTGACAAACGGACTAGAAAACAGGTTGGTTGACAAACGGCGTGCGTCGGGGCCGGCGCGCACCCTGTCTTTATTTGCACATTACGCCTTTAGCGGCGCCTGAGCACTTTTGCGTCTGCGCCGCCTCCACAAATTAGTTTCTAAGTAATCACTGATGATTGCAAGCATTACCGCAAAAACCAGCCAGACATTTAGAGTTTCTATTAGCATGTAGTTTTAATTTAATGGACATTTTGTACTACGAGTATAGAATTATAAGACAGTGTGTGAGTCTACTGAGAAAACTTAGATTTCATAATTTTACTTGCTACTACCACTCTTTGGCAAACCTCAGACTATTTTATCATTTGATAGTTATCGAAGCGGATTAGATTCTTATATGCAGGTTACCAGTTACATTCCAACCAACTGTTGAATAAATAAATTTATAATCATTTTTATTACACACTACTTTTGCACTTAGGGTCGGGAGTTTGTATGGCTAGGTACCAGTGGCGGAGGCTCCATATTACTTGATTCCTACCGGCTTCCCATTGGAAAATAGCACAGTCAATAATGCCTACTGACTGTGCCATTGTTTTTCTCCGGGTTAGCAGCTAATCTTAAGAAAAACCAATGGCTTACCTCTTGAAAAAATTCACCCTCCGCCACTGCTTTGTGTACACGCGCTGAATTTGCGTTTAGTGTGTCTGAAGCAACCTTTATACTGACATGTCTGTCTCAATATGGATTCAAAATTTGCAAATAAGCTGTCCAATGTCCATATACCCCAGTCATTTTTACTGTTTACTGTACTTACTGTATTACTGTACTTTGATATTAGTCCAGTCATTTGGTAGTTTTACCTGGAAAGTTTTTAGGAAGTCATGAAAATTGGTATTTTTATAGATTTTGATGTGCTCTTTCCGAATTTCGACTTTGCCACCTCGTAACTTTTGCGCATACGCCGCCATCTTGGAAAAATGGTGCCAAATTGCAGTTTTTCGACAATATCTCATTTCCTACTCATTTTACGATAAAAATACTTTAGACAACATTAAAGCTGAGAAAATTTCCTACAATTTATGCCTTAACAATATTTTTCTACGATCAATCGTTTTGGCATACGAGCGCCGCAAAGTGTACTTAACCATGCGTTTAGGCTAAAAAACGTATTTCCATATTTTTTTTATTTATAACTAACGGTACACGGCGCGTTTTTTTTACGACACTGCTGCTTGGGGCCGTGGACTATTTGCAAAAGTAAGCCCCCCCACCAGGTAGACCGACGACATCATTAGAGTCGTAGGTAACCGCTGGATGCAAATTGCAAGCGACAAGTTGAAATTCATTAGTACATTTTGCGGCGCTCGTACGCCAAAACTATTGATTGTAGAAAAATAATGTTAAGGCCTAAATTGTAGGAAATTTTCTCAGCTTTAATGTTGTCTAAAGTATTTTTATCTTAAAATGAGTAGGAAATGAGATATTGTCGAAAAACTGCAATTTGGCGCCATTTTTCCAAGATGGCGGCGTATGCGCAAAAGTTACGAGGTGGCAAAGTCAAAATTCGGAAAGAGCACATCAAAATCTATAAAGATACCAATTTTCATGACTCCCTAAAAACTTTCCAGGTAAAACTACCAAATGACTGGACTAATATCAAAGTACAGTAAACATGGTTTGACGACGATTCATTTATACGATCATTAAGTAATTACCGTTTATATCGCGTTTATTGATAAGTTACATTTCATATAGCTGATAATATTAAATTTGGTGAAAGAGACCTGTGAAGTATTTACATATCTTTTTTATTAATATTTTTGTGAATTTTTTTACATGTACATGCACAGCACATGATAGCTTATTATTATTATATATTATTGTTTTTTAAATTTTCTTATTAAAATAATTATATTTACATATCTATTAATGTGGATGAGACCTCGGAATAAAAATGTAAATCAATACTACAAGATAATTAGGATACCAAATCAAATCTCTGAATAACAACGGGTTTAGTTGTATAAATGTTTATTATGTAAATAATAACGGCTGCATTTGTGCATATTGAACATAAAATAAAATTATATAGAATACCGTAGAATTTGTATTCAATAAGTTACGCTCTGGGTAAAAAAACGAATAAACAACATTAGCGGCAGCTTCTTTCTTTGTCATTCAGTGGAACAGATTTTGCATCATTACAAGCGACGTAAGATTGATTCCCACACAAAGGCGCTGTCAAGCTCAGCGGATGAATAAAACGCAAAACGCAGGCTTTCATTGTTGTTATAACAAAATGAAGTCGTAATGAGTAGGAGTGCTTGCTGCGACCGCGGTGCCGCCTTAATGTGAACAAATGTCGCACGATTGAATTAAAATTGCTTCAATATTGTGGCTGTAAAATGTTGACATTTGACAAGCGTTGCTGACGCCTGTCGCCGTTGACGTGCAGGCGCGCGGTGTACGGCGCCCGGCGCGGGCGCACCGACAAGCTCCGACGACGCACCTAAATACATAATTATCGTTGATCAACATTTGACTACGATTGCATTTATTACGTATACGAATATTTATATTGGATTAGAATTAGATTTATGGACATAATTATGTTACAATATCCCAAAAATTATGTCATGTAAATAACATAACTGACATACACCTCTCACTTTGTAAACATTTTTCTTCAATTTTATTTCTAATGTATGCGCAGTCACTGACATGTAGTATTATAAGTTTATTTGTTTATCGTCGTTTCTCACATTAACCGAGTGTTTTGTGTAAATTGCCTGTTATGTCGATGTCAGCGCACTTATTTATTACACCTATATATTATATCTAGCTTGATTTATTCTGTTTAACATAAATTGTGTCCGACATTAAATAAAATTAAATTAAGAGATCGCGCTCAGGACAGGACAACAGTAACTAATTGCATAAAATCACGGTAAATTTTGCGCAACAAAAACTGGTATTCAAATTATAAAAGATTGTGTTTAGTTCGATTAAAGAGCGTTGAGGTATTATTATGGGTGAGAATTAAGTTTTTGCCTGGTCTATGTAAATGACTGGTAGCACCGGTAGTCCAATTGAGCATTTGAATATTAGTTTAGTCTCATTGGAAAAAAAATCTGGTCAAGTGCGCGTCGGATTCGCACACAAAGGGTCTGTACAAAATCGCCGAAAAAACACGTTTCTAGTTTTTAAATGGGTATGTAGAACCCCGTTTAATTTTTTTAAATTTAATTTAATTTTTATTATTGTTTGTGAGTGTGTCGTTTTCGAGCGTTTGTGCGTAGTTACCTTACTGTATGATTATTATACGGTGGTAAAAGAGACCGTTGGTAACCTTTGAGTATGGAACCCTAAATCAAAACAATCAGTATGTGTTTAATATCATACTTTATCCTTACTACTATAAAACTGAAAAACCTTTTGTTGGTTTGTCGTTCTTTAACGCAGCAACGGAGCAACAACGGATCAGCGTGATATTTTGCATAAAGTTAGTTAAGGGGTCAAATACTGACAGCTTCTTTTTATCTTGGAAGATAAAACTGTTGTAAAATAAGTTATATCAATAACTAAAATAAAAATAGTATGTAGTTTGGTGGCTAGTGATATCTTTATTCTTCATACATTATGACAATGAAAATAACATAAGAGTGTTTGTTCTGTGTAGATAATTTAAATACTTAAGGCATCAATTACAGCCAGTATTACAACAAAAACCACGGAAACCAAGTCGCAGGAAAAATTTAGTATTGTTATAATATCTATTTTACTTGTTATGTTATTTTACGTTTTTGTACAAATATTCAGTGACAATAGTCACGTTTTTACTAACATTAGGTATGTTATCGTTTGTTTGGTACCGGTTCATTGCTCTCGGTGCAATTGACCGGCTTCATGCATTTTTTAAGATATACAGTTTCTAATGAAATTAGTCTTTGTCCAGTTTAAAAGGTAAGTGAGATACAATAAGAGGACAGAATATAAATTACTGGTACAATAGGTATGTGTAATTGTGTAGACAACATATAGAGTACATAATATAAAGTATTTCTGACATCATTAGTTCCTACTCCATCGTAGTAACTAGATGGACGTGGGCAGTAAGGCAGTATTTTCACACCAATATCCAAAAATATATGTAGGTATTAGTGCTTCGATACCTTTACTTGCAAGGAAGTACTTAATGATAAAGAATTTCATATTTTTATTGATTCTGATACTAAAAAGGGTAACACATTATTACCTACCTACTATGTACTTAAATATTTCCATTGTTGTCTTATCAGGTAATAAATAAAACAAATAAATAAACCAGTCTGTAACTGTCCCGCTGCTGGGCAAAGCCCTCTTCTCATACAGAGAACGATCGTTTCAGACTATTAAGTCCGGGTTTCCTCACGATGTTTTCTTTCACCGTTAGTCAGTGGTGTCTTAGATTAACTAACAGAAAATACATATGACATTGAAAAGTCACATCGGTACATGCCAGGTTCGAACGACTTAACTTACCTATAAGTTTCCTTCATAACATTTAGGATTTCATACATCTATCCTGAAATGAATGAGTTTCCCGTCTTGCGCGGTGACACGAATGAAATCCTTAACTTTTTGATTAATCATCGTGAAAATCACCCAGTATGTACACTTATTCTTATATGGTGGGTGCGGTTTAATATGAATTAAGTTTACTCACAGAATGGAACAAATAGATACGGAATTGAACCCACGATACGAAGCGCGAATTGCTACACCTCTCATCATGCGATTGGAACAAATAGATACGGAATTGAACCCACGATACGAAGCGCGAATTGCTACACCTCTCATCAAGCTACAATAATTTAAGTTTACTCACAGATTGGAACAAATAGATACGGAATTGAACCCACGATACGAAGCGCGAATTGCTACACCTCTCATCATGCTACATATCTAATCGTAGTGTCGATATCTAGCTATTGTTTTTCAAAACAAAATGTTAGTATTTATGAACCTGTAGGTATAATAACTGCATAAGTATGAGCATTATAAATATTATAAACATGATTGCCTTATCGTAAAAGGTAGATCGACAATCGTAGCACGATTTTGACATATGATATAGGTTACCTTTACGAGCGACGTGAACCGATAAGTTCAAGTATCATTTCATCAGAATATCGAATTAAATGTCAACCTACTCATATATGAGGCTATATCTAGTTCTTTCCGATCTACTTTAATAATAAAAATGATTAATAAATTTAATTCGGTAATAAATATTAATTTGGGTGGTTATGTAAATATGTAAATACATAATACTATTTAGCAAACAGCGGGATTAAGTATCGTTCGCTAGTTAATAATAGTGTCACTGTATTTTAAAATGCTTCCGGATTATAACTGTGTACAGTCAACAGCAAAAGTAGATGATCAATATCAGAAATTCAATACTAATGAACGGAGTTCGCGTCAAAACTGTGCGCGTCGAAGTGATTCAAAAGAATGTGATTGTAAATTATACCAAACATTTACTACTAGTACAGCTGCCATATATTTCGCGGACTCTGTTCATTAGTATTGAATTTCTGATTTTGATCATCTACTTTTGCTGTTGACTGTACCATGAGTTGGGCGAATAATGTTTACCAGTCAATTTTACCGCGCGATAATTTTCCTTATAAGTAAATATTTATTTCTTAAAGATTTTATATGACTTGCAATGTTGTAAGGAATGTATCTATCCAATGAAATCTTGTAATTTTATAACACAAGTTTTCAGTAAGTCGTTTTAAATATTATATAGTTCATCATCATTTATTTAAGAGCTACGCTCTTGTCGATGCAGCTTCTTCCAGCTCTCCCTATCAAGAGAACCTATATCCCTATTATATAGTTGTACCATAAAAAATAAGCAATAGCGTAGTGGTATGATCGTTGGACTGCTATGTCAAAGGCTCAGGTTTGAACTCACGCATGCATCACTAACTTTTCGGCTCGTATTACAAATTGACTATCACTGGCTAAAAGAAAACATTGTGAGAAAACCATCTTACCTGAACCTGAGAGACTTTTTCAACGTTATTTAAAGCCACGTTAGAGGCCTATGGGCGATTTAAACTCTGAAACTAAGTTGTTCATCAACCATACTAAGAAGAAGACTACACAAAACTAGTTTGGTTTAATTATGATTTTATTTTGAATTTTTACGCCTTTTCTTTGTTACCTTCCACTTTCTTTCTTTTTATTGTCAGATCACTGTGGCATAACAAATAGGTGTGCGACTTTTGTACAATACGTATCTTAACAAAATGTTCACCTCAAAAGATTCTACAAAGGCATAAACAAGTCCGATAGGCAGTTTAAAACAGTTTAAGTAATTTCGTGCCGACGAGAGACGTAAGGACAAGGCACATCATATTTCCCTGCGTTATCGAACCGTCGGTAAAAACGCGCGATGTGGAGAAACGTGTGTAGTTAGCGGCGAACTTTTGTCTTGTTTGTTATTAACAACAATGAGCTGGCGTATGTGTACGGCTGCGAGAAAGTGCGGATGGATTTTACTGGATCTTCTTCGTGAAATAGTAAGCTAATTCGGATGTGTATTTAATTAGCATTAAGCTAGTAATCCTTGCTTAAATTTAACACGCGATTAAAGGGGATTAAAAATCAAAATATTTTTATTCATATAATATTATTATAAGAGTGACTCTCATTGCTAGTTCCAAAGGCAGCCTACCCCTCATGGAGAATATACTTCTGTGATATATTGTGAATACATTATAAAGGGCATTTTATTTCTACGCGGCAAATATCTTATACCTACACTATAATTATAATGCACTTAGTTTTTTTTCAGAAATATCTAGAGAGAAATGTCTGGTTTGAATACGATTCAAATGTTGGTTTTTACCAGTCAAAATTTGTTCGGGTACAAAGGACACAAGCAAATAATTATAAATTTCACCTAACCGTACTACCTCGTGGATCGTCCGGGCCGCGTTGCCGGAGTGATTAGCTGCGCACAGCCCTGTAATCACGCCTCTGTTGCCCGTGCGTCTGCTCCGACGCAAACCCGCTTCCCCCGCACCCGCCCAACTCGCACCCCGCACCGCCCCGGGGCGAATATCTCCAGAGCAAACAGAAAAAAACACAAACACAAGGTTCGGCGTGCGTACACTGTTAACGACCCGACCTGTTTTCGATGCCGTGTGGGAAGATTTAGCGAATTTGAATTTCGATTGCCCGAGTCGGGTCCAATGGTCCATCCATCACTAGAATTGATGGATTTGGGGCCAAAAAGATGCGAAAAACTTTATGAGATGAAAGCGGGCTATTTCGTGATCGATATTTGTAAGCGAAGCTATTACGGTCAGCTATTGCTTTTCCACTCGTGCCTTGGTTATTTTTATTTTGTCCAATTAATGAGTCTTTAGTAACTATTAAGTAATTTTTGAATCTTCTATTCTATCCTAATCTTCTATTTAGTGCAGTCTTGCTGCTTCTATGCGACTAATGTTGATATGAGAATTGTTTTAGTGTAGTAGTTGAGTTAGACCTACTACTGGATGTTTTTTTATGTTACCTTTAAACCCAAGATAAAGTTAAAAGTTAGAAAAAAAGACCGTTGCTGGACAAAGCTAATTATTCTAAGTTACATACACAGGAAGAAGCTATACCTTTTAAAAATGAGTGTTGTTTTATAGTTGAATCTCTTGTTTATTGCTTACTTCTATCAACCTATATAAAAGGTTGTTAGAAGGAACTTTATAGTGATACATTGACACAGGCTTCAGCGGCGGCTGGTGCCTGCACGTCTGGCCTCGAGGTCTGCTCCGCCGCGGTGTCTGCCGACCCCGTGTTTTTATTACCACACGCCGCAACTCACAGATATCAAATAATTTGCCATGAAACTACACAAAACAAAGACTTTAGACGCACTTGGACTCAGTTGCTGTACTGTTTTATTGAAAGCTCTGTGCGCATTTTAATTCGATCTTTTGTTGAAATTAATTGTGGAACTCCATTCGGTTTTATACTTTTCATCCTTGTTTTTTAGCTACATTTATTTTATCTTCTTTAATTCTTTGTATTGCAATAAAGTCGGTTCAATGTATGTTTCCAATTTCTTTTGAGACACAAACAGGCCATTCGTCATTCAGTTGTTAAATAAATCTTGTTATTTTTATAATACTTCTTCTAACTTTGTATAACCAAAAATGATACAATATTTTTGTATCATTCAAATAATTGGTTGTGTGCCGCCGAGATGATGACGTAACAGTGGGATGAGGGGTGGCGTCAAAAAGGCCGATCGTGTCATATCTGTTACCTGACTGATTGCTATTGATGATCCTTTAGAAAGGAATCGTTTATGAAAGTTGTTCGCCTGTTTTTGTTGTAAAGGAAAGTAGGTATGTGTTTTATCTGACATCTATAAAAGGATAAACTGATTTCAAGTGTGGGCAGTTATTAATAGTTATGGCTAAAGCCGGCTTCACATACGCCTGCCACTCGGGCATCTAGGGTGTTTAGATGGGGATGACAGTGGCAATTTCCTGAAAGAAATTAGGAAACAATTTTATTTAGAGTCGTCCGTACCTAAATGCCCAAGATTGTCCTTGCGGTAGGCGTTTGAGTAGCCGGCTTAGTTCTTGTAACTATGCGTGTGCCTAAATTTCGTAGCCTACTTAGAACATGTTTTCCACATTGTTGTATGCCATGTAGGTACATTTACATGGTAATGTCAATACTAAAGTACTTAATACTATTGTATGTTTGTATGTAGTAAGTTTCTATCAAAGTAAACTAGTTGTAACAAAACATAGTGAAAAGCGATGAATAGCGTCACGTAAAAATAACAATTCACATAACACACAAACAAAATTATGTATGCAAAACGATGTGTGTTACCAACAAAAGAGAATAGTATGTTTAAATATAAATAGAAACAAACAACTCATTCACAAATGCTACATACAAATGAGTGTCAACAAAATATAGCTTGAAAGTAGGTTTTAGTAACGGAAAAACGAGAAAGAAAATCAGCGAAATGCAAAGACTCGCGCAGTAAAGGGATTCCAATTTTTTGGGTTGTAGACTCCGGACGTAGTAGTACCTACTTAGTAGTAGAAGGATTTTTTTACCACATTTTTGGGTAATAAGATAAATAAAATGAATGAGTATAAGTCGCAAAGTAAAAAATAAAATATATAAGCCATATGTAAAAATTGCCTAAACAAAAAATCATTTTATGCATTTTTTTATATGAAAATGTATTTAGCTTCTTGCTTTTTTGCGATTTTTCTACAGTGATTTCTATCTTCAATGTGCGAGATAGCGGTTAAGCAAGATTTGTAGCCTATTTTATCCTCTTGACCGAATTTTAGTCACAACGGCCAATCTCAACTCGAAGAATGGCCATCGATGTAGGAGATATTATAGTGCACAAGTGTATGCGCAAACACAGATGCACTCTCTATTCCCTCACTCTCATAGTCCGATGGGACGGCAATCTGACTCAAGTACACAACCGGAGAGATCAGGCGCATGACCAACGGCTTTACGTGCTTTCCGGGGCACGGAACGCGTTCATATAGGTACCTGTAAGTTGTCAAACACATATTCTACCTATATAACAATCTTTGCTTTTCGGGATCAATTTTATGTCGATGTCATTAATAGTTTCATTTGTAGTCTGTTGAGTTAAATTTGAAGCTCTATTAAATATACAGGTACTGTAGTTGGAAGTCAGGTGTCAACGTGTCCGACATAAAAATATTATTACATAGGTAATTTTGAGAAAAAAACGTAGTTTCCCATATTCAATGTAGGGTTGAATTGAAATCTATGTTGCATCTAACACGTTAAATGCCTGACACGTCTTGTTGTGTCTGTAGGTAAATGTGAATCGAGCTTTATATTCAAATTGCTTCTCACATACGATTAGTAGGTAAGTAGCTATAGCTAACTTCAAAGTGTTGTGATGTTTATTTATTCCAGAGACCTTGCTTGCATGAGTGAACTAACTACTTAATTAAGCAATTCCGTTTCGTAGTCCAATAATTTACATATTCATAATTATGAAGACTCTTAATAAACCAAATGTAGGTTATGTTGCTGAGAGTTTCCATAATCCGCCAATACACAGATAGAAATAAAACATCTTCGTAAAACAGCCAACTAAATTATTACATTTTAAATGAGGTTCTCACTGTCATGACTTGCTTATTTTATGATCTTGAAGTCATAAATGACGATAACGACACTAATGAAAAATAATTAAAGATTGCCGTGTTGACGTGCCGCTAATACTAATTAAACATATGGATCAGAAAGATTATTAATTACATCTGTGACTGCGATACGTCAACCAACACACATAAATCATATTATATGACTGAGAGTTTTTATTACTTTTAGGTGGTATCAAATCTAATTAATAAAATATACATTGACGGACTGTCTTGCACAATTTTGACCTAAACGTTATCTTTATTTAATTTAATGATCAGGTGATAAAACGAATGTTAATGGAGGGTTGATGTAATACAACATTTTAAACGCTACTGTATTTAAAATTAGAATTGCAATACGAGCGTCTATCTCTTATTGGCTTTTGTACTGTGTTATAACTAATTTTTTAATTTCTTTTTAAAACTTATTACTCATCACATCAACTTAGTACTTATAATTTTACATCTTTATTTTCACAACAGTTGAATACACAGTATAATCCATTTTTTCTTACTTGTTCTTAAGTGAAAAAAATCTAGGTACAACTTTTAACGAAGAACTTTTTTGTATAAAAGCAGTTTTATTTAATAGTTTTTAAGCTTTTCATTTACCTAATTTTGTTTATTTTTTCATTTTTAATATTGTTTACACCTTAAGACATGTAAGAACAAATGTAGTTTACGTATGTAGGTAAGTTATGCGTGTGATGGTCTGAGCGCGAGTGTCCGTTTTATGACGACACATCTGCCACATTTCACGCTTACCTTTCCATTTTCCATCGGCTCTTTCTTACGTTGCTATAAAACTTTATGTTTTGGAAAAGAATACTATTCTCCATTGAATCCATATACTCTAACATTGGTCATGCCGCTTGTCGATGTTTACGTATCTGCAAATGCAAAACTGTAAACAAAATCGATACTTAGGAGCTTGTAGTTTAGGGTGACAATTGCGTACGGAATAGTTGAGATCGTAGCGAGGGCACGCAGGTGGCGTACGTTCGTACGCGACAAGCGACGGCTCTGTGTGTCACGCATGTACTTGTAACGAAGCGTTCAACAATATTCTTTAGAGCTGGTTATTAAAATATTTGTTGTTCCGATGTTATTTATTTGTATATGTGGAGAGGCTTTGTGGCACGCCGACAGACGTTCGTTGTGATGTAGGTGGTTTGCCGGAGCTGTGTATGGCTGCCATTGTTGACGACTGTGACCAATTCTTGTGTGTGAGATAATAACATCGCAAAATTCACCTTATTTTTTATTTGAAGAATGTAAAAAAGTTATTAAATATTCAAAACTTCTTAGTATCTGACTCATCATATTTTTTAAAACTATCTGTACATCAAGATAAGATAAAAATTCAGTACAAGTTATATCAATCAACGTATCTAAGTTTCAAATCCAACCGATTACTCGAAGGTGCTACAGTATATACCACGTAATCCGCAGATAACTGCCTACCGAATTACTAGTAATAGAGATTGCTTCTTCATTTATCGACACTTGACTACATTTATGTATATATAATATGGACACTCGTGGCGTCCAGATGTGAGAGTTAAAATAATCAATTAAAAGGAATCGATTACGTGGCTCTGAAGCAGACGCGTCGGCTTCTGCGCTAACTTCTCGCCGCATAGAACGAATCGACTCAATTATTACTAACCCGAGGATGAAAATTAAATTGGACCTCGGCTTGATGCGCTCAAACGATGAGACTGTTAAAACATTATGAGCCATACAATTTTTATCTCCCTCTCGGATCTTTAAACAGAGAGGTGCGCGGAGCCCGCAGACGCTCCGGCGCACCGCGAGCGAGACGCAGCGCGCGCGCACGACAGAGACGCCCAACCGACCGGCCGCCAGAGGTCGAATATAAATGTGGAATGTTTATGGTTCTACCGTTTTATTTTATTCCTGGGCCGGCAAAGCATTAAATATTGTTTCAATTGAAAGCGGGCAGATCAGACGGTAGTGTCTAATGAAGAATAGATTAATAAAACCCGACAGTTGATTGAGTCCGATTCGCAATCGCGCCGAGATGCTGCATCAACAGATAATATCTCGGTCAAGTAAACTACTTGTGTTACGAATGTTGATACAAATCTATCTAATTGATGCGACGCAGGCCGAGTATCGGCGCACCTCGGACTTAAAATGTGACTAGCTTACAGGACGAGTGCTAGAGCAGTAGAGCTGGGGAAGCGCATGCGTGCGAGCTAGTGCGAGCGACCGCCCGCGTTCAAAAGCTTTGTCGCCACCGCTCGGCTTTGATCGCTCGGTGCGGCATAGCGGGCCAGCGCGGCGGTATTGTCGCGCGATTAGTTGCGGCGCCGCGGCCGCCACATTTGTGTGTTGCGAGTGTTGTGACACTGGCACAGAGCATCACAAGCGCCGACACAGACGCCGACTGTTTGCATTGTACTACGTGCCGTGACATATCGTTTGTCGGACGCCCGCCGACCATGCTGAGCCATGACTTACGATGTTTTATGGAGCTGAGCTTTGTTGCCATTGAATAAGTTGGATGTTAAGGAGGGTCGCGTTAACAATTACACAACACCTAGGCATTACCTACGACCATTGTTCGTGTGTTTTATGTAAGGATGGGCTGAAATGACACTTCTAAGTAGACGTGATGTTGCAATACTTACCAAAACCTAATCTTATTAAAATATGAATTTTAAAACATATCTATTAAATATTTAAAAGGTTACTTCAACATCCATCCTCATAACTACTATTATGATAGGTAAGTGTTTCTTTTGACTCCCGCAAGGACGCCAGCGTCCATTAACAATGAATTTCCTTTTCAGTCTCATTTCTCGGTGTTTGAAGAACCGTGTGTTTGAAAGACGACGAGTTATGTCTTCTGCTAGTTATACAATGAGACAATTATAATATGTAGGTTAAAATTGACGTCCGTTAGAATATCTTAAACTCAATGACAACATTGACAGCGTAGATTCCCAAGGAGAGGAGTATGGGGTTACCTAAAATGATTTTATCGGGTACCATCGTACAAAACACCAGATAGGTACTACTAATTTAAAATACTCTAGCATAATTTCACGTAACTGACGTAACGCTTTATTATTAATAAAAACACATCAGTATGAGTAGTTACTAACAATTAATAGATCATGAGAAGAAAAAACAAAGAATGAAAACAATAAATTAAATCAAGCCAAACGGCATACAATTACAGATGGCTTGTCTACGCCTAACGGCTACGAAGCTCGTAGACAATGGTTACGCATTATTTGATCACCTACGAGTTTTAACTGCTACAAGTACTCGTAGCTTTAATTGTACGTAGCGTATGTAATAATAAACTAGTAGATAGATATTCATTAGAATAGTATATATTTTCTAGGAGGTGTAGTACCTTATTTTTAACCGACTTCGAAAAAGGAGGAGGTTCAATTCGATTTGATGTTTTTTTTACTTGTATTCAGTATACATGTTGTGTTCAATCTTCATGGACACTCTGAATGAAATATCATGGTTGCTATTTTTTTAATTTACAAAATGCCTACGTTTACGATTATTGGTTACATTCGACATCACGGGTTTTCTCGTGTTGGTTCAACAGATATATAGAAATATAGATAAGATATCTTTGTAGTATAATACTATATTTGTAATATTTTTTTTAACTTCAATGTAACTTTTTAAAAGATTTTTGAGCTTGCCCTAGCCTCGACCTGTGCCTCGTAAGCTTTTATAGAAATTGAGAGCAATACACCTTAGTATTCGGTATGCGTTTTAATAACATTAACTTGGCATTGGTCCAAGTTGTCTCAGGCGGTCAAGGTATTAGCCGATACGTTTTGGGGTGTAGCAAAGGCGTAAGTGGAGTCTGAGTCTTATAATTATCTTTGCAAGCTGGTTGCTATACCGCATAAATAGTTAAGGCGCATAAATAGTCGAGTCATAATAGCCTAGTGGTGACCGTTGACTAGCAAGTCAGGGGTCTCAGGTTCGAACCCAAAGCGTGCTCTTCTGAGTTTTAGCAAGTTATGCGTAATATAAATTAATTCGGAAAGCACGTAAAGCCGTTGGCCCTGCGCCTGATTTCTCTCCGGTCATGTCGGATTGTCGGACCATCGGATTATGAGAGTGAGTGAATAGATAGTGCACCTGTATTTGCGCACGCACTTGTGCAATAAAGTAATTCCTATATTAATGGCTGACGAAATTCGTTTGTGAGGACATTAATTATACTTCTACCGCCTTCTATTGACTTACAATAATATCAGTATCAACCGACCACTACATGTCATCGAAACATCTACTTAAGTTCACGCATATTAAACAACAATGCCGATAAAAACATACCAATATTCTCCTTACGAATGTAGGTGAGTCAGGAAATGAGCCATATTATAAAAATAAATATAATAGTCAACAACTTTTGAACGCTTCATACCGGATGTATTCCTAAGTTCCCACATGCATTAACACAATTGGATATTTAAATAATTAATTTTATAAATTAAAATGGGGGCAACTCAAGCTTTATATTAATTTAGTCTTTGGTATAGACGATTTTTTTGTAGGTATTGTTATCATCGATGTCTGGTTGCTTTTTTAGGTTTTCAGAAACCATTATAGTTTCATCATGTCGGTCTGTCTGTCGAAAATACTAATTTAATAGGCACATAAGTATACAATCTAATACAATACAAAGCAAAGTTCTAAAAAAATGCAAAGTTACGAAATAAAATAATTTTGAGTGGTCCTCCGAAATATGTAAAGGGGATGATATTATTTTTCAGGTATAATAATATTATGCTATGATAGATATCATTTAACAGGCCTTATTCTAAGGCATAAGAATGATATATTTTTTGAAAATATTTTTGGTTTATTACTTTTTGACTTACAATTACAATCTGTCCCTCACACTTATCTTTCAAGTTTGCGAGTCAAAAAATTTGAAATATTCTCAATAATAGCAGATTTGACATACTTTCTAGGTAAATTAAAATGAAGTTTTAGATGTGTACAGTTTTTGTAAAAGAAAAACTTAACCTAACCAAGATATATAATTATATATTATAACCATGTACTCTGCGCGAGTCCAACTCGTACTTAGCCAGGTTTTTACAGGGCCGTATGAGGACTGATTAACAGAACTTTTAGCGAGACATAAAAAGGCAGCTCTCTCCAGCTAAGGCAATAAACTAACCTACATCATGTGGGATTCAGGCGTTGGCTTAGGGCCTTGCTTATGGACAAACTAGGGATAAGTAGGATTCGGTTATGATTTTTTGGGATATACTTATGATTACAAGTCATCAAGTCAAGTGATTACAAGAGTCGTGATAGCCTAGTGGTGGTGACCGTTGAAGAGTCGTGATAGCCTAGTGGTGGTGACCGTTGACTGGCAAGTCAGTGGTCTCGGGTTCGAACCCAAGGCGCGCACCTCTGACTTTTCGTAAGTTATGTGCGTTTTATAAATTAATTATCACTCTCCGTGCCTCGGATAGCACGTTAAACTGTTGGCCCCGGCTGTCAATTGTAGATCTTTGACAGTCGTTACGGGTAGTCAGAAGCCCCAGTCTGACAACCAGTCTTACCAAGGGGTACCGTGTAACCCAATATCTGGGTTGTGGAGGTCTGATGGCAGTCGCTCCATGTAAAACACTGGTATTCAGCTGCATCCGGTAAGACTGGAAGCCGACCCCAACATAGTTGGGAAAAAGGCTAGGCAGATGATGACTTATGATTACAAGTACGGTCCGTTAGCGGATGTAGTAAACGTTGAGAAAGTAACTTTTTTATCATGGTAAGTGTTTGATAACGAGACCTCGTGGTAGCAAGCAATGTTGTGGTCTACAATGTGTGCTTCACACCTGCGATTTAATCAGAACGAAAGTTGGACGGTGGACCTATCCCCTAAATAGGTTTCATCGAACATTATGCCGGAACACGACAAGTCGCTGATGTTACGATCCATTTATTATATATTTATTATAAAATGGGTTAATTATATTATTTATTTTAGATCACATAATTATGTTAACTGAGCAATTGTATGCATTTTATGTATTGTTAGTTTTATCTCTATGAGGATATTATTTATAAGGCACCGGTCCTACTGTCGAAGACTAGCGATCAACGAGTTGAGCGAGTGTTCTGACCATGAAGAGAGCGTCCTTGAGCAATTTTTTTTCACAAACGAGTGCTGCCTTCAGTGTAAACAGACTTTTATCAACTTTGATTATTTAAAAAAATGATAAGGTCACGAATCCACCGCCTGGTGGTAAGCGGTGATAATGATCTACAAGGGGCACGTACTGAAAAAGCCGGATAACAAAAATACTCATCGAATTGAGTACCTCCTCCTTTTTGGAAATCGGTCTACAACCAGTGGAGTTATTGTGAAAATAGCTAAACTTTGATCAAGATATTCACTTGCAAACCATCAGTTTGACAACTTTTTGCAGTTTATTTATACTGTTGCCACTGTTTTTGTTAACCAGTACTTAGTTATTTGCCAGCTCCCAGGAGCAGCTTGGGTGTTGATCCCAGCTAGTTTGTGACCTTTGTCCCATATAAGTAGAATTTTATGACTCGCAGAGGGAGCGGCGTTGGTGCTACTCTTGACTAAGCAACTTGACTAGGAAAAAGCAGAATGCCTATTTTAGTTAGTATACAGAATTCGTGCTGGCTCATTGGTTACGGGCCCGCTTTACAAGCAAAAGCCTCTTCTTATACAGAGAAGGATCGAGCATTAATCACCGCGCTAGCTCACTGCGTGTTAGCGATTTCAGACTATTAAGTTTAGGTTTTCTCACTTGTTTTTCTTCACCGTGAAGTAAGTAAAAAATTATCTTACTAAAAATCAAAGGCGCATCCCGGGTTCGAACCTGAAACTTGCGATATAACTTTGCACATTAAACTTTTTATCAAAAGAATTTAATCACCAAAAAAAAATGCTTTTAAATTATTTTTAATTCAAAGTTCATTGCAAAGAAAAAGAAAAGATATTTGGCGAAGCACAGACAAAACCGTTGGTTCTCATTGTTTAGCATAAAACCTGAAATTCACCTGTTAATTTATAATGATATCGATTCGTTTAGAAGCCGTTCGACTGTATTTAATTATTCCATTCATCAAAATAAATCGATTTTATTAACACACCGAGTTGAATAAGGCGTATCCGCATTCAGAATTAAATTTGGTTCTTAGTTTCGGAGAGAGAAAAATCAGCACACTTCAGCTTGAGAACCGTTACAAATTTCAATTAGTACATGCAAAGGATTTGGCTTTATAAAGCAACATATGAGATTGAGTTTTTTATTATTTTGTTCAAGGAAAGTTTTTGACCACGATCTGGACGGTGCGGTGGTAAACGGTGTTGTAATTGTAGAATAGGCTCGTCTAATTGGGTGACATTCGTAATTTGGTAGTATTTACTTTGAGACCTAGATAAAATTTCTGTAAGTGGAATTTAGGTAGTAAAAAAGTTAATGCTACCAAATTAAGAGTGTCACGAAATTAGATGACTTTGCTATACGTTGGAGCACACCTACCTTTAAATCATGAGGACAGAAGTTTAACGGTATGGTCCAGACCTAACTTTCAAATAGGTTTCTTCAAATATCATTCTGGAACAACAAGGTGCCGGCGGCAAGGCTAGTTATGGTGGGTAGCGATACCATAGACATAGCTTTGTCTAGAGCATTGCTATGAATAGACAGAGAAATGTTTACCGAGAACTGGAAAGCCAGAGGCCTACAGGTGGTTTAAACTCTGTACTTGATTGTTAATGATTATGTGAAGAATATAAATTTTACATAGAACGTAAACACGTATGAGGACTTTTTCATAAAGGTTTTGTATTTTCATAATTTCTTGGACTACAATTATTTAATAAGAAATTTTAAAAAGTAACTGATACGGATGGGATTCGAATCAACGATTCCTTATTAAATAATCCTAATTTATTAATTATATAATTTAATTGTATAAGATTGGTAATCGCGTCGGTGCCTTCTAAAACTGCAAAGTTTGGACGACTGAGTCGGGATATGTAATGTATTCCGATAATATTACCACAAGCCCTAGAAAGAAATTTTGACTGATTCTGATGGGATACGGTGGCTCAGCGGTTACAGCATCGTGGGTTTGAATCCCATCCGTATCAGTTGTTTTTTCAAATTTCTTGTTAAATAATTATATTTAATAAGCTAACATGTGCTGTAACAACAAATTCACAAAAATATTCTTGGACTACTTTGTAACCTAATATTAAAAAAGCCAAGTGCGAGTTGGACTCGCACACGAAGGGTTTCATACAAATTTATATATTACCCTGACAGTTAAATACACAAGCCGCTCTGCCAACTGAGTTTAATAGCACGAGCAGGATTATGATTAACTCAGATGGCATAGAACAACTTATGTATTTAACTATAGACAAGTTAGAATAAATACTGCATATTATATCCTTTTTCCTTATACAAAAATTTGAAACTAATTTCAGAATTTACTACGTAGTGAAGAATTTAGTATTGACATCAGTAGGTACTGCTGATTCATATTAAAAATATACTGCCCGCGACTTCAATTGTATTATTTTTGCATATAGAGAGTAAGTACCCATTTTTTTCAAATCAATTCACTCTTTAATAAATAAAACTTACGTACTATTTATACATTTATGATATTATTGAGTTTGTTTTGTAAATCCTCATTATAATATTCTTTATAATAAGTTAGATGACTACTATGTTTAAAAAAAATATAGTTTAAAAACTAAAACCCGACTACTTAAAATCTAAAAACAAGCTTCTTAGATTTGAAATAAAATTCTGTAGTCGGAGGCCTAAATGTATTGAAGGTAAAAAATACTATTCTTCCTAGGGTATACTTTGTAAATTTGTGGCCTCCGACTACAGAATTTTATTTCAAATCTAAGAAGCTTGTTTTTAGATTTTAAGTAGTCGGGTTTTAGTTTTTAAACTATATTTTTTTCGATGATTTTTAGTGGTAAAGGAACCAATACAATTAATTTTAATCACAATTCTTTAGAATGTGGATTTTTGAGTAGGTTACTTACTTCCCCACCAACGCCATCTAGTTACAAAAAATAAATCTCATTTAATTAACATTATTTTTTAAATTTATACATAATTTAATAGGCAGTGATGTGTAAAAACTTTAATTTAATTAATTAATATTTATTGTTATCACGTTTCAGATTGTATGCAGTGTTATAATGGACATATATTTATGATAGTCGTAACGGGTAGTTAGATGCCTGATATTCTAAGAATTTGTCCAGAATATACAGATAATATGTGTAATATAATATGTATATATTCTGAATGTGCTCATCAAGATCTTCCATTTGATATCAAACACGATAAATTTACCTTAACTTTATTTTTTTCGAGCTGACCAATTTATTTTTAAAATCCGCCATATTTGATTTTACGAGATTTCATACATCCTATAACCCGCTTACCATTAAAACACATCGATAGACATCTTATTTTTTGAATTGCAATAAATAGTTTAGGAGCTACGAGGGAACAGATGAACAAACTTACATACATAACTTCATACATACATACTTACATACATACATACATACATACATAGACTGCTAAAATCATAACCCTCCTTTTTTTTGTAGTCGGGTAATTAATACAAATTTGCTGTCACCATATAAAAGGTTGTGTTACAACACAATAGCACATTGTGTTACAAGGGCGGTAAGTCTACTTTATACATCTACTATCGAAGGGTTATTCAAAGCCCGAGCCGCTTGCGAGGGATATATTGGCCCGAAAAATAAATAATGTGTTACTGTCGGTAAAAACATTTATTCTGGGTTAAAAAGTTCTGAAAACGTCGGTAATAATAAGGAGAATTTTACTTCGAAAATACAACGAAAATGTCTAACTTTTACCAGAAAAATCAAGAAAATACCTATGTAAGTTACCAATATTACTAAGTTAAGTAATTACATTGCATGAGTATAGATAAAGGTATTAAATCACACGCACCCTACGGCCCAGTTATAAATTCACATTCGTATTTTTAATATCCCCCCTATTATGTGAGTTTCATACACTATATTATCTATACTCATGCCAATAGGTATCAATTAACTAACTTAGTAATATTGCTAATTTACCCTGGTAATATTTTCTTGATTTTTCTGGTTTTTAAGATTTTCGACATTTTCGTAGCTTCTTCCAAAATCATAATGTAATTTCATACAACAAATTGGCACTATGAAGGAATAACAAAATTAAAATATCGTAAAACTAAGAATTTGAGATCAATAGGAAAAACTTTAACGGAAAACCACAAACAATACCAATTTAATTAAAAAGAGCAAATTTGCCAATTAGTATTTTATCTAACTGTTCGTATGACGTACTTTCATACGTAATGCGAAATAATTTGTTACTTATCTACTAACCTATGCAAAACAAGGATAATTTTATCGAATTTAGGAAATTGTGATGGGCCTCAAACTTTCGCGAACACTCAACATAATGAAACAACTTTTTAACGGATATAATTCGCGTTTTTATTTTGATAATACAATCCTGACGTTTCGAGTACTTTGCAGCACTCGTGGTCGCAGGCAGTCTGCCTCTGTCAAAGTACTCGAAACGTCAGGATTGTATTATCAAAATAAAAACGCGAATTATATCCGTTAAGAAGTTGTTTCATTAAATTGTGATGGGAC
Source organism: Protodeltote pygarga (assembly GCA_936450705.2). Lineage (NCBI taxonomy): Eukaryota > Metazoa > Arthropoda > Insecta > Lepidoptera > Noctuidae > Protodeltote > Protodeltote pygarga. Next base: position 4,946,894 of record OW388249.2, on the reverse strand, counting down.
TTTTGCTTTCCTTTCATGTTCATATTTACCTTAAGTTAACTACGTTTCTTTTAAAATTTACAATTTATGTATAAAATAAATATTTTTTTAGCTATTATGTTTTATTAAATGAGGATTTGAATATGCGACCTTTTGGTAGACACTTCTCCTCTGAGCTATTCGCAATCTCGTAGGCACTATCGATATTTTTCTTACGCGCAACGGTCCCAGGCGGAGGACACAGGTTCAAATTCTGATACACCTAATCGATTCTTTTTTCTTTTTAAAAACATAACTTTAGTACCCACCTAGTTTGCTCAGCATGACTGTGATAACATGACATAAAAATAAAAACATTAAAAAGTTTATCAATCATCCGTTCGAAGTTGTGGTAAAATTAAAAAGACAATTATTATCTTAAATTTATTTTGAAATTATTATCATATTAATTTTGGATAATTCATCCCGATTTTTAAATTTGTTATAAACAATGTAAAGTAAAACAATCGGTGCGACTGCCCTACATATCAACAATATGTTGATTGAATGGGTTTTACCAATACTTAATAATAGTTTATTACTTTAGCCAATACTTAATATTAGCCAATACTTAATATTAGCCAATACTTAATATATTTTATATATACTTAATATATTCATCAAAAGTAATTATTTTAAGTTTTTTTAAACAAAATAGGCGTGAGTTTAGAACTTTGAGTCAATCTTTACTTTCTCATTTTACTACTTACCTCATAGACTATTCTACTGTAAGGCTCACAAATTTAAAGCTTGCGAAAGGGGTGTGGGTGTGTCTAATTCGGTATTAGTCTGTATTCTCATTACTCATAATCGTTAAAGCAATTAAAATCGCATTATCCATTGACTCCATTGATGTTCAACTGCTCGGAGAAACGTTCAGACGGATATCTAAAATTTTTAACAAAAGTGAAACCTATGCCTAAAGTATTATATTAAAAGTAATTAGTGATAGTGAAATTAACCAACTTCAAGTGAATATTTGTAATTACCAGTCTTACCAAGGGGTATCGGGTAACCCAGTATCTGGGTAGAGGAGGTCTGATAGGCAGTCGCTCCATGTTAAACACTGGTATTCAGCTGCATCCGGTAAGACTGGAAGCCGACCCCAACATAGTTAGCTAGGCAGATGATGAAGTGAATATTTGTAATTCTTTGGGCCTGTCAGCCTAGCATATAGTCACAGACGGGGCTAAGGTGATATTTGGTTGAATACCATAAATTTTCTTTATTTAATTTACATCTAATACTTTTCATGGCGACGATATCTTAAAACAATGTTATTCCTAAATTGAGTCCAAATCGCAGATCGCGGTTCAATTAAGTTCCAATATCTGTCGTAAAGACTTCTGCATGGGTAGGAAAATGTGTTTTATAAAAAATATAGGCCTTAAATATTAATCAAAGGCCCTAATGTAATATTTAAAAGGTTTTCCTGGATTCAAAATTGTAAATTCCTTAATAGTATAACATAATTAGAGTTCGAAAATAAAAAATAGATAAACCTAAAATATATTTTACTATATTATTCACTAATAATGCGGTTAAGATGTGGTTTCCTCTCTAGGCATAGTATAACAATATTTTTTACCTTAAAGGTAGCTTATTCTGCGATAAATACCACCTAATACAATTATAGTTGTGGTAAACTTTCCCTAAGGAAAAAAGGATTCGGGGAAATACAGTCACGTGATGCTGACTGATATGATTTTGAGAGTTTTTTGGCCTCTCCTTATTAATTATTATGATTTAATAGTTCAAACATATACATTGTAAGTATACACTTCGACCGATGAGTGAAATTTTAAGATAAATTAAATTAAAAGTACGGATTCTCCTCAAAAAACAAAAACCAATAAACTGTTTTACTTACCGACAGTAAAATTTTGACTTTAATATTTTTATAATTACTTAACGAACATTTTGGCATTTTTATCGTTCGTGCAGTGACTCGAATGAAACCATAGTAGTTGAAATGAGCGCACAATTTTAAATTGTGCGTTCTTTTTTTGTGAACGTTTTTGAGTCGCCGAAGGTGTATCTTAAATTTTTTGAAATTCAGTAAATTAGAACAACTGTTATCGATCGTGAGAAATAGGAGTTATTGTGAGTCAGGCAAAATGTATAGGTGTATAAAATGTACAAATGTATAAATTATTACTAATTAACTATCAAGATATTGCCAAACAGGTTGTTCCTTGTTTTTGAATTCCCTTTTTATATAGGTTACAGATTTGTGCCCGATAAGCAGAAATAAGTAAGTAAATGCAGTTCGTGTCATATGCAGGGGCTAGTAAATTGCTGTGCGATGTAGGAAATAGGAACTTAACTTAAGCTTTGGATTCTGTATACATATATTATTGTTGCATGAAAATAAAATATGAACCAGCCATCTGTAGTGTGAAGCGTATTGCATATAATAATATCTTCCTGGCCGAATTTCGGTCACAGCGGCCAATCTCAACGGAGATTAGCCAAATACGCAGGAGATATTACAGTGCACAAGTGTGTACGCAAACACAGGTGCACTCTCTATTCCCTCACTCTCATAGTCCGATGGGATTGGATTGCATATACAGCATCGGTAACAGTACACACAGTTTTTAAAATATTATACGAGTAGGTATAATATTTTGATTTTTACATAAGGGGCCAATTTAACAACAATTGGTCGCATTTGTAAAAATGACTTAGATCAAATTAAATTAGCTAAATAACTCTTTAAAAAAATTTGTCTCACACGCGAAATCCCAATACTTACATATATCGTGGGTACAAACAGACATGTACCTAACTAATTATTCGCTGGTACAATGTTCCTGTACATTTGGACAGTCGGACTAGGACATTAAGAATTTCTACTTTTTAGCTTATTTCATCCGTCATCTATTAATTTATACCTCACCTTCATTGAACAGTATCTAGGAGTTTAAATAAAAAGATAATTTTTCATACAAGAAGGCTTTTGCACAAAGAACTCTCGTAAATATCTGCTAGGTACTATAAAATGTAAATACTTAAATTCATAGTCGCAAAAGAATATTCCATTATCTTTTCCTTGTGCTGTGGAATAAACTAAATTGTTCCAAATTAAATGGTTGTTGCCATTGTTTAGTCGAATTTAGGTAAACTATTTGTAATGTATATATTGTTTCACCATAATAATCCCTATCAACGGATGTTTTTATGCCAAATAGGGAAAAAACAAAATTCTATGTGGTAAATAATCATTAAGAACCCAAATAGGTTTACCTTGTTACTGCTGTTAAAATAAAACACTAAGAAACAGTCAACACAGTTTTTCTATATTTTCTTCAACTAATTATTATCTATATCAATAAATTATACTTGTTAATTTCATTACAATACCGTTTAGATCTATACATTATTATCATATTTACAAACAGTTCATACCTAGCCTATATCACAGTTTACACAATTATACCTACGTAGCAAATTCAACGAGGAAAATGTTCTTAATGACTTCGAATCTGACTTCACACCTGACTTCTTTGTTCTTACATGTCTATACCTGAAATTAAAAAAAAACATATCAATCCTGAAGTGTATAAAGTAGTGTGTATAACGTAGATTTTGTGGAACGAAGTTCCTTGTCGCGCGTTGCGAAAGGGGGGCTAGGGAGAAAAAATTTCGCGACACTTTAAGACTTTTTTTTAACGAATTAACTTTTTTTATGTAGGATAATTATGTTGATATGTTTATACATATAGTATGTTTTTAGAATTAGAAAAAAGTGGCTGCCATTTTGAACTCTTCATTTAGTGAACCGATTGTTTTCCGAACCGATTCTTTCAAAATCGATATCTGAGAGGCCGCATGGTCTCCGTATATATACCCGTTGTCAGAATTGGAAAAGATGGCCGCCATTTTGAAATTTTATTTACTGGACTGATTGCTTTTAAAATAGATATATGAGAGGCCGCATGGTCTCCGAGTACATACCCGTTGTCAGAATTGGATAAACTGGTCACCATTTTGAACTTTTTATTTACATTACCTATATTTGTTAATAATAAAAAAATATTATTATAACTTTCAAAATATATTATTACAATTCCTACACTAAATAATCGAAAGGAACTTCGTTCCATCCTGGTGTCCCTTGACACCTCTCAAGTTTTTTTAAATTTTAAACGTCGACACATTTTTATGTTTTTTGTGTCAAATTTGGCATTTAAAATTGTTACATTTTCGATAAAAAATCGATAAAAAGTTCCGTGCCACCCTAAACAGTAGCCAATATATTATCTGGTATCAATATTGTCAATTTTTCCTTACATCTATCTAGCATGTCTAACTTTGCAGTTAGAATCATGGTGGTAAAATATTGCCCACTTTTTTAGAAGGTTAGAATACAATGCATTATAGATGTTATTCTTAAACAAACGGCCTGTATACTCGAATTTCAAAATAAAACGGTTTATTTATGAAACTGTTAAAACTAGGTTTGGGTAATTGTGTTTGCAGACAAATTGCAGAATTACACGCCGCTGGATAATAGTAATGCTGTTAGTGTTAATTATAACAATGGAATATGATAATGCTCTAGTTATTGTTACTATTCAGTTCACCTTGCTGTAATGACTTATTTAGATATGCAGTACTACTTTTTTTTTATATGGTTAGTACCTTTTTCTTGTGCTTCAGTAAAGCTATTATTCGATAACAACCCGGCAGCCAAGCCAAGTAGTTTTATTGAAGAAAAAGGTAGTAAATGCAATAATTGATACTCGCTAGATTTTACAAATTTAACGAAATCCTTCATGGTGAATTACGCGCATATTATGCAATAAAAAAAGATATTTAGAAGCAAAATTTGATTTAAGAAAGTAGGTATGAAATATTAAATTAAGAAGGAAGATTAAGTAGGTAGATTAGATTGACACTTCAAAACAATGTTGGATGAACTAATAAAGCAAAATCAAAATATAAAATTGGAATAAACTTGGAATGTCGTGACATTTGATTTTGAAAAATTTAGATAATTTAGGTTTGCCGACAGTAAATCAATTTTATTCTAATGTTATTTATTTATGTATAATTGAAGTTACTGACTTTTAAGTTATTGACTTGCCGTAATGAAAATCGAATTACATATTTTGACTTGGGCCCACTTTCACCAAAATTCTTAATTTTTATTTGAAACGTCATATTATTTAGTATTATTTAAATTAACAATTAAGAGGAATTGGGCCTTAATGTTTTGATAAAAAATCATCAAAAGCGCAACTCAAAGAAATGATAGGCGACAGGCAGCGGTAGGTAGCTTTTGGTAGCCAAGAGAAAAAAAAGTAATATGTAGGTATTTATATTTCTAGACACTGCTTTTCACCAACAGTTTTTAAAGATTTGATTTCCAAAATTCGCTAGAATGCTCTTTATTTTCTAGTTTTACTGTTTGGGTTTGTTTTTTTTAAATTCTTTTCAAGCCTTTAGCTTGAAGTTTTGACAAAAAATTATGAAGCGCTGTGAAATACTAAGTTAATATAAATTGATGATTTTGTACAATTTATGTTCGCTTCGATAACCTCATTTCAAAATATACCAGGTTTTAATGTGAACAGAAAAGTTTTTACTGCAAAAAACATTAACAATTTCGTAAATATTTTTACTTTTAAAAGATTTGTATTGCCATTGGTGCTTACTATAGCTACCTCTCGGTGTCCTCTTCGTTCGCATAATATTTATTCTCCTAATTTCGGATAACAATTAGTAAGAATAATATTATGTCGATTAAATTGTACTAGACTTTTTGTTGGCATCATTACAGTAAACAACACAATATTAATTTATTTTAAAATTCTTTAAGAATTTAGCGTATACTGTGATAGTAGGTAAGGGTGCAGCAGGGATGGCCCCTGGCCCCTGGGCAACCCCAATGTCGCTAATGTTGTATAGAAACTAAAATATATCTGGCCAAACGCAAAAAATCTTTGTTTTTATGCTTGGATATTGTATGCTTAGATAACGTTATTGGTATAACATACCTATATGTGTAAAAATTATAGGACTACGGACGATTATGACAACAAAAATTATGGAGGATAAAATTATGCCTAATTAGTTGAAGTGAAGTGTATGCCGCAAAAAAAAGATAATTTAAATTAGGGCACCGAATATTATGCGACCCAATAGGTATGGAACCACCGACCTCTGACCTGCAACTAGCAATTGTCTTTGCTTTGCGTACCTACTAGGTTATAAAATCAGTATGATAATAATATAATGCAATGTCTAGTAAAATAACTGTACCTTGTTGGCCAGTTTGATGAAGGCTTAAGCTGTCATTGTTTATAAGAAGTAAGTTACTACTGTCAGCCCATATGATTCCACTGCTAAGCAAACCTCTCTCTTCCTAATTTCCACGTTTTACGGTCAAGAGCCGTTTTGGGTTTTAATAGATTTCATTATGATTATCTTGGCCCACAGCTAAGTTATATACAATAACTATAATATTCAGGCCCAGTTTCACAGGCTACGGATAGGCTCTACCTACTAGGTAAATTTAAAAATGGAACGGAATTTGCATGAAATTTTCTGATAAGTAAGGTAAGGGGAACTTACCAGTAACCTGTGAAATAGGCCCTTAAGCAAGTATTTAATGACTCACCTTAGTATTTATACATTTAAAAGACGTCACTTTAGGCGCGATAGTACACAAATAATCCTCGAGGTCACTAATGTCTGCCATCACTAATCATCTAACTATTTTACTTGCAATGAACTGTCTCTAGACATTTGCTTACAACTAGAGCTACTTCTGAGATCTGTCTTTACATCTCTGCTACATCTGCGGACAAAGAAATTAAATACATTTAGTTTGTAATAACGTTAGATGATGTCCAAAACTTCACTTGTGTGGTGTATTATTAATAGTATTTTAATCATATATTCGCTAAAATCAGTTCAGAGAGGCGTCAAGATAAAACACAAATAGGCATACACACTTCCGAATCTACAAAATTAATATGACTCATGAATTTGAAGAAGTTTTTAAAATAAAATTATTATTAACCGCAGTTAGAATAGATGTAGGTAAAGATATAGAGGAAGTACTTAAAAGAAATATTTTTATCTAATATTAATATCGATATTTGTGGTTGCTTTAAAGGAACATTGTAAAGCCATTTAGCATTACAAAGGCTTTGCGCGCATTGTACTGCAGCCTTTGACGCGGCTTTCATTTATCGCTCTCTTACTATTCAGAAACACACAAAGTCATCAAACGTTGGTGGTCAGTGTCTGCCGCGTCATTATTTAACGATACCACACTATGAGCTCTCATTGTGCATGCTGTATAAATATAATTAATAATTACACTAACTATAAATCAATTAATCGATATAGTAACCAGTAAATAGTACTGCTTTATCTAAATATATTAATACCATTTTAATGTAACAATTTACTTTAACTGCTTATTAATAAAATAATGTCAATGTTTTTCCAAATATTAATAACGCTTTCCTAATTTGGTAATTAAGAGAAATAAAATTTTATAACATCCAACATAAAATTGGTGATTCACGTGTTATTAGATATTTGATGGTAGCAATCAAAGCGCAAGTTTTGATGAAATTTCGCAAATACAAAGTGTTTTATTGCAAATTGTTTAATAAAACATAATAGTAATAGATTTCCAAGGTTTATAGATTCTTTCGTTCTGAAATAAAATTTATTAGCAAATAAATAATTGTTGACTTGTTCTTATAAGATATGGATACAAATCTTATAAGAGTATGAAGCATTGACGATAAATATTTATGAACAAGTATAGAATATGCAGCAAACACAATGACAAAATATATTTGCTGTACCTTCATATATCTATGGATTTCATAGTGAGTTTCCTTATATCGACTTTTGTAGAATTAAGGCTTAAACTTTAATAACATATACATACATTCCATATATATCCTATAAATGATGATTCGATTTACATTTGATGACATAATAAATATTTAGTAATTTATCTCTACTTTTTATTTATTATAATAAAACAAAATTGCAATGCTCCGATTGTTGACTGTTGGCAAAAAAGATACAGAGACCTGCGCACTGACAGATGAAGATGTTAAGGAAAGAATGAAGTGGAAAAGGAAATATAGGAATGCAGACCCCGTCTGAAGATAGGATAAACGGTCATAGTGAGAAGAAGAAGCAATGTGACGAGGATAAAACGTGACACTTTTACGTCAAAAAATTAAAAACATAATAATTAATTAAGAATAAGGAAAATGAAGTAGGTCATTATTGAATTGAAACATCATTATCTAAAGGTATTGAAAAATCATACTAAGTATTGTGTGTATTCTGGAAACTAGAAAAAAGGGGAAGAAGAATGAAGATGTGAAGATGATGAAAGCAAAAACAAGAAGACCTTTACCTAATATTTTTTGTGAATTTTTTTACATGATAGCTTATTAAATATAATTATTTAATAAGAAAATTTGAAAAAACAACTCAGTCCTCAATCCCATTATACCTTTACCTTAGTTAGGCAAACAGACCAGGTTGTCCATGTCGACTCACTACAATCGAGTCGATAATATGTTATGTTGTAAATTTTGCGATCTGAATAAAGGCGTTAATTATTAAACTACTTTACGAGGACGGTCAAAGGCAAATCAATGGTAATTCTATCTTGTAACTTCATATAATAGTGATAAGTACGATTTTTCAATAACCACTGACGTATTGACAACGGTACATCTCAGGAAAATTCTTTGAGAATTTCTTATGTTCTAAATTGCAAACGCTAAGTCCGATAAGTTCATTGCCTCTACTGTAGGATAATTAAATTAATAATTGGACTTTATCTTGCTTTTTGATTATAATAAGATCTTTTGGCAATCTTTTTAGTTAAATGTAACTAAGTGACGACTCTTGAAGAAATGCGAACTAAATTCAAGGATCCACATTGGGCTTAAAAAATCTAGCCTTCTGGAAAAAAGCAATACCTAACAGTTTTAGATTTGTCCCCAAAATGAAGCACAAATAAACCAGGCTACTTAAGGCTACCACTAAAAACTAAGGCTGGTTTGCACTAGACGAGTGTCTCGAGTCTACAAGAGTATCATAATCAGCTTATTGTTTTTTAAAAACAGTTGTAAACAAACTGTACTTCAAACAGGCCATTTGAAAGGCGATTGTTGCCGTCTACAATATATTATTGTTGTATTAAGGGCTCATTTACACGGGGAGAGTTTCTCACTCGTTTTAAGATAAGTCGAATGTTTCTATCGTACGGATAATCTTCAGAAGATCAAAAACTCGGCTACGATTATAAATCAGAAATAATTTATTATCAATGTATATGTTCAAATAAGGTCTAACAGTCCCAAAATATTGTACCTCACGGCATGCAAAATACACGATGGTAGAATAATTTGTAACATAAACATTAGAGTTTATATATATACCTTTAAGTATCAATTGCAACTAAATATTATTGACACAGTGTTAAATCATACGATTATCGGTAGATAATTATCGACAAGTGCTATATTTACATAATAAGAGATATCGTTGGCAGATATTTGCTTGCAATTTTTCGACAATTATTTGATCTCTATATATTTTTAGGATTCCGTATTTTTAAATGGAAATAAGGAAATCTTATAGAATCGCTTTGTTTTCGGTCTGTCTTTCTTTCATCCTCCTCCTCCTCCTTTCATCGTCCTCTTATTTAGAAATTGCGAAACAAAATTTCAAAATGCTGAAAAATTCAAGTATTAAAGTATTTTTTTAAAATTTTAGGCGTGTCTTTATTATAAAAATCTCGCTATCAAAACCGAGTACTTCCCAGTGGAGAAGGGAGATTTAAAAAAAAACAAATTTCGTGTGGACTTATTATGAGACAAACGTATAGGTAATTGCGATTTATTGATTGTATTCGGTTTACAAATCGTCGGAAAGTATAACTTTGTTTTCTGAAGTTGCCGAAAATCAGGCTTTTTTCACAAAAGTTAGAGTAAAAAAGCATCTAACTATTCCGAAAATATTTTTCCTTCACCTTACTCATTTGTTTTAAAACTTCTTAAATAAATGAATATATTGTGCACAAGTCGACTCGTGCATGATCTATTTTTTATTTCAAGTGTCGTATAATAATAATATCAGTTTAAACAAAGCACTATCTTCTTTTTTTTAAACAATTTTCAGGCATGTTTTGATATTGATATTTGAGCTGTATTGATTAAGATAAGTCAAAAATATATTTATTATTTTTCTAATAACCTTATTTGGAAAATTGCAACGTTAAAAAGAGATGGCATTTACTCCTTTCCTTCTTACTTCTTTCTCAAGTGATGCTCTTCAGCTCTTACATTGCATTTCTTTTTTATTTATACAGATTGTTTCTTTTTTATATTTTATCCTTGCTCTAGAGCCAATGAGATTATTTGTATGATACGATCGCCATCTTCACCCGTAATTGCTAACATAAATCAATGACATTCAAACTTAATTGATTTGCAATCTTACACGTCTGATATCTTTTATGTCTACTAGCTTAGAATTCTTAATTATTATTAGTTATAAGCATAACTTCTTAGTTTTGATATTAAAGTTTCTGTTTTTAATTCGGTAATTGCAATTTATATGCGGAAAAGATAATAATTCTGTATTTTAGAATAGGTAAGCTCTTTAGTTAGGTATTCATCTATTTCCAGCACCGACCTACAATTTTTTTTTAAACACTGTAAGTTTAAAGTCCTCAGAAGGGTTAGGTTAGGTTAGTAGTGGTAGTATGGTAGTTAGTAGTAGTGTTTTTGTATCCATTAATCTATTTTCAGAGTTAGAGCGTTTCTCCAGTAGATCAACTTCTACACACCTCTAGCGGTGATCCGACTATAGATATAATTATTGGCTCGATGTAAAAAACTATAGTATGGTATCGCTTTCTTATTTGTAGTTTGTTTAAAGTATGTAGCTATATTTCTATATTTACGATTATTTGATGATATATATAAGAGCCATGAAGCTTGATATGAGAGATATAAACTAAAAAAAAAGAGTTTATAGTGATTGCCACAAATGATCTGTCAAACAACGCTTACTACATCTTGCGTGGTCTAAAAGTAGAACCCACAAGATCAAAGATAAAATTTTGTTTTTATTTAAGGTTTGAACTTATGAATTTTGCACAATGACTGCGTGGGTCGAGAAATGTGAAGTATTGTGAAATATTTCGAAGTAAACATTAACTTAAGCTTGAATGTTTCCACTAAGTTATAACTTCCGCAACTTTACAGAAAACAAATGCAATATTGAGGTAATTAGTTGCATTCTCGCTTACTAAAATAAAATAAGGCGTTTTAGAATCTTTTCTTAAGCTGTGACTAATTTGAAAACCATAATTTGTCATAATGAGCTATTGAGTGTAGACTATAAAGTATCTAGTGTCAAAGGTTTACTCCTAAGAACGATTTATTTCTATTATAAGTATATAATTCTCGTATATAACGTATTTCTTTATGTATAATTGTGTATATTTAAGAGCTACATACTTCACATTCTTTACCCACAATGAAACAATGTCGATAAATGCAATAATAACAATATACAATATTAGAATTATGACTAGGTATTCATAAGTGCCTAATGGTCTACATGAATAAAAATATTTTGATTTTGATCTTATAGATGTTTGTAAGGTGTCAGTTACCATTTATCTCCAAAACGGCTTAACCGATTTTAATGCGGTTTTTTGCAAGCGGAAGGAATCACTGTAGAGTAGGTCTTAGATAGCGTTTATTGACTAAAGTTTTTAGGTAGGTATCGATCCACTTGGTTAGTACTTATCATCTTCTCAAAGAATCATTATCATCTTTCTGCCCTTATCCTAATGTAATTTAGGGTCGGCACAATACATTTTCTTCTTCCATTAATTTATATTAGCTGTCATATCACTGCTCCATGTCGTTTTTTATAACCTCTAACAGAATATTGGCTTAAAATAATAGTACCTATTTGTACTGCTGTGTTTCATCCGGTCAGTATAGAGAACTAAAGGCCTAAACCATTTCATGGTTTCACATAGGAACTTTATCGTGCAAGTGATAACCCTGGTATTCTTGCACTTAATACCAAGGGTACCTATTTATGTCTTAAGGTTACGGGAATTCTTTATCATTCGGCAGGCTTCAAGCTTGTTTGTCATTTTAGTAGTCGGTATTAAAATATTAGGGGGCGCTGCAATATTGTTTGACGTTGTGCCGTATGGTTTCAGGCCTAAGTACAACCACCCCTACTTGTCCTGCGGGTATCGTAAGAAATGACTAAGGGAAAGATCAGGAGGATGGGCAGCAGCATCCTTCTGTGTAATAGTAATCATCTGCTACTGCGATTGCCAACCCGCTTGCCCAGCGTGGCGATTATGGGCAAATACTTAATAAGCGCACAACTAAGTGGACTAAAACAGGCTGATAATAATGATGAATGATGCTGCAATATACATTGTCTTATTTAAGTAGCAAGAAGGATTTATCATAGATAATGCTAAAAAATGTTGTTATAAGATATTTTCTTTCAATTTACTTATCTACTTTGATCTGGTATATTATAACTAGAAACTTGCCTTCTGTTTTTTTTATATCGTGGAAATCTGTATCTAATTTGATTTTTTTAATGTATCAATCGAATTTCCTACCTGATTAAATATTTTGTAAATCAAGCTCGTTTTGTTTGAATCTGATTTGATATTTTGTAGAACTTTTGAAATTTAATAGATATTAGGTACCTACTAATTAATACTATATTATACTATTATACTATACTAATTACTTACTCGTATGTATGACTAGTTATTTTAATAATAAATCGTCTATTAATTCTAAATATATATTAATTTTAAAATTGTTTAAACGCGGAATGGCAAGGGGTCCAATCAGCCAAAAAAAAAAACAATAGATTTCAACACAATTTTTTGTAGATTTGAATTGTTCTACAAATTGACATCTCATTGCAAGTTACCTCGTTATAAATCTATTAAAAATCTATCTATTTAAGTTATTATGATATAGTTTTATAAATGTTACACTTTTAAAGTTTCTCTGTATAAGATGTATGATGAGGAAGTTCCTGAAAGTGTTGATTGATCTAGATCGTTTGAATAACGTGGTCGTTATGTCAAGTTGGAGTATAACATTTCAAGAGCTGCTATAATAGTCGTTAATCGTCTGCTATAAATATGTATTGCGACTGCTGTCTGCTTGTTGGCTGAAATCCATCGCTTAGCTTTATATAAATACTTTACTAGATAGATTAGATATAGCTTTACTGATTTATCATTTCCGAGAGCTGCTCTTGACCAAATATACTATTAAGAAATAATACTACGACATTCATATGAAAGCAGGGAGTATTGAACATTACAGAATACATTTAAACTTACTATAATAAACTTTATCAGAACTTACCATTCATGAATTAAGCGTATAATGTGAAAATTGACTTGTATCTCGCCAGGTCCATAAAGGAGGTAAGCAAGACTGTTGCAAGCCGGCCAGTAGCTCAGCGTGATACCTCTGTGCGGCCAGCAGGTACGGCGGCGGCAGCGGCAGCGGGCAGTGGGGCTGCAGAGGTGGCAGCGGTGGCGGTGGTGACGGGGACGAGCGTCGCGGCTCCGGCTCCAGCAGCGCGTCTATTGTGAATGCTCGCCGTGGTCTCGGGCCCATCGGCAGCAGTGCTGCTGTGTCTACTGTTTCTACTGGCTCCGGACTGGGCCTTGAAATGAATGTAGATGATGCTGGGCTATACATACTACTATTAGGTAGTGTCACTGCAGGAGGCGGAGGTGCACCCGCTTGTCGAGCCAAAAATGCTCTGTTAAAACTGGCTAGCGCTGCTAATTCAGCATTAAGACTGTCCTTCTCCCCCTTGTGCAACTTGAATCTCTTACGCCTGCGAAGCAGCGAGCCGTTTTCAAACATGTCAAAGGCTTGCGGGTGCAGCGTCCAGTAAGCGCCTTTGCCGGGCCGGTCCGGGCGGCGCGGCACCTTCACAAAACAGTCGTTGAAGGAGAGGTTGTGTCGCAGCGAGTTCTGCCAGCGCTGCGTGTTGCGCCGGTAGTATGGAAAGCGGTCCGTGATGAACCGGTAGATCTCCGAAAGCGGCAGCATGCGTTCCGGAGAACTCCAGATCGCCATCGCCGTCAGGGCTATATAAGAAAAGGGTGGTTTTTGATCACCGTAGGACTCACGTGTCGGCCGAGGCATCGTTAAGCACAATTCTGTTCGGTTATGTCAAGTTTGTCACCTCGGTGGGAAAACTAGTTGGCGACACGTCTCTCACAGCGGAGTGGAAGATAAGGACTGGGTGAGTGAGCGAGACTGCGTGCGCGAGGCGGGTGTGGCCCCGCGCTTCGGTGCCGCCCTGCACGCGAGCCGCCAATCGCGTGCCTCTAAGTTTGTTTGTTGTTTTTGTCGGCTCCGGACCCGTTACAGAGGAATTTAAATTGTTATCACGTTTACATTATACAAAATTTATTCGACACCGACAACAGCTTGAGCTTGTTTCGAAATTGCAATGATTAAAGTAGTAGATACTTATTGATGGCTCGGGAGAGAAAGAGAAAAAAGGTACCTATGCCCACAGGTACTACATTAATATACTAAAGAGGGAGTGCTTGATTTTGTTTCAGACTAATGGTAGATATGATTGGTCACATTGATGGATAATGAGCGAGTATTGATGTGATACGTAATTAACAATTATAATTTATAAGAGACCGGGGTGTATACCAGTCGAATATTAATATTAGTAAAAATATTTATTACGAGGTAGCCGCGCAATAAATAAATGAGGATAATCTATGTCGGTTAGTCGGTATGAATGTGTTAGTATGCGCACTACTCTCACGATGATCTGTGAGCAGCGCCAACGTGTATAGTAGTCATTACCTAGGTGTAGGAGCGAGCATTGAGCTATACATGCAAACTTGTGCTGCCACTTAGACATTTTACTAAAATCAAAGTCGTAAATTATAGGTAAAAATTAATCTAAATATTATTTTTTACCTAAATTTAATCAGCCTATATTTAGTCTCCAAGAGCAGATCAAAGGTGTTAAGTACCTAGTTAACTAAACCCTATACCTACATTTTTTTTGTTATTCTCTAATAATATATGTTTCTCACTTGCATCCCTAGGATTTTTCCCCTTCAAAGAAATGCACTAAGGTCTAAGCAAATTTATGTAGTAGGTAGGTACACCCCAGTACACGCGGCGCGTCAAAGTATTGTAATACTTTCAACGCACCGATTGTTCTTAGTGGATGGGGGGCCTAGTTATTCCCGCATCACTGCGATCTCCGCCATGGCTCGAAGCGGCTAAAATGTTGCGTTCCGTAATACCGGAGTAGCTACGGGGTATGAAACGAAGCGTTCAGGTGTAAATGATGACGTGTTGCTTGTATAAATTAACCAGCACTATACTTAGCTCGTCGTGTCATCGGACAAACTGTGCACTGACTTTAGATTTTGCAAAATATGATAAAATCTTTATCATGTTTCTACGGAAACAGGAAAAGACTTCTTATTTCCAAGTTTGATTTTTAAATTTAGGTACCTAAAAGATACATAATATAAGAGTATAATTAACCTTTTGGGATGTCAATTCGCAGATATAATATCAAATTTCATTTTAAATCACAGTGTGATTATCACACCGATAATGCATAAATAATGCATAGCTGCATTGTTACTTGGGGGGGGGGGGGCAAGGGACTGAATTACCGATGACAGATACCAATGATCTTATTATGTTAAAAGTTACAAGTAACTATGTTTAGTAGTAGAACCGTTAACGCCGTCAAGCCGGCCCATTTGTGCTGAAACTATTATAGTTTCAGCACGAATGGGACAGCTCGACTAAGGTACGTCTACCCTCTCGACGTAAAATAATCGTATTCGTACTGTTGTGTTTCTTACTATCAGTGAGAACAGCGGAGGTCCAATCCCCCATATCCATAATTCTTCCTCCTCCTTTCCATAATCACACTGACCCATGGTGTTGCAAGCGTCCATGAATTACGGTAACCTTACCATCAAAAAGGCCGTATGTTTGTTACCTTAGTAGTGTAAAAAGAAATGCTGCTTATAATACGTATACAGGAAGTATTTTTAAGGAGTGCCTAAACACCTCTGATCTTGATCCTGAAATACTTGCCTATTACTTGCTTATTTCTTGATCCAATAGGTATTCAAGTTAAACAAAATAATTTTATAGTACAAACCGCATTGGAGTAATTCTTCGATTATTAGATTCCTTTGAACGTGCAAAAAAGCATGATTAATATTGTAAACGTTAAAAAAAAATTAAATAAATACATGAGTCTTATATGAGTTTCTTAATTCCCCTAATTTCATCCCCTAATTCAAGATATCAAAAGCTTATTTTTCCGATTTTGCTCCAGACTAGTTTACTCAAAGTATACGATATTTATTTTTTGATTTTTTTGTTGTTCAGCATTGCACTCTGGATGAGTGCAATGCTGAACAACAAAAAAATCTAATAATTATCTAAAGTTAGTGTTGTTTTCACCATGTCGATCATCCAAAACGAGAAAATATATTTATATTTTTTTATGTGCTCGAGGCACGCACGGTTGTTTGTGACTGGGTTTATCTGAAAATTCTGGAAATTCTGAATGGAGTTAAGTCTATCATACAACAGTTTCACCCTGTGGCACCTTAGTGGGCAACATGCATCGTACCTACATGGCCGATATTGACAGAGGGCTTCATTTTCCGTCACCGTGTGGCATGTCATGTTCTTTCGTGAATGCAACGCATTGATTCAAACTAAGAACTTCTCAAAATAACATTTCTCAACCAGAAACGCCTGAAAGCCGTGCTTTTTCCGAGCCAGTAGTTGAATTTTGAACTGTAATTTCTATAATAAAATTTGTAATCATTAAATTATAAATGCTGGATCAAGAATTTGCAAGCAGAAGGCGATACTCCTGGACACAACGTACTTAGAGATAAGTCAAGATAAGCTTAAAAGATAAATCTCTTGACTAACAAGAAGTTTATCTCTAGAGCTCTGAATATCGGTAGTTTGGACCCAGTTCCCGATACCCGTGGGCCGTAGGCTACTGTTTTATAATGTATATTTTATAAATAGGTATTTAATGCATAGTTTATGAAAATATTTTTTTTTTATCGGATCTGACCGGTGCGAATGTCACGCAGTCTTCGAACAGAGTTTTTGGGAGTGCTTAGGTAGGCACTCACATCTACAAAGGGATGTAGTCCTAATAAGGAAATACAGCCAACTATTGTAATTCGATGTCGATTGTGTCGATTTGTATGGACTTTTTCATAGTTTATAAAATAGTTGGTTTAAGAGTTTTCACCATCGAACTACCACCCCAGATTATTGTAACATTTCTTGTTGCAGAAAAGTATTCTAATTATGAATATTGTTTCACATATTTTTTATTTCGAGAATCATTAATTAATTAATTTCCTTTTGATAAAATCGAACATTCCGTCGAAAAATCGATGAAAATGTGTCTTAATTCTTAGAATAATATTTCAGTAAGCTTGTATGTATTTCATAGATACCTGTAGGTCAAAGTATTCATTTATCGAATTATGATTAAAAGAATGTACAATAATATTTCATTGTTTCCACGAACAACCTCCTTTCGCTTTCCTTTCAGGTTCCTTAATCTAGTAGGTATCTGCGACCAATACGGATCTAGCTTGCGTCTGCCTCACTGACCCACGGGGCGCTTAAAATCGCGCATAAAAAAAAACTTTCTTCTTAAATGCAATCTAGTTTATGTGACATACCCAATCCTCCATAATTAAAAAAACTGAAAGCTAAACAAATATCTCGTATTCACAATTTGTAGCATACTCACAAAAAAACGGTTGAGACACACCTACACAATTGAGGTACCTACGCAATATGTTAGTTTCCATTAGTTTTTATCTTGAAGCTGTGTAATGACTTTACCATCATTGTGTATTATGTCGTAGCCATATCGCACATTTGCTCATTTTGTAGATGATGAAATTCTCGAGCATTTTCTGAAGTTACACGCACACTTGTACTCGTTAAAATCGCCTGCGTATTTGGCTCAACTCCATTGCGGTGGTTAAACAAAATTCAATCGGAATTAAGTCATAAAAACATTTTAGGTTTTTTTTTATAATTACAGAATCGTCACCAATAGATGACTTTCTGCAACAACATTGTATCAACATGAAGGACCGTAACCGCAACTGTACATAAAAACATGTACTTACAGTTAAATTAAGTCGTCTGTATGCTGATTAAAAAGTTAATAAGTGCCTTTTACGATGTTTGCGATCCTTCGATTCCGAAGTTATTAGGAGGTTAATGAAACATCAAATGTAACGGACTTAAGTATAAAGCTGGTTCAAGGTGGATTGTAAAGATTGGTGCCATTTCAGACTTTCATATTATAAAAATTTATATTATATTTCATATTATAATAAAAAAATTTAGAAAGAAAAAACGATTTATGATTTAGATTTATTCTTACAAAAATTTGGTAAAATTAGAGGAGATTGAAAAAGAGATAGGGTAGGAGCGGGACTGGAATCCGCGATATTTGCCATACCGTGGCAGGCATTACATGGTCGTAACATATCGTCGTATTATAATACATAAAAAAACAATATAGCTATGGTAATTCACACTTATTTAATATCTTCATGTAAAACCCATTTTCGCAAATAAATCTTTTGAATTGAAATTGAATTGAATTGAACAATTTAGAAGTTTAGAGTAGAGCTTTTTAGACAAGCTAGCGCTCTATACTCCGTATGGGCAATGGATTACTACTATACTATCTGATTTGGTTGAATGTATATGAGAGTTTTTGGAATTGAGCGATAGCTCAATTAGCAAAGTGGCTAGAGGTTTTAACCAGAAGGTCGCATTTCGAATCTCATTTTTTTTGTGCAAAAATGTTAGCCTTTACCATTTTATATCCTTAAATGCATTATAAAAATGTTTATTTAGGTATTTATATTCGAAATATATACCTACCTTGTACATATACATTCGGAATCCGATTAGGTATAATCTGACACATCCTCCATGTTCATATAAAATATATGATGGCAAACTAGACATGTACACTTTTTCATTTTTCAATGTAATCTGATCCCAGGAATCACGTCATTTGTAAGTAAGGCACTGCCTTTTATCTCACCGCCGATAGATGTAATAGGGGCGGTACATCGTTCCATGAATCTGCAGGCTAACCACGTCTCGCCAAATTGTCGGCGTCTTCGCAAATAGCTCCATTAAATTCAATCGGTCGCGGAACAACAAGACAGAAGCGTCCCTTATCCGTCTCCTATATAATTTAGAGGTATTAACGTAACACATACGGTACAGTACCACAAGGTGAATCCTGGTGCTTTGTATTCCAAATATGTCTCATTTGCTATGGGACATGGAAAACTTCGTGCCAAAGCTGAAGTGTTACGGCTATAATAAAATCTGAAATTACCACTTTAGGAATAATGAGAACTCCGCGACGAATGCGGTTTATTATTGCACTAAGGTATATAATTGCACGGGCCTTTTTGTGCATAAACAATATAATGGTTTAATCACAATTAATAATAATATCCATTGAACGGATATAACACGTCGGCGTCGGCAGAACTTGAGGAAATGGTTATGAGTTTTTCAGTGGCTATATAATATTTAAGTAATATAACCATTAGGCTGGAGGAAATCTTAGTGTGTCTTATTACATATTCAAATTCTAAGTATGATTAGAAACTAGTATTAAATTTTAGATATACCTACTTTTTCTTATATTTAAGAGCTAGGCTCTTGTCGGTGGAGCAATCGCCACCTCTCTCTATACCTACTTAGAGTCCCATATATATAATATGTATGCGCTGCATAAAGTAGCGCAAATGCCATAATTATATTTGTGCTATTTTGAGCAGTGTACATTTCACACAAATATAACGAACAATATATATAATGCTATAAATCATACAGTAAAAAGTTTACAAAACTGTCACTAACAACACAGGGTAACATGCAATTATAATGTTATTGTACTGTCATTTAGTCACGGGCGACGCGATTTTTCACACATGATACGCATCGCAGTATGAAAAATAAAAAAATTAAATAGTTATTTTAAATTCTATACAGTGCAATGTAATAATGTATTCAATAAAGTTTAAATTGATATACCTATTCAATTACAACCTTCCATGCCCTATTATATATAGATCCTTGGAACAAAATTCTTTAAAATTCTTTTATAAAATAAAGTTTCAGCCGGGAATCATAAAATGTAACGGAGGGTTAATAAAAAAATAAATAAAAAAACGTTATTTTATTTTATTTAATAAATAAATAAAAATGAATGTATATAAAAAAGAAAATAAATGAATTTAAAAATAAGTAAGACTCGTACGAGTACGTATTTAATCACTCGGACTTGATTGAAGACTCGCAATTATATTTTTAGAGAATAGAACGCAAACAAACAGGCGAATCACCGGATGGCAAGTGATCTGTCACACATAGACTATAATATGCGATACGCAATACCATGCGATTTCCTATGAGACATTTTATAAATATAGTAGGATCACTTCATTGTATTGTGATCGTTTGCGTAGTTGCATGGTACGCGATTATCGAGTAGTAACATTGAAAATATGAATTTTCACAAGTGCCGGATATTTTGGGGATATCAATGGGTCCTATGTATAGAGACCAAAGTAACTGTAAGTGCTTCCTTTTACTAAAATTAATAACGTGCACTTGAAAAATATATACAGATTTTTCGATGATAAGACAGTGATTTTTGTGAAACTTATGAAAGTATTGCAACAGTGCAAAATGTATCAAATTGGAACTTTGAAAGCCTCTATAGAAAAGTTATGATTTTCCACTTTGGTCCTTACTTAATAGAACCCTATATAATTTGAGACTACCAACCTATCATTAGAAAGGTTTCCGTCTAATAAGGGTTGAAGACCCATTACCTACAAATGAATAAATCTATCTATTATAGTTTACATCTAATCTGACTAATATCATACCTCTGGAACCTGTGATACAAAATATACTTACTGATATCCAATTAATGGTAATTTAAGAGTTTCTTAAGTTTACTTTTCTTGTAAATTGAAAAGATAAAATGTCTGGTGTCCACGTAGAGATATTTAAGATTCTGTGCGGCTTAATGCTACATAAGTACTTATATCTTGTCAAAACGTCTGGAAAACACAAGCGTTGATAGGGTATCAACGCAACCTTCCTTTGGTCGTAGCTAAGCTCACACGTCAACAGTCGCTCACATCAGTCAGTCTGGCGAAAAAAAACTGCTCAAGACTAAAATGTAGGGTCTATTAGCGAATTGGGATAAATAATCAATTTTCGTTTCTGACCGTACTCGAAGAACCATGGTATTTGTTCTCCAGTGACTCAGTGTTTATTAAAATGGTTATTGTAGTAAAACCAATCTAAAATTGTGTGTATGTATATTGTTCTTTGCAGACTCACGCTAAATTCCATTTATTGTTAGTACTTAATATTATAGCGAGACGAAATATGGTGATTTCGTTCCCAGGCTCTAAGTAAAACCACTACGAAAAACCATTTCAATTCGTTGAGCAGTTTTGAGTGACGTGCGTTCAAACAAAGGAATTAATGAAAAAAAAAACTAAAATGTATCAATTTTGCTTCATTCTTTGAAACTAGTTTTAAGGTAATTACAATAAATTAGTCAGGGTGGTTGTATTTATCTGTGTGTGATTGACACGTGTATGGATTATTTTATACTAGCCGATCACCATGTCTTCGCTCTCGCGGTATAACGATTGTTCTACGGGACGTTGTTGCAAATTTTCATCAATATCAGAACAGCTGTTTAGTCTTGAATGGTTAGTCAGTCATGTATTTGTAATAATAATTGGATTCCATTGATTGACGCCGTATTAATTAAGCTAGAAACTAACAAAATAACAGGAAAATTAAACGGACAAGGAAAACAGGATAGATGTAACAGGAGTATTAAACGGTGAAGGAAAACATCGTAAAGAAATCAGCACACCTGAGAGGTTTTTTAAATAAAAGCCATGTCAGAGGCCTGCGGGGTGGTTTAAACTCTGACACAGGTTTTTTATCTACCATAGATAAAGAAGAAAGAAAGAACAGGAGGATTCAAGTTATTAAGATTTAATAAGAACAATACTAAATATATTTATAGATTGTAATAAAAATATTGAATAGAAAAATCTCAATAAGTGCTCGAGAAAAGACTATAAATCTTGTTGTTAGTCAGTCGTATAGTAGTAGACTGATATTCATTATAGTTACGACCATGCACCCCGTTATGGTGTTGCAATCACTACATAGTATAAAACAAAGTCCCTATCCGCCGTCTGTCTGTCCCTATGTATGCTTTGATCTTTAAAACTACGCAACAAATTTTGCTGCGGTTTTTTTTAATAGATAGAGTCATTCTTAAGGAAGGTTTATATGTATATTGCACCCGTGCGAAGCCGGGGCGGGTCGCTAGTATTATTCAACGCAGCCTTTTGTACATACGTTCAAAGTGTGAGGACTCTTTAATTTCACACAAAAGCCTAAAGAAGCTTTTATCCAGATGCGGGCTGCGTAAATGCCTAACGCCTGCTGCCGAATGTCTAAAGATTATAAAAACGCAAACTAAAATATTTTGTTGAAGTTTGTATCTACCGGCGACTTTGTCCCTATCATTTTAGGTTATGGATCTCCTTATCCTGAAATAAATAGATAATAAATAAATCATTTATGCTATATGCTAATATAATTAAATCTTATAAATAATATAACAATGATGGGTTCCTGTACGGATAAACCTGTGCCGGTAGAAGTGCTTACTAGGAAAATATTTGAACTAATAATTTGAAACATTTAAAATAGAAATACAACTATATAAACTATGTAGTTTCATAGTAATAAATGGAATTAATAGGGTTAATACTATAATATAATATACATATACATTTACCAAGTTTCAGTCACATATTAACTAAGTCCAAAAACTTATATTATTTTTATATACATTTTTGAAGCTGATGAGCAGTTCCTACAAGTGAAGAAATAAAAGTTAGGGTTGTTCCTATTGGAGGGTGTCTTCAGTAGGGTAACCAAGTAGCTTCTCTTAGTGCCCTCCAAACCTCCAACTTGCGTAAACCTTTATAACCACAGTTTCTACTGGCAATACTGTTAGCACCCAAAGATACATCAAATAAGCATCTCTTTCGTAGAAGATGGTGACGATGATGATCGGGTTATTTTTTTGTCGAATCATTTACATAAAAAAGTAGAAGAAAAGATATGGTTATTAGTTATTATCTCAGTGATCTCTGTCACCTGTTGCAATATCCCATGGAGTCAATCATAGCACCTCGCACACTAGATGCCCCTAATGATGATCCTTTGTGATTGCCGCCCGCCTGGACACACGGCGAAAAAAATTAAACACCTCCACCTTGTTATTAAGTGTGAATTCTATAAATTGTTCACAAATATTTGCGTCTACCTGGGCTTTTTACAAACATTTGTTACATTTGCCGTGACCGAATCAAGGACGTCATAAAAGCTCTATATGATTAACCACGGTGAATTAAGGAATACGCACTAGCGTATTCTTCTTCGGATCCTTATAAATGTTTTTGTAATGTAATTTATATAATATTATAATATAATTATAATTATGCCTGCTTAAATAAAAAAAAAACTAAATTTAATTAAAATAAACTTTATAGGCAGTTTAAATAATATCGTTATAACGAACGACTCTCGATGTCCATTTGTTTTTAAGTGTAAACCGAGATTTAATTACAGCAATGGCAGTCAATTTATATCTTAGAAGAATTACTTTCTTCGTACCGAGTACAAATGCCTTTATCTACAGCGCTTAGTAATTTCTTATCTCGTAAACAGCCATCCAGACTCGGACGCTCATCTGACTGTTTAGCAGGTTATTTTCTAATACTCGTATAACGTCCTTTTTATTGAGTGTAAATAATTGAGTTTGTATCAACGCCGCGCCGCCATCTGCTCGCTGGAGTCTTAACACTCCTTTTCGGATTTCCCACTTAACTTTAATGTACCCATAAAATTTTACGTTTTAGAGTTCTCATACGAAATGACTTCTTATTTTGTTTGATCAAAATTGAGAATCGCTCGAGACGGCAAAATGTATATCACTTCGTTGGGATTTAAAGAAACTTTATTTTGGTTAGTATTTAGTGTAACACGACATTGGTCCTTAAACGCTCCACCGGTGGGTCACATTTTTATTCGATTCTTGTCGAGTCGTATCGTTTCATGCGTCGCGTCGTGAGTTCAGTTATTACAATATTTGTTGTTGAAGGTTATTTATTTTACTAGTTGTCAGGGCTTACGTCGTCGGCTCCGAGTGTTGTCGAGCCGGTGGCATTGATCCCTTTGCCACGCTATTGAGATTATAAATCTCATGCGTACGATTCAGTTAGTACCTGATGTGTGTCTAAATAAGGATTTAAACTTTCTGTTTGTCTTGTTTAATATACAAGAATTACTCTACGCAAGCATCAAAAATGTATTAAGTACTGTTCGTGGTATTAAAACAATTGATTGCCCTTGCATATTCGGCTATAAAATATTGAAGATAATTTACATTATATTCAGATGTGTATTTTTTAAGTTCTACACATATTATACCAACAAGCGATAAGTTTTATTGCGCATTTTTTATTGGCGCACGGAATAATGCAATCCTTTTGAGCTCGTCGTATTTACGATTTAATGCAAGGTCATCCTGCATTAAAATATTTTGAGATCGTTATGATTTATAAAGGTTGGTTATTTATTGCGTTTCCAATAAATCATTTGGCAAAGCGTTTTCAGTAGCTATCATTCCATTTGCAAGGATGTCTACACAATAATTTTATTTGATTCTATTCAGTATTGTGGTATTGATCGTTGTGTGTTGTGGTCAATATATTAACAATCACATAATGGACTCAATCTTGTCGTTGATTATTAAACGGACGGGCACAATGGTCTGATAATCGGTTCGATCGGCCCCGGAGGCGATTACCATTATTATTTGATATTGTTGTAGTACCTTCAGTTCTACCGGCACACCAGCGCCACATGGTGCTGTCGCTCGAGGCCACGCGACTTTTAAACTCACCGCAAAATTAATTTAATATTCTATCACTCAAATGATGCAACAATGGCCGAAGTAAATATTATAATAAAATATCATACTAGCTGATGTTTGCAACTTTGTTAGCATTTATTCAGGATAAAATAGTCTATGTTTTAGTTCGGGATATAAAATATCTATGTGACAAGACAAACATCCAAAATTTCATTGATTAAGAATCATTATTAGTATGATAAGTATAATTTTTACCTACGATTATATTGAATATCTAAAACTTTGCCAGAACCTTCTATGATTTCGGATTTTTCATCCCCCATTTATTATACCCCTTTAGGTAAATCTCTTAGTAAGTCAGGCACGGTACTGTTCATCCAAGAATATCACATAAAAATAAAAAGCTGAAGGCACTTTTTATCAATTTTATGTAAGCAACAAATAGAACTAACAACAAAAAACAACTCGGAAGTGGTAGCAAATTAACGACATTTCAAACAAATTACTAAATCTTCAGTTGACGCAAAAGCAACTTAAAAAAGTACCTACTTACTCTATGGTATGTGATATTATTGATGTATTTTATTTTCATTTAGTCTTGCTTTAAGTTGTGTAAACAAACGTGCACCTACCGTACGACATAAGCCGGATACGGAGCGGTCACAACAGGGCGCTCGGCGAGCGATATCTAGATCTACAGATTGTTACATTACACTACACAAAAGTGCGATAATCTCCTAAAAGGTGTTCGTAGTGTTGTAGATAATTAATATTTAGAGTCGGCGGCGCCCCGCGGCGCGCGCGCACCTCGCCGCTTTGTGCCGCGCCGCCGACACCCGCATTTGTCATGTTAGCGCGCACCAAGGTGTGAATGACTTTTTTCTAACTATTATTAATGACAATGATAGAAAATATTGTTTTTTGTTGCAACAGTGTTGATTGTTGTCAATTAGTTTTTTGTTGCATCACGGACTTTTGATTATGAGCGTGGCTGATCGATTCAATCGGATTTGAATTGAATGTTTGGATTAAAATATGGCGAGCTTCATTAAAGCTTTTGATATGATTGAAACCAATGCTTTTGTATTGAAAGAGTTAAACAATGAGATAAACATATCGGAAACCTTTTGAATTTGTGAGAATCAAGTCGCCTTAATGGACTTTAGTAATATCTTAGCAGAGTTATTCGTAGCCGCTCATAGATTTGCATAAACCATGATGTCACTTTACCGTACTTTTTTCACAAAGCACATTATTTCGACCCTGTTCAGTTACTTGTTTTGTTACTTAAAAAATGAGCTAAATCACGGAGCTAAGAAAAGCTCTCGACCCTCGTTCCGTCGCGCGCCACCCCTCCGCACTTCGACTGAACAATGAATAATAAGCAGCAACATCATCTCTCCATTTTCCTTTCCACCCCAACAATAACAAGGACGCTAAAAGAATAGAAACAGTCTAAATTTAAATATTTCAAGAAAAATATGTTTCGGAGAGAGAAAATATTGGAGGAAGTGAGTTGTATAAGGGGAATTATATTGTCGGTGTGCTGGCGTGTTACTTACTCGTTTCAGATCGCTCTGAGCACCTATTCAATATGGAATATGCTTTTTTTATTGTCTAGTATGATTATATTACGTTTAGCTGTATAAATGATCGGTTATTATGGTATACAAACTGTTTTATGACTTCATTGTCATCGTTACTGGCGCTGTGCAGGAGCTGGTGGTTGGTGCAGTTTGCTGGAATGTGTGTTTTTCATTGCCCTCAAGGCTCTTTGTAAATGCATTTTGTTCATAAATAAATAATTTATTGTACATACAATGTATTATATATTTAAATGTTATACATTTACCCTTTAAGCTGTCAATTATTTTGCAGGACGATTGGGCCGTAGCGAGAAAGGCCATTTACCCCCATTTTATGATAAGTGTTTATACGTTTTAATATCAAACATGATCCCTATTGTTGTATAGATACCATAATAAATCAACTAGTCGTGATTATATTTGGAGCATTTTAGAACAATAGCTATTATCCTCAAAACAAATGGATTCTTTTATGCCATAACAGTAAAGCATTGCTTCCGGCTAGTGGAGGCGATTTGATATAATTCTGACACGTTAACCCAATTTAGAAACGATAATAAATAATAATAGGTGGTGTTTTTATAATAAATTAAATACTTTGTGTTCATATTTTAAATTGAATTCATTGCCTAGAAGTTTAATAAAATAGGATTCAGATTACTTTAAACTTACACGATTTGAATGGAAACAGATGTTCTTTAACATGTTTGGAAATAATAACAATATAAATTAAAATAAGAAATTAATGGTTATGATTATGCCATTGTCCATCAATTTAAAATTAACTATCATGCAGCAAAAACTAAATTCAATGACTTTTCATTCCACTCTGGAGGTTATCTTTATAACCTCCAGAGTGAAGAGAACTTAGAATTAAGACCTCTGAGTTGGTTGAAAAAATATGTCACAGCAATACTAAATATTTATTTTACGAATTAAAACATTTAATCATTCTAGTGGCCATTGCAAGCAATGGTCAAAATCCGGCTAGATTAAAAAAAAATACTATTTCCAATTTTTTGTACGATAACACTAAAGCTCGTCAATGGCTACAAAACAAAAAAAAATTGATTTACAAACAAAACAGAAAATGGAACGTTTACTAAACTATTTTTACTTTGTCTATTTATATAAAGATATAAATATCTACCAACGCAATTCGTTTAATGTGAAATGTGCATTTTCGTACGTACGATGAGTAAGCATGATTGGAGAGCGGGACGGAGTGAGCAGAGGCGTTGGTACTATTAACGCGTGGTTTAGAGATAACATCGACCGACAAACTCGATTAGCGGCTCCACTGACTCTCACAGACCATGGTCCAAGATAGAGGCGACTATGCACATCATATTTTTAACCCACGTGCGGTTTAAACCCTGGAACTCGATTATTCATCAAACATTTGTTGATACTAGATAAAAAAAATAGAATCCTGAGTTGCCCCGATTAGCTAAGAATTTATTAAATCAAGTCCATTTTTAAGGGCGTACTCAAACGGTGGCGTCGCCAGAGACAGCCCCAAAATCCACCCGTGATTAGACTGATATAATAGAATTATTATAAATTCGTATGATACACGAAAGTTGTTATTCTACTAGTTGTTCTGTCTCCCCAAAAGGTTCAGTATTGGAGATTGCATCTACATTTTTCACAGACAAAATTTTTACAACTCATACTATAATGTTTTCCTCTAAAGTACTTTTAAGTTTGGGTTGTGGGGGTAATAATCGATCACTCGGTAGGTTTTGATACTCAGCTGTACCTATCAGGTTAGATTAAAAGCCAAGTTTAGAAATTACAAAGGCATTAATAGTTCATTAACATTAACAGGCATTAATCTTTAATCCTTGTACGTAGAAATATTGGTTTATCATTTGGCTAGATTCGTCTACACCGTTGCAATTGGCGGGTCAAAACCTGGTGAGAGCTTGGTGAATGCAAGTGAATTCTGTACTTCCGACTACAGGTTTGTGGAGGAACACTGTGTGGATTTTAGTTCGTACGAATCGGACATAACCCTATCACCTACCCTTGATGGGGTTAACCATACAGGGCTTTTCACACATTTTTTTTTCTGTATTGCAGATTAAATACCATTTCACTTGATGAAAGCAAAACATAAATAAATTCTACCCCACTTCAACATGTATTTGGACCACACGATATATCATACATGACTTATCAGTTCGTATTAACTTTTCATAATGAGCATTGAACATTAACCGGTTCAGTACATACAGATAATTCAACTGATAAAATAAACCAATGCAAAATCAATAAAATAATGTCGTTATGCTCCTTTTACTAATGCTACGGCTACGGCGTAGCACACTGCTACGCGCGCTACGACCAAACATTTAATTTTGGAGAACTTCGAAGATAATTTCAAAGTAATAATGTTAACTAAGTTGGAGTTAATTACTTTGGTTCTTTTAAATAAAGCTTTGGCGGTAACGCGGCTGGCTCATAATTCATCATGGCGCGCATCCTCCTCAGTAATATGGTACGCGTAGACGCGCCGGCGCAACCTGAGCGGGACGCCACTACATGTGTGTGGGAGATACAATCAACCCCGCTCACATAATACCCAATGTTTATAGCCTGAGAACAACCTTTTCATTTTTTTGGGAGCACTATTTCAAATATTGTTTTAATTGATTGCTGGCAGACCATTTGGCGGCGGCATCGCGGGATGAACGCTAATTACAGGGGTTAACTTGCTTTTATATTATGTTCAATTTAAAAAGACAGTTTAGGTACGGTACTTTACTGACAACTGTAATTTAGTCAAACTTATCATGTTGATTCTTGTCGGACCGTTTGTTCTAGAAGGATCATTAAAAACTTTATAATACGGCATTCAATGTTGGCCGATTAATTTTTAATTAACAATAAGTAACTTACAGTAACTTGAGTCTGGTGACATTAACAATAGGAGACAATGTTTACTAAATACGTGGTACGCAATGTAAAAATAGCGATAAACAGTAATTGGCGGCAGTAAAGCCACAAGGAGCGGCACCCGCATTGTGAAGTGCGCGCGCGCCGACCCGCCCGCCATTGTCACGGTACAAGCCCGCCACTATAAATTTTACTTCAACTCCACATTTGCATATCAACAATAATTTTATCAGTTTTCGTGGTCACGTCGTGTCCGTTATTTCATTAATTGTTCATTGTCTCTTCAAGTTTCAACAATGGACATCAATTTTAAAATGGATACTTATGAAAGCTTTAAGAATCGTCAATGTAATAATATCCTATAAACAAAAGCTAGGCAAGTTAATGTTTCCAGGAAATAGTCGTGGTGTTCGTTTTTATTGTTTCTGTGAACTACCGCACGCTGGGCTCGCTGCAAGCTCTCGAACATTTTCTTACATTTTCATAACGGTACTGGGAAAAATTATAGCGACGAGTTTGAATCCTTCTACTCTTTGCAAGGTTGATTTGTTTAAGATACAATCTGTCAGATCTTAATTAACACTTTGCGGGCCACATTACGGAATACAATAGAACTTTTATTGTTATCACGTAAAGATCTGTCTGGAAAAGTCTTAAATTACAAATTTAAAAAAACTTTGAAAGTTGTATACCTCCCAATTTCCATTGTTCGAATTCCGCAGTTTAAAAAAATCAAACTCTATGGATATTGTACCACCAAGGGCTGATGATTATAGCTGATTTGTACTGTCTAAAAACCACACGGTATTCCTCGGTAGACTTCTAGGCACGAGTACAAGATTCACTTGCATACTCACCGTGCTCCCATCAGGTTCAAGAAAATAAGTAAAGTAAGGTATATAGTAAATAAGTTCAAGATTAACAACTATAACATTTCTCGAATTATGATGTTCAAGTAAGTTTCAATTTTTTTCAACATTTTAACTTACCCGGTATTAAGTATTATTGTGCAAACATTGAGCCAACCTGCTCCACATAGAGTAGAGGCAAGTCAGATACGGAACAAGAAAGGCCATTTAAACTCTATTACAACATACATATATTCGTCACATGATATAATTCTAATTAACTGAAAACAATACAGCTCTATGGTTGTCGCGTATTCAGCCATTGTTACTCACATCGCATAGAGTAATAAAATGTAATAGTCGAGTTGAAGCGTGCGCGTGCGCGGTGAAAGTTTATTGAAAACAAACGAGCGTCGCTCACACGAGGTGGTCCGTCGTTAATCTTTTATCTAACGCGTTGTGTGCTCTTTGCGGCAATGTCACGGATGTCGTGGCGCGGCCCCGTGCCGAATCAAAACGTTTTATCGACACACCTCCCAACCAACCAACCATACACCTCACCTTCGCACATTAACTTTCGTACTACCTACCTAATGTATATCGCCATTAACTAAATGCATTCTAATATTCGGTCTAACGTTCACGTATTCATTTTGTTTTGTAAGTGCATTTTAAATACTTAGACGAAATGTACAGTCGGCAACAAATGTTGCTGAAGACAGGTTGTATAAAGTACTCGTTATACACATATAGCTGTCTATTTGCATTGACTAGAATAAGAATCAAAATGATTTCTAAATAATTATTCTTTACAGGATTGTGACTAAACTATGACTAGTCACCATTTTTTAACAGTTTCAGTTTTATGGTGCTGTTCGCAAATGTTATGTTAATTTACTTTCGTTGCTGACCATACAAAGACATTTCGGCAACCTCTGATATAAAAAGATGTAAAAGTTTATCGTTTTTAGGTTTCTTTGATGATTTGTTATTGTGTGAAATTAATGTTTATCACATTACAAAAGCACTTACAAAATGAACTTTATAATTTCCTCCATTCTAATCGCCTTAAAAAGAATATAATTATGAAGGAATAAATGCATTCAACTATTTGAAAATATTCAAAACATTTTAAAGGGGTACATTTACATCTAACATATCCGGACTATGTTATAACAGACCTATACAAAAACATTTATTGACTGATTTTCAAAAGGTGTCAAACTTTGTGTTCTCTTTCATAATGACCATTCAACTTATGAATTAAAGAGGTTCAAGGAAATCTTACCGAGATTCAAATGTTTAATTTTTTTTGTAAATTAAATAATGGATTTATCAAATTTCAAATTAAAAAGTTTTGGAAACTAAAATTTTATAGCCTATAAAATCCGCGGATTTATCATTACAACACAATTGACTCATGAAACTGTCGTTGAATAACTTAAAAGTTTCGAACAAAAACGGTTATTATTTTAATTTACATATATCCACGACCTCTGTCTATCATTTGTACATAAATTGAAAAGGCCAGTGGTATGCCGCTGAGCCGACACTGGCTTGATACTTTAGACCCACTATTTGCTTACCACGATTCATTCGATTAAAACTCTGAATAAACTCATTATAGCTGAATGCGACTACCCGCCGAAAGGATCCTTTCAAACGATATTAAACCGCATTATCCGCGTTTATTCCCGGCCTTGATTAGTACCGTATCATTTAGTCCTGTGTTGTAATTATTTACGTCCAACCGGGAATCCACCTTATGTCGTAGAAATTAGAATTTAAATTTATCTGTCGTTTGTCGCTGGCGGCGCCTTTGACCGTAGGAGATGAAAAGCGCCGCGCACGACCATTTATCATTGACAAACACAATTGTATTGGGTCCCATCTCGAGAAATTGGTGGATAAACAATCTTAGAACTGAGGTTTACGTGATGTAAAATCTGTTTGGAGTCAGCCTGATTATAGGATACAGAGACAGTCCCATTCGATGTGGAGTTGAGATGATGCGATTTCAGACGTCGTAATTTGCGTTAAGAGTGCGATTTCATCTCAAACTGCTGATATATTTTAAATAACTTAAGTATAAACAGTGTAATATCAATTACAATCAATTTGAATTATTAGTAAGTTGCATTGATACCTTTCCAAAAGTCAAAAGTTGTAGTTTGTTGTATCTATGTACGTGAAGTATAAATAAATAAATAAATAAATATTGTAACATTGTGTGTTTAAATTATTTACAGGTAGAACCTACCTATTGTTTAGCCACTTCTATCCGGGTTTAACTTATAATCCATTTTAACTAAAATATAAGTTGACCTGGCCTTTTTTAAAGAACTTTAGAGTAAACATTCTTTGAAATGAAGGCAGTACCGTACAACTACAGTTGCTACGGTTCAGCTAGTGTCAAAGCCCACTTGTAACCTATCTCTTTTATCAATTTCCTAAATATTTTTTAAAGTTTTTTAATTGTACAATTAAATTACATAAAGATTATGGGATTTTCAGAAAAGACGGGAAAATAAATTGCAAGCAGATGGAGTCACTAAGAACAGCTAGTCACAAATACAGAAACTAATGTAAATTACATCTCATCATATAGCTTTAAACTCAGACACAACATCTGTTATTTTGGGTCAAAGACTGAATTTAGGTACTTTAATAGAACGTAGATACGCAGAAATTGATTTTATCGGCTGAAAGCCATCGATTGTATACCTACTATACAGTTTCTTGCTCTACCGATTTGATCTAGCCCGCCGAGCCGTAGGTACTTTAGGTTTTAGCCATACCGTAGATAAATCATAGTCATGGGTACTTTCGAGTATATTATAAATCCGAAAGTGTATTTTTACTTCTTGACGCTTCAACAACTATAAAATTTGGCACAGATATTATACGTTATCAAGACTTAATGAAGAAAATGAGGTTTCTTATAAATATGTCTTCAAAGGGAAGGCGTGCGCATCGTCTCTTATAGAACCTCCTTATTAATTATTTAGTTAGTACAGGTATTTTCTCTTTGATAAAAGGTTTGCTGGGAGAAAACTCATTAATGAGTTAAGCTCGCCTTTGTGCATTGTATTTTTATTTAAGTTATAACTTATATTGTTGTATCCTAAAGGATGATTTTGTACGATAAAGAATTAAGAATTATTTATAGTATTGTACCACCTGACTACAATCCTAAAACAAGCAATTTTTTAAAAAATAATGTAAATGCATGTATTAAGGTTTGTTGTGCATGTAATACTAAGCAAATACCTACGCTTTATTAAAAGTAGGATTTAGGTATGTACCTATCAATTCATACTGTACCTATAAGTATAGTGAATATTTTGATTGGTTAGTAGGTATTAGAAG
This sequence comes from Protodeltote pygarga, assembly GCA_936450705.2. Lineage (NCBI taxonomy): Eukaryota > Metazoa > Arthropoda > Insecta > Lepidoptera > Noctuidae > Protodeltote > Protodeltote pygarga. The sequence goes on along the minus strand of OW388249.2, from coordinate 4,912,987 downwards.
CATCAAAAACTTACCATTGCATTTATGTTGAATAGAAGTGCAATCAAAGTAGCCTTCTCAACAAGCTATAGAACTCCTATAAAATTAAACTCGTCAAACCTTCAAGCTCCAGTACATTCGTTAAATATAAACAAGGATGGATTCACGACGGCCATTACCCGCATTAGCGTGTCGGTTGCTGCAGCTCGCATATTTCATCACATCTTAGGAGATAATGTTCCCTTTAACAAAACATTAATCTAGGAGTAGTTCCCGAGAGGAGGCGTGGGGCGGAGTCCCCGGACATGGGCCAATGGCGGCGCTCCGTTGCAGGCGCCCCGCGCACCTGTCCTACCATCGATTGTCTTACAAGCTTTTGCCTTTGAATTTGGGGACCATCTTCATATTACATACCTATGTTTGGATGACATGTCTTCTCATTTGAAAATTTCATTGGTAGTAAGTTCTATGTCAAGTAGTTGTTACACTTTTTGATTTAAAATACCTATTGCAGAAACTGGTTGCTGGTTGTTTTCCTGTGTATAACTATTAAAAGTACCTATATTGAAATAAATTATTTAAACGGTCATGACTAACTTTTGTGAAAACGTCATCACACAATGTAAATAAACAATGTGATTGCATTTGCAGACCAGTCATTATACCTACTAAATTGCGTAGGTACTAATGCATACCCAAGTTCAATTCATACAAATGTTTAGGTATAATTAAACGTTTTATTTAATTGTTTATTTTCCTTGTCGTACAAGGTATGATTATAAAAGTATGATGAATTATTTGTAACAACATTAATTGGCTGATAAAAATTGGATTCCATCGAAATTGGCGTTTGATCTTTTTAATAATAAATATTTATACAGGTAGCAGCTGCACTAAAATCTTCGCTCTGATACCCAAATAATAATTAGCCTGCCCTTAGCACCTCAGTCGGCGTCCGAGAAAAAAGAGCCGGTCGAGTCTCGCTCGCGAACCAACATAACCTGTAATTTGGAAATTATTATCTAACACATTGTGCCTTTCTGGTTATCCCGCCGGTCAATTTGCCGTTTTTATGGCTCCCACAGAGCCGCGGCCTCTAATTATCTCCGCCACGATCTCGGCCCGAGGCGCGAGCGCGACCGGCACCTGCAATCCTCAGATGTACACCTTATAACCACAGCACAAGGTTCATAATTTACTGGTATGCAACCTGTCGACGTTAGCTTAGAAACATGGGAAAATAAATAGATACCTATGTGTTTTGAAAGGGTAACACGTCTGCGCGAATACTATTTGTTTTACTGCGAATTTCTCCAATAGCTTCAAATTATTCATGTATTACTCATTGTAGATTGGATGTAGATATTCAACTACCTACCCAAATTAAATTAGTGCTTTGACTCTGAAGCAAGCAATAAAATTATGTTAATATTAATGAAACTAAAATGATGGTGGGTAAGTAGTAGTTTGATAAAATAATTTTAATGAAATGAAATTATAGTTAAAATCATTAAGGTGTGTTCAAGATATGTACCTTGTTAGTGATGCCCCACTATAACGCGTCACAATTTCCTTTTTATATTATGCATAATGTCATAAATTTAAATTATAATCGGTGAGTTTTAACGCCCAATTTTTAAATTAGAGAAACGTAACGAACCGGGAAAACACGGTATCGTTGGAGTCATTTGGGAGCGACTCGGCCCTCGACGCGAGTATTCTATTAGGAAGGACTACTAATAAAATTAATTTATTTCTCGATTACAACAGTAACTCGAGTTCAAAAACGAGCCGCGGCCTCGGCTCATTAATCATATTAATTAAGACGAGGCGTAAGCGCTTTTGTTCGTGGCTCTCTCGATAAACGAGCGCCTTCTTTACGCTCGTACAAATGACGGCAGAGTCGTGCGAGGCGGCAATAACGAGCGGCAAATGTGCGCAGTGACATGGTGTGTGCCGAGTGCGGTGCGTGACGCCGGCAGTAACCGCGCGCGCTGCCGATTGGTCAGAGACAATATTGTTAAATGGTCCTGTTTCAGACACCACCTTGTTATTAGAGTGTTATGTGTGTAATCGGATAATCGCACTAAAGTCAAGTTTTTATTGGCAGCACGCGGTCACGATTTGTTGCGCTAGTGTAATTATTTAATTCCATTGTTTTGATGAGATTGATGAATCGAAAGTGCGCTCTGAACACTTTGTTATTAACAAAGCCGTCTCGCTGGCAATCAATAAGCGGCAGTCGTTAGTCATCAAACTCACTCGCATACAACACTTTAATTTAATTGAATTCGATCATCATGAACACAATAACTAAATTGATGGTTTAATTGATTGACACTTACTGGTCATGCTATAAGGTAGATATATCTTATTATAAGTAAGGCTTACAGGTACTCTATGATGGAAGTGGATACAAACGAACAACACAAACGAAAACTGGCATGCTGCCAATATTTGGAGACCAGACTCGATGCGACCCTACTAATACTGAAGAACCTTTCTATCTTAGACTCTAATGCATTTATATATACTCCTAAATTCAACGTAATATAATCGTCTTGTTACTGAACTGGCTATGGACTGTTTTTCCCTCATTGACTATAATTAGTACAGAATCTTCTCATAAGAAATTCGCTTACTACAATCTTAAAATCCAGTAAATATAACATTCCTATGTGAACTTTTGCTTTACACACTCGTTTGGCTAAAGATTAAATTCTTAGGATTCAGCATATTCAGCGGCTGGAACTTCGCACTACGGCAGACATTAACATTATTTGGATCGTTACAAAAGTATAAAAAACATTTTCAATAACGTTTTGGACTTTAGCATAGTACACTGTGCAATTGTTTAATGTTCTCTAATCTTTGTGCATTTTTGTATTACAATATATTGTTTTATTGCTAATTTGAGCCTACTTTGATACAGACTTAATAGACTCAATTGATTTATAGTAAAATTTCAAAAAAAATGTATTGCGTGATGATTAAAGCTTGATCCTTCATTATTATTTATTACATTTATTATTGCTTGTTCAGCTAATTTAAACAAAATATGTACTTTATGTCCATTATAATGTGTATGCAATTTTTCTATATTTCTGAATTTGGGCTACTAACGGAATGGCCGAATGGTTCAAAAATAATATAGAAGAGTTCAAAGAGAGTCAGTCACCATCATTTAATTGAAATAATTTCAATCATATTCATAATGTTTAATAATATCAATGTTTTTTCCTTATTCTCTTAAAACTACATGTACCTATAATAAATTGTATCGCTTCCTGTTTTCTCATTATTTATACCATTCAATAATTTATTCATCCATCGTTAAATGATGTTTGTCAAAATATGTAATTGTTCGTTCGGTTTTAATGTATCTAAATTGAAACAGCTTTTGATTATTATTATAATACTTTTTTACTGTACCTATATATTCATTTATGCAAAAGATAGCTACGAAACGATTGCTTCTCGAAATAGAAACTGTACAACATTAAACTCTGTATAATAAACATTAATGACGACTCTTAATAAAGCTAAATTAACATAAAAAATAATAACGAACCTGAATTAAATGTCAATATTTCAATTTTGAGTCGTTGAAGGATTAAGATGTCGATAATTTTATATAGCCCAGTAGAAGTAGGATTCTATCTTATAATTTCATTAAAGTCATTTATTTTTGCACAGGAGATTAGTTACGTGTATTTAAAGCTTCGTTTAAAAAGTTAGAAAATTTAGACCAATGCTTTAGGTATAATTTAGGTTTCTGCAAAATCCATTACAAACGGTGAACACATCGGTAGTCTTCGGGTTTCCGTATTTACCCGAATGTATTATCTCCATGTCTAGTAATTTTTATATTTATTTGTACTCAATTCTTTAATTATTTAAATTTAGAACTACATACTTTATTGTTCTTTTGTTTTTGATTTCCATGTGAACTACATAAAATTATAAAACCTATAAAATCTCTTTATTAACCAACGACGGAAAAAAGGAGGAGGTTCTCAATTTGACTTGTACCTAGGTATATATATTTTTACAATTGCTTTTTTATTCAATAGACTTTACAAGTTTTCGAATATGTTTCAACGCCAAATGTCCGACCAGCCTTCTTGACGAATATTGACGATCACCTAATTCTGTAGACTCTATGTACAATACTGTGAGAGTGTTACGGTTTTGTTTAAAGTTTTGTTTGTATATTATATTTATCAAAAATATTTTTTTTGGGTTTTATTTTTGCTCCTGATCAGAAGGTCTAAGTGATGAACAAGGTGATTCGTACATTACTAACGTACAATTCATCCCAAACACAGTTGTTCAAAATTAATAGTAAATATTTATTACTATTTGTATTTGGGTACCAGGTTGTTCATCAACCATAGAACAAAGAAATCTAATTCGGGCAGAGCTTCATTTTAAAGGTTTAATTGAAAGTACACTGAAAATAAAAACCGTTTTTTTATATCGCACCGGTTTTTCATTCCCTATCCTTGAACTCCGCGTGGCTTTTCTTATAGAAACCATGTTTTTATAATAACTTTACCCACACAAAATCTTCTGTAGGTATGACGGTATAGTATTTTATAATTGTTAAATAACCTCTAATTTCGGAACTCAAATAATAATATTACTCAGACTCAGACGAAAATAATTTAAAATTCACGTCATTTATAAAAAAAACTTAGTTAATTAATTAATTTTAATTGGCCATACCAATTAACCAAAATCAAATTATTCAGATTAAAAAAAAACTAATTTTCATTAAGTTATAAGTAATTTTATAGGCCGTACTGGATGATGTATCTTTAACTGATCTTATAGAAAATGTTGTCACATGACAGTGTCACTGTCATGTATTGATATTGTTATATTATTCACTTCTGCCTGACACATTTGGATTAAGTTTATAAAATATCGGAAATAATTAATATATTATTAGCCTGTAACTGTTCCATTTCAGGGCAAATGTCTCTTCTCATACAGAGAATACACTGAATTAATTGAATGCATTTATCACCACGCTAGCTCAATGCGGGTTGGCAATTTTAGACTATTAAATCCAGGTTTGCTCACGATGTTTTCCTTTACTGTTAGTCAGTGGTGTCTTAGATAAACTAAGAATTTACATATATGACATAGAAAAAATCACGTTATTACCACCACCTCCTTCTTGACTTCTTTCTCTTTGAATAATTCTAAATAATTCATTAATTACGCTAATTCTTCTTAAAGGAGATCTTATCCTATTGTAATTAGAAAACTTAATAAAAAAATATTTAATTTCTAAATAAATATTTCTTAAAATATATTTTTGATTTTTATCTGTTGTTGTTTGTCTTTCTTTATATTACTCTTTCCTTTTGTTTTTTACACAAGAATATTCTGGATTCAAATATCTATAATAATACTCAAATATACCTCATTTTTAACTAAGAATATTACCCCTAAATTATATATTTGTTTCAAATTTCAATAAAGGTTTGAATGTATTCAAGATTTTGATAAAACCGGTATTGAGTGAACAAAATAAAAAACCGGTTTTTATATTGATATATTTTGTATATTATATTATTATCTTTAGTAGCATCTAACTTTGGAACAATTTTTTTTATATTACACAGACTAAGAACTTAAACACATTAATATTATAATTTTTAAAGCTACATTTTTTTATAATGTTGTTGTCAGCGATTCGAAAGCACGGCGGCCGGCTACAAAGTGAGCGCGATAAAACCCCCCTACGCCCCGCACAACCCCTCGTATTATTTTCGTATGCCGTGCTAACAAATCTTAAGTTTTCTGACAATTCCATGGACCAATTTTTCTAATCTTTTGTATAATGATAGAGTACATAGTTATGGTCAAATAGCCACCAACTTCTGAACTCAAATTGTATATTACTCACTTACTCAGACCATAAAACTTTGAAACTTCTTCTTCTTATCGTATGGTTGATGAACAACCTGGTGTCAGAGTTTAAACCGCCCGTAGGCCTCTGACATGGCTTTACACACCATTGAAAAATATCTCAGGTGTGCTGGTTTCATCACGATGTTTTCCGTCACCGTTTTAGCAACTGATAATTAATTTATAATACGCACATAACTTACGAAAAGGCAGAGGTGCGCGCCTTGGGATCGAACTCGAGACCTCTGACTTGTCAGTCGACGGTCATACCACTAGGCTATCAGTGTCTTTTTTAAGACACTGATAGCCTAGTGGTATGACCGTCGACTTTGAAACTGAAAACTCAAATAATTTGGAAAGCTGTTTAGATAATTTTCTAAACTTTTTGTAGTAGGTAAAAATATACAATACCAATTCATTAAAATTATTTCCAGACACTAGAATAATTTATTGAAGGCACAATTGTAATATTTAGTCTTTCAATGTTTGGCCTTATAACATAGGTTCCATGTATCCAATCTTTCTAATCTTTTGAATGATGATAAAGTATATTGTTATGGTCAAATAACCACTAACTTCTGAACTCAAATTTTATGTTACTCACTTACTCAGACCATAAAACTATGAAACTGAAAACTCAAATAATTCGGAAATTTCTTTAGATAATTTTCTAAACTTTTTGCAGTACGTAAAAATATACAATACCAATTCATTAAAATTATTTCCTGACACTAGAATAATTTATTGAAGACACAATTGTAATATTTAGTTTTTCAATGTTTTGGCCTTATAACATAGGTTCCATTGTATCCAATCTTTCTAATCTTTTGAATGATGATAGAGTATATTGGTATGGTCAAATAACCACCAACTTCTGTTACTCACTTACTCAGATTTCATGTTACTCACTTACTCAGACTATAAAACTATGAAACTGAAAACTCAAATAATTCAGAAAGTTCTTTAGATAATTTTCTAAACTTTTTGTAGTACGTCAAAATATACAATACCAATTCATTAAAATTATTTCCAGACACTATAATAATTTATTGAGGACACAATTGTAATATTTAGTTTTACAATTTTTGGACATAAAACATCGATTTTATCAGTTCCATGTATCCAATCTTTCTAATAACTTAATAACTATAAGATAACATTGTCCTTAATCTCACACGACTAGAATTTTTGACTTCAATTTTATATTCACGGTTTGTCATGCAGTTTTGCAAAAACTTAAATTGTACTTAAAGCAACGGTCTAAATTTTCTAACTTTTTAATAGAAGCTCTAAATATACGTAATTAATCTCCTGTGCAAAAATAAACGACTTTAATAAAATTATAAGTTACGGTCAAAATACGACGTTCCGCTATCGGTCTAATAATCAAATTAAATAATCAATCAAAATATCTTTACGACTCTTGCTATTTCAACTTCGCAAGTTCAATTTGTAACTGGTATGCCATTAAAACAATTATAACGATAAATAAAAAAAGTTACATTGGTGTGATTATGAAATTATGTTTATTTTTGATTAGCTGTGTGTTACGTGCTAATAAAAATTGATTAAATTTTGTACCATCCAATTAAAGTTTTGATACCTGCATCGACAATTTTTGTTTATATCGTGCTGCGTAAGGTCGTTACCACGTATCAAGACTACATAAGAGGTTTTATGTCTTCTCAAGAATGTGCTCATTCCTCTAAGGTTATGAGCTTGTTATTAAGAGCTTTTAAAATAGTGGTAGTTTAAAAGTGGCTTCTGTTTTGCTACTACATTGATTCAGTTCAAATCGATTGCAAATGCACATCTCACGGAGTTGGCATCTATAAATATAAAGATTTGTTGTTACTTTTTTCTTCTAATCTTCTGACCGAATTTTTGGTTATAGCGGCCAATCTCAATATAGATTGGCCATAGACGCTGGATATTTTAATGCATATAATTGAATAATATTTCCTCGTTTTCATTATCCGATGAGACGACAATCTGTGCTTTAAGTGCTCTTCGAGGCACGGTGGTACTTATTTTTTAATGTCTTAATTTACTACGGAGTCGAATACCTAGGTATGCGTCAATTTTTCAAGGTCTCACTATTGATTTAACAAGTAAATGCCGCTTTGTCCTAGAGTCAAACGTTACCATTCTTTGTTCACAAATATTATCTACAACTTTTATTAGAAAGCATATACGCTTACGTGAACACTAAAATTCCAAATTTTTGCACCAATTTGAGCAGGTTTTAAACCTGATCGGTTGGTGACTTTATCAAATAGATTTAAATCCTGTTTGTATTAGATTTTATCAAAGATATTAGAAATTTTAATATTTCTATGGATTTTATACTCTTTGATCATTACTAATTTTAAGGTGTAGATACCTACGTAAACTTTTAAGGATATCTCTGACCATAAAACTGAACATTGTTCATGTTAAAAATTGACTTTCCCATATGTTATGGCAACTAAGAACAATGCGGTTTTTATGGGAAGGTGGATTTCATCTATTATTTATAGACAAGTTATTACTCATCAACACGAAGAGATTCTTCCGCCAAATTTTGTGTAGGTACTCTTTAGAAAATGGTCTTTAATTTGCTGTTACTGATTTATAAAAGTCCACAGCACGTCGTCGCGTCAGTGGTATAAGTTTTATTGTAAAGAAATGCACGATAGTTACTTTTTACCAATACATAAAAAATATCACTTCACGAGTTCACGACTCAATTCAGCTAAATCGTCGCGTTCACCGCGTCCGCTTCGTTCATTTTTGTAAACGATATTTTTATATTGTTTATTTTATTTTATTAGGTTTACCAACAATTGCTTACAGTTATAATAGTTTTGTAAAATGAAACCTAAATATAGAAAACCAGCCAAGTGCGAGTTCGTGTAACAAATTCACTACAGAATATAAATACGTACAAGTTTTTGACTGAAAGAGGTTTAAATATTAAAGAGTATATAATACTAGCGACCCGCTCCGGCTTCGCACGGGTGCAATATACATATAAATCTTCCTTAAGAATCACTCTATCTATTAAAAAACCCGCCTTAAAATCCGTTGCGTAGTTTTAAAGATCTAAGCATACATAGGGAAGGGACAGACAGACGGCGGATAGCGACTTTGTTTTATACTATGTAGTGAAGTGATTAGAATCGGTTCATGTTTGTTGTGATACAGTTGTTAAGAAATAGCAGAGACAAAAACAAGCTTCTCCTACAGATAAACTGTGAACATAGTTTTGTGGGGCTTTGTTGACCTATAAGAATTGTATGTTAATTAATTAACAAAGATTCAAAGAAATAAATAAAATAAAAAAGCTTACTTAGGTACTTCTTTTACACATCACTACATATAGCCCAGTAGAAGTAGGATTCTATCTTATAATTTCATTAAAGTCATTTATTTTTGCACAGGAGATTAGTTACGTGTATTTAAAGCTTCGTTTAAAAAGTTAGAAAATTTAGACCAATGCTTTAGGTATAATTTAGGTTTCTGCAAAATCCATTACAAACGGTGAACACATCGGTAGTCTTCGGGTTTCCGTATTTACCCGAATGTATTATCTCCATGTCTAGTAATTTTTATATTTATTTGTACTCAATTCTTTAATTATTTAAATTTAGAACTACATACTTTATTGTTCTTTTGTTTTTGATTTCCATGTGAACTACATAAAATTATAAAACCTATAAAATCTCTTTATTAACCAACGACGGAAAAAAGGAGGAGGTTCTCAATTTGACTTGTACCTAGGTATATATATTTTTACAATTGCTTTTTTATTCAATAGACTTTACAAGTTTTCGAATATGTTTCAACGCCAAATGTCCGACCAGCCTTCTTGACGAATATTGACGATCACCTAATTCTGTAGACTCTATGTACAATACTGTGAGAGTGTTACGGTTTTGTTTAAAGTTTTGTTTGTATATTATATTTATCAAAAATATTTTTTTTGGGTTTTATTTTTGCTCCTGATCAGAAGGTCTAAGTGATGAACAAGGTGATTCGTACATTACTAACGTACAATTCATCCCAAACACAGTTGTTCAAAATTAATAGTAAATATTTATTACTATTTGTATTTGGGTACCAGGTTGTTCATCAACCATAGAACAAAGAAATCTAATTCGGGCAGAGCTTCATTTTAAAGGTTTAATTGAAAGTACACTGAAAATAAAAACCGTTTTTTTATATCGCACCGGTTTTTCATTCCCTATCCTTGAACTCCGCGTGGCTTTTCTTATAGAAACCATGTTTTTATAATAACTTTACCCACACAAAATCTTCTGTAGGTATGACGGTATAGTATTTTATAATTGTTAAATAACCTCTAATTTCGGAACTCAAATAATAATATTACTCAGACTCAGACGAAAATAATTTAAAATTCACGTCATTTATAAAAAAAACTTAGTTAATTAATTAATTTTAATTGGCCATACCAATTAACCAAAATCAAATTATTCAGATTAAAAAAAAACTAATTTTCATTAAGTTATAAGTAATTTTATAGGCCGTACTGGATGATGTATCTTTAACTGATCTTATAGAAAATGTTGTCACATGACAGTGTCACTGTCATGTATTGATATTGTTATATTATTCACTTCTGCCTGACACATTTGGATTAAGTTTATAAAATATCGGAAATAATTAATATATTATTAGCCTGTAACTGTTCCATTTCAGGGCAAATGTCTCTTCTCATACAGAGAATACACTGAATTAATTGAATGCATTTATCACCACGCTAGCTCAATGCGGGTTGGCAATTTTAGACTATTAAATCCAGGTTTGCTCACGATGTTTTCCTTTACTGTTAGTCAGTGGTGTCTTAGATAAACTAAGAATTTACATATATGACATAGAAAAAATCACGTTATTACCACCACCTCCTTCTTGACTTCTTTCTCTTTGAATAATTCTAAATAATTCATTAATTACGCTAATTCTTCTTAAAGGAGATCTTATCCTATTGTAATTAGAAAACTTAATAAAAAAATATTTAATTTCTAAATAAATATTTCTTAAAATATATTTTTGATTTTTATCTGTTGTTGTTTGTCTTTCTTTATATTACTCTTTCCTTTTGTTTTTTACACAAGAATATTCTGGATTCAAATATCTATAATAATACTCAAATATACCTCATTTTTAACTAAGAATATTACCCCTAAATTATATATTTGTTTCAAATTTCAATAAAGGTTTGAATGTATTCAAGATTTTGATAAAACCGGTATTGAGTGAACAAAATAAAAAACCGGTTTTTATATTGATATATTTTGTATATTATATTATTATCTTTAGTAGCATCTAACTTTGGAACAATTTTTTTTATATTACACAGACTAAGAACTTAAACACATTAATATTATAATTTTTAAAGCTACATTTTTTTATAATGTTGTTGTCAGCGATTCGAAAGCACGGCGGCCGGCTACAAAGTGAGCGCGATAAAACCCCCCTACGCCCCGCACAACCCCTCGTATTATTTTCGTATGCCGTGCTAACAAATCTTAAGTTTTCTGACAATTCCATGGACCAATTTTTCTAATCTTTTGTATAATGATAGAGTACATAGTTATGGTCAAATAGCCACCAACTTCTGAACTCAAATTGTATATTACTCACTTACTCAGACCATAAAACTTTGAAACTTCTTCTTCTTATCGTATGGTTGATGAACAACCTGGTGTCAGAGTTTAAACCGCCCGTAGGCCTCTGACATGGCTTTACACACCATTGAAAAATATCTCAGGTGTGCTGGTTTCATCACGATGTTTTCCGTCACCGTTTTAGCAACTGATAATTAATTTATAATACGCACATAACTTACGAAAAGGCAGAGGTGCGCGCCTTGGGATCGAACTCGAGACCTCTGACTTGTCAGTCGACGGTCATACCACTAGGCTATCAGTGTCTTTTTTAAGACACTGATAGCCTAGTGGTATGACCGTCGACTTTGAAACTGAAAACTCAAATAATTTGGAAAGCTGTTTAGATAATTTTCTAAACTTTTTGTAGTAGGTAAAAATATACAATACCAATTCATTAAAATTATTTCCAGACACTAGAATAATTTATTGAAGGCACAATTGTAATATTTAGTCTTTCAATGTTTGGCCTTATAACATAGGTTCCATGTATCCAATCTTTCTAATCTTTTGAATGATGATAAAGTATATTGTTATGGTCAAATAACCACTAACTTCTGAACTCAAATTTTATGTTACTCACTTACTCAGACCATAAAACTATGAAACTGAAAACTCAAATAATTCGGAAATTTCTTTAGATAATTTTCTAAACTTTTTGCAGTACGTAAAAATATACAATACCAATTCATTAAAATTATTTCCTGACACTAGAATAATTTATTGAAGACACAATTGTAATATTTAGTTTTTCAATGTTTTGGCCTTATAACATAGGTTCCATTGTATCCAATCTTTCTAATCTTTTGAATGATGATAGAGTATATTGGTATGGTCAAATAACCACCAACTTCTGTTACTCACTTACTCAGATTTCATGTTACTCACTTACTCAGACTATAAAACTATGAAACTGAAAACTCAAATAATTCAGAAAGTTCTTTAGATAATTTTCTAAACTTTTTGTAGTACGTCAAAATATACAATACCAATTCATTAAAATTATTTCCAGACACTATAATAATTTATTGAGGACACAATTGTAATATTTAGTTTTACAATTTTTGGACATAAAACATCGATTTTATCAGTTCCATGTATCCAATCTTTCTAATAACTTAATAACTATAAGATAACATTGTCCTTAATCTCACACGACTAGAATTTTTGACTTCAATTTTATATTCACGGTTTGTCATGCAGTTTTGCAAAAACTTAAATTGTACTTAAAGCAACGGTCTAAATTTTCTAACTTTTTAATAGAAGCTCTAAATATACGTAATTAATCTCCTGTGCAAAAATAAACGACTTTAATAAAATTATAAGTTACGGTCAAAATACGACGTTCCGCTATCGGTCTAATAGTATAAAACGAAGTCGCTTCCCGCGTTCTGTCTGTCCCTATGTATGCTTAGATCTTTAAAACTACGCAACGGATTTTGATCCGTTTTTTTTTAATAGATAGAGTGTTTCAAGAGGAAGGTTTATATGTATATACATGCATATTAGCGTAACCGTGCGAAGCCGGGGTGGGTCGCTAGTATAGTTATAAGTACTTCTTGTTAAGGATTTATTTGCCTCTGCAACTTTAGTTGCTCATTAGGGTTTTTTTCATTAAAAAGAACTTTGCAGTCGCGTTAATTATGACGATAACAAAGTTGTTTCGATTACAATCTTATTATATTATATTATCAAGTTAATAACTTTATTACAAATTATTTTAAAATGAATGAACCAGCTAATCGGCTATCGTGTATTACGATTATCTGCATGTGACCACGTAAAGATATCGAAACGATGGTAAATTAATCTTACTAATTACTTTAAAAGGTTAATTATGTTGAGACTAATTTCTTATTAGGTACCTATATAGAAATAAAAGAAAAACATAGTAAAAGTAATCGTGTTTTGACTTTTCTTCCTTTAAGGTTAAAATATTTTATAAAATTATTTTTTTGTAATTTTTTTAAATGTTTATTTTAATGGGTCATTCTTTTTTGTTTGTAATGAATGGTTATTTTTTACCATGTTTTTATTTATTCGGTTTCTTGTCTCTGTTTGTCTTTTAGGCCCATTTTTTGTGTTTTCTTAAAAAAAACGTATCTCCATAGTAGGAATTCAGTGGTGCTCTGTACATTCTTGTGCAAAAACACACAGGAACTACAATGACTTGACCTTGGATAATACCTACTGTTCTCTAAAATATTAAATAATCATGACGGGTGCCTGAATAGTATTGGAACCTGCTAAACAATACAACCGAACAAAGTTCCAGACTCAGCTTAGGCCGATAACACTGCCTAACCTGGGAGCCGAACCAAGGATCTCGAGCTTAGCAGTCGCGCTAACAGCCAACGCAGTAATTAATTCATTATCCAGTTTCTCACATTTATTAATACGGTTAATGAATGAGTACATATTTATTGTATCAGAATTAATATGTGTGTTCCCAATACCTATAAGGTGTGGAATTAATACAAACAGCTACCTTGTATTTGATTAACTTTCAACTAGTGAAACCTGTATTTATTGCGATGAAAATAAACGCGATACGGCAAACTTATTAGCCTAGAACCGGTCCAGATATATTGAACATTAGAATGTAGAAGCACTTCACACGTGAGTTTTTTCTATTTGTTTAACCTGTTATTTGGACGGCCGATCGGCCAAGAAAACAATATGTAAATTAACAATTCAGAGGAGAGCCGAACAGCACAGCAAGATTTTTATGACAATTTCAAACACAACCAGATCCCGAACACTGTTATAATTTTTTCAGATTTGACAGTGTCGGGAGTCACAAAATTTTTGATAGCAAAAGGGTTCAAGTCTAGCTCGTAACCTATCTGTTTTTTTTTTAATTTCTCTCCATGAGGGATTTGTATTGCCGACAAACTGCGCTGCAGTTGTAATAATTACAATATAAGTATAAACTTTGTAACAAAATCTTCGAGAAACATTTCCATAGTGATGTATTTGTACCATTTATGTACCTACTATACATACTATACACTACATTATGTACTATACTCAACAAAAGTTACCTATAAATAAACAGTATTAATTTACCTTGCTAGAGTAATATTATTTAGCAATAGTGCTTTAAAATAACGTTTCTGTACGCGGATTGTTTTCGGAATAGGCGCCAAGCTTGCAGCCTGCAATTACTTGAATACTTACGTCAATTCAAACAATATATCACACATACGAGCATTGTGTTACCTCAGATACAAGTTGAATACTCTGCAACGACTATTGAAGCATGAGGCCGCGAGGGGCTCTCCATAAATACCCAATACACGTCGGTAGTTTGTAACGGTATGATCAGTGTAAAATAATTTGTATTGGCACTAAAGGTAACATCAAATCATTAAATATTCAATTATGTATTTATAAGGACAGTATATTTTTACTGTACTACTAACCCAGACAGGTTTTTTACATAAACTATCGCAGACTCAATTAAAATAGACTCCTGATATCACAAGCATCATAATTACTACTAGAATACGACCAGTGTAAACAAGTTCCACGTCCCTACAGCCGCTGATCCTCTGATGGATGAGCTTGCCGTCCGGCGCTCACTTATTTTCGCCAACTAATTAAAATTTCGACGTCGCCGGTAAAGCGGCAATTACCGGGGAGATTGCGCGATACATTGCAAAGGGCCCGCTTAATAACTAATGCAGGTAACTTGAGAACATTGTGGGCTGATATACATGATGTTGAAAATATATTTTATGAGAATGTGACACTTTAATGAATACTTAATCTGTATCTTCCCCGACATTTGAAATGTGTGGGGAAATAGTGCAGTTTCCCCACACAAGGTGAAAAAATTGTCATTTACTGGTACGTGTTAATTTATTCTCAATGTTGCTTATTCAAAGATTAAAGATGTTGGTGCTTATTGTCGGCTGTAAGCTGCAATTAAGAGTCAACCAAGGAAACAAGTTGTAATTTAGCTCGCGGCGGATGATAAGCAACCTGTCATTAGGTACCCGTGTACTTAAGCACGATGAGATGTGATTTTTATATTCTATCCAGTAAATTGTGGTTGCGACTTTTAATAATTCTATACGATAAACACTTACTCAGGTAAACTAAGACTGCTGCAAGCTATTCGTAAAGGAATAATTAAGTCTAATTTTTTAGGTAAAATTGTTATGTTGTGTACATACATGTGTATTACATGTCATTCATATTTTAATTACCTGCTTTTATAATGTATACTTTGTGATTGGCATTCCTATCGATATTCACAACACATCAAAGGGCCAATACGTCTACGATACAAATGAGAGGGCCAGCAGGCCCTACTGGAATTAAACGACTTTCTTTTTATTACTTACATACTCTGATTGCTATCGTGTGAAATCCCAAGTAAATATTTCCTACGTATTTTCTAAGTACCTAATAGTGCAATACTTATATAGTCTAGTGGAATGGCAGTTGACTGGCAAGTCAGTGGTCTCCGGTTCGAACCCACGCACGTAGGTAGGTACCTCTGACTTTTTTAAGTACACATAGGTACAGCAGCATAAACACATTTTCCTATTAATTAATAAGATTAAAGTTATATGTATAAAGTAAACTACTTTGTGTTGTTTTCTTTACTTATTTACTGAGTACTCACATAGGTAAATTTTTTGCATTATCACGAATTCTACATGACTAACATTAACACTAACATTCGATAGGTATGAAAAATTAAGTCCAGAATGACAATTGCATTATAACTCAACAACCTTTGATATCAACTGAAAGCACAAACCAATGTACCTATCTAGTTATTAGAAGTAGCTAGGAGGAGAAAATATAGGTAATATGTAGGTACGTGCCATCGAGTAATAAATGCTACATTGTGTATTCAATTAGTGGAATCACATTGCATGCAACAAATTGTGATAGCTTGAAGCTATCAAATCGCACCACTTATGTGTGTGCCGAGTGATTGCCGAGCAATGCCGAGCTGCACCGACCATCTAACTGCGTACAATCGCTTCACGACAAACTGATGTATCACGCACGACGCGCTCATTAATTCAACGAAGAATTATATCTTCATCGACTACTGTGAGCCACCATGCTTCCTCTCTGTAATTATCTCGTATTAGGGACTATTATCGTATACGATGCACTATCAATTTAATGCGTCGCCATTTAAATAATCGGCCTTAGACAATAGCCACCGGATTGCACACACGTTATAAAAGAATGTGAATTTCGCATATATCCGCGGCATGAATGATGCATGAGCACGTTAACCATACCTTGCGCGGAGTCCTTGTGTAATAACTGGAAATGCTATGAATTTATCATGATATGACAGCCGTTTCCACGTCGCATGTCGGTCGACGTCGCGCGGAAAGCTTGTGCGACGACGCGCCGCTTGTACTCATTTAAATATTTTATACATTAATGAAACGCTTCTGTGGAGAAAAATACAATTAATTTATTTGCAATACTTCAATGCCCTTTTCAATTCAGGTAGACTTGGGCCGCCCTCGAGGCACTCGAAAGCTATTTGCGATTATTTCCGAATTTCATTATTGCATTATCATTTGGTTAATCACAGGAGTTGGTTGGGGAGTTTGCTGCCTTATACCTGATCGTTAGGGTCGATATTTAAACGCGGTGATATTGAAAAAGTAAGGAGATGAAAGATGCCGCCACCATTTGTCACTACTTTCGGAACGAGGTGGCGCAGTAAAGTACCGGCCCGCCCTGTTTGCACCTCGGGCCGCGGTGTTTTCTTTTTCTCCGCGAGGTCCGACGGAATGCGAAGTTAATGGTTTCGATTTTGAGACCATAACCAATCACTCCACCATCAAAATTATGGAAATATTACGCGTGACCTGTTTGACGAAAATCACAGAGGCCGATGTGGAAAAAGTGGATTAATGTAAAAAGTCTTTGCTGTAATGTTTTCATAATTGTGGCGTATAAAAAGTTCACAGTGTAAAATGTTTACAGAGTCTTGATTGTTATCTTTTAATTAAATTTATTCTGTAACGCTCTAGGTGTAGCAATTAGGTACGTAAGTATATACTGCAATTGGATAGATAATTAATAGTTTGATGTTGAACCTGTAGATACTTTAAGACTTTATCAAATTAACAATTCACATAATTATTACAGAAACGTACCGGGAATATTTAATTTAGGTACATTTGAATGGATCAATTTAATTCTAATGTCTATTCGCATTGTTGATTCGTGCTCCCAAACGTTGGATGCATATGTTAAAGTTCGCGTGTAAACACAGAGACGTTATAAATAGCAATTAAATAATTTGTGGCACTAATATGTAGATTCGGGTGCGTGGATCTGGCGGTCGACCGGCCATTAGACGCAAAACGCCAAATCATTTACAAGAAAGCGAGAACCCGCCTCATACTATTTACATAATTTATTCAATGCGGAGTCCAAGCGTTGTAACTTGGAATCTCTAATGTGAAGGTAAAATAGTATGTATGTGCACAAAATAGGTAAAATAAATACCTACCAAAATGGTATTTTTAAAATATGGGATTATCTCCTGTATCACATACTGGATACACATACACCAATATATATATTGGCACAAAAAATTGTCTCGTGCTTTATAGCGACCATCCACTTTAAAAGTGTCTTCGGAATTTTATTTTTTTATTTAAGAAATGTTTTTTTTAAGTACATTAAACGAAAAGGTAGTACTTAGGTAAGTACCTACCTACAATAAATTCACGAAGTTAAAAATTAAAACGCGATATAAAATAATGTCCTAAATTTTAAAGAACTTACAAAAATGTGTGTAGGTAATGTGTGTAATGTTTAAGTTTTAACTTTGTTCGTTGCAGGATAAAATATGAGTTAATTGGTGAAAATAATAATAATTAAATAATACTATACCTGTAGTAGGCACAATATAAGTCGTGATAGCCTAGTGGTGGTGACCGTTGACTGGCAAGTCAGAGGTCTCGGGTTCGAACCCAAGGCGCGCACCTCTGACTTTTCGTAAGTTATGTGCGTTTTATAAATTAATTATCACTCTCCGTGCCTCGGATAGCACGTTAAGCTGTTGGCCCCGGCTGTCAATTGTAGATCTTTGACAGTCGTCACGGGTAGTCAGAAGCCCAAAATCTGACAACCAGTCTTACCAAGGGGTATCGTATAACCCATTATCTGGGTTGTGGAGGTCTGATAGGCAGTCGCTCCATGTAAAACACTGGTATTCAGCTGCATCCGGTAAGACTGGAAGCCGACCCCAACATAGTTGGGAAAAGGCTAGGCAGATATATAGTAGGCACAATATTACACTTACGAGTACTTAACTTCAGAGAAGAAGCACTACGAGCAAATTAAAGCGACGGCAAAAGACCGAAAAGACGTAGCCCAAACTGATGGTCACATCAGGAATAGGACTAGCTGGATATTCTCTTCATCAAGTCACGAATCGTAGCAAATGGAGTTCCAAAAATCCATAAAATTGTGGGTAGGGATAATAAATCTTCAGCATTTTGCGATAGACAACTTGCTGAGGAGGATCGGTTCTTTAAAACACGATCAAACGGCATCCTAGTCGATAACAAGAGACGACATAACGACAAGTCTATTTTTTACAAAACACTGCTAGAAGAATACTACAACTAAACTAACTCAGCAACTTGTGGGAGGGCTGCGATCTCAATATCAAGTATCAGCAAACAAAACTGCCAGGAGGAAATAGCACGAGATTTGTTTAAATTCTCATGGTAATCGTGCACAGCTCTTACAGTACTGTAGGCAATACAATGGTCTACAGATCTCTTGAAAGGGCTTTCGTCTGGTTTTCTGACGAATCGAGATTCACTTTCAGTGGTGGTTTCTTTCGAGGTTCTTTCCTGATTTGAGAAGAAGAGTAGATCTAGATCTAGATGTGGAACTAGTACTAACCATGTTTTCATTTAGGGCATCATTAATACCACGATGTAATGAGTAAGTGAAGCGTATTGTTGTTCCACACCAAGAATAATGCCGTTTATATGCAAGAAACTTCTCCCACGTGTACTGAAAGGGCTAGTGATTAACATGTTCCATGAACTTGATATCTAACTAAAGATCACTATAGATAGACTTAGCCATGTCAGAGACCTACGAGCGGTTTAAACTCTGCCATCAGGTTATTTATCAACCTTAAATTAAGAACAACTCTTAGACTGGACTCCACAATCGTGCAACAAGGAACCTATAGTGCATGTTTTTTAGCCAAACCATTTAATTTGATACAAATATGTATGAAATTTTAAAAGTTTTATACAATTTCCTCTGTAATACTAAGCGGTAAACGAGTTGCAACGCTGTTCTAACGCGGCCATGATACAATCTCCCAAATATTAAACTAATATTTAGGCAACGCTTTGGCCGCCGCCGCCTCATTTGCATAAGGTGCGGTCTCATTCCACAGTATACTACGACTTTTCATTAAAACTACTGGTCTCACGGTTGTCTACTGTTCATATTATTACGACTACCAGTCCTACCAAATGATAATAATATGAGAGGTCATGTCTCACGTTGTTATGATGTTTATAAATTTGAATAATTCCTATGAGGATAAGCAGAAACTACAAAACATAAGGAGGTAGAGCCTTTTTTTCAGATTCATCAAACTAATTATTATTCACAACTAGATAAAAACATTTACACTGAGGTCGAGATGCACAGACCGCACTAAGACTTTACAGTGATTTGAAGAACACATTCAAGTCAACTAATTGATAATTCTATTGAAAGTTGGGCTTTCATTCAAAGTAAATCCTGAATGTGGTTTGTGAAACTTGTCCTAAAGCTTAGAATATTTCATGGTGATGCTGTTCCATCCACATAAAAAGGCAATGATCTAACCTAATCAATAGAGCCGAATAGAAATTACATACTGGAGAGTTATTGACATCGAACAACGAGTGAAATAAACAAGTGTAACATAAAATTCAATATCGCACTGGTATCGAGTGTTAATCGGTCGCAGAGTTAGTAACGAGTTTCTATTATCGCGGCGCTCGTAAACGCTTGGTGAGACCTCGGCTTAAAGCGGCCGCATGTAGCTGTAAATATCATAATCATAACCCATTAGTCTGTTAATGTTATGTCCCTGCCGGCGGGCTTTGACTCGTGTTTTATTACGCCGCTATTAATTGTGTACGATCCTCTGAAGAATTTCATAAATAAGCCTTTGTCTTCCGCGTTACTTGATGAGGAGGATGTGTGTGAATTCCTTTTTTTAAGCATGATTTATATGTGAATTTTTAACACATAATGCTGATTTGATTGTGTGTTTAAGTTAAGTTTGAAATTGTAAAATTATATTGCAGCAACAATAATATGTTGCAGACCAACGATCAGGTCAACTTGGAAAATAAACAGAAGACGATATTGAAACAGGAGAGAGAAGATAGTAGTGGATATGTATGAGTTAGTTTTTCATATTTGCTCAATATATCTTTAGATATCTCTTTGTTTAATATCTAGACTAATAACTTGCTGAAATTGAGCTTGACCTACAAATAGAGACGGGGAGTTCTTTGAAATATAAAATTGTGATTTCCTCCCGCGCAAGCCTAAGCAATATAATATTATTAATTTTTGGATCTTGTAGATATTAAAATTAATCTAGAATGTTGTTTAGAACAAGCATTTTTTCTATGCAAGTAATTAATTACTTATCTACCTTTTGATTGTATTTATAATTTATGTTTATACATACAGATCTCTTTTTTTTAGCAAAAACTCAATTTGGCACTTCAAAAACTGAATTATCTTTTTGTAAAACCTAATCTAGTATCTACTTCATGTATTTATTATGTTAAATAGTAATTTAACGTAGATACATACAGGCAATTATAAACAGTAAACTGTCTTCCAGATTAAAATTAATTGCAAATGATAATGAAGTAATTTGTTTTTCCAACATTTACAATTGGATACAAAAGATCATTTATTAAGACATCAAAACGTCTGAAGGCCGAATGTAAAACAATAGTGATAGGAAGAACAAAAAAGCCAGTCATTATTATCTTTAATAACCCGCGTCGCTACAATCTCAACAATAAACTTCATTTAACTTACAAATAAACTTAATCGGATTTGTAACATAATAATTAAAAATTTCCGTTATATTCCAATAAAATTAATTAGTAATTTGCAGTTAAGTTTAAAGAACCTAGGTGATTCCCACGTTGCGTTGGCTCACTGGGTAATCGAAACTCCAATGTTTACAGTGACAACTATAAAACTGTTAATCAGCTCGTAAAATGACTGGAATGTAATTCATTTACGATTAGTGACTAAAATAGGATAAGCTGGGTCAAGACATAATAGATGAGCACAGAAGATTTTTTTTACAAAACAGAATTATGACAGTTATGATTTTGTGTAAGTATTAAACTTGGAATTTCCATAATTGATTTTAAAACTGTTAAAAATTTATTGAAAAAACTTATTTCGACACATATTTTGTTCGATTGTACCTAGTAGAAGTGTTGTATAGTTTTATTGATTTAAAAAAATACAATTCTTTTTCTGGAACAAGGACGGCCCAGAAATAGGTGGCGGGTTGACTTAGTCACCTATCGCCTGGTTCGAGGTGGCGCGGGAAAATAATACTTGGAAGGACATGGGGGAGGCCTTTGCTCAGCAGTGGGTAGTAGTAGGAAGTAGGCTAAAAAAAATGCAACCACGACCTTAAATATATGAATATGGAGACCTATTTTTTGGAGTGCTTCTGCAATAATATTTATACGAGCCAGTGAAGAATTCAATGATTTCTGTTTCTAAGGTGGGGCTAAAAAATGTGGCAATGAAAAAAATGGCATACGGGAAGATTAACATGACTCGTGACTCTCAAAATAGTTTTTGTAACAATTTGTTTACTTATGACTTATGATTCTTAAAGGTTTAACACTCACATAATTGACACAAATTTATGATCTTACGAAGAGTTTCCTCGCAGTGCAGTGGCTTTTCTTTGTCTTACGCGTCGGTAGAGATGTAGAGTGTCTACGAGGCGGTCGCGGCATGTGCGGAGGGCCGCCCCTTTCTCCTCCGCCAATGAGACGCGCTTGCTGTGTCTCCGCGAGATCAGCGAGGCGCCTCGCCCGCTCAGATAAGCTTCACATGGCACAAGCGTACAGCGATCAACAATACAATATCAAACAAAACCTTTGATTTAAGTTTTACTTACCCACAAATCAGTAGAAATTATCTAAGCTGTACAAAAGAAAAAAAGAAATAGTATGTTTCACTAATTAATTTTATTATGCGGATGGCTTTAAGCATTTAAGCATTAGTACTGGACTGGCTACGACAAAGAAAGTAACTTCAGAAAGTTCAAATTGGACTGAGAATGAGCCATACAGCAAGATCTAATCTTTTAAACTTTTAAAACTTTTTTTTTAAACTTTTAAACTTTTTATCTATTGAGACAACAAGTCTGTTTTTATTACCAGTGACAATTGTGTCTATGTAAAAAAAAAAATATTATAGAATATAACAAGTAGAAAAGGCACAGAATCATGCTTAAGACTAACCGCTAGTTCCTTGACGTTGCCGCTCGTCGTTCGCGCTTTAAGCCCACGAAGACAGCGCACACCGCTTTCATAATCCAATTAAGAATAATTGTCGATAAACTGACAGGCGAGATAGCGATTTATGTGGTGATATTTCAGCATCGTTAATAAATTTATGCTTGTTCTTGCCGTTTGATTGCACGCCGTGTTTCCATTAAGTTTATTCGATTCGCGTTCCGAATGCCTCTCAGTATTGACAGCTTGTAATCTAACTGAAATTTACAGTTTCATGTCAAAATACCTGAATACATGTTTAATTACAGTCTTTTCTGTAGAGACTACTGTTTCGTACCTTATTTATTAAGACAAGCTAATGCGTCTTGTATACGTATGTTTGTAGGTATAACAATGTGAGTTACTGTTCACTTTAAATTCAGTTGGATTACATAGACTTGACAGCTCCATAAAGACTTGAATGTGCGGCAACAAATAATGGCGGATGGCAGTTTTTCCGTGCGGCCGTATTGTCAGCTCTATTGATTTCGCGGCACATTGCGCGCGTGAGTTACGGGCTCTGTGGTGAACCCTGACTTACGACCGCATCCTCTCGATTTATTAGATCGTTATACCGCATCGGGGCAAAATAAATTCAATTCCGTTCCGTTCTCTGCTCCGTATTTCACAGCGTGACAAATTTCTCGACGGCGAACACCACCATGCGGGTAACGTCTTGCGGTTTTGTTGTATTTGGTTTTGATATTTGTACATCACTGCTATATTGCAGATATTAAAGGTTCATGTAAATTATGTGGACCTTTATGGACTTATTGTGTCTCAATGTAAGATTTAAAATTAGCTATAACAAATGCAAAATAATTGAATGTAGGTATTGCAAATACTACATGTAAATTTTATGTTTGTTTTACATGTTTATGCACATGTTTTGCTTATTAAACGAAAATATTTAATAATAAACTTGCAAAACAACTCGAGCGGTACTTGAATCCGCGATCTCTTGCGTGCCGTGCCATGCTTTACCTACTGAGCCACTGAGCTGCTTCAGTTGAAATTACAAATCTCTTTCTTAACGCCATATAGGTGTGTGCATCTACCAAAATACTTTACGCACTGCCGATCCTATGCCGATTTCTATGCCTTCCAAACTGAAAAGCTTGGAGCATGAAATTGTTGTTTTTGAAATGATTGATATTTAGATTTTATTTTATAGGTACTTGTTTTAAAAGACGCCTTTCAGCACTGGCAGCCTAGTGGTACAACCTTTGGACTGCCAAGTCAAAGGTAGATTCGAAATCCAGACACGCACCTCCGACTTTTCGGATTCATGTGCGTATTTATTTATTGCGCTAAAACGGTGAAGGAAAACATCGTGAGGAAACGAGCACACCTGAGAGATTTTTGACGGTGTGTAAAGCCATGTCAGAGGCCTTCGGGAGGTTTAAACTCTGACATCAGATTATTCATTACCATAAGATTAAGAAGAAGACGCCAAGATAAGTTCACCGAGAAGTACTTTCAGACTTTATTATTAAAAGCGTATTTGTTTGCAAATACGCTTTTACTATTAAAGTCTGGGAGCCATATGCATTATTGCGTTAACCTAGAATCTTGATTCTTTAGAGCTCTAGTAATTGATAACAACCTTAAACGTACCTTAAACCATATCTAAAAGGAGCTGTTGCACACGGCCATACAGACAGACTGACAGACAGACATATAGACGAACAGACATTTTTTAATTTTAAGATTTGGAATCCTATGCATATTAGGTATGCACATTTAGTAAGACTATGCCATCTTACTTTTTTTAAATAATAATAATTATTATTATTTAAAAATGTAATATTAACATAACGTTCAATTTATATTTAACACTACAGCATTCTTAGGACCTGACCTGACAGACAGAGCAAGTATCTTCAAGGGCAATTTCTACTGTGCGCCACGGTCATTAAACTTATATTTACTACATTGTTATTTGAAATAAATGGGCGCATTTTGTCATGCGGGAAGCGCTGTCACAACAAACACTATTTCATTTTACTTTATGATTTTGTAACGAACCGTGAAGCAAGACTCGCATTTTGGAAAAAGCGATTTGAGCATAACAAAATTCGTACGTTTGTCAGCAGGCTGCAAGGGTAGAATATTGTGTGTAATGTTTTGTTATTAATATCCGCTATGTTACACTTTCATGTTACGGTTATAAATATAACAGTTACCTATCTGCAAAATAACAATAACAATTCATATTCTATGTACCTACACGGAAACAGAACAATACACCTTAGCAACTCTCTAAAAACACAACGTTACATTGCATTGTCAGTATTAGACACGAAACAATTTCATAGTATGTTGATAGGCAATTAAGGAAACCTCCATCAAAATTGTAAAGTAGTGTAAAATTCAGAGAACTTGGAAGACGTACCGTGAATCAATAAACACATTCGGCACTCCCGTCGCATGATAGAGCACAATAAAAACCGTAAATAAGACGAGCCGAGGAATAACAACAGTATTCAAATTTTCGATTCGTCTCAGATTTAAACAAAAACGTTCTATTTAATAGTGGAATGTGCACGGCACGGGTGTCGGGAATGGTGTGAGTACGGCTCTCGGTGTGTGCCGCTCGAATCGATTTGGTTGGTAATTGAGAACGCGTGCTTGATCGGAACTATCGGTGGATATCCACCGCTCTGTTCCGGTTGATTTTGGTCAATCGTCGGTAATAGAAATTCGATCGATTGGTTCGCGTGCGCGCGCCACCCGAGTCCCAAGTCCTTTGCAATCAACGATTCGTTAGACCCAATGTATTGTTATAAACATTACACGCACGTTAAAATATCACGTTTCAAGTAAATTTTAAAAGAATTTTTAAATAAAATTACTTGTTTTTTTTTCCTGTCTATTTGATGGGTAAACTTTTAAATAAAAAGTTCAACGCAAAAGATTTATTAAAAAACCTGAAAAGGCAACCTTTTAAATATGATTAACAGATGATGAATTTAAAATAAAACATCAATTACATAACATTTACATGTGGCCTGCCCCTTATTCGCGTTTCGTGCTCCCCCAAACTTGTACAAAACGCGACCGGATGTAGGGAACAACCAAAACGATACAAAACGTATGGGCGGGCACAATGTAAGCCACACTAATGATATTATTATGCCAATTGATATTTATAGAATCTATACACAAAACAAGTTAGACACACAATACCAAACTTCTTGGTGTGTTGGTGGGTGCATGATAGAGTCAGAGGGTTGGTGTAATTTCAGTAAGTTACTTAAACTCCATTTATTCACTTTTCAAACTATTATTCTAAAACTAACTTAGACTACAGACAACTAACAAACAACAGTTATGAAAATGAAAAACTTCGTCATGTTACCCAACATCGAAAATAGTTTTCAAATTATCCACACAAATTCGTCGACGGTTTGTCCGCACAATAATAAATATTTAAAGAGGTTAGCAGGTGCAATACGCCTCAAATTGATGCCCAAATAACAGAGTAAGGTCGAGCTCAAATAATAATAAAAAACAGGCTCGGCTTTGAGAGCGGCGAACCTGCAATTTGAGAATTAATTCTATCACATTTCGCCCGCATCTCGGCCAATTCGCCGCTTTATAGCTTTCCTGACACCACAACAGCTGATTAAGTATAAAACAATCTCACCGCCCGCAATCTCGTGATATTATCGGGTTAATCAACAACCTTCAGCTTTTTTATCATTATTTATATAAGTACACACTGTTTGTTTCGTGTAATATAAACGCTGTGGCTGTCATACATGAACGCTGCTCACCCGAGCATCTCTATCTCATCTAACATTGACAGATAGGTAGGTAACATTGGCAGATGATAGGCAACGACAAATAGACTAACATTTAATAGTGCCATGATCCATGAATAGAGAATAGATTCACCTCGAATCATGCTATTTTATATGATCGTTAGTTTATATTGGATTGTTTTGGAATAATTTAACGTAAACTAAGCAATAAAACCAAGTCGAAACAACGGACGTAGGTGTTAAAGTATCGATGAGTGTAATTTTTATTTGATAGCGACTCTACATCCGGGAGCACATTCACCATAGATTGATATCATATTAATTAATATTCAAGGTGTCGGAATGGAACTCTGTCTGTCCTACAGCTGAGTTATTGGCCATTGATTTATGAAACTTGCACAGCTTACAAGGTTAATACCGATAATTGTTGATAGATATATGTTTGAGACTAATTGGAGTAATAAGGTAAGTAGAATGAAATAATGGCCGTATATAATGAGCACTTGATTTAAGAACTCATATATAATTATGAATTAGTTCGTACTCGACCGTATTGCGGAATCAATGCAATTTGTTCAATTGCGTTATAATAAAATTGTAGAGACTTATCAATTTAGTTTATATTTGTAGTTGATATATTTTTTAAAGTAGGTAATAGAAAAAGGTAACTTTAGCCAACAGTCACTATTAAAGTAAATCTCAAAGAGCTTTTATTTTTTTAGAATAGGAAGGCTGAACATGAGTTCAGAGACTATTGCTGTAAATCTGCCGATAGAAGGAAAATAAACGTAGAAAAATCTAAAAAAAATTTAGAAGTCTAGGTTGATGTAACCGTAACGTAATGACAAGTAAAATGTGTTTTAATAAACGTTCATAATAATCGAATTTGATAGTCTCACTCATTTCAGAACTTCAAAAAACCATAAAATTCGAACTTGGATTAAAAAATGGAAAGAAACTGAGAGAAAGTGAGAAATAAAAACCAATTAAAAAAATATTAAAATATGGAATAAATGTAACTTCGAGGCTTTGTAGCTCACATTCCTCGGTAAAGTGCCACAACCCCAATATCCACTGGTCTATTCACTGGCATTCCATTCGACGTGCTTTTCATTAGGTATCCAATCAGTATACAGCGCGACTAACCGACGATTCGTCACGAAGGATTAAACTTATCGACCCGACTCAGCATCCCATTCGAGGTCAAGGTCAGCATTAAACACTCTACCTACAGACACTGGACAGGATCCGATAGTACCTATAAACACTGGTTGTAAATTACATCATTTGATTGGTTTCAATCAAGCATGGTCTCGATTAAAAAATATATTCGAGATCTGAGCCGAATTAAAAACTTGCCACGCTTAATTTGAGTCAACACTTTGTTTTTTTTTTGTACATTACAAATCGAAGTGTGTAATGTGTTGACATGCTGAGTTATCCGATATTTTGGAATCATTTCAATCCGCCATTGTTAATTGAATTAGTCAAGCGAAGTGGAACAAAATGGGCAATACAACCAATTTATACGATACGATACGAAGGAATTCTTGCGGGCAGATGTAAGGGACAATGTAATATACCTATTCGTTGCTAGCACTTGTAGTTACTTACAATATGTACTTATAAATTGTAATGCCTAAATCCAAATGACTCCAAAATCTTTTGTATTTAGATCACACTAAGTGAATGGAAATCATTGGGGGAGGCCTATGCCCAGCCGTGGGCTTCTTCCGGCTGAAATGATGATGATGATGATGAGGTGAAGTTCGGTGAATAAATCGCGAAAGGCAATGCCGGGCAGATTCATCATAATACCTACTTGATTCATAATGCCTGCTTAGACCTGTAATAGTTAAATGTATATATCTGTTTTAGATATAAAATCTAACATTTTAAATACCGTTATGGCAACCAAAGAACAGGAAAAATAGTGTTGAAAGTGTGTTTTTGTTCCTTAGACTTAGATAAGAACTCAACAGCAGTTCAAAACTGAATACTTACTGCTTCCAACAGTTTTAGATATAAATAATGATAATTTTTTTCTCCTACTTGACGCTCATAATGTTTTTCATTTGAAACAAACAATGATCAGTCATGAGAATTTGCTCATGCGCACGTGAGTAAATCTTAGCTTCTTAAATATACCAGTCTATCGTCACCGCACCGCATCTCGTGTCCGTGTATCACGTAAAAAACATAAATAAAAAAGATACAACGCGAGTGCACTGACAACATTAAATTGATAATGCCGTTGCAATTTTGTTTGGAAGGTAATTGTTACTTTACACAATCATGTAAGCTTGCATTGAGCGAGTCTTTTCATCCCATATGTGTTCTATTACACCCAATAATTACATAACAATGAAACGCAGAAAACAACGGAAGCGATGGAAGTGCTAATTCGAAAAATACAAACCGCAGGTTACTGTAATGAGCACAAAGTCGTCCCTCGTAGTGAGCGATGAAATGACTACTAAGGGCCTGCAATTAGTGAACGAAGCAAAATGGCTGACCAGTCAACCAATGTAATTGGAACTACCATGTCCCTCCAGCAGCGGTGCACGGGACGTAACGACGGGGACCAGCAGATGGTATTCGGAGGTCATGTTTACTTGAACGTTTGCCCTCCCCCGAGTTACACGATGTGCGTGTGTGTTAATTTAATTTTCTACTTGCAATAATTGCAGTTAGCCCCGGGACAGACAGGCGAGGGCTCAACACGACATACTAGAGTTGTCTTTACATACATCGAGCGGACTCATGCATGTATTCGCCGGACGAGCGCGCGCACGTACAACCACTTAGGTACACGATTAAAATTTTATTAAGAAAGTTACAGTATTTATCTTCGTGAAGATTAAAAAACCCACAGAATTATAGTTTGATTAAAAAAGGAACTGAACTATAATTGGTGTAAAGTAAATAAACCAATAATTTTACTAATTGCATTGAAAGGTTTTTTTAGATTATCTTGGGGATATTGAGGGAAGGTAGCTTATATTATCTGGGGAATATTAAGTAGAAGAGCAAAATAAAGATTAAATGCAAATAAATTAATAGACCAACATCTAAAGCTATAACATAATGAGTAGTCAGCAAAGTTCTCTAAACGCACAATACCTATAACAAAGTCCCTTTAAGGAACAATTTCTAAGGTTGCGCTGCGCCGATCTGTGTGGTAAGGTGTAAATGATAATGGTGTGCGTAGCGGGGCGCCCGCGTGGCTTTGTGAGCGCCGCTTGCATTTGTCATGTTAACACTGAACGTGTGAAGAGCCCTTATTAATGACGAACAGATTACGCCGGCTCAAGCCGCGGCTGTATTGTTGCCATTGTCAGCGCGGCCTCGGTGTGGCCACGTTGAAAAGCGCTTTTTCTTCTATTTGCTTTGAGTTTTATTCAAATAATAGGATTTTCGGTTTCAAAAGGTAATAAAGAAGCACAAAAGGCTTTTTGAGTGAGCTGGTAGGTAAACATAAGCCGAGCGACGAAAAACTCAAGCGTGATGTTTAATTTATGGATGAGTTGACGCAACTAATCCGATACTTTAATCTGATGATACGTCACTATATTATGGGTAACGTTATAATAGGGTAACATGAGATAATTGAACTATTTGTAACTAATAATACGCGACCAATGTTTTTGACTAATAAACCGTTCGTTTATGAGGCTCTCATGGAGCAATTACCAGCGGGGGTCTATCCTAAGCCGAGAGGTGTAATGCAATAAACTCATAAACTGCCGGCCGATGCACAGGTGTGTGAAACCATTTATGATTCCCCGCTAGCGGCGGTTCTTTTTAGTGTTAAATAATCCATTGCTTATTGATTTCGAGGACGAACCCGACAGAGATTCAAAACCCCGCAATGAACTAAAAGCTAGCAGCGGCCAAGAGTAGGTGAGTTTTTGAGTTCCCTTTTTTCTTCACACAGAAGTTTTGTGGTATCGTTTACAAATTTATTGTACTTAATTCTGGGAACATTGTGTCGTGCGCGCTCATTGAGTTTTGTTGTAAAACGCACCAATTATATAGTAAAACCTTTTGTTATTTAGGTTGAATGAACGCGTTTAGAGGAGGCCGAAATTAAAGCTCGGCTAATTTGTTTTTGTGAGTATGGCTTCTTATAAAACTATGTTTTATGGCATATATTTCAATACGTACAAGTCAGGGGTACAACTTTCATAAGATTTTAATCATGTTTTTTTAAATAATGCCTCCTTAATAGGAGACAAATAAGACAAATTCAAACGTGTCTTAATTAATGTAGACAGAATTAACTATCTTATTGACCCACTCATCAGATTGTTTCGAGAAATTCTAACAAAAATTTACTTGTGAACATTCAGCTATTCTGAGAAAATTAATGAAGTAGACGGACTAATGTAAAACAATAAAATTTGCATCGACATAAAGTACAGACGTCGCCGTCGCGAGTCCGTCGGCCGGCTTCGTGTGATACAACTGTGATTTGCTCCACACTTATACGTACTACACATACACACCACCTGCTCAAGCCAATAACAATACTCTTGTGGAATAAAATGTGTAAATTGATATTAATTTATCCATCTTATCTTATTACATTGACTATTTTAATGTCAAAACAAGATACCACTTTTAAGTAGCAGTACCTAATAGTGAGGTGTTTGTTAAAAACAAATTTTTTTAGTTAATAGGCCTGAAAAACTATAATTAAACGCGAATCTATATAATGAGGTAGTTGCAATATTGTTGTAGTCCGCTTCGCTGAAAAACTATTGTTTTCATTGTTAACAAATTGATCTTTCCTTATTCTCTATATAGGTATCTAACTACGTAAAATATTAGACAATCACCGTCAATACCGCAATTACATTTAGTGACACAAATGTAGGCATAGTTACTGCTGAACAATCGTGCTGAAAACAATATCTCGTGTACCACAAGCGCCGAGAGAGCTACAAAGGTCGTATGAAGATATATTAACATGGCGTGAAAATAAAGAGCAAGTTACCGACACAAATTCATATCATAACACAAACGGATCTAGTATTTCGTGATCAGGGCGTGTCTGTTGCGTATTAATGTACCCGCGGACGATAACCATCGCCGAAGCTTTGTGCTCCGCCGGCCCATTGTGAGAGCCGCCGCCAGAAAAGTAATTCTTAATAGACAATAAGCCCGGCGTTTAGCGCTTTTATTTATGTAACACAATGCTACGGTTTGCGAGAGATATATGGATCGGTTATCGGACGTACCGAACCACTTAATATACACGCGAATACCTTTTTCCTTTTATATTTAATGATGCTTAATGCGAGGTGTATTTAATAAACGTTTGGGTGTTTGAGGAAAAGGTTTCATGCAATTGCCTGTCTTCGCTGAGTCACTTAAGTAATCAAGTCCAAACTTATTTTAGGAGACGTTTTATAAGAAAAATTAAAAAATGAAATATGGATGTGCTACGGACTTTAAATTAGGTGAACGCTCGTTTAATAACTGATTAAGTCTTGTTTTTTTTTATATTCAATCTTGAGCATAAGAATGACGTAACGCAAATATGATTCAAAAGAAAAAAATATCATAATATAGTCTCAAACCCTCGCGAACACTCAACATAATGAAACAACTTTTTAACGGATATAATTCGCGTTTTTATTTTGATAATACAATCCTGACGTTTCGAGTACTTTGCAGCACTCGTGGTCGCAGGCAGACTGAGGTTGACAAGCGTCTGAACAGTTATTTAAAATTATTTTTGATCTACCGTCAACTTTATTTAGTTTTTGCCCATAGATATTATGTGAATTTTTAATTTTATTGAAAATTTTAAAAGCTTTTATTAAGATTTTTACTACCGTTTCCTAGTGCTTTGGTTTCGCCGTTTCTTCTCTTTTCAGCCAAAGCACTAGGAAACGGTAGTAAAAATCTTAATAATAGCTTTTAAAATTTTCAATAAAATTAAAAATTCACATAATATCTATGGGCAAAAACTAAATAAAGTTGACGGTAGATCAAAAATAATTTTAAATAACTGTTCAGACGCTTGTCAACCTCAGTCTGCCTGCGACCACGAGTGCTGCAAAGTACTCGAAACGTCAGGATTGTATTATCAAAATAAAAACGCGAATTATATCCGTTAAAAAGTTGTTTCATTAAAAAATATCATTTCAAGTGTATTGTCTAATGATAACAATATTGATAGGTACGACGCGATTGGCGTAGCTGTTTGACGATTGTTTTTCTACTGCGCTTTATGACACGAGTTCGATTCCCGTGCCGTGTGCGCCGATATGTCGTACGGCATAAATATAAACAAATATTTGATGATCAACAAATATTTCTTTCGGTGTAGGTGTTCAAGTGCATTATGAAATTATATGCCTGTAACTGCACTGACGATTCGGGAAAATAATCTAGTAATTCAAATAATCATAGATAGGTTCACATTTCTGCGGAATTTAAAAATCTGGATAATATTTACACTGATATAGTTGAAGTATACAAATCCTAAGTGATCGTAGGAATGTTACGATATTAAAGTTAAGCAATAGAGGAACGACGTCCATCGTGTCTCCATCACAACTGTTGTCTTTGGTAAATTAGGCGGTGCGCGACGTCGACGCTTCGAAACATCCTATAGTTAAGTTTTCTTTGAGTGGTATATGCCAGCATTTACCGGTGGATTGACAACAATTGCAGTACCTTAGGTTAATTGCTTGACTGCATGCTTATATCCATTAGAAGCTTTTATAATATTTCCAATGTTCTTTGATGATGTTCTGTCATGTGATATTTTTTTTTTATTCTTTGACTTTTCCTTTGTGCAATAAGCAATCATAATCCTAATAAATAATGATAATATAATTATCCGTAGTAAAAGTGAATTCTTGATAGCGAAATTGCTGCCGTATTTAATTATTAATTTAATTTGTATTGATTATTTTGTAAACGATGATATTTTAATTCATGAAAGGACGTGAAAAAAGACACATTCTAAAATCTATTGTTACGTAACGCCGAGCTGCAAAAGACCTTTGATATGTTAATGATTAAATGTTATTCTATACGAAATATATGCATGCAAGTTAGCTCATAAATGCCGTCCCTACATCACCATCTTCTTATAAGTACCTACATTCCCTTCAATTCTTAAAAAAAAACTCTGTACTATGCATGATTATACCCAACTTAATCCTAGACTATTAACATTACAGTTTCCAGCATACCAGGCTGTCATCAATTACTCTGTAGTTGTTCTATTTACTTGCCCAGCTACATGCGCGGTTACTCACTAACGCCGAGGTAACTCCGGGTTAGCGCTATGATGCCTGTAGATAAATTAGCTGGTGGAAGCCGCCGCTAATTGCACCACAACACAAATATTTAATAACAATCCCAGATCCTCCGAGATGACCACTTATCTGTTCAATTGGAACAGGGAAAGGAATGGAGTTAGACTTTTGCTTATTAAAATTTTTAATTTACTGAGGTTCCAGGAATAATGTGTAAGTCAGTAATAGTGACGTTATTTGTAATCTGTAATTAAAATATTTCAAAAATATGAAAAATTTATAGAAAGTAACTTATTTAATACTAATAGTTAAAACATTGAAGTTCATCAATTATGTCGAATACCAAAAAGAAGATCTTTATCAAAATTGAAGATCAAATCTTTAGTAAAAAAGGCAAGATACAAAAAAGAAAAATCGATAAAGAATACCTTTGAATCCGTCACATAATCTTTGACTACATGTAGGTACGCCTGTGTTGATAAAAAACCGTCTCGCAGAATTACAATATTAGAGAGATTATTCTAATATCCCAAAACATATTAGTTGAATGCAACTCCACTATACTTGGTGTTCAAATTATCGCTGCACGATTGTTAAACATTATTACGTCGGGTGTTGTTTAATAGAAACAAAAATATCTGGCGGCGCGCCTTGTGTTTGATCTCGAGGTGTTCGCCCGTCGAGCGCGATTAGCCCGAGCTCAACGTATAATCAAATGTGCCTCGGGCCGCCTCTACCACCACCAAAATCGACCCAAACTCTGATACCAACTATTCATTGCTTCTTTATTATGACGTAAAGTCAATCTGTTTCAAGCAAAACTTTTCTTGTACATCGTTCAGTTCCAAATGCTGTAGTTCCGATTTTAAAAAGCACCCAGTTGTATTGAACGGCGGCCGGCATCGGCGCGGCGGACGAAGCCTCTCATTTGGCCGCCATTTGTCGGCCATTTCGGTGCACCGATCATAAATGGAGCCCGCTTCAGGTCACGTTAGCATCTCGGGAGAAAACGTGAAAAATCACACTTCGACGCGTGAAATTATCGATATAAGCCGCCAGGTTGTCTCTGCATTTTATATTGTATCAATATTTAAGAAATTTAACTATTTGAGTAGGTAGTAAGTCTAGATTTTTTTATTTCATAACTAAACTGTCACTACTTACGAATATAACATAAAGTTTTTAAACAAATACTTTCATCAACTTTCATATTCAAGTTCAAAATTCACATTCCCATGCAAACCACAACATCCTTCAGGATTTCAAACAGAAAAGTTTGTACCTACACTCTAAAAATCTGAATTTAATTATCTGATACCTTAAAGCAAAAACTAAAACTACGAAAGAGTAAACCAACATTTAAAAGTTCTACAGCCTAAAGAAATGTCAGTCAATTAAAATATTCTCAGACAAACCCACTTCCATAATTAGATTAGAACAAAATGTTCTTTGTTAAAACTTGTTTCTCTTTTTCACCTTTGGTACATGTTTACAATACAAAACAGACAAACATCAAAAAGCTTTTAATAATACGTCATTGTTCATTCGGCGTACTTTGTTCTGTTATTAATTATAGTACGTCTAGCATAGCAAAGTAGTGCAAGAGCACCACTTAGTGGTCGTCCACAGTCGCCGTCACTTAACGTTGCAGCCTTCGTGAGGCGCAGGCTAACCCGCGCTCCGGGCACATTGTACATCAAGCGGTTGGAACAAGGCTCTCTCAAAAATTACATAGCGCCGTACCAACGCAAGGTACTCGTAGTGCAGCGATTTATTTATTTCACTTAAAGTACGTCGTAAATGCTCGCTTTGAGCGGCATCCACTGAGCACAGACGATGCCGCAAAATTCATTTATCAGGTATAAATGAATTTACTAAGAAGTATAAATTTTACAATATTATTAGCTGGTTATTTAACCTTTCTGTTGATGCGGATAAAAATTTGTCTTTTGTGTTGTGACTGATTCACCGCCAACAAGCCGACAACTTTGATTTTCTCGAAATGAACATAAACTCATAGATAGTCTGTGTTTGAATGAGTGAATATAGACACTCTTGACGTTAACCATTACTGACAAGATTTATGTAATTAATTACAATAAAACTGTATTTAATCACATACAATTTGCGAGAGATAAAGTAATAATTTATTTTCCGTATAAATAGTATGCTATATTATGTCGAATTAGCAGAATTAATTCTCCATGATTACTAGAGGGACTCAGAGAGGATAATTTTAGTTGTTCAAAAGCGCCGGCGCACTTGTTCTCGCAGACGAGCCGGCGCAGAGAGAGAGATAAATCCTAGCGTTAGAGAGAGATGCGGTACTTTCAAAAATACGCATAATTCTGTTTCGTCTTTTTTCTTGCATGTAGAAGATGGCCGTAAAAATTACGAGCATGTTTCGTAGTAATCTTATTTAGTTCCCAATTATACTCGTAACGATGTTAAATGAGAATTTAATTAAAAAGTGTTAACAGTAACAGGTGAAACATAATTCTAGTTTGATGTACCTACTTTTAATAGATTCAATAACTAAACCTATATATTTAGAAAGCCGTTATTGATTTGGTTGCACCTGCAGTATATCATTCACAGATAACGTCACATGCTAAATTAAATAAACAATAATTTTGTTTTGTACGAGTCTAAAAAAGGATAAAATATAAGTCTATAGTCAGCTGCTTGTCACCATAACAGTTGTAAAA
This sequence comes from Protodeltote pygarga, assembly GCA_936450705.2. NCBI lineage: Eukaryota > Metazoa > Arthropoda > Insecta > Lepidoptera > Noctuidae > Protodeltote > Protodeltote pygarga. Next base: position 4,876,080 of record OW388249.2, on the reverse strand, counting down.
GTCAACTCAAGAAATTAATGCTTATTATAATTTATGATTTACACGGGTAGACACAAGTAAACTTGAAAGATATTATTAATCCTTTTAGACAACCCTTATAAATTGCTATTTTATTAAATTATACCCATTATTATTCTTGAAAGAAAATACACATAGGGATACAAATAGGGAAAAAGAAAGTACATTGAAACGTTAACCAAACCAAAGCCTTTCACTGATTATTAAAAGCATATGAAACCGCTGAAAGTGTAGTAATATTAAAAAAACTATACTAGTGGTAAAGCCAGCAGTAGGTACGTTACGAAGACCCTTTCATAATCTCGCATAGTGTTGGTAACACGCAAGTATTAGGTAAGTAATTGAGTTACAAGCGTCTAGGTTATGGTAACCGCTTATCATCAGGCTTATTTGCTTGTTTGCCATCTCAGAGGTACTTATAATTTTTTTTAATTAATTATTTAAACAGTTGCGCCAAGTCATGCAAACTTCTTTTATAAAGCAAAACTAATCCGGTAATTAAATAATTACTACTTATATTAACCATTTACGTTATCCTACACAATATAAAAGTATTATTACAAAAGGTAAAGGACCATAAAAATGGTTAAGATTCGTGTAGTTGATAAGGGAGGCGAATGATAGTGGTAACCGCGTATTAACCTGCGCGGCCGCAGCCCGCCCCGCGTTTACAGCCTCGCAGGCTAATGAGCTTCTTCACTTGACATGATGGATGAGCCTCCAAATCTGTTTGATTAGCCTTGCTTTAGTTGACTTACTCATTTGATTTGGGAGGAGCTCGCACTGGTGGATTTCTGACATAGCTAAGTTTTGTAATGATGTTGAACAAATCGATGTGTAATGACGTAGTTACGTAAAAATAAACACACAATTAGGTATGTCCGTATAACGAAAACAATATGTACTTGGTATTAATTATGCTAATTAAACTAAGATTATCAAGCAGCCATGTTCATGTAACTATGTTCAGCAGTGGACGTCTTATGGCTGAAATGATGATGATGATGATGATCAAGCAGCCCAGGGAAATGCTTCCCTGGGCTGCTTTTTGCACTTTTTTGCTAACGCTTTGCTTTTTTGTTAACGGGTTAGCAAAAAAGTGTACATACCTATATGCAGGAAGAACATTTTATATAAGTAGATGCAAACCCGAAATTTGAGGTTTATACTCGTACCTGTTAATCAGTACTATTACCTACTTACATCTAACCTGGCGGATCTTGAGATTTCAAAATTAAAAGGAAATATTCTTTGAGTGCACTAAGGACGGATTTTTGAAAATTCCTCTAAACAAGTAAAATAAAGGATAAAAAATTTGAGATCCACGAGGACAGGCGGATCCAATGTTGCGGGCGAAGTACTAGAAATAAATAATAAAGACTTGCATAGCGTCTTGATACAATTAGAAGCCGCTTCACACTTCACGAGACTGACAAGTAAAGTAACAAATAGAAAGATATACAGAAAGTGACCAGTGCTCGCTAGCCCTACTTGTAAAATAAGCGTATACGTAATGATGATCTCAAATTTGTTCTTATTGTAACTCGTTATTAGATTGCGGGTATTTGAACAGTTGTCTAAATGTAACTTGATTTTTTTACAGTCGTTTTGTAATGATAATCACTTGCATCTTTGTTTTACTTATTTCTAGAAGTACCAAAAAAAATTATGTACTATATATTTTGTTTATTAGCTTTAACTTAGATCGTAGCTCGCTCGTAGCGATCGTAGCGCTCGTAGCGTTTGTAGCGCCTATTCCAACACAGCTTGCACTGATAGATAAGCTATAATTATGGTGACATTTCCAACAGTATCAGAATCTGTTACTAAATTCATACAAAAGTTATGAAACTGAGTCCATTAATTGAAATTAGCTACACGAAAACAAAATTGATTGTCTACCTACTTAATATATCTGTGTAAAATGAATAGGTAGGTACTATATTTTATAATTATAAATAATATATAAATGGCGAAAGTTATTTTTCTAAAATACTGTATTTTACGTAGATACCATCTTATGAGTTAAGCATCAAAGAACTCTATAATGTTATAAGCAAATTACCTTCAGAATTAAAAAAAATAATTTATGTAATTTTCAAATATATTAAATACCAAAATTATGAAAAAAAAAATCTTTCATAATAATGATCATACTAATTTATTCATCTTGTTTGTTCAATACATTCACAAAAGACACTAGCGCCATCTGTTATGGAGTAGAGGACATATAATATCCATGGACTGTTCGCTGTTACAAAACCATAAAACACAATAGTTTCATATATATTCAAACAATTTATTTGTAGTCACGCCACAAATAAAATTTAAACGACCAAAACGTTTCGGTTAAATTAAATTCGAATCCATTTACAATGTTGTACAACAGCAAATCACAATCAATTTGCCACGTAGCGTCTATTCACCCCTTTAGCATTGTGGCTTCCCCCAAACACAAGTGAGACAATATGGCAACGCTGAGTCTGTGTCACGCCGACTTCTCGCCTCCTCGCGACACTGTAATCGAGGGGGACGAACAACCTTTGTCATCCTACCCCGCAAAACACTGCGAACAATAACCGACCCTAACTTTTACGATCAAAGTTGAAATTCACATGCCACAAAATCTGCAAGTATCATAAATTTTATGGCATTTTAATACAGCCATAACACCATAACAATAATAGGGTAAATGTTTTGGTAAGCCATAAATAAATTGAATTATGTCCCGCTGAGAGGAGACAAATTCGGCAACGCATCATTTTATGACGTTAATAAAACACATTTTGTGACAATCTGCAGGAAGAGGACAATTAATAAATTATTTTCAGGTGACTATTTCACAGACTTTGGCTTCGAAAATTGTTTCAAAGCATTTATATCTGCTAGAATTCCAATAGTAGGTAAATATTGTGTGACTACATGTAAGTACCTAGGTATATATGTAGAATACATACATACCTAAATACTGTCTAGCTGTAAGTTACCTAGTCCTACCCTAAAATTATAAATTAAAATAAAAAATTAAATATTTGTTGAACAGTTTTTTTTATGAAGGTGTTATCAATTCGACTTGGCTTCGATTACCGTAGCACGAAGATTCTAATAAGTAATAGCTTAATTATTTGTGGTCTTACACAGTTTACGTTAGGTACTTATGTCCATCAATCTAGGATCCATCTCTGACTTTGGGTAAATTGCATTGGATTGAATTTCCCATACAAAATAGTAATAGCTGTGATTAAAAACTTCCTTTGAAAGGTCAAAAGGGTTAACAAATATATGAATAGATACTTTCTATGGCCATGAATTATAGTAAGCCGAAATTTAAAATTAACTAGAAAATTCTTGTGCCTAGACAATGCAAGCTACGTCAAGTGAACGGACGGCCGAGCAAGGCACGACAGAAAACAATCGCAGTGTTTGCTCGCTTCGCCTAATGGCCCATTAGCCGGCCGTACACGCGAACTCAACTTTGTTTTACTTGACACATAACAATATAGAATTAAAGCAATTATTGGGTGCAGTTTTGCTAGTATCTTACTAGTAAAAATATAACTACTACGGTACGTAAGTACCTACTGTGGGTGTATACTAGGCAGATTATTAAGTTTTTGAGATCGGATACGTTACAGGAAGGAAGAATATTTATTATTGCCACCAAACAAAAAACAAAAACTAAACATTTAACAATAACAATTAACGGAAGTTAAAATTATTAAATTAAATAACGTTTAGCGGGAAATTTATTTGTGCATAAATTAAAGAAAATCGAAGTTCGTGCTGTTATTATTTCTTCTTGAAATTTGCGTCTTGGAGAGGTATATCAGTCTAGATGTTGCAGGCGCTGCCATCTGAACGGCCGGCGCGGGCGCGGGCACGGCGAGGGTTCGGCACCAGCCATATTCTCTTAGAACTAGTCCTATGGATTTTCATCTTCTTTTTACTGATAATTACCTAGGTGATTCTAGATATGTATAATTAAGGTTAAATACATAATTATACCTACCTAGGTATTTATAATTTTATTATAGATCTACTCTATACTCTTCAAATAAACTATAAGCACAGAATGGGTACACGATGCGATATAATTATACTAAATGCAAAACTTATTTTTATTTCGTTTTTATTATGATTGTGTATTGAGTATTTAAAAATAATATTGGATTACCATAGGTATACTAATAAAGTACCACTATTATAGTAAGTATAGTCCAATGGGATATGGGATGGGATAATTTATAAGTTTTAAAACGTTTAACAATAGCAATACCACACTATACCCACCAAAACAAAACCATATTTATTTTCCCAAAGCAACCATAAAAGGAACTGTTAAAGTTTAAATATGTACTTGTAGGTGAAACAATAAATCGACGGGATTTATGCGGGCGCTATAAATGTCTTCCCGAGTAAAAGTAAAGTGTGAAGTGTTGTTAGCGGTTATATTGCACAAACGTGGGATATTTATTTAAGAGGCAGCGAGCGAGCATTGCGGACTACGCAAACTGAGCACTCCCAACGGAAATGGGCCAAGACTAATGTGGCTGTGAAGTGGCCACCCACCGCACAACAACCCTGTGCGAGGGTTGAACATACTGCGGGAATTTATCAGAAATCAGTAAGATAGTAATGGTTCTAATAGCTTATGGTTCTTCTTTAGCGCAGGATTTACAATATCCGTTTTCATTACTTGCAACATTGGATACCTACCTTCTTGGAGTGGAAGTAGACCGATCTTGATATACTTGATACTCGTCTGTTGAAAATGATTAAAAAATCATAATGTTAAAGAATGCAAAACATGCCCATTATATTTATAGTTACTATCCTCATAAAACAAAATGAAGGCTTATCAAAATTGTGAAGGGAATTCGCGTAAATGGTTCAGTGGATCGTTTCGATCGAGGCTTTTACGAGCTTGTAGCTTTAGTGAGAATTTAGTGAACCAATATTTACTGGGCACGGGTGAATGTTGCCACTTCTCCCTGCAAATGTTCCGGAACCCTCCGGAAATAAAGTGAGCGGCAATTTGCTCGATTACTTACTTTAGATGAAATATTTGCGCTATCGTAACACTTGGATTTGGTACTTTACGAGAAATTGATATGAATGGCTTAGGGAGAACCAAATTCTGCGCTCATTCTTCGCCTAAACAAATTACAAATTCTTTTGGAAGAACAAATTCCGCTAATTTATGGTTTCACCGCTGTTTATTTTTAAAGATCTCATTTAGAGATTATTATATTAACCTCTTTCACTTTATCGTATGGTTGATAAACAACCTAGTGTCAGAGTTTAAAACTTTAAACCGCGTCTGACATGGTTTGAAACAGCGTTGAACAATCTCCCAGGTGTGCTGGTTTCCTCACTATGTTTTCCTTCACCGTTTTAGCAAATGATCATTAATTTCTAAAACACACATGAATCCGAAAAGTCAGGGTTGCATGCCTGGGTTTCGAACCTACGACCTTTGACTATACCACTAGGCTATCACTGCTTAATAAACCTATCATTCTACTTACCTACCACATTAAAAATAATTCATAAGAAGGTACTTTCGTACTTTCAGTACTGGTTTATTTATAATTATGTATATTTTATTCATTGTATTACTATAATTAAGAATAATGTAATAGCACATTTTTTATTCTCACCCATAAACTTAATATGTAAAGCTATTACGCTGTCAAGGAAAAATAATTATGTTTTGTATACGTTGCTGTTTTACATCTAAGGATTGATAGTCCGTCGTAACAAAAAGTGAGATGTATTTGAAACGTAGTAGTAAAATAAGTGTAACTTACACATGCGCAGACAATTTTAATTAACATTGCATGTATGTGTGGTACGATGTGTTTATTCATTAATATAATGAATGAGTTTGTAGCAGTAGGTACAGGAGCTCGCCTGTAATTATGTTACATTAGCTAACATTATCGCTTACTGTACGCAATCAATATAATTCAATGTCGTTTGAGAAAACTACTGCAGTATGAAGCTACTGATGACCACGTTATCTACACTTAAACCTATAATGGATAAACATGTTATTTATTTGTTATGTAATTGTATAGCAATATCTTTTGTACCTATTTAGATATATTTATCTATTGAATCAAAATGTTCAAGTAAGGTAAATTTTAATATCCTACTTAAAGGCTTATTAAATAAATATAGATAGGTACTTTCATTAACCATATGACTTCAGCCCTATACGAGGAGTGATCATTTGATCAATCTTTCGATTTCTAGGCTATGAAATATATCTTTAGCTAACTAATCTTTTTTGCGCTTGTGAAAAGACCAAATCTTGGTTCTGGTCTGGTCATTTCTGTGAACTTAAAGGGTATGCGCCCTGTGCCTGGGGATCGATGGCACCGGCCTAATTATGGCACTGGTGGCGACTGATGCTGAAGAAACACGAAGACTTTTTAGTACATATCCTAATTCTTGTAGGTATCATATCATTCGTTATCATCAACTAGGTTGATATCTGCCTGCCTACATTTTAAGACTACCCCTTATATTTTGCTACCGACGACGACATGACTCAGTAACTGTTTAACTCTTACCAATTCGCAGTGAGGCCAATCTCAACAAAATCTGCAATTTTCATAAACATTGTACTAAGGTTATAAAGCATGAAATTATATCTAATAATGACTATTGCATATTGTAACTTCTTCAATTAAATGGGTATAAATGTCACATTATTATACTCCCAAGTAATTCAAAGGATAGCCTTGTGGTAGTGACCGTTGACTGGCAAGTCAGAGGTCTCGGGTTCAAACCCAAGGCGCGCACCTCTGACTTTTCGTAAGTTATGTGCGTATTATAAATTAAAATTAATTATCACTCTCCGTGCCTCGGATAGCACGTTAAGCTGTTGGCCTCGGCTGTCAATTGTAGATCTTTGACAGTCGTTACGGGTAGTCAGAAGCGCAAAAGTCTGACAACCAGTCTTACCAAGGGGTATCGTGTAACCCAGTATCTGGGTTGTGGAGGTCTGATAGCCAGTCGCTCCATGTAAAACACTGGTATTCAACATAGTTGGGAAAAGACTAGGAAGATGAAGTAATTCAAAGGACTTGGTTTATGAACCCTACATTCAATAACTTTACATTAGATTTACAAACTTTACCAAATTTACCTAGAATATTTTTGAAACTCCGTACGTAAAACATGATCACACAAAATCTAGCCGACAAGTACCTAGCTCATAATTTCAAATCTACTGTTTTTGTAACGTATAGCGTAGCGTTATATTGTAGCCCGTGTCACTCATGTGGTAGGTAGCATTCCAATTATGTCAAAATATTGAACAATTCATCCTACAACCTAACAGTTAGCTCCGCATCACTTTTCCACCGCAGCCGATGAAACAAAGGAAGCAACGTGTGGTTGCGCTCTCCGTCTGTCCATCATTAGGAGTTATTAGTAATAACTCCATACACCTAAGAAAGTACAATAACGCCAAAGTGACGTCCTTGCGGTTTGAAGAGGAAACTCCCTTTGAGACTGCTAATAATTCTATCAATAGGCGCATGGCTGCGGTTGATGTGGTAATCGCGAGTCTAGAAAATGTATGGAATGCAGCCTTTGGAAGTTTCTATAACAATTGACACAGGAAGAGGTTTCAACCGACAGCCGAGCCATTTATTGCGGTTTACGTCGGTTACACTACGTGTAATTTCCTCGTTGTTGTTTAGCTTCGTATTATATTTAATTGTATTTTTGTACCTTTGGAGTGTTATTATTAGCGTCCTTTAATATTTTTACTTTTGCATTCTTGTTGCGAATTACAATGTGCCACTTTTGTGTGTTGATGACGTGTTCTTTTAATAGGTTTTAATACTTTTAGTAAAAATACAAGAAGAAACAGAACACAGAACAGAGGTAAGCAGGTATTTTTTTTTTTTTTAATATGCCCATATTAGAGATTCCGCTAGTACTTACCTATGTACGGTCTTTAGTAAAAAAGAAAAAGAGAGCAAGTAAGTAACATGACTAGGTATACCAGAGATTTCTCCAGTATGTACCTACACTACTGACTACGTATTTAGTCACCTCTGTCGACAGTATACCTGTTAACGTTGATGATGATGATGTTGATGCATTTCACTTTTGAGAGTTCTGTTAGGGTTCTTTTAGTTTTGACATGTTCGTCTGTCTGTTTCAGCTATATTACTCGCTGGATATCAACTTATTTAAAGAGGTCAAAAAGTAGCTCCAGCTTAAAGTAGGTACCTACTGCTCAATCTATTCAGTAGGTAGATATGCCAAACTTTTTAGCAGATGTTTCTGCCATGCATTCGGTATAGTACCTATTCTTATATAGGTACCTGCCTATACTATAGCTACCAAAGTTCAGTCTGAACTGAATAATAAGACAAAAGTGGACATTCAATACCTATAACATACAAAAAGTCAGAGGTGCGTGCCTTGGCTTTGGATTCGAACCTGGAACCTCTGAGTGTAGTGAAATAATTTGGTCAGTCAATTAGTGTTCGCCGAGTAAGCCAGATTGCAGGTATCTTATCTAATCAGCGTATATTTATTGTGCAATAATTTATGTTCAAATATGATTTACCTAAGTGTGTTTCTGTGTTCAATTTATTGTAGGTAGGTATGTATTTTATTATGGTGAAGTAATTATTTATTAAGTAGGTATTAATAGTAAGTAATAATATTATTACTTATTAAGTAATAATTTAATTAAGTATTGTATGTATTTTATTAAGGCGAATTACTAAGATAAATAAATGTGTTGCTAATGTGTTGTTCTTTTAAGTATCTACTGAGGTCAATGACACATAAGTATAATTCGTACCTACGCCCCTAAAAAGAACAACAGGCTTTTGTAACACAATATATCTGTGAATCACACAAATATGTGACCCGCGAATCGGACCAGCGCCACCAAACACCGAAGTCAAATTGCTTAACCGCTACGTCAATCGTGTTATCAATAAATAATTTGTCGACATCGTGCATGTTTCACTTTACAAATATCCGATATCGAGGTGCTCTATGGTCATAGCACCGGGGTGATTAAGCAGCGATTAATGTCCTTTAGCTAGGAAAAGGCCTTGTCTCACAATTCGATGTGGAAAACATTATTATGTCACCGGTGATAAACCTTTGACTCCCGCAAAGACGCGATGATAACAAATTTATTGATTTCCTTTTGTGTATAATTTCTCGGTGTATCAAAGAAGGTGGGCATAAATATAATTATTCATTTTATAAAAAAATATATTTATGTTTTAATATTTACCTTTTGCAATTATTATTGCCATCTATCAATTCAAAAGACAACTATAATTTCATCTATTTCATGATAGATGGCAGTCCATTTTAGTCCTTCTACTGCATAACAGATGTCTACAATTTAGTGAGTGTCTGCAAAAATTAAGGGCGCCACTAGCGCACTTTACTTACTACATCTAAAAATTACCAGTGATTTAGTCCTAACATATTTCTATGAAGAGTTTTTTGTTGTTAATTATAATCAAATGAATCATTTTTATGATAATTTAGTACTCACAATTATGAATTGTAGTGTGAAAAGTGCGCCAGCAGCGCCCCCAATTTTTCCAGACTCTTTTTTGCCAAGCTGTACTTGTAAGATGCTGTCGTTATTAAAATTACTCTATATGTGATACTCGTAAGGTAAGAATCGCTAGCACCCAGCGAACGTAGCGCTAACCTCGCCCCTACGCACGTAGCATCGTTCAAAGCATTTTGTTGGCAAAATGGTGCACCCATGGAGCAAAAATGTTTGCCTTCTCCCAAGGATGCACCGTTATGTCTGCGATTATGCAATACTTCGTACAGCTTGGCAAAAAAAAGTCTGGAAAAATTGGGGGCGCCGCTGGCGCACTTTTCACTCTACAATTCATAATTACAAGTTATTTAATACTTACATATTTCTATGAAAAGTTTTTTGTCATTAATTATAATCAAATTAATCTTTTTTATGATAATTTAGTTCTCACAAACCTAATTGTTAAGATTTTTATTTATTTTTTTAGTTACAGCTGTCACCGCCTCAGACTCACACTTTTTTAATATTGGCAATTTGGCAGACGGCAATTGACAACTTGACACTGACATTCGGAAAAATTAACGCAATCAGCTGTTTAGCTACAAAAATAAAATTCAAATAACCTCAAAATTTCTAATTTATTTAACGTACTGATTTCGATTTGGCTTTCGCTGTCTATGCGAACCTATTAGGATGTCTTATTCACGGTTTTTATTTTCACGGCAAATATTTTCAGCTGAAAGACTCAATTTGATTCGTCGGTGTTATTCACAAAATGTTGTTAACTTAGCCGACCCTGCTGTTCAATCTTACCTAAGATATTTGTTATTAGAACATGATAGTCTCTACTCTCGATCAAGAAGATCACCGCTTGACGTTAAACGGCTTACTAAAATTAAACCAATTGTAGTTGTTTTAGACCAGAGAGTAGCTTTATTTGACTGCATTGAGTCACTTAAAGAACTTAACAGAAAGAAAGATCAAGATGAAGATATGAAGAAAATGATTAAAGAGGAAGCTAAGTTATATTTGAAACGTTTGAAGGAAGTAGATGGTGAGTTACAGTCAGTACTGTTGGAGCCACAGCTGGAGGAAGGGGGCGTGTTGCTGGAAGTGACAGCGGGCGCTGGAGGACAGGAAGCTATGATATTCGCGCGCGAGCTCTTTGAAATGTATGAGTCATATGCCAATTACAAAGATTGGGAAATAAACATTGCATCTGTTGAACTGTCCGATATTGGAGGCGTCAGGAAAGCTTCTATGCTTATCAATGGTTTAGGTGTGCCTCAACTGATGAGAGTCGAGGCGGGTGTGCACCGCGTTCAAAGAGTCCCAACAACTGAGAAGAGTGGACGAATTCATACAAGCACTGTATCAGTAGCAGTCCTTCCTCAGCCAACTGATGTAGAAGTGAATATACCAGAGAAAGACGTTGTAATTGAAACCAAACGAGCCAGTGGCGCTGGTGGCCAACATGTGAATACTACTGATAGTGCTGTCCGAATTGTTCATACTCCTACGGGCACTACAGTGGAGTGTCAGGAGGGCAGATCACAAATAAAAAACAAGGAGATTGCAATGCAAAAGCTGAGAACACTGTTATTGGAGAAACAGCAGCAGGAACAGGCATCTAAGATTGAGAGTGAGAGAAAATCACAGGTATGCCATAAATATAAACCATTTTATTAGTTTTAATTCTACCTCTAATAACTCGGCCTGTAGTGTTACACTTCATACAGTATATAGTAGTAAAGTAATAAGTAAATTATTTAAAACTATTTATAAATAAATCTATTTTCATATTGCATAGGAAATTTCTGATGCAATGATGCAGATGTATAATGTGATCTTAATTATGGCGAATGTATGTTATTCAATATGCCAGGATAATAGGAGATGAATATAAATTTTTGCACAACCTTTAGTTATTATTTGGATAAGAACAGGAAGATGTGTAATCTATATAAATAAAAATATATTGCCACATGTTTGCCCACGCATCACTTGAAATCGGCTAGACTAATTTTGCTATGACGTTTGTTTGTATAGGTTTAAGTGGGTTCATAGATGGTTCATTCACAATTGGTCCTAGTTGGTGGTGCTACGATCAGGTTAAATTAGAACTGTGGGTGGGGGCAAAGCTGCGCGAGGGTCAGCAAGTATTTGATAAATGTTTAAGATTGCCTCAAAACATGTCTTTTTGGATTGTCTTCAGGTTGGCAACAGCAACAGAAATGAGAAGATTCGAACATACAACTACCCTCAGGATCGAGTGACTGAGCATCGTGAAGGGGGCGGTACTGTGCATAACCTGGAAAGTTTTATGGAAGGAGGGGGAGCACTGGAAAATATGCAAGTAGCTTTGCTAAAGCAACAGAGATACCGAGAATTTTTGGAGGAAGTTGCCCTGGTCTCTGAAAAAACAAAAAGAGAGTCTAGTTCAGCCGAAGCTGAGTCTGGTTCAGCCAAAGCCGATTCTGGTTCAGCCAAAGCCGAGTCTAGTTCAACCAAAGCTGAGTCTGGTTCAGCCAAAGCTGAGTCTGGTTCAGCCGAAGCTGAGTCTGGTTCAGCCAAAGACGAGTCTGGTTCAGCCCAAGCCGAGTCTAGTTCAGCCATAGCCGAGTCTGTTTCAGCCAAAGCCAAATAATGTATCATGTATTTTAGTGTCTGTAAATATATTTAGGTTAATATAAGGTCTCACTTTATCAATGCAAATTAAGAGGTAGATCTATAGTAAGAGTCCTATAGATCTACCTCTTATTAATTTGTAGTTGTAAATGCTTTGTAGAAAAAAAAAACATTAAATTATAAAAGTATAGACCTTATACACATAATAATTGTTGAGTATTCCATTATGTGTTAAATTTAATACAAATGTTAAATCCATTCAAATGTTTTTGTTAGTTTTCACAAGATTTGTATTAAGGCTGGTATACATTGAATCAGTATTTTAATCCATTACTGCGATCCAGTGACGCTGGGTTGTTACTGTACCAATGTGAACACATTTCAATCCACAGTAACCAGCACTCGAGACTGGATTAAAATTTGTTTACATTGATCCGGTCACGCAGTATTACGACATAATTCATAAGGCATCTGGTTCATGCCGAATATGTCGTGCTTTTTTCGTCTACCCCGTTTCATTTTGTAAAATGTAACTGTCAAAATCACGTTACGCAACCACCCAAAGCTCGAGATGATGCTACCATGAAGCATATGCTCCATGGATGCTACCATATGCAGGAATCTTGACCGAATTAAAATACAATATAATTATTGTTGTAACGTCGCGGTTACTACAATAATTATATTATTTGGAATTATCCGAATATAATTCGCTATAATAAACATGATTAAAATTCGCAAAAGTTTAAAACTTTGGACAAATAGTGGTGTGTTAGTGACTATGTGAGTTTTAAAACATACCTGCTTAAATTTAGGAAGTTTTATCTTCACAAGCAGTACCGTAACTAGGGCGGCGTCAAGAAGGAGGGCGCAGGCCCTTGAGGGGCGGGCGCAGAAACAACCGAAAGAAAAAAACGCTTACGAGCGTGATTTGAAACCGCGACCTACTGGGTCCACAGTCCACAGGGTATATTTATATATTAATTTGAATATCCAAGTCACTCTGCCTCTTTTTTCTTTTTGCAAAGTTTCTAACTAGTTTTCGCATATAATTATTTAATAAGCTAACGTGTAAAAAAATCACAAAAATAGTGTTTGCATCTTGGAAGAATTATCTATCATACAGACAAAAAAAATTCCTCCAAGGCTCGCATACCTAGCACCTGTGCATAAATACTTTATAAAAATGTTTTTGAAATTATGTAATGTCTAATTTAAAAAGTTTCAGAAACTGTCTAATTTGACAATAGACAGCAGAAGTGATGATCCTTCGGTTTTTATTATATTTATTTTTATAGATTTTATGTATTTATATATACCTAAGTACTTATTATAAAAGGCTTGGTAGACAAAAATGTTATTCTTTAGGCAATTAATTACAGCTGATAAACTGAATTTGCTTCATAGATGCTACTCGCAAAGTGGATTAAATTTTTCCGACCCAGCAATTCAAACGTATTTAAAAAAGTTATTGCTTGAACATGATAATCTGAACTCTAAAACAAAAAAAACATTCAATGAATCGAAACGCCTGTTTGAAATGAAACCAATTGTAAATGTGCTGATGAAAAGAATGTACATTTTGCATGATTGCGTAGTGTCTCTCAAAGAGCTTCAAAAACAGCAGGGAGAAGATCACTTAGTTAATAAAATGATAAAAGAAGAATCTCTAATATATTTGAAACGTGTTGGAGAAGTGGATGGTGATTTATGGTCAATACTACTGGAGCCGCAATTAACAGATGGAGGAATTCTATTAGAAATCGCAGCGGGTGCTGAAGGAGAAGAGGCTATGCTATTCGCTCGCGATTTATTCAAAATGTACGAATCATACGCTAAATACAAAGACTGGGATGTTGACATCGCATCTTTAGAAAGATCTGACATAGGAGGCTATAAAAATGCTTCCATGCTCGTTGAAGGTGTTGGTGTGCTAGAAATGATGAAGATGGAGGATGGTGTGCACCATGTCCAGAGAGTCCCTGCAACTGAGGAGAATGGACGGATTATGACCAGCACAGTATCAGTTACAATTCTGCCTCAGCCTTCTGAGCTTGAAATGAGTATTCCAGAACGAGACATTATTTTTGAAAATAAAGAAGTAATTATTGGCAGTGACAAACGCGTGAAATCAACCATTAGTGATATCCGTATTGTTCATACTCCTACAGGCATAGTGGTAGAGTGCCAAGGCTGCAGGTCACAAATAAAGAACAAAGAGATAGCAATGCAAAAGTTGAAAACACTTTTATTGCAGAAACAACAACAGGAAAAACCCGATTCTTCGAGAAACTTACAGGTTTGTTTTCTTAATATTATAGATTACAAGTAACTCATAAGTAGGTAATTCAACATAAGCAGTTATTTCTTCTTCGTTGGGTCCTGACCATATAGGACAGCATGTTATCCAGTTATGTCCAGGCTGTTCTGTAATTTCCTAAGCGGATAGATGTCTGTGTATTATTGTTTCATTCATCATATCCATCCACCGAGATGGAGACCTACCCCTAATACTCCATAGTTTTTTCAAATAGACTTCTAACTCCCGCTTTGCTACGTGTCCGAAGTATTTTAGGAGACGTTGCATCGTGTCTTGATTCCAAATTCGGTCAAAATAAATGTAGTCGTTCTTTGTGCAGTCCAGAGTATGCCCAACATTCTGCGCCAGTACCACATTTCAAAAACATCCTAGAACAAACTCGTGCTATCAGCTTTTTGAAATGTACAAGAAATTGGAGTAGACAAACGCATAAATCGCACTTTACAATATTTGTTCTGCTTAATCTTCCTCCTCCTTTAAATCCTTTATTTTTTGCTTAGTCCTCGCCTGACCACTTCCGCCTCTCAAAGTCTCAATCCTCCGATCTCAATCATCATGTAAAATGATCCTAGATTTACAAAACTGGTCACTGTATCTAAGTTGCTCAACTCGAAAGTCCTTTTTATTTAGGTATATTCCAATATGAAGTAAGATATTCAGATATTGAAATCGTTTTTATTTTATTCTTTCAGAATACTTTAGTAAACAAAATTCGAACTTACAACTACCCTCTGGATCGTGTGACGGAGCACCGTGAAGGAGGTGGTATTGTACATAACCTACAGGATTTTATGGAGGGTGCTGAAGCACTAGAAAACATGCAAGATCGTTTACTGAGACAACACAGACACCAGACGTTATTAGAAGAAATTAATCAGTTCGTTGAGAAAGGACCTAAACAACTTTAGTAAAAAATATATTTTGATTTTAGACTTAAACATGTTTGTCCCTACTTTATAACAGTTATATTATTGTTACTTTTTAAACTAAGTAAAAAACAAAAAAAAAATTGGTAACATTATATTTCAATTAATATTTTACAAAAAAAAATGAGAGAATATTTACCTCTGTAGTACTTTGATATCTATCTTAAATGTTTTTGAAATATGGTTTGAAAACTTAACTCAAATTAACTAATTATATTAATTGAATGCTGGTCATCTTTAGTTTTTATCGTTTAGGATAAACCAAAACTGATTAAATGGTAAATTATGAACAAAATATTTCACTATTTAGTTTAGTTACGGAGGGAGTAGGATTTAGCTCATTAACCTCAGCATTAAATTTTTCCAAGATTAAAAAATCTTGTAGGATACACGTACGTCAAATAAAATAAAAGTTCAGGTAGTAAATAAAAAAAATATTATAAAGGCCGAGTACCTAAGCTTGTAAACGTATTTACGTAAATTAAAAACCTTGAGCTAGGAGGCGTTCGATAAAAGAATGCGTTGCGCGTTGTGGAGACGCACGTAATATACGGTAACCGAGCGCCCGCTGGAGAAATGTTATACAAAGCCCCCTCCGAAGAACCTAAACTATTCAGAAATAAAATAAAAATAATCAGAACTAATACATTAGTTATTCTTATTGTTATGATGCATAGTATTTCATGTTTTATTTGTGTAAGCATTAGAAGTATTGTAATATTTTTATTTAAAGAAACGGACATTTGTTATAATAATATTTATTTTGTACCAAACAAACAATCCACATTTTCAGTTAAGTAAATATTTCATATCTAACAAGTATTACGTAAATGACAGAGATTCAAAATACTAAATTTTAATAATAAAGATAAATAATATTACAATTAAGAACAAATAAAGTACATAAAACTAAAATCTCATGTTTTTTTTTTTGTTTGATTGCTGCGGTACCTACACCTTATAAAAGGTTCCATGACTTTTTAAAATAATTACGAAAAGGACGGACCAAATAACATTAAATATGTATTAAAGAGGAAAACTGAAAAATTACTAATTGGAAATATTAAACTATGCAAAAGCCAATTCTTTAAAAAAGCTAATCTTAAAAAAAGATATTTTACTTCACATTAATTTTTATCTCACCTCATGCTTACGAGGGAAATTCAATAGCTGATATGAATATATTGCTTCCTATTGTGGCACAACGGGAGCATACTCTAACATTAAAAATTTTGATATGTGGGAATGACATGTACTTTTTATTTTCCTACCTACACTAAAAGCAGAGATCATTAAATGGTAACAATTATTATTACTATCAACACAAATATGACTAACAAGTAATAACACAAATATAGAATACTAAGTAATAGGTACGTAATTACTTATTATTACTTTTTTATAATTTGTATCGGCTAAAAACAGAAATAGGTATTTTGAATAAACTATGACAAATCTCAACAAAACTTAGATTCTATTTTTGTTTAAATAACTTGAAACATGCAATGAAGACACCATTAATTTATCTTTGATTATTATCATCAGCGTCGTGGAGTATGACCGGTTCTGTCTCACCTCTCATCACGATTTATAAGACCTTTGCCCAGAAATACCTAGTAGTGATTTTAATATTTATGACAAGTCCTATCCAAACATTTGCAAGATACTTCAACAAATCGGTAAGTATTATCTTTTATGAGACTTATATGATGGACCTACGATGCAACGACGCGCCTCGGTCGACCGATTCATTGGCTACTTGTAACCCGCTTATTGTGTCTCAATATTTCTTATTTACGCTAGACAGTATCGAAGGATAAGAAGTAAACTCAATGAAAACCATGTCTTGCTGTTGCCTGGTAAACTGCCACGTCCACACATATCGATGTTGCTTTCCTGCAATAAAATGAATTAGTAAAAATATATTTTATTTCATGTCTAAAAACAACATCTATCTTTATAAAACTTTCAAGGCCATATGCTTTGGTTTATATACCTACCGATAATGGTTTTAGGAATTCGGGTCGGAGTGTCCTATCAAATATTTGTTCAAATATGATCACGATACTCATAAATGGATTCAAGGTCAAGGTTACTTACTTCTGAATGATTCCTGATACAAGATGTGGGTTGCTTTCTATATAAGGGATGCATATGCTTCAAGCATGGCAGTGATTCATTGTAGTTGACCTCCGTGGCATCCACGGACATGGCAGCCACCTCTTCGTGTGGACAGTTGCCGTCCACCACTATCATCAACATATTCGTGTAATTTACATGCTGCACGTAAAA
Organism: Protodeltote pygarga; assembly: GCA_936450705.2. Taxonomy (NCBI): domain Eukaryota; kingdom Metazoa; phylum Arthropoda; class Insecta; order Lepidoptera; family Noctuidae; genus Protodeltote; species Protodeltote pygarga. The sequence goes on along the minus strand of OW388249.2, from coordinate 4,858,343 downwards.
TGGACGACCACACTCTGTAACTGGTTTGTTCAGCTTTTCGTCTAAGTTACTGTAGTCTAATTGATACAAATACATCTCTCTGTCGCAGGGAGTTGGTCGTGTTCTGTTTATCAGAACTAGTTTTTCAAAGTCTCGTTCCAGTACTCGCACGTTTGAAGGTTTCGACATGTAAGGGTCATCGGTTTCTTCATCATTCTCGTAGCTCTGGTACGCCACTGTATGCAGAATTACAATGTTAGACCACAGCATAGAATTTTAAAGTCCATGCACGAGCCAAGATAAGAATGAAGAAGTAATAATATTACAAATAAGAATAAATGTAGATCAGAAATATATAAGAAACATGCTCAAGAAAAAAAAAAATCTGAGATAAGTACGTAGGCACTGTATTGTGGTGATGATTAATATATTAGAAAACAGCAGTTTATACAAAATTATAAGAAATTTTTAAAGATGAATAATAGAATGATTTAAATAAATAATAGATCGATATGCAGCACGCATGGAAAAAAGAAAAATATATTTTAAAAAAGATTTTAGTAAAACAACAGACAGATAGTTAAAATTTATAAAGAGATCTTGAAAATATATATGTTTTTTGGCATTTTTATTTTGTTACCTGAAAAGCAAAAATATACAATGCAATATATTGCCGTCTATGTTTTGGCATATTAAATACCCGAAATATCGACCGAAGAGCACGCTTTTATTTACGTCGGCTAGGGTATTTTTAGGGTATTGTATGTACCTATGATTAAACCACGTAGATTGATCATCTGTAAAAGGCACTTAATCTACCAACATGCATATTTCAGGAAACTATTTGCACGCCTATTCGTGTTCCAAACTCTAAGGTTTTCAAGACGTACAAAATAATTATATTATTCCAAAGCCGCGCTGAAGAGTTTCAAAGCAGTCGGTCTTCGTGGATGCCTACCTACTGATTTGCAGTAAACTTTGTACGGCCCGAAACCATAGACTTAGAACAAGATTATGCCACAATCTACTAAAGAATAAAACTATGGTACCTATATACCTAAATACTAATATAGGTAACTAAGTGTTGGTGACTATTTGTCGAGACGTGCTACTGTGCTCGCTCTACATGTAACTCACCAGTGGGTGTAACATACTCTGAAAAAAGATGGAGTCATTACTACTTTAAATAGAAATATCTAAGTCCAATTGTTGACTCCATTAATGAATTTTGCTTTTGCTACAGATGTTGTGAGAACAGATAAGAATAGTAATGTTGGGTGCAGTTCAATCGTGGTGCTCACTCGCATGCACCCAAAATAACTTTCGTGGAAACAAATCCAAAGTGACGTGTTGAAGTTTTTGTTACACACTGACTACTACGTGTTAGCTTGTCTTAGTTCAAATATGCATTCTATTGTTATATGTAATTATTTTCAATCTGCTAACATATTTTCATTTCTTATAGTCAAGAGATTCCATGCACAGAAACATTGACAAGCACAAATCGTCTCACATATGTATTGTACTCAGTTAGACAAATAGCCGTTCTACGTAGATGAGAAAACCGTCGTCTGTCGTGCACGTTGTCATGCAAATTTGACAGAGCATGCCGACAACGCTCAAGAGCAACATTGACTGAACAGAAATACTTCGTCCACAACATTTAGCTTAAGAACTTTTATTTGTTATCGATTCATATTAATTCTATTCTCACACAGGTATGAATTCAGGAGTTTAGGAATTTAGTTACTTACCGTCGTCGAAGGAGTAGCTGGACGCTTGTGCCAAACCTGTGGTTATGGAGTTGTAGAACCATACAGTAGTGGCCAGGAACCACGCCATTACGAGACGCAAGTTTTCAAATGGCTGGAAAATAAGAACAAATATTTACATTGTCGTTAAATAATGTTTCTCTTAAAAAAGATTTAATAATTTAACCAAAATATAATTATTTAATAAGAAAATTTGAAAAAAATATCTATTTTACCAAAATATCTATTTTGGCCACACTGAAATGTAGAAATTGATTACATACTTATATAGTTTTATTTCATTTAAATTCAGTATTCCCTAGCTTTACAAAAAAGCTACGAATTGCTCTATTCAGATAAGTTACAATAATAATGTTGTATAAGCAATGTGTTAAAAGTAAGTTACCGTTAAGAGCATTGTCGCAGGGTTTGTAGTTTTCTTCTCCCTGAAGCAGACAGCCTGATAGTCTACGATATGCACAGCCTTGTACACTTCATCTTCAACAAGTCTTGTCATAATGTCCGGCCGAATCTGCAAACAATAAATAACCTAGATGTATTGTTTTGCAACATTCAAGCAGGATTAGGCGCTAACCGTTAGAGCAAAATTAGGTAAGTATGCGAATTTAAAATGGAAACATGGGATCCATCACATGTAGAAACGTATAAATAAAACAATATTTAAGTAGAAAGCAACAGCGAATAGCTTTTTTTATAGGTTATTGTCTAGCTAGCCATTAAAACTGTTATTTCTTACCCTGCCAAAGAACTGTCCCGTTTGATTGGAATCCTCGCTGACAACTATCCAACCGTTGCTATCTACCAAGTAGCAGTCCCAATTATCAGATAAACACGTCGTGCACTCTTTGTTGTGTTCACACTGGAAGTTAAGTGAAGAAATAAATAGGTGATGATGAGATGGGAAGTAGGTAAACTTGATATAACAAAAATCAAATTAGAATGTAATCGTAGTTTAATTAATCGTAGTTTACATAAGATGATAAACGCTCCCTGTCTATCCTACCAAAAAACCATAATTCCTTAGCGACAATCGCTCGTTTTGGTACTTAGTTTAAAAAAATGAGCGATTGTCGCTCGTACCAACATTTTTACGTGTTATGCCCAAAAAGAGATCGTGAGATAAGCTTGACTCCTACCTCTGAAGGATCAAGGGTCTCATATCTATTTAGAATTGTATTAATGAGGGAAGGAAGGTTTTGCCCTGCTTATGATTATTATTTACGGACTTAAAAAAAAAAAATGGATTTGTCACTCACCGAGGACGTAATATTATCAAACCATTCACTAAGTCGTTCATGTTTGAACTGAAAGCCGACTACAGCAGCGGGTGCCTTCCTGTGCCCGTCACCGTGGAACACTGCATGAGAAGCCGTGACCATCGCCAGGCTGACGTTGAGAGGGAACTTGTCGGTGCTCAGGTCGACGCTGTATACGTAGCTCAGGGGATCCACGTAGTGTTGTTCCACCGCCCGCTGGTACCACGCCTCTTCAATCGAACGGGGCCATTGTTTGCCGAATTCATGCCTATAAAACATCGGATTCTGTGTAAATTTTATATCGGAGGTATTCGTTTTTGATGTAGATATCGCACTTACCTATCTTGGTTCCTGAGATTAGCGTGAGGGGTAAAAAACAAGAAAAATAAACTAAATATTAAATTAACCTCATATTGCAAAATGAGTGCTGGTATTTGTAGAGGCTTACGTGTTGATCGGTACAATACTATTTACACGTCAACAACGCTAAAAAAATATATCTATGTACCTAAGTATAAAAATTAATTATATATTCTAATTAATAATTATGTCAGTGAATTAATTTCATAAGTCAATATTAATTTAATATTAGGTTGACTTTATAACTTACTTGTCATTGTCATGTTCTTTGGGCGGGTGGGTTTGCCAGCGCGTCAAGCCGCTGTGTGTCGACAGGAAAGCCACGATGTAACCGAAGCGTTGAATGAACTCCACCCTGTAGTAAACATTCGTAAACTGTATACCTTGCCTGTATATTATACAGGTATGTAAATTATACACAAAATTATAGAGTGTATAATTTTTTTAGAGTTTCTGTTTATTCAGGACATTCTTAAGATATTTTTTTTAGATCAAAGTCATAGACTCAGTAAATAAAAATTTAAAGCGAATTAAATCGGATCTGCGATGTTTACCATATTTGATAAGAACTGTATGCATTTGGTAGTCATCACATCACACCCGTCCCACATCACAGTATAAAAATCTATGACTTGTAGGAACTGCCTACGAAAATATATTTAAACTTTTTCCTATCCCGTAATCACATATATCTACCTATTTCAGCTAGTGTTCTTTTATATTTTGTCTATTGTCGGGACACAGAATCTGGTAATATTTTATCAACGTATTGCATCTGCCATACCTAATAGCCATTAAAGCTAGGCTTTTTTCTCTCATACATTTGTATAATAAACTATACTTAAACATGATCATAAATAAATATCAATTAAGTCGCGTAGATATTACCATAGTGTACAATTTATACAATACAAACCCATCCATGCTGCATTTTGCTAGTAAATTATAAAAAAATAAAGCATATTATTTTATCCTACAATATTTTTTCATGGCAATTGCAACCAATGCAAGTGCATTGAAATACAGGGTGTTGCTTTAAAGACCAGCCAAATTTTTGGAGGTAAGAAGGTCTATAAAACTGAACAACTTTTCCCAAGGAACATAGGTCGAAATGTGAATACAAAAATGTAACTTCTCATACAAAAGAGAGTCACGTGACCAGTAATTTTGTATGAAAAGTCAATTTTCGATTCGTAGTTCAGTTTCATGGACCTTATTATCTCCTAAAATTTGGCAGGTCTTTAAAGCAACAGGGTGTATAGGTACTGTATAGTCCTAACAAGAATCAATAGAGTAGAATAAGTCTAATCACCTCATAAGATGTTATCTTTAAAAATACCTAAATAAGTACCTAGTTCAAGAATCATGCAATTGTGGTTCCATGTCGAAGGTGTACTTTACCTCGGTAACAATCCGATCACTTTTGTCAATGGGCTATCCGGGTGAAAGTAATAAAATTGTATTCGAAAAATAAATTATATTGTTTGGTTAATTACAATAGATAATTGTTATTTTAAAATAACAAAACAAAATTTAAAAAATACATCTCAGTGAGTTTAATTTCAATTTGAATAAACGGTAGTTTTACAGCTGGGCCACTTTTACCAAATCCTTAATTTGAATTAAATGCCTTAAATATAATTAATTTAACAATATTTTACTTATCATAAATAAAACATTAAAATCAAATTAAAGATTTTGCGTTAAATTGGCCTTAAGTGTTGTAAACTTACCTGTATTTTTTTTTTCAAAACAATACACAAATACGAAAAAATAGTACACTATTATATATACAATTTTTAAACTTTAAAATACTTACGCTTTCTCATCGGACGCGGAGTCTGATATGCTTTTATTGAACCAGGCAGTATTCCTAGCGTCATACACGAGTGCTTGCATCAATCCATGATCGCCTAGTAAAACAATAGGATTAAATATTTGCCACATAATCCTTAACATATTTATATTTATTTATACAAATATACATAATTATAATTACAATTATTTTAATTATTTAAAAATACAATAAATTATATTATTCAATTCAATATTATATTATTTACATTCCGTGGTCGCGTATTAATTACTGACCCGCTTTGTAGGCACATTGGGTGTGGGTTCAAACCTGGCATGTACCAATGTGACATTTTCAATGTCATTTGTACTTTTTTGGACAATCTAAGACACCACTGACTAACGGTGGAGGAAAACATCGTGACGAAACCTGGACTTAGACCGCCGTAAGCACATATACCCTGATCTGGACGCCTATTTACTATTTAATAGATGCCAATCGTGAAACATTTTATAACAAAATTATTTTGTCTTATTATAATTAATATTTTTACTTAAATATTTTAGGTTCATTGTATTTTTTATTCTTTCTCTCTCAGACTCACGCCTGTATTCCCCAGACGGGGTAGGCAGAGGTGTGCAGTACACCCACGTTTCGCCGGCTATGTTTATAAGTCCCATGTAATAGGGGGCGAGCCTATTGCCATTAACCGGGCACAATTCCAGACTCCGTGCTGCTACTGAGAACTTCCTGATGGAAAAACCCAATAACACTTTGCCCGACCCGGGGATCGAACCCAGGACCTCGTGCTCAGCAGTCGCGCTTGCTACCACTAGACCAACGAGGCAGTTTTATTCTTTCTTTTTAAACCTTTTCTTTTATTGATAGCAAGACTCATGTCATTGCGGTTGAGTATGACCTATTCTCTGATACATGGTTACGGCTCGGTGTTTAACGACCTCTAAAATGAACATAATTCGGTCCGAATACTCACAGTAATATTCATTTTTGGGTGTACTGTTAGATACTTTGTTCCGTTCTCTCGTTTCTGGAGTTCCTAATAAATGGAAAGATATGTTTAAGGACAGTAATATTAATAACCGCGTTTAGTAAATGCGGTAATAATAAAAGTAAAAATATAACTATATTAATTTTATCTGAAAATAAAATTACCATTATTATGCCGCTCGTGTCCTGGCTTATTTTTGTGGTGTTCAGGGGGGCGGGGTTTAGCCGGCCAGCGCCACCCAGGTTTAGCCACTCGCTCTAAGAAATATAGCAATTCTTCCTCAGGAGACGAAAATGTGCGCTCGTAATGACGACAGTACAACCTGTGTATTGAAGTAGAAGATTAGATAGGAAATAATATTAAACAAATCCTATAAAATTATTCACACCGACATCGATACGACCTACAGAAGCTACGGATAATAACTGAATTTAAAAAAATCTAATTTCTATCAAACATTTAAGTGCTACGTTGCTACGGCGAAGTGCTACGCGGCTACGATATTAGATAGAAAATTATAAGTCTAAAATCTCACCAATCAGGGTGCACGCTCCACTTATCGGACAGATACTGCCTCGCTGATATGTTTTTCGAAGTGAGCGACAATCTGTGTATATCGTCTGTCGGAGGGGGGGTAATGCGATGTCGTCCATAATTCTCTGGTATCGCTACCACCAACGTAAACGGCGAGTCCGCGATTCCCGTCCAGAAGAAATGTCGTTTTGCTCTGGATACCCTTTTCTGGTGAAACATATTCGATTTGAAAATGTTTGATCGATCAGATAAATTAGATGCTGATGTATTTACACACAGAACTTACCATATCGTCGAGGTGATACTTGACATTCATCACTTTGTTCCCCGTCTTTTGATCAATAATTTCTTTGCGGAGCTGTAACATTACCAACAATAGTTATCTTATGTTATTTGCTAGAGTGATAGGTACTAGAGTTATATTACTGTAGGTATATTAGGGTTCCCTCCCTGATGGATCCAAATGGGACACTATTATAACTATATTTTTAACCCCAGCTAGTTGAAACTATTACAAAATTGATGCGAGAAAAATAATATTGTGAAACAATAAAAACTCGAATATATGCATACCCTCTGGGGAATATAGGCGTGAGATAAGATATAGATCTGATACATATTAATGGATAACAATATTTATTGAATATTGACAAGCTTAATACTTACAGCAGTAAGCTCCTTGCTGAAATTCCTAGGCCCTCTATCGTCGTCGAAAAGTTCTACTTCTACCATATCGACGCTGTTGTAGCTTGGTTTTAAGATTTGTTGAAACTAGAAATAGGAAGAAGGCGTTAATATTAATCATGTACATTTCAGCGTGTTTAAAACTTTGTTTGATTTATCTGATTAAGAAATTACAGACGAAAATGTTTAAAATTTTAATATTGTAACAAATGTCCTCCTAGCCGAATTTTTTGGTCAAAACGGCCAATAGACAATTACCCAGTAGATATTATAGTGTACATTAAATACCAATACACACACTCTCTATCTACTTAATTCCATAGTTCGATGGGACGGCAATGTTCCCAACCAGAGAAAGATTAGGTGCAGGACCGATGGCTGAACGTGATCTCTAATGGACGGAACAGGTGATAATTCATATAAAATACGCTCACGACTTTTAAAATGTCATGCCTTGGGTTCAAACTTAAGACCTCTAATACTTTGACATTTCTATATAAGCTGGTAGTGATCACATTTGTTGGACTGAATTTCAAAGTTTTCCTTTATCGACTGGAAAAATCGATATACGAATCACGAGGGTGGGTACAAACAGACTGGATAATAATTTCTTATGTAATTATGGTGAAGGGCTGGCGTTACGGTACTCACCACGGGCCTCAGATCAGGATGTATTAAAATGTATCCATTGTTTGTTACTATAAATGCATATCCATTCACACCAATCTGAAATATATGATCATAAAAATAATATATAGTGCATAATTATATAGAATATATTATTCTTAGGTATACTTGCATTGACAGCAAAATTATAATAAGCTCTTACCTTGTAAGGTGTCATTAGAGCTTGAATTTCAGATAGGGGTACGTCAGTGCCAGCGACTCCCAAAAGTCTAGCGATACGCATCTGAAAACATTGATATTACAATACATAATATTGGCATTATACCATAATAGCTCACAAGCTCACAGCACATCACAACAACTTTATAATTCGACATTAATTTTCTTGTCTCTGCTTTTCTGCAAATCAATATCACTAATTTCTACTTTACCATTTTATCTACATTTGAAATATAAAAAATATTATAAAAATATGCTGTATGTTATTTTTGTAAGTAAACAGTCAAAAATTATTCTAACTACAAGGTATTCCGTATTTGGCGATGTATTGGCCATCAGAGTCTACTGTTATTTTACAACATTATGTCAATCTCGTAAAACTAGCAAAATTACTGATTCTTTAGCATCTAAGCCCCGTTAGGCGAAGTTCTATATATATTTATTTATATAGAACTATTAAGGGAATCTAATTTTATAACCACGGTTACAGGTTCTAGCAAAACTACTCAAATATTAATAATTAAGTCATAAAATTAAAATTCTACTCTTTAGATTCTAGTAAAACCCACTACCATTTGATTGTAAATATACAAATACCCTTTAGAATGTATCCTTGTAAATATCTGTCCAAAATTTTTAAATTAATCATTTAGACAAAGACATTGCCACTTATACTAAGTTTATGTTGAATCCCATAGGTAATTAAAATATTGCACAAACATTGAAAGCAGCATCATCAGACAGGCACGGACACCGCACCGCTCTCGTCCGTCGCCACGCATGCGTCGTCTATCATGTCTCACGGAGGCAGAGTATGGTCTATGAGCGTGGGCCTACCTCTTTCTGGCCGTTCTCCTCTACGGACTGCGATTGGTTGTGGACGTACGAATGCAATAAAATATAATAACATATAGATAAATGCGTTGTAACAACTTCGACTAGAAATTAAAAAGTCTCCTCTCTTGGAGGGACTAAAATATTATCTAAAATTGTTAATCAAAAATTGCCATTCTTAAGAAGATAATAATTTAAACTCAATAGATAAGTAACAAAAGCCCCATACGAGTCATGTGTATGTCGGGCTGTACGATACTGTTATTTAAAAATATTTACATTTACTTGTCGTCATACAAGTCAATCTTGAAAAGTTGTCTCTACGAAGACATCACTATTATCAGGCAAAAATACTTTATTTCATTAGATAGTGTGTGTAGTGTAATATAGATCATAACTCTTGCATAGAAAATTAACTTGATGATTGATAGAAAAGTCGTTCATAACACCCTAGTGGTCTACGCCTACGATCTAGTAGAAACTACAACACTACATTAAGCCAAAGGGTCGGACAACACATCGGTCAGGCGGTCGAGCGGCTGCGCACGCCGCCGCCGCGCTCACATCTATCGAGGACAGATGCATCGCTAACGGGGCCAAATAACATTGTACCGTTACTGAAATTCAAAAAACTAAATCATAAAAACTCTCTTTTATCTTGCAAAAACTTTACAATTAAATCATCAAAACTTTCTAAGTGTAGTACCTCTTTCGTAACCGATACCCAGTAAGCTTCATTTATCAGTACATTCTCTGTGATGTTCTGAGGGGAAACCATCAAACAAAACGGAGTTATTAATAGACATTTACATGTTAAAGAAGATAGAGTAAAGAGTAAAGTAATGAGAAGAGATAGAGCTTACGTCCAATTAGTAGGGAATATAAAACCAATCTGTAAACATAATCTTTTGAAGACAGGTATCAAATAAGTATTTGGTTCATGCTACATGGAAATTTAGAATTTGGAAAAGACGTAATGTAAAGCTAAATAATAGTAGAGATAAGAGAATAATTTGGCTATAAGAGAGAAAAACAATAGAAAAGATAGATCTTCAATATTTAATGGTAAAAAATTTGTAATCAAATCATTCTCTTTCCCGAATATTTTAGATTTCAGACGTATTTGGGGACTTTCAAGATAGGGCTTAAGTATAAAACACGAAGTTGAGCTCACCTCGTTGTGTCGAAGATCATAAACAGGCATAGACACTGATGTCATTAACTGATACTGGGCATTGCCAAGTTCACTGTACTGGCCCCGTTTCATCTGTAACAAAAAAAAACCTTCAGAAAAAATAATAAACAGTCAATACGGAGACGACAATTTCAGTTCACGGTTTATGTTAAGAAACAGTCTTTTCTAGTTTCATAAAACCTAGAAAGTGACTGGTGATCATCCTCTCAGCCTTATTATTCCTAAACTTTGTTGAAGTCGGCTTCTAATCTTGCTTAGATTATAGTTAGATGTAGCTGAATATCAATTTTCTACGAAGCGACTGCTTAACTGAACCCGGCATCCCAAAGCATTGTAAAGTTAGATCAGTCGTCGGGCTTTGATGAGGGTCCTTATATTGACTGACGTATATGTTAAACAGTGACACATGAATTTTCAGCAGTCGACGGCAACAGTTTAATCAGAGTGAAAGAAGGTAAATTATTCGCACCTGTGTAATCCTCCAACGCCTATCTTGTTCTTTTTCTGAATTGAAGAGATTCTTGTCGCGGCGCTGACTCATGAAGCGTTCTTTCTGTTCGGCTCTTTCGCGCTGCTCCCATAGGTAGTCTGCTACTTTGGGATCCTAGTTGTTTCGGAAAAGAAATGTACATTTACTGTTGTATAATTTTATTATCAACACGAAAAAGTTGACCGGTATTTGCTTGTGGAAAAGAAATCGTCTTTAGTAAACTCTCTTACCAGATCGAAAATATTTATTATAAGCGACTACATGAATGGTACTCACGGTAACGTTAGCATAGACGGGTGTCCAAACGACGGGATGTTTCTCTCTTTGGAGCACGAGCGGGCGCGCGAGCACGTTGACGTGCTCCAGCACGCGCTCGCGCACCTCGGCTAGAGTGCTCAAGTGCACGTAGAACCCTCGATTGGCGCACGCCATCCACTTCACCTCCCTTACGTCGGCCACCTAGATACAACCCTCAAAGTGTTACTACCACTCCTTGAACATTTATTGTATCGCTATTACTGGCCTCGTGTAAGTGCTGCGTTAATTGTCCAAGCTAAGTGTCGTAATCGTCTGCAGCTTTGTGGTTAAGGCTTTAAAATTACAATATTAAACTAACCAAAGTAATTATAATAATCTTGAGGAATAACTTCGTTTTATAGTGACTCATTATAAATATACAGTTAGTAACATACGGGGGATTCCTCTAGAACCAAATCTATTGGTTTTAAGTATTATACAAAAGCTGCAAACTATTAAAGTTTGCCAATAAAAAACGAGCGCGTAGTTGATGAGTTCTAGTCTGAGACGATTGGATTGGTTTCGTGGTTCAAGAGTAACCCCCCAGGTACTGTAATTTTATAAAAAAATTAAGGACTCCAAATCCAAGAAGGTAGATAAATAACAAAATGCACAAAACAAACGACTATTTGTAACAACTACATCATCACTCATCACAGACTACATCATAAACACATACATGCTCCCAGACTGATGACGAAAACGACGATCCAGAAATTGTGCAATATTGTATCAATCACTACTATTTGTGTATTTTAGCCGAACAATGACAATAATTCTCATTTAAGTAACTTTTGTGTATTAGTAGTTAATTTTGGTCAATACTCGTCATCCACCAAAGAGACTAACAGTTACAAAACAAACAAAACCACTACAAGCGTAAGCACAATGATAGTGGAAACATTTATAAAGTAGGTACATGCATGCAATCAGTACAGATTTAATGTACAGTAGACAGACGAAGAACAGAGTACCACATTCTAGGTGTACTGGCAGACTGGTACGAAGGAAGGCATTATGCAGGTCGCACAATGACTACGACACACAGTAATACCTGAAGTGGTACTACCTTTACCTCTCGCCCTATCAGGTACGTAAACACTCTGACGGGGGTTTCGTACTTCCAGTTGTACTTCTCGAATATTTCTTTGTAATTATATGGGACGCCATCAGTAACCAGCATTATTGCCTGAAAATTGTTTATCAATGAAACTAGATTCATATAGATCTTTATTGTCGATACACAATAATAATAGAGAGTAGGTATTTCAGAGGTATATTGTGATTGTCAAAGTCTGTCTGCCAGAAACTACAATTTTCTTAGAATCAACTTTTATGTGTAGGTAGTGTAAGTTATGGGGGCAATGTTGTCTAAGAATGTTATTCTCATACATTTTTTTATGTTACCTGGTTACAATTGGCTCCACCGCTGTTGTTTCTATATATTTCTAGAAGCTCAAAGGCGCGTGTTAAAGCTGCTGAAAAATTCGCTATTTCCATTGTATCGAAACTATCCATAGCCAATTTTAGTTCTCGAATATTTCCCAATGTGGCCTGGATATAAAAATAAAACATTACACACAAAGGCCCGTTATTTACTAATAGAATATGATAATAATATATTGCCTGTTGGTATATAAAATTAAAATAGATTAGATGAAATATGGCTGCATCATAGGCGATTACAACTTCAATGTTTATATTGAATAGTGATAGCCGATGATTGAACCATAACCAAACCAGCCAGCTAAGCCGCGTATATACTTATAAATTGCGATATATGTATGTATGGCGAAATAACTAATAGGTAATACCAATATTTCGCCAGTATATAATATCTTATGCAATTTTGTTTACAAGATCCCACTAATATTATAAATGCGTAAGTTTGTGAGGGTGGATGGATAGATGTTTGTTACTCTTTCATGCAATAATTTCTCAACGGATTTTGATGAAACTTTGACATGACGTATCAAATAATTAATACTCAGACTCAGATACAGCTGCTTATATTTATAATGGTTAAATTTTTACAACTTTGAAATTTAACGGAAAAATCGTAAAACATGTATGTCATATTGTTTACTAACTAGGATTGATATATAAGATAATTACTGTAGGTACTAAAAACGAATACAAAAAAAAACTTTTTGGTCACCTGCACGAGAGAATCTTCAAAACACGGGACGATTTCCTCCACAGTATCAGCAAATGTCATGACATTCACAAAGTCATTGTTACCGAGGGTATCCAGGATGTTGGTAACCACGTGTTTGGCGATATCCCGCCGCTGCCCGGTCATTGACCCACTACGATCTACTAAAATGATCACATCCTTTGGACTCGCAGCCGCTTCCATATACCACGCTCTGGTCCGGCAGTCGTAAATATCTACTGGGTCAGCCCTCCATTTTAGTGCTAAAACATTAAACGATTAGTACTAAATCAATTTTAAGTAACGGATATATACGCCATAATGTTTTGTTTACCAGGATAATGTCTCATAAATCCAGTTGAACTACCAAAGTATTGCCACGATAGTGTTGGGTCACTCTGATAGTTATTTATGAAGTGTGTGTCCAATCCTTCTGACCAATGGATGCCTTTGATAACTTCAGGCGCTGCAAAATAGAAACATGTAAATCAACTTTCGTTGCCGGTGCCTACTTATACACACTGTACATGGTTACATATACATGGTTTACTCACCCCAGGCATAAACATTAGTCGGTACGTGTACACTGCTAAAATTAGTGTTTACTGGAATGTTTGAAAAGTGTGGGTTTTGGTGCATGAACGCGTTCTTCGACGGCGGGCGTACTATCCAGCTTTCCATACCAAAGTCTGTCTCCGGAGTGGTGGTTAGAGACACCTCGTCCCAAGGTTCTTCCATCTCCTTGCTATTATAAAACTGAAAGTCTTCTGGTACTGGTTCGTTTTGTTTATCAAACGCCATATTTTCTGCCGCCTCCACTATTCTTTTAACAGCGCTGATCTTGAGCTCCATCATCGCTCGAATGTCGTCTGACATACTCTGAACTAGTTTTTCTCCATCTCTTGATTCCACTTGAGCTGATTTAAAACTCTGTTAGGAAATAATTTTAGTAAATAATTGCTTTAAAATTTAAGAAAAGATAATGTGTAATTTGTATTAGTACTTACATCTTGAACCTCTTTCTTCCTGGTGATAAACTCGCCGAAGTGATATAACTCAGTACCAAGTTTAACCGCCCACGCTTGTACCCTACAAATGTAATTTATTGATGTTACTATGAAACAGATCTACTAATCATACTTTGTCAAGGATTTTTGCTCATATTTCCGATTACTCGTGCTTTATGGAGTTTTTACGATGTATGTGTATCGATATTATTAGATTCATTCTAGCACAAGCTTTGTTGCTATTTTTCATTTATCTAATAGATATAATATCTAATAATAATTTTATCATTTATTCTACTCACTGTTAACCTTAGTATTAGGTGGCTAATTAATCATATTAATGTCTTATACGAGTGCGTTTACCAGTATTCTAATTTCTAATCAATCAATGTCAGTCGCATTAAAATGAGTAACTATATTATTATATCAAGAGCATAATTATTATATACTAGTTATACAGTATGTAATTGAAAGTATTGCAGGAAAATATCTTACGAGTTAAGCGATATTTTGCCAGCGGCATCATATTGTGCACTAGCCGAGCAGTCCCTGGAGTCCAGGCACAAAACCAACAGAATTAACACGAAGGCACCGACACACTTGCACATCAGAACCACTGTGTTTTTAGTTCACTGGATATAATTGTACGAGAACATGTTAGGTGGGTGCCTAATCTAATTACGACATTAACAATTTTTTGAGAATAGAATATATTAGGCGGCTGTAGGGCTACTGAGCGACGAACATTGATAAGGGTGATAGGTGTTATGAGTAATGCGCAGGCGTGAATTAGCGCGGGGCGAGCATGCGCTCTGATTCCCTTGCGCGTCGTGACTGCCCGCGCCCGACCGCGACCTCTCCGCGGCTTGTTTGTGTACCGCGTTCCGGGTTAGCGTAACTTGTGGATTCTCTCGCCGCCTGACGCATCGATTCGCATAGCCGTCATCACTAGGTCACTGTGTCTACAGGACACCATGCAGGTTTTACTTGCATTCCTGACCTTAATTTTAATATGTCACGGTTTTGCGGTAAGGGGGATTTAGACAAGAATCTTATTTAGGTAACTTTTCGTCTAGTCTAGAACTTTGTAATATTCAGGAAGTCTATTTCGATGATTAACTACCTACTTTAACACATTTACTGTGAAAACACACCAGCTATCTATTTAACTGCTGCAAACTCTTCTCTTCTCGTCATTAGAATTGTTTTTCTGTAGATTCATTAATGCATCGACTTATATTTCAACTTACAGTAAAGAAAGACAAAGGAACCTATTATGGTAAAAGAAATTCCCGGACTCAGACGAATACCAACCAATTATTCACCTCGTCCGTCGTCTTATAATCAAAATAGTCTAATAATAATTTTATAATAAATAGTAGTACTTAATTCATTAGCCCAAACCTTTGCTTATTTTTTTTTTATTAGAATACCTACACAAGATATTTTTTTATATTTTTTTAAGAAGTGCGGAAATTTTGACGAATGTCTCTGGCTTATATGTATATCTTTTACTCATCTAGTTCAATTTTGTACCTACCTGTTCAAAGTTGAAAATTTGCTTTCCCATACAAACTGCACTATTCTTAGTTTTCAAATTGTATGGAAAGGTGAATTTTCAACTTAAACATGTAGGGTTGAAATAAGTAAAAGATATTGTTCAGGATCGTGGTAAGAGATATCCTTCAAAATTTCCACACCGCTTAAAAAAAAATCCTGTGTATATCATATAGGTAATTATATCTAGTGACTATGAGATGTGTAGCGCATGTGGAAGTCAGCAGACTGTTCAGTCGGTTCAGCTAATCCGGTGTAATGAGCAGTACCTACTATAGCTGTAGGTATCTTCTTTATTAGATAGATTGTAATATACAGAACTGGAGTATTTTTGTAGGTACTTCTCACCGCAGGCTTCTATTGCTAAAGTAATGTGTATCAGTGTCAACTTCACACCTCTAACTATTCAAGGAATTAAATAAAGTCAAATATATACCGGTGCAACAACTTTTATTGGCAAAGTAACAAAGGTACAAATATATAAGGTATTGCGCGTCACCAGCCAGTATTGGCTGCAACAGCCATCATGGCGGCAAGCAACAGGACGGCCATGTCAACCCTGGCGATGCTGCCGATTCCACATTCCGTTATATTTTGCTCCTGGAAAAAGTTTACCAATGAACGACTTGTTTGCAGAATACTAACACAAAAGATTCCTATTGTATCAGCGAATTGACAATTCAAAGGGTAAAATATAGTCAAACAAATACGATAAATTAAATAAATAAACAAATAAATACACGACGTGGTAAAAATAAAAAATACAAAATGTGCCTTAGGAGAAGTCGTTTAGCTTAGAGAGTCGTGATAGCCTAATGGCCGGTCTGGTAATGACCGTTGACTGGCAAGTCAGAGGTCTCGGGTTCGAACCCAAGGCGCGCACCTCTGACTTTTCGTAAGTTATGTGCGTTTTATATATTAATTATCACTCTCCGTGCCTCGGATAGCACGTTAAGCTGTTGGCCCCGGCTGTCAATTGTAGTAGATCTTTGACAGTCGTTACGGGTAGTCAGAAGCCCGAAAGTCTGACAACCAGTCTTACCAAGGGGTATCGTGTAACCCAGTATCTGGGTTGTGGAGGTCTGATAGGCAGTCGCTCCATGTAAAACACTGGTATTCAGCTGCATCCGGTAAGACTGGAAGCCGACCCCAACATAGTTGGGAAAAGGCTAAGGCAGATGATGAGGAGAAGTCGTTTACATTTAAAAAAATTATTACCTATAAGTCGTTTATTGTGTTTGCAGTTAGACATATAATATAATAGACATTTGGCTTTTCAATAATCTTTAAATAAATAGGCAAAGACAAATAGTTAATGACAATTTACTTTTTATCGACAACGATAACACGCAAACAAATCTGCGATACTTTTAAAAGTAATTAGATATAGTTCAAACGTACCCCTTCGTGATAAGTATAACATCCCTCTAGTGGTCGCCTGTGCATCTCGCCCAGTTTCAACTTGTGGCAGGGCTCTCTGCTAGTAGTGGACATATTCGTCGGTTGTGGTGTGGTGTCAATTGGCACCTTACAATCCGCAGCGAAATCGTCATACTTCTCGACGACCACGAGGAGCAGGTTTGTTTTAGGAACATAAGAAGCCCAGTATGCGGGCCAACACTCTCCCGGTTCATCTTTCTGAACAGTAGGCGAAGCTCCCGCCGCCTCCACAAAATAAGTTTGATTCAGTATGTAAAGCGTAATACTATGATCGCAAGAGAATGGGGTTGTGTCCTTGACCTCCTGGGCCGTTTGATCCGTTTCATTCTCTGGCAAGGGCTGTGCGGTGGTCGTGGCCGGCTCTGTGTACCCTTGGTTGTTTAGATCGAGATAGTCTGTGAGCGAAACGACCATGCGGTTACATTAAGCGGAAGAATTAGATGTGCTTGTACAACAGTTACAGGCTGCTATAACCATGCAGCTAAATACTTTAAAAGATATGCATTTTTAAATGTTTTGCTTCGCTGAAAGCTATATATTTGAAAATTATGTTCCAAAATATATAGGTACCTACTTATTATTATTTAAATTATTTTTCCTAAAATATTATTTTAGTACAAGCTGCTATTAGTTATTGCCTAATAATAGAATGTCATTAATTAATGCTCTTTTCACAGTACTTAGTTAAATATTTATGTGCGCTGGTACATGATGCCATATTAAACAATTAGTTATACGTGCTGTATCTACTGATTCATAGTAAACGATAAAAGCAGAATAATATTACTGAGTTTAAACATCAATTGACAAAATAACATTCCAAGAATCGACGATATTGACAAGAACCAAGAAATAAATTGCAGTCATAAGAGCTTTATTGAAGCAATATTCAACGAAACTATAATTAAGTATATGTATTAATATATCTTCTACCTGCTATAATATCTAATATCGTATAATAATAACTTAGCGTAATATTTTATTCTGAAAAAGATGCAAATACGCATCCAAATACGTATGTATAAATTACGAATCCAGATTTTCGATGCGTAAATTACGCTCGTTTGGCCTCAGTCTTTAAGTGCCAAGGCCTTCCATCTGATTAAGGTGATATTTTAGGCAAGACTAGTAAAAACTCTAGATTTTGTAAGGTAAATCTAAGTATGAAGGCAGACTGTACTCTGAGTTGAAATACATAAGTTAAAGTTAGGTACTCAATGTCTAACTTCAATTATGTATAACGGCAATTTTTTTTTCAACAATGCACCTAATTCGTTTGCATCTAATTCACCTGTTGGGTTGGGTGAATTAGGCATAAAAAGCCGTTGTAAAGTCGCTGATTAGGCTCAATTTCACCATTTACTTTAAAAAACTGAGTTTAATTAAACTAATTTCAGCCGTACGCAAACTGGAGTTCTGAACTTTTGAACCGAGTTTAACTTAAATTGATCGCGTTTAGTGTCAGTGGTGAAATCGGCTCTTAGTTTACTACTACTATGGTTTACTAACTATAGAACCAGTTAATCGTAAAATCTCACCGTGATCATCGATGGGGACTGCGTAGCTGTACTCATTCTGGTTAAATAAAGTCACTATCAGCAACACCATTTCAGTCATCAACCAGTTCAAAAAGCTGAACGTTAAACTGAAGGGCTAGAAAAAATATTTAAGTAATTAATGTTTGGGAATTTCAAATCCTGCTCGGCTTTTTTCTACAAAAATGTCTTACAGTATTGTTTACTTTGTTAATTAATTTAGGATCAGAGGTTATCATTTATCATCAGGGTCTTATAAAGTAAGAAGCAGTATAGTCATAATGGACTGTGAGGCACAAGAGACTGAAGTTATAATAATGCAACTTGTAGTGCCGTGTCTGCCGTTAACTTACCGCTGGAGTTAACAGATAAATAGTACTGATTTTGTCATAGACAAGGTGGCTAATGTGGCTATAATTAATTCTTCTTAAACTACATAAGGCAGTAACAATGAGCCGATACTCCATTACCTGTTCAATCCAATTGCTTACCTACTGCAATCTAGTTACTGCTTTCTGCCAAGTACCTAGTTGTCAAACGGTACAAAACATGACATTGTCGATGTGGTCTGTATAATAAGGAATTTAAATAGGTATAAGTTATAGATAATATAGATATAGGTTACCAACTAACCGTACGCAACGTCCACGAACTGTCTTTGACTTGTAAAAGACTAGGATCACAGAGAGCTTGATAGTTGAACACTTCGACGTGGTCAAATATACCCAAGTCGAGGAACGATTGCAGTACATACTTTTGCTCCGTTCCGAAAAACGAGCCTACGAGAGCTTTGTCCTTCGCCAGGACTATGTATCCAGAACTATCAATAACATAACAGTCATATTTGTCTGAATTTGGGTCACATGTTGGGTCCTGAAATAAAAACAATAGTTTAGTTGTAATTAAGTTTAGTAGTAAGTAGTAGTTAGATATCGTTGTGGTATATTGGATTGGCAGTCATTTAAGGATAATCAAAATGAAAATGAATAAAGAATTGATATAATGTATCATACTCACACTTGAACCATCCAAAGTAATGTTGGTAATGTGTAAAAATCTCTCGTAGAATTTTAGGTAGGAATATTGGTAACCAACGACTGACGCAGGCGTTTTCGAATTGCCATCTTTATAAAATATTGCGTAACTGGAAGTGATTGTAATGTCACCGTCTTCATTAATGACGGATGGTGAGTTCTGAATGATTTTGTCCAGTACTGGCAATGGCGTTGCGATCACTAGAGACTCTTCATTTATCATGTGTTGTAAAACTGCCGCTTTATACCACGTCTCTTCAATTGTATTGTGGTAAAGGTCTCCAAATACACTGCAAATATAAATTAAACATCAGCAAATATCATTTTTTATGCTGAAATGAAAGCGGTAGAATAATAATAATAAAATAAAAAGTATAAACCAGTCAAACTGTCCAGTGCAGGGCACAGGTCTCTTCTCATATTTCAGCATTTATCACCATGTTAGCTTACTTATACGTGTTGGCGATTTCGGACTATTAAGTACAGGTTTCCTTACGATATTTTCCTTTCCCGTTTAGTCAATGGTAAGAAATAGAATAACTAAGAAAGTTCTTAAGACATTGAAATATCACATTGGTACATGCCTGCATGCATGCATGGTTTGAACTTTTGCTTTATTACGCTATCACGACACTAAAAATAATTTAATATAATTATAATAAAATCTTACTCTCCGTCATATCCCTTGGCCCTATTACCCTGATCATCCACGTCTTCGTTCTTATCATTATCGAAAATATAATGCCACCGAGTCAGCCCACTTGATGTAGCAATGAATCGTACGCTGACGTTGTACTTTCTAGCCAAATCCCATTCTTCATCTGACGCAATCCAGTTGTCGAAGTATGGCGTAGATAGTTTAGCATCAAATACTAATTGTTTCACTAGGTCCTCGTTACAATAGTAATCGTCTTTCCCCAGTGGAGTCATACCGCAGTGCGCTAAGGGAAACAAACGAGAAATCAGTTATAGCCTGAGTCTCTATGAAAATACGAAATTTGGTGAATCTAGATATAAATTTATCAACGGGAAAAAAAAACAAATAACTAAAAAAGAGAAATCAATATCACTAATCAATAAAAAGGATTTATTACAAGTTAACATTTTTTTATGAGCAATAACAGATCTCTTCGTAAAGAAAATGCGATGAGTTTTCAGTCTTTCGAATTGAAACAAAACAGTAATGATTGTAATAATCGTCAATGGCGATTAAATACATTTGTCTCAAAAAAAATTACAATATGGAAAGAGTCCGTTGCTCATAATAAAAAAAAATATCAGAATTTTTGCCGTACATAAATTTATTTCTAGTTTCACTCTATTTTGTGTGTGCACTTGATAGAGACTCACACTGTATGTATAGCTGTATATATAGTATACATATATTAGGTACATTATAAAATTGGTTCAATGCAGACCGTTTAGATTTGGACTGCAATTCAGCTAAAAACAACTGCTAAAACTATCTTATTATTTCATTTGTTGTTACTCACTTTCCACTTTAAAAGTTGTTGTAGCGTTCTCTTTGGTATATTGTTGTTTGGTGATATCAATTTCATTTTTAGATAAACCAACTAAAAACTTCCAGACCTCCACTTCGGAATTTAGTGATTCATGTCCTTCCAAATAATGATATTTGCAATATACCCTGGGAAGATTAGAAGTAAACTGTATTTGAGTGAACTAATAAAGAAACATAATATGGAGTGGCACGTTTTAAGAGTAAACTTACCAATCAGGATGTACTCTGTAGCTGAACCTGAAGTAATCCGTGACGTTGACACCAGTTACATCTTTCCCTTGTTTTGCTTCCAATGGATTTTCTTTAAGCAAGAGTTCAGTGTCTCCATAAAATTTTGGGAGCGAAATGCCCATTGAAAATGGCGTGCCTTCTAGTTTGTTGAAAAAGTAGTCGTGACTTACTCGGGATATTCTCCTGTAAATATTACATGCTACATTTACCACTTGAACAATTTTCTTATGAAGTCGTCAATAGACACAATTCTGCTGTTTTCATAATAACACTACTAGCTACTAATACTAGCCTTATTATTGCCAAACTTTGTAGGACAGGGTTCTATTCTAACCAGATGCAGCTGAATACCAGTTTTCCACAGAACGACTGCCTATCTGATTCTCGCATCCCAAAGGGATACGATATTCTAAACTTTGATTATTATGTGAATAAATAAATAGATCAGTTGTCAGGATTTTATGAGGATACTGACTGTCAAAGATCTTTAGAATTTCCGAAGAGTCGGTTCGAACTCGAGACCTCTACTCTAATGTACATCAAAATTTCATAAAAATATATATGTTCTACCTGATATTGTCGTAATGGTATAGTACTTTGACATGCGTCAAGTTGCCGTCGACGCCATCCACCAGGCTCTTACGCAGCTGCGTGATCTCCTCTCCAAGCTCGCGCGTGCCCAACCCATCGTCTACCTGTTCTACTTCTACGAAGTCCACGCTGTTGTAGTTCTTTTGTAGAACACCGTTTATCTGAAGATAATAAAATTGTATTAAATGTAAAAAAGTGCTTAATAAATATATAATTATTATTATGAAGTAGCTATATAATATATAATGCTTATTAAATATTTATATGCTCAAAGTAAATAACTTATTATAACAGAGATTATAAATATGCATTGCCATAAATAAATATTCTGCAATAGTGATGTTGGTACCACTTTTTGTGAAATAAGTCGATTAATAAATTGCAATAGTCGATGGCTACAAACCTGCGTGATGGTCATGCACTAGGAATTTGGAACAGTTGGATAAAACTAATTTATCACTACATTTATAATAATGTTATTATTTGCATGTCACTTACTGTAATCGTCAAAGAAGGATGCAGCAACAAATAGCCGTTATTGCTGACGATGAATGAATACCCGTTAACTCCAAGCTGTAAAAACAAAATTATTTTTTTGTAAGTGATTCGTAAAAGAAAACTGATATCTACTACAAAAAACAGAAGAGGCATGATGCCACCTTATACGCCACGACGCATTCTTATATAACATATAGAAGGAAAAGTCAATGGAAAGAGAGGAAGAGGTCGGCCAAGACAAAGTTATGTAGCTCAGATCAAAGGGAAAGTAAAGGTCAAGACGTATCAGGTCGAGGTCGAGGTCGAGGAGACCAAGGAATTGACTCTTGATAGAGAGAACTAGAAGAAGCATAGACAAGAGTGTAGCTCTTAAATTGATGATGATGAAGTGATTCCGATGCCGTATGGTAGGCTTTATTATTCACCTTTTTTAATGTTGCTCCATTTAAATTATAACTAGCAGATCTGTAGTTGCAATGTGCTTTGTAATTTAAAAACAAGAACATAATATTATCAGACTGTATTTTCATATATTTTTTGACACAATAATTGTTTTTTTTTTCGTCTTCGTATGTATCATGCCGTCAACATTACCTTTACATCATGTAGTCATAAGTTCATCACTACCCATTACCCGTAATTTATAGAGCAAAAAACACATCAACGCAGGATTTGAACCTGCGACCTAAGCTATCTGAATTCTGCGATGGTTAAATGTAGAAGAGAAATTTCGATAGCACAGACAGGGTGTACCTAGTAGGTGCTAGGTACAAATCATAAACTTTTTCTTTCTACAAAAATTTAACACTTAAGGTAATCTTCACTAATTTTATGTAACAACTATTCTACCTTCTTCAAGGTTAACTCTGTTTACAGCTGGGATGTAAATACCCCTATAATTACCTGATGCGGCTGTGCTAGTTTGGCAATGCTATCAATGGGCACGTCGGTGCCGGCCACGCCCAGCAGCAACGCGTCATTGACCTGACTGTCGTGTGGCCGATAGTTGTAAGCCGGGATAGCCACCGAAGTTACCAGCTTGTCTTCATCAGGCTGAAACACCGAGTAGTTTCTAATAAATTGCAAAAGTCAAAGATATTTCCAAAAAAAGATGTAAGGGCACAATAATAATAACTAATTACAATTATAAATAAACTAATTAACAAGATAAACTTAATCTAAAAGACGACTACCTGTAGGCATCGTTCCCAAAATGCTGGCTGCGCGGCACGCTGGATGATTATACTTAGTCTCTGGGCAAGATACAGACCAGCACTTTAGTCACGAGATGCCTCGACTAGACGCCCCGTTAAATCCTTGTAAATTTTACGGGCCCCTGGCCCCCACGGTTCTAACGTCTCGACCCTAAAAAGCTCATCAGTCAAAAGGCCCATATTTTATTTGCGCCTTTAAAGAGTCTCAGCAGATTCCGCGGCCGCGTCTACCCCGACCCTGAGTTCCGTAAAGATGTGGCGGTGCCAGCATGTCAGCGCAGGTGGCGTCCCATTCTAAGGACCACCCCATCTTCCACGGAATACCATTGTCTCGTGACAAGCCATTAGATTGTAAAATTGCCGCACAATTGGCGGTGGTAAGAACCGGACGTATGATATCATTTAGGCTGGCGTGTCGGGGAATTCTTTCCGCGCTCCTTAGGCAGGATAAGCCGTGGTGACCAAGCCAGTTGACAGCAGTGCCAGACTGGCAGCGGTGTGGAGCACATCACGATACGCCCAAACGAAAGAATGCGGCGATACAGGAGCTTAATTGCGAAATAAATATTTATGGATTCAAGATTTATGAATTTAAAGTATAAACTATGAGCATTATAAGGCGGCGCTTTAATTAGTTTACAGTCTGACCGTAGTTACTAAATAATATTTTCGAAGTACTTAAATAATTACCTTGTTTATATCTCCACTTCCGTTCCATTTGGTAGTTCGCTATGAAAATAATAATAAGATTAATATATCTGGTTATATTTTAAATCCATGCCTTTTAAAAACCCAATATTGCAGAAATATGAATCGTATCTTTTGCATGTCGATCTGGATGTTTTTGTGGGAAGGTTACTGACCGTGTAGTCAATATTAGCGTGTGTCCAGGTGGGCGGCGGCTCATCGTTTTGCAGGATCATGGGCCGCGCGATCACGTTAATGTACCTCAGTACTTGCTGTTGTACCTCTTCTACCGAATGAATGTGCACGAAATAACCTGGCAACATATTAAACGTGAAACATAGAATTTCATATTTGCGCTACCTATTAAAAGCTGAAATTTACGAATTAATCCTCTGAGTGTTATTATTCGAAAACTTTGTCGTCTAATCTAACCCGATGCAGTTAAATATCAATTTTCTTCGGAGCGACTGCCTATCTAATCCCCGCAATACAAGGTTAGATTAGTTATCAGGATTTTTAAAGAGTAATTGTCTGTATTGAGCCATTATAGAGTGTATTATCAAAGTGTACTATCAAAGACCTTCATGACAGCCGGGATCGTTGCCGTTTGGCTTAACATGCTTTCCAAAACATGGAGCAAATTATAATTGTGCTGTTCGGTATTAAGAGCATCACTGCAATGGCTGGACCAATCAGACTTATTATTTTTGAAGAAAAATTGAGAATTTTGCCCGGAAATTAAAAATTCGGAAAAACTGAAAATCCTTCTTCTATGGAATTTTTGACAGAACAGCATCCATCGGGTCAAGCCTGACGAATCAGTTACTAAATCAAAATTGCGTTCCAAAACATTCATAAAAACAATTTTGCAATTTTAGTGTTAAAATTAAAATATTCTTCAAAATTGTCTATTGACCTCTGTTTAAACATGCCATCCACTGAATCTCGCGAACATTTGTGACTTCCTTCCCGATAAGGTAGGTGAACACTCTTACGGGTATGTAAGTCTTTCCCCCCACCACCTCTCTGTTGTATTTCTCGAACACCTCAGTCAGATTACCAGGCACATAGTCCGTGATCACCATCACCAACTGGTTACATCCCTTCTTACTGCTCACGTTACAATGCTTTTTTTCTCTCTTGAAAATATAAAATGTTGATTTATTAAAACACAAATACTACACGTATAGGACAAGTTTTCAATATAAACTTTTGTACTATGAACTCATAATTAATTGTCACTTACTGTCTCCTTAAGTTTAGTAAACGCCCGAATATAAGCGGTGGTTAAGTTAGCATAACCTTCAAGAGGTACTTTGTGTTTTCCGTCGCTAGCTCTTGGTTGAAGGGTATCGCTAAGAGTATTCAGATTCTCAGGAGTAGCTTGAACTAAGTTTTCAAAACAGTCCACAACAAAATCAGTCTCTTTCTTAAATGTATATACGTTGACGAAGTCGTTGTTTGATAAAGTGTCCAAAATTGATCTCAACGTTGTTCTCGCAACATAGTTTTTGAATCCTGTCATTGAACCAGAAACATCGAACAGGATTATCATTTCTTTGGAGCACGTCGCAGCTTCAATGTACCACGACTTTACGCGACAGTCATATGTGTCGGCGTCTACGAAATTCCATCGCATGCCAGGATAGAAACGTAGTATTCCATGCGCACTGCCGAAGTATTGCCATGATAGTGACGGATCGGAGTTATAGTTTTGTATAAATATGTTATTCAAATCTTTAGACCATAAAATGGCATCTAGGGCATCTTGCTCTGAAAAATAAAATGAACAATTCTATAAAAATCCAACTTATCCATGAACAAAATCGACCCTTATTAATAGTTTGTAAAGAATCTTTTTTTTTTACTTACAAATATAACATAACTTCAATTTTACAATCTCTAACATACTTAAGTACGACAAACACTAGAACATTTTTGTGCAGTCTAGAACTCGTATTGTTAGGGTTCAGTAGTAAAACCAGAAACCCTTATTGTTTTCACAGCATTGCAAAATCTGCGAGTAAAGTAGCGAAAGTAGTGAAATTCGGCATACATATTTATAATGCCGACAAAGAAAAAATAAATGTTAACCTCCCGTACGTCATATTAATTGTGTTTTTTTTTCTTATGCCTAAAAATGTGCAATAAATATCCGTATCCCCTATATTTCTAAAGTTAAAAAAATTTGAAACAATTCTCAATATTTAAAGACGGTGTACTTTCCAAGTAAACTAAAGTAAATTTGAGACAGTTTTCGGTAAAATTATGTAATAACTTAGTCACGCTTTGTCTGTTGCTCTGAGATTGATGTTTGATGTTTGTCAAAATTACACCTATTTAAATTTTTAGAGTGCATGTGGTGCTTACCTATAAGAGATTGTAACACTACTCTTATTTTTTAAGAAAGTCCTATTGTAATTGTATAAGTGTTAACAATTGTTGGTGAGCCAATAAATAAATAAATTATACTTAACCTAACCCATAATATGGTCCCTATTCTGCGCGTGTATTTATTTTTTATTAGAAGGACCCACCACGGAATACAAAAAGTTTTTGTAAAACGAGACAGCTCGTTGCGTGTAGCCTATACAAATAAAAGTGTTATCGAACGACAAATCAGTCAAACAGAAATCCAATCCCCGGGGAATGTAACCAAAAAAGGGAATAGATTCTTTTTAGGTACTTAAAGTATTGTAGTTATTGTAACCGGATTCAAAAAACTCCCTGCGGTATGTATTGTATGTATTATTGATCGAACCAAGAATATTGCTAGCCTTGTATTATATTCCTATATAAAAACATACAATTCAATGGCAAATATAACAATCTAATTGATTGTAATATGTCCGAGCCGTTTGGGGTTGAAACTTTCGGGTCTGAATGATCGTCTCTTATGTCGGAATATTGCAAAGCGGCTCGACGACACTTCAGGTGATCAGAGGACTGGTTTATTCCTTGGCGTTGGGCATGTTATCCGAAAACAGCGAAGCGGACGAGTTTATTGACGCTTAAATTAGGCATTTAAGTAGTACTGTATACCTATTTAAAAACGGCAAACAAATACTCGTTATAATACAATAGTTTTACCAAAACTACATTGAAACGTTCTCTTTCGCTTTCTCGCTATAAAATGGTCGCTAACAAATGCTCTCTGTCGAATGCTCGCGGTGAAGATGATAAATTATCATAGTTACCTTCATCAAAAATATTCGTTGGAACGTGAACACAACTAATGTTGGTGTTTACATCAATGTTGTAAAAGTGTGAGTCTTTCTCCAGCGTCACATTTACATAGTGAGTATTGTTGACCACAAATCTGGGTATGGGTTCATTAATTTCCGAGACTGTTCCATCTTCATAATAAAACTCTGAATACTTCGCCGAACAATACCCGTAAGGCTGAGATTTATTATATGTATAGTTAAAATTCTTCGCTAACTCCTCTGCGGTCGCGTGAATGCACTGAAATCAAATTACATTTTAGTTTGAAGGGGGTAATATTGCTTCGACCTAATAATACGATAAGATATAAGAATCCTTATATGAAATAATATTTATTTGAGATGAATAGTCGGCCAATCATCTGCGAACTACTAAAGTTCGCCCAAATGACTTTGACAGTTTATCAAATTGACAAAAAAATATTTGCTTATTTTGTCAACTTTTTTGGATTCTGAATATTATTATTTTTTATTTATTTAAGAATATTGTAAAGGGCTGTCAATTTTAATGAAATAGTCGTTCAGATATAACCAAACTTTGTTTTACTTAGTTACAAAATCATTTTTTAAACCTACATAATGTCACTAACTGCGTTTAAGTTATACTGCATTATCTCATTATCTGCATTGAGTTTTATTGTAACGATCACCGTTTGTTGTGATGAACAATTCGAATAGAATGTGTTCTTTGCTGTTTTCGCTATTATTTCGTATGAGTTCGATACATGCCCTTACAACCACGTTAATATATACTAACAGTAATACCCATATCTTACCTTGACGGCATTGATTTTTCGAGTGAGCATTGTGCTTACAGAGCGCAATGAAGATTCCAATATTTGCTTTCCATCTTTTTTCTTCACACTCGCGTTCATTTGTTTGTATTTCTGAAAATTTTGTTGTTTGTTATAAGTTATTTATTTACTCATTTTACGGGCAGCATTACACCCGAAACTATTCGTAATTAAGTAAAAAATAAGATAATTTCGTAGTGTATACTCACTATTCTGATTTGATCGGACTTCGTAAGAGCTTCACTCAATTTCCATAGCTCATCTCCGAGCGCTCTTGCCCATACTTTTACTCTACAATCAAACCAATACTAATTAATAGAATTAAAACTATAAAAGCCTATATAGTTAAAAAAATAAAAACTATTATCTGTAACATATTAGGTATAACACTTCCTTCATTATTCTTCCCGCATTCGGCAGGACTCGAAGACTGTTTTTATAGCCCCATAAATATAGCGAGCAACGTTTAACCCCGAATTCACGGGTGTGCGAATCATAAACAAAAGAAGCCGTTTAGGGTATATCGTTAATTACATAAGATATAATATACACATACACCATTACATCTATTGTAGACAGACATCTATAGCGTAATGTCTACGAGACAGCGTTTTTGGTGGCTAAACAAACCGATGCGAGAGCGATATAACCTGCCACAGGCTTGACAAGAGAAATTAGTATAGCAGGGAGTATATTAGTATATAGTAGATATATAGTATATTAGTATAACAGGGGCGATAAATCGATCTAGCTAAGCTATTATATTTCGCAAAAGAATGTTTTTTTGTGTTTTCACGTTTTGCTAAGCTGATCTCAGTCGCCTAGCCCAAATACATAAAGGAATTCATATAATAATTTTGATATACTCAAAAAAGTTGAAATAGTCCTTATTCGATTATACTAATATAGTCTTTTCGTCGACAACATTACTTATACAGCACCCATAAACCCCCACCCTGGGTCACCGCTTGCTACTTAGTTTTATTGCTAAAAGGAGAAAGAAAAGGCAAATAAAGTCATTAGCAACTTCGGTATGGTGATTTAGAAGTCAGCTGCCCGACGTTCCCGCTTCAGTGTTGTTTTTCCAATAAAGTTACTTTGTACGCGTCGGTACTCTACGCGTACCACACTTGTAAACTTTTGTTGTTTTTGTTTTGTCTCTTTCACTCGACTTTTGAAAGATCATGTCTTTGTCTCAACAAAAGTTGTAAGTGATTCTCAACAACTAAATGTATTCTTTTTATTACACTCCTCTTTAAATCTCTTAAAATTACTAGGTAATTAATTTTTTTTGTTAGAAAGTAATATTCTAAAAGGAAAGTACAATTGCAAATACTCAGAAAGTATTGAAGCTTTTTAAAAGTAACGTAAATAAAAGGTAGGTATTCTTACGTGTCTGCCTTCCAGGCCGGGACTGGTTCTGGTATGAACAGTAATGCACAGACAAATGCGAATTTGAAATGTTGCATATCTCCGGCGGTGACTCACGAGCGCAACAACAAAATATTTATTACGTTACGCCACCGACGTAAACTACGCGAATATTACATTATAAGGCACATCGTTACTGTGTATTGTTACTCAAGTAAGGCTTTTCCCGATACATCACAAAAATACGACACTCTAAACTTCTAACACACGCTTCTAAACGCTATACACATTTCTATGATAGATAAAGAACAACCAAATCAAAAGGTAACAGATCGTTTTACAGGTAAAAGATAACGAGCAAGGCCACTACTAATTCGAAGCACAGTAAACATTCAGTCACTAAATACTTTCACGTTAACGAGGTTATTAATAGTTTAAGTTGATTTTCGACTAAAGTTGGGTCGTCCATTTACGCAAGCTTGATCACAACACAAATTACATGATTTATTATTTAGGCGCGGGTTGGATAGGAAGCGATGCGGTGTGTCGCGGACGACGCCGGTGGTGGCGGAGCGAGCGCGGCCGGGCAGGGAGCGGCGCGGGCGTGTGGCGCGGCCGACGCACGTGCTGCGTCTATTCTGGGCGGGCGCCGGCGAATGCTTCGGGCGGCATCGAGCGGAGCCGATCTAGGTCGGCCCGTGTCTGTCCACACACTGCTACCGAGTACCAGCGCGCATCGCATCGCACGCTACTACTTATTATATTTATATATAGAAATAAAACTTTTTGTCTCTCCGGGCTTACGGAGCTTGGAGTAGGGGCCTATTATTGCTTCTTTGGTAATAATAGTGTTGGTAATTATTTCAACGACAAATACTTTGCGATAGTGTCTGTAAAAAATAAGACTCTGATGTTAATAAGAATTAATGAAGCTTGTATAACAGTATAAAACCTCCTATATATAATTTAGTCAATGTAATGATTAATTAATATACATCAATGTGATAATTATATAATTTACTCTTAAATTTTTTTTTAATGCGTTCCAAGATAAAACATTAAGTAAAATAATTTATTAATCTTATCTTACTAGGTACATTAATTATAATAA
This sequence comes from Protodeltote pygarga, assembly GCA_936450705.2. Classification (NCBI taxonomy): domain Eukaryota; kingdom Metazoa; phylum Arthropoda; class Insecta; order Lepidoptera; family Noctuidae; genus Protodeltote; species Protodeltote pygarga. Next base: position 4,827,321 of record OW388249.2, on the reverse strand, counting down.
AACTGGAGTCCAATTACAACAGTATTTTTTGACACAACAACGCAATTCTTTCGAAATTTTCTAATTTAAGACGTACTTAGACTTAATTTAATGGATTTATTAATGAATTGGATTTATTAATTTGTCTATTTGTAATGTAAGCGTATAAGTATAATCTAGGGTCTACGGGCGTAGCAATCCGCGTAGCACAGCTACGAGTGCAGCCGGCGACCCTTGACAAAGATTGCTACGATTAACGTAGCACTGCAGTTATGGGGTTAGAAGCTATAAAACAATGCATAATCATAATCAGTGTACACAACTTGAAATTATGAAATTTTAGGAGCTAATCAGATATATGAAACTATGCACCTATATAATTTTACCTATGGAAGAATAATTCGAAATCACAAAACGAAAATTCAACTTGTCTTTCAAATGTGAGTTACATGCCCCGACACTTTTCATGAAAAGTCGATTTATTAAATTATTTTTTATTAATTTTATTAGACTTTGTTTCTTGGGGAAATTTGTATAATTTAATGGACTTAATTACCTTCTAAAATGTTGCTGGCCATATTAATTTCAAAATGTATTCAAATTGTTACAACATTACATTGAAAATGTAACGTGTATTAAATTTTTGAAATTAAATGTACGATAACGCAGCGTTAGAGCTTCATTACGCAGCGTAAAATAAGCCGATTTAATATGCAAAGGGTGGCGACTGGAGCGAGTAAACAATTATAAACATTTGAGTACACATCGCGTATCATAACCCAACTCGGGTACTTTCATCGTGCATAATTTACATCGCTACTGCTGGAGTTTACTGTTTCGTAGTCAGTCTATCAAGTTTGATTCCCAGGTGAGTAAAAAGGGTTATGAAGCTTTTCGACCTGTAAATTCTTAGCAGCAGTTCGAGCTAGGATTCGATCCAAGTTCAAGTTCGATAACAAGTTCGCCCATTGTTACGTAAGATCATAATTAGTAAAATGTGGGTATTACCTAAATAACTCTAGATTTTCCCTTCCATAATATATTGGTGTAGTTTTTTTTTTTCAACCTGAAAATTCTACTTTTAAAGACAATTTTATTCCACTAAACATCGAAAAATGAGACACAAAAGGAAATCAACTGTTACGCGTCGCCGGCGTCCTTGCCATAGTTAAATTTATTAATGATGAATTGAAACACTAAAGTTTGATATTTTATAAAAGGAAAAAATCGATTTTTTTTTTCTTCATAAATATTTCGAACTTTAGTGTTCACATAGTATGCATAAATAGGTACTTTATAAAAATATTTATAAATGAATGAAATGTTATTTGTGTGAATTTGTATTGTTATATAATATTAGTGTGAATATGTATAATGAATAAGGGTAGCGGTAGATCAAAAAAAAATGATGGATGGATTGTATCAAAAACGACAAGATTAGAAAGAGTCTTGCATGGTGCCATGAAAACTACTAGACATGTTTGAAAGAAAATAATTTATGACGCCGACCCTAAATAAAATTAGGATAAAGGAAACACATTTTGTGCGTGTTCGTATCTCAGATGGAACGTTAAGCACTCTACTATCACTTCATGTGGTCATTGAGCCAAATTGTAGCTTTTGTGGGCTTGATAAATTAGATACCGTGTACTTTATATTGTATTCCTCCACAAATACTCATTATGTCAGCCTTTTGAAGAATTACTGTTAATATTTTGGTCATAACTTGCATAAGATGTAGGAAACTTTAACATATACAATAGGTCAGATATATCCCGTCATTGAGGCATACAATTTTATACATGTAGTACCTATAAAAATAAGAAAATAATTAAAGAGCTTTTTTTAAAAAACTTTTTTATCGATTTATAAACAAGCAAGAGCGTAAACTTTCATTTTGTGGTTTTGATTTTAAAAATCATTTGCGCACCAGAATAAAGTTGTATATTAGGTTTACCTCCAGCTCTTTCAAAATGCAATAGCGGTATGTACGAGTAAGTATGATAAAAAGAAATTATTGCCCTAAAAATGTTTTAACTTGGCTTTTCCTATTATCAGTCCAAAGCCCAAAAACTGGACGTAAAGCTGCAATTTAAAATACAAACACGTTCATAATGATGTAGGCAAACGCTAAAAAAGCCTGGAAAATCCCGCGGGATCGTAAAACACGAGTGAAAAGTAAAGTAACGAACATTTTCCGCTGAGTACCTACTCACTGAGTACACACAAACACTTTATTTTCCATTAATACACAATTTAATAAAGAGATAGAAAGGTTTATATCTTTGAGTTATTTTTAACACACCCCCCTTTTGTCTATAAGTCAATAAAGTCACAACTGGATAATGTCTAAAAGAAAATGTTGGATTTCACAAAAGAGGTACAAAAGTGGAGTAAAGTGAATGAGGACCTAAGTTCCTCACAAAATATTCGCCACTTTGACTGGATTTAGAAATAGATACTGAGATTGGACTTATGTCTTACCGCATCGATATGTATGTTAATGGTAGTGGCAAAAATAGGAAATGTATTCACGAATAGTTCGAATATTTATATTGAAAGCATGTTTGAAAGAAGAAAGGTAAGAGTGATATACACTATGTTGTGTTTCAGAAAAGGTCTAGAGTACCGTTCTAAGCATAAATAAATAAAGGTGTTCTATTCCTACTTAGCACTTCGTCTATAGTTATTTACTTTAATATCAAGAAGCTTTAATTAGAAAGACACTAGATTTTAATTAGAAAGACTAGGATCTTTCTAATTAAAGCCTCTAGTTCCTAATTTTTTGTCTGTAAAAGTGTGCCTTACAATGGTGCTATATTTCCTTTTACAAAGTGTAAGGGGACATGATAACGAATCGATTAACCATGATTAAAGCATGCTTTCCTACTTAGCAGTTTGTCAATACTTTTATAAAGAAGCTTTAATTAGAAAAACTGTTGCATTTTAAGTAATGTCGAACACAAAATCTAAACAAATGCATTTCATTTCATCCAAAGATTGTTTCGAAGAAATTTTCTTGTGCGATAAGACCGTCCATTGTACGACTGTATTTGTAACATGTTCTATAATTATTTGAGTTTGTTTAACTGGTGTCCAAACTTGAAATTATAGTTTTAGTTGATGACGTAAACATATTATAAACAAATTGGAATTAATTAAAAATTTTGTGTAAGCAATTACTTTTTTAAGAAGATTCCAAAATAAATCTCAACTTTGAGTTCATTATCATTCACAGTTTCTAACTTACCTATTACCTTTGAAGTGCGTCGTAACGAGGAATTCCAAGCGCTTCAAAATTTCAAAACAGCCGACATAAACGAGGGAGACGCGCCGGTAGCCGGGGCGTCGAATACATTAATTTAATAGCCTCCCCAGCTCTCCGGCCATTTCTTGATGGCTCCATCAATATAAACAAGGACCCTAATGCTTATAAAACACGATCGTGGAATATTTTAGCAGTAATGTACTTATACTTTTAAAGCGTCATACTTTTGACCTAAAATATGTTGATGAATTTCCCGAGTAGAAAAAAAATCACATGAGTTAACATCTAAATAGGATCGGGTTTGTAATTCAAGGTAATTCCCCTGATCGGACTTTTATTAGAAACTCAGAGTGAGACAATTTTAGAACACAATTTTATCATACCCTTCCCGAAAATATATATGTAGAGACGTCCAATGGATTATAACATATCACTGACAAATGTAGGTATACAGATGTGAGCTTTACCTAATGTATCTGGGAATAAAGGCTAGACTAATCACAAGGTATAGCTATATAGCTCTATATCTCTCTAGCTAAGTAGGTTGCCGACTGATTGGCCTAAATCCGACCAAATCTCCTCAGACTACAGACGATGAAGAATAAATTGCTTTAAGGCTTTTAACTAATGAACAGACTTTACTATTGTATCAAACTAATCTCAAATAAAAATATAATGTAACATAACATCACGCACGAGTTAATCAGAGATGTTTAATAACCAATTTTTATTATTAAAATTTTCAATTTTAAAATTAAAATTGTTTGTGCGGTTTGCTCTCATTTGCTCTCACAAATATTTGTGCGGTGTGGGAATCGAATTAACAACACCAACCGCAAAAGGCGTACCGCTTAACTGCTACGCCAGTCATGTTGTCCACATCGTGTCGTACCTGATATATTATAAATTCCACGTATCAGAGGGCGCGAGCTGTTCCCAGTTCCAAACTACGTGCTGCTACTGAAAATAGATATGAAAACTGAGAAGGAAAAACCCAATAACACTGCTGGATTCGGAAACCCTTGTCAAGTTGAGTAGTCGTGCTTGCGACTAATATGCCTTGCATTAAGTCTTGCATTGTGTAACCAATTTAAAATTTAAAAATTAAATGAAGCGCAGATGTCTGAATGGGTTAGTAGGGGTTTGAGAAGGAAATTATTTAGTTTACGTTTGGTTATTATTTCAGTGACACTTGGTAATACTTAAAAAAGTAAGTAACTCAAAATAAATATTTACGCAAATGCCATTCTTATTACAGTGCGCAACTCAAAGAAAAATATTATAAGGAGTAGATAAATGAATAGTGTAAGGAGTCTGGCTAACTAAAAGCCATAAGGTATGACTTGTCAGTGGTGAGTTTGTCAGATTCCTTTCGTGCTCCACCCGAGGTCAGCAATATTAAAATTACTTAATTCTTGAGGATTCAGACCTTAATCCTTACATTGGCGCCCAACGTGGGGCCCGAATTCACAAGAACCAAGTTGATATGCCGCGCCCACGTCGAAATTCACGTCGCGATTCTCGTCGCGGAAGTGACCGTGACGCTGAATTTTTTGATGATGCTGCAGACCGCGCCGCAGGTGCCGCCGCTGTCGTCACCCCCACGGAGACTTTTAGCCCCGCCTGCGTTACTGCTATGTTGGAACAATTACAGCGCGCTCAAACCGCTTCGATGGAAAAGCTTTTGGAGCGGGTCTTCGACTCGATTCCCGCCAGGACGGCGTCTGAATCGTCACCGACCCCCCAACGTTTTAGCGTGTCAGGTAACCTATCCAAGTGCAGCGCGCGATACAGCGGTCTCCCGCATGAGTCAGTAGATGGCTTCATTGATGCGGTAGAGAGCTTTAAAGAGTGTGCTGACGTCTCGGATTCCGCCGCTCTCCGTGGATTTTCTATGCTTTTAACGAACGAAGCTGCAACCTGGTGGCAAGGCATCAAAGTTCATACTACGACCTGGGACTCCGCCATTGAAAATCTCCGCAGCGCTTACGGTGACCGTCGGCCGCCCCATCGAATATACAGAGAGCTATTTGCGGTTCCTCAGGGGGTTGAGAAGACCGACATCTTTGTTGCCCGAGCACGCGCCTTACTTGCACGCCTTCCTAAGAACGATCTGTGCGAGAAGGTGGAGCTGGACATGGTGTACGGCTTGCTTCAAAAGAGAATTCGCGAGCGGATCAGACGTGAAGAAGTATCTACATTCGCCGAGCTTCTTCGCCGTGCTCGTGAAGTAGAGGATGCAGGTGAGCTGGATGCGCTTCCCAGTGCAGTAACGTCGTCGTGCCTGCAAACCCGAGCTCGTGACTCCGGCCCGAGTGCGCACGCTGCGCCGCTCGCGCCATTGAGCCGCTCTGCTCGAGTCGCTGCCTACACCGCTACTGCAGAGCGTGATAATGTCTTGAAGTCAACGTCTATGATCGCGACGCCTGCTTCGACATCAGCTTGCCCAGCCGTGGAAGCACCGGTAATTACGCAACGCAAACAAGGTAACAAGTTTTGTGTATATTGCAAAAAAGGTGGACATAACCGCACAGATTGCGCTCAGCTCAAAAGAAGAACACGTGAAACTGATTCAAATACTCTGAAGTGCTATGGTTGTGGTGCACCGGGTGTTATTCGTGCTCAATGCACAAATTGTAACAAAGATTCTTTTTTAACTTGTGATGTATTTTCTAATACTAATAATAGTGTACCACAGAGTAATGTTAAAACAGAGTGTTACACTAGTTTACCACAGAGTAATGTTAAAACAGAGTGTTACACCAGTGTACCACAGAGTAGTGTTATGACTAATATTCATAAGAATGTAACTAGTGGGGTCAGCCCACCTAGTAGAAATGTATGTTTGCCTAATATGTTTATTAATCATCAGGTTGTTGAGTTACAAAATTTCACTTTGAAGGAGCAATCCGCGTCTGTCTTTAGTTACCATACCCGCGGACGTCCCATTCTATATATTGAAATTTATGGTTTCCGCGGCACTGGTTTAGTTGACACCGCTGCCAAGCGCAGTATAGCAGGGTCTAGTTTGTACGCGTTGCTTCGAAAACAAAATCATTCGTTCCAAGATAGTCATCTTAGTATCAAGTTAGCAGATGGTTTAGTACGGGATTTAGACGTGAAACTCGCGGAAATAGATGTAAAACTGGAAGGTGTAGTAATACCAATAACGTTTGTAATTTTACCTGAGGCTAGGAACAATGACACGCTGTTAGGAATTGATTTCTTACGGAAGGCTGGTATTATCCTTGACTTAGCTACTGATAAATGGTTTACGACTGATCGTCCTCAGATAGCACATCTACTCCAATGCGAGACGTCCAGAAATTATGTCGACTGCGCAGCTGCAGACGTATTGCGGACTGACGAGGGAGTGATGCTGTCGCCTTCGGACAGGAGCAGCTTAGCGGAGCTTCTTCAGCAGTATGACGATATTTTCGGCGAGTTAGGAGCACCTACTTCATTTGCGGAACACCGCATCGAAACAGGTAACCATCCACCTATTTCCGTACCGCCATATAGGCTCACACCAGCGAAAAGGGCCGTGATGGAGGCCCAACTTGATAAGATGCTTAAAGAAGGAATTATCGAAGAGTGTGAGTCGGCGTGGGCCGCTCCAGCTCTACTTGTACCCAAAAAAGATGGGACTTATAGATTTTGTGTCGATTATCGCAAATTAAATGCGGTCACAAAAAGCGATGCCTATCCCCTACCTGTTATTGACGATCTATTGCAGTATACTGGGAAGAGTTGCTTTATGAGCACGATTGATCTTCGCTCAGGTTACTGGCAAGTGGCCGTAAAGCAGGAGGACCAAGATAAGACAGCTTTCGTGACTCCATTTGGCATACATCGTTTTAAAAGAATGCCGTTTGGTCTTCGCAATGCGCCGGCCACCTTTCAAAGGCTTATCGATCGTTTTCGTTCTGGAGCTGCTTTTAAGGATATGACCTTGTTAGGGTACATTGATGACATTATTGTGATCTCGCCAACTTTTAAGCAGCATCTGCAAGATCTGCAAGCCGTATGTAAGGAGTCTGGCTAACTAAAAGCCATAAGGTATGACTTGTCAGTGGTGAGTTTGTCAGATTCCTTTCGTGCTCCACCCGAGGTCAGCAATATTAAAATTACTTAATTCTTGAGGATTCAGACCTTAATCCTTACAATAGATAAATAAAATATGTAAAATAAAAAAAATTAAGAATTTAAATGATTGATTTGTAGTATTTAGTGGAAATACACATTACTACATATACATTTACAAAAACTTTTGGAAACGTTTGTAGTTATTTAACATCTTTAACTGTGCCTTAACGAACACAACATCGAGTTTCGTGTAGGGTTATCGGCTCTAACGTGGATTGCTACTCAATTTCATCAGGCGCTTACCCATTTAGTTGAAAAAAAATACGTAGATTAATGTCTGTTTTAAATTCACAACAAATACACAAAGCAACAGACACAACTACAACTTTCACTTACTTACACAAACATCAACTTTATGCATGATGTGATTAAGTTGATTTTTTCACGTCATCTCTCATCATTTTTTTTTTAAGTTTCCATCATCTGCCTAGCCCTATTCCCAAATATGTTGGGGTCGGCTTCCAGTCTTACCGAATGCAGCTGAATACCAGTGTTTTACATGGAGCGACTGCCTATCAGACCTCCACAACCCAGATACTGGGTTACACAATACCCCTTGGTAAGACTGGTTGTCAAACTTTTGGGCTTCTGACTACCCGTAACGACTGTCAAATGTAACTGTAAAACTGTAAATGTAACTGTAACTGTAAATGTCAAATGTAAACTTAACGAGCTATCCGAGGCATGGAGAGCGATAATTAATTTATAAAACTTACGAAAAGTCATAGATGAACCCGAGAGCCACTAGGCTATCACGACTTTATTGAAATTTATTAATTATATAAGTATTTTTAAAAATTTTCCAATGTCAAGTGAATAATTATAAAATTTGTGCTTCTGTGTGAACACTACTTGCGTGTCATATCCCTCTTATCGCGTTCGACAGTAATACAGCTATAGATAAGCCACTCACGGCTGAAAGCTTTTAAAATTAGTTGCAAAAAACTGATAAGGGCAAATGTTACTGCGTTGCATTGCCGTCATCATATCAACAACATGTTTACTTAATGAAACACTTAGAGAAATCTCCTTTTCTCCGCGACCTCGCTCTCATCGTCCATCCACTACTTACTTAGTAACTACTTTGTAATCTATGCCACTACTAACGCAAGACGTCCGTCTCGTGTTCCTTTACCTACAAAGCTTCTTTATAACTTATATTCTTCGCAATAAAAAATGTTACATTAAAAAAGTAGGACCTTAAAAAGATTCAGAAACCCCATAACAGTGAGACATATATAAAGTGGCAAGTCCACAAGGGCAAGACTTCGGCGACAAGTGGGCGGCCGACCGTCGCGACGCCGTCGTCACCCCGCCGCGCGCCGTCCTGGCGCGATGGCGCCTTAACGCCGAGACGGTTAACGAAGCCTACGACTACGTATTAAGGAATAATAGTAAATTCATTTACGCATATAATTCAGGCTAGAAACTAATCAGTTTTGTGCGATAAAAGATGTGGATAGATATAATAAGGCTATTAGCCTCCTGGCCGATTTCGGTCATAGCGGCCAATCTCAACGAAGATTAGCCAACTTCACAGGAGATATTATAGTGCACAAGTCTGTGTACAAACACATGTACACTCTCTATTCCCTCCCTCTCTTAGTCTGATGGAACGGCAATCCGACACGACTGGAGAGAGATCAGATACACTGCCAACAGCTTAACGTGCTTTCCGAGGCACGTAGTAAGTGATAATTAATTTATAATACGCACATAACTTATGAAAAGTTAGCTGTGCGTGGCCTGGGTTTGAACCTAGGACCTCTGACTGGCCGGTCAACGGTCACACCACTAGGCTATCACTACTTCTAAATATATAGATTCATTTATAGCGATTCCGAATTTGCCGAAACAAGTAGGCTTCAAACATGGAATGAGTAAAGTTTAACCAAAGTGAATCTCACTATAATGTTAAAAAATTTATAATTTTAGATCAATAACGAAAACAGTCACGACTAACAAAAACTGTAAAATGCTTTTTATCTTGAAAGTTTATCTAGAAACTCGATTCAATAGACAAGAACACAAAACCTAAGTACTTATTAACGAAATTCGTAGTTGCTAAAATGTTAGGTAACAACATTTAACGAAGTTATTTCCCTGTGATTAGAGCGGTAATCTACTAAAGTAAACCTTCTCAAACAATTTACAACTCGATGACACATCTCCTCGATTTGGTAGATAGGAGACCCGCCCTTATACTGGCTGGAATAGCACGATCGATTCTCGAAAATAGAATAGCTGTCGCCCGCGATAACATCCGCGTAAAATTTATTATTTAATAATTTTTAATCGATTCATGAATCGAGAAACACGTGGCGCCATCTATTTATCATAAGAACGTTATTGTGGTTTTCATTGGCAACAGTACGTGTTTTCGATGAAAGGTACCCTATATCTTTTCTGTACACCTAACAACGTATATATGCAACATTTGAGGATAATCGATTCTGTGGTTTAGGCGTGAAAAGATAACAAACAAATAAATAAACTTACTTTCGCTTTACTTTTAGTTTGGATTAGTAAGGATAGTTGTTCTGTTTCACCTAGTTTTTACACACATTATATTATATTAAGTTAGGTTAGATTACCAGATATTAAATCTATTTTAGGTGTATTCTTTATAAAACTTTAACATTTTCTTAATAATTTCCTAAAGTCACAGACATATATGGCACGCAGATAATTATATAGGTACCTACTGCAACTTCAACAGATATTAAATATTTGAGCATTGAGAAATTTTATGCAATGGAGGGCGAGTCTATTTCGCGGTATAAGGGTTTTGTACCTTTCAGTTTTGATAAACTGTTGTTGATTGATATCAACAAAGACAATCATTTTAAATAAATTATTAAAAATGCTTGGTTCTTTTTCCGCGCATAATCCCCGCAAAACTCACGGCGCGTCACCATCTCATCCAGGCTGTTACTGATCAGCCGACTTTTATGACCAACGCATCGCCCACAGGCCGGCAACTCAAGCAGGCCAGAGGTCATTTAGAGCCTTCCAGAGCCTAGTATGTCTCGCAGGCGAGGGATGGAAGACAGTTGCATCTTTTGCCGTTACCTCTATTGCGTATATCTTGGTAAAAATCGATTTTCCACGCTGTTTCGCTCCTGACTATCGATTGAATAATGTTCAGGATCTCAAGCCACCAACTGCCGCAGGCCACGATCTCAACCACGCCAACGATCCAACGATCTCGGGCCACCAACTGCCGCAGATGAATTATTGCCGCATATGAATAGAAAATTGGTTTTATGAGTGCAAAAATGATCTTACAAGTGTTTCATTTCATTTTTGAAGCGTCAAACCCTAAAATAGCATAAAAAATCCTTAAAGAAACCATAAAAAACTAACTTGCTTTGGGAAATACATGACGTGATGTTATGTGTTCTATTATTATGAAATAATTCAGATACACAATTGAATTTAATGCGGAAATGTGGTTCAAGACCTATGAGGATAATAGTCCAGAATAAGCCGTAGTCGAGAAAACAGTAAAACCCAGAAAAGCACTATATTTATACCTACTAGATATAATATTAATTAGTAATATTATGCAATCTAAGACTAAGTATGGTACTGTTTGTTTAATTGTCACATTATTGGATATAAAGTAGTTGAATGTAATATCCCATAAACCAAACTAAGCGGGTTTTCCTTGAGCTTAGGTACCTATACATTATAATTATTTGTAATGTTATTTTATAAAAAACGACAGATTCTTACGTACTTATGTATTAATTTTTATTATTTTGCCGTATCGTAGAATTTATCGCCTTTTTTTGCGTCGATTTCCTTAATCCTCGATATCGTTTTTTTTTTCAATTATTTCTTGAGTTATAATACGATTAGATAATTTACATTTAGGTACAAGTGAACTGTAGGTACATAAGATTGGTTTGCCTCTAGTTTTTAGAGTTCTGTACCCAAAGGGTAAAAACGGGACCTTATTACTAAGACCGCTGTATGTCCGTCTGTCTGTCTATCAACAGGCTGTATCTCATGAACCGAGATAGCTAGACAGTTAAAATTTTCACAGATGATGTATTTGATGTATGTATTTTCTATTACCGCTATAACAACAAGTACTAAAAACGGAATTAAATAAATATTTTGAAGGGGCACCCATACAACAAACATGATTTTTTGCCATTCTTTTGCTCGATATTAATAACGACAACAGGTATACGCATGAGTGTCTAATGTTGTATAGATAATGGTACAGAACCCCTCATGCGCGAGTCCGACTCACACTTGGCTGGTTTTTAATAACCATCTGACGAGTACAATTATTTCAATAGTGTTTCGAGCATTAGAAGATGAACAATGGCAAACATATCCAACTTAACATCGCCCTCGTTCGTTAGTTCAGTCAGTTCTCGTAAATTTATTTGGGCGTTATTACAATATGTGCGTTGAATACGCAATAATTATATGAATGTTTTTGTCTGTCTAGAATTTAACCCCAAAACAATGAGTGCAAATTCTATTGTTGCCTATCTATCCAATTAAAATATTTCTAAAAATATCTGTGAGTAAGACACAAAGAAAAAAAGTCTATGTCATCATTGTGTGAGATTTGGCGCCGCTGAACTTATGTAAGAGAATTAACCATAAATTATTTGTTAACCAACCAACCTACTTTCAAAACGCCTTGAATAATTTAAATGGAACTGGGAGATATCTATGAAAATGGTTTAATAACAATGGTTATCTGTCATAATATTAATTTCTTGAAAACGCACGCTAGTGTTTACGTACTCTCTGGAAAACGCTTGAGAATGTGCTATGTGCTTCCTTAATGTGTAGAATCACTGTATTTATGGTGGAGTGCCTGTTCAAAGGTAGCTACTATACCTATAGATATGTTGTCAATAGCAATTTCGTATTTACATTCTGCGCCCCTATCGTGATTGTGACTATCAACTTATATTACTATCGTAGAAATGTATGTGTAACCTATCTGCAATAATAAGAATCTACGTCACAGCCGGGTGTACATAAAACGCCTCTGTTTAACCATTCGGCGAATACAGGTGTTTCGTTATCTATCTATTTAATCTAAATAAATAGATACTAGCAAAATACCATTAACTGTCTGACTGACTCATTACGAAATCTCTGAAGCTATCCATTATTATACCTTGTCTGTCTTTCTCAAGACCACACATTAAGGATTGGGGATTAAGGGAGTCACCACAGTGCGATTACGGAGAAATATTTTTGTTACCTACCTATATAATATACAAGATTTTACATATCCACAATATATGGTATTTTTCAGTTCGCTTCAACTACACTTTCGAAAAAAGATGAGGTGGTCTCCATTTCTCAGTAAGTACCAAGTTATACAAATACCTAACTAATAATCCTAACTTAATATTATAAATGCGAAAGTAAGTTTGTTTGTTTCTTACCTTTTCACGCCTAAACCACTGAACCGTACATTCTGAAATTTTGCATAAACGTGGTCAAGTGTACAGAAACGGACATAGGGTACCATTCATCCCAAAAAAGTACTGTTCCCGAGGAAAACAACAATTACGTTTTTATGATATCTAGTAGATGGCGCCACGAGTCTTTCAAATCATGATTGAATTTTAAAATCTAAATTTACGCAAGCGGAGTCACGGGCGAAATTAATTGTATCATAAATAAACAAACATCATTATATAATATTTATGCATACGAGTACTATATGAACATTAAAGTTCGAAAAGTGGCAGAGCGACTGGGAGCTTTACACAGTAACACTTTTTGCCCTGCTGTGGAATGTAATAGTAACGCAGATTTATAAAAATGTATAGTATCAAAAACACTTACGCACCATCCACTCATTACAAAACAGTTTTATTTTTTAAAGTAGTCTTTCAAAATCATTAAATAAATTATGTATATTTAATTATTTATTTTACGTATACTACAGCTAGAAACATATTCGATAAAAATAATTTTTCAATAATAATATTTATTAACATTTGCGTAAATAATTGTTCGTATTGTTCTCTATTTGAAATGTTACGGCTATCGTGAACGTATCGATTTCTATTTAAGTAAGTGGTGTATTTACCAAGGACAGGCTGTGTCACACCCATTTCTCGAATTAACACATCGGTGTTATGATGACGATACAATATCGTAAATGAAATACTGAAAACATATCTGTTTTTCATTCATTGTTTTAATGTTTATTCAAATGTTTTGATGAGTTTGTAAAACAATATAAAAGGGACTGACATGACTGTTTCTTCAATGGCAGTCTACTCAAAAGTCTTAAAGTATTCATGTTTTTTTTAAACCACTGACACAACAAGAGGTTATTATTAATTTGAAGTCTCTGTCTTTCTACGTAGAAAGACCCCCACATTGCCGGTTTTGAAATATGAAAAACCAGCCAAGTGCAAGTCGGACTCTTGTACTAAGGGTTCCTTTCTGATTCTTGAGCACTCTTGCCTTTTGATTTTTTTATTTTTTATACCTATTACTTATAAAAATAAATAGTTATGCTTTCTGTAAAAAAACACAGAGACAAAAGATGACAAACTTCCTTCTTTATCGTATTTAGGCTTTACACTCCGTTGAAAAATCTCTTATGAGCAAGTTCCTCACGATGTTTTCCTTCACCGTTTTAGCAAGTGATAATTCATTTCTAAAACGCTCATGAATCATGAATCCGAAACCTACAACCTTTGATTTGGCAGTCCAGCGGTCATACCACACGGCTATCGCTATTCAAACAAAAGAAGATCTAAGATAAATAAACGGAAGGATAATTGTACGGCTAAGATTTTTCGTAGTACCTACCGTTCATCGGCGTTTTATGTATCAATTTCAGAGGAAAGACCATATACCGTAAATCGGTAGTGTGGACAATGCGGACGTGAGCTTATACTAATAGACTCTCTTTTGCACTTCTATGAATGGAATGGAACCCTAAAATCCAATACAAGATAGATGATTATCTATCTTTGCATTTCGAGCTGACGGAAAATTCTACATAAAACGTTTTGATGATTCCTGCTCCGAAACCCGAACGATTTATCTTATCTTTAATATGTTTTTTTTTTCATTCACAGGTCTCCTGGCAGCAGTCACATATGTAATGAAAGGTAAAACGATAATAAAAAACTAATCTCAGCTTTTATAAAAGAATTCATAACATTACTATCTACTGTTAGTCATCATCTTCCTGCCCTTATTTATTTGGCGTCAGTATAAAGAACTTTTATCATTTTTTTCTTTTTATTTATCTTTAATTGTTTCTTATTATTTATCTTATATCAATTGTGGTATCTTTACTTTCTATAAAAAACCTTACTATTAAGAATCTGGTATTCAATGTTACGGAATTACTTTTTATTTATTACATTTTCGTAAAAATAAAAGAAATAAGTACAAATTATTATCTACTCTGAGGTATTCATGTAAATTATGGCTACCAAAAAGGTTTCAAATTTGATTATTGCAATAAGAGGTATCCTTTGATACAATACAACTGTGTCCATTATATCAACCCTACCTTCTACAGGAAGGGTAAGGTGCTATAGACACAGTGGCTTTAGATACTCGAGCCTTTTACAACCATATCATCTTTTATACGGTCCATCCATCTTTCCTTTGGTCTGCCGCTAGAACGATCCAGATTAATATAACGACCCTTCTCACAACATGTTTCCCATCCCTCCCGCAGTCCCGCATCACAATACGTCCGATCCACGATTTTATCGATTACTCCTTAACCTTTCTTACTGGTATTTTCAAACTACCTATTTTATTCAATCCTTATTTTGTCCATTCTTGTTACTACATAACTCCATTGGATGGATAGGTATCCTAGATAGATCGTAAACATTTCAATTTCAGCTGCAAGCAATCGCTCTTCATCCATTCCTCGTGTAGTCTAACATTCCGATCTATACCGGATGGAAGGTCTTTGTTGTTTTATATTTTCCTTTTCAACTTAAGTGAATAAATTGAAAGACTACACAAATAATTCCTTTTACCTGCAACCATTACAAATTACTACTTTTATGAATAAATATAGACAGGAAAGAAAATAAATTGGTGTAAATTTCAATTTCAAGAAAGAATGAAAGTTTTAAGCAAATCAGCATAGTCATCAAGCACAGTTATCTCTCATAAATATATAAATAATATAATACTCTGACAGAGACCAGTGCAGTGATAGCCTAAGACCTGCGCTTGTGATGGTATAAAGGGTTTTCTACACAATTAGAAAAAAAGCTCGCCTCTCAATCAATATTGTACGCAATTACTTCAAAATACTGCGTGAACATCGAGCATTTTGCATAAGCGCCACAATTGTACCTCAAATATAAGAGAAAAATGCGATGCACAACATTTGTAGTTTTGGTGTGCGGCCTGACTAATTATGTAATGATTTTAATCTTATAGTCCTTAAGTAAATTCTTTAGAACCTTCAGCCAATTTGACCTGGCATTTCATGAGCATATTGTGCAACGCGGGGGGTTCCCCCATCAAAAAAACAAACTCTCATCAATACGCACTGAATCTGGCTTTCAAAACGTTAGAGAATGGCACATTCTTCTTAAAAAAGCTACTTAGTACCAGCGCATCGCCGAATCAGTTGGCTGTACTAGCAGTGCCTGTTGTAAGCGGTACAGTCTAGTTGCCGTAACCGAACACTGAAACCACGCGTAACGGATACCGTTTCGGTAACAAAAATGTGTTAACGTTTTCATACTATTGTTTATAGTAATCTCTTATAGCCGAATTCCAGACGGACATTGACATTATGAAATCGAAGAGAATCGTGATGTGTAATCTTATTTCCATACCTTTGACCTTTTATGGGGAAAGTTTTATTTTCATAATAAATTGGAAAGGAAAACACCAAGAAAATTGCAGGCGTTTTCCCCCTGGAGGGGGGATTGGGTTTACAATACTCTCACGGACCATAAAAAACAAACAGTACGAATACTGTTAATTTCACGCCAATATTACGGTTTTATTTCTGTCTGCGTCTTTTTATTGTTTGCCTGCCTATGCCAACCATTTTGTTAAAGATATATTTATTCCTACTTTCTTCACTTTACATATATGAAATTTGTAATTATGTCTACAATAATAAGGGCCAGGATGGGATGGTTCAAAGCATATAAAGTAAACTCTCGCCTAAAAAGGGACCACGTAGACATTAAAACCAGAGTCGAGAGACGCGTCTGGTCGGATCGTATTCTGACTGGCATCTTGCAAAGTATTAAGGGATTATTCCTTTCGGATAATTTCTGTAGTTGATGCCAGATTTATACTTAGGTTAATTAAGCAGTATTAATTTGTTTAATTCTTAAAATTTCAATATATTTTCTTATATTCATAATTAGTCAATAGCATAATTTATATGCACAATTTGTATTATGACTCAATATAATTTAATTTTTTGCATTCATTGCATATATTGCATATAGTTTTGTTCAAGTCATTTACATTCATATACATATTCTTCAGTAAACTCTGAACAATAACATTATACGAGCGGGATTTGAACCCGCGACCCGCGACGTTAAAACTTGTTTGCATAGTATGCATAAATACTCTATAAAGATGTTTATTTATTTCTAATACCTATATTGTAAAATGCAAGTTTAAGCAGTGTTTGAATGCAGGACAAAAAAAAATAACTCGACGTCGTCTTTTATAAAATTATGAAAAAGCAATTTTAATGCTTGAAAAAATCGAACAATATTATTCGATTTTATCTAAACATTTATTAGATCGAATATCGTTAATAAATTATACAATATTAAAATATTATAACAATTTTTACGTTAAATTCGTATCAAATGCCAAAATTCTTCTGAGAAAAAAAAATACTAAGTATTTGCAAATTTATGCATTTTTTTGTTGTTTATTTACTCCCAAGTACCAATGATGAAAAAATTTTAGGTTACAGGGGCGGAACGACAATTATTAACGTCGGGCCATTATAGCCCTCGCCTACGGCTCGGCCTTTGAATGTCCCTCGATAATAGCGGTCTTACCACCCTCATAACACAAATAACCACATTATATCAAAACGTCAGTGGTGGTGTGTAGATACTGTGAACACCCACTATAAGCTGGAATGTAATGTTCTAACTGTCGTTTGTAACGCGTAGCACTCTTGCTATTAATATTGAGGACGTCTAAATTACGATTTATATAATATATCACTTTTCTTGCGTTAACTCCCCATCTTTTACCATTCCGTAATGACAATAATTTGTATATTATCAATATTGAACACCCCCCATTAAAATTATCCGTGAAGCTGTTACAATAAGCAGTCAATCAATGTGAAATGAGGCTCGTATAACCTATCTATACTCTATTCAAAATAAGAGTAAAAAAATAACGTTATAACGACGCGACGTCGTTATTTACTTTAATAACCATCATTTAAAAATACACTGAAACGTAATTATGTATCTCAAAAATATAACTCGTTAACTATCGTTATTCGCCATTATTTATCTAATCTTGTTTCAAACGGAGTACAACTATGCATGCCGCTTAGACTATAGGTACAGTAGGTACTTAGGGTTCAAACCTGTGACCTTTGACCCGGAAGTATATACACCACTAGACTGTTACTGCTATTATAGATAGTGCCATCCATGAAAACACGCCCCACTCTTTTATCTAATCGCTGACGGTACAAGTGTGCAATTCCGCTAATGTTTTAGTTCTGTCGAAACACATTAGGTAATTACCTTGTAATTGTAATTGATTGATTGATTGTACTGCCAGCTATTAGGAAAAAGGGCGGGGCGCGTCTTTGCCTCCCCGATCAGTGTGTCAGTAAGTAAGAGCACCTGTGTTCCCCCATATTCTTGTGTAATTGGCTAGTCTCCGTTGAGAATGGCTGCTATGACCGAAGCTTTGGTCATTGAAGTCTCGCCCATTGAACGCCACTACAAACAGCAACTATATAGCCGCAATAATCATTATTATCTCACAAGTAATTCATTTAAATTGTAATTATGCGCAGCATGTGTTCTTAACTTTTTTATATCGTCTTTATTAGTCCCTATTAGAGCCCTAGAAGTAGTTAATTACACACCTAGTGCGTATTATTATGACTAATCTGATAGTCGAGAAATAGGCTACTAGGTATGTAGCTGTAAGTTCATTGATCCTATGGTTCAATGACTCTCCACCCTTAAATTCAACATTAATAAATGACTCTAGGTATTTGATTGTGTGTAATAAACTTGCGTGCCGTAGGCTTGAAACGTAAAGATAGTAAGTGGTATATGTAGCCTTATCCGGCAGTCTAATATTATACATATCACAACCAAGGAAAAAAAAATGTTGTGATTTCAGTAGATTATGCTCGTAGTTTCGGATATACTCACTAGCGTAGCGAATCAGCTATATGTAGGTAGGTATATATTATAGGTATTATTGCAGCCACCGCCGCATTGAGAATTTTTATTGGTACTTACTGTCGCTTTGGCAACTATTAATTGTTTATTTATACTCAAACCTTTCGATGCGACTTGTTTACCTATGGCCAGTTAGTGATTCCTGCACATCGGAAAAAGTGACCGAATTGTGGCGCCTTATTCTATTTGCCATGGACGAAATATAAATATAAATAATATAATTGTTAAATTATAAAAACCGTGAGAAAGTATTTCCTGACGACTATCTCAGCGTACCTACGTGATATGCAATCGTGAGTTCGTCACCTTGATGTCATGACAGATTTGTTTGCAATACCTTAGTTGACCAACTAAAATACCTCATTATTGCAGAAACTGCTTATACTTATGTCAAGATTAATATTATGCAAACCTACTAGCAGTCTACGTCATCGATCGTAAAACAAAAGGTAGTAAGTAGTTTTATGTCTAAGATAACGTTAGAAATTGAATGGACGTGGCTTTGCCGGCCGGTCGGGCGTTCTATTGTAGTTTGTAACGGTCGGTGAATTATTAAAATTTAACTGAGGGTTCAAACACGTGGCTGGCCCAGGTAGAAGCACGTGGTCGCCCCGGGGTGGCTCACGTGAACACACCGCTGCACTACGCCTGCACCAACCGGTTCGATAACTGACAGATGACTAGCACACCTATTAAACTCTGTATAATAATTTAGTAACATATCCAAGAACCTATAAAAATTCATGTGTACATATTATTATATTGAACAAAAAATCCATTTACTTTTTAAAACCACAATATGACAAAAAAAATTAAGCTATACTTTGTTGTTGTTGTAAATTAGCATGTCGTTGTCAATCAATGTCTTCGACTCATTTATTGGACAGGGCAGCAGATCGCCCGGCCGGTAACCGGCAGCCGTGAGCCGTTGGCTGTCTGTAAGCCCAGCGCGTGGTGCGCGCGCCGGTGACAGCGCATGTGTCGCCCCTCGCGACCAAATGCACGCTTGACGCTGCAGTCGCGGCCACGCGCGCCCGCGACCACACGCACCAACACACATGCATAATACAACAACACTAAATAACATACAACCATCTAATAACATTACGATAACTATCCCAAAATTTAACTAAATACGTCTTGTTTATTTTAATTAATAATAAACGAAAGTGCATAATATATAAGGTGTAAAAATGTGCAAAAATGTTGCTATGATGCCTATGAAGAAGACCATGGATTCAGGTGAGTTTGATAAGGATTTTCACACGATAAAGTTATGGAAAACTTACTGTTTTGCGAATACTAAATTAATGTATAAGTACTTACATGTTAATTAATTTTATTCTTACGTGATGTAAGGAATACTAAAGTTTTATTACTTCATTAATCGTTTGTGATTATTATTTGGTTAGCATTAATTTATGAAAGAAGTATTATTACATTTTAATTCTTGTATTCGTAAATGTTGTTGTATTCGTAAATGTTATAAAGGCTGCCTGAATTCGCAATAAGTAAAAATGAATATATCTGATATTTTCTTAGCTTACACAATATTACTGCTGGTGTTTGTTTATTTATTAGCAAACATTTTTGGTGAGTTATGGATTGAGATTTATTATACCTTTACTTATTATGTTTATCTAATGAATTGTGTCCTTCGGGTTCATATGTAATAACAATAAATTTAAAATTTCAACATAATAGGGCACCGTATAGTTTCGTGTGTTGGCCAATTGTCTTAAATTAGGAACCCATTTGTTCGTATTAAGTGTCATGTGCGAGTATTAATCGTCGCGTCAATAGTTTGATGAAACGTGTGATGGCATTGATCCGGCGTGATTGTCGATAGGCAGAGCAGAGCAACACGGAACAAGCACTTATCGTTCGAATTAATTGTAATGGAAATCGTATGAGGACGGTGCACGGTGTTATTACTAAACTCAACGCTGTGATCGGGACAAGCCGCTCCTCCGGCTCGCTGGCACTGTCCGCAGTGCCACCTCGTGCATGCGCACAGCCACACATATCAATGCACTGTTTTCCTTTTAAAAACATCGCGATATACGAATCATACACATTCTTCAACGTTCAAAAACAACGTAATGTGAACTACTTGTAAACTTTTTTTATTAGTGAAGTATTTTGATACACCGACGCATCGCCAAACTGATTAGCAAATCCCGAATCCGAGCCATTATCAGAAAGATGAAGCTGCCGAAATTGGATCTCTGTGAGTCTTACAATAACAACTTGTATTACACTGAAATATTTTGTTTGTATTGTTCATATAAATTAATCGAGCGCGTGTAATGTAATTACAATTACCTACATGCATTATTTAAATTAGAAAGACTAATAATATTGATACTTACGTATTAAATAAGTACATTAATATAGGAACTAAACTGAGTATTAAATCTAATTTACTTATGTAGATTTATCTTTCCAGTAGCCGTAGGTAAAGAAACCCAAAAACATTATATTCATTTGTTCATTCAACAGTCATATCATTTGTGATAACCGCTATAAACCAGTTACAATTTTGCCCATCCATGTTTTTGACCATCACCTGTTTAGTGAGATACTCAATATTCATTTCCTAATCATTCGAGACATCTCACAAAGACTACGGCTACGCTTACTTATCAAATGTTCTTTGTTTAGTTTACTTGCCATGTTTCATTTCACGTTTGACATAAATCTACAACGTTTTACACAAAAATGCTTGGACGAACTGAATGACAGGATCTTTGTATCGAATCGTCATCAGAACAAGGACAGAAATGAACATATTGAGTTTCTTTGAAATTATTTCACATCACTACCTTGAGATACGACATCCATCATCCGAAACACCGAGGCTAACATTATTCTATATGTTTCCCAAATAAGATTTCGTAGATAGTTAGACTTAGTAGTATGACCGTTGGACTGCCAAGTGAGAAGTTGACTTGAACCAAAGATTAATGACTAATCACTTTGGCGCTAAAATTTTGACCGATTATTATGTACTAGCTTTTCCCGCGTGGCTTCGCTCACGTAGACTATAGAATATTTTGAACATTATTTATTTATTTAAATCGAATTAGTATTATAGATACCTAGAAAAATGATAAATCAACAAACTGTACTGCCCATAAGAACAAATTGTACTACTCTGAGTCGATGCCACTACTTTTAGCGTCATTGTATAAGCAGACTTAGGTACAGGGCAAATGACAGTCAATAATATCGTCGGTATAGCAATTGCAAATATTCACTATTATATAATAATATAATCTAAGAGATTTCTAAGGAATTTTCAAAGGAAAATCAAGATAGGTACTTATAAGGCTGGTAAATTTTTCTTTCCAGTATAAGAAAACAAATAAATTTGAAAGGACATTGACAGGGTTTGGACCAAGTGCTACCCAGGAATGAAAGTAGCTCCAGTGGTATCGTGGCATTAATTTACATCCAAAACAAATATTTAAAAAAAAATTCGTCCCAGGAAAAAAAAGCTTTGTTGTTAATAATTATTTTTCATTAAATTATGAGTATGGGATGTTTTTCCCTCCAAAATACATAAATCTACATCTAATATATTTTATAACATTGTCCTGTAGCACCAAAAGCGGTACAGGAATGGAAAAATCGGGACGGAAATATGCCTAACCCTTTTATTCAAAATCACAGATTTAATTGGGATCAATCTCATTAATTAATTGGGGTTGGTTTTTTTTTTTTCAGTAGGGCTGAAATGCGGGATATCCCGCCAAATCGGGACATCTGGCAATATAACGTAGCATGCAAAACACAAAAAGCTGTTCTATTGTGTCTCGTTTGCACCATGCCGTTATGTATATTGGTGCGTTGTTTATTTAAACTTGTATTGGGCACCAATTCCAGTATTCTAATATGGTAGTTGAGAGTAGTCAGTACAAATAGTGAGGTGGCGTTATGTTGCATTCCTATTCAAGTTAATTTTTGTGGAGCAACATTTCAGCCTAATGCTTGTTCTTGTAATGCTTTGATTTCTTGATTATATTTTTGTCAAAAATAATGTATATTTTTTAATGTTCATTAATGTACACTTGCTGATAAATTACATTATTAATGTAACATAAAAAGTACAATTAATACACTCACAATTACATTGAAAATAATTCTTAAGATTGTTTTTTTCATATAAAAAATGCATAACAAAACCCTGTTTTTTTCTTGACTCCTGGGATAGATTTTGATAACTATTGGCCTAAGGAACAAATTGTACTGTGTTCATTCTGGGTAGCACTTGGTCCAACTTCCATATAAAGATTGGCAATGTCCTTTTGAATTCTAATCCGATTTATATTTGACATTCCAATTTTTAAAAGGTAATTACATTGCACCAAGCCAGTTTAAATCAAAAGCACTAAGGAGTATTGATATCAACTTCGATGCAAATCACCCCCAAAATAAATTTCTACCCCTTTTTAACCCTGTTAGGCGATGAGTTTTAATAAAATACGAAACACGTGTTCCATCAATTCTGAAAAAGAATGTTTATGCAAAATATGAAGTAGATTGGACCAAGGAATCCCGTTGTCCCATACAAACTTTGCCCCTATTTTTCACCTCCTTAGAGGTAGAATTTCGAAAAATCCTTTCTTATCGGATAATTACGTCATATAAAGAACATACCCTCCAAGTTTCAGGTCTCTACGATCAGCGGTTTAGGCTGTGCGTTTTCCCAATATTTCCCTTCACTGCTCTGCTCCTATTGATCGTAGCGTGATGAAAAGTATATTATAACCTGCCCAGGAGTATGAAGAATAATTGTGCCAAATTTCGTTAAAATCCGTCGAGTAGTTTTGATTTCTATAACGAATATACAGACCGACAGACAGACAGACAGACAGACAGACAGACAGACAGACAGACAAAAAGTTTACTGATTGCATTTTTGGCATCAGTATCGATCCCTAATCACCCCCTGATAGTTATTTTTTAAATATATTTCATGTACAGAATTGGCCTCTCTACAGATTTATTATAAGTATAGATAGATATAGATAGAAGATAATGTATGTACTCGTATGTAGGTAAGAATGCATGTT
The DNA here is from genome assembly GCA_936450705.2 of Protodeltote pygarga. Lineage (NCBI taxonomy): Eukaryota > Metazoa > Arthropoda > Insecta > Lepidoptera > Noctuidae > Protodeltote > Protodeltote pygarga. The sequence continues at coordinate 4,803,430 of OW388249.2, read as the reverse complement.
ATATGTTTCCTCATATCTTCTAAAATACTTATCATAATTTGACAAATGAGGTATCGTTGGAAGCATCTTAATCGTCCGCTAGTTATAGGCTATGTGACGTCACGTTAAATCGAATATGGCGCCCTCTAGAGGTCATGAAGAAAAAAAATGGTTCTAATGGTGCCGTGTTGGGAATCAAATAAAACGGCTTAATTAGCTCTTATCAAAAATATATTTATCTTGTATATAAAAAAAGAATAACATGACTAAGTTAAGCAAAAAAACTAAAAAACAAGTAGTAAAGGCGTAAGCCAGTTCCAGATAAAACACCTCATCCTTAGCCTTGGAACCGACTCCAAAACGAACAATTTGGTGTTGTGACTAACTTTATAGTGTTTTATAATCGGTTTTATTTCTTTGTCAATATTTTTGTTTATTTATCAATTTTGAGTGGCACATTAACTAACCAAACCCCACTTTTTCGGTATGCTATTTCACAAACAAACAAAGTGAAATAATAGGTATATAAGATGTTAGTCATCAGTTCATTAAGGAGTTCGTCATCAGATCATGACAATATTTATATGGGACCAATCGGAGAGTTTTCAATTCTTTTTTGTTCCAAGAAGTAATTCTTGGAACAAAAAAGAATAACTTAAATCAAAAATGTCTTAAAAGGTGTACAAACAAAAAAAAAGAAATACGCATCGAATTGACAACCTTCTCCTTTTGGGAAATCGGTTAAAAATGTAACGACACAACAACATTAACATTGTATAATATCAGTGTAACTAATAATGGTATCCTAGCTATTTAAAAACCGGTGTCGTCACAGCGCTGTGCGAAACGAATCGTCATAAGGGGAATAGAAAATAATCGTAACATTTATCTGTTCATAGTTGCGCCACCGGAGGTCAAGGCCTTCCTCTTATGTCAGAGATTTGTGAGTAATTCTTAGAAAAAAATTAACATTCTCTTAATAAATCATTTTTCTCGCAGAGATTTAAAACACAAAAATACTTTCGTAAGGTTTGTATACTATCTCAACACCTGACAACAGGGGTGTAGTTTATGTTTGAATAATAATAATAAGCAATATATTTGATTTAAATCTTAATTTTGAGTGGAGGATAATGATGGTACGCTTAATTTTTGACTAATTGATTACATGAATCACGTTTGTGCGCTATTTGAGTCATGATAGCCTAGTGGGATGACCGTTGACTGATAAATCAGAGGTTCGAACCTAAAACCTCTGACTTTTCATAAGTTATATGTACCTACGTATTATAAATTAATTGTCACTTGCTCCGTGCCTCGGACCAGGTTAGTTTGTGGTCGAACACACCTTTTTCATAATTAAAAAAGGCGTTAAGTACAAAGTATTTTGCTTTTTTAATGAATTTCTACCACTAGGTACTTTTTTTTAAGAATATAGTTTTCCGATCAGAGGTTATACTTATCCAAAATACAAAATACCTAATATTCGCCTTAGAAACTCTCCAAAAACCTAGCTTCCTAAGTACTAAAAGAATCTGAAAGGGTTATAAAACAAGCAATCCACTTAGTCTTTGTAAAAGGCAAGTTTGAAGATGCGAAGACCCTCGCCTTTAACCTAATAAATCTGGCGAGATTGCGAGAAGCTTCCAACAAACTTTATTTGGACGTTCAAATCGTTTCAACCCTTCTTGAGATTACGTCGGGACTGCCATGAAAACTTTATGACAATTTTTTTTAAGTTTTCTTACAGTTATGGAGTTTTATTCTTGAATTAAAACGAAAACGGCGAAAATATTTGAGTTACTTAAAGTCCTTGAAGGAGCTTATAAAATTATTTATCAACGCTTGGAAATCTTAAATCATCATCTGCCTAGCCTTTTCCAAACTATGTTGGGGTCGGCTTCCAGTCTTACCGGATGGAGCTGAATACCAGTGTTTTACATGGAGCGAGTGCCTATCAGACCTCCACAACCCAGATACTGGGTTACACGATACCCCTTGGCAAGACTGGTTGTCCAATTTTCAGGCTTCTGACTACCCGTAACGACTGTCAAAGATTTCCAATTGACAGCCGGGCCAACAGCTTAACGTGCTACCCGAGGCACGGAGAGTGATAATTACGAAAAGTCAGAGGTGTTCGCCTTGGGTTCGAACCCGAGACCTCTGACTTGCCAGTCAACGATCACCACCACTAGGCTCTCACGACTTGGAAATCTTAAATAATTCAAGAAAATATTAACTATGGACAGTTTTTAAAAACCTGTATGTTTATTGAGAGTAGCTGAATCATAAAACATTCCTATCTGTCTCCCAAACCTTTGGCCTGCGGTTTACGATATCATATAAATCTCTCAATTGTTTTAAGTGGTAGCAGATATGCCAGCAATGAGTATTAACAATTTTTCAATCAAAAAACATTGCCTAGTAACAAAACACTACATTAAGCCAATTGAAAGATTGTCTAATGTAATAGACACCTAATTCAATTTTGTGCTTATTTAAAATAAATAGAAAAAAAATATGTTATTTGCTTACCTAATATCAGTTAGGTACTTTAAAAAGCTATGTTTGACGTCTACGGTAACATAGAGAATGTAAATATACTATCTAGTAAATAATCATCTCGACTTGACTATTCATGCACTCTCGATTTAAAGATAACCAAATTCCAGTGTTCTCGAAATACATACTCAATCAATAATCCAATTCCGATCGAATCTGTATCTAATATTGCTCTGGCTTGAAGTACCGACTCAGGGTAAGTCGGTACTTTTCTTAATGTTAAGCCTTTTTGCAGTTTTTTTTACTTACATTTTAGTATTCTTAGTAGCAGCCAGTGCATGCCATAACTAGCCTTTTATTATTATAACTGCGTCCTTGCAAGGACACTTGCCCAAAACTTAGACCTGGTCTGGTGATTCCACGCCCCTCCAGAAATCTGCGCCCTGTGCCGGGACGCCGCTGGCATCGGACATGTCACGGCAATGGTATAGAAGCACTGAGAATGACAGGAACTGACATAATAAACGATGGAAGGAACGACTATTACATGTAATGTAAGAAAGAAAAAAAGAAAAGACATTTATTTATGTATATCTTAAATCGTAAAATATGGGTGTTAAACACCACTGCGAAGGTTTAGCACCTTTCCGAGAAGTAATATTGAATGAAATGGATTAATTACCTAGTTGAACTAATCCCAGCTTCTTGTCCCCACGTGTAACGGTAATGTATGAATACCTACCTATATGATGGTGTGGCTATCGGTAGTAATCGATTTTCTTAAAATACATTACAAGCTACATGTACAAGCTACATGTAACCTGATTTTAATTAACAATGTATGGTATGGTGACAAGGCACGGGGTGAATCAAGTCAGTCGCCCTGTGACCACGGTCGTAGCAACGTAACCCCTAATATCTGGATTTAAAATAAAAAGGTAATTCGAATACGTTTTTAATACCTATAATAATATAAATATTATATATAAATCTTTAAAAATTAATTATTTAATATAAATAATAATTCGGTAATAAGTTAGGTAAAGTTACAATTAGGAACCATCAATAAAAATAACCAACACATAAGTAAATACAACAATACATTTTATTTTATGTAACAGGATAAACATGATTATGTAACAGAATAGTTGTATGGATAGCTAATATTTTTTTCTAAACAAAACCCTACTAAAGAGCGTTTTAGGTTTGATCAAGATTATCAAGTTCCAAATTTATTTAAAAATTTCTAAATAAAAAAAGTGTCGCTCTGCTTTAAAGAAATTTCGTAGAACACGCTACGGCTACGACGTAGCAGCTTGTTACATTAATAACTTTATCTTACAATTTTATCTAGTATCAGTAAAAAATCGTTCACTTCAGGAGAACGACTCAGCATATGGAAGATAAATTAGTCCACGCCCCGCGGACAGAAATGAACGCGTCTCTCTACTGGTTGCCGCGGTCATGTTGGAAGCAACTCGGGGTCAACGTGACCCGGCAGCCAAAGAAGAGCCAGGAGACAAGCAATCTTTTTGTCCGCACACAAAATTGTCCTTAGTCTGCGAACCTCTTGGGTTCTCTTTTTTAATTTAATTTATGAAAACTGAAGGTCCTTAACCTTTTTCGTAATGGGAAGGATCCCTTTGAGCGCATTTTCCAGTTCGTAGGTTTTAAAGTTCAACAGATTAAGTGATCATCGAATCAGTGAATTTCCTTTTATGTACGAAAGGAGCAACAATTGATCCTAATGGCGGTGTTGGCTCATAAATATATATTAGAATATAGTACCCTTCATTGTACGTAATACTAAATTTGTCATAACTTCCCAAGTTAGTTGGTTAAGTTTAACTAACGGATGTTGTGAATAGCGTTGCTAGTTTTAAGTGAATTATAATGGCCTAACTGTATACTGTAGACATTTTTATGGGTGCACGTGTCATGGCTACTTGCAAAGTTATTATGAGTTACCTAACAATATGCTGAACTAAATACATACAAGATTGTTGCTACGTCTTTATTATATTAGTTAAGCATCAAAATAAGCACAGAGTGTGCACGTGTTTGCTTCACCGTGCATCCTTTTTCAAAATATCAAAGGCCTTCTCCATTATTTTCCATTCCCCATGAACTGAATCTTGACAGTTAATAAAAACGTCATCCTGTTTTCTTCATCCTTACCTGTTTGCCACAACGTGTCACTGTCTTCTCGTCCCGTTTTAAGACAAACGGCAAATGGGTTTTTTACATTTACCACTAATAGGTACTTGTACCTACCATTTTCTCGTTTGTTTTGTTCAATAGCTATTTGTAGTAGTACCTGAGGTTATCAATAAAAAAAATTGGAAAAGATAGATTTTTTGATCAAATTTTACTAGTATTTAACCAACTTCCAAAAAAGAGGAAGTTCTCAATACGGTTTTTTTTTGGTTGTACACCGATCACTTTGTGATTAGGGAGCCAATTTGAGTAAATCTTCTTGCGGCATGCCCTCTGTGTTTTATTATTGCATAGATACTCGTATTTATTTAGGTTGATTGATATTTAGGTATCGTTTCTTCATAAAAAAAAACGAAGTGAATAACAGTTAGGCTACTTAACTAACAGTTTTTTGTTATCATGAACAATGCTTAAGTGACTAAACATTGTTCATGATAACAGAAAAATGTAAAAAATATTTTTAATTGTGTAGAATTTGTAAAAACCAGGAAAAACATACTAACTAATATTACATTAACTGTCAAAGTTTGCGAGAATTGGTGTTTGTCTTTCAATCACCACTAAACGGCTGAACAATTACAACAACAAACAAACATAGTTTGCTTAAAAACACAAAACAAGTTTGTATTGTATTTATTTGTTTGTATATTACATACATAAAATAAATATGAAGCCTCTGCACTTTGCGTATTAAAAAATACCTATATAAATTCAATACGCAATTCGGAACGTGTACATCGACCTCGGTTTAAGCGTTCCGTGGATGCCCTATTAGGTTGCTGTTTAGCAGTACTAGGACATCAGGGGCTATAGGAAGTAACGTCGGGTGCATTACAATGACACATGACTACAAGGTTGCACCGGAAGGCTGACCGTCTGGCTCAAGTCTAGATAAAATGTCGTAAACACGCGTGCACTGTTGCTAATGTATTCATTATTGTCTAGTGCATTTTACCACGAAGATAAACACATAATCTATGATGAATAGTCACAATAGCATCAGGGTGTTTGAACCATGCTTTATGACTAATTATGCATGGCAAATCGAATGGTCGGTTTCTTACAAAAAATAATAAAAGTCATTAGATATGAGATCGTTAGCTTTTGAGGTTAGAAATTATTTTAGGTTTACATATTGCCTTCTCATTTAACCATGCAATTTATTATAAATATGAATCGATGAAATCACACTCGATATTTTTAGCATCGGCAATTAAGGTTTTTCCGTTTGCATCCCATGGATGTATTACAGATTCAGTGTATATGTCAACGTGTACTATAAGGTAGGAAATGATTGGTGCTCGGGTTACGGCCTGTCTTTACGGCAATTATGGGGGACGATGGGGCGATGGGACGGCATAGGGTGTCAAATTTCCGAGGGCGCCGAGGTCTTGAGTCTCCTCAATACTGTGGTTCGCTCTGGTGAGTGCCACAATATTTTTGTTGGGGTGTCAGTGGCCCTAACGCGCTTCTCTGCGGTCACGGTCGCGGTATCAGAATCCGACTGCATCGACGCTTCATCTGAGTAGAAAGGTGAAGTGAGACTACTGAATTGTTACGTCATTAGCGTTCGAATTGGGGCGGATATTTTCGTCACTGCATCGAGCTTAAGAAAAACGACCAAATCAATTATAAGTATAGAGTATTCGTTGGCCCTTATTCATGAGTTTATTTTTTGGATTTGTCATATTACTTAAGTCATTTGAGATTCATTTGTCAGTTTTTAGCATAGTTTTATTTTCTGTCCTTTTTCGATGATATTTTAATGAGAGAGATATTAGTGAGGTTTTATGTTTTTATTTTAATTACGCTCTATCGTATGCGGAGCTAACTTTTAATGTTATTTTTGAAGAAAGAAAGGAACTTGATATCGAGCTTCGCCAGCGGAGATGTTTGTAATCGCGCTCGCACTATCGTAATTTTTCTCTACTTGCAACCCAGATGGGTAATAGCATTAATAGAACATATTGTACTATATTCTGCATTTAGAATTATAGGGATACATATATCACTAAAGATTTGATATCGCTTTTGGAGCGAACTACTTAACTTAATTTTTTATGGAAAGAAAACGTCTATGGCGAACTAGATTTGAACCTGCGACCTTCTGGTTAGACACACTAGGCGCTCTGCCAACTGTGCTCGCGCTATCAAACTTTCCTTTACATTCTGTCCCAGAGGGGTACATACATAGTGTAAATGTCACTAGCTACGTACGTACATACAGGTTAGCTCGACAATTTTGCAGTTTGAATCAATATTAAACATAATATCACTACAGTCTTTGAAACGACAATGACTATTTGTTGTGAAGTGACTGATTTATTATGTGAGGTATCATTATTTTCCTGCTCTTGTCCTAATTTTATTTAAGGTCGGCGCAATAGGATTTTTTCTTCCAATCATCTCTATTATTGTACTAAGTTCAATAAATGTAATTGTAAGGAGAAGTAAAGGAAAGACAATTACAAGAAAATAACTGCATATAAATCAATTCAGTTCAAAAGCCGACGCGACGCCGAGACACCGACACGCCGAGACACAATCATATTCTGAGTATCGGCTCTGTAATACTGACACATATCAATCCTATAATATCTTCCTTGTTTTTAATTATTCAACAAGAATTAATAAGCTATCATGTGCTATAACATGTAAAAAATTCACAAAAATATTCCTTGTTTTTATTTTTAAATTGTCAATATGAATACAATTCGAAGAACAGCTTGTATTAAATGTAGTTTTCTTAAATGTCAAAACGTAAATCCTTGAATAATGGGTTTTTAACAAAAATATTTTTATCTATGTATACAGTGCCTAACAATCTAGTGGAGTTAAAGTAGAACTACCTAAAATTGTGTCCGAATGCTGGCATAGTATTTGACTGTTTGTCCGAAAACAAGGTTCGCATTCCGTCACATCGCCTTTTGTCTTGAGACCGAAAAACAAAAACTAACTTTTTATCCGTAATAATATTATTGTTTATAATTTTGAACCTGTAAGTCAGCTATACAAACTAAAGTGCTTGATGTTTACTACACTAACTATAGAATTCAATTGTTTTTAACACAACAATAAGATCTGTGAGATCGTGGGAAGGTCACATTAACAAAGTCGTAAAAATCATAGGCTTTTACGAATTATGAAATTTGTATAATGTAGGTATGACTGGGCAATGAGATTATTTATTAATAAAAATAGATAATATTTCATAAATTAGAATGATTGTAGTTTAGAGTCTATCTAAGAATAAGTACTTAGGTATTTGTGAAAATAAATCAATGTAGGTAACCATCAATTAATCCTGACATGTTGATTATGTATGTATATGGTGTCAAGTTAATCTATCTGAAACATGAAAAAGACGGACACACGGAGTATAGACCTAACCCTTACAATTTTGCTTAATATGTTATGATGATAAAGTTAATCTGAGTATAAGAAACAGGAATGCATTAGAAGCAAAAGTAGCCGATCATATCACAACATCCTGTAGTTTCTGCCTACGCCTGGTAGATTAACGGTTCGGTTTAATGCTCAATGAATGTTAGTGGATAATTTTATGGAAGCTGTGGCGGATGGTCCTGAGTGAGGCCAGATCGCTATCACAGATGACAGTGGCAGCCACCGCCAGCAGAGCGAAACGGAATGCTATTTATGACAAATCTGAAAAAAAGTTCCATTGAAACACCATGAATTTATTACCATAAATGTGCTTCACAATAGAAAGGACGTCTAATTGTTTAAACAAATCTAGCCATATTTATTTTTTCTCGTGATAAAATGTTTAAACTTCTGAGCTCCTCACAATCATATTTTTAATTTGATTCGCCGAAAGTCATAACATCACATCCTACACACGCTATGAGACTCATTAATTAATCTTAGACCATTAAACGAAAAGGATTACGAGAATGACCGCGAATGCAAACTATTAGACTGTGGGCACTAATCCGCTGGACAAAGGTTGTCAAGACTCGAGGTGAGAGAGAAAAGTACGCGAACTAAGTACATATTGTTTGCAGCAGTTTTGTTGGAATCGAACCAGCTATTGAAACACATTAAGTACCTAGTAGTCGAGAATGTAGTAACAACGGTAGTCCGAAGCATTGACACTGGAAATGGGATGCTTCAAAACGACCATCTTTTCGTAGTAACCGTAATATCTGAGAAATAAACGAAAGTATCAAAAACATAAAATTGGTCAGTATAAAATCTACAGGCGAAGTACTAGGGTCTCTATAAGTTCCTGTATGGTCTCCCCGCGGCCTTGTGTACTAATTAGTGATTATTTAGCGAACAGTTGGTCTGCCTGCGCCCACTTGTTATTTCAACCAATCGTCGCAGGTGGCTATCAATTTGTTGTGCATTGACCTCGCTCACTAGTATACATCACGGATATCTGCATCAATTAATCTTAGACTGTTAATCTCCAATTCTGTAATTCACAGACATAATTACGTTGTCATTTGTAGACAACAATGTATTCATTGACTCATTGTACTTACCTACGTCAATATCAATGCATTTAATTATGGCTTACGTATCTCATGCATGCTTGGATCGCTCATATAAATCTCAAGTAACATTATTGTTACTTTCATTCCGTTATCGATATTACCAGCCAGTAAACTGATTACTAGTCATGAGGAAGACGTTTGTACTGATTTAAACGGTCCTGTACTGAATGGATCGTTGTTGATTATAGTGATGTGATCCCGTCCATCGCTATCGCGACATCGGACCACATAACGTATTCTTAATTAATGCCTTTATTGATCGCGTGCAAAACATAGTCCGCGCTAGGGAGGGGGTCACACACTATGCATGCTTCAACATAATTCAATCATAATCAAAATGAAAATTTTATAACTACTACTGCAGAAATTTTATATCAGAGTTTAAAATCAACGAAAAAAGCTGTAATAGCTTTTGCCCTCTGACTTCGCCCGCAAGACATCCTCACAAACTTTCACATTTACATTATGACTATGAAGTAGGATTTTATTATATTATTATAATACAGATAATAAATAACAGCAATCGAAGAAATTGAGATGACGTTGTGGAAGAGTCAAGGTCTTGATCCCTGACCGCTATATGTTTGTAAACAGAACAGAACGCTCTAATAGATATAAATTATGTACGAACTATATAATACGTAGTGATGATGTGCCGACACATCATTTGTATTTCATAAAATCGATCGGCAACACACGCAGTTTCATTAAACATTGGTACAATTAGAATTTATGTTACAATTCATGTATTAGACTTTGACTGTTGTCAACGTATAAAAACTGTGTAACAATGTATAAATTGGATGTCGTATTGTATTTGTTACTATTCAGAAGATCCCAGTACTCTTCTAGTGAGTGAACGTGAGGCTCTGAGCTAAAATTTCAATAACGTAGGGAGCTGGACTTCATATGCCAGACTGGTATTCAAGCTAAACGACTAAAAGAATGTGCACAAATTACAATCAGCTTATGGCAAATTGTTGAGCTGAATCTCTAGTCCGAGTTTGCAAACCGAGCAAATGCCAACTGATGATTTTGGTGAGACGAAATATAGTAGCTTCGTTTTTACGCGTCGTACTAGGGGTACTGGAAAGGCGTTACGCAAGTAATTCCTACATAAAATCTTAAATATTTGTTTGTTGCACAGCCCTGCAAAAGTCGTGTAAGCCAGCCATGCTGGGTCGTATGTGGCAAGCAATCCGGCGTGCGCTCAACCTCGAACACTCGTCCGTGCATCAGTTTGCGTGCTGTCAGTGGCAGACCAGTTCGCAGCCCTCTACATCTTACCTAATATACAGGTTAAACAACTTCCTTCTATCTTCTATCTTATCTGTATTCACTATAATGTTTACACCCATCAGAGACTCGCTAAACAATATTAATTTATTTCGCAGATGGCTATTCTTCATCGCAGTGGTGACAATCGCTATAGCAAGTTTTTCCAGTCAGCGTATATCGCGGATGTATGAAGGTCCAAAAGTAGAGCTGAATTACATGAAGTGGTTTATATATTTTACCAATTGGGGCTACCTGATTATCGCGCTGCAGTCCGGACTGGCTCTAGCTGTAGTGCACCGATACAGAGCGCAGAAATTAAACAATTGTAAGTACCCACCTGTTAACCTAAAAACATGTTCTTCAACGACTTCAATTAGAATACGTAGTTTTTGCTAAACCAAATTAATTATATCTAGTGGTCCAGTCAGTGGTCGAAATTCGAATGTATTTAATTATTTTTTTATATAAATTTTAGCTTTCTGCACTTATTCTCCATATAAACTTTTACTATGCCAAGTTTCACACTCCTCCGTGCGCGCAAAATATTCTTAAAAAAGGATCCACAGTTTTCGCTTTGCGTATTACTACCTATATAGATATTCGATCTAACCTAAAAGTTAGTACAATCACATCAATCACAACAATCGTATTATCAACGCCACGCCTACCACTGGACCACTTTACTAAGATTTTTTTTACTTTACAAGCTTTTATTTAACTTCCAATGTATGTATGTATGTTTGGGTCAAATCTTGCAAGCTGAATTAGAACCACTTTCTCTTATCCTACTCTTATTTTATGGTAAGCATAAAATCGACATCCGGGATTAGCTCCAGATAGAGGAGCTCTTCAACTGTTAACAGTACAGACACAAATTCGTATAGGTACGAGTATACGTTTAGTTTTGATATTCCAATATAAAAAGGTTGGTTACAAACTTGGAAGAATAATGGACTGGAAAGCCTGCAGAAAGTCTGCACTGTCTGTTACGTATGTGACAAAGTATCTTGTTCATTTGATTGACGTTTACTAGCAATATTTAAAAAATATTATTATTCATCCTAATAATTCTACAAAAAGAAATAATGAGTGAAAATATTTAATGCTCAGCTGTATAATGTCCATCCAGAACGACTGTAGGAGGAATAATTAACTCGGAATCGTCTCTTTAGACAATCAAAAAACGGACACGCTTATATAGTTATCCCTACCTCTAATGACAAACAAAAAAATTTTCCTCTAAGTTTACAAACGTTATTTTTTTGCGTTATTTAACTTTTAACATAAAAACTTATCCTATCTTACCCTACCTAGTCTAGTGATGTCATTGATAATGATCAAAGTCAAAGAATAATGATGTGAAAATTCGTGAAACCGATTTAAGTTATCTGTTAATTAGAAACAAAAATGTTCAACGCAATTCATTATAACTTATATTTAAAAAAATATAATTTAATAAATTAATTATATTAAAACAATGTAGGTAGGTATATATTTACGAAGCAGAAAACTGTTTAAAATATTGTTTATTGGAAACAAAGGTTTTAATTTTAATTAATGTTGACATCGTAATATTTCATCATAGTTTTAAGTTTTCGTACTTACGCGATACGATACGGTAAAACGAAACACCTATAAAATCACTTTTGCATCAAAATATATATAAAAGATGATTCCTAAATCTAATAATAATATCTTCCAAATCGAATTTGAATTCCAATGGAGACTACACAACAGCACAGGTGCAGGGAGAGACATAATTTAATCAATTTGTGATACGCATACAAAAGTCAAAGATGAGCCTGCCTTGGATAACGAACCTGAGGCTTGCCAGTCAAATGTCACTACGTCAACCTCTTGTGCTTATAAAATTATCAGGTTCAAGACCCCAATTTTAAATCTATCTTATTGAGTAGCCACTCTCAACACGGTCATGTATATAATAAGTGCACCTGCTCGAGGAAATGCAGTTTATTAAAAAGTAACACTTCAAATTCCATTGACTTTAAACATCATACTCGATTAAAATATTAGGAAGATCTATGACTATGTACCTATAATTCGCATTAACATTGGCGTCCCTAACCAGTTCCTAGCCAGTTTTTTCATATTCTCAAATAATGATGCAAATATTCAGGTGACTACAACGTAAGGTAACTCTTTTGAGTGGTCGTGGTCACGCAGAATGAAATTATCCCTTGTAACAATAAATCAAGGCTCTAACAAATAAGGCTGAATCTTTTGTTTACAATCTTAGCTAAACCGAACAGTTGGTATGTGTAAGGTTGGTATTACAATTACCATGTTTAGTAAACATTCGAGGTGTTATTAACTTCGTTGTAAGATTTACTCTCATAGTAAGTTATTATAAGAAATCAGTACTGTATAATACTTCGATAGTTCGATTGTATAATAGTAAAGTTGAGGTTCTTGACAAACGAGGTCCTGCAAAACTGTATAATTTATTGTTGGATAAGTTATGCCCAATAACCTAGATTTAATTTTGAGCACTCAGTACATTATTACTGTTGTCATAGAAAGTGTACGTGCCTACATTCTATCAGGTCGAATTGTTGGTCTCAATGTCAAGTCTGTGTAGGAGGGTCTATTAAAATGGTTTCCTTAGACGATGTAACTCTTTGCGGGAATCAATTAATCTGAACCATTGTGTGGCGTATTGTTGTACACAAAATGATCTCCAAGGATTGATTGAACACGTGTTTTGTCTTTTTTCATCCCAGCAATATAAGAGCAATGCATTCCGACGTCTAGACAGTTCATCAATCTAGCTAGATGAAGACTTCTTGTAATATTATTACTGACGAAAGCAATCGTAAAAATATCCTTTCAATATTTGTTCATATTTGTCAAGGGCATTTTTATTCAAATAAAGTCATTTGGCTAATATTTTTGGGCACGCTATCGACAGAGGTCACGAACGCTTGATTGGTTACTATTTGGCGTCAATTAAGATCACAGTGGAACGAGCCCGCTGTCCATTGTGCTTCATATTATCCTTATTGGTTCCTCATTCCGAACTAGGCGAGCTCAGATCTCGCGGGTATTATTCCGCACTGCATTGTTGAAAATTGAAGATGATTTCAGCAAGTGGCAATTGTGGCTTTACAAAAGGATTTATTGGACGCTCCCTTTCGTTAACTCATTGACATATTGACTTGGGACATTTGAATATTAGAGCCATTATTCAACACTTTAGCATTGTATTGAATAGGTAGCATATACCTCCTATGTATTATACTTACTTACACGTGAAAAATTCAAACTTTTACTTTTATTCGTATTATAAAATTTGATTTTAGAATGCAGTATTATTTGTTACCAGCTTTTGCTCGCGACTTTGACCGCATTTATTTGAGATGAAGAAAGATATATTTCAATCGTGACATAAAGGACCAGTCAAGTCAAATCCTATGAAACATCCAAACTCACAAACATCCTTTTCCTTTTTTCAGCAGCAGAAGATGACGAGATCCCCATACCATTGGGAAGGCGCGCGCGCACCCCGCTCCTGTGCCGTTCATACTGGCTCGCCCACATCATCGCTACTGACTTCGCTTTTGTCATCACCCTCGTCTACTGGACACTAGTTCACGATCCTAGTAAGACACCATTAAAAACTATATTGAAATTTGGCATCAGCAACATTACTAAAGCGCCTATTGATATTGATATTGCATCTATAAGCAAAATCGTGGATACAAGTTTTACTTTAATAACTGGAGGCGTCATATATGAAGTGGCAACACTTGCTGACAACCTGTTTTTGATATTTTTTTAATTTGGCGTGTCCTCAATTTTATTAAACTTTTTTTAGTTGACACGACATGGACAATCCTATTGCCTATTCTATCAATGCACTATTTTGCTCATAATATGTTACCCTGACCCTATAGCGAGAGCTCTCAGGTAAAACTCTAACAGGGAATTAGTTTTATGCTATATGATTTATACTATGCCTCCCTCCACAGAGATCCATGAAGTGAATGCTTTGAACCTGTTAGTTCACGGCGGCAACTCGTTGATGATGCTTTGTGAGCTGGCAATGACGTCACATCCAGTGCGTGCGGCGCATGCGCTATACAGCGCCGGAGCAGGACTCGCATACGGCGTGTTCAGTGCCTTCTACTGGGCGGTCGGCGGCACTGACAGGCTCGGCCTGCCATCTATATACCCGGCACTAGACTGGAATAAACCTGGTAAATACTTTCTTACTTCTCTATAGGTATATCGCTTTCCTGCCTAACTTTGGCTACAGCGACTACTATATTTCTAATAAGATAGCTAGTAGGTATTATGGACTAATCGATGTTTTATAAATTCGGAAAAACTAATTTCCAAGGAACCTCTAAAATCATAACCCTCTATTTTTCGGTTTCTGAGAAAATAATCTTTGAAAATAGAGGAAATTTGCCGTAACTCATAACTCTTAAAATTAATCATAATACGGAATAAAGATAACAATAAATTGATACAGTAATGGCGGACTAAAAAAATCACATCCCGGGAAAAATAAATATAAGTTAAATTTCTATTTTGTAACAACTGAAGGGTATCAATGAGCACATTCAAACAAGAATTTATTATATAAATATTATAGAACGAATCGATACATACTATGTGCGTTCAATTAGATACTAAAGTGTCTCGTCCATCAGCGCCGGGTCAAATTTTAATAAATCTATTTGTCACATCTATCGCAGTTAAGTCGTAAAAGTCGGCATAGATAAACTAACAGTTACTTCGTACTAAAGGGCTCTCGAAGTGAAGCTTTCAACAACATCAACTTAAACGTAGAAGAACGTTAAAAGATGATTTAATAAAGTTCTATAGATATCGGTCTGTTTCAGCCTGTAATTGCCACTATAGGACAAAGGCCTCTTCTCATATAGAGAGGTAAAGAGCATTATTCACTACGCTAGACTGCATGAATTGAATTCAGACCATCAAGTTCAGGCTTCCGATCCTAAGGGTTAGTCCACATCATTCAGCACGGAATCGCCTTCTATTATGCTCTATACTTTTCTGTTGCGTATCTTTCTAGTCTCGTCGTCGTATTCGTCATCACGACGGGATGTTTTAGTAGAAGTAATAAATATCGGACACTTGCTCTATCTATTTAACCTTCGAAACTGAAAGGGAGGTCAATTGCTTCGTTCAAAAGCTGTCAGAATTTTCACTCATGACAGCGCATGACGAACTGACGCTACGTGTTAACGACAATAAATAATTATTAATATTATAGAACGATTACAGAAAAAGCATTCACAATACTTGTATGCTTCTGACTGCTTTAAACCGTGATAGACTAGTGGTATGACCGTAGACTGGCAAGTCAGAGATCTCAGGTTCGTACGCAAGGCGTGCATCTCTTACTTTTTGTTAGATCACTTGCTTTGTTACTCGGAAAGCATGTACGTACAGCCATTGGTACCGGGCCTTATCTCTCTCCGGTCGTGTCTGCCATCTGGATTCTGGATCCTGGATTGCCACCCCAAAGGACTATAAGAATGAATGAATAGAGAGTACACCTGTGTTTGCGCACACACTTACCTATGCACTATATTTCCTGCGTAGTTGGCAAATTTTTATTGAGATCTCTGTGATCGAAATTCGATCAGGACGACATTATTAGGTATTAGATATTATTTTAACTCCCAGCAAGATCTCTTGACGATGTTATCAAATTTGTTGTTGACTTGACAAATCAAAAATAAATATTTCTTCTGTTGTAGCTTTTGTCCTCTACGTAAACAAATTTTCCAATAATTTCCAGGCTCAGCGTTCGGCTTCGTTGCGCTGTGTGCGATGGTGTTGGTGTTCGCACACGCATTAGCGACGGGCGCAGCGCATGCGCGCTCGCGGTTGGCGCAGCGACTGCGTGGGCGCTCGCACGTTGACCGTCTCACGCTGCCCACGCACTGATCACACGGGAAATGCAACTAAAAAACACTGCCTTCGCGATCGCACTTCTACATATACACAAAGTCGCAGCTAAATAATAGTGCAACTGTAAAAAACAGTGAGAAAGAGAAGAAGGGCGGACGACAAAGACGCCATTTTATATTGAACTCAGAGATATCTCGGTTAACCAATATCCTCGAGTGTGAAAATAAAGACATCCCCATATCCTAAACAGTTCAACACAGTGAAAAACGATGAGCGATCAGTGACTGTGCATATAGGACAACTTAACCAGGTATCGACCAGACGATGCGCAACAACGTCGATACCTGATTCGTGTCTACTTTGCTTGATTTTATTGAACAAAATTGGTAAACTGTCTTCTTACGTATACTGGCTTTGATCACATCGTGAATGTACAAAAATCAAGCAATTAGACACACTGACATTATCTTTAATAAAATTCTTTTAAACTATACATGTCTTAGTGTTATTGAATCTCATATTTATGTTGTAAATTGTTCGTAAATAAATTGGTTCAATAATGTTTTAAACATTCATGTAAACTGTGTCAATTCTATTAATTGAAAGTAACTAGCTAAGAAGACGTGGTTTGAGCTAAAAACCGCGAGCATAATATTAACAATATAATTGTTTTATTAAGGCCTGTTTATCGAAAATTACGGCTGTACAGCTCAGTAATGTTTTTTAATAAAACTTACCTCAACGGTCGATTGCTCAGTTACTAACATTCCTACCTTGAAACAAGAGTTATTGAAAATATCGTGTAGTAGTCATGAGTATTTTATTATTTCAATGTGTTCTATAAACATAAGCATCTACTGTATTTCAATATTCACCTGTAATATAATACATTTACAGTGTTAGAGAATAAGCAGTGATTGTTGTACCGATAGGAACTGTAACTATGCAAGTATTAGTTGTATTGTATCATATAAAGTGTGTTTGTGAGTCACTTTTACAAGCAATGTCGATCTTTAGCGAGTAGTTTTTAGACTACATAATAATATTATTTAAATGTTCGACTTACAAAACATTCCTATTATTTCCAAAGAAACTTAGCAATAAGTCATTGGTGTTGTGGATAATTAAAATATGGCACGAGTAGCTCCCGATACAGTATTTCCTAAATGCATTACATGCAGATCGCATTGTTCACAGGTTGTGAATATTACAATTTATAGGGGTACAATTGTATCTCCTAAAGGTATACAAAATTAAAGTACAATTGTATCTCTATGGTTTATTATTATAAAGATCTAGAACTAGCCTTCATGTAAACTCATAAAGATGTTATAGGTACTTGATATTGAGATTTTAAATGACACCTTATACCCTCAAGAAAAAAACTAGCATTTCTACCTAATACCATTCTTTGAGAAAACGAATTAAATAGTGTGAATCAGGGGCGTGCCTGCCATAGATTTTTCCGAAACCCGTCATACAAATGTAGTAAATACGAACGTAATAAAACACTATTACGTAAAACATTTTTTTTATTTTAATATAAACCTTTTTATAGGTTGTTGCACTGTTGTTAGAGTACTAGGCACGCCACTGGTAAGAACCATCAATGCATTTAAATATACAATTATTCAAATGTGCCATGAACAGCATATTTTAATAACATAAAAATATGTTCGATCTTTAATTCATTTAGCATAAACGATGAAGGCAGGCAATTTTTTTTTAATTTTAATGCGCAATTACACTATGTAAGTAGTATTTACTAAAATTGTGATATTTATGTATTTCTAAATTAAATAGACTGGTTCTTGGAATGTAATAAAATAAATGGAAATCATTGAGATTATACAAATATCCCTATGAGTGGAATATTTAAACATGATTATGACGATATACTTCAGAAATGTACAGGTGTGCGCGGATCGGAGACCAATATGTTTTGATAACTCGTTCTTGTTCTCTTCTATGGAATAGAAAACAGAGCCAGGCTGTGTTAACTAAAACATTTTAACCTCTGAAAATATTCAATAAAAAAACTCGCAAAAACAACTGCCTCGCGGGACTTAAAGCCGCAAGTTTTGATTTAAGCGCTTCATCGGTCACATTAATTTATCGGTTCAAACCCCAAGAGCCAGTTGTTTTTGCGAGTTTCTTATTAAATATTTTCATTTAATAAGAAAACATGTGCGTAAACATGTAAAAAACATATTGACCTCAGTTCGGACACACCCTCGTTTACAAATATTATATAAAAACAGTATTATGTACAAAAGTAAGCAAGCAAATTTAGTTTGGAAAAAAAATATCTACTTAAATGTCTTACATCAACACCTACTGTCCGTCCACAGTTATTTTACCGCTGGCCGTTTTATTGTAAGCCTAAAGTTCTATGCTGCCTGTATACTTGTTCAGTATGATTGCTCTAAAGTTTTAGAGCTGAGCCAAAGCCTAGTGTGGCTAAGATACCTTGATTATTAAAAAAATATTACCGTACTTTTTTTATATAAATCATTTATGCATTAGATGCTAACACTAAGTGACCTCCTCAATAAAGCCTCCAGTCATTCTGCCACTAAGTTGGAAAGACAGATGGACCTTAGCTATAAAAGTAAAGATGGTTCTAAGCTACAAAATTCAGATCTATTGTATGCCAACGCCCTCCTCATTTTTTTTCGGTTATTATTAACACTTTACAAACAAAGTAAAATTAATTGTTACGAGAGGTTAATTGTTGCTTTCGTCCAATAATGAGTTTTGTATTTCCGAAATTCATCACGACGATATTTATATTGATCGGCTTGGTTGCAAGAGCATACCTACTCTTAAATAAAAAGGATTTCTTCAATCAGCCCTCTAAACACGTAGTAATTTATTTATTTATTCATAGGAAAACATACAGCATCAACATTTAAGGAGTTATTCATCAACTGGGCCGAAGGAATCTTGTCCGAACGGCCGAGTTGGCACCATTTATTTTTAATAATTTTTTCGTTCATCAACTCGGCCGACGTAAAATTTTTAAGTATTTTTGTACAGTCAAGTACAAAACTGTTGATAAAAATAATAATATGTCTTAATAAAACTAAATGTATTATATAAAATAGATTTAATTTAAAAGATATATTTACAGGCTGACTGGTGAGACACGTTCAATATTGAAGGAGGGGTACTCGGTACTCTATTTTCGTTATATTTACACTTTACAAAGATTTTTTTTGTATATTTTTTACATATTTTTACACATGTTTTGCTTATTAAATAATTTCAATTTACAATTTATTTACAGTTACCGTTACCGTTACCTTCGGTAACTAGGGGGCGGCTGGGGCCCCACAGCACGTGCTTAGCCACTTCATCGACTTAACATTATCAGCGACACGTCCTAGCGAAAAATTATCCACACTTAAATTATTTGTAGGATATTTTTTTCAAAAATTAAATTAATTTTTATGATGTAAATATAACGAGAATCGGGTACTGAGTACCCTCCTTCAGTATTGTTAGTGTCTCACCAGTCAGCCTGTATATACAAAATGTGGTCTATAAAACTTAACCTAATGTTAATCAATAATATCACAATTTGTTGAGCATTATGCTTAATGTGAATAAATTATTTAAAGATTGATGAATACTAAACAATAATTGTAAAAACAAAACTCAAAGAAAGCCTTAAAATACATGTAGAGCATGTCAGTTTGGTTTCAAAAATTAACATAATTATTCTTAATTAGTAATTAACGTAATAAGTATTTTTAAAGCTCTATTAATAATCAAAAAATATCACATTTTTAAGCATTCTGCTAGTTTAATAACTAAATTTTCTATTGCTTGATAAATAGTAGACAAAATAATTATAAAAACAAAAAATATGAATAGGATTGTAGGATTGAAAACCTTCTGCGTTTTTCGTCGGTAAATAAATTAAATCAAATTTAACATATCACCTTTGTTTAAAAAATTAACATAATATAAAATATGGTCTATTTTAAAGCTTAATCTAAAAATAATCAAAAAATATCACAACTTGTAAAGCATTTGGCTAGTTATTAACTAAATTATCTATTGCCTGATAAACAGTACACAAACTAATTCATCATCTGCCTAGCTTTTTCCCAACTATGTTGGGGTCAGCTTCCAGTCTTCCCGGATGCAGCTGAATACCAGTGTTTTACATGGAGCGACTGCCTATCAGACCTCCACAACCCAGATACTGGGTTACACGATACCCCTTGGTAAGACTGGTTGTCAGATTTCGGGCTTCTGACTACCCGTAACGACTGTCAAAGATCTACAATTGACATCCGGGGCCAACAGCTTAACGTGCTATCCGAGGCACGGAGAGTGATAATTAATTTATAAAACGCACATAACTTACGAAAAGTCAGAGGTGCGCGCCTTGGGTTCGAACCCGAGACCGCTGACTTTCCAGTCAACGGTCACCACCACTAGGCTATCACGACTCTCTAAATAACACAAACTAATTATAAAAACAAAAAATACGTACGATTGAAAACCCTGCGATTTTCGTCGCATAAAAAAATGAAATCAAATGCAACTTATTTTCTTTGTTTAAAAAATCAATATAATATAAGGTCTTATTTCAAACTTAATCTAATAACAATAAAAAATATCATAATTTTTAAAACAATTGGGTCATTATTAACTAAATTATAAAAATCATACGGTAATTGTTCTGACTTAATTCTTTTGACTTTCTATATGAGAGTAATTAGTGTTTCTGTATATACCTATGGAACGTGATTGTAAAAATTTCATTTCAAAATATTATTGACCATAAATACTTTAAGCACTTTTGAACAGACTGTATATATATATATATATATATACTACAGATACTCGGACGAGTTGATGAACAGAAAAATAATAAAAAATAAATGGTGCCAACTCGGCCGTTCGGACAAGATTCTTTCGGCCCAGTTGATGAATAACTCCATTTAAGTAATCAGTGTATTAACAAAACATAAAGTGAACATATTGAAAAGATTAATAATTTATAATAAAGGAATATAATTTTTTAACAATTTCCAAACTTAAAACTACCTATCTATTTAAAAAATGCTAGGTACTGGAGGTAAAAAATGCTAGGTATTTCTATACGGGAATAAATATAACCTGTTTGCTGTTTTGAACATCAATGTTGTTATAAGTATGATTTCTTATTTAAGAGTTAGACATTCTCTTACAATAAAACTATTCTTAGAATAATTTGTTCTATATATTAAGCTATGAAATTACGGCTTATAGCAGGCATCCCTACGCACGTGGGCAATTGAAAAATATGTTAATTAAAAGGTAAGGTCGGCAAAATTATTTCTTCATTCTTTTTGTTACTGGGTGTAAACATAAAAAAAGCATGAATTTGAGAACCTTCTTTTGGAAGTCGATTAATGAAAGAATACTTATAATAGGGAAAACATCCGTAACGGGCAACAATGTCTCACATATAAGCAGGTAGGTAATGGCACCAAATACCACCATACCATTAAAATGACGATGACAAACGTAAAATAACTGTGAATGGCTAGAAAGATTAATTAATGTTGTGAATTTGGCCGTATTTATTTTACATTAGAATCATTTTTGTATCATTGAATGTCCTCTACATATTTACTATTATTATTGTATTTTGAATCTCAAAAATAACCTGACTGTTATGTTCAATTAGGAGCGGCGCGCGCGCATGCGGGAAACAAAGCAATTTCTGCATTTCTATAGAAATAGCAGATTACTTAACTATTGGTGTAGGAAATTGTACTCAATATACTCCATAAAGTATAGTTAATACGTTCAGGCCTAACTCCAAAGTTAAGTAGCTCAGCATTTATGTAAGCGCATGCCTACGTAGTAGTTAATTGTACCTAGACCTTAGTGATATGAATCGTTCCTAGCCTTAATTATAAAAATCGGACAAAATGCTGTGATGCGATGTTTCTTTTAATGTATTATTGTTATAAACTATTAAGCAATAATAGATTTGTAAAAGCAATGACATTGTAAGCAATAATTTAATTGTTATGAAATTATAATGGACTGTAATCTCACTTGAATTAAATATTGTATTGTATTTTCTAAGTATTAAAATGCGAGATCCCCAGTATTCTGGTTTATTCCAGAATTGGCCGTTAATTTATTCCTAATATAGATTTGCATTTGAAATCCCAATTCGACGAATGATTTCGAAAATATCCACTATGGGATCTGGTCATATCGTTATATAATCAGTGTAATTAATCGTGATAATAAATAAACATTAATTTTCACATGCCTACTGCTTAATTTTATTTACATTTTCACATGTTTTAACATGTGATTTTATAATTATAAAATTAGATCAAGGTGTCAAACAAAATATTCATAAAAAGTGTGATCAGAATCATTGATGATGCATGAAGGATGATTTGAATGAGTTAGCTGAGCACGATGTTAAGCACGATACAAACGGCCTTACCTGCGTACGCGCAGCATCCAGCGAGGAACCGCGGAAAAAACGGAACATTAGTCGCGCGGCACTCGCGCGCTGAAACACGCGCATTGCGTGCTTCTACTAATATTCACAATCTCACAATAGAATCGCGCAACGTATGAATTAAATCGTAAATGCGCGACGTTCATTTTAAGTATATTTATTTTTACATAAAAAGTGCTTTGTGTGTGTACAAAATTAAATATATGTGGTACGTATTTGGCCCTAAAACCTTCGTTTTACCACTTAAATTAATATAAGAGTAATCTTTTTAAAAATAATATTTTCTATCATCAAAGTATATTTGATATATAAATAAAAGAATCGTATTCTACAATGAATATAGAAATATTCTTATTCTCATACGTGTTAATTATAAATATCTCCCAAAAATTTAAAAATTAAAATTATAATTAAATATTTATTTCTCGCTGAATTAGGTCGAAAATCCAAACGAATTTATTTGATGATTGCTAAAACCATAATTTACCCTACTTGTATATTAAATCTAGGGCAAAATCATAGCGCTCTTTTTAGTATCCCGAAGAATACACGTTGACTTTCAAGTGAAATATTTAGCGCAGCCTCCATGAAATAATTAATAGAGTATAATTGTTTCCTTTAATTAAATACGGATAGATGACGTGTGAAGGTACGTTTCAGTGAGTTCATAACGCAATTAATTTATTCATTATACCTACATGGTTATATTCTTCAATATATTTTTATAACAAACTATATAAACAAAGCTAGACATTACAGCTAGTGTAAGCTAGCTCAAATGCCAGGTTTTTCTAGTTCTTCTAAATATATCGATTTACCTTTAGACAAAAATATTTTAAAAATCAGAGCGTTTTCTACTATTATTAAGCTTATATTTTGGATACTTGATGTCTATAATAATTAAAATATTACGAAATAAATCTAGATTGCTAGATTGCCTAATGGGTAATGTATAGTTAAGACTTATTCAGTTTATGAAAATTTACTAATTACTTACTAATAATAAATAAATCAGCCTATACTGTCCCATAACTTGGCAAAGGCTTTCAAAGCCAACCTGAAAATGAATCCTCTACTAAATCTAGGTGTCGCGTTAAAGGTAACTGACCTGAAAGAATATTTAATGAAATATCTTGGAGTAAGTGATGTACAGTTCATTGATATTTTGATGTGTAAGGTCATAAGAGTTTAGTCAGATAAAGATAAAGATATTTAAAGATAAAGAAGAAGAAAAGATAGGTCATGCAAAAATATACAGCAAATTAATGCATTAAGTATCTTTGCGTTTCATTTTTATTTGGCAAATAAATCTACTGAATCGACCTAAAAATATCAAAATAGATGCCCGGAGAAAATCCTGTCTAATAAATATCTCACATTCATTAGGATCTTGGCGCATCTCCCAAAGAACCGCCTAGATATTGGCTGACAGCCCTCAATGCGCTTCTACATTGTCAATCGTATTTTATCATATAAGATAATGTTAGCCTGTTGCTAAGGTTAATAATAGGTGACAACCCATATCTTTCTATCTAAACTTACCTATCAACTCATAAGTTTTATTTTGTTTAGTTCGCTTTACCGAACCTTACCTTACTTCATCTTTAAACAAAGACTTTTAAAATGACTTCACTACATAGTATAAAACAAAGTCGCTTCCCGCGTCTGTCTATCCCTATGTATGCTTAGATCTTTAAAACTATGCAACGGATTTTGATGCGGTTTTTTAATAGATAGAGTGATTCAAGAGGAAGGTTTATATGTATAATACATGCATATTAGCGTAACCGTGCGAAGCCGGGGCGGGTCGCTAGTCTTAAATAATTTCAAAGATTATCATAGATGTAGCAATGGTCGATTATTTTCCTAACACAGTACTTTCAAGGAAAAGGTACTTAATATTGAGCGTAATTAAAAAATAAATCTTTGTTTGCAACTCGAGGGTCGTCACGCTATGCTTCTATGGGTATTACGTTATATTGATCTAATCAGTTAGAAGAAATACTCTGATATTTTTTTAAACAGTTGGCTTATAAATCGGATATTCAGAAACACGCAACAACCGGTAGATGGTCATGTTGTACGTAGACCATATCCTTAATAGTTATTATTAGCAATCGTTCAGGTATCGTGTCTGACGCGTATCCTTAAGGTTAGGATAATGAGCGAGCGTTTTCCTCGGTTTCTAATGCCCTTGAAATGATTTTCCACGTTGAGCTCCGCGGCTGCCTTAAAGGATGTTGTAGGTCGGAGCTCGAACGTAAATAACAAACAATGGGCTGAACACAAATATGTTTTATGACGCTTGAGCAAGGCGACTTAACAAATTAAGCCGTTAGTGTTGACCCACAATGTGGCCTGATTGTTTGTTGTTTAGAAAATGCTAATTTCAGTTATTGTATACATATTGTCGACGACAATACCTGTAATTCTGGCTAATACTATGAGCGGGTATTTGCAATAGACGCGAAAACAAATGAAGTGCAGAACGGTGCGTCAAATTTTAATTACATTATTCGTTTTAAATAACACAATAGACATAGAAACAAGTGTTGTGGTGTTTCTTTTTGTGGCCGTGCTCGTGCATCAGCATTGCCCGCATATAGGTATTAATAGATGTAAAATCAACATTAATTTCAATTGTTTCAATGTCGTATAGTTTATCGGTCGTTATTAACACCAATCAAAGTCAACGCCGCAATCGAATAAATATTTGTGTTTACGTGATTTCCTACCTAACGAGTCTTCCCTCATTGCCATTAATAGTGTTTATTGAGTTATATACGCTTAAATAGGCTCGTAAATCGTAATTTTTTTGTAGCAACTTGGCATAGTTGCAAACATGCGATTAGTTTTCTGCTCTATGGTTTCTGAAAACCTGCGTATTACAAAGACTGTGCATTTAAAAAATTGTACATAGTAGTAATATATGTATACTTACAGAAAAATTTATACAGGCTCTAGTCTTAAATATTGTAATAATTATATAAAATACCTCTAAATATAGAAAACCTAGTCAAATAAATTCAAATTTTATGTTAAATCAAAATATTATAATCATAAACTTAAAGGATTTCCTGGAAAAAAAATTACCTCGGTTTTTGTTGAGTTAGCAAATAAAAATAACAATGAAACCAATGTTAGACTAAAATCAGGAAGTGTAAATAGATTTTGATAAGTCAGTAGGTACACATACAATTCTGAAGGTTAAAAACGCGTCCTTAATGTGTCCTTATCTAAGAAACCTTGAGGTACCTACCTACCTCATTTTTTTTAAATAATTAGAAGATAATTTGCCATAGGCACGGCCTCCCTTGTTTACTGAATCGAAGTTCTTGATTCGATTCCTAAGCGAACCAAAGTATAATTGATTATGAGGTTTAGTACTTGGAACTGTGCCCGATATACTTAACATAAAAACCCATACAACATATTATACAACCAATAAATAGGTATCTATACTTATCCCAAAGCTCATGTAATTACATTTCTACGTAGCCCTTAGAGAAATAAATCATCACACGTAATATTATGTTTATATATAAATCCGAAAGTGTGTCTGTTTGATTGTATTTACATCGTGATGCCTCAACTACTGAACCAATTCTAACGAATCTGACACAGAACTTAACCGACGACGACTCAGCAGCAGAAATAAGAAGCAAAGTTATCCTAACTTCCTAATTATTATTATTATTATTATAGACTCACGCCTATATTCTCCAGAGGGGGTAGGCAGAGGTGTGCAGCACACCCACGTTTCGCCGGCTATATTATAAGTCCCATGTAATAGGGGGCGAGCCTATTGCCATTAACCGGGCACAATCCCAGACTCCGTGCTGCTACTGAGAATTTCCTAATGGAAAAACCCAATAACACTTTGCCCGACCCGGGGATCGAACCCAGGACCTCGTGCTCAGCAGTCGCGCTTGCTACCACTAGACCAACGAGGCAGCTAACTTCCTAACTAATATTATAAATGCGAAAGTAAGTTTGTTTGTTTGTTACCTTTTCACGCCTAAACTACTAAACCGATCATCCTGAAACTTTACATATATTATACGAGGACATAGGGTACAGGCTACCATTTCTCCCGATAAAAGTACTATTCCCGAGGAAAACAACAATAACGTTTTTTTGATAATAGATGGCGCTTTTCTTTTGAATTTTAAATTCTAAATTAACGGGGGTGAAGCCTCAGGCAAAAGCTAGTTAAATATAACTCAGAAAATCTAACATAATATAATAAAGCGGATTTGTTGACATTAATTAGGTACTTAAAGACAGAGTTGACGTAGTTGACGTTGACGTATGCTAATATGAGCTGTGTGACAAACATCGTGCCAGATAAGAAAATTAAAAATCTTTGTGTTTACAAAATGTATACGTTAATGCAGTATACCTACATACTTACTTTGTCTACTTGCCCCTCTTGTGCAAGAGGAATTGAATAAGTTTTTGATTTTCAAATGTGGGACACAATGTTTGTGAGTTATTTGGTGAAACTGTGTTATGAGTATGTGTTACAATTGATAACCCAAATATTTGTCCAGTACGGGCATCGAACCCATGACACCTAGAGCAAGAGGTCAATCGCTACGCCGCACGCCATCGCCAGTTTAATTTTGTCGTCTTTCAGTGTTAGTCTATCGCGTAAGAAATTTACAAAATTTTACTTTAGGAAGCAAGCAAATACTGGCTCCAGGCTTTGTGCAGTAAGTTACCATAAAATATTCTAATTTTATACATTAAATACACCTACGTGATAATTTATTCAGTAGTAAAAAACAGAATAAAAATCATTGTCACATTTTACTTGTTATTCCTACTCATAATGTGCCTCCAAGTTGATATAACCTCGGAATTTTGCTAAATGTTATATATGTGGTACTAAAATGCGATAAAACAGTCATGAATTAACTTCATGGGTAAGTCAATTCGTTCTACGTCATATATTATGTAGGTTATTAGGTATCTACGACTGCGCAGCTGAACCTGCCTGGTTAAACTTGAACTTGGCTTATTAATTAACTTAAAAACTAAAATATAAAACTATTGACTACGTGAAATACCATGCAGAGGTTATTACTAACGTGATGTACAGACGCCAGCACATCAAGCTATTACAAATACAATCTGTCAAATTTCTTTAATAAATTTTCTACTTTCTCGCTAAAGCATTAGGCTTAAAATTGATTGGGAAAATTTGACAGTTTCGGTTAGCTTGATGTGCTGGCGCTACTTACAGATAATTTTATCTTTAAAACTGTGTTCAACTGTCATTAAAATGCATTTAAGCAAAGGTTTTTAATGTAAAGAATTTCATTGCGTAACTCGTAGACTTGACTGGTGGGTTAAATGTTGATGTGTTTAATGTTGGATCGTTAAATAATTTAGCTACTCGTTTATAAACCGATGATTTAGGATTGATGTTTATGTATATATAAGCTTCCGCCCGCAGCTTAGCAAGCGTGGTATACTTATAGATAACTTGTAGCCTATATGTTATTCTGATGTATAATCTATGTTACTGTCAAGTTTTATCGAAATCCGTTGAGTTGTTTTACCGTGAAAGAGTAACAAACGGCCATCCATACATCCCCATAAAATATCTTATTTATTAGTTTATTTATTAGCAGGATATGATTTTTTTATGGTATGGTCAGGGTTCTTTGGCTTGGTTAAAAATAACAGACTATTTAGGACTGCTGCGTACTGCTTTCAACATTTGAATTTCTTGTCAAATAAAAAAGTTCAATCTTCGTCATATTTTTTTACGGAATTAAGAATTAGGAAAATATAAACTTTTGCCTGTGAAAATAGCATTTGAATTGAGTTTGTGGTTTAAAAATAAGCCAGAAGCCTACTAGCTTAAATTGAGCCTTAGGCAGTCGCTACATAGAAATTTAATATGCAGCTGCATCGAATTAGATTAAAATTATAGAAGCCGACCTCATTAATGTTTGGAAATCATAAGACTTAGGAGGTTGATGAGAAGAATTTTTAATTCTTGCTGCCAATTAATAATCAATTTAAAACATATATAAAATATAATTAAACTGTTAGGTATTATTTAGCAATGACCCTGACTTTTTCTATTGATCATAAGTGCGTGTATACGAAATGCAATCGACACTTAGCTATGGTATTGAGAATATAATGAGTTTTGGTAATTGTTCAATTAAATTAAAAAACCCTTTTCTACCATAGCAGGTCTCTATTGGTTATTTCTATACGCGTATATATATGTTACCTTCGATTCACGTGTTAGTGGGTAGACACGTGTGGTGGTGAGTGTGGCCGGCTCCGAGAGTCGCGCGCGAGGCTCGTCATGGCCGGTCACATAACACCCAAATTATAACTTCATTCACTTTTATGGTAATCAGATTAGTTTACCTTGTACCAATAATATGTACTTACCATTTGAGAATAATATCTATGTATAACGTACTTACAGTCTGTTTTCTGTCCTTGTTACAGCTAGACAAACATATCGAAGGCTCAATCAAGATGTTATGAGCACACCGTATGTTGTGGACTATTTGACAAGAGATCATAAGAAAATCTGACACAATGGTGCAGTGGTCCTGGAGGCAAGCATTTTATTGCATCACAGGAATCCTTGGGAAGGAACAAAATGAGTCGAGCGAGCCGTTCACGAGGTCATGCTGCGGAAGAATATCCCCACTATACTGGAGAGTGCCCATTCTCATTTGGGCCTTATTAGTCATGATCTGCTCTATGTCATTCTTTTGGGGGCCTATAGACAAGTTTTTCCTGTATATGACCCACTGGGGCTTGGCGTTTATAGTGCTAGAAACAATATTTGGCATATACGTCGCAATGGGACGTAGAGGATTAACAGGTAGATAATTTTGTTTTGATCATTGCATCTGTTAATTAAATTGTAATGGTCGTCTTCCGAGCGGCGCGGTGGTGCGTCACTAATGACAACGGTTGCTCCACGTAGTGTTTCACATAGCATCCTGACTGGACGCGGGTTGGTGCAAGAGGTGTGAGCGTACTACTGGCGCCTGTTAACCTGACAGCGGCTACATTCTCGTGACGTATAAATAGATGCGTGCCACCGACTTGCTCACGCGTGTATAATTGTTTTGTGAAAACAAAACCACAAAAACTGGAAAAATATATCGAATCATTATTGCAATTACTTGTAAAGGTTCTAGTGAAATCGTTTAAGTATGTTACTGAAATATTTATAAACTAAACTTTATATTTGCAAGGTAAATATGACTTATTTTTCACGATTTTCTGTAACATTCTACATTAGAACAATTTTTATCTGAAACAATAAATTACTAAATAAAAATAATACCTAATGAGTAGGAAAAATAATTCGACACCGCAACCAGTAATCCGAGTGACAGGTGAACCCAACCAAAAGGTCGCTAAAACTAGGTAACGTAAAGTTAAATTAGATTTTACAAACAAACATTTTTATAATATTATGTTTAACAAACAAGCTCCAAACAAGTATTGTTTATTTATGATACGTGACATTGGAACGTGATTTCCACGAATTGCTTAGACAACAACAAGCAATATACATAATATAAACTAAACTAAATCGAACCGATTTTCGGCCACACAGGCGATTCTCAACTGACACAAGCCAACAACGCAGGAAATACATATTTATTATAGTGTGTGCGCAAACACAGGTGCACTCTACACTGCACAAAGAAAGATCGATTATGAGCAGGATTTGAATGCTGAGGGGGACATGATTTGAGCTAGGTATCCATAATCCTGCCCGTGTCCAAATATGGAACGGCCTCAATCAAAAGTTGGTTTGACTTAACACATTGCATAAACGCTGCATGTCTACGAAAACTACAAATAAAATGCAGATAAGAAATATATTATAGTATTGTACTTTAGTTACAAAAAAGGTTTTTTAAACACACACTTTTGTTTATAACACTTAAAACTGATATGATTAAACAAAAAAGACAGATATAAGTACGACATTATACTTTTGTTAGAAACTATTAAAAATCTATGTCGCAAGACCTTGACGATTGAATAAGGAACAAGTTCAATACAGAAAGAGACTTATTACAAGATCAGGCCGTCCTCACGCTTCAGTGGTTGTAGCACATTTTTACTGCTTAGTCTATTACTAACTATGTACACGATCGGTCCTATTTAACGCAGTAAATACTATGTGCGATAAAATTAAGGTTATCATCGCAATCGAGTGAAGGATCAATGCTATCACGCGTCGAACAAAGACGGTTTGGAAATGCAGTTACAAAGTGATTGTTTACTGTGTACTTTGTGTAGTATTTGTGTGTAGCGAAGTGGACAGTGTGCCATGCAGCGCGGCGCATGTGTCACTCAATGCCAGTGGCGGATGTGTCTGCTGGAGCACCCGTCGCCGACCAACTTCTACGTGAGCTGTTGGCAAAACAACCGGTCCGCCGCGCCACTCTTGTTGCTCAGGAGTTTCCTCTTCCTGTTCTCGGCCTGCGTGCTGCTCGCGTCTATGGTCGTGGTGCCCTTGACATTGAATATACATTTCGGCTACTGGTTCATATACCTAACGCATTGGGGTTTCCTACTAATCGTTCTCACTGAAGGCTCCTCTACTGCTGTATCAGCATATGCTTACTTTAAAAAGCCTATTGGTACGCTTCTATTTTGTATGTTTATCTACCACATGTTCTGATAAAACCGCACGTAGCTTTGTTATCAACACAGTCGTACTAAGATCGCGTATCAAAACCATGTATTTGAATCTGTACATAGAAGTATTGAAACTACTCTAAAGTTTCAAGATGTTATTAAGAACAATGTAACACGTGCCTGCTAAGAGGATCACGTATCGGTGCGGTCGATTGCCCGGAGCGGCGGTGCCCTGACCTCGTGAGCGATGCATTATAAGGTCTCATAACATACTGCCTCGACATTATCTCATCTCTCACTAACACTACGTAATCTGAACTATTTCTATGTATATTATGTATAATAATAACCAGTTTGTGCATACTAATACATTTATAATTGTGATTAGCATTTTTTTGGAGGTCGTGGTAATATTTTTTATAGAGCGGATACATTAATTATTTTACGCAGAGACTAATGTTAATGGATAACAAGTTTATTATAATTTACTAATTAAATTACTGGACTCCTACAAACAGCCCTCTAATTGAAATAATATCCATGAAACATTACTAAAAAACTTAATTCTGTCAACGAGGTAACGTAGCAAATCTTACAAGTTACCAATAAATTCACCAACCAACTATTGAGTTGCGCTTATTAAAGCGCAAACGATGTTGACCCTCGAAATTTCACAACGATTTTGA
This sequence comes from Protodeltote pygarga, assembly GCA_936450705.2. Taxonomy (NCBI): domain Eukaryota; kingdom Metazoa; phylum Arthropoda; class Insecta; order Lepidoptera; family Noctuidae; genus Protodeltote; species Protodeltote pygarga. Next base: position 4,771,202 of record OW388249.2, on the reverse strand, counting down.
TCTTTTTTACTTATGATTCAAAATCAATACACTTAGCTACACTGACATTGAAATAAGAAGCAACATTTGAATAGGTATCTCTGTGTACAAGGTAACACTATTTTGAATTTGAATAATTGGAATTCTTTTGCAGATGCAACGTTTGGACTGCCGTGGTACGTGAAGACCTACTGGATCTTGTACAACATCACTATTCCCGTTGCATTCCTTATCACAGTCTTTTATTGGGGAGTCTTAAAAACTTGTAAGTATCGTAGTTAGTTTTCTATTCATATGTCTGACTTGGGAATTTGGGTGATTGGGCATCGCCAACTTATTCCAGTTCTGCCTCCTGCTGATAGCTAAGTACTAGGCCAGTGAATTGGAACAGAATTGTGTCAAAAAATACGACTTTATTTCTTAACTACCGTAGATAATGCTTGATTGAAATTACCTTCATTCAAAGTTTGCTTAACATTTACTTTATACATAGTTAGTTATTATTGAATAATTTGTACAAAATTATTACCTCCTGTCTGGCCATTTAAGCTTGGGCAATCATTTTTCGTAAAATGGTACCAGGCGATGCGTATTATTTTAAGCCGACAAGCTCCCAATGACGCCTCTTCACCATGGATCTGAAAACATAACTTGCGGGAAAAGCTAGAAATATAATAAATACACTATTATTATCTGTACAGCAGTAGCCCGTAGGTACTGTTTGTGTTAACTATATGCATTTGGAATTCCAAGAAGATGTACGCCCCAGCAAGTAACATGTTTATGCTATTTCCAGCGGCCACCAAGGTGAACTTCTCGCCAAACCCGGTACTGGATATAATGCTGCACGGCGTGAACTCCGCAGTGATGCTGGTGGAGCTGGTATGCTCGGCACACCCCAGCCGTCTGATGCACATCATGCAGCCTCTCTACTTTGCCGGAGCATTCATGTTGTTTAGCGTCATTTACTATTTTGCTGGCGGATTAGACCCGTAAGTAATCGATATTTTCCTAAGGTTTCCTCCATATAAAATAAATATTCGCTCGCCTTGCCTCGTACCTATATAAAATAAATAATATTGAAAGTGCCGCGGCAGTTTTCATATATTTTTTCTTAAACGGATCTGATTTTTTCATCGTATACTGATTTTTTGTTTCCTATCTCTTGAAATCATTTCAAGCGTTGGCATATTTTTAGAAACATACTATAATTATATTGTGAGGACGAATCGTTATTGGTGCTCACTGCGATGAATTTTGTCGTCGTCGTATGAGTACGAGGTCATTATTAATGCATAAATGATACTCATCAATGACCCTAACAAGTTATAAACACTCTTTGATATTTGGAAATCATTAACAAGTTAAACGTTAGATGCATCAGCATTAAATGTATTGATTTGATGATTAACATTTTAATATTTACGCGTTAAGTGTACCTAGCACGTTAATATTTATTACAATCTGTTATACAATTATACAAAATAACACTTAAAGTTGAAGGTTTCGTAACTATGCAACTCTTCAAAAACATGCTTGCATCAACGTAAAGTTCAAGATCAATATAATGTTCTAATTGATTGTTCCGCCGGCAGCGCGAGCGCCAGCACGGAGATTGTGTACACCATACGAGTAGTTAGGAGTGTGTTGCAACATTGGGACCTCGACATCTAAGTGACACATGATCAATCTGTCGAGAACTCGAGACTAGAGGTCGATGATCATTTCACTCGATGCATTATTATTCAAGTTCAAAAGTATTACGTTAGCTGACATTGATTTTATGGTGGGAAACGTATTTATATAATGAATGACAAAAACTGTCGTAGGACTAAATAGATCCATAAACCACAAGGCTGATGCCATAGATAAGTACGTGGTGGATAAGGTATTCGTACGAATTCAGCCCAAGTCAAATGTATATATCTTAGTAATTTACCTTGCCTTGAAATTCGAAGCCGAGAAAACGGAAAACTGACGAGTCGGAAAATGTTGCATTAGTATGTATTACATGTAAAGGTATGAGTATGATGTACCTACAGCTCACCGCGTATAATTTTATGATGTATAATTTTAAAATATTCAGCATTGCGAAATCACAGTTTTACTACTTCTACTTTACCGAAAGCTAAAATTCATTACCTCATACATCAAATAAATCAGTATACATTTATGTTTAGGTAAATTTGATAAGATTTGTGTCTTTGTATCCATCGTTAGTTTACTTTTGCTTCAAGAATATCTAGAAAATGTTCACTACTTTAACTATTCACACAAAACAACGTTATCCACTGGGAAAATAAAACTAATAAGTACCTACGTCTCAAGTGTGTATTTGAATGTATAATGTAAATCACAGTTACGCCATCTGTGAAAAAGACTCACGGTTTTTGGTGGCTCATAAGATACTATTCAAATAACACAATAAAGTTCAAATAGAATATCTAGCTAGTACTCGACCATACCTACTGACACTTGCTATTTCCCAAGCGATTTGCGATTAAAAGAATAACAGAAATATGTGAATTGTTCACAATATGTAGCTAAGTACGTGCCTCCGACACACATGGTAAAACTTAGCGAACTTGAGAATTTGGTGATGTAAGATGTTAATTTTTAAATAACATAAACAAAATATGAAGTTACCTCTTTATTATATTTATTACTTAATAATGTTGTCCTGACCGGATTTCGGTCTCAGCGCCCAATCTCAACGGAAATTGGCCAGCGACGCATAAGAAGTTTCCCGCTACGTATTTTTTGTCCGCACTTGTCTGTCGTAGCCTCTCCGCGGTCCGCCGGCTGGGAAATGACTACATGCGTTCTTCTTCTTCTTATCGTGTCGATACATGCGTTTAAAGATGATTTCTCATTATTCATGTAGATATTTTTCACCTAAAGGATGATAAAGAATGTTATATTGTAAGAATCAAGACAGTTGTGCCTGATACAGGTGCTCTCTTTATTCCCTCACTCCGCCGCGAAGGGAGAGAGATTAGGCGATCAACTTAATAGGCACACAGGTGTCAGAAACTCTACGATATGAGTTTTAGATTTATTTTGTTATGAACTAAAACATGTTTCATTTAGATTTAGGGAAATTTCGGTACCCTGGTCGTAATTTCGTATATTTGACAAAATGATAAATTGGGCCTATTAAACGTCGGCGTCGCGTCACAAGTGTAGTGACGCGACAGATGTATGTTGGTAGCAACTGCTGAACTGCCTTAGAATTAACCGCATTGTCATGATGAGTTTAATCAAAATAAATTACCGACACCTTTTTTAAATAAATTAATGAGTAATAAATCCATTAGCGAAACCATATTCGAATTTTCTTTATTTGTTCTTTCTTCTTTTTCCTTTAGCGAGTTTAATACACGGTAATTATAAAATGTATTAATTTTAACATTATGCACTGTATGACATTTACTGAACGCCCGCAGTCGTGTGCCTGCAGATTAGTATGAAGATATGCAGTAAAACCTTGGTTTTATTTAACAGAACGTCAAATATGTATTCAATAAGGTACCTGAGTGTTTGCTAAATATAAACAATCTTTCGCAAACCAACTGAAATGACATCGTGGAAATGATATATATAATAATAATAGAATTAAAATTTTAATATTATATAAAGTATTATTTACATATTACTGTAGAGCCATTTTCATAAAATGCCACCCTCATGCTACAGATGCTTTCGTCAATTGTTGAAAAACTTAATCACTACCCTGGTGCACAATTTCTGAATAGAATTAGAAGCTGAGTGAATATGTTGTTAATATATAGTATGTTATTAATATAAGCACTAAAGAGATATTGGTTGAGATCAGTTTCATCTAAGTAAAAGAAACCTAGAACTACAATTAACAATCGGTTTAAAGAAATTGATTTCTTATAACAACTTTACAGTCCATTTACAATAAAAAATAATTACATTTCATAATAATTTCATTTCTCACTGACACATGATGATTTATTTATGAATTGTGAGTCATTAAATTTAAAAAAATAAGAGTAAGTAAAATTATAACATAATAATTAAATTAAAAAAATATATTAGTAATAGTGTAGAACAGGTGTACCATGTAAACATAATTTTAGATCTATTGTGCATATCATAACATAAAATATAGGTGGTAACTAAAGTTAAGTTATAATAATTCTTAAACATAAACTATGTCAAGTTAAACAAAAATTATCTACTTATCTTAAATTGTCAAAGGAAACATAAAATTCAATGAACACAATTAATTATGACTAATTAAAATGACTCTAGTATGATATCTTAATTTTTATTTTAATTGAGTCACTGTATTCAGGCTAACTCTTTCGGTGAAATATCAATTTTACTTAAAACGTTAACCTTAATAGATTTTCTGGAAAATACTAATAGGTATCAAGTAATTCCATTCCAAAGAACATTTTTCATAAACACCACTGCCAAGTTCGGTATTTCCTTCGGTACTAACTTCGCTCAGGGTTGTCAAACGTCCAGATAAAACCGGACATTACAGACTTTAAACATGCTTGATGAACAAATTAGATGATGTCCGGCCTATCCAGCTTTTTTAGTTTTAGCTAGTTTAATTTAATTTGGTAATTCAACACTCCCTCACGGAAGTACCTATAAGTACGGTTTTATTTTCATGTAAATGAAAACACTGTAATACAAAAATAATATTGTTTTCTTTGTTATTGTTATATCTATTTGAATATTTTTCAATCGTTTTTTTTTAGAATTTGGTCTGGCTTTATTATTTTTAGAATTCGGTTTTTTCTTATACTTGTTGGTAAGTCTTTCTGATTTTTAGGCCCGGCAACCCTAACTCAGCGCTTGATACCACTAGTGAGACCAATGAGAATTTAATATTCAGATTATTTATTTCATTTCGGGCCTCACTTATGAAGTAGAAGTCAATATTCTTTGATTGATGATACAACTTTCTTGAACCTACAAACCTATTTCCACCACCCGTACTTCGCCAGTTGAAGTTTCTTAAATCCGCGGTCATGATCGCAGGTTGACTACTGAAGCTACCACATAGAGTCGCAGTGTGCCATAATTCAATAACATACAAATTTTTATCTATTCGTATATTAGATTAAAATTTAATCACGCTCATTAATTTTAAATCAAATGTACTTTTTAATTTAAAATATCCAGTATCAGATAAATTATTTACGTATTAAGCAGTCTGTAATCTTGATTGGATTAATTTAATTACTTTATGTTCGTTTAGTGTTTACATTATCGAAAAAAACGGTGCTATGGTAGATACCGTATACAAAAATGTCTGTTGTATCCCAGACTCCATATACTGGTCTCGATTTTATTATTTTTAGAAAGAAAATCGAACACGGGTCTTCCTGATTAGGTATCTCTTTTTTTGTATACCACTTCTCTTCATCGGTGCAGATGGCGAGAGAAAATAACAGTTTGGCTGCAAACAATAGAATACGTACAGGGAGATGAACTCTCTATAGGGATAGAGAGTTCATCTCCCTGTACGTAGAGTAGGGACTCTACCTTACCTTTAGAATACATACAAAGAAGCGAAGTCTCTTTCCCAACTCTACGTTTAGAATACATTCAAAGAAACAAGGTTTCTTTCCCAATTCTACCTTTAGAATACCTATAAAGAAGCAAAGTGTATATACCAACTCCACCTTCAGAATACATACAAGGAAGCAACGTCTGTATCACAACTCTACCTTTAGAATACACACAAAGAGGCAAAGTCTCTATCGCTACTCTGACTTTAGAATAGAAACAGGGAGGCAAAGTCTCTACTTTTAATCCTATCCACAAATATGATATCTTTTACAACACAGCACTTCATCATATCTAAATTTTATTATGAAAACAAAATATTCATCAAACACTTTTACGTACATTTAGCTTTGCGTTCTGAATAAAGGTATTTATTACCTATGTAAAATGTTAAGAATAATAGTATCACCGTTATATTATTTATAGCTTAATCACAGTTTTTAATTTTGAAATACGCATAGTAACATAATACAAGAAATGACAGTGAATAAAGACTCGTACAAAAGAGCTAAATAAATCTCTCGCCGTGGGAATGACCTTGCCCCGAGTTCAGACTAGAATTCTAATGGCCTTACTTAAGTTTAGCGCCAGTTTAGCAAGATTTTTTATCAGTTGTTTTATCGGTTGTTTTTTTTTCAAATTTTTTATTAAATATAATTAAGTTAAATAAACTAACATGTATAAAAAAAATATTTAAGACAACATTTAAGATTTTTTTTTTGTTTACACAAGTTTAAGCAATAGACATTTATATTTTATTCACTTCCCAGAGTGCTCTTCTCTATCCCAACTACATCTCAATAACATGTCCATCATCGGCACCATCAAATTATTGAGCTATAGGAGTACTTACTATTTATTTAAAAATTTTTTCATAATTTAGTCATAATTTGAATGAATGAACACAAGGATAAACCGTAACTTTAACTTAACTCATTCACCTAGTTCTAGTTTAAATGTAAATTAATTATCCAAGCAATTAAAATAAAGTCTGAAACTATGTAGATAAATAAATTGTCACTTAATTTTATTTAGCCTTCGAGAAAAGTGTTCGAGATAGCAATAGTGACCTACATCAGGGGTACACATGGTTTAGCACAATAACCGGAATATTTGCCATGGTTTTTATGTTGTTGAGTTTCCGATATATTTTTATTTATACATAGATGTATACATGGCAAATATCTTGATAATTGTACCAAACTTAGGGTTAGTGACCATGTGATTAAAAACTCATAGTTCTTGGTTCGACGTTTCTTCTAAAGACATAAAATAATATTTACCAGTACACCTATTGCGAGTTTGCAAACCATGCGAATACATGTTACTTCTCGGTCTCTAAGCCTAAACTTTTAGGAAAACTCGAAAGTCCCGCCTCTATAATGAATGTGCATACAAATTATATTGCAAATTATATTAACGATAATGGCCAGAATGGCCATGCAAATTATGTATTAAAGTGATGCCCTTACACTGGTACAGCTTAATTCTAGTCTCAATAATAGAATATTTTGAAAAGAAAGTTCACCTGCCGCCTCAGTGTGAGCATCCCTGCTCTACATAAACTTGAATCTAATTTAAAGGCGCTATTATAATGTACATGACGTTATTATTAATATAAATATGTATTGTTTATTTCAGGTGGGGTAACCCGTTCATCTACCCTGTGGTGGACTGGTCGAAGCCAGAGCAGACTATGGTGGTGATCACATTAACAGCCTTGTTCCTAGCCCTCATGCACTTGCTGGTGGTGGGGATCGCCGCCATTCGGGATGCCATCGCTAAGAGAATCGAAGCAGCCCACACAGTACCATTGGGAGTGTACAATGATGCATTCAGTCCTTGAAACACTATATTCTAAAAAAATACCTGCTACTATACTGCTATTTTAGCAATACCTACTAGCCATGACACCTCCCAAGGATAGGCTGTACGGGCTGGATGTAATATTCCCTACTGGGTTTATTAAGTAAAAGAGTGTATGTTAAATAATATTTGTAATATTCTGGGTGTGTAGTGTATTAAAATGTGATATAATTTATCGAAATAAGCTAGACAAAACATATTTACTTAAGAAAATGTGTCTGTCTGTACTTAATAAGCGCTCAACAGCTTGTTTATTGCTTATTGATGTATTTAAGTACGTAGTAACACCCCTATTTTGTTCAGGGGTTTAAAATAACGACAACTTCAAATCGTTGTAAATAAGTTTCGTTTGATACTGGTATAGGTAGAATTGTAATTAATTTTAACTTGATACGTAATATTAAAGCGCACTGTGATTTTAGAATTGTAGGTACCTAGACATAATTTTATAAAAATGGTTTGTAAATAGGTTTTAACTGTAATGTAACAAATTAAACTTTATACAATTAAACATCAATAAAAATACTTGTAGTATTATTATAATGACCCGTCGACCGCGACGTTGGCATCAATAATAAAAATATTATTATTTTCTACTACCTTTTCTAATTTTAAATTAATTTTTATTCTACTCGTGACCACGGCCAATTCAACTTAACCGAAACATCAAAGTTAGTTCAATAATGTTTTTTTTAACTATCTCATTATCGTGCGCGAATAGACCCGAAATAATATTTAAAACATGATTCCAAGTCGCGAAAGTTTAAAAACTTCTGGTTTGTTTTGTATTCTAAGATGTGACGTTTTAAAAATACAATTCGTTATTGTACACGCTAATAACAATTTCACTCATGAAAATATCTCGTGAAAATTGTTTCAGAAACTGACTTGCAAATGCCTGATTCATATATACCTATTTTTCGGTTTGACTTACGGTTGGGTTGGCTTACAATTGATCAAACACTCCGAAATCCATTTATCATTCATAGAATATTCCATATTCACGACCTAATAAGATAAAGCTAATGATGATTCATTAATTTTGAACAGGAAAATATGAAAAAGGAAAAATTAATAATATAAATTACTGTATTTCTTCAATGACTTGTCTTTTAATGTAATCAGAAGTTATCATTGTTCTATTGTTATCTACAAAAATGTATGGATGTCGATGGCACACAATCACGGAGTACTGGGTAATCAGAGATAACAGCGTCCGCCGCAGTCGACAGCCGTCCCGCCCGGTCGATACACTAGTAAAATTAAATCTCTTGCTAACATGGCAAAAAAATATTTCAAGAAAGAATTTCAATTAGAAATGTTTCTATTAGAACATGATAATCCATCGGACTTTTACTTAAGTTGTTGGCAAAGAAACCGTTCGACATTACCTTTATTATTTATAAGAGCATTAACGTTTATAGGTTGTGTTGGTATATTAATATCGTCTTTAGTTATAAGCACGAAAACTATGAACATTGGTCACTGGTTCATTTTTATGACACATTGGGGAGTGCTTTTTATAACGTTCACTTCTGGATTGGCGTTAGCTGTGTCTCTAGTTGTGTTTTTTCAAGGATCTATAGGTGAGTGTCCTGATCTTGACTACATCTTACTTCTTTCATTCATACCAATAGAATGTTTAACAAAAATATTTAATGTCAATTAAAATATTTTAAAATTAAAATTAAAGATTTCAAACGATAATGTTTTTTTAAAAACTAAAATACTACGTTAATGTTCTATTGGCTTATTACCGTTTCGTAGTAATCCAGGATCCCTTATAGTAGTTTCCTCATGTCTGTCTTTTCGTTTGACTGTCCATTTTTGATAAAAGTTAGGACTAAACGACACTAGGAAACAAAAATGTGACTAGATTATAGATATCCATATCGCCGACAAAGATCGTAGGAGTATGATTACTTTTTATAAAGTAATGAATTTATGTCCTATATAATTTTATGTAACGGATAAAAATACTTTCTTTAAAAGGAGAGATATTAGCTAAATAAATTTATAAAAATCGATATATAATAATTTGTACATCCCTTCTGACACCTTATGGTTCTTGCTTACACGAGTATAATCAGCAGCGTGTAAACCCTCGTCTTCTCTAATAAGGCGAAGGGACGTTATGAATTTTGTCATTAATTTTTAAAAGGGTGAGTCAGCGAGCCAAATCTTTATTATAGTATCCTATGCTACCCTTACATATTGCTTACTACAGGTTTAATTACCTAAGGAAAAGGACAGATAAATAAAAACGATGAAAAAAAATCTTGTCTGTCTTAGAATCGGAGATTGAACCTGAATAGAACTTCTAACCTCATTGAAAAATTATTCATGCAATGATAAATCATTTAGTTTTTGATAATATTATAAATAACTGTAAAAATCAATGTAATATCGTGACTAATCTCTAGATTAGTAATCTTCTATAAGAATTAACCGAGCTGTGATTAGTTTGATTTCTGTTGATAAAACCGGTCTCTTATTGTATTGGCCAAACGACAATATTTCTACATAAGTACGAAGACATTTTTCCGATAAGTAGCAGTACCTACAATATTTTTAAAACAGCATAAATATACACAACAAGTAAAAAGAGAGAATAGATGTCGACTAAAAATAATTAGAAATATTCTACAAATAGGAAGTACCGAACTTTGTCTGCCTTTGCCAAAATTCCGTATCTGGCCGAAGTTTGGTTCACGTAAAAGATAAATAACAATACAAAATACAAACAATTCTATAATATTATATACCTACGGAAAAAAATATCCTTAGGCAAGATCTTTGAGATTGTTGTCATTTTACTACACCACTGCTACTCCTTGCTGCTACGGAGAATATCCTCCTTATCTACATATACGATCTACCTAAGAACCTACTGCACTCTCCTAATTAGCAATGTCTGAAAATCAATTTTGTGGATCAATAAAAAAGTTCCTGAATCTTTAAGTATTTGTGAACTTTATACTCATATGTTCAACTTTACCCAATATCTATTAAGGAAATGTATTATCTCTTTATGTGGATCCCGAATTATCCTATACATGTCGTTCATATCTAGGTATTTTATCGATTACAAACGAATTTAACTTTATCGGTATATTTGACTAATATCAAATACTGTTATCGGAGACCATCCTTCGAATTTATGAATAATAAATGTACAAAGAGCATGTTGTTAAATAATAAAATAATATGGCTACCTCTTTAGTAAAGAACAGAGACAACTGCTTACTGTGTTATACACGGTTATACAACATTGATTAGTTAATTAAAGTCATAGAGGTAAAACGATTTACTACAATAATATGCTTGATCAAAAAGGAAGCGTTGCTAGCTTGGGTAAGAGCTATAGGTATAGCGCCGTGTACTAAACTGATGCGCCGCGCCGCACCAAAATGTCAATTTTATACGCCGGATGCATTTATGCAAATATTTGTCATGTCAAAAATTTAAAATATTTGTATTAATATCATGCAGCATGCATGCATACACGTCTTCTTCATTGCAAACGTGACAGTACGTACGGAAGTAATAATTCTTCCACATTTGTATCACTTGACTTCATATCTAAGGAGTGGAGGCAACAAACACTTGCACTTGCGTTGTCGCTATATTATTAATTTACTTAAGTATATTACTGTCAGTGTGACTTCCAAAATATGCAACATTCTAAGTTCTAACGCAACACTAAAAGCTTTGACTTCGCCGGCTTGAATTCGTTGCGCTGCACGCTCGCTGCAACGCTCGTAACGTGCGCCACCCGCGTTGTAATACCGCAAAGCAACGCTCGATGCGGTCAGTTAGTAAGTTGACCATTAGTGATATTATTTTCTTTGAGCCGGTTGAAATTCCAACAACGACTGGCCTCTAACTCGCTTCTACTAGCTTGGTCGCAGTCTGCGTGGTGGAATAGGACTCTTAAAACGTATCAGCAACAGAATTGTATAAAGTATACAATCTTACATAAAATGGGTAACTGTTTTCAGAAAATATTAAATTCTGCTACTATGTTTTGCAGCTATTGATAATAAATACCTAATTATTGGTTTTGGTTTATTAAAAACTGTTTACAAGTTTCCTGTACCCCGTACGATACGCGATCAAATGACATTTTGTAGATCTAACTAATCCTTTATCATTAAATTATCCTAGACTACGATTCGTTTATGCCACTTGTCTAGGTCTACTGATATTTCTTGAAATATTTTCAGATTCCGATTTCGGCTTGCCATGGTACGTAAAGCTGTACTGGATATCATACAACATGACCTTAACTATAGCTTTCTTTATCACAGCATTCTACTGGATATTGCTCACTGAACTGGGTTAGTTGCTTCATATACGTTTATAAAAGATTTGCTATATATTATCTAAATATAAGATTAGCTATACCTTATCTACACAATCCATCAATAAGCTTATCACAGTTGGGTCTCTCGCAAGTTTTTGTCAACTGAATTCCAATAAATATATTTAGCATGATTATGCAACTCTTGTAACACAATATTAAAACTGTGACTGGCAAATGATATTTAATATAGTAAATCAACTGATAGGATACCATTCTAGAAATTACAAAAAATCTTGGAGTCCCGTACAAATATAATTTAACCTTAAAACAAGTCAATCCACTCACTCGATCGAATCTTTACTTTAAAAAATTTCGGTGATAATATTTATTTAAAATGTCTCCTACTAGCTGAGGACTACGGAATGGACCCTGTTCTGGACGTGTTCATCCACGGCATCAACTCAGTGCTGATGTTCGTGTTGGTGGTCACCTCCCGCCACCCTACTCGACTGCTCCACTTCTACATCCCATTCGCCGTCGCCCTTATCTACATGGTGTTTACCATCATTTTCCACTATGCTGGTGGTCTTAGTCCGTGAGTTTGATTTGATTTTGCCTAATAACTTGTATAGGATGTCTGGAAAATACTCTCCTACTCCATATTTTATTTAACAGCGCCTATTTTTTTTAAATGAAAGATCTTTTTTAAATGATTAGCTATTAATTGCCACTAAAATTATTTATTGAGTTTACCTAAGCTTACTAAGGAAACCTAAGGTACTATAACTATTTTCGTATTATAACGGATCTACTAACTTATCAAAGAATAATTATAATAAATCCTTAATTAGAAATAATAATCCTACTAATATCATAATTGTGAGGTGTTTGTCAAGATATTTGGATTTTAATCAGATAAACACAGAAATAGATAACAGATAGTCTTGGATAAGTACATACGATACTTTTTGTCCTGGTCCAACCCCCACGCCACGACGCGCGACGGTGAAGCTACTAATTAGAAATAATATTTGATCAGTAGTTTTCATTTGCAGATTCGGTACGTCTTGGATATATCCAATGTTGGACTGGGCGAAACCTGGTCAAACTGTAGTACTGGTGATCTTATCGGCTCTCGCGATGATCATTATCCACGGCATCGTTGTAGCTATCTCGGTGGGCAGGGATGCGCTCACTAAACGATGCAGAGACTCTTCAGTTGTATCTATATCTGATGACCGTTATAACTAGCAATACTTATAAAAATAAGTACCTAAAATGACTGATCGTATCGACAAACTCTTGTCGCTAATGGAAATTAGCGAGCCTGATGTTAAATGTGGTACTAAGCTTTAACATTCCTATATTATTTTGTATAAACTTAAGTGCTTAGGTTATAATAAATAATTTTTGTTAATAAATGTTTGTGTTATTCCTAATAACTTGGACAGATTATGTTTATTATCAGATTACTGTATGTAACAGAGATACGTGTATAATATTAAGGCAAGGCATATTTTGGCACCACGTTTAGATAATGTAAGTGAGTCACTCGATAACCGACAAACTATGAAATCGATATCAGTCACTTGTCATCGACAGCATAGTGTGTGTATTACCGTTACTGCAACTATATCGACATGAGTGCTATAAAGACATATTTTAAACAAGAAACTAAGTGTAGCATGCTCAGTTTGGAACATCCAAAACCGGCTGACTTTTATCTCAGTACTTGGCAGAGGACGCGATCGGTCGTGCCGCTTCTGATTTGGCGCGCGTTGCTTTTCCTCACGTCACTAGGAATTGTGTTAACGTCAATAATTATCTACATAATAAATGGTAAACTGGCGTATTGGTTTATTTACCTGACGCACTGGGGTTTGACCAGCATCCTCCTGACTACTGGATTCGCAATTGCAGTGTCGGCTCGCTGTTATCTTTACGGACCAATAAGTAAGTTGCATTTTACTGTTGTGTTACCTCTTAAATCTATGTAATTACTGAATTAATAACATTAGAATGAGAGTTACATAAGACTAATTTCTTGTTATTGTAAATTTTAAAGATAAGTAGGTATAATATAATATCGATTGTGTTAACATGTGCCTGTTTTTGTACAATTTCTATTTGACATAAAGCATATTTTGCTTGTAACATACTTCAGGCGCGGAGTTAAGGCTGCCATGGTATGTAAAGGTGTATTGGGTGCTGTTCAACATCGCGGTTCCTGTTGCCGTGATGATCACCATATTCTACTGGACCCTATTATACAATAGTGAGTTCTATATTTGTTTATTTCCTTTTCTTAGAATGGAAGAGGTTAGGATGTACCCATTCATGCTGCGTAAGTTCTGATTACACTGTGCAATACCTACTACTCGATAGGATAGTTATCGCAGGGGTTTTCAAGGCTTAAAGGGACTACACAAACCGCTGAATACTTTATTTGAGGTCATACAGGTTTCTTATTGTTTTTAAGGATCTCAAAGAGTGCCAACGAAGCCCTACCTCTGTCCTATGTCCTACCTTTAAACGACTCTAACTTTTGAATTGTAATAAATTAATAGCTGGATGTATTTTTTACATAATATCTTTTGTTATGGCAAATATCCTACCAAATAATAAAAAACTAAATTTTAAATTACAAGTATAGATAGAAGACATGTTTTTGTGCCATTGTTTCGTGGTACGGAACCCTCGGTGTGCGAATCCGTCTCTCGCGAAAAACTTCGCGAAATTTTGATGACAGTAGAGCAAATGTTGCAGCTAATACTTGTTTCATTTCTTTTCATTAGCCGATGTCGAGGAAGAACTGAATCATGGTTTGGACGTGGCAGTGCACGGGATCAACTCCCTTGTGATGATATTCCTGCTGCTTATCAGTTCGCATCCCAGCAGACTGCTGCACATATACCAGCCTATCGTCTTCGCCGCCACCTACATGCTATTTGGACTAATCTACCACTTTGCTGGTGGCACAGACCCGTAAGTGTTTAAATTTTAATTGGCAATAGTTTGTTAATAGCGGTTGCAGCATTAGCACTAGCAAAATCTAATTAACAACAAGAGTTATCTTGTTAGTTAGTTTCTAAGAAGTTTCGTATCAGGACAATGTTAATATGTAGTTGTAGAGACATTACCTACAACTTGTAGGTCATTAATTGGGCTTGGGTTTTTTTTCATGTCTTAGAAATTTTAATTATATGTCTTATGAATAATCTTGTTCTAAAAACACAATGGTACCAAAGCGGTAACAGGACAATCTTAACTTGTAGGTATTCTGTGCTTTGGTATTTTTAATGCCTTGGAAATTTAAATTTTTTCTTATAAATAATTTGTTTCTAAGAACTAGGACAATGTTAATATGTATATATGTTAACATGTATGTAGGAGTATGTATGTCTAAGATGTAGGTTAATGATCTTGGAACATATAGAGAATGTGCTTTGGTTTTTTTAATGTCTTAGAAATTTTAATTTTATGCCTTATAAATATTATAAGTATTTATTCAACTGTAAGAAATCCCATTTAATAATATGTATGTTATGCATATATTTTAAAACAAAATTATACTTACGCGTTGTTTCGTATAATTTTTTTTAGATAACCTGTTCAAACAATGGAAAATTATTTTTATATTAACTTTATTCGTACCACGTGCAATCCTACGTAGGTAGTAGAGCGTTACAAACTATATTGTGTTGGGTATTCTGTGGTAGTGTTACGCATGCTTTGCTTCTAACAGCTCCTGCCGATCCGACACGCACTTTGTGAGTTTTATAATAATTGCAGAGGTGAATATGTAGGTAGCGATGCCAAGGGCATCATTTATTTAAGTAGGGATAACACTGATCACATTTTATGGATCTTAAATCTTTTAAGCTAAGAAATATATTTCTAATATTTAACGTTCATGTTCGTTTACTTAATGTACCCGACGAACAACTTCTTTATTAAATACATTACAAATAGCCTTTATTTAATTTAATATTAATAGTATATTATTATCATCATTAAATAGTTATCCCAAAACAGTTTTGAAATCCACAAAGCCTAAAATACATGTATCACAGAAAAAAGTTTGTTTTACAATTTTTTAAACAATGAAGAAGAAGTGTAAAGACCATCTAAAAATAGTACCATTATGTTCGAGTAGTTCAACAAACCAACAGATAGTTAGCTGTATTTTTTTTTGTTCCAGAAAAGGAAACCCATACATCTATCCGGTGGTGAACTGGTCGGAGCCGAGCACCACGACATTGGTGGTGTTCATCACAGGCCTGCTGCTGGTGGTGCTCCACCTCTTCACCATGGCACTAGCGACCGGCCGCGACGCCCTCTCCTTGCGATTCCGCCGTAGCACCAACACCCCACACAACAACGAAGGCATACCTCTCAGACAACCCACACGCACAGACGCGTAGCAACTTAAAATAATGTAGGGAATTAATGACATTAATAAAGAAATTAATGTAGGGTTGAAGAGATTAGAATTCAAAGATATTATAACAGAAGACTCGAGCCAAGTTTTGAATAAAAAACGATATAAAACCTAAGTAAGATACTTCTGTGAAGTTGTGTTTAAAGTTACTAAGTATATGTATAAGAAGAATTCCAACGCTATTTTTTCCTTTTTGTAGAGTTTTTATACGCAGTCATGCTTGTGAGTTAAATGGCCAGTTGAAGGTACAATACGTCATGTAATTATAGAGGCCTTCATTGCTTTAAAGCCGGTTTTCCCATAAACATTACAACTTCAATACGCGTACTGTCTTATAGACGTACCCAGTTGAAATTCTTCACCGCAAGAATATGTGATCTGATACAAACTGCACAATGTAAAGTTGACATTAAAATGAATTGAACTTATTATTTTACTGAACTGTTATGTATTTATTTACCTTTCTTTATGCGGCACAAATATGTTTTACTGTTTGAAACTACATGTCACCACTGCAAAAAAAAAAACAAATCAACGCCTACACTTGACCCAATGATACATTTGTGAAAATGTCATCTTGCCAATACCCAATACTTATTATATACATTGTAAGGGGTATATGCAGATGGTTTGTATTTGGACTACAGGCAGCTGCAAATAGGTGACTAAGTAAGTGTGCAGTCGGTCGTTAGAACTACCCGACTTCGTTAGACGTCGAAGATCACGTTTGGACCATCGACGCGGTCAACCAAGTCTGTCTGCATTAGCTCTATCAGTCAGCTCACTTACCTACTAAACTCTTTAAAAGTTATGCCCTGCGATATTGTACCTACACTAATAAAGTGGCAAACAAGGCTTCATTAGATTATAGATTGGATGAAATGCCCATAGACGTCCCGCCCGGCTACTTCCTCCTAGTTTCCTTTTGCTTTCGTTTAATATAATATTATAACTATATTTAGATACAGTTTGTGCTGTAGAATAGCCCGTAGGTCGCAGTCTCTTTTAGGCTTGGTAAAAAATAAATAAAATAGCATCATATAACACAAAACTAAACGACTTCACTGAAAACTGAGCAATTGAATAAACAGGAAATACGTATGTTTGTTCTGTAATGTTTCATGTTCAAGTTAATAGTCGATAATCACGCAAGCTTAAGCTAAGCCTATATCTGTGGTAGAGTCATTTTGTTGTTAAAAAATTACTGGTTTCAGAACGAATGGGTCGGGTATCCTGTAATATCTCTAATATAATATTCTCACAGAATATCGGCGTGAAAATGCCTAGTTATGTTTCGTATGATAAGTGAGAGCACCAGAGGCCCAATCCCCCGCTCCTTTCATATGACGCACAGGGTCGGCAACGCGCTGAATAGTGATAGTGTGTTGTAGTAGTGTTGCAAGCGCCTATAGGTTACGGTAACCATCATGCGTGCCGTATCCTTATTTGCCACCTTGAAATCTCATCTTTCTATCAAATCTTCATTTTTAAAGTTAGTTAGAGTTTGTAAGAGTCGTCAAAATTGCTAATAACAAAGACAATATTGCTAATAACAGAGACGGAGGGCAAATATAATATTTAAGAAAATTCAGTTATTATTTAAGTTGGCTTAGAGCATTTTTACGATCCAAGTAATTAGAGTATATAATTAAGGACAGAACGACTGCAAGTAAAAACTTTTTGATGTCCTTTTTCATAGAGATTTTATTCTTCAGTCTCAAAAGCAAAAATTTTTCCTCCTAGATCAGTCTAGTTCTTTACGTCAGCTGATTTTAAAAGTTTGACTCTATGTACAATTAGATGTTTATGGAAAGATAAACCAAAATATAAATATAAGATAAAAATACAGAAAAGTAACTGTAAATTATGCCCGTAATGAATCATTATCAAGCACTGGATGAAATGACGTAAGTATGCAATATCGTATGTATATTTGGATATTTGGTATTCATACTAGAAACAATAAAAATAATAGCCTCAATAGGTACAATACCAATATTGCTTTTACTGAGATAATAACATTTTTTATTGTACCATTATTTCATCAAAACGGATCAGAAAATGATAGTCTCGAAAGTTTTAAAGTCACAAAGATCCAAGAGCTAGCCAAAATATATTTAGGTCTACTTGTGGTTGTTAATGATCTATTTATTATCATAATAAACATATTATTATTTATTGCATACCAACTTAAACTCAACAATGTATTCTCATCAAAATACCTAAAGCTACATCAAATCAATGCAATTACCAATTTTACACAAAAGTAATAGCTTATTTACAATAGTAATAAGTCAGTAGGTACGTAGTAATTGGTAATATTGAGTATCTGTACTGTAAGCAACATCATTTCTTTTCTTACGTTATACCACAGTGTTCTAGACTAGAATATTAAACTGAAATCGGCGCCTTTTGAAGGTTTTCCCCGAAACCAAAAAAATATAAAAGGTAAATTTCGGTGGATACAAAATTGGGAAGGATACGAATACCAGCTGACTTTTTGATAATTCTAATAATTAATATTATATGGTAAAGTTTGTTACCAATAGTTTGTTATCAATTAATATTACAATAAATTAGTAACTGACTGATAAATGATTATTCTTTTCTGAATACTCCAAAAAGAATAACAACCTTGTAATTGTAACTCTTGGTTTTACCCAAAGTCAGATAAGGTAAGTCAGATAAATGTAAGGAGTTAACAAACAATAAGCTCCTAAAAAACAGAAAATTTCAGGATAACAGATATTTTTTTCCAGTACAAACAGTCTATGCAGGTTAAATTCAGTAATCATTACAGAGCTTCCCTTCAAATAAGAGACGTTTAGGTACTTTTCTTCAAATATACATTTACAGGTTACCTACTTAGTATAAGTACATCTATAATAGACGCTTATGTGTGTAATCTCTTAGGCAAATAAAATAGCTATTGACAATTTATTATAAGGAAAATCAAGTACTTAAAGTCTAAAAGGTAAAATATATAGGTACATTGATTATTTTCTTTCACAACACCGAGAGAAAACCATGTTAAATCAGTATTGTCTATCTCGAGCACTGGCTTTATATTTATCTAACAAAAATAATAATAAAAATATTAGGTAGGACTTAATTATAGTAAGTACTTAACTCAAATTGTTAATTATCCACTTGGATACTTAAACATATTTTATTCGGCATTTAATCGTACTGTTGACACAATACAACCCAGTTTGGGTTTAGAAAACCAGTAATTACATAAGGAAGGTTATAGTTTACGCAAGTTTAGCGGCCGCGCTCCGTCTCTCTTCGTTGTGCCGCACCAGTCTGCATCTGTGGCCGCGACTCTGCACGCCTGCGCTGCGCCCGCGCATTCGCCATATACTCACGTGCGAAAAATTAATTAAAGCACAGTGCTTTTGTATAAAACCCTTTATTTAATTTTTTATTATCAATATGTAAGGTCTACGTCAGTAATAAAACGCAGTCTCAATTACTTGCATCGAGTTCTATGATAACATATCTTGTGACGATGGTGTGTGTTTCAAAATAGTGACAGTATCACTTGTGATTGAACTTATCTTTGCTCATCTAAATTACTACTGATCAAACATCCATAACTGTGGCATGATCTACGTTATGTTTACTGTGTTTTGAAAGTGATTGTGATCAAAATGGTGAAATTTTCTAGGAAAAGTTTTTCCGTTTCGGCGCTGTGGGTGTCGAGAAACGAAAAGCTAAGCGATTTTTACGCGTCGTCATGGCAATGCGGAGACTCGCCGGTGCCGCTACTGACGCTGCGGCTGGTGTTGGCAAGCTTGGCGATGGCCATCCTTGTGTGGTCCCTCTTCGAAGGCTACAACCCTTACTGGCTACTCTATCTTACTAACTGGGGCCTGATGCTGATCGTAGGCATGATGTTGAGTGGACTCATTGTATCGATCACTGTGCTTTGCAGCAAAACACACGGTATTGGTGAGTATTTAATAACATTTATTCAATACTAGCTATTCCCCGCGACTTTGTCCACGTTAACAAATTAAATTTTCCCGTAAACACACGTTTATAAAGCAGCCAGATTGCCTGTTTTTTTTTCTTACTTGAATCACAGATGTTATTTTTACTGAAAACTGAACTTTTTTCAGAATAAAAAATAGCCTATAGCACTCAGGGATAAAGTAGCTTCCTATTGGTGAAAGAATTTTTAGGATCGGATCGGTAGTTTCAGAGATTACCCCTAACATACATACATTATTACATACATACAAACTTTACCTCTTTATAATAGTAGTATAGAAATATAGATTCCCGAATGCAACGATCTGAGAATCCGGCGAGTCCAACGCAACTCTGCAACGCTTAAATATTTCACGACTCTCCGACACATACTTACAATCACGACATGTAATTAATACCTGTGTTATCAATTAGTTCTGAGTAAAGTACAGTTATGCGCTAGGTAGACAACACATACTATTGGCGTAGAGATTAAGTTCGTGCTTAGTGGTTCGGGCATCGAACCACTATGCACGAACTTAATCTCTACGCCAGGACAAATAATTACGGATTAAAGGTGGTAAATAATTTTAAAGAATCCATCCAAAATTATGCAAGGCATCATTTAACGGTTTAATGTAACTTACCTTCGTTTTAATCAACAACACACCGCCAAGCAAAAATCCCTCCCTTTAAATCCCTCTCCTCCTTATTTAATTCTTTATTGTACACAAATAAAACAGATATACAAAAGGGAAACAAAAAAAGACAATGCACAAAGGCGAGCTTAACTCAGTGCTGAGTTTTCTTCCAGCAAACCTTAAGGTGAATGGAACAAAACTGATGGAAGGCAGTGTAACTGTACAATACACGTCATTGTAATAATGATAATATAACTCCAAAAATACATATAAATAATACATACCTAAATATAAACTGTACATAAATAAGTAAGTAAGTATGTAAGTACCAAAGTGTACTTAAAATGTTTTAAATAGTAGGTAAGTATCATATAACATGGACCAGATTAAATTTTAATAAAAACCAGCGGTGCTAAAGAAACTATACACAAGTCTTAATAAGTAGGTAAGTATGTAAGTACCAAAGTGTACTTAAAATGTTTTAAATAGTAGGTAAGTATCATATAACATGGACCAGATTAAATTTTAATAAAAACCAGCGGTGCTAAAGAAACTATACACAAGTCTTAATAAGTAGGTAAGTATGTAAGTACCAAAGTGTACTTAAAATGTTTTAAATAGTAGGTAAGTATCATATAACATGGACCAGATTAAATTTTAATAAAAACCAGCGGTGCTAAAGAAACTATACACAAGTCTTAATAAGTAGGTAAGTATGTAAGTACCAAAGTGTACTTAAAATGTTTTAAATAGTAGGTAAGTATCATATAACATGGACCAGATTAAATTTTAATAAAAACCAGCGGTGCTAAAGAAACTATACACAAGTCTTAATAAGTAGGTAAGTATGTAAGTACCAAAGTGTACTTAAAATGTTTTAAATAGTAGGTAAGTATCATATAACATGGACCAGATTAAATTTTAATAAAAACCAGCGGTGCTAAAGAAACTATACACAAGTCTTAATAAGTAGGTAAGTATGTAAGTACCAAAGTGTACTTAAAATGTTTTAAATAGTAGGTAAGTATCATATAACATGGACCAGATTAAATTTTAATAAAAACCAGCGGTGCTAAAGAAACTATACACAAGTCTTAATCTCTATTTACACGTTACCAAGTACTACAACATAACACAAAACGTGTGTTTATTGAATAGGTATTACCTACATAAAGATAATCTAACAGATATTTTCCATGGCACAATGTTTATTAATTACCTATAAATGCATTTAAACATACCTATCATTTACAACAATAACTAATTATATCTCGTCGTTATTTCTTACCTGTCTTAAGTTTTACCTGCACTATCTTGGCCAAGTGCGTGTCGGACCACGCGCCATGTAGGGTTCCGTAGTAGCCCGTTATCACAATATAGAACGATTCTGACAAGCAACTACTACATCTTAGTAATTTTAAGGAATATAGTCTCTAACTTTCGCGAACATAACATAATGAAACAACTTTTCAAACGGATAAACTCTGTTTTAGAAAAATAAATACGCGAGTTTATCCATTTAAAAAGTTATTTCATTACATTTTAAAGAATTTATTCTCAAGATTTTATGTTCGGTACAAAATTATCCAACACCCAATCTTAGTATCATCCCAAATAAAGTTATCTTAACCGCTATAATTTTCCTTTAAAGTTCATGAAATGCACCATCATCATGTATTTTTCCAGATTTTTCAAGCTAGTTTGTATTTTACCACCACCCTTAATATCTTCATTCAATTCATACTTCAATGGAACGCACCCAAAGCTTACCTACTATGGGCACGACAAGCAGGGCTTGCTTGGCAGAATCATCTTAGCTGTGTTTTGTATGTTCGTATTATGCATATACCTACGTAAGGTTAGGTATTTACATGTAAAGTTTAATACAATATATCGCATTTCCCAACTGCACCCATCTCCCTATCAATTTCCATAAAAGTATATCCATCACGTAAGTTACAAAGTCAAATTCTTTTTGTCCAAAAACAAGTTTAAATACTAGTTAATATTGGAAATGACTTATAAACCGAAGAGAATGATAAAAGGTAATGCGAAGGTAATTTTGTTAACCTCCAACTTCACTTCCCGTTGCTCCATAAGGCGCCTAAAAGACGTCTTAAAAAGTCAATATTATGTATGGCCAATAGCAAAACTTATAAGTAGCTACTATAATACATAATATGTAGACTATTCGATAACTAGCTGTCGCCCACGACTTCGTCCGCCGTTAAGTTTAATTTTCCCGAATATTTCGTAAAAATAGCTTATGTCCTTCTCCAAAAAATAACTAGCTACCTTACTACCTAGTTACAGTTAAAAAGATACAGCCCTGTGACAGACAGAGACAAACGGGGCTTAGTGCATTCACTTTCTTTCAGTTACGGAACCCTAAAAATTAGCGATCGCGAAGTGCTGCTACCCATTGTAATACTAAGTCAACACCTACCTACAGGATAGATAACATCCGCAAGTTATAACTTGAGAAGGCCTTTATAAAACATTGTAAAACAATCTATGTAAAACAAAGCCTCGATTGTTCGTGTCTCACGCGAACACATTCATTGTTATCAAACTTCTAAGTCAATATTCAACCAAGTTAATTTTTAAAGTAATGCTTACCAAACATCAGTTTAGAAAATGCAAGTGCCAGTTTCCTTATATATATGTTGCAATATTTACCATTTATATGTGTTTCAATTATTCAAAATATTCGTTCCATAAACTCCCCACAAGCCTCCGCGATATTTGCTTTAAACTCTCAATAAATATTCCCAAATAAATAAATATTCTAATAAAAATAAGTAGTAGTCAACTTTATTTGTTCATAGTTTTATTCCTAAATTTTTCGCTATTAGTATATTTGATGCATTATTTATAGTAAATACCTAGTTATTGGTAAAGCGATGGCACGGCACGCCAGGGCCAGGGATCGCGGGTTCAAGTCCCGCCCGAGTCAGTTGTTTTTGCGAATTTCTTATTACTTAAACAATTTTACCTAGTTATTATTGACCGAGTAAGGTTATAGTAAAAAGAAAAATTGGAAAAGTTATCTGATAATTAGAAAAATTTGGGAAACACTGAGAGATTTTTTCTTTGGTATATTTTTATGAGCTTGAAATTTGAACATTGTTATCTTAGAATCCATCTTTTGATATGCTATGAGCTCACTTTATTTAATAGAATTTTAGCTTTTCGAATTTTGGTTACATTGGTCATCGGCAAAATTGTGGGAATCCACATTTCCATAAGGTTTAAGAACTTTATTTTCTCATAAGTGAGAAACTATGTTTACATTACAATCTTACAATGAGCGTACAAAGTTAAAATAAACAGTTACGTTATATAAAACAAAAAGTGGGTATTCCACAAAAACAATCACTCAGTCTCAAGTTCCAACTATCATATTTAAGATGAATCAGTTTGATTTCGTTGGGTCATTTTTTTTACTATAGTTATAGTCCGTAGTAACGAGTTGCAACGTCTTCCAAGCTGGTGGAAGCGGGTTTACATTAAATAAGATTAACACATTAGACTAGTATTCATTCATTCACACATTGACTGTTCATGTGTGTCACTTTAACCTTATCTCTGAACCATATCAATGAACATAGGTAAATGCCACGTAGAGTTCTAATAAGTATCTCTTAATCTAATGAAGTATCGAGAAATTTAGTTAATAAGGAAACTCAGAGTCAGTGTCCAAACAAAAGTTCTCTGATCCTCAAGCACCTCTCTCAGGTGTGCTGGTTTCCTCACGATATTTTCCTTTAAATTTTTTTTTTGTGAATTTTTTACATGTTATAGCACATGATAGCTTATCTATACTTATAAAACAGTACCGTGACTGACTGACTGACAGACAACGCACAGCCTAAACCGGTGGACCTAGAGACTTGAAATTTTGAGACAATATTCTTTAAGTACCCTAGGGGTGCACTAAGGATGGATTTTTGGAAATTCCACCCCTAAGTGGGTAAAAAAGGGGATAAGAGATTGTATGAAAGTCCGTCGTTTTTAAAGTTAAATGTACGAAACTTGGTATTTAGCTTTTCGGTGGTTTTTCAAATCTGTCACTGAGTGAAAAAAAGTTTGTGTAGAAAATGCGGTAGGTATTAATTAGTAAGAGACATCAAAGTGGCATAACTAATACACGTATATCTCGATATTCAATGACTATGGGGAGAAAATATAGAAGATAAAGTTTGAATGAAATTCTGCCATTTTTAAAGTTGAAGTCATGAAAATTAGTAGGTACCTATACTCGAGAACTGCTGGACCCATTTTTATGGTTGTTGATTTGTTGGATTAGTCTCCGCCTATAATATAATAGAAGAATCGAAGAAAAAGAAAATGGAATTATACCCCTTGGGTATGGTAGGGTATAGGTAGGGTAGGGTAGGGTAGAGGTACAGTAAGGTAGGGTAGGAATAGAGCGGTAGGATAGAGGTAGAGTAGGGTACGGTAAATGTGAAGTAGGGTAGAATAGGAGTTGGATAGGATTGGGATAGGGTAGTATAGCGTAGGATAGTGTAGGGTAGATGTAGAGTAGGATAGGGGTAGAGTAGAGGTTAGGTATGGTAGGGGTAGGGTAGGGTAGGGTAGAGTAGGGGTTGGGTATGGTAGGGGTAGGCTAGGGTAGGGTAGAGTAGCGTAGGGTAGTGTAGGGTAGGGTAGAAAAAGCGTAGAAATATAATAATCACGCGTACAACGTCGCGCGGGACAGCTAGTTAAATATAACTATTTAATAAGAAAATTTGAAAAAACAACTGATACGGATGGGATTCGAACCCACGATCTTCGACGTACCGTGTCGACGCTCTAACCGCTGAGCAACCGTATTTGATCGTGGGTTCGAATCCCATCCGTATCAGTTGTTTTTTCAAATTTTCTATTAAATAATTATATTTTCCTTTAAAGTTTTAAGTAAGCGATGTAAAAGTGTACTAAGCAGTGACAGATACTTTGCTTCACTTCATGTCGTAACCACAGCGACGACGATGTCGTATGGGACGAAACCATGTAACGCAATATAGGTAGCGCTGTGACGCAACTATCACAAACATACATAATACTAGCTGCCATTTAGTAAGCTGCGTAACGCCCTTATAAGCTAGATAGGTACCATTAGAAATGTTTTCTATGATAAAGTAAATACTAAAGCTAGGTACAATAGGCGTAATGCTAGGATAATACGCAGGAATATTTAGAAATATTTGGTCTTTCTCATTGCTCTTGTCTTGGTTTAAATACATATAAAATCAATGATAGGATAGTTATAGTGCACAAATGTGTGCGCAAACACGGGTCGTGCTCTCTATTCCTTCAATCTCATAGATCCGACACGAGTACGATTCGACCGAAGAGAGATCAGGCGCAGAGCCAAAGGCCTTACGTGCTTTCCGAGGCACGGAGTAAATGATATAATAAATTTATAATACATAAGTAGGTACATAACTTACGAAATGTCAGAGGTGCGTGCCTTGAGTTCGAACCTGAGACCTCTGACTTGCCAGTCGACGGTTATACCACTAGGCTATCACGACTTAATAGAATTATGTAGATAGTAATAGATGTATTGTACATAATATAAGTTTAGAACCAATTTTTTTATGCCATCATCATCATCATCATCATCCTCCTAGCCTTATTTTTGAGTGCCAATAAATAAGGGATGGTTTCTACTTTTTCAGAATCGAAGGAGCTGCCATGGTACGCGAGCTTGTATTGGGTTGTGTTCAACATGGCTGTGACTCTCTCCTTCGTGATCACTTGTCTCTATTGGATCCTACTCTACAAACCTGGTAAATTCCTTACAAAATTGAAAGACTCGTAGCCTAATAACGTTAATATAACTGAGGTAGATATACAACTTCATAGGCCTGTAGGTAAGCGTATAATTCCAATAGACTTAAGACGCAATACTACATGGTGTCCCGGAAGGGGTAGGTATCATACCGAAGACTTCAAATGGAGAAAAACGTTTACATGGTCCCATACAAATGCAAAAAGTCTGATATCTTGTTATTATATTGTGCTCCACCATGAAGTAAATGGTCCACCGTAGATCACGATATAGTGCTTAACAGGTGGGCTCATGGTCATAACCATGTTATTTTTACAATTACAGAAAAGTACCTACCTTAAAAATAAAAGCACATTTTGGTTTTTAATTATGAGTTCTTCCGGAGCTCCTTGCACCTATAGTCGACAGTTTAAGTACCTTTGTAACTATACCTATTTTTCCATTTTGAGTACCATCTCTTAGTAAAATATTTAACTGGCCAGAATTGCGAGAAGAGATGGGTGAACGCGGGTTTTGGCTGGAGGTGACGACGCACGGCATCACGTCATGCGTGGTGATGCTGGAGCTGCTAATGACGCGCACACCGGTCCGCATACTTCACATCTACCAGCCGCTCGGATTGGGACTCTGGTACGCCGTCTTCTCTGCCATATACTACGCCGCCGGAGGCACCGACATGTAAGTACTAATAGCGTAATACTTTACTAATTTATTCTGCGGTAATACTAAAGACCGTTTAGTCTAGGTACGCATCTTAGAATATCTTCACCAAAGTTTTCACTGAAGCGGAGAAGCGTGATGCGGAGCGGAGGCGTGCAAAAACAATCAATTTGTTTTGGAAATGTGGATTTGAAACAATTTGATTGGTTTTTATTCTTCTTGAACGGCTCTGCTGCGTACCATATCTCACAGCTCCGCACTGCATGCTGCATGCTAGGTGTATTGAAACAGTCAATAACCTACCTTATAAAATATGTGTTTGAACATGCTTAGGCGTAAAATGTAGGCGTAAAAGTACTAGGTCTTAATGTCGGGTATATTATCCAGTTTTATTTATTGATAGAACCTAGTTCTACCGATACCACCTTTAGATACCTACATCCGATTTTTCGTTTATTCGCGCTGTTATGTCTGTTAGATAAATATTCATAGGTACCTTTAGAAGTTTAAACTTAAATTAAATGAAGCCTTTTTGTTTTTTCAGAAATGGAAACCGGTTTATTTACGACATTCTGGACTGGTCGCATGGTAGACGAACGTGCATCGTGGTCGCGGCGTCTATGGCTGGTTTAGTATTAGTGTATACTATAGTGTGGGGCATTGCACTTAGCAGGGACAAGATATCCACCCAGCTCTTACGCACGACAAGCCACAACCTTCCAGCCACGCCACCCGATAGGGATTTGCGAACTGTATGAACTAACATTACACTTACCTACTTAATGTATGTTTTGTTA
Source organism: Protodeltote pygarga (assembly GCA_936450705.2). Lineage (NCBI taxonomy): Eukaryota > Metazoa > Arthropoda > Insecta > Lepidoptera > Noctuidae > Protodeltote > Protodeltote pygarga. The sequence goes on along the minus strand of OW388249.2, from coordinate 4,743,178 downwards.
TACATTTTAGTATTAATAATGTGTTCAGGGTTTAACAATGGCTCAATTAGTTTTAATTAGGCATTTAAGAACGCTACCAATGTAGTACAAAGCATTTCTTTCAAAAGAAAACTTGCACTTAAGTTTTTTACGAGATATCAAGTAAACTAATAGGTAAATAATATTACCTAAATAAGTTTATAATTACGACCTTTCACTAAATTTTTGCAAAAAATAGTATGCACTGAAAGGTATAGATGGATTCATTAAGAAACATTGTGTATATTACAGATATATACATTATGATTTCTTTTTGTGTGCGCACGTGGTTCTGGGCTGTGCTATCGTGGCCGTGGTGGTTACTTAATAAGGTGCTTGACGCAGTGAGTCCGTGGTCATTTGTAGCATTTTATGTCGAGGCACCGCGTACTTAGGATCGTCAAGCTATGGCCACGGTTAATACCTACATAACGTGGTAACATGAATTTTATTAGAAGCCTTATTTCGCTAGTAAAGATAGGTATTGACGATGTAAAATTACTGAATCTAGTTATGAAAAATCGCAAAAAAAAACTAAGTTAAAGAAAATAACATTACAAATTTTGAGTAAAAATTTAAGTTTGATCGGAACAAGATTTCATACATAAAAATTTTATAAACAAAAATTCGTTTTAAGCAGTTTTGAACCCCGGACGCATTAAGAAGGGTGTTATAAATTTGACGTGTTTGTGTGCCTATCTGTAGGTGTGTGTGACATCGTAGCTCCCAAACGGATGAACCGATTTTGATTTAGTTTTTTTTATTTGAAAGGTTTTCTGTATCGGACGTTTTATAAATTTTAAATTTATAGTTATTATGTGCGAAAACTTGTTCCGTGTACCTATACAGTATTTACGGTTATTTGTTCCCAAAAAAAACAACAAAAACGTTCTTATGATAGTAGATAGGCGCCACGTGTCTTTTGGATCAAGATTTAATTTTAAATAATTATAAATTAACACGAGCGAAGCCGCAGGCAAAAGCTAGTAACAAATAAAACTCAAATTAGGTACCTTACTAATTATATTTTATTATTAATTCAGAAGACGTTCTGTCAAAATAGCTAAGGTATTTTTAATGACCCTGTGTATTTTGTTAAATGTGTAAATATGATTTATACCTAAGTATTGATTGTAAATAATAAACCTCTTCATATATCGACTGAGATGTCTAATATGTTATTTCAACACCTACCTAGTTTCCTATAGAACTATTATCGTATGTATATTATCGTAAGTATAGTCGTTCGCCCACGTTCGATGCTTTTTTTGACATGGCGGTTATGTTAGTTAGCGCAAGGGTCAACCTTAAATCCCCAATACTTAACAATTACTTAACAGGTAGGTATTTTTTCACAGCGCAACGGCCAATCACAACTATCTCATCCACAGAAATCTAAATGTGATCTCATCTATACTATACTCCGTTTCATAATGTGTTTAAGTCGTGATAGCCTAGTGGTATGACGTAGACTGGTAAGTCAGAGGTCTCAGGTTCAAACCCAAAACGCGCATCTCTGACTTTTCGTAAGTTGCGTGCATAGAAATATAAAAATAAGATACTCTAAGGTTGCGTGGTATTATAAATTAATTGTCACTTGCACCCTGCCTCGGAAAGCACTTTAAGCCGTTAGCCGTGTCGGGTTGCCGTCCCATCGGACAATGAGAGTGAGGGAATAGGATGTCTCTGTTGAGATGATAAATTCGGTCAGGAGGACACTAATTTATTGAAAATGGAATCCGACACGAACAAAGAGAGATTAGGTGCGCCTAATCTCTCTTTGTACTGGCGCGGGCGACGACTTTATATGCTCTCCGAGGCATGGAGGTAAGCATGCCTATTTTATCTATGTTTATCTAACGGCTATTTCGCGATAACAATATTGAAACCAACCCAGGTTACTTTAAAAATATCACTAGTCTGTGTAATAACCTATTTTGTAGTACCTATTTGCAATAGTTGTGATGAAATAATGTGATGAAAATATAATTTGAAATACATGAGCAAGAAATTACGTTACGATACGGCTATAATAAAAACGCATAAGGTTTTATGGTGATAGCCATTTGGTGAAATGGCCCATAATACTTATTCATAGTTCCACTATGACATCACATCACAAATGCTTCGCGGACTTTCTTTCATTTTTAAGACAAGTTTATCCCGAGCTCATGGAGCGCGATAAACGTAAACGAAGTTTGATCTTAACCCTTAATCGGATATGAGCTAATAGGTTAAGAATCATAGGTGTTTTGGTTTTTTTGGGAATAGAATTTGCTAAAAAAGAAAAGTGCATTTAAATATTTTGAAAAATGTACTTAGTTTTTTTTTAATTTAGGTGGTCAATATATTGCCATTGTCTGGTAAAGGATATTAGTATTTCGTTTATGTGGCAACTATATGACCAATGTCTGGAAAGGGAATTTAAACGTTATTTTGAAATAAAACAAAATATTCAATAAAAATAACAAATTTAAAAAAATATTAATTCTAATCTATCAACTTGGTGAAATTTTTTGGAACAACCTCTTTTAAATAATGTTACATGTTATTGGGAACATTTTATATTCGACCTCTTTGCCTCTTTTTTGGTCGAACAAAATTTGCACCTAGTGTAGGTATCCTGCGCCTCAGGAAGGTGGATACCTACACTTTCTAGCCGTATTTCATCAGGAACTCCGAAGTTTCCTCCTTTTTTATTAAAAAAAATATTTTTCCAACAAAGCTTGGAGTGTCTTGATCGATAATGGTCGACTCAATGCCATCCTTTAGAAAACTGTAAGTGCAGTAACAAAATTTAATTCATAAATAATACTAATAACATAAAATAATACTAATAACAATAAAAAAACTACTAAATATTTGATAAACAATAGTAGTGTTTCCCACATATTTTACACAAGCATCTTTCATGAACGGACAATGGTCATATATTAGCCACATACTTTGTAGTAATTTTTCCAATATATAAATTATTTATTAGTAATTTCTATAATTATTACGTCTAAAGTAACATGATTGAAAATACAAATAAATCGTCACTACATACTTACCGGAATTTTTAGAATCACAAATATAATATTTGTTCGTACAACGCGGCAAAAGTCACAATCGAGTCAAATTTCGCGCCTCCTTTTTTTAAAACCTCTAATGACAGCTATATGTCACTATTTTTTTTCAGCGATAAACAATAATATTAAAATACACACTTTACCCCTAATAAAAAAAATTAAATAACAGTGGAAACGTTCCAGGATTAATTACTTTTTTGATGTTTAGTTTGGCATGTCAAAGTGGCACATATATTGCCATTGTTTGATTAAGGGTTAATTTATATAATACCTAATTAAAACCTTTTAGATCCTGTTGAACTGAAACTTGTTAGATCTTTTGTATGGAGTTTGCTCGGGCGAAAGCAGTAAAACTATAATAACTTTATTATGAAGCACAAAAGGCTGTCTCTGTACCTCAATCCTGGTGAAGCATGGAAGTTTGTATATTCAGTTTTTCAGGCAGAACTTTCCAAATAGCTCTGTGCCCTTTCCACTCTAAGCACGTTGCTTGCAAGAGTAGTGTACTACCCCTTCTGAAATGCAGTATTATGTACTTTGGTCAAAATAAATTGTACAAGAAAAAGGACAAGTTTTAATATGGCAAGGTTGGCTGGCTCTACCTACTAGGTAAATTAAAAAATGGAACAGAATTTTAAGAAATTTTCTGTTAGGTAAGGTAACAGGAACTTACCAGTTCAACAAGCCCTTAGCGTTTAAAAAATCACAGTCGAGGCCCAGGAAACAAGTGCTTGGAACTTTATTATGGAAAATAATCTTACGCTTGTGACACCAAAGTCGAAGAGAAGGTAATTAACTTGGTTTTGTTGCTGTTCAGTGTAGGTACCTAGATGTACCGTTTAGTTAGGAAATAATTTCCCCGAAAACGTGGAAGATTACTGCTGTGTCATCCGCGAACGAGGAAGTTTCAGTTTGTTATTGTTTGTTTCAGTTTGTGATAGTGTTGTAAGTTAACAAAATTCGTTTATATACGAAGAATACAAGTGTGGCCGAGCACACTGCCCTGAAGAACTCCGTAACTAAGGAATTCCTAATTTCCTACTACTAGTGAAGTGTGCCCATCTTCACACTAAAGATTCCCAGGGTAATTTCTCTTATACCTGATAGCCTTCGGCTCCAGCTTTCTAGGGAGATAAGAAAATGTGTTAAAATCTTTCGACAGGTCTAGTAAGATAGCTAGACTCTCGTTTTGTTACCAAATAACTTTCTCTACATCTGATCGATTTAATAACTGTTCACAATTTTTTGCCGAATTGCTTAAAGTTTTCTAGTAACATCCTAAGGGTAAACAACATTACAAAAATAAATTTCAACACGTATTTCAAATAACGTGCCCAGTATGCATACAAAAAACATTTAAACAAAATATAGTTTTACTACCAGACAGGACATTATTTTTGGTTCATATTTTTTTGAAAATTACATAGCGATGATGACGCCAAAATAATTTTTAACATGATACCGCGCTGATCACTGTTCTGATAGTGTCAACTATTGAGCCAGAATTATTTGTTCAATTTTGTTGTAAGCTTTTTTATTTTATACTTTAAAAGTACCTACATACTTATTTAAACACAAAAGAAAGCTAATTGTTACATATCGCCGAGCGGCGTCCTTGCGGTAGTTAAGCACATAAACTAGTATTGCCCGTAATTATTCATTTTCGTATTGTTGTCCACCTTCAATATTATAATGAAAGCACAAGTGGTGATTACAATTTAATTACAGAACATTTCAACACTGTTGAGGGTAAAACAGAAAGTATCAAATGTATTACAAAAACATTTATTAGGGTACTAATATAGCAAAATCTACATTTAAACACAAAGCAACCAATTAAAACTATGATTAATATAACAAACTAAATAATTGATATGTGATTAATTTAAATTTGACTTAGTATGTCTATACTGTGCGGACTGTGATAGCAGATATTACACTTATTCGTGACCTATTTTAATTAATTAAACAAAACAAATAGTAACAACCAAAATAAAACTCGTTTATAAAAATAATTTTGAAATACATCTACATTCAAGTAAACAATTTCAACAAAATGATATCATGATAATAATTTGGACAACAGTCTCAAAAAATAAGCAATCTCACATTTACCTTGTATATCCAAAAATATAACTTCTTATTTACAATCAATAGGTACGTTGTTAGACTAAATGTAAGCTAATTGCAAAACACAGACTCTGTGTAGTACACCTACTACGTGTTTGAAAACCGCCCGAATACTGAATTTTACTGAGACATTGTAAATAGCCTCTGTCTTTCCCGGGGAGTAAAAGCGAGACGAATATATTTCGATATCTCCCTGATACTGTCGGCGCGGCGTTCGCGTGGTTTGCAAACACGTACCTACTAAGGATATAGAACCAATTAGCTAATTAACGAATGTCCAGCTCACTGCCGTTTACTAAGCGCCTGGCGCTCTTTAAGAATCTTCAAACATAACCTTAAATATAGTAAAAATATATTGAGTGACAAAGGCATTTCAAGTGTCTTAAGCTTAGAGATGGTAACGTTATTATCTGAGTTACAGTATTTATCCCGCGTAAGAACAATGATTTCAACGTATAGTCAGCCGTCGGCTGTGAAATTATGTTTACACTGGGCCGATTATTGTACTGCACTAATACACACTTAGATCGTTGTTCGCTACCAACCGCTCCGGCTGAACCACTAACAAATTCAATAAAAACGGAAAAATTATATTGAATTTGCGCGTAACAACGTTCAATCTGGAACTCACAGTGAGCCCGCTCACGGTCAGCGGCTAACTATAAACCATTCCTGTGAACCATTGGCACAAGATTTCTTGCTATTATCATGCGTTATCTGTGCAACGTTTCATATTCATTAATGGCAAAACTAAGCATCCTTTCCATGTCCATGTTTCAGCCCAATATTATATTTCCAAAAATCTATTATACTGAATTGGAAAACTACGTTGATGGCCCGGAAAAAGTGCTTTAAAGCTGGGCGCTAATTTGTAAGACTGCAGCTTGATAATTACGGTTGGCCCATTAAAAGTTACATTTCATACAAAAGTATGTCCTATCGAAAACGCAGCGGCATTGTATGTTTGTACACTTGTAAACATCGGTATAAAGTCTGTGACACTAACTACTTCATGACATTGCAAATTAATAGAATGGATGTACTGTTGCGGTCAATACTTTACCAAACAAAATGAAGCACGAGCACGCATATATTTGAATATAGCTATAAGTCACATATCTCGATTAGTTCATTCGTGAATTAAATTTTTTTTTTTTTTTATATATTATATATTAATAATTACATCTAGTGTTAAATTCCATTCAACTTGAATCTATCTGTACATTCAAAAGTTCCTTCATAAACAATCAATATCACAAACATTCAATATTACACTAAATCTCTACAAACCTTAAATCTAAAAGGCATTTTAGAGATCATAACTTATATTACGAAAATATTAAGAGTGAGCAAAGTTCCCCAAATAGTAGTTTACAATTTTGTTGGATCACAATAAAAGTTGTGTAAATTTTTAATATACTAACTTTATATAAATAAGTCAAAGAAAAGGACACATACTATAAACTTATTACGATTTAACTCAGTCACACTCTCTAGTGTAATCCTTCATTAAAAATAACTAACATAATGCATCATGCAGGCATCAATTAGCTACTTTTTGGGTACTACTTACTTTAAACTGTCAATTATAAATTATTATGTGTACCACATACATAAAATTTACCTATGAGTCTTTCTCCTGCTTTTCCCGTTTTATTTGGGGGCACAACAACATTTACCTAAGAGTAGCATCCCAAATAATCTAATCTAATATTTAGTAAATATCAACATAAAACTATATAATATTTATTTGATCCTCATATTACACGTATATTTTATAAGGAAGCCAATTCGAATGATCGGAGCCTAAAATCAGCAGCCGATTTAAATAAATACATATTTAAAGTATTAGTCACTATTAAATTTTAGTATTGCACCCTAAAGACTACAAAAACATGTCTTTCGTATATACCATATTATCAACACATTTCCGGCACATTATATTATTTGAGATCATCGAGTTGCTGACAAACACATTCAGTCTTTGTACTACAATATAGAAACATTAATTTGCATCTAGACACTATTCATACAATATTATTGTTTGTCAAAAGTACAACTTATAGATGCAAACTTACCTCGTTATTACAAAACATGGTAATCTAGGATGTGAACTAGCAATTCTACTATAGTTTAACAAGTCTTATAATAAGGGAGGAGGTGTAGTAAGCTGATTTACAAAGAACTGATTCAGTACAAACTCCGATGAAATACTTACTGAACAGTACCTGGCAACGAATATCACTCGCAGTGACATAATAGATCAACATAGGAATAACAATGTCTCAATTGTAGCAGCCTTTTAGAAAGTTGAAGCTTAAACAACATTTCAATCAAATTAAGTGAGTTCCTCGCCGTTCATGAGGAACACTCTGAATGAGGACTCGTCCACAGCAGCGTCTTCGTACATAAGTTCCTCCTGCAAAATAAATTAACGAAGAGTTGTTGACGGATTCGAATGTCATGGCGTACATTGTTATAGCAAGTTTAACTAGCGTGGACCATACAATATTTTACATAATGCAACACATAGGTATATTGGATAGGTTTATACCACTATACATTATGTTAGAAACTTGTGAATAGGAATCCATATCAATTCCTAAAGGCCAAAATTTACCCAGCATTGGGTAGATTCGGGCTTAGGATAATGATGATGATAAAAACAAAAGTAGTTACTGTATTCTGTAGCACGATTTAAAATTTTAACGGCCAACGGATACTCTGGAAAAACAGTTATAAATTAACAACTCTACGACGCAATAAAATGCCCAACGACGACGCAATTCAGCTCGCACTGTCGCAGAACGCTGCGTGTCTAAAATTATTTCACCTACAACTTACAAGCCGCTTCTATCGAGTAACTTTTATTTTTTCTGACGTGTTTCAACCAAACGTTTGCCAACTTCAACATTAGGCAGAATCCATATTCGGTTCATCAGTATTTATTACAATTTATGCAAAATACATGACATCACTAATTAACATGTCGTTGACCACACGAGATGGGGATTAAATATGGGATAGCAATCATTGCACGTGATTCAACGACAGATACAGCTCGCTTGTAGCTCACTTCACAGGCTAACGTTATAGCAACCGCACTGTAACTATTTATTATTATAAAGGTGTGCATACCTGCATGAGATCAATGGTGGGGTGTGCGTCGATGAGGCAGAGGTCCGGCGCCGACGAGCTCGACAATGTCGCGGCGCCCACCATGTGCCTGCACAACAACAGTACATGTAGTACTTCCAGACGCGATCACGCGACACATTATGACATGACAGTTATTAATAAATAATAGGTATTTTGTGTTACAAGAGCGGTAAGTATACAATTACTAATGAGGGGCATTCAAAGCCCGAGCCGCAGGTGAGGCATATAATAACCCGAAGTTAACAATTATTCTACCGCTCGAGTGACATACATACTTTCCATCATACCTACTTCAAGGATATATATATATATTTTCTTCTAATTGTTTTAGTCGCTATACGCTTCGCCGTGTACACCGGCCAAATGTTTGCTGCAGCAACTGTCTTGTGACCTAGCTGTTGTCTGGTCACAAGACATTTGCTGCAGTCTAACAAGAAAAGGACATCCGGAAAATCCTACGGGATCGGATAAAATCGGGAAAAACTAATATCCGGATGAAGTCGCGGGGTACAGCTAGTTTAAGTAGTAGCTGTTCCCCGCGACTGATATAACGCGAGAACTCACTGGCTATCCTCATCGATGGGCACGTTGCCATGAAGGAAAAGGTCACTGCGCACCGTCACGTCGTTGTACACGTCGCTGCCAGGAACTTCCGCCTGCTCCACCTGTTAAAAGTACAGATTAATAGATATTTCACTCCATGGAAAAATGTGACTAGTCATCAAATTGAAATATTCGGGACCGCGTGCTAAATAGTGCGCGCGGATGTCCTAGTCTGATAAACAAATGACCAAATTTAGATTCCCCAAGGAATCGTACGCCTTAGGGTGTCCACACAAATCGCCGTAACGCAAGGAACGTACGTGCGCGTCGTCGTCCAGCGCGTAGTGCGGCGCGAGCGCGTGGCGCGGCAGGGGCCACGTGCAGTGCGTGCGCGCGGCGTGCCACTCGGGCGGCGCGCTGGCGGCCCACGACCCAGCTGCTGCGCTGTCCGCACTGTGCACGTTGTCTGCGCTGGCCGCCACTGTACTAGAGAGCTCACAAGCCGGAGCCCCCACTTTAACACCCGCATCCTCTTCCATCCCAGGGGCTTCGCTCTCTAAACTGACCTGCAATAAATGCAAGTCAACCGGTATAGATGAGGGCAGCGCGGCCAAAATACCAGTCGAGAGTACAGTTTCAGTTAAATAATAGAATTTTTCATTTGCGCCATGAAGCATGAAGCTAACTTGCATTTTAAATGCTATTTTTATTTTACTTTTGCATTCAAAATAATAAGGTACATCATTAGATACAAATTATGTTGGTATTATAACATAAATTAAAACATAACTTTCTCAAACAAATTTGTAAACAAAAATAACTAGTTTCTCACCAGATATATGTTGTCGTCCTCTTTCAGAATCAGCTCTTGATTCGTGGGAGCAGGTACAACGCTATTTTTTTCATCTTTCCTGTGAACCTTCTTCATGTGCATGTACAGAGTGCTCATGTTTGTAAATGTTTGCTCACAACCTAAGAAAAGAGACCACAATTTAATATAAAGAATTCGACTTTTTCCGTAACATAAAAGGGAGATAGAATTAACCCATAGGCGAAGCCAAAAAGCGCGCTCCGCGTCGTCTCTCGGTGTAAGCTGACCCCGTAAACGAGCCAAAAATCCTCCGAATATGAACGATAAATCACCTCATTCGTCTGGGGAACTTTCCCCAGAAACTCAAACTACCACTTGGTGACAAAAGTTTTGAGTCCATTGAGATCAAAAAACAAAATTTGTTAAAGAACAAAAAGTCCATAACCAAAATGAGTTTATACGAAGTGCTTCGAAGAAAGGATCATTTGCTGGGGTCTAATGGTGCCAATTTCGAGGATGACAAAATAATTATTTTTTTTATTTGAAAATTCTAAAAAGTTATTGTCGAGGAGCCTTGTGTGTGCAGTACGTAGTACCTTGGTGCGTGCAGGCGTGCGCGGTGCGGGGCGCGCGCGCGTGGTGGCGCGCCACGTGGTCGCGCAGGTGCTCGCGCCGCAGGAAGGCGCGCCCGCACGCCGCGCACGCGTGCCGCCGCTCGTCCGTGTGCCGCCGCGAGTGGCGCACCAACTTGCTCGCCGAGCGAAACGCCCAACCGCAATCCTAAGTATCAACACTTAGTGAGACACGATCGCAGCGACGCGACATGTCTCGTACCAAATACCGGAAACAGTATACAGCCAAATGTGAAATTGTCATTACAGTCAGTCAGTCTCGTTCACCTTAGGCCAAATTTGTGCAACGGGGCGTTCCACACATAAATGTTGGCAACATCCCGTTGTACTGTATGTAATATGTACCTACCTAGGTATATGTTTAAGATTATTGATCAATGGAAATGAGAAGTAAATAGCCTCAGCAATACAAGTGAGGGTGAGCGTACGTGTGTAGCAGTACGTACGGGGTAGGTGCAGAGGTAGGGCCGGTCGCCGGTGTGCGCGCGCGCGTGCTCGCGCAGGCGGCACGGCAGGCGGAACACGCGGCCGCAGCCCGGCCAGGCGCACGCCAGGCCGCCGCGCGCGCACGACGCCGTGCCAGTAATACAAGTGAGGGTGAGCGTACGTGTGTAGCAGTACGTACGGGGTAGGTGCAGAGGTAGGGCCGGTCGCCGGTGTGCGCGCGCGCGTGCTCGCGCAGGCGGCACGGCAGGCGGAACACGCGGCCGCAGCCCGGCCAGGCGCACGCCAGGCCGCCGCGCGCGCACGACGACGCGCCGTGCGCGCGCATGCCGGACGCCCAGAAGAAGCGCCGCCCGCACACGCCGCACCTGCGCACACCCATGTCCTTCTAACTAATGCAAAGCGGCAAACGACGACTTTGACTTTACCATTTTGATGTTTTATATAACTTTTGCATTTTGCAAACTGAACTTTTTTCATTCAATTCTCAATAACAAAAAAACTATAATTATAAAAATTGAATATAACATCTGAGGTCTAATTACCCCACCTGTGTTGGGCGTCTTCAAGCGTATGATCCTCATTAAGATGCTTGATTAGGTCACTCCTCACTTGAAACTTCTGTGGGCATTTCTCCTCTAAACCGTCGACGGTAACTTTCTTCACAGGACATTCGTACGTAGCCTGCGTCGGAGTGCGAACCGTTTGTCGGTTGTGCGAGTTTTTGTGCTTTTTCAAGCGCTCCTCGTTCCAAAAGCCCTTATTACAATTCGGGTGATCACACTGAAACAGTGTTGTTCTTAGTGATAATAATATTATAAAATGCTACTGTTAAATTGCTCTCTATCAATTTGATACAAACTTACAAATGTTTAACTTATTTTGCCTTATTTTTTAAAATCGATAAGTATAATTGGAGGCTATAAATTATTAAAATTTTTAAAATTATGTGACTTAGGAGAGTTTCTAAATATACAAAAAGTTATTGTAGGTGGGTACTCATATATATTATATAATTTAAATATGTATATTAAACAGGAGCGTAACATTCGTAGTGTGACGTTACGTCAAGTCCCGGATGGTAGCCGAGCGGTAATATAAGGATTATGGGCCTTTTGCTAAACCTCAACTTTGATATCAGTGTGATCATGAGTGATTTACATTTTTTTGATAATGGATAGGTTGTATCAAAGGCGACATGGATGGAAATAGGAAAGGAAGTAAGCAGTGACATGACGGCTAATAGATATTGCGCCGACCCTAAATAAAATTAGGACAAGGGCAGGAAGATGATGATGAGGAATAACATAAATCGATCAGTGTCAGTAAAAATGAACTCTATTTTTAAATCTTACCTTATACTTTACTGCTCTGTTTGTAAAACATTCAACAGGGATGGTTTGTGTTGGTATTGTATCAAATCTTTCTACCTGTTCCTGTATTTGTACAGTTTGTTCTTGAGGACCAGGTATCGGGACTGAAGGCACTACAATCACTGAATCTAGCTTTGGTTCTAAATCTTCCAAATGAGGCTCACTATCTGTAAACACATGTTATTTTAAAAGCAGTGTAAGCTTGTTGACATCGACATTTCATTAAAATTTTAATTCACTTAATTTTAGCGGTAATTGAAAACGAACTTAAGCATAATATGTGCCGCAATTAGTAGTGATATAATTATATCCCTAAATTAGTGAAATATATTTTAAGCAGTTGCTTCAAGTTGAGTCGACGATGAATGGCGGCGGCTACCTCGTAAGCCCCTCACACTCACAAACCCACGTCGAGCCTAACGTAACAGAGTCACAGAGTCAGGGTGCCCCAAATTTATGCATCAGAGTTATTGCGCCTCCAGTGCCCCAAATTATTATAAAGATTAGTTTAGGGTTATAATTATACAAGGTGCAAATCAGAAACTTTTGGTCCAGGGAGCGCAAATCAAAATTTCTTGTTGGTATATTATAAATATACTTAACAGGCTAAATGTTAGGGCAGGCCAAATCCAGGGCATTCAAATAAATCCTGTATATTTTGTACAATACAATTTCAAGTTCTCCTTCTATATTGTCTTGAAGTAGATTTTTTGGTAATGTGTTAGCAATTTTTATGAGTGTAGCGAGTAATCATATCTCTTTTTAAATGTTCTCTAAATATAACATTTTATTACTTACAATTATTTATTATAATATCCATAGAATCATTAACTAAATCAAAGCACCATTTGGGTTTTGCCTGATTTATTTTTTCTGATGCTTCTGGAGAATCATCATAAGTCAAGGACGTGACCTGCAAATAAAACATAACTTAAAAATCACAGTCTGATGGCAACCAAAACAAGACTATCTAATCTAACAAGACAATAATGGTTTTATAATGAATGTGTACTATCACTCTCTGGATGTAATATCTGAAAATAAAATAATAGAATTAAATTTAATTAAAATACCTGTTCAACACCAGCAGTATTTATAAATGATTCAATGTTGAGTGAACTCTGTTCAAGGCTTTTATCTTTACCTGAAAACAATAGGTTAATTGTACTGAACATAAATAAATAAATATAAATTAGATAAAAAGCCTTTTAATTTAAATAAACCAAAGAAAGACTTTTTGCCAGCCCAGTCAACCAACTGGTGTGAGTTACATGCAGTTAACGGTTCCTTATAATGGATAGGTATAGCATTTTGTTTACAAATCAAACTCAACTGGAACTTTGTTTTACTTTTCCTGTATGTTGAATGATTTAAAATTCAGAGATAAAGTCCCTCTTATTTCCTATTAAAGCTGATTATTTTAAAAATTTAAAGTCTAGGAATAAAATTAACGAACAGATAGATGGACAACAAAACTAAATAAAATTGTTCCTGTTTTACTACAAAACTCTAAAAAAGTTCCAAAACCTTCAATAATGGTTTAACTTACTTTTACTCTGTGTAAGGGTATAAACAGAAGCATTGATAGGTATATTGGCATCTATGACAGTCTCCTGAGATTTTTTTATATCTTTTTCTTCACAACTATTGGCTAATGTTAGTTTCCATATTGTTTGTTTTACTTCAGCTGATTTATTGTTTTTTTCATGTTGCATTATTTTAGATAAATGTTCAGATATGTTGGCCTCTTCTACATTAGTGGTGACTAGAGATCTTGGTGCTGGAGATTCATTTATATTTGATATGTTTGGTCTTGCAATTGAAACCTTAGACTTTCTCCGGAGAATATTTGGTTTTTGAAAAGTTTTCTTGCCAACATTTTTCTTATGTGATATAAACATAGTTCCTAAGATTCCTTCTTCATTAGAAGATCAAAATAAAAAAGGCCATTAGATTAAGAGTGGTGATTGTATGTACTTGATTTATTTTAGGTTTCATCAGCCAGCTGCAATGGAAATATATAATAAAAGAGGCTTCATATGAGTAATCAGTACAAAATTGTACACTTCAATGGAAAATTTTAAGTTTTTGTTGATACATCAAGTGAAAGATAAAGATAATGGGCTGGTTTTATAATGTTCAAATAAATTATTAATACACAGTAAGTATCATCAATTAGTTAATTTCTTATATTCTGGCTATACAACTAGTTCATCACTGGTAATAATAAAACTATCACTTCCCTAAATTTTTGGAATTATGGACACATGGTTGGTTCTACATGTACCATAGTCCATGGAAGCCCAAAAAAATTAGCCACTAACAAAACACGATTTGTTTATACTATATTTGTAAAAACCTAACAAATCCAACATAATATATATAATAACAAAAGTATTAGTAACCACAACAGATAAGCTAGTAATCTTTCAAGTAGAAACACATAAATTATTTAAACAAGAAATTGAACTTACGGACAACAAGATTTAAGATTGTTGTGTGAATTCAATTTAATCAATATACATAACGTTAACAATAAAATATAAAGCTCTACTAGGTAATCACCTGATAAAACAATGAAGTTACTCACAATTTCATTTGATTTAGTTGCTGTGCAAGACGCAAAATCTAAAGAATTTTCTTTTCCATTTACATCTCACACCAAACTTCACACACACACCATGATAACGAACGATGACATGAAGTGAAGTGATAGTGAAGGTAGTGTTGTGATGATGATGAACCAAAAAGCTATGTATTTACACTAGTACTTCACTAGTGATGAACTAAGGATGATAATTGATATTTAAAATATACATTAGTCGCTTTAGAGGAATTAGGGATATGGATACTTAATAAAAATTTTGTCCGCTCCGTTCACAAGTATGTTACTTTTGATTTATTTAAGACATCGTATCGTCTCAGTTAAAGTTCGTTTGTGGCATTACCACAGAGTATATTAATAATGGTCATTACAGCTTGGCAAAAAAGAGTCTGGGGCAGTGACAGCTGGATATAAAAATAAAAATCTTAAAAACTAAGTTTGTGAGTACTAACATAACTTTTATTTATTGCCTTGCCATACCTTGCGATTCATTTGATTATAATTAATGACAAAATAAATTGTCATAGAAATATGTACAGCTTGGCAAAAAAGAGTCTGAGGCGGTGACAGCTGAAACTAAAAATAAAAATCTTAAAAACTAAGTTTGTGAGTACTAAAATAACATAAAAATGATTCATTTGATTATAATTAATGACAAAAAACTCGTAATAAAAATATGTAAGCACTAAATAACTTGTAATTATGAATTGTAGTGTGAAAAGTGCGCCAGCGGCGCCCCCAATTTTTCCAGACTCTTTTTTGCCAAGCTGAACATATGTCAAGTGCCAGAAAATTCCTTTATGGAAAAAACTAGTCATACAGTTTGGCAAAAAAAGTCTGCAAAAATTGTGGGCGCCACTGGCGCTCATCTCAAGTTATTTGGTACTTACTTTCTTGAGCGAACTTTTGTCATCTTTATTGAAATGAATCACTTTTAAGTTATTTTAGCACTTACAAACTTTACAAAGATAGTTTTAAAGATTTTAATTTTTAGTTCCAGCCAGTTCCAGCTGTCACTGCCCCAGACTCTTTTTCGCCAAGCTGTTTATTGGAGCCATGGCCATTAAACGATGATTCTGCCCTTAGAGGAAAAATTTTGCCGTTGTCATCATTCTTCCAAAATTCTGTCTGTCGAGATTGAGGGAAACTTGAGGAAAACACAGGCAACACTAGTTGTCAAATGTCAATAACGGAGAAACGGATGTCGGACGGATTTAGTTGTGAAAAAGGCGGGAAAACTTGTAAGAGGAAAGGCGCGCTTTTTAATTCAAAATATTTATTTGTATAATATCTTTGTAAATTTCTGTATCTATAGTTAAATTAGTACTTAACACTAAGTCTCATTATCTTAAATTAGTATTACATCATTTCATAATGGTTAAAAAAAGAAAAAAGAAGGAGGAGGATCCACCTTTAGATTCCCAGTCTCAGCAGGGAACTACTGATTCTGATTCAGGGGAATCAGAAGTAACATGGACTACGGATAAGGACCCGAAGGACAAGTACCAAATTTTTAATGTAAAAGGTTACACCCGTAAGTACCCAGAGGACACAAATTTAAAGGAGTTGGTTGTATTCCTAAACCACCAAGAAGAAAATAAGCCTTTCAGCGATAGGGATCGTATGGCTCTCTCTAAAGGTATACGCGAACATGGTGTCTCGGGCGTCATGCATTTGCGTTCCATAAATAAGTATAAAGTTGGCATCACATTTGATCTGCCTAACAATGCAAATATGTTCATTAAAAATAAAAAATTGTTAGATCAGCTAGGCCTAAAAGCTACCATTCCTGCTGCAGACACAGAGGTTACTGGGGTCCTTACCTCAGTTCCTGTTGACATGTCCAACAAAGAAATATTTTCTTTAATTGGAAGCTCTAAAAATGTGGTTCAAGTCAGGCGCTTCATGCGCAGGGTAAAGAATTTCTTTAATGTCGAATTTATTCCTACTCAAGCAGTTGCTGTTACCTTTGCGTCCACCATTCTTCCTACATATATATACCTAGACTCTTGGCGCCACGAGGTGAGCAGATATATTCCACCTGTCAAGCAATGCCTCAAGTGTCTACGGTATGGACATATTGCTAAATTCTGCCGGAATACTGAGGTATGCTCAATTTGTACTTTAGATCATAATTTTAAGAATTGTAAGGTCGACCCAAAGGATGCTAAGTGCGCAAACTGCAAGGGCGGTCACATAGCTATCTCCTCATCTTGTCCATTAAAAAAACAAAAAATTGAAGAAAATAAAATAAAGTCAAGAAGTGTCACATACTCTGATCTATTCAATGTAAATTCATTTCCAGCTCTATCTTCAAAACATTTAGATGTACAAATTAATAATTTAATGAAATCAGATAAATTTATAAATATATTAGTAGAAACAATTACAAAAATTGTTAGTAATAAAGATGTCCCTATAAACTCATCTTCAATTAAAGAGGTTTTAAAAACAACTTTAGGTAGTAAAATTCCTTCATCTTCATAATGGATTTAACAAATTTAAATATAATGCAATGGAATGCACAAAGTCTTAATAGCAACAAACATTTATTTATCAATTTCCTCTATACACACAATATTCACATTGCAATTATTAGTGAAACATGGCTTAAACCTGAACAAAATTTTCAAATTAAAAATTACAATATCGAAAGAAATGACTGTGGTAACAAACATAATGGAGTTGCCATCATAATTCATAAAAGTATTATTTATACCAAAATTAACACCTATTTTGACAATTCTTTACAAAACATTTGTATAAAAATTAATGTTAATAATAAGGAGATAGGTATAGTCAGTTTCTATAGTCCATCAAATTCTAATCCAGCTTTCAATAAAGATAATTTTGATTCATTGGTGAAGTCTATTCCTGGTCCTTTCATATTTGCTGGGGACTTTAATGCTCATCACACTTTTTGGGGCTGTTCTTCTGACTCTTCGCGTGGTCGAAATATCTTAGAGGTTATTGACGAAAATAATTTAATTCTGCTTAATAATGGTCAGGCAACAACAGTTGGCTCTTTAACATGGCGTCCTAATGCACTGGATCTATGTTTGGTTTCTTCATCATTAGCACTTAATTGCGAATGGCAGATACATGATAGTCCTCTTGGTAGTAGTTATCACATCCCTGCAATTATAAAAGTTGTGGTTAATAATAGTCAAAATAACTATTCTTGTAGAAATTGTTCTAATGCTGTACATATGCCCACCTATCCAAATTACAAAACGGTAGATTGGCAAATGTATAGTAATAATGTGGATGAATTGTTAGTTGATTTTAAAACAGTTAATATATGTCCTCTCGAATCATATCACCATTTTTGTACAATTTTGCGTACAGCCGCTGCTAATTCCATTCCAAACTGTAATATCAATAAAAGTACCAGCAATCGCTCATGTGGTAAAAATAAGATTAGAAGACCTTCCCTTCCTTGGTGGAATCAAAAGTGTACAGATGCCGTATCAAATTTTAAAACAGCTTACATAAATTTTAAAAATAATCCGTCAGAAGAAACTTATTTACAATTTAAAAAATTACGAGCAGTTAAAAAATTAATTATTAAAACAGAACGTCAAAAAAGTTGGTTGTCCTTATGTGAAACTTTTAACAGATGCACGCCAATATCTTTCATATGGAAATTCATGCGCAAATATAACAAGACGTTTAATTATAACATCCACGAAGACGACACATGGATTTTCGATTTTTTGAAGAAATACACTCCAGATTTTGTATCACACGCCCCAAGTTCTTTGTCTAATAACAGTACTAACTCCTGCGATAATTTTCTACTAAATTCTTTTACAGTTAGTGAATTATTATCTGCCATCTCCTCTCGTAGGGACACTTCTCATGGTCTTGATGGAATGCCATATATATTATTTAAAAAACTTAGCAATACTGGTTTAAAAACATTTTTAAAAGTTCTTAATCTGTTATGGGAAAATAATATTATACCTCCAGAATGGAAAGTGGATTGCCTTGTACCAATTTTAAAACCTGATAAACCCAAATTATGTCCAGATTCTTATCGTCCCATAGCACTTACTTCTTGTGTTGGTAAACTATTTGAGCAACTGTTGAAGCAACGTTTAGAGTTTTATGTTGAAAAAAATCACATTTTGCCTTCTAATCAATTTGGTTTTCGTAGAAATCGGTCTGCTAGGGAAAGTATCTGTCAATTGCAGCTTGATATACATTCCTCTTTATCGGCCAATCATTATTTAGTTGGAGTTTTCTTCGATGTTGCTGGGGCTTTTAACAGTGTAAATATAGATATTTTATGCCAGGAACTATTACAAATAGGGATCTCTGAAAAAATTATAGTTTGGGTTAGAAATTTTCTGAGCAATAGAGAAGTATTTGTTAAATTTAATAGTCATCTCTATGGTCCTAGACATGCATCAAAAGGAGTTTGTCAAGGAGGTATATTATCACCTTTATTATTTATATTGTATATACGTAGATTGAATTTAATTCTAGGGTCTCAGGTCAAAAATTTACAATTTGCAGATGATTTAGTTGTTTACACTTCTGGAACCAATTTACCACAGGTTATCCAAATAGTTAATAATGCCTTATCAAATCTGTACAAATATTTTTCTTACCTTGATCTTAATGTTAATCCATCCAAGTCCAAAGTGGTAGTGTTTGGTAATCAATGTCAAAATATACCCTCTGTGCAATATAACAATAGTGCATTACCCATTTTACACGAAATCAAATTTTTAGGTGTTCTTTTTTCTTATAATTTAACCTGGAATAATTATATCAAACACATAACTAACAAAGTAAACAAAGCATATAATATATTAAAATCTTTGGCTGGTTCATACTGGGGTGCAGACCCAAAAATTTTGTTAATGTTGTACAAATCTTTAGTTCGTAGTCACTTTGAATATGGTTTTTATTGTTTTGCTGCAGACACCAAAATTATAAATAGTTTAGATGTTCTGCAAAATAAATGTTTGCGTGTTATCACTGGGGCATTCAGAAGTACTCCCATAAATGCAATGCAGATTGAATGTAATGTTCCACCATTAAGAATTCGTTTCAATTACTTGAAAGAAAGATTTATATTAAAACTTTTTAGTGTATCCAATAATAGTCTCTTAGCCAATTTGTTGCATTCAAATCCTAGTTTAGGCATAAAACCATTTTATATGTTACAGGATCTTCATAGTTTTATAAATTTTATTAAAAATATAAACATTTATCAATCAAAACATATTCTGCCTTGTTATGAAGGAGCTTTTATCGCTAAATTTCCAGATATATATGTAATAATAAAAAGTAAAAAAGACCTATCTTCAAAAGAGGAAGTTAATTCAATGTTGTCAGAGTGGTCAGATCATAAATTTGTGTATAGTGATGGTTCCAAAAATGATAAAGCAGTGTCTTTTGCTATTTATGAGCCAGCTTCAAATATAGGAGTTGGTAGAAAAATTGATAGAAATGCCAGTATTTTCACAGCAGAAGCTGTTGCTATTTTGTGTGCTTTGAAACATATTAAAAATTTCAATTCAGGTCACAGCAAGTGGGTTGTGGTGAGTGATAGCATGAGTGTTCTGAAAAATCTAGCTAATAATAAACTACATGCTAACATTAATTACATAATCTATTTAATAAAACAGCTATGGATTGAACTGTCTCATTCGAATATTGAAGTTAGCTTTGTATGGGTGCCATCACATATTGGTGTCGAGGGAAATGAAAAGGCGGATTATTTGGCAAAGAAAATTGTTGATTTAGATGAATTGATTCCAAATTCTGATGACGATATGAGTGTTTCCATACCTCATACAGATGCAATTAGTATTTTAAGACAACGTATGTGTCAAGCGTGGGGAAGACATTCATATCAGTACACACAGATAGAAAATAAAGGCACATGGTTTGCCACTTTAGATGTACAAATAAACTCCATACCTTGGTTTTGCAGGAATAACAAATTTATAAATAGGAAGTTCTATTCTTTTATTTGTCGTATGCGTTTTGGTCACTGTCGTTTAAATTATCATCTTCATCGTCTTAAATTGGTCAACTCTCCATATTGTGAGTATTGTCAATCACAAAATGTTCAATCTCTACACCATATCTTCTTTGAGTGTTCGTCTTTCAACATTCAGCGCCTTGTGTTGTCGGATGAGCTTCTAAAAATTTATAAAAAACCTAATATGGTCCCGCATTGCATTCAGGAGCTACTTATGAATGCCTCAACATATATATATTTGTACAAATTTATAATAGAGACTGTAAATGATATTTAGTTACCTACATATTTTTGTGTTTTTATTTATAAGTATCTGTAAATTCTATATTATATTTTATGCCTTTTTAATATTGTAAATACATAGCAATAGCATTTTGTAGGTTATGTTTTGTTAGAGATAATGTCAATGAGAGATAGAATTTGACATTTTGACGATTATTCTTTGTTGAATGTCATTTTGACAAATTGACATGACACAATGAAATACCTCGGATTTGACTTATGTTTTACGGATATGACAAAACTAAAATGGATTTATTACGAAAGACAAAATAATAAAACTTAAAAACTAAAATTATAAAAATACGAAAGACAAAATAAACAAATTAAAACTTTATTACGAAATACGAAAGACAAAATAACAAAACTAAAAAACTATAATATGAAAAACGAAAGACAAAATAAACAACCTAAAACCTATGTTAAAAAATATACGAAAGACAATATTATTAACTTATTACGCAAGAAATTAATGGACGTAAGACTAGGCAATACGGTCAAAAGACTATAGCCTTCCCTTCGGGGTAAATAAAAAAAAAAAAAAAAAAAAAAAAAGGATTTAGTTGTGTGTATGTCAGTATGTGCTGCAACTGTAATCAATCCAAACAGTAAAATAAAATACTAGACTGGAATCAATCATTGATTCAAAAAATTCCATATATAAATAGAAGTTATGGAATTAGAAGAGGATGCAGATTTATTTATTGCAAAGAAAGAAGTTGACTTAGAAGAACTATTCAAAGATATTGATGATTTAGATGAACCATCATGTATGGATAGAATACTCATGTATTTGGAACAAATCAAAGATGAAGATTACCTTTTTATGGAGGTAAGATTAGTTTATTATAAACCCTAAGCCATCGAGGAATTTATCTTTTAGTTTAGATAATAATTGTATTGCACAATAATATGACAAATTGCAAAATAGTAAATATTAGGCTGCTTTTTCACCAGAAATGTGCTATGCTATGCTGAGAGGATGTAATAGCTAAGGTGTGAAACTTTGTGACCATTTCCTCTGATATTAAGGTATGTAGCGGTGCTATGAAGATGCGCCGCCGCAAAGTACCTAGCTGCGCGAGAAACGCGAGCCTTCTGTAGGTACTCTGCTCTGCACACAGCTACACCTAAAAAATATACTACATATAAAAAATATATCTTAGTTGAATCCATTTCCACCAGTGCTAAGCTTCGTGCACCAATGAATATGATTGGTGGATATCAAACGCATCCATAGCAACATAGCATAGCACATTTCTGGTGGAAAAGCACCCTTAGTCTTGCTTTCCTAATATTTCTAATTTTGTTTTAGTTATTAGTAGATAGATTGAAAGGTGAAAATATAACATGGCAACAACCATGGTATCAGAAATCAAATTCAATCTCACGGCCACTTAAAGATGTTGATAATATTGATAATAATTCTGAACCTTTTAAGACAGACACTATTTGTAAAGCTGAAAATGATAAAATACAAGAAAACTGGAATGAATTTATGAAGGTATGATAAAGTATTTTGCATTATGTGTTGAAGTTATGATATATGTATTAACATTAGGTTTTTGTCCTGTATCATATGTGCAGTTACAGACATATTTTCACAATACACAAATACCCAGACCAGAACAAATATCTGTGGATCACAAAAATATTTACCCATGCGGGACTCAAACCCAACACCAAGCAAGGGCAGATGATGAATCTGTCGAATGGATTTGCTGATTGTGTCATCACCATATTATTTATATAATTTTCTTCAAAATCGAAAAGGTTGTTAGGCTTGCACATTTCTTGTCATACATGGCTACACATCAAGCTATACAAAACTAGCATGAACTGGAACTGGCTCTTGTACAACAAGATGTCAGCTTATACTGGAAATGTATAGCTTGGTTTGTACTAGGCATGTCACTGTGATAATTATGAATGTACCTACACATTTTTGAGACTTATTTATTTTTGTTTAATAGCTTTATGAAGTACCAGATAAGTTAATATGTTTGGCCCGATGGAGAAATAAAGATAAAAGTAGATTACCCAATACACCTGAAGAGCAAGCTAGACGTTTTGTTGTTGCTTACTTGGCACGTGGACTCCAGAGAACTATATATCAGGTGTTTAGGCATATTATGACCTATTACGGAAGCCCTGTCAAGGGTGCCTACACACCATATGAAGAAAAAATCATGCAAGTGTGTTTTACAAATCATCCTAATCATGCAGTTACATTGTTATCAATGGTATTGAGTAGAGAACCTAGAGGAATATACAAAAGATTACAACAAATGTTTCATGGTATGGCTTTAGGACCTATTATAGTATTTCAATTCAGTAATGGAGCTAATATTAGAAATAATCAATGATATTTTTAATTACAGGGAAACCAAAAAAGAAGAAAATAAGATGGACCATTCCACTAGCAACCAAATTTTTGACAAAGTTGCTTAAATATACAAAATTGCCTCTTGAAGAATTAAAGTACAGGCAAATAGATAAAAGTGTTTGGTTAAAACTAGAAAAGAAATTCCAACATCATTACTTTTACCTGCAAAACTTTTGGTATTCAAGCCTTCATGTGCAACTTTTTGTAAAAGAAAATTTAAAAATTAACAAATTGAGGAAACATATATTCAAAAAGTAAGTGAAAAAGCATAAATGTTGGTACATTTTAAAATTATACAATGCCAGACCCTGTGAATGTCACACCTACATTATTTTATAAAAGCTAAAAAAAAACTCTGGAAGAACTGTAGACACAAGTAACAACAATAAGGCCATTACAAACAGAGGGTCTTGATGGCTTTGACAGGTATGAGGTAACCTTATGTGTGTGTGTGCAATAGCTACTCAAAAACATTTTAGTTCTATCATACATAAAGTGTAATTTTTTGATATAACTTGTTAAATAATAATATCTCCCACGGCCAGACACTATATGATGGCAACCCGCCTTTAAGAATACGAAATTGTACTAAGGTAGGTACTTAAGCATTTAAAATATTGAAGCTATTCCCCAAGCAGTCAGACAGGTTTGAAGGTTCCATCTACCTGACAGACAAAGTTAATGGGGGAAAAATTCTAGACACGGCGCGGCGGCAAAAAGAACTTAAGTCAATCGGTGAGAACAATAGGTAACGGAAGCACGGATTAGGTAGGTACAGAATAGTTACTACGACGGAAGCCGGAAATGACGAGAAGTCTGTGTACGTTTTTGACGTCTATTGGGTTAACAAAACAATAAATGGACACAATCCCTTGGATCGAACCCAGGATCTCGTGCTCAGCAGCCGCGCATTACAAACTTTGTTGCAAAATAAAGGCGTTGCACACACCTTTCTACACTTCCGTAACAGGTTAAGCTATCACCATAGCTTCAAGCCAAAGCACAGATTACTTAATAGTTACTATGGCCAAAGATGTATCAATAAATATGTGATTAATTATTTATTAGTAATTAATTTCCTTTATTTTTCAGACTTAAGATATCATCTTATCAAGTATGGACTGATATTCGATGGAAAGATTTAGTGAATCAATTTGCAGATGGATTAACTCACCCTTTCATATATAAAATATGTGCAGGAGTTGTCCGCAAAATGCCAAACTATTTAAAAGCTCCTATAACAGAGATTTCAGACTATGCTATAAATAGGCTCAACAGCCATCGCTATCGGAAACGACGTTTGAAAACTTTACAATTTAATGAAACTGGAAATTTAGAAATAGTTAATCACAAGTCTTCAATCCAATTTGAAATTGAATAAAGTTAATAGTTCATTTGGAATACCACTAGTGACTGTGTTGAATTATTAATTACTAGCTGCCCGGCGCGACGTGATTATACTACTCTAAACCAACCCCTACCCTATCCTACCTACCCTGCCCCTTCCCTACTCTAGTTCTACGCTACCCTACTCTACACCTACCCCTACCCTACCTTATTATCAGTAGCGTAGCGTGCCTAGGTGGAACCCCGTATAAAAAAATATTTGGGAGACCTTTTTTTTTTGCTTTATTGATTAAATTTAAACGTCGGGAGTCCCGTATAATTGATACGGCGGTAGCTACACCCCTGCTTACTTTTATATAGGTACCCCTAATGGAAAAATTGGGGGCGCCACTGCCGCACTTCTCATACTAAAACTCAGAATTACAAGTTATTTTGTTCTTATAAATTTCAATGACAAATTCTTTGTCATCAAATAGAATCAAATGAATCACTTTTAAGTTATTTAAGTACTCACAAACTTAGATTTTAAGATATTTATTTTTAGTTTCAGCTGTCACCGCCTCAGACTCTTTTTTGCTAAGCTGTAAAAAGCAGAAAGAAAATAAAAATAAGACAAGGCTGTATCGTTCAGACCTTTGCCTGCCTTTCGGCGAAATCTGTCTGTCACATCAGTGTCAATGTCAACTTGTTGTCAGTATCAAGATAATAAGGAAAAAGCGCGGGAACATCCGAAATACAAAGGCGCCTTTTTTGAAATACAATTTTGAATTTTCAAATAATATTAAATCTTAATTAGTTGTACCATTTAATTACATTTTTCCAACTTATGAACAATGGGAAAACGTAAAAAAAAGAAGGAGGATTTAGCGGGAGATGATAATTGGCTTGACGTCAAGGATGATACATCTGAGGAGTCAAGTTGTGATGAAGATTTTAATGAGAGGAAGTATAAGCCCTACTATGTTTCTGATTACAACAGGCGGTATCCCGAGGATTCAATTCTTACCGATTACGTAGTATTTGTAGAATCGAATGATGAGAAAAGACCTATAGGC
Organism: Protodeltote pygarga; assembly: GCA_936450705.2. Lineage (NCBI taxonomy): Eukaryota > Metazoa > Arthropoda > Insecta > Lepidoptera > Noctuidae > Protodeltote > Protodeltote pygarga. Next base: position 4,717,324 of record OW388249.2, on the reverse strand, counting down.
ACGCGGGACTTGATGTCTCTGTCTACGCAAACCAAAAGATTTAACAAGGGAATAAAATATTTACAATCTATTAATAAATATAAGATAGGTGTGCATTTTGAAAAACCTACTTTGGCTAATGCGTTTTTAAATAATAAAACTTTTATGAGTGATTACCATTTTAAGGCATCTATTCCAGCAGCAGGTACAGAGGTGACAGGTGTTATTACTAATGTTCCAGTCAACATATCTAATTTTAAAATTTACAAACTTCTGTCTACGTATCGCAAAATAATATATTGTGTCAAAAGAATATTGAAAAAAATACGTTCTGATACAGGAGGCAGCAGTTTGCAGCCAACAGGGACAGTCGCAATCACATTTGCGTCAAACGCGTTACCCGAGCACATAGACCTCAATGCATGGCGGTTTGTGGTCAAGGAATATATACCACCAGTTAAACAATGTTTCAATTGCCTCAGGTATGGACACCTCGCTAAATTTTGTAAAAATTCGACGAAATGCTCCATATGTAGTGAAAATCACACATATAAAGAATGCATGACTCCATTAGAAAAAGCTATATGTATTCACTGTAAAGGTAATCATATTAGCATTTCTGGCCAATGTCCAATAAAAAAACAGAAAATAACAGAAAACCAAAAAAACATCAATAAAAGAACATTTGCTGATTTATTTAATAAAGATATTTACCCCGAACTTAAGAAAAATAGCTCAACAGATATATTACTATCATTATTAAATAAAGATGATATACTAAATATTATTCTTAACTCTATTACTAAAATAATTACACTGAATAAAGCTCAAGAAAAAGCAATATCTTCCCAATTAATAAAAGAAGTTCTCATAGATACAGTTAAAGCCAAATAATTATTGTTTTTTTTTTATGGATCACTTAAATATACTTCAATGGAATGCACAGAGTTTAATTAGTAATCGTTTTTTATTTACACAGTTTTTATATGAGAAAAACATACACATTGCTCTTGTCTGTGAAACTTGGCTCAAACCAAGTCAAAACTTTAGAATTAAAGGTTATAATATTATTAGACTTGATTCAGGTAATGATCACAATGGTGTAGCTATACTTTTACACCACAAGATAAATTTTCGTACTATCGATACTTTTTCGGATGATTCCATTCAAAATATTGCAGTTCAAATTAATTATGGTAACAAACAATTAACTTTAGTTAGTGTTTATAGCCCTCCAAATCCTCCAGTTAATTATACTAAATCTAAATTAGATAAATTAATTCAAAGTCTTCCAGAGCCTGTGTTAATTGCAGGTGATTTCAATGCACATAACACTATGTGGGGGTGTTCAGCATCAGATCCACGAGGTAAAGATATTCTTGCAAGTATTGATGACAACAATCTAGTGATTTTGATTGATGGCCAGATGACTACTGTAGGTTCTCATATATGGAGACAAAATGCACTTGATCTCACTTTAGTTTCTTCTTCAATAGCTTCAGTATGTAATTGGCAAGTGCATGATGATGATTCTCTTGTGAGTTATCATTTTCCTGTAATCACAAAAGTCACAGTTTCAAATGATAGTTTCCAACAAACAGGATCAACCCAAAACATTAATTTAAAATTAGTTGATTGGACTAAATATAATAACACAATCTCTTTGCTTATTAATAATCATAAGTTTAACTATTTTAATTCTATACAATGTTATACAGATCTAGTAGAATTAATTAAACAAGCTATGCATATGTCTCTTCCATCTAATCAGGTTTCCAACAATCGGTCATTACAATCAGTAAACAGATTTAATAAGAGGCCACCTTTACCTTGGTGGAATAATAAATGTAATGAAGCAGTTTTCAATTGTAAAAATGCTTATCTAACCTTCAAAACTGATCCTTCAGAATCTAACTACATTCAGTTTAAAAGATTACAGGCTGTCAAAAAAATCACTTTAAAAACTGAAAAACAACTTAGTTGGAAGAAGTTGTGTGAATCTTTTAACCGTTCTACACCATTGTCTAGAATTTGGTATTACATGAAAAAGTTTAATAAAACATATATTTATAATAATACATCTGTCATTGACTCAACTTGGGCTAATGATTTTTTATCAAAATACACCGCAGACACAGTTGAATTACCACTGCCTTCCCATACAAGTAAGAATAACATTAACTTTGAGTATCTCTCTAGACCTTTTACTTTAAGTGAGTTAAATTCTGCTATTAATTCTAGAAAAGACACTACTTGTGGATTAGATTCTATTCCATATAAAGCTCTTAAAAATATGAATCATAGGTGTAGAGAAGTTACATTGGATATTTTTAATATTTTATGGTCCTCATCCCTTATACCAGATGATTGGAAAGTTGATTGTATAGTGCCCATTCTGAAACCTGGCAAGAAGCCACACATACCAGATTCATACAGACCAATAGCTCTTACATCTTGTTTGGGTAAAATATTTGAGCAACTTATTAAAAATAGGTTAGAATTTTATATAGAAAGCAACTGTCTCTTACCATCCAATCAATTTGGCTTTAGGCGTGGAAAGTCTTCAAGAGAAAGTATTGAACATCTTCAATTAGACATATTCAATTCTATGAAGAACAATAATATCTTGATAGCTGTATTTTTTGATATAGTTGGTGCTTTTAACAATGTCAATCATCACATTCTTGCTTTGGAGTTAAGATCTTTAGGTATTCCTGAAAAAATTGTTCAATGGCTTTTTAATTTTTTACATGGCAGAAAAGTATTTGTCAAAATTAATAACAACTCTACAATATTAGGACCTAGATATAGTTTCAAAGGTGTGTGTCAAGGAGGGATTTTAAGTCCTCTTGTTTTCATTTTATATATTCATAAACTAAATATCATTCTAGGTTCCAAAGTATCTAATCTACAATATGCAGATGATTTAGTTATTTACATGTCCGGATCTAATGTAGGAGATATAGTTTCGTCAATAAATGAATCTCTAGCTAAACTTCATTCATATTTTTCATATTTAAATTTAGATATAAACGCAGATAAGAGCAAAGTTGTAATTTTTAACAAAATTCGCCCTTTTCATGTAAAGATAGTTTACAATAAATCTATCTTAAATATTGATAGTTGTGCTAAGTTCCTAGGCATAATTTTTAATAATAATTTATCTTGGACCAAATATGTCAATTCCATTGCAGACAGAGCCTCTAGGGCATTCAATGTTCTAAAAGCTCTGGCTGGTACAAGCTGGGGAGCTGATCCAAAAATATTGCTAATGTTATATAAATCCTTAGTGAGGAGTCATTTTGAATATGGCTTCCTTTGTTTTGCCTCAAATAGGAAATTAGTCAATAAATTAGATATTATTCAAAACAAAAATTTGAGGCTCATTACTGGAGCTATGAGAACAACTCCTATTGTTTCTATGCAGGCAGAATGCCTCATACCTCCTCTGATATTAAGATTTAAATACCTTAAGTTTAGATTTTTATTCTATATGATTTCTTTTTCAAATCATCCTCTCTTCAGAAAAATATTGTCATATTATGATAATATTTTAGCTATTAGTGAATCTACTCCTTATATACTTCATGATTTTTCTGATATCATACAATATGATCAGCAATATTCAATTCACAAATGTATGAATAATTTGCCTTGTCATAATGGCAGTTATGATAGTAAATTCAGCAACATGTACATCAATATTAAAGAAAATTTAAGTAATAAAGAGGAAGTATTTGAGTTAATAGCCCAATATTTCCAATTCCGCCACATATACACTGATGGTTCAAAAAAGAAAGACAAAGCATCCTGTGCATTTTACGTACCACATCTAAAACTTGGTCGTGGGTTTCCACTACCTACACCAGCTAGCATATACACTGCAGAATGCTATGCAATTGTGGCAGCTCTTCAGTTCATTACAGACAATCCAACTGTATCATCTAAATGGTTACTGATCACGGATAGCATGAGTGTTTTGAAAGCATTGCAGTCTAGAACTTTGGATGCTAAAACTACTTTCATCATTTATGAAATCAAGAAGTTATGGTGGATATTACATGAAAAGAATATTGAGATTCAATTTCTATGGACTCCTTCTCATATCGGCGTTACAGGAAATGAAAATGCAGATTTTTTGGCAAGAAGTACAGTTGACGCTGACATTGACAGTATTGATCAAGTTGCCATACCATATACAGACTTTTATTCTATCCTAAAAAAGAAGTTAAAAGAAGAATGGAAATCATATTGGATAAATATTCTAGAAGAAGGTAAAGGCTTATGGTACGCATCGATAAATCCAGAAATTCCAACCATTCCTTGGTTCTCTCGCACCAAGAACATCATTGGTAGACAATTTTATTCTACTATATCAAGACTCAGATTTGGTCATTATCGTTTAAATGCACACCTCGCTAGAAAAAAAATTTTAACATCATCATCTTGCAATTACTGCAACTCTGATTATGACCAAACTGCAGATCACATCATTTTAGATTGCCCTGCTTTTACAATAGAAAGATTGCTGTTGATTGAAGATTTAATCAATATTTATGGAGAATCTGAGAGCGTCCCGCGTGCCCTTCAGGATATTCTACGTAATGTTAACACTTACAAACCCCTGTACAAATTTATACTCAGAAGTGTAAAGGAAATTTAAGATTTTATACGATAAGAAAAGATATGACTATATAACAAATAATGGATATAACGGAAATGACTTGGCTTTGACACTACTTGGATTTGACCTCATTATAAACAACGGACATGGCATTAGCCTATTATCTTGAAAAAAACAGACATGGCGTTAGCCTTTTGGAATTGAGAAATCAGACTTGGCCTTTGGCCTTTATATTTTGAAAATATAGAAAGAAAATCAAATATGACAAGGCTGTATGGTTTTAACCTTTGCCTGCCATTTGGCGAACTTTATTAACAACAACAACAAGATAATAAGTTATTCCTATCAGCCACGGGTTATTACTGCAAATTTATCATAAAACTAATATTTTAGCAAACAAATAGCGGTATTGTTAAAAAACGGTTTTGCTGCTATGTCGCAAGGGAAAAAAAAGGCATTGTTTATTTGCCTCGGTAAAATTAATTTTTGAAATTGTGCTCTGATTATTTTAATTGAAATAAACATAGATCAAAACGAAGATATTTTAATATTGCAGGCAATATTTGTCGGTCACCAATAGCAGAGGGTGTATTTCAAAAGACTGTTATTGAAATGAATTTAGGAGATCAATGGGATATTGACAGTGCAGCTATAGGAGGCTGGCATGTGGGCAATCCACCTGATTGGAGAGCTCTAGACACTATGAAAAAACATAATGTCCCATACAATAATCATGCAAGACAGGTATTATGAACATAGTGTAATAATATGTATTCTGCCCATTTGGCATATTGTCACCTTGTACTGAAATTGTCTAGAAGTTGCTCATGGAACAATTCAAAATGAAATAATAAGATACTATAGAATTTAGTAAAGACAAGCCACTTTCAGATTACTGCAGAAGATTTCAACAATTATGATTACATTTTTGGCATGGATGAAGCAAATATGAGGGATCTTAGTAAAAAAGCTCCTAAGGGAAGCAAGGCGCAACTACTTCTTTTTGGTGACTTTGATCCCCAGGGTGAGCGAATCATCAGGGACCCATATTATGTAAGTCATATCAAACTAGATAATGTAAAATATTTGTTCATCAAGTCGAGAATAATTTTGTTTAAAAGCTTTTATTATTACCACATTATTACTGTGTTATCTCTGTTGCCAGTCTTGTGAAAATGTTATAATAATATGGCATTAAAATACTTTACTCTGCAGACTTGAAAAATTACATAGGTACTTTAAAAGACACATTATTGTAAAATTCTTGACTAGTCTATTAGGGATACTTTATTAAAACAACATGTTAATAAAATTTTCTCAGGATAGTGACTCGGAAGGTTTTGAAAAGTGTTACCAACAATCACTAAGATGTTCCAAAGGATTTTTAGACAGTTTGCAGAAGTGATTTATGCTCGAAGATATATATACACATACAAAAAATATAATTAATTCAGTAAAACATTAACTTCAACTTCAAGTAATATTGGTAATTATTTGTTTTGTTAATTTTACATAGTGGTGTAGTGAAAAAATGTTTTATTAAATCATATTACTTTATTGTACTTGTCTATTTCTCTCCCCATTATACAATTTTTGTGCAGTGGTTGGACCCATTGATGAAAATATGCCATAAAATTCCAAAAATACAAATTATTTTTTTAATCATTAAGTATACATTTTTTTTTGGCGGTTTAGTTGCATTTAATAACAGGTTTTTTAAAATGAAGTTAATTACATTCAGTCCACTTTAATTATAACAAAGTAGGCACTAAACATGTAGTAAGGAAATTATAATTTGAATGCATATCCTGAAGTATGAGGAAATTAAAATACCAAGAAAGCATTCTATCATTATTATTACTTGCATGTTTAAGACATTGAAAACTGAGGAAGTCTTTCTTGTTCAAATACCCTTCCATTATCGGTTCATTATTATTGTTATTAATTGAACGATCTTTCACTTTTGTTACATTGGACCTCAATATATTTTTGTTTTTTTCCTTCTGATCTTCTATACATCCAAATCGCGTGTCATCTTGATAGGCAGGAATGTAGGGTGTTTCTATGTAATCGGCTGAAAGTATAATTATGGAGTTCAAACTTATTTCTCGAATAATACAATAGGAGTGAGTGTTTTGTTAAACTAGACTTAAAGTCGATTTCAACACTGACACTAAACGCGATCAATCAAGTTAAACTCGGTCCAAGCGTTTAACTGAGTTCAGAAATACAATTATTTGCATAGGGCTGAACTTAGTTTTATTAAATTCTGTTTATAAAGTGAATGGTGAAATCGGCTCTTAGTTAATTTTCTATCTTTACTTACTTGATATTTCGTCATCGCTGTCAAGGCTAGCTTCAAATATTTTCAAATTTACCTTTTTACTTAATTTCTTCATGACATAAAATAACAAGAATAATAATTTATAATAAAAGAATCCGAATGGAAATTTTAACACTAACACAAAACGCGATCAATCTGGTTAACTGAGTGAGTTCAGAACTGCAATTTGCGTAGGGCTGCTGAACTTAGTTTTATTAAACTCTGTTTTTACAGTGAATGGTGAAATTGGGCCTTAGATAAATAAATAATGAACTGCGTCTACGACTCTACGTCGGCACACGTTTAGGTAGGTAATTAACTACAGTACCAGTGCAAGTGTTGCAAAAGTGTAAAATTAAAATATTTGTATAAGTATACAAAATCGTACCTATTTGCCAGCTAGAAATCGGAAGTTATAAAATCTATTTTCATGTGTTCGGTCTTATTTATAAAATTTAGATTAAGTAAAAGCAAACGAGTAAGAAGGATTCATCTTGGTTAACGAAAATCGAGATAATCGAGCATCAAGCATGACAGCCGTGCCACGTTTTGTAAAAGAATGTAGGTAAGTACAAATAATTTATGAAAATAGCTTTTCCAAAATATCTTAGTATTTGCTGTCGTATAAGCTATGACTTCATTTTTGGAGAATTTAGTCAAGTACCTAGCTAGCTTAACAATTCAATATAAAAATTTAAATAAAAATATCCAGTAAATTTTTATATCACTGGCGACAGGGTACCCCAGACTTACTAGGGATACAGGGTACATAGCACAGCGTTAGCTGACGTGTGTCACCTTGGACCTTGGGTGCGAGCACGGATCTTTTTGTCGACTTTTTATCGAATGTTATTGTTTATCAATATTAAACGTCAACTTTGACATAAAGTTCATTAAATTGTGTCAAATTTGACGTTTAATATTGATAAATTTTCGATAAGAATTCGATAAAAGATCCATGCTTGCTCTACTCTACTGGGTACATAGCACAGCTGACGTGTGTCACCTTGGACCTTTTTAGGGGAGATTTGGGAAAGAGCAATCTTGCTCTTTTTCATCGTGTTCATTAATTATTTACATACCTTTTAGCAGAAATAAAGGTCGTTTTTGAAAGTATATTGTAGATTATAGAATAAGAATACTGTAAAGCACTTTATGGCCGGATTTCTACATCTATCCATCCCTCAAAAAACAAGGTGGCAAAGTGGCAATACTGAGTCACTGAAGTGTCATGCATGACAGACAGTTCATTCACAAGCCGTGGCCCCCGCGCCCGGTATGCGATATTTTCTTTTCTGTTTATATTAAATATAGTAATACATTGGGACGTACCTAATATATTATTATCATGATAACATAGAATGTAGCTTGCTAACCTTGAAAAGATGAAATGATAGCTAAAGTCTAATAATTTGTTCACATCTTTATCAAGTTCGATAGAAAGAAGTAAGTAAAGGAACTAGCACAACTACTTAATAAAATAAAATGAGGAATGAATATTTAACACTGAACAATGTGCAAACCCATGTTATAACTTGTGGTGATCCTTTCAACTGTAATGGACAAGATGTGATTATTTGTATTACTGGAAATCCGGGTATAACCGATTTTTACATAGAATTTGCTGCTGAATTGCACAGAGCCACTGAATTACCTTTGTGTATTATAGGTAAGTTTTAGATAAACTTAATAAATAATAATAATGAAGAGTCATGTGAATACATATAAGTAGGTAAGTATTCCTATTTTACTTTACTTTACTTTTGTAATATCCCTAGGCAAGCATTAGACACCAGCCACATGAATTTAGGATTCTTTATGTTTTGATGTTTAACTTTTTTTCAATTTTGGTAATGCGGATCTCCAATCTCTCTATCTTTTCCAAGATCCAATCCAGGGGGGATTGGTAGGTACATTTTTAGGAGTGGATGGTTTTTTACCTTACTACACCCTGTGATAAGTAGGAAAGCCCTCGCCCTCCTCTTTCTTGAGCAACAAATATGTATCTGGGCCACACAAGTATTTGCCTGAGAGTGGAGATTAAACCCGATGCCCGTAAATCATTAAACCCTAATGGTATATTAGAAATCGAGATCTAACACTTATTACTGGTCTAGTTATTTTCTGTGTGGTATGTTTATTTACACACAGTTGAATTTATTTACACATATAATTTAAATTCTATGATTTTATTTGTTCACAGGACATGCTGGCCATGAAATAGTTCCAGATGAACAATCAAATATTCTAAAAGGGCAAGAGAATCTGTTTAATCTTGAAGGTCAACTTCAACACAAGTTACATCTTATCAATAATTATATTGATAAGCAAAGCAAATTACATTTAATTGGTCATTCCATTGGATGTTGGTTAATATTAGAATTGTTGCGAGATAATGTGAATTTATCTATGAGACTAGCTTCTGTAAATTTGTTATTCCCAACATTGCAACATATGGCAGCTACCAGAAATGGAAGATTCTTAAATAATTTTATTAGAAAGTTCCATTATTTCATATTATTCCTATTTTATTTAGCATCCTTTTTACCAGGTATGGTAATGTCCTATTTAGTCGAAGTTTATTTGAAATTAAACTCATTGCCTGTTCATTACTCTAAATGTGTGTTCAAATTTTTGAATCCTAAAGTAGGAGAAAAAGTTTTATTTTTAGCTTATGATGAAATGGATACTGTAAAAAATTTAAATATTGAAGTACTAGATAACATCAAGCATTTGGTTAATATTATTTACAGCAGTAATGATCACTGGGCTCCAGTGTCATATATGAATGACCTGCAAAAACTGCAACCACAAATACAAATGAAAGAGGTAGATATTGATCATGCATTTGTCTTAAAATCATCAGAAAGAGTAGCAGAAATGGTGACACAATTTTTAATTAAGAAAAGAAAATAGCCATGGAATTAATCAGTTAGGGGTAGATAGAAAGTGCTAAGTGTTGTTTGAAATTTGTCAACAACAAAAAAATTGGTAGTCAGTGTCAGATAGATATGAGCTGCCAAAGAAGTCAATTCATTTAAAGAATATAAATTCAATTTTATGTACGGAAGCATAGTAGGTACCTACTAAAATTGTTGTTAGCATCCAGAGTGGTCAAAATATCTTAGGCGCCCACTAGTTTTCGTAGACTTGTAGAACAGGGCTTTATACTGACAACACGTACTACCTATACGTAATGAAAGTATCCACAGCATGTTTTGGAATAATTTTCACTAATTCTTATTATCTTTTATCTTTATTTAATTATTTTATTTATTTTTACTTATTATCTTTTATTTTACTATGAAATGTAAGTTCACAATAAATGATATCAAATATAAGTATTAAATTTTTACCTACAATACTAGTTACTACTTATTATTATTGTTACTTATTAATTGTAAAAAGTTTACTTAGTTTTAAAAAGGAACCTATTTTGAATAACTCTGATATAGGTACCTACATAAATGTTATGATTAAGACGCGAAAGCTTTACGCGTGAAAATGCGACCGGGCGGCGCGGCGCTGCGATAACCGCACGTAACGCGCACGGTAAGGCAATCCACAGGGTTATGCGCACTTCATTCCATTCGCACTTCGTCACATTCGCACTTGGTCCCATTCACAGTTAGTCCTAATCGCAATTGGTCCCATTTGCGATTGGTCCCATTCGCAGTTCGTCCCATGCATGTAGTTTTTAAAAGACCAAAGGGTGGGATTTATAAAAAGTCAACAATCATCAAAATTTTATAAGTTAGCTATGTAATAATTAAAACAACAAACACACTTCTCAATCAACTAATAACAGTAAGTATACAGTACAATCAGTGAATATTGGCAATTAAACATAATGGATACCTACAGTAAAATGAGTAACACCACTCTCAATGTAATCAATTAATAATCAAGTTACTTAACTAACTAGAATTTTTTTCAAAGCCCACTGTAGTTTCTGTAAGAGTTTATTATATTTTCGATCAAAGTTAATATCTACAGCCTTTCTGTTTCCTTGTTGCCTTTCCTTTTTTCGTTGTAAAAGAGGTCTTTTTTAATAATCTTGTTTTTTTACCGTCCTGGCGTAATTCTTTTCCCGTTTAAAGTAATTGCATGGGATAAACTGCGAATGGGACTAAATGCGAATGGGACCAACCGCGAATTAGACCAACTGCGAATGGGACCAAGTGCTAATGTGACCAACTGCGAACGCGTGACGAAGTGCGCTTAACCCAATCCACAATCGCCATTTTATTAAAAGACAGTTCCGCTCTGTACCCTCGATGAATATATAATTTCATGTAAAATTATTATACAATAAATATTACTGTTTACACTATCAATTTTATTTAAGTACCTAAAATAATTATTTAAGTAATACATAAATATAATATGTATAGGTAGGTATTATATATTTAATACCTCTAACCCTGAAGCCTCTATTAAATCTATCTAGGTATAGGGAACAGGAACAGTAGGTGTCTTAGCGAAATTCCTTGATTCCAGGAATTAAGCTTTATATTGGATCTATCGATTAGTAATATAACGGAAATTAAATCCGTCCTATTTACGGAGATATAGGAGATTAAATGGAACCTATAACATGCGGAACACTCTCTCTTCTAAAACTCTCACTCTCTTAAAAATAAAAAATCTAAACCAAAAGAGGTGGTGGTCTGGTGGTACAAAAGCCTTAGCGCGAGAGTCCGATTCGCACTTTGTAGTTTATGTTTTACCACTACATCCTAAATAATAGACAAAATATTTCAGATATGTGCAATTTAATTAGTTTATTAAAAAGTAATTTACCTCTTATTTTACAATTTAGAGATAACATTCATATAATGATAATAAAATAGCTGTAGAGACCAAATAAACAACTCCATTCCAAGTACATAATTAAAATAAGTACCTACTTATTTATCTAGTGCTTATCGGATGCGCACTTAGCGATTAAATCCAGACATTACCCGTGCGACTGCTAGTTCAGGATAGAATTGGCAATACATCTTTATTTAATTTCATACATTATTAGTTCTCTAACATTCTTTATGATTCGTACCTACTAAGCGTTTTTCGATGAATTCATCATCAAAGTATGTAGGTAATGAGTAATATGCAGAGACAATACCATACAAGTTTGATTGACAAACTCAAGTTTGAAATCCCTTAGCCAAGCTATAATTTTTTTACATTTAAGATTGTAACATGGAATTTTCATTGAGACATACCAAGTTACCAACTGTTAATTGGAGTTAATGATAGAAATAAAAACTTGTGAAATTAAATTGCCCCGCTATTAGTATCCTTAGTACGAATTTGCAAACCATGCGAATATTGTCAGTTTAAGCAAACGTAATGTAGGTACCTAACCATCTGACATCTCTGTCCTTCATAAGGAGTAAAAACAATATAAATACATAACTTCTCACTTAAACTGTCCTTATTAGACTAGTTTGCTAACTCTACCAGCTGTAGGTACAGCTCAACAATAAGTTACAAACTGGGACAAAAATCAGATGAAGCCATTGAGGTATATTATAGGATGAAGCCTAAAATGTTGCGTTACTTTTTGTAGGGTGCCCTCTATCTGGCAGAAACTTGTTTCTCCGAAACCTATTTGGCATAACTCACTTGACATAAACTTTTTTAAACGAACATTATTAAGGTAGAAAAAATATTTAATATAATTGTTTTTTGGCCTAATGTTTTTATGTCCGAATTTAAAATGGGATACTTTTAAGATGGCAGAATCATCTTTAGGTATAAATTTCATATCCATAATAATCAATAAGTATAACCATCATATCGTAGAAAGTTCACAACCAGAATCATTTTTTGGCATATATTTTATATCCATAATAATCAAAAGTAGAACCATCATATCGCAGAAAATTCACAGCCAGAATCATCTTTAAATATTCTATGCATGGTCGTAGTCTTGTCTGCCCTACCCCTAGAGTGTAATCTAAACCCGCGAAGGCGCGGAGGGGCGAGGCGGCCCGCGAGCTGAGGAGCAGGTGGTTTTAACGCACACCGCCGCGGCTGAGGCTGGCCGGCGAAGCCGGCCAGCAAGCCGAAGCTGCGGAGGCGAGCGTCATAATATGGTTAACACCCCGACTCAGAGTACCCCGACTCGGATAGGTTAGGTTAGAAGGGGATGGCGGGGTCGAATAGACCCCGCCGTCCCCTTCGTGGTTATTTTTTTATAAACCACCCAGCGGGGCTCCGTCGACCAAGCCCACCCTCGACCATGCATAGAATATTTAAAGATGATTCTGGCTGTGAATTTTCTGCGATATGATGGTTCTACTTTTGATTATTATGGATATAAAATATATGCCAAAAAATGATTCTGGTTGTGAACTTTCTACGATATGATGGTTATACTTATTGATTATTATGGATATGAAATTTATACCTAAAGATGATTCTGACTTACAAAATTATGGGTTTCGGTGTATGGTAAATGAGTGTATGCCAAACGATTTTCTGCGAAAAGAGGTTTATGCTATCCGTGGCTATGCGAAATAAAATTATGACGTAAAAAGTTCTGCTATAAAGGGTGGACCCCTTTTTGTATTCGGCTTGCGTACATTTCAAAAATAACGTTTCTACATTTGACAGATTCTACATTTGGCAGATACTACCTGACAGATTCTACCTACATTTGACAGATTTCGAAATAAGTATGGGACATTATAGATAGAAAAAAAAAACAGTTAAGTATTTATAGTAATCATTATTTTATTTTATTAATAAGTATAAGTAATTTCGAAATTTAATACTAGGTAGGCATAAAAACAAATTATGATTATCAATAAAAATATAGTGATTACTTTATAACTTGTTTTTTTTTTTCCAATTTATAATATATGGGATATATTATAGATTGGATATTATTTCGAAATTTGTCAAATGTAGAATCTGTCATTTACAGAATCTGCCGTAAGTAGAATCTGTCAATCAAAAGTAGGTAGATAATGATGTCAAAAGTAGATTCGTCAAATGTAGGTAGAGTAAACGAAAAATAAAATGAACCTATTATCTTTTAATGTCCTTGGACGCTTAGTCTATTTGAATCTCTATTTGGAGGAGACTGTACTTTATGAATCTATGATTATAATTAGTAATAATTATAGCCTAATTTGACTGATAACAATAAATTCAGATTCATTTTCAGATTTTTATAATAATTGTCAATTTCATTGGTATTGTAACTAACAATATGTAGGAAAGAGGCAAGTTTTAATTTTATGATAAAATTAATTTTTGCAGACACATTAATAATTTATAGATTCATCATATTTCAACGAAGAGAACGTGAGATTCAAAGAGTCCTCCTTGAATCTCAATCACGTTCTACTTTACCTCTAAGTCAGTGGCGTAGTGTAGGAGGGGCGGGGGGGGGGGGGCGACGGCAAGCGCGCCCCACAATTTTTAATAAGTATTGAGAATTTAAAAAAATCAAAATCCTACGTAAGGCAAGCAAAACCGCAAGGGTGTGAAAGAGAGGAGGCGAGATGAAGTCTTTAATATGGGATGATAAAATGATACAACTTTGACTGCATTGGAAAAACTGACTATTATTAAAATAAATTTTAGTCTGCCCCGGACGGCGAAAACCCACGTTACACCACTGCCCCAGTTTCAAAATGTAGATAGAAATCATGATTTGAACCTGGTTACGGAGACTAAATGGTTATCACATACTTTTAGGTCCAGTCAGATTCTTACCGGGCATAATTTAAACCGGTACCATCTCCACACACATATCGACGCGGCCCATTTTTATTTTTCATTCTAGTCTTAGTAACGTAAATTTTCATATTTTTGTTTACACGTACAGCTTGGCAAAAAGTCTGGAAAAATTGGGGGCGCCGCTGGCGCACTTTTCACACTACAATTCAAAATTACAAGATAATTAGTGCTTACATATTTCTATGACGAGTTTTTTGTCATTAATTATAATCAAATGAATCATTTTTACTCAACTTAGCAACTCACAAACTTAGTTTTTAAGATTTTTATTTTTAGTTCCAGCTGTCACCGCCTCAGACTCTTTTTTGCCAAGCTGTATATTTTATATGGGTTTCTGGCCTTCAGGCAGCCTTATTTTTTAAGAATCTGACCGATCCGCAAAGTATATGCCTAATGCAAGCCACTAGGCGTTTGGCCAACTGTGCTAATCGTAATTCTGTTTGGTGTTTTAATTTTTACAAAAGTAAATAATTGGTTTTGTTACGAGTGAAGTAAAATACGTAGGTATTAGCCATTTTAATTTTTCATTACAGGCAATAATTACGTACTTACTTATATGTTATTCGTAAGCAATAACTAAAAATTATATTATCCGTTACAACTTGAAACACAAAAAAGCATCCATACTATTAATTGATACTATACAATTTATACATGTAGGTAAATTTAAACATTAAGGTAGTTGCGCCGCCACCCGGTCTGAGACAGGAACTAATAAAAAGTAGTTCTTATTGTAAGCACCCAAAATATTTTAAAACTGAATTTGATCTGGGCCAAACCCTTTTTATTTTAAATTTCCCATCACAGATTGCGCAATAACCTTTTCTCAACTGAATGGTAATTACTTAAAAAAAAACTATACATTTAAACGAATACATGTAAATATACCGACTACGATTATATTTTATGATACCAAAAGAACTGAAAATACTGCATCGTCTATTCATGGGGTTGGCTTTTAATACAGACATAGGACAGAAATAATACGGTAGTAACACTAGTAACTACGATAAATCAACAAACAAAAGTTGTATCAAACAAACTAGTCTCAAGAGTATTAAAGGAACCTCGATTAAATTACAACGATAAACTTAAAATTCTGTACAGATTCGTCTGCCGGTTGGTGCTGGCCCTTATTGACAACAATATTCTAATTCAGATTCTGGATAGCAAGAAGAAGCGGATGATGTATTACTTTTATGTTTTTTGCTAAATAATCGTTTCACGACGACACAGTATTGTCGATGACGTGATCAAACCACTATCACGTCGAAAGTAATATAAATACAGTAATGGCATCCGTGACATTAGCAGGACCCCTTATAAATCTATTTATCTCAGAAACACTGAAACACAATCCTTTTTTTCGGGCACTAATGAGCACGAAATATTTGTGATAGTGGCTGTTAAGTGGCTAAAACAGATGGTGGTCCTGCTGATGTTAGGACATTTAGTAATAATATTAACATAGAAGTGCTATTTATCTACTTTTCTATCAGCAACCTATTCGGAAGACTAGCAATAGCGTGATTTCCATTGCATTTTAAGTAAAATAATGTCAAATTAAGTACTTCCTGCAACTCGCACCGCACGAGTTTTTAAAACATTATATTTGTCAAGTCTAACTGTATGAAAGGCCCTTACAGAAAGAAAATTTTACCAAGTTACATTGTATGCCTTGATTGATCATTCGACGGAGTGATTTTCGAAAAGTATAATAACGCCACGCCATACAAAATGGCTTTCAGAGATTTGAATATTTTAAAACGTCGAATCACTGCGTCTAAGTATGAACCAAGGAATAGGTATATTTATTTTACTTGTGGAATGTAAAAATGGAAACTGAACAATGCCTAAAATATATTTAATTTTCCATTATGGTATAGCAGTTCTGTATTAGGTATATTCAATTGCTATATAACAACTATAAATTATGTTTACTTTATATCATATCTAAAAATATTTACAGTTTATGGAAGATGCTTGGACAGGTGACTATATTGCAAGACAACAGAAATTGGAACTACATGGGTACTATGGTATTGACGGTATTGTGCGATAAGTTTTTGGTTTACAATACAAAATAATGTCATAGGGACTAAAAGAACTATGTTTCGGTTACTATAGAACGGCCCTAAAATAAAACTACAGACAAACGAAACTATTTTCTTTAAAATAACTTCAAATGATGCACAATCGCTAACTACGCACAACCTCCCGAAGTCAAAGATAATTATACAATATTCATGAAAAACATTCATATTTATCATATATCATACACTTTAGAACACGAGCATACTTTTTAATATTTATCAAATATTATGATACAGTAGGTACAATAATAAATTTTGAAATCTTAATCACTAAAAGGATACAAAATTCGCACTAATAATACTCATTCATCAAAAGGGGACAACACACATCGTACATAAAACGATATATACCTCACTATCGCTTCACCAGAGTAGACGCGACGGTGGCATTGCGCGGCGGGTCTTCGTTCGCCCTACCATCGCTCGCCCCCTCAACATGTGGTTTCTAAAAGAGGATCAACGAGCTTCTTTACTCGCTCACCATCAATCGAAGTACATATCATCTTCTGTGAGGCAGACTTGTACAAACGTCGCGGACGATCCTCTTCATCAGAGAGTGCTCGCGGAGGAGCGCGCGGACGAAGACGAGCCGGCGACGGACGCGGAGAGCGCGCGTCGCACGTGCACTGCGCGCCCAGCGAGCGAGCTGCGCGCGCCTGCCGGGCCCACCCAGTCCGCCAGCACTCACAACTTTCGTTACCGCACGTTTCACAAACAACTGGTGATTTTCGCTCCAATTTACCTCGTTTGAAAATAGGTACATCTCGTTTTTGCTCAGAGTCAGACGTCACGCGATTTACTTCTTCTCGGGACATTGATCGATCATTTGATGTATCAGAACGTCGAGTAGGATTTCGTACCCATGGGTCGAGTGCTCGGTCGGGTCGACCGGTGGCACGGCTTCTATTCCCAGACGTATTCAAGTTTACATCACTCATTTTGCGCCACGGATTTCCCAAGACGGAAACGGCGTCACTGCTAGATCGATCGCGATTTCGTAAACGTGGATCAGCGGTATCGTCAAGAGCGAGGGATGAGGCATCGGGCGATGAGCGTTCACTGCGCACAATACGCGGCAACAGCACCGATGGAGTGGCCGCGGGCAACGCTATCGCGGGCGAGTGCGGTGCCACATGCGCCGGAGAGGGCGCAGGAGACGCTCGCGGCCTCTCCGAGTGTGAGCGAGCACGCGGTGTATGTGTGCGACTGGCCGGAGTCACATCACTAAGAGATCGCAAATGTATTCGCCTTCGCACGCACGTTGGTGAATCTGTGTCAGTTACATTTATACTAATGTTATGCGCGACGGAGGGCTTTTGGTCGGCAGAATTTGTTTCATTATTGTCTGTTTTATTGTTTTCTTTGTAATTGAGTGGACTCACTGAGCCGTTCGCGTTCTTAGAGTTTTTGATGGGGCCGGCCCGACTGGGCCCGGCCCCCGCTAGCTAGAGGAGTCTCTCTGTCGCTGAACTAGAGGTGCCGGAGCTCAGTGTGGATGCAGGATTTTGGTCGTCACCTAGAATAAAATAATGGTCTAATAATTAAATTTTTTTTTTTCAACACACTTGCTCGTGAAGTGGCTCTTATCTGCTTTTAGGTTCATGATGTCCAAAATTTAGTCATTTTCGTACGAATGACATACAATGCTTTTCATCATTCTTGTAAGGAAGTAAATAAACAACGAAACAACATACAATGTGTGAAATAAAATACAAAAATGACAGGTGCGTATCGCGCATGCGTATTAGTCTTGTTTTTAACAAGAATTTTGGCACAGTTGATGCACTTCTACAAAAATGTTGTGCATGAATTACGGCTTAATTTAGATTAAAAAAATAGTTAACATTTTTGACAATAAATAAACTGTTAAGTTATAATCTATATAGGTTGGAATTTTCGAAGCGTACCTGGGGGAAAAGTACTCCAAATACTAACTACTAGCAAATTTTACTCAAAGGAAACATACCTTCATTTTAAAAAAGACTTGGGGGGCAGTTTTGTCAACTACCCTCACTTGACAAGTTATTGGACACAGAATCTGTGCGTTTGATTCCCACAGCCTACATTTGTTTGGAGTCTGAACGCATAGCATATTACACAACTGATGACTGGAAATCAGGATGTTGACAATCTGTATCCATCCCACCTAATGCACATATTCCGTGTCCAACAACTTCTCAAGTGAGGGTAGTTGACAAAACTGCCCGCGCTTATCGACGGTGAACTCGCAGTACTCCAGTCGCCCCGTGACCACGGCTGATGCAACATGAAAGTTAGCCGAAACGTAGAAAAAAAAACAAATAAACAATAGCGAGCTACGACGCGGTTAACACCTGTTTTAAAACAGTTAAATTATTATTCGGCGTAATTTATTTATTAAAATTTTAATATCTGGATTGGAACAAAAGACACAGTTAGATGGCCTGCGAGAATTTCCACATTTCATCCCTGTGGTTTTTTTTTTATGGAGATGTTAAAAACCAAATTTACTTATCAAGAATCTTATGAAACTGTAAACGAATTTCATAATTCTTCTTTCATTTATTTTATCGTGTTTGCTAGACAGATTTGATCTTTATGATTGTACCTATCAAGCAGTGATAAAAGTACAGAATTATATTTTTTCGGATTTTAGCCGTTTCGATTTCCAGGTGTGGCAAGCATATTTTCAAAAATCTTGAAATGCAGTTTCTGAAAAATAAAGGAATGTTTCCTTTGGGCAAAATTTGCTTTCTTAAGTATTTAGAGTACTTTCCCTCTATTTAGATTTTTAAATATTTATACCTTAAGGTGATGAAAAGGGAAAAAAGTTTGCATGGAAAGATATATATATTCAGAAAGATGATATATTCTTCTAGTTAGAGACGTGAAACCTACTATTAAGGTTTTCAGTTAAAAAGTAAGGAAATGTGTTCCTGCTTTTTTCTTTAAATCTTTCCTTAAGGGGTGAGTGTTTGTTTGGTAAACCCGTCATTTTGAGGGTACCCAAAGGGTAAAACGGGACCCTATTACTAAGACTCCGCTGTCCGTCTGTCTGTCACCAGGCTGTATTTCAAGAACCGTGATAGCTAGACAGTTGAAATTTTCAAAGATGATGTAGGTACTTATTTTTATTGCCGCTATAACAATAAATAATAAAAATCAGAAGAAGAGGAAGATAATAAAAATAAAATAAAGTTAATAATCAAAGGGACCATACAAAAAGCCGTTTATTTTTGTACGGAACCCATTGTGAACGATTCCGACTGGCACCTGGCCTGTTTTTTAAGTTAAAGACGTGAAAATAAGTATTTATCTTTGCAATTACAATAATAAAAAAGGGGTAAAAATTTGTTTGATAAAAACCCGTTGTTTTTGAAGTTAGCGACGTGAAACTTGGTATCTATTTGTTTATTAATCTTTATTGCGAATTACAACTGGCTTTTAATTTAGTTAGTAACAATTGACTTATAATCCAATGTTATTATTAATATTCTAATCTAAACACATATATATGTTTATTTTTTTGGCTACATAATTATTATGTGCATCCATCCAGTGTCTTTTAATAGAGCAATCTAGTCTAGGTATTGACAAGCACAATTAACTATTGGAACTATCTCACAGCCGGCACATTATTATCGTGACACAATTATTTTGCGTACAATGGCATAAAAGCCATTCGTTCTTGCTACAGCAAACAGAAACATGTGCAATGCGCTGCAGTAACGAGGCACTCCCAACAGTATTCGAAATGCATCCTTGTAACTGAACCGGAAGAACGCTGAGTGTCGCTTTGATGTAGCAAACCCAGAAGCTGCAGGTGTCAAAAGTGTAAAGTCTGATAGTATACCTTAAACGCGGCTAATTTTCACCTCATTCGTGTAACATGAAAACTTCTGGCACATTGCACCTAACAGCCAGCGCTCTCCGTTCTCTTTCAACATATACATTGTCAGTCTTGTGATCACTGGCCCAGTGGCAGGTATTTAAATTGCGATTCGCCACCCAAGGGAGTTCCATCCAGTAACAGTGGGGATATATAGTCTAAATTATTACCCTGTGATAGTGAGCCCACGGGACAGTGCATAATCCTCACAAATCGATAGCAATTTCCTAAGGGCACTTAGCGCGGGACTCAGCAAAACCATGACGTCCGCATAGCTTTTGAGCAATCGCCACTGGTTCTACTAAGTCTCGCGATCAGCTTATCAGACTTATGTACAAGTTAAATAAACAATTAAGGAGACGTAAGCAAGGGGGTCTTATTTAGCTTTTCGATTTAATCGTAATCTCTATATGTGTATTTCTTTGACTGTTCAGTGACTATACCTAATAACTAACTTCGCTCACTTGTATTATATTAATTTTTAAATATTATGTTCAATTCACCTTGAGTTATCTGGCCTGTGGCCGGCAGTCTATGTCAGTTGAGCAACTCTACTGAAACAAAACGTTTCAGCCTTTCTAAATATTGGTTGAAAAGTTCAACATCATTGTGTCCTGCGCCCTGTAATTTTATAAATTAGAATCGATATATTGTACAAAATGGAATAAAAAGGTATACATAATAAATATTTCAATAATAATAATGGATAATTATAAATTTTGGTACCTCAACCCATAGCGGTTCAACAGCACGGGGACAACGTTCATATATAGCTAATCCATGTGAGAAATCTATCACCTCATCTTCAGTTCCATGAATAACAAGAACTGGAGAGGTCACCTTGGGGATTTTGTCGATACTGTAACAAAAAATTATAAATATTATGAACATTTTGTCTATTATACTCACAATGTCGGCAGACGACTCTCTTTATTTGGATTTGGTTCGATAGAAGACCAAATCCGTTGTCTGGCTAAGAACATCTATCAATACGTACAACAGAAAATGTAACTGAACACTAGACCAATTTAATAACAAACAAAAAAATCTAGTATCTTCAAAAATACTTCACGCTTTTTAAGAGAAATTCGCCTTAGCTTAAGAAATTCATTAGTCAATAATTAGTATTTCTGATGTGATTAGTGTTTTTATATGCTCTGAAATATTTCCCTCGTTTACTAAGAATGTTGCACTTAAAAAAAACTTTTATGGGTAAAAATTCAGTTCAAAGTATAGATTTGATTCTAGAATTATAGTTTTTAAAATTATAATATTAATTAATATAAAATAATTAAATATAATATAAAATAAGACGTCCACTGCTGAACATAGGCTTCCCCCAATGACTTCCAGATTGGCCGGTTGGAAGCAACCGGCCAATCTAAATAATATAATATAAGTATATAATAGGTATATCTAAATAATATCTAATGAATATAAAATAATATTAAAATAAAAATCACCAGATTTCTTTTAGAATTTGGCATTTAAAAACTTGCAATAAATTTTTTATCAGTTAGGAGGACCCACTGTGCATCTCACTGCTTTTACGTATGTCGCGTATGGCGTAATCGGCCGCCAAAATATTCAATTCGTAATGCCTCAAATTCCTACCTAAGACGTAGTCAAAAGTAGTTTTGAGGATTCGTGAATATAATAATAGAGATAATGATTCGACTATGCTAAACTAATATTAGGCATAAAATTCAAACAGGTATATATAGGTACGAACATGAAGACACAAAGTCATCATTAATTTAGGATTTACCTAGTTCACTCATTAATATGTTAGTTATGTCTTGAATGTTACATAAATGTTATTGATCCGTGACAAAATCAAGTTACTGATATAACAAGTAAGAACTTATATAAATTTCGTTGTAAGACATAATGCCTATCAATTCAACGCCCAATGATTATTGAGGGCTGAATATTTAGGTCTTGCAGTGAAAGCAAATATGTAAATTGTACTACTTATTCAATTTTAAAGGTAGGTATATCTCTCCATCGCTCGTTATTGGAATGATTCTTTTTATTTTAATGTTACGAATGATATGGATGGATAGAAACACTATAGTTAAAAATGAGTAAGTAAAATGCTATATTTCTGTCAAACAATGAATGATGCTTCAAATGATGAATATCAATCGATAACTGAAACAAAATAATTCGAATCTCATACCATCTCTCGATTAAACATGCCTTCCGCTCCCTTACCCTCTCCTCTCACCTAGCATTTTTAGTATTGCTTTTTAACTCGAGTTTAAAGAACGCATGCAAATTAGAAAAAGACAAGAAATAATTATAATCGGACGCTACAATTGTAATTACTATTATTTACTATTGCAATTTATTGCAATAGGTAAACAATTGAATGATTGGTGTTACCATTTATATTTTAGTTTGAATATAATTAACATAGTATTACTCAATCGTCGCTAAAAATATAATATTTGGTTGGATTAACAGTCTTTTGTAACGCCGAATGTTGTGGGACTTATAAGCTAATTTGTAAAATAATTGTTTAGTCGTAACTCGTAAATGCTGTTTTATTTACTTATTTGGAATTTTTGTTCAATTGGACGTAGGTAATTCAACTTGTTGTCAACAAAGTAAAATTTAATTAAGTTAGGTGTAACAATTTTAATTAAACAAAGGGCGCAAAAGCCATATTCTTTTATAATAGAGAAAAATAAGTAGGCGTATTTAACATTTAATAAACGTTGTTCCGCCCTTAATGTGACGTTTTTCCCTTAGATTAAATAATGATCGTGATTTGTTGCTTTAACGCCTTAAAACTGAATAAAATCTTTGAATTTTAGAGGCGTAGGTATTCACTAATGTTTCAGGAATTTGAAAACTTTAAATGTACTATTCGAAAGAGCAAAAAAAAAGTAAGTAAGGTAGCATTCAAAGGTCATTTTGGCCAAAATGGTGCTTATGCCTTTTGAGCCCAAAGGTACTGATATAAGTGACGTCATCACATGTTTTATATTCAATTTTTTTTTCTCCGAAATATATCCATAAAAAATTATATACATTTGACACCCAATATGAATAACATTGTAACTCAATGTGACATAGTTTTCAGCACAGACATTTTTTTTTATAGTTTATTATTTATTTGCAGCTGTTGTATAGGTACTTAGTTATTCTATACAATAGGGAAGATGCACTATTTTTATTTTTGTTTTCATTTTAAAGAATTCCATGTAGAATAGACCACAAATATATTAAAACAATTAAAATATTGTAATTTATCGGAAAAAATGCTGTTTTAAATTGACAGTTTGACAGTTCGCGCGAAAACGGACCTATGGTACTGATGACGTCACTCTTGTCTGTCAACAACTTTCAATTTACATTTACTTTTCATTTTAACTTTTGCTTTTTCGAGATTATTTGTAAAAAATTAAAATGGACTATCCATCGACGTCAGGTGATTGTAACAATACCATTAATATTCAGATAAAAAGCCGTGTTGACTCATGTTTTGTGCCAATGTGTCCATCTACCTCAACAAAGTTTGCAAATAAATTATTTTTGAGTGGACCTTCTGACCCAAAGCTGAGAAAAAAGTGGTTTCAAGCTGTGAAGACAAATTACAATTATTCTCCAAAGACCGTAATTCGATGCTGTGAAGATCACTTTAACGTAAGTCGGCGAATATATTTCTTGTTATATGCTTAGTTAATCTGCTTGTACGTCTTGATGAATAACCTGGTGCCAGAGTTTAAACCACCCGTAAGATTCTCTTGTCGAGCTGAAATAACTGCTATATGTAGAAGCCGCTGAATAAAATACAAAGTTTAACAACTATGAATGACTATGATGTATACATACCGTAGTAATTTAGGCCCTTTCATTTCTACACCTGAAAACTCTGCACTTTCGATAAAAAAAGTTACAACCATGTCAACACTAACTCTCGGTAAATTCCTGGAGTCTGCTTTTATAAACCCAACTTCCATTTTTATTTAAAAAACGCAATTAATATTCTCCTAAAATAGTAATCACTTTACAACCATAACCTCAAATAAGTTGTCATAACAAGACTGACGTCACTAAACGCTGATTGGTGTTTTGAAATTCGTTTTGTTGCAAGTCATTTTTAATTCGTAATTATTGTTTAAAAACAACATTATGTAAAATAAAAACGTTGCAGTAGCATTTCTTTTATATGTTTTTAACATTTTAACCATGAAAATTTCATAAATATTACATTTGCATCTTCCCTATTGTCATATAGTGATTTCAATTGCTTTTTAGAGACAGTAAATTAAGTCTGACCTTGCTGAATTCATATATGATAGAGATGTACAAAATGTAATTAAAGTTACAATGTTATTCATTATTGGGTGTCAATATTGGAACTAAGAATACAGAAGTGAAAAAATTGTATCTTTGTTTTAGAGTCATGTAAATTTTGAAATGTTGTCGTCAATTAACACCATGTAACTTGGTCTAAGAATTTTCAACTTGTCAGTTTTGTGACAGAAATTTTTTTTTCTCGGTAATTAATAACTGCCATAATTTATTCAATTTATAACATAAATAGCTAAAATAATTTATTATTCAATAATACCTATGGATTTATCAGTTACTTATATTTTTTAAATTTAAACAAAACTTCTTTGAAATTAAAATGGAAAACATGTATGTACATTCAATGCTAAAATATAATAAAATTTTTATTAAAACTGACAGTTGTAAATTGTAGGAGCTGACCAGATGCTCAGAACAACAATCCTAGTCAGTCTTGTGATTGACAGCTAGTGACTACAAGGACAGTCAATGTCTTGTCAGTTGTTTATTTTTAAAAATAACCATGAATATGTGCAATCAATTAGAAATGATCATACAAGTGTAATTTTTTGTCATGGGCACATCTCAATGAAAGAGCGGGATCATAATAAATAACTCTATTTTGCTTATATTTACTATGTATACTCCTATCTTTTATTGAGAAAACTCAAAACTAAACAAAGTTAATCCTCTTATTCTAATGAAGTTATCTCTGATATTTATGACATAGACACTGGTAATTATGTTATCAAGCAAATTAAGTATAACAATGCCTTAGATAAAATAGATAGAATTTGTAGGTGTCTTAATTTAATTAGTAAAGGCCAAATGTTGCCTTTGTCATCAAGTTAAGAGGAGTGTCACCTGTGCGCACTCTATATAAATGAAGTTAAGATTCTAGATCCAAGAGAGTTTTTATTCTCTCTAACGGAAAAAAGTTAATGGTTTATCTTAAAAATCTGACAAACCACAGACACAAGTGTTAGTCACAAAATTTTTGGATTTTGTATTACAAATTTCATTGATTTTATGCATAAAATGCATAAGTAGTTATTGATTTCAACTTTGCATTTTCAAAATTAAGATCAAACTTCATTGGTGTTTACACGCTCCATGTGCTCTCGGAAAACACAACTCATAAGGAACACTAGTAAATTTTCGTTGTATTAAATCGAACAATTTAGTAAAATTACATGATATCAATTCGTTGAAATAAGAAAATATTTAAACAACATTGATAATAATGTTTAAATATTCTAGTGAAGGTCAATAATACTGAACAATAAATTAAAAAGTTATGTTATCAACATAATATAGGTACCTATAATTAGTTGACATTATTATTATCAAACAGGTAAAAGGTTATGTTGAATCAACATAAATAATCCAAATTTTCTAGAACTCAAGTAAATTTGAACAGTAGTAGTAACAATAATAATGCAGTCATAAGCTGAATAAAGTTATTCAAATTTAGATTAACATTTAAACAGCTGACTCACAAAGGTTTTGATCACCCAGGAAAACAATAGATGTTAGGTATAATTGAAGTGTATATTGGCATCATTTTTATTTATCCTTATACTAGCTGTTTGTGCCCAGAATCACCTGGTCATGGTAATTTTCTATGTAGTGTCAAATTAGAGTAATATTGTTGTTATCCAATTATTTTAGCTTCTTTCATATGAATTTATTAAATATTGATGAAAAGTGTTTACAAACAGTTAGCAATATGCCTTAGTCATCTATGAGTCATTACAACTAATGAATAACAATAAACCTTTACAGAACTTACCTGGGGAAAGCATCAAAGAACCAAGTTCTTTTGGTGTTGGGGAAAGCAACCCGCATACCAGACATGAGAGGTGAATGCAGTACCACAGCTCCCACCTCATAGCGAGCAGCCAAGTCAACTGTTGGTACTGTCCCAATACTTTGCCCATACAGTATTATATTTTCTGGGCTTATTCCATACCTAGTACGCAAAGCCTGCCACGCAGCATCAATGTCCGCATACAAATTTTTCTCAGAAGGTTTTCCTCCACTCACACCATATCCAGAATAATCATAGCTGAATATATTACAGTTTATTCTAGTTCCTAAACCTAAGTAAAAACTGCTCATTTGACCGAGATCTACGGCATTACCATGTGAAAACAATATAGTGAAACGGGCATTCGGGCTACATCGAACAAAGAGGCAAGCTATTCTATTGCCTCTTGTGGTTCTCGAGTAGAAGCCTTCTATATTCTCCTTTTCTCTTTCAGAATATTGCCATTCTGCTCGTTCGGTCAATGTTAGTGAGAATTTTGATCCTGTTTCATCTGGACAGAATGCATACGTAGGTTCTGGAGGCAGAAACGCAAGCTTAGCCGCAATTTTCCCCGGGCATGGTGGACAACAAAACAGGCAACAGAGTTCACTGAAACTTAACCCGTTCATGATGATTTTTTACCAATAATCATGAGAAAATAAATAAACACTATCCATTACAAAACCACAACTCACAAATTCCTATTCTTGATCATGGCGAAAATAAAAGATTTCACAAAATTGACAGATAGTCAACAATTTCGTTCAGCCATGACGGCTATGTTGCTAACATAAATAAATCAATAAATAAATATTCTTTTCGTATCTGATCTACAATACTCTGATTTGGAAAACAAGGAGTCTTTCAGTCCTTCCTCAGACAATCAGATCGGATTTTTTGGATGTAATACTGGTTTGTTCAATTTTTCAGAGCTTTTGTTCAGTCAGCCGGCCCCTGACTTCCTACCTAGTCCGAACGCTCCGTAGCGTACAAACTACAAGTTACAACTGTGTTGTATTTATAGTTTCATTTGATTAGGTATTATTATTCATAGTAATTAGTTTTAGATTGTAAATAATTTAAATTAACTTATAATAATATTTAAAAATGTATTTTAGGTATTTTACTAAAATATTAGTAATTTTTTATTGTAGTGTGAGAAGTGCGCCAGTGGCGCCCCCAATTTTTCCAGACTCTTTGGTACCAAACTATATAATTACCAAAGTCGGGTTTGTTCGAGCACTTTGGACAGATTTTTATGGTTTTTGATATGTTGTATTTGTCTCCGTCCCGAGTAACAGAATGAAAAAAAAACAATGGAATTATAGCACTGATAGCCTAGTGATAATATGATCGTCGACTAGTGAAGTAGTGACAAGTAACAGGTCTCGAGTTCGATCCCAAGGCGCGTACCTCTGACTTTTAGTAAGTTATGTGCTTATTACTTATCAGATGTTAAAACGGAGAGGGAAAACATCGTGATGAAACCAGCACACCTAAGAGATTTAATTCAAGAGGCCTACGGGCGGTAACGCTGACACATGGTTGTTCATCAACCCTATGTACGATAGGAAGAAGAATAGGATTTATCGCCAATTATTGAAAGCTACATAAACTTAGCGATTTACTACAATCCTCCATCATCCATCGACATAAGAGGCACTGGAAACAAGATTTTTGGGAAACACCGTTTTGGACGATCCTGTGATGACTTTTAACCCGTATGATAGACATCTCAACAAAGTTATTATACCTTCCCAAGCTTGTTTTCCTGTTTCAAAGTTAGGTTGGATTTGTAATTAGGTCCGATTGACTCTAGTTTGGATAGTAAGAAAAGTTTTCCATAAGTAGAAGATCTTTGTTAAAAAACTCGACCTGTCAATGAAGCTTTATTCGTATAAAATCATAAAATCTAGAATTAAAATAAAGACATTTTAATCAGCGACAATAAATCGCGATAGTTTTAATAAATCTTATGTTTAAGTATAAATTAATAACAGATAACATTCAGAATAATAATGTACTTTTGTAATGTTTTAGTACCTGGTATAATACTTAGTTGTTGTATTTAATAAAACCATTAGTATCACTTGTTATGTTCTTTTTATTTTACTTTTAGACTCAATCAATACAAATTACAATTACACCACACCATAATCCAAAACCTCTTGATGCCATCATTGACCATAGATTAAAGAGACTGTAGTGTTGTACATACACCTTACATCTCCTCTCTTTTACAAAAGTTACATATTAACTTAAAATTAAACATAATCACTAAGATAAGCAGGTTTCTTTATTTCTCTTCCTGATCTGCTATAACTAGAACTCTCTACAGATTCCTGTCCACTTGTTGTGGTATCATTATCATAAGAACTATTGTCAACTTTAATATTTACCTTATCCTCATTATTTTCATTTATATATGTATTATTATTATCATTTACATATGTTATGTCATCGTTATACATTCCTAAGTCTTCTACCTCTACCTCTTCTTTATTAATAATCAATTCCTTATCATTTTTACTTTTAATCAGATGTTTTCTATTTCTATCAATAACAGTTCCATTTTCAGTCAATAATTTATAAGAATTAGGTCTTTCACATTTACTTAATACTTCTGCATATGCCAATGGCTTACTATTCCCTGTTGTCACTACCACTTTCTGACCCTTGTCTAATTCTTGTAACTTCTTTACATTTTTATCATAATAGTACTTTTGTGTGTTAGAATTCTTATACAATTTATTCTGTATATATTTATTCATGTTACATTCATTATTTATATTAGGTAGTAAACCTTGAATTTTTCTGCCCATTAATAGTTCAGCCGGAGTCTGACAATCTAAATTTGTAATTGGTGTAGCCCTATACTCTAATAAAGCTAAATATTTATCTTTGCCCTCATAATCGGCTTTCCTAAATATATTTTTTACGGTTTGTATGTATCTCTCTGCAAGACCATTTGATTGTGCATGCAATGGACTACTGGTTACATGAATGAAATTCCAGTCCTTAGTAAATTTTCTAAATTTATAGTTAGAATAATTAGTTCCATTATCTGAAAATAATTTGTCTGGTATTCCATGTCTACTAAAAACAGATTTTAATGCGTCAATAGTGGATTCCGGTGTTAAATTACTTAAATATATAACTTCCAAATATTTACTAAAATAATCTACCACAATCAAGTAATTTTTGTCTTTATAATGAAAAACATCGGTACCCAGCATAGACCATGGTTTATCAGGCATTTCTCTAATTATCATGGGTTCTTTACAGTTCTTTTTCTTAAATCTATCACAAGTACTACATGACAAAACTTTATTTTCAATATCTTTTGACATGTTGGGCCAGTAAATACATTGTCTAGCCCTATTTTTACATTTTTCTACTCCTATGTGATTATAATGTATTCTATACAACATGTCCTGTCTAAGACTTTTTGGTACAATAATACAGTTGTTTTTAAATAGTAACCCGTCATATAAATACAATTGTTCTCTACATGTATAATAAGGCTTTAAATTATCTGATAAGCAATATAAATTTTCCGGCCATCCATTTTGTATGTACTGTTTTAACACCATCAATTCCTCATCTTTACTTGTTTCTTCTTTGAATAATTTATACTTATGTTCTGAAATTGAAAGGTTGCATTTTACTAAGCAGACTTGAGATTCGTATAACTCTTCTATAATATTATTATCTTTAATATTATCATTTTTTACATCTCTTGACAGTGAATCTGCCAATAACAGTAATTTACCAGGCTTATATCTAACATTAATGTCATATTTCTGTATTTGTAGTCTCATTCTTTGTAATCTTAAGGGTATTTCACATAAGGGCTTTTTGAATATATTTTCTAGTGGCTTGTGATCACTCTCTATTTCTACAGTCATTCCATAAATATATTGATGAAAACGCATGCATCCAAATACAATAGCTAGCATTTCTTTTTCAATTTGTGCATAAGCTTTTTGAGTACTTGTCAAGGCTTTTGATGCATATGCCACAGGTAAATTATTTTGTAACAATACTGCTCCAAGTGAATCTTTTGAGGCATCTACTGAAATTTTGCATTTTTTATTGGGGTCATAAAACTGCAAAACTGGTTGAGACATTAAAATACTTTTTAACTCACTAAATGCACTATCATGTTTGCCAGACCATTCCCATTCTTTACCCTTTTTAATTAGCTCTCTCAATGGATTACATACATGTGACATTGCAGGTATAAATTTGGATACATATGTTATCATTCCTAGCAATCTTTGTACTTCCTTAACATTTTTTGGTTTTTCTAAATTCAATATTGACTCTACTTTTTTAGTATCAGGTTTTATGCCTTCACTACTTAATATATGTCCTAAATAGGTTATTTCTGTAATTCCAAATTTACATTTCTTTAAATTAAATTGAATGCCATTTTGTTGGGCAATTTCCAAAACTTGTTCTAATATTTTATCATGTTCAGTTTGATTTTTAGCATGAATGATTATGTCATCAACAAATACTTCACAACCAGTAATGTTTTGAAAGATTTCACTATATTGCCTGTGGAACACTTCAGGTGCAGATGACAGACCATACGGCAGCCTTTTAAAACAAAATCTACCAAATGGAGTTGTAAATGTACATAATTTAGCACTGTCCTCAGATAATTTTATATGAAAAAATGCAGTTGAAGCATCTAATTTTGAAAATATTTTAGAACCTGACATTTTGGCAGAAACTTCTTCAAATGTTGGTAATTTAAAATGTTCTCTCTTTATGCATCTATTTAAATTACTTGGATCTAAACATACTCTTATGTTACCATCTGGTTTTCTTACAATGACAATATTACTTACAAAATCAGTAGGCTCAGTAATTTTTTGAATAATTTTTTGTTTCTCCATTTTTATTAATTCTAACTTTAATGATTCATGTAGTTTTAATGGTACACTTCGTGGTTGTGCTACTTTTCCTGTGCTGCCTTCTATTAATTTTATGTTATACTCAAAATTTTTTAGCAAACCTAATCTATTTTCATTAAATATGTTATCTCTATACTTCTTTATTAAACTGTCATATGTATAATTTTCACTTATTTTATTTAAATATTTTCTTTCTATTAAACCTAGATTTTTAACTGTCCTATCACCTAACACTGGGCACACTCCTTTATGATCAATAACTTGAAATTCAAGAGACACATTTTTGCCATTAACTAATTTACATATTATTTTTATTTTCCCAGTACATTTCAAAGGTGACCCATCATAGTTATTAAGATTAATATATGATCTATCCATTTTATGTTTTAATAGAAGTTTTTCCACTATTCTTAATGGTAGTACGTTACAATCACTTCCCGTATCAATTCTAAAATCTACTAACCTATTATTTATTTCCAGACTTTCAAATTGAGACCTGTCTTTAATCTCATTGATGCTGATTGATCCTAAGACATATTGATCTTCATCCACCACCTCTTTGTCGATAACCTGTATGGATTGACACAGTTTGGCATAGTGACCATATTTTTTACATTTAGCACACTTTTGTCCAAATGCTGGACATTTGAATCCATGCTCGTAGCCACATCTGGTACACTTTTTCTTTTTGCGTTTGTTAAATCCTTCTAGATCATTTCTATTTGTTTCTTGATAATTATGATTCTGTTTGAATTTTTCTTGTACTCTACTAATGTTGTTGTTTTCAGTTAATTTTTTCATATTCTTCAAAGCCATTTCCGTTGCTCTGCATCTTTCTACACATTGTTTTAAATCTAAATTTGATTCTTTGAGTAATCTTTCTTTAAGATTCATGTTCTGTATACCTCTGATAATCTGATCTCTAATAAGACTCTCTTTTAATGTTTCGAAGCTGCAATCATTTGCTAGTGTTTTTAACACTATGAGATATTCATCAAATGACTCCGATTCACTTTGTTCTCTTTGAAAGAACAAATGTCTTGCCATCGTTTCGTTTTTTATTGGTGTACAATACTTTTCAAACAGATCCATAAGTTGGTTCATTGTCCCAGTGTTTTCATTATATTCAAATGTGTTATATAGTTCTATTGCTTCGTCCCCAATAATATGAAGAAGTAAGGCAATTTTTTCTTCCTCGCTCATATCTTTTTTGCCAGAAGCTTTCATATAAAATGTGAATTTCTGTTTAAACTTTTTAAAGTTTTCTTTTAGATTTCCCGACGCCAACTGTAATGGCGGAGGTTGTCGTAGGTGCTCCATTTTCTATAATCTTTTCTTGCAATTCCTTTTCAAACCGACTGCGCCATATAATACTTAGTTGTTGTATTTAATAAAACCATTAGTATCACTTGTTATGTTCTTTTTATTTTACTTTTAGACTCAATCAATACAAATTACAATTACACCACACCATAATCCAAAACCTCTTGATGCCATCATTGACCATAGATTAAAGAGACTGTAGTGTTGTACATACACCTTACACCTGGTTAATAATATCAGCCATACCAGTGTCTTATTATGCAATAAAAAAAAACTAATTAATATTATGCGATTCAGTACATGAAACTCTGATCACCATTTAGTGACGTCAATGCTGTCAATATGACGTCACAAAATGGCGATCAGAGTTGCTCATTCATTTTTGAATCGCCTAAACGCATTTTTGATTTTAATAAATTATATTCATGTCTAGATACAGTTTAGCGACTAACTGTTAGACGCAAATTTTTTTCGACACATTGACAGGCTTAAACAGTCTGTCTAGACATAAATAATCAAAGTGCGTAGTAGGTATACAATATTAAAAATAAGGTTTTAAGCTTATTATGTCGACGTTACACACATTCTTTTTAGTGTTGAGATTTATATGTCGTTTTTAAACGTATTACTTTGTACATTTATAATAGCGGCGATCATATAGGTACTATGCGATTTTTAACAAATAATTATTGAAAAGTCATATCACAGAGAATTAGTGGAAAACTAGAAACATTATAACAGAGATGCTTAGCAGACAAGCTATCAAGATGTATTTATTACCTATAAACAATAGATTAGAAATTCAAGTATTTATGTTATAAAAAAATGTTTGATAGTCTTCTTGTTAAAAAAATATGAAGTCATTAAATACACGAAGGCAATTCGTCGCATGTCATTTTGTTATTATTAGACTTGCAAGGCAGGCTGAACAATAATACCTCGACGGTATGTTTATTACTTCCTATCTACTTCAGTTAAAATGCTCATTTTTCAGTGTACCTCTCGTTTGGTACCCAGAATTCCAATGCTGAGTCACATGTTCCGACCACTAGAACGCCATTCAAGTACCGTAACTGAAAATAAAAAAAAACAACGTCTTGACTATGACGAACAAGTTCTATGTAGGTGTAGGTACCTACCGACAACAAGTAACATTACAGAACAAACATTTGCGTGCCACGAGGGTTCGAACGCGCTAGCCTGTAGTGTAGGAGATGTATTCGACGACAGGATTGGCAGAAATTAATCTATCCCAATCTATATTAATAAGAGCCTTTGCACACCACGTTTTTTTAAGCGCTGACGAGTGACGACGCGCGTAAAACGCAATCAGGACGCTCAGCAAATGCAATACTGAAATCACTTTGTTAGCTTTGTACATGATCCTTGCGTTTGTATCGCTATAAATGCGCTGTAAAAGCGCGTTTGACGCGTTGCATCGCGCAGAAAACCGCCACCATTTGATGGTTCTAAGGTGGAAGGTTTCAGGTGGTCGTTCGAGACAACTATGCTTACGCTAGCCTTCGTACTGGTTTTAAAACAACGATTAAGAATAAAACAGAAAAAAAATAGCTTAAATTTTGGGTACACCCAATTCAAAACAGAAACGTGGTGGGCAAAGGCCCTACGCAAGACAAGACCTGATGATGATGTAGACAGGATAAGCAGCTTCTGAATGCGTTCGAAAACCCGAAAAATGCCGAATATGAGCTTGTGAACTGCGTGAACGACGCGCGGCGACAATTTTAGTGATCAGGTCGTTTTCGGAACCAGAAGTGCAAACATACCTACTTCCACTACTCATAAAAACATAGATATAAGTACCTGAGTTACGTCAAATGTACTACTCTTTACATTTGTATATTCTTGTGGAGGATAGCAGTTATACATAAATTTGATTTCTCCCCTGTCTGAACACACAATCATGTTGCCTTGGCTTTGATGACAGCCTGTTATCTTACTAGGCGGTTTTATTATAGGTGGTTCAGGCCATATTTCATGTGTTCGTACGTATGAGTGGTTTTCTGGATTAAATAGGTGAAGACAACCTTTAGAATCGCCAACATACAAGGCAGATGGACTCCAGCTAATACAAACAGGGTATGCTTTCTCAGTGGGTATCTTTACATCACTGAATAAGAGTTTCCCAGCTACTCTATCCCATACTGCCATAGTTTTATCTTCACTCAATGATGCAACCATATTATTAAATGTTTGAAGAGCTAGAACAGGTCCTTTGTGCGGTTTGTAAGAATAACTATAGCTGCCTCCAGTACGCGAGTCGAAAGACAATATTTTTTTGGAATATAATCCAGCAATAACTTCATTTTCAATAGTTACAACAGACAACGCAGACATACCACACCTGAAAAAAGAACAATTTAATTAGTTAGCATTACATTTTCATTTCGGAAATCTGAATAAACTTATAATATTTTAGACTTACAGGAATGTCTGTTTACATTCAAATCCGCTAGCTAGATCCCACGCTTTTACGGTGTTATCCCATGAAGCAGAATATATAGTCGTAGCCTTGTCTATGCTATCGGCAGCCAGATCCCACACCCAGCCAGCGTGTGCATCGAGCCTGATCTGCTTTGGCTTAGCAGCGGAAAATGAGGTGATGTTGTCGCTTTCGTGATGTGGGCTAATATCCAGAACATTCCATAAGGCCATACCGCGATCTCTACCACCCGACACACAGATTTCGCCATTCTGAAATGTTGGTCGCCATTATCAATTGGAGGTTTTTAATAATGGTTAATACAATATTTGCTGGCGCAGCTTCGTTTTGGTAACTGAGTGTACACTTTTATTTTTTTATAGAAATGCGGGTGGCTGATGGCGGTGATTACTTGCAAATTGCAGGCGTGTTTAGACTTTTTTTAAGGGGAAGAAGAAAAGAAAGTAGATAAGGAAGGAACAGGAGGGGCAAGTCTGCTATCTATATACCTATTTTATCAGAGCGTGATACTTCCCGGTCGAGGCGGCCCAACCGGGCTGAACCCAGCAAAGCCTCTTCTTATAATTTACATAATATAGTCGGGTTGGTCAGCCGATCGTTCGATAGAATGTAATATGTGTGGATCAATGAAAGACAAAAAGAGACCACTCAGTCTGCTCGCAGTAACATTATTGATTCAGAATGGCTCAGTTGGAGGACGAAGATGAGTTAGAATTAATCTGGGCGGCTATGGCGATCTAAAATAAAATCGAACAAGTTTCATCGAATCACCGACTTGATTGTTTCCTCAAACCAAATGCGGCATCGAATGTGGTCAACACTGTTGCCTCAGATAAAGGTTTAGGTAATTAATATTTATTTACCGCCAAATACCGTGTTATGCGTCATTTACGAGTTTCACCATGGAACTCGTAAATGACGCATAGAAAGTACTTAATTATAATTTCAACTTACATTAACTAACAGTACAGTATCCACTGAAGCAAAATGTACATCTTTAACGACAATATGTCTCATTGTGTCCTTAACATTGGTCCATTTTTTCATTTCCACGTTCATTTCTACACAAACTGATTCCCAATCCATTTGTGACTCCTCCCATATTTTCAAATTTGGCAATGTGGGGAAACAACCATTAATTTTACTATGAACCCAATATTTCCATAGATGATCGTCTGCTAATATGTCGTCGAATCGTTGACACACCTTACTTAAAGTGTGTTTTAAAAAATGTGCATCCAAGAATGAACATATTTTTAAAAGTATCTGTAAAATGAAAATATTAATCATAATGTGACTATTAAAGCATAAATTTAGCTTTTGACAAGATAAATAAGCGTGACCAGTGACCACTGATCATTAGTGATCAATATGTCTTGACTTGGTAACCGGCGATAAAATATTATGCTATGGTCCTAGTCCTTACCTCAACTGGCATATCCAATAATGAAGGTTTGT
Source organism: Protodeltote pygarga (assembly GCA_936450705.2). NCBI lineage: Eukaryota > Metazoa > Arthropoda > Insecta > Lepidoptera > Noctuidae > Protodeltote > Protodeltote pygarga. Next base: position 4,680,397 of record OW388249.2, on the reverse strand, counting down.
CACTATCGTACACGTCACAACTCTCTGCATTAGTTCCAAGTTCATTTTCAATATTAGTCAACTGATCCTTGACTGATTGAAGTATTTCACACATATCAGCTGCGCCTGCACCGCGTGATGGGGAAACCTGTACTTAAGTCATGGGATACCATATCATTAGTCATTCAAGGAGTGGCAATTACCTACTGCTTGAAGCCATTTTAGATCTTCCACTACAATGTAACCACAACAGGAACTGGCAATTCGTTTTAAGACTTGGAGAAACGGCTCTCGAAGCGAAAATGTAGCGGACGAACACTCTCTAAGGGGATCAAGAATGGATGCTGTTTAGGCTGAATTTAACAAAATCTGGAGCAAAAATTCGATGCGACGACGACGAAGTAATTATAATTGTTAGATTCGTAAAATCAGCCGCCTCGCCTCGCCTTGCGGGGCTGCCACGCGAGGCAGCCGCGCGTCCTGAGCCAATTTTTTCGGTTTTTGTCGATGCTCAAAGACGCCTCAGTAGGATTGCCGCGCGTTTGCGTCATGGATAAAGATTAAAGAACAGTGTCTTAAATTATTACACTTATATGATGAAGACTACTTTAGAGTTAGGACGCGCAATGTCCTGATTTTACTAATAGAGGACTAAGAAAATATGCGTGGACTTTACAGACCAATGCTGCCTCACGCGGCAATCGTCCGAGACTACCTGCCTCGTAAAGCATTCAAATCATTGACGGCAGAAATTCATTTTAGGCAATTTTTATGTGTGAAAGCCGATCAAACTGATATTTTTGCTGAAACTTTGTAATATTTATTCTGTGTAACTGGTATTTTGCGATTTTTCATAATTATATTCAGTGATTTTATATCTTCAATGTGTTAGCGAGATAGCGGTTAAAGCTGCGGCGCGACCGCCGGCGGCGGCGTCGGAGCCAGTCGGAGCCACAATTAAAAATAATAATTTGTTTGGTCACTCATTGATTTTTAATTGTGTCGCGTTGTACATGGCGCGAAAAATGCAAAGATAGCTGACAATTTCCAGACAAGTAAAATAAATAGTGTTTGTCGATCCCACTCTAAAGAAGTTATCTATACCTATTACATATATTATCTATTATAGGTTTAAGTACAAATAAATAAAATTGAAGTATCTGTTTCTAATGTCGAAATATGTTCCAGGCAATCTTCTAAACGGCTGCACCGATTTTGATGGGACTTTCATTAGCAGGTAGCGAACTTTATAAGGCGTAACTTAGGCTAGTTTTAATTACCTACGAGATTATTTCTTTCGGATACTGCACCAAAAAATAATCTTCATTTGGTATAAAAATATATTTGAGGGAATGTTTGAGGGGCACTTTTTCTGGCAAGTTTTAAGTCGATTTAAGAAAAACATTAGGCTTTTTTTGGCACCCACATTATAAAAAGCCTGCACCAAAAAAAATCGCGATGGGGCGACGGCCTAAGGCGCCAAATTTGCGGGGACGCCGAAATCTGGAGTCTCCTGCCCCCCGTGCTCCATACCCTCAATACTGTGCTACGCCAGCAAAAATTAACACTTGGATCCAAACATTTTTACAAATTTTTGATAACTACTAGCCTCCACCTAGCCTGCGGTTCTACTCACATAGCATGTTGACAAATTGTAGTGTAAATAATGTAATGTAATGTAGTGTAAATTCTGATGTATACCTAAGCTATATTACTGTAAAGTTTCATCAAAATCTGTTCAGTAGTTTTTGATTTATCCATGCATCCCATAATCCACCCTCACAAACTTTCACATTTATAATATTAGTAGGATTTTTCGTCCTAATTTTTCAATAAGCTTTCGTCTTTCATTCATCTCTATTTATAATATTAGTAAGATTTGCATAAAATATGTCATAAATAAAATAAACTTATGGTAGCTTCATCAACATAAAAAAAAATTATACTCTTAATAGGTAGGTACTTTGCTTGAGTTAAAAATTCACAAAAATAAAAAAATCTAAAATGCGCGGAAAACATAATATACTTTTACTACTACATTTTCATCAGACTTGGTTTATCTGAATTTGTTGTGAAACAAATGAATACAAATATCTATACATATTAGGGACCCCACCAGAAGGCGTGCGGCTCTATATGTGAATTTGCTGCCCAAGTGAGTAAGTAAGTGCGAAAGATTCTTTGTCCAATAACAAGTGCAACAAAAACAAAGCTCAAAGGCCTTCACGTCACACCTTATAAGGAAATTCAAGTTTAGAAATAGGATTCTATGCGCCAGGATGACCGTAAATATAGGTGCAATGCGTAAACAAAGAACATTTATTTTGTTTTGATTGCCTATTATAATATGCAGGTAACTAAAAAGAGTAAACAAATAGGTTTTAATACAACTTGGAACCATATGTATTAAGTAATTGAAAGTTAGATATATTATATTACCGTTCCGTCCTTATGAACAATACAATATTACCAATTATTATGCAGTCACAAATTTTAGATCATAAATGTCTTGGATCAAGAAGTACAATTTTAAAACAAAACAGAAAATATACAAGTCACACACGACGCAGAACTGTCAAAGTGTCAAGTTGTCAATGTCAACTTGTCAAGAATCAAGAAGTTTTTTTTTTATGGTATTTGGCTTGGATGCAAAGTTCTTTAAGCCTTTTTGGGAGGTTTAGGCCCCGATTTTAGTCTCTGGCAGGTTGGCTTGACGTTTTTATAAATGTGGCAGTTTCTGGCAGTATTGCCCTTAAGTTATGATGTTGGTCCACCGGTTACTCCGTGATTAGTCGGCCAATTTGTGTAATATTTGATAATTTTGTGTATTTTTTTGCATTTGAAAACCATTTTTTTTTAGGTCATTCGTCATTCGATTCAGATGAATTTGATGACGGGATGACCTTTTTTTTTAGGTATTTCGATAGGAAAACAGCCTTTGGCACTTGGCAGGTTTTCTTACGTTAGTGGGGCAGGATTTCGTATTTGTAGATGGTCACCCTGATCTTGGCATTTGACCACATTTGACATTTTAACCATCACATAATAATATCAAAGCCAGTGAATTGTGTTTGGATTTGTTTGATTTGAAACGAAAAGCTAAGCATTAATAATACACCATATAAGTGAATCGATTACTATAAATCTGTTCAGAGCCATAATAATTTTGTTGCTGAAAAAACCCGGATCCCTGAGTGCTAGCAAAAGAACGTGTTCTTGTCAATCTTATAGTTCAGTAGAATTCGCTGAAAAGTAAGTAAAATATTAAGTTCGTTATCATTCCATTTTTCTTAAAAAAGTTAGACTTGTTTCTAATAAAATGGAATTAGAAAAAGATTTAACTAGCAAGTTTTTAAGCGGCGAAATGTCTTTCGCTGAATATTCTAATGAATGGTATAACATTGATGATGAGGAGGATATAGATGATGTAAGTAAAAAAAATGATGATGAATCATTGATTTTAACTGGCAAAAGCGGTCAAAGACGACGGAAGCACGGGCGATTGCCGCCAGGCCTTCTGGGTCTGATGGGTGAAGCAAATCTACGTTTTGCTAGAGGCGATAAAGATACTGCCGAAAAAATGTGTCATGAAATAATAAAACAATGTCCAACAGCACCAGAGCCATATCAGACATTGGCACAATTATATGAACATGATAGTGAAAAGTCTTTGCAGTTTGGCTTGCTAGGAGCTCACCTAAGCCGTCCAGATGCTGAAGAGTGGTTGAGGCTTGCTGCTATATGCAAACAAAGAGGTGATGTGAGACAAGAAATGATTTGCTATACGCAAGCCATTGCAGATGATGCACGTAATTTAGAAAGTCATTTGAGAAGAATAGAGCTTCTGGATCAATTAGAAAATATCAAATATCCAATTCAAACCATGCATATAACAAAACTAAAGTGTTACCATAAGCTAGTAACCTCTTTGCCTTCATCAGAACAAGAAACAATTATGAAATATGCTAAATTGGCTGTAACACAGTATCATAATAACAATGAAATGGAAAGAGCCCTTGCAGTTATGTCTTCAGCTTATAAGAAATGCCCAACACTTTTTACTTTGCAAGATATAAATATATTTTTGGAGTTGCAGATTGGTCAAAAACTATATCAAGAATGTATAGAAGTATTTGTTGCAAGTGCTGGAGTTGAAATTGAGGCTGAAATACAAACAGTTAAAAATGCTGATGGTGTTATAGAGGAGCAAACTAATTATTTGAATTGTACTATTCCAAATTCTTTGCCCATAGATTTAAAAAGCAAGTTATTAGTGTGTTTTATACATCTCGGGGCTATTCATTTAGTCCAAACGTTGCTTACTGATTTCTTGTCTAATGATGTAGAAAAGGCTGGAGATTTATATATGGACATAGAAGAAGCTCTTTCTTCAACTGGATATCATGAATTAGCCATACAACTTCTGGAGCCTTTAGTAAGAAATAACAGTTTTGATCTTGGAGCGGTTTGGCTTAAACATGCAGAATGTTTATACAAGTTAGGCAGAGAAAGTGATGCTATTAACTCCTTTTATAAAGTGTTGAAACATGCACCACAACATCCTGATGCTAGGAGACAGTTATTCTCTATTCTTGAGAAAAAGGGACGTATTGATGAAGCTTTGCAAATGTTAGAGCAAGATTTTAAGTATGTAGTCAGTGCAAAAATTCTTTATGAACAATGTTTAGCTTTGAAGAAATACAACAAGTGGCTTAAATATTTAGAAGTAGGTGAAGCATTACTTTCTAAGACATTTGTTCGATTTAGCCATCAAGAAGAATTAAATATGGCATGCAAAGTACGATGTGGAATTGAACTTATCCACAACTTTCGTACCATGCGTGGAGAAAGCCAATATCATGAAAATGATATTCACTTTGATGAAGATGAAACATTTAAATTCACTCCGCAACAAGAATGGGACTTTTTTGTTGATTTATTAAGTACTGCATGTAAATTTAAACAATATTTTACAATGCAAAGATTGACATTTGGTGCCCTAATGTCGAAAAATTTGACTTCACATCGACTAGACATAGAATTTTACTGTTTCCAAGCGTGTCTTATGGCTAAGGATAACCAAAATGGTTTTCGGTTCATAAGAGAGTTAGCTCAGAAGTACTCAAGTTCTCGCTCATGGAATTTATTAAACCTGATTATTAATTACATTCATAGAAACACACATTCAAAATTCTTATTTAGATTGTTTCAAAGAGATAGTAATAATATTGTCAAGAATCTTTTTTTAGGTAATAACTTCCTTATTTCAGGAAGATACCTGGTTGCATTGAAATATTACTTAGAATATCAAGAAACATGTAGAGATCCCTTATCTGCATTTTTGATTGCTGTAACTATTTTGGTAATGGCAGCACAAAGAACTGTGGATAAGCATCACAACTTGATTCTCCAAGGAATGGCTTACATGCAAATCTATAGGAACTTAAGACAATGTGAACAAGAAATCAATTACAATATGGGAAGGGTTTATCAAATGTTAAATATTAACAATCTTGCTATTGAGTACTATGAAAGAGCTCTGGCTTGTGAGTACGTTACGAAATGTGATAAACATGGAGTGATAGATCTAACAAGGGAAACTGCCTACAATTTATATTTGCTCTACAAAGACCATTCTCCTGTAATGGCTAGGAAATATTTGTTAAAATACCTTGTTATTTAATAAATACATTAGTTTTAACATTTACAAACAGTTTGTGTTTCAGTCACCTGTCCTTTAGAGTATTTTTCAAAAGAGCTAGTACCTTGTTACAGTTTGAAGAGTTGATAAATCAATACAAGAAATAGTGTCACCCAAAGCCAATCAGTGCGATTCCTTCAGTGATGTATTTTTAAGACTGAACCGAAACCTATAACTGCCTGCTTACTCTATCATCATTAAGGATTTGATTATGTCACTATTTTTTGTCTGATTTTTTACTTATGTTATTTGTTTTAGGAACCCTTTTGATTGATTAGTTTGCTAAGACTCATGGCCAATGAAGTTACACCAGCCAATGATGTTAGGTTTGAAAAGCTGTGTAATCTTTTGGACCAATTGCACAAGAAGAAAAGGCAAAAACAAGAACAGGATAAAATTTTGGGAAATTTCATTAATGATTTTAAATTGACTGCATCTCAAATAATAGGCAAAAAGGTATACTTATCATATTTATAATTTTTATTTAGTACCCTGTAAACACATACATTACGATTTACAAGAATCAGGGGTTGTAGGTACATAAATAGGTATAATTCAATATACCTAAGTATAAAGAAAATCGAGGTCAATTTGTCCAATTTTCGAACTTCAGTCGAGCAGTCAAGGGTCGAAACTTTTAAATATGAAATTGGCCTGTGACCTTACTGTGACTTATCTGCCAGTCTCAAAGGAGATTTGCCAACTAAGCAAGATATAATGCACAAGTGTGTGTGCAAACCATAGAAATATAAGTGCAAACACATGTATAGTCCGATATGACGGCAATTCGACAAGCCCGTAGAGAGATCTAGTCACGACCGACAGCTTTACATGCTTTACAAATCCTCTTGGACCCTCACAAAACCCATCAGTTAAACTGCACTGCAATTTCAACACTACTGCCCTGCTACCACCGACCTGTTCTTATCTCTGTAAGCGTACGCGTAGGTCAGTGAGAAATGTGCATTCTGTTTTTTCAGAATCCCAGTTTTTTTCCGATCTTAAGGCTGCTGTTACCTAAACTCGATAGAGAAAGAAGTGCATACAACTTAAAGGAAAGTAAATTGGGAGTTTTATTGGTAAAAGTTTTATCACTTTGTAAACAGTCGCGCGATGCGCAGAAATTACTAAACTATAGGTCAGTCAGTAATTCTCAGGATAGTGATTTTGCTGGAGTAGCATACTTTGTTCTGAAGAGTAGACTAAGCCCAAAAGCAGACAATTTCAGTGTGGGGGACATCAATGACATCCTTGATAGAATCGCGTATGCCGAAGTTGGAAAAAAGGCATGTAAGTATATTATAATATCATGGTAATTAGACAAAGAAAATGGTAAGTTTACAATATCTCCACTACTTATTACGGCTATATTAGCTCCCAAACATTTATCGGATAGGTACAGTTAGGTAGTCTAACTATTAAGACTAAAGTTAGCTTTATCAGTGAGTGAGTAGAACTCAAATAGGTAGGTATTCCAAAAACGATGGTAACAGAGAATACTATATATTCATACATTGATTTTACAAGTCTAAGTTTGGGCTACTACTGAAACCGATTTATAAGCCCAATAATACTGTCTGAACTAGCAATCGAACTCAGACTTCATGTCAACAAAAAAGTTGATAACTTCATTAAGGCTGAATTTCGAATAGTAAGTTATATAGGTCGTACATACATATTCGCCAAGGAAACTAAGCAGATTACTGTGGAACATATTGATTTAAGAAACTTATATTAATTTGCTTTTTAAAAGTGGCTCAATAAAGGATTCTCTAATTTTATCATTTTCATGGTGGAATGTCGCCCAACGTGGGACTTTCATTTAAATCAATTCATTATACTGTTTCGCAAGATAATTGTTATTAATTAACAATATGATAGAATTACTATGTAGGTTCATGTATTGTTTAGATAATAATATAATGTCCTCCTGACCGAATTTCGGTCACAGCGGCCAATCTCAACGGAGATTAGCCATCGACGCGGGAGATATTATAGTGCACAAATGCACACAGGTGCAGGTGCACTCTCTATTCCCTCACTCTCATAGTCCGATGGGACGGCAATCCGACACGACCGGAGAGAGATCAGGCGCAGGGCCAACAGCTTTACGTGCTTTCCGAGGCACGGAGTAAGTGATAATTAATTTATAAAACGCACATAACTTACAAAGAGTCAGAGGTGCGCGCCTTGGGTTCGAACCTGAGACCTCTGACTTACCAGTCAACGGTCAACACCGTTAGGCTATCACGACTCTCTATTGTTGATTGTTTAGATACTAAGTATCTATCCCTGAGGTTGAATGGTAGATAATGCCTTAATGTCCGCCTTATGTACCATCTATGAATGTGAAGTATAAGTAGGTAAATAACAAACATTAGTGATATGAAGTAATAACGTTCATTCAAAGCTTTTTTGTTGGTTTTATTGCCGATTTGTTGAATAGGTACCTACCGTAGCTATGAAACATTCGAGTATGATTTAAGATTAAGTTTAGTGTTTAATCACTCTCCTTCTTTTCAGCTGTACTTGATGACATGTTTAGTCATGTTATTAACAAGGTTAGCCCAGACCAACTAAAATGGTTTCTCAGGTTTATTATCAAGGACTTGAAGCTTGAGTTCGGTAGCAATCGCATACTGGCTTTATTTCATCCTGATGCTCCCGAATATTTTGAAAGTTGCGGGCTTTTATCGAAGGTAAGTTTGAGTAGGTATTGTCATTTTGATACATACTTAGCTATAAGTCAAAGCGGATACAGGCTGGCGCTGATAACGATCTTTTTTTTTAAAAAACATATCCATTTCAAAATGCTTTTTGATGCACTTCGTGATGAACGTGTAGGTAGGTATATAACTTCCATAACTCCTTCCCTGTCGCGCCTTCGTCCCGCATTTGTAGCGGTCGTGTCGAAGCGATGCGAAACGACGCGAAGCAAATTCCCGCGTCATCGCACAATTAATGGCTGAATGGCTTAGGTGTAGCTTTGAATATTCCATCAATGTCGAATTTTATGCCTGAGTGTAGTATTTTCAAAATTCATTTTGAAAATATGACGATTTGTTAATAATTATTCTGCTACACAGACCATCTGATAGCTAGTTGGACGTTTTGCTACATTGACATTTTGCTAATTAGACTTAGGTACCTACTGCTCATTAGACGTTTTAGCTATATCTACTTAGTTAGACTTTCTGATCAGGAGGGATAGGTATTTATTTCTAAAACGAGTTTCAATTAATCGCATACTCATTTGAAGGTGTGTGAAGAACTAAGTGATGGCGACGCTCGACCCCTAGAGCTTGGAATCCAGCTGTTCCTAGCAGTAAGTCCGATGCTTTCGGAACGACTTGATGTCAAATACATAACCAGCCAACTGTCTCCAAATAAAACTTATCAGATTGAAAATAAGTTCGATGGTGAGCGATTCCAGGTACTTATTTTATGAAACAATACTTTATTCATTTATATAAAATAATTATCGACATTAAATTTTCATATAGGGACCTACTTTTCCTAATTGTGTTTTACAGGTTTAAGATAGTTTACAAATCGTCGCTGATATACCTACTGCAATACCGCGTAACTAACAAAAGACATCAAAGCCTAGCTTAGATGTGGCAAGTTATACAGAAGAACGAAATTTTTTATAGACTCACGCCTGTATTCCCCAGAGGGGGTAGGCAGAGGTGTGCAGTACACCCACGTTTCGCCGGCTATGTTATAAGTCCCATGTAATTGGGGGCGAGCCTATTGCCATTAACCGGGCACAATTCCAGACTCCGTGCTGCTACTGAGAACTTCCTGATGGAAAACCCAATAACATTTTGCCCGACCCGGGGATCGAACCCAGGACCTCGTGCTCAGCAGTCGCGCTTGCTACCACTAGACCAACGAGGCAGTCAAGAACGAAATTAGAAGCTAGAATTAACACAAAAACGTTGATTTGGATTCGGTGCTATGCTAAGGGGGTCTCATATTAAATTGCTTCATTGTAAGCCTTGGCACCGGCTCCAAAACGAAGAGAAAGACAAATATTTTTCTTTTAATAAAATATTTTACTTGCTTAATTATTTTTTAATGCGTAATAAAATATTGTAATTGGTATCTTATTTTCTTGTTATAACAAACAGATACACATGGAAAATGGAAGATTTGAATATTACTCAAGAAGAGGTTTTTCCTTCACTAGTAACTATGGAGGTAGTTATGACTCTGGACTCTTGACTCCATTTTTGAAAGATTGCTTCCAACCTGATGTGACCAGCTTTGTTCTAGACGGTGAGATGATGGGCTGGCATAAAGAATATAAATGTTATGGGTCAAAAGGTACGTTTAGATAGTTAATGTTTTTTTTAATAAGCACCTTTGTTTAAAAAAATAGTATAGTTCAGATATCGTTATGAACAATGCTAGGTATTACTTTAACAATTTTTTTAGCATTATTACGCTCACCAATTATAACTAAAATATTGCTAAAACAATAGAACAGGGGATCGCGTTATTTTTAAATGTACAAATGCTTGGTGTTACGTTTTCGTTGCTCCTTTGCAGGTATGGCTTTTGATGTTAAAAAGATAACAGAGAACTCAAAGTTTCGTCCATGTTTCTGCGCATTTGACATTCTCCATTTCAACGGTAGAACTCTTGTTGGACCTTCTGAGAAAGGAGGATTGCCTCTCAACGAAAGACTTCATATCTTGGATAAGATATTTGTGAACGTACCTGGAGTTATACAGCATAGCGAAAGACAGATAGTTAAACAAAGGTAAGAGTCTTCTTCTTCTTATCGTATGGTTGATGAACAACCTGTTGTCAGAGTTTAAACCGCCCGTAGGCCTAGGACATGGCTTTACACACCATTGAAAAAGCACGTAGTTATACGTGGTTATATAGTGAAAAAGTATATAGTAGCGTATGTGAAGTCTGCTACAATATAGTTTTAAAATACATATTACATTTACAAATAAATCCAATCTAAACGTGTTAACTAATACATTTCAGAAAGACTAGAACTGTTGAAAAGGTTGGTAATAAAAATATATAATATTGTCAAGGAAACTTAAGTTTTTTGTATATATTTTTGTGATTTTTGCACAACTACAAAACAATTACAAAAATACCGTAGACAATTGAATAAAAAAAAATACTATTTTCATCTAGGATGATTGCGCCTGACGTACTGGATGCATTGAACAAGGCTATCGAGAACCAAGACGAAGGAATAGTGGTCAAAGATGTCGACTCCTATTATATTCCCAACCGACGCAACGCTGGATGGTACAAAATTAAACCAGAGGTAAAAGTTCATTACACCTGATATAATAACATCCTCTTTTTTCTGTACTAGGTCAGTCTTTTTCTAAGCCAGGGGTATCATTTGCGTTTGCTAACCCTGTGCTTCATGGAAAGGGAAGAGAGATATAAAGGGGGATTATTATGAGAGGAAGGAATGAAATTCCGGTGCTTTTACTGACCATACGAGCAACGAAACAAGTGTACACTTACCCTTACGAATACTGTTATTTCATGCCGATATTCTGTGAGAGGGTGAATGGTTGAGCTGGCTCATTCTTGATGTTGGTTTCCACCACTAAACTTAACTTTTAACCAGTAGGTAATGTTTAAACGGTACCTAGTTACAAGAAAAATCAATTATAAGATACTTAATATTTTTTTTTATTGTTATGAAAAAGACAAGTGTTTAACTACTTACGTGGGTATGGTGGTAAGCGGTGTGGTGGATTAAGATGGAGCACACGTTTACCTAAATCAAAAGGACGGAAGGAAGGAAGTTTGAATACCTTCCCACTTCCATCCAGAACCCCTCCATATACATTTCCTCGAACATTACTCCGGGTCACGACTAAGTCGCTTGGTGGTAAGGCTTTGTCCGGTGGACGATAACTAGCGACGGCCGAAGCCTCAGCTTAAATGTTGATCGCTGCTAGTTTGTGACCTTTGACTTATCATTACTCATTAGTCGACATCGAGCAAGACCATAAGAAATTTAAGTTACTGTTATATATTTCACCTATTCCTATATTTTAGTATACAGAGGGTACTATGAGCGATTTGGACCTTGTGATAATTGGGGCCGACGAAGCCGCGAACAAGAGGCAAGGCCGCGCTAAAAGCTTTGTAGTAGCATGCGTTGACAAACGAACAGGTAACTGACATTGCTTTTTTTTTGTATTGAATCAGAAAAATGAATTATCGGCTCGCTAACATTTTTTTGATTGTTACACCTCGACGCACTTTCGGGTTGCACTAGGGCTTTCAATTCAAAATTCCATAATTTTGTAGCTCCTGAGTTTCGGAGCGATTTTTGCTAATTTCCAAATCCGGAGTTGAAATGGAACATTGGAGTCGAAACCAGTTTTCAATAAACTATCTCCTTTTTCTGCAAAATGTATTTACCTATAAGAGGAAAGTACCAAGTAGGTACCTATGTCGGGCATGACTCGTGTGGTCGCTTATAGTATAGCACTATTCGGCAGTGCTCGGTTCGGTTCAATCTGCCTAGTTAACTATTATCATTTTTTAAAAGGAGTAACAGTTCCGCGGATCAGTTCCATAGTAGGACGACACGAACGAGCCCCCTTGGTCCGCCAACAGTCCACTAGTGCTGAGGCCTGACGTGCTGGCTTATCTTATCTGCCTTTGATACCTGTGCCCAAACTTCAATCAAAATTAACATATTATTTTTCCGTGGCAGGTGAAACCTCAGAGCGTTGGGTATCTGTGGGGCGCGTATCTACCGGACTCTCATTCACTGAACGTGAAAGCTTATGTGCAACACTAGAGCGCCACTGGACTCTCTATAAACGGATACCACCTCCGTCTAATCTCATATTTAACAAAGAGAAACCAGATTTTTGGGTACTGCCGGAGAACTCTGTCGTTTTAACGGTAAGGTGTTCAATTGTTCATATAAAACTTGTTTAATGCTGCCGTATTACCGCCAGGCTAGCTGTCTAGACTGGCCTATTAAGCTTAACCGCTTGGCATAGGTACATGGTAAGATGAGGGAGAAATTACCCAGCTCTTCCAGCATGCAATAACGATAAGTAGGTATTTATTTACCAACAAGTAGATACCTATGGTGTAAAATGTATAACTTCCAACTTGACTTACCAACCTGTCAACCTTGTCAACCTGTACCTATACCTATTACCTACCTATTAAGTATGCATATAAAAACGACGCTCAACTTTCTTTTTTTTTTTAGATTCTTTTTTAAATTTTGCTACACTACTACGTACCCGTACGGATCAAATATTATTTATGTGTAAGAAATCAATGTAATTAGTTTTACATGATTTAGGTGCGTGCCTCAGAACTAATTCGCAGTTCGTCTTTCGGCGCAGACTACACGCTTCGGTTCCCGCGCATCACGCGCGTGCGCGACGACAAGCCCGTGAATGACATCATTACGTTGACAGAATTTCAACAACTTAGCGCTGTAAGTTACTATAACCATTGCATATTTTTTTTAATTAACCCTTTTTTAATGACCCAGGAATGAACCGGGACCTCGTGCTCAGCAATTGCACTTGCGACGAGACGCGACGACACTAACAAGGCAGTCTTATGTAATTTCCAATTGATGAAAAGTGTTACACAGCACGAGCTTGATAATTATAGTTTATTTGAATATTTACCAAAAAATGCGATGGTAATATTTGTGAGCATATTTTTTTCTTGCAGAATAAAGGGCCAGTGGCAAAGTTAAGTACAAATCAAATAAATGGAGATCAAATATGTGAAATAAAAACACGAGCGAAGCGCAAGATGCAAGCGCCGCAAGTCGCCGAACAATTCCAAATTATTTCACGCGGGGACACTGAAGTTGAGGCGGCTCCAGTGTCAAAAGCACTGCTGGGAAGAAAGCTGTACATACTGTCAGAAGATGACGATTTTAAACGACCAGATATGATCAAGGTTATAGAGTCGCATGGCGGGAAAGTTGTCGCGAATCCAGGTAAGACTTACAAGTTACAAAACTTACTTAGTTTACTTAGTAATGTAGTTACCTACTTATTACATTTTTAGCTTTGCTAGGTCGGATATTAAATCTAAATCGCAAAGGGCTCCCTCTATTACGCCGCACAAGGGGTAGATGTCACTACCGTCAGGAATGGTTGAATGTAGAAAAGAATTTCGATAGCACGAGCAGAATTATAAATAGGCCAGTTGGCAGAGCGGCTAACACTGAAACGATCATCTTGAAATTTTGCATATACGTTGTTTGCCAGAAACGGATATAAGTATACCTTTCGTCCCGAAAAAAAAATACAGTTTCCAAGGAGAATAACAATACCGTCCTTATGGTAATAGATGGCGCCACGTGTTGGCTACAACTTATCAACATACTACACGTGCGAAGCCGGTGGCAGCTAGTTATAAATATATTATGTTCTAAGAGATCGGTAGTTGGGATGTTTTCCCAAGGCGCCACAGTGTCAGGTTCTCGGCCACTCTAGTTCATGTTCCAGTAGGTAGCAAGTTGTTAGTAATGGATGTGTGAGCAAGGTGCGGATACCTGGTGCTGCGTGGCGGGCCGCCTGACGAGCCGCGTGCGCGACGTGCTGGCGGCGGGCCGCGTGGACGTGCTGAGCGCGGCGTGGCTGCGGGGGCTGGCGCCGGCGCCCGCGCGCGTGCGGCCGCCGCCGCAGCACATGCTGGCGCGCACGCCCGCCACGCGCCGCGCGCACGCGCGCCACTACGACGCCTTTGGAGACAGCTATACTGAGTTCACTGACGAACTGACTTTAAGAAAATGCTTCGACAAAATGGAATCCGATGTAAGTCAATGAAGTAGAACAAGTAGTTATGTGATAATCACGCTTTTTATTCTTCTGCTTTTTCTTCTTAGGACTTTATGTGGTAAGCGACGCGGTGCGGGAACATTATTTCCACTATACTGCACCGAGGGATACGTTTAACGGACTGTTTATAGCTTGAACATTAATTATCAATCATGGTTGTTGTATTGACTCACTAGAGTCACCTAACTTACCTATTTATAATCTTTATGGATTTAGAATAATAACGGCAAACTCAAGCAAAAATATTTTTCATTTACAGGTACAAATTTATCTGACAACTCAAGAGATCCTAAACTTAGAGAAAGAGATCTTTGGTGTAAATAATCCATACTCGTTTCTGCGTTCCTGCTCCATACATTTCACAAACAAAGACAGTATAGTTTCAATATTAGCCAAAATGTACGGAGCCACTGTATACGATTCGCCTACTAATAACTGCACACATGTCGTGGTACCTGACACTATTCCAAAGTCGGAAATAGACAAACTAAGAAATCAAACCAAAGCCCTGATAGTGAATGAAGATTGGATAGATGCCTGTTGTTCACAACAAAAATTGGTTCCAGAAACCACGTTTATGAAATAAAATATAGTTTAAAAACTAAAACCCGACTACTTAAAATCTCAAAACAAGCTTCTTAGATTTGAAATAAACCTTTACTTTTTTAATTTTTAATAGGTGTATTTGGAGGCCACCAAATTTACAAAGTAGGTAGGTATTTACCCTTAGAAGAATTATAATCTTAGAGGAAAAATTTCGCCGTTGTCATTTCTTCCAAGCCTATAATACATTAAGGCCTCCGACTACAGAATTTTATTTCAAATCTAAGAAGCTTGTTTCTAGATTTTAAGTAGTCGGGTTTTAGTTATTAAACTATATTTTATTTTAATGATTTTTAGTGGTAAAGGAACCAATAGTTCTTCTACTACCCGTAGTTCTTAATTATTAGGTAGATTTCTTTAACTGTAAACTTCGGTTCAAACCTTTATTCAATGTCATGTATTATTTAAATTAAATTTATTTCATAGGTATTGTCCGCGACTTCGTGCTATTAAAACATGTCCTCGTATATTTCGTAGAAGTTTAAATATTATATAATATATGAAATGTTTTTTGTGGGATATCATCAAAGATAGAGTATATTTAACTTAGTTCGAGGAAGTAAGTAACATGGTAGAAGTAAGTAACATTATGGAACGCAATAAAGAATTGAGAATTGAGAATTGGAGTTGATAATACCTACCTGCTCTAAAATCCTGAAATTATAAAATTACAATTAATTCCCAATTTTGAGCTTTGAATACATTTGAACTAAATTATTATAATGATTATGTTTTTAGAGTTCGGTAATGGATAATGTAATACTTAAGTAGTTCGGTACTAAAACTGTTAAATTAATAAGCTTTAGTTTACCTTCATACAAAATTAATTCTAATAAAAACTATAGGTAAAAATCCAGTCCATGTTTATAAAATCCCGGAATTTAATTGTTATGTTTACGATTCCGGGATTTTAAAGAGGTATTTTTAACTCTATGTAACTTACTTCCACACCAACGCAACGCCATCTAGTTATAAAAAAAAATCTCATTTAATTAACATTAATTTAAAATTTATACATAACTTAATAGGCAGTTTAATGTGTAGAAACTTTAATTTAATTACCTAGTAAATATTTATTGTTATCACGTTTTCAGATTGTATGCAGTGTTATAAATGTTATAATGTACATATAGGTATTTATGATAGTCGTAACGGGTAGTTAGATGCCTAATATTCTAAGAAGTGGTCCAGAATATATAGATAATATATTCATATTCTGAATGTGCTTATCAAGACCTTGCATTTGATATCAAACACGATAAATTTACCTTAACTTTATTTTTTTCGAGCCGACTAATTTATTTTTAAAATCCACCATATTTGTTTTTACGAGATTTCATATATCCTATAACCCGCAGACCATTAAAACGCATCGATAGACACCTTATTTTTTTTAAATTACAATAAATAGTTTAGGAGCTACGAGGGAACAGATGAACAAACTTACATACAATACATAGACTGCTAAAATCATAACCCTCCTTTTTTTGTAGTCGGGTAATTAAGAGGAAATTGAAAAATATGAGCGGGACTTAAATCGGCGACACATGCGGGTACCATAAGGTTATTACACCTATCAGAATAAAGAAACGGACATCACGGCTGTCAAATGAAACCGAAACTGAATAAGTACACTTGTGTGCGTATCACAGTAAATTGTGTTATAACTGTTACATGGGCGGTAAGTACACAGTTACTATTAAAGGGATATATTGGCCCAACGGACATTAGGAATTGTCGTACCGCTCGTGTGATGTACAATGTTACAATGTGCAAGGAAATAAACAACGAGCAATGACGTATATAAATAAAATTCAAAAATGAAGGGTTCGTACTGCGCATTACGGCCCGCTTTTCTTACATGTAATAGCACTGTTTACGAACAAGACTGATGAAAATTATTACTGCTATTACAAGTTATTTACCTATACATTTATAACTTTGCAAGTGTGCTAGTAAACATATTTGCTTATTTTTGTAAAGAAATTGTACAGTGTGAAATTATGATGTGTTTATGAAAATGTACAATAAGTGTTAATTGTGTTTTATGGAAATAAATTTATTTATTTTTTAATTTCCTTTTAATTTTCTAAAGCGCTTCATGGATCCGGATACAGACGTAACATAAATAAAAAAATTGTATGTGATTAGAAAAGGATTGGTACGGTTCGGTGCATAGTAACTTTAACACTGAGTTCTATTATTTAAAAAAAACTGTTAACAGACATTATCAAGGCGTCTCTTTTAAGAGAATGTAGAAAGGATACTTGAAATTTGATGAGTAAGGGCAGCGGTACGATATGTTGGTAAGAGCATTGCTACGGAATCAAGAAATAAGTACCCTCTAAAAATAATTAAATATACAAGTGAAGTCGCAGTTTACAGCTAGTATTACTTATATTTAATTTGAAATAACATAGGTACAAACATCTTATAAGCATAGCTGAAATTAATTATAACAAAAAGGCGCACTGGTTTGTTAACACTGTATATTGTACAATCAAAGCCACTGAGCCGCAAAATGAATCGAACACAAGCGTGTTAGTGGTTGGTGGAAATTTAACACTGATGCGTTTGTTTTGCCGAGGCGTACACCGCGCAAAGAACGCTTTATGCTCTGAACTGAACCCACAAACAAAGATACTTTGTCCGACTATTATTAACTTAATACATCATTAGCGTAACTGCATAGACGTGCGCTCTGATGATTTTAAATTTATCAATTATTATATTACAGTTAGGTACTATGCAGTAAAAATTTCATACCTAGGTATATGCCAAGAACAACAACCCACTTAGAATGCAACTAATTGCTTTCCCTACATTCTTCAAAGCTGCCCTGCACTTTTTATTTGTTGTAGAGGCAGCGATACCTGTTACTACTGGGCCTCAAGAGTAGAGTCCTGAGGGCGCTCTTGGAGTTCACTTCCGTTACCAAATGAGGGCAAATTGGAAATAAGCCACTAACCACTTCTCTGCCTAGAACGTCGGGAACGCAGTGTCGTCACACACACATTCAGCCCTGTCCTACCTTTGTGTGTTGTTCGTGGGTCCTACTCCGAAATTCGAACGACGACGCTTCTACAGACCGATCACACATTTTTAATTTTTTTCGTTCGTTAAATCACCATTCAATAGATTGTTTTTTTTTTATGGATTTGAAATGAAATGTATGTAGTTATACCTGGTGCTTTCGTCTATTATTTATTATTTAAACAGTAAGTACCCTACTGTTTAAATCTTAGAGGAAAAATTTTGCCTTTGTCAATCATTCTTCCAAATTATATCTACCTACCTAATTTGTTGGTAAGTCGCATTTGATGGTCTTCGTTATTAAGTTTCGACACGAAACATCGACGTTCGATTTTAGCATTGGACCCAATTTTTATTTGTGTCAAAAGGATAATGAACGAGATACCTTACCTACCTCTTGTCCCTGTATGTACCCAGTATAAGTTAATTCCATGACGAGAGGTATTATTGTTCAGTTTATTTATTACCTAATTAATAAAGTAATATTATTATCATCCACCAAAATGTTAAATCAGAATTGATGTTATTATTATAAGATACTGTAGTAACCGAAGAAGGAGCGTGGACACGGGCAATTGAAATATGAGAGATAATTGGCAATCGCCGCTCGAGATTGAATATCATTTTCACCTCGGATATCTACAACAAGGTGTATCAGAAAAGTGAAATAACAGATATACCTACCTACCTATTTTTCCACATTGGGTGGATTCTTCTACGCATCGAATGAGAAAACTAGTTGCAGCGGTGTTATTTCCTCCAGTAGACCGAATTTCGGTGGCATCGGTCTACCTCTACGGACAGTCGGAGAATATCCATATCTCTCTCTCTCTCTTCGCCAGCCCTGTCATGCATCCATCATCAATTAATTCATCACCCAAATGGAGATTTGCTATATTTTATAAAAAACTTGCAAAAACAAATGATTCGGGCGGTACTGGAACCCGTGATCCCTGGCACGGCACGCCAGGGATCAGCTATCGTGCGTAACGAACACTGCTAAGTATGCTTAGTAGACATTTCAACCTCACATAGACACGTAATATATATAGGTACCTTAGTACATAATAAGTAGGTGCTATAACATCAAGACTGCAGTTCCCCGAAAGGTAAGGCATAGGTACTTCACCCATATTTCAAAGGCGAAAACTGCAACTATTCCAGACTCCTGCTCGCTTTATATTCTTTTCAAATACTAAAGGAAGTTCCATACTTTGACTTTTTATAGGTATGTACCTAGGATAGGTAAAATAGTCCTTCAGTCCGTTAACACTGACTTGAAAATATAAAAAAAATAAGTAGAGGCACATATTTGTTACACATTTTAAATGAGTCATACGAATATAGTAACATTTTGCTACGAAAAAAATTTTTTTTTAATAGTTATACAAAAACATTAATTCAATGACAAAAACGTTTGGTGTCTGTCCGCCCGCCCACATCGCATTCCACCAATAGTAAAGCTGCCTGGGCGGAGCGTTCGTTGCCGCTGAACTTTTAAAACTTGAAGCCCACTTTACAGCCGTCAATCTCTGCAACGATATTTCAGCGTCAACATGACTCGCTGTCGCGCCTCGTAATTCTCTAATTCGTTAGTTCGGTTCGTGTAACATAATATTATTTATGTATTATAATATAAAATTTTGCTTAGATGTGATTGTGTATTTTTTTCCTCACTACTAAAAGCGTTGGTAGTAGGTATCTGTTTAAGAAAACATAATGCAGAACGAACGTGCGGGAGATAATGAAGTTAGTGGGATCCAGCGAAAGGCGCTGAGAACACCAAAGTGTGCTCGATGTCGCAATCACGGTGTTATCTCGTGCCTCAAGGGACACAAGCGGTTATGTCGCTGGAGGGACTGTCGGTGCCCCGGCTGCTTGCTAGTCCTTGAGCGACAGCGAGTTATGGCTGCCCAGGTAATGCTGCAGTTCAGGTACATTCAGCTGATTCAGCACCTACATTAACTGTTATTTTTCTGCTTCATCTTCATCATAGATGGCATCAACTTAAACTTGTCCTTTAGGTAGATAGTTTAGGTACCTACTCTACCTTTTAGATGCACCTGCCGCCCAACATGTGCCCTTGAGCGGCTGCTGGTGAGTCTATTACCTATAACCAGAAGGCCAGCAAGTTGAAGCTTCAAATCCTGCTCTACTCATCTACTGACCCAAATGTTAACTGATAGATAATACCTCAAGACATGAAGTCCACTTTACCATCTTAATGTAGGTTGCCATCACATGAAATACCTGCCTAAATAAATGCTCCGCATGCTACTTAAAATAAAATATAAACGTAAAATAGATACCTACCCATCATCATCTGCCTAGCCTTTTCCCAACTATGTTGGGGTCGGCTTCTAGTCTTACCGGATGCAGCTGAATACCAGTGTTTTACATGAAGCGACTGCCATCAGACCTCCACAACCCAGATACTAGGTTACACGATACCCGTTAGTAAGACTGGTTGTCAGACTGGGGCTTCTGACTACCCGTAACGACTGTCAAAAATCTACAATTGACAGCCGGGGCCAACAGCTTAACGTGCCATACGAGGCACGGAGAGTGATAATTAATTTATAAAACGCACATAACTTACGAAAAGCCAGAGGAGCGCGCATTGGGTTCGAACCCGAGACCACTGACTTTGCCAGTCAATGGTCACCACCACTAGGCTATCACGA
Source organism: Protodeltote pygarga (assembly GCA_936450705.2). Taxonomy (NCBI): domain Eukaryota; kingdom Metazoa; phylum Arthropoda; class Insecta; order Lepidoptera; family Noctuidae; genus Protodeltote; species Protodeltote pygarga. The sequence goes on along the minus strand of OW388249.2, from coordinate 4,659,566 downwards.
CTCGTAATATATACTCATAAATCAAAATAGATACCTACCCATTAACGTTAAATTATTTTGTAAATTAAGAATTAGAAAATTAGAGAAGGCAATCATAATTTCACACATTTTTTTTCGACTAGATACCCAAATTAGTCACAAGCACAATTGGTACCTGCCTAGGTACCTCTACTATCGTGCCCTAGCTAGATCTAACATAAAGGCTACTTAAAAAAAATGTGGGAACAAATTTTAAGAATATACAGGTAAGTAGATTGTTTTTCGGGACAGTGCAATATTAAGCATTTCAAGATTCACCCATAAGTAGTAGTTATACCTAGTAGTAGGTAAGTTATAGGCAGGAAGGAACACAATAAGTAGGTATAGGCATTTTACACAACTATAGTTCACAAAGAAAGTTCCTAACAATCCTAACTAACACAGTATTTTGTAGGTGGCTCTACGTCGCCAGCAGGGTGCGGGTGGTACAGACACCCCCAACGGTGAAGCGGCGGCGCTGGCAGCTCGCAAGCGCGCCTACCGTGCCCGCTTGCGCTGCATGCAGATGTCCAGGACATTCCCAGTACAACCACCTGCTTATGGTGGTAAGTCAAACAATATCAGATCCCTTTCAATATGTAAAATTACGATGTGCATATTAATAACTAAATATTATAGACGTGGAAATGGTTATTTTAAAATGTAATGTATACCGTGACAGAGAGCAGGGTGTCGTCCGCACCACTCCGCTGATTGTTATTGTAGTAACGGAGCCGACTCTGTAGAGTGTTTCGTTTCTCATCCGTAAAATGCTAAATGCGAATTAGCTGGATAAATATTTGTTTTGGAACGAAGGGAGCGAGTTAAAATTGAATATAAATTTGGAAATGAGATTTAAGCCATGAAGCTTGTTAGGTGTCTCTAGGATTACCTACAGTTTTTAGAGATATTTAACTATGATAATATTTTAAAAAAAAACGTCTGAGGCAAATGGCATGGAATAAGAAATGTTCATGACTCAGCAACGAAGACATGATGATAAACCAAATTTCACGCATAGTCCATGCCCATCGTTAATCTCAAATACAATTTTAGTTGTGTGGACAATTTGGGGGCGTCTGCGATCTAGGTTTTATTCATTTAGAAATGTTTAAGTAACGCGTAAACGGCTTAAATGTGGACGTGAACCATCTGTGCCAACCACTTTTGTATACAAAATGACATAATTTACCATAAACTTGAATTTCTTGTTATTTAGTGAATTTTATGTAAGTACTAGTTTAGTAAATAAGTTGAATCCACCAACTGCAGTTTCTTCTTCGTGTAAAGATTTCTTTATGAATGAGAAATATTTTAGGAGGTAGAAATAGGCTACCTATAGGTACCATACCGGCTATTACCTAGGTATATTGCAAAGTTGCTTTATTTACTTTCTACTACTACTTTCTTTATACTAATTCAAATAACATTATTATAGTTACAATTGTTTAGTTTGCATTAAACCTTTATTTCAGCCGCCAGGACATCTAGCCACATTTTGATAAAAAATTATAAAAGCATATAAAGTTTAGCGACTTCTGTTGCTGGCTGTACCTAGTTAAATGTTTTTTTTTCTAATTGAAATAGATACCATTCATCTAATTTGTTTCGTTTTCTTCAGCACTAGTGATAGTCAAATCAAAGTGCGTCTTTCATGTTGCATAAAACACTTCAACCTTAAAATAGAGCACCACAGCCGTAATAAAAAATTGAACGACTCTTGAAAATGTCCCCGCTTCATTACAGAACAAAAGCTGTCATCCAACACTCGGCAACATTTCACTGTCTATTAAAACAAAAACTAAATTTTTCTTTTAACTATTTTTATGGGCTCTAAAAAAGTGTGAAGATTGTTTTACAAGAGGAGGCGGAGGCGGCTCTTTGTCGGGGTGTCCGGTTACAGCAATGCTGTTGACTGTAAACATGTCTTTCCGTTTTGTTGAATGATAGCTCCGCGGGTGCCAAAACGATATTTAACACATTATGATAACTCGACAATTTGTTTTTATGTGTATCTTTATGAGCAGCTTTGACTAAAAGTAACAGGTTTTAATATTTTAGCCAATTTCAATTTAAAAATGCGAATAGTACTTCATCAGAACAGTCCGCTGGACCAAATGAAAAAAAATCGATCCTATATTTTAAACTGTGGTCGTAAACAGCAGTCATTCGTCGCTATTAAATATTAGGTACTCTGAATTCTAATGACACACGTTACTTCAGTTCCTTTGGAGTTCGGAGTAGCTAGCCCGAGGTAGCGCAATGTTAAATCTAGCCGGCAAAGCCTCCACCAAAATGTAGAGACTTGATTTTTAAAATAAATACAAAAAATACACAATATATTTAAAAAATCAATAAGACACTCGGATGCTGTTGAGCCTCAACCCTATCTAAGAGTAAGCTCTACTACCTAAAGGTAAACCCTATCTCTTTGTGACCAGGTAACGACAGGCTATATTCAAGTGATCCAGCGTGGAACGAGAGAGTTCGTAGGCGTCGGACCTTTGCAGATGTGGAGTTAGAACGCGGAGCGACACCCTTGCCACCGCCGCCGGCCGCGCCACCCGCCGCATTGCTCTGCAGGAACCTGCTCGCAGCATTACTCACTACCTACGCACCAATACCACCGCACAATCAACCCCAACGACAAAAACTGTCATTTTCTATCGAATCCATAATTGGAGTTCAGTAAGGTCTATTAGCGACTCGCAGAAGTTACTTTATTTTCACGTTGGGGTAAATTATTTAATAAGTACTTAGGTTTAGTGATAATGATAAGCACAGTAGATCTTGCGTTAACAACGATACGTTACAAATAGTTGATTTGTCTCTCATACACTACGAAACTGCCTAATCATGATTAGTTCATCTTCTTTAAGAAGTCAATCCCAGGGTAAGTAAAAAGCTCAGCGTAAAGAGTTGGCTCGTTGTAGCCATTACAATATAATGAAAATTCATCATTTTCGAACAATGAGTGCTTTATTAACGAAATGTATGGTAAAAGAATGTCTATTGTGAGGTCACCTCATTACAACCAGAACTTAGATTTAAACATTTGATTAGTATCTGGATAATTATAGTTATCTTTTACAATTGAATTTGTATAATTTTTAGGTAGTTATATAAAATGAGTACAGAATTTACAATTTAAAACTGTGTTATACAAATATATTTATCCAAAATTATAATTTTATTTTGTTAATTTTGAACAAGACGCCTAGGGTTAGGCCTTTCAGTAGAGGTAGGTAGTGTCTATTAAAAGATTAATTTATCTGTACTCACTTTATGCAAACAAATAACAAAATAATGATGTATTTATTTTAAGGTATGTAATTTTGTACCGGTTGACTTACAGCTGAAAATATCATATTACAATACAAATGTTACTGTTGCAATAATTTCATGTCATTTATATGTAATAAATAACTTACACATTTTGCCTACAGGTGACGAGAATTTACATAAAGTAGTTAAAAATATATTTATTTTCATACACGATACAGTTTGCACGGATAGATTTCCTATCGCCATTTGCAAGAGGACTCTAATGGTAGTGATTTGTAAATAAAAATATTGAAATAATATAATTAAATATTAGTACATAGTAAATATAGATTTACATAATTTGTAATAAAATATATAATTACATTCGAAAAATAGCTGAACAAAGATGTGGTTTCTTTTTGCGAAGGAATAAATAGATAAAATATCACACTGTCTACATCTATTAAAAGTTATTTTTATTTTTTAAATAAAATTTGAGATTTGTGCAGAAAGAAATTGATCGAATAAAAATTGTGTCGGTCTATGAAAGTTGTATCTAATTATTACACCCGTCAGATTTTAAATATGAATAAGTGGCAATTGCGTAAACAAAATAACATTCCGAACGGCATCATGCAAAGGTAGGCAAGATTGGATCCAAAATTAACGAAACCCCGTTGAAGAGCAAGCGTTCTTTTTAACAATATAAAATATTGCGTCGATAAGAAGGGATTAAGTTATGAATTACAATAATTTTTCGAAAAATAGATCTTATGATGTCTAGTGACGAGGGAGGTATATCGCCGCTGTATTGCGGTGTAATCGCAGCAACGCGACGCAACGCTAGCACAAAAGAAGCTTTATTTGAGATTATACGCGATATTTGTAATTTAGTTGATTCTTGGAAGGTAAAGTTAATTTACCTTTTAGTCTAACAATTAACATCTCAACCTCTAAATAGTGCATCTGATTTAAAATAGTAGCTAATATGAAAACATTTTTTAATGTGAAATGAGCCGTGTTGTCTTTTCCTTTTTTTTCTCTCAAAATATTAAGGCGTGGAGTAACGCCAATGAGCTTGATCCTTTCTGCCCATACTGGCAGCTAGCGGTTGCCCACACGATTTACGCGTGAAAATTATGTAAAAAAATCGTTAAAATTAATTGGGAAAGTCATTTGGAAAACTAAGCCAAAGGTTACCTCGTGTTGCATTATTTAATATGCTGATGGCAATAAAAAAAATATTGTAGATAGTTTTGGAGAAAAATGGTAGTAACTACTTACTTGAAAAAGAGGGAACTTTGCATATTAATTTCTGATTAAAAAACGAAAAAAAACCACATTCTGAGCTGAAGAAGATATGCTCCAAATAGTGTAGAAGTAGATTAACAAAATATTTTTTTTATAATTTTATCAATGAAGATTACGGAAAAAAAAGGTTTTAACGTACCCCTAATAAAACCTAATTCACATCTATCCACGCCTTAGCTACAAAATATTAACACGTTTTCATAAGGAGTTAACCTCTATATACTAACAATGAATCCTATAACATGTAACTCGCCACCCATCTCTTGCTCACGATCTTGTTGTCAATCAGAATTTCGAATTGTGCATCAAAATACTGTATAGTAGATACTAAAAAAAAGTAGACCAGGTATATTTGTGCCTATCAACGCGATCTAAGTTTTGATGAAGTTGGGAATGTGATTGTATTACGCAATTACCCCCCTCAATATTATGTGTGAAGCCAAATTGGCAATGGATTCTAGTGTAATTGAAATAAATTTTCTTTAAGTTTCATAGATTGACGCTGGTGTTTTATTTCGTCGTTTTTATTTGTTTTACTTTACATAGTAGAATATACGTTGAGAGTAATGCTGGCTTTTATACTTATATCGGATATCGGAACTCAATCACGGATCAATGAAGACAATCAATATTTGCATTTGTCTTTGCATGGATCTTGAATTCATTATTTCTAATGGGGCAACCCCAAAGTTGTCTCGTTCCGAAAGCCGATATTAAACAGTTTAAAACTAAACAGATATTTAGATACTTCTATCTCTGAACTCGTTGTGTCATATAAATGCTACTAAAACAAAATATGATATTCTGAAATGAGCTAAACTTTTTATGTGGAACCGTTTGCATTTTGAAACAAAAGAAAGTTTGTGAATGCTGACAATGTGATTTATTATATTCACATGCATAAATAAAATAATGTATTATGTACGTGTACAAAGTATTATGTACGTTTTGACAATAATGCACAACACAAGACAGTTTAATGCGACACAAACAACCTACATTTATCGACAATGCATCACAATAATTAATGTTCGTCCAAACGATACAACTATAATATTTTTTAATAAAATACTAACTAAGAAAGGGAGTGCCTTACGAATGCCGCCTCACTCACACATACACGCATGCGATCACTTATCCAACTATTATCACGGTTTTTTTAGGAAAAACAAACATCTACATTTAAAAAATCATGACCATAAAATCTACTAACCTTAAAAATAAATTACGAGGCCACCCGTAACATCGATATAAAATGGATTCTACTTAAAAAATAAACAATGGGTCTCAAATTTATCCGAAAGGTAGCTACAGTAATTTAACGTTCCTACGGGTACCGAGACGTGAAACAGCTACCGTATCGATAAATGTATTGGCGCGGGCACCCGCCTGCGTGCGCGCAATCCTTCAGCAAGTCTCCGGGCTTCGTTGGCACATGGCACGGGATGGGACTAGACAGGACTCGGGATAGGAACTGACTGGGTCACAGGATCGGGGATTTCTCCTACTTCATAAAATCACAATGTATATGTATCTAAATAGTATAAATTTAGCGAGACGCAACAAATAAAATATATATAGTAACACTCGAGAGTGAAATTTGAGTTGTGACTGAGCCAAAAGATAGAATTTAGATCCCACGGAATGTTTAAAATTTATTTAAATCCCCGAAATACAGCTTTATATCGATTCTGTACCCTCTACGCTACGATTGCATTTAGTAAAATAAACTACTATATAATTTCAGATCCCCGTATCTGAAAAAAAAACTAAATGATAATATATAACAAGTGTTTAAAGTCAGACTTTTAGCTTTTATAAAACAAAAAATTATAATAACAATTTTACTTGAATATAATAATAATATACATCGCAATATGTATTTACATATACATAATATTACTTTAATTAAATATACACGTAAATAGTACTTTATATCAATCATACAAGTTGAGCGAGACGAGTGGTCAGTCGCGGCGACGACGTGCGCGAACACAATACGTGTAAGTGTCGCCAGCTCGTTGTTGACAACTTGCCAGCGCCGCCCGCGCCCGTCGGACCACAAGCGACTATTCGCCTCGTCAACACAGACATACAATTCCATTAAACAATATACAACGTAAAAATACTATTTGGTATATTATATAGCAGAAATCTAGCCGTCATAAAATCTATCAAAGCAGTATATCATATCTACACTGACACAGACATTATAATCATCATACACATATATTAGTCAAAAAAAACCAGTCACAAATCACAGTTGACATAAATTCTCGATTTTACTAAGTCTTGTAATTTACATAAAATAATAGTTAACACATCAATGTTAAATATCTACTAAAACATATTTGCAAAGCTATTGTGGGTGTAGATAAATGCTTTTTGACAAAATTAATTACCAAATGACTCTGTTACTTGAAATCCTCTAAAAACAAACTGCAGCAATGGTGAATTGATGTTAGTGAATCACAAAATTAACACGTGCTATGTTTGCGTTGAGCAGTGAATGGCATCAGTCAACCTAAGCTAATTAATTACGAGCAATAAGGCGAGCGATGTGACTGGCGAGCTAACGTCGCAGCTCTATACGATGCACTCGTGAACAGCAAGCGGCTCGCGACCGATATCATTATATCGATACCAGTATCAGCTTTGACGTTACGTCCGAACGACTTTAACATACTATTCTATCGTTTTCAGATAATTTTGCGATGAGACTCTATAGTGATTCGATGTGCAGTTTAAATCTTATTTTGAAAGATTGAAACTAATTAACACAAATTTTGTCTGGACAAAAATAAAATTAATCATAATTTTTTTTCAATAATTACATATCAATTTAAAAACGGCATATCAAACGGAACATAACTCGTCTCATCTTTTTAGTTATAAACTAGAAACTATCTCTAAGTTCATGCAATTACAGTAGATATTCCACATCTAACTCGGTAAAAGTCACCGCGTTACAAAATTTAGTGAGTAAAACTACAACTATAAAGGGCCAATGAATGTACACTCGTTACTTGGGTTATATGAACGCGCACGTGAGCATGCAACGTGCGACGTGAGTACGCGACGCACTCGTGTACGGCCCCGCCCTCGTGCTTGTGCGATGTGGCGCGCAGCGGCTGCCAACACTACGCTGTACACCCGGTGACAATGCACTCATTACGATTAAGTGATTACGCCGCTTCTACATATACATTTCGTCGAACGAAAAAGATTTTTCAGGTACAAACAGAAGAATGAAGTGTAACAATTTACAATCTAGATTATATTCTCTGTCGATAGGTACAAATGTGTAAATATCCTCACTAGTGTAGCGAGGACGGTGTGTTGGCACATAATGCGGCGGCAGAAGCAGCGGCCGGCCCGCCCGGCGAGTGTTCCCTACGCGTCGGGTGTCACCTCACCCGCAATGTCTTCCCGACCCGTGCTGACATTGGTTCCCCTGAAACAACACATTTTATAGTTTTAGCCAGCGCACAGCACAGTACTCTGTACAGACGGTCGACGGCGACAGATGGCGACGTACCATAACGCAGTGGCGACGCCTATATCCCGCACATCGCGGAGAGGCGCACGCTAAGCTGTACGGGGAACTGGTCGGTGAAGTGGCGCCAGTTTTCCTCGCCGACTTGGTTCTTGAAGCCGTGGAGGATCTTGGTGAACATCTCCTTCAGATCGTCTTTGGGGTGAGTCCACGACGCGACGGCGTCACAAAAGAACATGAAGTCCTGCACGACGCCGCCCGGGTTCACCTGAATCATCTGACAGATACCGCGGAATGCAGAATCTTTCTCGTCGTTGTCGCGAATGTTCCGCAGTGATGTACACCTGACACCAAAGTATACATTGTAAGAGTGTGAAGTAAATCTTAACGCCATGATTATACTTTAGATGATGTCTCAATTGTACGATAAAAAGTTAAAACAATTAACATTGATTAGAAGAGAAAACATTAAATAATACATTTGAGATATCATCTAAGTTTTAAATATAAAATATTGATGAAAATTAATAAAGCGAATAGTATATCAATGGAATTTTGTGGGATACAAAGGTTATGTTTGTGGATAGCAAATATTAAAACTGGCACACGTAAATTAAATATTTGTATGGACAAGAACTGAGAACATTCCAAACTGTAAGCAAATTAGATTAAATATATAATATTAAATAAAATCATTTAACCATAGTAATAAATAAAGTTATTTAATATAATAGCACACTACATTCGTTTTCTATAACTGAGTAGTTAGTCAATACTATTTGTCTTGCAGTTTGGTGTAAATAATACTTTATATTAGCTGTTCATATTGTTTAGAAAGCGGATGGTGTTCAACACATATAAAGTACAGCACTGAAAATAACATGATCAAATAGGTATACTATACCACCCAACAAATCTGTGAGTCCCTCAGTGTGGCCGTACAATTAATACATAGAATTAATATTCTCATGCTTGGTTTAACTTAAATCAGGAACAACATATCATATAAAAGAATAATATTAACAAGCCATGGACAAACACCATCCACAATCGAAATAATACCGGTTAATAACTTATTAATATTAAACGTAATAGTAATAATATAAAGTAATAATAAAAAAAATGACTACAGACCACTGGCGTACAAATTGATGTAAAACGGGTGCGACGTCGTGGGGGCACACATAACCTAGCCGACCGATAGTAATCGCTACACGCCACGACATACCGAGAACAAAACCAAGAAAACAAATCAACAAACCATTCAAAACATAGTTAAATTACATAATTCAACAGCAACAAATTAGTGTTACAAATGGAAAAAACGTGAAACAATTTTATACGCTAAGTACCTTTATCAAATTTTAATTATATATCTTATGTTTGAGAAAAGATGGCCTAGAATTTCTACGCTTTAAACATTTAATGGATAGGAATGATGTTAGTGAACAACAACACAATGAATCATGCAAGCTGATGCTGATACTATTATAACAATACTTCATCTACGCCATCTTTTAATTCGGGCACACACTTCAGATTTCAGCTCTATATTTTATAAATATATTTACATTATTATATTATACCCCAGAAACCAAAATAAACATTGCTGTAAGGGAATAAGCTGTAACGCTGCAACTTTCTACTGTTTGTGATTATATAACGTGAAATAAATTTTGTATGCAATAAAATACATATTTTGATATATAATAATATTATGCTCTGTGGAAGAAGTGATAGTTTGATATATGATATAACAAAATATTGTTTAGTATGGGGTTAGATAGATCACATTGAATAAATACATTGATAAATATAATTGTGAGTTCTGCCGGATGCAGAAGCCACACATATACATAAATGGGGTATACAAGTAAACATGAACATCACAACAACTCAATATAAAACATTGAATAGTAATAATAGGTATATAATATACATATTACAGCAAAACATGACTGCCACCAAGAAAAATCACTTATTGGATGTTCTAGCAAATAATAAAATATTACAGATTAGTTATTCTCACTATTTTAAATAAAAAAATATTTATTTGATTGTTAATCAACACAATCACTTACCTGTGTTCTCGAGTAGTGTTTTAGGAGTGTTAGGCCTGTTGATTATTTCAACTAAATGATTCAATACTAGGGGAATATACTTGGATGTTTCTGGCCCTGGAATAATTATTTATAAATTAACACTAAATTTATACTGTCTATTTACATAAAGATAAATACCTAAAGGTTTAAGTTATATAAAACTATAAAACAAAGACGTACACAAATACTGCGTCCAAGCGTCAAAGTATTATAATATTCGTCCTCATCACTGTCCTTCGCAGGTAACGTGCCTAGGAGACAGGCAGCATTGCCACGCTGGCACGTTTGGCAATTATGATTCTTTGACCAAAAAATAAGCCAGCCCTCTTATGATCACACGTACTGTCGACTAGTCTTCTTCGCGAGTGCGAGCCTTCTAAAAGAAGACTCGCACTTGAACCCCATTAGCGCAATCTTTGAATACATCTTTGTGTATTTTTGTTACCGAATTATTTTTTAAACTTTTATGTATTTAATCTTATTGTAAATAGTTAGTTAATATTAATTTAGTGTAAATGTATTTAAATGAAAGTATAAACAAATATTAATAAATAGTCTTCACTTAACAGTTTATAAATTCATGTCGTAAAAAAAAAAACATCAAACATCGTTTTTAGGTTCAAAGTTTGACCCAGCTTACCTAATTTGATGCTTATTTCGCCGATAGCCCAGGTGGCGTTGTTGCAAACGGAAATGAGTTCAGGATTGAGATTCATGCCAAGTATCGGCAGGAACTCGGGTATGTATGGCAGTACATGTTGGAAACACGCCTTTGTCAGGTCACCCAGCAACGCAAACGACGACTGTCGTACCTGGCAATTATAAATAAAACTTCAAATATTAATTCCATAATCAAGCAACAAATCCCATTGCCCAATACTTGTTAGTTACTGTTACAAATATGGATGTTACAAGATCTAAGATTACAATGAATATTAATGGTGTTGTGGGTGAATTAAATGTAATATCCTTCAACCTTAGAACCAAGATGAGAATGGCATGGACAAGTTGCGCGATCCAAAGATAAAAGTTATTGACAAGTCAAAGTCTGATCAGGAAAGATTCATTTTTAATGATGCCGCACACTGTCTTTTCCTTTATCGTCGCACAATTTAAAAACATTTTATTTTACAATACAAGGACCTATGTAATATATGATATACACAAATATTAGTTATGTGGGAGTCCACTTATAGACTCTGTCCAAATTGTGTCGTCGAAACTAGTTGAAAGTAGTCTTAAAATAATCAGTCCTGGACAGAATATGCCTCAATTTGATCAGTACTTTAGACACCTGTCCCACCGCGATGAGTAAATTGGGGCGTCGCGAAGACCCAGTAATTGCCTCCGACCTGATGCCAGCTCGGGCTGAGCCTGTAAATGGCTATGAGATTATTTTTAAGGAAATGTGCCCCAAAAAAGGCCATTCATCCAAAAATCTAAAGAGATTTCAAAGATCCAGCTTGCTGGTCCCACTTAGCTGCTGTTATCTTAGGTAAGTTTAATGATCTAGCTGGAGGATTTTAGGTATCGCTAGACGTCCGGTTTATCTGTCTAAATTATAACTGAGAAAGTCCACGTAGAATCAAAAGGAACTAGTTCCACGATTGTTCTTCGACCGCAGTCGAGCTGCGTCTAGTTTCGCTAAGCAATAATTTTCTTTGAAATCTATTTTCACCGCATCAAACGAGTTCTCGCCAGCAGTGTGGACGGTAGACGATTTGTCACTGCAATAAACCAGTTCTCTCCAGCAGTGTAAACACACGATAATTCATAATCTTTTAGTTACACGGAATTATACGGTAGCTGTGCGTTTCTCGAGCGAAAAATTCGTCAATAGCATACTCGTTGGCGGTGGGACAAGTGCCATAGCTCCTGACACATGCAAAAAAAGCGTTTTTTTATTTAAATGTGTTCTTTATAAGCAATGGAACCTTCGAACATCGCCATTCCAACAGCCAATAGACATAATAATTTATTCTAAAATAGTATACAATCGGATCCTGGGATCGTACTGCCTAATTCGAACGTCGCAGCTGTGGCTAGATCCCACGTTGATTTTTATGAAATATTTTGGACCCGAAGATCGATTTTTTGATTGATGTTTATTCGATCGGTTGTTTATGGAATGTAACGTCAGAACGAACTTGTCGGAGTATTTTAATTGCTTCGACATTCGAATTTCGGAAAGTGATCACTGAATATTGAGTTGAACTAACAGTGCATGCCTTCTATTTACTTTTTGCCAATATTCTCAGGATGATTCCTAAATTCATTTCTAGATTCAGGAAATATACCTAATATTAGGTACTATTATGGATATAAACAGAGTTATAACTAGTTATATGTTATGCAAGTAACTAATGAGGACAATGCTACTTTATTAATTTCGCACCAATACATACACAAGCAAACAACCTTTTGGACAACGCAACCAGTAATTACCAACTATAATAAAGTAATACTTGAATAATAATAAAATGATGCAAATACATTAAAACTCCACAATACCTTGTAAGTAAAAATGCCCTATGCGTCCCTGTGAGTAAGTAAGCATGAATCACATACAAGATATACCTCAGGCATCGGGTCCTGCATGCATTGGTACAGTAGTTGCATGAGGTTGGAGTTGAACACCAGTTGGTCTATGTGGCCGTCCAGACCTTCGGCTAGCCCGCTCAGTAGGTCCAAAGCGACAATCATAAAGTCCTTGTCTGGAGCCTCGAACTGCTCCGGGCTTTGACTGTTCGCCTGGAACATTATTACTCTGATGTTGTACTTACCTTTTAAACTGGTATTTGGGCTTAGGTCTCCAGTAATATCATCGATATTTGTATACTGTTCCTAAGATATCTTGACAAATTTGAGAATTAAAACTATTATTATTATTTGTATGTATTAGAAATAGCGTAATCTGTGGAGTAGTAGCAAACGCGACTTCCGAACAGGTTTTTTTGGGAGAGAACTCTCCCTATTTTCAAACTGTTTTAACAGTCAAGGCTTTGTGAAAAAATTAAGCAAGATGGTATATTATCTCCAAGACTGCAACGATAAATCTATAGTATATAATTCTGAAAGGAGGGTATAAAGAGGATATCGGCCTTTGCCCTGCAGTGGGACGATAATGGCTGAAAAATAAATAAATAAATATAATTCCGTAGTAAAATGGGAATGTTATTGTTTATTCAAACGTTGAGTACAATTTTTGAATCAATTAATATAATTATCATTAAACACAATCTTGTTTTCCTGCGTCACCGCATACTGTCTTATCACAGCTGTATAATCTAGGTCAAAGATAGTTTCGCACATAATTCAGGACAAGTTCCGATTTGACACACAGCTTGAGGTACTGGCGAAATATGAATGTACACACTAAAGCACCTATGTATCTTTCTGAGAATCAAGTGTAAGTTTATGTATGTATGTTGTGTGTTACTTTTTGACGACCCAACTAGTTACCTCTAAATATACATATAAGAGAAAAACAATTATGATGAAATTGCTGAAATAATACACATCCTGCAACATAATTTATTAATATACTCCTGCTGACTGAGCAAAGAGCACCTTTAAAAATTAAAACCAAGACCATGTTGATCACCTTCAACCAATTAAACAAGAACAACAAGTGTTGTATACTCACAATATTCTGATTTAAAGTTTGTTCTATTAAAGATACGCATCTCCTGAAGACTGGTTCACAGTATGGTAAAAATCCCGATTGTAGAGCTGTGGCCACAGAAGACAAGCACTGCAGACAATATTATTATAAATACAAAGTTACAAAGACACTCAATACAATTTATAATGACGATTTCCTAAATCTTACCTCTAGTAGTGGAAATAGATCTTTATCTTCATCCTTTAAAACATTCCACTTATTGATAAGTGGTGGCATTAACATGTTGATGTATTCTGATTTGTTGAGGTGATGTCCTACAGAATCTGCTAGTGTGCCAATAGCATCGTACAGTATGAGCAAGTTCTTATGTTGATATTTGCTGAAGGCGTACACGAATGTTTGCAAGATGAATCCTAAGTACGGAACGAGCTCTGTGCACGCTTCTTCTTCGAGTGTTGCGAATGCCGAACATGCTGCTTCTTGTACGCGCTTGTTGTTATCTAGAATACGTTTTAGTAACTGAAACAAAAAAAAAATATAGAAAAAAATTATAGTAGAGCAATAAAATATATTTGATTTAAACAGATGGATCTCAAACATCGGACGGTTAACGATATTATTGGATCTCACCTCAGTCATGACGGGTCGCAGATACAGGTCGTGCAGCTGCGACACGATCCAGTGCGAGTAGCGCGACAGCGTCCAGCACGTGATGGCGCGCACCAGCGCCTTGCGCTCCGCCAGGCAGCACACCAGGTACGGCACCAGGTCGGGCAGGTGCGGCACCATGCCACCCATGCAGCCGTCCGCCACCGCGCCCAGCGCCAGGATGCCGCTCTCCTGCGAACAGCGTCACATGTAGCCGCGCCCTATGCACGCGCCTAATGCAATGCGTGTTGAGCACTCACCTTTATGACCCAGTCCTCATGGAACAAGGTCTCCTTGAGTATGGGGAACAGCACGGGCAGCAGGTCGGCGCCGAACACGTTGGCGAGCACGTCGAGCGCGGCGGCGCTGCACTTGCGCAGGTTCCAGTCCGACAGCGAGCCATCGTCTGCGTCCGCTCCGCCGTCGTCATCGTCGTCCGACTCGCCGCCGCCGGACATGTTGCTGTCGCCCGCACCCGCTACCCAACACCAACAATTAATAGCTTGTCTAACAATCGGGCACTCTTATTCATATCTTATCTAAGAGGTTTCTGTAGTTAAAAGGCTATAACAGGTTATAATCCACAAGGCCAATTCCTCAATTTAATTATTTTTTAACCATCAAGAACCCTCTGTAATTACAAGTCAAAAATTTAATTTAAGCAGTCCCTTACCATTGTGTTTAACAGTGTGTGAACGTGGCTTGTGGAACCGCGGTCGTATATCGGACTCTCTGTCGGGCTCAGCGTCATCTGCGTCATCATCCCGGTCGCCGCGCAACAGAATGACGTCCATCTCGGAGTAGCGCATGCCACGAACCAGGATAGGCAGCAGAGCCGGTAGCCTAGGTCCCAGGACCTTTAAATGCACATTTATCATCAAGTAATATCTAATAGCATTATTAGATTGAACTAAGAGTCTTATGCAGAAAATAACTGGATATAGCAAAAGTCGCCGATGACTGTGCCGTAATGACTCCGAATAAATTATGTATGGCTATCTACAAAATTTAATATATATAAAACTGTATGTATACAATAGAGAACTGCTATTCCAAAGATACTGTGTATTACATATAACCACTTGATAAGTTAAGAAATTAGCAAAGAACTACTGTAACTGCCTGTGTGGCTTGTGATACGAGACTCGTGAACATTTGTTCGCCGCCACAGCTAGAAGTTATCGAAAATGGGCGCCGCAACGAAGTGGTTATTCCACATAAATGTCACCATGACCTAACAACTTTGATAAAAAATAAATATATTATGTGACATGATTTTTATTTAAGATGGGACAGATAGTTCCATCTTAAATGTCCAGGTACCTTGCAGATAATTATATGAATTAATAATTTTTATTTTGATTTTATAAGTTTTTATTTTGATTTTACAAACAGACACAGTTAGATAGATAGAAATAAAATTAGTTCTATTAAATGTTGCTTACCTCACGGCACACATTTTGTTCAGCAAGTGACAACCAGAACTCGCAGGCCTCTAAAGCAACACCTTCTTCTGGATCTTGTGTTCTCACCAACATGTACTAAAGTTTAATAAGACAATTAAAAACAGTGTTTATAAATTTACAACTACCTACACCTATTGTATTTTAGTAGAGGATCATCTTAATGTCTGTATTAATGAGCAGTTTTCTAAGTAAGTATAAAAACTTTGACCAAAAGTGTATCATATATTTATGTAAAATAGGTATATAATCAAATAACAAATAGCCTTGCCAGTTACCTCTATGATGTTAGGCAGATGAGGGATAAGTCTATCCAGTCGCACCTCCAACAGGAGTACTAAAGCATGACAAACATTTTTTCGTACATCTGGATCTTCATCTGCTGCTAGGTGGAACAAGTTCTGTAAATAAATTATAAAGGTAAGTCAACTTTTATGCAATACAAACTGAAAATATATAATTTATTGAAACAGCTGATCTTACCTCAATAAAAGCATCAATATGTAACATAAGGGCTTGGGTTCGGCCCATGATAAAATAGTTGACACAAGCAATCGCATGACATCTTATTTTAGGTGAAGAGTGACGGAAAAATTGCAAGAATTTTGGTATCAGCACATTCAGAGGTCTATTTAGGGCATCACTGTCTAGAATTTCTGCTGTGTCTTCACATATCTTCTGCAATGCTCCAAAAGCACCCTAAAATAGTGAATAAATATGTTATAATTATTTTTATTTTATTATTATTTATCTTACATGTTATAAGCCCCAGGCCATTTAATACCCATAATAAATTAATTTAAATAAACATGATTTGACTGTATAAATATTACAATAGTTGTATTGTTTTATAGCTATTAGTAAAGCTTCTAAGTTGAGACAAAGGTTGGTAATGAAGAAATAATACAAATTACATTTGATGGCAATCTTATACAATAAAATATTTAAAAATGTTAAAATATTTATAAAAGTTCTATGGAAGACTTACAGCTTAATTAGTAATAATTAATAATCTTTGATTATTCAAATGTTACTAAACACAATCAATATTAGACAAATTGAACCTTCATAATCATTATTCATAAATAAAATGTAAATCAACAATTTTCTAGTACGAGGTCATTTCAAAGTTATAAATTTTACAATTGATAACCAAAATTAAAGTTCACATGAATCAAAATCATGTACAACACATAGAAGAAAATATATTAGCAGATGTAATACATACCTCACAAACATTGTAATCTTGAGAATCTAGCATCTGACACAAGGCTGGCAGAAGTTCGGGCCATGATGTTAGTTCACCCTTGCTAGCTATAGTAGTGATGATAATACCGACAGTGGCACGAATTAAGGGAGAAGGGTCCCCCACAGCAGATAGACATTCTCGCTTTATAAATTCAGCCACTTCAGGCAAAAAGCTGTTGTAGTGGGCTTTGACATTATTTTTCAAAATTAAGCCACTCAGAGATCTTGTAGGCTCTTCTTCAGAGACGAGTTTAGTCAAAACGAAAATCAAATAGTTGTTGAAGTCCGGATACTTGTTCAATTCTTCCAATTTCTGAGATTACATTGTTAGGAAAATAAAAGCTGTCAATGGCTGTCATGTCGGAAAAATCGATTTTATCGCAAGCGTCGAGATGAAACAAATAGTAGGTATATGCACCTGATTTTATGGCAAAATGCATTGAAATATGAAAACATTGATAACGATTAGTACATAAATAAAAAATAAAGCGGTTATAATTACAAGAAATATCCACGCCGATAAGTCTAAAGATGTGAAAATTATGAAAAGGATACTTGTTGAACGGCCCTTTGAGTTGCTGTATCTGGTGATTGAGACTCTTTGAGAAGTGTTAGTATTTGTCTTAGTCCTTCTTGTTCTGGTTTCCACTCCATTTTCTTATTATTTCTATGAAACGGTTTTATTTCGCTCGGTCCCGTAAAGATCAACCATGCCAAAAATTTTAGTATTGCCAGAATTAATAATTTAAATGCATAGTAACATTAACATTTTCAAGCAATATTTCGAGAATATCAGCTGGTTGCTAATAAAAAATTAAGTTTTTTGGCGGGAATTCTAAAAGACATGTAGTGTGAGTGTCCTGATGATTTTTATTCCCGAAGTTACTATTAAGTACCTAGTAAAAGTTATTTCAAAATTAAATGAATAGTACGAAATGTGTTTTCCCGGGTTGACAAAAAATTTCCAATTAAGTCTTATTATCTTAGAGGAAAAATTGTTCTGTATCATTCTTCCAAGCTTATTATAGTAGCCTCCTCTTTATTTTGACAGTAATCATTATCATATCATCAATCATCATCATGACCAAAGTAAATAAAAATAAGACCTTGCTGTAGGCTTCAAACCTTTGCCTGCCTTTTGGCGTTGGCTTTCACTTATTTCTAGTCTGTGGTTGACACTGTTGATGTTGACAGTGACAGAATCAAATCTATTATTATCTATCGGCTATCCATTATCCAAATGTTTACCAAAATCGAGGATTTTGAATGAGCGCGTGTTTAAATACTTTGATAACTTGACCACACAACTTTTTCATATCATATTATTAAACAGAAGGGAAGAGGATTTTCCATAATGCCAAAAATTAAAGTTGAAAAGAAGTCACGAGTGCACAATGATATTGCTAAACAAGGTAATTGACTTAGGTTATGATTTATGAATGGCTTCATAATTTAATATTGTAGTTTACGCCTATTTTGTTCTCTTACTGGTAATAAATATGTATAAGGGCCAATGGGTCATCTCGTTTAACGTATTAAATATTTCCAGGTATTCAGTTCAACAAAGACTTCGGTCAACACATATTAAAAAATCCTCTCATTATAACGTCTATGTTAGATAAAGCTGGTCTGAGGCCTACAGATGTAGCTCTTGAGATTGGTCCTGGTACTGGTAATATGACTGTCAAGTTACTCGATAGAGTAAAGAAGGTTATAGCCTGTGAAATTGATACAAGGTAACATAATGTTTAATGGTAGTCTCCAAATCTTTAATTGAAGTAAGTACATTTCCATTTATACTTAATTATATTCCAGATTGGTTGCTGAACTTCAAAAGCGTGTACAAGGAACTCCTTACCAAGCTAAGCTTCAGATACTTGTAGGAGATGTTCTCAAAACAGAACTGCCTTTCTTTGACATCTGTGTCGCCAATGTGCCTTACCAAATTAGTTCTCCTCTGGTGTTTAAACTGTTGTTGCATAGACCTTTCTTTAGATGTGCAGTGCTGATGTTTCAAAAGGAGTTTGCACAGAGATTAGTGGCCAAACCTGGTGACAAGTTATATTGTAGGCTATCAATAAACACACAGTTGCTGGCTCGGGTTGATATGTTGATGAAGGTTAGTCCATCAAAGGGAAAATTAATACATTTTAATTGGTTTAATTACTTAGCATAATTTGTTTAGATAGAATTAGCTCATTGCAAACTTGGGCTTTACTAAAACACAAACTGATCTTATAAATTTTGTTTTTGGATACTTAATTTTTTTAACAGAATATAAATGTGCTTGTTTTAGGTTGGAAAAAACAATTTTAGACCTCCTCCTAAAGTGGAATCAAGTGTAGTGAGAATAGAGCCAAGGAATCCACCACCACCCATAAACTTTGTAGAATGGGATGGTTTAACAAGGATAGCATTTGTAAGGAAGAACAAAACATTGTCAGCTGTTTTCAAACATGCTACAACTATGGCTTTATTAGAAAAAAATTATAGGGTACATTGTTCCCTTCATAATAAGGTATTGTATTTCTCAATTAAAATTCTGGCATGTCTGGCATATGCTTCATTACTTTCACATTCACATTTACAATAATATTTTTGCCATGTACATATAGTAAGTATAGTATATGTATATGATATAAATTAATTACTTATTTTCTTTTATAGGAAATACCTGACAATTTCGACATTAAAGAAAAAGTTCAAGAGATATTAACAAAATCAGAAACAGAACAGATGAGAGCCAGAATGATGGATATAGATGATTTTATGAAGCTGTTACATGCTTTCAATTCTGAAGGAATACATTTTGCATAAGTCATACTAGAATAAAAATCTTGTATAATTTAATTTTTATTTACTATAGAAGTTAACTAAGAAATAACATTTTTATTGCCTGGTGTTTAATTTAGAAATATCTTTAACCAGATGGCAATTAAATAGGAGCATTCTTGAAACCCCTGTCACAAAAGTCAGCACCCTTACAGTGGTCAGATTTGAATGGGAATCCTGGTTGCCCGGGCAACACCATTGGTTTGGACTGGTGCACTCTCCAACCTCCTTTCCTAGTCCAGTTCTGAAATATAAAAGTTTAAATCTTCATTTTGGGTTTATTTTTACAGAAGATGTTATCCTCATAGTGACAGCATTTTTATAAATAATCTATACCACCTAACTACAATTATGAGAGCCAGAACACTTACAAACATACACTGTTTCATAAAAAATAAACAAAGCCTAAAAATCTTGTTTAGCTACCATCAAATTTAGCAGAAGGACGGGGGTGGAAAGATGGGGGGAGGTTTAAATTGGGTTGTAAATTGATTTTATTAAAATAAAGAATTTTATGACAAACTCCATAAAAAATACTATTAAATCATTTTTATATGGTCGAATTAGTTAAATAATGTATGAAATGAGGAAATACAATACTTCCTATACTTTTATGATTAAGCAAACTATTACTTTATCATATTATTATATCATCTATAAAAATGAATCCCTATTTCTGTCACAGCATCACGCATGAACGGCTGGACCAATTTTGTGAATTCTTTGTTTTTTTCTACAGTAGGATAGGTAAGATGTAGAATAGGGAAGGGGTAGGGTAAGGTAGGCTTAGAGTAGGGTAGGGTAGGTGTAGAGTTGAGTAGGATAGGATAGCACAGGGTAAGGTATTAGGTTTATTATATTTCATGTTTTGAATCTCATTAATGTAACACTATATCTGCTGCAACAAAAACTGGGGGAAACTTGCCTACAAGTAGAAATTATTTTGTTTAATTCACAATAAGAATTTAACAAAATATTCTAAGGTTTATAATGTTAGTATTTAAATTTTAGTTCAAATACATCTTTACTGAATGATATGGGCTGACAGTAACAGTAACTTTACTTGGTCAAAAAAAAAATATTGTGTTTAACTTACATTGGTGTTGTATTTAAAATAGTAGTGTGTGCTAAGAATTCCAACAGCAATCAAACCAAATTTGCCAACCAGATATCTATAATCAGCTGCCCGACTTTGTCCCTGAATTAAAAAAGAAATCATTTTTAACCTCGTCGTTAAAATACTATAAGGGTAGTCTAGTAGGCAGGTAGAACATAGTCGATTTGGCACATACGTTCGGTATTTTCGAAGTCCCGATGAAATTTATTCTAAAATACCGAACCGAATGTGCCGAATCGACGATGTATGTAGCTACCCTTAGAACCATTTAGATAGGTTATTATTATGTAACCTTACCAGCATTGGGGTAAGAGCCGAGAAGATTTTGTCCAAGGGTGCGCGATAGATACGGCGGATAATATTGGTGCGCTCCTTCCAGTATTCTTCTACGTATACTGGCTCATTAGGACTTAAGATTTGATCTTTCAACCATTGCTTGCGCCAAGATCTTTCAACTTCAGTCATTCCCAGACATCTTTCACGTTCAGAGGCCACACGCCCAGCAATAGTCATGGGCTTAACGCCCGCAGTTTGAGCCATGTTTACCTGAAATTATATTAACTTTACAGGCCAATTGTATTGCTTTTTCAGATTCAATGTATCAAAGCACCCTGGCTATTTACGTACGAAATGACAAATTTGACGTCTTGCTGGCTTGACACTGACATATTGTGACAGAAGAGTAAACCAACCAAAGACCTAGATTTTTTTCTCTAAAAAAATATCTTCAGCCGTGACTGACTCTGACTCCGTGAAACGTACTTAAACAGAAAAAGAATTTACCGGATAGGAATAGGAATCGGACGTGTATTTTTAAGTATTTACGTTTGAAAAGAGACAATTTTCTTTTTTATAGGGAAAGGTTTTTCTATTGGCAACATAGTTCGGCAAATCAAAATCAATTCAATTTATAGTTAGAATTTGTCACTTTGTCAGGTCAGGTGTCAGATGTTCTATACATTTTACAGATACTGCAGTTTTATTTCCGTATTTCTTTTAAATATCTTTGTTTTCAGTAGTGGTTAGAAATCTCGTGTAAAATAAAACAAGATGCCTCGGTACCATAAGGTGGAAATCAATAAAACAGAATGGATTGTACCGGAAAGATATCAAATGCTTACACCTGTAGGTTCAGGTGCTTACGGACAAGTTTGGTATGTGTTTGTGAATATATTCGGCAATATGCCAGGATTTATATGTAATGAAAGTACTGTATTTCTATATATCAATTATTTCGATAGTTATCTAAACTATAGGCAATAGTATGTGAAATAAGTAGGTACATTGCACATACGTGGGCGGGCTGATGGCTGTTTGTCTATTCTTGAATGTATGAACAACTTGGTATTTGTTTACAGTTCGGCAATCGACACTCTGCATAATATGAAAGTGGCGATCAAGAAATTGGCGAGACCTTTCCAGTCTGCCGTGCACGCCAAGCGCACCTATCGTGAGCTTAGGATGTTGAAACATATGAATCATGAAAATGTTATTGGTAAATATAACTCAAAAAGAGCAAAATATTTCATTTAACAAATTCTGAAACACCTACTACATAATAATTAATTATTCTTGACTGCCAATACTCTAGAGATCCGACTACTAATACTAGGTCTACCTGTTTGTTAATTAAAATATAATTTTGTGAACAAGTGCTTTGGCCAAATGAGAAATGACAATTCTAGCTTTTCTATGTTAATAATAAGTTCAATAAATTCTTGTGGTCATGCGTTGGTTATGGAATATGGACCCACTTTGCAAGTTCAAATCTGGCATATGCTAATAGATAGATAGATTATACTTTATTGCCAATGTGACTTTTCAATGTTATATGTATGGTACTGTCTTAGTGAAGTTAATTTAAGACTGCTAACTAACGGTAAAGGAAAATGTTGAGAGGATACCTGGACAGGTTTAAAATCGCCAACATCTTGATTAATGCGTTGATCCTTCTCTGTATGAAAAGAGGCCTTTGTCCTGCAGTAGGACAGTAACAAGTGGGTTTATTTATATTATTAACCCTAGAGTGGGCGCGTCTAGGCGCGAAACGTCAGTGGGCGCGTGGGGAGCATTTTGCCGCTCCTTTTCTTTGACCATTTTAAGTGGGAATACTGCATTTGATTTATTTTAGTTTATCAGGATTTAAGTAAAATACATATAAGTAATGATAAATCAACATATTTATTAAACTTTGATGTAAGAACTTTGGTTTATAAAAGATTTTGGAAAATGTAACATTTGAATTGACTTTTTTTTACTTATTTTACATTATGCATTATAATACATATTCAAATGGTAAAAATATAATATATATATATTTTTTCTACATCTACAGGATATGCTTTAGCAAAATAGTCTTCACATATGTATGTGCAATATTCATTGCACAGTTTCTTTGAGCATCTGCAACAGCCTTTTTTACACCTATACTGACAGGGACATTTACTGCATTTGCCCTCCTTCTTTGAAGATGATGCTTGTCCTATTGGCACTTTGGCGAGCAATTTGGTTCCTCAAAGGAATATTTAATGCCTCAATAAAAGATCTTGTAGTTATATACGGCATACGTAGGACCATCGCAATTTCTTTCAAATACAATCGCCGTAGGACAATATATGACCATACATACTATATTATCGCCCATCTTGTTGTATTTTTTTCTTTTTATTCACGTGATACTAATAATTCCTGAAACTATGAACGTTTTTTTTAGTTTTTACAATAAGTGTACCATAAAACAAAGTCTACATTTCAATTTTGCTAAAAATATATGACACAATTTTTACTTACGTGAGAAGGCGCGCGGTGAGCAAATTGCCGCCTGGCGATGACCGATGGTAACAATCTTCTCCTCAAGCAGCTCCTCGCGCACTGATGGCACCCAGCCTTTCGGGACGAGTTATGAACAAAAATGGGGGCAGCTACTAAAAAGCGCAAACTTAACGGATAATTGGTTTAAGAATTATTAACGATTTTTTGGTGAGGGCGGCAAAATGCTCATAGCGCGCCCACTCTAGGGTTAAATTAATATCTGCTCAAAGAAAGACCTTTTTAAATTGTCAATTAGTGCATTTCAGAAGCATATCCTCTGTGTCTTAATGGTTTAGTTGAGAAATGGGTTGGCTATCAATATGAGATTTCTAAATGATAGAACAATATTAAAAATACCAAATTAATATAGGTTTGCTGGATGTATTCAGTCCTGAAAAAACATTGGAAGAATTTCAGCAAGTATATCTTGTGACACATTTGATGGGAGCAGATCTAAACAATATTGTGCGTACTCAAAAATTGTCTGATGACCATGTACAGTTCTTGGTTTATCAAATTTTACGTGGCCTTAAATATATTCACTCAGCAGGAATCATCCACAGGGTATGTATTTTTGTCTATTTATAATTCCTAGACATGTTTTGTAACTTATCAATTAGAACGTAACACATTGCTCATGTCTTCATACCACACAAAAAATAAAATATGGAACTAATTTTCTAATCAGGATCAAATCAGAATCGAAAAATATTTAAAATTATTATGAGTTTGATCTATGCATGTTTTAACTTGACAGTAATCTTTCAAGCAGTGAAAATGCAGCAAAATTTTGTTATGCCTATAAAACAGTACTATTACTAATTGTTAGACAATGCAGTGCCTAAAATGGTGGAACTTACTTTGAGTATCCTAAAGGTGTACTAGGGGTATTTATAAATTTGGTCTCAAAGCAAGTAAAATAGTGTATGAAAAATCTGAAATCAAACCGCACAAATTTGAAGGCAACTCGCTACTTAATAAAAAAGATTGTTTGCAGATGCCGTCTGCTTGCTACTTGAAAGATTAAAACCATTACTTTGTACTGTTACTACATATAACTTCTTTAACACAAGTATTAATATTGTAGGATCTAAAACCTTCTAACATTGCTGTCAATGAGGACTGTGAGTTGAAAATCTTAGATTTTGGTCTAGCCAGGCCAACTGAAACAGAGATGACTGGCTATGTAGCCACAAGGTATGTATAAGAATTGATGACATAACAATGTAGAGTGAGGTCCTCGACGCCGCCGCGTATACACCCGCTCTTGAAAATGGACTCCGTTTGAGTTCGAAACTAGTCGGGCATTCCCCGA
This sequence comes from Protodeltote pygarga, assembly GCA_936450705.2. Lineage (NCBI taxonomy): Eukaryota > Metazoa > Arthropoda > Insecta > Lepidoptera > Noctuidae > Protodeltote > Protodeltote pygarga. Next base: position 4,634,316 of record OW388249.2, on the reverse strand, counting down.
AAACAATACGTGAGTAAAGCCGTATCAATATTTCGTATATTAGTATGACTCACGAAAGTTATTATTCTAAAATAACAATATTGTGTGTTTAGCTATTTAAATAAGAAATATAAGTTTAATCTGTCTAATATTATGTTTATATAAAATCAATATAATATATCACAATATTTTGTTTTGTTTTTCAAACTTTTATTTGAAATAATACCTACACAACTGAGGCTATTATTAAAATTTGGTGCCATGCATTATTCAGCTGCAACTAACCATTTTACAGATGGTACAGAGCGCCTGAAATTATGCTCAACTGGATGCATTACAACCAGACAGTTGATATTTGGTCAGTGGGCTGCATCATGGCTGAACTTTTGACTGGAAGGACATTGTTCCCAGGCTCCGACCGTATCCTTTTAATTTTAGAATTTCTTGTATGCTACTTATTTAATGCATGCGTTAGACATTTTCTTACATGAATATTTAGTTTGTTGCACAAAATTATCGCTCCTGTTACATCCTTGTGATATGTAGAAGTCAGTCTGGATGATTGCCAACATGTCGAGTTTTTTTGTTTGTAACTAAAGTTTCTTGATTATTACATTCATCTAACAAGAATAAAGTATTACAAAAATCATTTTGGTAACAAACAGGGGAAGGTGTATGGGAAGTCTGGTGTAGTATAATTACGTAAAATATTTTTAATTTTAGTACCTGTACATTCTCTGTTTACTTTCATTATAATTATTTTATAAAAGTCACTTTCCTAAATTAAATCTGTTTCACTAGTATTTTATTAATAACATTCAGAATATCAAATCTTTTGTATAGTTTAGTTTATAATTTTTTGATTCAATATGCAATTAGAATTATAGCTTAGCTTGTAAATATTTTGTTATACAATAAATGGCTTTCAACCTTAATGGATGAGACAGATATCCATCAATTGAATTTGATCATGGAAGTACTTGGGACCCCTGCTCAGGAGTTTATGACGAAAATATCTTCAGAATCTGTAAGTAGCTTCCATTCATTGTTTCGGCGGTCATAAGGTGTAACATTTAATTGTACATACCCTATTGGCATTAGTAAAAACAGCTTGCAATTAACTCGCTTTAATTCATGTTGTTATGTCTTGTCGTGTCAATAAATGGCTTCTCTAAGTTTGGTGCTTGTGTAACCTTAACATGCGTGTACTCAGATATTGATCTCCTCACAAGAATATTGTTTTTGTGTGGAAAACCAGATCAAGAGACTACTGACAAAATAATTAGTGAAGAGGTGAGTAAGGCAACTAATAATAATTAATTTTATACACAGAACAAGTCGGAAAATAATACAAGCTTTGATGCTTTTTGATTTGAGAAATGGCACAATCTAACAATATAAATAGTCAAATAGATTAACATAATACCAATTAATGACAGTAAAGCGCTGACTTAGTAAATACCACCGTGTACCTATTGTTTGAATGAATGTAGTCATAATATATTTTAATGAGAGCTATTTGTTAATGAAAACGTGTTCTGTGTTGTATAAAGTGTATGTGACGTTGCGATTTCATATGTTTGTCAATTAAAAATAAGCTTTAAACAACATGGTTTGTTAAATGTTAATAGCCTTGAATTTCAACGGACATTCTTTCTAGATAACATACTTATCATTAGTACTTAATACTGTTTTCTTTCATTATAAATAGTATATTAATTCTATAATTCCGTAAAATTAAACTCTACTTTATATGAAGACCATAAAAAATTCAATTTAAATTTCTAAAACCATAGCTTAAGTGGCTTAACCGAAAGCTATACCATTAATTCGAAGATAAGAAATAATGTCATAAGTTCGTTTGTTTATCATTCTGATCGATAGAAAAGGGTAGAGTATTCTATGCGCTTAGATATGGCATACCGCGAGCTAAGTGAACTAACAAGCAACATAGCTCAGCTCGTAGTGTGAACTTATTAAAAGACGTCGCAGAATTAGCTCACATAGTTGCGACTTCAGCTCCCGGGGAGTCCTAGCTTTGCAAGCTAAGTGAACTAACAAGCAACATAGCTCAGCTCGTAGTGTGAACTTATTAAAAGACGTCGCAGAATTAGCTCACATAGTTGCGACTTCAGCTCCCGGGGAGTCCTAGCTTTGCAACGCGGCTCGAGTTCGGCGTATTGTGGGAGTCATCATAGCCGTGAGTTGTGATAGCCGGTGGTGACCGTTAACTGGCGAGTCCAGAGGTCTCAGATTCGAACCGAAGGCGCGCAACTCTGGCTTTTAGTAAGTTATGTGCGTATTACAAATTAATTATCATTCACTCAGTGCCTTGGAAAGCACGAAAAGCCCTGGACCTGATCTCTCTCCGGTTATGTCGGATTGCCGTCCCATCGGACTATGAGAGTGAGGGAATAGATGTGTTTGCGCACACGCTGTGTACTATAATATCTCCTGCGTAGTTGGTTAATCTCCGTTGAGATTGGCCGCTTCTTCTTCTTCTTGTCGAGTCGATTCGGCCGCTGTGACCGAAATTCGGTCAGGAGGACATTAGTAGGAGGAGTCTATACTCGTAATTTATTGACTACTACTACTACTATCTTTGCTTAATATGCCGGTGGTATTCGAAGGTAGAATTTATTATATTTGTAGAACGCATCTATTTATGTCATGTTACAGGCTAGGAACTACATTCAGTCGCTCCCGGCGCTCAAAAGACGGGACTTCCGCGAAGTGTTTCACGGCGCCAACCCGCTCGCCGTCAACCTGCTCGAACTCATGCTGGAGTTAGATGCCGACAAGTGAGTATACAATCTTTGAATAACGACGTACATTAAAAGAATTAAATAAATTAAGTATTTAAAAAAAACATGCTAGTGTATGTAAATTGATATTTCCTTTCTGACTTGGGAATGATCAGTATGGGCCTATTGGAAGGCCCTTGTTGTATTGTATCCCATGTAATGTAAGAAAAATAAAGTTATTCTCGCATCAACCATAAATGGAAGATTAATACATTCTTATAATACCTATTATACAAATATCGTTTATTTTTTCCACTAATATTTTAAATTCTAACCTTGTGTTGGTAAATGCATTTGTAAAATAAACACACATAATGTTGTGGAGACTGCACTAAGTTCAATCTGTGATGTGTATGAGTCTCCGGGCCTCTTACTTGAACAGGTAAGAATATTTATTTTTACAAAATAAAATATTAGCTTTGTCGGATATTATGTAAATAAAAATAATGAATTCTGTAGATAATATTTTATATTTCATCATACTTGCTCATAAAAAGGGATATTTCATGCTTGAAAAGCAAAAGGTAAATGTAAAATACGACCCTAGAGCGTATTCTATTTTTTTAACCATAAAGAGGTTCGCACTGGGTGCATAAAAGGCTAATTCAACTTCACAGATAGATCCTTGGCGAATACTGTCAACTGATGAACGGATTTAGATTAAACCTGGCACACGAGAAGTTTATGTCCCGAATTAAAACACAGTTACATTTCATCAATCTACCTACGAGCAATGCGAAAGCCGCGGGCATCAACTAGTATTTATACATTTTTGCGCCATCTTACTCAATCAATTGTTATTATGAATGGATTATTTAGTTAATGAATTTTCCTTATACATATGAATCCAATGATGACTCAGGGGTAGTCGGAATTAGTTAATGAATTTGCCTGCTTGTACTTCTTTTACCTTATAGAACTAATATTTAAATTATTTGACGGTATCAACGACAACAAGTAGGATTTTTTATTTATATGCAACAGAGGGGCCGAGAGGGCAAACTAGATTACGGTCACCTAATGGAAGCAATTACCGTGGTACGAAGTACAGGCTAAGTTCCTTTCATCATTCCATTGGGAAAAAATCAATCACAGCAGTACATCCGTGACACCTGGGATGTCGCCGATGCATTGCCGTCCCGAAATTATTTGAAATATGAATAAGTAGTCTGAACAATCGCTTATATCCCAACCAACACTAATATTGTTTTATATAAATTATTCTAGGTCTAAGGTGCATAAGTGTTTATAAACATTGACTTATGATCAGACTGCCTGGTAGGGTTGCTAAGGTTTGTCAAATAGGTAATTTAACAATATGTATCTTCTTACATTGTTAAGAATTCTCATATATTACCTATATTGTTTCAGGCGTATAACAGCAGAGCAGGCTTTAGCGCACGAGTACTTGGCGCAGTACGCCGACCCGGACGATGAGCCAGTATCCGCGCAATACGACCAGAGCTTTGAGGACATGGAGCTGCCCGTCGATAAGTGGAAAGGTAACCATTAACTTATATTTTGTGCTAAAGAAACAATACTACAAGCAACTAGCGGGGTATCTAAATTAATGTTGCCAGAGCAAAAAATATTGCCTGGTTTAGTAGTAGTTTTTAATTTACTATTAGTCACCAAACTTATGATTTCTCACGTCACTTTGTAACGGCGAATCCACTGTTATTTTGGCCCGCGCGTATTCGTACCTGGATTTGAGCGACACCCTGTATAGATAATTAACCATGTTGAATGAGAGGAATTTTAAATCCCGCAACATGTTGGTAATCAGAAGCCAATCCAAAGAGCAACCAAGTAATAATCTCTGACTAGATTGGCGTATGCAAAAGCTTACCTTACGACCTTAATTTGTATTGAAATTGTTTTGTAAAGAGAAAAGTTTATTTGCCGCTTATCTGTCTGGTATGGATTGAATGGATATGATAATATGTTTGTCAAGGCAATCAGATAACTAATGGCATCCATTAGGTACTCTTGAATTGATAGCAAAGTGTTAATGACAAAATGTGTGCACAGTTCACTTGGCTTAGGTCATCCTCAAAGAGGCGAAGCAAAAGCAGTTGATAGTAGAATTTCAGCAGTTACTATAGTGGGTCTAAATACATGATTTAATAGCATTGATAAAATATTGTCGATTCTGATTTGCCTTTGTAAACGTACTATTACGTAAATCATAAGTTAATTTTAAAAACTTAATATTTTCAGCCATTATCGTGCCACTGCAGAGCAAAGGCCTCCCAAAATGTCCCTTGGTTTCAAAAGATCCCTTTCCCGAAATGTACTTTCTTAGTTAATCTAAGACACCACTGTCTAACGGTGAAGGAAAGCATCGTAAGAAAACCTGGACTGTTAAGTCTAAAATCGCTAACACGCAGTCAGCTAGAACGTGGTGGAAGAGGCCTTTGCTCTACAGTGGGACAACCATAGATTGGTTTATTTAGTTTTACATTTACGCTGCCTCTTCAGAATATATGCCTTTTCTTATTCTACTATGTATTTTTTACAGAGTTGGTGTGGAAAGAGGTGGTGGAGTTTAAGCCCCATCCTCAACACATGAACACAGTGGTAGAAGTCAACCCGTCCTAATGAATGTTGTTACACAACGACGATACCTTTCATTTACTTGATCATTGCTGTTTGGACTTACGGGATTAGTTATCCAGGGTAGACTTATCAGTTAGATTTTAGTACACATAAAATATTTGTATTTTTTTTTAATATCGCGAAATCATATCGGTAGACAGATACAACGCACTTTCGAACATACAAATAAACTAAACGCATTGGCGATGATTGCTTTTTTAAGCGGCCAGGTCATAGAGTATTCAAGAAAATATAGAGTGATAACGTCAACCACATTGCCTTGTGCGGAGCGAAAGCAGGTCCCACCATACAAATGTTAAAATGTCATTTTTTCAAATTATGTTATCTAGACGTTTTTCAAAATTTAACTCAGTAGTTAACCATGATATAAGCTAAAATGTAACTTTTTCGCTCGTGGAGCCTAGTTGAACCGCAGTCGATCGAGATATGATCGCAAACGGAGCTCGTGTCGCGGCCGCGTTGTTCATACCCGTGCTCACGGTTCATACTTCTATAGGGTTGCTCTATATTTTCTTATATACTCTAAGGGCCAGGTAGTCGTCGGTAGATTTGGCAAATTACTATCTTTACATAAGTGAATAAAGTCAAATTGCTACGTACCTAGGGTATGTACCTCATTTTTTCTTATATGTCTTAACAGATTGCCGTCCCGACTACAGTTGACAATAAAAAGAACAATATCTAATAATAGCATCATATGAGATTAACAGGACAGGGAATGGGTTAAGTTGTAAATAATCTTAGCATATCTTTTACAAATCTATTTTTGTTTCTTACAAAAAAACAAGATTTTTATAAAGCAATGTTAACTAAACAGAATTTAAGCTGAAAATTGTTTATTTAATATTATACTCATATTTTATAAATGGATTTTTCGTTTAAAATATGTGCTAATATTAATTACAACTTAAAGCGACGACTTTCAGCTTGGTAATGGCTCATCGCCTGTCGTTAAACAAAAAGATTTTAGTTGCACATAAAGTTAGTAGTTTTTTTTTCATATGGTCATAAACAAGTTTTTACCCGACTGCCAGGAAGGGTTATTCACTAGATACAACAACGATTCAGAAAATATATTTTGCTTGTAAGTGGAAAATTTTATTATAATTATAACATTTAGCTTTATTATTCTGTCTACTGGGTTTATATGCCGGCCATTTACCCTAAGACAGCTGCGTTGACGTAAATAATGTAAGTTGAGTATTTTATTTTACAAATGGATAATAAAATGTAATATTGTGATAAGATTTCATATAAATTAAGTCTTGAATCACTTATGCAACGATCTACAGGCAGTTGCAATATTTTAAAATATTTCATTTTAACATAAATCAAAAAAGCAAAAAAGCACAAATTTATGTTATAATTTCAATGTACATACAAAACAGTTGTACTATATACATAAGAGATCAGAATAGTTATTGAAGTGTAAGTAAACTATCTTTAAAATAAAGATTAGCATTTAATGCTTCAATCGAGATGTATTAAATTTTTGAAAACTTCGTTTTCAATCATAATATATCAATACATTACCTGCCTAATGAATAAAATAATTATAAAGGTGTGCTCACCATTTGTAAATAAATGCTTTTGCAATGGATTCAAAGTCGTAGACGAGTGTTGTGCACTGCGGACGTTCTCGTCGATAGTCAATGCACTGTGTTAACGATTACTAATTGGCTTTATGCTGGTGCTAACTCATTTGCTGCTAATAATATAATTATTATTCACAAAATAAGATTTTACGTGTAGTAAGTAAACATTAGAAAATAATTTATAACATCATTCGAAATAGTAAAATATTCCCGGCAGTTATATTGACCAGCCGTTCTTGATGGACTTGGTGTGACTTTATTTTGCTCAGATTAAAAAACATAAATAGACACGATTACTTTATAAAAGTAACACATGGGAAATTTTAAAGGTTTAGGTAAAAAGATGTGTATTTTAGATAATGAAGTGAAGTTATTATTTGCCATGTTTATACCTACTATTTGTTGCGACTAATATGTGTTTTTGAGTCAACGCACCAAAGTGCTCAAAAATTTACTATCAAAAGATAAAGACTGACCGGAAAAATAAAAAATCCTCGCCATGTTGCGAAATAAACTAATTTCATACGTCATATTACATAGAAATACTTAGTGTTGTAGTGAAAAAAAGGACATGTGGCGCCCTCGGAATAGGTTTTTTTTATTTTTCTGGTCAGGCTTTACATTTTATTGTACAAATAATCGTGACCAGGGTGTTTTCTCACGTTTGAAAATGTACAAACTGTTATTCCGTCGGATATTTTATTTCGTTTCGTCGTAGTCGCTTTGTCTTGAACGTCCTACGACATGGATTGTAAAAAGAAGTGAGTATTCGCTAAAATATTGCCCTTGAAAATACTTTTTCTAAGGTGTAAACTAATACATTACTCTCGTTTACGTTAGAACCGAATAGAACCTTAAAAATATTTTTTATCGTATATTAATTGCAACACATAGTATGTTATATTTTTAAGATATCTTATATTTTCATACAGACTACGTCAACAATTTTGTAAGTATTACAATACGTAGAACTTGTATTATTGTTAAATTGTACGAATAAATATGAAGTAGTTTTATGCGAATATTTTATTTTATACCCCCCAAAGATTAATTATCTTCCGATCGCCCATCGAAATTAAATACGTGCTGATGAACTTTCTTTTAAAATATCTAAAGAGAAGTTGTTCTCACATAAAAGCTCTTTATAACCGAATTCTAAAAAGGAAAAGAGGCCATTCAAGTATTACGTAATCACTACAGACCCCCCGGTCTTTTTTTATGACATGGGGATGGGGGAGTCTGAATGGTGATTACTCATTTATTGATTTTTCAGATTTTCTACTAAATTTAGTCGATTTTGGTTATAGTTCAGAACTTTTTAAAATAAAAAGAAGTTCAAAATAGCTTTAAATTTTTTCATAATGAATTTAGAAGGTGCAATTTTTGTTTGGTACCTATTCCGATAATATTTTTTTTTTGGTACTTACTCCGAATTAGACAGAACCACTAACTGGTCCACACTGGCTCTGGATCGAAAAACATGGAAATCAGAGGGAGAGGCCTTTGCCCAGCAGTGGGATGATATGGGCTAACAGTAACAGTAAGTAACCTACTCCGGTTGGTCCCATATAAATATTTAATATTGACGCGATCTGATGAACTTCGGGAATACAGAACAGATGGTAGCGAAGCTCTCGTGACTAACAGAGAGTACGTAAACGTGACGTAAACCATAGAATTAGGTATCTAACTTATCAAATTATAAATCTATTCATTTACAGGATTTAATCGTACTAATAATGTGTCACTTTCCATGAACACTGGTTTTAAGCCACATTATTATTTTAAAGATTATAATATTTTTGCCACCTCACAAGTGGGATTGTATGTGTTGTAGACAACCGATTTCCGAAAAGGGGGGGGGGGGTGCTCCCCCTTTAAAAGTTAATACGCCACAAAATTGAAAAAAAAAACTACTCTTAGAACGAGGGGTTTTATTTGGAACCAGCTTAGTTTGGAGCAGAACTGCAGACTCCAAAACGATCGTTTGTGTTATTTCTAGCTTTTCTGGCCTTTGTACAGTGGACGCATCTGCTGATGATGATTATTCTTTTTTTTTCTCGTATAGTTTGGACACCTTGTTGTACAACTCATTGTGCTTTGAGCGCGGACCGTAGGGTATAATGGATGTATCCATTATTGGTAAATCAATGTACCACTACTTAATTTTTTCTTACTTGTCATTTCATTTTGGTTCCCCAGGAGAATTTGTATCGCTTTTTTAAATTAAATAAAACAGTAAATTATTCATTTATACATCACTTTATTCCCTGGCTTTACCAGTATGATACAGGACCATTGTAAAAACTTCAAGAGAACACTCTATGTTCATCCTTACATCAATTTCTTTACATCACATTGGTACGCCCGACAAAGAAAATCATGAGATATCTATCTATACAATTGATTCAGACAGAATTTAGTAAGATCCTAAAGCATAGCTACAAATAATGCTTGAAATATACGAGTCATAAATTATTGAATAGCGTGAAGAATAGGTACAACTTAACATTGTTTACAAAAAAACCTTTTACTATTTACACTGCATTAGATATTTCACAACTTATGAATTGATCATAACTATTATCGAAGACCTTAAATTAAATTGATAAGTCCATAATCTACTTAAATACCCGTATTTTAAATAAAAAAGTTAAAAAATACAAGAATTGCAAATTGCTAAATTTAATTTCGGACTTTATAAAATATACCTTAAAATTGTATGGAAATAAAATTAGGCTGAATTATTGTAAAAATATAGTCCACAAGTGCCAGATTTAGTTAGTGCTATTGCAAACATTTGTTTTGACGTATTTCTCTCAATAAACTTACAATAATCTAAATGTTACCGATAAGCAGTTTTATTAATTCCCTATTATGTTTTTCGGCTACGTTCAGGTTAAATATTTTTATTAAACTATGCATAGAATTCGTACACACTCATTGTACAAATATGAAGTTATCTTTGCAGTCACAGCAGCTTTGGTTATTGTTTCTTCATGTAAAATATTTCACCAGTACTTACAGAATTTTTGAACATAAAATGTGACTTAACCAAATCTTCAATGTAAAACTAATGGTTTTGTTAAAAATAATTTATCACAATAATAATAATGTTTACATGACACTCTATAATGAAAAAGACGGACTTATCTTCTGTAATGTAAGATTCAATGGTAAGTTATCTTCAGAGTCTGACGAGAAGTGTTGATGTCCACGACTCGTCATTGGTAACTCGCTATGGCTGTTAGAGGTTTCGGTTTTATTCGTTCTAGTGTCACTAGTACTTGGCGTTGATTCAGTGTCGGATTTGTTATTAGTGCCAGTTGCATTCGACAAATGACTATGGCTTGAATTCGATTCATCTGTATGTTTTTGATTATTATACATTACATTTACAACACTCCTCAGTCTTCTACTCTCGCGACTGTCGCGCCGCCGTCTTTTCCTTTCCTTGTTGGCTTTACGTCTGTCTCGACTCGACGTGCCACCGGTGCCACTGGTACTGGGCTGATCCAGGGCTGTCTGTTCTGGGTGGATCACACTCCACTCGCTATTACTTGTTTTATTCGAGGATTTAACACCTTTGCCCGAGTGAGATTTTCGCTTACTGCGTTTATCTTTCTCAGAGATCTTAACACTTTTCTTATCTTTGCGACGAGAGCGCGACGACTTTTTTTTACTTCTCTTCCGATCTCTACTGATCGTAGAGTTTTTCTTTGACCTTTTTTTAATTGCTAAGTTCGAATACTCATCAGCGGAATCATCAGTGTAATCGCTGTCGCTGGACGAAGTGATCGGCGAGCTGACCGGCGATGAGCTTGAAGATGAAGAGGACGATGAAGTAGTGAGAGAGTGCTCGGAAGTGGTGGTGGTAGTGGTGGTGCGCGTATTGTGCGAGTCGCGGTCGGCATCCCGAGCCAGGGCTGGGCCTGGAGAGCGGGGCGGGGCCGGTGAGGTGCGGCAGGTGTCGGTCGAGGTGCGGCAGATGTCGGACGAGGTGCGGCAGGTGTCGGACGAGGTGCGACAAGTGTCGGGCGAGGTGCGGCAGGTGTCGGGTGTGGTGCGACAGGTGTCTGGTGTGGTGCGGCAGGTATCGCTGGTGCTGGCGGAGTGCGCGGAGTGCGTGGCGCGGTGCGGACGGCGACGGCGGCGCGAGGGGGGCGGTCGGTAGGTGCTGTCGTCGCTGTCCGACTCGCTAGCCGCGTCGCCGGGTCCCTCCGACGACCTGTGCCGCTTTAGTGTTAGCTTTACTGACGGCACGGGCCTGCTCTCTTGAGACTCTGGAACCGGAATCGGTTCCGGCTGAGGAATGTCTTGCACTATAACATCGCTATCAGATCCGAGTAAGTCCACGATCTCGGGAGTCCTCTCCTGGGGAGGTTTAATGTAACCCACTACCATCACCTCTGATGAGTCGTCGTCCGTATCCGATTGTGATATAGTTTCTATAGGTATGACACTGTTAGTGGCTGGCTGGGAGATATAGCTTTGTGGGTAAGCAGGCACTGGAAACCTGGAGGGCCCTGGAGGTGGCTCGGCCGGCTCTGAACTTGAGACCATTACGATGTCAGAGTCTCCACTAGCTTCAGACTCAGAACTTGATATGACCTCATTGACCATTGTCGATATTCTGCTGTCTGTGGTATATTGCACATTTCTATCGTATCCAGTCATATCATATGGGGTAGAGGCAAAGCAATAAAGCTCATGTAAGAAGTGTTCAGTCCTATCTCCGAAATATCGTTGCAGTGCTTCTCTGAATTCAGTTGAATTTATGTGATGTTGTGGCAGCAAGTCCAGAATTCGCGACATCACATAGGATATGTGTCCAACGTTCTCATTTAATAAATAATGGAGTTCCCTGTTGATCCAAGGTACTAACCGGTGCATTTGTGTGTCGTTGTACCTTGAAAAGATAAAATTTTAATTATTATTTTTTATAAAATATATAACAGCATAAGACTGTTTTACCAAATTTATTTAACGATCAATGTTAGGTATCTCTTTCCCGCTCAAAATTTTTACTGAGTTTTATACACTTCATACAATCTTACAAATGACACGTCCGCAAAGAGATTGAAATTTTTCGCAGCATGCCACATGCAGCCTATGTTAGTTCTGCGACCAATCACGTGCAATTACACATAAAAAAAAAAAAATTTGATTGAGCGGTATCTAGTTAGAAAATCATCTACATTAAATAAATAAATATACATACAAGATACGCGCGAAAAACATAACCCTTCCTGACAGTCGGGTAAAAAGCGACTCGTAAAAATGTTTGTAATAAACCTAATTATATAAATAAATAACTTAGATTTAATCAATACCTATAAAATTCAGGAGAGCAATCCCTAAATCGTCCAGTGAAGTCAGGCAGCGGTCTGGCCCACAGGTTGTGACGATATACAGTGCGGCGAAACGACGACGGCGAGCGACGTCGACGAGCTGGCGGAGCACGACCGCCTGTTGCTGGGAACACGTCCGCCATGAACGGGTAGTGCCGTAATAATGTCTGGATCGCGATGGTCTCGCGGCGAGGTAGCGTCAGTGTCGTTCTGCAAATATAATATAATATATCATCATCACTATGTGTATTAGTTTCTGGCCTGATTTACAATAATGTAAGCAGAAGCCTGTAAGTTCTTATCAATTCAAATGTAGCATGTGGGATAGGCTTATTACCATTTACTCCCACAATTTGGGCGACATGGCGATCTTAGAAAAAATTCTTAGCGATGCGAAAGGTCTAGGTTGCTCTAACGCCTACATGCTAAGTGCAAGCTGATGAACTCCTATACATTAAATATACGCCGATAGGTATCAGTAACATACCGCTAAAACGCTGGCATTACATGTATCAGCCATAAGAGGCACACATAAATCAAAAGTACACATTTGTAAAGCTAAAAATAAATGTTGTTATGTAATTTATTCCAAGTTCTACATTGTGTTAAGTTCCACTCAATTACATGATTGTGCTTGTGTGTGGAGACTTTTGGACCCAAATGGGATTCACATCTAACATATAGAGTAAGAAATACTAACAACTACTAACATAATCATAGATTCATAAACTAACACTAATAACGCATTTTAAATGTAATATGGTAGATGTGAAATAAAAGAGCTTTATTATCATATTATTATTACATGATTGTGCATCTTATATTCAATGCTAACCATTTTTGTCAGATGATAGTGAATGCTGTAAATTAATAACTATAAATTTAAAAAAATCTAAGATCGTGCTGAGTGGCGTGCATTGGGAGAGGCCTATGTCCAGCAGTGGACTGATACCAGGTGATGATGATGAAATAAAAAAAATAAAAACTTCCTAATACAGTAAAACTCTTAATGTTTTTTTGGCTAAGGACACTTTTGATCTAGTTACCTTTGAAATAAAAAAACTAAATCATAATTAGTTTATCAGACATACAGATACAAAGACACATCAAACTTATAACACCTTTCTTTTTATGTTGGGGGTTAATAAATGTGATGATATGCCAATCCCACATTCATTAATAGTCTAGAAGAGTCTTGAACAAAGTTTCCCATTTAACTATTCAAAAAGTATTGCTCAATAACTAAATTAATTATGCAATTTGTTTTACAAATTTTACAGCAAGTACTGATAACCCTGTGGAAGCTTGGGTGTGAGGGATGTATGTTACTAATTTAATACATAAAAGGATGAGTTCCATGACTGTACCTGTATCTGAACCTGTGTGCGGCAGCTGTGACTCTGTCCATGTCAATCTCAACTCTGCTGCTCGACTCTTCAGTCTGCCGCTGCACTACTAAGTACTCTTCATACTGGTGGTTGGAGCGCACATTGTGAATAATTGATCTAAATGCTTGCTTGCATAAAGGGCATTCAGCTTTCACCTGGAATTACATAAATGCTAATTAGAAACAGGCATTTTACTTTTGACACTATATTTTTTTGGGTGTAACGCTGTTTAAGCAACACATCTACCACATAAAATGTTAATTATGTCTGTTAATTGTTACCTCAAAGAGAGTCGTGATAGCCTAGTGGTGGTGACCGTTGACTGGCAAGTCAGTGGTCTCGGGTTCGAACCCAAGGCGCGCACCTCTGACTTTTCGTAAGTTATGTGCGTTTTATAAATTAATTATCACTCTCCGTGCCTCGGATAGCACGTTAAGCTGTTGGCCCCGGCTGTCAATTGTAGATCTTTGACAGTCGTTACGGGTAGTCAGAAGCCCCAGTCTGACAACCAGTCTTACCAAGGGGTACCGTGTAACCCAATATCTGGGTTGTGGAGGTCTGATGGCAGTCGCTCCATGTAAAACACTGGTATTCAGCTGCATCCGGTAAGACTGGAAGCCGACCCCAACATAGTTGGGAAAAGGCTAGGCAGATGATGAATTGTTACCTCAAAGGTTTAACATAATATTAGAAAGATAATAATATGAAGTAGATACTTATAAACAGTTGTGTTATGGGTCTAGTCTGAAACAAATCTAACCAAGTTATTATTTAGTAGAGTATGACATAGCATACAGATAACAAACAATAGATTTTTTAGACTTTGTTATATTTAAATCCTAATTGTAACACAATCAACATTTTGTTCAAGTAGGTATCTAACAATTCATAAATATAATTTATAAATCTTACCTTGCTCCATGTTAAAAGGCATGAAAAACAAAACTGGTGTAGACAAGAATCAGTAAAGGATTTGTTTTTACATGTCCCTAAACATATTGCACAGTTTGGTGGTGGAGAACCTGTACGACTATCAGGCCTTGGACTGCTGTCATCACTCTTGACACTGCTGGGGTTGGCTCCAGAGCTGTCATCTTGTGCAGCAGACAGTGCTTCCATGATAAGTTATCTGGAGATGTCAATGATGATCATTACATTCAGCTCTCTTTTTTCATATGTTTTCTTGTAACTAAATAATAAAATATAGTAGCTGTATATTCAAGACTCCACCCCTCAAACAACACTGACCTATTCAAGTTTTAATAAATTGAAACCCAAATAGAGCATGTAGTATCCTATTAGTATAGGTACTTCATTAATGGGAGGACATTTTTATGAAATTATTTCCCTAAAATAATCCCCTAAAAATTATCTTAGAACACTCAATTCCCGAATCAGCCCCGACGCTCCGACCCAATATAGATTTTCTTCACTTGTACACAATGTGTACTACACATATCTTGAATACGCACGATAGGTAGTCTGTTATAATGACATTTCAGTGAGCATTACTTCAAAATGGTAACGATGTGAAAATGCGGACAAGTAAACGAAAATATAAGCATGAATAGAGCAATGAATCTATCGTATTATTCAAGTAGAAAATTAATGACCTGACTTTATTTTATTGAATTAATTATTCTCATATATTTACAAGTATTGTAAAGCTGATTCAATAATAAAACAGAAGTAATCCGAGCAGATGAAATGACAGTTGTATTTCTAAGCTCTCTATAGATACTTCACTGTAACTAACTTCGGTGGAAATTATTTTCATTATAAAATGGTTGGTAGTTCACGAGATGACTGACTGTATAATCAACTCACCTACTGACAATGTGTGATCTTGATTCTTGACAGATTTCTGGTAAATTGTGTGACGTGACGTGACGGACGAGGAATTAAACTGAATTCGATCACTAAGTTCGATTTCAACTAAATAATGAAAAAGTTTGAAGTAAAACTACGTTACACAAAATCATATTTCTAAAATTTAATGGAATCACAAATCACAATCGATAGATTAATTCAAGGAGCAAGAAAATAAAAACACAATTCTGCATCAGACTACAGTACTCAATTTTCAATAGACTCTACTACTCTCTAGCATAGAGTATAATAATACATTGGTTGGTCTTTAGTCTTTGCCATTCATATGCTGAGATCTAATGAACTGCGCAAATCATGATTTTTAGAACTATCTTCGACTAAGTTCATCAATAATGAAGACGAAGAAGAAGATTTAGAATGTATCGATTCATCGAATGTCCCATTAAATCATCAATAATGGTGCAAGTTACAGTGGGCCACCTTAGCCTTGCCTTTAGTTTGCCATCATCATCATCATCATCTTGCCTTTAGTTCGACCGCTCCAAACCAAGGTGGCAACACTGACTGCCAGATTAAAAAATCAGATTGTCAGTGTCATCTGTCATCGTCTTCGAATATTGAAGTGGGAATAGTGGGATTGGATTGAGTATTGTTGTGTTACCTAATCGAAAAGTATGGGTATTCTGAAAAAGGTAATTTATTTTCCATTGGACAAGGTTCCGTAAGCATAAATAGCGTATAATTTCGTTGTTGCCAATGTATTTGTACGTAGTCCAACTCGTGATAACCATAAACATAGTGCAAAGTAGGACCATTTCAGTGTTCAAAGAGATATTTTAATTAATTTTGTTACAATTTTAGACTACCGGTCTCGTGGGCATGGCTGTAGCTCCAAATGCCCATCATACCCTTGGTTCACTATATGGAAAAATTCTGAGAGTCCTGCAACAAATGCCTGAAACTGCTGCATACCGAAAATATACTGAACAGACAGTTCGTGAAAGGGCTGCCGTTTTAACACAGGTTAAATGAAATACTCGTAATTTACTGTTGAAGAACTTATAGAAGGTCCAGTCAGACTTCATAAAGATTTAATGTTGTCTGCATTAGACAGATCTAAGGGTTTATAATATTAACAAAGGCCTGATTTGAATGCTGTCAAAATACTTTCAATTTTACACATTTCTTTAATTTCAGACCAAAGACATTTATGAGCTGGAATCAAAAATCAACTGTGGTCAAGCTGAAGAATTAATTATTCAGGCAGAGAATGAATTGAATTTAGCTAGGAAAATGCTTAACTGGAAGCCATGGGAACCACTTATTTCAAAGCCACCTCAGGGTCAATGGGACTGGCCTCCAACTAAACCTTAATTTAGCAATGCTGTTTCTATTAGCACCTCGGTAACTTAGTTAATAATAAATGATGTAATCGATTTAGCCAGTGTTTACTTATAATTTGCCCATTTAATAGTTTAAATAAAACACTTAATAGTTTAAATTCATTTTATTTTATCTAACATGTTTCAGTTTAATGAAATATAAAAAACTTATATAGATGGAGCAGTGTTATTTGGCACAGTGCATAAACCATTCAGTTTAACAATGTTTGTAACATTTTATTTATAATTAATAAAAGTACAAGGTCCAACTGAGGTTAACAAGTTTTGATTAAATATACTTTGCTACTTTACTAACAAAAAAATCTGTTTTGAACATAAAAAGATTAGGTACAGCCGACTGCACATCAGTGGCAACAATTTGACATTGACAGCACCCTTATTGCATAGAAGTAAAGGTGCTTTTCGTAGTGCAAGTGTTACCACTGTCTGTACTGCTATGCATAGTCATTACGAAAATAGTTTTAAAAGCATTAAAGTTACTAAACCTGGATGTCTAGCAAGTTAACCTTGCTAGTACAACAGATCTAGATAGTACAATAAAACCAATTCATAAATTTTATATATTCAAATGTAACCACTAATAAATACGCAATAAGTAACTTTTCCGTGACAATTTCCAGATTTCATTATTTTTTTAGTAACAAAAAGTTTTAAACTGGTGGCGTAAATGCAATTATTTTGTATAAAATATGTTGTGCGTCACTACAGCTTCTTCAAAGCGATTTAAAGTGAAATTTACAATTGCTCAGGAAGCTGTAGTACCTAACATTTGTCGTAAAAATATGACGTCATTGGTAACTCATTAATATAATTACTTCAAAATGCCTCTTAGTAATTTGCTGTACTTTTTAGACAGTTATACAAGGTTGCACAATTAAAAAGTAATCCAGAATACTTATTTAACTAAAACTTATATAAAAAATAAATAACATTATAATAATCACTTGTCATATAATACTAATTCAGTGCTCTTATCACCTTAAACACAAAATCTCAAACAATTTACTTATAAACTTTATGATTAAGTTGTTCCTGTAATTTAATTAAAGTTGAGGCTCTATATTAATAATAAATAGTATATATAATTATCTACTCTTTCTTATGTTCCTAGGGGTTTACAATCCAATTAAACTGTACAAGTTTAAATTTGAATTGTAAATTTTAACTTATTTACAATCATTGCCTAAATCTTTACTACAAAACATGAAATTATATTTGTTCAGATGATGGATATTAAAATAAACCATTCTTAGGTATAGATACTATACTAGGTATACTATATATACTCTAAGAAACCATCATTATAATGTTTAGTTGATTATAGAGTAAAATATTAATGCACACACTGATTAATTTCCTAAATCTATCATAGATGTCTAAATATATGATGAAACTTTAAAGCTAGGCCCCACTGGCTTGCCATTAAATAACGCGTGAATTGTGTTCCTGTCTTTGTCTAGTGTCCAACAGAGATAGCAAGATAGTTCAAACGCTTATCTATCATACATACTTTGAACTTGATTTGAATTTTCGTAGAAAGTATATCAAGCCTACTATTATTGAGATTTATTGGCTCACTGACTTCAAAGATAAGGGGGCGGAGTTTCTTTTACACATTTTAGTGATAAAAATACTTTCTTAATTTTTACTAAATAATTAAATTAAAATTTTAAATAGAGTACTTTTTAGTTATAAATTTATTAACCAGCCTGTAACTGTCTCACTGCAGGGCAAAGGCCGCTTCGCATACAGTCGAGGATTGTATTAATCACCACTCTAGCTCACTGTGGGTTGGCGCTTTCAGACTTCCTGATGCTGTTCTTTCACCGTTAGGCCGTTTTGTTTTAGATTAACTAAGAAAGTACATATTTTACTTAATATAGACATTGGAAAAGTACATGCCAGGTTCAAATCCACATCCACATGCTTGAAAAGCATAACTGTAACCAATGCCAACCATGGTGGCCACAATGTTGTTAGTTCTTAACACTTTTTAATTGTTACTTGAAAAAAAATATATCCTTCTCACTTTCCATGTATGGGAAATACCTACTTATATTAAAAGTTTCTTTCTAACATTTAGTCTGTTCGGTCAGAGGATACGAAACGGGGCACTATGAAAAAATACTTATTTTTATTCTATGCATGGTCGAGGGTGGGCTTGGTCGACGGATCGGGCTCCTACTTCTAGGTGGTTTATAAAAAAATAACCACTTCTAACCTAACCTATCCGAGTCGGGGTACTCTGAGTCGGGGTGTTAACCATATTATGACGCTCGACTCCGCAGTTTCGGCTTTTTGGTCGCCTTACGCCTTAGTAAATGAAATCCTTTCTTCATCAGTTTTACGGCGAACCGATGGTTGGAGACAAAGTCTTAAATTTAGGTGTTCTTAAATTTAGGTGTTCTATACGATAGAATCGAAAAAACGTGATATTAAAAAAAAAAAAAAATTTCGTCTAAATTTTTCTAAGTGTTTTCCTCAGTGCCCCGTTTCGTACACTCCAACCGTCTGTTCTAATATGCTATGTAGTAAGACATAGTGATAAATAGCAAATGGAAGTTATAACTTACTAAAAATTACCTTGATTTTCGATATTGAGGTAAATTGCAATGACATAAAACCAGCACTAGTATATCATGTGTTGTGTAAGTTATGTTGAATGAAAAAATGAAAACTTAATACTTAAGTACATTTTAAATGTATAAAGATTACGCACATGTATGTCTGAATACTAAAGTACAAAATTTTTGTAGAAAGAGTACACTTTAATTAACTTGAAACCCTTATCAAAATTATCACTGTCCTATGATCAAAACTTAAGTTACAATACTCTAGGGCACAGGGGCGTGAACTGACATTTTCGACAGGGTAGGCAGCACATACAAATCTTACTTAGTTTCACTAATTCGTCATCAGCATGTCGTATCTATCAGGGTAGGGAGTGCCTTTTTGCCTGTATGAACTGCACGCCCCTGCATGGGCATACCCAGGGCAGCTGCCCCACCCGGATTCAATTTTTAACATTTGGTATATTACCGAAAGAAAATATAATATAATAGAAATAAATAAGCCAATAGCTGGGTATATCCATGGTCCTGTCATCAATACTATAATATAATATAATATAATAAATAGATAAAACCTCAATTTTAGCCAAAGAAATAATAATTTTATAAGTAAAATAGTTTGCTTAACAGTGTTTTACGTAGATGTAACACCTTTTCTAGCTACTAACAAGTTAAGTATGGGATGTTTTTTTATATAACTAACTGCTTTTTTGTGGGTTACCATTGTGAAGTCATATCCGTTGCACTGTAATATTTTGTCATGCATCCTTAATCCAGATTTAGCTGCAGGGCTTCCTTCATGTACTTCTGTTACGTATATACCCTGAAATAAAAACATTTACAAATAAGACAATTACGGTATTGATCTACAACACTATAAACACCGTCCATATGTTACACAGTAACCCATCCTAAAACAAGAATTAGATTAATTCATGATTGTCTTACGTTGTCAGTATATCCTTGAGGACTTTTGCGAAAATCCTGATCAATTCCACCGCCAATTTTAAAACCACATTTCATAACTTCTCTACCTTCTGGGTCCACACCAGCTTCTTTTTGGAGTGTGATTGGTATCTGTGAATGGTTATCATTACATTGTTCTAATGAAAATAGACCAAACGAAACAAACAGAATTGGGAGTGGTCTCCCAACTTACACTAAGACACTCCATAGCTGTTCCAGCTTGGTGTTGAAATGCCATTTTCGCCATGGTGACTGATTGATTGTTAAATTCGTCAGTTAAAAAATAATCTCAATCGAGAACTTGAGCTGAATACAACAACAGTCAACTATTTACTGTAAAATTATTTATTATACTAGCTTTAAGCTTAGCTAGACTACACCGTTCATGTCAAGTATATTTTGTCTTTGTGTGCTGCAAAAAAGATTGCTATCACTTTCGAGGGTAATGATAAATGCTATGAGTAAAAGAGACAGAAGTACAGACATGAGACACATCAATGAATGTCACAGAAATGTCAAAGAAATTGACAAGAGACACACACGCACAGATAATGAAACATGATGTTCTTAGACGTTGTGCGTTTACTGTGAAGTTCTTAGCATTTTAATGGCCTCCTGCCAGGCCACACATTGGAATCAACTTTGCGTCTAAGCACTCTACGAAGCGGTTATATTGAACCCATATTAACATTAAATATTATAAAATAAAAAAAACTATCAATAAAAAACATATAATTATATTTTTTTTTTTTTTTTTGATGATATTTGGCTTGGATGCAAAGTCCTTTAAGCCATGTCTTTATTTTCTTTAAAACTTATCTTTTTCTTCTTTCTCTACTTCTTGTCTTCCTTACAACTTTTCAACGGTATGTTTTATATAATTATACAGAGGAATAAAATTCTTGCTATTTTTTAAGTAGTCTTTTAAGCGGCGGGCTTCATTATTAACAATTTCACTATCACATGAATCACTTTCACTTTCACGAACACTCTCTCTCAAGTCTGACAGTTCACTGGCTAGTAGAAGTCGTTGAATATTAAACTGACAACATTTGAATATCAGATGTTGGATATCACCAATTTGGTTATTGTTGCAATGCGGGCATAAATTCGATGTTATGTTGAGCCGTCCCAAATGTGCAGGAGTTTTGTGGTGGCCAAAACGTAGTCTATTAATAGTGGTTATAAAGTCTCTGCTAGCTACTTTCAGCTTGGTGTACCAAGGTTTTGCAGGTATTACTTCTTGTATGCTTCCATACCATTTACCTTTAGTTACTCTGTCTTTCTTCCAGACATCATCCCATAGCAATAACACATCTTTTCTTATTTCATTATAGGTATCGGTAAATGGAATATCAGTTATTTGTCTTACATCTAAAGAGTTCAACCCTTCACATGCAGCCCTGTCCGCTACTTCATTACCGGCAATGCCTTTATGTGAAGGAATCCACAGAAAGGCGACTTCAACATCTTTTTGACTTAAGGCAAGTAATATTTCTTTAATTTTATATACAATATAATTTGTTTTAAAATGTACATTATAATTTTCTAGACATTTAATCACACTGAGAGAGTCAGTCAAAATAAGGAAGTATTTATTACAACTATTTATTAAGTAAATACATTTAAGCGCTTCAAAGACTGCATATGCCTCTGCCGTAAATATAGTACAAGTAGTATCTAGAATAAAGCTTTGACAAAACTTTATCTGGGGATCATAAATGGCACTTCGAACATGTGAATTTGTTTTACTTCCATCTGTATATAAAGTGTAGTATTTGTTTTCGTGTAGAAACTGTTGTAAATCTAAATTATTATTTACTTTTACTTTAACTATGTTAATTTCATTTATCAACGTATAAAATTGTTGAGCATAAAAAGGCCATAAACTTGTTTTCTGTAATTTCTGGTGTTTATTTTCCAGGTCTACTAGAATTTGGGATAATGTTGGAAATTTGTGGCTTAAAATATCAGCGGCTGAAGTCAATGGAGTGGGAATTGGTATTGGATAAGGTATGATCTTTTTAATGGCATATTGATTGTTGCTGGCTAAGAGCTTTACACAAAATCTGTTTGCAAGCAACAATCGTCTAAGAGACAGTGGCATTATAACGGTTTCAACCTCCATGGCTCTAATAGGAGTAGAGCACATGGCCCCAGAAATGGTTCTTAAAGCTTTATTCTGTATTAAGTCTAATTTATTTACATATTTACACTCTAAATAGGCTATACAACTATAATCAAAATGACTCCTAATAATTGCTTTGTACAAAATAGAGAGAGTCAAAGGATCTGCTCCCCAAGTTACCCCAGCTAAACATTTGATTATGTTCAGGCCTTTCATTGCCCTTTGCGAAATGTAGTTAATATGTAGCTTAAAGGATAAATCTTTATCAATAATAACACCCAAAAATTTATGTTGATCAACAACAGGAATTGCTTGATCATTGTACAAGAGTGCAGTAGAAGGAAAATCTTTACTAAATATCATTGTACTACTTTTGAGTGGATTAATTTTAAGTTGCAATTTATCATAATACCCTTTTATATTAATAAGAGTTGAATTTACAGTATCTATAGCCATGTCAATATTATTATTTACACTGTAAATAACCAAGTCATCGGCAAATTGGAGAATATTTACATTTTCAGTATTTACATATTTACAAATTTCAGATGTATATAAAT
This sequence comes from Protodeltote pygarga, assembly GCA_936450705.2. Taxonomy (NCBI): domain Eukaryota; kingdom Metazoa; phylum Arthropoda; class Insecta; order Lepidoptera; family Noctuidae; genus Protodeltote; species Protodeltote pygarga. Next base: position 4,611,123 of record OW388249.2, on the reverse strand, counting down.
TATAAAGTAGTGGAGACAATGTGGCCCCTTGCATTGTACCTTTAGAGGTAGTTCTAGGTCCATGTAAGATGTTGTTATATTTAACATATAGAATTCTATTGCTGAGAAATTGGTAAATCCACTTACAGAGTAGGCCAGGTATGCCTAACCCAGATAACACCTGAACAAGAATATCCGGTTGAACATTGTCAAATGCCCCTTGAATATCTAGAAAGGCACATGCTACACTTTTATTATTTTGTTTTGCATATTTCAGGTCTGAAACGAGACAAGTGAAGCTGTCAGCACAACTTCTGCCTCTTCTGAAGCCATATTGAATATTAGGTAGAAGACTATTTGATTCAGCAAAATGATCCAGACGAAATTTAACCATATTTTCAAATACTTTTCCTAAGCAAGAAGATAAAGAAATAGGCCTATAAGAGTCACAGTTATCTGATGGCTTGTCAAGTTTCAGAACCGGAATAACACATTGTGTTTTCCATGACAATGGTATTATTTGTTTATGCCAGAGATTATTGAGGATGACTAAAAATAATTTCTGAGCTTTAATATTTAATTTGCTAATCAAGATATAGGGAAAATCGTCCATTCCGGGAGTAGTATTTTTTCTAGATTGAAGACTAATCAAGAACTCGCACCATGTAAATGGATTTAACAAATATTTTGAGTTAATGTCATTGTTATGTAAATTAAAAAAAGTATTTAAATCAGTCGTATTTTCATTATCGTTATTTGATAATTTGTTTAAAAATTGTGGAATAAATTCATCACAATAAGATTTGTTAACTTTAAGTCCTTTAAATTTCTTAATATTATTCCAAATTGTTGAAATAGGCGTAGTTCTGTTAAAACTGTCACACAATGATCTCCAACTATTCTTTTTCTCCTCAGAAATAGTACGTTTTTTCAAAGCATCTGCTTTTTTATAAGATATATAATTTTCAATAGTAGGTACTCTCCTATATAATTTTAATGCCTTTTTAGATTTAATTACGCTATTTTTACATTTATCGTTCCACCAGGGTACAGGTGGTCTACTTTTAAATACTGTGGATTTGGTAAATTTTGGTATACATTCTGATTTCAGGGTAGAAAGTGTATCACAAAATGAATTGTAAGAGCTAAGAGGATCATAACTGTTAAGAATAATATTATCAAAACATGTTTTTGAAAGCTCATTGTACTGGTTCCAATCACCTTTATTATATAGAAATTTATCCATAGGGGGATTAACATTGTATTGATTAGTTAAAATAGTCATTTCTGTTATTGTTGGGAAATGATAACTGCCCATATTATTATCATAGACTGACCATTTACAAAGAGGTGTAATTGATGGACTAGCCAAAGAGACGTCAATAGCTGATGGATTACGATTTGGATATTGCATAGTAGTAACGTCACCTTCATTTAGTATGCATAAATCTAACTCATCTATAAGTGTATATAATTGCTCTCCTCTACATTTATTTGATAAGCATCCAAAAGCGATGTGATGAGCGTTAAAGTCGCCAGCCACGAATATAGGTTTAGGAAGATTGTTAATAATGTTACGCAAGTTATTAGTCCTTAGTGGCCCCGTAGGAGGGCAATAAACACACAAAATAGAAATATCTCCTCTAGAAGTAGATATGGACAATGCCACAGTTTGAAGTTCATCATAAAATATTGTAGAAAGTGTTTTATATTTTAAATGTGGTTTAATTAGTATGGCTACCCCGCCATGTTCATTCGAAGCATTTTTAAAATACATGTTATATCCTGATATTCGACAAGATCTATTGTCTCTTAACCATGTTTCATTTAACAAACATATATCAATATCGTTTTCTCGTAGAAAAATTAACAAAAGTGGGACTTTATTATAAATACTTTGAATATTAAATTGAGCTATTCTTAAAGAAGACTTATCTATTATCCTACTATGATCCATAAATTACGAAAGGTTTTTTAGTAACAAATCTTTAATTGCACTAGAATTAATAGGTGTGTCGTCGGTTTTGTTAGCTATAGAAATTAAAGTACGAACTAAAGCATTTGTTATTTCAACATTATTAATTAACTGACTTTTTAGTTCGTCAATAGATAGAGGAGATCTCTGTATAACAGTTCCAACAGATTGTTGGACTTTATTTATAGTTTTTTGTACAGGGACAGCAGGGTCACTTTTTGATTTATTTACAATATTTTTATTATTATATACAAGAGCTGGAAATTCAGCATCATATTTCTTTTCATTTGTAATGGCAACAGTGCTTGCATACGTTATTTTGTTTTTCTTTTCTAGATTTTTCTTTATTTTAATAGGACATGAATTTGAAATTGCCAGATGTGGCCCACTACAATTCACACAACTTAGTTCATTAGGTTTATCACAGTCTTTGTAATAATGATCACCCGAGCAGACACTGCAGCGCTGTTTGCCGTTACAGACCTTTGCCGAGTGATTAAATTTAAAACATCTGTAACACTGTTGCAGAGGAGGGATGTACTCAAATATACGGTATGAAAACAAATCATACTGCACAGAATCAGGTAATGTATTAGCTAGGAAAGTTATACTAACAGTTTGTAAAGGCACTTTTTCATTGTTAACTTTTCTAAAAAAGCGACGTACAGCAATAATTTCATACGTAGAAGATAATTTGTAATACAGTTCTTTATTAGAAATGTTAGTTGGAACATAACGAATGACTCCAGTCTTTTCAATTTGAGCTGCTGGGATGAATGCCTTCAATTTATATTTTTCCAAGAAAACATTGTTCGACAAAAAGTTATTGGCAGTATTATATTGCTTGAATATAACCGCTATTTTATTCGCGTTCACTCTGTGAATGGTCACCACTCCTTTAATTTCTGCCGTGAATATATGGTTAAGGTAAATGGGACTTTTGTTGCCCAATCGTTCATTATTGCAACTTTCAACAAACACTTTGAATTCATATTTTGTTGAATTTTCAGGGTATAGTCTTTTGTAATTGGGTTTGATAAAAGGTAAAAAGTTTAAACTTTCCTCACCACCGCCGCTAACACCATTATTTTCTACCATTTTTCTGGCTCGCTTGCCCGAAGACCCCGGGCCTCTGGTGGCCGGGGGGATTTCGCCCCCGGCCTCACTGGTTAACATTATATTTACTTACAATACTAATATTTACAAATTATTAACTCAATTTTAACTTTATACACAAAAATATCTATTTTTTCAAATTTGCAAAATTTTAGCGCCCTTTCAATTCAAATTCCCGCCAAAGAATCCCCATATAATTATAAAAAATAAAAATTTACAGACTACACCATCCATAATATGCCGTCGGTCGGCTTCAATCACTCACAAGTTCATTTGACAAGTGAACTGTATGTAGTCTGTGCATGTTATTTTTATCTTGCTTGTCATTACTTGTCAATGTCAACAGTGGCCTGAATTTCTTTCTGTTTTCGTAAGTAAGAATTTTTATGATTTTTTTTTGGTTATATTGATGGAATTTGGAGATAGAATTCAGCTAAAACAGAAAACGTACTGTGGGACACCAGGTATAAAATGTCTTGGTCCCATCCATATCATCTGATTCCAGAATAGGTATCATTTTTGGAAAACCTATGTCACCTATAAAACTAGCTCTGAACCGACACGTAAAAAGGTTTTAAGGGAAGGCCCTTGAAAGAAAGTTGATAATGCGCTCTAAATTAGGAAGGACAATAATAAAATTATTTATTTTTTTAATACGACACTGACCCATATCTGTAAGGTCCTCTAGTCTTATTTAATAAATATACAATGTATTAATTTATTCACAATTGTTACAACATTGGTTCATTATAAAGTCCAGTGATTTTGAGGGGATTTTACAAATCATTTTAATGTTTCAGAATGGCTGGCGGTGAAACTAGAAACCTGTGGCAGATTGTTTTTAGGAACTTTATAAGGTCATTTTTACCCCGGCAGATCAGAGGAAATAAAATAGGTAATATTTATTACCTACATTTTTTTTACACTTACCTATTAGTATTTATATGTTTAAATAAATATAATGTATAATAATTACAGGAAAAGATTACATAGGAAATAAATACTTCGAAATTCCTGCTAATCCAAGTATTGGTAAAAGGAAACCCACCAGGTGGTATTATCCGCCAAGCACGTTGGACTTTCAAGATCCTATACCCTCTGAATGGGAGTCATGGTTAAGGATGAGGAGGTAATAATTCATGTTATAAAAAATATTATTATTTTAAACATGAAATTTCAATATAAATCATAATATTTTTTTGTATTATAGACTTGAACCACCTACTGAAGAGGAAATAGCTAAAAATGTAGCCATTGCCCAGTTGAAAAAGGACAATGCAGCAAAATTAGAAGCAAAAAGGTTGGCTGAAGGAGGATCTTTACCATCAGTTCCAGAAAATGGCTCCCAATCATTTCCAGTTTATCCTGAGTTTCCACCAGGAGATCCTCTAAATCAATATGGCAAAAAGTAGATTAAAATGTTTCAAACTAAAACTTATGCAATGAAGGATTTATCGAGATGTTTATCAACAAAATATTACTATGAACTTATATGTCAGAATTTTAGAGATTATAATATATATATTTTTTCAAATGCTACATATTGCAGTTAATTTAAATTAAATAAACTTAGTTTATGTTGAAACTATTTAATATATTGTGTTTATTTACCAGTGATAGAATTAGACAATATTATGTGTTATACACCTCATTAATTTGTACCTTAGCTCATACTCAAGATTAAGGAATATAATCCTAGGACTTATGAGCTTGTGTGTGATGATGACTAATACTTCTGATTTCGCTCTTAAGGGCCTTTTAATTGAGTTATCTCCACAGTAATCTCGACTCTTAAGCACCCAAGTTGGTTGGTTTTTAATCAAGCACTGAGTTGGTTTTTGTATTCTGACCAGTGGGATTATATACCTTACAGCTTCTAAATATAAATCACCTTGAATTATAAATGTTTGTAGTTAAATCTGTGGATTTACCTTGTACTTTAGAATTTAGTACAATTCTTTTATTGTCATATATTATGTAGATTACATAATTACTTAAATAGATATGCGCTGTGATCATTAGTAACTAGTAAATTTTTCTGATTTAATTTTGTTTTTATTTATTTATTTATTCAGTATGTCGGATGTGGGGATGTTATCAGGGGCATGTTTACCATAAATACAATATTTTCCGAAACACGGCCGAAGCCACAGATGACTAAATAGTTACGTCGTAAGTAATACTGGAGAGCGCAAAAGTAGTCACCCTGTTCTGTTCTTTGGCTGTAATTTTTTTAATAAATTAATAACTGGTTCTGCCCTTGGATTATGTTTATTCAGGTTTATTCAATGGTTTAATTTTTTTTTAATGATATCGGCCAAGTGGCCACCGCTAGAATTAATGACCTTACGGGCCTGAATTATGGCAATTTTCGACACTCTTGCCAGAATTTCCGGTGACAGGTTCTCGTATTCTAGACGGATATGCTCTTTGAGGGCTTCAAGAGTCTGAGGCTTGTTAACTTAAACTCTCCCAACAAAAAATCTACCAACTGTTAAAAACAATAAGTATGGTTGATGAACACCAGGTTGATGTTAGAGTTTAAACCGCCCGTAGCCTCTGACATAGCTTTACATACCTTTGAAAATTCTCAGGAGTGTTGGTTTCCTCACGATGTTTTCCTTCACCGTTTTAGCAAATCATAATTAATTTCTAAAACTCAGATAAGTCCGAAAAGTCAAGGTGCGTGCCTGGGTATCGAGTCAACGACCTTAGACTTGCAGTCCGATGGTTATACCACTAGGCAATCACTGCTTATAAGTTAAGTACTATGCACGCCACTGGATATCTTTTTAGTATTTGGTACACTATAGTGGCTAAACGATTTCCGGGGAGGATGTAAAGTAAGATTTGTATAAGTACTCTTACTTCATAGTTACTTACTCAAGTCCATAATCTAGTCCATATACTTATCTTCTAGTTCCATATAAAAAGTAAAAATCCATTTGAATCGAGCAGTTAAGCCCCCTGCCGTTCTGTCAGCTAAGCAATTCATAACCTGCTCGTGCTATCTAAATTCTCTTTTAAATTCAACCATCTCAGATGGTAGATAGGCAGCGCCGGCCGGCGCGTTAGGGTCACTGACTCCACTCCGGGCAAAAATATTGTGGCGCCCACGGAAATCAATTTCGAGTATTAATTTTTTGCTGGCACAGCACAGTATTGAGGGCATGGAACACGGGGGGCAAGAGACTCCAGACCTCGGATTTGATTTTGCGAGTGTCTTATTAAATATTTTTATTTAATAAGCAATACCTACATACAACATAAAAATATAGTTTGAAAGATCAATAACTACCAAAGACTTTAAATCTTAATAGGTACCTACCAGCCCCTTATAAAAAGGGCATATCATCCAAAAGTTTTGTATAACTAAACGCATACTTCGATAAAAGTGATTCTAAACCATGGCAGCAACGTAAATATACCTCCTCCTTTTGTTTTGTTAAATGAATTTTGAGTGGTGGGTCACGAGGTGCAGTACCGATTTTAAGGGGGAGGGGCGCGGTTGGGGGACGGCCCAGGGCGCCGAGGTCTTGAGTCTCTTACCCCCCGTGCTCCGTACCCTCAATACTATGTAACGACAGCAAAAAATATGTGGGCGCCAAAATATTTATGCCCAGGGTGTCAGTGGCCCTACGCCGGCGCTGACGAGGTGTAAACGACGGGAAGGATCGTCAATACTGGAAAAAAAACCCACTCGTCAACAGTGTGAACGAAGGGGGGGGGGGGTGTTTAAAGCCTTTGGGTACGCTCGGTACCTTGGAAGAATCGTTGACAAAAAAAAATTCTCCAAGCTAGTAGTAGTAACCTACATGATATGATTACCTATACCTATCTGTTTAAATACTCTTTGAACTGTATGTCAGCTGTCAGCGCCCCGAACTATCCTTTCACAATCCTACTACATTTCTGTAGTTTTATTAAACATAATACAATATATCTTACATTACATTTCTTTAAATAGGAAAATTGAAAATAGAAAGAAACAATAGCGATGTGTGTGGGTGCAGTTCACAAATCTGTATTATAGGTATGCCTATCATCATACCTAACTGTCCAGTTCCAGGATGATTCTGGAGCGAGGATTTAATTTTAGGGAGAGGGTTAGCTCCCTGCTGATGTTTAATATTTTTTCGACTTAGCTATAAATAGGTAAGTACGTGTTAAAACTTTGACGTGACTTATAACATAGTATTTGCCTCGATGTCTATGCTGGTGTTGCAAAATCTTGCTTTGCAATCTAATAATCGTGAACAATGTACAAAAAAAACAGATTGTTGTAAATATTTAAATAAATGATAAATGTGTAGGTTCTTAGTTAAAAATCATTAATTATTTTTTAGTTCCCTTCTTTTGTCAGTTATTTTTTTTGTTAAAAAGTTTTTTTATTTAGTTCGTGAAATTGACCCACGACCGAGGCTACCTCGTCATTATTTTTAATAGAACTGCCTCTTGTGCGCGTTCCTAAGGTGCATAATATAAAATTAAATAACCTACATTAAATAACCAATTGTTAAAGTGTACGGTATCTTTGTGAGATGTCTAAGGTTACTCTTGCTTTATTTCTTTGTAGATTTGTCATGTGATTCGAGAGGTGTAAAACAACATGTCCTGGATTTCAGGCTACAAGCAAGCCTTTAAACAGAATGAGACCAATGAACAAAATGTGTGGGATTTCAAAGAAAAAGTTATGTACTCCGTTTTATCTACATTTAAGGTTAATAAATTAGAACTTTCATACCAATTTTCTTTATTGCTATCACAGCGAAGTTTCAAATCTGGTTCCAGTCGTGTCCACACATGAAGAATATTTATCAGTTGCTATTCTACTATTTTGCAGTTTTACCACTAAGCTATTCGTAACCCTGCTCGTGCTATCGTAATTCGCGGGTTCAAATTCTGCTAATAATCAATAATTTTTGCAGTAGGTATTTACTTGTAATTATACATAGATAGCAGTGGCGGAGGCTCCATACAACTCGATCCCTTCCGGCTTCCCATTGAAAAATGGCACAGTCAATAATGCCCACTGACTGTGCCATTGGATTATCTCCGGGTTAGCTCCGGCTTACCTCTTGGAAAAATTCACCCTCCGCCACTGATAGATAGAAGAGTTATTATTTATTCTCATGATAATTATGTATCTATGGGATACATAAATAAATAAATTAAATAAATTAATTCAAAATTAATCCATTTTGCCGTTAGCCCATAGATTTAAAATTTAGGTAACAAATCTATGATTTGGTCTTTGATTGGCTCATGATTTATCTAGAAAGATTCTTTGTGAAAAATCCTTTTGAATTAAAAATTTCGAATTGCGTCAAAAAAATTAGTCCGTTTTGTTGATCGTAACTTATTAACGGAAGGTCTCCCTATCTGCCACTTTATCCTATCATCTACCGGCTAATATAAAATTGCCTTGAATGTGACTTTATATTTTTATTTGGTATGACCCCGTCTACACCTCTTAAACCTATTTAGGCTAATAAAAGTTTTATCTTTATACTTATTTAGTTAAAATCACTAACTCAAGATAAACGTGCGTGTTGTTTGTTTAAGAATTCCTCCATCCAAAATAACGATTTAAATTCTAGCGGCTCGTGGAATATTAAAATTAAGTACAGTCAATCTTTTAATCTCCTCTAAATCAAATACAATTAAATGTTGATGGCGATAAGATACGCAGGTAATAATGAGTTTTACATTCGTCTGCAGATCATAATATGATTTCTGAGTATGCTGTGAATGTAAATGAGGAAAAGATTAGAGCAGCGAATAGTTTTAGATGTATTGTCTTTTTTGTGTAAAGTTTTAAGAACCGTTTAACTGCTGTCAATATGATTATACAATAGAAATCTATTGACTCGTGGCCGATCGGCCTTATGTTAGCTAACATGAGATCAAGATAAAGATAAGGTTCTAGGAATAATCAAGTATAGAGAAAGAAACCGTATTGAATAAAATGCTGGAGCTCATAGCAAAAGCCGTGTTTGAAGGCAAAATATTATGAAGCGTCATGAAGCGTGTAAAAATTAAAAAGGTAGCTAGTGAAGCGGGTTACGTAGCGGTTGGTGCTCGTAGCAGGTGATGCACGTAGCGGGTGCTGCTCGTAGCGGGAGGTGTTCGACGTACGGCTTCCGTAGCGCTCGTGCTAGGTATAATACCACGGTCCGTGGTTTTGTTACGATCATCAGTTAGTCCAGCAGCCGCCGCGTTTTTTAGTGAGTAATAACAGGCTAAATCTTCGTGAGCAGGTGTGGTTTGACGAGACGCCCAAGTTTTTCCTCCAAAAAATCTCGATAATGTGGAGCGCAGATATAAAACTTGTCGATTCGAATAACATTAAGTTTCTTATTTGAATAAGTATTGAGGTAATTGGACGATAAACTCGGAAAAACAATGTCAAGTAATATCTAGACATATCGACTCGTTGAAGAGACAGTTGTGGTTTTTTCCAACGATAGTTTTCCGTACTGTAAACATAAGTTCAATTACATTCAGTCGTCAGATAATTTTGGACTAAGACACACCTCTCCCGGGTTACTCGGTCAATACAAGTTCGCAACTGAAATCTTAATAGAATTAATCATTAGTAAGGTGAGAGTTTCAATTAATTTTTCAATACCTAAAAGCGGCGATTTCATTAAGCCATTATCATATGCACGTTGTTTATTTAATTAAAGTTAATTATCACTACCCATTCACATTCATGAATGAGATATTAGTTTATAATTAAACTTCATTGACATTGAGTGAAATATGAGTTTACCGACTCTACATAAATAACGTCTTGATCTTAATTGAAGAGGTCCCGTTGATTTTTGTTGACAATTCTGTGTTCTTGAATCAATTACTACCCAATAACAATAAGTCAATAGTGAGTTTATCGTCGGGTGAAATGTGATTAATAATATTTATTAACATAAATAATATCTTTATGGAAATATGGAGGCTGTAATCTAAGCTCTTTATTGTTCCATCACAGAAGCGGTGGTACGAGTATATAAGACGCTTTATCATTTTTTGTCATTATTACTGTGATACTCTTCGGGGTAATACCTAGCTACAGTTGCATTGATAACAGACGGGTGTATTTTATAATATCGAGTAAGATTGCGACTTTTTTTATTCACTTTAATCTTTATTCAATCGTAGAGATTAGGTACCTAATTTATAAATATTATTTCGTGTAGAATGGTCGAGAAGAAAGCACAGCTGTCGTCTGAGGAGATCTTCGCTCTGGAAGATAAATATGGCTGCCGCAACTATGCTCCCATACCCGTAGCTCTATGCCGTGGCGAAGGTAAGTTTAAAAACTTTTTTTAAAGTTCACTTTTTTTTTTGTAAACGAAACGTTGAAATAAAACATAGATACTTTACATACACAAACTTATTTTAGAATTCACATACCTAGCTGGAATAAATATCTGTAGGTTACATAGAAATAGGACTTAGTCCGATGCAGTTAAATTCGCACCTAATTGGGGTATACTCTTAAACTAATTCAAATGTAAATTTTACTATGAAAGAGTTGCAAATTCCTAATCAGCCAGGAAACAATGCGCGTATTGGTACGCTCTTCTGCACTAAAACGTTGCAAGTATAGAATAATAATGCATAATAAAATATAAAAAATAATAGAAAAATAAAATAATAAAAATAAAATAATAATAAGGATCGTGCCGATATAGGTGATAGTGTTGTTATACTGCTATTTAGTCATACGGGTTTACCTTTTATCATTTCATATAAGATCTATCCATCAAATGCGCGGAGGATACTACCCCCAAACCTATTACTCATAATTATAAATTAACATAACATAATGAAATTATATTACACGATGATCATCTTTAACTATTACCATTTGGAAAACATCATGTAATTAAACCTTGATAAAAATAGTTTATCTATGTTATTGTATTTTCATTATTATTAAATAACAATCTGTCCTGAAAACAAGGTCAGAACAATACATCTCATAAATGATGAAACTATGAATGTGAAATGATGACAATAATACATCATTGTTGACAAGTGTTACTAGGAGGTTTTTATCAAAATTAATACAGTCTGATATAATACCTTTGTTGACCTACGATATCGATATGAAAAATAGTTGTTGCGTCTTTTATTGATTGCTCAGAGCTACGTCACACACATTCAGATAAATTGACAAACTCCCTGACTAAAGATGCCTGGCTGACACGCTAAAAGCCACGGGTTCAGAGATGCGGGCGTTATCCCAATATAATTATGTCAGTCTTGGAGGACAAGCAATGTAGTGTCAATAGTTTATAACGCTATAAATGCGATAGAGTTATCTTGAATTTTTCCATAGGGTTTAGTAGGTATATGAGATCTCTAAAATGAGGCAATTAACTAGGTACATGTAAATAATAGTATACTTAATAATTGTTCACCAGTCATTATCTTTATAAAGAGGGAATTATGTACACTACGAACGACTTAGGTATTATTAAGTAAATATCATTAGTATAATACTTATAAAAATATTCCCATCCCTAAATGTATCTATGTATGTCCCACCATAAACCCTAAATGTATTCATAGGCCGGAGGCTGAACAGCATAATATCACACACGTATTACCTACCCCAAAGGGTAGGGAAAGTTGTGTTTACACCCACTTTTCAGGGTGAGGCCTGTTAGCGCGGTGAATTCGCTAGCTATTGAATCCCGTGCTTACATCGAGGAATTTTATGATTTTGGCAAAGAATTTATGACCTTAACTATGTTTTAACTATAAAATAGCAGGAGATATTATAATGCACAAGTGTGGGCGCACATACAACTAGTGCACTTTCTATTCCCTCACTCTCATAGTCCGATGGGACGGCAATCCGATACGACCGGAGAGAGATCAACGTCTTTTCGTGCATTCCGAGGCACGGAGGAAGTGATAATTAATTTATAATCGGTATATAACTTACTAAAAGTCAGAAGTGCGCGTCTTTGATTCGAACCTGAGACCTCTGACTTGCCAGTCAACGGTCATACCACTAGCCTATCACGTCTCACATACGACGTACCTAATTATATTGTTTATAAGTATATTGTTTCATAACAGCAATACTTTTGCAGGAGTGTTCGTATGGGATGTCGAAGGAAAAAAGTACTACGATTTCTTGAGCGCTTACTCCGCAGTGAATCAGGGTCACTGCCACCCAAGGATTGTGGCAGCTCTCAAGGAACAAGCGGATAAGCTCACTCTTGTATCCAGGTAAGCGACTTAGGTTTGTTAGCACTGTGTCTACCGTAGGTTTGTGGAAAGACTATACCAGGCTATGGTTCTTCACAATTTCTTCTCATTTCAGAGCATTTTACTCGGATCAGCTGGGTAACTACGAGAAGTTCATGACCGACTTGCTCGGTTTTGATCGCCTGTTACCTATGAATACCGGTGTGGAGGGTGGCGAGAGCTCGTTGAAGATCGCAAGAAAGTGGGGTTATGACGTAAAGAAAATTCCCGAAGGAAAAGCAAAGGTGAACACACTTTTGATACAGAATTATAGCGCGCAAACTATTACGAAATTCAGGAACACATATTGCGGTAATTTTTGTAGAAATATATTAGGTGTGTAATAGCGATTTCCATTTTCATGTTTTTTAATTAACGAAATTATTTTTTAATTAATTTAACTATCTAACTCTCTAACCTGAACAAGTGAACAATTATCTGCAGATCTAGGGGGTGATCTGTGTGCAGATCACATGTAAGGTACAGCGTAGACACTTACAGCCGTAATAATAGTTAATATTCTTTGCTACAGCTATGTATGTTAATCAGTTTTTCATTTCAAAATTTGCGTTAAATGCAATCGATCTCATTAAACTCGATACTGTTAAAACTCAAATGGGTACTCTTAACTTGTATTAAAAACAATGATTAAAAATAAAATCGCATACCTATACACACCATACCTACTACATACTTATTGCATTTTTATAATCGTTTCCATGTCCATCCATCCACACTTATGGCTCAATAAAAGTTTTGCAAGACATTGGATACTGGATTAAAAATATATACCAATTGAACTTTAATGCCATAAACTCATAGCTGTTGCTTGGAAAATATCACGATTGTCGATTGTAGATATTCGCCCATGCGTTCATACGATACTATATTTACAGGGGTGATGGAACATAAACTTTAATATTATCTGTTTCCTAGAAAGGTTATTTTTTTCTTGTAGATAATATTCGCTGAAGGCAACTTCTGGGGCCGTACGCTGTCGGCCGTATCATCATCGTCAGATCCGTTGTGCTACAAAGGTTTTGGTCCATACATGCCTGGGTTCGAATTAGTACCCTACAACGATATTGCTGCTTTGGAGGTGTGTACTCACATAACAAATACAATGAATAGAATAGAAAAACATTTTATTCGAAATGTGACAGTGTCAAAAGAAAAAAAATAACAATAAAAAAGTATCACAAAAAAAACAAACATTAGATAATTAAAAGAAAGTTAAAACACAATATAGGTATTTGAAGTAAGTATGTGCTGGCTGAAGGACACCCAGCGCTGATTTTCAGTTGGCATGAAAAGTTCTTTCACCATTACTGTGCCTCTCTGAAGTTTTAGGCTTATCACAGTTACCACTGAATATACAGGACGTTCGTCTTAAGTTATACATATTTAAGGAACGGCATCCTACATATCGCTTAATATTCGTTAAGTTATTAAAATAAGAGAGAGATATTAAACATAAATATTGTAATTTGTAATGGACAAATTAAAAACTTACGTTTTATAATTAAAATTTTTAAGACGCTAAGTAGGTATATGGAGTCAGACTTAAGTTTATTAAAAGTTACTTGCTATTTATGTTAATTTTGTTCCTGTAGCAAAAACTGAAAGACCCTACGGTGGCCGCTTTTATGGTGGAGCCGATTCAAGGCGAGGCAGGTACCGTCATACCATGCGACGGATACTTGAAGAAAGTCAGAGAGCTGTGTACCAAGTACAACGTACTCTGGATCGCCGACGAAGTACAAACCGGTTTGGGTGAGTAGAAGGGTCAAGTAACCAAGTTTAGTTTATCAACTAACACTTCGCGTGTAGGTATACAATAGATGTACTTAAGTTGGTATAAATAGATAGGAATGTTTTGACTTATGAGATAAAGCGGGTAAAAATAAGTCTATTGTGATGTAAGTACATTTAAACTTTAAATAGGTACCTATCATCGAAATGAATGTCACATTTAAAAACGCTTATCTTATTTACGATTTATTACCTTAAATTAAAAACATATCGACAAACATCAGCTCGAAGCTATGTAGATCGTTCGATTGACGTCAGCATCGCAGTTCGTACTAATTAATAGCACGCAGTGCGCCGCGACGGAGACTAGAAAACAATAAATATGGACCATTTACTGGTCAAAAGTCATAATTAATCTTCATAACTCGTGATGGATCTTCTTCTTCATCGTATGGTTGATGAACAACCTGGTGACAGAGTTTAAACTGCCCGTAGGCCTCCAATATGGCTTTACACACCGTTGAAAAACGTTGAAAAATAAAAATTGGCTTTAAATTAATTTTTATTTTATGCCATTTTTTATTTGAAAACAAGTTAAGTAGGTATGTAAAATGAGGGAAAGAAGCTGTCACCTGCAAAACAGTTTGTAACTGTTGCAATTTAACATGAAATAAAGAAATAAATTATTGTAATTAAATTATTATTAATACAAAAAATATAATAGGTATAACTAGATATTCACGTATAGGTACTGCCTTGTGCGGGACTGGAACCCGTAAGGTGCCGTAAGACTTTGATAAAAAAACTTTTTTTTTAAGTGGAAGTTTTGAGAGTTGACGTTATTTTGGGTATTGTAGATTTGTGGTCGTATTGGGAAACTGGACGAAATTGGAGGTAGACATTTAGGGAATTGACATTTTGGGATGGTGAACGTTTTGGGAAGTGTAAGTTTTGAACCTTAAGGACATTTCCTTTTATATTACATAGATGTAACATTATGTGAACCTAGTATGAGTTTTATTTGGTTTTAACTCTTTACTATCTATAAATTTACTTCAAAAATACATGTTAGTATTTATGTAGGTACCTAAGTAGGTACTCATTTATATGCAATGAATGCATTAATATCATTGCAGGTCGTACCGGTAAGTTATTGGCGGTGCAGCATGAGGGCGTGAAGCCAGATATTCTTATACTTGGCAAGGCGCTTAGTGGAGGAATGCTGCCAGTGTCTGCTGTGTTAGCCAGCCATGAAGTTATGAATGTAAGTATTTATCATTATACTTGCTCGTAAATATCGCTATTGCATGCTGAAAAAGCAATAAGTATAGGCAAACCTAAGTACGACTCTAGTGCGTAATAGATTTTTTTTTAATTATAGGTACCTGTCATTTGCAATTTTGCAAAAAAAGTTTGAATACTCTACGAAAAAGTAACATTGATTGTAGTCTTATACAAAATTGTAAGAAAGCAATTTTAATGCTTGATTGATACCGAACAATATTCGATTTTATTTGAAAATTTAATAGATCGACTATTGTAGTATACTATGAGTACTATTAAAATAAATAAAAATATACCGACGTTGCTAGCTGGCAGGGTAAATGCGTATTATGATTTAAAACTCTTCTAGAAAAATAAATTTAATAAATTATGAAATGCACATTGTACCTATGCGCAGTAGGCACGAACTGCGCGGTACGAATCGGCAAATATTGTGCGTTATTTTGTTTTTTTATTTACTCACAAAATAAATATGATAAAAAACATTGTATGTTTCACGGGTGGTACGACAAATTTTTAACGTCGGGCCATTATATCCCTCGATAATGATTATGGCCTTAGCACCCTTATAACGTGTGTGTAGTAAAATTGCAACACCCTGGGGCCTAACTGGTCCAAGTCTAATAAGTTAATAAAGTCGGTGATATTTCTAGACCGATACAATTTGAGGACCATCAAGGATCGAGCCCATTATTTTCTTAAAAACCGGCAAGGTGTGGTTACTGGTGTTGCAGGTGTATATACGGGTGGCGGTGATCACTCACCATAAGGGGGACCCGCTAGTTCGTTTGCCTTCTTTTTCCATAAAAATGGCTTGATTTACAGTTTACTAATGCCTACGTCTTTCAGGTTATCAAGCCCGGTACTCATGGATCTACTTACGGCGGTAATCCACTGGCCTGCGCCGTTGCCATGGAAGCTATTAAGGTAATGTCATGGATATCTAAGAATAGTTTTAGTTTGGTAGGTATTGAGATCTTGTGCACTTGGACCGCATTAGTACCAAGGTTCTAAGCTTGCAATATCTACAGGGTGTACTAACAAATCCTTCCCAATTTTTGTTTACTTACCTAAAAACGACGCTAGTCACCTTTCAGATAACTGAAAATTAAAACAAAATTGGTTCATTCGTTTAGGAGCTACGATGACACACACAATACAGACACACGGACACGTTAAACTTATAACACCCCTCTTTTTGCGTCGAGGGTTAAAAATTAATTCCCACAAATATTAGTCCGCGCATCACTTCAAAGCAGCTAGACCGATTTTGTTGAATTTTTTATATTCTCAATTGAACCCATTGGGATCGAGTTAAATTGGAACCAAGGAGGCGAGGCGAAGGGTCAGCTATTTAATAAATGTTGTTTATATGCTGTAAACACATTTATTTATTTTGATCATAAATTCATACCTTGTTATAAGACTTTGTGAAATAGTCCGGAAAAATAAATATGATTTTCCTTTGTATGGTACTAGGTACTGTTGGAGGAGAAACTTTGTGAAAACTCGGAGAAACTTGGCTGCCTCTTGGTTGAAGAGCTGAACAAAATACCCAAGAACAAGATCACTACCGTGCGAGGCAGAGGACTGATGTGTGCCATCGTTGTGCACGACAGTACGTAATCATTGAAACTTATCTTACACTGCTTCAAACTTTACTAGGCCGGGTTTAATCGAAAATTGACTAATCATACAAAGTGGCTGGTCACGTGACTCACTTTTGTATGAGAAGTTACATTTTCGTTTTCAGATTTCGATCTATGTTCCTTGCGGAAAGTTGTACAGTTTTATAGACCATAAAACTGTACAAGTGCTGTGTATGGAGGAGGTAATACCTCCTAAGATTTGGCAGCCCTGAACACCCTGTATGTTCATTTATAGTTTAAAGATCGGGAAAGTTTTTGAAAAAAGCAATATATAGCAAAAAATTTTCATGCAGGTATCCCAGCTTACGATGTGTGTCTAAGATTGCGCGACGCAGGCTTATTGACAAAGACTACGCATGGACAGACCATCCGTTTGGCGCCCCCACTGGTCATCACCGAGCAGCAGATCAGGGACGGAGTCAACATCATCCGCAAAGTGTTCGAAAGCTTCGACAAATAGACTTATGACCTACCAATAGCACAGTGATACAATCCATAAGAATATAAAATCTTGCAGATGCCTTGTGAACGGGCTGCGTACTTTTATAATACGAAACTAGTATTTTGTCATGTATCATAAATCAGAGTAGACACTTTTCGTCACATAAATAAATACTTTTCGTCTTTTTGTAAAATAAAATATTTATAAATCTATTCTAGATTCGATCCTTAGTTGAGCTATTTCATAAGAACACTGAACTCGACTATGACCAGCAAATATGAAATCTCTGGTTACAATAGTTACCCACAGAAAATGACCGAGGATCGAGGAAAAGAAAAGCATCCATGTCGTTTCACTCGATCGAAATAAAGGACTATTGCGGCAAATCGTCCATAAGGGTCCTAAGGCTGGTTGATGATGCAGAGTATTAGGATTGACCTACATCTGACAGCACGGAATCGCCTTTTTTCGTGCTCTATCCTTTTCTATTGCTCAGGATTGTCATTTTCTAGAGCGAGAAAGATGAGAGTGCGTCCGCTGGAATCGGTGATTGAGTATGAAAAATGCGATTCCATGCCGACATTTGTGGGTCAACCCTTAGTTGTAGCGCACCGACTGACCACATTGTGATTGCGATCGCCACAACACAACTGGGTTAGAATCTTGATGACTGATCACTGTAAATTAATGTTCAGAAAAGCGCTTTTAGCGTTTATTTATTTTTTTGAGATTTTATTTTATATTATAAGTTTTAAATAAATTTCTTCAAATTAATTTGGTTCGTTATTATTTTATTTTGTAAGTAAAACAATCATTAGGTACTTTCCGCAGTATATTTTCAATATTAACATTTAACAATCATCTCAAAACAGACTAATAATCACAGTTAGTTGAGGTAAATACTGTACTTTTTGTAACTTTTATAAACATTATGCCGAAAAAGACAAAATATCACAACGCGTAGCTCTTTTGTTCCTCTGGCACTTAGCATTACAATAATTAAAGCAAATAGGTTACGTATTTTTATAGGTAGGTATCATGAAAACTTCATTGGCTAGTATAATCTTAATATTATAAATACTTGTTTCAATTTCTCCCTCAATTAAGTTCAGTTTCTAAGACACCCACTTGCGCTCGCATAGTGTCAGTCAACTTTGATAATAGGACGCTTTCATCCAGGCTCATTTTGGGACTTTCTAGCAAACCTGTAACCGAAAAGAATAATAATAGTTTAGTAAAGAAAAAACTGCCTCGTTGGTCTAGTGGTAGCAAACGTGACTGCTGAGCACGAGGTCCTGGGTTCGATCCCCGGGTCGGGCAAAGTGTTATTGGGTTTTTCCATTAGGAAATTCTCAGTAGCAGCACCTAGTCTGGAATTGTGCCCGGTTAACAGCAATAGGTGGCAATAGGCTCGCGCCCTATTACATGGACCTTATAACATCTCTGAGGAATACAGGCGTGAGTCTGTGAGTGTATGTTAAAGAAAATAAGTATAAGTAACATTTTTTTTATGTAAAACGGTTTTGTCATTAAAACTAAAGCTGTACCTATACCAAATTTCATCAAATTTGATCAACCTGTCAACAGGAAGAGGGTGAAATATCGATTACTAAATTTGAACCAAATAATAAAGGTCAAGCTAAATAAAACCGTTTAAAAATCGATAGCGAGCAGGATTTGTCTGGTTAAATCAACAGCAGATTCGAATGAATCCTGCTCGAATTCGATTTTTTCTCTTTAACAATATAGCGTAATAAACTACGGGATCCTATTATCAGTGTTATCATTTAATTACTAGCGAAAACAGAGCGAAAGCCAAAAATATAACAACTCGTTCGCTCTTAAAATTGATTCGTTACAACGAGAGTTACAAACGAAATGAAATAAGGCGACAAAAATGACATGCGCACTTATTTATACATTTACACGAAGTTTAAGACTAGGTACACGTACATACATAACTTGTGTCTAAAGAACGTGCCTTAGTTAATTACATAGACTCATTTAATTCCTTAGCTACAACAACAGATTGTAATAAACTGTTGAAGCGGAGATGATAAGAATATTAAACAAGGAACAACAACGAATTCTTGTATTTTATGATAAACTGCCCTTGAAAAAAATATTTTTAATGGTACCTTCGGCTAAGTTAGCGAGCACGAAAATATAGATGGGACCCTCGCCTACCCTAAAGCCGAAGTTACATTATGAAATTAATGGCTTGCATGATGAAATTAATTCATGAAACTTGTTACAATACTTGTAAAACTAGTTTCGTTAAAATAATAGTGTCGTGAAATAACAGTGTCGCCGCGATCATGGCTCCGTCGGCATCAAAGATTAGCTTTAGTGCTAGTTTCGCGTCGCGTTTACACAGTGCATGACATTAGTTTTATCGAAAAATTGCGCGTGCCGCGAAACTAAGTTAGTGTCATGAAATCAATGCATGCATAATAAAACTTGATGTTTACACATGAAACTGTTTGTAAAACTAGTGTCGTGAAAGTAATTTTATGCTATAATTTCTCTTGCCTCGTTGGCTCTCGCGCTAGAGTCAGTTTTTCCGGCGCAAGTCTAGATAGTATCTAGTTCTTTTGATTAGCAAAAAACTTATCATGTCAATTTAGGTTTTTAAAATCATTATTTTTGTTTCGTAAAACCTCACCTTGCTTAATCCTAACGAGATTTTGGAGGACGATAAGAACTGATAGAGTCATTCGTAGAATGTTTCTTTCTTTCTATTGCATAATTTTCAGTTACCTTTACTGATACAGTCCCAGCATTCTTGTATCTCGTAACTGAGGCCCGCACTGTTGTGGAAATGGAACTTGTACTTGCCCCTGGGCAGGCTCCACTCTGTGTTGTTAGCTGCCGATATTTGCAGCACCGTGGGGCACCAGAAGTAGTCCAACTAATAATTACAACAAATAAAGGTTAATTTGTTAACCTAGGGTGCAAAATCGGGTTCTTTTCTTAGAAAGTATCTGAGGGTTTATGAAATGGTGGTCTGTAGAACGGAGCACCCTGGAGATAAGAACTGTGTCACGCACGTGTCCAGTAACAGGTTTATTATTCTGTTAACTCTTAGGGAAATGCAGCCATGTGATGTTACTTAGCATTGTACTGTTAGCACAGAATAAATAATAGTATTAATAGGTAATATTGGTTTCCTAGAATATTGTTTAAAAGTATTCTAATAACATAAAAATATTTTTTGAATACTTGATAAGTATATTACGTATTCTAAATTATTTAAAATTTCACGTGACTGAATATTTTCAGTCATGTGGATAATATAGACATTTTCCTCATTTGGCTTTTCGTAAATTATTTTATTGAAAAAATTGAGTTTGCGTTATCTGATAATGATTTGTTTCTTACGGATATAGCTCCCTTAGTGCCAACGATTTCAGCTTTGTTGGGCATATTAGCACGAGTGTGCGCAGAGAGTGTGGCAGTTCTGCCGTCCATGTACTTGAGCGCACAGGACACCGACTCATCCACACCCGTTTTGCTCAGGTGCCCGGTACACACGATGTCAGTCGGCGCATCTTTGTACACAAATTGCACTAGTTGCAACATGTATATACCCAAGTCTAAAACAGCACCACCGCCCAAATCCTTCATTCTGAAACGATCGTAGTTAACAGTAAAGAGTCGAAAGAAATTAATTTAAGATTTAATTAATGAAGGCTAAAGCAAATTTAAGGATTGGTTAATAATTGCTGTCTGCATTCGTTAGGTTATTAATGACGCGTTTGTACAATATAATGATGATATGAAAATGGTACAAAAGCAGTGAATGAGTAAATATCTTACAAGTTCCTCTCAATGTCGTTAATTTCGACCCCAAACTGTATGCTGATGTGATAGATGTTCCCAAGCCCGCCTGAAGATATGTGCTGATCCAAAGCGTCGTAAGCAGGGAAGAACCTCGACCACATCCCTTCAAGGAGGAACAGTTTCTGTTCGCGTGCCAGGTCCACCAGCGATTTAGTTTGTTTGTAAGTCATGCCCATAGGTTTTTCGCATAACACATGTTTACCGTTCTCTAACATTAGTTTAGTTATTTCGTAATGCTGCAAATTGAGAACACTCACGAATACAATGTCTGGAAACAAGAAAAATATTTCCGATAAATTCGAGAGTTCGTGCAATGCACACGATTTGCGTGTGGCGTTTATAGTGATAGCCATACCTTGCCTTGAGACACAACCTTGTTTAATAATCTTACTGTATACTACATTATACATGTATAATACCTATATGTTTGGAAGAAGTGGAGGCAGTCACATATATGTAGAAGTGTAATGTTAGATTATAATTTTATTATTTATTGATGCACTCACCGGTTTCAAAAATTATTCAGAGATGTACCTATGATTATAATGAGATGAACTGAGGCAAACCTCATAAGATAATGGTCATATGTTAATTGTTTTCCTCTTTAACGTTGTGTCGTCATAGCATTGTTATTTGCCACATAGTTTTTCTGATTAGCGTACATTTCGATCGATAATACAACGAGCACACTTACAAATAAGTTTTATGATAAATAAACTCATTTCGTTCTTTTGCATGAATGTTATCAAAAGTTAAGAAACTTTCAGCAGATTTTCGCAATAATTATTAAGGGTTTCTATTTAGTAGAATAGGAAGCAATAACGCCTATTAATTTTCGGATTAAAAACAGGCAAATCAAGATCAAAATAGTACCTACGTATTACGGTGTCATAACAAAACACTAACAAAAACGTGTGTAAATTTATTGTAGAGCCTCAGTTTACATAGGGTACAGCAAAGTGAACGGGTTAGTAGATAATGTCAAAGAAAAGAAAACAGCCTGCCAGAAAACTGCCAGATTAAGAGCCTATCCACACAATAGCGATAGCAGGTGGGTCATTTACAATGTAAATGATTCTAATTATCTATACTTATTTCCATACAAATTCAGGCAAAAAACGAGCATTAGAGCTAGCGTTTGTTTAAACAGGCAATGAATGTTAAAGGAAGTTAAGACTAAAAGTCATTCAGGTGTAAAGATTTAGCTCGTTATCTTTTGTTTAATGATCCTTGTCTAAACAATGGGACGTTTTGTTACCTATAGAGTCATCACGCGCGAGTGACTCGTAGCCTTCATAAGCAGTGTTGATTTTGTGGAGCGTGGCCAATCTGTGGACACGTTCTAGGTCTTTGCCGGCCACAGCGACGACCTTGTGCTGTTCCACCGGTAGTGTTCCCAACGCCGTCAAGAAGTCGTGAGCTATCATACCCACGCCTGCAATCCCCCATTTTAGTTGAAAACCCATCTGCAAAATACACATATAAATTGTTTGTATACATCGTCGATTGGCGCTGATTGATGAGAGGATTTACCCTGAAGTGGCGAAACACTGCTAAGTACTTAATGATTAGATTATCAATGTTTAAATTGAATTATTACGTAAATGAGAGATTAGAGAAATAAAATTGTTATCTTCATCATTTTACAAATGTATTTTTCGGGTCATTGATTATTTTGTGTGATAGCGAATATATTTTTTTTATAAAGCATTTATGTATGCGATCCGAACACTAGTTCCAAATTTTTGTAAAAAGAAAAAAACAATTACGAGCTTCATTTGAAGCGGTGACTTACTGGTTAGTCATAAGCCGCTCTTCCAACTAAGCTATTCGTAACCCGGGCACAGATCGTAGCTCGGGCAGGGTTAAGAATAGCTTAAAGACTGACTGGTGGATTTAACCAATAGATCGCGGGTTTAAAACCTGTGAGTAATCGATTATTTATTTAGCAAAATAAAAAAAAAATACCTTTAATACTGCGATTTAAGTGTTCCAACAATTAAGATTCTTATTCTCGTCATTCGATATACGTGGATCGAGCACCTTAGGTGGCTATCAAAGACACAATATGCTGACAATAATATTCGCTAATTCGACATGATATACAATACTTCGTGTAATTCAATACGTACGTACTTGGACCGTCAAAAGAAACGCGACACCATCTAATATGGTATAGTTACGAAAAGTATTTTATAAAGTCAATATATGAGTAAGGTATTCTTATCATCGTAGATAATCACATCAAAACACGATGTAGTTACATTTTACGGTGATTTCTCTTCACAGACTGATATTATAGTTTGCCTGAGCCGGCCTCTAAATATGTGTTAATTAAACTGAGTATGACAGTTACGGATAATTGTAGGTATGTATGCGAAATGATACGCGTCCATTGGTCAACTAGGTTGATTGCTAGTTTGTTAGTACTGCAATACGACGCAGGTCATAATGTTTATTTATGTTTATGAAGAGTTTAATCAGACTAATAAGTGCTCCAGATGCACGTTAGTTTCATATTATAGGTAGTTTAGATAAGTACCTTCGGTCGCTTATTTTTAAATGTATGCATGTGAAACATACTTAGATAAAATAATAACTTTATTATCACAAAGACGTCATTGACATGAAAAATTTACGGTCGATTCTTCTACTTTTTGCGCTAATCGCTATTAGGTATGTAAAAACACTGAATAGTGATTTTTAAATAAATATATACTTAGTTATGAAATATCGCAAAAAAAACCAAGTAAAGGAGAATACTAGTTTTCATGCATAAAAATTGCTACAAATAAATTTTTGTTTAGATAATTTTTATGTAAGAAACTTATTCCGATCGAACTGAAATATTTGCTGAAACTTTATAATGTTATTCAGTGATTTTATAATTATTATCGTCAGTGTGCAAAAGAGATAGCGGTATAGTTTACTCCCTTTTACCCGCGGCTTTACCCGCATAAAGATAGAAACAAAATTTGACCTTATAAGACCTTTGTCAATGTTTTTTAAATGGATTTAGATGATTGTTAATTAGAATGTTTCTTAAGAGGAGCGCACCGCATAGAAATGTAATTTTAATGATCTTAATTTGTATAAATTACAAAACAATTAAAATTACTTCATTGAATTTTGTAAATAAGATCTAAAAACTAATTCTATCTGTGTTTGTAGCTTGTTAGATTTCTGAAAAATAATATTTTCATGGAATAATGTCAAAAAATTATAAAGCTATGCTATAGCTACATTATATCTATATATTATAAAGAAAATATTTCATACAATTACTTAACGTTTTGGGCATTCTAAAATACCGAGGTATTCTATAGAATAGTGAATTTATTGGACGGTAACATATAAAAGTAAACGACTGTACTCTCATTTTATTAAAAAAAAAAACAGATAATACCTCTGACACTAGGTTGTTTATCAAACCATACGAAAAAAAACAGTCTGTTATGTGATTAAAACATAAGGAACCACTCAAGAGTGTGACAGTCAGCATTTATTTTTACGTAAGTTTTAATGTTTAAGCAAAATCGTAGCCGCTGGTACTATTCTTAGGTAAAAGAATGTAATTGATTATAAACATTTGTATAAAGTACCTACCTACTTATGTCTAGTATTTATGTTTTAATGTGTGTTTATTTCGCATAGTAGTAGCAATAGTACCTATAACTATACGAACACTAAAGTCCGAAATTTGTTAGTATTTGAAAGAACTTCTTTCTACAACTTTCGGACTTTCATGTAAGTAATTGATTAATAAATTACAGACCTATATGAAAGTAGGTACTTTGTATTCAGTTCGGATCGGTTTTTTGGGTATTCTGATCTTTTAAATCAATTAATTAGAAACAATTTCCATAAGAATTTTCTTTTTAACTATAAATACCTAGCTACAGGTAATAAGTAATAAGTAATTACACAAGAGTAGTGTTTAACTCACGTCTGTTTTCCCTCAAAGGAGAAACTGTGGGCTATGTAGAGGTAGCTGAGCCTACCAGCAGGTGTTTTACAAGACTATTTTCGTCAGTTATGTTCTAATAGGATTTCTGTGTTACAGGAGACGAGCCAGTTACCATTTTAGGTCCCAGGCTCAGCACCTACCCCGAGTTTTCTAACTACGCGAATACTGACACTTTTATCGGATCATGAGTCACGTTTTTACCCTCTAGAAAAGACAGTCGGTTATTTTTTTTCGACTTAGGTAGGTGAGGTAGGAATGTCTCAGTGGCGGTGGCTCCATACAACTCCTCGTAACAACTAGTAATGCTTACCTCTTGGAAAAATTCACCCTCCGCCACTGGTATTTTCACTTAACAGTATTCCGATGCTTTGCGCACTCGAACAAGGAGGTACCTACCAATTGGTTTTAAGGTAGTGTTATCCATGTTGCAAATTAGAATTCCTGGTAGAAAAACTCTATTTCTAACCTGGGAATCGAACCCAGGACAACAAACGAGACAGTTTAAAAAATAAACGGTAGGTAGGTAAGTAAAGTGACACTATGTTGATGCACCAAGTAGTCGTATTGCTGCACATTCACGCAGCCGACGAACGTGATAATTAAGTACCTAGGTACTGTGTCAATTGGTACTTACGTTTGTTTGGTCATGCATGGCGAGAAAGCCGACACTTTAGGTACTCAGGTATGTTTTCAAGTGTGTGGTTTACTTCATTTATAATTATCTACGCCGCCGATGAGTTATTAGTTCGCCTAGAAACAAATAGGTAAGCAAATTATTAGAAATAATATTAAGCGCGTCTACCTAAAGCGTTTGTTAATATAGCTAGTAGAACATAGGTAGTTTATAATGACTTATGTAATTTCAAATGGACGAAAATAGATAAATTAGAACATAATTTTAAAAGTTATATAAATATTATTATATTTAGTTACTTTTATTTTAGGTATTTATTCGAAATAATAATAGCAGTGTAATAAAAAAAATGACTTAATTAAGTTATTATATATTATTGTAAAAGTTATAGGAAGAACAACTTACTAAAACGAAAATCAGCTGACTTGTGCAGACAAATAAATAGGTTCACCGGTTTTTTAACCTATATTTTCTAGTAGGTAGGCTATTTAATTGCGATGCATAACATTGATTAATTCTTGTGTTAAATATTTATTTTTATGTCATAACAAAAATAAATCGATAGACGAAAAATATTTAATAAAACTTATTATCACAATACACCCGAATACACCACACACCACAAAGACAAGTGTCAAGAATGAACTCAATGAATGAAATATGAACTCATAATATAAAAAAGTACTCTGTGGTATGAGCTAGTTATCATACAGTTTAGCAAAAAAGCGTCTGGAAGACTTGGGGGCGCCACTGCCACACTTCTACAAGTTATTTGGTACTTAAATCGACTGAATGTTACGGTAAGATCGGGGATTGATCATTAAAGGAACAGTTGCGTTCACACTGTTCTGCATGACTATCTGTCATGCTTAGCCTTATGCGTTTCTTGCCTAAAGACCCTGATTTTGTGAATAAAATTACTTAAAAATATACAGCATTCAGATTTTTTGCAACTAACTTCTGTGCAAATTAGTAAAAGTTCCAGCATCAAGCTGGTGTCAGAGTTTAAACTGCCTGTAGGGCTCTAACATGCCTTTACACACCATTGAAAAATCTCTCAGGTATCCTGGTTTCATCACGATGTTCTCCCTCACCGTTTTAGCAACTAATAATTAATTTATAAATCCCACATAAATTACGAAAATTAAGAGGTGCGCGCCTTGGAATCGAATTCGAGACCACTGGCTGTAATTTAAATCTGGTCACCCTGTTTCAATGTCAAATCTGTCGACTGTCATACATTTATGACTTATGTGATTGTTTTGTTGCTGTTTGTATTTGTAGATGTAGATTGTGTGCTTTTTCCATAAATTGCGTCTTATTTGTGTATCTGCTTCGAATGTTTTCGAAATGTCATTAGTTTTGAGAAGAACGTATTTAAAGGCCAAAAGTAATTTTCTGTCTTCCAGTAATGGTAATATTTCGTTAACTAATACGTTACCTCCCTCTGTTGTGAGTCGAATGCTGAGTGACGACAAATCTGGAAATAATTCGCTATTTTGCAGTAGTACAATATTTATAGAAAATGGATTTAATGTTCAAGAACTTCCAGTGGTAATAAAGAGGTTGAAAAATCTATCGGAAATTGAGGACAAGCCAAACGAAGATCATGGAACAAATGCGCACGATTCTCTTAGCTACCAGCTGATTCAAGATGAGTTTAAGCAATGCTTGGATCTTCGAGAAGTCTTCTCTTTACTGTCAAAGTGTACTAAAATAACGCCTAACATTGCCTTAGGTGCAATTGAACGCATCTATGATATAGAAAAAAACCCAAGTTCATTATTTGGATTGGATTCTAAAAGCATGCATATTAATTTAGCAAAAGGAGCTATCCTAGATAAACTTTTAAAAGTTGTAATGAAGACTGAAGACATTCAGACAATATTGAATATACTAAATACAATTTCCCCATTTATGGAACCATATAAATATAAATTTCATGATGAAATTCTTATGAGAGTTATTGATAACAAGTTGTCCATTGAACAGCTGTGTGAGTTTGTAACATTTCTTGTAAAGAATAAGGATGATGGAAAATATTCTGAGACAATTGATAAACTGTGGGTTGGGTTTGTGGCTAGAGAAAATGAAATAGATGAAACAAATCTTGTGCAGGTGTTTGATGTTTTGCATGGATTGAAAGTAAGCAAGAGGATTATCTTGACATTGTTAGAGCAGAAGTTATGTGATGTTTGGTGCAAAATTAAAGTGCCTATTATGCAAGATATACTCACCACTTTTGTGCAAGAAAAATATTTATCTTTACAGTCATTTGGGGTTGTTGGCAGTTGGCTGTATGCAAACATACATGCCGTTGATGAAGATTCTCTATTAGATATTATTTCAAAGCTTACTAGGCTTAATTATACTGATAACCAAATTGAAAAGGCTGTTGAAAAGTATATGAAACACAAAGGCTCGAGAATAGAGAGCTATGTTCTTGTTGTAGGAATTTTAAATTTTTGTATGCAGTTTCAAATTCGCAATGAACAGATACTAAAGTACTGCAGTGAATACTTTTTGAGCAACTGGCAGATTGTGCCGCCTAGTTTTCTCAAGTCAATTATATACCCATACGGTTATTTATACTTTGTTCCTGAAAACAGCTCGGCATTTTGGACTCTCATAGAAAAGATATTAAATGAAAAATTTGATAGAATAAGTAGTAGTGATCTGAGTTTAATATTATTATCATTAATATACACTGGCATGTATCCCACTAGTTTGGTTAGTAGAATGTTGAGCCCCGAGTACCTGACAAAAGTGAGCAACCCTGAAGTATTGAAGAGATTTTATTTGATTGACACTGCATTATCATTGGAGTGTAAGACATATTCAGGACCGCTGTTACCAAAAGACCAATGGTCTAAGCCAATATCACAGGATTTTAGGGTTAGAAACATTTTAGATAAGATTATGGAGACATTAGTGAGTGTAGCAGGAGGCGATGACAAATTGTCAATATCCGTGTCTGTTCCATATCTACCGTCTGATGAAACATACTTATTGGATGTAATGTTACATCCTGCTGGTTTAGGAAGCAGTACTTTTAACTGGAAATCAAAGTCGGTTCGAAACGAAAACATTGCGGTTTTAATCCATTTACCTGACCACTATTGTTCTAACAATGAAGATTTGATAGGTCCACAAATGATGAAAAAAAAACATCTTAAAATATTAGGTATGAAAGTTGTGAGCCTTAAGTATACTCTACTAAGTCAATTTTATACATCATACAATAAAAATGGATTGAAAGAATACCTCACACAAAGTATTAATAATGCAGAACAATGTGTATAAACTATATAGATGATAATGTTCTGTTATGTAATAGTAATAATAACTATATTATATAATTATAATTGTACTGAAATGTATACTAACTTAGATTTTATATGTTTATAATTGATTGTTACATGGTTATAGAGTAAGGTATACAACATATTTTTCTAGTCTTAAGGTTGAAGAATTAACCACATATACAGGGTGTTCGTTAATTAAAGGATAATGTGCGTATGGAGAGGTTCGAGGTCATCCCCATGTATGTTCTATGATTTCCTATGGTTTAGAAGATATAGCTTTAGCAATTTTGGATATTATTTTGCAGTAATTTGTACAGAATGTGAAAACCTTACAATCATTTTTATTAGGTTAAATTTTCGAAATATAGTGCTAAAATTTTTAGGTTCCGTAATTAAATCTATAACCAAAAAGTTATTACAATTACTTTGCACGCAAATAAATATTGCAGAACACATGGTAGTGATTGCCTGGCTTATCCATTCGTTACTGGACACCCAGTATAGCCAATTATTAAAAGCCATAAGAAGTTAATTGATCACATTTATTTGCAGTAAGCTTCTTACTAACTTGAATTATTAACATACAAGTATTTTTTCACTAATTATAATGCTCAAAATTTAATTCAAATTTTATGTTAGAAATCTATAATATCTTACTTTAGCTGAAGAAAGATGTCAGTGTTTTTGAATAATAACCTTCGTTTCGAGTTTTACTTCTTTATAATCTTATTTCCGGCTTTACTACCGGGTTGATATCGGGGCTGCCCGACTAGTTTCGTAGTCCATTTCGACTTGTTTGACAAACTCATGTAGCGGCGTCAGTGAGACCTGCGACGCCAGCGCCCAACTAAATCGACCCGTGACTACAGCCCGAAATAATATAAAAGATGACACTATGAAATATAAATACGAACTTCTTGCTTAGTATAGTGAAAGACACGGTGATAGGTAACGGATCACTTTAGCTCTCAACAAACATAATTGAGTTAGTATATGCAATTACTGGTCAATATCTTTGAATGCTACAATCACTCTCATCGAGATGAGGCGAGGCAAGATTAGACTACGTTACGTTGACGCAAGGTAGTGATCTCAAAACCTATCAAGAACAGCCGCGGCGAATTGAGCCGAAGACCACATCTACATTCTCGAGCTCGAGCTACCTCGCTTAACCACGATGAGAGTGAAGAACTAGCACAGTAACTTTTTGTTAAGAGACCTTCTCCCCATGCCAGTCTGTTCTAAAATGTCAGCGAGGCGCGAGGAGTTGTCGAGGTGATGCGGCAATTAGTAGCATACTCTGCATGATACTTTGCACTGGCAGAAAATTGTCCTCATGGAGACGGTCATTAATTATAAGCTGGGTAAAGTTATCAATCTCTTTGGAACTGACAATATTCAGACCTTGATCTGATTTATTTAATGTAATCCACTTTATAAATGTTTAGTTGATTATATTTACTTGCATGTTTATTTATTTAAATGTATTGTAGTTTAATAAATGACATATCAAAGCAATAGTTCTAATTATTTAAACTTTTATACTTTCCATACTACAATACAATACCTATATGAATCTACGGAGTGGTGTTATCTAAAAATGTGTAGGTATAGCAATAAAGGAACCATGGTTTTTTAAAGTTTTTTTTATTATACTCATAACATCTTTTTCTTATAATTACTCACTGACTAACTCTCTAGAATTATTATTTGAATATTTTAATAATTTCTTAAACAACTTTTACATTTCGAAATATTTTTCTATGAAAAACTCGTTCCAGATCAAAATACATAATATTTGTAAGTTAATTTATAGCATACCGCCCAGCGATCACTATCTATACTTTTCGTTATTGCTCAGTATCTTAAGATGCAAGTCACAATAGGCTATCTTTGCTTTAAATTTCCAAGACCAAGAAAACAGTTCAAATAGTTTTGTTTTTTTCAATAATAGACAATCTAGTTACATTTCTGGCTGTTACACATAGGCTCTATAAAATACAATTTCCAAAATATGTTCATAGTACAGACAGCCTTGTTAGTTACATGTTGTAATTTGTAATATTCAATATAGTCCGATTACATATGAGACAAAATATTACGAGTCATACCCAAATTAGAAATGGATGAATTTACAGAATTTAATTAGGTTACGCGGATAAAGGTGCATCTACACATCAGTGAAATCACAGATAGAATATGGCGTCATTAACGTTATATCCACGTTATCCCCCATTGTTATCATAGCCAGAAATGACTACACTATAATTTTATAGCCATAATGGTGTATCACAGCAACTCTAGCTTGAATATTAAATTGTAAAGAATGTGTTAACGCTGACTCACAGCCTAAAATCTAAAATAGGTAATTTAATAGTTTTACATCAATAATTACTTGATACTTTTCGAAGTACAATCGCCAAACGACTTCGAATCGACCAACAACACTTTAATAATACCTGCGGCTAATGCGTTGGCGACTGTACATTTTATAATTTATAATGAATTTAATAAAGCTAAAATGTAACGACTGAAATTACGAACACGATTTTAAATCTATCTGAAGTAGGTTACTATGTCTGTGCATTTGTTGAATTACAACTATTTTAGTTAACGTGACATTTATAACACACAATGTATTTTCAAAAGCTATTTTATATTAGTATAACACACATTACTGTTTTACTGAGAGATATTGATTCTGAGTTATTCATAATGAGTATGTAAGTAGGATGTCCTACGCTAGTGCTGCCACCGTGTCATATATTCACTGAGATTATGATGTTTGGCACATGTATGACGGTATAGTAGGCATTAAAGATTAACTAGTGTTCTACATAATAATTTTGAACTATCTACTTCAGTGTTAGTCGATAGGTACGTTTCGGAGTGAATGTGGAGCACGTTGTTGCCAAAGACACTATAGATCTAGTCTACTTTGGTTGTTACGTGAGTCAGTACTCTCGATTTCAGAGTTCATGGACTTATATGCAGACTCGACGATCTGACCATTAACTTCAACGCACTCCATCTTCACATCGCATTGTCAATAAATTTGAAAAGTTAACGGACCATTTACATTTGATATTGTTTTAATTGTTAATTTTTTAATAAGTAGGTACCGTATGTTCTTACAGAACAAGAACAGTTACAATAGGTATAATTTTCACAATTTCGTCTTAGACATAATAAATACCTACTAGGTATATTAAACTTTAATTTGAATAATTTATGTAATTCAATAAATTTATTTTTAAATAAATTATCGTCCATTTTACCTATTAATAGGCATAAGTAAATATCTTTACATGTAGGTAGATATATTTTTTCTATGAGAAAAGGAAGATATGTGATCACTATTTCATTTTAACCAAGTATTTTGTATCACTAGGTGATAGAGAATTCATTCACAACTTAAAACGAGCGATGTGAATTAGTTGTTAAATTTTGATTTATAGATAAATATAATTTAGAATGATTTATACTTAATCTTATTAAGTGAATTAATTTTGTTTATATCACTATGCTTCAATATGATAAATAGAGACGACGCCTCGAGGTCCGTCTGGTTGCTAGGCGACCGAGGGTCACAGCTGAGCACACTGGTGTAGTCACGGTAATTAGACAGTCGATTAATAGAATAACTAACACCTACTTACTTACAATATTATTATGGCATCTACAACCTGACAAAAAGGAATTCTTAAATGCCTTCGAATTAGTTCCTACTTTGTTCGATACGCAGAGGTGCGCGAACATTAAATGACTTTACTTTACTTGTATTTGTGAGTACGAGTGATGAAAGGTTAAACTATTTTTATTTGAGGAAATCTTAAAATTATCAACTCTACAAAATTCGAGTTGACGCTATCGTAAAATCTTAGGACATTAGGTAATAAAAAACATAAACATTGACGTCATACTACAAATAAATTAAAAAGTGACATTCGTACTTGAAATCGTTTTGAGAAAACAATAACAAATCGATTATCTATTTTATCTACGAAGTGTTGTTAGATCGTAATCTTATGTAATTTTTACAAAAACACTGTTGTGTTTATGGTAGCTCACTTATGGACTAGGATATTTTACAACACCGATTCCTATTTGGCAGTTATCTAACACTTTTTATAAGAATAAGAAATAGATCCTTAACTAATGTGGTGTAACGGTAAAAGAAAATTGACAAGTTTTCATCATACGTATCTAGTTCAATTACTTTAATTTCAACGCAGGCGCAGTAAGCAAACTTTGTAGAAAATTTATAAATTCGAATCAATTTGTTCTTCGTTTTGACTGTTTTTATCAATGTTTTTACCAAGTATGACCTACAGTCATTTAAGTTTTACTCACGATCTAATTCGCAGTTAGCTTAACGTCTTTTTAGTAATTTCAAACATGATGACTTTTTTACATTTTAAATCGCAATTCCCATTGACCATAGTAGCAAAGTGAGATAATCGCGAGAAACTGTCGTCCGTGACCCTTAAGGTATGACGTGTCGTCGGCGCCCAGCGCAATATCTTTTTTGGGGACTTTTCACCCGTAATTCAGGACACCTAAACAAATCTGTATATTAAAATAAAGCTAACTGCGAATTTATGTTGCAGTTTTTGACCATTTTAATACTGGACAAAAACGTCGGTGCAAATTTACTTGTTCGTTCGACGACAAGTTATACAGACATTAAATATTTTTAATATTTTTAGAATAAAGATTTTGAGCACGTCGTGACTGTTAACTACAGCTGTAAGCGTTTCCATAATGTCAACATTTAATGTTTAGCGTTACGCGCGTCTTATGGCAGATAAATCGATAAAAACAATGGCGCGAGCAAGTGAAGGCAACGAGAGGAAAACAAACACTATTTATATTTTATTGAACGATGACTACTACTGCAGAGTACCTATCTGGTTACATATTACCGCTACCACTTAAGTAAAACTAAAACAATAAAACTTTTAACGATCACAGTAAGAAATCATCTATCTTCGCGAATGTGCGCAATAAGTTTTCAAGTTAGTTACTATGTTAATTGCGAGGGCGATCGCGTTAACTATTCTTCTCGCTAATACTAAGATACGAATAATTAAGTTACCAGTGGCGGAGGCTCCATACTCGAATCCTACCGGCTTCCCAGTCAATAATGCGTACTGACTTTGCCATTGGTTTTTCTCCGGGTTTGCTTAGGCTTCCTTATGGAAAAATTCACCCTCCGCCACTGATAGTAACCTATGTACGCCTCTCATCGCGATTTATTCGCAGTTCAATCTACTCACCATTAAAACTCAAGGGAGTGTCTTGTTGTCAATTTAATGACTACATTCATGATTTTTGGTATCACGATTTTAATCAGATATTACTAATATCAAAAAGTGACTAGAAATTATTTTTCAAAATTAAAATGTTTTCGAAATGTATCCGGTTAGCGTGAATTCAAAATGTTGAAGTTTGCTGCGTCACATCAGTCCCACAGTAAGTTTTAAGTTGAGCAGATGTTAAAAATCTTAAAACAATAATATTTACAAAATACAATTTTTAAATAGTTAAAAATTCTTTATGGTTGTAATAAATGTATACTCTTATAAAGTATATCTACGTCATTTTAACAATTATAGAAAATTAAATTATGTATAAAAATGATACAAATTAACGTCTAAGTGCTAACATAGGTACATAACACAGTAAAATAAAACTATATGGCATGTCGGTAAACAAGAGACCACTTGGGTGCTTAAAGTAATTCTTAGCTAGTCTATGTATAATAAAACAACCAACTTAGAGCTAATGTCCGACAGATAAGGCTTCTCATTAGATACATACATTATATCCATAAATATCTATACAACAGTGAATAAATTTAAAAACAACTTCACTCTAAACAGCAAATTCAACAAAACGTATCGTAGAATTAAGCTAACATTTACAAGTAAAACGAACGCCGAATTCAATCATCGTAAGAAAATACATAGAATATTTATGAACGACCCGGAGCGCGGCGGTCGTGGCGGCAGTCTTGGAGATGCACGAGTTATGTCTAAGTGTCGACGAGCGAGCACGGCAGCTCAGAGCGGTCCAAACCATAGCACTAACTGTTAGACGAGAAACACTACGGCGCGCTCACGAGTAGATCGTGATCACCTCGCGCCCACCGCCGCGCACCATGAGCACCTTCTCCAGACCCTCCGTCAGCACCTCCAGGAACTCCATGTCTGTCACACAACAAACAAATGTCAAACACTCTAATAAACCATCATTTTAAATGTTGTGGATTTTTTAGATGTCTATTAAATATCATTAAATAGAAATTCAAATTAAAAAAATATCATTAAAAAAAATATCAAATTTCTAATTAAATATAAATTAATACGGGATTGAATCCCACTCGTATCAGTTTTCAAATTTCTTATTAAATAATTTTATTGATCTTATTGAGATTAAATGCATCTACACCATGAAGCAACTGTTTATTTATGAAGACATATTTAATTTGCACTTATATTTGTTAATTAACGCGAATAAGCAGTAAACTCTGTTACAACTCCATACATCATGTGCTAACTTATAGGAATATATAGCAGACAATGTGATACCTTAATGAAGTAATACTAACACCGTTTAGGCTACGCGTAGCAAGCTACGAAAGCACTAGACGTAGCATACGCTACGCAAGCATGAAACGTAGCATATGCTACGCATTTATCACTCGTAGCCTACCTACGCTACGCAAGTTGCAGACGTAGCATTTGCTACGCAAGCACCTAACGAAACATAAAATGGTACCATATGCTACGCAATTACCAGATGTAGCAAACACTAGGTAAATGTTATTAATTAAAGGTCGAGAAATGAGACACAATAGGACATTCATTGTTATGTGCGGTCAGGATATAAATGATCATATAAAGATTATAGTCGTTTGTCCGAATTTAAGTGTCTATTAAATTCTGTAAATGATCGAAATCATAAGAGTTCATTGTCTTCCAAGTTATGAATGCCTGATATTTGCTTGCCCAAATTCTAACATACGACCAGATGTAAACACGCTGTTATGATGATTGATGTATGCGCTCACAGTTGGACTCCCGGTCGATATTGGTGTCGCGCGGAGGTCCGGGCAGGTTGAGAATGACGAGCTGCGCGTCGTGTGACCGCGACACGATCACTTCGTTCAGTTTCACCGCTGTGTGCATGCGTCGCACCGTGCCCTCATCACTGCATACACATAGAACATACATTATGTATTTATATTTAGTAGTATTTACAATTTAGTAAAGTAAAAAGTTTAGTAGTACAAGTGTACAAATGTTCCAATTTCGTACAGTACACGTGCTGAATCAAAATAGGAATAAATAAATCTTTATTAGACAATAATATTTGTAACTAAATAATCTAGTCAAATTTTTAGGCGATTTGTAAATTGTGTATTTAGAATAATAACTTTCTCGAGTCATATTTATATATTATTAAATATTAATACGGCTTCAATCACGGATTAGTATCGGGAATACCCGACTAGTTACAATGCGCGAGCAATAGCATGTGTAGTTACGCAGTGGACTTGAGTGAGACCCGCGAAGCCGTCGCGTATCTACACTCGCTTTTGAAAATGGATTCCGTTTGAGTTCGAAACTAGTCGGGCATTTCCGAAATTAATCCAAAGGTGTTTGGGTACCTACAAATAATTTAACTAAAATTTAACTTTCGATGTTTATCAAATAAATGACATTAGAGGTTCTAGTTTCCAGGATGATATCAGTCAAAATCTATGCCATAAATAATTGGAAACTAATATTGTTAATTGAAATCGAACAGCTATTGCGTTAGGCAACAGAGTAATGCGTAATACTTAAATATGTTTTCTGCAACATTATTTTTTTAGATAATTTTTAAATTAGACAATCTAGTTGAAATTGAATATGAATGAAAGTAGACTTACGGTGTAATATCGGAGAGGTTCGGCTTGGGTTTGACGGCGTCTCCGTTGGCGGGCGTGTCCTTAAGCTTGTTGTCGTCGGGCTGCGGGCTCGCGTCCTCGCACTGCGACCGTTCATCGGGCGAGTCCCACATTGAATCGATTATGTGCAACAAACTACTTCGAAAGTCGTCCTAATTCACCCCAATTTGTAGTGTTTTCATTTCCAAAATTAAATTTTGAATCGCGAACGTTTGAGTTGCACATGACGGATTCAAGGCGAATGAAACACGGGATGTCATATATTATTTTAATTGTTAAACGATAACTCACTACTGACATTCAAACATCCAACCTCTTAGCTAATGTGGACAACGAAACAAACTAAAGTGAACAAATTAACGTGAATGAACTCATCGCAAACATATGACCACCGTGTGTAAATTCGCTAGGACTCGTTGGTGACATTATGATGAGTGGCGTATGACCATGAGTAATTAAAAGATAACAAATTAAATATGATTAAATACGATCTGCAGTGCATAATAAAGGTACAACTAGATTGCGGTCAATCAAAGTCGATATAGATCACCTCAATTCACCTTTATAGATAATCGATCTATCTAACGACCAATGATCTGTCAATCAATTCGTTTCTATCAATTGACGTTGAATACAAGCAATTCTTTCGAACCAGGTTGCTTTGCTCCATATAGTGGGTCAGTTTGAACGATCCATGTTAAGAGTCGACAATTGAACCGCAATTTACTTGTAACTTATCATCGATGGATAGCTACCACACTTGGGCTGATCAATGTCGTCCTAATCATGTTAAATCATAATAACAAAAACAAATTCAGTAAAATTTAATTGACAGTTCAACTCTTGAGTATGACAAGATATTTTGCTCAGTCTAAACTAGTTCAATAAGTAAAGTTTAAATTAGTTAACATTAGTTTGAATTTAACAGGATTAGGCCCTAAACTAAACTTGCACTGAATCCGTCAGTTGGATTGTTCGTCGACAGGTTCAAAGAAACCCATGGGTAATTATATCACAAAAATGGTTTACATGAGAATGACATGAAAGAAATAAAAATATCAAATAAAATTCAAATCGTGAATAGTGTGCTAGCTGGGAAAAAAAGCTTGTTCATGTTAAAATTATTCATAAATCAGTCAACAGCCGAAACTTAATTAATTCACAATAGGAATCGTAAAATTCTAGTCAAAAATTTAATTTTATAAAATCATGTTTTTGATATAAATGTAATTTGTCTGTTATAGCTTTTAATGTGCATTATAATTTTTAAGTCCCGAGATGGACCTTAATATCGCGTCCATACCCGCTTCAACTTTTATTTGTCCAAATCCTATTCCTAAAGCTATGGGGGTAGTTTTGACATCTAAGTGCAGTACAGTAACATAAAGGTTGTATATTCACCTTGTCATCCTTATCCTTGTCTTCGGTGTCGGCGAGTGGTGGGGATGGTGCGTCGGTGGGTGCCTCGTCTCCTGGCTCTGCGAAGCGCACCTTGCTGGCAGTCTTTACGTCCGCGTGGTGGTGATCCACTATTGCCTGCACCTGTACGTTATCTCTTTAGGTCAGTTGCTTTGTTATTATATATTTTTTTATTTGTTACGCATCGGTAGCATGGCAGTGATCGATCATGGAGAGTAATTTGTTTGAAGCATTTTCTGCGGCGACCGTTTCTGTCATGCTCCCGCTGTGCATCAATAAGTCTTCATGTATATGATTTATTTATGACGTTAAAGGAAGAACCTATCATCAAAATAATTTTTAATTAAGGGATAATTTAACTCGTTCCTCTAATCTATTTTTTAATGTGACGTAATTGTAATATTTTAGGGTAATGATTTGTTATTTGGATTTAAAAAATACTGATTGGTCCTCTTGTTACTGATTACTTTTTTTTTTTCAATTTCCTATACAAAATTCAAAGGGACAGGCACAGACACTGAGGGGAGTACTATCGAGGGCCACCGTAAAAAATTAAAAAGATAGCTGAATGATTAGGTTAGGTTATGTCGGTATGTTGAATTGTAACCTTGCAACGCACGAGCCGAGCGAGCGAAGCGAGCGGTGCCGCGGCAGCGGGCGGCGAATGCTAGAACATTAATGTTATGAAATAAAAAGAGTAGTAAATCAGCTGTCTGAAGAAGAGAAGAAGTTGTTTATTAGAATAAACGCCAAAAGGCGCCAAAAGATTAGTGTACGTTATAAGAAGAAGATATTTTGAGAAAATAATAGACTTTTTGGATGTATTTTATGATTCAGATAAAGGATCAATCAGTATAAAAGGTAACTGTTTTTTAATGCCATTTTCGCAAAAGTAAAAAAAGAATCGTTTAACTATCTGGTTTTTTATAATAGGACCAACCTATATGATTTCGATCAAGTTGTGCGGCAAAAGTATGATCAAGTTAACATAACCATGTGCTAAGGTTAATTATTTGTTTTCCTATCGATCACAAAATGCTATAAAGGTATTTTACTTTCGATGCTGAGCACAACGTACATGTCATGTAACACTTAAAATGAATTTCTAATATGAAGTATTTTAAACAGGTGAGTGTTAAAAATTCGTTTGTTGTTATGAAAAATTAAAATGGACTGTGCTTTACAAATAATAAGGCTATTAAGTTAATATGAAATGATAACACTTATTATGAAAAGAAACACCATTTGACCATGATTGCAAGCCACTTTAATAATGATGGTCCAAAACCTATAGACAATATAAGTACATCAAGATACGTGAAAAAATGAAGAAGGGATAAATTCGGTATATACTATAAAGTGATATTATGAAGATAAATATGTGCAATAGTGATTACAAAAAAGAGCAAAGGTTTATTCAGTAAAAAGTGAAATACAGTGAAAAGATTCTAAGTACGATGAAGAAATGATCTAAAACATCAAAAGCAAACATAGTAGTCGTTAGCCAATGATAAAGGATTGAACTTGGAAGATTTTAGCCACAAAGAGGACAACATTAAATCTAAAAATACACCAACATCCATTTAAGCTAAAATTAAAACTTAACTACACATTGCTCGGATCAAAATAACAGTAAAAATTATCTAGACTTCAAAATGCGGGAGATTCGGAAATTAACGAATAGCTAACAAAAGGCTTTTAAAGAAAATAAGTGGACTCGAAAGGGTTAAGGTATCCATTTTACCAAAGGCAACTTCTCCTCAGCGTTTTCACGATAATCCACGAAATTTTGCATCTGTATATAGCGACAGACAAACATGTTAGTTCTAGGTCAGGGTAGAGTTATATACAAAGCTTTGTACAGACAGTTTGAACACTGATATTGTGAACACTTTATTATTATAATTTCATTGTGTAATATTTGCGTTTGTGCTTACCATGCCCATGGTTTCCTTCTTGTTTAATCTAAGCTCGCGCAACATCTGGTTCCGTTGTTCCATCATCAGGGTACGTTCGTAAGTGTAAGCAGATATATCGCTGTCCGTCTGGAAAATTATTAAATGCTAATTGATGATATCAATTTGATTGAAGGTCTTGATTCTACCTCAGTCTTTGTAACATCACTTATGGTTAATAGCAATGCCGGTTGAGTACAAACAAAAAGTGGTTTACCAAATTTCTAATACTGACCATTTCTACAACCTCGACTTCAGCTTCAAGTCGCAATTGGTAGAGGAACATCTTGAGGTCCTTCTTCATTTGAATGGAGTTGTCCTCCATCTGTGCAACCGTGAAGATGCGCATCTTGCAGTTTTTCCAGGTGCGGTGCTGCTTCAGCAAGAACGGGAGCAACATCAGCATGCCGCCATCGTGGACGATCCACCAGATGTCAATGTTTCCGGATATCTGGACAATATCGTAACAATGGAATGTTTGTCAGCTAATTGATAGATCCTTTAGTTTCTGGATAATAGTAAATAAAAAACAAGCAGTCTCAAAATACAGCTAAACTTTTCCTCTAATGCAAATAAGTTACCTTCTCAGATGAGTCGGGGAAGAAGTTGATGCCTTTAGGTACGAGCATGGCCATGCGCGCAGCGGCCACGGCGCGCACGGTGTGCAGGAAGTGTTGCCAGCGCGGCGCCGAGCGCTCCGCTTGCCGCCAGCCGTACGGCCAGCCCACGATCACCGTATTCGGCTTCAGGCCACCCAGACCGCACGTTTGAACCCTAGTCGTTAAATTAAAATTATCTTATCATGAGCAAAACGATATGGCATCAAATGAGAATTTCTTTTCCGTACGTTATACATGTCTTACATGTGGTCGTGTCCTAAATATGAAGTGAACATTTTAAAATATGCTAAGTTCTTCCAACTATGTAGTTTAAACTTGAACATCATAAACTTTATTTATGTTACTTACAAATGGCTAAGTCCCTCCGCGATAGCGGGCGATACGAGCACATCCACGAATCCCTTGAGCTTTTCCTCATCCATGCACTTGCGCAGGTTATGGCGCGCAGTCGTCGCGTCTCCAACGCGTCGTGGGAACTCCCCGCCCAGCACCGACACACACACTGTCAGACCCTTGCCTGTAAGATGGGTACAGTTCATCAAAGATTAGTAATTAAGCAAATATTTCGGTAGAAAAACATATTTTAAGGAAAAAATAAATTTACAAATTATAAGAAATTTGAAATAATCATCTAATTTCAACTAATTTAGTTATCGTAAGTTCCGAAGCTATATTCAATTTGAAGAAAAATCAGTCGCGATTAAGTGATATATTAATTGTATACTTCAGAGAAAAAGATTTGAGAAACAGGAACACTTACCAGCTTTCAGTTGACTAGCAAAAGCAAGCATCTTCCTATAGGTGGGCATGAGTTCATTATTGAGTTTAGCCAGCACCAGTACTTGGGGTCGCCAGTTCTTGGTGTGCGGGGGCCCTTCTTCGAGTCGCAGTAACGAGTATCGAGCCGCTGATAAGGCCAAACCGCGGAGACCATCACCCCATTCCTTCTCAGCTCTGGAAGTCGAAGTTGAGGTTTTTACGTGTTTGTTGTTTGGCTTGGTTATTTTTGTAATTTTATAATTGTTAGCATAATACGCAAACACCCTGTCGCCAATGATGTTGACGCTCCCGTTTAAAAATCTAGTTCGTTCAGTGATGATGAATCGTTTACACATGCATATTTCATGAGCCAAGATGTAGGGAGTTAAATATATAACTTAGAGGGGATAATAACTTACCCGCGATATTCAATGTACTTGTAGATGAGGCCAGCCATACCCATAGCGATGAGCGCGTAAAACCAGGATGTCATGAACATGATAGAGATGCACAGGACAAGACCAGCCAGAGACAGTGACCTACAAACAATTGAAAACTTAGATTCATGCAAATGGAATCATTTTGAGACCATTATCAAGATAATGTTTAGGTACTTAATCTAGCCAAAGTCAAAATGTTCTTAATTAAATTATGTAAAAAAAAATCTTTTAAGCCGTCAAAATTTTTACAATCAAACTACTCCCACGCAATGCCCAACCCCGGGTAAATTTCTAGTGCTAAAACTGATCAAAAGATGTCATCCTCGGCATATTGTGACGTGGATCAGTCAATAATTCAATCGCGTTATTTTTATTAACTTACCAGTGGTAGTATTTGAATCTGGGTCGCCAGTTGGGAGTTTTGAGGAGGGTCTGCAACGCGCAGGCAAGATTGACGAAGCCGTAGCACATTAGGAAGAACATGGACAGGAGTGGCGCCAAGATATCCACATTACCCAGCAAGATGCCGCACTGACAGATCACCATTGTTAGAAGTAGGGCCCTGGACACACAGGTTTAATTTAGTTTATATAAGTGTAACTTGCATGCATACTGTATGCAGTGGTCACCTAACTTATTCTAGTTGTCTCTTTGTCTTTTTTATCACTATTTTAAGTGGTTTAATTTAGATTTATTTTCTCCAGTAGTACTGCGCAGTATACTACTAAAACCGGGGCGATTTTAAAATTTGCTGCTTACCTAGTTGGTTCACCCCTGCTGGACGAGACGGCGAATGGTGCAAGGAACGGTATAATTTCATCCTTAGCGATGGCTTGCAGCAGCCGCGGGGCTCCAGTAAGTGATTGAAGTCCAGCTCCCAGGGTGGACAAGAATGACCCGATCAGG
The DNA here is from genome assembly GCA_936450705.2 of Protodeltote pygarga. NCBI lineage: Eukaryota > Metazoa > Arthropoda > Insecta > Lepidoptera > Noctuidae > Protodeltote > Protodeltote pygarga. The sequence goes on along the minus strand of OW388249.2, from coordinate 4,567,854 downwards.
ATCACCCACTGGTTCGGCCACGCCATGTTTGCTACCACCAACTTACCGCCGATAGATTGACCGAACCTAGAATTTTGGAAGCAAGTTGAGTGAAAAATTGTGGTACTGTCGTGGTTGTCACAAACAAGCTAGGCAGCTAGGGTTAATTAATAAAATTGTTTATGATTAGCATCCATCCAAATGTTCTGACAATGTTTGTTAATGTAATTTACAATTCATAATATTATGGAAAGTATAACTCAGAATGTTGTACAACGTCTTACTTGTCTCTGAGCAGCAAGTTGTCAACAGTACCAGCGAACAGCAGCACACAGGATAGGTATACGGTGGACGTCGTCAGGATAGCACCAATGGTACCGATGGGAATACTCTTCTGAGCGTCAGCGAGATCACCAGAACGGTTGGAACCAGCCATAATGCCTATAAAGAAAATATTAAAAACTTATGATCAATGTCGTTTCTAGAATCTAACTTATAAAAATAATTTCTTTTTCGATAAATGATAGTCAGTTTAATTAGGTTAGATTTGAAGCCAACCTCAACAAAGAGATTTATGACTGCAATCTGAAGCAAGCGTGACAAGTATTTCTGAGTTTGAAATTTCTTCTGATTCTGATTTAGTCTGACTTACATAAAACTTACTCTAATATTTTTAATTATTACCAGTGACAGAGGGGAAGAATATTCCGATGAGTATAGTGAAGGTCGTGGTGAGGTCAGCATACACTTGGTTGTAGGTGGGCCTCTCCATTTGCTCGATGTCATCGGGTTCCTTGCCGTACGCGATGTACTGGCCCAGTTGCAGGAACGAATCTTGCAAGTTATCAAAGAACACTCCACTTTTCAAGCCCTGGAAAATGTCAAGTCAAGTTTTCTTAATTCTGAAAAAGTTTGCCGCGGAATGTGAACTCTAATGGCTAGCCAATAACATTCCAATTCTATGAAATCATCTGATACTGGATACCGCACGCCGCGCTGTCTAATGCCGCAAGGAGCGTCCTTGCGTCTAGATGAGTTAAGAAATTTGAATATTAAACCCACTTAATACTTACATAGAGTTTACACTTGCCATCAATATGAATACGGGAATGCGGCTAAATAAAAATACTAAAGTTGGATGACGGCGATGACGATGGTGACGGCATGCTGGATGATGAAGAGAGAAAGGTAAATTTGAATTCCTTTGCCACTCTTTAGGACTTACCCCTGACGATAACATTATCCGTGGTTATCTTACAACATGATTTTCTAACTTCCATTCAAACCGACTATCCAGAATTCTCTTTAAATCGCTGAGCTAGTGAAGTACTTAATTAATTGAGAAACTATTGTTAGTACTTACCTTGATTCCCTGTACGATGGAGACGTTGTGCGCGAGGTAGTAGGGATCACAGGTATTGTTGGGACAAAACAGTTGATGCAGCGGCGCGCCCACCGCCTTCGTGCAGTTGTTGATGTTTATGTCTTTTAGCAGCCTCTTTCCCAGGACACACATCCTACAATTTGTAAATCGGTAAATAAATTGGACTCACCGATGTTTTAAACACGTAAGTGTTATCATGTTTTTGTTAACACACCTTTCCTAACCAAACGGTAGGATGTCTGACAGCATCGATCCCAAGGTTATTTTTTTTGTGGCAGGAGAATGTTATAAAAGCAGCCTGATGTTATCTATAAAACTCAGTATCTCGTGTGTGTCATTAACGAGGCTTAACGACTATTACGACTATCTCAACCGGGCCTTACCCTTGCTTTCAGTTAATGTGTAGGGACAATGTTTCGGTATAGTACAATTGCCAAATATTGTTCGTTATGGGCAAGTATGAATTTGGTTGCCAGCGACAATTGTTATTGTAAAAGATTTTCTTTTCATTACTCCATACCATATTAGAAGGCATATTGTAGGCTAAATTGTGTAAAGGATGAAAAACATGGTATGCCCATTTAGGAACCTTTTTTACAATAATGGTTTTCATGTGTATTAATCGCTTTTGTTGCTGACAAATTGTATAATTCGGAATTTTACAGAATGTCAATGAAAAGAATTTTGTAAAATGCCAACAACAAAGATGTCTTTTGTAAAATGATGTAACATAAATTAAATAATATTGTTTATCCCAGGTGAAAAAATAGACTTGGCAAATTTACTCTGTACGTGGAAATAAATTATAAACTAAATATAGAAACGACTCTAATATACTTACTGCAATTTATCATTTCCGTTGAAATTCACGAAGATGCCGACGTAGACCGCGGTGATGGACAGCAGGACGCACGCCAAGGCGACAGTCGCGAACTTATTCACAAACTTGACACCCAAAAACACCACCATGCTCATCACGAGTAGCAGTCCAGTTCCGTAAACGCGGAAGTTGTTGTACATTGCCTCAGGGTCCTTCGTGAAGTCACCGAATATCGACATCCACGGTGCCATGTACGTCTGAGGACCAGATAAATGAGATGTAACAAATTTTTCAATGTATAATCTTATTAGCACTAATTTAACTTTAAAACAAGAAGACTTGGTTTTATGACAATTCACAAAAACTTTAAAAGAAATTACTTAATGATAATCCTCATTTTTTTACCTATCCTAATAAAATTATTATCATATTCAGTGATTGGCACAAACATTGGTAAACTCTAGATCTTAATTCGTATTAACACTTAGCATTTATATGAATTTATTTTCAAAATCGACAAATGACTGCTTTTTAAAATGAGTTAACGCAGTTAGATATTTCACTCGCGGATTTACCATGAGTTTATTGTACAAAATAGCACTGGTAATTAAGCACATGCAAAAATATTTTATTACATTAATCAACGTATTTTTATAAGGCAACATACATAAAATGTCAAACACACTTTTGTAGATACAAAACTCAACAATGATTAAAATTTTAATTGGCTTGTTAAAATAACTGAGCTTAGTGTTTTTGTGGTATACACCAAACATTAAACATACGACTAACGGAAATACCTCCCTTCTTAAACTGGCAAAAGGGTAGTTTTTGTTATTTAATCAATTCAATGTTACCACCTATTACCCTATAACTACCCTTAGGTATTTACCTATGATCGATCGTTTATGAGAGCTATTCTTCTGTAACACAGAACGACCTATATGAGAGGCGAGGGTGCAATCTTAAACATAGTCCGATGCCCTATTACCATGCCACTATTACGGTAGATAAAAAAGGTTATAAAAGAAAAGAGCGCCGTAATTTTCTCACCTGGAGCGTCATTTTTCTTGTATTGTGTTATACAGTCAAATTTAGCATGCGTGCGCAAAACTAATTTTAAAACCTTAGCTGTCTCTATCGTTTTTTGTCATCAGAGGCAAAGGTAAAAGTTCTATATAAGGCGTGTGGTCGAGGCATCTCGTGACCAAAATGCTGGTCTGTATCTTGCCCAAAGGCTAAGTATTGCCATCCAGCGAGGCAACGCAGCCAGCATTTTGGGAACGTTGCCTACAGGTAGCGGTCTTTTAGATTAAGTTTATCTTTTTAATTAGTTTATATTATAGATAGTTTATTTCTCGGTGAATATATAGTTAAATATTATTATTGTGATCGACCTTTTATCTATTTATAAAAGGTTTAACGTTTAAATTTACGTTGCTCTTCAAAAATCGTTTAAATTAGGTCGTTTAAAGATGACACTTCAACGACGATATAGCTGCAGTCTTCCTCCGCACTCCGTACTAGCTGTCGACTGCAATCAACGATACTTGGCGGTTTGCCGGCGCGCGGTACTTAACATACCGTGAACGTGCAGTAGAATGGTAACTGTGTGTATTCAACATTTTCAAATATAGATTATTACGTTACGTTACGTTATTATGGTTTGAAGTGGGCAGAATATTACAACTTACCGTTATAACGTACCTCTAATACTGTTATAACAATAAACTTTACTCACCCTGACATTTAACCTTTGTGATATTAACATGAACTTCAAAAACAATGTTCAGCGACTGCTATTTATTCATGGCCCTAGGCCACGTCCATTACAAGTAAAATTAATAGTTTGCTAAGGTATTCTTGCTCGGAATTATTAATGTTAGTAGTGTAACGTCAGCGTTGAATAGCCAGCGTACCGACCACATCTCCGTGTTGGGGCTGACCCCAGAGACCGGCGCGCAACGTGAGGTTCAAGTCGAGCCGTATTGAGCCTCCGGTGTTTGTTATACCAAAACAATTTATAAAGAAACACATATTTAGCCCGGAAGAAACAGTTAGCTCTTTGTAAGTTCGTAAATGTTTTGGAGTTAGATTTGAATAGTGTGTTTGTTACATTAGGCTACTTCTAGACAAGCGTGTACCAACCCTTAAGGGTAGACTCTTAGACCAGTATATAATTCTCTAAATAGTTAATAAATAATTTAATAGCGCTTTAAGTATTTCCGTCTTTTTACAGAATAAATGTTTGGCTGTTCTTCACGGACTGTAGAAGCCTACCAAATACTAATCACCTAACCCAACTAATTACATAGTAGATTCCGTTCACGATTTAATTGAGTTAAAATTAATTACGAACTCAGCTGTCGCTATCGTTTGATTGAATGTCTGCAAACTGTCGTTACTTACCAGAACAATTTCAACGGCTCCAACTATGTACATGGCTGCGGCGAGTGTGGTGCCAGTATAGAACAGCATACCGACGGCTCCGCCGCACTCGGGGCCCAGCGCTCTCCCTATCATGAAGTATGACCCTCCCGCCGGCACCACGCCGTTCGTAGCGATCGCAGACATTGATATGGCTGTAAGCATTGTCTGTGAACGAAAATACTAGCATAAATAACTAATACATAGTCACGCTCTCGTCCACGTGATGGACTTCAATGACCTTACATCCCTTTTTGATTAAAATAAAATTCAAGAATTTTCCCATAGATCTTTAAAATGCAGACCATGCCGTATAATAAACAAATGAATGCAACTTAAAACGTGAGGCTAAGAGATCAGTAAAAGTTAATGCAATTATTGATGAAGCCCTAGGTGTGAAAATTTAAAGAACTGAAGAGATTTTGATAATTGATTAAGGGGGCGCTGATTTGCCAAAAATAAACCAAAGCTCGTACAATCAGTGCGACACATCTGACCTTGTTTAGCTTTTCATAAACATAATGTGAACTCTCGACATTACTTATTATTTTATTCATAGAATTATAAGAGCGCAGCGTTGCCAAGGGACTGGAAGACAACTCGAAACATAAAAGACAACATAAAGGTCAGACGTGCTGTTAGTTTAGATTATACCGGGTTTAGTTTGTTGGCAACAAAATAATCTAATTAGGCCGAGTGATCCAGTTAGAATCCAGATGATTTAATAAGTCGTCGGCAACTTAAATTAGATAAGTTGTAGCCTGTAGGATCGACTATTATTAGACTCGCCTTCAATGTAGAGCCTGAAACGAGGTTCGGACAGCCTCTGGGGAAATTCTACGTAACAATAACGTAATCAGAAGATAATATACACTGCTGAGGGAATACAATGTCGGAACAATTACTAATTTTCATTTGTTTTGTAATTTTATTCTTAGACTGGTATGCAATAAGTATAAATAGCTTATCAACAGTATCCCCAAGTTTACGTCAGTTAAACTTACTCAAATGCGTCATTTGGAGGAATCTGAATATAGCTTGTGAGGTAAAAACTCTAATATTACATTTATTTACTTAAATTGTGAGTAGGAAGATATATTATGACCTCCATGTATTTGTCGTAAAAAGACCACCTTCGGTAGTTACTAAGGATTTTTTTTTTAAATGGCCCCTCCATTCTAAAAAATGAAAAAATAAAAATGAAATAGGAATAGGGATTAAAATAACCGGGAAATAAAAAAATACATTAATAAAACAAAAACTTACCGTACAACAACACACGAGTACAATCAAGAATCCTTGTATGGCTCCAGCGGTACCCACGACCCAAGTGAGACGGATGAAGAGGATGACGCCAAAGATGTTCTGGATGCAGGGTAGGAAAACGCCAATGAGAGTGCCCATGCGGGCCGGGGGTGCCGGCTTTACGTCAGGGTCGGCGGCGGATGCTGTCGGAATCGTGTTGGAGTAGTTCGCCAGTGAGGTGAGAAATGTGGCCGCTCGTGGCCGATCCTCCAGCTCTTCCTGTTGGCAAAACAATATTTTATAAACAAAATAAAACGAATAAGCTGGCTCGACAGAGGTAGTACTGTACGGTTATGTTTTGTCAAGTCAGTGAGAGGATTGGGGCACCCCTTTCATAATCACTTGTCAATACTCCCCGCCCTCTTCCATAATCTCTCCTTACCATCAGGCGGGCGTATACCTATTTGACACCTTAGTCGAAAAAAGAAAATAACATGTCTCTTCTTTCTGTAAATTATTACGCTAGGAAAATGTATAAATACCTATACCAAACTGTTTTAAGAAATAAAAGCGAATTGATATTATTTTGTAATTATTTTTCAGATTTCTATGCTGGAAAAGATATAGAAGGTTGAATATTTGTAATTCAATGTCTGTTATCGAGCCTCCACAGGCCTAAAGTTTAAAACTTTGACAATTCTGAGAGTTCTGAGTGCCAGTAACTATAACTTTGATAAAGCTGACGGTCTAACGTTTCTCAATTCCTATTCAAGAATTTCTTCAGCCATTCTAAAACTCCTAGTCAAATTATTTATTTTGTGATTCAGTACTATTGTATTCAATGTATGTATTAGTAGAGCAGGTCGTGTCAGAAGGCATTTAAAATACTTAGGTATGATATGACCTCAAATAAATTAAAATATTTTTTTTCTTTATAAAACACTAACTTCCTCCGACGGACGAAAAAAACAATAAAACCGACTTCAAAACACTAAAAAGCTAGAAATTAAACAAAAACGTTTGATTTAGAATCAGTGCCAAGCCAAGCGAGCCAAGTTATCTTATCCTAAAGCCTTGGCATCGACTCCAAAATGAACGTTTTTGTGTTATTAAAAGTAAACGAGGCCGAGGGGAGGCAATTCCCACTTTTCCGGAAGTCGGATATCAACAATATACTTAATACAATCAAAATTAATTTAGTTGTTACGAGAGGTTTGCTATTGTCCGATGAGGAGTTTTGTCCTATATCTCCGAAATACATTAATAGAGAAAATATATATGTTATTTTGTGTGACTGCCTCGTTGGTCTAGTGGTAGCAAGCGCGACTGCTGAGCACGAGGTCCTGGGTTCGATCCCTGGGTCGGGCAAAAGTGTTATTGGGTTTTTCCATTAGGAAATTCTCAGCCTATTGCCATTAACCGGGCACAATTCCAGACTCCGTGCTGCTAAATTGTGCCCGGTTAATGGCAATAGGCTCGCCCCCTATTACATGGGACTTATAAAATAGCTGGCGAAACGTGGGTGATAATTTTCATCAGGTTATCGTAAACGGCTATCAGTAAACGTGACTTCATTGTTCAAATGACGGATACAAATGACTGTCATCGTTGGGTAAATTTTTGCTAAGTCGTCGGGCGCGTGAGCGTTGTAAAGCATTGTGATAAAAAGCGTCCTCGTAGCGAAACGAATGATTTCTTTGTATTTATTCACTCATCAGTCCTTTTTTAACGTGGTGGTTTTTAAGAAACTGACATACTTATAATAATTATAGCCATATTACGGAATCTTTTTCGTGAGATGTTTCTCAAAAACACCCAACTTAGTAGCTCCTAGGCTGTTACTCGAAGAGCACCTATATAAGTATCTTCTAGAGAAGTGACGGGGGACTTGTTATGTAATATAAAATTTATCGATAATAATTACAATAGCACTTCTTCCCCATGAAATACATTATCCCGTATCAAAATAAAATATAGCATATTTTTAGTAAGTAAAAAGTTATAAATATTTTCCGGATCCCATTTTAAGAAATAAAGAATAGAAAGTGATAAATATACATTTATAAAAGGTATATCAGCATACTATGCCAACACAAAAAAATATCAAGAAAAAGTTAAGGTCGCAACGTATAAGGAGGTCAAGGTAATGGCTAATAGGGAGAGCTGGAAGAAGCTGCATCGACAAGAGCGTAGCTCCTAAATTGATGATGATGCGAATACTAAAGTTCGAAATTTTTGTACAGAGAAAAAACGATTACGAACCCGAGACCTCTGGGTAAAGCCCTCAGCAGCTAAGTTATTCGTAACTCCATAACACGCAGAAAGCGACATTCGAAAAAAAACACTTCTTTTTTGCCAAATCTTTCCAACAGTATGTGATAGACCTATATTTAGTTATACAAGTTAGAACAAAGAAAATAGACAGATAATCCTACATAATAAGAAGCAGATAAGAAACCTACAAGAGGCTTATGGATATGAAAGCAGAATAATTATATAAGTAGGTATATATTGCTTAGCGTATAATATGCTCGGAGGTAATATTGCCGAAATGATGATACCAGGAGCTCATACATAGTCGGCTTACGTGCCGTACTACAGAGTAGGTGTACCTTAATGTTTTATGTTAGTGTTGTATGTCTAGTATCCTAATAGATGTAAGAACATTACATAAAGTAATGTCTTAACTCGGTTATCAAGTAACATCTTACCGACAATCGACTTAGTACAATGTTCTTGTCGCTCAGTAGGTACATGTTACTGTATAACCACAAATATGTACTCAAATCACGTACCCGTAGAAATACGTTTTACTCTACGCGCAAAAATCAGGTTGAGTTAGATCTCAGCGGAATCTACGAAGTTAATCCAACTCAAGGTTATGTAATCATAGTCTAACACTCGCCTGCTCAGCTATTGGTATCTTGAAAGCGGTTATGATAAAGTCGGAGACTGACATCTTCATAATAGCGCTCTTGTTGCTAAGATTGGCTCTTTGTTGCTCTCAAGAGATTATGATCTTCATTTTAATGTCTGTTGACATTATCAATTAACTTTTCTTGACAATGTCGAGATTGTGTAGCTGTACTGACCAACCAATCATTGTCAAGTTGTTAAGATGATTTTAAATAAAATCAAAACCACATAAAAAAAAGGTACTTTACACAAGGGTAAAATTGGTATTACCTACCTTTAAAAAAGGCTTAAAATTTGTACAACATATTATTATGAAAAAAATATTAGTTGAAGTTATAAGCTCTCGAGTCGAAATCAGGGTAATCGCTAACCTTTTTCAGCGAAATGACAATCGCTTCAATTCGTATGGAGTACATTTGACATTACGTAGAAATTACGTCATTTATATTAAGTGCTATCTCTTTCTATCCAGCATTTTTTATTTGTCATTCATTGACTAATTTAGATGATATTATCTTGATACGTTATAAATGGTTGTTTTCTATTTTAACCTACTTTAAATCAATTTACAACTATATTTATCTAAGTACATCCTGATAAAAGTTATGTTTTTCATTTCCAACTGGATTGCTTTTACTAACGAGTATTGCACGAGTGCGAAACTCATAAAAGCCTACATAAAAGTTGAATGCGATACACGCATGAGATGGGATTCAAATTGTGATGTATAGGCGGCATAGGAGTTTTTAATTTCGCGTATGTAATATGATATGCGGGAGCCGAGAGCCGAGTGCCGAGTTGGTACAGCGGGTTTCAGAACGTTCATCTCCGAATGCTCGTATTTTATTTACGCGCCATTTGCATCGCATCGGTGCGCACCTCTCCGTAACGTTGTTTCGAACACACCTAGGGCGTTACCGTCACTTGCGGCAATGTGACGCTTTCATCGTTTTTCGTTTCATTCGTTTAATGTACGTGTAAATCAGGATTTACATCGCAAACCGATTGCGAAGGAGCGAATTAGGTGATTCAATTTGAAATGGATTTGCGATATATTAACTTACCTACTTTTTAATTTGTATTATAAAAACACGTATTTAGCTTTGTGGTAGGCAAAAACATGTTTCTTTTATAAACACGAAACAGTAGCTAACATAAATCAATTGACTACAACTAGAATCATTATCTATGATCAGTACAATAACCGATTGGGCGTTGATTGATCAAAAGTCAGAGCAAATCTATTAAATAACAATAATGGTTCTAAACGTCGTGTTGTAAATTATGTAGAGCCATAAAATAAAGGCACACAACACAAACAATTTATTGCCGGCGCTCTTTTCTTATTTGTTTTCATTTGTTCCGTCGCCATTATTCGGCACTTTATTTGGTATCCGGATGGCTCTCCGTTGAAATCGCAAGCGTAATGAAGTTCTTTGTTCACCCACAGTAGATTGTAAGGTTTTACTAAGTCAGCTGAGAGTGGGCCCTTGACATATTATTAACGCTCACCGTCTATGACGCTGCTTCAGCGATTGCTTTAGACTTGGTGTTGGTTGTGTATTTTGTATTTTATTTTATAATTACAAGCGAATACTGTGGAGACACACGTAGAATATTTTTGAGAACAGCTCGCTGACCTAGTTTGGTTTCGTTGAAAAGTTGTTGAAAATAAAAGTCTGTGTTCAACATCTTTTTTCTCTATATGGTTTAAACCGCCCGTAGGCATCTGATAGGGCCTTAAACACCTTTGAGAAAATGTTTCTGGTGTGCTGGTTTCCTCACGATGTTATCCCTCACCATTTTAACAAGTGATAATTAATTTCTAATACGCACATAAATTCGAAAAGTCAAAGGAGCGTGCCTGGGTTTTAAACCTTTGAATTGGCAATCCAACGGTCATACCACTAGGCTATCACAGGTTAACTGTTCAACTGAAAATACGGGATTTACATTGAATTCTAGAGTATACAATATTATATAAGCTGCTGGTACTAAAAACTAATAGAGCGTAATTTAAAATAGATTATCAATAATAATCGCATACGAAGTTAATTTTCAGTAAACTGTAGCTACAGATTGCGTCGTTAGTAAGTGACTTTAATCTGAGTTAACATCTTGAGGAGACAACATTAGCTGTAACAACCGTTAAACAACGTTCAAGTAGTTATAGCTTTTAAGTCAATTACTTAGTACTTTATTAAGGTACTTACGACGAGGTATGCCGTACGTCAGTAAGTTCTTGAGGGGGAGTATTCAGTGATGCGAAGTATTATTATTACTGGAGGGATTGTTCACATTATTTATTTTAAAGTGTGAATGCAAAAAATAAAGTAAAAACGTGGATTATTTTAGGTAAGTACTAAATAAGTATAAATAGTTAATATACACTTTTTGTTGACAACATACAGCCAAATTATTTCCGTGGCCCAATTTTTTATGAGTCAATTTGCAAAATAAATCCGCGTACCGGTATTAATGTAATGATTACGTCTTTTTAGGAAGGTAGACATAAATTTTTGATATTTTCTTTGAAAGTCAAAGAAAGCATGTTGATTTTTTACTGAATTGTCTTGTGCTATATTGTCATGTCTTAAAAGTGACATTTATTTGACCGATTTTGTGGCAAAACAGCTATAAAACCTTTTTCTTTTTTTCAAAACAGCGAGATATTACTTATCAATATTAAACATATGAAATCACACAGAAATTGCTATTGTACTGCAACACTTGAGAAACTGTGCTGGCAGCCTTGAGATGTTATTGAATCTCTGTCATTGATTTGGGAGCATTCGGTTGCGGCCTTGCGCCGAGAGCGGCCCCGGGTGAAGAGTGCTTAGTGCCGCTTAGTCAACGAGGCTGCCTCACCTCACCAATATCCGAAAGATATGGCGGGTGTAAAATTTTAAATCAAATACGGCCGCTGCTTTCTAAAGCTTTTCAAGTCTCTAATTATAATTCTACAGGATGGAAAACGGTGGTAAGTGAAGTGCCTTAAATATTAATGATACAAATTTTACTCAAAGAAAACACAATTTTGAATTTAAGCATTAATTTTCCATTACAAAAGTGAATAAAAACCTACCTAAGCACTTTGCTAAACCAACCATAAGTCATATATATTAAGGATAAGGATTTTGTGCAAATACTTAGATTTACCTACTTATATTTTTATAATTTATTAAGTCATTTTTATGATTACAGTAGGTTCATTATCGACCTATAGCAGTCCCCTATTGGACACAGGTCTTTCCTATAGCACTGCACGCCATTGAGCACGATTTTTAGTTATTCCCGTCCAGTTCGTGCCAGTCACATTGCGAAAATCTAATATTTGCAATCCTAAATATCGTCCTATTCGCAAGTTAGTTATTTATATGTTAATTTTAATTATACAAAATATTTTAATTAAAATGCAGTCAATTTAAAAAAAGATTAAATATATTTTATTCTAAATAAATGCATATTTTTATCAATAATTTTATTATTGTAAAATAATATTGTTTTCACGTATTTGGAAATTTCAAAGAAAGTAAAAAAAGTTAACGTAACAGATAGCTTGTTGCGCTAGTAGGATGTGATGTGGCATTTTGCCACAACACAAATGGCGTTACTAATGTGATCAGGAGAGATGAAAAGCCTTGGCGTTGTAAATCATACGTCAAAAGAATGCTTGAGGGTATATTTCTAAGAATTAATTCATTTACGGCAAATTAAATGTTAGGGTTAACTTAACTCGATTAAAAAAAAATACATAAAACTTAACTCGATTAGGCTGAGTATTAAAACAATTTAATAATAGTGTTTTTTTTTTTTTCTCATAGTGAACTGGATAGTGGAACGAGAGGGAGTAAGAGAATTAACAAGTAAAAGATTGTATTCACATTTAATTCATGAGTTCTAATAAGATGTTTGATAAATATTTTTTTATGAGACGAAAGTATTACCCAAGAAAAAGTACGTACGTAAAGTACCAAAATATAATTATACGCTTTTATCCATATTATATAATGCTCGCAAAACTTAGGACGTTATTAAAACGTATTCGAATAACCGAATTAAAAATGTATGTCAATTTTTAAAACATAAAAGTAACATAACATAAATCTTATTTCCTAAATTTTCACGAAACGTTGATTACGTTACGAATAACTTCAACACTGTAAATAGTGGACTAATTTTTTTTTATGATCGGAAAGAATTTGCAAAATATTGAGAATTGAATTTATATTTTAGGAACCAATTAGAACACAACTACATACGTGTGATTATAATATAATTAAAAAAAAAGAAAAACGCCACAAAAAGAGCCATGAGTGCTATAAGGATTGTTATTCAAAACTAATATTCTGTCGTTGTACAAAAGTAACGTAAATTAATGTGATGATATACTATACAAATTGTTTATGAATAAATCACTAATGATCCGAATATAATTAAATATAATAACGTATTTTTATTACAAACAGCCCTTTGCACAGCCACTGCGATAATCATGCCGCTAATGTGATTAATTAATAAATTTTGGCAACGTTTTCAAACATTATACAATAAGCAATGACTGTACAATTTAGATTTAAAACTCTTTTTTTTTGCTCGTAAAGATTGAAAAATAAATGCTTAAAATATATAAATAAAGATACTACCCATTCAGAGTTCATTACGCAGTATTCTTGACTGTGCGAAGTCAGTATCAATGGCTCCTAATTTGGAAAAGCGTTGAAGCGTCCCAGTGGGAATTTTATAGAATTAGGACAATAATAATAAAATTTGCGTTCCATATATAGCACGTCATTCTATTTATACCTTATGTATGAAACCTTATTGCCATCTTTTCCTCACCATCACTACACGTAATAGGGGTAGAAGTCACGAGGCTCACAAATGGTTCGTGAATTATATACGAGATTGCGCTCTTGGATAATTCCAGCGTACCCTGCGTACCGCAGGTGTGGCCTCGCCTTCATATACTAAAAAGTTTTTTTATTAAGGATTATTTTCATCATGTGAAGCAGGTAGCGTTAGCGTTTTATGTAAATAACCATTTTTCTGTATTGCGGAATATGAATGTATTTTTTATTCGACTTCCATTTCTCTGAAATGAGTGTGTATTTTTGGACTTTATAAAAATAAAGATTGTCGGTCGTTTTATTCCTTATAAAAATATACGTTTTTAGAATTTATAAAACTCTGAAATTGGATCAAGTATCGTTACGAATGAAGCGAGAATTTCGAGCCAATACAGCGTAAAAGATTGAAGAGCTACGACCGCCATGTAACGAGCTACGAACCGTCTACAACTCTACGAGCGCTACGAGGGCGCTACGATCTATACGGGTCATCGAGAGCACACGTCGTATCCGTGCGCACACTCGTAGCAAGGGTAATACGTTCCTAACTTAATTTCAATAAGGCGCTCAATTTATTCCGTTTCCTCCATATAACCCAGATCTGAAATTGGCTCCGTAAACGTTATTTCGAATAATATATGCCTGGGTATTGAGAATTAAGTTTCAAGTTTGTGTTTAGACTTAATCGTTTGTCCGACCTATCGAATTTAGACGAATGATTAATTTATGAAGTTGTATGTTTCTGTTTCGACATGAAAAAGAAACGTTGACGCAAGTGTAAATACGTCATAAAGCCGAGGATAATTAGTAAGTCACCGAAACAAGCAACACGTAACGCGATATGATTTTTTAATCTCGAGGTTCCCGTTGGGACAGCGATGGGTGGAAGTAGATTAAATGAATTAATTATTACGTTTATCTTTCGTGATGAAACTCCGAGATAAAACGTACCTGATGTAAAGAAACAGATGGTACCCATTATGCGTCGTATTAGGAGAGAGCCGTGTTTTTAGAATAATCATAAAAGCAATTTTTCAAGATACATATTTTATTCATTTTCATCAGTTCACGTAGTCCATTATTCAAGACTTTTTTTTCGGCTGCATTAATACTAGATACTACATTGTCGTAAGCACGACTTATGAGTGAGAAGTTGCATGTTCAATTCCTGGGTAAGGCAAAAATGTTTTGATTTTTTTTTCTATTTGGAAATTTTCAGTAACAGCAACAGACTAGCTCTGCTACATGTTATTTGGGATATAACAAAAATGGCCTAATTTGGGTATTTAACACCTCTGCATAACACTTCAGCAAAATACAGCTAAAATGATGAGGCTAGGAAACTACTAAAACCCGGTTTTTAGGCCGAAACATTCTAATTCAGTAGAGTTTGTAGTGTATAAAATAAATTCTCTCCTACAAACTGAGGCCATAACTTTCTCAAGACTTTTACGACAGCCTCCAAATTGCTGTCTGACTAAACATTTAAAAGAGTACTCCAAGTAAAAACGTAGTTAGTTTTTGGGTTGAGAGATCGTAAGTTTATTTTTATAATGTTTTAATATTATTTTTATTGGTACTTGATACTCTTTAAGTATAATTTAGTTTCAATAATAAATTTAAAAATAAACTTTTATAAAATTTTCGGACATTCCGTTTTTAAACGGTTTTATTTAGCTGCCCTATTTATTATTTGATTCAAATTTAGTAATCGATATTTCAACTCCTTCCTGTTGATAGATTGATCAAATATTTGGCACATAGCTTTAGTTTTGATGATAAAACCGTTTTACGTAAAAAAAAAAATTACTTATATTATATTTTAGTTCCTCTATGTTTAATTGGCATCGTTTTGTAATTTAAACTAGAAATTAAACTTTTTATAAGGACAATAGAGCTTGTCAACTACAAAAAGTATAAGCCACACCGTGAGCAAATACATCAAAGCTTTTGTAGCAACGGTCTTTTTATAAAACGGTTGTGGTTTGCGGTGAGACCTAACGCATAAAAAGACGGCGAAACGACACAAACTAAACTAATTAGGCTTTCCTCAGCGGTGTAGTCTGCGCTTAGGTTTCATCATTACAACCGTATACACACATGTATATACGGGTATGTGTATATACCCGTATGTACATATATAATACCAAAATGCCTCCTTTCTTCGCATGAAGCCATACTAAGAAGGGAAATGATCCCATAGCTTACAAGCCTAAGCTAGCGACATTGTTACATAACGCAACTGACCGATTCATCTTCTAAACAACAAACAGTTCTTGCAGCTTTATGCTCACATAATATACTGTTACTCCAAGGATACACGGAGGCGGTAATCTACCTTATTTGAAGCGAAATTGTAAGTACAGTCAGCAAAGAAAATGAACACATTCAAGTCTTACAAAACTCTTTTTATACACGTAGCGGTAATTTGTATTGGATTCTGGGAATTGGTTTTTCATGACATATTCCTTATTATAGAGTCATTTCATTGGATATTACATTTCAAAGATTCTACATAGGACGGTTTCTATATTTGACAGATTCTACATTTGGCTGATTTGAAAAAAGTGAGGCAAGTATTGGACACTGTGGAATCAAATAAATATTTTTTAATCGTGATAGCCTAGTGGTAAGCCCGTTGACTGGCAAGTCAGAGGTTTCGGGTTCGAACCCAAGGCGCTCACCTCTGTCATTTCGTAACAAAACTAGATAGCAGTTTTTTCAAAAATGGTCAAATGTAGAATCTGTCAAATATAGAATCCATCAAATGTAGAATCCGTCCTATAAAGAATCTGTCAATAGTAAACTATGATGTCAAAAGTAGAATCTGTCAAATGTAGACTAAACGTACAAACAGTAAATGCAGCGAACAGACTGAATACTGAATGCCGTTCACTATTTAATGTCCAGTGAAGTTGGGATGGATTTTACACCGTAACGTCGTCATTAAAAAGGTTTTACATAATTTCATAAGATATTCATATAAGATTCATAAGATAAATAAGATGCAAAACAAACTTACATGGTACAGGTAGAGATTCGTGTCGCATCCTTTGTCCTTTTCTGAGGGCAGGCCATGTTCGTCGGTTTCACCTGAAAATAACACTTAATTAGTTAAGCAGGGATAGCCTAGTGGTATGATCGCTGGCAAGTCAAAGGTTGTACGTTCGAAACCCAGGCACACACCTCTGACTTACGGCTTCATGTGCATTTTAGAAATTAATTATCATTTGCTAAAACGGTGAAGGAAAACATGACTGGCAAGTCAGAGGTTTCAGGTTCGAACCCAAAGCGCTCACCTCTGACTTATCGTAACAAAACTAGATAGTAGTTTATCAAAATCTGTCAAATGTAGAATCTGTCAATTATAGAATCCGTCAATAGTAAACTATGATGTCAAAAGTAGAATCTGTCAAATGTAGACTAAACGTACAAACAGTAAATGCAGCGAACAGACTGAATACTGAATGCCGATGCCGAAACCAGCGCAATTGAGAGATTTTTAAATGGTGTGTAAAGCCTTGCCAGAGGCCTAAAACCATCAACCATTTTATAAAAAAAACTTAATTAGTTCGGGTTAAATTACTAGGTATTAACTTTATATTCCGAATACCTCGACCACATTTCACCGATGATAAAATTAGGTAGAATTAACCTTTTCCGCAGGGTCAAATCTGCCGAAACTTTCCAGTAACAATTCCAATCTTAAGACTGTAAATGAATCGAAGCCTAAGCTTCACGCTCAATAACCTATACGATCTTAGTTTAATAAGGTAGTGGTCGTATGTACTCGTAGGTAGAGCAAAATTAACTTTCTAACGGAAGCACGACGGCGACGTCGACCGTAAACTAAATTGGTTTATCGAAGTATACATAAAATTATACGTGTAATGTTTTAACTGAGTTATTGAGTATGAGGTTGTTTATTATTTTCCAAAATGCTGGTCTATATCTTGCCCAAAGGCTAAGTATTGCCATCCAGCGAGGCAACGCAGCCAGCATTTTTGAGCGTTGCCTACAGGTAGCGGCCTTTTAGATTAAGTTTATCTTTTAAATTAGTTTATAATTATATATATATATATAGATAGTTTATTTCTAGGTTAGGTTAGTTAGTTATTTTTATTGTGCTCGACATTTATCTATTTCAATATAATTTTCTAATTCCATTTTGACAACAGTCTTTCATTTTTAAAGCAAACAGAAATCGGTTCGGGCTTTAAATGCATTTGTAACACAATGTACTATAATGCAGACCTAAACTGTATTCAAGATTTTCCGAAAATAATCATTAAAATAGAATTAATTGATGATATATCTACTAATGAGCTTGAAATACGAAAAATGTTATTGTATAATATTGATATTAGTGTAAATGAAGATTTTCGTCATAATAACATATGCGTAGTTATACTCATACATAACGATTCAATTTTGAGTCATAGAGACAATCAAAATATGTTTTAACGTCTGCCTGTGTTTAAAGACTTTCAGACAACCTATAGTCTTAGGTTTGAAGTAGGTATGTAGTCGCTTTTAACGAGAAAGAATACCTGCCATACCACGCATTCGTTCTCATGATAGGTATACATGAAGAATTTCTTTTGAAATTAGTAAGTAAACGGTAAATGTATGGAGATATTGATTTTAAGACGCTTTTCAAATAGTTGTTAGTATCATAAACTGCTTTGTAAAGTGTTGATAATTTTTAGCTGACACTAGAGTATACTCTTCAATAAGTCCAATATAAAAATTGACATGACCGGACGATAAATATTTATTCATCTGTATAACTACCTAAATCAGAGACTAAAATGCAGAGACAGACCAGACGGACAGACAAACCAACATGACGAAATCATTAGAGTTTCTTGTTTACTATAGAACCCTAAAAACAGACCTTTATTTTCATTTAGGAAGCCCATAATTCCCGTGTGAGTCGTAACGTATTCAGTAAATGTAGATGTGTGTACACATTGTTTGCTTAACCCTGAGCCCTACGGACAGGAGCCCGCTTCGTTTGTACAGTACACGTAACTATGCACACACCTAAGCTTTGTTGTTTTAATTATGAAATAATGACGTTTAAATCATGAAACTAAAATTAATGTTCGCATTACGCGGCTTGTTGGTTTCTGAATGTGTTTGAATACGTAATATCCTAAAGTATATGAATTGAGGAAGTCAGAGGTCTCGAAACCCAAGGCAAAGGTACGTACTTCTGACTTTTCGTTAGTTGTGTCATCATCAGCCTGTATTAGTTCACTGCTGAACATAGGCCTCTCCCAAAGCTCGCCATAAATATGCTCATAATTGCCACTCTGAGCAATTAGGTTGTCGATCGCAGTAGCAGATGATTGCTGTTACTGAGGATGCTACTGCCTATGCCTATCTTCCAAATCTTTCCCTTTGTCGCTTCTTACGACACCTGCGGGATGAGTAGGGATGGTTCTATCTTTAGGCCGGAAACCACAAGGAACATGTAACTTATGCGAGTATTATAAATTATAATTCACTTGCTCCGTGTCTCGAAAGCATGTAAAGCCTTTTGTCCTGCGCATGATCTCTCTTCAGCCGTGTCAAGTTGTCTCATCGCACTATAATATCTCCTATGTACATGACTAATCTCCATTGAGATTGGCCGAAATTCTTATAATTGATATAACTCTATTTAATATTGCATGTAACCTTTAACCTTATTGGAAAATAAAATTGTAAGCAGGTTTAATTCCGCCTGTAAATAAATCGATCAGAATATTTTTTTACACGAAGTACACATGAATGTCAGAGGGCGACCTTTCAGAGATGCTTGAATACAAATGAACGCCATGCTTGTAGCTGGTAAATATACGTATAATTTTATTTTACCCTATTTCAAAGGGTTTAAAGGTCAAATGTTACTTTCAGCGCTTCAGAATCTTATTAATCTAAGATTGGCGCTTATCGAGTTGTGGTTTGGGCGTTCGGCGGCTTTGCACTAACCGAATATTTGAAGTAAGGTTAAAGTTGTCGACATTAGCAATAGTGTCTGTTTACTTAACAGTTTGAAGGGCTTCTTATAATATTGGATGCTTAGTTAAGCTTTAAGTCAGCTTTGTGTTTAGGAGTTATCTAAAGCGTTCCATTAACCCCTTCATTTTATAACGAGGTAGGTCCACGAATCTTGACATATTCACAGATAAATTACGTATAATGTAGTTACTCTCTTGCTTCGTTGTTCTAGTGGTAGCAAGCGTGACTGCTGAGCACGAGGTCCAGAGTTCGATCACCGGGTCGGGTAAAGTGTTATTGGATTTTTTCATGACGAAATTCTCGAAATGTGCCCAGGTAATGGCGCAATAGGTTCGCCACATTTTAACATAGCGCGCTAAATGTGGGTTCACTGCGCCTCTGCCTACCCCCTCTGGGGAATTCAGGCATGAGTCTATGTTATGTAACTACGTTTTATTCATAGATATATAATTAGGTACCAAACCTAAATTCTATATTATGGTTTTATTAAATAATCATATACATTATTTGGTTTTATCAGCGTAAACAAACGAAATAATATTTACAACATTTCTTTTCTGATATCTCAAAAACATTGCGTTTCAGCTCAGGTAGAAATAACTTATCGAAAACCCGGTGAAGCGTGGTCTTAGCGTATTTGCGAACGTGGTTTGTATATAAACGTTGCGTTTATTTTCCTACCTATGCAATCCGCGCGGATGCGGGGCGGCCGCGGCGCACGATCCAATTCACACAAGACTACCTTGCCGCGCAATTATTAAAACTTTTTCAATAGCCATTATATTGCCACAATAGAGCACTACTCAATCGCGATTTTTTGTTTCATTATTCAGTACACTTGTACTTTTTAAATTTATTTTCATGTTGAATCTATTCTTTATTTTTATTATTTATTCTTTGAAATAGATAAAAGGTCGAGCACAATAATAATAACTAACTATATATGCTGAATCTTATTTATTTTGTTGTATTATTCGTCAAAATGTATTTTATTTTGTAAGTAAGGGTAATAAATGCATAAATTCGTAGACTAATATCGCGTTATTGCATACTGGTACCATAGTCTAAATATAGGGAAAGAGTTCTCTATACTGTGCTACCAGTATGAATGCACTAATATCCTTGATAAAAGCTAACCTAGATTTACTAAAGCAAACAGGAAAATGTTTATTTAATAATATAAAAATTCGGCAACAATAAAATGGTAGCAATTTTAATTCCACAATGTATAAAAGAAATTACGTTCCTAAAATATAAAAGCAGATCAGCGAGTTCTGAGCTTTTAAAATTAGTGTGCGTTGTTTGTGAATCCCAAAATGACTTTCAAAGTAAAACAGGAATTCTCGGACTCGGTTCGAAATGTTTTAAACAGACCATACTTTGCTTTTATGAAAATTCCTATAGGTACAACAGCTGTATACGTATCTATGTTAAGTAGTTAGTTAACTTTTGAGCTCCGAACGTCCATACCTTCATTATTAAATTACGCTAAACTTTGTCTCACGGCACCTTTACTTAATTAAAAATTTGAGGTACAAGCTACCTTTTTTATGAGAATATGATTAATATTTCTTAGTGGGGTAAATGTAATAAAACTATTAATTAATCGTTGATTATTTTTACTGCAAAAGGTGCGTTGTTAGGTCCAGCAAGTGCGCTTCATACAAACGAAGTTTGATCTTAATTTGAGTGATAATTAAATATTAATAAAATTTTGTAAACAAGATCTAAAGACCTTAGATCTGTGTTTGTGGTTTGACAGATTTCCTAAAAATAATACATTAAAGTAATTTTGTCAAAAAGAAAAAATAATAAGGTCAAACTTTTTTTGCACGTTGCTTGCGCTCGGGGGATAGGTACTCCTTTTTACGAAGATAAATAGGTAGTAAGCGCATCACTTGAGAACGGCTGGACCGATTTGGCCGAAGATATTACAAACATTGATTAAAATTCAAAATCGGTCGTCCGAAAAAGGTTTTTAGGGAAAGAAGAAATTGAAAAATGTCATGGATAATTGGAAAATTCGGACTATTTTATTTCGATGATATTTTTGTGACTGAAAAATGAAAAAAAAAATTCAAATTTAGAAGACTACGTCTGTGGGCTAATATTAATATCTGGAAAATCATCATAGGTAAAAGAAATCCTCCAAGATTAATATAGCTGATTTGTTGATTCAAATTGAATTTCTACGTTCAAGTATTAAAATATTTCATTTTTATTTCTTTCCTCTTTCTCATTACCTTTCTAATCTGTTTGCTGTTGAAGTTCGAAGCTGGCAGTGTCTTGTACTTAATTCCGTTTAAATTAATCAGTAGCTAAGTGTTAGTAAGCCGCACTAGATAGACCCCCATTGATTGATACGGCTTCTCGAGATCTCATTACAATGTTCTTCCATTAAATCTTTGTTTGCGAAAACACTTTTAAACACAATTGTTCTTGTTTAGCTTCCTTTGTTTGTCTGAAGGGCGGTGTCTATGGATAATAGTGATACAGATCCATTGATTAGAAGTATTGCTTCTTCAGTGGCGTAAGAGTTTGAATGGAGGTAGATTAAATATGGAAAATGGGGTGTTTTGTTGTTAGATGTTTATTATAAGTAGCATCACATTTCATTTGCACAAGTATTAATATAACTCAATGGACTTACGCCTAGTTATCGGTCACCTGAATTTGGACAACGGCAACTGATATAATTATGAACATCGTATATTTCAATAAGAAATGAAGCTAAGCAAGTCTGTATTATAAATAGAGCTACCCAACGAAATTAAAGTGCTCTCGAGGGTACATGATATATATTTAAAAAAAAGATCGTAAGGATATTACGTAATTATAACTAAGCTGGCCATAATAATTGTATTATTGGCTCCAGTCCAGGATAAAAGAGGGAAGAAAACAAACGTAGCTGCCCCGCTGCTTGCTATAAATATGATATATTTATTTTCATAAATATTAATATACTTATTTCATAAAACAAAATTATCGGACAATATTATAAATATTGTGTATAGTTTTTTTTTGTGAAATAAGTCGTGGTACAGGCCTGATAGAGACAGAAACATTAATTTGTGTCATAAAATATACGGTGATATGAAATATTAAATCGAAAAAATCACTCATCTCTCCAAACGTAGAAATGTTAAGCTCTTAATAAATCCAGTAAGTAGTTTAATACCTTTGTGATATTAATCGAACAGACAGAACATTCGTTTTGGTTTACTAAATTCACTCAACCAGGTCCGATACTGTTCTAATTAATTTTTAATCAGCCTTCTCTAACAAATGGCTGTTCAATGAATGCTCTATGGCTATTTAAACATTTGTATAATGACACTAGGTTGTATGAAGCTTTTATTTTGTGATAGTTGATTGTCGTTTTAATATACCTAATGTAAATATTTATAATGTATAATACATTTTATACATAATATAAACACATTATACATGTATTACAATATAATACACGTATAATGTATTTAATATAATGTAGTTTGTTAAATATTATCCTTGATTATACGACTAGAAGCAAGATAAACTACACGAGGGTTAAATTTACGTCATAACCAAGCTAATATGTATTAAACCACGAAGTTGGTACCCCTATCTTATCTAAGGCTATAAAATCCAGACTTTTTATGAGAACTTCCGAACATTTTCCTTCGTGGCAATTTTTATAAATCTGCCATCAGTGGCTTTAGGAGCGTGAGATCAGAAAATGGACGGCCCGGGGCGTCACGGGTCGCGATGCGGTTACCTTTATTGTAGGTATGTGCTATTACATGGGTGAGAAACACGCACGAATGGGCCTTTATACGCAATCAAGTGTGATTATGTCTTACGAGACCTGCATTGTTTACATTTTATGTCAGCAGATTCGCTGCCCGACTACAGACGTAATAAAAAAAAACAATAGTATGAATCATACGTGATTCACTGAACAGGGAAAGGGTTAGTTTTACTTATTATATTTACTAACATAAAATGCACATTTGTATATTAGTTAATATACAAAATGTAGAAGTGAAATGTTATATAATATAATGCTAAATAATAACAATTACAAAGAAACTTTATATTCTTTTAATATTCATGTTGATATCTGGAACTAGTTGATGTAACGTAATATTTTGTAAGATTATATTGCCAGGTAAATAATGTGAAATGGAACTCTTCACAACAACATCTAAGCTTTAAAATATCGTTCTTGTATGTGAGGCGCGTCGTCAAATTTTAACGATGGCGCTACCCTCTACATGTGTTACAGCACTTTAGTTTCAGCACATAGGTGGTTGCGTCTCTCATAAACCCGGTGATATCATATATCGTGTGCTTGAATAAAAAAATAATTCAATTTGCAATATTTTCTTTATAGGCGGCCACACGGCTAGGAGAGTCGTTGTGTACACGAGATGTCGCTAACAGACTACCGACGATAAGCTTTATTGATACCCGACCCACAAAATGAGGGGGAGGTTGGGGACTACGAAGTCTCCGAACAAACGGATGAGTGGCAGCGCGCTAGATAGCCCTGAAGTCGTTTAGATTTGTCCATCAGCTCTCATTGAAACTCCAAGATTTCATTTAGTAGAACTGCTTTGGGTATTAAAAAAATATAAATAGTCTTGTGAAAATACAAAGCTATTATTCAAAAACGTTTTTTCGTCTTTTTATTTCAGATTGAGAGAAGATTAAACTATAAAAACGATTGTTAATGTTGCTAGTTGGTAGGTAAAGAAAAGCGCATAACAAAAATAGCATTCAGGATTCATACGAAAAGTGCAACGCAGTATTATAAATTCCGTTTTTGATTGTTTCAACGTACAAAACAGAAACAGGTGATCAAGTACGACAGAGCCGCTTTGTCTTGAAAGAGCGGTGTTTTTCGAAGCTCATTGTCAGCAAGGCACGTTTCCTCAATTTATATACGTACCTATGTATAAAATATTATGCCTTTGTTCAGTAAACAGTTTTTCACGTTCTCCGAGGCGGTTGTGAAATGAATGTATCCAATAAAAATATTTTGGTACCATAATTTGCCAATGTTGAACAAAAGTTTGGAACACAGATGTGGGTTTTTTGGGGAATTCGGTCGCGACGGGTAGTATGATAACTTTTATTGATGACAATTCGGCCGGGCTAACATTTTGGCAGCTCGCCAGAAGGGATAGTTATGTCTCACTACGATACGGTCGTCGAGCTATTCATACTTTCACTGAGTTATCTGACAAAACAAATTTATGACGGTTTTGTCAATATAAACAATATCTAATGTCACATTTGTATTATGTAAATGTATTTTGTTAATATAAATTAATCTAAGATCGAGAAATGAGACGGTTACGTGCTACCGGGATGGAAAAGTTCTTTCATAGGTTAATACAATAAAAACATCAAAACGTTGTCTGCAAAACAATTAATAGCGTTAGCTATTCATTTATAAATACTTATATGTATAATTAATCCCACACAACATATTTAAAAATATTCTATGTTCTATAAATTAATTATATTCTGGTGGGATACGGTGGCTTAGCGGTCAGAGCTTTGATAAGGTACGGGTCGGATCCCGCCCGTATCAGTAGTTTTTTTTCAAGTTTCTTATAATATAATTATATTTATCGGCTTATGCGTGCTAAAACCAACAAAGCTCTATCACATAAACTACGATCTATCATCATAGTAGATTGTTTTCAGCTGTAAGTAGCTTTGTAGCTATCCCTAGGCTCAGTGGTCTAATTTCTAAAACGATTAATCAACAATAACTCGAGCGCCGCGTAGTAAAACGTTTATCTCTAACTACCGTAGGATTAAAACCTTCCAATTGAAATGTTTCTCATTTTGTTGAAACCTCGCGTCGCCGAGTACATTGAAGTGTAGCGCACGAAGTTGTTCGGGGCTGACGACTGTCCACACTTCGCACTCTTAAATCCCGAATATTTGAAATTTTCATTCTACCCGTGTAGGTACAGAGAACTTTCGGACGAGCGACGCTGTGACAGCAAAAGCCAGTGTGGTATGAGGGTAGCTGAGTTTTAAGTAGGCATCTTTATTAACATAGGAAAGTTTTGGGTCGTGTGTCCGCTGTATAAAATTATTGCTTCAAATTGAAACGTTTCGTAGTTCGCTTGAACAATATTCGGTACTGGGATTGGATATTTTCCTGAACTTTAAGGTCGGTCTGTAAATGTTAAAATTTTATTAATCTATTAACTGTGATTGCCACATAGCAGACAAAATTAAAAATCTATTTTTTTGGAGTCATCGCTGACATAGATGACGATTTAGTTTTAAATTGCTTTTTTCCGCTTTGTTAAAGAATACAAATACTTATACAACGACATTTCAATTAGTTTTTTCTTTACTTTCTCAAGTAAATAAATTTACGAAAAAATCCGACCGGACATTAAGCTTGCTGTAGTTTGTGGCCACAAAAAACTTTGGATCGACATTCGCTGCTTTCATTAGGCACAAGTTTTAATTAGAAATGTCCTTACTAGTTAGTAGGACGGGTACGGGGCGTGTGTTGTTTACAAATCACGCTGTCGTCTTTGCAAATAGGTAAAATGGAGAAGTTTGCGGACGACAGCTTGTTATATACAAAAGGATATCTTGTTTGAATTACGAAAATGAAGCAAGAAGATATTTCAAATAATATACAGGAATGCTGTATGTGAGATGCACTCACTGAAGGATGTAATTATTTAAGGCTACTTGGTCAACATTTTTTATGATGTGTAAAATCGTTTTTTAACGTACTTTAGATAAATAACTAATGATAAATCAGTCTGTACTGCCCACATCTGGGCTAAAGGCTTCTCTCACCAATTAAGAGAATAATGTTCTTCCAAAAATACTTCTCTACGCTGTCGCAATGCGTGTTCGTGGAGAAAGATTTGTGCCCTCCACTCTTGGAATCTAACCGCCAATCACTATCACTACATAGCCTAAAAAAGTCGCTTTCGCTGTCCCTATATCCCTATGTATGCTTAAATCTTTAAAACTATGCAACGGATTTTAATCCTCCTTAATTCATTATGTTTAAATTGATAACTTTTGAAACCTTGCATTGAACTTTAATCATTGCCTAAAGTTGGGTCTTTTCACTGTATCCAACTAGTTGGAGCCCTATTCTGAATTTTAATGAGAAATTATAATAAATTGTATTAATTTCTGAGTGTATTCAATTCAATTTAAATTTTCATCCTTGGAAAATTTTAGCGTAGAGGACAAGCTTTGGGTGGATGTTAATTTCCCTAATAAATTGAGGTTTAGTTATGAAAGCTTTATTATACTTTTAATATTAGTAGTACTATTCTGTTGCTTTTCTGTCCGTCCTGTACAGCAATGTGTACAATGCAGGACCTGAACCAGGCTACTGACAAAGCTATTGAGGTTGCCACATACTTGTCAAATAAAATTTGAATTGGGTCTTGACTCGACAAAAAGAAGAAGAAGAATTAGTAGTACTTACATTCACTATCTCTTTACGTACAAATTAATGTATTAAAAGAAAAATGTTGTTGAAAGAATGTTCGTGATAAAGTTAGCGAGATGTTTGGACGGATAATTTATTAAAATTTTAATACGTTCTAACGTAAACGATCGAGAGAGAATTTTCTAGAGTCTAAATTGCCCTTGAATTTACATAAAGGCAAGCAGTGACTAAGTTTGCATTAAAGTTAAGTAAATCATTGGTTAAGGTTGTCAACGCGTATAGCAAACTCATCTAATTCTGTGACACTCTTAATTTGGTAGCATTAACTTTTTTACTACCCGAATATTCCTTTTACAGAAATTTTTAATACGTCTCAAAGTTAATACTACTAAATTACGAATGTCACAGAATTAGTAATCCTACCCTAAGTAATAAGCTTGGTTTTACAAGCGTTCATTGGTAACGGTAACCGCATACCATCAGGACTGTTTGCCTTGGTGGTATAAAAAAGAAGAAAAATAATAAAATACCAACATTGTATACGAAAAATCGTGAAAACTGCAAACATTCGTACATTTTTGCACATACGACTGTCTGTTATCGATATTATGTTTGCGAAACCTCTGAAGATGTTGTAGTATTTGCTCACGCGCCACAGACGTTATCCACCTTATCCGTGGCAGCATTCACATACGTATTATGTTTTATATTTCGCTGTGACCTCGACATTTCTTTTTTTATTACCGTCTTTTTCTTGTGTTCTGGTTCAATATGTGATGTCACATTGCTTTTATCGTAAAAAAGTAATGTATTTGACAAAGGCTGGGATTTTATTTAATTTTATAGGAGCGTCTAATACGAATAAAATACTATTCTATATCGCCGAAGAATGCTTAAATCTGCTCTATGTTTTACAATTTATGTAGGTACTCATCAAAGCAGGATAGGTGGAAAAGAAAGATGTTTCGTAAATCATCAAATATAAGCGTTATTCCCGCATCTCATCTGCACTAAGGTTCTGAGTTCAGAGTAGTGAAGATGTCATATTTTTCTTTGGCTCGAATGCAACGGAGATGAGAAGAGATGTAAGTGCTGTGTTATGAGTTGTGACTAGTAAGCGTCGGCAGGCAAATAATATACGGTGGCACATACACATCTCATCTTCGCTTTGGTGGAAACATCCTGCGTGCTATGCTGGTCATCTTCTACCTTACCTTCTACCGTCTTCTTCCTACCTTATAAAAGTTTGTTTTAATAACCCTTAAATAAACCTTAATTTTTATAAATATTTAAAGTTACCTGTGTATTCTCGAGTAATTTCCGGTTTAATAAATTGTTTAAATGAATATCCGCTGTACGCTGTCAAAAGGGGTTCGTAGCCTCTCAACCGTTTAGATTTTGTTATACTTTGGTCCCGTCAGACTGGACAGGATTTTTTATTTTATTACTTTTTAAGCCATGATCTATTATTTTTTTAGTACTGTAATGTAATGAGTAGTATTCTACAAATATTTATGAAAAATATTATTCAATAATATAATTTAAATTAATTAATATAATTTAAACCTTTGACTACCGCAAGGACGCCAGCATCGAGTAACTGCTGATTTCCTTTTGTTTCTTATTTCTCGATGTTTGAAAGTTTAAATTTAAAATATAATTTAAATATTGATCTAAAACAAGTATTACTTAGGTACGTAAGTACCTACTATTCTTTCCGTACACTTTTTTAACATTTGTATCCCCTGTTGTTGTATTTTGTTGTTAAATGACTTAAATCAACGACGTTATCTAAAAAAAGAATAACCCAGTAAAAAGGCCGTTTGGCAAAAAGTTTTAAATTGTTCGACGTAAAACCCATTGTACTGTTCATTGTTAAAAATCGCGTTATAAGCAAAATAAGCATGACTTGCACAAAAAGTCCTAAAGCAATACACACAATAACACATGTTTGAATTTTGAATAAATATTAAACAAACAAATTGAGTTTAACGCACGACTGATTCCGTAACTAAGTTTTGAGTAAGTTATTATTCAAAAACAGGCCTCATCTGCGTTACATAATAAGTACACGATACTTATGTATTCTAAGCCGCAAACTTGGAAGTGGGTAAACTTGAGCCAACTAATTGCTTACGTACCTCTACGAGAAATTTCTTCCATTAAGTCGGTTGTTGATTGTATTGTTGAAAACTAAGTTATGGTTCCACATAGGCACTTACGTACGTGAATGATGGCACTAAATAATTAAAGACCTCGTTATCAACGACGTTGGGCATAGACTAATGATCTAACAAGACAGTTAAATCTACAATCTCTTGAATTTTTCCGTCACCTTTACACACACATTATACGTTTTACCTAACGTCCACGTGCTTATAGTTTTACTTACCTTAGTTACCCTAAAGGTGAGTGTGTTTCACGATAGACCGCGTAACATCAAAGGGATGTAACTTCAACTACGATCCCATTCCAATCTCAATTTTTATACTAGTTTATTGTAACGTTACGTTACAAAAGCCTGTGCCAATGCGCGCACTGTGCTGGCTGGAAGAATTTTCTACTTTTGCATAAAGCAAGAATAGGATTGGAACTGGGTTCGAAGTTCTAAAATAAGCCTCGTTCGTTCGTGGTTCGGTTCGTGGTCGAACCCGATAATAATAATAATATTAATTTAAAAAAAAAACCTCTGAGTATTCAATATTTAAAGTTCGAAGCAAAATAAAAACATCCAGTTTCTTTATTCAAAATACAATATTGTTTCTAATTAAATAAATATTTAACTTTTCAAAATTGACAGCCTAAGATATAAAAACAAATACTTCTTGAATGAATTACGATAATAACGATATTTATCTAGCCTTGTGAGTATAGCGCAGTATGTCGTACGAAGGCAATTACGCGTGAATCGTTAATTATACCAACGAATTAACACCTAGTGATAAATCCTGACTAATATATGAGAATTTTGCTCTCAACTTATGTAAATTTAGTTAAGTATTATAGATATTCATGAAATATTAGTGGCGCTCCGGTACCTGTGACGGTGGTGGTCTCGATCACTAAGGTTAAGCAGCGCTTGACGGGGTCAAATCTTATATAAATATAATTATAATATATTATAGGGGGTACCTATATTTTTCTTACACCGGTACCGGTTACAGACTGAATGAGATAAATGGCAAAAAATATTCAAAAATTATTCTTATATTTGTTATATTATAATGGAGTATTAATTTTATTTGCAGAAAGTGGAGGTAGTTACATCGTGAATTAGGTTACATTAAAATAACTGTACCAGTTACATTTTATCGGCTAACGACGTGCACATTTTTTGTAAATTTTGTGAAATAACAATATTATGTGAATAAATTATATTTTACGATTTCTGATCTGATTAATTAATATATCTAGATGGGTCTAAATAGAGACCACAAATAACTAAATCATCATTAATATTCTACTAACAGTCTGAAGAAATAATTATTTCTAAGCAAACGATATTATCAAATTACAACACCGATAACTTTTACCAACTAACGCTAAACTGCTAGCAGGTAAACTTGCGAATTTCATAAACTAATAGTTCCACAACAAGCAAGTTCAGTGCCTTTAGAGATTAAATCTAAAACTGCTTAACGTTAGCGAAAGAAAATGGCAAAGTTATTAATTCTTTCAAAGAAGCTATTACGTTGAGAGGTAAAGTTCCCAAAACTCCCTTTCTGAAGAGCTGATTTATAGATGATAAAAGTTTTTAAGATGTTGTTACTCTATCACGAGACAGTGTTCAATGTATAATAAGTCATTCTATGAATATTATAAATGTGAAACTTTATGAGTTTGGATGGTTGTCTTTTAATCACGACTTAACTGTTGAACGGAATAACATAACATTAAGAACATTATGTAGTTTATCTACCGGATTAAAAAATAGGCACTTTATATCCTGACATAATGCAACAAAAAATATATAATGTTGTTAGTTTTGGAATTAGTAGTAAGATAGTTTAGTTGTTTTTATATTTTAGTTTTTGGAATGGTTGGTGTTCATTAGAGTTACAATGAGGGTGTAAAATTATAACCCTCTATAACAAGAAAAGAAAAGAAAAAGTCTTGGGCGTAAGCTAGTTATTGAATAATCGATAATACATTATCGAACTTAAACTATGAATTCAAATCCTTATCCCATTTTTACATAGCAAAACTTGCAAATTCCATTCTTAGCCAAAAAAACAATGCGCGCATTTTTCACAAACGTTGCAATGAGTTCATATATATTATTGGGATTCGGTACGTAGTCCAAGAGTAACCTCCATGTACTCTTGTTTATCAAATGTTAGCCGAAACTGTAAATTAAATATTCAAATGCAAAAATACGTCATTTTGGCCTCACTTAGTAAATACGATAATTTATTTCATTAGGATAATTTGCAATAGACGTGACATATGACGGTACATTGCTCTGTGAAATGTGGTAACGTTGTGTAGTTTTCAACCAATCACGCACCTAGGAACCTCAAATAAATATTGACTAGCGATCATGAACCTCATTAAGCCAAAAATGAACATGAAGCGAAATAAAGATATGTACATACAAAAGGCTGAGACTTTTATTACATTGCATTTCCTTAATAAACTGTATCAAGTAAATAATTATGATCTTTTGAAACCACGGCGTCATGTTTATGACACGAAATCTAAGTTTTAATCGAAAAGAAATTAGAAAAGTTTCCAGGGTTCGGACTTGGTCCCTCTTATTTTAAGTTTCTCGAATCGTATCAACACTTTCGACAGCGAAAACGATTCCACTTCCTTATTTTTTCTTACGGAATTGTTTTCTATTCATTTTTTTTTGCAACAATGGGTCTAGTGGGTCAACAAACTAAATATGTTTGTATTTTATGTTAATAACTAAAATAGATTCAGTTCGGCCGGCC
Organism: Protodeltote pygarga; assembly: GCA_936450705.2. NCBI lineage: Eukaryota > Metazoa > Arthropoda > Insecta > Lepidoptera > Noctuidae > Protodeltote > Protodeltote pygarga. Next base: position 4,535,849 of record OW388249.2, on the reverse strand, counting down.
ATCGTCATTACAAGCGGCAACCAGGCGCAGCATGATGTTCAGGCTGCAGCTGCTGCGCAGCGTGCGCAGTAGCGGGGCGGTCTTTCGCTTTCTATAATATTTTTTATTAAATTACTACAATATATACCTGTAAATTCCAATTTTTGTACAACATGCACAGCCTGGTCTACTTTTTTAAACGGTATTGGCTCTCTCTAGGGAACTTGGTTATTTTTTTGAGATATAAAGTAATAGGTACTTTACTAATAACTTTCTGTCGTGGTGAAGTTCTATGTTAAATATGTATTGATCGATGCCATCGACACGAAAAGAAGCAGAAAATCTATACCTATATGTAAGTTAAGTGTCTATTAAAAATTAATTATATCTTTCTTCGTGTCTCGGCGAGTACTTAAAGCCGATCTTGCACCTGCTAGTTTTCGGTCATGTTGGATTGCCTTTCCATCAAAGTATGAGAGTGCGGGAATAGAGGGTACACCTGTTTTTTGCAGATTAGCCGCTATGATCTAAGTTCGGTTAATTGGATAATTAATAGAATAGATAATAATTGTGCTCTAAATATACCTATCTATCTTTCACTACACGCTCGTACCTTTACGTCATCACTGTCACAACCAAACCACAGAAACCGAGACGATCGATCCTAAAACCGCGGCCGTCAAAGTTAGAAGACACCAGTTGGCATTGACGTTAAGTGGATCTAAGTTGCAAGTATGTTGTAAGTTACTAAACAGCGATGTCCCGACAGTCTGAGTGCCTACTCGTAAAGTTTCCTTTGTTGCTGGAGACGAAGGTAGCGGACAGATCTTTACTTAAGTATATGTATATGAATGTGTGTACGTTTACGATGTTTTCATAAAAGTATTGCTGTAAACTGTTGCTAGCTTGAGTCATCCCAATGCTGCGCAAACCCCCTATGATACCCAGCTATAAACACTCATGAAATATAATTCGTCATCATCATCATGAGCCTGTATGAGTCCACTGCTGAACATAGGCCTCTCCTACTCGCCACGCTGGGCAAGCGGGTTGGCGATCGCAGTTGCAGATCATTGCTGTTACAGAGAGAATGCTGCTGCCCGTGCTCCGATTATTTCCCTTTGTTACTTCTAACAACACATGTAGGGATGAGTAGGGGTGATTCTATACTAAGGCCGGAAACCACACGGCAAAGTTAAATATGATTACGCGCATAAATAAGATGCTATCTATGCGATCACAAACTACTTATTGAGGACGCGTTAAAAGGCGCACAAGAGAGATGTTTACCACTTTTAGTGCAAATTTTGAAGACTTAGACACTTTTACTTCTATTCATTTCAAAGAACTAGTTCAAATTGTGCTTGACCAATATGTAGCAACCACAACAGCCCTATACATTGCCTCGATATCTATTGAGGTGATGTAAACTTTGGCACAACCCTATTCAAAACCTAATACTTCGTCAATATCTATATAAATCTATTTATCCTCTAGCCTTATTATTCTCAAACTTTGTTGGTAGGTTTTTAATAAACCCGATGCAGCTCAATATCAGTTTTCTACGGAGCGACCCCCATCAATGAATAAATAAAAAACTTAGTTCGCAGTTCTGTGAAGAATATCAACATTTTATGTGGAACTTATTATAAACACGGTCGTGTTATATGTATTTGATAAAAGGTATTTTAACGTCTGCACAGGCATGGTAACTCTAGTAATTTATTCAGTAAATAGGTCACAACGGACTACTTTGCACATCAAGTAAGTAAAGTTAAATGTCTCTACAAGTACGTCGCAATATGGCCTTCACAATAGAACACTGAACAAAGACTTTTCCGTCCTATTTTTCTTTTGTTTCTTGTGCCTTAAACTTTATTTGATAATTGCTGTTTTGTTAGTCAAGCGGGTCGCAAGCGCAGCTGCGTACAAGGGGTTATAGACCTTAATCATACCTTGTAAAATATATAAGAGTAATGCGAGTGTAAGAGACCTCAGCCTCTCACTCCTTTAAGGTACTAAAATAACAAAATAGAAAACGATTTAATGTTTTCAGAATTACAGCAATTATGTTTTAATTATTATTAATGAACTGAAATAACATAAAATAAAATACCGAAAGCATAAGATTTGCCGATTTGTGATGTTTACCTATAATATAAAATGTACGGAACCAATGTTAATTACTTGGATGCAATCGTTGATAGATAGATCTAGGTATCTTCTCTTCGTAACTAAGCTATGGAGTCTTCGGATTTGCATGGCAAGGTCCCTGCGAGGCTTACATTTGAAATTGTAATTGTGTAGGGACCCATTTCTTTATTTTGTCCCGATTGTTTGTAAGTCGTCCGGGCCATTTAAATATTTATCTCATACTTATGTACATATATTTGCAACTTTTCCATATAAGTTGTGGATAAAGCGCTTACGAAGTTATAAAAAGATTTCATTATTGCCCCAAAAAGAATATTAAGTTGTAGCGTTTATTTCTAAAAGTGTGAAAGAACAGGTCGTATTTCTGCGTAAAGACAGCTAAGTGATTGCCGTTCATACATGATATACTATCAATCATGTACATTCTGGCTGAATAGACTCTATCACATACCTATATATAAACGTTTTATCGCTGCTTCCAATTCAATATTCTTTCAAAGACATTTCTGTTCGCAACCGGGGCTCCATTTAAAATTATAATCAGAGCAATGATTTTTTGCTTGAATAAGCGTCCGTTCTAGCTCGGAAGTCAAGTCGGTTTGATGAATTGGACAAGTTACGGCAAACCGCACTCCGTCCAACTGATTAGTTTAAACCCTATAAATCAGTTTCGAATAACGTTTGCAAAAGTTTTTATTCGGTCGGATTAAGGTTTTGGTTTCCAGCGGATTTGTCCCCGAAACCGTTGTAGTAAGGCGGTTGGCGCACTTCCAAATGGCGTTCGACCATTAACTGTGCCCTAATTTTCTTTTTGACTAAAATAACATGGTCCATGATAGAATGGAGAAGTTTTACTAACTTTATTTGTCGATACTCTAACGGTATATTAACAACTTTGCGCTCAACGCCTTGTAATTTTTTATTAAGGCTGGAGTGTTGTGCCAAGGAAGCTTGAGCGTTATTATACAGCGTAATGTACATTGTGCGCATGACTGAGGAAGTGATACGTTGTACAAATTGTATGCAAAGCCGGAAGACGCGTAAGTATGAACACTAGTTTATGTATGCCGTGTAAAGAATTTCTCACGAAGGGTAGGTAACGCTTCCTAAATATCTTTTTCTAAGAGATTACACAAGAGTCTACGTTAATAAATAATATATTATCTTTAAAGTAAAAGTGAAATGTTTCAGTAAGACTTTTAAGGTGTAGATATATTGTCCCAACGGTATCTACCTACTTCATCAACCACGATATTCCATATTCATCAACTTAAACATTCTATTTAATAAATTAAACAAACAATATATCCATTTGAATATACATTTAACATTTTGTATACTTTAAGATTGCTTTAAATAAACTTTGGCAAGGAGATCTGCATAATACATTAGCAGATTTTATTTCTTTGACACTTCACGACTCTGTTCTTGATAAGTAAACCGAGCGGGCTTTTATCGAGTAAAAATGAGCTTCGAAGAATTCTCAGTTTAGTTTCACGACGATTTTCATGTTCTTTTATTAAGAAAGCTTTTTATAAAGTCATGTAAGGATTATGTAACGTGTTTGTTTCAGGCAGGGTGTTTTGTGCAAGTAAAATTAGAGAATTTTAGTGTGGGGCAACGTTTTCTAACATGTATAATTTTAATAAGATTTTGGGAATTTAAAATTTTCTTCTTGCGTGTCAAGGGTTTACTTCTTCACACTACGTTCCTAAAGTATTCGGCCACTCAGAATTTTTCGGAATTTTAAATAACTTTGATATAATCTAATGGTGTCTTCACACCAAGCTAGCCCGGCAAAATCAGGCTAATACACTGTTGCAGTGTGCAGGGTTGGCGCCGCATGCACTGAGTTAGCTGGGGTTAGGGTTAGGTTTAGTTACGTTGTAAAGGTTTTATAGGTTATTTTTAAAGGTTTAGGTGTGTACCATTATACTATAGATACTAAATACCATTATATCATAATTACCCTAAATGTGATTGCGTTATAAATTAGACTGAGTTGATAATATACGATACGACAGAATCATTAAGACCTCCTTACAAAAGATTTATTAGCGAAGAATTCTGGGTGGTGACTTGGAAAAAGGCGTTTTTTGCCGTTTGATTAGAGGACGTAACCGTAACAAAAACTCATTATTTTACTTGAAAAAAAAAGGTTGTTAAAAAAAGAAAAATGGAAATAAATTCCTATTGTTTTGTGTTTAAGTAACAATCTTTTTGACATTTTCTATCCGTAAATAACATCACAAATAATATGTCGAAGAGAAAGTGTAAAATATATTTCCCTCTATTCTTTCTCTACCTACTTATTCTCAAAGAGGTGTGTTTGTGTATCAAAAGGAAACATTTCATATTTCGTTTTATATTACTTTGCCTTTGAATACCTAATTTACTGAGTACTAGCTTTTGCCCGCGGCTTTTCTCGCGTTAATGTATAATTTGGCAATCAATTCGCGGTATACTTAAAGGAAAGACACGTGGCACCATCTATTATTATAAGAACATGATTTGTTTTACGGGAACAGTACTATTTTTCGGGATTAAAGGTACTCTATGTCTGTTGATCGGTTCAGTGGTTTAGGCATTAAAAGGTCTTAGTTTCGCATTTATAATATTTGTTAGGATTAGGACTTGTGCTTCGTCCGTGACTTTGTACGTGTGTATTATAAATTCCCGAAGAAATTCTCTAAATGACGCGGTTTACAAGAAATAAGTGGAGAAACAGACAGACAAAAACATCGACTTAGCTTTATACCTACTGTTTAGAGATCACGTACCCAAATATTTATGGTTTTACCAAATGAACAGTTGAATTTTCATAGATGTTTACCTGAAACAAGAATAAAGAAATATTATTAGAAAGCGGCACAAGGGAATGTTCACTTTCATTATTAAAAGATTTGTTGTACCTTAAAGAATACTGTTGCGTATTTATTAAATTAAACTCTGCCAGTATTATTACGTAAATCTTATTTCTATCATTTAGGTCTTCTTCATTGAAGGCCCACATTATCTTACATGGGTACAGAAGTAAAAAGAGCTCCCGCCAAAAACATAAATGTTAAAAGCTACTTACTACTTACCCTATGGTAAGTAGTAAGTAAACTTTACTTAACATTAATATAACTCCACTTTATTTTAAAACAAAAAAATTGTTTAAATTCAAAGCTCTGTTAAATACAACACTCTTTAAAATAGACTAATTTTAAAATACAGTATAATACGATATATTTATGTGAATCTATAAGTTAAAATTTGTTTTGTTTCACGGTAGGGCAATTATCGTGCTGCCTATACGGTCTCCAGCTCGGTTTATCTACGTGAAGTGGTAACCGCTCATACAACAGTTTTGGTCGCTGTGTAGCAACTGTTACCATGACGAGGAAAACGAGGTAAAAGTTCCTACACAACGACCAAAATGGTTGTTAAGGCCGGTACCATACGTTACAAAGCATGCAGAATTGCAGATGCTCGAAACGAAATACCACAAATGGTCACCCACCAACGCCAACCCGGTCAAGCGCTGCTTTAGTGATGGTGACAAACACCGCGCTACCACATCGCCACGAGCACCATCCTTTATGATTGTCATTATGAAAATGGGCTGAAGTCGTTCATGTAAATTATGCCTAGCGTGCATGTAGTGTTTCTTTAGAACTTGCCGGCACACTTCCATGCCGTTAGTTACATTCAAAGCCAAAAATTTCTTTCACAGTATGTAGTACATATTAGGATGGCAGTATCTAGGCCTGCCTGAACCGGATCTTTATCTGTAGATAAAATCAATAAGCAATCTTAAGATCGCTTTCAGATTAAAAATAAAGATAGCCGATATAGTCACTTTTTAGGTGAAAAATTTAAAGATTCTGTGTATGTATATTACGCAAAAGTATTCATTACTAAAGATATAATAGTAGATTATTAACCAAGGGCTGTATGACATCAATTGCATACGAGGTTTTTGGCGCCTGAGCGAAGCGAAGGCGCTAATTAACCCGAGTATGCAATAGGGAAGATGCAGATGTAATATTTATGGAATTTGTATGATTAAAACGTTAAAAAAATATAAAAGAAAGGCCACTGCAACGTTTTTATGTTACATATTGTTGTTTTTTTACAATAATTACGATTTAAAAATGACTTGAAACAATACGTATTTTAAAACACGAATTAGCGTTTCGTGACGTCACACTTGTTTTGACAACTTATTTGAGGTTATGGTTGTAAAGGTGAATATTATTTTATGGGAATATTAATTGCGTTTTTTAATAAAAATGGGAGTTGGGTTTATCAAAGCAGACTCCAGGTGTTTACCTAGAGTTAGTATTGACATAACATCATTAGTTTTTCTCTAGTTTAAATATTTTGAATAAAATAATTAGTTAGGTATGTTTAGTTCCAGGCCTTTGTAGTAATAAATATTGTTTATATTATTTTAATCAGCATTTTAGATTAAAATTGAAGAAGCTGGATTTCTTCGTAATGCCGAGTACCCTTTTTTGGTGCAACAGCTGACGGCTGAAAATTACACAGTAGAGGTGAAATATCCTTAATAGAAGCTACCTACCATACTTTCCTATGTGAAAGACAATAAAATAACACCAAAATATTGGGCACAAGTACAACTTCAAATGTTTTTCAGCATAAGGAAAATATCACTTTTCTGTATAGCACACACAAACTTTGAAAAATTAAAAGAAGTATATTTGTATATACGATAAAAGCATTTTATCTGTTATGAATGCTGCATAGAAATTCTGGATAGATGCTGTATTTCCAAAATTAAAATGTAATAACTATATAATATTTAAGTTATTCTTTTTTGTAAATTTATAAAATAAAATTCTATGCTTTGTAAATACTATTTTTTATTCGATTTAAATAAATATGCAAAAGTATGAAAGCCAACGGCGAACCAGTAAAAGACAAGAGTGACGTCATCAGCACCATAAGTCCGTTTTCCCGCGAACTGTCAAACTGTCAATTTAAAACAGCATTTTTTCGGATAAATTGCAATGTTTTAATTTTTTAAATATATTTGTGGTCTATTCTACATGGAATTCTTTAAAATGAAAACAAAAATAAAAATAGTGCATCTTCCCTATTGATGCTTACGCCCGAGATAAATACTCTGCTTTACATATCGATTGTGAGGTAAGTAAACAACAAGACAGCAGGTTTCAATGAACATTTATTAAGAAGAAAAAAATGTGTATTTAATTAAAATTAATAGTAAAATTATTACAATTTGTAAGAGATATGGTCACGTTCTTTTTAGGAATCTAGTAGACTGCCTTTTTTTTTTCACGCACGCAAGCGCGTCAAATCTTGCTGGCCAGTTTGATTTTTAAATCGATTCCATCTAACATACGATGTGGAAACAAATAGTTCCATATTTAAAATAAAATCTTTATAAAATAAATTGTCTAGATTCCGATTCGAGTAATTAATCGATACCAAGAAAAAAAATATTAACTTTTTAAAAATATTCTTCGTGCAGTATGAGTATGACAGTTCTTTTTTCAAATTCCAAAACCTATGCTGTAATGATAGTCATACACCCCGGCATTCAGGGGTGTAAGGGTGTACTTACAGAGCAAGAGATATGTAAAGGTACATTAATCACTCGTTTGGCGTTTTTTACCTCCCGCATTGTCCCCAAGGGAAATTAAAAAAAATATCATTACTTTGCGATCATCTTTGCGGTCATATATCATGATGATAATGGAACCTTTATTTTAAAAGATATTGGGCACATTAGTATTAAAAATTGTCTATGAACCAATACTGTCTATGAACAATATGATAGTAATAATTATATTTGAAAACTATATACAAATCCAGTAAGTCGATACGCGATGGGGTATCCTACGCAATCGCAAAAAAATAATACGCATCGAATTGAGAACCTCCTCACTTTTGAAAATCAGTTTAAAAAGGCGCGATTTTAATACGCAATCGAACGCAAAAAGTACTAAATAGCAAAATAAGTAGCCTGTCGCAAAATCGCAAATCGTCGATGTTTAATGTATCGTGTCATTGCGTGTATTTTGGCACTTAATGTTTCATAATTTGTTTGGAAAATGTTATGATCTGGCGCTTTTTCTTTTATAATCCGTGTTCTACCTTGCTTTTTAGTTTCTGTACAAATTTTTTGGTTGGTTATTTCTCGGGGTTTTATAGGAAATTTGCCTCTAAGTTTATAGTATTTTTTATGTCACTAGCCTAACTTGAATTTATTTTAGAACTGGCTCCTAGAGTAAGAAATTATAAAAAAAAATCAGCCTGTCTGTCGCACTGCAGAGCAAAGGCCTCTTCTCGTACAGATCGAGTGAGAAATTAATATAGAAAAAAGTATCGTCGTTAATGTTACATTTTATCGCCCCCGCATCCTGTCACCCGCAGTGCCGCTATTGATTGTGTATTTTTGTGCAGTATCTACGTAACAAAAATTTGACTTACATAAATAATCATAATTCGTATAATTATTTAATAAGAAAATTTGAAAAAACAACTGATACGGATGGGATTTTTTTCAAATTTTCTTATTAAATAATTATATCTAATAAGCTATCATGTGCTATAAACATGTAAAAAAAAAATTCACAAAAAAAATCATAATTCGTCTTTGATATTGATGATAAATTGACATAAAAATTACTACAAAAATACTGAAAGACTTTCCTTAATGTAAATTCTGTATCTAATGTTCCTGCCCATTTCTCATTTTATTTGTAGACGTCGCAATGTTTTTTTTTATCATTCTTAAATATTAGCCGTTATCCCTCACACCTTTTCTAGCCATGTCATCTTTAACACAATCTATCCATCTTTTATTGGGATCGTATCCATCGATATCTATTTTTATCACTTTTCTAACAACTTTTTCCTCTTCCCTCCACGTGACGACATAATTGACTAGGTAGGTATTACTTTAATCATGGTATAGGTGAATAAAGTAGAGAATATATCATGTATATGATCAATATGGAGTAGAGATAGAATAATAATATTGAATTAATAATTAGGCTCGCATAGTCAGGTTCCTTTCTCTGGAGCCCTGACCACCGGTAGCTTGGAGAGAGAGAGAGATTTAATATCTTAAAATATTTTTATAAATATTTTTTATTTATATTTAAAATGTATTTTTTGTTAGAATAAATGAGAATATTACTGCAATAGTCTTGTACCCACCAGGAAAGGTCTAAGATACATTGTACAGTTGTGAGAAGAGCCGATGGGTGCCCCATCTCATAGCCTAGATTAAGTCCTTATATGGCCTGTGCCAGTTGGACTTCTGTCAATCTCTGTGACATCTGTCGGTCTCTTTCTTTTGAAAGCGAAACCGTGAAATTTCAGTCAAAAATATTAAAACTACTACCTAAAACTTATTTACTTACTTATTATTTATGTATATTATAATACATACATTAATCTTCACTTTAAATATTTCAATTTCTTTCTATTCATTTTCTTTAAATAGTTCATAGACTATTTTCATTCAGTGTGTTTTGTAGATTTTTTTCGTTCAGAAACAGTGATGGAAGACAAAAGTAAATTTTCATACAACTTTATTCTTCGACGTCGTTCTGAGTGCTTTTGCAACTGTTGAGCGCTTGTTATACTCAAACATTAATATTTTATGTTACGTTTTACTTTAATAATATTGCATAAGTAAATATTTTTTTTCCTGTAAAGAGTTTCAACTGATGTGCTGTGCGTTGCAAATTAAATAACTATACGGTGTGTGTACTTCTTCAATTAGAAGAGCGTGATCTCTCTTAATTCTCGATAAGTTATTAACTAAACAAACATAATGTCGGTAATGTATGTGGTAATAATATTCAACATCTACATATTTCATATCAAATAAAACACATCCAAGATATACTTACTATTTCAACTGCTGAAATTATGTAGTTGTACCTTTGGATGAGACTACGAGGTAAGATGTGATACATTTATGATTATAAGGTAATGTTCACAATAGATTTTGTTCTATTTTCCAATTTACCCGTAACCTAGATAATGCCTATCTAAGAAATGAGAAACAGGCCCTTAGATCGGCCAGCAGATAGTGTAAGCTTTGTGTAAACATAGCTTAAATACTATATTAGCCAATATTGTCCCACTGTAGGCCTTTGTCTCATGTTATAACGAGAATGATCTAGAAAAGCCTTGTAAATTTAAAGATCCATTCTCCTATTCTTAATCGAAGCTCTTAGTAGTTTGAGTTTAAATTAATTAAGAGGTTGCTCTCAGGGGGGTCACCAATCGAGTCGGTTAGATTTGCATAATTATGTCCAAAATTGTGTAAGTTCCGGTTGATATTGCTACAGCCCTGTACCTAAATTACGAATATAAATTTTACTTTTAAGTAATATTCGAAGAGGTATTGTTATAACAAACTTTCTAAATAACAATATTGTCTTGTAAGACAAGTCTTGTGTTATTTACAAAGTTTGCAAATGTCGAAATATTTAAATTAAATTGGTTTCTTGTCTTCTGACAAAATTTTGTAATTTTGCAACATTATAATTTGTTTAAAAATAATAAATTATACATTGCATTAAATAAATAATTTTCCTGTGTGAAATTGTATTTCAAAACATGCAAGGATTGAACTCTGTGGTTGGCGCACTGTCAAGCTTGTCGCGGATAAATATTTGTCTGATCCACTGATATTTGTTTTGGCCTGTGTGCTTGCCTTGCGTTATAAATGTTAGGTGCCTATAAACTGTAGGTACATAAATACAAGCGAAATATCTACTGAGCATCGAAACTGTAACTAATGCCTTTAAATACTATTTTTTAAATCACAGAATTCTAAATGAGGAAATAAATTCCACATTTCAAAAGCATTGCACGTGAAATGGATGGCAAGATTCCATATTTTTCCCTGAATTTACATATAAAATGGATAAATTTAAAACCAATTCGTATGTCCAACCGAAAAGCTTTAGGATAGACGTCGTGTTAGAGCGCGTAATCTTCTTTCATCGCTTCGGGCAGGGTTACCCTTTAAACTCGACAAGACTTCACTCGAAACCGTCTACATAATATCTTAGTTGTGATAACTCGATTAAATTAGTATATTCAACTCATTTCGGTCAGCGCGGAACAAAGAGAAATGAAAATAAAAATGAAATTACATAAAACAGCGCCAAGATGATGAGAATAGCATTTTGTTTGTGCAATTTAGGGAGGGTTTTTGAGTCGTATTTTATCAAAATGAAAGGACAAAGGCGTGTGTTTGTATTGATAAAAATACACGATTCAACCAGCGCTCTGTGTACATAGAGAATCGGAACTGCGGTGACGTCAACGCAAACGTGTGTTTTGTTTTTTTTCTCATGTTGTCCACGGATTTATTTAATTTCATTGTGAGTATTATTGTTGATTAAATTTTTGTTGAAGTTAAGTATACTTTTAATATTCTTCTCATTTTGAGCCATTTCATGAAATAATTAATAACGGACTATTATTCGAACATAAAATTTAATATTGTACAGTAATGAACTAGGTCAGACTCAACGCGAATCATAATAAAAGCGAGTTCTGTTGGTAATACCCGGGCGTCGGGATTAAATGTTCAGTGTTCGCTAATGCAGATCTGCGAAGAGCGGAGTGGAGCTAGAGCACTTTTATAACGTAACGAGCACGGGCTTGCTCATGTCGACTTAGCTATAAGAACAATGCTTTCCTTACTCTTTACCTGCAAGCACTTTAAGCTGCGCCTTAATAATGTCTTTTGGATTAAGCTTTGATCTTCTTTACTATGAAAATGTAAACTCAAGCAGATGAAACAATAGGAGCGCAGAGCTGAGGATCTTTTTTCCATGCTTATGAAAATGTTTGTATATTTATTCGTGAAACGTTTTAATTTTTAAAAAGCTAACGCACTTGCTCCATTGTCCCACAGCTATTATTGTTCTAGAAATACACAGTTGCTATTCGACGTCGCTACGTATTATATTATATAGAGCGAGTCGTTAAATTTTAATTGTTTCCTCTACCATGCCGCTACCCTAACTCCAGTAGCAAATAGATTTTGCCAAGTTTTGGTTCCATCGCATAATTTAACCCTTAACTTTGAAATATTAGCAATAGGCAAAGGCCGGCCGATTTATTATGTACCAAGAAACGAAGGATGTACCCAAAGTTTCGGCAAGGATGAGGATCAGATTCAATTTAAAAAGTTTAGAGAGAGACTCGAAACTTCAGCGACCCATCCTAAATGTACGTTTGAAACTGCGACAGTCGCGAGACTGAAAACATTAAAAAAGCAAGAAGTATCTTACGAAGTACTTGTCTTAAGCTGCTTCGATAGATCTGAATTAAGAAGTTTTTATCTTATAAAGGAACTCCGAAGCCATAACGGGGAATGTGGTGATATAAAGTTGTTTCGGGAGGATCAAGAAAATTTAGTCGACTTTATACAGGTAATTTTAACATTTTATCGACATTCAGTTTTGATCAGTCATTTGTAGATAAACATACAGACGGGTGTTGCGAAATCGAGAGGGTGAGAGATTTCCAGAAGGCACCCGAGCAAAAAAAAGGGAACCCTTTTTTCTGACTATATTGCCTGACTGGGAGTTTTTTTGGCACGTCCCATTATCTTGGAATGGCGTAGCTATCGCAAAGAAATCTAAAATGCGTAGTAATCGAATTACTTTGAGAAACTGATGTTGGTACGAGTGCAAAGTTAGGTCCTGATTCACAATTGACCTGCAGATTCTTAATGCGATCCTGAGAGGATAAGAAAGTTAATGCGAAATGGCTCTTGTCATCAAGCAATTTCCTTTCAGTACGAGGTTTATATTTTCCTGTAAATACAACCAATTAGCGTTGAGTAGAGGATTTATATCAGCTTCTACATTTTAAAGGCTTAACTTCCTAATTTATCGTTATACGCGAATATTAAATTCGGAATATTGAAAGAGCCTCGCAATTAAAAGGTAATTAAGGCAAGTATGAATGTAATGTGAAAAGACGGCTGGGTTTTATATTGTTCGCTTAAAGTAATGGCTGGTTTCATTATGAAGTGCTTTTAATTTTATTGGAATGTGTTCCTCTTAGGAAGCAGATTAAGGCCCAATTTCACTAAATTCTTAATTTGAATTTTAAATCTAAATGTGTTCAGTAGATTACAATTTATTATGTTTGACATCTGCTAATTGTATTTAAGACATTTTAATCAAATTAAGATTTTTTGGTACAATTAGCCCTAAGGGGTAGGCTTTGAGTTAAATTTCGGATAAGTAGGGCAGTTTAAATTTAAAAGAACGTGATGTGTGTGTGAAACTGTACATCTGAGCTCTAATTTTGCAGCAAACGATCATAGTATTTAAAGTTTCGCTATTTCGTGTAAAACTTTCTATAAAAATATGTCGCTGGTAAAAGTAGAAATCCGGGAGAACAAAGTTATTTTGGCCATTAAGTACACAATGAAGTAGTACGCAACTGTTGTTGGAAATAACAAGTGACCGCATATTGAGCGTCCACTCCTGTCATCCACCCATTGGAGGCTTTGTGTTGAAACAAAGGAAGTTTAACGTAGCCACGCGCCGGCGCCGCCACTCAGCCGTTCACAATATACGCGGGTTAGATAAAATAAACTTTCACAATTGTTCAACCAAGTGAAAAATTAAGACCCGTATAACGCTTGTAGTTAAGTACTGAAACAATTTATGTACGTACAACACGTTATTGCCGTCTTTGGTTCATGCGGCAAGGAAAAATTGCTCGCGTATATTGCCTCATCATCCCTTTGTATCTAAAATAAAAGATCCTAGTACCTCGGGTAACGACTGGTCTTTAACTGTTGGGTTTTGTTATATAGGATTGGGAAAAAGTATTTTTGGACAATATTTTAAAGTCAGCTATGTAAACCACCAATTGATATTTGTGATAAAGTATGCAAATAGCTAATTAATTTGTCTGAACTTTCTAATTTATTAATTCACAATTCAATTAAAATTGAACAACTCTAAAATACTGATGTTTCCTTATGTGTTCAGATTTAAAGTTAACCTAGATGAAAAAACGTTTTCGTTAAAGTTCTTATATGAAAAAAAAAACGGTGATTCTGAAGCCAATACACAGAACATTTAATTATTATCATTACTTACTGTAGAAACACGTTTACTTACTTTTAATTTAGCTTTAACAACAATTATACTATTGTTGTTTGAAAACTGTGTCGCAGCCCTCTACAAGTTCTCTACAATTATTATTTCATTCCAGTTAATCGGATAGAAGGTTTACCGCAACTGTGAGGATGGCTTACGAGCGCTTAAAAACCAATCAAAATATGACGTCAGTAGGTTAACCAATATAATATTATCAAGTTAGCGCTTCCTCTTAATATAATTGCTTAGTCACTTTTTAGGACAATTTTACATCCATCCATTGAAGGGGAAAATATCTCAAGCTTAGCTACGACAGCCTAGAACTGAAACGGATCGATAGATCTCGTTAAATTCAGTAATTGGATAGGTGATTATAAAAACGGGAGCCGACTATGATTTAGATTGCTCTCGTCAAGCGTCGGCAACGAAGCCGGCGGCGGCGGGTCCTCGTCTTGAGTACATAGACTTTCGTTTATTAAATATGTATATACGTTTTATTTTATGCCTTATAGTTTAAAAAAATAATTATTAATATTCGAGTTTAAATAAAAATGTCTTTAAATCAACCTTTTTTCCGGGGATGTATTTATCAAGAGATTGAAAACTAGAGCTGTATGAGCCTTGCGAAACTAAGACAGGAAAACGATTATATTTCTACTACTAATAATAATATATTCTACTAATAGCAAAAATAATAATATCTCGATTATCGCCACCCAATACAGATTCTTTTATCATGAAAATCAAACGTTACCCACTTCCCGCCGGCCGCCGCATTGCTTCGTAACATTATCTGAAAGTGCAATCTTACGCAGCTATACAAATATAAGCTGATTAGCAGGGGCGTGCACAAACATTTTCGACAGGGTAGGCAGTACATACAAATCCTACTTAGTTTCACTAATTTGTCGCCTGCATTGTATCTGTCAGGGTAGGCAGTGCCTTTTTGCCTATATGAACTGCACGCCCCTGCTGATTAGGCATTATGATTGCATCCATATATAGACAACAAGTTGCAATCACGTTGCCTTACACCGCTCTAAGCCGATCCGGCTTTGACACCAAGGCGCGAAGCCGGCCAACTGTCCCCGTACTTACTGGAATATTTCCTTATTGTCCTTCCTTCACCTTGCCACCGCTGGTTAAGGTTGTCTATGCATTATTGATCTCAAGGGTGCCTTAGATTATAAATAAATAAGCTTTGCGCTTATGTTTTCAACAAGAATAATATGCGTTAACATATAAAATTTTGCAACTCTGGTTTTTTTTACGTTACCGGATCAACATTTCACTGTGTATTTATTTCAGTAAAAGTGCACCCGACCCGTTATTAGTTCTTAAAAATGAGTAACTGTTTTTTTTTCATAGTCGCATCCGTGCAATTAAAATATTTATATTTTTATTGCAAAACGGGGCCGAAATAAAAAATTTAAAGGTGTTACTCAGTTCAATGAGGTACAATATAGAAGGGTTTGCATATTCTGAATATACGTATTTTTATGCCGCATAGCTTTTGACTCATGTGAAAAATGACTAAATTAGTTTGCAAAGCGAAAATTTTTTAATCCTAATGAATTTTTAGATTGTATCTTGATAGTCGTTTAATGTAAGGATTATTGGGAAAATAAATCAACGTATCTGATTTATTAGTACAGTTTTAAGCAATCCTTTACAGAATGAGAGTTAAAAAATATTATAGTGGGGTTACTAAGTAAAATGGGTTATCAATAAGGGCTACATTTTATCAACTAAATAAATATTTATACGTTTTCTACTCTACCGTCGGTAAGCGAGTCCGACTCGCATTTTTCTGTTACTTTTTTCAGTTTACGTGAATATGAAATAGAAAGCAAAGGGTTCCTTAAAGAGATTAGTAGACGTGAAAAGAAAAAATTGTATAACATTGTAAACTAAGGAATATTACAGGAAAATAATCTATTAGGTAGATGAGTGATTAAAATGTGACATACTTTTTTGTTGTAGTTGAATATGAAGATGTGATGAAGGAAGGTGTAAGTATGAAATATTCACCTTTCTTCCCTGGGGAGGTGCAGTTGCTCTTGTTAGAGGGTGACTTGGCCTCAGCAGCCGCCATCTTCTCTTTTTCGGAAGCCATGGTTAAGCGCGGTACACACTAGATGTCCGAATTTATAACACGACCACTCCGCAGCTCATACCTGTTCGTATCGTTAAACTTTTGAACCGGGCTGCATACGACCGCACCCAAGGACCACAAAAACGACTATTACGGATAATGAACGATGACTGATTTCCGATGACTAAAATTGGCAAACATCCAATTGAATATTGACTTTAGCTAGTAAAAATTATAAAATCTACCAAAAGTAAACTTACATGATTAGTAATATTTACTTATAATGATATACTGAGTACTGCCGTACTGAGAATGTTCTAATATTTGTTGAGTATATGTCAAGTTTTATTATTAAGTATTATCTTGTACGTGATTGTTTAATTGGTGAGTGATCACGTTGCGCCAGCGCAGAGACTCGTCTAGCCTGTTTGTACTGAGCTTGTTGCTGGAACTGTCAACGTTAAACACAATACTAGATTAGTTTAACCGCGCTAATCGCACATTCAATATGTTACAACTAATTAGCAAGTTGGAAAAAGGTCAAAGTACTTAAATACTTACAAAGTACCTATGTTGACATATTTCATGTAAAACTCAGTTGTGTTTGGATACGTCAATATTATATTATCATCATCATTTTTCAGGCGTGACAAATGTTTCCATTGGTTTTATGGAACTTTTTCAAGGGAATGTTAAACAAGGAAATCAGTTGTAAGGTTAGTATCATCAAATCTTAGTATCATCTTTGTTGGATTTACTAGATTTTTTAAGTAGCGAGTTGCAAATGTTTGGTGTGCATCTGGACTGAAGGCCTATTTTTTAAATTCTTTTCAAACGAAATAAGACTTATAGGGCAAGAATTTAAAAATAAGTAAAACTTAGGGCAATGGGCCACGAATTTCTTAAACGCGAATTAAAACTGTTATGATTAAATATTTGTACTGTCCTACTGCTATCTTTTATTTTGTATCTTAATAGTTATTTATTCAGAGAACAGAATGTTAAATTTTTCTCCGCCGCAAGGCAAAGGCCGCAAAGAATTGACTAATCCGAAAATTAGAAGAAACATTGTGATCCCACAGTAGGACTTAGGCTTTTTCTCTAAATCCAGTTAAATAGAGTTTGGTCTTTAAATTCGTGTCCAATTTTTAGATTTTTTTTTTTCTTTAAGTTTTTTTAAACTTTGCTTAATCACAGAATTTAAAGCAATAGCTGGGAATATCGTTGTATTTCAAAGAACACAGATGTTCAAATAGAAATATCACTACACTAACCCATCCATAGTGCTACTGCTTAACTTCAGTGATCGCAAAAAACACCGCGGTTTTGCAGCACTGCAGTACCTGAACAAATTGTAACAAGTTTATGATTAAAATTAGTGTGCTGTGGTTTAGATTTTGTTATGTATGCGTGCACAGTGTATACTCTACTTTATACAATTCTTTGTGTATGGTGTTAATTAATTATTTTTTGCAACTAATTACGTGCCATTACCGAGTATCTAGTTCTGATTAATCTAAAATAGTCTACCCTTTATGATTGACTAGACATTGACCATTAAGAATTAATGGTAAGTTAGCCATGTACAATGAAGAATTTCTTTGTGATTGGTAATGTGATGTGCAAGGATATATCATATAAGGATATGAAGTAAGTATTATTTATTAACGTTACCAATAAACAGCAAAACATTCATAAATTCTATCTGAAACCTTCTTATTTGGCTGCTAGTGAAAGAACGGGTTCCATTCCTATTTCAACTTTACCAGCGTAGGTTTTAAATCGAAATTTCTTTGCACAGGTTTGACAACTACGGCGCGACGGTCTTTTTCGTAGGCTGTGAGCTATGTGTGTAGCAGCGCTCGTAGCTAAAATATTCACTTGCGTAGGGAAAACTTTTCGATAAATTACCCACCGGTTATTTTTTATTTATTAGCAACCTTTAAATGTTAGCGACTTGAGACACAATAAAACCGAGCACCTTACCGGAACACATACATAATTAGTGGAAACCTTCGTAATTGTCACGACAATTCTGACGAGCGCCACTGACACACATAACCTGTCAATACGCTCGAAATCTCAAACGTTACGTAAGCCACGATTATAACCTGCAACACTGGCGATTACTGTTATTGTTGTGGGCGCGAGATGAGATGCAGGGGTATGTGGACCTTGGGGCGTGCGGCTGGCGAGCGCGACGGGCGCGCGGCGTGCGGGCGTCGTGCGGAACGCGTGGAGGTCGCGTGCGGCGCGCGTTTGGGACGCGCGCGTCGGGTCCCGGCTCGCCGGAGGCTGCGTCCCGGGCGGGATCGATGCGGGCGGCGGGCGGCGGCGGAGTGCAGCAGCTGGGAGGCTGCGCCGCGCCCCGCCCCGCCCTCGCCCCGCGTGCCGCGCACGCGCCCGCCAGCTCGCCCGCCGCCGCCGCCGCGCCGCCGCGCCGCCGACCCGTCGCCGCACACCACGTTTCAATTCTTTCTTCATCCCCGACTGATTTATGATGCGTTACATTTATAATTATATTTTTATCAGCCTATCAATTTTGAAGTAACAAAAGGTAAGTATATAAAGTTGCTGCAAGTTCGGATTGACTAAATTTTATAATAAAAATCTCTTGGTTTATTATATAAGGCCCTTCTAGTAAAGTTATCTGTAGTTCAAAAACTTTATTATAACCTTCATATTTTAACCCTATGCGTAGTCGTAAGAAAATGTAGTAGTTAAAAACCTATTATGTAAGTATTTAAAAAATATTAAGGAATGTCGCAAAAGCCCTAAACTATGTTTGTAAATTATTGTTTTTTATTATACAATTCCTATGCAATCACTAAGATCGTAAATCTCAAATATTCACTTATCTTAATTAAGTAGGTATATGCTCGATTAAAAAAAATAAAAGTTCGTTATTAATAAAAGAAACCAATAGAATGTTTGGTAGGTTTATGATAAATTAATTCGCTGTCAACTGAAAAGGTTATTTTTGTAAAAACCCGAGATCAGCGTCTGCGATTAAGTTCGCGCGCGATGGCTTTCTGTCTGACTACTGTCTTGTTTGTTACGTTTAGACATAAAACATTTTCATTACGGCCATTCTGTCGGTATGTATTGGATTGCCAGCTGTTTTTGCCGCGTCGTGCCGCGCCGCGTCGCGTCGACTTGTGATCTCGATAGCCGCGTGTCTTATCGGCTTTAATGGAGGGTCGCCACTTCACTCCCCTCGGCGCCCGAAAGTGTCGGTCGGCAGGTTGTTTTGTTAAGGTAGGTTCAATTATATAAGGTATGTATACTAGGGTCCACGATCAATGTTGGGCCCTTTGTGCGGACTAGTTGTTGCGTAATTATTTTAGTTAATGCTCTCTGGGTGCCTCTATGTCATGCCTTATTGTATTTGATCGTATAAATTATACGCACGAGAACAGTAATTCTGTTTATTCTTCAAAGTAATATATCATCCTTTATAGTGTGGGCTCTAGTCTATTTATGGTAACAACGATAATAATCACCAAACAGGGATAAGTTTGTTATAATCAAAATCTCATATTTTATTTCCGTAGTCTATAGGATATAGTCCGACCACTATACCATATAGTTATAGGTACATTATATGTTATACTATATAGCAGAATAGTACAGGTATAATAAAAAAATAATAAACCAGCCTGTAACTGTCCCACTGCAAGGCAAATGCCTCTTCTCATACAGAGAAAAATCGAGCAATAATCACCACGCTAGCTCATTGCGTGTTGGTGATTTCAGACTATAAAAGTTCAGGTTTCCTTACGATGTTTTCCTTGACCGTTAGCCAGTGGTGTCTTAGATTAACTAAGAAAGTACATAGTTATAACATTGATAAAGTCACACTGGTACATGCCAGGTTCAAACCCACACCTACGTGCTTGCAAACCAATGCGCCACCACCACACAATAGTATAGCTTAGTTTAAACTGTGACTCTTGCGATTATTGGCAAGAGTATAGGTCATTTGTCTCGTTGGTGTACTGGTAACAAGCGCCCTACTGAGCACGAGGTCCGGGTTCGATCCCTGGATCGGGCAAAGTATTATTGGGTTTTCCATTAGGAAATTGTCAGCAGTCATGGCAACAGGCTTGCTCCCCTTAAAACATGGGACTTATAACATAGTCGACGAAACGTAATAATATGCACTTCTGCTTATATCATATGGGGCATACAGGCGTGAGTTTATGGGTCGTTTTAAAGAACCTAAATCTGGACTCGAGCATTAGGTACTTGATTCTAGTTTTTGTTCGGCTAAACTAGTTTCAAGTAATGCTTGAGTTCTCAGTTAGGTTCTGTAATACGATCCTTTGTTATGTTATGGGTCATTTGCTTGTAATACAGTGTGCTAGGCCTTACATTTGTAGCTTTAAGATGCAATATGATATACTATAAAACTAGTATAGCGGTCTCGTTTGCTCTTAAGTCGAAAAAGTTTCAATTCAATTAGATCTTGTTGAAATATAAAGTTGTGTTCGCAATGACAGTATGAAGTAGATTTAAAGTTTCAAGTATAATTGTAGTTCATCACAAGTAGGTATATCAGTCACTGGAAGTTCGGTGCACGTTTTCATTTAAACTTTTCGGTTTAATTTACAGAAACAGTTCGTTTGGACGTAGGATACTTTGAAAGTAGGTGTGGCAGACAACTGTAATATTTTGATATGAATTTATATTAAAACATGGCAATTAAAAATTATTTTCTTTGTATCTTGTGATCAAAGGAGCTAGTAGAATGAAACACGGATCAATTGATAAATAATTAGTTACTATAAATTTATAAAAAATGGTATATGCCGTGGGTACCTGACTTGTCAGTTTATGGTCATACCACATAGGCTATCGTTACTTGGGTTTAACCTTTGCTAAAATTAGTCGTTTGTTATAGAGTCAGTACAAAACCCTTGTAATTCTACCAAAGTTAAAAAGAAAGTTTTATCGGCAAACCTCGCTTATTGGTTTTGGATTTGATATAAAACTAAAAAGAAAATGTGGAATGAGTTTAAATGGAATCTCTCTTGAGATCTTTAAACTTTTTCTTTTTCTTAAGACTTATGTGTGTTGCTTCCGAGTTCAATTTAATATCATGGGAATTTTAATTAAAGTATATATAATAATAGTTCTCATTTATGAAAAGGATGCAAACCCAACAATACCATCACGCAATGATGCTCGTGTGTCTGTTTGTCACAAGTCAGATTTTCTGTACCGTAATAGGAAACGAGTTTTTTTAAACAATATGGTTACGTATTCGCTGCATGATAAATACGCACCCCCTGGGTGATACGGAACCGTTGCATCAGTGCCGTGGTCTGACACTCATTTGAGCGGTTTTTATAGTAAGGTTAGGTTAGGTATTAAAGATTATTGGCTTTGGTGAAGGTGAAGCGAAGAGTCGAAAGAAGAACATGATTCATTTTGATATTAGTCCGAACTATGCACTGTTATCACTTGAAAAGCTTTCATTTCAGAGAATATATAGTATCATTCATAATTTGAAATCTATGCAAAATATTAAGATTAGATAGAGATATTATATTATATTATATTAGAGATATTAATCGATTAGCACGCTATATTCATATTCTTTTGCTCTCACTAACACTAATTAGTCTATATTTGTACTGAGATTAATAAAACAAGTGAACATTTATTCACAAGTTGAAGTTTTTCGAATTTAATGTTTTTTTAACGCTCGTTAACTAAAGTATATTCAGTGACAGTGACCACTAAAATATTTTTAATCTAAGCAACGCAGCGCTACAACTCTACTCGATTAATTGCCCGCCTTGTCTTTACTCGCATAGCTAAATAATATTTTTGCGATACAAGGTTTATATCCTGATTTAATATTAGCCACAAAATGGCAACAATATCGTCGTCTATTTTACATGTCATTTCAATTGCCCCAAGGCACTCAAGCAGGTTAAATGAAACCTTTTGACATAATGACTTGAGGCAGGCTTTACTCGATGTCTTGGGGATTATACCGTACAGAAAGTGAGGGTCGAACCGAATCCGTCTCGTTACGTGACAACACCACTTCCGTGTTCCTTGTCGTGTCGCGAACAGGTATTGGTATTTTATTGAACGAGATGAGCCGATAGCGACGGTCGATTCCGACATGTCTTGAATTGGGGTTACCGAATTGGGTACCGA
The DNA here is from genome assembly GCA_936450705.2 of Protodeltote pygarga. Lineage (NCBI taxonomy): Eukaryota > Metazoa > Arthropoda > Insecta > Lepidoptera > Noctuidae > Protodeltote > Protodeltote pygarga. The sequence goes on along the minus strand of OW388249.2, from coordinate 4,513,310 downwards.
TGTTTTATGCGTATGTACTAATACGAAATATTACTGACCTTTTATTGTAATAAAATTTAAGTGATTTGGCTTTCAACGCAAAATTAATGCCAATATTAATAAAATACATAAATACTATAATAGTAATGTCTAGCGAGCCATAACTTTTCTTTACAGCCATTGCACTAGAAAGCGGAGGTAAAAGTGTATTTTTTGTATCAATTTAACAATATTTTTTATCTAGGCACAAGTTATTAAAATATTATTGGTAATAAGTATAAAAAAAAAAGATTTTTAATGTTATGCGCGTAAAAGTGAGGAGTCATCATGCGAGTGGTCGCTACTCGCTGATAATCAATAAAAACGCGACTAATATTCGTTAAAATAGTTTTTTTATTACTACTACCATACCAAATTGATCTAGCTTACCGATATACATATTTTGACATCTTAAACATCTTAAAAACTTTTTGATTGTACAATGAGATTAATTGATAAAGCAAACACCCTTAACGGATTTTTTGTGACGTTTTTCGGTACGGTCACCATGGGATCCTTAATTACAATGTATCGAAAGTTTCGACGTTCGATACATTACACATCGAACTAAACCTTTGACTACCGCGTGGTCCACCGCGTCGAGTAACAATTAATTTCCTTTTCCTTGTATAAATTTAATACTTTCGAAAGCTGTCAAGAAATGATTGACAGATATACTTAATAACGCACTTATCTTGACTTGGAAGTTAGAATCAGGAGCTCATGAACAACAACGATGCTTAATCTAGAGATCAAATTGAGATTTTTCCTTAAGGCATGTCTGGAATATTTGATTAGGTACACGAGCGGATGTCGATTTATTTTTGATTAAAATTTCGAGTTCTTCGCCGAATTGATAATGAAAAGATAACATAGAAACACCAGATGGTTTGCAAATTATCAATTTATTTTGAGGTCGATTTAATTATTTACGTAGCAAATCCAATTCTTAATTGAAGTCTATTTGTAAAGTATAATTAGTAGAACTGTAAGGAGGTTCCTTTCTCTGGTCCCCTAACCACCGGTAGCTGGGGCCGGTTGGCTCCTACTTTTTATATTTTTTAATAAGTATACACATATTTATTTATTTATTTATACTTCATGTACAAAGCAGGTACATAATTTATTTTATTTTATGTGTTTTATTTTTTATTTTATGTATATGTATTTAAATAAAGATAAATAAATGGAATAATGAAACAATTATTCAGAATTAAAACTGCTAAGGAGGCCTTAGCTTGTTACGCCTGTATCTTCAGGCAAGTTCTCCAAAAAACTGGGACTGTCTTTCTTCCCCATGGAATAAAGTCCGTCAATTTAAAGAAAGACGAGGTGATAATAGCAAAATGGTTTTTGTGAACCAAATAACAGTTCTAGTAATTCTAAAATCATCTAATTTTACACGTCTATACGTTGGGGTGATATTTGAGCCTGCCAGGCTTTTAATAGTTTTGCGATCAAATAAAGTTTTAAAACTAACGTATTTAAATAGATTCAGTTAATACGGGTATCTAATGGATTTACATTGAATAATTAGAAGAAAATTTTGACAACTTGATTACGTGTTTATTTGCCGAAAGCTATTTATTGGGATAATTTTATTTTTTATTGCTTTAAAGCAACTGTTTGTTAAAAAAACATCACATGACCAAACCACTAAATATTTAAAATTGTATAACATTTTATAGAGTAAATTGCTTACAGAAAGAGATAGAATCATTTATCAAAATAGAATAGGAAGACGATAAAAACACTGTGCCAGAGTTGGGATTTGGTTCTATAGAAATTGTGACGTTCCACAAAAGGTAGCATCGTTTACTTAGGCTCGGGGCTATCACTGAATTTTTAATAGACGTTTTGTTAGAGATCGACGGGAAGACAAAAGAAATAAACGCGTGAATGCGGATCGTAAATTCTGATATTTTCTGTCCTAGTCGATGACGGTGGTTTTGGCTTTATTATTTTGTGTTTAGTATAAATAATTAGTAACTATTTTTATTATTCATATGTAAGTGTAATGAGGTTTATATTATTTATGGTCTACTCATTTTCGGTACACTTTAGGTTCGCACGTATTTTAGGTTTGACTTGACCACAATATTCACAATAATAGAGAAAACAATATTCTATCTATAGTACAAACAGTACCCATTAAGTAGGTGCCATTTTTTTGTCTTTTTGTGAATTGTTTTTTTTGTTTGATAACACATCAATAAAAAAAATATCGTCAAATATCGACCAGTATACAACTTTTAACTTAAATAAAACGAAATTTTCCGTTAAAATGTTTGTTTTATTAAATATTTCTTTCTTTTGTTTAAAAATGATATTTAAAATTGTCTGTAATTTGTGTTATGAAATCTAGTTTACATAATAAATAGTTTTACAGTTACTGTGGTTGAAATGTTAAACGAAATGGAACTTCCATAATGACCAAAGTCGAGTGTCGGAATTTCTTACAGAAGAATAAGAATGTTATGTAACGTTAGGCCCAGCTGTTACTTCTTTATCTGTATATTGTTCACGTTTTCTTTTATTTTTTGCCTTTTTCAGATAGTCAGAACGACCTGTCAAAGTTATGTTTCTGTAATTGCAAGAAGTATTGCATTGTTTGAAAGGATTCACTAATGGTGTGTTAAACCACACTGTGAGTGACCACACCATCGCAATGGTGCGGTCTAACTTAAGTCTAAATTCCGACACAACGATTGAATTAGGTAGATAAACGATTGATCTGTCCTAGGTGTCGTCGATTTGACGTGACAAATATATTTTGTGAATCACAGAAATTAGTTTCTGTCCGGGTGTTTGTGCACATCATCATCTGCCTAGCCTTTTCCCAACTATGATGGGGTCAGCTTCCAGTCTTACCGGATTCAGCTGAATACCATTTTTTTGTACATAGATTATTCCTTATTTAGTGGGGGCCTATGAGAGTATTTTTTCTTTGAAAGAGTATAATTGGTCCTATATAAATATTGTCATGATCTGAGCATGAACTACAAAACGGAAGTCTTCATCGCACAATATTAAACTTCTCTTATAATTTTACAATATTAGTACGAGTGGAAAATAACCTGGCATTCTAAAAAGTAACCTCAAAAACGAAAAAGTAAAGTTAGAAAAGTTAGAAATAATACAAACACTTTCGTTGATGCTGGTGGTTTTAATTATTATATATACTATATATTCTCATTTGTATAGTTTATAGTTTACCTGAACAACATGACAATAAAAGAAAAGTATCTAACGTTAAAGTTTGCAGAGTTTTTCAAATAACCCTTTATATTATTAGAAAGGGTAAATAAAAACCTGAATGTGATTTGCTCTGACCCATTTTCAGAGTATGGTTGGTCATAAAAGGAATTGGATTAAAATTGGTTTACTTTTCTACGTCAAACGACTAACTCAAACCATGTTAGAGTTATTATTGCTGACTCGTGCGAATATGAAACGGAAATACGACTTATTTTAGAAACTGTGTCGTATGGTCAATGGTTAGTCAATTTAGAGTTTAATTAGTCGAGAATATAGTATAAGTAAAAATTTTTTTTTGCGTAAAGCGGTTTTGTTATCAAAACTAAAGTATGTACCAAACATCTGATCAATCTGTCAACAGGAAGGGGGTGAAATATCGATTATTAATTTAAACCAAATAATAAACAGGCCAAGCTAAGTAAAACCGTTTAAAAATATATCAGTTTTCTTCTTAAAGTAGTAACAAGTGTTATTAACTTCTATACAGAATATTGTATGATGGACTTAATGCCATAGGCATTCTATACTGTCAACCTTTGGGTGGTGCAGAGATGCAAAAACTTTTTTTAAATTTCTCTTTTTACCATCGAGGGTTTTTATAAAAATTTATTTATAAAAAAATCCTCTTATATATAATCCCTTAGAGGAAAAATTTTTTGTTTGTCATTAGAGGTAGGGATAACTATATAAGCGTGTCCGTTTTTTGATTGTCTAAAGAGACGATTCCGAGTTAATTATTCCTCCTACAGTCGTTCTGGATGGACATTGTACAGCTGAGCATTAAATATTTTCACTCATTATTTCTTTTTATAGAATTATTGGGATAAACAATAATATTTTTTAAATATTGCTAGTAAACGTCAATCAAATGAACAAGATAGTTTGTCACATACGTAACAGACAGTGCAGAGTTTCTTAGGCTCTTTCCAGTCCATTATTCTTCCAAGTATAATCCTCTTATTCGTTTTCTATTTCATTCTGCAGGTATCTACTTATAAATATATTCATTTATTGATTAACAAGAATATACAAAGGGACGTCCTTCTTCTGTCTTATCTTAATTAAAATGTTGTCACCGTTTAATTAAGCTAACGGATGAGATTGTCAGCCTATAAGTTAATGACTAGCGATGTTTAGGCTGAGATTGAATGTAGAATAAATTAAAGTTGTTTTCCTTCAATATTTATCTTGATTTTAAATGTCATTGATGAGGATTTTAAAATAAAAGAAAGAAGTTCTATCATTTATTTATTACACTCTAAAGAAAGCGATAGAAAGTGTGAGTGTTTTTAACAGATTCGCTTATATAATCATATTAGTATGTGTAATTCTGATATAAATTCTTCTATAACTCTGATATAATTTATATTATCATTCTTTTACGAATTATGGGAACTCATAACGACATTAATTTGTCAATTTTATTGTATTTTGTTACGAAGCATCATTATGATTTATCTATTTATATTATTACTAGCTGCCCCGCGCGACTTTGTACGCGTGATTATTCTACCTCTACGCTCTTTCTACCCTACCTTACACTACTCTACCCTACCTTACACTACTCTACCCTACCCTTTTCTACACCTACCCTACCCTACTCTACCCCTACCCTACCCTACCATACTCTACCCCTACCCTACCCTACTCTACCCCTACCCTACCCTACCCCTCTATTCCTACCCTACCCTACCTCAACCCTACCCTACCCATACGCTAGGGGTACAATCCCATATTTTTTTCTTCTATTCTTATATTCTAGGCGGAAACAAATCTAGCAAACCAAAAACCATGAAAATCGGCCCAGCAGTAAACCTACTAATTTTCATGACTTCAACTTTAAAAATGGCAGAATTTCATTCAAACTTTTATCTTCTATATTTTCTCCCCATAGTGATTGAATATCGAGATATACGTGCATTGATTAGTTATGCCACTATGATGTCTTTTACTAATACCGAATTTCCTACACAAACTTTCACCCCCCCCCCCACTTTTCCCCCCTAATGGGTAGAGTTATCAAAAAGCTAAAACACGTCTTATTCGTTAACCGAAAAGCTAATTATCAAGTTTAATGACGGATTTTCATAACTACAAACTTTAGTCCCCTTTTATATCTCCTTAGGTGGAAAAAAAATCAAATTTTTTTGAAACACGTCTTTCTTATTTTTAGCGCATAAGCTTAATACTCATTTTTACATCTGTAACTTAAAAAATAACAAATCTTCCATACAAACTTTCACCCCCTTTTTTATCCACTCAAGGGTAGATTTAAAAAAAAAAAAACAATGCTCGTCCTTTCATTTATCAACCGAAAAGCTGAATACCAAGTTTCGTACATTTAACGTTAAGAATGACGGATTTACATACAATCTGTTTCCCCCTTTTTTACCTACTTAGGGGGGGAATTTCAGAAAATCCTTCCTTAGTGCACCCCTACGGTACTTAAAGAATATTGTCTCAAAATTTCAAGTCCCTAGGTCCACCGGTTTAGGCTGTGCGTTGTCTGTCAGTCAGTCACGTTACCATTTTATAAGTATAGATATCCTCCTAAAATGTTTTGCAATATTAAAGTTAGACCGGATACCTCGGATTTTCAACGAACCCTTCCAATGTACATTTATAATGCCATTTAGAAGGTTTAGCAAACTTATCTTTACGTGTACCTATAGTAAAATTAGAATAAAAGATTATATCAGCTGCAGAAACAATACGAAAAATATTCAGCAAAATTTTGGTAATGCCAAAAATAAAACCGTATCTTTGTAGTCTGATAACATTTACAATAATCAGCAAATACCAATCCTTTAAGTTATAGTAGGCGCAGTAAGTAAATAAGATAGTGATTAGTGATATATGGTCATAGATAGTGCATTCGTAGTTCAAGCTAGTCATCACAGATGGCGCTTAATTTTGAATGAATAAACTAATAATTTCTTTATAAATTACGACGTTCACGGCCACTGAACGTAACCGCCAACGCGAACGTGCCGGGCACGTGAGCTTCAATAGAATTAACTTCGTCATAAACAGGTTAACTTATAACCTTTACACCCAATTACTTTGTCTACATAGTTCACGTCAGAGGTTGACTGAACGGAATAAGTTGGTCCCTACTAGTCGATACGTAATTAACACTTGCGTAATTAAGTATTTAGCTTTTCATTATACCTACATTGTTTCTAAATTAGAAGTAGTGATAGTATTACTTATATATTTATTATTATTATTACTAATTACATCATGTACAAGTACTTAAAATAAGCAGCCTTCATTTTCTCCTAGCTGGGCAAAAGCCATTTCTCACAAAATTACAGACCTATAAAGTGTAACTTAATCTTGTGAACCATATTACACCCATTACATTTCAACCCTTTCACATGCCATAAGCCCCAAACAAGTTTATAAATAATTAATTGCAGATGAGTGGAAATAAACCAACCAAGATTAGATACATTTACCTTTCCAAGAGTTTATGATATTCATACTTTACTCTGACCTTCTAACTTGATCTAATTAACAGAATGAAGCTGCTTCCATTACGCCCATTTTATTATAAACAAACACAGGTACATTTGGGGGAATGGGACTTTTTATCAAGCCCAAACTAATCTACTTTGCCGTTTGGCCTTTTCGTAATCCGGCAGAAACTCTAAAAACACCACTTAAGCTAATTTAAGACCCGCAAAAAACATTTTTGCAGGATACTTATGTATCTAGTGTATTGAATTATTTATTTTACCTTCTCTTTGAAAGCGGATCGTTGGGAAATTGGTTTTTATATCGAGTTAGATAGATAGGAATCGGAACGTTGTGTTTGTTCAAATTCACGCGTCTGCTTTGTTGGTGAAAATGAAAATGTAGTATTTTATTGCATATAGGTTTCCTGCAAACCCGTAAGATAAATAAATTAAATTAAAAAACCTTCAGATTTATATGTACCCCATGTCCTTATTATCTTATATCTATACAGAATCTTACATAAACTGATTTCAAAGAAAGTAAAAAATAAATTTACTTATACAACGTGTTGGTTAAAAGGAGCGTTGGAGACCAAAAAATGGGTTGAGTGTGTGAGAAATATGTAAAACAAATGAAAAAGGAATGAATGCTGATAGAGAAGAATGGAAGAAGAAGATATTTTGTGCCGACTCCAAGTAACATCGGGCCAGGGTAGGCGAAAGAAAAACTTAAAGGGTTGGAAAATATAGATGTAATTTTCTTACTTACATTTACTATAAATATGCTTAATTTCGTACTGTATAATTTAATTTATTATGTACCTACGTTCAGTAACCCTACGTAATTTAATCGTCAATTAATATACAATATTTTGCCCACGGGGTCGGGCAACCAACGTTGTTCATGCATAAAGTTTTCAGTAAACGAATCAATACTCGCCGGTTATGGCACCCACGGGCAGATACCTATTCTGTTACAATGTATATTGGATACGAGGGGTATTACAAGTTTTTAAACTGATCCCTAGATAACACTCGGTATGAACACAGTTCTGTCCATGATATAAAAACTTTGTCAATTTATATACAACGCAACGAAACTAGTCTCTGAAAACATACAATGAAAATGTAACACGACAAACATAAACATTAATGACATTTGGGATTACGTATCGTATTACAACACCACGACTAGCTATTGCTAGATATCTTAGCTTTCGGATATTTCCTGACAGTAAAAAAATACTGAACCACCCGAGAATCCAGTAAGGTAATTAAGTTTCTAGCAATAAGATTAATTTGGTAAGGGACATTGAAAATGTATGCTAAAATAAAATAAAAAACCAGCCTGTAACTGGTCCACTGCAGGGCAAAGGCCTCTTTTCATAAAGAGAGCATAAATCATCATGCTAGCTCACTGCGTTGGCGATTTCAGACTGTTACATCCAGGTTTCCTCACGATGTTTTCCTTTACCGTTAGTCAGTGGTATCTCAGATTAATTTTATTAAGACAGTACATAATTATAATATTGAAAAAGTCACATTGGTAGAAGCTTGGTTCCAACCCACATCCATGTGCTGGTTGAACGGGTTCGTAATCAATGCGCCACCACAACATTTAATAAAAATTAATAATAATAATAGTAACATCTTCTCTAGTTAATTTTACTTGTACTAAAATCCATATCTACAGTTTATATAATTATGTACAGTGAGGAACGTTTAACCCAGAATAACAATGTGTTAACTAAACGCGTCGTATGAGTCCACCTAACTGTACCTACTAGAAAATAAGCAAAAACATTTTCGGCTAAACACCTTCTTTCATTTGCACTCACTACAATTACGTAGGCCTCCCGGTCTACACAACAACATCTTGGTGCTCGAACCGTACCAGCCCGTACAAATGTATAAATAAGATTTTGTACCACAATGCTCAGTAACATGAATAATGCCAGTAATAAAACGTTAGCTTCTTTTAACTAAAGTACCCAATCGCTTGTTCAACTTAATTTCATGAATAAATTTACGCTAAACACACGCATTCCTTTAGGCGAGTAGGTACACCACAATCAAGAGAGTCCCATACAATACGAGGGGAAAATATCACACTACAATATTATATTTTATTTTGTTCCCACCCAAATGATCCACCACCACCACCACCACCGCCTATAGATACTTCAATACCAGAAGCATTGCATTGCAGGGGGATTGGGCCTCCGGTTCAATTCACTCAACTTCATGAAATACTGCAATGTACCGTTATTTCACGCCAATTTTATGTGAAGGGGTGGTATCACCTTGGTCGAGCCGGTCCTTTTGTGGTAAAACCAGCGGTTATTGTAACCTATGGAGGTTTGCAACACCAGGGGTATCACTTGCTTTAGTCACCGTACGGAACACTACAACAGGAATACCGTTATTCCACGCCTTCTTCTACTTATCTTGTGGTAATGAACAACCAGGCCTCTGATATAGCTTTACATTATACTGAATAATCTCTAAGGTGTACGTAAGGTTTCCTTACGATGTATTTTTTTTCAATGTTTAATTTTACGCCGATATTGTGTAAGATAAATAGTAGAATCTACTACCCATTTCAAGCCAGTCCATTCATATAATTATGTATATTAAAAGTTACTTAAGACGAGGTATACTAGTGTACCTACATTTTTGAAGGCTGTACAGTTACATGAAAACTAAGTTTATATATTCTAAAGTACATACTCAAGGATATGGAAATCTTAAGATTCTGAAAATGTTCAGAGTATGTGTAACATGTCACAAGTATGGGAACTGGAAGTGACAGCTTAATGTGTTTACTGAGACACGAAAGTGTTTTAATGTGTTTATCTATTCGAACAGTTATCAAATATTTAAGAACCTAAAAAATAAAAATGTAAGTATCATGTATTCAAACTTAATATGGTTTACAAAAAGTATTTGTTCTCAATATCTTTTGTTCGCTTTTGTACAATCACTCGAACTAGCTGTAGTTGGAATAGTGGGGAAAATATAGTGTCTTATAGATAAAACGCTACAACAAAGATTGTAGCACGAAATAGAGCAATATGATCGTACTGATCAATATCGTTGCTTAGATTTTATCGTTGTTTTAGATATCGTTATGTTAAGAGAAATGTCGTTAATGTACAAAAATGTAATTAACATAATATTATACAAACAAAAACTATATATATATAACCTATATTTCGCCTATATTTCTCTACGCGTTAGCCAATATTGACACTCGCGTAATTGTTAAGGCACGAGAGACAGCAACTGTCTATGAGGCGTCAATTACAACGCGGCGATTTGGAATAAATCATCTATAAGCATTGACGTCATCAGGCTGCCGTGTTGCCGCGAGAATTATGTCTCTAACAGCCAGTGTCACATCGGTCGACTCGGTGGTAACGATACTGTCAGTCCGCGAACAAACATGTCATGTACAATGAAATCTTTATTCATGAGATGTACCGATTTATTTTGTGGTGGAACACTGGTACCTACTCGTATTTAGGTGCGATAAAAATGTTACCACAGCTTTTAGGGTCGGTTGTAATGTATTTGTAAGTGGTTTATTATTATTATTTATTTCGAGAGTAAAGATATAGACAAACAATAAAACAATATTGTTGTAGAAATAATTTTGACAAGGAACTATTGTTTATTGATTTTAGACCTGTAAGTACGCCATCAAAATATACATAATCGAGCATTTGTATGAATAAAATTGTTTTTATGACAGCCATTGGCTGTTTTTATTGGAACATTAAATATACATCCAGTCGTCCAGCTGAAACAAATTGTTTTCTTTCTATTTTATGATATGATCAACCATTTTCTAAGTTTTCAAGAGCTAAGGCGTAATAATACTGAAATTGAATTACAAAGACTTGTTTAAATTACAGAACAAGTTTAAGATTACATAAATATTTAGATTGATTACTCTATCTAGTTCGGTTGCTTGTTTTCAAACTTTACGTGAAATATTAAAGTTGTAGGAAATTCTTGCTGTTGATCTAATACAAAAGTAAAAAATAATAATAGCGTTTGAGGCAATAAGGCCTGAAGGCTTTAATTTTCTTTGTGTACTGCCGACGAGTGTACCTAATACGCTAGAGATAAGTAAACTTTTGCGGTAAACACGCTCGCCGACGTGTCTTGCTATGCGTAAAATTGCTTCATCTCGCTAAAATAATTGCGCAAAGTTTTAGTTATTGCTTTTGTTATATTTTATTAGATATGTTGTTTGTTTCTTGAAAGATTTTAAGTGATATCAAATAAATAAATCTATTTATAACAAATCTTTTTGTAATTCAAGCCAGATAATACGAATCTTTCTTTATTGAAAGACATATTGTATCTAGACTTTTAGAACATATGTAAATTAAGAAATTACTACCATTAGGAACGGAATCTGTTTGTATACTCCGAACCTTATTCTGAATATTCAATAACAATGAAATTACCTACTTGTTATTGAATATTCAGAATCTGATTAGCCTTTGAAGCTGTCTGTCGATCGATCCAATAGTGTAAACAAACTATTGAATTAGGTTTGTGACACGTGAGCGAAGCCTCCAAGAACATCATCTGCCTACATGAGCAATAATAATAATCTAAACAGATCGATAGGTTAACATAATATTCCCTATATTTAACCTTGTTACTTGTTAAGGTACAAAATTTCAACACTTATCGTATAAAATTGTAATTTATTTCCTATTAAACATTCCCATCTTATATTTAGGACCTCCCAAAATAGATGTGTGCCCAATTAGAGTAAATTTTTCTCATTCCGTGCTCAATCATTTCAGGGTCTTTGAGCATAATTTTCAGTTTAGTCTGACATTCATAATCGTCTCCGTATAGTAAGCAGTTTCATAACCTTGTTCAGAGTACCTCTGACTTTTCGAAAATGATGTGCGTAACATAAATTGATTATCATCTGCTCCTTGCCTCAGAAACCACTTTGTTGGGGCCGGCTGTTTTGCAGAACTTTGACAATCGATGTAGGGAGTCAGTACCCTTATAAAATCCTTACAACTGATCTTACTAACAAACGTTACTAAAAACGTATCCCGTTGGGTTGCGGGGATCCGATATGCCATCGCTCCGTAAAAAATTGATATTCAGCTGCTTCTAGTTTGATTCGAAGCTGACCAAATTTTGGGAATAATAAGGCTAGGAGGATGATGATGATTCATATTGGTCTCCGCTATTGATTTTACATCCGGCACCAATCAGTTTGACTTCCGGTTCACTTTAATTAAAGGGCACAGACGAAGTAGGCGCCCACTGAGGTTAAGTTTTTGTAGCACTCTTCAAAGAGTTTCCGTTAATTAGGGTCCCATGTAAACAAAGGACGATGAGGCGAAGTAGATGGCATCGGCGTCGTAGCAATCTGTCTCAATGAACGAGCTGGGCGATATAAATGTAGAGGCTCTACTTAAGTACAACCATATATTCTTTTAAGCACAAGTGTTACTATACTAAAGTTACTTTAAAAGTGTTCGGAATCGCAATCCAAATTTAAGAGCTTAGCTGTTTGTAACGATGTTTTTTAATCGTACCGGCTTCGAAAAAGTTTCGACGTGATTTAATGTATGTAGGTTTATCTGCCCTTATTTTGGCTACACATCAAACAGAGTGCCATCAAATATTCTGTGTAAACAAAGCGTCCATAAAATATGTACTAAGCTTGAAGCTCGCCGCGGCATCTAGTTTATGCATAAAATTTTATTTGGCGAGTGAGGATTGATAATGCGCGCAGATACCGTGAAATATGGCGAGGAAAGCTGGAAGTTTTTGAAGTTTTATGGCACTGGCAAAGAAATGAGAAGAACCATATCTCATTTACCTAGTATCTCTTACCGTAAATTATCGTTGTTTACATATTCTGTATTCATATTATTATGTAAATAACGATTTTACTTAGAACTTAGTAATATGTGTAAAATGTGTACATCTAACTACAAAATGTACCTTTATATTATTAAAGAGTTAAATAAATGAAATCTGAAACTTTAATTTGAAGCTTCTTTCAAATTAAAAAAATGTAGCTACGATATTCGGGTCAGTTTTTTATTCCGCGACCAATTTTAATTTGATTTAGCACTCTGAATTTATTTGAAGTTATAAAATATTTTAGGATTGATTTTTGTGACGTAGGTTGATTTAAAGTGCTGTTATTTATTTGATTCTGTGTATTACTCCCGTTGCCGCCTTTTTCTGGAAGCTAGAGCTTTTAAATGCAGTGCCAGAGCGAGATTTGTAGCCTCGCAACCTTGGTAGTAACATAACTTTGCTTTTACACCTAGATCCAACTTAGGCATACATGGTTGAACTGCGCTCGAACGTAAGAATATACGATAAGCCTTTGTTTTCTTGGCTTTTCAGGATAGAATTTTCAGCATGGTATTTCTTCCTGTTGTTTAAACGTCGTTATATCTATTATTATATTTTTGTAGGGAGCAATTTATTGTTTAGTGAGAATTTTTTGTGAGTGTACTTAAGAGGCTGACTTATTCATCTTATGGACAAAAGCCTCGACAAATAAATACTTAGATAAAAAAAAAATTTTTGTTTTTTTTTTTGTCATTTAAGGAAATAGCTTCAAAATGACCCTCCGTGCCAAATTATTGTCATATGAATCAAAGTGTGAAGATAAAAATATTATTTTAATTCTAATATCAATATTTTTATCATTTTGATATTTCAAGTAGTAGGAAAAAAAGAACTAAAAAAAAATTGCTACTGGAAATAGTAGCAAATTTTTTTTTTATTAATTAAATTAAGATTATATATATAGCATTAATATGATTATACGACCCATAAAGACGTAACATAATTTTTATTAAATTAAAATACTTAATAGCGTAACATAAATTTAGTGTTGCGGTTAACTTTGAAATATCCAATATAAAAACATTAAAGTTCATTATAATTATTATAGAAAGAGAAATCAATTACGAGCAGGATTTTAATCTATAAACCTACCTACTAGTAAAGCATGCAAGATCTGGGGGTTACTCTTGACCACAAACCCAATTCATATAATAAAAAGAAATCTATTTCCGACTATAATAAAAAGAAGAAGACCAGATTTTGCATTGTTAAAAGTAGAATTGCGATGCTTCGAGCTACAAACTTCAAGCCGTAGTTAAAAAGTAACCCCCTAGAAGCTGCAAGATTTATTAATCGAAATCTCTGCGCAAACGAACGAAATCTTTGAGGCAACTCAAAGGATCCGGTTTTAAGTGGATTCGTACTCGGATCTACCTCGATGAAAACACTTTATTGACGTTGTATGTGGTTTCATTAAAACTGAAGACAAAGCATCTCGATAAAATATACAAGGAATTAATTTTTGTTGCTTCAAATTTGGTCTTTGAGTACAACTAGGACCAAAATCATATTCCTTTTATGAGACGGTAACTTTTGTCAGCTGTGTACTGTTTTAGGCTGGAGCACGTCAACTTTATGATATCATTAAGAGACTAAGGGGTAGGGTAGGGTAATTTTGTTTGAGCAGTGGCATCGTTATTTTTCCGCTAGTACTTATATTTATTATTAGATACCATATATTATTATAGTAAAATAAATATTACAAAATTTTATATTATTAAACTGTACGCGGTACAGATTTGTGACTGTCCATTATTAGATGTATCAAGCTGCCTGTGGATCTACCTACTTGAAATGAAATAATGAAAATAATTCGATAAATAATTTTTGAAGAAGAACTTCCAGAAATTACAGTAAATTATTTTTTGCAGAATTTAGACTTAGCTATTTTGGTGAATTTTTTTTCATGTTATAGCACATGATAGCTTATAAATATAATTATTTAATAAGAAAATTTGAAAAAACAACTGATACGGATGGGATTTGAACCCACGATCTTCGACGTCGAAGCTATTTAGCTATTTTTGTGATTTTTTTTACATGTTATAGCACATGATAGCTTATTAAATAATTATAGACTTAGCTAGTTTGTATCCGTTTTTGTCCCCGTAAATCCCGATATTGTAAATTTCGTCGAAATCGTTAAACAAAAACCATTTTCAAGAACCCGATTGCAAATAAATAATGTATAATAATTGTTGCTCGCTTATTAGTATTCTATTAATATACTAGGAGAATAAATATTCATTAATTAGGCCGAATATTGTAATAAGAACAATAAATTGCAAAGCTAACTTATTAGCCCTCAACATAATCTTGCGTTCCATCAACAAAAGGGGAGCTGCTATTCTCATATACTTGGTATAAAACGACCGCACCCCAAAGATATTATCCCAAAAGTCTGGTGTTCGTGAAAATTTATTCAGCAACCCTTTACAGGGTTAAAGCTACGGAGCCACGGATGTGTATTACCACGTTAGCTTCCTGCTAGATGGGATTTCCGAATTGTGGCACGAATCATATTAAATTCAACATTATAACTATAAAATATTTAATGTAAACTTTGTTGTTTTAAATGTCTGTGAATAAAATGTTAATGTTTTCAATATTACGAGCTATGATTATGTCAGTAGTAATAATGTTGTGATTTAAAACAATGCAGATTTAAAATATTTTCTGAACCACAAATTCCATAGACATTCATATTACAAGAAATATGTGAATCTTTCTCCTCCTTATTATAAACACGTGTCTTTTACTTAAAGGTTTTCTGATAGAGAACTTCAGCTTGAAGTTAAGCTCGCCTTTGTATTGTAATTTTAAAGATCTGTGGGTTTTTGTGTACAATAAAGAATGAGAATACATTCATACTGGAGTTATGAATCTAAAAATATGTGTGCTTGTTTGTTTCTTCTTGACGCCTCAACTACTGGACTGATTTTAATCAAATTTGGCATTGATCTTAACCACAACCCGAAAAGACGTAATAATTATTTGTTTTTTGAAACCGCCGAGATTCCATCAAGGCTAAAAACTAGATCTATGCTCGCGAAGCCGTGAGCTGAAGCTGAATTATTAATTCATCATTAATTCGTTTAAAAAAATGATATACGAAAGACTTATACAACTTCCCTTCATGTAGCAGGGATAGCCTGGTGGACTGGATGACCATTAGACTGTCAAGTTGCAGGTCGGAACCCACCGACTTTCAAAATTATGTGTATTACAAATTAATTCTATTTTCTTTTTTTTTTAAAGGTATAGGAAAAGATATTGAGGAAACACACGGTGCTATGCCACTCCCTACTGGTCAAATTTCTTTGTCCAAAGTGAAGTTTTTTACCAATAACGAAATTATAGACATATAGCATTTGATATTTGAACCACGAGAAATTTGTCAAAGGTATAAAGGCATGTTAGAGGCCAACTGCCAGCTTAAACTCTGACACAAGGTTCTTCATCAACCATACTATAAAAAAGAAAAGTTTCCACTAGATAACTTTTACAGCTCGCTATAAAGATCTTGAAATTTATTCTATGTCCTTCTTTCTTTCCGGGATCAGCGTAGTCGTTTGACTTATCCATAAAGCTAAATGGTGTTAAGCAGGAATAATGTTGTTAGAGTGAATGGCTTAGAGCCGTCGAGAAAAGTTGCATAATGCAATTGCATAGACAACGGAGCCCGTTAAAATGTATGCGTTTTATGCTACGTGTATTTTCTTTAGAAGCGCGAATAGAAAAAAAGTTCGTCATGTTTATGTATTATGTATTATACATATAAACATGTATATGTATAATCTGTACTATTATATATAGTCGTGATATATATAGTCGTGATAGCCTAGTGGTGTTGACCGTTGACTGGCAAGTCAGAGGTCTCAGGTTCGAACCCTAGGCGCGCACCTCTGACTTTTCGTAAGTTATGTGCGTTTTATAAATTAATTATCACTTACTCCGTGCCTCGGAAAGCACGTAAAGCTGTTGGCCCTGCGCCTGATCTCTCTCCGGTCGTGTCGGATTGCCGTCCCATCGGACTATGAGAGTGAGGGAATAGAGAGTGCACCTGTGTTTACGCAAGCATTTGTGCACTATAATATCTCCCGCGTCGATGGCTAATCTCCGTTGGGATTGGCCGCTGTGACCGAAATTCGGTCAGGAGGACATTATTATTATTACTATTATATAGGGTTAAATGAAATTAGTTAGCGATACTTCACAGGGATATTAGGTATCGATCATAGATTCCATAAACAAATAAAAAATAAATGTAATAAAATAAAATATATTCCATTTTGTGCGGTTTTGGCACCTAGCATTGAACAGAATTAAAAATATTTTATTTTAGTCTATTTTTAGCTCCTACTTCTGTCCTCCTAATGTCTCTATACTGTAACTAATGTTTATTGATGTAATGTACTAGTTACTGTTAGGACTTTTATTAGAAAACCTTGATTTGTGTTGTCATCTTATAATTAATTAGCTTTTCAGTCGAAAACTTTACGGCTAACGTATTGTTCGAATAACAAACTAACAAGTTAATGTTATAATGGTTAAAGTGCTACGTATAATAATTTATTTTAGTAGATTGACATGTTGTGTTATAATGACTAGTGCTTTTTGCTTTGACAATGGATTAAAAAACTATAGTGTATTTTAGTTAAAGTCAATTATGTTTGCTTTGTATAGCAAATTATGTTGCCACCATTCATTTGGTTTAAATTAGAACTAGGTATCTGAGTTCTATAGGAAAAAAATATGTATTTTTTGTGAATAAAATCCGTAATCGATCGATCCGTAAATCCGCAATCCGATTTTGTTTACATAACCGTCTCGCATACCCCGAGCGAAACGGTATGCATAAGGCACGTTTTCCCTTTATAAAAAAAAACAAGTGACCATCATCGTCGACCGCATCGATTACTATCATGTTATAGTGGTCCAACGCAAGCCTATCAATTAGGTATAAAACATTAAATAGAATGAATAAATAAATAGAATATAAAAATAATAAGAATAAAAATAGAATAAATCAATTACAAATAAATTAAATAGAACATTTGCGTTGATAGCAATCGCAAGATATACTGGAACTATCTGCACGTAACATAATGACATGTCTCAAATCTATAATTTATAAATTGACACTTGAATCCAACGGAATTTCACAGATAAGACTTCTTAAATAGCAGATAATATTATGATAGGTACCTACATTAGAGCGACGCCATTCTTGATATTTCCTTGGAATAAATAATAAAGTATTGTTTTTCCTTAAAGGTATGATAAATTGCGTACTTTATCTTATTGTTCTCAATTTTAAAAGCTTTTATTTTTATACCCGTAATAATTCTTTCTTTGAGACACAAACATTAAATAATATATGTAGCTTCGTTTCCGACTACAGAAATAAACGCTAATAAACGTTTATTTCGCGCGTTTTAACAATTCATAAGATAAATTAAATAAATTGAAATGCAAATACTAATGCTTCGTTAATAGCTCAATGCAGAAACGAAACTCGTAACAATATTTCGTAAATATTTGTTTAACTTCCAGTAAGCCGTGGCGGGACTCGTTAACTCAAAATTAATATGTCAGCCTGTTACATCCGCGGGCTGTGTACCGTTTTATATGAAGGCGATAAAGTTTCCTTCACGCTAATTAAACTTACTACATTATAAAGTGGAGGCACTCGAAGCCCTAATACCGCGGTATTTCTCACCAAGGTTAAGTGGTGATCATTTGTGGCATTTCACTAAGGGAGCTCCATTTTTGGAAGGGAAGTAATGTCTAGGAAACGGCGCGCATCACGTTTGATGCGCAACGCAACATGTTGATAACAAATGATTGTTACCAGTTGATACAACAATACAACTACAAAAAATAAAATAAAAATATACGCAAGTTATTCGTTTAAAAGTGGTTTCATTTCATTATAATACAACTGAACATGTCACAACTGTGTAAAAACAAAAGGTAGGTATCTTCATTAAACGTTGCGGGACATTTGTTCTTAATCAGTAAATGGCTCTGGTTAACATGTTACTAATAAAACTGTTTCCCTGTCCGAATTTCGGAGATTAACTAGCTAATCCCCGTTGCAAAGGCATGAGAAGAGGTCTCATACAGAGAAGGATCGAGCATTATTCATCACGCTAGCGTGCCCTGCGGGAAACCCTGAATCTGATCTGATCTGTTTCGAAACCAATGCACTACCACGATGTTATGTGTACGTCTATAAGCAAGAGAATAAACGCTATTAATATAACTGATGACAAATAAACTATTAGTTTGAACTAGCTAAGGAAAGTTCTGGCACATTGATTGCGGAGGAAGGAATGACTAGTTCTAAAGTCAATGCATACTGAAACGAACGATAGCTATGTCATCGTTTATCATCGGTCACTCCAGTTAAATTGCTGAAGGGTTAATAACAAGATGGCGGCCGCAAGCTGTAATTTAAATTGGAGGCCTTTGAATCCAGAAACTCAAATAAAATCTACATATTTAACCCTAAAAGTCTAACAATTGAATATTTTAGAATATAGATACTGTTGCTTAGTATTCAAACCTAATTTATGAAAACATAACTTATTTCAATTTTCATATTTTCACCAGCATTTAAAAGTACATACACAGCAAAAATACACAGAAAATACCATAAAAATACGCTTGTTTTGGTACACTCAGCTACACATTAAGCTATAGATTCCCAGTATAAGCTGACATCTTGTTGTACGAAGAGCCTATAGAATGTGAGGTCAGTTCATACTGGTTTTTATAGCTTGATGTGTAGCCGTGAGTACTAAAATCGATGCGGAATCCATAAAAACGTAAAACCAATTACGGTACAAAACGTTTACGTGGCGTATCTGGATAATAAAGATTGGCATAATACATAGGTACTAACAGTTACCACTATATAACCTCCACGGTCGGCGGGCAAGCTATTTAGGCTAAGTTTACACTGATTTTCGCTTTTAAACAGCTCCAAGCTGCCTAATGATATTCTTTAACAATGGAAGGGTTATAATGATTATTGTCAAAAGAAAGTATTATTTATTTTAGATTAACTTTTGTCAACGAAGCGAAACGCTTCTGTTAAAGGCCAATGGAAGGAAAAGATCGATTGTTTAAATATTGTCACTTAATAAAATCATGTTATAGGAGCGGTCAATACACAAATACTATCGAGGAACATTCAAAGCACAAGCCGCAGGCGAGGGATATAATGGCCCAGCGTTAGTAATCATTGTCGTACCGCCGCGCTGGAGTGACATACAATGCTTTTCATACGTACAATGTATGTAAATAAACTACAAAAATGGCGGGTTCGTATCACCCTAGGGTCGTATTTAGATTACTGCCAGCTTAATAACTATTTACGAGCAAGATGAAAAATAAACATTACTATCTTTTTTCCGCGGCTTCGTCCCCGTACTTTCTATTTATTTCTGGAATAAAAAATATCCTATGTTACTCACACCATAAAATATATCTGTCTAAAAAATCACATCGTGGTCCGTTACATTGATCTATGCTCTACTATATATGCTATGTGAAAGATTGAAAAACAAACACACTTTGGCATTTATAGAACTATAAAAACTCGTTAAAAGGTTTGGATTACTGAATATACACACTTATTTTAAACAGCACTTTACTTGAGGAAAAAACAATAGGAAGTTATTTCCAATCGTTTTACCCACTATTACTTAAACTAAAAAAAAAAGAAAAAAATCAAGGGCAAGCGTATCCCGGATCATATTTTAAAATTTACGTTTTTAAAATACGGATGAAAACCTATATTCTATCTACAATTGAAGAGTAAACAGTGTTATACAGACACTCTATTTTAGAACACTGGAATATTGAAATCGTGAAACTATGTCTCAAAAATAAAAAAATACTAAATCATTACTTATTGAAAACTCCACTAGTTCATTTGAAAACTTTACTTATGTAAAATAGATGCAGCCAGTTTTGCTTACCAAGCAATTTATGTTAGACTTCAATATCGTTTGAATTTGACTTGGAATCATAAAGTGAAATCTGCGAGCTTTGAGGTCAGATGTACGTTCCTTTAAATTTAATTTCATTCGGGGATTCCAATGTAATAAAAATCTTAAAATAAAATCTTACCTATTTACGCCAACTGATTTATTTCGATCTAATCGGGTTACATACCTGAAAATAAACATTTAGATTAGAAAAGTAATTAATTGTGATAATGTAGGCGTGATTAGAATGATTAATTTATAAGTAAAAAAAAAGATAAATGACTTTAAATTTTAAAAATCTAAATAGGAATCTAAATATAATATTTTTTTAAGGAAAATTGATGTTGGACTTATATCACTAGTGTTGCTATGTATTGTGATTTGTGCAAAACGGTTCCAAAGTGGTATCCATTTTGTCTATGGTATAAAATTATAATATAATTTATTTTTTTTATTTTAATGTAATACAAAAATTATAATAAATATGAATGCCATAATATCAATCATCAAAAATACACGACATTAGTTAGTCTTCCTCTCTCCTAATAGACAGTACCTATGCATTAAATCTGTGTAAAATTGGAATGCATGTCAAAAATGTATGTGTAAATAAAACCTAAAAGTTAAAAATTGTATTGTATTACCTACTTTATAACTTGATTTTATATAATTTGGAGTTTATTATAATTTAGAGTTTATATAATTGTAAGTAAATTTACTTTGCTGTGCCCAAACCGGGTCCATAATGATACTTTTTAAATGTTACCATCTACTATACACATTGTGGAATTGCAAATAAAGTATATGAATATGAATATGAATATAAAAAAAGTTTGCTCTGTTTTTTTTTAAACGATTTTTACCTAGCTTATGATTTTTTTTGGTGCACAGTTTTAGTTTGATTCACGTTTTTGTATATTTTTGAAACAGACGTAGCCTACCTAATAATAATACCTAGGATTTAATAAAGATGATTAACACAGGGGATTACCTTTTCGTTTCGTTAATCTCATTGCGTTTCCAATATTGGGTTTTACAGCCAACTAATGCTAATGGACAAAATTCAATTAGAATTTCGGAAAACCTATTAATTCACGCGGCCCTTCAGCTCGTTTATATAAAAGAGTACCGCTTTTGGATCATTGAACTAATTCGATTTATACTAAGAAGATTTGTATTTAGAAGAACTTATTAGTTGCGCTGTTGATACGGATTTATTAATCATTTTGAATGAATAAACCGTTAACGGATTAACGCGTTATATTCGATCGAACCTAGAAAAATTAAAAAAAAAAATTGTATCTGTACAAAATAGTAGTTTTAAAGGGTTAGTTATAATTTGATAGATTTTAGTAATTTATATTCAGGATCGGCACGTAGTAGGTTGAAGTTTTTATAGCTCGATAGAATTCCCCAGGCAACAATGTTCCATCCAAAGTAACGGGTAACAATAATATACAGTAAATGTTTAGAGTAGCGTACTCAACAGTAGTTTGTAAGCCCGAAGCGATTCAACCCGCTATGGGGTTCCAACCGTTCCTATCGTAAACGATCGGCCATTTTATTTTTCTTTAATTTTCAGGATTGGCGTAGAAACTTTTACTGCAAAATCTACTAAACGATTCTTATTTTTCAATTTACTTTCTTAATCTAGGTTTCTGGAAAATAAAGTCGTAAAACTGGATACTGGATTAAAATGTGTTTACATTGGTACAGTTACAAAGCAGCTAGGTGGCAACGCTTTGGATTAAAATACTGGATCAAGTCAGCCTTTGTACCAAACCAAACCTTGGTTAGAGTATTACTTGAAAATTGTGTGTGTGTAGTGTTAGTTCAACTAAATAAGTCCTGAGTTAGATTCTGTAATACGATCCTATGAATATTATTGATTACATCGGGTACTTTGTACAGAGCTTTACCTGTCTATGTCTTGCGGTTGTATTCATTAAACAGAACGAACTGACAAGTCAGACAAAGACTGCCTCAGCGTCTCTGGCATTATACTCAAAACAAGTTGGTAGCTTTGAACCCATAAACATTTGATTAGGCGTACTACATTTTACGATGACGGACGAAATTCCAAGACAAATTTTGACATCCTAATGTATATTGGTAGTAAAGGAGTAATTCGTTTATCGTTGAAGAAATACAGCGTTGCCCACAAAACCTCCGGGACTTTGTATTTATCGCCTGAAGACCTTCGTAAACGGGTGTAGCGTCGGCCATATTTTAATTGCGGTCGCTCGGCCTATTCTCTCGCTTTCAACGGGCCCCATGCGGGATGTTGGCCTGACAGAGGCCGATAAATTGCTCACTTCGGCAGCGACCTACTCCGTATTGTACTGCTAGTAACAAAGCCCATTATCCTTGGCTATAAACTGAGAAATTCTTGTTCAAACACGAAAAATGTACAAACTGACAACGGTTGGTAGCGCAACACTTAGCTTTTTCGAGTCCAGAAAAACTTTTTTATTGAGACTACTATAGATACTCTACTTAAAGTTGGTGATATAATGGGAATGTTGACTACATTTTTAACATATTTTTATTTGAATCTCTTAAAAAAAATTAAAGATTTTATAAATCAAGGATTTAACTATAAGGAAAAAAAATTATTGACTCCCTTTATTTATTTACTTAGATCGAGACAGCACAGCAAACAGATGACGTCACTTTTTTATTTCGATCTCAAAGATTACTTTTTTACACATACATATCTTAATTTTACGGGAAGAGGATAGCAATAATCCCCTCCACAAAATCGTTTTGTTATTTACATGTAGTTTTACTTATAAAGTCCTAATTATAATATCAAATACCTATATATACTTTTTAACAGCAGGCAATCAGGCAACTATACTTCTACTTATTTTCAGTGAAAACTACAGACATAACCCTCTTTGGGTTCTATATTAAAATAATATATAATATATATAATATAATATATAATATAATATAAAAATATAATTTGTTTTTCTATGTCGATAAGGTCGAAATTCATGACTAGAAAACTGAACGACATCCTAGCAATTATGGAAATGTTATTTAATAATCTACAATGGACGTTAATTAATTCATTACAATATTGGACCAAATTGAATTATGAGACTGTTATAGAATCTGATTTTGTAATATCAAATTAAAATATTCAGTTGTCTAAGGCTTTATATATATATATATATATAAGTCTTATTATATTATGTATCACAAATGTTAAAGTTTGCGTATTTGTTAATATCAATCACGCTTAAACGGCTGTACGAATTTGGATGACATTGGGTATACATCGATATAAGTAGTTTTGTCCCCGATTAAAATGTAAGTTTTTTTTTATCCTCAAATACTGCGGAAACTACAGCGTTACACCCGCAACCTAAAAGGGGGTTGTTAAACATGAGTTTAACAACAATGAGTTTAATGATGACATTATGAACAACTTTTATTATGGGACCAACCTTGAAACCGCAAAAAATCAGCTGTTCCATACATTTATGTTCACATAACTCAACAAAATGTATGGAACAGCTGTTTTAAAGTTTAATTCGCTTTCTAAAGTGAATGAAATTTTTAGGCGACAAATTAAATAACATAAACATAAAATCCATTCATAATAACTAACAAATATATTAAAACATTCATACAAAAGTAAGTACAGGTCACAATGGTTTTAACTCTCAGGTATTATTTTATAAAAAAGAGAATTATCACATAAAGATGAAATGAGACGTGTGGTCTCGTTGCTACATTTGTCGCCCAGGACCCATGAACTACAAAACAATTCTACAGAAGGTTAATTTAGAACATTTAAAATTAATGGTCTACAGGCTGCAGCTGTGCCCGTGAGTGGTGGATTAATTTCACCAAAAATTGCTTTTTTTTTCTAGAGAATATCTAGACACGCGGCAGCGTGTCAAGCCAAGTTCAAGCATTGGCTAGCCAGCGCCGAGTGTAATATTACACGAACCATTTGGTGCCACTTTTGACCCTTCTATAACTCAAAACCTCTTTAACGTAAACACATAAAACTACGTGTGTTTAATTATATCCATAAGGACATGTAGAAGCTCAAATTTCATAAAGCTAGCTCCAACGGTTACAAAAATATGAAGGTCCAAAAATCGTAAATTTTAGTAATGACTGACTTATAGTACCTAATTGTAACCTACTTCCAGATGACCTAGAAGGATGAAATTTGGAATCCAGCTTGGAAATTGCGTGTAAGCGAAGGAAAAAATCAAAAAATAGAAAAAAATCAAAAAAAAAAAAAATAAGTGGTGTCCCCATACAAAAAACTTGTAATACGGGCAAAACAACAATTATACACAGAACAGAAGTAAATCTATATAAAAACTCTCCCGAGCAACACATAATAAACATAGGCAACGCTTACGAATACCGATTCAGTGTAGTATTTATTGTTTTATTATAATTATTTATATTCATCATGCTTCTTTCTCAACGATGAAATAAGTGTAGTTTTCTTTACAAAAAGTTATGATATCCCATCAAAAACATAAATGTAAAATGAGAGCCAAGTTCAATATATGCCTTGGTTGATGACTTCAACGACAAAAGGAGTGATATCTAAATGGGTGCCAATTTCAATGGTCAGTCCTGAAATTTATTTACAACATAAAATATTTTATAATAACTTAAAATAATATTGCTTCTTATAACTTAGGATAATATATTGTAGCTTAAAGTCTGACTTGGCTAGTTTTCATATACGATTTTTTGTTAAACTACTCTTGGGGGTTAAAGTTCGGAAAACCCTTTCTTAAACTACTTCTACCTTATAAATTTAACAACATTTCAAAATTTCAACTTTCTAGCTTAAGTGGTTTGGGCTGGGCGGTGAAGCTGATGAGTCAGGCAGTTAGTCGGAACATTGCAGAACATATAGATACAGATAGAT
Source organism: Protodeltote pygarga (assembly GCA_936450705.2). NCBI lineage: Eukaryota > Metazoa > Arthropoda > Insecta > Lepidoptera > Noctuidae > Protodeltote > Protodeltote pygarga. The sequence goes on along the minus strand of OW388249.2, from coordinate 4,487,742 downwards.
ATATAGTAGAATATATTATATAGAAAAAATCGTATACGAAAACTAGTCAGGTCAGACCTTAAGCTACAATATATTATCCTAAGTTATAAGAAGCAATATTATTTTAAGTTATTATAAAATATTTTATGTTGTAAATAAATTTCAGGACTGACCATTGAAATTGGCACCCATTTAGATATTACTCCTTTTGTCGTTGAAGTCATCAACCAAGGCATATATTGAACTTGGCTCTCATTTTACATTTATGTTTTTGATGGGATTTTGTTTTTCACCAGAAGACAACCGTGGCCTTTTTGCTACTGTTACTACCTACTTACAATAATAAGTACAATAGTAAAGTAATAGTTCCTGCACATCGACTAAAAGGGTTGGTTTACATACAACCATCGTTATTTTCCATTCAGTTTGATTACTTGAAGCAGTATTATGTTTAATTATTTAATAAGAAAATTTGAAAAAACAACTGATACGGATGGGATTCGAACCCACGATCTTCGACATACCGTGTCGACGCTCTAACCGCTGAGCCACCGTATCCCATCGGCACCAATCAAAATTTCAAATCTCTTTAACACGCCTAAGGCGTGTGGCGACATCTATCGGAATACATTACGTATCCCGACTCAGTGCTCTAAACTTTGCAGTTTTAGAAGACACCGATGCGATATTACCAATTTTCTTAATATTTTTGTGAATTTTTTACATGTTATAGCACATGATAGCTTATTAAATATAATTATTTAATAAGAAAATTTGAAAAAACAACTGATACGGATGGGATTCGAACCCACGATCTTCGACATACCGTGTCGACGCTCTAACCGCTGAGCCACCGTATCCCATCGGCACCAATCGAAATTTCAAATCTCTTTAACACGCCTAAGGCGTGTGGCGACATCTATCGGAATACATTACGTATCCCGACTCAGTGCTCTAAACTTTGCAGTTTTAGAAGACACCGATGCGATATTACCAATTTTCTTAATATTTTTGTGAATTTTTTACATGTTATAGCACATGATAGCTTATTAAATATAATTATTTAATAAGAAAATTTGAAAAAACAACTGATACGGATGGGATTCGAACCCACGATCTTCGACATACCGTGTCGACGCTCTAACCGCTGAGCCACCGTATCCCATCGGCACCAATCGAAATTTCAAATCTCTTTAACACGCCTAAGGCGTGTGGCGACATCTATCGGAATACATTACGTATCCCGACTCAGTGCTCTAAACTTTGCAGTTTTAGAAGATACCGATGCGATATTACCAATTTTCTTAATATTTTTGTGAATTTTTTACATGTTATAGCACATGATAGCTTATTAAATATAATTATTTAATAAGAAAATTTGAAAAAACAACTGATACGGATGGGATTCGAACCCACGATCTTCGACATACCGTGTCGACGCTCTAACCGCTGAGCCACCGTATCCCATCGGCAAAGTTTAGAGCACTGAGTCGGGATACGTAATGTATTCCGATAGATGTCGCCACACGCCTTAGGCGTGTTAAAGAGATTTGAAATTTCGATTGGTGCCGATGGGATACGGTGGCTCAGCGGTTAGAGCGTCGACACGGTATGTCGAAGATCGTGGGTTCGAATCCCATCCGTATCAGTTGTTTTTTCAAATTTTCTTATTAAATAATTATATTTAATAAGCTATCATGTAACATGTAAAAAATTCACAAAAATATTAAGAAAATTGGTAATATCGCATCGGTGTCTTCTAAAACTGCAAAGTTTAGAGCACTGAGTCGGGATACGTAATGTATTCCGATAGATGTCGCCACACGCCTTAGGCGTGTTAAAGAGATTTGAAATTTCGATTGGTGCCAATGGGATACGGTGGCTCAGCGGTTAGAGCGTCGACACGGTATGTCGAAGATCGTGGGTTCGAATCCCATCCGTATCAGTTGTTTTTTCAAATTTTCTTATTAAATAATTATATTTAATAAGCTATCATGTGCTATAACATGTAAAAAATTCACAAAAAAGTATTATGTTGTTATTATTTTTAGATAACAAATTTTTTTTTTAATAAAACGATTATTTAGTGTTTGTTGTAACCTGTTAGAGTTTATCAAGCCGCCTTATAAAGCCTCTAACTCGGTTTCACTTTATTAGTATTCAGATTTCATTATTTAATAAGATCGCCAAAGCACGGAGGTGCACAAAATCAAATTCCACAAATGTTCACCCATCCACATATTGACCGCATCAAGCGTTGTTTAACCTATCTCAATAGCCGAATCGTATATAAATGTGAAAATATCGTGTAATAGCAGTGGACTTTCTGTCTTCGCTTTGTGTTTGAGTCGGGCACTCGGTCACGTCGATAAAGATTGAAGCGAAAATGATTATTCATCCCCAGTAATGCATGATTTACGGTACATATTTAATGCGCGGGAATTGAACCATGATTCTATAAACAAGCTTTTATGAAAACGCGTTTATTTGTTTACATATTTTGAATTTTAAAAAAGGTATAATATTTTAGCTTGCAAATCCTTCTTGTCGAGTACTAAACGTAGAACAAAGTTTTGTTTTTGTGTTGGTAAGAACTTTTATAATAAGCTTTAGGAAGTTAAAAAGCAATGTTGGACGGGAAAGTACATTCACAATATTACGAGTATTACGTGCCTATTATAATAACAATAAGACTAAAAATCAACGATCTATTTAATTACAGAGTTCCACATAAAAAAACACAATTACTACCACGGCATCGTTAAACAAGGTTTAATTTTATAACCTAAAACGTAGAAACCTGTTCACTAGACCGTCGAATAATGAATTTAGTTTTAAAATGGTAAGTCGATTTAACCTTGGAACGTTTTTGCTGACACCACGGGAACGCTACCCTCAAGGAACAGCTAACATTCTTAAGTAAGTACACTTGTGACTTACTCGCAATGCGAACTTACTCGTTACATTCTTGTAACCCTATGACTTACTATTGATCGAGTTTCCGTGTCACGACTTCGACGTGAGATCGAAAAGGACTAATGGTCCCGTCTCTAATGGTCGGAACAAATTGACGATTACCTGTTTACGTATTGGCTCGTAGCAAATACGTTGTCTGGCTACAAAGGATGACAAATACGAGACAATATTGAAGGTAGGTAAGTGAGCGTAGCGGTCAGCTACAGTGCTACTACTAAACGTAGGATAAATTGCCTTCATAGTTTTCGAAACACTCGTCGTCGTGAAGCTCTCGTAAAGAAAACAAATTTCCCTAAAAGGTTTTATGGGGTTGTTTTTGACAACAATGAGCTAGTAGAAGCATAATATAGGCATGGTTATCACTTGAATTTAGGAGACCCCGATGCTAAATTCCAATTTATTTTAAATTGGGCAACATTTTAATGGGATTTGTACATCTGGAAATTCTCAGTAGCACGGATGCTATTGTGCCCGGTATAGTGCAACAGGCTGACCCTCTATTAAGTGGAACTAATAATAATAAATGTAACGAAATGTAGGCGTAAAACTCTTCTGCCTTATAATTAGGGAAAATTCAGGCGTGATGTTTTAGTGCAACATCTAATTACTGACAGGATTGGAGTGGTTGTTAAGAAATTCGTCTTCTACATTTGGTGTCATTATTCCCGACCGGGACAAATATATACCTATTTGTATAATATTTGTTCCGGTCTGCAATCTACGATACAGGAGCCATTCCGATGTTTATTAGAGATATACATACGTATAAAAAACAAAACAAACAATGATTGCCTCAATAAAGTCCGTAACCTGTTTGTATAATTTTAAAAATTAAATCAAAATTATAAAAGTTGCTTAGTATAGTTTAGCAGAATTAAGAGAAATAGATACATAATATAATATGAATTATTTGGAAATTATAATAAGAATACAATCATATAAAAACTGTTTTACTTTTTTCCAAAATTTCGCAAATAAAATTGTTGAACTTAAAATTTAAAATGAATATTTTCAAGCGAGTGCGGTTGAACTTTCAATCAGTTTATATTTCAGGGAAAATCCGAAGTAGCACGCATGAAAGCTTTTTGCATATCGATAGCACCGACAGGATTTTCAGAGGCAATACAAAAATATCGAGGCGTCTCTATATTTAGTGGTAACCTAGTTTTTATACGTATATCGTCATTTGCGTCATCATGGTATAAAAAATAGTGAATAGTATAATTTGAAGGCTATACACCGTTTGCAAACGACCTTATTACAAGCTCCCTAGCGCCTATAGGTGGCTTGGCTCGCCACTGTATCAGCAGCAGAAGGTAGGTCGGTTCTTGGCCTATATTTCCTCTCGCTTACTTTTAGGCGTTGTAATATATGCTGTCTTGTTCATCCGTGACGTCACCACGCAACCCCTCCGGAGAGCACGTGTGTGCGTGTGTTGATTATACGCAGCTTGTCTATGTGTGTCGTCTCGTTGATTATGATAGGTCAATTTAATATATTATTTTTTCATCTCGGGAATTTGTGTTGGTAAACAAATTATGGAAGTATTTTTATATTATTGTGAAGTTAATAAGGTTTGAATTTGATATTTTTAAATGATAAAGCGATAGTTACCTTATACACTATATTTTTTTATTACTGCCACACAAATTGACTCCATGCTGCCTGATGGAAAGCAGTCAGTGGAGTCCCATAGTGATGGCCATCGTTTCAGCAGCCAGCAAAGCAATGTGGCATGATAGCCCTCACCTTGACGGCTATAGGTAGGTACTGCTGTGAGTGCTATTGGACCTCCTTCAAAAGCTACGAACCTGCTTGCGCTAAAAGATAGTGCAATGAGTAGCTTCATCTTCTTTTTTATTTTAATGACGTGCGTCACCCTTTTTTTAAATGAAGTGTGTATTCTGATGTGAAATTTTATAATACGAATTAAATAATAAGTCTTCAGTCAACATCAACCAAGACAAGTGTTTTATTTTGTAATACTAAAGTCAGTTGTGGTAACTCCGGGCCCAACAGAGGTCCGAGAGAGCCATAGTACACTATTATTTCTCTTCTTGGAATACTAACATTGAGTTAATGAATACAAACAGTCTTAAGGCTAACATTAATTAAATACAACTGCAATCGAAGGTCGGCTGGGAGCTTAATTACTTAACAAATGCTTTTCCATTTGTATTAGAATAAACGACAGGATTCATTGAAGCTTTAACGGTTCTTAGGTAATTCTGATTGAAAACGTTCGTAGGTTATTGCTTGGTGCGGATGATATTAATATATAGTATATGTATAATATATAAATTAAATTTATTGTACTAAAACAAATTAAAATAATGACAAAGACAACTGTATATGCTATAGTAGAATTTTTTGTATAAGATACGTGCTTCCGCCCGCGGCTTCACGCGCGTGGTATGGACATAAATTATTGTAGTCAACATGTGACGCCATCTATTATCATAAGAACATAATTGTTGTTTTCTTCGGGAATAGTAGGTACTTTTTTCGGAAAGAAAGGTACCCATCTGTACTGTGACTGACTGAATAGCAAAATTTCAGGCAAATATTATATGCAAAATTTCAGGATGGTTATGGTTCAGTGGTTTAGGAGGCCTAATCCCGTAGGCCGGCAATGCATCTGCTTCTAGTGTTGCGAGTGCATAAGGGCAACGGTAATCACACGTGACTAGCCCTTTATATGGTTATCCGACTGTTTGTTTCCCCACTTTAAAAAAAATATGCAATAAAAAAACCATCAGCGTTATATTTTATACTACCACTACACAATGACACCTGATAGATAGATGAAGATGAAAACTGTGTCCTTATGCTGTTTGCATTGTACCCAAAAGAGGTATATTTTATGCAGTGCTGCTAACTATTGAGATGAAGTGAAAATAGATAGATGAAGAATGATGAATACTGTCGCCGTTGCGCTGTTTGCATTGTACTCAAAAGGGGTATATTTTGTACAGTGTCGCCACAATACATATACTTGTCATATCGATGCCAATGAATAAATCCGGTCACATAGTAGTCAGATACGTGATTGCTTTTTGGATTGAAGTTTTGATTAATTTCACACATTTGTATGTGGAGTTGCAAATTGATTAGTCGACAGGTATTGGAATTTGATTTGGCCGATACAATACATTCACTTTTTTTTTTCTATCGATTTATATCAACGGGACAATCCGTCTCAACTCGTCCCATAAATTTAATGACATAGGCCCAATTTCTCCATTCACGTTAAAAACCGAGTTTAATAAAAGTAAGTTGAGCCTTACACAAATTGCAGTTCTGAACTCAATTGAACGCTTGAACCGAGTTTAACTTGAATTGATCGCATTTAGTCAGTGGTGAAATCCGCTCATAAACACACGATTATAGTAATCAAATCAATCAATGTTTTAAAAATTTACTTTCTTGTTTTTTTTTTTAGATATTTGAGACGATTAAATCTTTATATTTCAAACCGAAATCCACTGACTGTTTAAACATCGAATCTCCGAAACTATAAGCCTACAAACTTGAAACTTAGCAGGTAATGCCAACCGTAATGCCAACCGTAATGCCAACCGTAATGCCAACCGTATAATATTATGTAGACCTCCACAAAGAATGGATTAAAAAAAAAACTTATTTTAAGGGGGTAAGCAGAGGGGTTAAAGTTTGATATCTAATGTTCATGATAATATATTCGTAAATCCATTATTATCGGTCTCTATAATTGTACTTAATTAAAATAATTCTACATTATAAATTGCTTAATTAAGTTAAAACGTAAATTATAGAGCAGGTAATATCTAATTAGCATCTACATTATTAATACAGGTTAATGCATAATTAGTGGGGAGTTAATTAAGCTGGTTTTCGGCTCACCTATATCGGATTTGTTAAAGTAATGCCGAGCATACAATGTGATAGAATAAAGGCATGTTTAAGTATAATAGATATTTATTTAAGGCTTAGAATTGCATATCCATAAAAAGTATTATTATTATAATCAATATGTCATAATAACTTCTTTTGTATTGAAATTCCTTTGTAACTAACTACGGCATATGAAGGATTTTGAGTATAACAGTAAATTTATGTATCCAGTTTGATCTTAGTTCAAAAACTACTGTTTGTCTGTCTGTCACAGCAATTTTAACTTGCAAACTATCAATGATAGAAAAATGGAAATTGGCATAAATATACATAATTATAACACCAACAAAGTTATGGAATAATTTTTTTATAAAAAGATTATTTTGAAAGTACCTTCCATACATGAAAAATTGTAATAATAGACCTATTCGTGCTTAATTAAAAAACATTTTTCTAAAAAGTCTCCTCATATAATATAGTCTCAAACTTTCGCGAGCAGTCAACATAATGAAACAACTTTTTAGTCTGCCTGCGACCACGAGTGCTGCAAAGCACTCGAAACGTCAGGATTGTATTATCAAAATAAAAACGCGAGTTATATCCGTTAAAAAGTTGTTTCATTAAGTCTCCTCATACTTTAATGTATTTTATTGTTAAAAATGATTTTTATTTATTTTCACCAATTGACGTACAATATCTCGGAACAAGTTCAACAAATAATAGATATTTTGTCATTTGTTGTCGAAAACATTACAAGAAATACTTGACCCGCAACCGGAGTCGCTTACTTTAACAATTTGTATCGAAGTTGTCTCTCTTGGATCTCGCCCTAATTTAATTTGATAGACTAACAGCATTTTAGCGAAGCCATTTGCTTCCCTTAAATTAACTTAATTTTTCTTTATTTAGTATAGTTTTCTTTGTAAACAATTAGATTTATTTGTAATTAATGTAATTAGTAAATTATTCGCTTCGTTTACCTTAAAATGTTTTCAAAATAATGCTTCTTATTTCTCACGATTTAAACATAAATTTTACGTTGGCCAATTTCAATCTTTGTGATGGTTTTTCGACGAATTTCTGCGTTCAATGAACTGTTTTAGTGTTCAGTCGTAAATATTAAAATTTATGGAACACATAACTTTAGAAAATACATAAAAAGTATGTAGGTACTCATATCAAACGCAGGCGGTATGGCTATCGTAAAGCTTCAAATCTTTTTAATGACGTAAAACTGTGGACTTCAAATATGGCTTGGGCTTCGAAAGAGTCGCGCTTTTATCCGTTTTTGAAGAGAAAAATCCATATCACAATATCAAGGTTGATTGAAATGACATTTCTAAAATAGATTGTGTGGTAGTAAGTACAATATCGGTTTGACGACAAATGTGTAAACCTTTTTTTGTATTTCGTTTTCGCAGTATGATCTTATTCTTTTGATTCTTTGAATCTGTACAAAAAGTGATAGAAAACGTTTACTTATCAACTGAATGTATTAAAAAAACAATTTTGAACAAATATTAATATATTGTATACCTAACTCGGTTAAATATTGACTCTCATAGTTTTTTGATGTCAAACTTAGGCGGTCTAAACGAAGTCTCATTCAAGTTCTGTTTCTATTTTTTTGGTTTACAAATACAAGTTAATACCTACATTGAATTTTGGATTAAATCTTCTCATAGCTAGTATCTACATAAGTACCTTTATATATACAATACTCACGTAGGCGTCGTCAGTTTATGAGAACATCTCTTCTTTTAGTGAATACAAATGCGACGTTGACCTCTTAATTAAGTAACAAAGTTTGTTGGTTTCACTCCCTAACAACCCAGATTAACTTTTAAGAAAATAACGTAATTATCTCAGCAAGACAAAATTTTAATTTCAGCCAGCACTTTGTCAAAGTTAGATCATTAATAACTTCAGTCTGCGATTAATATTAATCAAAGAATATTTGTTGGGTAAGCATTCAAGCTGTGAACTCGTTTATCTATTTGAATAAATGAATTGAGAATGCGGGTCGCAGATGAAAAATCTTCCATTGTTCCTGTATGCAAGATATGAGCGATTGCAGAAATAACTGGGATGAAAATAACCAGCTTCTACGTCGGATAAATTATTCCCATAAGACATAAAATGGTTTGAAACCTAAAATATTTATAGCATTCAAAGAGATAAAATGCTTTTCTGAAAATAAGGACTACTTTTACGTTTATTTTATTTTAACCACAGCATTTTATTACTATTTCCTACTATTACTATTTACTAACCTCTTATTCTAAATTGAAAGCAACAATGTGAATTGCCACTCTTCCTACCATAGACACGAATTTATAGCAAGCTGATAATGAGCTTACAGCTGAAGAGAGACAGTCATTAACGGTGCCATAGACAAACTGTACTTTATTAAGTTTTTTCTACTGTACTCAGCGTGAACAGTTTAATTAGTGCCGTCGCGTTGCAAGTAGTCGTAGAGCTAATAAATAAGTTTATTTTTTTATGGAGTACGTCCGTAGTATTATGTAGACTATATGTATAGATTATATAGACTTTCATGCGGCTTAATATTGATTTACCCCCTTACTTAAACGACCATTACATAAATGACATAAACGACACTTAAGTCAATTGCCATCTCTATTTATTGGTGTGCAAATGATAAGGACAGGTATAATTTAATCAGTGATTAAGTAAGAGTGACATGTTTTTATAAATAAGGCGCTTAGTATCTAGATTTAGATTAAATAGATTACAATAATCAGGTACAATATTGAATATAGAGCAAAGGAATAAGTAATTTTATGAAACTTTAATAAGCGTTTTTTTCGAGTCCATTTTCAAGAGCTTGCTCACGCGATATTGCCTCTTCAGCACGCCTTTGAAAATGGACTCCGCTTGAGTTTGAAACTAGTAGAGCAATCCCAAAATAAATACGAAATGATACTTAAGAAATTAGATTTTTGTTCACATGGTACGGTAATACTATTTCCAAAAACCTTTGAGCCATACTTAACAAAAGGAAGAGCTACTAAATTAAACAGCTAGTGGTTAACAGCCGAATCGCGCGGCGCTACTAAGTCTTAACTTTTCGGAACACAATATTGTTCCGGATCGAGCGGATTTGCGACAATCGTGCACAAAATGAGTTTTCTTGCAACAAAATAGTAAAAAAGGGAACTAACCACAGTGTAGTTACGGAAGCTTTTCATTGGGATTGCTGCCGTTTCCGAAATTGTATGGCATTTTACAATCTACTCAAACTTGTTAGCAATTTCTCTCGCTATATAACAGAATTAGTATTTGTTTTTAGTTTGCATTGTGAGATTTGAACCTTACATTAAACATTCATTCTATTTCATAGGTATCCCTAAGCTTCACACCAAAGATTTGTTTTGGCATAAAGCGAATACTGTCACAGTTGGTTGACTCATGAATAAATGAATCATGTTTCTTTAGTCCGTGTATTTATGAAATTATCTGTCAGGTTACTAAATATTTCTTTACCGGTAGATAAGCATTATAATGCTGCTACAGCAGGGACTAAAACTCGTAAAAATACCAAAACCCAGCCTGTAACCGTCGCACTGCAAGGCGAAACCTTTTCTTATACAGAGAAGGAAAGAGCATTAATCACCTTGCTATCTCACTGCGTGTTGACGATTTCAGACTTCATGATTTTTCCTCACGATGTTTTCTTTCACCGTTAGTCAGTGATGTCTTAGATTAACTAAGGACTTTTTGAATGTCACAGGTACAGTCACGGACTTTAATTGATGAGCCACTTGAACTACTCTTATTTTAGCCGTGTACCTAATGCAAATCGGGTTTAGTCGGCTATGCTCGCTCATACTTCGTTTTTATATTTAATATCTCTGTCATTGAGTGTTTGACAGGCGTGTCATTTGTGTTAAGATAGCTTGTTAGTAGTGTTATATTTTCATGCAATTTCAACCAATACAACTACTACCCAAAGTCATCCAATTGCAGATCTAGCAACCGTAACCTAGCGACAATTATTTAAACGTAGCGATAGTAATGTTATGGACGGAGAAATTATGATTGGTCATTTCGACATCGGAAAAACTCGGACCCACGATTTTATCCGAACGTAGTGTCCAAGATGACGTTCATGACAATTATGTTATCTATTGCACATATACTTATAATTATAAGACGTAACTGCCGCCATCTTAGAAGAATTGATTATGAATTTTACTTATTATTTCTGTTTTGTAATTTATAAAATGTGCAAGCTAAAAAATAGTCAACCTGACAATTATTTCATTTATCAATCAATCAATATTGTTGAACTGACTTAATTAAATATTAATAAAATTAATTCCTGACTATTTCCGATAATTACTGATTTGTCATCTTGTTTACGAGCATGCGGTTTGAGTTCGTGTTTAATCGTGTAATCTCGTGAATGTATAATACTGCAAAATTGAAAAATTTGAAAGTGGCTCATCAATTAAAGTCCGTGACTGTACCTACATGTCATTGAAAAAGTCACGTTGGTACATGCCAGGTTTGAACCCACATCCACGTGCCCGCTTTGTAAAAGCGCGTGACCAATACGCCAGCATGACTCGAAATCGGCTGAAAAAAATTAAGATAATGTTTCTAAACTTATATGGCGGCATTTTTCCTAATATCCATCGCAATCACTCAAGACTAGAGTGATTGCGATTCTGTTACATTTCCCCTTAAAACCCAAAAGGAGGTACAGATGGCAACGGAAGTTGATTTTCATATTCCTGTTAGTAAAATACCAGAAAAGTATTAATAATTATTTGATAGTTTTGGTCTTATTCTGGTCATATTGAACTAATAAATAGTATAGGTATAATTAAATGTTTTTTAAAACTTGAGTCTCAAAAAAGTTCTTTGTAGACTGTACCTGATATCAAGAATAAAGTACTATTGTGTATTTATTTATCGCTAAGGCTTTGTCTTGAAATATTATTTTGTAGATAAGCTTGGGATTACGGCGGCCTGTGGACGTAACGGAGAGAAAATGTTTTTATTTTGACAGCTATTCGGATAGATTCTCACTTCAATAAGTTAGAATTGGTTAAGTTCGGTTACGTAAAATACAAGTCTAAAGTAAAAAAAAATCAACTTTAAACTACTATACTCTAATACTACTATTTAGTTAATCAAAATCGGTTCATCAGTTCGGTAACTACGATGCCACAGACATACAGACTATACAGATATCACTTCTAGTCATGAATAATTTAATGGTAAGGGACACTTATAATTAAATATAATACATAAATAAAAATACGTTACAAAACAAATTCCATGTCAATGCCAATTCAATTCGATGTCAATACAATTGATGTCAATAAAATAAGATGTCAATACGAATCAATGTTTATTGTGAGTAAACAATTAGATTAATATGTGTGCTGCTAGGGCTTCCCTTCACAACATTTTCACTTATTTTCGCACTAGTTATATTCTGTTAGTCAATCGTCTTTCATTTATCCTTTCAATGACCGAATCATGTGAGCATATTTTTATCTTTTTGTCATTTTATCTCCCTTTAGAACGCAAGGTCTTATCAATGAAACTTAATAATAGTTGATTGTTTGGCACTTAGTTCATTGTTCGGTTATTAATAGAAATGTACAATGGAAAACACTGGTGGGTGTCACAAATTCCTATTTTCCCATACTACAGTACAATATATTCACAAGTTGAAAACTAGTTTAGCAAATAATGTTTGTGATTTAGAGCCTAAACCTAATTTTGAACTTAAAGGCAAACATGTTTTTTTAGAATAAGTATCATGAAATAAATGTAAAGTTGAATATTTTGTAAATTAGCGATTACAATTAGCAATCCTGCACGCAGTGTTGAAATTTTCTACTATATAAAATGTGAATACTTATATAAAATGTATACCACTTATTCGTGATCTACGTTAAAGGTTGAATTTAAATAAATACCAAGCATTTACATTTAAAATAAGTAAGTAGGAAAAATTATACCACGTTATACGCCAGGTGTATGAAAACCACCGCTATACGCACCGGAATAATTTATTAGTGTAATAATAACTTTGTTTGTCATGAGTGTTTGTGAAACTGAAAATATGGGCAGCACATTTCCCCTTTGTGTAAGAAGTCGGAAAATAAGAAAATACGAGTAGTGACCGACTTAATGGCGCCCACCGTGGGACCAGTAACATTCAATCATAAATAAGGATATAAATTGTAATTGAATGGTTGTAAACAGAAACATAGCTTTGATCAAACGAAGTAAGGAAACTATTCGTTGGATATAAATAAAACGATTTATTGTACATTATATATATTTCAAACACAATATAAATTTAATAATAGGCTTAATCTAAGACCGCAGGCACATACCGCATAATCATGTAAATTTGTTAAAAATGAACCTCGTTACTTACACTATTTACTAATTGAATTCTCAGCTAGTTAATAACCAGCTATTCAATAATTTCATTTCAATATAACAAACAATTTTATTAGTTGTTTAAAAGGTTTCAAGAGAAAACTCCGTCACACTTTTATTCTAGAAACGGATGCAGCACATTTCAAGTTGTTATCAAAATCAAAAATCAAAATCAAAATCAAAATATTTTTATTCATGTAGACCATTAGGCACTTATGAATAGTCGTAATTCTAATATTTTTAATAAAAGAGTGACTCTAGTTGCCAGTTCCTAGGGCAGCCTACCCTTCATGGAGAAGAATCTGGCAAGAAACTCCATGGTTGCTCTTTTAAATATAGTGGCTTACAATATTTTAGGTTACATTGTTCTGAGGTCTTATGTGAGAACAATGTCAGTCGGCTAAACACAAGTACACCTTAAATATATTTATGCTTTTGATAAAATTACCGCAGCAGCTATGAGCTGACCAGTCCCAACAGACGGCACCCGTTCACGAGTATGACGCATGCATCAGCCATCGCCTAACTCAACCATATTGTAGGGAATCAAGCGACCCGACACACAACGCCACCGCTATCAGAACATTTCTGAGAGCATGACATACCCAAGCCGTACAGCAATCATCACGTTAATAAAAACTAAGTTGGAAGGACTACATGGTGCTCACATAATTACAAACATACATAGTAAGCAATACAAATACATGTCGGAGTATTCAAAAATATTAAGTATTCTATAATAAGTATTCAATATGATGTCAAAGCACAATAAAAATTGATTTTGAATATTAGTTAAGTTCAATCAGCGCTAGTGGGTCGCAGTGTGCAGGAGGGAGTAGTATGCCACACATCTTTATCTTCAATGTAATCCTTCAACTTATAGTAAGCTTTTGATATAAGGATACCTTTAATAACTGTTTTAAACCTAGCATCAGGCAGATCCTTAATTATAGAGGGTATTTTGTTGTAAAACTTAATACAGTTACCCATGAATGAGTTTTTGGTTTTAGAAAGTCTATAACCAGGTACCACAAGATTGTCCTTATGACGAGTGTTATAATTGTGAATATCACTCTTTTTTTGGAAGCAAGTTATATTTTTGCGAGTGTATAAGAGGTTTTGAAATATATACAAGGATGGTAATGTTAGTATATTTATCTTCTTAAAAAGTTCACGAAGTGAATCTCTTGGGCCTAAGTTGTAAATTGCTCGAATAGCTCTCTTTTGTAATATAAAGATGGTGTCAACATCCGCTGCCGATCCCCATAGTAAAATACCATACGACATAATACTATGAAAGTATGCAAAATATACTAGCCTAGCCGTTGCCTCATCTGTCACCTGTCGTATTTTCCGAACAGCAAACGCAGCCGAACTCAGTTTACCTGCAAGTACCTCTATATGAGGTCCCCATTGCAGTCCACAGTCTACAGTGACACCGAGAAATACGGTAGAGGGAATTAAAAAATTATTGGTAGAGGGTTATCGAAGTCAATTAAAAGTATCAATGAAACAATCGGAAATATCTAACAGTGCAAGAAAACAATTCAAAACAATTTAACCTGTAAAAGAAAATTACACAAGAAATGAAGAAAATAAAATATAAAACAATGCACGTCTTCGTTGCAAGTTATCTAGTTAACCCTTATAAAGTCGGGCTATTTCTTACATTGCCACAACTGTCAACAGGCTAGACATGTTTATTTACTGCGCGAAGGGTTGAGTTGATCATTAACCCCGCATTTGCTCGGAGTTGGACGCCATTTTGTTTTACAAGTCTGACTACGAAGACGTAGGTACTTGTGATTTGAATATACTATGCAAACTAGAATTTATGACTCAAGTTTATCTTTTGGGTGAACTGGGTTACCTAGATGAAGTTTGTTTAAGTTTTAAGGAGGTGCCTGTACAACAAGGTATTCATAACATGAAAAACCTACCATTTCGCAGACAATAATTTATCATGTGGAAAAGCTCTTTGTTATTAGCCTCAAAGGTTTCAGTGCCATTAACATTAGGTATTCACTTGCGTAAGTTTTAATAAGACTTGTGCATACAGGCCGATGCTTTAATCATATTCGCCATAAAACAAACACCGTAGTATATATGCCAAACACAAAAAAGTCAAATGTAAGTGGATGTCGCTCTTCCTTCAATTTATTTAGCTGCGGAGCGAAATAGAAGTGAATCGAATTGAACATAGCATAATGGTTTTTATGTCAATCGTGTAACTTACAAACTAACTCCGCCGACGGCAGCTGTGGAAATTCCCGAGGATGCGCGAGATTTTCCTAAAGAATGCGCGACATAATATTGTTTTTTATATTTATATTTTATATTTTAATACTATTTTGTTTCGTTGCAGAATTGACTTAAAGTTCATTATGGCCAATGACCACCAAAAACTTAGTAAATTATTGAAATACCACCATTGATTACAGTTTTGTGCACAATTTGTAGTACCTTCTACTTAAGTCAAGCCCCGGGATGAAATGTTTCGTATGCTAATATTACAGTCGGGCGTAGAAATTGTACCAACTAAGTACATTGCGCTGTTTACTTTGTACTTGGTACTTGCGTATCAAATAAACAGAACGAGAGATCTTTTGTTTCAGCTGTTAAATTATTATTTAGGTATATATGTGTTTGAATAAGTCTTGTTGTTTCAAAGGATCCATACGAACATTAGTACCTAACGTATAAATATGAAATTGAAGAAATCAATTTGAAGGAGTGATAGTCTAGTGGTATAGCTGTTGGACTGTCAAGTCAAAGGTCGTAAGTTTGAACTTTGAACCCAGGCCCGCAGCTCTGACTATTTGGATATATGTGTGTATTAAAAATTAATTATCACTTGCTAAAAAGGTGAAAGAAAACCAGCGCAACGGAGAGATATTTAAATGATGTGTGTAACAACTATGCGAGATTTCTAATGGCTTATACGATGGCACTGAGATAAAATATGGATCTGAACATACATAAGCAGGGGGCGTCAAATGGTTATAAAATAAATTTGCAATGTATCTTAAATACGATTCGGATTATCAAGTTTTGAACAAAAAGGCAAAGTAATTAGCGATTTTGCCTTATTTGAAGATTAATTGACTTTTTATCCTAAACGTTAATTATTATTCTCTAAACGAGACTATTAGCTGTTAGCTAGTGATATTTTGCTGGCCATTAAAAGATTATATGCATAGTCCGCGAATTTCAGTGAATCATGATATATTATTGAGATTAAAATCGTTAAGTATTCTGGGCATTTACAAACGATTAATTAACTCGATCCTGGCTGATTCTGATTTTATGATTTATTACCCGACTACAAAAAAAGGAGGGTTATGATTTTAGCAGTCTATGTATGTATGTATGTTTGTATGTATGTAAGTTTGTTCATCTGTTCCCTCGTAGCTCCTAAACTATTTGTTGTAATTCAATAAATAGGGTGTCTATCGATGCGTCTTAATGGTCTGCGGGTTATAGGATTTATGAAATTTCGTAAAATCAAATAAGGTGGATTTTAAAAATAAATTAGTCAGCTCGAAAAAAATAAAGTTAAGGTAAATTTATCGTGTTTGATATCAAATGAAAGGTCTTGATGAGCACATTCAGAATATGTATATATTATCTATATATTCTGGACCACTTCTTAGAATATCAGGCTTCTAACTACCCGTTACGACTATCATAAATATATGTGATTATAACACTGCATTCAATGTGAAAACGTGATAACAATAAATATTTATTAATTAAATTAAAGTTTCTACACATCACTGCCTATTAAATTATGATTATATTTTAAAATAATGTTAATTAAATTGAGATTTCTTTTTCGTAACTAGATGGCGTTGGTTTGCGGTTTTGTGGAAGTAAGTAACATAGAGTTAAAAATACCTCCTCAAAAATCCCGGAATCGTAAACATAACAATTAAATCCCGGGATTTTATTAATATGGACTGGATTTTGACCTGTAGTTTTTATTAGAATTAATTTTGTATGTAAAACTAAAACTCATTAATTTAACAGTTTTAGTACCGAACTACTTAAGTATTACATTATCTGTTACCGATGTCTAAAAACATAATAAAGACTTTTTATTGTAATAATTTAGTCCATATGTATTTAAAACGTTAAATTAATATTTTGGAGAATTTATTACATGTTTTAACACATGTTTGCTTATTAAATATAATAAATTATTTAATAAGAAATTTGAAAAACAACTGATACGGAAGGGATTCGAACCCACGATCTCCGACGTACCGTGCCGACGCTGAGCCACCGTATCCCATCAAAATCAGTCGAAATTTCAAATCTCTTTCTACGCCTAGGGCGTGTGGTAATATCTATCGGTGCCTTCTAAAAACTGCAAAGTTTAGAACACTGAGTCGGATAATTAATGTATTCCGTTCGATATTACCACACGCCTAAGGCGTAGAAAGAGATTTGAAATTTCGACTGATTTTGATGGGATACGGTAGCTTAGCGGTTAGAGCGTCGGCACGGTACACCGGAGATCGTGGATTCGAATCCCATCCGTATCAGTTGTTTTTTTTTTAATTTCTTATTAAATAATTATACGTAAAATTAATTTCTTATTTCCCGGGAATTAATTGTAATGTTTATGATTTCGGGATTTTAGAGCAGGTATTATCAACTCCATGTTACTTACTTCCTCGAACTTTAGGTAAATGTACTCTATCTATGATGATATCCCACAAAAAAGGTTTCATGTGTACTTATACAGCTTGGCAAAAAAGAGTCTGAGGCGGTGACAGCTGGAACTAAAAATAAAAATCTTAAATAACTACGTTTGTGAGTACTAAAATAACATAAATATGATTCATTTGATTAAAATTAATGACAAAAAACTCGTCATAGAAATATGTAAGCACTTAATAACTTGTAATTTGAATTGTAGTGTGAAAAGTGCGACAGCGGCGCCCCCAATTTTTCCACACTCTTTTTTGCCAAGCTGTACTTCTTACTACTTTTCATGTATACTTCTAAGAAATATATGAGGCCATGTTTTAATAGCTCGAAGTCGCGGACGACACCTTTGAAATAAATTTAATTTAAAAAATACATGACATTGACTAAAGGTTTGAACCGAAGTTGACAGTTAAAGAAATCTACCTATTTAAGAACTACCACATTCTAAAAAATTGTGATTAAAATGAATTTTATTGGTTTCTTTACCACTAAAAATCATTGAAAAAAAATATAGTATAAAAACTAAAACCCGACTACTTAAAATCTAAAAACAAGCTTCTTAGATTTGAAATAAAATTCTGTAGTCGGAGGCCTTAATGTATTATAGGTAAATAGGTACTAGATAATCTTCCAAGGGTAAATACTTTGTAATTTGGTGGCCTCCGACTACAGAATTTTATTTAAAATCTAAGAAGCTTGTTTTTAGATTTTAAGTAGTCGGGTTTTAGTTTTTATACTATATTTTTTTTTACCATGTGGTTTGGTAGATTTTGAACATTAGTTATACATAATTGTACTACACTACAACCATTCTAAAGATTATTATTATAAATGGAATTTACCCTGCCACCAATTTTAATTAAAAAATTATAATTTTTCTTTCTGATTTTGTTATCTTTTTAAATTATTTTTTTCGATAGAAATTAATAAATTACTGCCTTTTAATTCATTAAACGCCATGGGGGATACATGGTGTCCGACAAACAATAGAATTTGCATTGTGTCTGCAGTCTGGCAGTCAAAGCGTTAAAAATGACAAATTTCTGCAGTAATTGTAAAAAGGCGTGTTAGGTAGGGACGAGATAAAAGTCATCATTGATTTTGATTCAAACGAAATACCTACCAAAAACGATTGCGTCAGAGGTAGGTCAACTTAATTTGACAGCCGAGGGCTCCCTTTGTCAGCCGCTCATTAGATTACTGGCTCATTGTATCGCTTTATGTACCGCTGAGCAAAGCGCCTGCCACAATTCGACTGGACGGAATAATTACTCTTTTATTACTGACTTGTTTTCGCCTGTAACTTCGTCCACATTATTTTGCAATTTAAAGTATAATTCCTATGACATTCTTCAGTCACTGAAACCGTAATCGGTCTATTGTGATCTTCGCGTTAAGAGTTAAAGTTTACCACAAGTGCAACTATGATTAGCTGCAGAATTTTAAAATTAAGGTTATTTTAGTTCGATATGTTGTATTGTTCGATTTTTTTTTGTTTGCAAAATTTCGAACTATAATGTTTGCATATTATGTATAAATACTTTATAAAAAAAAAGTACTTAAATTGTACACAATTGGATTCACCTGAACCTTGTATTGGATTAATATATGTATAACCATAAGATTAATCATTAAACTACGATTAAATTCGTTCCAATCCTATTTTTACTATACAAAAGTGCGAATTCAAGTCAGTCAAAAACAATATGTGCAATATCACACGCTTTTGCGCTAAGAGATTATATATAAGTTGGGATTAGGGTAACGTTTGTAGTTCAAGAGTAACCCCCCAGTTCTTTCAAATGCTCTTACAAAAGTTGTAAATATGTATGTCCAAAGATTAAAACTTTACAGTCCCCGTAGTACAAAGTTGTAATCGTTTATACTATTGTGGAATGCACTGAAGTAGAGAACTAGAACAAAGATAGTAGAAAAGTAAAGATGGAACATTTTATTTTATATTACAGTTTTAAACTGAAATAAAAGCAAAATGTGATTTAAAAAAAACGTTGATTTAAACAAACTTGTAAGGAGTCTGGCTAACTAAAAGCCATAAGATGTGTGACTTATGTCAGTGGTGAGTTTGTCAGATTCCTTTCGTGCTCCACCCGAGGTCAGCAATATTTAAATTACTTAATTCTTGAGGATTCAGACCTTAATCCTTACATTGGCGCCCAACGTAGGGCCCGAATTCACAAGAACCAAGTTGATATGCCGCGCCCACGTCGAAATTCACGTCGCGATTCTCGTCGCGGAAGCGACCGTGACGGTGAATTTTTTGATGATGCTGCAGACCGCGCCGCAGGTGCCGCCGCTGTCGTCACCCCCACGGAGACTTTTAGCCCCGCCTGCGTTACTGCTATGTTGGAACAGTTACAGCGCGCTCAAACTGCTTCGATGGAAAAGCTTTTGGAGCGGGTCTTCGACTCGATTCCCGCCAGGATGGCGACTGAATCGTCACCGACCCCCCAAAGTTTTAGCGTGTCAGGTAATTTATCTAAGTGCAGCGCGCGATACAGCGGTCTCCCGCATGAGTCAGTAGATGGCTTCATTGATGCGGTAGAGAGCTTTAAAGAATGTGCTGACGTCTCGGATTCCGCCGCTCTCCGCGGATTTTCTATGCTTTTAACAAACGAAGCTGCAACCTGGTGGCAAGGCATCAAAGTTCATACTACGACCTGGGACTCCGCCATTGAAAATCTCCGCAGCGCTTACGGTGACCGTCGGCCGCCCCATCGAATATACAGAGAGCTATTTGCGGTTCCTCAGGGGGTTGAGAAGACGGACATCTTTGTTGCCCGAGCACGCGCCTTACTTGCGCGCCTTCCTAAGAACGATCTATGCGAGAAGGTGGAGCTGGACATGGTGTACGGCTTGCTTCAAAAAAGAATTCGCGAGCGGATCCGACGCGAAGAAGTAGCTACATTCGCCGAGCTTCTTCGCCGTGCTCGTGAAGTAGAGGATGCAGGTGAGCTGGATGCGCTCCCCAGTGCAGTAACGTCGTCGTGCCTGCAAACCCGAGCTCGTGACTCCGGCCCGAGTGCGCACGCTGCGCCGCTCGCGCCATTGAGCCGCTCTGCTCGAGTCGCTGCCTACACCGCTACTGCAGAGCGTGGTAATGTCTTGAAGTCAACGTCTATGATCGCGACGCCTGCTTCGACATCAGCTTGCCCAGCCGTGGAAGCACCGGTAATTACGCAACGCAAACAAGGTAACAAGTTTTGTGTATATTGCAAAAAAGGTGGACATAACCGCACAGATTGCGCTCAGCTCAAAAGAAGAACACGTGAAACTGATTCAAATACTCTGAAGTGCTATGGTTGTAGTGCACCGGGTGTTATTCGTGCTCAATGCACAAATTGTAACAAAGATTCTTTCTTTACTTGTGATGTATTTTCTAATACTAATAGTGTACCACAGAGTAATGTTAAAACAGAGTGTTACACTAGTTTACCACAGAGTAATGTTAAAACGGAGTGTTACACCAGTGTACCACAGAGTAGTGTTATGACTAATATTCATAAGAATGTAACTAGTAGGGTCAGCCCACCTAGTAGAAATGTATGTTTGCCTAATATGTTTAATAATCATCAGGTTGTTGAGTTACAAAATTTCACTTTGAACGAGCAATCCGCGTCTGCCATTAGTTATCATACCCGCGGACGTCCCATTCTATATATTGAAATTTATGGTTTCCGCGGCACTGGTTTAGTTGACACCGCTGCCAAGCGCAGTATAGCAGGGTCTAGTTTATACGCGTTACTTCGAAAACAAAATCATTCGTTTCAAGATAGTCATCTTAGTATCAAGTTAGCAGATGGTTTAGTACGGGATTTAGACGTGAAACTCGCGGAAATAGATGTAAAACTGGAAGGTGTAGTAATACCAACAACGTTTGTAATTTTACCTGAGGCTAGAAACAATGACACGCTGTTAGGAATTGATTTCTTACGAAAGGCTGGTATTATCCTTGACTTAGCTACTGATACATGGTTTACGACTGATCGTCCTCAGATAGCACATCTACTCCAATGCGAGACGTCCAGAAGTTACGTCGACTGCGCTGCTGCAGACGTATTGCGGACTGACGAGGGAGTGATGCTGCCGCCTTCGGACAGAAGCAGCTTAGCGGAGCTTCTTCAGCAGTATGACGATATTTTCGGCGAGTTAGGAGCACCTACTTCATTTGCGGAACACCGCATTGAAACAGGTAACCATCCACCTATTTCCGTACCGCCATATAGGCTCACACCAGCGAAGAGGGCCGTGATGGAGGCCCAACTTGATAAGATGCTTAAAGAAGGAATTATCGAAGAGTGTGAGTCGGCGTGGGCCGCTCCAGCTCTACTTGTACCCAAAAAAGATGGGACTTATAGATTTTGTGTCGATTATCGCAAATTAAATGCGGTCACAAAGAGCGATGCCTATCCCCTACCTGTTATTGACGATCTATTGCAGTATACTGGGAAGAGTTGCTTTATGAGCACGATTGATCTTCGCTCAGGTTACTGGCAAGTAGCCGTAAAGCAGGAGGACCAAGATAAGACAGCTTTCGTGACCCCATTTGGCATACACCGTTTTAAAAGAATGCCGTTTGGTCTTCGCAATGCGCCGGCCACCTTTCAAAGGCTTATCGATCGTTTTCGTTCTGGAGCTGCTTTTAAGGATATGACCTTGTTAGGGTATATTGATGACATTATTGTGATCTCGCCAACTTTTAAGCAGCATCTGCAAGATCTGCAAGCCGTATTTGATCGCCTTCGTGTCTTTGGCCTCCGTGCTAATCGCACTAAGTGTGTCTTTGCGCGTGACAAGATTAAGTATCTAGGACACATTATTACACCACATGGGGTGTCGCCGGATCCCGATAAGGTAGCCGCTATTGCTAATATGAAAGAGCCGAGTTCGCTTAAGCATCTGAAAACGTTTCTCCAAACGTGTTCCTGGTTTAGGAAATTCGTACCGAACTTTTCTAAGGTCGCTCAGCCGCTCACGCTCCTTACTAAGAAAGATCAGACCTGGAAATGGGAAGAAGATCAGGTCTATGCTTTCATTAAATTAAAGAATTTACTTACCACTGCGCCTATACTTACCCAACCAGATTATAATCTCCCTTTTATACTCAGGACCGACGCAAGCAACTACGCACTTGGAGCGGTTTTACTCCAGGGGGAGTCACCAAGTGAAGAGAGACCCATAGAGTACGCTAGCCGTTTGTTGTTACCAGCGGAACGAAACTACTCCACAACAGAACGCGAGGCGTTGGCTGTCGTCTGGGCTGTAGAGAAGTTCCGCGGCTACATTGATGGACATAAGGTACAAGTGGCTAGCGATCATCAGCCTCTGAAGTGGTTACTTACCTTAAAAACCCCAACAGGAAGGTTGGTACGCTGGGCCATGAAGTTGCAGTCTTTTGACCTAAAAGTAGACTACACTCCAGGGAAAGCGAACCTTATCGCTGATACTCTTAGTCGCCCGCCTTGTGATGCGGAAGACCAGGATAGCTGTGGAATCTGCACGGTCATCGTCGAAACGCCTAGCTGGGATGCTACGACCTTACGACAAGATCAGATTGCCGATCCTGAGTTATTTAAAATCGTCAAGGAGTTGGAAGGACAAGAGGAAGTAGCTATTAAGAGATGGACAGAAAGAGGTTATTATATGAGTAAAGGAGTACTTTACCGTTACGCTGATGCTGAGTCTGAAGAACCGCAGCTCGTCGTACCTGAAAACCTGCGAAAGAAGGTGATGTTAGAGTGCCACGATGCTGCTACTTCTGGGCATGGAGGTATAGAGAGAACACTATCTCGTATCTCTCAACGATTTTTCTTCCCAGGCATGCGAAGATATGTAGAAGAGTACCTTAAGACATGTGTCGAGTGTCAGAGGTACAAGCCTTCTAACCAGAAGCCTACGGGATTGATCCAGACACCTGTACCTGCGCAGCGTTTTGAAATTGTAGCTGTTGATCTGTTTGGGCCATTGCCTAAGGGACCTAAAGGTGAAAGATGGATCCTTATTGTAGAGGATACTGCAAGTAAGTGGATTGAAGTCTTTGCTCTTGTAGAAGCTACAGCAGAAGCTTGCGCCAAAGTCTTGATCGCAGAGGTGTTCATGCGTTATGGCGTACCACGACGTCTAATTTCTGAGAACGGTGTGCAGTTCGTCGCCGACGTTATGCAACACGCAATGTTCACGCTAGGTGTGAAGCAGAATCTTGTGCCCCTCTACCATCCAGAGGCTAATCCAGTTGAGCGCAAGAATCGCGAGCTCAAGACTCAACTGGCGATATTGGTAGAAGGACATCATAACCAGTGGCCAGAAGTTCTTTCTTTCATTCGCTTCGCGTTGAACACGTCGTTTTGTAAGACGACTCAACAGACACCGGCTTACCTTACATTTGCTCGTGAGCTCCGCTCGCCGATCGCAGTTCAAAGTGATCTTCGTGCTGTAATTCAAGCAGAGAATTTTGTTCCACAGATAACACCATACATGTTAAAGCTTGCGGAGACACTCAGCAGTAGTAAGGAATGCATCGAAAATCAGCAAGATCTATGTAAGGCCGTTAAGGACAAAACCAGAAAGGCTGATGAACTTACTGTTGGAGATCTCGTGCTGATGAAAACGCATGTTCTCAGTAACACAGCTAAGGGAGTGAGTTCCAAGTTCATACCTAAAAGGGATGGACCTTACCTAGTGCAGAAAAAGGTTAGTCCTACTACTTACCTTTTATCTTATCCGGGGATACCTGAAGAGGTGATAGGAAAATATCACATTTCCGATTTGAGGCGATACCATGCCCGAGAGGGTGAATGCTCTGAGGTTCCTCAGCCTGTTGCACCCAAACGTCGTCGCGGTAGGCCGAAGAAGGGCCAGGTATCGTCCTAACTAGGGTTGACGTCCTTAGGAGTTTGTCCAATCGTGAGGACACGTATTTTGGACAAAAGGGGGAGTATGTAAGGAGTCTGGCTAACTAAAAGCCATAAGATGTGTGACTTATGTCAGTGGTGAGTTTGTCAGATTCCTTTCGTGCTCCACCCGAGGTCAGCAATATTTAAATTACTTAATTCTTGAGGATTCAGACCTTAATCCTTACAAACTATTATGCTATTATACAATATTTGTGTTATTGCATAAAAAGTTATGAATTTGTCTTTCTTAGAAATCTGTAATCAATTTATTTGTACCTAAATTATTATCACTCATATATTACTTAGATTATTATTACCACAAAGCTGAGATAGCGTAGTAGTATGACCTTTGGACTGCCAAGTCAAAGGCCGTGGGTTCTGAACCCAGGCACGCACTTCTGAATTATCGGATTCATCTTCGTTTTAGAAATTAATTAACATTTGCTAAAACGGTGAAGGAAAACGGGAGGGAACCAGCACACCTAAGAGATTTTTCAATGGTGTGTTAAACCATGTCAGAGGCCTACGGACGGTTTAATCTGACACCAGGTTGTTCATCAACCATACGATGAAGAAGACCATTTTAACCGCCAGATATCAAACACACATAATGCCAATTCTATTCTTTGGGGGTCACATGTAAGTCACCACCACCATGACATATAATCTATGTTATAAAACTTAGGCCCAATTTCACCATTCACTTTATTAACCGAGTTTAATAAAACTAAGTTCAGCCATACACAGATTGCAGTTCTGAACTCAGTTAAACGCTTGAACCGAGTTTAACTTGATTGATCGCGTTTAGTGTCAGTGGTCAAATCGGCTCTTAGTGGTTTACAACCGTAACTTAATCTGTAAGAAATTTATTTTCCCTTGTTCCTGATTTAACAATTTATTAAATAAGAGGTATAATATAAACCTCGAGGGTTACATTACAGTAGATGTGAAAGCTGGAAAACACATAAGTGGCATAACTGAGAACTGATTATTTGCCGTCGCCTTTGTAACTTTGATCTTACAATCAAGTGAGCCTGGCTTACAGAAGAGTGTTTGACTCCTCTGAAGTAATGCTTTACGCTGGCATTTGTAAAGTCTTGAGTTAAGACAGAGTATGTATGGGTGTTATTTCAATGAAACCAGCACACATGAGAGTTTTGTTTAAAGTCAAGTCAGAGGACTACGGGCGGTTTAAACTCTGACACCAGGTTGTTCATCAACCATACGATAAGAAGAAGAAGATTACGTAGATAGCGTAAGTCGAATTCATGATTGTTTAATGTTAAAGATTATACCAATTTTTGTGCTACTCACGTAAAATGTAACATAAACATTCGCGTAACATTACACGTTGAAAAATTTATGGGCCTATGTAATGTAGCTAGTACATTTTATTTAAAAATATTTTACCCGAAGCCCTCTGAAACAATCCCAACGCGCTAGATGTATTTTAATTATAAAACCGGGTTTAGCCTTTCCTTAATTAAGGCGTAACTTGGGTATACTGTTGAGAGCACCTAGGTAGGTATTATCTTTGTTAATGCTTAGTTACGTGATCCTTTTTGTGTTTCTACATATTGAAAAGGTAAGTGTAGGTAGCCTTCAGAATAGCAGCTAGTGAGAGTTCTGTCAAAAATTCTACATCAGGAAGTCTGTAGTGCCTTATGCTCCCATAGATTTCTTGGCATAGAGACCTTTTTTCGCTAGTTTATCACTAAATAGTATAAAACAAAGTCGCTTCCCGCGTCTGTCTGTTCCTATGTATGCTTAGACCTTAAAACTACGCAACGGATTTTGATGCGGTTTTTTTTAATAGATAAAGTGATTCAAGAGGAAGGTTTATATGTATAATACAACTGTGATTAACTGCAGGATTTTAAAATAGATATCCTGGCGTAGAGACCTTTTTTCGCTGGTTTACATAAGCAATAAATAGGATGTCTGCTAATATATGTGAAGGTATAATGAAGTACCTATTGGGGAAAGAAAATAAAATTAAACCTACTCTTACTAGTCAACGCTATTCGCAACCCTACTAATCATGTGACTTCTATAAAATTCTTAATTCCGCGCTGGAATTATAAAAGACAATAAACATTATACTTTATAACGTTAGAAGCCTACTTTGCCTCCTATCTTATTCATCATAATTTTCGCAACTAACTGTAATTTTAGGTATAAAATTCGTTCGTTAGAACAGAATCATAAGTTCATTTATTTAACACTCAATTTTTTAGACCCACGAAACATTTTATTCTTAAAATATTTTTCGGAATAAATGTCGCACAAAAGGATCTTAAAAACCAATCTCGATATTTTTATATGACAGCTTCCTTCAAGATCCGGTGACCCAAAAGAACTTTTATTATTTTGTAATTTCCGTTTCCATAGACCTTGCGTAATTTCTACCACTTGTTACAGATTTGATAAAATCATTTACAAGTGATTTTTCTATTGGAAAAAGTAATGTAAAATAATATAAAATGAAAGAGAAATTTGGTGATTTGGTTGATAAACTTGACATTTAAAGTCAAGGGCTGGAAATAATAAAATTAATAAGAATAAATGCATGATTTTTGTAGAAATTTATATGACTGTGCTATTGAATAGCAATATTACCTTTTTTTCAGGTTTTGGCCAATAATTAACATTTCTGTGTATTAGTAACTTTTTTAAAAACAATACTGTTTAGGTACCTATTTACATTAAAAATTAAATAATAATAATAAAATAATTATTTACTGCATCCTTCTTATTTAAAGTCATTCATGGAAAACGTAACAATTAAATGAACTAAGCTAACATTTGATTGGCCGAAGCATTTAACATCATAATCATTCAGGTAGGGAATGAGATGATTCAGGCTGACCGGTGCAGCCGTTAATCATAAGCGACATACGCTCGACTGGACTTTGTAATTAGTTTTGTCGATGGTCACCTATTTCTGTACAGTAAAGGTAATAAAAGTATTTTTCTTTCGCTTTCAAACACCTGCCGGGTAAATATCAAGAACTTTATTTTAATTTTCCTAGTAGAAAAGTAAATCTATTTAGAATTCGTTTTTTTTATTCTCTGACTTAGTTAATAAATTGAAAAGTAAAAAGTGAAAAACATATTTAATAAATAATCCGTAAAGCCAAAACTTGTTAATGATATACCCAGAAAATATAATAGTATCCCCAATGCGTAGGGCTAAAATAGGTTAAACATAGGTACAGGGTTATTGAGTTGCACTAAATATTAATTTAGCGCATTATGTAGAGTATCTAATAAGCATAGAACTAGTTATGTTTGCAGCTAATCAAGAGTTTGCACGAAGTTACGTTTAGTTACGTTATGAAGCGTTGTAAAAACCGCACTGTCAACTGTAGCCATCACATACAGGCGCGAACCGTAGCCAGATGTAATTTGGCACAACACAGAACATTAAAATTCTACTACAGAAATAATAGAATTATACATAAGATAAAAACAGCGTTATCTGTCTCCGAGCAGAGGTTGAGTTTAAGCCGCACGGTCCAGCAGGGATATAATAATAATATTAATATTTCCTGGTTCCTTTCTTTCGAGCCCTGACCACCGGTAGCTTGGACCCTGTTACCAATAATGGTGCTCACCATTATCGGTAACGGTACTATACTTTATATTTTTATTTTTATGTATATTTAAAAATGTATTTTATATGTAATTCAATCGAATAAATGAGTGTGTAATGATAAGTATATAACAATAAAATTGTATTTTATTTTGTAAATTTAAAAAAAGAATGGAAATGTGTATTAAATAAATAGAATGCTATAACTTATCTGAACGATTTATAATAATGTACGCAAGCCAACAATGCCAAACCCGCCCAAAGTAGCTTATATAATAAATAATAGAAAATCGCGTCAAATATCACAATGGCAGAGTTGACACATTTCTAGCTCCACACCAATTCCCACGCACATTGGGAATACAATAACAGAACGTGTTGACGACCCCATTTCATTCTCCATCGTTCTGACTCCAATATTAATGTCATTACGTAAAAAATATTATCTTATCTGTCAATAACATTATTAAACTGGCGGCAGATAGTAATTAAGAATTCATTATCCGATGCATTGATAGGCGACCTTTTTAATTAGCGATCTAAGATAGCGCTAGTAACCTACTAATGACTTTATTATTTAAATTAATATATACCAGTTAAATTTAGATATTACAAACAATATGGCATTTTACCTGTGGCCTCGGTAGTCGTTGTGTTTGATACCCCTGGAATTTCTTCTTCAGCACATAAGAGAAAAAAAAAGTAAAAATAAATAAAAAGTATGTATGTGTGTTTAAAATGAGTTTGCAATGTTATCTTTTCTAGTAAAACATTTAAATGTCACACAGCTTAGAATCTAAAATAATCCTAATACTACCTCTTATTTATTGGTCTGAATCCATTACTGAATAGATTGATACTCTTTAAAATAAATATAATAATATGTTTAATCATAATAGTATATTGATTTTTTGAAACATATCACGGCCATGACATACCTTAGAAAAATTAAAGGAAATTGAAAAAGGTAAGATAGGATATTATGTGTCACAGGAAATTGTTTTTTTTTTATATTCTTGGGGTAACAGTAATAATATACTCAGACGATAACATAATATTTAGTCCTTATTAGCCCCGTTCCTTAAGTCAAATAATAAGTCTTTTTGTAACTAAAAAAACAGTAACACAAAACATTGTTTAGACACATTAATATACACATAACATTTTATTTGGGGCTCACATATTTCAAGATTTGGATTAGGCTGGCGCTTTATGTTATGTATTATGTTTTGTTTAAATATTGCGCGGGTCACAACACAATAATATGTTCAAACAAATGGTCGTAAACTAAATAAATGTCCAACTTATGATTACGTAGTTCACTGACCTCTCAATAGGCCTTGTTCTGCGGTCCCACCATCCTTATCTTGTCCCGACAATAATTTCATCTTTCACATCCACTACTGGGATACACGTATTGGAACAATAAATGTAAATAACAGAAAACTGTTTGTTTTCGTGTTAAGAAATCTTATTTATATGGATCAAAGTAGGTTATTCTTTATCAATATTGATGCCCGTGTGACTGATAGTGAATGAGTAAACAAGAGATCAGTGAGGTATAGTTAAACATGTGAGCAAGTGTTTTGAACTCTTAATCGACGGCTGCAGCTGATAAGTGCATTCTATCATTTTTCTTGCCTTATTTTTCTCAAAATTTGTTGAGGTAAATATCAGTCCTCTACGGAGCGACTCCCCGCAACCCAAAGGGAAGCAGTAATCTAAGATTAAATCAGTTGTCAGGATTTTATTAGAGTACTGACTTCCTAAATCAACTGTCAAAGATATTCACGACACCCGGACTCTGTTTCACCAGGCAGATAAGTTTTATAAAAAAATTGTTAAATTTTTAATTCACTAGTAGTTAATACTTCTTCGTAGACTGTGAAACGGGCTTTAATCTACTTTCTGAGGCACGTAGCAGGTGATAATATTAATTTATAATACGCACATAACTTCTGGAAAGTCAAAAGTGCGTGCCTTGGGTTCGAATTTAAGACCTCTGACTTGTCAGTCAACGGTCGCACCAATAGGTTATCACTGCCTGATAAGTGCATTCTATATAATGCGATAAATACTCAAATTTCAAAACTGCTTGTAGGTTTTAAGTTAATAATTAGATAATCACCTACATAATCTTCCAAGACTTTTAAAATTTTTAACTTTTTAAAATTTATTGGGGTCGGCTTCTAATCTAACTCAACGCAGCTAAAACGATCAATGATACGCGCAAATGATATTTGAAGGTGAGATCAATTGTCAAAAGCATTTTGACTGTCGGTTACAGGGAGTCTCTCTCTTAATCAAAATGTCAAATATCTTAATGATATCTTCTAACAGATTTAAGGGTAGTAAACGCAAAGATATGGTGGCGCATTGGTTATGACCCGCTTCGCCAGCACGTGGTTGTGAATTCGAACCTGACATGTACCAAAAGGCTTTTTCAGTTTCTTAGTTAATCTAAGACTTCAAAATCAAAATCAAAATATTTTTATTCATGTAGACCATTAGGAACTTATGAATAGTCATAATTCTAATATTGTTTGTTGTAAGAGTGACTCTAGTTGCCAGTTCCAAGGGTAGCCTACCCTTCATGGCGAAGAATCTGGCAAGAAACTTCAATGATTAATTATCGGTGAAGTAAAACATCGTAAGGAAACCTGAATTAAATAGTCTGAAATCGGTAATACGCAGGGAGTCAGCGTGATTATTAATCCTTATACATATGTATAAAATAAGCCGTTGCCCTGCAGTAGGTATAAATGAAAAGAGCTTGTCTAGTATCAATATTATCAGCGAGCTGTGGTAACAAATTCAAATCGGTACGAACCTTACCTTTAAACTTATTATTTAGAGGCAAATATCCATTTTTTGTGTCTTCATACTGATAGCCATCTTCCATTTTAAAACTTATTTTTATGTTTTATACTCGTACTTTTGTATTCTTTTTCTTTTTAGTCTTAGCATTCAATTTGCCGCGAAAAATTTTTTTAGAGTTCTGATAATGTATACTTATTCAGTCGTAATAATTGGCCACAACAACAACACAGATTAAAAAGAGATAGAAACACGTGAAAGTATTTTTTATACAGTCAACTTCAGATAAACATGTTCACTATACAATAACAAATGACTAACTGCTAAAAGTTAGTTCATCGTTGCTTTATTTATTAATGTTTTATTTTATTTACAAACGTCTACCTTATTCATAGTTTAATCTTGATTATCTAGTAGATAGTCTGTAAGTAGATAAATATCAAATATGATTATAGTAGTTAATGCAGAGGTAAGCCTTTATAGCCGACAAGCGATGAAATACAAAATCAGTATAGTACCTTTTGCTGTATTTATAAATTGTGTTGCTAATAAAACAATGTTTAAACCGGATTAACTAGTATGTATTTCTTTTTTATTTTCCAAAAAAACAGGCTCTGCCATAATTTTACCAGATAGGCATAAAAATATAGGCACATTTAGAATAAGGTATTCATAAATATTAGGTACATATAATCACTATATCTACACTATTACAATCAATCATTAATTATTTTAATTGTTTATACAAAATAACATTATGCATAAAATGTTATAGATAACATTAAATTTTAGGCACGACATATTGTAAAATCAACAAAATACAATTATGTTTCATTAAAAAGTCCGATACAGTATATTACCACGTGACGAAACGGAGTGTTACAAAACGGAGTCTACTGCAAAACATGTAACCTTCCAAAGCACGGTGATGCTACAAATGAAATATCATAATTACCGTTTGTGGTACTGAGATACCACAGGCGGTAATATTGTAACCTCTGCGCTAATATTTCAAATTTTATAAGCTTGCATATTTGCGCAGAATCACTGAAAATACTGAGTTTTATAATGGGCTCTTGCATATTTGGTGAAGCAAGCTTGTTTATTGCAGGTGCCATATTTTTATTGGATTTTTACTAATATCTTACATCTTAATTTTCACACTTCAAGACTAAAAACTAAAAATTAAAGACATAATAATAATTCTACGAAGCGTAATGGAATGCTATTAAGCTATTGTGCTGTATGGGAGATCATGGTGGGCACACACCGAAATGATCAGATTGCGCCAACTCTTCACACCAGATGGCGCGTCGGTCGCTCGCCTGGCAGATCACCTCGGTTTGTGACAGATTTAAATAGGATTACATGTTGGTCCTTAGGAAGGAAGAGGAGGAGGAGGATCATAAATCGTTTTGTGCAAATCCTTCCTTCTAATATTATATTAATTTGAAGTGTATGAGGATATAATATATATATATCCTGGATGTTTGTTACACTTTTACGCAAAAACTACTAAACGGATTATAATGAAACTTCACAGTAATATAGCTTATATATCAGAATAACACATAGGCTACAATTTATTAACAAACACGCGGTTGAAGCCGCGGGTAGATGGATTCTATAATAATTTAAAAAAACTATATTTTCAAGTGAATTCAATACATTTTTACACTAATAGATAAAATGAGGTATCATTAACAAACGCTAGCGTTGCACGATAAGCAGTCATGTGACACACAGTCATTGACCGAGTTAACCGTTGTGATAGTAATCTATCATACATTGATTGTTATCTAAATAGGTGCTTATAGCCAAGTAGCCGGTGATGGGCATAATACTAAATTTGCGTTTTATCGTAATTTGACATTGTTGCTTTTGTAGATCATATTTCATGATTGAGTCTGTTTTTTTCTTTTGAATTGTACCTACAGTATTTTGTAATGATAATAACAGAGCTAGAGTAAAGATAAGGTACTTAATAGATACCGGGCAAATTACCTCTTTGAATATACTGAAATGTATAGTCGGCAACAAAAGTTGGTGAACACATTTTTTATAGTAATAATAAAGTATGATAAAAAAAAAACAATAACAACAACAAAAATGTTTTGTTTTTGTGTGGGTTTGAGAGTTTCTATGGATAGTTTATACATGACAATAGAACATAGACCACCGCCACCTATCGGTATTGCGGTGTGTTTAAATTAGAACCATGGTTAGTTATTAAAAAATAAATTTTAGTGCTTTAAATTTAGTACGTTCATGAAAAAAAGTTTTGAAGCGCTGGTACCTGTGGTAGGAAATTAAAACAATTAAAATAGAGTTAACTCCCATGCGAAGTAAAGAAATTACACTAGAATCCTAAGTGTAGCCGATTCTTTAAAAGAAAGGAGTCTGTAGGGAAGAGGCAAGGAGAATACTCTACTTTGGCCCGGGCTGTTATGAAGATTTTTGATAGTCGATATAGGGAGTCAGCAACCTCATAAAATCCTAAAAACTGATCTAATTTAGAATATTGTAAAATTTGGGATGCGGGGGTCAGATAGACAGTCGCTCCGTAGATAACAGATAGGTATTCAGCTGCATCTGATTAGATTAGAAGCCGATTAGCCGACCCCAAGAAAGTTTGGGAATTAAAGGCTAGGAGGATGATTCATTCATATTTATTTATACTTTATGCACATAAAAAAATACAAAGGCGGACATAATGCTTGGATATTATATAGGTACATGTGACACCTTCCCTTCTGAAAGTGATACCTATTAGAGAGTTTATCGAAGACTTTATTAGACTCTTATAACGTATATGATCGCCTCTTATAGCATAAACTCGTTTGTACTATAACATAAAATCAGTTCAACCCAATAGCCATTCTGTTTTTAATGTGTTGGATAACACGCTTTCTGGGTTTTTTGCTAGATTTTTTTTGCTAGTTTTTTTACCTTTATCGTAGTCCACACACATGTTATAATATCAAAATACAGAAACCAGAGCAAAACCGGTATCACATAAATCTAGTGTCCCCTTAACCGAATTCCGGTCACAGCTGCCAATCTCAACAGAGATTAGCCAAGATCGCAAAAGATATTATAGTACACGAGTGCGTGCGCATACACAGTGCACTCTCTATTTCCTCACTCTCATAATCGGATGGGACGGCAATCCGACATGACCGGAGAGCGATCAGGCATAGGACCAACTACAACGGCTTTATACCGAAGCAAGTAATCAGTTATATATTTGTAATATAACTTACCTTACCTTGGTTCAATCTTCTCAGGTATGACTGATACTATTGACTGAGGTCTCCCACTGACTTGCCAGTCAACAGTAATTCTTCTAGGCTATCACGGCTCAGTTCTATGCTATGTACGAATGGGCCGGGTCGACCGGGAGTAACTACCGAAGAGAACCGGAGACGCTCTGCCCCCTTTCATCTTTCATAGTCCCACATCGGAAATCTCCAAACGCGTTACATAATCTCGCACAGGGTCGGAAATGCTCAAGTGATACCCCTAAAGTTGCAAGTTGCCATAGGTTATGACAACCGTTTATCATCAGGCGGATATATAAGGTAATTGATACTGCAAGGCAAAGCGCGTGTGATTTTCCTGTCAGGTAGATTTCCTGCACAAGCTCAAGGTGCTCCGCAGGGTTGACAAATGTGAACGCCACACACATCTGGGCGTGACATTATAATTTCCCAGCGTCAGTATGTCAAGCGTGGTTTAATAATACCAGTGTTGAATCATGAGAGAATGTCAAGTTTACTCTCATATTGCTACAGAAACCTTTTTGTGTACACACAAAATATACCATGTAGAGTATAAATATAATAAAAACTGGAATGTGAAAAGCTCGCGATCGTTAGGTTTCTTTTGATCTCGCTCACAAGAGTCTCGACACAAGTTAAATAAAAAACGGTACACATATTATATGAGTGTAAAAATAAAAGCTTTTCCTTTATTTATTAATGCCTAGCTACTTCCCACGACTTCGTCCGTGCGTAATCTGTATTTTCCCGTATTTACTGAGTCCGTAGGATTTTCTGAAAATACCGCCAAAGACTTGTCGTTTTTCTACTTTACTTCACATGATTTACTCTAAGTTTTTATTAAATATATTATAAAAAATAAAGGTAACTAAATGTTAAACTTTTAACTATCACTAAGACACCGGCGTCGTATAAAAATTGATTTCCTTATGTGTCTCATTTTTCAATGTTTGACTTGTTCAATGTTTGATTTTGAATATTTGATTAATAATATAATACATTAGTATTTAATTATCAACTCAGTCAGTAGAATGCTATAGTTTCAGTTGGTCAGCCAAAAATCGTGGGCGATATCGTTGGTTGTACCCCAATAGCATTAGTTAGTAGGCCCCTATAATCCTACTCAATAATAGGTAGGTAAGGTCAGTGAAATTTCAGATAAGAGTGGAGTTCTGCGCGCGCTGAATACAAATGTTATCCTCTGCCAAATTGATTTATATTTGCACGAAGACTCGCCATGTATTTCCACAATATTCGGAACGGATATATGTAGGATGTGAGGAAAATAAAACGGACTAGGCGTGGCGAAGGGAATTAGCTTCGGTAGTTCATTAAAAGGTCAGATGTTTTCAACAAAAGTTAATTTAGTTGCAGAAGGAAAAAAATAGACAGATATTATTACTTAATGTATGATTCTTCTTCTTCTTATCGTTTCGATAGCAAACTTTTTTTTTATTATATAGAAGCGGCTCAGAATATAGCGACGTTGACTGCGTTATCGGAAGCTGCGTGCAGGTTTAAGGGCACGCAGGGCACGATGATAAGTGAGACATCTTTTGGTTGTAAGATTAATGAGTAACCTAGCAGTGGTGAAAAAACAATTTTTGCAAGAGTTAAGCTGAAGCCAGGCAGGGAAACCAGTAGGAATTGAATTGTATGAAGTCAAGACGCTTCGACACTGTCTAGTGTTCGAGTTGAAAAAGCCTATTATATATAAGTTTCTGACATGACTTTGCACACCATCAAAAATACCTTAGGTACATAGGAAAGAGTTTCCTTCACTGTTTCACCGTAGATAGTTAATTTTAGGACGGACATGTTTAAGAAGTGTTAGTGGTGCGTGATCAAACCTTCATATTCCTAGGCTATCTCTGTTCTGCAATACAGGCTGAACATTTCCAATTTTTTTTTTATTTGAGGACATCCCAAGTTTCTTTCTAAATAATGTTCAAAATAGTGTTCGTAAATTTATACTTAAATCGGTTTGGTTAGTCACCAAAACTGCTGGCTCGCAGTCATTACGCCACAAATCGTCTACAATAGACGTAAAGGCCTTATAATGATAGATAATATATATAATGACATATACAGCGTGTAACAGAAGTCCGAAATAATACATTAAGCGCATATAAGGTACCCTATAAACAATCCTTGAGCATAGGTTTTGGAACCGAACCCCAAACAATTCTCGAGTAAACCATGGTCAACCGTGGTCAATTTTGACCAAAATCTTTCAAATACAGCTCTAGACATCAGCTGAAAGGTAAATCAACACGAATCCGGTTATTTACCTTCAATAAACTCTTTTAGTTAGCATTAGGCACGCGTAGGATAATGAAATCTGTCATTATTGAAGAAAATGAAATCAAAAGAATTTTTTTGGTATGAAAAAAAAATACCTCTTTTGCATTCAATATTTTGACAGGTGATTCTCTTCATGATATACATACATGCCCTTAAGTATTATTTCGGACTTCTGTTACACGCTGTATGTAATTACATATATATAGTACTTACACTCCAAATTTAATTCGATTTAGTGCAATAGCTTTAATCTAGAAGTTTACATGACATAAAAAACTATAATTACTATGAATCCTTCTATCCCATCCTGAACGTACCTATATTATGATAGATTGACTAAATGAATGTCGAGTTATATCATAAAGCAAAAAAAGTTAAAATTTGTTTCCCATAATAAGCTAGAAAAAGTTGAATATAAACGTTCAAAGACTACAGAATACGAGCGACAATATTAAATATCAACTTTTATAAAGACTTTATTAGTAAAACGTTCTGAGTTTCTGACAGACAAAAGTTCAAACAGTATTGTAGATCAAATATATTAAATGACAGCTTCTTTTCGAAATACAATCCACGTGTCATAAGATTTTTCGGAAACCCTTTCTTATTTACTTCTAGCAGCTCTTTTACACCTGCCAGTAGTGGCGCAGGATAAATTTTTCCAAGAGGTAAGCCGAAGCCAACCTGACGAAAAACCAATGGCACAGTCAGTAGGCATTATTGACTGTGCCATTTTTCAACGGGAAGCCTGTTGGAATCGAGTTGTATGGAGCCTCCTCCACTGCCTGCCAGTTTGTTTTTTTATAACAGAAAAAAATAGCCGACATCGACAACTGAAAATTGAGCAGAGATAGCTTAATGGTATGGCCGTTAGACTGGCAAGTCAAAGGTCGTAGGTTCAGACCCAGGTACGCATATCTGACCTTTCGGATTCATGTGCGTAATAGAAATCAATTATCACTTGCTTAAACGGTGAAGGAAACATCATGGGGAAACCAGCAAACCTGAGTTTTTTTGTGTGTTACTCCATGTCAGAGGCCTGGTTTAAAGTCATAAACTAGATTGTTTTTCAACCTAGTATGAGAAGCAAATTTGTCATGTTTTATCGTTATTTTTTTACTGAAATTTTATGCAAGTTCTTTGTAGGATTGTTGAAATGTTGTTTACGCAATCCAAATTCATTATGATATCTATTGTTTTACATCAATCCTACACAATTTTTTTTTAACGAAAATGTAATAAATAATGTAATAAGTATTGCCATTCAACGTGGCATTGCTGCCAGTCTTCTGGGCACTTTGCCGGATGACAGTGATGCGGAGGAGTACTTTGACGCATAATATTTAGGTACTTTTTTTCTATTATTACTATTTTTTTTATTTTTTTTTGTTTTTTTTTTACACGCAAATGTAAATAGTAGTTATATTTAGTTTGTAAATACTTGAATAATAATAATAAAACCTTCCTTATGTTTTATGGCTTAATAAAAGCGACACTTTACCAGTTTACTTTGGAAACCTATTAGGTAGCTACTATTGATTTGAAGATATGTAATTGTTAAGACTAGTGTCAATTGTTTTGTGTTAGTTAAGTGCTAAAGAGTTGAAGTTTGAAGTTATTTGTCCTTTTGTCTGATACCATATCTTCATTGAATCAATATTCGAAGGTAATATAAACGATACAGGCGAAATTAAACAACTTAATGTTTGCTGGTACACCATGCTCTTCATAAGTTTACTGGCTTTTTGTTTTGCTGCTGTTGCAGGTAATATACATTAATTGTTTATTTATTGAGTGAGTTATTTATTAAAATTTCATATAATGTAACGGTAATTATTGTTATTTAATATTGTTGATCCCACAGTCAAATTGGGCAATTTTGTGGGAAATTGTTTTTAGTTCATATTGAACTCTTAACTAAATAAATAAATAATTATATTTTTCTGCAGTCGTAAAAAAAAATTACAAATTAAATTATTCTATTTATTCTTTACCGTTTAAAATTAAAAACTATCTTTCGCGTCGCCGCCGAGTTGGCGCAATGTGGCGGAAAATTTAAATAATATCAGTTTTATAGAATTATCAAATTGAAAATAAATTAAAATTAAGTTAAATTTAATGATATAGTCCATTTAATAAATGTTTAAATTTTTAAGTTACTCGTAAGTAGGTAAAAGATTGAAAAGTGTGAGATTAACTGCGGCCGATAGCCTATTTCTACAGTACAATACAGAGCTAAAGAATAGAGATTGCTATTTGCTACAAAGTCGCTCTGTCAATTTTATTTTAATTATTATATAATATGTCATTTTTGTTGAGCCTATTTATTTTCTATTACAGTAAATATAGCTGTAACACACATCGTAGATCTGTGTTCGCTAAATGTCAGTAATTTTACTATTATAGGAAAGAAATGACCCAGCAAACTGAGAGTACCTACAACAGAACATTTTGCTCAAAGTTTTCAGTAAATACAGCTAAGAAGTTAGCTTTCCCGGTATTTTCCGATCCCGTGGGATATCTGAAAATCCTTCTTAGTGAGCACAAAGGAGCTAAGAGGAGCATGCTTTTTTTAAGGCTAGACAATGTACGAACAGCAACGAAAGTAACGTAATGTTCAAAACGTTTTAAAAGTGCTTGATAAATTATGAATTAACACTAGACAATAAGTACGTTGCCTTCAGTTGACCTAACAATTTATAGAATTAATGTTAAAAAAATGTGGCGAAATATGTAAAAGTAATTCAAATTAATCGATAAGCGATAAATCGAGTTATAAGCTTTAAACATTAATGGCGTAATCGTTTTCTCGCAAAATAAAGATAGCTTTATTTGAAAAGATTTTCCTTAACGGTACCAGCTTAAGACATCATTAATTTGTTACTATCTAGAAAAGAATGTTGAACATTCTTTTCATAAATAAAAAAATAACTTGGAAGTTTATGGATTTAAACGTTTTTAGACTTTTTATTATTTTTTTTTAGAAGATGGCAATATTATTTTAATTGTCAAGAAGTACTTAATAATAATAGAAGCGTTCTGATTAATTGAAAAAAAAAATTCATTAATAAATTATTTTAAAATTACGAAATACTAACTAACGTACGTTACTGACTGTACAATCATGCCGTACATTATATAGTTCCAAAGATTTTGTGGTTGTGACTCAGTCCGGTACTCAAGCAAAATGGTATTTTTTTTAGCTTTAACCCGTGAGAAGGCGCGCCTTAAAAAATTACACGGATAGGCGCGCGGGAGCAAAACTCTCACACTTATAAAATCATAATTTCTGAGGGAGAGTTATATTATAATGAGATTATAAATTTATAATAATAAATAATAGACCATCATTTATGTATTTAGAGTATTTAATTAAAACTTTTTAACAAAAAAAGCAGTCTTATGCTTAAATTAAAAGTATTCTATTCTTTGGCCTCAACTTCTGGCACACATAACAAAAAAAAATCATAAAAAAATAAAAACAACAAAAATTAACTTTTTTTAGTCTTCCGTGTAATTCGAAGATATACGTCCTTCGAAACACGTACTGCACATAAACGTGACGTGTTCAGTGCAGAGTGATTTTTGACACAAAGTACATGCTTTTTTAGAGCGTCTATTTTTTCGTCTTGGACAGAATACACAAAAGCCAATGAGTCCAGGCTCAATTTCTACATCAGAATTAGGTACAAACCGCTTCATTCTGAATTTCATGGGAAGTGATAATAACCGAATCATTACTCTCCAAATCATCGACACGACTGGCGACTGTATCCTCCGGATCCAATAAAGGTTCTTCATATGGATCAGAATTTTTCTTATTTGGTGTGTTAACCGGTCATCCATGACTACTTTTGAATGCTATAATAAATAAACAATACAATCAATAACAATAAAATAGGTTTTGGCATGTTAATATACAATAAAACAAGAAATTAACATTTACATATCAAAAAAAAATACTTACGTGGATAGGCGCGCGATGAGAAAAATGCCGCAATTCACGGCGCGGTTGAACAACCTGCTCGCTGCGCAGTCGCAGTGCTACTGACGCTCGCGGGGATGAATTTAGGGGAAAGGGGACGAATACTTAGGAAGGTACTGAGAAGCTCTCCGCGCTAAGGTATCGGTAACATAGAAAATTATCACAATATTTTTTTGTGTGAGAGAAATACTCATAGCGCGCCTTCTCACGGGTTAAATTGAATAGTAGGGTTGGGTTATAGCATCTTTTACCACCTTAATTATGAACTATTAATAAAGTTGTTACCACTTCCCTAATTGTAGACAGCTCTAACCAAGCCAAAAGATGCCTTTCAATTTACCTGTAACAAAAAATATTACATTTAATAATAACCATGGAAAGTTAAACTAAGATTAAACTTAAGAAAGATAAAATAATCCAAGAGAATATAAAACAATATTTTTTATTACCTTAATTAATAATTTGCCATTAATAATTTATCTAAAAAGTTAATTACAGGTATTTTAAATTGAAATTCGAAACAAACTATTATTAAAATAATAATCCAACATTATGTTACAAGAAGGTACGTATACAATTGCTATCGAAAAAATCACAGAAATCTAGATTTCTGTGGAAAAAATATTTAAAGCCTGAGCCGCTGGCAAGAGATATAATGACCCCACGTACAATTTTTGTAAATAAAAAACAAAATGGCGGGTTTATACCGCGCAATAGATGAGTGGACTCTGCGCATGCGTATTACTTTTTTTTTTCAGAATAATGATGACACATATGATGCGCAAAGCTACATTTTACAGTATGGATTTAAAATATTTATTAAAGTTAGGGTGGTATTTTAGAATTACCTTTCCCTTTAAACAAAGAAAATGCTCTACATCACTGAAGTAATCCGCGAATCTCGAATTTCACTAATCTCACTCGTCCTCGAAGCGCGAACTGTTTGCGGACTTCTATAATTTTAAATGCTAATTTTGTCTAGCCGTCCCTGCCAACCCACAAAGAATCGTGGGTGGTACGATCACCACTGTTGAGGAATACCCTACTATCGCTGCTCTACTCTACTCCTTCTTTGGATCTAGCTTCAGTCAGTCATGTGGTGGAACCATTTTGACTAGAAGGGCTATCCTCACTGCTGCTCATTGCCCAAGGTAATTAATTTTTCTTGATCTATGCAAAAAAATTAAATCGTTCCACTCAGGCACTCAAAGAAAATTCATAGATCCCCTTAGAAAATTACTTCAACGGAGGCGTCGCTACCCCTCTTAACGGTACATGCAATTTTATGTTAGAGATAATAAAGATCGAAATAGCATGTTATCTACCACTCATCTGCATTGGTCCCAGTCCAGCAGAGCTTTGCGGAATTTTTCGAGAGAGCCTATAATTCCCGGCCGGACTTATTATATAGCATATAGCCTATATATTCGTTCGCCTGTGTAATGAGCCCCGTAATAGTTATCTGGACTTCAGATTTGAGCATTGTGTATTATTTTTAAGAAATATTTTGATCTATTATCTAAAACTCTTTGATTATTTATATATAATCAAAGCTAAAACTATACCTATCTAATAAAGTAAAATATTATATGCTCTATGGAAAAAAAACTTGACATTAAATAAAAGAGGGCAAAAGAGTTGAAATGGCATGGTGTTATTATTTCAGTGGTGACACAATAACAAGATGGCGGATTCGCGTTGGTTCAAACTACGCAAATAGTGGAGGTATAGTCCACACCGTGATATCCATCGCCATCCATCCCAACTACAACAGTCGTACCATAGACAATGATGTCGCCATTTTACGTACTACTGGCAACATTATCTATGGTAAACACGTGAAACCTGCTTCTATTGCCGGTCCTAATTACAACCTTGCTGATAATGAGGTTGTATGGGCAGCTGGATGGGGCACAACATCCGTAAGTAGATAACATATTTATATCAATCAGATATTTAAATTAGCTTATCGCAGTTCACTGTTGGATTAGTTTACAATAATGATAATTATGTTTATGCAATTCACATATTTTCATCCGTGTCATCGCCCGCGTAATTCTTTTTTCATGGTTTTAACAAATCATTAAAACGTAGTTAAACGTTAGAACGTATTAATTATCAAAAGCCTTCATATGACATAATCAACATCAAGTTATCACCAAAATGCACTGTGTTACGTTTTACTCAAGTTTAGTATTACTTATTCTTCTCTGGGTCGTAGTTAATAAATAATGTCCTCCTGACCGGATTTCGGTCACAGATGTCAATCTCAACGGAGATTAGCCATCGACGCGGGAGATGTTATAGTGGACAAGTGTGTGCGCAAATACAGGTGCACTCCCTATTCCCTCACTCTCGTAGGCCGATGGGACGGCAATCCGACACGTCTGGAAATAGATCAAGCGCAGGGCCAACGGCTTTGCGTGCTTTATGAGGCACGGAATAAGTGATAATTCATTTATACAACGCTCGTAACTTACGAAATGTCAGAGAAGCGCGCCTTGGGTTTGAATCTGAGACCTCTTACTTGCCAGTCAACAGTTAACACCACTAGGCTATCACGACTCAACGCATCGTAGTTAAGCTAGATTATGTGGTTATCAGTAGGTATGGATTTATAATATTTAAAAAGATAACTCAGTCTATTGCGATTTTGGTATAGGTTGATTGATTATGTTTTTTAGAGATATCTTGTATGAAACAAGTTTGTATGTAATGCTTGTATGAAACAACCTTTTGTGCCTTTTTTTTTTTTTTGTCGTGTGGAAAACTCTTGCTGCGTGGCGCTTGTAGTATTAAACGATATTGTTTTTTTTTTGTAGTCTGGTGGTTCAGCTTCAGAGCAACTACGCCACGTTCAGTTGTGGACAGTCAACCAGGCTATTTGTAAAACACGATATGCAACTCGTAGTGCTGACATTACTGAAAACATGCTGTGCTCCGGATGGCTTGACGTCGGCGGTCGCGACCAGTGCCAGGGTGACTCCGGCGGTCCTCTCTACCACAACGGCATCATCGTCGGAGTCTGCTCATGGGGACTTGGTTGCGCCGATCCTGAATTCCCTGGTGTCAACTCTCGTGTTTCTCGATTCACTTCTTGGATACAAACAAATGCTTAAAGACAGTAATATTGAAGAATATAATATTATAAGCATGAACAGTGTATGTTGTACATCATTATAAAACAAATACGACTCAATCAACCTTTCTAAGTATCATGTAGGTAAAGTTTTTAAATTAACTAACTTAACCTAATCTCAGAATAAGAAAAATATGAAAGATGAAAAATGTATGAATACCTCACACGAAAACTTTAACATCTTTTGTGTACATAATGGGCAGAGTTTCTCGTTTGTGCGATCTTTGAATAAGTTTCAGAAGATTAATGTACGTAACGAAGGACAAAGGGTCAACTTGCGCCATCTATACTGGCGATGGCGGCGTGAAAGCCCGCGAAAGCTTGATCACAAGTGCAGATGGTTTTGCGGTTTCGCACTTCCCGGCGATCCCATATCAGTGACCAATTTTTGTCCAGCATCAAATGGCCTTCCCACATTCCCATGAAAATTCACCGCAAAAATCACGTCGCGCAGCGCGGCTAGAAGTACCAGTTACCTCGAATCATACTACTAATTTTCAAATACTCTAGACTAAGATGGACGCCGAAGCTGCTGTTGCGGTCGGGACTACTTTGCATAAACAATTTATAATTAATTATATGAAATACCTAGTGCTAATTCTCAACCCACCTTGCAAAGTATTTTACAATAAACTTTTATAATCTTTTAATTTAGTATCTCATAGCACGGGTTCTGCATGGAAATATTCTAAAATTTATTTCTAAATTCCTCACAGACAAC
The DNA here is from genome assembly GCA_936450705.2 of Protodeltote pygarga. Classification (NCBI taxonomy): domain Eukaryota; kingdom Metazoa; phylum Arthropoda; class Insecta; order Lepidoptera; family Noctuidae; genus Protodeltote; species Protodeltote pygarga. The sequence continues at coordinate 4,443,013 of OW388249.2, read as the reverse complement.
CGCTTGCGGTGTTCATATGACTTCGATCTTCATGCGTCTGAGCCGCATGCGAATGTGGAGCAAAAAGTTCGCGCTTCGCGAACGATTGCCGTTGTTTACTAATAGTAGTAATACAATAGAAAATCTTAGTGGAAATAATTAAGAAAAGGTTTTTAAAATCTTGTCTAATGTTTTAAAAACTTCAGTTAATTATTTTGACCTCATTCAGATTCAGAACCCGTGCTGCTATTAATTTCTAGATGGAAAAATCCAATAACACTTTTGAATCCGGGACTCCGTGTACAACAGTTGCGTTTGCGACAAATAGAGCTATGAGGAAGTTAGACATTTCATCTTTAGACCCTTCTATAACTTTACATTCGGTTTGTTCAACGAACTAAAAGTATAACAGTTATACAATGTGTTTCTGGATGTACGACATTAAATTAAAACAAGCACAGTGCTAGTCCATCTAAGCATTTTAAAACCTAAAGATCAGTAGTCAATATTTTTAATTTTCGAATAAAATAAATAGCAGAATCAACTGCATAAAACGTAAACACGCTTAGGGCGCGTCAGAGTGGAATCGAATGACACCTTACTCTGTCTTTCAAGCAGCACGGTTGCAGTTTCTTGACCTTACAATGTTTACGTTATCATTATGAACTCAGATCTACATCATGTAAAAAAAAACGAAAATGAAAAATAATTTTCTGTGGCTAAAGTATTTGTTGGATTGATTTTTTGTATACGGGTAAAGAACATGATACTCTTTACGTGGTTTACAGGAATGTCAATCGTCCTGTAACACATTGTATAGTTTTTTTGCGTAGGTAGTACCTGATCTATGTGGTATAGTTATGAGCCTTCATCTTATATCATGCCTTTATACAATTTAACGTAATCTACCAGGCGTTTATAAGATATATTACATTTATCAGGCGCTATCTTCGGACGCTATAATAATTTATTATCAAACCTTTTTGCTTGGATATAGACTTTTTATTGGAAATCTATAAACTTTTTTCTTTATCGTGTGATTGAAAAACAACCCAGTGTCAGAGTTTAAACTGCCTCTGACATGGTTTTAGACACCGTTGAAAAATCTCTCAAATGTGCTGGTTTCCTTACGTTGTTATCGCTAATTTTAGCGAGTGATAATTAATTTCTAATACGCACATAAATTCGAAATGTCCAGAGGTGAGTTCGAAGTTACGGCCTCTGAAGTGGCAGTCCAATGGTCTTACCACACTTGCCCAGAATGCCACGCTGGGCAAGCGATTTGGCGATCGCAGTAGAAGTGATTACTGTTACACAGAAGGATGCTGCTGCCCATCCTCCAGATCTTTCTCTTTGCAGTTTCTTACGACACCCGCGGAACGAGTAGGGATGGTCCTATTCTGCACCAAGCCCTTAATCCCGTCATCTAAAATAGGCCTATCTTTTTCAGCATTTACGACTTATTTATTTATTATAATAGCCATTTTTACGACTCTATTTTTTTGTAGGCAAAGCCGCGGATAATGCTAGTGGCTTGGAAGATCATTAATTTCTAAGATGAGGCGTATATACAAGTTTGTAAACTTTGTCGTTTTACGTCTTGGAACCCAGGTTTTAGTAACAAGATTTTATTTAATAAATAATGCTGCTATATATTTCAGCCGGAGTACATAAAACCCTTCGTAGTTTATGACACCCACGGGATCAGTTAGGGTGATATAATATACACGTAACTAGATATTATGGCCCAAACTTGGTATTATAATTTTTAAATAGAAAATTATATGTTTTAATGACCAACATAATAGTCAATAGCATTTTCCATTATGTAGGTACTATCGCGGACACGAACGGTGCACCACTTTGCGATCAAAATGCTTTGAACGATACTACAAGCGTAGGGGCCGGCTAGTGCTACGTTCGGATGCCGCCGGGTGCAAGCGTTGATGCACCGGTTTTGTCCACGATAGTACATAAAAAAGAGCCTGTTGCTGTAACACTGTGCAGGCAAAGTCTTCTTCTCATATAGAGAAAAATCCAGTATAATAATTATTCACCACGGTAGCTCACTGCGTGTTGATTAATTTTAGTCTAGGACCAGGTTTTCTCACGATGTTTTCCTTTACTTCCTTCAGTGGTGTCTTAGATTAAGTAAGATAGTATACAATTAAAACATTGAAAAAGTCACATTGGTACATGCCAGGTTCGTACACCCCACCCATTCTACAGCTCACGACATCTATGTACTACTTACTGAACAGAGCTAGATGTTGTTAAGCGATATATTATTTGAATAATAGATAATATTAAACAGTAATAGCCTTTTTTTTTGTGGCCGGGGAGTACGTGGCCTGGGGACTTTTCTAACTAAGTTCTTAAGTCAACATTTCTGCTGTCGACTTTTCCATCCACACCCTCTTTTAGAGCACTCATTGACTGGACTACTAGTGGTATAACCGTTAGACTGCCAAATCAAAGGTCGTAGGTTCAAAACTCATTGCCATCCCATCGAATTTCTATTCCCTCACTCTCATTGTATAGCTATGAGAGTGAGGGAATAGAGAGTGCACCTGTGTTTGCGCATACACTTGTGCACTATAATATCTCCTGCGTAGTTGGCTACTCTCCGATGACATTATGTTTCGACGCCTATTATTTATAGTCATAATTTAATCCTCTTTTTAACCTTTCATCACGAACCACAAAACGTCAGTGATGCATAATCCATGTTGTTCTTATAAAATTATCATAATTAGTAGTATCTATAGATAAGAAACTTGTATCATCACATGATTATAAATAATCTTACCTTGAGAAGATAAAAAGATAAAATAATGCATTAGTGAGGTCTGTTCCATTAATTTATTACCATTTTGTTTTTTTTATGATATTAAATAATTAGATTGATAAGTCATAATTTGGGTTATTCTCAAATTTCGCGCAGGTCCTTGTATGAGCAGACTTAGGTATCGGGCGAATGACAGTCAATTAAATTGGCGGTACAGCAATCGCAAATATTTGCTATTATATAATAATAATCTAAAAATCATGGTACTTATAAGGTAAGCTTTTTTGAAATATCCAAGAACAAATCAAATTCAAATTTCGAATTCTAATCATTTCAACCAAGTTAATTTAAAAAATCACTAAGGAGTATTGATATCATCTTCGATGCAAGTAACCCCCAAAATTACTAACTACCCCTTTTAGACCCCGTTAGGCGATGAGTTTTAATAAAATACGAAACATGTCTTTCTTCAATTCTGTTAAAGAATGTTTATGCAAAATTTGAAGTAGATTGGACTAAGGAATCACGTTGTCCCATACACACTTTGCCCCCGTTTTTCACCCCCTTAGAGGTAGAATTTTGAAACATCCTTTCTTATCGGATGCCTACGTCATACAAAGAACACACCCTCCAAGTATCAAGTTTAGGCTGTGCGTTGATCCGTCAGTCAGTCAGTCATTCAGGACAAAGCATTTTATATGTATATATAGATAGTTTAATGAATTTGCTATACTGATTATTGCTTTATATTTTTCACAGCTGTCCCGGCTTACTCGCAAAGGATCGTGGGTGGTTCAGTCACCAATATCGACCATTACCTTACCATTGCTCTGCTGTACTCATGGGGTAGTAGCTTCAGCCAGTCTTGTGGCGGATCATCCTTAATAATAGAGCTATTCTGACAGCTGCCCACTACCCACAATAAGGATAATATTAAGTAATCTGACTGTAATTTCAACGTTAGGCCTTAAAATAACGATATTTTTATTTATTTTTGTTTTATTGTTATATTTGTTTGCATGTAGTTATTTGCTGTGGTGATGCGACCTCCAGATGGCGCGCCCGGGTTGGCTCCACTTGGCTAGCAGTGGCGGCACAGTCTACACCTTAAGTTCTATTATAATCCACCCCCATTATAACAGCTACACCATGGATTCTGATGTCGTAATTATGCGTACCTCCAACACTATCTCATTGAGCAGTGTTGCTTAACCAGCGTCTATTGCTGGCCCCAACTATCATCTTGGTGACAACTCAGTTGTATGGGGTGCTGGATGGGATACAACTTCAGTAAGTAGAAGCCATGCCCTTATTTAGTAGAATTAAAAAAGTGTGTTTTTTTATCTATTATTTTGTCTTTGTTGTGTGTTTGTGTATCTATTACCTTTTTCCTACAGTCCTAATAGTCCTGCTTCTGAACAGCTTCGTCACATAGCAATATGAAGCAAAAATTAATGCTGTTGTCAATTCGTTCAATTCAGAATACATTTAATGAGCATTAGGACAAGTTCTAATAGAAGCCGGAGCCTAATCAATCAACAACCACTAACTAAATAACAGAATCAACAAGCACTCCTGATACCTATATCAGGAGTGGTTGTTGATTCACGCCTATATTGATGATGTTCAGAAATCATTTATTAATGAGAAAAAGAACTTATAGATAACAGAATAATGTGTACTCGTATTTATTTATCCATTCGTCATTACTGTCGTCATTAAACGAACTCGAATTTATGACAATAAGCACTTGAAATAAATTCTGATAATAGAATAGAGATAGAATAGTGTCGTGTAAGAGTGGGTATATTTTTTTCATTAGGTACTCAGATCTGATATCATGAGAAATTACATACATTGCACAGACTGTATCAGTTTACTGCTGGATAATCTTTTTCTTTTCTATTTTGTGCGCTCATTAGAAGGTATTCCCTTAATCGTCACGCTTGGCAAGCGGGTTGGCGATCACAGTAGTAGATGGTTGCTATTACACTGTAGTATGCTGCTGATAATCGTCCAGATTTTTCCACTTGCTTTTTGCAGAATTTTTGTTGTTTATTACGACACATGCGGGATGAGAATCCTCACGTTAGATTGTCAAGTTAAATAAATATAACGCGACAGAAATCCATTAAAGAGTTGTTTCATTTTGTATGGTATTGTTTTCCCAGCTAGAGTCAAGTCCTCATTATGTTTCTCTATGATGTCAGCTGTCTTTGTATCAGAGAATTCAGTTGCAACTTGTAAGTTAAAAAATTAAATAAATACACAAGACCGAAGAAACAGCCGTCACTTTTGTTTGAAGCTTCTTGAAACAGAAGTGACAACAAACAGACACTTCAAATAATCTATCATAGATAAAGTTGAATTTATGAATCAGTGCACTTTGTATAAATATCTATTGCTAGTTAAATAGATGTCTACAAGTCAGTGCAATGGCAGTGATAATGCGTGCAGCTTACATTTTACTGGTTGCAGGACTAATTGCAGCCGTCGTTTCGGGTAAGTCAAACTAAATTTATTACTGAGTTATTATTGAAGAAGAATATAGAAATATGTATATATATACACACATATTTATTTTAAAATATAAAAAGTAGTTAAGGGTCCAGAGAGAAAAACCTCCTCACAATTCGCGGCGTGTCCAGCAATACTGCCTTCTGCGCCATGTTCCCAATCCAGCTGCCTAAAGAGAGCCTCTTTAGATGTTTTTCGAGGCTCTTGGCTATTTAACCAACATAACTATGGGCACAAAGATTGCAAAATTCACGTCCCACATGTCGACAATCTCGCGTGCCAGTCAAGATATTTTAACTTCTTTATCCTTTTAGGCAGAGTGCAATATCATTATTGTTATAAGACTGTTGTATCTCACTGCAGGGCAATTATTTTTTTCCCTATTCAAAGCAATTTGAGACATTCCTTTAGGTAAAAGTCCAATTCGTCCCGCTACCTTATCTGGGCCTATTGCATCGTTAGTTCCTGTTGTCTGTGGCTACTTTTGCCCAGAGGTCATCAATTGCCAATATGTAAATGCGGAGGACGGTGTCGGTGTCTATAAAGCCTCTAATTTTAATTAAGGACTCCAAAGTTAAGTGGTAATCAGTAGCCACAAGGAATGACCCAAGTAATATTAGAAGCTCATAATAAAATGTTGTCCATCCATCCACAAACTGACGCGATGATTTTCTTAAAGCAAATTTAAATTACATTTTCAGCTGTTCCGACAAGACGATCAACGATAGTGGGAGGTTCGGTTGCTGTCATAAGCCAATACCCAAGTGTAGTTGCCCTTCTATATTCATCTAATGGCAACAATTTCAACCAAGCATGCGGAGGTACGATTATCACAACCAAAGTGATACTCACTGCTGCTCATTGTGCATTGTAAGTACCTATTAATACCTATTGCTCATAAATCTAATATAACAATAATTCAACGTTTGGTTTTATTTTGTAATTTTGTTTGTGCAGTGGTGATTCAGTTATCAAATGGCGCGCTCGGGTTGGGTCCAGTTGGGCCAACAGTGGCGGGACCGTGTATACTCTGAGTGGCATAGTAATTCACTCTAGCTTCAACATACGTACCTTGGATTATGACGCCGCCATTTTGCGCTCCAGTAGCTCATTCGTCTACAGCAACAATGTTAAGCCCGCTTCTATAGCTGGCACCAATTACAACCTCCCTGATAACCAGGTCGTCTGGGCCGTTGGTTGGGGTTCCGCTGCGGTTAGTTTTACATAGATTTGGTTTATTTATATTCATCAGTAGTTATAGTTTAATTTTAAACAAATTATTATAAATTACGTTTTTATAAATTATCAAGTTATTTGTTATCGAAATGGCAAAAACGGAACCCTTATAGTTTTGTCATGCCCGTCTATATATCGGTTGGTCTGAGCCATTTTACTCGCAGATTATCAATAAAAGAAACTTGAAATTCAGCATGAGTATAATTATGCTAACAAAGTTAAATAAAAAATATATCAAATGACAATATGCACTGCCGATCCCATGATTGGCAGTGCGTAAAAAATTCTGGTACGTCTTTATAGCGTTAGAAAGAAAATCGTAGTTTTGACTCAAGCATGTGGGATTCGGTGGCTTAGTTAGTAAAACGATGACAAGTCCCGCAAGTTCAAGTTTAAGTCCAGCAAGTTCAAGTCGCGCCCGAGTCAGTTATTTTTGCGAGTTTCCTATTTAATATTTTCATTTAATTACAAAACATGTAAAACATACATAAATAATACAAAAAATATTTTTACACATGCTCGGTTTTTTAAATAAATTTTATCGTTTGTTTGCAGCCTGGTGGTTCTCCTTCTGAGCAGCTTCGCCATGTTCAAGCCTGGACTATCAATCAATCAACTTGTGCTGCCCGTTACATGAAGTTTGGAGCTAACGTGACTGCTAACATGCTGTGCTCCGGATGGCTTGGCGACGGTAGTCGAGATCAGTGCCAGGGTGACTCCGGTGGTCCCCTCTATCATAATGGTGTCTTGGTTGGCATCGCATCATGGGGTTACGACTGTGCCAATATACTTTATCCTGGAGTAAATGCTCGTGTTTCCCGTCTCGCAACGTGGATTCAGACCAATACTTGATTGATTTGCAAAATTTAATTATTTTTGATTTGGATAGTCAACTTTAATATAGTAATAATGTAATGCCGTTATAATATTTTTTTTTTTAAATTATAATTATTTGAATACAACCAAAACTAAAATTAAAAAATATTTAATTTTCCTTGTCGGTAATTTGTAGTCTGAGTGCTCAGTCGGAGCGATGATGATGATTTAAATTTTCGATAACGATTCACGGTATCGAAAATTTTAATCATTATGACAGTGTGAGAACTTGGATGCACTATTAAATATGCTTCGTCACTGAGTCCGAGATAAATAAAATACTATTAGGTACTTATCACGAGCTTTGGATTAGATATGTTCCTGTCATTGTCATTGTGATTATGCGACAGCGGTAGGGATACTGCTAAGCCTTAGCGTGTGCTAAGCAGTGTCTATTTATTTTCGCCGCATGGTTCGTGGTAGATAGGCGATTCAAACGAATTACATTCACAAAAACAGTGCACTCGTTGAGCCGTTTAAAATGATAAATTATAAAGATTTATCATTTAATCTGTTCTGCTTAATAATTTCAGATAAAGCTAAGTAAGCACAATTTTTGTCTTTATATAAATGGCATATCATTGTTTACAATCTTCACATCTGTGTGGAACTGAACAAGATGCATATCATAGCTTTGTTGGCTTTTTGCATCGCGGCTGTCTCAGGTACGTGTAATAATTGTGCAAATTGTAAAGTTTTCGTTTATAAATTGATGCTCCGCATAAGTTTTACCATAACGTGGGTAGAGATTACAGATATTATTACTTCTTAATGGATATCTCTGCCACATGTCAAACTAACAAATCATGGGCCAGACCTACGCCCCAGTTGGTCCAGAAATGACAAGCGACATCGCGGCAGATCAAAACAAAGATGGCGGATTAAACTTGACTCTTTTAATAAAAATGAATTCCATAACTCCTAGATATAGAAAAATAGAAGGAGAGTAGGCTTAAAGAGGGAAAATACGGGCTTGTAACGAATATAATGGTCATGGTGAAACTCTCAATTGTGACAAAATAATATCCGTACCTCACACACATGTATTCTTGTAGGTTCATATGTAGGTTCTTGTGGTGAACGTAACACAAAAAGCGGAAACCAAATCGCGTCTATAGCCATTGCTCCCATCATGTTTACTGTCTCTTGACAATGAAGATGTGATACGTATTCTATACACTATATTTATAACCAATCTTATATCTATATATTAAAAACTTTGTTAAGGCAAAATACTAAAGGAGGTAGTCTCCTTTGTAACAGAAAAAAAAAATTTTGTTAAAAATTTTGTGCAGACAAAAACAACAACACACTTATCGGAACTTATTTCTAAAAGTAATTAATGTCTAAATTAATTCGTTGATTTAGTTTTCTTTTTGTAACAAGGTATTTTATTGACCATTGAATTAATGAAAAAAGACAATAATATTATTATACTCTTTTTTCGTTTTTTTACTCATTTTCTAATAAATAAACTTTTTTATTTCTTTTTTCCTTAGCCGTCCCATCAAATCCTCAAAGGATTGTGGGTGGTTCAGCCACCACTATTGAGGCTTACCCTACCATCGCTGCTCTTCTTCATTCTTGGAACTATGTTATCTATCTGCAGTCCTGTGGCGGTACCATTCTCAACACCAGATCTATCCTCACTGCCGCTCACTGTCCTCAGTAAGTATTTCTTAAATATGGTAATATGGCAAGCTTGGAGTAATATTATCCCTACATCAAAATTTGATTTAAAAGTAAAAGCAAGTTCAGATATAAATAGATCCACGAGGATTTTGTTAATGCCATGATAATTAATTTTTTAACATATCCAAAGCCAAAATATCATGCTAAAAGGATCATTTTAGAAATTAAATCAATTTTTGAGCAGGTAGTGTTATCAATAATTACATATTTTTGACGCTTTTAGACGGAAGTTGGTAATAAAATAAATTTATTTTTCAGTGGTGACAGAGTCCGCCAGTGGCGTGTCCGTGTAGGTTCAACAATGGCCCACAGCGGTGGTGTTGTCCACAACTTTAATAGAGTCCTCTTCCACCCCTCTTTTAACCGCCAAAATTTGGACTTTGACATCGCCCTTATGCGCACTGACTCCGTCATTGCTCACAACAACGCTGTCAGGCCCGCTAGTATTGCTGGTGCTAATTACAACCTCGCTGACAACCAAGCCGTGTGGGCAGCTGGATGGGGTACAATGAGCGTAAGTTAACAGATAATATATACATTATCTCCTTTCGCGTTAGTTTAGAATTTGATAAATTCAACCATGATTCGAAAGACATGTGGCGCCATCTATTTTCATAAGAACGATATTGTTGTTTTCCTCGGGAACAGTATTTTTGAGATGAAAGGTACTCTTTATCCGTCTCTGTAAACCTGACAATGTATATGCAAAATTTTAGGATGATGGTTTTCGGTAAAAATGTAACAAAAAAACAAATTTACTTTCGCATTTATTGTAATATTATTGTTATTGTTGTTACTATCTTATTTATTTATTTATTTATATTCTTATAAATATAAACATTATATAAAAAACACATGTATTAAAAAGCTTAAAATAACTTTAAAACGTTTGGGAGTCGGTTCTAAGTTCTTAATGAGAAGGTTATTTTATTTATTTTTTTTTATTTTAATATTCAATAACAATATATATTGTATTCGAATCTATACATGCTCAAAGTTAAAGAGGCTAGAACTTGACTTGGAACCGACTTTTAAACGTTTTAAAGTTATTTTAAGCTTTTTGTTCATTTATTCATTTAAATACATAATATAATTATTTTTAAATACTTATAAATAGGTATATAAAAAAAACACCCGCATATCTACCTATTTAAAAATATAGGAGCCCACCAATATCGGGAACAGGGTCCAAGCTATCAGTGTTCAGGGCTCCAGAGAGAGGAATCTCCTTAATAGTTAGGAAAGAAGGTAGGATAAGAATAATACGGTTTTTTTTTTTATTGCAGTCGGGTGGAATTCCTCCCGAGCGCCTACGTCATGTCCAGATTTATACTATAAATCAGAACATTTGTAGACAACGTTACTCTCCTCGCACAATTACTAACAACATGCTGTGCTCCGGAGTGCTTGACGTCGGCGGTCGTGATCAGTGCCAAGGCGATTCCGGCGGCCCTCTGTACCACCGTGGCATCGTTGTAGGAGTTTGCTCCTTTGGACGGGGATGTGCTTCGCCTCAATTCCCTGGTGTCAATGCTCGTGTCTCCACCGCATCTACTTGGATTCAGAACAACGCTTAAGATGATTGTAATAATAACAGTTTAAAATAATTATATTTATTCAGCAATTTACAACTTGATAATTTTCTGCTAAAAATTATTTATTAAGAAAGTTTGTAATAAAAAATTTAAAAAACATGATACGATACGGATGGGACTCGAACCCACGATCTTCGACGTCAACACGCACGCTCTGACCGCTAAATCAGCGTATCCTACCAGCATCAGCTGAAATTTCAAATCTTTTTTTTACGCCTTGGGCGTGTGGTAATATCTATCGGAATACATTACGTAACCGACTCAGAGTTCCAAACTTTGCAGTTATGTTTGTGCCTATAAGGAAACGATCGTGAGGATGAGCAGCAGCATCCTTCAGTGTAACAGTAATCATCTGCCACTGCGACCACCACTGCGAACCCGGTTGCCCAGCATGGCGATTATGGGCAAATACCTCCAATGAGCACATAATATTGGCGCGCATTGGGAGAAGCCTATGTTTAGCAGTGGACTAATATGATGATAATGTATAAGATTTAATATAATAAATAAAACTCCAAAATATCTTTGATTATCCTTGTTAGCCGCCATGTCATTGCTAAGAAGTAAGCAAACTAAACTTATATAATTATTATAATAAAACTTAGATAATTTGAAAGATCTAAGTTTTGTTGGTTAGGTCAACCTCTAACCTCATTACTGTTCAGTTTCGATTTGTAACATAGGTAACACTTACCTCACTTCAGTAGTAGCGACTAATTCATATACCTCTGGATCGAAAGACGTGGCAGTCAGCAGTGGGATGATATGGGCTGATAGCAACAGTAACCTTTATCGTAAACCAAGCGAATTCCTGTAACCTAATACCAATAAACGTGAAACATTGTACGGATTTGGATTAAATATGGCACACATGGTCATCATCAACATCATAGTCTAACCATGACATAGATTAAGACTTACAATGGGTATTTTTTATTCCTATTCCAACTCCCACCCCAGCAAACTCACGCGCAAAAGCTGGCAAGATATCTTAGAAGTAAAAGAAATATTGCATTATTAGGTGCTTATATTAGGAAAAATCTGGGCCACAGGCATAAAGGGCTCTTACGTTTTTTATTACGAAAAAGATATATTTTTGACCACGAACGAAATACATTGACCACTCTGCTCTTAGGACAACAGTGTAGTCTAGACCGCCCTCTAGATACGTTCCACCGAACATCATGCCGGAGCACAACAATATCTCTTGGTGGCAAAGCTTTGTCCGGTGTGTGGCAATCAGCCACTGTCAAAGCAGCAACGAGAAACAGCTTGGATGTTAATCGCTGCAAGTTTGTGACTTTTAACTGATCAGGCGCGGTCCGAAGGGGGGTCACAGGGGACATGACCCCCCCCCCAAAATCTAAGATCATATTGAAAAATCTCAAATATTTGACAAATAATAAAAGGAAATTTCTAGCCTTCCCCTAACAGCGATAAATTTATAGTTTGCTGACATCTAGTGGTGTTTTAATGAACTACGTACGATGGCCAAAATAACTTAAAAAAATTACATCTAGTTTAGAAACAACTTTATTCCAGATACCTATTTTTTATTAGTGTAGTGAGTGACCTCCTCCAAAATTTCAGGCTGCGACCGCGCCTGTAACTCATCATTATCATTAGTAGACTTTGTATGACACGCAAAGGTACAAGCTTTCGTGGTGTTCTTGTCTGACTCAATGGCAATTCATATAACGATACGACGACCGAGCTACCTAACTTTGAATATATCTCTGCCTCACAACAGAAGTACAGAACAGAAACAGAACTCTTACAGCAGAGTAGAGTATCATCCTCTCGGCCTTATTATTCCTAAACTTTGTTGGGGTCGGCTTCCAATCTAACTGAATGCAGCTGAATATCAGTTTTCTACGGAGCAACTATGCCTATCTGACCTACACAATCCAATGGGATACGATATTCTAAAGTTAGATTATGTTGTCAGCATTTTATGAAGGTTGATTCTCTTGAGCGACTGTCAATGATCTTTATGACAACCGGGGCCAACAGCTTAAGTTTTTCAGATTTGACCTGAACATACATTTATTATATTATATAGCAAGTTAAATAAAATAGAATTATAATTAGAAGGCGGATTATAATTTCCTTTTTTAGTTTGACGTACAATACAACACTCTGACGTACAATATTTTAATTATTTTAAACCTTCAAACATCGAGAAACGAGAATGAGAAAATCAATTGTTATTGACGCCGCCGTCCACACGGGAGTGAAAGGTTTATATTTAAATCTTCGTATATACTGGAAACAAAGTCTGTCAAAGCCAAGCTTTTGAACCTTTCTTAACATCTATATGAATATACAAAACTAGTTTTGATTAAAAAATTACGCTTAAATCACTAATATCCTTACAATAAAAAATGTTGAGCTAGTTTTTGGTGTTAATTACCTGATAATGTCTGTGTTTGTCATCTGTCTGGGTAATTAATATGCACTCACTGTGATATTTTAAAGCACTGGAGCACCTGGAGTGTTAGAATTACTACTAATTTTGGGTAATAGATGGCGCTGTTCTTTTTGACGAGAAAGCTGAATGGCGCTATTAAGATTTGCAAATGATTCTATAAGACCATCAGTGTTTTTACTAAAGTTAAATTTAGTTCTAGGTAAATAGTTCATCCCTGAGCCTGACGCAGACATGGAGCTCTGGTTCTGGACCACTATTGCATTTTATTTTATTAATATTATTAATTTAATAATAATACTTGTAATTTTATGATCCTGGGTCCTTTAAGCGGGGCGTGAAAAAGCTTTTCTCAAGGCCGTCAAGGTGAGGGCCATCATGCTACATTGCTATGCTGGCTTCTGGGATGACGGCCATCACTAAGGGACTCCACAGACTGCTTTCCATCAGTTAGTATCAACGTTTAACGGTTTAGTTTCAATTACTTTCGGCAAACACGATTTGCCTTGATTAAGCCAAGCCACGTGTTCGACGCCTTTTTGTCAACATTAGTAGATACATAAATATTCTATGTACAATTCATAAAAATAATAATATAGGTAAGTATTACATACTATTTGCCTGTAAAAAGAACTGAAAAAATCGAAAAAGAGTAATTTATGCGACGAAGTACTCCTCCGCATCACTGTCATCCGGCAAAGTGCCATGTTGAATGGCAATTGCTAATTCTTTGACTACCACTATCACACATCACAGGCGTCCATCATCATCATCAGCCGGAAGACGTCCACTGTTGAACAAAGGCCTCCCTCAAAGAACGCCACAATAGGAGTATATTACACTTTACACTTAGGAACTTCCCTAAATACCCCTTAAATATCTTAAATGTCCCAGACTTACAAGTTAGCGCTCACAGAAGAAAATGTGCATATTATTATATCAACATCATCATTTCAGCCGAAAGTTGCTCACTGCTGGACATAAGCCTATAATTTAATATAGTATTATTTCATACATACAGTCTCATTATTGTTTTGTAGGTAGACTTATTAACCTCACTTACGCCCCCCACCCCTCTCAGTCCGCTAAAGTCATTAATTAAATATAAACCATTTGTTTTGTTGGTATTATATTAAGCAATTTTAAGTAGGACAAATCATACAAATGACTTAATGATTTATAACGTATTATATTTGATATCAGTAGTTTGGAAGCATCAATCAAGTCGTTAATCACTCGCGCTTAAAAAATATGTAGGTAATTGCCGATATCGGGTATTAAACATCCCATGTAATTAAATAATGTTTCAAGCAATGCTAATACTAATAATGCTTCATAACAATGAAAAAAATGTTATTACGCGCAAATAGAAAATAATCCTTGCGCTCTTTATTACAAAATAACAACATCTGTAACTTAAATACTAAATATACCTTCTATCCTTTTTTTTTACCTTTGAATAACCATTTATGGGTACCATAAGTTATATACTATCACCAAGGGTTTGGAGAAGCTTAAGTCCAACTCAGTTCGAACGTACTGTAAACTACACTGTTCTGTGTACTATATAATATAGTAAGCTCATCTAATTCTGTGACTTTCCGAATTTTGTAGTATTAACTTTGAGACTAACTATAAATTTCTGTAAGTGGAATCCAGGTAGTAAAAAAGTAAATTCTACCAAATTAAGAATGTCACTGTCAAAATGTCCAAAATGCTGGTCTGTATCTTGCCCAAAGGCTAAGTATAGCCATACAGTGAGGCAACGGGTACGTAGCGGTCTTTTTTTAACTTAGTTTATATAGAAAAAAAAATTGGGCCTGAAAGGGATATATGAGTATATAGATAGTTAATTTCTAGATATATATATAGTTAGTTATTATTTTGCGCCCGACCTTGAATTTTATACTATAAATGAATGTCACTTAATTAGATAAGTTTGCTATAAACCTCCGATGGTGGAAGTGGCTAATTAGACTCATGGCGTTGAAATTTATGAAGCCACCATAATAAATTCGACTTTACGGCTACCACGTTAAAAGGCAACCGAGGCCCACTGCATAATGGGCCACGTGTGAGATGACACAAATAGTCGTCCATCCACGGACTTACAAGCAATGCTTAACTTCAGTGATTAGGATTAAGATTTTAAAGCTTAGGATCGATGTTTTTCTTTTTATTGGGGTTGAATTTCGACCCTATGCGATATTTGTATAAAGATTTGTTGGCACAAAGCTTATGCTTATCTCGGAGTTTGGGTAATACCCTATAGAATTTCTGGGATATGATTTACCCCGCTAAAGTAATGATGATGGATTGACAGATGGATTAATGGTTAATAGATTAACAGCTTTATCATTTTCCAATGCAATTATACAAAATATTAAACATAACAATTCGTAATGAGGTATAAATAGCATTCCATATCCTTAATGTTTCGTAGTAGTACGGTGGTAAGTGGTCACGATGCGTATCCTCGCTTTACTTGGTCTTTGCATCGCGGCTGTTGCAGGTAAGGTATATTCTTAAGTTTCACAATTTAAAAAAAAATGTTAAAAATAGTTTTATGAAATATTTCGTTATAGATAATTATAACGGTGATAAAAAATATCATAAAAACATATGAAATATTTTAATATTGTGTAATGTTTTAATCATCAAAACAACCTAAGTGACGATTAATAAAAATTCTTAACTGATTTAATATTAAATGAAATTATTTAATAAGAAATTCGCAGAAACAAATGACTCGGGCGGGACTTAAACCCGCGATCCCTGGCGTGCCGTGCCATCGCTTTACCAATTAAGCTACCGAGTCCCGCCCGCTTCAGTCGAAATTATGAATCTCTTTCGCCTTAAAGGCGTGTGGTGCCATCTACCGGAGTACTGCCGCACTGCCGGTCCCATGTTCTAAACTTTGCAGCTTAGAAAACATAGAAACGATGTCACCAATTTTAAATATATTTTATGTATGTTTTTAACAAAAACAACTGACTCTCTCTCTTTTTGTGAATTTTTTATTAGGTAAATAATTTCATTTAATAAGCAAATCATGTGCATAAACATGTTAAAATCCAATTCCAATTTTCATCATTATAGCTTTATTTATTCTGTGTCATAAACCCTAGCTGTACCTAGTCAACCGATGAATGTAGCTAGCTTTAGTAACCTATTTAGCGGTTTTTTTCTAACCCCGATTTGTCCCTTATAAATATTATCATGTTCTGATGATCAACTTCGAAGATACAGAACGGAACTCCTCATCGGAAGACAGCAATCCTCTCGTGATAATTAATTTAACTTTATGTGTTGTTCTTAACCGACTTCTGAAAAAGTGGGGGGGAGCCTCCCCTTTCAAGTTAATGTGTCGCTCCATATAAAAAAAAATAATTTAACTATAAATATTACCAACTTCAAGGCACTAAAGAGCTGGAAATAACGCTAAAAAACTAGACATAAAATTTGTATTGTAGCCCCATGATTAGAAGTCGTCTGATCGATCTCATTTGGGAATTCTGGGATTCATGGAATTTTTTTCTCCGCCTTAATACTCGCCGAAAAATCAAAGATAGCCGAGGTTGTCCTATTGTGATTTCCATTTCTCGTCCTTGATTTGCCAAATATGATGTTAATGACTAAATAATTTCTCTTTTAGCTGCACCCGAAAATCCTCAAAGGATCGTGGGTGGGTCTGTTACTACCATTGACAGACACCCATCGATTGTAGCGCTTCTCTATTCTTGGAGTGGAGTTACCTTTCAACAGTCGTGCGGTGGTAGCATCATCAACAATAGATCCATCCTGACAGCAGCTCACTGCCCTCAGTAAGTAGTAAACAGAGTTTATAATTTGTGTAAAAAATATCAAAAAGCCATTGTGACTGGGCACAAAGTTGGGCTTCAAAAAATAATTTTACACGAGATTTATTATATTTTTTTATTAATTAAATAAAACCTTTTTTTTAGTGGCGATCCTGCAAACAGGTGGCGCGTCCGAGTAGGTTCGACTTTCGCTAACAGTGGTGGCGTCGTTCACAATGTTGCTACTGTCATCAATCACCGTTCTTATAACCCAAGAACTTATGACAATGACATCGGCATTTTGCGACTTGCCAGTGCAATCACTCAGAACAATAACGCTCGTCCTGGTCGGATCCCTAACGCTAGCTACAACCTTCCTGACAATTCAGTCGTCTGGGCCGCTGGATGGGGTGTCACTGCTGTAAGTTTTTAATCTATACAAATAAGTTTAAATAGTAATACAAAAAAAAGCTTGAAATAACTTTAAACGTTTTGG
Organism: Protodeltote pygarga; assembly: GCA_936450705.2. Taxonomy (NCBI): domain Eukaryota; kingdom Metazoa; phylum Arthropoda; class Insecta; order Lepidoptera; family Noctuidae; genus Protodeltote; species Protodeltote pygarga. The sequence continues at coordinate 4,425,606 of OW388249.2, read as the reverse complement.
AGTCGGTTCCAAGTCAAGTTCTTAATGAGAAGGTTAAAGAGGCTAGAACTTGACTTGGAACCGACTCCAGAACGTTTTAAAGTTATTTCAAGCTTCTTAGTTCCTTTTGAAGTCGGTTTTATTTTTTATTAAAAAAAAAATTTTCACGATTTTTAGTGGTGCCTTAAATTAATCCCCTCTCCCAGACTTTTGTGGGGCTAATATTTGAATTCCTTATGAAAAGCCCTTTCAAACGATACCTCACACGATATTTTTAATAGATTGGATGATTATAAAAGGGAGGGGGGGGGACCACGTATTTCCCTTCTTCCTCTTTACTCTTCAGTTATCGACTGCACGTATAAACAAAGCAATATTACTTGTTACGGCAATTCTGCTATTATCCTACGAGGAGTTCCGTTCCATATCTCGTAAGTCCATGATCAGATCATGACAATATTTCTATGGAACCAACTTGGGAATATGTTCTTTCAAATGAAAAAAGAATTTTTAAAATCGGTCCACAATTGACTGAGAAATCGGTGAACAAACAAAAAAAAAAAATACTTACAGCCGAACATAGAACCTCCTCCTTTTTGAAGTCGGTTAAAAAGTCACATTGTGACTTTTTCAATGTCGTATGTACTTTCTTAGTTAATCTATGACACCACTGACTAAGTGAAGTGAACATCGTAAGGAAACCTGGAGTTTTAATAGTCTGAATTGCCAACCCGCAGTGAGCTAGCGTTGTGATTAATGGTCGATCCTTCTCTGTATGAGAAGAGGCCTCTCTGCAGTGGACAGTTACATGCTTATTTATTTTTTACAAAAAAATAAAAATGAAGTGTTTGTACAATAGCCAAATAACAATTTTATTGTTTTTTAGACCTAAGGCCTTCGAAAATATAAATTTTGAATACCACGCAAAATTTTCAAGATTTTCTGGAAATTTTGAACAGGTTCCTCTTATAATGTGAGAAAAAAGGAGGAAAGGAAGGAAAGGAGGAAGAAAGGTCGTTTGATCGAAAACGTCAAAATTGATGTTTATAATAGCTATTCGGTTAAAAACTAAGAAGTACAAAATAGGGTTGCAAAGAGAGGGTGAAATTTTAATGAGAGAATCTGTATTTTTTTATTAGAGACGTAAAAATTGATATTGAGCTAATTCGTAAAAAAATTAGAAAAACGTCTCCGGATTTTTGGGGTTTAGAGGATGAACGTACGACGTTGCGAAAGTAGTTTTTTTATTTTTTATTTAAGAGCTTTGCTCTTGTCGTTGGAACTCCAAGTTTCTTAGCCAATTCTTTAACTTCTTAATACGACGTGACATTCTATTTTTCCTGAATTTGTTTAAAATATGTTCTCCTTGGTCTACCTCTTCCTCTCCTTCCCTCTATTTTACTTTCTTCATCTCTCCTTATGATGTTTAAAGTAATCTAGATCCAGCAATAATTAGCCTGACCAATCGTCAGAATTTTTGTAGAAATAACGATGTATAGAAATGAAATAAGATATCCTGTAATTTCATTTTCATTTATAATTTATTATTAGTACGAGAGTATATTGCATGGAGCCGGTTTACTCCATAATTATGCGGGAGTATTCCGAGGCACTAAGAAGAACTAAATGTATATTATAAAAATTCCTAATAAATGGCTATACTTTGTATTTTAGAAATAATATAATTATACTTTGCAGCAAAACGGTCGTCCGTCTGAGCAACTTCGTCACGTCCAGATTTGGACCGTAAACCAAGCCACGTGCAGACAACGTTATGCGCCTAGAACTATCACTGACAATATGTTGTGCTCCGGCTGGCTAGACGTCGGCGGTCGCGACCAGTGCCAGGGTGACTCAGGCGGTCCGCTCTACCACAGCGTCGACGTCGTTGTTGGTGTTTGCTCCTGGGGTAATGGATGCGCTCAGGCTCGCTTCCCTGGCATCAACGCTCGCGTCAGCCGCTATACTTCTTGGATTCAATCGAACGCTTAAAACATTAACATAACATACAGATTTGTTTGAAATAAAAATTTTATTTGAACCCGTATTTATTATATTTTATTTTTGGTTTTAAAATATCATTTATTAATTTTTAAATAATATGTAGTTTTTTTTTGTATAAAATCAACGAGATGAGCTTAACATAATATTTTTGCATTAAATATTTTCAAATATTGATTGACTGTTTATCGTATTTTTTTTAACCTTGCGTGTGCGCATTGCTTTTATCGATTTGCTTTTTTTATAAACAATTCATATGTTCGATGTATGTATACTTAATTTATCACTATATTCTATCTATATTCTAAACTCACTCTATATTCTAAAGTGCGTTCAGCAAAGAACAAATGAAAATCGGGGGGCACGGTAGTGCCCCCGCCATGTCGAGCGCGAAGCAAACACTGCCGTACCATCCTTTACTGGAACCATTTCGCCGCATATTCAGGCCTCTATTTGAGAACCTTTGGATAAGACCAGAACGCGGAAATTTTCGTCATCCAGTAAGCTATAATCACATACTTAAAATCCAAAATTTCAAGTCTGTGGGTCATTTAGTTCCGAAGTTTCACATTTACGACACTCACTCACTCATGATCATCAAATAGAACTAGTACTTCCCATAAACTCAGAGAGCTAAAATTTGGTACAGAGTTAGGGTTTAATGGCCACATAAAGGGAAATTTATAAAAACTAGGATAATCGAAGATCTGGAGTACCTGGTGACCCTGAACTTTTTATTTACTGGACCGATTGCTTTCAAAATCGATATCTGAGAGTCCGCATGGTCTTTGAGTACATACCCGTTATCAGAATTGGAAAAAGTGGTCACCATTTTGAACTACTTATGTGCATTATATTTGTTAATAATAAATATAATATAACTTAAAAAAATACAATACCTTCACTAATTAATCGAAAGGAACTTTGTTCCATCCGGGTGTCCCTTGACACCTCTCAAGTTTTTTTATTTCGTGAGGTTTGCCGGCTTAGGCGTAAATACCGCACCGATCTTAGAGTATACATACTATAGAGTGATAATGTCAACAATATTGTCTTGTGCCGAACGAAAGCAGGTAGCATATAGATGCATTTATAGATTTATGGTACATTAGTGACTTAAAAGAATAAATAATGAACGCCAATGGGCAATACGAAAAACTGTTGCTACTGTACAAGAATCAGAACCGGAAAAAAAGAAAAGAAAGATTTGTAATGATAAAAAAACTAATCCTAAAAAGAAAAAAAATGTCTCAAAACGTTTCTACAAAAAGAAGTGAAATCCCACCACAAAACAGCTCCATCGATGGAGCTGTTTTGTTTATCTCTAAAAAGTAATGAAATCTAGACAAAGTCGTGCCAGGTCTAAAGTTCCTTACTGCGATTTTTTTATTATTATAGTTAATGTTGTGTAACTTGGCCGTTGAAGGGTACACAAGGGTACAAAACCAGGTGCTCCATGACACCATTGCACCAATCTGTCACCAAAACCGCTACCCATTGACTATTGAGTATTCCCCTTCTTCCTCTTTACTCTTCAGTTATCGACTGCAAGTATAAACAAAGCAATATTACTTGTTACGGCAATTCTGCTATTATCCTACGAGAAGTTCCGTTCTATATCTCGTAAGTCCATGATCAGATCATGACAATATTTCTATGGAACCAACTTGGGAATATGTTCTTTCAAATGAAAAAATAATTTTTAAAATCGGTCTACAATTGACTGAGAAATCGGTGAACATACAAAAAAAAAGAAAAAAAAATACAGCCTACATACATACAGCCGAACATAGAACCTCCTCCTTTTTGAAGACGGTTAATTAAATTAGTTTGGACTCACCACTACCAGTAACTGCGGCACAGGGAACTAATCGTGTGAGTCTATGGTATAGTACGATACGGCAGGAAGATAATTTTTGACAAAGGAACAGTAGAAGATGCGTTGGAAGTTATGGAGTAATACTTTCCTGTACCTCGTAAATCCCTATTTAACGAAATTTTCCGAAAATGTTTAATACGTGACAAAATATCTAATCTCTATTTTCTAAATATCGAGAGAATAGCTTAGTACTGAAGGGCGTGGACAGTGTATCTTTTGTGACAAGAACAAAGTAGGTATAAAATAATTTTTATTTTTATTTTTATTTATAGACTCACGCCTGTATTCCCCAGAGGGGGTAGGCAGAGGTGTGCAGTACACCCACGTTTCGCCGGCTATGTAATAAGTCCCATGTAATAGGGGGCGAGCCTATTGCCATTAACCGGGCACAATTCCAGACTCCGTGCTACTACTGAGAATTTCCTAATGGAAAAACCCAATAACACTTTGCCCGACCCGGGGATCGAACCCAGGACCTCGTGCTCAGCAGTCGCGCTTGCTACCACTAGACCAACGAGGCAGTAGTATAAAATAAATTTTAAAATATTCTAGTCAGAGCTTGTCTTGTACACACTGTACTTCCTATTATGTACAACTTAATTCCTACTACTGTATGTAGAATAAAAATATCTACGAGTACCTATGTGTAAAATATTGTTTGATTAAACAAACCTTTATCAGAAAACAAAAGTATTTGCTTTATGGAAAAAACGTATTTTTATCGTAATCCGATTCATGATCATGACAAAAAAAAAGATAATTTAATCAGAATAAATAAAAAAATATAGTAATTATGTTTGTCACGGAGTTTATATTTGTTACTACTGGCTAAACCCGATTTTAAGCCAAACCGGTTTATCGTAGGATAAACTAGTTTGTCCAAAAGTCTTAAGGTTAAACTTGTTAGTTTGGAGACTGATGTTTGTCAGAAATTCTTTTATGCACATACCTATACATTAGAGTATACATAGGTATATTAAGATGTAATAGAAACTAACTCACGCCCATGACTTCGTTTGCATGTAATTTATATTTGTTACTACTGGCTAAACCCATTTATTGGTATAAATATAATTGAAACTTATAGTGTCAAATCTTTATAATACATGGGTATATAAAAATTGTGAATGATTATTTTTTTGGTGCGGACCAAATAAATATATATATTTAGTACATATATAATGTACAATGTACATATTTGCTTTTTTGATCATAGATACCATGCAGATAACTATGTATGAATTTAGAAAACAGTTGTTCTTTTTATAGGATTAGATTCATACAGATATTTAAATTTTATAAGGAATACGGCTTCTTTTGGCACCTGCCTATTATAAGGAACTCCATTGCTTAATGCAAAAATTGCATGCAGCAATCCATTGATAGAAAAACAAACAGGCTACACAAAAACTACTTATAAACTCACATAGATTCACACCTGGGGAATACCCCCAGAGAGGTAGGCAGAGATGTATGCAGTATACCCACGTTTCGCCGGCTGTGTTATGTATGTCCCATGAAATAGTTGGCGAGCCAATATCCATAAACCAGTCACAATTGCAGACTCCGTACTGCTATTGAGAATTTACTTATGAAAAAATCAAATAACACTTTGCCCGACATGGGGATCGAACCCAGGACCTCGTGTTCAGCAGTCGCTCTTGCTACCACTAGACCAACGAGGCAGAGACACAAAATCTAAAAGGAAAAAAAAATAGAGTTATTTTATATCCTATGCTAGAGAATTAAGAGGCCACTGTTACCTACAGACTACCGACGACCTTTAGATATGGTGATAAAGAAATAATGATAAACACATCGTATGTTAATGACAAAACTGGATCCTGTATCATAGGACCCTTTAGTAATAATACAAACAAAATCTAGCTTCTACTTGGATCTATCACTGAATAACATGTCCGTAGAAAATTTAAAGGACATTGAAAAATACCATGTTTCCTATGGCGGGGCTTTTGTATTATATAACCATAACATGAAGACACCTGTTAAAAATTAAATATAGGTACAAATATTAGAAAGGTTATCTACAAACCACCCTAAATCAATAATAACCCCGATTCAAAAATATAAATCTAAAACTTCCTTAATTAACTAAACGAGGTAATAGGATTATGATATGGTAATAGGTAATAGGAAAATAGGTAGCTACGTTTTTATCGACATAGAGATAGTGACTTTAAAATACTATAATCTAATCTGTCTATTCGTGTTTGTATAAATAGCATAAATTCATTATGGGTCTTTACAGTAAGTAAGTGGTAATTCAAAATGCGTGTCATTGCATTGTTAGCCCTTTGCGTTGCGGCTGTTACAGGTATGTGATCTTTGCCTTATTTTTAAGTATGAACAAACGATCATTTGCATCTCGACGACATATAATAATTTATTTCCATACGTATGTATTTAATTTCTCGACTTTATAGCCTTTAATTTTTTGTAACATTGTTTATAGTTTAAAAAGCATTTATTCATGACAAATTACAAAAAATTAAGTTCCAAATGTTTGTAGAAAAATTAAATCGACTATGAGCGGGATTTAAACCACTTTCGCTTTTCTTTCTAAAAAAAATTGGAACTTGTAGCGTTTGCATTGCATGCATAGATGCTTTCTAAAAATGTTTCTATATTTTTATGCAACAAGTAACGTTAGGCAAGCTAGCACTCGACACGGACGGGGTTACGAATAGCATAGTGGCATAGCGATGGGAGCTTTAGCCAGAAAGTCGCACATATCCTATCTCTTTTTAAATTTCCTCTTATAATTATAAATACTTTAAACAACTTCATTTTAAATATAGAGGTAATCTTTTTTTAAAGTATTTATGCGTAGGTACTATGCGGATACTAAAGTTCGAAAATTGTAGAAAGAAAACATCGATCACATCAGTCGTGGGTTCAAATCGCGCTCGTGATGGAATTTTCTTTCTACTTTCGAACTTTAATTTCATTTTATTTACTCATGTGACATTTTTTTAGCTGTCCCCTCCAATCCCCAAAGGATCGTGGGTGGTTCAGTCACCACTATTTCACAATATCCTTCCATATCGTCTTTGCTCTACTCATGGAACTTGCAAACCTATTCGCAAGCTTGCGGTGGAACAATCATCAACAATAGGGCAATTCTCAGTGCGGCTCACTGCTTTGTGTAAGTAATGGAAAATGCAATTTTTTTTTTATTAAAAATCAGTTAACTTCAAAGTCATTAATGTACATCACATTTTTTTAACAGCGGTGATACTGCAAACCGATGGCGCATCCGCGTGGGTTCCACTTGGGCTAACAGCGGTGGCGCTGTTCACAACGTCGCTAATATAATCATACACGCCAGTTACAACCCGAACAATAACAATGCTGACATTGCTATCTTGCGTACTGCTAGCAATATTGCTTTCGGCGCCAATGTCGCTCAAGGTTCAATCCCCAGTGCTAACTACAACCTCGCTGACAACCAGATCGTGTATGCCGCTGGATGGGGTAGAATTACCGTAAGTTTAATAATGACAACTATCTGTTTTTAAAGTTTTCTAATGTTGCACTATAATTTTAAATACTATATCTACATAAATATTTCTCAACAAAACATTTGTACAAACTAATCTTTCTTTCTTTATCATATGGTTGATGACCAACCTCGTGTCAGAGTTTTAATGGCACGTAAGCGTTTGATATAGCTTAACACATTGTAGAAAAACTTCTCAGGTGTGATGGTTTGCCCATGATATTTTCCTTCATCGTTTTAGCAAATAATAATTAATTATAATATGCACATGAATTCGTGAATACGCTCATGAGGTCGTGGTGGCACATTGGTTACGGACACGCTTTGCAAGCACGTGAGTGTGAGTTCGAACCTAGCCAATGTGACTTTTTCAATGTCATATGTACATTCTTAGTTAATCTAAGATACCACTGACTGACGGTGAAGGAATACACCGTTTAATCGTCTGAAATCGCCAACTCGCAGTGAGCTGGCGTGGTGATAAATGCTCAATCCTTCTCTGTATGAGGAGAGGCCTTTGCCCTGCAGTGTGACAGTTGCAGACTGGTTTATTTATTTTACATGAATTCAAATAGTCAAATGTTCCTGGGTTTCGATTCTAAAACCTTTGACTTGGCAATCCAACAGTCATACCACTAGGTTACCGCTACAAACTAGTTGTAATAGCTTCATCTAGCTGCATTTACGTTGAATTAGTATTTGAGAACGACATTTTTATTTTACAGGAAGGTGGTGCCAGTTCTGAGCAGCTTCGTCACGTCCAGATGTGGACTATAAACCAGAATATTTGCGTACAACGTTATGCTGAAGTACGACTCCTTGTTAACGAGAACATGCTGTGCTCCGGATGGCTTGACGTCGGCGGTCGCGACCAGTGCCAGGGTGACTCCGGCGGTCCTCTCTACCACAATAACGTCGTTGTTGGTGTTTGCTCCTTTGGTTACGGGTGTGCTCGCCCTAGATACCCTGGCGTCAATGTGCGCGTCTCCCGCTTTACTTCTTGGATCCAGGCTAATGCTTAATTTGTTGTTTAATTTATAAATAAATACATTTTGATTACCAAGACAGATAATATTATTTACATTTGACTGGCTTTTTTACGATCTAGGTATTATTAGTTCATTTGATATATTTTATTAGACAAATAATTATGTCAATTATTGAAACGATAAAAAATGACAGTAACACCTTACAAGGGGTGGATGTAACTACCATCTGTGATGGTTAAATATGGAAGATAATTTCGATAGAGCTTACAGGATTACGAATAGCTCAGTTGGCAGAGCGGCTGATGTCTGTAGCTAGCAGGTTACAAATACTTCCTGTTTCCTGTCATAGATAAATCCTGCTCGTAATTGATTTTCTTGTCAACGCAATTATAAAACACGTAAAAAAATTATAAGACACTCGCGTTTGTTTAGAATATGACAATCAATTCGGGTTGTGCGACACGTGACGCCATCTATTATCATAAGAACGTTATTGTTGTTTTCCTCGGGAACAGTGTAATTTTCGGGATGAAAGGTACTTTACCTTTTGGTGTCATGGTTCATGGGATTCTTTTATAATGCTCCAATGATAACACGGCTCGTAGCACTGTAGCACGGCTCGTAGCACTGTAGCACGGCTCGTAGCGCACATAGTTACGAACGTGGTACTACGGAGTATGGACCGGTTTAATCCATTGAATGTTACGAGCAAAAATTAATTCTGTTTATTTGGGACAATGAAACAAATGAGCCGTGAAGAGCATTTGTTTTTTATAAACACTTAAAAACAATAATCATAAAAATATTTTTGGCCAATAAATAATTGCACCAACCAACATTATAAGAAAAATTGCATTTAAGGGGGTATTATAAATATTGTTTACTACTTTACTGAAAATACATGGTCTAACACTAGGATTTTTACCTGAATCGTATGTACAGACAGAAATATATAAATAACTATTAACCGCACAACCGTATACCCACGTTTCGCCGGCTGTGTTATGTATGTCCCATGAAATAGTTGGCGAGCCTATAGCCATAAACCGGTCACTATTGCAAACTCCGTACTGCTATTGAGAATTTACTTACGAAAAAATCAAATAACACTTTGCCCGATACGGGGATCGAACCCAGGACCTCGTGTTCAGCAGTCGCTCTTGCTACCACTAGACCAACGAGGCAGAGACACAAAATCTAAAAGGAAAAAAAATAGAGTTATTTTATATCCTATGCTAGAGAATTAAGAGGCCACTGTTACCTACAGACTACCGACGACCTTTAGATATGGTGATAAAGAAATAATGATAAACACATCATACGTTAATGACAAAACTGGATCCTGTATCATTGGATGGACCCTTTAGTAATAATACAAACAAAATCTAGCTTCTACTTGGATCTATCACTGAATAACATGTCCGTAGAAAAATCAAAGGACATTGAAAAGACCATGTATCCCATGGTTTTCAGTCAGCGGGGCTTTTGTATTATATAACCACTAGCTGCCCTGCGCGACTTTGTACGCGTGATTATTCTACCTCTACACTTTTTCTACCCTACCTTACTCTACGCTACTCTACCTTACCGTACCCTTTTCTACCCCTACCCTACCCAACCCCTACTCTACCCCTGCCCTACTCTACTCCTACCCTAATCTACCCCTACCCTACTCTACTCCTACCCTACCCTACTCTATCCTACCCTACCCTACCTCGTTCATTGATTATGCTACTTTGATGTCTCTTACTAATATCGAATTTCCTACACAAACTTTCACCCTCGCCTCCTCTTTCCCCCCTATTGGGTAGATTTTTCAAAAAGCTGAAACACGTCTTATTTATTCACCGAAAAGCTTAACACTAAATTTAATTGATTTAACTTAAAAAATGATGAATTTTCATTACAAACTTTCATCCCCTTTTATATCTCCTAAGGGGGAAAAAATCCAAATTTTTTGATACACGTCTTATTTATTTTTAGGGCATAATCTTAATACTTATTTTTACACCTGTAACTTAAAAAATAATGAATTTTCCGTACAAATTTTAACCCTCTTTTTTAACCACTCAAGAGTAGATTTTTGAAAAATAACCTAAGCGTCTTTTATTTATCAACCGAAAAGCTGAATACCAAGTTTCGTACATTTAACTTTAAAAACGACGGACTTTCATACAAACTCTTATCTCCCTTTTTACCTAATTAGGGGTGGAATTTCCAAAAATCCTTCCTTAGTGCACCCCCAGGGTAGTTAAAGAATATTGTCTTAAAATTTCAAGTCTCTAGGTCCACCGGTTTAGGCTGTGCGTTGTCTGTCAGTCAGTCAGTCACGGTACTGTTTTATAAGTATAGAATAGCTGCCCCGCGCGACTTCGTACGCGTGATTATTCTTCGTCTATGCTTTTTCTACCCTACCCGCACTATCCTACGCTACTCTATCCTACCCTACACTATCCTACCCTACCCTACCCAACCGCTACTCTACCCCTAGCCTACCCTACCCTACCCCTCTATTCGTACCCTACTCTCAATTCCTACCCAATCCTACCTTACTCTACCTCTACCCTACCCTACCCATAGCCTTCCATAACCCAGGGGTACAATTCCTTTTTTTTCTTCTATTGTTCTATTCTAGGCGGAGACAAATCCAACAGTAGGTATATTTTCCTATATTTTTTCTTAATAGTGATTGAATATACTCGTAGAAGTATCCGTCCATTATTTATGCCACTTTGATGTCTCTCACTATTATTGAATTTCCTACTAAACTTTCACCCTCGCCCCCTTCCCCCCCCCATGGGTAGTTTTAAAAAAGCTGAAACACGTCTTATCTGTTAACCGAAAAGGTAAACACCATTTGATTTAACTTAAAAAGTGACGGATTTTCATACAAACGTTCATACCCCTTTTATATCTCCTAAGGGGGAAAAAATCCAAATTTTTTGATACACGTCTTACTTATTTTCAGAACATAAGCTTAATACTCATCTTTACATCTGTAACTGAAAAAATAATGAATTTTCCATACAAACTTTCACCCCTTTTTTTATCCAATCAATGGCAGATTTGAAAAAAAATCTATGCTCGTCTTTCATCTAACCACCAAAAAGCTAAATACCAAGTTTCGTACGTTTAACTTTGCAAACGACGGACTTTCATACAATCTCTTATCGCCTTTTTAACCTACTTAGGGGTGGAATTTCCAAAAATCCTTCCTTAGTGCACCCCTAAGGTACTTAAAGAATATTGTCTTAAAATTTCAAGTCTCTAGGTCCACCAGTTTAGGCTGTGCGTTCTCTGTCAGTGAGTCAGTCACGGTACTGTTTTATAAGTATAGATACCAAGAAGACACCTATTAAAAATTAAATATAAATTCAAATATTAGAAAAGTTATCTACAAACCACCCTAAATCAATAATAACCCTGATTCAAAAATATAAATCTAAAACTTCCTTAATTAACTAAACGATAAATAGGTAGGTATAGGTATTCAGCTACGTTTTTATCGACATGGAGATAGTGACTTTAAAATACTATAATCTAATCTGTCTATTCGTGTTTGTATAAATAGCATAAATGCATTATGGGTCTTTACAGTAAGTAAGTGGTAATTCAAAATGCGTGTCATTGCATTGTTAGCCCTTTGCGTTGCGGCTGTTACAGGTATGTGATCTTTGCCTTATTTTTAAGTATGAACAAACGATCATTTGCATCTCGACGACATATAATAATTTATTTCCATACGTATGTATTTAATTTCTCGACTTTATAGCCTTTAATTTTTTGTAACATTGTTTATAGTTTAAAAAGCATTTATTCATGACAAATTACAAAAAATTAAGTTCCAAATGTTTGTAGAAAAATTAAATCGACTATGAGCGGGATTTAAACCACTTTCGCTTTTCTTTCTAAAAAAAATTGGAACTTGTAGCGTTTGCATTGCATGCATAGATGCTTTCTAAAAATGTTTCTATATTTTTATGCAACAAGTAACGTTAGGCAAGCTAGCACTCGACACGGACGGGGTTACGAATAGCATAGTGGCATAGCGATGGGAGCTTTAGCCAGAAAGTCGCACATATCCTATCTCTTTTTAAATTTCCTCTTATAATTATAAATACTTTAAACAACTTCATTTTAAATATAGAGGTAATCTTTTTTTAAAGTATTTATGCGTAGGTACTATGCGGATACTAAAGTTCGAAAATTGTAGAAAGAAAACATCGATCACATCAGTCGTGGGTTCAAATCGCGCTCGTGATGGAATTTTCTTTCTACTTTCGAACTTTAATTTCATTTTATTTACTCATGTGACATTTTTTTAGCTGTCCCCTCCAATCCCCAAAGGATCGTGGGTGGTTCAGTCACCACTATTTCACAATATCCTTCCATATCGTCTTTGCTCTACTCATGGAACTTGCAAACCTATTCGCAAGCTTGCGGTGGAACAATCATCAACAATAGGGCAATTCTCAGTGCGGCTCACTGCTTTGTGTAAGTAATGGAAAATGCAATTTTTTTTTTATTAAAAATCAGTTAACTTCAAAGTCATTAATGTACATCACATTTTTTTAACAGCGGTGATACTGCAAACCGATGGCGCATCCGCGTGGGTTCCACTTGGGCTAACAGCGGTGGCGCTGTTCACAACGTCGCTAATATAATCATACACGCCAGTTACAACCCGAACAATAACAATGCTGACATTGCTATCTTGCGTACTGCTAGCAATATTGCTTTCGGCGCCAATGTCGCTCAAGGTTCAATCCCCAGTGCTAACTACAACCTCGCTGACAACCAGATCGTGTATGCCGCTGGATGGGGTAGAATTACCGTAAGTTTAATAATGACAACTATCTGTTTTTAAAGTTTTCTAATGTTGCACTATAATTTTAAATACTATATCTACATAAATATTTCTCAACAAAACATTTGTACAAACTAATCTTTCTTTCTTTATCATATGGTTGATGACCAACCTCGTGTCAGAGTTTTAATGGCACGTAAGCGTTTGATATAGCTTAACACATTGTAGAAAAACTTCTCAGGTGTGATGGTTTGCCCATGATATTTTCCTTCATCGTTTTAGCAAATAATAATTAATTATAATATGCACATGAATTCGTGAATACGCTCATGAGGTCGTGGTGGCACATTGGTTACGGACACGCTTTGCAAGCACGTGAGTGTGAGTTCGAACCTAGCCAATGTGACTTTTTCAATGTCATATGTACATTCTTAGTTAATCTAAGATACCACTGACTGACGGTGAAGGAATACACCGTTTAATCGTCTGAAATCGCCAACTCGCAGTGAGCTGGCGTGGTGATAAATGCTCAATCCTTCTCTGTATGAGGAGAGGCCTTTGCCCTGCAGTGTGACAGTTGCAGACTGGTTTATTTATTTTACATGAATTCAAATAGTCAAATGTTCCTGGGTTTCGATTCTAAAACCTTTGACTTGGCAATCCAACAGTCATACCACTAGGTTACCGCTACAAACTAGTTGTAATAGCTTCATCTAGCTGCATTTACGTTGAATTAGTATTTGAGAACGACATTTTTATTTTACAGGAAGGTGGTGCCAGTTCTGAGCAGCTTCGTCACGTCCAGATGTGGACTATAAACCAGAATATTTGCGTACAACGTTATGCTGAAGTACGACTCCTTGTTAACGAGAACATGCTGTGCTCCGGATGGCTTGACGTCGGCGGTCGCGACCAGTGCCAGGGTGACTCCGGCGGTCCTCTCTACCACAATAACGTCGTTGTTGGTGTTTGCTCCTTTGGTTACGGGTGTGCTCGCCCTAGATACCCTGGCGTCAATGTGCGCGTCTCCCGCTTTACTTCTTGGATCCAGGCTAATGCTTAATTTGTTGTTTAATTTATAAATAAATACATTTTGATTACCAAGACAGATAATATTATTTACATTTGACTGGCTTTTTTACGATCTAGGTATTATTAGTTCATTTGATATATTTTATTAGACAAATAATTATGTCAATTATTGAAACGATAAAAAATGACAGTAACACCTTACAAGGGGTGGATGTAACTACCATCTGTGATGGTTAAATATGGAAGATAATTTCGATAGAGCTTACAGGATTACGAATAGCTCAGTTGGCAGAGCGGCTGATGTCTGTAGCTAGCAGGTTACAAATACTTCCTGTTTCCTGTCATAGATAAATCCTGCTCGTAATTGATTTTCTTGTCAACGCAATTATAAAACACGTAAAAAAATTATAAGACACTCGCGTTTGTTTAGAATATGACAATCAATTCGGGTTGTGCGACACGTGACGCCATCTATTATCATAAGAACGTTATTGTTGTTTTCCTCGGGAACAGTGTAATTTTCGGGATGAAAGGTACTTTACCTTTTGGTGTCATGGTTCATGGGATTCTTTTATAATGCTCCAATGATAACACGGCTCGTAGCACTGTAGCACGGCTCGTAGCACTGTAGCACGGCTCGTAGCGCACATAGTTACGAACGTGGTACTACGGAGTATGGACCGGTTTAATCCATTGAATGTTACGAGCAAAAATTAATTCTGTTTATTTGGGACAATGAAACAAATGAGCCGTGAAGAGCATTTGTTTTTTATAAACACTTAAAAACAATAATCATAAAAATATTTTTGGCCAATAAATAATTGCACCAACCAACATTATAAGAAAAATTGCATTTAAGGGGGTATTATAAATATTGTTTACTACTTTACTGAAAATACATGGTCTAACACTAGGATTTTTACCTGAATCGTATGTACAGACAGAAATATATAAATAACTATTAACCGCACAACCGTATACCCACGTTTCGCCGGCTGTGTTATGTATGTCCCATGAAATAGTTGGCGAGCCTATAGCCATAAACCGGTCACTATTGCAAACTCCGTACTGCTATTGAGAATTTACTTACGAAAAAATCAAATAACACTTTGCCCGATACGGGGATCGAACCCAGGACCTCGTGTTCAGCAGTCGCTCTTGCTACCACTAGACCAACGAGGCAGAGACACAAAATCTAAAAGGAAAAAAAATAGAGTTATTTTATATCCTATGCTAGAGAATTAAGAGGCCACTGTTACCTACAGACTACCGACGACCTTTAGATATGGTGATAAAGAAATAATGATAAACACATCATACGTTAATGACAAAACTGGATCCTGTATCATTGGATGGACCCTTTAGTAATAATACAAACAAAATCTAGCTTCTACTTGGATCTATCACTGAATAACATGTCCGTAGAAAAATCAAAGGACATTGAAAAGACCATGTATCCCATGGTTTTCAGTCAGCGGGGCTTTTGTATTATATAACCACTAGCTGCCCTGCGCGACTTTGTACGCGTGATTATTCTACCTCTACACTTTTTCTACCCTACCTTACTCTACGCTACTCTACCTTACCGTACCCTTTTCTACCCCTACCCTACCCAACCCCTACTCTACCCCTGCCCTACTCTACTCCTACCCTAATCTACCCCTACCCTACTCTACTCCTACCCTACCCTACTCTATCCTACCCTACCCTACCTCGTTCATTGATTATGCTACTTTGATGTCTCTTACTAATATCGAATTTCCTACACAAACTTTCACCCTCGCCTCCTCTTTCCCCCCTATTGGGTAGATTTTTCAAAAAGCTGAAACACGTCTTATTTATTCACCGAAAAGCTTAACACTAAATTTAATTGATTTAACTTAAAAAATGATGAATTTTCATTACAAACTTTCATCCCCTTTTATATCTCCTAAGGGGGAAAAAATCCAAATTTTTTGATACACGTCTTATTTATTTTTAGGGCATAATCTTAATACTTATTTTTACACGTGTAACTTAAAAAATAATGATTTTTCCGTACAAATTTTAACCCTCTTTTTTAACCACTCAAGAGTAGATTTTTGAAAAATAACCTAAGCGTCTTTTATTTATCAACCGAAAAGCTGAATACCAAGTTTCGTACATTTAACTTTAAAAACGACGGACTTTCATACAAACTCTTATCTCCCTTTTTACCTAATTAGGGGTGGAATTTCCAAAAATCCTTCCTTAGTGCACCCCCAGGGTATTTAAAGAATATTGTCTTAAAATTTCAAGTCTCTAGGTCCACCGGTTTAGGCTGTGCGTTGTCTGTCAGTCAGTCAGTCACGGTACTGTTTTATAAGTATAGAATAGCTGCCCCGCGCGACTTCGTACGCGTGATTATTCTTCGTCTATGCTTTTTCTACCCTACCCGCACTATCCTACGCTACTCTATCCTACCCTACACTATCCTACCCTTCTCTACCTCTACCCTACCCTACCCAACCGCTACTCTACCCCTAGCCTACCCTACCCTACCCCTCTATTCGTATCCTACTCTCAATTCCTACCCAATCCTACCTTACTCTACCTCTACCCTACCCTACCCATAGCCTACCATAACCCAGGGGTACAATTCCTCTTTTTTCTTCTATTGTTCTATTCTAGGCGGAGACAAATCCAACAGTAGGTATATTTTCCTATATTTTTTCTTAATAGTGATTGAATATACTCGTAGAAGTATCCGTCCATTATTTATGCCACTTTGATGTCTCTCACTATTATCGAATTTCCTACACAAACTTTCACCCTCGCCCCCCTTCCCCCCCATGGGTAGTTTAAAAAAAGCTGAAACACGTCTTATTTGTTAACCGAAAAGGTAAACACCATTTGATTTAACTTAAAAAGTGACGGATTTTCATACAAACGTTCATACCCCTTTTATATCTCCTAAGGGGGAAAAAATCCAAATTTTTTGATACACGTCTTACTTATTTTCAGAACATAAGCTTAATACTCATCTTTACATCTGTAACTGAAAAAATAATGAATTTTCCATACAAACTTTCACCCCTTTTTTTATCCAATCAATGGCAGATTTGAAAAAAAATCTATGCTCGTCTTTCATCTAACCACCAAAAAGCTAAATACCAAGTTTCGTACGTTTAACTTTGCAAACGACGGACTTTCATACAATCTCTTATCGCCTTTTTAACCTACTTAGGGGTGGAATTTCCAAAAATCCTTCCTTAGTGCACCCCTAAGGTACTTAAAGAATATTGTCTTAAAATTTCAAGTCTCTAGGTCCACCAGTTTAGGCTGTGCGTTCTCTGTCAGTCAGTCAGTCACGGTACTGTTTTATAAGTATAGAAAACATGAAGACACCTGTTAAAAATTAAATATAAATTCAAATATTAGAAAGGTTATCTATAAACCACCCTAAATCAATAATAACCCTGATTCAAAAATATAAATCTAAAACTTCCTTAATTAACTAAACGATAAATAGGTAGGTATAGGTATTCAGCTACGTTTTTATCGACATGGAGATAGTGACTTTAAAATACTATAATCTAATCTGTCTATTCGTGTTTGTATAAATAGCATAAATGCATTATGGGTCTTTACAGTAAGTAAGTGGTAATTCAAAATGCGTGTCATTGCATTGTTAGCCCTTTGCGTTGCGGCTGTTACAGGTATGTGATCTTTGCCTTATTTTTAATTATGAACAAACGATCATTTTCATCTCGACGACATGTAATAATTTATTTCCATAAGTATGTATTTAATTTCTCGACTTTATAGCCTTTAATTTTTTGTAACATTGTTTATAGTTTAAAAAGCATTTATGCATGACAAATTACAAAAAATGAAGTTCCAAATGTTTGTAGAAAAATTAAATCGACTATAAGCGGGATTTAAACCACTTTCGCTTTTCTTTCTAAAAAAAATTGGAACTTGTAGCGTTTGCATTGCATGCATAGATGCTTTCTAAAAATGTTTCTATATTTTTATGCAACAAGTAACGTTAGGCAAGCTAGCACTCGACACGGACGGGGTTACGAATAGCATAGTGGCATAGCGATGGGAGCTTTAGTCAGAAGGTCGCACATATCCTATCTCTTTTTAAATTTCCTCTTATAATTATAAATACTTTAAACAACTTCATTTTAAATATAAAGGTAATCTTTTTTTAAAGTATTTATGCGTAGGTACTATGCGGATACTAAAGTTCGAAAATTGTAGAAAGAAAACATCGATCACATCAGTCGTGGGTTCAAATCGCGCTCGTGATGGAATTTTCTTTCTACTTTCGAACTTTAATTTCATTTTATTTACTCATGTGACATTTTTTTAGCTGTCCCCTCCAATCCCCAAAGGATCGTGGGTGGTTCAGTCACCACTATTTCACAATATCCTTCCATATCGTCTTTGCTCTACTCATGGAACTTGCAAACCTATTCGCAAAGTTGCGGTGGAACAGTCCTCAACAATAGGGCAATTCTCAGTGCGGCTCACTGCTTTGTGTAAGTAATAGAAAATGCATTTTTTTTTAATTAAAAATCAGTTAACGTCAAAGTCATTAATGTACATCACATTTTTTTACAGCGGTGATACTGCAAACCGATGGCGCATCCGCGTGGGTTCCACTTGGGCTAAC
Organism: Protodeltote pygarga; assembly: GCA_936450705.2. NCBI lineage: Eukaryota > Metazoa > Arthropoda > Insecta > Lepidoptera > Noctuidae > Protodeltote > Protodeltote pygarga. The sequence continues at coordinate 4,406,757 of OW388249.2, read as the reverse complement.
AGCGGTGGCGCTGTTCACAACGTCGCTAATATAATCATACACGCCAGTTACAACCCGAACAATAACAATGCTGACATTGCTATCTTGCGTACTGCTAGCAATATTGCTTTCGGCGCCAATGTCGCTCAAGGTTCAATCCCCAGTGCTAACTACAACCTCGCTGACAACCAGATCGTGTATGCCGCTGGATGGGGTACAATTACCGTAAGTTTAATAATGACATTTATCTGTTTTTAAAGTTTTCTAATGTTGCAATATAATTTTAAATACTATATCTACATAAATATTTCTCAACAAAATATTTGTACAAACTAATCTTTCTTTCTATATCATATGGTTGATGACCAACCTCGTGTCAGAGTGTTAATGGTACGTAAGCGTTTGATATAGCCTAACACATTGTAGAAAAACTTCTCAGGTGTGATGGTTTGCCCACGATATTTTCCTTCACCGTTTTAGCAAATAATAATTAATTATAATATGCACATGAATTCGTGAATACGCTCATGAGGTCGTGGTGGCACATTGGTTACGGACACGCTTTGCAAGCACGTGAGTGTGAGTTCGAACCTAGCCAATGTGACTTTTTCAATGTCATATGTACATTCTTAGTTAATCTAAGATACCACTGACTAACGGTGTATTCCTTCACCGTTAGTCAGTAACGGTGAAGGAATACACCGTTTAATCGTCTGAAATCGCCAACTCGCAGTGAGCTGGCGTGGTGATTAATGCTCAATCCTTCTCTGTATGAGGAGAGGCCTTTGCCCTCAGTGGGACAGTTGCAGACTGGTTTATTTATTTTACATGAATTCAAATAGTCAAATGTTCCTGGGTTTCGATTCTAAGACCTTTGACTTGGCAGTCCAACAGTCATACCATTAGGCTACCGCTACAAACTAGTTGTAATAGCTTCATCTAGCTGCATTTACGTTGAATTAGTATTTGAGAACGACATTTTTATTTTACAGGAAGGTGGTGCCAGTTCTGAGCAGCTTCGTCACGTCCAGATATGGACTATAAACCAGAATACTTGCGTACAACGTTATAATGAAGTAAATATGCTTGTTAACGCCAACATGTTGTGCGCCGGATGGCTTGACGTCGGCGGTCGCGACCAGTGCCAGGGTGACTCCGGCGGTCCTCTCTACCACAATAACGTCGTTGTTGGTGTTTGCTCCTTTGGTTACGGGTGTGCTCGCCCTAGATACCCTGGCGTCAATGTGCGCGTCTCCCAATTTACTTCCTGGATCCAGGCTAATGCTTAATTTGTTGTTTAATTTATAAATAAATGCATTTTGATTACCAAGACAGATAATATTATTTACATTTGACTGGCTTTTTTACGATCTAGGTATTATTAGTTCATTTGATATTTTTTATTAGAAAAATAATTATGTCAATTATTGAAACGATAAAAAATGACAGTAACACCTTACAAGGGGTGGATGTAACTACCATCTGTGATGGTTAAATATGGAAGATAATTTCGATAGAGCTTACAGGATTACGAATAGCTCAGTTGGTAGAGCGGCTGATGTCTGTAGCTAGCAGGTTACAAATACTTCCTGTTTCCTGTCATAGATAAATCCTGCTCGTAATTGATTTTGTTGTCAACGCAATTATAAAACACGTAAAAAAATTATAAGACACTCGCGTTTGTTTAGAATATGACAATCAATTCGGGTTGTGCGACAGGTGACGCCATCTATTATCATAAGAACGTTATTGTTGTTTTCCTCGGGAACAGTGTAATTTTCGGGATGAAAGGTACTTTAGCTTTTGGTTTCATGGTTCATGGGATTCTTTTATAATGCTCCAATGATAACACGGCTCGTAGCACTGTAGCACGGCTCGTAGCGCTGTAGCACATAGTTACGAATGTGGTACTACGGAGTATGGACCGGTTTAATCCATTGAATGTTACGAGCAACAATTAATTCTGTTTATTTGGGACAATGAAACAAATGAGCCGTGAAGAGCATTTGTTTTTTATAAACGCTTAAAAACAATAATCATAAAAATATTTTTGGCCAATAAATAATTGCACCAACCAACATTATAAGAAAAATTGCATTTAAGGGGGTATTATAAATATTGTTTACTACTTTACTGAAAATACATGGTCTAACACAAGGATTTTTACCTGAATCGTATGTACAGACAGAAATATATAAATAACTATTAACCGCACAACCCACCTACCCACGTTTCGCCGGCTGTGTTATGTATGTCCCATGAAATAGTTGGCGAGCCTATAGCCATAAACCGGTCACAATTGCAGACTCCGTACTGCTATTGAGAATTTACTTACGAAAAAATCAAATAACACTTTGCCCGATACGGGGATCGAACCCAGGACCTCGTGTTCAGCAGTCGCTCTTGCTACCACTAGACCAACGAGGCAGAGACACAAAATCTAAAAGGAAAAAAAATAGTTATTTTATATCCTATGCTAGAGAATTAAGAGGCCACTGTTACCTACAGACTACCGACGACCTTTAGATATGGTGATAAAGAAATAATGATAAACACATCATACGTTAATGACAAACTGGATCCTGTATCATAGGATGGACCCTTTAGTAATAATACAAACAAAATCTAGCTTCTACTTGGATCTATCACTGAATAACATGTCCGTAGAAAAATCAAAGGACATTGAAAAGACCATGTATCCCATGGTTTTCAGTCAGCGGGGCTTTTGTATTATATAACCACTAGCTGCCCCGCGCGACTTTGTACGCGTGATTATTCTACCTCTACACTTTTTCTACCCTACCTTACTCTACGCTACTCTACCATACCCTACCCTTTTCTACCCCTACCCTACCCAACCCCTACTCTATCCCTATCCTACCCTACTCTACCCCTGCGCTACTCTACTCCTACCCTAATCTACCCCTACGCTACTCTACTCCTACCCTACCCTACTCTACCCTACCCTACTCTACCCTACCCTACCCTACCTCGTTCATTGATTATGCTACTTTGATGTCTCTTACTAATATCGAATTTCCTACACAAACTTTCACCCCCGCCTCCTCTTTTCCCCCTATTGGGTAGATTTTTCAAAAAGCTGAAACACGTTTTATTTATTCACCGAAAAGCTTAACACCAAATTTAATTGATTTAACTTAAAAATGATGAATTTTCATTACAAACTTTCATCCCCTTTTATATCTCCTAAGGGGGAAAAAATCCAAATTTTTTGATACACGTCTTTTTTATTTTTATGGCATAGTCTTAATACTTATTTTTACACCTGTAACTTAAAAAATAATGAATTTTCCGTACAAATTTTAACCCTCTTTTTTAACCACTCAAGGGTAATAAATAATAATAAATCAGCCTGTAACTGTCCCAATGTAGGGCAAAGGCCTCTTCTCATACAGAGAAGGATTGAGCATTAATCACCACGCTAGCTCACTGCGGGTTGGCGATTTCAGACAATTAAAGTCCAGGTTTCCTTACGATGTTTTCCTTCACCGTTAGTCAGTGGTGTCTTAGATTAATTAAGAAAGTACATATGACATTAAAAAAGTCACATTGGTACATGCCAGGTTCGAACTCACACCCACGAGCTTGCAAAGCGGGTCCGTAACCAATGCGCCACCACGACTCAAGGGTAGATTTTTGAAAAATAACCTATGCTCGTCTTTTATTTATCAACCGAAAAGCTGAATACCAAGTTTCGTACATTTAACTTTAAAAACGACGGACTCTCATACAAACTCTTATCTCCATTTTTACCTAATTAGGGGTGGAGTTTCCAAAAATCCTTCCTTAGTGCACCCCCAGGGTAGTTAAAGAATATTGTCTTAAAATTTCAAGTCTCTAGGTCCACCGGTTTAGGCTGTGCGTTGTCTGTCAGTCAGTCAGTCACGGTACTGTTTTATAAGTATAGAATAGCTGCCCCGCGCGACTTCGTACGCGTGATTATTCTTCGTCTATGCTTTTTCTACCCTACCCGCACTATCCTACGCTACTCTATCCTACCCTACACTATCCTACCCTTCTCTACCCCTACCCTACCCTACCCAACCGCTACTCTACCCCTAGCCTACCCTACCCTACCCCTCTATTCGTACCCTACTCTCAATTCCTACCCAATCCTACCTTTCTCTACCTCTACCCTACCCTACCCATAGCCTACCATAACCCAGGGGTACAATTCCTTTTTTTTCTTCTATTGTTCTATTCTAGGCGGAGACAAATCCAACAGTAGGTATATTTTCCTATATTTTTTCTTAATAGTGATTGAATATACTCGTAGAAGTATCCGTCCATTATTTATGCCACTTTGATGTCTCTCACTATTATCGAATTTCCTACACAAACTTTCACCCTCGCCCCCCTTCCCCCCCATGGGTAGTTTAAAAAAAGCTGAAACACGTCTTATTTGTTAACCGAAAAGGTAAACACCATAATTTTACCTTAAAAAGTGACGGATTTTCAAACTTTCATACCCCTTTTATATCTCCTAAGGGGGAAAAAATCCAAATTTTTTGATACACGTCTTACTTATTTTCAGAACATAAGCTTAATACTCATCTTTACATCTGTAACTGAAAAAATAACGAATTTTCCATACAAACTTTCACCCCTTTTTTTATCCAATCAATGGCAGATTAGAAAAAAAAATCTATGCTCGTCTTTCATCTAACCACCAAAAAGCTAAATACCAAGTTTCCATACAATTTCTTATCCCCTTTTCAACCTACTTAGGGGTGGAATTTCCAAAAATCCTTCCTTAGTGCACCCCTAAGGTACTTAAAGAATATTGTCTTAAAATTTCAAGTCTCTAGGTCCACCAGTTTAGGCTGTGCGTTCTCTGTCAGTGAGTCAGTCACGGTACTGTTTTATAAGTATAGATACCAAGAAGACACCTATTAAAAATTAAATATAAATTCAAATATTAGAAAAGTTATCTACAAACCACCCTAAATCAATAATAACCCTGATTCAAAAATATAAATCTAAAACTTCCTTAATTAACTAAACGATAAATAGGTAGGTATAGGTATTCAGCTACGTTTTTATCGACATGGAGATAGTGACTTTAAAATACTATAATCTAATCTGTCTATTCGTGTTTGTATAAATAGCATAAATGCATTATGGGTCTTTACAGTAAGTAAGTGGTAATTCAAAATGCGTGTCATTGCATTGTTAGCCCTTTGCGTTGCGGCTGTTACAGGTATGTGATCTTTGCCTTATTTTTAAGTATGAACAAACGATCATTTGCATCTCGACGACATATAATAATTTATTTCCATACGTATGTATTTAATTTCTCGACTTTATAGCCTTTAATTTTTTGTAACATTGTTTATAGTTTAAAAAGCATTTATTCATGACAAATTACAAAAAATTAAGTTCCAAATGTTTGTAGAAAAATTAAATCGACTATGAGCGGGATTTAAACCACTTTCGCTTTTCTTTCTAAAAAAAATTGGAACTTGTAGCGTTTGCATTGCATGCATAGATGCTTTCTAAAAATGTTTCTATATTTTTATGCAACAAGTAACGTTAGGCAAGCTAGCACTCGACACGGACGGGGTTACGAATAGCATAGTGGCATAGCGATGGGAGCTTTAGCCAGAAAGTCGCACATATCCTATCTCTTTTTAAATTTCCTCTTATAATTATAAATACTTTAAACAACTTCATTTTAAATATAGAGGTAATCTTTTTTTAAAGTATTTATGCGTAGGTACTATGCGGATACTAAAGTTCGAAAATTGTAGAAAGAAAACATCGATCACATCAGTCGTGGGTTCAAATCGCGCTCGTGATGGAATTTTCTTTCTACTTTCGAACTTTAATTTCATTTTATTTACTCATGTGACATTTTTTTAGCTGTCCCCTCCAATCCCCAAAGGATCGTGGGTGGTTCAGTCACCACTATTTCACAATATCCTTCCATATCGTCTTTGCTCTACTCATGGAACTTGCAAACCTATTCGCAAGCTTGCGGTGGAACAATCATCAACAATAGGGCAATTCTCAGTGCGGCTCACTGCTTTGTGTAAGTAATGGAAAATGCAATTTTTTTTTTATTAAAAATCAGTTAACTTCAAAGTCATTAATGTACATCACATTTTTTTAACAGCGGTGATACTGCAAACCGATGGCGCATCCGCGTGGGTTCCACTTGGGCTAACAGCGGTGGCGCTGTTCACAACGTCGCTAATATAATCATACACGCCAGTTACAACCCGAACAATAACAATGCTGACATTGCTATCTTGCGTACTGCTAGCAATATTGCTTTCGGCGCCAATGTCGCTCAAGGTTCAATCCCCAGTGCTAACTACAACCTCGCTGACAACCAGATCGTGTATGCCGCTGGATGGGGTAGAATTACCGTAAGTTTAATAATGACAACTATCTGTTTTTAAAGTTTTCTAATGTTGCACTATAATTTTAAATACTATATCTACATAAATATTTCTCAACAAAACATTTGTACAAACTAATCTTTCTTTCTTTATCATATGGTTGATGACCAACCTCGTGTCAGAGTTTTAATGGCACGTAAGCGTTTGATATAGCTTAACACATTGTAGAAAAACTTCTCAGGTGTGATGGTTTGCCCATGATATTTTCCTTCATCGTTTTAGCAAATAATAATTAATTATAATATGCACATGAATTCGTGAATACGCTCATGAGGTCGTGGTGGCACATTGGTTACGGACACGCTTTGCAAGCACGTGAGTGTGAGTTCGAACCTAGCCAATGTGACTTTTTCAATGTCATATGTACATTCTTAGTTAATCTAAGATACCACTGACTGACGGTGAAGGAATACACCGTTTAATCGTCTGAAATCGCCAACTCGCAGTGAGCTGGCGTGGTGATAAATGCTCAATCCTTCTCTGTATGAGGAGAGGCCTTTGCCCTGCAGTGTGACAGTTGCAGACTGGTTTATTTATTTTACATGAATTCAAATAGTCAAATGTTCCTGGGTTTCGATTCTAAAACCTTTGACTTGGCAATCCAACAGTCATACCACTAGGTTACCGCTACAAACTAGTTGTAATAGCTTCATCTAGCTGCATTTACGTTGAATTAGTATTTGAGAACGACATTTTTATTTTACAGGAAGGTGGTGCCAGTTCTGAGCAGCTTCGTCACGTCCAGATGTGGACTATAAACCAGAATATTTGCGTACAACGTTATGCTGAAGTACGACTCCTTGTTAACGAGAACATGCTGTGCTCCGGATGGCTTGACGTCGGCGGTCGCGACCAGTGCCAGGGTGACTCCGGCGGTCCTCTCTACCACAATAACGTCGTTGTTGGTGTTTGCTCCTTTGGTTACGGGTGTGCTCGCCCTAGATACCCTGGCGTCAATGTGCGCGTCTCCCGCTTTACTTCTTGGATCCAGGCTAATGCTTAATTTGTTGTTTAATTTATAAATAAATACATTTTGATTACCAAGACAGATAATATTATTTACATTTGACTGGCTTTTTTACGATCTAGGTATTATTAGTTCATTTGATATATTTTATTAGACAAATAATTATGTCAATTATTGAAACGATAAAAAATGACAGTAACACCTTACAAGGGGTGGATGTAACTACCATCTGTGATGGTTAAATATGGAAGATAATTTCGATAGAGCTTACAGGATTACGAATAGCTCAGTTGGCAGAGCGGCTGATGTCTGTAGCTAGCAGGTTACAAATACTTCCTGTTTCCTGTCATAGATAAATCCTGCTCGTAATTGATTTTCTTGTCAACGCAATTATAAAACACGTAAAAAAATTATAAGACACTCGCGTTTGTTTAGAATATGACAATCAATTCGGGTTGTGCGACACGTGACGCCATCTATTATCATAAGAACGTTATTGTTGTTTTCCTCGGGAACAGTGTAATTTTCGGGATGAAAGGTACTTTACCTTTTGGTGTCATGGTTCATGGGATTCTTTTATAATGCTCCAATGATAACACGGCTCGTAGCACTGTAGCACGGCTCGTAGCACTGTAGCACGGCTCGTAGCGCACATAGTTACGAACGTGGTACTACGGAGTATGGACCGGTTTAATCCATTGAATGTTACGAGCAAAAATTAATTCTGTTTATTTGGGACAATGAAACAAATGAGCCGTGAAGAGCATTTGTTTTTTATAAACACTTAAAAACAATAATCATAAAAATATTTTTGGCCAATAAATAATTGCACCAACCAACATTATAAGAAAAATTGCATTTAAGGGGGTATTATAAATATTGTTTACTACTTTACTGAAAATACATGGTCTAACACTAGGATTTTTACCTGAATCGTATGTACAGACAGAAATATATAAATAACTATTAACCGCACAACCGTATACCCACGTTTCGCCGGCTGTGTTATGTATGTCCCATGAAATAGTTGGCGAGCCTATAGCCATAAACCGGTCACTATTGCAAACTCCGTACTGCTATTGAGAATTTACTTACGAAAAAATCAAATAACACTTTGCCCGATACGGGGATCGAACCCAGGACCTCGTGTTCAGCAGTCGCTCTTGCTACCACTAGACCAACGAGGCAGAGACACAAAATCTAAAAGGAAAAAAAATAGAGTTATTTTATATCCTATGCTAGAGAATTAAGAGGCCACTGTTACCTACAGACTACCGACGACCTTTAGATATGGTGATAAAGAAATAATGATAAACACATCATACGTTAATGACAAAACTGGATCCTGTATCATTGGATGGACCCTTTAGTAATAATACAAACAAAATCTAGCTTCTACTTGGATCTATCACTGAATAACATGTCCGTAGAAAAATCAAAGGACATTGAAAAGACCATGTATCCCATGGTTTTCAGTCAGCGGGGCTTTTGTATTATATAACCACTAGCTGCCCTGCGCGACTTTGTACGCGTGATTATTCTACCTCTACACTTTTTCTACCCTACCTTACTCTACGCTACTCTACCTTACCGTACCCTTTTCTACCCCTACCCTACCCAACCCCTACTCTACCCCTGCCCTACTCTACTCCTACCCTAATCTACCCCTACCCTACTCTACTCCTACCCTACCCTACTCTATCCTACCCTACCCTACCTCGTTCATTGATTATGCTACTTTGATGTCTCTTACTAATATCGAATTTCCTACACAAACTTTCACCCTCGCCTCCTCTTTCCCCCCTATTGGGTAGATTTTTCAAAAAGCTGAAACACGTCTTATTTATTCACCGAAAAGCTTAACACTAAATTTAATTGATTTAACTTAAAAAATGATGAATTTTCATTACAAACTTTCATCCCCTTTTATATCTCCTAAGGGGGAAAAAATCCAAATTTTTTGATACACGTCTTATTTATTTTTAGGGCATAATCTTAATACTTATTTTTACACCTGTAACTTAAAAAATAATGAATTTTCCGTACAAATTTTAACCCTCTTTTTTAACCACTCAAGAGTAGATTTTTGAAAAATAACCTAAGCGTCTTTTATTTATCAACCGAAAAGCTGAATACCAAGTTTCGTACATTTAACTTTAAAAACGACGGACTTTCATACAAACTCTTATCTCCCTTTTTACCTAATTAGGGGTGGAATTTCCAAAAATCCTTCCTTAGTGCACCCCCAGGGTAGTTAAAGAATATTGTCTTAAAATTTCAAGTCTCTAGGTCCACCGGTTTAGGCTGTGCGTTGTCTGTCAGTCAGTCAGTCACGGTACTGTTTTATAAGTATAGAATAGCTGCCCCGCGCGACTTCGTACGCGTGATTATTCTTCGTCTATGCTTTTTCTACCCTACCCGCACTATCCTACGCTACTCTATCCTACCCTACACTATCCTACCCTACCCTACCCAACCGCTACTCTACCCCTAGCCTACCCTACCCTACCCCTCTATTCGTACCCTACTCTCAATTCCTACCCAATCCTACCTTACTCTACCTCTACCCTACCCTACCCATAGCCTTCCATAACCCAGGGGTACAATTCCTTTTTTTTCTTCTATTGTTCTATTCTAGGCGGAGACAAATCCAACAGTAGGTATATTTTCCTATATTTTTTCTTAATAGTGATTGAATATACTCGTAGAAGTATCCGTCCATTATTTATGCCACTTTGATGTCTCTCACTATTATTGAATTTCCTACTAAACTTTCACCCTCGCCCCCTTCCCCCCCCCATGGGTAGTTTTAAAAAAGCTGAAACACGTCTTATCTGTTAACCGAAAAGGTAAACACCATTTGATTTAACTTAAAAAGTGACGGATTTTCATACAAACGTTCATACCCCTTTTATATCTCCTAAGGGGGAAAAAATCCAAATTTTTTGATACACGTCTTACTTATTTTCAGAACATAAGCTTAATACTCATCTTTACATCTGTAACTGAAAAAATAATGAATTTTCCATACAAACTTTCACCCCTTTTTTTATCCAATCAATGGCAGATTTGAAAAAAAATCTATGCTCGTCTTTCATCTAACCACCAAAAAGCTAAATACCAAGTTTCGTACGTTTAACTTTGCAAACGACGGACTTTCATACAATCTCTTATCGCCTTTTTAACCTACTTAGGGGTGGAATTTCCAAAAATCCTTCCTTAGTGCACCCCTAAGGTACTTAAAGAATATTGTCTTAAAATTTCAAGTCTCTAGGTCCACCAGTTTAGGCTGTGCGTTCTCTGTCAGTGAGTCAGTCACGGTACTGTTTTATAAGTATAGATACCAAGAAGACACCTATTAAAAATTAAATATAAATTCAAATATTAGAAAAGTTATCTACAAACCACCCTAAATCAATAATAACCCTGATTCAAAAATATAAATCTAAAACTTCCTTAATTAACTAAACGATAAATAGGTAGGTATAGGTATTCAGCTACGTTTTTATCGACATGGAGATAGTGACTTTAAAATACTATAATCTAATCTGTCTATTCGTGTTTGTATAAATAGCATAAATGCATTATGGGTCTTTACAGTAAGTAAGTGGTAATTCAAAATGCGTGTCATTGCATTGTTAGCCCTTTGCGTTGCGGCTGTTACAGGTATGTGATCTTTGCCTTATTTTTAAGTATGAACAAACGATCATTTGCATCTCGACGACATATAATAATTTATTTCCATACGTATGTATTTAATTTCTCGACTTTATAGCCTTTAATTTTTTGTAACATTGTTTATAGTTTAAAAAGCATTTATTCATGACAAATTACAAAAAATTAAGTTCCAAATGTTTGTAGAAAAATTAAATCGACTATGAGCGGGATTTAAACCACTTTCGCTTTTCTTTCTAAAAAAAATTGGAACTTGTAGCGTTTGCATTGCATGCATAGATGCTTTCTAAAAATGTTTCTATATTTTTATGCAACAAGTAACGTTAGGCAAGCTAGCACTCGACACGGACGGGGTTACGAATAGCATAGTGGCATAGCGATGGGAGCTTTAGCCAGAAAGTCGCACATATCCTATCTCTTTTTAAATTTCCTCTTATAATTATAAATACTTTAAACAACTTCATTTTAAATATAGAGGTAATCTTTTTTTAAAGTATTTATGCGTAGGTACTATGCGGATACTAAAGTTCGAAAATTGTAGAAAGAAAACATCGATCACATCAGTCGTGGGTTCAAATCGCGCTCGTGATGGAATTTTCTTTCTACTTTCGAACTTTAATTTCATTTTATTTACTCATGTGACATTTTTTTAGCTGTCCCCTCCAATCCCCAAAGGATCGTGGGTGGTTCAGTCACCACTATTTCACAATATCCTTCCATATCGTCTTTGCTCTACTCATGGAACTTGCAAACCTATTCGCAAGCTTGCGGTGGAACAATCATCAACAATAGGGCAATTCTCAGTGCGGCTCACTGCTTTGTGTAAGTAATGGAAAATGCAATTTTTTTTTTATTAAAAATCAGTTAACTTCAAAGTCATTAATGTACATCACATTTTTTTAACAGCGGTGATACTGCAAACCGATGGCGCATCCGCGTGGGTTCCACTTGGGCTAACAGCGGTGGCGCTGTTCACAACGTCGCTAATATAATCATACACGCCAGTTACAACCCGAACAATAACAATGCTGACATTGCTATCTTGCGTACTGCTAGCAATATTGCTTTCGGCGCCAATGTCGCTCAAGGTTCAATCCCCAGTGCTAACTACAACCTCGCTGACAACCAGATCGTGTATGCCGCTGGATGGGGTAGAATTACCGTAAGTTTAATAATGACAACTATCTGTTTTTAAAGTTTTCTAATGTTGCACTATAATTTTAAATACTATATCTACATAAATATTTCTCAACAAAACATTTGTACAAACTAATCTTTCTTTCTTTATCATATGGTTGATGACCAACCTCGTGTCAGAGTTTTAATGGCACGTAAGCGTTTGATATAGCTTAACACATTGTAGAAAAACTTCTCAGGTGTGATGGTTTGCCCATGATATTTTCCTTCATCGTTTTAGCAAATAATAATTAATTATAATATGCACATGAATTCGTGAATACGCTCATGAGGTCGTGGTGGCACATTGGTTACGGACACGCTTTGCAAGCACGTGAGTGTGAGTTCGAACCTAGCCAATGTGACTTTTTCAATGTCATATGTACATTCTTAGTTAATCTAAGATACCACTGACTGACGGTGAAGGAATACACCGTTTAATCGTCTGAAATCGCCAACTCGCAGTGAGCTGGCGTGGTGATAAATGCTCAATCCTTCTCTGTATGAGGAGAGGCCTTTGCCCTGCAGTGTGACAGTTGCAGACTGGTTTATTTATTTTACATGAATTCAAATAGTCAAATGTTCCTGGGTTTCGATTCTAAAACCTTTGACTTGGCAATCCAACAGTCATACCACTAGGTTACCGCTACAAACTAGTTGTAATAGCTTCATCTAGCTGCATTTACGTTGAATTAGTATTTGAGAACGACATTTTTATTTTACAGGAAGGTGGTGCCAGTTCTGAGCAGCTTCGTCACGTCCAGATGTGGACTATAAACCAGAATATTTGCGTACAACGTTATGCTGAAGTACGACTCCTTGTTAACGAGAACATGCTGTGCTCCGGATGGCTTGACGTCGGCGGTCGCGACCAGTGCCAGGGTGACTCCGGCGGTCCTCTCTACCACAATAACGTCGTTGTTGGTGTTTGCTCCTTTGGTTACGGGTGTGCTCGCCCTAGATACCCTGGCGTCAATGTGCGCGTCTCCCGCTTTACTTCTTGGATCCAGGCTAATGCTTAATTTGTTGTTTAATTTATAAATAAATACATTTTGATTACCAAGACAGATAATATTATTTACATTTGACTGGCTTTTTTACGATCTAGGTATTATTAGTTCATTTGATATATTTTATTAGACAAATAATTATGTCAATTATTGAAACGATAAAAAATGACAGTAACACCTTACAAGGGGTGGATGTAACTACCATCTGTGATGGTTAAATATGGAAGATAATTTCGATAGAGCTTACAGGATTACGAATAGCTCAGTTGGCAGAGCGGCTGATGTCTGTAGCTAGCAGGTTACAAATACTTCCTGTTTCCTGTCATAGATAAATCCTGCTCGTAATTGATTTTCTTGTCAACGCAATTATAAAACACGTAAAAAAATTATAAGACACTCGCGTTTGTTTAGAATATGACAATCAATTCGGGTTGTGCGACACGTGACGCCATCTATTATCATAAGAACGTTATTGTTGTTTTCCTCGGGAACAGTGTAATTTTCGGGATGAAAGGTACTTTACCTTTTGGTGTCATGGTTCATGGGATTCTTTTATAATGCTCCAATGATAACACGGCTCGTAGCACTGTAGCACGGCTCGTAGCACTGTAGCACGGCTCGTAGCGCACATAGTTACGAACGTGGTACTACGGAGTATGGACCGGTTTAATCCATTGAATGTTACGAGCAAAAATTAATTCTGTTTATTTGGGACAATGAAACAAATGAGCCGTGAAGAGCATTTGTTTTTTATAAACACTTAAAAACAATAATCATAAAAATATTTTTGGCCAATAAATAATTGCACCAACCAACATTATAAGAAAAATTGCATTTAAGGGGGTATTATAAATATTGTTTACTACTTTACTGAAAATACATGGTCTAACACTAGGATTTTTACCTGAATCGTATGTACAGACAGAAATATATAAATAACTATTAACCGCACAACCGTATACCCACGTTTCGCCGGCTGTGTTATGTATGTCCCATGAAATAGTTGGCGAGCCTATAGCCATAAACCGGTCACTATTGCAAACTCCGTACTGCTATTGAGAATTTACTTACGAAAAAATCAAATAACACTTTGCCCGATACGGGGATCGAACCCAGGACCTCGTGTTCAGCAGTCGCTCTTGCTACCACTAGACCAACGAGGCAGAGACACAAAATCTAAAAGGAAAAAAAATAGAGTTATTTTATATCCTATGCTAGAGAATTAAGAGGCCACTGTTACCTACAGACTACCGACGACCTTTAGATATGGTGATAAAGAAATAATGATAAACACATCATACGTTAATGACAAAACTGGATCCTGTATCATTGGATGGACCCTTTAGTAATAATACAAACAAAATCTAGCTTCTACTTGGATCTATCACTGAATAACATGTCCGTAGAAAAATCAAAGGACATTGAAAAGACCATGTATCCCATGGTTTTCAGTCAGCGGGGCTTTTGTATTATATAACCACTAGCTGCCCTGCGCGACTTTGTACGCGTGATTATTCTACCTCTACACTTTTTCTACCCTACCTTACTCTACGCTACTCTACCTTACCGTACCCTTTTCTACCCCTACCCTACCCAACCCCTACTCTACCCCTGCCCTACTCTACTCCTACCCTAATCTACCCCTACCCTACTCTACTCCTACCCTACCCTACTCTATCCTACCCTACCCTACCTCGTTCATTGATTATGCTACTTTGATGTCTCTTACTAATATCGAATTTCCTACACAAACTTTCACCCTCGCCTCCTCTTTCCCCCCTATTGGGTAGATTTTTCAAAAAGCTGAAACACGTCTTATTTATTCACCGAAAAGCTTAACACTAAATTTAATTGATTTAACTTAAAAAATGATGAATTTTCATTACAAACTTTCATCCCCTTTTATATCTCCTAAGGGGGAAAAAATCCAAATTTTTTGATACACGTCTTATTTATTTTTAGGGCATAATCTTAATACTTATTTTTACACCTGTAACTTAAAAAATAATGAATTTTCCGTACAAATTTTAACCCTCTTTTTTAACCACTCAAGAGTAGATTTTTGAAAAATAACCTAAGCGTCTTTTATTTATCAACCGAAAAGCTGAATACCAAGTTTCGTACATTTAACTTTAAAAACGACGGACTTTCATACAAACTCTTATCTCCCTTTTTACCTAATTAGGGGTGGAATTTCCAAAAATCCTTCCTTAGTGCACCCCCAGGGTAGTTAAAGAATATTGTCTTAAAATTTCAAGTCTCTAGGTCCACCGGTTTAGGCTGTGCGTTGTCTGTCAGTCAGTCAGTCACGGTACTGTTTTATAAGTATAGAATAGCTGCCCCGCGCGACTTCGTACGCGTGATTATTCTTCGTCTATGCTTTTTCTACCCTACCCGCACTATCCTACGCTACTCTATCCTACCCTACACTATCCTACCCTTCTCTACCTCTACCCTACCCTACCCAACCGCTACTCTACCCCTAGCCTACCCTACCCTACCCCTCTATTCGTATCCTACTCTCAATTCCTACCCAATCCTACCTTACTCTACCTCTACCCTACCCTACCCATAGCCTACCATAACCCAGGGGTACAATTCCTCTTTTTTCTTCTATTGTTCTATTCTAGGCGGAGACAAATCCAACAGTAGGTATATTTTCCTATATTTTTTCTTAATAGTGATTGAATATACTCGTAGAAGTATCCGTCCATTATTTATGCCACTTTGATGTCTCTCACTATTATCGAATTTCCTACACAAACTTTCACCCTCGCCCCCCTTCCCCCCCATGGGTAGTTTAAAAAAAGCTGAAACACGTCTTATTTGTTAACCGAAAAGGTAAACACCATTTGATTTAACTTAAAAAGTGACGGATTTTCATACAAACGTTCATACCCCTTTTATATCTCCTAAGGGGGAAAAAATCCAAATTTTTTGATACACGTCTTACTTATTTTCAGAACATAAGCTTAATACTCATCTTTACATCTGTAACTGAAAAAATAATGAATTTTCCATACAAACTTTCACCCCTTTTTTTATCCAATCAATGGCAGATTTGAAAAAAAATCTATGCTCGTCTTTCATCTAACCACCAAAAAGCTAAATACCAAGTTTCGTACGTTTAACTTTGCAAACGACGGACTTTCATACAATCTCTTATCGCCTTTTTAACCTACTTAGGGGTGGAATTTCCAAAAATCCTTCCTTAGTGCACCCCTAAGGTACTTAAAGAATATTGTCTTAAAATTTCAAGTCTCTAGGTCCACCAGTTTAGGCTGTGCGTTCTCTGTCAGTCAGTCAGTCACGGTACTGTTTTATAAGTATAGAAAACATGAAGACACCTGTTAAAAATTAAATATAAATTCAAATATTAGAAAGGTTATCTATAAACCACCCTAAATCAATAATAACCCTGATTCAAAAATATAAATCTAAAACTTCCTTAATTAACTAAACGATAAATAGGTAGGTATAGGTATTCAGCTACGTTTTTATCGACATGGAGATAGTGACTTTAAAATACTATAATCTAATCTGTCTATTCGTGTTTGTATAAATAGCATAAATGCATTATGGGTCTTTACAGTAAGTAAGTGGTAATTCAAAATGCGTGTCATTGCATTGTTAGCCCTTTGCGTTGCGGCTGTTACAGGTATGTGATCTTTGCCTTATTTTTAATTATGAACAAACGATCATTTTCATCTCGACGACATGTAATAATTTATTTCCATAAGTATGTATTTAATTTCTCGACTTTATAGCCTTTAATTTTTTGTAACATTGTTTATAGTTTAAAAAGCATTTATGCATGACAAATTACAAAAAATGAAGTTCCAAATGTTTGTAGAAAAATTAAATCGACTATAAGCGGGATTTAAACCACTTTCGCTTTTCTTTCTAAAAAAAATTGGAACTTGTAGCGTTTGCATTGCATGCATAGATGCTTTCTAAAAATGTTTCTATATTTTTATGCAACAAGTAACGTTAGGCAAGCTAGCACTCGACACGGACGGGGTTACGAATAGCATAGTGGCATAGCGATGGGAGCTTTAGCCAGAAAGTCGCACATATCCTATCTCTTTTTAAATTTCCTCTTATAATTATAAATACTTTAAACAACTTCATTTTAAATATAAAGGTAATCTTTTTTTAAAGTATTTATGCGTAGGTACTATGCGGATACTAAAGTTCGAAAATTGTAGAAAGAAAACATCGATCACATCAGTCGTGGGTTCAAATCGCGCTCGTGATGGAATTTTCTTTCTACTTTCGAACTTTAATTTCATTTTATTTACTCATGTGACATTTTTTTAGCTGTCCCCTCCAATCCCCAAAGGATCGTGGGTGGTTCAGTCACCACTATTTCACAATATCCTTCCATATCGTCTTTGCTCTACTCATGGAACTTGCAAACCTATTCGCAAAGTTGCGGTGGAACAGTCCTCAACAATAGGGCAATTCTCAGTGCGGCTCACTGCTTTGTGTAAGTAATAGAAAATGCATTTTTTTTTAATTAAAAATCAGTTAACGTCAAAGTCATTAATGTACATCACATTTTTTTACAGCGGTGATACTGCAAACCGATGGCGCATCCGCGTGGGTTCCACTTGGGCTAACAGCGGTGGCGCTGTTCACAACGTCGCTAATATAATCATACACGCCAGTTACAACCCGAACAATAACAATGCTGACATTGCTATCTTGCGTACTGCTAGCAATATTGCTTTCGGCGCCAATGTCGCTCAAGGTTCAATCCCCAGTGCTAACTACAACCTCGCTGACAACCAGATCGTGTATGCCGCTGGATGGGGTACAATTACCGTAAGTTTAATAATGACATTTATCTGTTTTTAAAGTTTTCTAATGTTGCAATATAATTTTAAATACTATATCTACATAAATATTTCTCAACAAAATATTTGTACAAACTAATCTTTCTTTCTATATCATATGGTTGATGACCAACCTCGTGTCAGAGTGTTAATGGTACGTAAGCGTTTGATATAGCCTAACACATTGTAGAAAAACTTCTCAGGTGTGATGGTTTGCCCACGATATTTTCCTTCACCGTTTTAGCAAATAATAATTAATTATAATATGCACATGAATTCGTGAATACGCTCATGAGGTCGTGGTGGCACATTGGTTACGGACACGCTTTGCAAGCACGTGAGTGTGAGTTCGAACCTAGCCAATGTGACTTTTTCAATGTCATATGTACATTCTTAGTTAATCTAAGATACCACTGACTAACGGTGTATTCCTTCACCGTTAGTCAGTAACGGTGAAGGAATACACCGTTTAATCGTCTGAAATCGCCAACTCGCAGTGAGCTGGCGTGGTGATTAATGCTCAATCCTTCTCTGTATGAGGAGAGGCCTTTGCCCTCAGTGGGACAGTTGCAGACTGGTTTATTTATTTTACATGAATTCAAATAGTCAAATGTTCCTGGGTTTCGATTCTAAGACCTTTGACTTGGCAGTCCAACAGTCATACCATTAGGCTACCGCTACAAACTAGTTGTAATAGCTTCATCTAGCTGCATTTACGTTGAATTAGTATTTGAGAACGACATTTTTATTTTACAGGAAGGTGGTGCCAGTTCTGAGCAGCTTCGTCACGTCCAGATATGGACTATAAACCAGAATACTTGCGTACAACGTTATAATGAAGTAAATATGCTTGTTAACGCCAACATGTTGTGCGCCGGATGGCTTGACGTCGGCGGTCGCGACCAGTGCCAGGGTGACTCCGGCGGTCCTCTCTACCACAATAACGTCGTTGTTGGTGTTTGCTCCTTTGGTTACGGGTGTGCTCGCCCTAGATACCCTGGCGTCAATGTGCGCGTCTCCCAATTTACTTCCTGGATCCAGGCTAATGCTTAATTTGTTGTTTAATTTATAAATAAATGCATTTTGATTACCAAGACAGATAATATTATTTACATTTGACTGGCTTTTTTACGATCTAGGTATTATTAGTTCATTTGATATTTTTTATTAGAAAAATAATTATGTCAATTATTGAAACGATAAAAAATGACAGTAACACCTTACAAGGGGTAGATGTAACTACCATCTGTGATGGTTAAATATGGAAGATAATTTCGATAGAGCTTACAGGATTACGAATAGCTCAGTTGGTAGAGCGGCTGATGTCTGTAGCTAGCAGGTTACAAATACTTCCTGTTTCCTGTCATAGATAAATCCTGCTCGTAATTGATTTTTTTGTCAACGCAATTATAAAACACGTAAAAAAATTATAAGACACTCGCGTTTGTTTAGAATATGACAATCAATTCGGGTTGTGCGACACGTGACGCCATCTATTATCATAAGAACGTTATTGTTGTTTTCCTCGGGAACAGTGTAATTTTCGGGATGAAAGGTACTTTACCTTTTGGTGTCATGGTTCATGGGATTCTTTTATAATGCTCCAATGATAACACGGCTCGTAGCACTGTAGCACGGTTCGTAGCACTGTAGCACGGCTCGTAGCGCACATAGTTACGAACGTGGTACTACGGAGTATGGACCGGTTTAATCCATTGAATGTTACGAGCAACAATTAACTCTGTTTATTTGGGACAATTAAACAAATGAGCCGTGAAGAGCATTTGTTTTTTATAAACGCTTAAAAACAATAATCATAAAAATATTTTTGGCCAATAAATAATTGCACCAACCAACATTATAAGAAAAATTGCATTTAAGGGGGTATTATAAATATTGTTTACTACTTTACTGAAAATACATGGTCTAACACAAGGATTTTTACCTGAATCGTATGTACAGACAGAAATATATAAATAACTATTAACCGCACAACCCACCTACCCACGTTTCGCCGGCTGTGTTATGTATGTCCCATGAAATAGTTGGCGAGCCTATAGCCATAAACCGGTCACAATTGCAGACTCCGTACTGCTATTGAGAATTTACTTACGAAAAAATCAAATAACACTTTGCCCGATACGGGGATCGAACCCAGGACCTCGTGTTCAGCA
Source organism: Protodeltote pygarga (assembly GCA_936450705.2). Taxonomy (NCBI): domain Eukaryota; kingdom Metazoa; phylum Arthropoda; class Insecta; order Lepidoptera; family Noctuidae; genus Protodeltote; species Protodeltote pygarga. Next base: position 4,386,513 of record OW388249.2, on the reverse strand, counting down.
GTCGCTCTTGCTACCACTAGACCAACGAGGCAGAGACACAAAATCTAAAAGGAAAAAAAATAGAGTTATTTTATATCCTATGCTAGAGAATTAAGAGGCCACTGTTACCTACAGACTACCGACGACCTTTAGATATGGTGATAAAGAAATAATGATAAACACATCATACGTTAATGACAAAACTGGATCCTGTATCATAGGATGGACCCTTTAGTAATAATACAAACAAAATCTAGCTTCTACTTGGATCTATCACTGAATAACATGTCCGTAGAAAAATCAAAGGACATTGAAAAGACCATGTATCCCATGGTTTTCAGTCAGCGGGACTTTTGTATTATATAACCACTAGCTGCCCCGCGCGACTTTGTACGCGTGATTATTCTACCTCTACACTTTTTCTACCCTACCTTACTCTACGCTACTCTACCATACCCTACCCTTTTCTACCCCTACTCTATCCCTATCCTACCCTACTCTACCCCTGCCCTACTCTACTCCTACCCTAATCTACCCCTACACTACTCTACTCCTACCCTACCCTACCCTACTCTACCCTACCCTACTCTACCCTACCCTACTCTACCCTACCCTACTCTACCCTACCCTACCCTACCTCGTTCATTGATTATGCTACTTTGATGTCTCTTACTAATATCGAATTTCCTACACAAACTTTCACCCCCGCCTCCTCTTTTCCCCCTATTGGGTAGATTTTTCAAAAAGCTGAAACACGTTTTATTTATTCACCGAAAAGCTTAACACCAAATTTAATTGATTTAACTTAAAAATGATGAATTTTCATTACAAACTTTCATCCCCTTTTATATCTCTTAAGGGGGATAAAATCCAAATTTTTTGATACACGTCTTTTTTATTTTTATGGCATAGTCTTAATACTTATTTTTACACCTGTAACTTAAAAAATAATGAATTTTCCGTACAAATTTTAACCCTCTTTTTTAACCACTCAAGGGTAATAAATAATAATAAATCAGCCTGTAACTGTCCCAATGTAGGGCAAAGGCCTCTTCTCATACAGAGAAGGATTGAGCATTAATCACCACGCTAGCTCACTGCGGGTTGGCGATTTCAGACAATTAAAGTCCAGGTTTCCTTACGATGTTTTCCTTCACCGTTAGTCAGTGGTGTCTTAGATTAATTAAGAATGTACATATGACATTAAAAAAGTCACATTGGTACATGCCAGGTTCGAACTCACACCCACGAGCTTGCAAAGCGGGTCCGTAACCAATGCGCTACCACGACTCAAGGGTAGATTTTTGAAAAATAACCTATGCTCGTCTTTTATTTATCAACCGGAAAGCTGAATACCAAGTTTCGTACATTTAACTTTAAAAACGACGGACTCTCATACAAACTCTTATCTCCCTTTTTACCTAATTAGGGGTGGAGTTTCCAAAAATCCTTCCTTAGTGCACCCCCAGGGTATTTAAAGAATATTGTCTAAAAATTTCAAGTCTCTAGGTCCACCGGTTTAGGCTGTGCGTTGTCTGTCAGTCAGTCAGTCACGGTACTGTTTTATAAGTATAGAATAGCTGCCCCGCGCGACTTCGTACGCGTGATTATTCTTCGTCTATGCTTATTCTACCCTACCCGCACTATCCTACGCTACTCTATCCTACCCTACACTATCCTACCCTTCTCTACCTCTACCCTACCCTACCCAACCGCTACTCTACCCCTAGCCTACCCTACCCTACCCCTCTATTCGTATCCTACTCTCAATTCCTACCCAATCCTACCTTACTCTACCTCTACCCTACCCTACCCATAGCCTACCATAACCCAGGGGTACAATTCCTCTTTTTTCTTCTATTGTTCTATTCTAGGCGGAGACAAATCCAACAGTAGGTATATTTTCCTATATTTTTTCTTAATAGTGATTGAATATACTCGTAGAAGTATCCGTCCATTATTTATGCCACTTTGATGTCTCTCACTATTATCGAATTTCCTACACAAACTTTCACCCTCGCCCCCCTTCCCCCCCATGGGTAGTTTAAAAAAAGCTGAAACACGTCTTATTTGTTAACCGAAAAGGTAAACACCATTTGATTTAACTTAAAAAGTGACGGATTTTCATACAAACTTTCATACCCCTTTTATATCTCCTAAGGGGGAAAAAATCCAAATTTTTTGATACACGTCTTATTTATTTTCAGAACATAAGCTTAATACTCATCTTTACATCTGTAACTGAAAAAATAACGAATTTTCCATACAAACTTTCACCCCTTTTTTTATCCAATCAATGGCAGATTTGAAAAAAAAATCTATGCTCGTCTTTCATCTAACCACCAAAAAGCTAAATACCAAGTTTCCATACAATTTCTTATCCCCTTTTCAACCTACTTAGGGGTGGAATTTCCAAAAATCCTTCCTTAGTGCACCCCTAAGGTACTTAAAGAATATTGTCTTAAAATTTCAAGTCTCTAGGTCCACCAGTTTAGGCTGTGCGTTCTCTGTCAGTCAGTCAGTCACGGTACTGTTTTATAAGTATAGATACCAAGAAGACACCTATTAAAAATTAAATATAAATTCAAATATTAGAAAAGTTATCTACAAACCACCCTAAATCAATAATAACCCTGATTCAAAAATATAAATCTAAAACTTCCTTAATTAACTAAACGATAAATAGGTAGGTATAGGTATTCAGCTACGTTTTTATCGACATGGAGATAGTGACTTTAAAATACTATAATCTAATCTGTCTATTCGTGTTTGTATAAATAGCATAAATGCATTATGGGTCTTTACAGTAAGTAAGTGGTAATTCAAAATGCGTGTCATTGCATTGTTAGCCCTTTGCGTTGCGGCTGTTACAGGTATGTGATCTTTGCCTTATTTTTAAGTATGAACAAACGATCATTTGCATCTCGACGACATATAATAATTTATTTCCATACGTATGTATTTAATTTCTCGACTTTATAGCCTTTAATTTTTTGTAACATTGTTTATAGTTTAAAAAGCATTTATTCATGACAAATTACAAAAAATTAAGTTCCAAATGTTTGTAGAAAAATTAAATCGACTATGAGCGGGATTTAAACCACTTTCGCTTTTCTTTCTAAAAAAAATTGGAACTTGTAGCGTTTGCATTGCATGCATAGATGCTTTCTAAAAATGTTTCTATATTTTTATGCAACAAGTAACGTTAGGCAAGCTAGCACTCGACACGGACGGGGTTACGAATAGCATAGTGGCATAGCGATGGGAGCTTTAGCCAGAAAGTCGCACATATCCTATCTCTTTTTAAATTTCCTCTTATAATTATAAATACTTTAAACAACTTCATTTTAAATATAGAGGTAATCTTTTTTTAAAGTATTTATGCGTAGGTACTATGCGGATACTAAAGTTCGAAAATTGTAGAAAGAAAACATCGATCACATCAGTCGTGGGTTCAAATCGCGCTGGTGATGGAATTTTCTTTCTACTTTCGAACTTTAATTTCATTTTATTTACTCATGTGACATTTTTTTAGCTGTCCCCTCCAATCCCCAAAGGATCGTGGGTGGTTCAGTCACCACTATTTCACAATATCCTTCCATATCGTCTTTGCTCTACTCATGGAACTTGCAAACCTATTCGCAAGCTTGCGGTGGAACAATCATCAACAATAGGGCAATTCTCAGTGCGGCTCACTGCTTTGTGTAAGTAATGGAAAATGCAATTTTTTTTTTATTAAAAATCAGTTAACTTCAAAGTCATTAATGTACATCACATTTTTTTAACAGCGGTGATACTGCAAACCGATGGCGCATCCGCGTGGGTTCCACTTGGGCTAACAGCGGTGGCGCTGTTCACAACGTCGCTAATATAATCATACACGCCAGTTACAACCCGAACAATAACAATGCTGACATTGCTATCTTGCGTACTGCTAGCAATATTGCTTTCGGCGCCAATGTCGCTCAAGGTTCAATCCCCAGTGCTAACTACAACCTCGCTGACAACCAGATCGTGTATGCCGCTGGATGGGGTAGAATTACCGTAAGTTTAATAATGACAACTATCTGTTTTTAAAGTTTTCTAATGTTGCACTATAATTTTAAATACTATATCTACATAAATATTTCTCAACAAAACATTTGTACAAACTAATCTTTCTTTCTTTATCATATGGTTGATGACCAACCTCGTGTCAGAGTTTTAATGGCACGTAAGCGTTTGATATAGCTTAACACATTGTAGAAAAACTTCTCAGGTGTGATGGTTTGCCCATGATATTTTCCTTCATCGTTTTAGCAAATAATAATTAATTATAATATGCACATGAATTCGTGAATACGCTCATGAGGTCGTGGTGGCACATTGGTTACGGACACGCTTTGCAAGCACGTGAGTGTGAGTTCGAACCTAGCCAATGTGACTTTTTCAATGTCATATGTACATTCTTAGTTAATCTAAGATACCACTGACTGACGGTGAAGGAATACACCGTTTAATCGTCTGAAATCGCCAACTCGCAGTGAGCTGGCGTGGTGATAAATGCTCAATCCTTCTCTGTATGAGGAGAGGCCTTTGCCCTGCAGTGTGACAGTTGCAGACTGGTTTATTTATTTTACATGAATTCAAATAGTCAAATGTTCCTGGGTTTCGATTCTAAAACCTTTGACTTGGCAATCCAACAGTCATACCACTAGGTTACCGCTACAAACTAGTTGTAATAGCTTCATCTAGCTGCATTTACGTTGAATTAGTATTTGAGAACGACATTTTTATTTTACAGGAAGGTGGTGCCAGTTCTGAGCAGCTTCGTCACGTCCAGATGTGGACTATAAACCAGAATATTTGCGTACAACGTTATGCTGAAGTACGACTCCTTGTTAACGAGAACATGCTGTGCTCCGGATGGCTTGACGTCGGCGGTCGCGACCAGTGCCAGGGTGACTCCGGCGGTCCTCTCTACCACAATAACGTCGTTGTTGGTGTTTGCTCCTTTGGTTACGGGTGTGCTCGCCCTAGATACCCTGGCGTCAATGTGCGCGTCTCCCGCTTTACTTCCTGGATCCAGGCTAATGCTTAATTTGTTGTTTAATTTATAAATAAATACATTTTGATTACCAAGACAGATAATATTATTTACACTTGACTGGCCTTTTTACGATCTAGGTAATATTAGTTCATTTGATATTTTTTATTAGACAAATAATTATGTCAATAATTGAAACGATAAAAAATGACAATAACAGCTTACAAGGGGTGGATGTAACTACCATCTGTGATGGTTAAATATGGAAGATAATTTCGATAGAGCTTACAGGATTACGAATAGCTCAGTTGGTAGAGCGGCTGATGTCTGTAGGTAGCAGGTTACAAATACTTCCTGTTTCCTGTCATAGATAAATCCTGCTCGTAATTGATGTTCTTGTCAACGCAATTATGAAACACGTAAAAAAATTATAAGACACTCGCGTTTGTTTAGAATATGACAATCAATTCGGGTTGTGCGACACGTGACGCCATCTATTATCATAAGAACGTTATTGTTGTTTTCCTCGAGAACAGTGTAATTTTCGGGATGAAAGGTACTTTAGCTTTTGGTTTCATGGTTCATGGGATTCTTTTATAATGCTCCAATGATAACACGGCTCGTAGCACTGTAGCACGGCTCGTAGCGCTGCAGCACATAGTTACGAATGTGGTACTACGGAGTATGGACCGGTTTAATCCATTGAATGTTACGAGCAACAATTAATTCTGTTTATTTGGGACAATGAAACAAATGAGCCGAGAACAGCATTTGTTTTTTATAAACGCATTTAAATAATTTTTGGCCAATAAATAATTGCAGGTATTATAAATATTGTTTACTACTTTACTGAAAATACATGGTCTAACACTAGGATTTTTACCTGAATCGTATGTACAGACAGAAATATATAAATAACTTTTAACCGCACAAATATTCTCGAAATTCGAAGCCGCGTCACCAAGCGCAAAAGGTGGCGCTTTCTGGACGGGCTCTAACCTGGCATGAACCAATTTGACTTTTTCAATGTTATATGAAGATACCACTTAATAACGGTAAGGTAAGGAAAACACCGTGAGGAAACCTAGTCTGAAATCGCTAATACGCAGTGAGCTAGCGTGACGATTGATGCTCGATCCTTCTCTGTATGAGAAGAGGTTTTTGCCCTACAGTGGGACAGTTACAGGCTGGTTTTTATATAGATTTTGTGGGCCATTATAGCGTATATTCTCCTGACCGAATTTCGGTCACAGCGGCCAATCTCAACAGAGACTAGCCAACTACGCAGGAGATATTATAGTGCACAAGTGTGTGCGCAAACACAGGTGCACTCTCAATTCCCTCACTCTCATAGTCCGATGGGACGGCCTTCCGACACGATCGGAGAGAGATCAGGCGCAGGGCCAACAGCTTTACGTGCTTTCCGAGGCACGGAGTAAGTGATAATTAATTTATAAAACGCACATAACTTACGAAAAGTCAGAGGTGGCGCGCCTTGGGTTCGAACCCGAGACCTCTGACTTGCCAGTCAACGGTCACCACCACTAGGCTATCACGACTCTTAATTACACATTATAGCGTAGATATACATATTTTTATCTTTCTACAGAAGTGATGCATCTGTTACGAAGTAACTATTAGTTAATCTGTGGTATTACCTCTATATATAGGTACTGTGATTTGACTGTGGCAGGCCAGGTCATACCTGTAAGGAAGAGAAAATTATATTTATAAATTGCTATTGGGTTGTGCAGGTTGTGGAGGTCAGATAGGCAGTTTCTCCATAAAAATTCAAATTCAAATTCAAAAACTTTATTGCATTTCACAATGTGAGTCTTAGATGGTAACTTATTAACTACGAGATCATCATGGACCCTGTCGGGCACAGCAAAAGTAGGAGAGAGAATGAAGCCTTAAAATTACATAATATTTTTTTATTTTTTTATTAACTAATAAAAATAATTTTAAAATATATTTGGTACATTTATGCATTGTTCTCCTTAATAAATTAAATATTAATTATTCAAGTACTCAGCATTAGGTACTAGGTACTTTTATTATATTTATTAAATTATTATATAATATATTTATTTTATTAGTTAATTCTTAAATCTAAGTTATGAGAATGGTTATTTTTTATGTAATTTAGGTAGTAATAAAAAAACTCTTGTAACGAAATTCAGGAATAAAAGGGCTTAGTAGGATATAATTAAATTGGTAGTTTATAAACTACTGCTTCGTTGGATTTGATTCCTGGGTCTGTGGTTTTATAAATATTTTTTAAACCTTTACCTTTTTTTCACATAATAATTTTTTTTACATAAAATAGAAATTGAATTATCAATTGCATAAATTGTTAAGCAAAATTTCATCAGTTCACCGAGAGGAAGCCAGCACCAGCATGTGAGGAAATATTTAAAGGCTATATTAGAGGCCTACAAGCTGTTTAAACTTTTACACTAGGTTGTTCATTATTAATACGATTTAAGAATAAGAACATAATATTAAATAATAAGTACAGAAAAGTTAAGTGTTGGTAATGGAATAAAATAAACTTGATTATTTATTCATTGAGTAAGTAACCGCGGTCGGTGGGTCGGAATCACCGCTTTGATGGTATAAGTGGTCTTAATGCAATGAATTATTAACTGTTCCACCATCTGTTGTGGCTGACGAATGCCAATGTCAGCCGGAGACGCCCGACTGCTGACGGAAACAGACGAACACCTGGATCGATTTTTCTACTTGAACTTGCCACGGTTCATGTATGCTGGCGTTCCATATAAAGTCTAGTTTAAGGTTTTTTATAGCAATTTCTTATACAATGTCATGGTTAATGCGACAAAACATAACTTTTTTTATTTTTTTTATATAGACTCATGGCTGTATTCCCCAGAGGGGGTAGGCAGAGGTGTGCAGTACACCCACGTTTCGCCGGCTATTTTATAAGTCCCATGTAATAGGGGGCGAGCCTATTGCCATTAACCGGGCACAATTCCAGACTCCGTGCTGCTACTGAGAATTTCCTAATGGAAAAACCCAATAACACTATTGCCCGACCCGGGGATCGAACCCAGGACCACGTGCTCAGCAGTCGCGCTTGCTACCACTAGACCAACGAGGCAGTGTAATATATAATAATAACTTTTTAATAGTCTAATAACTTTTTTTCTTGACTATAAATAAATCCGATTAAATTTTTATTATCGTGTAGGCTTTATAACATTTTTGATAAGAGTTTTCCTTAAATAAGTTAATTGTTAATGGTTATCTAATCATTGGTTAAACCTCAGATGCACTTTATCAATAATTATCTATCAAAATGAATATCGAGCTATATTTTATAAAAAATATGATAAAGATAGGTAAATCTAATTTTTATTTGTTAAATATAACTTTGTAATTCCGTAAGTATACTTATCAGAAGTATCATAATATGTCGAAAATACTATTGTCCGATTATTAGTGCTTTCATTTTATTTATTAGAGAATAATACATTTTGTTAGAAGTTTTGAAAGACCGAAGTAACTTTTGCTACAAAATTATGTTTAAGTAGGTCTTCTTCTTCTTTTCGTTTCGATGGTACCGTACGTCTATCCTAAATAGTTTGCGCCTAGTAGGTGGCCACTTTGATGGCGGCTTCAGTGGCACTCATCAGGTCGTACAAAGTGCAGGCATTTGGACACTTGGGGCACTCCAGCAAGTGGGACATGGTTTGATCTGAAGCGCCGCATTCGCATTGAATGAGGGATGGATCTATTATCCCCCATTTCGCTAGATTGTGTTTGCAGCGGCCAACTTGGGTACGCAATCGGCTAAGAGATTTCCATATTGGCCACTGCAATTCACGACCAGGTGGCAGATGTTCTTGTGGTTTTACGTAGTCAGATTTAAGTAGGTAAGCAATACACATTACGATGATGCGCGGTCGCATCGAGCCGGGCACACGTCGTTCGGTGTTCAACGAACCTTGGTCTTACAACCAACCCATTTAATGTCCTCCTGACCGAATTTCGGTCAGGAGGACATTAAATCGGCCAATCTCAACGAAAATAAGCCAACGCAGGAGATATTATAGTACACAAGAGTGTGCGCAAACACATACTCTCTATAGTTGGTACAAAAGTGAAGTCTTACCACAAAAATATCTTAAAAAAAATACTTAAAAATTTATGGTAGCTGAAGATAATATAGGTTGAGGTTTTATCTTTGGCTACCGTTTGTGAATTGTATAGTTTTATTAATGGACGATAAGCCGATAACATAAATACCGTCAATATAATTTTCGTTACATAATCATTTATTGAAATGATACAGTATGGTAACTACGTACAAACGCTCGAAAACGACACACACACAAACATGCGCAACGACGAGTCGTTGATACTGCTAGTACCGTGACGTTCGCTTAGGAATCTCGTCGTTATGCAATATTACACATGTTTGTGTGAGTGTACCGTTTCGAGCGTTTGTACCTAGTTACCATACTGTATGATTATTACCTATGCTGTGGTACAAGCTAGCCTTGAAATCGGAATTGACAGTGTCGTGTTCATGTCTCGCTCTAATCGCTCCGCTCGCGCCCTTGAAATTCACCAAAGAGAGAGGTGACAGATAGGTATTGACAGCTGACATTTCATTTCATTGTAAATTTCTTATGGAAATGGTTTGCTTTGTTCAAAAATATAAAGTTGCCAGGCACTTTCTTATCAAAAAGATGGAATATAGCTTTTATGAAGATGAGTGATTAAAATTACTAAGATGTCAAAAAGAGTGTATCCTACCCATGGTCAATTAGCAATAGGTAGATTAGGTAGGTTTCGTTACACTTTATTTTAAGCACGTGTAGATAGTAGCATAGCAAAATATCAATATTCAAACTTATATTTCATAATTCCAGAAGAATCTATAAAAAAAAAACTATAGCAGGCTGAATAATGACCGAAATTATGTACCTATAAAATATAAATAACCTGGAACGTACCCCATAACGTCTTAATTATCTATTAAAATAAAAGAATAAACTATCTTTTCTGTACCAAAACAACAGCTGTCTAATGACTGATCAGGGGTGCGAGCATGGATCTTTTTGTTGACTTTTTATCGAACGTTTATCGATTTTAAACGTCAAGTTTGACATAAAGTTCATTAAATTGTGTCAAAATTGACGTTAAATATTGATATATTTTCGATAAGAATTCGATAAAAAGATCCATGCTGGCGCTACAGACTTATTATCAGCGTTTAGCGAAAGCCGTTTGCTAAAGATTTCAGTCTTATTGTCGTTTTGGCTCGTAAGTGCTAGCTAAGAAAAAAATTCCCGCGATACAGGGAAAATTATATTTTCGTGGATACAGCAAGTGAATGTTACTTATAACATTATGAACCTACTATCGCGGACACGAACGAAGCACCACTTTGCGACCAAAATGCTTTGAACGTCTCACGTGCGTAGGCATGGGGCTAGCGCGACATTCGGACGCCAGGTGCAAGCGATTCTAACCTTAAAAGTGGTTCACCGGCTTTGTCCACGATAGTACACATGATAAATACGCAACATTATATTAGATATTAATAGGACCGCAACTGGAATAATTTATAACACTTTTCTGTAATGGATGTTTACAAACTGACCTTTGTCATTCTGACATTACTGGTCTTCAGCCTTGAATCGCCATTGAGTCTCAATGGCAACCCAAGGCTGACACAACATGAGGGTCGATATACGTATTCAAACACTACCAATTACGTAAATACAGTCGATATAACATATGTACATCCAAGACATTGAATAATATAGATAATCTTCCTTGTACTACAAAGTGCATAATCATGATAATTTATTGGTAAAATAAGAATAAAGCTCGTGAATAGCTTTAAAACAAAAATAAATAAAAATAAAGAGAATCGATTCACAATCATAAGAGAAAGTGGTATTTAACTTTTTTCTTTGACTATTTCATAGATAGACATAGATAGATAGACAAGAAAAGTAATGGTAGTACCTATGGTGAGTTAATGGTATGACCGTTGGACAGCCAAGTTAAAGGTTGTAGGTTCGAAACCCAGGCACGCACCTCTAACTTTTCGGATTCATGTGCGTTTTTTAAATTAATAATCACCTTGCTGAAACGGCGAAGGAAAATATCGTGAGGAAACTAGCATTCCTGAGAATTTTTTTAACGGTGTGTAGCCATGTGAGAAGCCTGCAGGCGATATTATCATAATCATAATAATTTATTTGATATTCAACTTTATGCTACAAGTTAAACTATTACACCAGGTTGTTTATCAATTATACTATAAAGAAAGAAAAATTAAAGCAAGGATTAGCAAGATGCGACGCAATTGATCAACAAATAAGGCGCACCACACACTACAATATAATTGCGTATTTGCGTATTATTTGCGTATATAATCGACGGTTAAAAAGTATTGAGGGTTGGACACTGATGCAAGGGTACAAAGTCGATTCAAATAATAGTCGATTCAATAGGATATATTGTAGCTATGTACATCAGAAGCATTCTCGTATAGCTGAAGCGATTCCATTAAGTTGAAGACTTTGTTACACAATCGAGCGATCTTAGTTTTCAACTGCAATTTACTTCGCCTTAACGAGAGTTACGACGATAGTTCTATGGTAAGACGGGTCATGTGCTAATAAGGGTTTTACAACTAGCAATTGTAAACTCTACCCGATAAAGTAAACGCATACTATATTAAATTGTTTTTACAAGTAAACCCACAATGCTTTTTTAATAATAATAAGAAAATAAAATAAATTCGGCTTTGCGAGGCACGTTTGGGCACATGCCCGAAAACAGTTCGAAAACTAACAGGGTGTCGCCGTCGACGGATAATTCTGGGAAGACATCATCATCATCATCATTTCATAAAAAATCTTTGTTTGTGAGCGCTATGTACCTAGCTATTATTATTATTGATTTGCTTTTGACGAGATGATTATAATGATGATGAGTTGAAGTGTGTCATGCTCACGAAAATATCCTGGCAGTAGTCTCGTTGTGATTGAGTGGTTTGATACCCGACATAATTTTTATTTTTATTTTTTTATATTAAACTAAAATATTATATTTTATTGTATGTTAAGTAAAATATTATTATTTAATTTGATTTTTATTTGATTTTAGTCGTGATAGCCTAGTGGTGGTGACCGTTGACTGGCAAGTCAGTGGTCTCGGGTTCAAACCCAAGGTGCGCACCTCTGACTTTTCGTAAGTTATGTGCGTTTTATAAATTCATGATGTAAAACACTGGTATTCAGCTGCATCCTGTAAGATTGGAAGCCGACCCGAACATAGTTGGGAAAAGGCTAGGCAGATGAATTTGATTTTTATTTAAGTCAGGTGACCGCTATAAGTTCTTCTGACACCGCACTCACACACAAAATAATTAAGTAAGTACGTAATAAGTATATTATAATATATGAACTCAAATACTTGATAAGTTTGATCGTTCAAAGTTTGACTAGATATTTTGTGCCAAGGCGGCAGATGTTCGTAGAACTAAGGAGTTATATTTGCAACTTTTTCCAAACATAACTTTTCACATTTGCGGGTTGCCGCGACAAGGAAGATTACAAGCGTTTCTATACCGTCTACGATAACTCACGGACACCTATTTGACGGTTACAAATTAGTTTGGGTTATTGAACTGATTTTCTTTCTTAGTTATGAAAAATCGAACTACACCATATGAAGGAGAACAATATTACTAAGTATCAGCAAAAAATTCAGCTTGATCAAAACATTTTTCAATTAAAAAAATAGCTTTAAGTGAATTTTTATTTTATTCCATTTCTATGCATGTAAACATGTTTCGATCAAGCTGAATTTTTTGCTGAAAATTAGTATTGTTGTTCTCCTTCATATGTGTAGTGAAGAAAACTGATATTCAGCTGCATCTGGTTAGATTAGAAGCCGACCGCAACAAAGTTTAGGAATAATAAGGCTAGGAGGATGATGATGATTAGAGAATTTCTTCCGAAAGTTTTATATGTACTACTCCATACTCCATGCATATTACAGAAGAGAAAAGCCGTCGTGCGAAGCTGAGGCGAGTCGCTAATATTTTATATATCTCACGAAGACGCAAGACTACGTGACAATTAGTCTTGCCATTAGGCTGACATCTTCAATATTTGATATGGACTTTCTCGATTCTTTTCGAATATAAAATTAGGTACTAACGGTCTAAGTATTTGCTACATTATATGTATGAGTCGTTGTGTTTAAAATGTTAACTTTATAGTACATAGTTATTGGGTCGAAAGCATTTTGCAGCCTAGTAGTATGACCGTTGACTGGCAAGTCAGAGGTCTCGGGTGCAAACTTTAGGCACGCACCTCTGACTTTTCAGAAATTATGTGTATAGGTATTATAAATTAATTATCACCGGCTCCAGGTCTCGGAAAGCACGTGTTGGCTTCGGCTGTCATGAAATTCTTTGATAGGTATAGACAGTAGTCTGATAAAAAATATAGGTTTATAAAATCGTACACACACGACACGTATTTCTTACAACATGTACTTGAGAACCTACCTATCGTTCATTGAAAACAAGCCTAGCACTATCCGAAAATCTAGGTTTTTTTGTATGGCCATTTTCAAATTTGCCAATTTTTGGATAGAGCCATTTTATTTTCAATATTCGCTAAGATTTTAGAATAAAAAATATATATTGAATTTAAATTTGAATAAGGTAGGATTAAACCTTTACATGTAAAGTTCAAACCAATGATAGCGAGTCCAGAACCGACCCAACCACATATCTCTAGAAACTTTGCGACCTCGCCGGCCTCGTGCCTCGAACGGCTAAGTTAAAAACTTGGGTAACTTTGCCCAAGAACTTTACTCACATTACCTCGGATTACATTACATATTTACGTATATTTATGGCTCTTAATGGGCCAGTAGAATAATGCATGGCTTTAGATAACGGACACACAGATACGTTAGCACATAATACCTCAATGCATAGATATGATAACGATTAAATATTTAGCACGGCCAGTGATCGGCAAAGTCTTCCACGCTTTGCAATTTTTTTATGCCCGTTCTCTGTAGCAAATAAATAAAATACAAAATCAAAGTTGTTAGATGTAAATTATAGTATTTACATCTTATAATCCATCTTAAAATTCTATCTATCTAACACTACTAGTAGTGCGAGATAGCTAAGATAGTAACTTATTTCACTGACTGGCATGCAAGTAATAAATTTATTATATTAATAATTAAGAAAGCTTTAACTTTAACTGTAAGAAGAACTTCTCCATGTGATATGCAAATATTAAAATAAATTATGTTTTATGACTTATTAAATAAACTAAGTAATAAAGAAAATTCTATAAAGATTACTTTTAATTACGGCATGCAATATTCACTCATTTTACTATTCGAGTTTTTCGAATAATTTTGCTCATAATATATTAAATATTCGAGGTATTCAAGATTAATTAATTTTTAATAACCTTTTCGAACTGGGTAAAGAAATGCAAAAGTCTTTCTCTACAGTCTATAGCCACAAAATCTACAAAACATTATTTAGAATATGTTTCAACTGAAAAATGCTGTTTCACTGAGTTTTATCGATTAACTTTGGTTGCGTTGCATAAGACTCACCTTGACTAATGGTGCTGTAGCCATCAGGCGTCATCAAAGGCGTGGCGCCACCGTCGTACATGTTTCAGTCGTTTTACAAGCTTATACAACACAAAGGTATTCACATGACTAGTTTCTTACGAAGCACAGGTAACATATCACACGTCACAGATCATAAAGGACTTATATCACTTAACTTCTTATTAAAATTATTTCTCTATCATCTAACTTTCTTCCGTTCTTATAATTATCACATTTTTTTAAATGTCTGTCGTTATTCTTTTTAAACTCTTATATTATTAGATGTCTGATTTAATAAAAGTTTTTTAAGTTTTATAAAACTTAGGTATTACCGAATTTAAACCTACTTTATAAGATGAAGTCTAAATGCAAAATTGCATTGACTTCTCAATTGGGAATAGATATGGGTATCGATGTTTTAATGATCTAAAAACGTTTAAAATACTCTTTGGTTGTTATAATGTCTTTTAGATAATTCTGAAGGATTTAATTTTAACAGCCAAATAATATCAAATGATAGCTCTTGAAGAGCATCTCAGAAGTTAACTTAGTTTATTTTGAAATCCCAGTTCGATTAAATCCATAGAATTGCTGAATCCTTCTTTACAATTTCATTACAGCGTCAGCGTTGCGAAAGCTCATCATAAATCATAACGAATTAAAACGTCCGACCAATTTATTACAATAGACGGTAAACAATGAATTACTGTTCTTATCAACAGCTTTAGTATTTGTTTATATTCCGATTTTACATGAACTAAATCCGGGAAAGTCATGAAAAGTTATAAAGTTATACTGTACTACATTTAAGTAAACTTTATACCCATTGAAAAACTCATTACCTACAAAAAACTATAGAATAGTGGCGGAGGATGAATATTATATTTCCAAGAGGTAAGCCGTAGGCAACACGGAGAAAACCCAATGGCACAGTCAGTAAGCATTATAGACTGTGCCATTTCATTGGAAAGCTGGTAGGTGTCGAGTTGTATGGAGCCTCCGCCACTGTTATAGAATGGTAAGCTAACGTCGCCATTTAGTGCATTATAAAAAAATCAAGGTTATCAATCAAAATATGTAAGTTTTAGCGGCTTTACTTACGTTAAATTTTAAACATCTAATGTTTAGAATTTAACGTAAATAAAGAGAAATTGTGATCAATAGATGCACCTATTGAATTAAGGAAAATCACTGACGTTACCCAACTGCTGAATAAAGATTTTTGAGATATACGAGATCGACGTAGCAAAAGCAAAATACTGCTTAACGATGCTATAAAACCACTTGTCCTCTTAAGTGGATAAATACTCTTCTTTTCAAAACCTGTGCCTTTTCACACGTCTCAGCGTTGCTCGAGTATACTTCAACAGTATTAAGGATACGAAATTCGAATACTAGTTAAATTTCCATAGTATTGACAGTACAAGGCTCAAGAAATATCTGACAATTACTTTGGTGTCAACCATCTCCGATTCCAAACTGTGTTTGCGTTCCCAAAAGCACTAATGTGTCATAATTTGCATAAATTAAATGTAGATATTATTGTTAAATAAAATAAGGGCACTTGCTTATTTGTAAGGTTTTTTAAAATATTACTATCATTTTTGTGAATTTCTTATTAAATAATTATATATTACTACCAATTTATCCCCTTCTTTTTTCATTATTCTGTTAACACAATTAAAGACTTCAAATTAAAGTCTAACGATGCATACCTACAGATGTGTCTGTAATATTTGTATACAATCGACACGTGTTACTGATTGATTATAATTATAAGTTTTAAAATGTTAAATTTTTGGTGAAAGTTTAAATTTCTTTTGAAGTTTGAATAATAGTTATGTAGCACATAATATGGTAGCACGTGTTGATTTAAGTGAGAACAGTAAAAGTATTTACAAAGCGACTGAATTGAGCGAAATTTAAAAATATTTTTTAGCGCCAAAGACTTTTTTCCTTCACAAGAAACCTAAGTAAATACATAGTTCATATTTGTATTTATTTGTATTTGTACATTTACGACAACTGATTTTACAAATACTGAAACAAGCGTCTGCACATTTTTCGTCAAGGAATTTCAACCACAATATTTGTACGTTATTTTCGCGACAGCGGGGCACGTCGATACGAGCCTGGTGGTGGGACTTCACTACCACCCCCATGGCACCACCGTGCCCACCACATAGATCGAAGAAATGAATGGAGTTGGCATTGTTAGCGATGCAAATTACCATCGGAATATTTGAATTGTCATTATGACTCTGAATTGATGTGTTCATTTTATACGATTACTTATAGCTATATAATTTATTCGTTTAGCTTTAATTTGGTCCTTTAAAAATTAGGGGGAGGTAGTTAGTAATTTCAAGCTTGCATAGTGATTTTTTAGTAACCAGTTTTAGTAGTTTTAGTAGGGACCGGATAAGTGACACTATCAGCAAAAATATTATATCTGTGGGTTTTGAAAATAATTGAATACTCACAAGCTTTTTTATCTTTTAAATCCTCAATTTAAAATATGACATAACAGTAAATTAAAATGTGAGGACTGTCCCATTTTTCCAATTTGTCAGTCCAATTGTTTGATCCGGTTGATCCGACGGTGTTGTACACTTTACATTTTTTAGGCTTCACATTGGACACTTTGAAAGTGGTAATCGGATTAGACACCAGGATCGAATTATTGGACCAGCAAATCGGAAACACGAGCTAAATTCGTCTCATTGCGTTAAGTTTCACAAAACTGTTTGACAGGACTCATTTGCTTTATTTTGTATAAGGAACAGTGCGACGCGTATTGGCGAAGCACTTCCGTCGCTGTCGGGCTGCTTTCAGAGATTTCATTTGGTTCATGTTAATTAAGAAGTAAGAAGTGATATTAATCTGTGTCTAGCTTCAGAAAGCTTTCAACAAAATTGACATTATAGACGAAGCAATCTATTTTAATCAAAGGTAACGGGTAACTGGCATTTGGTTAAATAGATACTCATTGATAGATTGTAGTCCATCAATATTTTGAAACTCCTTCATTTACTATTGAATACATCAAACGAGTCTCCATTTTGTAATGTAACAACTTTTACGAAATATATTATTTTTAGTAGCTTAATGTACCGAACAACACAGTAGACGTCTGCTCGAAATAGCTCACTGAATTTTTAATAAGACATTGAGAACTTAGTTTCATGGTTGCTAGTATTTTATGTAGTTGTATTGTGGCCGTGACCGCGTCCGTGGAACATTGCATGTCAATACGATATCGATTTTTACACATCACTCAGACTTTTAAAACTACTGGGAACTTCTACACTCCTGGTAGATCGATTTGCTAATTGACAAGTGTAATATTACAGCGTGTAACAGAAGTCCGAAATAATACTTAATGTATACAGTACATCATGAAGAGAATCACCTGTCAAAATATTGAATGCAAAAGAGGCACTTTTTTTCATACAAAATAATTCTTTTGATTTCATTTTCTTCAATAATGACAGAAATCATTATCCTACGAGTGCCTAGCGCTTACTTAAAGAATTTATTGTGGTAAATAACCGGATTCGTGTTGATTCACCTTTCAGCTGATTTCTAGGGCTGTATTTGAAAGATTTTGGTGAAAACTTTGACCGTGGTTTACTCGAGTATTGTTTGGGGTTCGGATCCACAACCTATGAATTACCTATGGATTATTTATAGAGTTATTATATATTATACTTATACGCCCTTAATGTATTATTTTGGACTTCTGTTACACGCTTGTAGTACTCTGGAGACCCGCCCTTTTATAGCGTGCATGCAGTTCTTTGTTTATTTTTGTTGTACAACATGTTATGACTGCTTGTGTTGGTTTATTGTAAAATTTCTCTATATTTTATACTAGCTTTTGCCCGCGGCGTCATTCGCCTTTAGAATTTAGAATTCAATCGTGATTCAAACGACACGTGGGGCCATCTATTATTATAAGAACGTTATCGTTGATTTCCCGAGAACTGTACTTTTTTTCGGGATGAAATGTTATGTCCGTTTCTGTGTACCTGACAACGTACGTATATGCAAAATTTCAGGATGATTGGTTAAAAGGTTAAACTTACTTTCGCATTTATAATATTACTTAGATGATGAAAGCCTTTATTTAGAATGTTTGCGTAGGAAAAGTTTTAATGAACAAGGAAAAAGTTGTATCAATCTAGTTCTTCCTATAAGTAATGTTTGAAAGTGTAAAAAAGAATTTATTTATACCTACCTATTATTAAAATATGATGCTTATTTTTTTTTATAATCCTGCTTCTCGATAATTCTGCCTAACATGCCATTACGGTTGAATGTAGAAGATAATTTTGAGCAGGATTGAAAATGGCTCAATTGGTAGAGTGGCCGCTCTTGTAGCTATAGTTTAGTAGCTTTGTCCGGAAGGGAACTTTGTGGTCTACAAAATCAAAGAGGTAATATTATCACAGCTTATACAGGTTTTTATAAAATGAGAGTTGTCGTTACACGTCTTTTACGATATCTTTCGGCGCATGATTATTATTTATTTTTGCACTCAATTTCAAAAATACTTCGGCATTTACCTAAAGACATTATCTATCTGTTTGATTGTCATAATCGGTTAATTAGTAGCCTTGAGCACTTATCTAGACGTCATTTTCTTTGAATCCACGTTCTTATATTTAACATATTATATAATAATAAGAATAATTTGTTAATAATGTATTTTATATGTATTGAAAATTAATAAATGAAAGAATAATAATACCTATTTAGAACATTAAAAAATCAAAATTCCGACTGCAAAAAGGACCTAAAAGTAATGCACTAAAAAGATAGAAACAAGATTGAGAATCTTTCTTTCGCCTGCCCTGGTCCCATATTACTTGGGGTCGGCGCAAAATGTCTTCTTCTTCCATTCCTCTCTATCAGCCGTCATCTGAGCATTTACTCCTTTTTCATTCATATCAGTGCTTACACACTCCATCCATCTTTTCTTTGGTCTCCCTCTCCCCTTCCATCCATCAACACTTATATTCATCACCTTTTTAGACACATGTGTTTCATCCCTCCTCATCACATGCCCATACCAAGACAAACGATTTCCTTTCAACTTATCTGTTACTGGCGCCACTTTTAAACTTCCCCTAATATACTCATTTCTTACTTTATCCCTTCTTGTCACTCCACACATCCATCTCAACATTCTCATCTCTGTTACATGCAATCTTTTTTCATCCGTCTTTTTCAAGGCCCAGCATTCCGATCCATACAGTACGACAGGTCTGATAATGGATTTGTAAATTTTGCCCTTTATTTTGAGAGGCATCCGCGGGTCACAAGTTGTTCCTGTGACCTGTCGCCATTTCATCCAACCTGCGTTGATCCGGTGTGTAATATCTCGGTCTATTTCAGCATTCCCTTGAACAAGTGATCCGAGGTACCGAAAATCGGGGCAGACCGGTAAGGACACTCCGGCGAGAGTTACGGGGAAAGGACTGGAAAGACCTCCGAAATCGCAAAACAAATATTCTGTTTTGCTTTTACTTATTTTCAAGCCAACACTCTCCAGCCTTTGCCGCCATTCCTCCAATCTGCTCTGGACCTCTAGACCATCCTCAGCAACTAGCACAATGTCATCGGCGAACAGCATACACCATGGTGCCTCTTCCTGTATGTCCGACGTAAGAGCGTCCATTATCATCAGGAAGAGGTAAGGGCTAAGAGCCGACCCTTGGTGTAAGCCTACAGCCACATTGAAGCTGCCAGTAATGCCCGCTGTGGACCGGACTTTGGTTCTGCAATGACTGTACATCGCCCGGATCAACTGTACATACTTCCCAGGCACACCTTTCTCTTTCAGGGCCCACCACAAAACCTCACGTGGTACCCGGTCGTATGCCTTTTCGAGGTCAACGAAAACCATGTGTAGGTTTTTGTGTGCCGCTCTGTATTTCTCGCTTAGCTGGCGAATAGCAAAAATGGCATCCGTTGTTCCCCGACCAGGCATAAAACCGAATTGATTTTGTGAAATTTCACTCTCATCTCTCAGTCGCCTTTCTATTACTTTCTCCCAAGCCTTCATACTATGTGACATTAGCTTTATTCCTCTATAGTTGTTGCACTCCAGCACGTCACCTTTGTTTTTATAAATGGGCACCAGAAAACTGTTACACCATTCGTCAGGTATGGTTTCTTCCAGCAACAACTTATTGAAGAATAAAGCTAACCACTTCCATCCATCCATCCGCAATAACTTCCACACTTCCACTGGTATTCCATCTGGTCCTATTGCCTTTCCATTCTTCATTCCATCCACCACTACTCTCACTTCATCTACACTAATCATTTTCACTAGACCCTCATTTACTGGTTCGTTCTTAAGCACACCACTCCAGTTATTTTCCTCATTCATCAGTCTTTCAAAGTAGTCTTTCCATCTATCCTTAATTTTTTCATCCTCCGAAAGAACCGTTCCATTTTCATCCTTTACACACTTAATCTGACATACATCCCTTGCCTTCCTCTCTCTAGCTTTAGTGAGCCGGAATAGGTGTTTTTGACCTGTAGGACTATCCAGGCTATTGTATAATTTCTCCTGAGCTTTTGCTTTTGCTACGGCCACGGCTTTCTTAGCTTTTTTCTTTAACTCATCATACTCAAACTTCTTTTCTGCTTTCAAACATCCACTCTCCTCGTCTGCACATTGCCATTCCTTGAATTTCATCTTCTTTTCCTTTAGGACCTTTTGTACTTCTGTCGACCACCACCACGTATCCCTCTCTATCGTGCCCTTCCCTTTTGACTCTCCCAATATATCTTTTGCTGCCTTCCTAATGCACTCTGCCATTTCCATCCAAACTTCATTCACACTTCGGTCATCCATGTCTCCCATCTCCATCATTTTATCTACCACGCGCTCTCTAAATTTTCTTGCACAGTCTGTTTTCTCCAACATTTGCCATTTAATTTTTGGGGGAGGCCGCTCTTTGTTGTTGTTGGGCTTTATTTTAACTACTACTTCCATAATTAGGAGTCTATGCTGTGAGATCAAGTCTTCTCCCGGTATTACTTTGCAGTCTTTGACGTGCTTAAGGTTGTTGCGTCTAACGAGGAAGTAGTCGATTTGCGTTGTGTGATTTCCGCTTTTATAGGTGATAAGGTGCCCATTGTTTTTCTGAAACCAGGTGTTGGCAACTGCCAGGTCAAAAGCAGTAACAGATTGCAATAGGGTTTCTCCCTCATTGTTGCGGTTGCCGAATCCCCACCCCCCATGTACTCTTTCATAACCACTACTCATTCTTCCTACATGCCCATTGAAATCCCCCCCTATGTACAACTCTTCATGTGCCGGAATAGTCATTAACACTGAGTCAAATTCCTCCCAAAACTTCTCTTTTACACTTTCATCACATCCTACCTGCGGTACATACACACTTATTATATTTAACATAACATTTTCCAACATTACTTTCACAGTTATCAGTTTATCATTCATCCTATTAACTTCCATCACACTTTCCTTCAAATTACCATCCAATACTATTCCTACACCATTTCTTTTTCCGTCACTTCCAGAGTAGAAAAATTTGTACCCTTCCCCAATATCCCTCGCCTTCGTACCTTTCCACTTAGTTTCTTGTAAACAAGCTACATTTATCCGTCTTCTTTTTAAAACACCTGCTAACTCTCTGGCTCTTCCAGTCATCGTTCCTACATTCCAACTAGCATACCTCAGTCTCACTTCCCGAGCTAGCTTCTTACGTTGCCCCCGCCCGGGATGGTGCAACAACCCTTGTCCATTTCTCACAGGAGCCGGGTGCTGCCCTTGCGCGTCGCCTACGGGGTACGCCCTAGCCCCATTGCGCATCTGATCATTTTTTCCAGTCATTTTGCATAAAGATTTGGCTAAAAATTTTACAGTCGGCCGCCTGCCTGACACCAACCCTCCTTGGGAATGCTAATGTTGGTGGTTTACCCGCCACCGCGCGGGTGCCCCAAGATGCTCTATGGTATGCATCGGGTCCCCAGTTCCCTTAGTCGCCTCTTACGACACCCATGGGATGAGATGGGGTGGTCACATTCTTAGTCCGGAACCACACGGAAAAGAAACAAGATTGAGAATAGAAAATAAAATAGAATTATAAACAAAGTAAGCTCTACATTAAATTACAAAAAAAAACATACACAGAGGTGGAGCTTAACATCAATGAGACTATCAGTAGCGAAGGCTCCATGCAACTCGATTTCTACAGGCTTCCCTTTGAAAAATGCCACAGTTGTGTGTGAGTACTTGTGTAGTGTCTACTGTGTCATTCGTTTTTATTCATTCATTCATCGAATTAGATTCATATGCTTCAAATCTGTTGGAGAGTGGGGCCACTTTTACTCAAAGTCTTTTAAACTATTATTGATAGAAAATTCACATTACTTGATTAAGTTTAATGACAATATTTAATAAGAAACTCGTAAAAACTGCTGACTTGGGCTGGACTTGTACCTGCGATCTTTGGCGAGCCGTGCCATCGCCATTTTACTAACTAAGCTACCGCGTCTTACCCGTTTCAGTCGTACGCCAAACGCCTTATAAGCGTGTGGTGACATCTACCGGAGTAGTTTACCCTCTGCTGATCCCATGTTACAACTTTTCAGCTTAGAAGGCATAGAGTTTTTTTAATATAATTGTATGTATGTTTTTTTAACAATATAAATTAATAAATTTGAATAAAAGGTAGAGTAGACATTTTTGTAATGTGGCATTGATCGAAAACGACATGTAAACCTTTTTTAAGAATGTGCAAATAAAGTCCTTTTATTTGATATCCCTATTGACCTAGTAACCCCGCTCAAGCATCCATTTCGGCCCTCTTGCAATAAAAATAGAAAAATTTGTGAACTTTATAAGTTGTATGAAAGAAGACAAGCGTTATTTAAAACTATTTCGAAGTCGTTCGAAGCTGTGACAGATAGTATTTTGTATTTTTAAACGGTTTTACTTAGCTTGACTATTTGGTTCAAATTTAGTAATCGATTTTTCACACCCTTCCTGTTGATAGATTGATCTGATATTTGGTCACAGCTTTAGTTTAGGTGACAAAACCGTTTTAAATTAAAAAAAAAAATACTTATATTATTATTAATAAATAAACAAGTGGTGCTCGTGTGCTCACCACTTCACCTTTACCTAATTAAGTACGTAAGTTATCTTTATGTATCCGTCATCCACTTGAAAAGAAATGAGTGCAAAACCACTCAATGACCACCTCTGACTTTTCGAAATCATGTGATATTAGTACGTATTAGAAATTAATTATTTTGATAATACTCACTTGTTTTGGAAGTGAAGGAAAACATTGTGAGGAAACCTCGCACTCTTGTGGTTTATTAGCAAAAATTGTGTAAAACCGTGTCAAAGGCATTCTACCAAATAGGTAATAAGAATTTAAAAAACACCACCTAGGTAATTTGCAGACTAACTGGATAATATCTGCATAATTAGCGTTATCATAATCAATGAAATAGGATATATATGATAGCGATGCAGAGGAGTTTTTTGATGCTTTATAAGTTTGTTTTAATTTTATTTATTTTTTTACTTTAATGTATACATTATTACTTTATATTTAGGTTTATTGTATTTAGGTTTGTATATAATAGATAGTCTTATTTAGTATAATTAGGTATTTTTTTTAGTATACATGTAAATAACAATAATTTTTTCAATAAAAATATGAAATAGGTATTCTCAAAAAACATTTCCTTGCAGCGCACTAAAACATGCTTAATAACATGCTCCATTGCTAGTGTAGTAAGACCAATTCGTTCTCCTCGGTTGATCTTACTACTCACTCGGGATGTTAACCAGCTGATAGCCTGTTTGTCTTCAATTCCATAAAAGACGTACCTAGATGCAAGATAAACAAGATGTAGGTATTTTTACGAAGAAGAAAATAAAATGGCTTCACCCCTAACGTGGCTCTTCAATAAAGGTCAGCACTATTGGTATTGGGGGTTACTCTTGAACTATGAATTATCCTGATCCTGATTAAAATATAATCAAAAGTGACAAATTCCTTGGAACTAATGAAAATGATCATAAGTTTCGTCTCACTGGTTCCACTCACAAAGGCCATGGAACTACTGAGAAAAAAATCTTACTAGTTCTATGGAACAAATTAGCGATGGAACTAGTAAGAATCATCCGTTTCAGGAGTAACGAGTAGGTACTCTCCAAGTTATCTGAATTACTTCTTATTCTGAATTATTCTTATTCTGTCTACAAGTCTCTATATTCCATTTTTTTTCTATAGCACTCTGAATAAGTACCAATGCCTAAAAAGTCATAATTTGAGCTATATTTTTCAATTAAGAAATAAATACTGATGTAAAACAATCAGTAATCAGTTAAAAAAAACTATATGATTAATAAGTGGGCGTATGATTATTAGCTATTATTTTTGTTACAGATTATCAAGAGATATGTTGATGATACGTCAGTGATAAGTTTGTTTTCAGTAGTCATTAAAATTTTCTTGAATTATCTTATCAAAGGATTTTATTTATATCTTTCCACTAAATTAAAAAAGAAACAATAATGATTAATATTAATCAGCTATAATAGGTATTACTCAGGTAATCACTTAAGTAGGATAATGCTCTATTTTAATAATTGGGAAAACCAATACACGTGAGTGGTGGATGATGGCCATAGAGAAGTCCAGACGCGTGACGGTGGAAGACAATCAAGATGGCGCGATGTTTTTGGTTTTGAGTAGTTAGGATGTATTTATAGACGATATTTATTGAAGTAGGTAGTTTAAATGACGCTCCCACAGTCACTAACCAGTTACTCATCACAATGCCTACGCCACTATAGGCGTCGTAGTACGACTACCTGGCCATGCTCTCATGGCCAGCAAACGACACCACTGGAGATGGGCCAAAAGGCCCAGTACCAGTCTCTTCCCAACCCCCTAGGGATTGGAGAGAAGTCGCAAACGAAGTAGTTAAAAAAAATACAACAATAATGTGCTCATGACTAAGCATTGTGTCTTTTTCGCACCGTATGTTGGATACAGCAGCGCCATTAATTCCGTTCTGCAACATAAAGTACAACTTTATAGATTTGATGTTAAATTTGTCCTGAATTTGGTCTTTTCTCTTCGATTTTACCCAGAACCATAAGCTTCAACAACTTGACCGAAGTATTGAAGTACCCTTTTAATGCACGTGGTAGACAGCCGTATCTTGATGTCTAGGTCCTTTAGGTTAAATAGGTACGTAAGTTCGTAAAGTGTCTATGCACAACAACAATTATATACACTTCATCATCTGCCTAGCCTTTTTCCCAACTAAGTTGGAGTCGGCTTCCAGTCTTACCGGATACAGCTGAATACCAGTGTTTTACATGAAGCGACAACCCTCCACAACCCAGATACTGGGTTACACGATACCCCTTGGTAAGACTGGTTGTCAGACTTACGGGCTTCTGACAACCCATAACGTATGTCAAAGATCTACAATTAACAGCAGGGGCCGACAGTTTAATGATCCGAGGCACGGAAAGTGATAATTAATTTTATAAAACCCACATAACTATACGAAAAGTCAGAGGTGCGCGCCTTGGGTTCGAACCCGTGGGTGGTGACCACTGACTTGCCAGTCAACGGTCACGACACGGTCCACGATCACAACTCTAACAATTATACATATACATCTAAGTGTGTAAATAATATGGTCCTGATTAAAAGTAGATCTGACATGTAGATTCAAATACCTTATCGGTCGGTCGGTACAAAAGTATTTGGCTTACTTGAATTATCGTATTTAACAAACTACATTGCATAATTCTGTTGCCATAAACAAACATTAATTTTATCTTTCTATCTAATAATACCTAGAACATTGTACATTGTAGTCTCTTTCTATTGTAATTGATATTAGATCTAGTGTTGTCTAAATACTTGGCTGAGACATGCGATACCATTGTAAGTTTTCGAGCCTTTACAATTAAATTTCAGTAGTAACTACTTTCCAGAAAGCTTCGACCGAGTTGATTGAAGCGCTATCTGTTACTTGGCTGTGAAAATTCTGATAGATTGTACCTAATCTTTTAAAAATACTTCTGGCAGGCATATTAAAGGTAATAAAGATATGTTTATAAGTCGTGATAGCTTAGTGGTAGTGACCTGTGTTTGCACACACTGGTGCACTATAATATCTCCTGCATAGTTGCCTAATGTCCGAGATTGGCCGCTGTGACCGAAATTCGGTCAGGAGGATATTATGTTTATGACTAATTGTTTATAATTATCCGGAGCTTATTGACGTAGATAAATATTATTGCCATTGAGGTATCATTCTTAGCAATTAAATAGGGACGTACCGTAGATGATTCTATAAACGAGAGGCAAGAACGTAAAACACTACAAACCTCTATCCGCCTTATTGGCGCGGCGCCTCGCCCTGTTTCGCAACAATTTAGTAGCAAAAATGTAGGGCAAGCAGGGCAAGCCAACGGAGGGCAGCACGCGATCATCTGATAAGCAAGAATCTGCACGGAACTCGCGACCCACTTGCTACCCTAAACTGGTAATTTTACCCGCGATTGTGGGAAAAGTAGTCGTTAAAATAATCTGTTTAGCATATTTTTATTGGCCTTTTCATTCATTTATTATATTGGAACTCACATTTTATGAATACAAAATCAGATTTCCGGGTTTTCAAGGACCCCCATCTTTTGTATAGAAATATTTTATAACAAAATATTGCAATCGTTCTCCTTTAATGACAAGAACGAATAGAAAAGTTGCTTTAAAAACGCGGACCTTAAAAAAAAAGTTTCTACTCCGATTTTACATTTTAAACTCAGTCGAGTATTCCTGTACTATCATTTACGCCACCAATTTCACTCAGTTGCAACTGGGTACGTTTTTCAACAAGTCAAAGAGAATTAGCGCGCCTGAACTTCGACCGCGTGATTGGATTTGCGACTCGCAATCCTCACTGCTTTCATATATTTCAACGTGTCCCAAATAACTTTGAAAGGGTGAAATGCATTGAATTTCTCTGCAGTGGTTTATGAATATCCTAGGAATTAGTTATCTGTATTTTGCGTCTTAGCCTCTTACATATATAATAACTCAAAATCAAAATATTTTTATTCAGGTAGACCATTTTAGGCACTTATGAAAGTCGTAATTCTAATATTATTATAAGAGTGACCCTAGTTGCTAGTTCAAAGAGCAGCCTACCCTTCACGGAGAAGAATGTGGCAAGAAACTCCATGGTTGCTCTTTTAAATAATGGCTTCCAATATTTTTTGATTCATTGTTCTAAGGTGTTATGTGAGAACAATGTGAGTCGACTAAACATATATATATACTTTTGATAAAATTATTATAACAACTATATTAGGTGCAGTATTTCCTAGTATAAAAATAATCATTACTATGAATACATTATGATTATATATATACCTATCTATATTTTACGTAAACGACGGTATTTTTAGGACAGTTATAAAACTGAGGATGTTGGATAATTGGGAAAACAGAGAATAGTACATGCTACGGAAGAAATAAGACTTATTATAATATTAGATTGACGGAAAACAGACGCAAAAAAGCAATAGCAATCTTACTTTCAGTTACTTGCTATTATAATTTAAATAATCTTTTAGCCATTAATATGAGTTTTTTTTAAATCGTTCAAACAGCACTTCTTTTTTTTGTTGCAGTTAGTGATTGACGAGTATTTAAACACAACAGCTTTGATGAATGGATGATCCTGATAGACTTTGATGTATCGAAAAAGAGATTTTAGTTAATAGTTCTGAATCCTAAATTTTTGTTCATTGATTTTTACAATTTATTTATATATTCATTTATTTATTATACACTCTATTGTACACCAAATAAAAATATAACAGTACATGTAACAAATCATACTTAGGTACAATGGGCGGCTTTATCGCACACAGCGATCTCTTCCAATCAACCTTTGGATGGATGGATTTATATTAAAATTTATTTACATATTCATTTAAATGTACCTTTATGTTATTATACAACAATTAATTATATACATTAAAACCTACTAAACTAAACAATAAACCTAATAAATACTTATAAAATATAATAACAAGTTTGTATTAAAACAAAGTTTTAACCAAGCTTTTATAATGGAATATTTGATATAATTATAATATAATATAAATAAATACATAAAAAAACCAAATTCACGATATATATTAAAACTTCTGACAAATATAGATCCACCTAAATACTCGTACTTCTGTGTGATTAGGTTTTATAAAGCCATATTGTATCATTATTCATTAGCTACTTTGAAATGTATAGTTATGGCAATATCGCTTAATAGCTAAATAGAACGCTAATGACCATAATGCTAGTTTACTCGTTGACTAAATGCACCACCCATTTAAATGCACACAGCGTACCTTTGTTGACATCACTTGTTTACCCTGGACGGTAAACATGCTGATACTCAGTGCAATGGTGACCCTCACCGCACCCTATCGATCCGCCTAACCGCGCCTCGCTCAATCAAACATCTAAAGTACACGTACGGCTACACATCAAGCTATAAATTTCCAGTATAAGCTGACATCTTGCTGTACCAAGAGCCTATACAATGCGAGGCCAGTTCATACTGGTTTTGTATAGCTTGTTGTGTGTGTGTGTGTGTACATTTGTGTGCGCGTGTTCGCAAAGTTCATAAAAAGAATCGTAAGTCAAGAACTTTGTTTAAGTTAAACACTGCAGATGTAAGCGGAGCATAATTTACGTTGATATATTAGGGGTTTCAGAATTTTCGGAGTGGGCGAAAATGGGGGACTTTGTAATTTTGTTGGCAAGCGTTTTATTAATTTCAACTCATATCTGCTGAAATGGTAAAGAAAACACTTAAATAGTGTTCCGCCTTAAAAGATATTTCCTATGTATGTATTTAAAAATAATATCGTAAATTGCATATTATTATTACCTACCCACAAGCCTGAAGCACGAGCAACTATAAGCACTGATAGCCTAGTGGTATGAAGCACTGATAGCCTAGTGGTATGACCGTCGACTGACAAGTCAGAGGTGTCGAGTTCGATCCCAAGGCGCGCACCTCTGACTTTTTGTAAGTTATGTGCGTATTGTAAATTAATTATCAGTTGCTAAAACGGTGAAAGAAAACATCGTGATGAAACCAGCACACCTGAGAAATTTTTCAATGGTGTGTAAAGCCATGTCAGAGGCCTACGGGCGGTTTAAACTCTGACACCAGGTTGTTCATCAACCACACGATAAGAAGATTACCTCCCATTACCACAACCTCAAATATCAGAAACAAAGTAAGTCTTAAATAAGTTTATTTAGGTACAATATTATAAGTTACATAGATATAAGTTAATTATAATTATTTACAATCTACATCTACTTATAAATGCACTTAACCTAATAAATAAAAGTAGGTCTTATATCTAGTATTATATATAGTCTTATATAGTATATAGTCTTATATATAGTAACTATTGTTCCTGAAATAGGCAAGTCAATTTTGCTGAGTGGAAATTGCAACGCATAGGGTGGCGGCAGCGCTTCGGCTGCCAATCAATGGCTGATAGAAGAAAAAATACGTCGGCCGTCGCTACAGGTACGGATTTGACCTCTTTAGTTTTTATTAACATGAATGGTTTTGTTTGAAATAATAAGATAATTATTAAGTAATTATTTTAGTTGATTGGTTTCATTTTTGTAGAATGGTTTGGGATAAGGAACTTTCCCATTTATAATAATAGTACCAAAGATGTAAAGGCGTGTAAGCCTAGGTACTATTATTATAAATGGGATTGTTTTTTTATTTGGTTTGCTTTCACATAATCACAGAGCCAATGTGTTTTTTTTACGTTGAGATAGCTTGTTGTGTTTGTTTATGGCTACGTTTTATTGGATAATAATGCGAATGATGTCGCAAGCGAAAGCTAGTATAACATAAAAACTACAAACGAAATAATATGAATTATATTTAAAATATAAATCGTCCAAATATTTCCTCATATTTTTGGATAAAAAAGTACCCTTATGATTTCCCTCACTTTCCGGCCCATAAACTATGAAAAATCATAATATTTTTTTAGACCCTTGTAAAAATCGATACTTCTGCAAAGAATAAACTATAGGTGCTCCTGATTTACAATTTCAAGACAGAGCAAAATCGTAAAACGTAAAACGTACCTACTTTATTTAGGCCTATTCAAAAGAAAACCAATAAGTAACTTAATAACAAATTAAATAAATTATTATCTCATGTGCTGAAGTCCATCCCTGCTTATCATCATTCATGGCTGAAGAGATGAAAGCTACATGACGCGCGGTGTGCGAACCTTTTTGATTCTTTATGGATTTCACCTTTTTTTATGAAATGTAGCATTTAGCGCGCTTTTTACTTGTTCCGAGGTCCCGGATAGTTAATTTAGAAATACGGAAAGATCATTAAACTATTTTATGAGTTATTACCTAATACCAGACCTCTTAAATTGTGAAAAAAAAGCAGAAACTTGTCCATACCTCTATTAACGCGTTGTTTTATGAAATTTTAACACGCCGCGCCGTTTTATAGTGAGATTCGGCGCAGGAGCGAAGGCTTCATGAATTCTTCGAGGCACAGAGCAGTGATCATTTATTTATAACTAGCGACCCGCCCCGGTTTCGTTCGGGTGCATTATACATATAAACCTTTCTCTTCAATCACTCTATCTATTAAAAAATCCGCATCAAAATCCGTTGCGTAGTTTTAAAAATTTAAGCATACATAGGGATATAGGGACTGAGAAAGCGACTTTGTTTTATAATATGTAGTGAGTCGTCCCACGGGCATCGTAAGAAGGCAAAGATCCGGAGGATGCGTAGCAGCATCCTTCTGTATAACAGCAATCATCTGAAACTGCGATCGCCAACCCGCTTGCCCAGCATGGCAATTATGGGCAAATACTTCCAATGAGCGCACAAAAGTGGCGCGCATTGGGAGAGGCCTATGTTCAGCAGTGGAATATTACAGGCTGATGATGATGACGCGTACCTATATTGACAAACCGTCACCCACCTAAAGTGGACCTGTTGGTCCACCTTAGGTGCCAAAGCACTGCGAGCGAAAATAGATTTATAGGTAAATTTTATCAAATTGTTACTTACAATATAGACGCACCTAAGTCAGTAATCTGTGTGAAGACTATTACTTTGTTAAAGATAACAAAAGCAGCAGCTGATTCCGTTTTCTTTTACCAAGATTAGCATAAAAATACTCGAATAAAAATATCTAATTTTCCGCATAATTGGGAGCTTTGAAAACATCTGGAGTTTCTGGGTTGGGAAGAAAAGAAACACACGAAATTTACGAAACCAAGGCTGGATATTTACGGCCCAAAGTCGGGTAGATTACCTTCTGTCGTACCTTGAGTTATAGCAGCCTTATCTCTGGCTTTTATAGTGTCGTACATAATCAGGTCGACGGCTCCGTATGTTTTATTTTGAGATTTATATTGCGTAGATAAGCAATGAATTAAAATGTGTTTTTCTTGCCTTTATTACTACTTAAGACTTGATAGCCTAGTGGTACGACCGTTGACTGACAAGTCAGAGGTCTCAGGTTCGAACCCTAGACTCGTACCTCTAAGTTTTTCTAGATTATGTGCGTATTATAAATTAATTATCACTTGCTCCGTGCCTCGGAAAGCACGTAAAGCCGTTGGTCCTACGCAAAATTTCTCTCCGGTTGTGTCGGATTGCCGTCCCATTGGACTTTGAGACTGAGGAAATAGAGAGTGCATCTGTATTTGCGCACACACTTGTGCACTTTGTCTCCTGCGTGGTTGGCTAAATCCGTTCAACTTTGCCGCTGAGACCGAAATTCGGTCAAAGGGATATAAAAATAGCATTTAAAAAAAAAATAATCTTAATTTTTTTTAAATAACTGGAAGAAGGGCTAGCTAGTCAATTATTTATGTCAATCTACCAGAGAGGTTTAGCCTTCCAGACACACTTATGCTATTGTACCTATAGTTTTATTGACTTTTATCTGTTGTGAGCCTAGGCAGTAAAACTCAGAAAACAGTTGACAGAAGATAAAAGATACAATTGTGTTATAAATTACTTAAATTAATTATGCGAATGTACTCGTGTATATTGTTCGTAATATTGTGCATAAAATGTGTGTTAAAGACAGTGAAAATGTGAATAAAAAGTATAGACTTGTGCCTCCTGATGGTGGGTGGGGTTATGTGATTGCTATTGCAGTAATTATTAATGTTGTAAGTGTCTTATATTTATAAAAAGCATTTCTAGAAAGTTCAAATTTTTTGTAGATAGAAAAAACCGATTATGAGCAGGATTCGAACCTGCGGCCTACTATATAAAGCCACCAGTCGCGCACCAGAGTTACAAATAGTTTAGTGACACAAAAACTGTAGCTTTATCCAGTAAGTTGCAGGTTAAAATCCTGCTTGTAATTGATGTTATATTTTTTAAATTATAAAATAAAGTTCATGTTTGACCACGAACCCACTTAAAAAACCTTTTACAGGTAAGTTAATTAACCAAACATAACATATTTGTTTGGCTACAAGGCTTTGTCTGGCAGTGGCAGCGGCAGTAGGTATTAATATATTATTTCGGTTTTACTCACGGTTTTGTTTTCGGGATTGCCCAATTCGTTTCAAACTCAAACAAAGTATATTTTCGAGAGCGTAGTACCGAAACCGCGTCGAGAGCCTCGTTTGAGGTCGAAACCAGTCAGGCAATCCCGAAAACATGCTGTGAGTAAAGCCGAAATGGTATGAATTATACGAAACGGTAACGTACACCCAGTACTGCATACATCATTGCCTACCCCTTCTGGGGAATGTAGGCGAGAGTTTATGTTACGTTGAATAAATAAGAGTTTTTATTCTAAAGCGATTTGGGTGTTGATCGCTAGTAGTGTGAAAGGCGATTTTTCGTAGTTACTTTTTCTGGTCAACTAAGGCCCAATTTCACCATTCAATTTTATAACCGAGATTAATTAAACTAAGTTCAGCCATACACAAATTGCAGTTTGAACTCAGTTAAACGCTTGAACCGATTTTAACTCGATTGATCGCCTTTAGGTCAGTGGTGAAATTGGCTCTAAGGAGAATCTCAAAGGCCTGCTGGTTTCAATTGCTTTTTTTTATACGCCCATGATATTTCTTGTTGATTTCAGTCAATAACCACGATGTTTATTTCAAGCTGGACGTTGTTGTTTAAAGAATTTCTACAAGAGATTGGGATGAGCTCAAAAAGTGTGACATTAGAACGTGCTGTCAGTTCAATCTGTATAGCGATAGCAGGTATTATTCATTTTCACTAAACCGCATAAGTACAAGTGTTTTTCACCAGTTTTGTGCAGTACATTTCACTGTCCAGGTACACCCAGACCGAATGAAAAAAAAAGAAAAAAAAATAAAACAGACCAGAGATATTTATTCAATTTTAAGTCAGCATTGTCGAGATGCATAATTGGAAAAAGTTTAAGCAAAAGAGTACCAAGGCAGGCAAAAAAAGTACCAAGAAAGGTAAAAAGGGGACGAGGCAAAAATACGTGGAGAGTTGTGAAAGAAGGGGGAGTAAAAAAGTGGGTCAAAGTCAATAAGAGTCAGATAATACCCAAGCTATCTCATCAGAGAGCCAACAGTAATTAACATTTTGTAACAGATAATTCAATTTATTAACATTATTATACATGAGGAGGCCTATGTTCAGCAGTGGAGGTCTTGTGGCTGAAATGATAATGATGATGATGATGATTATACAAGTATATACAAACGTACGAGGTCCTGGATTCGATCCCCGGGTCGGGGAAAGTGTTATTGGATTTTTCCATTAGGTTAATGGCAATAGGCTCGCCCCCTATTATCTACATGGGACTTACCTATAACTTAGCCGCGCGAAACGTGGGTGTATTGCATATACCTCTACCTACCTCCTCTGGAGAGGCACACACAGAACACAGGCATGAGTCTATCTTATGTTATGTCCCATAGAGTCAAACACATACTTTTGGAAAAGTACCAGCCCATAAACTTCCCAGAGGGGAATGCAGGCGTCAGTCTATGTTATTTTCAAAATTTCAGGTTATGTTACGAGTCCTCTACTATCTATGATGAGTATGCGAATGCTGGCGCTTGCAGCCACGTTAATATTCAACACAGGAGTGATTTGTATTCTGTTCGTGAAGTCAGTCTTCATGTTTTACATATGTCAAGGAATATTGCAGGTTACTCTCATAAATTTTTATCTAAGTTAGTAGAGAATATAAAGTTTAAGCAGTGATAGCCTAGTGGTTTGACAGTTGGACTGCCAAGTCAAAAATCGTAGGTTCGAACCACGCACCTCTGACTTTTCGGATTCAAGTGCGTATTAGAAATTAATTATCACTTGCTAAAACGGTGAAGGAAAACAATATCGTGAGGAAACCAGCACACCTAAGAGATTTTTCAACGGTTTACAGACCGTTGAAAATTTTTTTTTTTTTTATTTCAGGCGTGCTTCAATTGGTTCTATTTTTTATGACTCTATATACATTGATTTTATATATTCAATGTGCGAGCCAGATAGCAGATTATTAGCACAGTATAATAATCATACAGTAAGGTAACAACTACGTATCAACGCTTGAAAACGGCACACTCACATAAACATGCGCAACGACGCGTGGTTGATACCGCAGGTACCTCGACGTCTGCTTACCTCGTTGACGAGGAGTCTCTTCGTTACGCAATATTACGCGTGTTTGTGTGAGTGTGGCTGTTTTGAGCTTTTGTACATAGTTACCTTACTGTATGATTATTATACTGTGTTATTAGTATCCGGGCCTTAATATGGCTTTACAGAAGTGAGACGCTTTTGGCTGATACCTAATAGTAATCCTAATGTTTCAGGGTGTCGGCATAGGCATTATTTATAATTTGTCTTGCGCTATCCTGATGGATTACTTTGTGAAGAGACGATTAATGGTGATTAGTTTCGTGCAGAGCATTGTTGGTAAGTGTTTATAACAATAGAATCTGGATTAGCTTTGAAGGTTCCTTAGAGTTGACTGTCTCGTTGGTTAGTGGTGGCAAGCGCGATTGCTGAGCTCGAGGTCCTGAATTCGATCCCCGGGTCGGGTAAAGTGTTATTAAGCTTTTAAGTCTGGAGCTAATCCTGAATGTCGATTCAGGTCATGCTTACCAGAAAAATGCATTGTCATCGGAACTGAACCAACATGTAAAAAATCAACTCTATAGGAATTATGAGGAAGTGGTTCTAATTCAGTTTACCAGATTTGAGCCGAACATACATACATTGCAATAAAATGTGTTAGTCTGAGGTATGATCGTTGACAGGTAAGACAGTGGTCTCAGGTTCAAACCCAAGGCTCTGACTTTGGACCTATGCTTTGGAAGTTATGTGCGTATTATTACTTAAACACTATATATACTGATAGCTGTCCTATCGGACTATAAGAGTGAGGGAATAGAGAGTTCACCTGTGTTTGCGCACACACTTGTGCACAATAATATTTTCTGCGTAGTTGGCTAATATCCGTCGTGCACTTGTGATTATTACGATATTATAATGATTAGTAAGATATCAAAAATATAAACAAAAAGCTTATTAAACATCTAACAACACCAAGTTTTGATAGGGGACAAAAAAGCACTTTGTAAGCCGATGTCATCGACGTACTCAATCCAAATTGTTTGACAGGTTATTCGTCAAAATCCGTCCCGGATCCGCATTGTGTGGATTTTCATTTAAATAAAAAAAACCACACAATGAGGATCTGGGACGGATTCGAAAAAATCAGATTTCAGATCTTCTTGTTTATATTTTAATCCGAATCAAAACTCAGTTAAATATGAGTAAAACGAGTAATATGAGTATGAGTAAAACAACTTAGAAACCACTAAATACTTTTCCGTTACATTTGCCTTTTACTTAAATTCTACACATCAACAGCTACATCGCACAATTTCTTCTTTACCCAAGCGAGAATAATGATCAGAATGTTATAGAAATAAAATATTTCTCTCTTGTTACGTTCCAATTTATTCGGCATCGGTTGAGCCATAAGTATGGGGATGTTTTGTCCGCTCGAGTACATCGAGTAACAAATTGAACACTTATGTCATACGTAGCTGGAGTCCGATCAAATGTTTGAGTGAAACTTGGGAGACTTGTGTAGATGTTATTTTAGTTGTGATATGATATATTATATCTCACAATAATGTTAGGTATAGGTTGGCAAAAAAGACTCTGCAAAAATTACGGCCGCTACTGGCGCACTTCTCATAACTACCATTCAAAATTACAAGTTATTTGATACGTACATATTTCTATGACGAATTTTTTGTCATCAAATATGATCAAATTAATCACATTTAAGTTATTTTAGTACTCACAAACTGTTCACACGCTGTCACCGCCTCAGACTCTTTTTTGCTAAGCTGTACGTTATAGAGATGCAGGCAGTAATAATTCTAACTCTTACTAAAAGGGTAAATGCGCTCTTTTTTGTGGAAGTAATCAATCAGCATCGATTCTTGCTGTAAGTAGGTATCCATTACTCCGCTTCAACGTTGGAATAATTTTAAGTGCAGCTGTTATACAGTGATGTATTACGAAGCCCTCTGTTTTACGTTTTGTGAAAAGGGAAAAAATATATTACTCTTTTAGTAGAAGCAAAACGGAATACCTATTACAAATTATGTTTAATTTAGGTATCTCTACGGAAAGTCTTATAGGAAAATGTTTGAATTCGATCGATAAAACTAGATCGAGAAAAGAATTTTCAATAACAAACTATCGACCTCAAATCACTAAAAAGCTAGATGTAACGCAAAAACTTTCGTTTTAAAGTCGGTGTCAGTCGATTTGCTGATTTCCTCTTGATGTTTTCCTCCACCGTTGCAAAGAAATAATTGTGTAAGAGTACCAATGTTGCAAGCCTGAGTTTGACTTGCGATCTTTGGGTTAGCAGTTCAATAGTCACAAATATCACTAACTTATTATTACCTCTTGTCGTAGGTACCAGTTGCCGACATTCGACGTCAAATTAAGCAGACTATCATACCTGTAATAAAGAGAAAATTATGTTAGATATTTTTATTGGATGTAAAAAGTAAAAAAACTCGAAGTTATAAGTTTGGAGACTTGAAATCTACTGTTTTCTAATCGGATCTTATCTGAGTCACCGGTTACATGTGAATGTAACGCCCTCGTAACCGAATTTCGATTAGGAGAGAATAAAGTGCTTAAGTTTTAGCGCAAACACACACCTACTGACACACATACTCACACTTTCTTTACATCTCACATACAATACCTACACTCGCGCGCGCACGAATCCGATAGTTATAAAATTATGCACAATATAATAAATATTATTATATTGGGCATAATTTAATATTTTTTTTAAAGTTATAAAATTATGCACAAAATACTTATTTATTGTTTAAGCAATCGCGGCAATGGTGGCACCACTCATTTTAAAATGGTCTTTGGATTCCTACGGCTTCCATGTTACAATAATGCTGATGTCTGGGATAACCATTCATAATTTGATAGCAGTCGCTCTATTTCAACCTGTAAAATGGCATATGAAGAGAATTGAAATAGCTGATGGCAGTAGTGGTAAGATAAAGCACTATTCAGTATTTGTTTTCTATAATTAGGATCGTTATTAACATTTAAAAAATTAATATCTTTATATCACATCATGTTCTTGTGGGTATTAAAAGCAGAACACCGGGCGAGGAAGAATTTCTTAAATAAGATTTTTTATATTATAATGTTTGTATTAAATTATATTTTATTTACATAATAAGTATAATAATAGAACTAAATTCTTAATAAATGAATTTTTTTAATAAGAAACTCGCAAAAACAACGGTCCTGCTCGAGTCAGTTGTTTTTGCGAGATCCTTATTAAATTATTTCATTTATTAATAATTTAGTTTATTTGATATGTTATGATAACTTAAAATTTTATTTCAGAAAAGTTAGTCCACGACAAGAAATCAAATGAAGAAGCTGGCTTGGTTCCAGTTATTAAACTCCCGGAATTACCTGAGAAAGAAAAAACTGATCTATCTAAGTATGATATCAATTGTAAAATCTTACTTGCAACGTACCGTTCGATATAACTGGGATCATAACTGACAATGGATGTGTGTCTTTTATGTTCTGTATTTTCTTTTTGTTAAAAAATTAGAAGACAATTGTAAAATGTGTGATGGATTGATCCCGGGACAGACAGACAGATAAAAATCCTAAGCTGTAAAGTGATTCTGGGGTTTAAATAACAGCTTAGTAAGATTTGAGCAGTATTACTCAACTACTTTAGTAGTAGGTATAATATGTATAATATTTAATAGTACTATGACACATTGGAAACACATTATTTCTTGTTTTAGGAGAATCATCGGTATTTTTATAGACAAATCGTTATTTAACACATTTTTCGTGTCTTGTGTGTGCATGGGCCCAGCACTTGCGACATGTGTAGACAACATCTATGCAGATATTTTGCCAAAAGCCTTGATAACCACTGGCTGGAAACAAGTAAGCAATTTTACTTCTTTGAATCAAGGTCTTAGTATATTTACCTGATTATATACTTGACATATGCGCAGGTGCATGTGACCACCAGACCACAGAGGCAACCAGTCAAGATGATATAAATAAAATACCAACTTAATAATATGCAAATTAAATTAAAAACAACAGTTAAGATAAAGTTTTTTGGGTATTTCCACGGAAACTGAAATGTCAATTTTTATCGTTATTCCACAGACTTATAATTTTAATAATATTAAAAATGCTCTATCTATTTTATTAAATTATCTATTATAGAAATAAAAAAATCTGATAAGTTAAAATCAAAATCTATAGTTATAATATATTTTTGATTATGTTATCAATTTAATATCACTATAAAGATTAGAAGTAGTATTAATACGAAACCATTTTGGAGGTTAAAGACTTTATTCGTATAGGTATTTACTATCTTGGCCGCATTAACATGAATCCTGATCATATTTTAATTTACTTTCTTTCAATGACATCTATTTTAAGTAGACGCCAAAACATATTATTACAAATATGTTGCAAATTACAGTCAATTATTAAAGGAGCATTGGCTATTGTTATGTTCGAACCTAAGGCTGAATGTTCGAACCTCTGACTTTTCGTAAGTTATGTGCGTATTTAAAATTAATTATCACTTGCTCCTTGCCTCGGAAAGCACGTAAAGCCGTTGGCTCTGCGCCTGATCTCTCTCCGAGCGAGTCGTATTGCCGTTCCACCGGACTATGAGAGTGAATAGAGAGCGCACCTGTGTTTGCGCACTCTATCATATCATATCTCCTACGTCTATGGCCAATCTTCGTTGCAATTGGCCACTGTGACCGAAATTTGGTCAGGAGGTTATTTTATTATTAGTATAGCTTTTGAACTAAAAAAATTGTTTTTGTTATCGGGCAGTCATGGAGATCTCTTAGAAATAATTTTAGGAACAGGAAGTATTGACCTATCTCCTGACCCTGAGTGCCGTGCTTTTTTTAATGAATTTTCAGGAATACATAGACTTAGCTGTGTCACTGTATAGTTTTGGAGACTTGGTTATGCGCGTGAAGTTCGTCTTGCTAAGTCATTGGTTGCAGAAGTTGGGCAGCCAAGAGATTTACCTACTTGGTGTTACTTTAGGCTTAGTGTCTAGACTTGGTAAGTATTTTTATTAAAAAAAAAGTAATGTTATTCATAGTGCGATATAGCGTTTTATGCTACGCTTAATTTAGATATATCTTGAAAACTTTTTTACAAGAAAAACTATAGTAAACATTTCAAAATAACACACAAATGTTCGTTTTGGAATCGGTGCCAAGTCATGTTGGTTCCAGTTTTTATGAAAGCATGTAATGCTAAGGATATCATCGACTCCAAACGAATGAATTTTTTAAATAAATAAATTAGCCTGTAACTGTCCCTATGTAGGGCAAAGGCCTCTTCTCATACAGAGAAGGATTGAGCATTAATCACCGCGCTAGCTAACTGCGTGTTGGCAATTTCAGACTATTAAGTCCAGG
The DNA here is from genome assembly GCA_936450705.2 of Protodeltote pygarga. Classification (NCBI taxonomy): domain Eukaryota; kingdom Metazoa; phylum Arthropoda; class Insecta; order Lepidoptera; family Noctuidae; genus Protodeltote; species Protodeltote pygarga. The sequence continues at coordinate 4,345,723 of OW388249.2, read as the reverse complement.
TTTCCTTACGATGTTTTCCTTCACCGTTAGTCAGTGGTGTCTTAGAATATCTAAGAAAGTACATATGACATTGAAAAAGTCACATTGGTACATGCCAGGTTCGAACCCACAAAATTCCAAAACTAAAAATGTTTTGTAAAAAAAAATACGCATTGAGTTACTTTTCAGAAGTTGGTTAAAAAAAGCTAATCATCTTTTCTTTCTAAAAAAAATTGTAACTTTAGTATTCGCATAAAATCATACTTAGTAAATAAATCCCAAATTTTTTTTTTCTCAGGAATGCTATGGTCTAAGAGCTCGATCGCTATAATGGTATACATCGCATTAGTCGGCGCATCGCATGCTGCCGTAAGCATCCTTATCCCGTTAGTGGTAGCTGACGCTGTTAGTCCTGACAAATTCTCCACAGCTCTGGGTATTGTTATGCTGCTTTCAGGAATCATTAATTTGGTGCTTAGACCTACTTTTGGTAAGTTAGCACCAATTTTAAAACAGATTTATAAATAAATTTGAGGTGAAAACAGATATCAGGAAAAACTTAACACTTAAATGGTTACGCATACAGAATATAAATTGTACAAACAGTGATCGCAGTACAAAATTTGAACAGTTGACGTAGTAAAAAAATTCGTCAAGAGCGAGTTGTACTTTCGTTGGGTTCCGTAGTATAAGTTACGTTAAGTTTTATTTTACGAAAACTGTAGTAAAGATGACTACACATGAAGCTTAGATAGGTACTTTCCCAGTATAAGCTGACATGTTGTTGTACGAAAAGCTTAATACAATGCGATATCTGGAATTTAATTTAAATCTTCTTGGGAATATTATCAGCTTATAATAAAAAAAAACGTGTGGCACTCACGTGTGGTTTAATTTTGTTACCGAATTTCTTGATTCGGTCGCCACACTCAAAGCCTGCGATAAAATCTATACAATAGCTTAATAATACATCTCTATATAAATTTCAGATCATATACCTAATCATGTAGTAGGTACTACATATCAATGGTCTGTGTGGTTAATGGTCTTTATACCAATCTCATAAATATAGATTTGTTACAACTCAAACGTAGATCATAGCAATATATTTGATAAAGTAGATAAAAGAATTAAAAAATGAAAATTTATTCATTTATTCTTAAAATATTTAAGCAAATGTAACATTTTATGCCATATGGCTTATTCGACCAGTTAAGTAAGAGAGAGAAATCTAAGTTGTAGATAAGTAATCTATGTAGATTATTTCTAAAATTTTAAACATTAAGGAATACAAATTATATTTTGATACTGATACTGACTGATAGTGTAGGTAGGGACATAATATATATAATTTCATATGAACGAAAAAGTAGTAAATGCTAAAATGACGGCTGATAGAGAAGAATGGAAGACCCCAAGTAACATGGGGTCAGATTCGGTATATATAATGTGCTCCTAAATTATCTGCCACGGTGGCAATGGGAGACAGTTTTAGGTATATAGATTACAATAGTGAAGAAATTTCGTACCCCGGAACAGTAAAAAAAAAATGGAGCATGGAGAATTAGACCTACGCAATAAAACGCAGGCAAAATAAAAAAAAATATGACGTTAGATAAAAAAAAACTTCACTATTGTAATATAAATAACAAATATTATCTCCGATTGCAGCCGTAGCATATAATTTAGAAGCACCTTATATACTAGAACGTTGAGGAAGAGCTTCTTAATTTAAAACTGCTGAGTTCTAGAAATTTAGTTAGAAAGTCGATGTCAAAAATTCCATAACAGTTTCACTATCCCGACCACAGATATAATAAAAAAAACAATATCATGAATCATATGTGATACACAGGATAGGGAATGAGTTAAGGTATACAAAATTAAGTTTACAAATAGTTTCTCAGCATTAAAATATTGGAATAATAACTTTCGTGAGTCATACTAATAAATTATTATCATAGGTACTAGTAATAATAATAATTATTATTATTATTAATACACGGCTTTACTCACGGATTGATTTCGGAAACGCCCGACAAGTTTCGGACTCAAACGGAGGCCATTTTCAAGAGCGAGTGTAGCCGTTAATATTTAATAATATATTCAAATATTTTATATATAATACGCATAATACGCCATTACTATTTTTCCAGGTGCTGTAAGAGAGTTGACAGACAGTTATGGGCCAGCATTTTACCTCATTGCATCAAGTTTTGCAATTATCATGCTATTCTGGTCTATAGAAATGTGCTACAAGAAAAACAAACACAAAAGACTGCAGAGAATAGAATATTTGCGACAGAAGAAATTAAACAAATGATAAAATGTTTCTATTGGTTTTATTGTTATCTTATAAATGTTCACATTTACATATGTAACGTGATGCCTAGATAAATGTGATGAATGCAATGGGTTAGTATATGAGTAATTGGTAAGTATTATGCATCAATAGGTTAGTTACTTATTTTAAAAATATCCTATTAATTATCATGAGTTTAAAATGCAACAAGTAAAAAAATAAATAAAATCGGTTATTTACCTAATGCTGAAGGTAAGGTTTAGCAATTTGTGGAGATGGTTATTGCTATCTTTTATCCGCAAAATGAAGTTATGTATCTTTAAGTTTATCATTAAAACAAGTGACGTCATCTGTTCGCAGTGTATAATAGCTGATAGAATCTTTCAGGATACATAAGTGACAAGTTTTTAAAATTAATATTATTTAGGCCCGAAATTCACAATGATTAAAATGTTCTCGATGGCACCACACGTTTCACCTGCCACGTGCCGCTCTTTAACAGCTCTCTTTACTGCATCGTTTCCACTGTTTTTCAGGACGACACATAATATGATATGAATTTCATGTATTATTGTATTATCACCTCTTTTCTGCCGTCGAGTCGCACCTGCCTTGCCCGACTCGTCGGAAACGAGGCTTAGAGATGTTGGTTTCAGAGACCGATATGCTTTCACCTTAGACAAGGTAGCATATCGTCATTATTGCATAATATTTATAATCATAATGTGCAATATCAATAAAAATATTTGTTTAATTTTTTTAAGATTTCCACAGCATGTTCTGTTTTACTTACTTACGCTATTTATAAAGTGACAATAATTGTGAGACAGGATTCGCAGATTTTATGTAGATAATATGTGAAGAATATGTGAAGTATTCTATGAAGGTTTTTAATTAGACAGTTATTTAATTACATTATGGACATTAAATTTTATTGATGGAACCCTACCATCCTAACTAATCTAATGAATAAGTTTTCGTTTTCCTTTTCAAAATAAACAGTTTTAAATTTGTGATATTATTATGACCATAATCGTATTGCCGTTGTTTACACAAACCATATTTATTCAGGTGACCTAAACAATTCTGTCACCATTTAGAGGTAGATTCATTATACAATCAAGAACATCCTTGACGTACTGAAGGAAGTACGCAAATAAAATTTGTATTATGAACTTCAAACTATGCGCTCTTGGTGACGACATCGCCGCTCAAAAGGGGCTCATTGGAGGTATTTGCCCATAATCGCCATACTGCGCTGGGCAAACAGGTTGGCGATCGCAGTAGCAGATGATTGCTGTTTCACAGAAGGATGCTGCTGCCCATCCTCCGGATCTTTCCCTTTAGTCGCTTCTTACGACACCCGCGGGACGAGTAGGGGTGGTTCTATTCTTGGGTCGAAAACCACTCGGCACATTCTATTTTAGTTTAAATTTCTTCTGAATTGTGCCACTCAATAAGATTGCCAAATCATCATCTTTCGAACACACACTGTATCTTTTAAATTGAACAAATGCATGACAGGCGTATTCCTAATGCTCAGGCTACACCTAGGTCTTATCGCGATAATTGTGTTTCTGTCTTTATCAACTCAATAGTGTCCAACAGAGATAGCGTGATAGTTACTGAGTTAGTCAACGGCATTTCCCGTTGGTGTCGCCCCAGCATAACAATATTATCTTTTCGTTTGAAAAATATCTTGTAACGTAAGGTTAAAGACAATATATTACATAGGTAACATATATTATGTAAATATCAAATCAAATAAAACCAGAAGCCGGTAATATGGAAAGTTTGTAGTAAATACTTAGTTACCGGTTAACATGGGTGTTAAGGAAATTAAAAACAGTTGTGTTTTAAAAAAAAAGTTTGAATTAGTGCCGCCCGATGGAGGATGGGGTTATCTTGTAGCACTATCAGCAATTATTAATTTAGTAAGTACGGAGGTTTTTTTTTTACCTTTTAGCCTATAACACAGAAGAAGACGAGATACTTATCGATAATATGACTGTTATAATAAAAAGGCGACACAAAATAGTTTAGTATCATTTTCTCTTCTGTTAGTGGTTCGATTGGTTTTTTGTTAGTACCTAGCTATTTATAAGCTTTAGTGTTAACATTACCTCTGGTGTACAGAATAGGTTTCAAATTCTTTTGAATTACAGAAAGAAGTTAGCATTTGTACCTTTATTTTACTTACACTAAACTCTATTAGCGAAAGAACAGAGCGGTCGAGTTTGACTTTTAAAATAATTATTATTATTTAAATTATTTTACAAAACTAATAAAAATTGATATTTAAAAAGCAATTGAGCAACCTATATCTATTCACCTAAAACTTATTATGTATGCTATGTTTCTAGTTTTGGTACTAATTATTTTTTTATAATACGATGGGATACTAGTCTATCTTTGTGTAGTTTCCCTGTTATTCTATCTACGGCAGTTCCAAGTCAACTCCGAATAAGTATGTAAATTTATTATTTTTTAGAAAGCCCTTTTATTATTTAATTTAGATTTTCACAATTTCACAATTTAATTGATAATATTTTATTGTTTATTTTTTATTTTTTTGGCGGCCATCTTGTATTTGGCTTTTGAAAAACTTGTTACATCTGCATGCATTTTGTCTCAACAATCTCAATTCTGAATTGCTATCCTATTCTAAATGAAAAATAAATAAAAAAAACGGATGCATATTATTATCTAGTGAAGACCTATTAAATAATTATCTTCATTGTGAAATCAATAAAGGAAATTCAATTGGAATTTTAGTAAGTAGAAATTACAATATGATTTGTTTTATTAGAACAGGTTTGTAATTTTTCTATATTTTCAGACAACATCAACAGCATTCGTTCCCAGTTTCGGGATGATATACAACGAGTTTATAACCGAGACAAAAATGAGTTCTGCCAGTGTTACGTTGCTTATAGGAATAATGTGCATTTGTTTTGCACTATCAGGTAAACCTAAGACAATTGTGTTGTCAATTTTACATTTGGCAAAGGAAATTATTATGTGAGATCGAGTAATCGTGTCGCCCACGACTTCTTTTGCGTAAAAATTAAGTTTTCCTATAAGTGTATCCCGCTTTTCATTCAATTTTTAAGAAGTATTTAAATTTATCTATTATGAATACACATACAAAAAATCTAATATATTTTTTTTTTCTTTATTATTTTTTTTTTCTTTATCGTATGGTTGATAAATAAATGAGTTTAAACTTCCAAAGAGATTTAAGTAGTACAATTTGAATATCTTTGAGGCATTACTTTTCAAAATCTTTCTAGTCCTTGTTTTACTTTCCTCCCTTTATAATTAAAACTTGTTATAATTCCAGGTTTCTTCACAGACGCGCTACTAGCATTTGTGTCAAAACGTAAGTTGGCATTTGTAGGGGCCGTTATATACGATATAGGAATTTTCGGCACGGTCGTAATGACTAACCCGTTCCTATTCTATATCTTTCACGGAATTTTTCAGGTAAAGAGCTTGTATAAATCTTTTTTTATTTTTTTTAATCTTTAATTATGTTTAGGTTTTTATCCGATAGATATGTCAACCCTACAGAATTAACTCCTAATACAACAAAATGATTACGCTACTATTAAAAACCGTACAATATTATTCGATTTTTATTGAAACATTTATTATATCGACTATCGTTAATAAATGATTAACAGTTTTCAAATATTATATAGCTGGCAGAATCATAAGTGGTAATGTAATAACTGTTCATTTTTTTCTTATAAAAAACACTGATACGCATGCGCAATAAGTATGTGCAGTACAAATCCCCCATTTTGTTTTTTATTTATATGTAGTTTTACGTTGTTTTGTTGTTTATTTCGGCCATTATATACGTTCATCATAACATTGGACCATTATGTACCTCATCTGCGTCTCAAGCTTCGAAATATGTCCCTTCGATGACTACCTACTTATTTATTAACCTCGGACTCAAAAAGAGGGCTGTTAGAAGTTTGACGTGCCTGTGTATTTTTATGTCTGAGTGTTTATTTGTGGCATCGTAGCTCCTAAACGAATGGATCGATTTTGATTTATTCTTTTTTATTTGAAAGGTGACTTGATTGAGAGTGTTTTTAGCTAAAAAATTAGGTATTTGTGTCGAGTGTTTTAATTTTTTTTAATTTATATTCGTAACATAATGCAATTATTCCTGTACCGTAGAAATATCGATTTTAACTTTGTTGTTACAAAATATAACAATAATTCCTTCCATTGCAGAGTACGGGTGTAGGCTTACTTTATAACTTATCGTGTACAATAATAAACGAATACTTTGTACATAAGAAAGTGCTAATTATGAACTTCGTACAGACAGCTATTGGTAAGTTCTATTAAACCTTAAAAAATAACAATGCTCTGTTTATTTTATTTAAAAAGTATTTATTAGTATTTTATGAACATTTAAGTTCTTTTCTCCACCCACTGCAGGGCAAAGGCCTTTTCTCATACAGAGAAGGATTGAGCCTTAGTCACCACCACGCTAGCTAACTGCGAGTTGTCGATTTTTGACTATTAAGTCCAGGTTTCCTTACGATGTTTTCCTTTACCGTTAGCCAGTGGTGTCTTAGATTAACTAAGAAAGTACATTGGACATTGAAAAAGTCAAATTGGTACATGTCAGGTACAAACACCCACGCTATACCACCACGACTCGCAAAGCTGGTCCATAACCAATGCGCCACCACGACTTTTATGTATTTATAAAACATTAATTTAATTTACAGGGTTCCTTACGATGGTTGCTCCAATATTTATAAAATGGTCTCAGGATAAATATGGCTCCCGTGGTACCCTTTTGCTTATAGGAGGCATAAGCTTGCATAATTTATTTTCTGTATTATTGTTGCAACCAGTTGAGTGGCACATGAAAAAAGTTAAAGTCCCGGAAAAACCTGAGCAGAGTAAGTTTGTTGCTTATTCTTTTATTCATTTTTGAACATATAAAATATTTTTTTAAATATATATAAAAAAAATATACATTTCAAATATAAAATAAGGGGGTGACCACGTACCCCACTCTTCCTCATTACTCGTCAGCCATTGACCGCACGTATAATCAAAGCAATATTACTTGTTACGATAATGTTATTCTACCAGGAGTTCCGTTCGATATCTCCTAACTCTATGATCAGATCATGTCAATTTTTCTATGGGACCAATCTGGAAGCACTCCCTTTCAATTGAAAAAAGTGAAAAAAATTACAAATCGGTTTATAAATGAGCGAGTTTTGAGGTAACAGACATAAAAAAAAAACATACAATCGAATTGAGAACCTTCTCCTTTTTGGAAGTCGCTTAAAAAGCGAAGCAAAGCGAAACAAATTTATGTAAAAAAAAATATAAACTGAAATAAAATCAGATCTGTTATCTCAGATATTTAATCATAAAATGTTTTTGCATAAGGTAATCGAATTCCTAATTAATACATCGATTTCAAATTTCAGAAAGACTTTTAACAGACTATACAGAAGGAGAACCAGAAGGACAACTCAAGAAAACTAATACACTAGTTGTTAATTTAACAGATTTAAATCTAGAAAATTGCGAAGATGCAGCAGAAACGAACGAATTTCCTAAAGAAAATGATAGAAAGAGTAGTTTCAGGTACTTTAAAAATAAAATAAACCAGCCTGTAACTGTCCCACTACAGGGCAAAGGCCTCTTCTCGTACAGCAAAGGATTCAGCATTAATCACCACGCTAGTTCACGCTAGTCCAGGTTTCCTCATCAGTTGTACCTAAGTATAAAGTGTCCTGTGTTCGATCCCCGGGTCGGGCAGTGTTATTGCGTTTTTTCATTAGGAAATTTTCAGTAACGGCACAGAATATGACAATGTGCCCGGTTAATGAAAATAGGTAGGACAATAATATAGTCGGTCAAACGTGGGTGGACTGCATACACTTCTGACTACTCCTTCTGGGGAAAGTAGGCGTGAGTCTGTGTTATGTATGATACTATCAATCTTAAACTAAGGTAAATTTTCCTACTTACAGAAAGTTCTTCGAAACAATTATAGACCCGTCATTATGCAAAATATACCTGTTTTCATGTGTTTCTTTTGGACCATCCCTTTGTAATATAGCTGATGGTTTGCTATCTGCATTAGTGCCACAATATTTGTACTCGATGGAATGGAGTCAGGTTAGTGAAATATGTATCTTTATCACATAATTTCTATCAAAAACCTTATTAAATACGCTGGGTTGCTATAAAATACCTGAATACCTCAACTACATATTTAAATACTTTTGTGGTTAGTAATAGATAAATAAAATAAATAAATCAGCCTGTAACTGTCCCAATATAGGGCAAAGGCCTCTTTTCATTCAGAGATAGTAATAGATAACTTGATAAATAATAGTTTTAAGTTCTAGATTAATCAATGGTTCTCTTCATCCGCAAGATTACAACACTGGTAGTAGCAAATAGTTGTTGTATAATGGTCTGCAATTTAAAAATCGATAAAAGCAATTCAAAGTCAATAATTAAGTCGTTATTTATTTATTTACACAACACGTTAGCAAGCACCCAGAAGACATAAAAATCTGAAACACAATAAACAATTTTAACAATAATAAAATTTCAATAAATAAATTCAATTATGTATTCCACAAAATAATTGGTAGGTTTACGGGCAGCGTAACGATAGCTCAGTTGGTTAGATTATTGCCACGATACGGCAACACCGTGTGGTTTTTAGTTTGGTGCGAGTCGGACATATCCCCATCGCCAGCCCTTGCTGATGAGTCATAAAAGGTTATTCACACGACAAAAAAAGGCGCAAACCTCGCTCGTATCCCATCTTATTTTCAACTGGCCGTAAAAGTATTAAAAATCAATATATCATTAGAATACTTGAACAGTAATGTAACTAAATATCATCCTAATCAGGAAAATGTGGCAACAGCATTAGCATTATACGGATTTGGAGATCTGACTATGAGAGTAGTATTCACACTCACTTCGAATTGGATAGTCAAACTTGGAGTGCAAAATATATACATAATCGGAATTGCAGTAGCAGCTATAGCAAGATTGGGTGAGTATTTCTTTTGCAGTAACTGTTTATAACATTAATTCCAAACAAATTATGTCTCCCTTCAAGAGCGTCTCGTCGCCAGCCGATGATCAAGGGGAGGGGGTTAGTAGAAGTATAGAAGATGGGAAAAAGTCGAGAGCTTATGTAGCAAGTAAAAATTTCAATGCTGTTATCATCTGCCTAGCCTTTTCCCAACTATGTTGGGGTCGGCTTCCAGTCTTACCGGATGCAGCTGAATACCAGTGTTTTACATGGAGCGACTGCCTATCAGACATCCACAACCCAGAAACTGGGTTATACGATACCCCTTGGTAAGACTGGTTGTCAGACTTTCGGGCTTCTGACTTCCCGTAACGACTGTCAAAGATCTACAATTGACAGCCGGGGCCAAAAACTTAACGTGCTATTCGAGGCACGGAGAGTGATAATTAATTTATAATACGCCCATAATTTATGAAAAGTCAGAGGTGCGCGCCTTAGGTTCGAACCCGAGACCTTTGACTTGCCAGTAAAACGGTCATACCATTAGGCTATCACGACCACCAACATGTTGCAACTGTACAATAAATAAAACTTGTAAACATAGTAATTAATAAAATGTATCTTTTTCTTCCTCCTCGTATTTTATTTCAATTCTCTAGGAAGGAGGAGCGGCAGCCCCTACCTATGGGGGGCATCGGTAAGGGGGCTTTGGCGACATTGACCGATGTTTTCCACGACTTGAATTTTTTTTTTAACTCAAATGTATATCACACGAGTTATGTGAACATAAAAATGTATGGAACAGCTGATTTTTTTTGTGATTTCAGGGTTGGTCCCGTAATAAAAGTTGTTTATAATGATGAGTTTAATGACCCCTTTTCAGGTTGCCGGTGTTTTACCACTACCCCTGTATAATTGATCCTTTATTCAGTAAGGAATTAAGTGTTGTGTGATATGACCCACAGGTATGCTTTTGTCAAGCAGTGTGACAGCTCTTATGGTCTACTTCACATTGATGGGTGTAGCTCACTGTTCCATAGCGGTGTTAGTTCCAGTCGTCATATCAGAAGCAGTGCCTCCTGAGAAATTCACATCGGCTATAGGCATTTTTATTTTGTTCAATGGAATATTGGGTTTATGCCTTGGACCTATTATTGGTGCGTATTATTCAATAATATTTCACTTACTTTGCTCAAAAATCTAGAGGGAGAGAAAGAGAGCGCATGACGTATTATAGCGTTTTAAAAACTTGAGGACGTTTTGCATGTACAGTCAACCGCACGACAGTAGTGACACTGAACTACAAAAATAGCCTTTACTGCTACGTAATAAGGGTGCTGTCAATGTCAAGTCTGTATTGCGCAAAATGTACCTATAAGTATAAAATTTTAAAACTATTAGGGAGGTTTGCGACATCGACATAGCATTGTATTCTAACTGGAAACTTAGACTTACTAGTCTTCTAACACATCATACAAGGGGAAGATGTCACTAAAGTCTAGCGGCCTTAACCAGCGCTTATACAGAACGACAATATTAAGAGAAGGACAATATCTATATCTATATCTATACTAATATTATAAAGAGGTAAAGTTTGTATGTATGTAATAGGTATGTTAGGGGTAATCTCTGGAACTACTGATCCGATCCTAAAAATTCTTTCACTAATAGGAAGCTACTTTATTACTGAGTGCTATAGGCTATTTTTTATTCTGAAAAAAAAAAGTTTAGTTTTCAGTAAAAAATAACAATATCTGTGAATCAAGTAAGAAAACAAACAGGCAATCTGGCTGCTTTATAAACGTGTGTTTAGGGGAAAATTTAATTTAACGCGGGCAAAGTCGCCGGGAACAGCTAGTACTTAATAATAAAGCGTTGTCTCATTCATATTTGTTTTTTTTTGATAGCTAGGTCACCAGTACCAATGTGCAATTCAAAATGAACGTCAATGTTAGCGAACCAAATGTGAGCCAATTGGAAATTATCAAATGACGCAATCCGGCATAGATACTACCTAAGCGATTCGGTCTGTCCTCTGCTTATAATCTGATTTCTTTTTGTGCTCATCTAGCACAGTAGCTATCTGTCAAATAAAGTTTGATTCCCTTGTTTTTTTTTTAATGTTTACTATTAATAAGTAGGATCGATCGATGCGATGCGGTCTTGTATCTATCAATTAAATAACACATAGGTACTTGACGATAAAAAATGCAGTTTACAGTTAGATCATGAGTTGTCAATGTATACTATAAAAATAAAACAAATGTGATCTCAATATGTAAAAGTGTAGCTATACGAGTTTAGTCAATCTAAAATTATATGCATAGGTAAATAATTAATTTAAATGCATTCAAATTCCAAGATTTATAGATACTTACGTCAATGTTATAGTTATGGTAATAGAATGACAGTGCTATATAAATTATTTAAGCAAGCATGTATATTTATTTATATGCTTTCCAGTATTATACTTGATATAAAGTAAAGATTTTAAAAGTTTTCGTAAGTAATAAATTAATTATATGTTTTTTGTGAAATTTTGTGATTGGTTATATCGCATCGGTGCCTTCTAAAACTGCAAAGTTTGGAACACTGAGTCGGATACGTAATGTATTCCGATAGATATGACCAGACGCCCTAGGCGTTTAAAGAGATTTGAAATTTCGACTGATTCTGATGGGATACGGTGGCTCAGCGGTTAGAGCGTCGGCACGGAACGCCGAAGATCGTGGGTTCGAATCCCATCCGTATCAGTTGTTTTTTCAAATTACTTATTAAATATTTATAATTATATGTTAATGTGACTTATTGCTACAATTTTTTTTCAGGCGCTGTGCGGGATTTTACAAACAGTTACGAAGTCTCATTTTATCTTATTACATCTTTCTACATATTGATTGTCATACTATGGTCTATGGAACTGATTATTAAGAAGAATAAACAAAAGAATATAACAAAGTCTATTTCAGAATCGAGTCAATTGAATAAAGTTGAATGAAATTTTTTTCCGTAATTTTTTTCTTCACCTTCAGACCTATAAGCAAGTGTTTGTGATATTCATAACACCTGATGGTAAGCAGTGTTGTAGTCTACGGTGGACCAAATCTTCCTTTAAAGTAGCAGGTTAAAAATTGGACAATACCTCCAATAAGTACACACTCCGGAGATGTGCGCAGAGGAGGTTCCGGAGCTGGTCTCTTAAGAGGATCCGGGATCTCCCTCCATGTGCCGATGGTGATCACCGAGGTAGTTTTAGTGAGGTAAAAATTCTACACTCCCCAGTCTCTTCCCCTCAGCGGCGGGCGGCGGTCAGGCGCCTTTTGAAGGTTTCCCCCGTAAACAAAAAAAAAGGTACTCTAGGCAAGTCCTCTAGACAGGATTCACTGAATATCATGCTGGGATCAGGACAAAATCACTTGGCGATAAAGCTTAGTCTGGTAGGTGGTAACTATGCGCAATCGAAGCCGCTTGGGTGCTGATTGCTGCTAGTTTGTGATGTTAGACCTATTATAATTACCTAATGGATTTTTACGATACACAGAAAGAGAAACTTCGGTGCTTTTCTTTTCCACCACTACTTACTTAGGAGGTGAACAAGGTTACATTACTTATGATATTTTTCCTTTCTCCGTTGTGTCATATTAAATTAAGAATAATGGAGAATAATGCTACTGCACCGTGCGTGTTAAAAAATATTCTTCGTTCCTTATTTGCCCTATCAAACTTAAAACACGAACATCTACAAGTAAGTCACACGGCGTGATTAATTCACGTCCCAATGGACAAGAACATTCATTAGAGCTGGACAAAGTATGTAAAGTCTACAAAGTTACTCCCAAAGTCTAGTAGTACACATTTAAATATTTATGTGGCGAGACTTAATTACTGTGGAGGCACTAGTTACTTGTTTTCTAGCTTTATCCTCTTCGAAGTAAACAGAGAGTACAAAGCAGGGATGTCAAAGTGATACAACTGACCGCTTGTTAATTAGTGTAGCGGCAACAATATGGTGATGACGTAACACGTCTTATGTCATCGCCATATTGTTTTGACGTAAAAGCGCGCATTGTTTCCTGGTAGATTAAGGAATTTGCAACTTTTACTTGGTAGGTAACGACACAGTATAATAATCATACAGTATTATTGTCCTAACTCGTAACTAGTACAAAGGCTCGAAACGGCACACTCACACAAACATGCGTAATATTGCGTAACGACGAGTCTCCTAAGCGAACGTCGCGGTACTCGCAGTATCAACGACGCGTTATTGCGCATGTCTGTGTGAGTGTGCCATTTTCAAGCGTTTGTACGTAGTTACCATACTGTATGATTATTATACTGTGGTGATGATTGATTTGCAGGATTTGGTTCGAATTTCAACAGTAAGTTCCTTAACAGTCTCCTCGGTGGCCTTTGTTATATGTACTTATACTTCTTTTAGACAGAATGCGATGAAGATGTAAGTACATACCTAAGTTGTTTTTTTACAAAAATTCCCCAACGAATTAACATGATGTTGTGTGAACAACTCAACATTACTGGAGTAATGCAACAACGTTGTCACCGACATGCTCAAATTTTCAGAGGAACCTAAATGGTTGGTATGGTAAGGGTACTTAAGGCCACATATTTTTTGGAGAAAATTAAAAGAGACATAGATACAGATATGTGATTACATGACTGTGTTAGAATTAGTGATTTAGTGATTAGATGATAATGTAAGAATTAGTGATGTACTTCGGTGCCTTTACAACTGCAAAAGTTGTAACACTAAAAACCGATATCACCACCAAACACCAGCACTAAACGTGATCAATCAAGTTAAACTCGGTTCAAGCATTTAAGTGAGTTCAGAACTGCAATTTGCGTAGGGTTGAACTTAGTTTTATTGAACTCGGTTTATAAAGTGAAAAGTGCAGACATGCGGACAACATTACTATAGCTTAGTTGGTTAGAAATTTGCCACTATGCGGTGAATGTAAAGTGGCTCAAGCGCCGTTCGTATCACTTTTCAATTACCTATAAATAAATTTTCAGAGAAAGTTTTGAATAAGCTGTATCTGTAACATTGATGGTCGATGTCTGAATGGTCTGAGTAAAATAACAAACTGTTTTTAGAATTAGCATGCAGCAACTGTACGCCAAGCTTTAGGCATTTGCATAGTGGGGTAACTATTACAGAAAGCGCTCGTCTTTCCGCACGAGTGATGCGCCTGATGGTCTCCGTTTAGTTTGGCTACCATGAGCAAGTTAACTGTACCTAATACGGAGTTTAATTTAATCTCGCCATAAATTAATGTTATTAAAACTAATATGTAAAATTGGATTGCAAGTAAACATTGGTGATGGAAGTGTGGTTTCCTTAGAGTATATAAGAAAATATAGAGCAAACCTATAGAAGTATGAACTGTGAGCACGGGTAGGCGACACGAGCTCCGTATGCGAACATACCTCGATCGACTGCGGTTCAACTAGGCTCCACGAGCGAAAAAGTTACATTTTAGCTTATATCATGGTTAACTGCTGAGTTAAATTTTGAAAAACGTCTAGAAAACATAATTTGAAAAAATGTCATTTTAACATTTCTATGGTGAGACCTGCTTTCGCTCCGCACAAGGCAATGTGGTTGACGTTATCACTCTATATTTTCTTTAATACTTTATGGTTGTTTCTAATACTTGACCATAATGAATAATTTTAAAAAAGCCATTAAAAATGATGATCAATTGAAATGTTAAGACAAGAAAAAACGCGATAATAATTAAAAATACTACGTATATACATTAGGTAGGTATACTTTTTACATACTTACGACATCTTGCTGGCCGCGCCAACTGTAAGGTTTCTAGCAGTTGCAGATCTGTCACTGCTGGCAGAATCGATAACAATAGAGATTCTAGTTGCCAGTACCAAGAGCACACAATCTTTATACAGAAGCATGTGAAAAAAAACTCAATGGTTGCATAAATACCTAAAAGTTTGGATCACTGATCTCAGACGGGCTAATTACAGAACAATAAAGATCAACTTACCATAGCCACCCTTAAAATATAATTATATCTAATAATGACTCTTATGACGACTGCCATAAAGCTTTCATAGTTGGCTGTGACTAAACCAGTCATAGGTACATAGTTACATAAACATATAGTTTTATGACTACCATCATGCTCTTCAAACGTGATGTTGTTCTTTTTATTGATACAACCACGTTTGTTAAAAGGTGATTTCAGAGAGTGATATAGAATCCAGCTCTAAAAATTACCTGATTACCTACAAGGCCAGACAATCCACACGCATCTAAAAATCATAAAAATAAATCTGTCAAAGCAATTGTCTTTGATATCGTTTAAAGATATCCTAGCTCTAATAAATTCTAAATTAGTTGCGAATAGATTTAAATTATTTTTACTACTGTTTTAATGCGGTTGTATGGTCTTTTTCTTGAATAACTTGCAATTTAATTGCGGTGTCGTGTTACTAATTTAAGTTGGTATGACGTTGTTTAGTAAAATTTATTCAAACTGGTTTTTTCGTTGTGCAGAATTTGCTCTCTTTTTTTTCACTAATTGTGGAACTAACTACCTACTTTTTTAAATTTGTAGAAATTAAAAAAATAGGTATTTTAAAAATTTGAAACGTACGCATGGCATGTAGGTATACCTAATTGCTTAATAAAAATGTTTTTATATTTACAATACAATTTCTGAAAAAATCATTAAAATTGGCCAATATCGCTATCTTTGTCATTTTATTGGCCAATTTAAATCAAAAATCAGATCTAAAAATTTCTGGTTAGAAAGAGATAGCATTTAATATAAATGATATCATTTCTACGTAACGTAAAGCAAACTCGAAGAGAAGACGATAGCGATAACCCCTTTCAGAAAGTTCGTGAACTTATAACGTTGGTATACCTCTTCCCGTCATTTTTGTCAATCCCAAGTTCGAAACTCGGCAATCGAGCAAAGAACCAGTGGGACTGCAGAAATAATTTTCCGGTTACATAAAAGCCATGACAGTTACGAGCGTTCTACAGCGCTCTTTTATATTCGAAAAAAAAAATAGGATTCATAAAATTATTGACGAATTCATCATCTATTGTATTCTATTGAGGACAAATTATAATCAAATCAAGCTAAAAAATTATGTGATCTCCGCATATTGCAATTTTGAACTCAATCAAACAAACTCAATTGAACCAAGTTTAACTTGAATGGATCGCGTTTAGTGTCAGAAGTGAAATCGGCTCTAAGTAAATTCAAAAATAGAATAGAATTTATACCTATGATATTATCTACCAGGTTATTAAATGTCACTTTACTAGTAAACGGGGAAACAGGGCCACAATATCGTACGATTTCTATCGCGGCCAATGTTTTGATTTCGAAAAATGTTAACTAATCAACATAATTATGTATGACACATTGCAATATTTTCACTAATCCCCATTCTCAGATAATAATGGAAACTACCGATGTTTATTTGGTTCATGACTGTTTACATTAATTTGAAGAATGGCCTTCTAATCTTTGGTTGGGGCAAAATAACCACTTGTGTACCTTGAGCTGCTTGTAAGCCAAAATATCTTGCTTTCAACGATGACGTCATACGCCACGTAACGGTAATTAATAAATTTTCCGATCTAATTAATTACTTGGTTAGTTTCAACAGACATAATATATATACTGCGTCGATGGCCATGGCATGGTATATATTATAATAGTGCACAAGTGTGAGCGCCTGCACAAACACAGGAGTACTCACTGCCGGAGAGGATCGACGGCTTTACGTGCTCTCCGAGGCACAGTGCAAGTAATATTTTATAATACGCGTAAAGTATGATAAAAAGTAAGAGGTGCACTTCTTGCTTCTTCGTGGTTCTTGGTTTCGATCCTGAGATCACGGCTTATCACGGCTTATAAATTAATAATATAAGTATCTAGAATAAAAATTATCTTGGTTTTTAGAAACAAACATTTTGGTCCATTACTCGTTCAATATTTTATTTCCTTTCTAAAATTATTATTCAGAACCTTCGTATTTTGTTTGATAAAGTTATTATTTATTTACATAAAACACTGGGTTTTTTAATCATAAAAACTTTCCTTTCTATTAGATAATATTACTCGCAAGGTGGTAATTTGTTAATCTTCTTGTTTACAAAAGATTTTTTTATATTAGTTACTTTAACAAAATATAATATAATTGTTTGCACTTTGCGATAATAAAATCTACTGATACGTAGAGATCCTATGTTGATCTTGCTTCCCTACAAAACAAAGTTGAATCATGGTGCGATATTGGTGCTAACTCTCATAATCTCTAAACTAATTTAGACTCGTCATCTCTCTTTCTAACAGAAATAATGCGAAAGAGATAGAAGATTTTAGAGCTGTCTATAATGCGTGATATCGGCAGTTACTAAATTGTCTCTAATTTGACAGTTTAATTTCTTATCCTTTTTGAATGGCGCTTAATAGATAGTTTAGTGTGGTGTGCTACAGAATCAGCACCATTAAGTGAGTTTTTGTGCTAGGCATACTATCTGTCTTTTATGTGGTTGTTGAACAACCTAGAGTCAGAGTTTAAGCCATCTGGAGGACTGCGACATACATGGCTTTACTCACCGTTGTAGGTTTTCTAACGATGTTTTTCTTCACTGTTTATGCAAGTGCAATTAGGTCGTTTAACGTTCTGTTTTCTATAGGTAAATACTTACCTAGTGTGTACTCACCTTAATGCACGCAGTTAATTTCACTTGTTAATGCAGTGCAAAACCTCCATTGCCTTTCAGAATATAAATTCAGTTTGTTAGTACCTATACGTGAATTTCAACCTGATCTTACTGCTGGCAATAAAAATAGTGATGGACTGAGTACGGCATTACGACTGCACATATTAGGACTTTCACCTTTAGAGTTAAATAAAGTTAGTAAGTTTAGACCATAAACATTCCATAGGTTCACCAGTCCCAATCAAAGTAGTAGCAAGTGGGTTAATATCTGAATATAATGTTTATATTTTTTTATAGTTTATATCGTTTTCCTAATCTTTAAAACTATAATTATTTTTATTTTTCTGCGACATAATTACAATATAATAAATAGTAACACAATAAATAAAGCCTTTTAATTATAGCCGCCAATAAATCAATCAATATAGGCATTAACAATAAATCTAGGTTATTATTATTGTTGGTTATTAGCTTAGGAACTTTCTTTTCTAGATATAACTAATTATACTAATTATATGTAGTAGATAAAATGCAATGTCAATAGGAAAAATACAATTTTATCTACGCAACAATATTATTTTAAGACACGAATAAACGCGAGAACCGTAGCATTGTTTTTTTTTATTCGATTTACTTGAAACTTGGTATAAATAATAGTCAATAAAATTTATGAAAGAATTACTTTTGGGTAAGCTAGGGATAGTTTGTAGGGGATGTTTTATTTCGAGATCCGATTTTCTTGAAACTTGACATAATAGGTAGTCAATAAAATTTACTATTCATATGTCAATGATTACTATTCTTATTTTAGAAATTTAAAAACTACACAGACGAAGTCGCGGGCGGAAAGCAAGGCTAAATTTTGAAATACGTGTGCCGATGCCGTATTGTCAAAAGGTTCTTTTAAACTCAATGTCTATAAATAAATAAATCAGCCTGTAACTGTCCTAAAGTAGGGCAAAGGCCTCTTCTCAAACAGAGAAGGATTCACCGCGCTAGCTCACGCTGCGTGTTGGTGATTTCAGACTATTAAGTCCAGTATTCCTTACGATGTTTTCCTTTACCGTTAGTCAGTGGTGTCTTAGATTAACTAAGAAAGTATATATGACATTGAAAAAGTCACATTGGTACATGCCAGGTTCGAACCCACACCCACGCGCCAATAGTCTATAGAACTACAAAATTATCTTTTTATGTTGGTTCACGTTATTTTTAAGTTTCACGTGTTTCTCTTATCTACTACCTGACTGTATTATATTTTTATATGCACATTTCATGATTAAACATCTGAAAGTACGCTGTATTTGTTTATTGTGTCAATTGAAATCAAGTCTGTTACATACTCCTAGGGTCTGGAGGCTAATAGTCATACTCCACTGAAGCCGAGACGAGCTGATCGAAGAAGAACAGATCACACCTTAGTGCTTTATAAATAAGATAGACGTTTAACTTATAACCCCCTCTGTTTTCGTCGGGGGTTAAAACAAGAATTTGGGGTTCCCCGTCTCGTTTAGGTTAGTAGAAACCAAGCCCCCGTCACTTCGTTGGATTTTAAAATCGTGAACACATACAACAACAACAATATTATAGGACTGTATATTATATTTCTTTCTTTCATTTCTTTATTGAATGATTGATGACCGACCTGGCGTCAGAATTTAACCCGCCTATGCCTGTAGGTTTTTTTGACATGGTTTTACACACCGTTGAAAAATCTCTCAGGTGTGCTGGTTTCCTCACGATCAATGTTTTCCTTCACTGTTTTAATAAGTGATAATTAATTTCTAATATGCACATCAAGAGCTTTCGAATCTACGACCTTTGACTTGGCAGTCCAACGGCTTAATTCAACCAATTATAAAAGTAGGCTGTAAAAGTATAGTATATTTATATAATATATTTATATATCAAGTATACATCTATATTTCTTGAAGTGAAGTTGACTTCAACGTTTATTACTTTGTAAATCTACGGATGGCATTCTATACAATGTGTGTACAATGTCTAGTCAATGTTTGTAAATAGAAAAACCATTTTATACATTGCCTAAAGCAACTTGGTATTATATAGATATATACATACGTTCAGGTATACAATCTATCCCATCAAAAACATAAATGTAAAATGAGAGCCAAGTTCAATATATGCCTTGGTTGATGACTTCAACGACAAAAGGAGTGATATCTAAATGGGTGCCAATTTCAATGGTCAGTCCTGAAATTTATTTACAACATAAAATATTTTATAATAACTTAAAATAATATTGCTTCTTATAACTTAGGATAATATATTGTAGCTTAAAGTCTGACTTGGCTAGTTTTCGTATACGATTTTTTCTATATAATATATTCTACTATATATCTATCTGTATCTATATGTTCTGCAATGTTCCGACTAACTGCCTGACTCATCAGCTTCACCGCCCAGCCCAAACCACTTAAGCTAGAAAGTTGAAATTTTGAAATGTTGTTAAACTTATAAGGTAGAAGTAGTTTAAGAAAGGGTTTTCCGAACTTTAACCCCCAAGAGTAGTTTAACAAAAAATCGTATATGAAAACTAGCCAAGTCAGACTTTAAGCTACAATATATTATCCTAAGTTATAAGAAGCAATATTATTTTAAGTTATTATAAAATATTTTATGTTGTAAATAAATTTCAGGACTGACCATTGAAATTGGCACCCATTTAGATATCACTCCTTTTGTCGTTGAAGTCATCAACCAAGGCATATATTGAACTTGGCTCTCATTTTACATTTATGTTTTTGATGGGATATCATAACTTTTTGTAAAGAAAACTACACTTATTTCATCGTTGAGAAAGAAGCATGATGAATATAAATAATTATAATAAAACAATAAATACTACACTGAATCGGTATTCGTAAGCGTTGCCTATGTTTATTATGTGTTGCTCGGGAGAGTTTTTATATAGATTTACTTCTGTTCTGTGTATAATTGTTGTTTTGCCCGTATTACAAGTTTTTTGTATGGGGACACCACTTATTTTTTTTTTTTTGATTTTTTTCTATTTTTTGATTTTTTCCTTCGCTTACACGCAATTTCCAAGCTGGATTCCAAATTTCATCCTTCTAGGTCATCTGGAAGTAGGTTACAATTAGGTACTATAAGTCAGTCATTACTAAAATTTACGATTTTTGGACCTTCATATTTTTGTAACCGTTGGAGCTAGCTTTATGAAATTTGGGCTTCTACATGTCCTTATAAATATAATTAAACACACGTAGTTTTATGTGTTTACGTTAAAGAGGTTTTGAGTTATAGAAGGGTCAAAAGTGGCACCAAATGGTTCGTGTAATATTACACTCGGCGCTGGCTAGCCAATGCTTGAACTTGGCTTGACACGCTACCGCGTGTCTAGATACAAGTAAAATGTCTGAATTATGTACATTACCGTTAACATTATATAAAAAATCAACGCATATTCTAAATGACAAAAGTCAAACCTTAATTTTTCTTTTATGTTTTATAAATGAATGAAAGGAAAATTCAATTAGAAAATTGTTAACAAAACAATTGTTTAACGAAATTGTAGGCTTCGGCCACCTTTTGTTGTGTTACACAAAGAGATTAAACTTTTGTTTTGTGTAACCGTATAAAACGACGAAACTCAAATGCTGTAAAAAGGGAAGGTTAATATTTATTTTTGTACGACATGACAAAAGTTTAAAACCTCATTTTTCAGTGGAGAATTTTACTTGGTATTATTGGCTGCCGTATTGGATGGTGATGGGTATTTATGATACTTGTAATGAATGCCCTCGTGACCAAATTTCGGATATTAGCCAACGACCGCGACGCAGAAGATTTGCACAAATGTGTGCGCAAACACAGGGTGCACTTTCTATTCCCTCACTCTCATATAGCTTAGTATAGATGCGAGCCTTATATTTCTCTGACTCAATAGTTAAAGGTCATAATTATCACTTGGCTACTACTGTTTATGTATATTTTTAAATCCCGAGAAAAAAATTGTTTTCTTTTTTTTTCTAAAATAAGTAGGTACAAGTGTACTTCAAGCAAATACAAGTATACAATAAGTACAAGCACAATAAATCTTAGTCTTGGTATTCCCAACGTCTATGATATAATAAACAACCTTCTCTAGTAAAATACATTTTGTCAACACCTATCATATGTTATTATTTAATAGGATTTAGATAACTATGTAGTAATAATGAGAATGATAACAAAACATGGATAGTAATTTGTGTATCAACAATGTTTACAGAGATTCGTTTTGACAAATGTATTCTTAATAGATACATATAATAATAGCTGTTTGCGCCCGGCGTTTGCCCGGATATTTTTTTCTGAAGCGAACACGACACACGTTTTTGAGTTTAGCGAGACTAACGAACACTCACTCGCATATAATCTGTTTATAATTGAGCGATGTGTGTTTTGTAATGGAATGTTTAAAAAATTTCGTAATGAAAAGATTTAATAAAAAAAACAATTGGTTTTTAAGTATAATCGATCTTTGAGGCGCTAATGGTCAATGTACTCGATATCTGACACATGTTTGTATTTGGAATTTGAATACCCCCTTCCTTAATCGCCCCTCCCCTTGCATAATGTTAGCCAGGACAGCAACGCGCAAGTGATATCTAGTGTTGCAAGCGTCAGAATCACGCATACCATCTTGTTTACTTTAAAAAAAGGCTAGGAAGTACTTGCTGTGCCCTGAGCCCTGAGATCACATTAATTAGTTTCAAGTGGTTTTGAATTAAAAACAAACAGATAATATCTCCATATCAGTTCACACTTCTGACTTCTGACTCGGCTATCACACCATGATACCACTTCTCTAATGATCCCTTGACAAAGGTTCCGACTATAAAATAATGTTTTGACTATGAAGAGATAACAAATAGGAACTAAGCCGGTCAAGATAAGCTAACCTAAAAATGATAATTCTAATTGGTGTTAAATAAAATTGTACCTATGATAATTAAAAATACAAATTATTGTTTATTTATATGTATAAAAATCAATTGCCGAGCATTAATATTTTTGTGAATTTTTTACATGTTTGCTTATTAAATATAAATATTTAATAAGATATTTGAAAAAACAACTGATACGGATGGGATTTGAACCCACGATCTTCGGCGTACCGTGCCGACGCTCTAACCGTAGTAGTAATAAATCACCGTATCCCATCAGAATCAGTCGAAATTTCAAATCTCTTTCTACGCCCAGGGCGTGTGGTAATATCTATCGGAATACATTACGTATCCGACTCAGTGCTCCAAACTTTGCAGTTTTTCGATGATTCTGATGGGATACGGTGGCTCAGCGGTTAGAGCGTCGGCACGGTACGCCGAAGATCGTGGGTATCATCAATCCCATCCGTATCAGTTGTTTTTCAAATTTCTTATTAAATATATGCCGAGCAGTAGTTTCACTAAAACTTGAAAATGTTTCGGAAAATTTTTGTTGTTTCAAGTTTGTGACAGACAGAACAAAGTACAAAACATAAATAAACGAATTTGAAAATTTGTAAGTTTTTTTACATTTTTCATTAGAAAAAAAAACACTCAAAATACGTATTGCGAGAACTTTATGTAGCTGCCTACTCGTCTAACACAACGTACGTATCGTACCATTATAGGAAATTGGTCATTTGTTGAAGCATCTTGGTTTGAACTTGTACGACTAGGTTGAAGCCACGATCACTACCAATATCTCGGTGGTCATGATATTGACGCGTCAGATCAATTTTTTTTTGTAGCCGGGGGGAGTAAAAAATGCCTTCCGCATACCGCACGTCCGAGAACGTACGGTTATGTAGGGTCGCACCCACTAAAAATGTGTCTCCCCTGCGTGTTCCTCGCACTGTATCGGACGGGGCCGGGTACTGCAACCGCAGCTCGCAGCCCCGTTCAGTGCCTGCCTGTAGGCCCGCTCAACGCTTCAGATCCCTAGAGAGATATTTAAGGAGGAAAAATATAAAAGAAATTCGTAGGGTAGGTAAGTCACACATTGTCAGTAATTTCTGGAATAACCCAGTCGGATATCTATTTAAAAAATAACTATAAGTAAGATAACCTTTAATATGACATTAGTTCAACACTCCCGGATAGCGACGAAGGTATTTCATGTACCTACACTAACAATGAAACCTATAATAACCTGAGAGGATTGGGTCTCCGGTTCCCTTCACCGGTAGTACAAAAAACACAACAGGACTCTACTATTTTAGTAATTCATGCTAAACCAGCGTGTCTTTACCACCATAAAAATGTGTTTAATTATGGTTTTTCCATGTATATGGCACTCGGGTACTGCCGTGGTATCACATAGCATTTTTTATCAACTTATGCAATTATAATTATTTATTTAAATGCAGTCAATAGCCCTAAAACTTAATACAAAATCACGTTTTGAAAAATCTAAGCAAATTTTCCGAAATTCGAATGTTTATATTTCTAAATGTTTTGTTTTTTAATGTGTCAATATAAAATATAACTTATTTGTTAGTTAATAAGGTTTTAAACACTTCTGCAATAAAGGGTGTTAGGTTTTTTATTTTCGTTACGGAATTTCTTGATTCGGTCGCTGCGCTCAAAGCCCGCGATAAAATCTATGCAATAGCTAAAACTATTTTTTAGGATAAAACAATCACCTTAAATGCATATTATGCGTGATAATCCAATTCTAATTCAAGAAATATTTAACAATAGTAGCACTACATTGTAGGCCGTACTTTACCGTACCTTTTCCTTGCGTAACTGGTCTTTGCTTGTGGTTTTTTAAAGCATACCTAATGAAATGCGGGTGTAAAATATCTTTGCTTTTTCCTATGAGGAAATACAGGCGTAACTTAAAATGATCGGATGGAAATCCCTAATATAACTTTTCCAGTCCGGGAAGGTACCCAAGGTTGAGTCTAATAGGATCTATTAATATCCAAGGAAGAAAAAAGATAAGGTTAGACATTTGAGTCATTGCATTTTAAACTTAATCTCGATTACATAATGTCAAATTTCAAATTCACCAGCAAACCCTCGATGATTTTTGGGAAATGACCACCTATTTTAGTGGTAAAATTAAATTAATGTTACGAAATGGAAATAAAGTTCGATATGCTATGTAGGTACAGACGAAAAAAAATACCTTTTTAAAAAAATACCCTTTTTTGATTTGTGAAAAACACGTGTTTCATGTGTATCCCACCACCAAATACAGGTGTCGGGTCTATACCCAGCGCGTAACCTCGTCGGATCCCAGGTCCCGACATTACCTTCTAGCAAAAGAAGCCAGGCGGCATGTAAATTGATCTTAATAGATTTATATCTACCATTCTTATTTGCTTAAAAAAATTTGATTGCTTTTACTAATTGCTTGATTAAAATTTTATTGTTTAATTGGTGCCTTGGGAAAATTAAATGTTGTTTCTTACGTAATATATTTAACTAGCTGTCCCGCGCGACGTTGTACGCGTGATTATTCTACCTCTACGCTTTTTCTACCCTACCCTACACTACCCTACGCTACTCTACCCTACCCTACCCTACCCCTACCCTACCCTACCCCTACCATACCCAACCCCTACTCTACCCTACCCTGCCCTACCCCTACCCCTACCTACCATACCCAACCTCTAATCTACCTCTATCCTACCCTACACTATCCTACGCTACTCTACCCTACCCCAATCCTATCCAACTCCTACTCTACCCTACTTCACATCTACCCTACCCTACTCTACCTCTATCCTACCGTTCTATTCCTACCCTACCCTTCTCTACCTCTAGCCTAGCCTAACCTACTCTAACCTACCCTACCTTACACTACCCTACCTTGCTTCGTGACCCTACCCCATACCCTACCATACCCAAGGGGTATAATTCCATTTTATTTTTCTTCGATTCTTCTATTATATTATAGGCGGAGACTAAATCAAAAACCATGAAAATCGGTCCAGCAGTTCTCGAGTGTATACTCGACTACTAATTTTCATGACTTCAACTTTATAAATGGCAGAATTTCATTCAAACTTATACCCCATAGTCATTGAATATCGAGATATACGTGCATTAGTTATGCCACTTTGATATCTCTTACTAAAACCGAATTTTCTACACAAACTTTTACCCCTCCCCATTTCCCCCCTTATAGGTAGAGATTTCAAAAAGCTTAAACACGTTATATTTTTGTTAACCGAAAACCTAATTATCAAGTTTAATGACGGATTTTCATAACTACAAAATTTAGTCCCCTTTTATATCTCCTTGGGGGGAAAAAATCCAAATTTTTTTAAACACGTCTTTCTTATTTTTAGCGAATAAGTTTAATACTAATTTTTACATCTGTAACTTAAAAAAATAACGAATCTTCCATACAAACTTTCACCCCTTTTATTATCCACTCAAGGGTAGATTTAAAAAAAAAAACAATGCTACTCCTTTCATTTATCAACCGAAAAGCTGAATACCAAGTTTTGTTCATTTAACGTTAGGAACGACGGATTTACATACAAACTGTTACCCCCTTTTTTACCTACTTAGGGGGGGAGTTTCAGAAAATCCTTCCTTAGTGCACCTCTACGATACTTAAAGAATATTGTCTCAAAATTTCAAGTCCCTAGATCCACCGGTTTAGGCTGTGCGTTGTCTGTCAGTCAGTCACGTTACCATTTTATAAGTATAGATTATTTTATTGCATGTTTTTAAAATATTATTTCAAATGTATAAATGAACTACTGCGAGTGATTGACTATAGACAATGATCAGCTTAAACCTTAAATAATTTTGAGGATATGGATATCCTTGAACATTCATAGAGGTGTACAAAAGAAGGACTTTGGACTCCTATGAGAAGTCCAAAATTCACGCTGAGTGATAGTGGCAGGACCATTAACTAGCAAGTCTTAGATCTTGGGTTCGAACCCAAAGCCTTTAAAGGCCTCTGACTTCTTATAAATTATGTGCGAATTATTTATGTAGAGACGTCGGTCGTCGGTTCTAGATGGTGCACTATAATACCTTTCTCTCGCTTAATTGGGTAGTCTCCATTAAGATTGGCTGCTGTAAACTAAACTTGATTAGGAGAACATAATTAGGTATTTAAGTAAAGTGTAGTAAAAAAACATTATAATTATTAATAGCTCCAGGGAGATATAATTATTTATTTTTACGTTTTATACTGAATAATCATAATATTCTTATATTAATTTCGTTTAAATTCGTTTATTAATTAGCAATTTCAACAAACAAACAATAAACGAGAAGCTTGATTGTTTGTAATAGCTAAAAATATTAAATACTAATTAAGCCTTGAATTTCCACTTGAATATTATAACATAATAAATAATAGATATAATATTTATTCCATTACTAATTCATTAATCTTTATACCTCACTAATTAATTTTGTATGTATGGACACCTAAAAAGTGGTATAGAAGTGCATTGAAACTAATCAATATGTATGCTCAGTTGTTTTTATGTAGTTGTAGGTAGATAGGGTAGGTAGAGTAGCGTAGGTAGAATTTTTAACTTATTATACAAACGTATTGTATAATGTGCCGTGTGGTTTCCGGTCTAAGAATAGGACCACCCCTACTCGTCCCTCGGGTGTCGTAAGAAGCGACAAAGGGACAGATCCGGGTGATGGCAGCAGAATCCTTCTGTGTCATCCAGTCTTACCGGATGCAGCTGAATACCAGTGTTTTACATGGAGCAACTGCCATCAGACCTCCACAACCCAGATACTGGGTTACAGGATACCCCTTGGTAAGACTGGTTGCCAGACTTTCGGGCTTCTGACTACCCGTAACGACTGTCAAAGATCTACAATTGACAGCCGGGGCTAACAGCTTAACGTGCAATACGAGGCACGGAGAGTGATAATTAATTTATAAAACGCACATAACTTACGAAAAGTCAGAGGTGCGCGAACCCGTGACCACTGTTTTGCCAGTCAACGGTCACCACCACTAGGCTATCAGAATCCTTCTGTGTATCGGTTAAAATACTTATATAAATTAACGAAATTAAAAAGTATGAGCATTTTTTACAAAGGAGGATTCCATTGATTTAATATCTCCTTTTACAACAATCGCAAGGAGATAGGTGCATCAGGGCATCAGTTAACAAAGAACTAATTCGTATAATAATAATTACATAAAATTCAAAAGATAATCTAACCTGTTATTGCTGAAGTCATTGTAGAAAATGTAACTACCACTCCTGGTATATAAAGTACCCCGTGGAATTGTCTCAAAATCAACAATTAGATATTCAAATTATCTAACCTGTTATTGCTGAAGTCATTGCAGAAAATGTAACGACAACTCCCGGTATATAAAGTACCCCGGGGAGTTGGTTTCAAAATCAACAATTATATATTCAAATTAATACCACAAATCAAGACTGATTGAGGAAAGCTTGTTTAATTTTCGCGAATGAACCCGATTCGTTAGTATGTTATTCAGTTTACTTTTCAACACCTAAGGGTTTCGTTATTTTAAAATTTCATCTTAATATTTTTCTTTTACATAAATATAGAGTAATATAGGGTATAACGTATATGGTACGTATGGGGTTTAAATGGTAAATGGTAAATAATAATAATGGTGGTTCCGGGTTTGTACCTACTATTATTATTCGATACTATCGTTTGTCGGTTTGTTTGTGACGCTCTTTTACGCAGCAGCAATAACAGTTCGACGTTGCTTCAAAGTGGATAATGAGCGCGAAAGTGACATTATTATAATTATAATTATGACAATATGCTTTTCATTAAGAAAAAAATATTGAACCACGACGGAAGACCGCGTGTAAATGCTAGTAAATATAAAAAAAACCCCTTTAACAATAATAATATTATAATAATCATTTATTCTCAAGACACAAAGATCCAATCACATCATTAATAATATAATAGAATAAAAATAAGAATGAGATTATAAATTAAATTCATAAAAAATAAGATTCAGATTATTTATTTAAGACTAAAACAACAAACGTTTCATGTTATGTTAATTAAATAGAAAATAATTACTAATGTTGAATCTGTAATGATTGGTTTATTAATACTCTTATATTTGCATTAATAATATTTGCTTACTTGCAGCGGTCAACGTGCTATGCGTTTAGCGACGTCATTTTGATGTCATCAAGATAATTGCTGATGTCAAAAATCAGCCTAGCAATTGTATAAATCTCATTACTACACTGATTTTAAATGCCTAGTTTGATCTATACTGAGTTAGTTTGACATTATTTTGCGTACTAAAAAGTGAGTGTAGAAAATAAAATAAAAATATTGTGGTGATTAAAATTCATATATTTTATGTAGAGCCTAAATTACAATAAATAAAATTTTAAACAATGAACAATGAAGATTTTAAAAATGCCTACAACAAAAGAATGCAACTTCTAACTATACTGATAACGAGTAAACTAATTATTTTCATTGCAATCGGAAGTTATCATCAATATTGAGTTCAATGAGATGCCCGATAATATATAAAAACAATAAACGTTTGTGTCATTGGACTATTTAAACGGAATGTAAAGCGATGGATTGAATTTGTATTGGAAAACACATTGAGACCAGCGGTCGACCACGTTAACGCGGTCGCGTATAAAAATGTATACTTCACGTCTAACTTACCAATCAAACTCCGTAGAATAAGCACACATCTACTTCTAAACTGTCAATTGTAATCTCATAATAATTTTTAAAAAATGCGTTTAAAGTAAAAGGGTCTTTAAGACAACGTGAAAAGTGGCGTGTTAAAATTATTATCTTGTTTGTTAATTGTGTTTGTGGGAAATCCGAAGAATCTGTTTACATTTTGTACCCTCAATAAAGGTGTTACTATTTAAGCTTAGAACAAATAGCCTCCGTGCGTTTGACGATAACATAAGATTTATAAAACCGCCGCTAAGGTGATACACTGAGAGACAAAAGGTTACTGTGATAATGACTGTGAAAGAACAAAGTATTGAGTATGGGGATGTGGACAAATATGAGTATGTGCCTCCGGAGGGGGGTTGGGGATATCTCATCTGCGTTGGACTGTCTGTTATATTCGTAAGTTAAATTAAGTTTTTTTTTAGAATCTGGATTAGAATTTTTTGTGAATATTTTTTTTTACATGTTTTAGCACATCTTAGCTTATTAAATATAAATATGTAATAAGAAATTTGAAAAAACAACTGATACATTCGAACCCACGATCTTCGGCGTACCGTGCCGACGCTCTAACTGCTGAGCCAATTTTTTTTCAAATTTCTTATTAAATATTAATACCTATTTTTCAAATTTCTTATTAAATATTTATATTTTTCAAATTTCTTATTAAATATTTATATCTGGATTAGAAGTTTCAAAAAAAATTTACCTATCACGAGTCTATTTTTAACCGATTTTTTACAAAAAAAGAGTCTCAATGTGATGCGTATTTTTAGATATTACAGTCACGCAAATAATCTGTTGCTGTGTTTGTATTATATTTGTAAATAATTGCATTTAAATGTAATCTAATTAATAAGATCGGGTAGAGACCAAGACTTGTTTAAAGCTACTCTATTCGGTATAACATTAGATAAACTAGCTCCAATAAGACTCGAATAAACCCTTACCCTTATTACGGATTTTAGCTTTTTAGCTTTAAGGTATACAAAAGCATTATACTGTATTTAATCCATACTGAAATCAAACACATTGATTATTTCGATACATTTCTACTAAGTGAGTGGTTAGTAGTAGTACCTAGACTACTACTAACCACTCACTTTAAGCATTTACTATCACACAATGGGTCCCTTATTATTCAATAAAGGACTTATATTATTATTATTTCTGAACTAAAGTGGCAGTTTTAATAAATTAGTCTAAATTTGTAACATAGGGTATGTACGAGTATATAGGACGTCATCATCTATCATCTGTTTGAATGTATAATACAAAGCGTACTAATTAAAATGACTCGTAAACTAATTTACTTACCTATGTGCAAATAGTAGGTACATAAAAATAAAAGTATGTTCCTCAAATATAAAAAAAAATGTTTTAAAATTAATATTTTAACACGTTAAAAATTGGATGGTATAAGTGTACCAATAAACGCTTAATAAATAATAATAATAGCTTAATAAGAGTCAAGTACGTGATGATAAATCTCAAACAAATAAATCCATACATTATAGTACCTATACATATACCTACCTATCTCTGAAAGATCTAAGTTACATAAAAAGGAAATGCTGTTCGTTCGTAAACGCATCACTTAAGAACGACTGGACCGATTTGGCATTTTTGTAGATGTTCGTAATAGTCTGATTATGGTTTTACATAAAAAAAAAGTTGCCTTGAAAATTTGAAAATTATTCGTATAAAACTGAAATCGTTCTTTGATATGGGATTTTTTAAAAGCCAACGCCTATTGGGTCAGTTACTTAAATAAATTAATTAATGTCATTAAAATTTATCATTATTTAAATTTAGAGCAAATTGAAACAGAAACGCGTGGATTTTGAACCCGTGACCCTCAACAAACTATAAGTGTAATATTTATAAGTGACATAGGTATCTATACAACGATACGATAGCTAAGTTGGAATTATCCCGTATTCAAGCCCCTTGTATCAATCTTCTTCAATTTCCAAGTTTTTTAAAAGACAATATAACACATGGCTGTACATTAAAAATCCGTTGCTAACTAGGTTAATAAAAATAGTTGCAAATAAAATCATTAAATAAATCTTATTCCGCATTGCCACTTCTCAAGAACCTAAAATGAGACTCATAAAATATCTAGCTCATTAAACAATCAGGTTATATATCGATGCCTCACGGCCAAAACGGGATAAGCGACATTTTTTCCAAAATTGACTTATATACATGGTTGGAATCGCCTTTTTTTTCTGCGTCTTTTGGTCTTAGTTTCATGATTCTAAGACAAACTTTTTGTCGCTTAGGCGGTAATAAAAAAAGGGCATTAAAAGTATTTTTTTCGTCTTAAACGACTAATTTTTTGTTGTTTTTTTCAATTATGGTATTTGGATGAAAATGTTATTTTAAAAATTGAAGTTATACTTTTTTGGCTAGAAATATCTTTAGAAAAAATATATGTTAGTCAAATTTTGCTTCTATCTTTCATGACTAAACTTTCGGTTAGGATATTATGGCAGATTTTTTATTATAAATTATTGTCATTTACATGATTTAGGCCACATTTACAGGACTCACTTTTGGTGTTTACTACTTTTTTCCCTTGACACTATAAACAAATATCGTTGGCGCTTATCCTTTTTTTCCCTCCCGTAAAATGTAAGGAGTATGGTGGTTAGATAAGATGGTAAAACGAATATGAAAGGTTACACGAAATAAAATTTAAACGTTTGGCGGTTAGATTATACAACAAACTTAAAACATGTCAGTTATCTCTTTCATTTGTTTGACAAAAAATGGGTTTTTACGGTACAAGCGCCACGCATACTCGTGAGTCATTTTGGCTTGCAGTTATGTTTACATATCTTAAGTTTGTTCTTTTTAAAAATATTAAAGATTAGTTCCATATATGACTTTCCGACTTAAGGAACGTAAGTAGGAAAGTCGTGTATCGAACTAATCTCATCTAAGTTTAACTTAATAACACTAGTCTACAAGGATTTCGCAACTAAGTACAGATATATATTTTTTGCTTCGTTAAGCATCGCTGATTACGAATATAAACACCAGAAATGTCCTACACGTCAAATTTTTGAATCATCTACATGTCAATCAGAGCATTCCGCTTATGGTCAAAATTAATACATTACCTGCATTTTCTTATTGTTTTTGAGGGTAGATACAAATTAAATGTTGGTAAACGTTTATGACGATGTAATTACTTGTCACGCTACTTGTTTACGTAGTTTTATATTGCTTTTTACTTAGTTTTCTTGGTATTTTAGTGGTTTTTTGAGTACAAAATGAGTAAAATTGCTAAACGTGGCTGTGTTACCTCTCCACATTTTTTCTGTTTTATATGTGGCTCGTTTACAACTTCTAAGCAAAGGAGAATAATGAGTGAAAACGTTATTATGTTGCCTATACCAGTTCCTCCGGTGGAAATTGACACCATTTCTGAATCAACATCTTTAGATGTAGCTTCAACGTTTATTCCAAGTATCGCAGATAAAAGCAGTGAGCCTCATTTAATTGATCAACATGAATTGAACGATTTAGTCCGCGATCTTAATCTTTCTAAACAGCATGCAGAACTTTTAGGATCAAGACTGCAACAATGGAATCTTTTAGCAAAAAGCACAAAGATAAGTGTGTTCAGGGACCGTAACAAACATTTATCAACATTTTTCAGGGCTGAAAACAAGTTGTGCTACTGTATAAATCCAAATGGGCTAATGGAGAGTTTAGACATTAAACATGAAACCAACGAGTGGAGATTGTTTGTGTATTCGTCGAAAACTAGTCTCAAAGCTTTATTGTTACACAATGGCAACACAAAACCTTCGATTCCTATGGCCTATGCCGTTGATATGAAAGAAAGTTACGAAAACATGTCTCTTATTCTGAAATCTATAAACTACGATCGTTTTAAATGGCAAATTTGTGGAGATTTAAAAGTCATCGGGATTTTACTTGGACTTCAAGGAGGTTTTACAAAATTCTGTTGTTTTCTTTGTCTTTGGGATAGTAGGGCAACAAAGGATCATTACGTTATTAAAGAATGGCCAGAAAGACGAACATTTACACCAGGAAAAGAAAATATCAAATTTGTCCCTCTTGTTGATCCGAAAAACGTCCTTCTACCTCCTTTACACATCAAGCTTGGACTCATAAAGAATTTTGTAAAGGCTCTTAATAAAGAAGGCGATGCTTTTCAATATTTAAAAACCATTTTTCCAAAATTAA
The DNA here is from genome assembly GCA_936450705.2 of Protodeltote pygarga. Lineage (NCBI taxonomy): Eukaryota > Metazoa > Arthropoda > Insecta > Lepidoptera > Noctuidae > Protodeltote > Protodeltote pygarga. The sequence continues at coordinate 4,311,752 of OW388249.2, read as the reverse complement.
GTGATGCCAAATTAAAAGAGGGTATTTTCGTCGGTCCGCAAATAAGAAAACTTATGAAAGACACGGATTTTGAAAAAAAAACTTAATTACGTCGAATTAAGCGCTTGGAAATCATTCAATAGCATAGTAAAGCAATTTTTGGGTAACAATAAATCAGAAAACTATGAAGACATTGTATCCGAGTTACTTGTAAACTACCAAAAAATGAGCTGTAGAATGTCATTGAAAATTCATTTTTTACACTCTCACTTGAATTTTTTCCCACAAAACTTAGGAGCTGTCAGTGATGAACAGGGCGAGAGGTTCCATCAGGATATCCTTAACATGGAACAACGTTACCAAGGTCGATGGGATCCAGGAATGTTGAGAGATTACTGTTGGTTCCTCATAAGGGAAACTGACCAAGATTTCAAAAAAAAACACCATATGCAAAGAAAAAAACAAGTTAACTTTTTTGAATTCATTATTTTCTGTTAGTTTTAAGATCATTTATCTATAATAACATGTAATTTTTTTTGAAGCAATAGTTTTATTAAAATATTTTTATCAACAAACAACAAAAATAGTGTAAAAATATATATTAAAAAAAAAAATTATATCTGAAAAGCCTGACGTGATGGCAAAATTCTATTTTCAGATTTGTGTTCAGCGATGGTTTAAAACCAAGGTTTACAGTATCTTGTTTTTGTTGCGAAAAAAAAAATTTTTTTTGTAGAGTAGTGTAATTTATAGAAAAATTTTTTTTTGGCAAAATCATATTTTTAAATTATAGCTATTCTTGTCTCCAAATGAAGGTTGTAGCAATTCTTGAGCAATCATGTAGTATATTACGTTATTTATAGACCTTAATGGCATTACTGCTTTCTCCAATTATTTGTGAGGGCTGTTAACTTTTCATATTATTTTATTCATTACATTTTTCCTATACATCTGTCATATACCACTCACCCGGTTATATCTTACTAGACCTACATGATAAATAAAATATTCGCTTTAGGACTTTTATGCTGAAATTAAATAAAATAAAAGATTCTGATAAATCATTAGGGTTGGAAGTGAATCAGTGAGTTTTTTCCATTTAGGACGTTCTTTCCGTTAGTAAATTTAGGAACGTTTTGGGATAACCGACAGTAAATTGGTGAAGAAGAATGATTTTTATTAAATTGATACTACCATTTCATAGAGATATATTTAAATACTGTATAGTTTAATTTTGAAGGTTTGAAAATGAACAGAAACTTTTTTATGATTTTTTTTCGTTTATTTTTTACTTTAAACCATTCTCCTGTAAAGTTTCTAAAATGGCGGTTATCCCGTTTTGGCCGTGAAGCATCGATATTATTGTAAATTTAATTTTGTTTTAACAAATCGTCATACGGTTTTACTTTAGATTCTTCTTCTTCTTCTTATCGTGTGGTTGTTGAACAACCTGGTGTCAGAGTTTAAACCGCCCGTAGGCCTCTGACATGGCTTTACACACCATCGAAAAATCTCTCAGGTGTGCTGGTTTCATCACGATGTTTTCCTTCAGCGTTTCAGCAACTGATAATTAATTTATAATACGCACATAACTTACGAAAAGTCAGAGGTGCGCGCCTTGGGATCGAACTCGAGACCTGTGACTTGTCAGTCGACGGTCATACCACTAGGCTATCTGTACTTTAGATTTGAAATAAGTTTATAATAAAATGTTCTTTATAAAATATACAATAAAAAAAAAATAGAAATAAGAAACTTTACTGACACCAAATACAACGCTTCTAATTTTTCTTTATCGTAGCGTCGTAAGTGGTGAGTATAGTATATAATGTAGTATATTGACTATTAATCATAAATAAATCGGTTAGTACACACGGCAACATAATTTCCAGTATCAAGCTATACTTTTCCAGTATAAGTTGACATCTTGTTGTACGAAGAGCCTGTACAATGCGAGATCAGTTCATACTGGAAACGTGTAGCCAAAGATTTGGTGCCGGGTGTACCAATTTCGTTCGACTAAACTGATAACTTGACATTGTATAGACCACAATAGCTGTCAGTTCACCCGTTTTATGCGCATCTCCTAAACCACTGAATATTTTAATGAGACCTCGGCACGCATGAAGAGACCAGGCAATACATTTGATATTCATGTCTATAATTATAGAATTTAATAATAGAGATAAAATTATATCTATTTATCTTAATTATCTATACTTAAAACCCAAATTAACTTAAGAAATAGAGCTTGTTTGTATGCGCAAAAAAAAACTGTTTTTTTTAGTTCTCTAAGATCTTACTGTACTAGGTGAACGCGCGACTCCGTCCGCGTGGATGTCGGAATAATATGTCGGGTCTGCTACAGAAGTTTAACTCTTATTAAACTGGCTCGTCTGCCGCAAGGGCAATCTGGCTTTAGGTTGGCGTGACACCAAGCGGTTTCTTAAATTGTGACGTTTGTAGACTTGCAGGGACCAAATCCTTAATGTACAGTCGCCAGCATGTCAAGCTACCCGAAACTGTCACATTTTTCCAAGCAACTTTGAACCTAACGCTTTAGCGAGAAAGTTGAAATTCATATTAAAGAAATTTGACAGATTGTAGTAGCTTGAGGTGCTGGTACAGACACCAGCACCTCAAATTCAACTCAAATTTCTTTAATTATTATTAGACTTTTTTTAATTACATTTCTCGCAGTGTCTACATAATGTCCCGACGACTCTCTCCACCATCACGATTCATGTGCGTATTAGAAATTAATTATCACTAGCTAAACGATGAAGGAAAACATCGTGAAGATCCGTTGCTGCAAAAAGAACAATGCACAAACCGACAAATCAACAGTTGCAATGCAAACTTTTACAATTATATTATACCAGCTTTTCACCGCAACTTTGCTTCCGTTGTATATTTTTTTTCTGGAATAAGAGTAGGTACCTACCCATGTCACTCTACGGCACGTTAACAGACTATGCAAAATATCACGTGGATCTGCGCGTGCAACGGATGTTGCGTAAAATAAACAGACCAATACACACACTTTTGCATTTAAAATAATTTAATAAACTAGCTTTTGCCCATGACGTCTCTCGTATTTATTTACAATTTAAAATTCAATCTTGATTCGAAAGTCCCATCTTTTATTATAAGAATGTAATTGTTATTTTTTCTCAGGAATAGTACTTTTTTCGGAATTAAAGATGTGTCCGTTGCTGATAATTGCAAAATTTCAGAACAATCAGTTTAGTGGTTTAGGCGTGAAAAAGTAACAAATAAACAAACTTTCGCATTTAAAATATTAGTTAGGATTAGGATAATAACGAAATATGCAAGATAAGATAAGATATAGATAGATAGGTAGATTGTTAACTTTTAAATATAAAGCTCGTTAAAATATCAGAATATAATTAATTTTATCTCGCTCCTATAAATCTTCATTCATTGAATCGACTATAAAATTTATTTTAAAAAAATTACGGCTTTACTGTCACCAAGAAAGACATTTAATTATAATTTCAGTCGATTTGTAGAAATGTCGCAGTCTAATGCGATCGTAATCACGACAAATTCATAAAAAACCATTGATATAATACCTATATTTTGTTATTATAGCACAATAACATTATTTATGTTAATAAAAGTTGCCACTTGGAGCTCTCTTTATTGCATGTTTTTTTTTGGTAGGAAACCCTCTCTCCCTCTCTAGACTCTCCAAGTCCAATAAATATCTAAATTTAATTATATTCGTTTGAAACTAGGTGGGTACTTGTAATAACCACAGGAATTCACAAAGTTAATAGAAAACTAATATAAGTAATAAATGTTATTTCGTTAATAAATAAAAAAATGAATTAACCGAATAATTACATATTTGATTTAGAAGGGGTTCTTTTATCTATATTTAATAATTATAATTACATATACTTGAAGCGAAAACTGCGGATCCCTTTTTATGAATATTGCGCGCACGGAGGAGTGTGAAACTTGGCGTAGTAAAAGTTAATATGGCGAAGAAGTGCAGATTGCTAAAATAAATAAAAAAATACGGTCGAATTTCGACCATTGACTGAGCAACTAGTTACATAAAAAAAGCTAAAGTAGGTACTAAAAATAGCTCCGTATCATATAATTATTGTTTAAATAATATTTATTACCTTTACTGTTTTTATGTGCTGTTTTTGTATCGTATTAAAAATATTTTTTTCTATATAAAAGAAAAATATTGTGTAATTTTTGTTGTATTACCGGTTGTGGTCGAAGTCTCTAATAGGCCAATTTTATATCAATTGGCCGAGTCTATACTATAGTTCGTTGACAGCTACAAGGAGTTGCACCATATTTATCTAAGTTGTGTTAGGCCTCGTAAAATTCGAAGATTGATTTCGGACGTAAGACATTACCTTGACATTATAAGCACGTGGTATGAATTGAAAAATTAGTAGGTAATGAATATTAAACTTCAATGAACTTTCTGTAACATGTGTCTTTATACCTACACCAGAATTAAATATGCGTTTGGTATTTAACTCCAATTTTGATTGGGTTTTTAGCGTGATTTGGTTGCATTTTTTTCAAACGTAAGGTGACTGAAACACAACTGGTGTTATTCTGATATATATACAACCTGATAATCTACTTTAAAACTATTCAATTAAACTATTAAAATATCGGTCCGACATAATCATGACCGACCACCCTATACACTTTCCGATTTGGTCACGATCGGGTGGTCGGCACCAGCCAAATCGGAGCGTGTGTTAATACTTTAAAGTGAGAACAGATTTTCAGATAGAGTTTGTTGCCCAAGTCCATTAAGAGATATTGGTCGCAAGCGCACTGGCAGAGACAACGGATTTCCACTTGCTACGATCCTTGCATACCTCTTTTGCCTCATTCACTCTCATCACGTTCTTCATACATGCTCGTCGGTTTAGGGTACTCCTGACCTGACCTTTCTTAAGGACATCCCCGACTTGGTCATAGAATGTTCGTCTAGGTCTTCCCCTTCCAACTGTACCATTCACCCTTCCCATGTACACTTGTTTTGTTAGTCTTCTTTCATCCATCCTTTCTACATGTCCAAACCACCTCAGCATTCCTTTTTCTATCTTACTGACTACATCCTCTTTCACACCACACCGTTCTCTTACCACACACATTACATATCATTTGTCTACATAGGTATTAGTAGTATGTTTTAGGTTGGATGATGATGGCGTTTTGAGATTCGAGGCCCGCGCCTCAAATTCTTATCTGTAGGATACGTTTATGCAAACATCCAATTCCTTTAATTTGCTGCTGAGTTACTATCGGGAACTGCACCAGTAGATTATAAACGGCTATATCCTTTAAATCAATGAGTGATTCACTATTGTTTACTATGTATTTGCTTTTTTTTTAAAGGAACTTGTTAGACAGTAGATAGTATAATTATAATAATTATATAGAATAGAATAGATTTGTTTGACATGGATATTGTTTTTGTACAATTATCAGAATAAATAAATACCCTAATACAATTATCGGGGTAAATATTCCAATACAATATTATCGTATTATTGTACCTACTTTAGTTAGTGTTAGTGACAATGTGAGTTTAAAAACTTATGTGGACATTGATCGCTCCATAAATAAAATCCGGGCTGCCATTGAAAAATTCACGCAAAAAAAACACATTTCCCTTGAACTAGTAGGTAATCGAAACAAGGCTGCCAGCACCCGTATAAGTTTTAATTTATTAGTTACCTACTTTTCAAGAAAATTTCAATAGGTATCTGAATTTTGTATTTTGTCCTTTTTTTTCATGATAACTAATTAATATATAATTAAACATTTAGGGTCAAGTAAACATTACGCCCCAATTTTAATAAATATTAATTTATGATAATGTAAGTATCTGATATAAAAGAGCACAGTAGTTTTAGTTACGAATGCAGCGATATTTTTATTTCATTATTCGTGAATTTGCATGTTTTAATGTCATCATTTACAAATATTTCCCATAATAAACTAAATATAATATCAGGAATGACGTAGGTTGGTTATTACATTAATTTATAAATACATAACAAAAAAATAAAAACGACTCTAATAAGCTGGAAATAAGAAGTAAATCAAATTCATTTCAAGATCGTGTATTATATAACGACGCAAGAAAGCGATTTTGTCGTATGTCCAAAAAGGGCATTTATTTTTATTGGCTTATTGAAATCAGAAAAAAATACTGCGTCGGGCGGTCTGATCAACGTATTCCTACGATGTTTTTTTTTATGATACGACCTTGCCTTTTTCTAAACTTTTATAACAAAACATAAGCCAATAAAATAAAAAATGCCATTTTTCGAGGTACGACAAAGTCGCTTTCTAGCGTCAATATGACTTTAGAGTTTTCATCCATAGAAAAAAAATAACACACTAACTGCAGCTCATACATTTTTGTCAAACATTCCGATTCTCAAACATTCTTGATGTGTGTGTGATCTAGTTATCTCATTTTCAAAATTGGAAACAAAATATACGACGCCATATTGCTTTTTCAGATTGCAGGCACAGCCCACCAACCAGTATTCGGCTTCATATACAACGACTTTTTGGACGAATTGGGGGTAGGCACAGCAGCTGTCACAGTGGTATTTGGAGTATTTCAAGTCACATTAGCAATAGCTGGTAAGAAGTATATCTTTATAAAAACCTTTTAATAATTAATGCTGTACCTAGTAACCGAATAAGATTTTTTTCACAAAGATATTTTCTGTCAACCACAAATATTTTGCCTAAGATCTATGGCGAAATAATTTGTTAGTGTGTAGGGCGCCTAAGCAGTCAATATTTTTTTTCTAATCCAAAAACGATTTTTTTTATTTTGGTATTTTACCTTAACAACAATGTGTGTGTAGGTATAATAGATATAAATAATATACATACAGGCTGGAAGTGACATCGTAACGAAAACTTTGGAAAATGTTAACACATCATTAATGTAACTAAAATCCAAAAACCAATAATCTCGATTATTAAGGGTTACAATTTTAGCGATTTTCGAGCGCGCAATGGATCGTAAGACACGCGATCAAAACGCACCGCGCGTCGCGTTCATTCATAGAAGGTGGGTTCTCTCGCAGTAGGTACACGGTTGTTGTCACCGAGTACGAAATACGTAAGTATGAATCTAGATGCATTACTTATCAATCGTAATCGCTAATCAGACGCAAAATTGAAGTATTAGAAAAACTGAAAACACTCGAAATATCACGGCATCAAAAACGGACTTATTCGTAATTTTTAGATACATTTAGAAACTTAGTAGGTACCTACTTACCTCATTCTCTCTCACTTCAAACGAGATAAGGTTCGAAGTGGCCGCCACCAACACGACAACACAACACGACACCCACACTTAAAAAGATTCAAACTAACAACACAAAACATTAAAAACTAACTGAAGTTCACGAAATCACGAATAACAACAATAACAGAAATTAATCAAAACAATAGGATTCGCTATGAACTCGCGTTCGCGTAAGTCGTCGACTAGACTTCCGAAAGGGTAGCAAATGACTAACGAAATTCGACAAAATTTCTAGTATTCAAAATCTAGGGGAGGTAGGGGAAAAATGTAATCTTATTTTTTATTTTAAAATTAAGTGTCGTAAATCATAACTTCTTGAACTCCTCTGATTTTAAGCGCACATTTAAATTGCACTTTTTAAAATTAATTTGATACCCTTTATGGAAAATCCATAAAAAGGATATTATTATTAAGGTTTTCAAATGACTATCAATTGCTGCCAAAAGCAAAGTCCACATTTCGATTTTCGGATTGGTAGGATGCAATGCAAAATTGCTAATTTTTAATTAATTAAACTTTTTAACTGATTAAAGTTTTATTTCATGATTTTGATATGAATAATTTACTGTTTCTAAGAATGCAAAACATTTTAAAAAAGTCAATTTCAAATAAAACCATCAACTATCTGATAAGACAAAAAAGTTAAAATAATAATTGGTATGAATAGCATAAAAAATTGTGATTAAAAAATGAATGTCAAATTAAGCCAAACTTCCTCAAAATGAATCGGTGCATCCTTTTGCATTTCCGGTATCCTGATTGGTGCACGGAAAATGCCAAAAAAATACATTTGATGTCCTCATTGGTTGTCTGTTATTTGACAATGCCGCGCGAGCGCGTGGACTCTTGACAGAGCGCCGCCGCACTAAGGGGTATTGTGACAATCTGGGCGGCCAAAAGTCAATTTTATTAACTTTAACGTGAGTAGAAAAATATAATATTCGAATAAAGTTGAATAATATGTGAACTACCTTCAATACGTCCCTAGTTCCTAGCACTATTCTAGCGCCCGTACAATCTTCCGAAACTTGAGCGTCATTTAGAGTGCACGTATCGATTATCATTTTCATTGTTTACGCGTAACTTCGATAATTTTTATTGTTTTTGTGACTATATTGTTATAAGTTCAAGTGATGGATTATGTTGAAGCAGGTAAGTCTGTGTACTTTTCATAGGTTTTTGTTTTAATAACTATTATAGTTAATTAATTAAAGGGGTTTTAGAATAGTGCCATAAAATCAAAAATAAAATCAAAAACTTTTTAAACTCTAGTCCAAAAGTTATATTTCCCAAAGAGTCCCGGCTTTGATTTTAAGTTTATTAGAAAGCTTAAGATCTTAGCTATCCTATAGTTAAGTTATTTTTTGCTAGTTTTTGCTATTTTTCAAGATACTTAATCATTTTTTAAAGGGTAGGTATGAAATAGAAAATCGAGTTTAATTTTTTTATGTATGTTTTTTGCGCATGTTTTGCTTATTAAATTAAATAAGAAACTCGCAAAAACAATTGACTCGAGTGGGATTTGAACCCACGACTCAGACATACCTTGCCATAGCTTTACCAACTAAGCTACCGAGGCCCACCCGCATCATTCGAAATAACGTATTTCTTTCTTAAAGTCATATAGGCATATGGTAACATCTAGTTCGAGTTCTAAATATTTTCACTTATTTTGTTTTATTTTAAATATTTTTTTATTTTAGGTCCATCAAATGTCAGAGTACTGATTCGGAATCATTTGTTTTCTTTAATGCAACAACAAAATTTTAAAACGATTGGCGAAAAACTAGTTTATTTAGAAGAGTACCTTCTTCAACTTGATGATTTCTCTGCAGAGCAAATAAAAAAAATAAAGCAGGATTTTTCACGCTTCAAGTCTGATATGAAGCGAAGATGGACTGAATCCGACCGTAATAAAGATATATTTGTGAAAAAAAATTTAGAATGGCTAGAAGGAATTTTCTCTATTTTGCCGTAATTAACTAAAGAATTTATTTAGAATCGAATAAACTCGAAAAATAATTTTGGCCGCCCAGATTGTCAAAATACCCCTTAGTGCGCCGGTTGCATAGACCATGCAAAGATCGATAAATGCAGATGCGACAATGTAAGGTAAATACCTACGAATAATTTTAATTAAGTAGATTTTTATTCTTTCTTCTTTTCTTTATCGTGCGGTTGATAATTAACCGGGCGTTAGAGTTTAAACCATCCATAGGTTTTACATAAACATTGTTTGAATGTGTTTCGGAATTAATAATAATGATTATTCTTATCAATCAATCAAATGCAAATAATGTAATGTCATAAATTGTTTAACGCTTTGAAATAATACTTAATAATAATAACATAACTTAATTTTAAAATTATTTACTATGATAAATGAAAGATGCCTACTGTCGCATCTACGCTTCGCATAAACGCGGCGGGCCGCGGGCGCAGCATTTTGCCTTTCGGCATGTTGAAACGAGCCGCGCACCAATGCGAGCGGAGCGGTAGCTTTGTATAAATGAGCGAGATAGAAAATCTACTAGTATCGTGTATTCATGTCACTTGTGTTATGAACTCTTGTGTGTCCGCGACCTCGCGGTGAACTTTACAGCTGATATTGCCGAGCAGTTGTTTTTTGGGTTTGATTTACATTGCAGTTTTTTATGATTTTGAGTAATTTCTTGTTTTTTTATGTAAAATGATATTGATCTAAACGCTAATAAATGTTTTTTAATGAAATCAGTAAAAAAGAGGCAATTTTTTTTGCGAAATTCATGAAAAGACCGATGAAAAATTCCAATGCCAAGGGGTTCAGAATCATGGGCAGAATCCACAGTTTTCGTTTTCGTTACGATGTCACTTCCACCCGTTATAGTGGAGTGCCGTAAGCTTTATACCTCGGAATCCAGGGCCAGTCAATGAATCTTTATAAAAACTTTGGGAATGTGTTTTTATTAGTCTACAGATTAAAGTTAAAAAAAAAAATTTCACCGATCTCAATTTTTTTTTTTCGGAATTTTCCTTTGGAATTTCCATTTATATTTAGTGGAGTGCCGTAAGACATAAAAATGGTAAAACCTCGGAATCCAGGGCCAGTCGATGAATCTTTATAAAAACTTTGTAAATGTGTTTTTAATAGTGTACAGAAAAAAGTAAAATAATAATAATTGACCACTCTCGATTACAACAATTTTTATTAACCAATTTTAAAAAGGAGGAGGTTCTATGTTCAGCTGTATGTATTTTGATTTCTATGTTCACCGATATCTCAGTCAATTGTGAACCGATATTGAAAATTCTTTTTTTCTTTGAAAGAGTATATTCCCAAGTTGGTCCCATAGAAATATTGTCATGATCTGATCATGGGCTTAGGAGATATGGAAAGGAACTCCTCGTAGGATAATAGCAGAATGGTCGTAACAAGTAATATTGGTTAGTTAATAAGCGCAGTCGATGGCTGACAAGTAATGAGGAAGAGGGGGGAGACGTGGTAACCCCCCCCCCCGCATTATATCACTATCGAAGATTAAAAATATCGCGTGAGGTATCGTTTGAAAAGGTAGAGATCTATGTTTGCCACCACTGCGGGTTCGCTGTGGACACGGCATAGCACACTCTCGAGCAGTGTCCGGCTTGGAAGGTGCAACGATGTGTCCTCGGCGCGACAATCCACCAACAGAGCATCTCGCTGTCGGCCGTAATGCGAGCTGTAGCCGATAGCGAGGAGGTCGTCTCGTAGGTACCATACGTGCGTTACGGTCGTACGTGTGTGGACTTCCGGTAAGGCATAGGCCACAAAAAAAGAAAAAAGATATCGTTTAAAGGCTTTTCATAAGGATTTCAAATATTAGCCTCACAAACGACATCGAAAGGAACTAAAAAGCTTGAAATAACTTTAAAAAGTTTTGGAGTCAGTTCCAAGTCAAGTTCTAACTTCTTTTACCTTTTCATTAAGAACTTGCCTTGGAACCGACTCCACGTCGGTTTATTTTTTGAAAGTAGGTATTAATGTATATAATATAATATATTTTTTTTCACGATATCACGATATTTAGCCCCCCCCCCCCCCCAGAGAAGCTCATATTTGAAATCCTTATGAGAAGACTTTTCAAACGATACCTCACGCGATATTTTTAATCTTCGATAGTAATATAGGTAAGGCGGAGGGGGGGGGGTTACCACGTCTCCCCCTTCTTAATCATTACTTGTCAGCAGCCATCGACTGAGCTTATTAACTAACCAATATTACTTGTTACGACCATTCTGCTATTATCCTACGAGGAGTTCCGTTCCATATCTCCTAAGTCCATGATCAGATCATGACAATATTTTTATGGAACCAACTTGGGAATATACTCTTTCAAAGAAAAAAAGAATTTTCAATATCGGTTCACAATTGACTGAGAAATCGGTGAACATACAAAACAAAATACATAGAGCTGAACATAGAACCTCCTCCTTTTTAAAATTGGTTAAAAATAATTGTTGTAATCGAGATCGGTGAAATTTTTTTTTTTAACTTTTTTCTGAACACTATTAAAAACACATTTCCAAAGGTTTTATAAAGATTCATCGACTGGCCCTGGATTCCGAGGTTTTACCATTTTTATGTCTTACGGCACTCCACTAATATATTTTATAAAGCATTTAGTTTGAAATGCGAACTCTAAAGTTCTTTTTTTTTGTAAAAAGTGGAAATTGATAACGATTAGGATGGTACCTAGTCCAGCCATACGTTATAAATTCTTAACTTAAAATTACGATAAAATATTACTACATTAATGTAAATAAAAAAAAAACTTTTTTTTTCTTTGTCAACTATTAAAACTGTTGTACAGTAAATCTACTGAAACATTTTTATCCTCGAAAAATAAAGTCTCTGGCTCGAATATTCGAGATTATTTTTAATCCCTAGGATGGCAAAGTTCGTGTCAACACAGAATGTTGCATGAATTTGTAAAAATATTTTTGCATTTCTTTGCCAAGTTGTGAGTAAGTTTGTGTTTATCTCTTTAATGCATTTCTAAAACGTCTGTGTCTTTTTTTATTCTTTATTCAATTAAAAAATATTTTAATCTCAAAATAAGAAAAAAAAACTTATTAACAGTTAATTCAGCATAATTATAATTATGAATATATAAATTAAGGATTCTACCAACCTAATAAACTAAATATAAACATCACATAGACTCACGCCTGATTCCCCAGAGGGGGTAGGTAGAGGTGTATGCACTATACAGCCACGTTTCGCCGGCTATGTTATAAGTCCCATGTAATAGGTGACGAACCTATTGCCAGTAACCGGACACAATTCCAGACTCCGTGCTGCTACTGAGAATTTCCTAATGGAAAAACCAAATAACACTTAGCCCGACCCGGGGATCGAACCCAGGACCTCGTGCTCAGCAGTCGCGTTTGCTACCATTAAACCAACAAGGCAGTCTAAACTAAAATAAACTTATACCCTTGGATATAATGACGCATCTCAACTGCATTACTACTAAAACTTGAAAGTACACATATTGTTTGCTTAATTAGTAGTTTTTTAAAACTAAGATTGATATTGGAGATAAGCAAATAAGAAATTTACATAATTACCTTAAAATTTGAAAATGATTTTTATTTGTTTTAGTATCTCGTTCCCGTTTTTGTTTGAATTGTATCATTTAATTTAATGAACTTCGTTCATTAGTATTGAATTTCTGTTTAATTAATTTTGATCATCTACTTTTGCTGTTGACTGTACATAAAAGAAAGTCCTATTTTCATGGTTTTTGATTTGTTGGATTTCTCTTTGCCTAGAAAAGAAGAACAAATATTAAAAACAATGGAATAATACTCCTAGCCACCCTAGGTACGAGGTAGGGTAGGGGTATGGTGGGGTAGATTAGGGGTATGGTAGGGTAGGGTAGGGGTATGTTAGGGTAGGGTAGGGTAGAGTAGGGGTAGGTACGGTAGGATATGGTAGGAGTAGAGTTGTGTAGGGTAGGGTAATATAAGCTAGGCGTAGAGGTAGGATAATCCACGTGTACTAAGTAGCGCTGTGCAGCTAGTTTAAAAAATAAAAATCAATTTCTATGTATATATAATATACAAATATTTGTCCGCGCATCAGTAATTCAAAGCGGCTAAAACAGATTTTGTTTTAATTTTTTGTGTGGGTTTATATTCACATTGGACCCAATAGGTGGCGCTGCGATAAGTTTAAATTAGAACCACGGGGTGAAGCCACGTGAGGTTCAGGTATTTTTCTAATTTAGAATGTGCAGACACATAAAGTAATTTTATTTTATTTAGTATCATTTTGATCTAACGATTTATGATAATAGAACCTGAATTCTCAGGAATATCATACACGATATAAAATGTCGCATCCTACGATTAAATAACACTTTTATAGCTGTAATATTAGTTATTTGAAGTAAGCATCTCAATTTTGAATCAAAACACTTATTGATTTGCATAAAACATGGAATTCAACTTGTTAACTAATAAATATTTCACAAAATGTTTCAACATTATAATAGTAATTTTAGCATGCATATTTTTTATAATACATAATTATGTACAATCATTTAGTGAATGCATATTTAAAACATGACTACCAATAATATTACTACATTATTATAAAACAAAAGTCCTCCACCGCGTCTGTCTGTCTGTTCGCGATAAACTCAAAAACGATTACACCGATTTTCATGCTATTTTTAAAAATGATAATGATAAAGTGGTTCTCGAGGAAAGTTTTAGTACCTATATAATTATATACATTGTCTAAAATATAATGATATTTGTTGGAGGTGTCGGAAAAAAATAAGTCAGATTGCGGGAACGAGATCAAAAATTCATGATTACTTTTGGTCGCAGTAACCGACATCAACGCGGGCAAAGCCGCGGGTATCAGCTAGTATTAAATATAAAAAATACAGTAATAAAGAGGAAATTAATACTACTATTTGTTGAGTTAGTTTTATGCTTACAATAGCGTTGATCTATTCAACGCTATTCAAAAGAAATCAAATTAGGATTAGTAATGCAGATCACGATAACATAATATTTATATAATTTAAAGTTTCTTGTGTTTTGTAGAAAAAATTGTGCGTAGCATTTATGTACACTAAAATTTAAAATTCTTGTAGAAAGAAATTATTTATTTTTATATATTAGTATCACTTGCTAATACGGTGAAAGGAAACATCGTCAAGAAACAAGCATATCTGAGAAAATTTTCGACGGTGTGTAAAGCCATGTCAGAGGCGGTAAAAAAGGCGGTTAAGGGCAGTTTGAACTCTGACACCAGGTTGTTCATCAACCATGTGACAAAGAAATAGAGAAAGAAAGATTGGAACTTTAGTGTAAATATGACAAAATAAATCGAGTCTAAATAGAATGTTTTATCCTATTGAATCGGTGTTTCATTATCAAACTTTTTTTATTGTTTCAGGATTTTCAGCAAATATAGCTTTAAAAAAGTTATCTCTTAGACAAGTGGGTTTGATAGGAGCATTTATATACACACTAGCATCCTTCCTAGCCATATTCGTAGTATCTACGACACAGCTGATAATAACAAATGGCTTCCTTCAAGGGCTTGGAATGGGACTACTCATACCTGTCGCCTACACAAGCTTCAATAGCTACTTCACAAAGAAAAAAGTACTTTATTTAAGTCTATGTAAAGCTTCGATTGGAATGATAACAATGTTCTATCCGTTATTTATCAAGTTCACGATAACTGAGTACGGATTCAGAGGAACTCTAGCTATATTGTGTGCAATATCAGCCCATAGTATATTTGGGGCTTTAGTTATGCATCCTGTGAAATGGCATATGGTGAAGCAAGTGAAACAGTGCGAGAAAATTGTTTGTAAGTCTATTTATTCAAGAGATTTTATATAGCCTTTCTTTGTCCGAAGTATTTATAGCTTGGCAAAAATGAGTCTGGAAAAATTGAGGGTTCCATTCTCATACTATAATTCAAAATAACAAGATAGTTGGCTCTTAAATATTTCTATGACTAATTTGTCTATGACAAAAAATTAGTTATGTTATTTTATTTTAATTAGTTTATTCACTTTTAAGTTATGTACACACCGTCATCGTCATCGTCTCAGACTGTTTTTTGCCAAGCTATACACTTTTATAGATTTATTTTACTTTTGTAATTCATGTAGGTACATGTTTTATTGTCTTACATGTTTTATTATAATTTCCGAAACCCAAATAAATATTTACGCTGCTAAATACATTTCCAGTGATACCGCCCACACCAGCAGCTAAGGAAGACAATAAGGAAAAGTTTGATTTCACCAAAAACACGCCCGGAATAGAAACATCAGAGAATGCGAGATCTGTCGAGAACCTGTATCAACTCAATCGCTTGGAAAATCCTCGGAAGGGCGCCGAATTACTATTTGTATCAAAATTAACGGATGACAGGCGATTGAGTATCCCCGTGGTATTGATCCCAGCAGATGGAAAGATGAACAGCGAATTCAATTCTAGCGACCACGTATACAGGGAGAATCTATACAAAGCTGCCTCCGTTTCGAGTTTGGGAAACTTTGGGAATATTGCTGCGGAACCAATGCCAATTATTAAGAACAAGGAAGGAAAATGGTAGGTTGTAATTGAGGATTATTTTTATATTGCGTTTGCGGAACGGAACGATTGCGATGACGATTTACGTTCGAATAAAACTGTAACCTGATGAAATAGGTGAATTTAATAATAGTGTAGCTTCTGTGGACTGTATGGGGACGCTGGTTCTGGGGGCTTGATTGTGAATGACAAAAACGCACAATAGCTTCTCTCAAAAGTGTCTTCTTTATTCCTTTTCTTACTGCTAGGTCGCCGCCGACTGACTGAACGGGGAGCGCCTCGTCGCGCTCACTAACATAGGAAAATTTCATAGTACAAGTAGTGACGAGGCGCCCCCACGTTAAGAAAATCTTTGGCCAATACATTGTCTTATTTGGTACAAATATTTTTCTACCCCTCATTGTTTTTAATCAAATTGCACAATTATTATCAGATTACCTACACCCTTAAAACATAACTTACAAAGATTCCCATCATTATCTACTAATTACAGCTAATTATTTAGGTAATCATACAGCAATTTGCTATAAATCTGCCTGAGAACTTGTCCCTACGTGTTCCTACATATACCAGACACGTATTTACCTGTCATTTACCAGGGATATTGCATATAACGTCGAAACTTCTAGTACATAGGCCCTTCCTATGTACTAGGCACCCTTATCTACCTGGAACTTTAACCATTACCTTAAGAAAACTATACCTCACATTACCCATCAGATAGTTACCAGGTAGATACCAAGTTCCGCCGCTATCATGCAATACAAGCCCTATCCACCAGGATCTCACAGGTAAATACCAATAAAACAAGTACATAAGCACTGCCTATGTACACCTAAACATCCTATTTACTTTATTTGGTATATAAGGCACCTAAACATTACATCATTTAGCTTATGCACTAAGTCACAACATCTTTATTGTACATAAGGAACTTAAGTATTTCATTATAACACGTACATCACGCTATCTAACACAGTTTCACAGGCAGACATGCTACGTTCACTACGCAAAACACTATAACACTTTGAATTTAACCACTTGCAATGTTTACACTTTTAATTATCACTATTGTTCTTAACTTTGCGTCGTCTTGTGCTCGTCGTCCGCAACATCCTCCCCCCGGCGCAGGTCTCCCGTAGCCGTAACGGGAAGGACGGCGAGCTTCGTGACGGGACGCCGGAAAGAACCCGCCTGGGTCCTCACGTCTGCTGACCGCACCTTCTTGTCTGCTCCTTCGTAGACTGCTTCCACGACGCCTCTGGGCCACGTTCCCCGTGGCAGTGTGGAGTCGATGACGACGACCAGATCGCCCACCTGCAGCGGGCGCCGCAGGTCGTCTGACGCCCCTCTGGGCACCAGCGTCGGCAGGTACTCGGTGACCCAGCGCCGCCAGAAATGATCGGCGAGCGCTTGGGTTGCTCTCCACAGCTTGCGGCTGGCCTCATCACAAGGCCCGGTGCGTGGTAGGCCCGTGGAAGTCCCAATGAGGAAATGATTGGGAGTGAGCGCCTCCGGATCACTGGGATCGACGGAGACGTGCGTTAGAGGCCGAGAGTTGATGGCGTGCTCGGCTTCCACCAACAACGTGTGCAGTACCTCTTCCTTGAGCGCCTTCTGGTGAAGCACGGCGCCCAGCGCCGCCTTGACGGAGCGTACCAAGCGTTCCCACGCTCCCCCCATATGCGGCGCGCCCGGTGGGATGAATTTCCACCTCATGCGATGCTCCAATCCGAAGTGGGGAAATTGGTCGACCCACTCCCTGTAGGCCGCTCGTAGCTCTGCGTCCGCCCCTCTGAAGTTCGTGCCGTTGTCTGAGTACATCGTGCGAGGCCAGCCTCGCCTCGCCGCCATCCGTCGTATTGCTGCGATTGCTGAGTCTGTGGACAAGCTGTGTACAATTTCTAGGTGTACAGCGCGTGTAGTCATACACGTAAACAACGCGCCCCACCGCTTCTCATGTCGTCTGCCAATCACCACCGTCATGGGCCCGAAATAGTCGACCCCGCAGCTCGTGAACGGTCGTTGAAACGATGACAACCGCTCCAGGGGCAAGTCTCCTGTAGTGGGCTTCACTGGCATCGTTTTCCTTATCTTGCACAGCTGACATCTCTGGGCGATGGCTCGTACAGTGGGACGTAAACGTACCACCCAGTAGCGTTGTCGTAACTCGTTCACCACGCGCTCGTTGTTCGCGTGGCCTGCCTTGCGATGGGCGTGCTCCACCAACAGTTTGGTGAACGGGTGACGGCCGTCCAGGATCACTGGTGTCTTCACAGGCTCGGCGACGGTTGATCTGCCTATCCTACCTCGTACTCGCAGAACTCCATCGTGCAGAACTGGATCTAGCCCGTACAAGCGGCTAGTCTTAGGCACTGCTTTTCCATTTCTTATCAGTTGCAGCTCACTCGCATAGTCATCTCGTTGTGCTTGTACAATCCATATCATCTCTGCCTTCTCTATCATCTCGACTGTCATCTGTCGAGTCCTATCTTTACATTTCTCTCTGAATAGGATAGGCAGAGCTGTCGTCCTAAGCAACTTCTCGTATGATGAGAATCTGCTTATGTCCGGTAGATGAGTCGATTCGTCTCTCGTCACTTGTACCGTCGTGTACGCCGCCTCGTCGTCTGGCGTGTCGCGGCGACACTTCTCTGTCGGCCAAGACTCTTCCTTTTCATACAAGAACGCCGGCCCGATGAACCATCTGTCTGTTGCCTTCATGTGGACCGTGTATGTGGGACGTGTAGCGTCGTCTGCAACGTTGTGCTCTGTAGGCACCCATCTCCACTGCGACGCGCTTGTTAGCTCGGCGATCTCCCCCAGTCGATGCGCAACGAACGGTGTGTACTTGGCTGCGTCCTTCTCGATCCAGCGTAGCACCGTCTGGGAGTCGGTCCAATACGTTACATCTCTGGGCTTGTCACGGTGCTCCTCTACGATCGTCTGCGCCAGTCTAGCGCCGATGACCGCTGCCTGCAGCTCCAAGCGGGGAATCGTAGTGGCCTTTAGGGGTGCCACTCGCGCCCTCGCCGCTGCCAGTCTCACGTCCACTTGGCCTCCGGGGCGTGTGATTCTCCAGTAGGCGGTCGTCGCGTAGGCTTGCTCGCTAGCGTCGCAGAAAATGTGCAAGTCCATGATGTCATCTGTCGCCTTGCCGTACCATCTGGGGATGCGCAGTGTCGACACGTCGTCTAGACTTCGTAGCCACTCTGTGAAGTGTGTGGCGTCCTCGTCTGGGATCTCTTCGTCCCATCCCACCTCTTGTCTCCACAGGTTTTGAAGTATAATCTTGCCGGTGATAGTGAAATGACTGATGAGGTCTAAGGGGTCATAGACCGACATCACAGCTCCCAAGGCTTCCCGTTTGGTGGGGGCCCGGCTCGTCGTCTTCACCTCAGGCGCCACTCGACTCAGTCCGGTGTTGAAGCCTAGCTCGTCTGTGCTAGTTTCCCATAGTAGTCCCAGCGTCTTGTCCGTGCTCTCTTCTCTCGCGCCCAACCTTACTTCGGTGGTGGACGCCTGTGCCTCCGACGATATGCTGCGTAGGACATCTCGTCGATTCGAGCACCACCCTCTGAGATTGAAGTGAGCGTGCTGGTGTATTTTCATGACATCACGCGCCGTCTCGATCGCCTCCTCATCTGTAACGAAGCTATCCACGTAGTCGTCCATGTAGTGACTTGTAATTATAGCTCGCACCGCGTTGGGATGCGTGTGCGAGTACAACTTAGCGTTGGCGTCTCGAACGGTGTGCGCGATGAACGGTGAACACGATGCCCCGAAGATTAGTGACGTCATCTTGTACTTGGTGGGTGGCCTGTTGCGCTCCTCCCCTCGCCAGAGAAACATCTGTGCCGGTTGATCTTCTCTTCTTATGCGGATCTGTAAAAACATCTCCTGGATATCTGCTGTGACGGCTACAGGGCGTTCACGGAATCTGAATAAGATCCCCGGTAGAGATCTCAGAAGATCAGGCCCCTCTAGCAGGTAGTCGTTGAGGCAGACTCCCTTGTATCGATGCGCTGCGTCGAACACCATCCGCACCTTTCCTGGCTTGTTAGGGTTGATAACAGGGAAGTGAGGTAAGTACCACACCCTCTCGCCATCCTCTTCGGTCCCGTCGCACCTCGAGGCGTACCCCCTGTCCAACAACTGATGGACTTGGGTACCGTACTGTGCTGCGAAGTACGGCGACAAGTCCATCTTCCTCTCGATTGACGCCAACCTTCTCACAGCTTGCTTGTAGTTGTCGGGCAACGAGTCCACCTCGTTGCGCCACGGCAGCCCGACTTCGTAATGTCCGTCGACTCTCCTCATCGTGCGCTCGATGATCTTCATCGCTCGCTCGTCTTCGGGCTTCACCTTCCTTGCCAGGGAGACTCCAAGTGCATCTATCTTGAAGTGGGTCTTAACAAGCTCTTCGACCCGACGGATTTCTTCCAGTTGATCCATGCTCCTTTCATTTCCAAGCTTGTCGCACATGTGGAGTACGACGTGCCCCTCTTCATCTTTCAACATGACGCGAGGTGCAGCTCCATGGATCACCCACCCAAGCTGAGTGCGTGAGGCGGCTGGTTGACTCTTCTTCCCCATCCGTAGTTCCCTGGTGACGATTAGATGCCAGTTGTCGGCACCTATCAGTAGCTTCGGTGTGGCATCGTCGAACAACGCGTCGTCCTTTATGTCCCGCAGATGAGGATAACCAAGTAGAGTTGACTTGTCCACCCGCTGCCCGTGAAGCCGCAGGTCCCTCATAGTGCGCGCGCGTAGCTCGTTGAAGTTGCCGTCCTCGCAGCGGACCTGTAGCCTCACAGCTCGGCTACCTTCCTCACGCTGTTGCGAGTTGACACCCTGGATACGAAGCATAGAGGCCGGTCCGTCTAGTCCAAGCCTCTGAGACAATTCTTCATCGATGAGTGATATTGTAGACCCTTCATCCAGCAAGGCGGTGGTGTGCACATCTCCGCCTGGCCCTCTCAATACCACCGGACGTATCTTCAGCAAGACTCGTTGGTGAGCATCGCTTGAAGTGGAGACGCTCATGACAGTCTCCTTGCGTTCCGCAGGCGCCGCGCTGTCGGTGGTCCCCGCTGCATCGAGCTTCTCCGCTGACGGATTTTCTTTCTTCACAAACTCCCTATGCAGCAGCGCGTGATGAGGACGGTCACAGTTCCCCACTCCGCATTTCTTTGCTCGACAGTAGTCACGACGATGGCGCCTTGTGATGCATCTGTAGCAGGCCTTCGCTTCGCGGGCCCACTCCCATCTTCCATTTAAATCCATCTTCAAAAACTTAGGACACTTGGGCACTTCATGATCAGCGCTACAGCAGAGGCATTCCAATTTTCTCTCCTCAGTCGTTGTGTATACAGCTTCACGGGTCGGCTTGCGTTTCGTGTTGACTTGCGACGCGCTCTTAACTTCTTTCTTCGCCGCGGGCACGGTAGGTGGCGCCACGAATGCAAATGTCATCGCTCGGTCCGCTTCCCGCATCAGAAATCTGGATAACAAAACAATCTCAGGCTCCCTTGAAGACGTTGCGTGCTCGGAGGCGTAGTCGCACCATCTCGTCTTGATGTGCGGACTCAGCTTGTCCACGACGTCACGAACTAGCAGCGGATTGTGTATGTAGCCGCGCCTGTCCATGTTGTTTAAGACGCACACGGTGTTCTGCAACTTGACAGCAAAATTATTAAGTTCATTTGCGTTACCTGTGAGTCGTGGCAGCCTCTTTAAATCTTCCATCACACGATCAATAAGTATTTCAGGCCTCCCGAAATATTGCTCCAATGTCTTCATAATAACGTCCGGGTCTGACGCGGTGTATAGCAGCGCCGACACCGCCTCTCTCGCCTCGCCCTTGATGCAGTTTCTGAGCCTTGCCAAGTTTTCAATCGCTGTAAACTTGTACACGGTCGACGAGTCCCTGTACGCCGCCTTGAAGGGAAGCCACTCCGTTGCTACCCCGGTGAACGTTGGTAGCTCGGTGACTTGCCGCGGTGGCGGCCGTACGCGTACCATCTTCTCCAATGTCTCCGCCAAATGTTCGATGGCCCGCCCTGCTCGTGCCTCTCTGCCGGGTGAGCGTGAAGTTGATCGCTGCCTCCTTCTATCTTGTTCATCGACGACCGGGGCAATTGGGTCCGCATATCTTGAGGCTTCGTTGTACACCGGGGCGCCGTCCCTATGCACAGCCGCTACAGGGTGAGGGGGTCCGCCCCCACGAAGTCCGGGTTGATGATCGACGACCTGGGGGTGGCCACGGTCCATGCTGTTGAGCCACTCGTCGATCCTTTCTTCAACTCGCTCTCCATTGCTGTGCACAGAGCCCTCTTCACGGGCGTCCGCCTCCGCTTGTATCGTTGCAACCTCGTACTCGAAACGCTTGCTTACAAGCTCCTTCTGCAATTCCAATTGCTCGGTGCGTATCGCGGCGAGCCTCTGCCGAGCTTCATACTCCGCCCTCTTGATCCGTGCAACGTCACTGCTGTACGATCTTCTTGTCCTTATTGTGCTGGCGGTCTCCAGCGCAGACGTGTCGCCAGGACCTTCTCTGGCGGGTTCAGTCGGCTCCCGGGTGCGCGGCGTCGATATTTCGTGCGATGTGGAGGGGACCGCGAGCGATTCCCCTCCGTCGTACGCGGGCGCCGCCGCTCGTCCTCGTCCCACCGATGGGATGTGAGGCGCGGGCGCTGCGGTGCGTTCGGACGCGACCGCCATCGCACCCCCCATCGACGGGACGACAGGGAGCGCGGACGCGGAGGTGGAGGCTGCGGCCCGATCCACCGTCGCAGCCAGCGGGGCGCGCGCGCTCGCGGAAGCGAAAGTCGACGGCGACCTGGGCGATTCTTCGAAGACACGACGACGGCTATCGTAGCCGGACTCCGCTTCACCCTCCTTGGCTGTTGTGCTTCGTGTCTTCATGATTCTTCCACAATCCGGCGCCGAATGACCAAACGATGTAGCTTCTGTGGACTGTATGGGGACGCTGGTTCTGGGGGCTTGATTGTGAATGACAAAAACGCACAATAGCTTCTCTCAAAAGTGTCTTCTTTATTCCTTTTCTTACTGCTAGGTCGCCGCCGACTGACTGAACGGGGAGCGCCTCGTCGCGCTCACTAACATAGGAAAATTTCATAGTACAAGTAGTGACGAGGCGCCCCCACGTTAAGAAAATCTTTGGCCAATACATTGTCTTATTTGGTACAAATATTTTTCTACCCCTCATTGTTTTTAATCAAATTGCACAATTATTATCAGATTACCTACACCCTTAAAACATAACTTACAAAGATTCCCATCATTATCTACTAATTACAGCTAATTATTTAGGTAATCATACAGCAATTTGCTATAAATCTGCCTGAGAACTTGTCCCTACGTGTTCCTACATATACCAGACACGTATTTACCTGTCATTTACCAGGGATATTGCATATAACGTCGAAACTTCTAGTACATAGGCCCTTCCTATGTACTAGGCACCCTTATCTACCTGGAACTTTAACCATTACCTTAAGAAAACTATACCTCACATTACCCATCAGATAGTTACCAGGTAGATACCAAGTTCCGCCGCTATCATGCAATACAAGCCCTATCCACCAGGATCTCACAGGTAAATACCAATAAAACAAGTACATAAGCACTGCCTATGTACACCTAAACATCCTATTTACTTTATTTGGTATATAAGGCACCTAAACATTACATCATTTAGCTTATGCACTAAGTCACAACATCTTTATTGTACATAAGGAACTTAAGTATTTCATTATAACACGTACATCACGCTATCTAACACAGTTTCACAGGCAGACATGCTACGTTCACTACGCAAAACACTATAACACTTTGAATTTAACCACTTGCAATGTTTACACTTTTAATTATCACTATTGTTCTTAACTTTGCGTCGTCTTGTGCTCGTCGTCCGCAACAAATAGGTTAACGTAGTGGGCTTAGTAAAAATAGTTCCACATTTCAATCTAATTTTCCTAGAAAGTATACCGAGCTATTTTATTTTTTTATTTTATTTTGCTCATTAGATTTATATGTGAAAAATATATCTTTTATACTTAAGAAAACCTTAAAAATGATACCTATCATGATATATAATTATTATTAAATTATCATATCTGATAAAAAAATATCATCTCTACATGTAACCCTTAATTAAATATAGTATGTGTCATAGTTTTCTCAGAAAAAGATATATTCTTAACATATTATTATTTTTTAGCATTAAATATACTCATAAATTTTATATATCTAACATCAAATCTTATGAATTAATGTTTCATCGAATTTAGCTACATAGCATTGCTAATATAATTAATTATCTGCGACTCCAAATAAATAAACATACCGACAGATAGACAAAATATAAAGGTTTCTGTGTTTTCTACGGAACCTTAAAAATAAAATCATAAATTTAAATCGGTGTTCCAAATTGATCATTTTAGGAATGCATTTTTTTACAAAAGAAATAATTTACACAAGAATATAAAACAAAAAGAACGCTTTCGACCTTGGCGAGGCTACGGAAGATAAAGGATCGCGAATATAAATTGCGCTATGATCTTATTTTTGTAACATGAGCTGTAATACTTATTATTATACTTGTTTTATTTTTTAAAATTTAATATAAACTAAAACCGGAAAATGTAGCTGCACGTCTAGTGACACATAGTTGCCGCCACTATCTCAGATCAAGTTTCAAAATCTGCATATTATCACGGAGGCACATGGTTAACATAGCTCAATTATTTCTAGCAGGAATTTTTATTTTATTTAGGTGCTCGTAGAATGTTTATATGGTTTATTGATTGCGCGAGATTTATCAATACCGCGGGATTTCTCACGATCACCAAATTTAGCTGCTGTTGTCACTGTATAGATCTTAGGGCTAATCAACACTTCGTAAACTCACGTAGAATCTGATCACAAAAAAAAAACATAATTTATGTCTGCAACCACAGCTCTAAAGGGTTAAGCCAGTAAGTCCAGCAAATGGTTAAGTCCATCAAATATTTAATGTTGAAGCTATTAGGACAAGTTAAGCTCGGTTTGATTATTTCTACAAAAGATTAAAGCACATAATATTATCCACATTCAACAATAAAATAAACATAATTTTCCTATTCGTAATTCAACAAAATATTTAATAATATATTATGTTATTATTACGTATAATATCTTGGTAATACGGTGCGGAGGAAACAAAGTGCAAAATTATTACTAAATATCTCATCAGTAAGTTCTTTGGCTTCAGGATAAGCTTTCATAATATCTACAAGTCGTAAAACAAGTACACACGGCTACACATCAAGCTATAGATTTCCAGTATAATCTGACATCTTATTGTCCGAAGAGCTTATACATTGCGAGTTCAGTTCAGACTGGTTTTGTCTAGCTTGTAAATGTATAGCCGTGTATAACTCCTACGCCTAAGAAGTGCCGTAGATGATTACAAAAAACTTAGAATATAAAATCGTTCTGTTCCCAAGACTCAACAAAATAGATGATCTTATTTCATATTTTTGAAGATATTTCTCTTAAGAAGTATCTGTTGTTACTTTTTGTTATGATAATATTTTTCTTTCTTTTCCAGGCAAACCGTAGCCGAATTTTTGGACTTAACCCTATTAAAAGACTTGGTGTACGTTAATATTATATTTGGTCTGGCATTAACTTTCTTTTCCGACCTCACATTTTTCACGCTTGAACCATTATTTTTGGATAAAAAACATCTAAGCAAGGTGAGGTTCTTCATTATTTTAGTTAAAAATAAATATTAATTTAGCTAAAAGCTGGATTTTTTGGTTTATTTTTCATAATTAACATTTTTCTTTAAGAGGTAGTACATTACTGATGGTTATATTTTACAAATGGTGGATTTTTTTTTAAATAAATTTTACGTAGATATAAATGCTGACCTACAAAATCGTTTACTTAGAATCAATTCAAATCTTGTGTTACAGGCAGAAATAGCGAACATAATAGCCGTAGGAGGAGCCATGGATATGTCAGCTCGACTCTTTTTGGGCGTGGCCGGACAATTCTTTAGGATGAACAGCCGATATATGTTCTTCAGCGGCGCCCTACTTACGGCCGTGTTTAGATTCGGTTAGTAATTTTATCCTTATAAATATACCATGAATGGTAATCCTTGGGAGAGTCCTATGCCCAGCAGTGGGCGTCTTCCGGCTGAAATGATGATGATGGTGATGATGAAATATATCATTATACAGGGTTAAATTAGGTACACCTACAACCTGAAAAGGGGTTATTAAATTCATAAATTATGAACCACATTTACTATGGGATCAACTCTGAAATCGCGAACAACTGCGCCATAATTTAATTTTTAATTACATAATTATCTCAATATGGAACAGCTAACTTTTTTCACGATTTCAGGGTTGGTCCCATAGTAAAAGTTGTTCATAATGATGAGTTTAATGAACCCTTTTCAGGTTGTCGGTGTAATTAATTAAACCATGTATATACTATTTATAGATATTTAAAGTCCTATCACAGCAGATCCTCAATTTTTACACAGCGTTCAGTACGTCTCACTTAAGATAATTAAATAAACGACCCATAAGGACTCTTAGAGGAATTTTTTTTCTAAAGGACTCCTCGCACCACGTTCCATCACTGTGCCAAATGTAAATCTTACATCTGTAGCAATTTTAAAACTTTACTGATGACTGTACAACAAGAACGGGGTATTTTTTTTTACTTTTGCGTTGAATGAAATCGAATAGGGGATTAACGTGCACAGACAGTATGTGGCTGGTTAATCCCCAGTTCGATTTCATAGCTGATAATAAGATTAGTGGGGTGAATGTACTTTCACCTTATAGTTTGTGACCTTTTAACCTTTATTATTTCATGAAAATAAAATATTTTGATAAGTTTGGTAAGACGTTATCGCTGTGTAAAAATTTTAGGACTTGTTTAGATGGGACCTTAGAGTATATAAGAAAATATAGAGCAACCCTATAGAAGTATGAACCGTGAGCACGGGTATGAACAAAGCGGCCGCGACACGAGCTCCGTTTGCGATCATACCTCGATCAACTGCGGTTCAACTAAGCTCCACGAGCGAAAAAGTTACATTTTAGCTTATATCATGGTTAACTGCTGAGTTAAATTTTGAAAAACGTCTAGAAAACATAATTTGAAAAAATGACATTTTAACATTTGTATGGTGAGACCTGCTTTCGCTCTGCACAAGGCAATATGGTTGACGCTATCACTCTATATTTTCTTGAATACTCTATGGATGGGACCTTATAATTATACTAAGAAAGTACTATACTGTCAGCTTAACGGTCAGAGTGTCGGCACGGTACGCCGAGGATCGAATAAGAAATTCGCAAAAACAACTGACTCGGGCCCCCTAAGCCGCGATCCCTGGCATACCGTGCCATATTTAATATTAATAAGCAAAACAATTGCACAAACAAGTAAAAAATATACAAATACATTTTGAAAGTGTTCTAATATAATAATTTATGTTTATTCGTTTTTCATTAGGCAGATACATAATAAGTTTATGGACGAGTGTATCATATTTTATGGCAGGTTTTATTTCATTAAGATAGGTCATAAATTTATACAGGATTATTAATTAATAATTTTAGCTTCTGTGTGGTCGTAACTCATTGAATCGTGAATTTTATAGCAGACATTTCCTTTTATTATCTTATTACATTGATGATAATGTACCTATTTAATAGCGAACATCTCTGGTTGCAGTGACTTAGAGTATATACGAGTATTAAAGACTCTAGTGGCGTGCCTAGCACTTAATAACAGGGCAAAGCTAACAACCTTTTCATAGGTAATATTGAAATAAATAAATCTTAGTAGGTATTGTAATAAATCTTAAAATGTATGGTAAGCACGCCACTGAACGACTCATAAAATTAATACGGTAATGATGAAAGAAAAAAATGCAAACTATAACTACAAATTTAAAAACCCTCGACAATTTTTTTAAAGCTAAAAACACCTTTCAATTAACAAAAATCTAAATCTCAATCGGTAATTTCGTTTAGGAGCTACGATGACACAGATAGACACGTCACGCTTATAACACCCCTTTTTTAAAGTCTGTTAATAAGAAATACCAATCGTTCCAGAACACACAAAGATTTTATAGAATACCAATTTTAAACATTTTTTTTTATTCCAGTTTTCGTCCAGTTCACAACATACACACCGCTTCTGATCCTGACCGGTGTCTTGGGATCGCTAAGATCGCTGGTCCACATCGCGCAACCTATAGTCATAGCTGAACACATTCCTATAGAGAGGTACCCGCCAGCGTATGGGCTGTACATGCTATTGGCTGGAGCCATCAGCTTGAGTGTTGGACCTATGATAGGTAAGATGGATTTACAGAAATTATTACTGTTTTGAATGATAGAAACCAAACATCGTGAAGGAAAACATCGTGATGAAACCAGCACACCTGAAAGATTTTTCAATGGTGTGTAAAGCCATGTCAGAGGCCTACGAGTGGTTTAAACTCTGATACTAGGTTGTTAATCAACTATACGATAAGAAGATCATAGAAACATGTCTTTTAGTTTGTTGGTTACTTCTTGAAGCCTACACTACTGAATCAATATTTAAACAGAATAATGCGCGTAGCTTAAACTCAATCCAGATTTGTCCACTGGATCTATTGTGTCCAGAAAAATAGTAAAGTTTCTCAGGAAGAGCTCTTAATGTTAAAATAGTAGAACCACTCAGACGGAAGCTAGTGCTTTTAAAAAAGAAAATAAAAAAAGAAATCACTTGTTTTGAAGGATTTTAAAAAACTTGTTTTTTTTTAATCATACACGAATATAAAGTTTGGGTGTTCGTAAGTATTAAAAAACTTTTAGTTACTTAAGTTGAAATGTTGTGAAAAACTTGAAGTCATTTAAAACTAACAAAACAAAAAAGTGTGTAATAGATTTTTTTTAATAAGGTCCTTCTAGAAATAATACACCGCCTCTTTTTACAAACCTTAATTATTTACAAGCTCTTTTGCGACTTAATTACATTGTCTTGTATAGAACAAAAAATATGCACCGCAATCGTTACTAAGTACATAATTATTCAGGAAATACATAGGTAATATTTGCCTAATTAAACAAAAAGTTGCAAGTTTTTTTTGAAGCAACAAATAATTTATAATCATACCTACCAAGTTACTTTAATGGAAGTATATAGAGCATTTATGAGGTTCTAATCCCCCTTTTCCGTCAGAACACGTTACAATTGAAGGGATTTTTACAAAAACAGCACGACTTTTTAGCAACAATTTCACAGGAAATAAAAAAAACGTTCTCCAATCCATATTTTTCATTGAATAACTTAGAACTAGTTATACATATTCAATCATTATCATAACATTCACATGAATAAATAATGTTATAAAACGAAAAAAATATGGATTGCAGAACGTTTCCTCGTGAAATTATTGCTAAAATGTTGTGCTGTTTTTTTAAGAAACCCTTCAATTACATACATAGGTATATATTCCTTGCCGGTTTCGGCAATGATGGTGGCCGTCTGTTTACATTCGATGGTTAGGGCTTCGATCTCTCTAAATGTACCTACCCTATCTTGGCACTGAAAACTCTTGCACAGCGCGGGCATATTGTGGATATAATTACGTATATTGTATGCTAGAGAACGACGCTTGAGGTGATTTCGTTTGGCATATAGATTAGTCCTCCTTTCAAACAATTATACCTATTACATTAACCTACTATGTCACTAGTTGCTAATGCGTTTCTCTTAGGCGATTAGGTAGCAAAACGTTACTCGTTTAAGGTCATTGTAAGTATTCACGTTCCTTCAATTACTGCTTAACAGGAATAAAATCCCGGCATAATGTTTGATACATGTTAAGATTGATAATTTAGTTTAGAACCTAGGACCTCTTGCTGAGACTCGCACTTGCCTAAATACTAAATCCTGTTTCAAGCTAGATATTTAGCCTTTATAAGTAGTATTTCGCTATATAAAGATTATATTATCTGATTGACCTTTCTCGAAGTTATCTTCCATAAATAAATTATCAAGATTCTTTATACGCCTTAAAACTAATAATAATTATAAATTCTTCGAATACTTAATAATAGCTTTTAAAACTAAAAATAAACTATTGAAATCGCACGTGCTCCTATTTATATTAGTTTCACATAACTAATATTCTACGCAGTGATAGTTGTTGAAGTAATGACGTCAATACTGCATAGTTATTAGATATAATGTGTACGACTACTACCATACCTTCGAGAGGACTTAAAGCCGTCGGTCCTGGCCGGCCAGTCCGAAATTCAACCGATGAATCTTTGATTCACGTTTCTTCGTTCGTTAAATCACCTTTTATTCGATTGTTTGGACACGGTGATATAATCATCGAGTGATTTTGTTGAAAACGCTGAGATTTTTTCGCTCGTAGAGACAGCCATAAGCCTCTTCGACTTCAATAGAATAATCTGTATTCAATTCAACCCTTTCAATTTAATCTGTGAACATGACAATAATAAAGCCGCTTTATTCGCCAATTCCATTCAATCAATGACATTCGTTGACATACATGCGTGTCCTATTATGCTTCTCGTTTCAATTTGTGTCTACCCCACGTTTCAATGCGGGAGAATGCATTAATTTAAAGCAATTGCAACGCATCTGTCGATCAACTAGGAATCAATTTTGCTTTAGACTCACAATCACAGGCACAATGGATATTGTGGATTGATGATCGAGTTGGAAATGGCAATTGATTTAGGATAAATACTTTTGCCTAACAGTGGATAGCGTTAAAGTGAGGGCATTGGTGACAAACATGTTTTCCTCCCTCAGTCCCGGCAGATAAGCATGGGATCATAGATTTGAGTGCCATCCAAAACGGCTCACATTTAATGGAAATCTTTCTTTCTTTATCGTATGGTTGGTAAACAACCTGGTGACAGAGTCGTAGGCCTCAGGCATGGCTTTACACACCGTTAAAAAATCTTTGAGGTGTGCTGGTTTCCTCACGATGTTTTTCTTCACCGTTTTAGCAAGTGATAAATTAATTATCACTTGCTAATACGCACGTGAATTGGAAAAGTCAGAGGTTCCTGGGTTTCGAACCTATGACCTTTGAGTTTGCAGTCCAACGATCATACTATTAGGCTATCACTTGCATAAAACTAGGTTTTATGTAAATTAACGTGTGGGTCAGAGTTTCTTAATAAACTAGTTTTTTTTGTCTACAGGTTTCGTCCGAGACTACACCGGCAGCTACGCCATAGCTTTCAACATGTTAACAGCATGTAACCTCTGCTGCGCCATGCCCTGGGCAGCTGAAGCTATCACCAAATATATAAAGAATAGGAACTCAGCCAACGGCCTCAAAACATGATTCTTCAATTAATTTGAATTTAGTAACAATTCGAATTTATTCTTTTTATAAAAGAACTTAGAACTGCCATTAAAAATGAACTGATTAAAAATATGGATGCAATACTCTATGGATGGTACGGTTGGCAATGAAATTTGATCAATTTATCGATAGATATTAGAGAGTAATGAAAAAATCTTGGCCTTTCAAACATCTTTTAGTTCTTAACTACTCTGTAATACATAATTAAGTGTTTTGAATATATTTCGAAATTTTCGTTTCTAACTGTACCTAAAATAGTTGGTTACTATAGTCCGCGCGCATGTGCTAGTCACCGCCTGAGATATTAGAGCGGTGAGTCTACCGTAAACAGACTACCGTAAACATGAATTGTCCGTACGTACCGTTCATGTTTAGGGTAGTTTGCCGCGCGGCGGGTTCGCGGATCTAATACATTGGGATACCGCGTTCCCGCCACTATGCGGATAAGAGGTGACACAGAAGGGGTTTTAGTCAGTATGCCGGCCGCCCACCATCCCTAGGCCGGAGAGCCCGACATAATCGTCCCGCATCCCCGAGCGGGACGGTATGCATAAGACGCATAGACGCATTTCCCCTTCTGCGAAAAAAAAAAAAAAGGTTAGTCTGCCGTCGTCATTGTCAATCGTACCCTCCCACGTCTCAACGCTCATCCGCATATCTCAGGCACTTGCGCGTAGAGTATAGTATACGAGTACTATTTCAATCGACTGAATATAATCAGGTTTCGTTTCATAACCTCTATTAAAAAAAGGTTATGTAATTAGAAGTATTTTTTAAGTTACACTTACTTGAGTGTTCATTAAGGAATTGTTGTTAAATTTGTTGTTTTTTTTTGTATATAATATGTAAATAAGACTAGTATAGTTATAATTTTTAAGCAGTCTTCCATTCAAGGATGCGCTTGCGTGCTAATAGAGCAGCGGTAGTGGTGATCACTATTTTTATAATTCTAACTCTTAGAATGCTGCCTGGGTCATTAGTGACCCCACACAATAGGGCTAGTGAGGCAAGCGGACCACTGAACGTAAAAAAATAGTTTTTGCTTCAAAATTCCAACGGAGGATACTGCAAACCCGCCGCTGAAAATATTTTCTCCCACCCATTCATCAGTGGGACAGTATTATAGGCTGACTTAAGTGTTAAATTACTTTTTATACTCGTAGTAAATATTAATGTACATAATTTCGCATTTAAGAAACAAAATTTAAGGAAAATATAGTATAAGGAATTTGGTGTGCTTCAAACGATGTGTGTAAAATATACCTACAATTATCGTGTCTGTAAGGTATGTCACGTAAGAATAAAATTATTTTTTTAATTATTGTATTTTTTAACCAACTTCCTCACTTGCAGTGCTATTAATGTAGGAAAAGCGGTAACGCCGAACGCGGGGTATGCACCCGCTATTTTTGTATTTACATATTACATTTTGCAGGTCTGTTGTATAGTTCTTGTTTGAGCTAAAAACATTTAATAACAGACGGGTTAACGTGTAAAAGAAATGTAAATCGATAAAAGTTATCTAATGGTTGAAAATTAGGTCATAGAATAGTAATATTGTGTATAAAAATACTTGATGATAATATCAATTGGAATTTTTTAAATCTTTTTTTGCAAAGAGAAATCGATAGTGAAAATTAAACTTTTTTTAAACAATATTCTTTTTCATTTACATTATCATGATATAAAAAAATAACGCTGTTTGTTGGTAAGCGCATAACTCGAGAACGGCTCGACCCATTTGGCAGTAAAAAATAAGTGAGTACCTTTGATTATTTAAATAATCAAAGGTACTCACTTATAGTACCTACGTAATATTTTGAATGACGTTTTTAGACACATAAACATTGGAAAAGTTTTACAGAAAATTGGGAAATTCCGAGAAATATTAAAGAGGTGCAAAGCTGCGGCATAAAACTGGTTCTTAAATAAATATTTCTGGCTGAATAAATATGCCTAAGTAAGAATAATTATATCTATTAATAAAGCAATAAAACGAATCATACGTATGTAAGACAAATTTTATTGCGTATGAAATGAACAAAGAGCATTTATTTACGACTCTACATAGCAAATACAATACATGTAAAGAACGTATGTATATAGTACATACCTTTATTGTAGACGAAGCACACACTATGCGATTAAAAATCGAAGTGTAAAACTTCTTTTACCATCCCGCTCTACTTTTCTGCTTCTATGAGACGAAAGAAACATAGGATATTAGAGAGATTCTTATGGTATATATTATGACACACTGCTGTGGGACTTAGCTATGTTGCGCTGTGCTGCGTTATGCTTTATGTAGGCAATTCGGAGCAAGCAAAACGTTCTGCACTGTGCTTTTGTGACTGCGCTTTGTTTCAAACATAGAACGCATCACGTAATACGTGCGCTAAGCTGCTTCATATTGCACTGCATACATGCACTAAGAGCTCAATGTTTTTGTAGATAAAACATAGCAAATTAGCTAGCTAAGCATTAAGCAAAACACAGCTCAATATTTATAAGTTATCCTTATATATTTGTTTTTAGCCTAATAAAAATGGATTAGTATAAGCAATAGTTATATATTACAATATTATTAAGGACTCTACAAGTGGGTATTTTAGGAATTTATAAATTGTACATTTACATAGTTATTTCTTCAACCGTACGGGGCTTGGTTATTTCTCTTGATCCTTGCAAAGAAATTTTAACCTAAACTCTGTGTTATTCAAATTAATTTAAATACCTACTTACCTTGTTTAGAAATAAAGCGAAAAAAGAAGAAGACAGAGCAAAAATCTATGTGTAAAAGTGCGACAAAAACATCACTCAGTGCGCACCCGCATATAAATTTTATTATCAGCCGTCAACTGTCAAACAATAAACAGTATATGTGTTATAGCCCTTCCGTGGCAGTTGTTTATCAGAAACGTCCGGCATCGCACATTACGATCGCGACAATCAAAGAATATGTTTCAAAATGGACGAGTCCATAGAAAATACAAAGGAAAATGCCATTAAATTGGAAGAAAATGTGGACAGAAAAAACTGGGGCTATGTTATTGGTTTTGGAACTGTGATAACTTTTGTAAGTATTTATTTTGTTTATTATTTAAGTGTTATCGAAGTGTTTGGTCTATAGTCAATCAGCTGTTTATTGTTTAGTAAATTTGCGTTTCCGAGGTCATAATAAATGAATCATCCTAATAAAAATAACCATGATAATACTATTTCTTTACTTACATTACTTACTCATCATACTAGTAATATATAGGTAATTAATTATTAAAGAAAATAACCTTATAAACTATAAAAAAGACGAGAAAAACCTCCTTTGCATCTCGCAGTCATTACATCACGTTAAATAGATACCTTTTTTATGCAAATCTGAAATACGCCCAAGAGTATAAAAATTAGAAATTACTAGCTATAAGTTTTACTAACCATGGGACTAATATAGTTAACTTGATAATCTTTAATTAAATTCATTTAAAAAGTTAAGTTAAATGGCAACACTGAATGACCAAATGATTGTAATTATTGTATGGAAAAGATAGAGAGTGTATTGGTTGGTATTGGTGGCGTTACATGTTACTGTAAGGAATATTGCACTTTATATCAAATATCATTATGCAATATTGTATTACAGTCATCATAGATTAACTTCTAGCTCTAGCACTGATAGCCTAGTGGTATGACCGTCGACTGACAAGTCAGAGGTTTCGAGTTCGATCCCAAGGCGCGCACCTCTGACTTTTCGTTTGTTATGTGGGTATTATAAATTAATTATCAGTTGCTAAAGCGGTGAGAAAAAACATCGTGATGAAACCAGCACGCCTGAGAGATTTTGCAATGGTGTTTAAAGCCATGTCAGAAGCCTACGGGCGGTATAAACTCTGACACCAGGTTGTTCATAAACCATACGATAAGAAGAAGAAGAACCTCTAGCTACGTAGTACGATTATTTACTCTAGACAAATAATCTATTTCGACTAGGTATATAATTCTGTACAAGATATTATATTACACATCAAAAGGCGCGTCTCGGACTACTCTATTTAGTGATAAAAGCAACGCCATTATCCCCTATAAATAA
The DNA here is from genome assembly GCA_936450705.2 of Protodeltote pygarga. Classification (NCBI taxonomy): domain Eukaryota; kingdom Metazoa; phylum Arthropoda; class Insecta; order Lepidoptera; family Noctuidae; genus Protodeltote; species Protodeltote pygarga. Next base: position 4,276,298 of record OW388249.2, on the reverse strand, counting down.
ACGATTATTTTCCCTTCAACACACATTTCTTTAGAAATAAATGCTTACATATTGTTAGCATTGTTTGCTTCCATTTGCTACACGGTTGTTATGGGCTTATTTAGTCGTATTATTTACGTTTATTACACACCTTTTACGGTACAGTGTGATTTCCGGACCAAGAATAGAACCACCCCTACTCATCCCGTGGATGTCGTAAGAAGCGACAAAAGGAAATTTCCGGAGGATGGGCAGCAACATCTTTATTTCTAACAGCAATCATCTGCTACTGTGATCACCAACCCGTTTGCCTAGCATGGCGATTATGGGCAAATACATACCTCCAATGAGCGCACAATAGTGGCGCGCATGACGATGATGATGACACACAATTTACACATCTTAGGCAGTCTTGATATTCAGTTCCAATATTATCCTCACATATGTACGACATATATAATATTATGTATAGGTAATACATAATATATATGTCGTACATAATTATAATAATAATACGCAGTGTGTTATTGCTATAATTACTGACACTTACTAGAATAGGTATGAACGGGACATAAATTAATTATGACAATGTTATTGATGTAGATACGATGCATGGAGGTATAAAATGGTGATTCGAAGTGTAAATAAGAGGGATTAAAGTATTATTTTATAGCCTAGTACTAAGAGATTGTCATGTTTTACACAGCAACGCAAATAGATAAATATTTTAGATTACACGTGATGTTTCTTCTCATCTTAGCATTTCAAAAATAAAAATGTGTATGTGAGTGTGATTACGGGTGTGTGTTGTGTGGGTCTGAAACTGTGGGGTAAAAAAGCCTTGCCATAACAAGCTTGTTAGCAAATTCCGCCACCCTAATTACACATTAATTAATTTATTAATTAATTTTTTCACACCACACTTCAATAAAGGTAAAGTTTCCAATTTATTTTGGTACAGCCAGTTAAAGCACTACTGTTGGATCTGCTTGTAAATCCGAGATTTATATTTAAGGCGCGGATACTCGCGGAGATTAGTATCTGCTATCTCGCTTGCACATTGAAGATATAAAATCAACGAATATAGTTATGAAAAATCGAACTAAACCAATTGAAGGAGAACAACATTATAAAGTTTCAGCAAAAATTTTAGCTGAATCGAAACATGGCTCCAAATAAAGAAATTGCATAAAATAAAAATTCATTTATAGCTCAACTTTAATGTGCGAGCGAGATAGCAGATAAGCGCAAAGAGGCGCTTTAAATTAAAGGTAAGTTACCTAGATCTATACAAACAAGAGTCGTGATTCCTTATGCTCACAAAACCATCTATCTACTACCTCATTATATTACTGGTAATGATATAAACGTCAAAACAGCTTAAAGACGTGGAAAATAAACAATGATTGCTAAAACTCTTGTCAGAAGAATTACGTAATTAACTCACAATCTCAAAGTCAATTAAAGTATGAACTTATCTTTCCGCGCAATTTGCCGAAGTCAAAGAGAGAAATGCGGTAATAGCACGGAAGCGATAGGCTGGAAAATCACAACACTTTAGTTGAATTAATTGGGATAATTTACTAGTTATAAATCAATTTTGCAATTTTAGAATTTGTATATTTGGACTTGATTTTGATCTTAAGTAATACAGTTTACAAAGTCACTGATAATGAGAACCAAAATGATAATTAATGGGAATGAGATCTGTTACAGAACTAAATAGGTAGTAACGATACTAAATTAGGTACTTAATTACTTATTGTGAAATTTCATGTCTATCGTTTATATCTCCAAATTAACACGATATTTGTATCGTAAAAACCAAAAAATTTAAAAATGACAACCATGACATCTTGGATGTAAAAAATATTTCTAAAGTAAATACAAATTATATTAATACCTTCCCTTCAGTATTTCTTGAACCTAAAACCAAGGTATACAAAATAAAGAAACAAAAAAGCATGATCCAGTTATTTTTGAATCTTTAGTCCAAAATCTTCAATATTGGTAAGAACGTTGATCAAGTTATAACTTCACGATTAATGTTTTACACACAAAGATAGAGAAAAAGAAAATCTGCTATAAGGACTTACATATAATTTGAATAGTATTCAATTTCGATTCCATAGATTATAGAAAAATATTTTATTAAATAAATTCCGTTATCTAACAAAACAAACGATGGAACAAAGTAAATCTTTTGTTTCCCAATATTTCAATTAAATTTTGTAATCGAATCCATCTCTCATCAAATCTGTCCTATCTGTTTGATTTAATAAAAATAGATATTGACAGTATTTGCATAATTGTATTAATTTCGTTATTAATACAAGGTGTCATGTTCACGTTGCCTTACTGACCTACATTAATATATTTTGCCTAGAACAGCTTTTGTATAGAGCTAGTTCATGAGAATTCTACAATTATATCACACTGTTGTATTAGAACTTGAGATTTCTGTTATTTACTTAAAATATAACATTTTGATATACATTTATTAAACTTCAATAATTGTTATTGTAATTTAAATATAAACTATTGTTTGTTTCTCAAATAAAAAAGATATTTTAATCTGCAATAAAATAAAAATGACTTACTTGCAATAAAACCAACAGGGAAATAATAAATATTAATTGTGTCTGCATATTGTCAGATCAAAATTACAGTACGAATGAATGAATATATTTATCCAAAGACAATGAGAATCATTTTCGTTTAGTTTCTCAGCTTAAAACAAAAATTTTAGTTAAAATCCTTTACCACTATGGATAACCTTGGAATCGAGAGCCTTAACCTCAGATACTATACTTATCCACCAAAAGAAAGTAGGAACAATCAATAGAAATTACCTAATAGAAAATACTCCTAATACTAAGAATTTTTCTGAATTCCCCGTTGCGTCGAGTGTCAAACTCAGTGCTTTTCTGCCCTACATAAGTTACATTGCAAGCGGTGGGACCAGTCCTATCTATACTTATAAAATGGTAACGTGACTGACTGACAGACAACGCACCTAGGGACTTGAAATTTTGAGACAATATTCTTTAAGTACCGTAGGGGTGCACTAAGGAAGGATTTTCTGAAATTCCCCCCCTAAGTAGGTAAAAAAGGGGGTAACAGTTTGTATGTAAATCCGTAATTCTTAACGTTAAATGTACGAAACTTGGTATTCAGCTTCTCGGTTGATAAATAAAAGGACGGGCATTGTTTTTTTTTTTAAATCTACCTTTGAGTGGATAAAAAAGGGGGTGAAAGTTTGTATGGAAGATTCGTTATTTTTTAAGTTACAGATGTAAAAATGAGTATTAAGCTTATGCGCTACAAATAAGAAAGACGTGTATCAAAAAAAATGGATTTTTACCCCCCAAAGGAGATATAAAAGGGGACTAAGTTTTAGTTATGAAAATACGTCATTTAACTTGATAATTAGCTTTTCGGTAACAAATAAGACGTGTTTCAGCTTTTTGAAAACTCTACCTATTGGGGAGAAGGGGGGGGGGTGAAAGTTTGTGTAAGAAATTCGGTATTAGTAAGAGACATCAAAGTGGCATAACTAATGCACGTATATCTCGATATTCAATGGCTATGGGGAGACTATTACTAGATAATTAGATATTCAGTGACTGAAATTCTGCCATTTTTAAAGTTAAAGTCATGAAAATTAGTAGGTATACTCGAGAACTTTTTGAGATTTTTGATTTGTTGGATTAGTCTCCGCCTATAATATAATAGAAGAATCGAAGAAAAATAAAATGGAATTATACCCCTTGGGTATGGTAAGGTATGGGTAGGGTAGGGTAGGGTAGGGTAGGGTAGAGGTAGAGTAGGGTAGGGTAGGAATAGAGCGGTAGGGTAGAGGTAGAGTAGGGTAGGGTAGGGTAGGGTAGATGTGAAGTAGGGTAGAGTAGGAGTTGGGTAGGATAGGGGTAGGGTAGATGTGAAGTAGGGTAGAGTAGGAGTTGGGTAGGATGGAGGTAGGATAGAGTAGCGTAGGATAGTGTAGGGTAGGGTAGATGTAGAGTAGGATAGGGGTAGAGTAGGGGTTGGGTATGGTAGGGGTAGGGTAGGGTAGGGTATGGTAGAGTAGGGGTTGGGTATGGTAGGGGTAGGGTAGGGTAGGGTAGGGTAAGAAAAAAAAAGGGTAGAGATAAAATAATCACGCGTACAACGTCGCGCGGGACAGCTAGTAGCTAATACAACGTTTTACAGATTGCAGGTATTGGACATGTTAACTCGTTTGGACTTATCTACAATGATTTTATCAATGAAACGCATTCTACTGCCAAATCGTTAACATCTGCACATGGGGTATTCGCTATAATGCTAGCTGTAGGAGGTAAGGTCTACTTCAATTTTAATCCTGTTTAAAATAGATATCAAATTTAACTCTATTATGGAGTAAATTATGTTGATTTCAGAATTTCTAGAGCTGTTAAAAAAATAAAGGAAACTAAAATTTGTGAATGCATTTATATTCTATTTAGAAAATAACTTATATACCAAATCCATGTACAGTCAGCTTTCATTAATCCAATCTAAGTCTTTGCTAGTGGACATGTGCATCAAAAGCTTCAACAACTATTATTGTAGTCTCGTTGCCCACATAGAATATATTATACTCATAAACCTGCATTTATGTAGATTGAAGTTAGGCTCAGATTGTTCTTATCTCTTTCTACATCATTAGATCAGTTACAAAAAACTCTTGTTACCATTTAGTCCCTAAAATGTATATTGCGTCGCCGTTCATGACTAATTTTAGCCCGGCTGAGTAAGTTTGTGCCTACAGTATAGGCCAAGATCAATTCATTATAATCCGTTTGCTTCTTCCCATTAAATGTAACTTTTGACGCTTTATTCTTTCTATTTGCAGGTATAATACTTAACAGTATATCAAAAAGGTTTTCCATTAGAGTTGGAGGTCTTATTGGAGCAATTCTTCTGTCTGCTGGATCTTTTAGTACCATATTCATATCTAACACTAACCAACTTCCTATTACATTTGGAGTGCTCCAAGGGATCGGATTTGGAATGGTAGTACCCGTATGCTACTCCATGTTAAATCATTATTTTGTAAAGAAAAGAACAATGGTTATGAGCATCTGTAAGGCGGTCCAAGGAGTCATTTTGATGTTCTATCCTCAGCTACTGAAGAAAATATTGACAGTGTATGGATTTCGGGGAACATTACTCATCATAGCTGGAGTCTCTTTACACACCTTCCCTGGAATGCTTGCAATGAAAATTGACAGATCAACCTCAAAAAATATAAGAACAGCAAGTATTTTATGTTTTGAAATATCTGTACTTCAAAAAAAAAGAAATGTTTATAAACTGAATATAAATTAACATTTGCAGGTGATTTAGAAAATGTTAAATATCACGAAAACGAAGATCTGTTATTATTCAAAGGAAATAAGGATGATTCACCCAAGATAGTCAAGCCTGCAGACAAAAATATTGTTGAAAAAATAAGGTAAATTTTTTTTAAATTGTTTTGATTGCATGCGACCATAATAATGTACATAGGTAGGTATATTATATAAAGAATATATATTATATTCTTTTGATGTAATAACCTTCCTAATTTTTCCATATACCTATAGCTATTTTATATCCAAATTTTTTAAACTTATTTGTTTGAAGTTTAAACGTTTTCTTAACTAAATTGAACAAATAAAGCAAAAAATTAAAAATCGATAAACTTTGTTGTACAGCAATGTTCACACACTGTCTCGGTATAGCAGCAGTCAGGTAGGTCAGTGCTGATGCTTCTTTTCTTGTATTTTACAGGAAAACGGTGCTGGAAGTATTAAACGTTAAGATATTGAAAGATCCCGTATATTGCAACATATGTTTCGGACAAAGTTTCGTCAACTTCTCCGATTTGACATTTTTCATCTTACAGCCGATGTTGTTATTTCAATATGGCTACGATAAGGTACGTATCAAGATCAAAGATGCCCATTACTTTGGTGTTGTTAGACTACACCCGTTACCATTATTAAAATATGAAGAGAAATCAGTAAATAATATTTAAAATTATTTTTTTTTCTTTATATTAAAAGTTATTTATTGTGCAAAGCCATGCCTTAAAAAAATATTTGATAATAATCTAGAGAACTAATTTGCGAGTTTTACTGTTCTTCAAAATTTTTTATACAAAAAATATCATAAAATATCGTTATTTACATTCGCATATCTAATAAAAAGATAGCACAAGTACTACAGTTTATTAGTAGTACCTAGTAAATAGACTGAAGCAAAATTTATTACTTGTTTACGCTTTTGTTCCGACCTTGTAAGGTTTTTTTTTACTAAAATGGGAAAACTCTGAAATGTGTTTTGGAGTACGGTTTTTTGCTTGAATACGTGATTGTACTAATTTTAAACTTAGTTTCTGCTGCTCTGCAGGCAGCATTATTCCTGTAGTTTTCAGACTAAACGTGTTCTCCAAACCCGTAGAATTGTAGAATAATTTGTGATCCTGAGATCGAGATATGTACCTATCTAGTACTTATTAGTAACTATTAGTAGTACTTATTTATTATCAGTTGAAATTTAGTAGTAAAAGTACTACTTTCAGTGTTACTTTTATCGTTTCTGACGTTATCGCGTCATTTTTACGTCAATGGCATTTGTTTTGGTTGCAGTCAATTTTTACCGACTCAACACCTCTGACATTGGCAGAATTGTCCGGGTCGCATTACCGAGACTCAGTTGCCATTATAAAGAAATTTAATTGAATTGACTTGCTTGTCATCGATTTACTGACATTTAAATACAATGTCATTTGAAAATGATTCTGTTTGAAAATTAGCGTATCAGTACCTTCCAGTACTTGACATTAAGCTGATCTGGAGACCTATTTGGTGCAGCCGTGGGAGACTAACCCCATGACTTGGAACTTTAATTGTTATTTTATTTTATTTTTATTCGTTTCTTTTTTCCCCTATTATTATATTTTATGTTCTCGTGCGCTGTATCTAATCAATTTTTAATTCATTGATTCATTTAAAACATTTTCTTATTTGGTTTAGTTAGTCATATTCTTCATATTACACACATGCTGCATTATTTTATTTTTATTTGCAGTTGGTTTGATACCACCTATTAATAATTCTCCATTACTGTTTCAGACTGAAGTGGCTTTGTGCATATCAATTTGTGCAGCGGCTGACGTTGGTGGTAGATTTGCCCTGGCCCTCATAAGCAGTATTGTACATATAAATACAAGACTACTGTTTTACTTAGCGACACTTTTCACGTTCCTTGCTAGATTAGGTATGGTATCTTTATCAATCGTAATATAATCTTATCTTATTTGCATCGTTGCGTATGCTATCTGTGTATTTATCTTAGGTATTATTACAAGATTCCTATTAAATTAGAAATGTAAATGTTTTGTTTGGAAACATTTGCCAGATTGATATCAATGCGTGATATGGTGGAAAATGTCATTGTTAAAAGCTAGAGTTTGTGCAATTGTGTGCGCAAATTTTAGAATCTATCTGTCTGATTAAAAAAACATTAAGATTATATTATAGATAGTAGGGTTAATTGTAAGCAAAACCTCCTACATATTCATTCATACAAACAGGCTGTCATTAATTAAAATCATCAATTCTTGAAACTTAATTAAGTCTAGTTTTTATTGAATTATTTGTAATTTCTTTTTCTATAAATACAAAATTTATTTCAGTAATGTTACAAATTACAAAATTTGTTTGGATGGCGACTATCACGGGGGTCCTAGGAGTACTACGGGCTTGGATTCATGTCACCAGTCCTTTGTTGGTCTCCAACCATGTGTCCCATGAAGATTTTCCGGGGGCGTACGCACTTTTTATGTTAGCTGCTGGAGCTGCTAATGTTACATTTTCTCCAATTATTGGTAAGGACAAGATATTAAGTACCTATCCTAATTAAAAAAAAAATTGTTTGCCTTTTTTACTGATTATAAAAGAAAACTAATGGTTTTAAATTAATAAAACAATCTTTATTCGGTTTTACGTCGGCATATCTGTACATTAATACGTGAAGCAAAAACTGTGGATCCCTTTTTAAGATTATTGCGCGCACGGAGGAGTGTGAAACTTGGCATAGTAAAAGTTTATATGAAAAAGAAGTGTAGAAAGCTTAAATTTATAAAATATACGGTCGGATTTCGACTGACTGGATCGCTAGTTTTTATTAACTTGTCAAATCCTAACGTCTGTCTGCGACCACGAGAGCTGCAAAGCTCTCCAAACGTTAAGTCGTTTTAGACGTAAATCCGATTAAAGTTTGTTCTATTATGTTTGGTGTTCTCGAAAGTTTGAGATTTTTAAATATTTATTTTTTAAGACTTTCCTTTTACATTACTTCTGTATCCCATTTCTGTATGTCTACACAATTTTAACGAACAAAATGGTGCCTATTCTGAATTTATACAACAGCACTGATAGCCTAGTGGTATGACCGTCGACTGACAAATCAGAGGTCTCGAGTTCGATCCCAAGGCGCGCACCTCTGACTTTTCGTAAGTTATGTGCGTATTATAAATTAATTATCAGTTGCTAAAACGGTGAAGGAAAACATCGTGATGAAACCAGCACACCTGAGAGATTTTTCAATAGTGTGTAAAGCCATGTCAGAGGCCTACGGGCGGTTTAAACTCTGACACTAGGTTGTTGATCAACCATACGATAAGAAGACCGGGTAAATTTTTACGATCCACATTGAGAAATACATAGCTAATGTGTAAAATCGGAAACCAACAGAAATCAGAAACAAGGTTTACATAATTTTTTTCTGGAAAAATCTAATAACATTCTTCGCCGAGTTCTCTGAAACAGTAATACATCTAGCAGTTTCTCTGAAACTAAAGGTCAAACACGCCTAGACAGTACATCAAACAACTTTCAATTTCCAGGTTTGCTGAAAGACGTGTATGAAGATTACCTGCCAGCATTTTACGCACTCACTATATGCTGCTTACCTTGCCTCTTACTCTGGCCAATAGAGTACGTGATAAAAACGAAGGGAACTTGCCACCATTGAAACTGATCAGCAGAGTAATTCTGTGAAACTAACACTTACTTCTCTCCTAGGCATTGTATATAATTATAATTGTGTAAGCATTGTGTATATAAAATACATATTTGTGTAAATATTACAAATAAGTTTGTAACCCACGACATAGGAGAAAATCCAATCGCGGGACGAGTTTTTTATTTTTTAAACCAGAACATTTAGATTTTATTTTCATTTGTAGTTCATATTTCTAGTACCTAAATACCTATTATTTATACTAATACCAGTAAATAAATACCTAAATCGATACCTAGCCGATTTATTTATTTATAAAAGTACATACAGTAGGACGAATCAATTGTCGCATGGAGGTTTGTAATTGTGCTATGTAGTAATTGTGCTATCATGTATTTTGTTATATATTTATATACGCAATTGGAAGAGAATAAGTTGCTACATCTAATCAAATTTCACACTATTTTCTTACAATTTAAGCATAAGACACATATCATTTGAGAGACAGTTATACGCGTTACAACCATTCTCACGTCGACTTAAACGATATATGTGAACAGACCACATTTAAAGTATCACCCTTTAACCTATATCTTCCATGTAAGAGACTAGGTATATGGTGAGCCAGAAAAGACTTGACATCCTCAGAACACTATATGGGTTTCCAGGTCCCAAGAGAATGTTTCGCCGTATGTCGCAGAGGCGGTGTTTTGGAGTTTCACGCGTTTGTCATTGCGAAATCTGCAGACATCAGTAGAGTATTTGACACATTTTAATAAACAACATAACTTTAAGCTTGTTTTTTTCCCAAGAATAAGGTAGATAAAGTTTCAGAGGTCATTGCGGTTTAAAAGCCCATGCTGGTTCAGAAAAATTGAAATGCAAAACTAATAAACCTTACCTATGCCTACTTATATGCCCTATACTATTGCCCGCCGACCTGGCGAGCGAATCGGGGACCAGTAATTTGGCAGTCGCGTGAACTTTTTATTCGACCAACGACACAGTGTTTTCCAGGGTAAATGTAAAAAGAGCCTTAGCGGATAAATATACCCTTCGTTGAAAAATAATGAAACAACTTTTTTACCGGTTTTAGTAGTTACCGATGTAAGTTTTAATCCTTGCGTTTTGAGAGCTTTGAAGCTACCGTGGTCGCAGGGTAATGGAGCTGCAAAGCTCTCGAAACGTAAGGATTAAATTCTTTTATAAGAAATACACGAAGATTATCCGGTTAAAACCGCTTGTTTTATTACGAACAGTGACCGTGAAAACTTAAGACTATAAATACACAAGTAATTAAAAAATACACTCTTAGTTACAAAAAAGTATAAAGATACACCCACTGTTTAAAATATGGTGTTATTCAAAATCGCAATCATAACCCACGCTAAGCGTAGTTATTAACTGACCAATCGTGTAAATAAACCACAACCCATCTAGAAGTTTGGGGAAAACCATAAACATTTCATTACAGTTTAAACCCACAAAAATCATGGCCTTATCTTCGTCGCCTGAAAATAAGTAGTTCCATCATTTCATTTACGCAGGCCTCGAGTTTCAGGTAAAATATATTAGGTACTTTTTCAGTGTTACCTCAGTATTACGCGCGGCCCACTGAAGAGCCGTCATTATTAACCCTTAACGGGCGGGGTGCTTTAGAAAAACCTTCGACAAACCTTCAGCCACATCAATCTTTTTGACGCTTTCTTCGTACCCTTTTTGTAGCTAATCGGTTTTAAACGTGTGAATTTTTGAAGATGACGTAGCGTGTTCTATTTTAAGACATTTATAGCATTGAAAACTTGTAAAAGCAACTAATTATTTGTTTTCGTCTTGGAAGACCTGCAATTTTTTAATATGCCCAAATTTTATAGCTATTTTAATTGTAAAGTTACAATTTTAATCCTAATGTAAAGTTATTGTACAAATATGAAAAGTTGGTTTTAAACAAGTCAAATCTGTTTTTTAGTCGTCAAACACCGAGAAATGAGATTTTTTAAGCGTAGTTGCCTTGCGGTAGTTAAGATGAATACTTAACTAGTACGAATAAAATCAAACTGCATTGACTATAAGTCTTTAAGTCAGATCAAAATCAAAGTATCAAATGAAATCCACTCCATTATCATCAGCTTACACATAAAACAACTTCTTCCAACTGAGTTGCAAACATTTCGAATTACTAAGCGGATTATCGGAACATCTTGCAAATGCATGAAGGAATCAGCTAAAAGGGGACCAAGCTAAATGTATTCATAGCTTTCCGCCAACTTAGTGTGCATATTCCCATCAGATTGAGTCAGAAGAATGCGCTCTGGTTTCATTTAAATTCACCAAGAAATTGTTGCTTTGCAGTTTTGCATATTTTTTTGATTTGCAGCTTTTGTTGAACTCCATCCCGTTCGAATGTAGGAATAGAATATGCAAAATTTTGCATATTAATTGGGGAATGGAATATAAATTATTGGATGGTGAATTTATTGGTGGGATTGAATTAGTTTTTGTGTATAAAACCTTTTCAATTGTACAATCGCGGCGTTAGTTTTAAATTAGTAATAACCAGGGGCTATAAAATAGTACCTTTAATTGCATTAATATGTTGCGTAGCTTTGTCCTCTTGTAAAAAAGGATTTTCTAATACTATGGTATTTTTCGACAACTCTTTTTATATATTTGTGTATGGTATAGTGCTCTTGATACAAATAATATTAATTCAATAAATCTTAACTAAAACAAGGGCTATCGAATTTCATAACTTAATGCAATAATTAAATACTAACGCCTTTACTCAAGGATTGCTTTCGGGAATGCCCGATTAGTTTCGGACCCAAACGGAGTCCATTTTCAATAACGAGTGAGACATAGGTACACCCGCTCTTGAAAATTGACTCCTTACATACTTTTACTACTTTGGCAGCCGCTATCAATTTCACTGAGAAGTAGGTAAGTTTTTGACTTTGTGATCACCTAGAAAAATGTACGAGAAATCTATGTTCACATTTCTCGAACATTCCATGCGAGGTCGTGTTACCGCTGGAAAGTATGACACGATCTGAAATGTCTAGAATTCACAATCTACTCTTCCTTAAAAATGTATATGGAAGTGCAACAAGCTGGTATTTAGGATAATATCACTGCTGAGCTTTAACGACAACTAAGTTTATTAGCGTTTAATCTACTTCGAATTTTCTTGAACGGAAAAGTTCCCAATTCAATGCCAAACAAAGTTTTGGAGATAATTTGAAGACAAGTCGAGTAATTAGATTCTCAAAGCAATATTAACTTATTTAGGTAAAAAAAGTAATAGTAAAAGTACTTAGTAGGGAACCGGATGAGGATGGTTATTAAGATACTGAGGCAGTGATAAACTGTAACATTTGATAAATTAACAATATCGATAAAATATGGAGCCTTAGAGAGACCTTAATACTTATACCTACTTCTATCTTTACTTACTTAACTTCTGGTGTTGGGATCGACAACGCGCAAAATACCCTTGGTGTTGGGGGCGGGCAACGCGAAAGTGATACCCCTGGTATTGCGCGTCCATAAGTTTCGCCGTATACGTTTTGCACCTTGCATCGGATTCAAATCCGAGACAACACAGAAGCAGAACATAATAGTCTTTATTGTCCTTTTTTGACTTGTGTATCCGAGAAATGGATCTCAGAAGCAAGCTTAACAAGATTATTTATTTAGATTATTCGATTCGCATTCGTATTTTTTCGAATTCGAATCGGATGCATTCTTCATTGCTCTTACGATAACTACTTTAGGTAGAAAGAAAGTTTACATGATTGTGACCGTACTATTATAAATATTTGTAGCTGGGATAAGAAAAAAAACCTGTTCATCCGTTCCTATAAAAAAAGTAGCGCAAAAAAATATTTTTGGCGCTGAAAGCAATTTTTTTTATATTTCGACAAATTAATATTGACATAGGTTAGAAGCCGGATTTTTATATTATGATGACAAAAGCGGACATATTTTCGGTAAAAGGGGTAAAAGGAATCTTCGTCAATGTGGGTAGATATTTATTTGACAGATTTGTGGTCTATTTCGGAGGAGTGTGAAAAAGTGCAGAAAGCTGAAATGTAGATCTTCGTCAATGTGGGTAGATATTTATTTGACAGATTTGTGGTCTATTTCGGAGGAGTGTGAAAAAGTGCAGAAAGCTGAAATGTAGGTATAAATATTTATCTTGTTTTTTTTTACAAATTTAATAATATGAATTAAAGAAGACGAACGATCAATGGTCCTTAAAAGCCTTGGCCAGAAAGGTATGGAGATCATGAGCGGAGGCTTTTGCCCAGCAGTGGGATGATTCAAGCTAACAGTAACAGTAAAATTTATATTTAATGAATTACGGTCTAATTTTGACTGCTCTGAAGTAAAATTTGTGTTTGTTGGTTTATCCTTTTTTTACCCAACAACGGAGTAACGTACTGTATGTTTCTTAGACTGTGGTTCTTTGCTATTCTAATAAGAAAGAAGAATTTTATGATGGTTTAGCTGTCTTTCTAGTAAACTGTTAATAAAAGCTATGACGATAAGAGTTGTATATTGTTACAGAAATCGCAGGGATGTTACAGTTTTACTATCTTACTCGTATATTAGTTTCCTATATAAATTATTCGAAGCATCATTACAAACCAGATTTTATTAATTACTGTTGTGCAATTATTTGTACTAGTACAATAAAATATTACAATAGTTAATACAAATATTATTTCGTTGTTATCATTACACATACATTTAGTTATCATTGTTGTTTTAATTAATATAAGGTACAATATACATAAGATGATATTTCACACTGTAAGTACAGTCGGCAACTAAAGTTGTTTTTTACAAGTTTTATTTTATTTCACTTGTGCGTGCGCCTGTACGTGTTTGGTAAAATCTTGCGAACTTCATATTTCAACTGATTTTTCACCGGCGTTTGGGTACCTTTGAAGGTTTCCCGCCGAAACAAAAAAAGGTGCAGATATTTATAGTATTTTATTATTTAAGTTTAAACTTTATTTATTACATTTAAAGGTTTACAGTTGTACAACTTGCTCGGTACTAAAATAGGTGACTATGGCACTCCCGACAGGCTCTATGTGAAGATTCTCGTGTCATTATTCGTCGTCTAATATATTGAATTTGGGCGTCCTGAAATATTCTTACTTCTCGCTAATGGATTTGTGATCGATATCAATGTTGGTTCCGAAATAAGAAACGAACAGTTTTTTTTTGAAGATTATAGAAAGAATATTTGGCGCAGTGCCTAAGCAATTGGCCTGTAGCGCCAAATGTCGCGGGTTCCATATTTGTGTGATGTATTTACATTGCCTGAGTGTATTTACTAACTACAGAAGAAAATTAAAAAGAAACATGAAATATACCTAATTCATCAAGAAAACAGGCGTGATGAAATTTTAATATAAATATTTTAAATACTTAAGAATTATTCAAAATTAATATGTTTAATTAATATTATTAAAATTAATATGACTTATAAACAAAAAATGGGAATCCCCCTCTTGGCATAAAATTAAGGCATACCTAACTAATATTGTTTGGCATAACATTTTTGCATAACTTTTATTAGCTTAATAATACTCTGGCATAATGCCAGGTTACCGTTACTAGCATTAGATATCATTTGTTTTGGCATAATATTTACTTAGGCATTTTTGTAAACCCCAAAATCTCTTGCATGCTTTATTATTATTATGCCAAAAGTACCTATTAATGGCAATGAACATTATGGCAAAACATTTATGCTTAATGATCATTATGCTAAATTTGTACATTAGTAAACCACAAAAATTTTAGTACCAGTTTAGTAGTAGTACCTATGTGTATATATGTGTTTTTTTCTTTATAATTTCACTACGAAAGATATTTATGATTAGACTCTTGAAAAGCGAATGCCAATTGGTGCACTGTTCCTGGCTGATTACAGAATTTACAACATTTCCATTGTAAAAAAAAACAATAACTTCTTTATGTCACAACAAACATTTATAGCCCTTTATTAGAACATGCACGGTATTTTCTGTCATATTTCGAACAAAGCTTTGACTACTCGTCCATGTTGAATGAATAGGGATATTGTATCAGTGTCAATCAAAGTCCTGTACTCGTACTTGATACTCTGGAGCTAGGGTTGTAAGACTTGATAAAATTCAATTTTTTTTTAAATAAATAAAGAAGAAAAAGAATTATTAATAATGAAAGAGTTAATAAGTAGTCTTGAAAAATTGCTTACTTATACGTATTTTATTGTACAGGCTTTAACCAGAAATTATAAAATCCCCTCAAAAATTCGGTCATCAAGCCCCACTAGGCTGGGACCGATGTAGTCGCTATACATGGTATTTCGATCTTTATTATCTCTAGTGTCTAGCATTAAATAGTATATTCCAACAAGGGAAAGGGATGCCCCCGACTGGACGGAAATTTCTAGGGGGACTTTCAGTGCCTATTTTCCACATTAAAATTTAAAATGCTGAATTTTGAAACTGGCAACCCTGTCTGTTGCAATATCAAACACTTTCGGAATGCATATGACTGCCTGTTAGTTATGGAAATTGGATGTAGGACTGCATTGTTTTCATTATTAATTAATCAGGTTTCCTTTTGTATTCTGTAGATTACCTAATTAATAGGAATAGGATAGCATGTTTCATGCAGCTTTTGTGCAAGGCAAAAAGCTATAATATAATTATAGTGTAGTAAAAATGAAACAAAAAAGGAAACAGAAATGTAGGAGTGCAGCGGCACTTACGCCATTACGTTAAATAAAAAACAAGAATTACATTCAATAATAAAAATGTTATTAATTTTTCACGATTGTTACATTTTCATCTCTTGAAAACTCGTTAAATTATCACAAATATTAACATTAACTAAAAACGAGTTGTGATGCTACCATTAAGCAGCCTGAGAGCCTGAGCTTCAAAGAGGTACGCAACCAACACAGGGCTCTCGGTCGCGCCTCCGATGTCAAAGGCTATTTTTTTCACGGAATAGTCGAAAAATATTGGCACAGAATCAAAAAAGGTCCCAAACAGCATCCCACGTGTTTCCATGCATAAAGGACCTATGCGCTAATGATACCTAAAGTTCATTTCATAGAATTTGGTTTCATAGGTGTCGCGTAGGTACTGTACACAGCGCCCCACGAGCGCCTATATTACGCATAAACATAGATTATTACACAAATATTCTAATACTAGCTATAAATTTCTTATTTTATTAGGTACTAGAAACATTCGTCCCCCGCTGAGATTCATTCATTGACATTAGTCTCTTACGTAAATGACTTCCCAATATAGTTTATGAAGACGTATATTTTATAGTTTTTATGAAGCCTCATGCTGACAAATATCATTAAAAGTATCACAATAGAAACATTATCATATTATAAACATAAAAATGCAATTTAAAAAAAAAACTTTGATTAGGTTAAAGTTATTTGATATCACAAATAAACATCCTTGCTGGTCGATTATGCGAAATTACTTTACTAAGTTTATACATAAATTAGCTTCATTTTACAGTTGAAACATAATAATTGAAAATAAGTATACTTCCTAACTAATATTATAAATGTGAAAGTAAGTTTAAACTCATGAAGCAATCATCCCGAGGAAAACAACAATAACGTTCTTATATAATAGATGACGCCACGTGTCGTACAACCCAAATTGATTGTCAAATTCTAAATAAACGCGAGCAAAATTGCAGGCAAAGGTTGGTAAGGAGTACCTATCGTGTCGTAGACACGATTTGGCGTAGCGTGTTCGATTCCCGTAAAAGAAATCGGATATAAATCAGGAAGCGGCACACTGCGTAAGAGTTTGGCAATGCAGGCATGAACATTAACAACATCGCAATGGTTCAAAATGGTACTAGTTAGATGGCTTATGTTTAGCATGTTTAATTAGCACGACCTTATATAAATTAGCAATTTGAGCAAGCTGAAGCCATATAGCGTATAATTCGGTCACGATGAACGATTCCTTTGTTAAGTCTGCGACTGTCCCTCTGTAGGGCAAAGGCCTCTTCTGTTACAGATATACATATAACCATCTCAACGACCATTTCCCTACGCTACCTAACTGCGTATTGGCGATTTTAGATCAATTGGTCCAGGTTTTCTCAACGATCTTTTCTTTCGTCGTTACTCAGTGGTTATTTAAATAAAAATTACGCATAGAAAAGCAAAATTTTAAAATGATGATTATAAAAAAATGGAATAGACTTTTGACTTTGAGTTTTGCAATTTAACGCATTACCATAGATAAGCAAACAACAGAACGGCAATGCTTCAATCCTGTGCTTCTTAAAAAGCATTGCATCTCGTCACAAACGCACGCCGGAACCCGGTCTTTTGGAGGACTTCGCAATTAAATACATTTATCTAAGTAGGTATAATAACTTCCTATCACTAGCACGATTTACTATAGTATCCTATTGTCACATTCTTAAGACAAATAGAGCTGACAATACCATTGGCTGGTACCGAGCCGACAGATGACTTCGATATAACCGAGGCCGCGCGGTCGATACAGCTTGCCCGGGCTAGGATAGCGGCACCCAGCAAAGTAGGTCTTCCTCTGTCTAAACTTATGATTCAATGGACTGAGATATTTTATTCGAATTGTTTTGAAGTTATTATTAGTTACTGTGTCCTGTGTACATAGTTGTGAATAGAATAAATATTGTTGTTTTTAATAAATAAATCATTTTAATAAACAAACCAGAATTGCATTTTTTTTTACTATTTTGTCAAGCTTATGATACATGATTTAATGTTTTTTTTTTCTATTTTGAACTGCGTCGTTGGTCATCGCAAGCGCGAATACTGAGCGCGAGGTTTTGTATTCAATTCTCGGGTCGGGAAAAGGCAAAGAGTTTTTCTGGAAAAGGAAAGGAGTCTGGTCTGCCCTTAAGGTCTGCTTACCCTCTATGGGAGTTGCAGTAAAACGTGCCAAAAGTTGGGTATACTTATACATCTCTGCCTAACCCTTTGTATACAGTTTTGTATGGGGAAGGCTGTGGACCAAGTGATTTGATGCAGAGCACTTGAGAGAGGCCTTTGTTCAGGTGTGGATTGCGATACGCTGCGTTGATTGATTGATCCATGATTGATCGATGAATGCATTAATAGCCACCGAAATATATAAACTAGAAGATCTTAATTTTTTATTGATTACACAAAATTTAAAACTTTATGTTGTAATATTTTTTTAAACGACAAGTTTTGAAAAGTCAGTGGTGCTTGCTTGCTTGGCTTAGACCCTGTATCATTTGACATTGTTGTCCCATTATAAATTATACCACCAGACTATCACTTCAACTACTCGTTAATTTGCTATCTAAACATCCTTGCCTGATTTACTCTAGTTATACAAAGCATACAACACTAATGTATGTTAAAATGTATACCTACATAGGTACATTCCTAAATCTATATTCCTTTACAATGTGTACGTACTGAAGTGTTTGTAATAAGTGCGATGGGATTGTACATACATAGTTCATCCCGTAAATAATTAAGAAAAAAAAAGTTTTGTAGACCTACATTAAACTTTATAGCTTTTGACAAACTATTAAAAAAGGTACTAAGGTACGGCTCACACTTTTATAGAGATTGGCAAAATAAATAAAACAAAAAACATACGCCTGCACCTGATCTCTGAATCTAAATGAGAGTCCTCACTTGTAAACCCTCGCCTAGAAAGTCGTCTATCTCGTCCTAATCTCTGTTGAGATTAGCCGTTGTGACCAAAATTCGGTCAGTCACTCAGTTACACAATTATTTTTTTTGCATTTGGTGCTGAAAGGAAGTCGAATTTTTTAAACCGACAACGCAACGCCAACGAAACGCCACCGCAATGCCAACACGACGCTGAAATGGTTATATAAAGATGGTAAGTTTCTTTGTTACCAAAGAAAATCGTGTAAAAAAACGTAGGGAACAAAAAACATGTCAATTTGGATTCATATTGTTTCAGAGAGCAGTTACATAAATGTGATAATATTGATGTATTTTATTTGAAAAGCTTTACCAATTCGCTTTACATATTCGCGAGAAATATTTCACCTATGAAGATAAATGGATTGGGCACTTCAGCCCCAGTACTACGAAAACAGCGATAAATTACAATTGACAGATAGAGAGATTTGTAATTATTTGCCCTTAAATATGTCTTTTTATCACTATTTCTATATGATATTTTAGTTTGGAAAGAATTCCTTTTTATATTAAAAGAAGTAAAGGTTTTTTAATTTTAAGACTTTATAGTATTTGCATAGCATCCATAAATACTTTTTAGATTTTTTTCTTTTCTTTTTAATTTTACACTTACTAGCACTTTGAAACTCCAGAAAATTAAATTAGCTAGAACAGCTTGTATTTACTCTGAATCTTTGACACAAGATAATGTTTGTGAGGAAATCTCTTGGGTACTATGATACCACACTAGTTTCCTTGGTGATTAAGGGTACCTACAAATATGCTCCATTAATAAGCACAGAGTAACCGTGTAGAGTTACTCTGGTGCAAAGTTTTCGGTAATCTTATATACCTAGTGTATTATAAGTTTGCATTAACTTGTTGTAGGAGAAGTCGCGATAGCCTTTTTTTGCCTTCAAAAATGCCTTCCGCGTATCGCACGTCCGAGGACGTACGGTTATGTGGGGCTCGCACCCACTAAAAACGTCTCCCCCTGCGTGTTCCTCGCACTGTATTGGACGGGTCCGGGTACCGCGACTCGCTCAAAGTCGTGATAGCCTAGTGGTATGACCGTTGACTATCGTTATCATCCACTTCGTGCCTCGAAAAGCACGTAAAGCCATCTCTCTCGTTCGTGTCTGATCAGTGAGGGAATAAAGTCAAGAACGTGTATTTACTCAAATTTGTGCACTATAATAAATATTTCTTACGTAGTTGGCTAATTTCCGTTAAGATCAGTCGCTGTGAGAACGACGAAGGACATTTATATTTACATACTTATAGGCTTTGTAAAGATTACATAAAAGATTTTTTCCAACCCCGCATTTTTAGTAGGCAAACCAATTCTCTTACGTCACAAGTTTTTTGCTCATAAAAACTACAAACCGAACACAAATCGAGATTTGTTCTCGATCGGCAAACTACGTATGAATAAAATATACCTACAAAAGTTTATTATTCAACTTATAACCGAGTTTATAGTAAATTTCCAACTGTTTGAAGTTACAGGAAACTCGCAGCTAATATTAATCCCTTTTAGGAATCAAATTGTTTTTGTATTGAAAATAAAATGCTTAGTGACCCGAAATTAATGAGTCAACCTTTGTATTTGTGCCGAATACAAAGTAAAATGTTTATTGTTTATAGTTCGGATACGGTTTTTGAGGGGCGTTTGTGCAGTTGTGGGCGTAGTAATAGCTAATAGCTAGCGTAAGTAATAGCTATTACCTTTTTAGTTTCAGTTTTTTGCAGGTAAAACAAAAGCAATAGGTAGGTTCTCAGTTTATCTTCGAAAAAACCGTTATATATTGTGATATTTTCTTCTTTATCTATATATCTAGATCTATATTTTGCCTAGAATGTCGCCATCTCTATGACATTGTCAGAGGTTTGATTCAACTTGCTCAAAATGTACTGAAGAGATCACTTAGGGCGTCATAGACCATAGTCTGTTTGGAATTTCGGCCACTTTGACATTGGGTGTTGAATAAATCGGAAAATCCCCATTTTGCTGAATATTCACTTGAGTTGTGGATGTGATGCCACGGAAATTATACAGACGTTATGCATTATAACATCATTAAAAGGGTTTATGCATGCAAAGCGAATACTACCTAAAGTTCCATCATGCTTAATTTTTTTTTCTTTCTACAAAAATTTAACACTTTGTAGGCGTTAAGTATTTATAAATACCATTTTCTCTTCTGTTTGTGAATAGTTTTAGTGCTATTTAAGTACGAGCTTCAGTGTAATTAATTGGTGTGGAGCGACCGTGCAGGACATGCCACACCTGCTTTTTTGTCCGTCCTGTACGACTATGTGTACCCAGCAGGACCTTAAGGAGGCGACGGACAGGGCTGTTGAGGTTGCCACATATTAGTCGAGCAAAATTTAAGACCAGGGTCTTGACTCGATAAGAAGAAGAAGATTGAAAAAAGGCAGAAAATTTTCGACCAATATTCTACCTTAGTATCTATGGCCAAACACGCAAACACTCAGATCAAAACAAACAACACTAGCGTAAAGTCCACCTAATAATAAATGGTTACAGTAGTACCCAATGCCCCAGAGCATCTGCTTTCCCAAAAGACAGGAAGTAAACATCCCAATTTCATTTGTTGTCAGAAAATAATGTGTTGCTACCCAAGGGATCAAAATATAACGCAGCTCCTAGTAACAAAAGTAGTTCCCTTTTTCAAATTGGGAATTACTTCGCGGTACTATATTAAAGGCGGGAATAACCGAAAGGTTGGTATCAACGTTTTTTTTTTAATGAAACAAAATATTGGTTTAAAAAAAAAGGAAAAATCTCAGGAAAGAGGCCAAGGCGAAGGAGTTCAAACGTTGGACGGACCAAGTTCGCACCTCTCTCAATACCACTGTTCAAGATGTTCTACATTCGTCTGCGAACAGAACCAAATGGCGCTGAGAAGTCTAGGAAAAGCCATTTCCTGGAGGCGGACACGACCCAGAAGCTTGAGGAAACCGATACAAGAAGAACAAATAAGGAAGTAGGTAGTACAAATTTGTATAAAGGCGGACTTGAGTTGACAACAGATAATAATGTACAAATTATATATTTAATGTATAAGTAATAACGTTTTAAATAAATACAATAAAATTAGTAATAAAATAAAATTAATTTTTTTATTTATATTTTTTTTTTTTATAGACTCACGCCTGTATTCCCCAGAGGAGGTAGGCAGAGGTGTGCAGTACACCCACGTTTCGCCGGCTATTTTATAAGTCCCATGTAATAGGGGGCGAGCCTATTGCCATTAACCGGGCACAATTCCAGACTCCGTGCTGCTACTGAGAATTTCCTAATGGAAAAACCCAATAACACTTTTGCCCGACCCGGGGATCGAACCCAGGACCTCGTGCTCAGCAGTCGCGCTTGCTACCACTAGACCAACGAGGCAGTCAAATAAAATTAATATATGTAAAATATGTAAATTATATTAATTAAGTAAAAATAAATGTAAGACTAATTACAATAGCATGCCGTTTAGTAAAGTCCAAGTTATAATTTCACTAATTACTTTTCAAACTCATTCATCAAACACTTTTACAAAAGGTACATGAATTTCGCAACGAGCAGTCATGTTTTCCCAATAATTTTGAACCATTCAAAACTTTGTTGCCAACAGAGTCAAATTAAAAATATTTCATTCAATTCACGCAAAAAACATTGTTAATAATTGGTAGGCAACGAAATTCGATAATGTACCTATAACAGATTGCACTATGCAACGTAAAACGTTAAAAATGTGGTAAGACCGTGACTAGGTATATCTTTTTTTATTAAGTACACTTTCAATCAATAGGTAAGTAGTAATAGTAATCTTTCTTTCTTTCATAAGTTTGCTTTAATTTTATTTTTATTTTTTGTACTTTAATGTAAATATTACTATAAATAGAAATTTTAATTTGAGATTGTACAAATCATCGAAAAATACGGAAATTACAAATCTCTATACGTTATCACAATTCAAGGGTTGACGAAACATCAACCCTCAACAACAGTAGATCATGGCTCATAAAATGTAAAACAGGATTTAATTCAAATTTCCTCAAGCATACACAACAACCACCCTTCATAATACCGCAGTGTCAAACCGCAAAAAATCTGAGCGGGACATCAAAACAGCCAAACCATTGTTGCCTAAACCCAGTGACCCAGATAACTTTCCCTCCCAGTCGTAATCAAAACCACCAACATAACTCGCAAAGAATATCTCTAATCATATACCTACTTCCATAAATGTAGTTTTCTTCGCCTTGTAGTCTGTGAAACCGTGACGAAGATTCCTTTTTATTTGCGTTCGGACCAGCGACTTCGTAGAAACTGCGAGGTAAATGGCTATTTTCTACGGAGTTGAACAGAGCTCCGGGTGCAAAATGCTCGTTTCTCGCCTTTATTATGGTGATATCTAGTTCAACGTTAACTTGTTTTCTAGACATTTGATTTTGTACATAAACAATTGGTAATTGGACTCATTGATTATTAACAACTTTTATTATGGGACCCATTGAGTATGCGACCAACTCTAAAAAAAATCGGGAAAAAATTCAGCGATTATTCATTTACCTAACTCGACAAATATGATAGGTATCTGTTTTTTTTTTATTTATTCATTTTACTAGTCCATTGCAAATATTTATGAGTAAATTCGAAGCACAGATACATTTACAAAGGTTTGTTATGAAAGTAATATATGATTAAAACCTACGAAAGAAAATTTAAAAAATACGAAAGATTTTTTCATATAGTAATGTTGATCAATACGTATAAAAAGGTGTACTTACCTTATTAACTACAAAAATATCCGGTAATACGATTCAAATACCAAGTCAGCAGAAAAATTTAAACAGCTCTAATGCGGCCCACTTGGTATTACGTCAAAAAGTAAGTGCTTCTCGCATTTCACGACAAATCTTTGAGTCGGCATAAATCATCGCTTCCATGTTATGTTTCCCTGGTACCTACTTCTGAACTAAGTAGCTTGAACAATTTGATGATACAGTTTGGATCGCCGCCAACTTTGTTGTTCTATGTGTTAAATTTTGTTATCGAAGAAATTGATTGTATTCGTTTCTCCGGGAGTTCGAAACTTCCTGTTTATTGTTAAGATCACACGATGTGATGAGATTTTCTTATGTATACTTCCTCCTAACAATTTCGCATTGTTTTGGATATTAGTTGCTTATTTATTTTGGAAAGTTGTTTTTTGTTAAATATTTTTTTAATGAAAAAGACCGTTGTTCATGAAGAGGGTTCTAGGCTACACATAAAATGGCTAACATAGGTCCTGAACATACTTAATGCAATATAAATGAGCCAAAGGCAGGTATTAATTCTCCAGCCTCACGTACCTATTAAATTTGATATTTAAAGGCTAACTATCGCAAGAGTATTTTTTCTAAACAAGACTGTTACAATAAACAAGAAGTTTCGAGACTCAGGGAAAGTATTTATTTCTACAAAATAATATAAAATATTCATTTGGAAAACAAACAAACGGCAAAATTAATAATCTATAATTATGAGTGGAATTGGCATAATAGCAAATGCGTACTTAAATCCTGTACACAAAAATTTAAAAAGCTGCCTCTTTTACTATTGTTTTCGCTAGCAAAACCGACAAAATAGGTAGATATAATAAAAATTAAACCCTTAACCACCCGGTAGCTTGGACCCTGTTCCCAATGCCGGTTGGCTCCTACTTTTTATATTTTTAAATATGTGTGTTTTTTTTGTATGTACCTATTTATATGAATAAATGGAATTATAATACATAAAGTTATTTTTTTATTATAATTTATAGCAATGATATCTTTATGCCAATGATATAAGGGGCATTCTACGTCCTACATCAAAGACTGTATAAAATATGCTCTACATTCATCCCCGTAGCGCCACCTTTGAGAATTTTCCATAACTAAAAAAGAAGCGCCATCTAGTTTTAGTAACAAATACTACAAAGGAAACGGGAAACTGAAGAGGTTCTCTATCAAGCCACGATGCTACACACCGCTAGTTGGACCTCATTTTCATAGATGGCGCTATTAAAATAATTTGTAGTTTTTCCATGGATATTTAAGCGTTTTATAAGCGTTGATAGTATGATAAAATTCGTATAGGAAACAATTTAGATATTAAAAGGTAAGTAGGTAGCAACGGATATGAGTTGAATTTACAATGATTATTAGAAGTAGGTAGGTATTTGCTAGTAGATAATATATACTTACCTATAAATATTCTTTTACCTAACAAAAATATTATAGGTGATATCTCCGCGCTTTAAATTGCCGAAAATGTATTCTGGCATGAAAAACCTAGTCCCAAGTTTGAAACAAAATATTACTTTCATGTGTACAAAGAAATTGAACTCAAGCGATAAAAAAGTCTAGCAGGTATCATATTTTGCTAAATTCGAATACCCACGCGAAGTAGGTAAGCCACGCAAACGTAGTGCCACGCTACGTCTAACCAATAACAGAAAATAAAATTTCAGAAATTTATTTCTGCCTACAGAACCTATTGCTAAAATAGTCTAGTGTTACGTCCATGGGTATGGCCGTTAGACTCCCAAGTCAGTGGTTGTAGTTTTGAAACCGAGGCACGCACTTCTGACTTTTCGGATATTAGAAAAAAAAAAATTAGAAATTAATTATCATTTGCTAAAACGGTGAAAGAAAGCATCGTAAAAAAACCATCACACCTGAAAGATTTTTCAACGGTGTCTAAAGCCTAATCAAAGCATTAAGGGTAGTTTAAACTCTGGCACCAGATCGTTTATAAACCATACAATAAGAAGAAGAAGTAAGTACTATAAGTAGGGGGGATAGTCCTCTAAAAAGGAAATGTGCTCCACTAAGTCTACAGTTTGACATGATGGTCTAACTCATACCTTTTTCATAACAAAAAAGAAGTTAACATGTGACACATGAAACCAAAACCATCGTAAACTTGGATTATCGTGTAGGCATGTGTTCTGAATTACAATTTACTCAACTTACGTAAGCTTATCGATAAATAATAGTCAGAAGTTTGCCTAATTTATTACTAGCGGGGATTATTTGTGGGTACTAGGAATATAGTGACGCAAAGCTAGCTAGCGATAAATCAGAATTTCGGGTTAAAGATCTTCATTTATTCGAAAGAACATAGTTCACTTAATGAATAAATAAGTAGTTTTATATATTGTTTAAAAGTTTAAAAAATTCTGTAAACTGAATAAATTATTACAAGCACTTCATAATTTTATAACTTCTTAAAACTCTAAATTTTCATTATTCAAGCAGGATTTGCAGAACCAGTAGGTCGCAATTTAAAAACTATAAGTTTCTTCAGGGAACAGAAATGTGAACTTGTCAATTTTCTATAAGTAGGTAGATATGGCAAAGCAAGAAGGTGGCAAACAAAATGGTACGCATTTTAATAAATCACTACACATTAATAGATAACCATTATATATTATGTAGAAGGAAAAATCGACGGAAGGAGAGGAAAAGGTAGGTCAAGACAAAGTAGTGAGGGTCAGATCAGAGAATATGTGAAGGTTGCGACATATAAGGAGGTCAATGAATTAGCCCTTGAAAGGGAGAGCTGGAAGAATCTGAATCAACAAGAAAGTGGCTCTTATATTAATAATGATGATGAGATGTACAAAATTTTAAATCATATCTTTACAGTGGAAATAACCAACGAATCTTCTTCCTATCGTATGGTTGATGAACAACCTGGTGTCAAAGTTTTACCCGGCCATAGGCCTCTGACATGGTTTTACACACCGTTGAAAAATCTATCAGGTGTGCTGGTTTTCTCACGATGCTTTTCTTCACCAAATTTATAAATTATAATTTTTCTAAAACTATTATTTCAGAAAACGGCAACTATAACATGAATGTATAGTATATTTTTATAAGATATTCATTTGCCAAGTTATATGAAGCGCTTAATGCCAATCAGCGTATTTAGTCTGGATAACAAAATTAAAATACGGCAATGGACGTGCGGCACAAATGGGTCAAAGTTGATTAAAACAAACAGAATCTATACCAACAAATATACGACAATACAAGTCCACGGACACGAGGCATGCAACTACTAGACTAACTACAGAAATATCCGACCTCCAGCCGGTCAGGGTAGCGACTTAGTCAAGGCTAGCCCACGTGAAAATAGAACCACTAATTTATAAAACAACTACTTCGAAAGCGAATCAGTGCATCTACAACACAACATTTAAATATTCAGTAAGCTTGGCCTATAGATACATATTTTATTACTAATCAGTACACTTAAAAAAGTCGTTGTATTCAAAGTTCTGATTTATTATACGTGTTTTGACTATATCTAGAGTAGATTTGTTATGTGAACTTGTCCAAAAATCCTTATTGAATCCTACTTAGCCAAGATGGCACAATGTATTTCAAAGCAAGAAGGTACTTGAAATAGAATTCTTTAAACTAATAATCTATATAAATATAAAAATGAAACCCGTTTTCCGTTGTCACGACATAGCATGAAAACGGCTTGACCGATTTGGCTGATTTTGGTCTTGAATTATTTGTGGAGATCCAGGGAAGGTTTAAAGGTGAGAAAAAGTAGGGGTAGAGTAGGGTAGGGGTAGAGTAGGGTAGGGGTAGAGTAGGGTAGGGGTAGAGTAGGGTAGGGTAGCGGTATAGTAGGGTAGGGGTAGAGTAGGGTAGGGGTAGTGTAGGGTAGGGTAGGGGTAGTGTAGGGTAGGGGTAGTGTAGGGGTAGATTAGGGTAGGTTAGGGATAGGGTAGTGGGTAAAGTAGGGTAGGGGTAGAGTAGGGTAGGGGTAGAGTAGGTAAGGGGTAGAATAAGGTAGTGGGTAGAGTAAGGTAGGGGTAGAATAGGCCTTGAAGTAGGATAATCACGCGTACGAAGTTGCGCGGGGCAGCTAGTATGCAATATATTTCATATAATATACGAGTACCTATGCTTAAAATATGTACATATGATATAATAATTCCATGAAGAAAATGATTAAATGAAAAAATTGCGTAGTTCTTATTGTAGGGAATTAATCAACGTGATTTTGAACTGAGACATTTTATTGATGTACATTCAATTGAGTCCAATAAATCGAAACAATGAATCATTCTCATGTGCAATATCATAAGAACCTTTATATTGTTACGAGCCGTTCCATAACTTAAAACAATTATTTAAATTAAAGAGAACTATATTCTGTACTAATACAACTTTCACACAATCAGAAATTCATAACTGCGTCTTGTCTTATTTCTATGTTCGGTAACACCTTTAGATACTATACCGATATTGAGGACCCTATTTTAGGGGTTGGCATGGCCTCTAGTTAGCGCAACTTATTACTACCCTGCCGATCAGACCCTAAATCAATCTGAACGAGAACTTTGTGAAAACCAAGTTTTATTATGGCATCTATGCTATCAAAGCCACAAATACTTTAATAGGTAGTAACAATGTAAATTAAAAAGAAAGATCTGGATATTTGCACTAAGAAATGAAGAAAAAAACACAGTAGAAGTTCAACAAATATAGATTGACCGTGACATTCGCCGTGCAGCGAAATTGCATCGAACCACCGCCACCGCCCCGCTGCTACTAAAGGTTGCATCATAGAAGCTTCAAGGCTTTCATTAAGAATTATTTGTTGCGAGGAAATTCTAGAGACTTGAATAGATGAATAAACTTCAAGCTGTATACAAGGTTATTTGTAAAACACCAGCATCCTTAAAAGGGGTCATTAAACTCATCATTATGAACAACTTTTACTATGGGACCAACCCTGAAATCGCAAAAAAAAACCCCTTTTAAGGATGCTGGTATTTTACAAATAACCCTGTATGTATAAATGTAGAGATAAACACGATATAAAGACACAATGCTGTAACTAGGGTGGTGCCAGTGATACACAGGGACAAGGCGTAGACCCTAGAGGAACGCAGAAATAACCAGACCAGAACATAGTATTGGTCATGTATGGCTATAAGTACTTATACTCTAAGTAAAAAAATCAAAATATAATACCAATTGTCGGACGACCGTTTAGATTAAGGCCTGGGTTCGATTCCTTAAAATTTCTGCACTCCATAGAAAACGATACAGTATGCATTCATAGACAGCAGTAGATAAATGCCATTTAATTTTCTGTTGCCCTGAAACCGTATTCACAATATAAAACCAATATTGGATAGAGAATTTATTCATGTGTAATTATGTATGACGCTAAATGAAAATACGAGGTATAGTTAGTAACAAAAGTTGCTGAACACGATAACTACCTTATATAACTATATAAGATTTGATAATGTCTGTGAATTAATTACACCAAAGTAAACCACCTACCTAATACCGTTGACAATATAGAACTTCAAAAGTCGCTGACTACAGTTAAGATCTGATAATACCTGAGCTTAAATTGTTTAAATACTGACTACAAAATAGTGTTGTCATAAACTTCTATTCAAATCTAGCTGAGCCCGTATGATAAATATGAAGGTTAGAAGCTTGTTCATTTGGATGTTATTAATCAATTACGCCTTAACGGCTGAACAGATTTAATCGAAATTTAGGACACAAGTTAACCAAGACCCGGATTAGGATATGAGATACTTTTTATCCTGGTCCAAACTTCTTCCAAGCTAAGCCGCGGGGAAAAATTACGACACTATTGGTATAACGATTAAGTGATTCGCCTTCTACGACTGATGTTGGGGGTTCGATTCCTGAACTGTACAGATATTTGTTACAGTCTGGATGTTTGTGTATTGTGAAATTGATTTTATATTTGTAATTGTATTCAGTGTGTGTTTACGTTTTTTAAAAGAGAATACTAATATTCTGTATAATGATTAAACTAAAATGCCATAAGTCACTCCACACTGTCATAGCTTGCTATGTTTTTCTGAGCTTTTAACTTATTTTGAAACCTATTTTGGGGTACAAATAGAGAATAATAAATGTAGTGCTCATTGTTCATACTAAGTTGTTTTTTAATACTATTCTGTTAACAAAACTTTCGATTCTGACCGTACATTTAAATTAATTCTCAGAATCAATATAACCACTCAAAGCTGTTGGTATTTTCATTAATTCAAGTGTTCCCCTCCACTCTTTTACCAAAAACAAACGTACGACAGAAAGCCACAATGAAATGGAATCCTTTTGAACAATATATTTGAACATATTAATTAGAATTATGTAGGTATTTAAAATGAATAAGATCGATACGGGCTGATGATAGTGATATTCTAGCATCTTCAAAAGTTCTTTAAGTAATTAACTATAATTAACTTTTAGTTATATTAGGAGTTAATTTTGTAATAAGGTACGATGGGGTTGACATATCTATTGGATAAAAGTCCCTAAATATACATTTTCCTTTTGGTCAGCTATGAATTGCGATAATGCGATAAAAATAATTCAAATACATTTGCACCTTAACTTTGCGACCAGAAGACAGGTGAAATTCAATTGCGATGTTCTTGAAAATACATACATGGCTGACCTAACAAAACAATACCGTTTTATCGTTAAACTTTATACCTATTACCAGAAATTCTTACGGGTATTGAACATCGTTTGAGTTCCCTAAACCTTTCCACTTATGACAACGTGTGTCGTTATTCCACTTGAGTTGTTTTGTTATTATAATTTATGTGGGTTAGAAAATATAATTTGGAACAGTCAATGTTTGGAAAAACAATTAACAAATGGACAGTGTTTTACTTTGAAGTCATAAACATTTGATGCAATTAACCAGCCATTTTAGACGCCATTTAGGATTAAATTGCTGTATAGAATACGTGATTGGTACATTCACACCACACCAAACACTTTTCATTAATTAAAAGCTGTATCTTTGCTGTGCCTTTCGTATACCAGATTTAAAAAGATATCTGTATATACCTTTTGAACAAGAGAACGTTTCGCAAAGAGCTTCTGTTGATTGCTTTGCTCACATTTTGGTAAACACATTTCGTTTTTGAAGTGGTATTTTAATTAAATGTAGCAAATATTGAAAGATTAAATACCATATTTTAATTTAAGTGAAGAGAGAGCAGAAATCAAATATTTAATATTATATTTCTAAGAGCTTTTTAATAACATAATTTTGTAATATGTTTCGAAAATAAATGAAATTAAAGATCCACATTGTGCAGACTCCCAAACAATTTTATGTACAGAAAATAATAAGAAACAGCCTCTAATAAAAGACAATAACTTTTATTAGAATACCAAACGTTTTCTTTTGTTTTTTTTCGCTTTCAATAAAGGGAATGTCACCTTAGAAGGAGCGAGCAACACAACGCGACGCTCGAAAACAATTTTGTTAAAACAATGAACTGTTTTATCCTACGGGGAACAAAAATCTTAATAAATTTAAAGAACAGACGTAAAGCTTCGTAATTTCATTATTTTGATATTAGGGTGCTACAATAACGTGTTGATGGTTTTTTAACGTCGTTGTCGAATCATTTAGCATTTATCCTATTTTAATAACTGTTTAATTTTTTATAATACTTACCGACCCGCTTTGCAAGCGCGTGGGTGTGGGTTCGAACCTGGCATGTATCAATGTGACTTATGTGACTTTTTCAATGTCATATGTACTTTTGAGTAATCTAAGACACTACTGACTAACGGTGAAGGAAAACATCGCAAGGAAACCGAAACTTTTAATAGTCTGAAATCGCCAACATGCTGTAGGTAAGCTAGCGTGCTGCGTGGTGATTAATCGCTTTTATGAAAAGTTCCTGCATTTGGCTAAATTTTACTGTAACTCATTGTGAGCAGAACTCCGATGCAAAAATATCTTGATTGCTTCAGCCCTTGTTTCCAATGATTGTCAACTATATTCAATACAACGCAACTGTTTAACTTCCAAAGAAGAACAAAAAAAATAAATATTATCGCTTATTTTTCAAAATATATTACTTTGGTAAGATCCACATCTACAAATAAGTTCTGATAAAGATTACCTATTTCCTTCGTCGTCAAGATTCATAAATCATCTTCTGTCAAAGTCTCGATATCATAAGTTATCGGAGACATGTTGAGAAATGTCGAATTTTCTAGCAATGGATTGGAGATTATTACCTGAAACAACAAAACATATATTGGTAAATAGTTGATTAGTTTAAGGAATAGGTATGTAGGGATGGAAATTGAAGAAAACTACTATTATGAGTCACCTACGTAAACAGGATTTTTATAAGTCCGACGCGCACGGATTAAAAAAACCATACGGTTTTCCTTCACGAACCTTTGAAAGGACGAGATTCACTCACGCATTGATTACGCTCCCATCAGGTTTTAACTTTCTCATACTGGCACTAAACATAAACTATTAGGTAAGTTGTAGTCGAACGTAAGACTTAAAGTTAGCCTGCGCCGAAGTTACCTTAAAGCTTAAATGAATTTGGGTAACAACTAACAAGTATTGTGTAACTAGAATAAAAATCTTTTTATGACCTTTATGGCTATACAGAACCTCTAGGACAAGATATTAAAGCGTTGAAAACTGCTGACTTACAGAGTACCTATATACAAATTAATCACGCGGATATACTTATACACATCAAAATTGTGCTGATTACCTACGGTTCGATCAAAATTATTCCTGTAATGTCCAGCCCTGACCTATCCTGTGTGTACTAGTACTAGTTTTAATTTTAATAAGTTTGAAATTATTTATTTATTTTAGCCTAATTGTCCCACTGCAGGCAAAGGCAATTTTGAGCTTACTTACTCATAAAAAAATATGTTTCTTTTTATTTTAAATTTAAATTTTATTTGTTCTACATATTTAAATATTTTGATTGAATATTGAATCATTGTTTTTTGACACCGAAAACGCTTATTGCAACAGATTACAAAAAAAAGTTTGTTTTGTTTTTTTTCGACTTTTAGTAACCCGATAGGTAAATTTAGTCATTGGTTATGCATACAAATTGCCTGAGTAATCTATGCTCTTGTCATTCTCATCTTTTAACCATCTCCTTGTAACCTAATAAGGTAGTTAGTTTTGTATAGGATATAGATAGTTTTATTTAGTATTGTTTATTTGTATTTTAAGTTACTTAAATAAACCTTGTAATTATAAGCATACATAGTAGTCATGTGTGCTGATTTCATCAACCCTAAATCCGGTCAACGTTCTTCTTGGTAGTTCTAGTACAACAACAAACTTCTCTTGAACTAACATTAGCAAAAGTGAAGTCGCTGGCGTAATTAGTGTTTCTATTGTCTTTGGAGCCAAGACTGTATTACACTGAGTAATTACAAGGTGAAGACGTAAGCAAGTAAGCACGATGCAAGCAATTTTCATCGCTATAGGTATACAAACCTATAGATTTACCAAACATTTTATCAAATGGCAAAAAATAGAAGATGAGTTTTGGCTACAGTCAACGATTAAATTAAGTCACCATAATGTCCTCTTAATCGTAGTTTAATTGAAGCGGCCAATCTCAACGTACATTCATTATGAACTACGCAGCAAACACTGCACTCTCAGTTCCGTCACTCTTATAATCCAATGGGACTGATTTGAATTGAGACCGATGAGAATTCGAAAAAAGAAGGCACGGAGCAAGTGAATTATAATTTATAATAACTAGCATCTGTACTGTAAAAAAAAAATTACGTGCCGAAGCATAGAAATATTAATCTAATTCTTTCCAATATCTTTGTGCCAAAGCAATCGGCTTGCAAAATTACGAAGCGAAGACGCGACCGACACGCGGACGCGGCGACGACGCGACGTCGGTACAGATTATTTCAAGGAAATTGAATTTTAATACAATCCTGAGTATTTATAAATTCCCAATTATTTTTAGCGGAAGGTTCAAGGTGAAGGTCAATTTTAATTTTAAACTGAATACCCTTGTTTGTTTAAGGTTTGTTTTTTTTTCAGATGGTAGATTATTTTTACCGATTTACGCTTTTTCTAGACACAAGTTATCTTTATAGGATTATAATGTTTTAGTCAACGTCGCATGCTCAAACCCCACCCGGGTCTAACGTCTCCCCAACACTAAGTTATAACCTCCAGAGAACCAGTGAGAGCGAGTGAGAGCATAAACACAAGTGCACTTTCTATTCCCTCAATCTCATAGTCCAATGAAATGTCTAATGGAACACCAATGATATATTCGGAGAGAGAACAAGCTTACAAGCTCTCTGAAGCTCGGTGAATGTTAATATATTCTAAAATATGCACATAACTTACGAAAAGTCTGAGGTCTTGGGTTCAAACCTGAAACCTCTAATTTGCCAGTCAACAGTCATACCATTAGGTTATTACAAAATACGTGGGAAACAATAACACAAATACCAAGTTACCCTATCACCTAAAACTTGAAATCTTATCAAAACTAATTTCCTCTTCAACGGTTCCAAAATCAATTTTCGATTTCTATAACTATCCACGTATATAACTAATACTTTAGTGCCCTTAGCCCGGAGCCTTGTTCAACTTAACCGTGGTTCTCATCAATCATAGCCGTCTAACTCCGTCCCAAGTTGATCCATCGTCTTAAAGGGATCCTCACAAAATGTGTTAGTAGATATGCTTGCCTATATGTCTTCGAAGTGCATATGAGTAAGTTGAACAAAAGTTTGTTATAATCTTTATGATTTGATGTGTCTGTTTTAGTACCTTCTTACACCGGACGCGCATACATCATGAGAGAGAAGCTAACCAGTATCTCGACTCACGAAAACTGTTGTGGTTTGAGTGGTTTACAAACTGATATTGGGCTCGGATCATAATTTCTCACACTGACTATATTTGGCTTACTTCAAAACGACTGAAGTTAAATAGATGGACGCTTCAACGGTACCCTACACACAATCATTCAAAATAGCTTGGTTTGTTTCTGTTTGCTTGCTACGTGAGGCATGGCGCACGAATTTCGCATACACAAGTCAATACTGTCAAGACAAATAGTGCAAGGCCAGGTTAAAGTAGGATCAGAAAATCCAGACTCATCAAATTGCCGTGTCAATATACTGCTTGATAAACATTCAAATGAAACTTTCGATCAGATTTTGGTCGTAATTATACCCTTTTGTATTTTTTTACATAAGCATTATTTAACAGTCGAACTAGCGTATTGAGTAGCTATTTCCTCCACCACACCTGAGTAAATTAGTAAAAGAACAAGCGTTTTGACGCCAACAGAGCGTCGCTGAGCGATTTTTTTTCATTAAAAGCACTTGTAACTTATGTCAGTGACAAATGAATTCGCTGGCTGTGTTAACTGTCAACGATCTTCGAAGCGGCAAACGAGTTCTCGCTAGCAATGTGAACAATCAACAATCAAAATCTTACTATACGTATTTCTCCCAGCTGTACGTTTTCTAGAGAGTGAGATAAGCGCTATACGAGGCCAACGAGATATTGACTACTAGGGTAACGACTTTGGTTTAGTTTTCGATAAAAAATGGCAACATGCTCGCTAGGGACTGAAAAAAAGTCGTACTGACATATGTAGACCTTCAAGTCTTTGGGGAGTAGAGTTGTGACATTGTACCTACATAAGTACAACGGAACAAAAAGTTTGGGTGGCGAGTCGTTTGCCACGAAACCCGCATCATGTGGTTTTGACAACGTTTATGTGAACTGTGAACGCATTTGTTGACGTAGTGTCCGCAAAAACGACTGCGTGTTGCCCAGATCTAAGTTCGATGTTTTCGTCTAACTTGTACCATTTTCATTAGATTTTTTGTACTAATTAAGGCGGTAAACAAACATAAGTCCCACCTGATAAGCGGGCACCATAACCTTTAAACGCTTGCTTGACCACGGATATCATTTTCGCGTTGCCGACCCTGTGCGGTAATATGGAAGGGAAGGAACTGTAAAAACCCGGGATGAGGTCTCCGGTTGTATTTACTGATTGTACGAAATACAATAACTCGAATACGAGAGAGAGAGAGATAGAGAGAGAGAGAGAGAGACGAATACGAATACTGTTATTTTACGCCGATATTTTGTAAGAGGGTGATGCTACCATCAACCGGCCATTTATACATGGCTGTATCTACCACCTATGAAATAAAGGATCTATAAAATACTTATGAAGGATATAATATCACTGCGCCATATGCGCCACGATATTATATCCAATAAAATCTTTCTCACACTCCTACCAACTCTATTTGAATTGCAAATGATAGCTGATTGTAATCGATTTTATCAATTCTTGCCCGCAATATTGTGATATTACAATAATCAAATTAACGTCAAATCCAATAGTAAAACGAGCGAAAATCGAATCAAAGCGATTTCGACAAGTACAGTCGTTGCCAAAGTTGTTTAATCGAACTAATATACCAACTTGACCTTTTTTGATAGGTCTTTTTCAAAATGCCACGCTGCTGTTGTTATGACTGCCTCGCTAGTGTGGTTGCAATCGCGACTACTGAACGCGAGGTTTCGGGTTTGATTTCTAAATCAGAAAAAATATTGTGAGTTTTTCTACCTGGCAATCAAAGTTTGAAAAATTGAACTGTATTATGTCAACATGCTTACTAGGTTTTATCAGACCCATAACTTATTCGAACACATTTGAGTGTTAAACACCTTTTCGTTTTGAAAAATAAATTATTAACAATCAAATGTCATAATAAAAAATGGCGTCATTTTATATGATGTGTTACTTGATTACAATCCCTTCAATGTTGCTGCTGTGTAGCCAGACTGCATAATACATTAACTACTACCTATTGAAACATCTTCTCAGGTTTTTCCTTTAATGATGGTGGCTTAACAATTTTTCGTTTAACAGTTTTCTCAGTTTGTTGCAGTTTACACCACTATTCACTATATTTTTTTATTTATTCATACGTTGTATACAAAGTGAGTTGTTGAATGAAAATCGTAAAAAGTTAACACTCCTTAAAAACTGGTGAGTGAACAAATGGCTACTATTATATTTCGTTCCAAATTCCTTCCTTTACAAAAACGGAAACTGGCATGAAAAACACAGTTTTTAGTTGTTTAGCAAAAAAAACGGTCGTATGGACCGATGGAGGGTTTGCTATGTACAGATTTATAGTTTTATAATAGAGGGATTTTTAAACTCACGAATACGATTTAGCCTAATTCTAGTTACAAATAGTAACTATAAACTAATCTATTCAAAGTAATGTTTAGTTTAAAAGCGATTATATTTTGGCATTGATTGTACTTCATAAATCAATCTTTAATAACGTTACAAGCGCGATCGTTTCGTCGTGCCAAGCCATACTAGCCCCATTTGTTAAATATCCAATTGTTCCCATATAATTATTATCATGATCTGATGATGCACTTCGCAGTTATAGAACGGAACTACCCGTTGGATGATAGCAAACTACTCGTACTGTTCATAAGCAACTTCTGAAAAAGTAGGGGGAGGGGTATGGTTTCCCCTTTTGAATTTAATGTAAGGTGATTTAACCTTATGAAAATAATGGCAATCATGCAAAATGAACTAATAACGTGTTTGTAGGCATTAGATTGTATTTAATTAACAGTTTTTACGCGATTTACCTATTCATTAGAAAATTGTAAACCTAGGAGCTCGAAAGATCAATTTTAATTAATTTATCAGCTTTTGATAAGGATGGCGCTATTTAAGAGGAATGTACTTTCGTGATCCTGAAATATATCTTACTAGCGACCCGCCCCGGCTTCGCACGGTTGCAATATACATAAACCTTCCTTAAGAATCACTCTATCTATTTAAAAAAACCGCATCAAAATCCGTTGCGTAGTTTTAAAGATCTAAGCATACATAGGGACAGACAGACGGCGGATAACGACTTTATTTTATACTGTGTGATAATACGCTCATTTTACTTTACATACCTACTTACACTTAATATATGGCTCGAGCATTTCGCATTCTGAGAAACAAGAGCGAAATTGTGTGCCGAAACCGTTCGACCACGACTTCGGCGTGTGGCGGCGTGGAATAGAAATGTATTGGAAATACTACGAGTCGCCAGCAGCAGCGGCCAGCGGTTTTCAAAGAGAAAAATTCATTAACCG
Organism: Protodeltote pygarga; assembly: GCA_936450705.2. Classification (NCBI taxonomy): domain Eukaryota; kingdom Metazoa; phylum Arthropoda; class Insecta; order Lepidoptera; family Noctuidae; genus Protodeltote; species Protodeltote pygarga. The sequence goes on along the minus strand of OW388249.2, from coordinate 4,238,490 downwards.
CGTCGCTTCGTCGCGCGTCGGTCCAAAGTCGGATAAGCCGAATGCTCCTGTCAGACACCCGCCGTGTACTCAGTGTTAGCGGAGATCATTCGCAAAAATGTGCATAGTCACGTAGGCCGCAAAACCAATTTAAAAGGGAGTGTGTGTTGATTGAAGGTCAATGTCAAACTGGTAAAGGGTATCCAATCGGCTGATTTCTGAATATTGTTTCAATTTCATCTTTTTTATCGTCATTTGTTTGCAAAAAGTTTACCAAGTTATTTTCCTATACTTTCCTTGCATGTAATGAGACAGCTCTTGTCCTATTTTGCTAAACAAGCTTCTTCTTTAAGATATTGTCAGCGGGATGTTCGCTGTTGCGATCGGTATCTAAAAGATACAGAGGGATTCATTTTTAACCAGTAAAATATGAGTAGCGAACTTCTAAAAATACATCATAATTTGTTGATAAAAATTAAACTCAACCATTTTTTACTTAATTTATAATGTGTACACTCAGCTACACATCAAACTATAAATTTCCAGTATAAGCTGACATCTTGTTGTATGAAGAGCCTAAACAATGCAAGGTCAGTTCATCCTGGTACATACTGGTTTTGTATAGCTTGATGTGTTGACGTCTTTACTATAATATTATGTAAAAAAAATATATATATCTACCAAGTGAGTTGATTTCGTCAGGATATACAATTATATGTGAAAATTAATTTGTAATACGTCAGTGTCGTCCTTGGGTTTCTAACTTGCGACCTTTACCTTAGGTATCCAACGGCCAGAGCTATCAATATTTCCTCAATAATGTTTCTTTACAAAATATACATAGTTATTGTGAGAAACAACTCAATTTGTAAGGTCGGAAGGACAATCAACTTAATTCAAACAGATGACACAACCCTTTTTGTCGTAAATTTTGTTTGATCATCGCGTTACGTTAAGGCGTGTCATTGTTTATCAAACAATAAAAAACGAAAATAAAGAACAAAGAGATCGTCAAACTTTAGTTAAGGGTGGGTTTTAATACCAAGAGTAATGACACTATAACAGATGCTTAATTCATGCTTTGTCTTTTCGTTACGTTTTCATGGCTAAACTGCTTTAGCGAATTTGATTTTTTTTTCAGATTTAAACACACCACTGTTTAGCCACCACGATAGCTCAGCTGGTACGAAAATTGTTACTGTACGAAATTTTAATTTTTTTTAAGAACAATAATCGTTGTTATTTTTTACGGTTAGAGTCAGAGGCCCTCCATAATCTCCCTTCCTTAATCTCTTCTCGCCTTCCATAGGAGAGGTACCCTTGTATTGTAAACATCTAAAGGTTACGGTAAGTTACGCCTTAGTAATAGGTATATAAAATAAAAAAGAAATATGATGATTGAATCTAGATACAAATCATAATTATAAGTTAATGGCTTAATTCATTCACGCTAGGTAGGTAAGTGGCTTCATAAATTCGGCATCTAATTTATCTTCTTTCGACAACTGATTAAAAAACCTTAAAAATATTACGCAAGAATTTTAATCACAATTCTCAAATTCCGTAATTAGTAAGGAGCCAATTAATTTCGGCATTAGGTATGTAGGTCTGCCAATTATAGGATCTAGACGTTTTGACGCGAATCTAATACAACGTAACTGGCATAAAACGTAATTAGTACTAAAAGACGGAAAAGGAAGAAAATCCTATAATGTACCTAGCTTATTTAGGCTGATTTATAAATAAAGAAATAAAGGAAGGGGTCTTTCTGCCTCTTCTAGGATGTTTATCGCTTCCTATAAAGTTAGGCAATATACGCGGACAGATTGCTTATCTTTCAGACAATTTGGGTGTCATAAATCTCGCCATTTCGCAGCTTTCTGACGTTTGACATTTTGGGAACGATCGCGTAATAGTTTGTTACTTTACTTAGGCTTTCTCAGTTAAACTAAGAACACTTAGAAGCATTTGTGGTCAGGATGTCAATGTTTTACGATCTCAGAATGCCAGGAGAGGCAGACTTTCGGATGGTTATAAGCTAAATTCATGGCGGACATTCACGCCGGGTGTGACATCACAAAGGTCACAAACTAGCCGCGTTCAACACCCAAGCTGCTTCTGGTGGTAAAAAAAACTTTGACACCTTGTCGTACTCCGGCATGATGTTGGTGACACCTACCTGGGCGACTATACAGACCATCCGTTCTTCAGCTTTGAAGGCATGCTATACCGTAGACCTTAATACCATTTACATGAGCTCGTGGCCAAACGTATGCTTCTTCTTATCGTATGGTTGATGAACAACCTGGTATCAGAGTTTAAACCACCCGTAGGCCTCTGACATGGCTTAACACACCAATAAAAAATCTCTCAGGTGTGCTGGTTTCATCACGATGTTTTCCCTCACTGTTTTAGCAACTGATAATTAATTTTATAATACGCACATAACTTACAAAAAGTCAGAGGTGTGCCGCCTTGGGTTCGCACTCGAGACCACTGATTTGACAGTCAACGGTCATACCACTATGCTATAAGTGCTACTAACCATATGCTGAAAAAGGCAATTATGTATAAAAGAAAGCATTAACACTTTGACTGCCAGACAGCAGACACAATGCAAATTCTATTGTTTGTCGGACACCATGTGTCCGTCATGGCGTTTAAATTGTTAAAAAAAAAGAGATTAAGCGTCCAACAATTTTAGTAATGGAAACAGTCAATTAGCAAACCGAACTCAGTATCGATGAAAACTCATTCAGACCGGACTCAAAGGCAATATGATTCCGGTCTGTTATTTATCCCTATTCAAATGTTTGGTATTCGCCAAGCTTGTAAAGCTATTCATGAGAACGTGTCGGTAATTTGCGATAAATGTTATCTCAGCTCCAGTTAGCTTTGGTTACATAGTTAGCTGATCATTCATCTGTGTGGGCTTGAATACTCGATAACTTTTATTGACAATTAGCTGTCTTCCGCGACTTTGTTCGCAAGTAACTTAATGATGCCATTTATCCCGCATAAATATACAACCTACAATTGGAGTAACGATTAAGCAGTTAATCAATTCATGTTCTGCGCTTGGTGTCACGGGTTCGTTTCCCGCAAGGGACAAATATAAATAAATAGTGATCCACAGATATTGGCTTCAGTCTGGGTGTTTGTGCATGACTGTAAATTGTACCAACAATACAGGAGAAAATCCTAGTGCATTTAAAAAAAATAATTAAACAGTATAAAATAATTAACGAGTATAGTAGGTATACTCGTATACTAGATTTAGAAGAGTATATTTGATACATGCTGGACTTAGCAATACCTTACCTTTAAAAACATTCAATGGTAAGGTACTGATAGTTATCTTAACCCAATCCTATGGAAAATTTTGACTCAAAACTCACCTTCATGCTAACAATAGTTCTGTAACTCTCCTTGTCTTAAACCCGGAGTATAATAGGGTCCGGTCTATTGATACGATTGTCATTATCCAGCAGAGTGTATAATTAGACATCCACCTTACATACGACAGTCTGGCATTGTGCCATAGCTAGGGTCACCACGCTGTAGATAAATTTGTTTAGAAACTAGGGTCCGGCTACTGTAGCCAGAAAACTGAAATATTTTCCGGACGACCGCGACCTTCCAATATGGTGTTGTTTAAAGTTCAAAGGTTGAAAGTACAACTTTGCTTTTAATTCAGAAGTTTTCTTAGGTCATATAGTTTCTAACTTATAATGGAACACCAGGGCTGTTAGTTATAGTTTTCTATAATAAATATTCTAAATACTAGATATCTAAGTACGCAGCCGTGCAGGTTTTAAATTCACACACAAATGGTTCCGTTTTGTACGGACTACGGAACACGTTTCTATTTATTGACACAATTTTTCATAAGTATGGGGAACCCCTTAAATTTTTAAGTTACTTTGTTTATTTGATTAAAATATTTTTATTCATGAAGACCATTAGGCACTTATGAATAGTCATAATTCTAATAGTGTTTATTGTAAGGGTGACTCTAGTTGCCAGTTCCAAGGGCCAGGCCAGGCCAAAACCAAGAATCCCCTAATGGAGAAGAATCTGGCTGCTCAGCTCTCAGCGTGAGAACCAACAAGGCGAGGCACAGCGAGGTGAAGCGAGAGTCTCTTACACATTCTCATGCTCGCGTTACCTTGCCTAACTTTGACATTAAACAGATGCCATAAAATAATTTAATGTAATTGCTAACATTATACCTAGTCTCAATCTGTCAATGTCTGAAACAAAACAATAACAGTTTCAAACCCTACAAATCTAATCTAGCAACCCTATTTATTTAGTTTTAATGTTTAATTAAGTTAGACGTCTTTAAAGTGCAAAGTTTAGAAGCACTTTGGGCACAGCTTGTCTCGTCTTTACAGTTTCAAGTAGATATTTTAACTTTAACTACTTTGAGTTACCTGCAGTGATAGCTCTTTTACTATATAATCTACTATGTATATATATCATTCTATCGAGAGTCGTGATAGCCTAGTGGTTGTGACCGTTGACTGGCAAGTCAGAGGTATCGGGTTCAAACCCAAGGCGCGCACTTCTGACTTTTCGTAAGTTACGTGCGTTTTATAAATTAATTATCACTAACTCCGTGCCTCGGAAAGCACGTAAAGCCGTTGGCCCTGCGCCTGATCTCTCTCCGATCGTGTCGGAAGGCCGTCCCATCGGACCACGAGAGTGAGGGAATAGAGAGTGCACCTGTGTTTGCGCACACACTTGTGCACTATAATATCTCCTGCGTAATTGGCTAATCTCCGTTGAGATTGGCCGCTGTGACCGAAATTCGGTCAGGAGGATATAAATATAATTCTATAATTTACATTTATCATAACATAGACTTAGGTAGGCCTGTATTCTCCAGAGAGGGTAGGCTGAGATGTATACATGTACATATAAGTGTACACAACGCATAAATCTATATTCTTCTATTTTTAGATCCAAAAATGGGGAATTTAAAAATATAATACTTATTTAAGGCCTCTAGTGTCTGTTTAGTATTATTTGAAGTGCACACGCAAGTTATTACGTTACGATATTTGTATGGTCAAGACAATCAGTTCATATTAAAGCCTTAATATCTAAATAATAGTAGTCTGTTAAGAAGTTAGTTTTTAAGTAGCAAAATTAGTAACACACTAGCTGCCCCGCGCGACTTTGTACGCGTAATTATTTTACCTCTACGCTTTTTCTACCCTACCCTACGCTACTCTACCCTACCCTACCATTCTCTACCCCTACCTTACCCTACCCTACCATTCTCTACCCCTACCCTACCCTACGCTACCTCTACCCTACTCTACCTCTACCCTACTCTACTCTACCCCTACCCTACGCTACCCCTACCCTACGCTACCCCTACCCTACGCTACCCCTACCCTACGCTACCCCTACCCTACGCTACCCCTACCCTACGCTACCCCTACCCTACGCTACCCCTACCCTACGCTACCCCTACCCTACTCTACCTCTACCCTACCTATCCTACTCTAGTAGGGAAGGGTAGGAATAGAGGGGTATGGTAGAGGGTATGGGTAGGGTAGGGTAGAGGCAAACCTCTACCCTACCATACTACTAAGGGGTACAATTCCATTTTTTTTTTCTTCGATTCTTCTATTATAGGCGGAGACTAATCCAACAAATCAAAAACCATGAAAATCGGTCCAGCAGTTCTCGAGTATACCTACTATTTTCATCCCATAGCCATTGAATATCGAGATATAAATAAAATAAATAAATAAATAAATAAATATATGTGCATTAGTTATGCCACTTTGATGTCTCTTACTAATACCGAATTTCCTACACTATCATACCCCCCCCCCCTTTCCCCCTAATGGGTAAAGTTTTAAAAAGCTGAAACACGTCTTATTTGTTAACCGAAAAGCTAATTATCAAGTTTAATGACGGATTTTCATAACTACAAACTTTAGTCCCCTTTTATATCTCCCTAGAGGGAAAAAAATCCAAATTTTTTGATGCACGTCTTTTTTATTTTTAGCGAATAAGCTTAATACTCATTTTTACATCTGTAACTTAAAAAATAACGAATCTTCCATACAAACTTTCACCCCCTTTTTTATCCACTCAAGTGTAGATTTAAAAAAAAAACAATGCTCGTCCTTTCATTTATCAACCAAAAAGCTGAATACCAAGTTTCGTACATTTAACGTTAAGAATGACGGATTTACATACAAACTGTTTCCCCCTTTTTTGCCTACTTAGGGGGGGAATTTTAGAAAATCCTTCCTTAGTGCACCCCTACGATACTTAAAGAATATTGTTTCAAAATTTCAAGTCTCTAGGTCCACCGGTTTAGGCTGTGCGTTGTCTGTCAGTCAGTCACGTTACCATTTTATAAGTATAGATTAGAATTAAATTATATTAGGTGCCCAATACAATTATATAACATCGCGAAAATCGACCACCACACCAACCAAAACCCAAGAATATACAATATTATGTACTTACCAAAACTATTTCCATTCATAACAAAGCAAAAGACATTGAAAAATTGGACAAAGTCGATATTGATTGTTATTTAAGAAAAACCAATATTAGTAAGTTTATGAAACAAACACATTCTTTTAAAAAACAATACTGTAAAAGCATGCTTTTAAAGTTATACTAAGGCTCTTACGGAATAACCTTTTTTAATGGAAAAAGGGGGTAAACGAACTGGCGGGTCAAGTGACAAGTAATCACCGCCACCCATAGGCGTCTGCAACACCGAAGCATTGCAGATGCGTTGCCGGCCTTTAAAGGATATTTGGCCTCTGGTTCTCTTCACTGACTTTACTAAACACAACAGTACGAATGTTGTTATTTAACGCCAATAGGCATTCTCTAAAAGGGGGGGTTCTACCCCGGTTGAGCCTCAGGTTTCATGCTAAAACACATAGGTTTCTTATATCTTTCTTAAGTCTGATAGCCTTGTGATATGACCGAATGCCTCTGAAGACCTCTGACTATTCGAAAGTTATGTGCGTATTATAAATTAATTATCACTTACTCCGTGCCACGGAAAGCACTTAAGTCGTTAGCCCTGCGCCTGATCTCTCTCAAATCAGGCGCAGGGCTGCTGCCCTATTTTACTGTCCCATCGGACTATGAGAGTGAGGAAATAGAGAGTGCACCTGTGTTTGCACACACTTGTGCACTAATGTCTCCTGCGTAGTTGGCTAATTTCCGTTGAAATTGGCCGCAGCTGTGACTGAAATTCGGTCAAGAAGACATTATTATTATATGTATCTTTCTCATTTAATTGAGCTGCCGATATTTCTGCGCATTATTATATATTATATATTTTTGCGCAAACGCAATGGTAAGTTCACTCAACCCGCAAACATGCAAAACCGCAGCGTTGAAATTTTAGGAGCTCATTAAAACATCAAGGAAGCTATCCCGTAACTGCCAAAGTATAACAGCCTTGAAATGAAGATATTACACTTTAATCAATGTAATAATATTTGCCATTACGCCCCATCCAAACATTGTTAGTGTGTGTTAGTCATTAAGCTTGCTCAATAAAGCTTACCTCTTGGTGCTATCAATATCGGACGGATTTCCACTGGTTCTGTAAATAAAAAGACCGTGTATATTATATGAAAGTCAACATTAGTTTTCCTTTCTCTTCGTTTTTTGTTGATGCAAGGGACAGTTTATTACTAGGGTACTATTTATTTTCGTTCAAAACAATATAATATGTAAGATATATTATCTAATTTGTGACATAAAATTAGTATAAGGATTATAATTATTTAATAAGAAATAGCTGCTATAATATGTAAAAATAAAACACAAATATATTGGTATATGTATCAGAATATTGGGATCAGGAAATTTAGTAATCGATGTTTTACTCCCTTTCTGTTGACAGATTGGTCTGATATTTGGTACATATTTTTAGTTTTGATGACAAAACCGTTTTATGTAAAAAAAAAATACTTCTATTATTATGAGCTTTAATTAACACGTGGCGCGGTAGAAAAAATAAATACGTAGGAAATCTAAGGGATATAATTGTCCTTAGTTTACGGCTCTAGAATGCTTTAGAATGGCTCTAGTATTTAAGTTTCCTGTTATCCTCATCTTAACCATCGTAAACTAAACATATCACACTAACGACTCAATCCCCTTCAAAAACCGTTTACCGTAATTCAACACCATTGGCATGGGAAACTGTAAGCTGTACATAAGAGTCCATCCATCTTGTGCGTGACACTTCTATGAGTTATGTTGTACCCTTATTTTGAACGCCGAAAAAACCTTTTTTTGCGTATTTCACTTGACGTCTTGATAAAATGTTTTTAGTTTTTGTATGTTGGTAGTTGGCATTTTAAGTTTGACATTGGTGCTAATTCTCTTGCAGTCGGAGGCATCAACTATTCACTCTCTCTCTCTAAACACAGAAGAGTATTACCTAAAGGATGCCTCCGACTGCGTTTGTAAACACTGTGTAAAGTATAATCTATCTATATCCAAAATTGTTTCTATCTTTTTAGCTAGCAGTCGGGATTTAATTTTTTTTTAATTTTATTAACAACAAGTTCTATTCATAGTGTTGATAGCTCAATGTCACATTCTTAGAAAACTACTTAATTTTTTCATCAATATTATTGTATTGATACAATTATTTCAGCCTACTGTGGTTATTTTATCTTTCTTTCGTCTAGTTAAAACATTTTAAAACTACTTACATAATTAATATAGTCTCAAACTTTCGCGAACACTCAACATAATGAAACAACTTTTTCAGGCAGTCTGCCTGCGACCACGAGTGCTGCAAAGTACTCGAAACGTCAGGATTGTATTATCAAAATAAAAACGCGAATTATATCCGTTTAAAAAGTTGTTTCATTACTTACATAATTTTTGAGACACCTAAAACAAATATTTAAATAGAGCTCAAACAATATTCGTAGCTCCTTGTGCCCGTATATGGTCGCGACAGGCCGCCAACAAAATTGAATGATTGATCGACCAAACTAGCCGGTAGACCGTACTTGAGGCTATTTTTGAGGAAATTTAACGGTTGTCCTTGTCAATATCACTGTGGTGGTCCTTTGATATTACATTGACAACAGTACTTGCATGTATTAGTAGACCACATTTCCCTTTTCCGACTCAAAAGGAACAGTACAGGAATTATAGAAAGTAATTGCCGTAAGTCCACAACTATGAATATTTATTGGTGGTAAAATTACTTGTGTTCTAAAAGCAATTTTTATAAGTTATTTAAAACAGCATTGATAAAAAAAACTGTAAATAAGTGTACATAACCACTCAAGTTTTTTAATTAAGTAAGAATCTAACTCAAGTCTACATTAGTCCTAGCAGTGTAGTGTACAAATTTCATCACCTCAAGCGTTCGCTGTAATCATAAAAACTCCAATATCTTCATGACGTATAAACTATTCTACTGTACAGTCAGCTAAGGAGTACTAGTCATGGTTGTGGTTTTTTCCAAATGTTATCAATTTTATTTAATTTTAGTACGGTTACATTTTATGAAAAGATATTTCTGAAATCTAAGTAATACCAAATGTAAACAATTTTACATAACCACATGCAAAATTCTACAAAAAAAAAAACTCATCCTTACTAGCGGCCCGCGAACCCTCCTTAACTAACTCCTTTACCGATTGTACATTACAAAATCATTCTGCTCTGTGGACATCCAGATCTCACCCCTACCGCGGCTTGAATGGGCCTAGAATTCTATTCTCAGCATGGATAAAGATTTATAGACGGATCATATCAGTTGGTTCTAATCTTTGCAATTATAAAGTTAGATGGGGGTTCAATCTTATCATGACACTTAGGCCTTCGTTCGAATTGTCTTTAATAATTATTCAACATTTTCTTTGTATAAAAACAGTATTTCCTAGGTAATTCAACTTTCTAAGTTCATAGACAAATGACTAGTGCAATTTTTTGGCGTACCTAATAGCTGTCAATAAGAAAGAAAAAAATAAAATAATCGTTTAAAATATACTGTATATAATACGACAACTATGACGTCACAAAATCGTACAGTAATGCATGAAACTTTTTATCCTGCTCCGAAGTTTTTATCCACGCGAGTAAAACCTCGGGTAAAAGCTTTTTGCTTTATTAATAATAATAATTAACATAATGTTGGCTCGATTTTTATAAAAACTACATCAAAATGCACTAACTTATACTGTAGTGCCTGAAAACTGTTCAGTATTCATACATTTATGTATCGACTGCTGATGTTATGCGAAGCTGACCTTGCATAGGAAAATTGGTCTTGTCTATGCATACTCGTAGAGTCAGCGTTTTCCTGCTTTGAGAGGGGTTAAACGAATATTCGTGAATAGGAGACATATTTCAGTGGGAACATAGGTAGATACTAGGTAATAGTAAAAGCTAAAGCGGTCCATTATGCAGTACAATGCGCGATGAAAAACAACAGTAAATACTCGTAGGCTCAACTTACGTCGTCGATTAATATTAACAAAGATGAGGATTTAATGGGTGGAAATTAAAATTTCGCAGTTACATTTCCACCAAAAATTTGATGCGCCAACAAAATATCCTGCGCATGTATTTCAAATATATTTTTTAAAATTTATTGTTAGGTATGTAAACTAACTATTTTAACTATAAATTTTTAACTTTAAAATCCCACGGCGTTTTTTCTAAAAGCACTCTCGATTAGGTCACCTATCAAATAAATAAAAAACTAAATCAAAATCGGTCCATTCGTTTAGGAGCTACGAATGGACCGATACGTCTTTAAGTATGTCACAGACATACTTAAAAACATACAGATACACAGGGATACGTTAAACTTATAACATCCCCCTTTTTGTGTCGGGGGTTAAAAATATTAGATGCCCAATTACAACAGATTTTTTAAGGCTTATCAAGGACGCTTAAATATAAATAAATTTCCTATTTTTGGGTGTAACAATAGATAATATTAGAACGCATTTCTTTTTTTTGTGATATTACGGGCTTTACTGACGAAATAGATGTTAGAAATATATTTTAAGGGGAGAATAATCGAGATAAATATTCCTTAAAAGTAATCATTTTCATGTTCAAAGGACTTGTAGGTTTTTTAGTATTTTAAGTTATAAATACTAATTTGGCAACTCTAGCTCTTAATAGCTCGAATTGAGAATAGTCTAATTTCTTTATGTAATAATATTGAACCGTATTGCAGCACAACTGAAACGAAATATGCCAGACAATTTAAAATTCTCTCCCATTAATCCACTTGCCTCGTCAGTGGAAAATTACCTTTACAGACTTACGTCGCGTCTCGGTCGAATCTAATCTAATCACTGTCGTTTTTCATCGAACAACGTGCGTGACTTTGGCAGGACGTACAGGCATAATGGCCTGTACTTGGCTGTCTCGCATTTAGCGTCTGCTAATTAGGTCTCAAAATTTAATCCGTCTTTTGATGCTTGAGGCTTATCTAGAAGTCACATGAGCCATCTGTGAGACACATAGGTATTATATCTACATTTGAAAAGCACTAGAGACTATAATTGCTTTAGATTTTATTTTTTGGTTTCAGCTGAATGTTGTTATTTTCGTATTTCCTTGTGTCGTTTTTTTTAAGTCTTTTTATTAAATATTTGTATGTGTAGTAAAAATATAACCTTGAGAAGCACAAGTACCTTCAAAAAATAAAAATAGAAACAACCCCGTCTTGATAACGTGTAGAGTCTTAAGGATATCAACTCTAAGATTTACAAACCACACGACCCTTTTGGTACTTAGAAATGTTGAATATCTTTAATCTTATATGGGGTCATATCTTAAAGGATTAGGTAGAGTTATCTGTTCAAAGATTCTGAATCAAACCATGAATCCGCTTAATCAACTTGGACTTTTAAGATGCGAGACCTATCATCTTAAATGTAGCTCGCTAGTAGCCGTTGGAGTACGGAACCAATACAAAATCATTAATCTCAATCTCAATCAATAAAGCATATAGTAGACTAGGATAAAGATTCCGAATCGTATCATAAACATCGAACATATTAAATTTTTAAGATGCAAGAGTAATTTTAAGACTCGACTGCTAGTAGCTGTTTGAATTCAGAACCAATACGAAATCAAGTAAAGCGTGTAGTAGACTAGGATAAAGATTCCGAATCGTACATAAACCCTCGTAAAGAGACTCTACCGCTAATAGCTGTGTGCAGAACCCATACAAAATTGAGTAAAGACTAGACTACGATAAACAAAAGATGACATAAGATAATGAGAGGATTATTTTGTGATACAATAATATTTGAAATAAATATTTTTACCTGCCTTGTTGTTTTTAAGACATTAGGAGTCATTTTTTGAAAAAGAGAAAGAAAGAAAGAAATCATTTATTACACGCAATATTGCGCAAGGCGCTACATAATAAAAGTATTTATGAAGTAAAAATAAAAACAAACACACAAAAAAAAGAACTAAAAAAACAAACTATGCCCAATATTACCCACAGGCACAAGCCGCAGAGACCTAAAATCGAAAACATAATTTAAAAAAATAACTAGTCTGTGTCTATGGGCAAAAATGGCGACCTCCAGTGAAAACAAACAAATTTTTGAATTGTCTCTATTTGGGATAGAACCCAATGTGCGGTTAAAGGATTTCTGAAAATCGTTTAATCAAGATCTAGTTAACCTAACTTATAAACTGAAGCTAAAGTTATTAGGTATTCCAATCAACTAGAGGTTATGTCGTTAGCTGCTTGTAAGTTAATTACGTCCATCCATCTGTGACATTACGCTGAAGCCTCTACATAGGTAATATTACAGATGGTTTCATGTTGACGGTTATTGGGTCTAAATATAAATAGGTCTGCATTTCTAATGGTAACATATAGCACTGATAGCCTAGTGGTATGACCGTCGACTGACAAGTCAGAGGTCTCGAGTTCGATCCCAAGGCGCGCACCTCTGACTTTTCGTAAGTTATGTCCATATTATAAATTAATTACCAGTTGCTAAAAAGGTGAGGGAAAACATCGTGAGAAAACCAGCACACCTGAGAGATTTTTCAATGGTGTGTAAAGCCATGTCAGAGGCCTACGGGCGGTTTAAACTCTGACACCGGGTTGTTCATCAACTACACGATAAGAAAAAGAAGAATGTTAAAATATCAGTTTAAGTAGGTTTTAGTACCTTTTTCTTTAGTTCTTGGTGAAGCATGTAAGTATATAATGCAATAAGCATGTAGAACCGTATAGAAATGCATGTGACTTAAAGGGATATGACATGGAGGCAGTCGCATGCTTGCATGTTTGCAATGTTTTAATGCAAACCAAATTATTTAAAAATATCTTTCTCCACAACCATAATACAGTTCTTTTTTAAACAAACCATTAGGCTGTCTGTCCACCAAAGCGGGGAGGAGCTGAGAGGAAATGTGTTTTTATACAATTGACAGCTCCGTTCCTCTTCGGTCCAGTGGACAGGCAGCCAAAATTCACAAAACGTTCATCTAAATATTTTTTTACTTACATTTCTTTTGTGAATAAAAACCAATCTTTTAAAATGCATTCAACAGTTTCAAAAGCGAAAATCTAACTCCATTTCGAAGAAAGATTTATTTTTAATCGTCAATCATTCATTTTCATTCAGCCGTCGTGAAAACGTTTGAGTAACTGGGTATTGTTCGCGAAACGATCCAGATTTACTCGGACCTAAAGACCTCCGACCTCCCTCCGGTTCAGTTACCGCAAACTATAAAATATTTCCCTTGACATATTGTTGGCAACGACCGCAGATATTTTAGTGCCTATTTGAATTTACTCGTAAAAGGTATGTAGATTAAACATAGGATTGTTTAGTTATTTTTAACCGACTTCAAAAAGGAGGTGTTTTATACAAGGTTATTTGTAAAATACCATTATCTTTAAAATCATCATCATTATGAACAACTTTTACTATGGGACCAACCCTGAGATCGCAAAAAAAAATCAACTGTTCCATACATTTTGTTGAGTCATGTGAACATAAATGTATGGAACTGCAGTTTTTTTTTCTTCTCTCTCTTTCTCTTCAGGTTCTTAGAAACGAAACTCTTCACCGCTTCGGATACTTTTCAATAAAACTTCCGTTTCAAATAATAAATAAGTCTTCGAAGAGCTTTATAAAACGACTAGAGACCTTCAACGAGAGATAAAATAAAACTGTTCTGACTAGTTCAATATGTTCATGCTTCAATAACAAAATTTTATTGTGGGTAGGTATAAATTGTCAACAGTATTTTACGCTACACTGTCTTGCCTTTATTTGCGTTATACTAGTATGTAGTATGCTAATATACAGTATGTAGTATGTGTGTATACATATTATGTATTTTTAGAGTATGCTAATATATTACTAGTACTTCTACCCAGTGACGTAATTAGCTTTTGATCCGCCCGATGCAAGCTTCTATACATGACCAAAATATGGTCCTAGTTTAATTATTTCTGTGCCCATCTAAGATCTTCGCCCTTTGCCTGGGCTTAACTGCCCTAGTTACGGGAATGCTTCCACCTGATATAAAGTAGGTATAAAAACATCAAATCTAAGAAGAAAATAATTTAAGCACCCAGAAAACCAAACTACAACCATAATAACAACAATGATATCAATCAGCTGAAAGCTGTACCAAATAAGTTGAAAAATATAAAAGAAATTGACGGGTAACTAGTTAATATACCATATTCATTTACATAAATAAAAGCTTTCAAATGTATTTTGTTATTATTTAATTTAATATAAAAAATAAGGTAACTATTACTTATAGCTATAAGAAATCTAATTTGTATTAAGTTAACTGTAACTTATAAATTAGTTGATAGCTAAACTCACAGGATAGTATCCAACACTAACTAACTTAAAGGAAAGTAACTACTGCTACATAATAGTTAAGATATTTACAGGCAGTATAAGAATAAATAAGCCTCCCAGCTATCAACAACTAAAGGAAACCAAAGTGCTCGTACAAACAATGAAGTACCCAGCGAATTGGATTAGTTCGGAATAAAATTGGGACGAAAGCTAGGATATTGGATTGCGTACCTACCTAACTTGCTACGGAGAAAATAAAAACAAATAAACTGGCCTATAACAGTCCCAATGCAGGGCAAAAACCTCTTCTTATAAAAAGAAGTATCGAGCATTAATCACCACGCTAGCTCACTGCGTGTTGGTGATTTCTTTCAGACCATTAAATCAAAATTTCCTCGCAATGTTCTTCTTCGCCCTTAGTCAATGGTGTCTTAGATTAACTGTGAAAAAATCACATTGGTACATGCCAAGTTCGAAGCTACATCCACGTACAAACCAATTCGCCACCACGAAGTAAAAAGCATTTTTTTATTATATTGAAATGGCTGATGACCACGGACCTAGTCACCACGCATAATATTTGAAATTATACAACGCATTACATAAGCAATTCCAATAAAAACTAATTACAAGAATTTCACAATACAATCTGTATTTCGCCTCATGTGCTCAATTAAAACGACTTTTATAGGATTAACACTCCATTCATTCATTAAATATTTAAAACATTCAATTTTATACGAGTCGAAGCGAAAAGTGTTATACTAAAAAGCTTTTATTTTCCCCAAAATGGCGCGGGCGGCGTGAAACGGCAGTAAATCAAACCGTTACTCTTATCTTTAACTGTGTGCCGAAAACGTCGGCCAGGAAACATTCGATTAAAATCATGTCTTCAAAATGACAGCAATAGGAACACCTGAAAGGGTTAAATTTAAAATCGAATATAAAAAGCAAATTAAAAATAGACAATTTTTTTTTCTGCTGGTAGTTAATTACCATAATTCTCACTTATCGATAAAAAGAGTTAAAAAATAGTTCGCTGGTGGTACAGCCATCTGCAAGAATGGGCAGAAAAATCTGTTTTTTCCAATTATCAAGACTTAGGTGAATGAAAAACGGGACAGGGAAGGAAAATCGAGACCCCTTATTAATCCCTTTATTAATTTAATCACTTAATTAGGTCAATTTCATTACTCAATTAGGGTTGCTATTTTTTTTAAGTAGGTACTGATTATTATTAGGTACCCATTACGCTAAATCGGTTACTTAGATGAAAAAGCGGGACTTTAGACGTCCCAGGGTGCCGGCGGCACATTTCCTGACTTCGTGAGAGGGCTGAAAAGTGGGACATCCAGTCAAAGTTGCCAGTTGCCACCTGGCAACACTAGTAGTAACACCTTCTTACAGAATATGGGAGCAAAATAACACTGAAGCCTAATCCCACCTCCTTCCATAAATTGCGTAAAAAATATCTCTAATATTGTCTATAACAGGGCTTCCGAAACTGTGGCGACGCCCTGGGGCGCCGCGGCGGCATTACCCCAGGGGCGCCGATAAGCGATCCACACAGATTACCTGTCTTTAACGATACGACCGAGTCGCGTAAATAAGCGCTGACATTGGCATTCTGATCTTAGTTTCTAATAAAAATTATAAATATTATTTGGAGTTTTTTTCATAACTTATTTACTGGTAACATTGTTTGGCTAAAGGGGGGGGGAGCGTCGCAAAGAAACGGGCGTAAAACTCCCAAGGGCGTCACACTAAAAATAAGTTGGGGAAGCCCTGGTCTATAGGTTTAACGCCAACCTATTACCATCAAGATGACCGTATGCTTGTTGGCCATCTTAGTAGTTTTTTTTTAATAAGTGATAAGTTAGTATTTTTTTAATAAAAGCCTATTTATTCTAAAGATCTGTATTCCAGGCATGTAGTTTTCTACAGGAAGTTTTCCTTTCCGGTTTTGATGAACGCTATAAATTTCTACGCACGTTATGATCCCGAGCAGTTAGACGTACGTGCTAGGTATAAAATTCATAGATCAATTGTTACGTCATTAAGTTCAAATTTAAATTGAATAGGAAGGAACGAGAATTTTTGGTCTCAAATATTGTAAAATGAACTCTATTTTGATTTCTTAACGTACAACGTCCAATCTTTAATCTTCTTAATTCTGGGTTTCACTTCTCGAGCATCTCACACTACTCGGTTTGGTTTTGGAATTCTGTACTTTACATACGTAGAAATAAAGTACAATATGTGATGTACCTCTATGCTCAGCAATTCTCCTTGTTTCTTTCTCCTTAATTTATAAATATTTTTATTCAAATAAAATAGACATATTAAAGTAAAATTTCGTCTCACTTTAGGCTGTAAAGGCAAAAAGTTCAAAGTACACCGGAATCATCCGAAAACACTTTTGTGAGATTATAGATCCCAGTTAAAGAAAATGAGGATCTTTTGTGGAAGACCCTTATTTTCTCGACGAGTATTCTTTTTGTCTGCTGTCTATAGAAATCAAGGTATTGTGATTATTTTTGTACTGAGTTCTTGTTTCATACGTAATGTTGTGTTTAATACGTAAGGATCATCATCTTTATAAAATAGATATTTAGCTTAAAATAATATATTTCAAGTAAATAGTTAGTTAACATATTGAATACTGCTGACAGAGAAAAAATTAAATGAGTCCATTTATATTTGGCTCCTCGCAATAAACATCAAAACATGACATTCTTACATTAAGGAATTTTAAAAAATGAAATAAAAACAACAGTAAAATATACATAATTATGATTTAACTTATAACCTAAACTACTCCTCTGTTTTCAGGTGCAGAAATAGGTAATAGAAAAACCTTTAGAAATAGGTATCAATATCAATCAATCTAATCAATAATAATCAATCAATCTAATCAATCTTTCATAGGTATCAATTTGAAAAATCCGGGACAAGAAGGTCTTGAAAAGACTTTTAACTGAAAGTTCAAAGAAATGTTTTAAATGGTACTACGATTTTAGCAAAAAAGTACGTCTTAATTTTATTGCAAGTCACTCGTTATTCAGCTAAATTACTTCTCGTAAGCTAAATGGTACTTACTACTTACTTGTTAGAAACCACCGCGTTAATGACTTCGTAAACATATAGGTACCTACATAATTATGCATGCTGAATACCACAAATAAATACCTTATTTATCACGGTAAACGCTTTCACGTATGAAAAGGCATTAAAGGCAACGTGGAGGCATTCAGTGACAGATTTATAACTCCTAAAAGCGGTACACGTAGATATTAACACATACTTCTAACAAGTATGGCCGTAAATACTTTGGGAAACTGTCATTTTAGATTCGCCCTGTTTTCAACGATAAAATTTGGAAAGTTTATTTCTGATAAAGTTATAATTGTGCAGAGTTTGGTCTACGGGGCCTTAAATCTAATCATACAAAGTTTTCATTCGATAAGATACTTCTTATCGAAAGTGCACGATGATATTTCCGAAAGTTAGGCATTTGCCTACATATTGGTACGGTTTACCTCAGGCATTTAATAAAATAGGAAATATTCTTATAAGAAAATACCTACTATAATTGTCTACTAACCTCACATAATGTCCTCCTGACCGAATTTCGTTCACAGCTACAGCAGCCAATCTCAACGGAGATTAGACAGTTGGCTAATCTAATAATGCGTAGTTACGCAGGAGATAAGTCAACGGTCATACCACTAGGCTGTCACGTCTCTATTTTTTCCTGTTTCGCGGATGTGAAAACATATTAATAAACAATGCACACTTCCAAACTAAAACAAATATCTGTCAATCGCACAAATATTTTGTCCGTCTGGAAATCGAACCCGCGACAGAAGGCTTAGCTTAACCGCTATGCTAATCACGTCGCCACCAGATTGATGACGTAAAAGAAAATTCCAATTACAAATCTCTCACCAAATGTTGCACTTATAAATATTAAAGCAAAGATATAATAGGTGTAATATTTTTTTACATTTTATTTTTCTTAAAAGGACTCCTGAAATGAGACGTCTTGGTACTTATTTAAATATTCTTTAATTTCAAAAGAGCGTTCCGTCTTTTCCGCTTTCAGCTCGTTTCCGCTTTAGATGGCAGTCGAATTGAGTAGTGGCTTCACTTTTACCCTTGGGACTAGATGCTAGAATGTTGTATTGTACACTAAAATGAAGCAAATTGTCAGAAACATAAAATTGTTTAGATATGATTTTTTTAGGATTTCTCGCGTGGAAATGGAGGTTTCCGTCATCATAGGTTTTTAGTAACTAAAAGTTTACTGCTGACGACTAAAAAAAACAGTTTTGTTTCATTTCTGGGCCTAAATACTACACATTACACTACACTTTTTTCTTTAAAAAAAAAGACCTAAACACTACGAACAGGGTTTTTCACACGACAAAAAAAGGTCTAAACACGAGAGGGATCGATGACCGACTAAAAATGTTTTTCTTATTTTCTTTATTGTTTGCTGCGGGAGTTCAAGAAAAAGATCATTAAAAGAAATATAATTCATCGCTTCAAACTGTAATAAAACTAAAATACTTAGAATAAACTTCTGTTCAAAGAACTTGATTCTATCGGAACCTTTTCCAGGAATGTATAGATCGAGTTCTGAAAATTTTAACTAGATCGAGGCTTTCCAACTTACTTATATAATATTAACAAAAATTCAACAAAGAAAGAAAGAAAAACCATTTATTCCCTTTTGTGAGTATAATAACAATAATTATAATTTATCATACTTTTAAACAACATTAATGTACGTACTATTTTAAAATGTCAACATATTTTATCGCCAGAAATTGGGATTCAAAGAATGGTTAATTTATTATGACATCGATCGATCTGAATTTGACAAAATTTAAAATCCATGTATATTACCACACACATGACTCAACAAAATGAATGGAAAAGCTGTTTTTTTTTTTAAAGTAAGTAAAAGTACAAGTTGTTCATAATTTAATGTTTAATGTTTAATGACCCTTTTAAAGGATGCTGGTGTTTTACAAGTAACCCTGTATATATGACATTGCAAAATGGACCCCACATCCTAATAAAAATGTAGAAGCCTTGGATCCTCTAACGAATTTCGAACAAATTGCTTTCCGAACCGGATACGAACTGTCTAACAGGGAAGTAGGTATTCTGATGCAATGAACCGTCTCCACTTTCGCGTTTATTGTGTCTTCGAGGTAGTGTACGACAAAGTTACGTAATGTCAGAGAGCTAATGGTCTGTTATGTACACACGATCGATTTAGTGCAATCTAATTGATTGTAGTCAAGCGTTGGAAAGTCATATCAATACAAATGTAGTAGGTTCACAATTATACATTTTCCCCGAAAATTGACAGAAGTTTACATTTTCAGTGAGTAACGATTTTCAGTTTTATTTAGATGAATTGAAGCCGAATATACTAAACAATTTAATATCAACATCCCAAGAAATGAACTTGAAATGAACGTAGTAGAATCAAACCTACAGTATGTCCCACCGCGCACCGATGTCAAAGACTGTGAAGTTAGCTGCGGGTGGGATTTGCGATACTCGCGTTTATGAATTCCTACATGCATAATAGTATGTGGGATGCTTTTTGGGCTCTTTATTTGAACTCGGTTATTAAACAATAACGGAACGGAATAACGGAATTAACGTTTAACGATACGGATTATTCCGTTATTCCGTTATCACGATTATAATAATCGTGATAAAAATACTTTTTATCACGATTATTCCGTAAAAGCTGTCGTTCGCATCTAATTTCACAGCTTTTGAAATCGGTGACGTGTAATATAATAAGCATTACGCACCCAAAATTAAAATAGGAGGATACAAAATGTCTACACACCAAAGCCTAGCGTAAAGCGGATAGGCGCGAGCCGTGGGGGGTTAGCTAGGCTTTACAAGGTTGCAAGCCGCATTATCTGCGCATACCGTCTGCAGTTGCTTATTGCCAATAAAGACTGGTAACTGAGCGCAAACGAAGCCACGGCGAAGAAAAGAATGCCGCCAGTAGCCCGCGAAGGTACAAGCTACCGATGCCAGTGGGGTTGTTTCTAGGTAATAAAGACACCAGATTGTGCCGACGGACGCGGCCGAAGACCTTGGTGTGTTGACACCAAATAAGACATCAATATTCCTATTGTATATTATACCTTAATATATAATAAACCACACTTACATAATTATATAAACGGCATTTGTTCTGTAGACATTGTACATAAAGTTACAATTTAGAATTTCACGAGCAATTTAGTGTAGGTACCCGAATCTCAAGAACCTTGCTGCCTTTGATACGCAAAAGTAATATGCGGGCTTGAATTAATTACATCAATAAATGTCAGGTAGGATCTTAGCGAAGGTGTTTATAGAATTAATTTTGCTACAAATTGTTTCACATTTTCAAACAGTCATACATTCTGGTATAGCAATGAAATGGTATTCATTAAAGGGTGTTAATGAATTTACATCATAAAATACTGTCTTCATTTCCGTTTCTCGCGTTTTCATAATTATAGACGACGTTCTGTTTTCCTGGTTCATTCATATTTGAGGTACGACACGACCTACAAATGCAAACGTTCAAAGCATATTTCTGGAGCATGGTGTGTATCTGAAACGTGGACAAAGACAAAAGGATATTATGAAAAGATTCATCATTCATCATTTTTTTTCGTCCCGACGTTATGTATGCTGTATGTTATGTACTCGTACATATGCTATGTTCTTTCTGTTTTGCTTTATTTTTTTCTTGTTTGTGTATATATTATGAGGATGGGCAGCAGCATCCTTCTGTGTAACAGCAATCATCTGCTACGCTGATATGATAATGATGATGTATGTATTGTGTATGAATCTCTGCCCAGAGGGTATAAACCTTTTTTCTTTCTTCCTTTTCATCATGATTATCAGCCAGTATTAGTCCACTGCTGAACGTAGGCCTCTCCCAATGCGCGCCACTATTGTACACTCATTGGAGGTATTTGCCCATAATCGCCACGTTGAGCAAGTGGGTTGGTGATCACAGTAGCAATACAGACACTCAAGTAATTACCTGTTGCCTTTATTATATTTACATATCGAGCAAAAAACGGCAAAAAAAATCACGTTTGTTGTATGGGAGCCCCACCTAAATATTTATTGTATTCTAATTTTAGTATTTGTTGTTATTAGCTGCAACAGAATTACATCACCTGTAAAAATTTCAACGGTCTAGCTATCACGGTTCATAAGCCAGCACCAGCACTGCTACTAAAGCCTGATACCAGACGGAAAGCGGAGTCTAAGGAATAGGGTCACGTTTTTACTGTTTAGGTACGGAACTTTAAAAACGTCTCTAACTCAGTCCTAAACTAAATAAGTTCAGATACGACACTCCTTACTATACAGTCCTTAACTAACATGCATACACATGTCGCTCTGATGACATTATTTCCGTTTGGTAATTGCGTTCAATCGGATTGATCAAACATGCCCAGTCAAGTGCTTGTTTGTTTGTCTGTTAATAGCCCCATATGTGTTTAGGTAACACATTTACAGTGCTGGTAGGTACAAAACTAGTTTAATTACTATGTTTGGATGGATTGCTTTGATCTTTGTGATGTGTTTAAATGAATGAGCAGGTAATGCGTATAAGATATTTTTTCTGATGTTTTAGTGAAAAATCAAATCTCATTTAGTTAGCTGCTTGCAGTGGAAGCCAGAAAGCGTTCAATTATAATTTGACATAATGAAGGAGGTCGAATCAAAACAAAGAACTTTTAGTTTTTTCAGTTTTGATATTGAATATCGTACGTATCCCTTTGGATCAGACAGGCAGTCGATCCGTAGTAAACTGATATTCAGCCGCCTCTGTTTAGATTAGAAGCCAACAAAAGTTAAAGTTTGGAAATAATGAGGCTAGGATAATGATTTTAAGTTTTGATATTCAATTTTTTATTTATTTATTTATTTATACTTTATGCACACAAAATGTACAGAGGTGGACTTAATGCCGTAAGCATTTTGTACCAGTCAACCTTTGGGTGATGCAGAGTCTAGAACATGGTAGATGCATATTTTTCGTATGGATTGATTTTATATTAAAGAATTATAAGCATGAGTACATTTTAAACTAACCGTTTGAGGTTACAAACGTAACTTTATATTATGTTGTAAAGAGTTATAATGTCACCAGATACACTCTCATTAGTGCTTTAATATATATTAAAAATAAACACATTTTGAATATTCTATTTTAACTGATATACCTACAGTAAAAGCGATATCGCTCCAAACTTTATTATTATTTAAACAAAATTAGAACTTACTAGCTTTTGCCCGTGGCTTTGCTCGCGTTAATTCAGAACACGTGGCGCCATCTATCATCATAAAAACGTTAGTAGAACAGTACTTTTTTTGGAGTGATAAGTACCCTATATACCGTTTCTGTACATCTGACAACGTGTAGGCAAAATTTCAAGATGAACAGTTAGTGGTTTAGGCGTGAAAAGGTAACAAACTTATTTTCTCATTTATGACATTAGTTACGAGACCCTTTCGATTTTCAACCCTTCAATTCAACAATATCTATTTACGCGTTCAAAGAGAATATCGCGTGCAAATGTAGTAGATAAACTCATGGATGTTATTGCGCTGATACATTTGATGGTAGATTATATTATCTATCTTATCTAGGAGTTATCAAGAACATGGAGCACTTTAGTTTGTACTGATTGGAATGTTTATTTTCATATATTATGTGAAAGCTGTACAAGCATTTCTGCCTAAACAAGTGTTATGGCTGTCGGATTGCCAAGTCATAGGTCTCAATGGTCGCAGGTTAGAAATCCAGGCTCACGCACCTCTGACTTTTGAAAGTCATAGGTCGAAGATAAAATACTCAGGCACCTCTGACTTTTCAGGGTTAGGTTACGTTTTGGAAATTAATTATCATTTGCTAAAACGGTGAAGGCAAACATTGTGAGGAAACCAGCAAACCTGACAGATTTTTCAAAGGTTTAAACTCTGACACCAGGTTGTTCATCAACCATACGATAAAGAAGAAAGAAGACTATCCGACTACGAAGCCAAAAATAACAGATTTGGACCCAAGACACCTGACTTTTCTAAATACATAATATAAAAATCTGCTTACGTTGTTCTACTACTAGGCAAATGCCTTCTGTCTCAAATTAAGGTGACATTGATGTTTTTGGGGGTGGCGCGTCTACAAGGCTTACAACTCAAATAGCCTATTGGTATTTATTCTGTCAATTATGAATAGGCATCTGTCAACCTATGCGTTTGAGAGCACTATAAAAGTAGCTTCTGATAAAACAACTGATCTGAAGTCCCTTGTCGTTTGTCGTATCGATAACTTGCCATCCAAGATCGATGTGTAGTCTACTCATTAAAAGATATTACCAGCTGTCGCCGCACACGAAAGTGACAATCACCACAATCTAGCAGTTATGAGTCACAATCCGCAAAAGGAAATACATCCTCAAGTCATCGCGTTACCCGGTTATATACTACCTATTCTTGCGGTCACGGACTGCTTGTTGGCAACGAAGGCCTTGGTTGCCAAACGCCACCACGCGTCTGGACTAATGAAGCCTCTACCTGTACCTTTTCATTAATCGAAAAGTGATTACGGGTTAATCTGGCATCTTTTGTGCCCCAAACTAAATTCAATTAACGCTAAGAATAGTTGTATCATGAACAATAACGGGCCAACACAACAGTTAATGGTTTCTCAGTTATATAAGGTTTAATTTAACTTCATTACGCACATTACTGCCTTGAAATAACAAAGGTTTGTAGGTATTTAGAGAAATATCGTAGCACATTCCAGTCTATTATGAAGGTACAGAATTTATCGATAGTAGAATAAGCTCTAGTGAAGTTTCTTAGACGTTTGGAGAATCAATTTGTTTTGCATTCTCGTTTTTTAGTTTATTATTGTTTTTATTTTTATTCCATTTTTAGCAGTTTCCCACCACTCCATCTTGAAGTTATAGTCTGTTTTACAGTGTCGTCCAGACCCGTTCCTAGATAAGTTTCACTGAACATCATACCGGAACACGACTAAGTCACTTAGCGGCAACTTTTTGCTGCCCAAGTGATAACCAGCAACGAGTCTACGGCCAAAGCCTTCCACCAAAAGCAGCTTGGTTGTTGATCACTGCCAGTGTATTACCCTTGTCCTATCATCGACTTTTGCTAACGCAGAAAGAGACATTGGTGCTATTCTTTCCCTATAACCACATATTAACCAAGGACAATATCGGACTCCATCCTGCTACTGAAACTTTCCTAAGATTTGCGATTTTTCTGATATTTTTTTTTTTATTTTGGATCATAATATTATATATTTTAGGGCCCTTTTAATAAAGTCAATTGATTTTTTTTGGAGTGGTTTATTTTATTTGGTGCCAAGGCTTAGAGTCTTAAAAATATTTTTGGTGGTCTAAATTATACCCCTTTCCTAACTGCAAAATCCTGTAACACTTTGATTGATTCGAGAATGACCAGGACCTCGTGCTCATGGTTACTGAACTCAATATCTTATCGCTGATGTCAGAAGTTCATGAATGATTCTTATTTCCTTCCAAGTTATCAGAATGATGTCACTATGATTAATGCAGCTAATCCTAATCATGTGATGGAACCTACAGCAAATAACGTTTATCTTAGAGGTTTAGCGATAAGCTCTTACTTACATCAAGGTGGAAAATTATGCATGGATATGATTAAAATTGTGATTGCGATTAATTAAGTTTTTTCAACGTAGTACAGTGGATTAGACTAGGTTAGTACCACCACTTTATACGGATGGAAAACCTTTTATGGGTACCCCACCAGCCACCATCAATTTCAGTTGATGGAAGTCCGACTCCCACGGACATGTGTTTTTACACAAGATGTTCCTCGACGGACTGGGAAATTTCGGACCGGAACAAATGATTTCCTGGAAGCAAAAAATCATTTCCCGACCGAAACAAGGTATTGTTAACCCATTCACAGTTCCATATGGATAACAATTGACAGAACCACGTGTGGTTTAGTGGATAACTGTGTGTTAAGTCGCACTATTATCCAAAATTGTTTTTTTTAACTTCAATAGATGGCGTTGTACATTTTTACTTTATAGGTGAACGGCCCTGATATTATTCTCCGTTTAAATATTTACCCCGTGTATAAATGTCTCTTGTTCTCAGAAAGATGGTTTCTTTCGAAATTCTTCAGGCTTTAAAGGATATTTCAATAGTTTGTCGTCTCACGTCTATAACATTTCAGACAAATTTTAAGTATCACCTCCATTTATTTATTTAATACTTGTATACAGCAGGTGTATAAGGCGGACTAATTAAAACAACTACGAATGAATTTATAACATCTATTATGAGCAACAATGTTTTGTAACACAGTCACGTGAAATAAAAGTTACGTGAAAAAAATACATTAACACTTCAAAAATTGAATCTAAGGGTCAGACATTCGAAGAGAAGCTACGAGAATTTTTTGGGATTAAACATATTATACGTAATCTTCATTGCGTAATGTACAACGTCTAAAACACTTACGAATGCTTGGTAAATTCTCAAGAGTTCTCGTTGTTGTCATCAAATTATGCTTACACTTAAACTACAAATTTTAATTCTACAAAGTGAGCCTTCTTGATACGACAAGTTTCTCCATACACAAAAATCCACATCATACCTAATTGCATCCCAGCCTTGTACTATTTCGAGGGTTTTATATTATGCGTCGCACCATGTAACAGGAGGAGAGCCTAGTACTAATACTGATTGAACACCGTGCTCCTATGAAATTTGTCAATAAAAACCTCAATAACAACAATTTTTCCCGATCAGAGAATCTAAACTAGCTTACAAGCGAAGCGCGCTTACAATCACAACAACGAGGAACAATCTGTGTGAGCGGCGCGTTTGCGGTACCCAGCCCCGTCCGATACAGTGCGAAGAACACGCAGGGGGGAGACGTTTTTAGTGGGTGCGAGCCCCACATAACCGTACGTCCTTGGACGTGCGGTATGCAGAAGGCAATTTTTGCTCCCCCCACCTACAAATAAAAGGTTAACTAAGAAAATAAATTTGTTTATTAATAAGTCACATTGGTACATGTCAGTTTCCCACGCTCACCTGCTTACGTAGCGGGTCCGTAATCAATGAGCCACCACTTCTAGTAGGTACTTTATCTAAACAACGTCATTAAGGATGAAATTTAGCTCTATAAGCGCGTCAATTTACTAAATGTGCTCACATCTTGCAAACGGCATTTCCTGTCAAGGAGACTTCTGTTCCTCTCACTACTAAATATGTATGGGCTTCATTACGTTTTCGAGGACACACTGAGTGGGGAAAAGGGGGCTTAGGCGGTGAAGTTCTTGGAGAAGAGGGCTTGAAACTCGCTGAACTATAATGTAACAGTACTTTTTATCTTAACAACCTTCTAATAAAATGGTAGAAACAAATGAAAAGGTTTGAAGCGAAAATTTTGTCATAAAATGTTAAAGTCTAGATATTTAGGTAAATGGTGATAAAAAAATATCACGTGTTTTGTTATATAGCTACTTGGAACCTAATCTTAGATTCAAAAAATGTATTTAAGGGTAGGTTTTGCTTGCGAACTTAGGCTAGCAAACATCAATAATTATAAGTTCATAAAAATGTAGATTCAGTTATATTGCTTTATTATTTTTTAAAAGCGCAATCCCACACACGTCCATTGGTGCAGTTACAGACGGATATAATTTCACAACACAACAACAATAGCTGAATCGAAAAATAACGTCTTTAGACTACACAATATTTGTACCAAGTGGAGATGGGACCGCGACACTAGGCCAATTTTTAGGAGTTAAAATTTTTGAGACTCATTAAGCAATAATAAATTTGCAATTTATAGCAGCAAGTATCGTGCCTTTTTTGTTTTATTCGGCTAGAAAGGTAAAAGTAACATTTTTCTTTTTTTGAAATACCTCTTCGTAACTAAATAAATAAACAAACCAGCCAGCAACTGTTCTGTTCAAGCTGAAATTTTTGCTAAAACTTTTTAATTTTCTTTTTCTATTGTTTTTTTTTGTTATCTAACTTTTTGTTTTCTTTGTCTTGGTTTGTTATGACTTTTCATAACTATATTCATTGATTTTATATATTTAATATGCGAATGAGGTAGCAGATTAGCGAGTATCTACGCCTTAAATATAAAGGAAAATACAACTCCCTACAAACAGTTAACGCGTAAATACAGATCCATCGAGCCATACCGAAACATCATTTCACAAACTGAATTCTGTTTACTGATGGGTAAACCCATTTTCACTGAATTCGGAACGATGCCAATCACCCTGTGATCACTGAGTATCGCTCCGATGTGTATCGCGATATTAACTCCGATCAGCATAAACATATTGTGAACTCTTACGTAATACTATTAACAATGAATTTTGACTTGAATACGGTAGGCTTGTAGTTGTATTACATGTTAATAGGATCGTTATTTCGTCGGCTCAATGTTATTTGATCATTTATTCATTATTTGATCGACTTTATGACGGTTGACTGGCAAGGCTTAGATTCAAATTAGAAGCACACGTCTATTAGAAATTTAATAAGTATGTAGAGGTCTTAAGGTTATCCCCCATGATTTAAAAAAATGAATCAAACAAAGATTTAAGTTTATGTTGTTATTGCCTATTTGCTAAAATGCTGCATCTATGGCGTATATCCTGAATCCAGTCCAATCTCAAAAACCTCTCTATAATGCGAAAATATAGGCTCCGACGCTAAGAGTCCGTCAGTCCTCGAATTACCTGTAACAAACAAAACACAAAGTTAAAATATAAAATTAATTAAGGTTGTAAAGTTATTAATGACTACTTCCACCCGTGGCTTCGCCAGCGAGGTATGTTAATAAATTGTAGCCTATATATTATTGTTATGTATAGGTAATTGTATGATATTATTCTTAAGCTCATCTACCTCATCTGCCTAGCGTTTTCCCAACTATGTTGGGGTCGGCTTCCAGTCTTACCGGAAGCAGCAGAATACCAGTATTTTACATGAAGCAACTGCTTGTCAGACCTCCATAACCCAGATACTGGGTTACAGGATACCTCTTGGTAAGAAGACTGGTTGTCAGACTTTCGGGCTTCTGACTACCCGTAACGACTGTCAAAGATTTACAATTGACAGCTGGGGCCAACGGCTAAACGTGCTATCCGAGGCATGGCGAGTGATAATTAATTTATAAGGCGCGCAACTCTGACTTTTCTTAAGTTATGTGCACTTACGAAAAGTTAGAGATGCGCGCCTTGGATTCGAACCCGAGACCAACGATTTGCCTGCAGTCAACGGTCACCATCACTAGGCTTTCACGACTCTGTTATTCTTCATATTCATCAAATTTCGTTCAAAGTTTTTCCGTGAAAGAGTACCAAATATCTATCCATCAATTCATCTTCACAAACTTTTAACAATTATAATGTTAGTAGGATGTATTGTAAACATTACAAGAGGATAATGTTAATAACAAAATTCCAAGCTCCTGCGCGATCGTTGTCTGAGTCCTGTCCGTAAATATCTAAAATGGACCACTCCAATGAACGTCTGAAATAATATTTGTGTAAGAACAAGCTAGAGCAACTTTCTTGTTATTTTTGTAGAAAAGAAACTTTTACGGAGAAATAGAAAATACATTTGATTCGAAAACTATCGAATCTAAGCTATATGTACCCATTATATTTATATTTAAAGTACATTCTATCCTAAGGTTGTCTGTAAGAAATTGCCATGTGTGATAAGACCGCCCATTGTACAATTTTTATAAAAATCGTTATTGTAATATTGTGTTTATTTTAAGTGGTGTACAATAAAGAATATAATAAATAAATAAATATGTTACTTATTTTATAGATAGACTAGGTATTATTTAAAATAATTATTGATCCCTTTTCGGAATGACAAAAAGTTGGAACTTATCGGAGACCCTTATAACTATTAAGTCCAGGTTTCCTCACGATGTTTTCCTTCCCTTTTAGTCAGTGGTTTCTTAGATTAACTAAGAAAGTACATAATAACATAGAAAAATTTACACTGGTACATGCCAGGTTCGAACACACACCCACGTGTTCGAAAAGCGGGTCTGTTACCAATCGGACACTACGAAACTCAAGGCTATTTTAAATAATTGAATAAAAAATATTCAAATCTGACAACAACGATCTCGATTTATGTCTGTAGGCATTACCATAATCCCTTAAATATACATTCTCAATAGGACAGACAGACAACTCCACTTTAAAATCGAGTTAATTTATTGTAAAGTTAATTTTGTGCGGACCTTGGTTATTGTTTTCTAAAAGGACTAGACGTTAAGCAAATTGTTTGTTTTCAATTAAATGAAACTGGGCCAGAGTTTCATTTTGATTTATTTATGTTTATGGGTAAGTACGATGTCTTCGGTAGTAATTAAAGCTTTATCAGAGGCCTATGGCTGGCCTATATTCTGACACTATAACTTTTTCAGCAAACGTAGGTATCGTTATGCAGGGGAGGTTCCGAAGCTCTTAAGAGGACCCGGGATATCCCCCCATGTGCTGATGGTGATCACCGGGGTGGTTTTGGTGAGGTAAGAATACCAGACTCCCCGGTCTCTTAAAAAAAGGTACCTCTTATTCGCGTTTAATCTTATTTTTAGCCTCTTGAGAATTATTTAATTTTCTTTATGTAAATAAGAAAAAGGTTTAGCGGTTAGGTTAGCGAAGTAATTTTTTTAACGCTTAAAAGCTTAAGATATTTAAAAAACAGCTTTGTAGGTAAGTTCCACTGCGGCCGCCACTTTATTCCGCGGCAGTATATGATAGATTTAAATCGTTTTTAGAAAGACCTGTTACCCTGTTACCCTTAATATTAGGATTACCGACTTCTTTATATAGTATTTAATATTACTTTATGCCGGTTATTAAATAATTAAACCGTTGAGGATAAAAAGTAAAAATAATTTAATTAGAAAGAAAATAGCTTACAAATTAATTAAACATTTTTTTTATTATTCAAAAGTGAATATTTTATATAATATGTTTTATAAAATTCCTTTTGCAAAGGCCTTCTGTGGCAACTGGCATGTTCATTAAACATTTTCGTTGTAATTTACAACATATCTCAAAAACATTTTTGCATTTTAGAATGCGATCGATAAGAGTGCCGAAGAAAAATAAAACCGGACTAGTGCGAGTCGGACTCGTCCAACGAGGGTTCCGTATAAAGTATATATTTTTTATTTTTTTATTACAAATTATTTAATGCAGGAAGCCGCTGGATGCAGGTTGTTTCCAACCCACCAATCTGGAAGTCATTTGGGGAGGCCTATGTTCAGCAGGGGACGTCTTATGGCTGAAATTATGATTCATTATCATTACAAATGTATAGTTTTCGGACTTTTCCCTGTATTTGTAGCAGAAGAGGTCTTGCTTTTTCCGTTTGTGGTACGAAACCCTAAAAAGCCTTTGTCAAGCTAAAATAATTATTATTGTTATTGTTTTAGAATGTAAAAGTGTTAATGTTATTATTTTTCATCTGTTCACACGTAAGTATATGGTTAACATTGTTTTTATTTGCCGTGCAGTAATCTGAAAATATTTACCACGTTTTTTTATCGGTTTTAAAGTTCATAATCGCGTGAAATGCTTATTATCTACTTAATGTGACTTAGGTTAAGGTATTCCATGTCTTATAACTTGTACCACACAACCTCTACAAAACAAAAAAGTGAAGTAGGTACCTAATACTCTCTTCAAAGGCTCCTAAGAAATTAAAAACCAAGCGTTGGTTTCATATATGTTAAACTTTTTTTTATACAAATCTTAATAAGGGCATGTAGGGTGTTACCGTTTTATGAATTTTTGTTCAATTTTACCCGAAACCTGTCTATGCTTACTAACCCTTACCTAACATACTTTTCTGTAAGATTCAAATCTTTATTTTTGCATGAAAATATCGAATTGTGTCAGTTAAGATTAAAACAATTAATTCATAGTGAGTTAGTCTTCTTCTTTATCGTATGGTTGATGAACAACCAGGGGCTCTACTCCGAAAATCGAACAACGATGTTTCGGATCGGAACGTAATAATGAAGACCATCAAACTCAATCCTTACCACCAAATTACCACTGTTTAATTGTACTTAGTGCTTTCATCTGTCGTTTCGTTACAAAACCATTAAAAAAAAACAATCTATTAGAAGGTAATTTAACAAACAAACATGCGATCCGACAATCGAAGCTTCGTTGTTAAAATTTCGAAGTAGCCCCCCTGATGTCAGACTTTAAAACTCTAAAATCGTATCTGATACGTAGGCCTCTGATATCGCTTTACATACCGTTGAAAAATGTCTCAAGTGAGCTAGTCTCCTCGCGATGTTTTCCTTCACCATTTTAGCAAGTGGTAGTTAATTTCTAATACAATAACAATAGTCTAGCTTTGCTTTTTACTCTGTCGTTTAAAGTTTGGGTGTAAACAATTTTATCCAATAGAAATCCTCTCGGGCTCACGTACTGCTATAAAACATTGTTAAAAATGGATATCGGGTGCTTATCCAGCTTTTACTTTTGAGTATCAAAGCGAAAAGGCTGTGTTCATTTGTTCTTTTTTTGTTGGCTTTTAGCCATCGAGGAATTTAACACGGATATACGGAATCACAATCTCTTTTCGTATTTACGTCACGCTATCTGTATCAGATGATAGGAAGATAAGTGTGTATTTTCAGGAGATAAATGAGACATACAATTAACTATAAGTATTCCAAATATGAAATCAAGCGATTTTCAAATTTCATTAGTTTTTGCTGCTTGCAGCTTTTATTTTTTAGTAAAACTATACTTGGTGACAATGTTTGCGACGATAAACCAAGGCGGCAGTCTACCTTATCAGGCTAGTTAAGCTGTTAAGCACCAGTATTCAACGGCACAAACACGATTTTGTTCTCATTACATCATCACTAAAAATGTCGTTGCAAGCAAGAGTTGCAAGGTATGGGTACCTGGCATGTACCAATGTAACTTTTTCAAAATCATAATAAATATAATGTACTTTCTTAGTTAATCTAAGAATAAAGTTGAAGGAAAACATAGTGAATAAACTTGGACTTAATGTTCGGAAATCGCCAACATATTCTGTGAGCTAGCGGAGTAATTAATGCTCGAAACTTCTCTGTATGAGAAGGGGTCTTTAACGTACTGTTACAGACTTGTAGGTATATATTTTATATATACATCATCACATAATACTCTTTTTTGAAATTATTAAGCATAACAACATTGAATAACTAATTTACATGGATATATTTCGGTATTTTCATATGTAAAACACTCGGACCGAAACAATTATGTACAGACCACACAAATATTTATCCTGGAGTGTTGTACACGGGGGAATGGTTTTTTATTTTTCATTAACACGGGCTTAATCTGACCTACCCACGTTATATTAGGATGGAAACATCATTGCCGCTGAAAAAACAGAATCGCGTCAGATTTGCTTAAACACCCCTCATGGTTTTGTTATGCAAATGGCAAATGCATGCGTTGTTTTAACTCTGGTAATTTTTAAAAGGCTTTACAGAACCGTAATTAATCTTGCGAATGAAAAAACATGTATCTCTAGCGGTCACAAATGCGAGAATGTGATGAATGCGAAGTTTGGAAACTGAAAATTCTGTAAGCATAATGCGCACAGAAGTGGCGCGCATTATGAGAGGCCTATGTTCAACAGTAGACTGAAAGTGAAGTGGACAGGCTGATGATGATGATGAAACTTAACTATTTTAATCTGTCAACTTTATTTAATCTCCATGTCAATCATGTTCTTAGATTGTACATAATTGACAGGAAGGACAAATTATTGTTTGTTATAAAAAAAGATAAAAACTAAATTATACAGTTATTATTGTTGGATTTCAACATTTCAATTTCATTTCAAGATTTCAATAAATATTTAAAAAAAACGTGTTTTTTGAAAATATTTATTATTGATCTGAATCCCGCTTTTCACTTCGATCGTTTCGCTGAGCTAATTAGAACTAGCTGCTGAATCTCGTACAAGGATGCTAACGTCGTGAATTATCTTCTCCACTGCAACATCACGAGCAGTAAAATGACTCTAAAATAATACAAGTAAAAAATAAAAAGTTAAAAGTTATAGGTACGTCATTGTCAAAACAGGCAAAGTTAATTAAAGTATGACCTTTAAATAATATTGAAAATACAATTCGAATGCGAATCAAACTACTAGCCGAAACGGATTTGGTCGTTGCTACCAAAACGTGACCAAAATTAATTATTTGGCATTTCAAGAGAAAACCTCATTAGAATGGGCGCTGAAATCTAATTTGTTATGTTTATTCTCTGGAAAGTGTTTTATTTTGTTATTAAATTGGGGCAACAAAGATGGATGCAAGTAAATGATATCAATTACTTTGTTTTGTATTGTATCGTGATACTGATATTAATTGGATCGACTGAAAAATATAGTTTGCTGACTTTCTTTTTCAAATCATCAAATTTAATGTTTTTATTGCTTTTTAGGACATAGCGTGATTTTCTATAGATTTTTTACTTTATTTGAAATAATATAAATCCTTGATTCTGGCAGAGTCAGTATACCAGTTTAAAGTCTTTAGTTTGCTGACTGTCTTTTTCAAATCTTCAAATTTAATGTTTTTCTGGCTTTTTAGGACATAGCGCAATTTTCTATAGATTTTCTAAATTTCTACTATATTTATTTAAAATAATTTAAATCCTTGATTCTGGCAGAGTCAGTATACTAGTTTAAAGTCTGCTTGGTAGCTTAAAATAAGAAGAAAAACGTTTTTCTTCTTGAAAATTTATTAACAAATCCGTATTCGGCTAATAGATGAGACTTGATAATATTCTGACATTGTATCGAGGTTTTCAAAGATTATTTAGATTATTACTCTAGTAACTTTTATATTGATTTTTAATACGTATACGGCCATGATGCCTTAGAAAAATTAGGGGAAAGTGATATGATACGAGCGGTTGATAGAGTCTGTATTGAAAGAGAACCATCGCGGATTAGATTACGCAGTTTTTTTTTTAAATCCTAATAGCTGTAATTCTATATACCTACCTGTTGCTATGAAAGCGCCAATAGCGCCGATTGCAGTATTTTTAAAGTGGTAGTTTTCCCTGTAGTGTCAAAAGACACTGTAAATCAATACCAGCTGCAAAACAAAGATACTGACAAACAAAGACTATTCTCTCCTAGCCCGCTATAAAGCTATTGTGCCAATTATCTTGCCGGAGCACAAAGGATGCTGGAATACGATCAACTTGATCCTATTAAGTGCATCCGCGGATTATATTATAACTACATTAATAGTAGGTATACCTATTATGATGTAATAATAATGTCCTGACCGAATTTCGGTCACAGCAGCCAATCTCAACGGAGATTAGCCAACTACGAAGGAGATATTATAGTGCACAAATGTGAGAACACAGGTGAACTCTCTATTTCCTCATTCTCATAGTCCGATGGCATAGCAATCTGAGACCGGAGAGAGATCAGGCGCAGGGCCAACGGCTTTACTTGCTTTCCGAGGCACGGAGTGAGTAATAATTAATATATAAAACGCACGTATCTTACGAAAAGTCAGAGGTGGACTTGGGTTCGAACCCTGACTTGCCAGTCAACAGTCACCACCACTAGGCTATCAATACTAACAATATAACTAAGTACATTAATATTTAACTAACAGGAATACTGGAGCTGGTACAGCCAGCCCCTAGTAAGAGTTTTTAAACCACGCGAATACCGACAGTG
Source organism: Protodeltote pygarga (assembly GCA_936450705.2). NCBI lineage: Eukaryota > Metazoa > Arthropoda > Insecta > Lepidoptera > Noctuidae > Protodeltote > Protodeltote pygarga. Next base: position 4,202,780 of record OW388249.2, on the reverse strand, counting down.
GAACGGCAGTTGTGGAAATTCCCAAGAATGCGCGAGAATTCCCTGGAAAAAGCGCGACTTATTTATCTATTTTGTTTCGTTGCTGAATTGACTTAAAGTTCATTATGCTTTGGCCAATTCTGTTTGCTTCATTCCGATCCGTGACAATGTAAATTGAGCCTAAAGCTGTAACCACTTAGAACATTTTCTATGACGTCAAAAAGTAATAAAAACACACTTAGGTAAGCGAAAAGAAAAGTGAAACCTAAGTGAAACTAACTTTGTATTATTAGGTTTATATCTCACCCACGGGTATCTAGTAGGTACTGAAGCTAGTTTCACTAACTTTGCAGACCTTGTAACGTTACTTACCCATTTTCATTAATTAATTTATTTAAGTTACAGACGTTTAGAACATAAAGCACTTACTTATTTAATGGTTACGCTGATACGGAGAATGTCATAACGGATGAAGCTACATTGTTTTTTTTTTAAGGTAATCTACTAAGAGCCGATTTCGGCACTGACACTAAGAGCCGATTTCACCACTAACACTAAACGCGATCAATCAAGTTAAACTCGGTTCAAGCGTTTAACTGAGTTCAGAACTGCAATTTGTGTATGGCTGAACTTAGTTTTATTAAACTCGGTTATTAAATTGAGTGGTGAAATCGGGCCTAAATGCGATCAATTCAAGTTAAACTCGTAAAACTTCAAGCGTTCAACTGAGTTCAGAACTACAATTTGCGTAGGGCTGAACTATTTTATTAAACTTGGTTTTTAAAGGGAATGGTGAAATTGGGCCTTAGTTTAAAGTTTGATAAATGCACACGGCCCATCTGGTGTTGGTAAAAGATCAGTAACCTATAATCGCTAAAATAATTTGATTTCTTATAGAAATTCGATAGAAATCGATTATTTTTATAGAAAGTCAAATTCTTTTTCGAAAGTTTCGAAAACGATTAGGATAAATTTTATATAGTTTGATAGACTGAGCTCACTAGGGTCTTGCGTTTAATCTGTTCCGACTAAAATCCCACAGTGTATGAATCTCTAAGAAACATCTTATTCTATCTACTATCTAATCTAACTTAAATAGATAGATAACTTAATAAGAGCTGATTTCACCACCGACACTAAACGCGATCAATCGAGTTAAACTCGGTTCAAGTGTTTAACTGAGTTCAAAACTGCAATTTGTGTATGGCTGAACTTAGTTTAATAAAACTCGGTTATGAAAGTGAATGGTGAAATTGGGCCTAAGTGTGTTTGTTTGTTACCTTTTCACACCTAAACAACTGAACCGAGATCTGAAATTTGGAAGTTCATTGTCAGGTGTATACGGGCATAGGGTACCTTTCATCCCGATAAAAGTATCTAATGTCCCCGAGGAAAACAACAATTACGTTCTAATAATAGATGGCGCCACGTGTTAGCTACAAATCAACATACCAAGAGGAAGATAGGTCATTAATATTGCAATCACAGATCCATCTTCTCAAATGGTATAACTGCGTCAACGCTTTCTCGGTAATTCAAAGTGTTTAATTATAATGGAACCTATCTTGTGGCGCGGTGGGATTTTGTGTTCCCATAATATCCCACTGGAAACGGCTGAGCAAATGGAAATCGTCTAGGAGACAGATTTTAATTGTATGTGCAAAAAGACAGATCAAAAGGTAAATTAAAATTATTACAATTAATACCAAAACGTTTAACGTGTGTCATCGTAGCTCCCAAACGAATGAACAGATTTTGATTCGGTAATTCGGTTTGTTATTTATTTAAAAAGGTTTTTTGAGAGTATTCTTAACTAAAAAAAATTGTATCAGGGATTTTAATTTCTTTAAATTTAAACGTATTTATCTTTCCCATAGAGCGCCACATACCAAAATAAGCATTCTATTTCTATGGAACAGTTACACCCATTAATTACATGCGACTTTTCATGGATCGGGCTATTTTTTTGTCAATATTGATGACGTCGCCCTATAATTATAGCATAGTCTAAACATCATAGTCAGTCGACGCGTTTGATGTTTTCGGAAATGCCGACAACGTCTAGACATTCGTCGCGACGTAAAAAGTGTTAGGGTTGACACAGGACTAAAAACAAAAATATGTTTTTATAGTGTTTTTTTTTGTAAGTATGTATGTATAACACGTTATCAAAATTGGAAAACGTAGCCGCCATTTTGAAATTTTTATTTATTGGGCCGATTGCTTTCAAAATCGATATCTGAGAGTCCGCATGGTCTCCGAGTACATAACCGTTGTCAGAATTGGAAAAGGTGGCCGCCATTTTGAAATTTTTATTTACTGGACCGATTGCTTTCAAAATCGATATCTGAGAGTCCGCATGGTCTCCAAGTACAAAGCCGTTGTCAGAATTGGAAAAGGTGGGCGCCATTTTGAAATTTTTATTTACTGGACCGATTGCTTTCAAAATCGATATCTGAGAGTCCGCATGGTCTCCAAGTACAAAGCCGTTGTCAGAATTGAAAAAGGTGGCCGCCATTTTGAACTTTTTATTTACTGGACCGATTGCTTTCAAAATCGATATCTGAGAGTCCGCATGGTCTCCGAGTACAAAACCGTTGTCAGAATTGGAAAAGGTGGCCGCCATTTTGAAATTTTTATTTACTGGACCGATTGCTTTCAAAATCGATATCTGAGAGTCCGCATGGTCTCCGAGTACAAAACCGTTGTCAGAATTGGAAAAGGTGGCCGCCATTTTGAAATTTTTATTTACTGGACCGATTGCTTTCAAAATCGATATCTGAGAGTCCGCATGGTCTCCGAGTACATAACCGTTGTCAGAATTGGAAAAGGTCGCCGCCATTTTGAAATTTTTATTTACTGGACCGATTGCTTTCAAAATTGATATCTGAGACTCCGCATGGTCTCCAAGTACAAAGCCACCCCCGAAAACCTAGAAAACGATACCCATATTGATTTTTACTAAAAACTCGCGTCGGCCATCTTGGATCTCAAAATTAATGTCATATTCGTTATCATCACCCCCGAAAACCTAGAAAACGATACCCATATTGATTTTTACTATAAACTCGCGTCCGCCATCTTGAATCTCAAAATAAATGTCATATTCGTTATCACCGCCCCCGAAAACCTAGAAAACGATACCCATATTGATTTTTACCAAAAACTCGCGTCCGCCATCTTGGATCTCAAAATAAATGTCATATTCGTTATCACCGCCCCCGAAAACCTAGAAAACGATACCCATATTGATTTTTACTATAAACTCGCGTCCGCCATCTTGAATCTCAAAATAAATGTCATATTCGTTATCACCGCCCCCGAAAACCTAGAAAACGATACCCATATTGATTTTTACTAAAAACTCGCGTCCGCCATCTTGGATCTCAAAATAAATGTCATATTCATAATCACCGCCCCCGAAAACCTAGAAAACGATACCCATATTGATTTTTACCAAAAACTCGCGTCCGCCATCTTGGATCTCAAAATAAATGTCATATTCGTTATCACCACCCCTGAAAACCTCAAAAACAATACCCATATTGATGTTTTTCAAAAACTCGCGTCCGCCATGTTGGATCTCTAAATTAATGTCATAAGTATTCATAATCAACACACCCGTTGAAAAATTGAATCAACATTTAAAATTCAAATAAATAAAATGCGACACCCGCTAATTCCTAGGACCCAACAATTCTATACAAGCTACGGTGCGCCCCCCCCTCCGTCCCCCGCTCCACACACCCCGCACGATTGCTCTGTCTAGACGTGTTCGTTGGACTACTGTAGGGAAAGAGAAGACCTCTTTATACTGTGATTATAGTATAAACCAGCCTGTAACTGTCCCATTGCAGGGCCAAGGCCTCTCCTCATACAGAGAAGGATATTACCACGCAGATCACTGCGGATTGGCGATTTCAGACTATTAAGTTTCCCCGCGATGTTTTCCTTCACTGTTAGTCAGTGGTGTTAAGATCTGATTCGGATTCGGAGTTATAGAACAGAAATCCTCATTAGACGACAGCATACATCGCGTTACAATTAATTTCACTTTGTTTAAATCTATTGTTGTTAACCGACTCCACAAAAAAAAACTGAAAATTTAAACATTAATACTGACTACTCAAAATTGAAAAAACATAAAACTGACTTCAAACATTTCACACAACTTTTTTTAAATATTTTAAGCGACAAATACGCAGTAAATTTTCGAGCGTGACTTAAAACGATTATGGGAATTGAATAGTTTTTGAGAGTCATGTCTTCCAACGACTTTTTGCGACACAATGAAGCCAGTTAAAGTCTAAGGGTCTTTAGTACACAATATTCTTTAGGAGTAAAATTTATAAGCAACAAGAGAAAAGAAGAATAATATTTTTTTCTTACTATACTTAATTCCTAGTAGCCCAGTCATGATAACCTAGTGGTATGACCGTTGACTGGCAAGTCAGCAGGTTCGTCTTCGGCTCGGTATTACAAATTAATTATCACTTGCTCCGTGCTTCGGAAAATGCATAAAGCCGTTGGTCTTGCGCCTGATCTATCTCCGGTCGTGTCGGATTGCCATCCCATCGGAATATGTGAGTTGGGGAATAGAGAGTGCACCTGTGTTTGGGCACACACTTGTGCACTATTATATCTTCTGCACAGTTAGCTAATCTCCGTTGAGATTGGCCGCTGTGACCGAAATTCGGTCAAGAGGACGTTCATTGGTGTAGGCTCGATTTTAAATAGATAACTGATAAAATCTATTATTGTTATTGATTTTTCATACCTACATGTTTCGGCTATGTAATGCGATGCGGGCAGCGATACGATTGCTCAGTTGTTATGAGCACTGCCACGGTACGGCACGTGTTGCGGGTTCAAAACCCATTCGTATCACTATCTCTCTGTTTATTTTTTTACCATTCTGAATCTAATCGTGTTAAATATCATTTTATTTACTTTCTTTGGGAGCTGAAAGTTTTCTTTTAAAACTCTGTATCTACGTCAGATAAAAAAACATTTATGTACTTACATTTCCTATTTTCCTCATCTCCAACTTAAACTTAACAAAAAAAGTTTACACGACTGTATTTGACCTACAACTTATATTCGAGAAAAACTTTTTTCGTCAAATATCTGTGAGAAATGTTTTCAGACAAATGGCAAGTTTTCTTTTTTTTATTATTCTATACGATTCTTATACTCTACCCTACCCTAGGGGTATAATTCCATTGTCTTTAATATTTATTCTGCTATTCGGGACGGAGACAAATACAACAAATCAAAAACCATGAAAATCGGTCCAGCCATTATAGCTATAAAGTAGAAATTATGAAGAGTTGTCATTATGCGAACTTATTATTTAAAAAGTTGTCATAATGAGAATTTGACATTTTAGGAAGTTGTCATTTTAAGAAGTGGACATTTTGCATCCGGTTGTCATTATGAGCTGAAACGTGACATCACTCAGCGTATATAAAGTCACTCTAATGATGTTACATCTTAAAAAGGATAACAAGAGATAAATCCATAGTCACCATGTTGCTATCCATTGCATGACAACAAGAATTGAATTACCTTAGACTCGAGCGCAAGCGTCATTGAGCGTCCTATATCCCAGCAATTCAATTTCAGGACCATTCTAGATAAAAGTTTTCGAATTTCAAACACCCTTTCTTTTAATTCGAATACTTAGGTACTTACCTATATTGAATTTTTGCGAAACAGCCGAAACTTAACTTGATAAAATTGCGTTAGCGTTTTTGACATTGGTTTTATGTGCTATTCGATACACATTTAGAAAAAATTAGAAATTATAATGTCGTGCTTAATTATAAAAACAAGTAAAATTGACTAAATTTCAAAAATCTGCTCGCACCTGCAACCAAGAAGCAGTTTTAAAAATGTTGTCTGTCTGTTCCGACTAATCATCTAAACGGCTGAACTTTTTGATGGGAGTTTTATTTGCAAGTAGCTGACTTTAAGGCCAATATACGCTACATAAACTTCGTAAATTTTTCTCTTCTACATTAAATGTCCTGGAACGTGGTGACATCTACCCCTTGTACGGCGTACTCACGGCGTACCTATATAGACAGCTATACATTAGTTTTTAGTTTGACAGTGACATGCTATTAGCAGGCCGTATTATGACGAGTTAAAGCTATCATTCTTCCATTCTAAAGGAGGTATGACACTAAAATGTCGGTATATTTAACTTCATTTTATTTATTTTCTATGAAGCGCGATTACAGTTTTAAGTCAGTATAATCAGCATTCAGAAGCAATCGACAGCATAAATAATTTAAAGTTAAAACTTTTATCGTTTCTGTGGTTGACACTAAGTTAATAAAAAAAAAAACAATTTTCTTGACTTGAAAATTGGCGCTGATCTTAGCCGCGCGGTCCCACCTACTAGGCAAACATCAATTAATAGAAACATAACCAACACCTAAAGAACAATTACCAGCATATTTCTTTAATCACGAAATTATCGCTAATGGATTGGTATTACGGGGTAATTTTGCGTGGAGCGTGTACCAAAATATGATGCCCATTCTGACATGTGCCAGTCTGAGTAATTGGTAGGTGTTACTAAGGCCTTTCCAGCAAGAATGTGCGCTAAGCGGTAAGCGAGGAAAAATCCTCCAATAAGAGAATCGTGCTGTGCGAGGCTAAGAGAATGAAGCTAACGTATTGGTGGATATTTCCTAGCTTCGCATAATTTTCCCTGGTAGACAGGCAACCTAACGTTTCTCACTCTAGAAGATATTTCACAGTTACAACTTAAAATAAATATTCAATTTAAAGAATAACTTTGGTTAGGCATTAAAAAGTGATTTAAGCTACCGTATAGGCTATTTCTATGTTTATTTTAATGGAATGTATAGTCTCCCGTGACTAGAGCTAGCTCTTCTTGGCTGAAGAATGAGCAGTATCATCGACTCGGAAATAGTTTTGATTAATAAAATAATTAATATTTTGACATTAATTATTTTATTAATCAAAACTATTTCCTCAACTTCATTCTCAAGTCTTGAATTTACCCTGAAAACAACACAAACCACCAGAAAACACTGATACAAATAAATATTCGTAAACTTTTCATCGTCAAAACTATTATTGTCTGTGGCCCAAATATATTTTGGCGAAATATTAACTAATTTAGGCATCATTGGCAAAATTTATGATGTAAAATTTATCGATAGAACCTCTGGCGTAGCTAAAACACGGCGTTTACCTTTAAACTACGAAATCAATCCTAATACTATTTTACCATGCAACAATAACCAGGAAACAATGCGCGCATTATCACGAGTTATTGGCCCATCATTACAACGCAACGTGAATTAGTATTAGGATTGCTCGCAGTTCAATAGTAACCCCCCTGATTCGGATTCCAGTCCAGCTGCATAATTTTATTGACGTTAAAATATCACTACTTATTACGCAATACCTGTTCCGACGTGGCGTACGTATAAGGGCCTTTACGTCACGGGTCGAGCAATCCAATTACAGGATTAGCCAAGACTAAAGTGGGGTGAAGTGAGGCGAAACAACGACGACACCCAGCGATGTCCGAGGCTAATGAACTTTGATAGTAACGTGTAGTACTCTGAGTAGACTAACATTTCTTATTACCTAACAGTTCTTATTCGTGTTTATCTTGGTTTTCTTGCAAAAGTTTCTGAAATACCAAACTATTGGTGTTGGCGTCTATAAGTTGCGGTAACCGTTAGTAATTCAGCCATGTTTGCCGACCTATTAGTACTAACCGACTATTAGTAAAAAAACGTTCTAAATGATGAATAATTAATTCTTCGAGTTAAGGAATACTTTGGAAATATTGACTTAAAACTATTTTTAGGTAATTTAGAAACCAGTCGCCATTGAAGTGGCGATGCATTTTTTCACAATTTTAGTATTGAGTCAAGTTTCACGCCATTGTGGAAAGGTAGATGTTTCTATTATATGAGACTTATAACAAAAGACGAAATGTGGGTGTACTGCATACACCTCTGCCTACCCCCTCTGGGGAAAACAGGCGTGAGTCTATGTTATGGTACCTAACTATTAAGGAGAAAAGTGAGCGAGATTTTTTGAACCTACATTTTTACCTATAACTGTTTTCTAAATATTTAAAGCAAGTCCTTTTAAGTGATACCCATAGAATTTTTTCCAATATCTTTGGTGATACTCATCATAGTATATAATAATACCCGAAAAAAAATTTCCTACATGCAAGGGGAAGCAAAAATATTTTTTATCATTTTTCATTTCTTTTTTTAGCTTTCTAAACGGACACTGTCAGAAATCCTGGTTTACTGTGGAACTCCAAAAACGAACCAGCAAATTCTATAATAGGATTGAAAATTAAATATTCAGCCGATTCAGAGTAAAATTCTATGAATTTTTTCTGAAATAAATGATTGATTGATTGCACTGGGAATTGGCAAAGAAAGAAAAGGAATGAAAGTAAGTTTAAAGAGCTCTTGTAAACGCAAATAAAATTTTGTGGCGTTTCGATTATCTATACTTATAAAATGGTAACGTGACTGACTGACAGACAACGCACAGCCTAAACCGGTAGACCTAGGGACTTGAAATTTCGAGACAATATTCTTTAAGTACCGTAGGGGTGCACTAAGGAAGGATTTTCTGAAATTCCCCCCCTAAGTAGGTAAAAAAGGGGGTAACAGTTTGTATGTAAATCCGTCGTTCTTAACGTTATATGAACGAAACTTAGTATTCAGCTTTTCGGTTGATAAATGAAAGGACGAGCATTGTATTTTTTTTTAAATCTACCTTTGAGTGGATAAAAAAGGGGGTGAAAGTTTTTATGGAAAATTCGTTATTTTTTAAGTTACAGATGTAAAAAATAGTATTAAGCTTATTCGCTAAAAATAAGAAAGACGTGTATCAAAAAATTTGGATTTTTTCCCCCTAAGGAGATATAAAAGGGGGCTAAAGTTTGTAGTTTATAAATATTGATACGGCTTTACTCACGTATTGTATTCGGGGTATGCCCGACTAGTTTCGAACTCAAACGGAGTCCATTTTCATTTCATTTTCATGAAAATGGACTCCGTTTGAGTTCGAAACTAGTCGGGCATACCCCGAATACAATACGTGAGTAAAGCCGTATCAATATTTATATATTAGTATGACTCACGAAAGTTATTATTCTAAAATAGTTAACCGTTACGGCACGGTATGGCTACAAATAGTGGAAAATGGACTCCGTTTGAGTTCGAAACTAGTCGGGCATACCCCGAATACAATACGTGAGTAAAGCCGTATCAATATTTATATATTAGTATGACTCACGAAAGTTATTATTCTAAAAATGTTTGTAGTTATGAAAATCCGTCATTAAACTTGATAATTAGCTTTTCGGTTAACAAATAAGATGTGTTTCAGCTTTTTGAAAACTCTACTTATTAGGGGGGAAAGGGGGGGGGGGTGAAAGTTTGTGTAGAAAATGCGGTAGGTGTTAGTAAGGGACATCAAAGTGGCAAAACTAATGCACGTATATCTCGATATTCAATGACTATGGGGAGAAAATATAGAAGATAAAAGTTTGAATGAAATTCTGCCATTTTTAAAGTTGAAGTCATGAAAATTAGTAGGTATACTCGAGAACTGCTGGACCGATTTTCATGGTTTTTGATCTGTTGGATTAGTCTCCGCCTATAATATAATAGAAGAATCGAAGAAAAATAAAATGGAATTATACCCCTTGGCTATGGTAGGGTATGGCTAGGGTAGGGTTGAGTAGAGGTAGAGTAGGGTAGGGTAGGAATAGAGCGGTAGGATAGAGGTAGAGTAGGGTAGGGTAAATGTGAAGTAGGAGTTGGGTAGGATAGGGGTAGGGTAGAGTAGCGTAGGATAGTGTAGGGTAGGGTAGATGTAGAGTAGGATAGGGGTAGAGTAGAGGTTGGAAATGGTAGGGGTAGGGTAGGGTAGAGTAGGGGTTGGGTATGGTAGGGGTAGGGTAGGGTAGAGTAGCGGAGGGTAATGTTGGGTAGGGTAGAAAAAGCGTAGAGGTATAATAATCACGCGTACAACGTCGCGCGGGACAGCTAGTGATGAATATAATGACCTAATTTCGGTCATAATGGCCGATCTCAACGAGGATTAGCCAATCACGCAGGACATATTATAATGCACAAGTATGTGCGCAAACATAGGTTTTAAGTCTGTACCGTTACTCTTATAATTTAATGAGACAGCAATCCGACACAACCGTAGTCTAATGAGATGGCAATCCGACACGACTGGAGAGAGATCAGACACGGACCGAGGACGGTGGTTTACGTGCTTTCCGAGGTACGGAGCAGGTGCGATAATTAATCTATACTATAATAAAATCGTAAAGGTCAAAAAGTCTGTACATTGAATATTTTTTTGCAAAAATCAGCTAGGGAGGCTAAAAATAAGCAACAAAACATAAATCAATCGTTTTTAAAATTCTTGTCTGTCTGTCTGTCTGTCTGTCTGTTTGTTACCTCATCACGTGAAAACGGCTGAACGGATTGTAATGACATTTTAGGGATAAGTAGGTATTAGCTAAACTTAAAAACTGGTGTTTGTTTTATCAAAATCGGTCAAGTATATCATGAGATACAGCTTGATCCCTCTATTGTATGCAGTTTCCTAGAACGTAGGGGTCTTGATCCACTGGTAATTGAAATACGCGTCGCCGACCGACTGGAGCCGAGTGAACCCGATTTAGCGATCGACGCGACCCGAGCGTGACAGTTTCATCTGATGAACTGCGCCTAACAGCTTGACCTCTCTTTTATTAAATACATAGTTGCATTATTATGTATATTTATGTATATAATAATAATGTCCTCCTGACCAAATTTCGGTCACAGCGGCCAATCTTAACTGAGATTAGCCATCGACGCGGGAGATATTATAGTGCACATTTAGTGTGTGCGCAAACACAGGTGCACTATCTATTCCCCACTGTCATAGTCCGATGGGACAGCAATTCGACACGACTTGGGAGAGGTCAGGCGCAAGGGCAACGGCTTCACGTGCTTTCCAAGGCTCGGAAGAAGTGATAGTTAATTTATGAAACGCACTTATCTTAGGAAAAGTCAGAGGTGCGCGCGCCTTGGGTTCGCACCTGAAACCTCTGACTTGCCAGTCAACAGTCAACACCACAGTGACGGATTAAGACTACTTGATGCCCATAGCAATCCATGCCTGTGGGCCCCCCTATCCGCAAGTCAACTTGAATCGGTCTTTAAACCTTTACCGCCTTATTTTTTTTGTAAAATATGATGATGAGATGTAACGTACTATATGTAGAAGTGGAGTAGGTGCGACAACAATCAGTCCTAGAATTTTTGGTTTTTCATTTTTTGGTGTGGTTTTGGGTGACGTGAGAGTGAGACGTGATGCCCTAAGGACGGTTTTTTTTGTGCTTCTTCTGGTACCCCCTCAGACGTGATGCCCTAGGCAATTGCTTAATTTGATTAAGGGTTAATCAGTCACTGACACCACTAGGCTATCACAACACAAAATTATGTATATAGGTATACGAGTACATATTTGCATTTGCAGAATCGAATATTGTTTAGTAGTTAGCGGTTTTGTACAAGTTTAATTCGAAACTAGGTGGCAAATGTCGCACGTCGGCGTCGTTCGTTGTCTCTTCATGTTCGACTTCCACGCGAACGAAGTCGCGGGCACAGCTAGTTTATAATACGCACATATTTACAAAAAGTCTGTGGTGCGTTGGATTCAAACCTAAGACCTCTGACTTGCCAGTCAAGTTACCATAAAGTTAAAATTCATGACATTACGAAGTAGGTAATCGAGAGAACAATAATAATCCTCTCCTGCGTCAAACCATAAGTAGTCTAAAGGTACTCGTCTTCTAATTAGCCCATGCTCACTTCAGTAACACTACACAGTATTATTAATTATTCTCACACAAACGATGAAAAGCAGTACTTAGCACCTACGTTGGAACAAAAACCGTAGTAAGCCTGACAGATACTAATAAGCCCGCGACCCGGACCTCTCTCATTAATTTTGTGCCCGCTATGAGTGATGGCACGAAGTGCTGTTTCTCAGCAAACTGATACCTATTCATTAAGTTGTGCACGCAAACTCAAGTTCTTTTAAATGAATAAGCTCTTGTATTTGTATATTTTTTTCTTAAGTACCTATCTAATTAAAAGAATCAGCATTGCCATCTTACGCGGAGCCGCGTCCGCGTCATCTTTCAGTTTTTTGGGCGCGCTACTTAAGGGTTTTTTATAGCCTAGATTGTTACCTATATAACTATTAATTTATTATTGGGTATATAATAGTATAATAAGCGTGTATATATAAAAAAATCTTGTTCATTTAACAATAAATACGAATAGTTACAGTAGTTACCTTAAAAAAACAAAACTGAGCAGCCCAAATATTCTTCTCAACAATCTTCTTTTCACCATAGACAACAGTTAGTTTTTAAATAATGATTTACTTCCCCAGATTAATAAGTGTTAATTTTTGATGCTACTAACTATCTATACAATGTATACTATATATGTATACTAATAGTGCAATGCATACTGTCCTCCATCCTGCCTTACCGCGGAAAAGTTCCAGGTCATTCCACAATCTCCGTAGGGTCACCTCAACTTATCCCATGACTCTCTTAATTTAGTAGTATTACTTCGAACCCTACAATATTATATTTCTGTAAATGAAATCCACGAAGTAAAAAAAATCGTAGCTAGATGTGATCAATGATACGCACATGATAACGAAAAACAGTGTAATCATTGTCTTATCTTAGTCAATTTAAGGCTTAAGACATGCTTAACTTTATACTGTGACCTTTGACTTTACATTCCGACAGTCAAATACAAGGCTATCAGCAATCTTGAGACCCTAATGGACTGTCATTTCACTACTGAGATTACGATTTGGATATAGGAAATACATTAGCTCCATTTACGACATCCTTAACAGAAGAGATGGGCGATAATCAGTCCGCAACGCGGCCGGGTTTCCTTCATTTCCACGTAAATATAGAAATTATGCCTATATCCTCTTTTAATATTTTTCTCCCGGCGCGGAAATGATCTTGCAGGAGTATATTCCGTTGATGAATCCGATTTACTGATAAAGGTACCCTTATTTTTGAAAAAAGGTTCTTTTACTAAATGTTAAAGGTTGTACTTAGTGATACGCTTTTGTTATTCAAAAATAGTGTTATAATAGCAGAATAATTATATCTTATTCAAAACAAAAATGTTGTCGGTCCTGAAATCAAAGTAGTTTTAAAATTTGGATTGAATCGATTTTCATTTCTATAATTTAATTTAATTTTGTTTCTTTATACATTGCTCTTGCTCCACACTAAACGATTCACAAACATAATTATAATATATAAGAATTAAAGTTAAATGCTTACTTACTTACTAGCTTCCACCCGCGGCTTCGCTCGCGTGGTATATATTAATAAATTGTAGCCTATGTATTATTCTGATGTATAAGCTACATTACTGTAAAGTTTCATTAAAATCCGTTCAGTAGTTTTGGCGTGAAAGAGTAACAAACATCCATCCATCCATACATATTTTTGTGAAATTTTTACATGTTATAGCACATGTTAGCTTACTAAATATAATTATTTTTTAATAAGAAATTTGAAAAAATAGCTCCCAATACCATCCGTATTAGTTGTTTTTTCAATTTATTTTTCAAATTTCTAATTAAAAATAATCACATCCATACATAGTTACATACTCATAAAGTTTCACATTTATAATATTAGTAGGATTTTTAAAGAAAAATTCTCCTAATTGCTAATATAACAATGAGAGGGTCGGATATTTATCTAACTCTTATAAAAAGCTTACTTAAGGAACGGTCCCATATTTTTGTTGTCAAGAGACCTCAATCCACTAAGTACACACTACAGAAGTATATCAAGTGCTTGCCTTACTAAGAAAATAGGTAATAAGATACTACTTGTTATTGGAGTTCAAACCATAACATGGGAGGCTGTGGCGTGTAGCCCGTGAGGGGTTGAGTAATGGGTAACGTGCGCTGCCGCGGGGTTAAGTGGTCGAGGATCGCTGGCCAGTAGTTGCGCAGACCCGCTGCGCATCTGCGCAGTCCCATCGCGCGCACCAGGCGAGTTTGCCGGGGCTGTCAGAGGTTGTATGACGGACGCACCGAAAAAGATGATAAAAAATCTCTTCTTCCACTCGCTCTCTCGTAGGTAAATTACCCTATAAATGACATATAGTCCTCCTCACCGTATCCGGTGACGGCGACCTCGACTAGTTCTCAATTTTTAGCTCCTCTCTGATGACTAACAAAACCAAATTTGGTTTTAAAAACCCAGTTACACTGTGTGCAGATGAGCTGACCACTTACCATCATCGTCATAGGTGTAAGTATGACAGGCTTTAGGCGATAGAAGATTACCCATTAACTGTATATAAATGATATTTATATAGCAATAGTGATGAGACCTTAGACTGGCAGCCAATGGTGATAGGTTTGAACCTAAAAACAAACTTAGGTGCACTCTCTATTTCGAAACAGTGTGCCTGTGTCTGCGCAGATACTTGTCAAGTTCACTATTGTATTTTCTGCGTAGATTAGATTATTAGATTCCCGTTGAGATTGATCAGTGTGAAATCCATTAGAGGGTATTAGTATATATTTTTAGTATAGTATTTTGCTGTCAATTATTTATTTAAAAGCGGGCGAAGTCAAATGCCAAGCTAGTCGTACCATAAGTGAGAAATCAAATGTCGTGACTGTAGCTGAAAGGCTTCGCGGCGCGTCGGTGCCAATTATCTACCACGTATAGCCACTTAAGCTGAAGATTACGCAGAATTGCATAAAAACACTTCTAGAAAACTAACCGCTTGGCTACGACTTCGCGGTAGGTGCGGAATTAATTCCATGCATAAAAATGTATTGAGTCGCTAGACTCACCTGCATCGACGGCGAAAGATTTTCATAAAAAAATATTATAGGTACGTTGAACGCGCCGCTTGCCGCCGACCGCGAGAAATTTAGAAAAACCTATTCAAAAGGCCCGTTTCTGAAGAAGTTTGAAGAAAAATTACATGTGTAATATTATTTTAATTTATTGCAGGAAAATATCGTGAGGACACCAGCACACCTGAGAGATTTTTCAATGGTGTGTAAAGCTATTTCAGAGGCCTACGGGTGGTTTTAATTCTAGGTCATTCATCAACCATATAACGATGAAGAGAAGAAGAGAAGAATTAATTGTGGCATCTTGTAATTAACAACCACCCTTAGAAAAGGCATTCCAATAATCCCACAATGCACAAACATCCCGACCGCAACAAATAACTGTAGTTCCCACAAATATTTGTCATGTCAGGAAATCGATCACGAAACACCGAGCAAGACCGAAGCACCGAGCAAGGGAGCTTATTTGCTTTGGCAATTGTAAGTTATAAGATCTCAATTTAAATAAAATTTGTAAAAATATAGAGTTGGTATTTTATTGACAATCCTTGGCCAGAAATTATACCTATATGTAATGTAATGTCACAGAGTAGATCATAGAGCTTAATTTTAAATCACGAGCCCAATCAAAACCACAAATGTACTCACAGCAAAGCTATTAGATTGGCAGGGGCGCTAGTTAAGGACACCATGATACATCAAAAAAACTCATTGCGTTGTTCGTGCGCATGCCATTCAAGCGACGCTTGCCAGAATCAGACTTTTTTGCTAGTAATAACAGGATTGGGCAATCCTAATTCCCAATACTTAGTTCGTGACTTAAGTTAAACCTGACTATATTATCATCACTGCAAAGATCAAGTTGATGTGGTGATATAGTCTAACCCAAATCTTTTTTCCCTACAAATTTAATAACAATAACAACTAGCGCTCCTGTAAAATCTAAAATGCTAATCACTAACAGGAAACCAAACAAGGTTTTTATTTTAAACAAGCTTGTTTCTCTGGCATTCACTAGCTTACAGGGCTGCGCAATATCGGACATAAAAATTCAACCAAAACAAATAACTACTAGCTTCCAAATGTTTGGATCGCTACGTCGAAAAGACAACATTTATATGAAGAGGAAATCACAGACTGGATAAAAGGCAAATAAAAATAAAGGTTTCTGGACAAACCTTATTTCTGGGAAATCGAGTTTTGAGAAGTTCGCAGTATTATAAAAATAAAAGCATATTTTTTACAAGCTATTATCTAACTAGCAATATTTTTCGCTGATCAGAAGGTCTAAGTAGCAAAATGTCCAATAGCGCAAAACGTCCAATGAGTAATAAGTCTAAATAGCAAAATGTCCATTATGTAAGAATGTTTAGGTCAAATCTTCCAAGATGAATTAGAAAGTAGTTCTTTTTACAAAGCACTCTACAGAGTTGAATTTTTACAAGTTGGTTCAGTTCCGATGACAATGTATTTTTACGGTAAGCATGACTTGAATCAACATTCATGAATAACTACTAGAGGTATTAAAGGTATACTTTTTTAATAATCTACTACACAGACACAAAAATTTAATAATTCAATAAAAAAGCCTGGTTTAAAAGTTGCTTTACTAAGAATTTATTAAGTCCATAATAAATATATAGAAACGTTAACAAAATTGATGCGTTTTTAAAATTTTACTGCGTATTAAAAAGATGAAGTTTAGACATAAAGCTAAGTCAACCTAAAAATTCAGAGCTCTTATAAATTATGAAGCTATAAAGTCTACTCAATAAAACAAGCTTGTAATTTTACGTCTTTTTCTTATGAAGTATATGAACATCTGTACAACTCTAGCGTCGCCTTACATACTTTATTATACTTACACCTATAGGATGCGTGTTTGTTTCCTAACAATGTTTTACTTCTCCATTATATAGTTTACTTATGCTCTACGAACCAAAAACCGCCTCTGACGTGGCTTTAGACACCGAGAAAATCTCTCAGATGTGTTTTATTTCCTCACAATGTTAGTTTACTCATGCTGTACGAACCTAAAACCGCCGACACCGAGAAAATCTCTCAGATGTGTTTTGTTTCCTCACGATGTTTTACTTCTCCATAGCATACATTACTCATACTCTACATATCCAAACCATCCACGTGCGACTCGGATTCGCGCAGTGAAGAATTAAGTATTTACATTTTGAAGTGTAAGTCGAAAAGTTGTATTAGCTTATAAATAGGTATAAAAAATCATCTCATTTGAAAAAAATATCAACCCCATTTTACAAGTATTTAAGGCCCCTTTAAATGTATTATGTATATAGACGCAGATATGATGAAAATACTTTACTAAGGTTTACTACAGAACTCTAAATGCTACACTAAGATTTTAAAACTGCTACTCCCTACTGCAGGGAATGAGCATCCTCGCAGATGTAAAAGGGGTTAGGTACACAATGCATAGATTGTAGGACACATTCTTTTACTAGACCTCCGTGAGTGTTCGTTGGGAATCCGATACCAGAGCACATATATCAAGTGCTTACAATCCGTTGCAAATGGGATATAGAGACACTTGTTGACACTGCACTTTCAACGCATTACTGAGAATATCCCTATTATCACTATCAGCATGAAACTAGAGAAATGATACCCTTTATTATTTTAAGCTATGTGAAAAGATTATTTAAATTTTGACAGCTGTATTCAAAATGCACTAATCCCGTCGAGTTTTAACGTGATTACAAAATCTATTCGTAGTTCCAGTTGGGTCAGCGGCATTTGTAATACTGTCTAGTCTTCTGTATATTACTAAACTTCTCCTAACCGGCTGGACCGATTTTGATGATTTTTTTTTGTGGGTCCCTGGATGGTTTAAATTTACAAATGGACCCATTAAATGTGGTGTTCTAGTTTTACGTAAAATTTATCAAAAGTAAAAAAATATAGGCGCTTACCCATGTTTAGTCGACACGCATTGTTCTCATGTAATACCTCAGAACAATGTAACCAAAAATATTGTAAGCCATAATATATTTAAAAGAGCAACCATCGAGTTTTTTGCCAGATTCTTCTCCATAGGGGGCTGCCCTTGGAACTAGTAACTAGAGTCACTCTTATAAAAAAATATTAGAATTATGATTATTCATAAGTGCCTAAAATGGTCTACATGAATAAAAATATTTTGATTTTGATTTTTTGATCTGGATATCCTAAAAAGCAATGCATGATATCAGCAGGACGCCTGTTAGCATACTTTCGTAAAAACTAGTCACGTAATAATACTACCTGTTGATTTATATAATATGTAGACTAGGCATTATTTTTCAAGAGATCTCTTCGAGTGCCGAACTGAATAGGAATTCAAGACATGTTCTGTATTGTACTGCGTCCTGGGATAATTTTATTTTGCGAGAAAAGTCTGTTTTTTGGCAGACTTTGATCCTTATTCGGTGTCGTGTTTTATTGAGTTAGGAATCGTTGTAGGTGTATGAATTTGAATGTTGAAAATTGTAACACAATTCTACATTTCACTTCGCTCTGCGTTTGTTAATCTGGAAATCATAGATACCCATAACCATAGATAAAAGTAATTAATCAAAGGCAAGCGGGTTAGCGATGTATGCTGCTGCACATTCCCCGGATCTTTACTTTTGTCGCTTCTTACGACACCCGCGGGATGAATAGGGGTGGTTCTATTCTTAGGCCGGAAACGTCACGGAAAATAAGCTACTTACTAATTTACCTATCATCTCAATTATATCAAAAATTTAGTTTATTTAAAAAAATATTTCATAATCCAAAAAGGCAATTTAATTTCCTAAACCAATGAATCTGATTCAACTCGAGAAGGAAAAGTTAACTATCAAATCATTACAAAGCCCTTAACAAACCTCGTTGATAGCCGCAACATTTAATTTAATCGGGGTAAAACAGAGTACAACCACTCTAACAGATTAAAACCCCCATTTTCCTGAACACAAACACACCAAATTTTCAAACGACTCTTCTACGAAAACTTTTAATATGTTGACCGAATGTTTTGAACCTCTGAGGCCCGAAACAAGACAGCAATTTCAAATTAAATTACATAGAAAACCTTTCAGGGATCGACAACATTTTGATAGAAAAATCGGCTTTTAAGAAAAGGTACGATACTAATATTGCCTTTTGGCGAGAACGATCTAAATTACCCTTAAAGGTTGTATACGGATAAAATGGAACACTATTCTGTGATAGGAACATATATTACATTAGCTGATAAGCACTTTGTATCTGGAGTCGCATTAAGGAGATCGAATTAGGTTACGCTGATGGGTAAGCATTGACAAGAGGTGGGTGTATTATGTTTGGATGAGCGGTACCTATTATATTATGTACTTGAGTGTTTTCCCGAGATCCTTGTCGTTTGGGGTAAAAAATTATACCCATTTAACCTGTCACATACATAGCTATATAAATAAATGTAGGTATATTAATTTAGTGTAGCTACCATCTTATTCTATCTTAGGTTCCACTTTCATACTAAAAGCGGGCTTCTACGATGAATGATGCTAAAGTACATAACTATGCTCCTTAGAATTTTATTTATCAGTTTATGTAGATCACAAAATAAAAATAAAATATCAAAGTTGTCAAACACTGCGTCAATCAACTACAACTGTTTTTCTCCGAATGGTTTGATTTTTTATTATTTGTTTGTTTGTTTGTAATTGATAAACGTATAATTTAAAAAAAATAATTTTATCTATTAACAGACAGCTACATTCACGCGTGTTGACGATTTCCGACTATTAGAGTCCAGGTTTCCTCAACATGTTTTCCGTCACCGTTAGTCAGTGGTGTCTTAGATTAACTAAGAAAGAACATTTTGACATTCAAAAAGTCACATTGATACACGTTCGAACCCACACCCACACGTTTGGATTTCGCAAATAAGTAAGAAATATTGAAACAGATTGCATAGACACCTACCTACCTAGTTAATCTGAATTTCAACAGATTACCTAGTCACAATATCAACTTAAGTGATCTTCTCGGTTTCTATGCGGAGAACTCGACGGATAACCTTATATTATACCCTTGGTTGGGACTTGACACAGTTTCCTGAACGACCAACATTCCCTACGCTACTTTTATATAACTTTGACATTTGACAGTATTATTTCAACACTGCTTACTGTTATACAATAGGATTTTGTGTTTCAGGAAATTTCAGTTTGTATTAGCCAAAAATTTCGTGGTAGCGCATTGGTTACGGACCCGCTTTGTAAGTACGTGGGTGTGGGTTCGAACGTGTATCAATGTGACTTTTTCAATGTCATATGTTCTTTCTTAGTTAATCTAAGACACCACTGACTAACAGTGAAGGCAAAAATCGTAAAGAAACCTGAACTTAATAGTCTGAAATCGCCAACACGCAGTGAGCTGGCATGGTGATTAATGCTCAATCCTTCTCTGTATGAGAAGAGGCCTTTACCCTGCACTGGAACAGTTACAGGCTGATTTATTATATTATAATACGTAATATTCATCTCTCTCACTTGACAAAAATTTTCACGGCTATCCCTTAAAATGATACTTCTTTTAACGAGAAAAAACACCTCGTTTCCAAAGCAGGTCTTATTTATTCAAAAGCGAGCCTAACAAAGGAACATGCCGATCGAAGGAGCCCTGACCTTTGTCGGTATTCGGTACAGATTGTTACATCAAATATAATCGTAAGTCACTTTTATAGCAATAAAGCCTACTGTCATACACCCCTTATTTTATATAGGTATTCGTGTTACAGCGTATATCGTTACAGGGTAAGCGAAAAGGTGATCTATCCTAAAATAATTGATATCAAAACTGAAGAGGATAATGTTTTTGTTTTTTGTCCGGTATGTTCGCTGAGAGATGACTTCTTTGCCGTTCTAAGAAAAGCTAGGGTCTCCTTTATGACCGCTATCCACATACTGTCTCTATATACTTGAATGAACGTAGATATATTTTATAGCGAAGGCATATACTTAACACTGAGAAATGAAAAAAGACTTATCTGACTTTTAGAATTTATGAGCGTATTAGAAATTAATTATTACTTGCTTTGCTAACACGCTGATGGAAAACATCGTGAGGAAAACAGCACATACATACACAGTTTTCATAGTATATATGGCTATGCACTAATATAATATACGTTTTACGAACCGAGGTAGTCAAGATGGAGTGACTGTTAAGTCAGCAGTACATAATGTATTAGCGAGGTAATTACTATGTGTCTCTTGATAATGTTTCATAAATCATCCATTAATTACTTTACAAATACAAGTTGTAGATACCTACGAGACATAGGTGTCAGTATGTATTTGTCAATTCTTCACACTTGACCATATTATCATGTAAATACCTAGGTATTTAGATAGTCTTGGTTTTATCTTCACCTATAAAAGATCTATTGCATCCCGGCGGCACAATGGGTTTTCTTTTCTCATTTCACGATGTTACGGTATGACCCTTAGTGGTGGGTCAGAGGTCTCAGAAACTCAAGGTAGGCACCTCTGACATTTCGTAAGTTCGGTGCGTATTTATAAATTAATGATCACTTGCTCCGTGTCTCGAAGGATAGAGAGTGCATTAATTGTGCTTACTTGTGCACTATAATATCTTCTGCGTAGTTGGCCAATTTCAACAAAGATTATTTAAGTTCGTAGAAGAAATCCCTTCAGGAGGACATAATAAAAGCATTAGGAAAATTTTACACTTCATATCTTCAGGATAGTGTTAGTAGGTACGTAGGTACACATGGCTACACCTGAAACTACACATTTCCAGTATAAGCTGACATTTTGTTGTACGAAGAGCCTATGCAATGCGAGGTCAGTTCATACTGGTTTTGTATAACTTGATATGTATCAGTGTGTACATGCGTACCACGTCCACACCGACCGCTACCCAGCTTAATTTCCGCTTTAAGCAATTAAAACTCCTTTAATTTCATTTCATGTGTCGGTTTTCTTCATCCGTAATTTCGATGTGTAATTCATTATATATTTTAAAAGCCATTCAGTTTAATATTCTATACCTACTATAATACGAGCACTATTTATAAAATTCTTTGTAATAGTGTTCTCGAAAATGGCTCTAACGGTTTCGTTCAAATTTGTAATGTTTACGGGAGCTAGAAGTCATACTCAGATTGATTTAATTTCTAGAAAACCAATTTTCTCCGTGTTTTTTGCATCTTTTACATCTGTCCTGAGCAGAGCTCCGTCGCCCACATGCTACGTCGCGCGTCGCCTACATGCTTTTTGATTCATGATATTATTGATCTTTATTGATACATATAGAGCCTAGTGGTATAAACGTTGAGTGGCAAGTCAGAGGTTTCTGGTTCGAACCCAAGGCTTCAAAACCTCTGACTTTTCGTAAGTCATGTGCGTATTATAAATTAATTATTATTTGCTCCGTGCCTCGGAAAGCACGTAAAGTCGTTGGTCTTGCGCCTGATTTATCTCCGGTCGTGTCAGATTGCCGTACCACCGGTCTACAATCAGAAAAAAAAAATTCAGTACAGTTTCAGGTTAAATCAAGTTTACGTAAATCTCATTAATTTAAGAGATGGAACATAAAACGTTGGAAACTGCTGACTCCGTTATATTAGGGAATTAGTTGATTAATCCGAGGTCAGTTGTGTTACGGCTTCCGACGAAATAGGCCACATTACTACACAACATTTGTTTGGTATACGTGTTTTATGGTAAAGATCAGTGAAAAGTATAAAGACGCAAACTAATAAAAAGACTAACAATGTAACCAAAAATATTTTAAGCCATTTATTTAAAAGAGCAACCATGGAGTTTTTTTGCCAGATTCTTCAGATGGGCTGCCCTTGGAACTGGCAACTATAGAGTCAATATTAGAATTATAACTATTAGCCTAGTGGTATGCCCGTTGGACTGCCAAGTCAAAGTTCGTAGGTTCAAAACCCAAGCTCGCACCTCTGACTTTCGGATTTATGTGCGTATTAGAAACTAATTACCACTACCTAAAACGGTGAAGAAAAACATCGTAAGGAAACCAGCACACCTAAGAGTTTTTCAACGGAGTGTAAAACGGTGGCCTACTAGGTTTAAACTCTGACACCAGGTATAGTGCCTAAAATGGTAATTGGTAAAAATATTTTGATTTTAATAATGAATTGTATAATTACAAGTCTGATAGCAATCGAATACTTTACTTGTTAGCCTTAAACGGGATCATCTTCAATGTAAATACGTAACTTACAGGTATAGTACCTATTTAATTGAAACGATACAATTACCCCACGCTTTTTCTAAACTACTGAGACGGCAAGCAAACACGCAGCCCCCTGATGTTAAGCGGTTAATATAGACGCTTGTAACACCAGGGGTATCGCTTACGCGGCGCGCCGACCACGAAGTAAAATGAAGCAAATTTAATATCTACTTTGTATTTGCTTTGTGGTGCCAACCCTGTGCGTAATTATAGAATAGGAGGGAAGATTATGGGACTGGGCGTCTAGTTTTTTTTACTCACAGTGTAAAATACACTGAACAAGTAACTACTGTTATTTCATGCCGATATTCTGTGAGAGAGTGATAGTACCTCTACTCAGGTCGGTGTATGGCTCTACTACTTAAAGTGTGTACAAACCTAATATTATTTGAAAAAAGAAAACTATTTTGGCACAACAGTCGTGTGCCTAAACGACCGTTGTGCCTAGATCTTTTACACAGAAATCGAGGTGAGATATAATAGGTACTCTACCTCGCCGATTGAGTACATTTTGTAGGAGTCGGATTTATCATACCAATAGCCACCTTTGTGGTACCTGAAGTTAATTAAAGGTTCACGCTTGTAAAACATTGGCTTAGCTCATTACAACAGTTAACTTTCCTACATAACTTGTCTGCTTATATTTGGTAGCTAAAGTAATCGTCACCAATCACCTTATGACTTTCGTGATAAAACTATCAACAAAATACTAATACTACTGATACTAATATTAATACTATTTATTTTTTTTTATTTTTTTTTTATTTATAGACTCACGCCTGTATTCCCCAGAGGGGGTAGGCAGAGGTGTGCAGTACACCCACGTTTCGCCGGCTATGTAATAAGTCCCATGTAATAGGGGGCGAGCCTATTGCCATTAACCGGGCACAATTCCAGACTCCGTGCTGCTACTGAGAATTTCCTAATGGAAAAACCCAATAACACTTTGCCCGACCCGGGGATCGAACCCAGGACCTCGTGCTCAGCAGTCGCGCTTGCTACCACTAGACCAACGAGGCAGTCTTAATACTAATATTCTATAATATATTGAAACTTCCGTAAACAAACTCCGGGAAATCAGAATACTGCGTCCTATCCACTCCCAAGGCTGCGGCTAATATGATTATGTATTTGAAAACATTATTGGGTACCTTCGGCTTCGTTCGTAACGTAATGTATTCCATTCGGATTTGAGGAATAACACAATGAAGGTATCAGATGTCGGTTTATTATGTTCGGGTATTTTGTTCGCCTACGAAAATCAGTTTGGAATAGATACGAAAAAGATACCTCAGCTCTAATTGCTTTGAATAGATACATTTATTTTCTTTATCTCTTTTTCGTGATAGCCTAGTGGTGGTGACCGTTGACTGGCAAGTCAGAGATCTCGGTTCGAACACAAGGCGCGCACCTCTGACTTTTCGTAAGTTATGTGCGTTTATAAATTAATTATCACTCTCCGTGCCTCAGATAGTACGTTAAGCTGTTGGCCCCGGCTGTCAATTGTAGATCGTTACGGGTACGGCCCGTGACCACGAACAGTGTAACCTGTTCGAAACGTCGGGAAAATAAAATCTTAAGGTATGTGCGCGTTAATCCCCGTGTTACGTCTAAATAAATAATCATGCAACGTTACGGGTAGTCAGAAGCCCGAAAGTCTGACAACCAGTTTTACTAAGGGGTATCGTGTAACCCAGTATCTAGGTTGTGAAGGTCTGATAGGCAGTCGTTCCATGTAAAACACTGGTATTCAGCTGCATCCGGTAAAACTGGAAGCCGACCCCAACATGGTTAGGAAAAGGCAAGGCAGATGATGATCTCTCTTTTTACATGATATCATGATTTTTAAAGCACGTTACTCACACGCATACCGCAGTGGAAATCTAGGGTGTAGGAGTGGAGATGATCCTAAATTGCCCTGGAAGCAAGAAAGGGCAATTTCCTCAATGAACTTAGGAGGCATTTAATGTCATCCCCATCAGTACACCTCTTTTTTTAATGCCCCTGTCACAGGCGTATTAACTAGCCGGATTTAGGCTCACTTGATTTTCACTTTAAATAAAGGAAGATATTTTACAAGAAAACTGAGTACTGCGGTAAATGTCACCACACGCCTATATGGCGTTAAGAAAGAAATTCGTTATTTCTTTAATATAATTGATAATTTTGTAAAAGAAAAAAAAAAAAAATTAACAATTTGTTGTGCATCACACAATACATCTATTGCTCTTGTTATACTGGAAGTGCAATAATTATTTCAACTTTTTACTTCACTCGATTTAGGCATTTTTATATCTATACTTATAAAATGGTAACGTGACTGACTGACAGACAACGCACAGCCTAAACCGGTGGACCTAGGGACTTAAAATTTTGAGACAATATTCTTTAAGTACCGTAGGGGTGCACTAAGGAAGGATTTTCTGAAACTCCCCCCCTAAGTAGGTAAAAAAGGGGGTAACTGTTTGTATGTAAATCCGTCGTTCTTAATGTTAAATGAACGAAACTTAGTATTCAGCTTTTCGGTTGATAAATGAATGGACGAGCATTGTTTTTTTTTTAAAATCTACCCTTAAGTGGATAAAAAAGGGGGTGAAAGTTTGTATGGAAGATTCGTAATTTTTTAAGTTACAGGTGTAAAAATTAGTATTAAGCTTATTCGCTAAAAATAAGAAAGACGTGTATCAAAAAATTTGGATTTTTTTCCCCTTAAGGAGATATAAAAGGGGGCTAAAGTTTGTAGTTAAGAAAATCCACCATTAAACTTGATAATTAGCTTTTCGGTTAACAAATAAGCTTTTTGAAAACTACCTATTAGGGGAAAAGGGGTGGGGGGGTGAAAGTTTGTGTAGAAAATTCGGTAGGTATTAGTAAGAGAATCCAAAGTGGCATAACTAATGCACGTATATCTCGATATTCAATGACTATGGAGAGAAAATATAGAAGGTAAAAGTTTGAATGAAATTCTGCCCTTTTTAAAGTTGAAGTCATGAAAATGAGTAGGTATACTCGAGAACTGCTGGACCGATTTACATGGTTTTTGATTTATTGGATTAGTCTTCGCCTATAATAATATAATAGAAGAATCGAAGAAAAATAAAATGGAATTATACCCTTTGGGTATGGTAGAGTATGGGTAGGGTAGGGTAGAGGTAGAGTAGGGTAGAGTAAGAATAGAGCGGTAGGATAGAGGTAGAGTAGGGTAGGGTAGGGTAGGGTAGATGTGAAGTAGGGTAGAGTAGGAGTTGGGTAGGATAGGGGTAGGGTAGAGTAGCGTAGGATAGTGTAGGGTAGGGTAGGGTAGATGTCGAGTAGGTAGGGGTAGAGTAGAGGTTGGGAATGGTAGGGGTAGGGTAGAGTAGGGGTTGGGTATGGTAGGGGTAGGGTAGGTTAGGGTAGAGTAGCGTAAGGTAGTCTAGGGTAGGGTAGGGTAGAAAAAGCGTAGAGATATAATAATTACGCGTACAACGTCGCGCGGGACAGCTAGTTGTTTTAATATAGATAGATGAATGTGTGTGCATAAAATTTGTGGTTATCCAACTCAAATACTCAAATCAGGTGTCTTTAACTTTGAAAACTACGTATATAGCTATGCTATTACCGAAACTTTCTAAGTAGGTAGTAGTAAGTAGTAAAACTTTCTACCTATGAAAATAAAAACTTAACTACACTAACTTCATCGTCAGGTAATTAAGTGTAATGAAAAAAGTTTTGGGAACTTACCTAGAGAACTCGCAGTAATATATAAGTTTAGCAACTCTGCGTCTTTCTATGTTTTCCTCGATGCAAGTTTTACTTGTTGAAGTTTCTAGATTGTTCTTTTGATTTTCAGTTCCATGCATTTCGTGTGCTGCTCATTGAGTTAAGGACTCGATTGTTTGTTTGTAGTTAAAAAATATTGTTATTTCTCTGACGCTAGGAACGTGGGGGCCAGGGGCCCGTAAAATTTACAAAGAATTATCGGGACGTCTGGTCGAGGCATCTCGTGACCAAAATGCTGGTCTGTATCTGGCCCAAAGGCTTAATATTGCCATCCAGCGAGGCAACGCAGCCAGCATTTTGGGAACGTTGCCTACAGGTAGCGGTCTTTTGGATTAAGTTTATCTTTTTAATTAGTTTATATAGATAGTTTATTTCTAGGTGTATATATAGTTAGTTATTATTCTTGTGCTCGACAAATATTGTATAAAATATAATAATCTATACTTATAATAAAATTATAAAGTTCCTCACTCACTCACTCAGTGAAATAAAGATTTTGGAGACGAGTGTGGCACATTGATGTTTAATTCGGAAACTTTTTTTCTGAATTCCTAACGGAGCCTTCTTAGTAAATCGCCTTATTCCTTTCATTATAAAATTTAGTTACCATCTAAAACTTTGTTTATATTTTCTCTGGTTTTCTTCATTCTGTGGTATAAACTTGCAATCTTAATGTTTTAGAATAATAAATTTCGTGAATCATACTTATAATTATTATAAATTTTAAACGGCTTTACTCACGAATTGATATCGGGGATTGCCCGACCGCCGTGCCCGCGCCGCCGCGTATACACTCGCTCTTGAAAATGGACTCAGTTTGAGTTCGAAACTAGTCGGACATTCCCCGAAATCAATACCTGGGTAAAGCCGCATAATATTTAATAATAATATTGCTATCAAATACGTTGAAATCGTAATCAATATCAGTGCTCGCTTCATTTACGTACGTATCTGTTGTACCATAATATTACATGTTGCCAGGCAGGATGTTACGTCACAGCGCTTTAAGCTCCAGCATTCTGCGTTTGTGTGATCAATTAGTGTCTATAACTAAGTCAGAAGGTGACCTACATCCAGCTTCTGTTATTCTGACACTAGTAGTTTGAGTGTATTTTGTTGAATATTTGCTAAAATGAATAATAATAATGTCCTCCTGACCGGATTTCGGTCACAGCGGCCAATCTCAACGGAGATTAGCCATCGACGCGAGAGATATTATAGTGCACAAGTGTGTGCGTAAACACAGGTACACTCTCTATTCCCTCACTCTCATAGTCCGATGGGACGGTAATCCGACACGACCGGAGAGAGATCGGGCGCAGGGCCAACGGCTTTACGTGCTTTCCGAGGCACGGAGTAAGTGATAATCAATTTATAAAACGCACATAACTTCGAAAAGTCAGAGGTGAGCGCCTTGGGTTCGAACCTGATACCTCTGACTTGTCAGTCAACGGTCAACATTACTAGGATGCTAAAATGAATAAGAAACAATTTATCTAATTTAATCTTTCATAGAATCAGTGATAGCGTTTTTGTTGTCGTGTGAAAAACCCTTTATAGGTGTTCCATCACCAAGGGCTGGCGTTGGGCTTATGTCCGACTTCCATGGACTAAAATAATACGTGAAATAAGGTTACAAATTAGGAACCTTTTCGAAAAGGAAAGAACGGAAATGAGGTCTATAATAAATTCAGATTAAGTAATAGCAAGGTTTGCATAAATGTAATCTGTTCATCGCAGGGCATCGCTCATTAGGAAATATGAAGATTGATGTGGTGTTCAGAGTCGTAAGGGAGCGGAAGCTTCAATCCATAATTATATTCTTGGACATGTTTGGAAAAAGATCGTGGTATTGTTACTACATTCGATTTTGTGATTCAGTCGCTGAACCGTGAATTTACAAATTGTTTGGGATTTTATTTAATTTTTTTATCACGTAAGTACACGTAACAATGGTGGTGGAGCATTGGTTACGGACCCGCTTTTCAAGCAGGTGAGTGTGGGTTCGAACCTGGCATGTACCAATGTGACTTTTTTATGTTTTCCTCAGATAATCTAAGACACCACTGAAACGGTGAAAGAAAACATCGAAGGAAACCTGGACTTAATAGCCTTAAATTGTCAACACGTAGTGAGCTAGTGTGGTAATTAATGATATTAATGTATGAGAAGACCGGCTGGTTAATTATTATTATTAAGTTTGTTGAGTGAAGTATTAATTGAATATAGAGACAGTAATATTATCTATAGCTTTCATCATCATCTGCCCGTATTAGTCCACAGCTGAACAAAGGCTATTGTGCGCTCATTGGACGTATTTGCCCATAATCACCACGCTGGGCAAGCGGGTTGGCGATCGCAGTAGCAGATGATTACTGTTACACAGAAGGATGCTGCTGCCCATCCACCGGTTCTTTCCCTTTGTCGTTTCGTACGACACCCCACGGGACGAGTAGAGGTGGTTCTATTCTGAGGCCGGCAACCGCACGGCTTCTATCTATCTATAGCTTTAATTTTTGCATAAAAAAGGGCCTTCAATACCTAGTAAGCCATTAGAAAAGATGAAATTCCTTTGAATTTTAAAAAGCGATCTTTTTATCAAACGCAAATATAACTGTTCTACAAAGTATCTTCACCACTTAATACTTCATTGAGCACGTAAATTCTGTAGAAACCTATATTTGTCTCGTAATTAAATTGGCGTAAAGTTAGAAGATAATTTAACTTTCGCCGGCGTAAGAACCTTCGCGATGACGTCGACACAAAATGTTCGGCAAAGTAAAACAGTTGTACTAATTATTTATTTTAAGTAGCTATTGTCTGAGCTTCGTCCGCGTGGAGGTTGCATCAGGATAAAAAGTAACGTATATCATAAAGTAATAAATATCTTTATAATTTTTCACATATATATACCTATTATAATAATAGGTATTTTTAGCTGACCCGTTAGACGTTGTCTTGTCAAAAATACTAATAAAAAAATACTAAAAAAGAAATACTAACAGTTTTTTTTTCAATTTAGCCAACTTTCTGGACAACATTTCCGATTTTTGTTTTCCTTGTAACCCTTCTGACTAAACATTAAAAAAACAAATTGATTATATCATCGGTTTAGCCGTTTTCAAGTGATGCTCTTACTAACAAACAGTGATTTTCAGTGATTTTCACTATAGAAATATTAAGTAGGAAGAAGGAAAAAAATAAGTCATGTCTCTTGGACTGCCAAACTAAATTTGTCGGTGCATTACGATTTTTCTGTAAAGCAACATGAAATTCATATTGGTAGAGAGTTTTGACCCTTCTGTGAATATGGATGAACGGGTGTGACGTAATACTGTGCACTGTGCAGTCTGATTTTTTTAAGCCAATTCGATTGGTAGCGTTACGTGACGGAATGGCTCCCACCGCATGGCATATATTATAATGTATATCTTCACTATCCTATTGTTATCGACAAATATAAATTTTTAGGACACAGATTTATTCTTCATAATTATTCTTTATTGCAGTTCCGCGATGTAAATTAGATGGTAAAATGATGATAATTATAATCAATAATTATTATATCTGTTTAAGGAAAATAAATGAATGCTCAGCCAAAGTGCAAAGTGACGATTCCACTGAGGCGCTGAGTATCCTCAAATGAACGTTTACAACCTGTTGATGGTCGATAATGATACTTACAGCTGTTGGCGAGCCGCCAAGGATAGATAAAATACAGATAGTTTGTATCTAGAGCGAGATATCCCCTAAAGATATATTTAATAACATTAGTTAGGTACCTACATGTGTTTGGACCAAGGAAATCATTACAAAATATTAAAATAAAATAAGTTTTTACTAAAACTTAAAATTGGAATATTAAAACAAAGCGTATACCTAGTATCCAAAATTTTTAATCTGTACTGTTGATCGTTGAAAAGTTTCTTTAAACTCAGTAGCCTAAGTAAGTAACAGTCACAAAAAAAATACTTAGAAATAATTACTTATAATATTAGAATTGAACTGTTTTCTTACAGGTAATAATAATTTTCATTACCTATCTAGTCAGTTCGCTCTATTTATGGTTTATGGTTATGAAATTTAAATTTATTTCATTTTATTTTTTCAGTTAATGGGACAGTTAAATTAAGGCTTACCTTGTGTAAGCTTCTTAGTTGAAAATCTTACCTAACTTATTTTACCTAAGTCTTATTGTATAGTTGATAAAAACCTGGTGTCAAAATTTAAACCGCTCGAGCCTTTGTCATGCCCATCAAAATACCTACATTACCTATTGTAATATGGCCATAAGTTCCGAAATAAAGTTTTTATTATTATTAATAAAAGCATCTCTCAGGTTCCTTAGTTTCCTCACGATATTTTCTTTCACCGATTAAAACAAGTAAAATTAAGTGATTAAGAAAAGTCGGTTATTGTACCTTGGGTTTGATTCTGTTTACTAAGCAATCCAACTGTCATATTACTAGCCTATAAATTACTGCGGCTCCAGTTTCCATTTCAGTAAGGACCTGACCTCAAAAAAGTGTAACGTAAAGTAGAAATGCAAATTAGGTTAATCATTAGATAATGTAGGATTGAATGAGACTGGGAGGTTGGGGCCACGCTGGCTGGATCGGAAAAGTACGGCTTGATAATAATCTATCTACTTACCGAGAAATGTAGATCTATTTTTACCTTTAAGACTCTTGAAATAGATTGAAATATTCTAGATTTTTGTCGTCAGTCAGCTAACTTAGCTGCGGTTGGCATTTGTGTAGAACTATAAAATACTCGCGTGTACATGTTTCTACATGCATAAAAACGAGTATGATTTTTATCTGCCTATTTATTTGATCTCGGTTAATAAACGACGTGTTTTAGGCCCAATTTCACCATTCACTTTAAAAACCGAGTTTAATAAAACTAAGTTTAGCCCTACAAATAGCAGTCCTAAACTCAGTTAAATGCTTGATCCGAGTTTAACTTGATTAATCGCGTTTAGTATCAGTGGTGAAATCAGCTCTTAATCGCAATTATTCCTTGCGAAAAATCAATTACCAGTTATCTTCACAATTTCGGAGACCCGTGGCGTATACCGTAGCTTGGAAGTCTTAAAACCTACTAGTAATGGAGATAATTAAATATAAATACTCTTATTTTTGCTTAAATTTTTTGTAGAATTTATATTTTGAGTGATTCCCTATAAATTGTCAATTTGTGAACATTTTGACACTTGGTTTATTTACTTGTATCCTATTTTTGTGGGTAAGATTTATATTATACGGATCACACCATTTTTCCCCATGTGGGCTCATACCTTCTGCGCTAAACGTGTATCAATCAATTAGTACTTTTATCTATTAATTCTCAGTTGTTTTTATTTTATGATCGATATAAATACCGCTCGCCCCTAGGCAGGCTTTCATATCTAACGTAGGTGTCAAAATGTGGGTATCAAACACATCTGCTAAACCCTTTAGGGAAAATTCAGGCGTGAAGTTGTTTTAAGACCTTGTTTAGCTTTTGCCCACAATCCTGCTTGTGGTGGCAAAGTTGCCAAAAGTTTTGCTTGTTTATATTTGCTATTCGTGTTCGGTTTTCATCTAAATTATTCTTACGCTTAAAGATCTGCGCACACCGTTAGACAGTACGACAGAAGACTTAAAATTTTTCTGTATTGTCAATTGTTTCCGCTCCAAATAGATATTTCTTTTTTCAAAAATTTCAAAGTTAATTGTATATATAGAGCTCGCATAGCGTAAATACTTTAAAAATATATTAGATACCTATACTAATTAATAATTTTCAATGCTTCATGAACGTGCTAGGAAAATCCGGTGCGACGATAAAGCTATCCGTTAGTATTTTTTATCCGTAGGCCCGTACTTTCCCTCCGCAGGCCCTCTCCTTACACCACTGTTCATCTAGAGCTGCTAAGAACCAGTCTACATTAAAGGTGACTTGTTAATTCCGCCATCTCCGGCTTCATTTTAAATTAAATAAGAATTAAATTTCAATAAAAAACCGTTGGTCGCTTCCTCGCGTCTGTCGGTTTGCGCCGGCCCTTAAGCTAGACTATATTTCAAGGCGAGCGTATTTTCAACAACAATACTAATTAAGTTTTCAATAAAAATGGTATACGTTTTAACAACATAAAGTTTAATGGAATATTTTAAATTTATATAGACATTACTATTTAATTCGACTGCCTTGTTGGTCTAGTGGTAGCAAACGCGACTGCTGAGCACGAGGTCTTAGGCTCCATCCCCGGGTCGGGCAAAGTGTCATTGGGTTTTCCATTAAGAAATTCTCAGTAGCAACACGGAGTCTGGAATTGTGCCCGGTAAATAACAATAGGCTCGCCCCCTATTACATGGGACTTATACCATAGCTGGCGAAACGTGGGTGTACTGTATACACCTCTGCCTACCCCCTTTAGGTAATACAGGCATGAGTCTATATTATGTTATGACGCATTTTTTTTCTTCTATAACAAAAACAATTAATATTATGTTCTAAATGATAATAACTCGCATTCACGAATTAGGAGTAAGTAAACAAACTGCGATGCGATACTTGGGGGCGGGCTCGGGAACGAGATGAGACATCTGGACTCGTTGACTGAGTTCCTTTATGTTTGGACTTGTCTATTTTATTTCCGTCCGTCAATTGCTTGCTTTAAAGCGCTTTTTTGGTAAAGGTAATTTTTGTAAAATCGTAGAAAAAAAATTGCCGAGTAAAATGTAAAGATTTTATTCAACATTGCTGTAAGAGGTAGTCAATTGAAAAAAATGGGACACGAACGGGACTTGAAACCGCTCTTGTCGCAACGTGGCAATGCTCTAACCAACTGAGCTACATATTTCAATGAGCAAATTTTGACGCCTTGGTAATGTCTGATAGCAATTTTCATAAATTACTCAACTCAGAGCTACAACTATTGTATCTGTAAGGTCACCGAATGGAAATCAGAATCCTTATTCAATCACATTATACCTATTGTTTTTTAATAACTATGTACAATAATTATTATTTAATATTTATTTATTATTATACATTATTTAATTATTTTATATGTACAAGCTGATGCCCGCAGCTTAGCCTGCGTGAATGTCGGTTATCGCGACCAAAAGTAATCAAGAAATTTTGACCCCGTTCTCGCAACTCGGTTTTTTTTTGACACCGCCAACAAATATCATTATACTTTAGCCAATGTACACCAAAACTTGACAAATTATTTACTAAAACCTTCTTCGAGAACCACTCTTTCTATTAGTGAAAAAAGCATGAAAATCGGTTCAGCAGTTTTTAAGTTTATTGCGAACAAACCGACGCGGCGGAGAATCTGTTTTATAATATGTAGTGATACCCTATAGTTTTTATATCACATCTCTTTTTTCCTCTTCCTTGGAATCCTTAGTTTAGTATTTCACAAATAAGAGTAATTTTAAAATTCCCAATTCTGCGGTCAACAAAATTAATTCACAGAATTATAAATTTGTCTTGAAGCAATGGTTATTCATAGAGTTTCAAGCACGCAGACGCGACCTTCGACACAGATTTACTATATTTAATATATTACGCTTTCCCTGTCTAAGAAGCTTGAACTGAAAGCGTTTGCCACAATAGTTCGACAAAGTTTAGACCTATTCTACCCACAGCTTGGCAATGGAAATTTTAGTTTAAGACATTGGGCAGAATACGTAGCCAGAATTACCTAGATTATATTGATACAATATTGATTAAATTGTGTAGTTTATAGAGAACACCTTACTTATACTTACTACATCGAATTCTCAGTAATTGTAGAGATGTCTATTTCTGTATCCAGTAATGACGTCGAAGATTGTGGGTCCCAATTCCACCCGTATCACTTGTTTTTTTAAATCTCTTATTAAATAATTATATCCAGTAATGATTTTGAATAGTCATCATTTATGAAATGTTAAATGTAGGTCCAACCAGCTACATTGTCACAATTCGAACAAACGATTTTTACCTTTCTTCAACGCTAGATTTTCTTAACCCACTTCAATTCAATCATCTCGACATTGTGAAACTTAATAAATCGGAGAAGTACAAACTTTCTACTATTTGTTTTCATTCAATTGCTATTTGAAATCTTGTATTGATCTGTTTCGTTTACTTCGTGTCTCGTTTTAGAACTTCGTCACTTTATTATTTATTTTTAATCTACATAGCATCTTTACAGTACCTAAACCAAAGCGATGCTATGGCTCCATCAACCCATTACATTACAATAAAAACATTAGATACATACAAATAATATCATAGACAATTAATGAATATTTCAACAATTTAAGTACTTTCAATGTATCTCTGCGACTACTCTATAAATGTATGCAAGCTGTTGTGGAATACATCAACATCCTGACAATATAAAGACATGTGTAGTTTGTTAGGGTGGTACGTCGGTGACATTCGGTGCTTGTTATATAACAATGCTGTAATGGCACCTCGTCACATTCGTCAAATTTAAGCGAGGTTGTGTGAGCACGAGAATGACGATGAGGTCTTCGCCGCAGCACGTCGTCGATGGCTCTCGTGCAGAGAACTTGAGCAAGGACAAGACTGTAAACGCACAATTAAGTCTACATCTGCCGTTACTCAGTTCAGTCAAAGAAATCCTAGCGACGTGAGTCGCGAGTGAGGACCCGCTTTTATTTTTACTATTTTCGACAAGAAGTCAAGACGCGCCGTAAGAAGTTTAAAAAACAATTGAAGTGTTTAGAGAAAGTAATATAATTTTATTGTTATAGGGGTATAAGGCTCATAAAAAAGTACTTTATTAAAAAATACATTTATTTTTTACGGCTTAGCCCTATATTGACTAAAATAAATAAACAGAAGTTAAATAAAAAGCAATTTTAAGCATCAACGCAATTTATTTAAAATCGGTTGTTTAAAAACTTTGTTTATTTTTTTTTTGTAAAGGATGTGCCAAGATCATTTTCAACTTGGGAAAAATAACAAAAGAATGTTGATAGGTATTTAAACCGTTGATCTAGAATCAACGGTTTAAATACCTATCAACATGAGACGGTCTATATTTTAACTAAGTATACGCCATAGAGTACTACTTAGCCCTCAGCGATAGCCCCGATACTCACTAATACAAAGGCACGCAGCCTATCGGCACAAATTTGTTAAACGAATCGGTTCGTACTGCGTTACTCCTTCGCTTACTATTTCGATGCGGGGGATGATAAATTAGCGCAGGGCGACAAATGTCGCTTATTTACGTAGTTATAGTTATTATTCTTTGCCTTAGCCCTTACTTTAGTAGTTGTATTAAGCAATTGATCAAATTATAAAATGGTTCGTGGTTAACGTCAAACACATGCTTTTTCATTATTAAAAAAAAATTGTACATAATAAGTATCACTACGAGCGAATTAACAATCGACAAAATATCGCATGACATTGCCTCCACCAATCAGAATGAAGTTGTGCGTGTGCCGAGTCAAAAGTTATTTGAATAATTTCGAAGTAAAATTTTGCGTATAATTTTACTCTACGGGCTATGCTCTCTATGGTGTAGACAAAATACGAACTATTTTACATTACTATCAATATGCGTAACTTATTTGAGTTCACTTTACATGTCAATAGCGTGATTTAGCATAATAATATGAATAATGTTTTCTAACAATTGTTTGAAATCATAAAAACTGTGACGAGGGCTATTGAAGAAAAACGTAGACATAATATTATATAGGTACTGGTAAAATTGCTATTGTTCTTGAGTTACGCTGAGAATCAAAGCCGCTTTAAAAAAAAATTGTTACTAAAGAACTCACAAGTCACAATACAAAGTCTTTACTAAAATAACCTTAAAAATTATCACCTCAGAACAACTTTGTGAAAAGGGTCATAAAGAAATGGCTTTTTATCATTCACCATTATCATTAGATACTTAATCATTATCATTAGGTACCTAATAAATTTTGCACACATCTTACTCATCATACATTATAAACTATTAAAATATTTTTTTAATCAAATAAAGTCATTTAAGTACATGAGACTAAAACACCAATTATAAAACGAATAACCTAAATAACTTACTAAAATAACAACTAATCTGATTATAAATAAAAAACCGAATTAAAACTATTTAATTTAATGTAATAAAAATATTAGTTTACTAGTTTTATTATGTGCTTTTGTCAACACGACATAACACGCAAAAATTAATCTTTTATCAATCAATCAAAAAAAGAACAATCAATCCGGACAGGATTAAATTGAAATTAGAAATTACTGAAATTTTACTAGGTCATCATCATCTGCCTAGCCTTTTCCCAACTATGTTGGGGTCGGCTTCCAGTCTTACCGGATGCAGCTGAATACCAGTGTTTTACATGGAGCGACTGCCTATCAGACCTCCACAACCCAGATATTGGGTTACACGGTACCCCTTGGTAAGACTGGTTGTCAGACTGGGACTTCTGACTACCCGTAACGACTGTCAAAGATCTACAATTGATAGCCGGGGCCAACAGCTTAACGTGCTATCCGAGGCACGGAGAGTGATAATTAATTTATAAAACGCACATAACTTACGAAAAGTCAGAGGTGCGCGCCTTGGGTTCGAACCCGAGACCACTGACTTGCCAGTCAACGGTCACCACCACTAGGCTATCACGACTCTTGAAATTTTACTAGGTATTGAACACAAAATATATTATGATTTACAAGCAATTTGTAACACTTTCTAATTTTAAAACCTGCCAAATAAAGAGCTCATAAACATCTAGTCCCGAACCATTTACCTAAATAAACTTCTAAAATTACCATAGAGTATTCAAGAAAATATAGAGTGATAACGTCAACCACATTGCCTTGTGCGAAGCGAAAGCAGGTCTCGCCATAGAAATGTTAAAATGTCATTTTTTCAAATTAAGTTTTCTAGACGTTTTTCAAAATTTTACTCAGCAGTTAACCATGATATAAGCTAAAATGTAACTTTTTCGCTCGTGGAGCCTAGTTGAACCGCAGTCGATCGAGTTATGATCGCAAACGGAGCTCGTGTCGCGGCCGCGTTGTTCATACCCGTGCTCACGGTTCATACTTCTATAGGGTTGCTCTATTTTTTTCTTATATACTCTAAGAAAATTACCCACGTTTATTGGCGTCGTCATTTATGATTGAAAAGGGTATTTTAGCTTGTTTCGCGTAGGTACCTTTTAAAAAGTGTATATAAAATCCACAACGAGGTATAAAAGTGTAAATGTATAAATAGCAGCTTTGAAATTATTATTTTTAATTTAAAATATTATTAATCAAATCTGTAAATATTGTGTTTTTTTTGTACATGTTATCGAATATACCTATATTTAAGTTTCGATCACTACCCAGAAAAAAATTAGGTATAACTAGTGCGCGTAAAGAAGTTTTCACTTCAAAAATAAACAAATTTTTATTGATAAGTCTCCCAATTTAGATTTTAGGGTTCTGTGCCCAAAGGACGCCAAATGGAATTCTTTATAGCTGCACGATATATGGCAATAGACTCTTTCTTTGTTTAGGTTCATATTGGTACAGTAGAAATAGTTTTAGTGAGAGCAGAACCTTGAGAACCCAGTCCAGAAGAAGGCTGTTATTGGTGCAGGCATCTAAGGTAGTTCAATCCTCCCCCCTGAGGAGAGGGGCCTTATGGATGAAGCTACCAAAGTCATCACATGTCATGATAACTAATGGTAACATGATAAAAAATCCAACCATGTTTTATCGGTACTATGACTTTAAGTCGTAAAATGGCAAAATATCGTTGCCTCAACCTCTGCCAAATACAGACGTGATGTTAGGTATGTTTCATGTTCTCTTTTACCTTCATTCTATATTTAAAGCTTGTTATTTTGAAGTTAGATTGCCAGTTCTGAAATTGGTTTTAGGTTTAAAACTGTTAATAGACATTACAAAATGCGAGTCATGCGCCTTAATTAGCTGTAATAGATTGCCGCAAAAGATCGATGTTATAAAGAATTTCAGAGCTTTTTTCAACTCAATGTGTTTTTTTAATATTCCAATTAAAGTCTTCGAGCCATCACAGTAAAAAAATAAAAGATAGGGTCACTAAAATAGCGCTTTTTAAAATACCCGGTTTCCCGTATATTTCCAGCGTATAATTTCAATAAATAATATCAGCAAAAAATAACAGTTTTGCATACTGTAGTGTTGGGTTCGGTACGGTCAATGAGAGTACCTAGGGGCAACTCCTTCCCTTACCCGCACTGGCATGGTGGGGCAACACGGGCAACGCGCAAACTTGCTCTTACTCGAATCTTAGTTTAATCATCTTATTAATTACCGCCATTGCGAGCTGAATACATCTGAGTGACCTTTCTTTGACCCCTGGTGTTGCATTTGTTGGTTACAGCAACCGCTTATCATCAAGCGGTCCCTATCTTGATTGCCGCCACAAAAAATCGTACCATAAATTCCTATACCAGATCCAACCGGATTAGAGGAACTTAAGTGTCATACACGTAACTGTTTATTCTTTGTAATTTCCACAACTAGTAATGTTTTTGAAAATTTAGTAGGTACATATTCAATATTTACCGTTAAGTTCAAAACAAGGTTGGTTTTAGCTGCATCGTGTTTAATTTAGAGCATTAATTGCTGATTTGCTCTTGATTAGGTTTGACGAACATGAGTTTCGATTTAAATGTTTGAACTGCCCTGGGG
The DNA here is from genome assembly GCA_936450705.2 of Protodeltote pygarga. Taxonomy (NCBI): domain Eukaryota; kingdom Metazoa; phylum Arthropoda; class Insecta; order Lepidoptera; family Noctuidae; genus Protodeltote; species Protodeltote pygarga. Next base: position 4,163,111 of record OW388249.2, on the reverse strand, counting down.
ATTGTAAACGCGTGTATTGTTTGTTGGTTTTATGAAACACGGTACCATCAGAATAGTACTCACTCATGACCAGTAAAAAAAAAGTTACAATATTAGGTTTAGACAATATTAGGTTGATTAGGTTCAAGATGTAGATCAAAATAATAACTTCTTCCTCGATTTTTGAAATGTGCTAGGTAATTGGTATGTACTATCGTGGACAAAGCCGGTGCACCACTCCTAAGATTAGAATTGCTTGCACCTGGCGTCCGAACGTAGCGCTAGTCCCGCCTCTTCGCAAGTACCTAGTAGCATCGTTCAAAGCATTTTGATCGCAAACTGGTACACTGTTCAAAGCGTTCTGATCGCAAAATGGTGCACTGTTTGTGTCCGCGATAGGATACCGGATACTTTATAAAACGTTATTATAACGTAAAGACTTTATCAACGTTTATAAATCGATCAAGAAAACAAGAACCATTTAGATATAAAAAACGAGATGATTAGGACATCATAAGTTCTACCAGTATCGCATAGCCTTATTTCCCTAGGCTCGTTCGTTAGCGACAGATCTTGTAACGTTAGAAACCCGTGATATTATGATATACCAACCATATAAAAATCATTTTGAATAAATCGTGGTTTTAAATACATTATTGTCTTTCTTTAGGTTTTACGATACAATTAGGCAGCTTAGCAATTGTCCTACCGCGATAGGCGTCGACAGTTTGATTTACACCCAGTTCAAATATGTACATTTTTTTATCCATAGATACAACCACAGTAATAGAATACATCCTGTAAATGGCTGCGTTTAAAAAAATATGTTTGATTTAGTGACGTCATTCTCGTCTATGCATTACGAATTTAACCTAACTGTGTAGATTGCATGACTTGAACAACTATGTCAATATTATATTTATGCAAATCCGGGTACATTGCTCCGAAAAACAATAATACCTATATCCACTTTATTAAATACAAGGTCTTCATGACTGGTTTGAATGAGTCAGGACTTAATCCAAGTTTACTTAGTTCATCACATGATTATTAAGTATTGAAGTGGTATATTACCTTGTGATAAGTATAATTCTCGAGAATATCTTTACCTAGATAAATTACGTATGCTGCTTTTGGCTAGAGTGATAAGGCTTCTAATTTCTAGGAGCTAGTATGTTTCTCATTTTTGTCGGAGAAGGTCCGCGAACAATGAGCGCATGTTCCACGCACGTGTACCATTAACAAAATTAATCTGTCAGTTGAAAGAGTTACTTTCGTGCCTTCTGCCGTTCTCATAATATAGTCATGTACTTTTTCTTGCACTAGATGTAGCCATCCCAGAAGATCTGGAATTAACCACTCTCAATTAGAAAGTTCAGCGTCATGTATGTAGATTAATGTGCCAAAGTTTCCGAGACATAATACATGTCGCTTATTTTTCAGCTAGATGGATCATAGATATCTGACAACCCTTGGAAAGGATCGCTAAAACAAACCCAAGGATCAATGTTTAAGTCCAAGGAAAATTTATACGAAAGCGATGTACGAGGACATCGATTACAATGGCCACGAGATGTCAGCTTAAGCGGACCTGTCGCGATAGACATTTGGTCTTACAGTGCTAACTTATTTGTTCAGTTGACTACGCATACTTTTTAGGATAGAAAAGTATTATAAATCAATCAATTAAATAACCTTATAAGATCGGAATAATTATTCTCTCGGCAATTCTTTTTTAATGTCGTGAAAAACTATATCCAGTCTGCAGTATACCAGCAGTACCGGCGTTAGGGGGGAAGGCAATGGGGCGACGGCCCAGAGCTCCAAGTTTGCGGGGGCACCGTATAATACGCCAGCAAAAATTTAACACCCGTACGGCGACAAAATATTTTTGCACAGTGTCAGTGGCCCTAACGCCGGCTATGTATACCTACCAGTATGCAGCCCTATGCTGCCCGATCAAAGTCTATATTAATTATTCAAAAATTCTCTAAGAAGTCTGTGTATCGAGTCTCAATGTTGACCAAATAACATTTTGTATGAGATCTATAGTAACTTTACAGCATTGCAATACATATGTGAATTTTGTCGCTCGAAAATTTTTAGAGAGGAAATTTTTTTGCCTTTGTCATGATTCTTCTAAGGGTAGGTATTAAAGGTGAAAAAAAATAAAGAACATAGACTTAATTCTCGATGAATAATTAGAAATAAAGTTTATATAGTAAGATACTGGCCACTATAGTAAATCATCATATTCTCTTTGATATTGTCATTACTGACAGTGACAAAATCAATGTTTGCTTTGAAAAGTTATATTGCCTATCCCTAATAAGTCTGTGGCCTTTATCAATGATGATATAAAGTTTTGTATACCAAGTAAAAAGGGACCTATAAGAGTTAAAAAACAATCACTATCATCATAAGATCAAAAAGTGAAACCTAATGTACCGTTCGACTAGCGTTTTTTCACCAAAGTTACAAACTTTGATTATTTATATAATCAAAGGTTACAAATAATCTCTGAAAAAAACCTAACCGTAAGAAGAAGATAAAAAACAAAATAACCCCCGTTATTCAAATTATCATTGCCAAATCAACCGCGTCATATCAATCATCAAGTTAAATATGGATCCAATCTGCGCTGGTTGTAACAAAGCAATTACAATAGATAACTACCCAACAATGGACTGCAACAATTGCCTTGACAGTTTCCATCTTGAATGCGTAAATGTACTGGAAAGTGACCGTCACAATATTGCTTCAACATGGATATGTCCTTCATGCAAGGGAAAAACTCCTAGAGGAGACAACTCAAATACTCCTGTGCACCCTACAAATGATTTACAGGAACTAGATGATACTATATACGTAAACACACTACCTCGTGTTTATAAGCGTCTGGACTTGGGAGCGCCGATACTCACCTCATCTGAAAGCAATACATACGCCCTACAAGCTCTCACTCACGAGATACGCATGATGCGATTTGAAGTGTCACAAGTAAAGTCTCAATTAGACGAACTAACGGAAAGTGTTACAGCTTGCAATAAGGAGCTTGATACTTATAAACTAATAAAAAAGTCAGAGCATAAGATTGCTGTTTTAGAAACTCAAAACAATAATCTACATCTTGAGCTACATGACTCCATATCACAGCTCAAAAACCAATTGAACGTGTATGCGCAGACTGCTTTACGTAATGAAATTGAAATTATGGGTTTAAATGAATCTGAAAACGAAAATTAGCAACTTATTGTGTTGCTGTCTGCTTCAAAACAGATTCAAGACCGACAAAATTCAAAATATTATGTAAAAAGCAAAAAGTATTTTAAACTAGTGAGATCGATTTTTTCTTTCTACAAAAAGTTCGAAATAATTTCATACATAAATGATTTATGTATACATGAATAATTTATAAAAAAATGTTTATGTAAAAACAAAGTTTCTAAAAATGATTCCTATATGGCTAGGGAATATTCTAATTTTCTTATATAACATAAGTTTCTAATTTTCTAAAGTTCGTAAATTTATGTTTTAAAACTGGAAACAAAGATTTATTTTTGGTTCGGTAATGCTTCTATTGTATTGTGTTCCTATAAACAAAAAAATATTGAGTTTAAAGAAGATTTATCCTTTATGTTATAAGTGTAGCAAAGATAGTTCTTATTTAATTAAAAATGCTTTATTACTAATTCAAATACCAGACGTCTTTTATTTTATTTCATTTGGTTAACTGATACTTACATAAACATAAAAGCTACAACTTATCCAGATCTTATTCTGATATTTGTGCGTGCAAATATGAAGTAAGATACGTGTACCAGGACTGTAACTGTACGTCCTAGATCACCGGTAAGTCAATCATCTAAAACTATAACTTAATCGTTGTTTTTAAACTATATGTATTATGTAAATGTCAGCGATAAATTATGAATACAACATAATTCATTTCATTCTTAACTTTAAAAGTTCTTAACTTAACTAAACAGGTACCTTTCAACATGTTCGATTCTTATTATTGGAGTTTGAACTGTTTTAGCATAATGAATACTATATACCCCTATAGATACTTAAAAGTTGAAACTTTTATTGCAACTGGCAAAATATGAGAAATTGTAAAAACACTTATATTTCCGACATGTTATTTCATAAACTACTATTTTGTTGTTATATTACAGTGCGTGGTACAATACTCGGCTACCCAGTAAACTGATAACGATATCGAACTGTTGACGCATAAAAATAATATCAGTGTAACTAATATTTTAAAATTAGAGTGCTCTAAAATGTATACAAATAATATAACACGTTTTTTTTAAAGAGGAAATATGTCTTATGCCATAACGTCTCCTCTCGGGGTATGCGAGATGACTAAGTTTGGGCTCTTCGAACTTAGTCCATGATAGAGAAGCGAACTATATAATATATTTATATCGAACTTAGAGATGGTAAGTCGCCGGCATAAGGCCTAAATTCTCCCCGTGTCACTTCTCATAATGGCAGGAACGCGGGTACGCTATTCGCATACTCCCGCCCTGGACGTCTGTTGTCGGATCTTCCTCAGGGTTGTGTATCAACCAACACACCCACCCTCTGTCACGCCAGGAGTCACGGCGTGCCGTAATCACCTCGAGGACCATATGCAGTGGACGCCAGACGACCCTGTGTCTGACGCCCAAGTCTTTGAATCGAGACTCTATGCTGCGGAAGGTAGGGAGTTCGGCGAACCGTGATACTGGAACTCCTCTTTCGCGCCCCACTACCCTTCAGCCACGATGTCACCCACGAAAAGCCACGACTTGCAACAGTTGTGGTGCTGCCCGTACAGTACATCAACCTACCAACTTGGGACTCCACTTAGCTTCAAACCTTCAACAACTTTAAGGGTCGAAGGTTTAAACCCAACACACTTTAGCTTTTCGTTAGTTATGTGCATATTATCTTGTATAATTATTTATAAATCCAATCTTACAACTATAGTTGTAAAACTTGTCATCATAATATATTATTGCAGGTACGAGTAAATACCTAAGGCAATAATGCAGTAATTACACTTAAGTATGACATAACTTATTAAATACAGTGCAGTTCTTGTGAATTCACTCAATGAACAACAGACGTCCATTGCACTATGAGCTATGACCGCCAGCAATTACGGCCGGCGGCGTTATTTATTTTTAATAGCTCCTTGTCTAGGAGAGCACGGAAAACTATCGGGCTTGGCCACATAGTCTGTGGGCCTGGCTATCGTAAAGAACTTTGACAGTCCATGTAGAAATTCAGTATAGGTATCACTTTGAATCACGAACTCAATCCCGATCTCAAATATATTATAAACAATGTTATACCGTCCGAATCCTATTTCAGACCAGCAATTTGGTCTGATATCGTATTGTCCTAGGCCAAACCGGTTTATCTATAACGCTACCACCATAATGATGATTTTTGTTCCTAATCCATATTTCTAGTACTACTAGGTACTTTAAGTAAATAAATAAAAGCCACTTTAGACAATATATCGAGCCATTACCGCCAACTTAGCGTAAACGACAAAAATCAAATTTTAGAATAAAGTTTTTTTTAAAATATTTCTGTCAATAATTATGAATCATTAAAAATTTGACATTATGGTAAATTTCATTTCAAGAGAACAATATTAACAGAAATATTTTAAAAGAACCTTTTAGTGTAAAATTTGATTTTTGTCGCTGACGCTTAGTAATGGCGGTAACGGCTCGATATTTTTTTATGACCAGCCAATAAAGATGATTCTTACAGTTTTAAATGTGAACGACAAAGTTAATAACCCTCTAATACCAGTTGGTTCTTTTATTTAGACAATCAGAGGAGTGGTTTACTTAGGGAACCCGCATCGGGGTGGGATTACGGTACAAACGCGACATCTATAATGTAAAGAATCTATAGAATTTCGGATTCTGTGTAATCCTGGCTGTAATGTTGGAAATATTTTTATATGGCTCTGATATTTTTGTTATAGAAATGAAAGGTTTTACCGTGCTTAGTTGTGTATGCGACGGAGCGTTGGCCGTAATCTGGGTTCTGTTTGAATGTTGACTGCTACGACGCATTTACACCTATAATTTTCCATGAAACACTACACAAACCAGTCCGTACCAGTATTGTGTGAAAACTCAAGCCACTGTATTCATTCACATTTTTTCAAATTAATACTGTATGAAATTCTTTAGGCTTAGTGTTTTAGTGGCTTAATGCATTAGAGGCTTGGTGCATAAGTGCCTTAGTGCATTAGTGGGTCATTTCGGTTTGATTTTATGATTTACTTCGAATAGCTAATTGAAAGATTGTCTGATACAAAGACTAAATTAATCCCGTTCTAGAATTCAAAAACTATATAAGATAAAAAACTAGTTACAACAACTTACCGTTTGATCAGTCAAGTATTGCAGACCCTTTACCTTCGAGCGTAGAGACTGACTGCTTGATCTAGTCGTTGCTGGGTTCGATCTCCGAGTAATATCGAACATATTCATTACAAATTAAACTTAAATATTCTGGTAGAATGTGTAAAATTATTATTTTGTTATTATGTTTCTGGCTAATAAGAAGAGTACGTGTGTTGAATTTTGACTGGTTCTTTTTTCTTTTAAATTAATCCGCCAAAAGTTTCGGCGTGAGATTATCCCGCTTTCATACGGCCCAGTCTATAGAGTATTTATAATGTGAAAATATTATAACTTTATGGTCTAAGAGCTAGAGTAGAGCCAGGTCAGTGAGAGCACTAAAAGCCTATTTCTCACGTCTTTAGTCTTTAATAACCCCCTTTCTTAACCTCGCCTCCCCTTCTATAATCCTACACAGGGTCAACAAGGTGCAAGTAATCTCTTGTTGTTGCTAGCTCCGTACTTGTTTGTTTTTAACTCCCTATGGAAAAAGAAGAAAAAGAGTTTAAAGTGTTTATCTGTGCGTCTGTGGCATCATAGCTCCAAACGGATAAAGCGATAATGATTAAGTTTTTTCAATTAAAAGTTGACTTGATAGAGTGTTCCTAGCTAAAAATTTTAAAATTATACTTGTAAATCTTTTAGACAACCGAGATCCATTTGCTACTTATAAAATACTTAAAATTTTATCGTAAAAGATTGCACTCTGTGTAATAGGATCATTACTGCCTCACTAGCATCTGCATGTTGTGTTGTGATACGATAGATGCATCATAATTGTCCATTAACCATCCTAAAATACTAGGACCTGATCGCATTCTCCCCAAAAGTGACGCCATTTCTCCTCACCATGACATAAATGACATGACCACGCACCTGAGCATGATTATGGGACACCTAAATAGTCCGAGAGTCATTTTAAAACCATTGTATATACTCTGAACTTTGTCATCTTGTCTTTAGTAAATACCTCGTACTATCCCGTATTTACTACGTAATATCTTCATAGCTTATATTTAAAAGCTGTTGTCTAGCTTTTGAATATAAGCTACGTCGACATTAATTCCATAACCCTTTGGATCATCTCTAAATATTTGTGCTATATTTAATTAATGTTGGGGAGTTAGGAATGAGTTTTAGGGTCTTATTAACATAGTTTTTAGATAACCTAAAAGGGTCTTTGTTTCTTTCATAAACCATGTTATACGAATTTCGTATCGATAATCTCACTTTGTTACCGATGGGAGTTTTTAAAATTGCATAATTTTATTGTAAAGTCTTTTATGTTTTCATATCTTGTATAATTAGGAGAGGTCTCCTAAAATTGCGCCTATATCCCGTAAATGTCTAATCCTTAAATTTTTGATAACTTAGGTTACATTATTAAAATTTGAATAGAGATCTCTAATCTAACAGCCCATGTCACTCGCTAATTTAGCTTTTTATGAGTGAGAGAATTTTTTAAATCGGTTACGTAGTTTTGAGTTTATGCATTACAAAGAAACATACATAAATAAAAACATAAAACATGTCATCTCTATATAATATTTGTTTAGATTTATCTCGAGTTTGAATCCCAGCTCAGAATAAATATTTATGAGGTCTGCGCCTGCACACATAATAGTTTCGGTGTGGGTGCTTGTTGCTATGTAAATAATACATCTGTTACTACACCAATGACACAGAGGAAACCCCTAGACTGCAATTGAAAAAATAGTATGCAAAAACTGTAGATAATAGTGACATATTTAGTCATTTGTTTGTATACAGAAATGACCGCTCTTCTCCTGGCTCTATATTGGTTGCCATAGTTATGTTGACACTTATAGTCATGTTGATAATCGGGCAACCATTGGAGAGGCAGAAGAGAAATAGGAATTTCTTTTCGCGTCAATTGTCCTTCGCCTGCTAAGTGCCTTATCTCATTTACAACACTCGGCTAAACTTTCCTAAACAAACTATTACAATACATAACTCGTAAACAATGATATAACTTAAATAAAAAGTTGACGAACGCATTCATGTGATGCTGATACCTTATCGACACATGTCATGACCCATGCAGATCATTTGGCCTCTAAACAGACTTTCCTTCATTTTACAAATGATAATAAAACAATGATAACGGAATTGACAACAATGAACCCATTGTTTTTTCACACACTGTTTCTGAACATTGATTAGCATTATATTCTATCTATACCTATACAATAGTGCCGTGGCTAACTGACAGACAACGCACAATCTAAACCGATGAACCCAGAGATAAAAAATATTAAAGGTATATTCCACCAATATTCCACAAGTACCAGAGGTATACTAAGGCAGGATTTTTGGAGATTCAATCCCTAAACGAGAAAAAAAGGTTAATAAAATAGGTAAAAGACAATAATTACTACTACAATAATTATATATCCTAAAAGCGCAACCTACTGATGATGCTAATGACAACATATGTCTGACCGTAAAACTACTTGATGATAAGCAATTATTATGCTTTGGAATCAAGAGGCCGGAACTTGGATGGCATCGTTTCAACCTACACTAAGAAGAACATCATCATTCTTGATAATAAAAGAGGTAATTTATTGATTCGCTGAATGATACGAACTTCCTTTTTGATTTAACAAGCTTGGTAAAATCCCACGGGATCTGGAAATAAGTAAAAATCACTTTTTTGCGATTAATTAATTAATGAGTACCAGGAAACAGCAAAATGATACGCCAGATCACCTCCGAATTTTGATTTTGACCTAAAGAATTTAAGCCTGATCTTGAAGATAAGATAAGATAAGAAGAAGCGTTGGATCACTTACCAAAATAATCCGTAATGGTGCCGCTAAAACTATAAACACGTTGCTGTTTGTTACCAATATCAAAACAGCTATAAAATATGAAGGGAACAACCCCATATAAACAACTGCCGTGATAGAAATAGAACTATACGTGTATACTAATGCACTTGAACCACATATATCAGTGTATAAACCAACAAAACAACGCGGCGTACCTATACCGCAATGCCGTCTTCTAGCACTTGTTTGTTTCTAGAATAATCGTTGACGTAGGACATGGATTTAGATAGATGTAGAAGGAAGCAGAAGGTTAATGAGTAGGCAACATGAGTAGGTTTGACTTAGAAAAATGTAAACATTGTATAAAAACCCGCAATTTGCGAGTCAAATTTGCGAACTAAGGTGAAAGACCACAGTAATACGTGTAATATTAAAAAAACAACTGGCTTTCTATTACGGTTTGAAAGATACTGCCGCCCTGTGACAGACACTCGGACGATGTGGGCCCCCGACAGTACCGCAAATATTAAAACGAATTCTAATAAATTCATCACCGCATACTGCTGAATAGGTCAGCTACAACGATGATATAAAAGCACAATATTTGACGATATTTCAATCGATTTACAAGAAAAAATTGAATGTTACTATTTTTTTTAAATGGCTAAATTTTCTGCGTAGTCGACCAAATCAATCATCTTACCTTCCCCTGGAATATCGGTTTAATTGTTAGGACAGAAACATAATTATATTCCCCTCTGTTTCAGAGTGAACTTTCTGCAGCTCTAATTTGAGAATGTGTGTTCAGACATAATTTGCGTGAATTAGCATAATTTGGGCATTATTCGCGTTTTACCCAGACTAGGTTAAACCGACACTGACGAAAGTATTTCGGTAATTTCTGACAACGCATTCTAAGGGTATAACTAGACATAACATATCATACACGTATTATGATAATAACTAAAGTTTGTAGGTATGTTCCATAAGCCCTACCTACAACGATTTTCATACTTTCCTGAAATGATCCATCTTCACAGTGTCACACAAGATGACATGTAACATTTTATACTCAAGTAGATACTGTCACAAGTGTTTGTACAAGTACTGCAGTAAATGCCTAAGTATCAGGAGTATAAAACGAACATACGAGATTCTATATCTTTCGGATATTAAATGGAAAGGCAGACGATTCACGTCATTTTAAATTTTATTTTTACGCGCTCCACTGTTTTCGATCAATCACTCAACCTATGCATCAGCTGCTCGCTTTTGCTCTAGCCATTTTAAATTATTTTGCGGTAGGTAATCCTATCCAGATTAGATTAATAAAATAAAATTGAAATGTATACTGTTAACCTAACTTCTTTTACTTCAGTGCTTCTCCAGATCAATGCGGGCGGTTGCATTTCAACGTCTTCTTGTAGGTACCTGTTTTAAAACGGAGATTCACTGCATCTCTATAGCCTAACTCTACCTTGTAACCCCCAGGGCGCCCACGTTAGTGAAGGATCCTTAAAAATTTTCCGGTGAGCCGATGTGTATTGGCCGATTCATACCAACTTACAAAAACTGACATACTTGCTACACAAAACGACCAATCCTTCAATTTTCTTTTCCATCTACTACTTCGTGAGAACGAATCAACAAATTCACCAATAAGGATGACATCGCAAGGCTCTATCCCAACGTTAATCAATGTTTCTTAACAAAATATATCTAAATTATAAAATCGAAGAGAATATTCATCAATAGACGATAGAGCTTTAAGATTATGGCTGTCAAAAACAAAATTAAACAATTTAAATTGTTGTGCATTGAAAGGAAATTTATTATATCCAAGAATGTTGTATTGATCCATGTTCTTAGAACAATCGTGAACACTTTCCTTTGATAACTTAAACTAAGTACCTACTTAATTTACTTCCAATAATGATAATGAATTACCTATAATAATATATTATGAACTTTGATTAAGCTGAGTGAAGAATGATTTATAATAATTAAAAAATAAATGTTTAAGTTTTAGATAGAAGTTCTAGATTGTTGGATAGTGATCATTGTATCACATGGAGTTAAACTCTTTATCAGCGCACAATAGTGGCGAGCATTGGGAGAGACCTATGTTCAGCAGTGGACTTATACTACTGGGTTACCCTTGGGTTGACCTATGTTCAGCAGTGGACTTATACTATAAGTTACAATCTAAGGAGGTAATAACTACTTGCTACTTTCTTTGTAATCAACCTGGTGACAGCGAAGTTTGAAGGCCCAAAATGGCTATGATTTATAATCCATACGTTCTTGACCTTGTCCAGCAAAGAACGGGTTTAATTGCGTGTTCGGGCAGTAACTATTTTGTTTCAGTTTAAATATTATTAAAAATATTATGACTATGTAACTATTTTCTTCATGAATTTACATACGTAGGTGAAATGCTTTATATTGTTTTGACTTTTGAGATTAGCAAGGTTTATTATGATTTGTATACTAGCTTTTGCCCGTAATTTTATTTACGTAATCTTACTAACTAATAATCCAATTCATTGTATCCCTAATGAACGATATCCAAAAAAAGTAAGCCTAAATTAATAACGCCAACCCAAATCATTGTATCGGTTGTATTGCAAGTTGGCCTCGATTGTCATGAAGATCTTAACCAGTCGATATAGAGAGTCAGTACCCTCAAAAATCCTGATAACTAATCTAACCTTAGAATATCGTGTCTTTTTGGGTTGAGGGTGTCAGATAGGCAGTCGCTCCGTAGAAAACTGATATTCAGCTGCATCTGGTTAGATTAGAAGCCGACCCCAACAAAGTTTGGGAATAATAAGACGTGGAGGATGAACCCAAATCATTATATCCCCAATGTTAATGTTATGAATAAAAAAACGGACCCCAAAAACGCTAGCTTAGATTGTAAAACTATGATAAACTACCTCTATCTCAGATAAACTACAATAATGTCCTTCTGACAGATTTTCGGTCCTAGCGGCTAATCTCAACGGAGATTAGCCAAGTACGCCGGAGATATTATAGTGCACAAGTGTGTGCGCAAACATAGGTGCACTCTCTATTTCCTCACTCTATCACTAGGGACGGCAATCCGACACGACCGGAGAGAGATCAAGCGCAGGGTTAACGGCTTTACGTGCTTATACCTATCTCAGATAAACTACATGTATGCTACGTCGCCGTGTGGTTTCCGGCCTAAGAATAGAACCACCCCAACTCGTCCCGCACAAAATGTCGATCCAATCTTATACAAATTGGGTTCACCCTCCTTTTTCTTGACTTGGCCCTTTCATTAATAAACACTGCTACAGTCGGTAGAGAATATCCAATGCCATGGAATTGAATAAAAACAATGAACCTGATCTACTTGTTATTCTAGGCAAATTGTTTTGATCATAAACTTGGATCCGGAAAATGGTTTCTTGTGAAAATGTAAATGATATCCAGATTATGGAACCTACGTTTCAATTTCTGTTATTTTTTAATTCAACTTTTAAACTAAGATCTTCAATTCTTAATATGAATAACTCGTATAGGGTACGATTGGCCAAGAAAGCAATATATTTACTAAATTAAACGAACTTACCTTAAGTGAAGTTCTATTGTAATTATATGAAATGATTAGTCTTCGAGATCTTGATATAATTTACTATGTAGTCCCACTACTTCTACTGTATGACACGCGAATTTCAGAGGATTCAATCCTGAAAATAAAAAAGGTTGCGCTGGCAACACTACCCAGCTTACGTCATTCTATTTAGAGCAATTCTGGAATAAATACTAAATATATACACATATATATCATGTATGGTCATATATTTAGGATACAAAATACTTTTTCAACTTCAATCCCAGGGTAAAACAAACTTCAATTGTTTTAGGGCTTGGGAGGGTTGTTAGTCTCGAAGACTAATCATTTCATATAATTACAATAGAACTTCACTTAAGGTAAGTTCGTTTAATTTAGTAATTATATTCATGATTAGTCTTCGAGATCTTGATATAATTTACTATGTAGATGTTTAGAGAAGAAGTTGAAAAAGAAAATAATTAAATAGGTACAATCCTTCCTATGACAAGAAAACATTTCAATTAAGTACATGAAATCTTTTTTATGAAAATTAAAATAATACTGAATAATTATATCAGTGTTTTCGAACCCCCCTTTAAACATCACAATCCTCATTAACAAACAGTACTGAACAATCATTTGTGTTATTATTAAATAATCACATTAATCAGTCTGAACATTTCAAACAGCCTTTGCAAATAAATAGTAGGTAGGTAATTATCAGTTTCCCTAGCTAAAGGTTTATTATAATGATTAGCAAAAGAAAACTTAAGATCCCACTGAGAGTAACCAGCAGTTTTAAAAATTGCACCTCTAATTGCTAATGAGGTGGATGAGTGTCACATTATAAATGAGGTGTGAATTTTTTAATTTTTATTGATGTATACCCCCTGTTCAACATTACTTGTTTTAGCTAACGACTTGTTTGCCTACTGACATAATTATAACTAAACAATATAATCTTTCAGTGTTTAATTCAAGCTTTTTAAATGATTAATTATCATTTATACAATATAGCAGAGTAAGTAATCACAGGACAAATAGAAGATTTTTTGAAAAATTAAGGAAGTATAATTTCTTATTTTTACTGTTTTGATGTCCTAATTAAATCAATAATTATCATCTTTACAAATGAATCACTGAATTCTATGTTTATACGTCTCATTATATAGATTCCCGTATTCTCTGTGTACTTGTAAACGCTAACAGAATTTTTTGAGTATAATTCTTGTTCATTTATTTAATTACCTAACCTTATATAAAATTACCTTTTTGTTCATTACTAGCGACAGATCCTAAGTATCATTAGGATGAGCCGCTCTTTATTTGAAAATTCCTTCAAAATCTTTTTATCTGTGAATCTGTGCCTATATCATAACTTATGATCAATGATATACTTAGCTTATTTAATAGTAATAAAGGAAGTGTATGTTGAACTATATATTATAAAAATGCTTTGTGAGAAATTCTACTATCTTTTGAAACAAATAATTCAAATTTGTTTTCATCCTTACAGAGAAAACCTACCACTTTTTTAATGTCACTGTATATTGTATTGTGAATGCGATAATGAGGATATCATAACCTGAATAAAGTCATCTTATATCAGTAGTCTCTTAATGCTTCCCTGGTAATACACCTGCCCAAAAGAAAGACTGCTGTCAAAAGGATGTGGTTTTTTGGGAGGTGACAATAATAATTGTCTTGACTAGTCAAAGGCCAAAAGCATTATCTTCTTTAATTTTTTAACTCTTGAAATTATGCAAACAGTAGTGCATAAAACAATGGGTAATTTTTTCAGTTAACTGTAAAAGTATCCCTATATTCCGCATAATTATAGATCTTTAACCAAAAACTGATATTATGACATTTGTGCTGGCTCTAGAAACAAATAAATCTGTGGGAGTTTTTTAAATCTTAGGTACTACCTCAGATAAAACAGAAAGCCTTTACCCAGCAGTGGGATGATATGGGCTGACAGTACCAAATTGTAACTATCTCACATAAAACCATAGAATAGTTCTTACTCATAATCAACACCTCTATTTCTAGACAAAGATAGCTTTTTTGTCTTTAGACTTTACATAGGATGCAAATATACAAATATTGCGAGCCTTAGGTACACCATTAAGATACTTACCACAAACTATTAAAATTCATGAAATGAATACCATCTATCCTATTAATATATAAGCGTTGCTGTGGCAAGAATTAATTTCTTTGACAAAACATTGTAAACCCACATAATGATTGCAGCTAAAAGTTCTAAATATTCATGTGATTTTTCTTATCCTCCTCAGTCCAAAAACCATTAATCAGGTAGGTACTTGATCATTATAAAATATTCAACAATACAAGATGCACTTGAATATTTTTTACTATTTTTCCATATTTATGCAAAGAACAAGATACCTATTTTAACAGGAACATAGTCTAACTACCATTTTCTAACCATTCATTAAATGGTGTTTCTGTAAATTCATTGAAATACAAATACTATCACCATGATAACTGATTTAAATATCTCTACTCTGAAGATAGGATATTACTAATTTTAGTAGGTAAGTATCTTAGTGAAAGTCAGTGGATCAATACATCAGCTAAAACACATGAAATTGAACTCACAAATAATATTATGATAGTAAAAACCAAAGTATACCTGTATACTGTCAATAGGTATTAAAAATATACCTACACCTTTCCAATCTATGGTGATGTGATCAAGATTATCAAGATTCAATCTTAAGATTAGTTTACAAGGTGTTTGTATGTCATTTAAAATGTTCAAAATTAATAAACTTATTAAGGCACTTTAAATTTAATACTAATATAAGTCTCATACTGCCAATAGGAGTCACTGTAATGTTTTTTAACAATTTAAGTACTCTGAACAGCTTGGTAAGCTAAAAACACTTAAACTCAATAGTCTATCTATTTGTTTAAAAAGTCCATATTTTCAGTTAAGACTGAACATGATGTAAAATATTATGGAATAGTTTTTATGATAACCTTGTTGCTATGATAGGATAACTTTATCCTGTGTAATTTTTTGCCAACAAGAATAATAATATATAAGGCGGCCTGTAAAAGCCTTTACCTTTAAGTCTGTCTCACAGACCTGTGATGATATGCCTGTCCGCTTGCCTGAGGTCCTGGATTGGTGTTCCTTTCCTTTCCTGTACTCCTGATGATATTGCCCCCCCCCCCCCGTTTAGAGTCTACTCACACATGGGAGGAGGCATGGCATGGAAGTTATTCTTATTTTTGTAACAATGTTGTTCCTGCTGATTACAGCAGAAACAATTTAACAGGCTAATAAGCCTCCATGTAATAATAGACTTCTTTACATTAAAGAATCTTCCTTTGACACTGCGTTTATAGATTTAACATTTTCATTGAATTTTTCATTAGACAGATAATTATCATGCTCTATTAAATTTATTTCTTTACTATGTCTTTATCCAAATTAATTGGAATCAATTTACTGCGAATGACTGTGTCAGCAAATGTAAACACTGATTCTTCTCAAGACATCTTAATTAATAATATCTCAATGTTAGAGACATCAGCATTTTTGTTGGTTAAATACCAACTTATTTACTTCTACTGACTTTCTTCTACTCCTTTCTCTTTACCCTTTATATTATCAATCAGCAGGCTTGATATTGAGTTAGGCGCTTCTAACAGTATACATTTTAGGGTAAGTTATATTATATTTCTATAAGATGATATCCCTTACACTCTTTTCTATAAGTACCACTTAAACTGTCAAATAGGGTTTTTTGCAGTTTTTATAGTCATAGCCATCATCCTTTACACACTATAATTTTATTTTTATAGTTGAGAAAGTCAATATGATCAAATAATTTATACCATTTGTTCTTCTAATACTTTGATATTGTCAGTGTTCATTTAGGGGCTGATATAAATAAAACGATAGCTCACAGCAAGACAACAAGATGTTCAGGTCCCAACAGTTTTGCAAACTCTCTTATGGTAGCGGTAAGTACAATAATTCTTATGTAAACTTTGAAGTAAATGAATTGTACATTTCTTTTTATCTGGCACTGCCAGTGTCATGTTCATTTATTAGTTAATAGTAGTAGGTATTAAGTAGTATATTAGCAACATGTAAATACATTTTCTACATTATTTTGTTAAATCACTTCTGAGTGAATTTCCTCTACATAAATCATATCAGTCAGCAGCGGCAACCTATGCCCAATGCTAGTAATATGGACTCGTTCCATTCTATTACTCGACTGAACTTCTATAAAACAGACATAATTAGATAACTATATCGTAGTCTGATGTACAACTTACAAGATCACTGATCTTAAACGTATCCAATATTTCCCTCGTGGGATAATAAGGTACGCGTATATCATAGAACTTCTAGATATACCAGTTTATTGTGCTATTTTCTCAACTAGAGAAAACTTTGTAACATGAACTTACATGTACAAAAAGCACGACACCGATGGGTCCTCTGCTGAAAATTAAGAAACTTTTCTTATAGATAACATACCTGAATCTATTTCTCAGAAATATACTGATATGATGATATTTCTTTTATTGACATTTTTGTTCCAGTAACGGTGCCGGGCGGTGGTGTAATAAATAATAGCCGGTTTCGACGTCCATGTTTTTTCGCTGCTTTCCTTAGTATTCTCCATATTATTTCTTTCCTTGACCCGTCTTTCACGTTGCATATTGGAAATATTGTAATGTAATTGTATTTATAACAATAATATTCAGTTTTATCACCCAAATAAAAATTAGGGAAAAAATAACGTGCGCGTGATCACGGCGAAAAAATAGTGAATGACGTAAGCTGGGTAGTGTTGCCAGCGCAACCTTTTTTATTTTCAGGATTGAATCCTCTGAAATTCGCGTGTCATACAGTAGAAGTAGTGGGACTACATAGTAAATTATATCAAGATCTCGAAGACTAATCATGAATATAATTCAATTGTGTCTGTAGATTAACAGTTCAAAGGGATAAAATATATCACTCTATTGGGCAGATATTCTAGAGAGTTAAGATATTATAGCAGATATTCTGACGACAATAAAAAAAGTGAATACAAATTTATTGTTCCGTCAAGGTCCGTCAAGAACAGCAGGACCAACAACCGGTCCGGACCGCCAACTTTATTTGTTTATAAGTAAAATTTGTGTTCAACAACTTTAGTTGCCAACTGTGCTTCCCATACTTTTTAAAATAGCCAGTCCATTATAATAAACTTTGTACAAAACTATCGAACGAGAGTCATAACGAGCGGTCTTTAAAACTGAAATACAGCCAGTTATTGACTATTAAACGGTTCAAATAGACCCAGAAGAAATAAGGCATAGATTTGCTCGAATTATTACGTATGAGGAAATACTAATAGTTAGCAATGTTCTTGAATTGTAGAAAATATTTCAGGTTCGTAACAACTATTTAATAAAGGCCGGAACACATTATTTCGGTGCCGTCCGAGGCACGTATCGACTGTGATATCACTACCTTTCAGGGATAGACTGCTAAACTAGCAAAAGCTCTAAACACTGCACTAAACTGCCCGTTATTTCATCCTAATCGTCGAGGCCCTAGTAATTGCCCTCGGTGACCCTCGCATATCAATCTGAGCTAAGCCTGTCCTCAAAACATGTCCTAAAATAATCCTAAATATTTCAAATCAGGCTAAGCCGAGCCCTGAGTCCCAGTTCTCCTAGTATTGGTGCCCTTAGCTGCTGTTGTTTTATACTCAGATTGTTAGCTGAAGTCTTTTAGGTCTTTTTTTATAAATTTTAAAACATCTTGATAGAAAACAATACAAATACTTAGATACCTAATCCTAGACCAGTGATCTAATTAGGCCAGTGCTCCTTTGAATCTTAACTGAAGATACTGATTAAAAAATGACAAGGCTCAATCACCAGGGTAGCCATAAACTATACCCAAGGTAGCTATAACTATATTATACACACATTTCTTCTTATTTTCTACCATTTGTCTCTTTTACAATGGCGTAATATAATTAGGAATAAGCGTTTTTGATGGCTAGGCTAATCAAACCGATGCAAGAGTGGGAAGAGAAGTTTCCAGTGTTTGAAATTTCATGTTATGTACACAATCACTCACCCATACACGATAAATTCTCAATAAATCTTCGAAGTTAAGTATTCATAATCATTCTTCATAACGATTAACCTGCAGTACAAACAATACCATTATAATTGGCTAAAATTTGGCGTAACTAACACCAAAAGGCGTAAGTTCTAACTGTTAAAACCAAAATAGCCGTAGCAAAATCCGCGCCAGTGAGCGTATAATTAAAATAGAAGTATCAAAACCAACATTTCGGTACATTTTCGTAACGACGAAGTTAGTGAAATTCGACAGAAAACTAAAATCATAATGGCGTGGCCGCAATCAAGTCACGCTAGGGTTGCTACGGTTTTTATAATAAATATAAAGTATAAATATTTCATAAGACAATAAAAAATATGAGTTTTTATTATGTGCTTCCAGAAAAACGATTCAACATCATTATAATAAGTATTTATTTCAGTGTGTATGCTATCTTTACATATAGTTATAGCCCGCGAAGTGACAGAACTACATTTTATTTCAGAAAAAGAAATTGAAATTATTGAAGCTACTGCTGTTTTAATTCAAAATCATACTAGCCTCCATTATCAACTCCATTAATACTAATTTAATGCTAAAATGGTGTATAATTTGTCATTCTAAAATATACGACCATGCAGCTAATTGTGGCTGATGGTTTTGGTAAACAGCGTTATTTAGACAATTACCCTTTAAGTTGGATAGGAAACTGGTCGGTGGATATTTGAACAATTTAACCCAGCCTTCTCGCACTGCTCTGCTGAACAGATTTTAGCTTCTTTTAGTGCAACTCAGCACCTCAACACATGTTTTTTCCTACCAGTTTACCCTGACTGTCGTCACAAGATGTTTGGAGGCATTCAATATTGTTTTTTAGGGTTGATTTCTCTAATTTTTTCATGTATTGTGGGCGCAATGCGCATATATTATAATTTAATAATACACAAACAACTAGAACAAAATAAACATTTGTAATTTATACGGTGGACAACTCTTTGATTTTGACATTAGAAATTATGACATCATCTGTTCACAATGTCGTCTCTGTCTAGATAAAATGTTATTTATTTCACAAATTATGTTATTTTTATAAGTTTATTTAAATAATAATGTTTTTTTTATTGTCAACATCCCTATTCTATCAACCCTAAGTCCAACCAACTTGTTGTCGGTATTTCTCGAGTTCCGTGTCACTGCATAATTCCACTTCCGTCGCAAGGCTCCTTTTTTACCATTCCACATACCTAGGTAAAAGTCCGCTTTTAAAGTTTCAAAAGCGCAAAACGTACCTTTTACTGAAGCAGTGCACTGAAAGCTCCGCAAACGAGGGGCTTAAAGAAATGTGTAATATATTTAGTTGGAAGTCCATAAATGTATTTATGTACAACTAGTTTCTGCCTGTGACTTCGTCTAGGTATATTATTTCGTCATAAAAAAATTGATATAAAATTATCCACAAACATTCATCCATCCGGACATATTAAATTTTTTATAAAATAATTATTTTTGGTTTTCTCAGTAATGATTTCGGATTAATTTTGGGATCGTCCGAGTCTGATTAGGGCTATAATACCATCTTAGCTTAATGAACTGATATATGAATATAATTTAATTTAATTCTTACTAATAATATAAATGCGACAGTAAGTTTGTTTGTTACTTTTTCACGCCTAAACCACTGAATCGATCTTCCTGAAATTTTGCATGATATACGTTGTCAGGTGTACAGAAACGGTCATAGAATACCTTTCATCCCGAAAAAAATGCTGTTCCCGAGGAAAGCAACATGCATTGGTACATGCCAGGTTCAAATCCATACCCAAGTGCTTGCAAAGCGGGTCCGTAATCGCACCACGACTGATGGTAAGTAATATTATGTAAAATACTCATGTTCTACAAACTCATTGACCGTACACGGACGGACACTTCCTGTAATTTCGTTGCGGTTAATTATAAATGACATAAATAATGAATTGCATTTTACGTGGAATGTATCATCGTACGTAATACATGGTTTACTGTTGGACGCGGCTTCCTAGCTCGGGCGGTACGAAGAGTGAAGACACAAGTAGTAAGTACACGAAGCAATTGCAAAATTTCCTTCGTGATCGATTTTTATTTTAGCCGTATGCTAAGGGGGGAGTCCGGACGCCCTGAACCCCCTTATATAGGGTTATTTGTAAAACACCAGCATCCTTAATCATACACATCAGCTGTTCCATACATTTATGTTTTCATGACTCAACAAAATGTATGGAACAGTTTTTTTTTTGTGATTTCAGGGTTGGTCCTTAAGTAAAAGTTGTTCATAATGATGAGTTTAATGACCCCTTTTAAAGGATGCTGGTGTTTTACAAATAACCCTCTATACGCCCATGGATGTAAGTACTTATATTAATCCAATAAAGTTCCCTAATTAATTTGAGTTGTGCACAACGACACATGTAGGCATATGAACAAACAATGCGGCTTCATTGTCGACAAACAAACCGTGTTGACTCACGGCACGTTATTAGTTGGCTTCGAAAAATCGAAAGCTCATAACAGGAATATTGGAGAGAGCAATTAAGATTAATGCGGTTTATGGTATATAATTGAGGTTAACGGCAGCCTGTAATTGTCAAAGGAAAAGTTGAAAGGGAAAGGGAAAGGGAAAGTGTTGAAAAGGCCTCTTCTCATATAGGAGAAGGATCGAGCATTAATCGAATCGAAGAGTGTTGGCGATTTCAGACTATTAAGTCCTCACGATGTTTTTCTTCACCGTTAGTCAGTGATGTCTTGGAATAAGAAAGTACATAATTATATGACATTGAAAATGTCACATTCGTACAAACCAAGTTTGACCTCCACGTACTTACAAAGCAGGTTCGTATACAATGCGCCATCTCATCATCATCAGCTTATATTAGTCCACTGCTGAACATAGACCTTTCTTAAAGCGCGTCACTTCTGTGCGTTCATTGGAGGTATTTATCCATAATCGCCCCACTGGGCAAGCGGGTGGGCGATCGCAATAGCAGATGATTGCTGCCCATCGTCCGGATCTTTCCCTTTGTCGCTTCTTACTACACCCGTGGGACGAGTAGGGATGGTTTTATTCTTAGGACGGAAACCACACGGCACCACGACATAACACAAAACTTGAACATAGTTTTTTTTAATACGTCCTACACATTATACAAAACTCGAATAAAGTTTTTTTTTCTCTTATTATGTAACATAAACTCACATGTGAAGGTAAATGACAAATTACCGACCTATTTCTCAGTGAACACAGTTTCCGATGTCCTGTTCAAAGGCAAGTGGGTGAAAAGGAAATGTTCTGCGCCGCTTGTTTGCTATTTCCTGCGTTTCCTCTACTTCCAAGTTCCAAGTAATATTTATTTATATGCACCGAGTCATCATGTTTGATGTTCAAACGATTTACTATGCATAAACTTTGCTTAACAGTTTGGCATGCCTATTATTTACATGCATATTGCAACTTGTCGTAAGAGATGAATAGATAAAGTAAATAGGTAGGTATATAGCTTTTTATACCTATTTACTTTATTATATAGCCGAATTTTCTTTTGCCAAACTGTATGTGGTAGTGAACAGGAACATCAAACGTGGCAATCAGCGTTTTGAGGACTTTGCCCAGGGTGGCAGTCTTTAAGGATTAAGTTTTTAATTTGAATTTTAAATATTCGTAAAATCTTTTATACATAAAAGAAAGCCGGGTTATTTACACTAGGTATTTATAACTCGAGAGCACTGTTGGACCGATTTTCATACTTTTTGATTTGTTGGATTGGTTTCCGCCTAGAATAGCAGAATAGAACAAAAACAATGGAATTATACCCCTTGGATATGGTAGGGTAGGGGTAGAGAAGGGTAGAGGTAGGGTATGGTAGGGTAGGGGTATTTTAATAATATGAATAAGGTTTTAAATAAGATTTAACGTGATTTTTTCACATATTTATTATAGTCTGTCGGGTCAGCTAGTTATAAATACACATAAAAAAGAGTTGAATTGAAAAACTTCTTTTTAAGCTAGTTTTAACGAAGTTATAACTAGAAATATTTACACAAGCCAAATATTACTTCTATATTCAACCAGTTATTTGTCAAACTATAATGACTCTATTTACCCACTCATTTCGTGGCTATTTGGTTTTATTCTTGAACAAAGTTTGCTGACATTGAACTATGGTTATGTAAACATCTTATCGATTTTTAACGCGTCTACGTGAAGCCTATAGGCACTGAAATAATGTAATACCTACCGATGCCTGACATAATATTTGTGATGGATAGGTTTCTTTCAATATCGTATCCCTTTGAGTTGCGAAGGTCAGATAGGCAGTCGCTCCGTAGAAAACAGATAGTTATTTAGCTGCATCTGGTTAAATTAGAAGCTGACCTCAAAATAAAGTTTGGGAATAATAAGGCTAGGAGGATGATGATGGATAGGATTCTTTCAAAAGGCAACTAAACCCAACTTTTATTAGGTGATTATCCGGGAAACGTTTCGACGATAGTTATGTTATATGTATTGTTAATTTAAAAAACTGTATATGCCTGTATAATATAGTTTTTTTTTTTCTTTGAAAAATCGATTACGAGCAGTATTTGAATCTGCAATCCACTGGTTAAGGCCCCAGTCGTTCTACCAAGTACTAGGCAAGTGCCAACCCGGGTAGGATTACGAATAGTTTAGTCAGCAGACTTAGTTTAGTTTAGTGCTATCAATTTTTTTCCACATTCAACCATCTCCGATGGAGTTATATCCAGCCTTTGTACGGATACTTAAAGTTTTTTTTTAAATATAAAATAGATATTTTACCATAACATAAAAGTGATTCTACGCATCCATTTATTTAGTTAGTAGTATTAGTAGGTAGTAGGTATTAGTAGGTGGTCTACATGCTCATAAAACTAAATGGCGTTCATTATATGCATGTCATATTGGCGTTCATAACACGCACCATATATAAACCGCACGCATCAAATCATATTTCTGTCAATAAAATTCACTATTTCATTTTACAAGCATTCAATGGTTATTGGTTGATGCATAAAAATATTTTTGCTCGTATATTTAGAACAGCATAGCGTTCGGGCAACTACGGGTAATAGTCTACGGCACGCCAGTTACGAGAAATACTATTTACGTTGACAATACTATTAAAATTCTATAGGGTAATAGGGTACAATTGTAGCTGTCAATTTGTCACAGGGGACCTGAACTAGTAACCTAACTAGAAATTAACTTCTCTTTTTTATCGTATGGTTGATGAACAACCCGGTTGAGTTGTGATAGCCTAGTGGAGGTGACCGTTGACGTGCAAGTCACAGGTCTCGGGTTGCGCACTTCTGGCTTTTCGTAAGTTATGTGCGTTTATAAATTAATTATCACTCTCCGTGCCTCGGATAGCACGTTAAGCTGTTGGCCCCGGCTGTCAATTGTAGATCTTTGACAGTCGTTACGGGTAGTCAGAAGCCCGAAAGTCTGACAACCAGTCTTACCAAGGGATATCGTGTAACCCAGTATCTGGGTTGTGGAGGTCTGATAGGCAGTCGCTCCATGTAAAACTGGAATTCAGCTGCATCCAGTAACACTGGAAGCCGACCCCAACATAGTTGGGAAAAGGCTATGCAACAACCTGGTATCAGAGTTTAAACCACCCCTAGATCTCTGTCAGAACTTTACACACTTGAAAATCCTTTAAAAACCTAGCTTTTCCTATCCTTTAAAATCCTACCCCTTGAAAAAAAGAAAACCTTAATGCTGAGAAGTAAATTGTACATAACACCAGTTTCTAAAATCAATGAAATCCTCAAAAGAGCTCAGCAAAATTACTGTCGCTTCGGCTTTTGTATTTTGAAGTTGACATTTGCAAAAATTACTAAATATACTTTTCAGAATATCTTTCTTTGTCGACACCTTTCAATCTGTTAGTAATTTTCTACCAAAGAATTTAAAAAAGATGTAGATTTTGTAGCTTAAATAATTCGTATGAAATTAATTGCAAACGAAAGTTTTCTTATTGGTGCCTTTAAGGGTTAACTGTTACTGTTACTGTTAACTTATATTATCCCACAGCTGGGCAAAAGCCTCCTCCCATGATTTCCACACCTTCCTTAAGTCTAAGGCTATTGTTATAATTTTAAGGTTTGTTATGGCGGAATTAACTGGACATTTATTTTAAGGATTGCCCCGTTAAAGCTACGGACAAAGGGAAGTGGAAAGAGAGAAAGGAGGCCTTTGCCCTGCAGTGGGAAAATTTTGGCATAATAATAAAAAAAAATACAATAATGTTGAACTTTTGTCTACTGCCACATTCTAATTTTCAGTACACCACATCACTTAAACAGCGTCTCAAAAACTGGATCCGCGTTCCACACCCCTCACGGAGTTAACAAAGGCGTTCCAAGCGAACTGAGGGTGCTAAAACCTATGTACACCTACCTACTGTATAGGTACAAACGCTATAGTATTCTTTATAGAGCGACTTGCATAAGAAAATGAGGAAAGCATATTGAGGTAGTTTGTTACTCGGGAACTCAAGGACTCGTAATTCTTGCAAAAAGTAAGTTGGTTATTTTTTTTTAAAAAGAGTACTCGTTCATGGTTTTATTTTATCGTATGGTTAGCACATTCGCACATAAAAGCAGTGATAGCCTTAGTGGTATGACTTAAAAGTCAGAGGTCTATTTTATGATTTCTCAAATATATAGAGATAGAAAAAATAGCTAAGTATAATGATTTAAATAATAAATCTTAGTTCTTCTATTTCATTTTTAAAGTATATATTTAGGGGAAAACCTTCTAAAACGTATCAAATTTAGGGTATTTTTTTTAGAAACAAGAGGAAATCCTAAATTAGTGGATAACAACCAGTGAATTAGTGGCAAATAAGTAAGTTTAGTGTTGCATATACTCAACGAATAACACCTTGCCGTGAGGACTGTCCCGGGCTGAAAAGCCCATCCTATTCTCAAAGGTATCGTTAGACCCTTCTAAATTTATTCGGAAATAAAGAAAAGGGACCAGAAAATATAACCCTACGGCTAAAGTGGTGGATTTAAGTACAGTAAACAACTTGAAGGAAAGAAAAAAGTGGAAGGAATTGGAATGTCCTGCATTGTCCCACTTCTGGGCAAAGGTCTCCTACCTTTGCCCAGCAGAGAGACAATACAGATAAAAAAAACAAATTCCACAAACCATCTTTTGGTAGGTATGAAACCTCTTCGTACAAAACTGTTAAAGATACTGGCAGGAATACAAATCACAAAACAACTTTATGAAGATTTGAAGATTTAATAATTTTTTGAGATATATAAGATTTGATTTGATTAGACTTGGATTTGGTAGCATGGCGCAGTTCCTCTCTTTGGACCTCATAGCCCCGGTAGCTTGGATCATATTCCCAATGCCAGTTGACCTCAACTTTTTAAGTTAATAATATTTTGTTTTATACACCGTGTAACGTAATTAGCAGTATGAAATGTACCGAGAGCTACTATAGTTTTCATAGTAACTTCAATATTACGAATGCAGTGTTTGTGGTTGGTAACTTAATCACGTGCGAATGAAGTAATGATATGATGGCTGACTTATCACGTATCGTCCGTGATATGAATGGTTTTCTGCTCGATGTGTTTTGATTTTACAGTACGTTTGATTAATGAGTAAAATTAGTCTATTTATGGTCTACACAATACAGTTTAAAAGAAAACGTAACCAAACTTAAATCTGCCGATCACACAGGGTTAGGTCTCATAGCCAATCGTGTCGATAGGTATAGCAATGGTTGTTTTTTTGTAAGCTCCGTGTAAATTAACCCTCAACCCTCATAAAATATCAACGGTTTCAATTGCCATTAAGCAGACACAGTTAAAATCAATTGATTTCCTGGTCGACCGGCCAGTCAACCGATCCTACTTGGAGAGCGTGAGTGTCATGCGGGAAATTTACGGTAATATATACATCAAAAAGCTTAACATAACATAAACTTTTTACGAATTATAATCATTAACGCCTAAACCAGCCCTTCAATTATAATGAGTCATTAAAATTAATTGGTACTTAACAAGTTACTATTAAGCTATACAAAGAGTTTATTTAGCTACAACTTTTCTAACCAATTTTACGTTTAAGTCGATCTAAATGTGTAATAAGAAAAAGTTTCCGACTTTATAATTTGGGGTAAGTGGAAGTGAGGCGTCAATTAATGAGAAAATTAAAATTTATGGTTTTCGGCGTATTTCTAATGATTTACTGCGAATATTAACGTTGAAGCCTGAGTTTATTTACATCTCACTAGATATAAATATTTAATAAGCTAACATGTGCTAAAACATGTAAAAATTTCACAAAAAAAGAAAACTCACTAGATGTTTTTCGCGGCTTCGTTTTCGTGGATATTCCTAAAATACCTTTATGCAAAATCATAAACTATCTTTATGCAAAAATCACGTCGATCCGTTGTTCTGTTGCTGCGTAAACATTTATAATTGTGAGGACAATATTTCAGTGTAATTTGTCCTCATTTCCTACAACATTAAATCTCTACGATGAGACAAGTCAAAAAGAACAAATGGGCGTATGTTTAATGTAATAGTATAAGTTTTTATCAAAATACTTATACCTATAGTACCTACTTATACTTAACTACTTGTATTAATACCAAATAAAAATTCGGTATGTTTTGCTAGACACTTAAAAACCTTACAGGTTTCATTTCAGTTTCTTACTTTATGACTTAAAGATTTAGCAATTTATCCCGACAGACGGCGATGAAAATTAAATACCTAATTTTAATTTAAAATTCATAATTAAGCGTCGTTCTGATTAAGAGCGTAAGTTATTACTCGTCTATGTAATGCCGAAATCGGTCCACTGTAGCTCCCGAACTAGGAGTAGGTGTCATATGAATCATAGAGAACGTACTAGTACCAAAAATAATATTAGAATGATAAGAGTACGTCATCATTAAACGCCAGTCGCGTTTTATTACCACAGAGAATAATAAATTAACTGTTCTTTTTGTTACTACAGCCTGCTCATTTCATGTCAGTATCATTAGCAATTTCATGATTAAATTGTTAAAAGTCTGTACGTTCATTCATTTGTTTCAATAAAGCAAAACTCATTTAAAAAAAAAACGATTTATTATATTTACTGTGGTAAAAAGCAAAAGGGAATTCGTTATTACGTGATACTTTATTTTTAACGTCATATTTTTTTATTAATATATTACACTTAAATAGCTTTATTTTCTGACAGTTATTCATAATTAATTGACGTGATACTAGTTTTATCTGACGTTGGAACAAGGATAAAAGTATCCTGTCCTTTGTGTGGTGTGCGATCGAGGCTAGCTCAATCCACAGTATAATAAATATACAGTGAGGAAACTACGTACAAACGCTCGAAACGGCACACTCACACAAACATGCGTAATATGGCGTAACGACGAGACTTCTAAACGAACGCGCGTCGGTCGTGGTGCTTGCAGTATCTTCGCAGTATCAACAATGTGTTGCCGAGTCACTGCGCATATTTGTACGAGTGTACCGTTTTCGAGCGTTTGTACGTAGTTACCGTACTGTATGTTTGTTATACTATACCCAATCGCAGCTCGACCAAACAGCACGTGAGTTCGACCATCGCACAATTGATAAACCTCTCGATGATTACCCAAAAACCGATTGAATTGTAACCTCGAAAAATTTCAGTAACTTGGATTATTTCGATTGATAAATATTTCGGAAACGCCTATTGACTTAATCACTTGTTATATTATATCTGACCTTAGTAGTGGTGTGCTAATAAGTAGGAGCAGCATTTGTGTAAAAAAATAATTAATCAACGTTCTGAAGTACATTTAAAATTTACATGTATTATGTAATATACTTTTTTACATACCTGAATCTGGGAGCAGCTTCCCTTTTAGCTCCACATCACTTTCTGCCGACGTCGCTCCATAGTTCTTATAAGTTTTACCCGAAGGCTCCTCAAATTTCGTCACCTTAAATCTTTCCGACATAATTGCGCACTTTTACACTTATTTACACTTAATACACTTACACTTAAGGATATGGTTTCCACTGTATATGTTTTCACTGATATGTAAATGGTTAGTGATATGTTTCTATTGTTATCCACTTTTACTAAATCATTGTTACTGTTTTTATTCGCTTGTGCGTGTACTATAAATAATAATTGTATCAAATAATAATGTTAAATTGAGGAAAAATTTGTTTACGAGTAAAATTTGAATCTGCTACCTACTAGTTAAATTGTCAGCTATTCACCCAATTAAGCTATTCGTAACTGAAATTCATAAATTACTTAAGCATTGGTAATGTACTTTTTAAAAAAGTGTGCCCATCTTGCTTAAGTTTAAAAACTGGAACAAAATATGAAATGTTTACGGACAGAAGCTTATTATAAATGTCTGAATAGCGTGTTAATTACTTCAATGAGCCTAAATTAGACATATAATTCTGTAAAACTTGATTATTATCTGGTCAGTGTAGCTACAGCAACCTGCATGGCGGCTATTTTCGTTATAAGTAGGTATACCTATGTCCTATAGGAACCTTATACTTGTTTTTATATTTTATTTGGATAACAATCTCTGTTGTTGTCCTAAATAATAAGTACAACAGCTTAAAGTAATCCGTTGGACGTTGCTTATGTCCATTTTAGTAGGACCTAAGCACATATGAAAATTGTAAACCCGATAAAATTATTTGGGACAAACCGTTTGCTTAGGAGCAAGTAAATAATAAACTCCTTGTTTGAATTTAAAATTACTTTTTAACAATTCATATTTTTGTAATACCCAGATTCTGCGTTTGTAATTTTGACATTTTAAATAAGATTTTAATATTTTCTTTACTTTTATAGTTCAACGGTTGAAGATATGAAAATTAACAATAAAATAATTTAGTATACAACCTGCTAAAGCGTTCAGAAACCAAGATATAAAAGGGATTATCAATATTGAAACTTGTAATTTGACGTTATTACGTATCTCAGACTCAGATTTAAGAGGTTTTAGAACGAGGTACAAGATCGAGATTAATTTTGATAGCTTTGATCTCCTTCCTCGAATTATAGATTGTTTTAAATTTGATTTGATTTATTGTCATTGTTTAGAGAATAGTCGTAATATTGATTAATAATATAAGTTAATTTCTTTTTTATGTGTAAAATTTGGATATCAGATCAATTTGACAACAGGAAGGGGCTAAAGTTTCAATTACTAAATTTGAACCAAATAATAAACAGGGCAAGGTAAATAAAACCGTTTAAAAATTAGCTGAAGTTTAAAAAAGGTGCGAGTTCCATACTAAAATAACAAAACTTTATTTCTCTAAAAAAGTGCCTATCTTAATTAAAATTTATTATTTTGTTTAAATTGTATAGTAATTAAAAATAAGTCATGTTTGCGTTGTTTGTTGTTATTTAAGATAGAGTAAAAAATAAACTACTAGGTACCGTGATAGTTACAAACTCTGTGTAATAGAGACCGGATCCGAAGTCCCAACAAGAAAATATTCGAACTCCTTTGGCTCTGAGCTTAGACGCGATCCGTCGAAGGATATAAATAACTTTTTATCGATATATATACCACCTCAGCCGTCAGCTAGTAAGATTATATGAAAAAAAAGTGAATCTTCTATCTATACTTAGATATAAAACAGTAGCTTGACTGGCTGACTGGCGGACAATGCACAGCCTAAACGGATGGACCTAGACACTTGAAATTTTGAGGAAATATTTCTTACGTACTCTAAGAAAGGATTTTTAGAAATTCCACCCCTAAACGGGTAAAATAAGGCATGAAAAACCTGAAATGACAAAGTCCCGGACAAAGCGGTAGTTTAAGCGGTAGTCATACAATATCTTAAAAATAATGATAATATATATTTATTTTGTAAAACATAAGACCGCTTCATAAATCATTTCACCATTCATATGAAACATAGTTGCTCTGTCGCTGCATGAAAGAAGACCCCTTTTTTATTCAGCAACGGAGCAACAGAACGACATGATTATTTGCATAGATATAGTTTATAGCCCGGAGAGTGACATAGGGTATTTATTATCCCGAAAAAATAAAACAACAAGACAGAGTAACCCTGCGAAAAAAATGCTAGTATGTTTCCTAGTAAATTTTCGATAACACTTTCCGTATCTGCGGGTTTATAAATAACGTATTTTGATTCTTGTACCGACAGTCGTTCTCATCCACTTCAAAAACCGACAGTAAATACTCATGTCGAGTGGCCTTCTTCAGTTGCACTTAAAAAGTATCTATATGTATGGTGTCACTGTCTAGCCTGTCTGGTAATGTCGTCATCCGACATCAAATTACATAATTAGGTACTCCAATCCATTGCTCAGTTGCTGGATGAAAAAGGAATTGGGCTTTTTTTAATGCAGTAACAGAGCAAAAGTATTTCTAATAATAATTGAATGTTGAACCCTATAGTAGGGCCCAATACCACCAATACTGTTGACATGAACAATCCCAAAATGTGCAGTGTGGTTTTCGGCCTAAGTATAGAACAACCCCTACTCATACCGTGGGTGTCGTATGAAGCGACATTGGGAAAAATCTGGACGATGGGCAGCAGCATCCTACTGTGTAATAGCAACCAACTGCTACTGCGATCGCCAACCCATTTGCCCAGCGTGGCGACTAAAAGCGCAAACACCTTAAAATGAGCGCAAAAAATAAATGATGCGTGTGAGGAAGAGGTATATGTCCAGCAGTGGATTGATGCAAGCTGTGTAGGTAGGTAAGTAAACAACCCCAAAAACAATTGATTACGTCATTTCAAACATCAATATCTAATTTGTATTTCTTCCAAAGTTCCAAGTACATTACTTCTACACATAATGGCTAATGAAAGAATGTCGTGGTTCCACAATCTGCAATACTTTACAAAAACGCCGCGTAATATACCTGCAGTAGAAAAAATTATACCATTTCTGATTATAGGCAATACAACAGCAAATTGTAGTAATTCTACATTATAAGTTGAAGGAAAGTAGGCAAATACCAGGTTAACTTCGTAATTTTTCAAGTAACTTACTACTAGGAACTTTGGGATAGAATATTTTGGATTATGAATAAGACTGTTGAATTATGAGTGAGGTCCGCGACGCCGCGTATACACTCGCTCTTGGAAATGGACTCCGTTTGAGTTCGAACCTAGTCGATTCCTCCAAATCAATATGTGAGTAAAGCCGTATTAATATTTAATAATATAAGAGTGAGCAATTCATAACGTATTATAACAGTCATATAATGGCTTAAAAACTTGACCATGAGGTTAAGCCATAGAAAAATTAGAGTAAATTGAAAGAGATAGGATACGAGCGAAGCTTAGAAACCCGTGACTTGGCCATACACCGTGGCAACGCTTGATAGCTCAGTTGGTAAGAGCGTTGCCACACGGTACGACAAGTGTTCAATTTACCAATCACCGATATTCAAAGTTTTGCAATAGCCTTTAGATAAAATGTAGGCCGATGGCATTTCAGAGTGCTTCGGAATTCTCCGGAAAAATCCGAGCAAGCGAGACTCCGATAGAAATTGAATTAAAAATTCCTCTTCTATCTAGCCTGCGTTCACTCTATAAAGCAAATGCAGGATTTTTCTTACTACCTAAGTATTCCAAAACTGTTCATGTAATGTAAGAAAAATGGATAAATTAGTATTTACCGGGAAATTTTAATTAAATACTTATTATTATTCAAAATCAACGAAAAATAATTTAGAAATTTCTCGAAAGTCAAGTCTCTTAGAAAGCCAATTTTATTCCATAAGTAATAATTTGTTATACAGATTTATATGTTTTCTTTAGTCTGATGAACATAAATATTAATTACTAGCGCTTTGCCTGATACTTCAGATAAATTTCAGGTTCAGGTAAGGAATAGAGTAGATTTTAATTAATGAAATTATTTTTTTTATGAATTTAAGAATCGGTTTCATTGTTTCTGAGATTCAACAAACAAACCAGTTTTACCTTTTTCTCTTTACTAATTTTATCTTCTTTAGAGCGTCTGGGGGCTTTACCCAATAGGATTCAAATACCGCTCGCAACGATTTATTCTTTTTATAAAATTTTGAACTTCAGTATTCGTATAATATGCATAAAAACTTTATAAAAATTTGTTTTGATTTAATTTGAGATTCAACATACGTTTAAATAAAGAGTTTAAGACATTACGCGCTCAATTTCATATAATTCCTCATTTACTTTACGCTTGAGCAAGGAGAACCGATACGAGTATCACATCAATAAACTCAATACATATTTTATTCAAAGGATCTAATGATATTTGTATAATGTACACACTTGCGTAAGTACAGATATTAAAACTCAACCGGTTTTCCTCATTTCTGTTTATATTAATGTCGGTTTATTTAGTTAAGACCAGACGTTACCATATTATGTCCGAGTTTACCATGTTGCAAAATATGATAAAATTTTTACTACGTGTTATTGTACTTACTTGTTATTTTTTGTTATTGTGTATAAGGTCTAACTTTAATATTGAAAATATTTTAGGAGGGACCTGTATCCGTAGGTTGCTTTGTATCAAAAAAAAATTAAATAATCAAACTTTTTAAAATATTTTTCTAAAATACATTGTTGAGCAATCATGGCTTATTATTATATAGTTATTAAAAGAGGTTTTTCTTACGTACAGCTGCTGAAAGTAGTCACCACAAAAAATCCTCTATGACGTCACATATCTAATCCAGATTCAATGTTATCTGTTATCTACAAGGTCCTTGAACATTTGGGTCAGTATTAGAAAAGGTGCATACTAAACTGGTTCGTAAATTATTCTCATATCAGACGGATTAGGGCAATCCAGATTAGGCTTAAAATGTTTGCAATCTGTACAAGTCTGCCTACGCAGCCATTTTGGTAGCTGTGTAGGGACACTAGGAACTGTTACAACAACAGTACCTAACAGTCCTAACTTCCTAAATATTCTGGAGGGGGCTATTGCTATTCTTCTCCCGCAAAATAGGATATGTATGGAGTGACAGTCCTTTGACTTAGAACACATGAAGTCATCTGTTGAAGTGCCGTCTATGTCTAACAAAGAAGGAACCCTTTTAACTTTGTAATTTTTGGGAATTTTTAATTTATTTTTTCATAGATTATTTAATTTTTTTAAGAAGATTTAGGTAGTAATTTTAAATAGTATATGTTACAAACTCATTTAACATCACCTTTTTGGACTACCTTTTTGGATTTCTATTTTGTATTCTAAATTCAAAAAGTAGTGACAATAGGATAATATACTAGTTTTTTGTACGGGTTCACTTGATGGATGTATTGAGTCTGACAAATAAACGTGGTTACCGTTATCAGCGCCTATATTATTAGTAGTTACACGCCGTTAGTAACAGTATAGTCTAAATATAGTCTATAAATATAGTCTAAGTCCCCAATATACCATAAAATCACACCTGGGAAGTAAAGTTTAGTAAACACGACACCTACCTAAGCTTCGAGCTGTCTATTGCATAATCAGAAAAGCGAAAAATTATGCGAGTCAACTTAAACTTGGCTTTATTTTATTTATTTATTTATTTATAGACTCACGCCTGTATTCCCCAGAGGGGGTAGGCAGAGGTGTGTAGTACACCCACGTTTCGCCGGCTATGTAATAAGTCCCATGTAATAGGGGGCGAGCCTATTGCCATTAATCGGGCACAATTCCAGACTCCGTGCTGCTACTGAGAATTTCCTAATGGAAAAACCCAATAACACTTTGCCCGACCCGGGGATCGAACCCAGGACCTCGTGCTCAGCAGTCGCGCTTGCTACCACTAGACCAACGAGGCAGTCACTTGGCTTTATATAAGTTTAAAGCCTTGATAACTTCTAAGAGTTAACAGTTACAAACTCAAAGTCTTTTAAAACTACTCTTTAACTAGGCCACAGACGAATAGTTTCAAAACGTATTTCATCTGTAGAGATCACTTGTAGAGAAAACTAGGAAAAATAAAATCCGTAATGACGTACGTCGTATCCTAGAGATCTCATTAAATTTGATTCTGGAACGCTTAACGAGCAATGCTCGAGCGACATAGCTCAAATTCATAGATATATCCACCATTAAAATTCATAAAAATAACGTCAACATACCTATGTTTACATGTTTTTCCCCAAGGTTAAACAGAGAGAGAAATATAACGTTTTAAGCAGCGCAAGACTGCACGCAACTTATGCCGTTGTGTGTCATTTCCGCCGCTTGAATTAACCGAAATAACTTCGCTAATTATTATTATCTTCTTCTTTATTTATTTGTCGTATGGTTGATGAACAACCTGGTGTCAGTTTAAACCTCCGTAGGCCTCTGACAGTGCCGCATGCCGTGTGGCTTTCGGCCTAAGAATAGAACCACCCCTACTCATCCTGCGGGTGTTGTAAGAAGCGACAAAGGGAAAGATCTGGAGGATGGTAGTAGCGCGCATTGGGAGAGGCTTATGTTCAGTAGACTAGTACAGGCTGATGATGATGAGGCCTCTGACACACAACACACCGTTGAAAAATCTCTCTATATGCTGGTTTTCTCACGATGTTTTTCTTTGCCGTTTTAACAAGTGATAATTAATTTCTGAATCCGAAAATTCAGATGTGCGTGCCTGGGTTTCAAACCTACCTTTGACTTGGCAGTCCAACGGTCATACCACTTGGCTATCACTGATTAAAATCACTAATTATATTGATTTGATTATTATTTACTTACAAATACAGCGCATATTCTGTTTGGAGATAACTGATTGATATTAAAATCACGTACGAATAAATCTGCTAGCAATATTGTGTACCTTTACAACAAGGACCTATATAGTAGCCTATTTGTGTACCGATGACAAAGTGCACTGTGTACTAGCTGCTTGCATGAGTGAAGCCAATGAATTTAGACGAAGCTCGGGGTTTGCATATTGAGAGCCAAATTGCTTTACTCTCTTTACTTGTGCACATTTATTACGTAATAGTAACCAACATTTTCAAGGATATTGCGACTTCTGATATAAGTATATAAGAAAGTGAACTTGCACCTCTCTGGTTTTTTTTTATTAGTTATACAACATATTTTTCCTTAAACTCTAGGAAAAAATATTTCTTGAATAAAAACTTCAGGCCTCAAGTAAGATAAGGTTGGTTCTCTTTCTAAGTTATTCTACACCTAATTTTTTTAGAAGGAAAAATCAATTACGAGCATAATTGATTTTTCTGCTTAGTAAACCGCTTAGTAAAACCACTAGTCTCTCTGCCACTATAAGCTATTGGTACTACCCTGATCAAGCCGTCC
The DNA here is from genome assembly GCA_936450705.2 of Protodeltote pygarga. Classification (NCBI taxonomy): domain Eukaryota; kingdom Metazoa; phylum Arthropoda; class Insecta; order Lepidoptera; family Noctuidae; genus Protodeltote; species Protodeltote pygarga. The sequence continues at coordinate 4,126,852 of OW388249.2, read as the reverse complement.
AATTCATGCTGAAACTAGCATGGCCGTACCACCCACCATAAAATATTTGGTTTTAGCCAGTTTCGTGCCTATTATTATTTCTGCCTATCCCCATAAGACATTAGGCATGAAGTTATGTAAAGTGTACTTTAAAAGGAAAGTATTTGTTCATTTTATCCGTAAATACGACACAATAGATTACAGAATGTAAACGTTTAAATTGAAATTAGATACACAGTTTCCTTGTATGCGGGCTAAGTTACAAGCAATGACCGAATCATATCGGAATCAATAACGTTGCTAATAAAGTCATTAATTCATGGATTGTTGTTTTATCAAAATACTCGTTCTTATTATTCACAAACAAAAATAAATAACCTTGTGTTATCGTAGTTAAAACCGTTTGAAGACATCTGATAATATCAGATGTCTGGTTCTTTACATAACTTAACAAAAATCTCTTAGGTGTACTGGTTTCCTCACGATGTATTCTTTCACCGTTTAAGTAAGTGATTATTATTTATTTCTAATACAAGAAAATTCAGAGGTGCGAAAAATTCAGAGTTTGTATCTAGGACCTCCGATTTTTTATTCCAACAGTTATACTTCTTATTCTTTCCTTATAGTATGGTTGATGAACAACCTGGTATTAAAGTTTGAACCGCCTAGAACCTCTGACATGGGATCACACACCGCGTGAAAACTCTCTTAAGTATACTAGTTATTGGCTATCATTTCTTTTTTTAGTAGATTAACAAAATACTCGTTATATTTTCGCTGAGCTGACGCAAAAGCGCGTAGCTAAACTCGGATTCCTCGTTAAGTGAATTTGGTTGAATCTTTATTTAAGACAAAAAAAAGAGTGTAACCAAAAAACGAAACAAAAAAACAGAGACAAACAAGACAAGAAACGAAATTTTATTTAAAAGTATTCAAAGATATTTAACGCCGCGTGTATGTATTTTAACTATCTGTAGAAATATGTATGAGCCGCGCTGAAACTGTACATGAAAGAGCAAACATAATGAATAATGCATAAATTTACAGTGAGTCATTATTTTTTGTTACTTTAGTGATTAGCCTACTTGACTTTGGATACCGTATTGAGTGAAACTACTTCGGGCCTCGGCAGCAAGGCAAATGCATCACTGAAAGTATAAATTATTCTGCTCCGAGAGTTTGTGCATGAGAGATTTGACCCATGATACAGGACAAATACATTCATATGAATTGAATAAGTGCCACTTTACACATTGTTTGCAATGTCCCGCCTCGCCAAAGATTGAGATCCGTTGTGATAAGCTAGCTTTTTGCGAAACATGAATGGTCTTTCTTACTATTGTGATATTTTTTTTGTTTGATGTTTTATCAAATATCTTTGGTCTTCCTTACTGCTGAGCTGCTAACAATCGGTAGGGCAAAATCCCCTAATAGTTGTCAGAACAAAACAAGACACTGCAGGCTTCAAAAGACACCTATGCCACATGATATGAAGATACTTTGAAACTGACGTCTGCAGATTCTACAATATGTCATCTGCGACTACGGACCATCCAAACAGAAGCTAAACTTTCTCTTGGGCCACGATATAATAATATTGCAATCGGAAAGGTCATGACTTGTTACCCAGCCAGGCAAATCATTGTTACATGGAAGGTATAGCTACAAGGGAGACACTATAAATGTAGGCTGATCACAATATATCTAATTAGTCCTTTAAATAATTATAATTATCTTTTTATATAAATAGGCAAAGACCATAAAGTTAAGAACTATTTTGTTTTCTATTTTTGAACCGTTTTCTTTTTTTGTTTTTGGATAATAGAACATCGACGGCAGTTTTCAATTTTAAAAATTTGGATAAAGAAACTACGTTCGAATCTCGACCAATGTTAGAGGTTTGCTATAAAAATATGACGATCAACGTTTGTGAAAAACTGAGTTAGTGACGTAACGCGTTTGTGACGAACAGATTTAATGACGTACAGCGTCTATGACAACTAACGAAAGTGTCCAATCGCAAATTATGATGAACTACGTATGTGACGAATAGTCTGTGACCTGAAGCGTGTAATCCAATATCGTGCACCATTGTCGACGACCTCGTCTGTGTCTGTTGTCATGCGTGATACTCGTAGCTGTCAAACAAACCCGATTTGCAAAAAAAAAAAACAACTTTTTTCTCTCAAGCCAACAACTCAATCGAAATTTATGTTACGCAAAAAACAGGCCCTTCAACTTTAACCAACTTTAAGGCTTCCATTGATTCATATTTTTAGCCACAAACGTACAAAGTTACCTCTTGTTTTACCGAATACTTTCTGGAACATTCTAAAGGTGAAAAGGTGAGGTTGTTAAAAATCACTAAAGAATCAAGAAAGGTTGATGGTTGAAACTTTGTCGAGTAAATTAAGGAGTTTGAATTTGGCATTGAGTTAAATTAACATCTTGGGTTTGACCATTAGCCCTCGTAATGGTAAGCAGTATTGTAGTCTGCGGCAGTTGTGGAAAATACCGCCTTTGAAGCAAAAGGAAGGAAGTTGGACGATTTCGTTCAGAGGCGTCTCTTTGATAGGTTTCACCTAGCATCATATCGGACAAAGCCAAGCCGACAAGGCGGCAAGGAGGGTAAGGCAACGCCAATTCCAGAAGCAGCTCAGGCATTAATCGCTGTTATGTTTAAGATCTGTTCCGTCATTAGTCGACTTACAACACGGAGAGAGAGAGAGAGGCGTAGATGCTATTCTTTCGCGATATCACAAAGACAGACAATTTCACTTAATAGTAACATTTAAAAAAATCGTTGTACAATAAAATAATAATTTTAAAACTGGCTAGAGTATATATTGACACTAACGTAGTTAAATATTTATGTTTTTATTGTAATATATTATAAATATCAATTATTATCTAATTAAAATTATCTATATATACAAACCTATAAACTAAAACCTTAAAAATAAATAAATATACAATACCCTTAATCTAAAAGACCGCTACCAGTAGGCAACGTTCCCAAAATGCTGGCTGCATTGCCTCGCTGAATAGCTATACTCAGCCTTTGGGCCAGGTACAGACCAGCATTTCGGTCACGAGTTGCCTCGACCAGACGCTCAGATAGGTCTTCGTAAATATTCCGGGCTCCCGGTCCCCACGGTCCCAGCGTCTCGACCCCAAAAGGGACAAATAAATAACGTAGTTAAATAAGGTCATCGTCTGAAGTAAATGATTTTTTAAATTTTTTTATTTATAAAACGACGACGACGAAGGAACTCAATCAATGTTAGAAGGGAATTCGGTAAGTATCGCGGGTTCAAGCCCCGGCTGTATTTTATATCTCTCTCTCTATCTCTTTTACAATTTTCTCTAATTTTTCGAAGGCAGTAGTCGGTCGTAACATGTATCACTTAACAATCGTTTTAAGATTATATCTTCTTATATCAGAACATCTTTATAATTTCCAGGTCCAGCTACTGAAGTAATTCTATAAATATATCGGGTGTCAGTCGGCCGATACCGAAGCGATCCGGTGCATTCGCAAATGACACCCTACGTCACAAATTGATATGTATGGAAAACAGAGAATTGATCGTCAGGGCCGATCGGTGCATCGGTATTTCAATTAAGGCGTAAAGTATACGTAGGGTCTTATGATATAAAAATAATTAAAGCTAGACTGCGTTTGTTAAAAAAATGTTAACAGACCTGTGGGAAGTGATCTTTTTTTAACCGACTTTCAAAAATGAGTCTATGTAACTTCCTCCCCTTTTGTTAAAAGAAAAGTTAATACAAATTCATCCAATGTCAGAAATTGTTAAATGCCAATAAAAAAATAATAACAATATTATGCTCTTCAAATGTAAATATCACCTACTTTAGGTAACTTAAAAGTGAAATAAATTTGTTATACAAATATCCTTTACTAATACTATGCGAACTTTTATTTTTGCTCCAAAAAGATAAGAGTTCGTGCTCTTGTACAGCTTGGCAAAAAAGAGTCTATAATAGAGGCGGTGACAGCTGATATATTTGATGACAAAAAAATAGTCTTAGAAATACGTAACTACCAAATAACTTGTAATTTTGAGTTGTAGTAGGGACCTATGCGAATTGTGCTAGTGGGGTCCTCATTTTTTGCAGAATCTTTTTTGCTAAACTGTACAAGCTATGAAAATTCAACTTGTCTACACTCGATTTCATGTGCACTACAGACATCAGCAAACAATTTGAACATAAAATGGCGTATTGGAAGAAGTTCACGCAGGTTCACGATGGAACAACCAATCGCGAGCACCTGCGCGGTAGAAATTTTCAAAAAGTCGCTCGATCTACCAAAAAAAACCTATAAATCGAGTAGGTATTATTTAGATTTCTGTGAGTAATGCGCATCTGCGCATGTGCGTCACTTGTCAAGATGTTTGCTGGTAATCTGTACCTACCTGTGCACTCACTGCATCGGCAATAGACAAGAATAATTTTTTGACTGTGCAAGACACGCACGTCGCATTTTCGTGCCAATATTTGACAAAATAGTTGTCGTGTACACTTTATACGCCCAAAACTTAACACACGTCAGCTTATCTTAATTTGTACAAGCACACTTAAAAAGTAAAGTAACCAAACTTTGATTCGTAACATTTTTAAAAATCTCAAATTTATATTCTCATACGGTTTATCTCCAAAATGTTATGCAAATTCAAAGTTCCCTTTCCATGTAACCAAACCTCTATTCACATCCTAAAAGAATGAATAACATTTATAACGACACAATAGACCTTAACATATCAATATTGATACGTTACTGTCGGGAATTAATGTATCCGGTCAATTGCAGTGAACTATGTGGACTGCGTTGTGTTTTGTTTTTGTTTGTCAGTAACTGATCACTATTTATCTTACTTTTAGAAGCTTTCAAGGAGCATATTGACAGCGTGTTAGGGTTATGTCCAGGAACCTCCTGGACGCATCACCCCCCGCGTGCAAATTTGAGTGAGTCTATAGGCAGGCATTGGACGGGGCGAAGCGCGTAAGCAGTACCCGGCCCCGTCCGATACGAGGAACACGCTACAGGAGATGTTTTTAATGGGTGCGAGCTCCACATAACTGTACGTCCTTGGCTTACGGTATGCGGTAGGAACATTTTTTACTACCTTCACAAAAAAAAGGAGTACGAGTACATTGACAGACTTTTTTCTTTGAAGGCAATGAAACCAGGCTAGATATTTATAATCTTCGTAATAAAATTTTGAATATTTTAATTGTTAGTCATTTTATAGTTAAATCGCAAAGTCAGAGAAGACTTAAATCATCTTTCAAACAAACTTAGCTAATTGAAAACTATGATATAGGCTACTGTTGTAGGTATTGTAGTTGTTGTTTTACTGTTGCATGAAATTCAATTAATTCACTTCAATTAGTAATTCTTAGTTGTTACTATTTTCTACAAAAATGTAAATTGATCAATTCTTAAATGAAACAGAATAGTGCCTTACCCAGTCTGAGACAATGAAACCATTCACTTCACATTTCACCACTCTATTAAACATTTGTAATGAACTACGATATTTCTTCTCAGGCACAGAAGTAATAGCTTTGTGATTTGCTTGGAAATAGCCACACCAGACAGCCGGGTTTGCGATGATTAGAAAAATAAGCGATTGAGATACAGTTGCGTTTTATACGACCGCTTACCAAATTCAAGATACAGCAGACAGCGTAGTTAGTCAAACATAGAAAGGAAACACAAAAGGAAATCCAATGTTAGTCATACTAATATATTATGACATACTAATGATTTTACTCACGGATTGTTTTTGGGAATGCCCGACTAGTTTCGGACACAAACGGAGTCCATTTTCAAGAGCGAGTGAAGTCGCGGCGGTATCGTGGACCACACAGTGAGTTGAGCCGATAGTATTTCATAATAATTATAACCCAATATTACGTGTTTTTGGAGGTGCAACTTCAGAATCTTAGTTGCAGCAGCAGACAGGGATATGTTATACTGATTGAATAGCGAGAAACATTGTTTTCGAAAGGTTAATTTCACACCGTATTGAAAACTAAAGTAATACATCAAGCCATCGTGATATTTAACTTTACTTATTTTTGGTCTAGACATCGATTTATTGAATGTCTATCATTCCCTACTAAGATTAACAGTCGCCTATCTGTCAACGTCTAACAGCCGAGACTTTGAGGAATATTAATCTTAAGGTTAACACTTTTGCTTAAATCTTAAAATGCTGGTTTATTTTTTAGCTTATACTAGGTGAATTATAAAATGCCTAAGCTGTTAATCTTTGACCTAATGTCCTAAAGTCACGAAACCTAAAAATGCCTACGGGTAACTCATTTAGAGCTCTATTTTGACTTAAGACATTCTTAAATTATATTTTGCTGACTGAATTCAATAGTGACACAAATCAAAATCTTCCCATTTTGAGCTAGTTATGGATTCTTGTTATAATTACTTACTTTATTTTACACAATAAAGAACTAAATTGTTAGTTCATAAAATATCCTTTAAGTAGAGCTTTCAGTAAGGAGGAATAGTGCGCGCGCACTTGAAAACGAAAACTTTAAAACGTGATTTCTCAAATTGTTAAATTTTGTCTTGTGCCAATATTGAATTTAGTCAGCGATTTCTAAAGGGAAGAAATCCTATTAAAAGCATTATTTTCGTATTGTTGATCTCCTGACTTAATATCAGGGTAGGCTTTGATCAATCTATATTGATACACTATTGAACATTTCTCAAGTGTGCTGGTTTCTACTCTACGTTTTATTTCATCTTTAAAACTTGCAACGTTTTACTTGTTTGTTGAGCAAATTTTGTTGAGATTTCAAAAATTCGATTCAAAGATTTTTTGACGCATGAATCTCCTCATTGACGAGCCAAATTCTATGTATACTATGTTCAACTGAATAGATACAAATAAAAATACAGTAAATACAAAGTTCAACAATTTACATAATATACAATCATTTATCAATCAGTATTAACATCCTCATTGTATTTCATCCTTATTATTCTCAAACTTTGTTGAGGTCGATGCAGCTGAATATCAGTTTTCTACGGAGTGACTGCCTATCTGGACCCCCGCAACCGTTTGAAAGGGATACGATATTTTTAAGTTAGATCTGTTTAAGGTGCTTTCCGAGGCACGGAGCAGGTAATAATAACAAGCGCATAACTTCCGAAAAGACCGATGTGTGTGCCTTGGGTTCTAACCTGAGACTTCTGACTTGCCAGCCAACGGTCAGAACGCTTAGGTACGTACCAGTGTGCTATCACATCTTAAAATATTAATCAGTAATCAGTATATACCCAGTAATAATTAAAAGTCATAAAGATAACTTGTTAAGTAATAATTTATTTATTATCAATATTAATCGCTTAGTAGTAATTGCAGTAATACATAGGTATTCTGTAATATTGTACCTTGCTATTATTATGATATATTATAGAAGATAAATTTTATCAGTCACTGATTTATAAATCAAGTGCAATGATTTACAAACAAGAATAATTTTGCATTTGATAAGGAATGATATAAGACCTTTACAAAGTGCATTGCATAAAGATATAAAAATTATGTTTTGATATTTTTTTATTAACCAGTTTATAATTACAAGCTATAAAGTAACTTTATTCACTTTAATAATGTTTATATTGAAGCTCCTTATAGCTGAACGGATAAGTAATATTACTCGTCAGAGTTCGTATAAAATCGTTTCCTAGTTCAGTTTGCAAGCGTGTATTACGAGAGCCGATTCTAGTTATTGAAGATTTTCTATGGGGAAAAGAGATCCCTGTTACATGAGATTTTTGACGTAACTGCCGAAATGTGAGTGTTAAAGCACCTTTCGCAGACCCTTCAGGGAATTACAAAAGTCATGTTAGAGATAAATGTATTTTTGAGATACGCCCTTTTTGCATTACTAACACAAGCATTCTCACTGCTTTAAAGGGTATTTCTACTATAATTTGTAGTGTTTAATTTAAGTTACTGAAATAAATATTTATTATGTATTATTATTATTGCATTGGTGTTAGTAGTATACAATACAGCACTAACCTAACCTAACTTTTTCTGAAAAACTGACTTAACTATTATTACAAGAAATATTTTGGAAACCATTAACAAGTACACAATGCAAGACTAGTACTATTGTAATTCAAAAATGTACTAACGCGTGTCAGTCAAAGAAACATACTACCTCAATCATACAAAATCCAAACCTATTGTTTTATTATAATGATGATTTTACGCCCATTATCTATCCCAAAATAATATTACCGACTAATTAATGCAAACTGAAATAAATGACGGCTTCAAGGTCAAAAGAACTAACCTAGTGTATTTTTATTTTACATACCTATCATCAGAGGTCAATAAACTAATGTTATAGTATCAACAGCTGTTTGATGATATTGACACAAAAAACCGTTATAATTTCTTATCGATTCAACTATACAATGATAGTAACATTATTTTAAAGTTTTTTTTTCCTATTCATATCTATATTATGAGTTGGGTTAAGCCATTGTAGTTATTTTTGTGTACGGACTTCCCCCAACTACCAGATCTATCAACGTAAAGTACATGCTAAAAGGGATTTTTGAGTAAAACTGCGAGCAACATTTCAATTTACAAAGAAGCAGTAACAAATACATGCTTAAATTGATTATAATCTGTCATATTTTAAAACTTGAGAATAATGTACTTACACTATTATATAATAATGTTTATTTTGACTCATAATTTGGATGCTAATTAATAAAACTCATGCCAATTCGGTGTATTTGAATTCTACATTCCTTAATATTGAATCAGTCAGTTTATCTTCTGCACTACGGGGATTTGAGGAAAATGTTTTTAATAAAAAAAAAAACAAAACTTAACCTCAAATATTCTCTCATAACTCTCAAAATTATTTTTTATTTATATAAAAAAGGCATTTATTGAGCCACGAAGCCTTCTCATAGTAAGTAACTACTGGGATTTACGGTGAAGCAGATCTGCTTTTGAGATATCTGTACACTTACGTGGTTATTGTTTACATTTAAACAATTCTTTCTTTATCGTATGGTTGAGGAACAACCTGGTGTCAGGGTTTAAACTGCCCCTAGGCCTCTGACATGGATTGACACACTGCTGCACCGTTGAAAAATCTCTCAGGTGTGCTATTTTCCTCACGATGTTTTATTTTCACTGTTTTACCAATTGATCATTAATTTCTAACACGAACATGAATTCGAAAAGTTAGAGGTACCCTCCCTGTGTTTCGAACCTAGGCCCTGTGACATCCCCCCCGAATGTGGGTTCTCGCCTTGTCGTGGCGGGGGGGCTTAGTAGCCGTGGTTGGGCACACGGCGAAGCTAAGAGGAACCCCAAGGAGGCGCCGCTCCTGCGGGCTTTGAGCCGGAAGCCCGCGTTGGAGCGGCCCTGGCGGGTTGCGGCGCTGCATGGATGGAGCACCCGGCAGCACCGCAACTAAGGCGGGCCGCGGTGTTGTAGGAACAACATCGCGGCTGAGGAGTGCGGGGCCGCGGCGGGAGAGGAGTGCCGGTATTACGGTGCGCCGCTCTCCCTACCTTCCGCGGCCTCGGCGGGGCCGCAACCGCTGGATTGCGGACACGGTGGGGCCGCAGGGGAAGAGGAGTGTCGGTATTACGATGCGCCGCTCTCCCTATCCTCTGCGGCCGAGGTGAGGACCATGGGCGTCAGATTCGGGGTCGTCTGGCGCTCATTGCACATGGTCCTCTAAGTGGTCACGGTGGGTGGGTGTGGCAATCACCCCACCCCAAGGAGGGTCCGGTGACGGACATCCGCGGCGGGTTCGCGGATGTAGTACATTAGGGATACCGCGTTCCCGCCACTATGCGGAAAGGAGGTGACACAGAAGGGGTTTTAGTCGGTATGCCGGCCGCTTACCATCTCTAGGCCGGAGAGCCCGACATAACCGTCTCGCATCTCCGAGCGGGACGGTATGCATAAGGCGCATTTCCCCTTCTGCAAAAAAAAAAAAAAAAAAAAAGGCCCTGTGACATGACTACTTTTGCTATGAAAATAGTATTAATTACGAAACATGTGCCTGTAAGATACATTCTCACCACGAATCTTTAAGTTTGTGAAGATATCTACGGGTGGCATTTACAGGCATAATATTACATACTCGCGTTTTAGGCGCCTATCGCTCTAAATATCCACTATCTCGCTCTCACATTAATCTCACATTACAAAGCTTCAGTAAAAATATCAGTTTCATCGGAACAAGTTTTCATACCAGTTTAAGTGTAATATAAGTGTAGTATAAGTTTTCAACAGAAACTCATTTGAAGCTATTTTCATATAAAACTTGTTCACAAACCGCGTACTGTACCTACCTACAAGTAGTTTATGGCATTAAAGAATTTTTCAAACCTACACAAAATACATCCATTATTCTTAACAAATTCATGATACCTGAGAAAGTCTACCAACTTATTTAATGAATCTACTCATAAACAGCTTAGTTTTTCTCCATCAATCACTGTCAGAGCCAATAATACAAATTCAAACTCCATAAAACCATGCCATTTATTTATTAAAAGTGTTCTTTATGTACACAAAATATCCGCACTTCGGATATTCGGGTAACTTATAGAAACTCAAAGAAAAGTTTCCTCTGAATATGAAAAAAGTTAGGACCGCATTTTTAGATACCTAATCGTACATAAATGTGTTCAAATTTTAACCCCATTGTTCAAGCATAAAACACGAATTAACAATACTCAAATAAAGATAAGTAAGTCAAAAGCTTGTAACTCATTTGCAATTATGTATTTTAATTGCCCACTTAACGGTATACCTTTTTAACGTGTTCAACAAAATTGTTCATTGATAGCATACGTGTAGGTACATCACGACGTCTGTAATGTTTAATAATACCAAAACACTGATAACATAACACGACTACTGAGTTACCATCGACCGAACCTTGAACGATATGAATGATACTATATTATGAAACTGTATTTGCATGTCCCCCAAGTCTGTCGCGGGCCTTACCTCTGTCCGTTTACAGTGTACAGTGGCTTAGCGTATCTAATCTAGTTAGCGTTGCACTACATGTGACGTCATGAAGCCGGCTCGTGCCGCGAAATGTAAGTTCAACAAACTTAACCTTTATAATATACGTAAAACGCGCGGCATTCGTAAACAATTGTTGTTTATAGTAAACGCACCGATGCACTTACGATGCGTCAAGTTAGTCACAAAAACCGATGTTTTTCCTCCATTTATTTCGGAACTGACACTTGGTGTTATGTTTTACGAAGTTTTGTAATATTGTTGTATTGATACACTCACGACGGGAGCCGATGCCGCAGCGGTAAGTACGCGAACGTCGCTCGGCGGCCAGGACACGTCTGATCGGCTGTGGGTACACCGCGCCGCCACTCTGCGCAATTTTCACACAGTGCCCCGCGTACTGCAATGTGCAACACAGATTGCCGCGCGTTCTAATCGCCCGATACGTTTACAGCATATAACTATTTACGGAATTCAGTAAAATGTAAGCATGATCGCATTCCAATATTCATTTTAAGCAAGTTCATTATTGTACTTACCTTTGTTTGGTTTCTAAATTCACGCATGGAGGGCTGCTGTTCTAGTTGTTACATAATAATTTAAGTACCTATGATACCTTTCATAATTTAAATAAAGCTGTAACTAATTGGTAAGTAGAATTTACCTGTGTTACGTTCTAGAGTACATCGATTTTTTATTACGTAAATACCTACCATGAAGAAAAACCAATAAAAAATATTGAATACAATAAATATTGCATATTTTTTACAATCTCATTTTTCTATAAGTAAATAGTTTATTTTTTACAATAGTTACAAGTGGGTAGTTCAAATAAAAATTCTCAACATAACCTGTAAGTGACAAAATACTATAAAAGCAACCGTGAAACATCTGGCACAGTATGTAACCACCTGTAGGAATATGTTTGTCGAGTAAAGCCTACGGGCTACTATCTCGGTAACCCATTTAAGAGTTAAGAATAGGACTCTCCAACTGTTCCCGGGGGCGATGTGAGATGGGACTTGGGGCATAGTATCAGGTCAATGGGGACTACCTTATAGTACCCAGTGACAATGTTATGTAGTTGATATTATTTTCTTTACTTTGACAAAAGTAAGTTGACTCTTAGTTATAAACGATTATAAGCATTTTATTGTATCGCCTGAAGATCTTCTTTTTATTGTATCGCCTGAAGATCTTCTTAATAATATGGTTGAAGAACAACCTGGTGTCAGAGTTTAAAGCGCCCGCGCCCGTAGGCCTCTGACATGGCTTACACTCCATTGAAAAATCTCTCCGGTGTGCTGGATTTCCTCGCGATGCTGGTCTTTTCACCATTTTAGCAAATAACTATTAGGCAATTTAATTGAATTGAATTATAGGCAATTGAAACTGAGCAAACCAAGTGGGCGAACTAACCCCGTCGTTCCCTTTAGATGTAAGTTCACTTTGATCACTTGTGCTACCAAGGCTGCTCGATCTTGAGCTCCCTCTATTTTCGTCCTGGTTACTAATAAAGAAAAAGGTCGACTCGTTGACTTTTCGACTTAGCGAGCGTTCTAAATGATTTTATGGTTGACCGTAGATTATGTTTTACAGTAACATCTGATCGGTTTCGTGTCTGTTAACTATTTTCTGTCAGTTAATCATTTTGTTAGATTCATAAATGTATTCTAACTTTGCAAATAACCCTAATAATTATAATCTGACACGTCTTAAATCGCAAAGTACAGATGTAAAATCGGAATATATAATTATAATTTTCCAATTGCAGCTTTGCTTGTTATTATTATTATTTGCTATGCTATATTATATAAATTAATTATTTTTTTAGGAGTATTTTTAACCTGAAATTTTTAACCAATTCTTACTATTGCGATGATTTTTTTAGAGATTTAGTTGAGATTACTGTCCATCGAAGCATGCGCAATTGTTTTATAACGACGCGGTCATACAACTAGCACACTGCGTCCTTGTCTGGTGTACGGTGTGGTGCACCAACTCTCTTTCGCTCTAATATACTATGTAATTATAACAGCTGGCAACATCTTTTTGCGGGCACTTTTTCAGCAACTATATTCCATCGTGTTCAGAAAAAAAGTAGCTTTAATTTGATGTTTAATCTATTTTTAAATAAGTGAACGAAATGGTTTAAGTAAATATTATATTTGCAGCCATATTTTGATTGGCAACCCAGCAGAAACCAATATTCTTTTATAAAAATTGTATTTCTATTAAGTAACAAGTGACCGAGAAAATATTATAAAACCGTTCTAGAGACATATTATTATTTAATGCATTTAATTGCCAAATAAACTCAACGATGCGTGATATACGCAAAAAAGTAAAAGTGTGATTACAAAAAGTTTGACGTCTTGTCAAAATGACAGTAATGAATTAAAAATGTTTAGTCACAAATAAAAAAAATAGTCATTTTTTCTTTTTTGTTGTTATGTAACGTTATGATTTATGAAACATGTAGTGGCGAGGTGGTTATGTAAAACAAAACTAACATATGGATAAGGATTTTGAAATAGTTCCTGTCCTCCATTGACATACAAAAAAAAGGTTTTATGTAGATATATCAATGCTGTCCTCGTAATTTTTGTATGGATTTAACTATTGATCTAACGGCTTAGTAGGCAGAGTACGCAAGGTAATTAATACAAAGGGTGGAATATTTTATAGTCCAAAAAAAAGGCCACGTCGCGTCGCTCGAAGAATGGATAACTAATGGGGAAGAAAGGTTCTCGAGTGGCGACCACGAACCTGAACACCTGTAGGCCTGCCATCAGGTGGATCGAGGACATCGTTAGTCGCGGGTAACCGGTGGACGCAAGCGGCAAGTTGCTGTTCGTTGTGGCGTTTAATGGGGTCGCCTTTGTTCAACAGTGGACGCCTTCCGGCTGATGATGATGATGTTATATTTAGAGAAGAAATCTCTAAATAGGATAAATAAAGTCACAGTTTTCGTCTGTCCATTTCTTAGATTCATTTTAACTTCTTAGATCAATGGTATCTTACTTTAACTTGAAAGTGCATACGAGTAATTATGAATTGAAAAATGTCACATTGGTCATGAAGGGTTTGACTTTGAACCCATCACCACCCACAGATACAGTCTCTATTTCATCACTCTTCTCCGAGGGGATAGCAATCCGACACGACCAGAGAGGATTAGGCGCAAGACCAACGGTTTCACGTGCTTTCCGAGGCACGGATAATTATTTTATAGTACGCACATAACTTACGAAAAGTCAGAGGTAGCGCACCTTGGGCTCGAACCTAAGACCTCTGACTTACCAGTCAACGGTCATACTACAAGGCTGGTAGCGCACCTTGGGCTCGAACCTAAGACCTCTGACTTACCAGTCAACGGTCATACAACAAGGCTATCACGACTGACTCAACACTAATTTAATTTAACTAATTTGACACTAATAAAACTAGCTAATTTATATTCTTGTCAGCATAATCTCGTTACAGATTTTATCATTCAAAGTTCAAACATCGCTCGCTCGGTAACAAGACTGACTTTGCATTTTAGGATTAGGGGCTGCATCGTGAATAATGGTAAAACAAACTTCAACTTAAAACATAGAAAGAGAGAGATAAGCTCGGGATTTGAGTTTTCTGAATACGGTCGACAAAACTAAAGTGTATAGTTATAGCATAGTGGTATGAGTGTTGACTGGTAATTTAGTGGTCTCAGCAGGGTCGTACCCAAGGCACGCACTTCAGACTTTTTGTTATATGCGTATTATAAATTAATTATAACCTGCTTCATTCCATGGAAAGCATGCTATTGGTCACAGACCCGCTTTGCAAGCGCAAAGGGAAGGTTCGAACCGTACTTCATATAATATTATGAAATTGTACTTTCTTAATCTAAGAAACCACTGACTAACGGTGAAAAAAAACATTGCGAGGAAAGCTGGACTTTAATAAATGGTCTGAAATCGCCAACACGCAGTGAGCTAGCTTGGTGATTAATGCTCGATCCTTCTCTGTATGAGAAGAGGCCTTTGCCCTGCAATAGGACAGTTACAGACTGATTTATTATTGCTTTGTTATTACTAAATACTTAACATGAGCCTGGCTATCAGTCAGCCAAGAAGAAAATTGGATAGTGTTTCGTTAAAAGCCGATTTCACCCCTGACACTAAACGCGATCAGTTCAATTAAACTCGGTTCAAGCGTTTAACTGAGTTCAGAACTGCAATTTGCGGAGGGCTGAACGTAGTTTTATTAAACTCGATTTTTAAAGTGAATAGTGAAATTGGGCCTAAGTATGTTATTTCCTATCCTTGACCCTTGTAATGGCAAGGAATTTGTAATATTTACATAAAGATCTTGCGTAATAAAGCCCTCCTTTAGGCCTTAAATAAGTTATCTCATTAACATTCTAAACAAACATTAATTAAGAAATTAGGCACAGACTTGCTAATTTAACTAACTTTGTTTTTTAATCCCCGAAGTTAAAAGAGGGGTGTCATAAGTTTAACGTCTGTGTATCTGTAGCTCCCAAACGGATGAACTGCTTTTGGTTTAGTTTTTTTTTATTTGTTAGGCAACTAGATATTGTTAGCTAAAAAAAATAAGATTGAATTTATCGGGATTTAAATATTAAAAAAAATATAGAATAAGAGTTATTAAAGAATAACCTTATTATTAATAATCTTAATTGTTAATAACTCTGATTATTATAGAATATCCCTAATTACTAAATAATTTATTCGTTTTCGGAAGGGACGGCTTATGCAAGATAAAGTAAGTACCTACCTGTAGACATTATCCAACAGTTAATATGGTTCATTTAAGATCTCTCAATATTAAAACATTTCGTCTATTTCAGAGATTTTGTTTTTTTGTGTATTGTACAGTAGGTATACTGTTTGGGATTCAGAGACAGTACTGTACAGACCCAAAAAAAACAAAACCCTAAATGAAAAGACAGTGTAAATGTGTCTCAGTGCATAAAAATAAAAAGCTTTCATAAATGGCAGTTTCATTTGGAGGTTGCACCAGCTGGCAATCACGAGTGTGCCGTCTGAAGGACATTGGCATGTTACATACCATTTGGCTACCCTGCCAAACTCAGCCAATGATTATATGTTGACTTCTTGGCATGGCTTGGTAGATGAGTAGCTCTGTTTGAATCATTTGGTTTACATTGAGTAGTTGACTTACGGTAAGTAACTGTCATTGATAAACAAACATTACGATCACCAAGTAATCACCAATAATTACAGAAAAAGCCGTTGAACTGCCGAATAAAAGATCCCAGGCAACTCAACTTAATTGAAAATAATAATAAAAAATAATTACTTAAAATGATTATTTTGTGATATTTTTCGGTCTATAAGATACCCCAAGAAATATAGTTCCTTACTTACAGATTACTTACCTGAATTAATACTGATTTTTTATAGGTAGGTAGAAAGATAATTATTAGAATAATATGGAAAAGGTATCATTGTAGATACCTAAACAGGCAGGCAGGTAAAAAAAAGCAATTAAAAAACCATCAACATTGAGAACTCATTGAGCTGTTTGAAAATCGAACATCAATAACTGTCAAATTATTTTTATAGATCTGCCAAGCGGGCGCGTCGCAGTTTTTTCTACAAATATTTTTTATTTAATGTAATTTAGTAATTCCACATAAAATGTCTTCGGTTGACCCAGTGCTGGCAGGTGATCTGACGCTCGAAGATCTAGATGACATCGACATAACGTTGTTGACGCTTAGAAAGCCAACTGAGCTGAAAAAAGTGATCGATTCTGTGCCGAAGCCCACTAGGGCCGTACCAAAAAATGGTTTACCTCTATGGTACAAACTTGGGTTGGAATGCAAATTGCCTGTGCCAAAAATGCCGGTTGGAAAAGTTATATTCGCGCGCGGGAGGATCGGCGAAGACGTAAGTAAAGTTGTATTGTTTTACGCTGTAGCACTGTATTTGCTCTATGTATCAAACTGTTAAGGTTGATATACATCAACCCAAACATTAATTAGGTAACAGTTTGGCGCGAAAACTTTATTATTGACAGCTGTAAGTTAACCATAAATAAATTATATGTATTCTTAACGTAAGTTAATAGAGTAATACCGAAAGATATATTTTTTTTTCATCGTTATTGGTAAGTTATAGGGAAATCCTGTAATATATAATATACTAGCTGTCAGGCGCGACTTAGTACTCGTGATTATACTAACTCTACGCCTAGCCTACCCTACTCTACACTACCTCTAACCTACTCTACCCTACCCCTACCTAGCGTAGGTCCCTACCCCTAGTCTACCCCTAATGTTTATTCGTTAACATTCCGCTAAACTTTTTTTTTCATTAGAACCTCCCGACAATAACAAACAAAACAAAAAAAGAATTAGCGAAATCGGTCCAGCCGTTCAACGCGTGATGCCGTGACCAATAGGGAAAATAGGGATTCATTTTTTTTATATAGATTACTAGCGACACGCCCCGGCTTCGCACGGGTGCAATAATAAACCTTCCTCTTCAATCACTCTATCTGTTAAAAAAAACCGCATCAAAATCGGTTGCGTAGTTTTTAAAGATTATAAAGATTTAAGCATACATAGGGATATAGGGACAGAGAAATCGACTTTGTTTTATACTATGTAGTGATTATCTCTTATTTAGAATGTGTAAGTTTTAATGTTTGGTCATATCATATAGGTACCTATAAAAATTCATATGCCATATTAGCACCTAACAGCAGGGCAATGCCCTAGCACCTAACAGTAACCAACAACCTTTTTGAAGGTTACACTGGAGACAAGCCACCCTTGGCTCAAAATTTATAGTAGATTCGCCACTGTACATACGTAAGACTTTCATAAAAGGTTTTAATTCTAAAACATTATATTATATCTCACGTACTAAAACTTTGCTATTGTATTCGCAGCTTAAGTCCCTGTAAACATCTTTAATATCTGCGAGGTTTAAATGCTGGTTTTAACTGTTTGTCATGCAAATAACGTTGGTAGACGGTAGATGCGTGAATGGAGGCTCAGAACTCATAAATCAACCTTTACTTTGCATTGAAATTGTTCCATTTCTTTATGAGAGTCTGGTAAACATAATCTGCTTTGTGCTGGAGTTTTGGAGAATATTTGTTTTTGCTGGATTAAGGAATTATTTAGGAGGAAATATTAGGAAATTATATTTGACCTGATGCCCGACCCGAAACACATGAGTCGGGTTCTGTCATAATTATAAGATAACAACTTTGGCGAATAGTTCTACTTTTATACACACAATATGTGTATGTGTCTGTACACAATATGTATTTTTATTTATTTATTTTACACACACAAGTAAAGGTTTCAGGCTTGCATCCGCGAGTCATTTAAGGACTAGTTGAAAATCAGCGCCAGGCACTGTCTTGAATCATGAAGCACTCACACCATTGCGCCTGTTAATTTTCTCTCCAGCTCCATCAAAATCGGTCCGGCCATTTTAAAAAATACCCATAACAAACAGACTGAAAAACACAGATTATAATTTAAAAACTCCTTTCTGTTTAGTGCAGACAATAGGGAAGATGCACTATTTTTATTTTTGTTTTCATTTTAAAGAATTCCATGTAGAATAGACCACAAATATATTTAAAAAATTAAAACATTGCAATTTATCCGAAAAAATGCTGTTTTAAATTGACAGTTTGACAGTTCGCGGGAAAACGGACTAATGGTGCTGATGACGTCACTCTTGTCTTTTACTGGTTCGCCGCTGGATTTCATACTTTTGCATATTTATTTAAATCGAATAAAAAATAGTATTTACAAAGCATAGAATTTTATTTTATAAATTTACAAAAAAGAATAACTTAAATATTATATAGTAGTACATTTTAATTTTGGAAATACAGCATCTATCCAGAATTTCTATGCAGCATTCATAACAGATAAAATGCTTTTATCGTATATACAAATATACTTCTTTTAATTTTTCAAAGTTTGTGTGTGCTATACAGAAAAGTGATATTTTCCTTATGCTGAAAAACATTTGAAGTTGTACTTGTGCCCAATATTTTGGTGTTATTTTATTGTCTTTCACGTAGGAAAGTATGGTAGGTAGCTTCTGTTAAGGATATTTCACCTCTACTGTGTAATTTTCAGCCGTCAGGTGTTGCACCAAAAAAGGGTACTCGGCATTACGAAGAAATCCAGCTTCTTCAATTTTAATCTAAAATGCTGATTAAAATAATATAAACAATATTTATTACTATAAAGGCCTGGAACTAAACATACCTAACTAATTATTTTATTCAAAATATTTAAACTAGAGAAAAACTAATGATGTTATGTCAATACTAACTCTAGGTAAACACCTGGAGTCTGCTTTGATAAACCCAACTCCCATTTTTATTAAAAAAACGCAATTAATATTCCCATAAAATAATATTCACCTTTACAACCATAACGTCAAATAAGTTGTCAAAACAAGTGTGACGTCACGAAACGCTAATTCGTGTTTTAAAATACGTATTGTTTCAAGTCATTTTTAAATCGTAATTATTGTAAAAAAACAACAATATGTAAAATAAAAACGTTGCAGTGGCCTTTCTTTTATATTTTTTTAACGTTTTAATCATACAAATTCCATAAATATTACATCTGCATCTTCCCTATTATGTTTCAAAAAGTAGTTGTAATTTGGATATTAAAAACGAACACTTCAATTTCATTTGTATTCAATTTCATATTAATTTTAATATAATAATTTATTAAAATACCTACTATGACAATAAATTATAAGTACCTAGTAAGACATATTAAATTTAAAGATTAGCATCGTACAAAGGAATAATCACAATTACGATATTTTAATATAGGTATACAAATAAGTCAAATTATTACATCGTTATATTAATATAGCACACAATTGTCGCCGTAGTTATTGACATTCATCTGAATAATAGTGAGATATTAAATAGTAAAATAATTAATAGAAATAAAATGTAATTATGCTTTATTAAAAGTTATCTTCATAAAATATTAATTCATAATATAAAATCTACAGTGTTTTTGTTATCGTACTCCTCCATAACGGCTCGACCGATTTTTATGTATTTTTTTTGTGTAGGTATATTTAGTAGGTCTAAGAATAGGTCGTAGTTAACAGGACTCAATTTGTTGCTAATGACCTCTAGTATGACACCTTACAAGGAAAAGGTCGAATTTCCCTGGCACTCTGCATACTTAGATATCTATCATTATTGTTCCATACGTATTGAAAATTGAGTTGATAGTGGACTTTCCTTTAACGTAAAGTCGGAGTTTCTCTGTGTATATTAACCCTTAACTTTAGTCTTTGTTACTGAGTCCTTGATATAATGATCAAGGAGTTCCTTGATAAATTTATTTACAATTCATCCCATGAAGGCGAACAATCGTTATCCCAGACTCTTTGTGCAACGCGGGTTTAACGCGAAGGCTAACCACAAATTTTCCGTATCTTAGTACCCGCACTGCCCGCACCCATATTGTACCCTTTTAGTAAGATTAACTGGAATTACGATTGTGTAGTTGAGTAATAAGATACTTAGGTATATCATAAAATGTTCCACCTAATTTAGCTTTTGTAGAAAAGACTGAATTAAACTTCTTCAACACCATAGGCGTATATAGGGAGGGGGGGGGGAGGCTGAGTGGGCCGGGCCTACCCCAGAATAGTCTAGTGCCCAACCCAGGATGATGGGCTACCGATTCGAAATTCTATAATTCTTTCCACGGCCATGGAATGTCAGGGGCCAGGCCCTGAAAAATAATATACAGACACACACACGCATGAAACTTAAATTGCAACCATTTTGTCCCACAACAATATTGTTGTAGTCGCTATTTTTAGGGTTTTGTACCCAAAGGGTAAAAGTAGTACTAAGGCTGTATCTCATAAACCGTGATAGCTAGACAGTTGAAATTGAAAGTTGGCTATGGGTCTGTAGACTCATAGCCAATACGCCACCACGACATTACTGTAAGGAACATAGGTACTTAAAAGGAAAATTGTTACGAACGCTATGAGATCTGATACTTGAATAAATATCCTAGCCTATCCTAGCTAAATCCTCTAAGATCAGGATTACACAGAATCTAGGTACATATTGCAATATTGTCATATTAATCTAAATGCAATTATGCAAATTAAACTGTCAATACGCAAGCAAAGCAATTTAGAACGGGATATTCAAAGCTGTTTCTAATCGTTAGAGAGACTTGCAACTAACTTATGGAAATAGTACTTAATAGTGCCGAGACGCAACAAAATGTTGCAGAAAATACCTAGTAGAATTAGAATTTGTTATTTTAAGTCTTATTTAATTACCAATAGTTTATAAATTAATATTTTATAAACAAAACTAGTTAATAAATTAATTATCACTCTCCGTGCCTCGGATAGCACGTTAAGCTGTTGGCCCCGGCTGTCAATTGTAGATCTTTGACAGTCGTTATGAGTAGTCAGAAGTCCAGTCTGACAACCAGTCTTACCAAGGGGTATCGTGTAACCCATTATCTGGGTTGTGGAGGTCTGAGAGGCAGTCGCTCCATGTAAAACACTGGTATTCAGCTGCATCCGGTAAGACAGGAAGCCGACCCCAACATAGTTGGGAAAAGGCTAGGCAGATGATGATGATCTAACTACCAATAACTACTCGCCGAATTGCTATTTTTTTGCTAATTGCGTTTACACTATAAAAAGTATTTGACAGCTTTCATAATATATCGCTTTTTTTTATTAAAAAGTAAGTGCAGCTGCTATTGAGTGGAACGGGCGAGGTGTCGGTGTTGGTGCTAGCCACTGTACCACATTGTTTTCATACGATTACTACCAACTTAAATATATTTTTTTAAATGTTGATATGAAATTTTTTTTTAAAATTTTACTTAGTGCGTAAAATCTGTTAGATGTTAATTCTTTTTTAAAGCGGACTTATTTCTAAAATTTTACTTTTACTTTGGTGAAATTGGACCTAACACTCTTAGGTGGTAATTTCACCAAAATTTTAAATCACGAGAATAACTTCAATGGGAATTACGTTACACTCCATATTTAGTTTTGGAATTATTCGTTCTATACGAACTAGGTAGTAGTAGACTGTCTAGTTTAACGAAATAAAAGTAAGGATCTACATATATTTGACAGTTTTTTTAAATCTTTTTTCCTTTTGTCATGATTTCTGTTTGTCAGAAAGAAAAATTACCATTATCTATCGACGTCTACAAGAAAACTTGCTATAGCCTTTGGTGACTATAGAATGCAGCGAAAAGGCACAATTAGTTAAAATATTAAATTGCAACAATTTGGCACAACTGTCACCTTAGACAGTTCATTATATTAATTATTCTGCAGTCATAATTATCTCAGTGCAATATATAATTGTTGCTGAAACTTGCAAATGGAAGTCTCGCAAAGACGAAGATCCAAAGCTAATTACATTCAATTATATTTATGAATAAATCTGCTAGATACAAATGTTTCTTATCAAATTACTGTGACTCTTCGAACAGATTTATTATTCTGAGCATCTTGCTTCCTATCAAGTATACAGGGTGAAGTCATCGTGTGTGTGTCGTGAAGTGAGTTCGGTCTCAAGTTCGCACCCAAAGCACGCAATATTATCTGACTTTTCGAAAATTATCTGAATATTATATATGAATTATCACCTGCTCCGTACATCGGAAAGCATGTTAAGCCGTTCGTCCCGTCTGTCATAAAGATCATGTTATAAGTCTATATAGAGAGTCAGTACCCTCATAAAATACTGAAAACTGTTCTAACTATAGAATATCGTATTATTCCTTTGGATTGCGGGGGTCGGATAGGCAGTCGCTTCGTAGAAAGCTGATATTCAGTTGAAACTGATGAAATCAGAGGCTGACCACAATAAGTTTGGGAATAATAAGGCTCGGAGGATTTTTATGCAGGATAAAAATTAAAATTTACGATCAGATTGTTATTAAGGTTAACGCCAATGCTAACAATTTCCTGAAAAAACCATTTAGGTAGACATTAAAGACATTACCCCTTAGAGCTATACTTTATACCATAACCTGGTTTAGTGGTACAGGTTCCCGAAATCCAATATCAATTTCCTTGATGAGTAGGCAATCGCGTGAGCGCGACGTATTGCCAAAAACCAATTTTCCTGTGCTAGGTAATTTAATTAATCATTACGTCCCACATTTAATTACAGTTTATTGGAAAAATCTATTGCCTGTGGAATTGCCTGTGAGAAATGCAGCATTCGAATTTCAAAGTTAATTTTCCTTTGGGGTTACTTTTGTACAACCCAATCTCAATTTATATCGAACTCATTGCAATGTACCTAAGTGCAGAAGCGATGACAATGCACATATGGTTTTCTAGCTGAGTAAGAATAAGTTCGTAAATCAATAGTAAGCCCCCTGCCTGGTTCTGCACATATGAAATTGAGTGAAATTGACATCAATTTATCGACGAGAAAAACACAAAAAAATAAATGAGGTATTTGTTTTGGAGACAAATTGTATTTCATCGTCATTTCCTGTTATTAACAATCATTACTGTTTTTGTTTTAACCCGATAGACCACTTGGGTCAAAACTTTTTATACAAAGAGCCCACTGTTGTTCATTAAAATAGTTTGTGTATAGATCGAAAGTTTTTTTTATTTTTTCTGTATTTTTCCTGTCGATTTGTCTAGTTCCACCCAAGCTCATGAATGTACTTGATGAAGGCTCACGCTATATGTAAATAATAAGATTCAGGGCCTGTATAACAGTTCCTGTTACTAGCTAACAAAAAAAACATACAAATTCTGTTCCTTTTTGAATTTACCTAGTAGTTAAAGCTTATTTTTAGCCTGTGAAACTGGGCCTCAGTATCGTAGAAGCAAGAGGCAGCACGTTACCCGATACCAGGGTGACAGGTGGTATTATACGCGGTCTGCGTGTATTATAATAATACAACTTTATACCCACGACCTCGTTGACATTATTTGGAGAAAATTGTACTAAATACAAAACTTAAAAATGTTACGAGTATAGAAATATATTTTTTTAAATCGTAGGAGCAAAAATTCTAACTCGATAAGGGTTTGAACCTGCCACCTTCTGATTAAAAAATGAAGCCGCTCTGACAACTGATCGAATTTTTTAAATTTAGTTTTTCCCATTTTAGTATTTCGCTTTACATCGATTTTATCATTCTTTACAAGTAAAAATCAACTGTCACAAATGTTGCTCCGCGTATCACTTAAAACGGCTGGACCAATTTTGATGAAATTTGTGGTGTTTGTGAATGTGTTTGAGTGGATCCCTGGATGGTTTATATTCTCAATTGGACCCGGTAGGCCGCGCTGCGGTGGGGTAAATTTGAACCGGATAGGGACGAAGCCGAGTGAGGGTCAGATAATAAAAATTAATATAAAAATAAATTAAAATTAGTTACCGATATAATACTTGAACTAAATTTCATCTGAATCCGTTCAGCCTCGTGATTGAAACACAAACATACAAATTTCATTTCAGATTCACATTAACATAACTAGTAGGATAATGTCCAAGCTTTCATAGTACCTTCATTAAATATTTAAGATGCTTATGAAACGTTTTTGTGCTCCATCATCCCTCGTTTAACCTTTTCCCCAAATATTAGTGGGCTTCCACGCCTAAGTAGGTACAACATAATACATACGAACCGTCTGTTTGACATTGGGACCGCTTACAACACAAATGAGTAAAATATTATTTTTAAACCTACCACGAAAGTGACAAATTGGCATGCGGCCCTTGTGTTTTTTTTTATATCACTGAGTTGGTAAACAAGCCTTACCGCCCGTCAGATGGTAAGCTGTTACCGTAAGATACACACGCTTGTAACTCTAAGGCCCAATTTCACCATTCACTTTAAAAACCCAATTGAATAAAACTAAGTTCAGCTCTACGCTCGGCTCTTAGACCCGATTTCAGCACTGACACTAACCGCGATCAATTCAAGTTAAACTCGGTTTAAGCGTTTAACTTAGTTCTCTGCAAGTTGTGTATGGTTGAACTTAATTTTATTAAACTGGGTTATTAAAGTGAATGGTGAAATTGGCCCTTAGTATATCACCGAACGTAGGTACGATCGAAAACTGTTCGTAGCCCCGTAAAACCGCCTCGTTAACAAGGGCCCTAACACCTCGCGCCGTCGCCGGCCGGTTGGGAAAAATGCAGGTGTAACTGTGTATTAAAGCGTAAAATAAAAGAAAAATAATAAGTGGAATTACAAGAATATTCCCGCAATATCTTTCTTTACGCCTATTTCCCCTATGAGATGTGAAGCCCAGTGTCAGAAGTGTTTATTATTGTGTTGGGTTGGTCATTTGAGCGAATTACGAAGGGCTACAGCCGGAGGTTGCAATAAAAATCGGAAATTACTAAATTAATATAATGAAATATAAAAAGTTACAATTATTACTTATTTCTACTACAAGTGACAGATGGTCGATGGTTGTACCAAAAGTGATTAATTGAACAGTAAATTTGGTAATTGTCCCCTACACATACGGTGAATTAGGCAATCGTTCGCCACACAGATATTCTGGGTAAATTTGGGTGTCTCATCGACGTTGGCGGCGAGATCGTCCGAATGCTGAGTCAAATTCTTATTGTTTCATTTTAATAATCCTCGTATCACACCGAATGGCCGTTAGTGACACCGTCACGTAACACCTCCCCCCATAGTTCAGCAGCTACGAGAGGACTTGTCCGATAGAGTTGCTGAAATATTTCGATGATCAACTCTTATTTCACTGGGGTCACAACTTCTAGAACTTGGAAGAGGATGCAGAGCGATTACGTTGTTTTCTGATGCAGTTTTTCTTCGAAGATAGTCGGTGTAGACACGACGGCATATAAATCCAATAACGAGTGCACTTGCACTTAATAAGATTGTATAAATTGGTATTGTGGTATGATATATGAAGGTGCCAGAGGTTTCTTTTAGCTGGACTGGAGCTTGTTGAGATATCTTGCTGTTGATGGAGTGTAGGTTTTCCAGGTTTATCGAGGATAAGATGACAGGTGGATTTTCGTCTCTATTCACGTTCTTATAGGTAGGTATTTCCAGGATTTTAACGACGTGTCCCTTGATGCGATCATTCGTGTTGGAGATAGTAAATTCTGGCGCTTTTAGTTGACAGCTGAATGGGATAGCAACCAAGAAGCTTCCGAGGAGTGTTTTATACTCTTCTTGTCCACAGGTAATTTTGACTTTTGTAGGATTGGGAAAGACCATAGTGTAGTGCTTATCGTCCAGTTGTTCCAGGGCTGTATTCTTCAAGGTAACCGAAGTTAGTTTACAGGATTGGTGGAGCTCTTGCTTGGTGATCAGCTCTTGGACACAGTTAGGTTCATCTTGGATTTGATACTTCGTTTTAGGCGGGATTTGGCAACAGGGCCACGATTTCTCTTGGTATATATGTGAATAGGTAAATCGGCAAGTACAACATCCTGAGTGTATCGTGGGGCTAACTTTTGTCGGCTCGCCATAGGATTTTTAATGAATACGTCCTGGTCAGGTGTATATTCCTTTTCAGGTTCGCGATTTTTGTTCCTACTTTCAGTCAGGTCAGTTCTATGGGCTAGAGAAGTCTGATTAATTAGGTCATAAGCTTGAGTCATTCTTTTCTTGTGCTCTTCTGAGTACTGCTGAAGAAGATGTGCCGATAAGTCAGTGTCAAATGGGTCACGTGGGTCAAAATGACCTGTTATAATTTCAAGAGGTCTACATTTTGTGAAACTGTGGATGGAACTATTATATGCAAGTACTGCGTAAGGCATAAGGTCAGTTACAGGGTCATTGTGTCTTTCCAATTTCAGGATTCTCAGATGTTCGAGGATAGTGGAGTGAAACCGTTCAACTATACCATTTTCATTTGGAGCATGAGCAAGAATCTTGTGATGGTTAATTTTGTGAATTCTAGTGAATTCTGAAAACAGTTGGTTGGTGAATTCTGGTCCTTGGTCTGTCACTATAGTCAAAGGTAGGCCATGATGCGTACTAAATTTTAAAAGAGCCTGAATTACACTTAGTCCTGTCGCATCTCTCAAGTGATATGCCTGAGCATATTTAGAAAATGCGTCAACTAATGTTAAGTATTTTTCACTTTGTGCCGTAAAAAGGTCAAGATGAACAATTTCAAATGGCTTTGTGGGTGGTGGTACGACAGCAATTCTCTGTTTAATAGGATTCCGGTCGTATTTGGCTTGGCCACATACATGACATTCATTAATGTACTTGGCTATGTGCTCTTTCATCTTGGGCCAATAGAATTTTGAAGACAGAGCTAGAAAGCACTCATTAATACCGCGGTGGTTGGTTTTACCAACATGATATTTCTGAATGATCTCTTGTTGCTTTAGATAGGCATTGACATTTTCTACTTCGGTTTTAGTCAGGAATAAATTCATTGCCGAGTGTTTAAAGTTGTCCTGAATTATTGGAATGATTTTATACATTGCCAAGGGTGGATGAATAATAATTCCTGTCCTGATTTTGGGACTAACATGTTCCTTTATAGCATTTACTACATTTTCTTCTAGGTTTGATTCCGATAATTGAATAGTTGTTCTTATGTGAGATTCAAAAGGTTTAGTTACTATCGGTTGTTTTTTAATATCGCCTACTACTACTAGACAAAGCTGTCGACTGAATTTATTAAGTGGGTCGTCAGTTATTGGGATTTCTAATATTGGATTCTCAGCGCTAGTATGGGCTGACACGGTGGAAGACCCGTCTAATGAAGGGGGTTTTTCGGAGTGATTGACTATAACAGAACTAACTTCTTCATTATTAATCTCAATTCGGGAGAGAGCATCGGCATTGGTGTTCAATTTGCCTTGTTTGTAGACTGTAGTGAAATTGTATTCACTTAATTTCAGTCTCCATCGCGTTAATCTCGAATTGGGATCCTTTATGTTCATCACCCACTGCAAAGGCTTATGGTCGGTAAAAATTTTGAACTTTCTCCCAAAAAGGTAAGGACGGAAATACTTCGTAGCCCAAACTATAGCTAGAAGTTCTTTTTCAATTGTACTATAGTTAATTTCACTTGAGTTCAAAGTTCTAGATGCAAAAGCTATGGGTTTGTCGCTTCCTACGTTTCCTTGGGAAAGGACTGCTCCAATTGCAAAATTAGACGCGTCAGTTGTCAATATAAAATCTTTATTAAAGTCCGGGTATTGGAGTATAGGGTCATTTGTCAGTAGGGTTTTGCATTTTTCAAAACAGGAAATATAATTGGGATCATTTAAATTAATTTTTGAACCCTTTTTCAAGCATTGTGTCATTGGTTTTGTGATACGGGCAAAATCTGGAATGAATTTCCTATAGTAACCTAATAATCCTAAGAAACGTTTTATTCCAGTGGCAGTTTTGGGAATGGGGAATTTTTTTATAGCTGCGATTTTATCCGGGTTTGGCTTAATCCCATCTTTGCTTATGATATGGCCTAAATATGCTGTTTCTAATTTCATGAATTCAGATTTGTCCATCTGAATTTTGAAGTTCGATTCCCGTAGTCTTTTGAACACCTTCTCTAAATTAATTATATGTTCCTGTAGGGAAACACTAAACACTACTATATCATCCAGGTACACTAAACACACTACATTTTGCAAATCTCTGAGAACGTTATCCATCACACGTTGAAACGTGGATGGGGAATTTTTCAGACCCATAGGCATACGCAAAAATTCGTAGTGCCCATGTTCTACACTAAACGCGGTTTTAGGAATGTCTTCTGGATTCATTTCTACTTGGTAAAAACCACTAGCAAGATCTAACGTAGTAAAATAGTGGCAGTTGCCTAATTTATCAAGTACATCATTTATATTTGGGATAGGGTACTTGTCGTCTATGGTTTTATCATTTAATTTTCGAAAATCAATTACTAGACGCCATTTAGTTTTTCCAGAAGCATCAGCCTTTTTAGGTACCACCCAAATAGGAGAGCTCCACGCCGATTGTGAGGGGCGTATGATACCTTGGTTCAACATTTTTGAAATCTGGTCTCTAACTTCTTTTCTATGGATAAATGGATAACGATAGCTTTTTGTATAAACCGGTAATTCGTCTGTAGTTTTAATGCTATGCTTAATCTTATTTGTAAATGTTAATTGCTCGCCGTCGATGTAAAAGACATCCGCGTATTGAGCACAAAGAGACTCTAAATTAGCTCGCTCCTCGGGATTTAAATGGTCTGTACGCAACCGAGAAAGAACTTCCTTTACACGATCCGGTGAACGTTTCGAGCCTATGCACTGCATATTATATACCTCGGCATTGATCGGTTGGTCCATCGAAAAAACCACGTCATAACGAGTAGGATTAGTTACCTCTACGATTCCTCTATTATCTTTGACGACAGTCACACAATCACCTATATGGCAATTGGAAATAATCTGTTCCGGTATATAAACTTCTCCATCATGATGATTAATTGGAGCACGTATTAATTTCGATGTATTAGCCGGGATAATGTCTTCGTAAAGATTACAGTTCCGTGAATCATACATAAGCATTGGGATAGTCGAATTTCTAGTAATAAGAACTTTATTTTTTAAATCTATGTTAGAATCTAATTTTTCTAATAAATTATAGCCAATTAACCCATCGAAATAATCGTGGAATTTGTAGATAAAAAGAGATATTTTAATATTATCATTAAATTCCTTAAAGCATGGGAGAGTAATAGAATAATTACTCCGAGTGGTTGCGTGAATATTTTTTATTTCAAAAGGTTCGTAATTGCAAGGAAAATCAGAGAAAAATTTGTCTACTGCTTCGTGACTAATGAAAGAAGAATTCGCACCGGTATCTATAAGAAGTTTAAGCGGCGGATCTGATATCTGAATATAAGGTAAGACGCGTTGAGTTTGAAGATTTACCTCTATTTTGGCTTTCCTAATTTTGACGTTTTGTGAAAATCCTCCTTTGTAGGGACGCCACTTTCGTCTTGCGGTTCGTCTACGGTATAATTTTCTGAGCACTGATACTGTTGTTCGTAGTCATTGCCATAGTCAACGTCGGGGTATTCGTAATAGTCTTGTTGGTTATAGTCTTGTTCGTAGTAGTCACAGTCACTATAGAAATCACCGTATTGATGTTCTTGAAAATCGTTAAAGTTTAATTCTTTAGTTTTAAAATAGTTAGAGGGCGGTGGATTTCCCATTTTACTCCAATCATGGGGGTTTCGCGATGGCATAGGTTTAGTTACATAGTGGCTAACACCACTCATAGGCTGGGGTGTCGGTTGATGCCTTTGGGGCAACCTAAAAACGTTACTTTGTGGTCTATAATTAGGCGGCTGTGCACTAAACATTCGTTGTGTGTGACTAGGACCGCGATTCATAGGAAATTGCGGTTTCCAAATCGGCATAGGCCTTGGCGGCTGTGAATTGAAAGGCTTAGGCTGATTGGCAAAGTTAAAAGATTTAGGTTGAATAAAATTAAATGGACGCGCGGGTTGCAAGGCCATGGAAGACGTTGTCGGAAAATTAGAAGCTAATTTTGATTGATTAAATGTATTAAGTCTCTTATCTGGCAGGTGATCATTCCGCTGCTGTAAGTATAGTGTATTCATTTCCTCGTGGACAAATTCTAACGCCTTCTCTAAACTTTCAGGCCGCATGCACCGTACACGAGAGCCTAAAGGATCGCGAAGACCGCGTAGATAAGATTGAAGCGTCAATTTTTTGTATAAAGACCGTTTCGCTTCGATAGTAGTAGCCAAAGTTTCATGTAAATTAACATAAGTCATGATTATGCTGAAAAGATTTTGACATTTTTCATAAAATTCCTGAGGAGATTCAGAGCCTTGTTTCAGAAGCGATAAATCATTGTAGAGCGAGGTCTCATCGCGATGATCCGCGAAATTATTAATAAGAGCGCTACGAATGCCATCCCACGTCTCTGGAATACCATTAGAATTGATAGTACGAGCCGCAGGCCCGGTAACTTTATTCAGGATTCCATTCAAAAGAGCAAGATTAATAAGTTCGTGCCCTGGCTCATTTTTCATATATTGCCTCACCAATTGGTCACATAAATGGATAAATCTAGTCAGGACATTCGAATTCCCGTTAAATTCAGGCACTAACCTAAGAGCTTTATAGATGTGGTCTACTGAAGAATCCATTTCTCTAAGTTCTATTTCCTCACTAATAACTTCTAAGTCTCTATTTCTATCTAACTCTATTAGTCTATTACTTGTAACTAACCTAGGAGTCCGAGATTGCCTGGGATGGAAAATCTTGGAAAATTAAAAGGACCTCTAAATTAAAAGGAGAGCAACTCTAGTCGATCTAGGGTACTCACATATTCATCTCCGATCTCTCTGCTGTATCGATGTCTTGATACGCCTCTGGACTGTAGCTCAAGTTGTAGGTTCTAGGATCTCGTTGAAGGCTTGAGAGCCGGTCAGCCGCGGGGCTTACTTCGGCTAGATACGGAAATCTTCGCTATTGATCGCGCCACGCACTGACTCGAGATCCTACCGACTGCGCCAATTACGAAGGGCTACAGCCGGAGGTTGCAATAAAAATCGGAAATTACTAAATTAATATAATGAAATATAAAAAGTTACAATTATTACTTATTTCTACTACAAGTGACAGATGGTCGATGGTTGTACCAAAAGTGATTAATTGAACAGTAAATTTGGTAATTGTCCCCTACACATACGGTGAATTAGGCAATCGTTCGCCACACAGATATTCTGGGTAAATTTGGGTGTCTCATCGACGTTGGCGGCGAGATCGTCCGAATGCTGAGTCAAATTCTTATTGTTTCATTTTAATAATCCTCGTATCACACCGAATGGCCGTTAGTGACACCGTCACGTAACAAGCGTGGTGTATACGACTTGTAAGGGACACGCAGTTATATTTCAGAGGATACTAAACAGTATGTTATATTAAATTTACCAAAAGCAACTTATATATCTAACATCTTTTCTGGACCTAGATATAATATAAAACAAAAATATTGTGTGCTTATGGTCATTTTTATACAATAGTGTAAAAAAGTTTTTATTAGTACGAGTACTATGGTGTAAATTTATAAAAATGTTAAAAAATTGTAGCATAGTGTAAAATAATGCATGAATAAATATGAATAGTGAATGTTATCGTGTCGTGTTATAAAAAACTGTTGTGTGGGAGCACCATTATTGTACATCTCTTAAATTCCTTCATAAAAGTCTCAGGGTTCTCATTATGCTAATGTCTGCTATTTACTCAATGAATGCCGTGTTGCTTGCGCGTAAAAAATCTCTTTAGCGCAGCCCTATTGTTTGTGTAAACACGCCGGTAGCAACTCATTTAGCTATGCGATGAGGTTTCATTTATTATTGTATGATTTTTTAATATTTGCGATATTAAAACCAAAGAATATTTATAATACTAGTAGCAGTAGCTTCGCCTGCAACTTTGTCACTCACTTAAAGGTGTTATTTCCAAATTCTCTTCTAAGACCTCGTACAGGTAACATAGTTCTGTATTATGTTCTAATGTATTTGCCTGTGCGAGACTCTAATAAACAGTTTGGTTGCGAAAAACCGTCTCGTTAACAAGCGCCTTCATGCGGTGACAACTGGAACTATAAACAAAAATCTTAAAAACTAAGTTTGTAAGTAGGTACTAAAAAAACTTAAAAATTCATTTGATTGGCAAACTGTACTTGTTCATTGTGACATTTACACCTCGGTTATAAACAAATATAGCCCACGCAGTCTATTTTCTGTTTCCATACATATTAAATTACATGCAGAGTTTCCCCGATAACACGAGTTCCGTGTAAAGTTTGAAGTGTTTGACACCTGTCATCTCCGGGCTGTGTAGCACGTGTAAAAAGAGCTTTATATTTATAAGAAAGTTGCTCTACTAGAAGTAGATTATGTACAATACAGGCTAAGTTATATGGACTTATTTAGTGGGGCCAAGATGTACACTATATTAATTTAAGGCACTATTATTGAGGTTGGTTACGTCAAAAGCACAAATTGAGCGCTAAATAATGACATACAAATCAAGTTTGTACTTAAACTGTTTTTGGTAAAAGTAAGGTTGTTAGCGTGAACATCACGCCAGCATGCCCACAAATTTTTTGAGGGGCTTTGACATCCAAATATGTTGTATGTATAAATCCAAATTTATCCTTTGGGCACAAATTAAGCACTAAAATTTGGCATAGTTAAAATCTTCTATAATTAAAAACCGCTTGTATTAAACTAATGAAGTAGTAGTGACAAAAAAAAATTCTTAGCTAATTGTATTAGTTATAGTTAGTTTATTATTTAAAATTGTGTCCCTATAAAATGCTTGTTTCATATTTTTACATTATCTAGTTTCAAATAGCTTTGATATATTTTTGTACCGCAATTTCCCTGTCGAAGCCATCTCTGGGGTAAAGATAGGTAATGTAAAAACGTATACTATTCTACTATCACTCGAAAAGAAAAACGGTCTCTTTTGTGAGAGAAATATATCCAGAGAGCTTATGTGGCAGGTGAATATTTTTTGGGTTATATTTGACTTAAATACACGAAGAGAAGAAGATTTAAACACTGTAATTTTCAGTGTTTAGTCTTTTTATATTCAAGATCTAACTTTTCAATTGTGCTCTCTGTGCTCTTTGTTTCATATGAAAACTGATGAAAAATGTAGCGGAATTTTTTTTATTCATTGATTTACATCTTCAATCAACTTCAATGAGCGAGCGAGATAGCAGATTAACGTAAAGAGGCGCCATTGTTTTTCTAAGGCCGGGACTCCACCAAAGCGGAGATGAGCGGAGAGGAGATGTGTTTCCATACAAATGACAACTCGAATGAACTCGAGCGGCGCCGCTTGATCCGTCATTTGTATGGAAACACATCTCCTCTCCGCTTTGGTGGAGTCCCGGCCTTACTCCACGTTTGAACAAGAAGATTTTATTCCAACGAACTGATTAGCCGTGTTAATTCAAGTTAAGGCCTTATAAATGATATAAATCGATCTTGAGACTTTGTCAAAAGCTCTTTTGGATCCCCTCTGTGAAGTTTGCAGGGGCTTTGGCGAAAGATTTGATCTCAATTTTGTACTATAATTGAATATTGGATCCATTTCAATTGTAACGACAATGAATTACTTAAAACGGTTTCTTCACAATACATTTTTAGGGTGCCTTAGTAAAACCAGGAACCCTTACAGTTTTGTCATGTCTGTCTGTCTGTACGTCCGTCTGTTACAGCAATTTTACTCGCAGACTATCAGTGATAGAAAGCTGCAATTCGGCATGAATATACATAAATATAACGCCGAAGTTATGAACCAAAACATTAATTTGGGAGGGACCATACATCTAATATGACGATGCAATTTTTTTTCAGATATTATATGCCATGATGGCTATAAAAAGCTTGCTTTATGGGTATATACTTAGACAAAGATTTCTTATTTTGTATTTTTAAAGACCATTACTTTTAGACTTATACCTAAAAATATGCAAAAAGATTCCGTCCCCCACTCTCTATTTCTGAAGTTTGACAGACTGTTAGTCAGACCAAAAAATTTTAATTTAATAACTGGCTTGCTAAACTTTGAAGGAAAATTATAACGAAGTTTCAGATATTTTCGCTTTTCGTAAAAAAAATATAAAACTAAAATTTATATATCTACCTTACTCCTTGTGATAGTACCTCGCCTGAAATAACAGCTGAACAGATGTGTACAGTCAGTACCTGCCGGAAGAACAATACAAATTAACATAGTATGGTAGCAAGGGCTATATAATTTTCTTTATTTTTTTGTTGTTAAATTATATTTACTGTATTTTAAATGTCAAATGTACAAAAAAAACGAATAATTTTACCCTACCCATTTTAAAATACTGTATTTCGTAATACCAGTGCGTCGTTTTATTGGAAGAATCGCTTTTTACCATTACTTAACTAGCTTCCGACGGGTACGACGTATATTGACGTTGACCTTTGATTCGCGCTGCATTTAATTACTTTGTGGTAACATGGATCACTTTATTTAATGTATGGGGCTATAAAGATATTTATATAGTTGAGTGGTGGTGGGATTTTAAATGCCATGATTTTAATTAAAGTTGCAAAAACATAGCTATTGCTTTGTTGCTGTTGACAACACAGCTTTGATAAAAGTAAAGTCTTAATGATTGATAACAAACATTTATAAGTAACATGATCAAAGTAATTATTCGGGTCAATTCCCTCACAGATACTTATAGCACGCCCATACAATTATTTTGGCCGTTATGTAGGAACTAGGTAACTAGTTGTGGTAGCAGTTCCTACGTAGCTGCCAAAATGGTTGTATTGTATGGGCAGAAACGCAATCTCAGCGGAAATAAGCAGGAGATATTCTAGTGCACACACGTGCACTCTCTATTTCCACACTCTCTAAATCCGATGGGACAGTCAACAGACCAATACGTCCGGTAGAAATAATGCTAAAAAATATTTGTATAATCCAATAGTAGAACATAACACTTTTATCATCATTCCAATTTGCGAAAGCAAAAAATACAAACTTTATTAGTGATGGCTAATCTGTCAGACAGTGTGATAATTTTAGTTTGAGATTTTTGGTCAAAAGTTATTTAAGCCTAAGAAATATATACCTTTAAGCGGTTCTTTTGACATTCAAATTGTTACTCCGGAAGATCTTTATCAATGTTTAGGTACTGGAAATTGACATAAAAGGTTGGAGAGCCCCGAGGCACGTCTTGTCCCAGCACTGGGACTGAGTAGGACCGGCTAAGATTAGATTAGACCCACCTGGGATTGCCACTCAAGTGCCTATGTTACGTTTCTCTTATTCAGCAGATATATAGACTAAATTTTGTTATAGCGGTAACAGGGTAGTATGGATTACAATTGTTCGTTTTTTTAACTGACTTAGAAAAAAAAACTGTTTTTTGTGCCTTTTTCGCGATATTTTAGGCAATTTTGACGATATTTTTTTATTTAATAGTGTTTTATATTGTCATAATCTTATAATGCACTTAGATGGACAGAATGTATTCCTCATCTGACTGTAACCCAAACCAACTAATTTTATAACGCAACACGGTATGTGGAAAACGGGATTGAATCATATCCGTATCAGTAATTTTTTCAGATTTTCCTATTAAATAATTATAACTGATTTCGCTTTATTTATAATTCTTTTTTGTTGACCGTGCGACTGTTGACGTATACCGTACAATCTTTCATCTTGGAGTCGATGGCCAGCTAAGTCGGGTTCCAATAAACCAACTAACCCTAAGCCTTAGCAATTATTCCAAAACGAAAGTTTGTGTTATTTCTAGTAATAATATACAATATTGTTCCCGCATTTATCGCTGTTTATTATAAAAATATTTTCGAGTTTGGAGCCGAGCGCCATGTCGTTGTTTTAATTAACGAGAAAGGTTCATTCATTTAATTAATTGTTATTAACCTTTCTTGTTAATTAGAAAACAGTATTGGTGACGATTTACAAAATCATTTTAGTATTTAGTCGGTCGTTTAAATTTTCTTTGATTTTCTGGATAGAGCGAGATAGAGAGAGAGAGATTTTCATAAATGATTTGTGGAAAGAATATGATTACAGGGTCCATGATAATCATGATTTTTACTTATCACCTTAGTATTATTATATTATATTGTGGAACGTAAAAAATATTTGAAAATAAAGCGGATAAAGATTTTCCAGTATCATAATTATTAAAAAATGTGTCAATGTGATAAACGCAGAAAGCGAATCCAAACCAAGTAAATTACTCTAATTGTGTCTTTTTTTAGTAAGTACAATAGTTCATTCGTGTCCATAGAAATTAGTTTAGACACTTAAATTTAAAAAATTAATCATGCTGCACTGCCCCGCTGTTGGGCAAAGACCTGAGGTAAGAAAAAAATATGCCATACTTATTTCAAATTATATATATATATTATATTTTTTACACATTAAAGGCTGCATACGTACCTTACAATAAATGTCACAACTCGTCACTAGGTACTCTAAAACTTCTACAGTTCATATAAGTGTTCAAGTAAATCAGTCACCAAAATAGTTGTAGGTACCAAACTGTAGAGAGAAAATTCAATATTCCCCTATCAGGTCATATTCATCACCTAGTTTTCAAGTTAGTGCTCACGCAACAATTTCATTAGTTGCCCAGACTGTAGGTAATATTGACGTGTAGCCGGGATAGTCCGGAGAGGAAGCGTGCAATTTATGGCTACACTAGCACCTGATTTACAACGTGGATATAGGATACAAGGTTATAAAATAGGGTGCCAAGGATTTGATGTGATACAAAACTAATCATAAGTACAAAGTAGGTAGATATTACAGAAAATTACAAATAAAAAAGAAAAATTGTTTATTCCCTTCTGGGTAGATCACATAAAAAAAACAATAACAAAAATTAAAAAGAAAAATAAAAATAATATTTGCTGTAGCAACATTGATACAAAGTACAATGGAATACTAACGAAACGAAATACGCGTGATTCTATTGTTTATATACCTACCTACTCATAGTTATCATTCTACGAACCTTATATAGGTCAAAATAAAGTTATTTATAAAATAAGTACGGGCAACAGGAAAAGGAGTTTATTTATCAAACAATAAAAGTAAAAATAAGTAAGGTGAACCGAGGCTATTGTGACTATCAATTTTGAAATTTAAACTTTATCTTTTGCCATAACCGTCCACTTAGTCTAAATTGACATTCTAATAATCTCACATGGTTAAGCATATATCTATGAATGTTATCACTTTAAAATAACGTTGAATAATTGTAAACTTAGAATAAAATAATTAATATAATCATTGTAAGAACGAAAAAGTTACATTCGCCTCACTTTGGGGTGAATGTGACTTTATAGTATAACTTGTTTGCTCTTATTGGTTTATAGCTTATATTTGCATAGCACTTACTTTGAACAATTATTTACGCATAAATGATTTCGAAAAGTTCTATAACCTAAAAAAATGCATTTAGTTTTTTTTGGGGTGAATGCAACTACGCCTCTTAGTGTTAGTGTTGGGACTGAATTCATCGATAACTTTTCCTATGTGCCTGATGAACCGGTTGTGATGAGCATAAAAAATAAAACATACTTAGCACATTTTTTTTATATATTTTTAAATAATATTAAAAATTTAACTAAAAACTATTCAAAAAATATAAAAGTCTGTATAAAACTAACTAAAATTTTTTTGTGAACCCACATAACTTTGGACTAAATTAGTGGTACTTACTTACTTAATTTAAATAGCACTTAAGTACTTTAAATTGCATCTTATGTATTGGCTGCCTCCATCAAAATGCTTAATTTTAATGATAAAATATCGACATGCTTTTCTATCAACACTAAACATCGATTCTGAACATCACTAGCGATTCACATTTTCCATATAAAAACCAATGGGCTAATGCAACTACCACAAATATTTCAAAATAGTTACAAACACCCCTCAATACAGAAAAATGAGGCGAAAGTAACTATAAGAGTATCATACAAAATATACGACATAGGATTATAAATAGTATAGCAAAAGAAACTTCCGATTCACATTTTTTCTTTCATTCTTCCAAAACTGCACAAAAACCACTTTTTCTATTTTTTTGGCCAAAAACTTGTGCGCGGGATGTCAACTTACTTTATTTGAAAATGGCGACTATCAGAAAAAACGCTGTAGATCAAACAGTTTCACAGGTACTAGCGACACCTGTTATTATTTGGGAAAATACTAAATTCCCTGTTCAGCAATAGATGGCATGCTCATCAATAACTGTTAGTTTAATAGAAAAATCGATTAGTCGCATACACCCCATAGTCACAAAAGCCCCGGTTCACCTTATTTTATAACGAGAATAATTCTTTGTAATGAGATTCAGCTACGTAGAAGTAAAAATAATACATTATAGCTACATTGTTGCCTACATTTATAATTTTCCTCTTTCCCAGGTTCGAAGAGTTGGTCTTGGCAGCGGCCCCGATCCCAATTTCGACCTGACAGATCCTTACTGCAACAATGTCACTTACGACTACGTACCGATGCACGATCCCCATCTCGCTCACCATTTTGCCCAGAAACCAGCCAGGAACAGGATGAAACAACTGGGTTACTGCACAAAAGACGGCCGGGCCGTGTGCTCGTTGAAGGAGTTCAATCAATACAGGAAATATCTGTATAACCAGTTCATGGATAGAATTCACGTGGAGATGAAGAAGCTGGTAAGTATTTTTTGTCAGAACCATTAACGATCATATTGTTATTGTGATAAAGGCGATTATTCTTTCTTCTTTATCGTATGATTGATGAACAACCTGTTGTCAGAGTTTAAACGCGCCTCTGACATTGAAACATAGTACACCGTTGAAAAATCTCTCACTCACGATGAATTAGAAAGTCCGAAGTACGTACCTGGGTTTCGAACATACGACCTTTAACTTGGCAGTTCAACGGTCATACCACTAGGCAATCACAGTATCACTGCTTCAATTCATAAGCTAAATTGATAAACCTAGAAAGCGGTTTCAGTAGAAAGGCACACGAAACAACTTTGATTCACATAGGAATCGTATTTTTAATAAAACTAACATTAATTTGATTATTTATTTAGTTTGTGCCCGGCGTCGTCAGGGTAAAAATTTCTTTTTTATTTATTTACGAGTAGACATTGGACAGTGCGATATTGTGTCATTTAAAATAGGTGTCATTTAAAATACAATTCGACTTTTAACAGGATGAACGTGCGAGAGACGACTTGACTCTTAAGCGAGTGGAAGCAGACGTGGCGAGAAGATTTCAAGTTTTCACCAAAGGAGAGAGAGCGAGGGAGCATTTAGAGAAAGTAGCACAAGAGCACGCAGACGTGTGGGCGGAGAAGAAACGAAGGTATATGAATTTAATACTTCTACCCGTATTTCGGTTACAGCGGCCAATCTCAACGGAGATTTCCCAACAAAGGAGATAATTATAGTTCACGAGTGCATGCGCGCATACACAGGTGCACTCTCTATTCCTTCACTCTCATAGTCCTATGGGACGGCCTTCCAACACGACCGGAGAGCAATCAAGCGCTGGACCAACAGCTTTCCGAGGCTCGGAACATAAGTTATACATTATTATTACTTATGCTCCAAGCACAACATAACTCACGTAAAGTCAGAGTTGCGCCTTGTGTTTGAAGACTTAGGACGTCTGATTTGCTAGTCAACGGTCACACCATTAGGATATCATGACTTCCATTATGGAAATCTACTATACTATATATCCTCGCAGTATATGCTAGGCGAGGATATATGTATAGTATACTGTTATAAAATCACCATGCATTTCAAATTTTATAGCTGCACCCAGCCTAGTTAAAATCAAAAAATATGGACGGAAATTCTGAACATCTGAATATTTCAGTTAAGAACATTTTATCACGTTCATTAACGCTTACAAAGTAATAGACCGGCAGAGAATAACCCCATTAATAAATGTAGCAGCAAATAAAGAAATACGTAGTCCGAACGCAAGTAAATACAACGGGGACTAAATGAAAATAAGTGTCGTCATTAATCAGAAGGTCCACAGCTCACGTTCCGAGTCAAGCTAAATATTACGACTCATTAAATAAACGAAATACATTTCAAACGTTAATAGAACGCAAGTTAGGTGTTAATGTGGGGTTGGTTATGCACAATCTCTTTACATTAAACCTTAAAAAATTGAGAAATGGGACAAAAGGAAATCAATTGCGTCGTATCACGCGGGAGTCAAAGGTCTTCTTCTCCATCCTATGGTTGAAGAACAACCTGGTGTCAGAGTTTAGGTAGGCCTCTAACATGGCTTTACACACCATTGAAAAATCTCTCAGGTGTGCTGGTTTCATCACAATGTTTTTCCTCACCGTTTTAGCAACTGATAATCTATACTTATAAAACAGTACCGTGACTGACTGACTGACAGACAACGCACAGCCTAAACCGGTGGACCTAGAGACTTGAAATTTTGAGACAATATTCTTTAAGTACCCTGGGGGTGCACTAAGGAAGGATTTTTGGAAACTCCACCCCTAAGTAGGTAAAAAGGGGGATAAGAGTTTGTATGAAAGTCCGTCGTTTTTAAAGTTAAAGGTATGGTAGAGTAGCGTAGGGTAGTGTAAGGTAGGGTAGAAAAAGTGTAGAGGTAGAATAATCACGCGTAC
Organism: Protodeltote pygarga; assembly: GCA_936450705.2. Lineage (NCBI taxonomy): Eukaryota > Metazoa > Arthropoda > Insecta > Lepidoptera > Noctuidae > Protodeltote > Protodeltote pygarga. The sequence goes on along the minus strand of OW388249.2, from coordinate 4,085,539 downwards.
AAAGTCGCGCGGGGCAGCTAGTTAATTTATAATACGCACATAACTTACGAAAAGCCAGAAGTGCGCGCCTTAGGATCGAACTCGAGACCTCTGAGTTGTCAGTCGATGGTCATACCACTAGGCTATCAGTGCTATAGTATTATAGTATATATCTTTGGTTTTATAAGTGGTGGTCATGAAAGGTGTCAGATTCGACCCGTGCTCATATTTGCAGACACACTTTGCCTATCCCTATTAACATTGTCGGATGTGAAATTGTCGGAATGAATCCGTCATTGTTAACTGCCGGATGTGACATCATCCGACAATGTTATTATAACGTCGCGTAAGTATTTTAAAACGTAACTTTTTTTTGTGGCAGCTACTGTTTAATGCAAGTTTTAGACAATGTTAATAGAGATAGGCAAGTTTGTACACTTAAATATTTCTTATATAGTTGGCTCGTCTCGTGTAGTGCAGTAGTAGTACCGTGTGGTTTCCGGCCTAAGAACAGAACCACCCCTACTCGTCCCACGGGTATTGTAAGAAGCGACAAAGGGTAAGATCCGGAGGATGTGCAGCAGCATACTTCTGTGTAACAGCAATCATCTGCTAATGCGATCGCCAACCCGCTTACCCAGCGCGGCGAATATGGGCAAATGATGAAATATGAGCGCACAATGGCTTGCATTGGGAGAGCCCTATGTTCAGCAGTGGACTAACACAGGCTGATGATGATGATGATGAGTCAGATAGTCTACGTTGAGATTAGCCGCTAAAACCAAAATGCGGCTAGTAGGATATTATTTGTATTCTTTATCTTGTACCTTTCTACCATTTAAAAGTATTTAGGTCACGTACAGAACGTTGCAAACTCCCCTCAACTTCGATAACTGAGCCTAAAAGTATGTAGATAGGTACCTAAGCTAGACTCTGTGCCAAGTTTCAAACTTGTAAACGTGCCCTTATAGAACAAATCGACCAGCTTCGGGGAAAATAAAATTATAATATAATATGTCTGAGTACAGCTGACAGCTAGTCACCGTCAGTGGTAACAATTTACTGGAAAATCGTATATATTTTCTACTAATGATGTGTAGGTACTAAAGTACTGATTTGTTTTTAACCATACAATCTTAGAGTATATAGGAAAGTGTAGAGTGATAACGTCAACAACATTGCCTTGTGCGGAGCGTAAGCAGGTCTCACCATTGCAGTGTTAAAATATATTTTTTTTAATTATGTTCTCTAGTCATTTTTGCAAAATTTAACACAGCAGTTAACCATGGTATAAGCTAAAATATAACTTTTTTCGCTCGTGGGGCCTATTTGAACCGCAATCGGTCAAGGTATGATCGCGTACGGAGCTCGTGTCGCGGCCGCGTTGTTCATACCCGTGCGTGCTAACAGTTCATACTTCTGTAGGGTTGCTCTATACTTTCTTATATACTCTAACCAAACAATAGTATGTCTAAGCATACAGCCATTTGTTGAAATTTAAATAAAAAAACAAGCACTCTGTATTCAGTGGCCGGCGGACCTAAGGTATTGCAAATGTTGCAACACACCGGGCGCCAAAACTGGAAAGACGCCAAAATTAAAACTGCAAGTATTGGTAATACAGTATACCAACTTTAGGTAACTTCATATTGAAATCTTATGCTACTCAAACAGAAATGTTCATTCCAAAAATCTCATCAGTGTAATTAATAAACAGTACGCTGAACATTTGATTAAAAAAGACAGAAGCACGCCATATTGGCATTCGCATTTTCATTTGCCACAGCACTCCGCTAAAATGTAATTACATGGGGAACACAATATGCTGATATTGCACGGACGCGTCGTAACGTTGATACAGTGATCGCATATACACGGGTAGAAAACACACGGAGTGGTTATCCATTGCACATTTTGCGATATAACCATGTCTTATTTCTCGAATTTGCCTAACATTACAACAATATTATGTTGACAAATCCCAGAATGATAGGTACCTATTCTAAAATCGACACTCTAAAAACAGTATTTAGTCTAGTTACAGTTTACAAGTCTAAGAAATACGTCGAGTAGGTCGGTATAACAAATAATATTGTAGGTGGTAGATTAACTTAATGGCAACAATACACTTAACTGCTGGATCTTGAGTACTTAATTAGTGACCACTTGGCTTTTTTCCACCACATTAACTGAATTGAGATCAATAAACGACTATTTTTATGTACTCGTATCTTTCAAAATAGATAATAATATAGGTATCATATTGATATCAAAGTTGGTTGCACGAACTAAAAGAAAATTTAAAACAGGTATTAAATAACAATAGGTAACAAAAATATTAATATTAATATTATATATTAATATAAGCACGTAAAGCTGTCTCTGTCGGTGATGCACGTGATCTCTCTCCAATCGCAGTCGTATCGAATTGTCGTCGGACTATGAGAATAAGGGAACAAGGAATGTACCGGGATGTAATATTTCTGGCTAATCTCCGATGAGATCCGTTGTTATCGTCATATCCTGTCAAGAGGATATTACTAGACAAAAACGGCACTAGGAATAGATGACGTCATTAGTTCTATTAAGCTAATTTTGCGGGAAGAGGATAGCAGTGGATAATCAGTCAATCTTCACCTAATCTTCTTTTAAATTTGACTCCTTTTACAGATTTTTTTATTTGCGACGCCATTTTAAAAGAAGATAAGGTTTGTGTGTACTCTACCTGACAATAATGCGTATTATCTTGCTCCCCACGAATACTCCCCAGAATAACACAGTAGGGGACCTCTGTACTGATTAAAAAGATGATTTATAGTTACAAAACCAACAGGTATCTATAACATTAAGCTATTTTGTATTGACTAAAATTTTCAAAATATTTATCACTATAAAATAACTTTGCCTGCAGCTTTGCCCATGCGAAAGATATAGGATATGTCTATCTGTTTTGTAATTTTAATCCAAATCAAATTGGGTAACAAACATCTTCCGAATCTTTGCATTTCTAATAGTATATTTGGAAAAGACATCTGGCAAATACATTTTCCATTTAGTTCCAGGTCATTGATCCCAAAGCTTTGTTATATCAACTTTAATTTATCTCCTAAAATCTCTTGAATAGTGCTCTTACAAAGTTTTCAGTTAGATATCTACCGTCAGACTAATTAACCACACCTGCTATCCAGACGTAGATCTAAGAAACATTAATTACGTTTAATTTGTAAGAGAGAACTTATTCCTTTAAGAAATGAATCTTTCGAAAGATTTTTCTAGAACATTTTACTATGACAGATTCTTGAATGATAAATGTGTTAGATCAATTTGAGACCACTGGACTAAGGGGATATCAATTTATCAAACGTAGAGAGTTCATAGACAGCGCAATTTTACATGTGATACTTGGAGCTGAAAAGAATGAACCTACAGCACGATAAGTACAAGCGATTAACCATTAATCTTTTTTAATGAATACTTATACCATTTACAAATTTAGAGCCATATTTTTTTTATATATATATATTTTTAGAGCCATTAATCCATTAGCACGCTATATACATATTTCTTTACTACGTACTTACACATGCACAATAATTAGTGTGCGTGTTACGATTTATGTAAATGTAAACATATTATAAAACAAAGTCCTCCACCGCATTTGTCTGTTCGCGATAAACTCGAAAACTACTGCATCGATTTTCATGTTGTTTTTATCAATGAATAGAGTGGTTCTCGATGAAGGTTTTGGTATATAATTTGCCGTGTAAGTTTTTATTGACTAAAATATAGGATATTTGTTGGAAGTGTCGGAAAAAAATAAGCCGGGTTGCGAGCACGGGATCAAAATTTCATGATTACTTTTGGTCGCGATAACCGACATCCACGCAGGCGAAGCTGCATGGGCATCAGCTAGTGTAAAAATTAAACATTATTTATTTATTTACTGCCGTCAATAAAACAGTTAGTAAAAACACAATTCGCCCTTAACCAAATTTACGAACGTCGTAAGAGAATCGATTTTAAGGTCCCTTGCATCATTCAATCAGTATCACATAAGCATCCTTAAAGGTTTAGTCTCGCTTGGAATACTTAATACGCAATAAACAGGCGTTTGTCCTCAATACTAAATAGGAGGAGTGAGAAACATTATTCAAAATCGTCTTGTCTTTAAAGTTTTCAATATTTAATCGATATAAGCAAAAGTATTTTTTACGTATACCTATAATATACAGCCTACTGTCCCACCGCATGGCAAAGGCCTTTTTAAAGTAACAGGTTTTTTTTAAGTAAGTAACTGTTTATTAATTATTTAGGCCCTACATACACCAAAGAAAACTTTATCAGTTTAGAAAACCTTTACTTAAAAAAACATAAAACTTTTAACGCTTTCATGAAGGTTTTCCGAATACAAAAAAAAATGTCTGATTTCTACTCTAACCTTTTCTACTTTTACCGATGAATGCATTAGAATGAAATTTCATACTCAGATAAACCATATTCTGGATTATGATATAGAATAGCTAGAAAGCGCAGTGTCTTTTTTTCCACATTCCATAATAATAGGATAAACATCCTCTATTAAATGGAAAAAAAATACAAACAAAAAAGCTTGTATTTATTTATATCTTTTTTTATGACCTGCCTGTGATGCCATGCATGATTACCATGTTAATCACAATCATTACTCTTTTTTATTAATCCGATATAGGTATCACTTATGTCATAATCAGCATTTTCTTTACAAATGCGGTTTTTTTAGTTCCGTGTCCCGTCGATGAAACAGGCTAGTTTCACTCAACTGCATACGAGTATGTGCACTTGATAAAGAGAATATATGTATGTACTATAATGTAATTATTACTCGTTTTATAGTGATATAGGTTAAGATAAAATCCTTAACTAAATTACTACGGATTACGTACTGTATTTGTATGCAAGATTTGTCTTCGTTACACAAGTTGAATGCATCTTGCACTCAAATCTCATTCGCGAATTCTCGAGCCGAAACTTGATTCATCACATTTACATAACCTATTTAATGCGAATAGCGACATTCAAATTCTACTAACTGGTCGTTTGAACAGAAATTTGTACGATTTAATCCTATTCATAAACCCTTTGACTTGTAAATTTGGAAACACAATTAAAATCTATGGTTTTCCTGGTCTTCTGTGCTAGCTCTTTACTCTCATCGGGTCACAGGTTGGTCGAGGCGAAGTTCAAAACGATTGTAAAGGGATGAAGGGCACGTCTACTACAGCTTAGTGTATTTATCCTGTTCTGAGGTCTTGCTGTCTTCACAACCTTTTGCTCAGTTTCTCAGCCAACGAGCCAACTTGCGACATTTGACTTGCCAGACGAGCTGGCATGCAACTAACAAGTATCCTATCTACATACATCCTATAAATCCTATACAACTACTTAGGTAATGTATAATGTATGTATTAGATAGGTATATATAAACGCATTGATGCATCCAAAGCGAACTATAAGTTTCAAATTTTTGTAGAAAGAAAAAGCAGGTAGGTAATACGATTGAGGGCCTCTCGGATTCTAACATCATCGGTCTGCGGAATGCGGTCGCCTTAATTTGCGAGGACATGATATCTGCAAAGAGGTGGCAGAGCGTGAGAAGGGGGGAGCATCGCATTCCTCGCAGGAGGCGCACAGGGCGCTGGATGACAATCAATGACCTCCAACCTCCACGAGTTGCTAAGGGAGGTACTAAATCACAAATCATAACAACCAAAACATTAATCAAAATGATTTTTACAGTGCCAAAGCTCAAGAAAAGAAGATACAAGCTAGGATGAAATATCTAGCTGAATACAACGAGAAGCAGCGGAAAGAGAGGGCGGCAAAAGCCAGAGAGAAACAAAACAGAATAAAACAGAGGGTGCAGGCTGCGAACGAAATGGAACTGCGACGTAAGATTACTATGGTGCGACAGTGGCGAGCGAACGAGAAAAAACGATTGAACAGGGTGAAACAGGACAAAGAAGCCAAAGCTAGGAGGCTGGAAGAGGATGTAAGTATTTTTAAACCCCCGAAAAAGGTGTGGGTGTGTACAGATGTCTGGGGCATTGTAGGTACCAAACCGAACCTATTTAGATTTTTTTTTATTTCAAACGTAACGGACCGAGTGTTCTTGTAATTTATTTTACACTTTTTTTTTTTATTTGAGGTTTTTTGTATCGGTTTTTTTTAAATTTTGTATTTATACTTTCTTACTGTACCCGCAACGGATACCTGCAGATTGGTTTTTCTCTTGTAACAGCCAGTTTGAAACTCTATTGATTAATGGAGTTTAATAAAAAGCCCATAAACATGCGCGTTTATATTCATGTATGCGCAAATGCTATTCGTAGCTAACTTCACACATACGAAAACTCCGGGGCGTGTAGTGGAGTTTTTATTTCTGAGTACTAGGATATTCTAGACAGTAACTAGTAATAGTAACTTTTTTAGATTACTATTGCGACTTTTATGTCGTCGAATTACTCACTTTCAAGTTCCTTGATAACTCAGAAACGTTATTTTTTGTGAATTTTTTACATGTTATAGCACATGATAGCTTATTAAATATAATTATTTAATAAGAAAATCCCATCCGTATCAATTGTTTTTTCAAATTTTCTTATTAAATAATCAGAAACGTTATTTTTATTTTTTGGTTCAAATTGTCACCACATCATACTTTTTAAAAACCTTGGATGAGATTTTAAAAAATGATAATAATTATAGTTAGCTTTTCAATAGAATCTCTACCAGAACTGAAACATACTTCGGTGGTGCAACTGAACTGAAACTTAGTGCAGATTTTGTTGTATTCGTCTCACAACATTGCAATATAAATGCGTACTCATGCTGCCGACCGAGAAATTCGATTTCAGATTTAATTTTGTCGCTATAGCGTTGACAAAGAAATGCAGAAATATTTTTAGCCTGAAAATCGTTCGTAGTTATTGGAATAGACTTCTGTGGACAACATTTCTATGGAATACATTCTTCTATTTTACAATCGATCTTAGTAAATAATGTTAGTGCAGTCAAGCTGCTGCTGTTAATATAGATTCTGGCACTACATACTACAATGACTATACTACTTACGCCTCCTTCAAAAATAGTTGCCTAGAATATTTTTTTTTTCTTCGCCCTTTTTTAGGGCAGGCTAAGGACTGCGACCATACCGCCTTGTCTTCAGTTAATACTTAAAAATTGTATAAATTATGGTAAGGCCAAAGCCTCGTCTTCAGTGGAAAATCATCCATGATGATGATTGATGAAAATGATGATGATTCATGTCAAAGTAAAGCTGTGGCTACTTTACTAAGACTTAATTCTTGGACAATTTGTGTCAACCCGGAAAAACACATTTCGCACTATTTGCCTTTTATTCAAACTAAATCTGCTATCATTCCATCTAAATTATTATCTAAATTTAGAAAGAAATAACATATTTTTGCTAATAAAAATCAATAGCGAATGTCTTTTGGAATTCCCGCCAAAAAGTCTCTTGCCTAGGGTGAATAACCCTGTATATCGTGAATGACAATGACACTTATATTAAAAATAATGAGGTTGGACTTCGTGCTTAAAAAAGCAACCCCCGAAAACTATTCGTGAGCTATAGCAATCGTCAACCCTCTTTCAGTAAAATAGAATACCTATAAAGAAACACGCCACGGTTTTTATATCTACCTTCTAATAAATTAATAAACATTTCGCCCTTTTTAATTGTGTCGCTGTAATTGTTCTTGTTTGATTCCTAAGACGCTAATACTGCGAAAACAATAATTATAGTTTGACTATATTTTTTTCGCAGTATTAGCGATGTTGCGGCTTGGATTGGCTTGTTGTATTAGAATTATATACCAAATCCCGTTAATATAATCTAATTAATAACATTAGGAACTCAAAATTCCAGATTCATATTTTTATTGCTGACATTAACATCAATATTTTAGGCAAACAGTAAATGGGATGCCCGCGTTAATGCTCAAAACATGAAGTTACAAGAAGAAGCTCTACTTTTACAATTGTACAGTGAAGATATGGCCGCTGGCGCTAAGAGGAGAGCCAAGTAAGAACCTTATTTTGTATACCATCAAATCATAGTAATATTATAAATACGAATCGTCTCAGCTTATAATGACCTTTTCTTAAAATGTCCTTTTCTCTAATTGTGCTTTCACAGAATGTCCTTTCTCGGAATGTCCTTCCTCAAAATGTCCTTTTCTCTAAATATCTTCATCTCAAATTGTCCCTCAATATAGTGTTGGTCGGTTTGTTTTTTCATACTATACTAAAATGGAAAACAAACAAACGGCCCACCTGATGTAAAGCAGGTATCGAAACCTATTGACGCGCGTTTCAAACTCTGTGCGGGAAGGGAAAAGGGGGCTCTTCACTGACTGTATAAAACACAATACTAGAAATACTGTTATTTTACGCCGATATTATGTGAGTGTGGGTGGTACCTATCCCGGTTGAGCGAGCCCATTCAAACAAGGCTGTACAACCTAAGATTGTTCTGAAAGACGTATAAAACCCAACAGTTTATTGGTTTGTTATCGTAAATAATAGAAGCCGGGGAAAAGCTAGTCATAACCAACTTCAAACTACTTTCATTCATTTTCACATTTTCACCACTTCCTTTTCATGAATAAGCTAAGCCAGTATTAAACTCCTTCTATTCTTCTGTCGTATGGTTGATATACAATTAGGTGTCAGAGTTTCAGCCACCCGTAGGCCTCATGGCATGGCTGTATACGCCTTTAGGCCTCAGCCTCGAATTTAGCGGGCAGCGGGGCGGCGGCGGCGGCGGCGCGGGAGCGGCAGGATCTTATGCGTATAATCAAATGGAACGGTTCTCGAAAACCAGCGGCGCGGGAGCGGGCAACGAGCGGTGCGCTCCAGTAAAACGGTGACCGCCCGCGCCGCCGCCGCCGCCGCCCCGCTGCCCGCTAAATTCGAGGCAGAGGCCTCAAGAATAGCCTTCAAGCGTGATTTCCTCAAGTTGTTTCAAATGCGCACATGATATCGAAAAGACATTGTTGCGTATCTGGGTTTTAAACCAGCGTTCTTTGACTTGACAGTCTAACGGAATTACTATCACATCACTGCTCCAAACTACATCTACTTTTAAACATAATTTTGTTTCATCTTTATTCTCATTATGTCCAGCAGTGAACTGCTCTAAGTTGATGATGAATATTCTCATTTCTCTTGCCGTAATCCATAAAGATGGGTTACTAAAACACAAATAGGTCGTCTCGTTGGTCTAGTGGTAGCAAGCGCGACTGCAGAGCACGAGGTCCTGGGTTCGATCCCCGGGTCGGGCAAAAGTGTTATTGGGTTTTTCCATTAGGAAATTCTCAGTAGCAGCACGGAGTCTGGAATTGTGCCCGGTTAATGGCAATAGGCTCGCCCCCTATTACATGGGACTTATAACAAAGCCGGCGAAATGTACTGCACACCTCTGCCTACCCCCTCTGGGGAATACAGGCGTGAGTCTATAAATAAATATAAAATAAAAAATAGGTCGTGTGCTCATGAGCCAAAAGGGCGATGGCAAATCCTAGATTGAAAAGACAATACCCAAGTAATTCTAATTTACGTTGCTTTGCTACGTTCTTTATGGCGACAGATTACAGAGCAATAAAGTCTTGATTGTATTCCGAACGACGTCTGAATTGCTTTTGAACCAGACACGTGAGCTAATACACTTTCGAGCTTCGCGATTGTGAAAGAAAAAATTGGATGAAAAACGGTAGTACAGTCAAGTGCATAAATATGTTTCTTGAAATCCATTGCAATTACATGTATTTATGTAAAGATTCACGAATTATGTCACACTTTTCTCATTGTTATTATGTCTTCGTTTTTGTTGCAAAAATATCTAAATAACTAAGTGAGCAATTATATAATCTAACGTCGAGTGCATAAATATGTTACTTAAAAACCATTACAATAACATATATTTATGTAAGGATTCACGAAACGTTTTATAGTAAATTTATTAATGGAAATCATCAATAATACCTTTATAATGATTTCTTTTCTTGTTATAAAACAAATTGTCCTTTATAGTATACATATTATTGATCAGTTTTCGCAGACATGTTTATATCAGTTAGATTAGATGCTATAATAATAAACATTCAATGATACATACTTTTGAAACGATAGTTTAGATACATATTTATGCACTTGACTGTACCTATAATGATGGGTGTAACCAAAATTTGTTTAATCGACAATAGGGAAGATGCAGATGTAATATTTATGGAATTTGTATGATTAAAACGTTAAAAAAATATAAAAGAAAGGCCACTGCAACGTTTTTATTTTACATATTGTTGTTTTTTTACAATAATTACGATTTAAAAATGACTTGAAACAATACGTATTTTAAAACACGAATTAGCGTTTCGTGACGTCACACTTGTTTTGACAACTTATTTGACGTTATGGTTGTAAAGGTGAATATTATTTTATGGGAATATTAATTGCGTTTTTTAAATAAAAATGGAAGTTGGATTTATAAAAGCAGACTCCAGGAATTTACCGAAAGTTAGTGTTGACATGGTTGTAACTTTTTTATCGAAAGTGCAGAGTTTTCAGGTGTAGAAATGAAAGGGGCTAAATTACTACGGTATGTATACATCATAGTCATTCATAGTTGTTAAACTTTGTATTTTATTCAGCGGCTTCTACATATAGCAGTTATTTCAGCTCGACAAGAGAATCTTATGGCGATAACGCAATCGGCCATGTCCAAATTAAAAGAGATGGAGGAGAATTATGTACAATAAAAAGTAGAGTTACTCCGGAGCACAAAGAACGTAAAGAAGGTTATCGGGTTACAGCCATTATTAATGAAACGCAAAGCTTGGTCGGAGTGTAGCAAAGGGTGTGCACCATTTGTCTTCACAGCTTGAAACCACTTTTTTCTCAGCTTTGGGTCAGAAGGTCCACTCAAAAATAATTTATTTGCAAAAACTTTGTTGAGGTAGATGGACACATTGGCACAAAACATGAGTCAACACGGCTTTTTATCTGAATATTAATGGTATTGTTACAATCACCTGACGTCGATGGATAGTCCATTTTAATTTTTTACAAATAATCTCGAAAAAGCAAAAGTTAAAATGAAAAGTAAATGTAAATTGAAAGTTGTTGACAGACAAGAGTGACGTCATCAGTACCATAGGTCCGTTTTCGCGCGAACTGTCAAACTGTCAATTTAAAACAGCATTTTTTCCGATAAATTACAATATTTTAATTGTTTTAATATATTTGTGGTCTATTCTACATGGAATTCTTTAAAATGAAAACAAAAATAAAAATAGTGCATCTTCCCTATTAAGGACGTTTTAAATTTCTATTAAGATGGTGTCGGCAACGCGCTAGTTACCCTTGGTTGGTGTTGTAAGCGTCTATTTCGGTTATGGTAACTGCTTATCACTAGTCGGGACACATGCCTACTGGACTCTTTAGTAATTCGCTCCCATGATTATTTTTCCATACTCTATACCTATTACTCTCTAGCCCATAAACAATCTCTGCGCGAAAAAAACACGTCGATTCGCTTGCGTTAACAGGGCGATAAACACACTTTTGCATTTATTTAGTAAGCAAAAGATCAGATTATTTAGAAAGAGAACAGATCTGAGATCAGAGTATTCTAATGAAAAAAGTATAAAATTGGGATCGAAAAATGGGTTTCTATTTAAAATAACTATTTAAAGTTTATCTTTCTTTTAACCACTTGATGCATCAACTACTGAACTTATTTTAACATTTATTTAATATCACCAATTTGTTGCTAAGTACACATAGGACATATGAGGACATATACCTAACTGTTTTATTGGTGTAGAGCCTGCATTAGCAAAATCATTAGCATCAGCCCTTTAAAACATATCTGAACCATAACATCTTTTCCCACAGGAAATCTGGTATCTACGCATACAACACAGATTTGGAGTTGCAGCGCATCAGATTGGCAAACTGGAGGCACGTGCACGGTGGTTCTGCCAAGGCCGCCAAGTTGGTCAGAAAGATGGGCTTAGAGTTCGAGAAGGTAAATTATATATTAGTTTATAAGTAGTTGTTTCGGTATTACTGCTCATTGAGTAAACAGTACAGTAAACAGAACTCAATGCAGTAATGGTTTACTTATCGAAATTCGGTCATAGGCCAATCTTAAACTCTCAACGGAGATTAGCAAACTATGCAGGTGATATTATAGTGCTCAAACACATTTACTTTCGATGGGACGGAAATCCGACACAACCGGAGAGAGATTAAGCGCAAGCCTGTATAACATTTGCTATAATTGAAATTATTAATCGAAAGGCATGATCTAAGTTAAATAGACGATTTAGTAGGTATGTATGAGTTCGAAACCAACGCTGATACCGTGATATCTGTCTTGGCAGAAGCAACAACCCAGCTCTCTACTGCGACTGCTATAAAACTAACCTACCTACCTACTTTTTCTTTCAGTCAAAGCGTGGTGCCAAAGGCATGTGTCGCGAGTTGGCGCTACGCATGGCATCTGAAGCCATGACGGCTGCGCAGTCTGTCCACGGTGATACGCTCATGATACTCGGACAGGCGCGCGCTCGCATGGATCTTGAGACTGTCTTGCCGTCCGCGCCTGTGAGGCTGCTCGATGAGGTATGACGTCCGTTTTATTTTTGGTCTTTAAGCTCCTATTCTGCCATAGTATTAAAAGGTGATGACCATGCTGGGCGCAAGGAAAATTTGTAGATTCAAAACAAAACAATTTTAGTCTTATTGAAAAAAGATAAACATAAAGTCTGAAGATACGGGATAACCCTTTACCTGCTGATAGAACTTTGGTTTATAAAACCTTGAATTTGTGTTTCTTCGTGAACATGAAATCAGTCAACTTGGTCAAGTATTAGGTACCTAATGTAAAAACATTCAAATATAACTACGAAGAACCGAATCGAAGATGCTCGATGTTATATAAAGAACCAAATTATACAATAGCTGCTACAGAACCACTTTAAAAAAAATCATTATCGCGAAGATTTTTGAAACATTCTGGAGAAATAGCGGACAAAAAAAACTATATATTTATATAACTACATATTCAAAGGTTTCTTAAAATATCGCAACATATACCTAGAGGTTTAGTAACTGGCGACATATGGGCGCTATTATTTCTACCTCTGTCAACAATGAACTCCTAACTAAATAACAGGAACCGTTATTTGTAACGACCGCGGCTATAAGAAAATGTTTAGTTGGATTATTTATTTATTTACTTACAAACTGGTATTAAGAATTTCTTATATTAAACCTTACTTAGTTGCAAACTCGGTAATCTCGGTATCAAAATAATGGTTTGATAAAAGGGACTAGTCCCTTTAGGATAATATCTATTTATACTAGAGTCTACTAGACTCTAGTGGGTATAATTAGATATAATTATTATCCTTAAGACACTATAAATATAATAATGACTTTATTATTTTAATGTAAGTTTCTTTAAGTTTTTTGATAACTAGCCGTGGTAGGAGTCCAAGCATAAATAAATATAAGAGACTTAATAAAATGAAATGAACGCAGTCACACATTTTTGGAATGCGAGCTATTAGGAATGTCCTGACATTCTTGATCGCTCGCATTCAACAATACCTTCATTCTAGCGTAAGCAATCACGTTTGGGTCTGTATAACGATTTCAATGTATTATTTGTAAATGCGATAAAAAAATTAGTATAATTATCTTTTATAATTATAAAACGGTACTGTGACTGACTGACAGATAATGCACAGCCTATACCAGTGGACCTAGAGACTTGAAATTTTGGGACAATATTTTTAAGTACCCTATTTTTGGAAATTCGACTCCTAAGTATAAAAAGGGGATAAGAGTTTGTATAAAAGTCCGTCGTTTATAAAGTTAAATGTACGAAACCTGCTATTTTAACTTCTAGGTTGATAAATGAAAGACGAGCATTGTGTTTTTTATGACTTACAAAAAGTTGGTGCGCCTTGGGTTCGAACCTACGAACTCTGACTTGCTACGGTCACTGGGCTATCACGACTCATAAATCGCTTTAAAAAAATCTTTTTTTTATCCTATTTCTTTTTTTTTATCTTTTAGATGTTGGAGGCAGCAGTGGTGGAGTTTGCACGTCGTCGCGTGCACGTCCTCCTGCACGGCGTGCAACGCGCGGTCCAGACACATGCCTCTGCCATATTCCTGCAACACTATATACCCATGGCTAAGAAAAAACGGTCAGTACAATTTTAAACCCCTTCGTAATCACAGGAGTGTTAAAACTTTAATTTAATATGTGTATCTTTGTGTCTGTGGTATCGTAGTGATTTTGATTTACTTTTTTTTATTTGTAAGAAGACTAAATCGAGTGTCTTTAACAAATATTTTTTTTGGGGTTTTTTGTTTTGGGGTTTTTTTAAATTTATACGTGTTATTATACCAACAGTCCAAAACCACATCGATGGTCGCTCCAAATAACGAAAGAGTTACGCGACAACTAGTTTTTTTTGGGGTTTTTTTATCGGGGTTTTTTATATTTTTTATATTTACACGTGTTATTACCAACAGTGCAAAGCCGCATCGATGGTCGATCCAATTAGCCAAAGAGTTGACGCGACAGCTAGCAGCGGCGGGCGCGCATGGCGGTTCCATTGGTTTTGGAGAAGTTATTAAATTACCCCCCGAAGAAGAAATCGACTATGACTTGAAGAGCGCTAGAGATAGACCGCCTACGCCTGTGGTACGTATATTTTAATTTATTTTAAGATATTAAATGAAATTATTTAATAAGAAATTCTCAAAAACAACTGACTCGGGCGGGACTTGGACCCGCGATCCCTGGCGTACCGTGCCATCGCTTTACTAATTAAGCTACCGAGTCCTGCCTTCAGTTGAAATTACGAATCTCTTTAGCCTTAAAGGCGTGTGGTGACATTTATTGGAGTACTGCCGCACTGCCGGTCCCATGTTCTAAACTTTGCAGCTTAGTAAACAGAAACGATATCACCAATTTTTAAATATATTTTATGTAAAAAACATACATAAAATATATTAAAGGCTTGTTTCTAAGGATAGGTATTAACTAGAGACTACTAGGAGGATTTTTTGGGTTCACTAGTGACCTGCGACTATAAAAAAATCTTTGAATGGCAATGTTGCATGCCTAATATATTTTTATAACTGAAACCCATAAATTATTCAGTTATTGGCGCCGACTTTCTTGTAGGTACATCACGAAACTTATTTTAGTGTAATTATATCTCCTTCTAATATACATACTCGAAAAAGGATAGCAATTGAACTATCGAATTAGAGCTGTCAAAGTCTACGCCCTTGCAAATTGACGTGAAATTAGACGAAATCTATGACATGCCGACTTAAATTCTCGTTGATTTACCGCAAATGGACTAATTTGACACCTCTAAAAGTCGTCTATCCTTTTTTAATTATCTCTGTTAAAAAGAGAGATGGTGAGTTTAGTAGTTAGTTTACGAGTTTTTCATTATATTAATAAGTAATTCAATATTATATGACAGCCATCAAGATCAAAGTTGGCGGAGGTAACATTTACTGAACGCCCAGAAGATTTGCCAGATCCCGTGTCCCTATCTACACATATGCCAGAGAGAAGGAAACTTCTGGAGGTAAATATAAATGCTATTTCTTATACGATTCTTTTAGCTGTTCCCTATGACTTCATCTGCGTGGAATTCGTTTCTCCTGCATTTTTCGTTTCCCTGGAGTTTATCGTAATTACCAACATAATGTGCATAAAAACGACGGGACATTATAACCCCCGCCTTCGGCTCGGGCTTCGAATGTCCCTGCGTTAGTAATTGCGAACTTACCGCCCTTGTAACTTGTAACACAATGTACTTACGTATCATGAAGCAAATACAAGTATCATCTGCTGGCTGGTATTTTGGTCACAGTAACCCGTTAAAATCATAGATTAACTTAAGACGTGTTACAACTTACAGATGGTGAATGTTGCTGCGAAGATTCTGTCAAAGGCAGTCAGTGCACAAGTCGAGAAAGGCATGGACGTGCTTGTAGGCAAGGTGACGCTGCCTCGTATGAGACGACGCTGTAAGTTCAATTTTTTCTTACTGCATTGTATGATACTATATTAATTTGTTTTTCGGAATAAATATAACTGTTTGTGATTGAACTCTGTACAGAAGTTATGTAACTATGAGAGTAGGCAGTTAACCTAAAAATTTAACCATTAATTTCAACCGCCTAGAATAGCAGAATAGAACAAAAAAAATGGAATTTTATCCCTAGGGTAGGGGTAGGGTGGAGTAAGGTAGGGTAAGGGTAGAGTAAGGTAGGAATAGAGTAGGGGAATGTAGGGTAGAGGTAGAGTAAGTGTAGGTTGAGGTAGTGTAGGATAGAGGTAGAATAGGTGTAGGTTGAGGTAAGATATGGGAGGGGGTTTCTTCAATCATCAATAATCCTAATCAGATATAATTTACGTATGTTTTACATGTTTATGCACATGATTTACTTATTAAATTAAAATATTTTATAACTGAAGCTAGTAGGTTCGGTGCCTTAGTTGGTAAATCGATGGCACGGCACGCCAGAGATCGCAGGTTCAAGTTCCGCCCGAGTCAATTGTTTCAGCGAGTTTCTTCTGAAATATTGTCTTTTATATCATATAGACTAAATAATAGTTCAAACTCTTGTTCACAGTGGAATGGGGTGAAACAGTAGAGGGTCTTGCGAACGCGGTGGTGGACAACCGCGTGAATCCTGACTGCGCAGACGTGAGAAGAACAATCGAATTCCTCACACATCGTATACTAAAGGGACTGAACCTGGAAATGAAAATGGAGAGAAGGGTAACTGAGAGCTTGCTCTTAAACTAAGAAACCAAACTCAAACCTATTTGAAAAAATAGGATCGCTATGCAAAAGTTGCACATTCCCAGGAAATATTGAGGGCTAATAACACGAGGTCTTGCCCCAAAGCTGAGAGTGCTATGAGTTCGTTTATTTTAAGTCGTATAGTCGTCTAGTGTTTAAAAAGTAAACATGATATCACCGTGAAGAAAGTTTAAAAATAAAACGAGACACTTCAACTCAATGGAAATTTAAAAATCCCCCACCAAAAAATTCTCTGAAATCTCAGGGCAAAGGCCTCTTCTCATACAGAGAAGGATTAAGCATTAATCACCACGCTAGCTCACTGCGCGTTGGCGATTTCACATTAAAGTCCAGGTTTACTTACGATGTTTTCTTTCACCGTTACACAGTGGTGTCTTAGATTTACTAATAAAGTACTTATAGGGAAAGTCACATTGGTACATACCAGGTTCGAACCCATACCCATGCGATAGCAAAGCGGGTCCGCAACCAATGCGCCACCACGTCACTTACACAGTTACACAAACACATAGACAATAATTGTTTTACAATTGTTACGAGTAGTCAGAAGCCCGAAAGTCTAACAACCAGTCTTACCAAGGGGTATCGTGTAACCCAGTATCATCTGGGTTGTGGAGGTCTGATAGGCAGTCGCTCCATGTAAAAAACTGGTATTCAGCTGCATCTGGTAAGACTGGAAGCCGACCCCAACATAGTTGGGAAAAGGCTAGGCAGATGAATTGTTTTACTCATAAAAAATGTCTGCTTTCAGAAACAAAGCGCTATTTCTGCCGGTTTGCACGAAGAAAAGAAAGAAGACTTTTACGTTCCGGGGAAATTGAAGGAGGCGGAACCTAAACAAGTTGTAACCATGAGCACACCATCCGAAGCGTTCCAATAACATCTGATATCTATCTATGGACTGATAGAATTGTTTATCCCTATAAAAACTATTATAGAAACTGTACTTGACGCAACCGAAATTATTAAAACATACACGAAAAGATCGTCGATGTCATTATTACTTTAACTAACGTTGTCCTATTTGTTTTTTAAAATAAAAATAATACCTACTTACATATTTGTTTTTTGATATCTTGCCTTTGTATTTGAATCTTACAAATTTGTTTAAATAAAAGAAAATTGCCCAAAATTTGCTTTTTTTTACACACTACACGCCTTTTTGCCTTTTCCTACATTTCACTGTAAGAAAGAAAGTACCTATAGCTACTTAATTTCGATATTCTTCACGTTTTCCCTAAAGGGTGTTATTTTCGTCAAGCGTTGCTACGTGATCAGAATGCGATAGTCGGCTACTAGTAGTGGCACGGCCTACCGCAGGGGCAACCCTGATGACGCTGCTTTCTAAGTTATGTGTGTAGGCTCACAAAGGGCTTTTTAAATTAACTTAGCAGACATTACTTAGGATCCTCCCCACCTAATTATATAGGGACGAAAATGCACCATTTCCGTTTAGATATAGGTACAAGCCTTAGGGTCTGGACTGGACACATCACCACCAGTCATTCCCGTTCGGTAACACCCCCCCCCCGTCGTCCACACTGTTGACTGGATGCAGATGAATATCAATTTTCCAAAGAGACACGATATTCTAAAGTTAGCAGGATTTAATGAGGGTACCTACTGACTCCCAATATCGACTGTCTAAGATCTTCATGACAACCTGGGCCAACACTTATCATGCTTTCCTAGGCACGGAGCAAGTGATAACTTACGAAAAGTCAGAGGTGGGCACTTTGGGTTCGAACCCGAGACCTCTGACATACCACTAAACCACTAGTCATACCACTAGGCTGTTTATATATAAGATCTCTGAAATTATAAACGGAAAAAGAAGAAATATAATTGTCCTAGATAACAACTATACAAGCCTTGAAAGAGCTATTGACAAAAGACAAAAACTTTTCCTCTATGATAGAAGCAGCTAAAAAAAAATCTGTTTCTGTGGCAGTTTTTCTGAAGGTGCCAAAAACAGCTAAAGAGGTTGTGGTTTCATCTTATAGGAAGATACTCAGTCAACGGTTTTCATAAACAAAGCAAACCAGCCACGCACAACAAAAACAACGCACTTTAAAAATCGAAACGTCACACTACGTCAAAATTCCGAAAAAACATGCAAACTTAAAAATATAATACACTACAGCAAGATATAAAAATAGCAGTGATGCAGCTACTTCACGAAAACAAGGCTATGTTATTGACCGTAAAGGATAGGAGCATGTCAACCAATATGAGTGTGAAAGATCTGTCGGATAATATGGAGGTAAAGGAGAAGAGGTCGTCGGATGCGTCGCTGCTGCTGATGAACCCAGTGGCCAGTGGGGATAACGTGGCCACCGGACTCAATTCTGCTCACAAACTGAAAGAAGAACTGCCACCGCTTGTGCCGTGTTGCGAAGGGAGAGAGTTACAGGTGTCAGATTGTAATATATCATTGTTAGCCCATTCCATATAGCACTGATAGACTAGTGGTATGACCGTCGACTGACAAGTCAGAGGTCTCGAGTTCGATCCCAAGACGCGCACCTCTGCCTTTTCGTAAGTTATGTGCGTATATATATTTTTTTTGTGAATTTTTTTACATTTATAGCACATGATCTCATCCGTATCAGTTGTTTTTTCAAATTTTCTTATTAAATAATTATATTATGTGCGTATTCTAAATTAATTATCAGTTGCTAAAACGGTGACGGAAAACATCGTGATGAAACCAGCACACCTGAGATATTTTTCAATTGTGTGTAAAGCCATGTCAAAGAGCCCTATGTTCTGACACCAGGTTGTTCATCAACTCGTATAGTTGATGAAAAACCTGGTAGGTAGGTAGGTAAGAAGAAGCCCATTCATTATTACAAGCCAAAGCAATTCGTCTCGAAGACCTAGACAAAAAGTCGACCAGTGCCTCAAAGTTGTCCTAGGTGTAAGTGTATGAACACTTACACCTAGGACACTTAACTATGACAACGCTAGTCAGGTTTTCTGTACACAGTGTAACCGGATTTTTAAAACCAAATTTGGTCTCGCTTAGTCATTATAGTGTAATGATCTACATGCGAATAGGAATTGAGAACTTGTCGGGGTCGCTGTCACCAAATGCAGTGAGGACTATATTTACAGGGTGGAGAAAATCTATGGGCCCTGAAGGGAAACCACTTTAAATCCATAAGACAGATTATTTCATTTAAAGGAAATTTTCCTTTATTTTTAAAAAGAAACAAAACTGGGTGTAATATAAATGTATGTGGTAGGTAGTTTTGTACAAGTTTACCCACCCACCGATATTGTAATGTCAGTCTGCTAGCATTGAAATAAATCACAGATTTCTCGACAAGCTTAGCTAAACCGGGAATCGAACCAGCTAAAAATTCAAAAAATAAACACTCGCTATTTTCCTTTAGGTTCAAAACGTACACTTCCCAAAACGTTTACTCTCCCAAAACGTCCACTTCCCAATTTCACTCTAGTCGATAGTCTTTTTAAAAGGATCTGTCGCTATAAAGTTAGTACTTAGGTAAAGAAAAAAAACATAGTAAGCTAATACAGAAACGCAACGATTATACAACATAAATAGGTACCTATTCATAGTAATAAATTAATAAATATTGTATTACAAAACGTTTAAAACCATTCAAGTCAAAAACATAAATAGTTCGGAGGGAGGCAATCTTTCAAATTGCCCTCAACGACTATGAAAGCACTTTTATCTCAACCCCCTTGGCACGAACCGCCTTAATGGCGTTGATGACAGTCCTTACAGATTTCTTGTGTTTATATTAAGGCGCTGTGCACAGTCAAAATAGGCTTAATTAAACAGTTTTTTAGCCTAATGTATACATTTTAGAGTAGCAAAAAAAATATATGTTATTCTCGATCATATTTATGAGAGAACTCACGGCTTCAAAACACGTTTTTGGTATTTTTTTTCGATAAAAAAAAATCATAAAACAACCATTAAAATTAACATTCCTGCAATTTTATCTCTATTATTTATAAACCAATCTTGATGAAATTTATAACAGTTACGTAATAAATAATAATAAAGGGAGCCCTCACTTGTATTTATCGATTGAAATAAGATATTAGTAGGAATTAATATATTTACTGATAAATAATTCGGACGAGTCGAACCAAACGTCACGCCATTATCCCTTCTCTTTCATTTCTACGCGGAGCGACAGTGACCGCTGAGGCGCGCTGCTAGATGGACCTATGTCATTTTGTTCCGCCCCCGCTCAGAAATTATTTACGTATCTTGTTTGTTGTTAAAAGCTGTATATTGGGAAATGTAATTTCGTCACCACCAATACCGTCCAATTGGTTTAGTGGTCTTGAACGTTGCACATGTGACCTTCGAGAGCGACCGGTTGGGAGTTCCATCCCCGCATCGAGTGATACTTTTTGTTGATTATCTTATTTGAAATAATTGTTATTAATTATTATTTTACTTTTTTTTCTATTTTCTTGTCTGAAATAAATGTTCAGTATTTATTTTTGTTGATTTTCTTATTTTTAAACAATTATAATGCAATTTTAATGGCTTTTCTTTAGAGTACCTAAAAAGTTTTTTTTTAAATAAATAGTTTTTTACTTTTTGTCTATTTTTAGTTTGATAAATATAATATAGGTACATAAAATGATTGTTTATACAATTTTACATGTTTTTTAATTTTGCACAATTTTGATAGGTTAATTTGATTATAATCTTTTCTAGAAAATAACAATTATTGTTTCATTATTTTAAAAATAAGAAAAAAAAAATATTAACATAAATATTTTAAAAAATAACAAAAAGAAAATATGTAGGTGTAAGTACCAACTTATTATTATATTGTGTATTATAAAAATACAAAAATGTACGATGTCTGACATCTAGAGATCTACCTTATTCAAGCTTCTGACCATCAAGGAGAAATGTAATTTAGTCACTACCATTACTGTCTAAATGGTTTAGCGGACTAGAATGTTGATGTAGTCAACCACTATAGTGTATGAGTAGAGTTCGATCCTGCATCGAGCATTACTTTTTGCTGATTTTCTTATTTGTTATTTTACTTTTTTTTATTTATTTTTTTTTATTTTTGTTGATTTTCTTATTTTTTAAACAATTATAATGCAATTTTAATGGTTTTTCTTTGGAGTAAAAAGATTTCTTTTTTAAATAAATTGTTTTTTTACTTTTTGTCTATTTTTTTGTTTGATATAAATATAATAATGTACATAAATAATTATTTTTAAAATTTTACAGTTTTTTTTTCAATTTTGCACATTTTTGATGTAATCTTTTCTAGAAAATAACAATTATTGTTTCATTATTTTAAAAATAAGAAAACAAAATTATGAACATAAATATTTTAAAAAATAACAAAAAGAAGATATGTAGGTAATTACTAATTATTATATTGCGTATTATAAAAATTCAAAAATATACGATGTCTGATAGGGTTCGAACCTAGAGGTTGCCGCGGGCACGCTCATTTCAAGCGGGTCATTGCCACGATAGGTCAAATGCACTTGTGATATTACTGACGAAATTACGCTTTTATTTATAATGGACGTTACGCAATGGCGAGTTTTGCGCGATGCCTCGCAATCTATTATTTTGCTTCAAGCTTGCAATAGACGGAAGGGGCGGGACCCATGGGCGGGGCGTCTCGTTCCCACTTCATCCTGCTTCACCCCCTTTGTAATACCAAACTTGACTGTGCACAGCGCCTTAAATGTTATATTAGTTTTTTATTAATGTTAAAACTTTTTATTTAAAGTGATTCTATTTTTTGAGTGTAACGTCTTTCGGGATTTACTTCCAGGCATTTTGACACTTCCTTGCTGAGTTGGTGAATTCCTGATTTAGTTTAGGTACTGATTACTGAAGAACTACTTAAAGCCTTCAAGTTTCAGATACAATTCAGACAGATAATCTAGATACTTATTGCAAGATATTTATTAAGTTCTTGCGTCTCGCGACATTCTAATGACGATTGCAATGTTTAATTTTCTAGAATGTCTAGGTAGTCTCCAAAAATGTCTAATCTCTTAGAATATCTAGTCTGCCAGAATATTTCGTCTCTTAGAATGTCTAGTCTCCTTGAATGTCTAGTCTCCTAAAATGTCTAGTAAGGCTGCCTGAATGATATTATTTATCATTTTAGGTTTAGAAACACGACAAGTAAAAAAAACAATCCCTTATCACGAAATTAGTGACGAAATTTCTGGAAAGGAAAATAATCGTTATCTTCTTTTTGAGACTCTTTTTGATACTTAAGACAATATATAATTTGGGTATATTATAGTACTTTTATTGGTAGGAACCTATATTACGCAAACGAAGCCTCAGGAGTCATTTAGCTCCATCATAAAAGTACCTAATGTATTGTTGGCAATACAACACTCCATTTTCCCATTAATAGGGAACATCTTCTCGGCCAAAGCTCGGCTCTACCAGCTATTACCACCGTAAGCCTGTTAATTATAGCATCAAATCAACTTAACTGGGTAATTTTCCTTATTTTCATGAAACTTTTCTCTCCTAAGCTATTTTTTTGAATTCTTTTTATTGAAAGCAAACAGATGTTAAGGAAAATAATAGTCTGTATTATTTTATCGCTTCTGACTTTTGAATCCAATTAGGTTACGTTATTAGGTACCTTGTAAAGGATTAGTGTCGGGTTTTTTTTATACTTGGTCACATTTTTTTAAATAGAAGATACTAACACACTTTATTGCTTAAAAACCCAATATCATAACTCCACGCCGTGTCCGGCTATGACGACCCCTTGCATGTCTCCACGTCCTTTATTGATTAAATTATCATCGTGACTCTGATGGGCTCTGATGGGGCTGGCAATCCCGAATCTCGTCTTGAAGCCACATGGCGCACAATACAATTGTCCAGCGTTGTTTTAAGTGTAGGTAGTTGTAGAAGCGTTTTGCTTTCGTTTTCCGTATTTGGCGCTTTAGATCGATCTTTAAACGCCTATCCTCGAACTGGTGAACCCCTTTGCGTACGGGAGATCGCCATTTCGATGTTGCGTAGTCTCCATAATTTATACTGTAAAGGATATGCCTTTGACTCGATTGATTAATTCTGGTTTATCTCCAGACTTTTCAAGACCCAAGACCGTACCGCGGGTTTTATAGTTGAACAGTGACTACTTTGTCTTACTTTTATACAGATCAATGAGGATTTGGTACGCAGCGGGCTCTCAGCAATCTCCGTGAAACATGACAGCGTGATACAATGTTTGAGTATGTCACGCGCATGCGAGAAGATGCAAGTGCCGCCCGGCCTCGTTAAGGTGGCGTTTTATTATTTTATTTTATTGTGATCAACAGGAAGTCACGGACAAGGCACGCCACGTAATTCATACATCTACTATCTAATAGCCTTTGCAGGTTCTCTAAATAATCTTATTGTTTTATCAGCATCGAAATTCTTTCCGAAGTCTTCACCGGCCCGACCTAAAGCGTGTTCCATACCTGCGTCGCATGTCACCCGATGAACTAGAGACCTTATTCCGAGGTTACGCTGCAGACTTGCCAACAACGAGAGGAATCCTTAAATCCGGTAATACCCTATGTTGTACTTGACGAGCTGTTTCATGAATTTTGTATCATCCTAAAAGGAGGGGCTTTCGGAAAATGTTACCTATTGGGAAAATGTACCAGGCAGTTGATCTTGATACCTACAAGGATCGATCTGAGGTAGAAAGGGGCACGTAGGTAATGACGCAATCCCTTCAAACAACGCGAGGTACGCTCAGGGCAATATCTTCGCGAACCCAACGTTCTGTCGTGATAATAATCAATCATCAACCTATTCCATAACCCCAAGATTAATAGTTAAAAAATAATTGGCTACTTCATATCCTTGCGTGGTAATCTCCTTCATCCAGCTGACTTGTATTTTTTTATTTCAGATGTCCGAGAAATACCAAAAGTATCGTTGCCACCTGATGAAAACGGTCTAGCAAAAGAAATTATAAAAATCAAAGAAACAGGCCGACCAGAAGAGGGAGAGTGTAAGCATTTTGTTTAGTCCATTTCAAGTAGATAAAATCATACTTTGCCTGCAGTAAAGGTACCTACTTGCTAGTGATTTCTAGGTGACAACCATTGGGGTATCATGTACTAACGTACTAGAGGAGACTCAGACTCCTCAACTAGATTGTTTGTAACAAGAGTTAGAGCGCGCGCACTCTAGCTCATTTAAGTCTGTGCCAAACGCTTTCTGGAACGCATCTAGCGCAGCTTGTTTATACAGTATGGTTTGACGGCTTTCAGCGGTGCAGCGCCTAGAGGATTTTATTTTTGATTTTTATCAAATGGAGCATGATTGTTTGCTTACGATGACTTTTCTAGTACCTACATTAGTAGGTACATAATAACTCAATGGTGACAACTCGGTACGTAATAGCCCGGCTTTTAAGTAGGTACCTACCTTCTTACTTATTTTCGAATCACAGAATCTGGAAGCTTGCAGACTAAGCTTTGCAGTACCTAAATACTTACCCCGTTATGACTGCAGAGTAGCAATAAATATTTATCGCCACAAAACATTTTTATGAAGAAAGCTAACATTAGATTGGGACTCCGAGACAGGAATACATTCAAGCAGATCCTACATCATGAAAATTGTACGCAAGTTTAATTCCAGGTAATGGCACAATAGCTTTGATTCCAATTTTGGAAACTCGTTCTGGCGCGGAAGACGTGCCGGCGGGCATGCGGCTGCACGGGGCGCGCGCTCGACTTTACACGTCCGTGCTCGCCGGGGCCAGGGCAGGCGATCAATTAGAGTAAGTAAAGTACATAGAGCGCACGGCACATATTTTCTCATGAAATAAAACAACCATTTAAACGGAAAATACTCGCGTTTTATTTATTTTTAAAGTTTCCTGCAACCACTTACTGCGTTAGATAGTAGGTACTGGAGATATTAGTGATTAATGCTCGATCCTTTTCTGTATGGCGCGTATTTGACAGGTATAAATACAAATTTAGAAAGTCAGTCAATGCACAGTCGGTATAACACTGCCTCTCTAAAATTAAGTTTTCCACTAAAAATAAAGACGCATAGCGGGCATGGTTTTTTACTTGGTAACAGGAAACTGGCATAAGTTGATATCTTTTTGACAATATCTAACATAGATAGGATAGGTTGGGTTAATTTGACGTTAATTCAAGGTCTATCCACATATATCATTGGCGTGCTCGAGACGTGACAGGGACGACCCTGTCACGTCTCCGGCCTGATGCCTTGCTTGGTGTTGAAGCCCGTCGCTGCCCCGGTCAACGAGCTCATAAAATGTACTCATTGATATTTTTTAGAGTCCTTGATGGAGCACGGTCCGGCCACGGCCCTATTGTGTGGATGAACCTTCAAACCTATTCATCCTCTAGTCGTTCCATATACGGCTAACCTGTTCAACAATAGTTTGTACAATTTCAGTGGCATTTCCGCACACGAAGAATACGACACTCGCGTCCCCGACGACCCAGTCCCTGACGAGGAAGTCCAGCTCAACGAGGAACTCCAGATTATACTGCCCCCACGCTACGATGACGTTACTGCTGACTCTTCTATCACCACTACATCTACAAACCAAAGCATCAGTTAGATCCTTTAAACCTTATACAATGTGTTAAGGTACAAATTTGAAAGGATTTAACAATTAATGAAGTTTAACGTAAAACTCGGTATTAGATTGAAAGCACGTCGACGGATGACGAAGCTAAAAAGATATTCAAGAAAAAAAATTGGCAGACTTGCCATGTATATGGATTGGATGATTAGTGATTTTATTCAGAAATTATAAATATATTTTATCCGCCTAATTAAGTCTGATTAAAGTTATACAATTTAAAAAGTGCATAGTATGTGTTCTTGTTTGTAGTTGGTAGCTGAGCATTAGGAATAAAACAAAGTTTCAAGGGTGAATTTATATTGAATTTATCTTTCTACAATATTATACAATAGGTTTTTATTGTTACCTACGCTTTCCTGCGCGATCAACCCAAAAGTACCATTATCATATAAATTATAATATTTTTACATCTCCTTGCAAAATACTTGCTAGAAATTTTAATTGCACTTTTAAGTTCAAATGAAAATTGATTACCTATCCAATCCTAACAAACATGACCTATTTTATAATGTCATGTTTTGGAGTATTACCATCGAACTCAATTAAATGTTCTAGAAAATAAACATACATTATTCGGTTCTATGAAATATATTTATATCACAAAGTATGGTGAGTTTTAACAGAAAAGATAACATAGCTTTGCACATACTTCACTCGCAATTACACAATTCAATAGGACATCTAAATTTAGGCAAATTATCAGTACAAACAAATGTGAAGATTATCGAAAATGTGGGGTATGGACCTGGAAATAAGAGCTAATTTTGATTGTTTGTAAAATTCACATGTCTTAGGTTAAGTGCTAAAATAAGGCGCAAGTCGAACTTGTATTAGTAATTATTGTCTCCCGTACTATTCATTCGAACATAGAACCACACCATTCCTATATTTGCACTTAACCTAAATGCCTGTAATCCATACATAATAACAAATAATCTCGACTCGTAACAAAAAAAAATAGAATTATTGCTTTTGTAGTCGGTCCATTGTTACTTAACATCGTTTTGAAATACGGGTCTTAAAAGAGCTTCTCGAAAATCGTTATACATATTTATTTATACCGGCGATTTTATAAGTCACTTAAAACCTCATATCTATTATAAATGAGCCTTAAAACATTCTGCCGGATCTCCTTCGTCAATATTTGTTATTTATAACGTTCTTTTAAAGAAGTGGGCGTTGCCTAGATGTTAGTTCAAACAAACACGAAAACTTTTTATCTGAGACGATTGGATAACATCCCCTCCTCACCCACTTAAAAGTTAGTAAGTTGCAGCAGACCGCTATGTTACGCTAACATGGTAGGAGACACATCGGACATTACGAATAGGTGTGGGATCCAGTCCCTTAACGTCATTATTCCTTTGATAGAATAAAAAGTGCTCAATTATTTTTGGACGTAATGTTTTCTTATAACAATGGTTCAATGGGTCATAATAAATTATCCTGTGTGATGGTAAGACATATTTCAAGTCTTATACATAGAATAGTGATAATCACTTCTTGCTAAATCATTAACGTTCATCGTCACATTTTCTCCCATGTTTCAAGATACATATAATTTAGAATACAATCATTTTCTAGCAAAAACTAAGTGTAATTTTAATAACGATTTTAATCTTGTTAGACTTGATTCTGAAGTGAGCAAGATTTTGTTTATAACCCTTTTTTTCTTCTTCACAGAAATAATTTTGGCAGATCGTTACCGGGAAAAAATGTATGCAAAAAAAAGGAATCAAGATTTTTTAAGTTTTCTTATTCAAATAGAATTAAAGCTTAAAATTGCTTTTTATAATATTTCTCGAAATATATGCCAAAATTATTTGCAACTTAGAAAAATAAGGAAAAATGTATTAGGTATCTTGCACTTCAAAATCTATCGACTCCTAATTGAGAGTTCTTAATTCGTTTGATAATCTAATAGGATTGTTTTACATAACTAACCGATGAAATCGAATCACGTCTATTATTGCTTCTTTTAGCGTATTTTTCAAGCATATTTCTTTCTCATTACTTCATACAATCAAACAGTTTGATACTAAGTTTGCACAGTTTGGTACTAGATTTGCACAGTTCCGTACTGAGTTTGCACAATTTGGTACTAATTTTGCACCGTTTGGTACTAAGTTTGCAGTTTGGTACTAAGTTTGCACAGTTTAGGTATTGAGTTTGCATCTAAGTCAGCCTTTTGTAAGCAAATCACCCTCGGCAAAAGCCCTCACGTAACGAAGCTATAAAATTAAATAATTGGCTAGAAAAATCTCATTTCAAGGTCCATTTAAAGCCGTATTTACAAAATTAGATGGTCCCCCGAACTGACTATCTATAGGCACGGTGAGTAACGTTGCTTTACTAAGAAAAATGAATCTTTAAGTTTGGAAGGCAATAAAATTATAGCGTCGAATAAAGTCCCATGCATTTGCTTTCTCTCGGTCTTTGAAGCTTTATGTCTTAGCCTAATGCTGCATCGAAGTCAATTCTACAGCAGAAGCAATATATCATAATAAAATGAAATATGGTAAATAAACATTCAACAGTGGTACTGGTCACACATTCTACTATAATAATAATAAGCGATTAATGAGTGACTACAATCCTTTTAACACTTGTCAATTTTTTGCCAATTCAGCATTTCCTATTGTTTAGAAAAAAAACTTCAGATTTAATTAAATCATTACTAGTGAAACTGGGAGATCTACGGTTTATTTCGTTTATCTACGGGTTATTCAGTTTATCTATGGGTTAATCCATTTATCCAATAATATCCACCCTAAAACGAAAACGGGTTATCCACCCCAGACGAGGTACTAATGTCGATTATCCACCCCAGGTGGGGTTATTTTTCCTATCTAGAGTGGATTGAAAGTATCAGTTTCTGAGTATCCACCCTAGGGTGACTGTTTAAGGGAGGATAAACGAAATAACCAAGATTATCACTCAGTTGTGGGGCATATAGGAAATAGCAAATACCAACACATTTGTGGCGTAATTAGGAAGATCATCACCCAACATATTTATTGCGCATATGTTAAATAGCCAACAACCAACACCCAATACATTTGTGGCGTAATTTGAGAGACGCATTTCCAAGATGTTTGTAGCGCTACTTGGGAAATAGCAACCACAATTGTACCGATTCTTGGAAGATCATCACCAAATATAAGTAGCACAATTTGGGAGATAACTAACTCGATTACTTTAACAAATTTGTTAAGTAAAGTTGTGGCGATACTTGGGATATAACAAACACATTTGTACTGTTACTTGTAGGATTATCACCAAGTTTAAGTAACGCAATTTGGGAGATATCGAACTCATATTAGTTTAAACACATTTGAAGAGTAACATGAGAAGTATCAAACATCCAACATAGTTGTGGCTAATTTGTGAAATAACACACCCGTGGCGCACCTTGGGAAATAGTAAACACCCAACTTAATTGTGGCGTAACTTGGGAAATATCCAACACCCAATATATTTGTGGCGCACAATAGGAAATAGCTAGCACCCCACATATTTGTGGCGTAAATAAGGAGAGGCCGTGTCCAACTGGATATTCTCAAATAAAACTAAAGAATGACTTAGTAAAGCGCATACCACCGGCCAAATAATCACATTGAAAGCGGAAAGCAACAATGCGTTCATACATATTTAATGGATTTTGTCTTAAACATTTTTCACATACAAAAATCAACATTCAAACAGGCGACAGTAATAAAAATACTCTTCAATATGTACATACATTGCTTTAATATGTACATTTTTGTATGGTTTGTAGCTTGACTGTTGTGGAGAAAATACAAGAGTATCAATTAAGAAGAATTAGAAATTGAAGAAAAGAATGGGACGGTTTGCATTTTTTTAAATACTCCGTTAAAGCGCTTATTTTACTAAACGCATATCATTAATTTTCTAAGAATTTAAACCAAGATACAAAAGACGAGACCAAATACATTATTTCTTTTTATCCATACACTTTTTAAGCCGACTGTACATACATTGTGGGTATAATAATGTAATAATTATAAAATATAAAGGAATAATAAATAAAAAATAAATAAAATGTGATTTTAGTTTAATAGAAGTACCTAACGTCTTTAATAACGGTAAATTTTTACATAGATTTATCGTCATTGGTCAACACCGTCAATTTTAAATTAATATTTTAAAATATTCATATTGAATATCTTAATAAATAATCGGATACCTGAACATTTGTGAAGTACCAAAAAGCAACAATTATTTACAATATAACATGCTCAAAACAAGCATAGGAGATGATTTGACGCAAAATATAAGAATAAACTATACTATTCTATTCATAGAACAGTGATATTGTACAGGTCTTGGTTTGGTTACCACCTACTATGATAACAGGTTTTTATTTTGTAAAAGACTACGCTAATGGAACTGGAAAAGGCGTAACAGATATTTAATTTTATCTGTTAAAACCCATTCCTAATTTCAACTTGGATTTTAATGTTTACGTAGAACTAATACGGCAATGAAACAATAAGTAATTAATAGTATAAACTGCCGAAAACAACAGTCAAGCTACGTCATACGAATGACCTACGCAGCGTGCATATCACTTAAATATCCATAATAAACAATATTGCTATCATTCATACATATTCCTCGATTACCACATAATGCATTAGAAACTTTATTCTACCTTACTATACAAAGGAGGTAAACATTAACTAAATAAAAAAATCATTTTACTTTATGTAATAATTCTTTAAATAACATAAAAAAATAATCGAATATCGTTACAACAAAACATTCTAAATTTGTTTTCTTTTAAATATGGAATAATTGATTTTGTGTCAAGCGTTCGCTTGCTTGCTATCTAACGTTGTGTTCACACGGACAGTCCTTGCACCTTCACTGGAGCGTTTTTGTCTGTTTAACCGTTATATAGAATCAACACTGGTATTCACAATGACGTTGCTTGTTCCGGCACACGGGCGCTTACTTAAATTAAATGGCATCAACATCCTCACCTGGAATTAGAAAAAAAAAAATATTACTAAACAGTAACGCTTAGCTATGAAAAGATACCTATGTTATTTTAACTAGAAACTATTCAACTCATATTTTTGTCAGGTCGTTATTAACTCTCTTAATCTCGTATATTTAGCAGTTTTTTATTAGGCCCATCGGAACAGACCACACATATGAATATTTCTATACAAATAAAGAACGAAGGCAACCAAAAAGAAGTTTAACTCAGCACTCAAGTATTATTTCAAATTAATTTTAGTTCAATTAAACTAGTTTTAAGTAATACTGAGTCCTGAGTTCTGAACTTCTTTTTAGCTGCCTACTTGTATAGAATTATTTGTATGTGAAGTCTTTAGTTCTGTAAGAGTATATAATAAGAAGAGATATGCAAGAGATATAAGATACATACCGTGGCGGGCGCGGCGGCACTTAGCCGCCTACTCTGCAGCTCATAACTTGTGGTTACTGGTCAGCCACGTGAGCCCCTCGTACAAGCCGTCGCCGGTGGTCGCACACGACGGCTGCACGTACCAGTTGCGGTCCCTGATGCGGGTTAGACCTAACTTCTCTTGAATCTCGTGGGGTTTCATTGCTGGAACGTGAGAATGTTCCTTTAGAATGCTTGTAATTATATACTTGATATGAATGTTCGGCAATGGACGTCGAAAAGTCCACCCCATGCCCGATTTAATATCGAAAACAGCCAAACAAGACAACTCGGAAAATCTTATCGTCACGTATCGTTTATTACTATTGAAATAAGGTGCTTAAATATATATAATGAAATAACTAACTAATTCGCCGTTGCATACCGTAATGAGTAAGAAATGAAGAACGATTATAAATACAATCGATCTTATAAATTCAGAATGAATCAAATTAACCTCAATAAATTAATTAATTACCTAAAGAATGTATAATGCAAGAGCCAAATGAGGAGCGAGGGTCAAAGTATTACTCATTAGGGATAGATAAGATTGTAACATCCTTTCACAAAGTATGCAGCGATGAGCACGGTACATTTAGACGAATTTGTCGAAGACTTCTCAAAACGAAGATTCGCCTATTTCCCATTGGGGTTAGCAGAAACTACAGAACTCCACCTGTTACGGTTCCTATATACTCATTTTGCCAAATAATTAATCACTTCGGACGAATTGGATATCTATTGGTCCACACTGAGAATCGGGTCTTGGGAACTTATGTGGAGAAATCTTTGCCCAGCATTGGTATGATAAAGACTACAACGGCAACAGATACAGCGATCCAGGTTAAGACTCAATTAAATTTTAAGTCCAGCTGTTAAAGTCGCACTACAATATAAACTTTAATTCGTTTGTGGTGAGAGTTCCCAAATTATGTCTGAGCACTTCATTAAGAATTCTGGCCAAGGGCATTGCATTTTCTGAGGGAGGCAACACGACACCATGCAACAGCGTAACACATCACCGGTACAACACGTTGTAGTGTCTCAAGAATTATAAGACTAGAAAAAAATTACAAGAGGTAGATGTAGCTAAAAATTTGCAACTGTAGTATTCGTATAGCTTGCATAAATGCTTTAGAAAATGTAGGAATTAGCGCAAGTCTAGGATATATTGGTTACAATAGACACTCCGTCGAATAAAAGGCTTGTAACAATCGTGTTCAAAATACAGATACATACCATCGGGCAAGTCCTGTTTATTAGCGAAGATGAGGATAATCGCGTCACGCATTTCTCTATCATTGATGATCCGGTGCAGCTCCTGACGCGCCTCGTCGATGCGGTCTCTGTCCGCACAGTCCACCACGAATATAAGACCCTGAGTGCCTGGAACATTTAAGGAGTTTATCTTATTATTATATTCCGCTGAATTGAGATATTTTATAGTAAACTAGGATAGGCGGCGGTTAAACGACTCGATCGAATCGCGGCGCCCCAGGGCGTCGAGACGCTTAGGAAAGCCTGAGCTAAGCAACGGATTTTTTATAGACACCAGAGGACAACTAGCTTAAACATGTTATTCAGCTAGTTCGCCAGGAGTAAAATCTAAGCTTCAGATATCTACAAGTTTTCTAATAAATTTACCTTGGAGATAAATTCCAGGGACTAAGCCCAGTATAGACTAGAAGAGTTTGTATGTATAGACTAAAATATTAGTTAGTACTGCGGCTGCAAAAGTGCATGGAAAAAGGCAAAAAAATATTTGGTCTTAAATTGTTTCGAGTCTTGGTTTAAACACAGAAAATCAATGGTAAGAGATACAATCTGCAATTCCACCACCAATTTATTTAAAAGAGTAACCAGGGACTTTCTTGACAGATTCTTCTCCATGAGGGGTAGGCTGCCCTTGAAACTAGCAACTAGAGTCACACTTATAGAATCTATCGTATTTCAAATACATGATTTCGTCTTGTCCATGCACTTTTGCAGTCGACTGTACATTAACATACCTGTGTAATAATGCCTCCAAAGCGGTCGTATTTTGTCCTGCCCCCCAACGTCCCATACGTTAAATTTTACGTTTTTATACGTTACAGTTTCCACATTGAAACCGACCGTAGGTATCGTTGTGACTGACTGACCTAATTTTAATTTATATAAAATAGCTGTAAAAGTTATTTTAAGGAATAATAGTTTTCGTAAAATTGTAACACAAAACAGATTAATGTAGTAGTTCCGCAGCAAAATGTCTAACCGAACACTTTCAATTGCTATTGAGATAATTCAGTGTAAAAGCAAGGGTGGCCAACCTGATTAGACCAAAGATCTACTGTTTACTAACTACTTAAAAAATAAAAGCTAAAAGACTCGAGTCTCTTCAAAGACTATACTTCCGATGCAATAGAGTTGCTTGAGATGGAGTGAGGTGCGCGACGCCGAGACTATACTCGCTCTTAAAAACGGACTCCGTTTGAGATCGAAACTAGTCGGGCATTCCCGAAATTAATCCGTTAAAGCCGTTAGTATTTAATATTAGATATTTTGTGGTAGTAGTATCTTACAGGCTAGTTATCACACTATGACATATCATGGATAGTAGACGGATAATCATTCCCCGTGAAACTTCTGTAATTTTATTTGCGAGCACAACACAAACTGCTATTTAGGTTATAAATTATGTTAAGTTCGTATTTATATCAGAAGTGTTTATGAGGTTTTAAATGAGAAATATTAATGGCTATAAAACATTTAAGATTGCAGCGACTTTACGTTCAAGAAGACCGAGGACCGGACTATACTTTGATTATGTATAATAACTTCTATTACTACTTATAAATATATTCTAATGAGGCGTGCTCTAAGGAATTGTTTGGATCGATAGTTCTATCGATCCATTCCATCAATCGCCATCACACATCCCGCAATTCAAATCTATAAATCTATTCCATTTGCACCACCTTGATGGCAGGTTAACCAAATTGATCGCGGATCTTTTTACCCTTGCACACACCCTTATGCTTCATAAAACCTTTCTTTGACAATTCCGTATCATTAGAAAGAGAACGGGAATTTTAATAGACGCTCTCGAAGACCGGCATCCTGCCAGCAAACCCGTGTTGCAGGTTGCTAGGCCACGCTTATCGCTTGTCATCATGCGACCCGCCAAATGATTAAACCCATTAAAAATACCCCGAAGTCAGTCAATTTATTTAAATTATTTACAGGAAATTAAGAGTTGCGGCCAAAATATAAGTGATGTTGAAATAATCTTTGGGGTCAAGGTCTCACTATCAAATGCTTTCCGGCTTCTGACTACATTAGAATTCGATATAATTAATAACTGAAATCAACAATATTTAAATAAGAACTGTACCGATATTTATCGTCTCACTTTGCCAATTATTGCATACCTTTTATTTATTATATTTAAAAAAAAACAGGAACGAGGTTGAACAACATATTGTCCTATCTATGGACTGCCAGTGTATAGTAGGTAAAGCACGACCGTTACCGCCACAGAAATACCAAGCAGCAAAGGAGTTTCACGTCAGTTTCAGTCGGCTTGGGCGAATCCACTTCACGTAGTAGCTGCTCCAATACCATTTGAGAAGCCATAATTTTAAATATCATTACACAAACACCTAGGTGCCTTTTTATAAGGTTTGTTCTTCACACGACTACGACACAGGAGTAATCGTCATTCCATTGATATCTTTAATGTCAATGGAAATGACGATTTCTC
This sequence comes from Protodeltote pygarga, assembly GCA_936450705.2. Lineage (NCBI taxonomy): Eukaryota > Metazoa > Arthropoda > Insecta > Lepidoptera > Noctuidae > Protodeltote > Protodeltote pygarga. Next base: position 4,049,803 of record OW388249.2, on the reverse strand, counting down.
CTGGGTCGGTACAAGTCCCTCTATCAAGACAGAACCCTAAAATCTCACAAACACATTTCGGAATATACTTTTTTTTCTATCTTTATTAATTCACGGGAATTACGCGACTATGTCAATACCATAGCAATATTATAACAATCAATAACTTGCTCCTAAACACAAATTTAGTTCGTACATAACTTGGACCAGGTGATCAAAGATCTTATAATTAAATGTTAATTATTCTGGCAAAGGATACTAGTCTTTCCGGCAGCGTCGAGGCCCAACATCAATATCCTCATCTCCTTGTTGCCGAAGATTTTTGACAGCAGCTTCCCCATGGTGTTGATCTCGCCTCAACCGCACAACTGGAAAAATGGAAACGGAAAATTAGTATTGATAGAATTAGGTCAGCGTAAACCACGAAGCAAATACTCATGTCTTTTTTTATATTATCATGTATAAGATTTAACAGATGATATTTTTAATCTTTACTTTTAAACAAAATTAGATATTGCAGAATTGCAGCAATTGGAAAGACCCCAATCAAATAGCTAAATCAATACAACAATATACAACCACCATTTATATTAATAATCACAATACCATTAAATGTAGTCTCAAATAAATCAATTACAAGAGATTTTAGATCAGATTCAATTTATTACTGGAATGCAGTCTGAAGTTGGACAATGTAGGAAATAGTTCTTACTGCACTGTATAGACAGTGGTAGAAGAATATAAACATTTGTTCAAATTGATAGAAGATTAAATTGATCAATCCGATATACACGGCCTCATCATGAGGGTTCCACGAGGTTTTCACGTGTCGAAATGACCTCGATCCCAATCCGTTACAGGATATTATCGAATCATGTCCATGAGTTAAACCATCAGCACTCGTAAACACGAATGTCACTCATGAAAGTAACAATATAAAAAAAACTTTATTGATGCTCTATTTTATAAAGACCTTTTTATTATATTTATCTCATAAATCCAAAAATAATCGTCCCGGAAAAAACATCAAAGGCGCAAAAATATATTACTGAAAGATATATATATATTTATGAGAAACTAATTACAGAAGAGCAAATCAAAAAGATAGAAACAACTAAAAGTTCTGTAAACTTAAATTAATCTACGACGGGTCAGACATAATATTGTTCTTATTAGGGATGCTAAAGGGACCCACTAATAATAATACCAATGCGATTCCAAATTCTACCATTACTAGCAAAGTAACGTGAGAATAGAACTTAGAGGGCAAGGGCAACCGTAACTCTCTAAATTCTGAAAGACTAAAAAAATTAATCTAAAATCTATCGAGAGCCGTTATACCAACAGTCAATAACTACGACCAATTTGTAAATACCCTACATAGCACATCACAGACAAAGTTTAATGAAATAAGTTGGTTGTAGTCCTGGTTTTGAAATCCAATATATTGGAAATCAGTTCAGAATCAATGAAAGTTTGATTAGCTATCAAGGGAGCGACGCTGTCAATTTGGATAAGAGTAATATAATTTATTAAACAGGCTCCAATTTTCATCTGTATGACATTGTAACCATTTTTTTATGTGTAGATAACCTTTAATGGGTCATCACACTCATCACTAAGAGAGCAGGATTATGTCGACTCGCACGAACTAAAAACCATACGGTGTTCCTCGATGGATCTCTGGGCAGTTGTACGGAATCAATTGCGTAATTACCACGCTCCTGCCAGGTCTTTACCCGCCGATGATGGCGTCATCAGGGTTTCGTCATTGTCGACAGCCTGGCCGCCACCGAATCATCTTGAGGAGCGCCTAGCCCGTTTACTGATCGAGCGGCAGACTGCCATGCCTTTAAGTTTGACGCCCACAGACAGGCATATATACATATATACAGCATATGCGGAGAACAAAGTGAAACATTGGAATTAAGAAAACAAAAATAGAAGTCTAATGGACTATTAGTAAGAATGAAAGTTCTACAAGCTTGTAGCTAACAGCTTATCATGACATCTGATGATCTGAATCATCAAAACACACAAAAAGAGTATCATAAAAACGTGCTTGGCTAACTGTGGACGTACATTCATTTCAGCGGTAACATCTCAGATTTATTAAATGAACACCTCTTTTATGAACGAAATGTCTTCAACCATCCTGTAAAGATGGCGATGCCGCATAGAGATGATAAATTGATAGTCCATTGTATAAATGTCCTAGTTCTGGACACTGCATTGTGGTGTCGTTATGTACCTCAAAATGAAATAGTACTGCTATGTACACGAGGAGTAAGTGTCCGCGAGTATAATGGGGACTATATACGTATTTTACGCAGAGATGAAGTAGGGATACCCTACTCTATCTTTGTTATGTCTAATAACTACTTTTTGTTGTATTAAAGTCCCAAATTTTTGTAAAAAGAACAAATCGAGAAAAGATATTTTTTCTACAAAAATTTATAATTTATTGTTTTCATAGCATTTAACATTTTTATTAACCCTCTAAAGGACCGACATCGATCTCTTTAGATTGATAATTAAGTACATAATTGGACATACATAATACCTTTTGTCATATTTCTGAAGAGTTACAAATGTTATTTAGCAAAACACCTTACACTATTTTGCTAATTAAGATTTGTGTTAATCAACTTCTGTTACCGACCGTAAAACATACATAAAATAATATCTTGTATCTCTTGGTTCTCTTTAGAATTCTAATTAGAAATCTGTTTCGTTTCCTCACGACTGTCACGACGAAGGTTTTCAATTAGATGTTATTAAAGTAAACCTTAGCTATTGATCCCGACTCGAAATATCCCCTTTTGATACTTTACAGATGAGGGTTGAAAATTATATTAGAGCTACAATCGTTTTGGATGACAAATTGGAGACGTTTAATATTGTTGTTTACGTTATCCTAAATGAAACTGAAGCGTAGCTCTCATTTTTAAACAGTTTTATTTAGCTTGCCCTGTTTATTATTTGGTTCAAATTTAGTAATCGATATTTCACCCCGTTCCTGTTGACAGATAAATCTGATATTTGGTACACAGCTTTAGTTCTGATGACAAAACCGTTTTACGTGAAAAAAAAAATCTATATTAGGTACCTATAATAGAATTGAAACCGAAAGTGTCTGTTGTTTTATTGCCTTTCGGCGTTGTATATAGATAATAATTAAAGGCCGAATAGAAAATTAGGGACTCGCAATTCTGCGGAAAAAGACAGTAGATAAAATACTAGTAGTACCTACATTCACTAGTTATGATGAGGATAAAGTGTTTTTTCTAAGATATGTAATCTCGTAAACTCGTAAACTTGAAACAACGTTCTTTGTTTAAATAATAAACAGGAGATACCAATCGTAAGGAAATAATCTGATAATAAGTTGAACGATAAAGTCAATGTCATGTTAAGTATTTATGTACAATTCTCTTAGAGAGCGATGACATTAAAATATAACAAGTAAATCCCCGAAAGGTTAGGCAGATTTTTAACAACCACAGTTTTATTAAGAATCCGATGTCTCAAGGGAAAATCCCGTTGCTAAATACCGGGCACAGTTATAGGTTGTCAGATGGGAAAACATTTCAATCAGCTGCCTGTTACAGATCAAAAGCTACAGACAGACGGCTTGTAGGCAATAAACCCATAGAAAAAAAAAACTAGAAATGTCGCATCACTTGGCGTACAAAAAATTAATTATATTGTGATGAAATTTATACCAAATAGGAGGGTAGACGACATAAAAGCACGTGTGTCATGTCATCTTATATTTTATATGATTTCAATCAAGTGCAGATAAACGGGATGTTTTGGTAACCTTGGGAGGGTCAGTCTTTTAACAATGAACCAACTGAATCAACAAATGAATCAAAATGAATCAACTGAGCGAATGATTAAAGGTACTCATTAGGTTTTTTAATGTTTTATAAATCCTTTTCTAACATAATCGACTCTAAGCTTTATCTTTACAACATAATGTGTCTCGTATTCATAAATATCAATGCACAGTGTTAATGCTTTCAGCGTTATCATCAATCAACAGGAATCGGGGTGACGGGTCGCTATCGGAAACCGTCTATCATACTGTACTCGTTATTAACTGTTTCGTAATAATCAGTACCTACTACGCGATTTTATTTGCGAACTGAATGGTTTTTTCTGAAAGAACTGATTGCGTATTTCGTTGGGGTATTTTTATTGGAGATTTTACGCTTCTCGCTTTAAAATCCCGTTTTATAGTAGATTTAAGACGAACTGTGTCAAACAATTAGCGTATACATCAAAAAACTATGTCGCACAAGTCATTGATGTCGGGAAACATACGAGCACACATACAACCAGCAGTGGGTCGATACCGGCAAATGATGATGATAATTCACAATATGGCAAAGCCAAACATGGCTGAACATGATAAACTTACACAGCACGTCAAATACTGATTCTGTCGATATCATGAATTCATGAGTACTAAGTAGGTATCCATATTGTCAAGTTTCTGTATTTATTTTGTCCTATCCACATTATTACAAGACTATTGTAATTACTAGCTTACATTGATCCAGTGATTGCAATACGTGCCGCAATCCAGTGTTACTGAATCAATTTAAACATTTCGATCCAGTACAGTGCTGATTACTGAATTTAAATGTGTGCGAGAGTCACTGGATCGCAATACTCGTTTGCTTCATTGGATCAAAATACTAGATCAATGTAAACCAACCCTAATAATAATCACCTATTTCATATTCAAAATACTACAGTATTATATGGTTACGGGTCATTAATGCAATACTTGTGATAATATCTGCATTCTCACAAGGAAATCAGCTATTACCTCCACATCCCACATGCAACACCTACCTTCAACCAATGCCCTAGATACATAGTACTAAGCTAGGCTAAATATAGACAAGGGCTTTGGAGAAGCTATATGAAATCTTACGGCTATTGGTTCGCTCGTCACATATAGTTTCTACTACTTCGTACTAGTTTCTAGAAACTGAAGTCATATCAATTCTGGTTTCTATAGGCGTAAACTCAAAGACCAGGTTGTTTATCAACCATACGAAAAATTGGGGAAAAGGAACAGACGAATTGCCAATAGGCAACACGATCACCATCATCGAGCTGGCCCATTTGTGCTGAATTCAGAATGGTTAACACTGGGGCTTGTTATTTTGTGGCGAGTAACAAAGATAAGGGGATCGGTAACCGCAGAGCTAGTCTAAACAGCTGTTTTACAGAAAAAGAAAACCCAACTGAAATGAAACTGCTATACGAATTTTCGTTTCATAAAAAGCAATTCGATATATATCTAGAGACAAAAATATCAATTCCCTAGTGAAATTGGGATAAAACGCGTGGTATGAATTGCCAAGGTTTTTATTTTACGGAGAAATATCGTTGCGGGTTGTGGTATAAGTTTTATACTTGTCCCAAATTGTGAAGTTGGTGTTATACCACTATCTTTTGTGGATAAATAAAGTTTAGTATATCGGCTGTAACATTCAGATCCGGCGAATTGTAAAAATATATTATAACACTACAACTAAACTACTAACTACTTTGTTACGGGTTACCTCTGTGATTCCAGTTTAACACTATTTCAAGTAGGTACTATCCCGGGTTGACTCTTGCAACGTGCAAACGGGAGCTCATTGTAAACCGAAATTACGGAGAAAATCCTGTAAGTGACAATCTAGGGCCAAAGCAGACAAGCTACGGTGATCGATGATTCTGCGATTGCACCGATGATGCATCGCATTTTAGCGAATTTCTGTGTTCGAATAACGTATCGAAACGATGCTTTTTCAAGTAAAAAGGTTAATATTACGATTCTAAATCGCTACGACAGATTCAAACTGCCGAAAAGCGACTATCGCCGATTCTAGTTAAGTATACTTAATTAAAAAACAGTGAGAAACTATACTCAAAATATAACGTTATTGACACCGATAGCACAACTTGATAAAATGTACATTAGTCAAAAACAACACTCAGTTGGAAAATTTAATATCTAAAGTGGTAGAACGGTAAACATTTGTCAGAACAAAAATATGTAAGAAGTTTAGCTAGCAAAATGCAGAGAACAAGACAAATATAAAACATAAAGTTGCGTCGTCATCGATAACGCGAACTCTATACTAAACATTCGACAAAAATGTTCGGGAAAAACTTTTGTTGATTTGAACTAAAGTATTGGTCATTTTGCCGCCCAAACGTAGATTTTGTGACGTGTTAAGTTCATAAGATCTTATATATTCGTAGATATTAAAATAATACTGATAAAAAAAAAACAGAAGTCGGAACCTTGAAGTTGTAACTTCAGTGTCTTAATAACTCAATAGTGAAGAAATCATTCCAAATCGCACTGTTACATTTTACTGTCAACCTACCCAAATGTTGAATTTGTAGTAAGTAGGTTTAAGTAAGGAGAAAAAGTTTCATTACAAGACGAATGCGGCATCTCTCATACACGCCGTACGCAAGATCAAGCCTATAAAATGCTTTTGAGGTTTCTTGCTCGCATAAAGAAGGTATTGTCGTGAAAATATGAATCTTGATATTGGGATCAGGATAAAAGGGATATCGGCGTAAAGCTTATTAAATGCTCAGAAGAAAGGAAGTATTTTTAGTTTACTTTTCAGATTTCCTGTGTGATCGATAATTAAGCTGGTACTGGTGATTGGCAAGAGATTGCAGATGATCTACGCTGAAGAGAACCCTAATTTAGAATAAAGTAAAAAAACTACAGTGACGGAAAGATTAAAGGTGACTGGTATAAAATGGTATGCTTAACTAATTCTTAATAATAAAACCAGCTATTTTATGGAATATGGAAACAAGTTACTAGGTAACATATTACTAGGTATCTAATTTATCACTAGTTTTGTAATACTTAGCCTATTCTATTTCTATTGTTATTAATTGAAAAAAAAATCAATGTTTAGCATTACCTTATAAGCCAAACGGCTTTAATAACCACTAAAATAAACTACTAGCTCGGTTACGTAAGGAAGTTTCTGTTAGTTATTTTGAAATTATAAAAGTCCCAAGGATCCCAGATCCCAAGCACCGACAAAGTTATTATACATTTAAACGCCATCTATTTACGTATTACCAGGAATACCTGCAGAATATTCATCGAAATTAATTTGGATTAATTTAAAACAATTTGTATTTTCATCGTTTAATTTTACGCATTTAAGATATTTCAATCTCAAATGAAAGTAATTCATGAAACGTGTATGATAAATGAGAAAACATTAACGAAATTAATGTATGTATATATGAATGGTTTAGTGCCGAAATAGAGCGAATATATTTATGAAAATGTTAAGTATTATGAAAATGTTAAGTATTCTTAAGTATATGATAAATGATGATAAGCATTCTTAAGATCTACAATACGATATCAACGAAACCCTTTGAAATTAATCTCTTATTAATCTTATTTGCAGGAAGACAAAGGAAATTACATCAAGAAGAGACTAAAGCGATTAATGTGTGGAATGTAAAAGGAAATTGATGATTGACATTAATAAACTGGGAGACACAAGTATGAAATCTAGATAGAACTTGTCGTAGTTGAAACATTGCCTGTTTGAGACGAAAATCTAATTGCTGTACTGTAGGCTAACTGTGCAATAGGATGAATCAAAGGAAACGATTATAAGCACAACAAGCACAACATTTTTAATGAAGTATATAAATTAATTTGAAGTATATGAAGTACCTACCTACATAAATTGTGCTCAGAACTAAGGGGTTACTTTTAAACCACGAACCCAATATCAATTCTGATTTTACAATCCAAAGTTGCAAATTCGTAAATCAATCAGAAATCAGAGTGACACGTTCATGAGTTCCTAATCTAAATTGGGATTAGTATAGTGATTCGGTTCGTAGTTCAAGAATAATCTCCTGTATGTTCGGTACCTATGTGGATGATATCGTACTTATAAGGTCAAATGAGGTTAAGTACTTCGATAACCTAAGTACTCTCTGTTCCCAAGTACTCAGATTGTTGGCAGTAACAAAGGGCTGCTGACATTCCTCGAGGGGCCGGGATGGCTCGAATAAGTTTTGATCCCACCTTCACGCAGAATACGCGTAATACTGCGGAAATCAACCAGTCAGCGTCATACCAAAGTTCAAATGAAAACTACTTTAGATGCAATAGTTTTTCTTCTGTCCCTCATCTTAATACCTACTCATATCGCTGTTCATTTGTTAACATGGCCGCGTGGTAAAAAGGTAGAGTTACAAATCGAAATCTATAGAAAATCTATACTGAATCTCAAGACTGCTAATTTAGTTTAACAAATTGTATAACTCATCAAGTATGTACAAGGTTAGTTAGTTTGTGCTAGGTACATGTTTCAGCTAAGTCCCCCACTCAAGCAGAGCTATCTTTAAACTCATTATGCGAGCTTCAAGCGGCATCTACATACTTAATATTGATTCGCTTACTTTACGTTAAGGATAAAAGGAAAGTACTAAAGATAAGGATGGTTGATCCGAATATCGTACAAAGCTCAAATCTTTTATGGAAACGAAATTTAGGAAGCTACATAATAGTAAAAGTGAATAAGGAAAAACAACAATTCGAATATTGTCAATATAAAATACGAAATATCTTTTCGATGCAAAACGGATTTAACATAACGAATAAAGGGAAAAGAGTGGTTCAATAGACACGATACCTACTAGGTATTTGGTCGATAAACAATATAAAGGTTTAACGTCGTGCCACGGTATCATAAAAGTGGAAACGAGGGTATGTTCGCGTTCTGAACACGGAACCCTGAATTAGGTCGCTCTGTGTGTCTCATAATGTCACCGTCGTCGTCGGTCGTGTTTAATAAATGCTTGAAAGTCGAGACAGGACAACTGTATTTTTAGAAAAAACGCCGCATTTTGAGTCCGGCTATTATTTCTCTAAAGCTAGATATATATTTACAACTAAGTTCTATTACCCTTGAGTTGCGAAACACGTAAACTATTATTCATATCTTTAGTATACTTTATCAGTGTCACAAACGCCCAACTTCTAATAGCCGCTTTGCAGACATTTGGGGATTTGAATAACATCTTTCTCCCTCGTCGCAATAAAAATATGTCTTAAGATCAAAGAAAAATGTTTATTATTAACACCCAATGCGAGTAAAAACTTTAATGCCGTTTTAGTGTTGAACAAATCTGCTAAAATTCTGACAAAACCGATACTTTTTTCTAAAGATAGGCACATCACTAACCATAAAAAAAAATCTAAGGGCACTCGAACGTTTTCAAGATCAACTAGGGTGACGTCATTCGACCACTTAAGTGAAAGGTTTTTCGACAATTCAGTTGAAGTTTATTCACGGTCTGAAATTTAATAGAAGGTATATTTAGAACAGATCATGTTTCAATCGAAAAAAATAACGTTTACAAACAATGCGAAAGTGACAAAAAGCGACCAGTTCGGCAAGGCTATGATCGTTTTAATTTTGACAAATACAAATAATGACTGAAGACAAGACTTGAAAGTTAGCAGTCCTGTAGGTATTCGCCAAGAATAGCAAAGTTCAAACTACATTTCCCCGAATCAAATGTTTTCCATCTGTGCCAACGATGAAATATTACTTCAATTACGTTCCGAAAAGGTACGCCTTTGAATTGTTGATGCATTGTTGAATAAACTATCCGGGATACAAAGTACCAATACGATGTGACGTAATCACGTAACTTGTAATTGTAACGCTCAACTTTAACATAGCAAGCAATGATATCGTACAACTTAATGACGCAATACCCAGTAGTCTGCAAAGAGGAAGACAGCAGATTATTATGAGTAATTAGAAGAGTTAGCAGCAAGTTCGACTGTGGACAAAGTTTGTCCTTGACTCGTTCGCAAGTTGCAAACAGATAAGTTGTCCGCAGAGAGACTGGGTAATTAATGAAGTGTCATACTCATCAGTTATTATTAATGTAAATAATATTTTGACACTTAATATACTTGTTTTTTTTTGTAGATTAAGGACATATTAAATAAACATTTAGGCCTATGTTCAGCAGTGGAAGTCTTATGGCTGAAATGATGATGATGATGATGAAATAAACATTGAAATATATTGAAGAATTCAAGATTTAGAGAGAATTTTTAATGGCTTAAGCTCATATTCATATTATGGAAAAATTACACTAACTATAATCAGCCAGCTTGAATTCGGTCGATTTTAGCTTTTACTTTTAGGAGACAGTCGAAGTCGGCTTGCCGATAAATTATGAACGACTTAGGCCGATTATTCATTATTGAAGTCATAGATTCTTCACCCATAAAATATTGCAAAAACAAATATTGAATGAAAAACTCAATATTTCACGCTAGATAAAAGGTGCAAAGACACGCAGATTACGCGTTACGTCGCGACGTGGACCTGCGGAAATCTGATCGCTGTATCTCAGGGTGCAAAGATCTTTATGATCAAGATATTATATTTTGCTGACGAAGATCACTAAACAAGGGCGTCGCCATACTCCCACCGCGTCCAGAACCACCAAGTCAACTTCGAGGGCGCCCTTCTATTTCCGTCGGGTCAACGCCTAGGGCGTTAACAATTTCCACACCGTTTCCCTCGGAAAGCCAATTGGATGGTATACTAAACTGTGTGTACGGTTGACTCTTGTTTTGTAAACGTGATTAGATTTATGTCATATGTGCGTTCTAAGGGGTGAGTAAAACTCCAATATTGTGCGGGAAATAGGGAGATAATATTAATGCTTTCCATTTTTCTGTTGACGACCTTCTGTCTATATTTACATACAATACGTGAACAAATATTTGTGTTTCGTGCAATTTTATATCGAAAACCAAGTAGGTAGGTATAATATCTTTAAATAATTTGAGAATATTTTAGCGGAGCGAGAGACAAAGTAGTAACTGACAATAAATTTGATGTGCTATATTAAAATATAATGAAACAGTCTATAAATAACTTCCTGAAAATATGGCTCAGCAGCGTTATCGAATGTTTTTCTAATCTATTGTACATACGCAATTATTCAAGTGGATCCTATGTTGAAGTATAATAGCAATAACATTGTAATAAGTTTTGCATAAACTGATAAAACTGAACACAATTTAATTAATGTTCTGATTTTCATCGCAAATACGAAAAAAAATATTGCAAGTATTAAAACCATATTTCCATTGATTCTAGTTTACAACAGATTATTTGAATGTAACCATATTTACTTGCGGATATTTATCAGAACATTTTAAGCCCAATTCCAATTTCCTATTTTATTCTATACTCACCACAAGGTAAACTAAAGAAAATTAATATTGCAAGATGAATTTGTTGTTTTAATAAATGGCAATAGTATTTTATAAGGATCTAATAAATTGCTCCATTGCGTGGGTCGTTCTCCCTAATACACCCACGTCTGTTGGATCTACGCCAATTACCTAGAGATCTTCTGAAACCTACTCATTCACCTCGTCAAATGTTGCATGCTTGATGCTGAGAAACATTTTTCTTATATTCTGATTTATCAGATAATGTGTACAGAAAGGCTTTACAAGTGGATGGTAAATCTAAAAAAAAATGCATCGTAAATATACAAAGTAGCACTTCTATGTGGAAAACATAATATGCAGCTGAGCGAAGGTAATACACGATGATGTAATACATAATACAACCTCATTGGATGATTCAGAGATAATTACAATGCAATACAAACTTACGTATACAACAATTATTACTTTTTAAGGTCAATAGGTAATTGTTAAGTTTCTAATGAATCACGCTTATATTTTGTGCAGAACTGATTTGAATTTAGATTTTCACAGCTGCTCATCAACATACATAAACGGGTTACAACCTACTGATGCTATTAACCTAACAATACCGTAAGCTACTGCAAATGAGTTTAAGACTGACATCCACGACAGTAAACACTGGGTGCTATGCTATACACGAACGAATTCATTCAAATACGAATATGATCGAAATTTGAATCAGATTCATTCTAAACAAAAAAAACTGTCATTAATGTAACGTTACACAAAGAACCTAGGCAGAAAGCTAAAAGCCAGCTACAGTTATTTCAACGTTATTGTTCAGTTTCTTAACAAAATTATGTTGCATCTGATTAAACTTTTTACTGCTAAAGTAAGTAGGTTTCTTATACTTCGCCTGCAGCCAGACAGTCGCAACATGCAGTAGACAAGCTAAATGAATTAACTAAAACATTTGTTTGTCTGTATCTTACTAGATGTATAACCAACGTGTCGTTAAGTGATATTTAAGGTGCTTCTAAATTATGTGCCACGGCTGCAATGGGAGATAATATTGGTTATTTATATTACAATAGTGAAGTACCTAATTTATTTTATCTAACGTCATATTTTTTTTTCTTTGGTACGAAATTTCTTCACTATTGTAATCTATATACCCAATACTTTCTCCCATTGCAACCGTGGCAGATAATTTAGAAGCACATTATATTGTATAAATAAATATTTAATAAACCACCTGGTTATGGCATAAACACTAGTGATTTAGTATGAAGTGCGAATAATATAAGAAGGTAGAATATTTTCCTCTAGAATGCCACAAGGGTCTGTCTTAGGACCGAACAGACATTTGCACTAGGTTACATTATTTTTGCAATTTGTAAGAACTCATCGGTTAACAGCAACGTAAATTTTGTTAACCAAAACAATATAAAAATGTAATACACAAATAAAACAAAATGGGTCGATGTCCGCGATGCAGGTCTTTTTTTTATTCCTACAAAGTTTGTGAAGCTTCAACTGCAGTGTTTCGGCGCCTGAACGGCTGCAAAGCATGGATGTAACGATATTCTGGGCAGTATTCACTTAGTAACGAGCAAGCTGTGCCAAAATTATTTAACGCAGGATATAAAGCTCAATTTAAATATCCTGCTTAAAATTACACGTAAATTTAGTTTTAGTTACAAGAAAATATGGATAAATAAGCAGGCAAGGTTGATATGGATGGATTAAGTATGATAACTACTATCTGCAGTTTTGCAACCACTTTCTATAGATATCCGCTTGAAACTTAACTCTAACAAACAAGAGAGAGGAGGAGTCACGGGTTACGTGATACATGTACATAAATTTCGAACATGAACATGATACTGGAGACCTTAAGGTCTTAAATAAATAGAATCGTAACTAAACTAAGTGTATTCATGAACTAGAAGAACCTGTCTACTAACACGATTCCTTAGTAGGTTAGTGAGAAAAAAAATACACTCAGAGGCCGTGACCGCCGCTGTGGCCGGTTCGCTAACGGTACATCATCCGACTAGCTGGTTAGACAAGATTATCGCAACTCTTGATAATTTGGCTGAATGGAGACGATCCCAATGCATATCCCAATCCTAGTTCAGCCTTTTCTATTTTCTATTTTGGCAAAAAGTGGCAAACGAACGTACAGGTGGGTCACCAAATGGTAAGTGGTGATCACATATCCCGCTCATAGGCTTCCGCAACAACAGAAATATTACTAGATCCTTGCGGGCCTTCTGAAAGGGATTGAGCCTCCAGTTCTCAACTCATCAAACGATATTCTCTTTACTTATTAGCTCTGCCACTTATTCAACTACTAATTATTTTATTTATTAGCTCTACCACTATAAAAATACTACGACGATGAGTGTCTTTTACTTAACTTCTACAAAGTGAATCAAACTAACTTATGCAGTTTTCAAATTTTAATTAACAATACACAAGCTTTAGAGTACACTATCATAGTAAAAAAAACGACCGAGCTTAATAAATCCAACAAAAAATACAGTCCAGTTAGAGAGACAGAGGATCAAAAATCCAAAACCCTTCTGATATTGGTATAACCAACCCAGATCTAAAATAGTACAGTACAAAGCCGCCAAAAATAAACCATAGCTGGAATCACAGACAGATGTTTCGTTTCGCTTTTAAAATTCACGAATCGGCTCAGACTTTGGGCAAACAGTGACCTCCTGTTTTTACTAAATTGTAATACTAGAACAATAAACGATCGAATCACCTTATTGTGAAGAGAAATCCAAATATTCCATAATTCTGAAGAACGAGTTGGGTTTCCACAACACAAAAAAACAAATAGAACAAAAATTGATGGAAAATCACTTTACAAAATACGTTTAATCGCAAGTTAATAAAACGGAAACTGCGAGATCCAATTATTGAGTTCTACAAACGGATTTCTTCAGAATTGTCTTATGACGTCAGATCCTTTCAATTACTTGTTGTTTTTCAATACAAAATTATACACACATGTCCTAGAACTGCAGTATTCTCCATAAGCAATAACTTCGGTTCATGATGACAACTCATATCTTAACCAATTGCAATATCTGTTCGTTTCTAAGGAAAAGGAACATGTGGTAACTGTTTCATATCTAAAGTTGCAGTTTCATCTGAAACATTTATTATTTTAACATCCAAGACATTTTCCTCAATAAACTTTTTAGATACTTATGATTTCGAAGATCTTAAGTAACATCAAAACGTGTCAGACAATAGACAATAATGAAGCACGTGTAAAATGATGTCTGTAACCATCAATGCATCACTTAAGTCAGGAAACGTCGCCATAAAATATTTTATAGACTTGTATTTTATAACTTCTCAAGCGGAAAGCGGCTGCAGTAAGTTGTATCGCCTAGTTTGCTACATGACACGTACAATCGCATAAATTTGAAAAGTAAGCACTTTCTCCAAAATTTTATCAGTTCTTTGGTTTTGTGGTCATAGGATATTGCATGCAATAAAAAAATTGCAGTATGTATAAGCGGTAATGAGGCGGGGCCTAATTAGGCAAGCTCTCATTTCACTGAGGAACAGTATAACTTCGCAGAGGCAAGAACGACATGTTTTCGTAATGAATTTCCATTTTAATGTTCCCAAAAGGTAACGTCACGTCAAAGTGTGATTTCTTTAACGTAAAAGTGATTATGCACATACGTTAATTCATTTCTTATTCTGCACATTTTCTGCTTTAGTCCAGCTCACCGTAACAATAGCCTTGGCAGCTAGTGTGAAGTAGAAGCCTCGATACCTAGGTCACACGTCACGTAAGCCATGTTACACGTCAGCGACAGCGTAACATCACCCTGGATTTTACAACCGCATGTTACAAATTGGCTTCATCAGCCTTTCACAGACTTTCCGAACAATAACCCTATCTTTTCCAGAACAAAATCCCCATTACTTACGAACCGTGCAATTCTGCAACTATATGATCAGTATCATTATTTTCATCTGCGCCCCTATTCAGTAAACCTGTGTCTCTATTTTGTTGTGAGTTTAATAGCGCAGAAGATTTTTATATAAAAACAAGCTTTTGAAATTTAAAAATGAAAATCGTTAATGGTGGATACTTACATCCTAAATGGCCTTCATCGGCAAGATGATGGTAATGGTTTTTTTAGACAACAGATTCGTCTTTATGCTAATTTAGGTAGGGTGTACATAAAGTCAACTAGGGCGACGAGCGACGGCTAAAAGCGAGGGAACATCAGAGCCTGTTTTATGAGGACACGGGCAACATCGTAATGACCGAGATTGCGACTGGGGAAGCCACGATGACTGTTAAAGACGATATTTGGATGCATTATGCGTATACTTATTTATACAGTATTCTAACGAAATGTTATTCAAACGAAAACCTTCCGTGTTTCCGAAAAGAAATGTTTGTTAATTTACAAGAAGAATTAAGGCAACATTACCTAAAAACCGATCAGACCATGAAATGCAAACATCAATTTAGCAGTTTTATTTGACTCGTTTCTAAATGTAACTTCAGAAAGATACAAAAAACTTTATATACATTTTGAAAGCAAAAGTGACCTTTATACATATAAAAAGAGATTTAACACGCTAAGCACGTTTAATCCTTGTCGTAGAGTGATATATTGTACCTTCAAGCAGGTCTTACCCACGACTTATCGCTCGATTGAGCCGACGGCATCATGAAAAGGGATGATGAACACAATCCGACTGGAACGACGAAGAAATTGATACAAATGACAACAGAGCTCAAAAGGTTTTAAATTGAGACTTCGTATTTTTTAAATAAAGTTTTGAAAAGAGCGAATTCATTCTAAATTTTTGGACACAGAAAAAATCGCCTACCATTCCATTCTGCCAACTGCTTCGTAATCCTGCTAGTGCTATGAAAAATTTCTTATACATCCAATCATCCACTAGAGGTCAGATCCCCTTAAACGGCATACTAAGGCTGAGGCTTAGTTTTTTAAGAGGCGTGCCTTTTGTTATTGGCCTCACAAAATACAATAAATTAAGATACCTAATATATTAGTTTATTAAGAACGGTAGGTACATAATTAATAATTATTAGGGTACCTACCTATTTTTTCGGGCAATCAATCATTATTCTAATTGATGAATACTTCAGACGTTTTAAATAATGATAATAGCATATAAATATTTATACAACGGTTTTCAACTTATTACGAACAAGCTGACGCCAGTGTTTTTGCTTGCGAGTATATAGAAAGGTACCTGTTTTTATTTGGAACATTAACCCTCTACGTGTCAAGTTTTTTAAGTTCTTTAAGTCATGAACTCACAAAAACTTCATCTCGAAAAACAAACATTTGAACTTACTAGTGTTCATAGTTATTTTGCAATTGAAGTTGAGATTTTTGCAGACAAGATGGTATTGATTTACTATAAAAGGTATTTCCAATAATAACATTAATAACAACAACGTGATAAATGAACTCAATTTTACCCAAAAACTTTTGCAATTCTACCACAAACACCCTTCAACAAATCAGTTATGGTTTACGCTATGTAAGCAGTAATGGTATCATCGGACAACTGGTTTTTATGGCATTGGACGTTTTGTACCCCTTGAAACAACACCCCGATGGCTACATAGAATTTATGGGAAGCAAGGGAGAACATATTGGGGTTGTACTCACAACAAACTGATCGGTAAATCAGGGTACAATTGCGGATTTTCGGTTAGAAGAGATTTGTTCTCCGATTACTTGTTTTGGACGAAGTTCAAGAAAGTATTTTGAAAATTAATATTAGAATTTTTGGAGCATTCTTTACTATGCAATAGTTTCAAATTCCATACACAGCTAGGAATTAATGGAAGCATTGCCAAGCGCTTTTGCACCTAACCTAACCTAACTAATTACTATTATAAATGCGAAAGTAAATTTGTTTGTTACCTTTTCACTCCAAAACCACTGCACTCATTATCCTGAAATTATGCATTATACGTTGTCGGGTGTATAGAAACGTATATAGGTTATCTTTCATCCCGAAAAAAGTACTGTTTCCGATATGGTAATTTCTATATTTTCGAATAGAAATTGCTTGGAGTCAGTATCTCTCTTTAAAATTGGGTATTTCAATTTCAAACAATTCTATGTACCTAAGTTTATTTAATACCTTTTCTACAGACTAGAAAAGGCAGTTGTTCAAACTTGCTTATTCAAAGTTGTAAATTAATTCACAAACAAGTACTTGTACGTCTTTTCTGTCGTTAACGCAAGTTACTGCCTGTAAAACACATTATTACACAGCAAGGGAAAATCTTAAAGGTTCTCGTAGACGTAGTAAGTATCTGTAAAGTTTTTATAGACCTTTATGAAAGTTTTGTAAGTATTGCATGCAGAAAGCAATATTAATTAATGTGCAAATAACACAACTCTCTCCGTCAATATTCAGTTTCAAAGAGAATTTCACGATTAGCAGAAAGTAGAAACCTCTTCACATAAAAATTATAAGTAAGTACCTACCTAGTAACAGAAGGAATCCTTTTAAATATAAACGCAAAAGTGTATGTTAGTTTGTCTTTTTTTTCACGCGTTGCTGCGTGAACAGCAACAGAATAACAGATTGACGTGAATTGTTGCATAGGTATATTTGATACCCCTGAGTGTGACATAGGTTTTTAAGCTAGAAGAAAGACCTACTAGTACAAGAAACAGCTAGTACTTTTTATTTAAAGGGAGGATTTTGGACCGATTATTCAAACTAGTAACTTACATTCTATAAAACTGAAAATATTTACTAAGAAACTAACAAAAAACTAACTCGGGCGGAACTTGAACCCGCAATCTTTGGCGTGTTGTACCATTGCTTTAGCAACTAAGCTAAGTCCTACGCCGCCTCAGTTGAAATTACGAATTTCTTTCTAAACGCCATATAGGCGTGTGGTAACATCTACCCTGGAACTGGAACCCGCGATAATTCCATGGATTCTATAAGACTGTCTGAATCTGAATTCTGAACATTTCTGACTTGATTTACCGAAGTAATAAAAAAATCTGACAAATGGCATTGCTAATGTTGTAAAAGAGTTATGCAATAACGTGAAGTGAACAGGTATTTCAAAGGGGATTAAAGTTTAGCGACTGCATCACGAAGCGGTGAACATTTCATAAAACTTTGTTCGTTATTTCGTTCCAGTGATATTCATAAAATACCTGTTATAATCCGATGGCTTTTGTTACTTGGTTTTTGTAGAATATGATTATGCAATAGTATTCCAATCCAAATGCAATGTTAGACATGCTGTGCCAGGCTGTGGTACTTCGTACAAGGGGTGGATGCTGGATGGCAAGGTGATATAACTACCATCTGAGATGGTAGAATATAAAAAGAAAGTCCAGGCAGAGTCCTAATCCTGCTCGTAATCGATATTTTCTTTTTTAATAATTTTGTCACTCTAGTATACGCAACATTGCATAAATGATTTATAAAAATGTTCATGTATAAATCAAATAATTGTTGCCAATCACAATCTTAATTATTAATAAACTAAATAAATAAGGAACATCTTTGAACATCACATCACAATAATGTAAACTTCGAAAAAGTAAATACACGTAATATTACGTTCTCATAGTAGATAAAATCACCGCTCACCATCGAGTGTCTAGTTTCTAGGCGGAAGATTTAAAGCCATTTCCTCGCTACTGCACTGCATGATAACGTTCACGAAGCCTCCGTTTATGTAACACCCCACTTATACCGTCTACATAGCTGAATAGTAGCTGCAAATAGGTTGTGGTTACTTACTATTATTTGTTTTAAATGTACCTACATAATATTGATAATACCAATGAAATATTTAATGCAAAAGGGGAGTAAAGCCGTCTCACCGTGTGTGAGAAATGGTAGGAAAATAATATTTTAATAAAATTAAAATAATATAATATGCCCAGCAGTCTTCCGGCTGATATGATGATGGTGATGATGAATATAATAATTTCTACTTATCAGAAATTGGAGTGCAGCTATAAAAAATTTTGATAAACATAAAACAGGTCGCTATAATTCCATAAAAAAATCTCGCCAAACTATCACATCACCAAAAAGCATCGGATCGGAGAAATATAAAAAATAAGGTACACGATACTGTTAAAGGCAGAGTCAACGACTATAAGGTAAACAAGACCATAAATGTCCCCTTATGTCCGTCGTAAGGGACTGAACGCACATCGGAGTATTCAGAACTCGGCCGACCGCGTACAAATTTATCGAATGCCCTTTATCTTGTTCACAAAATACAATGATAGCGTACTTTATAAATGGAGGTTTGAATCCGTGACGACTGTTCGTAAAGATGAATTTATTTGCGACTTTGTTAGCTGAAGCGTAACGAAATGGTAATATAATGCTTCTCTATTGGGAAACGATGATATTGGTTCATAATGTCTAACACTGATTCGTTTTACTGTTGCAAGCTTGCTGGTATCAGGCTAAATTGAAGTTTAATAATTTGGCTACAGCTACGAACTTCCAGTTAAAGCCTGCAAATAAGCTATTCGTAATTTCGTATCCCAGCTTGGAAGTACTTTCGAAAATGACAATGGTTCACGAATTGCTAGAACTCTTTTTTGGTAGAACAATTCGCAATTCCGCGCCAGGATTCGTAAGCGGAATATAATTTAAAAGTAGGTAAAAGTTTAACACAAAATAGTAAAAACAAAAACCTATTGAACTAGAGAAGGATATTTCATTATGCCAAATTGTTGCAGTTTTAACCCACTTGCAGCTGCGACTGTAATGGGAAGCCCAGATGTGGCCGATGACAAGCGCTTACGTAATCAGATTAAAGGAATTTGTGTCACGATGTTCGTAGACATAATAAATTTCATCAGAAAATATTGGTTTTGAATAATTAGCACTTGAATTGAGAGTTGTGTTCGAGATTATGATGAATGAATGCTTATTACATGGCGGCGATATTGCAAGTAACATAATGTATTCAGAGAAGCCAATGCATCCGTGTACCGTAATCAACCTGCTTCAGGAAGCAATACCTGCAGCAAACGAATAGATACCCTCATAGCGTGTCAATAAAATTGGCACCAACATCGATTTTAAATAAGGGAAAGGTCACAATCGATCGACCTTGTAACCCTGGTAGTAAAACGTTTATGTAAAAGATTATGACGAAGATAGCGCATCCTATTAGATGGGAAATCTGAATAGGTAAATCCTTTGACAAGAACTTGATGTTCCGAAAGATGTATTGTTGGACTTATGTAATGAAAAAACTTTTTAACGGATATAATTCGCGTTTTTATTTTGATAATACAATCCTGACGTTATATACGACATGACATATATGACGTTATATATACAATATTCATTATGTTGAGTGTTCGCGAAAGTTTGAGACTATATTATATTGGACTTATGTTTCTAAAAACATGGTTGGTTGGTTAATGGTTTTAACTAGTCTAAAATAGTTACTTCGAGCAACGATCCGACCGGCAAAGATCTTGAACAAAAAGGGTAAGCGTAGGCGTAGTGGAAAAAAGTTGCCGGCAGTTTCACGACCGACCTACCAATCAAATACCACGTTGCGGTGGAAATTTCCTTGCCCCTCCTTTGGTTCACCAAAAAACCTGAAACACGACTATTGCACGTTTGTCAAAATGTTTGCCGGCCTTCTGTAAGTCTAATTATATTCCTATAACTGTTGCTATGAGAGTTCAAGGAAGACGATCCCGTTAGTTTCTGATTTAGTTGTATCGTAATCTGACTCCTAAAATTCATTGGGAAATCACAGATTATACACAGGTGGTCATTCATGGCAAATCTACTGATATCTAACCTTGCGACGCCCACAGGAACTGATAGCATACCCCAGTTTTACCACTGAATTTCAATATCAACATTATTTTCGATAATATTATTACTAGCATTGAAACATTCACTAAAACTTTGTTTAGCCTGTATTAACACAATTTTTACATTCAGAAAACATCCGAAACGATAACCTCTGCCTTCCTCCGACATTACCAACGGTTTTAAACGAGCCCTAGGATATTTCTGAGTATTTCGAATGCTACCCAATCCCATGTACCTACATTTTTTATTTGGTTAAAAGGGTTTCTCGTTAAAATGTCTGTTTTTAGGGATCCGTACCCAAAGGGTTCCAATTGAACCCTGTTACTATCCTACGCGCCGTCTGAATGTCTGTCCTATATTTATAGAGCTCTACTCGTATGTTTTGAACCGTAATAAGTAGCCGGCTGCAATTTTCCCAGGATATAAGTAAGTAGATGTGTTATTATGGAATTATATTAAAATTATAAAAAATTAAAAAAACGTAATAATTTAAGGGGATTCCTTTCCCCATAAAAGAAACATTTATAGTTTTTGGTCTATAGTAAAAATGATTATACATACAAGCTTGAAACTTGGAGTGGTTAGTGTAAACTCTAAAATAAAACAAGAATAATAAAAAGTTAAAAACCGTTCAAGTGCGTAAGTATTGGACGCGTGCCATTGTGTGATGGTACGGAACCCTCGGTGCACGAGTCCGACTCGCACGTAGTTTAACTTCAGATACGATACGTACAAAAAAGGTATTCTACGTCCAAAAATGTATTCTATCTACCTTAGCATTTTTACATATTATAAAAGCATTCATAATGTATTTCTATCTGTAAATATTTATATTATGTTCTAACTATGGTAGAAGGTTAACTTGATAAATTAATTCATATTTTTGTCACTTTTATCTGCGACCTGCTATTAGAATTCCCATTACTACTTAATTTACTTATTGATTTTTACAAAAAAGTTTTGTTTAATATTTTTATCCAGTTCGATCGCAGCGCGCTACCATCGTTTACGATAATATTTATATCGTCACGTGTAGCTACCATTACAAGTACTGTAGGTACTCTTATTTTATACACGGTTTCACGAATCTATCACATGATGATGATGATGATGAATCTATCACACCTGTGATAAAACAGCGATCGAGTTCACACCCACATAGAATAAGTTTAATTCAATCCTATTGTATTACTCATCAATTAAAGCTTCGCATCTCATTGGTCAGAGGTTATTGAGCCTTCGTGTGTATCTTGAATAGAACTAGAACATAGCATTTAAAATTTTATACTGCGTATTTTTAGGGATCCTTAATCCAAAAGGTCGGAACTCTATTTCCACAGATAATATATAATATCTATGTGTTATAAATAAAATATGTTCTATTTAAGCCTACACCTTTTTTCTGGTTGCCCGGTCGGGCTCTATCTGTCACTTCTTTTTAATCGTAATAGCTAACCATTTATTTTTTTAGGATACCGTGTATATTACTATGGCCTCTTTTATGGCAATTAAAAGATCCTTAAAACCCAAAGGAATAAGTAGGAAAGTTTTATTGCGAGAGTCTGACTGGCACTTGATCGAATTTTTTCATCAGTATGCAGAACATTTTATCATTGAAATATAATAACGCTTATGGTAACATAGACATTTTAAAATTTAGTTTGGTATTGAAGTCTAACAAGTCCAATTGAAGCTATTTAATTTACCAGATTTGACTAGATTGAACATAAGGAGGTTACCTTCGTCTAGAAATAGACCTCCTCGACACACAAACATTTACTTAACTAAATATTTCGACCTTTTGACGAAAGTTAATTTTCCCACCACAAATACTTTATTTGGTTTTAAATTACAAACGGGCAATAAACAGAGGTTTACGGCTATGCGACCATATCATCACGTACCTTTATTATTTAAGTTATTCGTTTGCGTGGGAAAGCTAACTAACATAAATAATGCACTTTCCATTTCTTTCAAAAACAAACAATAAAAGGTCTTCGTAATATTTTTATGTGTGACTTGCTTGCCCATTAAATGAGGAATGATTAATTTCCCGCACTTTTTTTCGTAACTTAGCGTATATTTCAAAACCGTCTCAAGTCAATCGTTGGCTCTTGAACCCGCGATCATAGCATTTGTGACATTTGGCAATAGATTTGTCTAATATTGCCAAATCCATTTTCCTAATATTGGGACTAATTTTTTTTTTAAATTGCAGGACTGAGACAGAAAAATCGGGACGCAAAAAAAATGCAATAACATGGTTACAATTCTTTTATACAAAATTACAGACTTAACTAAGATCATTACTACTCAACCCTACCTGGGTTGGTTGTTTTTTTAAGTGGGGGGTACCCACCACGCCAGATCGACTGGTTAAATGAAAAACGGGGCTTATGGCGACCCGATCAGCATTGGCAGCACGTGTTCTGAGAAGGGTGAAAAGCGGGGCATTTGGCAACAGTGTCGAAATATCGGAAACTTCTTTCAAACGGAAATCGTAGAGGATATCCCGAAGTGTATATTTAAGTGCAGTTAAACAGAATGACTTCATGACGTCTTGCGGTATAGGTACATTCGTGAATGTACATACATATATAATTAATAAGAAATGATCTATCGATATTAAGTTCGTGGTCCCAGATGGAATTTGTGTCACGGCAAACAAAGATGGCGGACCGCAAAAATGTTACACCAACACGAGAATGCATAATGGACAAAACTTAGGAAGCCATTGTAAAACCACACCAACCAACAATTGACTAAAATGCACATTAGAAAGTTTTAAATTACTAGATTAGACCCGAAATTGTTGCGGTTTGGATTGAGCAAACATTAAGTAGACTTTTTTTAGCAGGTTGATTGTCTTGTGATCTTTTTATACAATAACGAGATTTATCCGATACGACCGAAGAGAAATAATAGGCGCAGGAAGGACGGCATAGCATAGATACATAATATACGGACATAATTCGCGAAAAGTCAGCTGCGCGTGCCTTAAATTCGAACCTGACCTGAGAACCAATCTACGGTAATACCGCTTAGGCTTTCACTGCTCAAAAAAAAAAAACTAAGTGATTACTGTCATTAGAACCTCACTCCAAAGAAGCACCTTCTAGTCTTACACACAAACAACTTTGTTTTACAAATGTTCCGACAGATAAACACACTCTTGGCATGTTTTTTGGCTTCAAACATGTCGTAACAATGTAGATAAAGCAGATAGTATGCATGTAGATTAAACAAATACATTGAATTAGACAATTAATTTGCAATTGACCTTGTTCTTGTTAAGATCTCGCAACAGTCCAACAGATGATTGTTGATTGTTTTACATCTAATTCTAAACCCACAAAGAAATCGTTGCTTGCGATAGCATTGTAATGTGGTACGATTGTAATAAACATTTTACGATGAAGCGTTAATCTTTTAATTTATTTTCGGCTCGACTCCAGTAGAATTCTTGTGGTAAAGAAATAAATAGATTAATTGGCTGGGATTAGGTTTGATTTTAGGATAACAGCAGTTGCGAAATTTTGAGCTAGAATCAATAATAAATGCCGTGACAATTTTGTATTTGGAGTTGATATTTTAATAATTTCTTGGCATACTATAGGACCATTTACATAAAAGACAGATGTGACATCAAAATATGAACATAAAACCCTTTATACCTGAACACATAACATTTCTAAACGGCGAATGTTTACAGGCAAAATCCCAACGTATTTGATGACACAGCAAACATTTATCATCATTATTATTCCCACAATAATGCTGTTAATTTAAATTACTGAAGTTTAGCGAACGAGGTCAAATAGCTTTATTTTAAACAATATAGATCTAGGCACTAAATGCCAGTGCAAAACTTTAAAATATTAATTAGCAACTTCGTAGTGTTTGGTCAAATTCCTACAAATTCCTATTGAAGATGTTTCATACGCAATAACTGTGGAACGGATTTGGATAAAACTTGGAGCACAGATAAACCATATTCCGGATTAACATATAGGTATGATACTTTTTATCCTGGTACAACCGCCGCCTGCAAGCCGCGGGCAGTAGCTACTAAGAAATTAGGATTCTGGTGATTTTACAAACTGGAAAGGACATGAAGACCTTAAATTCAACGTCACTGTCAACACAATATCGTAGGAAATCTGCCGTTTTCCCATTCTATAAGTCTTCTAAAACCAAGCCAAGGATTATGTACATTGCATGTCGCTTTAGCACATGTGTTGGGGTGAATAAACTTTACTGTGAGCGTCCCCTGAAGCTCGTTCAGTCTTTGTAAACGTCACTTGTTTAAACACATCTAGCCAGAGTAGCCAAGGTTGACTCTTCCTTTGTCACTCTAGCTCTATATTATTTTGAGACTTAATACTCAGTAGTAGTATTTAAAACAGCCTACCATTTTTGTATTACAGAGTACTACCAAGCATTTTGCAAATCTCCACAAATACGACAAATCCTCTCGCATTTATTTAGACGGCGCCGTTTTCACTTTGATATCGTATAGCAATCAGTCATAATTATTTTAATATTATGACTTCCTTTTTAGACAGCTTTTGAGATAAAATTTAAGTTCGCCGTATATCTCGCAAAATTTACGCACCAAATTAATTTTTTTCTTTGGGGCCAAAACAAAGTGGCCAATTCTTATTTAGTCCAAAGCGATGCTAACGGAGCAAGGCTTAAAGAAAGTTAAGTTTATAAAAAACTTAATAAACTTAACTTCCTGCTGCTTTCCGGACATTACTGTTTCCTTTCTGACTAAAGTACTCCTCATAATGTGGGAAAGTGAAAATGTCCTCCTGAAAGAATTTCGGTCACTACAGCTAATCTCGACAGAGATTAAAAAGATTAAAGTGCACAAATGTGTACGCAATCACTGTTAATAACTTTCATAGTCCGATGGGTCCAATGGGTTGGCTACCTAACACGACCGGAGAAAGATCAAGCCGATCGACATTGATAAGAGAAGATGCCGAAATCAGCGGTGAGCGCCTTTGGCTTCGAACCAGAGACCTTTAACTTGCCATCAATACACTCTCGGCTATGTTGGCAGTAATTCTTCACTCAATACCTCAACCTTGTTAGTATCGTGTCAGTGGGCTAGTACACGCCATCGTGTCTAAAGTCATCCCCAGAACGGAATTCTTTGTGTCACAAATAAGATTCGAGATTATGATATGACTAGACCAATCGCTAATTATAATGACAACGATCCGTCTCACAATTTCATGTTGACAATGGAGAATGTTGGGAAGGTACAGGGCAGAAATTCACATTTAATTAACTGTTGTCTATTTTATAAATTGCAGAATTACTGTAATTTACATACATTGACTGAAAAAGGGCGGAAAAGAACTTTTCAAAATTTTTCATCATCATCAGTCTGTATTAGTCCACTGCTGAACATAGGCCTCTCCCAATGCGCGCCACTATAGTGCGCTCAAAACGTTTACTCAACAAATATTTTTAACGTTATCCTTGTATTAATATTAAATTAAATAAGTACGTTACCAAAATAACGAATACAACATCCTCACATTGTTAATAAAATGTAATAATACAAGGATAAGTTAGCATTATTACATCATTAACCAATTTAAACAATAAATACATTCTGGAGAACCAGCAGTTAATAGCTGTCAAGTAAATCTTGAATAGTAGGGCCAAGCTGAGGTAGCATAGACGATAGAGACAAATATATTAGTCTACGATCGTTGTATTTAACATCAAACTCGTGCTAGGGTTTCTGAGGTTATGTCATCCGCTTACCATAATGCTGGTCGTATAATAAGTTAATAGTATTAAAAAAAATGTGTAACTTAATTGGTTCAACAATTTTTTGCATCTATATTAGCAGCCTATTAGCATTTTGATTACTATTTGAATAATCACTCAAAACGATGAAGGAAAACATCGTGATGAAAACACTATGGTGTGTAAAGTCACGTCAGAGAACTAGTCTGTTTCAACTATGATTCATGACACTAATTGTTTACTAACTAATTGTTCATCAAACGAAGGATATATTACACTTTTAAAATCATAGTAAGACACTGTAGGTGCTACAGGTGTCGAATATTCTGAGCACAGGACACGGGTTTCCAAGATACTGTTAAGTACGTCCGGGGAATACGTAACATTTATTTCTTCATAAGGACAATAATTATGCACAGCCGACATCCGGGATGAGGGGGACCACTGCAGCGTTGTACACATTTAAATTAGCTAGGTCGATGATATGGCCATGTGAAGAGTTATAATGTCGCAACGAAACGCTAGAAAAAATGACAAATTAGAAAAAGAGCTTACTAATATTAGAGTCCTAGAGGAGCTAATCTGACCAATTGGAATATTTGTTATTTGATTTTCTGATATCTCTTGAGAAAGTCACGACACCTAATTTCCGTGTGTCATAGATGACCCTTCCTTTTTCTATGTATAAGAAGATTTCAATTTGCTCTAACGGATATAATCTTGTTCTTAATTCAGAAGTGACCTTATTCCGACTTCGTCAATTCATCTCCAGTCTCAAAGAAAAACAGAGAAACAATTATATTGAAAAAATGACAGAGATATCGTTGTTATTGGAGTGTAATTTGTAGATAGATTCCGACCAGATTGTAAATTGTTGGCTAGCCTTAAGCAGTCATACAACAGCAATCGCTGAAGCCGATACGCATACTAATTGGTTACCGTACAGAATTGTTCAGCGTAAATACGGGCTTAGACGGAAACTCAAGCGCTTAATCGACTTTAAAAAAATTGGTTGAAAATACATACTAAGGGTTACAGAACCCTATTCTCCCTTCGATACAAAACAACCCCATCTAATGAAATGATAAACGCTTGAACTTACGCCCTATTTATGATTAAAATTGGGGAAATCCAATGAGTTGTATATAAAATACATGTTGTTTTTTAACTTCCGACAGAAACAGGGTGTGTCTGAATGTTTTGTGTGTCATTAATGTTTTAATTCGGGTGTGGTTATCAAGACAGCGCAGGATGATTCATTTGGTACGAATGATTAAAAAACATAAATATTCATTGATTAATATTAGTACTGAAACTATATTACCTCTATAGATAGAATGCAGAGATACGAGACTATACATAATTTTTATGATATGGAGACAACTTAATATTAAAATTAACATTTTAAGCGCCAAACACTGTCTTCCATAGAAGACAAAAAATTTCGTGCCCCACACGCCACAATATACATTCAAAGACGTGGCGCATGGGACACAATTTTTTTCTCTTAGAGCTACAAAATTGGCGTTAAAATAATTAAATACAAAGAAAAAAATAATGTCTGAAGAATAACAAGTATTGTATCATCATCAGTTTTTCTAAGATACTTATAAAACCTCGTATTAAGTACCTAAGTCTCTTAAGGAGTTTTGTCAACAATTAGGTAATTATTAAACTTATCAAATTTTATGGATAGCCTTTAAATTGTAATAAATCTGGTCATACAGTAGTACTGCTATGACCAACATAGGTTATTCAAAACAGCCGGCACTTCGCACGACTGCTTATTTATGTTCCTCTACAGGAACCCATTTTTTGAGACAATCCATTAAGCGAGACAATAGGCCGACATTATTTTAACCGTAAGTACTAGCAGGTTGGAGTGGCTTAAGTCTATTCCCACAATGGTATTGGATATATGAAAAGTCGAATCTCGACCACGATGGTGACCTCTAATAATCGTTAAACATAACTTAACATAAACTCACGCCTGTATTTCACAGAGGGGGTAGGCAAAGGTGTATGCAGTACACCCACGTTTCGCCGGCTATTGGCATTAACCGGGCTCAATTCCAGACTCCGTGCTGCTACTGAGAATTTTCTAATGGAAACACCCAATATCACTTTGCCTAACCCGGGAATCGGACCCAAGACCACGTGCACTATACCAATGAAGCAGTTATAGTTAAATGGGAGTAAATATTATGTTCTAACACATTTATCTACACAATACATATCGATTAAACGCTCACCTCGGTTGCGTTGTTATGACATAATATGTTAACTGCAGAGGGATGCTTGTTTTTTAAATGAAAGCCTACATTATCTATTTATACTACTCTACAATTTCCAATCGCATAATACGGACATAATGTTTATAATAGGGATGCATCTGCGACCGATTCCTATACTTAGCGATATTTTAATTTTTCCGATATATCGGAATGGGCGGTATAAATTTACTCAGACATGAATACATTAACATTTTTGTGCTTTAACCTTCCAAATAAAATAAAAACAAAATCGGTCCATTCGTTTAGGAGCTGCGACGCCACAGATACACAGACAAGCCAAACTTATAACACCCCGCTTTTTGCGTCGAAGATTAAAAACCCAAGATTTAGACATTATCATCAAACTTGCATTTCTGAACATAAATTATTAATTCCAAATTTCTGGAAATTACTTAGATACTTTACTTTAAATCCGATTACTCTGCTATACTTTTTATTTATTTATCTGCTATATTGTAAGTCGGCTATATTAACGTACACGTGTGTTGCATTTACACCTATGAAATAAACTAAGTGTATTGGTTTCGTATCGGCAAAAGCCCGTATCGAAGCATTCCTAATTGATAACAATAATATAGTCATAGGCAACTGCAACGCAAGTCTCGCGTGTTACAATTCCTTAACACGTCCTAAATAACCGTTCGACGAAGACTATCTGCTGTGCGTATATGCATAATTTCTATAAAATTGTATGCGTATGTGCATAGTTTCCACAAATTGTATGCGTGAACGCAGTACAGCAGGCCAATATCTGTCCACGCATCGCAAACTCTTAAACATTCTTGAATAATTTAGAAGACAATTTCCTCAATTTTTTTCTCTTAGAGAATTTATTACTACTTTTTGGTAACATAATGTTAACGCTAATCTAATATCAGTGTCGTCAAAGAGATTACCTAAGTGCCGAAACTCCCCTGAGTGAATTCATAAAGGGCATTTTTGATAGGTGCTCTGAAACCATTACGGCAATTATCCTGAAGTGCCATTTACCATATTAAACAAGACATAATGTTAGCATCTACTCTGCTGAAAGGTTATAATGTATCTCTAGTAACAGGTGGCTAGTGTTGCCACTGTGAGTAGAACCTTTACAGCAGTCGCGCTTAAGACTTCTATATTAGCTATCGGTACAGTCTACACATGTTAAAACCATATTAATCTATTATTAGGAGGTATTCGAAAACATTTCATGTTTGATCTAAGCACGAAGTACTTTGGAATTGGGTCAGTAAATTAACAATTCATGGTAGTGAGGAGTCCGGTTCAAGTCTCAAAGAAAAGTAAATTCCGAATCCGATACATCTCTGAAATGGATCTTATTCTGAATAGTAGATTCCAGAAGATTGATTTCGTATTGTATATCGATATCCAATTGGAATATCAGTTGAATGAACGCGTTCGAGGTCTCGTACTTATGTACTATAATATCGCTATTTGAATGGTTACTAATCAAATCATTGTATCCGAGATTCAATTGTTAGCTAGTAAACATGAATCGAAACAGTGTAATTTTTTTGAATAGAATAGAATATTCTTTATTGTACACCATTGAAATTACATAAGGAGTCTTATCACTTAAATTAGAGGTATAATGGGCGGTCTTATCGCTAAAAGCGATATCTTCCAGACAACCTTTGGATGGACAAGAGAGATTTGAAAAAAATTAGGGTAGTCGGAGGTTTGACTTATGATTCATTACAAGACTTGATCGTAACTAAGATTTTTATATGAGCCGCGTACATTTCTTTTGAGGAACAATCGAAATCGCACATAAAAATCGAATTACGATGTCGTTAAAGCAGATTTTCGAGTCGTTTTGTAACTTCAAAAAGGAGGCCAGTGACCCTAAATCACAAGACATCAGATAACTCGAAATGTAGTAACGTAAGTCATGCGAAAACCAATCTCATGCCCGTCGGCTGATCTCGGGTAAAGTTACTTTCCTGAATTCGGGGGATGCATTTTTAACGCTCAGTTAGACGGGTAGCGACTTAAGAGGGCTACGGAAATTCCGAACGGAATGGTCGGAAAAAACAAGTTGTTTTTAGCAAATATTTTCTTGGTTTTCCTTTCATACTTACAATGAATTTTTAATGAGTCGTTTAAAAATTCGCCCAATACAACAATGTGTATATTCCAATTGAATTATCTATATCACGCCAAAATTGACAGTCACGAATTCGAATTCTCAAACTTGACATCGAAAAAACCACAAATTCAACCTTTGCAACCAATCCTTATCCTCCAATAAACCTTCCAATAACGCAAATCGGTAATTGGCAGTTCATTCACAGATATGATTACACTGACTGATCAAATTATGTCTACAAATCAAGTCGGTAGCTAATGTATTACACGTCACCATGTACAAATATGTTAACTTACATCAACAAGACACCGCCAGCACACAGGAACCATTCCACACTGTTGGATCACTTCAACAATCCTACCACACAGTTGCTTATCTAACGGCACGCACACATAACCTGAAACAATGGACAAATTGTGTTAAACAATTGAACAACACGTGGTAAACACATTCCACATTCAGTGGAAGATATTGAGGAATTTATACCAGTCTGAAAGCTTCCACTAATAGTACATGACCTCCTAAACCTATAATTCATACTCTCGCAAGCGCAACAGAGATGTCAATATCAATCCTCTAGGCATCTCTTTTCTTTCCCGAAAAAGAACAGCTGTGCTGTTTTTGGTAAGAATATTAAATGTTATTCTACGAAATTATATTGTTATCGTACTCAAAACCTTTTATAACTCAAGAGGCGTTCTTTCATACGCCTACAGTTCGTTGATGATAGTAATGAATCATCTTTGAGGCTAAACCTGAATTCAAAGCGTTTAGGTAGTAATAGCTAGAAACTCAAATCTACCTAAATAGTATTTTATAAACTATAACTGAACTAACAATAAGTAAATGTAATTAAAATAATCTCTAAAACAGATTAGCATAAAATACTAATAGTCCAGTCATTTGGTAGTTTTACCTGGAAAGTTTTTAGGGAGTCATGAAAATTGGTATCTTTATAGATTTTGATGTGCTCTTTCCGAATTTCGACTTTGCCACCTCGTAACTTTTGCGCATACGCCGCCATCTTGGAAAAATGGTGCCAAATTGCAGTTTTTCGACAATATCTCATTTCCTACTCATTTTACGATAAAAATACTTTAGACAACATTAAAGCTGAGAAAATTTCCTACAATTTATGCCTTAACATTATTTTTCTACAATCAATAGTTTTGGCGTACGAGCGCCGCAAAATGTACTAATTAATTTCAACTTGTCGCTTGCAATTTGCATCCAGCGGTTACCTACGACTCTAATGATGTCGTCGGTCTACCTGGTGGGGGCTTAATCGGTTATCGGTTAGGCCTACCCCACCATAGAGTATAATAGCACCCACTTATAACATCCCAAGGGTGACATAGAAAGCGACTAAGGGAACAACTGCAACAACTACTCTGCGATCCCCAAGATCCCCTGCCCCAAGCGTTGGGAGAGACTTTTTTTTTTTTTTTGCAAATAGTCTACGGCCCCAAGTAGCAGTGTCGTAAAAAAAACGCGCCGTGTACCGTTAGTTATAAATTTAAAAAAAATGGAAATACGTTTTTAGCCTAAACGCATGGTTAAGTACACTTTGCGGCGCTCGTATGGCAAAACGATTGATCGTAGAAAAAAATTGTTTAGGCATAAATTGTAGGAAATTTTCTCAGCTTTAATGTTGTCTAAAGTATTTTTATCGTAAAATGAGTAGGAAATGAGATATTGTCGAAAAACTGCAATTTGGCGCCATTTTTCCAAGATGGCGGCGTATGCGCAAAAGTTACGAGGTGGCAAAGTCAAAATTCGGAAAGAGCACATCAAAATCTATAAAGATACCAATTTTCAAGACTCCCTAAAAACTTTCCAGGTAAACCCCTTTTTTCGTACCAAATGACTGGGGTATAAACCCTCTATAACAATTAGTTTCAAACCGAATAATGAAATTTAATATTAAAGTAAGCACAAAATACATTTACAACGTAAATTGGATAGCAAATTATGTATGTATTCTGCTAACAATTTCTTTAATAAAAAGCAATCAATATTAAGTTGAAAATCAATCACGACCTCTACTCGATTTAAGAAACATGAAGGACTTTCGATTCCGAGAACGATCGATGGAGCGGAAAAGATGTTACTGAGAAATTATTAAAAAGAGATATTCTTACTTTTTAAGCTTGGTATATAAGTGGAACAATCAGATGAAGTTGCGAGGGTTTGGTGTCATTTAGTCCGTACATTTCCACTGCTCTGGGCGAGTTAACACCTACAAATAAGGCGTGTATAAATAGACATAATAAAGATATTGACAAAGAGGTAGGTAAAGGCATATTACACTACATGGTAAGATGACGCTGCCAATTGGACATTATCTCTTTTCTTTAAAGAAATCAGCTAAGTCAAATAGTCAACTTTAAAGATTTGTCTCTCAACAAATAAATATAAATCAAATAAGAATTTAATTTTAAAAAACCCTAACACAAAAAAGCATACTTTTTTGCTCAGAACACTACATCAAGTCACCTTTCAAAGAAAAAAACTAAATCAAAATCGGTTCATCGGTTTGTGAGCTCCACCACAGACAGAAACACCCCTGTTTTAATGGGGGGTTAAAAATGTGAGCCCTGTGCCGCAAAATATATTTAGAAATTGAAAAACCTACTTAGCACGTAGCCAAATTGAACGAGAATGAAATTAAATTGTACGTGTATTTTTTCTGTTTCATTCGATTTCTGTCTAATGCTCTAGTATATTCAGCCTTTACGAGGACATTCGCGCGTATTAGCGAAGGATAATGCAATACGTAAACGAATTTCTGTAAATTCCAGAAACGCGCTTCGCTAAATATATTTCAATTCTCTCAGCGAATGGAAAATATTGTTGACGTTATCTGGCAGGCATTATTAAAGCAAATTGTGATGCATATTTAAACACCCCGTAGGTGTCATTAAAGGTGATTATTTTAGATTGGTGGGCAGTTGTTCCCACCTGCGCATTGTAACAAATTTATATTTATGGACCAGTCATTGAATAATTTCATTGAAAATATGAGCACATACATTTTACCACGGTTATATTAACTCGTTTTACTTGTCTAACTTGATTGATTTTTAACTAAAATCTCCCAATGGGAAACTTGATAAATAAAATTCCTTTATTTACACACAATAATCCAAAAACTTTTAATTTTACTTCGCTTAAGTTAATATTTCATTGTCATCTAGTTCGAGCTGTTCGTTTGTTTTTAAAAAACCTGTGTTTTTTTTTTAATCTTTGACCATTTTTATTAAAAGCGTAGCTCTTTATGAGAAAGTATCTTTCGCAAAATCTTTTAATTTTCCAAAAAACAAATATAAGTACGCGTCGAATTGTAAACACCTTCCTTTTTCGTACGTTAAAAATCAATCCATATTTGTTGCTGTGAACTTGTGACAGACATAATCCAATAAAGAATAAGTATTTAGTCAACATTGTCTTTCGCGACACGTGTCGTTCTTAAAATAGGTCTCATTAACCAACAATAGTAAGTAGTTCGTAGTGTAAGAATATTCATATGAAAGGAGAGAGCGAAACCATCTAAGGGCAGTCCTTACAAGTTAAACGTTCAACTTTGTTGTGATTAAATTTAGTTAACATAGGGATAACTGTCGGTTCTGTTTAACGTTTACACTTCAGTTACTCGCGGCAATATATTTATCATTTAAATGTTTCCACACTTTGAACGACTTCAAGAATAGCACTAAATAAATATACTTTTAGGGCGGTCAACTTCTGAACTTTTGTTGTGTGTAAGAAGTCAATTTGATTATTATTGAAGAACTTTTCAATCGTCAATTTGAATAGACTGCACCCACACCCCGCCTAGTGCTTTACCGCTTCCTAGTTCTATTGCTGAAAAAGAAGAAGCAGCGCAACCAATTCCCCAGCAGTACGGTGTTAATTTACGCTTATAGCCGACTAAAAGCTTCTAGAACTCCTATAAGTATTTAATATTCCAGAATTTTCCGTAACTTTCGTATTCATCTTCAAGCATTTTACTTAATTCAGACAATGTAAGAAATACTGTCGAGTTCACTACAGTAAATAGCACCTGTGTAGGTTTTATGCAAGTCGATATTTTTTTTCAATCAAAATGCTTAAGTATGGCCCCCGTCCATAGTACGAACAGAAATATTTTATTTTATTGATTTTAAGAAGGCTTACAAACTAATTACATTATCGTAGTTAATCATTTAGGTAAACCAGTTGCTAATAGCAAGCCTCTACAGATAGGTTAAAAGATACTTTCTGTGGCGATCTAAAATCTTTGATTCAAAATTCATGTTTAATTGTTCTAGAATTAAATGTCTGCTACACGAAACTTGTTTTAAACTATGATCAAAATTGAGTTTTGTTTTAGAACATGGACTTAAGGTATCAGGTGTAGTTTGCCAATCTCGTAAAAAAAGAAAGGGGTCCCCATAAAATCCTTCGATATGTCTCAATAATGTGTGTATAGCATTTATCTTCGTAATTATCGTTGCGTAATACTGAAGTCACGGAACGGATTTAACGGAGTTAAAATATTATCAATTTAATCCAACCATCACTATCTGCTAAACAATGAAATCTGACCAGTAAATGTCCGATATTATAAATAATCGCACACCTGTCAAGGTCATCTAATATGTTCTTACCACTAATTAGTAATAATCTTCCCACGTGCTTCGGCACTTGTCACTAAATACAATAAATGAAACCATACATACTTTACATGGAAGGTCAACTCAAACAGTAAAGGGTCTTTTTTTTTTGCTGTCATGTCATAGGTATCTGGGATGTCAAATAAAAGAAGATTTTTTAAAAGTTTATACCTATGTAGTACAAAAGTTATTCACTTAGAGGGTTCGGTGTACCTAAATGTTAATGACTTAGCAACCCAATCCATTATTATCTTAACGAAAAACTACATGTTTCAAGATATTTAGTAATTTTTTCGTCGCAAGGTTTAAGTTTTTTTAAGTGCTAAGCACGCACGCCACTGCTTATTTTAACATAAAGTTAGTGACTTGATCATCTAACGACTTTTTTTCAAATACAAAGTCTTTTAGACAATATAAATTACAACAGAAACCTTGTATCTTTCCGCATACCATAATGCTAGGACAGGCGACAATCACGACTCGCGTCAAATGTTATTAACGCATGTTACTATGCTGTATGTGTCACTCACTGACGTTTAACAAAACGCACGACAACAGCACTAAACGCAAGTTGGCACGTTATTTAGTTATTTTTATGATCGTGAAGGGCTTAGCAGCAGTTTTAATTACGATGCACAATTCCCGCAATTCATTATTAAACGCTGATTCACAGCGTATGATAATGAATTGTGTAGCGGAAAGGACGTAAAAAGGAACATTTAGAGTGATTCACCAATCACCAGTGCGCCCGTAACTAGTCTGAATTTTGGTCATAGGTACCCAAACCAATGAGGAAAACAAAAAAACTACTAATACATCGGTGGTAAACGAATACATCGGTAAAATTAGTTCGAGCAATAATTTGCCTAAAAGAACTCCAAAAAGTTTGACATCTCATCAAAAATGTAAATATTGTAATAAGAATCAGTTAATACTTATGAGAGCCTAGAAATAAAGTAAGGCTAAAATACCTACTAAGAATATAATACTATTACTTGGTAAAGCTTTGAGAAGACTACATAGATAAGATAGTGATATTGACAGATAGACCAAGTTATGTATGAACCGAAATTCTAAGCTCTATGGGAGTTCCTATTTTCTTTCTAAATTTTCTAAGCTCGGCTTAATGTCCTACTGCTCAAATGCTCGTAGCCTGTGTTATGAGTTATGAGCAATGCGCAAATGCTCGCTGTTAGGACGCACGTTTTTAAAGGTAAGTAAATCGATATTTCGCAAAGCATTGGTGGCGTGTCTTCGACCATTTAACGGTAAAGGCGACACAGCCTTGAAATAGAACTTTCCCACGTTTCGTGAACTCAATGTCAATGGCCTAAAAAGTATTCTAGTTTTTATAGCTAAAATAAATATAAAGGAATACTTAGAAGAAAATATTGCCATATACTTTTTAATACTAAATTAGCAAGTTTTGTTTCCTACAGGGCGAAGGAAGCTTCTCTTACAATCTAATCTAGCAACACATCGATTCCTTATACGGGGCAGATTATATAAATTTTACACACAAACAGAGTAAAAAGCAACCAAGAGATGGATAAAGGATTGTATTTTATATACCTACCACGCAAGCCGTGGGCATCACAGAATAATAGAAAAATATGCTTAGCTTTTAGAAACATAAACTAAAGTTGATCTTTTACTAAGCTTCCATTATTTCACTGGGATACACTCAAGAATGTAATCATAAATCAAGTTTAATATTATATCCAAGTCAGTAGACTGTTAAATTGAAGCCTTTCAAGTGTCTGATCACGTAAGAGAGGTTTATAACTTGGTTTTGACAAAGAATAGCCATTTTCTTGCCTAGATTTTTGTATTTAAGGCACTTTTTTTAAATGGCTAGAGGTTATTCATACCAATATGGTTTAATAAAAAATATTCAAGTTACACTCAAGTTACTGTTATCTAGCTAATATCTATTAAAAAGGTAGTAGCTTTAAGAAAGTTCGACGTTCTAAGCGGTTAAAAATTGACAATATTTTTTTCCTTTTTTTTTTAAACATTGTAGGCGAATTGTAACTTTCTCTTCTATTGAAACGTTATTTTTACCAAAACCCAAGCACTTTCTTTAGATCCAATTAAAAAAACAAGTTCTTTATTCAAAATTAAATACTGGCAGCCACAGATGTAAAGTGACATCAACGACTTCATAGTTCAATATCTCATAGTCATGAGGTGTGTCCACTATGATCTTGGAATAATAAGTAGTTTCCTGTGTCCCCATTGTCAAAGAATTAAAAAAAAATACAAGTATTTAATACATCCGACAGTTCTTCTAAAAAAATTATAACAACATCTAACTTATAAAATATTTTTTGTATCCATGTCGGCACGTAGCTTTGGATTTCCTATTGTGTATCATTCCTCAATTTTAAGAAATTAACTGCCGAAGCTACTAATAAATATTTGAACTTTTTAATGACTAAATCAAATACTGTAAAAGTATTACCTTTCAATCATGAAACCGACGCCAAAAAATCCAAACACAAAAATTCCACTTTCAAAGACACTATTCACAAATCAAAACACCGATTCACCAAACACTACACAAAAATCCGACATTCCAGTATCCCTTCTCCGAACCGCACGCGCAGTGGTCTGTGAGCGCGGTAATCTGCGCAAGAGCATGCAAGCTTCCGTCCGTAACGCACACCCACCACAAGCGAACTGAGCAATGTACGAGCGAGCGAGGTAGCGGACCGCGATTGAAATAATGCAGTGCCACCAATAAGTTGATGATGATAAATAATAAAAAAAAAGTGAAACTAGAATTTAAATTAGGTAAGAAGCATATCTGGATGAAGATGGCATATGAAACTTGAAGTCTAGCGGTAGATGTGGAACTAATATACCGAGATGAAATGATCAGCTGGTACAATAAACTGATTTATCATGAACAAGTATATGAAACAAGGATCGGATAGCTTAAGAAATAACTGCAGTGATCACTTAAAAAAAAGCTTCAAGCTTTACGACGTTGAATTTACTATGTTTGATAAATTGCTAGGTTCGAGATTACTAGGTTTTTATCTAAAAAAGATAATGACAGTTATTTCTCTGAAATGGAATAATGTTTGGTAAAGGGTGCTGGTTCGGC
Source organism: Protodeltote pygarga (assembly GCA_936450705.2). Lineage (NCBI taxonomy): Eukaryota > Metazoa > Arthropoda > Insecta > Lepidoptera > Noctuidae > Protodeltote > Protodeltote pygarga. Next base: position 4,010,751 of record OW388249.2, on the reverse strand, counting down.
CCCTAACATTGGAACAAACGGTGGGTGTCCGATTTTACATCTGTCTACACTTACAGCAATAAGCGAAGCGTAAAAAACATGTTTTTAGCTACCGGGCATGGGTTCCTGCATGTATCATTATCGTAATAGTGTCTTTTATAAAAAAACTCTTTACTACATAATATCATGTTAATTCTTGTCAAGTAGAGCAGTATCTGCCAAAACGAAATAGAATCTTTGGAAAATAGTCACCATCTAAGAAGAAATATTAAGCAGTATTTCATTCTCATTTTGACGATTTTGTCTTTAGCCAATTGTAGGGATCGAAGAAGTTATATTGTACCTACATTTACAGGTCCAAACGCTTGTTACTTGCAACAAATTCCGCGTATCGGTTGCCATCCGCCACAGCCATACCGTCGCGCATGAGTAACGAGGTCCCACCACAATATAAATAGTTCCAGAAGATTTAGCACCATGAAAGAGAATCACAGGATGCTTATAAAACAATGTGGTTGAAGCCTTGAAGTCGTTATGGAAACTCATCAGGCGAACTTACGATGGAAGGTAAATAGATGTGAAACTTAGAAAAGATTCATCTATTGGCAAGGCTAGTTATGCGATCCTTCAATTGATAAGAATTATCACATATATGACATGGCACAATGAATTATCGTCAGACATATCTCAATCTACTTCAGTCGCAGATTCCACGAACATGGCTACTTCTATTGACAGTTCAAACATTCTTTGATTGAACGAAGTGGACCCTCGGTAAATATGTGATTAGTGGCATGTGAACACGTACGACACAGAACTAACAATGATATGCTCATCGCGTACAGATTTAGAAGATGGTTTCACGGATAAGCCTACGCTATGTTCACTATTCAGGTAATTTAGTTTATTTTTTTGAAGGCTAGAGAATGAACATAAATGGAGTAGCCTCGTCTAGTCATAGATCTGCATGTGCTCTGACATTTCCCAACAATTTATGTCCTTCTGCAGGGCAAAGGCGTCTTACGCTCATAACACTCCAAGCGGTTTAAGTCTTTTAAAACCCAGTCTTTGCAAAAGGAGTTAAGTTTGTCCCAACATCTGTTAGCGACCTAATTTATACACGGTTGATCTAGTGGTAGCAAGCGCGACTGCTAAGCACTGGTAAGTCCTGGGTTTGATCCCCGGGTCCAACAATATTATTGGATTTTTGCCATTAGAAAATTCTCAGTAGCAGCACAGAGTCTGGTATTGAGAATAGGCCCTGTTACATGGGACTTATAACATAACCGGCGAAACGTGGGTGTACTGCCTACCACCTCTGTGGAAAACATGCGTGAGGTTATGTTATGTTCAAACATGGTAATCGTACACATCAAATTGAAAATTAGATCATCTTCTACCGCAATTGTTCCGCCAAGCGTGAACAACCGAACTGTATGGTCAACGGCGCATGAGTGGATGCCATTATGCACCGTGACAATATGATTAGAAGATCTATTTTCTTATAAAGCTGTTTCTACCGACGTCGATGCACTATATCTGGGAGCGAAGTGTTCACGGTTAAACTAAGGAGAGTACGTGTTAAGACATGACTAATCAGCGTGTAGCATCAAATTTATCGCATCTCAACAATTAGGATTTACGATCTAGGTAAAGCTACTCTGATTTTTGTTTAAACAGAGCATAGTGAATGGGATTCCGATTCCGATATACATTAAAACGAGCAGGAGTAGAAACTACGCGACATTCCAAATCATGCTCGTTTTAGCTGTTAGCTCTGTATGCGATAATGCGTTGCGTACTTAATTAAAACAAAAACATAAAAAATTCTTGAAACTTTAGTGATATCTGATAGCATTGATTCTAATTGCGAAGTTGTTCATAATAACCCAGTACGTAGGTACTGCGTACTACTCTAGATCTTGTTCACAAAATTAAATTAAAAAAGATTATAGTTCAGCAATATTAAAATTAAAGAAGTACCTGCTATTAAATTACGAAGTAAAGAAAAGGCAAGATGGTAGGTCACCTTAAACGCCACGAACGATGCATTAATAATTAACATTATAGAAGGAAAACTCAATGCAAGGAGAGGAAAAGGTAAGCCAAGACGAAGTTATTTAGCGCAGATCAAAGAGAAGTAAAGGTCGAGACGTATAAGGAGGTCAAGGAATTGGCTCTTAATCAGGAAAGCTGGAAGAAGCATCGACAAGAGCGTAGCTCTTAAATTGATGATGATGAATATTCAAATTAACACTTTGACTGCCAGACAGCAGACACAATGCAAATTCTATTGTTTGCCGGTCACCGGTGACATCCGTAGCGTTCAAAGGCTTAAGATTGAACTTCCAGCTCCATATATACGTCTTATTAAAACAATTAATGCGATCCAAATACCACTTCTATCAATATCTATTGACATAATAATTTCATAATCATATGTAAACAATTCAAAACAGAATCTACTCGATTCGTCCCAGTAAAATGTGAATCTAAATCAAAGTTCAATAAGGGTTATTGATTAGGTTTCCAAGCTAACTTGAAGTGACCTAATATTATTACGTTATACGTACCCAAACTAATAAACTATTGGAAAACGGTGACACAATTATAACTTAAACTGAGGTTTTTTGAATTGAGAAACAAGAAGTTCTATTAATAAAGTAGGTAATCCGAAAATTGGTTGAACGTGAAACGAAGTAAATTGATTCAATTTCTGCAGTTGGAAGGACATGGGCATCAGACTACCAAAATCCAGTAGTAAGACTGGTATTACTACTGCTATAAGTACAACTGGTTAATAAAAAATATTAATTGACCCAAAAATAAAGTCTTAAATAAAATCTACTGCATAACACTTCTTTCATTTGATAGAGTTTATTACGAAAATACTATGCCCATTTCTAAGCCAGATTTACACAGTATTTGCCTTCCCTTAAAAATCGAAGTAAAAGACAATCGCACTCCCGATGTGCAGACCCAGTGAGTATTTGTGAAGATAGTTTTGTTGGTAGACATCCGCGGCTGTTAGAATTTATCAAAACAATTAACAATCACACCATACTTCAAGGCCACCTGGTTATGTCATGGTCAGTAACTCTTAACAACCTATCTTAAGTTTTGTAATAACACCTCTTAGCAAAGAAAGATCCTTAACACTGTTGAAGGTCATCTTATCGTGGTAAAAGGTCATGATAAAACCAACAATGACCCCAAAAGGTCAGTGTCACGGCTATTTCAACAATAAAGCAACTGACGGTTTCTAGTTAATTACGGAAAAGGTTTCATGGAATTACGTCCATTACGACTAATTCCCGAAGGATTGATGACTGGCATTAGTCTGTGACAAGTCGCAATTAACTAGACAAAATACTGCTAGCAGGATAGACTACACATTAATACTGCCTAGGTACCTATATTTATAAGTAATATTGAAAAATCGCAACAAACCATGTTATGGAAAATGACATTACAAAGGTTCAGCAAAAATATCAGTTTGATCGGAATAAGTTTTCGTACATAAAAGTAGATTCAAATCAATTTTCATACATGGAATCTTTATGTATGAAAAGTTACTCCGATCAACCGAAGAATCGAAGCCGACACGAATTCACGGAGATAGAAGATTAGCGAGGGGCCGCGCCTTTATGGACACTGAGCGCATGAAGCTCGCTAAACTTAATTTTAATATTACCCAATCAAAATCAATACATACAGACATAGATATTGGTCTCTTAATCTTGTTTACAAAATTTCACATTTTAATTGGGTAAGACTTATTGAAATAAAGTTCAAACTTCGTTCTTACGGAGCGCGCTCGGGAGAGACGTCGAACTAATAATTGCAAACCAAGAAAGCCATCAATCACAATAAGAGTATAAAGTTTGCAATAGAGCATAACAAATAATAGATTGAAAATGATAACATTATAACTTAGTAGGTAACCTATTTACTTTATTGTAAGTATTATAATATTTAAATTAAACTTTAAATTAAACTAGGTTAGTATTATCACAGTATTATAGAATAATAACTTTAGTTAGCTATATTAAAATTGAATTATTTGATATGGAAATCCTATTTATCAATATTATTATAGATGTGAAAGTTTAAGAATGAGTTAGAGGATGGATGTATGCAAAACTAAACGGCTGAACGGATTTTAAACTTAGATTTAACTAAACTTAAACTTGGATAAAGACTTACGCTACTTGTTATCCCGTAAAATTTACTCGTACTTCGTAGTCAAACTATTTAGAACAAGAAAAAGAAATAACAGTATGTATCGCATTGTAAAATTACGTGTTCTAGCTTTATAATTTGGCTACTGAAATCAATAATTAATAACTCGGCTGTTTAGGTCAAAATGATGTCACCATTTTAGGTAATATCTGCGTCACGAGCAGTGACAACTAGTAAAAATTATATTAAGTATTACATTAATTTGAATGATACTTTCTCACTTCTCAAATAATTAAACGACTGACTCGCAAAAACTAAAGTAATTGTGTTTATAAAATAACAGCTTAGAAGGACTGCCTTCTGAAGTATGAACACGCTCTCTTGACGCCACCCAACCAAAGAAAAATAGCACATCTGATCGCGGTGAAACGCGGTAAGGGATGTATCCAATATCTCTTTTTTCTAGTAAGACGTTTTCTCCGCCTCAAATATAGCAATGTGAGATATACGAGTATCTATCATTAATGAGCTCAGAATTACAAATGGCGTGATCAAACCCAATTTGGTTGTGTGATTGGTCGCATCTTGGTCGAAGCATGTGTGACTAAGGTTGCGGCTACGACCACGACCGGCTGTGGTCATAACTGCGCAGCGCGCGAGATCCCTTAGTATATTGTATTGTATGTATATTGTATGACATGAATCGATCCCAAAGTCCATCAGCATGCTATACTTATATTCCATTGCACTTAGTAACACACTAATTAGAGTTACGATAGTTATGACAAGTTTAAACCGCCTCTCAACAATAAGGTATTTTAATAAGACAAGGTTAAAAAAATAATGTTATCTAAACGCTAACAAGGAACTGATAAAGTGCCTCGAACAGTTTCGTAAGTGGTGATGTAAGCATGTATTACGTTATCAGTAATGTCCATATTAATTAATTTTAATTGCTTCTTGTGCTTCTTATGTGCGGGATGACCCTTCTGTGATGATGGTAGAGACATTTTCGAGAGCTGATCTTTAAGCTGTTTTAAATTTTACTGTTTTTTTATTATTATTTGACAATGGCACGCGGCTTTCAATTTTTAAAACTACCGATATCATTGTTGATTTTGCTTTTTTGTCTGTCTGTTTGTTTGTATATTCGGTACAAATGTTCCGAATGAGCTAAAGACTTGAAACTTAGGAAAGTCGAGTATATTGCTCCACAAATCAATCATTTGATAGAAAATTATGCCTAGAAGCAATCTAACTGTTTGAACTAAATCTCAATAGCTTCATAAATATATTTAACGACTTCCTATTCGATACCTCCGTTATAATTTTTCGGAGATGTCAAACGAGATGTTAATCTATTTTTACTTCGAACGAGGATCCGACGGAAGAATTTAATTTTGTCGTCATCAAAGGGTGACACACCCAAAAGCCAATGTACCATTCAATAGGAAGTTTCTCCGAAAAATATTGCCATTTATTTATCAAATCAACGACAAATTAAAAGCGAAGAAGCTCGTTTATTAAAAATCGGAATATTTGCTGTTAGAGTTAAAATTGGACACGATATAGTATTAATCAATATCGGCAAACTATGTTCAACCGTTTATTTTAAATTTTTAATGAGGGTAGCGCTTACTTGAATGTAGAAACACGTGGCGAACGGTTTAGTAAATAATGTAGTTTTTGGCGACTTGGGGCTAAGGAGAGAAACTTAGGAAAAAGGGGAGAAAAAAGAGTACCTAAGCTAAAAACGCTAGTAGATATTACATAGATGATAAAAATTTATTTAATTCAACTGGAGAATAAAAACTTACAGAGCGCTTTATTTTTTACTACGTACCTATTGTTACAGAAACAAATGATAAACTTGAATCTTATTATCCACTTACATTCTCCAACAACCAGACCCGACGTGCAAATAATAACATAAATAATAATAGCAAGCGAGTGAATTCAAATACGAAACGTGTCCCCTTCTTCACAACGGTATTCTAAATTACGCAACAGGACTAGGGTTGCTAGACTTTTAAAAGTCAGAAATCCGGACATACCAAACATATTAGCCGGACATTTGACAAAAAAGCTAGGATTTAGAGCACACATTAACAAAGCATGGCTGTGGTCATGGCTGTGCACCGCGCGAGATCCTTAAATTGTAATGTAATGTAAAGAGACATAGTTATGTCCATCAGCATGCTATGCTTATTATAATACATTGCACACTAATTAGAGTTACGATAACAAAAGCCGGACATTTGACCAAAAAGCTAAACTTTAGATCGCACAAACAAAGCAAACATTTAACTTTGTATTTTGTTTGAATCAGACTTAAGTTACGTAGTATTCATTCTCTTTGCTTAAGTCATGAATGGAATGATCAAAAAACGATTGATCTACATTAATTAACATATGACGTACCTATTTATTTATTTTATAGTATGTTATGTTGTCTTCATAAGTAACTCAAACAGATCAAGTTTTATTCATGTAGGTACATAAGTCATAACCAATCATCAGTCTGTTATTTTATTGTACACTAAGTTTCCTTCAACCTTGACACTGGCAGAATCATCGTTAAAGCGATGGAGCCATTAGTTTTAAATTGGAATTGGATTGGACACACATAATAGAAAATCTATTGTTACGTACTGGCGGGATACAAAAGATAGTTCATATGTTAGTTTATCAAAACAACGACCACATCAATGCGCGTCAATTCGTTAAGTCAAATTTGACTGTCTGAAAGCCGTATCAAAAGCCGGACACCGTCCAATTTAGGACATGACAAGCTTGAAAGAAGCCTAGACATGTCCGACTTTATTACGACGCTTGGCAACCCTAAATAGGACACATGTTTCTAAAGCAATTTGAACAGTTCGGCAGTCACATGTGAACGTGATGCTGGCTAATTGGCGTCAATTCTCACTTCGTTGACCTAGGGTTACGGACGAATGGTATCGAATGCCGAACGTCAATGCCGATTAGGTGGCTGACATTGGATTTTAGATAGTTATTGTACCAATATTTTATACCTTTGGGCTGAAAATACGAGCTCGCATGATTGCTAAAATTGGGGTGTCATTTATTTTGCATCATAGTATCATACATACCTCCTATGCCTATCAACAGCTTCATAAAACGAAATTTTAAGGACGAATTTTATTAATTTTAAAAAAAAGATGATTTAATAATGGTTTTCAATTTTTTATAACCAATATGACGGATAAGAGAAAGCGGGTAGCCCTGTTTAAGGTATACTTAATAGGACTTCGTAATCTAAAACTGATTTCGGTGAGTTGTTTAGATCTACTGTCTCGACTATAATGTATTAAAACAGTCGTTTTCTCTCTTTCATATCTTCTTCGATGGAATTAGCGCCCCTTCCTTTTAAATTTCTTAGGGTCCATAGTATTAACGAATATTTTTCTGACATCCATACAACGTTTTTTATGAAGGTATCAGTCCCGAATCGAGGTAGCAATTTTTTTGTGTGACATTTACTAAATCGTTATTATTAACTCGATATCAATCAGTTGAACACGTTTTTATAACGGTTACAAAGTTCGAAGTTAGTCACGAACGGCGTCATACACTTTTTAGGGACTAAATGGTTACAGGCGGCGAGGTTGGTGGTGGAGTTGTGACTGAGCTAATGAGAAGGAAAGAGATGCGAACGCGAACAATCAGAGAGCCTAACTTCAGATCGGCCGAGTAAGTTTGCGTCTAGTGTACCTATTGTATTTATAATATTCTGATTGGTAAACTAAATCACATAACTGGAGCTATGATTGGTTGATATTCAAGGGAAGTCAAATGACGCACTCTCATATGCTGTGTATTGTCACATGCCAAATAATATTTTACATGTCTATCAGTGGCAATTTTTTTCTAAATCTGTAGTGAAGTAAGTAATGCAATTGAACCGCCTGAGTGGCGAAACAACTGCTGGGCGTTGAAAGAATTAATTTTAAATTAGGTATTATAGGTAATTTTGCACTGTTTTAAGGGTCAAGAAACAATCAAAGGTCTGGTGGTCTTCATAATTATTACTAGGATTTGTTTCTACACTTATTTAATAGACCGATCAGTTTCAGTGAAACCATAGCTACTATAAACTAATAAAAAAAACTTGACTGCTTTCCAAGTTTGATTTTGTTTATTTTTTATGATGAAAAAAAATCTCCAACTCGTCTTTCTTCACCATTTACCCCTTAGATGGAATACATTGAACTCATTTAAATTCAAAATATTATTTTACTCAGATTTACTCAATAACATTGATGTTATGAGAATTAATATAACAATAAGACATCTAATAAGATGGATAGTGTTATCAGTTTGTTCTAGAAACACTTATCTTGGGTACAATAGACAATAAATGTCAGGATTAATAATTCATTAAAATTAAAATAATAAACTTGTAATAAATATTAAATAATAGACCTAGTTTGACCATTTCTACGTAGGTCAAATAATTATGGTTATTGAGGTCAATTACCATTGTCCTCTGGCAAACTAAGAAAATAAAATATTATAAATTTTGTTATATCTACCTATCTTTGTAACTTAATAATTAAGTTACTCTAGGGGATGGGATATTTTTGTCAATAATGTGAGTTGAGTAAAAACTAAAAATTGTGATATTTTTGTTAGATAAAAATGTAAGTACCTACTATTTATTTTAATTTATTACCTACTATAATTTGATATGGGTGTTGTGTATGTACAGTGAATGTAATAATCTTGTGAGTTATTATTCTAATTTACCTGTTATTATGTTGTAAATATTTTTAGTAGGTACATCTTTTACATGAAAGCAATTTTTCCAAATATACTTAATTTCTATTTTGCTAAATGCTTTTGATATAACTTTATAGTACCTATTTTACACTTTTCATGTAGAAAAGGTGCCAAAATTATTTTCAACTATGGAAATGAATACTTACCTATTTTTTATCATTGCAGTGTCATTCAGTTACAATAATATTATCAGTAGCTTTATCATTATCTCCAAATTTTTTGCACTTGACACGAAAAAAAATATTTTTAGGACTGGTTTGTGTGTTCTAAAGGATCCCGGTAGACAATAAAATCATTTGTACCATACCATAATAGGTGCTTCTAAGAACATTATTTTATGATAGTAAATAACATTGGAGTAATTTTGTCTATGAGTAATAGACTAAGAAATTATATTTGTTGCATTTTTTGGCACAGCATGAACAGCATGTACCTACTATTTATTATAATCACAACCGGAAATAAATTGCATATAAATGAATTATGTAAATATTATACACATAAAATAAAGTCATGAATTTCATCAGTAATTTTTTTTAAAGTAAGTTTAGGAAGTACCTATCTAACTTTATTTCAGAACTTTTTAGTGACAAAATTTAAAAAACCAGTAGGACAAGACATGTGTAGTAATTTTTGTGATTGTGAGGAACTAGGAATTAAACGATGCACAGACCATTTACATAATAATGAAAAAAAAAGTTTACAACTTTGGGTAAAACTAGGTTAAACTTGATAGAACCTAATAATAGGTAGATAATACTATTAATAATGCAATGGTATAACTTTCCCACCAATATTACCAGCAGAAAGCATAGTGATTCACCACCGGGAAGTCGGCATTACGGCTTTGCTACCTACTGGAAAACTGGTTACAAGCATAGAAGATACAAATTCTTACAAGGTTAGGTCGTAGAAGTAAATTGAATTATCAGTTATACAGCTGAGAATTACCACGAGGACATGTATTTTCTCGCAATAAGAAAAGTATTGTCATAAATGTCACGTTTTGCTGCAAAGGCGGAGCCGAGCCGACCGTCTCGTCGACAAGCTTGGGCGATGGCGGTCAAGTAACGGCGGCTTCGACTTCAAACCGTCAAACTTTAAATCACGTTTCACTATTTCCTACATTCGGTAATGAAGTAGTTTTGAAAGAAATTAAATAAAAATTAAAACTTACCACATGACAACGATAGATTACATCAATTTTTAACATTCACTCACAACACAAAACACTTGGCATCCACGGATCACGATTGAGTTCATGAATTTGACAATGACAGGCATTAGACAGACACTTACTCCGATACTAGCGCCACATACTGGAAATTGTTGGAAATGTAATCAATTCAATAGAATGAAGTTAGCAATTTGTCACATTGCAACCAACATTCAGCAAAATAAAATATCGGATACCAAGGAAGTACAGCTTGGCAAAAAAGAGTCTGAGGCGGTGACAGCTGGAACTAAAAATAAAAATCTTAAAAACTAAGTTTGTGAGAACTAAAATACCATAAACATGATTCATTTGATTATAATTAATGACAAAATACTCGACATACAGCTTGGCAAAAAAGAGTCTGAGGCGGTGACAGTTGGAACTAAAAAATTATAATAATGACAACACTGTTTTATTTGGCAACTGCAAGTAGCTTCCTTGTCATCTTTAAGTAGTGCAAGTAATTTTCTTTAAAATTTAAAAGATTCGTGTAATTTGCGTGTGATATTCTTACTTAATACTAGTTGATATAGTTGTTCGTAATGAATAAAACCGTTTGCAGTAGTGGAAGATCTGTTATATATCAAGTTTTCTTGAGATGTTTGGCCGAAAGCAAAGCCGGACAAATTTTGTCTGAAATTGACAATGTTTACCTGAGAACTGCTCGAATGACAGGTATAGTTCATGCAATTTTTCTTCTAGAATGTAATTAAGTCGTTATATTTACTTTCTGATAGCTGTACCACCAGTTTTTGTCGTCTTGTGTACAAATAATTATTGAGGTTATGTTTTGTAATTCGACGAATCGCGTATAGTTAAACTGTTTAAATTGATACTTGAAACTTAAGAATAGAGTTAATACAGAGTTATTATTGTTTATTTCAGGTAAATCTGAAAATACAATCAGAGCAATTGTCGATGAAGGTGAATTGTTCAACAGTGGACGTTTTCCAGCTCATGATGATGACATTTTTTTATTTTTATTTTAATAAAATCTAAAATGAAACATGTTATTTTATTTCCCTTGTTGATAATGATGATTTATTACACTGCGCAACAAAAAAAATAAAAAAATCTGCGGCATTAATTTTTTTAATGGTTTTTGTAAATACTTGTATTAGACATACACAGTGCATATTTACTTTTTTTAGATTGACTCTAGTTCTTGAGATAAACGAAACGCAAGAAATCAATGAAAAACCTTAAACTACCCTCCTAAAGATGTAATAATTTGACCATACCCCATTAAGTTTTATTATCTATTGACGTATTTAGTTGCTACAATATTACTTATCAGCTATTAGAGCATAAAATATCAGTTTGTGTCTTATTTTAAGTATAAAAGTGCTTTTGCCTTGAAAATTTTTTAGTTTTTTACGAAAACCTTATGTTCATAATCCCAACAGCTTTTGTTATTTATGTGGCAAATTTTGTTTACAAAAGCAAAGAATAAAGTTCACAGAGTTTGTGATAAAAACCTATCAAGCATACTTTAGGATAATACTTGCTTAAAAGAATAAATTCTGGGTGACCAATATCGTTTGTAAGCCTTGTGTAGAATCTTTGCGTTACTGGAGTCAAAGAGGACGTAAGGGGCTTCAATTTGGAGTGTAGATGATATGGAGTAACCCTACTAATCACTTAAATAACTGTTACTTCTGTGCTGTGAATGTAAAGCCAGCCCTGAGTATGGAAAAATTAAAAGCAGGCATCTTCGATGGCGCGCAAATACATACTCTTATAAAAGATGCTGTGTTTGTAAACCATATGACATAAATTAAATCTGAAGCAAGGCTAAGCTTTGTTTTAGTTGTCAATAATTTTTTGGGGAATCATAAAGCACCAGACTATTCAGAATTGGTTGCTTAAAAATTTTTACAATTTCGGTGCTAATATGAGCATTAAATTGCATTTTATACATAGCCATTTGTACAGATTCCTGGATAATATGGGCAATTACAGTAAGGAACATGAAGCACGGTTCCATTAGGACACCAAGACAATGGAAAAAAGATACCAGGGTCGATAGGACCGCCACATGATGGCAGGCTACTGTTGGGCTTCAATAAGGGATTGTCCGGATCAAAACCATGAAAGAAAAGCTTACAGCTTGGCAAAAAAGAGTCTGGATAAATTGAGGGCGCCTTAATCTTTTAGATTGCCACCCCATATACCACGACTAAAATTGACAAGACACTTGATCATTTTAGTCTTCAATATTTATCAAATTAAAAAAGTAAATTGAACATAATTAAAATTAAGAAAGATTTAAACTTTATTTGTAATAGTTATGGTTTGGTAGTAGTTATTGTACAAAACAGATATCATCCAAATTATATTTAGGAAGATTGTACATTGGCGGCAATAACTACTTATATGTAATATTAAGCTTGGTGGCATGCTCTGTGGGAGATCTAAGTAGAATAAGAAAAATCTGACAACGCAATGCATAGTCCCATTATGTAAGTACGTAATCGTTATCATTCAGACTCTTGAGAATGGTCATCTCAAGAGTTAGAATTATAGCGAGCCTATCAGAGAGTCATTTATGGATTGTGGATTATGATAATAAATCATCATTATCAACAAGGGAAATTAAATAAAATGTTTCATTTTAGATTTTATTAAAATACAAAAAAATAAATGTCATCATCATCAGCCGGAAAACGTCCACTGTTGAACAAAGGCCTCCCCCATTGAACGCCACAACGAACGGCAACTTGCAACATAAATCAAAATCATCATGTTCTTTCTTCGGGCGACCTTTTCGGTGTTTTCCAGGTGTCGAAAAAATACTCTTACTTTTTTCACCTTCATCGACAATTGCTCTGATTGTATTTTCAGATTTACCTGAAATAAACAATAATAACTCTGTATTAACTCTATTCTTAAGTTTCAAGTATCAATTTAAACAGTTTAACTACACGCGATTCGTCGAATTACAAAACATAACCTCAATAATTATTTGTACACAAGACGACAAAAACTGGTGGTACAGCTATCAGAAAGTAAATATAACGACTTAATTACATTCTAGAAGAAAAATTGCATGGACTTTACCTGTCATTCGAGCAGTTCTCAGGTAAAAATTGTCAATTTCAGACAAAATTTGTCCGGCTTTGCTTTCGGCCAAACATCTCAAGAAAACTTGATATATCCTTGATCTTCCACTACTGCAAACGGTTTTATTCATTACGAACAACTATATCAACTAGTATTATGTAAGAATATCACACGCAAATTACACGAATCTTTTAAATTTTAAAGAAAATTACTTGCACTACGTAAAGATGACAAGGAAGCTACTTGCAGTTGACAAACAAAGCAGTGTTGTCATTATTATAATTTTTTAGTTCCAACTGTCACCGCCTCAGACTCTTTTTTGCCAAGCTGTACAGCTAGTTTTTTTTTGTACCTAGTTGTAGTTACAGCTTGGCAAAAAAGAGTCTGGATAAATTGAGGGCGCCTTAATCCTACAATGGCCACCCCATATACCACGACTAAAAGTGACAAGATACTTGATCATTTTAGTCTTCAATATTTATCAAATTAAAAAAGTAAATTGAACATAATAATATTTAAAATTAAGAAAGATTTAAACTTTATTTGTAATAGTCATGATCTGGCAGTAGTTATTGTACAAAACAGTAACCAAATTATATTTAGGAAGATTGTACATTGGCGGCAATAACTACCTACTTTTATGTAATCAAGGAACTTATAGTAAGTTCCTTGTATGTAATATAAAGCTTGGTGGCTTACTCTGTGGGAGATCTGAGTAGAATAAGAAAAATCTGACAACGCAATGCATAGTCCCATAATGTAAGTACGTAATCGCTATCATTCAGACTCTTGAGAATGGTCTTCTCAAGAGTTAGAATTATAGCGAGCCTCTCAGTGAGTCAAATATGGATTGTGGATTATGATAATAAATCTTCATTATCAACAAGGGAAATTAAATAACATGTTTCATTTTAGATTTTATTAAAATACAAAAAATTCAACGTCATCACCATCAGCCGGAAAACGTCCACTGTTGAACAAAGGCGTCCCCTATTGAACGCCACAACGAACGGCAACTTGCAACATAAATTAAAATCATCAAGTTCTTTCTTTGGGCGACCTTTTCGGTGTTTTCCAGGTGTCGAAAAAATACTCTTACTTTTTTCACCTTCATTGACAATTGCTCTGATTGTATTTTCAGATTTACCTGAAATAAACAATAATAACTCCGTATAAATTCTATTCATATGTTTCAAGTATCAATTTAAACAGTTTAACTACACGTGATTCGTCGAATTACAAAACATAACCTCAATAATGATTTGTACAGAAGACGACAAAAACTGGTGGTATAGCTATCAGAAAGTAAATATAACGACTTAATTACATTCTAGAAGAAAAAATGCATGGACTTTACCTGTCATTCGAGCAGTTCGCAGGTAAACATTGTCAATTTCAGACAAAATTTGTCCGGCTTTGCTTTCGGCCAAACATCTCAAGAAAACTTGATATTTAACAGATCTTCCACTACTGCGAACGGTTTTATTCATTACGAATAACTATATCAACTATTATTATGTAAGAATATCACACACAATTCACACGAATCTTTTAAATTTTAAAGAAAATTACTCGCAATACGTAAAGATGACAAGGAAGCTACTTATAGTTGACAAATAAAACAGTGTTGTCATTATTATAATTTTTTAGTTCCAACTGTCACCGCCTCAGACTCTTTTTTGCCAAGCTGTACAGAAAAAGTTTTTTTGTATTTTTTTTTAAATTATTTGATGAATGATATATATATTTTTTATTTTTATATGATTCTTATACAGCATCATAATAGAAATCTTTTTTTCATACATATTGATATTTTTATTAAGGTTTTTTCAGTGAAATAGCTAATAGTCTTTATCTCAAAAACTAGAGCCAATTTGACAAATGTAATAATTTTCCAGTATTCAGCACACTAGTCTCATACAGAATTGACTTTAAGTTACCTTGCCGCAAAATGACTGTTCCCCAGTGTTATCATAATCCACAATCCATAAATGACTCTCTGATAGGCTCGCTATAATTTTAACTCTTGAGATGACCTTTCTCGAGAGTCTGAATGATAGCGATTACGTACCTACTTACATAATGGGACTATGCATTGCGTTGTCAGATTTCTCTTATTCTACTTAGATCTGCCACAGAGCATGCCACCAAGCTTTATATTACATATAAGTAGTTATTGCCGCTAATGTACAATCTTCCTAAATATAATTTGGATGATATCTGTTTTGTACAATAACTACTACCAGACCATGACTATTACAAATAAAGTTTAAATCTTTCTTAATTTTAATTATGGTCAATTTACATTTTTAATTTGATAAATATTGAAGACTAAAATGATCAAGTATCTTGTCAATTTTAGTCGTGGTATATGGGGTGGCAATCTAAAAGATAAAGGCGCCCTCAATTTATCCAGACTCTTTTTTGCCAAGCTGTAGAAATATGTAAGCCCTAAATAACTTGTAATTTTGAATTGTAGTGTGAAAAGTGCGCCAGCGGCGCCCCCAATTTTTCCAGACTCTTTTTTGCCAAGCTGTACAAAATACCTGGAATGCTTACATGTGCCGGAATATCGGTGGTCCAGAAAGAAGATTTCTTTAAATCAACAGTGTCTCTGTCTAATACTAAAAAATATTTAGCTAGATCGGATCCTATTTGTAATCGATTTTCTTTCTACAAAAATGTGTAACTTTAGTGTTCGCATCGCATTTCCATCTAAATGTTGCTTAAAAATGTCATTTATTGGAGGAAAAAAATCAAAGAGCCATAGAGGGAAACCACTTCAAATCCTCAAGATAGATTATTTTACTTGTAGGAAACATTCCTATATTTTGAAAAAAAAAGAACAAAACTGCATTCACATAATATTTTTCGACAAGCTTACCTAAACCGGGAATTGAACCAACTAAAAATAAACACTCGGTATTTTAATATTTTCACTAATCGATAGGATATTATTCAAGATAAAATATCTTCAGGAAACATTAGGTCTTATCTCGTCATGAAATCTAATATTCTGTACACAAGGGCTTTAATTAACATTACCAAAAAATAAATAAACGTAGAAAATGTTATTAGGAGCATGCACGACAACACTTTGCAGAAGGCACACGAAGTGAGTGAATTTCAAAAAGACAAAATTTGTGTACGATGGTTCTCATTTCGAACAACTTATCAGTTTTATTATAAAAATGTATTATTATTATTATAGACTCACGCCTGTATTCCCTAGAGGGGGTAGGCAGAGGTGCAGTACACCCACGTTTCGCCGGCTATGTTATAAGTCCCATGTAATAGGGGGCGAGCCTATTGCCATTAACCGGGCACAATTCCAGACTCCGTGCTGCTAATGAGAATTTCTAAAATGGAAAAACCCAATAACACTTTGCCCGACCCGGGGATCGAACCCAGGACCTCGTGCTCAACAGTCGCGTATAAAAATGTAACCCAATTATAATTTTAAACAGTTTAAGGAACAATGTATTGTAGGTTTTCTTTCATGTTTACGTGTCTATCTAACATTATTTTACATTATTATCGATTTCGCTTTAAGATTTTGTTGGTGTTACTCCCTTCCTTTACGTGTCACGACTCACATCTGAATAGTATGGTTTGTTTATGTCACATAATTTGTGCATGTGATAGGTTATTTCAACCACTAAAATTACATATGTTTGTATTGGCATAGGTACTATGCTATCTGCGCTGCTGATTAATAATATGCTCCTCGAGCTGCCACGATGTTGCCCACACACTGCTCTACTCGTACAATTATCGCGACTCTCCGCACTTGTCATTTGTCTTTAATATAATATAATGTACGACTAAACTGTGGCAGGGTACGCGCTAGGCATCTTTAGTATAGCTTATTATTATATTAATGTAATTCATATAAATTATGTGAAGAAATAATATAAAGAAATGCGGACTGTAACCGCGCGATTATGTATCCAGCACAGACATATAAGAGTAGCAGACCATACATTAATCACTAGTTATATTTATATAGATGGGTATAATCTTTTTTCCTTTTCTTACAAAAGGACAACTCAATATATGTATCTCGTTCTTTCACCTATTGCAACACTCACACACACATAGACAAAATATGAGGCGTAGTCTATTTTGTGACGCCGCCATATTAGTTAAGCTACATAAGCTACATCGATTCGAATGATTATCATCAGGTTTTCGTAAAAAATATTGCTCGGTTGAGAATTAAATGGTAAAATAATAATTTTATAAAATGGTAAAGTGCAGTGCCTATCAGTGTGATAGTGCTAGCTTTAACAATACACCTGGATTGACCTTTCATCGGTAAGTTTTATGTTGCTTTGTTAAGATTAAAAGCTATTCGGTTCTCTCTGATGAAGAGTTCAAATAATTAGTTACTGTTTAATAGCTTATTACATAGATTTTTAAATTTGGAGCTTAATCGTATATAATTTTGACCTAAAACAACAGAAATAAAAGCATTTATGAGTTAGTTTGTTGTAAAGTTGCAAATATTGACAGCTCAAGTACTATAATATTATCGAGGGACGGATTTGGGAACAATTCAAATGATTTTTTGTAGATATGGTACCTATACCTAGATTGTTAAATATTTACGACATCATATCCATAATAATGCAGAGCACAGATTGTCAGCTGTTATGCTACTTTGTTTAATGTTTTCACTTACCTTGATAAATATAAATGTTTTCGATCCGTCCATCCCTAATTGAGTCCTTAATGTTGGTTCCAGGTTTCCAAAGGATGAAACTATTAGAAATGTCTGGATTACTAACATGAAACGCCATGACTGGCATCCAAACGCAACTAGTGTCCTTTGTTCTAAACATTTTGAGGCTAAATATATTAACCTGAGTGTCTCTCGAACAAGTCGAACAAGACTGTGTACTGGAGCAATTCCTACATTGTTTAATAAATTCCCTCCAGCTCTACATGTAAGTGTTATAGTGTTTTTCTTTTATTTTTAAGAAGAACGTTCAAAACAAACTATAACGTTAAAAACAAACTGTATCATCTAGAGATAATTTTAATAAATTTGATTTGGTGAAAATAATAACTATTATATTATATACTATACCTCAGTACCCATGTGATCAATGTACTATTAATTATCTGACTATTATTAACAGGATAAAGAAAATGTGAGTCGGTCATCTCAAAAAACCCTTCCAAAAAAACGAACTGCCAGTGGGGAAATTGTTTGTGTACTCCAAGAGGTACCAAATGAAAAAAATCCTGTTGCTTCTACATCAACAATGACTGAGACTGTTTTATTAGTAAGTATTAATATTATTATTTTAATGACAGTTTAAAACACTTAATCTATCAAAATACATAAGAAAAAGTAACAGCTGGGCCTAACCATACCAAAGTGATGGATAATTTTTTTAAAAAATTAGTCACATTTATAGTAGATATGTATATTATGTAGTGTATGATCATTACACATAATATTATGTTACATTGTTACTAAATTTTCAATATTCAATAGAGTTAAGGTAACTTATGATGCTTATTAATTTTAACTTAAGCATTAAATGAAGTTATTGTTTTTACCAAGCATACTTTTATTTTCAGGATGAAGATAATGTACCAGGTCCTTCAGGTAGTACCAAATGTGAAGAAGTAAATAAATTACAAAGAAAGCTGATTTCGAAATCAAAAAAGATTAGTGCATTACAACAGCAACGTAGACGTTTAAGAAAAAAGGTATCGAAATTCTCAGACATAATTGCAGATTTAAAAAGCAAAATTAATCAGGAAGACATCCATATTTTAACTAACATTCCTGGAGAAAACAAGGACTTTCTTATCCGATATATAAAAAAAGTAAAGGGTTCTACTGTACAAAAATCCTATTCACCAGAGTTAAGGTCATTTGCTTTACAGTTACATTTCTTTTCACCCAGGGCCTACAATTTTGTTCGAAAAAAATTCAATACAATTTTACCTCACCCAGGTACTATTACTCGGTGGTATAAAAAAATTAACGCGGAACCAGGGTTTACGTCAGAGTCATTTGACACGTTACAAAAACTGTCTCAAATGACTGAACGTCCCATCTATGTCAATCTATCTATAGATGAAATGGCGATAAGGAAAGGATTGATATGGGATAGTTCCTTAAATAAATATAAAGGATATGTTGAGACAGGAACTGAAATATCGGACGATAGTCTGCCACTTGCCACGCAAGCTTTAGTTATGTTAGTAACTGGTTTAAATACTTCATGGAAGCTACCAATAGCATATTTTTTTATTCACTCTATGACGGGTCAACAACGGGCTACGTTTGTAAAAATAGCAATAGAAATGTTATATAATATAAACATTTTTGTTACTGGATTCACTTTTGATGGCGCTGCTAGCAACATAAGTATGGCAACCAATTTAGGATGTTCTTTTAATTTAAAATCATTAAAACCTTATTTTATATTTAAAAGTACACGAATTAATGTTTTTTACGATCCTTGCCACATGATTAAACTTATTCGAAATACTTTGGGTGATTATAAAATTTTAGTAGATAAAGATGGAGGTCAAATTAAGTTTGAATATTTCTTGTTTCTACACGACTTACAACAGGAAAAAGGTTTACATCTTGCCAACAAACTTAAACAAGCTCATATTTATTTCAGTAAGCAAAAAATGAAAGTAAGGCTAGCCACACAATTGTTCAGCAGGTCGGTTGCAGACGCACTTCTCTATTGTAAAGACAATTTAAAAATAGATAAATTCCAAAATTGCTCTGCCACTATCAAATTTATTTCTATAATTAATGACGCTTTTGATATTCTAAACAGCAGATGTTTGTTTGCACCAGGTAATAAAAAAGCTCTTTGCGCTGGTAATATACAAAAATGTATAACATTTGCCAAAGAATGTGAAGAATATTTAATTAATTTAAAATTTTTAAATGGAAATTTAGTTGTACATTCTGGTCGCAAAACTGGTTTTCTTGGTTTTATTATTTGTCTACAAAGCGCAATTAATTTATATAATGATTTAATTATAAAGGGAAACTTAAATTTTTTGCCACTATATAAAGTCAGCCAAGACCACTTAGAAATGTTTTTTGGTATGATGAGAGCAAAGGGTGGATTTAATGATAATCCAAATGTTATCCAATTTCGATCTGCATATAAAAAAAATATCACTCGTACGCAATTAAAATTGCATACCGAAGGAAAACTTATTGATTTACCGATTCTTACTTTGCCATCAACTATAGATGCAATAAAATTAGTTAATATCAGCACGCCCACATTTGAACAAAATTTAATGGAAATTCATGATGTTGACGAAAGTCTTATTGATTTTTTTATTGATGAAGTAATTAACACGCCTTTGGATGAATACACCAGAGAAGTAACCACATATATAGCGGGCTTCATTGCAAGAAAGATTTTTAAAAAAGTAAACTGTTCATTATGCCAATTATTAATGATAGGAAATAAAGAAAACTTTCTGTTTTCTTTAATAAAACTTAAAGACCGAGGTGGATTAACATATCCCTCACAAGCGCTGATTAAAGTGATTCAAATTTGTGAAAAGTTTTTTAAAATTAACCAAAATAATGATTTCAATAGCTTAATGAAATTTGTCTCTGATTATGTTGATTACTCAATTTTTGATTCAAATGATCTGGATCATGATATAAATCATGTTCATTTAATTATTAAAATTATTGTGAAATTTTATATTGATTTACGGTGTAAATATGTATCCAAGGAGACAAATTTGTCTCAAAGGAATTATTTAAAAAAAATTGTATTGTTTCAAAATAAATAAAATAAATATACTAGTAATTGTCTACATTATTTTATTTGCAAACCCCTGTCCTGTCACATTCTTTATCTCAATTTTAGGCAATTCACAGCTGGACTTAAATGCCCTTTCATAATAAATAAGAGATAGTCACTATGTTGGGCAAACTGGTTATTCGTCTCTAATCGAGCTGCCGTCGCAGGGCCCATATTTTTGCATACATTAACAAATAATTATGATTCGCATTAGTTGCTGACTGGTTCACACTAATAAGTGGTTAATGAGATGATGGTAGGCTTAGAATTGGGGAATAAAGGGGTAATTCTAATCTATATTGAAGACCGTGATCACGCGACTCTTCTTGTTAGTTGCAGTCATTGAGGTAATAAATACCACCTAAGATACCACATGTACCTACGCAATAAATGAATAATCCCATGACGCTATGTCAAAATAATAACTGTCTAAAACAGGTTTAAACAATAAAAAAATCACGAAAGTTGGTGTTGTCTACCCACAATTACTTAGGTAGGTATTGAAGTTGCATGATGACGACCGTCATCTTATTCTTTATTCAGTTTGTTTCTTCAATACAATAAGTGGTTACGTTACAATTAAATAAGTAACTATTTATAAAAGATTCATAATGTAAATCAAGTAATTTGTAGAAAATGTTTACTACCCCTGTAAATTTTTACAAAACTATGAAATACGGCCTCTAAATAAACGCCAAATTTGCTTGAAATTTAACCGAATGCGAATCGAAGAACTCGGAAATACTTTTTCTTATCAGACCGACGCTAATTGACGAGGTGAAATATGTACAAAGCAGTAAAAGCTGCCAATGACGCACTGAAGGCGTCATCCTTCAGTGACATGACGCGCCTGGCACGTCATTGATGTCATGTATCAGCCATGGTAAAGGGTTGATGAAAGTAAAGGTGGCGATGGAATAATGTAACTTGAAAATCTACAAAAAATAGTCGCAGAAGTCTTAATTATTTTCATTAATACCTATGTCGATCATTCACATTTTTGTAATTTCAGGTAATTCAGATCAAAATTAAACAGTATTAATAAATCTACCAGGTTGTTCATCAACCACACGATAAGAAGAAGAATAAATATATCTATTTTTATTATGTCGTGATTATGTCTTATTCACCATGTCCTAAATGCGGCCCTGGCATAAATAGTTGTTCAATGTGTGCGTTTTGCCTACGCTGTTTAAACTTTATATTAGGTCTGCTACTCTTATATGTCTGTGGTATCCAGTCATTCACGCTCATATTGCCGGCTCTTTGACTCGCGCTCAAAAAACCGACAAAATAAAATAGGGAGCGGTGGGCACATGGGCACGACGAGTAATGTTGCCACACTATTCTCTGCCTCCTTTCGCTCGTCGAGTGTGTCATAGGCCCAAGATTTGAATTTAATATAATAGCCTGCTCTCTGTCAAAAGTTTTTGTTAGGAAAACTTTTTTTTAGAAAGACTATTTTCATGTTAAGAAAATTTCTATAATGACGCATCCAGTTAACGGCATATTATAAAAATATAGTGATGATACCATGTGCCATTTAATTTTTTTTTGTAGTGGCAATAGTTGGGCCGTCGATGTCAAAAATAATATTTTTGAAGAATTTCGGAATTGAAAAATAAAAATTGAATTTTACAAAACAACTAAAAAATGTTAAGTCGACAGTATGTTAAATTCGCAAGTTCTTCAAAAGCGTTATTGCGCAATACCAATGTGATACATAGAAAATACTTAGTAGCACCATGTAGTAATTTTAATTTTCAAGCAGCTAGGTTAGGATTACTTTTCTTAAATTCATTTATAATATTTATTATTTTGTACTCACTCCTTTGTTATGTTACAGGTCTATAGTATCAAACATTCATTATAGGTTTTCGGAAAAAAGTTTAGAGAAATGCCACTCTCCTAAAATATCTCAAGAAGATTCTTTAGATAATCAGAAAGTAAAGAAACCAGTAACATCTTCAGAAGAAGTACTGGAAAAATACATTTCTGGATTAAGCACAGACATATACCAAAAGAACAGGGTGTATAAAAATGATTTATTGAGAGTGTTAGTTAAGGTTAGAGAATTGAACTTTTCTAAAAAAAGTCAAGGATTGCTTCTGATCAGATGTTGCGGTGAATTGTTGCCAGATGAAACCGCGTTGTCTAGAATGCAACTCGTGGAACGGGTCTGGCTCGCAATTAAGTAAGCTAATTTGACTATATTTGTTAGAAAAACTAGTTGGAGATTTTTAATTGCGTAGGTTTTATTTGAATATCAGAAATGTTAAACAATGTCGTGTTTATTAAATTATGACATCTGAATTAACACCAGTGGCTATGCAATGCTTCTTTTTTTTATTTAGCCTACCTATATCATGGTTGTACCAGTCTGTGCAGGAATTAAAAAAAAAAATGCTTGTTGTTGTAAACCAATAAGAGGTAATTATTAGTGATATTTTAAAAACTTGATTAGAACTTTAATTTCAAATTTGTAAATGTTCAAGTACCTAAATTTTAATTTTTTTAGAAAAGACAAACTAATCCTTTTTTTTTATTTTAGGCCCCACACAAAATTTACTGTTGATCATTACAATGAGCTGCTCAAAGTTTACATAGCAAACAATAGAACTATCACTGTTAGTAACCTAATCGACCAGATGGCCCCCGTCATACCTACCATTGCTACTTACGAGCTTATACTGCAAGCTCTAGGGGAGGTTTGTATATTGGATTTATTTATTTCTCCAAGACAACGATCGGTGGGTCCACCTTTGTTATAAAATATGTTAACCAACAGAGGGTGTTCCTGTTAACCCATAATACTATAGAAAATATTTTCATACTGAATAATAATGTTTATTTTTTAATATTACAAAAAATAATAAAAGAAACATATGGTATATGGGACTCCCTTGTCATGTGGAACAACTCAATTTGCATGATTATTAGCCATTGTTTCACTTTTAAAGACCAGTGTGCAAGTATAGAGTATTTTCTTATGTTATTTTTTATTTCGAATAATAATATTTATTTCGGATTATACAGGAACTTATGTGTCACAGACTAACGGGAATGTCTTTCGTTAATTGACGTATGGTAATTAAATGCAACATATTTCTTTTATTTTATAATAAAAGTTTTATGGCCTGCTTCATAGTTTCCTGGTACCACTGGCACTGGTCCATTAACTAATATACCTACCTATATATCCTCTTAGCCTTATTATTCCCAAACTTTGTTGGAGTCAGCTTCTACGGAGCGACTGCCTATCTGATCCCTGCAAACCAAAGGGATACAATATTCTAAGGTTAGATTAGTTGTCAGGATTTTGAGGGTACTGTCAAAGGTCTTCATGACAACCGGGGCCAACGGCTTAACGTGCTTTCCGAGGCACGGAGCAGGTGATAATTAATTTATAATACGCACATAACTTACGAAAAGTCAGAGGTCGCGCTTTGGGTTCGTACCTGAGACCTTTGACTTGGCAGTCCCAATTAGAAAATTTTAAATTACCTAGTAGAGTGCCTATTCATAAACTGTGACATATTACTTTTAACAACCTATTTATTTTTAAGGCTGGTGATCTAAATCAAGCCACCGAAGTGATATCAAATATGAAGACTCAGGGGCTTCCTGCAACAGAAAAAATATTCAATTCCCTAATCATCTGCCAAGGAAAAGCTGGGTAAGTTGACTAATATTTGTAAACTAGCTTCCGCATCTTCGCCTTCGTTTTATGTAGATAATTGTAGCTTATATGTTTTTCTGATGTACTTTACAGTAATATAACTTATATATCACTAGGCTAATTTTGCTAAATGTTTTTAGTATGATAGTATGACAAATTTATGTTTGTTATGTTTTTTATATTTCAGAAACATTCAAAACATACAAGAAGTTTTAACAATGATGAAGTCTCTTAATGTAAATCCATCAATAGATACTTATACGGCTACAGCAAGAGCATTAGCTTACAACAAAAAACCTAATCCTGTTATAGAAGAAATGGAAAGAGCTCACAAAATTGGGCTAAATTTTACAGAGAGACATGTCATGGAAATTGTCAAGACTTTAGCTATGTCTGGACTGTACCATGTGATACCCAAGGTATAGTTTGATTTTATATTATTACTAGCGACCTGCCCCGGCTTCGCACGGGTGCAATATACATAATATAAACCTTCCTCTTCAATCACTCTATCTATTTAAAAAAACCGCATCAAAATCCGTTGCGTAGTTTTAAAGATTTAAGCATACATAGGGAATAGGGTCAGAGAAAGCGACTTTGTTTTATACTATGTTGTGATTAGGTGTAAATTTCGATCTTATTTTCTTTGTGACTGTGAGACAGTGGCGAAGGGTGAATTTATCCAAGAGGTAAGCCGGAGCCAACCTGGACAAAAGCCAATGGCACAATCAGTCGACGTCGATTGATACGTTCTTCTAGACAATAATCAAGCTAAAGCTACCTCACCAATCGATCTATGTAGACCGATAACATTAATGGATGATAGATCGATTGTTGTAGTAACATAACAATCTTACATTTTTGTGTTATTTCAACTAGAATTGTATCAAGACTTACTTATTTCTTACACTACAGGCCCTAACCTTTCTCCCTGAGGAAATCCTGAAGACACCATCAATTACACCATATATGCAAAGTGTTTGCACACAGTTGGTGTTTCAAAACCATCCCTTAGCTGCTTTAGACATATATAAATGTCTGCCACTACCTTCCTTTGGACCCAAGGATGATCAAGGCTTGCATGGAAGGAGTTTGGTCAGAGATTGCGTTAAGGCTTCTATGGTAAGTTTTAATATATAATTAATACCTAACTTCAATTGTGAGAAGGTTCCTCTCTCTGGACCCGTAACCACCGGTAGCTTGTACCCTGTTCCCGATACCGGTGGGCAACTATATTTTATATTTTTAAATATATTATCTTTAAAAATATAAAAATAATATATTATATTTAAAACTTTAAAATATAGTAGCCCACCGGTATCGGGAACAGGGTACAAGCTACCGGTGGTTAAGGGTCCAGAGAGAGGAACCTATATTTTTATTTTTTATAAAATATTAAAATGTATTTTATACTCGTATGTATGTAATTTTAATGAATAAATTCGTAGAGTAATAATTAACACTACTATATAATATATATATAATTAACGAACTATTGTGATTGGGACGAAGTTCGAAGTTTTATTTATGACCACTATGGGGTTTCACGACTTTTCTACAAGAAAGTTTTTGTGATGTTTTGCAGCCTTCCAGCATAATAGGCTTAGTAACACAAGAGCTGATGTCCTCAGGCCGGAATCCCGTAGCAATACAGAATGCTTGTGAAGCCGCTTTGCAGCTAAGCAAAGTACCCTTAGCACTTGACCTGATGGTCAGGATGAAACAACTGGGGATCACACTTCGACCACATTACTTCTGGCCTATACTGCTGCATAATTCTAAGACTTATGGAGAAAAAGGTATGATTTACATAATTAAACAAAATTAAACGTATTGACGTCACGTCGTGGTCGTCGTGACGCAATTAATTCGTATTTTTTTAATAATGTTATTGTAAAAAAAAAATCTAGTCGCCAGTCCTAAGGGCAGCAACCCTTCATGGACAAACTCCTATGATTGCTCTTTTAATAAAAAAATGTTCAGTACCTCATAGTTTTAGAACTTTTTGGAATATTTATAGCATCTTTTCACAATTTTTTTCAGTATAGAATAGAAAACTATTTGTTCGAGATAATGACGGCGTCAGGAGAAAATAAAATATTATAGAATCAAAATACTTCAAAAAATAAGTCTACAGTCCATTCACTATAAGTTGTCCCCTAAGCTTAATGTTGGCACTACGCTTTTTGGCATACATAATATACAATTTTGTAGGCAAAGAAGTGTAGTATCATTAAGCCTAGGGGACAACTTATAGTGAACAGACTGTAAAAGTAAAAATAATATTTGAAATCAGTGTTTAAAGACATTATGCGCGGACAACATCATAATATGTCTCCATTTTAGGTATCCCTATTTCATGAAAAGCCTTTTATAATGAATCTTTTCCCAAAATTTCTAGGTATAATGAACACACTAGCCACGATGGTTCAAATGGGAGTAAAACCTGACTACGACACTATCATGCATTACACGATCCCCTACGTCGGATTCACATCGCCACAGAACTTGATGAAGAAGTTCCTAGAAACTGGCCTTAGTGCGACCATAGTGCTCACACCTATGATGGAAACTTTGCTCAAAAGTGGACAAGTTCGAGCGGCAAGTGAATTGTGTGAGTATCAGTGGCGAGAGCTCCATACAATTAGATTTTTACTAGCTTCCTCACTTTACCTAACTTAGTCAGTAGTGCCTACTGACTGTATTATTAGTCTCTCCGGTGTAACTTTGGCTTACTTCTTACTAAAATTGATCCTTCGCTACGCTACTAATGAGTATGGATATTATTAAGTAGCTTCTGCCTGCGTCTTCGTCTAAAATTCTTTAATTTAATTTAATTTATTTAAATCAACAAAATCCCTATTATTGTTAGTAGAAACTTATGACTATGTTAGTAACATTCTATAACTCTAGTAATAATAAAAGATAAATTTATTTATTAATACTTAGATAGTATTAGGCCTACTGAATGTCATACGGAGTTCTTTCCCATTTATTCTATATACGGATAGTTTCTTCTTAATTTCTTTCTTTAATTTCTTCCTCCATCCCACCGCACTCCACGCGTGCTTCTGACCACGTGTCACTATCATCTATTACCTCTTTAATACTGCATATTTTAGGGCGCCTATCTCGCACGCACTTTTATGATATAATGATATAAAATCACTGAATATAGTTAGGAAGGTATAAAAAAATATGGGAGTAGGTATAGGTGTATGCAGTACACCCACGTTTCGCCGGCTATGTCATAAGTCCCATGTAACAGGGCGAGCCTATTGCCCTTAACCGGGCACAATTCCAGACTCCGTGCTGCTACTGAGAATTTCCTAATGGAAAAACCCAATAACGCTGCCCGACCCGGGGATCGAACCCAGGACCTCGTGTTCAGCAGTCGCTCTTGCTACCACTAGAACAACAAGGCAGTCATTCAGTCATACTATAGGTATTTAGTGATTTTATATTTTCAATGCGCGAGCAAGATAGTCTATCGAGATAAGCGCCTTAAATCGATCGATGCTTCTTTCAAATCGTAAAGGTGTGTACGGACAGCGCGTACGCGTACCAACGAGTAGTCGGTTACGCGCGTCCTGGAACGCCATGTCCATACTTAAGAGTGTACGCGTAGCTGCAAGTATGGACATGGCGTTCCAGGACACGCGTAACCGACTACGCGTACCAATGTACGCGCTGTTCGTACACACCTTTACATTTATAAAATAATCTTCTTAGCCGAACTCTTCCGCGGCAAAATCGACTCCGAGAAGCTATTAGACCATCTTCTACATGGCTACCTAATGAGTCAAGACGTTAAATCTACGATACACACTTTAGAGGACTTGGATGCCAAAGCGGTGGAAAAGAATAAAGACTGGGTCGGACGGTTTTTGTGCAAGTGTATGATGCATAAGAAGACTAAAAGCGATATAACTGATATTATGGATTTGTTAAAGGTAAATACTTTTATTATTGGTTTAAAAAAAATGCAGTTTCTTTTATTTAGATAACTTTTAATTCTAATATATTTTTATAAACCCATTTACGGTTGTGTAATCGTGCCTCGGAAAGCACCTTAAGCTCGGATGACTTCATATCGACCGTCAAAGATTTTGATGTATCCTCATAAAATTCTGACAACTGATACAACTTTAGAATATCATGGTAATATTCCTTTGCACATACTAATACACACACACACCCTCACCCTCTCACATATTACTTAGTGTGCGTGTAAGTAGTGTAAAGAAATATAAACATAGATGCTAATGGATTAATGTCGCCAACTGTACACGAACAACTACCCTTTTAAATTCACATAAGTCAATCAATAGGCGTGACGAAAGATTTTTAAATTTTCTTCCGTAATGTAGATACATATTTATTACTATTATATTATACTATTTACGAAAAACCTTTATTTCGGTAATAAACTTTAGTATAACGAAGTATAAAGCCATTTTTCTAATATTTTTTCAATAGTGCGTCAAAAAAGCTCTCAGGTGTCATGGCGTCAACTCTTACGTCACGCTTAGGTACCTAAACATGTCAAATATTCACAACAACAAAACAGTGTTGACAACGGTTTAATGTGTCCCCTAACATCATTAAATCGACGATTTTTTGATACTGTCGTCATGCCTATTGTGCGTAATGCGTGCTTTAGTGCCACACTAAGTAAGTTAGTGGCAATTTAGATAATATATCAACATCATATTTCCAGGCCCTAAACAACACTTCAATAAAGATATCAACGGTGGCCGCAGACTACTGCCTCTCGCGACTCCCAGACACGTTTAGTACAAAAACCATACAGGCTTTTAGAGATCTTATCATAGGTATAACGGATGAAAGACTCGTGGATGACGGAGAAATGTTTGATCAGCAGATACCACATCCAGTAAGTGTTTGAATAATTAATTTACGTATTTGCATCTAGATTCTAATTAATGATAGAATGTGTAGTAATAGTCTAGTGACATGACTGTTGACTGACAAGTCAGAAGTCTCGGGTTCGAACTTAAGGTACCTTTTTGTAAGTTAAGTGTGTATCAATTATGCCCCGGAGAACTCGTAAACTTAACCTAAGTTTAATAAATACTATTTTTGTGTTTTTTTTTTTACATGTTATAGGCTATAGCACATGTTACCTTATTAACTATAATTATTTAATAAGAAATTTGATAAAACAGCTGAAACGGATGGGATTCGAACCCGATCTCATGCTCAGCGGTTAGAGCCTCGGCACGGTACGCCGAAGATCGTGAGTTCGAATCCCATCCGTATCAGTTGTTTTTAAAATTCTCCTTAAATAATTATATTGAATAAATACTTCTTATACAAAAATCCATCAAACATTTCAGAAACACATGAACGAAGAGAACCTGCGCGCTCATTTAATTGAGTTAGAAGCTAAGGGTATGAACACAAGAGGCGTTCTAAGAAGACTACTTCAGCAATACTGCAAGGATGGCAACCTACAGGCTGCCAGAGAAATTGCTGAGAAGTGTCAAAAAGAAGGGGTAAGTGTTGAAAATTTAATCTCTGATATTCACCAAATATCTGTGTGTAAATGCCAAGTGTCTGATATTCATGGAGTGTCTGTATGTGAATTCCAAGTGTTTCTGATATCCATGGAGTGTCTGTGTGTGAATAACATGTTTTTTTGATATTCATGGAGTATCTGTGCGTGAGTATTAAGCGATTCTTATTCAGTCTATTTGTATGAATAGTAAGTGTACTTTGTATTTGATATTCACCTTGTGGTTGTGTTTAAATACAAAGTGTCTCATTTCCATCGAGTGTCTGTGTATGAGTACCTACCTACCATTTTTTATTTTTTTTATTTAACAAAAAAGGCTTTGTCGCTTAGCGCTATATCGCCCAATACCTCATGTGACAGATATTTATCGAGTGTCTGTGTGTGAATAGCAAGTATATTTGATATCCACTGGTGTATCAGTAGTTCGTAGTCTAGTTAAAATTTTTAAAGCATTCTTAACTTCGCAGGTATTCTTATCATACGGTATGAAAGCGGCTATCTTCGACCTCCACGTAAAACTAGGGGAGCTGGACCTGGCAGAAATTGCGTTAGCTGACTTAAATAAGACAGCCCCCAACTTCACCCTCGACGAGTTTAAAATTATCGACTTCGCGACCCTCATGGTTTATAGGAAGAATATTGCCCAGGCATTTGAGTTGATCAAGGAACAATCTAAAAAAAGGTTAGGAATTTTTACTTTATGAAACACAGTTTAAACACAAAAATAAATAAATTAGCCTGTTACTGTCCCATGTACGGCAAAGGCCTCTTCTCATACAGAGAAGGATTGAGCATTAATCACCACGCTAGCTCACTGCGTGTCGGCGATTTCAGACTATTAAAGTCCAGATTTCCATACGATGTTTTCCTTCACCGTTAGTCAGTGGTGCCTTAGATTAAAGAAAGTACATATTATGACGTTGACAAAGTCACATTGGTACATCCAGGTTCGAACCCACACCCACGCGCTTTCAAAGCGGGTCCGTAACCAATACGCCACCACGACATTTTTAACACAATCCAGAAAAAATATGTCGCACGCATAATGGAAAACTGACTTATAATTGTTGTGTGATTATGTTTATACACGTGTGGAACATATTATTATACTGAAAAAGTCTAGTAAATACAGCTGTTTTAACCTTGAGCAAGTATAGTTTTGTTTTTTAAAAAAACCATATTTTAAATCATTCAGGAACATAGTCGGTGGTCGTAGTATAGCAATGAACTGTTGGCGACTGCTCGACGCGATGGCTGCGCAAGGCACACACGTGGACGTGCGCAATATGTTCGAGTTACTAATCTCCTTGAAGTACTGCAAGCCTAATAACGTCATGCTCGGACCTCTTATTAGAGTTCATCTGAAGAAGTAAGTTTTTATTTATTCAGTGGTTATTTGCACTTAGATCCAATAATTATAATTTTAAGCACGTTTTTTAAATTAATTTAATTTAAGGGCGTGAAGTTTAGAATTTTAGAAATCTTCTACATTTTAGGTGGTTTGGTCGCGAAAAATAATTATTGATACGAGCTGCCTACATAGTTTTTTTATAGATTTTATCAGTCAGTGTAGCTAAATAAAAATAATAGTCAAAGAAAATTACCTGTTATTGAAAATCCCTACTTCGCATGTTTGTAATGGCTGGCACTGGCTTGGCTTTGGCTGACACACAAAAATGTCGGGTACCAATAACTAAACATTTTAGACGAAGCTATACACGTCTATCCGAAAACGTTTTTCCTGTCGGATCTGACCTAATCTGGTCAGTTTTTTTCGAATGTATTGCCTGCGACCTTACCCGATAAAAAATCGTGTCAAATATCGCTGGCGTACGAATTTATATATGAACGCGACTCGGTTCTGAACGAATTAAAACTAAATAAGTTGGATATAGGTTTAATTCAAAGCGTCTTATCAAAGCCGAGATCAGAGGCAGCTAAAAAATTATGTCGTTTGGTAATGATCGTTCAGTAGTGATTCGTCTTAAATTAAGTAATTAATTATAATTAATTTTGTTGTATTAGTTAGAGTTAATTCTGTAATAAGGTAGGTACGATGGGGTTGACATATCTATCGGATAAAAGCCCCTAAACATAAATAAAGATTAAAAAAAAAAACATTAAAATTTGTCGGACGTCGGACCCAACAAAAGCTTCAGCCACATCTAAAATGACATAAATTAATATTTATTTATAATTAATATTTAACATAAAAAAATGACATGAAACTCTCTTTACAGCGACAATATTCAAGAAGCAGTGAACGAATTCGTTCGTTTATCAAACAAATACAACAAAACTCCGCTGAAACACGAATTACTTTGCAAGATCCTCTACCTCATGGGTGACGGGCAGGCAGAAGAAAACTTTTTAACAAACGAGAAGTCAGCAGGCAGACTTAATAAAATGGCGCAGACGGTACTTAATATTAATAAGAGAGTACATGGAGCAGGCGATGTACAGGTAAAAATGGCAAGTTGACTGGAATAAAAAAAAATATAAGTATGGTAGAAAACCTAAAAAACAGATATATTGAAATTAATTTGTTTTATATGAAATATTGATACAGTGAGGTCCGCGACGCCGCCGCCCTCGTATACACTTGCTCTTGAAAATGGACTCCGTTTGAGTTCGAAACTAGTCGGGCATTCCCCGAACACCGAAACAATACGTGAGTAAAGCCGTATCAATATTTCATATATTAGTATGACTCACGAAAGTTATTATTCTAATTTGTTTTAATTTAAGTATTTATTTTCCATGATTAAAGTTAGAGTTACCAATGGGCCACGTGACCGCAAATGCGAATCATGGGACATGACGTCATTGAATAAATATCAGTTACTTGGCACTGATACTCATGTAATTGAATTTTATGCGGTCTTGTGCTGCTCTAGCCCATAAGGCACCAGCTGTTTCCACTACATCATAGTCCCATCGTTAGCATTCTCTACCTCGACGTCTTTTAGAGCCATCTTTTACCTTTATCATTATCAGCCTGTATTAGTTCATTGCTGAACATAGACCTCTTCCAATGCACGCCACTAGTGTGCGCTCATTAGAGATATTTGTCCATAATCGCTACGCTGAGCAAGCGGGTTAGCGATCGCAGATGATTGCTGTTACACTGAAGGATGCTGGTGTCCATCCTCCGGATCTTTTCCTTAGTCGCTTCTTACGATACCCGCGGGACTAGTAGGGGTGGTTCTATTCTTAGGCCGGACTCCACACGGCACTCTTACCTTATTGAATGTAAATGACTTACCTTCATATTTCTCCCTCAGCTCACAATAATAGCTGCGTTAGCAGAGGTTGGATACAAGCAGACGCTTCGCAAGCTCTTTTTAGATCCCACTGTGAAGTTCCACCCAGATGCTATAATAAGGCGATGCGAAAGATTCGCAGAAGAAAAGAAGGTGAAAGCGTTAGAGACTATAGCGGCGTGTTCAAAGGACCTACGACATGTTCATACTCTTGAAATTTACGATTTGATTCTCGACGTTTTACGTGAGTATCAGTTTTTTTTTAATTGCTTTAAAAAATGGAATCCGATTCCTTGTTTGACTGAAGAGGTTTTATCTCGTATTGAGGCTTTAAGCCTTCTATTTTGAAGCCATCTCATGATTGTTTTTAATCCATGATACCTAATGTAATAAAACTTTTGAAAACAAACTTCCAATTGTTGAATTCTGTTGAAATAAATACAATTTTAATAATATATAATGTAATTTATTGACATTGGTATTGTAAGGGAAAATAGACCTTACCGTTTTATTATGTGAAGACCATGACGGTAAAGCGATTTCTTAGTTTCTCTGTCGAATATGTATCACACCTCTGTAAGCACCTAAGCGTTGCGTCACGTTAAATTGTAATTAACAATTTCCAGAACGCGACGACAAATGCGTTGAAGCACTTGCCCTCTGGACAAGGATGCAAGAAGCAGACCTCACACCGTCACAAAAATTCATTGAAAATTTAATATCTCTCGTCAAATCCAACAACAGAGAGGTGCCGTCAGAACTAATGATGTTACTTGATAAACAGAAGTCAGTGTCTAAAACGTAAAACGCAACGCGACATGTAACATGCAATGTAACAACGCAACACAGTTTATAATTTAACATTTACTGTTGAAAATCACGTTGCGGGGTCAACTTACTATTGTTGTAATCATTTACAATTTTATCCCGTTAGACACTAAAAAGTACGGCCCATAAAGCGTAAGATGGCGCATGGCAAAAAAAAAACTACAGGGCCACCTCTAGTTGCTAGTCTAGTGTGAGTGCAGAATTTTCTCTCTGAAATAGAGTGTAAAAAGTGGCACCACTAAAAATTGGGTTGGGATGACCAATTTACCGTTGGGCTTGGGCTAGCATGGGTTGTGCTTAATAAGTACTAGATAGATAATAATTTCAAGTAATCGTAAATCCCATTATTCATAGCTATTCCTTATTATTTTCTAGCAATCCTTTAATACACGTCTAATCAGAATTAACGAATATTGTGACTGTTACTGTTGCGTTGCGAGTTGCATTGTGAAACCACTGAGTTGTAACATACTGTTGATTATTTTGATTGTTCGATGTTTTGTGCTAGTTTTACACTCTCATTGTGAACTTAAGTGAATTCTTGTCTTGCCTTACCTTACCTTACGGTATTACCTAGTAAAAAAATGTAACCTTTTTCTCATTTTGAACTGTAACATATTCTTAGTTGTAACTTGTAATGTCGTCTATAATATTTATGTATTTAGTCTGCGTTTATGTAGAAAGCAACTGTCACCATGCCTACCAATGCCGTGTATGACCGTAAATAACCTAACAGTTGCACAGAAGACAGTTCGCAGCCGAGCAGATCGAAAAATTTCTAGCACTTGTCCATATTTGTTCGACGAAATTTTATGAGTTGGTACTATTTGTTCGACGAAATTTTATAGACTTGGTACTGATAAAGACGGGTCTATCTGTGCTACTCTTGACCTGAACTCGGCTTTTTGAGTGTCAGTTTATGATTGTCAGTTTTTAGTGTAAACAAGATTTCTCTTGATGAGGGCAGTAAGCTAGTAAAGAACATTACTTGTATGTAACGTGAAATTCTAGTACCTATTGACATTTCACATTGAAGTGCACATATCACTTAAGTTGATAATTTATTTATAAGTGACACATTAGCTCTATTGTGGGAAAATTCAAAAATAATAATCATATTTTTTTCTAAAAAAATGGAAATTCTAAGTGTAAGGCGAAATTAATGACGAATGCACTTACTGAACAATTCCAATTTAAGATATATTACGATGTAGATATTCGGGCGATATGGGCACTGAAATGTTTGCAAATTGTTTCAAATAATAATACACTTTATTACTTGTGCACAAAGTCATTATTAGTCTGAAAAGAATTAAGTTTATATCCCTGTTATAGGTGTAATTATATGTAGTGAATAAGTAAATTGACTAGTTTGTATTCTACAATATTTAAATCCATCTGTGATATTAAATTATTGAAGTAATGAATTGTTTTTTTACTCCTATTTAATTAATAAAATAGACCTCTAATAATAATCTCGAAACCGAAGGGTTATGTACACACGGCTACACATAAAGCTGTACATATCCAGTATAAGCTGATATCATGTAAGAAGGGCCTGTACAATGCGAGGTCAGTTGTATGAACTTTGTTGAATGTTGTATGAACTGGTTTTGTATAAAAATGTATTTTAATGTATCTAAATGGAATTAATTAAAATAACAATTTAATTCTTGTAAAAAATACAATTTAATAAGATTTAGCACTATTCAAATCATCAATAATCTTTTTATTTAACGCAGCAAGATCATCCATGGCTTGTTTCTTTATCGGCTCATAATCTGCTTTTAATGTGATTGAAGCAATATCTTCTTCTAAAACAGTCTTTCTATTTTCTAATTGAGCTAGCTGATCTTCTAAATTGTTTAGTTTGGAGTACATTTCGTTGCCGTCCAGACTGGTCTGTAAAAAATGGATGTTAGTCTTGAGAAAATTATAAAGGCGAAGGTCTCTTCAGAAAAGATTCAGAAGACCATTATCAGTTTTAAGGTGGTTAGAAGCTTTAGGACTACCTACATCTCGATATGACTAGATCGCGTTTGGACGAGATCGCTTTATGACTAAATCTCGATATGACTACATCGCGTTTGGACTAGATCGCTATAAGTCCAGACAGCGCTATGATTTAATATCGATGTGACGTACAATCGCGTACAGTGGTATCTAAAAGTTGCAATTGGTTCACTGATCCTCACACTTTAGCTTTAGTATGTCATGGAGTATCAGTTGAATTAACTACCATGGAGCTGGAGCATGGAGCATGGACTACGCAAATTGCATGTAGGGACATTCCGATATCCTCCAAATATAAATATCAACGGATTAGGAAAATACTCTTGGGATAGATCTTTTTAAATATACCATGAACGTATTGCGTAGATAGGCATGGTTATAATATGGCATATTTAAAAAAGTTGTTTGAATTGACTTGCAAACATTTTATCGAATAACCTTTTTTTAGGGATTCGCTTGTATCTCGAAAACGGTGCATGTTATCGCAAAAATAATGAGAATTTTGCCCCCCTTTCACACACCCCACACCATATCAGGCCTTCCACATGGGGAAAGAAAAAAAATTTTTATTCAAAAAAATAAATAATACAAAAAAAATAATAAATGGCACTCTTTATTCACCTTCTCAAAAATCAGTAGGTACTACTCTAGTTCTCCTAGAAAAAGTTGGCAACCCAAGGTTGGCGAGAAAACAAAATATGTATGTCAAGATTTTATCGAATAACCGTTTTTTTAGGGATTCGCTTGTATCTCGAAAACGGTGCATGTTATCGCAAAAATAATGAAAATTTTGCCCCCCTTTAAGAAACCCCACACCATATCAGGCCTTTCACATGGGGAAAGAAAAAAAAATTTAGAATAAAATTTTAAATAAAATTATTAAAAAAAAGAAAATAATACAAAAAAAAATTATGTAGTGCACCCTTTATTCACCTTCCCAAAAATCAGTAGGTACTACTCTAGTTCTCCTAGAAAAAGTTGGCAACCCAAGGTTGGCGAGAAAACAAAATATGGATGTCGGGACATCGGAAAAATGGAAGTCGGAAAAACCAATGAGCGTCGGATAACAAATTAATCTGCTTTACATGCCATTAAATTTTATGACAATAATTTGTTTTCCCGATGTTCATTTGTTTATCAAATATTTACCAGTTTTCCGACTTCCATTTATTTCCGACATTCCGGCATTTGTTTTTTTATTACCATGAGCAGTAATCTAGGTACCTAACTGTACTTTAGAAAACAAAGGACAATATAGTAGTCATTACGCTATCTGGACTTAGAAAAACTGTAGCTTAGTGGTATGCTCGTTAGATTTGCACGTCAAAAGTTGCCTGGTACGTCTCCTGAGAGGGATAAGTCGTTATTTCCCTCTCACTCTGCCTTTTTTCGCGGGCATAACGCATAATCTTTTCGCATGCATATTTTAAGAAGTAAATCTTTTAGATCATTAGATGCTTTAGAAAAGTTATAAAAGAACGTTACATATTTTTTTTGTTACAAAACAACTTGGTGACCTCTTGGTGAGATCTTCCTCATAAAATATTTATGCGAAAAGAGTTTCAGGAGACGCACCGGGCACTTTTTGACGTAGCAGTCTAACGGCAATAGCACTAAGCTACCGCTGAACTACCGCTGATCTACCGCGGACTACCTATATGTAAAGTAAGGTTGTCAGCAATCCTTAGACCTTTTATAAAAAGACAGATGGAAAAGCTTTAGATTTCCCGACGAGGAAATTTAAAAACAAGCTGATTTAATATCAACGTCAGGTACGTTACGTACTTTTTTTAGGGATTCGCTTGTATCTCGAAAACGGTGCATGTTATCGCAAAAATAATGAAAATTTTGCCCCCCTTTAAGAAACCCCACACCATATCAGGCCTTTCACATGGGGAAAGAAAAAAAAAATTTTACAATAAAATTTTAAATAAAATTATAAAAAAAAAAATACAAAAATAATTAAAAAATGGCACCCTTTATTTACCTTCTCAAAAATCAGTAGGTAAGTACTACTCTACTGTTCTCCTAGAAAAAGTTGGCAACCCAAGGTTGGCGAGAAAACATAATACGGATGTTGGAAAAAACAATTGGAGTTGAACGAAAGTTGGTTGTCGAAAAAAATAAGCTGATTTAATATCAACGTACCTGCAATGTCTTCAATTTATTCGTGGCTTCCAGTACAGCACTCTCTGTTGGAATTAATTTCTCCCTAAGTTGTTGCAATTCCGTCTCCAAAGCTTTTTTCTGTTCTTCACCTATAAGAAAATTAATCGGTAACTTAGAAATTGGCCGCTGTGACCGAAACTCTGTCAGGAGGACATTACATTACGTGGCTCTACGACAAAGTATTATAGGAGTCCTAGTACGTTTTACTTTACTGTCTTCATACCTTCATCTCGTAGTTTCTCCAAATCAGACAGAGTGATCAGTTCCTCTTTCATCACTTTAGTTTTCTCAGGCAATGTTTGCAATTCTGTTGCTAGACGTTCTCTTGTTGCTTCTGCCTGCAATATTATACAAAAATAAGATTTTTTGGGTTCCGTCGTAACTCCGTAACCTAAAATATGCGGCGATAGAAGTACACATACTACAATACCGCTATATCAACAAATAATTAGACTAAAATAAAATAAATTTAAAATTAAAGGAGGTCCCCATACAAGAAACGTGCTTCTTTCGGCGTTTTTGTACAGAACCCTTCGTGAGAATTTTTTATACTAGGCGAATAGGCTTACGGCTCGCCTGGTAGTAACCGGTAACCTTAATCACAATCGGATACCGTAAGCGGTTACCAGGCCTTTGTGAGAGGCTGCTACTATCTGTTCGAGGCGGCCTATGATTTTAACACCAAAGACTGACTAGTTTTTTTTGAAGAAGCTTAAAACATGTCATACCTTCTTCAAATTCCCCTGAAACCTCTCATAATCCTTAGTCAGAGTTTCAACAGATTTCTTGCTATCATCATACTGCGAGGTATACCCCTCTTTCTGTTTCAACGAATCTATTTCGCTCAAGTCTAAATCAATGTTAGAGCTACTATGTTCTAATGAGAAGACTATGTCTTTTTCTAATTGATCGATCTTTTCTTGTTCCTTTTTTAGATTTTCTTCGTAAGTAGACATGAAAGAGTCCATTGTTTCTTCACGCTTTTTAAGCTCGCGGTATTTTTGATGACGTTCAGAATTACCCTCTTCTAAATCCTGTAAAAAATCTTGTTAATTTACCTTTGGCTTTTGGAAATTAAAACACATTTAGTAGCCAACACGACTTTAAACAGTGACTACAAAAATTGAGTTTGGGCTTTCTTCGTTATATCTATCAACACCTTTATACTTAGATACTACAATAATTGATTGATAACCATCAATCAGTTGGTTACTTACTTGTTCAGCTTGTTCGATCAATTCCTGCACTTTTTTTATTTGTTCCTTTAAATTGGAGGCGTTACTATCTAAAGATGCAATTGCAGCATTATCTTCACGAACCTGAAATCAAATTAATTATGTATAGTGTATCCCTTTACAACAATTATTATTTAGCATAGATAAAATTTTCCTTTTCATGCCTATGTCCTT
Organism: Protodeltote pygarga; assembly: GCA_936450705.2. Classification (NCBI taxonomy): domain Eukaryota; kingdom Metazoa; phylum Arthropoda; class Insecta; order Lepidoptera; family Noctuidae; genus Protodeltote; species Protodeltote pygarga. The sequence continues at coordinate 3,970,791 of OW388249.2, read as the reverse complement.
TCTCATAACTTTTGATGCCTATTGGTCTACATAAGTCAATTTATTAAAGTCTACCTGGAGCAACAATTTCTCTCTTTCCTCTTGAGGGTCCAAGCGATTGTTCATCTCATTCTTCATATTGTCTCGTTTTTCTTCAGCAGCTACCAAGCGACGATGTAGTTCTAATAGATGTACCTTTATCTGAAGAAGAATAGGTTTTTAAGCATACGTAGTTTTTTTAAAGATATGTAATAGTTAGAGAGGTGAGATGAGAGAAGACGTACAAGAATTTAAATCGAATTGTTTTAAATAATAAGCGACGCGTTGCCGGCCACAGCAATGTTTTGACACTGCACCGCCCATGATACTTAATGTTCGCGTGGTTATACCATACCGCGACATTATGATGATCATTTAGTTCGAATAAAGAGTTGAGGAGAAAACACAAACAGCAATCCATACAGTTCAGAATCAAGCGGTATGTAAAAATGGTGACAACCGCACAAAATAATCACAATGGACACTTCCCTCAGTCATCCTGACGAGATGCGATAAAAAGGAAAGAGGGTTAGCAGCCTTTACTTTTGATTTATCTTTGATCGTGCAATTACCTGAGATCCAGATATCTCTTTATTGAATTCCTCCTTCTCTCTATTGAGGTGATCAATTTGAGTTCTTGCTTGTTCAACTTCTTCTCTTAGAGCTGCTGCAGTAGCTTCTAGTTCGTTGTACTCATCTTTCTGTTCTTGAGTCATTTCTGCTAGTAACTTGGTAATGGTTGATTGTTCCTGTAACAAAAACAAATATTTTTTTGCCAAACCACTATAAATATTGTTTTAGAAAACAATTATTTAGCTGCATTGAGCTCGATTTAAACTCAACACGTTTTCGAATATGTTTCCATATAATTTTTGTTACATTTGATACTTTCAAATTAGTATTTACCTTATCCATCTGTTCCCTCAACTGTCTCAATTGGTTTTCCTTTCTTTGTTTCTCCACGAAAACTTGTTCCACTTCCTCCTGCATTTTCTGGTTGCTAGCATCCAGTTCTCTTGTTTGTTCTTCCACTGATTGTTTGGAAGCTTCTCCGTTTGCTATGCGAATTGCCGTATTATAATCTGCTAGACGCCCCTGTAAATCTAAACAAATATCCATCAATTAATAAGACTGCAAACAAGCATAATTATTAGACCTTAACAACTTAAAAAATATAAATATTTTCTACCATACCAGTCAGTTCCAACGCCAACTCCTTGACTCTCTTTTCGTAATGTTTCTTCGCAGATCTCTCCCTTTCTCCTGCATCTGCTTTCTCACTTAGTCTTGCTATCTCTGCCTTCATTTCTCGGATCTTTACTTGCATAAGCTCTTCCCAATATCTCTTGTCTTGAAGCTGGCGGGTGCGAAATCCTCGCGCGGTTCCAGTTCGAAGTCCTGATATACCTTGTTGTGTTATTGGTCTATCGATCTGAAAAATAGATTGGCTAACGTTAAAACTTGAGAAGAAGATGCAACTATACAAATGCAAAATAAGGAGATTATACATTTGGATCATATTGACAAGGCCTCTTAAGAGATTCAGGTTTTGCTAATTAATTGGCAATCTTTGGCGGTCTCATTGCAACAAGGCAATCTCTTCCAGACAACCGAGAATTAATTAGACATAGTAAATCCTGTTTCTGACCTCTTATTATTGATTTTCCTGATCCTATTATTGATTAGTTATCTTGAACGCAAGATATACGCAACTTGTCCGTTCTAAATGGGTATGTCATTTGCAGTTTGCGTAATTATGTAGATCAAAAGATTACATTTCTCATGATATTACTGACCATAGAAAATCCAGTCATGGCGGTAGGCTGTCGACTGGCAGTAGGTGGTGCTGGGCCAAAGCCAGCTGTTGACAATCGAGATGCCGTGCTACCTCTGTATGCTGACGTAGGTCGCATCGTGCCACTTCTGGAAAGAAGACATGCGAACTTCTAGATTTTTTTACTTTCTTATGATGCCTGGCATCAGGGGATACAAGTTGGTAGGGACCCGTGGTCTTTCTTTTTTTTCATCAAAAACAAAACTTGATTGATCTTATAAGAAAAAATGTAGTCTTCTAAATGATAGTTGCTCTCTTGTTTTTATCAGGCATTATTTTATAAGAATACTAGATTATTATGGTGATTATCTATAGTTTTTTGTTTGTAGGAGTGTTCAGAGGAGAAGCAAACGAGATGACTCCTTCAGTTCCATTTCTAGATACGAAATCGAATATAAAACTAATGTTTTTTTCTTATGTATAAATAACAATTGACTTTTTAGTAGGTAATCGAATTCTAAATTCATCAGCGGTACTTGTTGTATAATAATTGCCGACTTATTTAAAAAATAGCAATGAGTCGAGAGAGAGAGGAAAAATAATTAATGTAAAAAATGAAAAAAGTACCTAAATCCTAGATTTCTTTTGTATTTATTCCGTCGATAAATTGGTATCTAGTTTCACCCATTTCGTTATGAGCCCTTGGTGTAGACTCACACTGTACCTATACATACATTTTGAATTTTAATAACTTCAGAGAAAACCGAACACAAACGAAACAAACAATGACACCAGAAAAACGTACCTACCTACTCGCAACTAAATTGTCACCTAACATTAATTAGCGTTCAACCATACATCATGAACATTATAATTAATTAGCTCTAAAGCAATATTTAGTACCTACCTCGAAACAGCAGATCCTGTGTTAGTATACTCGCGGTAACCACGTCTGGACACTGGCCGATGGACGTCTGACCGCTTCACCCCCGCACTACCGTCGGAAAAATCCATAATAAAGCTAACTAATTGTTTTTTTTTCTCATAAAACAGGGTCAAGTGTCTCAATAGTCGACCGGCGCATTACATTTGTTGTTGACGCGTTACCATGGAGACGGAAGACGTTGACGTTAGGCAATTTTCTGATGTGTCGGCCAGTGATTGGTAGGTTTCATGGAGTAGGTATGTATATCATATTCATCAAAACCAATGTCTGATTACTCTCAGAAGCATATTATTATGAATGCACATCTATGTAACTTATTGTTTAGAGCCAAAGAGATTCTGAAAGTTCAGAGAAACATTAACCCTGATATGGTTGTTATTTTGGGTGAAATTGAAAATCGGCGATGTATTATGACGTAACACCCATCACATAGGTGCACAGCATCATGCTGAGTGCTATTCTCTTTGTTACGGCTGCGTAACTACTAACTTGTTAATATTTTATTTTAAAATATCTTTAGTTACCTACATAATTTTTTTTTTTTTTAGGTACTAGGTAATCTTTAATTTTCATGTCGCAATATTTATTTCTATTCAAATACTATACTATACAATTACTTATATGTACAAATAACAATAAACTAAATACTAATATAACTTATATTTACATTTACAATTAATAATACATAATAGGGAAGATGCAGATGAAATATTTTTGGAATTTGTATGATTAAAACGTTAAAAAAATATAAAAGAAAGGCCACTGCAACGTTTTTATTTTACATATTGTTGTTTTTTTACAATAATTACGATTTAAAAATGACTTGAAACAATACGTATTTTAAAACACGAATTAGCGTTTCGTGACGTCACACTTGTTTTGACAACTTATTTGACGTTATGGTTGTAAAGGTGAATATTATTTTATGGGAATATTAATTGCGTTTTTTTAATAAAAATGGGAGTTGGGTTTATCAAAGCAGACTCCAGGTGTTTACCTAGAGTTAGTATTGACATAACATCATTAGTTTTTCTCTAGTTTAAATATTTTGAATAAAATTATTAGTTAGGTATGTTTAGTTCCAGGCCTTTGTAGTAATAAATATTGTTTATATTATTTTAATCAGCATTTTAGATTAAAATTGAAGAAGCTGGATTTCTTCGTAATGCCGAGTACCCTTTTTTGGTGCAACACCTGACAGCTGAAAGTTACACAGTAGAGGTGAAATATCCTTAACAGAAGCTACCTACCATACTTTCCTATGTGAAAGACAATAAAATAACACCAAAATATTGGGCACAAGTACAACTTCAAATGTTTTTCAGCATAAGGAAAATATCACTTTTCTGTATAGCACACACAAACTTTGAAAAATTAAAAGAAGTATATTTGTATATACGATAAAAGCATTTTATCTGTTATGAATGCTGCATAGAAATTCTGGATAGATGCTGTATTTCCAAAATTAAAATGTAATAACTATATAATATTTAAGTTATTCTTTTTTGTAAATTTATAAAATAAAATTCTATGCTTTGTAAATACTATTTTTTATTCGATTTAAATAAATATGCAAAAGTATGAAAGCCAACGGCGAACCAGTAAAAGACAAGAGTGACGTCATCAGCACCATAAGTCCGTTTTCCCGCGAACTGTCAAACTGTCAATTTAAAACAGCATTTTTTCGGATAAATTGCAATGTTTTAATTTTTTAAATATATTTGTGGTCTATTCTACGTGGAATTCTTTAACATGAAAACAAAAATAAAAATAGTGCATCTTCCCTATTGTATCTATTGTATCAAATATAATTTATATTTTGTTGTTATATTTTAGACATATCTGCATACATCATTTAAATTACTTAACTAAAACATGACGTGCATGATTATTAGTGCCCGCATGTATAAACACTTCAGAAATTCCAAATATGCATGACGTTCGTCCCAAATAACTGCACCTTTTTGTTTAAAAACAGTCTGAAATAATTTCATTATAGCATTAGACGCACTCGGGAGGCTCAAAAATGTATTTTGTTGAACTAAATCTTATAATCTCTACCTGTCTTTGCTTCTCAAATGGGTTTGGGCTACACGGTCTCAGTAATGGGTATAGATTCTTTATAAAAGAACTAAGCTCTAGTATGTCATTACTAGACTCGACTCCAATATCAACGAAATGGATTGAACAACCAGTAGACCACTTTAATGACAATGAAACGCGCACTTGGAAAATGAGATATTTTGAACGACTTGATGCATGGAAAGAAAAAGGGCCAATATATTTGTTTATTAACGGCGAAGGCAAAGCAAGCAAAGTGTTTCTTCAAACAGGAATATTGTATGATTTAGCAATGGAAACCAATGGTGCCATGTATTTGTCTGAACATAGATACTATGGGAATAGTAAGCCTTTTAAAAAAATCAATACGGAAACCTTGGCATACCTCAGTGCTAGACAGGCCTTGGCTGATATAGCAAAATTACTTGAAGAAATTAAGCAAACACCTAAATATAATGAATCTAAAGTGGTTGTGGTAGGAGGCTCTTATGCAGGAAACCTAGCAGCATGGATGAGGCTGCTTTATCCTAACTTAGTTGATGCGGCCATCGCCAGCAGTGCTCCAGTGGTAGCCAAAAAAGATTTTTACGAATATCTAGAAAACGTTAGCGATGACTTCGAACAATATGGCTCTACTGGATGTTACGATCGAATAAAAGAAGTTTTCAAAAGGTACGAAAAGTTATTTAAAACTAGTGACGGAATTGCTCAACTTAAAGAAGAAGAAGAGATTTGTAACAGTACAGATATGAATAAGATAGAAAACATGCAACTATTTTTCCTGGATAAATCATCTGCATTTATGTATGAAGCTCAATATGGTAACCCTACAAGCATTAAGAACTTTTGTGAAGATATAGCTGATGATCCTCACATATTCTCAGCAAAAAACGATGACACTGATTTATGGACTGAGAAAAACAATTGTTTCAACTACGATTTCGATGAAATGATTGAAAGTATGAGAGAAATTGATTGGATTATGTCGTGGACGTACCAAACTTGTACAGAATTTGGTTACTTTCCGACTACAGCTTCAGAAAACCAGCCGTTTACCAATAATATTCCTGTAGAATTATTTTATAAAATGTGTACCAAAACTTATGGGCCAGAGTTTAATGAAAAAAGAATTGATGAAGGAATTGAACGGTCTAATAACATTTATGGTGGGTTGAAGCCCAACGTTACAAATGTAGTATTTGTTAATGGTGATTTAGATCCTTATCATCGACTTGGAGTATTAGAAGATGTTTCGTATAATGCACCAGCAAAAATAATACCTTTGTCATCCCACTGTAGAGACTTATTTTCAGATAGGTCTTCGGATCCTGAAGAATTGAAGGAAGCTAGAAAGTATGTAAAATATCTGATAAAGAAGTGGATAGGAGCTGGTGAGTATAAGAAACCAATACAAAATAATATAATTTTTTTTTCATAAAATGACATGTGCAATTGGACTTTTGATTTTCATTTATTATCCTAGTTTAAGATTACTTGAGTAAAATATGAATTTACGCAAAGTTTTTTACTTTAAACTCTTTCATTAAAGTATCTCTTTTTAATACTAAACTAACAGTAGGTACTTTTTATCTGTTAATACTTACGTGTATGATATGTAAAAAAAAAAAAATGTGATATTATAATTAAACAAAAGTTTATTAAAATAATTGTATATTTACTCATAAACGGTCTTCCTTATGATAGGTTACTCGATAACCAACACCCAATGTTACAATACAAGTGGATGTCGATGTTGTTACTTAAATTCGTAATAGCAGCAGTATTTTACATTGTGCCGAAATAAAAGATCTATACACCTTTTGATGTGCGAACAAAAATGCTGTTCTTATCTAATTGAAACTGTTGTTTTCTGGGTCAACTTTAAAATGTACAATATAGACCATAGTTTGATAATCTTTTAATATTAATACAGTTAGGTAGGTACTTAATCGTGAAATGTTTTCCTTTATCACTAACTTTGATTTGGAAAAATACTTTTAAAGGGTATTCTCAGCTAAAAGTATCATTATAATTATCTATAATAATGAATAAGATACAATATTTTATGGTAACCTGTGTAGCACCTTCGAATGTTTTTGAAACTACATATGTCTGTTTTAGAAGCACGTAAAATAAGATCCAATGAAAGAGCTTATTAATATTAATCAAAGTTCTTCCAAGGATGTTATTTTAAAGTAAGAATATAACGGATACAAATATAACACTAAATGTGCTACGAATATAAAAAAATATCTAAATATACAAAAATAATAAATTCTTAAAATAATTGTGACATTAAATTACATTTCAATTGTCAACGTAGTTGTACATAACTAGATCATAATATTATGATGATTGAGTATTGAAAAAATATATCAGGAAATGTATACAGAGCGTAACTGAAAATATAAAAGGAAAAGAGCTATTTACAAAAGAATTTATTAAAAACTAAAATTGAATTTCTATCTTATAACTAATCATTATTATACTGATTTGAATAATATGATTATAATATGCAATTTACATTTAAATAACAAGTATAAACAACATATGATTTCGAAAGGCAATAATAAGATCCAATTGATTGTAATGGTCATTTTCTTAATAAAAATAAATATTAAGTATTATTGCCTGAAAAAATAACACTTATATTAACAGACTTCTATTATGATGTTACGAATAAAATGTATGTTGAAGACTAACATTTTTTAAACGCGTTGCAAGTAACTGAAGGCTTGCTATAAATAAAACAACAAAGTAATGTTGAAAGCCCTAATCATTTTAAATTTTCCCAACCCTGTTTTGACTAGGATTGCCACTTAAATATAATAAAAAAAGAATACTTTAACGACAAGACCATTGTGATGACATTGAACACGCAAATCGTTAAATATGTTGGCAGTGATAGTTAATTTAAAGGTTTAATTAATTAAACTAAGTTTTTACAATATTCAGTTAAATACGTTACAACTAAAATGTTGGTAAAGTTGTTACTAATTTATATTTTAAACCTATCACTTAAATACATGTTGATTATAAAAATTACATTATAATGTATACTAGAAATCTCGACAATTCGCAATAACCCTTCATGCAAATCAATTTCATAACTCATATTCAAGTGTATAACTTTATCGTCGATGTGAATTCCTTTTATTTTACAAATCTTTGAATATTTACAACATTATATCAAGATTATAACTTTAGAGGATATTGTCATATTGATACATAATTTCGATGTTCTGGCAATCTCCTGAATGCAGTTTAATAAAATACTCGTCTATCTTTGGTTTTGAACTTCATTGCGACACAATGATATCATCAAGATAAACGGGTGAAATATTATATCGATTTGACAGTATCCTTGTCTTATGTCTAAGGTAAGTTGCCATGTGTCAGGTGATTCGCACTCTAGTCCCACTCTCCAATGAACATATGGCGCGCGTGAGGGGCTGGTGGTGGGGGGAAGCCGCGTCCAGGCATAGGCAGGCGACCGTACAGCGCGTATGGATCATAGTGCTCTCCGTCTGTAATTAATATCACCTAGGTTTAATAACGAGACGGTTTAATAACGAGTGTTTTTATTGTTCTTTTGTTTAAAGCCTGCTGGCTGGGTACAGGCCTCCTCTATTATTCAGCACTATCCGAGGAAGATTTAGCGGAGTTAGTGGAGATGTTACGAACATTTAGGGATAAGCAAAAAAGTTGTGTTATTTACAGAGACGCTACAATTCTACAATTAATTTAGTAACGAACAAATAGGGAAATCTTATATATATCGACTTATTTCTGAAAACTGCTTATTACTCGTATATCTAAAACTCGGAGTTAATGCGAAATTCCTACATCTATAAATGATTGCGAAGCTTTCGAATGGATTTTTGCACTTTGAAAGAGTAGACTTGACAAGATTGTCAGGAAAAAAGAGACACGTGAATTTTGAAACTGTTGAATGTGAGAGATGAACTCAGAAGTGTGAAAAGTGTAGAAACGAAGCTAACAGGCGAGTTGTGCTACCAAGCGAAGCGGTCTAATATAACAGAAAGTTTAAATACCAAGATTGGAGCGAAGATTCCGCGTTGAGGCGGTGGAATTAAAGTGCGGGGTTAGTCTGTATATACACTAGCGCGGCTGCTGGATCACGAGGGGTCGCAGCCGTTTCTCCCTGTTCGGATAGAATTGGAACATGAGCTTTTCTTTTCTGGGGAGACGTTCGTACGCACCGATTCCACTTTCGTAAGAACGAGCATGCCACAGAGCTTGAGGTGGCATGGGAGCATGGGCAAACGGCGCCATGTGCGGAGGGAATGGGCCAGGATGAGCGTGAGCCACGCTGTAGCGCTTGCTGGGTATTGGAGCTTCCTTCAGAGTGAGACGCTCAGTCATTGCCGGTAGAACTTTTGCTCCATTTGTCTTCACGAAGTTGGGAACGCGCGCCCGTAGACCGCAGTAGTAAGGATCATCTGAAATAAACGCAAAAATATTGAAAACACATTACAAGTTCCACGTGTACCAAATAGACGTGTTACTACCTGGAAACGAGTCTTTATGTTACAAGATTTTCGTTCATCTATTTCTAAGTTAGAAACTACAAACACATTTGCCTATAAAACAGAATGCATGCACGTTCTGTTCCATGTTCCGCATCCTACGCCTGACTCGTTCCAAATACCGTCGATTCAAATATCAAGGATACGCCAAAATGCCAGACGGTGGTTGCGACACCGGGGCATTGTCTGTTTATAACCTCTGCCCTGAGTTCTTCTTATGAATGGAGCGCAAGTGCTCTCGAATTAAAACGTGTCATTACAATCCAAAACTGTCATATTTGAGCGCCTTATCATACGTGGAATGTATACGTGACTTGATATTAGCAGCGAGGAAACTGAACATCACTGCCTATGCACTTGATAATGCGCGAAATTTTTATGCTATCAAAATTTCAACATATTTTTATTATGTGTTTACGTTCTTTTATAATAAAGTTTAACTAGCCAAAGTGTATTCATACGTAAACTTGGCTCATATTTCAAAAGTCTTTGACTCTTTGTCGGGCGATATAACTCTTAATATTTTAAATAGTATCTACTCCTTTTAAGATAGTGCTTGTGGTGTTTGAGTAAGTGTCCCCTTGTAATCTGTGATGCATGGCCATGCTCTTGATACACTACCTAGGTACTCGCCTGTCTTGTTCTTTTACGAATAAAAAGTTTTCTTAGAAACTAAAAATTCTACGTAAGGTAAACATTTTTGCTATATTTTTTTTTATAATCTCAATATTCAGAAATGCCTTCAATAATAATTATGATAATGCCATTTACTACACAACTATTGTCAATTGTTTTGTTTTTTAATTTAAAAAAAATAGATTAATTGACTTGAAAATATTTTTTGAATATGTATTAACCCTAAATTAATAATTTTATCACAAACACTTCCAACCCTCATACTGACATCCAGTTCATTGTGCCCATAACCTTAGACTATAATATTCCATATTTTATAAATATTGCTTTAAATCACGAGGTGCGTAGACATGGGTTTATAAATGATGATCTGGCAAGAGATGTTGATATAAAGGTTCACACTTGCAACATGGTTGTATAAATTGCAAGTCGCATTCATAAATCCATTGCATTGTCAACTGCATCGTGTTCAAATGGACAGTTCTGGGCGCAACGAAAGGCGGGTGATTGCTTGACTAATAAAATAGTGGTAAATAATTTCATTGTGATCTGACGTTATTAAATGCGATAATAATCAACTTGCGGTGTAGTAATGAATTAACAAATAGGTGAGCACTAATGTCGAGTCAAATTAAGTGGAACTGATAATTCTTGGAATTTGAAATCAGAAATGTATCTGGTTATGACAAATGTTCAGTTGTAATGATGATTGAAGATTCAACTGTAAGCCTAGATGCATAACATAATACAAAATGTATGGTGGCTGCTATTTTAACATCTAAGCAATTTCTGCTTTAACTTAATCAAGATTACATTTAAATAGAATGCCCATTAAAAAGTATCAACTACCTATTGTTTCTAATGAAGTAAAAAAAAGTCACCAGACATTCGTCGGCGAAAAAATCACTAAGCAGCCGGTGCTATCAGTTGAACCTATTCGTCCATTACCAAGGAATTATGACCAAAGTAATGACCAAACACGGCGGGCAATCCGCAGACCGCTCTCGATGTAGGCGCCTTCATGAGCTTTGCCTTTTAAATACTGTTATTACCCATTCAGCAAGACGTAACATCGTGATACTACCACAAGAATTTATATTGTCCAAGTAATTAATGCTGCCTTTTTTTTTTGCTTTTTCTTGATCCCCTTTGTTGCTACGAATGGTAAAGTTAATTGAAGTCCAGTAAGTTATGAACGGACTAACAGAACGTAATTAGGCGCTTGTAATGTGAATGGAGAGATTTACTGATTTTGAGAAATTGGGACCTAAAGATAAAGTTGGAAGAAATCAGTGCTGTGCTTGAGAGTTTTTTTCTTAAAATATATTATTTGTAAAAAAATTGAACCTATTCATAATACAATATTAAAGGTCCCTGTTACGTTTTCAATAAAATAACATATTTATATTTTGTATTAAAACACTTACCATATTTCTTGTTGTCTTTGCCTTTATCTGATTTGCCTCTTGGGAACTGCGTTGGTACTCGTCCATCATGTCCTTCAATGTCATCGTAATCAGGCTGTGAAACAAATAATGATATTGTATATTTATTTTAAAAACCCATTCGTATTGTATGAATAGTTTTTGAATATAGATTAATATTTAAATTTTTAAATATTTATTATTGTTAATAATCGTATTGTTAATTGTAAATGTGCTGTGTGTGTGAATTATTATCGTTATAAGTTAAGGTCTAAAACAGGAAAAAATGAAAAGAAAAAGGTATATTATAAAACGATGGTATGATAGAGACATAAAGATAGCGGCTAGAAGAACACCCAGATTGCAATTACATTATAATATGTCCACTAAACAACACAACTTGCGCCTAAGAACATGTAAAAGCAAGCGATTCGCGAATAAAACACGCTACAAAAATCAGATGCAATAATATGAACGTGTGGGCGCTCTACAATCTTTTACCTTGTAACGAACCAAAGATGGCATCAAAAAACAAAGAATCGTGATATATAAAACTCATAGGAACAGGATCTTATCAAATAAAGGTTATGGAAACAACCCCAACAAAACATATCGGTTCACGCAGTATATTTTCTTAATAAACACCTAGCAGGCATAAAACTGAAGTATAATAGACACACAAAGGACATTGTTCATTTGTATAGTGTCAGAAGCTAAGCTAGTAGAGACTAGGTAAACCAATAAAAGAGTAAAGCCGACGCGACTGTACTATAGTACTCGCTATCATTTATCTTCGAAGGCGATGAGATGTGAGATACGTCAGGGTTATCTTCCCCGCTGGGCCGACCATTGTCCACTCCATACGGTTGCGATAGCGCATGTCTACAATTATCTGACAAGAAGTCGGAACCGACAGGCGTTAATCGGATTGAACTTTCACCTCCCTTCGATGTTTAAACATCATTCTTCAATTTCATAATTTAAAACATACAAGTGATCGATGAATGTATTTTGTCGAGAAAAAAAGAATTATTGACATGAATAGGTAGGTTTATGACAGCCACCTCATGACCCTGGATTATAGATGTTTGTATTTTAGTTACATGGTAACAATATTGTTTTTTTTTTGTTCGGGATGAAATGAATGTTTTCTGTGAGCCCACGTATTTTCTGGATTTCCGAAATATATTTAAATGTTGAACATTATTTTTACGACGATGTAAGGTAATGTTGTCTTTTTAATAATTAACTTAAATGTTTTTATTTTTCATCTAATTGTCTCAATAATTGAGACAATTTCCTTGTTCAACATAAAAGAACATAACATTAGATTGATTTCATAATAATTATGAAATCAATCTAATGTTATGTTCTTTTATGTTGAACAAGGAAATTCAATAAATAGGTGCAGAAAAAAATAATGATTTGCAGATTAGACAAGTTGCTAAATTGATATTGCTATAAAGATGATAATACTATTAGTCCTTCCAAATAAGGATGGTTGAAGATTTTTTAAATTTCTAAATTTGGTAAGTATAAATGACATTAAACGAAAGAAACGGAAAGAAGGATTAAGATAATTGAAATTTTAATATGACTTGAGTATTTTAGTTATTGATTTAAGTGCTTTAATCCTTTTAAGGTTCGATTTTTTTGGAATATTTTTAGGCATTATCTTGAGCTGACTGATCCTAATTCCTCCTTGAATGATAAAGTTATGTTCAGCGTGAAGCTTAATATTTCGGACATTAATTTTGATTGCAGTTGTCATTCATTATTCGTTATTTCAATTTGCATAAATCGTACTGCTATCTCTAAACGGCTTAAATATTCCTTTTTGCTCTTAAGTATTTTCCAAATGTATATTAAGGGTTCAACATGATTAATGACATTCAATTTAAGTGGTTTGCCTTTTCGCTTCAGTAATTTTTGGAAATACAATGTGAACCTCCGTATCGTTAAACTATGAAAATAAATGATCCCAGTGCACGTGAGCAATGGGTCATTGTCGTTTTAGCACTTAAGTATAATTATTGAGACATTTGGTCACGGCTGACACTCAGACACGACGGAAATGTACAAATTGCTCTCAAAAAGAAAGAAAAGTCAATATAACATCAGAAAGAAGCTGAACAATCAGCGACATAAAGTATACAAAGATCATCGTGCTGCGGGCGGGATGTTTATTATAAGTCGAGATGTAATAAAAATTACATGTAAATTATTGTAATAAAAATTTGCCATGCCATCTCGAAAACACCTTGGTCCGCCAACTTAACAATGAAAAAATAATTCGTAATGCAATTTTCACTTCGGAAATTACTTTGCCGATTCGCAACCGCATCTTACCTTTTATATCGAAATGGACTTGAGGATACAAGTTTATATTATTCAATCATGAAACTATGGGCCTCGTAAATCATATCCTATTAAATTAATTCTTCACGAAGGGCAAATCTCTTGATAAAAATAAGCCATTGAAAATTGAATTACGCGTCGTGTCACTACCGGCCATTGATGTGACTTCGCGTTTTATATTACTTTTTTCTCTGCTTGACTGAACATTGACAAGCAATATTTATTTGTTATTTTTTAAATATTATAGTCTTTCTGATTTGATTCGTCTGTATCTACACTATTCTGCCTGAGACTGTCTCTCCAAAATCGAGTTATTTAAGCATGCAGGGTGCAAAAACATGCATGGTGTTCTTCATTCCTAATAAATGATGATGAACTCACTTTGTATCCACGTACCTTGGGAATATCAGCAGGCCCATATCCATTTTCCCTGGGCGGTAGCTTTGGAGGCTTGTCACCTCTCCTCTGTCCCATTTGCATCATCAGTTGTTCCCTGGTGGCAGCAACTACGCCGTGTCCATTGTTGTGTCCGTAGCCTCCTGAGCTACCGCTGGAACCTGAGCCGTTTGCATTAGAACTGGCAATGCTGTAGGGGTCCTCGTCTGGGATGGGAATGCGAGGACGGTTCTTAATGTCCATCAGTCTTTGAACTGTTGACAAAAATTATATCGTTTAATATGTTTAATTTAGGGAATTTTCTGAAGGGAAATTTGTCGTGTGAAGAGGCGAGGTGAGGCGGATTTGAGGCAGGGGCGCTTATTCCCCATACATTTTTGTCTAGCACCCATATTGTTTTTTGTAAAATATATGGGAAAAAACCTCCATTGACTCTTGTTATATGAGCAACGCACTTTACAATGCCGTTGCACTGCCAAATAAGCTATTCGTAACAATTATATCTACTTCTTGTATGGGAGGGCTATCATGTCTAACTTATCGCTTTCCAAATATATTAAAGAAGTTGTAGTGGTCGCGGGTTTAAATCCTGCTCGTAATATTTTTTTCTTTCTACAATTTTTTTAACTTTAGTGTACGCATGCATAATTATAAGCTTTATAAATATAATTATGTATTAGTTTACTTGTGTTACGCTTAAGCGTAAGAAGATGTAAAAAAAAATAACAAGTACTTAGTTAACTAATTAAAAATAAATGTAACATTTTTATTTTGTAGTCGAAATTTTATTGTAGTTTTTGTGGGTATTTTAAGCAGTAGGTATATATCAAAGAGCTAAGTTTTACACATAGCCAAAGGTCAACTTATCCTCATCTCAGATATTAACGAAGCAATATAAATTCTATTGCAACATTTGAAATATTGTATAATAACAAGTTTCCGAAAGATTATCCAACTGTTTGAACATACAACAATTGGAAACATTTAGCGACGGTTACGCAACCTGCAACACGAACGAACTTCGTGATGTTCAGATCGGATGGCAATCACTCCTCTTCACGACTTCGAACAACCTACGGTTATTAATGCGACGCTAAAGGTCTGGTGTCTTCATTCTACTACAGTTCACCCATTACTCGTACCTTCATCTAATCATATAAATAAACGAAACGTCCACGATTAAC
This sequence comes from Protodeltote pygarga, assembly GCA_936450705.2. NCBI lineage: Eukaryota > Metazoa > Arthropoda > Insecta > Lepidoptera > Noctuidae > Protodeltote > Protodeltote pygarga. The sequence continues at coordinate 3,955,444 of OW388249.2, read as the reverse complement.
TAACTTTGCTATTACACTACAAGGTTAAATGCACAATCATCTTTAAACAATAAATGTAAATTCACGCGAATATTCGCATTTAGTTGCGAAATATTAAAGAGCCTATAAAATTTATTGTATGAGCGACGCGACGGTGCGATACAAAGGAGAACTAGTGACAACAGCATCCATCATTTAAGGTGTCGGTTTGTCTCTGATTGTCTACGCCCTAAATGTTTGTTTACACTTCATAGACGTCAAATCATAACGAATGATCAAGCGGAAATGATTCGAAATAGCTCGGTGAGTTCAATTACCACGCTGCATAAAAGAATTAGAAAATTATTATAACATTTTATTCCTAATTGTGCCGCCTTTTCATTACAATAATTACAGTATTTTAAGACTACTTATAAAGGCTACAATTACGATAATATAACTAGACATTAAATATAATTTCATCAATTGAAATTTAAAAGCTTTTAGTCCATATGGCAATTACAGCTCTTTAAATACGGAAGTCTATGTTCTTTTGTTCGATAGGCCTTTGAAAGATTTACACAGAAAACTTGATAAAGATGTTGTGGAAGCGATAAAACTTTGTTTCGCACATAATCTAAGTTTAAAGATATACCTGTGTCTGGAAATACCGTAGACGCCATGTCGCAACGGGATTAGAATCCAGATTAGTTCAGCCAATGTTCTGAATGCTAATAGCCGAGGTACATACACCGACTGTTTTTAAATGCTGTGAAAATTACGTGTGTCTATTTACAAAAAAAATCTTTTATATTCGGTTCGCTATTTGTGGTATGCGATGTGAGTCAACGGAGTCTAAATAAAGGTTCAATTGAAGTTTAAATGTTTCATCAAAGGTTAAGAACATTATATATTTTCCTCGTGCTCAAATTCTTGAATAATATCTACTATCTTTTGTCAAATGTCACCATCCAAGGTCGTACATACGCTAATCCCTGGAAGTTAAGTACCTACTTACCCAAAGAATCTGAATCATTGCAAAATAATCCATAGCTGATTTTGCAAAGAGAGCAATATCGCAACCACGTTGATATCCCAAATTAGTGCTACTAAAATTTGTGTAATGTACAGATAACTTTCGATCCAGCAAGCTTCCTATTGTCATCGAATCGAGTTTTGCATAACTTCAGTCACGATTTACGTCTGCTCAAGCCTTTAATGATTCAATTGGCGCTCGTTACAAATTCAGAGTGAATTTAATGGGTTTATGGGCTACGATTGCATTTGTGTGATCTAGTTACAAGTATGACGACCTTCGTTATGAAATCGAAATTCGAATGTACTATGTCAACAATGAATTTGGTTTGATTTAATTTAACCACGCTGATCGTATCGATGCAAAAGCATTGAAGCAATTTCGCACAGATAAATTGAAAGATAAACTGTACAAATTGATTAATTATGAAAATACAAACACAGATAAAATAACAATGTGTATGTAGTTCGATGACACGGAATTTAAAGTTTTGATGCCATATCGGTAATAGCGACCAGTCCCCACGTTTAAGTGTCACGACTTCCATACAGAAAACATTAGCTACGTTACTCAATAGATTTATTTGAGTTCCCTAAGAGATAAACAGTGGCTAGACCGCGAAACCACTGCAGAAAATCTATGAACGAATCTTATCCGTGTTAGAAAATCACGGGAATCTTGCGGTGCGGTTTCTTTCCCATAGCTTCAGTATGATTTGTGCAAAACCAATATTAGATGTTGAATTGCTGTTAACGCCAATACAGATGGGGTTAGTTAGAAATTTGCAGTATGGTTTGAGTGAAATGAGGTGCAGAACATCTGAGATCGATGTAAGATTGCATTGTTGCACAACAATAAGCTGACTACTGAGAAGTGAGGCTCTGCATAGTTGATGCGGTTGCGTGCTATGGGAACTAAATCAGATTTGAAAATTATCTATATAATACCTTGATTCACACTCTGCCCATTTTGAAGGACGGGCAAATTACTGGCTATAATTTGAATTTTCAACTCATGTGAATAAAACAAGACTGCAGAATGCAGATACCGCTAGTAAGAGGTTAAAACGACGTATATACCAACGACTTCTGTACTCGATTTGTGTTTAAGTTCCGGAAGTATCTTTGTGCCGCCCATTGTACATTATTATTGGCTGATCACCTTGCTACAATGAGAACAGGATCATTTTGGAACAAGTCTGAATTAATTAAAACAAGAAAACAAGTGTTGATGATCCTGGTTTTAAGACCATTTTGATATCCGAAGAAGGTGTATAATCATCTTATTTTCAAACTGAACTTTCTGCACTATTTATTTTTTCTCTTCCACTTAATACTTCAATAAACTCAAGGCTGAGACAACTTCGTTAAACGTTCGCGGTTGCGCGTGAGAATATTACTGTGCATTATAAAAATTTAATTTTGTATATTTGTAAGTTAATGATAAGTGTAGAGGTCGTCCCATTGTTCCATAATACCTGAACCGCGGTCTCCGGAGGTCTAAGACAAGGTAACTGTAACGTTGTCTGATCTTTGGGTGTCTCTAGTCATCGTCTACGTATGTAAATATACGCCCATTCAATGGTAATTACTGTTAACGTTGATGACGCGTGACTGATGTTCGACAGAGGCCTTGTAACTGATGATTTTGGAAAGACCTAAAATAAACATTATAGCAGATGTCATTATTCTTTTAAATGTTAACATGGTTAATGATGACGTTATCGATAAAGGAGTATCACATACATCTAAACACTTAAAGCTGCGTCATAAATTAAACTCCCACGCAGACGTGATTTAATGACTACCCGCATTGCAATATTATAATGATATATTTTTATGTTTTGAGATAAAAAAGCGGAGTTGACTCTTCACTGGGCCTATGCGTCTCTGTCTTTGATATCGGTGTTAGGCAATTTATTCGCTATGACAAGTATTGTGCGTTTACGTCGCTTTAACGCTGCTATTGCAATTTTTCTGTCGATTTTCTTGTTTTCTCACTATTGTTGCGGCCAGCATGAAATCGTTTGCTACCTCTGTCAACCTTAACGATGCGACGTGGCCAGTAACAGATTTAGATTATTTAAGACCATAGCTAACTGATTCATTTATGAAGTCAACTAATGTACTAAAAGAAAACATAAACAAATGACTACTAACATTCTTATGGTTTTTAAATTAAGGCCGAGTAGTTAAATCTCTTATTTGTTTTAATTTCAATGCCAGTAGGCGTTCATTTCTTTATTTACAATTTGGTTTTCAATTATTTCCATCGTTTAGACATTAAGACTAGTTATATGAAGCATATAATTATATAAATATGCGGAACGTTAATCACGTATGTTGGTTACATTTAATTGGATTTGTGACCAATTTATAAGTTGTATAAAAGTGATCTAAAGTAATATGACGTGGACGAAATCATTTCCTGTTTAGTTTTTGCCGGGTTTGATGAAGAACTATTGATCGTGGTTTGATTTTATTGATGTATGTATGTGTGGGTCGTGCGTGTTTAATTCAATTATAGGTACTTATTTTTGGAAGTGTAGAATCATTGTAAAGATTGAGAATACAATTAGATCGAAAGTGTATTAGTAGGTTTTAAAAAGTTCCACCGCAGTAATAGGTACTACTTAGTGGAAATTTTTAACTTAGACTTACCTAATAAAGTTTTATATTAGAATAACAAAAATAAACGTTTATTAAAAAAGTTATGTCTTTGGTCAACAGCAAAGATATACCTAATGTTTAGTTTTGTTATACGATAAAGAGTTCTTTTCTCTGGAATTCTGGATGTCGATTCCTCGGAACTGAATCAACATGAAAAAATTCAACTCCATTGGATAAGAGAAAATGGTTCTTATTCAGCTTGCAAGATTTGACCCGAATATACATACATACATTGCAAGTTAAAGTTAAAGCTAGCGAAAAATTAAATAGCGCATTTAATTTTGAAGATTAATTTGGAAGAAGATCCATTTATCATATGAAACCTAAAATTAATTGTGCTTAATTTCCACGAACATTACTGATTCATCGTAAATATTCTCCCATTTAACCATGCCTTATTTAATGAAGCCTATATATCAAAAATGAGGCAAAAAAACATGTGTTAGACCAGCATCGTTAATTTTTTGAGTTCGTGGCTAGCCACACTAAACTTGACTCTAGTGATGATATCGCAACGTTTTTCATACGGAAGTGTTTTTGTAATGAAGTAACTATTAAACATTGTGTTTTATATAAATATTTCGAGCGTTTCATTTGTGTAGATCCTTTAAAAGGTGTTTATGATGAGTATGTACGTCTTTTGTTATAATTTGTTGGTGCATTGTTTTGTGTAACGTAACACATGTTCCTATATACGTTTATAGAGTTTGAAATTATTAAATTAGGTATTTTTAATCTTTGTATTATTCTTCATCCTAACCTTTATAATATTTTTTAATATATTTAAGTATGTCCCGCCCGAATCAGTTGTTTTTGAGAGTTTCTTACGAAATAATTTCATAATTATATTATTAACATTGTCTTTTAATTAAGTAATTCAATTATAAATTAAGACTAGACTAGATATTTGGCCCCTCGGGTTTAGTTTTTTTGTAAATAAATTTAGCGTGACGAAATACCTACACTAATTTTTAATCTCCACATAGAGACTAGACAACGCAGCTCAAAAGTGCATAATTATAAAAAAGTAATCGGCCTTCTATGTACGGACCGTAATGGTGCGTGGGAAACATATTCATCATTTTTATCAAACTTCATCTTTTGTAGGCAATTAGTTACCACTACCACTTATTTATGTTCCTGCTCATTTTAAATTGGATTTTTAGAGAAAATTAATAAATTCTATGTCAACTTGCGTTTGTACGATTATGATTATAACAAGGTTGTTTTTTTTATGTTAGATTTAAAAATTTGTAAGATATTTAACTTAGTTCTCCTCAAGGCGGCGTTTATTTAGATGTTCCCAAGAAAATAATAGTTTCGAAGGGAATGACCAAGCTCCATTTATGTATTTCTGCTTTTCAACAGAAGTCGTTAATTTTACTTTATAATTCTATAGTATTCTTTTCTAAGGCCTAGTTATTTTTATAGCACAGTGTAAAAATTAAAATAAAGTTTATAGTTTTAAGATACTTTGTGAACGCAATTTAGAGAGTATTTATCCAAATAAGAAGTTAGAAAGAAAATCTTTTTTTTTTAAATTGAAATCCCTACGATTTCTTGAGATTTGTTACTTAATAATATAAGTAATTATTTTTACGTTAAACGGTTTTGTCAAAGTCGTCAGAAATATAGGTATGTACCAAATATCAGATCAATCTGTCAACAGGAAGGGGGTAAAATTTCAATGACTAAATTTGAACCAAACAAATAACAAACTGGGCAAGCTAAATAAAACCGTTTAAAAATAGACACATATTAAAAATATGAATAGGTATATAATTTTATAGAATAACAGAAAATTTTATGTAAGCAATCTAAATAACAGCTTTACACGTTACGTAATTTATTAACACATTCACGGAATTTAACAAGTTTCCATCTATTTAATTATCAATTAGATTTATTAAACGTGCCATCTCCAGCACCTTAGCATTAGAACATGACATTACTAGCAAGATTATATAAGATACGATCTGCAAAGTGCAGGCTTAGAAAGCGACAGTACATTGTTCGGCCAAGGTCGCCTGCTGACGTGCCAACCGGATTCAGGCCCTTGTCAAAGTAACCAAGCTGGCTGATAGCGCTAATTAAATTACAAACGACGTTTATTCAGAAGACGGTTGAGTTATTATAACCGGAATTATTATTACCGGAATTGTTATTACCGGAATTATTATTACCGGAATTGTTATTACCGGAATTATTATTACAAGTACTCCAGTCAGTGGTCGAAATTTGACCGTTTTTTTTATAAATTTTGGCTTTGTGCACTTCTTCTCCATAAAAACGTTTACTATGCCAAGTTTCACTCCTCCGTGCGCCCAATATTCTTTAAAAGGAATCCAGAGATTTCGCTTCACGTATAATAGATTATCGAAATATAATACAAAGAATTCAATAGCTCTTTAATGATCTTTCAGTGTCGTCCATTTTCCGCATAGACTTAGTTTTATAATTCAAATAATTAAAAACCTACAGTTTTGTTTTATAATAAGTCTCGCTAAAACATAATTGGTCTTTTTTGAACAAAGCAATTTTCGTCTCGCCGTCAATGTGATTCACCAAAGTGCATTATTACCGTTTATAAACCAAATCATACATTGTTATTTTTGTACCTTTAGAAACTTTTAAGAGCAGTAGAAAAACGACGATTGGTTTTATACTCGTGTTAGATTTGTAAAATATATAGAAGTAACGGATACCTAAATATACAAAGGTCTAATTAAGAATTACGTAAATAGCGATTTACTATTATATACATATTTTTCTTTTGAGAACGGTAAAGTTAAATATTTAAAGAAATACGTTCTCCTATGATTATAATAAAGATATAAGTATGTATTTATTTACGCCTTTAAGATTCCCTTTTTCTTCATCACCATTTAGAATATTTTATTAGTAAATTTACGTCATGTATCAATGATTTTGTTGAAACTTACCCGGTGGTAGTTTAGATTTGAGCATATCCATAGCAACAACGTTGATGATGAGCACCCAAATGGGGCAGTCGAGGATATCCGAGTCTGACTTCACGAAGGCGATTGCGCTAAGGCACTGCGTCTCCAACCTCCTGCGGTCAGGGTATGAACGCCGCAATTCACGATTCACATTTGATTGGAACTTCTTCATGTCGAATAACTGAAAAAGAATAAATCATTATTATATGAAATTTATCATTTAATTATTAAAGGACTCAATTTTAAAGAGGTTTCTTAAATCTAAACCAAAAACTACTTATTATTAAAAATACTATAAGATCTTGATCCCAGAATCAAAGTAAGCAGGCATTATGAATAGAATTTTATCCTTGTTTTCGAAGATTTAGTTCCTATCTTTATTGTAAGTACAGTGTCTATGCAGCCCGTTGAACACGATAATATTAAGTAAGCTGCTGATACAGAGGCACATGGGTTTTAGTACCTTCCAAACCTTAAAAGGTCTAGATATAAACCCAACAGCGATAGACACAATTCTGATACAGAATTATTATATGACTAAGCCATAAAGTAGGTATAAAAAATGTACTAACACCGTCAGTGTGACTCATATTAACGATAATTTTAAAGATGAGATAAACCAATCAAGCTATAACAAACAATCTTAGAATAACAGACAGTTACAAATAGCGTGTACATTTTTTATCTTAATTAACACAAGCGATGATCTAAAACAAATTGTCGGACGATCGACTCATTGCGTTTATATTAGAAGATCTTATCGAATTAATATTACATAACAAGCCGTCGTTTGATAATGAAAAGACAATCGCTCGATCAAACAAAAATGGAGCCGACGTCATGTTAGGTGCATCACAAAAATTAGAACGTCAAGCGTGAAGCCTTTCTTCAAGATATCGTATCGTTTTAATTTAAAAATTTTAAGGTGTTATTGGTAAAACACATTATTAGCATCAACAATGATATTACTTAAATAACGATCGCAAAGCGTGAATATTATTACGTAATATTAATTTCTTGCTGTTAAAGCTTTCTTCTTTGAATCCACAATTTCCATTGAACATCAGTCACGAAACTTGAATTCCAACACGACATGATCCAAATCTATCAAGATTATCTCAAAAGTTCCCAAAGGTTTCCAATTCAACTAAGGAACTCCAAGGAACTTACAAAAGCGCCGAGTCAGATGCATCGATGAAATTGAAAGAGGCTTATAAAGTCGTTACATAACCAATGCAAGCAGTTGTCGAGTTGTCCGTCCGTACAGACCAGTAGACTATATAGATTGTATCTTTAAAAACTACGCCGACGTACATAATTCGTAAATTGTCGGACGGCGACTTAAACAAGAGGTACAAGTCGCTACATATAGATGCGTTTTAAAATTCTAATTATGAATTGAACATTCTGTAGTTGCAACACAAACCACGTCTAAGTAATTGGGAACATTCATGGAAGTGATGAATTGTTTTGCGCTAGTACCAAATTGAAATGGAAGATTTGACGTAAATGTTTTGTTAAGACAAATGATTTAATTCTTCCGTTCTCACACAAAGGCACGATAGAACTCAACAACATAATAGCATTATTGGCTAACACGTTGTATAACATAACTACGCAAAGTAAATTGTATTATAGATCACTTATGAGCCGATAAAACTGCAAGTCTATGTGAGAAATGCTTGAGCATTAGTGTCACAATATTTCTACGAGGAATTACACATTGGAAGTAGTTTAGTTTAGCTATTTAAAAACTGTAGTTGACACCACTGACTGATAGTATTGTTTCATATTAAATTAGTCGCAAGGGAATTCGGTGTGGGAAACGAGACGGATCGCACAGAAAAAATCCCAGAGATCAACCAGTTTCAACACTTGACGGTATTGTTTCGAGGAAATTGGAGTGTCTTTAATAAAGACGTACAAAATTGCAACAAGTCAATGAGCGATCTATAAACAATGTTAATGCAATAGATAACAAGCTTTAAGTTAAGTAAAGTAAGTTCATAATCATATAAAAGATATAAAAGTATAAATTATATGATTAAATATGTAATTAATTTTCTTTTACTTCATCTATCGTTAATTTGAAAAGGAAACAATGTGGCCCACATTTTGCAACAAATTTAGAACGTGTTACAAGTTGCGATACTAGCAATAAATTGTTGTTAATAATAATTTTCAAAGGTGTAATATTTCTCACAATAGCCATTAATTGAAGCATCACATTGTTTTGGCGGTGCGGTGGGCACGGACAATGGCTTACTTTCTGCAAATTCGCTTTCGTTACTCCCAAGGAAATAGAATAACATCCAAACAAATAAGTGAGGCAATGACCATTCCTTCCCTTGCTTAATGGTGCTATCTTTTCTCATTGTTTGCTACAGTCTTACGTAAAACCTTGTAGGTAATGGTGTATGAATTGGTAATGAATCTTTGGATGCTAGGAAGTGAATTTTCCATTGTATTTTGCCTACAGAGTGAGTGTCAATTAGCTATACGAAAGTACTTGTGTACCTAACAGTAGAATCGACTAATTCAATCAATTTGTGATCAGACTTAGTCACATTTGCATGTGTTAGTTTTGTCATTAGTACCCCGTGATCATAAATGTCATGGCCTCTATGTAATAGTATTCTTGATACGATCCATAGCTTGATAGATACATCGTCTTACAAGCATTGAAACATGAGATATATCTCATACTTAGCGACATTGTCACATGAGTACAAAAGCTTATAAGTTTTTGTAAGTGTCAAAGTCACTGCGTTTTACGAAATTCTTACTAAATTGACACTGGTTTTCTGTCTTTTAACAATAACCCGTCTTGAAAGAAGTTAAAAAATATTTCGTAACATTAAAATGTTGGGAAAATGAATTTACGAGGCAATGTCATGGTCAAAGTGAATCGTGTTCGGACACAATCTGTATAGTCGTGATGCGCCACAAATGACTGATGCACTAACGCAATGCGCATTAGAGTAATGCTTCGCCCTCTTAATTTTTTTTCTACGATGATTATTGTCTTTAATAACAATGAACATAAGGAAATTGAGGAGGCAGAGGTAACATAAGGTGAAGTAATGGAGGAACAATAGCCTTCTGATGAGTGTGTCCAGGTTCGAAAAGACGTAAATAGAAATTTAACGCTCACAACGTAAGAAAAATCAATGTTTGAGTAACGAAATAAGAAATTTCTATACAACATAGAGCTGATGATCATCTACCAAGCAATTTAGATCATTATGTGGGCAACCATGAAATTAATAGGCAAATGTTACGACATCTTATTTCATAAACGCATCCATCTTGACGGAAATAACTACTGATGCCTGTTTGGAATGTTTACAACGAACCAGTTTACCTTGCTTGTCCATAAATTAGAGTATAAAATTCATATTCCGATAGCTGTAAAGACTAGAATTCTGATTTAATTTTGTTGGACGATAATTTTGTAAATTACACAGCTGGTGCAAGAGGAAGGGTAATTCAAGACATGTAATTAGATGCACCTATTGGACTTGGAACAAATTGCGGTTATGAGTTTATTAATGCAAGAAGCAACATACTAATGATGTTGTTTATTTAGCATTATAAAAACAAATTAGGTACGCTACATGGTCTAGTACTTAATAAAGAATAGGTGCTATTGTTCTCGGAAGTAATACTGCCTAGACTACGTACTACAATTACATCTTGTCTGTGTCTAGAATTAGGGTCATAACTTGTTTACTGAAATTGAAAGTTATTATTTCTTTTAATAATAACTTATTTCTTTTATTAATAAATGGATGCGTTTTGTTAACATATATAATTTTAACACCAACGCGATATTTAATATGACATTGAAGTTAACTTTTTGTAATACATTTTTAAAACGAGTTATTTGTAACACTTAAAATAATTACGCCTATAAAGTTTTTTCGTTGTTTGATAAACGGCTTTGTTTAAGCACAATAAGCGTTGCATTTATATATTTGTTTTTGTTTGTCTCTGTTTTGTTAATATCATAATTTAAGTGTGCTTTAATAGCCATGAACTCTACTTTAAATTTATAGCAACAAAAACAGTTATTAAGGTGCTATTGAACTATTTCTAAATACAATGTTCTATGTCGGCAACAATGCAGAGTTGTTTGTAAAAATTGCATTATGTTATCTCTTCAAGAATTCTTAACTTATAGATAAAACGCAATTGGCGTAAGGGATTCGGCTTCCGCGCTTAGTGTCCCTAGTGCGATCCCCGAACGGGATAAATATTTACGTAAATAAACTAGAGATCTTTGTTTAGGACTGCATGTTTATAGGTTATGGTATAATAAGCACAACAGGGGTAAAATTTAATTCGCGCCGGCTGTTGGAAATTAACAGCAAATGCAGGTTAGTCTACCTATTGTATTTTTTAAATTTAAAATGAAGTTGGCTTTATAAGGACACAATATTGATGTGTTTACAGCATTTTGAGGCCATATTCTTACCTTAGTATGCGATATCAATTCAAATGAAAAAGTCATCCTATAAGAGTTCCGTGTTCTACAAGGATGTGAAACCTTTATTCACCTGACATTTTTGACTCTGGTCATGAAAGTTGGTTACGAAATAAAAATGCTTGTAAAAAATAGTAAAATACACTTACCTTAAATATTTTCTCTTGTTCCAGTGAATATCCAGGTAGTTTAATAATGTCCTGCCCGATTGCCGTCTCTTCGTTGCTGGTGGCCGCTGTACTCTTCACAAACACACTACTCTTGGAGTAGCGCCTGATGAGTATGTTACCGGCGTCGTCCATTTTTATTTTGACACCCTGTTGATAAAAAGAAGTGGAATTAGTCAATGTGGGTAATCGTAAAGCAGCATATTCATATTTCATATTTTTCATATTTGCTTATTTGCTAACAATATTTTTGCTAGGAATTTTGTAGATCGGTAGCAACGACCAATTTTTAATTAATAATGATTTTCTTAAGCATTTGTTTCCATGGTATGCCCAGTTTCATTAGAATTTTTATTTGTAATACTTTATTTATATATTTGTCCTACTTTATTTAGTAAAATATCTTTAATGCCAATTTTAAGAAAATCATCATTATATATTTTAGCGTGGCTACACACTAGTATTATTATCATAATGTAGTATAAAAATTACCATGAAAAAAATGAAACAAATAGCGTTTATGAGGTTTTAATGGAACTATATCAAGGTTGAGTTTGGCAGTTAACTTTAATCAGGCGGTTCACTTTTGCGGTTTGTTTTGTTTACTTTTTTATTCTCATGACACTTAAGACAGATTTGTATTCATACTCCATGTTGCCAGGATCTCTTGATTAATGTTTAAAACCTGTATTTACTTTCGCTTTCATTAGAATACCTTTGAATATTAAAACTATCTGATTGCTAAGCTAATTTAGACTACTGTATTGCTTAGTTACAAGTACAGCGTCAGTGACTCTTTAGTAATTGATGGCTGGAATAGAAAATGGTAGGTCTGCATTCTAATTTACGTCATCATCATATTAAGATATTTTAGTCCCCAAATTGAAAATAGCTGTTATCTGTATGAGACAAGAAGTGAAAATCGATTATCGTATTTTTTTTTAAAGCCCAGAATAAAGAACAATAGACACAGACTAAAATGTTAGCGTAGGAAGAGATGCAAAACCAAAACTAATTAATTAAACAGTTTAAATCAATACATCAGCTTATATAAACTTTGACCGTGCACGTGTAGGTATTAAAGTAAGATTAGATCTTATTACAATGGCGACGTGCCATATGCAACTTTTTCTGCCTATCACCATCGCAACCTTTAGTACAAGGATGTTTTAGTGACTGACATATAAAGATCATATCAAACGGATGCTTCAAAACTGAACACTGACAAATGCAGATCATGAATGAAAAGTGAATGTGATATAGCCCAAGGCTCTATTGGAACTACTAGGTTTCTTAGTACCGACTTATTGTAGGAATGTGTGGTACCCATGTTTATGTGTTTCTTCTAATTATATGGAGGTCGCTATTATCCTGTTAATCTATATGTTCATTCTGTTCGGAATAATTGTGATCGTTAAGTTGCACACAAATAATGAAGTACTGTATCTTTGGTTGATAAATTAAGTCTGCAATCACTTCTTGCGTTTGAAACAAGTGTTTCAATATACTTAGAATTCTATTCAGGGGCTTGTACAGGGGCAGGCACTGGACGGGGCTGCGAGGCGCGGATGCGGTACCCAGCCCCGTCCGATACAGTGCGAGGAACACGCAGGGGGAGACGTTTTTAGTGAGTGCGAGCCCCACATAACCGTACGTTCTCGGATGTGCGGTATGCGGAGGGCATTTTTTACTCTCACGGCCACAAAAAAAGGGGCTCGTCATCTTAAATTATAAATACGGAATTAACATTATATGAAACATGTAGCAAAAGGACAATCACCTTAAAACTATACTCTGTCTTCAACCGTTACGTTATGACATTACAACTTATGCCCTTATCCACCATCAACAAGGTCATTGCCTTTGGTCGCTATAGTTTTACTTCCACCATTCAGCTCATTATGATTTATGACATGATAAAGGTGTTCAACAATAGAATTGGTACTAATCTGACCTATGACTTCATAACCCTCATTTGTTAGTGCATGTCAAAGTATTGTTATAAAAAAATGAATTAATCAAAAATACGGAAGATGCGTTTCTACTAGCTCGTAAAAAATATATCAAAATCAATTAAGGTTACAAAGTGTGAGAACAGTTTTTTTTGTAAATAATTTATAACGCGTAACAATGGTGTTTTTTTCAGATAATAATGAACTGAATATTAATAAAAAGGAGGTATCGTCATATCAGTAAGCATTAACTTCCTCAATGAAATCGATCAATATTATTAAGTTACTAATAGATATAAGTGTAAAAAGTCATACTCTTAGTACGTCATACATTGTACATGTCATTACACATGTCATACATTTGTAATAATATAATAGGAATATATTTTTTAATTGTAATATACAATTATTATAACGGATTATAACGTTTTTAATATTCCAGCGGAAATATCTCTTTAAAATACACAAGAGAGAATTATAATTAATGAATATGATTGACGTTTTTTTAAACTATATTTTTTAATAGTTTGTCTTCCTATAAAATTATTAGACCCATGACAGATAACCTTTTATTTTGACGACCTTGTCATTTGGAAAGACACTGAAAGCGAATGTTACATACACGAACTAACGTTACGTTGGTATTGATAAGAATCTCCTGGAATATGTAATGAGACTGATGTTTCCTTGTCTAGGATGTTTTGTTTAATATCATTAATGTTTTGACTCTTTTTGCTATTTAATGTGGAATTATGTGCATGTTTATTATTTATATCTTTGATAACAGGGGTCCGTTTATGAAAATATGTAGAAATCACGATTCTTGCGTAAGCCATTATTTTTATATCATTATTTTTCTTCTTCTTCTTCTTATTTTTGGCAACTAACGGACTCGTAGTCTACAAATTCTGCCAGAATCAAGTTTTTTTAAGAATTCAAGTAAATAATAAAATTTAATGAAGTATCACCATGTTAAAAACAAAAGCCTCCATCATTATTTGAATTACATTTGTCTTAAGTCTTTTAACATTTGATACTTGATTTTAACTGTTCCATAAATCTCATTCATACTCTAATGTTTCATAATTTCATGATGTATAAAATCAGTCTCACTATATAACACGTTTCCTCCATACATTCAATGAAGGCATATATTAACATTACATTACAAATTCAACCGGTAGTGGGAAGTTGCATGTAGATTGACGAAACGCATATAATTGTCGCGCGGTAGAACCAAATTCCTTTTGACCAGTCGACCGTGGATAATTCATGCCTACCTAAGTCAGTGGTTTGGTATAACATTGCTGTTTTCCGTGAAGAAGAAGGCAGAGGTTTAGGATAATATCATTAGCTTTAGTCTCTTTTAAATAATGTTCAATAGAGCAAATCTTCAAAGCTTGTCAGTTAGTCTTCTGGAGTGCTTCTATAATTCGATAACACTGATAGATATAGGAATCTCCATCCAGGACCTCATATTGAGCAGTCTGGCTTACTGCTTAGACCATCTTAAACTTTTAAGTAAAGAAATAGTTGTAATTTTTTTCGTTTCAAATGCCTTAATATACGACGTCGCAGAATAATAAAAAAATACGTGCCGAAACAACAATGTGTGGGGTTAAAGATCAGAACTATGCATAAATGATGCCATCATACCAGGTTGTACCACAATACGCCCACAAGCATATAATAATTCGTCTCACTATAATTTGGTTGTTTAGAAATCAAGAAACACTGTATCGAATCAGTCTTCTTAATTTCAATATTAGGCCGGATACAGACGGATCGCAGTCTGACCTCATAGAAACTGATTTGTTTCAAGAACGTATGTTAGCTACGGATAATAAAAGCTGCTGATCATTTTTCTCATTAAGCTCCCGGCCTTACTCATGTATATTACGATCACAATTGTATGTTGTGTGTATAATCAATCGTGGTA
Source organism: Protodeltote pygarga (assembly GCA_936450705.2). NCBI lineage: Eukaryota > Metazoa > Arthropoda > Insecta > Lepidoptera > Noctuidae > Protodeltote > Protodeltote pygarga. Next base: position 3,940,277 of record OW388249.2, on the reverse strand, counting down.
ACAATAATAATGGTGATTATATTGAGTTCAAATTTGCTTTCAAGGTGATCGATAAAATTAGATTTATTTGAGCAAATAGAATTAAAATTACTTCTCGGCTAATTTGGTCATATCAAATTTTAGTGGTTACTAGTTCCTTTAATCTATTTGTATGTTAGTTTTTGTTATACAACTTCAATTTATTGAACATCAAAAACACACGATATATTATTTACACGACAGATTATTTAGAATTAAAAAGGTACTTTTAATTAAATTAAAGGAAAAATGTGTAGGTTTCAGAAATCAGTACAATTAAGACTATTCTATTTTTTTTTTACAATGTTTGAGGTCTAGATAATGTGTAATTTCAATTTGTTTTCCTATATCTACATCGGCCTTGTGTTTGACAGCTCGATGCCGCATCTCATTAGAATATCAGAATTTTCAATCCTATTGTTCAGTCTATTTATTTACATATGTATTTTTTATGGTATCTGTACACAGGGTGATATTTGATATCTCACTATTTCCTATTAGCCTTAAACAACTATTGTTTTAGAATATTTTGTTGATCGGCTGTCATTTTTTTTACCTCATGTTAACTTGATGGAAGACTTCAAGATTGACAATGGTGCCTTCTATTATTTGAAATAATTGTGTTATGATTTTTTGTGTGAATATTTTTATTTGCATCCTGAATAACAATGAAAATCATCTTCTCTGTGGGTGGCAAGTGAATATCAGATAATGGAAAATATTTCCCATTGATATGTTTATTGTGATGTTCAATGTGGCAAGTAAGCAATCACTCATGTTCTAGAAGAACATGATTTTTATATTTGCATTCAGAAAGAAAATTTGCATTCTGCATAATTTGAATAACAACATTATTACCCGAGCTACTTAAGTTTTCATAGCAGCAATCAATCGTTTTTCTCGTATTGTTCAGAGATATTTTTCTGAACCAACAGCATCTCTCAAAAGTGCGGGAGGAGCAATTGCGAGCGCACAGCCTTTCAGAGGTACAGTCATCATTTGGAGGTAAAGGTCACATCATTATCAATTACAATGCTTGTTAATTTGTTTTCGATTTTTCACAATAAAATGGTTTCTTCATTGGCCTATTCAGTCGTGAACGCGAATCCATCTTAATTTCTAGTGTAGATGTCAATCCTCATCAGCGATGGATGGTAAATCAGTGTCATGCGTGTCTGAATCATCATTATTAGTTTTAAGTTGACATATCTGAAATCTTAGATTGTTATCCGGCGTTTTATAAAAACATTATTAGCTATTTGCCTTATGTGCTCGTTAATATTTTGTGGGCAGAGTTACATGTCAGATTTTCAAGGTCTTTAGAGTATTTTTTTTAGATCTTCTAAGATTTTGCTTTGGTTACCTTGTATTGATATTAACTTTAAAAAGTTACAAATTACTCACTTGTCCTATGTGTCTTCTTACTTCTTCTGTCTTCTGATCTCGGTGTGGGTTGTCAAATCCGCAAAGACCAATTCTGAAAATAAAGAAATATAAAATATTATTTATTTACTTTTACAACTATTTTAGTTTCCATGTAGGTACGTGATAAATATCTTATAAGAAAATTAGTAGACTTTGAAATACCTACAATTTTAAATCAACAAGCAGCTAGGATAAAATGAAAAGATTTATATGCACTACACGTGGTCCATATTTTTGTTGTGATGATTTTTGCATAGTTGGAGATTTGCCAAGTGAATTTAGAATGATGTTTAATGTAAAAAAATACGATTTTAACAAATAAAATTCCATTGTTTACAGGTATTGGCAACCGCAGGCATAATTTACGTGCTTCTATACCATCATTCATAATATTGGATTTTACGCACCGAGCTTATAATATCGCAAATATATTATGTGTGCATACGCAAAATTTTTTTATAACACACTTGCAGATAAACAAGGTAATGATTGATAAAATTCAAACAATGATACCAAATAAGAAAATCTCAATCTTGATGGTCATATTTAGATAATTATTTTCGTGTTTACATACTTAAGTACTTAAACAAGATCTAGTCCGATGTTCGGTTCTCATGTGTCGAATTGAATAATTACGACGTAGGAATTTGTCTTTCATTTGTATTTTGTCAACGTACTATCGGAATATCGTTTTCTCAAAACCGTTCCTTGGCATTGCCCTGAGAATGTCCACATTGGTTTCATTGGTATTCAAATTTGATACCAAGGTCTGGCTTTGTTTACAGATCGGGAATTTCTATTTGATTCTTTAAGCTACGTGTATATTTTATGTGGTTTTCTACTCAATGGATATATCAAATTGAGTTTGATGGTGATTTGAATGATGGCAAAGAAAATATTTATAGTAGTTTTGCACCATGAATTCACAATCTCTCATTTGAAGAGAGAATTTTAAAAAGAGAAAGATAGACGTTTTTTTAATTTTAAAATGTACAGAATAGGGTTTAATCAGTTCAGTTCATTGTAAAAGATGCATCGGAGAGCTCTTCAAAGTCAAGAAAATAATTAAATTAGTGTTAAAGTATTTAGATTACGACACGTCTTTATGCATTAAACGAAACGTTATTGTACAATTTGATCTGGATTTCTCCAATATTGGCAACAACGATTTTTGCATAATAGTTTTTTCTACTTCTTAACAAACTTAACAATACATTTTCTTCACTGTCATTTTTGAATAGTTTAAGATTTTTTCTAGATTCTTATTCTTCGTATTGATATTGACATACATTGACGACATGACTAAAGGTGATAATTTTGTTGAACGCAAGGTGTAGCTGTACGAGTGTACGTGTCAGTACACCATATCATTTTTCAATAAGCGTATATTTTTATTTGACCTTTCTTGTACTACGTGTGCTTTGAGAGAAGAATATGGGTCAAGTGTCTTTGTAAGTAAAGTGATATTATCTGCGATTGTGTTACTAGGTTCCCTTTAAACAATATTTTCTTTAGATACATATTTAATATTGTTAATAATTACTAAAGAACTTATATTGTAGATATTCTATTCTTTAGATATATTTAGTAATACTGTTACTAGTAACTAAAGAACTTATATTGTAAATATAGTTAAAGAATTTATTAATACAGGGTGGACCAAAAGTTCGTTAACATTTAAAATGGCTTTAAAAAATAATATATCTATGTATACGAAAAACTTTTTATATGATCTTAAACATAATGAATTAGGGTTTTATTTTTTGAAAATCACATCATCTAAATGTGAGCCTTGTTTAGTCTGACAGTCTTGTAACCTGAATCTAAAATTTAGTATGACCGCCTAAAAAGTGTTTCGTGAAATGGTTTGCATTTCATTGCAGTATTTTTTCTTTTAATTCTTGAATAGACGCTGAGCTGCTGGTGAAAACTTTGGTTTTGAGATATTCCCAAAGGAAAAAGTCCATTGGGGTCAACTCTGGACTACGGGGTGGCCAGTTATTGTCACCTCTTCTGGATATGAGTTTCTAGCCAAAAATTTCGCAAACCTGCGGCTATGGAGTCGTTGGAGGTGTGACATATGGCCCTATCTTGTTTAAACCAAGTTCGTTTGTTTAATCTTGCAGTCATGTAAAGCTGGAATGCGACTTAGAAACGATCTGCGCACACTTAACACACTAGACCGCTTTCGAGTAGGCATGCGTGGTTGTTCTCGAAAATAAGCTCCGCACACGCTCTATGTTTTCGGGGTTTCGTGATGTGTTTAGTCGGCCGGATTGTGGTTGACTTAAAGTTGGACCCATCCTCTTGAACTTCTGTACCCACTTTTTGATCGCCAGAGTCGTTGGAGCTTGATTTGCATTCCGAATATTGAAATGAGTACGAAATTTCCGTTTGGCTTTTGTCGCAAAATCATTATTTCGATAATACTCGCGAATTCAAAACGCGCGTAGTGCTCCGCTGAAAAATGCCTTGATACTAAATCCCTATTTCCTGCGCTTTAATTTGGTACCCTCCCCACGCCGATAACCCTGCTCCCACCGTAACAGCGGACTTTTCAAATGTGAACGAACTTATGGTCCACCCTGTATAATATATAAAACAACCATTAAACCTCATGGAATTGAGTAGTGGTAAATACATTGAATGTAAAAAATAACCTTTTCGGAGGAATTCTTTTGAAAACCTTTTAAAGGCATGAACAGGGCAATTCTGAACTTTATAGACTTATTTATGTATTCAACCAGTGTGTCTGTCACAGTTTATATTCAAATTATTTTTATGGCGAAATTTTATTTCAACGTGTTTACAGTTTTGTGGTAAAAGTTCAAACTTTTTAGATTTTTAAAGATGTTACAGAATAATCGACAATATTGCATTGCATTTTAATAATGGCATTGCACTATTATTGCATATTCATTACTTATTTTTTGTATAATATTTAAATTGTTAATTACAGCTGTGTGATCATCATTTTTAACATTTACAGCTTAATTTATTCTGATATATTGTAAAACTTATAGCACATTCAGAGATGACTGATCATTATCGACTTTACATTCTAATTCTCTATAAATCGTGAACAAGGTTAATAAATTTTAAGATAATAAATATTATTTATGGCAATTATTACTTATTTTAATTTAATTATGAATTTAAGATTTCTTACGCTCTTTTTTTCTCCAAGATGACCTATGTCGGTTCATCAAAACTTGAATAAAAAAAATTACAATAATAGAACTATAAACAAAATTTATGATATATAAACTTTAAACCCTAGTCTTAAAATTAATTAAAATATAAAATTGAACAAATCAGTCGTCAAACTAGTCGATGCGGCGCTGTGCTGCGCAGGAGTGTAGTGAGCGGCGACCTTGGCGTGCGCAGGCGCGTGCCCAGTCACCGGCTACCGTGTCATTTCTCGCGTATGCGTGCCGCCCTTACTTTTGATTAGATATTTTGCACTCAAGTGCTAAGCATAATGTTGTAAGTATCTATTTATTGTATTTGATCGAATGTTATGGAATACGTGGTTTTAAGTACTATATTTTGTTTTCTTATCTGTCGAATTAGGTTAAGCACCTGTAATGATAGATATAAGAATAGAGATAAATAAATAAATAAGGCATTATGCTGTTATTGCAGCGGTTTTAAAACTTTTCAGATTTACGGAAACTATGACAGGTATTTTTGTTTAGAAAATCGTGTAAATAACTTAATTTTAATAACGTATAAGCAATCCATTATGAAGACTGCAGTGATCCTGGAAAACACCAATTTTACACTCAAAACAACATTTTGATATCGAACTATTTAGCAATTAAGTTTTCAGTTCCTTGCTTTTATTGTGGTAACAGGGATTCTATGCTCATCATAACTTATCCAACGCTTTCCATGAGGTGAGTACGAGATCAAGAGCGGGTCCATTAAATAAATAATATAATTAATAAATAAATTCTTATCTTAATATGTTACAAAATTTAATGAAGCCAAATTGTTTTACGATCATTCCGCCATTTTCGATTATTTTAAAATATTTTAATTTTATTAGTGTTGAAATAACACTAACTTTTTGACAGTATAATAGAGAGTCACTACAATAAAACACTATACTTAATAATGAAAATTAAAAGATATTGTTAGTGTAAGTACAAGTGAAATTAGAAGATATTTAGAAATTATTTCTAAATTACTAATTATCCTAATATAATTTTCACAAAAAGTTTCGAAGTGATAGTTCTATTAGAGCTATTTCGGTCATTTTTCTTCTTCATACAAAACTGCATTATCATTCCTAATACCTTAGTCTTATTACAAAGATAAGGTTTAATATGTCCTCTCATTAAATCTCTCATAACTATACCTAGAACACCTACACATAGCCATCCAACATTAAGGACATTCGTGACTGCGGCCAAGGTCATGTCAATTGTTTTAATGAAAAGTTACGCGTCTGATACTATTCTGTTATCTAATTCAATTATATATTATTTTGTCATTATGGGTAGTCACGAATTATTTGATGTTGAGTTTGGTATGCTATGTAAATTATAGGGTATATATAATTATATAGATAGACCTTTGTATCTGTGTTATCATATTAATCTTATTACTTACTATGTACGAGAATTATGTCTTACGTATAACAGCTGGTGCTGTGCTACTGTGGAATTTACCGATAGACTAAAATGATTGAAATTTGAAGTAAATTGGTTTGAGTAATTTTTTATAAGGATTTTATGACGAAAATGTAAAAACATAATATAAGAGGTGGGTATATTTACTGGCAATCAAATATGAAAAACAAAACCAAATGAACCGGTACTTTACAGTCGCGTTGGTCATTGTCATACCTTAGGAGATGAAGATATAGATAAGGCAATGAATATGCCAAATATAAATAAATGACCAAAGAAAGAACTACTTTATTCAAAACTTAGAAGAAAATCAGCGCTGAATATATTTACCACGTATTACCGATTTAAAATATAAGTAGAGAACAAATAAAGACTCGATAATGATGATGAATAAAAGAACGGAAAACGTATAATTTCGTGAGGCCGTGACAAATCAGTACAGGGTGTAAAAAGTTTTACAACACTTAATGTAGTTTTTGTGTTAAATGATTCAGACAGATGACGATGGGGTCAACGGATGAACTTGTCACGTGGGAAGTATAAGAAAACAAAATACTATAGGTGTCAGAAAAAGGAAAAACGTGTGTGATAACATAACGGAATCGATGTCAAGCCTAATAGGGTGCTTTTGCGTAGGCAATCTTCGTATTCTGTTAATGGGAGGAAAGCAAATAGGATAATTATGTATTTATACGATCGTTGAAATGTAAAAACTTATTATTGCAGTTTTTAGAGACGATAGGAACAGTAAAATAAATAAAATAATTTGTCCAATCACACAGATTTATGTAATTTATTTTTTTTAGGGTACATCATATTTTCTCGGTTCAAGGAGCCTATCAAAGAACATTGAGTGCCCCGGAACAACCAATGAACAAGACAATGGCTTCGGGAAAGCCGCCAAATCCAGCAAGTTCATGGTGCAAGGTGTGGCGGAACTAACGTTTAATGCTCCATGTAATTTGCAGGAAAGCTATTGTCTGTTCCAATTGAAAAATGCGTTGTTTGGTTAGCTTTCTAGTGTTTTGTCTATGGCTATAGATGTTAGTTGTGTACCATCCTAATCTTTCTACTTTTATCCTTTTTATTTGGGGTGCACGCGATTTTAAAATCTCGATATAAAACATAAACGAACGAAAGAAAAGAAGAATAATTTAATTTAAATAAAAAAATTTGTTTATATACGCAAAATTAAAGTTTATTAAAGTTTTTCTTTATCTCTTTGAACATAATACAATTTTATTAAACGGTCAACTTTGGCCTCCAAGGTGGTCCATTTCAGACTAATTTAATTATATGTGTAGTGTCGTTGGACAAAAGTTAAATAAAGTAGGTACACAAAGTAGATTTAAACAATTAAACACCAACTCAAAGAGTAGTAGCACCTTAGAGTAGTACCTTAAAATGAATGTCTCTTCATCGACATGATGAAAATCTTACAGGAGAAATAAATTATAGCCATCAGCCAAAGCCACGTGTATCAAAACATGTTTGAAGTTAAAGATCAAGACAGTGCATGCACCTTGATCGAAAATAATCGATTTCCTTATTAAACCTGTTTCTTAAACGCATAAATAAGTAAAAAGTGAAAATGTATGCTGTGTTAAGACTTATTTCATTTAATATGTCGTACACACGTCAAGTGTTTGAAGAAGAAAGTTTTGCTGTCATTGATCAGCATACTCGATGATTAAGTGTTGCTAGTGGTGCGAATACGACATTTGTTATAAGTATCGATGTTTTATTAGTATCTTGATTATTTTTTGTAATTCGTATCCTAAGGGATACTATACACAAATAGGACTCTGCTACTAAGCCTACACCATCTGTCTGTCTATCTATCACAATACTGTCTTTCTTTCTTGACAAATATTAGTAAAGTAAGAATGTAATTCTTAGTTTAACTCGAACTTGTTTTTGTTTATACACCATAAAAAATTGTGAATGTTATAATCGTGAACTTTGAGCATTTTCTAATTTATTTCTGCATTCGTATTTTTTACCATAAGTTGAAGGTCATTGTTATGGTGCTATTTATCTCAGGTTATATTCTGCTCAAAATAAATAGTATCAATATTTTTTTCGGGACTTCACTAAACGCGGAACTGAATTGAATTTAATGCAAAAAATATCGTGATCAATTATTTATAGAAAAGGTTTTTAACACTTTAGATGGAGTCAGTTTTTGTGAGTAAAATCTATAGTTATCTTATCTCAATGACTATAAAATATTAGTTTTAGACTACAACATATTATTACATGTAACTTAGATATAGTTTTTTCGTTAAGATTATAATCTCACATAAGTTAATGCACATCTTGTTTTAAGTGGCCAGCCATCTAAAAAAATAGATTACATTGCTATAAATGTTAAAAGATAAAATAAAAATGTATCAGTTGATCACGATTTTCGGGCATTCATTTCTAAATTAAATTAAGCTACGTGATGATTTAACAAAAGCACTGAGTACCTAGTCGTGTTAAGAAATAAAAACCTTCGATATCGATAAAAAATCCGTGGCTGTTACCGAAGCACTTTCGTTCGCGGAAGCAACGTAGGCGCAGTATCATTGAAAGTAAAAGCTGATTGGTGGGATTTACCTACTTATACATAGTTTACATTCAATTTGCTGCTGACGTATTGCTAATCCTTAGATTGGTTTTGATATCTTTAGTAGTTGTCACTTTCTACTGATGCGATGACGCCTTAATTTGAGGCTTGAAATATGTTCACATCAATAAAATTACAAAGCCTTTAATTGGTCATAATTGAAAAGTAAAACTCGTATGTTTCATTATTGATGCTCAAATAGTTCTCTGTAAACTTAAATAACTAATTGTAATTTCATACAAATTTTGTGTCATAAAACAGAAATTAAATACACCCAAAACGACATGTCCCAATCCTTGGCATTTAATTTGAGATTTACTACTAATTAACATCTTTACAATACAACATAAACAATGCTAAAGCTGTACTGTTAATAACTTTGTTTACAAAGACGAAAGGTCACCTCCACTCACTTGTATACTCGAATCTTGGGATTATCTTTGTTTTAATAATATGACTACAACTGTAGACGACGATTGATCAATCACAGTAATTGTGTTTAACTAATGGATTGAAAAAACAATGAATAAAGTAATCAGTGTTAATTCAATTTTACCTTGTGACAAAGTGTCAGAAATTAAGTAACTTGGTTTTAAAGTGAACGTTTGTGATGCTGTAAATTCTTGGCAGGTTACTAAACATGGTAATAATTTAAAGTAATTAATGTAGGAAGATAAATAGATTGGATAGAAGTATGAGGTGAAAGGCTAAACAATTGACGATGTAACAATATAAAACGTCAGAAAAAGATGTTTCTCACACATGTTACAATAATGTTATGCTTAGATTGCTAAAAAGTTATTATCCGCATAATCTTGTAAGTCTAAGCAAAGAAATTTTGTACTAGTCTCCAATCATTTCTTATTTCTAATGTTACAACGAAGAAAAAATAAATTTTAAAATTATAGCTCATGTAAGAATGCGTACGTATGGAAAATAAGCGATTCACCATGAATGGTAATATCAATAGCTATTCTCGATTCTTGTGTAAACTCCTTGTTTGTGGCTTGTCTTATTCACGTACCATAGAAATAGCCATTTTCAACGGAGTCCCTTTCATGGTGTCCGTAGCAAAAATATGCGTTGATTTAGATGCTGTATCTTTAAAGAATGATGATGTTTTACTTTATAGTTGTGTGTTAAACAAAGAAGTTCTATTGGACTTAAATATTTTAACTTACAAAGTTGATGATTTACTTTGCTAATATACTGAATGCCTTAAGATCGCAAGGGCGAGCACTAGCTCTTAGGTCCGATTCTTATGTCAGGCTTAATTTTATTTTGAAACTATCAATTATAAAATAGCTAGAACTATACCCATAACTGTGCCCTACAAGCTTGTCTTTTAAAAACGTGGGTGTGGAACCTTCAACTCTGCCAGAACCTCATTTATAGAATCATTGTACAAATAAAAAAAAAAGGGATAACCGATCGCCTAAAAATATTGTTTAGAATGATTATTAAATTCAATTCTCAAAGAATGCGCATTTTTAAAAAAAATTCGTGTATAATGTCATTTCAAAACAATGTAGCTATGTAACTGTGAACGGCATGATGAAACTAATTTGTTTGATAAAATTATTCATCTACGTACTCAGGTGGGTGCTGTTACCCATCTTCTAATAAACTATTTGTGACTAATACACCTATTGTTTCGCAGGAGTCACCTACGACCCTGTGGGTGTCATCGGAAGTGATGGCAAACAGCATATGAATTAAACCCCACCCAATATCAATTATATTTGAATCCCTGTTTCTATAATTTTGTGATGTCATAAGGTAACAAATTCAAGTGTATGATATGTTTGAGAATGCGACGAACAAAAGAAAACTGGGTGAAATGTTAACATTGATTGATTTATAAATTGACACAATATACATAAAATTGTCTGATATTAGACCTAAATAAGTATCGACCCATCTTCTTCTTCTTTGCGAATCGATAGCATTTTTTTTTTAAATTTTTCCACTCCAAAACTCTAACTATCAAACTAACCCATCTAACTTATCAGCTTGATTACATAAATACGTTCATCATCAAAATTTTATATATATGTATCTTTTAGCTCTTCTTAACAAGAGCCAATTCCTTAAACTTCTTTATGTATATCTTTATTTTTTCTTTGATCTACCTGCCCTATAACTTTCTTCTATCAATTTCTTCTTTATGTAATTTTCATGATGTTGTTTATGAATGTATCCTCGCGTAAAATGTGGCCTACCATGGCCTGACTAATATGGCAATAACTCAATAATTTTGTCTTTCTTGGACATAGGCTACTGCCTAATCTGAATTGCATCACTACTCACTACGCCTATTAGGTAATTGAGATAAATTGAATTGATGTGTCTTCAACTGTACATGAAGTAATTTTCGTAAAAAATAACTTTCTTCAACATAAATATGGCTGTAAGAAATCTTATAATCATATCTGTTTTACTCTCAAGCAGTTTAAATAGCGTATCTACAAACGATTTACAAGACATAAGTCGGAGAAAGTGTTGTACTAATATCAGCTGTCGACAAATTGATTTAGTAAGTGCCAATTATCAAAACGATCTATTAGTCTATGAAATGTCGCTTTTAACTAACGGGTGTTCCATAAAGTAATACGCCGTTTGGTATGTGGCGCGCGATTTCTAACAAATGTTCCGACAACTTAATCTGTGTATGTTTATTCAATTTTATTAGTGAACAAGTTTATTGCATCGGGAAATTACGTAAATTAACGATTGTTCTGTTTTGATCATGTTGCTATTTGTAGGGTTTAGATAACTTGGGCTGATATTGAAAACTTCCTGAAAGAAAAACCACTGTTAATATTTCAGTATAAACATTTATTGCTATGTATTATCGAGAAAAGTTTATTTATGTCTAGAGGCAGACGTTTTGTTACACTATGTTTATTGTGTAAGCATTCCCACAATCCTATGTTACGCTTTTTATTATGCTGTATTTGCATGACTTTCGAACAAACATACCACCAACGATCTCGCTTTATTCCTTCTCACACAAATTCCTTTAGAATGCAAATCTGTATATTAGCATTCCATACCATTCTACTGAGTGCCCTCCACAAATCCACTCTTACGCATCATAAAGATGTTCGTTGTAGGTCAACATTGTCTATTAAACAACAATAGGGCCTGTGATGTGATCCATGGAAGTGTATTCGTTCTGTGCCAAGGACCGAGGTGATCGGATGCGCACCGCTCTGTCGCCTTGCCTTCGAAATCGGGTCAATTCAACTGATCGAGATGCGCACGAATATATTTTGTGTCTTGTAATGAACATTCACTATTTAGAATCACGTTGCATGGGAATCTGTGTTAGTAATAGATCTTAGTCGACATTTCAATATGTTAGTGAATTATGTGATGTTGGTAACGGTAGTTAGAAAAACGCAAAATAAAAAAAAATTATGTCTCAAGTATATTATGCTAGAAGTACTAGTCTTTAATCTTGATATAAAAATCAATACCAAGAAGCTTATTATGAAACATTACTATTGACAGCAAAGAGCTATCATAACAATGTAAGTAGAAAGGATACTCATTTATCAAATTAAACGAACTATTCTACTGTTTCAGTAGCTATTTATCTACATCAACAGTGAAAATGAATAAAAAACTGCGTAGAAATTACAATTCTATTAATAACAAAATAAGATTGTGAATTGTATGTTAATAACTGTTAATGCTTCCGCTGCAATGCTTTCCGTATTGGCATCGGAGTATTGATAATCAATTACATCACGCGTAAAATCAATTGATTACGCCTCGAAGATATACTTTCTTTTTATCATTATCTGTGGCGTTGACAACGCTCTGTTTATTATCAGTGATACTTTTATTAGGAGCAATGTCAATATTGCACTTTCTTTTTAATTCGTTTCATTGTGCTTGTTTGACAATAGTTTAATGAGAGTTCCCTTTTTGTTCATTTATGGTGAAATATTATTTTCGTAGAAAATCTATTTTAGGAATGCCATTGAATTGTTTAAGTATTGAATTGGCATTACAATTTAATTTGGTGAAAGATTAATTGGTAATTAAGTAATAATTAAGTCATTATTGTACTTTAAATATAGCTACACTTCGGCAATTATTTCTAGAGTTCCTAATTGTTTATATTTAAGATGTTAGATAAGATTTCTATGATCAAACGTACCTTTGAATTACTTAACATCATCATTATAGCTGTTAGGTTTGTAGACGTCGTTTTGTAAGACAACTGATCTAGTACAAAGAGCTAAGCGTTCCGAGCGTGCCACGCTGTAGGCTATTGCTAAATTACCTTAGACGAATGTTATACCTTCGTGTTTAGAGTTTGCAAGGGAAATACTTTTATTTCTACAAGCCGTTTTGTCGTCATTTTAACTAAATAAAACGACATAGAGTTGTAATTAAATAGAGATAGCTGATAGATAGCTGATAAGTAGTAAATAGCTGGAGTAATTATTTCCTTTATGCAGAAGTTAAGTGTGTGTTATTTTTTAAAGAGTTTAGTCACTCCCGTAAACAGTACAAATCGCCTTATTTATCAACTACAAGCATCCTTACTTCATCATTAAGTACATGTATATAATATTACGTATTTATAATATTACAATAAGTATAAATTTAAATTGAACTGTGCTACTTCACCCGAAATTTTGAAAGATCAGCTTTTCTTTTCTACCTTAGTGTTAATCATCAATCGTCTAGTCTGACATTATCCAAGATTATTCTATGAGTAATGCACCAATAGCTCATTGTTCTTGCCAAACCGTCAGTGATCTAGCATTTCGGTTTTGTATTAAAGTTCAGGACAGGCATAAATTATTTGAACTGCACCCAACTTATTTCAAGATTTACTGCTACTATCGATTGTTAGTGATTGATCGTTAAATGGAAATGAATCCTATAACTCTATTAAGTGGAGTAAATTGGATTTTGTTTATTATGAGTGTTTTAAGTCTTAGAACAGTGTTTTCATTACAAAACATCAAAGCACAGTTATAGACATATTTTATTATTAAATTCTTAGTAAAAACAATCGTCACCTCAGCCTATCCACTGCTGAAAGTAAGTTTCTCCAAAGAGTGCCGACCATCAGGGTCTTTGGCAGTCTGCATTATCATAATGGATGTGGGTTTATTAATGATAACTACAATTACTACTATAATAAATATACATACAAGATACGCGCGAAAAACATAACCTTTCGTGGCAGTCGGGTAAAAAGGATGATTCACTGTTTTTGATCGTAAAACTTGAAGTTCTTGGAAAAAGTCCTTTGCCCAGTAGTGGGATAGTATGAGCTGACAGTAACAGTAAGTATAGTAAACCATGAGCTGTCTTGTAGCATCACATTGTTGTATACCTACTACAAATTATATCTGCATATTTATGATATTATATTTCGAAGATTGGTACCAGCTCGAGATGTACGACACGTTCTTTCGTGACCGTCGCTGACAGAAACATATTGTGCCAAAATTATATGCAAATTGTTACAAACTATTCAAATTGTAATCCTAATAGCAATTTTGTATCTACTAGTGATATTTGGGAACTCACTTTGCGTTTTTCAATATCAATATCATCATGTCCTAAAACGCTGTTATTGATGGATTTGTACTTGTAATATTTCTATATTAGGATTCTATATGTGGATCAGTAATGAAGTCATCTTCAATATCTGGTTTTTATAAATATAGTTTAGTAGTTCATTCAAAAACGTAACACAGCAGGAATTCCACGTGTATTTATTTAGTTACACATAATTTCACTACACACGGACATCCAGAACGAAACAAATGTTTGTCGATCACACGAATATTATTCCCTTGCGAGATTCGAACTGCTAAGCCAATAGTGTCATCAAATATGTCATTAAAGGTTTTGATAAGTAGAAGTAAGTCATCGTCATGATTTTTCTCGTTTTTTATTCTAGTTGGAGTCGGTACAAAAGGTTTTTTCCTATTAAACTTTTTTGACGATTTACTTTTTAATAATGTTAGTCGTAGCTTTCCTTAGCATAACATTAGTTTCATTCTTCTATGATAATACCATTGTGTATGAGTTCAAGTGTTGAATTTACCGGTCGGCCTTCGTTCAACCTACTGAAACGTTGGCACCAGGATGTCGGCTGCACGACATTTTCGACTCAGATTTGCATTCATTTACTGACTACGGTGACATTTTTTGCCATAAATTTTTGATATTCTTTATTGTCATTGTACTTGTCCGGGGGAGGGGGGATATAATAATGGAGTGGCTGTCATTGTAAAAGGTAATAAAACGTATGTGTCGTTTTTATAGCTGAGATTAAAAATAATCAGAGTCCACTTTAAGAGTCGTAAAACGCAAGGATAGAACTAATGGTTTTCAGCAGGATACGGTAAGTAGGTCATGTATACATTTCTATAGATTATGAAGTTATGAACACTTCTCGCCATCTAACTAATATTAAATAAATGTTTGTCTAAGCGAGAATCAGATCTGCGTAATTATTATATCTTTTGTATATACATACGTCAATTGCGGCACTTGAAGTATATCTGGACGATTTGCTTACCTGGAAGAAAAGAAAAATTTCATTAGCATATAGGATAATGAATTTCACACAAACTATAATAATATACTGATATTATAATGGCAAAAGTATGTTTCTAGCTTTGTCCTTCTTTCACGAGAAAAGGAGTAACGGATTAAAATGTATTTTTGCATAATGGCAGTTTATGGGCCAGAGAGTGACACAGGATACTTTTTATCCCGGAAATTTCGAAACCACGCAGGAGCAAAGCCGCGTAAAATAGCTAGTTAAATTTTGCTTTCAAATATTGACATAATTTCAAGCAGAATTTATGCTAGTTACCTAAGTCGTTTAGCATTTGGCTTGCAATTAGTTCTTAATTTAGACTTTAACATCCTGCAATTGGCGAATTAAAGGCAACGAACTCGAAATGTTTTCGGGCAAAAGGTCAAGTGAGCAATTTAGAGGGTCCGACACGATATTATTACGACACCGATGGTACATCGTGAGGTTGTTTTAGATGAAATTGCAAAGTGAATGTAATTTAAGTGGTTAAAAATAAATAACTAGGTATTGAATTATGACGAAAGATTTTCTAAACTACACTTTAGTAGATTTTTTGATTGGCAACTTAGAAAGTGATGCATCTGCATCCATTTTACGTAGTAAAATGTAGTAATACTTGTATAATGGCAATACTAATAATAAATATTACTTTAATAAAAAACTTAAAGCAAAGGTCAGCTACAAAGTATTTAGATAAACTGACAGTTTCATGATAGTAACATTGTTTCGAAAATAAATATACAATATAGAAAAATGATAAGCAGAATAATATAAAAGTAGAAACCTTTGAGATGTGTCCCATGATCACAAATGACCCAAGATCTATTACAGTAGTATATCATACTTTAGCAATTAAATAAAAAAAAAATACAATTTTAGAAACGTCACGCAAACTTTTTTTATAGGTATTGACAGAAATAGTTTCCGTTTCTAAAGTAAGGCTTTAATAATAAATCAGTTCAACGAATCCTTAATTGTAATTGGTAATATTAATACAGATAAGCATGCTTTTAATAGGAGAAATAAAATTTTAGTTGAGGTCTATTAATGAAATGAATTTTAAAACGCAATAAAGATTAAAAATTAATAAGCAAGCTGCAGTCGTTGTGATTAAATTGTATTTAACAATTTGGGTCATGAGTGCTCTTAAATAAAGATGTGGTAACACTATTCGGCTGGCAACCGAAGTTAGATTTAGTTTTCTAGTAAATACATCCCAATTGTAAAATCATTTTTTAGGTTATTAATAATATCATTACCGTTTGCAATAATATTGCACTGTCATCTTATTTGCATGCATGCAAAAAAATTGAATGATAGGAAATTATTTTCATTTGAATCGGCAGGATATTAAAAATGTTATATAAAAGATTACATTAAAAATGCTATGTACTATGTATGTTGTATGTAATATGTTCTTATTTCACTTTATTATAGAAGAATTACGACGATTTGTATTTAAGATATCGCTGATCCGCTCCGCGCACTACTATGTCTAAACCCAAGGTCGATCAAGGCCTTCATTTATTTAGGAAAGTTTACTACTCGCCGCAGGCTTTATATGGCGTGATAATGTTACATTTTAATATCTACAACGACTGTTTTATTATCAAAATAGATTATCTACCATTAAGCTTATACATCACTAATTGTTGAAAGACTTATGAAACAAGATTTGAAGGTTTGCTTGCCTAATAATCACAAATTTAACGGCGAACATCTTAAGGAATTGATATTTGATGATTAAGTTAGATTTGAGAAGCTTTGCAGATATCATGTTAAGTTATTTTAAAACTGCTTAGATATTTAAATTATCCAGTGTACTACGTCGAAGACTTTACTAGAGGTCATAGGCCTATTAGTGAGTCAAATATCCTTAAAATAAATTAGCTAATTTAACTCTTACGACATTGCATAAATGTCATCGTATAATTTTCCGTCATAAAATGCAAATAAATTGAAATTAGTTAACTAAAGTATTTAAGGTATTTTGTTGTTTTAACAAATTATTTTATAATGATGTCATTGATATAATTAAAATAAAGTTGCAGACTTTTTGGTTATATTTTCATGACAAAGGTATTTTATCACTGAGTGCGAAGTGCATCATAGATTTTGAGAAATGATAATAAATGTAAACATCACATCATATCACAGTACAAAAACCTGATGGTTCGGTTTTTCAACAGTCTTCAAGAAATAACTTAAAGGTTAAAGAATTATTGTGTATCATAATATCTACTTTATGAATCTCAATAAAAATATCTGCCGTAAGTGCCAACTCATCATTAACAATTATCTTCATAAATTAATGTAGGAATCATTTAAAATCTTCACTAGTCCCCATATACCAATCAATAGGTGACCTAAAAACTGAACTATGATTGTGATTGATTTGAAACCCGAAACAATCAACTTCAAAAACAAGGTCGATATAATTGTGTTCAGTAATCGATATAACATCGATGCTTTGGCTGTCAATAATAGTAGTCTGGTAGATGATTTTAACTGATGTAGGTCAGACGGAATGTTTTGGATCACAATAATTAATGGTTCCTGCGATTATGATGTTCGTAATGATATTGGTGCCGAATTGTTCTAAGCGAGAAATATGAATGAGGATTGATACCTCGTAATCTGTTGCTGATGCTTAAAAACTTCGAACTGCAATCTACATGTACCTAATTGTTATGATTCAATGATATTAAGTCAATTGTGTATATCTGATTTTGAGATTGTATACGCTGAATAGCTCTTTTATATAATATTCAATCTATCATTTCAGTTTCATTTTAAACTTATTATATCGATCCCAGCTGTCACTACATAACGCATAGATGATCAGACTACTTTCAAAACCAATTGCAATCAACACAAATCTCAAAATCAATGGAAAAATGTAGACACTATTACACAATAGGCCGCGCGTTTTGCGTCGCGTGCGCATTTATCGCTTACAGCGAGATGCGCGTGAGATCGCCAGATTACATTGTCACTGCGTAGGGCCCACTTTCACTTCGTCATTTTCACACCGTCTTCGAGCCTGTACAGACGTCTTGATAGCATCTTTATTGCCCATGTAACACGGAATTGCCTAGTTCTATATTATTTTATTTACAGAATTAGTGCAAAGGTTAACTTTGTAGTAAAAGTGAGTTCTCTCAAAGATGAAAGCAAATTCAAAATGTAATTCTCTGACCTAAAAAAAATAATTTATATTATACACACAACTGAATTTAGCACTATCTCATCACATCGAATCTATATCACATCATGATTTCTCGATTTCTTAAATATAGAACATATTGTAGATCAGTCGTCCGATAAAATTTATAATATCTGATATAAAAAGAATACAAGATCTAGCATTTTGTCATCATCCAGATTTTGAAAATAAATGTGTCACTGAACATAAAAATAAAATAACTAACACTGGTTCTAAAATAAAGTTAAACAATGTAAATGTCCCAGTTGTAGCTCATGTCAAATTCATGATGGTGGAGGCAAGCGCGAAATTCACATCAAATAGCAACGTCTAACAAAACATGTGACAATCATCTCTAAACAAGCGACTAGCGAATAGCAACAAGAAATACGAGTTCATATTGAGGCGAATACACATTTATGAATTTGTTTGACAAATATTACAATATTAGTCTTCATTAAAGCTCATTTCGACTAAAAGATTAAACTACTTTGAAATCTAAATGCAATAGTAATCATTGAACAGTGGAATATAAAGTTACCTTTATCACCAGTTTTATCTTATTGTCTTCACCTGTAATAATTACTTAGTTCTTTATTGTATGTATCTGTAGCATCAACTGTGTATATATTATGAATATCACTTGTAAGTATTTATCCTTTTTTATTTTGACACATTCAAGTAAAATAATATAAAAGTTGATGAAGCGCCTATTCTGCACCATTCCTAACTTTATGAAAATCAAGTTCTGCAACTTGTGTATCACCTTTTATACAGGAACAGAAACACGGAACGCGCTGCCGTGGGTCGAATCAACACCACTAATCTTTTTATTAAACGACAGAAGCGACTTAAACTAACCCACGTGCGCCCTAACATCAGATATGCGAAATATTTGCATATATTGACAGTTTAGATCAGCGTAGAAAAGTCAATGTACGTGTCCACACATCAAACTGATTTGTTGGTCGAATTTATATGTTAAGTACACGCAATAAAAGTTTTAATTATTTTATTGACTTTACTCATGGAGTCTGAAGGTATGGACAATTTATCTACCGTAATTTACGAGGAAAAAACTATGTAATATAAATACAAAATTTTAATTGGAACTTAGGAAATATTTGGAAATTTTCTGATACACAATAATCATCATGTACCTTTGAAGTACAATTAATCCCACGCCAATCAAAACAGTGAATGTTGCCTAGCATCCTATCTGTTGATTGACATTGATGACTCTGCATCACATCGTTAGTATGTTATGTTTGACTTGATAATGGCTTGATAATTCGCGTTTTCCTTTACCATTTTCTTGACATTCCACCTTCGATTTCACTGAAGGGAAACTCTAAGTAAATTAAACTGACTACCGCATTAATATAATATTTATTACATACGTTTATATCCTGATCCAACTTTTATTAAATTCTTTGTCATTTGCTGCAGTTTTATTGTCAATTGCTGTTTGTCCAGTATATTTTTAGTTAATCGGTGTTAGGCGTCAAGAAGCTAGCACGAGCAAGTTTAAAATCTTAATTGAGTTCTTACGAGTTGTTAGAATTGGAATTGCTTGCCGGCCATTTTTATAAATTAGATCTAGCACGCGACTGCGATTTAAGTAACTATAGTGGATAATTTAAATAGTTAGAGGTCGATTAATGAAAGTGAGCCTTTTCGTGTAAAAGCAACCAGTTTAGCTTGTAAAGCTGGTGGACTTAGAAATAGCAATGTTTACTGAGTCTTAGAGTTCTAGTACTTGTGTATTTATGTTGTTTGTGCAAGGAATTGGTGCAATAAAGTTTGTGAATGTTATTTTTAGAAAATTTTGTCCAATATTCAGCCTAAAATTGATTAATTTGTTGGTTATTGTGATAATTTACGATTTCATAAAAGTTTATTTAGGCATCCGAAATTATTTTAACCATTGTTATTTAGCCCAAAAATCATAACATTTTTATATCTGATATCATATAACATTTTCATATAGCTTTTCTTTAACCTCTTCTGTAACCATTAGACAAAGTAGCAAGATTATGAATCCCAATAAATAAAAACTATATAAGGGTATTCTTCATTTGTTCTAAATAATATTAATTACGTATAATAAAACAAAGGTAATCTTATCAGATATATATCTAGTAACAATGAATCTAGAATTTCCTGAACCCATTAACAAGTAATAAAGCCTTTTAAAGAACAATAAGATTCTTTAATAGTTTTAGTGCGATCATAATCATAGATACTGATACTCTAGTTTAAGCAGCATGATAATGCGTTTGACTGATATTTATAGAATCAATTTTATTTTTTACATTAATGTTCTTCATTTATGGTGAGAATAAAGTTCCAAACGATGTTTCTCATCGGTTGGTATTTAGCGGTTGTCGTGAACAATAAAGCTTAGAAACGATCGCTATTTGGCCAAGGTGGTGTGTAGTCAGGATTTTGAAGGAGGCATTACAGTCTTTTGAGACCTTGGTGCAAAAGTATTTATTCAGCTCTTGGTCAGATGAATAAAATGTTTGCCAGATTTGAAATTAGATTCTTTCTCTCGCTATGTAAAATAAGGTTGACATTATCATATAATACATCCTGTTTATTTTAATTAATTAGCATATTATATCATAGCAAACTGTCTGTCATCGGTGTTTAAATGTTTTTTTTTTATACTGTACTGTACTGACTACCTAATAGATATAAAAAACGTATAAAAAAAATTCATGTTAATTTAAACAAGGAATTATTGTCCTGACATTATAAGAAAGCCACTGTATGGTATGGGTGGTAGTTACTTTTAGTTTTTAACGTCTGTCGATCTTATAGGTGTCAATTTGTTTTTATTACATTCTATCCGAAAAAAAATTTCTCTATCATTAAATAACTTCTGTCCTTAGACTCGTCAATTTTAATGCAGCAAAATCAACTATATTCAAAACAGGTCTTACAATTTACTTAAGAGCAACACACCTGGTAAGTTAACACACCTGGAAAATCATAAAATCCAGGAACAAATTACACTTCTGGTTAGAATTATTAAGTACGCATGCGTATAGATTTCTCCTATACCTAACTAGGCATGGTCAGTGATAAGGTTCAGTTGCCACAACTAAGTTACGCAAAAGCTGTAAGACAAGCTCTTGGTGCAGCTTAAGACAAAGTCGATGACGTAAGTGTGCAATAAAACAATGAATAAGCAGAATTAAGTTTATTGGGTTAAGCTAGAACTGCAATAAGATTAGTGCAATGTGTTAGTAATAGAACATCTGTACCTACTACAAATAGTGAACTAAGATTCTAAATCGTTTGGTTTGTTTTTCAGTCAATCAAAATAAAATGGCAACATTTGCAAGCAAAAAACTTTAGACATAAATCGAATTATTTTCGATTGCGTATTTTGCGTTAAGTCTATCAAACTTATCACTTTTAAAAATCTTGTGAGCACATCTAATTTCGTAAACCTTTTTCACTTTTGCAACGAATTCTACAATTAAAAAGTGATATTCAATTTGTAAAATCATAACCGCACAGGCGTTTGCGCAATATCTGAAACAAATTCATTGACACTGACCAACGCGATCTCTTACAAAAGCCTACCTCAATGCCGCCCTACTTTCCAAACGTATCTACAGCACAATTATGTGGACAATATAACAAACAAACAATTATATCACATAGTATACCACGTTACTTTTGCTATTTACACACTTAAAAACATTCCTTAGGTCCACATACTAAAGACCAGAATAGATTACTAACAGAATCTAAAGCAGTGAATATAGTTGTTGCTATCGACGAAGACAATAGAATCGAGGACATTAAGTTCGTGCAAAATGTTTCTGGAATAGCATATATTCCGGTCACTAGATATTCTATTACAGACCTTGTTCCAATAAATGTAGAGTTGAGAATAATTTGTAAGATGAAAGTATCAGGATATAGGACCAGTCGGCGCCATGTACTTTTGGTAGTTGATATTATGAGAACAATTACGAAATTGAAGTTGGTGGGCGTTGGATTTGATCTAGATCTATGGTTCCAGCAATTGAGCTAAATGCTAGTGGACTGTAGTAATTTTGTTTGTCATTATTAAATTACAGGGTAGAGAGTAACGATGTTGTCTGAGTTACCTATTTTATGTTGTGAAACAAAAAGTCATAGAGTTTCGACTTCATTTTGAGCATAAAATCAAATTTTTTGGTCTACCATAGATTTGGACAGTCATTCATGTGTGGATATACATACACAGGCATACTGAACACATTATGAAAAGCTACGATATTGATGATGACCTAGAAAAGTTCGCAGAAAAAGTTTGGTCCGAGACAGCTCAAAATACAGGTTGGTAGGAGCGAAAAAGGGAAGCCACGCTACCGTAAATAAAACATTAAAAATACTTGAATTCAAGGTTGTTTTATTACTGAAATGATTTAGGTAACAATCCAAGATTGATATTGTAGTTCTGCACTACGATATGTAGTTACAACCGTATTATTACAGCAAGGTTATTAGCAATAACGCACAGAGTTGAGGAGTAAAACAATTTGACGACAAATTGCTATGCATCCATCTGCAGTAATCTCTCTCATTAGGTTTACTTCAGGGACTTCGTATATCTATAAAAACTGGAAATAATGGTTCTGTTTCTTTTGCACTAAATTAATTTTAGTCTATCAATTTTTTTTTCTTTTATACAGAAAATCACACAGAAAATTAAACTGTCAGATTAGAGAAGTAGATGTCAAATTAGATAAATTTGACGTTTGACATAAAATTAGTTGAGATCTATGGCATGACATGGCATTCTAAATTCTCGTTGGACTAATTTGACAGATCAAAATATCGTCTATCCTTTTTTACATTTTGTGTTACACAAGATCAAATAAAAAAGACAGTTTTTTAATTCACACGTAAAATAGCATTGCTGAATTTGAAAGTGGAATTCCTAGCGACTATAACTGTCTATGCTTAAATATTTGCGCTTGTTATTGTAGAGTTAGATGCAAAAAGTTAGCGATAAATAATTTTCTTTTAACAAATTAAAACACGACCCCTTTATGGGGTTAAAACTACAAAGCTTTAAGAAAAGAAATGAAAAACGGTAAACAAACACTATTTCTGTAGACATATCGTCTAAAACCTGTTTAAAATATGCACATAGTCAGAATTTTAGACAAAAATATGCAATTTTATGGGTAAACCGTTGCTTTTAGTTTCCGACGAATTAGTCTACACTTTGATCTATAAAATGTTGAAGTCATTGACCAATTGAAACAGCTCCGGTTGTGAGTGTTATAAATCTGTAGATTTGTCCATGAAACATAAACTTTGATTAATAAAGTAGTTAAGTACCTATATTAATTTCCGGTTCAAGATTTAATTTAATTTATCAACGATCGGGAAATGATAAATAATAGAAATCTATTATTATATGCCGCTGGGATGTAAAAGATTTTTCATAGGCTAATTAATTCTAATATCCATTTTTGAAAATCAAAACCAGTGAACAATGACGTAATGCACTTAGCACTTCAATAAAATGAAAACCATTTATGTAGCAACAAGTGAAACAACAACATAAAACAAAAGAAATCATATCAAAATAAAATAATTAATAAAAAACTATAATAATTAGTGTCTTATGGTGGAGACGTAAGAGGAGGTAAATAAGGTCCTAATTTTTAAATGCGAAATATTTTAGGATAGATTTAAGAAAAGATTTTTCTTGGCAAGGAAAAACATTTAAAAGGTTTTTCTAAAATATATTTTGTTATTAATTTGCATCTAACCAGTACTCTGCCGTTAGATCGAGTAAAATCATCGAGTTTCAGTTGCTTAAAAATGCTCAGTGCCCGTAAGTTACAGAAGAACAAATATTTTAAATAAAAAAAACCACAATCACTTGATACCGTCTCACCTTAAAGAAGTCGCCTATTCTCGTATCTTTCTTTGTCAAAATTAAGGCCATTATGTAATATTAGTATTTTCAAATAATGACCTTGTAGTTGGTTTATAAAGTCAATATAGATTATAATTAATTCATTCTTAGGTCATTATAAGCCGGGATAATGGTATCTGGAGCTAATATTTTAAACTTCCAATAAATCATACCAATTCCCTCGCGTGACCTACCCAAAACTACGAGTTTAATTCCACAAAAACCAAGGTTCTCCATCCATTGTGCCTACACACTGGTTCCGTACAAAACACATATCGATAAGAACACAATAAACAATAACGTTCGTGTATTGCGATTACAACACTGTTATGCGACTAACGATTGTATGCATTTTAGTCTTTTTCCGATGTTATGTCACAAATTCTTGTGAATAATTGAATATAATTGTTGGTTTGATGTTAAAGATAATATGCAGGTAAAAAATATTGACATTATTATTTGGTAGACTTATATTTCCATAGAAGAAGATATAAATCTATAGAAGAAGAGGAGAGTTTAGTAATTGGAATAGGTGAGTTACCAACTGGTAAATTAGTATCCTTATTAAGCACTGATAGCCTAGAGGTACGACCGTCGACTGACAAGTCAGTGGTCTTGAGTTCGATCCCAAGGCGCGCACCTCTGACTTTTCGTAAGTTATGTGCGTATTATAAATTAATTATCAGTTGCTAAAACGGTGAGGGAAAACATCGTGATGAAACCAGCACACCTGCGAGATTTTTCAACGGTGTGTAAAGCCATGTCAGAGGCCTACGGGCGGTTTAAACTCTGACACCAGGTTGTTCATCAACCATACGATAAGAAGAAGAAGAAGTATCCTTATTTAAAATCACCATGAAGAAGGGTTAAATATAACGCGATATGTAAAAAAAATACACGAAGTTAAAAGCTTTCTAACATTCTGGTTAAAAAAAAGGGGTTTTGTGTGACAGTTTTTTGACTTCGACACATACGTCATCTATTTGAAGTGCCGTCTCTGTCTAACAAAGAATATCCATCTACATAATTATTTTCGTTTAAGAGTATGATTGTAGTAAAAGATTTTAATTGAGACTTCCAAGTTAGCTTATTCTATCCCGATAAGAGCAGTGAATAATGGTGCAATCATTGTAATGTCAGTAAAATGTAGCAAATTCTACACATTACTGATTTTTCGAAATTATGCGCGTATTAGAAAAAAAAAATCACAATTACAACATCAAAGAATAATAATATTTTTTGTGAATTTTTTACATGTTTTAGCACATGTTAGCTTATTAAATATTTATAATCAAAGAATAAAGTAAATCACTATGACAAATCGCTTCATAATTTGAGAACCACTGAACGTCTGCGCATTGAATTATGATAGCAATCGTCTCGTCATCGTGTGGGTTTGTCGATCTAGATCTACTTATCGGAGGGGCGTAGTCGGTAACTAGGTCAAAGAGCCAGGTGGGGTTTGTTACTCTAAGGTATTTTGTTTGGTTGCAATTTGATAGTGACGTTGTGTTTGGGTTCCTATTCTTGCTAAATATTTCACGAATGATTCAGATTATTTGAGGATTCGCATCGCTTGCTCGTGTAAAAGCCTTAATTTACTATAAACATTATTTGGATCCTTTCTAATTAAACGGTTTTAGTTAGCTGGACCTGTTTATTAGTTGGTTCAAATTTAGTAATCAATATTTCACCCCCTTTTTGTTGACAAATTGATCTGAAATTTGGTACACAGATTTAGTTTTGATGACAAAACCGTTTTACGTAAAAAAATGCTTACTTATATTACTTGTATGTTGGACCTTTATGTTAGCTAGACTATCTTAAGCTGGATATCCACTATGTTCGCGAACCTCTTGCGCTCCGCGTTTCTGCAACTGCTCCACATACTGGAAACGTTAACGCTACAGGAGCGCGAATGTATTCACTATGTGCAGCAAGAGATTCGCGAACATAGTGGATACCTACATTAGATGAATCATGGTATCCTAGTGGAAAAATATATTCTTTGAAACAAAAAAAAACAAAAAGAGCTTTACAATCCAGGCCTAAATAATGAGCCCACCTTAAATAAAGTTAAAGAAACCTTTCTTCATCCATAAACAACTCAACTGAAACATCTTTATCATACAGAATCATGATATCCACTATCTTATTCAGCACTGCGTCTATTTTACTTTATTTTGTATAAAACGCGACAAGGGTCCATTCTCTTTCATTGTAAATAGAACAATTGTTAGCCTTAAACAGAGGCGATTTATTTATCGTTCGCATTTTATACTGGGGTTGTTGACAGCCGACCAATTCCTTGTCAGTCTCTAAGTTTGATAAAAACTATGTATATTCGAGTATCCTTACCTTTTTTGTTGATGAATATTTTTGGAAAAGATATTTTAATTTTAGTACATCTTTGATCTGCATGAAAATGCATCTAGATCTTTGTACAGTCAGTAAAGTAAGTATTGAACTAAATATATAGCTAAAACCAGAGAAATATTTCTGCATTAAAACCCACGGTAGCGCAAGTGCACAAACTGCACTTCCTACAAGATATATCCAATTAATTCACATAAAATTAGAAGCAAGTCCTATCAGCGGTTCGCAGTCCTAATTATTAGTGGGAATGTTCGATCTTTATTGTTCCCTGTTACCTCGGACTTACATTGGATCTGGACTAATTAAATGCTAGTGTAAGTCCCTCGGTTTCATTAAAATGGCGATTTTCGTGTGTGTGCATCTGATAGTGCGCGCGCGCAGCGACACTTCCTACTTGTAGCCGGTGTAAAAACTGGAGGCGCAATGCTTAGTTTAAATAAATCTTGGATTAAGCGCTGTTTGGTTTATAGACTAATGTTTTAAAGAGTTATGGTTACATAATTAATTTTAAGAAATATAATATTTTTGTATTAGTGTTTTTTTTATGGGAATACGCTTCTATCTAGGTTTTTTATATCATTTATAATAATTTTTATTTAATATAATGCTCAATAAAGTACTATAATTAGTCTACGTTATAGTCAAGTTTATGAATTTATGTTGGATAATAATTATTTAAGATTAAATAATTATTCTACTCGTACATATTTTGTAAGTACAATTTTAAGTACATCCAATATTACAACTACTTAACAGTTCATTAATGAATCAATCAACATTAAACCTTAAAAACTATAAAATACAAAACAAAATAAATAAATCAAAAACCACTCCAACATTTCAAAATTCCCTTGTACACTGCCACACAAAACGTATAAGAGAATTGTATAGAATCACAGCTAACACGACAGTGCGCGATGATCTACTGCGCGACAGACTTCCGTATCATTACGGCTGGAGCACCGGCGGCGCGCGCGCAGATCACATCGGCACGCGCCTGTTCCTCTTATCATCTTAATTCTATGTATTTATTCAATATTCAAGCAAAATAAACAATGAATGAAGGAAGGATATGGATTTCAGTATTGCATTATTTTCCATGAGCTTTTATGGGGATTTCTTTGTATTGGTAGAAATATACAGGTAATAAATAGGTAATAAAATTGGTGATATCGTCTCTATGTCTTCTAAGCTAAAAAGTTTGGAACATCGGACCGACAGTGCGTAAGTACTCCGGTAGATGTCATCACACGCCTATATGGCGTTAGGAAAGAGTCACCCAAATCAATGACTAAAACAACAAATATTCGACACGGTATGTCGAAGATCGTGGATTCGAATCCCATCCGTATCAGTTGTTTTTCAAATTTTCTTATTTAAATAATTATATGACTAAAATAACATGTTCTGTAAAACGTACACACATACCAACAATATATTTCTTAGGGGAATGTTATGATTACATACATGTACACGATGTTTTATACATAAAGCTATAATCGAAGTAAGAAGATAAGGGGAGTGCACAAGAGCGAAACGATTGGCACACATTCCGCACAACCTGGGAATGAAAGGAAAACGCAATTTCTTGGAACGCGGTAATACAAAAGTAGAGCAAACATTTGTTGGAAATTCATTGATATTTCAATAATAATAATATGGCATTACCGTCCACTAGTAACATTAGTTGGGCTGGGGCACGAAAATATGAATACAGTTTCGTTATGTTTGTCTTTTTGTCTGCTCGTCTGTCACAGTAATTTTACTCGCAGAATATGAATACCAAAACGCTAAAATTGGGCATAAATATACATGTCTATAACGCCGACCAAGTTGTAAAATAAATAAAAAATACAAAAAGAGAATTATACTCAACTACCATAGTATGGTTGATACGTATTTCTACCAAAATAGGTAATAGATTCTTACAAAATGATTACACGTAGTAACAGCAAATTATTTTACCAATAACTATAATTAATAGCCTGAGAAAAACTAAATATTTAGCAACATTACAAATAAATATTGCCACACATCAACTAAACAACCCATTAAAAGAGAAATAGTCATAACCATAGCTGACGATAAACGAGCCGCAATCATTAGGTTTTCAACAGCTCAATCTGTCAAAGGTTTCAAGGAAACGGCACCCGTATATCTCATGCCTGCTGTAACACTTAGTAGCTGTGTCACGATTTATCACCAATAACTTGTAGATCACGCTTATGTCAATAACTATTGGTAAATGTTCAGTGACAGCTAAGGAATGAGCGAGGACAGTGGTGGTAATTACCATTGGACTCACGATTTATTTTTGGTCATTAGAGACAAAGTTTTAGTGAACTTTTAAGAAAGACGCTTCGACGCAAATTGTTTGGTTTATAATTGACAGTGATAAATATTCAGATACTTGTTCTTTGTAAAGATATTTGAGGTCCAGCAAAAAATAGCTCTTGTTAAAACCTGCCTGTTAACGTATCAATTCTCGTAACCTCAATATGTGTTGGCTTTACTGTTGGGCAATTGATTGCCATAATCAAAACGTTATCGACGTTTTCGCACGCGAGGTTGCCTAACGCACCGAAGCCATAAGGGATAGGTGAGACCAAGATAATACTATACGTACGAATATTAAAGCGTTTACAATTACTGATTTTGTTCAACAACAGGCTCGTTATTGCAGACTCCATATACTAAGGATAATTGGACAATCAGTGCGCATGAAAGGACTGAGTTTGTACCAAAAGATTATAGGTCTGATAGGTGAGGAACTCGTTACTGCCTGTGTTCTGGTGCCTATTTTATGACATCACAATAGCATTCGTTTCTTTAAAGATTAACATAATATCGTAGAAAGAATTGAAAATCAAATAATGACAAATAAGTGTGTTTATAACAAATATCACATCCATTAACCGTTTTATAACCGTGTTTTCAAGCTTGTCACTAAATTTACTGTTATTTATATTCAACAACATGTTTAACTAACACCTATTTAACATCAAAACTTTCACTATCACACGTGCCGACACGAATTATGATCTTGATAAAATGTATTCTTTAAAACAGGTGAAACTACAGTTAGGTACTATCGTTGCCGTAACCTTGCTTAGACCACGCTTCGTTGACTCCGTGTCTTTTGTTAACGCTTACTTCGGTCTCTATATATAATTCGCACCATTCAATGGATTTAAAAAAGTTAGCGTTATTGGCCTCTTATTAATTTTAGAAATACGCTTCTTGAAAAATGTAGGTAGTACCTACACTTTCAAAATTACAAATGAAATAATTTTAAAAATATAGATTTTTGATTTGAAAATGAAACTAGATAACAGCTGCCATTAAACGTACGAACCATATTAATAAAAAAGACCGACGCCTAAATTATTTTTTACTCTATTCTAATTTAAACTCAACAAATAAGGTCAGACTATAGACAACTGACGAAAACGAATGACAAAACTACATTCAGACTGGTAAAATAATGAGCTGACTGTCTCGTTTTAATCGATAAGTGAAACGTATCACGACTACGTGACTCCAACAGGTCCTAGTATAACTAAACCAGAAATCGTTTCATAATAGTAATTGAGAAACGATCTACCATAATGATAATGGTGAACAATTAAAAGTGCAAGTAGCTAATCCCATTGACATAGAAATAAATTAAGGTGATTAAGAAGTTAGAGAACTTGGCGAGGTTAGAGAAACTACTGCATTGCCGTATGTACATGTAATTGTAAATACGGTCTTAGTAGGTAATAAAATAAAGCTAATTTATTATTGGTTACACTTCTAGTAAACTAAATACAACTGATTATGGGTTTGTTTCAAGGCTATTTAATTATAACATAAGAAAATAGATCAGAAATATTTGTTTGATCAATCAAAAAGAATTAACCAGTCAAAGAGATAAATAAATAGAACCAAACAATTGATTGAACGATTGAAGTAGTACTAAGTTTACTAAGGCTAAAACTGTAAAGTCTGAACTGTAGAGGAAAATTATTATCGCATTAACCTGACAGAATTGATTAGAGATCAAGGAATAAATATGTTTATATCTAATAAATAGGATTGTTTACAGCACCCACGTGCCACAATAGACTCGGCAAAGTCTAAGCAGTTAGCAATGCAGAATTTCGCAACTATGCTGAGATTAGTTGCAAGTTGATTTATAATTAAAACAAGGTGTGTTTGTAAACTGGATTGAGAAATATCTGGTGCAGTAGGTATATTGGTTGGTTTCGGAATTGTTAAAGGAAATTATATCAAAACCAGTTCAAGATTACGATTAGATTAGTAAGTCATGAATATTTCTCGTTATTTTACCAAGACTGGATAATTTTTCATTTATTTACTTCCTGTAATATTAGGTTTGATCTACTTTTACTATATACCAAATTTTTACATTTGGTTAAAGCCACTCAAAATTAATTAAAAAATAAGGAAAAAAAAGACTATTCCAAAATACTAAATGGATATAATATAATTATTATTTAGTTTTTGAAGTCGATTTTCTTTTAAATAATAGCCTACAGTTATAAATGTTATAATTGTTCCTTGTCTTTATAATGATTGTTTATTGGTTTGTCTATGTCACGATTTTTCGAAACTATTAATACAAGAGGTTGCCTAATGGTCATTGGTAAAACTAAATTCCTCAATGGTTAGTAAAAAAAGTTTCATAAACAGAAGAGGAAATTGTTGTAAACTATATTTTAGTGTTTGCTTATTTATATATAGGTATTCTCTTACCTCATGCCGTCAAATCCATCATCTGAGCCGTTGATAGTGAGCACAGGCGCACGCGCATATGCTTTAGCAACGCGTCGGTTCCTCTCAAACACTATCACTTTTGCCCATATTTCGTCGTCTATTTGCGTCCATTTATCCAGGACTTCCTGTATGTGTTCCTGTTGACAAAAATAAATTAATTTAAAAAAAAATAGAAAATTCAGTCGATTTAAAAATCGAAGCAATAAAATAATAAGTTGTGAATCGCGTGTTACAGGTATATTAATTAATTCATTCATAAACTATTATGTGGGTCTTTGCCAGTTTTCATTTCCCCAACCTTCATTACCGTTATGAACACGATTTTGCATGTCTATGGTTTCTTTGAACACATTTTTAAAAGTTTACACGCATTGACCAAAACGTTTTCATTCATGTTCTCTTACAAAACGCCTGTTTAAGAACGACCTTGCCGTGCGTTACTTTTGTAAGCTATTATTACTAAGTTTAGATATTAATCCTAATGTTGGCAATGTTGTTGTAATCAGATGACATCGTCGCAGGTGCAATGGGTTCCGCTCTACTAAATTACAGTTTCCTTCCAGTGTAGCTTACATGTTCTCAGCTATTTTGTGTCAAGTAAAGTTGTAAATATACGATATATTTTCGTTCAAATGCTGTTTGCGTTAGTTTTGTTCCTTTTAAGAAAATATTATTAGCAGTTGTCAACCATTTTGTATTCTATCCTAATGTTACTTTACACTACTTACATTACACTTTTTTATGGTACTTTATTCTATCCAAATTATCATACATCCTAATCCTAACTAATATTATAAATGAGAAAGTCCATTTCTTTGTTTGTTACCTTTTCACGCCTAAACCACTGAACCGATCATTCAAAATTTTTGCATATACGCGGTCAGATGTTCTGAAACGGTCAAAGGTATAGAATACCTTTCTTCCGGAAAAAAATAGTGTTCCCGAGGAAAATAATAATAAATTTCGTAAATATAATTTCGTAATAAAATGATAACAGATGGCGTCACGTGTTGGCTACAATTTATAAACGTATTACGCAGGTGAAGCCGCAGGCGGAAGCTAGTGTTTTTAATGTTTATTATTTCCTCATGGGGTGTGTTTGAGTGGTCACATATTTAATTGGATTTAATTCCTTCAAAATATTTATGAGCCTTTCAATAACCGGTGATTGATGACGATTGATCATCTATAAATGCTTGCAATTACTGATTCCGCAAAAATATAACTACACAAAGACTTTGAGGATGAAAAAAACAATCAATCAATGTGTTGATATACTTAAAAAAAAATTACCATACTATTCAGTTGTAAACAAGAGAGATATAGGAAACTAATAATGATTTTTTATTGTAATTTCCACAGAAATAAGGTAATTTTCACTTTACACAAGAAAGGTATTAGAATTATTTTGCAAAAACCGTTTTAGTCTGATTTTCCAACTATTTTAATGAGCAACAGCCTACGTAAACAAGCTGTTTTTTATCACATGAAACAATAACTGGACAATTTCGCTAAAAAGCTGCTTCTAAATAGACCGTTACTAGTATAAAAAGTTTTGTAGTGTTTCTGGCAAACATAAATTTGTTGGTAGGGTTGTTCCAATATTTCTTTACTATTCGTATTTATGGAATGCCAATAAGAGCGACTCAATCTGATACAATGGTAGGTTCCATAAGTCAAAAAGTAGGATTTAAGATAATCTTTATTACGATGGTTGAGCCATGCCGTTTTTAAGCACGAATGGGTCGGCTCGACCGGTGTAGTACCACTTTCTCATAGAGTACTATTGTGTTTTATAGGGTCAGTGATGAGAACCGGAGGTCTTATCCCCCTCAAAGCCCATCGACACATTTGCAATGCTTCTAGTGTTGCCAGTGCCTATGGGCGGTGGGATCACTTACCATTAGGTGACCCGCCTATTGGTTAGCCCCCATATAAAAAACTAATCATTATCATGATTACAAATAAACCACAATGAGTGTTAGTGAAATAATGGTACAGATAAAACAATTTACCACTATTTTAATGATTAAAATATTAGTTTATATATATTATATAACTATTAGCTTCATTTCGACTAATGACTTTTTAATATCTAATAAAAAAATGATAAAATATTTCATAACATTTTAATAGAATACGAAACCCGTTATCAATAAATGTACCTAGATATTAATTATTCCTCCTATAATTTAAAATTAAACTAGTGACAGCCCTATTAAAAATATTAGATATATTACAGTTATTATCTGTATTTATGTTTGTTTTTTGTGTTACCGAAATCGCACCTAATTCTTTCTTAATTCCGCTATCTAAAACCGACGCTATAACTTTCGATCTTATATGATAGTAACAAGATCATTACAATTATTTGAATCGTGTTTTTGTAATAGGGGAATTAGAGTTTACTTTCGTTTTTATTTGGCTTGTTCAATGAATCATCTATTAGAATATTGTAGTATCGTTACATTAATGTATTACTTAAATTGATGCTGAACGTAATGAGAAGTCGTCAACATAAATGACCAACAAAATAATTAAAAAGAAAACGAAAGAAGTATTACGAGTACCTTCAGTTCATTTTGCATCTTATCTATTCACAAGTTAAAAACCATTAGCCAAATGATCCAATTACTGGACGTCTTTATATAATAAAGCCACAGACTAACGACTCATTCAGTGTAGTAAATCAAAATTGCAATTGCAAGTTACTTTCTCTTCATTACCGTATCTCTTCATCTAATCCTAATCAGAATCAATCATACCACCTGCATACCTTGCCATAAATGTTATTTCAATGTGTACTGTATTGTACAATTTGTGGCGTCATCCCTCTCATAATCTAGCCCTATATTGTCGAATGCAGTTCGTTATTTGCACTGAATAGCCTTCGTTAGTGTAGTTTTGTATTTATTCGCAAATGGACAGTCAGTCATGCTTAATCATTCAACTGATTTATAGATACAATGCTAAGGATAGCTTATTGTTGCAATAAGATAAGGTTTGTTTATGATGTTTTAGCGTTCCCTTTGATTGGCGTGACGTTGTCATTTGTGAAGGTACAATAATCAGCAAATGATACAAGGATTGAAAGTAATGGTTCCAGTCTTAAGTTATGACAAGAGAATGTTCTTATTCGTTTCTAACGTGTGTTTCATTTGAATGTTATTTATTGTTTGAATTATCTGTGAACATCTGCCTATCAATAATGTGAATAACAAGAGGCTAATTTGGAACTGCTTGAAATATAGTATTTTAGTCTAACAATTTGTTGATAGATTTTTGTTTATATCATTTGAGATTTTTATTTTTGGTCTCTTGTCTTTTGTTTGTAGAGTATTTTTAATTAAGCCACAGAATGCTCCGTCAATAAAGTGTTTGTTAATATATTCGTCTGCATTTGATCTAACATTTTAATACGGTGTGAACAACGGTGTCGACTATGCAAGGTTAACCACACCTCGATCGCCTTAAGCCTTTTATATTTTGATGACATGATTAGAGTAGTGGTTAAGCGATTCTAATAAGCTTTCTGCGTTAGGTGACACAGGTTTGGTTTCTGTATGTGGTAAATATTTGTGCGATTGACAGATAGAGCGTTTGTGCATTGTGAAATTAAATGTCTGTCACTCACGATACAAAAGAAAATTCTAATGTTCCTATGTTAAAAACATTAGCTTCTAGCGCCTTGACACATTTATATTCTGTTCAAATATTAAAACCCTATGGGTCGCGAAGGTCAGTTAGGCAGTCAGTATGTAGAACTTTTCAGCTGCAACTGTTTAGATTAGTAGTTACCTTCAACAAAGTTTGGAAATGATGAGGCTAGGAGGATGATGATTAATTCGATGTATAAACTTTTTAATCCTCGTTCTGCATTAATATTTGAAGTAATAATCTTATTTTTTTATTTAAATACGCTGCGTTATGTAACTTCATAAAATCAAATAGAGATTTTTCACGAATAACCGCAAGTTTTAAAAAAAAATTTAACACCTCGGTATACTAAAATTGTTCTTTTTATTGTTTGTCTACTAATCTCGTTACACATTTCACTAGCAGCTGTTACTTATAGATTAAATATGAACAGTGAGACTATTGAGTTATGTACACAAATACACAGTACTTTTTGTGATCACAATCTACATTTCATAACAGTTACGAGATTGCATGTTAACGTTTAGCGTGATTCACTTGCTTACTTGAGCAAAACACTCTTTATGTAATTAATAGGTTTCAACGTCTGTAAAATTGTTATTATCATCTCGAATAAGATTTAGAGACGATTGTTTTAGAACCATTAGACAGACTAATGTAATCATCTTTCTTAAATGTGTCTTCTGTTGATTGTTTAATGGAAATTACAAAGGCTGTTGTTGTAGATTTTTTAAATCGATTTATTCGATTACAATGCATTTGATGAAATCGGCATCATTTTATTGTCAGTCATGAAAAAACAAAATAAAAAGGGCTGAAATAAAAAGTCTTACCATCTAAAAAAATAACATCGAAACATTTGTATTGAACGACGAGAATGATGTCATTCGATAAAATTTCTAAATAAATTTTGCGATTATTTAATTCATTCAAATACAGGTAAGGTTTCTTTCTACCTGAGGCTTTTGTCACTTTTTCCTTAAATTTAGGGACGTTGACCTCTAAAGCGTTTTATTGCTCTCCAGAACACTTTCAGTGATAATAAATTGCCCAAAAGGTTCAAAATTATGTACTATATATCTCTCTTAATTAGAGTATCTTTAAACCTCTTTTTTGTCCAGCGATGCAGTACAATAGCTTGATTTGTTACTTTCTAGAATACGACTGGAGAATTTAGATTACATCGGAAAAAACTTGTGCTTTGTTTCGTCTTCAAATTGAGAGCTTAATGTAACAAGAAAGAGGTCAAACATTCGAAGTATGCAACCTCGTTTTTTACTCATCTACACTTGTAGAAAAAGTAACGAACGAGCAATAAGTAGTCGACCATAAAGTAGATAGATGATAAAAAAATCACTGCATCGATTTTAAATCTAGATAAGGCCGACATAAAAGAAAAACCTCGGCTACATCCAATACCCCTAAAAGTTTTAAATTTAAAGAAGGTTAGGTCATTGACGAAATTAGAAACCGTGTCCCGCTGGGAACTTTAATATAATCCCAAGATGACAAAAAACGGCTTACAGATATAGGAGGCTCACTGATAATTTTGAACTCCGTAAAAAATGCATTCACTATCTTCATTTCATCGGAATTGGCGTATAAAAAAAAGAATCATGGCAAATTAATATTTTTTAATATGAATTTTTACTTCAAAATGTTGAAGTGAAAATAGAGTTGACTGGCTTTATAAAC
Source organism: Protodeltote pygarga (assembly GCA_936450705.2). Lineage (NCBI taxonomy): Eukaryota > Metazoa > Arthropoda > Insecta > Lepidoptera > Noctuidae > Protodeltote > Protodeltote pygarga. Next base: position 3,903,350 of record OW388249.2, on the reverse strand, counting down.
ATTTGATGGATGTTTCAATAAACTTTCAAAGATGATATTTAAGATAATGATGAGTTTTAATTCGACATTACAATGTTGCTTCTCAATTTTCAGTGATGCTTGGTTACTGTAATATTTGTTTTTCTTTTAAAAATGCATATAATACCAGTAATGAAATACCTGCACGTATATGTTAGCTGTTTTAAGCGTATTGCAGTTTGAATTGCTTGAAATGATGATGGAAATAAATTAAATATTGAAGTCTAATCACGAATTATTAAGCAATGTATATCACATAACTGTAACAACCAGTTGCATACAGTGCGCGCGTTGGACCATATAAGAACAATCGTCAATTGCGATATGTTACCTTGTGAGGGTCGAAAGCAAAGTATTGTAAAAGCAGTATAATATATTCTTCATGCTGCAAGTGTGGAAGAAGCATACCATGCCCTTGCTTTGGAATAAATAATAAAAGAATGTTATTTAAAAATTGTTTGATTCAACAAGGCAATTAGATTTTAGTGATGAACAATCCAGCCATTTACATGAACTGATTCAAACCTAGAAAGTCTGCAAATAGCATTCTGTTACCTGTCTCGCCGGTCATATATAAAACATATACCTATAAAAAAATAGATTCCGCATTTTCAATATTCATATTTTCTCTTTATATTAATCTGATTCTTCAGTTCAAAGAATTAAAATTCACAGTTGCATAGCGCTAGGCATTGGTCTACATACGCAAGTAACAGTACAACGGCCTTGCAGGGTCATGTTTCCTGCATTCTTGGTTATACTTGTCCTAACAGACGTAAGTAAGTACATATTTACATGTTGAAATAGTTTTAGTGCATATATTAACCTTCGATGTAGTGACCTTTCATTTTAGAAATATATATAGGTATATATATAAATTTGGATGCGTAAATCTAGTTGCTTTTATTAATTATTAAATGATTAATAGAAATTTCAGCTCTAAAGGCTTGATGTTTTAGGATAAATATCACTTATTTATTATTTTTCACTACAAGAAATGTAAAAAAAACGTCGTTTATGGTACAATTCTAAAGCGAATCTTTGACGGCTTGATCACAAAAAGAAGAAATTGTAATATCGATGGGTTTCGTTGATTCGTTAAACACCTTAAAAATTATTTCACCAAATTCAATGATCATCATTCATGTAGACTCATAAAGTTACCATCCAGTCAAATTTCAAATTGCTTAAGTAATATATTTATTGAATTTGTCAATATTTATTTCAGACCGTAGCAGTAATAATATTTTTGAATACGCCTTTACACACATCATACATCCAGATATTTATTATTAAATAATTTTAATGCAAAAGCAGATGTAATATCAATATTTTTGTCAAAATCTTTAAAAGTTTTCGTTCCATTAATAATGTGGATGATAAATCTTACTTTTGGTCCGACATGCGTATCTTTGAAATGTGTATCCTTTTATTTATATTTTGGAGCCAAATTGAATTTAGGGATATTTTGTCTTGATCGTGTTGTGAAGTTGAACCATTAACCCTTTCGGGAGTGGCTTTTCGAATTGTTAATTAATGTAAAGTTTTTTGCAATAAAAGGGTTATATCCGTCTCTCGGGACCGTGTGATGTTTTTTTCCTTTTGGTTAGTTTAATTTTGGAGTAGGTTTATTTTTTGACCGTTTTAATAATTGACTAAAATAATGATTATTATACTATAGAGTAATAGTTCATAATAAATGAGGATAAACGTTTAAAAAATAAATTTACATCTCAGGAGCTTTTGTTTATATGGATGATATGTTCAATTGTTCAGCACTATTTGATGAAGTTCAGCAAGTCCTTCTATAAGCCTAGAAGAGATCTTGAATAAAACATTTAACGAACATGTTATATCGTCTGCTTAATTGCACTTGGTTGATTTATTCTAATTAACTTGTAGCTATGTGGAGCAGCCTTGGTCATCTCTTGACGACCTCTGATAGAATGCAAGCCGTTTGCGATAGTGAATGGCTTCTTTGAGCTTTTCTAAGAAAATGTAGGCTTAGTAACTTTAGTGTTTATTTATGGAACATATTACTAGTAAGATAATGCTACGGGATTAGTAATAAATTTTATTGAAGGTTTACTTACAATTGCGGTTTAAGATCTTTTAATGCCTAAATATAAATTAATATCAGTGTCTATTGCAGTGAACATTTGTTTCGTATTATAATATTTTATGTGTATTTTCTTTATTACTATTTTGTTTTTATGTATATTTAGTGACTGGATTTTTAGTAAATCCGAGATCTTTTGCTTCTAAAGGCAAATAAGTTAATAGGTAGGATAGCCGAATAAGAGAAAATTCTTAATCATGTTATGGATCGTATCTTTACAGAATAATAATAAGAAAATTAGAAGTATAATAAGAATCTAAATAATAGATGTAGGTTCAGATAGAAATTTAGGTTACGAGAATAACTCAACCTTAGACAAACCAGACTCAACGCACATTTCAAAATTTAAAGACAAAATCAAAACAAACTACAGATATAAAATCAGTATAATCGCATTTTAATCTGATTTTGATTTAATAGACCATACGCAAACCAATATAATGGCGTGTTCTGACCTCTGACGGAGGCGAGTCACGAATCAGCAAATGCAATAAATTCTTCGATTGAGTCGTTATTTCATTGAAAGTGAACGTTATACGAGTTTCGGCTAAGTTATAAATACAGGATACAGCAATTTGGTTATTTTGTTTGTCAATTTGTTCTGCAGATATGCCTACGTCTAGTCACGGTTTTCGATTTTGTTTGTTCTCAGTTCCATATAGTTTAAAACCAGTTATTAGTTTAATATCGCCGGAATGTTGTAAAATGTTCTTTATGTTGTTTCATATCATTGAAATGCTTTATACTTAATAGCTTTAAATGCCGCCTAGATCTGGTCTAAAAAACAATAACTTTGATACAATTGATACTTAGTGTCGAGATAAAATCTAAAAATTTCTACAACTGAGTGAAAAGTCAGAGAACAATAGAATCTTTTCTTTCTTTTTCCTAAAACTTCATTTAAGTTTCGAAGCTCTTAAAATAAGAATGCTGTAAAAAAGGAAATGGAAGACTGGGTACATCTATCTAATTCCTTTTATATTATAGTACTTTTCTTTTTTATACGATAAGCAATCTAACCACTACATTACATCGAGAAAGGTGTTAGCCAAAATGTAAAAAAAAACTTCTTAAAATGTTGCGTTTAATAGCCACGCACTTGTTAAATTGCGTAATAATTCATTCAATTGTTTGGAACTAAATTGCCATACATATTAGATTGGCCAATGATAAAGTGAACCAATTTCATACTTATGTAAGTAATTGAACGCGTAAGATGAGCACTTGTTTTAAGTTGAGTCAGATTTACACGCAAAGTTTCTTGTACATTAGTGAGGTTTTATGATTGTCTCAAAATTATGAAAACCATAAATTTTTCTTTTAATGGTTCTTTTAAAAGACATTATTTGGTCATTTTTTTTCTACCTTTATGGTCAATGGTGTGAAAGTTATATAAGTTAAGTAGACGACTTTTTATACCTTATACTTTACCGATAATTATATACCTCTGATGTAAAAGGATAAGTAAGTCTGCATAATTTCCGGTCACTCTCCCTGCCACTAAAAATATCTGAATTGGAAAATCCGATAAGACTGTCCAACTTTGGAACCATCTAGGATCGCAACCTCAGCAGTTCACTAAACCAACTAACCAGGAAATCCAATAAGACTGTCCTACTTTAGAAGCAATACAATACAATACAAATCCTCTTTATAGCACACCCAAAAAATACATTTAAAAATAGAGAAGAGTACAATTGGCGGTCTTATCGCCAACTAGCATCGCAACCTCAGCAGTCCACTAAACCAACTAACCAGTCTGTGCCATTATGAGTAGGTATAATAATACCAAAATATAAAACATTCCTAAAACTAGAAGCTTATGCAAAACTGAATATTAAGAGAACGGGAAGCAAGAACAAATAAAATTTAAATAACAGCTGAGATACAGACGTAATCAATGGCGTCTTGTTTCCGCCTAAACACGCGCTTATACAAAGGCTTTGATACATTATAACTGTACTGAATACATTGGGACGCTATTTCGTCACCACTCAATGGGAAAGATGACTCAACGCTATTCATATTTTTAGGCTTGAACAGGTGTTGTGCATCTAACCCAACTTTGATTTTTAAATATATATATTTGCCATTACATAATGAATCTTATATCAACGGATTAAGAACTTGTGATGCGTTGTGGTAAAGATGTTTAGGTTTCAATACACGCTTCGTGAACGATTATAAATGAGTCAATAGTGTCACGAGTCTTAATGATTAATGATAAGAAGGAAAATGACGAGGATGGCATTGTTACGTAAGAATACGTAACTGTTGAAAAGATAATATTAAAGTATAAAGGGAAAATAGATAGTAATGATAAATAAACAAGCCGCAAAATCCACATCTCTTAAGCTACATAAACGCCCATAAACTTTAAATTTTACATGTATAGGTATTAGTCCGACTAGTTTCGGACTCAAACGGAGTCCATTCTCAAGAGCGAGTGTAGTAGCGGTGCCGTCGCAGACCTCACTTTCCGTCACATCCGTGAGTATAGCCGTTAGTATTTTTCAATATATTAGTATGACTCACGAAAATTATTATTATTTTAAAATGGCTTCTGAAATATCCAAATTTCAAGTAATTGGTACTCTAGGAAACCCTAAAGTTAAATCCAGTACTTAATTAGTTTATTTATGGCTATTGAAAGCTTTTTATTTCCTATTTCGTACAGTGTCAGAGTTTAAACTACCCGGTAGGCCTTTGACTTAGCTTTACGCATCATTATTTCCTCCTTTCCACTAACCGGCTTGCCCTACCTACTACCCACTATGGCATTACTGCATAATCTTTCATCATGATTATCATTCATAGCTTCTACAAGATTTAAACCTCTTCAATTTTAAGTTACCTCTAATGATTCTTGAAATAAGTTTTGCTCAACAAAAACTACCAAAGATGTTTTTTAACAAAAGTCTTAATTACATTCTTGCAGATTTGCGTCTGTGTGGTCCAAGTACCGTTTGAACATATTTCCAATAGGCTTAAGAACAAGTGTTTCTGTCGTGTAAGAATATTACAATAGTTGATTAATTACTTAAAGACAGACCTGCTCTTACTGACAAAATGCGTGACTGATGAATGACAGAACATGTTTTGAAGTATTTGAATATTTCCGGTACTTAGAGTGCGTGAGTGGTAGAAAAAAATCTTGCAAGTTTGTACAAGAGTTAATCAAGATGTCGTGACTATAAAAATAGAGTGCTTGGGTAAAAAATACATCAGAACTTTAAAAAAAAACCATATCAAAATTAGCAAATTCCTCAAAACCAATACAAAACTGAGAAAATCAAATAAAAGTAGATAAACGAATTTACAAAAATGTAAAAATAAGTTTAATCCAAACAAAATCTCACATACCAACTAAGTGAGGAAACATCAACTTTATCAAATGACATAACAAGCCCCAAAGATAACGCCACTACTGTAAATTATCTTAAATACCTAGCAACAATAAACGCATCGTGTGATGATCTCTGCACACATTATACGCACGCACAGTCGTGAGCGAAAGTCACCGGAGGAGCATTACGTAAAAATTTAAGCGTCACTAACCATATAATTTGAATATATTATACTTTAGCCAAATTAGAAATAACATTTGGCGAGGCACAGAAAGGTAAATAAGTGTGAAGGTCAGAATGAAGTGGGATTCGTGGGATGCTACTTATTGTGTCAATGTATCGTCATAGCTTTGATCATACGGAATGAGTAGATCTTCAAGTATGACTAAACCATAGCTTTTGTGTAGTTAAAAACGCCATAATTTGAAGCTATTAATGCAAGAATGGTTGGTATACGAAAAATATTATTAAAAAGCCTAAGTATAGAGATTTAGCGTGGCAATACAGATAGCGTTTTAGGAACTATGCTTTCTCTTCTCTAGGGTCGTATTTTTATTATGTAGTTTGCCAATAAAATTTTAATTAATATGTTTAGAAAGATTTATTTAGTTCCTTAAAAAAAGATCAATGCTTTGGTAAATAATATTAAAACGAATACCTAAATAAATTAGTCTGATCTACTCGTATACTGTTCCATTTAGTAGTCACAAAAGAATTTTCTCACATATATAGAGATAAGGTCATCCTCCTCCTTTACCACGTTGACCCAGTGTGTGTTAGTGGAGTTAAATGAAATGTCACAAAGTATTTAATTGTCATCCATCCACAGATTGACCACGTGAAAGATACCCAAACAATAGTCATCATCACTGAACTACCAAAGCACCACAGTGGCTATTAAAGAAGAATGAATTTCAAAGCAAAATATAAAGTAGCAGAAGCCTACATACATATTAATAGTCAACAACAATCCATCCAATTCATAAAAAACTTCCATAAAACACAAATAAATTAAAAAGAAAAATGTAAATCGCAAAAGATCACTGACCATCACTTATGATCATTATTTTGATTGATGTAAAATCAACTTTATCTTATAAATATTAGAGCTGACTATCATTTGAAATAAAAACTGCATATAAAAGCTGCAGGACAAGACAGGTGCGTGAAAACGAAAGTTGTTCTCTTCCTGCTCACCCGTTCGCCTCGACTTGGAACCAGGTATGGCTATAACTATTTAGACTTTGATATGCAAGGACGATACAAATATGCAACAAAAGATCAAAGATAACTTTGTAAAGAAAAATTACATTATTAATGTTATGATAGATGAAGTCACGTTCATTAATGTTTACAGAGATGAATTCGTTAAAGACATAATGGATTCAAAATTGATGCTGATATTCATTGAATATTTACGTCATTGCACATGTATTTATACTGAGCCTTATGATTATACCGATACTATGTTGAGCTTTATTGATTTCAATAACAGTCTGAAAGCGAATATTAGTAAACCTTTAGATAAGGCAGATAATGTTGTATAAATTTTGAGCATAAAGGAAACAAATAATATCCATTAAGTTTAACCAAGCAATATTGGTTTTAAAAGTTGCATATTACACACAAATACATAATTAAGTGTAAAGAACAATGAAATAACAATAAATAAAACGTTATTACAGGAAACATATCAGATTAATCTTATAGTTTCATGACACAGCACAAGCCGAACGAAAGGAAGAGTTGGGAGCTCGAATCAACTACTTTCACTGAACAGACGCTAAAAAGTGAAACTGGAATCGGCGTAGGCAACGGAATGTTTGCTAACCGTGATAATGATGACGTAAAAAATATAAAGAATTGTTGATAATGTGTGTTATGGAAAGTTTTTGTAGAATACATTCGTTTACTACGATAGAATAGTTTAGTAAGTCTTGGCATTTACTTGAGAGTTAATAATATACTGTGTGACGCTAAAGAGTAAATTGATGCTAATTAAATAGAAACGGATAGCAATCTATCTCGACATTCTCAGTAATGATATCCTAACAATATACGTAGAACCTGTTTATGATGTAAGTAATTGTAGGTTGAAAAACTTGATAGTAGAATACACTAGTATATTTCCAGCAAAAAGTTGTCAATACGAACATTAAAGTTGCAAAAATGAACTAAAATGAAACAGCTGCTGACGCGAAGTTTGGAGGTCGTCCAGTTAACTTAATGAGGGAAAGGGAAGGACGTAAGGATATAATTACAGCACATCATGCAATTCGAGAACCTCGATTTGAAAATCAACAAACTGTTAAGCGAAACGTAAATGACGTACGCTTTGGCTTGATCTTCGCATAATATTCAATCAGTCGCATAAAGGTACGTCTTTACTGCATGCATTTATTAATCAACAATTATCTATAGCAAGCGTTCACGTGTTTCCAAATTCAAATCCAAAATCCATTGCAAGGTAAACATTCATTTACTAGTAAAAGTTTGAGATTTTACAAGTGTTGTCTATTGTCCTAACAAGTTCTCACCTAAAGAATTTTGTGCTAGTTACCTAGGCTCGCATTAAAGACGCACCTTTATATTTTCACGAATTTGGTATAAAACGGAACGTAATTACTCGATATCTCGATTCTCAAATCGTTTTGAATGCTGAACTTTGTAAAGAGGTCAAAGTTAACGAAATGTCAATTGGTTGAAATGGTTCGTTGTTTGCACTACATACAGATTTTCGTGAGATTGATGTTAATCAAATGTATGGTAATTACATAGAGTATGACTAATGTTATAATTACGTAGTTAGTTTTAATCTCAGAGATTTAGTAAGATTTGCAGGGTCATGTCCGAAACCAAGTCACGAAACTCACGAAGTTGGAACAAATGAAAGTGGGCGTGAATAATTACAACAGGAGCAAATTCTTTTGGTGATTATAGGGTACTGATTAGAATTATTAATGTATAACCTTGATTAAACGATGGCCGCAGCAGCTCGATTAACGCACTATAGAATGAAACGTTTGGATAAATATTGCTTTTTAGGACCATTAAGATATGTTTAAGTAGTCAAATAAGTGCTACATTCAGCAGTAATAAGATTGTTACAATTACGAAATTACAAAATGGCTTGACATTATCACTGTCATTCTTGCAATCATTTACTTTACATCTACGTGTCTTGCATTCTGTCTCGACTATATTACTCAGCTTATCTGATACAATTTTGAAATTAATCATGACATTATTGCAAATAACAAGACAGTTCGAGGAATCACAAACTTCGATGCCTTTAAGTTCTGATCTTGAAATATGCATATCATTCTGAGGTCAATAATTTGTAAAGGGAACAAAAATAAGTTCGATTCATATTAATCGATCGAAACAAACTCATGAAAATTTCATGAGTTTGTTTCAAAATTCAAAAAACATTAACAAATATTTAATATTCGTTGATGTTTCTTAAGAATAAAATATTGTATTGGGTCTTCTAGACTTGTTGTTGTAAACAAGTTGGGTTCCTGTTCGATTATTCTCTTGAACTTTTGAAGGTACTTGTCTCATTATTTAAAAATAATATCGGCCAAGCGGACGTGGGGTGCCAGTCAAGTGTCTTTATTTCAAGGACAAGTCCAATAAAAGCTGTTCCCACGTTAAAGGGGCTTTAGGGGACTATACATTTATTTATAGTCTTTTGTTTTTGGATACTACATTATCTAGACATTAAAATACTTTTTGTTTCAGCAACATTATTATTGTTATTCAATGAAATTCAATTGTTTAAGATAATTTTAGGCTCCAAATACTCAGCAGTGACTCTACAATATTATTTATCATTTTCTGTTACTATAGTTTCAAGGAATACTATAGTGTAATCGAAATCTTTTTAAACCTTTTTCTTATTGTACCCAAAATGCAGTGGAGGAAGGTGAATAATAAATTTTAAATATGATTTGCTACACTATATACACGAGTCTATTTCCTTAAATACAATGGTGTGGTAAGAAAAATAAATAAAATATAATTGAGTGAACTTACAACATTTATGGATAACAAATGAGCAACAAATATTGCAGTAATGAAGCAAATCTATCCATCATGCCAAAATCTAGCATGAAGCAAGTTACCTGTATCATTACTTACAGACGTACCTACGACAATCTACTCTTCAACTGCCTCCTGTGACCTTTCTAACGCGTAATTATATTGCACCCAACTAAATATCAGCTACACAAGTGACAACTACAAACTTTCGTAAGACATGGGCATTGCGGAGAGTACGTTACATCATTACAATTTTAGCCGTTTATTTAAATGTCAAATATTGACCCATGACACGAACGCTGCCACCAGTCTTATTATCCGTCAAGATTCCGAAGACCAGTGCTTGTTCTTCTAAATTTGAATAATAAATGCCATTTCAAATAATAGTATTTTTTTTAATTTTGTAATCTTGCGTAGTGAAGCAAAGTGAGTTTTTTATTGTGTTTACAATATAAATAATTGTGATAGTAATCTAATATTGACGAAGCCACAATACATTGATGTACGATGTTACGTATTGCTATTATTGTGGTTGTTGTATCGTTCGATAACTCTTATATTATGAAATTGGCATGTAAGAGTTGGTTACACGCGATATTAATAAACAAGATGAAGTTAATGGAACGAATTAAATATTTGTATTAGTATAATGTTCTTGAGAATACCGGCCATCGATATCTGTTATAGTTTTTAAATGATTAGTTGTGTGCATAAAGAACTTTTTTCAGTTTAATTGATTAGTAAGTTTAGTTAAGATTTGCTCTATTAAAGTAAATGAATGAAAGGACGAAAGATGATGATAAAGATATTGCAAACAAACAAGCTCATAATACTATAGATCATGGTGTTCAAAATTGTACCAAAATTTATGTGAAAATAAAAACGAACTGTAACACCTAAGCGTCGCCAAATAGAGACAATGTACAGATATTTAATCTTTGTTTACATTTTTTTCAAACATAAATACACGTTTTCACTTTCATGACATACGTAAAGTCGACAGTATATCAGTGGTAACAGTTTTATTCGAAAATCTTACTTAATACAATAGAGATAAGGTGCTTAATAGTTACCACTATTATGCCGATGACCGTACACAGTGTCGTGTTCTGTGAGAACGTTGAACGTCACGCGGATCGTGATCTCTACACAATTAAAGTGTCCAAAACAATTACAATCACAACGATGACGGGAGAAATGTTGATTACATAAAATAGAATTAGAATTTCTAAGATGTACCATTACATGTATTTCATTATAATTAATGTGGACATTCAAAGATGGACGACGCAGATTTAATTTTGAAAATTGAATTTAGAATTCCGTGTCTACTCTTTGAAAATGTAACGAAGTTTTTCATAGACGTAGGTCTATTTTATTTTTTAGTAAGGCATAAATCTTTGGTGATTTCTAACTTAAAAAAAGATATATAATGTCAAATGTCGTTAGTGACAAGAGTCCTAGTAGAACTCGACGACAACCGGAAAAATATATTTACCTATTTCAATATGGTTAAGTCAAGTATTACCATACAACTAAAGAATTTTCTCATAAAGATAGACATTCGTTTCATAGTCGGAATTTTTAAAAAACACCGCTAACGGTACGCTACCGTTTTTTAAATTTTCATTCATTGTAAGCTTCAATGGATCAATGAAATCAATGTAAAGATGTAACGGACCCCAATTCTCGCGCTTTAGATATTTATCTCGAACTCGACAATGTAAAAAAAAAGGCGATTGTCAATTTAAAACAAATTTTCGTATTCTTGGAACGCGGAACGTAGAGACGTTAGAGATAAATCTACAACTTAGCGTTTGACATGCAACGAGTGGTACGAGTGGCATTAGACATTTTAGGGACTTTTTCATAGAGATTTTAAAATTAGAGATTATCTCTGGTTAGACATTAACTCTACAAAACGAGAATCGGGGTCCGCTAAGGAACACTATCCAGTTTATTGAAGACGGTTGATAATTTCCACCGTTCTAACCTAACCTAACAATCCAGTGTGTATAAGCAGAAGTTCAAAGAAATATCAAATCTTTTGCAACATAAATTAATTCAGCGCTCGACGTGACGGCTTAAATATTAATAAACTCTTAATATTTTTGTCGTAAAATCACGACTAGGCAGACAGGTGTTGGCTAATAACAAGTGTCAGGTGAGCTTGCAACACTGCATTCGCCGACAGTGGGCCGAAATAAGGACACAGTTGTTGAATAATTGTACTTACAATCGACGACTGATTAGAACTTTTGGGTAAGTATGTATTGCCTACGAGAAGAATGTTTAGAATAATGATTAAGTCATTCGAATCGATCAAAATGTTGCTTTAGCTGAAGTTTTTAATAGCAGCTGATATTACAGACAAATGCCCAAAATCTAAATATTTTTATTCTTGTAGACCATTAAGCACTTATGAATAGTCATAATTCTATTATTGTTTGTTGTAAGAATGACTCTAGTGGCCAGTTCCAAGGGCAGCCTACCCTTCAAGGAAAAGAATCTGGCAAGAAACTCCATGGTTGCTCTTTTAAATATAGTGGCTTAAATGCAATATTTTAGGTTAAGAATGTAACTTCGAACTTACTTACGAACGAAACTTTAGGTGTTATTCAAGCCATTATAACTACTGCATAGTCATCTAATCATAATTTACAAACACACACTAGTAGCGATGAAAATAAAAAGCTCATCAAATGGCCATAACAGATCAATCTTCAGACATTTGGCAATAAACCTGACATTAAAGAGCGTATTCGTAACTTTGAATGGAATTATTTCCATATTCAAAATCACAACGACTACACATTTTTTTTAAAGAAACGCAGCGCTGACCTTGAACTAGTTTTAAGTTGCATTCATTTCTTAATTTCAGTTCGAATTTAGAAGCCTTGATATTAAAAGTGAAGTTACGACTTTTGGAGTTAGAGTTTCGTGACTATATTGTAATGCACTCGCGAAATGTTAGTACCTATTGCAAATTATAGCGAAGTGCCTACAATGGAAGTAAAAGATCATAAAATGTTCACACAAAAAGGTTAGATCTGCTACTGATTAAGATATTAAAATATCGTGAGGATTTCCAAGAGTCAGATTTAATATCTTAACGGTATCTTTGTACTGTTCAAAAGTTACTGTTGCATAATAAAAAAAAAAAATAAAAAAAAACTACAATTACATGACTCGTTCATAAATGATCATTATAATAATGTAGCAGTATTGAAAAGAGTCAAAACGTCGCTCAAAAATTTGCCTGACATTCTGCTTTATCATTATAAGATTGCAATTCATACAAAGGCTTAACCAAAGCATGTAACAACCGTACAGTTTCAATCAGTATTTTGAACTTGTTAAGGTCAATTTGGCCCTCCCACTGTCACGTCAGATCAATGCCCCACTCAAAGATTATATTTATACCCAGCAATACTGTAACAATGATCCTAATTATTCGCACTTCAAATTTTAAGAAATGGCGCTGTCCGTCATGCTTTAAAAAATCTTACAGGATTAAGTAAGTATTCATAATATTAAAGTGTCATGGATTATGTTTACTTTATAATTTTAATGACATGTAACGATTCAAATTTTAAAAGGAGTTTATTATTACCACTGTAATTAGTAAATTTCAACTTGGATAATTTCCAGAATGATCGAAAAAATACTAAATACCACGTTACAGATAAGTATAAGGTCAAAGTATGCGCCAGATGTTTTCCGGCCAATTGAGTGTGCTGTAACTTGTTTATTGTTAAAATCGGTCACGATCGCGACCATTGGGTCAGAGTTGACTCGTACAACGATTGACAGCCAAGCAAATATTACGAAAAGGGCTCTCGTTGAGTAATATTTGCTTTGCAAATAGTCTTAGCCTTTAATGTGGCTAGTAAGAAACACTCGCCACTTTTTCCTGTGAAATATTATCCATAATGCAAGAATTTTAATCATTCTCTTAATAATTTATTTCCCTTTGTTTTGCGAAATGTGAAATGAATTCTAGAAACTTCATTAAAATTTTAGGAAACTTTTGAGATTACCAGCGGAGAGTAAATCTAAATCTTACGATATTCTGCGGTTTGTTTCCATTTAGGATTACATAATTAGTTGTCTGTGGGTTAAAAGCAGAAACAACGGAATTCTTAGTGACTCTCAATATAGCTAGCAGACTGTCATAACCAATTTTGTTTACAAAGAGAAATTAGAGACGGTACTGGTGCCAAGAAAGATTAAGAAATGACACTTACTGAAGAGAAAAACTTGTAAATACGTTTTCAGCCGCAACCACAAGTATTGAAAGCAAAAGATATTCATAACAATGTTTTGATTGAATGTGGCATTCATGATTCTAGGCTTTCACTGTCAACCGCAGATATTATATCCGCGAAAGCGTTTATAAAAACTATAAATGGAGGCATCGACAAACAACATTGTGAGAGTCAATCGAGACACTATTGTGTGGCTGTTGCGTCACTAGACAATCAAAGACATTTCAATACAATGCTACTGAATTTAGTGCACGCATGAATGTTATCAGTTCTCAGTTGTCAATGGATATCGAAATAGCGATGGTATCGTTTGTAATGTTGAAGCTAAATGAAACGTGGTAAGTGTCAGAGTCAGTATATAGTACAGCGTGTTCTCACGTCCTTAATAACCGTAAACAGTCGGAAACGGTTACAAAAACGTAACCAAAGACAAAGGAATAGAAAACGTAATATGCACGCGGAACAACTATGGGAGACAGTAGTGTTTAAGTTGAAAATTAAATTAATTAATTTCAATTTGTACGAGTTGTGTAAGACAAAATGATGTTACAACATTAGTACTTTCGATGTAATCACTAACAATATTTGAACACGAATTAACAAATTCTTTAAACAAAAAGTTAGAATTGCCGAACATTTTTGTAGCAATCATGTAAGTACTGCAAATTATCATTTATAGAAGTACTAGTTAAAATTGCCACAAATGTAACTAATGCCACTATGAACTAACACACGCACAGGTTCTAATTTGTGGAAAGTCAGAGATTTCACATTGACAAATTGTCATAATGGGTTCTCCTATGTTCTGTCATTTGCTTGTGCTATTATACCAGTGACTGTGTGAACTGAGCCGTGAACATTACTTACATCGGCTCGATGACCTCATGATTGATGCATAGAAAGTTTAAATACCAATTTGGGTATCTGTCATTTATCTTGATGATTTGATTGCAGTCTATTCATTAGTCTTTGATACAATGGCAGGAAACGATTCATGCCTATAAGGATGCAGTTTTAAGAACCTAAGAAGAATTATTTCTAGAATTTTTATTTCGTTATAATCAAATTATATTGAAGTCCATGTTTGAGTGTGTTAAATTTTATCGATTAAATAGTTCCTATGATAGATTTATTTAATTATCACATTAACGTGATTTTTATACATTATTTTGAATATTCAAATTTTAATTTGTTAATGTTAGTTTAAGTCTTGTATCAATCAACCATATTACTATTCAAATACATCGCAATAGTGTGGAAAGAAACAGTCATATTTCAACAGCTAATATAACCTCACGGACTCACGGTTGTAACATCTTCGATAGATACTCTAGTCTGTTAAAGAGCAAATAAAATTGCTTTTATATGAATAAATAACTGTATAAAAGTTATAATCATCATCTGTTATTCTTATTATTTTATTATATAATTCAATTTTAGAATTGTACATTATTGGTTTACTTATAGACCATTTTAAAGCAATTGTTTTTTAATAGTGTTACCTGAGTGCATTTCAATTCTTAAGAATTACTGAGCGAAATTATCGTACTAACATACCTTATAAAGCTTATCCTTTTGATACCAAACATCCTCCTCTTCCTCTACGGGCGCTGCGAACGCCTGTGTTAGGTCGTCGCGGGAACGCGAAAGTATTCGACGTCGTGACACCATTTCGCCTCCCACTGCCGCCTCAAACGGGACTAGGCTGAAACAAGAAGAACAATTTATTAGATTATTAGTGGAACGCATAATTTTGTTGTTTTGTTTACGAATCCTGCTTCAGTCGCGTTCTCGTCAGCTTTCATCACCTCTTCTGAGGTGTAGCTGGGATAGGTCAAGATGGAAAGGCTGATAAAAATAAAAACCACTACTCTATGTCCAGAGCTTGCTACAAGAAATACTCATTAGAAGATATCTACTGAAATGAATCAATTTTCAATTATATTTTGTGATTTGTAGTTTTCCTTATTATGCTATGACAAGCATATTTTTACTTTAAGAATATCAAAGCAAAGATAAAGAAAATTGCAGTTATCATTGCTATTTTGATGATTTGCAACTTTCTGCTCAACCTTACGGACACCTTTTGTCAGTTTTGCCATTAATCATGCCTTGTAACCCAATATTACTATCAAATCAGTGCCAAATGATACAATTGTCGAACTTTCTAGAAGATTGAAGTTATACATAATACCATTACGAAACAAAGGTGCGGCGAAAGCTATATTGCCATTTGTATTAGTAAGTCTCTTTGAATATATAGATGTTATTCATAGTTAATGACATCTTATTAGCAAACTATAAGGTTTATTTTGATGTCTAATTAAGTTTATCTTTGATGTTCATTACATAGTTGTTTAGATTGGTCATATTGAAGTTATACAAATACTGAAAATATGAGCATTGAAAACTGTCAATTCATGTTTGTTATTGCAAAAACTAAGAGTAAAACTATTATTACATCACAGAAAGAAGTCAGGGTAATATGTATTATACATCAATAAAGAGAACATTATATTACCGTCTTATTTTAATTTTATTATTGTTATAATCATATTATAACTCATCTCTCTCTCTATTAACTTTTTTGTTTCCATATTCTTGTCCTCGCTAGCAATAATTGACAACATCAATCAATTTGCTAAAATCCAAACTACAGTGTCATGAATTAAAACAAATTTGTGCGCAAAAAATGCCACTTGAACATACAACTAATTTCTCCACAGACAACATCTTATCGTAGGTTCTTACAAATACAAAGCGCCGGTTCACTCGCTTCCTTCCGACAGCTAACAATGTGTGGCATTGGATTCGACATTGGGGCTCGTACTGCGTGTCTAACGATCGCCTCCGTCTGTTCCTCCCATTCATCTGATACCCACTATGTTTGTTTTAGCAGTGTTAAGATTTTGGATCGTCATTAAATCATGTTTTGTTTTCTTAGCTTTTCTCTTGTCTATTGTTGTGTTACTTCCTCGTCTATCGTCCAACAGTATCAATAGCGTTATTAAGAATGGTAATTTTCGTCACAGAGTTAAAATTTTAGTTGACAGAAGGGTTTTTGACTTTGCCCTTGTTTGAATATTTGCATTCAATATTATTATTGTTTATTACTTTACTAGCTTTTCCCGCGTGGCTTCGCTCACGTAGGCTATAGAATATTTTGAATAGAATTTATTTATTTAAATCGAATTAATACCTATAATCTAGGTAGAGTACTGCCCATGAGAACAAATTGTACTGCTTTGAGTCGATGCCACTACTTTTAGTGTCATTGTATAAGCAGAATTAGGTACAGGACGAATGACAGTCGATCATAATGTCGGTATAGTAATCACAAATAGTCGCCTTTAATAATAATCTAATTCTAAAAGATTTCCAAGGAATTTTCAAAGGAAAATCAAGGTACACTTTGGCAAAAAAGAGTCTGTAAAAATTGGAGGCGCCACTGGTGCGCTTTTCATACTACAATTTCAAGTTATTTGGTGCTTACGTACTTATTACTAAAACGAATTTTTGTCATCAATTATTTAGTAGGTACTCACAAACTTAGTTTTTAAGATTTTTAGTTTTAGTTCTAGCTGTCACCGCCTCAGACTCTTTTCTGCCAAGCTGTACTTATAAGGTAAGTTTTTTTTTCAAATATAAAAGAACAAATAAAATTGAAATATCGAATTCTAATCCGATTTATATTTGACATTCCAATTTTAAAGGGTAATACATTGCACCAAGCCAGTTTAAATCCAAAGCACGAAGGAGTATTGATATCAACTTCGATGTAAATCACCCCCAAAATAACTTTCTACCCCTTTTTAACCCCGTTGGGCGATAAGTTTAAAAAAAATACGAAACACGTGTTCCATCAATTTTGTAAAAGAATGTTTATGCAAAATTTGAAGTAGATTGGATCAAGGAATCACGTTGTCCCATACAAACTTTACCCCCGTTTTTCTCCCTCTTAGAGGTGGAATTTCGAAAAATCCTTTCTTATCGGATCCCTACGTCATACAAAGAACACACCCTCCAAGTTTCAGGCCTCTACGTTCAGCGGTTTAGGCTGTGCGTTGATCCGTCAGTCAGTCAGTCATTCAGGACAAAGCATTTTATATGTATAGATTATATTAGTAATTGAAGTAAAATGCGGCATTTCTCAATTATGTAGTTTCAACATTAAATTGTGTAGAGAAAAACGAAAGTGCATGTAGTTTTTTCCGAGCCTACTTTTTCCACTTTCGTTGTGGTACAATATTCAGAAAATTATCCATTACACATACCGCAGCGAATCTAAAGTCCGTTTATATCAATTGCTGGAAAGTCGAAAGCAATTTTCTTAAAACGATTTTCTTGACGTCGTTGTTGGATGACGTATAATATTATATTTTGATAATAACTGGTGGTAATTTAGTGTTTTAAATTAATAAATATATGATTTGGTACAGGATTTTTTCTGGGTTACGTATATTTTATTGAAGAAGTTTGTGAATATATCAGCTTTTATATATTGTGATTTTTTTATACATGTTAAAGCCATGTTAGCTTTGCCCTAGGCGTAGGAGGTTTGGAATTTAAACTGATTCTGGTGGGACACGGTGGCGGTCATTGTTTCTCGATTCGATTTGTAAAATGATCAGATCAGGATCACGGATCGATTCTAAAATAATAAGACTAATCTTTAAAAAAGTTCTCAGTAAATATGAAGCCGCGTGACTGTCTTATTATTTACATATGAAAAAGTTATATCAAATGCAACTCATGCACTTTAGCATACCTGTTGAATGAATGTTGATAGTCACAAGCCCGATTTGCGGCAGTTGAATGTCAAAATGTTCAATGTATAATGTCAAAGTGTAAAATAGTTCTACAATCAGCGGTACATCGTTGTCCCCATAGTAATAAGAACCATTTTCGAACTAAGCTGTGACGACTTAAGTATTGTTAAATTACTTGTTATTCGTGTTATTTTGTGGAATTTGGTTTCCTTCCAGAATTATAATAGTAAGTATCTATGGCGACAGATTGGCGATGTTAAGACCGCAACCATAAATTCCATTGAGTTATTATTGACATAATTTTGCCAACAGAGTCGATGTTGATTTCAACAGCGTGACAAACTCAATTGCTATAATATTCAAAATGTATATTATTGTTGACTAGTTTAAAGGGCTTTATGGATTATAATATTAATTTACGCCTAAATAATGATGAAGATAACATATTTTAGAATAATAACTTTCGTGAGTCCTACCTACTTTTATATTATTAAATATTGTAACGGTTTTACTCGGTATTAATTTCGGGAATGCTTGACTAGTTTCGAACTCAAACGGAGTCCATTTTCAAGAACGAGTGTAGTGTCGCAGACCTCACTTATTATGAACACTTTCAGAAAGCTAAAAAGGGTATTTTTACTGGATAATTCTGTTCGCTAAATCTCTCTCTGATCGTGTCGAATTACCGTCCCGTTGTGGTCGAGAGTGCTACCTGTGTTTGCGGACACACGCGCTTCACTTTACTAAGTTGAGATTGGCCGCTGTAATCGAAATTCAGTTGACATAAATAACAGTCTATAATTTGCACATTCTTTTTGCCTTTTATTTTCGGCATAAATCAGTCCAAGCCTTTCTCTCGCTTAAAGTCTCACAGTCAAACATTCAATACAACCAAATGACATAATATATCGTAAAACCGATCATAAACCAGCACTTGTATACGTCACAAGACGGGTTGTTGACGGTACGTCAATATGTGGATAATAATTTTAGGGCTGGAAGTCTTTATTGCTGCCGTCCTCAGTTGACACTGGCAGAGTTATTGACAAGAGTCAGCTCGGGGGCCATTACCAAAGAAGAAGAAGAAGAAGAAGATATCATTTTTAACTTTTGACAGTTCAACCCATAGAGGAAAATTTTTACTTCTTCCAAGGTTCAACCTATTAGCAATATCTATTAGGATTATGATCTAATAGCCGTTACCAGTACAACTGTAACCCATTTGAGTGAACAAAAACTATACTTTGACTAGATATTGGAATTAACCGGAACCTATTGCGATTCTATCTTCATATCCATTGGTTAAATGCCTACAGTCATTGAAACAGATTACTGATAAGTGAGCTAATACAATTTCACTAAATGAAATTTCATTATTATTTTCTTTGGTGGCGTAAGACTTGACGTCACTTTTGCCTTGCAAGCGACAAGACAGTTCGCATATACATACGAACTTCTGAAGCCATTTCTTCCAAAAATTTTGGGGTATACCCGGAACAGTTTTCATAAGACAGTAAATAAACCAATACGTAGTATAGATAGCTTCATAAATCCTCCAAAAACATACACACACACATATGAAATGTTTGCATACAAGTTTATTACCTCATAATTACATCATTCATCAGTCCAAACCAAACTTTTCTTTCACACAAATTTGCACGACCAATCATTCAGTAAAACTGCACAAGCGTATGACATAATACATCGTAAAGATGGACATAAAACAGCACCTGTATACGTCACAGGACCTGTTTGTGCTGACCCATATACAGGGGTGAATGCTTGAGAAATGAGTGCTAGTGGGGTACCATCGACTTCGATTGGAACGATTTTATTGTTCTAGAACTTTTTAATAAAATACACACTTTTAAGACCAGAGGTCAAGCAAGAAATTAGGATTAGGGGGCTAGATTTTGGAATAACTAAACCTTACTTTCGTCACCTAGGACCATAATAAATATTAGGACGTAATCGTTTATACGCGTGCTTTTTTAACAGGTAAATACTAAGAATGGCATGTGTTAAAATCACGGGTACATAATAATTGTCTAGTCGCGAAGTGGTAACGTAACATTCATTACAGACTTACTCTATTTACTTCCAAGATTCCGTTTTCTTTAGAACCGATACGTGTTTTAGAATATTTGAATACATCAAAGATGCTTAATCTCATTGTCTAATCTCTGTTTTTAGTTTGACACTTGAGGTAAGTACTGCCTAAATATGGATGATAAACCCACATCATATAATTTAGTTAACATAATATGACAAATTAATTAAACAAGTAGGTACGTCAAATAAATGTCTCGGATACTTGTAACATTAATATAATACATAATTCCGCATTCCTTTTCAAAAAAAAAGTAAGGTTATTTGGTTCAATTGGTATAATTATCGCGCATTACTGTAACAAAAAAAAACATGCTTTACAGCTTTAGTAAAAACTCGTTCGCATAAATCGAATATAATTATCGATTTTTCTATCGTTATTCGACATATCGATATTCCAATGGATCCCGCTAACCCACTAGACTAGTCATTACGGGAGTCTCTTAGCGGAACAGGTTTACACTTTTATTTTCTTTTTACATACGTGAAGGCATCCCCGCGCAGGCGCAATTACTACGGTACATTTAGGGTTGTGCTGCCTGTATCCAGAAATTTAAAATAAACATCTTCAAATTTTATTTAAAAAATATTTTTCAAAATGAATCATGTAAAATGTAAATAACACCTATGTTGTAAGTTTTACAGATGTTTGATTTTGGAATAAATGTAGTTTTATAATAAAGACAACGTATCAGATTTAACCTCAGTTTAGTTTTGCCTTAATAATAAAAAGTAATTATTTACTAATTTTATCGGGTTCATTGGCTTGCGGATGTTGAAAACAATAAATAATATTAAGTTTACAAAAAACAAAAAAAGCACAGACATTAAATAGAACACAACAAAAACAGAGTCTTGGAAACCTTAGTTTATTTTTTTAAACGGTCCGAAATATAATAAAATTAATACTGTTATGTTTTAACACTATAATCTATGAGAGGGTGGTACTATTTTTACTACAAAGGTCGAACTCATTTGTCTGACATCAACACAACTCTACCACGTAAAAGTCAAATTCAAATGAATTCTGAATTCAAATAAGAATGAACATCAACCCTGGACGTATGCATCTGGATAGCACGCGCCATGATGTAATCGTTTGATAGTTTGTTGACTCGCAACCGTTCACTGCGTAATTGTTGTTTATGAGACAAATGCTGCAGGCTTGCTTTTATTTTAACATGTTATTGAGGATGTGTTTAGGATATTCGTTTTAGGTATTAGAATACATGGAAATATTAAACTAAGAATTTTTGTGAATTTTACATGTTTTTTTTTACATCTTATTAAATAATTATATTAAATAAGAACTTTTTGTTTTTTTTTCTGAATTCGTTTCTGTCGATCAGACAACTTTTTTTTTAGCTAAAAGCCTTTATGACTATTTCAGCTTCATAGGTACACTCTCAAACAATAACTTGACTTCCATCGAAAAAGTAATTACAATTTGATTAAAAAGCGGCTGATTTAGAAACAATTAGTCAATAATTTCTTCTTCTAAATATTAAAGACTTATGTAATCTAAGTTATCAATTTCAGTCATGATAACTTAAGTTGCTTGGATACCAACAGACTTACAATATTATGTAAAAAATATTATTACTTTCAGTACCTATGACGATTATGTCATCATGCTCACTTATTTGTCATAATAATTATGACATAATCAACATACTTTTACAATTCTTATGATTATGGTACACAATCTCAGTGCACTAATTTTAAAATCTATATTTCAGCAAAACAGTCATTTTTTACCTGTTATTTGTTGAGTGTTGAATAGAATTTAGATTATTGAAAATCGTTTAAAATACTTATACATATAATTTAGGTAACTTAAGGTACTTTTACATATAATTATGTTATTAATACACAGAAATATGGTATTTTCTGTATGCACGTAATACTATCTAGTCTCTTTCAGATTACAAAGTAACATGAAATGAAAACACGAGGTTTTCCAAAATATTATCCATCTTAGTGTCTAGTATTATCCAAATCCTTTTAATATGTTTTAGTGGGATTAAGGGTCAATTTTGCTTGCATGGTATATCATAAAATAAATCTTCTCCGATTTATTAAGTATATTGAAGTTCTATGCCAAATTTCATTTAAATCAGATCAGTAGAGACGCATAAATTTTATTAGTTTAAATAGCTATTATGTTGTTATTCCTAAAACATCAAAAAGGTGTAAATACAGTACTTATTTTTACAGTTTCCAACGCATTACGAAATCAGCTGTTAAAAATTCTGTAGAAATTGTGTAGTGCGCATTCTTCTAAGCTACTTTCCAAGTCAAATGACAACGTGGTCGCGATTCTAATTGCATGTTACTATTATGTCTTGAACACAAAAACGAACATCTCAGCTTACAAACATTTATTTTCACACATACTAGCTCTTAGCACTAAAGTTTTAAAGTTCAAAATGTTAAAGTCTCTGGTCTTTTGAAATTGGTCTTTCGTCACCGAAGATTTTAAAAGGTCCCTATTGACAATTTGATGCGTTCCATTTTTAAGACACGTTTTTCTTTGACAAAACATATTTTCGCAATCTTCTGAGTGTGTTGGTAGGTCGCTCGGTTATTAAAAGTTACGAAGAAATATCTTGTAGGTACCTCTCTACGTACAAACTTGGACATTTTCTCAAAACCCTGTTGTATTATATCAAACTTCACAGTTAAACGCCGTAATTTTATACAGTTTATTGCGTCAAGAACTTCCGATAACTTTCCGTAATCCTTCAAAGAATATTAACGCAGCTAACATATGCTTCAGTACGAAAAGGAAAGGGCTGGGAGTCTAACCTGTTATCAAGATTACCAAGCTTCATATAACAATTAGTCTTATGTCATTAATTACGACTGGCCTTCCTTACTGCTACTGTTAATGCTGGATTTAAAAATAGTCTCACAAATATTAGAAATATGAAAATTTGTAAGGATGTTATAGATATGGATAGATGGATGTCTATTACTCTTTTACACAAAAACTATTGAACGGAATTTGATAAAACTCTACACTAATATAGCTTACACATCACACAATTTATGAACATAACCCCAGTCGAAGCTGCCGGCGGAAGTAACTTATACTAAAACGATTCCAACGACATTTAAAAAAAATTGATATCGTAGCGAAATCGCGGATGTCAGATAGATAGATGTTTTATCGTTGACAATCCATTTTATAGCTGTTTTCTATAGTAAAGATTATACGATTACATTAATAAATCCACTAGCAAAATTAAAATGGCGACTTTCACGCGCAAATTTTATTTATGGCGCATTAATCTATGAATTTTATTGGAAATAAATTCTTGCTAGCTTATCGATGAAGAAAAATATCATAAGGAAGGATAGTATACTACTAAATAAATAGTTAGAATGGCTTGGACTGTGACGCGAGGTTGGTAACCAAACATAATTGATCAGCCTGTAACTGTCCCACTGCAGGGCAAAGGCCTGTTTTCATGCAGAGTAGGATCGTGCATTAATCACCATGCTAGCTCTCTGCGGGTTGGCGATTTCAGACTATTGGGTCCAGGAGGCTTAGCCAAGTTGACTATCTACAATCGCTAACGCTATAAAAAAAAAGAAATGTATAGGATTATCGTTAAAAAAAAATGTCACGTGGTCAAAACAAACGAATAGAATCTAATCCTATACATTTCTTTCGTTTTTATAGCGTTAGCAATTGCAGATAGTCAACTTGGCTAAGCCACCAGGTTTCCTTACGATGTTTTTCTTTACCGTTAGTCAGTGGTGGTCTTAGATTAACTAAAAAAGTACTTAAAAAAATTATTATAATTTAAAAATCGAATATGAGTTTTAACGGAATAAGTAAGAGTAATATCAAATAGAAAGCAATTTCAATAGGTAGCACAATGAGAATAATTCATATCGTTTCACCAATTAAAATTCTGCACAGCGAGAGAAAACCACACAACGATACACATACTTTATCGATTCAATGTCACAGTATATCGATTCAATAGTCGATTACCTATCGATTGCGTGGGTACCTGTTGGAAGCTGTCTGTCTGAATACAAAGCCTTCCACCTTCCACACCCACATCGCTAAACAAATCGTTATTATCATAAGTTAGATATGAAGTGCGATATTTTCTGCAGAACTTATTCTTTAATAATATAAGGAATTTTTTTTTACGTAAAACAGTTTTGTCATCAAAACTAAAGCTGTGTACTAAATATCAGAGCAATCTGTCAACAGGAAGGGGGTGAAATATCGATTACTAAATTTAAACCAAATAATAAACAGGTCAAGCTAAGTTAAACCGTTAAAAAAAAAGAAAAGTGATATCTATGATTATTTTTGTAATATTGATATAATGATAGAAAAAAAAGGTATTGACAGCATCAATAGCAGTGGTAACCCAGTGTAATGACCGTTGAATAGTAAATCAGAGGTCTCAGGTTGACGTCACCTGGCCGAAATTCGGTCAGGACATTTATTACGTCCGGACCGTATTTCAGCCACGGCGGCCATCTTAACAGTGGCTAACTAACCAACAGTAGGAGTACAACACTAATTAACCCTCCAACAAATACGTGTGATGTTACACACATTATTTTGTTGTTACGTCAACACTGACCATATGGTCATATAGTCAATGAACGGTTAGCGTGTGATTTGTAATTGTGCGCGTTGTGTTATAGCAATGAGAAAGTTACTTGCTATGTGTGTAGGTATTTGATTATAGACGATTGAGGGGTCAAATACGAAATAGCAGAAGAAAATCGATATACGACTATGTTTTATGATTTTTTTATTACAATATTTTTGTAATAAAAAATTATGTGTATTGCAGGTGAATTTTTGATCTAAAGGTCAAAATTGCAGCTTCTCGAAAGGTTTCTAGATTGATCGGAAAAAATGTTTCCGGGTAGCAGATGAATTTTTTTGCCTGATGTATAAAACAGGCCTTACCCAATTATTGTTGATAATTATGGGACTTAATTATGTATAAATATGTGTCACTCTGCGTTTAATACATATATAGCTCTAAATATTACTTAATTAATTTTTAGCGTTGTATAAATATTAAAAAGTACTACCTCAGCAAATAAACTATTACGTTATTTTCCTTGCACGAAATATAGACGTTTAACTTGTCTATTAAACCAAGAACACTTTCATAAATGATTAATTGTTCTACAAATCCAACATCAATCTAATGATATTTTTATTGCACGCCGCGCCAAAGGCACTGTCCAAAATAAATGGTATCACAATACATTGCATCACCGTCCTACTTAATCATTATAATCGATTATATGACAATGTTTCGATACATATATGTCCAGTTAGTGATGTAACACACCCTCGAGACGTAACGCGCTGTCAGTTATCCAATCTTGATTTAGGGTGGATATGTCGACAGAAATTGCGCGATGTCAAAACAGCACACAACGAAACGCGTTGATGTCTTTGATAGGGCGCACGTATATAACGAAGTATTATATACTAGCTTTGTCCCGCTTTCATCCCGTGGTTTTTATTTTTCCGGGATTAAAAGTACCTTATGTCACTCTCTGGTCCATTAACTATCTTACAGTCGGCCATCGTCAAAGAAATGCGTGCGTCGCGACACGGGGCACGATGTATGTAGGTCATATGGAAGAGTCGCACAGCTAGTCGGGCGCGCCCAATGCAAAATATCTCGTAAATCCGTTGCTCCGTTGCCATGTGCAAGATGGACAAACCAATTCACAGATTTTTGCATATTAGTATAGATATCGATACGAAAGTAATAAGGTAAGTTTTGAATATGCGTTACTTTTCATGTTGTGAATCAGTGGTCTTCAGTCGAAATTTAAATTTCTTTTTGTTCTCTTTGATCATTTGATCATGACATTTAAATATCTTTAATTTTTTTCTTAACTGGCCACCCTCAATTTTGCAGTGTATTTTTCAATCTTGAAACTGGCAGAAACATCGTTAAATTTTGATAATATTAATTTATATTTGGAATTGGATTTCTTTTTTTAAAACAAGCATATTTTATGGGTTGTCGGAAGGTGCAACCAATCAGACGCCACATGTTTTTTTTTAATGATGATGATAATCAGACACCACATAAATTTTGATGATGATGATAGGGGGTGCCTATGTACAGGATGATGGTATAGCTTTAAGCCATGGTTATACAAATTATGTTGTTTTCTTCCTGAATGTACTTTCTTGAAATCGTCAGTTCCGTGTCAGGTCATGCAAGTGTCGACGTATGTGCATAATTATTTAAACTCTGTAAATAAGTAGTGAGAGTAGTTACTTGGAAACAACTTTCTAGAAAGATATTAAATTAGTTATTGTTATTATAATTCTGATTTTAATTTAATTTACATTTAAAGTAATTATGACTTTCTTTAACGATTTATAGTTAACACGATTATTTATGGATAACACAACGATCCCTGTTGGGTGAATGCCATGTTATAAGTAAGAAAAGAGAGAGATTTAGGTCAAACAGAAACCTGTAAGAGATAAGAGATTATATTTATGAGGTAGGACATAAAAATAAAGGGTATCTCATTGGTGCCTACCTATCTTTTACTCCCGGTATTCGGGCCGGTATTGATGAAAATTGCCGCAATTTTGGGCAGATAAAATACTGTATTGAATAATTCTAAATATTATAATATTTTTATAAAGTATTTATGTATACTATGCAAAAGTTTTAACATATTTGTAGAAAGAAAAAATCGATTACGATCGGCTTTTGAACCCCCTATCTACTAAATAAAGTCCCCAGTCGCTCTGCCACTAAGTTATTCGTAATCCCGTCTCTGTTATCGAAACTCTCTTCTACTTTCAACCATCTCAGATGATAGTTACATCCACTTCTTGTAGGTACGACTTTTGTTTTAAACTTTTAAAAAATGTTTAAAAAAAAACTCTAGCATAACAGTAATGAAGATTTTAAAATGAAGGTAACTAACCTTTTGACGTATTTAAAATAGGCACCTTAGTAGCCCACACGGTTACGTAAACCAAAGGTCATTACGTCTAAGTGTGGGAGTACAACCATAATGGCGTCAGTAATAGTTACCTATAATACCTGTTTATTATAATATTGCATTGACAACTAAGTACTAAGGATCGTAAGATGAAAACAAATATAATTTACGAAATGTAGATATTAGATGCGAAGTTTATGTCACTGTATTTCGGTCACAGCGCAGTTCCTAACAGATACTAGCCAACTGCGCAGAAGATATTGAAATGCACCTATTATGTGCGCAAGCTGCAAACACAGGTGAATTCTTTGTTTCCTTTACTTTTATTGACTCATTGTTACTCTCATTCCCATTAAAAAAGTAGTTATAACCTTGTGTTATGACCGTCGGACTGCCAAGTCAAAGATCGTTCGAAACCCTAACACGCACCTCTGACTTTTCAAATTCATGTGTTTTAGAAATGAATTATCACTAGCTAAAACGGTCTTCTTTCTTCTTTATCGTATGGTTGATAAACAACCTGTCCGTAGACTTCCGACAAATTCAAATATTAATTCTTGAAAGGTCAAAAAATGAGATTATAGGAAATCCATTATAGGAAAACCATTGTCATGTGCCACCGCGCCGGGAGGCAAATTATTGTTTATACATATTATTGTAGTTTCTTTACGGAATATCATATATATATTATCATAATCTATATTTTTCCTTAAACAAGTTGAATGAATCTATTCACAGGCTACGAATTGGCGACTCTTCAGCTTGGCAAGTAATGTTCGGACGTAACGTGAGTTGTTAGCATTCTCGACGAAGCTATCGAACAATATGAATGAAAACTTTCATTGCATCATCATATTATGAATGACGGAAACCACCTAACACCTACGCTAACACCGATAAACGAATCTTTAGAAAAACCGCTACAAAACTAGAAATATTATGGACAAAACCTTGCTGATATGAACTCGCCCACGAATATAGATCACACAATTTTAAGCTGTACAAAAGGGTAATAAAACACACAATGGCATGTCTTATTTGGACAGATGTTATCTATAAAAGTGTTGCCGAAATATCGTCTAGACGTCAAAGTAACCTAGGGACAATTGTCGGGCTTTTTAAAATCTGGTTTGAGCGCTAAATGTAAAGAAAAAGTAGACGCAAAACTATTGCGCTTTCTTGTAAATTATTTCCTTGTTTCTATCTTGTTTGTTTTTCATCATAATCTTAATATTTTTGCAGCAATCATTTTATATGATCATCCTTTTATATCACAGACGAACTGTGGCCTAAAATAACAACCCAATGGGTTCCTCAAAATGGCAGAAAACATCGCGACAGACCTAGATGGAGATGGGAGGTCTGGGCCTGAATTGCGCTCGATCGAGGAGAGTGGAATGAGAGTTAAGTAGGCAGGCTTTGCCTAGCACTAGCAGTGGAAAGGTTTAGGCTAGTAATTATAATAATCATCATTTTATATAGCCTATGTATTTTACTCTCATATTGAAGAATGTTAGTTGTTAATATTTTATTTCATGCGATAACATAAATATAGTCAAGGAGCCATAGATCTTAATATTCGATATTCATTTCAATTTTCAATTTGATTGAACAGAACTACAGCCGTATTTAAGAAAAAATGCTGAGACATGCAGACAGACTGACAAACATTCTGAAAACAGCGATTATGTTCTTTCAGTTTCAGGTACGGAACCTACGCCAAAAAGTCAACGAATATAATATTCGGATTCATTACTGAATCATTTTTGGATGGCGGGAAAACCGTCATAAGATTAACCTGGCAACACTGAGGGTTAAAAAAATATATTTTCGCTTATCATTCTCGCATCACTTATTAAATCGTCATAACAGAATCGTAAATAAAGACAAGACGTACTGTAACGGTATTACAAGTCCTACAAGTAAGGTATACAAGTCATATCGTCTTACTGCGCATGCGCATGACTAATGTTCTGAATGGAACATTGAATACTAAGAGACGTCATCGTTTTAAGGTCACACTGATGATGATCTTTGAACGGTAAAATTTTGAAAAAACGTGTTTTGAGTAGAAAATATTATTTTGGGGTTAAGAGAAGACTTTATAAGTGAACTAGGGTTGTAGACAAAAGTTAAATCTTCTTTTAATAACTGACATCAAAAATGAGGAGGTTATCAATTTCAATTACGAGTACGATATGAATCGACATAGATTGATTCCTTTGCGGTGTTTGTGTATTATGAAATAATCTTGAGAGTGGACTTTCATTAAGTAAAGTGTGAATCTCTGAGCCTCCCCGAAGAATATTTAAGACCAGTTCAACACAAAACTCCAAGCTGCTACCACAAATTTCCTCACAGAACCCAATAAGCTAGACGTGGGAATTGTACCAAGGACATCACGCACACGCACTTATGAACTAGACCGATGATCTCTGTGAAAGAACAATAAAACAGAGAGTGCATTTACTTTGTTTCCCATGGCGAGGGAAAAGTGAAAGAAGGGCGACGTGATAATTATGGTGTGTTGTATCAATACGAAAAACCTTACTTTTCTCTTTACCTTTACAATTACAGAAACAATTATTTTTTTGGGGGAATTATCGAGAAACTATAACTAGAGTCGTGATAGCCTAGTGGTGGTGACCGTTGACTGGCAAGTCAGAGGTCTCGTTCGAACCCAAGGCGCGCTTATGTGCGTTTTATAAATTAATTATCACTCTCCGTGCTTCGGATAGCACGTTAAGCTGTTGGCCCCGGCTGTCAATTGTAGATCTTTGACAGTCGTTACGGGTAGTCAGAAGCCCGAAAGTCTGACAACCAGTCTTACTGTAGGGTATCGTGTAACCCAGTATCAGGGTTGTGGAGGTCTGATAGGCAGTCGCTCCATGTAAAACACTGGTATTCAGCTGCATCCGGTAAGACTGGAAGCCGACCCCAACATAGTTGGGAAAAGGCTAAGCGATATCGAGAAACTAGAAGAATGCTTGTGTGGGGGACACCAAAAGCACTAACATGTCATAAAGACAATGAACCGCTATACGATAAAAAAAAGCCTATTTACATACGTAAAGCAGCACTTATCTTTCGTTAACATCGTAAGAGTATCAAATTCTGCGGTTTGCGATTTTTTATTCAATGTACGTTTTTGTCCCAAAAAGTGAGTGTGTAGCCAATTATGTATATTATCTTGTTGGGTTACCAAGTAAACGATAACAATTTAGTAAAACAAACAAAAAATTCTAGAGTATGTTACTCTGTGGCTGTTTAATATCATTGTTTGTAGTTGTAACTTTTTTAAAAAGGGTTATCTCTTCGGGATAGAATTTAGGTACCACGGTCCTTCTTTCGTAAGTGGGTTAAGTGAGTGAGTGATCTAGATTTGGTCGATAGTACCGATATTACAAATAAATGCGGGCAGAAAAAAAAATGTAGAATGCTGTTTTGATATAAAAAAGTAGCCATTGACACAATTTACTCAGCCCTTTTATGTAGGAATAATAATATAATCGCCGGATAAAACCTAATAGCCACATCAATAAACAATTATAAGAAACGTGAAAAAATGAAAATATTCGAAATATTAATGCAGTTTCCTCTATGACGTTACGTCCATAGAGTGTGCGAATAGACTAGACATGCCGTTCACGCCGCAATTATACCTACAGACGCACTAAAGTAACTTCTACCTAAAATGGACATGCGAAGGATTGTTTTTTCATCTTATACAGTCGTGAGAACGTTGAATTATTTAATTTGAAGCTTAAATTAGTGTTGCTTTTAGCTTTGGATGCAGCATTTTTTATGGTTTATAGACAGCTGAATTGGTATTCATAAATACGGGAAGTATTTGCTGGGGAAATGACTTCTCTTAAATCGAGGTAAGTCGGGTAACACCACGACCCAGTGAGGGTTATTGTTGGCTGGATTGTGGCTGCCAAATTGGCTTACTGATTAAGTGATTAGCCCACAACAATAACCACTTTTTTCTGAAGGAGCAGTGCAGTGTTCCACATGCGTGCTTCGAACAGAAGAAGTTTGTTCTAAATTTGAATATTATTCAATTAAAACCAATGATATATAAAAAAACATCTAATATAGCAAATATATTTGTGTTTGTGGATTGTCAGACTTTCCAAAACTAATACATGTAGATATGTATTTCGAAAAAAAAAATGGCTAACTCGGTATAAGTTTCAAAGTTACAATTTTTTTTTGTGTTAAAAGTCAGTTTACGAATGGGATTTTTCAACCTGAGACCTTTTTAAATAAACCATTAGTTTTGTGAACTAACCAATTTGTCTTCTTGCTCTGCTGCGCTATAAAAAATATTTTCTATATTAAGACGGTGTGACAACTACCCTTTACATAGCGTAGGCACTAGAGTTCCTAGTGAACTCTACATAATCTTTACTGTAATACTAGATATTTCAAAATAACGAATAAATAAGATAGCAACGAGTTTTGGTATGCAATGCTTAACAAATATCCGGTGATGCTACATTTGACATTTACTCATGAAGTTGTGAAATTTAATGATTTATCTATGTCTAATTTGCAACAAATAAATATCATACTTAATGGAATTACATATCGCGAGCTTCATTACGTAAAAAATATTCTTTAAAAAGTTGGGATAACGAAAATCTGTGTATCATACAATAATCTTAGATTTATGTGTGAAGGCTTTAAGCCTCAAGCAATGAAAAAAATACAATGAAGAATAAATTGTTAGCGTAATCGCGACTCAACTGAGTCGCGCGCGCTGCAGCCAAAAGTAATAAGAAAAAAAAAAAGTACCTACTGACAAAACAGTCAACGGTGACAGTCGTCATTTCGTCAAAAAATAAAATGATCTAGTTTATTTAATTTTACGTTGTACAAAATATCTACTTTATCCATTATTATACAAGTATTTACAATTGTTTTTCCCGCCCCGCCCGCCGACTTCGTCTATATTATTCCAGGATAAAAAGTACCATGTCACTTGCTTTCCATATACGGAATATGGCCCATACTTAGGCCCATATCGATTTATCAGAGACATTTCAACAGTATATGATTTTGACAATGTTAGAAAAATTGTGTCATTAATAATTACACTTAATGAAAAGAAGGAAATTTTATAAATTTCAGAATGTTTAACCATTTATTTAATTTAGTAAATTTAATGATTATTTATTTATGTCTATAAAATCTTACAAACAGCTATGCTTATTAAATAAATAGATTTTTAAAAATAATACAAAATAGTCACGAAACACTTACTTAACGTAAAATCAAACAAATTATAAACAAACATTAATCACAGGTGGAAGCCGCTAAGTAAGTAATTGCTACACGTCAATTACACAATTATCCAGCTTGTAAGCATTAAGATATTCATTCGAATTAGTGATAATGCGAGTGTGTGTTTGTGCGCACGATAAGCCTATCAAAAACGGTGCAATAATATAATATAGTAATAAGTACTCATATATTAATATTTTTTTACAGTTGAAGCATAATAAAGCACTAGTTATAAGACATCTGTGTCTGAACGAGATAACTAAATATCTGTATTTCAGACATCAGCGCTCTTCCTCAAATAATTACACATTTAAATTATGCAAGTTCATAAAAAAAATTAACAAGAAAGTATATTTAGATTATAGATTTTAAACATTTTAAATTTGATAAGTTAACCATCAATAAGATAAGAATAAAAATAAAAATTAAGTTTGTGGAGTGTAGGCCTCCTTGTGTGTATTACGAGGATGAATGTATGTGTTGGGAGGTTGAGTATGAAGTCTACTGTTGTATAATTAGTAAGTATTTATCTAAATTAGTAGTATGCTATGCTATAAATGCTATAATACATATTATATTATGGCTAAAATATTATATTATGGCTATGATATACGGAAAAAGATGTTAAAATATATTAGCTTGCTGATGGCAATTATATTTCAGCTAATATTGTTATCAATTTTGACACTTGATGTATTATCCTCGTCAGCGCTTCAAAACCATACTACGGGTGCCACGGGTGCGTGCACCAAAGATAATTATTGTTAATTGTCTATGGCCCGCACTCACTTATTTTAGTTCGGTCTAAGTTGACGTCAAATAAACTATCTTTCAAAACTACGCACGTGTCAATCAAAGGTAAGCATAGAAATGTTTAAAAGAAAAATGTGTTTTAAATACAATTTATTTTCTTTCTACAAAAATTAATAATTTTTGAGAAAAAAGTTTAAAACTCGCTTCTAATGCGTTTAAAAAGTTACTTTTAGTTTTGTGCATGTGTTGTCTTTTTCGTTTTTTTTTTATATAGGTATAAATTAGGTCTTGTCCATTCTGCAATCGCTGTTGAGATGTACTTCTACCATTATGTATAACAGTTCCTTTTAGTATTTTTTAATTTAATAAAATTGTGAATATACGCAGGTAACTAGTCTACTAGGTAATAAACGCGCTTAAGTACTACGTGGCTTAGTAAAAATGAGACAGCGATTGTTACAACATACTTGTGAGAATATTTTTTTTTATTGAGGAAACATCTCGTATTTGCTTTGATTGAAGTGTCAATCTGACATGTTACGTTGCGGTAATAAACAAAACGGCCTTTTTAAACAATGCTTAAAAATCTTAATTGAATATATGAATAATCGATGCAAATTTTGATAATATCTGTAATTTTTAATTAAGTTCCATTAATGACTTTATGGCATCTAGGCACCTTAATCCAAACTGGGTTTCTAAAACGTAGGCGGAACATTAAAAAAGATAAAACTATTTATGGAAATTTTAATGATTATTGACCTTTTAAACGAAATTTCAATCAAATATCGTTTCCTGATACCATATATCACAAAAACGATAAAAAAATTAAGTGGATCAATCAAAAATGACTCTTGAAAGAAGATTTTGTGATAAATAACATTTAAATTAATGACTCATTTGAATTTTAGAACAATTTAAAGCCTTGGCAATTAAAAAACTCATCATTTTTCATTTTGCCTAGCCTTCTCTTTATCAGTCTGTCCTCCATGATATTAATATTCTACTAGAATGTTAGTCAAATCATTGCGTAGTGGTAGGTAGTACGGGATATGTTATGACAGTTGAAAGTCAGTAGCCCGCATGTAGCTTGAACTTTGACTCCAAGATGGCCGCCAACAAGGAAAAGAAAAAGAAACAGTATAATGTTTATCTATTGCTTAAAGTAGACAGGTTAATATGTTATGTTGCTTAATGTTTAAAAAAGAAAAAAAATACGAACCAAAGAAACAACAAATAAATCTTTCCTATCATAAACTACTGAATATCTTGGAAATATGATTTTGTTGTATAAAGGCTGATTGACACTATAATATAGTAAAATAGTTAAAAAATACATCATTTTACTAAGCAAGTTAAAAAAAAGTGGGAGCAGAGGTGAAAAAATAAAAACAAAACATTAAAAATCTATTGTAAACGTAAAAACAGTAAACAAATATTTATCTTATTTGTATCAATCATGCGGCGATATCGTGAACTTACAATTCAAACAAGTTCAATACTAGACCTGTTTTAGTCGCCAAAATGTCATAATTTATGTTAACTAGTTTCTACTTTAAAAAAAACGAATAGTTTTAAAAACATAAAAAGAGTATTACTACATTAATAATAAAAAGTCCGGTCTCATTATTATGTACCTACAGCTACAATTATAATTTTAGAATATACCTAACTTCAGGGGCCTCTCATTAAAACCTTTCATTTCTTACGTAAACAAATAGAAGTCATACTTATTATATGAAAATGAAAGTAAGTTAGTTAGTTTTTGAGTAAAATAATTAGATTGTGTCGAAATAAATCTTTTTTTTTATAATAACAATTGCTACGTTCAGAATTTTGTAGGAAACCTAAAATGAAAGTGTCAAGAAAAAGTGGAATCGTAATTTTTTATACGCACTACGCACTATTTATGTATTGTATACGATTTCTAATAAGCACATGAATTCGATAAGTTACAGGTGCCTGGATTCGAACCTTATCTTAGTAGTTCAACGGTCTTACCACTATGAAATTATATAAGTGAGATTATTTCGGTCCAATATCAACAGCTGTCAATCTTTAGAGCAACCTGCTGAAACACGCCCTCCACTATTGTACGCACGTCAATCATTGTCATTGTCATATTTACACGTGAACGACACAAATTACTAATTAATATTGCAATTGCAACACTTCGTACTAAGCATATCAATGAGTTTGAACATAGTGAAAATAACAAACTGACCTTGGCGTAGACACAGAGGAAGAGCGCGACAAATTCGGCTTTCTCGGCTTCAAAAACAACTTATGATTCCTCAAATCCATTTTAAACGTCAAAATTTAAAATTTCACAGAAAAAAAAAACAATAAAAAAACAAACAATACACAATAGACACGACCACTCACAAACTTCTGACACTGGCAACTAGCATATTAATTAGAACATACTATTGCAATCTAATTATCATAAAATTTCAGGTTTTAGCCTTAACGAAGTCGTTAGAAACATTGCATTGTAAGTTTGTTGGCAAATCTCACTCCGTCGTGTCGGCTATTCATATGAGAGAGAGAAATAGCAATAGTACCATCTTGAAGAGGGAGAGAGACAGTGATGTGTCGTAACTTAACTGTCGTAAGCGCATGCTTCTGTTAATTAAAATATGGATTTTAGTTGTAACTAATGTTTTCGGATTTGTAATTGACATGGATAAAATTACCTTGTCGAAAATGTTACGGGTATTGTCGGAAGAGGAAACAGGATGCTAATGAAAGTACTAATAAATAAGCCTAATCAGAGGCTAAAGAACAGCTTTAGTACAGAGAAAGTAGCTTTACTAAGTATCGAGATGGAAAAATACGTATTTTTTTATACATGTCTCAAAAAGAAGATATCAAATTTAATTCACACATTTAATTACGTAATGAAAATTCATTTTTTCAGGTATTAACTCCAATCTGACAAACAAGTGACAAAAAATTGTATCTTAAAACTTGTTCTTCATATAAATAGAATTGCAAATACAATTTCGTAAAGGTCATCAAAACCAATGAAATATTTCCTCTATCTAAGATCAAAACAGTGCATATTTAATCACTTCTTCGCCAACAAGTTGTATCTTGACGCTGATTTTAATGTAAAATAATACTTACGCCGTAATATCAATTTTCAAAGGGTACTCTTGCAACCCGCCTACTATATTTAGTCCACATTTGGCTTGGAACGTATCATGTTATTCAGAGATATGGGATTACAGCCTAATTGAATAGGAGGAAGTGTTCTGGTGGTCAGCTGACAGTTTTAGACTGTGGCGTAAGTAGATGTTAAGAAGCGATAGAATTTATGGAACTATGAAAATTTTACTTCGTTTTTATCTGGCTAATTGAAGGTGTATGAAGGAAAGCTAAGGAAAGACTCGCATGTTCATAAATTAAGAGACAAAAAGTATATACCTAATATAGGAATAATGTTGTATCAGTTGAAAGTCTAGAAGAAATTCATATCGACAATAAGACATTCAAACGGAGAGGGGGAAAATTTTAATAGATTTTGACAAAACAGCAGACTCAATAATTAAAACTATGAATGCCAATATGAGCTTTATAATGGTCAGGGACCAAATTACGGTCACAGACTCACAGCTAATTTCAAGCCAACTGAACAAAATTACACACACGCACACAATTGCACTCTCTATGTAAAATAAATAAATTAAATATGACCGGAGCGAAATCAGGCTTACGTTATGAGATTTACAGGATCTAGAGTTAGGTAGAAGAAGATAAAGACAGAAAATAAGGCTTTAATTAATAACAATATCATCGTGTTTTATACTTTATCTACTCCCATGCTTAAAATCCTCTATAAAAGGTTCGGAAGCAGTTAGCTTATTGCCAACATTAAAACACCCAACGTCATAATAACCATTATATCAACCAAACGGATGATATAATGTTGTACTGAATTTCATTATAACACTCCATTGTTTTTTTTTTGATCACTTTAGAGCAAAGGGTGTCATCAGACAGCTACATTCTTACTGCTCGATGCGTGGTGTCTGTATAAATTTTAAAAAAAGAATAATGTCATTCACGCGCGTTACTACAACGCCGCCGTTTCCGCTACTCGCGCTTGTTATTACTATAACCGCACCATCCACAATCCTAACTAATAGGAGTTAGTTGGCGATTCACGTCACAGATATGAGGCGGCAAGCTCTTTACCTAGTGACGCGCAGGCGCAGTTAAATAGAATTATACGTTTTGAATATCGTACGTGGTACAGTTACTGTCGCGAATTGTAACGTTAGATCTTTAGCTGTGAATATTTATGGTGTTTTCCTTAAAGGTTTTACGGAATTGTAAGTTAGAAGAAATTAATTGTTGTTGTCAAATAAAATTTAAATAATTTAGTAGTCAGGGGTCAAATTAATGTCACAGAGGGTACATCCTGACGTTTATTTTTTTTAACATCGCTGCTAGTAGGTACTTATATTTTAAAAAAAAACAAAAATATTTTCAAAAAAAGAATTAAATATAGATAAGAAACTGCTTAGGCTCAATAGTATAACAGTTAATTGCAAACAAAGGTTAATTTCTTATTTATTATCCTTACATTTTAATGCAATCGAAATTTAAATGACTAAATCCAATTTAAGTTTCCTATCATTTAATCTACGATGATTTAAGAATTTAATTATATAATACAATATCAAAAGCCCGGTGTCACTTCACTAAGTTCTCAATAAAAAAAAACAACATCTACAAATTATAGTATAGTTCGCAAGAGGATTGTATTTTTCTCATTTTTATTGTAACTTAAAATTACTTTAAGTAACCTTTGATGTAACCAAAAAGAGTAAAAATAAGATTAAGTAATAAATTCAATATTGAAATCATAGTTTGATGATTGTGTTTTGACACTTTGAGTGGTCAAGTAAGAAAATCACTGTTCCGTACATTTTGTCGAGATATATTCGATTCGAGTCAAGTTGATTCTATTATTGGTGGCTTGCCTAGTTTAGGGTCTGTGGCAAAGTTATTGTGAAATAAATGTTATTTATTATTATTTTTATACGAACATAAATGTTTAGAACCGCTGATTTACTTATTGTTAACCCTGAAAAGGTTGGCCCCATAATAAAAAAGTTGTGTTAAGTTAATAACGACTCCTTTTTAGGTTTTCAGTTCACCATGCAAATAGCCTTAATATTTTATGGCTAAATCCTGAGTATCTTTACATCCTCTTACTGCCCTTGTCCTAATTTTATATAGGGTTGGCGCAATAGGTTTTTTCTTCCATCCTGAGTATCTATTCTGGTTTAAAATAAATCAAATGTAATATTAAAATTAACGAAGATGTTTTCCACATCGTTAGAATCCCTGATAAAATCGTATTTTTTGTTCGTCTAGTAAAGAACTAGTTATGCATTGTAAAATATCAACGGGTTACTAAATACGTACCTATTTCTCCTTGACAACAATCGACAAGGGCATCCTGATTAAATAATAATTTGCGTGGAGATGTTAAGTTTTTTCTTAAATATTTTTTTCTTTTTTATTGTTTATTTATCATCGAAGAAAAACGTGCAGGAAATACTGCATATTTTTGGCTGCTGTTTCTTATAAAGAATATTACATTCAGTACAGTGAATAGTTTAGTACTTGTTACAGAAAAACGAAAACTTTAAAACAAAAAAAATATTTGAAAATTATTGTCAATATTGAAAATGCCTTAGTGCTATAATGGGAATAAAATACTAAAATTTTAGTATTGTTTGATTAGCACCTTTGCGAGTGCTCTAATGGGAATTGAAAAAAATAGGTGCTATTCGAATTTCAAATCGCTGTTCTAATGGGAATGCCTGAAATTCGAACTAATGCGTCTAATACTGACAGTAGTAGACACTTGGAAAGTACTCGCGACTATCCAGTACCGTACCGTTATCGCGCATGTTTAGCATACATAATATGGCCATTGATAGGTTTGTATGGACCTAACTGTACAACATGGTTGGCTTTTTAGAGTACAATTTTATTGCTTTTTTACAACATTGGGACATTGGGAATCGGACAGAATATTACATGTCATCAGATAATTATTATTATTCCCTTTATTCGTTTACAATACATATAAAATATTGTTTTTATATTTTATAATTTAGTAAAATATAGTAGCCCACCGGTATCGGGAACAGGGTCCAAGCTACTGTCATCAGATTATTCATTATTAAGTGCTTCGACAAATATAGTATTCATGTCTTTTAAAGCAAGTTGTGGTATAATTCGCCTAAAAAGGTACGTACGCCTGATTAAATTTCTTAAAAAAAACTGGCGATGTAATTAGAAAGTTTGCGTGTGTTTGAAATGTAATAGAAAATATATCTATAGATAATCTAGATCGATATCACCAGCGATATCTAGGGCGCTAAGTACCAATATCTAGATAGACATTAACGCTCTAGATATCACTGGAGCGGCCAGTGTCAATGGAGGAACCACGAAGGACAAGAGGACGGGATTAGTGGCCATTATATTTTTTTAAATGATCATACACACATCAAAAAAAGTTTGCGATCACTTTGGAAAATCATTTTTTTTGTTGGGGCCTTTCCGGTTGAATCAATCTACCGTAGTAGATTCAACTGGATTCAACCGGAAACAACACATTTTGCCAACTCACCATGGCAATGCAATATAGGGACACGACCTTGATCTTACAATTATGAATGAGTAGATCACGTGTGTTTAATTAGTATTAAGTATTACCTCAACTGATGACATTACTCTGAGCTATTTACAATGGGAACCGCACTAAGAATGTCGTGAATGTATGAGTAGTACTATTGCGCATGCGTGATGTGTTGAGAAAATAACCGAGCAAGTGGTATTATTATGTGGTTTATTTATAAAAGGGCTTATTTGTTTTGTATTGGAGCACTATGGCAATATTAATTGAAGCCACAATTTCACTAACGTTCCGAACAAACATTTTGTTCCCAGCAACTTTTTTTTAATTTTTATTCTTTATATTACAGAGGGTTTAAAAAAAAATATGCCACCCTCATCGTGAGTTCTGACGATGATCGATCGATTCAGAAATGTCTGTTTTTACATAAATGGTAGAAATTTTATTTTACACTTTTGCAACACTGCAGAACTGTTTGGAGCACTGGACGGAACCCCATCTTTGGGTACTAAAGGTCATAATTACTTTAAACTAGATTCTAAACTAGGATTCGGGAAAATTTAAAATAAATATTAATTTAATCTCTCACTGACCTTTTCACTACAACTGAATTTAACCACAAAGGCTCTTTGTATCACACATGTTTTCTACGGTAGCTATTTGTATACGATTTTGTAAACAGGAATTAAATCAGCGTGTGGGAAGCAGGCATGAGACACGAGCAAATATGCGGCAAAAGTTTAAAAAGTAAAGACACAGCTTTATTTTTAAAAATGTCGACCAACCTTTTTCTTTTTCCTGCCACTAGAGGCGCTACAAAAGTACTGGCATACAATTAACTCCTAATGAAGTTGTACTACTGACCTTTATACCATTTTATCAGCAATGAATTAACTCCTACTTTTCTCGCCTACAGATTTTCGACCTCGAGTGGGGAATTGAAAAAAAAAAAGAATTGTTTTTGTATTTTGAGTCTTATTTCCTTCAAGATAAGTACGTATCAATTGTTTTAACACGCGAACGATTAATCTTGATGGGGTTTATTGTAATCTTGTGGATCTGTATAAAAAATATGTAGATTTTTATATGGAGAAAAGCGTAGGTAGTGAAGAGAAGAAATAGGCTAAAAGAATGCTGCTGTCTATGTTTAATATTTTTATTTTGCATTAATGTATGCGAAGTACTATTTTCTATATATTTTTTTAGCTTTAGAATGTTGTTGTGTATAACGCATTTAGTCGCTCTCATTTTTTACTTTTTAAACATAAAGTTTTAAGATTAGCTACCATAAGGTACAATTAATCTACATCAAAGAAACTCCTAAATTATAGATCGCCATTACAAGGTGAGACCAATTCGTCGGGTCTTCTTTTGTCGCGAATGTTTTTTACAGATTCTAGCTTCTTTACGTAAAAAAAGGAATATTCATCAAAATTGACGCGGACGAAGTCGCAGGCAACATATTACCTATACATATATTATATGTACAAAAACCTTCTAGCTTCTTTGCGTTA
The DNA here is from genome assembly GCA_936450705.2 of Protodeltote pygarga. Classification (NCBI taxonomy): domain Eukaryota; kingdom Metazoa; phylum Arthropoda; class Insecta; order Lepidoptera; family Noctuidae; genus Protodeltote; species Protodeltote pygarga. The sequence goes on along the minus strand of OW388249.2, from coordinate 3,861,472 downwards.
AAAAAATAATATATTTCTATGGCGTAATCAAATTCCATGCAAACGAAATCATGGGCAACATCTATTATATATACACAAACCTTCTAGACACCAATATCCTGTTAGCAATCGCCTCATTTTTATATATAACACAAATTTCACCTGATCTGTATGCAGAGAGCGTCCCCACACCTGTCAATGTGTGCGTGTCACGTCACCGCGCGTCACAATACCCACGTCAAGAAGAAGTGCGCCTGCGTGTATTTTGTAATGAGTGTAACAGGTACTTTACCGTCGCTGTGTTTCTTAAAGATATACCTAATTAGAAAATGTATATTAATATATTTTTTAAATTTTATGCATGATAATAAAGTTCAAAATTTTAGTAGAAAGAAATAATGGATTATGAGCTTGATTTCAACCTGCGACTTACTAAAGCCCCCTAAATCACTCTGCAATTAAGATATTCTTACTTCTATATTAATACTCTTCTACATTCAACCGTCTCAGAAAAAATAGTCTAAATCTTCAAAGACAACCATCTTTGAAGATTTAGACTATTTTTTTGTAAATTCTAACTATTATTTTTAATATTTTGCTCACTGACGTCAGTATCTTAATTTTAATGTTTAATCATTGTTTCTGTAAGTACTTATTTTTTAAATTTAGTCCTTTAATTAATTCCTAACTAAACCTTTCAAATCAATAAACACGCGTACCTATTCAATTGTTTTCAACCATACGATAAAATTTTCATTCAACTCTTAATAAACACCATTGCACTTGTCTACGCAACTGTAATACGAAGTGTACAATCAAACACACAAGCGGTTCCCCGAAGTGTCAGAATTAGACTGTTTATATTCAAAGTGCATCGTTGCATCGATATCGAAAGGTCCTTCTCTTTGGCGGCCATTTTTGAAGTGGCAAAGTACTTCCTTAGTTCATACTGTTACCAGTTCTAAGAAAAGGTGATATATACCTGAAACAAATAAAAGGAAATTATTAACATTTTTAAATTTTAACTTAGATATATTTATATAGATATTTAATTGATGATATCGCTTTACTTTTTAATGTTATTGAGTTTGTGTAATCAGAATGAATAGCCTTCAGGATAAACCTCCGTGGTATTTGGTTTGCTATGTAATATTGTATTGTACTGATTAAAAAAAATAGAATCAAACTACACCTAACTATAAAAGAAAAAGTGATTTCCATTTAACAGGACAATGCTTCAAAATGGGATAAAAAGCTGAAGATTGATATTATAATAGTTGCTTAAACCTCAGTCAGATAAAAGATCTATACAAATAACTGTTCCAAATTCAAATTTACAATAAGACCGTTATCGTTTGTTTGTGACATTTTAAAATCGCTTCTAAATTTGATGTTTGTAAGCGTTTTATTACTGCATCAACATAACCACGGCAACAGCACTAAACAAATAAAAAATAATTACTTTTTAAAAATAATATAAGTTACAAATTACCACGAAAAGAAAGTACCGTAGATAATTAAAAATAAAATAAAAGAGACGTATCTATAAATACATCAACGTAACTAGAATGCTAATAAAAATAGAACTGAGTTGATAGTCATAAATCGTTCGTGTATCATTATGCAACGATGCATCATAACGAAATTATGCTCATGAATCGATCACGGGATACTTTCACCAAAATACAGGCACGAATTTGGTCGTTGATAACTTTGAAACATTATTAACATTTATAAAGCTGTCAATTAAAAACGAATAAATTACTAGGACGACTCGCGGAGTTTAAATCAAAATCAAAATATTTTTATTCATGTAGACCATTTTAGGCACTTATGAGTAGTCATAATTATAATATTATTATAAAAGTGACACTAGTTAAAAATACATATATTATATTATATGTGCTTAAAAGATAATATACGAACGGATGCTAGCATCCTATGCTGGGGTTGATCGAATAAGTTAAGTATGCCTCCTGCATATAAAATATGCGCATTATCTTAGAGTTGGAGAAATGATACCAATACCTAGGAAGAACGTCAAGGGAAACATGACAAAATAAATAATTTTCCCAAGTCCCTTCCTGTAAATGCATCAAAATCGACGCATCGTCTATAAACCAGCCAATTTAAGATAAACAGCTTATCTCACACCCGAAAACAGTAATCAGGTATAATCTCGAACTAACCACTTATTTTTTCTCATAATGGTTTCCATCACACGTCATGCGTACCTATCCAATGATTTATTAAGGCTTTTATCAATCAATTATGTATTTTACACTTATCAGAATAGGGCTCTGAATCAATTGCAGTATTTCCGATTAGATGTGTTAGAATAATAGGTTGATAAGTTTGATGTGTGAGATCAATCGAGCCGTGAAAGCTGGTTCGATTTCATTTGTGTTTTTTTAAATAATTTCTTTCAACAAATCTTCGATACAAGAATAATTTCATGTCTTTATTTCAAAAGTAAAATCATTTTTATTAAAAAAATTAATGTATATTGTTTAAAAAATCTTTTAAAATGTTAAGCCTTTTACTCCTATTCGATTATACATCATCAATCTTAACGTCATTTCATTTTACGATTTAAATCAATTCGTTCAAAAGCTACATCAACGAAATCCTACAATACTGTCACAACTCAAAAAAGTACTTTCTTTCACAAGCCCCAAATATATCTAACAATAGTATAATCGTTCCGAATCATTTCCACTATAGTCACGTCGAATCATGACTCGAGTTTAGTTCCGGCGACCACTTCCTTCGTGTTATTTAATATGCTATTGATATAATAAATGATCACTAAAATGATACAAAACTAAGCGTGTATGATCTTAAAGTAAACACAGCTATTGTTTATTATATCATCCGTACCTATATGCATCAATTATTACATATACATTACACATATACATTACACATAATATTGTACACACATCACACACACATTACACATATACTACATTATAGATCAATTATTTCTTAAAACTAAATTTCCTTTTACGTGGCTTTTATTTTATCCAAAATATCTTATAATAAGTATAATTAAATATATACTTTATACTTATAAGATAAGTATTTATCTAAGTTTGGAGAAATGAGATAGGAAAAAACTATTTGTATAGTTAAGGGATATAATTATGGATATATACTTGAAAAAGTTTTGCCAACATATTTTTTGGTGATTAACCAAGATGTCGTCGGTTTATGTAGGTATCGTTAGCAGTTGCCTTGGCACAGTCCACTAACAAATTATGTTTTTCTAGTCTTACAGACTACAGGATAATGGAAAGGACATGCAGATAATGCATGGAGTTGGAGTAGTGTTTATATCTTTCTTAAAACTTATTTTTGTATCCACATTTCACGCTTAATATTTACTGCATTGTTAGATATTCATATTATTAATAAAACATCAGCGCATGTCACTGACGTAAGTCCCGACAGTATGGCCAGACAACCAGACAACTAATCCCTCACTGACAAATCGGCCGCCGGCTCAAAGCCGATTAATAAATCATTTTGAGCAGTTTTGGGTATGAAAAAGAAAATAGAATAACCATTTTGTCTATACAAACACTCCTTTTATGATTTTACATTCTTCTTCTACTCAGTAAACGGAAATTACTTAAATTAATGTTTGTGCTAATTGTGTTTTATATGGAATGTATTATTTTTTTACAATAGTGCATTTTTCTAGTAAAAATATAATTGAAAACTATTATTTAGAATGTAGGTACACCTACAGTTCATGTGTTTTTATGAAATGTATGATACTTTATTATGTTTTAATAGAGTTTTTTTACTTAATTAAATGAACTAATTACATCGGTCTCTACATTTAATTCTATAGATATTTCGTTAGAGAAGAACTAATTTGAAAAACAAAAACGAAAGGATTTATTTCTTCGTACATTTTGATCGACGTGACTTAACCACCATAAGCCATAATTTTGTAACATAATGTCATAAGTCAATAATGTTATGTCACAGTGATTCACAGACACAATTAGGTACAGTCACGAATTGCGCAAGGATGTATCTTTCACCTGTACATGCAGCTCTTAATGACTGTACACTGTAGTACTAAAGAGGTACAGTTGATATTTAAATGTGATTTATGTAAGGTTAGTACAGTCAAACACAGTCGTTGATATTTAGAGGATAAATAATGTGGGTAGTTTGGCCTGTGATTTAATAGTGTAAGAAGCTTGGTACTTACAGAAGTGAAAAAAAGGCTTATAAGCTCATTAATAAAATGATTGATGTAGTTTGCTATGTTTTACGGTCTAGTTTAGGATTATCTAGGTACATCATCTTTGATCGATGCTCCTGTCTATTTACATAGGTTTTGTCAATGGGTAAAAAGTATCGATATTGTTGTATTCTTCAAATTATAATATTATATTGAATTTATTTATGTTTGTAGTTTGCAGAAGTGGTTCTTAAAAGAACGTTCATGACAAATCACGCGTTTCCAAACGATTGTGAACATTGGAAGACCATTACAATTTTGTGCATTCAAAAATGTTTACTGACACAATGGCTTTCTAAGGATGAAAGTGTCGACACAAATCGTACACGAACGTTTCGACACGATGTTAAGTTGTGAACTTCAATTCGTTTGATAAGATTCTGTCGTGATGTCGCGTCATTTTGTGTGATTTTTTGTCGGTAACCAGGTCGAAATTCGTCTCAATGTGCAATGCTAGAATTGTGTTTTTTTTTATATTGTAAACGTTTTTTGTTAAGAGTTTTTGTCAATTCCATGATGTAGTTCCTAGTGTCCAATATCTGGGTAAATATTAATAGATTAGATTGTCATGGTAAGCTATTTGATGGATAAGATAAGTCATCGTCTTAAGTTTTTGGCTCAGGACAAATTTGTGACAAATTTCAATGGCTGAATTTATGACCATTCTATAGACGACTAACAAGGCATAAGTCTCAAATAGTTTTTTAATTACAATTTAATCTGTATCCCTATGATACGCATGTTGAAAATTCCCTCCACTTAAATTAACAATAAAATAGTAATTACTTCTCAGATATTTTTAGACTTTCTTGAATAGGTACATGTAATTGAAACCATTATGAACTTTATGTTTTCATTATTAAAGTTTACAATTACTTGTACATGATCGTTACGGTTAGCGCGCCCATACAACACGACATTTGTGTTTAGAAGTAAATTTCTCTGCATCTCTCTTGCTTTCCAAGTTGAATAACCCGCGTATCATAATTACGTCAATATGAATAATGTATTAAGTATATTATTATTATTTTTATATTCATGTTATGTCATTATTATGTGCGATTTCACCGACAAAGAAGTATTTTAATTTGTTTTTAAATGTGCTGAATTACTTTTTTGGAGTACATTTATACGCATAAGTGTCCGGCGACCTGAATAGCTTGCTGGCGGAGACATACTGCCACAAAATAGTTAGGTACAGAAGGCCAGTGTAATACCAAACGCTATAATGGGCGCATATTAAACTACTTTCGGCGATCATAAATTAGGTTCATGCAACATTTGACACTTGTGCTCTGTCTCCTTGAGGTCCGAGCAAGCTTGTTTCAGGCGCGTAATAGTTAAGAATAGTAGGCCGGAAGACCGGCTCAAAACAGTCGGCCTACTGCTGCATTTTACCTCTCAGATTCTAGATTCGATGCGTATTTTGTATGTTTGTCCGCCGATTCCTCCTTGATTTGTGGGGTGATTTGAATACAATTAGTGATGCGCCGAGAGAGAATTCTCTCAGGGAGAATGTTTTCTGACCGAGAATATTCTGCAATATTGCAGAAAAATTTTTTGGACGGAGAATATCCTCCGAACAAGGAGAATTGAAAGGGATTATAAGGCACAAATTTCTAAAGGGATATTGGAAGGAAATAGGGTGTAATGTAAAATAGGAAAGGCTTAAAAAGGAGGGATTTTGGAAAGATAGGGAAGTTTATACTTCCGACTTCTGTCCGTCTTTTTCTCTTGTTCATCTTTGAAGATACAGAACTGAACTCATCGGATGATAGCAAACCTCTCGTAACAACTAATTTGACTTTATTTGTAGATATGTGATGACCGTCTTTTAAAAAAGTCTTGACCTTGTGTTTAGCAAATTCCAACTTATTTATTATTATTCAAAATCGTCTCCACCAAGTATGGATGTGTGTATTTTTTTTATTTTGAAAAGCCTTTGAAAGCCAAATAAATAAAAATCGTTGCAAAGTTTATCATCTGTGTTCTGGCGAGCCGCGTTAATTTACTCTAGATTGACAATTATTATATAAGTATATAATCTGTATAAGCTAAATCGGACCACAGTTCATCTCAAGTAATCTAAACTCATCTGTTGAGTAGGTCAAGGCGGTTATCGTACCTCACAGATCTGAAACCACAGTTCAACCTAAGATATGTAGGACGCCTAAATATGTATACCTATATCTATTCTCACGCCTATATATACTTTTAGTATATTGCAATCGCTTTGACTTTTCATTTTGATTAATTGGTAATTAATTCATTATTTAGTTATAATTAATGAATACTAAAATTAAAAATTATTAGTTCAAGTACAACTGACATATTTTTGTTATTTTGCAACGTTTTTTTTTTCTCACACTTAAAACGGATATAATATTATGTATTTTTCAGAAACCGGACATAGACTGTTACGAAAGAAACACTGACATTTAGAAGTCATAATAATTTATGAATCTCAATTTGTTATACGACTTCTGAGATAAAGCAACAAAATTTTATTGAATTTTGTAAAAAAAACTAAGAAATATTTTCTTAAACTCAGACTTCTTTTGTTTTAAAATAAACCTATTGAATAATTAATTTTTCTAACACGGATCACGCTATAAAAGCGTGTTAAGTCTAACACGGAACTTGTCACAAATTCATTGACAGCCAATATTGGCTCCAATATTGATACCAATTATAAAAAATAAACCATATCACACCCAACCAATAAATGAATCAAACATTGGTTCCAATAATGCTAATTATTAAAAAATCCGATAGTAGCATTTTTGCTGGCAACCAGAGGCCGCGGCAAAGGTCATCAGGTGATGCCAAATTAAGAATAAACGAGTTCTCCAAATGTCACAAACGTAGACGTTCGATGAAATTGAGTGTCGAACCGTACCAGCGAGTGGAACCTAGCAACTATTTTATTTTTAAATTGAGAACTTTTTATGCTTAAATATTATTTTATAGACTGCCAGGATGCTCAGATAAAAATAAAATTAATGAAATAAGCATGTGGGCTAAAAAGAATTCACAGAAGTCACTCCCCCAAAACTTTCATTGTTAATGTTTAACGTCTCCATTTTACAAAAAAAAAACTTTTAGGAAATGACATTCCATGGCTTTTAATTTTTAACACTGTTCTATATTTATATAAATAAAGTACATTTTTAGCTATACTTTAAAATAAATTTAAGCCAGAAAACACTGGTGTGGCATCGGAATTTATATGACATAATTAATTACATCAAATCAAATGCAGTCATACGAAAGGAATTTTATATTAAATTGACATTTGAAACGATTGAAAATGATATAATTATTTTATTTTCTTATGCTCTTTACCTACAATGCAATGTTCAAAGAATAAGAAATAATTTATTGAAAAGAAGTTATGTAATATGTAAATGTTTTTATAAGATGTTTGACGTTTACATGTTTTGCTATCACCATTTATCGTGTATATAATTATGGATTCACTATTTTATTAAATGTAATTTTACATTTTTATCTAAATCTCCATAATTAAGAGATGGTTATGCTACTCGAATCTCTATGTAATAATTAGAAAGGAAACAAATATCTAACTATAATTTACATGACAACTCTTTCATTAATTAAGACGACTTTTACAAATTATTTTTCTAATCAAAGCATTATTTTCTTACAATATTTATAATTCTTATTCATAACCAAATGCTTGTCCCAAAAGACGATTCCAAAATTAAAAAGTGCCCGAAGGCAACTTTAAAATCAAAAACAGATAATCACTTTCTTTCTAATTAATAAAGGTAACCGGTTTTTAGGTAATGTGAGCTCAAATTACACATTTGATTAATTACAAATGAATAGATGTTACGTATCGATATTTTGGGATTATTTTTTAATTAAATTTTGATATCGATACTGGCAACTTCGGTAGTTGGATAGCTTTAAAAGTAGTCGTGGAAAGTGTAATGTTTCAAATGAATGGTGGCATTTTAATCTGGTCTGATTGGTCATTTAACATGCTTGATTGATTGCTTCTTGTGGTCAAAAGCCTGGGTAAGGTTTTTACCCTGGGTAAACAAAGTAAAGTGCATTGGGGTAATTACGAATTATGGAGATATTCCCAAGAGCAAGTGTATGTATGTATGCGGCTACCGGGCGCGTGGCGTCGCAAACCTCAAGAACGAAATTTTTAAAAACAATAATTAAAATAATTTCAATAAAATATATTCACGTATTAATATTAATTAATAATATATATAAATACAATACAATTTAAGAAAGTAGAAAGCAACATTTCTATCAGATTTAAGTGTGTCCCCAGCTCTATTCAAACTTTATACTTACTCTACTTTGTGTAAAGACTAAAGTTTGTTTTAGAAATTATGAGTAAAGTCATAATGTATGACGTAAAAGTCAAGATATGACAATAAAATGATGCATCTAGTACAACTTTCAACGTCAAGCAATTAACGAACTAGATCCGAATTTTAAACAACATTTTTATTAAACTTATCTTGTATTATCGTGTATAATTAATTCATGCTAATTTATAAGTGTTTAAAATACAATAAAAATTTTACAAATTCCGTGTCCATTCATTGACCACGTGAACTTAGTTTGATTAAGATAATAATTCTAATAGTTCGAGTAATTCGGACTTAGCGTCAGATTATAATATAATTATGATATATTTATTACTTACACTCACAAGTGAATTGTAGGGAATAACGAGTTATTTTATTATCAATGTAGGTATAATGTTAACTTTTAAGGATTTAAATAATAAATAGTTTGGGTTTAGGTACTTATATTTTGGGTAAATAAATTATACTCGACTCATAAATTTTTGCATGCCTATCAAATGAAATGTGGACATTTAAAAAAAATACTTGTGTTCCAAAATTACTTGTTTTGTTACATTTAAATATCGATTCTTATGACGCAGCTAATGAGAACAAAAGAGTCTTTTTACACACTATAGTATTTTAAACCTCTTTTTAATTAACAGACATAGGCGAAAATAAAATAATTAGGTTCTAGGGATTCCTCTTCCTTTCTTCCTCATTATAAACATTATAATCACAAACCCAACCTTATTTAAAATTACGTCACAAACATTTTTATCTACAACGTTATTACGTCAAAGAAATTTATTGTTTCAAAAGTGTCTTTTGTTAAAATTCCAGTAGGCATAATATTAATATTCAAAAATGTCGCAATTTCAATTCGAAGGCTGTTTGTGCTTGATGCTCCAAACAAGGACAGGTTTGAGATCCGGCTTTTAATTTTAAAAAGTATCTTCTTTAAGTAAGTGATTTTGAGTAAGTGATTTATAGTAAGTATGATATAATTTATATAATGATTATGTTTTATATTTTCCTGAATATAAAAAAGGTCTAGATACATTTTAGACTAGTCTAGTGATTACGTCAATATTCAAATTTATTCTAGTATTTTAAATTAAAAAATGCTATTTCTATTACACTTTTAAATCGGTGTTCGTTTTTGTGTTTTATTACAAATTTATATTAAAATATTATACTATAGATATTACCTGCGGCTAAAGACCCTTACCCTTAGTTTAAATTTTTTTCGGGATAAAAAAAATACTTTCACATTATGATATTGTAATGTAAAAAAAATTCAACAAAATAACCGGTATTAACCGACTCTAAACAATTATAAAGCTAAAAATAACACAAAAACGTTTTGAAGTCAGTGTCAAGCCAAGTGGCTTCCAGATTTCTTATTTTAAGCCGACATTAAAAAAAATACACATGGAATTGAGGACCTCGTCCTTTTTTGAAGATTCAATCAAATTTTACTCTATTTAGACACCGAGTTCTAAATAGTCTAAGTAATTCTCACATTTCATTGTCATACAAGTCGTATTACTAAAACAAATGAAGCGTAGATTTTAGCAAGCATACGTTACTCCGTTCAATTCCGTTGCAAGAATCAGTCAAACATGTTCAAGACCATTTCAGTTGTTTCCGATTTTATTCCTAGGTCATAAAGGTAATAGTAGAATTGTATTATAGTTAGGAAGTGTTTCAGTTCTATGCTAGTCTGATGTGATAATGTATCATGATTTTCAATTTTCGTCACAATTTACATGATGATAAATTACCTTTTTTTGTGTTTTTTATGCGATCTAAATAAAATGGGATATAGAGAGATAAATGAATAGGTGTTCTATAAAATAATGCCCTTTTTGGTATTTGACGCGCGATGGCCAATGTATTTTTCGAATTTTATAAAAAAAATTACATTGCGAGCACCATTTAAAAAAAAAATCAGTGTGAGTTTTTTTGTTATAGTTTTTATTAACCTACTTCTAAAAGGAGGTGCAAAGCCAAGTGGTTCCAGGCCTAGCTTCCATTAAACAATCCATTCCTAAATCTTTGCACTGACTCCAAAATGTAAGTTTACTTTAGGTTGTAAGATTACATTAGATTTTGTCTTACCTTACTTAGGTGTTTGATAGGTTAAACAATAAGTTCGGATTTTAGAATATGCCTCATTGTTATTTTTAAGAAATGTTACTCCTAAGCAAAGGTAATACAATTTCTTAATTATGATTGTAATTAAGTGACTCTTGTAATTATCTAATTATCAAATAAATGATGTAATTTATGTAACCGGAAATATTTCTATTATTGAATGAATTGAATAAAATCAATCACATTATTACAATTAAAACAATAATGTAAACAGAATCCTTGTTTGTTAAACCTTTCCTTTCTCATTAACTATACAACATCGGCCAGTGACCATGTGGTTCCGATACAATTGATTACAATACTATTTTAATTAGAATCTTAATGCTTCCCGCTATTTAACAACAGTAGCAACCAACCAAACTATTAATTTGTTTCTACGATTGGAGTATCTTTTATGACTGTATCTATCGGTTTTGTATTTACATTGTCTATAATTGGAATTTTATGTAGGTATGTTTAAATAAGATATATCCACGGCAACATTTTTTTAAAAATCATGTTTTTAAAGGTGTATCAAAAGGTATGCCTACAATTGTGTTAAAAAGGAAAAATAAGTAACATATTTTCCAATAATGGCAAGTTTATTATAAGGTGTATTTAAACTAGCGCTTCTCCTTCCTTAGTGCATCTCTATGGCTCGTATACAAGGCAAGGTATACTCGTATATGCTTTAAATTTCAAGTCTCTAGGTCCATCGGTTTAGGCTGAGCGTTGTCTGTCAGTCAGTTAGACACGCTACTGTTTTATAAATATAGATATAATATGTATATTGCCATTGTGTCTGCAAATAGACAACTCAGGCGATAAGTGCCTAAAAAATATCATAACATCAAGATTTCAATATCTCAACATTGTCTGTAATATAAGTTCATAAAACAGCGGTCAGTGTTTGCTCAACATCTAAATATTTTTATTTGACATTTGACACATTGATATTGCGCTTTTAACGCTCAGCCATCGTCGTCAAACATCGGCAAATGTCGTCAGTGTGCATTTTCGCAAGCAGGCGGGCGCGTGCGACGCTAATTATAATGGCGAAAGCAAACAGGTGCCTTCTGTGTGTTTTATTCATTTATATAGAGTCGCTAGTCTCATCTATTTTTGAATCTTAAGAAAATTTAAAGGGTTTCTATAGTTTTATGTGTGTTTAAAATATTATTTTGTAAAGGTGTCAAAATCTTTTGCATTTTGCTTTTACAATTTTTTCTGCATAAACTCACGCGTGAATTCCCCAGAGGAATCATACATTAGTTATATTCAAAACAGATCTTTTTAAAACTTAATAAAATTTTTAAGTCAAATCAAATATCTTAAACATCAAAATTAAATTTAAAATCTCAAGACATAAGACATAAGACATTTATTTGCCAAGAATATGGTACAAAAGTTGTTACAAAATATTTAGATCCACACATTCGCCTTTAAAAGGCATGCAAATATTGTACTAGGTACAACAAATAAAATAATATAAACTATAATATGTAATAACCAATCTTATTATGTAGGATTAAATTTTTTAACTATTTATTCTAATAAGTAGTGCTTATAATTATAAACTTTTATTTTAATAAATAACAAATTCAACAAATTCTTATCAATTTTTGGAAATCATGACACAAGTGTATACATATTTATTAGTGTACATAGTACATTCTCATAAAGTTGTACACAAGTGTATAGGTGAATATAACTTTTTCTTAATCGTTCTCTCAAACTAAGGTCAAAGCATAAACGATATGGTAATAATATATGATAAAAAATATTTAATATAGTTAGTTCAGTGCACGCAAAACTATCAATCAGTACCTAGTTACTTACAAAGCAAAATAAATAACTTAATTGATTTCATCTACAACGAAAAATTTACCTAACAAACACGCAACACAGTTCATTGGTTTCTACTATTTTTAGTACATCAATCTGAAATGTGATAAGATTGAATTTTGCATGGCAAATATTTTTCATATCCTACCGGAACGCGTTTCTAGCGAATCGGAAAAGATAATAGTTTTAACAGATATAATGTTCTTCCGTCGGCCTTAATAACTCGTATTCGGAAATACAAGTAAAACAATGCATGTTTAGTAGCTCTGAAATAAAATGTAGTATTTTGTTTAAACAAATACCGCACATACTTTGTTTAATTGCTAAATAACGAGGTAATTTATAGTTTGCGTTACAGAAATGTATGTTAAAATGTGAGTTATTAACATTTTTATTTGAATTGTTAATTAGCTATCTTTAACTTTGGTGTGATGTAATTTTATTTATGGTTAACAAAATGATGACTCTTGGTGTAGTGGTTAAACGATTCGCCTTCGCTTGGTTTCGCAGGTTCGAGGCACGGTACTGTATGTTTAACCAAATGTTTGTGATAATTTAATTCATAGAAAAAAGGATGCTTATTATTTAATAAAAGTATTAGAATTTAATATATTTTTTTATTAATTTCAATAATTTAAAGGTGTATTAGGTTTACCTTCTTTCACGGTTCAACACGGAGAAAATAAATAACATGATTTTTTTAGTCTATAAACTGGAAAATGACATTGGCTACTTTTAATGTCGAAAAATCAGAAGGATAAGATATATAAATAACACGACACTGGCGTAAATTGCTGAAGTCATCAGCAGATTGCCATAAACAAGAAAAAAATGATATATAAATACGCATATAGATACGAACATGAAAATTAAAACATTATAAAACTAACAATTTAAAAATGACTCCTATACCTATCCTAACCGCTAACACGTTATAACTTATATCAATTGGTGCCAGTATACCGTCACTAAAATTTACCTCAATTCATAAAACAACAGAATGTTTCAACGCATGTAAACATTCTTGAACGAATGAACAATCAATGCATTGACATAAACTAACAGTAACTGATCTATGACGACTGTTTCACATCGCTACCGTACACATACACACATATATATTCACACATACACATTATAATGTGTGTTCTTTCATACACACATGTGATCACGTTACACAACCTGACGACCTGTCATTGTTGAAGTCAACAATATAGCACAAGGGTAGGGTTGACAGTATCAATTTTGTGTTGAGAATTATGATTAGTTTTGATTTGTATGGAAAAATAACTTTAAAATTCTTAAATGCGTATTTTTGTTTCTTATTTTAAAAGTATGTTGCAAATAGAAAATGTTGATTATTTGTTATTAAGACATAATACAAATGAAAGATCTTTTGTGTAGCTGTTTGCAAAAAAAAACAAAAAGTATTTTTTAACTCTTAAGTAACGCTTAACGAGAAACCGTGAAAAAGAAATATATTAACAAAATATCACAACACAACAAGCCACAATAAAAAAGCCATTTAACAAACTTCTATCACAGTAACAATTACAAAATTTCTTCGTTCGACAACCCTAAATAGTAACGTTATTTGTTAATCGATAACAAAGCGGTAAACCGGACCATTAGTTCTTTTGTAAGCTATGAAAATGTATATTGGACTATCTACCATTGATTGGGTCAATTTAGTCCAAAAAAAGTTACATGTCGAAATGTTTTTTTGACTGGGAGCGGTGCGTGAGACCACTGTTTTGTGACTTGTTGAATTATTTGATGACACAAATTTCGCATTAAGCGTGTTAAAGCAAAGTGCATGAACATGTTTCGACAACTCTGTTTGTTTAAAACTTTTTTTTGTGATTGTCGACATTATAAAACGCTTTTAGTGGAATATGTTTTTTTAATAAAACTCTGACTTTATTGTTTCTTTTTCTTTTTTGATTTTCAAAAAGAGACATATGTTTGATAAATCAACTAAACGTAAAGATATTATTTTATTTATTAATTTTTATTTTAAAGCCGAGCATTGCGGTAAAAAACTTTTTCACAATATTCCTAAAATTAATAAGTAATGTTTAAATTTAATGTAAAATTAATTATTATTACCAAATTATGGCAATAAATAGTAATGTAAAAGCAAATTATTTAATAGAATTAATACTGGCAAGGGTAAAACAGTATCTTAAATGTTTTTAATTAAGTGCTAATTATTGTTAATATTATTATTTAAACCATTATTACTATTAAGTTAATTTATTATTCTGATGTAAAGTTCAAATAAATCTATAAACTATACATGACATAATCACTAAAGTTTCTTAAGATCTGTCGTAACATTTTGGACAACCTTGACGAACTAACGTACACGCATATATTAGTATATTGATTAGCATACACCTGAACTTATGCAAACTTAAAATTAATAAGTTTTTAATAATTATTTCCTATGTTATTAAGTTAAAAGAACCTTCATTCGATATTTTTTTTTGTGCAATATTATTACATTTTATTGTTTTATTGTAGCATTTGTAAACGCGAAAATTTTAATGGTTGTTAGTAGTTTTAATACTACAGTATGTATAATTATAAAAAATAACATTTTTTTAAACTAAAGATTTTTTTAAACTAAAATTCTTTACGTCATATTAAACTATCTAAATTATAACAGTGTTTGTTTGTCAAAGAAAAGCCTACTTGGAATTCTTTGAATTGACCTAGCTATACTAAACTTGGCTCACATTTAATTTTCCTTATAGGTACAGGTTGCATCATTTAACATCTACATAAGCAGAGTTAAAGTGACATTTATTTGTAGAGTATTTAAATAAAAATGTGCATTTTTAATATAATATATGCAATATGCGTGCAATGAGACCTATGTCCAGCAGTGGACTGCTATAGGTTGATGATTCATTGTAAACGAAACTGTAACTTGTACTAAACTGTAACTGTAACTTACGTAATTGTTTTATGACTTTGTATAGTTTTAATATATTTATGTTTAATTTACTGTATCAAAAACATAAGTTCATTAAGGAATTTTTCACACCGATTAAAACATTACATAATATGTTAAGGCCATCTGAAACTTGTGATATTTCATTTTTTTTGAGTGGTTTAACTTTAAAGTTTAACTTGTTTAAAGCAATTAGTTGTAGACATATTTATCCTTTAGTTTATTTAATTTAAAACCTACATGTCAGCATTTTAGGACCAGCTCTACCACGACTAAATTCTAAATGGCTGGCCATAAAACTTGGGTGACCTCTAAATCCTGTCTGTACCGAAAAAAGGAAAATTGGCTGGAGTGTTTTTTTTAAAATTATGTACTAATTCTGCGTTTTAGACATTCAGATTATATAATAATTATCCGATTTTAATTAATTAAAATATTTTAATAATTACTTTAAAAAATTATGTTCTATTTAATGTACAAGGGAAAAATCTTTTGTCAATAACCACACGCAAGTGGTATTAAATACAAGAGTATGATAGGATTGCGTGCGGCTTCGAGAAAACGCAATGAACGCGCAACTCAGACGCAGCGCTACACTTTCGTAGCTCTGCGCTACGCATGCTCATGCGCATACAAAAGATATCAACGAGCGACTTTAATTCGTGTATTTTTGCATTTTCCTATGTATTTGCCTAGCCTTATTTTATTTCCGGAACCTAGATTATGTATAGCAATTTTTCCTACTAAAAGACCTGCAGTAGGTGCTAAGAAACTATTTCGAAATGGGTTCCGCGCGAAACGAGACGACATTGTGTAACACACCAAACTGCGAACAATTACGCGACGTCTGATTAAAATAAGCAAAAAAAGCACTCACCGCTTGCAAAAACTGTTTGGTTACAAGTGAAAGTCGCACCCGTAGACGCGACTAGAGCAGGTTATAATCACTTTATTGGCACACAACACTGATTGAATCACTTTTGGGGGCATAGATGCACTTTTTTTGGGGTCTAGGGTTAAAGTTCGTTGGTCCTTGGGTTTGAAGTTGCCGCGTTTGTGCGCGGTACAGCGCGGGCGCACGGGTCGGCTGGCGGCAAGAGACTGCGCGCGCAGCTCCCACCATCGCCGCCCGAAATACTAATCACCTTGCTATCGAGACTGTGATTGAGACTCAAGTGATAAGAGATGGCGTTAGATAGGTAAGACGTTTTACTGCGTTTTACGCATTTCGTCCAAGATTTTTTTTTATATTTAAAAGCACTTTTATACACATGCACACTTTTATAGTTAATAGTGTGCAGTTATTTAAGTAGTACAGTATGAGTTAAAATATTTTATAGATTAGGTAGATTTTAAGTGGAAAATGATTTTTTTTAAATATGAATATTTCAATTGCTATTTAAAATTAGCTGTTAAAAAAAAGTATAAGATAAAAAATAATTATTTATAGACAGATCTTCCAAACCCTTACTAAAACTATTTTTCTCACTCACTCATTTTTTTTTAATTTAAGTTTTTAATCTTTTTTAAAACTATATCGAGAAACACTGTCGAAAATCTCTAGAAGCAAATATCCGTTGCCAACGTACACGTAAAAAGGACATCAGACGCTCTAGTAAAAAAAGTATTAAGTTTCTTAAGGATCTCTTAAATCTTGTACCACACAACATACAAGGTGAGACGGATCTAGATACAGCGTGTCATTTCTTCCATAACTTAGCAAAGGCCACAAATGACCCATCTAAGGTCGAGGGGTTGGATATTCGTGACGTCACACACACCGATGCCGCTGCATCATCGATTGAAAAATAAAATTAGGGTGACCTTGATGTAAAGGAACTTGTCTTACGATGTTTGTTTGTTTCAAAATGTTAACATTTTCTTGATAAATATTTTTCAGGGTTGAAAGTTTTTGTTAGTAATGTTTTTTTTTATGTAGGTACTATCTCATCACCAATCAGTTTAGGTTTTCATAATAATAATTTGCAGTATTATCAATATTCTGAGGCTTAGCTTCAGTGATTCAGTTTTTTTTTTCAGGATAAAAAGTCGTCTGCTCCTATTTTGCTGCATGACATAAAACACAAACAACCAAACGCATTATACATATTATATATATAAGATAAGAGATATAGAAGATAAGAGATATTATTATAGAATGCAATAAATATTATAGAATTCTGTTCTTCATTCGCAGTGGAGAATTATAAAGCTTATTGCCCACTATACCGCATAGTCACAGTATTTGTGGTGGACTTTCTTTATTTATCGTATGGTTGATGAACAACCTAAAGTTAAAGTATAAATTTAAACTGCCCATAGGTCTCTGACACGGCTTTACACACCGTTCAAAAATCTTTTGAGAGTGCTGGTTTTAGCAAATTATAATTAATTTCTAATACTCACATGATTTCGAAAAATCAGAGGTACGTGCCTTGATTTCAAACCTACAACTTGGCAGTACAACGGTCATACCACTAGGCTATCATTCGGTTTTCAAAATTGCATATAAATTTCACCATCCACCATCCAAGAGATATATAATAACCGTGGCGTCATCAGCTCCAGCCTCCAATGCATCCGTCATCGAAAACGATTACCGAACAGTCATATGGAATCTGGGCTTAATTTCGTGGCCTTGAAGAAAGCTACACAGTCATATTCTTTAGAAGCCGACCCCGATTTCTAAGGAAATATATTGATAATGACATTGAAATAATGTGGAGAGATGTCGTAGTAGGATGTTTAACATAGAGGTAGGTGTGGGTCAGCCGCGTTGAAGTGACGCGTGGTCAAACATTTTTGGCAATTGATTTTGTATATTTATAGTACTTAGACTAGTATTTTCTCCTGTGTCGTGAATGCAGTTACATGAGATAAATCGTATTGTATAATTACATAATGCACACATACTCAAATATCTGTCGATCACACATATATTCTATGAGTAGGAATCATAGTCGTGAAACCAAGCGTAGAATAACTTGCTATTTTGTTATATTGATACGTCAATCTTGTCGCCAAAAACGTATTCCAAGAATTTCTAACAAGTGTTGTGTATCTTCGCCATGTTAATCTTGATCTTATCTACAATAAAAGTAGAGTAACAAGAACTTTAACGGATCGCCAGCTCCAATATATTGAGGAATCAATTTTGCAACAATTTGTTCATGCAAGCATAAAACACAATAAAGAGAGACAAATGATGGACAAATGTCAGACTTTCTAAATATAGTTTGACATTTAGCAAACAAATTATCTGAAAGAAATTAAGCTAAATAAATAACAACCTAAAAAAAAAATTTTTAATGTATTCTTGCTAACTATACAGGAAATATTATAGTGTACAAGTGTGTGCCCAAACATTAGCGCACTCTCTCCTCACTCGAGTCCGATGAGACGTCATTACGACATGGTCCCGGCCAAAGAGAGATGAGGTTAGCCCTTAAAGTCAAAAGAATTAAGAAACGGTAGCTTAATTATTTCACTGATGCAGCGATAAAATTATGAAAATTGGGTTGTTATGCCAATTTTTTGCCATTTATAGTTAAAAATATTTGTATATTATTAAATACTTTATATACCTACAATATTACTAAGACTTTACTTATGGATTGATTTCGGAAATGCCCGACTAGTTTCGGACCCAAACGGAGTCCATTTTCAAGAGCGAGTGTAGTCGCGGCGGCGGAGTCGCGGACCTCACTGCTGCGCCGCCACTCGCGCCTAGCGCTCCGTCTGTCTCCTTAATAATATATTGGTATGACTAACGAAAGTTATTATTCTAAAAATATTTATGAATCAAATCTGTAAGAAATCCGCAAATCCGGTAAGCTATTTTCAGACGTTAAAGGTCATTATCACTTTTCCCCTCATAGAAATCCAATCCAAGATCTCGTGTTCAGAAGTCACGCTTATCATATAAAAAAAATATCTCCTCGTGTCATTGTTTTGAGAAACAATTAAAATACCATGTAATGTCAAGGTACACCTGTCATTGGGTAACAGTATGACAGATTAATTTATCCAATCGTGATCTTAATGCACCTTGAATCTTTAACCCTTAATTTGATAATGTTCACTGTGATAAACATTAAAATAAAAAAAATATTGAGCAAAAGTTTTCTACTTCTCATCCGATTTTATTTTACGTAAAGCAAGATTAAAGTATATTCTATATTATAAAAAATATTGCTACTACTGGAAACACTATTTACTTGTCATTATCGAGACGAGGTATAGGCACGACGCGGGCGCACAATTCTTCGAAAAGTAAATATTATATTTTACATGCTTTACATAACTATCCTAACTTATTCATTCTTTTAATTTACTAAACAATGTTCCTAATTTGCTTTTGTGTGTGTTTTGCGCATTATTATGACTTTTTAGTTACTTCTTTTTATCGGCAAACTTGTTTGTTCATCACAGTAAACATTGCCAAATACTCGAACAAGTATTCTCAATTTCATATGTTCATTATGATGAACCTTGCCAAATTAGGTATAACGTTTATTAACAAACTAGCTGCCCGACAGGACTTGGTACGCGTGATTATCCTACCTCTAGCCTATTCTACCTCACCCTACTTTACCCCTACCCTACCCTACTCTACCCCTACCCAACCCTACGCTATCCTACCGTACCCTACCCTACAATACCTCTAGCCTTACACTACCCTACTCCTATTCTACCCTGCCCTAACCTACCCTACCCTACACTATTCTACCTCTACCCCTACCCTACCCTACAATTTTATTGGAAAATTAAATAGTCGTTTTTGTTTTGTATTAATGTTTCTCACCATTTAAACCTCCCCGGAACTGTCACAAATATTTCAAAATCAAAATAAGCCAAATCAGTCCAGCCATTCTCGAGCTTTAGCGAGACAAACGAACAGCAAATCATTTTTATGTATTTATACATGTAGATAGTATGCTTGCATGTGGTGGGTTTTTATTTAGCTTGTGTATTGTTTTCTGCCTGTTTATAGCATAAATTACAAGGTCACATGGATAGAATATCACCACTTGTTCCTGTCGAGCACGTACCTTCCGACACTAGTCACAAATCCGATACTAACAGTGACAATGAACTACTGCCACCTTCTCCAAGCCTTGTTTTATCTTTTGCGACTTCCATAAATTCCTTCTCATAGCTATAGATAGGTAAAGATGTAAACCTAAAATCAGCCAGGCCTACTAGCCCAATAAGCTACGATAATACAAGACATTATCCTAGCACAAACGAAGACGGGTCGACGCAAATTTTGCCATAAAAATACAACTACGTAATATAGAGGCAGTAGTATTATCGTTTTTTAACATTTTTTCAATAAATAACTAAAAGAAACGATAATTATTGTTTTTTTTATTTTACCTTTTAAACAACACTAATTTGGCAGTGTTCACCGCAATGAACATGAAAAAATAACTTTTGTTCTCTACGAATTTAGCAGTGTTCACTGTGAGATACATTGATTTCCTGAAAACCTGTAAAAGCAATAATTTTTTTTCTATTTTTTCTGTATATATTATTACACTAGGATTTCAGATATATATCTTTTTTCAATAAATAAGGTAATTCGAATCTCTGCCAAATTAAGGGTTAAAGAGTTATCTAATGTAAGGGTTGTGGGTGGAGTATGGCTTGAGCCGTCTTTCAATCCGATAATTATATATTTCTAGCTTTAAAAAAATCGGTGTCAGTTTGAAGGACTGGGCAAAAGAATTCTATGCTGAATTGTAAGAGGTCATATCAACGGGCGAATGTAATGAAAAGGTTTTATTCCAAATCACTCGACGATTATATTATCTCCTTGTGGAGACAGCCTAGTATAGTTTTTAGTGCCTTATGGTAGCTAAGTTTAAGCCTGTAACTTTTAGATGCAATAGTAGCGCTTCAGGTCAAAGTACTACGTTTTTTTTAGCAGTGGAACTACTATTGGGCTATCAAAGGCACAAGTTCGAATTTAAGGCACGAACTACGGGTTTTTTGATATACAGCGCGTATTGAAAACTAATTACCACTTGCTTGATGAGAAAGAACATGTGTAAGCCCACGCTCAAAGTTTCTTAGCACAAGTTATAAATAAGTTAAGTTTAAGCTAAGACTATGTTTGCTCTAGAATCTTAACCTTATCGGTTAAGCTTACATTACATTACTACTATTACTAATTTAAACTCAAAACATTAGTAACGAAATTGAACCTGAATTTTAATTACACTAACGGTACTTCCAATCATTTGTTATATAAACACAAAAATAATGAAACAGATATTTCACAACCTGCAAGTTAGTTATTATTTGAAACAAACGAAACACAAAGTAAAAGAAAGAGAAATATATCTTAACGTGACACGATATCAATTAACAATAATTAAAAACCCATTATCAAAAACTCGCCGTTCATTTAAATGTAACAATTAGTCGACAGTACGTCGGATTGGGATCACGCTCTAATGTCGAATGTCACGGACTTGCTAGCACGCGTGCTACAGGAAATCCTAATTTAAATCCGTGAGTGCAATCTCGAAAAAAAAGCAACCTAGTTCCCAGAAACAAAAGACAGTACACAAATGGCTCGCAATAGCTGGCCTTGCAATTTGATGAATCCGCATAATCTACCCCGAGTCCACATTCGACCAAGTCTTTTATAGTTATATAGTCTTAAACTTTCGCGAACACTCAACATAATGAAACAACTTTTTAACGGATATAGTTCGCGTTTTTATTTTGATTAATACAATCCTGACGTTTCGAGTACTTTGCAGCACTCGTGGTCGCAGGCAGACTGAGGTTGACAAGCGTCTGAACAGTTATTTAAAATTATTTTTGATCTACCGTCAACTTTATTTAGTTTTTGCCCATAGATATTATGTGAATTTTTAATTTTATTGAAAATTTTAAAGGCTATTATTAAGATTTTTACTACCGTTTCCTAGTGCTTTGGCTGAAAAATTTTATTGTTTTTATATTTTGACATTAGTTTTGTATAATTCATAGTAGGGTGCTGCTGGAGAGTTTGTTTCGCCGTTTCTTCTCTTTTCAGCCAAAGCACTAGGAAACGGTAGTAAAAATCTTAATAATAGCCTTTAAAATTTTCAATAAAATTAAAAATTCACATAATATCTATGGGCAAAAACTAAATAAAGTTGACGGTAGATCAAAAATAATTTTAAATAACTGTTCAGACGCTTGTCAACCTCAGTCTGCCTGCGACCATGAGTGCTGCAAAGTACTCGAAACGTCAGGATTGTATTAATCAAAATAAAAACGCGAACTATATCCGTTAAAAAGTTGTTTCATTATCTTTTATAGTTATTTTTTTATTAAAAAATACTTATGGTATTCATTTACTCTAAGGTGAAGCATTATTGTATGGGCTTCATCATAATCACCAGCCTGTTTAAGTTGTTTACTTTTAACTACACGTTAAAAGTAAAGTAGGTACCTACAATTTATATCAATTAGAATATTAGTATAATTTGATTTCAATTATCTACAAATTCCTACAAAAATTAACAAAGCTACGTTAGCTAATAGTTATTGTCATTAATAAAGACACGTTTAACTATGAAACTATAAAGAAAAAAGTATATTTTTTAAATCAAATCAATCATTTATTTGAAAAGGCAAGAAAATAATTTGTGATGAATCAATGTAAATGTAGAGTAATTGTGGTTTATCACAATCACTCTTTCCACTCGTTTGATTCAGAGAATCTGATTCAATAGGCGGCGAAATCATAGCTACCAAACCAAGAAACATTGACAGTCATATATTACCTTGGCCCACTAACCTAGAGTTTCCTGAGAATTTTTAGTTCCTGTCAAAAACTAACCATTCGATAGAAAGCTTAATCATACTATTGCAATAGATGTAAGTAATTATTTAATTAATGGTGTAACTTTTCGCAATTTTGTTAATGAACCAATTTTTTTGATGAATGTAGATTATATGCTATTAGTTAATCAATGCTTTAAACTGTCAATTTGCAGAAATTCTGCCAATTTTTGTCTTAGCCAATCGGGTCTTACGCGAGTCAGGAAAATGGACCGTGAAGTCTACTTATAAACAAATAAAAAAAGTACCTCAAGCATATAACTGATGAGTAAATAGTGGTCACGGCAATCAGAGATCATCAGCCAGTCTAATTTTAATGAAAAAAAAAAAATTCTAGAAAATGAATTAGTTATCTGAATTCTTGAAAATATTACCGTCAAGTCAAATTGATCGTTTTATTTGTCAGTTTAAAATGGTTTTTTTTAAATCAAATGTTTTAAAACCTTATTATTAGGACATCGAAATTTTTGTAGAAAATCTTCGGCTTTAATTCGGCAAAAGTTGCATTGGATTGTAACTGGCTAAAACTCCAACATTCTATTCTAACTCACAATATAGCTTGTTCATCCTAACATCAAGACCCCATGACTCCTTGGTTCATCCCACGCGTCTGAGGGCAATTAGAGGCAGCTTCGTTTGTTCACACGAAGTGAAGTGTCAAACTGTAGGATGGTATTCGATTAATGTTAAGGGTATCTCATACAAGAAAGTAGCTGCGTCAAAGTCAAAATTACTTCAACTAGAATTAATGACGTCACGCAGAATGCTTCTAAATTGAAATAGGACTGGAACGTCTTTACTGGAGGCTGGAAAATCTGTGAGCCAAAATTCCAACGAAGGTAAGAAGGAAGGTGGAGGAGGTAGGTCCAGAGAGACGGAGGTGGTGGAATTCTTCTTTTTCTTATCGTATGATTGATGAACAACCTAGTGTCAGAGTTTAAACCGCCCGTAGGCCTCTAACATGGCTTTACACACCATTGAAAAATCTCTCAGGTGTGCTGGTTTCATCTCAATGTTTTCCTTCACCGTTTTAGCAACTGATAATTAATTTATAATACGCACATAACTTACGAAAAGTCAGAGGTGCGCGCCTTGGGATCGAACTCGAAACCTCTAGTCTCGAGTCTAATAATAATAACTATAAAAAGAAAAAAAAAGTTTTTTAAATAATTGTTATTCAAAGGATTCATCGCTTTCTATCGAGAAGAGAAAGAAAACAAAAGAAGAACCGTAAATACAAAATGATCTATAATTACTTACTTACTTAAAACATTTTCCAAAATATCACAGCACAACGACATATATATGAAGATATTCATAATTATCTGCCTACCAAACTATTTCAATATTGAATTTACTCACGAGATTTCTTCGGAGAACTCATCTTTCGTAACACAAGGTGCTATGATCACGCGCACACCCGCACGTAGCCCACACATTATATCAAGATCACAATAAACAATTACTAACACGAACTTATTACAGGTTAACTGCACTATTAACCATTTCTTTGACTTGACCCTTAATACTTAGGATCATCAGATGCAGTATGATACTTCAAACATATTTTCATTGGAAATTGAGCTTAGTTATAGCAGAATAAAGTTTAAATTACAATGATATGATGTCATTCTGTGTTAGATGTGTGAAGCATCACGCTCATGTGCATTTGAAAGTGTTTTGAAGGTGAAGACAGTGATTTGCTTTTTATTTCAATTAAGGTCGTATAAAGAGTAAGTCATTTGTGATAATCAATATGCGCTGGCGCAGCTACCTAGCGATGTTCTGGGTTTGATCGAAAATTTCTCAAAAGCAGCCACAAGTTTAAGTGCTTGAGAAATTTTTGTTTCGTTTGGATTTTGGGTCACCCAGTTTATCAGAACTTAACGATACATATTCTAAATGGCTAGTAATTCGATAATGCAGAAATTTTATTAACCCTTCAATTGAACTGTTAAATATTGGCTGATACAATATAGTTAAATCTATACTTCGTGGCCAAGCCACCGTTTACAAAATGAAAATACCAAAGACGTTTTAGATCTCTGTTTATAAACAAATCGCTTTAATAAAATCAATCGTCTAGTCTGTGAACACCTTTACCAATATGTTAACTCGGCATTGACCTACATGTTGTATCGATATTCGGTTACAAGTGTTACAACACTAGGTGACGAATCCACTCTGTAATTAATGTGTCATTTGTGCATTTTAATTTTTATGCCCATGACATTATGGTACTCTTCTTGATTAGAATTTAAAATGTAAAGCCTTTATTTGGAAAATAAAAGTACCAATAAAGGTACAATTAATAAATTGCTAAGTACCTAACTTATTGGGTTGTTCTGTATTCAATTTAGAATCCTATTTTGGGAGAATAAGGTTGAAAGTGGGATGTTTATATTGTTCTATAAATTCGATAAGTTAGAAATAAACACTGTTTTACGTAGTAATAGTAAATAAATTATCACTTGCTCCGTGCCTCGGAAAGCACATGATACCGTTGATCTTGCGCCTAATCTCTCTCCGGTCATGTCGGATTGCCATCCCATATCACAAAAGCGCAAACACTTGCGCGCTATAATATTTCCTGCGTAGTTTGTTTAATTTTATAAATGCAAGAGTGTGTTCATTGGTTTGTTTGTTTGTCTTTTGTCACGCAGCAACGGAGCAACGGATCGACGTAATTGTTTGCATAAATAGTTTGTCATAGAAAGTGGCATAGGCAAACTTTTTATTTTTACCAGAAATCTATAACCAAGAGAAACAAGCCTATAATGTCGTTGTTTAAAAAATTATAATTATAACCTTTATTAAACAAATATTTTAACATTACTGGTAGTGTTTACGGTTTCTTTCATATTTCCTTATATCGATAGCGTCAGACGGTGTGGGTTTAAAGCACCCAAAAAAAGGGAAAACCGCCGCCTAAAAGAACCTGTCTAGAAGTATTTGGATAGACCATGTTACTCATATCACATTTATGCCTACCGCGAAAT
The DNA here is from genome assembly GCA_936450705.2 of Protodeltote pygarga. Classification (NCBI taxonomy): domain Eukaryota; kingdom Metazoa; phylum Arthropoda; class Insecta; order Lepidoptera; family Noctuidae; genus Protodeltote; species Protodeltote pygarga. The sequence goes on along the minus strand of OW388249.2, from coordinate 3,835,111 downwards.
AACCCATTAAATGCCTAAGCCTTATTCAATGAAGTGTAAATAATGATGTCATAACATTATAATGATCTCATACAGAATTCGTTTCATGTCACTATTTTTTTTATACATAGTTTGCCATCTCAAAAACCAGAGTAAAACCTCATATCTACGTCATCGTTATTCGCTGGCAGGCATGAGACACATAAAATTTATAATACAGAAGTTTCAATCCGAATAAATACTAGAGTGAGACAGTAAATAGTATCGGTCATGATGAATGATGCGAATTTTGTCCTTAACTAGGATAGTTGTAATTGTACTTTTTGATAGTTGTAATTTGAGTATTGTGTGTAATTTTTTGTATAATGGTGTACAATAAAGAGGATTAACATATGTTAAAATAATATTCAAATTAATGCCAAACTCATAAGCTCTCAAAATTTCTGGAGAAATCGCTATCCTCTTCCCGCAAAATAACAATCGCTTCGATCCGTATAGAGTTCGTTAGACGTTACGAAGAAATGACGTCATTTTTACCATTGCAAGAATCTATAAGTTACGGTTACCGCTTGATGGTAAGGCGGATGGGACCGTAAGCTTTTTAGCCACCTTAGTAATTTAGTTGTATAAAAAGCACCCTTTAACGACTCTTCGAGGTTTACGTTTGTGTGTGAAAGAAAAACAATTGAAATTCGGAAAACATTTTCTTTATTGTGCCAACAATCATCAACTGTTGGTAAAACCCATTCAGCAAGAACAGTGACGTGTCCGACATGAGAGTGGACATCGCTGTTTAAAAATCTAAATATAAAACTTATTAAAACTTCATAAGATTAAAATTCGCTTGTATTCGAACGAAGATTTTCGACCTTGGGAAATCCTTTGTAAATCGATACTACACTATTCATAGTTTATTTATGATAATTGAGAAATTACCTTTTAATTGGCGTCTGGGTATTTATATAGGATTGGTTTTTCATATATTTACCGTTTATACCTGTACCTATAGATACCATATTTACGAAAGTAAGAGTATAACAAATTTACGGATTCCCAGACATTTTTTTATTGAATTCTAACAGTGAATACTGTATAGAAAATTACTTTAATTGTTTTATTAGTACAACAATGATCGTCTGAGCTCTGACTCAGACGGTCTTCGCTCTAGTGATCGACGGTGTACGTAGCGTGAAAGACAAGTTTGATGACATTTTTAAATGGGTTTTTCCATGAATCCTTTTTTTCAAAAGCATCATTGGTTAAAATTAATAATGTCCTATGTGACTAAGTATTTTATAGTAACCAGTTGTCGCCTACTTCATCCGCGTACTGTTCATGTATATGGTTCAGTAATTCTTGAGATTATCCCAAACAAACAAAGAAATTTGACCTCTTTTATTTTACTCTTTATATTATTAGGGTTTTTTTTGCCCGCGACTTTGTACGCATTATTTAGAGATGAAGTTCGTTTTAAAAGTTATAGTATAATTATCAATATCCAGCCTAAAACTATCCAAAAGTTCCGTTGCTCCGTTGTTGTGTGAAAGAAGGACAAATTAACTTATCATTATAACGGTATTTGGAAGGAAAGGATAGTGTAGGTAAAACTTAATTTTATGATAGGTACTATTTTTAGCAGAACAATAGTGACGTCACGTCAGGTATTCTGTATCCTTTTTATAGTTCCGGCCATTGAACAAAAACTTCAAAATCCTTCTAGGGAACTAGGTACTATCGAATCCAAGTAGGTAGGTTTATTAAAAGAATAATATTTTATTTTAAGATAATGCTGAGTCATTCTGGACAAGCTTAAATAGTTTCTTAAAGATACAGGACGCAAATATGTGCTGATTCAATTGGGGAAGTACCTATTTTAATGTGGTGGAAGAACATAACTTGCCTAGTTTTGGAGGCCATTTTTGGACGGAAAAAAATAGAAATCCGGAAATTCGCCTTCACTATAGGATATAGGCAGGAGATAATATTATATTGCAAGTATTGTTTGAGTCACAAAATAGAGACTATAGAGAAACTCTCTATAGTCTCTAGTCTAGTTACACATTGCGCTTTCTCTATCCTCTAACTCTCTTAATCCAATGGGCCGGCCATCCGATACGCCTGGAGATGGTGATTGTGGCGATGGCTCTTCGTGCTTTCTGAGTGCTTTATGCTTGAATGCATGTTTGCGAATGGAAATGGATTTGGATGAAATTTAACACACAATTTTAATACCTATTTATTTATTTACATAACTTACAATGTCTGAAGTGCGTGCCTTGGGATGTTGGAATTAAACCCGAGACTTCTCAAAGCCAGCAGCGACAGTCTAAGTAGGCTAGAAGTAGGTACTTCAGAATTGATCCAAATATTGCTATGTTGTTTACGCTTGACTAGTGATGGGTGTCGGAAGCTTAACCGATCAAAATAATATGATCTAATGATCTCTTAACCATTACCTAACAATCAAAACCATCGAATTATGGTAATCTTAATAGTCCGTAAAGATCACTAACCATCAGATGACTCGTTTACGCCCTCTATTAAATCTAAGAAATATTTTTTGTAATGTAATTGTTGTGGCTATTAATCGTGGTGGCGCATTGGTTAAGGCCTGTTTTGCAAGCACATAGGTGTGGGATTAGACCTGGCATGTACCAATATGACTTTTTACATGTTATATTGCAATTTCTTGGTTAATATAAGACACCAACGACTAACAGTGAAGAAAAATATTGTAAGTAAACCTGGACTTAGTAGTCTGAAATCGCCAACACGCAGTGAGCTAGCGTGGTAATTAATGCTCGATCCTTCTTTGTAGAGAAGAGGCTTGATAGTGATTTCCTAGCCTATCGCACCTTGCACTAGTCAGCCGAATAATAAAAAAATACCATCATATTTTAACAGAAGTATCGTTAATTGGTATTATACAACTCAGTTTCTTTCTACGACAAGTTTTAAACCTTAGTGTTCTCATAGTATGAATAAATACTTCATAAAAATGTCAACTCACATTGTCATACTTCATAAAAAAGTCAACTCATATTGTCATGAATTTTCATGTTACAATTATTGGCAATTCAAATCAAATTAAAATGAAGACTGTCATTACTACGTCATTAACGACACATGATAGGCTAACGATAGCTAATTAGTTGCGTAATTCTTGATAAGCGAGATGCAATATGCTTTGGAATGTAAACACAGGTTGAAAAACATATTACAATTTGAATGCAGGAACTGAGGCGATTTATGTTCTTGATGTTGATTGAGTGATTGAGACGAGTTAGTGGATTAATTCGCATATTTTAGACATAGGTGTCACTGTCCAACCTGTATGTAAAGATGCATTGAACGTAGTGGAAAGTGTGTTGGAATGTAGAAGTGTCCCCAGATCGCGGCGCTCCATTCTTTCCTCAGAGTCAAAATCGTTTATTGTAAGAAGCCCCACTTGTGCAACCGTCTGTCTGTCTCTCTGTTTGTTACAGAACTGTATCGTTTCAACCATAATAGTCCACTAAGTTGACTAAATACGTTTTACTATAGCCGTTTTCATGAGAAATAATAAAAAGTCAAGCAGAAGCGGAGTCTCCAAAGAACTCGATTGGTAGGCTTCCCATAGAAAAATGGCATAGTCAATAAGGCATTATTGACTGTGCCATTGGTTTTTCACCGGGTTGGCTCCGGCTTACCTCTTGGAAAAATTCATCCTATTTTTTTTTTGTGGCCGGTGGAGTAAAAATGCCTTCCGCATACCGCACTTTCGAGGACGTACGGTTATGTGGGACTCGCACCCACTAAAAACGTCTCCCCCTGTGTGTTCCTCGCTCTGTATCGGACGGGTCCGGGTACCGCAAACGCGCCTCGCAGTCCCGTCCAGTGCCTGCCTGTAGGCGCGCTCTGGAAAAATTCACCCTACCTTCGCTACTGGAGCCGAGTGAATACGTGAATACGACTCGCTCTTAGCCGGTTATTAAAATATTATAGTATTATAAATACTTGATGAGGAAGTAGAATTATTTACTTTCTATTTTAAAAATAAGGATGCACTCTTCATCGTAAAATCGAACGTATACAAATTATTTATTACATAATTTAGTATAATATTTGATCGTAAATGTTTTACGAGATTTGCGCTAAAATTATATTGATTTATATTAAGCTTATGTAATGATTATGGACTTTTAAATAAATGTTACATTATTATAACGTGAAAGTTTTTCTGTTAGGTTAAGTTAGTACATTTTAATGTTACAAGACAAAGAACTCATCCAAATTTAGAACTTTTTTGTAACGTTTTTAACACATACGAAGCGAACTGGTTTTTTAAATAAATAGTAGGAAAAACCGTTACTACCGTCAGGGACTCATCAACGCGTGGAGGTAGAAGAGAATTTTGATAGCACGAATTGTGTTGTGTTATGTTGTAGGTATATTACAGCTGGCAGTATCGCTAGTGGGTTATACCAGTGGGTTATAGGTGTAAGTCTTGGTCATAATCATAATCGAATTTGTCATTCAATACAGTACTTAAATACAGTATTGTTTTGAAGAAAAGCTACATTTATACAGAATTTAAATTCAAATTATTGGAATTCGAAATCAATTTAAAAAAAATTAGATCACGACGAACCTACAAGAAGAATAATATCGTCATCAACAACTTCAAAATATATGTTCAAACGTTGGTGATAACATCCAACATTGGTCTCACCAAAGTTGGCGTAATTTAGTAGTCACAGCTTACTTAGATCCCATAAAAGGTGGTCTATGTGGGTATATACAATCAGTACATTGACCCCTTAGAAGTAAATTGCCCTTTTTAGTTGATGTGACATCATCACAAGGCTTTGTCCTTAAAGCTAGTTAGCTACGATTTCTTTCCAAATCGTCGCAGACAGGTATGTATAGTGCCTTGCTATCGAATTCCAAATTATCGAACATCAATCAATCGACAATTATTAATCGAATATTTAAATAATCGAACGTTAATTTTATCATAAGTGTAGTGCCATTATAAAAGTGTGATTCGTTGCAAAATTTTAGCGATTAGACGCGATACAGTTTTTGCGAAAACCATATGCGATGTATTAATGTATAGAACTGATGACAGCGCGCGCAGAGCGATAATTAAATGCACAGCTACCCCATTCTTCGACCAAACGCATTTTTACTTTTTTTTTTGCTTAGCACGTACTCAAACGTATTCCAGTCATGATAGCGTAGTGGTATGATCGTTGTCTGGCAATTCAGAGGTCTAAGGTTCGAACCCAAGGCACGCACTTCTGACTATTCGTATTATTATCCGATTATGCAATATAAAAATTTAGTTAAAGTTAGATCGTAAGCAACTTTGGTCACAGTTTTTGTAAGTTTACTTATTATAATTATTTGTTCTCAAAAATTTACTTAAAGTAATTGTATAATAATGTAAATGATATTTAAAAAAAAAAACAAACTTGTAAAGTCTCTTCTTACTTTACCTAAAATAACTACAGTTTTCCTGGAAGTCTTCTCAAAGAAGCTGCGAAAATTACTTACAAATTACGATAGAGCTGATAAAGATTTAAAAATTAGCTCTAGATTGAAATTACCAGCAAAGTGCGGGTCGAACTTATGCACTAAAGGTTCCGTACAATTTTTTCGGTTTTATTTATCATCTGCATCCTAATGCGCATTCTGTACAAAAATTAATTTGCTACATAACTCGCTACGTTACTGGCTTCTTGCTATGTTACTCGCTACGCTGCTAGCTACTCGCTAATTAGTCACTTCTTGACGTTACTCGTTACGCTGCTTGCTGCTCGCTTCGTTTCTCATTACTTGCTACGATACTCACTACGCTGCTTACCACTGACTACGTTACTCACTTCTTGCTACATTATTTGCTACGCTGCTTGCTACTTGCTACGATACGCGTCACTTTTTTAATAAAAAATATCTGCCCTTTGACAGCCGTTGTCGTCGTAGACAGAAGGACTGAAGAACCGGGTTGTCTTAGTTATACCTCTTTGCAGCCCTTGGGTACGGAACCTTAAAAATCAAGATCTTATCACCAAGAAGGTAGTGTTTTGACTCTACCTCCGCATGCACATTAATCACAATTTCAATTAGAACTTTCTGTACACAGAATAATTTGTTTAATAAAATTAGAATGTTGTAATTATAAAGTTAAATTGAATTTGATCCCACAGCTCATCAGACACGCCCACTACAACCGTATCCGTATTTACCTTTATACATATAGAGCAGTGACAGCATAAGTGGCAGGTTCGATCCCAAGTCGTAGTCACCTCTGACTTTTCAACTTCGAAGATATGTGCGTACTTTACTAAATGTAATTACCACATGAAGAAGGAGAAGGCTTTTGCCCAGCAGAGGGACACTACCTAGGCTATTTTATAAAAAAAAAATATTACACACTTACTCCGTGCCTCGTAAAGGAGGAATACGACAAATCGTCGGTTAGTGCCTGTCCGCTCTTTGATCGTGTCGGATTGCGGTCCCTACTATGAGAGAACTATTCGAGAATGAGGAAATAGAGAGTGCATGAGGCACGTGTTTGCGTACACACTTGCGCACTATAGTCTCCAGCGTAATCTCCGCTGAGGAGAATAAAAGCTGGTGGCAGTTTGTAAGCACTGATAGCCTAGTGGTATGACCGTCGACTGACAAGTCAGAGGTCTCGAGTTCGATCCCAAGGCACGCACCTCTGACTTTTCGTAAGTTATGTGTGTAATATAAATTAATTATCAGTTGCTAAAACGGTGAGGGAAAACATCGTGATGAAACCAGCACACCTGAGAGATTTTTCAATGGAGTGTAAAGCCATGTCAGAGGCCTACGGGCGGTTTAAACTCTGACACCAGGTTGTTCATCAACCACACGATAAGAAGAAGAAGTTTGTTAACCTAGATAAAGAGAATGCTCAATAATCTAGATATCCAATCATCCAATAAATAATTAATAGATCTAGCTCTAGATTCTACAGACATTTCATTCATAACCCCAGAAGAATCTTCCAAGCGAACAATAACAGTGGGTGTTTTAATTCATTTGTGACACTTTCGTCATTGTCTCCTCTTAGCTAATGTTGCAGTTGATGGAAATACTTTCCGCTTAAGTGCAGTTATTTCTCAAAACACCTGATTTTATACTTAAATAGCTATTGCCCGGAGCTTCGTTTGAGTATATTGATAGAAATTTTTGTCGATGTACATTATCGGATGATAGACATAGGAGACATCCTCATATGTCTTCTTATTTGTCTCCTTCTGTGTCGCTTCCTATAGCTACTTCTATATATCTATCCTTATGTCCTTCGCTGGGTTGTACTTATTATGCACTCTAAAATGCACTCAGATTTATGATAATGATTTATGATTAAATTAGTATGGATGATATTAATTATGGATATTGGCCAGTTAATGTCTTTTTCCTGTTCAACTTATCGCGAAGAGATGATGTTAAGCCTATGTTCAACTATGATGCAGTATATCATATCACTTAGGCCGTAGTCGGTCAATAAGACCCTACTTTTATCAATCAATCAAAATATTTGTATACATATAGACCATTAGGTACTTATGAATAGTCATAATTCTAATATTGTTTATTGTAAGAGTGACGTGTAGATACTTGCGATACTAGTGGCGTGTTATAAAAACTTTATTTATCTTTTATTAATTCGAATAATCGCAAAAGTGAAAACTTGCGCTGATACAGAAGGTAATCTTGAATATTTTGACACGCACTACACTTATGAGAAACGTTAATATTATGGAATATACGTAATTGTACGTCAACATTTGGTGATGTATTACCGCGACGGGAGCGCATTTAAAATCCTATTACTCTCAACACGATCCCGAAATGAATCCTCAATTTGTTTAAAAAAAAGGATAGTCGATTAAATCATTTAAATTTTAGTTATATTTAGCTTACGTTGCATGATTCACTGCAAGAACGCTCTTTAATAGTAGTAACTGCGGCTTGACGTGTATTTACATTTAACTACAAGGTTAGTATGCATTATTGTATTAAAGCTATGTTTAAAGATTATAAGTAAAAAATAATCGATTTAACTTTACATAATGTGTGTTTTTACAGTATTTGAAACTTTTGTAAAATTCAGTTAGCATCACTGCGAGAGATTTAAAATCCATTAAATTTAATTCAAAATTTTTATGTTATGTAACGTAACATAAATATGTCACAGTATTATTTAATCGCAAATAAAAATCTCACCCGCTCCACCGATCGCGATGAAGCGATATTACGTTATTAAAATTATTTTCTTTTTTATTCGTGTAACAAATTATAAATATTAAATCTTACATTTTAATGCAATACTTGGTGCTAATACTCTTGCATAGCTCTAAACTAATTTAGACTCGCTATCTCTCCATCTTACATAATTATAAAGATTCAAAAAGGATAAAACATTTTTAAAAATGTCAAATTAGTGCATTTGATATCAATCAACGAAAATTTGTGCCGCCATAACATGAATCCTATCTAATTTCATGTCAGTTACTAGGGCGTAGACTAATTTGACAGCTTTAAATTGACAGAACAGTTTTTTCAATTTTCTATCAAGTTTATAGAAAGAGATATGAGTGAGATTATACTTGTCTTATTACTTTAAATAATTTGTAATAGTATTTTAAACAGTTTTCCATTCAGAAAGAAAATAAAAAAAATAAAATTAATTATTTAAAATTGTAACAATTTTTTTTAAATAAAATTATCATAAAAAATCAATTAAGGTGTGGGTGTTCTCTTCCGAATATTCGAATAAGATTCGAATACTCCAGTATTACAAGGAAATGTTCCTTAAGGCTCTGCACTGACATCTCACAGGCTTTAAATCAGTGCGCAAGAAAGTATTTAATACTTCGTAAACGCACTGTCGGTGCTTCCGCAAATCATCTGTCTTCTTCCCAGACCTCATTGCGTAGGGTTGAACTTTGATTAAATAAATATTTCAGTGTTGTTTTAAATTATCTTCTATATTGCCATAGATTAAGTAGGTTGCTCAAAATGCTCATTGCACGAAAGAAAATCATGCAGGAGAACGGATTGAGAAAAAATCTTTTTATTACAAGTTTTATTTAATTTCACGTGTGTTCGAAACTTTGAAGTAAAATTTGAACCACTTCCTGTAAAGAATTATGATACATTTTTGTGTCTTGAAATATTTTCTTTCTATTTTTGTGAATTTTTTTTACATGTTATAGCACATGATAGCTTATTAAATATAATTATTTAATAAGAAAATTTGAAAAAACAACTGATACGGATGGGATTCGAACTCACGATCTTCGACATGCCGTGTCGACGCTCTAACCGATGGGATACGGTGGCTCAGCGGTTAGAGCGTCGACACGGTATGTCGAAGATCGTGGGTTCGAATCCCATCCGTATCAGTTGTTTTTTCAAATTTTCTTATTAAATAATTATATATTTTCTTTCTCTATGGATTTTCTTTCACGACAAAAAAACTTGGTTTTTTCACATAGAAAATTATGTGGACGCATGGCTATGTAAGCACCCTATATGCTTATTTGCCTCCTAAATTGTAAAAATCATGACAGCCAAAAATAAAAATAAATCTTACTTATGTCTATCTTTTTCTTGTAACTGTATCGGCCCTACGCCTTTTCAGCGTAAAAACAAATTGCGTACAAGTTCTAAGAAACGCAAAAACCAGCCGAAAGAAAGTGCACTCATAGTAATTAATTATTATCATATTTATCATAAATTTTTATTTATCGGTGACGTGCGCTAATTTATTGGCGCATTATAAAGCAATGCCTAGTGTTTTGCGCATAATGAAGATATTTTTAATTCGTAATAAATTCATATTTGGAACCTGAGATAATTTGAATATTTATTTGGGAAGGTGTTGGCAGGGATGAGAGATTGAGTTTGGGTTATTTTTTACTGGTATTTTAATTAGATTTTGGTAACGATATTGATGGATTACTTATTATTTTAATTAAAAGTTAAATAGTAAAACCTATTATTTATTACCTGTATTTTGAATTATAAGATATTTTTTAAACAAAGTATCTGCACATACGTTATTAAACACATAAATTAAATCATTAACAATATTTTTTACACATTATGCACATGGTCATGACATATAAAAAAAACAGAAACATGGCGTCGGCTTCTTTCTTTGCAAAAAAAAATGAATATTTTACTCTCACATTAGGCGAACAAATAAAAGAGAATTTTATTGTATGTTTAACGGTTCATTGTTAAAAAACATTCACAAGTCAAATAAGAAAATGGTTCCGAAACGTAGGCGGTAGAATTTTTGGGATGAATCTCAACAATCTTAAATAAAAAGGTCACAAAACCTTTATTTTCATAAGACATAAGGTTGAAAATTGATGTTTCTGGCGATAAAAATGGTATTGCAAAAAACTTTATTTTTTTATTTATAAGGAAATGTAGTGTTCGGTTACAGGCGCGGTATTTTGCGAGTTCTCGTGATATTATTGCGACGGTTACCGTTATCGAAGGCTGGTAAGTTAAGGTAGGTACCGGCTATTTATAGAAGCAAAACGAGCCGGTATAAGTATCGTTACTGACTTCATTTTCATACGTCATTTAAACGTAAGCAGTATTTTATCTATATCTCTATATACATATATCTAGGTATATCAATGTATAAATATTAATTCTTTTAGCCTTATTATTCCCAAAGTTTGTAGGGTTGCGCTTCTAATCTTACCCGATGCGTATTGCGTATCAAATCTCGCATTGTTTCAACGCTAGTTAGTAAACATTTGGCGCCGCTGTACGTCAATTCCAACAAAAATGTTAAGAAGCTAATTAGAGATAGTATTATCAAAGACTAATATCTATTACTACGTAAAGAAGCGACACTTACCGACCCCGTAAATTTATCTTCCCCCGCATAAGCTCGCATCACAGCAGTAAGACAATCATTCAGTCAGTGGTAGAGCCCAAATCCCTATTGGAAGGCCTTCTAACAAATTCGCTTTAAATCAAATTATGCAAAACAAAGCTGATGGATAAAAAAATGGCGCCATAAACTATCCAACAGCTCTTAAGCATATTACGCACCACGGATTTCTAAACCCGTGACTTGTCTATGTGTCTCAATTATCCAAATGCCAGAGACTAGTGGCACATAACTCTAGATTTCAAATGTATACTATGTTATCTAGCGCTAGATCCCTATTCACGCCGAGTAAGTTAACCATAATTTTAATAACACATAATACCTAATAATTAATCTTTATTCGACCTCGAAATTCCATTCCTTACTGCACAAACGTAACAAAAAGGACACGTAATCTGCTCGCTGAAGCACGAACACCCCGAAACAGGTCGAATTTCAATGCCAGATTTATATATTTACCGACCAGTACCGTAACCCTTAATTCGGTCAAAGTGTAACTGTGCCATACCACCCGGGGTACGATGTATCCCGCGACACTAGTCGTAAATCCCGCGTTCCCGGTAACGTAACAGTATCTGAATGAACCCGAATTATGGCGGTTTATTCTCGAGAGCTGACTTATTGGCTGGTTTGTAGCTGATTGTCGTGATACTGTGGATTTTGGGTATGAGATTATTTTGTTAGAAGGTCTTCGATATCCTTCTTTTAGTTTGTAGACACAGTAGACATCAATTGGTTTTGTGGCCAATCAGCTGTCAATAGAGACACCATAAAAAAACGATAGTTTAAATCAAATGTTTTTGGTCTTAATTACATAATCTATAGATCCCTTAGTTATTGATGCTCTTTTCCCAGATTTTTTTTTTAGGTACGCGTGTGAAAATTGTAACATCTTTTCCAAAAAAATATTGTTCTTATTTAAAACTCATACTTACATACACAATCGCATATCAGTCTAATATCATTCATTTTCGTAAAAGACGCCCAAAATATTTTGATTTTGATTTTTATAGGCAATAGTCCTACTGTAGCCAGGAATCGTACTCAAAAGATACGGGAACAAGATAACGGTACATCGAGTATTTATCGCCGGCTTAATTTGTATAATAATAAATAAATGCACCCTTAACTTCATTACTCTGAGGTCCCGGCTCACTGTCAAGTGTATTGATTAATATGACAGAAACGTACTTTAAATAAAACATACATAAGTTCTGTTACGTAATACACGCAATTTTTTGAACCGATGAAAAACTTGTAGAAAACCAAAGGTTAGGGGTGTATCATTAATGTTAACCATTTATCATTATTTCCTCATTAAATAAATACTTTTGGAATGGTCAGTTTTGTTCAATTATCGAATTTGCTTGAGAATGATTTCTTTAAATTATGTACTGGGATTTGGGGAATAAGCTAAAAAATAAATATTTGTTGATTCGACTATATTATTATGCGATGTGAAAAATTTTTGTTTTCTTTTTACCATCTTTATATGTGACGAATCATAAATGATATCTTATCTTATCTCAATCAAAAAGGTTATGTTACATGTTTGGACATTTTCTCTAAGTACTTTATCCTACCTAAACTTGAACACAATCATTTAAAATTTAAATAATAACCTATCTAAATATTTTCATTTATTTTAATGATCGTCATACTAGAAGATCAGGAACCGATTTTATTTAACATATATATATTATGTAACAAAAAGGCATGGTGCAGTGTAATGTAAATATGTTAATTTCATCGAAAATATTTTCTTTTACGAAGCATCTGTAAGAATGGAATTGACAAATGACTTCGATGAATTCGTCCTACACACAATACCGCATGTAATTATGTTGCCAACTTAGTGAACTAAAAAAATTCAGAAAGTATCATTTTCACGTGGTCAAATTTTAAAGAGGTCGCACATATTGTGTTTTTTATACATTTATTAGCTAACACATGTTAGCTCATTAATTATAATTATTTAACAAGAAATTTTAAAAAACAACTGATACGGGTTCAATTTGTACCCACGACCACACGGTACGTCGAAGATCGTGGGTTCAAATCCCACCCGTATCAGTTGTTTCTTTTTCAAATTTTGTAGTTAATAAATGTAGTTTAGGCGTGAAAAGCAAGCAAACAAACTTACTTTCGCATTTATATTATTAGTAAAGATTAAGCGAGGAAGTATTGATAATATTGATATCTACCTGTAGTTTATAAAGGTTATACATATAGGTTCGTTCATCCGTCTCGAAATCGACAAAAATATATTTGACTGCCAAACGGATCGACACTCGACAGGTCTGCCAAATCTTAAGTTACTTTGACATTTAAAGAATGACAGGCACATTGAATACCGATCTCGGGGCCCTTAAGGAGCAGAAAAAAAAATCCAGGAAGCTTTGCCTTTTATTTGAGACTGACTGATTGAAACTGACAAAATGATTGAACAGCCGGCTTATTACATTTATATTGCAAGGCACAGCCTCTTCACAGTTTTGACAGCTTCCACAACACTTTGAAAAAGTTGAAAATTCTCATTCTTTGGTCTTCGACCGCGTGGTATGTAGATAAATTGTAGCCTATTTGCTATTTTGATGTTTAAGGTAAATTACTGTAAAGTTTAATTAAATTCCGTTCAGTAGTTTTTGCGTGACAAACATCCTCACAAATTATCAAATTTATAATATAGCAGAATTTATTATTTTACCATAAACGATATTTTTATTCTGAATAAAATAAGTTACATAAACATAAAAGGACAACGTAAGCTGTTAAAATAGCCATGAATACAAATATTACAAGAAACGCTTTAAATATCTACAAATGCATCGGAACATTATGAAGAGCAAGTTTATAGAGTGGTGCACCAGTGCACCACTATCAATCCGCATGTCGCACGTAAGTAAGTAGGTGTCGAGTCCACATATCGCGTTATTTATTACATTATAAACGATATCGTGGATCGCGCGCGTTTTGGACGCGCCCCGGGTAGGTGATGACGTATCTCATATTTATGGTGCATACGCGTATTGTCCTGGCGTGTAGGTCGTGATGCATGGTCGCGGGTCCCGATGGATGTTACTTTACCATGAGGCAATAGCATCCTAGAGTGGGACGTGGAGTTATAGTAGGGGTTGGAATGCGCCCCATGGAATCTGAAGTACGTTGTAGAAGGAAATATTTCTTGTACTGGTATGAGGAAGCGTCGGGTTTATGCGTGAGAATTTTGAGATATATTATTGCGATCTAGAATTTCGAGATTTAAGTAATATATTTATATTTAAAACATGCTATATTTTTTATAATACAAAAATAATTTATAGCGTATTTTCTTTAATAAACTTTTTATTCATAAGTATTTAATTTTAATTCACAAAAAAAAAACTTGACGAATTTTCGTCGGTTAACAAAAACCAAACCTAATCCGTCACAAATAAAAAAATAACCTTAAACCGATACACTATAAATACAGAACATTTTATTTTTAAAAAAAGAACAACAAAATAAACATCTATATCAATCGTAACTGAAAGGGCGCAAATAAGCTAACGCTATGCGCCCGCGGTGTTAACATGAAACTTCAAAGGCGCGGCAGTTCAATACGATTGCATACAATAGGCACCCAGTTGTCACTTACACTCTTTGAATATTTACTGCTGATCGACTATGGTTTATTTCCATGGAGTTATTGCTATCAGGTGCTTGAAAGATGTAGGTCATTTGGTGAATGTATAACGTGACTGCAAAGTAGAATTTATTTATTTATTTTTAAGTGGTTTGTTTAGTTACAAAATTTAACTTTACTTTAAGAACAATTGATTGTAATTTGCGTATTTAAAAAAATTAAAAACCAGTAAGGGTGTTTTTAATTTTGAGAATAATAAAATATTTTAAAAAAAACAACATTTAAAAATATATAATAACTAACAGTGTGCAAAAGCATTAATAAATAAATAAAAATAGTAAGAAACGTATCCCATCAAATGTAGAAAAATATCATTACCATTGAATTTCACAAGCGTTTCGATCAACAAAAATGTTAAGCCTTAAAAGGTGAGCGAATAAGAAAAAATAACAAATTTATTCTACTTTACCTACTTTAAATACTTTTATCTTGAAGTTTTGAAATAAATTGAAGCGCTCGTGCCACCCAAGAAACAGAAAACAAAACTCAATGTACTGTCGACGTACCCAGATATCCTACACACTAAAAATATTAAGCTCCGCTACGAAAATCCTTCTAGAAAAGTTATAAATAGATGAATTGGACAAACAACTTTAGCTTACATTACAAAAAAATATGACGTTACTATTATACGAGTAACAACAAAACTAACAAAAAAACTAAACCTCGTTACTTACGCCACTATTCCGTGACATAAGCTTTAGTATGTTTTACTTAAAATAATAATTTAAAAAAACATAACTGTCTTGTTTTTTCTGGTCCATCCTACGTCACTTTTCTCTAGGAGCGGAACTTATTTGTGTTTTTCATAAGTCAGCTTCGCTTTCAGGCTGTATTCGTAGCCAGGTCTATTATAATGTCAATTCGGGACCTCCACGCACCGTATACAATTACAAGATGTGTTCATCCTGCCGCAATCTGTCAGTTGAGACCCCGCTCTGTCTCACTATAAATAAAGTGGATTTATTTGCGTGCATCCCACTTAATTTATAGCTATTTTGGACACAATGTAGCGATGTGATATCCTACTGCAGGAGCAAGTGCGCCTATTCAGGTAGTCCTTAAAGGGTTAATACATTGTTAGCGTATGCTAAAGATGTTTTTTGGTTCAATATTTTTTTGGAGTCCGTTAGTAATGGAGAAAAATAAGCAGTCATATATTACTGTCATCCATAAGTAGTATAAAAAATATACCCGCAAGCGTCTCTTGTCTGTACGTTCTCTAAAATCATTCTTACCTATACCTTATATATATCCTTAGGTATACCTACGAAATATCCCCGGGTGACTCTGTCTGGGTTTTCTGTCGCTCAAATCTCTGTGGGTCTGACGCGGTAATCTATAATTATGTAGACATTATACCTACATATACTGGGCAATCTTGCCTAGTACGATTATTCGATACTTAGTCGATGTTTGATGTGTCGAAACATGATTCGGGTTGCTTATTTAATTCCTAAATATTTGTTAGGTTCTACTGAAAATTGGCTTAGCTATTCGTCGAGTGAAAGAAGAGTGTTTTAAACTCTGAGGACTAAGCCGTAAGGTCTATATCATGTTGACAAATCCATACACAGTTAATTGTTTAGACAACAATTTGCAACTTTACTAGTGACTTATATTTTTACTTGTACTTTTTTATAGCATTGATAGCCTAATGGTATGACCGTCGACTGACAAGTCAGAGGTCTCGAGTTCTACCCCAAGGCGCGCATCTCTGACTTTTCGTAAGTTATGTGAGTATTATAAATTAATTATCAGTCGCTAAAACGGTGAGGGAAAACATCGTGATGAATCAGCACTCCTGAGATATTTTTCAATGGTGTGTAAAGCCATGTGAGAGACTTACGGGCAGTTTAAACTTTGACACCAGGTTGTTCATCAACCATACGAAAAGAAGAAGAAGACTTGTGACTTAGTTGTTTAATAGTAATTGTAGTACATAATGCATTTTTACCTCATAAAAACTAATGGATTCTAACAGGAACACAAAAAAATATCATAATATACTTCCTAGCTTTTTTAACAAAGAAAAATATCCGATTATAAGTCATGTTACGACATCAGTTTACACTTGAACGGTCTTGCGTTAGTAACACTATCTGACCAGTGATTAAGTGTACTTGCCCGTCTACTGGCACTGTTTACTTGCGTGTTTACTGGCGTGCAAGTGTGTAATGATTACTGATGTTAATATATTAAATTGAGTTGTTGCTCTCGGCTTAAGAAACAATTGATATTATGTGTCTCTTGTTTCAGTTATAAGTCAGTGGTATGAACTGGACTGGCAAGTCATAAGTCGTAGACTCGAATCCGAATCATGCAACAATTAGATACTTAAAAAAAAAATTAATAGATTTTATTTTAATAAAAACCTTTGCACCACTCAAGTATTTTCTCGTGTATCGTGGGTACTAGGTATTTACAGACTTATAATTTTATAATACAATAATTAATTTAAAAAATTAAAAAACCATAGACGCAAATACCTAATTTTTTTTAGCTTGAAATAAAAAAAAACTAATTCATAATCGGTTTGTGCGTGTAGGAGCTTCGATACCACAGATACCCATGTTAAACTTATCCCTTCTTTTTTCGTCGGGGGTAAAAAAAAGGAAGTAAGGGGGTTATTCCTTGAATACCGTTAACATTTATTAAATAATGTCTTACCGAAAAAGAGATTTCGGGATTAAAATTTATTTCAAATACCTAATTTCTACTATCTTAGCACCTTACTAGGGAGCAGATTAGATTATATAATAATAGGTAATTAGCAATACTTAAAATAAATTCCATTCTTAACTTTCAGCGTCGTTAATGACATGCTGAATTTTTTGCCAATATTTTCAAAGAATAGCCCAATTTGCATGATGTCTGATAAAATATAGCAATAAAGATAATGGGGACATTATCTATATTGCTTTTATTTTCAGGTACCAACTGAATCTAATCAAGTTTAAGATGTCAAATCATGTTGCCTAACTGCACGGCCCGCTAAACCTGCGCAAGCTTCACCCCAGGGGTCACAAATCGCAACACATTAATCAACACAATCATATCGATCTAAAAATCCTTAACTATCAACAACCAACATTATTTAATTAATACCTATTGTTAATAAACAAAAGGAGAAAGAAAAAAACATAAAATTTGACCTCATAACTCAATATTGCTTAACTTGCACCACATACTTATCTAAGGGGTGTATTCATGTCGCAAGATGCTTAAAGCCGGCGCACGCGCCGATCTATAATGAAATCATAAGTCACGATCTCAAACAATTACCTGGAACAAAGAAAAATGAGCTTTAATTTTAAAATCATAAGGTTGCAAATACACATTAAAGGTGTATAATTTAGCTTATTTAGCGCTGTATAGTTTTGTATAGGTTATTGCGAATTACAAAACATTGAATGGCTGCCGTTTCATTTTTTTATTTCTTTTGATAGATTTTAATTTGAGTGCTCATCTGGCTTAATTGCTGCAAACGTTCGTACATAATAGGGTATCTAAATAGGTTTAAGTGTATAATTCAGGCTTCATTAGTTAGCTTAGCAACTCGGTTGCACTTTAATAGTTTTTGTTGCGCAAGCGTTGATTATAAACATCGGATTTTTAACCGCCTTTCAAAAAAAGAAAAGTACTCGATTCGATGCGTATTTTTTTTCATGTTTGTTAACAGATTTCCATGATTAGTAGGCCGATTAGAGTTTTTTATAAAACATTGGATAATCATTCGTTGGCTGGCTCGTTTATGGACCAAACTGTTAGGAAAAGCTTCAAATAGTACAAGACGAGATCTGAAATAAACGAAAGATTTCCTTAATTTTTTTTAACATTACTACTCTACTACTACTTTTAACAACGGTTTTATTTAATTGTAATAAGTAAAATTTTTTTTACATTAAACGGTTTTGTCATCAAAACTAAAGCTGTGTACCAAATATCAGATCAATCTGTCCGCAGGACGGGGGTGAAATATCGATTACTAAATTTGAACCAAATAATAAACAGGTCAAGCTAAATAAAACCATTTAATAAGGTTTTATTTTTATTTTTGAACGGGACATTAACTTGAAAGGGGGAGAAGACACTCCTCATTATTTCAAATTAATATATTTATATTTTCATCTATAGTTTCATTTGAAACGTTGAAATGGAGTGAAAATTTAAATTATTAATTGTTACGAAAAGTTTGATCCGATGAGGAGAATAACTATTATCTTAATGGTGTATATTTTTAATGGTGAACTAGTGGACTTATACTTTTTCAAACATAAACTAGTTCAAATCTGCCCATTGAACAGAGTAGGTACCTAATTGGTGCTTTTTTTTTAAAGGATGGAATTGATAACCTACTTTTTTAGGTCGTTGTAAAAAAAATAGCAAAGCCTGTAATTAACCTCATAGTTACTGTACCTATGTATCTAAAATTCATCAAATCAAAACAATAGGGGCAGAGTTCAAATTTCATAGAGATGACATTCACATAGGCGTTCTCATGTCTAAAATCCAATATCCTTATAGTCCAATGGGACGGCAATCCGACGCGACCGGAGAGAGATCAGGCGCAGGACCAACAGCTTTACGTGCTTTCCGAGGTACGTAAAGCCACATGTATACTGAAGAAAATATGCGCTATCTACTAGGTAACTAGGTAAATTAAAAAATGGAACAGAATTCTAGTTCCTCGACTGCCTCGTTGGTCTAGTGGTAGCAAGCGCGACTGCTGAGCACGAGGTCCTGGGTTCGATCCCCGGGTCGGGCAAAGTGTTATTGGGTTTTTCCATCAGGAAGTTCTCAGTAGCAGCACGGAGTTTGGAATTGTGCCCGGTTAATGGCAATAGGCTCGCCCCCTATTACATGGGACTTATAAACATAGCCGGCGAAACGTGGGTGTACTGCACACCTCTGCCTACCCCCTCTGGGGAATACAGGCGTGAGTCTAAAAGTAAGTTAAGAATTCTAGTGACATTTTCTGTTAGGTAAAGTACGAGACGAGAACTTCCCAGTATACTGTGACACCCGGCCATTAACCCACTAAATGCACCTATTATTTTATCTTTCAGAATAAACACCATTTCTGTCAGTGAGAAAGGTTTCACTAGAATTATAGGGTTAAAATTACCTCACCATTCTTAACCCTTTATTTTTGCATGACAAAGTATAAACATTACTGATTTTTTTACGATAACAGTTTAAATATGGACTAAGTTAAGTCATAAATAATAAGCTATTTAACCCTAAATCAGACACCGTATCCTATCCACAAGCATTAAGTGCGTTAACAAAATAAATGCTAGATTGTCACTTTTTTTCGCTCCGTATTTTGTCCACATTATGTTAACACTGAATAAAAATAACCCTTGAATCGTATCACTTTTGCAACACTTAACCTACTAAACGTAAATATCACACCTATTGTCTTCCAGTATAAACACCATATCTGTCAGTGAGAAAGGTTTCAATGGAATTATAGGGTTAAGATTACCCCAAACGATTCTCAACCCTTTCTTTTCAATGATAAAGTTGAAAATTGACTGGTTTTTTTTCATTCGAAGAAACGAGTCTTTATAAAGTGCGCAACAAAAAGTTTATTTTGCGCATTACTTTTTAAGTTTATCACGTTTATTGCCCATAAACCGAGTTAATGGTGGCTTACGCGTAGTAAATCCCATAGCTGTGAAGGAGAAGTCATCTGAAATTACTCTTGTAATAGTGATAACATGTAAGTGAGTACACCGCCTTATTTTTATTAAGATAATAATCTGTTTTATATTTATTACTAGCTGCCTGGCGTGACTTCGTACGCGTGATTACCCTACCTCTACCCCTACTCTACTCTATCCCTACCCTACTCTACCCTACCCTACTCTATCCCTACTCTACCCTACGCTAGATAGTTAGACTACGATAGATTAGACAACTAATTATTTTGCCTTTTTTAATTTTAATTCTTCATTTCTTTAGGGACATTTGTCTCCATAAGTTTCTAACGTTACCTAAGCTAATCGCTAACTACAAAAAATGAAACAGGCAATCACATTTTGTACTACAAATGCAGCATCAGATGTCTTATTTATTTTTCTCCTCTTTGATGATCTAAATTGTTAAATTGAGCTGTAGGATTGATTAATTTTAAGAGCACAAACCCGCCAAAGGAGTTTCCGCTTAAGTTTTTAACTTTATACTTTAAAAAAAAAATAATCTTAAGAAAATACTATAGACTAACGGTGAAGAAAAACGTCGTAAGAAAACCTGGACTTAATAGTCTGAAATCGCCAACACGCAGTGAGCTAGCGTGGTGATTAATGCTCAATCCTTCTCTGTATGAGAAGAGGCCTTTGCCCTACATTGGGATAGTTACAGGCTGATTTATTATTTATAATTTTAAGAAAATATTTAGTTAATTATGTTGTTTATTGAAATATCAAAATTATGTATACTTTATCATTTTCCTTTATCTGAAGCTGATCCTAGATGTCGATTAAGGTCATGCTTACTGCAAAAATGCATTGTCATAGAAAAAACATGTTAAAATTCAACTCCGTAGGATAAGAGGAAGTCTAATTCAGCTTGCAAAAGACTTACACATACCTACAACATACAAACATTGCAAGTGAAATAAAAGCTTGTAATCTCAGATCAAATATTTTCATTTGATCTGAGATTGTAAATTAAAAAAAAACAATCTGACATATGCACACTAAATGAATTAAAACGTTCGTCCAAAACCTCAGGGTTAGTTAGGCATGCCCAAAACAGCCTCTCAACAGTGGGCAATGGCCACTCCATCTTCAGAGATAAATGAACAAGATTGTCGCGAAACAGCTGACAAAGTTTGGGCACACCTTCAAAAAATTACAACTTTATTTTACACATAAAAAAACTACTTACTTCAAATTGTAAACCTTATCGTCTGAGTCATAAGGTTCCTCAAGTGTTGGTTGTGTGCAATAAATGTTGGTGCGAATGGACATCGCCCCGAGACAAGATCAGCAAAAATTATATTGTGACAAAAAATTCTTAACAATGAGGTTTACCGGGTTTACCTAAGGTTCATTTACCGGGTGGCGCCTAAAGTACTAAAATAATCTAGATCTACCAACCAGTTTTTAAAAGCTATTTTCACCCAATCATAATAAAAATGATTGCTTTATGTTAACATTTTTAAATTTCTTGAAAAGATTTTTTTTTTGCAAATAAAAATAAACTTCATGCAAGAGTTCTCAGTCCTATCCCATAGAAAGAGTTCAAAATCCCGTAATTTGACTCCTTTCAGAAATAAGCTCTCATTGGTTGTTTAATTGGTCTCGGGTACGAACCCAAGGCGCGCAACTCTGACTTTTCGTAAGTTATGTGCGTTTTGTAAATTAATTATCACTAACACCGTGCCTCGGAAAGCACGTCAAGCCGTTAGCCCTGCGCCTGATCCCTCTCTGGTCATGTCGGATTGCCGTCCCATCAGACTATGAGAGTGATCCGAACATATATTCTGCGTAGTTGGCTAATATCCGTTGAGATTGGCCGCTGTGACCGAAATTCGATCAGGAGAACATTATGTCATAACGACCTGTTAAAATAATACATACATGTAAATATCAATACACGTGAATCTCTACATAAGGTCAATGATCGCTGTGTTATACCTACCTTGAGGTTGTTTACGTAAATATATTTGAATGATGTTTTAATACAATTGGTTCAGATAAGCGCACCTTAATGACCTTGTATAATTATGTTGTTTTTTTTTTCTAATATCCTGTTGATGACAATCTTGAGCATGTGTCACCGGGCTTGAAGGAAATAGGTGGGTACTGCAGATCCCCAACCTCCGTGATGAAGGTTGAATGACGACTGGCCATCAATAAAATCGAACATAGCCAGACTTAATTTAAATTTAGAAGAATTTGTAGTAGAGATTTTTGTATTAGTGCTTTTCCGTCCGTTCAGAAAATAGTCCTGTTAAATATAAATCTCCCACGTAAAATATTTCCCTGGGTTTCAGGTTCGAATAAACCGTCTATTCCTAAGCTTTGGCATCGACTCTAAAACAAGATCTCAAAGTCAGTTTTATATTTTAATAGCTGTTGCTCGTGGCTTCGTTTGCATGGAAGTTGGAATGGGACAAAAATAATTCTATAAAAATTCAATGTGTTAACCAAGGACATAATCTACACATGCGCCAAGTTTTATTTAAATCCGAAAACAGTTCTAACAGTTTTCGCGTGATTGAGGAACAAAGATCTTCCTAAACCTTTAAGATAATATTAGAACACAACGCAATGGATGATGGATAATGTTGCGAGCAGAAGATTATTAAACATATTATATGACAAAGAAGAAGGGTAACAAGTCTCAAGTTTTTATTTAGATAATACAGGGATTATGTCTGGTACACTATCGCAGTCATTTGTTTGGGGACATTTTATGATAAAGTTTTCCTTATGACGCGACGCGGAATTTCCGGTGTTAAGTAACGGGTAGGTACCTCTTGTGGAGATACCTAAGACATTTAGGAATTTTTGTTTACCTATATTTATGTTTGCATTCAGCATTGGTGGACCCGCTTTACAAGCATGTGGGTGTGGATTCAAACCTGGTTAGTACTAATACCATTTAATTTACAATAGTCGACTACAATAGAAGACTGCATTTCTATAGTGCATTCGTGAGGAACTGGGGGGAATTGGGAAAATAGCTAAAAAAAAAAGAATGATGAATTATCATAAAATGCTAGGTAATATATGTGCTATTTTTATTTGTACAGTCCGTAAGTTCATTTTACGTTAGTTGAAAAATAGTAAAGGGCTAACTTTTTATTAAAAACTTAGGTAAGTTACCTAACCCTAAACAAGTTATCCATAATTGGGTATGTACCTAAGATGTAACATTTAAATAAAATGCTATATTGTAATTAATCGAATCTCCTCGTATTGCAACGCATTCTACCATTCCTTTTCCATAATTAAGTGGTTTCTCCAAAATATATCAAGTTAAATATTTGGATAGTATCTTTCAAAGCAAGTTTTATACCTATTTTAAACCGCAAAGTTGTCATTTTTAACATAGCACGTAGGTATTTCCAAACCTATGGGGTTTCGTTTAAGTGAGTCAGTTCCTACGGTTATTGGCATCATAATTTATAGTTTATTTTTTAAAGTAGGTAATCATTGTGTTACCAGGAAAAGACGAAATTTTAAACGAAGTCCATTTTCAATCGCAAACCTACACGGAGGCGTTGCATGAGTACCTTCTTGAAAAAGGACTCCTTTAAAATAATGTATTAAAATATTATGCCTAGCATTTTTTTTTATCTTTAAAAGCAAAGAATTACTTAATTGCTTAGCGATATTAAAATGTACAGTTGAGTCCTTATGCGAAACCTAAAACGCGATGAAAGCATCACATAAAAATTCAAAGTAAGAGATTATTCGACGGTCTACCTGAATAAAGGGTAAATGAAATTCAGGAAATAATAGGTTCTCATTACTTTTGAGTGATATAGTAATTTTTTTATAGTAATGATTACAAAATGCCACCGGCTCGGTCCCTTTTTTTACGCGGGGGGGAACGGGCATAAACGGTTTACCCTATCACCTGCACTTGGTGATAATCACGGCTAAGTGATAGAGCTATATCCGAAATATACGGACAAAAATCTCACGGTGATACTCGACTGCCCTTTTGGCGAGAGAACGAGATTCAAATGGGATTCAATTCAATTCACAGAACTCCCTCCAGACCCCCAGACCGAACAGAGAATCAAAGCGTTAAACATTATATTCTTTTTTATTCATATTTACCACTTACGACATCATTTTTTAACCTTCAACTCACACGTACAATCGCGCCCCAAGTTCTTTGACCTAAACGTTAAAAGTGCTAAATTTGGACCCTGATATGATATCCACATGTTAACCAATAAATTTAATTGATTTTTTTATTTTATTTAAAACGAATTTTAGAATTGGTCACTCTTTCTTATACTTACGCCCTTTCTTACCTACTTCATGATTATCTAATTCTATTTTTGCGTGTTACACTATTTTATATTTTTAAAGTAATTTTTAATTTGATGACAGGATTGGCGTAGCGGCTTTCTGCGCTTAGTGTCACGGGTTCGACTATCGCTCGGATCGAATATTTATGTGATCCACAGATATTTGTTTCAGTCTGGGTGTTTATGCATTATAAAATTATATGTCTATAAATTGTACCCAAGATACCGGAGATAATATAATTAAATGTATTAAAAAAAAAAGAATTATTCTAAACAGCAACCTTCTTCATATTCATAAAAACATTTTCACACATATCTCTTTGCTTGACCACGTTGAAGATCTCGTAAATAAACAGTACCTACAGTAGGTACTCTTGAATTCCGTCACGTACGCTTATGTCATCCAAAGAATTATGACATAAGGTAGGTACATGTGGTATTGGTATCTTTTTTTACAGATTTCGATTTTGGAATGTCAGTGAGAAAATCTTGGGAAATACAGTCGTAAGAAGTTACTACAACGTACCTACATGATACCTTCCTATCAGGAGACTATTAAATGGGTCAAATCTTCGTTCTAACGAAAAAAAACACGTCCAAAGAAAAACCGGTTTTCTAAAAAAACGCCTTCCCAATAAAAGAACGCTTTTTCAGTGAAAACCGATTTTTCATTTAAGACAAGCTTTTCTAATAAAATATCACATTTCTAATGGAAAACCGATTTTCCATTGAAGCGCCTTCCCAATTTAATAACGGTTTTCCAATAAAATACCAATTTTGCCATTGAAAAACGCTTTTCCAATAAATAAACGCCCTTTCAGTTAAAAAACAATTTTCCGTTGAAAGACCGCTTTTCTAATAAAATAAACTATTATCCAGTTTGCTTTCCAATTAAAAACCGCTACTTTCATGGACTTACTGCACAGTAAAAAGGCTCATAGCTTAAAAAAAAAATCTTATCAATTGTAACGTCCTTGATACGCTGCTCTTAATTTTCGACCCCCATGACTAAACCAGAGTTCGTGAATGCAGGGTCAAAATGACACTAACAAAAAAGTATTGTCAATAAATAAAACGAAAATCAGGGAAACATATTTTACGTAACTTTTATGTCGGTGCATGTCAATGACTGACCATGTGAAGAGAAGGACGACATTAGGATTCCTAAAACATTTTGTTCATTTCTTTGTTGATACTATATGATATTATGCTTCGAGAATTTTGATTTCGCCAATTGATTATTTAAAAAAATTTCTTTATGGAAAAAAATGCGATTAAGAGCAGAATTTGAATCTGCAACCCAGTAGTAATGACACCAGCCCTTCTAACTATTCCTAATCCTGCTCGTGCTATCGATATTTTTCTTTAACATCTTCTTGAACTTCAAATACTGGTAACGATTTTTTGAAAATTTGAAACGTTAATTTTTTTTTGTATATATTAGTGTGTTTCACAGATACTTTGTTTCAGCTAAAGTATTTTTACTTAATATTGTAAGCGTTCCTGCATTATAATTTATAGTATATATACATAAAAGCGTTTAAAAATAAACATAGCGTTTAAAAAAAAGAAAAAATAAAAAAACTCATTTCGTAAAATTCGCACCAATGCCAATCTTATCAAAAAACTCGAATACCATTTTACAAGAACACCCGCAGTTAGTAACGCCGTAAGTGCACTTTTACTAAACGCGTTACAAAAATAATACACTGAAAAATACATAAATTCTCACTTAGGCCCTTATCTGTACTATTGTTCAATTATCAGTGGCTATCTGACTGCCAATTAAAAATTAGTTAAAGATAAGAATTGTACTGATTGCGCTTAAAGGTAGAGTAGTTTTATTAGGCTTTTTAATTGTACCTTTTTATTCTGTGAGAGAATGTCTCCTCTCCATACTATATGGTTATAAAAACGAAGTGACTAACGCTATGATTAGGTGAATGTTGAACTTGAAAAATAGAATTATATTAACGCAGTTATTTTATTTCAAGTATTATACAAATTTTTTGTTTGGGTTCATATTGAAAAAACACAAACTTTTAATGCGTACACATTACACTAAATTTTGTTACACCAGCAATTTTAATATTTTTAAATTTTTTTCAATAGTACTTGTCATTTTTTAATAAGTTTGGGCTGTGTGTAAAAAATAATTGTAATTTTAAATGTTTTTTTTTATATAACAAGCCAACACTAGAATTTTCTTATGGTTTTAGTGCTGTTACAATGATTTCACGATGCAAAAACCTCCATACCTAATATTGTATTATCTGTGCCTAGACCAAAACAATTATCTGTCAACCACGCAATTTTTTCGCCACCAAACGAAGTAAACGAATCCAGCCGTGTTGACAAGATTGGAACAAAATTTAGCGGGATTTGACTTCAGCTATTATTTGTATGGAGTGGTGATTAAATCATTACACTTTAATGTGATTCTAGTATTGGTATTCGACAGAATTGTAATTCCTTTAACTGTGCCGATACTATTTCGCGTATGTTAAGTGGACAATAAGTGTTAAAGAACAGTTGGAATTACTTTCGATGTTAAAGTTAAAGGCTACGCTTTTTGAATATAAATCACTTTCTCTAACTTTCTGCTCTGATACATGGATTTTTTAAAATATATATGGCATATTAGTTTTTTTTTTCATTCAGTGTTTCGGCCCATTATGTATGTTACCTACATTTTTTAACAAAAAATGTATGAAGTAATATCACCAACAAAATGGCACTCTATTTTATTTATTTGGCTAATCTTAATTTCAACGTTACAGTATCAAAATAAACTGAATTTATTATTGTTACCCCTTTTTTTAAAGATTCATAACAATAAACTCACTTATATAGCCATTACGAATACAATACCATAACTTCCTTAGTCTGGCTTGTACCATGTACCACGCCCACAGAACCACTAACTGCTTGCACAACCAGTTGCAGTTCTGCAACCGATCGCTTTGCCGTTGTTCGCTATAGATGGACATGTTGCCAAGGTATTTAATATAAATCCTGATCTGTACCCCTGGTATGTAAACCGCGCGAATACCAATACATGTTGTGTGACGTAATGCTTTGAAGAAGTACGGGTTGAGAAATTTGGTCGAACGTACCACAGAATATTTTTATTTTACTTTAAAATCAATAGGTAATTATTATAAAAAAGAAACAAAAGAATAAAGCTAATTGTAAAGCAAAGACAATTTAAAAAAATATTCCTGTGATGACATTTTATATTTTGTGACAATATCTAGCTTTGCAATTTTGAATGCCTTTGTGTAATATAATAATTGAAACAATAGTACAAAGCAAAGTCCCTGTTTTCGTCTGTCTGTTTCTCCGCTTACTTCTTATAAACCATGCACGATGGGACGGCAACCGATACGTCCGCAAAGACATCAAGCGCAGGACCACCAAAAGTCTAAGTTTCCCGCTGACTTGCCATACCACTAGAATGTCCTGTCACGGCTTTTTTTTGTTGTTTATACAGGGTTATTTGTAAAACACCAGCATCCTTAAAAGGGGTCATTAAACTCATTATGAACAACTTTTACTATGGGATCAACCCTGAAATCGTAAAAAAATCAGCTGTTCCAAACATTTATGTTCACATGACTCAACAAATTGTATGGAACAGCTGATTTTTTTTTTGCCTGTATACGAAGAAAAGAGATAGCAAGTTGTTATTTTAATTTGCTCTTAAGTCGACAATGCTAAATCGACCAGTGTAACCAAACCCTACGTATTTACAAGCACACGACCAAAGAGTACGAAAACGGCTCCATACTGTCAAATAGGGAAGATGCACTATTTTTATTTTTGTTTTCATTTTAAAGAATTCCATGTAGAATAGACCACAAATATATTAAAACAATTAAAATATTGTAATTTATCGGAAAAAATGCTGTTTTAAATTGACAGTTTGACAGTTCGCGCGAAAACGGACCTATGGTACTGATGACGTCACTCTTGTCTGTCAACAACTTTCAATTTACATTTACTTTTCATTTTAACTTTTGCTTTTTCGAGATTATTTGTAAAAAATTAAAATGGACTATCCATCGACGTCAGGTGATTGTAACAATACCATTAATATTCAGATAAAAAGCCGTGTTGACTCATGTTTTGTGCCAATGTGTCCATCTACCTCAACAAAGTTTGCAAATAAATTATTTTTGAGTGGACCTTCTGACCCAAAGCTGAGAAATAAGTGGTTTCAAGCTGTGAAGACAAATGGTGCACACCCTTTGCTACACTCCGACCCTACTTTTTATTGTACATAATTCTCCTCCATCTCTTTTAATTTGGACATGGCCGATTGCGTTATCGCCATAAGATTCTCTTGTCGAGCTGAAATAACTGCTATATGTAGAAGCCGCTGAATAAAATACAAAGTTTAACAACTATGAATGACTATGATGTATACATACCGTAGTAATTTAGCCCCTTTCATTTCTACACCTGAAAACTCTGCACTTTCGATAAAAAAGTTACAACCATGTCAACACTAACTTTCGGTAAATTCCTGGAGTCTGCTTTTATAAATCCAACTTCCATTTTTATTTAAAAAACGCAATTAATATTCCCATAAAATAATATTCACCTTTACAACCATAACGTCAAATAAGTTGTCAAAACAAGTGTGACGTCACGAAACGCTAATTCGTGTTTTAAAATACGTATTGTTTCAAGTCATTTTTAAATCGTAATTATTGTAAAAAAACAACAATATGTAAAATAAAAACGTTGCAGTGGCCTTTCTTTTATATTTTTTTAACGTTTTAATCATACAAATTCCATAAATATTACATCTGCATCTTCCCTATTATAACCCTCTAACAGCGCATCCCATATTATCATTCACGAAAAACATGGGAGACCTCGCATGAATGAAGCCATTACCGTGTTCTATAGCTGTAACTATCCCCATTGCCGTATCGTGGGTGTTGCCAACATGGGGCGTACTAATATCCTGGTTTAAATTGGCTGTTTAGTACAATAGTGTGGAATGCTAGCCGCGAAAACATGGCGCAGTTGCCAAATAAAGAAGTATTATGGTAATTTAATATTGCAATATCTTTAGCGGTAGAATAAATTTGAAGCCGCTTCTGGTTAGCTGTTTGGGAAATGGTAGTGACTGATTTTCCATTTTTCGTTATCAGTACTTTGCATGTGAGTAGTGATGTGTTGCCAGATCCCTTTTTACAAATATTGGGATTTAAATTAATAAAAAGTAGAACTGGGACAAAAAACCGGGACGCATAAAAATGCATAGCATTGTAACAATCATCAATCTTTCAAGTCTTTATTGGCATTAATACAACTTTAAAATTTACTATCAGGGTTGGTTATTTTTTAAGTACAACGCCTTTGACTGCTTAGATTAAACACGGGATTTTGGACGCTTATGGTGCGGTCGCGACGTATCCTGATTTCCTCAACTACTGAGAGGGTTGAAAGGCGTCCTAGTCGTATGACAGTTGGACTGTCATAGGATGATAGGACGCAGGGTCAAACCCTGACACGCAAAACCTTGATTCTAATTCTTGATTTCAAAGTTAATAGGATAAAGGAGAGAGACAAATAAACTTTGCTTGCTTGCTTCTTCTTGCTTGTTAGTATTTTGTAGTAGTTTTTATTTATGTGTATTTGTTTTGTCTTTAAACGAAAAATAGGCATGATGTTATGTAACATTTCAACAGCCCTGACATAACACAACATTAATTAAATAATCCATTTACAAATTAAGGTGAACAACCAAATATAATGAGTTATAAAGAGTTCTTATCACGTCTCTAATGATTTGGTTATTCAATTTGTAATGGCGTCATTGATATTCCCACAGACTTGTATTCTTGAGATATAAAATTGAACGCGCAGGTTTTGCATTCAAAACGTCAAATTCGGTGAGACTTGTTCGACAAGTTTAGAGACATTGGGATGAAGAATATGTTGTGAGAAAGGTTTTAAGTATGTGTGTATATATAAGAGTAGAGGTAGACCAAAGAAATGATGGATAGATTGTATCAAAACGACATGGATAGAAAGGGATAAGCAGTGACAAGACAGCTAATAGAGATAAATGGAAGTAGAAAACTTAATATACCTTAAATAAAATTAGGACAAGGGCAGGAAGATGATTATAAAGGTGGGATTGGGCGTTTTAATTAGGTACTATAACCCTAGATATAAAAAGCTTTATTTCAGACAAGACTTTATTACAAGAACCCTGAACAAAATGCCACCAAATTTTATAGAATCAAGATAAGTCTTGACATTTTTATATTCGTCAACTGACACAGCACAAACTGTCTGAGATGCGCTTACACACAGTTTGATTCCATTATCGTGATTTTATGACTCGATTCGAACGTTCGATGAATCCTAATCGAGAAGGATTTTTTGATACTGGTGACTCAGAATGTATGTTTTTAAATAAACAACGACAGTGAGGTCAAGTTGACTACTGTTCGACCTCTGTCATTTTAAAGGTCAGTTACAAATTCTTTGGGGACTTATTCTGTCATTACACTCATTACTTAAGACTTAAAAGGCTTAAAAGGTGTTTATTTACTTAATGTTTTTAGAATAAAATACTTATCTTAATTTGAAACAAAAAAAAATATTTGTAAATAGGCTTTAGAATGTAAAATGAATAGATTATGGTTCAATTAGCCAAAAAATCTTCTAATACAATACAATATACTATATTGCATATAAAAAAAAATACAAAGTTACATAGAATTATATGATCGAAAATGTACAATTGGCGGACATATCACTTAAAGCAATCAATTAAAACACTGATCAGTCACTGAGTCAAAGACTTGAATTTGACATCCTTACATTGGATTAACAGTTCAATCATAGCATGACTATCTTTTAAGTATGACCTGTGGTACATCCTGGTCCATAAAAGTTTCTCAATCACCATGTAGTAATCGATACCATTCAACAATGTCTAATGATCGGACAACAATCGATTAAGTAATTATAGTCTGTTCGCAATTAGCGTTAATGTACCTTGAACTCTGTCAGTCCTAAATGTAATATGTCTAGAGTTTGATGTTAATATGACTTGACCAAGAGTTATGGTTTTCATAAAGTTACAATTATAATTTATATAAGTATATTTACAGTAATGATAAAGGCTAATTAAAACAAATATAAGACTAAATCTATGGGTTATCGATATAATAAATAAATAAATCAGCCTGTAACTGTCCCAATATAGGGCAAAGGCCTCTTCTCATACAGAGAAGGATTGAGCATTAATCACCACGCTAGGTCACTGCGGGTTGGCGATTTCAGACTATTAAAGTCCAGGTTTCCTTACGATGTTTTCCTTCACCGTTAGTCAGTGCTGTCTTAGATTAGCTGTGAAAGTACATAATGACATTGTAAAAGTCACATTGGTACATGCCAGGTTCGAACCCACACCCACGCGCTTGCAAAGCGGGTCCGTAACCAATGTTGCCACCACGACATTTGTTGTTATCGATGGGTTATCGATGAAACAAAAAAATATATTGAAAACAATATACCTATTTTCTAATTCTAATTACATGATTGTAGCGACCTGCCTGAGCTAGGTTTATTCAAACCTGTGTTTGTTAGGTATCTACTATTCTAGTGACAAGAACGCTGTTTGAATTAATTAATTTAATATTCTCCTGACCGAATTTCAGTCACGGCGGCCAATTTCAACGGAGACTAGCCAACTACGCAGGAGATATTGTAGTGCACAAGTGTGTGCGCAAACACAGGTGCACTGAGCACTCTCTATTCCCTCACTCTCATAGTCCGATGGGACGGCCTTCCGACACGATCGACAAGATCGAGAGAGATCAGGCGCAGGGCCAACGGCTTTTTGATAATAACAAGTATTTAGTAGAGCAAAGAGTTCAACGCTAACCCAATTTATCTTTGACGACTTGATCTCAAATACCTAAGTACAATGCTTTATTTGTTAGCTAATCTCCAATCACTACAACATCAGCAGAAAACTGATTGTGTTAAGCAAAAACATAATTGAGTGATATCATTTGTGTGTTTTGTAATTAACGATCAGTAAATCTATCTGTCAGTTAGATGGTCTCAGATACTGGTCAGTTAACGGCTATTGACCTTCTAGCATGCTAAGCAGATAGGTAAAAAATTTAGTTAAACAATACATCATCGGCTAAAAAGATAATAGCGTTGATTATGATGTTTAAAAAGTCAATGAATATAGTGTCAGTCTCTTTCTTATTAGAATTAGGTTAGACAGTGGTTCTCAAACTTTTATAACCTGGGCCCATCGAATTCTTTTTTTTTCGGTGTAAGGACTCCAAGGTTTAAAAAAATATTATTAAATGGCATCAGTTGCACTCTCTCCCTCTTTCCGCCCTCGCATTCCTTATTAGACGTTTGTCTCGCGGGCCTAGATTATGTTCTCGCGGATCTTTAGTTCTCCGTGGAACACCGGTTGAGAACCCCTGGAATACATTTTAGTCCTGCAGAATTACTATTTTTGCATGTTTTATTCGTTTCAAGCTACTGAAAGGGTGCTTTGCTTAATACAACATTGAAAACCTCAAGTGAACATTTTATTAAAATCACAGAGGGGTTTTGTTTTCATTAAATACCCGTTGTCTTACACTCAAAGACAATTTTATTAAACTCTGTTCTGTCATGATTGTTACGAAACTCATCATCATCATCAGCCTCTATTAGTCCACTGCTGAACATAGGCCTCTCCCAATGTGTGCCACTATACGAAACTCAATATTAATTAATTAACATTTCTTAAGAGTCCTAAAATCCACTAGAACGACCACACATAATTTCTTAACTCATAACAAGTATATAAGCGCCATCTACCGTTACATAGTGGAACTAACTGACAAGCGTTAAGTATAGATACAAGTAAAAGTGAAATGTTGCACTGAGCGATTCCAACTGGTACCGTTACTTGAGTGGCGGCGCTTTGGTGCTGCGTGTACGCATATTTTAGTGAATGGCAAGTTTGTAGGCTTTTTAACGATCTTCTTTTCTTTATGGTATCGTTGATGTACAACCTGATGTCAGGGTTTAAACCGCCCGTAGGCCTCTAACATGGCTTTACACACCGTTGAAAAATCTCTCAGGCATACTGGTTTTCTTTCAATTTCGAATACTTACATTCATGAATTCGAAAAGTCAGACATTAGACAAATACCTAATTTTTTTTTAGCTAAGAACACTCGGAACTAGCTTTCAAATAAAAACCGGTTTATCCGTTTTTAAATTACGATGCCACAAACACGCTGATACACACGTTAAACATATAACACACCTATTTTTCGTCGTTGGTTAAAAATAGTTTAAAACTCACCTTTCCCGTTTCTTCCTTTTCATCGTGCCGGTCCCCTTAATGGTTCGGTATAAGGTCATCATCTTGACAGCCGCTATCCACTCACTAACACAACACTATAATACACTATGATTCTTCCACAAAACTTTAGTTAACTATATTCACTATTAATTACCATTATTTAACACTGATCCAATTGATTTCACTGCACTGTTTCCTGGAACAAATAATAAGCATTTTAGGATTAGTGATTATTTCGCTAATTAATGAATAAAATAACTATAATCATAATTATTAAATTACAACTATTCTGCCTTTAAATGGTGTGAATAATAACCATCAAATTAAAACCAAAATGGTTTGGAGTTTGATGGTGACCAACGAATTAACGTCGGGGCGGAGCGGCACGGCGCACGCGCAGTCTCGGTTTTTATAATAAATTAAGACCCTAATAATTTACCAAAGCCAAAACCCATATAATAAAATAATTTTGTATTTCTTGTATTATCCATACTAATACTTTTAATCTTGCGTGTTTTTTAATCAAATAAACCTGCAAAATTTCGTTAAAAAATTAAACACGACATGGAGACAAACACGCACTTTACGACGACGTACTTTTAATCAATTAATATCAGTCATCTAGTAATTCTATAAAAATATAGTATGAAACACGTGACTACAGCTAGATTGTTTACGAGACTAACTGCATAAGATCAATAGACACTGAACAGTCGTTACGATTGCAACAGCCTAACGATAGCGTAGCGTGAAAATGCTAGCGTAAAAAACTGTAAACAAAATCATTAAAATCAAGGGTAAAATATCGTGGGCTCTTTCATCTTTTTTATGTATAATCGTCAACATGTGTTAGGGTAAATCAAATTAGTACTGACTAATTTGATTCATACTTTAATACGACCTTTATTTGGATCAACCACGTCAATATAGAGATCACGTCATCAGTATATAAATCGAACGATACAATCTATATTAATAAGTAAGATTTTTCAATTAAATTGATTTAATGTTCCAATTGAACGTACTAACAACCCTACTGCGATTACAAATGTGTTGTATTTTTTGTATTTTTCGCGCGTATAATATCATTTTAGAGCGCACGTAAATAGGCGCCGGCGACATACTAGTTATACTAGGTAGACGTACTAGGTACGTACGAGTGATATCACGCTTCTAACTTCTTATACAGACATCGGCAAACATCTTGAACATAAAGGGACGAAATCTCTATAAAGGCCCTTTAAGATTACACTACACATGCATGCGCAGGCATAAGTCGGCAGAACCGACGATGTGCATTTACGAAATTCAATAAAAGTTACGCGTTTTTACGATCCGACATTCATCGTTAATAACATCTTAAGAGCTTCATGCTGTGTAATTTTAGCTTACTATTTAGATGTTATATGATTATTTCTTAGTTTATTACAAAACCAATAGTAACCATAGATAGTAAACACGGTTTGACTATACGATTGGTAATTTTAAGTGCATAATTGGCAATAGAACACCTTATTATGTCCATTACCACACATTTTATGGTATTCTGACTTACTACATTGCGCCTGCGGCTGCTCTCATGTATTTATTATATTCCTGCCCTTTTCTTCATCATCTTTCTCATCTTTATTAGCCGTCATGTGAATGCTTACTTCCTTTCTATTTAATTATTCTATTTAATTTATTTAAAATCCAAAACAATGTTATTACCTACTACCTTTTTCGACATTAGAAAAATCTAAATAGGTCAATATTTAAGACTTAATCATAATATTAGGTCCTTACATATGAAATTGGCGTTTTGTCGAACTGGTCACTTTGATCTCAAATATCTGGCGTTTGGTTAAGAATTTCAAATTCAAATTTATTTCAAATTTAGGTTTGTACATTTATGTTTAGAATTAAGTGATTCATTTGTTTACGCGTCATTTGTTTTTTCTTTGACATCGTTCTGTTCACAATATGAAAAATTTAAAATATCGCGTTTTTTACGAATATGAGTTCCATCGTGGCACCAGCGCTGCAGAAACAGCTCGAAGGATAAATGATGTGTATGCAGAAGCTACTGCAAAAGAAAACACGGTACGTTTTTGGTTCTAACGTTTTCGTTCTGGAAATTTTGACCTATAGAATAAACCCCGTGGACGGCCGGAGACTCTTGTTAACAATGAAGAATTCAGAGTTATCGCAGAAGCGAATCCATCGTAAACTACGTCAGAGTTAGCGGCAAACTTCTGTGTGAGTGGTAATACAGTTTTAATTCACTTGCAACAAATTAGAAAAGTGAAAAAGCTCGAAAAATGAGTACCGCAAGAATTGACTGAAGCACATCAACAAACACGCGTCGGGGGCTGCGTTACATTACTTACCTGACATAATAACTAGGGGATTTTGAATCGTATCGTTACTTGTGATAAAGAATAGATCCAGTACGATAATTGGAAACGCTCATCAGAGTGGTTAAGCCCAAGAGAACCGGCCAAATCCTGTCCCAAGAAAAAGTTGACTCAGAAAAAAGTACTAGTAAGTGTCTGGTGGACCAGTGCTGGTGTCATCCACTACAGCTGCCTAAGATCTGGCCAGACGATTACGGCAGATCTGTATTGTGAACAATTACAAACCATGATGGCAAAACTAGCCGTTAAACAACCGAGACTGGTCAATTGCTCTAGCTCACTGCTGCTTCAGGACAACGCTTTACCGCATACTGCACAACAGATAGTCGCCAAATTAAAAGGAGCTGCGATTGGAATGTCTCCGACACCCACCGTAATCCCCGGACCTTCCTCTAACAGGTTACCACTTTTTCCGGAATATAGACAATTTCTTGCCAGGAAAAAAAATCAATTCCGATGAGGCAGTCAAAACCGCCTTCAGAGATTTTATTGACTCTCGTTCCCACAATTTTTTCAGCAAAGGAATCAATGAACTTTACCTACAAAATGGCGATAGTACATAGAGTTCAATGGTACATAGTTTGATTGATTAAATACATAATTTCATATTTTTTAAGTACTTTTGCTTTTTCCATATAAAACGCCAATTTCATATGTAAGGACCTAATAACATGTAGATTTAAAAAAAAGATAGTTAATTTTATTATTAAAGTTTTTTATATAGTTACGAGTATTTTCAGATGCGTACCTACCTACTCTTAGTAAATTGTAGAAATTAAATAATAGAATCCAAAACCAGAACGTAAATATTACTTACCTATTGCAGTCATTTTCAATTAAAAATTCAAGATCAAGATCAAATTCGCGAAAGTGTCTGAACAAGTTTTTTTAGAATATCACGAAAAGAAAGTTAATTAAATATAATAGATTTGTTCGAACATAAAATTCCTAACAGCTCATATTAATCATAGAAGCCAGTTTGGTGTTTCGCTTCCAAAACATTTCTTTTGTTTGAAAAAACAAGCACTTTAGCATCTTACTTTTATAACAATAGCCTTTTTCAGACAATAAATACATTATACAATCAAATTACAATTTTCGATATGATTTGAATCACGCAAATCACAATCAATACCAATTTATTTTAAAACAATATCAAACATTCACTAAACTATTGTTTTCCTTCGACAACCGTGTACCTATACTGTATACCTTTTGTTGGCAATAATAGATGTATTAAATAATATTATGTATTATAATCCAAATAATATAATAATAGCTAAATAATATTAATGATTAATAAAATCCAAAAGACAAAAGATTAGTTATTAGTCGTAAAATAACTAATCCTTTTGTCTATAGAGCTCTGAAAGCAAAATAAACGATTGAAAAAGTAGATTGGCAGTCTGCCTATATCAAAATCCATTAACGCTTTAGGCACCAAAATGTTATGAACACACTTGTATTCATAGCACGCTCTTTAGGTTAATCTGTCTTTGCTGGATTAAGACTACCATAAAAATTTGATGGTCTAACATGACATAGTGACAACCACCAGCATGGTAAACGATAGCCTGATCCCACCAGGAGAGGAAAACAATGGAAATAAATTGCTAAGATTATTTATAGTTATTAAAGATAATTATATCTCAATCTACGTCGAGGTGTGAAGAATCTTCCCCTTCAAAAAAGACGTCGAATAATAGGAATGCATTTGTAGGGCGTCCGACCGCACCGACCGGTTGGGTGACCTACTAACCGATTGTCTTCTCGTTTGCATATCAACTCATATTAATCGTGTGTCGAAAGCCTTTTCCTTTCGTTAACTGTGAAGATATTAATTCTTCTTCTAGATCTTTAGGATTCCGTAATTTAGAAATAATTCTTCAAAGTCAATGACCGCAGTCAGTGAAAAGGATATCTGTCCACTAGTGAATTATTACAGGCTTGATTTACTTATAATATTAGTAATAATCTCACTTAAAGTCAATAAAGTATGACTTTGGCTATTCTCCTTACATAAAACCTCTTCTATGCAAAATACATAAGTTTATAGGAGGACAAAAAAACTGCGCTCTGAAAGCTATGATACTTTTTAAATAATATAATTGTTTCTTTTAGTGTGAAGTTTGGCTACGTTTTCAGATCAATAAAGGGTGAATTTCATGAATGAATTTAACAATTTCTTATGTCATTAGTGTAACCTGTTGTTAATATTCCAGGAAAGTCAGAACTTTTAATATGTTATCTTATCTGTAAGTTACCTTGAAAATAATTAGGGTTTCATACATCTAACCTACAATTCTTGACTTGGCTTCCGGTCTTGATTACGCGGTGACACGAATTAGTTTCTTAATTTGTTGGTTAATTTTCGTGTTATTAACCCTAAAAGTCAGGAAAACAACTTTTAAGTGTCGTTTAAGAATTAGGCTTGAGTGACCCTTTGCGTGAAAGAGCAAGTGAGACCTCATATTCGTATTACTAAATACAGCTAAAGCTTATGTGTCCTTCCGCGACTATTGAACTACGGAACCTTCCTTCACATGTAGTTTAAATTAAAATACATGCTTGGCGATTTATGGTAATTATTTGAAAGAGAGATTTCAGATTAAGTTGTGTAGCTAAAGTATATGTTGGTAATAATTATACGTTTTTCGTTAATTACTAAATTTGCATATTCCATTGCCAGCTGTGAATGTTAATATTGAGACATCGGTAATTATGAACTGTGTTTTTTATGAAGAGTCTTATTCTTGTCATTGTTTATTTGATGGACAACTTGGTATCGGAGTTTAAACTGCTCTTAAGCCTTTAATATTTATACACAATCGAGAATATTTTTCAGGGGGTTGGTTTCCTATCGCGATGTGTTCCGTACCTACCTTTTTTAAAATTTACAATTAACCTATGTAATATAAAATTGTATAAATTGTATGAAATAAACCTACGATAAAAAGTCATCAAAAAAGTTCGTGGTCGCACGCTTGTTTAGGATGTTTAGTGCATTCGTCGAAGATCACTATTATTATGTTTACTAGCACAGATATTACTTATGTTACCTATTACTCGGTTCACTATTTAATCGTTTTCATTCATAAATATTGCCTAAACAAAAATACATTTGAAGCAATTTTTATGTATGAAAACTTGTTCCGATCAAATTTATATTTTATATCTTTGATGTGTGAGCCAGAATGGCGCGATAGGCCTTATGGCCTCACCCAAGTTGTGACACAAAACTATTTTCCTATACCTCAGCTACCATAACACGGCTAATATTTAAATTATACACAAATTTCCTCATATCAAGCAACACGTCACTTTAAAAACCACTAGATTTCATAATTTCCCGTCACACTTTACTCTAATGATTCCATAACTTAAACCACAGACTTATTACCGTATATTTATAATTATTATATTGCATATCCGTTCGCATTTCACTTATAAAATATTCATTATTTGCTACATGAGAGAAACAATCGCTAACAGTATTATAATGAGGTTACGTTGAAAAACACACTATATGTATTATAAATACAAAATTTAGTTCTTACAAGTTTTTATGCATTTTTTTTTTGTTTTAGACAAAGAGTTCTATTCTATATCGTCAGATACATCATCAGATAATCAAATCTGGTTACCCTGTATAAAGTAATAGATTTTACAGAAAAAATATAGACCTTCACTTGAAAATCTCACAACCCAAACTGCTTGGTAAAGAAACTTGAAATTTCTGCCCACTAGAACTATTAGTTAGACATAAAAACAACTCTGGCAACAAACGTTTGTGTGTTATGCCCAACCTATTCCTATTTATTACGTTTTTAATGTAGGTATGCATAAAAACTACGCGTCAATTCGATTTACAAAGTTTTGAGCTTTAAAACATCATGAAATAAATTTTGATAATAAAAAGAATAATAGGAATATGTAAAGAATTTTAAAAAAGAATTTTCGTCTATTTTTTTTATGCGCGCGATGCGCATTGAAACATTGGTGCGTATGATCAATATAATACCGCGTTCTCGTGTGTAACGTAAATCGTAATGGTAATGATTATTCATGATGAATTCATGATTCCAATTTAAACGTAAAAGTTAAAAACTTCATTAGTATGCTAATGCGATTTCACTGTGGTGATGATCTGCGAAGATTTCTGTGTACTTCTGTAATAATTATTTCATGAAATAATAATAATTTAGAACTGTATTACCTGAAAACGTAATCATAAATGTGTTCTCTTTTTAGCACCTCCGAAACAATGAAAAAACCCCCCCTCCTGGTACCAATGCTGAATCCACCCTTGTACAGCAGTATTGTTGATCGAACATTCCAGGATTAATATTGCTGTCAACACACAACCTTATCAAACTGTCAACTAGAAAGTTTCTAGAAATACCCACCTATAGTCACAAAGAAAAAAACAATTTATTCATACATTCTCCAGCCTTTCAGATTTTCCTCAAAAACATCCTAAAATCTCTCTCTCTTATCGTATGGTTGATGAACAACCTGGTGTCAGAGTTTAAACCGCCCGTAGGCCTCTGATATGGCTTTACACACCGTTGAAAAATCTCTCAGATGTGCTGGTTTCATCACGATGTTTTCCTTCACCATTTTAGCAACTGATAATTAGTTTATAATACGCACATAACTTACGAAAAGTCAAAGGTGCGCGCCTTGGGATCGAACTCGAGACCTCTGACTTGTCAGTCGACGGTCATACCACTAGGCTATCAGTGCTGTATCCTAAAATAAGGTTTAGGTTATCCACAGATTTGATTCGCCACAAGTAATTTAAACTACAGTTGCAAAACCATTTGCAGGCGTACATTCCACGCGTTCCTGTAATTAGTAAACCTGTCTAGCCTGACTAAACACAATGTCGTAACGGCCTGTCCGTCAATAAAGTCTAACCGGTACCCGATGACGTGGATCTTTGTCTGGCAGATCTAGCCATCAAGTTAATTTCCGTAAAGCAAAACTTTAGGGATGGGCTCTGGTCGAATTGGATACTGTTAAAAGCCAGGCTTTTTTATGCAACAAGAGTAATAGTATACATAGATGAAGTTTAAGCCTGTATCCGAAATCTTCTTCCTAGGGTAGGCAGAAGATT
This sequence comes from Protodeltote pygarga, assembly GCA_936450705.2. Taxonomy (NCBI): domain Eukaryota; kingdom Metazoa; phylum Arthropoda; class Insecta; order Lepidoptera; family Noctuidae; genus Protodeltote; species Protodeltote pygarga. The sequence goes on along the minus strand of OW388249.2, from coordinate 3,793,632 downwards.
TCGTCCGTTTTGTTATACATCATTCTCATATAATGTGGGGTGAGCCTATTGTCATTAACCGAGCAATTCCAGTCTCCATGAGAGACACAAAAAAATCCTAAAAACAGTGCTCTGGATCGAACCGAAATTCCATGCTCAACAGTCAGAGTGTACAACAATGACGCAGTCAAGAAGGTAGGTATCAAACATTAAGTTCCTTTTTGTGAATATAACGAGAAATTAAACCTATATCCATTATGGTTTTCTATATATGTATCTAGATAAGGACACATGATGGTGGATTCGGGATAATTATATTGGTTAATATATGATATCACTACATCACTACATAGTATAAAACAAAGTCGCTTCCCGCGTCTGTCTGTCCCTATGTATGCTTAGATCTTTAAAACTACGCAACGGATTTTGATGCGGTTATTTTTAATAGATAGAGTGATTCAAGAGGAAGGTTTATATGTATAATACATGCATATTAGCGTAACCGTGCGAAGCCGGGGTGGGTCGCTAGTATAATTATATATCGCTCGGATAAGCACCTCTTCTCGGATTAATATGCGTATTACAAATTAATTATCACTTGCGAAAACGGTGAAGGAAACCAGCAACCAGAAACCTGGGAGATTTTTCAACGGTATTTATTAACTATGTCAGAGGCCTACAGGCGATTTAAACTCTGACACCAGGTTGTTGATCAACCATACGATAAAGAAAGATCTAATATAATTAATTTCGGGCTTACTTAAGCCGAATACTTCGGCTAAATAAATTTCACATCTCTAACGGATTTCAGGTCGTCACAATACGGTAAGTAAATATTACAACGAACGTTTAGGTGCGCCTTGTTAGTTTTAGTATTAATGCAGTTTAGCTAATGTGAATATCCGTGAGTTTTTTATTTACTATTCCTTTTATTTGTTTTTAATCTGTTGAAGCTAATTTCTCTTCCAACAATATGTAGACATCGAGTATTCAAAAACTATAAAATCCTCATTTTAGGAATAAGTCGTTATTATTATATAATGTATACGTTGTAGAATAGTGTTATGGGTGTTTCCACAATATCGTGTTTTTCGTCTAATAGTTACTAGCTGTCACACTAAGTATAAGACTAAGTCATCCCTTTTTTTTTGTTGCCTGGGTGAGTAAAAAATGCCTTCCGCATACCGCACGTCCGAGGACGTACGCTTTGTAGAGCTCGCACAGACTAGGTCATCCCTCCGTACGACACTTTACGGACTCTGGAAAGCACGTTAATGTGCCTATGGATAATTCAAAATAGTCATTATTGAACTAACCTCGACGTTTCGGTCAAGTTGTATTGACCGTGGTCACGAGAAGACTGCTGTATGCGGGTGTCATCGTCTTGTTATTTTGAATTATCTGTGCGTGAATAGACCCGAAATAATATTTAAAACATGATTCCAATTCGCGAAAGTTTAAGGACTTCTAGTGCCTAAGGAAACAACTTCATGTGGTTGTCGTTAAGAGTTGGAGGCATTAGAAGCAGCTTGATAAATCTTGCATTGGATGGACAGAAATGCGCCTAAGACCTAATCTCTCTAACTTTGACTTGTAAGAGCCCTTAGCTGGGGCTGTATAGGCTAATTTATTTATTATACAGATTATTAGACATACAAAAATAGCAGGACTCCATATTTATATCATAGTTTTATCAGTTTCTTGGGGCATCAAGAAACATAAAATGAATTACTCTTTCATATGACAGTGTACTTTGTATATAGTACACAGTCATATGAAAGAATCATACTGGAGAAAGGATAGGATGAGACATACTGTACGGGAGTCTAGCAGTACCTAATCAAAACATCATGGAACACAATAAAGTCACTTATGACTTTGTCCGGTGAATGGTAGCCACGATCGAAATCTCTCACCAGAAGCAATGGGGATGTTGATTTCTGCAAATTTACAACCTTTGTTCTTTATCTTTAAATAACATTTCAAGACATAGTATTGCGGTAAACATGCCATTCCTTTTGACGTCACTCGAAGTCCATATTCCCAATAATGTAATACACAAAGGACTTTACCGGTCGCTTTTAGCATTATTATAGGAGTATTCTTATGCTAAACGCGATTAATAGTAGTTCATTCGTACCTACCTCATTCATATTCATACCGTGAGCTATCACCGTTCATTGCAAGTATTCTATGACCTATTATTTATAATAACAGTGATAAACTGTAAGTGATAGAAAAGTCACATCACTTTTAGGTATTTTTTTTTCGTTTTAAAGAAAAGTTACCTAAAAAAGAGACTTGATCAAAACAATGTTTTCATAAAAAAAAAGCTACCTATAAATATTTTGTATTGAATACCATTTTTATGAAGGTACGACAACATTGCTGAAACTTTGTAATGTTGTTCTCCTTTAATTGTTTTTTTTTAGATAACTATACTTTTCATAACTATATTCATTGATTTTATATCTTCAATGTGCGAGCGATATACACATTAGCGAGTACGCCTTAAAGGGAGGATTTAATGAACAGTATATACGTGTGATGCTTCAGTCATAATATTCATCGCGACAAATACAAACTTGTCTATTCATGTACCTACTTTCAAAACTGCTTAATTCAGTGTAAACAGTATCAGGTAGTGTTAATTACATCAATTACCTCCACGGACCGTAACACATCGATCAGTGTTGATACAATTACCGTTATTCACTTAGTTCTAACCTCAATTATTTGGATTATCGTGCAGAAAAAATGCAGTCTTGCTAAATATTGTACGCAACGTTCTATACTCGTACCTTACCTTGTATTGAAACTTGGAAATTGTTTAACATCTCTGAAACACATATGGTATACTAAATGCCGCTCTCAGAGACATCAAACGACGCTAATAATAATTAAACTCTGTCAAAATTCTTACAAAGGTAACGATTCAATGCTAGATTAAAGTCAATTGACATCTCTGAATGCGGCAGTTAGACTGCTAAAGCATATGAGGGGTCTTTCATAGAATAATATGCACCGAGCTTAATGTCACGGCATCCGGAGGATGGGCAGTAGCATCCTTCTGTGTAACGGTAATCATCTGCTACTGCGATCGCCAACCCGCTTGCCTAGCGTGGCGATTATGAGCAAATACCTACGCTGAGCGCACAATATAGCGCGCATTGGGAGAGGCCTATGTTCAGCAGGGGATTAATACAGGCTAATATGATAGCCTAAGAATTGAACCACCCCTACTCAACCCGCGGGTGTCGTAAGAAACGTCAAAGGGAAAGATCTGGAGGATAGGCAGCAGCATCTAGCTACTGTGTAATAGCAATCATTTGCTACTAAGAACCTGCTTTCCCAGCGTGGCGATTAAGGGCAAACACCTTCTAATGAGTGAACAAAATTTGTGACGCGTGTGAGAAGAGGCTTATGTCCAACAGTGGACTGATACAGGATGTATATGTACTATTGTGGACAAAGCCGGTGCACCACTCTTAAGGTTAGAATCGCTTGCACTCGGCGTCCAAACGTAGCGCTAGCCCCGCCGCTACGCACGTAGCATCGTTCAAAGCATTTTGATCGCAAAGTGGTGCACCGTTCGTGTCCGCGTATGTATGTAACCTACCCAATGTCAAATTTTCCCAGTAGGTATTAAGTCGAGGCAAGTATCATGTTAATTGAAGGTGTTGTGAAAGTTTATCGAAGAATCCACTTTAAGAATGTTGAGGTTAAAGAAGATTATACTGTTGTGACTGGGAAGCTAGCCAATTTTATGTAGCCTTGATTACTAGGTGGTACGCAAACTACGGAACATAAACACTGTGTATTGACTATTACTTTTTTTACCACCAACTCAAAATAAGGGTATTTTAAGTTTGGCCTGTCTGTCTCAAACGAATGAACCCATTTTAATTTAGTTTTTTTATTTATTTAAAAAGTAACTTGATCGAGTGTTCTTAATTTTTAAAAAAATGATTTTTATCTGTGTCGGGGACTCAGAGGTCTTTAATGATTATATTATTAAATGATGATAATTCGTATTATTTTTTTTCGTTATAGTTGACGGATAGTACTGTAGAACCCGTCTGGTGTTCAGAGTTGCGATCTCTTTTAGATCACACAACTTGAGTGTGACAGCCTCTTTAGAAGTTTGTAAAATGAAATACTATTAGAATATGTCAAGACAATCATGATGAAAGACGAGACTTGTGTACTCAATCCCTTATTTTGCCGATGATACACGAATTTTCTTAAAATACAATTCTGTACCTATCTTAAAACACAAAATTATCTTCTTAACAAAATTTACATCACAATCACCAAAATAACAACAATTATAATCTTTTGCAACCACTGACTAATCGTAGAGTTTTGCAAGAAAGTGGTCGCCATCTCGCTGACTCACGGACATACCCGAACATTGCCGAACCCGAAACGATAAAATATTGACAACATTATTACTCAGATATGCGCAAAAATTTTACTGGTTTTGCCAGTTTTAATATATTTTTATTGGTCTGTATTTATAGATGGCCGGGCCCAAATGGGAGGCCAATGGTCCCATAATGACAATATATGCGGAAGATAATTTAATATATGGATACAAGTAAGTGATTGGGGTTCTTTTTGTAGACGCAAACAAATTAATTGAGGACCTATAAAAAATTATATACTAGCATAGCTTGCAAATTGCCGTGTCGAGATGCAAGCTCTTAAGATGGCAGTTATCTTTATTTTTTAAAGACTTTATTATGATTATTACATATGTTCAATGCAGTACAACTATCCCTTTGTAAAAAATATTTATAAACGCTCTGTTTGTCTTAATAACATTTATCTTAACAAATTTTTCAACGTAAATAAATCAAGTAGACCTCTGCAAACAATGTTACGATCCAAATCCCAAAATGGTAGGTATAGATGTATCGATATAATTATAAAGATGTAGTTTGATAAGTAAACTATCTAAGATACAGCAACATTATTAATTACAAAAATAAAGTAATTATGAGTAGGAATCTACATCAACATCTCCTAACATTATTTTAATAAAAATAAAATCCAGTTTGATTACTTTTAAAATATTTAGTAATAGCTCGGCGACATCTCGACATACCTCGTGTTATTGGCCGAATATAAATAGCTATATCTACTAATGACAGCTTAGCTTAAAAAAAACAATAACATTCCATAGAGCCAGCCTTTTTACTAGGAACCCTCAAATAATTGCACGTAAAGAGCCCTAAAGGCCAATTTAGTATGTCGTTCTTAACATTCAGCACACACCTACAATATCCTCAACCATGATTGGAATATAATTACCAACTAATATTACTTGACCTGCCTTATAGAACATTATGCAAACATTTGTCGGTTTTGCTTTAATGGTTGTGCCGTTGCATCATGTTGGTAGGAAACGAAGGCTGATTTTTATAAGTTAAGGATGTTAACAGGGGAATTTCGTAATAATTCGTAATCCTGTGTAATCGGTAATATGCGGTCATTATTTTTAATAATTACTTAATTTTCTGTATGATTAGCTTTTCATTTTGATTAGCATTGTTTTCATGCACAGACTTCTACTAGCGCAGTAGAGGTAGTCAAAAGCGAGAAAGGGCAGGGGACATCCAAAAATCACTAAAAGTCGCTGATGATGTTCATAATACGATTAAGGGCCGTATCTCGTTTGCAGGAGACGCGACGGGGTTTAGCAGAGGACTGATAAAGCCAATAGGACTAGCCGGCCCCTTTAAAAGGGTATAAAAATGGCGAATTACGGAGCCCTTACAGCTTACAACCCGAGGCAGTAGTGTTTATGCGCCCACTTATAAGCACCACTGTTAAAATACTAATATTGGATATGTATAGTTATTTGTTCTATTTATTTTATCAGATAACTTTAGTTTAAAAAAAAACATAAGTATGAAAATCAATATTTCCAAGTATTTTGAGTGACCAGAGCATAATGAATACTCTTAAAAACGCGTAGTTATACACATGCCTTTTCTGCCCGTATAACAAGCTTAAAACAACATTACGGTCTACAACCATCTTATTACAGTGATCACCTCGTAAACTCTCAAATAAAGCTAATACTGGCAAATTTTCGCTTTCAACATATGCCATCAAACCGCAGGCGCAGCGCAGGCCTCGTAATGTGTGCATATGACAAATAAATCGTTGTGATCTCGTGCGATTTCGTAGTTGGTGTACAGATTGCAGCTCAATTGCGTGAGGTCAGCCAACAAAGTGGTAAAATTTGAAATTTTGATATTTTGAAGCACACGCGATCTTTGGTCGTGTTTCATAATAGTTTTTTTTTAACGGAAAAGGGGGGCAAACTCACAGGTGAGTCATTTGTAAGTGATCACCATTAAGTGAACACCGAATGCATTGCAGATGCCAGCCTTTAAGTAGGATTAAGCCTCTGGTATTCATCACTGACCGTAAGAAACACGACAGAATACTCAGAGACGATCACAGAGGACCAACAAAAGTAACAGGTACCAAGAAAATCTAGACAGACAAGTTTGCAATACACTTGGAAAAACAAATAATGATGTAATAAATATGAGTAATTTTTTTTTTACAGAAAACGGTTTTGTCCTCAGAACTTAAGACATGTACCAAATATCAGATCAATCTGTCAACAGGAAGGGGGTGAAATATCGATTACTAAATTTGAACCAAATAAACAGGGTCAAGCTAAGTAAAACCGTTTAAAAAGGTTTTGTGCCAAAAATGGTACCAACTATTACCAATTAAGAAAAGTTTAAAATGCGAGGTACAGACCTCTGATTTTGCAATCCAAGTTGGCAGTGGTGAGCAAATGATACACTGTGAAGGTATTCTGTGGGCGTGAATGAGACAAATGCTACATCATTTTCAATAGATAATATTAATATGGTTTTCTAATAGAAAACGGTAATAAAACTAGGCTACCATGTCATGTTTCTAATCTAGACTAAATATTAATTGATATTACCTAATGACGCAACTCTTTAAATAAAATATTTAACCAATGAAGGTAATAAAAATTAATTGAAACATTACAAAAATAAACGTAATTTCACGTCACGTTCTGGGAAGCAACGCCTTAAAAGAGCACACTATAATTCTTGACTTTTTTAAAGACAACACCGTATGTCTTTAAAAAGGTCAAGAATTAAGTTCGCGCCACTTAAGAATGCATGGTTTAAAAATAACCAAATCGATTATCCAAGAAAGACAAATATCATTCTATAGTTATTTTCTAACCCCATGAAAAATAGTAAAATAAAATACATAAAACTTTTGTGTAGAGCCAAACCGTTGCTCGTCTGTGGCTCGACGAAGGAGACACCACGCTCGCACAGAATACCAGGGTAAACTAGCAACATATTTGCGTTTCGCATGATAAGTGAGAGATAAGGATACCCAGGAGGCGGCAATACGGTGGTAACACATTAGCGAGTAATACTCGTTGGATTTAATTTTAATTCCGCTGTCGCAACATGATGTTTTTAGTGGGTGCGAGCTGGGAGCCCCAGCTAACCGTTCGTTCTAAGACATTTATTTTCAGCTGACACCGTCTCAGACTCTTGTTGCAAAGCTCATAGAGCTTGTTTGCCACGTTATTTTGTACAAAAACTAAACGTTAAAACAATAACACTTAAAAGAAAGAAGGAGAGGTGAAAAATAGAGAATAATTCAAATATACACGACAATCTAACGCACGCCTCACTAGTACAATTTCTCCAACAATTATAATATATTCAACGTTTTAACAATAAATTCATCATCAAACAATGTAAATTCCTCTATTCATAAACCTGAATCAGCTCATTATGGCCGGTGTTGTGGATTTCTTAATCAAATTCAATAACATAATATGTCGAGCATTTAATAATTATGACAATGATACTAATTGTATTTGGCACTAAATTAATTTAGACTCCCTCTCTATCTTTCCAACAGAAATCATATATAATAAATAAGTATTTAGAAGTGTCAAATATATATGGAATACTTTTGGCCTACCCTGTATTAGGATAATCATATATTCATAATGGTGCTGATTCTCTTGTACTTCCCGCTAAACTAATTTTAGTCTAACTATATCTCTTTCTAATAAACACCATCGAAAAAGGACAGCAAATTGGACTACCAAATTAGAGCTGTCAAATTAGTCTACCTCCTTGCAATTGCCGTAAAATTAGACGAGAGCCACGACATGCCGACTAAATTCTCGTTGATATCACGTAAATGGACTAGTTTGACAGCTCTAAAAATCTACTATCCTTTTCTAATGATCCCTGTTAGAAAGAGACATGGCGAGTCTAAATTAGTTTAGAGCGTGTACAAGAAAATTAGCACCACTATCAATCCATCAGTCAATCAAACGTATGCAAGTCGTGCATGAGGCATGAAATACCGAAGTGACATGGATACATCAATGTGCAGCACATTCTGTTACAAAGACAATTTCTTCCGCGAGGAAATAATTAACGCGGGCAAACAAGTAATTATGTGAATATCACACTCAACGTACAGCAAATTCATATCGCTGATATCACTTCATTTGCATATCGCACACCTTTTTATTAAAAAAGCAACGAAGACTTAGCTAGGATTTTCTCCTGCATCGTGTAATTGCATGTATAATTTTCCACAAACACCCAGATTGGAATAAATTAGGCAGACTGACTCTTTGCCATTTATTAGATAGGTACATACCCAGGTAGGAACATTTTTAAATACGTTACAGCGTAAAACTCGGATACGATAAATTCAAGAGTTCATATTGTATCAAGAGCGCATGCGCGTGAGTTGACAGGTAATGTCAAATTGTGTATTAATTTCAATTTTAAGACCATTTTTAAAGCAAATAAGGACAGCAGACCTGAGAGATTTTTCAATGGTGTGTGAAGCCATGGCAGAGGCCTACGGGCGGTTTAAACTCTGACACCAGGTTGACAGGTCTGACAAGAAGAAATAGACGTGCTAGTCTCTACTATGAGTACAGAATGATATTTAGCCTGAAAATACTGTCAAAAAATTTGAATCCTTATATTATAACGGTTTACTGTTTCGTAGATACACACAAAACAATTAATAAAATCATCTGAATGGAATATTGCATCGTGTCCCGGTGCTGACGGTACCACGTCACGGTGGCTCATCGCCGGTCACTTTCGATCTTCTTGCGCAAACGCATCTGTTCGGACATTCCGTACAATTTCGCTTCGTACAATTTTCTGATTCGTCATGAACAACTGTTCTTTAATCAAATGTCAGTTGTTAAATGCTATTTATTATCAAGTTTACTAGGATTTTTGTGGTCCTTTACGTCCGTGCCTTTCTATCAAAAGGTGTAATAATAAGCCAGTTTTTTTTTTACAAAATTGATACGTAAATTAGCTTTGAAGACACTGTTTAAGTGTTTAGTTTTGTTACTCTTAGCCAGTGTGGTGATGGGGAAGAATCCCTCTGCTTCTGCGAGTCGTATTAGTCTATTAGGACATAGATCACAAATTAGCAGCTATCAACACCCATGCTGCTTCTGGTGGCTTCAGCCGTGGTTAGTTACAATTTACTATCCATTGGAAAAAGTCTTGCCTCCAAGCGATTTTATTTCCAGCATAATGTTCGGTGATCTTGGATGGGTCTGGAACATATCGTCCAACTTCCACCCTACTGTAAGGAAAAGTGTGCTCTAGCTTAGAGGACAACACAGCATAAAACCATGTTGGTCTATGATCAAAAGCCATTTTAATAATAAAAAACAACTTTTATACACCAATTACAATACATGCTTGTCAAAGATCCAGTACCAACATCTTCAGTATTTACCTCCTCCACTCTCCTTGGTTTCACAGACTATTTGACATTTCAAAACTAAAAGTGGCCCAACCTCGGTTACCATGTATTTGCTAAAGGCGTGCCGTTCGGAGGCAAACTCGACATGTTAAGTAAACAGTTATAATAATATTCGTGAAACGTTCTATGATCTGTTAAAATGAAGCTACTATTATGTGAGAAGTCACTTTTTTATCGCCTGAAAATCTCAATAAGGAAGTTTTGCTCTGCAGTCGTAAAAATGTACACGTTCAAACAATATGTAAATATTAAAAATGGCTGGCGAACAATGTCAGTGGCCAACTATTTATACCTATATTACTGTTTTAAATTCTAGTTTTAACGAAAATATAAATACGGTACGTACTATCAAACGACAAAAAAGTGACTTCCAGCTCGTTTTGAAGGTTCATAGTAGACACCCGTGTTCACATAGTTTCGCGGTTATTTTGTGTGGTTATTTTACAATATAACACTGAACTGTAAACTATTATCTTGACATTTTTGACAAGACACTTACCTATGCATCGTTGCTCATCTTTTATTTTGAAATATTAAATTATTTTTAAGCCTCTGCTAAGCCTTTTTTTTAATGGTTTTATTTTGTTGTGGGAATCATAAAAACAAATACGTAAATTAAGAACTATGTGAGAAGAACTATGTATTCAAAAGACTCATGTCGCTATCTATTATAATAAGAACGTTATTATTGTTTTCCTCGGAAACAGTAGGTACTTTTTTCGAAAGATAAAACTCTATGTCCATTTCAACGTAGGTATAAGCAAAATTTCTACAACGGCGGGACCTGCCATTGGCGGGCCATGATTAGTGATGACATGTTAAAACGATAAAGCAGCAATCAGCCATTTAACATTCATAAAAGTTATTAATTACTAACATTAATTGAAATCATGACTTGCGGACAAAAACACATAAATAAGTAACATTCTAATGCATGTATTTGGATCAATTTAGTTGAAAATAACAGCATTTCCGAGTATGACGTAATTAATTTAGTAAATTTTCAATTTGTGATTTTATCTATACATTGCAATTGATTTAAAAATAAGATCGTTCTGAATGACGCAATTTATCTACCTTTTACAATTACAAATGTAACTTTCAAATAATTACTTCAAATAAATATTAATACTCTAGCAATTACGGTCCCTTCTATTTTCTATGAAAGTTTAACTTCGCAATCTTTACGTAAGTATCGATTTAATACATAATTTTTTTTTATAAAATGTATTTAAGCATACTACGCGAACACTAAAGTTTGAAATTTTGTAAAAAGAAAAAAATCGTTACGAGAGTGATTCGAACCTGCAACCTACTGGGTAAAGTTAGTTACTCTACCACTGAACTATTCAAAACCCTGCCCTTATTCTCGAAATCTTCTACTACATACAACCATCTTAGATAGTAGCTACATCCACCCCTTGTACGGAGTACTAGATGGCTAGCATGTCTTATTTTGAAGTTAAAGAAATGCTATACAGTAAATATAAGTACATACTTAACCATTTTCATTAAGTAAAAATTGTTCATAGTGATGAATTCAATGACCTCTGTTAGGGTTGCTCATGATTTTAATTTCACCCTGTATATCTACAGTCGCTCCATAGACCAATAGCCAACCCTAACAAAGTTTAAGTATAATGAGGTAAGATTACGAGTAGAAGCCGACCAGCGACTCCAAAGTTTAGAAGTAATAAGGATAGCAGGATTGATATTGAACAAGAGAGATAGAGACATCAATTATGCTCAAAGCTATGAATTTGAGTAATGCGGGTTTATCGATGACATAAACATACCATAGGTTTAACAATAGCTAATCACTTAGGCACCTAGAAAGTAGAGCTAGTTCACTCACACAACCGCGTTAATACGCGACAAACATTACAGAGACTGTTAGATAATCCATTATAACGTCCGTCTTTACATAATGACATGATTGACTTATTGCTAATTATTGATGACAAGTTTGGTAATGACTGTGCATTTGCAATTTACGAGAATTGTTTTCTAAAAAGAGCATGTAATTTTTTTTAGTTCAATTTTATCCGAGTCAATAATTTGATAATGTCAAATGTATCTACCAATAACGATTTGAAATGCATTCTATCATACATCAATACATAAAATGCGCCTTATGCATACCATCCCGCTCAAGGTACATATGTGAGTCAGTTATGTCGGACTCTCCGGCCTAGAGATGGTAGTCGGCCGACATACCAACTACCCCTGTATCATTTCTTATCCGCATAGTGACGGGATTGCAGGAACGCGATTCGCATAGCCCAGGTACCAAGTGCAGTGGTATGACCGTTGGTCTGGCAAAGGCGACTGACTTTTTAAATGTGTGGGCGTATGAGAAATATTACATGCTTAAAACGATGAAAGATATTGAGGAAACCAATAATCCTGAAATAATCCTGAAAGAGTCTCTCAATGATGTCTAAAGGCATGTCAGAGCCCTAAAAGCGGAATAAACCACCATACGATAGAAGCTAAAGAATAAATTACTCTGTAACTACGAACTGCATAAGAACTCGCTACAAAAGAGCATACCAAAGCGCGGTGATCTAAAAAATTGCCACGTTTCCATAAATTGCACTTGAGTTCGTAGTTCAAAAGTAACCCCCTAGTCTGTACCAGTTCTAAATTACAAAAGAGTACGCTTCTTAGAACAAAAATACTCACATCAGCGTTCCTGAAGAAAGTGCATTGCAAATATTATTGCGATATCACAATTCCTTGAAATAACTTACGCGTATCGATACGCTCCATTTCGTCTCACATAACTTATGGGATCAGAGATAAACATAGAAACAATTTACTTAGATACTTAAGTGTTTATGAAATCGTTTGTTTATGTAATGATTGGTTGGCTCAATGTGGTGTAATATCTTCCGATATGACAACGTAATGTGATGGAAACTTGGAAAGTGCGGTAATGATGATGGTGATGACGTTTAAGGTGTGTGTTTTCCATCATTTCCAATATTCAGGGTTCCGTATACATACAGGGTGCCAAGTTGCAGAAATCTGGTAGTCTGTCACAGGTAAGATTACCAATAATACTGTAATGTAAAGTATTTAACTTTATTTCGGGTCTGTCTACTATAATATACTGTTGACGAAATATAATATAGTAAAAATATCTATTATTCATTTAAATAATCTTAACTAACGATATCCTTAAGTTGTTAAAAAATTAAATAAGTCCAAAAATATGGTATAAAAAAAACCAAATCAAAATCGGTTTGTCCGTTTCGAAGCTACGATGAAACAAATAGACATACAGATATATAGACATACAAAAACGTCAAACTAATAACACCCCTCTGTTTGCATCGAGGGTTAATAAAATATCGAATTTATTAAAACAAAACTTGAAAATTTGCATAATCCATGTGTTTGAGTATGTAAAACTAACAAATTTTTGCTTTAAAATTTTGAATATTTGCATAATCGATGTATATGAGTTTAGCCGAATTTTAATTCGAGGTCAAGCTTATTTGCTATATCTTCTTGTGAGGTTTAACTTCGTGACTCATTTATGAAAATATTTGATTTTTAGGTCCTAAGGTTAAGTGGGGGCTAAATATATTTTGTTTTAATTTTTTATAACTATATTCATTGCTTTTATATATCTTCAATGTGCCTACGAGATAGCAGATAATCGAGTGTTTGCGCCTAAACAGTCAAAAACAATTAAAACCAAAAAGTCTTAAATTGAATATTTAACAGCCCTACGCTTCGCGTCTGTTTATGATTACTTTATGAAGATACGCATCTTCATAAAGTAATCATAAACCGACAAATCTGGTTAATTAAATCACGCCAGAGTAATAAATATTTTATTACAAACATTTTAATTTGATAATAATTAGAATTCTAATCTTACACCTATGCTACTTTCACAGAAAGGCATAATTGCCGCTGGAATTTAAAATATTTGCATAATTTCACTATCACAAGTCAGTGGAACTATACTTTCATAACTACAAAGTGTTGGAATGTTAAATATTTTAACTTTATAAATATGAAACGTAAAAAAATATCATTAATCGCCACATCCGTATTCTGAGGGTTATGCAAAGCGATGGTTCTTGTACCCAGTGTAGAAACTATTATAATTATTATCTATTCTCTATCTATTCTTTTATCTATGCCCAGAGTTTGTAGCACGTACGCAAGTGAATCCCGTACTGGAGGGAAACCTAGGTCTAGGGATCTCCCTGCATACTGATGGTGATCACCGTTGATTTTAGTGAGGTAAGAATCCCACAATCCCCGGTCTTAATCCCCGGAGGCCGGGTGCCTTTTTGAAGGTTTTCCCCCGCTCTGACTAAGAACACCGTTTTTAGTCAGTGCAAATTAAATAGGGTATAATTTAAACGGCCACCAAAAATATTATTTTGGGTTCCTAAAATGGATTAACGGTTACCAAATTCTATCCAACTCAAAGATTAATATTACTACCAAAAATCTTTCTCCAAAATAGTAAGACGTCAACCAAAATACATTATTTGATCCCAGACTACTTTATGGTGCTAGCAAACTATTGTTAACAGGAGAAACTGGATGCAATCTGGACTTTAGGGCACCCCGACTCGGACAGGTTAGGTTAGAAGGGGATGGCGGGGTCGAATAGACCCCGCCATCCCCTTCGTGGTTATTTTTTTATAAACCACCCAGAAGTAGGAGCCCCACGAAGCGGGGCTCCGTCGACCAATTTGGTGACCATTTATCCATTTTGGTAACCGTTTAGATTTTTTTGGTAGTAAAATAGGTACTTTTTTGGGTGGCGTTTAAACACAAGCCAATTAAATATAACCCTATCATCACTTATCACTTAAGCCCTTGGTGGTGGGGTTGGATATGGATTTTTACGCATGTAAAAAATATCTTAACTTCTCAACTGTCAATGGCACAAGACCGGACACAATTTAATTTTAATTTCCTTTAATTTTTCAATTTATATTCTTTTCTCTCATACAAAATACCTACGCACCACATGATAAAAGTCATTTGGTTGAGTCTTAAAATGGATTTGAACCTTCGATCTTTTGCTTGGTTATCTAACAGCCATACCACTGGACTACATGGTTTCGCCAACGAGGTTTCCGATTCCATATAAGATAAGTTAACCTTAATCAGGTAAAAAAAACCCCAACTTTTGGACAATGATCGATAGATCGTATATCCGACACCGAAAAAAACCTTTTTACAAATTATATGTTGCCAAAACGTTTATAGTCCGAAGTGTATTTTTTTTTATACAACATATTCAACACATCTTGTCAAGTTTTTCTGGGACTAATTACTTCTTAATTTTTGTATTGGCAATACCGCACGAATTCGACTAATAGTAATCCGTGATGTTATAAGAAATGCGGTAAAAAATAATTAAATCAACATTGATTTTAGACTCCTGACGAATCTTTTATTTAGTTGTTTAAAGTACCTATCTTTAGTTCGTGCTAGCTATTATAAATAATATTTCAAACTTAAAATAACACAACATATAATATTTGGAAATATATACACATTAAATAAATTTTATTATTAAAAAAAGTATTTGGTTATGTACTCACAATTTATTCAGTATCCAGAAATATCTTCAATTCGTCCAAAAATTGGGAAACCTCGAAAAAAACACAAGTTCACCGCACTTTCGTTCACTAAACACACGAAAAATCAAAAAAAATGTCGGAAAATTCACTCGAACACTCGAATAAAAATCGCAACGGGCCGATTAAAATTACTAGTAAAAATTAGGAAGGTTTATTGAACTTTATTATGTTGGAACTACGGTTGATATTCGCTCGTTATAGCAGCGATAGTGATATCCGCGATTGATGCGTGTATACGGCGTGGTGTGTGCCGCTATTTTGCTTGCTCGTGCGCACCTGTAGTCGCCCACAGGGCCGTAAGTGGGTGACATAGAATTCAGGTAAAGCCAACAGGTTTAGATTAATATTTTTTTTACGATTTTAGAAAATCGTCAAAGCTTTTATTGGTTGCACTTTTGTGCATACCTACTGTTTTACTTTTATTGGCATTTTTTTTTTGTATCGAATGTTTTTATTTTAAAATCGAATAAAGTCATTATTATTTAATGTTTTATAATTAGACAATATTTACTGTCTAATGACCACAAGTCCTTGTCGAATTATTCTTTAAAAAAGAAAAACTTACACCTCACCAAATAGAATGAAACAACCTTTAGATTTTTTATAAATAAAAAAAAACTTATCATTAGACCTGTACCTACTAGAGGTGACAGAAGGCAACTCGAACCCAATGATCAAACCCGAGTTTTCCTGCCCTGCAGCCGCGTTGGTAACCAGACCGCGTCCACAAAAAGGCAAGGTAAAAGCAGCTGTTGAAGATGATGGTATTAAGCAACGACGCGGAACGATAAAACATATATCCCCGATCCCGTATACATTATACATCCCGCGCATCACCTGGCAATGTCGCATGTTGTTGGGAAACGTTGCTCAACATGTTGAGCGCAGTGTATTGCTTCATTTGTTCTGGCATAATTTAGTAGGATTAGTAGGTTCCGCATACATTATATATCCCGCAAATCACCTGGCAATATCGCGTAGTGTTAGGAAACGTTGCTCAACATGTTGAACGCAGCGTAAGTTAGTAGAATTAGTAGGATACTCTACAAACCTTTTTTTTTTAATACTAAGCCAGTCAAACTTCCAATAAACATAATGAGCTTGTTATAGGAAAGTGTTATATAAATCCAAGTGCTTAGAATAAACACCTCTGTGTCGGTGTCTGCACACAAATTCATAATTATACACCGAGGACCACTTTCACTCATCACACATTGACTAATATTTTAACACTTAAAGGGATACAGAACATTTTGAGATTGTCAATAGAAAACCGCTTTAATGACAGTAGGTGAAGGTCAGTATTTTGTATGTACATCACTTTTTCTATTTACTTAAGAACATTTAAATAGAGTTAAGTTTCTCGTAATCGTCTTTTTCTTTTTATAAAAAATATGAAATTTAGTG
The DNA here is from genome assembly GCA_936450705.2 of Protodeltote pygarga. Classification (NCBI taxonomy): domain Eukaryota; kingdom Metazoa; phylum Arthropoda; class Insecta; order Lepidoptera; family Noctuidae; genus Protodeltote; species Protodeltote pygarga. The sequence continues at coordinate 3,776,770 of OW388249.2, read as the reverse complement.
TGGGCAGATCTACATAAAAAGGTATTATTTTATTTAGCTTCATTAAAATGTTTATAAAATTAAATAGCTACTTTAAGTTTTTAGAGGAGAGAGCTTTTTTAGCAATTTCTTCTGAATTTCTGTCACAGCGGTCAATCTCAACGCAGATTACATATTAATTTGTACATAATAATTGTATTTATCTCAGGCGATAAAGACACAATCATAATTATTTTAGTTTAAAAAAAACTGGTTCTAAAAATCCTTTTTATTTTTTAAGCTTTTTCACTAGCTTGTAATATTTTTATTGTTTATTAACTTGGTGCGAAATTGTAATTTGTAGTAATCTTATTTTTACAACTTGGTGCAAGTTTTGTCTACTTAAAAATGTGACCACCAATGCTAACCTAATAACGCAATCTGACATTCTGACATAAAAGTAGGTAGTATTGTAAATTGTAGGTTTGTAACCTACCTTACAAAGTTCGCTCTATCGTAAGGAGCAATGCGCAGGTGTTTGTTATTCAACATTATTTTATTTGGCGACCTCCGAGATCGACCTCACGCCTTCGAGCTACTAAGTTCTAAGTTATTACGCTTTTACAAAGTCAATGTTATAAGATTTGTTAATTTATTATTAAAAAATCTTATAAAGAAAGTAAGACTCGATGAAATAGATTAAAATGAGTAAGTAAATTAAAGCCGCCAATTTCTTCTTCTTTCTTCTTTCTGATGCTGATTCTTTGAGCAAAAAAAAATAGCACTTGAAAATGGACTCCGTTTGAGTTCGAAACTAGTCGGGCATTTCCCGAAACCAATGCGTGAGTAAAGCCGTATCAATATTTCATATAAAGTATGACACACGAAAGTTACTATTCTAAAAAAAATAGCATTTAGGAAATTTTAATGCACTGATTTCGATTTCTGTCTACTGAAGATAATCTAAGGTTGCACTTAAAAGAAAACGTCCATAAAAAAAGAAATCGCTCAGGAGTCGAAGCCAGTACTTTTCTCGTCCACTAACCGTAGCTGGTGGCTACTGTTAACGCCATACTTTCGATTTAATTACTAATTACCCAGAGTGCAATTAGATATGTACACCGATAGATTATCACGTTAGCATTAAAGATTCTTGACAAAAAAACCATCAATGCTGTTTAGCTACAGAACCATCATTTCTGACTTTAAAAAAAGAAAGAGATTCCTTGTGCGAATATTTTTTGTTTTGGTGTCCCTTACTAAATTTCTAGCCAGCCAGCGGGACTACGTCATAGGTAGCCCTATAAAATTTTCACAAAATATTAATGTTATTATGGCGGATATATCTTAAAAAATAGTTTTAAAAAATGCGAGAGAAAATTGAAAGCGATTCTCATAAAATAAGTTTATTATTATTATATTATTTAGTTTTTTTTTTTTTGCTATATGCGGTGAAATCGGTAAGGAAACCCTCGGGCCGCAAGTCCAACTTGCACTAGCCATTTTTTTGTAAATAGTCCTAAACAATATGACTGATGATTTTGATACATCTATGTGGTTGCTACACACCATAGTTTCGTACTAGTTACCTATAGGTAACAAAATTAGAAATTATGACGCATAATTGCGTACGAGTAAGAATTGCGTATGGTTATTTTGGTAACATTGCCCCAGCGACGAACTTATAGCCTTTATACACGAGACGATAAATTACTTAATGGGGACAAACAACTGAAAACCGAAATGATACAATTATTGTAACATGACAATATTTGCAAAACAAAACACTATTTGCCAACACTATTTCTGAAACTTTCGAAAAATATTGGCAATCCACATACGACACCCGTTTGACCCGAAATTTTTCTTGCAATAAGAAAAAGTAAAAAAAAAATCTAAGTAGAATTAAGGCTTTTTTTTCACAAATATTATATGGTTATTGGTTACCACAAATGATGTGGCACTTAATATCGTGCCCTGCATGCCCTGTCGTTTGTTAATTACAGAAACTGATAGACGCTACTGAAGGTACCAATCTCACAGCTCAATTCTGTTCAGTTTAGTTCAACATAATGATTGATAATTTTATATTTCCCTGAATAAGTTTTTATTAATTATCCGTATTTATTTAGTCAGCAGTTCGTATTTATTAATTCAGAATCATACTTTTCACATAACTATTTTACTACCTACCAATACCTATACCAAATAATTGGATATCGAACTCGATTTTTCTAGTTCACTAATTGATCTGAATCTTATATTTAGCCACAAATACCAGGCCGACGTGTGCTTGGTATTGCACATTTAACTCGTTCACTATAACTGCAGCCAGTTTTTTAACAGAATACAAGCAAAAACTTGACTGTTACAGTCTCTTTTGATTCGTGTAGAAAGGCGCGCCGACATCATAAATTTTAAGTGTGGGATTTGAACTAATCTTTCGGATACAAATAAAATAGGTATTAAGTTTTTCTCTAGAAATTTTACAGAAGCCTGAATAAGAATCTACGATCTTGTGATTTCCCTGTGTGGTTTTGAGACATAAGAATAACACCAAGCCTCTTCCTCTGCTTATCATAAAAGTCGAATAATAGAACAAAGGTCACAAATTAGGAGTGATTAACAGTCAAAGTGTTTCTAGAGGCCTTAACAGTGGCCGGTTACCATCCACCGGAAAAAGAATTGTTTCGAGCGATTTTGTTGAGTTCTGGCATATATGATATTCAGTGAAACTATTCATAGCACTGATAGCCTAGTGGTATGACCGTCGACTGACAAGTCAGAGGTCTCGAGTTCGATCCCAAGGCGCGCACCTCCGACTTTTCGTAAGTTATGTGCCTATTATAAATTAATTATCAGTTGCTAAAAAACGGTGAGGGAAAACATCGTGATGAAACCAGCACACCTGAGATATTTTTCAATAGTGTGTCAAGCCATGTCAGAGGCCTACGGGCGGTTTAAACTCTGACACCAGGTTGTTCATCAATCATACGATAAGAAAGAAGAAGTGAAACTATTGGGCTACGCGCAATACAGCACAATATGTGACGTCATAATCCTCTACGTCCGGAAACTGTTGCCGGAAAAATCGTCCGCGTAGCACACCTTTGCGTCATGTAAATCGCCAAGTGCAAAAAGAAAATCGGTAAAATCAGATACATTAGCCAATCCATTAGCTAATTCTGTATAAGTACCTATTGTGTTAAAAAAAAAACTTTAGCGTGAAAGATTATTAATTATTTTTTTTTCCATTGTTTGTAGAATGTATATCAAAACAATAATTATGTGTTCAAGTCATTGTTACAAAATTTAATACAACTCTATAACTGTTATTAAAACAAAGTTTACGTCAACCGTATCTGTGACTCATTAGTTAGAAATCTTTATAACTAATATCTTCATAATTAGTAATGGGAAGAGATGAATTTCTTGTCTTATTAATATCTCATTATGAACTAATGACAAACATAAACTAAATAACTTTTTTCAAGGTTCTACGAGTTTCCTGAAGCTTATTATTTATTTTACAGAAATAAAATAGATAGATTTAAGAATACAAAAGTATAATTATAATATTTTATTGACCCGCATCGTAGCAGGTATAATATGGGGAATGCCCTTCCCAAAATAAAATATATGATTCACTCCATAAAAAAGCCTATTCGATTAGGTACTACCCAAAAAACTACTATAACAATTTGGGAAATCAAAACTGGTTTTCATATGCACACCAAAATTTCTGATTGACAAAAAAATTTGGAAAACACAGTATTTTGGTTTTACAAACTACACATATTAAACCAAACCCAAAATAAACTATACCACCTCAAAGTTAAAGTTTATATTCCATTGTAAAAGACGTCCTGAGCTAATCGATTCAAATGGCTACTATATCAGTCCATGAATGGTTGTCTATCACATAAGTAACGGGTTCGACTCCTTATTCGGCAAGTCCGGTTACTTGCAGACGGTTGACACACTATATTTATTATCGGCGGATACAATATAAAAAAGTTAACGTTATAAATCTATGAATTCTAGGTTTAAGGCCAGCGAATGGAAAATTGGGTACAAATGTCAAAAAAAGGCAATTGGAATATTAATTATACATACCTATGTGATATAATCCAGCCTGTTACTGTCCCACTGCAAATTAAGTTCGAATTTATTAGAATTTAATTTAGTTCTAATTAATTTTCTTTGTACTTTTTGTATAGATATTTCACACATTTCATTTTATATTTTACCATTTATGTGGGTAGGTTATCCAAACATAAATATTGTATGTTCACAGTTTTCATTTTCACCACTTCACGTACTTTCTCATGACATGATAGACCATTTTCTGTAATAAAAACAAACGTTTTGTTCGTTTTATTATTGCTTATAAGTCACAGCTTCACTCTCATCTGGTACAGAAAAGCAATAAATTAATAAATTAATTAGTTATAACAAGATTTTTTTTTATAAAGTGACCAATTACTGCGACGCGTATCTCTTCGGTCGTGAGTTCGAGACGGATTGCCGTCCCATAGGACTATGAGAGTGAGGGAATAGAGAGAACCTTTGTGCACACACTTGTATAATATTATGCGCATTATGCTTAGGTAAATAAATATATGTAATAAATATGCGCATATAATTGTATAATATCTCCTGCGTAGTTGGCTAATCTGTCTGTTGAGATTAGCCGCTGTGAGGACATTAAACTTCTTAATCAGTTCTATTTTCACGGAAAAATGGCCATAACATTGTAGTATCAACGAGATAGAATCTGAACGAGATATAAGTTACAAATACAACAGTTGTTCACTTTCACTGACCACGTATAACGTGCGAACACGCAATCTTCAAGCTAGAACATACATTTTAAATACATTATTCAGTCCAACTAGTAAGGTTGGTATTTCATTGACGAGATTTCAACCTAAAATTTAAATTTTAATACCTATCTAGGAAGTTTGTAATTAATCTTTGAAAACGAGTGAGTCAGACTCAAGATTGTTTGTGATTTTTAATGGGATGCCGCCTTAAAACATTTAAGATTCTATAAATAAAGAAGGTGAAGGTAATATTGATTTATAATACAATACGAAACATAATATAATATATTGCACATTAATATTACCTATATTTTAAAATTGTAGACATATTGGCAGACCGAGAGCAGGGATTTTTTATTTAGGTATTTACAAGGGTTTCCCTTGATTTATCCCCAGGATGGCTCCAAATAAATATTTTCATGATTTGATGATGATCTGCGGAGATACAGAACTTCTCATAGTATGATAACAAACCCTCGTAATAAATTATCTCGATTTTTTTAAGGGTTGTTTTTAGACGATTTCAAAGAGTTGACCTTTCTCCTCGCTTTTTCTGAAGTCATATTTAGGTAAAACTACTCAAAATGAAAAAAAATATATATCTGACTTATGAAGACTAAACTTCTTTATTAGATTCTATGCCAAGGCAAGTGGGCTCCAGTTCAGCTTCCAATAAGCCATTCCTAAGCCCCATGGTCATCATCAACTCCAAAATAAACGTATTATTGCTATTTTCTTGTGTTTTAAACTACGACACATACTACGATGACATTTTGTACATCCTTAAGTTTTTAATAACTATAAAAAAATGTTTCAAATGATTCTACTTATCCCTTAACTTATGCCTAAACCATGATAATGAATGCATGAACCTACTGTAAGGAATCCTCGATGATAACCAGTTTTTGTAAGTCCTCTATTTGTATATTCTCTAAATATCAAAATATACGATAATAAATCATTTCCACTTAACTTTTAACTAACAGCAATTTAATTAAGTCCAGCGCTATCAGACAAGGCCTTTACAATAATCAAATGAAGATTACATCAAATTAATTAATTAAAAAATTATAGTAACGTATCCATTACAATTAACTAACATTGATTGAATCATAACAATTAATGAGCGAAATACAATATTTACAGTTCTATTCTGCGACCTCGAATACTCAAGATTTGCATATGTTTCAAGTGTTGGTATCATCCGAACTTTGATAATAATTTATGGGCTATGGCACTTAGTGATGTCCAAATGTGATCATTAATGTAGTTAATACATATAGGATGCAAGGACACCCAATTACATATTATTTTGAACATCCAAACATTAAGTTGAATGTGTACAGAAAGCTAAGCAACAAACATGTTCAAGATATAATGTTGTGACAGATGTTGCTACTGCTGGGTGTTGCGATGATAGCGAGAACCAGCTGTCAAACCTTAGGCGGACGAAACGAGAGGTAATCATAGGGTAACAATAGGGTAGTAGCCAACTTTTGAAGAGTAGCTAGCAAAAAATTCACCGTGATCGAAACATGTTTTCATATAAAAAATTGCATAAAATAAAAATTCATCTACTTTTTTATTTTCAAGCTGAAATTCTTGCCGAAACTTTGTAATGTTGTTCTCCTTCAATTGGTTTAGTTCGATTTTTCATACTATATTCATTGATTTTATATCTTCAATCAATTTCAATGTACGAGCGAGATAGCAGAATAGCGCGACTGGACCGCGTGACTTACAACTAGAATTTGTGTGCGAATTATGGAAACTTGAATTACTATTTATGGGATTTGTTACTAGATTAAAGAGCACATCAAATTCCTTTATATACGCACACGAACTAAGTTTCCCATTCACAAATTGCTTAGTAATTAAACCATCATCCAGGTTAGAACTGTTTTGGCTTAGCAAAAACAGAGTTAAAGTTAATGTGCAATTAATTTAAACTAAGTCGATCGTCTTCGATCATTTGTTATCACATATAATTGCAATTCACAGATTGCCTCTCATTAGATCTGTCAATTTGCAAACATTAAAATTGAATTCTATCATTTGCCAAACCAATGTGATGTCATTCGACTTTACATATATTATCAAACAACTTGCTCTATGAAGAAGCTGCGCATAAGTTTAATAATCTTATTTAGTTACTAATTAATAATTAATTCTAGTGGAAATATTAGCATAATGCATTAGTTAAGTTGGTTCCTACACTTGTGTTCGTCTCATCGTGACTCAACGGCGATCCCACAATTGTAATTTGCGGAATACGAATTTTGTCCAACCATTCTGTAAGACTTATTTCTAACTAGCTTTTTCCTGCAGCTTCGCTTCCACTATACTAGTTTTCCGGATAAAATGTACCTACTCTTTGTCTCCACGGCCATAATAGACTAGAGGTATCATCGTTGACTGGCAAGTCTGAGGTCTCAGGTTTACAGGTCACCTCTGCCTTTTCATAATTTGTCGTATGGTTGATGGACAGCCTGGTGTAAGAGTTTGAACCACCCGTCTGCCTCTGACATGGCTTTACACGCTGTTGAAAACATCTCTCAGGTGTGCTAGTTTCCCCACGATGTTTTCCTTTACCGTTTTAGCAAGTGATCAGTAATTTCGTAAGTTAAGTGCGTTTTAAAAATCATTTATCTTAGCTCCGTTCCTTGACATTATATTCTTGGCGGTAGGTACCCGTAAACATTTTCTCATAAGAAAAAAAGTAGGCTACCTGGTGAATATGGTGCAAATCATAGAGTATTCTAACTGATAACGTCAACCACATTGCCTTGTGCGGAGCGAAAGCAGGTCTCGCCATACAAATGTTAAAATGTCATTTTTTCAAATTAAGTTTTCTAGAGGTTTTTCAAAATTTTACTCAGCAGTTAACCATGATATAAGCTAAAATGTAACTTTATCGCTCGTGGAGCCTAGTTGAACCGCAGTCGAACGAGGTATGATCGCAAACGGAGCTCGTGTCGCGGCCGCGTTGTTCATACCCGTGCTCACGGTTCATACTTCTATAGGGTTGCTCTATATTTTTCTTATATACTCTAAGGTGCAAATACTTGTAACAGGTTCCCTACCTGACAACAGGACTAAAATAGGTGTAAAACGAAGACCCAATTTAGATCTAGACTTGTGTTCGACAGGCTGACCTCCGCAAAGTCATGACCTAGACAAAGTTAGACAAAAAGAATTCTGTTTTTTAGTGCATCTGATGCCATCGGTGCAACCGTCTGACTGTGAGAAATAAAAAGTTAAGTTTTTATTACAAATGAAACTGTTAGGAGTAACAAATAATACGTTATTGGTGTTTATTATTGTGGGTTTAATTATACCTACTTACTACTTTTTTAACTACTTTGACGTCTACTTATAGTTTGGTAGTAACTAAAATGTAATCAGTTATAGCCTAGTGGTATGACCGTTAAACTGATAAGTCAGAGGTCTCAGGTTCGAACCCAACCTCTGACTTTTCGTAACTTATGTGTGTACTTATTATAAATTAATTATCACTTACTCCGTGCCTCGGTGATCTCTCCTCCAACCTCTGACTTTACTGACATAAGATTGTTCATCAAAATAAACTATAACTAAACTAAATATTTAAAAAACTATTCTTGAGATGCTCAGGTCAGGTACAATTCCATGTAATACGTGGCGAGCCTATTGCAAGTTGCTATTATATATTTATAGTATTACAAGTTGATAGTATATTATATTCACATTATCGGTGAGTTCTCGTTAGGCACTTTCTTAGCGGTCAGAACATTCGCTCAACTTACGCCTTGGCGACAAATAGTCTAAAGGCTAAACATACTTTAAGTCTATCTAAGTATCCATCTGGTATCGTGATTTAATCATTACCTTGATTTTATATTATATTATTACCTCAGCACTATAAATCGAATACAACTTGTAATGGTTTCAATAAAAATACATAAATCCATATGAATATCGAAATCATACAATAATCCATTCCTTTTTGAATTCAAAGTCACAGAAGTGCTGATATTAATCCCTGTAAGGTTATATCCGGAAGAGATCAATGTTGAAATAACATCTAAATAGCGATAATCTTTACAAATCTTATAATATGAAGTAATAAGAAGATACATATAGTAAGTCTTCTTAATCTTAAACCCACACGTCCATTCACAACAGATTTGAAATTATAAGCACTGTGTGTCAAGGTGATATGACGATATGACGAATGTTTTCTATTTACTTTGAAGTACAGTTAGTATCGAAAGGTGCTAAACACCAGTTTTTACACCACACTTAATAGAATATATGGTATATGGTAATAGATGGACTGATCCTTGCAGTTGGCTGCTGAAACCTAATTTTGGTATTTGGGCGAAGTTCGGGTCAAAGATTATAGTAGACTTATGGAGGAGTAAAATTATTGAGAAACTAAAGTAGGTACCTACTAAGTATTATCGTCTCTACTACAAGCAATGTAACTTCTTCAAAATTTCAGGAGCAATAAATTACTTAGTAAGCGAGCATTAATTCCCGTATAATATTAAGTAATATGTAATAATCATGAAACCTGAAAATTTAAGCACCTAACCTAAACTAACTTCCAAAAATATCCTTATGTAACTTAGAAATCGAATACAAGATTCCAAGCTAAGCACAGAGGCACTTACTAACTATACAGCAATTAAAACGCTAAATAAATAATTGCCAACAAAAATTTTTAAAATCAATATTGAGTTATTAAAACTATTTATAAATATAAATGATATACAACACGTAAATCATAATAACAAATGATTTACCTTCACTCTGTAATCTTGACGGATACCTATTCATATATTTTTTAATGGATATATCATCAGGAAACCATATGAGCTCAAGTGGTCATTAATTACAAAATTGACATCAAAATCATTGGCTTCGAACCATTAGTTCTCACTATACGATCAAAATAACGTTTTTAATCACAAAAGTATAGGTATCATACGATTTAATGATGTAATAATACGTTTAATTATAATTTTGGATGATTTATTTTTCTTTGATTCGTGATCTCCTTATACACTGTAAAAAAATATTTAGTTAGGATATAATTATTGTGTTTAATAATTATATAGTTCAGTCAAATAGGCCTTGAGGATCAGGTGAGAGAACAATACGATAATTAACAATAAATCAAATTAATTCAATACCAAAGCAACTAATTTATACGTGGAAATTAATAGTTTCGCAGTCAAAAACCTTATGATTCAACGTGTGTGTATTTGAGTCGTGATATCCTAGTGGTAGTGACCGTTGACTGGTTCGAACCCAACCTCTGACTTTTCGTAAGTTATGTGCGTATTGTAATTTAATTATCACTTACTCCGTGCCTCGGAAAGCACGTAAAGCAGTTAGGCCAACTGCTTTACGTGCTTGCGCCTGATCTCTCCCCGGTCGTGTGGGATTGCCGTCCCATAGGAGCGACAATTATCAAAATATCAATCAAAATATAAATCTAAATATCAAATTAAGTACGTATGATGTTTTTTATTCCTTTATATTTTTTATATTATTTAGATATTTACTTCCAAAAAAAATTAACTAAAATATATGTCCAATACGATATATCTTAATTTTTTAAACAAAGCTTTATTTCTAATTTTCTTTTCTTTTTGTTAGACCCCACCGCATGGATAAAAAACCACTCGGTGTTCCTGAACTGTCCTCCGAGCGGGAATAGAGAGCACTCGTGTATTCACCTCGCTCCTGCCAATTTCTAATATTACTCGAATTTATTCCTAAACCTTCTAACCAGAATTAATCCTCGCATCCAATATTTAAATATCTAAATAATTCATTTCATTAACTTTCGTTTTCTATGTTTTCGTTCGGCGAACAACGACTTAATGCGCCTCCTACATGAGAATCTAACAAGGCGAGCTGCCTAACGACGTCCAAATGTACTTACTACCAGTTTATGTAGCATGCTAATGTACCCGCCTACGAGTAGAGAAATAGCTAAACAAATGCGAAACTAATTGTATGTAGAAAGGGAAAAAGGAGATTAAAGTGTGGAGTGTTTGAATTTCAATTGGGAAGTGTTGCTAATCTATTAATGTATCTACATTAGATAAGTATTTAATATCCAACTATCCAGTGTAGTGATAGCCTGGTGGTGTGGCCGTTGTCTGGCAAGTCTGGGCAAGTCAGTGGTCTCAGGTAAGAACCCGAGCCACGGACTTCCGACCGTATGTTAACTAATATTATAAAATGCGATAGTAAGTTTGTTTGTTACATTTTCACGCCTAAAGATCGGAAATGTTAGTCTAAACAAACTCTTATTCGCCTTAAAAACTTACCACTCATTACCGAATAATCCAGCTGTATGAAATTCTCCATTGAGCTCGTATGTTTACAAATGTCATTTCCGAGCAAAATATTTTTCTTTGAAAACTTAACTATAGGTAGCTAATAAGTAAGTAAAAGTAACAAGAGGTACTTACTTGTCCTTTAGAATCTCTTGAAAATTACGTCAACATATTTGAATGCTGATACTAGTAGGACTACGCAATTCAACTTGACATTGTCACGGTCTACCCGGAACTGTCTACAAAAATAAAAAATAATAAAGAATACTACAAGAAATATCGTAAAAGAAGAAATAATAGTTAATATATTTCATCCAAAAAACCACTTAAAAACAAAATAAATCTGCACGATACTGATAAAACCAAAAAGAAAAAAGTTGCCAAGTGCATAAAGGATTCCGTAGTCTATGTTAAGCTGAGTTATACGAAAACTGAACAATACTATTACCTACTAAAATAAACTATTTTACAATATTTAATATGACGTACCAACATGGTTATTAAGCATAACTTTAGAGATTCGATCATCGATATTTTACGCTAAATTAGTTATTAGTCACAGCACTAACAATAAATAGGTTTTTTGCACATTTTCTTTTAAATGACTGTCACGTTGGTCTAGTGGTAGCAAACGTAACTGCTGAGCATGAGATCCGATCCGATCGAGGGTTCGATCTCCGAGTCGGGCAAAGTTTTATTAGGTTTTTTCATTGGGAAATTTTCGGTAGCAGCACGGAGTCTGAGATTGTACCCGGTTAATATAGTTCATGGCGATAGGCTCGCACCCTATTACATTGGACCTAAAACATTATAGCAGGCGAAACGTGGGTTTACTGCAAACATCTCTGCCTACCTCCTCTGGGGAATACAGGCGTGCTGTTTCTGATATATAAAAAAGTATGCTTTTGACCACCAACCCACTTTATGGTAAACGGCGTTGTGGTCTACGAAAGTGAGGCTTTAACTCTGGCTTTTAACGTAGGAGGGAAGTTAGGCGGAAACGTCCAGAGCTTTCCCGCGGATAAGTTACACCAATACCAAAAAATCGTTTAGCATACTCAGCGCAGGCTAGGCAAGGCTTTGCCCGGTGGGTGGTAACCAGCCACGGTTGAAGCCTCCCGAAGCAGCTGGTTGTTCACTGCTAGCTAGAGACCTATTGTCCTATCATTAGTTGACATTTACAGCAATCAAAGAGAGAGGCGTTGCTGCAAAATATTTGTCCCGAGCGACATGAGAATCGATCTCTCAAAACCAACATCGCCTTCATAATTGATTGTTATTTACGATACGTTATATTGATGTTTTGTGATAATAATGTTTAATTTTAAATCATTGTCCGCCTTCATTCATGTCAACATTCAGAATATAAAGGTCATCAAGTAAATGCTTTTAAGTTTTTGTTAGTTTAGCTAAAATAACAAGTTTTTTAACAAATACTTTAAAAGTGATGAATTTTATTATTTCTCAAGTTCAAAGGTGAAATATACATAGCAGTAGTTTCGCAAGTAATGTGATACAAAATTACTTTTTAGAGACAATTTTGCGATCACAACGATTAAATTTATTCGTCTAATATAAAATGACATTTCTCGGTCAGAATGTCGTTTTACCAAACACCTCTATTCCACAATGTGAAAGCTAATAGAGAAATTATTACATTCTTAGATTAATGATATAATCAGTGAAAGTTTAGTATATTGTGGTCAATCTATCGATGACGTGGTCTAATGAAGGTTAAGAGGTCATTGGCAAATGTCAAGATCAATACTGTCGCCGGCGGCATTTGTTTTGAGCTTAGATCCTCTTCGATAGATGTGACTCTCGCTCCATACAAAAACATTTCTTTTAATTCACGTACATCTGCGATTTTTTCTTGAATGTCATCCTCCTAAGGCCATCACTATTTCCAACTGACTATGATAAATACGTAGGTACCTGCTCTCATTAATTTATCACAAATTATAACTATATCCTTTACTAATGAGATTGGAATAAAATCTCTAACGAGTTTGAATATTTAATAATTTGGTTGGATCAATGGGCTGGTTTTTTTCTCACAGATCAGCTTGATCATCAGCACCGACATCCGCCCACGGCGTAACGCCATTCGTTGGTCAGCGTTGAGCACTCATTGTTAGTAAGAAACGCTTCATATTAGATAACATTTACTTATTGACACATTGCGCCGACGAGCAACGTAAGTAGAAAACCAACCTAGCTGATTGAAAATGGTTTGTCATAATTACTGTCACAAATACTTTGAAAACTAAAATTTAGCCAACAATACATCTATTGAATCAGGATTTGCGTAGTAATCAACATGTATGGCGTAGAGATGAAATACAATACTACAGAATGTCATCATCATCGGAATCTGATGAATAAAACACTAAAAGTTCTCACATTTTTTATTAAGAATTGAAGTTGATTAAAAAAAATAGGCGTGGATATTTGCTCATAAATTTAGAACGCGATCATAAATGACTCATAGTCGTATTTTTATGATCTGAACAAATTAACGTAATGAAACCTATTTTCAAGGGGTTACTACGATGGCGCTTTTGCACTAATATTGCAATAAGTTTAAAATAAAATTAGGATTGAGTCAGTCCGTAAAGACTATAATTAGTAACTTGGCTGTCATCTTTTAACATCTAAAGAAGTGATCTCCAATAGTTTCATCTTGCGTTTTTGTATCGACGATCACTTCTTGGTACTACCAAGGTAGCAAGCAACTAAAATAGCGAATGGAGCCTCGGGTCTCTATTTGTTAAACTTTGATTCAGTTTTGATCTATCAAAATTATAAAACCAAGTTATAAACTTTTAAAAAAGTAATAACTAAAAATATTTAACAATTACATTTTAAAACAATAACAATCGTTAGTCAAAATAATTTATGATTATTATTAATTTGGATTTATTTACGAGCTGATTTCGGAATTGTCCAGCCAGTTTTGAACTCAAACGGAGTCAGAGTCGCTCAAACGAGGCACCACCTTTGTGCCCACGACACCGCCGCCTGAGCACACGCTTGAAAATGTACTCGGTTTGAGTTAAAAACTAGTCGGGCCTTCACGATATCAACAAGTAAGTAAAGCCAAAATATTCAACGTTTATTTATATCTGCAACAGTAAAGCAACTCCTGCTAGTGTCCACTTGGCTGGTTTGTCTTTGGTCTTCAGGTTGAATGTCCACACGTAAGTTGGTCCTCGGGTCCGCGTCTTGTAAACCGGACACTCGTACATGTTTCTGAGGTCCTGCTTGTCCTGGGTTATTGCCTAAAACATAACGAATACTTTACTAGCTTCCGCCTGTGCGGATCGAACTTAACACTGAGTACTAATCTAACTTAACCTCAGCACAGCCTAAAGAAACTTTGTTTTTCCATTGTAAATTCATAAATAATAAATGATATATTTACTAACAAATCCTAAAAGTTTGCGCTTTGGTTGTTATACATGTTTGTGCATGTTATGAATATTCAAGCTACCAACTTAAACAAAATCACTTACCCGAACATTAATGACAGGCATAGGAGGAAACAAATCTTTAAGCTTAGAGTCCATAATGATGCCTGCTTGCTGGTCCCAACGAGCGCCTTCCATCAGCAAGCCGTGGACAAAAGCTCCATCTTTAGGCGCTGTCCGTGTGTCCGCAATCCTATTAAAATATCCAGTAAGAGTAGGTACAAGTAGTGGGTCGTAGAATTATAATCTGGTCTTTAGCTTGAACTTGGAGAGTTATAACACAGGAAAGTTTGATTTTAATGATTGAAGTTAAAGCATATATAGTAATTATACGGTTTTATGATATTTTTGAATATAGACGCGATTTCAATTTTCAGTAATTCAGAGACTATTGTACAGAGTATATTCTTAGGTACATCTTTAAATGCAAAGATTGTTTTTACATAATTAAATAATGTTTTAGCTGTTTTTGTCCATCGTCCTTCTAATTAAAATGATTGGCAGTTTAGCACAAGCAATTTATAATTTATCATTTCCGTATTTATGACTTCATCGCTACATCTTAATGGAGATTTAAAGTCCATTTTAATTAACATCAAAATGTGCAAACAATTCAAAACTTTGAACAAACTAAAGACCAGATATAATACTTATATACAAATATGTACAGAGGTTATATTAAAAGAGTTTACCAATTTACAGTTCATTTTAAAGTAATGAAGCATTATACAATGCTGGTATTTTTTTTAAATCTACATAGTGAAAGAATAATTAAGCATAGGTATAATACACAATAGTTTTAATTATTTAATAATACCGTCCTACACAAAAAATTAATCGTATTTACACCATACCTACCTACTGTAACTGATTATACTAATATATAGATCCTATATAAAGGGGGAATAACCCAGACTATTACAGTAAAATACGACAAAAGATTTAATCAGATGGCAACATCAGATGAAAAAATTAAAACTACTTTCGCGTCTCAAAGGACCAATGTAGCTGTCCTTATTAGAAGAACTAACAAAGCAGAAGAGATATTTTAAGCCAAGCCAGACATACATCCCCGAAAATACTGGAATAGAAATGACAATTATATTACACTAACGTCATTTACATTTTGTACCTTTCATTAAGGGTTTCTACTAAAATTTCTACTGAAAGCAGTCGCATAAAAGTGTTAAAAACGTTTTAAAATTTCCTCAACAGCTACCTGAAATAACTCAAGTGCATTTTATTCCATGCGTGTGAATTTTAATTTATATTAGCCAATTCATGTATGCTACAGAGGCTTTTGCAACCGATTTATAGTTAATATACTTAATAATCCAATTATTACGGCGTTGATACTCACCAGTACCTATGAAAATTACAAAAAGAATGAGGCAAGATTGATAAAATAGGTTATATGTTATATAGGATATTAAGTAAAGTAATAAACAGGAAAATGTATTTTGAGTTAACTTAATAAATACTTGTCATTAGATTGCTACTTAGTTAAGAACAATATTGATATTTAAGACATAAAGTTAATACTTTGATAAAAATGTCTCGGATACAAGGACCAGTGGCATACATGTGTAATTAGTGATAATAACCATAGACGAAAATTTTGCTACCTAATATAAATGAAGAAATATATATTTTATGTGCGATGGTTGGAGTCATTCATCCAAATTCCCTTCTGTGTCTCGAAAACCGTCTTGCAACACTTATCCATTCAAAGTGTAGCATTCAGTGTTAGCTAAAGTGTGATTTTTGTTTAAGTATTTATAAACAGTGTCATTCAAAAATTTTATGTTAAGTGTAACTTGTTTTGTAGAAAAAAAAACACGCTATTTTACAAACACCAGTACTCACGTGAACTCTTCTTTCATTTTCTTAGTGACGTCACATTGTAGACACATCTTGTCTAGAGGCAGCTCATACCTTCTTGCAGTACTCTGCATGATCGCTGTCAGAAGACTTTGAGGATTGAAGAAACCGCCTAACCATACCGATGCAGGTAGCTAAAGCACACAATATCCTTATTTGTAGAGGTAAGACATTCTTCTAATAACATCAAACAATATAAAGTAGTGCTCCAGTCAGTGCTTTAAACTACCCAAATTTTACACTCCTCCGTGCGCGCAATATTCTTAAAAAGGGATCCACACCACAGTTTTTGCTTCATTTATTTATATAATATATTTGATAACAAGTTTTAAAAATACTCTTTAGGTCAAATCATTCGTTAAAACCTGTTGTGTAAAAAGTAAAGAACTTAGAAAACATTCTTACCACAAAATCTGTGGCCCAAGTTTCCAGTTCTCGTAATCTCAGCGTGAGGTCCACGAACCACGCAGATAAGCCCAGCAGTGAGGGATACGCACGACTAGACCAAATCATTGGCACCTGTTGGTAAAATAGTAGATTATTAACCAAGGGCTGTATGACATCAATTGCATACGAGGTTTTTGGTAACGCTAATTAACCCGAGTATGCAATTGATGCTTACGCCCGAGATAAATACTCTGCTTTACATATCGATTGTGAGGTAAGTAAACAACAAGACAGCAGGTTTCAATGAACATTTATTAAGAAGAAAAAAATGTGTATTTAATTAAAATTAATAGTAAAATTATTACAATTTGTAAGAGATATGGTCACGTTCTTTTTAGGAATCTAGTAGACTGCCTTTTTTTTTCACGCACGCAAGCGCGTCAAATCTTGCTGGCCAGTTTGATTTTTAAATCGATTCCATCTAACATACGATGTGGAAACAAATAGTTCCATATTTAAAATAAAATCTTTATAAAATAAATTGTCTAGATTCAGATTCGAGTAATTAATCGATACCAAGAAAAAAAATATTAACTTTTTAAAAATATTCTTCGTGCAGTATGAGTATGACAGTTCTTTTTTCAAATTCCAAAACCTATGCTGTAATGATAGTCATACACCCCGGCATTCAGGGGTGTAAGGGTGTACTTACAGAGCAAGAGATATGTAAAATAAATTAATTAGTACCGAAGGTCCAGAGCTAAAATCATGTAGTAGCAGTAATTTTTTTCTTACTTGATCCAAGAACAATGCGTTTTCCAAATCTTCCATATCTGAAGTGATTGTCAGTTCACCCTGGTGAAAGAAATAAGCGAAATAAGTTTCTAGCTTGGAATATTTTGAAGTCTAGGTGACTCTGGCTAAGTTACGCTGGCGTCGAAAAGTTTCAGAATAGCAGAGACAAAACTGACTAATCTTAATTGCATCATCCAATTTTTGCATATTAATATGCCAAAATATAATTTAACCTCAATTCTTCTTATCGTATGGTTGATCACGATGTTTTCCTTCACCGTTTTAGCAAGTGATAGTTAATTTCTAATAAACACATAACTTATTAAAAGTCAGAGATGCGCGCCGTGGGATCGAATTCGAGCCCACGGCGCGACTTATCAGTCGACGGTCATACCACTAGGCTATCAGTGCTTAATACCTCAATATAAAAATTGTAATGTTACCTTAAGTCCTAAATCCAGTTCCCTAAGAGACCTCTTCATCTCTCCTGTGAGGTAGTTCATCCGCTCGCACTCTTGGAATGCCACGATTACGTACGGGGTCCTCTCCTCCACTTTGCCCATTATCTCCAACATGTTAAACTCTTCCGGTAACTTCTCTATTATTTCGTCTAGCATTTGTTTTACCTGATGAATACTTAGGTCATTTACTCTAAAGCTTTACAACTCATTCAATATTTTTAATTAATATATTTTATGATCAAAAAATTTAGTTATAAGTATAGGGTAGACTTCAAATCAATAGTCGTTTTGAAGAGGTAAGATATAAAGATAATGCTATGGTCATAGCTAGAATACATATTTACTTGTACTAGAGATTATGTTTAATCGTTGGAGTTAAGGTGTAAAGTTACATCACTACCTAATATAAAACAAAGTCGCTTCCCGCGTCTGTCTGTCCCTATGTATGCTTAGATCTTTAAAACTACGCAACGGGTTTTGATGCAGTTTTTTTAATAGATAGAGTGATTCAAGAGGAAGGTTTATATGTATAATACATGCATATTAGCGTAACCGTGCGAAGCCGGGGCGGGTCGCTAGTTAAGTATAAATGTATTTTTTTATCCGACTGCGCCAGAAGGAGGGTTATGTTTTAACTATAGTCAAATTTACAAACCGATTTGTGCACCCACGGCAAAATCTGAATAAAATATTACAAACCTTGTCTTCTCGTGTAACAGTAGCAGCCCCAGATGCTTGGGCATCTCTTGGCTGCATCTCAAATATAGTCCTAAAGAGATTCTCCGACGTTGTGGTCAAAAACCCTATTTCTGCGTTGGGATGTAGACCGTATAAATACGGTGATTCTGCTGGCATGGCATCTTCTATATATTGGTGATAACCTACGTAGTCCGTGTTTGGGGGTGCAGGGAAGCCAGGAGCTAGTTGAAGTTCACCATCCACCTATAATAGTCAGGCACTAAATATAACAAACTTTCATTATACTGTAATACTTAGAGTCCTAATCATCAACTGCTGGATACAACCATAATAAAAACTAACCCTATATCACTTATATTGGCTATCCGTGCTAAGCGATGAATGTTGTTTCGAAAATAGTTACCTAAATTTTATACAAAACTAGGTGAAAAATTACTTACAAGATCCGGCTGCATCAGTTCTTCAAGGTAAGCATTACAAAGCCTTCGATCCCAGTCATCAGTGATATGTCCTCCGTACATAATTTCACCGAATAGATACCTTAGATCTTCCCAGGGCACTCTAGCGTTAGCTTCCAAATAATTGAATAACACGAATACGCTAATTGTTAAGTCACCTGTAAAAATATGTGTTATAGATGTACCGTATAATTGGCCGAAAAGGAAAAATAAATGATTAAAGAAAAAGGACATGAAGCTGAAGTAAACAAAGAAAAAGTTTTTGGAATAAATATGACAGTAGTTTTGCAGTTTACAATAAATATAAAATTCACTATTCAATAGAGATTATCAATCAGAAAATAAAATTGATTATATTTTATCTAGCACAATAAAATAATTTCGTTAAACCTACCAACATTGAACGGATATATTTTATTCCATCCCTGAGGTCCAAACTTCCGTCTCTCAGCCACTACCGCATGGAAATAGCAGAGAGCGAACAATATCGCCTTGAACTCCGCTTCTTTGCCACACATCTCTAACGTCTCTTGATTGAAATTGTCTAGAGCTTTGTGGATATTTGCCTAATGAGAAAATTGTGATGTCATCTTTTCGATAAATTAACACATTTAATAATATTGATCAATTTTATCATAAACCTACCTGCATTCCAGTAGGCGGTTCATTAGTAATTTTGATACTAGATTCCAGTATTCCTTGAGGTATGATATGAGCTGATGGCGTAGCTGCTGGCTCAGCAGACATAAACAGTCGGAAATCATCATGACAGCCGTTAGCAAAACTTTCCATCTTCTTTTCTAGACTCGGAAGCCATTTTTTTACTAAATGAATGTTCTGGAAGAAATTCACTTTTTGAATATTATTTTGGAATATTTTTGGTATCAATGATTTCAATATCTTCTTTTTTGGTTTGTTACATAATTGATTCGACTTAGTTTATCAGTGGCAGCTATTTTCTTATTAGGTAATCATCGTTTCATAAGCAATAACAATAAAACATAGCCTACCTGTAGTACCGCCCAATGTCCCTTCTGTAAGGATTCGTCCATCGCCTGCTCAGCTACAATCTCTTGCCCTTGACCTAACGACACATTATGGAAGTTCCCATTATCTGCAGTAAATCCCATAATTTTGCCCAAGGCCTCCACGTCTTTCAATGGGTTAACTCCAGGGGAGAGAATAAAGAATATAGGCGTTGTTGAACTTGTTTCTTCAAACGATTTGCTGAACTCTACAGTTCTGTTCTCTACATATTTTGCACCCATTTTTTCTTCTATGTATGCTCTAAAAGAAATCAGCACCGTCAGTGTAAATGTTATTCTGATTTTGTATAGAATCACAAGTTTAATAAATTACTTACGCAACAGCATACGTCATTCTATCTGGACGAAGAGCCCTCATCATGCACAGTCTCTGCAGAGCTGTTTTATTTTTCCATTCCTGCAATGTGTACAATTTAATTATATTAATTAATGAAATTACTATTTAATTCAACAATACCTTTTTACGACATGTCAAAAATTATTTATCTGAAAATGTTTCTTGGGTCTAACTCATTGTCTTCTTGTTGTCAAATTCTTCAAAAAACAGAATGAAAATTACCTGTGGAAACTTTTCTCTCTCAGGGCAGTCAGCTTCAACTATTTTTTTCCACCTCTTTGGCGAGGTCTCTATATCACGGTCTAAATTTCTGAACTCATCTTTACTAGCGAGAGTACAGATGCCACCCCAGCTCGGGTTGGAAAGAAAGTCTACTGGACTTGTCACGTGTGGCTTCAAAGGAAAACGGAGGAAGAAATCCAATTCTACTGATGATACTTCCTCACTCATGAGTAGAATCTGCAATAATTGTCCTCTTATAATGATTATAGTTTTACTAATTTCAATTCTTAAGCGTAACATTCCAACAAGTTTGTCGATAGTCTGTGGTACTAAATATAGCCTACCTGAAAGGTCATTTGAGAAGCGAAGATAAGTTTGTCGCACTCAAATAGGCCCCTTGAAGTATACTGGTATACAGAGAAACTGATGCTGTCAATGAGGTTCTTGATACGTTGACTCACATCGTCTGCTGGTTCCGCGCGAGATATCGCCTTTTGGAATACCACGCTAAACGCCTGGAAATCAATATTATACTTCAAGTATAGCAGAATATAAAATGTTGATAATGTTTTAGTGATTGCAAGCTTAGTTTGAAAGGAAATCAATCACGCCCATACTGTATAAAACGTCCAAATACGACCAATCTCGACTAAAACTAGATTTTTTGAAATGCAAACGATGTCTTGTTTATTAGCTACAGAATTGAGATTCATGCCTATCAGTGGGGAAGCTACCCTATAACACGATTCCTACCGTCTTCCCTTTGGCACTCGAACATTCAGTAGGTAACTAACTAAGTAACCTAGTGTCTACTATTGCAAAATAGTATAATCATACTTAATACTGTGAATATTAAACATAAACCATAAGATAAAAACATTTTTAAAATCTCATTGCAAAAACGCCAATATTTTTTGTCTTTGCTTTGAATTCAGACTAAAATAAAATTATATTCAACAATAACACAGAAATAAAACGGCGCCACTGTGTCAGAATCGGGTACTAAAAACGTGAACGTATAGACTAAACGAAGGTAAACCGAATATGTAAAAATGTCGATTTCTTTAGGCCGCCAACACTGCTAAATTGGAAGGAAATAAAACGTAATTTACCGCGTTATATCCGAGATGGCGAATTGTTCGGTTCGCTTGAATAATATTGTGTTGAGACATTGAGCATTTCAAAGAGAGATAGCAAAATACAAACAATGCGTAGACAAGAACGAGATAGAGGATTGTTGTAATCATTGGAACGTTTTCTTAGTAAGTCTGTGGTTTCGATGATGTAATGAATGACAGTTTTCGAAGTTTGTTTATTTTCTCTGTTCACTCAACTACATTTGCATTTTATTTTTTGTGCTTCTTACTTTAGAATCTATTAGTATTACAGTTGGAATTAGATATTTTGTCTAATTATGTGATTAGTATTGTAGTTGGAATTTGTGTTTGTTGTTGTTGGTATTTGTAACTTGTGAAAGTTTTGTTTACGTAGACTAGTGATAGCGCCGTTAATACGTGCGTAGGATATTCGTGTTTGGGGTAAGTTTTAAAAAGTAATTGTTACTAATACTAAATACAATTATGAGAGTTGCGTAGAAAAGCAATTAGTATAGTATAGTAGCATAGGATGGCGGCATTAATAGCCTTAGATTGCTGTCTGACAGATTATTTGCTGACTGAGGAAACATCATTTTCAAAGCTAAGTTTTGAAAATAAAAACATGTTATTCAGTTAGGCCGTGCTCGCCCAGATATGACTATAGATTACAAACGACGCGATGGGTTTTTCACACATTTTAATATTTCTTTATACGAAAAATATCAATGGCTCACGGGCAGTTGTAAATTAAATAAAATGTAGGTACTGCTTTCCTTGTTTGTTGTTCTCAGATTCTAGTAGCGTATGGAGCTACTTGGGATTTACAGATATTAATAATCTAGCGAATTCATCAAAAAAACATGTTCAAACCGAGAAACATATTCGTAGTTGTTTAGCTTTACATGAGTTCGGTCGGGACTCGTAGGATAGAAACATTTTTTGCTAATACGCATGATGTTCATAATAGAAAAGTAGATTGCAATAGAAATTTATTGAAACGGTTTATAGATACTGTTATTTTGTTAGGTAAACAAGAATTAGCTTTTTGCAGTCACGACGAAAGTCCGAGTTCCGATAACCGCGGTAATTATATCGAAACTTTGTTATAATTAAGCAAGTATGATACAGTACCTAATGGATTCACATTTGGAACAATGTTCTTCAATGCAAAATCCTGCGTTTTCTGGTCTTTCTAGTGATATTCAAAATGATTTAATTCATAGTATTGCATCCGTTTTACGAGACCACATTAGATTAGAAATAAATAATGAATTTGTATCTGTACTGATTGACGAAACTCCCGATGTCAGTCATAGGGAGCAACTGGTATATCTGAATCTAGAATCGAGGAACGATTTTTAGGTTTTTACGATGTTAGCGGAAGTCGAACTGCTGAAGTTTTGTCAAATCAGTTGTTAGAAATAATTGACCAGTATCCATGTGTCACGCTTGTTCAGTGAATGCGCAAGCGAAAGCCGTATTTCCGCCTAGAGGTTCATGGAGGAACACCGTGTGGTTTTTAGTCCGTGCGAGTCGGACATAACCCCATCGCCAGCCCTTAGCGGTGGGGTACTCATAAAGAGTTTTCCACACGACAAAAAAAAAAAAAAAAAAAGGGGGGGGGGGGCATTTTTTGCTCCGTGTTACCCCTTACAAAAATTTACCCTTCGCCACTGATGCCTATATTTGGGTATAACAGACTTAAAGTAAAACTGTTACCTTCAATGAGAACTGATATATAGGATTGATAGTATTGAGATCATTCAAAATGAAGTACAATAAAGACGCTCTTGCTGATGCTGGCCGGTAGAACTCTCGGGCTACGTCGATCTCTTTCGACGTTATTTTTGCTTCTGCCACCTATAACACAGAATGACATGTATTTGGTCTGTTATGATAAGTTGAGAAATGTGCTAATCGCAGAGGCTTTAATAATTAGCATGTGCTTAAGACATGTGTCGTATTTGATCCTCGTAGGACACATTATATTAAATGTGAAATTGATTTGAGATTACTTGTATATCAAGTAAACGGAACAGAACCAAGTAATGGGATTATTAATGTTAAACAAATAACTAGGAGGATTTGATATTATCCGTCAAAAAATCTTACTTTCTTCTCAATATCAGCAGCAGTTTTTTTCGTAGTTTCCAAATTCTCTACTAACGCCGTGTCACCAAGAATATCATCACCGGCCGAAGACAATCGCGAAAGCAAATCATCTTCTAGCGATTTCAACTGAATTTTGAATTGATTCTGCTGTTTCGTCAAATCAGCTTTCAGTTCCTCTAAATCTGGCCTTTCAGCTTTTACTACTTCAGCTAAAAGTTGGTCTTCTAAACCATCTCGCGTGACTGTAAAATTAACTAGGGTTGTTTGGGCTTGCATCTCTGGTTTGTAATGTGGATTTGCTAATTTTGTATGGAGGATTAGTCTGAAGTATGGACTATATTCCACCTCTTTGTCACCTATTTTTATTGCTCTGAAAGTAAACAGAAATTGTTTTTATAACCCTTCAAATATGTATATAATAAAGTGGTCATCAAAACTAACCATTCAGTAACAGTAAACTATTTACATATTTGTAATGTTTAAAGATTTACATGTATAAAATATTTTTATCGTTTTTTAATGTGTGAGATGAAGGAAACAACAATATATTTTTGGAGATACAACTAATACCAACATTATAACTAAATTTATTTAATAAGGTATTGTTGGACACGAATACTTACTTTCCCTTCTTAATTAAATTCCTCCCCAGCAATGGATCTAGTACAGGGTCCACTGTTTCACCAATATTTTCCAGTAGAACAGTGTCTCCTTTTATGATAGCTTTCTCTATTGTATCTAAGTAGCCTCTTTGACCTAAACGAATTACTTGCAGTTTTTCACCGTACTTTTGTTTGATCCATTTTACACCTTGTAGCTAGAAAAAAGTTTACAAATAAGGCACTTATTTAAAATTTCGATCCAGATGTGATTTAAGTTATTTATGTATGTATATAAATAAATAAATAAATCAGCCTGTAACTGTCCCAATATAGGGCAAAGGCCTCTTCTCATACAGAGAAGGATTGAGCATTAATTAAATGTATGTATATAAGTTATATAATTATACAAGGTATATATTACTGTCAAAGATTGGTCATGTTACAGACGTAATATTAAAAGTAATTCGCTTTAATTATTAAATAAAATCCTTCTGAATAGACAGAATAGCCCAAGACACTACCCTGCGGTAACCCTAAGATTGTATAATACATTTTATTAAAATTTAATAGAGAAGTGTACACTTTTATTGGTGTGAAAGGTATTACCAACCTGAGGATCAATCATAAGCGGCCACCGGTCCGAGTTAGACAGTATAGTAGCATTTTCTGTACTCATGCGATCTGAAGGTAGGCCTTCGTTTTGCCACATTGCTATTGTGGTGTCATCTGTGAGCATTGTAAGCGGGTCCAAACCTTCTGTTATTGGTATAGGTGGCTACAACAAAACATAATTATATTTTAAAAGTTTTAGTTTAAGCACGTTAATGTGGAAAACTTAGACGGGTGATGTCTGTTTATCTTAAGGACTAAGCTAATAATAATGTTAATCTGATCTTTTTTTGTCAAACATTTGTCATGAGTATTACCGTTTCTGGATATTTAGCAAAAAAAAACTATTACTTCAAGCTTTCAGGTAATATACAGACAGATATGATTATATATAAAAATAAATAACTCTTCTTCTCCCTGCCCTTTTCCCAATTTATTTGGGGTCGGCGCAGTATGTCTTCTTTTTCCATACATCTCTATCACCCGTCATCTCAGTATTTACTTCCTTTCTCGCCATATCACCCTTCACACAATCCATCCATCTCTTCCTAGGTCTGCCTCTTTTCTTGTATCCATCCACATCCAATCCTAATACTCTTCGCACTACATGATTTTCCTCTCTTCTCATCACATGCCCATACCAGGACAGCCGGTTACCTTCCAATTTCTCAGTAACCGGTGCCACTTTTATAAAAATAAATAACTATAAATTTAAAACATTAAAAACACAATACAGAAAATCCTTATTTTTTAGCTAAACACCCTCCCTCAAGCAAATAAAAAAACTGAATCAAAATCGGTTCATCTATTTGGGAACTACGATACCACAGACACATACACACTCACGCCAAACTTATATCACTCCTCTTTTTGTGTCGGGGGCGAATAAAAATAAATAAATTAAAACTATTATATTATTTGAAAAACTTCCAGAAAATAATGAACCTTAAAATGCTCCTACCTCCAAAGTCTTCAAGAAAACAAGCCAATTCTTATGAAGTAAGTCCAATCTAAATTGCTTAGTGAAACATCCCACATAAGATATGAAAGCGCATACAAGAAGAACGTCTCCTGGTAAAGTCGTACTCTGCTGCATTAAACTGGAAGATACGTAGAGTTATAATTATATTTAATTTAAACAAAGTTGGAAAAAAATATATGAAGTTTTAGTGCAATATCAGGTCCAGCAGTAGAAACCTAGACTTTTTAATAATTATGTTTACTTTTAACTTTGTTCTTAACAGACACCAATTAATAACACTCGCTCTTAAAAATGGACTCCGTTAGAGTTCGAAACTAGTCGGGCATTCCCCGAAATCAATGCGTGAGTAAAGCCGTATCAATATTTAATATATAAGTATGACTCACGAAAGTTATTATTCTAATATGGGCACCAAAGGATATGACAGATTTTTCGTAGGCACGAAGTTGCATTGTTTGTTATCAGTAAAAAATAATAGTAGAAAAAAAACTTACCTAGAAACAGCTTCAGCCCATCTGACATTTTCACTAGCAAGTCCATTGACCAGTCTGTTAGCGAGTTGGATAGTTGCGTTAGTAGCATCTGCTTCTCTTTGACACTTCATTTTCTCTGAGGTCGCTTTCTCGAAATCTGCAGTCAGTGCCGCTAACTTCTCTTCTAAAGACTAGAATAATTTGATATATTTAATTACGTAAAAGCAGTGGGAAGATATGGGCAAACAGTAAAAGCAAGTAATCAATCATATCAGGAATCAGAAAAACTAAAAAAAACGATATTGCACCCCTAGGGAGTAAAACGGGTAACTTACTCAATACAAATTAAATAAACAAGTTAATTCGTAGAGACTAACGATCATCAGAATCAAATATTTTTTAAATAACTTACCGCAACTTTACATTTAATAGACCTCAACTTCTCAGTAGCTGCAGCGAGCTCAGCATTAGCGGCTTGCAAAGCCTTTCTTTTAGGCTCAACATCACAAAATACTTCATAAAACTTGATAATGTTGATCACCCAAGCACAAAGACCAGCAGCTGCACCCGATTTTGATCTTATAAATTCTAGAAATAAAGCATTATTTGAGTTGTTTTAACTAAATGGGCTATATCAGGATTTATTTTATTTCATTTTATCCTTCTTTACCTTACCAGGTTCAAATTCTGGATCTTTCAAGTAAGGTTGGATAGCTTTGATAACATCAGGGTGTATATTTTCTTTGTCATAATTTATGAGACATTCGAGAAAAACGTCCACTTTTGCCATCACCACCTGAAAAAGACCGATATTTAAATCTTCTGTTAAAGAAAAAAGTTTTAAATATTTTTCCAATAGTTGATGATCAAATTTATTTTAGAATCTTAAGTAATGCAAGGCCTTTGATTTATATTAATTGATAAGACTGCCACTCTCAGTAAATTTGTGATGTATTTACTGTAAACTAGTATTTTAAGTATGCGTCATATAAACTGAGTGATATCCGTTCGTGTCAAAAATGATGTCATAGCGTTATCTATTACTCCTCACAAAATACTATGGCTGATCATGGGGACGGGGCTTTTCTCGGCTTAGTTTTTATAAATAGAAATGTCAATAGCATACTTAGTTACGAAAAACGAACCTTAGCAGCCTTCCAGCTTCTGTCCTTAGGAATCTTTCCTCCAGGAGCCATTAACACCATAACAGCCGAAGTAACATTAGTCACAGCACCCGGTGGTGAACCGAAAGACTTTAACTCTGTTAGATTAGCTTTATTCAAAGTATTCAAAGCTTCTTGAGCTGCTGTTAAAGCGGGTTCTGCCTTTATCAAGTCTTCTTCACAATCTTTTTGCTTCTTTGATACTTCTTCGGCTATCACTCCTACTTTCTCTTCCTCCTCGTCGGCTAAAATAGAATCAATAAAGTCAATACTGTGTAATTATATTTCGATATTACAGTATTTTGATTTTTTGTTGTTAAGTAAAAAAGTCCAGCCAAGTGCAACTCGGACTGGCACGGCGCTTTGTTCGCGCACTCTTTTGAGAGTTCCGTATACCTTCGAGTTTTGACTTTCTTTTATCATTTTGCATTCTGTGCTTTTTATGCTTCAAAAACTATAGCAATGTTAAGAAGCCGTAAAAAGAGATTACATGGCAAACTAATATTAATCGCAGAGTTCAAAAAACCAAAAAAAAATTTCCAACGCCGTAAGATAAGGGGTTAAAGTTATAAACATTTTACTTAATCACAGTTAAATCCCTTGATTTAAAAATCACATCACAATTTAAAAATCAACACATTTCAAAATGCTATCTCTAATTGACATGATCTTAACATATCCTTACCAAGTGCTTTTTCGCTCTGTACTTTAGCAGTTTCAATGCCGACCATTTCTATGAGTGCATCAGCGGCTTCATTTTTCGATTGTAACTCAACTTCCTGTATCGCTAATGTTACTTTTAAGGCGTCGACTTGACAAGATGTGCAACGGAGCTTCTCCAAACCATTTTCCAGTCTAATAAAAAAAAAAAATATAGTAACATTCTTAGATCAAGTAAAATCGCAATACAGAGGAATTGACAAAATAAATAAAGTTAAAAATGAATGAAAAAAAAAGAGATTTTTAAGCCAAACCCGTAAGGAAAGGGTAAGAGAACGATGTATATTTATTTATACAAACTACGTTTTGTAGTAACATACCTGACGATCTTCGCTCGAAGTTCATCGGTTTTGTTATTAACCAGTTTAGCGTACAAACTTATTTGTTCTAGATAACTCTTAGGTGTAGTATAATTGTAACGCCTCTCGTTAGCTAAGTAAGCTTTGGACATCGTGTTCACTGAAGTATGGACATACGCCATGAATCTGGATATTGAATCTCTTAGTGTGATCTGAAAAAAAATACTCGAAAATTCATCCATTTTCAAAAGAAAATTTTCTAAACAACATTGCAGAATGTAATATAACAATCATACAGATTTCTGTTTCAATGGAACAGAAAAATACTTTATGAAAGTAAAATGAAAAGATCTTATACTGTCTACCGATATCTTTTTCGTTGGGAGCTATATTCCTCAATAAGCAATCATCGAATGGACTGAACAACGTGAAAGTATCAAGTTATGATTTATCACCTCAGCCAAAGATCACCACAAAAACTGGTGTTGAGATAAACACTTACCGGTAAATTATGCAACTCTTCCAAAAACCTCATAGCTACAGACACCAAAGCCTCCTGAGGCCACTCATGGAACCAATTGATGGAGGTGCAGTTGATAAGTGCAGGGAACTTTCTCGATCTCACTCTAAGAGTAGACCCGACCGGTGAGAAGCAGAGGACTACTTTCAGTTGCTTGCGGACTCTGTCTATGA
Source organism: Protodeltote pygarga (assembly GCA_936450705.2). Taxonomy (NCBI): domain Eukaryota; kingdom Metazoa; phylum Arthropoda; class Insecta; order Lepidoptera; family Noctuidae; genus Protodeltote; species Protodeltote pygarga. Next base: position 3,747,145 of record OW388249.2, on the reverse strand, counting down.
AAAATTTCCAACAGGTTTCCCGGGTGTCCGGCAGACCGGCGCCTTTTACCTAAATTAACAATTTGATTAAAACATTGTTTATTAGGGCACGCTGGTCATAATGAATGTCACATTCTTAAAAATATAAGCTTTTGTCAAATTCAATTCTATCTAACTAAATAAGATGTTAAGTTTCGCTTCATTCAGATAAAGATAATGTAAAATTACAAAAACAAATGACTTCTAAGTTTACCTCATTCCTCACACCAGCAATTATATTTTCCATTTCATCGTCAGGGAACAAGTCAGCAACTTCGCCTGATGCTAGCAAATCATTGATAAGCACCAAGAACTGTTCGTTGGCTACTTGAGCATCCGTCATCAAGAACATGATGCCGACGTTCTTTAGACCAGTTTTGATGTATAATTGATTTAATTCATTCTAGAAGGCAAAATATTACTTTATACTTATCTAGAAGTTCTAGATAGGTGAATATGAGCAACAATTAAGTAAGTCCCAAGTTGGCCGCCAAGCAAATTTACTCAATCTAACTGATTATTTGATTAATTTCTTTCAAAGCATCGATAAAACTAATCAAGCAAATTTGACAGTGCAATGCAAATTTCGTAATTTGTAGAATTTCACAATACCTTCAAGTCTGATACACCGTATCCTTTTTTAAGCTGAATCTGGATTACTTCTAAACTCGATATAAATGCAGCCAATCTTGATAATGACTGTTTGCCTGAGCCACCGACACCCACAAGTAAGGCGCTTCCTCTTGGGCTCTCAAGAATCCGAGATATTCTGAAATCAAAAAAGATTAAAACCACATAACTTCCCCGCAGAATTATTTTGTATCTACACCTCGCAATTATTTACTTTACCTGCAAATATGCATCATAGCGTCTTCAAAGAGCACCAAGTTCATGGCTGCTATAAGATCATTGTAGCTGGCCATAGCCTCGGTGAGCAACTTACTGAGTTGTTCCCATGACATGATAGGCATATATTTCGGTTCACCAATCCCACCCGCAAAGTGGCAATAAATGTTTGGACGCTCGAACACTACGCCTTCGTCAATTTCCTAGGATAGAAAACGAGTTTATTTAGCAATACAATCATTAAAGAAAGAAATATTTATGTAATTATGGTTTTCCGTAAAAGTATTGCCTTCAAATAGCCAAGTAAAAGAAATCTAAAAAGTTGTAACCACAGTACTATTCGACTAGTTCATTTCAATTAAGCTCTTTATTTAAGAAACAACAATAATGATTCCTATTTATAGTACCTCAAAGTTCTTTTTGCACAGGTCCATTTGAACTTTGAGAAAAGCATCAATATCTTTATCTTCTGTTAGTTTATCGCCATACACTCGACTCGTTTCATGTAACCACAAACGAAGCATATCGGAAATGTTTTCAAGACATTCATTTGTACTGAACAGAAAGCCCTAAAAATAAAAACAATTTCTTATATTCCGGAAATATGTGCTGTAAAAAAATTACAATATTAAAAAGTATGTAAGTACCTGAAAAACATTTGACAAATCTCGCAAATTGAATATGTAATGAAATTTGATCGCTGTAGGTAAGAATACCTGGGATACCTTGTTATGTAGAGTTATAGTAGCCATCACAACGTTTACTGCGAACAATGTATAAACGTTAATAAAATTTAATTATAACTCAGTCGCACGATAAATTATATTTATATTATCAACTTACCAGATAATTTAACCATTTGAGGATTTATCCTCAATTCTGGATTGGACAAATGCTGGCTTAGAATCGAATGATAAATGTTGTTCAGCGCTTCAGTATTTGGGAAGCTGATAGCAAAAACGCAGAAATGTCGCTGCAGTCTTGGATTAATTGTAAAACTGCCTGAAGTTGGGTTCATGCAAGACACGTATTGCGTGTTGTGGATATCTTTCAGGGAGAGTTTGGTGCGGTCGTACCAATGACCGTAGTCCATATGTTGACGAATTATTGTATGAGGCTGAACAGTTCCATAAGCGTCTACTTCGGGCATGTTCATATCATCTATGAAGTAAATAAGGGTTTTGCTTCCAGGTGGTCCGTAGTTTCTCCCGGCTTTCTTCTCTAAAGGTTTCTCTAAAATCTTTTGGAGCATCTCAGAAGAAGTGTAGAAGTTGAACGGGACTGATTGTATTGCGTAGTTTTCTGGAAGACTGTTAAAAATATGAACACAGTTAAAAGTTTCCAGACCAACGTGTTCTACTAAATTCTTGTAACGGATAGTAAAAGATCCTTACCCTTGTAACTTTTCGTTAACTAAAACAGTTTTTCCACTGCCAGCACTCCCCACTAGCATGACAGGATGCCTGTTTTTCATTAGTAAGTCCAAGAAATATCTCACTCTAATTGTTTCTGCTGTTGGTACCAATACGGCCTAAAAAGAATACAAATATTTTTTGAGTAACGAAATATTTCCTCCAAAAACTACAATAAATTGATACATGTCTTTCACCTTTCCTTTTAGCTATTTTTGAGACATGCAAGTCAGCCGTTTAAATACATAGCTACCATTTTTTTATGTGTGTCAGAAATAGATTTTTTTTAACCTGCAAGGGTATATCGGAATCCAACTCGAACTTGGGAATTTTCTCAGTCCATGGTGTGAATTGTTTTGTATCATGATCGATGTAAAAATCAAATACAGTTCCGCCAGCAGGGAATTTTATATTCTTAAATTCATTCATCCACCATTTTGAAAACTCTGTAACACATTTTGTAATAAAAAATCAACAAAATGGGAGAATAAAAAGTGTGGTAGGTACCTTCAAAATCTGAAAAATATGAAAATTGTATAAATAATAAATGTTAAATAATCGTAAACTTACCAACCCTGTAATCAAGACTACCCTCCTGAAACATCGCAGATCCAAAAGCCCAAACACAGGCAAATACAAAGAATATATCATGCCATTCTTTAGGGCATTCCGCCGGAGTATTCTCAGGGACAAGTAAGCAGTTTAACAAATGGCAAAGCATCTGAACATGGGCCATGTCTACTATAGGAGTAATCTTTTTAAAACGGGTCCTCACTGTTTCTAAGCAAGCAGGTATGTATTTATCGAATAGGATCACTAAATTCGATTTTTCAGCAGGAATTTTTCTGGTTTCAATCCAGCTGGTAACGTATCTGTAACATTATTATCTAATATTAGTTAATATTCAAAATATTAATAATTAAATTCTATGTAGATCATTCTACAAATACCACTAAAACAAACTTATCAAACTAATTTTACGTACGGGTTCCATCCTAAATCTTGAGCGTTAATATACAATATACCAGCTCTAGACACTGTAGCCGGAGTTGCAGTCCGTAAGTTAGAAATCTCAAACATCAGCCTCATTGATGGATTAAGAGCAATCCGTTCATTACTAGCCAATGTCAATATCTTGTTATCATCCATCACTGTATTCAAAGATTCAATCCACATCGGGTCAATATCTCCGTCAAGTACTATCCATTTCGGATTATCACCAATAATATTAGCCTGATCTCTCATTATTACCGACAACAAACCATCTTTCCATTCTCGCGTCGCCGGATTTATAATACCAAACAATTCATCATTGGTTACAGCTTTGGGATTTAAGTCATTGAACAGAGGTTTCTTTTTAAGGTTTTGATAGGTCTTGAACAGCGACTTCCATACTTGAGTCTTCCCTGTCCCAGCATTCCCTACTATAAAGACTGAATGTCGCACTTCTAGTAATTCTTCCAATTGAACTACTTTTAAAATGAAATTATCTTCAGGTTGTAAAGATAAGTCCATAGCAGCTTGTTTGACGGTCCTTTCGAATTCTAAATCTCGTTTCCTTGGTACTTCTAGAGCAGGAAATAGGTCACCTATGAGGCCCATGAATACTGGCATATCGTCAGTTACTATTTTTGGTATGTTAAAATCCCGTAGAGTCCTCATTAAAACTTCCTCTTCGGGTCGGCCTGGATCACCTCTCTAAATGAACAAATGTTTATTATTTGATTTGGATATTTTCAATAATTTCATAGATTCCCTTGATTATGTTACTTATTTACTTACTTTTAAAGACCCAGCAACGACAAGCACAGACTTTATAGCTCTCAATCCCCAATCATAATGATCCTGCTTTGACAGCAGTTCTTTACACAGCGTATACAGTGTGATAAACTTTCGAGCTAATATCTTTGCTTCTTGAAACCCTTCAGCTACCAACATAATCTCACAAATCAATTCAAAGTCTGGGACGACCATAGCACATGGTCGGAATAATGCCTTCAAATTCTCAGGTAACTCTGTACGACCGGCGTAACCGGGGTTCATTGTGATGAATATACCCACAGATGGTACTAGGACTATGATTTCTCCCATAAAATTAAACTTTTCTTTCTTATCTCTGTAATAAAGACGTGAAATGGAATCTTAAGTAAGTTTTTACATGTTTTTAGAGTAAACTTATTTTTAAATTTTACCTTATAGCATCCTGAACAGACTTCACTTGCACAGCTACAACAGACAATACCTCAACAGATATCCTGTTGAACTCATCGAAACAACCCCATGCACCTGTCTGTGCTAACCCTTTGTAGATGTTGCCGCAAGACTAGACAAAATTGCAACAAAATATTACTCATTCATTATCTTATACAAGCTTTTACTTGTTTCACGTTTATTTGGAAATAACATAAATATACCAGTTTGGTCTATTTAACTTTCATCGCTATGGTAATACTACTTTGTTAAGACACCTGCGATTTGAGTCATACTATTGACTAGGTTCTGGAAACACTCATTGTTAGCAAAACTTGTCTGCTATAAGTCAAGTGGCCTAATGTTGACACAAAGCATTCTCTACAACCATTAAAATATTTAAGGCCTGTGTCACAATAATGCTAGATAGAACTTGAATGCATGAAAACATAATCTGCAAGATAAGTTAACCAAAAATTATCACAAATTAATATATTGGTATAGTGTCTTATACCTGATAGTCCATTTGTTCAGAACAGTTGAAAACGTAAACCATGATGCCAAGCGCCCTTCCCAAATCCTTAGTAGTTTCAGTTTTGCCGGTACCAGCCGGTCCTGCTGGTCCTCCGCCCATTATCAGATGCAAAGACTGCAAATGAAGTATCTCAATGACTTTGATTAATCTTAATAATACATTACGCTGACTTTAGTATTACGCTGATATTACGATGAAATACAGACATTATAGTCTCTGACACTAAAACAAAATCGTATGGGTCACAAATATTTAATGTCCCGTAGTGAGTCTGGCGATTGATTCACACCTAACACATAAGGTAACGGAACCACAAGCGAGAGTATTATAGACAGTAAACCTACGATGTAATGCGATAATATTTTCTCTCAATAATAAAATTGACACTGACGCTGAAAGAGTTACAGTTCAAGAAGAAAAAAAAAATAATTACCTGCAATAGGTAGGTATACCTAACTATGGGCGCTGTTAGCTTTTATGCAAGAACTTCATTTGATATTACTACACTAATAGTTAACTTAGTCTTTCCTATGTGTTCTCAAAAATTCGATTCGGACCCGGATTTTGCTTATTACGATTAGGTCTCCTACTATTCAAAAGATTGATTCATTCGATTACAACATCAAATGATAAGGGCCACTCTTGTGTGTGCTTGTTTCCTCATGTTTTCCTTTAGATTAAAAGAACAGCCATTATTGCTTGTAAAAACTCACTTGTGTCAGGGTGATGTAACATCGGTCAGTTAACGGAGTGATGACCAATCGTGGCGTGTTACCCAAATACTCATAGCTATAAATAAATTGAGCATCGCAAATGTTTGCGAAACAATGACCTTCCTTCTCACCCCATCTACAACAACGAAACATGTGTTATACTGTTCCTCATAGCATTTTACGCGGGCATGTCTGACTTTCGTAAGTCATATGTATATTATTAATTAATTATTACTTGCTCCGAGCTTCGGAAAGCATGTAAACCCATTGGTCGTTCGCCTGATCTGTCTCCGGTTGTGTCAGATTGCCCTCCCGATCTACGAGGTCAAAGCGTAATATAACTCCTGTGTAGTTGGCTAATGTGACCAAAAGGAGGACAGGTCAGGAGGACATTATTATTTTCTAAATAAATAAAAATAATAAGGCGTAAATGTTATATATAAATTAGGTTGAAACAAGAAAAGCCAAACGCAATTGATGTGTAAAATAATCTCTAACTGAATAGTTCTTGAATATGGAATATAGCTGTACAAAAATCAGTAATCGGTAGGTATGGTAAGTAAACGTAAAAGTATTAATAATAATTTGAAAAATATCGAAAATGATTTTAATAAAATCTTACGTGATGAATTAATGATCATTACAATGAATGTGTAAATGAAAACAACCTGATACAAAATAGTGCAGATGATTCAACAATTCGTCGCAACACCTGTGTCTGAGCTGGGACTGCCACTGGAATGCTGAGCCCGCCTCCACCTTCTGTTGAATCATCTTACCCACTACATCTCGTGAATGCACGTCTATCGTACATATTGTCATAATCTTCTGTCTATCTTGCTTAGTTAGCTCTCCTATCAGCAACGAAATCAAAGTACTAAGCTGATACAACTGCTTCTTATAGTAATCCTTCAAAGCATTATCATATCCCTCTTCTAATCTTGAGAATGCCATGTTCACTTCAGTCGTCCACCAAATTTGAGAGCCACATAAAGACACTTGGGCCATGAAATCAAACAGCCATTGCTCTCTCGGCTTCTCCTCATATAATACTATAGCTTCACTGAAATAATGACGGATAGTAGATCTCATCATGTCTTGTAGTCTGTTAAGCCAGATTTCAACCTAAAATTTTTTGAACATAATATTTTATTAGTTACTGTTCTTTCTTCTAGTAAAAAGTGAAAATGTGAAAATTGTAGCTTTTATATAATAATCATGGGAGAAATTTATTTCATAAAGGCTTTTAAATCGTACAAGTATCTTAAAATAATCTTACAGCTCCAGTGCAATCGCAAGATCCATGAAACGGCACAAGCTCTCCGTCTTTAGCTATCATTCCCGATGCTACCTTCTCGTTAGGATTGTCACTTTCGATGAACTTGAGCCGTGCGATCGAATCGAAAAGTTTTGTTAGATGCCTGAAATACAACATGTCAGTTTTTGCTGCTATTTTACATCATTTTTTAGCTGTAGTCATTACTTTTGACTAATATGAAAATGGTTGTTTTACCTAATAACCAAATCAGCTTGATTTCCATTAGATAAAATATCCAGCAGATCCGCTGAGGACACAAAATAAAACCTTGGAAAAGCCAATCTTTTTGTCTCCAAGTATTCTGCTAAAGCCTTCTCGCAAATTATTAAATCAGTCTGCAAACTATCAAGCTGTTCAACCAAACCGTCCTTATTAGTTCCTTTCACAACATTTGGAGTTTTAGCCATTTCTGTGGATAATATCTGAAAAACCCCATCAAATGTTATATAAGCTTTAAATAATTTTACATAATCTGTACTGACTTAGCATTACTACGTACTTTAAATTCAGCATCAATTCTGTCAAATCTAGCAGAATCGTCAGGCAGCTGTTTTCTAATATCCTCTGAACTCATAAAGATACTCTCCAAGTGAGTCCATGTCCTTTGCACTTCGAACCACACCGTAATCACCTGGTCTGCTATAGATAATTTTTGCTGCCAGCCCGATACTTCTTCTAGAAAGTAAGCTATAAATTTTGATGTAATCAAGTTCTGAAGTTGAACCTAAAAATTACAAACAGAAAAGAACATTTTCGTCATTATTCGTTATATACCTCCACATACATAACTCTACATATACAATTACACGTTTCTTTATTAAAATATTTTAATGCACCATTTGAATATAACTGGTTGTCTCACCTGATTTTCTTCTAAAGTCTCAATAAGCTCCTCGCTAGCCCTCAACAATGTACACTTGGTCCTAGTATGAACCTCTTGTTCAAACTCCATTTGACTCCACGTAGTATGCAGATCTTTTAGAACCTTCTCCATTGACATCTCTTTTACTGCTTTATCTACTATATTCTTTACCTCTTCCTCGCATTCGTGTAAATTTAGCGCAAGTAAGTCTGCTAGCGTTGTGTTCATATCCATTACGATTCTTACCTGTATTAGCACAATAGCAATTTTACTATCTCAAAAGATTTTACTAACGAATATTTCTAGTAATAAAAAAATTAACGTCACCTCTACGGCTTTAAATTATATTTTATTTAAGTGATATGTTTATCTTGTGTTAAATACTTACGTAAGTGTGAAACCAAAGTAACAATAATCAAATATTTAAGCTCATTAACAAATCAGTGGTTGTGACACATTGCGCTAGTACGAAGCAGTGTAGAACTTGTTAGAAGTGTAGGTAATATTAAATTTTTGAAGAAAGAAAATTGTGGAAATAATTTAAAATAGGACACACAGCTTCATATTGTACATAAAATAATAATAACATTATGTACACTATACACACCGCGACATTGTCATACTTACAGTGAGTTCACGTGGTAATGCTGCTAAGCTCTGTGAATCACAAACATATTTACATTCGCATAACACATCATTCAGCATACTTCAGAACACTGAGATTGTATAATACAGACATCAGGCAGTCATGAAACTGTACAGTAAAGTGATCACTTCATTCAAAGCAAATGCATGCCGCCATTTCAATCGAAGAGTTACCATAACTATTTGGTTTCAAAATTATATTGTCTCAAATTCCGTTTCATTTCCGAATAATTTTAAAGAGATCATAGTCAGTCAACTGTGTCAGTTCAAATGAATTTATTGAAATAGAATGATAACTCCAAACGACCATGCAAAATGCATAAATTCCATAAAAACCAAAATTCCAAACCCATCAGCATTTCCATCTCGAAGGTGCTAACACAACATTCATGTTTTATTTACATTTTAAGTATTTTTATTTACAATTTATTCATTTATTTATTTACCAAATGTTACAAGGTTCACCTTAGTTGTGCTCATAAGTTGGTCCCAGTGCCTCTCCCTGATAGCTGGGTTTTGGAGTTCACCCACAGCTCTCAAAGATGTAAGCATGTTCTTAACGGTAGCTTCCAAGTTTATGTAAGTGTCCCAACTGAAATTGTTTAATCGGATTAAGCTCAATATTACTGGCGCCTTTATTATTTTTGCTAGTTTTTAATACTTAATGATACCTTCTCATTTCTTTATCTAACAAACGTATTTCTTTGGCAAATTTCTTGCACTCTATATCCATGTTTTCAACATCAATTTTACGCCATGGTGTAGTTTTCCAGTCTTCGATACTTGTTCTTACTATGTATACGTAATCCCAAAGTTGCTGTAAAGTGATTATGTAAGCTTTGCCTTAGTATGTTAACCTAATCTACTAACGGTAAATAAATATGTTTGGCTTTTTTAAATTTCCAATTTTTTTAAATATTATGCACTTTAAATTTTTGTACTGAATTCCAACGGTTTGATGAATGTCATATGTATATAACTTTTTATACCTTCAACATCCTCAATTCCTTTCTGCATTGTTTTAACAACTTAAACTCTGGTACGTTTACTTCAAACAATGAGCCCGACTCTTGTATGCCTCGCATCTCTTCTTCTAAGTAAAGCAACTCATAGTCTACTCTCGACATCACTTCATAAGGATCGTCACAATCATATCTGAAAAACTGAATAACAACATAACATAATGCCTTTTTCCTGAAAAGAGTGAAGAATATGAGTCTTATGTGACAAGGAACGAGAAAGAGACTCCGTATTAATGAGATTTTCCAGATGGAAAACCCCAATACTTTGGCTGACCTGAAGATCGAACTCAGGCCCTTGTCCTTAGCAGCTGGGCTCGTGAACATTAGACCAACGGGACCGTTTTAATAACAAAAACACTTGTTCTATTAATCTGAAGTCTATATTAAGTTAACTAATTATGATTTGAGAAATGGTAAAAATATTAATCTAAATAAGTTTTTCACTAACCTCATATCTTTTAAAAACTTCTCTGTAGTAAGTAACATGGCTGTCAAAGGTAGAAATCTTCTTCCTGATTCCTGACACTTCAGCAGCTTGTAAAGGTGCTACTTGCTGCTTCACTGTTAAAGCTAATTTTTTGGTGGTTTGCCATTGTTCCGGTAATTCCTGTGAAAAAGTTGTATAAGTCTAGAGTCAACTGCACTTTTACACAGTTACGTTACACAGGTGATATTAAAAATCTACTTAATATTGTGGTTTTTTGTGCATCTACCGTCGTTATACATAAATATTAATAAAATATTTCTTTGTACCTGCAGCAAAACATTAACTTCTTCAGGTATGTCCATATCATAGAACTTCAGCAGCTCAATAGTTTCAGTGAGTGGCTGGAACATGTCATCTGTTGTAACAGTACGATCTTTGACATTCATTAAATATCCCATTATTCTGACCAGAGCTTCGTAATCACCCTCCGGTACTGGCTGAAGTAAGCCTGAGGACAATTAATTAGTTATCGATTTATCATCATTCAAAACGAAATATACTAAAATTTAATAACAGTAAGAACGTGTATTATGTAATATACCTTCATCAGCATCACGTATGAAGTTGCCGAGGTCACTGAGACTGCAAGTTACGTTGTTGACCAGATGTTCTTTATACATATTGCCCCACTTCCTCACCAAGTTGAGGAGAGCTTGTCGAAAGGGTCGAATATCCACCTGTCATGATAATAAAGTGTCTAAAATCTCTAAAGGCTGCCAATTTTCTTCTCCTAAAGTGAAGCGTTTGAAAATGTTATTTTTAATGTTTAAAGAGTATCTAACATACCTGAAACCAGCTATTAAAGACTTTATATGGTTCCATGTCTTCTATTTCCATAAACAAATTCTCAAAGTGATCTATTTGTTCTCTGAAAGCCTCCATTTTTGGTGGACATGGCTCTGGAACATCTCCTTCCACTCTATCCTTTTCTTCCAAAACAAGCTTATCTACTTCATCGGGTGTCAATATTCTGCCATACGTGAGGAATATTTCCATTACTGCATCTCTTTCTTCCAGCCATAAGTATGCGTAATTTTCAAATGTTTTGCAGAATTCATTTGCATCTTCAATTACCTGTAAATAAAACACCATGGAGGCGAATCACAGAACATAATAAGAATGACAACATTACGTCTCTTACGAAAATAAATATTATTACCTTTTCGATTCCGCTTAAAATTTCATCTTTCATCTCTATAACATCTTCGCTGCTAACTATAGTAGCTTCATAACTCTGTTCTTTCTGTTTATCGATCCTTTCAATCAAAGTTGCCATATTTAGTACGTCATCTATAAGACCTTTTATCAACGCTGTGAAACCCTTTTCATCAGCTGGATCTAAACTTGGAACAAATACCATATCTGGATCTAGTAGTTCTAGCTGGGCCTCGAATAAAGGAGCTAGTTTATTTTTGGGATTCATGTGCTCAGAGATGTAGCCCAAACTGAAAGAAAAGAGATTATAATACTATAGTGCCCACGTAAGTTTGATCCAATTTAAATCATCAAGTTATTGAAATCAAAAACATCGGGATCATTATTGCTAACATATTAATAACTTACAACTTTAAGGATTATAATTATAAATTCTATGATATAAATATATGATAGAATTTTATTTAATTTATTGTTTATTTTAAATGTTATTAAGTAATCATGTAACTTGGTAATGACTTATGTTATAGGTACCTGTCTATACAAATATATGATTTAATCGATAGTCTTGAATTAAAATTCTATCAATAAAACTATGTTTTGAAAATAACTTGTAGAGTATACCTGCAAGCAATAGTCTTAAATAGTGACTCTTCCATCAATATGTCTATGAATGCAACATAGTTCATCCATATCTCGCTGTTTTGGTTATCTTGCATGTTGAAAAGTTGCATGTTTTCATTCAACAACTCATTTATTCTGTTTGCAGTGGTCTCTATGTCATTGTATCGTTTAGCTTTCTTCTCTGGCCGATCTTCCAAATTCATTAAAGTATCCTGTAAAAGCAACACAATTAAATTTACTTTTATTTTAAGATATGCTTTCTTAATGGTTTAAAACTTCACTTTGTATTTGTACCTTTTTACCCTCCTTTCTTTCAAACAGTGGTTGTACTGACCAGTCCTTCATGACATCTTTTATTTCTACCAAGTTGTCTTGTATCTTCGACATTCTCTCAAACAAATTCCCTACTAATCTATGTAATTCTTGCAAATAATTCCATAAATCTAAAAAAGAAAAACCATCCGATGTTATCCTGTAAATTATTATCTCTACTCATGTCATATGTTTTTAGAAACTATCAACAAGGAATATAATATTATTTAAAAATAAAATCACCTGCAGAATTCCAATTTAATTCATTTTGTGCCATTTCAATCCTTTGGTCGATCGCCTTTATCTCATCTTCCACCAAATCAAACTCTACTTTCTGACTGTTTTTCCTGATCTGATTGTACCAATCAATAGTTATGCCTAAGTTGATCCTATACTGTCTGTAAGTTTCCTGCTTCTCAAAAATGTCTAGCCCGTCTTTTGGTAACATGTCTTTGAAATCTACCTTTGAGCGCAATTGGTGAACTTCTTTTAGAATATCTAAAAGCTGAAACATAAACGTTTATTTTCAAGTGTTCAGTTACAAATAAATTTATATATAATTTAGATGTCTTTTTTGTTTGTGTTGTTGATGACTTCCGAAAAGGAAGCTTCGACCATCAACTGGCTACCATTCTATAGCTTCTTAATGTTTTGAAGACATTTTTATTTTAAGTTTATTTTTTTTTAATTCTCTATATTAAAAATCATCAAAATGTTGGTTATGATAATAAAAAAACAACAACTAACCATCGGATGAAAATTCAGCACTAAATCTGAACCCTGCCGTGCAAGTATCATATTGTTGGTAGTATCCTCAATAATTTTGGAAACTGTTAACGTCCAGTCGTGGAAATATTTCTTCTTGAATGCATCAATTTTATCACACAGTTCTTGATGTCTTATGAAGATTTTCTTCGCTTCTTCCGTACCCTTTATCCTAAATTTTTAAGAAAATTTTATTAAATTTACATGTTTTATCAATATGAATGTTAAAGCAATAAATTTCAATAGCACAAACTCTACTCATAGAACAAACTAAGATAAAAACTTGTGAAACATTGTTTAAGATACTCAATTAAAATTTTAAAAAAACATGTAACCTCATAATATTGAATATTGATACGATTATGGATGAATATAAGCCAGATAATCAGCTTTCGCAATTTGCCCCACCCAGGCTTACTTACGGGTGCGGCAAATTGCGAAAGCTAGCTATAGGCTTTGAGATCCTTTCAGCTAGCGTCGTCATATACAGGAGGCCCCCGGCCACCGGAGGCAGGAATGCATCAACTTCCATCATACCGTACTTCTCTAAACGGGAGCTTTGTTCATTAAATAGTTCCTGAAAGTTTGATTCAGTTGGACCCCACGAATAGATTTTTTCCTCCACGGCACTACATATTAAAGAGCAATTACACAACTTATAGTGTGCATCTAAAACGTAATGGATTACTTACTTCGCAAGTAACAATTTCGTGATCGAGCATAACAATGATCTCGACATATTTCGCTGTAAATTCTTTGCTAATTAGAGGTCGATCTAAAACCGATCCTACTACATCAATCAGCTGAAATCAAATAAATATTAGTATTAGTTAATTATTACTCATGCGATCACTCAATCATTGTTTGTAGTTTTCATATTTTAATGTAACATAATCATGCAATATGATTTCTTACCTTGAAAATAGATTCTAATGTCGTACAATTATCGAATGATTCAACTAAAACAGTGGAAAGTTTTAAATCCAAATCGATAATGTTATCTTGAAACTCTTTGAAATCCTCATTGAATGTCTCGTCATCAGGATCTAATACATCATATGATTTTGATGCAAAACCATGAAAGTAAGCTTCAAACTCAGCTGATATTTCCCTTATTTGCCCGCCGAGAACTCTGCCTTTCATACCACCTATCTCTATCTTCTCCAGTTTTTGAAATTCCAAAACAGTTTTGAAGAACCATTGAATAGTATTGAGTCTGTCTAGGAATCGGTTTAGTCTCTCGAACACGGCATCAGGATGGAAGGTCCATGGTATCACTCGTTTACCTTCGAAGTACTTAGCCAAGGTTTCTTTGAAATATTCAAACGTATTACGAAACTTTTTAAGAATGTCTATCGTGACTTGTATACGTTGTGTAGCTTCGTCTATGTCGCTGTGGAATAATGTCGTTGGGTCCAGACATTTTTTGGCCTAAAAGCAATTTTAAAGATAATGAAAATGTATCACTAAGAGATATAAAATATATCGTTCCTCCTCAAAAGGCTTGGTAGCTTCACTTGTTTATTACTACTATTATTTTTATATTATCGAAAATAAACATATGTATTTTAATTATAGATTCTGTACCTAGCTCTAAAGATAGTAAGTAGAATGCCGTAAAGTATATACAATATGATTTTGTTTTATAGGAAGTCCCGCGTGTTCCACGCTTTCGTGTTAACTCGCAAGTTCGTAAATCGTGAATTTATTAACTACACATCTGATTTCGTTGTTCGTGAACATCCAAACTTAATAATTCAAACATTTTACTTCAGAATTAACGACGACAATATTTGAGAATATCGCGACTTGGTACCGGATTATTATACTAAAAGTTTATGTTTAGTAAAAATGTCTGAACACGTAATGTCAGAAACCGAAACTTATTTAAACATATGTACAGAGCTACCTATGCCTTTAAATGTTGTGCAAATACCTATGTACATGGATTAGATGCTAATTAACATATGACATTAATTTATTCATGAATGTTATGCCTTTCTGATGTGGTTACCCATAATTGGGTAGGTAGGTAGGTTACTATGCAAATACTTTCTGACTCGATATAAAGTTGTGTTTCATTTTTCCTTGAAGTTAGGTTAACGCCCTCGGATATGTGTTCACGTGAGAAATAAACCAACCTAATATGCCTACTGAATAGCCCAGTAGAAGTAAGATTCTATCTTATAATTTCATTAAAGTCATTTATTTTTGCACAGGAGATTAGTTACGTGTATTTAAAGCTTCGTTTAAAAAGTTAGAAAATTTAGACCAATGCTTTAGGTATAATTTAGGTTTCTGCAAAATCCATTGCAAACGGTGAACACATCGGTAATCTTCGGGTTTCCGTATTCATCCGAATGTATTATCTCCATGTCTAGTAATTTTCATATTTATTTGTACTCAAATCTTTAATTATTTAAATTTAGAACTACATACTTTATTGTTCTTTTGTTTTTGATTTCCATGTGAACTACATAAAATTATAAAACCTATAAAATCTCTTTATTAACCAACGACGGAAAAAAGGAGGAGGTTTTCAATTTGACTTGTACCTAGGTATATATATTTTTACAATTGGATTTTTATTCAATAGACTTTACAAGTTTTCGAATATGTTTCAACGCCAATTGTCCGACCAGCCCTCTTGACGAATATTGACGATCACCTAATTTTGTAGGCTCTATGTATAATACTGTGAGAGCGTTACGGTTTTGTTTATATGTAGGTATATTACATTTATAAAAAATATTTTTTGTGGGTTTTATTTTGAAGATGAACAAGGTTATTTCGTACATAACTAACGTACAATTAATGCCAAACACAGTTGTTTAAAATTAATAGTAAATATTTATTCCTATTCGGGTACCAGGTTGTTCATCAACCATAGGACAAAGAAAGCTAATTCGGGCAGGGCTTAATTTTAAAAGTTTAATTGGAAGTACACTGAAAATAAAAACCGGTTTTTTATATCGCACCTGTTTTTCCTTCTCTATCCTTGAATTTCGCGTGGCTTTTCTTATAGGAACCATATTTTTATAATAATCTTCTTCTTCCACACAAAATCTTCTATTCTTCTGTAGGTATGACGGTATAGTATTTTATAATTGTTAAGTAGCCTCTAATTTCGGAACTCAAATAATAATATTATTCAGACTCAGACAAAAATAATTTTAAATTCACATCATTTATAAAAAAAAGTATTAAGCTTAGTTAATTATTAATTAGTTATTTATTAATTTTAATTGGCCATTCCAATTAACCAAAACGGATGATGTATCTTTAACTGATCTTATAGAAAATGTTGTCACATGACAGTGTCACTGTCATGTTTTGATATTGTTATTTATACCTATTACCCAGGTTTCCTCACGATGTTTTCCTTTACTGTTAGTTAGTGGTGTCTTAGATTAGCTAAGAATTTACATATATGACATTGAAAAATCACGTTGTTACCACGACCTCTTTCTTGACTTCTTTCTCTTTGAATAATTATAAATTCTTAATTAATTACGCTAATTCTTCTTAAAGGAGATCTTATCCTATTGTAATTAGAAAACTTTATAAAAAAATATTTAATTTCTAAATAAATATTTCTTAAAATTTATTTTAGATTTTTATCTGTTGTTGTTTGTCTTTCTTTATATTACTCGTTCCTTTTGTTTTTTACACAAGAATAGTCTGGATTGAAATATCTATAATAATACTCGACTGGACCTAATTTTTAACTAAGAATATTACCCCTAAATTATATATTTGTTTCAAATTTCAATAAAGGTTTGAATGTATACAATATTTTGATAAAAACCGGTATTGGTTGAACAAAATAAAAAACCGGTTTTTATATCGATATATTTTGTGTATTATATTATTATCTTTAGTAGCCTCTAACTTTGGAACAAATTTTTTTATATTACACAGACTAAGAACATAAACTCATTAATATTATAATTTTAAAAACTTATTTTTTTTATGATGTTGTTGTCAGCGATTCGAAAGCACGGCGGCCGGCTACGAAGTGAGCGCGATAGAACCCCCTACGCCCCGCACAACCCCTCGTATTATTTTCGTATGCCTTGCTAACAAATCTTAATTTTTCTGACAATTCCATGGACCAATTTTTCTAATCTTATGTATGATGATAGAGTACATAGTTATGGTCAAATAGCCACCAACTTCTGAACTCAAATTTTATATTACTCACTTACTCAGACCATAAAACTATGAAACTAAAAACTCAAATAATTTTGAAAGCTCTTTAGATAATTTTCTAAACTTTTTGTAGTAGGTAAAAATATACAATACCAATTCATTAAAATTATTTTCAGACACTAGAATAATTTATTGAAGACACAATTGTAATATTTATAGTTTTTCAATGTTTGGCCTTATAACATAGGTTCCATGTATCCAATCTTTCTAATCTTTTGAATGATGATAGAGTATATTGTTATGGTCAAATAACCACCAACTTCTGAACTCAAATTTTATGTTACTCACTTACTCAAACTATAAAACTATGAAACTGAAAACTCAAATAACTCGGAAAGTTCTTTAGATAATTTTCTAAACTTTTTACAGTACGTAAAAATATACAATACCAATTCATTAAAATTATTTCCAGACACTATAATAATTTATTGAGGACACAATGTAATATTTAGTTTTACAATTTTTGGACGTAAAATATCGGTTACATCAGTTCCATGTATCCAATATTTCTAATAACTTAATAACTATAAGATTACATTGTCCTTAATCACACACGACTAGAATTTTTGACTTAAATTTTATATTCACGGTTTGTCATGCAGTTTTGCAAAAACCTAAATTGTACTTAAAGCAACGGTCTAAATTTTCTAACTTTTTAATAGAAGCTCTAAATATACATAATTAATCTCCTGTGCAAAAATAAATGACTTTAATAAAATTATAAGTTACGGTCAAAATACGACGTTCCGCTATCGGTCTATGAAGTGTCAGTCATCGTGATGAATGATTGACGTTACACCTATTAAATTCACGCCACCGTTCACACTTAGTCATTAAATTAATATTTGTTGTTTAATTTACGCTACCTAGAAAACGTATTCCTTTTAATAAGTTTAAAAAAGGACTTTTTAAATGTAAAATATTTCTGTTTGGTAAAAAGTATTTGAATGAAATTCAGATATTAGGTTAAACAATACAATTAATTACCTGATAAATAAGTAAGTTGGAAATTTGTTTCAACAGCACTATGAGCTTGGAGGAGTTGCAGTAATACTTGGAGTCTCTCCAAATCATACAGATGACGTGGAACAGAGGTCGGAACAACGGCTGACACTCCGTAAAGTCAATCTCTTCTAAACCTTGGAAGTGTTTCTCCAGAGTTCGCAGATACAGGTCTATTTCGCGAGCTTCTGCTAATGCTGTAAATGGAGGCTATCATTGGTAAATTATTCAACTTTCCAGAAACCGATTAAAAGACTGATAGTTGTTCACGGAGAAGCACATGCCAGACGTAAACAACATCGATGACGGATTCGTATTCTCAGACTTGAAACCAATAAGCTTGATGTTGGCCCTTAATTTTTGTATGAACTAAAATGATGAAAGTATGTTTACATACAATTAAAGGTTGTTGCCGTAAAGATCCTTATTTGCAATGGTTAACTTATAACCACACGGACATCACTGACTAAACAGTTAATTAACTGTTTAGTCAGTGATATCTCTCTTAGTCTGGGAAATATTTGGTCCGAAAATTTCGTCTAAAAAGTTCTAATTCCTTACGCTACGATTACATAGATAGATCTAATATGAATTAATATCTGCTTTTGTTCATCAATATTTTGATACAAACCTGACACGATATTTTTGAACAGCCTGCTGAAGCAAGGATAGTAGGCAGATGTAGTTTTCTCCAGGATCACAGCCATACATCTCACTCTCTCAGTGCGCAATTGGTCGTATATGTAGTTCAAATTACTTAATCTTGATCTCCAAAATGCCAGTTCTAGGAAAAACCATTGAACATACTTACATTAGTCGAATTTATCAGTAAAGTAATTTGGAAAATGTTGCGTGGCTACTTCGCCCTTCCGTCGTCCCTACAATGGTGACTGGTAATTTTTGGATTTAATCAATAGCCTGCTTTTTAAAATTCATGTAGATAGATATATGTGCATATTAGAGCCCTATAATATCCTTTGTGCTGATTATTTGCAGATACTATTAAAATTTATTGATTTTCTGACTAGAATAGTCCTTCGTCTTAATCTATAAATATAAATAAAATTCAAATCTACTGCGCCTAAACTATTCCATAGAGCAACGATCTCCGAAGCATTTCTGCTGGCTTCAGTGCAAACCTTGCACTTTTTTTTTTTATGCAGTGGTAGAAAGAAATTTAGCAACCATTGACTGGCAAGTCAGTTTAACAGCAGTAATAGCCAAGCCAAGTGGTATGACCGTTGGACTGCCACCAAGTCAAAAGTCGTAGTTTCAAAAACCAGACATGCACCTCTGACTTTTAAAATTGTGCGTATTAGAAATTAATTCTTACTTGCTAAAACGGTGAGGGAAAACATCGTGAGGAAACCAGCACACCTGCGAGATTTTTCAACGGTGTGTAAAGCCATGTCAGAGGCCTACGGGCTCTCCTACTTAGTTGGCTAATCTTCGTTGGGCTGGTGTGACTGAAGTTTGGTCAGGGGGACTTAACTTTAACTCCAATTTATATCACTACGCTAAACTAAATTTAAGTTTAAGTTAGTTTTAAATAAGTGATCCTTTCTAACCGACACTAGGCAGAGGATTCTGCCCGTTCTCGAAGGCCTGCGCGGAGTCTTCCATCATGACGTCGTTTATTTGTTGAGCCCATTTGATGACTACGCCTTCGATAGCACTCTTCAGGTACAAGTCCACCTCTTTACCTTTAAGCAGATCCTTTTCTGCCTCATGAACTAGTTCTACACCAACTGGCATTGGTAGAACTGTTTGGCCATTTACTTTGCCTTTTACCTAAACAAGTACCTAATATCAGTTGATTTTCATAGACCACAAGACTTAAATCTTCAACCAAAATTAACATTTACTTCTTCTTAATTATAAAGAAGAATTTCTGTGTAGGTAAGTTTGCTGACTGAGTGACTCATCACGAAGTTTGGCTGTTTGGTACATTCAAACAAAAATTTATTAGAAAGGATTTCCGGAAAATCTCACATGTTAAACGGAAGTCTGTTTACTAACCCCGTAGACTAAGCTCGCAAAACATGTTTTGCAAGCTAAGTGTGAGCTAAGTTTCAGAAACAGAAAAAGAAGTAGGTACCTAGATACTGCCACTTAAAGAGATTGCCGATCATTAAATACTACAACTACAATTTAAATAAATTGTTCAAGAAGTTAATTTAACTTTGGATAGAAAAAAAAGTCCTCTCACCTCATAAACAGTGCTCTTGAGATTGTGAATTTGTTTAAGGATGTCTTGGGATACCACAAGAGGCCATCCTTCATGATTCAATGGATTTGATAGGAGAGGCACAAAGACCTCGTCGACTAATGATGCTAGCTCGTCTATTAGTCTTGGTGCTAGGTCACCTATAAAGAAAATATTATTAGATACTGGATCAAGCTCATTACAAGTTGATGGCTACGAAAGAAAAACGTATTATTATGTAAGTTATCTCCTACTGATGGCAAAGTTGGACAAAAGCATTCCCACGACGACTAATTTCGATTCTACCCTAAAATCAGTTTTAATTACAAGACTACCTACTTACCAAAAATTACCATCTGCGCACAGTCTTCTTTTGGGATAGCATCGGGCTTTTTCTTTACAAAATATACTGCTTTGTTTTTCAAATAACATGGAAATGATATAACCGGCACCAATTGCAGTGCATTAGTCAGGACCACGACTAGAAGCATAGGGAAAGGTTTGTCCACAAAGTCTTTCAATGTAGACCTGTGTTCTTCTAAACCCAGCACTCTCATCCATTTTTCAGGTTTAAGTTTCAGGGACTTTACTGCGTAAGACCCTATGAAGTCGAACCGAGGATCCTGGTTGGATGACGAAGTACTGGGTTGGTCCATGTTTCAAGAGACTTCTCAAGTCATGTTTAGGAACCTTCTGTTTTGCCGGTTGGAACGTCTTTGACAAAGTGCGGGCTGCAAAAGGCAAAGCTAGGCAAATGGCAAGTCACGCAAGTCCCAATGGCATGCCATTATGGAACGATGTCTCCTTTGTAACGAGCATCGGCATCGCTATACTAAAATAGATTAACGGTATGGTGCGCAGAAAAAGTAGGTGCCGAATTATAAGTTACAGTAGGTACCTATATGCTGATAACTAGGTATGCTATCTAATCAGTTATGTATAGATGGGATGAATCAATTATATATCACTACGCAGCATATAAAACCGTCAGTTACAGATACATGACAGTCAATCAAGAGAGTACCTAGGCCTCTTAAAATCAACACAGGTCAACCTTAGAATATCTAACTTTAGGTTGCAGTAATCAATTAGGCAGAGAACTGATGTTCGAGAAGCCGTTACCATTAAAATTAGAAATACCTACCTAATAATCACAGGAGAGAAAATAAGTAGGTACTTTAATGTTTCCTGAAACATACTTTTTTTCAGTAATGGTAATTAATGTTTATTGCACACCTTTTTCCGAAATATCTCCTAAATAAGAACTTAGCACTTTAGATTATCAGGCCGCAATTTTTATTGGTCACCGGTGATCACGGTGGCATTAAAAGGCTTTTTTTGTCGCTTGCAGTTTATATCCTACTTATAGGAATTACCAAATTTTTTAAACTTAGTATTCGTTGCTACGGCTGTACATTTTCCACAGTAGACATCCATGAGCTTAGTAATTATTTCTGCCACCAGTACAGGTAAGTGGGCACAAGCGCGTACCAGTCACAAGGCGGGCCGCCCCACGCCGCCTTCCAGCAAGATGACACTCGCGCGACGTCGCCCAAGAATAAGGTCAACTGTCGCGGCTTCTGCGGGATGCAATTGATAAGCGGAAGGGATAATTATGTAGAAACATTCTGTATCGACTGGGATTACCTACCTACCATGTAGGTATGTAAGAGTAACTTGAGTAATATCTATAAACGGCTACGTAGATCAAATCACCCACCAGTGAAGCCTACTCTGCGCACTGCAAATGCTACAGTTAAGCTATCTTTCATTTCGAGTTATTTGGAAGGAATATCTTGTCTCGGTCTCTTTTGTGATTTTCTTTAAACTGCGGCCAATCTCAATAGAATCGAGTAAACTAAGCAGTTAAATGATAGAGCCGTCAGCAGTGTGTGCACAAAACAGAGCTAAGTAGTCTATTCCATGTTTCTTCGGAAAATCAGGCGCAGTACTGACGATATCTTTATGTGCTCTCTAAGGTACGGGACAGATCTTTGGTGACTCAACTGATTAGCCACTGGGTAATCAGTGAGTCGCCAAAGCCACCAGTCAATGGTCTAGCCGTTCACTGCAGTATTCTTCATTAGCCCCTAATTACCCAGCAAGGAAAAAGTCACTTAATAGTGCCAAAATGTGTGTAACTCATGATATTATTATTATTTCTAAAAGGTTCAAACCAAATAAATGATTACTTACCTATTTAACTTAAAACAACCAAAAGGTTTTATTAAACCGCTGCCGCCAATCGTTTAGACTCGCCAATAACATTTGGACTTCGCCTTAGCTAAAATACTGAAGTAATCATTACATAAACTTATAGCTTTACCTTCCTGAGTTATAAAACGGCATGTCAATAGCGATTAAATTTATTTACTTACCTTATATACCTACAATTTTTCAGCTTAAAGGTCCACACACACGTACACATCAGTGCAGTGATTGTTAGTAACGCGGCATGGATGTTTTGTCAGGGGCTTATAAACATATCGGTGTTTACATTTATATGAACTTGTTTATTTAAGTGAATCGGTAGCGATGCAGGAGCTTTGCGCCTTTTGTAGATCCGAAGCAGGCCACAGTTCCGTCACGTTCTCTTGGACCCCGATTTGTAGAGATAATATCTAATCAGACATAATCTCCATTTTGAATAATCTCTAAGGAAAATGTCGCTAAAATGTCTACTGCTATATACCACTCGTTGCATGATGAGTGATAGAATTATCTCACGACATTCCGAGAATAAGAAATTTAGTTTTCAATCGACATTCGCCATTTTATTTCGACATAGATAATATGTCGAATTCGAGATAAATGTCTAAAGCGCGAGAATCGGGGCCTTGATACTGCACTGGTGATGAGGTGTGGGTCGTCCTTTATTCTTTTTAGCGTACCAATAAAATACCATCAAATAAAATAATATCCAACTGATTTTTACCCGTGCAAGCGAAACGCTGTTTTGTTGTTGGATAGCCGCTGCCATCAGCGTCCACTTCAACGTCATAGTTAAAAATAGTTTATTTCACACAAAAAAGCTATCACATTTTCTTTCACATTTTAATCTTACGCAGTCTCTGTTAAATCACATTTATTCTAACACAAATTAAACTTTTAATTTTTATTTAAAGAATTTTATTTAAAAAATATATTCGCGCCATTACTTTTTTTATTCGTACAATGATCTTTTTTTTTATTTCTTAGTGGCCAGGCCCTAACGTATACGTCTTACATAATTTTTTTATGCGCTAAAATAAAATTTTTATTCATCACTGGTATCACAAGTATTTAACAATTTATGTTGTACTACCACTGCGGATAAAGAATGGGATTGAAAATGGCCCCCGAAAACTTTTTGCTTCTCGCTCGCACGTTGTCTTTGATGTATCTTGTTCCTACACGCACCTTCAGGTAAACAGGTTATATGAGGAGACGCCATTTTCAATCCCATTCCTTATCCGCACGGGTAGTACACAATGTTACTGGTATTACAATAACTGTGGTTACTGGTGAACCTACAATATTTAACTGACTAGCAATATCAATGTATTACCTACCTCCTGTTACGGTCTCTACTTCAATTTTATTATATCTATCACAAACCAGTTTACTCGTTCATTCTCTAAAACGCGGTTGTTTGAAAATATATTTTAGTTTTTTTTTACTGTAATGATCTAGCTAAACTACAGCTACGACTCGGTACTTGTTTTACAAGCGACATACTACTCTCTGATATTACGAATTTGGTTATTCCTTGAATTAAATTTTCATCTCTGGCCTAAGGTCGTGATAACTAAAGGTTAGTCCTAATATTTTTAAGGCCATGATTTTGAAATGGTTCTACAACTACAAGGGCATCTACTAACTACAGGAAAAGATACAAATATAATATTTTATAATACATTTATTGATAATGACAGCGATGGTTGACTCGAACTTGCTACTTGGCAAAAATATTTCCACTAGAAGTGAACTATTTTTGTATTTAAATATTAAAATCTCTTTATTATGCTTTATATGTATAGAAATGAATATGCAACCATCTATGCTACAAAGTAGCTGCCTATTTATCACAAAAAGAATTAGAAATACATACATTACTTTGTCATTTATTTATTTTAAACTCCACAATTCTGGCAAATTAATTTACTTAACGATAATTATCTACGCTAAAATAAAGTCCATGCAAGTCACAATTTCATAAAACAATAATATTACATTCACATTCGTAAAAGCGTGTGATATCTTGAATTGACTGCGAATAAGACACACAATTTTCTAAAATGAAATAATAAAAAATAACAAATTATTTCATTTACCTAAAAACTATTTGTTTAAAACAAAAGCACAGCACATGGTCAGCTTAATTTCTAAAAATTAAATTAGGACCTACGACACGCTGCTTTTAAGGTCACTATTTGCCTAAACCTAGGACCCTAGTGCACGCTCCGAGACACCTAACCCGACCTGACGTATCTCCAAGGCCTCATGCTTGCTTCACTTGACAGCTAGTCCTTTGCCCGTGTTCTACCAAACTATTGGACATAAGCACATCAAGAGTTTCAAAGACACATCCTACTATATTTGAAAATACGTATTTTTCATTTTAGATTTTTTAACGTCGACTACACATTGAGCTGTCCTAGTTAGGGCCAGATTTATTTATTATAATGGTAAATATACTTTTTACATTCAAAGTTAAAAATCGTAAAATGCAAAATAAAAGCCATATAAGTCGCAATCTGTAGTTAAAAATCTAACTAATCACTGATAATTACTACTGAACGTCTGCTAGAACGATAAATGTATAGAAAAAATGGAATGTTTAAGTACGACAGTCTAATAAGCTTTCGATAAATGTAAATCGTGATAACTCTATGTATGTACGTAGTATGTGTGACAAATATGATGTCAGTCAATGCTTACAAATTATTTGTCCCGCTGTCCCATTGCGAAGTGCCAAGTGACGTCACAACGTTAACATTACAAGTTTGAACTGATCGCAGCGAGGGATAATACGTCACAGAGCTCTCGCCATGGAATCGCGGTCACACTAAAAATTGGCATTAAATTCTCGAGTGCATACTTTTGAAACAGCTGTTTTAATATTTTCGAATAACATTTCATATTAATAACTTACATTTAAATGTAAATATACATATGTTTACAGAGGTATTCGTTGACGTCACATGTTAGAATGCAACACTACGACATAGTACAGCACTATCGATTATGCGTTTATACTTATGAGGCGTGAAAATGTTCTACGAAGTGACGTCACAGAATCATCCTCAAGGAATGGAGGCAAGTGGCGGATCATGAACGAACGCTGAAAGTGGAACTTACAAACACTAGTAAATAAGGGGTGTTACTCTATTTTGTGTACTCCTTTAGTGTACTTAAACAATTACTTTACTATAAGGATGGAATATACATTAGGTGATCTAAGACTATTGCTCCGTATTACCACGGAGCGAACAATGTGGACATTACCTATTACGATTACACGCGCACTATGCCGCTACAATATATCTTGATAATTTATCCAAATTAGGCTTTATTCAAAAAATTAAACTATTACTCTTCATATAACTATAATGGAGAGAACATCGATTAAGATTTTTGTTTCATTAATTACAGATAGTTACCTCATCGATTTATTGTTCGAATGTGGATGGAGATAATAAATTGAGGACATATTTTTTGTAGACATTTTTTATTTTACAGAATGCCGATTCACTACATTTACATAACTTTTCGAATATACACAACCTAATCGATATAATGTGAATGGCGCAAGTGTTGAGTGAATTAATGACGTGACATCTGTCAAGTTGACAGCATCTACTTGGCAAGAGGACCGCATCGCCACAAAAATGACGATTGGTACTTATTCGATATTTAAATTTTAATATTATAATAAAAATGATTACGAATACTTCAATCGAATATCAAGCAGTTAAATGGCAGTATCATTGCATATTCGCTCGACTCTTGCGCCGTGCATCGGAGCGTCAATGTTTGGACTTGAGTTATCCGTCAGTGGCTGTTTAGTGTACTAAGTACAAAGTCTTTTACAAGGACGAAGATGTAATATTGGACGATTTCGTAAACTACTTGAGATACACCTTTAAATAAAAGGGGCAAAAGCAGGCGTCAAAATTAAAAACAAAACTATATTTTTAAATAGTTAGGTGGCAAGATACTATCACAATCGAAACTGGCAATCGTGTGTCGAACACAAAATGCACGTGAGCAGTATGAAGTATTGTTAGAATGTTATTATAGCAAAGGGTGAAGCATATTTAGCGCGTTACATTGGCTTATACCACAGGCAACGAACACAGTTTCATAGTAACTGCGGCTTACAATTCTTTTAAACATTTTTTGACTATCATTTTACTTAATTAAGACCACTAAGAAACGCAGAAATAAATCAAATACTCCACCCTGAAGTTTAAAGTGTATATAAAATGCAACAGTGTGGAAAATAGTAAAACGTCAAAATCACAGAAGTTATATTCCCTGTGCAGAATATAAGACTGTGCGGTCACACGAGGGTAAGCAAATAGTGGTCGATGAGCTACGAATACATAAATAAGTATACATTACCGTAACATCTATCACCACAAACTATACATTACAAAGAATTTATACAAATAACTTAATAAACGAATATTCAATCACCAAAGATAATTAAAAATAATAATACACACACAAATTCACATATTTACACGAAATTTTCAAAATAATAAAATTAAATCACATATAACTCCATATTTATATTTACAAATATTTGAAAATAATTTCATTTTTCAATAATTTCATTCATAATACAATAAAAACAAAATTATCACAGTTGACTACAGAAGCTAAAAAGTTAATGCAAAAATAAATGCACAAATGTTACATCAATTAGATTTTTAAATATATTTGACTATTAATTAATAATTATGTTAAATATCACGACGTAGTGAAAGACCTCTCAAGAAACGAGGGATAAACATTAAATAATTATGTAACTATTACAATCTATTGCGAATTTTTGTTTGCATTTATACATTTCACTTCTGTAGTCAACTGTTTTATACAGAACTGTCACATTTCTGATGACACTCGTCCTTTAGGACATCGTTGCACATTCCGGAAACGTGCTAACATCTGCGATATTTTATTAACATGGTTAATAAAACCGAGACTTTGTTTCCCCTTCTCTGTTCGACGTAACAATAAAAACGAAGGCGAACTATATTGCTTTACGGGTAGTAAATAAACATCTACGATACATATAAGCACCATACAAGTTACATGATTGCAACAAAAAAATGCGGATTCTATAATACAAGTAGTGGGGGACGTTTATATAAATTCGGTCCGATACATTGCCGGCTTGTCCGCTGTGGTGAGTGATGGCTGGTGTGTGCGGAGCGAGCGATGTACGTCACTTCGAGCTCGACGGGAGTTGGTAACGGTGGTCTATTTGCTACTCCTAGTTTTTGTGCCGACAGAGTTTATGCTGTCGCCGCGACTCCGCGATCTGTGTAAGTTGTGTAGGCCTTCTCCTAGAAAAAATACAAGAAATCTTGATTTCGTTACCAATTTAGTGCTATCTCGTAATTCTTTCCCTTGAGAGTCGATTGCTGCGTGACGGATAGTCAAATATATACCATAAGTCACTTGCTGTAGAACATCATGCGCGCGCACGCCGCCTGATACTTGAGAATAATCATAAAAAAAATGTCATCTAAGACGACATAGTCAATTCTAACACTACTGAAAAAATAACTTCACCTTGTAATGGTACTCTGATTACTGATTAGTGACTCTTATAGCCGTTATATAAAGTTCAAATTGCTATGTGCTTTACCCTTGCTATGTGCTCGCTTGAGCTCGTTGTCTCTGAAGGCTCGTGCGGATCGTCCGCGGCGGTCGTGCACGATCTTGTCTGGTCGCACGAAGATGCCGTGTCGCGCTCGACACTCGAAGTACCGCGTGCCACCTACAGAACCGTCGTTCTTGCCTACAAACAAATCATTAAAACATAGTTAATAAATATAAAGTATTACGAATATTCCAGATAACTTTTTAATGACAGTATATCGTACCGGTAGGTGCGTCAAGCTCGATGCCGATCCATGTTCCGCTAGCGAAGTGCGTGGGCCCCGCATACGCGATGACTCCGGTACTGCTGCTGAGCCGCAATTGTACGCTCTCGCCCACAGTCATCCACGGTTGGAGCGCTGGCGATTCTGTGTATTCGTCTTAAGTGGGAGAGGTTTGTTTTGAATGTTGTGTTCTCATAAGACTCCAATAATTTTGTATCAAATAGATGATTGCAAAACAAGACTTGATTCGAAAATACACACACTTTTTCGCATAAAAAATAGCAGTAAGCAATTAGTAATACTGATTATGTCTATGTTCTTCATAGAATCAAATGCCTGGTGTGGTTACCTTCGATGCGCTCCGTGGAGGAGGCGGGCGTGTCTTGCAGCGCGGGCTCGTGCGAGCGAGGCCGAGCGCCGCGAGCGCCCGAGCGAGCCCCGCCCGCGCGCCGCCGCACCACCTGCGGGGGAACATTGCGTATAAACACTTCTACCTATCTTTTCGCGATAAAAAAACGTCATGATTACGTAAACTTACTAAAGTAAATACTTCCAATAACTAATTGAAATTCAGGATCATGGATATCCAAAACAAAAAATATTCGATGCCGAAATAATTGGCAATATTACCTTGCCCGCAGGTAGTTGTGTTTTCACGATTGGCTGGTCTGGGCCGGTGGAAGCCGAATCACTTTCACCCACAGACGATGCCTCTCGGCTTCGTTCTGCGTCATGACTCGACTGTTCTGAACTCACTGATTCTACTTCTGCTTCACCTGCCAAAAAAAAATAGTTAATAAATTATTAATACCAAAAATAATAAAATCTGATGAACAGATCAAAACGAGATAAGTGGCGGGATTTTTTTTTTAAATGTACACTTTATTAATAAATCTATAGTTTTTTTTTTTGTAATTTACACGTAACACAATCAGACTCTTTACTTACCGAACGACGTATCATGCGACGCGTCATGTGACACATCATTGGTTACTTCATGCGTTGCATCGCCATTCATTTGTGTGATTTCATTGCTTTTATTGCTCGTCAAAACAGCACTTTCAACAGGTAGTGCTCCCAAAGGATCCAGCAGTTTTCCCTTCTCCTCTTCTTTAGCGGCATCTTCACAATCCCTCAAAAACGGGTTGATACGATTCCTCGAGCCAGGTGTAAGTACCGGAGTCTTTGCTTTGTCAAACATAGAATCGTCCAACTCATGCTTTGATTCTACAATATCGTTCTTCAAATCGTTGATATCGTTTCTAAGTTCCGTAATCTCGTTCCTTAGGCCTGCCATAGAGTTCTTGGTTCGACTGAGATGTGTATAATCCATGGTTTTGTCGAAGTCTGGAGTTTCGTCGACCGACATGCTTCGGATTGAGAGCGTGTCGTCATTTGTTAGGTTTGTTGATGATACAGCTTGTGAACCTGAAATGTACGAAGAGTAAAGTCAAATTTAATTTAAAACTATTTCTGAAAGGGATCTTTATTGCTATTACACAAAGTCTATTTTCCTCTGAAACGTTTTTTTGTTATTATTCTAAAATCAACTTAATTTATATGTAAGTTAGGTTTATATTTAATTAGATTAGTGATCGCGAAAACTTAGACTTTAGGTACTATATACATATATTTTGGGGGTTATCGATTTTAGGTGTTTTTACGATAACATACCATATCCACTGGATGATATCGAGGGTGAGTTCTTGTTGGGCACTCGTTCACAAGCAAGTTCGTGAAGAGAGTCTAACGTCTTCGATGTGGGCAGGAATCCGCGAGATGTCGCACGACTGCGGGTACGCTGTAAACAATTTATTTTTTATTAAATGCTTTATGAAGACAGTGTAGGGAAATATTATAACTACGGATGATACTTCCAAAGTTAAATATTTTAACTCAAAATTCAAAAACAGTTATTCAAAGCCCAAAGCCATACAAAAAAAAAAACTATTTAAATTTTAAAAAGTGGCTTTATGACTTCTTTAAGTTAGTTTTTTACAGTAGTTGGGAACAGAAAAAGCAAAGTTGTTACGTCGGTTCATAACCGTGAAAATACAGAACTTTCAGGTAACTGTAAGTATGCGTAAGCGCATTAACTTCTCAAGGAAACATAGATCTGATATTAAATATATAAATCATACATACATGTGACCGAGGTGTGGTCAGCTCGTCGACTGGTGCTGACTCCGGCTCCGAATGCGAGTCTTCATCGTTTCGTCTGCCCGGCTCCTCGTGGAGCGTCGTCATACGCAACCCAAGCTTGCCACTTGCTGGAGATGCTGTAATATAACATCAATATTAGATACAAAGTTTATTACAAAATATATCATTTCTTGTAATTAGGTATCTAGGTAACTTCTAATATTTAAAAAAAAAGCATTTTATCATCATCATATCATCAAAAAAATCGAAACAAAATGACTATTTCAGATCGTTAGACGATGCCACAAAGTAATAATAACTTGTGGGTAATATAACTATTTTGTCTCTCAGGCAGATGCTTATCTTACTGTTTTATACAAGTAATGCGATCACGAATCTTACCACAGAACGAGAGAGAAGTAGAAATACATAGTCAATGACATCTACCCGCGCGTCCAAAATTCTTTATTGACATGAAATCGTGACACAACACTAACAATCTGAGATATTCATTATTATCTTCAACTTTTGAGCGCTAGTCTTATGTAGGAGACAAAAATTCTCGTACCCCACACGCCACGTCTCATATTATCGTCACGTATTAATAAGTACGTTAAGCGATAACTGTGAATCCCTTTTAAGAATATTGCGCGCACAGAGTTCACACTCTGTGTGCACACTGTGCGCGCACTTGGCACTTCCGCAACTTGGCATAGTAAAAGTTTATATGGAGAAGAAGTGCAAAAAGCTAAAATTTGAATTTAAAAAATCAAATTTCTACCACTGACTGGACCCTAGTTTGAATAGATAAATTGCAACGTGTGGGACAAGGAAATTGTTATCTCCTACAGACGACTGGCGCTTAAAAGGTTAGATCTGAATATTGTCTAGAAAAACGGCGTAGACAGTTGATGAGAATGTGAAAATGTAGTCAAACTTTTAAATTAAATGAAAAACCCGCATAAATTACGATTCAATAAAAACATGTGTGTTTGATTTAAAACCATTCAAAATAAGTGATTCAGATAAGTAAAATTGTCGCTACAAAAGCGAAAGTAACGATTTAGTAAAAAAAAATGTAGAGTTTATTCATGAAATCTCTCAGTGAATGTCAATCAATTCAATGTGCTTATAACTACAATATATTCATTTATATCAAATAACAAATTGTGCTGTGCTCAGCTTATTCTAAGAAAACAATAGCCCAACTAATACAATGATAACAAAAATATATGAATGACTTTTAAGAAATAACAGTTTATATGAACGCCTCCATGCTTGAGATTGTACAATGATTGTCATGCCGATTTCACAATACGAACTAATTACAGTCCAATTTTAATTCGAGTAAGTAATTTGACATTTAAGTCAATTTATAACTACCAAAACGACTCGTCAAATTGCTATTTTGTCCAAAAGGAATATAATCTAGAAAGATACCGTTCAAATGTCATATTACTTACTTAAATTAAAAATTAAACAGCTCACTATGACATAGCAAATAAAAATTAAGACTAATGTTTACACTTTACAATGCCTACATCTTTTCAGTGTCGATAATGAATAATAAGATGGAAATAGCACACGTAGACGTACACGTGTAAATAGTTTCAGATGAAAATATGGCAAACATTTTTCTGGGATGGTTGAGTGTTGAACATAATTTTGATAGTATAATCGACCATAATTGCTTTATCATGCTTTATATATTGTCGTTTGCGTATCACAAACAACAAGGTATATATTTGCGTGAAGACTGGCAAGATCAAGAGACAGATAATGTTGTCATGCATATGAAAGTTAATATAGACACGAGTCTTACTGAAAATTAATTTTGTGGTCGACTATACAAGCGAATTCGTAGGTTACCTACGAATATCTCAATTGAAAGATCGACTAGCGGCTTTAACCAGTAGATCGCAAGTTCTAATCTTGCTTGTTATCCAATTCTTTCAACAAAAAAAATTCATGCAAAACATTTATTAGAATTCTTCTTTAGAAAATGTTTGCAATAAATTTAGTTTCAAACTCGATTAAAAAAAGATAATTTAAATGTTGTACACTGAAAAGATTATACAATTAGCTATATAAATAACACAAATATGTAAAGAAAACCGTCAAAACAAGCGATACTAGTGATTCTACGACTGAATAACTGGACGTACACTTGTTAGGCGTCTGTAGTCGTAGCGAGTTCAGGTTCAAATTCAAGTTTAGGAACGTTGGCCGGGCTGCAATGAAAATATTAATATCTTTGTCAATACAAACCTTTAGCACAATTTTAGGGACCTTTACAACACAAACATTGCTAATACCTATCCTAAACTACTTTTACAGCAAGAAAAAGTCCTTAAACAACCTATTTTACAATATAAAGAGTTCAAATTTTAAACATTGGATAAAGTTATACAAGATTACATTTACATTTTAACAGCTCAAATTGAAAAATGACCTAACATAATTTAGCACCAAATTAGGAACAATATTGAGGAGATAATCATTTTAATATTTTAAAACTATCGTTACATTACTATCACAATATTATTCCTATATTAGTCGATCATGTATCTCGCAAAATCTGTACACAGCTTGAAATAGAAAATTACTTACAAACACGTCAATAACTAATTCATTCCTACATAAAAGGGTAGGTATCAAACCTACTTTACAATTTATATTGACTAGCACATGCTTATTACATTACAATTCAAGAGTTTTACTTATCCAATTATTTGTCTACATGACATGCATATTCCTCCTAACACACACACAAACCTACCAATTTGATTAGACTAACACTACGATACATTACTACTAATACAAAGATAGGACTGCTTTATAAGTTGTTACGCATCGCACAATTCTTTGAACAGTCGTTTAGTTTTGGCTGTTATAGAACCCTAACACTTAAAAGCAGTATTTTTATCTAAACTGAAGCGACGTTCGTCTTTTGAATCCACAGCAAATATATCAACGTAGAGGAAGAGGGAAGGAAAGGAAAAAACAGGTCATGCTCGGTCCATGCAAATGAAAGAGACACGCAAACAAACAGACAGTCAACACAACGACAGAAGCTTGATGCTCGAAGCTTGCTTTTCTCTAATAGCCAATACAGGGTCTAATTTTATCAAAATGAATTCAGCATCGGTTTCGTTCTCACTCGGTATCGATATGCCAATTTTCAGATGATATTTTACAGCCAATCAATGGGTAACATACAAAAATAAAAATTTCTTATGAGTAACAATGATCACAACACATCTATTTAATTTTTAATCGTTCGGTTGCATTCGTCTAATAATTTCGCAATACAGTTGCCATTCCGATTCAATACCATATTGTTTTCTCTGTTTACCTGATAGGAACGAGCCTGAAGGTAGCGGGGGATTGAGATACAGAAAATATAACGTTAGTTTCAAAGTTTGGGATTCATTTTGTGGTTCTATTCAACCTTGTTCTTTAAGATTTGTTGTAATGGAGCCAATTTAACGTGCGATTTTAAAAGGTATAAAAATAAAATAATAAATTCATAAGCATTCAAACTGTTGTACAATTAAAGTATTCGACTCCATTCGCATCCAAAAATATCTCAAAGAAAAAGATGGATTACAGAAGTAAATTTTAAGTGAGCTTAAAATAATTCACATAAAGAATGTGACAGTGGAAGAAGTAGAGTAGGAGTTGAAGATAGAAGGAGAAGTCATCTGAGCCATAGCGTCGCCACAAAGCAATTGGAAAATAAAATAATGTAACAGTGAGATCATGAAAAGTGGATGTCAATTATTGTCGTGACAATTTTGTGAGGATGAATCGCCTTTAGTTTCTTTTGAAATGTCTCTCAGACACTATCGACTTCAAATAGAGTACCTACTATTCTATTGTCTATCGTGCATCGATATTTGTACATACTAACTCAAATTTCTGTTACCTATTCTACTGAAATGCACTAATAAATTATATTGTTTGTCTAATAATACAGTTATAACAATATTGATGTAAGCCTATGACGTAGTTAGATGCGCTATATCATTAGTATGCACATATGCAACTGCAAATAACTTTTTAATTCATAAATTAACTTTAAAACTGGAGGCATGACAATGTTATGAGTGGTAGAGAATGAATGTATCGGAAAAAGGAATGTGTCTTGTACTGTAAAAAATATTATTTATTTAGTTCACAATATGGATAAATATTGTTTAGTTTGAATGTTTATTGTAACTTACCGAGTCCGAATGGTTTGGTAGGTGTAACTATATCAGGATCATTGTGCGCAGGCGCTGCGTACGAGTGTCGGTGCACCGAACGTCGCGGCGTCTCGTCGGCTAAGTCCGCCATGCTGCCAGCGCGGCCCGAAGCTAGCCCAGCCAGCGACTCGAACGACGAGTCCAGGCGCATGATCTGAAGGAGTTGTAAGATATAAAAATCACAGATCAATTACTTACATAGTCATCATGTACGTAATTGATCTGTGATCATGTATGGGGGACTTTTTAAAAGCATTCGCTTATGTCATGAAGGAAACTTCTCTTTATTATACCCCATATGCCAATTGTCTTGACAAGAACTGATGCTGAAATAAAGTGCCAAATTAAGCTTATTATTCAATACTAAGACCTGTAATAATAAAAAATAAAATAACGACGTCGCTTGAAACTTTATTTTACGATAAACATTTTCTTACCTGTTTGTATTTGAAAACGATTGACCAAACTCTGCACTGTATAAATACGGATGTTATGATAAACTAAACTAAAACTACCAATGTGAGAAAAAATCTATACAGGCAAAATAAAACCTCAGCGAATATGAAAAAAATATTTACTATAATTAAAAATAATATTTGATCTAATCTAAAGCTCGCTTTTTTCTGCACAATAAGTAAAATATAGGAGCATCGAATTCATACGATTTTCACTCCCCAACATTATGACATCTAATATAAAACTGACACATTGACATCACAGCTAATTTGAGCTTTATACACATTTAACATAAAGTTCATATTATCTTCTAAAATAGGTGCTCTAGTAAAATGATATCAGGGCTTATTAATTTTGTTTAAGGAAAAGAGTAAAGAACTAGATATCAAAGCTGATATGAACTTTATTTTAAACAGAATTACGGTCAAATTATCTTGTGAGAACAGATCTAAGGTAATTTAATCTATAAAACAAACTAAATAAGGTTCACATTTTTGTGAAAACAGGAGCGCTGAACAAAGAATTAGATATCAAAGCTAATTTAAACTTAGCAACAAACAAAATAAGGTTCAAATTGTCGTGTAGAAACAGGGCGTTGAATAAAAGTGGAATGCGTGTGTTTAGCCATGCTGGACTCACGTTGTTTCCGTTCTTGGCGGCGTTCTCGAGCGCCTGCGACAGCTGTGCGTAGCGACAACACACACGTTAGCAAGCGTACACACTAGTTACCTAGCTTGCTATTCAGAGCTTACGAACATTATAAATCAGAAAGTCTCATCTTCTTATCATCTTGCATCTTTCTTATCATCTTGGAAAAGACAGAGTGAAAGTCTACAGGGACAATGAACGAATTTTTTTTCAGTTAGTTCAGTGGTAACAATTTGACATTGACAGCACCTTTATTGCGTAGTACTAAAGGCGATTTTCGTAGTTCAAGTGTTACCATTGTAATGCGGTTGACTGTACCTGCATCTTAAAAGAGAAATAGGAAAATTCAAACATGAAAGAAAAGCATAACCCCGAATAGCAAGCTATAATACTATTGACCTACATATTAATGTGTTATACGTTTATTTACATCGTGACTTACGTAACTGAATACTTTTTAATTGTGAGTTAATTACGACATCAAATTTTCAGCTATAGAAATTTTCATTTAGATTTTGTCCATTAATTTAGAGTTTTATATCTTAAAGCTGTACAACATCGAATATGTAGTTTAAATAACATATAGAAAGAAATTGCATAAATCGCATTATACGTCTTACATAACATCAATTTTATTATAAGCAACAATATTTTTGATAAGAATATTTTGTACAATACTGTATTGAATATTTGTCAGTAGTAGTTTCTTAATCACACATAAAAATTGCCGATATTTTTATTTAATTATGGTAATTATCCCGTTAAGTGTACTTAGGTTAAAAATAACTACAATATGCCATATTTGAAAACGTAATATTCATAAGTAATCGTAATACTCATAAGTAATCGTAATATTCATAAGTAATCGTAATATTCATAAGTAATCGTAATATTCATAAGTAATCGTAATATTTATAAGTAATATAATTATATTAATGTGTGTAGCTTAACTACTATGTTAACTTATCTATCATGTGCATGACATCTTATAACTATCTATCTGGCGTGTTCCTACGTGCTTACTAACCTCAACTGTACGTGTATCTATATAAAACCGTGGCCTATGTAGCATGTATTACGAACTAGACGTGATATACTGAACACAAGTTACTTGACTGATGCGTGGGCAACAGCTATAAATGATGATCACCTATCGCCTTATGGCAGACGACACACGGCTGAGAGATTAACGAGTTATCTCATTTAAATAATGTATGTATTTCTCTCTCGGCACATAGCAGCGGATTTCCCGAACTCCTCCGAGCATTGAAAAATAGACCTTATTTAAATTGAATAAGTCTTAAATTCCATTAATAAAAATTGCCAAACAAAAACGAACCAGTGTCGATCAAACAATCATCTAGATTTTGGTTACCTATTTATAAATACACAACATAGGTGATTTACTTAAATTTATAATGTCTGAAATATTCAATTAGTTTAATTAAATTATTTTTGCGCAATACTGTGATTGTATCATGTAAGATAATAAAACTATTATCATCTTTATCAAGTATTCTTAACCGATTGAATTAAAGATACTACTGTTATGAACTGTTTCAATTGTCTATCTAGTACGTCATACATGATCGTTTCTTTAGATTTCGGGTATTATAACTATGCCGATCTGAATTACGCAATAAACAGCAACGTTAATGGTCGCTTTACTTTTTCAGTCGTTTGCTCATTGCGTATAAAACATAGACAATAGATTGTTCGTAAAAGACCGTTTGGCATAGGTATCAGAAATTCTATCTTCAGAGAGGCAAACTTATAATATGGATTATCTTCTAATTTGTTTATGTAAGTGCAGTACAATCTGCCTACCTGGGAGAAGTTAGGCACGGATGCAGTCTTGCGCATGGTGATGGGTTGCCCACGCGCCTGCTCCAACTCCTTGACGGCGACGCTTTGTCGCAGACGGTCTAGAGTCAATATGCTCTCCACTGCGCTTACACCTCTCGTATATTTTTCTATAAAAATAACAATAACGTAAAGTTTATTTCAATATATTACACAAATATCAACATCATAGAGAAAGAGGTAAAAAGTTTCGGAATGACTAAGAAAATATTAAAGTTGTAGATGAAATTAAGTTTGTATGCAATCGTTAAATTAAAACTCCTTTTCCAAAATCTCATAAAATAGAAGTTTATGAATATAATTGGTGGGAAAATAATTCCGAGAAAACTGTCGGGATTCGGACGAGTGCAATACTAGATATTAGCGAGAAGCGCAAACGCAGCTGCCGAATATGACGTTCTGGATTTAAATGTTATGCTGAGCTTTTTACAATTTCTTATTTTTGATAACTTTGTCAGATTCTCAAACGTTTGTGTCTAATAAAACTAAATTAATACAATTCAATCTAAAGTGTATGTGAAGGGTTTTCCCTTATAACTTACCAATATAAGTTTCACCATCTGCAGCACTGGCTTCTTCCCCGGTGGCCGCGATCTGCGCCAAACTTTCCCGTTCCTCCAACTCCTCAGAAGCCTTGGGTATGTTGGAGACCACCTCGTACGTGACGCCCGTATTCGCGAGCTGGTCCGTCCTGTCCACGTAATAACTAACACATTTGTATATTACGTATGTCAACTTATTTAATTGTATGATAGAGTAAATTTATTGAAGAAGCGAAATGTCTAGTGACCGCGGTGAGTAGCGAAACGTTTGTTTAAATTAGGTCTCAGTTTGAAAATAATACTAGTATCTGGTGTAAAATTAGAAATTATTTTATGGAAATAAGATATGTAATTCAGACTGAGTAGTCATAAAAACTTTTCTATAATCTAAATTCCATATAGTAGACGACTAACCTGACGATTTTCTTCCGTATCCTGTCGGTAAAGCTCTGTCGCTTGTAAATGTTTAATCCTAATCGTTTCCTAAGTATGAGATCCATGGGGGCGGGGTGCGACAGCCTCACTGTTGTCTTCAGAATCAGGTACACGCGTTCGTTGGCTGGAATATACATGAAAAGTCAACCAATACTGTTTCACTTGTGGAAAAAGAAACTTTCTAGAAGATTTCAAGAATAGGTACTCCCTATTTGCAATTTTTTTTATCAAATAGTTTTAAAAAAAATTATACCTACGTACCTAATTGTTTTGTGACTTATAAGTTGTATTTACAAACATTCAACCGATTTTTCTGTTTATTCAAATTCATGATATTATTAATATTATATTGATTTTTAATACATGTTATGGCCATAGAAAAATTAGAGGATATTAATAAAAAGATAGCATACGAGTGAGACTTAAACCCGCGACACTTGTCAGGCGACCAGCAGTGATGCAACCGATCGATCGATGACGGGAAATTGCACATCATTTTATGTGGGTAGATCAACTTTACGCAAATATTTTTTTATTCATTTTTACCTTCAGTGATACGGTTGAGATACTGCGAGTCATGTATGGAAGAGTCCCACGAGGCGACGGCGGAGACGTCCTTGTCGTGATGGTGTAGTATCTGCAACTCGTAGAACTTGTTGCCGTGCTCTTTGGGTAAGATGGAGTGCAGGCCGGCTACTGTCACTTCTTCTCCACTCGGGTGCGTTGTTAGGTCGTCCGCTGTTGAATATTTTCGATTGATTTAATGTTCAATATCAGCTGATATTGTTAATGAGTTCCTGACTTACATAGAACAGTTGAGGAGTCCGTGTGAAATAATGGCCTTCTTTCAGGGTTGCGTTTATTTGACCATAATTTACATTCACCATTAATGAGCACGATACTACTGTTTAGATCAGTCAGGAGAAATCAACTGTTTTTATTATTAATATAATATTATGGTAAGCTTACCATTGAGATCTAAGAACAGCACAGGTATGTGCTGTTCCATGCCGAGCGGCGGTACCCACGCGGCTGGAGCACCCGGGATCGGACTACCGGGGCTTGGGACTAGTACCTGGACAAACAAAACTTATTGAACATAATATGAACTCAGAATTTGTAGCAGTCATTGAGACTAGTTTTAAATTTTGCAAATAGACCAAAATAACAATTTACCATACCGCTGCATAAGCGGCAGGTACTCCTATCCATACAAAGATAGTAAATATTACAATTCTCCATTGCGTTTGTTTGTAAAATCATGAGGGCAAACTTTGTGACTAGAAATATCAAGGCTATGGTTATGTAAGTCACTTACAGCATTTCTCTCCTCAGTGAGCGACACCCACTGTTCCACTAGAGACTGTTCTCGCTCCATATCACGTTCACTCTTCATTGACGGCGACATGTTCACTAGTTTCTAAACAAATAATATGTTTATATTATTCAAATCTTTAAATTTATCAGATGTTTAGATTACGTACATTTGCTGATGTGTCTTTACCTGTAACTGAGCGTGTAAATGTTGTCGCCGACGAAACAGCGCGTCGCTCCACCTTTCTCGTAACACCGCCAAATCTTCGTCTTGATACGAGTCTAACGGCATTTGCAGTCGCGACCTGAACGACATATTACAATAATTAGCATTTCACCCAAGACTTTGTCCGCGTAGATCTTAAATTTTTCATCCCCTTTTTAATCTTAGGGGTGGAATTTCCGAAAACGCTTTTTTAGTGCACCTTTAGGGTATTCAATGAATATTTCCCTCAAATTTCAAGTCTTTAAGTTAAAAGGTTTACACTGTGCGTTGTCTGTCAGTCAGTCATGGTACTGTTTTATAAGTATAGAAAATTTTATGGAATTTCAAATAAGCCCTTTGAAAGTATACTGACCGGACGCTGACGGAGCCGACCTCGATGCTGAGGATCTGCTGGCACACGAGCGGCAGCGTGCCGGAGTTGAGCGCGGGCTTGACGCGCACGGCGATGCGGCGCTGCTGGCCCTGCCGCACCTGGTACACGCCGCCCGTCCACACGTCGTTGCGCTGCACCACCTGCACACGCATTCTTATACACACTACCCGTGCGTAGTGCATAGTAGGAACGAGACACATCAAAGAAATGGCGTGCGAGCGAGAAGCAAATAGTTCTGGCTCCATTTTCAGATTTTATATTGATTAGGAAGCAAATGCCTTCTCATGCCCATGTCCCACTTATCCCAACAGGATTGTTTCTGTCTTTTTGCCAAAGCCTGTGTGCTTTAGTAATAAATATAACAAACCTCAACAGGCGCATATTCTCCATTGTCATTGAGTTCGTGTATCTCGACCCAGAGCTCGATCTTCCTGGTGAGTTCCGTCCAGCGGTCGGCCAGTGAGCGCGCCTTGGCCAGCTGTTGTTGTTCTACCTCCCAGTTGCCGCGCGCGCGACTGAATCCGGCTGAACGGTGGCCCCACACCTCGATTGATAGGGCGCCCTCTGGTAGACGAAACAGAAAATTTCAATGTTTGGGATCGAAAATGTCCAAGTTAAAAGAGATAATAACTACATCTCTGTTCAGTATTACTTAACAATGCTTTTAAATTAACTATCCCGATAAGTTAGGGCTTAAAACTGTGCTAGATTTTAAATATAGTTTAATACTAGATCTGTGTCTGTGTTTAATTTGAATCTGTTTTTAAGTTGTGGCTCATATTAGTTTTAGTCGTGTGACGCACCAGCACAATGCTCGATGAACTCCTCGGTGAGCGGGATGGTGAAGTCCTTGCGGTGGTCGAAGCGGAAGGTGACGAGCGACTGGTGGCGCGGCGACAGCGGCGGCGCGGGCGCGGCGGCCGGCGGCGTGTCGGCGCTCACGACGGGCGGCACCACCACGGGCTCGCCCGCGCCGCCGCCCGCCCAGCCGCTGAACAGCGAGTACTGGCAGAACACGAAGTGCGACAGCGACGGCGGCAGCCCCGTCGCCTGCTTGATGGCCACGCGGATCGTCACCTGGAGGGGAACATCTTATTATTATACGAACAAAAAAAAAACAAACAATTTCCCTAAACTTTTTTATTATGAAAAATGCATACGTTTTTCCTATTCACTTCCGGTTTGAAGATCGGTTGAGCTCGAGCACAGGCAATGCCTACCAAATAGCAATGATAATTAATTACTAAAAGCCATACGACGCAACTACCGCTGGAAGAAAAGAGCTGCAAAAATGAAGTGAAACAACTATTCCTCTCACCTATACAACATTAAAACTCACTT
The DNA here is from genome assembly GCA_936450705.2 of Protodeltote pygarga. NCBI lineage: Eukaryota > Metazoa > Arthropoda > Insecta > Lepidoptera > Noctuidae > Protodeltote > Protodeltote pygarga. The sequence goes on along the minus strand of OW388249.2, from coordinate 3,705,135 downwards.
GTTGCGTTGCAGAGTCAACAGGATCGTCATCGTCTCTCATGTCACCGGAGCTGTCTGACGCCGCTTCACAGATTCTATCCTGAGGAAACTGACCCGCCACTCGACTGATCTCCACCTGTCAATTAAATTATATGCTACAGATTTGTTACGAATCATTACAATCTTTTCCTTTTTTCGAATATGAATGCCATATATCTATACTAATATTAAAATTAAAATTCATTATTTTAGGTTCACTCGAATGTTAATTTCATGGTTCGCCAGACTCGTTTTCTATCCAAATTGAGTCCAATTTGAGATCCGCAACACTTCTGCCTGAGCACACTTGAAAATGAACTTCATTTGAGTTTGAAACTATTCAGGTGATCTCGAAATCAATGCGTGAGTAAATAAAAAACATACTTAAGCTCAAATTTACCAAAAACTTAAAATCAATTTAAATGTCTAATATGATTAGCATATTACAGTTAATTCTGTTTGAATTTAGCCGAAATCGGACCTCAATACACTTGGCATAATGCTTTTTTTTTCATACCTGCAATCTGCCAGCGACTTCTCCCTGCTGACTGATGATAGGTGTGTGGTAGTCCAGTGTAACATCGTGAAACAACGCTTCAAGGAACACGTTCGCTACTCCAATTAGATTATGGTTCTCCTGCGACTCGTAGAATGGATCCAATGCTGTATCAGTTTTTTCCAGCTGAAAATGTGTACATTTATTAATATTGTGATCTAAGAAATATCTTACAAGAAATTTTGCATATGTTAATGTTTATAAAACAAATTTCTCCAAAAACACACCCGGGGTCTCTTAAGTCAGATACGTTATAATGAGAATGGATAAGGATTGCAATTTTTTTTTACATTTTAGCAACGCGACCGCTTTTGTATACCAATATAAATATCGCTAAGGGAAGGAAGTGAAGCAATTATCTGAGATTCATATTAATACTTATAAGCATTTAACTCCCCTCCCCCTTTCCCTTCCTCAAACGTCTAACAGACAACGTTGTAGCCGCTTTACGAAGTATCACTTACTGCTTCCTCTGGTGTCCATACCTCTTCGATGCTGTCATCTCCGGCACGTTGCTGCCTGCGCCGCCAGTCGTCGTACATATCGCGCATGTCGACCAGCTTGTTGTCCAGCTTCTCCATGGACCACACCTGACCGCTGCGACCAGGACGCTTCACCATTATCGCTGGCTCTGATACGAAGGCGCCGCGCTGTAACAAATTATTTTCATCATTGTATTGTACTTTCAGAGTTTTGAACTGAATTTAAGATAACAGGCACTACCTACTACATAAATCCATAAATGTAAATTTAAATGAAATTTTTCACATTTTTTACATTTTTCAAATTTCAGCGCTTACTGATAGGTTCCTAATACTTTTATCAGGAACTTATCAGTAAGCACTGAAATTAAGGGCTTAAGGACCTTTTCCACGGTCTACGGGTAGGCAACTACTAGTACTAAACAAGCGTGAGTACTCACCTTCCTGTTGGGGCTGAGGTTCTGCGGCGGTATCTGCAGCGTGACGCTGAAGCGCGTGTTGCGGCGCATCTCCTCGGCCAGGAAGTTGGCCTCCTGCACGAGCGCGTTGGCGCGCAGGATGTCGGCCTTGAGGCGGCCCAGCGAGCGCTTGAACGTGTCGTCGCGCTCCGCCGCCCAGCGCTCCACGCGCGCCGCCGTCGTGGGCGTGCACGCCGTCATCTTGCCTGCGGAACCACTCACTTAGGCGGTGCGTACAGCTACTGACGAGCCAATACCGTCCTCTAACTTTTATTTGCTATTACCTATATTACAGACGTTCTACGACTAGGCTATGGATTTGAAAATATCAGGTACCTACATTTTATAATATGTATAAATATCATTTTATAATATGAATCTACGCTACATAGTGTTACTTCTAGGATCAGCGAACCCTGCACTTACAAATGGAAAACAATTTAGAGCCTTCATGGTCAAGCATAAATAATGGCTAAATAAACCGACGCTAATATAACAATTAAATAAATAAACTGTTTTTGCGTAAAATGCCTCCATTGTGTTCAATGCAGTTTAAATTATTTGTAATTTACTAAATTTAAAACAAATAGTTATCTTCTTCGTAATAGTTCGAATGAGATTTTAAGAAAGAGTAAAAATTTTAAAGTTGCAATTTCGAGAAAAACTATAAATTATTTTTTCAATCGTATTTTTAACAAATTTACTTGAATTTGAATATGTCACCGTCTGTCGGATCAGCTAGTTAATAATAAATCTTACCTATAATTATTTAATAAGAAAATTTGAAAAAACAACTGATACGGATGGGATTCGAACCCACGGAATTCCATCCGTATCAGTTGTTTTTTCATATTTTCTTATTAAATAATTATATTTAATAAGCTATCATGTGCTATAACTTGTAAGAAATTCACAAAAAAAATCTTACCTAGTTTGAGAGGATCATACGAGTATGGCGGGTAGGGCGTTGACGGCGACAGAATATTTCTCAGTTGTTGAAACTGTCTTTCGTATTCTTGTCTCTGTTTCTCCAACGCCACTGTAATTAAAAGTGTTTAATTTTTACCACACCGATTATAACAAAGAAAACGACAACAAAATCTCGATATATTTATATTTACAATTTCTTCGTTACCTTGTTTATCCTCTTCATGTTGTTTCTCTAATCTGGATATAGCAGTCTGTATAGGGTCATTGCTGAGTTCATTCAACATAATCTCATCCCTCGCGAAGTTGTAGTCAATCGGTTGCGCAGGAGTTTGTGGTTCAGACGCTGCCGCTGTGGAGTGAACAGAATCTTGTTCTACAACGACAACGTTAGTAGAACAAACGATAACATAAAATAAAAGCAAATAAACAATTTAAGTTGCAAAATTAAAATAAATTATCATGAGAATGCACTTTTCAATTTAAATAAGAATAGAAATAAGTTGTTTTAAAACTATCGACGAAACAGGTATATGACATCATCAGGCTCTGATAAGTACATTCCACTAAACAAAAGAGCTCACCAGCAGCCTTCGGACAATTAACCCTGAAGAAGTGATGGTTCCCCCACAGGATCCTGTCGGCGTGGCCGAGGCGCACGCTGGACACGACGGGCGTGCCGTTGACGAAGCAGCGCGCGGCACCCAGCGGCTCCATGTTCAGGCCGCCGCCCTCCACCACCAGCTGGCAGTGCTGCGGCTGGATGCCCAGGCCCGACAGCTGGATGTCGGCCGAACTTGCTGCACCCACGAGCGTGCGGTCCTATGACATGGAATGAAGCTTTTATTACATAGCCTGTAGAATATTGTGGAAGGTTATAAGCACAAAACATATATGCTTATTTAACTATCATAGATCCACAAATGTTCGTCAGCGCATTACTTTAAAGGGCTGAACATAATATTTGGACAAAAAATGTTGTTTGAGTGAACCCCTGGTACTTTATATTCACATTTGGATCCAGTAGGTGGCGCTGTAATCAGGTTAAATTGGAATAACGGAGGCAAAGACTCGTAATTATAATTTGTAATTGAGTTTACCTTGAGGTAATACACAAGCAACTCATTGAGTGAGGGATCAGCGTTGAGGTTGACGAGGTAGTATTTGTTCTTCTCCACTTTGATGCCGCTCGCTTGTACGCTAATGCCCATCTTCTCGAGAGCCTGTTGCCGTTCGCTTTGTATTCGACCTGAAAAAGTACGTAACAGTTAAGTAATTGAATTTTCTTTCTTTTTGGTCTTTGGTGGTCACAGTAACTGGACATAATTTATATTTCTTTAATGACTAAAAATTATAATAATAATCGATGAAAATTCAAATCAGTCAATTCAGTCATCTCTGAATAGAAATTTAAAAGACACAATCAATCTAAATTTTAACTGGAGTTAATAACGAACCAGTTTCAACAAGTTTCTCCTCCCAAGTGCGGGACATTTCCTTCATGAGGTGTTCACTCTGCGCCAACTTTTCGTGCACTTCTTCACCAACTGGTGATCCCTGCAAAGAGAAGAAGCTGTGAGTAGACAATTCATAAAAAATATAATATGTAACCGGTGTCGATTCAGAAGTAGCAATTTAAACGTAAAGCTGTACACACGTCGAATTTTTATATTCCTAAAAGGATTTTCTGCTCTGAAATTAAAAAATCTGACACTCCATATATTTTAGGTTAGTTTTAAGAATTTAAAAGTATAAAGCGACAGTTTTGACACATTTTTTGTAAGAATAATAAACTTTAGAGTAATAAACTCATCTTACTTAGGACAGCGCATACCAGATGGCGAAATCCGCCGAAAAGCCTTAAGGTGCTGAATGATATAAGTATTAAATTACATTGATTTACACCATACTGACAGGATACGAATATTTTAAGTTTATAAAATAACAAAATATATTTCCTTTCTACTGATTTATAAGATTGATAACAACTGTTGATCTAACACCACGACTCAGTAAATCGTAACACAGTAAGTTTAATTAATTTCCACCAAACCCTCTAAGATACGTAACAAGAATACTAATCCTTCAGGAAAACCGCTCGTAAATCAGTGTCACCCGCCCCTTTGCAATTAAGTACATTAGAACAAAACCGTGGAATATTGTCCAGGGACGACTAACCCCAACATCGCAATGTTTGAAAAAAATAAAATAAGCCAACAAGCCTAAAGTATAATTAAGGAAATATATCCCTGAAACTTATATTTGAAAGGATATGCATATTTGAATAAGTGCTTTTAGTCCACAAAAAATATATTTTTGTCTAATAAAATAACACCATACCTATCATATTCAATTTTATATCCGAATCCAAACATCCTTATATTGTCCTTGCATATTTATCTACCTATATTCACGAGATATTCATTGCCACTAATCTAATTAAAATTAGGACAAGGGAAAAAGATGGACTATCACTACAATGGATACACGATACACGTAGGTACTTATATATGACCACGGCATATTGTATGTTTCACTTGAGCGTATCGATCCTATAAACATAACGTATGTCAGTTCGCATGTGATAGGAACATTTGTTCAACATATGGTTCACGCTAAGCCCATTGAGCCTCCTTGAACCATTTCTCATTCTATTTCGTTGCATATTACATGTGCAGTACAATGCCTCAGTATGTCTGCAATTCACAAGACGTTGGCAATTCAATTTGGACTTTGCGCTCTTAATATTAAAGTTCGTATTCAGAGAAACGCGCTGGATACTATCACATTAGAGTTCTATATTCATTCATGGATTCACAGCGCCCTCCCAAGTGTAAATAGAATGCAGAATTCTATGCACGTCCTTTGTTAACATACTTCTCGCTTTCACTTTCGTTTATCTTTGTTATAGAACTTTCGTTTTTCTAACGATCACCAAGGTTAGGGAGGATCCTCCGCAATTTATTTATGGAGCAATTTCAGTGCCCATATTTTATAAGGTATCTAAGCTATCTCTAACAAATAGTTACGTGGTCGTCATTAAGCCGAAAACCTTTAATCTCAACTCCCTAAATCTAAAAAAACGTTTAAAAACCAGCTTTACCAGCTAGGCTAGACTTACCGTGCCACTTACCGTGGCGTATTTGAGCATCTCCTTCAGAGTTTCGACCTCCTGGCGCAGTTCGCGAATGATGCGCGCATTCGGATCCTCGTTGACCACAGCGTGATTCACGATGCGTTTCGCTCGATCGGCGTACCGGAGAGTTGAGAGCGTTTCTTCGTAGTTATCTGCCGCTGGAGATATTGTGGCCACCTGTAAGTCATGTATAGATTTAGTTCTAAGAAATAAGAAACACTTTATAATTAATTAAATGTAGAAAGAATCTGTTAAAGGAACAGTACCTAAAGATATAAAACATGATGAGTTAACGCATTGATTCAGGCTTTATTAATCCACGGATGGGGCTCACTATTGTCTCTTAGAAACTACTATCTGTAGAAAGTCTACATCTGTATGAATAAGTATAATAATCAAACTCATTAAAAGCGTTAATACTTCCTTCCAAAGACACTACATTTATTATAGAACATGACTATTCTAAACCTCCAACGCAACATCATAAAACAGATGTAAAATGAACATGAATGAATGAATGAACGCACTGCTTCACAACAAAGCCATACATGACAATTAACCTAAAATAGCTTCTCTTCACAAGAGAAAACTTCAAATATATGGCGAGTTGAACAAAATAGTACTCGTTTTAAAGCAATAACTTAAACTTTGCAGAACATTTCTATGCGAGACGGCGAAGCATGAGTGTTTCAAGTTGGGTGTGGTGACTCAAAGGATGCGGCGGCCCGTGGACGGAATTTGAATTTATTTCTAGTCTAGGGAGAACCTATTTACATTATCTTTCCGCTTTAAGAGATTTTAAAGCGTAAATTGATTGAGTTAATGTCGTTGGGATAGTTTTACAACAACATTATTATTTCTCAAACTAGTGAAGACTTTTTGCCATTTATTGCAAATTAAGGCAAATACTTAGCTGTCAACAATTAAACTCAATCGTCTTAGCCCATCGGATCTTAGCGAGTCAATCGTATGAGAATATTACCTACAATAACTGTTATAAATTACATTAATGAAGATCGAAGACATCTTGTAGTAAAAAAACAACGTCCAAGTAGGTATTACCTAGAGGTGTATTCCGAGTTTCCGACAAATCGTAAAAGAAAGATTGAAGACATATTATAATCCTTCGAGACACTAAAGAATACACATAAATGTATAAAGATTGAATCACATGACAAAAAACTTTTCTTTGTCACGAAAGCTGTGTGTTTTACGATGTAGGTATAGTTTGAAACCCTTTAGTTTACAAGTTGTAAGTGGTATTTATATTACCAATGTTAATAGTTACTGAATCGAGTTGGTATTGATTTTGTTTTAAAACTGAACAGACTTTTATGTTTATTATATTATTTCTTCAATACAGTTGTATTGAAGAAATACTATTTCAACACGAATAATATTATACTGACGTCAGAATAATATTCTAAATCATTTTGATTAAGCACTTTCGTTCATCTTTCTTCTATTAAATACAATATTTCATATAAAATGTTTCCATACAAAACTTTTTGTTTTTTATACTACTTAGGTGGCCAACATACGTCTCGCATGATGGTACGCGGTTACTGTAGTCTATAGGACTGCAACACCGAGGATATTACCAGCGCGACCCTGTGCGGGATTATAGAACGGGAAATTAAGGAAGGGGGATTATGGAAGGGGTAGGATTGGATAGGGCCCACGGAGAGATTTTGGCTCCCTTGTAGATTGTCCGCTAATGATCCTTATTAACATAATCACCTCCATACGTAGTCGGTTGTAACCAACTTTTGTATTATAACTTCTTCAATATGATCTTGAACCATACATATTATTATTTTATCATGGACAACTATTTTGCTATTAATAAATAAAATAAGCAGTATGAGCTTTCAATAAAAAAAAAACAGTAAATGACTTGCCCGATGCCCCTACCCCATGGCATACACTGCAATAGGCATAGTAAACTAGTATAATACAAGATATACCAAACCATTCATCCGATAAATATTGGGATTTCAGTAAAATTTTGTTTGTAGCGTCATTCATTAAAAAAGTATTTTTTTTAAAACTAACCATAACTGTCTTGCTGTTCCCTCCAAGGTTGTCTTTGAGCAGCCACGTGAGCACAGAGTCCCTGTACGGCACGAACTTGTCCTTGTTCACCTTGCCGGAAGACTGGTCCGCCAGCTTGGATATCACTAAACCTAGTGTTGTAAGGGATCTGGAACAAAACAATAAAGTAAGAACAATGGAAACGGATTAGGAGTTGACCTTGAAGATTGAGTTGGAACTTCAGTATTTTCTATCAAGTTCCAATGAATTATATAGTATAACAAGAGCTTAAAGCCTTGGAACTGGCAATTAGAATCACTCTTGCAATAAATAATATTAGAATTATGACTATTAATAAGTGCCTAGTGGTCTACATCAATAAAAATATTTTGATTATGATTTTTTGTTTTGCTTAATAATTCCACAAGAATATCTAACTATTCAAATTAGCTGTACAAACTAATAATATTTTAACAAGGTGTCATAAATTTATTGTTAATCTCCGACAACTTTTTTTTTTTTGTGATCGAGTAATATGACATACAGGGGCGTGCAGTTCGTATAAGCAAAAAGGCTCTGCCTATCCTGACTATTAACATGTATACTTGTATAGATACAACGTAGACGACGACTTTGAAACTAGTGTATTTGTATGTAGGCCTACCCTGTCGAAAATGTCTAGGCACGCCCCTAATGACATAATTCGTAGAAAAATAAGTTAAAAAAATTAAAAAAGAATAATTTGAACACTATACTTATTATAACAAGACCGTACACGTGAGTGTCGAAGCCACACAGCTACGTCTAAGGTTGACGGTTAAGAAACTATATTTGCTAGGCTTTCTTTCTTTTGTTATTATTACCAATAAGCTGAAAAATAATAGACAAAACTCATAATCATTCACTAAATAAATCTAACCTACTACCCTAATACCTAGGTCATATTTTTAGGTATTTTGCTAATTGCAACGATATAATGAAATTGAGCAAGGGCTAGGCTCTTTATTTCTATAATTATATTAATTATAGTGAAATATAAGACCGAAATGAGGGACTGGCTGGAAACCAGAAGATTTCAAATCTTAATTCAAATATTATCAACAAAAGGTTTCGTGCAGACAGACTTGAAAAATCGCATCCCGATGAATGTTGTGTTCTAAATAATTAATGTCTTGTTCCAATTTGAAAAACGGACGTTTAAATTGTTTCTTTATTAAATAAATTCACGTTTGCAACACTTACTTGTTAATATTAGAGCCTTCCTTTAGTCTGTCGCCAACAGCGCCCGTCTTCACGGCTCGCTCGGAGCCCGCCAGATCAACCAGCGACAGCCTCGCGACTTTCTCGCCGGAGACGCTTGTAGCAGCATCAGTTAAGGTCTGAGTGAGTACAACACTGAACACGGCGTGAGACCGAGATGATTCGCTGTTCATATTTGTTGCTGCGACTGTTCGAGACTTGTTGCCTTCAGTCATTAGGTTGTCTATGTCCTGTTAACAAATAAAATTGTATTGTAGACATTGTTGTAAAAATCAGTGATAGCCTAGTTTACAACGGTTACAACCGATGGACTGTCATGTCAAAGGTCGTAGGTTGGAAACCTAGACACGCACCTCTGACTTTTCGATTAATCTGCGTTTTATAAAAAAAATATCAATTGCACTGGTGAAACCAGCACAACTGAGAGATTTTTCAAAGGTGTGTAAAGCCATGTCAGAGACCTACTGGCGGTTTAAACTCTGACACCAGGTTGTTTATCAACCATACGATAAAAAAAGAAGATTGTTATTGATTGAATTACGATACGGAGATACTTTGCTTTACAATTAGATAAATCCTTGCAACATACCGACACCGAACCACAAAATGTGTGATTCAGATTAATGAATATCGAGCTATTTACATAATAGATTGACGATAAAATACCCAGTATTTATTCACTTCTAAACTACGCTTCAAATATTTCTATACAGAATCTGGAAACTTCTATTCTCACGCCCGAACACTCTCGTAGACCATAAAACCACTAAGTTTTAAATCTAAAAGCATTAGGAATATTCTTGTGATAGTCAGTTCTCAGAATTTAAAACTAGTTAAAACTTTCCCATCTGCTTTTGCACTCCCTGGTGTCCAAGTCGGTGTTTCGAGTCTAATGTAGTTACTTCATGACAAGGATGGACACGTTAAAAGTGTAACTCGACATTTTTTGTTTAAAAGTTGTACTGAAAAAGTTAAACACTGTAATAAAGCTATTACAAAGCGCTTGTTTAACAGTTTTCATTTAACGTTATTCAAGTAAATACTAATAAATAAAAATGCTACTAAGATGGCAAACTCGCATACGGCCCGCTTGATGGTAAACGGGTACCGTAACCTATAGACACTTGCAATACCTACCAGGCGTGTAACTTGCGCGTTACCAACCCTATGGGGGATTATGCAAGAGGGAAGGGAGACTGGGCCCCTATTATATTCAATACGCCGATTTTCAGTGAGATGGCGGTACTACCACGATCGAGCCGGTACAATTCATTCATACAGATTTTTAGATATACCTACTTAGATAGACGTATTTGTGGCTTACCACAAATATTATCTTAAAATCTCAACTAGCCAACAGGTCAAAGTCAACATCTTGATATTAACATTAATTAGATTTAAGATCATTCTCACCTAGAGGGCGAGTAGCAAGCACGATAAGCGAATCGTGATTATAATCTTCACGACTCCAGGTGCTACAATAAAATGATTTACGATAATCCATATAAACGGGCCACGAACCGCAATTGTGTTTGTATCCGATAGTACCCTGTTTTGCCTGAAGTGCTCGTTTAGCGTAAGCCCAATCTCGATGGACGCAGGCTGTATGGCTAAGCCGAGCTTATAGCCTGTATCATACTAAGACTCATTGATAAGCTTTTGCTTACGGCTTACGTTATAATCCTTTAAAGATGTAAATTACACAGGAGCTTTCGATAATACGTTGCATAATATCATATCAAGATGATATGCAAATCCACCTAGATTAAAATAACGAAAATCGATAGTCCACCGATGAAACTGAATATGAAATTGAACTCCATTTCTGTAAGTGAATAATCTGCAATTCTCTTTGCAAAGTATAAAATTATTTCAGTAGCAAGCTGAAAGTGTCCTACAATAATAAAGAGACTGTCTGGCCTTTCGGTAGTAAACTTTTTATACGCCTCAATTACTTTTTAATTAATTAATGCGAATTTTTACAGTTTTAATAAACATATACAAATATCGTAGCTCCCATTTTCCGGCGCAATAAGCTATGAAAAGGGCTAAATTAGTTAATTAAAAACAATCCAGAGAGAGAGAGAACTTATTTCAAACAGGCCTCCGTTAATATCACCTCAAAGTTGTTTTTGTTAAAGCCACACTGTCTGATGCTAAACTTGGAAATTCAAGTTCAGCTTGAAATTAAATTTCATTTATTGGATAAAGTAACCGTTGAAAGTAGGGTTGACAGACTATAAAAAATAATTCTGGTTGAAACCTAATTTGCTGAAAGTCGAAAAATCTAATTTTAACTTTTGAGATATGTAACGAAGTTCAAAACTTAAGGCATAAACAACTAAATTACGCTTATCGATTTATAGATAATCAAATTTACAATCAACATTAAATGGAAATAAGAAAAGTACTTATAAGAAAATATGCTTCAAGAGGTGCTCTCCACAGTCAATTGCAAAATTTGTCCACTCCCTAGACAACCCTACTCTCTAGTCTCTAGTGTGACTTTACATAATACAAGTTCGCGACAAAGATAATCCGGGCTGCGTCGCATGATTAAACACTTAGTCGACGTTTGAACGTCACACGTATTAACGAAAAGCTGATTACTTTTTACCCGGGCAGAAGTAAGCTCAAAGGTCACATAAATGTATTTCATTTACTTCACCTTGGATAATTTATTTTTAATCACCTTTGCTAGTATCGCAGTAAAAAAACTTACTTTATTTAATTTTACAATAAATACATTTTCCTTTCCTTCCATTTACACAGTCAACGTAGAAGTTGTTAATTATTACTGAAACCTTACAATTCAAGTTTTGCCTTGAACTTCGTAATTGACGTCTGGGGTGAAAATATATTAGAAAACCAAATGTTACCTTATATTTTCCAGACAGATACAATATTTAAACATGAAAAAAAAACAGAATCAATATCAAGAATGTTGTTTAATAAAATGATTTATTGTAGGTACCTTTGTATGTTAATTTGAGCTAAACAATTTCGTATTATGAGCAAGCACCCAATCACCTCTACCGAGGGTTGTTTGCGCCGCACCCAAAAATAAAACCCTAACACAAACATACCAAGACATTTGTACTCAAATTGTGTGAACAGGGCTGCCAGATGACCCTGTCTTCGTGGTGAGCACTGAGTGAAGTGTTTAATTATGGACTAGACGAGAATACAAATAAAGAGAAATGTAGGTGAGGAATCGTTAAACAAGCCTGTGTTTTCTGAAAACTGTCTTTCTTAGAGATCATTAATTGACTAAACCATTATTACATCCTACTAATAATAAATTTAAAGTTTGTGAGTATGTTTGTATACTTGTTACTCAATCACGCGTTAACCGGCAAACGAAATTGAATGAAGCTTAACACACATAGATAGACCATGTCCTGGATTAGCACGGAATACTTTTTATTTTGGTGTAACCTCCACGCTGACGAAGCCGCGCTAGCCAATCTAAAAAGCTTTAGTCAACAAACGAATTTCTAGAATGTGTAACGAAGTCTAAAAGTTCCATTTTAAGTATGATTGATTGTCTTCCTCTGTCCTCATCGTCGCAGCACGTAACATGGATTATTTATTGGGTCTTATTTCTCGAGATTTAATTAACTAAAATTATAGAATAAACCATTTTAAATATTTTAAAGGTGACATTTTGAGTGTCAAAGGACCAACCCTATCAACGTCTGCACAGTATCGAAATTCAATTTGGCGAGAAATGTTTGTTACATCTCTTTTCATTTTCTTTCGCTGCGATAAAAAGCAGAATATGTATGAAATTAGACCTTTTTATCCACCACAAACCGTTCCCGTGCTTCCATTCAATATGAAGTCTGCTCAGTTAGATATTCATCGTACAATATAGTACCCCGATTTATAACATTTAGATTGGCTACTCTGCGGGTTGACTTGCTGACTTGTATAAATTTACAGTAAAGTTGTAGCGTAGCTAATGGAAGTAGACCGTGTAAGTATAGATATTATCCTATGTGATTACATGTCCCTAAGCGTCGACATCATTAGATTGAATATTGAGATTATGCTTTTCTCTAACACACAATAAGCCTAAACACTAACGATAATGGTAATTTGTGTCGACAATCGACTTGACTATATTACTCAATGATATAATGATCGAATGATCGTATAAAGGCAGAACGACATTCTGAAATAGATAGAGTATGTATAATGTGTAGAGTTACTAATACAGCAATCGGTTAAAGCAAAATTACTGGACACCACGTAGTGTATAAAGATTAGATTCTGATCTGTATAAGTTGCTGCAACTAATCGAAGTGATATTTAAACATGGCTCAATATTTGAATATTCAAGTGACACTCTTAATACTTCAAGGAGTCGTGATAGCCTAGTGGTGGTGACCGTTGACTGGCAAGTCAGAGGTCTCGGGTTTGAACCCAAGGCGCGCATCTATGACTTTTCGTGAGTTATGTGCGTTTTATAAATTAATTATCACTCTCCGTGCCTCGGATAGCACGTTAAGCTGTTGGCCCCGGCTGTCAATTGTAGATCTTTGACAGTCGTTACGGGTAGTCAGAAACCCGAAAGTCTGACAACCAGTCTTGCCAAGGGGTATCGTGTAACCCAGTAACTGGGTTGTGGAGGTCTGATAGGCAGTCGCTCCATGTAAAACACTAGTATTCAGCTGCATCCGGTAAGACTGGAAGCCGACCCCAACATAGTTGGGAAAAGGCTAGGCAGATGATGACTCTTAATACTTCAAGGGTTTATTTCTGGTCTGAAAATATATTACTTCAATAAAAAGATTTGGAATTAATTTTCCACTCCGATTGACGAGTGAAGGATTATTTAGGTAGGTATACGAAAGTCCACTACAATTAAATTTTATTAAGAGCACCCCACCATTCTCGGGAATAAGATGAGTTAGACAAACTCCCATTCAGATACGAATACTAAGATTCGTCATCGTGAAGGAAATGCGAGCATGTGGAATTGTAAACAGTAGAAAACAAGCAAAAGCAGGCAAATGGTTTTTAAGGCAATCCAATCAGGTAATCTTAAGTTGTAAAATTAAACAAAAGGATATTGTGTACGCACTTTAGTAAAAGGTTGAAAAGAAAAGGTCCAATGAAAACATTTCACTTTACCCTTAAACTGATATCGATCTGTTCTCGCTTCAAAGAAACAATCGGTGAACTAAACCTATCAGTACCGCTCCCATAAAAAAAAGTTGTGATAAAACCAGACATCGGATTGCAAAAACTAGATAGAGTTTCGTGACGGAAAAATTGAACAAGTAAATACATTTATTTTCACGGCTGGTAACTACCACATCGGATTATACGAGTGCTATACACATTGGACCGTCACTAACATCCGTGAGCGGATATATTCGCTTCGGCTATAAAGTGGCACTATTGTATTGATATCCGAACATTATAACCAAGGTATTTCCTTTTCCTTTTCTTCAAATAATTCCATACATGTTGTAGAATAGTAACTACGTTTTGTTATTGCTATGAAGTTATTCCGGATGTGGTTCACGCAGACTATGTGATGATTTGGAGAATTTGTCATCATTGGCAAAATTGGGGGCATAAGAAGCACTAAAATTGGAAGCAAAAATCGAAAATTACACTTTTAAAGTTTTTTTACTATCACATAGAAATCACTTGTGAAGATCAAATTACAATACGCAGGTAAGTATTTTAAGATCTTTTTACCTTCTCCTAAATTTTTGTATTAAGCAACCAATTTTCTGATAGAGTAGGAATGACAGCGTGACTGATGGGTTGAATGTTACCATTGATACTTATGAACCATTTAAAGTTTAGTAAAAACCGAACCTGAGATTTCAAAATAGGTACATTATAAAATAAATTGTCTGAAATGTTTTTAATATTTTTTACAACATATAATATTTTTTAGTACAATCTATAGACAGATATTTCTATTCACGTGGGTTTCGTACTAAACGGAAGGATAAATCATATGATTTTTCTCTCTCAAAACCATTTTTAAAACATGATTACGGCAATACGGATGCTCAATTTATTATTCTTTGTAGCAGTGTTAAACCAAACCCTTGTCCAGCGGATGTTACCGCAACATTAATGTGGTTTTACTTAGGTAAAGGTATTGTTTGAGATTGGACATTTTGTACCAGTACCTACCTATATTTGTTTTCGTCTACTCTGTGGCCTTTTGATTCAGTTTTTGTGAGATTAAGTGTAGGTCTTCGTTTCAATTACTCACGGCTGACTCTTATGGGGAATCTAAACTTGAATTTTATGCAAATTAATACGTCGATTGCCACGAGATTGCAAGAAAGCATGTCGGCCTTTTGACTTTAAAAAAGGAATGGTAATCCTCATGGGTAATCCGTTTTTAAAACCATATAGCTAACATGTACTTTCTACGCAAACCTTATTAATTCTTCATTAGCCTGAATAGATAAGTAGCCACATCGCATCGTGACGCAATTATCCCATCAATCATACAAATTTAGTACCCGCGCCAAACGTACCAGCGCTTAATCAGGATTATGAAAATGAATTTAATAACCGTACTTACTGGATTTCATGAAGAGCTAAATTTATCTTGATAGCTTTATGTTAATATAATTCAATAAGGGAGTTACGAATGGGTTCAAACATTCAGTGATTTTGGGTATAATAATTAAAATGCAGATTAATAAACTTAAAATAAAACTTCGGCAAAGATGTGTGCTCTAACTAAAGGTGGTGAACGTAGAGAATGCGTTTACATGATTTCGCCATTAAAAATTTCAATTCAAGTCTGCTATAATATTTAACATAAAGTTCGTTGTTATGAAACCCTACTGGGAAAACTAGAAAGTTTTTTGAAGAATAAGTAATTCAATTTAAAAGACCTATTAAGCTTCGTCCATTGGCAGCGGACTTATTTAGCGTTTTATAATAACGTTGTTATTTTCTCTATTTATTAGTTTTACGTAAGAAAATAAATTTAGAAATGAAGTTAGATGAATTACTAATTACTTTTTAGGGTTTCGTACTAAACCAGGCACCCATATAGTTTCGTTATGTCCGTCCGTCTGCCTGTCAAAGCAATTTTACTCGCAGACTACCAGTGACCGAAAGCTGCAACTCGGTATGAAATATGAATATACGTCATTATTACGCCGACAATGTTATGAAATAAAATTTCATAAAAATATTAATTTGAGGGAGCCTCCCATACATGTCAAATAGGTATTTTTCAGCTATTATGTAAACAAGTACGTGATTAATCCAAGTAACAGCCATGATATCTTTTATAATATTGATACAACATTTATTAAAACAATAAATAAGTCATTTATTTATTGTTATTATAAACAAGTCATCGAACTGATAATATTTAAGAATTATTAATGGTATAAACGTACAGGAGACCGTGACCCGAGCTATTTCATCTAATCCATCAAAGGTTTGACCTGAGGGTGGTTAGGATGATGTATGGCTACATCTCGACACCGCAAAACAGAGGATGGAATGATTGAATACTAGTGTCGATATTAATAAATCCGTATTTAAATGTTTTGCCCTCTAAAAATATACTTTACTGCTCATGCAACATATCAATTATTGATAACGTGATAACTATTGTTTCCGTAGTCAAGTAGTTTTGTAGTCGGGCAAAACAATCTGGGTAGTTTCGTTTTATTTTTCGTACAAAGTGCTGGTTTAATAATCCATTAAATAATTCAGGCTTTGTCTTGAGACTTATTAATAACTGTTCTAAAGCAAAATCATGACATCTTGAAACAATAATTACAGATCACAGAGTAGGCGTTCAGTTGAGCTTTAATTGTAAATGAAATAAGACTAAAACCAACATGTTGTTAGGGGAATATTCAAAATATTTAGACTAAACTAAGTTTCATTTGTGTAAATAGGTAGGCCATTTGTTTCAGTATTGTGGTTTGGCTTCAGACATGTTTTATTTATGATCTCGTATAATTAAAACTTCTCAGAATGATTAAATAAAAATATCTAATATCATCATTTCTCACGGGAAACAATAATATTAAATAGAAACATGCAGAAGGCATCCATTGTTTTGAGATAAAATCAAGTGAAAATATGTATGTGTTTGAGAAAATAAGTATGTGTATAATAAAAAAATATGTTACTGTCAGCATATTTTCCCACTGCTGGGCAAAGACCTCCCCCTCTAATTTCCACGTCTTTCGGTCTAGAGCCTAAGCCTAGAGTTAAAATGTTATACATGCACCTACAGTATAACGAGACGCACGTATCATCCCACAGCTGGGCGCAAAAGCCTCCCCCCATGTTTTTCATGCACACAATTTTTATAATTTTTTTATCAATGATAATTAAATCAGCATATAGTAAATACTAATCATAAAGGAAAGTAATAATTCATCTTTATGAATAATAATAATGTCTGACGACGTTAAACATGATAATAATGTATTCAACGAAAAAGAAAAAAGCGTGCTTGCGTATATTATTATTCATTCATCAATTTAAATAAGAATAGTCTGATTTGAATAACAATGACTCCAATACTTCTCACATTCAACTGTATAAAAAAATCAAGATTTCAGAGAAAAATAAGTGTTGTAGAAATTAAATACAGCAAGTACAAAATGTCGCAGTATTTTTTAAAATTCGTACATAGGTATGTGTGTATTCGCGTCATACCATTTCATTTTATTTATAAGCAGTGACAGCCTAGTGGTATGACCGTTGGACTGCCAAATCAAAGGTCGGTACAAAACCTAGGCACGCACCTCTGACTTTTCGTATTCTTATGCGTTTTGAAATCAATTATCACTTGCTAAAACTGTGAAGGAAAACATTGTGAGTAAACCAGTACACCTGAGAGATTTTTCAACGGTGTGTAAACTGTAAAGCCATGTTGACGGGCGGTTTAAACTCTGACACCAAGTTGTTCATCAACCATACGATAAAGAAAGAAAGATTATATTTGCGACGTATCGACTAGTTGCATCAGCCGTGGTTACGTGGCGACCGGACTTAACATTAACAAAGGTATAACGGTTAACGGTTTATTTACTTAATGTAAATAAATAAATAACGCTATTATTACACATTTAAAAACAGTTAAATCATGTATTCTAGTCGTGACGCGAAATATTATGTTAAGATTGAATTATATCAATCTCAAGAATCGTTCAAAAAATCAAGAAATCGTCACAAGAAAAGTTAAATGTTTTTATAAATATTTAATATTTTAACCTTCTATTAGATACACTGACAACATAATGACCACGGCCCTCAGTAATGAGGAAACCGACGCAAAGAGAGAGAGAGAAAGAGATACACTAGTTACTCCGCAAACTGATATATTTACAATCTTGCTAGCTGAGTAAAGTCATACTCAAAACTCAAATATTTATTGCATTTGGTGGTAAGTTAAAAAGTCATATGATTACGTTAGGGATAGCGATGCTGTTACAACAAAAAAAAACAAATTTCATGAATACAAAGACATTTTAGATTGGAATATTAAATCTCTAAAGTAAATTGAATAAGCTCCCCCTGATTCAAAGTTAAGCTGTTACCCACCACAGTTAGACACTAACCGCGTTACAAACTTTTCGAATTAAACAAGAGTTTCTTGCTAACCAAATAATTTAAGAAGTGGTAAAGTAAAAGGAGGATATTTAATTTAAGACAGACTTTTGGTGAAACGGCGCCTTGAAAGGCCCAATCAGGCTGTCGATGTGGTCGTGACAGAACGCTAATAAGATTTTTTAAGGGTTGCCAACAGATTAACTTCTAAATTATTCTTGTTAGATTTAAGTAAGTATATAGTCCAGTAGTGGTCAAAATTCGACAGTTTTCATTAAATACATGTAAAAATAAAAAAAAAGCCTTAATTTATGTATTGTATAATTATGCTTCAGATGAATTGCCGAATCAGATGTTTTACAAAACCGGTAATTGTGTTACAAAACCGTTGTTTTACAAAACCGTTACTTATTTTACAAAAACGTTAATTGTTTTACAAAACAGCTCCTTTATGTAAAACAGCTATATTACAGCTTTGTGCACTCTTTCACCATATAAACTTAAATCCCACACTCATTTGTGCAAGCAATATTTTTAAAAAGGGTTGGAAAGGTTTCTCTTCACGTAGAAGATTTAATATGATGATTGGATGTAGTAAACGTTCAAATGAACGGTTCAACCAATTTCTGCCAAGTTGCTTCTTATTACATTCGTGGGTAGTAACGTAGGTGGTATGTTCACAGTTTATATCTGTTGTGCAAATAGTACAAAGTTCTTAGAAAATAATTTTATGATTGAGCACGAGAGGTGAGATTTCGTTCGGAAACCATTAGAAGCAACAAGGAGTCAAGAAATAGTCGTTATATAATAAATGGCTTATACTCAAAGATTTTGGACTTATACTTATTAATTTAAGAATATCTTCTTAAAACTACAGACGTGATGTAATGTTATATTTAATATTTAACTCTATTTTAAATAATAAATGGTAAGGGAATTTCTTTTCTGAAGTTAATTTCAATAGAGAAAATCATTTTCCACAAATCCATTCACTATATTTGATGAACTCATAGCGTTCTCTTATTCGGCAGCAGCTGCTAATGACACATCAATGACTTTCACAATAAACGCAAAAGGGACTTGATATGATTGACAAATGATCAATAAACTTTACTGGACTATAAAATTGGAGTCGACTTGGATAAAAGCCGTTTAGATTTACGATCCTTCAAATTACTCTGACTCGACTCGCTGAGTTGTAAGGACAAACATGTAAAGTTGCGCACCATCGACTTTGATGGAATTTGAAAGCTGTTATCGAAAGAGATGAGATCGCGTCATGGGAAGCAACCATGGCGAAATGATGAATAGATTTGAGAGACTAGAGAGAATAATATCTAAAGTTAACTCGTCAAGGAGATCAATCAAATGGAATTTATATCTATAATATTACAACCTTATTTATCGGGCAAGCTTGCTTAGTAAAAGATGATAGACTAACAATATTTCAGTTTTTTCACTACACCAAATTCCCTTGATTGTTTTTTTTTATTGCTAAAATATTGTTTAAGAGTAGCAGTTTATTTATAAAAATATTGTTGTTGACTTTATTTTTTTTTTTAACAATCTCTTGCTAAATTTATTTCGTTGAACTTAATTGTCAGTCTACATCTATGATATAAAATACTCAACATAATAATTTATCATTTTTATTTTTATTTGTTTTAGTATCATAGTGAGGTTCTTTATTTTCTAAACAAATAAAGTCAATATAACTGTCGAAAAGGCCAGCCCGCTTGGATAATGCCATTTTTGCTGCCAATTACCAAAGCTCTTTTTAAAGCTACAATAAGGAGATTTATTACATTACTTATTATTTTAAATATTCTAACGAATAAAAGTTCAATGAAGGCAATGAACAGTAAATGAAAATAATTTGCTCATTCAATTCAGTGTGATGTTCTTTTGAATACATATATTAAACGTAAAACACCCTGCTAAACGTAAAACATTCACGAGTCGAGAACTTTTCAAAGTATTTTATGGAGCAATGAAAATTTAATCTGGAAGTGGCAGCGCGGGCATAATGAGCGACGGTGGATCGCAATTATAGGCAGAAACGTGTTCCGACCTTCGCTCCGTATACAATTTAGTTATAACATTCTCACTATAGGAATCGCAGGGTTGGTGTTGGTTTCGAGGAGTAAAGCGAGTCTACCATTAATTAGTTGCGCTTTTGTGGACGATGACTCTCTATATTTTGAATATTGCCTTTATGTTTTTTGGTAGGTACTAGCTCAAAATATGTTTATTTTTGTAAAGCACATAATTATTTGTTTTATTTAATTATTATTTTTTTTGTATTTTTGCAACTAATATACCTATGAATTGTTATTCTTGTGACAACAATACTAGACAATTACAGCACAATAATAAGTCGAGTCGTTACTCACTCACTATTACTCATAATTGACTTAGCTGGGACAGAAATTATCCTTCCAAAAGACTTAAGTAGCTTTTAGATTTAAGCTAAATTTACTACCTATTCATAAAATGCCAGTATAAATGTTCTAGAACCATTAATACGATTAGAATAAGGGATATAAAGCTTTACCTTTTTCAGAAAGCGGCAAAAATAACGTAAATACACATCAATTTCCAAATTCAATGAAAATGCTTTCAGAATCTTTGAAACACGAAACGTACGTAGTTCGCAGGGTACAGATAAAATCTAAATATTTTTGGGGCGAAGCAATTTTTTTGTTAAAGGACAAGGTCAAGGATTCGGCGAAAAGAAACATCAAGGTGTGATACTCCGTCGTTTAAAAGATAGGGACCGTATTCGATGGGCCATAAATACCGAGCTTAGGCAGGTGACTTGCGAATGAGTACTTTCATCAACCCTAGAGGATGAAAAGTGGCACAGTAAGATGATACTCCGAGGCCGTAATGACAGCAAGATACTTAAGATTCATATTTACGATCATTCTGTGAGGGTTCATCAGAGTATTGTTAAGCCGAAGAGTGTGATTCATACAATACTTAGGTGATACTCTAAGGCTTTTAACAAGCTTTCATAAAAGCGTAAAGTAAGCATAGTAGAATGTCATAGATCATCAAGGTTAGATATTTTATATGGAGTTTATGAAAAGTTACCTAGGACCAGGCTCTTTTGCGAAAGTATGCGCAATTACACATGGACAATTTCGTCGTGATGTGATAAGAATTATTTTCGAATATTTTTTTATACGTAATTAACGCTTAATCAGGTATTGCGAAGATTTCTATTAACCAAACAAAAGCTCTAGTTTTTATTAGTCTTCTAAGATTGTTAACTTTTAACCTACCTGGAAGGAGGTAACAGCCAGCTGTGAGAGTCCATCGACGTAAGGTCCCAACACGGCATGTTCGCGCACGCGCAATGACCGCCGCGTCGTTTCAGGATCTAATAGGTCGTGAACTCGTTCGTTGTATATTTCCATGTACGATACTTCCACCTGAGAGAAGGAATAATAATGATAAATAATGCATTTTATGTAAAACAGTCATACAATTTTTAAAACTATTATGAATTACACCTGCAAAGGATTATTAGCCCCAAATCGAGGAACTAACTATATCTTAGAGGTCGATAAGTAATCCTTTTATAAGCTTACTCGTGTGTACCAATAGAAACGTTCTATGAATAGGTAACTCGAGATTGGTAAAATTTAGAGCAGGGACGATGTTTTTATTGATAATTGGCTACAGATTTAATTGCTATCCCATCGCCAATCGTGTGATCAAGATAGCTAGCTGATCTTAGTTACAAATAAATAAATTAGATTTTCGTTAGCAACCTCTAACAAGATCATCAACAGAAGCGTTGAGGTACACTGACACGGATATAGCTTTGATCAACATAGCAATTATGTTTCATATTCTCCATTAAGCATAGAGGTTGATTGCTGGCCCATCACCTGTGAACGTTATATTGCGTTTCTCTTAGGTGACCCGTTCAAGTTAATTGAGAAGGCTAATAAGTGTAATGATTCTACACAGTGGGCATGGCAATTTTTTTCTATAGGCGATATTTTGAACCCTCATAACTACCGGTCTAGATTTTCTGATTTTTTTCTAGTACCCTACCTTATTGTGAAGAAAATCTATCGTCAATAAAATTATTGCAGCAGGCGACATGATAGATCGTCTGATAAATGTTTCTCAGTTTTAAATGGCATACCAGTAGTGAAGGATGGATTTTGTAAGAGGCATACCAAGGCATTTGTAAGAAGCCAAGCTGAGAAAGACTAAGACAGACAATAAATACTACCGACTAGGACATTATAGTCGGTAGGAATCTAGTTGAATGAAGCCTTCGCCACTGTGGCATACTATAATAACAGACTAGCAAATTATATAAAAGAAAAGAAACGTACCTTGTAAGTAAGAGCCGGTGGTGATTGCTGTATCTTGATCCTTTCGAATAAAGCGTCACATAGTCGAGGAATGATGCCACCTTCGTCAGCTCCCGGGGAGCCCATCATCGTGTAGGATTTCCCTGAACCTGTAGAAGAAAATAATATGATCATTATCACGAATTTATGTACTTTTTCTTGTAGTTACTATACCGCTTCACAAGTAACGATAAAGACTGAATTCCTTTAATTAAGTTAACAATTTCTTATTAATTTATCAGGTTGTTAGAGTAACTTTTTAGCTATGAGTTACCTTAATATTATTTAGGATATCTTACGTCTATTTTGAAATAATTACGTGAGTTTTTGTCTTAATTACGTGGTGACGTAATTCAGATTTTTTAGTTACCTTCATAAAATTTACCCTAAATCATTACGATTTAACTGTGCAAATTGATCTGATTATATCCATTTTGTAGGATATAATAAATTAGTACAAATTTTCTGGTTTAAATATTTAATGAGTTTGCGCAGATAGGTTTGCACAGTTAAATTGAATAGATTCATAGCTTTGTATTAATTTTGTATATTTTAAAAGATATGACAAGGAAAAAGGAAGGTTTTAGTGATTTATTACACCGTTTTATATTTATAGCCACATTTCCTTCTGGTACTTCGTAGCGCATGAACGCAAGGGGACTAATATATTACGCGACAGTATATATTATGACGTGTAGAAAATTGTTGTTCTATTTAGCATCCTAACCTATAAACAACATAAATAATACCCATGGGTCCAGACTTAGCTGAAGTTTATATTATTTCATTTATTTGCAAAATATGTGAGAAAATACTCGTGAAGCTGAAATTACAGAATCCGCTTCGTCCACTCAAACCGAACAGCTTTTGCTACCTGGACTTGAGTGCGTTTTTTTTGTAAATAAATATATGCGACACTGTATGAAACTGTATGAAATTGAATTTATAAATATTTGTTTTTGCACTTAGATAACTAAGGGCCGATTTCACCACTGACAGTAAACGCGATCAATTCAAGTTAAACTCGGTTAAAGCGTTTAACTGAGGTCAGAACTGTAAGTTGCGTAGGGCTGAATTTAGTTATATTAAAATCGGTTTTAAAAGTGAATGGTGAAATTGGGCCTTAGTACCTAAGTACCTAATTAAATAATCGCTCAGAAAATAAAATAAAACTATTGTCCAATAACTTTTTTCACTACAAGTATTTCACAACAAGGTTTCTACTGTCGGGTGTTAATCATGCTTGCTCAATGGCAACTGAAAATTTATGTTGAACGACATCAATACGGACAGTCAGATTTATATCTGTCACGAGCACAAACATGTAAACACTTTTAACAAACGTAAGTACCGATAAAATATCTCTAGCGTGTATAAATTAAGAAAATTTGGTATGTAACACAGATAGAAGAACCATCTCTTCTACATTAATAAGTCTATATTATTCAAGATAAATATACTATAACTATAATACATAACATCTCAAAAATAATACTACTAATAAGTAATATAAATTACAGATTGATAACATTTCCAATGTAACTACCATTTCGCTTTTGTTATCGTAGATTTGTCTAACTTGATCAAGTATTTCAGCCTTTATTGCTTCAATTTAGAGAACAATGGATTCTAGAAATGATTTCATGTTTAAACCAATAACAGACAAACTGATAAATTGTTTACGGAGACTAGTTTAACAAGAAACTATTGTTCTAACAATCCTCTAGGATTGTGTTTAAATGTAGTTTGTTACTAAGTCTACCATTTTATGTAATTGATACAGTACTTGGGTCCACAACCATTTTCCAGCCATATTTTTAGAAAGTATTTTTTTAATTATATACTTTGTGGAAGTCAAACAATTTAGAGCAGTGTAAAAACAAAAATCATTAGAGATGTACTCTAAATCATCATCATCATCAGCCAGTCCACTGCTAAACATACTGCCTCTCCCAATGCGCGCCACTTTTATGCGCATTGAGTTGGCGATCGCAGCAGCAGATGATTGCAAAAGGATGCTGCTACCCATCTTCCAGATATTTCCCTTTGTCGCTTTATTCTTAGGCCGGAAACCACAAGGCACTATAAATACATAATAGTAATTCAAATAGAACAGAATATAAATAATTTAAAGTATATAGCGTGAAAATTACTAAATATAAACTATTCAAGCTAAAAGCCTACTTTTATTGGTTTATCACATCGGAATTTTATTTCTATTTCAGCTTGTTTCTTTCTTTTCTTGTATCTGTGATCGTAGAGATCACTGTGTTGCGAACTAGTTCTGCAGTACAAGATTAAAACTTTCCGTACCGATATCAACAGTGTATTAACTTGCTTACAAATAACGAATGTCATAACTTTCGCAATACACTAAAGTTTCACGAAACATAAGTCTTCATGGGGATAGAGACGAATCAAGGCGGTGTGAGCAACTGACTTGTCAGTAATTTCGAAATATTAGTTTCGTTCACAGTAATCATCAGAGTTTTTCGGCTTGAAAATTATTTATTTTGGACCCTGTGGGATTTTGCGGGAATCCTTTCTTACTGAGCGAGCGAGTAGCTACAAAAAAAAAGATAAAAAAAAAAAAACAGAAAAATAATATCAAAACATTTTTTTGAGTTCGTTGTTTAGCTAGGAGCTCTTTAGTTATTATAATTATTAGTAATGATAGGTAACCAGTTTCGATTCCAGTTTGACAATTTCGTGGAACCCTTTGCATTCCACGCCCGTATTCGGGTCAAGGTTTGGCCCGAAAAGCCATGGTCTTATTACATAATTTAAGGATTGGTTAATAATTACAAATTCTGATATAAAAGATCGGGCTTCGTCAACTTTGTTTAAGTGTCTAAGATAAAACTAAAACTCTAGTTACACTAAAAGCTGATTGATACTGTGTCCATGTACCATCTGTGGTCAGTTGACAAAATACCTAGGTTTATTATAAACAAGGATATAAGCCTTATACTTAAATATATAACAAAAAGAAAATGTATCAGTTCGTGACCCTACAGGTTTTCTTTCTCACGCAATGTCAAGAAACACTCTATATTTCATAGTCTATGACAGCGAAATATGAAACTTTGATGCCTACAACGCTACTACCTATGTTACTTTCTGCACCCGTAGCTTGATACGAGAGTTTTTCAGACACATATGATATGATACAAGGAAAAGTTTACGAAGTATTCACGTCCTTTACCGTCTGTTGATAAAATGAAAAGATCTATTATAGCACATGTTTTATGTTGGCGCAAAAGTGTCTGATGCGAATACAACAAATGAAACGGAAATTACTTAATAAGATAAAATGTACGTTAAATATCTACGTGGTATTTCGGATATTAAATGGATCGGAAATGGATGTAAAGAACTCGTTTCAAGTATTCTACAAGAGATTATTAAGTTTCATCTCACTGAAGTAGCTGCTCTCGATACCTTATTTGATTTTATGGTATGATTAAAACCTGAAATTGTAATCAGTTAAATTGTAATTTTAAATCTTCTTCTTATCGTGTGGTTGATGAATAACCTGGTGTCGGAGTTTAAACCGCCCGTAGGCCTCTGACATGGCTTTACATACCATGGAAAAATCTCTCAGGTGTGCTGGTTTCATCACGATGTTTTCCCTAAATACGCACCTAATACCTTAATACGCACATAACATACGAAAAGTCAGAAGTGCGCCTTGGCATCAAACTCGAGACTTGTCAGTCGACGGTTATACTACTAGGCTATCAATTTTAAATAGTTATAAGCTTTTATATATGGATATCAAGCTAGAGCTACGGTAAACATAGTGAATTACAAAAGAAATCCTGAATAACAGTGGCCTCAGGGGGTTTGCTAAAACTTGCTTATGTAGCGTCGGCCGCCATCAGCTCTTATAAAGAAATTACGCGGCACGCGAATTGCACACGCAATGCTTTATCACATAAAATGAATATAACTTATATGTACTCTGACTTAATACTAAAACTTAGTCTTATAACATTTCAAAATTTGTAACAGTGCAAAATAACCTTCATATAAGTTATATTAAAGTTCCTTATTGCAAAAATGTTGCTTAAAATTAAAAGCGGTACGAATAAACAGCGGAAGAAGTAATTTAATGCATTTTTCTTTTACAAATCGCGTTGGAAATGAGCAGCAAATTACGTGATAATTAAGTGCTCGTTATGAAACCTCATTAAGCGTAGACTCACATTATGTGTCCTCCGAATAAGAATATTTAGCTTCTTTTATGGGGTATACATTTTGACAAAAAGAAAGGTTCTTACCTATTTAAAAAGAGCTTGGTTATTTAATTATTGATTGTGTAACCAATTAGCAATCTCTCAGCTTTTGTATTTGTGTCAAAAAAAAATGTTATAGTTCATCAAATTGTTTTTGATTAGTTGGATTTGCTTCTGCCTAGAATAGTAGAATAGAACAAACAAAATTGAATTATACCCGTAGGGAAGGGTAGGGCGGGGTAGAGTAGTGTAGTGTAGTCTAGAATAGGGTAGGCTAATCACGGGTACAAAGTCGCGCGGGGCAGCTACTTTAAAAATAAAACATGCTGGGCAATAAAATACCATCAATATTTTAGGAAGAAAAAAGAATTGCAAGGTGTTGAAAATTTATGTAGAAATACTGTCAACATAAATTCTCAACACACAGATCAAGAACCGGCCTCTTAAGATAAAGATGGAATATTCCAAACGCGTCGAATACGTGCAAACAGAAAGAAGGAAGGATATTATTTTGATATTATGTACAAACTCATATTAACCAGACAGGTTTAGTTATAAAAGTGAAGGTTTTGCTATTAATAAGCCACCTTCGCATTACAAGTTTCTTAGAAAAGTGAAGCTTCCATCGATCAACTTCATACAACCTTATTATAGCATTAGCTTTTCTTAGAAAGAATAATGTCACAAAATATAAATGATAGGCAAATGAAAAAATTCAATATATACGAAGGGTAACAAAACATGCTTTCTCTTGTACAAGTAAATTAATCAAAACAACGAATGAAAAATATATTGCGTTACAATGTTTTCTCCCCGCCCTAAAATTCGTACAAATAAATCAGAGCAGCAACAAAAGGACGAAACACCATGGATTATGGTCGCATGAAACATTGGCCCTACATACAAGTAAATCTTTCCGACCTCCACGGGACGCTCGCCATGGGAATGTCAACTTTTATTAGAGCATATACTCATATGCTTCGGAAGCGATTTCACTCGAAAAATGTGTGGGCGACCGACGGAATTTATTGGTAAGCTGAATTATATTTTATTTTTATTAAATATGGCCTAGTTGGATTTTTCTATTCAATAAGTTGGAAGCTAATTTCGTCAAAGCATTTATACCAGTCAGTGTTAACGGGCTAGTCATTGTAGTAAGCTAGTAACTAACTACTAATAATAAAAAATAAACACGTAATTAATAGTATCCAACCCACAAGAACCTTTTCTTATTACTAAGCGTAAAAATAAGAAATGATTTTGGTTTCCCTTTCATACTCTTCCTTATTTCTAGCTACACACATTCATAATCATACACATTAGATATTATTAAGGTCTATGCTATAATTTTTGTTAGTGGAGCGAGCTTGCCGTTTATTAAAACTTATTAAGAGGTCTAATGGACCTTGAAACTACTCTTCAGGAAAGCAATTAAACTCAATACAGCTGTCGTGTACAAATAACCGCAGCAATCCGACCACTTCTCTCCAAATCAATATTTGGTATTATTCATCAGTTGCCAATTTAGTAGGCCGTGTCGATTGAATTATAATTTGGCTGGTGTGGTGGTGTCGCATATAGATATTAATTAAATTGTCACGTGTTCCATTTCGGTTTGAATACGAAATCGGAGACGTGTTTCAATTTAGGCGACTCTATTAAATAGGTTTTCTTTTTAATAAATATACATATAGGCGATGACATCGTTAGGTGTAGCAAAATGGTGATAATAGAATAATAATTATTCTATTTTAAGTCATATGATAAAATATATGAAATACTAATTATGTTTAATACTGAAAGCACAACGAGCACGTGTCGTATCCTTATTAAACCAATTTGATGTCATATTTGCACGATTCATTCAGTACTGTGGCTGTGCTATTACTAATTGAGTTGGCACTACTCAAAAGTTGGCGCTTTAGATTGAAGTGCAAATTAAAGTTTAATTAAATGTGAACTAACAAATAAGCGTTTATTAACAATTCAAATATTGATCTATATATTTTTCTCTTGTATAAAAAAATATATTTACAGTTCCATATTCTACTTTCTATAAAAATGTAAAGAAATATGAAATGTTAGCCGAAACAAAACTGCAATCGTGACTGTGCTACAGCAAGGGGGATGATCAACCCCTTTGGCTGACGTCCAACAGCCGAATGTGGCTCGTCAGCGTCATTCCGAGCACAATCATTTATCAAAACCACTCTCGGATTAAAAATTGGTAGACGAAAACCATCTTTAATTTTTGTCTTAAAGGAAATGTGCCATAAGTAAAATAACAATTTTTCATAGTAGTAAATGGGTTGCGGAACACCTGTGCGCTCTCTGCAAAGCTATTATAATAAACTAAAAAATAAGGTTTTGCAGGTCAACAAGAAATTTTACAGACTTTAAGAATATTACCAGTTTTCTTATTTTCACCTTTCCATGCGATACAACTTATTTTTTTATAGAAAAAAGATGCAAACGAACAGGCGGGTCCCCTGATGGTAAGCGATCACCGCCGCCCATAAACATCAGAAGCATTACAGATGCGTTGCCGGCCTTTGAGGGGGATTGGGCCTCCGGTTGTTTTCACTGACCGTAAGAAACACAATAGTACGAACTATTATTTCACGCCGATATTCTGGGAGAGGATTGTACTTAGGCAATTTGTTAAGTACCTATTTTTGACGACTGTCATTATTTCTGACTGTCTATTATCTTTTTACAATAAGTTTAAAACAATTTATAATTATCACATAACTTGATGAAGAATCAAATAAGCCATGGGACGAACCTTTGACTTGACACACTTGAACAGGATATTACAGAATGCATGAAACTTTTTATTTACCGTTTCCCATGGGAGAACGCCACATGTCGTACGATCTAATTCTATCCTTTCTCACATCAATCAGAAATATGTTGCAACTATAATGGACTCACAAGGCATGGTATCATTAAAGCAATCACTTTATTTAACATCTGGTACTGGGCATTCTTGAGATATTCCGAAACTAAAAGTATTATAGCAGGTTTTTTTAAACGGTTTTACTTAGCTTGCCCTGTTTATTATTTGGTTCAAATTTAGTAATCGATATTTCACCCCCTTCCTGTTGACAGATTGATCTGATATTTGGTATTCAGCTTTAGTTCTGATGACAAAACAGTTTTACGTAAAAAAAAAATTTACTTAGGTATATTGTTGAAAATTCAATGTTTATGAGGCTAATATCTCACTTGCATGTCTGTCTCTGTTGTTACGAACAGTTTGAAAAGCAACTATAAGCAGTCTAACATCCATAAAGCGATAAATTACTAAGCAAATACCTAAATGAGTTCCCTAAAGCGCGAATTATCAGGATCCTTGAAAGTTTAAGTAACTTCGCAACTACAGCGAAATTTCATTTCAGTTTCAACTACTTGAGGCATATACCTCGGTGTTCCTGCACTTGAGCATGCTTGAAAATGTGTAATCTTAGGTGAGAGCGTACATACAACGATTTTAGTCGCTGTGTAGGAACTGTTACCAACACATTCTACACGTCAACCCTACCATCGTAAAATAAGTGTATGAGTAGCGTGTGGTATCGATCAATAGTTGAGACCTGTAACTCGACAATTAACGAACGCAAACATCGACAGTTAAAACTTCGCTTCTATGAGATGATTCAGGCATAAACGATAAGCGGGTATATTTTTTTATTATTGCAGGTTATTCTAATTTTTAATGACTTTCAAAAAAGGTTAAAATGTGCTAAGTACTAAGGACAGACATCTTTGGGAAGGGCAAACAAAGTCCCTATGAAATATTTTTATGTTGACAAGTGCCAGATACCGGAAAATTTACAGTTGCTAGCATATTTCCCCAAAAAATTCTACCCCTTCGTTTTTATGTTATTCTCAAAAATGTAATAATGATAACCGGTAAGACAGTTTCACAAATGCTTCGCAGGTGTCTTTAAAGAATGCCCTTTCATCTGTGAAGTAAAATCTTTCCGTGTGGACGAACGTCAAAAGCGAGGGAAATGGGCACGACCGACGATTTCAATCTTGTACAATACAAATAACGACGCAGATAAATACTTTCAATTACTATTGTGTATACTGTATAGGTTCTCAAACTTTTTTTAACCCTTTTGGAACAAGAAATATTTGACAGAGCCATCAAAAGAATAATCAAAAAATAGTTGTATGTGTATTCTTTATCAATAATCATATTCATGGACGTACCAAGTATATTGGAACACTTTCAGTATGACTGCTGCATATCTACATCTCCTGCGTAGATGCGCTATGTCTTAAAATACAATTTTTGTGAGGCACGTAAACATACGTGTATGTACATTGTACACCCCTGTGTACGTACAAGACCTATTTACAATAGTGGACTACTTTACATGTACCAGAGATTTTATAATAACACTGATCTACGGCAGATATGTAACTTTATATTATTTTTAATCTAACGTTTAAAAAGTACACGTGACATTTAATTTTCTCAGCCCGCTGTCATTCTGGTATTGACAATTTGGGAATATACAATTTCCCCTGTGTTATCCCATGTTAACTATTCTAAAAGTCACAACATCGCTTTTAGTTTATATTTGAGTCCCTACATCGTCACGGCTCTGGCACGAGTTTTAGGTCACCCGGACGCGGCACCTGCACCGTACTTTTTGTTTTTATTCCGCTCCTATTTGTTACGTATGTGCAGCCAGGTAAGTGCTCCCTCCCACGTACAATAATTAAGGAGTGCTCTTGTCGTTGTAGGTTTTAGAAAAGTAAAGATTTTTGCTACAACGTTATTTTACGAGATCACGAAGAACCTGTGTATTTTATTTTATGTATGAAAGTAGAAATAAAACTATTTTTCTAAATTCCAAGAGAATAGATTTAATGTCTTGAATAAAACTTTGGTACTACATCCAGAATTCAAGGATCATACTTTATGCAAAAAGGCATAAAATTGTTTACTCTAAAATTTATGAGACTAGACCGAGGATTCAAATGTAAAATACATAGACATCTAAGGATAAGTTAACAACCTCGTAAATAAGCATAAGTCAAGAATCCTTAGCTTATGTTTTATGCGAAAAGACATAAAATTGAACAATATTCGTTCACGAAGCGTCATCCAACCACCGCAATGCCTCTCATTTTCTTTTTTTCAGTGTTAGTATCGAAAGTTGTATTAAACGTAGTTTCTTAACGCAACACCGCGTTTGCTACGGCGTAGCAAGTGCGTAGCAGGTAGACTACGAGAGTAAATTACTAGTAAAACAGCGAGACCTACCTACAGTGAAAATTGGGGTAGGTACAATATTTCGAGTAACAATATAAATTTTAGATGAAAATTTATGTGTGAAGTTGAGCAATAAGCCGAGCTTGAAAGGAACTTCTCCGGCCAAGTTTCAGTGCTACGCCAATACAGGGTCCCTTGCAAATTCACAGCGCTTAACTTCCCGCTAGTATTTGCAATGCTAAATATTGAAGTAAATACATGTATTAAGTGAAGTTAATTTATAAATGTAATAGCC
Source organism: Protodeltote pygarga (assembly GCA_936450705.2). NCBI lineage: Eukaryota > Metazoa > Arthropoda > Insecta > Lepidoptera > Noctuidae > Protodeltote > Protodeltote pygarga. The sequence continues at coordinate 3,672,546 of OW388249.2, read as the reverse complement.
AAACATTTCTTACCTCTCGTACAAATACTGTATCAAAACTAAAAAAAAAAATTATCACTTTTTAAACTCGAACTCAATTATTTATTGCGTTGAGTAGAAAAACGATTGATAAGATCATCTAACAGCAAATTTGACAGTTATTTTAATGGAAATTCAAAAATATAAATAAAATAATTATTTTATAAAATGTAGAAACATAATTTAGTAAAAAGCCGTTTGTTATTAAATTCTCAAGTTAGCTATTACTTAACCGGGCTTATTGCTCTCTTGTTGGTTGTCGGGTTATTTGCGGCCCACGAAGCATGTAAAGCTCGCGTATTAACGTCATGTTGATAAAGCAAGTTAATTAAACACAAGGTTACCCTGTAGAACATTATTATATTTCATAGCTTCATCTTCATGCTTCAGATACAATTAACCATTATAGTAAAAACTTTTAATCAAAACAAAATTAAAACCATTGTTACTACTAAGCTTCTAATAAAAATTTTCATATTGGTATCGGTGCCAAAACAACTGGAACCCAGCTTTTAATTAAAAGGGGGAGAGGTCAACCTCTTCCCCCATTTTCGGAAGTAAGGAATAACACATATTTAAACCATTTATTTGCTACACACAATTAGAACATTAATTGTGATTATAATTAGAACATATTCTAAACAAAGCTAAATTACTTGTCACGAGTTCTGCATCTCCGGAATTCATCATTAGATCATGACATATTTATATGGGGCTAACCTGAAAACAAACCCAATTGAATAAGAAAATGATCTTCAAAATTAATAAAAAAAGAAGAAACGCGCAAACGCATTCTTTTTAAATGATAACCTTCTTCATTTTGAAGTCTATAAAAAAGACATTATCATATTAGTAATTCAACAGCTTCTAAACAGCTTTTAAAACATTATTATGATTAAGATCATGTAAATGACGAAGAGACGACATCTTATCCTACTTTAGCCTGTAAACGTGACGAAAGTATATTTTACCGATAAACAAAAACGGAGCATACAAGAATCCCACTTAATATCCTAGTTGACACAAGACAAGAGTGACGACGACGTAAACACACAAGTTATCGTAAAAAGGCGTTTATTACGCCTCACGTGACTGGCTTAAACGTATCAAAGTAGAAACGAACACTTATATAAAAGGTATGAAAGGGCATTAGGAAAATAGAAGCAGGCACGTTTGGGATATCTGTCTTTTGACACGATAAATATTTGGGACTGGGGGTTTTCATGAAAACCTTACTATTAAAAATTGTAGAGTCTATGAGGTTACTTTGACCATTTTTGAGCAATGGTGAGAAGCTTAGAAAAAATTATAAATTTACATGTTTCGCTCATTAAACAGTATTACGCCACTATCTCGTCTGTGAAATTGTCTGCGGGACGATCATTCTCATAAATTAAAATATATTGTTCATTAACCGAGATCAATTATAGAGCCCGAATAGCATCGCACGTATTTTCAAGCATGTAGGAACCCTTAAAAGCTAAATTGACACATTTACAAATCCTTAGCGCATGTAGTACCTTCATAAAAACTTGGGAAAAAAATAAGTTGGTAGGATTATATCTATAAGTTGAGCCTAGAACATAACCAACCCTTTTTTTAAGTGGCATTATTTAAATTATTTAAAAATCTCTCAAAAGGACATTTAGTGCATTACTAACATAATTATTTATCACAAAAAAAAGCTTTTTACTACGTAAATCGACAGGAAGTCCCCATTAAGATGTTATTCACATAAAGAAAGCTTGTAACAAACAAACACATTACTAACAACATCAAGGTCTATGCAAACAACATTTTAATACGTTTCTTATTCAAATGGAATATTTAAGTACTGTTGTTAAAACTACGTTAAATTCTTGGATGATGAGTTATACTCTTTCTTACGACATTTGAATAAAATATTTTATACATACTCCGACCTAAAAAAAAAAAACCAACCGTATATAGATCATAATTATACAATTAACTTCTAGACTAAAATACATTTATGTGCACAAAAATATTTGTCCCGTCCAGGGTTCGATCCCGCAACACTTGTTGTGTGCAAAGCATTATCTGCTTAATAAACGTTTAAAACTGTTATTATTATATTTTGATCCTTTTTTGTAAGTGTTGTAAACGAAAGTTTGGAGTTTGTAGTACTGAACTTTACGACTTAAAAAGTTTACGTTTAGTACCTACATTTTAATCCGTAATGATTATCAATTTCAGTTAACTTATTTTTAGTCCACTTAATTAAATCAATATCAAACTAAATAAATTAAATAATCTATTTTTTTTTAAATCTACTGTAACACGACTATTTCAAAATAATAGAAATATTTATTAATTAGTTTTTAAAAATATTTATGAAGGAATGTTTATTATTTCTTTGTAATTTTGGCACATGAACTTGTAATAATTAGGTAATCCATAGAGAGAGATAATACCACTAAAAATCAATGGAACAAGTCATCATATTACCAAAACGTAAATATAATTTATTAATAGACAACTAATTAACTTGGCAGCTGGGAATCTGATAGTATGATTAATTATATACGAGGCTACAAATTCACTGGTTAGAATTATAATTACGTGAACCTTGACAATTTGTACGAATTAATCAACTAACTAGCAAATAAATGAAGAGTAAAGTACCTATTTGATAGTAAAAAAAAAAATATAACTTAAGAAAATTATGATTATAAGTACAACTACATAAATTTGTATGACTACTATGGCAAAACAAAGAGGATCATGTAAATCTGTAACCATTATGTACCTACCTATGTTTACAAATAAAAGTTTTGATTGATTGTCAATTCACATTAAAGATCGTCAAAAGTAGCTTTATATTTCAAGCATTCGCAAACATCTGAGTATAATATTACCCAACATATTAGTCATGCTAATAAACACAACTTCTAAGAAAAACCAAATCAGGTAGCAAGAAAAGGGTACTCAATTAAACATGGTGTAATACAAATACCTAATAAAAGCGTCAATAAACACATAATCCAGTAGAAAAAGCACCTATCAGTATTATTAAGCGTTGGTTTGCGCCAAGGGAGCCGTACGTTACACACACCTCAATATCATGTAAGTGTGGGTCGTAAGGTTCCCCTTGAGGCTCGTAGAGACGCCACAACTCAACATCGGAGGAGATACCCACGACCTTATATATTTTATCTTGTTTTTTAAGAAAATTTAATCAGGCGGAAAATTATGTTAACGGAATTATTACTAGCTTTTACCTACAGATTTGCCTGGGTGGAGGTTGGAATGAGATGAAAAGTAAACTATGTGTGTTAATCCAGGACTTGGCTAGGTTACATCGGAATCCGCTCAACGGTTTACATGTAATTAAGTAGCAAACATCTTCACAAACGTTCAAACTTATAATATTAATAGGAAATAGGATGCATAAAAACTTTAAAAACCTTTAGGCTGGACTTGGTTGAGAGATTTCATCAACAACAGAATATTTATAAATTTTTTTGATTATTGATTTTGTTAGAATGTTGTATGAATCCGTTTTTTAAATACTAAAACACTCCTATAAATATTAAGTAGGTATTTAATATTAAACTAGCATATAGCAATAGCATACAAATAACTGAACGTGTATTGGTATACAGAAAAGCACAACGATATAAATATTACGGTGCCTTCCACAAACTGTAATATATGTAAATAGCACCGAACTCGAAGTGAAATAAGATTACATCGTTACGTGTATTGTACGTACGTGAATGGTTGACGGACGGACCGTTAAATCTATAATTTTATTCGTTATTTGGTCTTACATACACTTTGTTATAAAACTTGGAGAATATCCAATGCGAGTCAATTCGAAATATCGACATGTCCAAAAATATCGTCGGGACCCGTATAACTGAGGTCTCAGGAAGTAATATTCGGGAGTTCCAACCATTATGAATGGCGTTCAGCCAACTTGTGTGCGTATATTACGTCTTACTAACGTAACAATAGTTAAAATATACGCGCAAATAATATTCTGTTGTAGATGCTATATTTTATGTTGCCGTCTCGAGGGTAGAGGAAGTTGAGCATTTCTATGATTTGTATACTTCGTAAATACATTTTTGAAGCATTATTATAAATCAAACATATGAATCGTGAAAAGCTTTTAAATAAATTAAATTGTTTCATAGGATAAACAAGGAAGTAGGACAACAATAGATTATTATAAAAAAAATATTGTCTCACATGTCTTTTCCTAATCTTTCCACTAAAACAATAATACGTAGTATAAATTCATATGCATCTGAAGACAATATTCGTTGTTGCGTTGTAGCTCTCAACGAGTCAACATCCCCTGAGGATCCTGTATTTATTTGTCATTTGTTTTTCCTGTATATTTTTGCGGATTCCCAGGTCAGTGCTCAAGGCACTTCAAAAACAATAACAAACAGCGAAATTCAAACTACAATCATAATTCAAATATGGTAATGTAATATATATTTCCGCAAAATAATGCCCGAATCCATTATTAAGCCATCCAATTTACCGAATCTAAAAACAATACTACAACCAAACCTCAGTACAAACCATCCAATCAAACAAAGACATCCTTTAACACAAATATTTCAGATACAATGGGATATTCGGGAACATACCTATCAGTAACAATACGAGACACTGAATGGCTCGATAAATACTACCGATGCAGTGGGACTGTAAAGCTCAGTGCACACAAATCGTTATTGGAAAATGTTGAAAACCACGGCACAGCGGGCATTATTGTACTACATGCAGTACAGCAGTAACAATTGAGGTTTCCTATACGTTTCACATACACTTTACGGCCGGTACTGTTGTTGAAGTATGCTAATAACTATAATAAAAGCTCGATATGACGACAATAATGTCTCTGGCTTTGTTATGCTAATGTTTTATTTTAATGGGTTTGTTTTTAAATGTCTTGTCTGCTCGCTGCAGTCACAAAACACCGAGAGTAGTTACGTGTTCACAAATATTTTGTTTCAAACCTACGCAAGAATAATCATATCGTAACTTTGGTTTACTACCTAGACTACAAAGATTTTCTATTTAGCTTTTCAACGTTTTGGAACTTTCATCTATAAACCAGCTATAAGCTTTAATAACTTGTGTAGTAAAATATTTGAAAACGGTCCGATTAAGTTGAACACTCAGGCAACAGAAAGTGATTGTCCATAAAATTCAAAAACAAAGAAAAAGCGGAGCAACTCTAGCATTGATTGTATTGCATTGCGTGAATTGATGGGGTGGAACATAAAGGGTGAAGTGACGTATCTGGGACGAGTGAGCCGCCTGGGGCACCGGCTTTTGTTCGCAAACCGACTACGCTAAGCGTTCGTGGAAAACGAAGTACGGCATGTGTTGGAAAATATCTTGCAGGAATATTTTCTGTTTTATGTCGAAATAGTAAAAAAAACCATAATACCTTACGTAGAGAGAATAAGACGTTTAGTCTACATTTACAGATTCTACTTTTGACATCATAGTTTACTATTGACAGATTCTACATAAGACGGATTCTACATTTGACAGATTCTATAAGTATTTGACAGATTCTACATTACAGATTCTATATTTGACAGATTAGACTAAACGAAGATAATTTATATAGCGGGCGTAATCGATTTTTACTTTTAACAAAATAAGTAAGTTCCAGCCCTTTTCTCGATTTCCTGCAAAGAGATTTTTAAACAAAATGGCTTTTGCGGGAGTACTTCACTACGCTAGCAGAACGTTCCACTGAACGGATAGCGGCAGTTTAAACGTTAATTGCCGCGTTATAAGCGGAACAAAAGGTTATGGTTCCTTGGAGAATAAAATTTGGATTAGGGTAAGCTAGTCACAGCAGTTATTAGATTGCCTAATGTTAAGGTTGAGGCTTTAGCTAATTGAAACTTAGGCACTATTCTAATGGATCGTTTAAAACTTTAGAACTAACAATCAAAAACTTGTTTTATCAAAGTAATATAATGCCAGACCGCTTTGATTAAAACCTGATATTGTTTCTGTGAAGTGGTGATAATTTTTTATGTTATGAAAACCACCAAAATAAAAATGTTCTAAGTAATTGTATAGTATTGTATTTGAATAAAAGCAATTTCAGACTCCTTTGACTAGAAAAAAAAAAAAATCTCTATTCAATAAGACTTTGCGACTTTTAAAAAGTGGGTATAACGTTTTCATTTTCATAATCAGAGATATGGGATCAAGAAACCAATTAACACAAATTAATAGGTACATACAGTTTTGATCCTAAATCTTGTCAACATTTTCAATCATCATACCTACAAAGAGATTTGATGAACATCGAATAACCAATTCTGGAATAGGCAACAGTTTGCGACCTAAAAACTGCGCGCTGCGCAAAAGGTATTTTTTCACGAAGGTTGAATATTTTAGCGTCGAAACTAGTGCTGTCTTTTTTTTGAGTTATTACCGTAGAACCTACGCATAAAGTTTTTAAGAATAATCAACAATGGAAAGTTTACGCTTTGCCTACGGTATAGAGTTTTCAGAATTGGAATTTGAATTGAATTGGATTATAGCCATAACTCACTGCGCTGCAATCTGCGACTTAAATTCAAGTTAACCGGACCGTATCCGTCGAGAGTGAAGCCGGTAATTTGACGCCTTGTAAATACGTCCTATGTCAAAGCTAAGTGACAGCCCTGCAATATTAAAGCGTTAAAGTTCAGTTATTGAGTATGAATATTCAAAGTTGGCCTAACGCTGGCCGCCGAAGCTCCCAAACGCATGGTATCCTAGTAATGAAATTTTGAGATGGAATAAATATTTGACATTGGCCGAATGGAATTCGGAAAACATTCTGTGAACGAAATAGGATCCCGGTCAAAGACGATAAGACGACGTTCCAGAACCAAAATGGAAAATAATCCTTTCTTTAGCATAATTATACACAAATACTTTTGAGCATTTAAAATAACAATTAGCAAAATAGTTAAAGTATTTCGAAAACAAGTTTGTTCAACTAACTGCACTTAAGAAGTACAATTGTTTTAGACCATGACGTCATTACGGCGAACACGAAAATGCACTTGCGCAACCTGCAGCCAGTACTTACGTCACTTTGATAGCTGTGATAACGTCTAATACAGTCGATTTACGTATTTCCTTAGTTTTGCATAGCGAAGTGAATCGATGTCGCGGTTTTAGTAGCAATTATTATGAATTAATCAGGGTAAAAATACATAACAACAAACAATAAACATTTAGTAATGCCATTTTAATTGGATTGTTTAGATAATTCAATCAAAATGGCATTACAAAATATCGATAGTGAGACTAATAAAGAAAACAGAAAATTAAGTACTTATATTTTGTTTAATAAAACCTAATGGCGTATATTAATTTATCTTAATTTCTCCTGATGTTCCTAAAATTTCAGCAGAATCCGATCCGTTCCAAATACATGTTTTATTCATGCTACAATAACAACACTAATGCTCAAAAAACATTAGTATCATGTATTTGTTTATTTAAAATTTTATTTAAGTTTATTTATAAATTAAATTAATTAATTATCACTCTCCGTGCCTCGGATAGCACGTTAAGCTGTTGGCCCCGGCTGTCAATTGTGGATCTTAGACAGTCGTTACGGGTAGTCAGAAGAAAGTCTGACAACCAGTTTTACCAAGGGGTATCGTGTAACCCCAGTATCTGGGTTGTGGAGGTCTGATAGGCAGTCGCTCCATGTAAAACACTGGTATTCAGCTGCATCCGGTAAGACTGGAAGCCGACCTCAACATAGTTGGGAAAAGGCTAGGCAGATGATGATTTGTTTATTTAAAAAATATAGTATAAAAACTAAAACCCGACTACTTAAAATCTAAAAACAAGCTTCTTAGATTTGAAATAAAATTCTGTAGTCGGAGGCCACCAAATTACAAAGTATTTACCCTTGGAAAATTATCTAGTACCTATTTACCTATAATACATTAAGGCCTCCGACTACAGAATTTTATTTCAAATCTAAGAAGCTTGTTTTTAGATTTTAAGTAGTCGGGTTTTAGTTTTTATACTATATTTTTTTTCAATGATTTTTAGTGGTAAAGAAACCAATAAAATTCATTTAAATCACAATTTTTTAGAATGTAGTAGTTCTTAAATAGGTAGATTTCTTTAACTGTTAACTTCGGTTCAAACCTTTAGTCAATGTCATGTATTTTTTAAATTAAATTTATTTCAAAGGTGTCGTCCGCGACTTCGAGCTATTAAAACATGGCCTCATATATTTCTTAGAAGTATACATGAAAAGTAGTAAGAAGTACAACTTGGCAAAAAAGAGTCTGGAAAAATTGGGGGCGCCGCTGTCGCACTTTTCACACATCAATTCAAATTACAAGTTATTAAGTGCTTACATATTTCTATGACGAGTTTTTTGTCATTAATTTTAATCAAATGAATCATTTTTATGTTATTTTAGTACTCACAAACGTAGTTATTTAAGATTTTTATTTTTAGTTCCAGCTGTCACCGCCTCAGACTCTTTTTTGCCAAGCTGTATAAGTACACATGAAACCTTTTTTGTGGGATATCATCATAGATAGAGTACATTTACCTAAAGTTCGAGGAAGTAAGTAACGTGGAGTTGATAATACCTGCTCTAAAATCCCGAAATCATAAACATTACAATTAATTCCCGGGAAATAAGAAATTAATTTTATGTATAATTATTTAATAAGAAATTTGAAAAAACTACTGATACGGATGGGATTCGAATCCACGATCTCCGGTGTACCGTGCCGACGCTCTAACCGCTAAGCTACCGTATCCCATCAGAATCAGTCGAAATTTCAAATCTCTTTCTACGCCTTAGGCGTGTGGTAATATCGAACGGAATACATTAATTATCCGACTCAGTGTTCTAAACTTTGCAGTTTTTAGAAGGCACCGATAGATATTACCACCCGCCCTAGGCGTAGAAAGAGATTTGAAATTTCGACTGATTTTGATGGGATACGGTGGCTCAGCGGTTAGAGCGTCGGCACGGTACGTCGGAGATCGTGGGTTCGAATCCCTTCCGTATCAGTTATTTTTCAAATTTCTTATTAAATACTTTATTATATTTAATAAGCAAACATGTGTTAAAACATGTAATAAATTCTCCAAAATATTAATTTTACGTTTTAAATACATATGAACTAAATTATTATAATAAAAAGTCTTTATTATGTTTTTAGACATCGGTAACAGATAACGTAATACTTAAGTAGTTCGGTACTAAAACTGTTAAATTAATGAGTTTTATTTTACATACAAAATTAATTCTAATAAAAACTATAGGTCAAAATCCAGTCCATATTAATAAAATCCCGGGATTTAATTGTTATGTTTACGATTCCGGGATTTTTGAGGAGGTATTTTTAACTCTATGTTACTTACTTCCACAAAACCGCAAACCAACGCCATCTAGTTACGAAAAAGAAATCTCAATTTAATTAACATTATTTTAAAATATAATCATAATTTAATAGGCAGTGATGTGTAGAAACTTTAATTTAATTAGTAAATATTTATTGTTATCACGTTTTCACATTGTATGCAGTGTTATAATCACATATATTTATGATAGTCGTAACGGGTAGTTAGAAGCCTAATATTCTAAGAAGTGGTCCAGAATATATAGATAATATATACATATTCTGAATGTGCTCATCAAGACCTTCCATTTGATATCAAACACGATAAAATTACCTTAACTTTATTTTTTTCGAGCTGACTAATTTATTTTTAAAATCCACCTTATTTGATTTTACGAAATTTCATAAATCCTATAACCCGCAGACCATTAAGACGCATCGATAGACACCTTATTTATTGAATTACAACAAATAGTTTAGGAGCTACGAGGGAACAGATGAACAAACTTACATACATACAAACATACATACATACATACATACATAGACTGCTAAAATCATAACCCTCCTTTTTTTTGTAGTCGGGTAAAAACGGCGCATCAACACGTGACAACACCTGGATTTTAATTACTAACGGCACCAAATAACGTTGTTTAGCAAGTCACCCCGCAGTATTTGACATGCATTTGCGATGTAGCGTATTCGTAATTACCCCCGACCTCTTTCAAGCGAAAACGGCTATTGGCTTTAAAACTCGGAATATATACGAGTTTAAACGTTACAATTTACAATGTATCTCGTTTACAACTAAGAATCTTTGGTAAGTTCAAATTACGAGCCTTTAAGTCATTTAAAACAACAACAGAAGCTAAATTTTAAAACTTTTCAGCTTAAGATGTTTAAGGTTGCCACAAATCTTTCCGCCACGGAACGCAGTATTTTCCGAAGCCTCTCGCTTGGGCAAGTAATAAATGTTTGCGCCCGCGTGCGCTCATCGAGCTATCAGAGTCAATCCACGCAAGCAATCTTCCTCGCTCTTGCAAACGATTTTATGTGTGTCAGAGAGGGATAGAACTGCGGGAAAATGACGTTCTATGGTGGAGGATGTGGGGCAACCCTAAAGCGTTCCATGGATTCCGCCAAGAACTATTTATTACACGATGGAAAAGTATTTTTATGTAGGCTGTAAAGTTTCAAAATATCTTTTAATTATTAAGCTTAATGTTAAATGTTTTAGTCTAGGAGTGACTTGATAAGAAATTGTGGAAATGGTGGATACTTTTAGTCACAATAAACCCAGATAGCAGAGGAAGTCTTACATAGTGCTATCGGACCAATGTTGATTAGTTTAGGGTCCAAGGGATCCCACTAAAAGTGCTAGAGATACCTACACATAATAATATATTTGAAGCAATACATCGAAGTGGAGGCTCATAGGCTCAGAGCAATAAATATAAGGTTATTGGTAAATAAACCAAGCTAAATTAGATAAGAAACAGACAAGTTATTTAAACGAAAACATTATGGAATTGATGCCGTAGATTGGTAGTCGAAATAATACCATAAAACCCAAAAACACATTAAAGCAAAACGAAATCTAAATTTATTACAGAATAGCATGAAGCAAAAATAAAACGTAATTCAGAGATAAACCATCCAATTTAAAGAGGCGCAAACAAAATTAGAAATGTTTAATAAGGTAATACATTCAGATGGAGCTTTACGTAACCCGGGCCCAGCTCAGTAACGAATTGCAATCTTAAAGGAAAACAATGTCATTAACTCTGAAACATCCGAAAAACTGAAGGCTCGATTTGTAAACTCAGAGAACCTTCTTCTTCAGAAAAACATCTGTATACTTACAGAGAAGATGTCATTTGTTAAAAAAACATTTATCTTTTTAATAAACAACAAGTATAATTGACAGGTTTAAAGAGAATACCAAATTAAAATCTTATTTAATCTTATTTTAATAAAAAACACATAATTATTTGCTTTGAATAACTCATCAATCATAAAGGTTAGCTGCAATTTAATCCGGACGAGAGACGGCCTCCAAAATCATGCCAATATTTATTATAGATAGAGATTAATTAAATCATTGCCGGGTCGCCGCTCTCGCTCATCGCTTGCAATGCCAGTCGAACGCCGATCGAACCGCCCATCTCTCAACTGCTGCAATAACGTTATAAAATCAATTTCCCGACTGCTTCTAAGGCTCCCGTCAGAAAATTAGCTAGAAAGCTCCTAAGGATTTTTCAATCTATACTTGGCCTCCTTTTTCTATTTAGCGTGAAATATCTTTCAGTGCGAAAGGTAAGACGTATTTAAGCAGATAGCAGTCTAGTATCACGACACGAGATAATAGTAATCCCTAACTCCAAGCTGAAAATTAGTTTGAATCGAAAAATCTAATTAACTAAAACCCACGGATAAATCGATATTACTTTAATTATGCAAAACGATACTCTATCCTGATATTATATTTGCGTACAGAAGCGTTTTCGTCGAATAATAAATTCACAATATCGAATTTTTCATTTTTGAAGAGATAAAAAAATTGTTCGACCAAACAGAAAATCGAGCAGAACCTTTTATTTAAGATAATATAACTATGTTGTTTGATATAAACGAGGTTTAGCTTGTAACCTACTACAATTTGTAATTTTTTGTCTAATTATTCATTAATAAGAACAATTACTAGAAAAAGCTATCCTTATTCGGTCTTCGTTGAATAAATACTTAATTAAAGAAATTGAAAAACATCAAAGGCTAAGTTTAAATCAGTATTCCCATCCCATCAATTACCATGTACGTTTACAACATTCTACTAACACTTATTCGGTTTAATTACACAATAAATTAAGCAAGTTCATTAGACGAAAACACGAGTTTGTAATTTAGCGAATGGGCGAATACGTGCACGCGGAACTTACGAAAATGTAGAGATATAAATAATCCTTGAGTTAAGTTAGATTTAGGAAGCCTTAATAAAATATTTTTTTTATATCTTAGTAGGTTATGTTTAGGCTATTATGAAAACGATGAATTGGTAAAAAAATTGTACCAAATGAACTAATGAAACAATAAAATACTATTCCTGTACCGAGACTCCAATTACCTTTGCAACAAATCTTTGATCTTTTAAACAGACAGTTTGTAAGCTGGCTTTTCATATAGGCTGACTTTTGTAGGCTGGCTTTAATTTATACGTTTCAAATCGTTTACGATCAAAAATCGATAATGAAGAATATGATATAGTGAGGTGTAAAATTGCTAATTTACCTTCTTACCCAAAATAACCAACACACCTGAGAGCAAAACCAGAGTTAGCAAAATTCCAAAGGTCCATAAATTTACTACTACCTCTATACATCTGACCCAAGAGTCAGCGGGAAATTTCACAGTTGACCTCCTAGGGCTGTCCCAATTAATCTTATTCACACGATTCAGCTACATTTGGCATCGCGCGACCGTTCGCCGCTTCAGGGGCCATTGCTTACGAACAAGACCAGAAGAATATATAGAAGGACCAGCACGGACACGGATGGTCGAGAGGCTAGAAATCTTTCATAGAATAGTGCAAAATGCAATTAGAGAATGTTCAATTTTCTGAACTGCAATAAAGTAGCTACTTTGCACTTAAACGCGAGTTCCTTTTTGATTAATCGTTCATAGAAGTGAGCCTTCTGATTTTATTCTTTGTTACCACATTCGTGAGCTGGAACGCCAGAGGTGATCAATTTGCGGCCGACAAATGTTATTTGTTAGTCTTTCTTTAGCTACATACGAGGCAATTCGATCGGAATGTGACGTAAGTTTATTTGTAACATCATGGAATGCAGTAACGTAGATAAGTTATTAATTCTTTAGATAAAATAATATGAAAGACCTTATCATTCATACTGTCAAACTATTTTGAGTTTAATACAGTACCTTGATATGTTCTACTAATATTTGTGTAGATATTAATACTTAAAGGTACCAAAGGTTGCTTCTAACCAGAAAGAGGGTCTATAAATTCATGATATTTCTATTCTCAACCCTAGGGATTCCTCCATTTCTGTTTTTCCAGCTAGCATTGGATATAAATTCCGAAAACCTCAAAGGTGACGTGGGAAATCGAAATAAATTATTTCGTGGAATTAGATCTTTACGTATTTATAACATTCTGAGAATATTCTAGGGTTTATATTGGAATTATCTACCTGCTCTGATATGGTACTGAATATTGTAAATGCCTTTGAATTATGTCACCTAGAGACGTTCGGAATATTGCTACCAAATTAATACTTATGCGAATGAAATATTAAGCGATTCAATTCAGTAATGTTAAGAGTATCATATTTAACAGGCATAAGATTATTAATTTGAACATAAGGTAGATTATTACAGCACCTGGTTAAATGGATATATATAATATATGAATACGAATTAATATTTTTTCCCGTATTTTTTTCGGCTTTCGGGTCACAAAATGCTTACGTTGTATAACACATTGTACTATAAAAGCATTAGTCTATTGTGGCACTAGCTCATCGACTGCAGTAGGATATAATTGGCTAATAACATCAATAATATATTATCCATAGAGAGACAGACACTTTGACCATGGCCGGTCGTAAAAATTTAATCCAATTTTATTTATGCCAACCACAGCGTTGCTAGGAAACCAGTAAACTTGAAAAAACATGTTTGACAAAATGACATTGATCTTGAATTTATTGCTCGATTATGTAGTGTAAGACCTTCGTGAACTTCAAGCCAGTATCTTGCGAAAAAGCGACAAGACAAGAAATGGAGAAATCCAGAATAGCGAAGATATACTTCCGGTGGCTGAATCAACCAAGTAATAATTTTGGTCAAAAAAATTCAAATATAAACAATCTTTTTATAGTAGAAATTGTTTGCACTTACGAGAACCTACTTAACAACCAGAAAATTAAACATACCACGTTTAAAGATAGAATCTCAGTCATATTTTTATTTTAAACTCCAAACCTTGTTTAACTAAGACTCACGAACCGTAAAACTGTGAACAATTAGCGCGCTGAATAATTAGACTTTTCATTAATTAGTTTAACCGCAATAACACTGTTGGTACTGTTACTGGATAATTCAAATACCGTTCTCAAAAGAAGGTCAGGGACTCAGGTAACAAATTACGAGACTAATACTATAATTAGTCATTAACAGAATGGTGTCTGGTTTATTTATAGGCGATGCAAGATTTATGTTGTAGTAGCAATTTTTCAGCGTAAAGGAAAAGTTGTAAATAAATCAAATCATCTTTATAAGAAGAGAGAGAGCGAGAGTGACAGTAACAAATTTTCTATTAGAAAAGAGATATTCTCTTTTAGAAATTATTTGTCCTCGTTCCATACTTCAACTATCAGACGACGCCCATAAACCTGGAACGTCTACTTGCTACGTAATTACACTGAGGTCCTAAATCTTTAATTTACTACCCCATTAAACAGTCTTTAGTAGTAAAGAAATGTCAATGTGTCCCTACAAAAGTTAATAGAGGGCTCTAAGGTTACGGTTCTCAAGTAATGTACCGGTTTGAAAGCCAACGCGAATCGGTAAAAGCGATTTTCTGTACACAATTGTAAATTATGCGCGAACGTTAATGTATGTTACGCTTTTCTTTCATTAACAGATGAGCACAAAGTAAAAGGTGTTTATGTTCAGAGCTTTATATTATTTATCTTTACTAGCTTTTCCCGCGTGGCTTCGCTCACGTAGGCTATAGAATATTTTGAATAGAATTTTTTTTTTATATATCGAATTAATATAATCTAGGCCCATGAGAACAACTTGTACAGCTTTGAGTCGATGCCACTACTTTTAGTGTCATTGTATAAGCAGAATTAGGTACAGGGCGAATGACTGTCGATTATAATGTCGGTATGGCAATCACAAATAGTCGCCTATAATAAAAATCTAATTCTAAAAGATTACCAAGGAATTTTCAAAAGAAAATCAAGGTACACTTTGGCAAAAAAGAGTCTGTAAAAATTGGAGGCGCCACTGGTGCACGTTTCATACTACAATTCAAAATTTCAAGTTATTTGGTGCTTTCGTATTACTAAAACAAATTTTTTGTCATCAATTATTATGTAATGAATCACTTTATGGCTATTTTAGTACTCACAAACTTAGTTTTTAAGATTTTTAGTTTTAGTTCTAGCTGTTACCGCCTCAGACCCTTTTTTGCCAAGCTGTACTTATAAGGAGGTAAGTTTTTCTTTCAAAATAAAAGAACAAATAAAATTAAAATATCGAATTCTAATCCGATTTATATTTGACATTCCAATTTTAATATATTGCACCAAGCCAGTTTAAATCAAATCAACTAAGGAGTATTGATATCAACTTCGATGCAAATCACCCCCAAAATAACTTTCTACCCCTTTTTAACCCCGTTAGGCGATGAGTTTAAAAAAAATACGAAACACGTGTTCCATCAATTTTGTAAAAGAATGTTTATGCAAATTTTGAAGTAGATTGAACCAAGGAATCACGTTGTCCCATACAAACTTTGCCCCCGTTTTTCTCCCTCTTAGAGGTGGAATTTCGAAAAATCCTTTCTTATCGGATCCCTACGTCATACAAAGAACACACCCTCCAAGTTTCAGGTCTCTACGTTCAGTGGTTTAGGCTGTGCGTTGATCCGTCAGTCAGTCATTCAGGACAAAGCATTTTATATGTATAGATGTGTAGCGGATTCAGGGCAGTGGCGGCGAAAGGAAACACCAAAACTTCACGCAGCGGCGTTTATTGAAAGTTAACAGTCATTCACACACACAATCAGTCACATTCAGTATCACAAAACAAGAAAAGTTACAAATCGGCGGGAATAATCGGGGCGGTTCGACGACGCGCCCGCGCGCAGAGAGTTTATACGGCGACTAAATTCAAATTCGCGCGTTGGCGGCGACGCGCACCGCGCCGCGCTCACCATGCGACGTTGCCGTCCATGAGCACGGCGTACCTACCCCGCGGTGCGCGACGTTGCCAACCCGCTCCGATACTACGTACAATGATACATGCATTCGAACTAATTCACAAACATTTTAAATTACCGCGATCGATTTCCCGCGCTTACGGGACAAATGAGTCTATTGCCTACATTCTACCCCCTTGTTCCTGAACAAACTCGTACGTAGGCAATACAAACACTTGTCGCTTCAAATAGCATACATAGTTTCAATACTAACACAACACGGGTGCCATCATGGCCTAGTGGTAGACTGCGCTAATTACGCCCCTAGGCCACGGATTTCGCGGCTGATTTAAGAAAACAAGACAAATATAAACATAAGACACTAAAACCTGTCCGCCAGAGACAGTACTATACAGCCAGGATGTGGTAGTATGGCCTCAAGCGACAGTACTTGGTACGGGTGCAGCGAACGCATACGCGGTCGGTGCGGGTACCGACACCGAAACAGAAGTAGCATGCAAGCGCGGTCGAAATTGGCGACAGCACTGCGGCGGAAAGCGGTGCAGCGGAAACAGACGCAGGTGCGGCCGATGCAGGCGCCGGCACCGCGGCAGAAGGCGGCGCGGCAGGAACAACAGGCGCAGACGCGACCGGTGCGGGCGGCGGCAACGCGGTGGGTACATCAAGCGCAGGCGCGGCCTGTGCAGGCACCGGCACCGCGGCAAAAGGCGGCACGGCAGGAACAACAGGCTCAGGCGCGTGCGGTGCGTGCGCCGGCACCGCGGCAGAAGGCGGCGCGGCGTAGACAACAGGCGCAGGCGCGTCCGGTGCGTGCGCCGGCACACAGTAGGCGTGCGGCACCGCGGCAGCAGGCGGCGCGGCGGAGACAACAGGCGCCGGCACCGCGGGGTAACGCGGCGCGGCGAGCACATCAGGCGCCGGCACCGCGGGGTAACGCGGCGCGGCGAGCACATCAGGCGCCGGCACCGCGGGGTAACGCGGAGCGGCGGGAACATCAGGCGCCGGCACCGCGGGGTAACGCGGCGCGGCGAGCACATCAGGCGCCGGCACCGCGGGGTAACGCGGCGCGGCGGGAACATCAGGCGCCGGCACCGCGGGGTAACGCGGCGCGGCGAGCACAACAGGCGCCGGCACCGCGGGGTAACGCGGCGCGGCGGGAACATCAGGCGCAGTCGGCGCGGGCGCAGGCGCAGTCGGCGCGGGCGCAGGCGGCGCGGGCGCAGGCGCGACCGGTGCGGGCGCCGGCACCGCGGCGGAAAACGGCACGGTGCTGGCTCAGGAGAAGGCCCAGATTTAGGCAAAAATTGCTGCATCATAAGTTCGCTTACAACATTATTGTGTACTACGTTAACCGACTCAAGGACTACGTTAACCGACTCGGGGACAGACTCGTCAGATATACCTACAGGCCCATGAACAACCCATCCTAACTTTGTAAGCGACGCTACGGGTTGTCCGGATTTACCCTGTCGTATTTCCTGGTTAACTATTAACGACCAATTATCTTGTCCGATTAAAACCATAGGTTTAGCACAGTACATTACACAATAATCTAAATCACATAAATGTTTATTCGTACCTATAACACTGGCGGGCAAACTTTGTATAGGTAAATCTATGTTCTCAAAAGTACGTAACGAGATATCATGATATAACCCGTTAGGTCCACGAATTAGCGCATTTACCTTACAAGACTTATTATCAGTAACAACATTACCTCGGGCACTAATAATTTTTAACGGGGATGATGGACCATTAAACTTACAAACACTACTATCAATTAACGACACAGTGGCCCCATCATCAAGTAATGCATAACACTTATGTACTAGACTATTTACAATAATAGTTACAGGTACAATTTTTAACAATGTATTTGTGTGTAGACATCGCACACTCAAACTCGTTACCGACTCGGCGTCCGATGGCGTAGGTTCATGCGCCGCGCGCGACGCAGATGCCCGCGCCGGCGTTGCTCGGGCGACGGCGGCGGTTGGCGCGATTGGCAACGGCGTGGCGTCGGCGGAGGCGGCGGTAACGGCGACGACGTCGCCGTTTGACTTCTCGTAGTGGAGAAGTGTATGATGCGGAGAACGACACTTAGTACATCGTTTCGCTCGACAACGATATCGCGAATGTCTTTGCACTAAACACTTAAAGCATAGCCCATTTACTTTAACAAAGTCCCACTTGGCTATTTCACTTTTCTCTACGAACTTATCACCCTTAGACTTGGTAAAAAGCGTGATTTTTCCTTCACTGTGACTGTCGTTCCAGTTCCAAAAAAATAACAGTGAAAAATCACTGTGACTCTGTCACTTCGGTTATTCGATGGTCACATCAAACAATTCTATGACTTTATAACGCCCGTTATGCAGATCACAACAAAATACGTGTCACGTCATCACGTGCCACGTTATTTCGTTCCATCATAAATAGTGTTTCGTCAAACCGATTACCTACTAATATTTTTATCCTACTAATATTATAAATGCAAAAATTTGTGAGGATATATTATTATGTATGTAGGGATGTTTGTTACTCTTTCACGCAAAAACTACTTTTGGTCTTGTGTGGACTACTACTACTTGAAAGAGTAATGGCGAAAACGTTGTTGATGGAATGCGTAAGCGGCTTAAAATGACACCATTATAGATATATATAAAATAATTTGCTAAGTTTTATGAAATCAAGCTTAAAGCCTATCGGAGTCTGCGAAAAAAAAACATCTTTCTCACTCGCACTCAAGGTGTGCGCGCGCGAGTCGGTGACGTTCCGAATAGTTCCGATCTCTGCGCCACGCGCCGCTGTAGCTATGTCGTGAATTCGTGAACGTGATGTGCCATGCGTGACAGAAACAGAGATACAATAATAATCTCCTGACCGAATTTCGGTCACAGCGGCCAATATCAACGGAGACTAGCCAATTACGCAGGAGATATTATAGTGCACAAGTGTGTGCGCAAACACAGGTGCACTCTCTATTCCCTCACTCTCATAGTCCGATGGGACGGCCTTCCGACACGATCGGAGAGAGATCAGGCGCAGGGCCAACAGCTTTACGTGCTTTCCGAGGCACGGAGTAAGTGATAATTAGTTTATAAAACGCACATAACTTACGAAAAGTCAGAGGTGCGCGCCTTGGGTTCGAACCCGAGACCACTGACTTGCCAGTCAATGGTCACCACCACTAGGCTATCACGACTATGCAGAGATACAATATGGTAGCCAAGGAACGAAATAAATAACGTTGTGACTTTGGAACGTCGTTGCATGTCGTGCATGTCGTGTCACTGTGATAACTTCAGAAGGCAGATCACAGTGATAAAATCACTGTGAAGTATTTTTGTCACAAGTCTACATTCGGGTAAGCAGTGGTCTTTACTGCTACACAACGCGCACACATCCAACGGTGACGAAGTATTCGGCGATGTATTCGCCGACGCAGATTCCTCGCTGGTAATTAGGTGCACACGATGAGTATGTTCCCGGTGACGACGCGATGTATGATCCGCGCGCGCTGCGCCAGCATGGTTGGCAGCGGCAGCGGCAGCGGCCGGGGCGGCAGAGTTAGCGACGGCATTTCGATTACGTTGGTTATTACTGTCGGTGTTCAATGGTAAATAATAAGCTGATGCCCGTGACAAATGACTTAGAAACTCAAGCACTATGTTTATGTTGGGCGATATACGTAGATCTTCTGAACTATTACTATTTATTTTCATGACAAATTCGCCGTACTGCAATCGTTGAGCGGGGGTTAACTTGCTCAGTATTTCGTGCGTTATTTGCGGGTTATTTATGTATCCATCCGCTCTTATGTTTTTTAAAATGTAAACACAATTCCGAACAACGCAAGTCATGTTTCGTAGTTCGACGCCGCTATCAGACACACGGGGCAGACTTCTAATCTTATTCAGTGCCGATTCCAGCAGTAGGTTAGGATGACCAAACTCTTCTTCCAACGCGTTAATTATGTCAATCGGATCGGACCCGGTACGCAGCAATCCTTCAACGGCACACTTTGCCGCGCCACGGAGCGATGCTTGCAGTCGTAAGGTGTTTTCAAAGCTGTTGTATGTGGACGCGGTGGCTTCGTAAGTACGTCGGTATGTCATCCAATCTACGGGATTACCATCGAACACTGGAAGGTCATAATTTTGTCGTGGACGTTTCGACATATTTGATATGATAACGTCGGCGAGATGCATGATATCGGATGCATTGGCGGCGGAGGAGGTCACGAAAGGCGCCGCGGGGGCGTAGGCGCCGCGATCGCCGCAACGGCGCCGGCTGACGTGACCGGCGCGGGTTGGCGCGACATGCCTGCGGTTGGGCACGTGCCGGCCGGCGCATGGGGCGCAGGCGGCTTCTCCACGTGCTCACATGGTGCTTGCTTTGTGTTAAGCCACTCCTCTACGGTATTTGAACCGCTGTAAATACTCCGCGGGCGGTGTTCCGCCTCTTCATCTTCGATTTCCGCGATGTCCAAGGCCAATTTTTTCTTTATGAGCTCTTCCCTTATCTTTGAAAGCTCCTTTTCCGCCTCGTACTCAGCACGAAGGCGCAGAGCTTCGCGGCTGGAACGGCTTGATCGCGACTTGGTCGACGTGGCAACAACTTCGCTACGTGGGATCGTAGCGACACACGTCGTATCCGACCCAGGTCGTACCGCAGCCCCAGCGTGGGCTTTGCTCCGGGTGATGACGCCGCTTGTGGCGTTGTCCATTTCGGCCATATCCGGCTCGAAGGACCAGTTGTAGCGGATTCAGGGCAGTGGCGGCGAAAGGAAACACCAAAACTTCACGCAGCGGCGTTTATTGAAAGTTAACAGTCATTCACACACACAATCAGTCACATTCAGTATCACAAAACAAGAAAAGTTACAAATCGGCGGGAATAATCGGGGCGGTTCGACGACGCGCCCGCGCGCAGAGAGTTTATACGGCGACTAAATTCAAATTCGCGCGTTGGCGGCGACGCGCACCGCGCCGCGCTCACCATGCGACGTTGCCGTCCATGAGCACGGCGTACCTACCCCGCGGTGCGCGACGTTGCCAACCCGCTCCGATACTACGTACAATGATACATGCATTCGAACTAATTCACAAACATTTTAAATTACCGCGATCGATTTCCCGCGCTTACGGGACAAATGAGTCTATTGCCTACAAGATGACTTCACGGTACACGTGACTGCGAGTGCTGTGTTATGTCGGAAAAGTCGACGAAACCAAAATATTTTACCGAAACACGTCAAGACAAAAAGCTTACTTCAGTGTAGATTTTATCACAAATTCCGTTAATCATAATCTAATATTATGAATGCGAAACTGTGTTTGAAGGTGTATGCTTTTTGCTTCAAACATGAACGGAGCAACGAATTGACTATATTTTTTGTCTTAGATAGTTTAGGAGTCGGAGAATGATTTAAACTTTTTATTCCAGAAAATTATGACCACGGGAGCAAATCCGCGGGATAAACCTAATCCGGTAAAATACTTAAGTACCTAAGTACTAATATTATAAATATGAAAGTTTGTTTATTTCAATCAAGATTGTAGGGCTGAACAGATTTGTATGATACTTGGGCACAAAGGATGTTTAGATCCCAGATTAAAACTGGTTTTTATCCCGAAGCTATGCGGATAAAATTGTGGCCTTCAGCTCGAGAGATTACAATTTTTGGTAGCAAGAAGGTTATATTCACAACAACAACAGACTGAAACCTATAGCTAAAATCTTTACTACCACTGCTTTGTTAAAAAAAAGTATAATATATCTGAAGAATACTATTCACGCGCATTCCCGTTTCCACAGCAGCGGTACCTACATATCTTTTTTAAATGGACACAAAGAGGATTTCAATCTATTATGCAGCTACTCTCATGTTGTCCCTAAGGAAATAGGATAGAAAAATTCCTAGAAAGAAACAGGAAATATTACGTGCTTTCCACTTATATTACAGACCATTATGGGAGGTTCCAAACTTAATATAGACTTATAATTTATTTTACAACTTCTTCGACTTCTTGAGTATCGCAATTTGTATCCATATAGCAAAGTTAAAATATAATAAATAAACTTACGCTTTACACTGTTAAGAAGTAATGTGGTCAACGATGCAGCAGGCTATTTGCATAATAAACAGAAATTATAATAAGTATAAGATCAAAGTAATTAGTTTGTTTCTTTAAAAAGTATTTGTAGACAAAGGGGTGCAAGAATATTCACTCTCTAAGTAAAGATTTATAAATTGCTTTTGTAAGAAATAGTGATAATAAACAAGAAACTATATCTAGTTTAATAGGTATAGAACTCAAATATCTGACGTCCGGCTCGTCTTGGCGGAACGAAACAGCTAAGCCAGTAGCCACATTATTTGACTAAGGTGTAGAGTTTGTGAAATCAGGGATTGTAGACCACGAAGCAAATACTTGCTTCGAGTTGTAGAGTCAGGGCGTGTAGAGTTACAAGCGTGGCTCTACATATGATCTGATACTTTATGACAGTGCGAGCCATAAATGGCAATATTTTACATGAAAATGTTTTTGGTATTATGATATACTTAACAATATTTATTACGCATTTATGGACGAATTTAAAAAAGGTTTATTTAACATTTTATTACACTTTCGACTTCAGTTTGACTTTCATATTCGCACCATGAAAGGCGCGCAACGCGACACGGACTTCAAATATTTATAATATTACATTGCGCTTACATTTTTACGGTCGTTTTTCGTGACACATACCTATGTAAATTGCACATTTTTTACACCGATATTACCTCCTTGTCACGGGAGTGCCATCATATTTTACACCCTAATATTTGATGCGTTTGCTCACATCTCATTTTCATTTAATAATGAATTTAGCCATGCAACACCTGTAAATCTCTCAGTGGGAAGATTTCAATATGTATTACAAGTTTCATTCAGTCATAAATTTAAGTATACTATAGTGCAGCGAAAGAGCAAATAAAAAATATATAACGTGATGATAGCATCTATATCTTTTGATACGCTCTCTTCTCTTCTATTCTTACATATAAAATATAGGACCAGACAGGAAGCGCACCGCTTTATCTTGAGTCTTAAGTCTATATGAAAAGTTAATAGTTGGTAGGATTCACTCGTTATTCCGCTTGAGTGGGTCTACGAAGAACTGAATGAACGTTGTTCTATTATAAAACCGCTTCGAATTCCAAGAATTGTGAATAAGTAATGGCTTTTTCTTGAGCATCTGTATCGTTTTATTAATGGCCGGTAATTATAGCGTTACAATCTTACCGTTAAGTATAAACAATAGCTTCTTTGATGTAAATTATTGTCACTGGGTTTTACATTAAGTCGAATATTATGAATGGATTAAATGTCGAGGAATGAGACAATAGGAATTATAACGAAACCACCAGGATGCTAAAGATCGTTCATAGGTTTATAAAATACTTAGCTTAAAGAACAGCTTATATTAGACTTTTTTATCATCTCTGAAGCAACAAGTACAAGTACAATAGCCAGGAAAACCTTTTAGCCAGATCAGTACATAATATTCTATTCACATTACCATAACATATGATAATATCCATATACCCGTTGTCTCCAAATAAACAAAAGTTGGCTGACGTCACAATTCCTATCTATTATGCAGAAACTGAGGAACAAATATTGATCGTTGGTGGCATTGACGGTAGCCTATTGGATTTCGGACGTTCATGTGACGGAGACAGTATTTTTTCAATAATCCCTCAAATATGACAGAGGTGATTGATGACAGAAGTTCAAAAACGCTTCGAATTTATTTACCATAAAACATTTCCTACCTCAAATCTTTCAGATTTCGTGATGGATAGTTTTTTTTTCTAGTAGACTGTTGTTTTACTATGTTACTTATAGAAAGTTGGAACAAAGGTGGCTTTTAAAAGTTTTCGTATTGAAAAACTGGTTGTAGGTAATTGAATCGGGCGTGGCGCTAAACTTTTTCTGAAAAGAGCATTTTGATCAACTTGTCATTGTGTAGTTAATTAGGTGCGTCATCTAGCTAGCTAGACACCTAACAGACATTTTCGAAGATAGCGGTATTGTCCTACAAAAAGATCCTAAATCTTGCTTATGCGCACTATTTTTTATCACAATATTAGAAATCAGTTTAACGTAGAAAAACAAAAGTATCTTAATATTGCTTTTTGGTATTGTTTACGATATCCATTTGTTTACATCGAAGGCGTCAAATGTTTACCGTCCTACGAAAATAACTTGTACTTTGTATACATTTACGTGAAGTGTGTCTGGTCTTATAATATCAAGGGACGTAACGAAAATACGGGTAAAAATTGTTGTTTTTGGGGAAATAAATCTGTTATTGCTTTAACGAGTAATTTAAAAACATTATTTATACGACGAAGGTAAAACGAATACACCTGTAAACATTTTTATAGGACATGCTTGAACAATGCGTTCTATGCGAACATTAGTTCTATATTTTTGTAGAAAGAAAAACCGATTACGAACGGGATTAGAACCTACGACCTAGTAGGTTAAGCCCCCAATCGCTTTGCCACTAAGCTATTTGTAAACCCGTGCTATCGTAATTATTTTCTATAGCACATTCTTTTCGCTTACTGTTGTAATATTTGTAAATTCGTTACAGCCACGGTAAGGTGGTTCCACCGGTTAGTACTGGGAATAAGTAAATTAGAAGTGGATTTTGCTTGGGTCTACCAAATTAGGAAGAACTATGTGAAGTTATTTTATAAATTACGTCAATGACGTGTATTAGAGATACAACTTCTAATGACTTTATTTTGATTGAAAACCTCGTAAATGTAAAGCAATACTAGTGCAATATTTCTAATCTATCATTTGCCTTGTTTTGTTATTTTTTTATACTCCCTTTTAAGGAAATTCTATTTAAAATAATAAACATGTTGTTGATCTAAGAGGTAATTTACTTTTCAAAGATAAGTAGGCATATGAAACAGTAGGTAGGCAAACGAAAACCCGAAAAGGGCATACAAAAAGTTACAAACATAAATACGACCAAACTCACCGACTGACGTCAGCGTATATTTGCGTACAAGTAAACATGTAACACATTTCAGAGCTTTGAGCATTAAAATTTAATATGGAGCATAATTTAAAACCGCCGGGTGTTCCTTGCGAAAGTGTCGTGTTCGTTTACTCTCTACCTTTACCAGTAATGATTCTTTGAATAACTCAAGTTATACCTACATTACTTAATGCTTGCTGCATATGAAACGTTAGTGCTTCAAGCGAACGTTGCGTGGAAAGTGACGCTTATGAATTTTTTGTATATCAATGTGAATTTCTTATATTTTTATTTAACTTGCAATGTATGCGACTGTATGTACTCGTATGTATGGTCGGGGTCAAATCTTGCAACTGAATTTTAAAATAGTTATTCTCTACCAATATTTTTATAGTAAGCATGATCTGAATCGATATCTAGAATTGGGTCCGGATAAAGGAACTCTTCAATGATCAAGCAGACGCAACATTTTGCATATGTGTTTAGTTTTGATATATTTCAAAATAATAGCTTGGTTAAAAACATTGTTTTAATAAAAACAAGTAATTATTTTGTACTATCGTTATGAAATTATTAAATTGCAGTTACATAAAGAAATCCAAAAAGCTTAATTTTCTCTTTTGTCCTAGTAAAACAAAGTTCAAACGAGTTTCCCTTGAAGAAAATATTCTAATGGACTTAAAATCTAAAGAGCTTCAGATTCAATTTGGTAAATAGGTGTCTATTTTTAGAATTGAAGAGCTTTATTTTGTTTTGTATTGACAATTGACTCGCAAAACGGCTTATTGGCCACAAAAACAACAGGCCACAGAGTTTGTAGCAGGTTGTTGCTTATTTCTTTATAACCAAACATTGTATACAGATACCAAATTAGACCCATCTACGAAATTATTTTACACTAGCTGTTCCCCGCGACTTTGTCCGCGTTAAATTAAATTTTCCCGTAAACACGCGTCACAGCCAGATTGCCTGTTTTTTTTTCTTACTTGAATCATAGATTTTGTTATTTTTTACGGAAAACTGAACTTTTTTTTCTGAATAAAAAATAGCCTATAGCACTCAGGGATAAAGTAGCTTCCTATTGGTGAAAGAATTTTCAGGATCAGATCGGTAGCTCCAGAGATTACCCCTGACATACATACAAACTTTACCTCTTTATAATATTAGTATAGAGTATAGATATAGATTCCGAATAAAAATGACTTCATTTTCAGTAGAAATCATTGAACCAATTCACACATCTGCTTTGAATTTTACATGAAAATTATCTGAGCTTGTTCTAGTTAGTTTGTATACAAAGACATCTGGCATATGAAACTAAAATTGCTTTCCATGTCACAAACTTCAGTCATTTCTAAAGCATATACGGAGAGGCGAATAATTAAGTACGAGTCTGTAATTAAAGCCCTTCCAAGTGAAGCTAAGAATGTGAGTTAGTACAAAGTTAAAATATGTTTTGGTTTCAAGCCACTGATAAATTCAAATGATCTCGAGTCTCGACCTTATTCAAAGTTTACGAATGTTTAAGTGTGACAGTGTGTGTAAGTGTGTAACATTGTCAGGATGTATAGATAGATGGATGTTTGTTAGTCACGCAAAACGACGAAACGGATTTTAATGCTTGTACATCAAAACGAAGGGGGAATGAAAGGGCGGGCGAAGCCGTGGGAGGAAGCTAGTTGAAGATATACCGAAAAATTCAAGCTGTAATTATCCCAAAAGTTTTCACGAAATGAGCCAAAAAGCAACATTGTTGAGTATAACGAGCTCAAAAATAACGTTATAACGTGAAACTGTGAGTAACGAGCCTTTCTGGCTAAAGCTAAGTATGTAGACATGAATTGTTTGGATACCATTAAACTTTCTGTGTCAACGATGGCTCGTGCTGAATACGGTCTTTAGAGACTCTGCTGAAACCAGATGTTATACACAATTTTGGTTAAGTAAAAAAAAACCTCACTAAGTTCTAAAATAAACAACCAACATTAAAAAGCAAGTTGATTTCGCGCGAAAAGGTCACCAAACTTCATAAGTGAAAACCGGTGATAGTCGATTTTCAATTTAATAGATATGCCAAATTGAAAAAAAAAACGGTAAAAACTGACAACATCAGTGCAAATCAAAACGACCAGTGTCAACATTTTAGGTTGGTGTAACTATCTCACAGACGAAGGTGTCACCACTAAGCGATGCGTGCACAAATCCCTTCAGGGTCGCCTGGCGCCAGCGCACGTACCACCCCTCCAAAAGCCATTTGTTTCCACGTGTCGGAATTTTTAATAGAACTGGGCACTGTGCGCCGCCGTCCGGTAAGTGAATCATCCCGAACGGCGCGGCGGTTCGTACTAAATTACCAAAGGCATAGCGCCTGTTTTTGAGTAGGTAATCGAATTGTGCCCAAGTTTAGTCAATTTTAATAAAAACGTTATAACCGGGAGAGTAAATGATGACGTCACAGCTGGTAATTATAATAAATGCGATTTATTTGACACTCCGAAATTTGACCATCTTTTAGAAAGGAATTTTGATATTCTTTCACTTTACATAAATTAAGTTAGTGCACGAAAAATCCTTGTGGAACAAACCAAAAAAGTCAAGAAGGATGGAGGCATAAAACTAATTTTTCACATAAATAATTTAGGCGGCATTTTCAGCCGAAAAAATAACGGAATCCTAGCAGAGCAGAAGAATTATGGGCGTTATATCTCAAATTTTGAAAATAATCCCTACTACATAAGGAATACATATTTTTCGCGGGCTGAGAGCGATAAACAAGATTAAAATTACACGGGCAAAGCTAGGGCATAAATCTGAAAGAAAAGCTGCGGAGTTGAATGGCTAGTTTATTCTACCAGCAACGGTCAACAACAAAATACAAATACTAGAAATAATAAAACAGCTAGAAAGGTTCACGCTTTGAATAAATATAATGAAAGAGAAAATAATATCTACTGCTAAATGGAGATAATAAAAACTGATAGAATAATGGAGTTCATGGCCGCAGACACACGCTGAATTTTACAGGTATGAGACATGTGGTATTTTCTAATGATTACTGTTAAAGTTAATACCTCCACAGTCGTAACAAATGTATTTAATCCAAATGTTAAAACGCTCATATTTTATCCTTTGTACTAAAAGTTAATTATCAATTTTCAATTCCAATTAGCAAAGATTTGGTTCGATAAACCAGAAAGTATGCAGATGAATCTTTGACGCCTATTAGTAATTCTTTGAGAAATTAAAAACAATGTCTCATTTCAAAAACATTTTTTGAAGTTAATACAATTTAAGTTATTTCTTTTTCCATTTCTTTGCTGGAAATAAATTTTCATCTTTTAAAGTCTTTAGGGATTTCGTAATGTCCCAACTAAAGCCTTTTAGCAAAATTACATTTTAATAATAACACAGACAAAAAAGGTGTACAAAGCAAACCTGGATAAACGGCTTAAGTAAGGTCATATGGATTAGGTTCAGGTGTCTTTGAAAATATAATCTTCGTGAACATAAATACACATTTTAAAGTTGAAAATATTTTAATTTTAATTCAAATTAATGCTGAATTAAATTTTTAGACGTCATCAGTATGTAATACAGAAAACCATAGATAGTGCGTAGATACGCCATGAAATCGTGTGTAGACATAGATTTTCTTTGTGTTCACCAGAGCCCTCAAGGTACAATTTGGCGCAGAATGCCAACGTCAACTCCAGCCGGTCAACTACCTTCAGTACATACGAAAGAAACCCTTCCTTTGCCATTATCTCGGAGCATAGCCCTTTAAAACCCTTAGGGCATCGGTTTATCTTACAAAATAGCCGTTCCCAGGCCATAGCTCTCGAGACATAAATTAATAAGAACTAGAGAAGTTCTACATTGTGACTTTTATTTTGTTTAGTATTACCACAGTATAATAAATATTTATTATACTGAGCAAGACATGTATTAGTTTTTGCTGCTAATTATCAGTCAGTCAGTTTTACAGTGATAAATAAATCGTTGCTTATTCGAAACATATAAAAAAAAATTTCAACATTATCATTTACGAAATCTAATGAAAATAAACTGGTATTTAAATATTTACGATAAACTTTAACTTGATTATACTCTTTCTTGTCTGTGATAATATATCTACTATCTTGCAGACCCTTTTATGTACATGGTTCGCATTTTAGTTGCTCCACAATTCCCAAAAACATTGGGCATAATTCTCGAAAGCTCATAAGCTTTGTACCCTTAGGCGGTAAACAGTTTTTGTGGGTAGAAATATGTCTACAACGTATGGAAATATCAGTCAGTAATGTAAAAATATATTCATAGTAAGAGATCTGTATAATATTAAAGTAGTAGTCCTTGTGTGATATAATTGAACATCGATTTTTATAACAGTTAATAACGTCCCTCCATATTCTTTTCTATTTGATTCTTCATGCCTCGCACTGAACTGAAAGACGGTATTTCAAGGAGAACCAAATACTTATATCTAAATTACTAACCAGTTTGTCCATATGCGAAGATACATGCGTTGTACCCGTCGAATGCATTGTCGAGTATATCTCTGCCAAGACAGTCGAATACTGTCTTCTGAGAGGCAAAGTGAGGCAGAGATGGGTCCAGGGAAAAAAAACAGTGGTCGAACGCAAACGTCTTTGGTTGTTTTCTGAAAAGAAAGAAAATACATCTTTTACTTAATATTCATTATTAGTGTTCATTTCCCCTAAGTATACAAGTTTACTTATTGCAAAACATGACTCATTCTTATTATATCTATACATGGTAGGTACAATAAACTTGCATCGAACCTTCTCTATAATTTCCTATGTTAGAAGAGGTAACCTTAAAATAAACAAACGATTGCGCAAAGCCCCATGAAAGGCCACATTAGGCCACGTACGTAGGTCGCTTTAATCACACTATGCTAATGGTAGCAACTTTTAATTAACTGCACGAAGTGCGACCTTTACTGAATTCATTACTGGACTAAACTCCCGTATTTATATTACTTTCCCCAATTTCCTGTAGCCGTTATGACATTGGACCTGATTTTGATAAGGCATGAAATAATTTGGGGTTTCTATAAAACGTGTTTGGCATTTCCGTAAACAATTTTGGGATCAACCCTTCTCAAAAATGTTTATAAACAACAACAACAAACACAAATGTAACAATTGAACATCAAACAGACTAACTAAACTATGTTAACTACAAGGGTTTATTTTTCATGAATAACATAACGCTTTTCTACTTAAAAAGGTACCAAAAATGTCAGTAGGCGGTAGAACAAGTAGGCGTGGAAAGCGTCCTACGGTTTGAGTCCAATTTTTTCTCAGCTTACATGCATCGTGACCTAAAATAAGATAAAGAGGCGGATTGCCACATAGCGCTTTTCTAAGCACCTCCACGCCCATGCTCTACATTTAAAACTTGGTTTTTCTAGTCACACTTTCGTGCAGTTACAAATATTGTAACTGTAAATACCTCCTGATAGGAAAAATAATCAATACTGTGAAAATATAATGATTTCCTGCCTGTCAGTTTCTAAAGGTGTTTTCAATTTGATTTCGTAGCAGGATGCCTACTATCGCACTTAGCCAATTATTCAATATGTTTACAGAATCTGTAGCACGAAGACTATTTTATTAGCCAAATCAATACAAAATCCGATCATAGTATGTGGTAGAAGCCATTTTTGTCATATATTTCCCTAAAGTTGAATACCCCTCTACGTGTAGAGTCGAGCTGCAAAATTTTCCACTTAAAGCACAGCTTAAGTTATGTCGCCGAACTATTCGATATATCCATACCATTCATACTGTCGCCGATAGAGAAGGACAGCAAAAGGAATAAATTCCCTCGGAATAGATTGGAAGCGGGTAGCGAGCCAAAAGATAATGTTATTACTAGGATTTATTGATCTAATTGTTGTTTTGTGACGATGGCGAGGGCGACTGTTAATTCCCCATGATTTTTATCCGAACGCCTTATTATTTCTGCAATATATTCTGGATAAGTAGTTTTGTTCGTAACAAAGTTCACCGACCTTAATGTTTTAGCCCAGTTTTAGTGTATTTACTAATAATATAAGTTAAGTTAGTATTAAGCTAATGTTTTTATCATTTTACTTAGTATAATTAGGCCTAGGATTTCTGTCTTATACAGCTATACATTTTTGTACTACTTTTCTTTCTGTTTGTGTTTCTGTTAATATACAAATCGTGGAAGCAAAAGCACCCGCGGCCAATGACCTCGAGGTCGTAGGTACCTCATCCACCTTCCCATTGCGTGTTTACGAAACGTTTAACACATTAGGAGAGGTCTTTCCACAGGACTAGGAAACTACTAGGTTTTATTTACTCTAGTGATTCAGCTAGCCGTAGCTAACAATAAATAATTCTTGTTTTTGGCAAGTCTACAAACGGCAATGACCTCATCCTTAAGTCATAGTTCAGCTATCTTACATACTAAAGGGGGGAGTTCAAGTATGGTTGGCAACAGTACTTTTTGTGAACAACTCCGAATCAGTTTGCCAAAAAATATTAGGGGGATATTGATTTAATTTCATTAAAAACTTTTATGATAGAAGAGTCTTGACCCTTTCAGCCCGTTGCTAATAGGAACTCGTTTTAAAACTTCCACGTCTCTAAAGAACAAGAATATCAAGTTTCTTCCGATATTTTTTAAGCTTCCGATAAGTTGAAAACTTAATTAAACAATAAAGACCCAGGTGAACTTTTATTAAGTATGCACATAAACTAGTTAATATTGCTCAGATACCAGATAGTCGTTTCGGTAATCTTTATAATATTATCAGATATGCACAATATGCTGTTAAATGTCCATGCACATAAGCATCTACAAAATCCATCCATCTTACAAATTGACTAAGTAGCCCTGCGTCATACTTGTACTGGTATTTGGAGGAGGCATATGTATTAGTCAGTAAAAGTTTACAAGGGCGACACGAAAAAATGCTCTGATTTATCGTAGGAAGTATAAATCTTATATATTGTGCAAAATATATAACTCTATAGGAGAATATAGCCACCGTAGTTTTTTTTAAAGTTGGGTCTTTAAATGTCCAATTTGTTTTTCTTAGCAAAATAAATCAGATGTTGCTCAAAATTTCATTTTCTGAGTTTTCATTCAATACTCACACTCGCTTGCACATACATAACTCATCAAAAGTGACTTCACATACATAGAAATCACTGCATGCAAGTATGATGGAATTCAATTTGCTAACGAACGCTACGTCACACGGTGTCACCTACAACCATGCCATATCCAGCTCAGTATTAAATTGTGCAAGATAGGCAACTGACGCAAAAGGGAAATTTCGAAAGACCTGGCAATAAATAGATCTCAACACTGTTATCTATTACAAATGTTTGTTACTGTCTCTGTTTGTTTAAATGTTAATGCAAATTTAAACATTTATGAGACACTAATAGCGTAGATAAGACTGTGTGGTCCGATGGTTAAGAATAGAATTATAGTATTTGTACTACAAACGCTCTAATTCTATGACTCATCCCCATTTATAGAAAAAGATTGTTCGTTAGATTCCATTCACGGAAGGCTTTCAACAAAGATGCTATAAAATCTAATTGTGAAAATAAAGCAGAAGTAAATAACCTGATAATGCAATGAAAACCAGTGAAATAATCTTCAAACATTCACCAAAACTCTCAGAATCAATGTGGTACAGTTACTTCAAAATAGATGTTGAAGCTACTAATGGCATAATTTGTGGAGATCCTACTAATTTCGAACTTACTAACTAAGCATCATTATCCATACTGAGATAGGAATCGGCAAACGTTTTGCAAGTATGGCGATACTTGAGACTAATAAGCTTGATGCGAATCAGAAGAGCGCTACGACTTAGGGTTAAGGCCAAAGCATACGCGATATTTGGTCATCCGGCGATGCTGCATCGCGTTTTGGCATCACTTTGGCCATCATCAATTTGGCCATTTTGGTATCGGTTAAAAAGTGATGTTAACGTGCGTTCCGAGGCAAAAAGTAGGTAATAATAAAATCATAATTCGCACATAACTTTCAAAAAGTCTCTGACTTGCCAATCAAGGGTCATATATCAATGTACCTTTTATTATTTATTTTTTTTCCTTAGCCTACTGTGTCCCACTGCTGAGCAAAGGCCTCCCCCATGTCCTTCCAAGTATCCTTTTCCCGCGCTACCTCGGACCAGCCCTCGTGATAGGCGTCTAAATCATCTCGCCTTTTATCTATATATATAAAAGAAAGTCGAAAATCGTGTTAGTTACACTACTTATAACTGAAGAACGGCTGAACCGATTTGGCTGAAAATTGGCAGGGAGGTAGCTTAGAAGCAGGAGAAGGACATAGGATACTTTTTTTTTTTAAGAACGGCTGAACCGATTTTCATGGTTTTTGATTTTGTAGAGGTAGCGTGGGGTAGGGTAGGGGTAGAGTAGGTTAGGGTAGGGGCAGAGTAGGATAGGCTAGCGGTACAGTAGGCTAGGGGTAGAGATTAGAGTAGGGTAGGGGTAGATTAGGGTAGGGTAGGGTAGGGGTAGATTAGGGTAGGGTAGGGTAGGGGTAGATTAGGGTAGGGTAGGGGTAGAGTAGGGTAGGGTAGGGTAGGGGTAGATTAGGGTAGGGTAGGGTAGGGGTAGATTAGGGTAGGGTAGGGGTAGAGTAGGGTAGGGTAGGGGTAGATTAGGGTAGGGTAGGGTAGGGTAGGAGTAGATTAGGGTAGGGTAGGGGTAGGGTAGAGAAGGGTAGGGGTAGAGTAGGGTAGGGGTAGAGTAGGATAGGGTAGGGGTAGATTAGGGTAGGGTAGGGGTAGAATAGGCGTTGAAGTAGAATAATCATGCGTACGAAGTCGCGCGGGGCAGCTAGTTATTAAATAAATAAATAAATATCGCTAGGATATAAATGCTGTTAAAAATAAATCCACTGTTTATACATTTATTCAAACCATATAAATATATTTGTGAAGCCGACTATACGTAGGAACAAATCTGGTCCCACATGCTCTCTGAATGCTGAATAAGTAGACAAAGTTGCAGTTTTGCCAACAATGCCTTGTTCCTGACTTTATAAGTTAAAGGAAAACGTAGCGCCTGTCAATTTTCGTGTGTACTGAGATTGCTATATACGAGGAACTTGAATTTCTTGAGTATATGCGCATATGCACGTCTTTTATTGTATCTGCCGCTGCAGTCAAGTCTTTCGTATTGTTTATTCATTTTACGTGCTTGCTCAAAATAACTCCAAAGTATCTATACAATTTACTTTTTGTAAATACTTCACTTTGATGCGTGTTTTTAATTGATTAATCAAACTCAAAACTAAACTTACTTCTATATAGAATTAAATGGCACTAAAATAAACGTTATTCATTTTGACGTAGTAACTAACTTCTTCGTATTATGTCTGTGCCAATCCCCCAAAGTGCTATTCATAACCGCAGAGCACACACCAAATGGTAATCCAATTCCATTAAATTTAACAGCAATTTGGCTTATAACCTCATGTATAACTTAACTGTATATAGCGCAGGTAAAGTCTCGTCTAACTTTGTACGCCATATAGACCGGCTCGCCCACTCGCAACTAGCAAGTCCTGTAAGTCAAGAACCACAAGGCAACCAAGTAATTGCTTCAAGCAGGAAGCACGAAGTACCTACTAAGCAAACTTTGCTCTCTTGAAACTTACAACTTTAATTGAAAAGAATTTAGTTGTACAGAAACTGTTCAATCTTAAATGTCACAATACAGGTACCTACAGACATCAGTCTGTAATGTAAGGTTTTACGTGCTATTTCCCTTAAAATCTATAAACAGCTTGGTAATGTCTGGGAATTGGCTCCAAGTCAAATAAAAGACGAACATATCAATGAGCGCAATAATGGCGTGTATGTGGAAGCGGGAAGTCTGTGCGGCAGGATGCCGAAAGGCTCTGCAATGTTTGCTATAAAATAACATTCCTTGGCAACAATCCAGATGCTTACTCATAATATGGATGCGGCGGGATCGCAAGATACCACGCGTCAAAAAACTAAAACGAATTTTGCAATACAAGCACTTTGTGAAGGGTTTTATGATAGCGACTTCGTTTAAAGGTTGGATTGAGTCAGCAAAACTTGCAAGGATTCAGAGATTTACGTTGAAGACGTAAAGCAGTGTTTTGAAGTAATGAAACGCTTTCATGTAGTAAAGCTCACACGTGAGGCAACTTTATTTTACACTACATTTTGTTTATAGAGATCACTTGACAAGAAACAAACAAAGCTTCAGCGGTAACTTTTAGGAACTTGAAAGCTCCTTTTTTTAGAGCAACAATAAAGTGCCGGGGGTTGCTTTATAGTTTTCCAACAATGTGTAGGTATGTGAACCGACCGAAGAAACGTTTTCCAACTTGATAAAGTAACAAGTAAAATTACAAATGATAGTTCCTTCTTCTTTAGTTTATTTTGTAAAAACCAATTCGACTTCAACTATAATTTAGAAGTCCAGCTAGAACAAGTTTGGAGAAATGTCGAATGTTTCTTACGTACAAACTGCGGACTTAATAAGATATTTATGATAGTGCTAAAATCTGAGTTCTACGTCTAATGGCCACCATAAATTTACTTAATCGAAAATGTAGCTAATAAAACGGGTTTTGAGCTTATAAGTATGTTTAAATATCTATTCCCGATGGGCTAGCTTTTATGATTCGGGGTTTTGAATCACGGGCTATTTTAATGTGCGTAATTGAAATCCAATTTACAAAATCAGAGCTTTGTGTCTTTTTAAGAGAATAGTTTCTTTTGCACTTCAATAAACAAGAACCTTACTGTTCATTGCTAGAAAGAAAGAAAGAAAAACAAAAACAACGCTCAATATGAAGAATGCTACTGTGCAGTCGATTATTTCTAGTTCAATGCGTCCGTACCCATTCCCCTTGGTTGGGTTTTAACGTGCAATATGAGCAGCTGAGATTGTTGATATTATTTTCCCCTCGAACATCAGGAAACACGAGTATGCTTTCTTAAATTGCTGCACCATATTTTCTGTCAGTCTTCCTTGTCGAATCTGTTTCTTATCCAGCAGAATGCGACAGTAAATACGATTGTCTAACCCATCTTAATAAAATCTAAACTAAATTACGGCATTGCCTGGAATTAATTTACAGTACACAAGGTCTGTTCGCTAAAGAGGTCCACAAAATCGCCATTTTGTACGTAAGAGGTAGTTACTTCGCTTTAGTTCCTACAGCTACTCCGTTATTGTTAGTATACATCTCATGTGGAAGCAATTCCACTATTCTATTTATGTGGGTCGGAGGAATAATTCTTCATTACTTTAGAAGACATAAATTTACTACATGTGTTCCATTTACTACAATATTTCGAATCAAGTTATTCTCTCTTTGTACAATAACTTTTACTTTAACAAAATCTATTTTATATATTTTGAAATCTAAGCTAAAAGGGCTGGTCATTTACTAGATTACACGTACATTAGATTTTTACGTAGGTTTATTGTCTCTCTCACAAAAGTCAAAGAGGCGCTTGTGGAACTATGGTACTGCGGTCACTAACCTAACTTAGTATCCATTTGTGTCCATTTCATTTCATGCGTATCTATGTTTTGAATGAGACGTTAAGCAGTGCACCCTGGAGTTGGAGTCGGACTGATAAAAACAAACATCTGGTGCCTACAAATTTGCCTTTACTGTCACGCAAAAGCGTGGTGGAGTATGACCTAATCTCTCTCACCTCGATTTTTTAAAGAAGACCTTCCGCCCAGCAGTAGGACAAACTGAATTATTAATTTTATAAAAGTGTATTGCTGATTTCCATAATTGAAAGTAAAATGAAGGTAGAAATTATTCAACAACTCACTAAGCGAATAGTTTGCATAGAACCGTTTTATTCGAACTTTCACTCTCAATTCCTGGAATGGTCGTTGCTGAGTGAATCGAGAGGAAAAACAATTTTCTCGCCTTTGTGAACATTCTTTTTGTTCCATTACCACTTCAGAGAACGTAGGATTGTTTTGCGTAGAAATTTAAATGAAAGTTATTTGGTTATATTCATGTTTCGTATAGCCCATTAGTAATATTATCTTTTAGAAAAGTAATACACTAACTTAGCATTAATATGCTCAGACATTAAATTACTTAAATTAATTTAACAATAATATAATTAAGCTAAAAAGCTACAACTCATGTTCTTTAAATTTAAGTCATAAGAATTATTTTTCATTATAGACTTGCGTATCAAAAGCTTTAGGTATTATCTGAGCCTGACATTAAGTTACGAAAA
Organism: Protodeltote pygarga; assembly: GCA_936450705.2. Classification (NCBI taxonomy): domain Eukaryota; kingdom Metazoa; phylum Arthropoda; class Insecta; order Lepidoptera; family Noctuidae; genus Protodeltote; species Protodeltote pygarga. The sequence continues at coordinate 3,634,817 of OW388249.2, read as the reverse complement.
ATTGCTTAAGGTGTAAAATAATGCTTTGTTACCTTTTTAAAGTGCCTATTAAGCACAATATAACTATATTGTTATCGAACACATTATGCAGCTGCTGTTCAGAAATGCTTTAATCTGAATGAGATCTTGATATTATAAAGATTAAACTCTTTTTCAGTTAACTCAATTAAAATAAATGTTTACAAGATTAACTAATTCAAAAGGCTGATTAAAATCTTATAGGTAACCATAAAATTTTATTCCGTCATACCCTATTATACCTATTACATTTATCTCGAATCCTAAACCCAGACAGCATTATCACTTGATCAACATTATAGATTCAAATGGCTTTTATCTATGTCGCAAGTTCGACAGATTTAGAAACATATATATCACTTTTATTACACATTCACTGAAGCAATAAAATAAGATCCATAAATATCTATATCCATCAGATTTGAGCTGGATATATATGGAAATTGCTTTCAGACAAGCAACAATAAAGTGCGTCTATACTACATGTAGGTAAGGGAGATCAACTTTATGAACTAAAATCTATTTAAAGAAAATAAAATAATGACGGAGAGTCTCAAAATAATTATATACTCTATTTTTTTATTTGTTTCATTGAGTAAAAGTTTAAGAATCTGTGAAGCAAAATCGATTCCTTCGATCGATGTTCGCATTAACGTAACACCTGTGTTACAATAAAACTGATTGCAAAAAACCCAGTTACGATATAGGTAGTAACAAAAATACACGTAAGTGCCACCGGTGGTAGACTTCATAAAATAAAGAACGTCCGGGTAGGCCTAAAATACGAGTAGAGGCTGAAAAAACATGATAAAGGTTGACAGATACATCTGGAAAATTAGATTTATTGTTGTAAGTAGATGGAATCGCTGACGTGTTTCCACAAAAAATAAAACAGGAACTAAGTATAAAGAAACAAGAAAATTGAATTTGGTACAGATATTTTTAGGAAAGGGTCTAACAACATGGATAAAATACAATTGTCCGGTTTTATCCGAAATACTTTACTTAGTTAAGCTTCAAGAGCGTGTCTATCTTTTTCTCTTAAATCTTTTCTTTGTTACACACATTGTTTTAAGGCAACTTGCATAATTAATTATATTAAAAAGCACAACAACATTTTTACTGAAGAGAAGTTAGATAAAAAATTTGAATACCTGAACAATGTTTACCCGCTTGCATTTTCCCGATACAAGCATTAAAGTATACAAGCTGAACGCTGAAAATGCAAAAATATTTTTATAGCAATTTTTTTTTAAATCTATGTTAATAAAAACTTGTGAAAATATTCCGCATAATATCAAGGTGACACCGAAAAGTGTCTTGAAAGGAATGTATTCAATTTACAAGAAGTCGAAGATATTGAAAGAGTTATAAGGTCCGCCTTTTCAATATTAAGCTATCGCTCGTGCCATAATACGGACCGATATTGCTCCCCCTTGAAGATTATCATGTCTGGCACGTGGGTAAATAGACAGCTGAGCGGGTTTAGTTGTAGTTTTAAGATAACATTTTATGAATATTTTTGTGTGGTGGACTTTTCTATCAATATTTATAGAAAAGAGATGTTGATATGGCTTTTTTAGAAATCATTGTACTAGTTGTCAAGTAAGCTTTTCACATTTAAATACAACGACATAAATAAGACCGTAGCCACAAGAATGTTAAACACGTGTAAAATTTAAAAATTAAACTTAATTTATATTCTGCAAAGGTAGTTTCATTTCTTCGAGTTTTGAAAAACTTTTATACACTTGGGACACCGCATACCTGCAGTGAAAGTATCAAAGCTTTCAGATCACCCATTTCTCTGAGAACAAATCTTTTCTGTTTTAGTTTTGTTTTACCTACCTTGGCACCATGTTAAGAAGTTTTAAAGTTATCCATCCTCATTTTTCCAGTGATGTAAGAGATGAGGAACACAAACAACAGCCATTTTTCTTGCGTAGCTGCAGTAGGAACTAATATCTATGCGGTGTACTTTGCTTCCAGTAAGCTTCTTAAAGAAAATACTCGATATCTATAGATGTAGTGCATACCTTCCAATCCTGTCTACATAATTTACATATCTTGAAATGTTCGTTAATTAACCTTATACCTATAGTTTGTAACCACAAAGGTTATTTTTTTTTACCATCAGCTTACCACAAACGATTAGCCATCCTTTTACAGAAAAAGAAATCGAGTTACTTTTAAAAAAGATTTTAGTTGCGTAAATTAAGAGACAATAGAGCACAAAAGTATAAAAGACAGCTTTCTAATGATCATGACCCGTAGCTTGCGTAAGCGCCTACCATGACGTCAAGTAATAGTGTCTTTTAACTGTTAGCATCCTTTTGGGTCAGTAAGTATCATTTAATACCGTAATGGTATACATTAGTAATCTGTAAATCAAGACACAAAATTCTGATACGAAGCCTGTTTTTGGCTTAGCAACGTTTAGTAAAGATGCTTACATACACCCATTATCTACTGGAATCGATTTTAAACTAGTCAAACTTCAGTCACCTTTTCAAAATTGATTGATTTGTAATAATACCCAAAAAAAAAAACTTTCAGAACAGTACAATTTTTAAAAGTTTTGTGACTCCAAAGATTTATTTAAAAACTCATTTAATATTACCAGTCGACAGCTTCAATTTCCTTTCGGGACGTACGACGAGAACGTCCCACGAGATGATAAACGGTTGAATTGTGGTATTTCTTTTTCGTTCTGATACCTAACCTGACAGATCATTTTATACATATTTTGTTCCATTTTTTAATTTATCTAGTAGCTAGAGCCTATCCGTAGACCGTAAAACAGGTCCTAAATCGTGCAAATACTTTATGTGTGAAAAAATAAATTAATCATCGTGAAACGTTATATAGTCTAGTATAGACGGATAAAATATTAATTCTAAAATGGATTAAAGATCTTCTTATAAATAAAATTCATCATTGTAATAAGTCAGTTATCTCCACCTTATCAAAGATTCATTATTTGTCTGACAGTAACAAGTTTTATAGATCAAAATGTTTGGGGTCTCCGAGATTCTAAATCTTAGTAAATCTAGTTGTAATAATGTAGAGGCAGACACAATGACTATGATAATGTCTCGAGTATTAAAACTAACAACTCGTAATGGGATAAGTTTTCAGTAAAAGATCCGCATACAAATGTTTGTATACCACGACAAAAAAGGAAAAGATATTCCTCTGAGACGAGCCTTTTACGGCTAAAGTTTGAGATCTTTTATTATGTTGACGGTCCACAACTATTTATTAAAAGTTAGATATAAAGTTTACCCAATGGTCCCGTGAATATACGCCGAGACTACTAATCGTAAAGTTAGAAAATTCGGCACATGTTTGGGCTAGCTTTTAAAAACTTGAAATGCACAATTTTTACTTGTAAATGCGTACCAAACCCTGCGAACTTTTGAATGAAAATATAAGAAATGGAAGGGTGGATGTGGGGGGACGTGCGGTGAATCATGAAAACATACTGATTTTAATATTGATAAATATTTAGTTAAACATAATTATTTATAATGCTTCATAAAAAAATGAATTCAAAATAATATTCATTATGATAATCTTTAATAGATGTTACGGCCTTGTAATTGTGCCTTGGAAAATTAGAGAAAATTTAAAAAGAGATGGGATGCGAGCGGGGCTCAAGCCCGCAAGTTTTGCCGTACCGTGACTATCTTTTTTTTTTAATACATAATCCCTCTAACACCTAATAGGAATTTTAATTTGTCGACCCACGTGCAAGTGATATGACTAATTTAACGAGACTTTTAAGATGACCAGACCTTAAATCGAATAAAAAGTGTAGGCGAGACATCGCAAAGGCTAGCAGACTCGTAGCTAGTCTTCCTCAGCATCGTCTATCCAAATCTGGATTTTTATGTTCGTCAATCCACCGATGACATCATTGCTTCGCCGGAAGATATAAGATAAGAGGCTGCGATCGCGGAAAAGATGTAAGTACTATAAAATTAACAGTAGGACTCAAATATTAGTGGCACGGGTCAGGGCGCGATCAAGGTAAACATGACATAGGGGTCGTGTTTACCCTGTATAAAGGGCCAAATGGGCGACGGGCGAGGCAATGACGTCACGGGGCGGCACCCCGGTGGTACGGCGCGTTTCAACTGAGATCGCGTTGAAACGCTGCCGACGTGACGGTGTCATGCGAATATGGAAATATTTTGCATTTGCCAAAAGATCTTTATTTTTTTTTTTCTTCAAATATAAAGACACTCTTTACACAATTAAAAAAAATATCCTACAATACCAAGAAAAGGAATTTACCCACTAATCAAAACCGTCAACTCACAACATGCATAACCTACTCATATTTTAGGAAAAAAAAATGTAATGAGTCAAGATAAACGCGATAAAATTATACACATAGCTGACATCATTGATAATCCGGCACAATTTATCGCGACACAAAAACATTGTGCGCGTGTAAAACAATTTCCTACAATTTGTTCCGAACTCTCGGCTCATTGGATAATAACTTTGTTGGTATACAGTTTTGTTTGCGTCTGCATATCATGTAACAAGTATAACAACATACAAGATATTCACTGGTTAATCTACTTTGCTTTTTAGGATCAAAGCCAGCCATTAGCTAGTCAGTAATTGATACTCACATAAACAACCTTGAATTATGACATGGATGGATACATTTTGTGTCTGATCCAAAGCAATAAAAATGGTCTTCAAAATCTATCGATACAATGTTAAGAACTTTGGCTCAATATCTTGAATCTACATAGATTTAATTACATTAATTTGAGACAGAAATGCTAATACTTATTTTAATTTCAATTTGGAATTCTATGTCATGTCACCGAGATGAGATGGACACGATCTCTTACGGCAGCAAAACTCATTATTTGTGAAATTGACTTAACCTTAACCGTTTATTTAATTAAATAATTAGTAAGTACACGCATAATACTTTGTGAAATATCAGTTCAAAACATTATAGATATGTTTGTGTAAGAGGTTTATTTGTAAATGCAATTCACTAGATTACATTAAAGCCCGCGAGAATGATCTTTGTTTTAAGTTGTGTCTATAAAATTATACTGATATGAAATAGAGACCGTATAGAAATAAAAATTAATGGCTGATAGTGTTGCTAAGCTCGAAACTTGAGAACCGTTAAATTTTTTTGTGTGTTTTTGAGTGGGCCCCTGAATGGTTTATGTTTACAATTAGGCCCGGTAGGTGGCGATGCGATTGGGTTAATTTAGAACCACGGGGGCGAAGCCATGTAAGGATCTGCTAGAAAATAATAAAATATTAACAAACAAACTAAAACTATGCAAATTTACAAAACAATTAAAATCAAAATACAATTAGAAAAGTAATAAAGCACTACAATAAAAGGTACACAAACAAACTGCCTCGGCGATGAGGGCATTTCATAATTAATGAAAGAGGAAGCGTAGGAGTGCCACATACCAATCAAACCCGCCTCATTGCGGACACACTGACCTGCGTAATTTGTGTGTTATATTATTATTAAAAGTAGTCAACGAAGTGTTTGACAAAATGTTACAAATTTATGATGATGTAGAGAAGGTTAATTAATTTTATAATGGTTTTTATGTGGATGACATTGGCAAAGTCGGACGTTTTTGGAGTAAATAAGCACTTGATAAAAAAATATCTATGATAGTAATTGAAATAGAGTTAAAATTATTGGACGTACGTTTGCGCAAGTGAGATTAAATCTTTTATAGGCATTAGGGACCTTGAAAAGGGTTTCCTTACCATTGAAGAACGAAATCCTAAAAATGTAGCAAAAACAAAACCTTTTACCTATATTGTGGACATGATCAGCCCTTTCAGTCAAAAAGGAAACAATAGAATGATAAACGACATCCTTGCGTCATAACGTGCAAACAAAAGACACTAATTAGTATCAGATAATGCGCCAATTCATCAAAGGAGCGGACAGGAGAGTGCTTGAAGCTCTCCACTCAAATTAAAAGGGTAAAATAGCTCCTGATCAAGAATTTGCATTAATTATCCGGTTTGCTACGACGCAGGAGCTCCCTCTCTCGTTAAATAATATAAAAATTCTTATGTGCTTTAAAAACTGGCGGTGCAAGCATGTGGGTAGGGAATACGACGCATTTGTGAGGAAAATAGGTCACATTTAAATGATATAAGAGCTTTAGAGACCTCTGTAATGTGTTTTCTTGATAGGAATTTTAAGATAATTGTGGTCATATTGAAGTTAAGTGACTTTTCAATGCAGACAATTATTTTTGCCCACTACCATAGAAAGAAAAAACTGTAACATAATAATTTTACATATTTTTAGCTCTGAAAAAGTAGAAGTAAAAAAACCTAGGATATATACTGTAAAGATGGTACTTAAGTAGTTTATTAAAGCCAGCCTTTATTCAGAACCCAAGCTTATCGGATTTTAATAACCTGCACTTATTGACTATTTCCCCCAAAGGGTACCTATCCAACAATAAAAAAGAAGTTAATTTTAATGGTGAATAAAATACAATCCAACTCCTGTTTATTTAAGGATTCACGAACTCCTTTTTCATTCAAATTCAATTTCAAACTAAAGATATTAATTTCGCAAGTTATTTATTAATTTTTAGAAGTATAAGAAATTATATAAATGCTGTATAGACGCTTCGCTATTTTCGAATATGATTTATAAATTGAGTCTCTAGAGACTCTATCGAATATGAGTTACTTTTAATCGAATCAATTAACTTTAGACATCGTTAATTAGGACGTAATCCAACTGGCATAAGTGTTTAATGCAATTTAATTTTAAATTCAATAAATACTTTAGAGTACCAAAATGCTTGAAATAATTTATGTACCCTATTCGGACAGTTTGATAACAAAGTAATTAATCCGTGGCAGTGACCACGGCAAGGGCTGAAATTGTGTTTTTTAATTACTTTGTGAAAGCGATACAAATGCTTTTTAAACGTAGGTGGTGCGTAACATGGCGAACATTATGACACGAACCAGTTATTGCGGTAAAACGAAAACGTAACGTATTGATAATAATATACACACCTTACAACGCAAGCGTCTATGCACAATAAAGCATTGATTAGCTGTAAAGTGACTTTGACCATATCTGTATCAACTGTCACAATTTTGACGTAGGTACATCACAGAAGAAATCTGTCCCAAATCCATGATTCTCCATCACCCTTGACATTGGCATTATTGTCCGGGCCGAAATTATACCGAGACTCCGTTTGCCATACATAAGAAATTGAAATTGACAGTTACCAAAATGATCACCCGATTTAATCGACCTTCTTTGCCATAAAATATTTATCTATGACAGAATGTGCATTTGGACAATCTCAGTAAAAAAAATTATGATCTATTTTACTTGATGGGCCTACCGATTACCCAACCTATGAACTGAACTGAAAATATTATCTACACCTTTCCCAAAAATTCCTTTGTGCTTTTTCGAAATTGTAAGCTTTTTGTAAGGATATGAATGTCATGAAAATTTTATTAGCTTTAGTATTTTCTAGGATGGAAAGTTAGTTAATTAGACAGCCCTTTGATATGTTTCGCCTGTATTACACAAACTGCGACAAGAATGAAAATTTTCGTGAAAATCAAACACTGCACTAAGCGCACCCACAGCATGAAATTCTGTGAATTTCTACGAAACCTAGCCAAAAGAGAAAACATTATAGAAATAGAATTAAATTCAGTACTGTTTCAAAAAGTTTCAATTACCTCAACTCTAGTTTCGGTATTTTCATTGCTAACTTGGTTTCGTGAATTTTGCGGAAATGTTTAAAAAAATCTGTATTCAATTTAAGTTTAGTAATTGGATTTGAATACGGTTTTCATTAAATTATGGAAAACACCTACTACCTATGGAAAGTAAACAGTCTAAGACATTCTGAGGTAAGGACGATAGGGGGCTAAAGTGCCTTGCCGTCTATCAATATCTCCATCGTCAAGTCTCAGGACACACCAGCTAACAACACTTGTATCTGACTTCCGTGTATAAACAACCTTGAACTACATCCCTGATCCGCTCTTACGTTCCATTGAGCGCACCGAAACAATGTTTAAACAAGTGTAACACAATATCGGCTTATTTATAGTCATTAGTTGTTGTGAGAAAAGGAAGACGATAATGTTAATGCGTTTAATGATATCAATAAATGATTTAATTACGAGTATATTGATAGATAGTACCTGTATTCAGGTTCAGTGTAACTGTTAAGCTACATAACCTCGAATAAAGACTCGATTTTAAATGTTTTCGTTTCTCTGTCTACGATTTATTTAGTGCATATACCAAGTGCCTAATCGCCTATTATGTCGGAGTGGTTATTTTTCAACAAAGTCACGACACATGCCTCTCTCAAGAAATCCATGCTGACAACAAAAATCTGTGAGCAGTACGAGTTCGTTCGTCTTAATTGCAGCAGTACGTTCTAAGCTGTAATTTTCAATAATAAGTATAATAATATAATAGTTCTAATTAAAAATTCGTCTACTCGTACAATTTGGCAACTAAGAACAATGGGGTTTGTATGGAAAAGTCAATTTCCAATTCGAATGTGGGGTTGAAATAAGCACAAGTAATAACTTGTTACAATAGTTCAGGACGTGTAAAGTCATATATCCCAACTTCTGCTTTTCTTGAAAAATATCGTGTATCGTGACATTAAATATGTATTCATTGTACACTAGACGTGCGTCTACCGTATTCTGAGAGTAAATTTCCACTGTAAGGTAACTGAAGGGAATATTAACACGTATTCGCCATTTAATACGCCACCTAGTCATCGTAATGCTTGTAAACTCTTACACGTGTTTTCATGTGTATGCGACTTACATAATTATGACGTCAACAACATAGCTACTATATTCTGTAATAAATGTCGCGCACGCTAGTGGCGCTTGATGCGGTCAGTCCTTAGATGTATAACCATTTGTGACATTTAATTTACGAAAGCACGTCAAACAGTGGACCCCAGTATCATTGTAGATACACTTTATTGGGCATTTCTGCCAGTCAACCTCAGGGTAATGCGAGAGAAATACGTAGTAGATGCATTGAAATTTTATTTATGTGTATGTATAACAATAGATAGTGGGATTAGTTTATACTGCAGCAAGCTGTTCACAATCCACCCTACACGGGGTAGGTTGATGAACACGAGTTTCCGAGTCTCAATCCTAGTGGCTATTTTAGAGTGGATAAACCCCCTCTATCAGCGTGCACTAGGTCAGCTTGGCAAAGTATGAACTAATCCCGCGGTCTATTGGTTATACATAATGTAATATAACCAAAATTTCAATGCATCTACGCTATGCTCACCTCATTTAGTGAAGCAAAACCTTTGCCCAACTTTACCCTGTACACCTGTTCGAGCAGGCCCATTCGAAATTAAACCACATAGCTCTAATATCAAAGTTGTTTTTATAGAACGCTAGACTGTCGAGCAACAGTTCTCTCCTTAGTGCACTCTTAGCTAAAGTCATGATCTATCCTTTTGGCAAGACCGCATAGAACAGAGAGACGACTAAAGATACCTTCTTACAATTAAGACAAATTATTTGACAGAAAACTGTAAAACTTGACGTATCCTCTAACTTAATCTAAGTTACACAGTTGTACTAACTGTTTAACTTAAATTAGTGTGAAAGGTAACAGTTAAGTGTACAGTTGTAATAAACCCGAGGTGACCTCTTTTTAACTGGATTTCCTAGGTTAAGTAGGATGCCACCTGTCATTCATACAGCGCGTTAGGTCGATTAAAATATATTAAGATATTGCAGGTCAAATATACAGGACCGAAAAGGTGTGTTTTACGGTCAGAGAAGAGAACCAGAGGCCTGATCCCCCGGTCCCCTGATCAAAATCCGGTAACGCTCTGCAATACTTCAATGTTACTTGATGGTACTTGTACCTTTGGGTGATGGTGATTATTTACTATTAAGTTTTATTTAGTACATTTTCCTTCTATACAAGTTACATTTACAACAAAACACTGTTATCTAATATACAAAGTTCGCAATATAGTAATTAACAACAACGTAATAAGCCACTAGCAATACACCTTCGTTATAATTTGACATTTACAAGCATTATAACTACTCGTAATTAACAGTGTCTATTAAAGCCATTAGGATATTGTGTTATTAAAGGGGCGTTTTCATTACTCGAACGAACATTATGTTCTGAGCAAATACTTACAGTTCTAGTTATGTTCGCTCAAAACTGAGAGCAAGATTCACGAATCGCACTAAGATCCAAATTTCAATAATCAATAAATTCGGTTTGTGAACCACACTCAGAAAACCCGTTTACACTGACAACCATTTACAAGAGGAGTATCCCCCAATCACGCTCTATGCAAACGAAGTTTGATCTTATTTGAATATTACCCAATGAAAATCAATGAAATTTGTAAATAAGATCTAGATACTAATTCTGTTTTATCAAATTAATTAAATTAAACATTTTATGAAATTTCTTACAAAAATACATTTTAATGGAATTTTGATTTAAAAAAATAGCTGCTAGTTATTGACCTTTGTCCAAACATGAATCGACATTAACGCCACGCAGGAGTGTTGATGCTATTCTTTCTCGAAACATGCACAAATTGCTTTACCTACTCCATCCTTTAATTTCAATCAATTAAGAAGAACCTAATATATACAACAAAGCTGTCTTGGTTTCAAAGAAAACGCTTTTGAAAACTCTAGTCTGAAGTAAGCTTAGGCAAACGGCATCTTCTCCCAAGAGACAATGTCTTGAAAAAGAAAATGTCACGAAAAACTCGTCGTCCCTAAATGGGCAAAGTCTCGAAAAATGTCATTACTTAAGTCTGAGACCGACGTTATGTGCATCGTCTGGACCCTGCTTGATATAGAGACGACCGACGCGACGTTAAGTGACTCAATTTAAAAAAAACGACCTATAAAAAGCTTAGTCTTCTTTTATAGTAGGTAAACCATTGATAAACAGTGTTTAGTTTCAGAGTTTAAACCGCCCTTAGGCTTCTGACATGGATTTGCATACCACCTCAATATCGCTCAAGTGTGCTGGTTTCCTCACAACTTGCTACAGTTTTAAGCAATATGAATATGAGACAATAAATTTTTAATAAGCACACTTTTGACTTGGCAGTCTAACTGTCGCGTTAGTTGTTATTACTTCTAACAAAATTAATTCTACATGCAGAACTTTTTTTTTTTTTTTTCAAAGAAAGATTTTTTTAAAACTTGACACCACCCCTCTCGGCGAATACGACGAATGAATACTAAGTACACACTGTCTCCTGGGTACGGAAGGGTCCACAGGGGTGAAGAAAAAAGAATATTTAAATGTCTAATACTTAATCTAACAATTCACATGTTTTGGAAGTCATGCATATAAAGATCTTGATGAAGTCTCAAAATAGCATATCGTCGCTTATAGTATAACAATACCGCGTATGTCACAAAAAAAAATGAGCATGAGACATTTTATACCTCATTGGATAGGATAGGTTTTTTTCTTGCGCATCCAATGATTTTACTTATAATTTTAAAATAAGCCAATTACAGCATATTATTGTCTAATACTGACACCGCTGTGTACTGTTCGAACTTAAATGTAAGAAATAACAATTTTTACTCTTTTTTTCTACTTATCAAATTGACTTGCGCGGTATTGTTATACATAAAGCGACGATATAGAAAATCCGACTAAATTATAATTTTCCCTGCCAGATTTTCTTGTGAGGATAAACTACAGGTACCTACGCTATTTTCCTCACAAAAATTCATCTCATTTCCATGAAGAATATGATAAACGTACGATATCTGACAGCCGCGAAGTCTCGCATGTAAATCACTTGCTATAGGTGCTGCTGATCCATGAACTACAAAGCTTAGGTGCTATGTTATACCTACCTACAATGCTCGAAGGAACTTACACTTTTATTATATCCGATATCATTCAATATTCACATTATTGCCTTTTCAGGAATATCTCCCCGTGTCGAGACCGAGAGCTATACAAGATTCTAAGATAATTCATATAAACTCTATCTATTCAATATGTAGTCATATAGTGCATCAACTGTTTATGTTTCTTAATAAAAATATTCTAACAATGGGAATTATTCAGTCTTTACCTTATTGCCTATCTAAACTATACACACTATAATAAAAATATAATATCCCAGTGTATTAATGTATTTATATATTTATAATAATAGCTACACTTGTGAAAACTCCTCAGTGAAAAATGGCAACCAGTTTTGAAAATATGCTTTTACCCATAAACAGCTTTTGAATTTGATCTCCATACTCAGGAGGACCAAAGCGAACATTATGTACCTGTAACAAATAAATGGCATGTTAGTTTACGAAAAATCATAAAAAATATGAGCATAAAAGTTTTAAATACAATGTCTTAAAACTAAAACTTTTGCCATAAAACTAGCAGTCCGATCCATCTATTAGTTTTATAAACACAACTTTATGAGAATGTGTAGAAAATAGATCCTGAACTTTACTGATACGTCTTAAAACTTTAAATCCACTTCAATTGAAATTCTACTCAGTTATTTTCTATTCATTGAATCCAATATAAGAACAAAAGCGACTTACACAGAACATTGGACCTCAATAAGAAACGTCAGTTCACAATACGAACTGCACAGAAGTAGTAACTACACCCACCCCAAGCCTTCATGTGGAAAATTTCTGTAATTTTCTTTATTTTTATTGTGTTACGCTTGGATATGTTTGGGATATTCTATTTACGAGATATTAGAAAATATTGTCAGGCTTGGAGAAATACAAATTCTAGCAACAATTGTTTTATTTGTCCTTAACAAAATAAAACAAGTAGCCGAGTAAACAAGTAGCAATAGACCCTAAACATATCATTCGATATAAATTTATTTGTGTATTTATAGTATATGTATCACAAATAAATTGCTATCTTATACTGAATAATACCGCATATCACACTTAAAATTCACAAAATGATTCATTTTTATCAATTGTAAATAATTCAATCATTATGAGTTACTTTGGTTTTTGCAAGTACCTTTATTTCAAGATTTTTTTTCTTCTATCTACAGTAATATTCTAAAGAGGTAATATTCGTTTGTAGGTAAGTTAGGGGAATCTTTTGAATCCCTTAATAACTAAAAAACAGCTACTATTTCTGAGTAATATAACTAGTAAATAAGTTGTCAAGCGGATAAAGTTGCGACACAGCTCATTCAAGCTAATGCTAATGGGGAAAAAGACGAACACAGCAGTGGGACTTAATAATTGGTCTATATTAATAAAAAAATTAAACTAACATCCTAATTTCATATCACTAATTGATTTGCATATCAAATCAGCGACCATACTCTGGCTTTATGGTCGATGATATCAACCAACACCTCTGCGCAAATGCTAGTTCCTTCATTATGGAATCGAAACGGTCGCCTAGTGACGGTACGTAAACAATAGTGACGTGCCACGCCAGCGTGTATCGATTCAACCAAGATACCGACCTCGCCGTGGAGACGTCACCGTGTTGATACTGCTACTTGGCTGCTAAAGAATTTATAACGTTATCTTATCGATACTATGTTATCCGTAGATACTGTTTATTAGAAGTGCGTTAATGAAACATTAGAATTGGTAATTGTTTTTTGTTATTTTAGTCTATAGTGCCTAGCCTTTATACTGTCGATAGTATACCAATAATGGTAACAATCCAATAGAAATTTCAATTAAAATTGTACTAATCGTTTCAACTGCTTTCATAAGCCCAATCGGCAAACCCGAACCCCATTGGATGGACTGCCAACAAGTTCAAGCCAAGCCAAAGTTCAATTACGAAAGTTTAATATCTGGCAAATCTAGACATGTTAACAAAATCTTAGTTAAGCGTAAGGATTAAGTCAACCCTATTGTTACAAAAATAGAGTAAGACGACCACAAAAGAACAAAAAAATCACTAGGTTTAAACGTTTGTTAAATTACCTAATTTGAAGCGAAGGCCGTTGCTCTGTACAATATGAATGAAATTATTCTATTGAAAGGCCATGCCGAGGTCATTGGCGTATACTAACGTAGATAGTGTGCTAGATATCCAATTCCTAGAAGTTTAATAGACAGATCGATTCAATTTAGAACGATATATTTTTTTACAAAATCTACATTTCAAAGGTAATAAAAAGCAAGTCCAAGCAAATACATAGAAAGCCACTATGAAAAGGGTAAACATTGTGAGAAATACATCGCTGGTCCCTTCAGTTCCCAATGGAGCGTACGTGCTTAATGCCGGGAGTCCGGGACAGTACACCCCAAACTAATTTCTAATTTAATCCTTCTAAAAATCGATTACAACTGAACAAAACACAAAGTCGGCAAAACGAAGCCAGACAATTTATTTTCAAAGTTGAAAATGTCGTGTCGTGTCTAAGCTCAATTTTGGCTCAATTTTCAAAGAATGTGATTAACTAATTCTTGCTTCAAGAAATATGTGCTATTGATTTTCTGTAGCACGGGGTGTGGTCAAAATAGGTTAAACGAATTGAATGAACTTAGAGGAAAATGGATAGAAGTTCCATGCTTGTGTCTTCGTGCCTGCAAAAACCGTAATTTACAACTTAAATTTACTTCAATAAATAACCTAAGCTATTTCTAGTTGCTATGGTAAACAATACAATACTAATTTGTTTTGTATAGCGTTCAGTTCTTTTTATATGTTGATCCTAACTAGTATTATTATAAATGTGAAAGTAAGTTTGTGTGTTTGTTACCTTTTCACACCTAAACCACTGGACCGATCATCCTGAAATTTAGCATATACATTGTCAGGTTTACAGAAACCGTCATAGGGTGCCTATTATCCCGAAAAAAGTACTATTCCCGAGGAATACAACAATAGCACTTTTAAAATAGATTATTACTTGGGGCTTCTACATACTCGTATACCACTTTACAAAAAGTTAGTACAAGGTACTCCCCTCCCATACAAACTGTTTTTATTGTTTTTCAAAAGTTTTTCAAAAAGTTGATTTGTTGATTTGTTGTTGAAGTTACAAATATATTTTGTTTTACTTTAATGCTGGAAGCCTGGAACAATGTTTTCATGAATGAAAGGAACATTTAATAGAACTTTTAACAAAATTACTAAAACCTAAATAATTATTTAGTCAGCTATAAAAGAAAACTGTATAATTATGTTACAGGGAGTTTAATAACACAGTGTCGGGGAATTTCCCCAAAAGTTTCCTTTCCTTAGTAAATGACTAGTGGGAATAAAAGTATAATTTCATAAGCTTCCCCCTATTAGGGGTCGTAGGGTGCGCCCCATGTAATCTAAACTCTGACTAGGAGTCACGAAAACGTCACTTTGTGCCATTACAAAGAAAATTGTGGCTTATAGAGTATTTCCCTTTGAATTTATTTTCTTACGCTAGTGGTAATAAATTGAATAGTTTGTCTTTGTTACTCCGTAATTCTAAAGAAATGGCATGAATTTTGTATGAAGGGGGAAACTATCTGAAAAAGGAACAAAATAAATACTACATGAAAGTATTGTATCTAAAGCTAAATTTTAAGCAAAAATTTAATTAAAAAATTGAAACAAATGCGAACATACATTCAAAGGAAAAAGAAAACTGGCGAGAAGCCAACGGCAGTTAATTCTCTGAAATCGATTTAATTAATACATTCAAGAGCATAAATAAATAATTCCGATGAATTCGTGATGTTTATTACTTGGATTTTTATGTGGAGATCTATTGATCCAATTTTCCATTCCTTACCAACAAAAAAACAAAGATTTTAGTAGACTAGACAGTAGACACAGACAGTTTATGATAGGAATAAACCTACCTACTTTATCTCATTGTACTGCAGTCAATGTCAATGACCGGTTGCGAAACGTCAAAGCCAAAGTGACGATTGATATCAGCGCAACTCGATTTCCAAATCTCACGACCAATATTATTGCGAAAACTGAGGTGAGGAATAAAGAAAACAAATAACGACTAAAGTAAAAACACAAACAAGTACTAAATAATAATCGTTACTCAGAAACACAATAACCAGTCGAATTCGCCGATATAATAGACAGTAAATACATTGAACGGTATGACAGGACTATATTTGCTGGGCGCGGGCTTGGCTAGGCCCACCTAATAAAAGCCAAACACGCGAACCCCCACCCAGCACGCACCCGAATATTGTTAATTACAATAACATAGCTTAGTCAGATCTACGGCGACGTAGTATAAAGTTGTAGTATGTGGCAAGAATGTTTATTTATTTAGGCTGACCATTCTTCTAATAGAGTAGCATTTTCTGGACATAATATTTTTATTTTCTTTGGCATCTTGAATCGCTACGAGGTTAAAAATAGATGATAACTCTTGATTGATTGTTTGCTGATAAGATATAACTGTGGAAACAAATTCTTACCTATTTATATTTTCAGTCAAAACTACGAAACTTTAAGAGCAACTAAAATTAAATTTACTTTACACAACATGAAAATTATCTGATTTATTAAAACCATCTCTGATATTTAAAGCTAGCTAAAACTCATTAGTGACCCAACAGTTGCTAAATCTAACCTCAGTTGAGCGATGTTCCTATGAATTTTAATATAAAAACCCGATTTTAGCATTAAACAACTAGCTCGTAACTTAAACAAGACATATGAGAATAATTTTCATAGTCTTCCTCGTCAAACTGGAAGATACTTCCTTCATTTTATTTCTCTGTATTTACATAAAACAACAACGTGCTCTGTATTCGGCACTCAACATCGAATATAAAAATGTTTTTGGGCGAAATTCCATTCCAGTCCAATGCACATGTGTGTCAGACAATGAATCGAGAACGTTTTACCGCTGCCGAGAAAAATATACTAAAAATGTCAGCAAAGTCCCACCCTAGTTATGATCTCTTTTTTATATTTCTCATTGGAAACGGGAGAGACAGGCAGACGCGTTGTGTAGGCGGGCGTTAAATAAATAAGCAGCATTCTGTACTGGAACGACCTTCGCCATCTGTGGCCGCTCTAAAAATACAAACCCGCCGCCGACCGACGTATTTTACCTCAAACGTCCCTAGAATTTCTAAATAATTAAGGGCATTCATGATTCATACCATTACCTTTTATGAACTAAAATTAAATAAACCCGAGCTGTGAAGATAAAACCATTAAAAAACTACAACAGAAATAGGTACGTTAGCTAATATTGTAAACAGAAAACTAACACAGATACTAATATAGCTAATATTGTAATAATACAAGCGGCAGCTCCGAATTAGGTAAGGTTTTGAAAAAATATTTTACATGCCAAAAATGAATATGAGAATTATGGTCACTTAGTTTTCATACTTATATATTTTATACATATTATACTTATTAAGTAATTAAGTATACCTGAGATTTATTTCAGAATTCATAGAATTATATTGCTACCGAAACGTAAAATAAACGGAAACTTGAGCCAATACCATTTTTGATTCAAATTCATACCGCTCGCACTGGCCCGGTTATGAAGCTTTTGCAGTCATAAAACTTGGCGAATGTGTAAGCAAAAAGCAGTAGCTATTCACAAGCTAGCCGAGCGATCCCTGTGGACCTCACACCAATCAATGTTACCCTCTTAACACTTGGAAATTTCATTTGTGAACCGTACGTGATACCGCGTCGAAATGCGTTCCTTTCCAGAGGGCCCGCGATTTAGATAGAAACTCTTTGAAACTTATTCAGACGAACGCTCGCTACAATACCCTAGCTCGTTGCTTCTGAATTGAAATTACCGTTACCATCACGCTACACTGGGTAAATAGAAAAGTTCCAATATAGGATTCAATCTCACAAACAGTATCAATTCGACGCACGGTTGTGTGGGTCCGTGAGACCGTGACCTCGGCCTTGAGCAAATTAGATATTCGAATAACTCAATCGAATCGCGAAGCCCTTTACAAAGCTTACCCTGTTCTTGTTTGACAAGATCTTGTAGTGCGTGAAACAATGGAACTGTTGTGGTCGTGTAAGTGAGAATCATATCGAAGATGGTACAATGGCATGACCTTGAGAAGATGAAAATCTCAGTTGCAGATGTCAGCACTGAAGTGGTCCCGCGAGAACAATAAGGTTGGTCGTCTTTGTTGCGGCACGTAGAGTGTCAATTGCGGAGTACGTGCGTCACTTTATAGTACACCACATAGAACTCTACCGTGTTTACTCGCAACGAGGTCGACGACAACAAAAACAGATTACATTATGCTAACGTTATAAGCGCTCTATAATAATACCTTATGAGACTAGGCTCTATTTAGCTCCATTAGTAACACAAAAGAATTGTTAATATAGTAATCCCTATAAGTATTAGTATAATATTGAATTTACCAGCGCGTAACGTCAGACGGACTGTTGACAAACAGAATATGTTCCTTGTATGGGTACAGTTACATACATAAAATTTCACAATGGCTAAAAGATATCGCGGCAGACCGGAGATGGCAGGTTGGCTGAAGCTTTTACAGGGGGACTGGGCCTGCATTGCAGGCAAGTGGAAGGCGTACCCGAAGGCCTTTACCAAGCAATGGGGCACTTATTGCATTGTGTCATTTACATCGACTTTAAATATAATGAATTCAGATTGTTGGGTTATTTTGTACTAAATTAGAATTATGTCACCTGTTTTTTAAACATTTGATAAGAAGGAAAGTGTTCAAATTAAAAATAATGACATTACATTTATAACTAAAATAGGGTGTCGCACAAGCGTCGTGAGTAGGTAATATCTAAGTAGGGGATCGTTGACTCAACCACGTTTGCGTGGGCAGACCTGCTGTGCACACCATTCTATAAATGTGGTTACGTAGAAATATTGCAGAAAACGTTCTTATACGGTATGGTAATGAAATGGTTGCAATGTTTAACCGTTCAATGTTTAACGAGAATACAGCAGGGAAAGCAAATATACAGTATTGATTTCGAAGGCAATGAACGACTCCTTGCATAAACACCAGGTAACAAACGGCGTGAAGTAAAGTTCATTATTGTGAACAATTGAATCTGCATCCTAGTAAACACAATATCTTGTTATTATTGTTTAGTGGAGTGCCGTAAGACATAAAAATGGTAAAACCTCGGAATCCAGGGCCAGTCGATGAATCTTCATAAAAACTTTGGAAATGTGTTTTTAATAGTGTACAGACTAAAGTTAAAAAAAAAAAATTCACCGATCTCGATTACAACAATTATTTTTAACCAATTTTAAAAAGGAGGAAGTTCTATGTTCAGCTGTATGTATTTTGATTTATATGTTCACCGATATCTCAGTCTATTGTGAACCGATTTTCAAAATTCTTTTTTTCTTTGAAAGAGTATATTCCAAAGCTGGTCCCATAAAAATATTGTCATGATCTGATCATGGACTTAGGAGATATGGAACGGAACTCCTCGTAGGATAATAGCAGAATGGTCTTAACAAGTAATATTGGTTAGTTAATAAGCGCAGTCGATGGCTGCTGACAATAATGAGGAAGAGGGGGGAGACGTGGTAACACCCCCCCCCCCCGCCTTACCTATATCACTATCGAAGATTAAAAATATCGCATGACGTATCGTTTGAAAAGTCTTCTCATAAGGATTTCAAATATGAGCCTCTCTGGGGGGGGGGGTAAATTACGAGGGGTAAACACCACTTAATATCGTGATATCGTGAAAAAAAAAATATTGTATATATATTTAATACCTACTTTCAAAAAATAAACCGACGTGGAGTCGGTCCCAAGGCAAGTTCTTAATGAAAAGGTAAAAGAAGTTAGAACTTGACTTGGAACTGACTCCAAAACTTTTTAAAGTTATTTCAAGCTTTTTAGTTCCTTTCGATGTCGTTTGTGAGGCTAATATTTGAAATCCGTATGAAAAGCCTTTAAACGATATCTTATTTCTTTTTTTGTGGCCTATGCCTTACCGGAAGTCCACACACGTACGACCGTAACGCACGTACGGTACGAGACGACCTCCTCGCTATCGGCTACAGCTCGCATTACGGCCGACAGCGAGATGCTCTGTTGGTGGATTGTCGCGCCGAGGGCACGCCGTTAGACCATCCAAGCCGGACACTGCTCGAGAGTGTGCTATGCCGTGTCTACAGCGAATCCGCAGTGGTGGCAAACAGGGATCTCTACCTTTTAAAACGATACCTCATGCGATATTTTTAATCTTCGATAGTGATATAATACGGGGGGGGGGGGTTACCACGTCTCCCCCCTCTTCCTCATTACTTGTCAGCCATCGACTGCGCTTATTAACTAACCAATATTAAGTACTTGTTAAGACCATTCTGCTATTATCCTACGAGGAGTTCCTTTCCATATCTCCTAAGCCCATGATCAGATCATGACAATATTTATATGGGACCAGCTTTGGAATATACTCTTTCAAAAAAAAAAAAATTTTCAAAATCGGTTCACAATTGACTGAGATATCGGTGAACATAGAAATCAAAATACATACAGCTGAACATAGAACCTCCTCCTTTTTAAAATTGGTTAATAAAAATTGTTGTAATCGAGAGCGGTCAATTATTATTATTTTACTTTTTTCTGTACACTATTAAAAACACATTTACAAAGTTTTTATAAAGATTCATCGACTGGCCCTGGATTCCGAGGTTTTACCATTTTTATGTCTTACGGCACTCCACTAAATATAAATGGAAATTCCAAAGGAAAATTCCGAAAAAAAAAAAATTGAGATCGGTGAAATTTTTTTTTTTAACTTTAATCTGTAGACTATTAAAAACACATTCCCAAAGATTTTATAAAGATTCATTGACTGGCCCTGGATTCCGAGGTATAAAGCTTACGGCACTCCACTAGTTATGTAAACCACGATTTTAATGAAAAAGGAAACTAAATTTAGCATAAACGTGTAAACGAGATATAACGCGTCACGATATAGCAATATTTAATATCCAAACTGAAATTGAACTCTATTCTTAACATGTGCGGTCGTGCTAATCCAATATAAAGGGAATTAGCGTCCCGGGCCCGGTCAACATAGTTAACTTGTCAAATATTATATGGACGATTTGCGGAGGCGAAATCAGATCTGTTTCAATGGTTCGTGTATTCTCTACGTGGTGTGGGCGAAGTGAGAACAAAGTAAATCGACGAAAGCTTCGATTGGCAGGCTCAATAAATTTATGATGGAAGCGATATAATCACATCTTTTTTCATGCATTACATAAGTACAACAAAATTTTACTGTTCTTGAACCATCTCGACAGGCTAAACAAAAATTAAATATCTTCTTCTAATAAATGTACATTTAAGTTCCTTGCAAGCTTTACACTTATGCTGTGCAATGGTAGCAGGTTAGTCACGTGTAAAAGGAAGCAGTTTCACCATTCTGGCTGGTGAACGCTTGCGCAAGCATCACGAGGCCTCCCACGTGGCGCATGGCGGGAGACAGGCTGGCTGAGACTCGTGATTCACTAGTAACACCCGCCTTCAAGTTTGAAATGCATTATGATTGAACTTACACTTTATTTAGCACCTTTCATGTGCGAATTTTAATTTATAAACGAGTTTTAAAACATAGCAAAACCTTGTTGGGTAAATTATGATGAAAGTATTTGAGTTTACATTTACTGTTCTTACAGTGTACTAAATTCTAACCACAATAAGTCGTCATTTTCGAAACTCTGTCTGGTACACAGAAACCCTACACAAAGCTACTAAATAATACTGCCTTGGGAATCATAACCGCAAACTGTACGCTGCAGTCCCAAATCACAGAGCTAAAAGCTTCAACAACTAGGAATTGTTTCCTAAAATGTGAACAAAGCAAATATTTATGTAGTAGAAGACGAGCAGGCAACAAGAGTTAAAGAGTTGTTGTTTAAGCCACGTACAACCTTACTTTTAAAACTGACAATTTTATAAATGTATTGTCATATCCTATCACACAGGCTGAGAAGGACACAAGAGTAATATGTGCAAAAAATAAAGCATAAAACCGTCTAGATGAAGATAAGTGATAAAAAAGTAAGCATCTGTGTGTACAGTGTAAATGGGTGTTAAATATTTATTAGCCATTGATACGGCGTGACGGCACCTGATGATTGGACGCGGTAGCTTGGAAATAATCGCCATTACTGTAAGTACCGAGATTGATCCGAAAACTCGTGTTATTTACACGAAATCTGTTGCGGAACAAAAAAAAATGTTTGTAATGAGGTTTTTGTTGACAAAACATTCAACTCTTCTTAGTTATTTTGGAAGTTACATAACGTAAATTGTTAAAGTTTAAAACTTATTTCAATTTAATGGACTAGCGGTATTTTTATAGCACCGTATCAGAAAAATGTGTCTAAGATATTATTTATGCTAATCTTTATTAAGTAATTTCGAATAGATTAATTGTTTCACTTGCAAATTTGGATTTAAAGAAGTTTAGGAATTTAATCGTAAGTTACGACTTGTCTACTTGGCCACATATTCTTCATTTCATGATTATTACATTACTGAATTTAACAAAATGATAAACTTTTGTATTTTACGCCTGTTTTATTATTTAATTTGCAGTTAAGACTATGTTACGCATGTTCTATTGTCTGTAACGATCTAAGAGAGATCAGAATATTTGGCACATACTAACTCTACAATCTACAATTTCTATTGTACGTAACCACTAACATTATACATATTACTTATAATGTGTTTATTATAGCCTCTATGTATGTCAATATAAGCAGTACCAAATAAAGCTAGCCCCATTTCTGTTTACACAGTTCATCTTGTGTGTGAGTAACGTGTAAACAACAAAAAACCCTATTCAGCTTGAGCTTAACAACATGAAAAAGGAAACAGGAAGGAAACTGAATAAAATTACAAAGCTGCGTGTCTTATACAAAAGACGCAAAACCTTTTCTGATACACACGCAGGGCATTTTGATGTCAGGGATCAACTGCCGGTCTGGAATGAAAATCTACAGAACCATATTGGAAACGTCAATCACAACTGTCAACGGGCTCGCTCGAATTGTATAAACTCCGATGTTCGTATTATTGCCCCTGCTGTTCAATAGGCGATATTGCATAATGAAAATTCAAAATGTTGCCAAACGTTTGACTGCTATCCGCTTTAAATGAAAATCGCAGACATTTGAATTTAAGCTTTGTCTGCAAGATAATTGAATGTCTGATAGCCCGGAACAACGACTTTTTGCGATCATACTTTTCCCACTTTTACAAAGTTATGGAATCTATTGATTTTATTATCTCTGCTGCATCCCAGAGGAAATTAAAGTAGGCATCTAGCTGGTATTGTGCCGGGTAATGATCGCATGAAATAACAAACTGTATCCATTAGCAACAGGCGTCCGTCTTTGCCCTGTGGATCTTGGTATGGATTGAATGCGTAATTAGTGCTTACTTCGTACCTATACTACGTTCAACATTGATCGAGTTTTAGCCTTTACCTTTGACTAACGACTTGCTTCAATGCTTTGACCTTTTCAAAACCTATGTGAACCTATTTTATATTGTTGTAAACCTACACCCAAAGTTTATTTTTGTTACCTATCATAATTTGAATTCCATTATCTTAAAATATAAGTTTGTTTATTTTAAATTCCAAGGTTTAGTTAAGATTATCCCTAAGAATTCTACTTTTAAGAGAATGAAAACTATCCAATATAGCCAAAGTTCGCGCAATCAATGAAATCAATAGTAAGCAATGGAAATCGATAGTTAAATAAATACTACAAAACGTCAACCATGTTATCAAGAAATCTCTGCGTACCAACGGCGCGGGCGTAACGCGGCTTGAATCAACAGCTTGATGGATGAATAAATTTAATACTGTAATGCCTAAATAAGATGTTTGTATAATTTACAGTGAATCAGCCCACGACGACGACGTGTAGACAAACATAATACGCTTATTCTTAAGGTCGCTTGGAACTTGTCAAATTGAAACGTTAAAGGGGAATATTTTAACAGTACTTTAACATAATATTCGTAACATTAGGTCGTACAAAAATTATAAATTGGAATAATAATTATTATTATGGTCCTAATGACTCGTTGAAAAGGAAAATTACTGACTGAAAACCAATGAAGTTGGCGATAAAATAATGCACATGTACATGAAAATGAAAATGCGCACTTTATCGTCACCACTCGCTGAGGTCATACGCGTTTCCTACATTGTTGTAGTTATGTATTGATAAATTCATTGTAATATTATAAATCCTAGTGTTTATTGTATTCTCCATCTTTCACGTAGCAACGAAGCACCGGATTGACATGTTTTTTTTTTTAATTGAAATAGGTAAGTACTTATTTCGGTTTATAAGCTGGAGAATAACATGGTGACTTTCTCCCAGAAGCACTGGAGCGAACCCGCAGGATAGTAAATTTATAAATATTGGACCGATGATTGATCGATTGCTAACTAGATTTTTTGACTGAAAAATGTTACGCACTAATATTTTGTTTAAATTTGTTATCAGTTCACTATTTGGCATTTTAAGCCAATGCAATTAAAATTTAATAAGGACTTAAAACGAAGATAACAAGCAGTAAATTATATCAGTAACCAAGAGTAAGAGTGGGCCGGGCGGCGCGGCAGCCACAAATCCCCGTAAGCCTGGCTCTACAGAAGGATCGAACAATGACTGCGAACAATAAAGCCTTCCCGGAGGACGATAATTCTGTATTGTTCTACTAAAGATGGAGAGTTGCTTAGTCCATCCTTACTTTCTCTTTATTACGCTTAGAGCAAATTTCGAAAGACGTGGGCTAAATTGTGGGGAGCTCCGGTTGGCCCAGTCGTTGTATTTTAAGGAAACAGGTTTGCAAAATTACAAGTTGCCAAACAACCCAAACTGCGGTAGAAACAAACAGCTCTTGGGAATAACTGTAACCCATTTTGACAAGTTTGTTTCGCACCTTGCGTTCTGCGTAGGAATGAGTAAACGCAAATATTTATCATCTGGGCCTCGAGCATTATCAGAGCGGAACCTACCTCAGCCGCAGCCTTGGTTGATGCAAATGGCATGATTATTATATTGTACCAGATCTCTCTTCACACGTAACTCTTTGTACTTATTAGCTGTGTTTTTGATGAGCACTTGATGATATGACATTTGATTAAACATATTATTTGTTTAAAAATAAATTACCCTAGATATGAGATTAAAATTTTCCTTACAGTCATCATAGCCATCAGAGGTTTGTGTGATAGGCAGTTAGAAGTTTGAGCGTGCTTACATTTTATCTCATGAAACTTTACTTACAACTTGAATTATTAGTAGATTTTTATGTTACCCTACTAGTGACGGACGGACTGACTCTGGATCGAAAGACGTAGAAATGAGAGGGATTGGCCTTTACCCAGCAGTGGGATGAAATGGTAATATTAAGATTAATATTTAATTTATAAATATAATTTAGATGAATAAATATCGAAAATTTTATTATCATTTAATTAATTAACTAATTAATAACTTTTATAGTATAAGAAGTATCTACGCAAGTTTATACTTTTCCTTGAAGTAGGAATCAGGAAAAACGAGGTGGGTACCTACCATAGGTAGCTAGACTTTACCCGCAAAAAAACCGTATTTGCAATAATAATTTTCAAATCAAATCCCAATGTCACCATACTATTTCTACATAACCTTACTACCGTGTTAATGGATGACTCGTGTTTTCTAGGCTATGGAAAAGCATTGTTCATTCTTACCTCGACATTACTGGCATGCAGAAATTGTTTCTCGGTTTTATGGTTTTTGTATGAGCATGTTTCCTACATACAACCTTTTGTAGGACCACTTTTATTTTCATAATTTATGGTTCGGTTACCTGTTTAGTCGCTATGTGCTACGGCTACACAGTAGACGAGTGAGTATGAAATGCATACATTAAGTATTGTGTTCATGTGCATACCGATAAATTAATGCAGTAAACCTACCTCTCCTTATGGGGCGACATGTCGAAATTAAACATACATTTCTACAGAATGTCACAAAAAAGAAGAAATATACATAGTCATCCTAGATGAATGTAAGGCCCAGGGATGTGGTGCGTCCAGAGGTCGGGCGAGGAACACCGTGTGGTTTTTAGTCTGTGCGAGTCGGTAATAACTCCATTACTGGCCCTTGGTGGTGGAGTACACATAAGGGGATCTCCACAAATAAGGTATGTGCTGTTACGTCATGATAAAAAGATCATCTCTGATCTCAGTGACTTATGGGCTGTGACTATATTCTTCATGTCGTCATGATTGCAAACCTACATGCCGAAAACATATTAGATGTTTTAATCAAATTCGACATAATAGCTCACAATTTAAAAGATATTTTAATTCAACTGAAGGTCGTGCCGATTTCGTAGCGAAATTTAAATTGCTTTTGGATAACAAAGATCTTAATCTATTTTTCGATCTAATTGTTTAAGCCTGCGTCTGGCATTAGAGCAAAGATTAAAAGGTCGTGGATTCAATTAGGGAACGAGATAATTATATTTTGCGGAAGTAATTGCTTCAAGGATTCTTGTTTTTAAGTTAGTTGTAGCTCATACTGATACGCATAGTCATCATATGAAGTTTGAGTTAAGGCCTCGGGTATTTTCTGCGACGTTTGCTGTTCATGGCAAATACACAATCATTCATTGTTGCACAAAAAGAACTGTTCTCAGCGTCGCCAGATTGGGAACTTTTTGTTGATGTTGGAGAAAATAAATCTCATAATAATATAAGATATGGCTAAGTAGCCCGTGGGGAATTCTCAAAAGTATCTAAACTTTTAACAACGCATGAGCCTTCTCCTTTATGGTACTAATTTCTTACAGCTGTAATTTTTTTTCATAAAGCCATCGACCATACAGCCACGGTCGATGCATAAAACTTATGCTTATGTTTACAGCATCTTTGCCATTGAACCGATGGTATCACGATTCATGATTGATGACCACAATTTTCAATCTACAAAAATAATTCAACCTAAGATAGAAACTGTTCCACCCTAAACCTTAACCAAAAGTAATTCAATCCCCAACACAAATTCCTTTTCCGGTATGAATAAATAACGACTGGTTTTACCCTAATGATAACATATCATCGTCCGACCTTCTGCGTATCCGTAGAACCCGTGGTTCCGTACCGTAGTGAACGACCGATCGCAAATTCGATTCGGCCTGTTTTAATACAAAATTGGGAGTTGCTGTTTCGGCAGTAAGCCGAAATTTCTTACCAGAAACTGAAACTTCGTTAGTGTGAACACGGAATATGGCAAATGGTTACCAATCCACTAGCAACGTTCTTTAA
The DNA here is from genome assembly GCA_936450705.2 of Protodeltote pygarga. NCBI lineage: Eukaryota > Metazoa > Arthropoda > Insecta > Lepidoptera > Noctuidae > Protodeltote > Protodeltote pygarga. Next base: position 3,607,438 of record OW388249.2, on the reverse strand, counting down.
CGACACGGAAATAAAATTAGTATGATCCACAAGCATTTGTTTCGGTCTTGGTAAACTATGTAGGTATATTGTCAATCGTACTCACCGGCCACGATACAGAAGAAAATCCTTGTGAGGGGCAAAGTTTTTCTTAAAATAGTCGTGCAGAACACTGCTTAAACTTGACTTGAAAGTTATTAAGGAAATAACCTGAAAAGAAGGATACGGTCTAGCCCAGGATATAGAAACTACTTATTTTCGGACACTGCAGTACGAGTACCTACACTTTCATCCTCCAATGTCCACATACATTTTCCAGCACATTCATCTTGCGTACACACTACTAAATCACGTCACATGCATGATGTTTAATCCTATGGGAACGGCAGTGAGTATGGTAATTTATTCCCTTGCCAGACTCCCTGACTTATTGATACTAGTAGTCGAAGTGGGTAATTGTATGAGACAGGGATTTATTGTGTGATCGTGACGTAACTACGTTTTTTAAAATGCGACAGTACTAAACATATACTAGTTTACTGCACGAATGCGCTTATAAAATAGATAATTTGAATAAAATAACTAGATTAGATTAGTGCCGTGTCGGGGACGGCCGTAAAGAATACATTTCCCCACCGCCAATAGGAGGCGTGTCGTAAGAGGCGACAAATTCCTGTAGCACGCGGCGGGCAGCAGCGTCTGCGTGTGAAACCTAATACTGCGCTCGCCAACCCGCCTGCCAAGCGTGGCGAGTATTGGCAAAACCCACCAATGAAGGAAGAGAAAACCAGGCCCCCAGTCTCCGGTAGTCCCGCGGTCTCTGGCTACGGTAGCGGTCAGGGTGACGGCGGGGCAGGGGGTGCTAAGAATCCCCGGAGGCGGAATGGCTACCACCCCCGACGACGACTGGCCCTGGTAACACACAATATACGCACTTTGAGGACTGACGAGAAGATTGTTGAGCTGGAAGAAGAAATGGGTAGGTTGCAATGGAGTGTCATGGGGTTATCAGAAGTCCGACGAGCGGGAGAGGATACGATAACCCTGGAATCCGGCAACCTACTCTACTACCGGGAGGGCGACCAACTGTCCCAAGGTGGTGTCGGGTTTCTCGTCCACAGGTCCCTCATCAATAACATCATTACCATCGGAAGTGTGTCGAGCAGGGTTGCGTACCTGATACTCAGAGTATCGAAAAGATACTCACTGAAGGTCATCCAGGTATATGCACCGACCTCAACACACCCAGATGAGGAAGTAGAGGCTATGTATGAGGACATAAGTAGGGCCATACATACTGATAAAACCTACTTCAATGTTGTTATGGGGGACTTCAACGCAAAACTAGGCATTCGAGGCGATAATGAGTTGAGAGTGGGGCAATTTGGGTATGGGCAACGGAACCCCAGGGGACAGATGTTGGCGGAATTTCTGGAGAAGGAGGACCTCTTTATGATGAACTCCTTCTTTCAGAAGCCGCCTCATAGGAAGTGGACCTGGTTGGGTCCCGATGGTTCCACGAAAAATGAGATAGACTTCATCATGACCACAAAGCGACGAATATTCAATGATGTCTCCGTGATCAACAGGGTTAAAACCGGCAGTGATCACAGAATGGTCAGAGGCACATTGAATATCAACGTCAAGCTGGAAAGGTCCCGTTTGATGAAGTCTACGCTCCGACCCTCAAATGCCCATATCTCCTGCCCCGAGAGCTTTCAGCTCGAGTTGTCAAATCGCTTTGAATGCCTGGAGAACTGCGAGGCAGTGGACGAGATTAACAACAGGTTCGTAGAAACTGTCCGAGTGGCCGGGTCGAAATTTTTCAGACCCCGTCGTACAGACAGGCCGCAAAAGCTTACCGATCAAACTCTTAACCTCATGGCAGAACGACGTTCCATGGCGCTGCAGACTTCCGTTGATGCTAAGGCATATCGGCAGCTCAATAGACGCATATGGAAGTCCTTGCGACACGACATTCGCAACTTTAATACAAACTCTATTAAAGAGGCGATAGAGCGGAACCAAGGCTCCAAAGTGTTCGCAAGAGACAGATCTATTGGGCAAAGCCAGCTGACGAAGCTGAAGACGGAAGATGGCAGTATAACGTCGTCAAAAGCCGAAGTTTTGAGGGAAATCGAGAAGTTTTATGGACAGCTATACACGTCGGTCACTAAACCTGTTGGTACCTCAGCCGAAGACCCTAGAGCTAAGCTGACCCGACACTATACCGAAGATATCCCGGACATCAGCCTATACGAGATTAGGATGGCCCTCAAACAGCTTAAGAACAACAAGGCACCGGGTGAAGACGGAATCACATCAGAGCTTCTGAAAGCGGGTGGAACACCGGTACTGAAAGTCCTTCAGAGGCTCTTCAACTCCGTCTTACTCGAAGGAATAACGCCAGAGGCGTGGAACAGAAGTGTGGTGGTACTCTTCTTTAAGAAAGGGGACAATACCTCCTTAAAGAATTATAGACCCATCTCTCTTCTGAGCCATGTCTACAAGCTGTTTTCGAGGGTCATCACGAATCGTCTCGCACGTAGGTTCGATGACTTCCAGCCTCCCGAACAAGCCGGTTTCCGAAAAGGCTTCAATACCATAGACCACATCTATACGCTGCGGCAAATTATACAGAAGACCGAGGAGTATAATTTGCCACTATGCTTGGCGTTCGTGGACTATGAGAAGGCTTTTGATTCGATCGAGACCTGGGCAGTGCTACAGTCTCTCCAGCGGTGCCATATTGACTATCGGTACATCGAGGTGCTGAAGTGTTTGTACAAAAACGCCACTATGTCGGTCCGAGTACAGGAGCAGAGCACGAGAGAGATTCCTCTGCAGCGAGGCGTAAGACAGGGAGACGTTATCTCTCCGAAACTGTTCACCGCTGCATTGGAAGACGCTTTCAAGCTCCTGGAATGGGAAGGATTCGGCATCAACATTAATGGCGAGTACATCACTCACCTTCGATTTGCCGACGATATTGTGGTCATGGCAGAATCGCTTGAAGACCTCGGCACAATGCTCGAAGGCCTCAATAGAGTATCCCAACAAGTAGGGCTCCGGATGAACATGGACAAAACGAAAGTTATGTCGAACGTCCATGTTGCGCCCTACCAAATATCAGTTGGGTGCTCTACTCTCGAAACTGTTGACAAATATGTCTACCTGGGACAAGTGATCCAGTTGGGTAGGTCCAGTTTCGAGATGGAGGTCAATCGTCGAATCCAACTCGGCTGGGCAGCGTTCGGGAAACTACACAACATCTTCTCGTCCAACATACCTCAGTGCCTTAAGACGAAAGTCTACAACCAGTGTGTGTTACCAGTGATAACATACGGAACCGAAACGTGGCCTCTCACTATGGGCCTCATAAGAAAGCTCGGTGTCACTCAGCGCGCTATGGAAAGGGCTATGCTCGGTGTTTCTTTGCGAGATCGAATCAGAAATGAGGAGATCCGCAAACGAACTAAAGTCGCTGACATAGCCCAACGGATTAGCAAGCTGAAGTGGCAGTGGGCGGGGCACATAGCACGCAGAACTGACAGCCGATGGGGCAGAAAGGTTCTGGAATGGAGGCCACGTACCGGCAAGCGCAGCGTAGGACGTCCACCTACAAGGTGGACAGACGACCTAATAAAGGTCGCAGGAAGCTGCTGGATGCAGGTTGCTTCCAACCGGCCGATTTGGAAATCATTGGGGGAGGCCTATGTTCAGCAGTGGACGTCTTATGGCTGAAATGATGATGATGATGAACTAGATTCTTTGGAAGATTTTCGTGACTGCTTTTCAGAAACAGTTCCTGACTGCTATATGGGGTCAAAGAAATCTGAAAGCATAATCGACGTTTGAGGAACTAATTGGACTAAAAATCGAGAAAGTAGCACCAAGAATCGTTACGATTTGCTCGTAGTAAACAGATTTAATGAGTTCTAATGCGCTTAATTAAGACGAATAAGGAAAGTGTTACAGATAAGCAAAGGAAAACCATAAAAGGCTGGCTGTAGAAAAATAATCGTTAGGTTGACATTAGGAGGACCTGTTTTGGAATTTTTATAAATATACATTTAAGGAATCGAACCTCCAAAAAAGTCAACGTGAAGGATCTATTCTTGGTAAATTGCGAAAGGCTGAGTTGATAGATAAGAATTAAATAAGATCGCAAATGAAAATGGAATCCTTCGTGTCGGTGAAAATTATTTCTTAACGTGATCTAAGTGCTTTAACTTATAATATGAGGGTTAATCGTACTAGCTAGACAATTCTTAGTTTTAAACATACGAGAACGATAGCAAGATTTACAATAAAGTCGGCCCGCATGTGTCCTACTCCCAAAATCGAACGTCTAAAAAATTAATCGTATAATTGACCTTTTATTGAGGTCAGTAGATACTTCGCCGTTTGAATTTCGAAGTCCTTACTTCGAAATTAGAAATTCTTCCCTACCCAGATTTCAAAATAAATGTATAGTGGCGCAGGTCTTTCTTCAGATATCTTATTGGCGCTTTTCCTCAAGTGTAACAAGATGCACTGCCGCGATGTTCCGAATGTTCCTTTGTACAGAAAAGCACTAAGATGACCTTTGCAATTGCAAAGCCTTTCTTCCTTCTTTCTTAACATTCCTAAGATCATCATCCAAAAGTTATTTAGTGTTACAATAATTGTTTAGCCTACATTACTGAGTCACAATGAGTCTTGTAACATTGTCCTCGAACTTGACCACAATAAGGAGTTGAGTTACAATCTTTATGATGATAAGCGAGTCATTTTATTGTTTAAATTAGTATTAATTATCATAAAATTGGCTGAACTATTTCGTTATCTTAAAAATGGAGCAGACTGAATGATTAATTAAGTACACTAATTACATTTAATTAGGTTATAAAAACAATAACTTTAAAATATTAATTAAATATTTGAAACAAGACGATTACACTACGTACTTAGTATACCTACCAATGTTTATGTTTAGTTACTAATAATAAGCTTAGTTACTTTACGTTTAGTTTCTTGTTTTCTAAACAACGTTGCTTAAGCTTATAAGTATAGTTAGTATATAGTATATAGTTTCTAAAAAAAAACTATTGCACACTTGCATCTTTTTTCAAAAAAAATAACGTATATACATTATACATAGTATACTTAGGTAGAATATCATCTACCCTCGTTATTTTGTACAAATCAACGAAAGCAGTAGGTATAACTAACAAGCAAACGTAAAATTTCCACCGAAACAAGAGTTTACTCTCGTTATTGCACTTTGATTAATTAAACAACAGGTTAATTGCTACTAACTTGCGAGCGCAAATATTCAGTTATTCCATTTAACTGAATATTTGTTATTGCTGTTCTATCTAAAAGTAACAAAATAAAAACAATAATTAGACAGTAAATTGGAAAAGCAAATCTTCGAAAGGGTAACAAGAAATATTAACAAGCTCTGGCAATTTATTTGAACGTGTATACTTGTTCTCAGAATAAGTTTTAATTGTTGATTTCTAAGATGAGAACGTTGTTTATTTAGTTGTGTGTTTATTTACTCAGGAGCTTCGTATTTTATGTTTGTCATCTACTCAGATTCAAGGTTGTGGTAAAAACTTATTGGAAGGAAACTTTCACGTCCCTAAGGTAAATAATAACGAATTCATAAATCGGATTGCTGGTGCGTCTGGCTGGTCCCATAATATGCCGATATAATCAAATTTTTACTCCGGCACAATAAATCGTTAAGTTCTAAAAAAGGCAAATATGATACCTTGGATTTATTAGGTTAGTTAAAAGAAACAACTAAGAAGACGCATTAAAACTTTCTTTTTATGAACCTAAGTAAGATCGAGAATCACAGACCGCACTTAGACTTTACTGTAGAATGAAAGTCTACTTTCAAGTCAACTTTCAATGGACAATTTTAGTGCATGTTGGACTTTGCTAAAAGTAAAGTCCAATCCATACACGCTCCGCTCTTTTAATTAAGTTTGTCTGCACAGGTGCATCTGTACAGGTAAACCGGAATGTGATGCAGACCTACGCAGGCGATCGGAGCAAAATCGAAAAACATATTTGCCCTAATCTGCCTTTACAGACTCTTATTTTGTTAGTCAATATTTTCAGACATGAATACACTCTTAAGTATCTTTTCACCTCTAAAATAGGTAAGTACTTACATAAAAGATATCAGACGCTTGAAAAACGCTTCTGTTTTTTTTAAACCGCATTTTATTAATTCAAATTTAATCCCCAACTGCAACGTTTGCTAGCAACATCAAATTGAAGTAAAAGAAATCCAAACAAAACCGTTTGTCTTCCATAAAGCGAAGATTAGCTCATACAAAGTTAATTACGATCACTGAGGCAGCTGCATCAAAGGGCGCTTCACTTGTCGCTACGACACATCTCGACTTAACGATCGAGATCGGAGTTTGGTTAACGTCCCTGACGATACGTTCGTGTCGTGCTTATACAAACACTGTATGTGTACAGCCGATAGCTATGAAATTCTGTTTATCTATCGTTTATTCTATTTGATTTAGGGTTACCAAACACTTTATTCCAAATTATAATTTGAGAGAAAACAATAATTTATGTCCTAGACTAAAAAGGCCCGTTGGTAATACTTACAATATTAAGACTAAATTGAAGCAAGTGGTCGTTTTTAAGATTAAGTTTCGTTAATTGATAGACTTATACTTTCTTCGTATGTCTGTTACCTTTTCACGCCTAAACCACTAAATCGATCATCCTGAAATGTTGCGTAGGTATACGTTGTTGGTATAGGTACATAGGATACCTTAATATCCCGTAAAAAAGTACTGTTCCCGAGGAAAACAACAATAACGTTTTTATGATAATAGATGGCGCCGCGTATCTTTCTAATCATGATAAAATTTTAAATTCCAAATTAACGCGAGGGAACCCGCGGGCAAAAGCTAGTACTTAATAATTATGTGTTCTATCTATTTACTACGTATTTGTTGTACATTTATTATCTCGTTATCAGGCTAGTCAGGATGTATTAATCATTGGAGATTACAAAGTGTTTACATTTTGTACCATTGAAACGTTATTTTAATAAAAAGAAACATTGGAGCATAATTTTAATTATAGCAAACTTATCTAATTCTGTGACACTCTTAATTTGGTAGCATAAACTTTTTTACTATCTGAATTTCACTTACAAAAATTTATAGTAGGTCTCAAAGTTAATACTACCAAATTACGAAAGTCACAGAATTAGATGAGCCTCCACTTTGACAGCTAAGAATAATTATATATATAGTTAAATTATAAACTTATTAAAACTTTGATGTATGAATTAGGATAGACAATCCCTCTCGTAATAATATTATCAGGTTAAAAGTCACAAAAGTAACTTACTACAATGAAATATAACTAAAATACAGCTATTATAGACTTCATTGATACTGCTAGTCTATTATTAGCAATCTGAACCGGTCCGCAGAATCGACTTAAATGAACAACTGTTGTATGGATGCACTGTAGTTAACTGTACGACACTGAAGTCTCTATTTGGCCTTCGACACACTGCTAGCTAATAAGAGAGTAAACGAAGGAAGCGAGACAAAATATAGTACAAATAAACTATTATTTGACTGCACTGTTGCGAAACAATGGAACTCAGACTACAACTTACTACTCCGACTCTCTCTCTTTACTAGAGTTCAGATTAGGTTTAAATTATGACCTCAAAACAATCGCCAGACCAGTATGGACAGCAAACACCCCAAAAAAGCTCTTTAGCTGCTGTATGGGGTAGGCTCATCAAATTCTGTGACTTTTGTAATTTGGTAGTATTAACTTTGAGACCTACTATAAATTTCTGTAAGTGGAATTCAGGTAGTAAAAAAGATAATGCTACCAAATTAAGAGTGTCACGGAATTAGATGAGTTTGCATATAATTAATATAGTTCCTGAAACAAAATGGACATATTTTGCAAATCGACAGCGCAATTGTTGATCGTTCCCACGAACGTTTTTTCAATACATTGGATGACAAATATCTGAGTATCACATGTCCATTGCCCATTAATCAAGGATTATTATTATTGAGATAGGCAAACACAAAATAGTTCAGACTCATTTCCTCTTCTGTTTGTAAAACGTTTGTTTTTAAATGAGCTTTAGAGTTATTTAAAAAAAAATAGGTCAAATTTCCATCAATAGGTGACCTCTAGTTTCAATAAATAGGCCAGTGTGTTGCCCAACCGAGCTTCGGCATTTACCGGCACTCGGCACCGTACGAACGTTTATAGCAATAAGGTCTTGTACCAATTGACCCCGGCTCATATTGGAAATAATGTCACTTTGAAATTACACAATAAGGAAAATACGTGAGAAAAATCTTAGTGTAATAAGAGAAATCTGCTCGAAAGGACGAATTTACGGAAACTCTGATAACAGCCAACCTACATATAAACTTCAAAGACCAAACGAGCTGGTAAAACGCTTCTACGCTTGGTGTCGCGGGTTGAATATTTGATCAACTGATATTTGTTCGTAAATCCTAGTGTACTACGTCATTTTAAAAGAAAAAAAAACCAGTATACCTATTGTATAGTTTTTCCTAGCACCAGTTTCTATAAACCGCTTAAACTACTACAGTTAAATAATACTATATCTGGCCCGTTTTTACTATAAAATCTACGATATCTGCGGATAGTGCTCATTAAGGTTAAAAGTATATCAAGATTTAGTTTTTGAGTATGGCGTAACCTTATTACTTTTTTTTTTTTATTATTTATTTGAGACAGCACATGAAAACACAAACAAACAAAATAAGAGAAATAAAAATAAAAAACATGAAATAAAAGAAAAATAAATCATGAGGTTTGTTTCCCACGGCTGCACCAAATAGGTCTCCAGATCAGCTTAATGTCAAGTACTGGAAGGTACTTGACGCTGATTTTCATCTGGAGCCTAGGTTTCACGGATGTCAAGCAGCCAATCGTCTTTCCGTGTTGAGTTTACGTGAAAAGTGTGTGTAATGACTCGTTATAATAAATACTAAATATAATTAACAGAAGTAAATATAATAATGTTTTATTGTGAAATTAAAAGACAAATAAATAAATAGGAATATATTAGTATATAGTGTGATTAAATAAATAAATAAAAACTTAAAATGATTACTATTTTGTCGACAACACGGCCTGTCCGCACGCGCGGCGACATCTTACTCATAAAATACCCTAAACACAGATCCTAGTAGGTACTATGCGATTCAATTAAGAACTGTAATCGCTATTTTGTGACGTAATAGCTGTCAATAAGGAATTTAATTTTTTTTTATTTAATGTATTTGACAGCTATGACGTCACAAAAGGGCGATCAGAGTTGTTTTTTATTTTATTTGAATCACGTAGGATTAAGATTGATACGTACGGAGCGGTATCAACTAAATAGCTTCTCACAAACCCATAAAACGTGTACAGATGTGTGAGAAGTGTTCCTTCAAATAAACATTAAAACCCGTAAGCTACGGCGAAGCTACTACTTGCTATTAACAGCAAACAGTAGTCTGTAATCACATCGTTAAGTCTACGGTTCGTCTACGAACAACTAACGGTCCAGTCACGCAAGAACTCTGTGATACACTGCTATTGTTTCAGCTAGGTTTTATGTGAAACCTACATGTGGAAGAAGTCTCAATGAATAAATGTTTTGTTGTTTGTTTATACATATAACCATTTGTATTTATTACCCCAAACGTCAAAAGAGGGACTCTTATATTTTACAGGAAAATTCACACATATTTCGTTATGTCGTTACCCCATTTCACTAATCATTTTACTAAACCCTCGTATGCTAATTAGCTTTACAGTCATTAATATCAGACGTTCTACGATGACAAGAATCAATTTATTGGCAAATTCCGGACTCTAATTAATTATTATGTTGTTCAATTTAAGACTTGTGAATGTCTAGTTGTATGTACAAATTGATTATTGATAACACTCAAGCTCGTCAATAGTTACTAAACACTAAAATCCATTCACAAACGTGCGAACATCCTAAATAGAACAAAAAATACTGAAGATCAGCTAAAATTCTTATAAATATTCCAACAAATTTAATTTAAATTCACACACTAGCAATGTTGTGCCTAATCTCTCGCATATTTTGAACAATCCAAAAATAAACGTTGGACATCAAATTTCGTTTGTATCGTTTAATTAGGTCGTCGAAAGTGGTGCTAAATAACAAAACAGGAACATTATTCATACTACTTAAACCAAAATAGCACCTAATATATTTGTTAGAGCAGATATACACGATGACTTACGTAACTTAATTTATAAAACATCCCATGAGAATAATCTTCAATATCTACAAAGATAATTAATTTCCCCTAATCGAAATTAAAGTCTACCTTTTCCCCACAATCTGGCTTTACCGCAAATACCTTTTTCATTACATATTATAACAAAAGCAATTTATATAACATAAAAATTATACGAAATCTGTCATCCGCAATCATTTTGAGGGTAGTCGTAGTCGATATAAAGATATTACGTTTAACCTGGCCGGTAAGGCGTAAATTTTCACAGTCGTCATAAAGAGTAATGGCGGCGTCGCATAACCACGCATTGGGACGGGCCTAAAGCTGAGCACTCACGTTGATGAGGAGAAATAAACGTTTGCCACTAGGGTTACCAGAATTATTGATCTCGCTGGGATTTATGTTGTTTTCATTGCTGGTGTTAAACTATGCCGAAATCCTAAACGAAAGGGTAAAGAGTAATTTATTAGTAATTCTGAGTAAGAAAGAGTATATTGCAAATTTACTGAAAAATAATACAAAATCCAAGTAGCTACTGAGAAACTTTCATTGTACATTCAACTGCTGAACGCTTGCTTGTTCCTTTAGGTATATCACGAATAATGCAATCAAAGATTGGTCTAATTACTCGATCAATCAATCAGTTCTTAAGAACATTGTCCGAATCTAATCAACCACTAGCTACATCACGTCGCTTCAGTATTCGAAGACTTGCCAACGACATACTGTCTTTTAAGCCTTATAATATGTAGATCAATGTGGTGCTGTGCAAAAAATCTAAAACAAAAACTCTTACGAGATACATTTACATCATAGTTATGGCATGTCGTGTGAGGAACCGGTTCCGATGTATCATTTTAGATACCAGTTACCGCACATGGGTATATAATTAATAATATTAATGGGCTACCACCTACGAGCCTGAATTTTTTCGGTCATCACATTTAAAACGAATAAAACAAAACATTTAGAAAAGTAGCTTGATCCATAAGAGAATTATGGGTTTTGGTAAAAGCGCTTAATATATTCAGCTTTATAGATAGGTACTGCGTTCTGAATTAATTCCCTTAGTAAAACAAATCCCGAATGAATTAACTTTGTAACGGTAGAGAATTATGGGTACCCTACCCGGGTTCCTTATAAATAATTCTGGACCGCGGACCTGGTCCAGAGACGACCTAATGAATAGTTTAAGCTCAGCTTTATCTAAAGTGGTCACTATTACAAATGTCCTGGGTTACTATTAACTTATTTTATATCTTATCTAGTTTGATTGTGGAATGTGATCAACGCTGTATGAATGTAATCACAGAATTTTTGTATGGATGAAGTTAGGTGCAGGTTGGATTTGTCGTGAAAAGTCCCGCACAAAACGCATTGTGTATTATCCAAGAGGTCGATAAGCAGCCCACGCGTTTTTATACATGTAGACACGTTTGCGAATGCTGCCCGCAGCTTACTTCTTCTAGCATACAAAAATTCGTGGCGAGTATTGTAAATACAAGTTATTTTTTACATAGCTACAATGGTATGCTCTTTAGTAAGTAAGCCGTCTATGTAACCTGACATTGATTTGAAATGGAGCATAAATAGACAAAGCTTCAACGATAGCAATCACTTAAATTACACACCAGCTTATGCCCGCGAAGTAATCCGCATTACCTTATTCTATTTTTTATTTACCTATTTCATTATGCCATGCCAATGATGACCAGCCACATATCCGAAAATCCCGGTTGCTTCGTTATTCAGTTTTGAACATCGAACACCTGGCGTTACTAACACACCACGTAAATTATAACCGGATATAATATAGGAATGAATCTGTCACATAAATCGCACTAATCTTGTGACTTATAGGACGGATCGACGACAGTACTCAGTTTTCACAGGCACGTGTAGTATCTTACAGTATCTTACGCAAAAGGAAGGCGGAGTCGTTAATTCTTAAGGATATTTTCTCAAGAAAAACGTTGTTGATAAAATGCCTACTGTTTTTACAGTCTAAAATGAGGTCAACTGATTAGAACTCAGTATAGCTTTCAATATAATTTGGCTTAGATTTACGAGAGCAGTAATATCGGTTACTACACCGATCACGTTCAACACATAAAAATCGCGAGTAACTCACACATGAGGCCTCGACAAGTCACTCCAATCCATCAGAAATAGAACCGATACATTTTATTTCCCTTTATGTACGCTTTCAGCGAATACGACATCACTACAGTGCGCTATATCCCTAAATCCCCAACACAACCCACTCAACCTTTGGGCTCAAGTAATGCAATTAGGTCTATTTTCCTTCAGAAAGGGACTCGGAATACAAAGCTAACAGCAATTTCGACAATAATGGCCTGTAACAGCCTTGTTTCAAAACACGCTGAGCGTCGTATTAAGCGAAAACGATAAAGTTTTTGTAAGCCGGAAAATAACAATGAAAAGGGTGGACACGCTTGATAAAAATAAATAGTGCAATTAATCCTAAGATTTGATAGCGAGAAATAAACTGAAATAATTTATTTTGTCGTTTCTTGCTCTTTTTACTCACTACTAATATCTAACTCGTTTACGTAGCACGAGTGGTCTTTAACGTTCACGCACAAGTCTGTAAAAGTGTAAACAATCAATACTAGAATTGTTTATGAGCTATTATATTTTAAATTGGGTGTTATTGGTCATGTAGATAGTATTAACTATAAAGAGCTTTAATTAGGACTCCAGTTCAAATCATAAACGCACAGGCGAACAAACTACAATATATGACATTTGTTTAGCTTGAAGACTCGTTTTGCGTCTTTTATCTAACTAACACAAAATTGGAAATTATTTTGTAAAAATTATCGCAAGCGCTCTCACCAAAAGTGTTCCAAGGTTCTTAAAAAGAACGACACTTAAAATGTAAAATCGCCAGTCTATTAACTTTACAAAGGAGAACTGAGGCCAATCACAACCCAATCTGTAGAGCCTAAACGTCATCAAAGGAAATTAAGTGATATTTGTTTGAATCAAAGTACCTACCTTTGCTGGATTTTCGCGTTCACCCCTTGAATCTTTAGAGATCTAACGCTTTACCACGGAAATGAACAAGGGTCTAGTATTAATGAGATTACGATGTCGATTTATTGTTCAGTAATCGAGATTTGCAGCCGAAGTGTGCGTGGAAACCATTTTGAAATTTCGCAAGCCTTTAATCGGATGAAATTGGTTTCCCATTTAATGGGTTTTCTGTAGAAGGTAATTGGCCTAGGTCTCCGAACCAAACTGTGTGATTATGCTAATGATAGGATTAGATCATCAAACAATTAAAAACTGCAAAAAATGGTTTTTCTGTGTCTACAAGATGTTTGTTAAATGCTTCGTGGGTTTAATTTATACCGAAGTCTTTCAGTATTTTAAGACTTAAAATAATACGCCTTTGTCTACCAAAAGAACTCGTATCGATATATTAACGTAGAGCAATCTAAAATGTAAACATTGCAACACAACCAGAACATAAAAAAGATCTACATTTTTTGTAGGTACTGCAACGCAGTACCGACCAACGATGAACGCAGTTGATTGATCATAGCACTCAACAAATCCAAATAATAAAACAAATAGAAAATACCAAAATAAACACAGTCATTGAACCAATAGAACTGTTAAATAAATATTGACATATTTTTGTTTGACCTAAACTACTGAAAACTCAAAGCTGAACGCAAATATGAACTTAGCTTAACAGTGTTTGTGAGTACAGTTCCCAAATAATTTATCACCGCATACGCAACGCCTATCGCTGTCCTAACTGCCCTATATCTATGAGTTTCATTTTAAACTAACGCGACAAATTACAGAGGGTGGCGTTAAAGGCGCGGTCAAATTACGCTTAAGTAGTCTCCACTATCTTCAAAGTAATTAATTCAAAGCATACCTCTTAAGATAACTATCAAAAGTAAGTTTTGGACGCGTGCGCCATAAACAAAATTTATTTTATTCATTTAGAAACCCTATTAGGATTCAACGAGAATTCCTTTCGGAGGAAACTACATATTTACAAGGACAAGAATTTTATAGGCTTACGTTACAGAAAATCTTACTTAAACGCTAGGTTTCTCGTTCACGATTAACTTTTGGTATTTTGGTCCTTCAAATTCATTGCATAAAGTATTGTCTATTAGGATTTACGTATAGCCTATCTAAGAGAAATTTTAATTTTCGTGGCTATATTCCAGTGCCGATACAGATATATCTGAAAACTTAAGTTGGGCAATCCTACGGTATTCGATAAAATGAAGACTCGAATAAGTAAAATAGAGAATTGCACTTAAAAAGAACATACTTTAAAACTCTTTGGTGCTCAAGCTTTGTTAGTAGAGCAAAGACAGTAAATTGTTACACTTTGCTACTTCAACTAATGTAATTAGTCTTTTCTCTCTAGAGGAACTTGAAATTGAAAGAATTCTTTTGTATTTTTTTTACAAGGATTTCACCGACCTTCTCTCCTCGGAATCACTGTACTTCTTTCATTAGACGATAGACTCATTCAAATATTTAACGTAACTACTTCAGCTGCGTAGTACTTCTTAAATGCATATTTTAATATTGAATAGGTTAATGGATCAAAAACGAATGACTCTTAATAACAATTCAAAGCCAATATTCATCCGCGCCGTGATAATGAAGGTCTTTTAACCTACGAGAGACATTTAGCATCCCGGGACATATAACAAAAGATCTCCTACGATCCTCTTATCTCTCGACCTTCGATGAATTAATGATCTATAAAAATCTTTTATAAACTTTATAAGCCTTAATTTAACTAGTTATGCTACTTAACAGATAGAATGAATCTTGACTTATCTGTAAGAAGTAGTAAAACATGATTTCAAATCAAACATTTGGAACCAAAATGTTAAAAGAAAAGCCAACATAAGATGTTTATCCGACAGAAACTTGGTGGCTCTATTAAAAGCGAGCATTCAACACAAAATGAGGTCGTGCACAAAGAGATTGTTAGGGGTCCTCAGGAAATCACGACCAGCGTGGTGTCTAAGCCGAGCTCTTGGAGAAAAATGCGAGATTGCTGTGCGGTAGGGAAGCCTAAGTCAAACAACCATTTGCAAAGTATACAACAAGTTTGCTTATGTAGGAATACCCATCAAGAATATTTCAACTTTAAAACTGCCCGCCCGCAATCATTTTTTTACGGACTTCTATTAAATATCTTACATAACTGTACAACCTTCACAAAAAAAAGATAAGAGAGAAAATAGAGGGCGTTAAGCCAATCCTTTGTTAGTTTATCTGCTTTGTAGAGCACATAATAACCAGAGGATAAAATAAAAAAGCATTGTAGCTCTCTACACAAAGCGACGTATCTGAGTCGGTATTCTGCATTCACGAAGTCGTCAAATAACTATGAACTTTGGATTCTTTATAAATTAAAATAAAAAGAAATTATTTGAAGATCTGACAAGTTTACCTTGAGACTTTTTAAGACGTTATTTTATCATAGGACGGCGTTTTTTATTACCGAAAAAGTGTTGCGTTCTAAAACGGGTTACTTATTATCACGATTGCGAAACAATTTCAGAACGTTCCAAACAGTATTAAGTCGGTGCAACTGCAGTTCTGCTAGCAGAACCCTTAAACTTTTGTAGCAGGGATTTTAAAAAAACTATGCGTCCAAAGTAGGTCAATAGGATAAGGACCTTATTTAATTAATCTTATTTTTGTGAGAAGAAGAGACAGCAGTTGGATTTAATAATTTAAATTTAGCCGGAGATAGGTTAACGTAAGAGTTAGCGCATGACCTTGTTACATAATTATGTAAAATATTGTAGGTACCTATTTATTTTCATAAAAGGGAAAGAAGAGTATGTGCGAAAAGTTTTAAAATATTTTATTGACACAAGTGGCAGCTGTATGGCGAATGCATTTTACTGAAATTAATTTTTGACACCGTCATACACTGTAATATTTTCATATTCTTACAATTATTTGACTCAACGAATTTTTTTATAACTTGACGCGATGGATGATGCTGGTGCTAATAAATGTTTATATTGAATATTAAAATTTGTTTTGGTTAGTGTTGTTTATCATTTTGTTGTAATACCCGATGTCAATACAATCATTCACCTCGCTAGTTAACGCAAGTATGTGTCAACAATGATTGTTTTAGCAATCGTTACTCACATATCAAATTAAGTAGGTAGAAAGCTTTATAGCGATGATACATTGGCGTTCCAACAGGATGAAGTAATTGTTTGTTAGTTCAGCAACACGGAAAAAAATATTTTAAACATACTCGTAACAACTAAAGAGACAAATATAATTATGTATGTTTGTATATACCTAATATACAAACATATATTTGTCTCTTTAGTTTTTACGAGTTTGTTTAAAATAAATTTCAGTTCTTGCACAAATTTTAATGACAAATAATCATAATTTAGTGTCTAGGGTAACTTGACACTCAAGAAGCTTAATATAAATCGTGTTATTAGCAGAGGCATACTCGCCAATATGAACACGCGAAGATACTACAATAAGTATGTACATTTGGGTCAATCGATATGAGTATACGACCAACGCGAACGATGTGTCGCATGTCCAACGGTACGACACGCACCTCATCGATGAACAAGCCTATGGAAGCCGACTTCGGCCACTAATTCAGTATTAAAGATGATATATCGTCGTTGTCAAACCAATATCTGCTATGTGCAAAAAGTATAAGTTTGACATAATTAATTTAAACGCAGTATTTTTTTGACAATATTTTGCCTGATGCACATAGCATGTTTTTTTTAGCGTCTACAGTTCACCGTATAATGCTTAGAATCACATAGCAGCCTTTTTATACGAAACTTTGATTAGTAAACTAGTCATAATAGTCAATCATGTCGAAATATCCAAAAGGTGCACATAGCAGATATTAGTTTGACAACGACGATATGCTGGTCTGCGCCGGGTCGGAAACGTCTATGTGTAGGGGCAAGGCCAAGCTTCCTACAGTAGAACCATAACTATTTGTTAATCTGTGGTTGATCACCGCACGCACGGTGTAGTGGGTGAAGTATGAACACCAGTGGCGGAGGCTCCAAACAACTCGATTCCTATCGGCTTTCCATTGAAAAAGGCACAATTAATAATGCCAGTCAATTCTTCCGGCTTACCTCATGGAAAAATTCACCCCCCGCCACTGATGAACACCTCATATAGGTACAAAAAACTTTTAGTTAAAATTAGTAAGTAAAATGACAATACTGTAAGTCTGTAACTTCCTTGATATCCATATAATTGAATCTTAAATTTAATTTGGAATACAAGGGCACGGTAAGGTTATAATAGATTTGAAATCTTACTTTTAATGTTAATAAAAATACAAAAATTTGATAACAATGAAATTCTACAGTCTAGATTTAGAGGGCATCGTTCTTACGGCCATGAACACCTCCTGTCTACAGTTTGCGTACAAAACAAACACTTTCATAATAAATTACAATATATTCCGCAACTGTAAGTAAGTAGTATAAATTGAGGAACATAAAGTTTTATGTAGTAACAAAATTGTGAGATGTAATAAAAATCTTGGCTCCAGAGCTTCGCAAATAGATCAATGACCTGAGGTTTCTAACCTCGCACGATGATAAAGAAATAATGCAGATAAATAATCTCTATTGTGAATAAGATAAATGCAAACAATTCATTGCTGAATATTATCAAGCAAATAAAAATGCAGCGGTCACGAATCTTCTATTCACGCCACCCAAGTAAAATTCAAGATTGGTTAAGCCAAGGATCGTTAGAACCATTATACTAGGATAACTGTTCCAATGTAATATATCCTTCTAAAAACAATACCAAAATAATGTTTCTGTAATATTCAATTCTTGAAGCAACGAGGCTGAAAGTAGATCAGATACTTAGAAATTTATTACAACATGAAATGCAGCTTGTTTTTATTTAGTAAAAACTACTAGGGCCTTCTGCGTCACTATGATACCAAATTTTATAGTATACTTTAAAACTTCCGACGTAAGAAACTAATTTTGCCGCAGACTCGCCAACTACGATTTGCATAATGCAGGTGTACTGCGTTTTATGGCACCCATTCCATGTTTTATTTAGCGGATAAAATGCATGGAAAACAATAATTTATAACTTTTTGTAGTTACATGTCGAGAGAAAGTTCCTTAAGTAACTCTAAGTAACACCTGGGGTTCTGCAGCTTTCATGTTAAAAAATAAAACTGAAACTTTTCGTATTTTTCTTATTAAATAAAATTATGAAATTGTCATTAATGGTATAATCATGGTAATGAGTCGGCTAATAAGATTCCGCTCCTTCAGACGATTGCAATATAGAACGAAATTAAATACCTACTTTTTAATTAACTTTGAAGAAAAGATGGAATATAAAGACATTTTATTTGGATGGGAGAGGAGAGACAATATTCTCAAATTGCATGTAATATGGTGCATAAAAAGTAACGGCGTCATATGCAAATACAATCCGATTAAATTTAAATTCAAATGTAATGTAAAACGGGGCACACGAACATTGAATGAAATTGAAAACAGCGAGGCCAAAAATAGTCGTGAAAAATGTAAGGGAGGTAGAAAAAAAAACGGCTTCAAAAGATTTGAGCACAAAACCATGTGGGCTAGACTTGAGGAGTTGAAAATGGGACACGCTGTATTGTTCAGTCACATGGGATGTGTTTTCCGGGCTGACGCCCAACTGTTACGGTAGGAAGTTCCACCTGGGAACTGGGTGATATACTTTATACAATATAGCTGAAAATGATAGGTGGCAAAAGTAGATTTTCAACACTTTGGAGAGATAACTACTAGGCATTTTCCCGATATAATGATGACGATTAGGAAGATCATTATGATAGTTCGATGAAAATGACAGTTTAGTATACCTAATTCATATTGTATTACCATTAAATTTTTTCCCTCGTAAGTAGGTAACAAAAATGATAATATAAACATAGACTCACGCCTATATTCCCCAGAGGGGGTAAGCAGACCGCAGAAGTGTATGCAGTACACCATGATAATATAAATTACAAGTTATACTATATTGGACTTCGGAAAATCGTACCGAACTCGATTAAAACTCCGTTCGCGAATAAAAATCTCTTGGGAATAACGAAACCAGCCATGACCCGAATTTTGGCGCAATTTTTAAATACCCGCGAGATTTCCGTACCCCGCACATGATATGGTAATATTTTGGACGTAAAAGACTCCTACCCAACGATCGTGCGGTATTGAAATGCAAATCTGACCTTAACTAAAATACAGTTCTGCGGTAACCGCTAGGAAATTTAAAACTAAGCTTTAGTGAAAATTTTAAATTTAAAACCTCGATATATGTCTAACTGCCCGTTTAGCTAAAAGGCAAGTATTTTAAAATTTCTATTCTTTCGTGTATCACAAGATTTGAAAATTTCAAACCTTATACCTATTACGAGTACATGGTGTTTTATGGGCGGCAAGGCCACAATTATTATCGAGGGACATCCAAAGGCTGAGCTAAAGACGAAGTCTATAATGGTCCGACGTTAATAATTGTAGTACTACATCTGTGATATACTATGTTTTTCAACATACTTGTGTGTAAATAAACGACAAAGTAACGCATATTTGTAAATAATAAAGAAAATGGCCGGTTCATTCCCCGGATGCCTATTACGCATGCGTATCATAATATTCATAATGCTGTTCAGCTTTTTCAAGCACTAAAATTGCTTTCTTATCATTTTATTTAAATCTACAAATTACTTATATAGATTTTTTGTCGAGTATTCAAACTCTTTGGTTAAACTTGCATTTGATGGTAGGTACTTATGGTTTAAAAAAAAATTACGCTCTTGTTAATTAAGAGCAAGTATGATGAAAAAATATGTAATGCTTCTTGCTATACTTGTTCAGTCGTCACTTAGATGTCTTAATATCAGTGAATCATCACTAATCATTATTGACAATGAAAATTCTTGACTCGAGTCATAACTTTTATTTCAATTATTTCCGCTAGCTTTCCGGATATATGATATATGAGGCCGCCTGATAAGCATTTATTTTTATAAAGATATCAACACCTTAAACCACTACTTAATTATAATAATTAAATTACTCAATTTCCTTTGACTCGTAACTAAAATTATAATGATTACAATCTTTACGCTTTCAGTGGTAATCATTATACCAGTAATAACCAACCAATAGCGGAGAGCCTTATATAGCGGTACTTTTGTGAATGACCTACTAAGGTCGCTGAAGAAAAATTTCGTTTCTGGTAGCAGGACAAAATCAAATATTGGAAACCTGTGAACAACTCTACGACGCGGACGAGTCAATCTCATAACGTATCGGCCCATAGATATCGAAACCATAGATTTGAATTGTGACTTAGGTACTTTTGTGAATGACCAACTATGGTCGTTGAAGAAGAATTTCGTTTCTCGTGGCAGGACGAAATCAAATATTGGAAACCTGTGAAGAACTACGACGGGACACTCATAAAAAGTCGTAACCGCCCATAGATATGAATAAATTGTTTTAACTAGTTTCTCATTGAACGGTCCCTTACTGTAAAGCCTTTTGTCCACGGTGAGGTGTTTAAATCCGGAGATACCACAAAGTCCACAAGACATAGCGTCAAGACAATGCGTCCGGCAAAAATCTTATCGTGGACAACAGACTTAAGGGCAGAACTTGGGTAGAACGCTAGAACATCATCCTACGACAACATAGTACTGGATATTTAATCCATAACTAGGTAATATTGAAATCATCACCTTCCTGCCCCTCACCCAATTTATTTGGGGTCGGCGCAGTATGTCCTCCTTTTCCACACATCTCTATCACCCGTCATCTCAGTAGATAGATAATATCAATGACAATGACTGTATAATTAAACGCTTTAACTAGAGTAATTAGTAATCATGACCTAGATAAGTAATAATAGTAATAGTAGTAATATTTATGGAATTTGTATGATTAAAACGTTAAAAAAATATAAAAGAAAGGCCACTGCAACGTTTTTATTTTACATATTGTTGTTTTTTTACAATAATTACGATTTAAAAATGACTTGAAACAATACGTATTTTAAAACACGAATTAGCGTTTCGTGACGTCACACTTGCTTTGACAACTTATTTGAGGTTATGGTTGTAAAGGTGAATATTATTTTATGGGAATATTAATTGCGTTTTTTTAATAAAAATGGGAGTTGGGTTTATCAAAGCAGACTCCAGGTGTTTACCTAGAGTTAGTATTGACATAACATCATTCGTTTTTCTCTAGTTTAAATATTTTGAATAAAATAATTAGTTAGGTATGTTTAGTTCCAGGCCTTTGTAGTAATAAATATTGTTTATATTATTTTAATCAGTATTTTAGATTAAAATTGAAGAAGCTGGATTTCTTCGTAATGCCGAGTTTTTTGGTGCAACACCTGACGGCTGAAAATTGGCGTAGGTGGTAACTGGCACGCTTAAAAACTGACCCACGTGCGAGATTACTACTTTTTGTAAAAGTTAGTGGTAAACTGGCATGATAGGTTTCATGATATCATGCCACTTTACTACTTTCAGAACAGTTAGTGGGCAAGTGGCACAAACTACTTCTATTTGTTTAAATCGTACTTTTGTCTACAATTAATAACTTCATTTGTCTATATACTTACTTAATATAATTACCCGCGGTTCAATACCAAAATCCATCAAAATTCTTACAGCGGTGTATGCGTGCATTTTTTAATATTAGTAGGATTCGACAACGTGGAAATAAAAAAAAACTAAAATAAACGTAACATATTTATCTTTTATCTATACTTATAAAATGGTAACGTGACTGACTGACAGACAACGCACAGCCTAAACCGGTGGACCTGAAATTTTGAGAAAATATTCTTTAAGTACCGTAAGGGTGCACTAAGGAAGGATTTTCCGAAATTCCCCCCGAAGTAGGCAAAAAAGGGGGAAACAGTTTGTATGTAAATCCGTCATTCTTAACGTTAAATGTACGAAACTTGGTATTCAGTTTTTCGGTTCATAAATGAAAGGACGAGCATTGTTTATTTTTTTTGAGTGGATAAAAAAGGGGGTGAAAGTTTGTATGGAAGATTCGTTATTTTTTTAAGTTACAGATGTAAAAATTAGTATTAAGCTTATGCGCCAAAAATAAAAAAGATGTGTATAAAAAAATTTGGATTTTTTTCCCCCTAAGGAGATATTAAAGGGGGTTAAAGTTTGTAGTTATAAAAATCCGTCTTTAAACTTGATAATTAGCTTTTCGGTTAACAAATAAGACGTGTTTTAGCTTTTTGATAACTCTACCCATTAGGGGGAAGAAGGGGGGGGGGAATATTTTGTGTAAGAAATTTGATATTATTAAGAGATATCAAAGTGGCATAACTATGCACGTATATCTCGATATTCTATCACTATGTGGATAAAATATAGAAGATAAAGGTTTGAATAAAAATCTGCCATTTTTAAAGTTGAAGTCATGAAAATTAGTAGGTATACACGAGAACTGCTGGACCGATTTTCATGGTATTTGATTTGTTGGATTAGCCTCCGCCTATAATAGAAGAATCGAAGAAAAAAAACATGGAATTATACCCCTTAGTAGTATGGTAGGGTATGGGTAGGGTAGGGTAGAGGTAGAGTAGGGTAGGGCAGGGTAGGAATAGAGGGGTAGGGTAGGGGTAGAGAAGGGTAGAGGTAGAGTAGGGTAGGGTAGGAATAGAGGGGTAGGGTAGGCGTAGAGTAGAGTAGGGGTAGGGTAGGGGTAGGGTACGGATAGAGAATGGTAAGGTAGGGTAGAGTAGCGTAGGGTAGGGTAGGGTAGAAAAGGGTAGAAAGCGTAGAGGTAAAATAATCACGCGTACAAAGTCGCGTGGGGCAGCTAGTATTCATATGGATGGCTGGTTATATGTTAAAGGTTATATGTGGAAATAATGAAAATGTGATTCGTTTTAATGAATATTTTGAGTCTATATGGCTTCGAAAAAATGCTTATTTTGCTGACAAATGGTGTTTTTATAAAGTTCACCATAGAACAAATAACGCTAATGAGTCGTGGAATGGTAGGCTCAATAAAAAAATTTCAGCGAAACCAAACATTGCAACACTTTTAAAAGTGTTACAAAACAATTCTAATTATTACTTTGGCTTACTTCGGCAAAAAAACTTTATAAGCCGGAAAAGGCCTGAAACCATATCTACGCAAAGAAAAATAGATCGTAGCATTCGAGAACTTTGCGATGCAGAAATCAGTGTAGGGCACTGTATTGAAAAACTGTGCTATATTTGATACTAGCTGTGCCCGCGACTTCGTTTGAACGGAAGTCGAAAAATACCCCGTAATCATTACCCTCTTTTTTTGAAGTTGGTTAAAAAGTAGCTTATCCCTGTGTCCAAGTCCCAAGCTATCTCCATGTAAATTTTTATTACAATCGGCACAAAATGGTTTGTCCAGGATTGCAATTCCAGTGGATAAGACCCCTATGTTCTAGGAAACTGTATACAATAGAGGGGTCAAGTTGTATCTTGTGATTCACTTGACCGATTTTGATAAAACAAACACCAGTTTTTAAGTTAAGCTAATACCTACTTACTCCTAAAATTTCATTAAAATCCGTTCAGCCGTTTTCACGTGATGAGCTAACAAACAGACAGACAGACAAGAATTCTAAAAAAATAGATTTATGTTTTGTTGCTTATTTTTAGCCTCCCTAGCTGGTTTTTGCATTCATTCATTTTGCAAAAAAAATATTCAATGTACAGACTTTTCGACCTTTACGATTTTATTATAGTAAAGATATTGGTCAACAAATTTTATTTGATTTATTCATAATTAAATTATGTGTAACTATTAAGCTTTATTTGTTTGTTTCATGAAGTATAAAAGTTAGATTAATGGGTGATTCTTTGTCACATACCTATGTGTCTATCTTAATAAGAAAGATCAATATAATTAAAGAATATGAATATGTTATATATGAATATAAATATGTTACGTTTATTTTAGTTTTTTTTTTATTTCCACGCTGTCGAATCCTACTAATATTAAAAAATGCACGCATACACCGCTGAAAGAATTTTGATGGATTTTGGTATTGAACCGCGGGTAATTATATTAAGTAAGTATATAGACAAATGAAGTTATTAATTGTAGACAAAAGTACGATTTAAACAAATAGAAGTAGTTTGTGCCACTTGCCCACTAACTGTTCTGAAAGTAGTAAAGTGGCATGATATCATGAAACCTATCATGCCAGTTTACCACTAACTTTTACAAAAAGTAGTAATCTCGCACGTGGGTCAGTTTTTAAGCGTGCCAGTTACCACCTACGCCTGAAAATTACACAGTAGAGGTGAAATATCCTTAACAGAAGCTACCTACCATACTTTCCTATGTGAAAGACAATAAAATAACACCAAAATATTGGGCACAAGTACAACTTCAAATGTTTTTCAGCATAAGGAAAATATCACTTTTCTGTATAGCACACACAAACTTTGAAAAATTAAAAGAAGTATATTTGTATATACGATAAAAGCATTTTATCTGTTATGAATGCTGCATAGAAATTCTGGATAGATGCTGTATTTCCAAAATTAAAATGTAATAACTATATAATATTTAAGTTATTCTTTTTTGTAAATTTATAAAATAAAATTCTATGCTTTGTAAATACTATTTTTTATTCGATTTAAATAAATATGCAAAAGTATGAAAGCCAACGGCGAACCAGTAAAAGACAAGAGTGACGTCATCAGCACCATAAGTCCGTTTTCCCGCGAACTGTCAAACTGTCAATTTAAAACAGCATTTTTTCGGATAAATTGCAATGTTTTAATTTTTTAAATATATTTGTGGTCTATTCTACATGGAATTCTTTAAAATGAAAACAAAAATAAAAATAGTGCATCTTCCCTATTCCGTCAAGTGCATTTAAATAGAAGCTTGTAAAAAGGAGCCCAGTTCTTAACATTTGCTGATAAAACAGTTGAAATCTAAATGGATGTCAAAGACTATCATAATAAAAAGTTCCTTGCCACTGGAAGGAACGTGCCAGTCAGAGATTGCACTTTGCTTCCGCGCACAATAAACTTGTGTACTATTTGTATTTCCTGCGCAATTGACTAATCTATGCTGAGATAAAATATTTTCTAAACTTATCAGATGATAAGTCATCGTTGGATTATTTAGATAAATAATCCAACGATGAATTAATCTCTGTCAACAAAACTACTAGATTAATAAGGATCAAAAACACAAACTCAACAATCAAGTAGCCAGATTGTAATATTCTATATTGAAGTTTATCAAGTAGGTCTACTCATGTAAAAAAAAAGTTCCAAAGCGGCCAGTATTCAATTTAAGTAGGTATTACAAATATGGTTAAAATGGAGAAAACAAAAACAGAAAGTGAGTATCAGTTTTGAAAATTGAATGTAAGTAAAATAAATATTAGGAAAGCCTAACTTCCAAGTTTATATACAGGCTAGGCAATAGTAATTAACATAAAGACAACAAAACTCATCAGCTTAAACCGCAAACAGTTTTCGTTTACTTTTAATTTTCATCCACATTTTCAACTCGGACGCAGTTTTAATATTTTATAGTTTCTTTTAGAGTTTTAGTGAATAAATATTTACCTACTTTCATTTATTCTAAATTCCATAATAATAATAACTTCAAAATAAAAGTAAGCAATAATAAATGCTTTTTGTTATTGATTGAGAAAATCAAAACATATCCACTGAATATGGAATACCTGAATAAATTTCTTCTTGATTCAGAGTTGTTTATTAACTAAACAATGAGAAGAAGACAAGTAAATAAAATTCTTATTAGAGAATTATTACTTTTATAAATCGTGTTTCCGTAATTTTTCACATTTGCTCGTTTTTATGCGCAAGCGCCACTTGCGTAACGCACTTGCGGCGGTAACGCGCTAATCAGAGCATCTCGATCCGACTCCAGGTATGTACTTAATGTTACCGCAAATTTGGCAACGCCATTCTGCTATTCAAAACGTAATTTGGACGAAATAACTGATGTTATGGAACCTCTGCATAACATGGTAACAATTTCGAATTCAATTTGTAACAATATTTCAAAAACTACTGAATGTATCAAATCAGAAACACACATTCAGTCTAAAAATGCGACCTCTTTTTTTTAATTACATTTAATGTAATCTATCAAAAAGAGGTGGAAGTAACATGAAGAGCGCATTCGACCTTACAAAGATCTTCCTATTAGCTAAGCTAGTGTTCACCTTCGATGTAGGGCAAGGATGATTGTAAGGCCGATACGGAAGTTTTATTTTTAACACAAAGCCACAATACTTATAATAAAATCAGACTTCAAACAAGGACTTGTAATTAAAACATCAAGCTACACGTTGGACTAATCACCAAATTGGCCAGATTAATGATTTCTGAGCCAAAAACGAATGAAGATCAAGGCCATCCCTAGCACCTAATTTATCTTCCATCGTCGTTTAGGGCTTCGTGTTCATTAAAGGAATAGTCCTCTTAGTAGAAACAATTGTATTTCTTTCAGTAGCAATTATTATACGAAAGCTTTACGCTTTGCGGCAAATGTTGTTTTCGTTCTTTCAAACATTTCAAATATTTCAAACGAAGCGGATTTAAAGACAGAAATAAAGGGAATATTGATTTTTATAAAAGAACTTGCAAGACATTGTAATAATACGTACCTGTCTTTTTCGTGTGCTGATTGCGGATACTGGAGTACTGTCTGCTGGCTCTCCATTTCCACCACACATTGTGTACCCAGTTCGAGTTCTGGAAAGAAACCAAATTCCAATTAATATTTGACCACCCATAATTAGTACTTAACGTAGACATTTACCAACGAGAAAGGTCGTCGAACGTAAGAATAACGTGTTTCAGTTCGATAACATTATGCCCTAGTACATAGTGATAATCCTAAATCGATTTAAAGCGCCTAAATCATGACATATATTTCAGTCTCAGAATACAGAAAGAACTTATTTGTTTTTTGCCATTTCAGTACATAAACTTTCATCGACGCACCAACGTAACACATTCAAAAGTCAAAAACAAAAGAGAAATTTTATTCCGACAGAATATTAACCTCATATATAAAAAAAAATAACCTCATTAACGCAGATGATTGTGGAAAAATAAATCTAGACGGAATACATTGCAATTGTAATAAGGTCTATTATCGTAAACAACGAAAAGGTCACAAATCGCTAGAGAGATAACTGAATGTGATCGAACCGAAATAAACAGTACGGGAACAGCCCACCGACCTGAATGCTAATTACCTTTAATTATATCGTGTAACTTGTAAGGGTAGCAAACTCAGGGACTAGTAATGGAGTATTTAGTAAATTAGTATTCAGTGTATTCGCTAATCAATGGTTATTTGTGTATGTGTCTTATTAGATTACAGATATGGGAACCTTTGTGTACTCGGATAAGCGATATGGGAACCTATAGTTTATAATGTTTAGATAAGATTGCTTTGTTTATACATAGTATTGGAAACAGGAAAACATGAGAATGTTATTGCTCGAGTGTTATTGGAAATGGTAGGTATCGTATAATATTATTTTGTATTGATTTCTTGAAGGCATTACTGATATTTACTGATTAAGAAAAAATAAATAATCAGTGTTTACAATCATAATCAGAACGTTTTCGAGAATCCACATAATAAAATGATATCAACTTCATTCATCAAAGGTTAAGAAATGAGAGACAATAGAAATCCATTGTTACTTGCCGCTGGGATGCAAAATATCTTTCAAAGGCTTGGCTTAATGTGTAGATAGATAATAAAGTAGCCTATAATTTTGTGTAATTATAACAAGATCGGGCTAAAGTTGTAGCCTTATGGAAAACTGCTTTGCATTGCTGAATAAACGTTCTTCAAATTCTTTTTTTTATTGCTGTCAGATATTTTAGAAATTCATTCTTGATCCACATCCAAAAACACAGAAAAATCTCAGTTCATAAAATCAGATATTAGGTAGGTACTACGATTCCAATAGAACCAGAAAAGATTCATAATCTACATCTACAAAAAGGTTTCGTTCTTACCCACGTTAAGTAGAGAAATTTAGTGTGCAATGTAATGTATAAAAAGGTAACCTTCAACATACATAAATAACATACTAATTTAAATAGTAAGTACACCAGCGGTGAGTCAAGCCGAGGTCGGGACGTACGTCCGTGGCGATGCTCTTTCAAATCCGGTTTTACTAGACCGTTTTATATATGCTAGGCTTATGTAAAGCAAACGGTAAGTAGGTACTCGGCTAGACGTTAAAATTAAGTTCACACTTTATGTAAATGTAAGGCAAAGCAAATACGAACAATATCTCAAGTTACGACTCTAAATTAGTTACAATCCTGTACAATCAAATTAAATACATTAAACGTGTTTGTGCATAAAATGATACACCATGAGATCATGATCTAAATATACAAAGCTCCAAAGCTGAATTAATATTTTATTAAATTCTGTTTCTCGATAGGAAGTGAAACAAGCGTTTTTACATTAAAATTCTCGATTTGTAATTTGTGTAGTGCGGAATCGATTAAGAGATATTTCACTCGCGTAGCAGAAAAACTAAAACCAGGCCGAATTCTTCAAGAAAAAAAAAGAAATAGTGCTCATCGAGCCGCTGCGTGTCGCAACACTTGCACAGCCGAGTCTAGAATCGATTTGACAAATTACGTAAAGAAGTTTCATGAAAGTAGAGCAGCGGCAATCACAACGAGGATTTCCACGAGTTTATTTACCATGACGAATGCAAGTGAGCGTGCATTCTTGTACTAAA
This sequence comes from Protodeltote pygarga, assembly GCA_936450705.2. Classification (NCBI taxonomy): domain Eukaryota; kingdom Metazoa; phylum Arthropoda; class Insecta; order Lepidoptera; family Noctuidae; genus Protodeltote; species Protodeltote pygarga. Next base: position 3,578,288 of record OW388249.2, on the reverse strand, counting down.
ATGATCTCGCGGTTTACTCAACTATTTACTAACACTGCCATTCATACATCTTTGTCAAGGTTACTTAAATCGAGCTAAATTGATTTTTTGTTGATCTTTCCAGATAGTAGAGGCGATGCCGATGTCAACAATTCAGATGTCAACTGCGCCAGGCTGCGTGTCTGATAGCGAGTGCTATTATCAAGAACTAGTCTGATTGATCTAGAAATCGTAAAAACACGTCTTAGGTCGTTCACACTTCTTACACAAATCACAAATTCAAATAACCAAAGAAGCCCTAAAGAGTTTAATGTGGATTACGTTCGTAAACTTGTTACAGTAACAATAATCCGTAAACGATTTAGGTATAAGTAAGAAGCCTTTTTACTAACAAGATTAATACACAAATGATTTGAGCTGCCAATTTAGAGCTACAATTGAAATCTTTGTGGCCTTATTGTTTGCCTTTATTCTAGAAAAAAAAGTTATGAAATAACAATTTCTGGGCAGCAATAATTATGACTTCTAGACAGCCAAATGCTACATTATCTAGAACTGCGGGTATATTTCGCTAACTCAGTTAAAATTATGAAGAAGGCATATTTTAAACACCCCAAAACCGCCTGGAACACAGCGCGTCTGTATTTCCAGAACACTATCTGATTTTTCGCTGTGCGCATTAGAAAGGTTGTATACGTTTGACAACCAAACTGATACCAATAGGTCGACCTTGTTCTTTTGTTCAAAAGACTAGGATAAAGCCACAGATGACGATTACTAGCTGTCAAACAAAAGTTACTGAGTTAGGAAATTGCGGGGGAAAGAAATTTGGAAACCATTTCAGAAGTCTGCTCGTCAGCATTGCCGTCAATAATACGGTTAAAAACTATTTCATACGAAGTCTGGCTCAATAAATTCCGATCGAACTTACAATACCTACGACTCGTGATAGATATACATGTAGGTCAGCTGTTGTTTTCACAGTGTCGTTATGCTGATCCGGTCCATCCATTTTCATTGTACACGGCCCGTAGCAGGTGTATGGGCCGAATAAATTTTCTCTCTTACGAATCAGTTTTCCGATAACGCGACGTACTTTTAGCTTTTTCGGAAAATTGCTAATTTATTCATCTGTATCCCAACTGGAGTCGTTTTATTTTTAATGAGATTATATTGCTTATTATAATTGGAGTGTACATCATCACCATGTATTAGTCCACTGCTGAACATAAGCCTCTCCTAATGTGCGCCACTTATGTGCGCTAATTGGAGGTATTTGCCCATATAATCGCCACGCTGAGGATTGAGGGATTGATTAACTGAGGTGATTGAAACCGATTATAAACCAGCTGATTTATTTATAAAAATTAAATTCTGTTCAATGGTAAGTGCATCACTTGTAAACATTTAGATACACTTGACCTTTATTTTGTGTTAACTATAAGTTCAATCAAGTCTAATCAACATTATCTTAAAAAATTGTAATTACAAAAGTGCCCATAAAATTCAGGAAAACTGAAAGTGAAGTGAATAAATTAATGTCAATAAAAATATTGTATTATAATTGATATTACAAAATGATTTTATTTGAATAAAATTTAATAAAGATACAAGAGAAGATACATCCATAACTAATTATTGTATGAAAATTTTCAAGTAAATTGTTTTAAGTCTTTGAACACCACATCAGTCACTGTTGTCCGACAAACAATAAAAATTGCATTGTGTCTGCGGTGTGGGAGTCAAAGTGTTAAAGGAGGTAGGAGTCCACTTTAATACTTTTACAGCACATACAGGCCCAAAATATCCTAAATACTGGCTGCTGATGATAATGAAACCTCAAATATTGTAACAAAGAGTCCTCTTAAACTTTAATTAACATATTAATACTAAAATGGAACAAGAAACTGTAGTTAGGTATGACTCATTTTCTGCGGCAAGGTTATACTTATTTTGAAATATGAGTAATATTGTTGATAGTAATATTTCAAAGAATATGGCTAGCTAATTGAATTTAGTTAACTCTATATGTATGTATGTTATATCCATACATAATCTTGCTTATTGAGTAAATACTTAGAGTTGAGTAATCAAAAGTATGGTTTACAGGTAAATCAGTATTATCAGTATTATGATAACAAAGTCTGATAATAATTGATGAGTAAATATCTAACATTATATGGTTAAATAATGTTGTACTGGAAAACAAAGGTTTGGTGACAGCAAGCAAATCACTTCTTAAATCCTTGGGTTTAATGATGATAAAATCCACCTAAAATAACACTTATTGAAAATGATTAAAACATAATAAGAAAAGCGAAAAGCAATCCTAAATTTATCTCTTTTAAATTTCATATCAACATGCCACAAAAATATTATTTTCATTAAATTTTAAATATGTAAGTATTAGTACATCATTTAAAAAATGAACTAAATTCATTTCTTGCTGTTATTAAATGTTTTATGTCTTTATTTATAAAAACATACTAATGACAAGGCAAACTCATGATAAATTGGTTTTAATGAAATAAATAGTAAAAAAATAGAATTAACTAGGAAAAATTTAAAGAAATAAGGTACAAAGGTTATTTTAAAATAAATAAACAATATTAACTGTGACCTGATAGACACACAGTTAAGTAAAGAGATAGATAGATAGAAACCAAAAAAACTATATAATGTAATCTATAAGTATACAATCTAAAATCAACAAAGAGCCATTTGAACAATAATTTATCAGATTATCTAAATCTGATGATTTTCCTTTTAGATTGGTATTGAGCTCTACGAACAAAATAAATATCGTACAAGAACAATTATTTATTGTATCTTGTATATTTAAATCATAATGTACACAGATAAACAGCAGAAACGTAGTCACCTGAGTGATAGCGATTTCTTTATTTATTAGCAAAATGAAACCAGCTTACCTCGCCTGTTAAAAGGACGAACCCGAACGGCTACTTTAATCTTATCCGTGGCCATTTTGACACTCAAATTACACAAATACAATTAAAACACAACACTTTGCACACAAATGTTTAATAAATTATTGCACATATTCACCCATATTCTAAAACAACAAAATTCATTATTTCACGTTACGATCACGACGTTCCCGGATTGACACTGCCCGCCATGTTGTTTTTACATTAGCTAGTGTTTGAAGAAAGAAAGTCAATATCGAAACATCTTAAAATCGATTACATAAATATTCGATTCCATTTTAGTTAGTAATGGAAAAAGATTTAGCTTCAAAATTAACAAAGAAATTATAATAAAATTCTTTAATGAAACAACTTTTTAACGGATATAATTCGCGTTTTTATTTTGATAATACAATCCTGACGTTTCGAGTACTTTGCAGCACTCACACAGTCTGCCTGCGACCATTATGTTGAGTGTTCGCGAAAGTTTGAGACTATATTATAAAATTCTTTGTTGATTTTCCAGGATATTAATCCAAATACAATAGTAGCGACTTAAAAGGTCGTAAATATAATAAAAGAATTACCCGAGAAGTTAATTTAATATAAAAGCCACTTTGGCTTGGTTAATACTTTTTGAAAAGTTAATGTCTCTGGAATTATATTTCCTTGACTAGAAAGAAGCATTCTCCATACTTATTACTACACTGTGGCGGAAGATTTATACCAAAAATAAATGCAATTTTGTGTTTTAATAAAAAAAAACAATTTTTAACGCCTTTTTATTTATAACCACTGATTTATCTGTTAACTACAACATGACAACTCGATATATTTTAAATCGATTTATTCACGTGCTTAATATGCACAACCCTTAGATGAAAGGTGACCATACTAAAAAAATCAGAGGTACTCTTCGTTAACGATTAGTAATAAAATATCATAATTAAAGAGGTTTTGGTTTATGTTTTGAGCAGGTGAATGTTGAGTTCAAATTGTGAATAGTTACATTAAATAATAACAAAATGCGATTATTCATCAAATTAATATTGCAATTTGTAGAAAGGAACGCCTTGTGTCAGGTTGACAGTGACAACAAGACATCCAGCCGGCTTCAAATGTCAATCTGACAGCCGAAGCAAAACATGACGAGTCTTTTTCAATCGCACAAGAATTCATAATTTCATAAACAACCAAGACATTACAAAACGTTAATCAGTCAGAATCACGCGATATATTTTTCCTAAGCGCAAAAATAAAGTGTAGCAAAATGGCGGCAGATGCGCTTTTTGGTTGGGATTTAACTTTTAAAACAGTAGAGAAAGATATCAAGCGGAAATCCGATGTTATCATTGCATTTATCCATTGGAATCTATCTAAAAGGGGTTTTAGAAGTATTGGAATAGGAGATGAGGTAAGAAACACTTATCTGTTTATATATAGACGATATAGACCTATTTCAGATATTTATCGGCTTTGAATAATAACATAATTATTGTTACATTGTTATTACACATTGTTGTTATTAGTCTAAGTTTATCGGTTTATAAAGATGCTTATAAAGACTAAATAGTAAAGTAATAAATAGTTTAAAAACCGATGGTTATACCTACGATAATTTTCATAAGATACTTTTATTATTTGTGTTCCTTTTTAAGAAGTAAGAAGGTATCACTGCTCATAGTTATTTTAGATATTAAAATATATTTTCTGATGGGGATATTGACTGTAAACGAGCAAGTCTTACACAAAGGTATGTCATTGTATTGGACTGTGTTTTGTAAACAGATTTGTTAGAAAGAAAGCCGGACAAGACAAAAGAAACAATTTTCTCCCATAACTACATTACTTACTCATGCTTGTTGATTAGCTTTTAGCAACACTTTGTAAATAAATATTACTACTTACCTACATATTTAATTTTAGAGGACACTATCTGGAGATGAAGATAAAAGTGAGCTGTTACCAACTGGATGGAATGATAAGGACAACTATGCCTTAAGATATGTTCTTGACAATAAATTGTTTATACTCCATGGACTGAGCACTGATGGCAATCTCATTATTAATCTCATGGTCAGTATGGATTGGTTAAAACCCATTACTTTTTTATTAATTACCTGACTTTTCACTGAGAATCAAGTCACCCAATAGGATTGTGTCAATTCTTATAGCTTTGATTGTGACATACAATGATGTCCCTAATACACAAGCCTACACATCAAGCTATACATTTCCAGTATAAGCTAACATCTTGTTTTACGAAGAGCCTATACAATGCAAGGTCAGTTCATACTGGTTTTGTATAGGTTGATGTGTTTTTTTTGGGGTCAGGTACTGAACCCTGCCTTGCAGCCCTGTCCAGTGCCTGCCTGTAGGCCCGCTAGCTTGATGTGTAGCCTAACAACAGTGCAAGCCCAACAACTTTTTTAAAGGTTACATTAAAGTTGAAAAAAATAACACACAGTATTGTTGTATTACTATATTTACATGTCTTAGGGAAGCTGGGCTTGACTATAAATCTATTGTAGGCAGGTCCTTGAACACACACAATCTTAAGCAGTCTAGATTGAAAATCATTGATGTAAACTTGGAGGCATTCCACTATTTTGGAAAATAGCATCACCTAATTTTTAGAACTAAGACCATTTTAATTAAATAATAAATTAATAATAAAAAAAACAAAGAATATTAATTAAAAAAACCTCAATGTTTTTACCTCCTTTAAAACTTCTGTGACAAACTTTTGTTATCTGTGTATCTTTTGTTATCATCCGTCAGTATCTTTTCTGTCTGTCTATTAGATTTATGGTCTGTCTGAAACATCAACATGTAGTGTCTTCATAAAATAAAAATTATTTCCAGATAAACCCTAAGCAGAATCACTAAATTGGATCTTTTTAAGAAAATTACAATTATGTTTTGTGTTTTTTAATAACTTCTCAACATGTATTAGATTTAATCAACTTCTGAACATGTACTCAATTTCAGAGATCAGAAGACTTGGCAGTGTCAAATATAGCTGTAAAAATAGATGAAACAGTAAAGGATTTGTGTGGACCTATAGATAAGATCATGCCTAATCATAAGGAGTTGATTTATAATGTTAAACGGGACTTAATTGACACTGTCACAGAGAGACCTACTGCAACTACTGAGACTCAAACTTCAAGAAGTAAGTACACATGTCACTACCACCTGAGATGGTAGAATGTAAAAAAAAAACAACAAAAAAAAGAATTTTTAGTTTTAGTATTAGTTGTATTTTATTTAATGATAATGTTACTAGGATTATAAATTGAATCATCATCATCATCATTTCAGCCATAAGACGTCCACTGCTGAACATAGGCCTCCCCCAATGACTTCCATCCATAAATTGAATAAATAATTGTAAATAAAAAAAAAAGAACTGAAAAAAAGGGAACTAAAAAGTAAAAAAATAATGAATGATTTTTAACTAAGTACCTACACAGCAAGACTCCAAAAAAAATCTGATTTATGTAAATATTTAAATAAATGATAAATGTGTAGGTACTTAGTTAAAAAACATTATTTTTTTACTTTTTAGTTCCCTTTTTTTTGTTAAAAAGTTTTATTATTTTTCCATTTTTAGTGATAAAACGTTTAAATTTCAAAACTCTTTTTTTTTGTCAGGGGGGTCAACTGACTCCCCCTTTTCTTTTTCGAAATTTGAGTAACAAGGTCACGCATAATCAGTGCTAAAATCGTATATTATTGTTCCACAAACATTACAATAAGTACCTACCCACTTTTCTGTCAAATCTATTTCACAATGGAAAATTACGAACTTTGACCAAGTCAATCAAACACATGACTGTTTTAATTTATTATTCATGTTTTATGAGTCAACTGGGGAAAACAGGTTATTGAATCGCTTTTTACTTCTGTATAAAATAGTATTGCAATAGTTTTACTAAGTTGTTACTATTCACTATTGGTACTTGTGTAGTTGTGTGCCTGTCTTCAATATGTGGTGTCTAGTGTTATTAGTGACACTTGGGGTATATATAACCCCTTGTATGGGTGTTGGTAAGTAATAGAGCCCAGAGATACCATAAATTGTACCATAAAAAAGATATGCATAATGCGTTAACTTACTTGTTTGTTTATGTCATCCTGCCTCCTCCTCATAGCCTTATTATTCCCAAACTTGGGGTTGGTTTCTAATCTAACCAGATGCAACTGAGTATCAGTTTCTACAGCTGAGATAGCAGTCAGATAGACCCCCGCATTCCAAAGGTATACAATATTCTAAAGTTTGATAACTGTACACATATAGAACTTCGTTTTAATTATCTTGGGAAGTATATTAAGTGTATGTTATTGTCTGTGCTATTCTCTCTTCTTTTGTTTTTTCGCCTGCCCTGGTCCCATGTTACTTGGGGTCGGCGCAAATTGTCTTTTTCATTTCCTCTCTATCAGCCGTCATCTGAGCATTTATTCCTTTTTCATTCATATGAATGCTTAAACGACATCATCTTTTCTGCGTGCTATTTATTATTGAGAATTACTTTTTAGCTGTAAGTTTAGCTATCGACCTCATTTAAATGATACCTACTCGTTTATAGTACCTATAGGTTTATAGTACCTATAAAAACCCATTCATAACGGTAACCTTTATAAACGGTAACCGAATCAATCTGTAACCGTTTGAAGCGGTAACAGATTGATTCGGTTAACCGATTTAATTTGTTGTTTTGATAACACATATAATAACAGTTTATGTTTTAAAGTGAACCCAAACAAAAGGGTTTATCTATACAAACTGTTAACACATATGAAAAGGTTAACCCAGGTTTTCGGTTATTTTGAGACGTTGGTTGCTATGTGGTTCGCGTAGGGTGGGGGTATTTCTTTCGTAGGTGTACGGCGCGGGAAGAGCGCTCCGCGTCACGTTGCAGTTATTCATTGAACATGGCCACAGGAGCTCAGTGCAGTTGTGTTGTGCTTGTGCGTCATCAACAAAAAGTAAGTATATATTACGATATCTTCCGCATAATTCAGATGTACGCGCTTCTAAGCGCTCAATGAAACCTTTACGAGTCTAACCGCCACTACTAGGTACTGTACTGTGATAGTACGTACCGTTCCGTAAAGATTGATGAATGGACAGATAAATGGTTTTAAGGTGGTTTGTAGGCCTAACATAATGCCAACACAAATTAAGAAGTGTTTACGGCCCGACCATGACTTCGGTCTTCAGCGCCGCGCGCACCGCTCTGGCTATTAGGTACATTTGTTCGTACAGTCGACCGCAGGTCAGTGGTAACTGTAGTGCACAAATAAGGACTATTTTTTAAATAAAACTGTTAGCACTGACGTGCGGTCGACTATACGTGACGTATATTTTGTTCATGCTGCGCGCCGCCCGCCCCGCGGGCTCTGCCGCCGAGAACGGCGAGTCGTGGCATCGTTGAACGTTTTAGTGCATATTTTGTTCTTAGGGCGCCCACATGCGCTAAACCGCTGTCTCGTTCGCACATTGAAGATATAAAATCACTGAATAGAGCAATAAAAAATCGCATTCAACCAAATTACGGTGAATAACATTACAAAGTTTCAGACAAAATTCAGATCGATCGGAACAAGTTTTCATACATAAAAATAGCTTAAAGTAAAAAATAATTTTAGGTAATGTTCATGTATGAAAACTTGTTCTGATCGATCTGAATTTTTCTCTGAAACTTTGTAATATTATTTTTCGTAATTTGGTTGAATGCTATTTTTCATTGCTATATTCAGTGATTTTATATCTTTAATGAACTTCAATGTCCGAGAGTAGGTGCCTTAACGCACGCCGCCCCACACTAAGACCTCTAGCCCGCCGCCACCGCTAAAGACCGAAGTCGTGGCCAGCCTGTCTACGACTTCGGTCTAAAATTTTTAATCTATTGTATTTTAACAGATATTCACAAAATAAATCATATCTACAATGGAATCGGACAAAGAAAACGATCCAAATGTTGAAAACGCAGACTCACAAGATTTGTTTGAATCAGACACAGTTTTTATTGCGGCAAAAAAGGCCGAGCACGAATACGTAAATTATGAGGACGATATGACGACGTGTGGCTCCCACTCGTCTTGCAAGTCAGTGGAATTTACACAGTACGCTCAACATTGGCCTGAACCTGAAGACGATAACATCGCAGACGATTCCCAACAATGTTCAAACAAAGTCCCACCAGTTCAAAATAAAAAATGTGTTGTGGCGGTCATGACCACGTCCCCATATTATCCTGAAATCGATGAAAACACCAGATTGAACAATCTTATGTTCTGCAAATTTATCTCCCACGAACTTGAAAAGTTCGAAGGCGATGAACGTTACGACGTGATGCAAAAAATAATAGAGGTTTTTAAGTACAGGAAATGAAAAACTTAGAATCAGAATCATTATCATTTATTTTTTAAATTAACTCTCTTAACTCCAGATTAAATTAAGATTTAAAACACATTTGACATGATTTGCCAACTTCACACAAAGTGATAACATGTCATTAAGGGTGCTACTTTTATAGGGGCCTGATGTTAATAATATAATTGTTGAATATAATAAAGCAATTTACAAAATACAATACTTATTGTTTTTTTTTAATTACTAAAAGTCAAATACACTATAAATAATCGTAGGTCTTATTTTGTAACTTGAACATCAATCATGAATATGATCGCATAGGTACTAGGTATGCCAGTGACATGCTTTCCTAAAATAGATAATTATTTAAAAAATGTCTAAAAAATTAAGCGGTTGATTTTGAAGCTAAACAAATCTAATAACTGTCTGTACTGTAATATTTAATCATCCAACAAATCGTTATTGCATTTTATGAGAGCTATATTTTGTATAGTTTGATCTAATAATCGATTTCGTAAAGGAGTCAAAATAAATTTAAGAATGGAAAACAGCCTTTCTACTGTTACTTGCGTCGCTGGCGCAGCAAGAATAACCAGCGCTACTTCTGCCAACTTATTTGGTAATTTATGCGACCAGTATTCTAATACGTTTTCAGTAAGTGCAACTCTGGGAAGACTAATATATTCCGCTAAGTAATAATCCATGTTGAGTGTTATAGAATTTGAGGCTCGAATTCTTTGAGTCTGGTTTAACATTAACTCTAAAGATTCAAGGTCACTATTGTAACTGTTATCAGCCGGTAGTAAATTTGGTACGTTTATTGTATCACGAGAAGAACTTGGTACAATAAGTAGAGATGATTCTTGATCTTCAAGGTTAGAAATGTCATCATACTTTCTATTTATCAGTTCTATTTGTTGATTAACAACTGTCTAATCCAGCGCTTTGCTATATCTTTCTCAACATCTGACAAAACTACTTTCCACCTAGGATCAATAAAAATAGCCGCTAGAAATGCATCATAAGCGAGTAAATCTTTTTCTCTACTTTGCATAGTATTAGCAATATCCGTCGCTAGCGGCAAATTTAGTTTTTCTGATTTAGATTTACAAATGACCCAAATTGAGTAAAAATCACCTAAAGTAAGTTGTTCTGCTTGTAATCGTATCGAAGCTTCCGCAGATGGTTGTAAACTTTGTAAGATATTATCCATATCAACCCAAAAATTCTCATCTAACAATTCAGCTACATCATCGCAATCGTCACAAATTGGTTTTAACTCTTTCAGTCTTTTTAACATATTATAAGTTGAGGTCCATCGTGTGGTGCAGTCTATAATCGGTTTCCTTAATTTCTGTAACTTAATTTTTAATTTCATAAGAGGTCGACGTAATATCTTAACGACTGAACGAGAAGTCTCTATCACAGTCTCAGTTCTGGAGTCATTATTTATTGCAAATTTAATACAAAGTTGTAATGTATGTGCTGCACATCTGATTGGAGGAATTTTGTATTGAGTAGGCTCTCTTACATCTTCAATACTTAATTCAATGTCAGAGGCGTTAAAAAAAATTTGCCTCTGATTATCCGAATTGTTAATCTGTTCATATTCGTCTCTTTCATCTTCACTGTCACTGGTTTCTATTTCATTTTCATTCCTGTTTTCTTGATTCAACAGTGATGTTACCTTCAAATAATTAGAACCATTGTCAGTTGTTACAGAGTAAATATTTCTCAAAGGAATCAGGAAATCTGCAAACACTTCTGAGATTAATAATTTTATGTTTTCTGCTGTTTGTCTAACAAAAACTTCTTTAAGACATAAAGTGCGTACTAAAATTTTTGAATTTTTTATATATTGTACATTAAGTCCAATGAATTGTCTATCCATACATGTAGCGGAATCTATTTTTACGGAAAACATCTTATGTTTGAGTTCGGCTCTGATTTTCAATTTTATTTCGTGTGCTTTTTCAGTAACCAATCCTCTTATTTTGTTAGAATTTGCTTCATCTATAAAATCGGGTGATATTAAGGCCTTGATATCACGAAAAGCTTTATCATCTAGAAAATCAAATGGCCTTCCATGAACGGCAATCAGTCTTATGCAACAGTCTATTAGTTTTTTTCTATTTCTCTCTTTTTCATCTTCTTTGACGGGTTTCATTTCTTTTATAGTAGCAGCTACTTTATTTATTTCAATTACTTCTTTATAAATGGCTTCATGTTTTAAATGCAGGTGATTCATTAAATTTGTTGCATGTTTACCCTTAAAATAAAAAAATAATTCATTATTAATTAATTTTATGACAGTGTCCTGTATATGCGCATACAATTGTGCACTATAATATCTTCTGCGCAGTTGGCTAATCTCAGATGAGATTGGCGGTGGCCGAAATTCGGTCATTATTATTACATACTTATTAGTGATCTATTTTTAAATAATTATGTTAAACGTATTTCGGCCGCGTTGTTCATACCCGTGTTCACGGTTAGTAAGTACAGTCGACCGCACGTCAGTGGTAACTCTAGTTCATGTTGACTCAATACAAATAAGGACTATTTTCCAATGAAACTGTTACCACTGACGTGCGGTCGACTGTAGGTACTTCTTTCTATACATGGTGTCAATAAAATAATTCCTATTGTATAAATTGACATAGATCACAATGTTACGGTGACATACAAACATATTAACAATAAAACTACAGCTTTTTTTTCAATAAGACACGATCAATCAATATAATTATATCAATAAATATAAAGATCAATAAAAATTCTACTATTCTCTCCGCAAGTATATCCCGTTCGCGCTAAGCTTGCTGGTCCGTGGAATGCGCATACCAACAAGTATCTACCCATATGTTATGTCCTTTAAGTTCGCAATTAATGTGTCTAATTTTATTCTAATGCACAATTTTTATAATACCTATAAAATATTTTAAATATAAGTATAAGTATAAATATAAGTATAAGTAGTTTGGTTTTTTGCTAAAGCTACAATTCGAATGACTTCGTAATCGTTATCGGCAAACTTATTGTGAACGGGTGATGAACTGATGAGTAAACCTAGGTAGGTACCTACTCAATGCGCGGCCGCGGAGAGATGCGCGCTTTATTGAATTATTTGGTACTTTGTTTTTACCTACATTTAAATTAAATGTAGGTAAAAACAAAGTACCAAATAATGTAGGTACCTATCTAAATTTTTGCATGATTAAATCATTTAATCATGCAAAAATTTAGATAGGTACCTACATTATTATCAATTTATTGCTAATAGGTAAGTAGGTACCATCTGTAGACGCACATTTTCAAAAATAGGGTAATCAGTACATGAGAGCACACTACCGAATCTCTTCCATACCTATAGCAGGAAAATAGTCGCCTTGGCCGAAATCGACCGGGATGAAATACCTATATAAAATTAATACTTTGGCGACGGTAAAGACAAATATCTAAAAGAAATCGCCACTGAACAGTATCTACCTTACTTATCAATATCATTAATCAAAACTATAACCGGTTTCACGTAAAATGTTGTATTAGTAGGTAGGTACCTACCTATCTATCTATCTATCACATAATTTGGAAGTAATAGTAACCTAAGTTTATAGAAAGTTAAATTTGTAACTTACCTTTAATTTATTCCCACATAATTTGCATAAGCTGTATTTTGATTGTTCATCCCATTCAAAATGTCTGTGGACGGCATTCGAAGTTTTGCGCGGCATTTCACTACATAAAATACTTGAATAACTAATTTAGTTATAGGTATACGCGATAAGCGTTTCTCATATGCAATGCAATGTACCTATATGATGCCCGTCCGCGACCCGTTGAGTAAATGAGTCGCACGCGACACGCCGCCGCCGCTAGGAAACTTGCCGAGTTACCGCGACCAAGTGACGAGGAATGAACACGTACGAACCTGCAGAAACCTATATAACGAATCGGTTAGGGTTAGGGTTACCAGATGGAAAAATCAAAAGTCCGGAGATAAGGCCTGATTTCCATTTAAAAATCCTGAGATTTTGTTGCACTTTGAGAATTTTCTCTCAAACGTACTTAACAATTTAAAAAAGTCATATTATTATTATCGTTTTTACACACTGCGTCTCGGAGGATATCGCTCACGCGCTGCACATCGCGCTCATAGCAGGGGTGACAGTGCACACCCCTCCGCTCGCCGCGCAACGCGATCTTCAAAAATCAAACTGATTAAGTACCTCACTACTTGGATAAATAAGTATTGATTTCAATTGTGCAATTATCACCAAAGTTAGAAAGATTATTTTTTGTTTAACTTTTTATTACAGATTTTTTAAATTATATTGTATTTTATTGAAAATTTAAAAATCCTGAGATTTCCTGATATTTGCAAAATCCGGCCGCAATCCTGAGCAGAGTCCAAAAATCCTGAGATCTCAGGACAAATCCTGAGATATGGTAACCCTAGTTAGGGTTAACCGAAATTATCTTGTAACAGATCATTTCTGTTAACATATTTAATTCGGTAACCTGTATTTGTGTTAACCCATTACGTGTGTTAACCCAATTGGAAATGGGTTAATAACCGTTCATTTCTGTTGGGTTAACACTAACCAAAACTTCCCTGGGTATACATATAATACTTACCTAAATTCCCACTTTACGTGTATGGGAGGCCCCCTAAAATTATTTTTTTATTATTTTAAATTTTATTTCATAACTATGGTGGTTAGATATATTCATGCCATATTTCAGCTTAGCTTTTAACATTGATTTTGCGAGTAAAATGGTTATGGCTGGTTTTTCTACGAGAACCTAAAAAGTGCCGCTCCATACCTTTAAAATGGTTACGAAAAATTAAAATGTTACATACAGCATTTTTTTTTGGATTTAGGAGATGATCCAATTTTAATATGAAACTAATTATTTTCAGGTGAATCAACCACAAGGAGACCGTCGGAGGACCCGTTAAGAGTTCCTCCCAGACCCCTGCCTGGAGTAAACCCTGACACCCCAGACCTATGGTACCTTTAAGTAAAGCCCGTTAACATTGGCTACTTTTTTTTAAAACCATATAAATAGCTAACTAATATTATAAATGCGAAAAATGGTTGTTTGTTAACCAATCAACCTTTAACAGTTAAACTGATTTGGATGTGTAGGTAGGCAATAACTTGGATTAGGATCCTGGATTATCCTGGTCTAAACTCCTTGAGACCAAAGCCACGGGTAAAAGCTAGGCTTAAATAAAATTTGTAATTTACAGAAATATCTATCCTATCTGAGATAGACTAAGACAGCTTTGTTGGTCTATTTCACTTCTCTCCTTGCTACAAACTATTAAGTACCTGTTACATTTTGCAGGGGTATGCCACCACCCCGTATGCCAAACATCGGCAGTTCCGACCTGGACCCGTTCGCGCCCGGCGGCGGTGGCATGCTGTTCAACCCTTTCGAGCCTCGCAGAGACCATGAAAATCCTGGCCTCGGTATTCCAGGAGGATTACCAAGGTTCGTGCAATTTTCTCAAATAATAATCTGATTAAGAGCCAGAAATATAGAATGATTTCCGAAAAATTAAAGTAAGAGGGCATTTGTCATTCTTGAATTACTTCTGGACAGTACCTACTACTACTACTACTATGGGAGTATTCTACCGTAGGAGTTGAGTTTGACTACTGAATTAACGTCATGCAAGTAACTTGAACTTACACTAGTCAAATACCCAGTTTAACCAGGGCAATCTTGCTAAATTTATTTTATGAACTAAGAAACTTTAGCTACTACCTTGTTCAGTCATTGGGGATATTTTTTCGAGGAGTTCTGCTAATATCTATAGGTATTGTCGATATTGTTTCGCGTCTTTTTCCTAATATAGCGGCGGCGGGAGCGGCATAGACACGAGGTTGGACTGTTGGAGGATAGCAAAGTAAAAATTCTAAAAGAGCACATAAAACCGGGCAATCTAGTCAGGATCGGCAATGAAAGGTTCCACATAATATTTTCCATGTTTTGATATTTATTTAACATTGCAGAGGTGCAGTGCCACCAGGAGCTCGCTTCGATCCGTTTGGTCCTCCCGGTGGCCCCTTGCCAGGCCGTCGGCCCGCGCCTCCTGATGCAGACCACTTGCCACCCCCTGGCTTTAATGATAATATGTTCATGTAGCCGTTGACGTTTTTTTACATATATCCACATTAATAGTTATGAATAAAGATAATTTGGAAATACTTTTTTGGTTTTCTTTACATACCTAGTAAGATTAATTACATTAGCTGTTAATACCCTAAGTATGAAGAAACATTAATTGTACCTTAAATCAAATATAAACTGAATGGCTGCAAATTTGCCGATACTTTGCTGGCTACAGTGCCCAGAGAGCAACGAGAGTACGTACACACTATAAAGCGTTAACAGTGCCATGGGTACTAAGTCTGTGGCCATGGGCACCCCTCTAGTACGGCACTGGCCACGGTGGTAATTATATGGGTCCGCTTATAAGGAATAATGAATGAGACGGTTCCTAGTAAAATATGATTGGACAGTTCGTAAATGCAGACTAACTAATACTAAATCTACAGTTTGGAAAAAAAGAGTCTGCAAAAGTTGAGGGCGCCACTAGTGCACTTCACATACAAAAAGTGAAGCGATGACAGCTACTGGAACTAAAAATATACCTATCTAAGTTTGTGAATATTAAACTAATTTAAAAGTGGTTTATTTGATGACAAAATATTCATAGAAATATGTAAGTACCAATTAATTTGTAATTTTGAATTGTATTATGAGAAATGCGCCTGTAGCGCCCCCAATTTTTGCATAAACTTACGCTTTTTTGCCATACTGTAGGTGTACCTAAAGTCAAGAATTCAAATTAGAACTCTATTAATCAAAATCATTATGATATGGAATTTATTTCAATAGTGCGTTACGGGCGGGCGTAAAAATTATAAACTAAGTGACTTTGATCCAAAATTAGTACTCATTAGAAAAAAATGAATCTAAACTTCTAAACATGTAGTAGAATTTTTAATTTGCGGATGCCAACTTTGTGGGTGAATTTTTATTATTATTTTCATCTGGCAGTAATGAATCTTCAGTCTAGTAAAGTTATTTGTGCGGTGCACACGTTTTTCACGTGTGTAGTGAATTTTCTTGGCTGCTCACGGCTGCAACCGTTCAATTTCTATTCAATGTGTATGGCTGTGAAGGTGAGTAATAGTATAAATACATCATGTATGTTTACAGTTACCATTTAGAATTAATAGCACTTAAAAGGTCGTGCCCTCGCGGAGCTAACGTCACCAGGCGTCACGAAACTATTTAAATTGTAATACAATTTGCATTATCCTGTTGTTTCTAACTTTTGCATCATTATACACGTATGGGCGTTAGTAAGTTTCGATACGGTGGTAACTATTTATGAAGTCCCCACCCATTTCAACAAAAGTAGAAGTAGATTTAGTACTACCATTCTTGTCTTACGCGTGGTCTTCATTGTTCGAATCCTACTTCCACCGCCCAAATCGCCGGTCGATATACCGATAATAAAGAGTGAGTCACGCAATATTGTAGATATAAAAAGTTATGATGTTCAAGAACAGACCAATTGTAACATAATCTACTTATGTACTTACCTACATACATAGGTAGGTACATAGATTTCTAGCATGTTGGATTGGAAAGTTATGTTGAAGACAAGTTTCAATACTGAACAAAACAATTCTGGTATTTATGAATCATCTGCAGCCCCAAAAGTTATTTTTAGCTGTCTGGATGAATCTAATTTTGTATTTCTGTGAATTTAATTAATCATATTATCACTCATAAAACTTAACTAAGAAGCTAAGTAGGAAGTGTTGTTTTCACTCTAAAGACTAATAAGATATGTACCTAATTGTCATGCTAATTGGAGTCTTCTAAAAACAAAACATTCCATGTCAACATGAGTTTCTAAATAACTTTTCAATAATAAAATTACATGAGTTATTTAATTTGATCTCAAATGTTTATAAAGTGTTTGATTGTTACAGCATTAATTTATAAACTAAGCTGTGACTGTTGAATTGTTTCCATTAATAATGTCCATTGTCTTTGGATTCATGTTTTCCATGCTAAGTTGCATAAGGAGTGTTCAATGCACCCATAAATGATTTGTATGTGCGTCTTGTAGAAATGATTGATTCAGAGTATGATTATGGATGGATGCCTGGATATGAATCATTTGTTTTTAGCATTATCTGCTAAACATTTCAGTTCTAGGTTGTTTACATTTCATTTTACTTATATTTCCCACGATCTGGACAGGAAACCAAAGTAATGGCTAATTGTATTTTTTATTTTACAACAATTTTCCTCCATAATGAGACTGTTTAAACTTAAGCTTGATTGTTTGCATCGTGGTGGCATGTAACATAGGGTTTCACAGTCATTACAGCATGTTGGTAGTCACAGAGATTTTCTATTCATACCTTCCTACTGTCACCTGATGCAGTTGGGTATTTCTTTAAAAATTTGGCCACACCTAACTTTAAAATAAAATCAATTACATTGTTAATATTATTATCATTAAAACCTTTTCTACTCCGCACTTGTCAGGTGCAGAGATAGTACAAAAACCTTTAGAAGTAGATATAAATAAGTAGATAGGTATATCTATACTTACATGATATAGACTGGTTGAATTTAGGAATTTTGAGCATGGTCATTTTAACAACTTATAAAAATGTTAAGCACAAAAACGTTTTAGAAAAATAAGTAATTTGTTTACACAAAACTCAAAAACACACAGAAACTTGTTTACAAACATTTAGTTCTCTTCCTGTTATAACATATATTTTTACCTGACATTCACTGGAATGTGTCTACCTTTTTTTATGAACCTGACCTTCTGATATAGGTATGTATAGTTTTTTTGTGTATTGGTCCAACTTCTTCATATGTAGTTAATGTAAAACTCTCTTTCTATATACTTACCTAATGTATTTATTAAAATTGTTCTATAAAATATGCATTATTATGCAATTTTTGTTATAGGTGAGCAACAACGCAAATCAATTTAATTCTTATGCAATAATATTATTGTTCACATTGTGCAATCTTGTAACCAAAACTAATAAAAACATATGATTTATAATAATAATTGTACCTATGTTAGTACTAGCTTACCTAACACCTACACACTAGTGCAGTGCGGTAAAAATGAAAATTGCTTTCTATGTTTATTAAAATAGCTCTGTTGTACAGTTCTTGAAAATAATGAGCTGCCTTGATGTTACAAAGAAGCCTACATACATCCAAGATTACTTATGTACTTGCTAGTCCAAGTTTCAAACTAGAGATGAGTAGTATTTGTCATAACAGGTATTATGTAATGGTATACCGTTATTTTATACCTGTTATGTCAAATACTAAAACAGACAGATATTATAATAGACTAAAACATTTCCCTAACTTACCTATATTATAGCATAGTCAAGTTGTGTAATATAATACAATGTGACATTGACAATATTCCCATGACTGGTATTTGAAACTGATTTTTGATAGGGTAATATTTATAGGGATATTTAATATTATATTATTACTAGCTTCCGCCCGCGGCTTCGCCCGCATGATATGTTGATAAATTGTAGCCTATGTGTTATTCTGATGTATAAGCTGTATTGTGGGTTTGGTTTCAGAACGTCCCATTCCCAAACTCGTCACTCTGTTTCAGATGGTCCCATTCCCAGTTGGTCCTATTCCCAGATTGTCCCATTCCCAGTTTGTCCTATTCCCAGATTGTCCCATTCCCAGTTTGTCCTATTCCCAGATTGTCCCATTCCCAATTGGTCCCAGGAATGGCAACGCATGACGCAGTTTTAATGATAGGGGTGTGAATAAAAAATACTACTTTAATTAACATACAAATTAACTTTTATGAACAAATTTTAATTATAATATAGTATGAAAAATAAACTGAATCAAAGAGTTGTCACCTTTTAGTAGTAAAATATGTATGTATATTTCTTTGGCACGGCCTACAGCCTAAACGACTTGTTGCATTTTAACTTAAGATTGGTGTCGATAGATTCGTCTTAATTGTGAGAGTGACACTAGGTACTTACTTTAAAATTTTTAAAAATTACAATAGCGGAGGTTTGGCGCCAAAATATGTTTTGAAAAAAAAAATCTTCAAAATCTATCGAGTGGTGTATCAAAACAAAGGATTTTAAAAGGTTATCAGGAATATATATTCATAATTTAATTTTGTATAAAAAAATTGAATAGCAAAAATATTTAAGTCGTTTTCGTGGGAATTTCTTTAAATTCAATCACGAAAACTAAAAAGATTTAAATAAAAAATACTATTAAAAAAGAAAAACCCGACTGCTAACTAAAAAGATAGAAACAAGTTATAGAAATATATAGTTTACACAGTATTCACAAACGCAGTCGGTTTATATAACTATAATTATATAACTTATATATATATTATTATAAAGTTATATATATTATTATAAAGTTATATATATTATTATAAAGTTATATATATATTATTATAAAGTTATGTATATATTATAATTTGCATGTTAATTTAAGTACTATTTTTTATTCATACCCCTATCATTAAAAACTGCGTCATGCGTTACCATCCCTGGGACCATCTGGGAATGGGACAATCTGGGAATAGGACAAACTGGGAATGGGACAAACTGGGAATAGGACAAACTGGGAATGGGACGATCTGGGAATAGGACAAACTGGGAATGGGACCATCTGAAACAGAGTGACGAGTTTGGGAATGGGACGTTCTGAAACCAAACCGTATTGTGGTGAAGTTTCATTCAAATCCATTCAGTAGTTTTTACGTGAAAGAGTAACAAACATCCATACATCCATACATCCATACTTACAAACTTTCGCCTTTATAATAGTAGTAGGATTATTGTTTTATGCCTTAGATATTTTTATATCTAACAATACTTACCTTTTATCTTAATACTGCATCCGCA
Source organism: Protodeltote pygarga (assembly GCA_936450705.2). NCBI lineage: Eukaryota > Metazoa > Arthropoda > Insecta > Lepidoptera > Noctuidae > Protodeltote > Protodeltote pygarga. Next base: position 3,558,012 of record OW388249.2, on the reverse strand, counting down.
ACAGTGACTTACACCTATTGCGTATTAGGGTAACAGGTATGGTACCTATAGTAGAAGTAAAAATACTAGGCTAGATTTTTATACATATAAATACATTTTATATTTTATAGGTATCGTAACAAATATTACGATTTTTGACACAGTCAAAGTGAATCCTAATATCAAATATCTATGACCTAGTATGACCCAACTCTATTTCATACACACCGTGTAAAGTTAAACTGCAACGTTTGGAGGGTAAAATGACGTCAGAATTGCATAATGCGGTTTATCGATAGTTGTGAAACATGAGCTGCAGTAGACTCATTGTTTAACAAAGCAATTTATGCACGTGTAAAGTGTACATTTCTAACACACTACGTAAATCTAAGCCGAGTTACCTACTTAGAAGGCAATTTTAAAGGCGCATAACTGAAAGAAATAACCGCTTTATAATAATAACTAGCTGCCCCGCGCGACTTTGTACGCGTGATCATTTTACCTCTACGCTTTTTCTACCCTACCCTACACTACCCTACCCTACCATTCTCTACCCCTACCCTACCCCCTACTCTACCCCTACCTTACCCTACGCTACCCCTACCCTACTCTACCCCTACCCTACCTACCCCTACCCTACCCTACTCTACCCCTACGCTACCCCTACCCTACTCTACCTCTACCCTACTCTACTCTACCCCTACCCTAACCCTCTATTTCTACCCTACCCTACTCTACCTCTACCCTACCCTACCCATACCCTACCATACCCAAGGGGTATAATTCCATTCTTTTTTTTTCTTCGATTCTTCTATTATAGGCGGAGACTAATCCAACAAATCAAATACCATGAAAATCGGTCCAGCAGTTCTCGTGTATGCCTACTAATTTTCATGGCTTTAACTTTAAAAATGGCAGAATTTCATTCAAACTTTTATATTCTATATTTTCTCCCCAAAGTGATTGAATATCGAGATATACGTGCATAGTTATGCCATTTTGATGTCTTTTATTTATACCGAATTTCTTACACAAAATATTCGCGCCCCTCCCCCCTTTCCCTCTAATGGGTAGAGTTATCAAAAAGCTAAAACACGTCTTATTTGTTAACCAAAAAGCTAATTATCAAGTTTAATGATAGATTTTCGTAACTACAAACTTTAGTCCCCTTTTATATCTCCTTAGGGGGGAAAAATCCAAATTTTTTGATACACGTCTTTCTTTTTTTTAGCGCATAAGCTTAATACTCATTTTTACATCTGTAACTTAAAAAATAACAAATCTTCCATACAAACTTACACCCCCTTTTTTATCCACTCAAGGGTAAATTTAAAAAAAAAAAACAATGCTCGTCCTTTCATTTATCAACCGAAAAGCTGAATACCAAGTTTCGTACATTTAACGTTAAGAATGACGGATTTACATACAAACTGTTTCCCCCTTTTTTACCTACTTAGGGGGGGAATTTCAAAAAATCCTTCCTTAGTGCACCCCTACGGTACTTAAAGAATATTGCCTCAAAATTTCAAGTCCCTAGGTCCACCGGTTTAGGCTGTGCGTTGTCTGTCAGTCAGTCACGTTACCATTTTATAAGTATAGATAGTTATTAACAATGACGCGTTTTTGCTCATCGTTTTCTTTGCCCCATACAAATCTAGACTCAGTAGTGTGTCGAGCCAAGTTCGCATGGCTAAAAACAAGGGAGTGTCCCCGCGAAGACGGGAAATACATTCTAAATTTGCAGGAACTACATACTACCTATTAAATCCCTTCAATTACCTAGTATTCCAAATTTCATGAATTAATGTCTTATAATTCGAAAGATTTTGTGATTCATGAATTTTATGGGATTTTCATCCACACGGGTAGGCAAACCCCATTGTACATTACATTATCTACCTATGTAATGAGAAGGGGAGGCACATAACAATTGCTAATAAAAAATATTTATAAATATTAAACCCCCGGTACCTACCGAATCTCATTTTTTGCAATCTTTTATATAGGATTTTCCAAAATAGTCTGAATACGCCTAACATCGTCCCGTTAATTGGGTTTTACACAATCCATCAACAAATGCTGTACGGTACTTACATCTTAAACTTCATGAAAAATTGATGTCCGAAATTAACCCCTTGTATCACTCTATCACTTAAACTTTAATAATGTAACTTGGCAAGTTTTCACACAGAAGTCTATTATTGGTAGTTTAAAATATGTCAACTTGGCAATTTTTTCACAGAAGACCATTATTTGTAGTTAAAACGTGTTAACTTCGCAATTTTTTACACAGAAGTCTATTATTTTTAGTTAAAAATATTTCAACTTGGCAATTTTTCACCCAGAAGTTTATTATTTGTAGTTTAAAATATGTCAACTTAAATTATTGTATTACGAATATACATTATATTATGATCAAGTTAAACGTCAAATAATTTTTGACCAAGTATTAGAGGAAAAGCTATATCAGACCTGACTTCCTGTAGTTACTAAACCGATATCTCGCTCGCACATGAAGACATAAAAACCCTGAGGGTAGTTATGAAAAAGCGCGAAAAACCAAGTTAAGAGAATAACATAACAAAGTTTTTATGTGATTAGTACTTAGGTACTAGGAGATAAAGTTTCGTAGACATGGTATCTACCTATAGAGTAAAATGACGCGTCATAAACTAGGTACCTACGTCAATGTGATTCGAGCTGTGAGTTGTGACCATATCGTTTAACATACAGCGAGATAAGTGTCAGTGTGTCCTTATTTTGTGGTTTACGATCTCGTTCGCAACCTGATCTCCTTAAAGACCACACGCAGAACAACTGCGAATCTGATCTTTATTTCATCGTTAGCAATTAAGCTGTGGTTTGATCGACTTTAATGTCTGCCATTCAACACCGGGAGTTCAGGACACCCTGGGAGCGTCGACCCGACCTTGACTAGCGTGTGTTGACCCTGCGCAAGCGCTAGTCCGTTACCCCGACCACGCACGATCCCGCCCGACATGGACTCGAACTGAGGCCACGCCATTTTCCACTGATTACGCGAAACAACTTGGCTAACAATGATACCTACCAAAATGAAATGTCGTCATCACTCACTCATTTAATTTAGCAAAGTAATGTTATTGTAGTTGAAGCACATGGGAATTTTGAATTATTTAATAGTTGACGTGGGCCATGTTCAAAAAGTTGTATTATATCTGTTTCGATTTCCCGGTTGATGATTCACCCAAAAAAAACAATCGTATATTAATTTTGCTGTGTACAGTCGCAATCAGAAAGATAAAAAACTTGTTTTGCTAAACAAAAATATTCATAGGGCCTTAGTAACTGGTCGAACAATCCAGTCTACATATATGTAGACATATATTTATTACTTCTATATCAATCAGATAAGAATTAATTAACGATTTAAAAAACGTAAGTAGTACGTATAATGCGTCGCAGATACGTCCTATTTCTTGGAAGTTAACAACCATTAATTACCTGGCCGGTTTCCTTTTACAAGTACCTATACCTATTATACTTAGATTGTATTATCCTTGTATCAGTGGATTCACACTTAACTTGCAAATGGCATGATTAGTAATTACGGTAAATACCCTTACGTTTATTTAATATCTTACAATATAGCCAACATTAATTACCTACTAAACAAACAAATTGATATGCTGACGCCTAAGCATTAGGTAAATAAGTTAACTTTTCGCACTGCTAAAAGAATTCCTTTGTTGTTATAAATTAAACCATGTTTGTATGTTAAAGGTACCGCAAACATTCACGGAATTTCCGTAAAGCGCCACTCAGACTCGACTAAAAGTTGTTAAATGGCGTGGCCATTAAGCGCCGCCCGTCTCGAGGGAGAAGAGGGCCGCTTGACAAGCAGTAGCTATAGAAAAACTCTGGCTATACAGCAAGGGCTAAGGTCGTTGCTCCGAACTCCTTGCATAGTCAGGCTTTCGAACCCGCAGGGCGACGCACCCAGCTGCGTCCTTTTAACACGACACGCATTTGCATGATTGATGGGTACCTGTTTCAATTCGATTAGTCTTGGGAATACAAATAATATTTCTAGGTCACGAACCAAAAGGTTCTTATCAGTAACGGCACATCGTAGCAATAAAGTGTAATTTGCGACTTGTAACACGCTGATAATAAAATAAAACATTTGCTGAATATTCTGAAAATTCGTTGCGAAACTAGAGTAGCATCTTTAGAGACGTGTTTCGTAATGGAATGTGCTGTTTACGTCCTCATCTACTAAATCATCATGACACAGTCTGAAATAACTGAATCTCATGGCAAAAACGTAGTGGTTTTCAAAAACTCCGATAAGCCTGCTTTTGATGTAAACTCTAGTTAAGAGACGTTTACGAAACTCTTTTCATTTTCAAAAGTTAGGAAGCTCTACTTTTTTGTCTATTTTTGGGCCGACCTTGGTTTTTAACGCCAGTAAAAGTAATTAAAGCTGCGTTGCGCTTTGCAAAGACAGGTCTATTCATGATTTAGTGCAGGTAAAGGGGGTCAGAGACGCGACGCAGTCGGCGCGGGCGGATCCGGGTCACTGAGCCAGGTCGTGCCGATGCCACCACGGTCAGGACGACTCCTCATGTTGCCTGGTTAAAAATAGAACTCGCTTCTAGTATGAGTCTATTTATTGCTAGATAATGAACTCTTATTCAATTTTAATTTAATGTTAGGTGATCCGTCTGTAAACATTTTCAGTTCGCTTTAACACAGACTTTTGAAGGTGACCGAAAATTACGCAAGTTTTTGGCTATAAATGAAATGACTCGTGTCTCGTCTCCCCGCAGTGTAAATTCCAGGAATGAAATAATGTATAATGTATTGTGGCTTGGATTCTAGGAAAACCTGTGTCCTAAATATAGTTCATCGGCTACTGCGCGTGACGTCATGCGCAGTACGTCACGAATCGTTACGTCACGCCCCGGTCCGTTTCGTCCAATACTCAGCCCCTATTTAATGTCAGGATCAAGTTGAATGATTCGTCTATGTCGTACACATATATTCATAATACGATCTATTATCTATTGGTAACTACACACATCAAAAGTGTCTAGGGATCAACATATATTTTTGCAATAACTTTTCTCCTGATTGATATTAATTAAAATTTTCTTTAAGGATTCATCAAATAAAGTGTTTTCGTTTGTCACAGTAACGATAAACCAAGTCACCTTTGCATTAATAAAGAAATTTGCCATTTTCCTAATAAAGGGATTTTTGACATTTGAACCACTAACATTAAAGTTCAAAAAAAAAGACTGAAATAACAGTTTTCTTTAAAATTTTATTGGGTAACTTAAACAATTAATAATCCGTGTTTCTACCGCGAACACTAACAACACAAGAACATCGGTTTGGCATACTCAAAATGAGTTCATCCAAATCACGCTGTGGAATGGCCGCCCATGTTCGTTGCAACAACAAAAAAAGGTCTTCTTGCGACGGGATACCCTCCATATTCGGCAGAGCTCTTCTCTGTAGCATATCCCATGCATGCTCAATCGGGTTCAAGTCTGGCGACTGAGCAGGCCAGGGCAGGACATTGATGTTAGCTGCGGCGAGAGTATGTCTTACAACTCTTGCGGTGTGCGGTCGTGCATTATCATGCATTAACTGAAATAAGGGACCGATTTGCACTTGTAGAGGAACGATGACGTCTGATACAATCGTCTCAGCATAAATTTGAGCGTTGAGGTTGCCTCTGATCCAAATCAACTCAGTTCTTCCGCCGATCCAAATACCCGCCCATACCATGATGGTTCCACCACTATAAGGATGGACTTCCTGGCAGGATTTTAATCGCTGTTGGCGTCCAGGGGTTCTCCAGTGTCGTATACGTCTTGTATCCGGTCTCATACCAAAACGAGACTCATCAGAAAAGCACACGAAACGCCATTGTTCTTCTGCCCAATTTCTGTGTTCAAGAGCCCATTGATATCGAATCCTACGATTGTGCATTGCTATAGGTGGTACCCGTAGCGGTCTTCGGGAATGAAGGTTCACTTCATGCAAGCGGTTTCTGACTGTTTGGTCGCTAATTAAGTTCCCTGAAGAGTGATGAAGCCTCACGGCTAACATCATGGCGGTTATTGTTGGAGCTCTTCGAGTTAAGATTTGAATGTATCGGTCTTGTCTCCGTGTGGTGCAGCGATACCGTCCTCCATGGCGCTCAGCCACGGTACCAGTGCTTCGGTAACGTGTCCAAAGTCGACTGATAACACTCTGACTTGTATTCAGAGCTAAAGCCACAGTACGTTGCCGGGAACCAGCTTCTATCATTCCCACGGCTCTGAGCATTTCTTCCCTGCTTAAATGACGTCGCCGCTCCATAATAACGTTGGTTTTAATCAGTAGTAGGGAAACAGTAGCACTAATAATGTCTTCAATGCGTTGTATGTTTTTATAGGGAAAATATTGACAGCTGATTTTCATCTTTTACTCGAATTTGATTCACAGTTCCTGATTCAAATTATGAAATGCACCAAAAAGGATCCATATAAATTTATAAAATCATAAATTTATTACAAAGCCACATCTCAATCTCAAGAAATCCGCATAAAAATGCTTGATCCCTAGACACTTTTGATGTGTGTATATCCAGTCAAGTCCGCATTAATGACGCAGTAATGTAATTAAATCTACGTCTTTTATATTTATTTATACATATCGTACTTCATAATTTTGCATGTATTATTATAATTTTTTTTATATAAACCTTTGAAATACCTACAACAATTAACAACGTTACCAGTGTTAAGCCTGTAAATAATAACAATAATAACCTAGTTATACCAGTATCGATAATCTTTAAGTTGTACTTGATTAATCAAGAATCTTACAGGTATAAAAACATGGTATTAGCAAAGTATAATAACTATTACTACGTGTTAGCCATCGATAAATCCATCTGTAATAAATTGACAGGCGGAATGTGAAATTATTGAATAGTCAGTGCTATACGTAAGCAGTTTTACTCGTTTCTCTTTTTTTTATCAATTAGTTTGTAGATAAAGACACCAAGGTCTTACATGACCTTACACATCTAGACGAAGCCGATATTTTTGTACTTTTTTACTTATATTTTTATCATAGTCATCATCATCATTAATCAAGCTCTACACTCAAAGACTAAGTGACGTATCCCTATTTTAAAAGATCTGACCGCTATTGGTATACCTAGTTTTTTAATCAAGTGATGTTATTAGCATGATTTACGACGTTTGATGCAAAGTTCATCGTGAGAACTCTACGAGGGTTCACTCGTTATCATCCTGCAAGCCACACTGATAATATGCCGGTGCCTACATCAAGTGAACATCTGCACGTGATAACTTAATAAAAAGTCCATGGATTTATGACTTGCCCCGTCTACAGATATTTAAAAATGTTTATGCATTTCCATTTCAACGCTAAAATATCTGAGCCACGCACCTGAATATTAATGTTCTCAAAATATATTTGTACTGTTAAGCTTCATCACGAACATGGAACATTATTTATCATCAATTACGCAAATAAGATGTACTAAAATCTCAATTCCGCAAGAATTCTAGAAATATTCGTCCACATAAATCATAAAGTGCACTTCTCAATGGCAATGTTTTGGAAGTTAACGAACATCTAATCCGTGTATGTCTGTAGCAGACATGGGGGTAGAGACGCGGGCGGAGTCGATGACCGAGTATTGATCCCGACGATGTGGGTCGCGACCCGTTTTCTGTTGCAATACCCCCAAGGGGGAGCGTTGCAACGGTCATGTCGATCCAACATTGCACTGGGTTCAAGTGAACTGGACGAGCAGAACGAGCGCTTACACGTGGGAGTTTCACACTGATATCGACCTCCCTGATGTCGTTTTCCTCCGTTTCTGTCCTTTACACAAAGTTGTATCTATTTATAGAAATCTTGTTATGGTTTAGACACGTGTCCTAGAACGAATACTCTTCATAAACAAGAAAAAGATATGGACATCTGTTCCACTTTCTTGATTTCTATGCTATTGATTTCGACCGTGTGTTCTACATGTCATGTCGTGACTTGATACCATATCATAAAATTTCCTATTTATAGACTCAGATTATTTTAGCATTTGACGAGCGTCAACTCATCCTCCCCATGAACATTCTATAGTGAGCGATATGAGCATTCGTTAGCGAACATTCGCTAGCGATAGCGACATCTTCGGAATGTTCACGTTAGCTGTGTACAGTTCCCATACTCGCTTTCACATGCTCGCTATCGTATTTGGTAGCGAACATTTCAAAGCGAGTGTATACATAGGTATGTCATTTTGAAAATTAGTACACGATAAGAACACTCATATTAAAAATGCTTGCTAACGATGATGACATATTTTCAGTCAGGACACACCTCAACAATACCCAAGTATTGCTACTTAGTTATTTATAGATGTGAAATCGTAAATGTTAATATTTGTTTAGTAGCTACATTTCATGAACGTTGCACAGGACAGTCGATGTGGTGCGTGGCCTTCGGACGTTTAGTATCCAACTTGCTAAATGTCAGTCACGTCAATTCCGTGTTTTGCCGTAACCGGTACCGAGTTATTACCCGGCTATCCTGCGAAATTTTCGCTAATTCTTCAGTAAGCAACGAGCCGTAAACCTATTCTGCTGTTTGGCAAAGGCCTATCTAATTTTGTTCCCTTCACTTCCTGCCTAAGCTTTATAAGAAAATGTTTCTGTAAAGAGAAAATCTGAATAATTCATATGAAGATAATGAGGTCGGGTATCGACGGTACGCTTTCCTTAACCGGGTTCGGCTGCGTGAATAACTTCTGAAGGCACTTACGTGAAATCAGTAAAGTGTTGCGATTGGTTCATTGCTTGGGTAGGTAGGTATTGGTGTTGTGAAAGTTGATTTGCACCGCGTATTCCCCTCCAAGCTGCATAAAGGTATGAAGGTGTGTGGAGCGTTCATAAAAGATTGCCTCAGTTAGGGGAGTGGGTACCTATAATATAATATTGTCTAAGAAATATTTAAACCAACTTTCTTTCTACTGAACTTTCTTCTGGAACTTTCTTACATAAATTGTGTAAGAACGTCCCAAAATTGTGGTATAGGTACCTGCATTTATTTGACTATCTAATCGTCTCGAACCTAATCGAGAGTCAAGATATGAAAATTTCTGGATGATTTATGTCATTTGATTTTACGACCGTTTATCTTAATCGCATAATTTTTTATCTCGGTGGTTCTAGAAACCAATATTTCTGACAGTGTATCTTAAAATAATCTCTCTCGTTGCCATGCCGACGCTAACGGATTTGACCTTCGGACTCTTGAGGATACTACCTACATAGATTTGACGCCTCATATTGCCCGTAGACATCCCAATTTTACATAAATATTTGGAGAAGTCTTGGAGTCTATTAAAGGAGTAACGATACGGATCGATGCATTTAATCACATCACATTCACAGTGCAGATATGGTATGAATATGAAAAGGAGGCACCCGTAATCAGATGCATGCTGTAATCCATTTGCAAATGAGATTTTCTTTGTGTTATTTCGTTTTGTTACAGTATGCCAGAGTTGTTATTGGATAACACGATAGCACACATCGGAGCACAGTATTAAGATTAGTGCGTTTTAAATACATTTATCTGATAAGCCTTTATCAGTTTAACGATATAAGCGTTTTACTGTGAACTGATTTTAATCTGCATGAATTCCAGGCGTTACTTTATTGATTACATATTTGATTATGTAAATGTAAAGAATTCTTGCAACTGATTCATCATAATTCATTTTGTTTCAATTCAATCAGATACTTTAAGTCTAACGCTAATTTGCGTTCTATTGCAATTAAAATTGATGACTCTACAATAAATCAAATTATTTTTTTCATTGATTGATTGATTTTTTGATTGATTTTCTTTTTCAACTATATTTGGAGAGTATTACAGGCAATGCACATTCATTATATGTTTAAGGTTTTCAAAGTTGCCATTTATTGTTTTAAGCGTATTATGGATTATGGAGTACAGATAGATAATGATAACAGTTTTGAAGTGTCTATAAATCTTTGTAGATTTCATATGCCACAGAAATTCTAATGAAAGATACCCATCGATTCATACAATCTGACTCAAATACGACGTTATGTAGGGTCGCTATCATGTTCAAAATCAATCAGTTATAGGTTAAAACTAGTCATATTTAGTGGGACTTGTTAGTGAAAACAACAATGTTCCCAATTTGTTTGTGCACGCAGCGCACGTTGGGGTTGGAGCCACGTGCTGGAGTCACGTGGTAGTAAATAGACACGTTGGAGGCGGAGCCAACCCTACTTCGAAAATAAAATAGTTTCTATTTGATGACGTGCTTTTTGCTGGAAACCGTTTGTAGAGGTCGGGTGCTTCGTGGAACAAATTATGTACGAGTACGTGTACGACTTTCGAGCCTTTGTTATGTGCCATGCAATTAACGTAGTTTTCCTTTAAATTAATTAATGCGTTTTTCACTGCAGCGATGGTTGTCAAGTGCTTTCGCACATACAACAGCTTTTCACATCGTATTGCCTTTTTAATTTTACTCATAACCCGCCAAAGCTGATCCTCGATTTGGTACTATTATTGTGACGTAGTTTTTGGAATTTAGAAAGCAGACTAATCATTATGAAAACGGTAAGTTCGCGCGTTTTTCCTCTGTGTGTTGTCGGGGAAGAATAAAAACAACGGTGTCTCTCTCCTTAGCAACTAATGGGTGCCATTGGTTGAAGTGGGACTCCCTTACCATGTGGGAGGGCCCCCCTGATAAAGAAAAGAAAAAGAGAATGCCTAAAAACAACTAACCCCCTCTTTCTAAGACCTTGCTAGAGCTCTTTATAGGGAATTAAACTTAATCAATTATTGCTTAAGATTAGATGGTTGGAGTTTAATATCGACAGCAAAAATTAAAAGAGGAGTAGCTGCTATGACATTCATCAAAATAAATGTTCTTTTCGGATTCGATAAATATCAAAAGTTAAAACTCGTTTACATGAATAAATTTACTGTTGTCAATATCTCTGTAGAACCGTGTAGACCGAACCATAGTGGATGTTGTCGTGACAACGCCGACGACCGTATTCTATTCGGTAGAATCGTAGACGCAGGTGTTTGTACGTATAAAACTACTTTATAGCCATCAAGCAAATTTTTCTATAATAAAATAACCTACTATCATTTGTTTTGCACACTTCATTCCATAATTCTCAATGGACTAGAAAATTTCCTCTCGCCGCCCGTGTGGGTCGAGCTAAATTTATCCGAGTCGGGTTGTTGTAGTGGGCAGGCTTCGACAATAGCGTAAAGCTGTGCCTGTTCCCCATCTAAATGTAGGACGAAGTTGCCAACATCTAAGTCCGTATAATGAAAATCCTAAATCCCCGTTTAAATGTCAGTTGAAAGATTTAAGACTTCAACGATGTTGGACTCGGTGAGAGCAAACGAGGTCGTCTTAGCGATAACCTTATTTCAACATTTCCATGTTTTGCGTTGTCATGGCTCAGTTAATAAGTCTTTCTTGTAAACATGTGCTGAAACCTTGTAAAATTTTACTTTCCTGAAAATGTATTTGTATTGATTTCACGAAAATGCTTTGTGTTGAAATATTCAAAGGCATGTATAAATCGAATCATTCACGGACTCCCTTTAACCATTTTTAATTGTATGTGATTGTGAAGAGATGGCAACGAGTCGTAGTTTCTTAATTCGAATTCTTTCTCGTTTTTCTCGCTATTATTAGATTGTGCCCGACGGACGGCGTTGGTTGCTAATCGAATATTCGCGGTCACAGATGCGTCGTTCAAATTGCAATTGTTTCAGTTTAACTGCAACTCTAGATTTATTTGGTTTGTAGACTGAAAAATCTATTCAACATATTAATTGATTATTGCGAATTATCACAAAATGTTTATTTGACTTGTGGTTTTACACCACCACTAGTACTGTTTAGTCTTGAGTCTTCTAATGAGTATTTGAAATTCGATCTATAATTCAAGATCGTTTGAAAAGGAGATCTATCAAACAGTCATTGTTTCATTCATATAGCGGATCATAACTTGTGAAAAGTTTGAAAACTTTTGCGAAACGTGTGGGCTGACATGTGTGTGCGATGTGGGCAGCGGCGCGCAGCGTACGTCTGGCGATGGCGAGTGACGCCAACGCCCCCTCCAGCTCCACCGTCGCGGTGTGACGTTGCTCTCGGCGCGGCGCTCCGGCAGCCGCGGGCGGCGCGCCAGTCTCTGCACGACCGCGGCACGGACAGTGTCGAACCGTTGCGATGTAAACGCCTAACCTTCTAATCTGTCTACAACGACAGCCTCAGTTGCGTGTGCACGATAGTTTCAGTTAATTTCCTCATCGGTTCATTAACTTTATTTTTGTGTAACATTAACTATTTTCTCATCCGCCGTGCCGGATACATGTAAGTGATGTTTTTGTGTCATCATTAACGTCGGTGTCCCGCATTATCTACTGACACGGTTTGATTCCTCAAGAGTCGTGCGAGCGTGACCATAAGCTGTCTTGGGAACACGTACGCAATTTCGTCCTGGTCTCTTGGATATGGTCAAAAGACGTGGCCAGGTAATGTATTGTTATTGATCAGTTATCTTTTACCTTTGCATATGACAGGGTATCTGAAAGGCTTTAAAAATTTTGACTCACTTTTCTCGAATCAACAGGTGCTCGACTTGAACGTGGTCACTCCTCGTATTTTAGACGTAGAGTAAAAAATAGCTACACAAATTATTTTGACAATGTGTTGTTCTACATTGTAATTACAAACGCTTGGAAAGTACGTTTATGTTTGCTGCTAATGATGTCTCGATATTAACTTTAGATACGGTGACAACTGCACTAATTTCAAATACGTTAAAAATGCTTGAATTTTTAACGAATGCATTTCTGCCAACATTTATTCATCATTTTGTCTTTTTGAAAGCATTTCACATTCATCGAATTTCAATATTTTGTTATTCTCGTTGATACTCGTAGCCTAATTTGGATCAATTATAACCGAAAAAATCAATTGTTTTAATGACTATGTCACAAATGAACCAGTTGCTCCAGTTCTAGTATTGTTGTTTAAATTAAATACCAGTTTGTTCAATGCCGTATGACGTGTTAAAAATAATTTCAGTTTTACTTCCCTAAACAGTAGTCACCCATGCAACAGGGATAGCCAGTATAATGTCTTCTACAGCATTAACGTTTGTTGTATTATAAATAAATACATATTTAACAGTTTCCATAATTCTATAATGTATATTTTATCTTCTCACTGTATTAGATTTCTTTGACCACATTACGTGGGCTATATCAATGTCACGGTTTCACGGTCAATTATAATAAATATCTACATGACTATTGCATGTCATATAAGTACCTAGTCTTCTTTTTTCGTAGCTAGTAGTTTTTATCCTCCACTTCACTAATGGTTTCGCTTTGTTGCATTTTATGTACTATCTGTTTACCTTGAATGCCAGTTTCTTCTCCAATTGTAGGATACATTCAATGGTGCATTAATATTTAATGAAACGACTGAAAAAATATCAGATTTTTATTCTGATTAATATCTGCTTTAGAAGTATGTAGTTTAAAAAAGTATTGAATTATCTCTAGCTCTACGATAGGTAGAATCTCAGTAGAATATCAGGAATTTATAATGTTTATTCATTGTTAATGTATTCATGGTTCCGTTCTATGTATAGGTTAGATGCCGAGTATAATGAATATTCAGTGATTTTATGTTCGTGATATTTACATCAAAGCTGGTTTTAATTGAATACCATTTGTGTGGGAACATGCATTTCCTTGACTTAATCGATCTACTTATTTATTCTACAATAAGTTAAGTGAATGCTCTTTATATATATACCTATATCATTGGTATCTATATCGATTTGGAAACGAAAGTTATAAATAACTATTTTATCGCTTTTTAGATCTTAATTTTATTAAACAAATATGTTTTCCACAAGATGCTTTACATTACGTATTATTGATATTACAACTCCTTGCCATTAAGGTAAAAATTGTCATTTTGTATTCGAACTGAAATCCACACTAACCAATATCATTTTTCCTGTTTTTCGAGCCCTTCTCAATCTTCAAGGTTCCAGGTAAACCGCTACTATCGAAAGACTTCAAACTTCCCTTCATAAAAAATAAATCCAACAAAATAAATTGGGTAACTTACAGTACCAGAATATGTAGAAGTTAATTAAACTTTTTTTGTTACCCACCCATTTTATCGTCCTGGAGGTTTTTAGTAAGATTAACAGCGGAAGTACTTAATTAAATTAACTTCATGATGATTTATTTCACAGAACAAGATTTACAACATCTGAAATAAGTAGACGTAATATGTTCTAAAAAGAATTTGAGCATTGGAGCAAATGATTTTTCATCTAATTGAGATGATACTAATGATTGCAAAGAATCTAGTTATTTTATCTCGAAGACGTTGTTTGCACGTAGGTTATGATATTGACTGCGTCGGATATGACGTAATTCATATGATTAGACATACTTAATTATTGCTGCAGATAAGTACTGATAACATTCTCCTGATGATACATTTTCGTAAATATTTGCGCAATGTTTTCGTTTTCATCAGTGATTCACTCATAACCTAGCTCAAGTAGTAAATATTTCAGGACAGCGTGTTTGAAACGTTGATGCCGTTTGGGATTTTATTGTGAAATTTCACGGTTTTATTTTTCTTGCGAAATGAGTCGTACAACGCGAGTGAGGAAATGGAAAATAGAATGATTCATCAAATAATTTCTGCGCTCTTGGGTGCTTTGAATCCTGTAAAGCTACTACAGAAAAATTACATGTCTAGATAAATCTCATTTTTAAATAAGTACACCCATTACCAACAAGCCGACTGAGTTGCTAAAACCTTTTGGTGAACTTGAAGATTTGCAATCAGGCCTGAAATACTCTGTGCTTTACTAAATACACGGCTTAGCTTATGTGGGAGACACCTATGATGTCATGTTTGTGAGCAGAGGCATAATAGGTACCAAATGAAATACGTTACAAGTGTTACAACAAATCAAAGTCAATCGTTCCATCTACGTCATATCGCTAATAAATAGCGTTATTGTGCTTTGTGACGTACGCTTGTTAGAAATTGAAATGAACGGCTGATTAGGCAGAAAGATCTATTTATGGTCGTATGAAATCATTTAATGCAAAATAATTTTGCACCTTTTGCGAATGCCAGCATTTTAACAAATTAATGTTATTTCAACTTTGTCACGTTCAACTTAAATTTATCGGCAGATGGAATTGACCAATTAAGTACTTTTAAAATTACCTGTTGTTTTCATTCTTAGTTAGGCCTTTTTTTTTTTTTTTTTTTTTAGGTTTTAAGATTTATAAGAAAACGTTTAATCATGTTGATAACATTGGTATTTTTTTTATCTGCCCTAACCTTGAGTCTTGACGTCGATTCGTTACTAAATCATAAGCTATCGCTATTGTTTTTTACACATTAGGTACATAATAATTCCGAGAGATAGGAAGATATGTGTATCTGATGGATGAGTTATGTTATGCTTATGCATTATTATTCACATCAGAATTCTTGTTTAATATCAACTTGCAAGAACACTATAGTCTTCTATAAAAAAAGGAAAGAGGAAAATTGAAAAGTTGGAAAAATAATAAAAACTTAATAAGAATAATCATACATCCATAATAACCTACTTGAAGCATTCAAATTCAAATGAATAGTCTTTTTGTATGAAGAAGTGTTTAGGGAAATAGTTTGTACAAAGTCGGTCAGTATTCTCATCGTCTTAAGCCATTTCCTACCAAATTGGCATAGGCCACCTTCAACAATCTATTCCGATATATTTCGGGATGTTTTAACTCAGTTTTTGCCCGCTATCTTTAACATGTAATTTTTCTATGGCTTTTTGATGGGTCTTTTACGATCCCATGGTCTCCATTCCAGAACTGTTTCATCAATCATCATTTATCTGTTTTCCTAGCTTTGTGTTTTTGCCCATTGCCATTTTATCTTTGCCACATGTTATACTACATCAAAAGCTTTAGTTTAGTCAGCTTTGGCCTAAGTTGCACTCAGATTAAAGGTCAACCGGTCTGTGAATTTTTTCCTACTCACTAGCCTATCGAAGTTCGAAGAGAAATGTCCTGGATGATATCGGGTTAGCGACCGATTGAAATATACGAAGAAACAACTTGTTACACATTAACGTAACTGTTTTTTATGAGTTTGTTTATTATCGCTTTCCTGTATCATTGCAAGAACCTGTTATACTTAAAAGGGTCGATTGAGATCATTAGCAGGCATAAGTTTAAGTGGTTCCTTTGCCCAAGATAAAGCAAAAACCTGATATACGAAGTGCTAGAGTCTAGCTCTTTGTAGACTACACTTCAATAGGAAATCTGGTTTTGTTGAATTAATAATTCTGTGCCTTTCCGTTCGTCGTGTGATACAATCCTTTGATTGTCTGTTACGACTCCCACGGGAAGAGACGTTCTATTCTTGTCGGCGGATTCAACTATCTTTACGTAATACAAGCTAGAAGTTGTTGGTTTAGTGTTCAGAGAGTATGAGAAACTAAAAGCCATTATTACGTTTTTGCTTCTTATAAATCCCCGACTCAAGATTGTGAAAAATCTCAAACGGCAAAACCTGCGTTTATTTAAAAGGAAATTGGAATTCTTACAACTCGCAACAAAAGGAAAACAGTAAATTCTTTACCCGCAAAAAACCTGTAGTGAAAGAAATTGTGTTTTAATTTGAGTCGAAGCAAACGACATCAAGGTTTGTAACTACCACTTTGTAGAATTGCCAGCAATGAAGCTAAAATGTGCAACTAGTTGCATAGATATTGTCGTACGATGACCTCGCCCTGTTTCCGCCATTACCATGCTCGGTGTTCAGAAAATCGATGCCTTTTCTGATTCGCCTAACTATTAATTTTCCAGTTTATTCTATTAGTTAACTAACCTACTACTCTGACTCATGATGGAATTTTCGTTCAATTACTTCTTAATTACTAATATTATTTATTCTGAAGTTTTCTAGTTTGTGTATTGGAGTGGATGTGCAAAATAAGCTTAATACAGTTGTTTAAAAACAACCCATCACATATTTAAAAGACCCTCCTGAACTCTGAATTTTTACAATATTTGAGAGTATTGCCTTACGTTGACCAATGGACTAACGTACGTTGTTTTCAATAATATTGTTTGCAGTTTTCAACTACTAACGTGAAGTTCAACATGGCGAATGTTTGCCACGTGTCGGTGTCGGCTGTATAAATCTGCGCTATGTTTTCCTAGTCTTCGTCCATTGAATTCCATAGCAAGACTGCCAGTGCTATTGATAGACCAATAACATCCGCATCCTCGTGCCCTTGCATTACACCAATGAATAGAGCATTGTGTCAAAAATATTGAGCAGAATTTATGTGCTTCGGAACAATAAAATTACAGTATCATATTGTAATGAATACAATAATGACTTGAATAGAGATTGAATTTGTAGCGTACCGTGAGATTTATTGCTTCAGTTTGCTAATAATGCATTTTCAATCATGAGAGGCATATCGAGTCGGTTCAATGGTTTTATGATAGGTAGATGCCGAGAATTTATAATACATAGAGATAAAATGTAGACTGTTTTCTATTTTTGTTTTATTCCTTTCTCTTTTTTATTTCTTGGCATCGTTGCCCATGTTTATGTGAAAATATCTAGCTAGGTTTTAGGTCATCTGATTTGCAGCAAGTCTTTCAATTTGGTTCATGTATACCAATTTCAAGTGCCGCTTTTATCGGTTCGACGTCCCGGTTATCTCGGCTAGACGTTCTTCTGGGTTCAACAATACAGATGTTAGTTGGTTCCGTCTGCACTGTTGCACATGTGTGTGCAGTCTGGCTGGGGTTTATCGACCGTCGTGTCAAGTTCGGACGATCATCCCTTCTGCTGAGTGCAGACTTCCAGTTTCATTACAAGCTTGAGTTTGAGTTAAATCTTGCAAACCATATTGAAACCATTGTATTATCTAAATTTACGACTTGAAAAATTTTCATGCTTGTTCAGTTCTGATGAAAATTCACTAAAAATATAGAAATAACCTAATGCTGCAGCCTCCTATCGAGGGCACTCCATAACGGTTAGTAGCACTGTTAGTAAACTTGGCATTAGTTTAGTTTAATTCCAGTGTAAAAGCTTGGTTAAAAACGTAGTTTGGAAAGGAAACTTATTACTAGATTTTTTAAACTTATTGCAACAATATTTCAACTATGTTATCTCATTACGAGAATTCATCAACTTTGTTATTAACTAAACATGTTCTTTAGTTTAGTTAGACGATATGTTATCTAAAATTGTAATGTGTAGTAGAAACAATAAAATAAGAAATTCCGGAGTGCTTTGCTATTTAATAAAACAGTAGCGTGTACTAAAGCAGATAACATGTTATTTTGGTGACATCGTCATTCGTATTTTTATCTACCGTTGACCGTTTCATCTAGAATAGACTGAATGGGCAATTATCTCATGCAGCGTAATGACTTTGTGGCTCCATATAAACTACGTGAATTGAATCTTATCTCTTTTATGAGGATTAAAAGATCATTGTGGGATCATTCATCTATTTGAGCTCAAAGCAATTAAATTACCAAAGAAAGATACGTTTGAGCGCATCCGCGCAAACCACTGTTCCTTTTGGCCTGGTCCCAAGTCTCGTTTGCCGTCTCCTTGATAAAATTTTAACTAAATAAACCAAAACACTTCAAAATATTTGTGTAGATTTTAGAGTTGCTAGGTATTGAGTGGAGGAGAGTTGTTTCGATTGCTGCCAATGTTTTGCATCAAGCTAATATATTATATGTATACAATTGAAAATTTAAATGTAAACATATGACGTATAATGTAAATCCCACGCCGGTATATGGCTGCCAACATCTCGTACGCCGCTGTTTCAGAGTCGGGCCTACGCCGTCCCTGTGACTCGTCGTCTTTGTGTTTTTGTGCTAATTGTGACAAAAAAATATATTTTCACATTGAATTGTTTAGTGACCTCCGCGGAATTACGCGTAAGATGCCAAATATTTGGAGGGCAAACGATATCATTTATATCGTGCTAACTGCACTCTTCTCTGTTATGCCGCATTTGTTATATAAATTTCGTGATCTCCAGTTGTTCAGAAATGTGTTAATAAGTGTTTGATCTGCTGTTCGTGTTAAATATAATTTCGTGTTTGTTAGCTTACTCAAATAATCTTTCTTAGTTTAAATGTCAATAATCGTCTGTCGTGAAGGTCGATTCGCAGTATTAAAGGATCGATAGGTACCGTCCTTATCCAAGACAAATATTTGACTAATTGGTTTATTTATCTTGCATGCATCCATTCCATTGATAAAATAGTTAAATGGTATATTTAACTCAGTGTTTTTATTGCGATTGGTGCTATTAATATATAAATTCCAAGAACTGTAATTGTCTTGAGCATAGAATCCACAACAAAACTGAGTCATGTGTCTGATACCGCAACATTTAGTTGAAATGTGTTGTTTGTTTGTCGCAGCTGGAGATCTCTTCTGTGGCGACATTGATGGAGTTCCGCTTGGACAGCGCGGAGTACTGCCAGGCCCAACACAAATAAACTGCAGGGCATTTCGTGTGACGAGGGAGCGGAGCGTGCCACCGCTGGACCCATGCTGCCGGGAGCGCGCGATATCACGCACCCCAAGCACTGTACCACGTACACCCACCCACAGGTATTTACCAGAACCATCTATCTTTCTGCTAACTACGATTTACCCGCCATATTAAATTCAGGGTGGGGTGAGCTGAAATCAGCCATTCCACGGACGAACTATCAGTTGTTATCTGGTCCTGACCAAGAAAGAACGTGATACCGCCGATAAACTAACTGAATTCGTTTTCCTAACGCGTATAATATTGTGCACTTGTCGAGCAGGTATTTATCGAAATACATACAATAGCAATGTTGTTCAGATGGCGCAGTGTTTACATATTGTGTTATCATAGTGGTGCGTTGTGTACAAGAGTAGCGAGGCACGTCCACATTTGACGCGATGTTGGCTCTGGATCAGCTCGCGAATGCCGATGTCGATGGACAGACAGACATAGGCGTTCAGAACATCACACGTCCACATGACCGAAACTTCGCTTTATTTCGACAACTATTTTTAGAAGCCATTTTTTATTCCACTTCAGTCGTTGCTCTGGCTTTGACGCAAATACGCTTTAAAAATGATATTCGTCGTAAATCTCACTGCGGTGGCGATGCTGGAGGCCGGTTCGCAGACATTAACAACATTATATTTTTTGTTTCAGTTACCTTAAATTCGGAATCAGCAATTAATTGGAGCATATCATTCAGTTGCCGCAGTTTGTGTGATAACGAAAAAACTTATGTTTTTCGCATAATTTCTTTTAGTTTCATTCCACATTCTGAACTTTTGTTTGTTTGTCTCCGAATGCGATCGAGTGGTTGAAAGCGACATCCATGCGGGTGGCTCTCATTATATAATTGGACCCTTTCTAAACAAAAGTAACGAAACTGTCGTGTGTTGTGTGGAAATAGAGTGACAGTTTGCCTGTTAGACTGTGACGGACCGTGGCATCTTTCGCGGACGCGTGTGACGGCAGTGTCACAGCCGGGTGCGGTATATTTGTTGTGAGCGGAGAGAAGCGACTTCGATCACCATGAAGCAGAAGGACATCAGACCGGCGCCCTCTCTCATAGAGTACAAGAACATGCGGTTCCTCATCACCGACCGCCCGTCCGACGTCACCATTCAGTCCTATCTTCAGGTAAATATACATTCGATTGTAGAAGCAAGTTTCTTGTTATTTAAAAGATTATATAATTATGAGATTTGTATTTTGACTTAAATCTGTTGTCTGTTGAGACAGCTGTGCTTTTAGGGCGTGTTTATTTGACACGAATTTCTATGAGCCTGCACAACGCGGTCACCGCGCTCCCGTGTTCATTGATGGAAAGGGTGAACTCTATTTACTGGGTAATAACATTCAAATTCCTTAGAATTAGCTTAACCGCGCGGTTAAGTTATTTCAAGAAGCTATTGCCTAGTCAGTGAGTAGCAGATAATGAGCACGAGAACGCGGCGGCCGCACAAATACTTTCACGTCGTCTACCTGCAGCCTACAGGTTTTAACTTTAAGGCCCTAATCTTTTTTTTAAAATCCCGATGACTGAGAATTATCATGGAACGTAAAAAGATTCATGGCGTTCAGACCGCATTAAAATAAAACGTTTCTTTTCCTTAATGCCAAACTTTCTTCAAGTTTTGCTTTGAAATGTAAAACTCTGATGTTTTAATAAGAACAACTTCTCGAGTCTTTTCAAGTTTTGTAATCATTGAATTTATTCTCGAAATAATCTTTATTCAAAACCGCGTTTTAACTATAAATATGGCTTCGTTAATGTTTTTACGCATAAATGACTAATTAGTTTGAATGTGTCTGAGCGGTCACTGACATTAACAAAATTTTTTAAATAGTTATTTTAAGGATCACATAATTTGATACATTCTGGTTGAAAGACTAACTTGACTTGATGAAATAGGCGCTTGGGAATGAATTTGTTCTGTTTGCATGTCTTGTCGTTTAATAAAACTTCTTTCTAACTATCCACCAACTCATGAAAACATTAAGGTTGTTGCGCGAGCTGTGGTACTACTAAGAAAATTTAAAACAAAAAGTAGATTTTTGTGGTTTCGGCCCTTACGAAGAAATCCTTGACATCATTTTGTTAACTGCGTATTGCTTTTTAACTGGACCAAATCAATGTTTTTTTTTTTTTATTTTATTTTATTTATAGACTCACGCCTGTATTCCCCAGAGGGGGTAGGCAGAGGTGTGCAGTACACCCACGTTTCGCCGGCTATTTTATAAGTCCCATGTAATAGGGGGCGAGCCTATTGCCATTAACCGGGCACAATTCCAGACTCCGTGCTGCTACTGAGAATTTCCTAATGGAAAAACCCAATAGCACTTTTGCCCGACCCAGGGATCGAACCCAGGACCTCGTGCTCAGCAGTCGCGCTTGCTACCACTAGACCAACGAGGCAGTGTTTTTTTTTATTACGCTTTAACGACGTGAAGCGAAATACTAAAGTTAATGTTAGAAAACAAATTCAATAAAAAAATTGTTAAAACAATCCGTATGTAACGATGATTAGAATTTTTTATTTTAATTTCAAGGCAGGATTACAAGTTAGGTTCTAATTCGCTCTTAAGACGTATCAATCCAGCTCGTAATAGATTTTCTTCTACATTTCAAAAAAATATATTTTGTTTTAAATTATCCTTCACAGAGTGTTTACACATTAAGTCAAACATGCATTTGTTACTGTTTAAAAATCTTACAAAGTCTTACCTGTTCCATACATTTATTGTGTCATGTTGTCTAGTGTAATTATATCTTCTACTATCAGTCCACTGACTGCCATTCAGTCACTCACAAGGGAACGAATCTTCTTCTTCTTAGCGTGTCGAATCGAAGGGAACGAATGACTCGTGGTCATAAACTTGGTACGTCATAAACGTGTGTCTATGTCCACAGGAGCTGAGGAAGCACAAAGTGTGCACGGTGGTGCGCGTGTGCGAGCCCAGCTATGATACGGCACCGCTGAAGGCCGAGGACATAGAGGTGCGTGACCTCGCTTATGACGACGGGACCTTCCCACCTGCCAACGTTGTCGACGACTGGTTTGAGATTCTGCGTGAAAAGTAAGTATGAGTTACTATTTTTTTTGTTTTACGCATAAAAATCACTTCAGCAATAGACTAAGGGGTTTCCATAAAAGGTAGAAGAGATGTTTTTATACAAATGGTAAACGAAGCGGTGTCGCTCAAGCTGTATTTGTTTGGAAAACGTCTCTTCTTCGCCCTAGGCGCCAGTTTCCTTAGTGGAAAACACAAAAAAATAGACACCTAACAAAAAAAAATGATTCCCAAATAAAAGAAAAAAGGTACTGAACTATTTCGTGTTTGTTCATTTATTTAAAGAAGATAATTGGCAATATAATTGATTCCATTCTTAACTTATGTTATGAGTTGATTGTGTGAACACTAGTGACACAAACGATTAAAAATGAATTGTGTGGTTCGGAACGGGTTTGGTAATTCTAGCGGACTAATTTACAAAATTTATAATAATTGAGCCTGTAGTGCCCTTAAAAACGTACATTTTTGAAGGCCCAGGAGCCCCATTTAGTTTTGTCGCCCCGGGCCCCTGATAGGCTTAGCCCGCCACTGTTTGGTAGGTAGTTCTAATTTTTCTTTCCGGCTTATATACTGAGATATCAAACTTATGCAAAAAAAAAACACATCGATCCTTTGCTGCGAGAAAGATAAACTAACAAACACTTGCATCAATAATATTAGTTTTAGTACGATATGTCAATAAACTAGTTAAAGATAACATTATACATATACAATGACGCCGTATAAAATTTATCGTTACTGAGGTGACGCGTATCGCATTAATTATTACACTAATTTTAATCTTAATAAATGCTACAATGTGTGTGATATTATAAATGTTAAATTGTGTTTTGTTTGTTCTTTCACGCGGCAAAATATTGACGTGATTTTTTGCACAGATATCGATGTAGATAATGACACAAGTAGGGTTGCCATGCTGTTTAAAACATTAGGTAGGTACTATAATGTTTTCCACTGCATTATTATCCTTTAAAGTACTTTATTTTTCCTTCTCCGACTTTAATATACTTTATTTCTTTACGTGGTGGCAACCTACTCTTTTTAACAACAAGGGCGCAGCTACGGGGAAAAGATAGTTTCCTTTTGTTTCGATAAGCATTAATACACAATTAAATGTGTCTCAATTGTTATTTGTAATTAGGTTACCTATGTAAATTTTTGTTGTTTGTTCTGCGACCGCATTATTGGTTTTCAAAAAAAGGTTTTCAGAAACACAATGTGAAGTGTTAAAGGTATTTAGCTCTTAGGTCGGTTTGATAGTGATAGAGATTATCAGAGCGAGTTAGTTATAGTTTCATTTGTAATTGTAATATTACAATCATTCTGAAATAAACTTTCACGCTCGCAGATTTAATATTTGGTAGAAATAACATCTATTTTTTTAATTATCAGGGCGCAGAACAAGCCTGACGCAGCAGTGGCGGTGCATTGCGTGGCAGGACTGGGCCGCGCGCCCGTCATGGTCGCCATCGCGCTCATCGAGCTCGGCATGAAGTACGAAGAGGCCGTCGAGACTATAAGAGAGTGAGTATTGTATTATGAGTGCCACAACAACAGCATGTTAAGCCGTGTTTACTAAGGCAGGGCGGCTACGTTAGACCCGTTTGGCTACCGCAAAATTAGGCTTGTATTTCTCAAATATATGAAGAAAACCAAAGTTATTTCTGAAGTTGCTGAGCTAGCTTTACGGAGCCGCGCGGACCTAGTGGGGTCACAATCATGGCTTTAGAGATGTTCCCGATTAATTATATTATTTGTAGAAGCAAATTAGTAGGATCCGTGCGAGCTAGTTGAGTTTTGAGCAATAGCACAGCAGGTGGTTAGAAGAGCATAGCCGTTGATACAGGCAGAATAATTGATTCCGGCAGTCTTCTTATCTGTATTCTTCGCGTCTACACAAGCATTCCCACACGACCGCCACGCGGTAGAAGCGTAAAACGCAATTTGATCAATATGACCTCATCATCATCATCAATATGACCTATATACCTAGTAATATCCCCCCTATATTTATAACTTACGTACTGCATGCCTTAGGAACCTGACGTACAATTCAATTAATTTATAATACCATGAGTACCACTTAATTGTATATTTATGCACATTTTTAGCACAGGTGTAGAGTAGCAAGAATGTTGCCTTACCTGATATAGCTATATTTGATTCACGTCCAAGCTGTTTATAAATGCGTTCGTTGATAATTTGTGCATTGCTACAGACTTAATAGCGGCCGTTATGTATTTCAGTCAACGCCGCGGTGCCATCAACGCGAAGCAACTCTCGTACTTGGAGAAGTATCGCCCGAAGTCGCGGCTGAAGAAGAACGGGCACAAGGGGACTAACTGCTGTGTGCAGTAGCGCGTCCGTGGGAAACCGTCCTGCGACCGAAACAGCGAATGTAGCTCTGCTTTCACACACACACTGACACAGGGGAGCATAGACAACAATCAATTCCTTTTTTTTAGTGTCGCCTCTTTTTGACGACTATTTTCTTTATTTCTCGTTTCTGGGGAGTTGTAACCGAATTCTGCCTTAACCTGCAAGAGCTTGGAATTAGCACATTCCTTTTGAGTTAACCTGACACGACTGAGAATTTGGTTATGATCTCGGTACCTTATACCCGTCTTTGACACGTTTATCTCGGGTTTTCTATGAAATTTAATTGGGAGCCTTATTGTAAGCTAATGTTTGTATGTTGAAAGAAAAGGTATAATAATCCTTGTGCTGTAACGTGTATTAGTGGAATATGTTAATAAAAGCGAGCCACGATTTGTGTTCATAGTTGAAACAGTTAACTCGGGTATTATATGCCTAATATTGAATCATAATAAATTTCAATATCCATAATAATACAAAGCAGTCAATGTCACTTAGTATTTGTTTCCGTTTTTTATTATGTCGTGTGGTGAAATCATGTTTTCCTATTATTTTTCTTTGTAGAGACTTATATTACTTATTTAATAATAATTTGAGACATAATAGAAAATCCTTATGGTTTTGTTTGTGTTTCTCAAGACAATTAATTTGACATGAAATTACTATACATTTTGCTTTTATGAGATATTGTGAGTAATACAATATTAATTTTAAATGCTATCAGCTTTACTTATAAGCATTCAGCCTTTGACTAGTTGCCCAAAGTGATGAAATTCAAATAAAATCATATAACCTGACTCACCGAAAAGTTCCAATGAAGAAAATAGCTCTTTGATATTATTTTTCTATTTCTAATTTTATGAAGATTATTATCGAAATATATGAGAAAAGTGTAACTACAAGAACTCACATTCTTAAATAAAAATATTTATAAGTAATTGATGTTTTATTGTTTTTTACAATTGTTTAGCATATCAATGCTAAAACCTAACCTACTGAGGTAGCAAATGGAGGTACTGTGTTGACAAAATGATTTTAAATTACAATTACATTTCTCCTTATTTAGTAGTATTGCTTGAAATTTTACATAAAGCTTACAAAAGTATAATTAATTGTGATTGTCCCTCCTTACCTTATAATACTATAGTAACTTCGAGTTAGTACTTATAATGATAACAAACAATAAATAAACTTCTAAGCATCGTATGCAGCTTTCCCTGTACATGATTTGTACTCTTTGATTATAAACTCGCTACTTGCCCATTGCATTGGTCAGCTCCTAGAGATTTTCGTAGAACTCCTAGAGGGACAAGTAGCAATACAACTAGGTAAAAAAAACAATAAAATTAAGTACAGAACTGGTATCGTAAACAACCTGCATTTACACAAAATAAAAATGCAACATTACTTCTTAGTAAATTATTAACATTTTCACACAGCATCACGAAGTTGACATATTCATAAAAGCACATGGTGCGTTCGCTCTTTTACGTACTGACCTTACTTAAAAATAACTATGTACTAAAACAATATAACTTATATTTTTATAGATGCTTTACAGCAATGCTGGAGCCCATTTATTTGCACACTAAAAAGTTTTATTCTAAATTCTCTCGACGATAGACGATAAGGGACCCCGCGTATTAAGCGACCACGACTATGGCCGGTAGCCGCAGCGACCAGACTAATACATTAGACATAACCGCAACGGCCAACTGACCGCACGACAGATCCCACGACTGGTCGCCGCGGCGAATAGTTTTCTATGAATTATTATACAACAGCTGCTTTTTAAAGCAATAAGTTTTCTGTGCCTCAATATCAAAGCGATTGCTATATTTTTTATATGTCATCTTAAATGAGTTCAGTATTACCACAGTATAATAATCATACAGTATGGAAACTATGTACAAACGCTCGAAACGGCACACTCGCACAAACATGCGTGATATTGCGTAACGACGAGACTCCTAAGCGGACGTCGCGGTACTCGCAGTATCAACGACGGAGTCGTTGCGCATGTTCGTGTAACTGTGCCGTTTTCGAGCGTTTGTACGTAGTTTCCGTACTGTATGTTTATTATACTGTGGTATTACAATGGTAGACAAGTTGTGCGGGGTACATCTCATCTTGGGTCTTACGGCCATGACCACGATTGGCCATTGTCGTGGACGCGCAGTGCGCGAGATCCCAAATGATACTGTGACTCCAACATAACAGATCACTTTCCAGTGATTAGATGCTTTTGTTTATTAATTTTTAATAGTATTTTATATTAATTTACATAGCATCTCAAGGATTTTAATTCTGAGTAAAAAGTAATAATATTGTAAATAAGAGTAGAGGCAATCTGGCTCCATGTATGTTGGTGTTCGCACTTCTGTTCCACGTATGCTACTTATGTTAGACATATTTTTATTATACATACTTATATATATATATATATTATATATATATATACTTATATTTTTATAGCCTGTTGCGCGTATGATCAAATAACAATCTGAATTTTTATGCGTGGAATAGTGTACAGAAGAAATCTCTCCTTCCTACCCCGATCTGCACAGGTTAACGTTGTGTAGGTCGAGTGATTGCATTTTATGGGATATGTCATGGGTCCAGTTTTTCTTTTACGAGCCCTAAAATTATTTCTTTGATACATATTTGTGTACCTTCCCTCCATACCTAGCAATAAATGCTTTGATATCGAACTTTCGCTTGCATCCGTCGTAGGTCATGAAACGTATCTTACCGAAAACTGAACGCTCGGCCCAGCCTTGATCGTGTATACCACAAATTGACCACATACAACCTGAAACAATATAGAAAGATTAAAGAATAATTCATAAAAAGAACCGTTTTTCTATAACAAGCATACATCGCACATACACAGAATGGTCATGTCATGCACAAGAAAATGGCCAAGATAGATATATTGTTACGTATCAATATATATTATCGGAATAGCGACTGTGCATGGCATTATTATCATATTTATCGTTCTAGAAGAAATCAGTGTACTACTAGCTATCAAGCATTTCACTTGTGTACCCTTCCCTTAACTCATAGTGCAGTTATATTGTCGTAAATTCAACACATATTTAGGAGTTTCAAACTCTAGATTCGCATATCTAATTAAGTAATTACTAAATTAAAACTTAGCGAGTGATAGTTTAAACTAACTATTTCGTAATACATTATATTGATACAGTAGAAAATTATTAGATGGTGTTGCAGTTCCGAATAATAGTCATTTGCTATAATTATTAATAAAATTAAAGCAAATCAGAAAGATTTGACCCAGGAGTGTACAAATCATGATCATCATGATTATATCAACATCATAATGTTAGTTTAAATATAATTGTTAGTTCTAGTATTTTCACTAGTATTAAGACTTACCAACATAACCATTAGGGTCTCGCCCATCAATGCTGTAATGGTCGTTTAAGTAAATAGCATACTTCAACGCGTCCTCGGGCGTGGGGGTCCATTCAAAAACCTTTTTTGCCCAGTACATGCGGAGGAACCCGTGCATCTTGCCTTCCTTTACCAGTTGGATCTGAGCTGAGTTCCAAAGATCATCATGTGTCTCTGACTTCGCAAGCTGCTCTAAGGTGTAGATGTGTGTTCGTTTGTCTTTTCTGAAAGAAAAATAAGACTTGTTAGTAATTGGCATAGAAAGAGAAGGAGTTTAATCAATGTGTACCTACCTTTTATAATGAATATGGCTTAGTCTGTGGACAACTTAAACAATGGCTATAAATGTTAGGCTGACATCAGACGGACTGCATCGCAGCGACCGCGCACGGTCGATATATTTAACTGCATGCAGTTGTACGTTCGTCTTCGTGCAGTCATGATATCATGTGCCCGCGGTCGGCTGCAGTCAAGTGAAGTCAATATCGCCGTCCGCATGCAGTTACTCGGCAGTTTTAACTGCTATCTAAATGGCGGTGGACAGCATGCGGCGACACTACACAACTGTAGCCGATCGCGCGAAGTTGAAGGCACAACTGCATGCAGTTGATATTGACTTCACTCGACTGCAGCCGATCGCGTGCAGTTTATATCATGACTGCACGAAGCACTTAAGCGAAAGTAAGTACCTACTTATAAAGTGATTCAAACAATAAATAAAGTGATCATATATTATTATTTTACCTGTGATCATCCAACGTCTTCTGTGCCCAAGCAGTGGCTCCTTTAATACTGTCATAGTTTTCGCAGTAGAAGCAGAAATTGTCAGCCAACTCACGACGGACAATGGCCTCTTCTAAAAAGGCATTCACAGACTCTGTGCTCTTTGACTTGTGCTCTTGCACACTAAGTGCTACTCTTTGCACTGATATTTGACCTGAAAATGTTATGAGACAAATTAATTACTTAAATAATTTAGTCTAATTGAATAAAGAAAGTTAGACTTAGACTTTGAAATAAAATATAAATAAATAAATATATAAATAGATACCATCAAATACCTCTAATAGGCTAAGGCACAACACATAGGATATGTTTGTACATACAAATGAATGAAAAATATTCAGCAAATTTTAAAATGTTTTTAACTTTTATAATGTAACAATTTCTATTAATGAGAACATAATGGAAAAAATATCTAACCAAAATGAAACCACGGCGATAAATTGCTGAGTGCATCCTTTGTAGGATCATTCCTCTTTGAAGCAAACACTTTGAGCCTCACGTTAAGGAAGCTCTTTAGCATTTTGCAGGCTTCATCATAGCCAGGCTTGGCCCAGGTCACAGGTCCAACTGTTTTGTCTGCCTCCCTGGATACTATTGCTTCATCCCAGTCTATAGGCTGTAATTTTGTAAAATGTCACTAAATAAGATGGAATAAATGTTCTAGAATTATTTATCTCTCTTATAAATAATAAAACAGTACAGTCATGGGCGTTTCCAGCTTTTGGCTTAGAGGGGGAATATCCTATTGCCAGCTAAATGCCAACTGATAGGTAACGTGCAGCTTAAACCGGTAGAACTAGAGATTTAAAATTTGAAGGAAATATTTCTTAAATGTCGATATAACGTAAGGGACATGCTGTAAAATGTCTCATGTTATTTTATATTTCCGGTATTCATGTATTATGACAGAATTTTTGGAGATTCTACCTCTAAATGAAAAGGAGAGCAGACACAGACGCAGTTGTAGGCTAATATATCAGTAGTATCTCATCAAAAACAGTAAAACATGGGCTAAAAAGTTGTGAGCAGTTGGGGATTTGAAATTGAGCAACAAAAATATAATTAGGTATAAAAAATTGAAAATGAACTCAACCTCAGATATCGAGGACTGTATTGGCTACTTGGAAGAAATAGCAAACTGTCACTAGACAATAAGCTATTGATATAAAGTTCTATTCTAAAACCGATTTGGGCATACGGTATCCAGCTATGGGGCTCAACGTGCGACTCCAATATTACCATAATACTAAGAGCAGAAGACTCCATCCTAAAACAGATGGCTAATACACCCTGGTTCATAAGGAACTCAGAGGTCCATAAGTATCTAGGAGTTAACACAGTGAAGGGCGAAATACAAGCCTACGCTAAAAAATACAAAAAGAGGCTCCTGCATCATAAAAACCCGCTAGCAGTACAGCTCACTATAACCGATACACTGAACCGACTGAAAAGGCGCAAAATCCTGGACCTGGATCGCTCATTATGAGCTGACTATAACCGAGTTATTCCCGATGGGGAATTAACTCCACATGCTAAACTGACTATTTAACACATCTGCTCATAGTTACTGGACTGATTGCATGATGTACCTACAAAAAAAAAAAAGGTATAAAAAAGGATCTAGTTTTCCTATAGTTTACTAAACCAACCTCTGGTGCAAACTTCGCAGTGTAAGGGTGTTTGATAACTGGAGGGAACTCTGTCAGGTATTCTCCAAGCTTCGAGTTGATTTTGTTTCTTATGGTTCTGGCTGAGTATTCTTGTTTCTCTGAAGCCACCCAGCAAGGCACAATATTGTGAGCATCCACCTGAAAATTCATTTAAGCAAACTTTAAAATCACGTTTTTCACCTATTAGGTAAGAATTATCATCAGATGCAGAGATGTTGGACATAATATTGTAAGAAAGGTTTTAAAATATGAATATGGATAGTTATAAGGGTAGAGGTAAAGAAAAGATGGATGGAATGTGTAAAAACTACAAACATAGAAAGGGAGTAAGCCTTCATTAATCTCTTAAGAAGAAAACCTATTGTGCCAACCCTAAGAATAATTATTAGGACTAGGGCACATGTATGGGTTACCTGTATAAGTGGTACATCTTTTTTCAATTTCTTTTTGACACCTTCCAGCCATCCCAAGGGTACTCGCAAAGGGTTGAAATCACAGACTACAGCCCCTATGTTATGTTCCACCACCCATTGTGGCAATACTTCTGCTCCGCTCCCTTCCAGCAAATGGAATGATATGTTCAGCTTTTTGCAGTCTGCTGCTACTTTCTCTAAACCTAAAAGTGCATCGTATTGAAAAAACATTAATTACAACGCAAACATAGTACAATAATGTTAGTAGATAAGTCATTATAAATACCTTTTATTAAAAAATCAAATTGCCTGACTGAAGCATCTAAATATTTAGCTATCAAACAAAAACACACATGGAGAGGAACTTCATTTTTGAGCGCGAGTTTCTGTGCGAACAAAAAGGCCCAATTATCTTGCACACGACTGTCTCGCGACATCCAGTACACCACTCCCTCGCACCCGTCTGTCACCGACTGCTCCTGAGACACGATTCTAAGACGTTTTTTATTAAACTTGTACTCTAAAATCGACTTCGCAGTCTCTTCACGCTTAGCTTGCAGTTTCTTCATGAATTCTTCGATATTATCACTGCTTCCCTTGCTCTCCGTTGCTGAAGATGTTGATGTTGATAACTTTGCTTTTTTCGGTGCCGATGCCATTTTAAATACACTGATTAATGAATAACAGTTAAACCTCATGTACCGTTTGTAATATTATAGTTGCGGTGTGCGTACGCCGTGTTAATATACAAATTGCCGACTACGGCGCCGAAATCTGAAGGATGGAACAGAAATAAAAACAAAGAGGAAGAAACGTCACCTACAAGCACGCATGTCAAACTATGGTCGTTTTTTTTCAATGATTAGACAGGCTTTAGTCATAGATCATACTGCCTCATCTTCAGTCAAAAGTCCATTAGAGCCGATTTCACCGCTGACACTAAACGCGATCAATCGAGTTCCAACAACTCGGTTCAAGCGTTATCTGAGTTCAGTTCAGAACTGCAATTTGTGTATGGCTGAACTTAGTTTTATTAAACTCGGTTATTAAAGTGAATGGTGAAATTGGCCCTTAGAGTCTGAGTAATCAAATTCGTTACGTAAATATAAATATGTACCAATTATCTTGTATTTGCGCCAGTGGCGCCCCCAATTTTTGCACTCTTTTTTGCCAACTGTAAACTACACAATTTATAATTACAATATGTGAAAATGAATACATGAAGAAGGCTTCGTCATCAAAATTTACCAATTTATTATCAAGTAACAACACAGGTAAGTAATTCCACATGAAATAACTACGGAGTTATTCCATGTGGAATAACCTATACCTACCCACACTCCCGCAGGATACTATTTCTCGAATACCAACTCCATACAAAAAAGTGGTTAAAAAGTATGGCATCGCTTGTGGGAACCCTTTAAAAAAAGGTGAAATTTAAAATGTCTAGACAAAATAAAAGCGCACAGAACGCAGCTCATGCGTCGCGAAGATACGGCTTCCTACAATCTTAAGTCGGAAGAGCAGGGATCATGAAATCAGAGATAAAATGCAAGCATACTATATACTACTTACATATTATAGCACAATATCAGTCTGTGCATATTAGGTATATTGGCTTTGCTAATTAAGTAAACGAAACAGGAAATATCATCATCATCATCAACACGTCAGCATTCTCATTCAGCAATCCCACCAGGAACACCCTACCAATGCTGATTAAAGTATGATCGCTGTCTTTAGTATCGCCAATTTTACGGATCCAGTACCAATCATGAAGTTATAGGTAAAAATGGAAGCTACACTTGGAACAACAGCTTGAGTCAAATACCTACGTATCTCAATCTACTCTCTGTGGGCCGACGTCTCTTTTTATTTACTCATGTGCTTTTTAGTGTGGACTGTAGTATTGCTATCTGAAAGAGAGATTTGCCCACAGAGAGCGAGATAGTGATACGTAGATTATGCTTCAAGTAGGTAGGTATTCGAAGTGTGGTCTCCATTTTTACCTATTACTTCATGGTACCAAACTACCTGATTACTTACAAACACCTAAATAATAATAATAGATACTTCTGCGTCGATATAAGTAATAAAACACTGGTAACAGAAATAGTAAAGGAAGAAACTTTAATAACAAAAACATTCAATTTGTATCATCATCATCTTCTGCCATTTCTTCAGGAGTTTGGAAGTATTTATCTTTTAAATAAGCACTACAGGGATGACAATTAATTCTATCAACGTTCACTTTCATACAATCCATGGAACAAAAAGTGATCAGGTTGCACGATTCGCATAGAATTTTTAAATAAGCAAATGGCATAGCGCATTCAAAGCACACGTTGAACTTTTCTAGCTGAAAACAAATATATTTACACATATTTTTTTGTTTACGATAATACAAAAGTAACAGTAAGTCTAAGTAGTGGGTACCTACCTAACCATGTTCATTTGCCACGTTAAGCGCAAGCCCCACAGAAGAGACTTAAGGCAAAAAGGAGGCGCAGACGCTGGTTTCAACATACATTTAGAAAGGTGCGCCTGGGGCCCCGATCCTAGGGGGCCTCCATGTCTCAATAGTCCCTCTCTTTCAACTTTTTAATCACAAAATGTACACTAGGTACTAAAGGTTAATTTTTGAGGTAACCAAGGGCCGCATTTAGTTTTGCCACCAAGGTGCCCATTTAATTTTGTCATCAAGGGGCCCATTTAATTTTGTCACCAAGGGCTCCATTTAGTTTTGCCACCAAGGGCCCCATTTAGTTTCGCCGCTCCGGGCCCCTCTACTGCGTCGCCCTACGTCTCTTTTATGTGGCTTGCACTTTAAGTGGTAGAGAGATAAATGGGCCGGCTCGACCGAGGTGGTCTAGTACACCCTCTCTCAGAATACCGGTGTGAACTAACAATATTCGTACTAGGTTTCGTAAGGTCAGTGAATAGAACCGGAGGAGGTACATACCCCTGTAACAGTTAGTTCAGGCGCAACGTATGGCCGTTTAGCTGGCACCATATGTGGCGTTGGCATCGTGGCCAATTTATGTTCATGAACGTAGTTGGCTACTTCTAATTCTATCAATGTCTTTTCTTGAAAACTCATTTTAGGAAGGTGTGTTAATTTGTTTGGGGTTCGTAAGATATTCCAAGTCAATTTGTGGTAATAATGTACTATACAAAGTACATGATTCAATATCTTGTCATCGTTATACATTTTTTTCTTAGTCGTTTTTAGTATATCCCAAATTTCCAGACATCGAAGCGCAGTTAACCAAAGACTTGTACATTTCTTGTTCTTATGCTCTTTTATGATCATGTTCCAACTGCGATGTTTGTACCTAAAAGCATGTTATTTTTATATTGATTTGGTATTTTATTTCATTTAAGGTAGAGTGGCTTGATTGGCTCCGACGCGACGGCCGGTCAGTATGTAGGTGGTAGGTAACTTAATTTTGTTGGTGAAAATAAAAAATTCGATATAGGTAATAAAGGTAATATAATACTAGTCATAACACAGACAAAATTTTCTTTAGTAACGGTCTAAACATTGTACGAAGAGAGACCTCAACACAAGTACCTAAGTATAATATTATAATCATTACTTCCTACTACAAATGCAATGAAACTGTTTTTATGTACCAAATAGATTATAGGTACCTAATGTAAATAAAAATGTTTTTTTTAAATGAATAAAATATAGTTTTAATCAGCTCTTGATTGTGAATTAATTTTATTAAGCTTGTGTGTGATCTGCAATTAAGGTACTGTGACAATTTTAGTTTAGTTGTGTACACTTACTTGGCAGCGATTACTATTAGCTCCTTCATTAGCTTTGCTTGCAGCCACCTGATGTACAGCAATCTTGCACATTCGATTACTAGGTCTAACGTCTGCTTATAATCGCTATAGTCATCATTCTTAGACGTAGTTTTCGAAATTTGACCAGATTTTATAGCTGACATATCCTTTTTCGGTTTATCGTTCTTTTTTCCTTTCATATCGCCCTTAGATTTCTTTAGACCTATTATAATATTTTTTTTGTGGGATACATAATATGATAGACCAACACTCAATATATCAATATCACTAAACCAACAGCTTTAAGGGCTGGGATAACGCCAATGACCTCGAGGGGTTGCTCACACGATTTACGAGTGCGAATTATGTAAAGAAAACCGTTAAAAATAATTAGGAAAGTTAAACTATGGGATCAACTCTAAAGTCGCGAAAAAAAATCAACTGCGTCATAGGTCCATTTATAATTACATAAATAACTAATTATCTCAATATGGAACAGCAAATTGGGTTTTGAGGGTTGGTCCCACCAAAATAAAAGTTGTTCATAATGATGAGTTTAATAAACCCTTTTCAGGTTGTCGGTGTATTAAATTTAACCCTGTATATCCACGCCTTAATCAAGGGTTTCTATATTTTGGTCTAATTCCGACCAACAGGCGACATCTAAGTAAGTAGTGCGGTGACGGGCGTTAAAGTATAATAAAAGACGTGTCTTTAGGTTGGAGTATGAACGTATAATGTCTAATCTTACAAGCTACATGCATACATATAAGGAGGAGATGCTACACACACTACACCTCCCCGGCTTATTGAGAAAAAAAAAATACACGAAATTTTTTTTTTTAACTTATAAGTACATAAAAAGTCCAATTAGATTAAAAACACAAAATACTAATAATAAATTTTATCCAAATCTGGTCGCAAAATTGTTGTCGATTTAAATTCCAAAAGTACAGTTAAAACATCACCCACCTAAATTTTAAATCTCATTCAAATGATATTATTTTGAACCTACACACAGAAGTAAAGGAACATTAGATATAAAATTTAAAAAAAAACATTTAACACAATAATAAAATCAAAATCGAATACAATTAGTAAGTAATTAATATACTTACTTGTCTACATGCACTTCAAATACAAACATAATTAAAATTAACATAAAAGACATTGGGTAGGTAGGTCCCTATTTTCAATAATTTGGTAAATTTGCAATATTATTTTAAAACTTATCATAGGTATTTGTTTTTACTAAATTGATCTTTGACAACTGTTAAACAAAATTTTATTGTTTTATTCATTACTGCTCATTTAATCTAAATGCAACACAATTATTCAAGTAATCGCCTTTCTTCAAGTAATCACTTTTATTCACCAAAACTTCTGATTTACCTTCTTTTATATTTCCCACATTCTTTATTTAATATTCAGGTACACAACTTAATTATTATGATTTCAAAAAATCTTTTATACTTGGGTAAGGTACTACATTATATATCATTTATCAGGACTCTTGGTACCTGTTATTATTATTTTGTTGTGCACAACATTATTATTCATTTCTTCTTTCATATTCTTTTATTTTAGGGTCATATTTAAGGCACCATGTGGCCTCCAACAATTCTCACTGAGAGATCTCGTCTACACCATGATCAAATATGAAGGACATTAACCCTAAATTGTACCTTACCTTGTGTACCTGTTAAATACTCACCATTCAATCAATAACATAATATCAACTGCTCATTCAAATTGAATTCCATGGTCTATAAGAGTTTGCATTAAATGAGTGATCAGCCCGTCTTTATGTCAAACCTTATGTACCAAGTCATTCCTTGCTTCATTACACAATCGCAACATTCCTAACAATTAACATTAAACTCATAATCCATCTCTTAATTTTACATAACTATTCATTTACCTTTTAGCAATACAATTGTTGCCATTATAATTTTTCATTCAATTCACAACATTCTTTTTAATGATTTATCATAACTCAAACCAAATTAAACGATTCTAAAAGTACCTATCAACGTAACATATTGACATACCATCATTCCTAATTTGGTGTGCTGCAAATTCGGCTCAAATAACAACTGTACCTGAGCATATTATCATGTTATGCATACTTCTCGGTAACACTACTTATTTAGATATGTTTACATAACTCGAATAGAATGTAATAAAATATTTCATTGGATAATTATTTTTTTTTTGCGATTTACATATTAAAAATACGTTGTTGAATCCTCAGTAACATTAAGTAACTTCATAATAATAGCAAAACACTTGTACTTAACAAAAAGAACATTAAAAAAAAAACATTTTTTTTTTCACTAACATTGTTATAGGTACCTATGTCAACAGTCGTAATAATAAACAATTTTTATTTTAAGTTATCGGAAACCTACCTTCTCAAATATAATTACTTTAAGGCTACATAAAATTATACCTAGTCCATAGTTATTTATGGAAAAAAAAGAAAAGAAAACACATAGTCATCACATGATCACATCGCATAATATTGTAGGACCACATAACAAAACACATCACAGGCCACATCACGTTATGTCTTAGAGCATTAAACCAACCGTTACGCAGATCGGGTAGGGGTCATCACATTCGCTACGGGCGGCGGTGATGGCACCCTTTTTCCAGCACCAGCATTTTGAGCGTGGGTCCCGGCGCCAAAGTCTTAACCAGGCGGGCCACATCGCATCTCGTTTATACACGTCTCTTAAAATTTCTTCTTATAAAAAAAATCCATTTCGCTTCGCATTCCAAGGCCAAGCCCAAAAATTTTCTATTTCACCTTATAAATCCGATGCCTAGCGCTGCCGACGTGGCAGCTCTGGCAGGGTCGCCATGCGGTGACGGGCGTTAAAGTATAATAAAAGACGTGTCTTTAGGTTGGAGTATGAACGTATAATGTCTAATCTTACAAGCTACATGCATACATATAAGGAGGAGATGCTACACACACTACAGTAGGTATACTAATAATATTGTTCAGATTATGTAAGTCTAAGATTACCTTGGGAAATTCCGAGTTTGCGTGGAGAATCAAGCTCAAACAAGACTTTGTTTGCGAAAACGAATAGGTTATCATATTCTTCATCCAAATTCTTGCATTTTATAAGAGGGTCAGCACCAAAAAGTAGTAGGTTTGTTAGCTGAAAACATACGTCGAGCATACATTAATTTGCAGTATCAATATAATAACGAAGAATGTAAAACATAACTGTTCCAAGGTTACCTACCGTTTGCAACCTGTCTGCAACCGGAATAGATTTACAATAAGGCAAATAAAACATCTTCACAAGAATAGTTTGATTAGAACTATTGATGACTGCATTAAGATTAGTGCTAGGGCTTATTATAAATATTTCAAAGATTGCTACATTTTTTGACATGGCTACATCTATTGCTGACCGCCCCTTGTATTGAATTGTCGAATCACAGCCGTATTCAAGAAGTAACTTCAAAATTTGTTGTCGACGCTGAAAATTCAATTAGTTTTAAAAGTTATATTAAACTTAAACAGAGGACCAGACGCCCGATGTCACTACTGTGTTGAATGTCCGGAGGACACGGCGTGGTATGCCCTGGCGGAGTGTGCTACATGGGAGTAGCTGCACCAAAGACTCATTTAAGAAGTAGGAGGTGTTCTGTGATCTGTCGCTATCGGCTGTTTTTGGCAAAATGGTCGATAGCGTCAGGTCTTGGGAAGCGGTGATTTTCTTCTGCGAAGCAGTCTTGACACAGAAGGACGCTGCGGAGAAAGAGAGAAAATGTCGGACAAGTGATGCTGTCATCCAACAACACCCATAACAGGTCCATCATAATTGACTATATTCCTCTCTTTTTTTTCTTCGTCGAGATGAGGCCAGCATTGACAAAAACGGGCCCACGCCTGTCGAGGGCGCGGAAGACTGTGCCCCTGCGACCCTCGGCCTCGGTGGATGATAGAACCGAATCTTCTCGAGAGTAGTCCATGAGGATTTTGTCCTTTAAAAAAAACTAACATTATGAATATGTAATGATTCGTATGCAGTGACTTAGTGCTTATTCGATCTTTCATTGGATTTTTTTTGTTTATTTTTTTTTTTCATTTTCCTGATTCTTCATGTTCCTAATTCGTCGACGACGACGTGAAGACGACGAATCGGTTAAAATATCTGCACAACATAAACTTACTTCTTCTTCAGGTTCATATTCTACATTTCTAGCCAGTACCGCATGCAAGAGTGTTGGTCCTTCTGGTGGTGATTGTATTGTATCAGGAGATACCCCTGGCATTGCAACGGGTTGTAGGATGTGGTTTGGATTGGCTCCATTCTCAAGTAAGACGCGAATTATGTTTACGTTGTCAACTGAGAGTAGTCCACTCACCGCTATGGCTAAGGCTGAGTAATCAAATGCCTGAAAGTAAGTATCATTCATTGTTATTTTTAAAATAGTTTGTTGAATATAATAATAAACCGGCCAAGTGCATGTAAGACCATGAACAGTGAAAGATTCCGCAATGCATCAAGGTGTACATGGGTACTAATTTATTTTAATTCTATCGGCGTTAAAACATCTGGGACAAAGTTTGACCGTCAACCTCAAAAACGATGAAAACCACGCAATGGAACAAAAGGCGTTGTCAATTAGGGCTAATATTAGGTATCTCAAGGTTTGCTCGTTGTTCAAAGTTATTTTAAAAAAAATGCTTAGGTATTGCATATCTTTTTACATAAGAAAGCTGAGGGCAACTTTACCCAAAAATCCTACAGCTCCCTTCGAATAAAATAAGCTTTCTGGGTGTTAATGGGGCTGCCCCACTTTTGCTACGCATCAGGAATGTTTGCTGAAACACGCGTGTACTGATTCTTCGGCACGATGTGAAAGAAATGCGGTTCCTTGGTGCACCGTGTGTGGACCAGGCCCAATATCATACTTCGTTGATCGCGAGCAGGTACGATTGTGAGTCGGTATGTAAACCGCTGCTGTAAACATCTCTGTTCTGAGAGTGTAGCATTCTTAACGACTTAGAAACGCATATATCTCACTAACTACTGAAGTACTGACATAACCAAAAAAGCCATTTGAAAAACTTCGATGTCATTTTTAAAGACCTGTCTAAAGATAAGACACCCTGGAAAGAAAAACATTCTTTAGTTACAGGTACTTATGCATACAAAGAAACGGACAGGATGAAATTGGTTTTGCCATAAATTACCGAACTAATGAGCATTCGTTGTAGGGTTTTTCACAACAGGATTTTGCGCACAAACATTACATCACACCAAAAACATCGATG
The DNA here is from genome assembly GCA_936450705.2 of Protodeltote pygarga. Classification (NCBI taxonomy): domain Eukaryota; kingdom Metazoa; phylum Arthropoda; class Insecta; order Lepidoptera; family Noctuidae; genus Protodeltote; species Protodeltote pygarga. Next base: position 3,517,463 of record OW388249.2, on the reverse strand, counting down.
GAATATAACATTGCACTACAGAATTATCGATACACTATGTTCGATATAATAAAAATCAAATTATCACTTCCGCAAGGAAATAGGGAACCCAAAAAAGAGTTTAGAAAAAAGGTGGGGTGAGGTCCGCGACACCGCCGCGTATATACCCGCTCTTGAAAATGGACTCCGTTTGAGTTCGAAACTAGTCGGGCATTCCCCGAAATCTAGACGTGAGTAAAGCCGTATCAATATTTAATGTATAGTTTTAAAGAAATCTGTTTTCTAAAAATTGTTTAGCTACCTTCGGATAAATTTCATTTACATTCGCTCCATGGCGTATCAAATGATGTACGAGCTCTGCAGAGCCAGCTACCGTAGCTATGTACAGCGGTGGTTGAGGACAGCGGACTTTACGTGGATCCGCTCCTTCATCCAATAATTGAAGAATTGTTGCCATTATTTGATCCATCCTGTAATAGGTTACTTTATTTAGGTTTACAGGTTAGGGTAACGGTCACCTTAATTAAAATTTATTTAATTCTTTAGATAATGACATGTGTAATGTCGCAATATGACATAGGATAATAATAATACGAATTAAAATAATCCGTGAAATTATCATGTGTCACGTTCACGGATGATGGTTGTACGAAACCATTTGATTACTATCTTACTAGACAATAATTGATATGGTAATACATACATATAATTATCCCTAAACTAGTCTAGTGAAATAAACGTTGAGATATCACGTAACGTGTTTTCAAGGCTTATTTAAAGAAAGAATAAAAAAAACATTTATTCTGGACTCGCACAAGTACAAGACATCAATAACATTACAAGAAAAACTAGGGAATACCCACCTAGATATTTATCGCTGTTAAATCAATTTGAGACACCCATTATGTACCAGAACATCATTTATTTTTTGTTAGGTTTTTTAATATAGGTAGATATACGGGCTACACTTCTCTAGGGGGCTCTATCAACTAAGCTTACACGTTACATTATTCCTCGATCGCTTAATTAGATTAGACAATCATATGTAACGAACAGAAAATAATTATTTGTTTATATACTTACATAATTTTCAACATAAACCTATTCTTGTTGTTAAGTCATAAAATGAATGAACTATAGCTACAAGTTATCAGCGTTCAAGAACTATTCGTGAATATATTATATCACGAATCTTGTTTGATGTCAATGTACTAACTGATGACCGTTCCGTCAGGAATAAATATAAAAAAAACTTGTTTGATGTCAATGCATCATTTTCATACTCACTTATCCATTTTCGCCTGCTCTTTGGTATCAATTAAACTTTCTTCTTTATCCGATTGAAACAGCATGTCTCTGCTCGGCTTTATCGGTCCTTTTATAGTTATTTTAGATGGTGCTTTCTTGGGATTCTTTTCTGGAGTTTTTTTTACTTCTTCTTGTTCTAGATCTACGTCTTTAATCATATCATGCACGTCGAATATATATGGTATTGGATTTATATCACTTTGCAATGAGAACAATGCTCCAACTCTTGTTGAGTACTCTGTAGATATATAATTGTATAGTCGATTTTCTTCGGCAAATGATTCATTAGAGCCCTCGTTATTTGGTCTATCCGGGATTTTTTTTTTATGTGAAGGGTTAATTACCAGATCTTTTTGAGATGATGCCGATTTGTTTAAAGAGGGTTTTAATATCTTACTAGGTACCTTTTGTAATACGTGCATTACAGATGTGGGTCCCACTAAGTCTCGTTTAATATGCCACTCGGATATGGTTTCCTCTGATACTGGAGCTAGAACAATACGGTAATCGTCTTCATATAATCTTTACAAGTTACAAAAATATCATATAAAAATCAAAAATAAATAGTGCTTGCATAAATTTATAGTTGCCACGTTTGGCATTTTATTTAAAAAAGCATTTGTAGGTACTAAAATGTACCGATCATATAATCCAGGCTAAAAACCAGATTTTGTGTAGGATATAGGTTAGTAGATATCTATAATATATTTTCTTTGTATAATTATATACAACAGTACCTAGGTGCTGTGATTGACTGATAGACGCGCATCCTAAACCAGTGGATCTAGTGATTTGAATTCTGAGTTGGTACCTTAAAAGGTGCAGTTATGATGGATTTTTGAATTTATAATAGCAGAAAAACTTATCTAAAATTCAACAAAGTTCCATTCTGACAAATTCGCGGACGAAGCGCTTAAGTATAAATGCGTTTTATGCCCTTGTGCTTGCTTCACTAGGTAGAAGGTCAAGGTAGGTAGTATAAAGTTATACATTTTATAGCATTATACCATTTACAATTTGGGAAAACTTACGTGGAGGTGAAATTTGTGGAGGTAACAGCGCCTGCAACGCTCCGTTTGCTGCTATATCCCGTCGCACGAGAGCATATCTGAGTAAAGCGACTCCTAGCGGTGTACAGCAAGCATCATTGTAGTCGTCTATCTCGGCACCAGCCTCCACCAGAAAGTGTATTATCTCAGGTTGATCTCCACACTAGACAGAGACAGTGTTTTTATTATTATAATAAGAGCTATTACATGGACTTACATTATAACATAGCCGGCGAAACGTGGGTGTACCTGTATGTAACACGTCTGCGTACCCTCTCTGAAGAATACAGGGCGTCTATGTTATGTTATGATATAACTATAAATTCAAAAACCCGCGACATAAATACCTCAATTTTTTTTAGCTAAGATCTCTCTCGGGAAAGGTGACCTGATGGTCACCTTTCGAATAAAAAAACAGGTCAAAAACAGTCCGCTCATTTAGGAGCTACGTTGAACAATAAACTTACCGCTGCGTACATTACAGCCGTGTTTCCTTGTATGTCTGCGAGATTAGGATGTACGTCACTCTCGTTAACGAGCTGAGCAACGTTCGACATGTGTCCCAAATAACAGGCCATTAATAACGTCCTGAAAGTTTCATATTTATTATAATACCTTTTAATATTTCCCTGCGGTTTCGCTCCAGCTATCTTTTTGAGATAAAAAGTAGCCTTTATCAAAAGTGGTCTTAAGTTCATAAACATTTAATAAAAAACTTAGATTTAAGTACCTAATTTTTCCGGGGATGTTTTCAGTTGTTTTTTCCCTTATTTTTTTCCTTTTAAAAATCGGCCGCCATGTGTCTAACCGCCTAAAGGGACACTGTGGCGATGTGTCTAATGAAGCTGCATTTATGACATCGCTTCACAAGAAACTCTTATATCTCTAGTTATACTTAAGTGTGTGTATTAGAAATTATCGCTTTATCTAAACATAAACAGAAATTTTCCTTTTCACGACCGCATCCCTGTTCTGTAAATTATTTAATATCTTTTTATTTGTACCTAACCATCATCCTCCTAGCCTTATTATTCCCAAACTTTGTTGCGATCAGCTTCTAAGTAGTTGTGCTAAATACTAACCTGCAATGTAGTTCAAATTTACCAGGATGCTTGACAGTCCTAGTACCATTTAGTATGCCTGCTAAATCTAAACTTGCTTTTATCCTCTGCCTCTCATGTTTGAAGCAGTGCTTCATCATGTGTATCATCATGGAGTTATTATTCCAAGCGTAGAACGTCTTGTCGTCCTCATTCTGCCAAAGTTATTTGAGTCTAAGGGTGGCTACACACATAGTCGATTCGACACATTCGATTCGGCATTTTAGAAGAAATTTCATCGGGACTTCTTCGAATATACCGAATCGAATTCGTTCGTATCGTTCATTTGGATTGCTAACGTCTATAACTGTCTATAGAGATTTCTAATGACTGATAAAAGATAGAAAAAAACAAACAACAACAACAAAAATGCAGAGACAACAACAGAATGCAGAGACAGCAACAACATGCAGACATACTACCTACATGCAGTTGTTGCAAACGTCGATAACTGTAACTGCTAATCAGGCGGGCCGTTTCAATATTTGCCACGTTAGTGGTATTAAAAATATTTTGTACACGCTTTAAACTAATTTGGATGTATTAACTCGACCCTTTCTAATAAAGACCAGGGTAGATAGATTTTTTTGAGCTATCTAATTAATCCATGTGTCTAATAAAAACGAGAACCTAAGCCGCCATGTCATAGATCCCATCTCACTTACATCAGTTACACAATGGTGTCGTGGTTAGGTTAGATTTGGTAGGGTTAGGTTACGTAAGCGGGATAAGCGTGAGCAATAGCGAGTAGCTGAAATTCTATGCTTATAGCTCACTTCTTACTTACTTAGCTCAAGTTGTAACTTACTCTCTGAAGTGAGCTATAGGCACATTATAAACGCTGTAGCGAAAGAACGTATTCCCACATCATATATATACCATAACTGGTTCGCCGCTGACTTCACTAAGCGTTTTAATCTGGTTCCCATAGTAAGCTCGGTCGAACACTTCAACTTGACAGAGCTGGCTGGAGGTGTCAGTACAGGTTTTCGGATAAAGGTGCGTCCATTTCTCAACAGCCGCTAGTGGTTCAGATCCGTATTTCTTCAGCAACTCTAGCGCAGAGTTTACTTCACCGATCTGTGAATGTTTTGACATAAGATAAACATAAGATAGACTCACGTATGCAGTACACCCACATTTCGTCGGATAAGTTATAAGTCCTATGTAATAGAAGACGACCCTATTGCCATTAACCGGGCACAATTCCAGACTCCGTGCTGCTACTGAGAATTTCCTAATGGAAAAGCCCAATAACTCTGCAGGACACGGGAATCGACGATGATAGGGGTGAGAGTTTGAAAGCCTACTGACTAATGTTTAGTCGAGACGGTGTAAGGTGAAGAGACCAGGCACAGAAGAATGAAGAGTTTCGCATAAATTTTACAAAAAATGTTTACGAAAATGCATGAGAAAGAAGTGCCCGCGTCCCACCTTCGCATCGATTCTCGTTCTATTACAGATTTGCCTTAGACTATGAAAGTTTTTATTTTTGTTTCAGTAATTTAGATAGGGTATAACAGCATGCTTATATAAACTAAAGCAAGCTATGTTGTGTCAGAATGCGAGAAAATTTCTAGATATCATCATGAAACAGTGAATGGAAGAACTGCTATACTTACTGCATTACAACAACCACAAAAAACATAGAAATTCTTCTAATAACTAACAAGTTTAACATTCTCAGATAACAGCACTCGATTTGATTGAATCACGCTTCTTCCAACTGGTGTGGAAGCTAGGTCGATGGCTACACTGTTCGTTGGCGGCCGCCAGGCCAACCTCACCAGCTGTGTGCCGTACCAAAACCCGACGTCCTCCCGAACATTGGCATGGTACCCAATGCCTGGACCCCATCGAAAATCGTTGTAAAACATGCCCTGTAGAAATTAATCAATTAGGAACATCAATTGAGACTATTGTCTCGATATAAAGTCAGAATTGTATGGGAGGAAGTCTGTCCAAGTGGTATGGTAACCACTTCGTAAAACATTAAACAGCAATTACTGGACAGTGGACACTGGTTGTGACCTCGCAAAGCGCGAGGTTCGCTTCATTGCCTCAGCTCAACGAGTGTTATCAGCTAGGGTATTGACTGAATTGCTCTACCACCACTGAATTTGGGTACCCTTATAGATAACTCAACTTATTCAATACTGTCAGTTTGCTGTGCAAACCATAAATTAACACGTAGTTTCTATTATCTGTATCATCCTAGCGCAGGTAGTTGTCGTATCACCTTACCACAACCGGGACATTCCATACAAACGAATGGTGTGAACTAAGTAACTGACTTAAAACAGTCGAGAGGGATACAGTGGTTTTATTCTCTTTGGATACAGACAACTCTGTACTTCTACTGCTAGGACTACTGCTAGCGTGTGTCGCTTTTCGACGTTGTAATACCTATTACTTATAGGATTACCTATTACTACGTAGAGATAGACGTAGAGATTACTACGTAGATAGAGTTGCAATCACTATTAAGTGATTGCAAATTTCTCTGTATTGTAAAATCATGTGAGATCAGAGATAGTCTAAGTTTAGGAGAATGAATTAAGGTAACTAACACTGTACACCTGTCCATTGGGGTAGGAAACACTGCCGTATCCCTGCATACGGTTGGCATAGAACTGTCCTTCGTAAGTCACGGCAGCGTGTTCGTAGTCCGCGTATCGAACACGGTATTCACCATATCCGTGTATTGTGTCACGTAAAAAACGACCTTCGTACCAATCTAAGTCCTGTAATAAAAAAGTTATATAGTTAAATGTTTTATAGGCTGCAAAAGTGCATGGAAAAAAAAACCGAATGAAACTTCTAGAACTAACATTAAGATTTTGAAACCAACTCCAGAATGTTTAAAGTTATTTCAAGCTTTTTACTTCCTTTGGAAGTCGCTATTTGATTTTTTTAATACTTTTATAACAGTTTATCTACTTATTAGCTGAATACCAAACGACAAAATGTATTCAATCGACATGCTATGTTTGGAAATTAGCAGAACTGCAGCACCTGGTTCTCAGCAATATGAATCAAATCTGCCCCAGCTAACTTAACTTAAGAGAATATAAAGCTAGGAAGATGCTTATCTATATTACTTTAGGTCTAGTAAAGTGGTGTTCTCCGTGTCCATTCTTCCTGTTATCTTCGTCTCTTTCTCCGATGTAGTATTCTTCGTAAGAAGACCATAGTTCGTCCGCATTTGTCTTAGGTGGCTGGCACGGCATGTTTGCACACAGTCCGCAACTCGGAGATATGCACAGTTACATGATTTCTTTTGTAAATATATCCAAATATTGCGACATAACAATAGATATAGTAAAAACGTTAGTGTTTATTATTATTTGAACGATTTAACTGGGTTTCAGTTTGACAGTGTTTGTCAAAATGAAGGTCAATTGTGTCAAAATGTTTCAAGTAGGAAACCTCCTTTTCCGTTGAAACAATAGGTGATTGAAACATGCGTATAGTCATTATCTTAGAGGAAAAATTTTGCTTTTGTCCATTCTTCCAAGGTCATTATCCCTATTAAGGTAGTCATGGTCATCCCTAATAAGTCTGTGACTGTGCTATTAAGCTTGGAAAAATTTGACAAAGGCAAAAATTTCTCCTACAAAAAAATCTGTGATTGAAACGAAGCTTGGAACTGAATAAAACTATTTGATTGGACTCATATTTATTGGTGGTCTATGAGTTATGACTCATTCTAGCGATAGAAGAAAAATATTTGCCCCTTCTAAAGTTCTAGCTGGCCAATAGTTGGAGCTTGTTAGACGAAATGAAGAAAAAATAATTATACCTAAGTATTGCTGGTCAGAGACATATTATAGACCGATAGCGGAACGTCGTATTTTGACCGTAACTTATAATTTTATTAAAGTCATTTATTTTTGCACAGGAGATTAATTACGTATATTTAGAGCTTCTATTAAAAAGTTAGAAAATTTAGACCGTTGCTTTAAGTACAATTTAAGTTTTTGCAAAACTGCATGACAAACCGTGAATATAAAATTTAAGTCAAAAATTCTAGTCGTGTGAGATTAAGGACAATGTTATCTTATAGTTATTAAGTTATTAGAAAGATTGGATACATGGAACTGATGGAATCGATGTTTTATGTCCAAAAATTGTAAAACTAAATATTACAATTGTGTCCTCAATAAATTATTATAGTGTCTGGAAATAATTTTAATGAATTGGTATTGTATATTTTGACGTACTACAAAAAGTTTAGAAAATTATCTAAAGAACTTTCCGAATTATTTGAGTTTTCAGTTTCATAGTTTTATAGTCTGAGTAAGTGAGTAACATGAAATCTGAGTAAGTGAGTAACAGAAGTTGGTGGTTATTTGACCATACCAATATACTCTATCATCATTCAAAAGATTAGAAAGATTGGATACAATGGAACCTATGTTATAAGGCCAAACATTGAAAAACTAAATATTACAATTGTGTCTTCAATAAATTATTCTAGTGTCAGGAAATAATTTTAATGAATTGGTATTGTATATTTTTACGTACTGCAAAAAGTTTAGAATATTATCTAAAGAACTTTCCGAAATATTTGAGTTTTCAGTTTCATAGTTTTATGGTCTGAGTAAGTGAGTAACATACAATTTGAGTTCAGAAGTTGGTGGTTATTTAACCATAACAATATACTCTATCATCATTCAAAAGATTAGAAAGATTGGATACATGGAACCTATGTTATAAGGCCAAACATTGAAAAACTAAATATTACAATTGTGCCTTCAATAAATTATTCTAGTGTCTGGAAATAATTTTAATGAATTGGTATTGTATATTTCTACCTACTACAAAAAGTTTAGAAAATTATCTAAACAGCTTTCCACATTATTTGAGTTTTCAGTTTCAAAGTTTTATGGTCTGAGTAAGTAAGTAATATAAAATTTGAGTTCAGAAGTTGGTGGCTATTTGACCATAACTATGTACTCTATCATTATACAAAAGATTAGAAAAATTGGTCCATGGAATTGTCAGAAAACTTAAGATTTGTTAGCACGGCATACGAAAATAATACGAGGGGTTGTGCGGGGCGTAGGGGGTTTTATCGCGCTTACTTCGTAGCCGGCCGCCGTGCTTTCGAATCGCTGACAACAACATTATAAAAAAATGTAGTTTTACAAATTATAATATTAATGAGTTTATGTTCTTAGTCTGTGTAATATAAAAAAAATTGTTCCAGATACACTGCTACTAACAAGGCTCGGAACCGGTTTAAAAATTACCGGTTAACACCGGTTTATTTCGGTTTTCCTCCGAACTTTTCTTAAGAACGTGAACGTTTTAAGAACTATATCTTTACCTATATTAACCGGTTTATTCGACGTAAGGCATGTCGGTAAACGCGTTGCAACTTGTCGCACAGCGGCGCGGTATGAAGTAACTCATTTTTTTATGTTTTTGCAGCGGAGCTTATTGATGCAATGGCATAAACGTCAGTCCCGTAACAAAAAATCTTACTACTGAATAAAATCTGAGAACAGCGCGCGGCGCTTCTTTATAGTGTGTCCGTATTAACCGGTTTTTATTGCTCTAAACCGTTTAATCTAAAAAAACCTTTTTTAAATGCTCTTCTAAATACCGGTTTAAAAAAACGGTTTATGCGAACTAAATCGAAATGTAAAGGTTTTGCGTCAAGTACATCATAACGGTTTGAAAATTTAACCGGTATCCGAGCCTTGGCTACTAAAGATAATAATATAATACTTATACAAAATATATCCATATAAAAACCGGTTTTTTTTATTTTGTTCAACCAATACCGGTTTTATCAAAATCTTGTATACATTCAAACCTTTATTGAAATTTGAAACAAATATATAATTTAGGGGTAATATTCTTAGTTAAAAATGAGGTATATTTGAGTATTATTATAGATATTTGAATCCAGAATATTCTTGTGTAAAAAACAAAAGGAAAGAGTAATATAAAGAAAGACAAAACAACAACAGATAAAAATCAAAAATATATTTTAAGAAATATTTATTTAGAAATTAAATTTTTTTTTTATTAAGTTTTCTAATTACAATAGGATAAAATCTCCTTTAAGAAGAATTAGCGTAATTAATTAATTATTAAGAATTATTCAAAGAGAAAGAAGTCAAGAAGGAGGTGGTGGTAACAACGTGATTTTTTCTATGTCATATATGTAAATTCTTAGTTTATCTAAGACACCACTGACTAACAGTAAAGGAAAACATCGTGAGGAAACCTGGATTTAATAGTCTAAAATTGCCAACCCGCATTGAGCTAGCGTGGTGATAAATGCATTCAATTAATTCAGTGCATTCTCTGTATGAAAAGAGACATTTGCCCTGAAATGGGACAGTTACAGGCTAATAATAAATTAATTATGTCCGAAATTTTACAAACTTAATCCAAATGTGTCAGGCAGAAGTGCATTATATAACAATATCAAAACATGACAGTGACACTGTCATGTGACAACATTTTCTATAAGATCAGTTAAAGATACATCATCCAGTACGGCCTATAAAATTACTTATAACTTAATGAAAATTAGTTTTTTTTTAATCTGAATAATTTGATTTTGGTTAATTGGTATGGCCAATTAAAATGAATTAATTAACTAAGCTTAATCCTTTTTTTATAAATGACGTGAATTTTAAATTATTTTCGTCTGAGTAATATTATTATTTGAGTTCAGAAATTAGAGGCTACTTAACAATTATGCCGTGCTATACCGTCATACCTACAGAAGATTTTGTGTGGGTAAAGTTATTATAAAAACATGGTTTCTATAAGAAAAGCCACGCGGAGTTCAAGGATAGGGAATGAAAAACCGGTGCGACATAAAAAACCGGTTTTTATATACAGTGTACTTTCAATTAAACCTTTAAAATGAAGCTCTGCCCGAATTAGATTTCTTTGTTCTATGGTTGATGAACAACCTGGTACCCAAATAGTAATAAATATTTACTATTAATTTTGAACAACTGTGTTTGGGATGAATTGTACGTTAGTTATATACGAATCACCTTGTTCATCACTTAGACCTTCTGATCAGGAGCAAAAATAAAACTCAAAAAAAATATTTTTGATAAATATAATATACAAACAAAACTTTAAACAAAACCGTAAAACTCTCAAAGTATTGTACATAGAGTCTACAGAATTAGGTGATCGTCAATATTCGTCAAGAGAGCTGGTCGGACATTTGGCGTTGAAACATATTCGAAAACTTGTAAAGTCTATTGAATAAAAAAGCAATTGTAAAAATATATATACCTAGGTACAAGTCAAATTGAGAACCTCCTCCTATTTTCCGTCGTTGGTTAATAAAGAGATTTTATAGGTTTTATAATTTTATGTAGTTCACATGGAAATCAAAAACAAAAGAACAATAAAGTATGTAGTTCTAAATTTAAATATTTAAAGAATTGAGTACAAATAAATATAAAAATTACTAGACATGGAGATAATACATTCGGGTAAATACGGAAACCCGAAGACTACCGATGTGTTCACCGTTTGTAATGGATTTTGCAGAAACCTAAATTATACCTAAAGCATTGGTCTAAATTTTCTAACTTTTTAAACGAAGCTTTAAATACACGTAACTAATCTCCTGTGCAAAAATAAATGACTTTAATGAAATTATAAGATAGAATCTTACTTCTACTGGGCTATTATTAGTAAGAGATAATTGGAGATAATACACATTATCATCTGCCAAGCCTTTTCCCGACTATGTTGGGGTCGGCTTCCAGTCTTACCGGATGCAGCTGAATACCAGAGTTTCAGGAGATAATACACATTATAATAACATTAAGAGATATATCAGATATAAGATCAAAGCGAAGATCTAACAAATAGTGATGTATACTTATTTACTTACTTCTTATTTTTAAAATAAACACACCAATTTATACTTTAACTGTTTATTTTCCATATAAAACTATAAAAGGTAAATATATTATTCACAAACTTATACCTACGTAATTAATACTTAGACTAATACATTAATCTTAATCTATTTAATCCTCATATTGTCTCACTGCTTAACCTCTCTTTTCATCTTTGTAATTTCAGTTCATTTTTTGTAGACAATTATGTCTTTAAGCAATTACATCTACAGAAATTACTTTTAGACCTTTCAAAATAGGTGTACTCCTGAAACAATATAAAATAATAATTAACAGTGACCTTTAAATCAGCGTTTTATGTGAAATTTTTAAATAATTTTCTTAAAAATAATTTAAATTTATTTATATTTATAAAATGAATCATTTCTGAAAAATGTCGTGAGGAAACCAGCACATCTGATAAAGAATTCTTGATATTGTATTATTTAATCTATATCGTAGGCATCTTACCAAAAGGAAAGCAGCTGCCAGCAACATAGCTTTGTACTTGGGTTGCACAGCAGTGGTCGGTATCTCAAGTGTAGTGACAAAGCTGTTCAGGTCTCTGTCCCAACCGTGTGCAATTCTGCCTACCACCCGCAGACTATCGCCCGTCATTATCTGAAGAAAAGAGGGATAAAAGGGTTATAATCAGCTTAAAAACTGTATTCTGGAATCAATTTTAGTCAACCGATTTTTGAAATTATCAAGCTGTCTACAACAGTAAATTCTATTCTTATAATCTAACTAGCTTTTGCCCGCAGCTTCGCCCGCGTGGATGTCGAACCAGGATAAAATTTATATTTTTTGTTATCCAGGATATATGGTTTTTATGTTTACCGAGTTTTATTCAAATCAAAAGTGGTTAGGTAACAAACATCTTGACAAACTTATATTAGTGCAGATTAGTAATGACATGATGTCAACAAAACATGTGCATAAACATTTAAATTAGGTATCCAAAATATTTATTATTGAAAATATTATATATTGCCATTACATTAACTCGTTATTCCCTATAATTACAATTAATCAAATATATAAATTTTTCCTTTCATTATTTAGCTTTCATTTAAGAATTTACTTACATGATGTAGAAACATTTCTCTGTCAGCTAGATACATATACAGAACTTTAATACATTTTTGTTATGGTAAACTTGTAATATTATGAGGTATTTTAATAAATATATCGTTATGCACATTAAAGAACAATTATTCCAACAAAGATTAGTTTTACATTTAAGTCTAACTAATTTATAGGGCAAAAGAAAAAGTTAAGAGTGCGCTTCGCATATTTTATTGCATAATGTCTGACCAAATAAAGCGAAAAACCTGTAACCTGTTTGTAAAAGAACAAAAGTTTCGCATCAATATCAAATCCGAACCAGGATATTTAGAAAAACATACCAACTATTTTGTTTGTAGTTTTGCTCTTGGTAGCTAAAATATACAGAGAGTCAGGACTGGTGACCCGAGAGCAAGCGACATACAGTTGTCTATGTGAGGAGAAGCTGGTCTTGAGATCGACGCCCGCAGACTTCAGTGTCTACCTCTGCGACTTATTGATTATCGTGGCGAAACAAACGCCCACAGGAAACTACACTCGCTTAAATTGAAAGGGATAATTGTGGAGAATTAGTGGTACGTGGTATAAACACTGTCACGCCAGTACCGAAACCCGTTAGAATTTGCGCCTTGATGATGTTTCTCTGCAGATAAATTACATTAAGCCGGGTCCCTTTACACAATTTCGAAGGCGTTAAGTTCCGAAGAAGCATAATCGAAACACCGACCTTCAACTTGATGACGTCCGTCGGAAGTCCACTTGCAGTGAGGGATTGAGAAATTTTACAGGATAATGAGTGGCGTCATCTTGATTGACAACAGTGTTTATAAATGTGTAAAACACTTCATTCTCTTTCATTCATATAAGAATGCATTCATTGATTGCTTCAGCTTGATTATTTTTGGGCGTTTTGAGTTGGAAAATTCTTGAGCATGTGGATTCCTACTCAGCCGCCCATAATTATTGTCAAGCTTAACTTGTGAATACAGAATCATAAAAACAATCGTTTCAACGAACCATTCACCTCATCAGCCCCAGTTCTTCGCGTCACCACAGGCAGCGTTCAGCGGAAATTGCCGCTGAACATAACTGTGACACCACCCATTATGTGTTGGTTCCTACGGATGTCTTGTAGAGTTCTGTCTACCGCATCAACTGCTTTCTGTTTGCCATTATACATTCATCCCATCATACGATCAAAGAACAATTCTTGAGCAAGTGCCTGCCTTGTCACTATACCGTGACACTTCACAATCAGGTGTTTCGTTGCTCTGTAAATTGATGGGAATCCTAAACATGGTGTGCGCTGTTTTGTCACCAGAAAACAACGTGGCAGTAATCCCCGAAGACGCTACTACAATTGTAATTTTGCCCTGCCTCCTGATTACTGCAAGGATGCCAGTGGTTATAAATATGTTTCCTGATCCATCAGGAGTATCCAAGAAAATCATTTTTCCTCAGATTTAAATCGACTCCTAACGCCATCTAGTTAAGAAAAAGGAAACATTATGTTTTAAATAATATAATTTTAATGCGTCAAATTAAAGCGGTATTTTTTTATAAGCTGAAATTTTTAAAAGTATAATTCCACACGATGCACCTTGTTTTCTTCGGGTTTCAAACTGAAATATTTAAAAAAGAATTCCGCTGATCTAAATAGACTCTAACGCCATCTAGATCACTACTATGTTTTAAATAATATAACTATAAATGTTTCAAATTAAAGTGGTAACGTTTTTTATAAGTTGAAAAAATAATAAAAAGGATGTTCCTTCGGGTTTCAGCCGGTAAGTAATAAAAGTCATTAAGAATGAAATACCACAAAAATACATAATTTCAATGACAAAAAAAATACTAAAGAATCCATAAAAACTTTGCGTAACTGAGGATCGAACCCAAAGCCTTACACTTCCTATAGCCCAGTAGAAGTAGGATTCTATCTTATAATTTCATTAAAGTCATTTATTTTTGCACAGGAGATTAGTTACGTGTATTTAAAGCTTCGTTTAAAAAGTTAGAAAATTTAGACCAATGCTTTAGGTATAATTTAGGTTTCTGCAAAATTCATTACAAACGGTGAACACATCGGTAGTCTTCGGGTTTCCGTATTTACCCGAATGTATTATCTCCATGTCTAGTAATTTTTATATTTATTTGTACTCAATTCTTTAAATATTTAAATTTAGAACTACATACTTTATTGTTCTTTTGTTTTTGATTTCCATGTGAACTACATAAAATTATAAAACCTATAAAATTTCTTTATTAACCAACGACGGATAAAAGGAGGAGGTTCTCAATTTGACTTGTACCTAGGTATATATATTTTTACAATTGCTTTTTTATTCAATAGACTTTACAAGTTTTCGAATATGTTTCAACGCCAAATGTCCGACCAGCCCTCTTGACGAATATTGACGATCACCTAATTCTGTAGACTCTATGTACAATACTGTGAGAGCGTTACGGTTTTGTTTAAAGTTTTGTTTGTATATTATATTTATCAAAAATATTTTTTTTGGGTTTAATTTTTGCTCCTGATCAGAAGGTCTAAGTGATGCTGATGAACAAGGTGATTCGTATATAACTAACGTACAATTCATCCCAAACACAGTTGTTCAAAATTAATAGTAAATATTTATTACTATTTGGGTACCAGGTTGTTCATAAACCATAGAACAAAGAAATCTAATTCGGGCAGAGCTTCATTTAAAGGTTTAATTGAAAGTACACTGAAAATAAAAACCGTTTTGTTTATATCGCACCGGTTTTTCATTCCCTATCCTTGAACTCCGCGTGGCTTTTCTTATAGAAACCATGTTTTTACCCACTTTACCCACACAAAATCTTCTGTAGGTATGACGGTATAGTATTTTTTAATTGTTAAATAACCTCTAATTTCGGAACTCAAATAATTATATTACTCAGACTCAGACGAAAATAATTTAAAATTCACGTCATTTATAAAAAAAAGTATTAAGCTTAGTTAATTAATTAAGTTTAATTGGCCATACCAATTAACCAAAATCAAATTATTCAGATTAAAAAAAAACTAATTTTCATTAAGTTATAAGTAATTTTATAGGCCGTACTGGATGATGTATCTTTAACTGATCTTATAAAAAATGTTATCACATGACAGTGTCACTGTCATGTTTTGATATTGTTATATTATGCACTTCTGCCTGACACATTTGGATTAAGTTTATAAAATTTCGGAAATAATTAATATATTATTAGCCTGTAACTGTCCCATTTCAGGGCAAATGTCTCTTCTTATACAGAGAATACACTGAATTAATTGAATGCATTTATCACCACGCTAGCTCAATGCGGGTTGGCAATTTTAGACTATTAAATCCAGGTTTCCTCACGATGTTTTCCTTTACTGTTAGTCAGTGGTGTCTTAGATAAACTAAGAATTTACATATATGACATAGAAAAAATCACGTTGTTACCACCACCTCCTTCTTGACTTCTTTCTCTTTGAATAATTCTAAATAATTAATTATTTAATTACGCTAATTCTTCTTAAAGGAGATCTTATCCTATTGTAAAAAGAAAACTTAATAAAAAAATATTTAATTTCTAAATAAATATTTCTTAAAATATATTTTTGATTTTTATCTGTTGTTGTTTGTCTTTCTTTATATTACTCTTTCCTTTTGTTTTTTACACAAGAATATTCTGGATTCAAATATCTATAATAATACTCAAATATGCCTCATTTTTAACTAAGAATATTACCCCTAAATTATTTCAAATTTCAATAAAGGTTTGAATGTATACAAGATTTTGATAAAACCGGTATTGGTTGAACAAAATAAAAAACCGGTTTTATATCGATATAATTATTTTGTATATTATATTATTATCTTTAGTAGCATCTAACTTTGAAACAAATTTTTTTATATTACACAGACTAAGAACATAAACTCATTAATATTATAATTTTTAAAACTACATTTTTTTATAATGTTGTTGTCAGCGATTCGAAAGCACGGCGGCCGGCTACGAAGTAAGCGCAATAAAACCCCCTACGCCCCGCACAACCCCTCGTATTATTTTCGTATGCCGTGCTAACAAATCTTAAGTTTTCTGACAATTCCATGGATCAATTTTTCTAATCTTTTGTATAATGATAGAGTACATAGATATGGTCAAATAGCCACCAACTGCTGAACTCAAATTTTATATTACTCACTTACTCAGACCATAAAACTTTGAAACTGAAAACTCAAATAATTTGGAAAGCTGTTTAGATAATTTTCTAAACTTTTTGTAGTAGGTAAAAATATACAATACCAATTCATTAAAATTATTTCCAGACACTAGAATAATTTATTGAAGGCACAATTGTAATATTTAGTTTTTCAATGTTTGGCCTTATAACATAGGTTCCATGTATCCAATCTTTCTAATCTTTTGAATGATGATAGAGTATATTGTTATGGTCAAATAACCACCAACTTCTGAACTCAAATTTTATGTTACTCACTTACTCAGACCATAAAACTATGAAACTGAAAACTCAAATATTTCGGAAAGTTCTTTAGATAATTTTCTAAACTTTTTGCAGTACGTAAAAATATACAATACCAATTCACTAAAATTATTTCCTGACACTATAATAATTTATTGAAGACACAATTGTAATATTTAGTTTTTCAATGTTTGGCCTTATAACATAGGTTCCATTGTATCCAATCTTTCTAATCTTTTGAATGATGATAGAGTATATTGGTATGGTCAAATAACCACCAACTTCTGTTACTCACTTACTCAGATTTCATGTTACTCACTTACTCAGACTATAAAACTATGAAACTGAAAACTCAAATAATTCGGAAAGTTCTTTAGATAATTTTCTAAACTTTTTGTAGTACGTCAAAATATACAATACCAATTCATTAAAATTATTTCCAGACACTATAATAATTCATTGAGGACACAATTGTAATATTTAGTTTTACAATTTTTGGACATAAAACATCGATTCCATCAGTTCCATGTATCCAATCTTTCTAATAACTTAATAACTATAAGATAACATTGTCCTTAATCTCACACGACTAGAATTTTTGACTTAAATTTTATATTCACGGTGTGTCATGCAGTTTTGCAAAAACTTAAATTGTACTTAAAGCAACGGTCTAAATTTTCTAACTTTTTAATAGAAGCTCTAAATATACGTAATTAATCTCCTGTGCAAAAATAAATGACTTTAATAAAATTATAAGTTACGGTCAAAATACGACGTTCCGCTATCGGTCTACTAGGCGTAGGCCCGACCGGAAGGCTATGAAGTCTGTTGACATATAGTCGAAATAATCGTTCCTAAAAGATATTATTATGTTATGTTATGTAATGTTTAGCTTCTTGTGGATATAGCGTGATAATATTTTGTAAATTGCAATTTAATAACATTTTTCTCAACAACAACAACAATTCTGCAGCAAATTCTAGAAATACGCTGCTTACTACAATACTGCTAACCCCCCATAATTATAAATGTGATAATTTATACCCTATAAGTTGACCAAGAATATAAAAAGTATTTTTGCCGAATTTCAACTAAATCTGCCCAGTAGTTTTTGCGCCAATCAATTACATACAAACAGACAGACAAAGTTTTTTTTTTCTTCATATTCGGCTTCAGTATCGTTCCCCGAACACGTAGCATTTACTTTTTTCCAAAAATTTTCAATGTACAGTTTTTACTTCGTTACGATTTTATTATATGTATAGATCTATCCGTACATAAATAAGGATAGAATTCAAGAAAATTACAGAATGGCAAGCACGATTATGCGTAAATTATATCAAAAACTTCTCATCATACAACACGCACTGCCAGATGCTTGGTAAAAGAACTTTCTCTTTGTACTATTAGTGATGACGAACCTCATGAATTCTTCAATATTTAACTGGAAACGCAACTTGCCTTAAATTCAGAGAGAAGCAAGGCACTCCTCTGAAGCGTGGAGGGTCCTTCGATGACGAATAGCACCCGGTCAGTCGCGTCTCGTACTAGGAAGAAGGGCACCATCCAAGTCCACTGCTGCTGCACGCGACCCAAGTAGTTTCCGGGAGGTGTTAACACTTGCATCTCCTGAAGACAGTAACAGATAAGGTTCATACTTATATGAAATAGATAAACTATGTGCTGTGGTTTGGGTGCTGATTGTCGAAGATAGGTGCTTACGGGACACTCCATGACATCTTTCCGATTTCGGCGACAGCAATAACATGATAGTTGAGGGAGTAGCTGTACTGCTCTCACATGCTTTTGTAAGACTAGCATATCCAAAATCCAAATCCAAAGTGGACGTACACCATTGATGACGTTACAATTTTTAGCTGTAGGTGGTCTAGCTATAACTTAAGCTATAAGGTTCTCATAAACTCTTTAGTTCCAACTTTGATTATTATAATCAAAGAGTTCCAACCTTTTTTTTTATAATAAATTACTGTTCTACAGACGTCACGTTCTAGTAATATTTTGGAATTTGATGCAATCTGCATTGTCCTGATTTGGTAAATAAGACAAAGGCCGATTCTTGTATCAGATTAAGAGTTTTTATGAAGTCTATTGGAAGACAACGCTGTGTAACGATCACTGTTTTATTCACTTTCTAGTTCGTTGAACAACATTTATGTATATAATACGAGGGGAACTTCCTTAAATATAAAATATTTAAGGAGTTTATGGCTTGAAGTGCAAGATAATAATAAGTCTTATTGACCACTTTATCCATTATAATTATGACTAATGTGACAATAACGTCCATATTGCCGTCGATAAATACGTAAGTAACACAGTTGCGCTTTATCTCATTTAAAAGCATTAAAAAACAGCATAAAAGGAATTAGTATTTTAAAAGAGGATAAAGAGTGCAGTGAATTTGTGGTAATTTTTTTTTCTTTATTTACTGTCCAGGGCTTTAAATTGTATGCCACCTTCATCGTGACTCTCAAGTGCACCAACCTAAGGTACCAACTATTCTAAATGTGTTCCAAATTCAAAAATGTAAAAAAAAACTACAAAATGCCTCACCTTTTTGTGCACTAAAATACCCATCTCTTAATAGTACGAGATCCCGCTGCGGGATTGGTGCGCTCATCGACTTTTCGTTTAAAACCAAATTTTTATGTTTATTTATAATTAAGAGAATATATATTTACTAAGGTGCCTATCAAAATTTGGCCGCCATTATTTTTAATTAAATTATTTTTAATTGATTTTTGGTAAAAAATTTCGTTTATTTATTTTTTAAATAAAATAACGTCTACATCACGGTAATTAATATGAAGATTCTAAAAAATCACGGTTGCCGTTGCGCACCTGGCCGCACCTCTTTGCAGCCAGGTGTAAACAGGTATGATTTCGATAAATTTATACGTTTATAACCTATTTTCATTAATTATATGTCAAATTGAAGCTAATTTTTTTCTATTAATTATCATATAAGGTTGCTTAATTAAATCTGGCCGCAAATAAGGGTTGCTGGCTGTTAAAGATAAAGAGAGTTAGCGCGTAACATCATTTGTCAGACGAGGACAGCGATTGCCGGCTGTGCGACGCTTTTAAGCCATTGCGCATGCGTCGAACGTTAGTGTTCTCAACTGAACAGATGCAGCATTTTTATTCTAACATAAAAACCACGCTGTTTTGGAGTTCGTAATAAACAACGTTTTATATTTACATTGTTATTTTATTTGTGCATCTAACCGAATCTAAAGAGTTCCGACAAATGTCTACCCGAGCCGAGGCGCAGCCGAAGGCGAGGGTTGACAGTCGGAACAAGTTGCAATGACGGTTCCGTACGTGTACTGAACGACTATTTTTAATACAGTTGCGAAAAAATGAAGCAATTTAATATAAGAATTGTAAGATAATTTTTTTAATTGACTTAAATGTTTAATTAATATGTAACAGACAATTAAATACTAGAATAAAATCTAATAAAATTTTTAAATAATACTTTCACAATAAAATTTTCTTTTACTTAAGTCACCTTGGTTTAATTTTTTAATTTTTTAAATGAATATTAAATATCGACGTTCTAATTAGCAAATTATCTAACTCCATTTTAGAGAATCTTTTATTTGTACGAAAAAAACAATTACTTCAAAATTTATTATCATTTTAAAAAACCATTTAATATCATTAATATCTAATAGAGATATAATATTTAAGTTTGAATCATTCAAATAATTTGTAATTGGATTATTGCTTCATCAAAATGTTAAAAAAATCACCTTCTAAAAAATAAGGAGTTAGACAAATTGCTAACTAGACCGTCGATATATCAAATCAATATTAATTTTTTGTTGCAGTTTTTAAATTTGTCATTTTGAAAAAAATTACATATTTTTTGGAGTATTTATTATAAGTCGTCTCTATTACTCCCCGGTGGTTGAGAACACTAACGTTCGACGCATGCGCAAAAAAACATTATTATATTTTTAATGCATACGTCACCTGTAATCTACAAGGGAAGCAACAAGATGCACCAGCAAGCCTCCTCATCAACACCATGGCTTCTTGCCGAGTGTTGTCGTGTAGGTGCATGGAGAACGCTCGCCCCGCACCACAAAGACATCTTTGGGTAGAGCTGGATGCTTCACTGGCAATGAACAGCGCTTCTCCGTTTGGTACTCGCACTATGTATCGATTCTCTGACTCGATTTTTGATGTCACTAAAAAAATAGGTAATGTTTATAACAACTATTAATATGAAAATAAAATCTTAATCTAAAAGACCGTTACTAGTAAGCAACGTTCCTATAACATAGCTATAGTTATACTACAGACCAGACTATGTTGGTCACGAAACTCACGAACACAGACTTATTTATTAGGGATACTAGCTAACGCATGTCACGAATGACTTGCACGAGACGTCTTTGTTGTAAGTGCTCTTTGCTCCCACCCCCACGGTCCTGATGTCTCAGCTCCACAAGGCCCAATTAAATGGAATGACAGCATCAACATCTATAACGTCAAAATTACCTATAAATTCATTTTGGCGTGTTAAAGAGCAAAATACTATTATTTGCGAGGAATGTACCCATAGGGAAGAATTTTGTAAAACTTAATCAGATACATTGTTCTTGTAAATTATATAAAGTAGTCCTATATATTTAACTAATACTCACTACAGTAGAATTTTCTTCCGTATCGCGGAGACAGTTACAGACATATCATATCCGCCCAAAATATTTGTCGATCACACTTATGTTGTACTATGTAGGAATCGAACCCTAGGTAGGTATTACTTTTAATAAAATCAAAAACGCATCACGTTTTACTTACGATCAGAAAGTTCTACAGTTTGTTGGATCAGAAGACTGGAGACTCCGATGAGGAAGTCCAGTCCATGGACCGGGATGAATTGGCCTCGTTGGTTAGTGCTCCAGTCTAGTGTTGATACTGGCAGTTCAGCGCGAATGTTTCCTAGACAATAATTTAGTATTTTTTTTGTTGCTCTCCATTGATTTCGATCTATATGGAGAAGCTACACAACAATCTTTTTAATTAAAAATTTTTTTAGGCGCACTTACTTCTTTTGAAAGAAGACGCACTCATTCTGGACAGTGAACGAAAAATGCTGAATCGGGTAAACTCGGCTATAGTCGACTATGTGCAAACCCAAGGTGCGTTTACGGCCTTTGAGATGGTACCCCCTCAAGAGGTACCTTTAAAACATAACAGTACGAATACTGTTAAAACTAAGCTGATTGTCTGTAAGAAGGTAGTACTACCCTGAACTAACCACTAATTTGGCAGTTCATTCTAGAATTTCTCAAGCCGCCTGGCGGAGGCCTGCAACTTGGCTAAACGTACACGCAACTGTAACCGCGAGGTTCACATCATTTGTCTTCCAAAGTACGGAGACGCTCGAAATCTAATGCTGCAAATGGTCACCTATTCACAGACTGTCTTCGTTAAGCGTTGCTTAACTTTAGTAGTCAATAAGTAAGTGACACTCACTCATTATATTAAAAATCACAGCACACCACAAAAAGCAGTACCACGGCGGCCCACCACATTATGAGCACCATTTCAGGCAGGTAATTAGGTATATTTAATAAAATAAAATTAGTACCTTTTAAAATATAGATCTTTTTACTTACCAAGAGTGGGCTGAACACTAATAACTACATCGGGCCTGGTATTTGTTCCATCGTCTGAGAAAGGAATATCATTGAACTATCAATCTCCAGTGGACTTGCTGATCTTCTTATGCACATCCCAGACCAAAACTACAATACCTATGATCATACTCATCACGACTAAAATATTGAAGCGATCATCAAGAAATTTGACAAAGAGGTAGCGTGGTACTATGAGACGAGAAGAGATTTTGTATCCCAAAATTAACTTGAATCATTTAGAAATCTGAAGTTAGTTTATAATTCCGGAGACTAAATTGACCTTTTAAAAAGTAAACTCAAGCCAAAGCGACCATTATTTCCAAGAACTTTGAGCAATTTAAGGTTTTAATACTGAAACTTAGCTAGAATTATAAAAAAAAAACTTTATATTAGTTTCGCCAAAGAATATATTAATAAGTAGGTATACTATTACTACGTATCAGTCTTTGGGATCGAACCGGAAGACTTGAGTTCATCATTGATCAGTGATGAAAAATCTAAAGGTTTTCATGTAAAGGAATTTATGTAGACACTCGTATAATGTATGTACCTATTAGAGTCGTTATCTATTAGATTAACAAATATCTTATTCAACTATTTACCTTCAGTTAAACCAGGATTATCTATTCCATTAACTTCTCTATTCTGAGTTGCGTCTCCCATAATCCAAAAAGTTTTGGTCTTCGCCAAAAAATCACAATCTGTTTCACTTTTAATAGAAAGATGTTATTTGTTGTCCGTTCATCGGCAAACTGTGTTATCGTCATTTTTACTTGCTGTTATCGAGTTATCAATAAAAGATAATTCAGCATTATTATCGATGACATCGACGTGTTGTACCTCGATTGCAACATTAATTAGGTACATCGACACTAATCATGAGTCAAACACGCATTTGTGCGTTATGATTTTAATTTTGCTTTTAGATATAGGTACTTGTTGTATCATATTCATTATCAATGTTACGTATATTGAAGCGTCTTTGTTGTCTAGGAGTTTTAACCCGAGGGCAAATTAAAAATTAAAGTTTGATTGAAACAATTTTTAATGAAAACCATTTATATTCGGTGTTAGTAATTACTTGAATAAAGTGATAACATTCAAGTCGTTAAAATTAACGGTACATAACCGTACAGTATTTTTTAATAAATTACATTCATATATTCTATCTAATTCTCATCGCTGACTAACGTTTATTGTAAATGTCGAGATAAAACATTGTAAATTTTGCTGAAGGAGTTGTAAACAACGCGGTCAGGTTTATGGTACAAAGGACACGTCATTTGAAGCCAAATTTTGATCGGAAGACTTAAAGGGTCGAGTGCAATATCCACTCTGCTAAAGACACTTGGTGACGTCGGCTGCAGTCCGCTGGGAGCGGGGCGCGGTCGACAGTCAATCGTGTAAACGACATATTTTATTGTCCTAGTATAGTCTAAAGTGCCGCGCTAAACTAATGCAATTTCCGTTCTCATCTCGGGCCTGGTGGTTTGACTGTGGGGCATTCTGATAAAACAACATTGTTATGACTAGCTCTTTCCAGTTCTTTTTCCTAATTATCATTTTAATTAAGCTAACAGAAAATATAGATATAAATAAATAGGTACACATCTATGTAAAATGTACCCATATAATATGATATTTCTCAATACATTTGGAATATATTCCCATTTATAATAGTCTCATATTTTGGAATTACATATATTATACATTTAGTATTCTGATTAATTTCAATACTTACGTGGACACACTTAAATACAAATATATATAAGTAAATACTTAACAACAATAAAGTTACCATCTCAATACATTCATAAACATTTCTCCGAATATTTCACATCTAATCCTGCCCCGAGTTCCACATTAAATATCATAAATTGATCTACACTTGAAGTACAATCGCAAAAACATATCTAGCAAAAGTACATACAACGTTCAATATAATATAATAATATTCAAATTACATTTAACAATGAAAGCGTTGAATTATCGCATTAATATCTCGCTAGCTGACATAACTATTGAGATCAAGTTTGTGTGAACCTTAACTCTATCTATCCCTACGGGTCTATGGCTGGTTAGACTCGTACGAATACAATAACAAAGTTTTAACTAGGTAATACTAATGGTGAAAATGATATTATACCTTTAGGTGACGACTTAAAAAAAAAGTACAATTATAGATGATCGGATCACGAAATAGCTCACAGAGAGATGTGTAAAATACCCCAAGTACATTAAATGTAACATGAGGCTGTAGTAATTCTCGTCTTTAGTAATGGTCGCGTGTTGATGTCGGTGATCTATCGCTGGAAGGCTCGTTGCCAGCCGAGATTGAGCTTGAGCGTGGCGGGCAAGCAGGGGCTCGCCTCGCACTCTCCGTCGAGCTCGTCAGATAGGTTGTCATGCAGCTCCCGGAGAGCCATAAGAGCAGAGCGAGCAGCTCGCTGGCAACTCATGTCTCCTTCGCAGGTAGTGTCCGCTTCAGAAAGGAATACTAAATCGCAAGTCGTGGGTGGAGCTTCTCCCTATAATAAAATAATTCATTAATCAAATTATTGTTAATCAAGCGATTATAAGCCAAGTCAAAAGTCACAGGTTCGAATTCGAAATAGATTTTATATGATAAATGTTTCTTACGCAAAGATAGCAGATCTGATGCAAGCTACAAAGCGGGAGGAACAGTTGCCCGCGATCGCCAGCCAGCAGGTCTACTCCTCGACAACGTTGCACAATCTTCGCCAGAACCGGACACGCGCCGGACGCACCCACTGCAAAATAAACATTACTCTAGCTAGATTATTAAAGTCTTATTTTTTAATGCAAAATATTTAAGTGATTGATACAGGTAGTAAAAACTTTTAGCCCTTAGCCCGAGTCATAGTGGCCGGAGAAAAGATGTAATTACAAAAAAACTTTCAAAAATTTGTAATTTTGTTAAAACTGACTAAATTATAACTGTCCTGTCCACTTTTATGTTAATTAACTTTCAATAATCTCTAAGATTTATTTTTTTATTGTAATGTTCTAATTTAATTTTGATTAAATTATTTTAAATCATCGTTTATAAGAAAGGGAGATAGTTACCATGCATCTTTGCAACTGTGGTTCTACTTCCTAAAATATTATGCTTTATTAAGTATGCAAGTAAATATAATATTATATATTTTCCATTACCTGTAGCCATCACGGGAATACGGTGTCTTCCGCTGCCACCCATATAACCTTCAGAATATTGTTCTTCAGTTTTTCCATTTAGATAGTGACCAGCGCCTTGTTCATCTTCAAAGTCATTATTTCTTTCATCTTTTTCATATCCTGGAAGGTCATTGCTCAAAATCTCAACTTTCTCTTTCTTAACGGCTACTCGTTTAGCTTTTGTTTCATCAGTAGGAATCGGAGAAGGAGCTGCGCTTGACTTAGTTTTTTGTATTTGCAGACTGTGTTTGAACTCTTTTAATGCCTTTCTCATTTTTTCTAAACTATATGCAGCAGCTAGTCGTGATAGTAATTTTTCTTTCATCTCCTGCTCCTCTTTCGAATCAAGGTCTTCTACGTTTGAGTAATGTAGCGCTTCGTCTACAATCAAGCCCTCCATATTTCTAAGTTTTTTGTCAATATTGTCCAGTTTTGAATTGTCATTGTCAGTGGCAGTATTTCTCTTGTCTTGATTCTGGACTGCAAGATGAGCTCTATCTATTTGGATTTCCGTTTCTTCGTTTGGTTTCGCTTCAACATAGTTTCGTTTTACATTATTGTGTTTCTTAAATGAATTCAAAGGGTAAATAACTTCTTTGTTAAAAGTATCAAAATACTGTCTCCTCAGTCTATCCTCAGTTAAGTCGTTTACGAACGCTATCTGTTTATTTTTGCGTTTATCGATTCCGAAATAATCAGACCAATCAATGGACTTCTTTTTGATATGAATTGGTTTGTTTTTATCATTATGGCTATGTTCATGAGCGTGTTCATGCGTATGATCATGTGCATGATCATGTTCTATTTCTTTGCCAGTAACTCCAGGATGATGAATGTTGTGACCGTGATGTTCGTGGCTGTCATCGTCATGCACTGCTGAATTATTGTGTTCATGGGTATTATTCTGAATCGTTAGCAGTGGCGGTTTTATGTCGTGCTCAAGGACATGCTCGTGCTCATGACCATGCTGGTGCTCATGTTCTTCGTGATCAGTGTTCCGTTTTACAGGTGATTTGATTATTTCGATTTCAGAATCACCAAATATTTTTGATAGATCTTTTATAATCTTTGGATCAGTACCCGCGCTGCTTCGAAATGATTTTGCCGTATCGCGCTTATTCTGACTTTGAGCAAACATTTTATTTTGTGTATTAAAGTTATATGATCCACTGCTGCGTTTGGTTACAGGAAAACGTTTTTCAACCGCATCATACGTATATTGATCTTCATCCGCTAGATCGGACAAGCTATCGTCATCTAATGGTTGAAAAGCAATAGCGTATTCCTCACGAAGTTCGTCTTTATCATCATCAGATACATCGTAGCCATTGTAGTTAGGATCGACTGGCCCTGGTCCACCCTTCCTCCCTTCGTAATCGAATAAAATTGGTCGATCAGAATCGGGTTCAGAACTTCGTTTCCTTTTGAAAGCGATAGGTCCCCAATTATCCGGGTATCGCTTCTTAACAACTTTCTCTTTGTAAAGTTTCACTACACCTTGAGGGGCGCTTTCGATATTGTTAGCGTGTTCTTTGTTATATTTATACTTAGACCAAAGTTGTCCTAATAATAACGCATACTCCTCATCGTTATCGGGTCCATCTACCATTTCTTTTTTTTCTTCACCTTCATTTTTCTCCATAAACAAATCTCGTAGCCTATCATTGTCAGAGTGGTGGCTTCTTTCACGGAAAGCTGATTCTTTCTTAGCAGCTGAGTTGCCACTGTTCTTTTTCTTTATTAATTTGTATTCGTATGCGTCAGGAGGTCTGTCATTTTCATCTAATAATTTAACGAAGTACTTTGGAGCTGGTTCTTCTTCAATATCTTCAACATCAACAGCGTAGTCGGGTTCTGAAAATAGAGGAAAAAAGTAGTCTGATTGATTTGAGGAAATTAAGTTTATACATTTTAATATTTTTTTCAAGGAGTAACCCTATTTATTAGAAGTGGGTGAAAAATATAAATAGTTACCTGGATATCCTTGAGGCGGTACAAACTCGTAGAGTGCATCATAATCAGGCTGCGGCAGGATCGGTCCGTGCATGCGCCCACGCTGACGGCGTTGCAGTGCTTCAAGCGCGCCGCGCAGAGATGACCCACCGCGATCGGCGTCCGCGCTTATTAGCACGCACGCCGCTAGTAGAAGCCATGTTAGGCCCATTGCTAATCAGGGCTTCTGGAAATAATGAACAGTTTGTCTCATTTTAATTAGAGATTGGTTTCCTAAGTTTCTTTCTACCTAAATTTTTAAATAATTCTTTCAACCCGAGGCTAAATTAAATGAAAGCAAAGTGGAAACTAAATGGATTGTTAAGGTTTATACTCGTACTTAATAATCCCAGACTTAAAGCTTATTTAAAGTAAGAAGTTTAAATATCTCGGGCAACTAAATGATTTAATTGAAAAACCGATGTCTGAGAATTTCATTATATTTGCTAACAACTGTTTCATTCTTGTAACGCGAACGAATAGAATAAAGTTATAAATTTTAGCATTGGTTAGAATATGGCGTATGGCATAACCAGCAGTGATAGTAAGCCTAAATTTAGTATGTATAACATACTAAATTACCACTATACTACCAGTATACCGGTCTTACGTGTTGTTTACGAAGCAAATTTGCTTCATGGTGTTGTTAACCACATATTAAAGGGAGAGCTACTCCATGGGCGCGTATATGCGGCGTTTTAACACATTTCGTTTGTAAAACACTTGACGATAATGTCGCGTGGCGTGTGGTGACGGCCTCATATAGTTAATATTTAATTTTCTGGCACGACGAGAATGTAGGTACTATCGTCAGTAGAGAATTGGAGATGGTCCTACAA
The DNA here is from genome assembly GCA_936450705.2 of Protodeltote pygarga. Taxonomy (NCBI): domain Eukaryota; kingdom Metazoa; phylum Arthropoda; class Insecta; order Lepidoptera; family Noctuidae; genus Protodeltote; species Protodeltote pygarga. The sequence continues at coordinate 3,488,874 of OW388249.2, read as the reverse complement.
GTGATTATTATTTACATAAGAATGTAGTCGAACAGTGGTTTGTTAGCTCTTGACGCTTCAATAGGCATGTTGACTAGTTATACGTTTTAAAATTATTATATAAATTAAAAAAAATAGATTCAGTGACAAAATAATTTAAATATTCCACGGTCTCATTCTTTTGAAAGAGAGCCCGTGAATTTAAAGAGATACAAATCATACTTATAATATGTCTCTTTGCTGGTTTCAGCTACGGCGATTTGGCTTCTAATTTGTAAGAGCTAGGATGTGGACGTCATCTTACCATAGATACCGCTAAACAAGTCATAGATCTACATAGACATAGTATCCAAGATACTGCGGTTATACAAAGAAATCTGTGGGTTTAATATATGCGAAATATTCGCAATATCCTGGCTGGCTGGACACGTGTAGGAATCCGAGGGCGTATTGCCGGTAATATTAAAATACGGCACCAATAAACGTTTTATTAGAGGAGGTGGGACCGTAATATTGAACTGATCGTTTCATTGCTGACCAATGCATGTTGGGAGAAAATTTAGTTACCCGGAGGTTAAATTAGGTTTCAACTTTCTACCTAATATTCCCAATTTATATGTAAGTTATTTATTTACCCATATTTGGTTTTTAACCGACGTGTTTGTGTTTTTTCTGTTTGTCATTCTAATGAAATGACTCTTGAGACCATAGTTTCAAGAACAGTTAGAAGTATCAAACTGAATTACTGATCATCATCATCAACATCTACCCAGCGCCGGCGTTAGGGCTGAGACTCTGGACAAAAATATTTTGGCGCCCACATACCAGTGTTGCTGGCGAAGCACACGAGTATTGAGGGTATGGAGCTCGGGGAACAGGAGACTTACGTGGAAATGGCATAAAATTACACAGTTTTGAAACATTCTCGTTTCAATCAAACTAAAACAAAAGGAAAAAAATATGAGAAGAAAATAAACGTGCTTCATCTTGGATAAATAATTTTGATATTTTTTCCAGAGGCTTGACTTTTCATTTCATTCCAATTCTGGCGTACGGTTAAACTGTTTACTTGAAACAATACATTTTTTATCAGCGTATTATTCTACTGAAGTTTTCGCCGACCTTTCTTTTCGAATTAGGAAAGTTACTACTTTTACGAAAATCGCCTTTGTTTCTATAAAACTCGACGTAGACTCATGTCTCTAGAGAATTTGTGGAACAATGTTCATCCATTACCAAAATAATGGCGGATTTATTTTTTAAATATCAATCACGCTACTAAAACTAAAGTTATTCTTCAATATCCTTTACTAAAATATTTATTTTTACCGACTTCATATAATTATAAAGTTTGCAATTCGTCTATTTTTTAAGTATCAATATTCGGCACTTTGCACTCGGCAGCCCCCGATAATTAATTTTTCCGAGGCGGGAGAAAAACTGAAAAATGCCGCCTTCGCCTGCCAATATTCTTACGTTCGTCATCATCATAATTCCAGATGCCCACTGATGGACATAGGCCTTCCGCAAAGAACACCTCAATACCCGCGCTGTTTATATATGCTGAGTAGTATAGTTTGCCAAGCTGGCTTGATATTCGGGCATAACTCCGACATGTATTAGACTGATTTGGATTATTTTTTGCTAGAAAGGGTTTTCTGATCACATTTAAATTCGATGAAGATCTGAAGAAGATCTTTAGAGATCAACAATGGGATCCTCATCAGACAGCACAACCCCGTAACTATTTTCATTTCGACCTTCGTTTACAAATATGTGTTTTTGTTTATAAAAGTGAGGGGAAATCCTCTTCAAGAGGGTCTTTTTGGTGGACTAGGACCTCTATTAATAGCACGTGTGCGTGAAGTGTGTGTTCGTGTGTGTAAAGCTATAAAATTTCTGCCAATATGTGCAGAACGACGGGTCTATAAGAACCCTTTTAATGGAGCTATTAAATGTTTGAAGTAATTTCTAAGATAACTAAATTCTCAGATACTACGCCATAAATCGTTTGTAATGAAGCAAAGACCTGATATGAGCTTATAGTTATTTTTCTCCCATCGCGGTGAGATAAAAGTCCGTAGCACTCAAGTTTTTTATAGCTTTAAGGAGTCCTTAAGATCATTAAGTAGCGTAAGTCCTTAAGATCATTAAGTAGCGGGTGCAATGTAAAACATGTTTTAGAATTTAATATATTAAAAAGTATTATATGTATGTTTTTTTTACGTTTTATGCACATACTTAGCTTATTAAATAAAATTATTTAATAAGAAACTCGCAAAAACAAGTGACTCGGAACTATATTCGTAATTTCAACTGAAGCGTGCTTAGCGTAGCTTAGGTGGTACGCCAGGGAACACGGGTTCTAGTCCCGCCCGAGTCAGTTGTTTTTGCGAGTTTCTTATTAAATAATTTCATATTTAAAAAAGATTCATTCAGACGACATCTCTATCTTTTATTATCAACAGATATAATCGAGGGTTGAACGCTGTAGAAGAACGTCGGGAATTTCTAATAAGGACATTGCCTAAGTCCTCAACGCGATATGAAAGTTGTCCGGAATATTTCATAGAGTACGTGATATATTGCGACTTATTTTTACTGTCTTTGTGACCTTTCCATTTAATTGAAAAGTTAAAATTCTAGGCTAAATTTCTCAAAAAGGTCTTGAATAAGGTAAAGAAAACTCTATTTGACAGTATTATGGCTATTTAGGCTTCTAACGAATGTTTTTGTACTTATCTGATCTTGTAGAGAATATTATAAATGAAAACATTTTATATGCATGGGAAAATTTTAGATATAAATATGTAAGACCTAAATATAATTTATCCTGTCATAGCAGCTATATTTTCTAAATACATGAGTTATTAGCATGTTATTGGACTGGGCGCTTTGGATTTGAATGCAAATAGCTATGGGTCTATTAGGTACTATGTAGTCTTCTATGTAGTAATAATAATATAATTGACTGATAAACCGTTATTCTGAAAAAATGTGTTCACACAATATCTTTCTTATAAAGTTTTTTATTCTTGCCAAGAGTTCAGTAAAGTGACGAACGGAATAACAAGGGTTGTCATTTATATTATTAAATTTTTGTAAAATTTGTCGTCATAATTTCGTCGTGATTTTCATCGAAATATTTTCTCAGCGTGCGTAACGAATTTGTGTAATAAAAAAAAAAGAAACTGTGTAATATTATAAATATTTAGGCACCTACGTCATTTATTCGTTAAAATATATGGGTGTACTGCATAAATGAGATTCAAATAAATGAATAAAAAAATATTCCGGTGAAAGTTATGAACTCTTAATTAAGTTTCAGTAAGTCCAGTTCGGTTACAGTAAAAATGGTTTCAATTAAATATTGACACCATTGATTCAATGCGTTGACACTTTCACAAGAAACCGTATGTCAAAAAACCTGGTAAAAAAAAGAAAAAATGTAATTTACTTGTTTCTTTCTTGCCTGTATTTAAATATTTTGTATCATATTATAGCGGGACGTGCCTTCTTTTATGCAGAATAAGAATTCTTAGAATAAGGGAGGACGATAGCTGCTGTAGTACACGTAGACGATCAACGTCGGAATATTTCACAAACTTAGGTAAAGTTTCAGTATTTTATCTGTCACGTGAGGGTGATAAATATGTGAAGCCGCTATGGATACCTATGTAAGTACCTTGTGCTATGTAATACTCGTAGATGAGACCTCTAAAAATTAAACATTTAAAAACACGTGATGTTTACAATATATGTTTTCAGAGTACAAAGTTCTTTTTTCTATTTCTAAATGAAATGAAAAGCTAATCCTTCGAAGAGGTCTTTGTTCAGCAGTAGACTGTGGTTGGCTGGGTTGATTTATTTATTGATAATAATAATTTATTTTAATCAGCATAATTTACACATAAAATTAATTAAAATTGCTGACTGATTTTTTAAAAAAGTATCTACGAAATTTTGTAGAACTATCGTATTAATTAATTATCGTATATAATATATGTATAATATTTTGTATTATTTTGTACATAATAATAATATATGCCATGTTTTTTTATGTTGTTTGAGTTTGAGCTTTCTTCTACCAATTTTCCACTATACAATCTGAATCTAAAACTGCCTTTTTCATGTTTTTATTCCTAAAGAACCTAATTTATTTGTGCCCACAATATACACACAATTTTGCGACAAAAGACCAATATTTTTTTAATGAATAAAAAGTTTGTTCAATTGTTTTCTCGTTTAGCAGTTAGTAATTGGATTTTTATCATAAATGTGTACCTCTGGGCATAGCACAGTTGAACAGGTTGTTACTAAGGACTTTTATTTCTACCAAACCATTGTGGTATTTATTTTGTATCTTTTTCATGAAATAAGTATCTATGTAGTATAGTACCTACTTAGTATAAGTACCTATCTATTTTATTTATTACTAAAGCATCAATATTTAGACTGTTTAAAATTATTTAAGTTTACGAATACATTCATACATTTTAGATTCTAAAACAATAGAGTACCTATGTAAGTAGGTACTTTACATAATAAAATCATGGTGAGAAGTACAATTTGATTTAAAAAAACTCATCAATCTTTCATCGTCATCATCATCATCATTTCAGCCGGAAGACGACTGGGTATATACCTAACTACCTCCTCCAAAGATTTCGAAAGTATCAAAAGCAAAGTTATGTAACAAATAAAAAATATAAATTGAAACGTGATATTATATTCTGAAGTTGGTTTCGGCAAAATATTTCGTTTGTTTCAGCAAAATACAGACTAGTAAGTAAAAGATACCCGCAAAATGTAACTTTATAATATTGAAGTTGAGTCATGAATTTTCCGCTTTTATTTGCAGGGTTTTCAAGAGAAAATTTAAATTTTCAAAATACTGGCTTGAATTACGCGGTGTTTCCGATTAAATAAAATTCGATTTCCGTTCAATAAGATTAACGATAAGCTCAACGTTGAATTTTAGAAACAATAAGTTTTTCGTGTTGACTTGTGTAATATATGTATACAATGTACAGTCAGCAAAGGAGTTAACGCTATAGAAAACGAAAGAAATGTATAGGATGACATTACCTTTATAGTTATGTCACGTGATATATCGATCGAAGGAATGTCATCCTATACATTTCTTTCGTTTTCTATTCGTTAGCGATTTTAGATAGTCAACTTGGCTAAGCCCCGGGGCGCTAGTTAAGGATGAAGTTTACATGTGTTTGTGTCAAATTATTTAGTTTTGTATACACAGGTGTACTATATATTTCCTCACTTTCTCAATCTGATGGGACGGCAATCCGACAAGACTGGAAAGAGATCAGGCACAGCAACAGCATTACTTGTTTTCCGAGGCACGGAGCTAGTGATAATTAATTAATAATACGCACAAAACTCACGAAAACAACAACTTCTTACCATTTGAAATTTATTGTATAATATCTTCATCTTTACCTCTACACAATACTATACAATAAACGCATTTGATTTGATTTGAAAAGTCAGAGGTGGCCTGGTATTCGAATCTGAGACCTCTGACTCGCCAGTCAACGGTCATACTACTAGGATATCACGGCTAAAATGTTTTAATGTTTTGAATACGTAATTGATAAAGTAGCTTGTCATGGTAATTCGAAATGACTACCTACTGAGAATCTCTATCTATCACAAGTTCCACGAAGCGCGCTCACACCTTTCAAGGGTTTGCTGACATGATATCGTCATTACACTCTTAGGTGCTTATCATTACATAGTATTACTCCTCTTAGTATAATATAGCAGAATGTACACGGCTCGTTTCTAACTAATCTAACTGTAATTTTATTGACCTACATTCGATGCAAATAAAATCACAGCGTCACATTGTAGGTACTCACAAATCCTCTCACACACAGTTCACCCCCCTTACACACACATAACTCACAGTCACACAAACAACTACCTACCCACACACAACTAACTTCCACACGCATAACATGACACAAATAATATTTGTAATTTATTTTAATTTTTTAATATCTGCGTATTGCTTCAAATTATATTATAGTTAGACCACTGTCTCAGGACTGACGCTAATGGATGCGACACAGTTTTCCTAACTAATGCAGCTATTAACGAACAAAGTTTCTATATACTTGTTGATTTCATGTTCCAGTAATTAATTAAAATTCACAAAAAATTAATTTGGACTGATTGAGTTAACATTTCACAGTCATCTACTCCTTAACTTGTCATTCTTCAATACTTACTGGACGCATAAGAACTGCTTGGTAACAGTCGAGTCGGGTAACATAGGTATATCTATCGTCTGACCTCTGAAACATTCAGAGCCAAGGTTGCTTGATGTTATCAGCTAGACTCCACTGCGACCCACTTTAAGAAGCTTACAGGAAGATAGCGATCGATTCTTAAATGAGGACGAGTAACTTGAAAGAGAAAATCCTATTGACAAACTTATTCATAGGAGCTTTAAGACCAAACTCGTGGGCGAATGCTACCTCTTAAGGATATATTTTTTTTAAAACATTAACATTTTCTTAGTAATTCTCGTGTCTCGTCACATTTCAAAATTAAAATATCTATACTACATAAAATAAACCCCTATTTCTCCGGATGGTTATCGCATCACGCTTGATCGGCTAGACTAATTTAATTAACTTTTTTTTGTTGTGTTTATTATTGTCAGAAGAAGGTTCTTATGAAAAATAAGCTGAGTTGAACATTCTAGCGCTGAATAAGTTGAGCTGAACATTACAAACAAACATTAGGGGTAGGGTAAGGTAGGGTATAGGTAGGTGTAGAGTAGAGTAAGGTAGGGTTAGGTAGGTGTAGGTGTAGAGTAGGGTAGGGGAAGGGTATGGTAGGATAGGGGTAAGGTAGGGTAGGGGTAAGGTAGGGTAGGGGTAGGGTATAGTAGGGTAGGGTAGGGTAGGGGTAGAGTAGGGTAGGGTAGAATAGGATAAGGTAGGGTAGAATAGGATAGGGTAGGGTAAGGTAGGCGTAGAGGTAGCATAACCACGCGTATAAAGTCGCGTCGCGGTCAGCTATTATTTTTATAATATTTCTACATGCTACGACAGGGGAACAGTAATTAGCAAAATAATTGATTCCATTATTAACTTTCAATGACGGGTAATGACATGCTTAATTTAATGCCAATATTTTAAAAGAATGAGCCTTTACAATAATAATTAGAGACACATAAAATCATTTAATTACAATAAAGTTCTCAAAAAGATTTCCTTTTTTCTGAAACGTTATTACTTAAAGTAAAATGTTTGCCACTATTACCTTTATTAAGACAAAGGGCCACGCGTTTGTATTCATGTTACGAATAATTATAATTAGTAGGTACGCTAGCTTTTATTTTATAAAGCTTTAAGCAGACCAACAAGGTCTAGAGGGGATGGTATATCGAACGATTAGATTACGAAAAATAGTTATAGATAGGTACTATAGAATATATAGAGAAATTGTAATCATATTGTCAAATTTTATTACCTACCCGTGTTTTTAATTTTACCCAATCGCAGCACCCTGGTAGGTACTAGGTCTATTGTGAATAAAGACCATCCGCGGATCCACTCATGCATACACAAAAAGTTTCAACAAAATCGGTCCAGCAGCTTTGGAGTTACATGGCGTGACCAAGGGAAACATGGATTAATTTTTATTTTCATAAAAATTGTAGAACTGCGTCGTATTTTTTACAAAAACTAAAGTGAGTTATATTTTTCCGTAAAAATCTTAATTTTATAAAGCTGTCGTTTCTATTTTGTGGGAATATATACCTATGTAAACATGAGATTTCGAAAAGGATTATTTAAATAAAGATAAATCATAATAATGAAATCTCATATTGCGTGTTGCAGAATTGCGTGATTTTTTAAAAAGAAAAGCGAGTTATATTTTTTCGTAGACGTCTTTGTATGAGACAGTCGTAAATATTTTTTGGGCAACGTGTCAGTGTGAAAAACGTCTGCGTGTTCAATTAATTTTACCAAAACCCGTATTTGTCTGCTGCAGCTGATACCTTGGGCTTTTGCCAAAGGGTTGGTCGTGACGATAGCAATGTCTACAAACTTAATGGAGTATTTCTACAAAAAATAAAGTGTGTTTTCAAGTACTGATGTGTTACGAGTCTTTTTGTCAAGAAAATTATATTATATCTAGATGATATGACTTTTGAAGTTTATCAAATTATAAATATTTAATAAGAAATTTGAAAAAACTTCTTAACTTCTTTCTTCTTTATCAAATTAATTATTTTTTGTGGTCTAATAATTTAACGAAAATATTTGAATCATTGAAAACTAAAGTAATTTAACTTTAAAAAACTTGCATTTTTTTTTTTAAAAAGAAAAAACCTTTTAGTCCCTACACTGAACAAATAATTCTAGATGGTCCCTAGTCATAAAAATTTTGGGAAGCACTGAGTAATAAGAACCAAGAAAACTATGGGAGATCATAGGTACTAGCTTTGATACTTTAAAATATCCTACTACCCTTTTAACTTTCACAGTTGTTTGTTGGTTGTTCAAAAATGCGTAAACCGTTAAATAAATTTGGATAAAACTTAGCACACTGATAGATTAGTCCTGAATATAGGCATTTAATCCTGATTCGTTCTGCACGCGAGCGAAATTGCGGGCAGCTAGAGGAAAGTAAAAAGCGCTATAAAAATGTAAATTAATGAACCTATGTCGGTTTAAAACCAACCACACAAGTAAAAAAAATAAACATCCAAACTAAAAGTAAATAAAATAAGCTCTTTGGGCAAATATACTAATTAAAATAAAGTCGACAAAGACAATTATGCGTTAGTTAAATTTATACTCGTGTTAAGTACTTTAAGTATCTTTTGATAGAGGTAGCCTTGAAGTGACAGCTGCAATAGCAATCATCCAATTTGCCCAAAACCGGGGCGCAATGATCCCAGCATAAATAAAAATGACAACGACAATTATTTCTCGTTTTAATAATACGCAACCATAAATTGTCACCGAAAAATAAATCAACATCTGCTTTAATTAACAATTACCTGGCTGCCACAATTTGATCTGACCTGATTAATTACCTTTTTTATAGCCCCATAAACGTCGAGCACACAAAATAATCCATCATGGCGTTACCAACAGAGAGATCAATGGTACACGAAAACATTTTGGGAAAACAGCTGAAAAATAACTGTTGATATTTACTATCTACTTACCTTAGAACATTTATCTCGATTGTACACAACAAAACACTGGAGAAAGTTGTGGAAAGCGTTCGTACACTTCGGTGCTTGGAAAACAACTGGGATAATGTTGGGCAACTTGCGCGCTACTTGGTGCGCAGAAGGATAGAGGCAGTTGAGGCTTCGAGAAGGACTGCCGGCTGCGGAACCTGACTTATGAATGATATAGCCTGCGAAAGGTATCTTGTGTTGTCCGGGGCGCAGCGGGGACGCGCGGGGGAGGGTTATATAACGCGCCCGATCGATAGTAGGGGCGGGCGCTATGGCTCGCATAGGGCGCGAGCACATTGGTTTTTCCCTTTTTATCAGCAAACTATGCATCGGCGGTTAATCCTTTTTGTTCTATTGCGGCGCGCTCTACACCCATCAGTTTCGCATAACACGCTTTGTTAGTTGCAGCATTTGCAGCGTAAGTTGAGACTTTTATTTGTTGGACTGGAATTGTAGAAAAGCTATATTACACAGTCTACTAAAGAATTTGTGATGATAAAAATTCATAGTAGCATACGACACTGCTTTGAGAGTAGTAGAATAGATATTCAGCTTCATTTGTTTATTCAGAACAGTGATCTCGTATAGGTACCTAAGCAACCGGTGCTAAGCTGTCGATAACACTCTATGATAAAACCTACGATTAATATGCTATCTCTAAATTCCAGAGATGCTTTTGATATGACGTTATTGCTTTACATGTAGAGATGCCTATATATCTATAAGCATGTCATCATCTGCTTTTTATTTAACTTCTTTAACCATTGATATACAAAAATCTGTAAATTAATTGGCCGTGACAGGCAGACGGAGATGACGAAAGTGTAACGGTTCCTGGTAAAGCAGTTTCCGATCTATTTAACTAATAAGAGAACGACAGTACCCCACGTATCCCTCTCAAACAGTTGCTGTCAAAACCAATGTATCCTTTATGAACGAGCTCTAACAATAGGTGATAAGGTTTCCATTCTTTGGGCGACTCGCTTTATAGGTACCAGGTGCCCAAAGGACCTGTTTCATGCAATCACAATGATTTTTATTACAACTTAAATGTCACTTAAAGATCAACAACATATTAATTGTAAGGTTTGTAAGTGTTATATTTTTGTAAAACGCCATAGAGAAGAACTGGAAAATGACTGTAATAATTCTCTAGTTAGTACTACGTAATAATACTATTGTAATTAATAACAATAATATTTTCACAATAGTAGGTAACCACCGTAGGTAACACCAGCCCATCTGTCGAAGGAAACTCTTGACAAAACATAATGGGAAAAACGATGAGCTTTTCAGTAATGAAAGGTATTACCCTTTTTTATTGATACTGAGCATATAAAAGTTTCCTTTTTCAGCGGCGGGTCAAAGGACCAAAGGTCACCAAAATAAATGAACAAAAACTCCATTATTTTTAAACATTTTGGTTAGAAGGCTTAGAAAGGCTGTTGATTAATGCCTTTTTATATCACATTTTTATTAATTTGCTTCCTCGAGTTTCCGATGAGTTTGGAATATAGCTCAGAAGTGAATTACAATGTAATTTTAATTCATTTTCTTGTCAGCCTGCCTATTTGTTTAATTATAAAAACGTGGTAAATTAAAATACAATAAAATAATTTAATAAGAAATTTGAAAAAACATGTAAAAGAAAATCACAAAAATATTAAAATACAATAATCTCAATCATCGTAAAATTAATATTCATATTAAATTTGTTACGAGTTTTGGTGGTTGTCTAAATGGAGCTTTTAAAAAATGATCAAGGTTGCGTTATTGCGAATGAGAGAATTGAAAAGTGGTTGATTTATTACTTTTATTTCATCTCTTAAATTATTTTTGTGATTAATATTTACGAATTCCAAAAGGGAAAGCAATTAATTAAATGTCAAAGAATCAAATATAAGTAGAAGTTACTGTGAGCTGCAGTAATCAGCCCTGACTTGTGACTTGCGGCTGACATTTATTTTGTCTAACGAATTTCATTAATTTGTAATCTTTTTATTTACGATATATTTTTTACGTTAGACTGCACACTATCATGCTACTTTTTCGACTCTATGGCCTGAAATAGAGTCTGTAAGAGTGCTTACAGTTAGGGGAAATATATTATTGGATTTTCCTGATAAAAGTTTCTCAGTAGGTAGACTTGTTATTTTTGATTAAGAACATTAGTCAAACAGTGAGGTATGCTTACTTCTCGAAAAAGTTTTAAGTAGATGCTCATAAGTTTTTTATTTACAAAACTTTTTGACTTGTACCTACTACGACCAGTGGCGGAGGCTCCATACAACTCGATTCCTACCGGCTTCCTAAAAATATCTACTGACTGTCCCATTGGTTTTTCTTCGCATTGGCTCTGGCTTACCTCTAAAAAACTCCCTACCTTAAAAATTCTACCTCCGCCAGTTGTAACGTGGTGTTAATTTCTACTACAATTTGAATTTTCGCGCTCATTGTGAAGCTACCATGAAGTTGTTGTCATTGGTGCATTTCAGATTGGTCGATTTTGGATTTCCAAAATATTAAATTCTAAAATATATTTTTATTGATAAATAGCAAAGTTCGTTATTTACAAAGTTTTAACAACGATATATAATACATAAAACACTTATTTCGTGGTAAATAAATATTTCAAAAACCATGTGCCGGTTAAATCTGCCAATCATACATCATTTTTTATGATTGGAGGCGAAACCACCAATCGTATCGTTTGACAGTTCAAATTGTTGTCGATGGTAATATTTATACTTCAAATGGTAGGATTGGTAGTTATCTTGGAGTCAATTGTTTCGTTAGAATTTCATGTTAGTTTATTATAATAAGCTACATTTTTCATGGAAACATAATTTTCTTTTCCAAAGGTTATTTTTAACAATTTTCCATACCAGGGATTTTATTTAATCGTAAATAAACGTTTCGATAGTTTTAAGCTGTCAAAAATGTTGGTAGGTTTTGTAGTCTGTGATCTGACATTCTTTTTAATTGGATCCGCCAAGCTGCTCGTACGCAATTTGGAATTTTGGATTGGAACGGAGAAAATCTGTTGAAATGGATATATTTTAAGGTCCAAAGAAGGAACCTGGATTGTATTTCAATGTCGTGAAGGAATCTTCCGACTTATTTTATATTATGTCATAGAAAACTTCATATATGGTAAGTTCATTGCTTGTGCTGTATTTCTTCGGTTTGAGCTATTTCATTCTTTCTTTGTTCTTACTGGAAGTTTTTCTGCAAATTTCAGGCCGCTGTGCATATTACTAATACAACATGAGGTCAATCGCTTGATGACTTAAAATAATATACCAGAAAAATATAATTTCATGGATGTCGTCCACGTGACAATAAAAGCATGATAAAAGGCAAGCTTATAATGGTGTAAGGAATCACTCTCTGCTTCTACAGCTCCTGCTTGAGGTTGGATGCACATTTCATTATTAATTTCGTATTAAACTCAAAATTTCACCTACATGTATTAGGTTGGTGGTATACATTTAGGGATGGTGTACATTTGGTACTTACCTATGGTATAAAATCTTAGGTAAACATTTAAGATAATAATGTAGTATAGGACTACATGGTTTTCCCATGTTTCAATTATAAATATTAGATGTTCATGTGGTGTGAATAAACGGTGAGTTCGTAGGACATATTTTTTATGTGTAATTAGTCACTTCTTAGTACTATTACGATGCCAAGAACGAATTGTTAAGAATACTGTGTGTTAATTTAAAGTATACATTGTACTGGCATCGGAATCTGTTTCTATGTCTGAATAACTCACTCCGAACCTCCTTTACCGTTGAGTTAGAATAATGTAAAGTTTAGAAGTAGGACTTTGTCTACTGTTAACATAATATTATATAAACATTTTAAGGTAGCCTAGTGTGTGTAACAATATACCGATCAACATTAAAATGTAAACTTGTATTTTAACAATATACCATCAATATACTATAACAGTTATTATTATTTCTCCCTAACACACCTAGGTCTCTCTCTTCCTCTCATCTTATTTTTGTGACTTGGGAAGCCTGCCGTTACCGGGGCGAGCAGGAACCCAACGTTACAAATGGCGCCCAAATATTTATTATATCACACCATAGTTGTTATCAAGTATACCACCAATCTATCTACTTTATAACTTTTCAATGAGTAAAACTAAGTTTTATTATTTATAATCTGTTTGAAGTATGTTTTGCTCAATTTTATAATTGTAAGCTTTGCTTATTATAAATAAGGTCTTATATTATAATTAAGGTCTGTATTCATTTAGTTTGATATACTGTAGGTGATCAACATAGTTGTGTGTTTTGATACTATAAGTTTAATATTAAAGCAATTATTTTTATGTTAGTGGCTCACTGTCAGTGATTGCTATATTTACATATTTAGGTATTGTGTACTACAAAGTCACTAATTTAATTTATTGAGTTTAATTGTAAGTGTACCACCAATCAAATGGATAGACCTATTCAATTTCATTCTCTCCTTAAGGATGAGTTAGCTTATGAGGTTTCCATTCGTTCAGTAACTCCTGCTAACACAGTCAAACAATTGAAAGAACAATTAAGAAACTTATTAGTTGAATGTCCATCAGAAGCAATTTGTGAGACTGATATACCAGCTTCATCCGAGTTAAAAATTATCTCTGAGAAATTGGAATTGTTAAAAGGTTTGGTTGACACTTTTACTCAGGTTCCTGAAGATAGGTACGCTGCAACCCGTGCACTTGCTTTGGGTAACCATATATATCATAGATTATTAAGGGTTAATGCATATGATCCTGCGGATTTACTTGTAAAAAAGGATTTAAGGTCTTGTTTTGACGAGCTGATGAAAATGGTTGATGATAGGTTTAGTGCATCTGAACTGAAGACTCAGTCGAGTTCTGTAGAGGTTAGTGCTCATCAGACTAGTGCTGCACCCACATTTACCTGTAGGGGTGACAGTAACATTTTAAAATGGAAAGTCAAGTTTAATGGTCTTTCCGATCCTCGTTCATTCCTTGAAAGTGTTGAGGAGTATCAAATTTCGTTTGGTGTGTCTGATGATAAACTTTTTTTATCTGCATCCTTGTTATTTGTGGATCAGGGTTTGTTATGGTATAGAGGTATTAAGTCACAAGTTTCTTCATGGTTAGAATTAAAAACTTTATTGTTGGAGGAATTTGATCCTGTTGACTATGATTACAGATTGATGGGGGAGATTAGGGCTAGGACGCAAGGTGCTGATGAACCAGTACATATTTATTTTTCGGTTATGTTTCGGTTATTTTCCAGGTTAAGAAACCCTTTGAAAGATGAGGCTATGTTAGAAATTTTACTTCACAATATTAGACCTACATTTTCACAACAATTAGCTTTAACACACATTAGTTCAGTTGCTGATCTTAAAGCCAAGTGTCGTACTTTAGAGTCTGCGCGTCAGCGAGCTGAATTTTTTGTTGAACCTCCCAAATCAGGTCCTAATATTTTGAATCAGGATTTATGTTATAAATCTAAACAAAAGCCAGTTGTAAGTTCTGTCTATAATAGTGAAAAGCCGAATAAGTCTGACCAACCCATCAAGAATAATCATAATAAATTTAATTCTCAAAAACCAAAGTTAATTTGTAGGAAGTGTGGTAAGAGTGACCATGATTTCAGGAAGTGTCAGGGTAATAAATCTTATCATTGTTACAAGTGTGGTGAGAAGGACTTTACGGTTCGAAATTGTCCTAAGTGTAATAAGGAAACATTACCTAGCTCAAAAAACTAGGTAGTGTGAACCGGAGTTGGTTGTTGTCCGATGAGGATTCAGAATCAATTTCTAAATTTAAGCATTTTAATTCTTTAGCTTCGGTTCACTTTGCCCCTGATAAGAATGATATTAGGCCATATATTAAGTGTTTAGTGGAAGACTTTGAAATTTTTGGACTTTTAGATTCTGGTGCATGTGTATCTATATTAGGTAACAATTCACACCTCCAATTTATTAAAATTGGGTATGTTTTGCATGCAGGTATAGGTAATTCCTGTAGTGTTGCTAATGGGGTTGAATTGGAAACCATTGGTTTTATGTTTCTACCATTGACAGTAAATGGCAGAAAACAAATAATAAAGTTTTATGTTATTCCTAGCATCGTTTCTGATGTAATTCTAGGTTGTAATTTTTGGAAAACTTTTGATTTAGCACCAGATATTTTTAAAAGTATAAATTATATAGTCCCTCCGGAGCAATTTTTTTTACAGTGTGGTTCAATTGGTTCAGAACAAATTAATGCTTTACAATCTTTTAATAATCTGTCTAGTGAACAAAGGGAACTAGCAGAAAGTATTATTAACAATTTTCATGAAGTTTCATTTGAAACTAAAGGGTTAGGTAGAACTACTTTAACTGAACATTTTATTGATACAGGAGATGCAGCTCCTATTAAAACCAGGCAGTATCCATTATCACCAGAGAAGAGGGAAGCTTTGAGTGTCGAGTTGGATAGGATGCTGGCATTGGATGTAGTTACTCCTAGTGAAGGACCATGGAACAATCCTGCACTGCTTGTGAAAAAATCAAATGGAGATTGGAGATTTTGCCTTGATTGCCGAAAGCTGAATACAATAACTAAGGGTGATGCTTATGCTATTCCATATATCCCTCAGATTCTTGATAGCTTGAAGGAGGCAAGGTATCTATCTTCCATTGATTTAAGTTGTAGTTTCTGGCAAATTCCTTTACATGTTGACTCGCAAGAGAAGACTAGTTTCACTGTTCCTGGTAGAGGTTTATTCAAATTTAAAGTTATGCCTTTTGGGTTATGTGGTGCTCCAGCAAGACAACAACGTCTTATGGATAAGTTGTTTGGACACGGATTTTGTGCTGATATTGTAAATGGCATGGTTTTCTGTTTTATTGATGATATTATTATTGTTAGTTCTGATTTTCAGACACATTTACGGTTATTAAATAGGGTTTTGGACAGGTTAAGGTATGCAAATTTAACTATTAATTATGGTAAATCTAAATTCTTTAGAAGTTCATTGAAATATCTTGGTTATGTAGTTGATGAGTATGGTCTTCGTACAGATCCAGAAAAGGTTGCTGCTGTGTTAAATTTTCCAACACCAAAGAGTGCTAGGGATGTTAAAGTTTTTCTAGGTACATGCTCATGGTATCGTCGTTTTATAAGGAATTTTTCTAGTATCGCTGCTCCACTTAATAAGCTTACATGTAAAGGTAAAAAGGCTCCACCTTTTTCCTGGAGTGAGGAAGCAGAGACAGCTTTTAATAATTTAAAAAATGCATTAATTTCAGCACCTATTTTGGCAGTTCCTGATTTTGAGAAACCATTCTCAATTCATTGTGATGCTTCAGCGTACGGTATAGGCGGAATGCTCTCTCAGAACATAGATGGCTTGGATCATCCTGTTGCTTATGTTAGCCGTTCACTGTCGAAAAGCGAACAAAATTACAGTGCTACTGAGAGAGAGGCTTTAGCCGTAGTGTTTGTGGTTGAGAAGTTTCAAGCATATGTAGGTTCGCGTAGGTTTAAAGTAATTACAGATCACGCTGCTTTAAAATGGTTTATGAACTTAGAAAATCCTACAGGGAGACTGGCAAGATGGGGTTGCAGGCTGTCACAATATAATTTTGATATTGAACACAGAAAAGGTACCGATAATGTTGTTCCAGATGCCTTATCGAGGTTGATGAAGGTTGACGCTGTTAATGTTTCCACAGTTGCTGACGAGTGGTATGATCGTATTTATAAGGGATGTCAAGAATTCCCTACAAATTTTCCAAATTTTTGTTTAAAGGATAGTAAACTTTTCAGGTATTCAAAAAGCAAGTATAATTTAATTAGCGAGTTTGATTGGAAAGAGGTAGTAAGGAAGGGGAACAGAGATGTACTAATTAAAGAAAATCATAGTGAATCTACTGCTGCACATTTAGGAGTTTTCAAAACTCATAGAAGATTATGTCTAAGGTATTTCTGGCCTGGTATGTACAAAGATGTGGTTGAGTTCATTAAGAATTGTGATACTTGTTCTGCCTACAAGCATTCTACTAAGGCGACACCTGGTCTTATGGGTCAACCCAAGGTTTGTTACAGACCATTTCAGGTTCTCTCTGTGGATTTAGTTGGTCCGTTACCTCGTTCTTTGTCGGGATTTACATTTTTAATGGTTGTTACTTGCTGCTTTTCGAAGTACAGTCTTTTATTTCCTCTTCGTCGTGCAACTAGTGCGAATGTAGCGAAGAATTTTGAAAATTCAGTTATTCTTGTTCACGGGGTTCCCGAAACAGTGATTGCGGATAATGGAGCGCAGTTCACTGGATCAGAATTCCGTTCAATGTTAAATCGCTACAATGTGCCTAATTTACATTATACGCCTCGTTATACACCTCAAGTTAACTTAGTTGAAAGATACAACAAAACCATTATGACTGCTGTAGCTTCTTATGTTCAAGAAAACCATAGATCATGGGATAAAAATTTGTCAAAAATTCAGTTTGCTATTAATAGTGCTGTTAACGAATCAACTCAATTTTCACCTTTCTTTTTAGTTCACGCTAGGGAACCGGTCATAAACGGTAGTTTTTATAAAGAGACTGACAAACCGTATGAGGCTACCATTCCACGTGAAGATTATGCAGGTCAATTTGGACACCTGAATCAAATATTTGAGGAAGTTCGTCAGCATTTACTGAAGTCCCATGCAGAAAACGCTACTCATTATAATTTACGTCGTAGGCCAGCTAAGTTTGCTGTAGGTGACATAGTATGGAAGCGGACTTTTATACAAAGTGATGCAAGTAAATTCAAAATGTCAAAACTAGCACCAAAGTATGAAAAGTGTCGCGTTGTAAAAGTTTTGTCCCCTTTGGTTTATGAATTACAAAGGATGGATGGTCAGACTATAGGTTCTTGGCATATCAAGGATTTTAAAACTTAATTTTTAAATTAATTAATTGCATAATGCAAATAATTGTTGTGGTTTCGTTGTGAAACACATTGTTTTAGTATATAGGTATACTTACTCAGATGTTTGTCAGAGTTGTGTTTTAGTTTATAAGTATACCCAGACATTTGTCAAAGTTATGGTTTAGTTATAGGTATAGTCAGACAGTTGTCAGAGTTATGTTCTGCCTGTTCTAGCTTTAGTAGCATTACCTACTAATACCAATTATTGGATTGTTTTGAAGTACAAGTTATTAAATAGTTTTGAAGTATAGATAACAACGGTTAATAAAGATTGTTTTACAGGTGTCAGATAAAATAAGTATCTGATCACTGAAGTGAGTGCTAGTAAACAATGACGGATTTTGTTAAGCTCCCAATTTAGAGTATTGCCGTTCATCGTGACGTTCAAATGAGAATAGAATATAAGGTATAGTCTGTTAGTGAGGTGAAAGGTTGAGTGTTAGGTTATATAACAATTCTTTCGTTCTTTAGCAGTTGTTTGTCGACTACTTATCGTCCGGACAGGAGGGAGTAGAAGGGTTTGTGTCATCAGTCCTGACGTGTTGGTTTCTTTTATGGTTGGTCTTACTGGAAAGATAAGTTGTTTTGTACATCCACCTGAGCAGTTGGATTGTTCAGAGGGTTGTGCATAAACATAGCAGAAGCTTTGCGTTCTGCATTTAGTTTATAATTTTCTTTTTCCTTTTCCCTAAAATTTGTTTAGGTAACAGACGAGTCTGTTAATTATAGTATCTTGTTTGGTTATTGATGGTATGTTATTGGTACGTTGTTAGCATGTTGTTGGTATATTGTTGGCATGTTTTTGGTATGTTGTTGTAAGTTTACAATTACTATTCTGGTTTATAGTTGTAAACAATATTAGGCTGGTTGTTTTGTTTTTTCTTTGAAACATTTTTTTTAGTTGAACGCTGAGGGCAGCGCTCGGTTTACCTTGTAAACCTTTTCATTGGAAGGGGGGTATTGTAACGTGGTGTTAATTTCTACTACAATTTGAATTTTCGCGCTCATTGTGAAGCTACCATGAAGTTGTTGTCATTGGTGCATTTCAGATTGGTCGATTTTGGATTTCCAAAATATTAAATTCTAAAATATATTTTTATTGATAAATAGCAAAGTTCGTTATTTACAAAGTTTTAACAACGATATATAATACATAAAACACTTATTTCGTGGTAAATAAATATTTCAAAAACCATGTGCCGGTTAAATCTGCCAATCATACATCATTTTTTATGATTGGAGGCGAAACCACCAATCGTATCGTTTGACAGTTCAAATTGTTGTCGATGGTAATATTTATACTTCAAATGGTAGGATTGGTAGTTATCTTGGAGTCAATTGTTTCGTTAGAATTTCATGTTAGTTTATTATAATAAGCTACATTTTTCATGGAAACATAATTTTCTTTTCCAAAGGTTATTTTTAACAATTTTCCATACCAGGGATTTTATTTAATCGTAAATAAACGTTTCGATAGTTTTAAGCTGTCAAAAATGTTGGTAGGTTTTGTAGTCTGTGATCTGACATTCTTTTTAATTGGATCCGCCAAGCTGCTCGTACGCAATTTGGAATTTTGGATTGGAACGGAGAAAATCTGTTGAAATGGATATATTTTAAGGTCCAAAGAAGGAACCTGGATTGTATTTCAATGTCGTGAAGGAATCTTCCGACTTATTTTATATTATGTCATAGAAAACTTCATATATGGTAAGTTCATTGCTTGTGCTGTATTTCTTCGGTTTGAGCTATTTCATTCTTTCTTTGTTCTTACTGGAAGTTTTTCTGCAAATTTCAGGCCGCTGTGCATATTACTAATACAACATGAGGTCAATCGCTTGATGACTTAAAATAATATACCAGAAAAATATAATTTCATGGATGTCGTCCACGTGACAATAAAAGCATGATAAAAGGCAAGCTTATAATGGTGTAAGGAATCACTCTCTGCTTCTACAGCTCCTGCTTGAGGTTGGATGCACATTTCATTATTAATTTCGTATTAAACTCAAAATTTCACCTACATGTATTAGGTTGGTGGTATACATTTAGGGATGGTGTACATTTGGTACTTACCTATGGTATAAAATCTTAGGTAAACATTTAAGATAATAATGTAGTATAGGACTACATGGTTTTCCCATGTTTCAATTATAAATATTAGATGTTCATGTGGTGTGAATAAACGGTGAGTTCGTAGGACATATTTTTTATGTGTAATTAGTCACTTCTTAGTACTATTACGATGCCAAGAACGAATTGTTAAGAATACTGTGTGTTAATTTAAAGTATACATTGTACTGGCATCGGAATCTGTTTCTATGTCTGAATAACTCACTCCGAACCTCCTTTACCGTTGAGTTAGAATAATGTAAAGTTTAGAAGTAGGACTTTGTCTACTGTTAACATAATATTATATAAACATTTTAAGGTAGCCTAGTGTGTGTAACAATATACCGATCAACATTAAAATGTAAACTTGTATTTTAACAATATACCATCAATATACTATAACAGTTATTATTATTTCTCCCTAACACACCTAGGTCTCTCTCTTCCTCTCATCTTATTTTTGTGACTTGGGAAGCCTGCCGTTACCGGGGCGAGCAGGAACCCAACGTTACACAGTGCCTACGACTATAATTACTTATTATAGAATCGAGTTTTGTATCCACAAGAGTACACATACACAAGCGTAATATCGGTATTTGCTTCAAAATATTCTGACTACATAAATATAATTTTCTCTGGAATTGGAATAACATCTCAAATTGTATTCTAACAAAATCGACTCTCGACTAAATTGCTTCTGTAAATTAATTTGTTAATATATCTACAAGTTAATTTGGTATCATTAATAAAGTCGTTGGTATTCGCCGGCTTAATTAGTTTTATGTAACCAAAATTTGGCTCAGGGATTGCTTACCATGCTGTCTTAGTGAGGGTGGGTAACTTCGTTCCGGGAGTTAGTTATGCTAGGCTAGAGTTCCGGATAGAACGTATAAGATACCCATAATGTGCGTAATTCAGGTGGTTTGATTACCTCAGTTACTTTGCGAATTGAGGCTGAAAACAAGGTGTTTTTGTTTTAGTATAAGTCTATTTAACTTTGGCTAAAGAAAAATATCGCAAAATACTTTGGCGTAGGTTGGTTTTCGTACGTATATTTCTGTCATTTAATTGTTGGGTAGTATAGTTGGTAGTTTAACAATATTTTTATTTATTTTTCAGGATACACAATACAATAAAATTGACTTAAATATACTTACTAGATTTTGATACCTTTAAGTACTTTTAAAATGTTGCCCAATTCCCCTGAAATCCCCAACATAAAGGTAGTAAATATTTTCTATAACAGTATAGTAGTATCTATTGGCAGTAATTTTATAACTTTTTTTTACCAAAAACATATTTTTTGTTCTCTGGTGAGGATATTGCTAGAGTGGTATTCTAAACCACAATTAAACTTAAGTCATTTAATTAAATACCATTAACAATTTATAAAGAAATTACCTGACAATATAGGTTTTTTCAACAAAACTTTATTAGACATCTTATTACCACTTATGAGAAGAAGTTCACAGTTTTTTAAGCAATATAAATTAGCAATATAATAAAATTTTAAACAATATAAAAACTATAATTTATTATTTATATAGTATTTATTTTTTTAAATTACCTACTTATGATGGTTGCCATGCCCATAGCCGTTTGTCTTGAGATTAAAACCTCTGCTAATTACTATACAATCTGGTCCTTCGGTACAATCTCGGCACAAGTTCTTCTGGTTTCCATAACAACCAAATATTTTCAAAGCAAATTACCAGCTGTAGCTTACACGACGACAACTCAATAGAACTTCAATTAACTTCATAATCAAGCCCTTCCGCACCTTCTCGGACAGAGCGGAGATCGGACCAATAGCTGTAATTTCCGATGGTATTAGAAACCAGAGATGCCTTTAATAGGACATAAAATGGAAGCAGTATAGCTGTGAACGTTTTAAACGGCTATAAAAATGACTACTACTGTTTCTAACGGTCCTCTTAAACGCAGTAATGATGTAATCAAACACTTAATGGTTAGAATTTGAGAGCCGTCATACTCACGTTGTAAAAAGATCTTTGCAATTTGAAGGGTTTTTTATACCCTTAGAATTCGGAAAGCTATCCGTGTCATGTCTATATGGGCTGAATAAATTGGCACTAGGCCTGGAATTTTTATTGTGTGTATCAGAAATGGTTTTCATGAGCGACATTGAATGTCTCTGATACCTAGATTAGATGTCCTTGACCCTGTATTTTCACCATTTTGTTTTTGAAGATAGGTTTTGAAGGGATCCCCTGGAAATTGCTAAGTTAACTGGAAAATTGCTTGGGTATACGCATACCATAATAGTTAAGTATTATGCTTTGATTATATCTACTGAGTGAATGTTCAACGAAGTCATTACAATTTATTCCTCAAGATAAAAGAGTCCTTAAGGATTTTTTATTGTTTCCGTGCTCAGTTCCCATGAGGTTTTTGTGTTGTTGGCGCCATAAACGAATGTTGACAGGGTGCTGCTGGAGAATTTGTTTCGCCGTTTCGTCTCTTAGAGCAATAGCTCCTAAGTGCTTTTCCCGGGGTTCAGTATTGTGGGTCTGTATAAAATTTTAAAAAGTAAAATTTTTGAATAAAAATGTTTTGACTTTGATGAACTTAAAATTAATAAACAACCGTCTAATAGCAGCACTCGTGGTCGATTAGAAGGTTTTTTTTTATTTGGTACTTTCCTTATTTTCTTACAAGATTGAGTATTACATAAATATCTTGAATTACTTGAACATACTTATCTTGAATTTTAAAAAACCTAAGTTTTTACTATTTATTTATTTAGCATATATCGTTTCACTGCAGGGCAAAAGCTCCCCCTTCCACTTGTCTCGGTCTAATGCTATCTGAGACCTTCAGATGTGAGTTGAGTTCATCCCGTCACCTCCTCCTGGGTCACTAAGACGTACTATTTCATAATAGTCGAATTTCGGTCTCAGCGGCCAGTCAATGGTCATACTACTTATAGGCTATCATGTTTTATGACAATATTTAATATGTAGCTGTACGAATAATATAGGTACCTAGATGTCTTATTATCAATCCTAGAGCGACTACACTCCATGTTCACCGCAATGTAACTCTCTGAGTTACGTTTGTGTTATTTGTTTGAAGCGACAGATACATATGAAGTGTTTGATATCCTTGCTTTAAGCCACAGAGGCGTCTACTGTGATATGTTGAGCATCTCACGTTTCAGAGACAAATGTTACAAGGATTATTGCTTTGAATGTTGTGCTGAAATATTTCAGTCTTTTTTTAAAATAAGGTATGACAAAAGCAGGCATGTGATAGCTTAGTAGTGACTGTTGACAGGCAAGTCAAAGAAGAGTTGCCTAGTTTGCCCTGCAGTGGGACAGTAACAAAATCAAAATATTTTTATTCATGTAGACCATTCGGCACTTATGAATAGTCATAATTCTAATATTGTCTAATACAGGCTGGTTTGTTATTGTAATTTTGACCTAATCCCATATAATAAATTGGTTTCCACCAAATTGGTTTAAAAACAAAACCTTTGTCATTTAAATGCCGTCGGCCATCACTACCACATGTTTAAAGTATTCTACGTGTTAAATCCTCATGTAATCACATTATGCAGGCTACTACTTTCATTGAAACTTGCGTGGGACGTTACCAAAATGAAAATGGTGAACAAAGGGTAGATAGATGCCACTTTTTGAAAACCCTGTGTAGATGTGAAACGACGGAATATAGATAGGTTAATTATTGTAATAAAGGAATAGTGAGGACTGTTCTTTTTAGAATTGTAAACGTATTGGGTGCTAAGGTTTAAAAAAAACTGGTATTTACACAACACATAACACTAACTTCGTACCCATAAAAATACTTCTTTCCAATATCTTTGTTCGTACCTATGCTTTTAGCGCGCGATATGCGCTAGGATTTAGACTAATTTGCTTTCATTATCATCATCATTCCTGCCGGAAGACGCCTACTGCTGGGCATAGGCCTCCCCTAAGGTGTTCCATGCATGTCGGTCTTGCGCTGTTCTCGTCCAGCGACTTCCCGCAACTCTCACGAGGTCATCGGTCCACCTTGCAGGAGGTAGGCCATTTCATTATTAGGTAAGTACTTAAACCTATGTATTTTTATTAAACATTTATAATACAATACTACTACTTATTTACCCAGTTAACTTTTACAGTTTACTTAGTAACCCAGTATCTGGGTTGTGGAGGTGTGATAGGCAGTCGCTCCATGTAAAACACTGGTATTCAGCTGCATCCGGTAAGACTGGAAGCCGACCTCAACATAGTTGGGAAAAGGCTAGGCAGATGATGACTAATTTTGTATACTTACTTAAAACTTAAGTATAGAAAGGGTGGATATGAACATAATAGATAGGTACTATACTACGCTTGTTCGTTATTTAGATTAAATCATAGCAAAGTATTTTGTTGGTACGTACGTAAAATATTTAGTTATCCATTAACATTATTATCTTTTAGCTGTAATGAATACGAGACCCGCGGGAATCAATATTATAGGGACTACAATATATTTGATATAGGTACTCTTACGTGTATATCTTGTATAGACATCAACAAAACATTTGTTATTTTATTAAGTCGGAAAAAATCACCAAATCATTTGAAAAATCATCATCATCATTATCTAAGCCCACTATTTTTAACACAGTCTTCTTCATAGGCGGTTTACTTAATTTTATGGCAATGCTTTGAGCAAAAAAAGATAGCTAAAGATTTAATTTGTTAAAAAATCCGTCAAATATGTATTCACTTACCATCCCTTTTACTGCATGAGGATCATGGTAACTTTGCATTTTGTCTGAAGTCCGGGAAACGAAACAATGCACTAGGGTCATACCGTATTTAATTTTATATGTATGAATGTTTGTTAGACATGTTTACATAACTAAGAATGTTTGTTAGTAATGTTGCTATTTTTGAATATTCGTGTCATATCTGATCTTTTGGCGTTTCAGCTTTCGGAGATGATGGAACTGTATGTAACACGAAATTCATGTTTTAACTCCATTTAAAACCTAGTATTTTTTAAAGTTTTTGTAGCATTGTATGTTGACTATTAGTATATTATAGTCAATTATATTTCATACTTCACATACTTGGGTTCCATTTAGCTACATAAATTGTAAATTTATACTTACCTGAATTTGATGCTTTTTTAAATGATTAGCTTAATCTTATTTGTTTTTTATGTTTTCTTCCTTTCTTCAGGAGCTCATTAGACATAAATTACTTACCTATCCTACATATCACAACATAGATGATTTTGTTGTTTAATTGATTTAGTAAAGATTGAAAACGGTCCAATAGAATCTAGTAGTAAAAGTAATAATGCTGTGTGCGCCTGTACATAAAATTCCTCTCTCAGGAATGGCGCGCGTTTCGATCTAATGAAATTGTCGACGCCTGCTATCCGCTGAGTGGATTGATTTTGGAACATCTCACTACACGACCCATTAATTATGATGAGTTTGAATTACTATGGATGGCGAATCTCACCTCAATTTTCAATAACCTAATTATATAATCGAGCAGTTTTATAGCTTTATCTATTAACAGAAAAAGTTCAGTTAATATAATTTATCTTCATTATGTAGGTAGATTTGAAGAGTCGTGATAGCCTAGTGGTGGTGACCGTTGACTGGCAAGTTCGAGGTCTCGGGTTCGAACCCGAGACCAACGACTTTTCGTAAGTTAAGTGCGTTTTATAAATTAATTATCACTCTCCGTGCCTCGGATAGCACGTTAAGCTGTTGGCTCCGGCTGTCAATTGTAGATCTTTGAAAGTCGTTACGGGTAGTCAGAAACCTCTGACAACCGGTCCGATAGGCAGTCGCTCGCTCCATGTAAAACAACTAGTATTCCGCTGCATCCGGTAAGACTGGAAGCCGACCGCAACATAGATGGGAAAAGACTAGGCAGATGATCTATTCTATTTTAACAGAAAAAAATATCTTCATTATGTAGGCAGATTTAAGGAAGTGAGGTAAAACTTTATTCTACATATAGAAATACATAAACAGCCATGTTATACCTACTATTGAAAATCATCTAAGTGTAAGGATGCCTTTGATGATTAAACATCTCATAATCCTTCCGTCTGTGAATTAATTAAGCCGTACAAAATTAATTGGTATCCTTCGATCGTATCACTCCCTTTATTCCAATTTTAGCACAGAGCACTTAATGATTATGATTCTGTTCTCTTAGTAGTCCTTGAACTTGTAACTTAAATTATATTATAAAGGTTTTGTCAAATGTGTTTGATCTGTACCTACATCTGTTAAATCTTTGTAACCCGTGAAATATCTATAAGATAGTACACAGTGGTAGCTTAAAGGGGTTGATTGAAAATAAGCTTTGAAAGTGAAAGTTATATACCGCTCAGTTTCAACACATGCTAAATCACAATTAGCTTCCACCGTCACAGTATAAATATCGTAATTTCTTTTGTGTACACTTTTGTTTTGATGATAATAAATTATTTCTTTCTTTCTTCTTCAAAGTAAATGTTTTGTGTTTGCGTGCAACGTTCCAGTCCACATCTTGTGTTCTTTTGGGGTTTAAATGTATTTGTACAAAGTGCAGTGAGAACGGACCGGACAAACGGTGAGGTGGTTGAGTGCCCTATTGTAAGGCAGGTTGTGGGCAGTCTTTTCCTCCAGCCCGTTATACACTGGAGTATCTACACTGTGGCAATCTCTTCAAATGGTCCGATCAAACCTACCATATGCACTTCACAACTTTTACACGGATGGGTATTTCCTAAAGGGATACCAATTACCTAGACTCGTGATAGCCTAGTGGTGGTGACAGATCGGTCACGGTCGGTGATCGATTTCGAACCCAAGGCCTCTGACTTTTCGTAAGTTATGTGCGTTTTATAAATTAATTATCACTTACATCATAGAAGACCCATTGGCGTGGTTGTTAAAATCCTTTTCGTTGAATGATTTAGAAAATAAACTCGAATAATTTTTCATTCAATTTATTTTTTGCACTTACAAATCATGAATATCAAAAATGCATAATGCATTTTAACTTCTATATGAATTAAGAATACCTATATCATATACGTACAAATAAATTATTTAAAGTTTATAAGTTAGTAGGTACTTATAATATCAATGGTATAGCAGAGCTTTTAATTGATATATTTCTAAAACATATATTTTATGAAAAACAATAATTAAAACACGATTTAATTCAATTCCTATAACTTTACAATACGTAAAAGTTTGCATTGCAGATTTCTTATCATAAAATCAATGAAAACTCATATAAATGTAATAAAAAAAAAATACAAAATTAAATTGTAAATTTGGCGAGGTCGATAATTATGAACTATTTGTTCCAGTGATTATTCGAATATAAAGCCAATGATAAAAAGTCTAATTAATTTGTTCCTATAATAACCGCTTCGTAAACAACAATGGCACTTTCTTGACTAATAACAATATTATCACTTTCCGATACATTCGTAAAGCTTTAATTACAAATATATTCAGACACAAGACTTAATTACTTACTTTAGAAGAGACACGTTTCGTGTTCCATAGTAACAACTAAGGCTACGAGCTTAGACAAATATTTTGAGGATTTTCCTCAAATGGTAAAATAATAAGGTATTATCTTAGATTTTTATACCATACATACCAAACGTATCTACTTATAACCAATTCGTAGAAAATAATACAATAATGAGACAAAGGGCTGTACCAAGATGTGGTATCGTGGTACTCAGAATAAAGTATGGAATATTCTAGACCGTGGACGAGGCAAAAGGCCTCTAATTTTGCGTATATTTTATAAAAGCAAGTGTCCACGCTACATCGTACATCGTGCCGCGTCCGTTTCTCTTCCTCCTGTCCATAAAACATCCATAACACATTCGTTGCCCATCAAGCGAGATGTCATGTGTATGTGACGTCACATATATTTTTTGGTATGGCAAAGAACAGTACGAAAGTGTTATAGTAGGTGGAGTTATACAGAGACGGCCCCGTCATGAAGAATGGAAGAATGTTCCCCATGTTACGACCCTTTGAGAATATTCCGTGGTACCAGATTTACACACCTATACGACTTTCAAACAACTTCCGAATAAAGTTACTAAAGACTAATGAAAAACAAGATATTCTACAACTCCTGGGTTGGATCTTCAGCATCAGCAAGCTTCACAAGCCCGATGAAGCTTTTCTCTGGCTGCATCAAGGAGTGCCTGTCTCCTCCTGTATTCCTTACGGCTAATCTGTCACCTGCCTTAAGGAAAATGGCAGCGGCAGAGAAGCAAGAATTCGGCTTGTCAATGTGTTCGGTGGAGTGGGAAGACTGTGCACATTGGAGGATGGTTTCCCGACCCTCGATCTCAGGGTTTGTACGGTGAAGCACCCAGGAAATGATGTCGTGGCTGTCCAGATAATAGATCTGTGGAAGAAAGAAGAATAATCTCATAATTCAAAAATCAAGGTGATTATGATGATGAAGTGCGTGTTTGAAGAGGAGCCTATTCAAACACGTCAGAATTTATCACGCTTCTAACTCGGAACCACCTTGATATGACAGTGCTAACGGTGATAAGAGGGCCTCCACAATATCACAGAAAATACAATTTATAATAGATTCTATTTTTTCCATCATGAAGTTATAGCAGATAATTAGAAATCTGTTCAACATTGTAACAGAATTTTTTATAAAAAATCAATATACTCGTAAGTAGATCTTTTATGGTTTCAGTACCAATTAAAACTTTGAGCAAGGTTTTATAATACGAAAATATCCGAAGGCTGTACTATACATTTTTTGCTGAACATTTTTCCTTCAATCAAAAAATACTTCAGTGCCGTCTAGACATTAAAATTTGATCCCACTTTAAAATTAATAATCCCGTGAAAGTACCTATGCTATACGACGTCACGGAGCCACGCTGGTATCAGCACGACTGGGGAATTCTACCCACCCACGAAACATAACAGTATTCGTACTGTTGAGAGAGAGCCAGGGGCCCAATCCACCTCAAAGGCTATAGTTACACATGTGTAATGGGTGGCGTTGATGACTTACCATCACCTGATGGACCTGCCTGTTCGTTTGCTTCGATTTTATATAAAAAAAACTGTCCTATATTTTTTAAATTATCGTATTTGTTTTTCTACGTTTTATTGCGATCACTAGACATCTAAAAAATTCTATAGTATTATTTTATTAAATTTTCTTCTTCAATGATCACGTACTATAGCTGCTAAGACATGTCGGCTAACCCACCTGAACGTAGACGAAGTAAACACCAGTATGGTGCACGTGCACATATCCATTGCGAGTGAGGGTAGGTCGAGGGTGGGGGGAGGCCGACGTCCAGGGCGCCGGGTACCACACGTCATGCGCAGCGCCGTGGGATACTCGCACTAGACCATTTCCTGAAAAAACATTTACAAAATGATGCTTTACTATACTTATTATATAAACTTTCACAAAGATATCGTCCTATCTAAACAGTGGACAAGTAACGAGATATTTTTTTTCGTTTTTGCAAAGAAAAATACTCGTTTTCGTGGACTCATTATCTATAGATAAGTTTATACTTTTAGATACTTTTCCTTCCTTAATCTACCACAAGGAAACAGATGGCACATTTACGTAATTTGTTAATTATACCCCGCAAGAATAGCAGGGATACCTTCATTTATAAAAGAATCTTCATTTCTATTTCCTATTTTTCTATTCAGGATAAGGTTTATATTTTGTTCAAAAAGTTTCTTCTAAATCCGTTCATCAGTTTACGCGTCGTTAAGTAACAACATCATAACAAACTCACATTTATAATATAACAAAGATAGCTGTTATAATAAAGCGTCAATTAATTGTTTATCATATTTTGATAATCATTCTTTGGCGGAATTATCTCGTGGCGCCCAATGACACAGTCAATATGGCGCCCAACGTGGGGCGGCCGAATAATTAAATTCCTATATTTTCAACCTACAAAGTTAAATTAATATTTAAATTAATATTTGACTTTGTTCCGAGAGATTTCAGGAGATTACTCATATAAAGCGAAACTTAAATAAAATTAATTATTTTCATAATCGTCAAATATCATGACGGGAGCAAGAGCAATCATATGAGTCTAGACATTGCTAAAATATATTGATGTCATGTTAACGAAATACATTACGTACTCTTATGAATAAATATTATATATTTAGAGCTCTTAGTTATTCTGTGAATCTGAAATATTTAGTTCGAAATTAAACCCAAATTTTGCCGAAGTTTATTTCGCCTAAAGCTTCTCGTTCAATATTGTAATGTTGTATCAAATTAAATAACTTCGTCTACACGATAAAAGCGTTGGTTTAAGTGAATTACACTGTAATATACTAAAGTGAAGATAATATTACCTTTGTAATGTTCATGAATTTCAGGGCTCAAATGGGACGTGTTGCCGTGGAAGTGAGCGGCTATGAACGCGGGCCTCCGCGCTCCCTCCTGTAAGTAAAACAGTGTTATACTTAATAATAAGTGGAGATAATTAATCTTAATTAATCTGTAAGATTGCCTCGTTAAGCGCGACTGCTGTGCACCCAGGTCTTGGGTTCGATATCCGGGTCGGGCAAAGCGTTATTGGGTTTTTCCATTAGGAAATTCTCAGTAGCAGCACGGAATCTGTAATTGTGTCTGGTTAATGGCAATAGGCTCGCCCCCTATTACATGGGACTTATAACATAGCCGGCGAAACGTGGGTGTACTGTATACACCTCTGCCTACCCCCTCTGGGAAATACAGGCGTATGCGTATGTTATAATTAATCTTGTAACCAGATTTCTTTTAAGTTACTTTTAATAGTTACCTTTTCTTTAATTCTCAAATAATATTAAATAGGATCATAACTACATAAGTTATAACATACCTCATAATCACTGTTCCTAACGGTTCTAGTGATTGAATGCATGGCCGTCTTGGCTGAAGGGTACTCCAAGTTGGGAGAGAACTTCTTCGTCTTGCGCCTGAAACAATCACACTTACCTTAGGATCGATTGCAATATTCCTTGGAAACAGGTAGCAAGAAACAACTTAACTAATCACTTACTAACATATATTGGAAATCGAGTAGTCCTGAAACTTTCATAGCCGTTGAAAGGTCGCTATTGTTAACAATACCTATTATTGTCTTCTACGTTATTTCAAGAAACAAATCTGTTTGTAAATGCTTCGGAAGAGGTCTGTGGGTTGCTGGATTCTGTTCGTAAGTCACGTTAATACTTTGGTGGACAGTAAACGGTTATAGCAGTAATGAAAATATAGTAGTTTTGTTCTGTCTTTTGTTTCACAAATGATACGACGACGTTAGTTCGAAGTCAGACATAATAGTATTTTAGGATTACACAATAAAAAAAGCGGGAGTAGTACCTACCCAAATAAATTCTAATTATAAACCCACGTTGGCAATAAGGAGGAATATCTAGTACTTTCTTGTTCGTTCATGAGATCTGTGGTTCAATTTGACTCGAGACTTCTAGTAATTTAAAAATCTTTGTATCCGTAGAGACTGGTTGATAATTACCTAAAGTCGTTTTGATTTAGCCAAGGAATACCTTTTCTGCGTACTATAGAATCGTAAAGATATTCTAGAAAATTTTAGATTTAATTACTCAATAAATCGTCGGATCTAAGTTCTAATTTTATAAAAGCACGTAGAACGCGTCTTTTTTTATCTCCGGGTGTAAAATCATGAATATTATGAATATGTATGCTAGCATCTAGCTTACTTTCGCTTCTCAACTATTACTTACAATTCTACCTTTGTATAAAATGCTTTATAACGTTTGCCGCCTCAAGGCTCCACCTTGCTGCGTCGTGCTCGTTAGCCAAGCGTGAGTCGCGCCAACTTACCTCATCCACAACATTTTAATTAAAAACTTAACTAAAAAAAGTTGCCAACCGTTTTAAGCTTTAATTACTTTTGCTTTCTAAAAACTACTTTAACTAGGTTTACTACAGTCTAAGCGCAAATATGTACCTACTTTCAGTTTGAAATAAGCTTTGAAGCTTAGAGTAAAATTATATTCCTAACATTAAATGTTTAAGTTAAAGTCAATCTTGTAAATGAGATGAACAGATTTTATTAAGTTGTATTTTACTAAATCTTCTAACCATATAGAAGTATGGTATGGTTAGAAGATATAGAACAGATTTTTGGCCCAATCTTCGTTTTTCAAGACATGTTTGTTTGAGCTGCGAAAATCGGGAACAGTTTATGTTTATATTGAGACCCTTCTGTCAGATACTGTCCCAAAATCGTGACAATCCCACATCCCACGTACCCTCACGTAACTCCGTCACATATATAAAGAAATTTGTTTTGTTTGGATCCCTAACAATTTGTGAATATATACCTAAGTAGTACATAAGTAGAGAGCAAAACTTTTGACGAATTGACGCTTATTTAAAGGTATTTTTGAAGTCGGCGGATGGTTAACTAACCATCATAAACTACACAGATTAATTATTATACACCGAGCTTTCCTACTCTATAGTAATATCATACGGCACTCTTCATGTGCGAATTTGAGTCGCACTTGTCGATTTTTTTCAATTCCAATTCGATTCGGCGCAATAGGTTTTTCCGTTGGTTCGTGGCAGTACAAGAGGGTTACATTACATACAAGACTGGTAAATATTTGCGGTGTGTCGGGAACCGAGTGCTTTCTATTGTAATTGATTACTGTATAAACTGAAACTTTGTTTGAAAAGGGGCTATGAGTAGTAAGCAAGTGGCAGATCGGATATAGGTATATAGAGACTTGATACCAAATATCTCTTTTTTATATTTGAGAAAATATAATATACAGTTTAGGGGTAGGGGTAGAGTAGGGGTAGGGTAGGGTATGGGTAGGGTAGAGTAGAGTAGAGTAAACTTTGTAAATAGGCTATATTGCTTATTGATCTGTTTTTAATTCCTTTTGTCTGCTACCAAATTTTGACAGGGTGGGTGTCGGATGATCTACTTTCAGTCATCATCGTCTTTACGCAAATCTATTACAGACCAGTTTATTGGCTAAAAGTAAGGAGTGGAAAATGAATTGATAATCTAATATTATATTAAGATTTAATAAATTACAATGGTTCTATTTTACGGGGTTAGAGGGCAATGGCGTCTGTTCTGCTCCGAGGGGCACATTACACGGAGTAGAAACAGGAGTGGAAAAATCAGCCGATTGAATGGGCTAGAATACAATGGGAAAAAATTAACAATTTTTATGCGCCACAAAATTCCAATTTTCTTTCTCATTTTTGCGTTCCTCCTAATCGTACTTATATTTCCTTCTTCAGCGCAGCGGTGCAAAATCTCGTAATATAAATGGCAATAAACATTATAAACCCATGAATATTTCTCATGATGAAACCGGAGAGGTTTGCGGTCGCATTCCTGATTGCTTTACGCCGCCATACTTATATACTTGCCCGAGTAGGGTTGCCAGACACAAAAATAGAAAAGCCGGACATTTGGCCCTGAAAGCCTGACACACTGTTTCTGAAACAAAATCCGAACAGGCCGGACTTGTGTATGTAGGTAGGTACTTATATATTTGGCCGGACACGATTGTAAAAAGCCGGACATGGCCGGCTGAAGCCGGACCTCGTGCAACCCTACGCCCGAGTTATCTAAGAAGGTATTTGCGGTCAACACAGGCGTTTAGAATGAGCTCTTCCAGTCGTTTCCCCGATTAGATTGATGAATGTAATCATGCGAGTTTTATTGATCTAGTTTAAGAAGTGTATCTGACGTTTTCTTGAATTTGTGAGACAATAGGGTAGAGTAGGTACTGTAAAATTAATTATGTAGATAAGATGATTAAAATATAACACATCGGCTGAAGAAATTGATTGATTGATTTAAATTGCTAAATTAATTACGAAGATAGATTTGAAAATTGTTGACTAGACAGAGATAGGCTTAAAATGTACGTACCTACGTCATTTTGTAATAACTTCAAATGAACTTCTTCCATACGGATCGAAACGAAATGTCATTTCGTGGAAAGAGGATAACGATTACCCCCGATTACCCGATATACCGATTACTTTCGCATTAATTAACCAATTTCAATATTCTTTTCAGATATTGTATTAATTTTAAGCATACTTTAACCTGTTATCAAATTGATGTTAATTTTATATAATAGTCATATTTTGAATACTAAACAATCGAAGCGAAGAGACTGTTTTAAGTATAGGGTAAAAAGTCATTGGTAGCCAAAACGGTAATGTTTTTGGAATTATTAGAAGATTGTAGAATCTAGTATATTAATTCTTAAATCTTAAAAAAAATTACTGCTACAGGAAAGATCCGGTACAAAAAGAGTCTGAGGCAGTGACAGCTGTAACTAAAGATAAAAATCTTAAAAACGAAGTTTTAAAATAACTTAAAAGTGATTTATTTGACTACATTTGATGAAAAAAAATTCGCCACAGAAATATGTAACAGCCAAATAACTTGTAATTCTGAATTGTAGAATGAAAGTGCGCCAGTGGCACCCCCAATTTTTCTACTCTTTTTTGCCAAACTGTAAGTAAGTAATCCTTGAATTTTGTTTTTTCACTTTAATTTCTTTTGCATCTTTTGAATGTACAAATGAAAGTTATACCTGTCTTCAGGCTTGGTTACTACTCTCGGTGCAGCAAATTCGTCGACGGTACCAGAGTCAGGGAAGACACTGCGTTTGTCCCGAGCTACGTCTTCTTCTGTTGGTGTGGTCGGATTTACTGCTGTTGGCATCGATTGTAAGTCTGTAGAGGAAACAGTTATTAAAATTGCTGCAAAATTGGAAGTGAGTTTAGGAATTTTGTAAGAATTAGTACCAAATAGTTTATTTTGCGAATAAACATAATATTCTTAGTACTTGCTTCGTGATAATATTGGTGTTAAGGTTTACATTTTGTACCATGATATATTCGGTCATTAGGCATGTAAAATTGGTACTAATGTCATAATATTTAATTGCTTTTAGTCATAACATTTTGCTCGAGATTTGAATTTCTGGTATTCATTAGAAGCCTTGTTAAAATCGTAACTATAATCTCAAGACTAATAATTTCCTCCTGACCGAATTTCGGTCAATCAATCAATCAATCAATTTCCAGACTAACGTGAACAAGAATTAAGTCTATCAACTATAAAAATAGCTTTTTTTTGTTTTTGTTCAGCAGTGAGGTATTTATAGGCAGTATCTAGTTGACTATTTGTAAAGTTGATAGACATATTTCCTGTTTACGGTAATCTGGATATTGATTGATTGATAGATTGAATTAACTATGGCGTTACCATAACTTTATGATATCAAAGTCTTTAATACAATAGATGTGACGTATGTGTCTAGTCTATTTAATGCTTACATAGCAGGTCTAAAACCAAACTATAAACATTTATAGCTCAGTATCTCTGCGGGAACGACTTCCTTCTCGTCAAGGTAAGTGGTTCCTCTATAATAGAGAATGTTCGCTAACTTTATATTGGAGCGTAATGGAGATTCACGATCCCAGTAACGATCTTAGGACCGGATGACAAAAGTTAAGTAATAGGTAAGCAATAAGGTTTATTAAAAATAAATAGACTTTTAAGGTTAATGTCCTCCTGACCGAATTTCGGTCACAGCGGCTAATTTTAAAGGAGATTAGCCATCTAGACAGGAGATATTATAGTGCACAAGTGTGTGCGCAAACACAGGTGTACTCTCTATTCCCTCACTCTCATAGTCCGATGGGACGGCAATCCGACACGACCAGATAGAGATTAACCAACAGCTAGGTATATGTTTTCCGAGGTATGGAGAACTTGGTTAATCTTTTAAGGTTATCTATAGGGAACATGAAATACAAAACCAATAAAAGCCAGTTTTTATAAATAAAATATTGCAAAAAAAAGTTTGTTCATAAGTATATTTTTTTCTATTTTCACACCTATCTCTATCTAAATAAATATTGTCATGCCTATATAAATATTAAAAATAATCTATAAATGAAAAAGTCAAATAACAAACGAGTAAAAAATACCCATAAAGTACGTATAAAATTGTATTTCAACGGCATAGTCACCTAATGGCATAAAATTCTACTTTCCACAATCCTTTGCTAAGTATGAATCTTTAAAAACAGCTATTTCTTGCAAATCCTCGAAGATTTACTGAAAACTTTCAGATTCTTGAAAGCGAAGACAAAGTTTAAAGGCTTTCTAAATACTTTAAACTGTTCGCTTATGTCCGAATAGATTTGAGATACTTCTTGAAGCGTGTACACAGTCAATCAAACTTTTGGGATCCTAGGACTAACATTTAATAGGTAAAAGTTATTTGATTTCTTAATTAGTGTCGGATGTATATCATGTCGATCTCTTGAATCTTTAAGAAGGATTTAGAAGATATTTTATTTGTCTTTGATTTTATATTTTTAACCCCTGTCGAAAAAAAAGGAGTGATAAAAGGATAAAAGTTTAACTTGTGTACCTGTGTGTCTATGGCACGAACCGAGTTGTTTTTTATTTGAAAGTTGACTTGATCGATAGTGATCTTAGCTAAAAGAATAATACTATCGCGAGTTTTTATTGTTTTCTTTTAACTTATAGTGTAAATATTTCCAACAAAACCTTATTAAAGGTACTTCTAGATACTATAAAAAATACTTTATATGATCTGCGACGATACAACGGTATAAATATAGCACCGTAAGCCGCTTAAGTGCTCTAACAACTGCAAACAGTTCTCTTCTTGTGTGAGCATAGGAACAACAACAAACTACTTAATGTACTTAAAATATATTTTTTAACAATCGTTCTTTGTGTAAGTATCTATATTTATTTTTCCTTAACTTATGAAGGAAAGAAAGAATTTATGACTATTATGTTTTTCGGGAAATTTGTTACTTAAGTCTTCATTTAATGGAATCATGGAATGATTTCAACGGGACGCCTCGCGCCGCCTGGCCTGCCCAGAGACACGTACTACCTAAAACTACGTCACCGGGGTTTTTCTCAAGATAAAAATGAATTGTGAGGAGCTTTTTACAAAGAATATTTATTAATTATCTTCATAAAATATTATTGTCTTGATATGATGAGAACAAAATTGTGCTGTTGAATACTTTTGTAGGCGCTTATAAGTGATAATGTCTATGTATGTTAGTGTAAGTAGTATGTAAGTGATGATGAAGAAGTACTGTAAGAATTGTATATGTAGGCAGTTGTAAAAAATTCTAAAATAAGGTCTTTTCAAATAATATTTAATTTGAAAAGACTTTATTTAAGAAATTTTGGTTTAGGTTTTTTAGTTTATTTTGATAATTGGCCATTCAAAGAATTAGGTTTTAAAAGAATTAGCCATTTTGAGAAATAGTCCTTTCGCGACTCTGTTCCCATTTTGAGCATTAGGTCTTCTGCCTCGCCTAAACCGAAATTTTTGCAGTGAAACTCACCAGGTAAGTCAGGGTCCTCAGGGTTCTCGTTGAGTCGTCGCTTGATCTCCCTGATGTTTGACAACACTGACTTGTCTCCGTCAGTTCTGAATGTCACTTCGCTCTCTACGAAGTCCTCAGGACGGAGGTGCACCATGTTCGTTGAGCCAATCTGAAAATATTTAAACAACGTCAAAATTATTTGAATACCAACTAATTCATATAGCAAAGTTTACTGTCTTAAAGTTTGTCTTAATAGCCTCACTGTACCTAACTACTAATTACCTAGATTAAATAATTTCGTGCCGCAACGCTCCAAAAAATCGAGACAATAGATGTCAGAATGACCCGAATCGTTCTACCAAAAACAAAGCCCTACTAAATATCACTCATATTAACAATAAGTACAACCTATCAAGAGAAATTATAAACAAAAAACAAGAGCAGAAGGACCATTCCTTAATCTGAGTCACAATACTTATAATAGGCGTCCGAGGCGTTTTATGAGCTTTCGACATCAATAAAGTCAAAAGGATCCAATATTCGAAATTAAAAAAATATATATATTTGAAGTGTTCCTAAAGTAGGCCTTTTGCAATGAGTGAAAACAATCCAGAACAAAAACAAAACCAATAGGTATACCTACTTTTCTGACTCCACGATACCATAATCACAATGTTCACGTTCATACATTATCCCAACTTTTAAGTTCTATATCTCAAAGTGATTCAATGTGGTTTGGATCCTTTTCGCTACATCTAATTGGGCTCTTGCCCGACAAGCGTCAAACGCAGAGCCGGGCTCACTAGTGATGTAGTGAGTACGCGGTTCAAGATGTGTGCTTTTGAAAGATAATATTTATACACCAAGCGCCCAAAACTTTGTATCTTAGGCGTCTAACAACGCCTGTAATAACTTGTCCCTAACCCTTCTCAAATTTAAGCAATCATACTTTCTGCCACTAGAAATAGACCACTGTATCGTAGGTAAGTATCCAAAAAAATATAATTTTTTTTTTAAGTTTGTAAATACTTAACTTAATATACTGATGCGATGCTATGCCTAATACCCACAGAAAAAGTAGGAGTAGTTAATTGATTTTGTCTTGTAGGCAGAAAAATAATTAAGTACGAGTAGTTTGTCGTAAACTAAGTTGACTGAACATCAATTAATAATTATAATAGAAGATTGGAAAACAGAAACATGTAAATTATCACTGTACGTATTGGTCTTACTGGTTCCCATTTATTGTGTGCAATGAACTGATGAGTCAATGAATGCTCGGATGGTAAGTGTTCGTGATGAAAGCCGGTAAAAGAATTGACAGAAGATGTTTGATTTAAAATTCAAACTAAAAAACAAATACGAACGAATGAAAGTTGTTTATAAATGAAATGTATGACATATGATGAAAATAATCTCAAAAGTTAAGCTGATGCAGATGATACAAGACACATGGATTCGTTATGGAGAGTCGACAACACCTCAAAAAGGTGTATGTCAGAAGAGTAATTGGCAATGATATTTTGAATTTGGTAAGATCTCTCTTGGCTCATTGGACAGTATTACATTTTAAACATCAAAAGGCAATAAACGTATCAATTAATACAAAAATATTTCAACAAGCGTAGAAATAAGAGATTGTCAAAAGAAATACGTTGAGTAGGCGACGACTAGACGGGTGCGACGGACAGAAAAGTACCACTCGAAGTACTTGTGCCACTTTTAAGTGCCATCAGACATCCCATTGCGAACGACACGCTGTTGATTGGAGGAAATTTTGATATCAAATTCAAATTTAAAAACGGTGTGTAAAGGTTTTTAAGCTACGTTACGATTGCAAACGCTGGCTGAAAACTCTTCATAGAAGTACTTTTGATGAGATTTTAAGGTTAAATTCACGCCAACGGATGGCTGACGAAAAACGTCGTCGACGTCTGTAATATTATAGGTGGTACCTACTAAAAGAGTAATGAGAAGATACTTTTTATTTTGTTTTATTTAACCATTTCTGTGCCATGTGCCAGTGCAGTGTGGTTTCCGGCCTAAGAATAGAACCACCCCTACTCGTCCCGCGGGTGTCGTTAGATTCGACTAAGGGAATGGTCCGGAGGAGGGGCAGTGTAACAGTAATCATCTGCTACTGCGATCGCCAAACCGCTTGCCCGGCGCGATTATGGGCAATGAGCGCACAATAGTGGCGCGCATTGACGCATTGTTGAGCAGTGGACTAATACAGGCTGATATTGATAATGATGATGAACCATTTCTGTATCATCAATAGTGACCGTTGTTCCCTTTTTCTTCTCCTCAATTGGCATTCTAGCAGAAAAACAAACCAAAAACTAATAGAACACAGGCCAGAATTTTAATAAATGCGCATGTTTGTTAATCCATAACGTTAGACTAGAGAAAACTGATCGAATATTCATGAAACCACTATTAACATACACGAGTAAGTAAATAAACTCCATAATTTTGTAATACAAATATCAGAGGTATATTTTCAAAGTCCTTTCAGGTAGTTATGGTCGATTTGCGGCCATCTTTGGCTTTGATCCTAGCCGTAATACATAGGTATCAATGTATTATATTATACGTACATACGTATCGATTGTGCCGATCATTGAGGGTTAAGCTTAGGGCTTGAATATCAGTATATAAGTACCTATTATAGATATTAGTATTAACCCTCCTTGACAACCGTATAATAGGTACGTGGTTATTGTAGGTACCAAGTTAACGCCACGAGGAATGCGACAATTGGGTTTTTCTTTTTTTGTATAGTTTATCTTACCTACTAATTTAATCTAATTTAATCATGTAAAAAATTCACATAAAAAAAACTCAATAGAATTATACAGTCCAATTACATAAAATATAATATAATCCTTCTTCTAATTTTTTCAATGCGTACTTTTCAAGTGATTGACTCACACTCTTTATTATTCGAAAGAATAAATTATTCCCTACATACATAATTATAGTTATAGATAGGAACGATCATTTGGAATTTCAATCTGACATTAACGTACCAACGTAGGTACCTACATTCTAGTGTTTTTGAGTCTGAAAAGCTGAAAGGCAACACGAAGGGTTCAATGCGTTGCCAATAAAGTATGTCTACCTATGTCAATCTGATGTGCCCTCTTTACCTGCGCCGTTATAAAAGCCTTTTTAAGTAGAATCGTAAAATAAAAGTTAAAGAGGCTCCTGCTAGAATATGGTGATGGCTTGATACTGACTGACGCTACAAATGCTGTAATATATATATACATATATATATATATACATATAATCACAGTACAATAAACATACAGTACGGATAAAGATAAAGATTATTTATTTGTATAAAACAAGAGTATTTACAATCGGAATCTACGTACAAACGCTCGAAAACGGCACACTCACGCAAACATGCTCAATGACGACTATACTGCGACTCTGCGAGTACCGCGACGTTCGCTTAGGACACAGAATAACGGTTATAATCGGTTATTCTGTGCTTAGGAGTCTCGTCGTTACGCAATATTACGCATGTTTATGTGAGTGTGCCGTTTCGAGCGTTTGTAGTTAGTTTCCGTACTGTATGTTTATACTGTGGTATAGTGGAGAAGACTATACTGAGATCTATAGAGCGTACATTGACTTTGCGCATGGGGTCTCAATAAGAACAAAATATAAATTAATCTTTCCATTTGTATGCTCATACTATAATATTTATTTCTAAAACAAGCGTACATAATTTAATTTAATAAAATAATATGATATCTCGTTTTATTGTTTATTAATTATTAAAGTCATAGAACGCTTTTAATATGGCACATGGGCACTGTATAATATATTTATGATAAAATTTGTTGCTTTCAAATATGAACACGAAATCTTTTTTTTCTTGTTTCAGAACACACGCCCGCGAGCCGCGTTTAAAAATTTAATAACGTTGACAAACTAAATTAAT
This sequence comes from Protodeltote pygarga, assembly GCA_936450705.2. NCBI lineage: Eukaryota > Metazoa > Arthropoda > Insecta > Lepidoptera > Noctuidae > Protodeltote > Protodeltote pygarga. The sequence goes on along the minus strand of OW388249.2, from coordinate 3,447,196 downwards.
TTGCCTGTGATAACGAGTGTAGTAGCTACATGGTTGTACGCCTAAAAGTGACACGAGAAAATTCGCACTGGATATAACATATTGGAGCCTGTTTTTTTTTTCATAAAATATGCATTTCATAAAATAAAGCAAGTTAAGTACCTACCTCGATTTATAATATAGACGTTCTTATTGACTTCTTAAATTCACTTGCACCGAAGTATAATGAAGCTTAACAATAAATTGTAGTTAATATGTTTGTTACAGAAAAAACTTATAATTAATATAATTTCTTAAAGAAGGCTATAAAACTTTTATAGTCAAAGAGAAGGTTTAATAAAACATTAAATCTTAAATAAAAGGGGTTCCCAAACCACCTCGAACCGTTTTAAATAACTCACTTAAACATTCAGTAGATACAACAATTTTATTCGCACCATTTAAAAGCATAAAAGGATTGCTCTTTCTAAATTGATGAACGCTTGGGGAAAAAATACCAAAAATGGTCCTTCGTTACATTGATTTTAGATTTATTTTTAAAGATTTGATCTTTATTTTAAGCAACGTCATTTTATTATTATTTAAGTCTATGCTGTGTAATGCATAGGGTTACACAAGCCATTTCATAATAAATAAAACATAAACGTTGTTAACAGCTAACTGCCTGTTTGCATTGATGATTAACAATATGGGAAATGTTGAAAACTCTGTTTTCTGTCAATATATCGAACCTTGCTTCTTACACAAACCAGGATCGATATATAGGTTTCACATATTGTTAAAGGGCAATTTACTGGAGATGATAATATGCCTACATACCTACCTACCTGTATTTATAAATAACAATCGCGCAAAGAAGCAGTCAGGTGGGGTGTAATACTCGTTCATGCGTAGATATCTACGCGTACTAGCCTGACCTAGACCTCTTATCTCACTGAATAGAAATATGTTCATACATAAATATACCTACTTAGTAGGTAGGTATGTAGTGTTCCAAATACTCCAATCATTTTCAAATGAGATATGGTTCACTGAATTTCGGTCACAGCGGCCAATATCAACGGCGATTAGCCAACTACGCAGGAGATATTTAGTGCACAAGTGTGTTTACAAACACAGATGCACACTTTATATTATGGAAATCCGACACAACCGGAGAGAGATCGAGCGCAGGTCCAATAGCCGCTTTTCGAGGCACAGAGTAAGAGATAATTAATTTACAAGTTTTTATAAGATCTTTTGAATCCCTAATTAATTTATACTAACATGTTCAGCCCTCTTATCGTAGTCAGGATACCAGTCCCCGCTCTCAGCGTCATCACCAGTGTCGAGTAGGTCCTCATCGTCACCTATGTTGTCCATGCTGTCATCTTCCAGCACCGTGAGACCGTGTAACTTCTCTAAGGAATCGTAAGACCGATCCTTCACAACCTCTTTGCCGTCAACTATGCTGCTGATGTCCTCGTCAGCGTAAATCTGAAAAGAAAATACAATAATGAAGAAAATTAATTATAATTAGGTACCTAATATTATTAGAAGATAATTCAAATTACCGCGAGACTGACTCTCTGACTAGCTTACGTAGGTTTCGGTACGCAATAGTTACTTAGGTAAGTATAAATTATATTTATGCATAATAATTTTTTTTATTTGATAGATAGAGTTCATAGTTATTAGTTAGGGTATTATTTTTATTCGGTCGTAGTATTTTTTATTTGATCTCGTGTAACAATGCAATCTGTATGTTTAGAGATAAACTCCTAGGCAACTCTGGAGACTACCGTTTACTATCGGTCTTTCACTGGTCTTGCTATGCTACGATCGCCACGTGTGACGTGTCGTGACACTCGTGACGCTACGCAACGCATGTAATAAAACGCATTTTACGTTCACTAAAGTGCCTCTCTTTCTATCGCGTCAATCTTATTTCTTTTGACGCGGTCACGCGCCAGTGCGGTGTGGCCGATGTGCGGCACTCACTCTGAATGCACCCATCAAGGCCGTCAAGAGGAACATTGCGGAAAGCGCGGGGCGCGGGGCCAGGCGGCCAGCAGCGGCGCCAGCCTGCCGCTTTGCCTGCCTTGGCTGGCCCCATTCAGTGGGTTCCCGCGTGCCGCTTGGAACACGTGTACGTCTGTTGTCCGTCCGGTATTCGTACTTATTATTCGTCGTTATTTAGTTATTGTTATTTGTTTAGGTTTCGTAATAATGAATAAAAAAAAGGCAAAAGCATACTGTATCGTATATGGCTGCTTAAATAACGACAGGGATCGGAGCCTCACGTTTTTTTCACTTCCTCAGGAGAACGAAAGGTAAGGAAATCACGTAATTTGCCCAATTTAACAATAATATTTGAGACTGCCCGGTTTCTAAAATTCCCAGTTAAGAAGAAAGAAGATGTTTGAGTATTATGAAATCATATATAACATTAGCTTTAGTATAGTTTAACAAAAGCTAAGGCAAGATTTTAAAAAACTTTTCTACACCATTTTTCATTTGCATATTCCAGGTGCCGGCAATGGTTGACATTAATCGATAGACAAGATTTATTAGAAAAAAGGAGTTTGAACAGGAAAACCAATTTAGTTTGTTCTGCACATTTCGAAGATTCTACATGGAAAATAATTAAACATCTCAAACGAAATGCTGTTCCTACATTGCTTTTACCTAACCCATCGCAAGAAGGCACAACGACTTCAGAAACACAGTCCACATCTACAGAAATTATGTTATCGATAAATAATATAGAAAGAAAATATTTTAGCGTTGGAACTCAAACAGAATCATTGCAATTAACGGAAGACCAAACACAGAGTTCAAAGTCACTTACCGATGGAAAACGAAAACGAAAACATTACAGATGCAGTGAAACAAGGGATTGATCCTGATGACGAAATGACGAACTCGTATATTTTTGTTACTAAAAATCATTCATAATTACTCAGAGCTTTGTATTTTTTTTTTGTTTTTATGATTATACTTTCTAAGAGGGTTCCCGCTCCGTCCACTTGGATCCATTGAATGAATCCATTGATGGATCCAAGTACACTTTTTCCTCCACCTGAGTCCATCGTACCAGTCAATTCCAAATAATGGATTCTAAGACACTTTAAGGTGCACTTGGATCCTCCAAAGAGTTTTATATGCTAATTTAAATTATACTTAGTTGATGGGAACTGGCTAGTTAAGAGGCCACTTGATTATAGATAAAATTATATGACAAGCATAACGAACGTAGAAAAAATAAATGAACATAGGCAAAAACAAGTGCATATCGGCAAACACAAGTAAACGCCGAAAAACCAAGTGAATGCCGAAAAAACAATGAACGCCGAAAAAACAAGTGAACGCCGAAAAACCAAATGAACGCCGAAAAACCAACTGAACGCCGAAAAATAAGTGAACGCCGAGAATATAAGTAAATTAGGGCAAAAACAAGTGAATATCGGCAGAAACAAGTTAACGCCGAAAAAAAATGGACGCCGTAAAATCTTGTAATTTTCTTAAATAGGTACTCGTAAACCCGTAAAATTGCCCTAATTCACTTGTTTTTTCGGCGTTCATTTGTTTTTTCGACGTTCACTGGTTTTTTCGGCGTTCACTTGCTTTTTCGGCGTTTACTTGTTTTTGCCGATATGCATTTGTTTTTGCCTATGTTCATTTATTTTTTCTACGTTCACTCCTTTTTCGGCGTTTACTTGGTTTTCGGCGTTCATTTGCCTTTTTGGGGGTTCAATTGTTTTTACCAATATTCAGTTGTTTTTGCCCATGTTCACTTATTTATTCAGCGTTCACTTGTTTTTTCGGCGTTCACTTGTTTTTTCGGCGTTCACTTGTTTTTTCGGCATTCACTTGGTTTTTCGGCGTTTACTTGTGTTTGCCGATATGCACTTGTTTTTGCCTATGTTCATTTATTTTTTCTACGTTCGTTATGCTTGTCATATAATTTTATCTATAATCAAGTGGCCTCTTAACTAGCCAGTTCCCATCAACTAAGTATAATTTAAATTAGCATATAAAACTCTTTGGAGGATCCAAGTGCACCTTAAAGTGTCTTAGAATCCATTATTTGGAATTGACTGGTACGATGGACTCAGGTGGAGGAAAAAGTGTACTTGGATCCATCAATGGATTCATTCAATGGATCCAAGTGGACGGAGCGAGGGTTCCAGTCAGTTCCAGAGTTTATTAAACCATCTAATTCTAATCCTTGAACGAACTGTTTTTAGTTTATTTTATTGTTAGACGTTTGTTCTTGTAGATATATGACATACAAAAGTTGAAGTTTAATTACATACCTACCTAATGTAAATCATAATAATTTCAGATATTAAAAAATTGACATATATTTGGATGCGAAAACGTAAAGTCTATTTTGTATAATAAATTCTATTACTTTAGAGCTATTTCGTGTATTTATTTGAAATAAGTAGGTAATTAGTAAACCTGTGTATTTTTAATATTTCGTTTCATTCTAAATGAAAACTATATTTTTTACGCTGTGATTACAGAGCGAACTCACTGCTTGTTTCCGTGGATTTCCTTGAACCGCGGACACTGGGATTTGCTTGGACCGCAAACCATGAAACGCTTTTTATTATGTACCTACCTACTTTTTCAAAATCGAAAATCTCGTTTTCATTCCCTTTCACAATACCAGGGAGTCTATGGGGTCCGTAACTTAACTTCGAGAGTCATTGCGGGGCTCTTATTGTGGTCCAGATATAGATGTGAATCGCTAGCTTTGTGATATGATATTTTATAAGAAAGAAACTAAGCGATTCAGTTTAGGTTCTATTCTCAATTCTTCATTACTGTTCGTTGATGACTCCCAACACTGATTAAATAATCAATATCCTTTTAATAGATCAATGAACACCAATACATGGAATTACAAATACTATCTAAGAGTAATCAATTATACGAAATAATCGCTTATTGGCGATAAAGGCAATTTGTCATCTCAAATGAGCCACATGCTTCTACAATGCTTCATGTTAATTGATGAGAAATATATCTGACGTGTATCGTTACAACACAGAGGGATACAGAAGTACCAAGTAAGTAAGTAAGACTAAATCCAAGAATCAATGATCGATGATCCTGTCTTTTATGCCTAAGACATTACCTTTCATTTCGTGATTTCTTTCACCATTGGAAGTATGGTATAAGCTAGACTATGGTATGAAGATAACTTATCTGGGTCGGTTAACAAATAGATGGATAGTAGTTGTCCAAGATATCGCTGGAATCATATGGTTTAGAGGTAGTTTCAAAAGGTTTAAGCCAGTCACTGGCGAAGCGAGGAAAGCCAAGACACCATAATTTGCCGCGGATGGTACTAGCTCACCAGGTAGAATACAGCATTGGCGCGAAGTCTGGATCTATATCGAGTCCCAAGTATAATATAACAATCTTGATAAACAAGTTTAATATGGCGTATGGCGTCGTTTGTAATCGTAGCACTAATAAGTTTTTACAAAAACAACGTTTTTAACCAAGCTTTTATATTGGAATAACAAAACTGAACGTATACGCAAAAATATTGCATCTGTGCTGTTGACGGTTGGAGAGTTCCTTTATCAGGAGCTAAGTCGATTCAGGTCATGCTTACCATAAAAATGCATTGTCATTGGAGCTGAACTAACATGCAAAAATCAACTCCGTAGGATAAAAGGATGTGGTTCTAATTAAGCTTGCAAGATTTCACCCTAAAAAACCTACATTGCAAGTTAAATAAAAGCTTGTAAAAAGAAAACGCCGTTTCAAGTATCCTTGACATATCTAACTTGTGTATTGTTTCAAGTTATCCTTCTTTTTGTTCATTTTGTAGCGTCAAGACCATCAATCATAATAAATGAATGTAGGATCTTTATACTTTGAAGAATTATATATGGCTTCATCTAACAAATTTCTAAAGAGCAATAATAATGTTAAGTAGCTTTAGAAGTATTCGGTTTTAGATCAAATGAGTTCATATTTTTTTGGTATTAAAATATATTGCTGTTTGATGATTTCTAAATGAGAATTTGCCGCCCACACATTGTTTTTCAAGTAAAACGGTGACAAATTTCAGTAATCAATAGCATTTAATTTCGAACTCAATTGCATAAAATGTCTCACTGGGTGCTAACTGGAAATACCCTATGAGACTTACACTGTATATTCAGTTACCTACTGAATATACAGTGTAAGTCTCAGACAGATTACTGAATGTACAGTACACATAGGAAATTGCAATTTATATTTAAATTTTTATAAATGAATATACGGGAATATAATACAAACAAAAAGAAATTTAAAAAATATAGAGAGTATCTTGGATTTATACACGTTAAATTTTATGTCAAGTTCCACTTAAATTTTATATGCACTTGATGGAGAGTCGCACAGTTGACCTAGATTTTAAAACGAACCAATTACCACATGACATACAAGTGCATTTAGTAAAATACGTGTAATAATTAAACGTTAGCCACATGTAGGTAACATTGATTGAGAATCCCACACGGACTATTTAATTAACTAATCCTTTGAATCGCGAAACGTGAACTCTAGAATATCGTATGTCTTCATTAGTAACCTTTGGATTATATATAACTATCTCGTTCACTCGTGTACAGCATTAATGAGAGAAAAAGAGATGAGGAGTGTTAGTTGAAAGCTTAGCGTCGTCGCATTAAACGCTTCGCTACAAAAATAAAACGTTATCGTAGTGTTTGATCGGAAGCCGAGACAGGCCTGGAGATTTTATGTGCGTCTTATTTTATCAAATTATCTGATACATTAATGTAGGTCCTACTACATTTTATTATTACTTCATTTCAGTTAGTAAATTATGTACATAACTAGCGACCCACCCTGGCTTGGCACGGGTGCAATATACATATAAACCTTCCTCTTCAATCATTCTATCTATGAAAAAAAACCGCATCATAGTCGGTTGCGTAGTTTTAAAGATTTAAGCATTCAATAGGGACAGAGAAAGCGAATTTGTTTTATACTATGTAATGAAAAACTACAAAAAAAAATTATAAAAAAAAATATTGGGCATTTTTATACATTGAAACCTACATTACATCTTATGATGAAAACTATCTAACTTTTACATTTTTAATAATTTTCTAACATAGAGGATAATCATCTGCCTAGCCTTTTCCCAACTATGTTGGGGTCGGCTTCCAGTCTTACCGGATGCAGCTGAATACCAGTCTTTTACATGGAGCCAGATACTGGGTTACATGATACCCCTTGGTAAGACTGGTTGTCAAACTTTCGGGCTTCTGACTACCCGTAATGACTGTCAAAGATCTACAATTGACATCTAAAATTAACATAGAGGATAATAACCGGCATGAATTTTCATTACCATCTTTTTTCCGCTTAGAGGTGGTAATTCAAAAATCCTTCCATAGTGCTGCCTCTAGGGTGTTCTTGTATTCTTTGTACCTCCAAATTTTAAGTCTGTACTTTACCGGTTTAGGCTGTGCGTTGTCTGACAGTCGGTCAAACAGTCACGGCACTAAGACCGATAGGATAGATCGAAGGAAATAACTGTATCGACTCTAATTGTATCCGTATATATTTTCCATGTGGTATTCCAATAAAAGTAGGTATATATTCTACTCTAAATTATAAATATGTGATTAATATTTGTTTGACAATTGGCTGGTGCAGTTACACGAGCGAATTTTCCATCGTTAATAGTTGGTGACAGTTGGTTGACGAGCAATTAGTTGAGCGATCTAGAGCAATTTCTAGCAGTTGTTTCATTGACATGACTCAATGTTACCTAATATTACCTAGTTGACTTAAATTGCTGCTTATTGCTCAGTTACTTTAGCTTAGTTCGTAGAGCTCTTTAAGATATAGTTGAGCTCTGACTTATTACGACTTACTGACTTATTTAGTATTTTTTGGTTTCTTCAAAGATCAATCCAGATATCCGCCTGCATTGAAGTTTTGCACATGAGCATTAGCTATGGTATTGTTACAAACAACATGAGATTATGAATTTAAGTGCCGTCTGGGCTATAAGTTGAACTTTGTCCTAGGTGTGTAAAGTCCTGGCACCATTAAAAGTTCTCGCACGCGTCTGGACTTTAAAAGAGGCTTATTGGTGCCCTTCAGTTTGTATCCACACAGATTACTAAATAGTTATTACGTAAATCGGCGATTCTTTTCAAGGTTATCCATTTGAAAAGCAAGCTTTATCAAAAAAAATGTTTGGTAAAAGTATATTCTAGGTAGGTTGCAAGAATACAAGAATACATTGTAGTGACACATCGTAATTGGTTTCAAGTTTGATATCGCATGACGTCATAATCCACTATCTCCAGTACCATTGCCGATTGTCACCAGAAAAACTCGTCTGAGTAGTTACAAATTATTCTGCGGCTCTGAAGACCTAGATAAGATAGAAGAAATAGATGCATTATTTAAATAGGGGTTGCCATTAATTTTTTCCCCAACATTTTCATACTTTTTCTGAAAAAAAAAGGCCTGAAATATTCAAGAAAAAGTACTTCATCATTATACGCTTAATGTTAAACAACAATGATTGTTCAGAAAATATTTATAGAAAAACATTTTTCTATTTACCCTAACATTTTGTTACAAGGCCTCTTATTAGGAGTCCATAAGATTCTCGATAATGTAGCTCTACTATAATACCTACTTATACATCTATTATACGGTATGTAGTAGGTATATTTTAGGTTAGTAAATAATATGATTGTCTGCACAGTTTTATCCATGAAGCAAATGTATTTGCTTCATGGTTTTATCCAATACTCAATAATAATTTTTCATGATAGTCATGACAACATTTACTAGAAAATTTAATTTCTTTATTCTCACTCGTTCATTAGGTATGTTTTTTTTTAATATTTTTATTTTATCTACTTCTTGTGTATATTGGCATGTATATTTGGCATAATGTTGAATAAACTATGTTTCTTTCTTTATTTTCTTTACCAACACTTATTTGGTATAATCTTTACCTGTTTACTGTTAACTAATCAGTAGCACTAACTGTATTTTATCTAAGTCTATCTTAAAAGTTTTCTATCTATCGTACTCGTATAAGAAAATCTAACTACAATATTCCGCAAACCACTTTCCATTTTCCGTAGCCATATCCACACAATTCATTATTTTCTTTTCCAATTTCATCAAAAATGTATGACGTCGACCAGCCATCAAATTTTGTTGTATTTCAAATGAAAACGTGATGTTTGTTGTTGACTTTACTTGTTGAACTGTTTGCTCTAACAAATAGTAAGGGACTCGGAGCCTCATCGTATCCTTGACAGGGTTAAATTGTAAATCGACATTCATTCCACGGCGTATTTAACCCGTCACATTTAGGCAGAGCACGTAAGTAATTTTCTAGTCTAGCTTAATTTTTAGTAGGTACTATCGATGATAATGTAGGCGCAAACTATAGGCTGAAGTTAAGCTCTCGGATTCTTTGCGCAATATGTGTATTTGAATGCATCTCTTTCCCCCTCACTAGCTCAGTTACAACCCTCCCACCCATCTCGCCTCTTGTCACCATTTAGTCCTTAAAATGTGTAGGTACTACAACGCCGCCGGCCGTGCTTGACTAATTTCAGGCCGAGTAAGTTTGCGCCATTTGCGCCTACTGTAACGAGAGTACCTACAAAATTTGTGTCACGAAAATTATGTACAGTCGGCAAAGTAGTTAGGTTGGCAGGGGCACTAGTTAAAGTTGTAATTTTTTGTAGATGCATCAACATAAGTTAATTTTATCATATTTTCTGAAAAGGTATGACTGAAACCTATGGAAAACTAAACAATTTTACAGAACCACATGTACATTTCTGCAAAAAAACTTCATTCCTAACTCGCCACCCTGCTAACCTAACTCCTTTGCCGACTGTACTTCGAATTTCGATAACAAATTGGTAATAATTGTCTCTATGCTAGGTATGTCACGTAAACAATTTTGTTTACTCAAAACACTCATTTAAATCCTAGTAGACCAGGCGAACTCAGTGGGTGTCTTTTGATTCGCAATTGTTTAGTGGATGGGTAGTAATGTCCATATTGACAATACCACGGGATTGTCACTATCCTGAGAAATCAGGTACTAAACGGAAAAATTGTTGCATACCGGCCTAAGATGTCGGTGATCAAGAAGATTTTACAAAGCAAAGATAAAATTACCACAACAAAAAGTCATTTAATTAAAAGTAATGATTACATTTATTTCATTACATAGGAGGAGTAGAAGATGGCGAGACAAATTAGACTAGAAGAACGATACACAATAGCCTTGGACAGAAAGGTGTGGAAATCATTGGAGGAGGCTTTTGGCCAGCAGTGGGATGATATAAGCTAACAGTAACAGTAACATTTATTTATTAAGTTTACAATATTAAGATATACCTAAAGCAGACGGTCATCAATCATCATCTGCCTAGCCTTCTCCCAACTACCTATGTTGGGGTCGGCTTCCAGTCTTACCGGATGCAGCTGAATACCACAACCAAGATACTGGGTTACTCGATACCCCTTGGTAAGACTGGTTGTCAGATTTGGGCTTCTGACTACCCGTAACGATTGTCACAGATCTACAAATGACAGCTGGGGCCAACAGTTTAACGTGCTATCCGAGGCACGAAGAGTGATAATTAATTAATAAAACGCACATAACTTACGAAAAGTCAGAGGTGCGCGCCTTGGGTTTGAACCCGAGACCTCTGACTTCCTACTCTTATGTAAATAACCTAAAGCAGATGGTAAATGAGATAATTTTATTTGTTAACCTACATTCAGTATTAGAAACAATCCTACAATGTATGTATCAAAAGACAAACAACTAAGAGTACAGAGATGTTATTAATCGGCAGTTCTTCCAACTGTGACAAAAGGTTGGCATGATGAAGCTACTCTCGATATACAAATTACAATGCAGCGTGCGTAGGTACCGGTACATTTCTTAGAAGTAACCGCGGAACTATGGAGTGAGCTTTAAGTATAAATAAATAATGAATAAGTAGTTGCTAAGTAGCTGTGTAGAAATTGAAATCGAGAGTCGAGAAGGGAAATCTACTTATTATAAAGTTAATCGAGAATACTAAGTAGTATTAACTATTTAATTGAGTTAAAAAAGTTTGATATTGCTTATTTTTGTAAGCTTGAGTTTTAAAATCTGGTAATAATGAAGTAACGTAGTTAAAACAAAAAATAAATTATAATATGTATTATCGTGGACAAAGCCGGTGCACCACTCTTAAGGTTAGAATCGCTTGCACCCGGCGTCCGAACGTAGCGCTGGTCCTGCCCCTACTCACGTAAGCATTCAAACTATTTTGATGGCAAAGTGGTGCACCGTTCGTGTCCGCGATAGTACCTTGTCTAATCTCATCCCAATCAAAGATAATTTGATCACAGCAAGGGTACCATTTTAAAGTACCTATTGCAATTTCATCAATCTTGATAAATATGTTTCCTTGTGACTGTAAGGACCAAAGTTTTCCAATTAAGGTTGTACTTGTTGAATATTAGAAAGTTAGTGAAAATATGGACCGGTAATTAGTTCTAACCGGATTTTCTATGGAATTCAACAAAACATTGATCGATTACAATCTTCCATATAATTCTCAATCACATCTTTTTTGTACGTGTGTATGTTACTGAAATCCTCTTAAATGGCTCGACCGAATTTTGATGCGCCTTTGAGTCCCTAGATGGTTTATGGAGACGGTTCGTGGTGGGATGACGTTTAGCTGATCCGCTAATAACATAATATAGGTAAACTGGCAATAGATTTTCAACCGCGGCTCCTAATTCCTCCTTACTTTCTTCTTGATTTTTTGAATTCCTTTAGGTTCGGGTATAAAAAAGTAGTGTCAATGTCACTCGGTCCTATACAGGGTTATTCGCAAAGAAGACAGGGTTCACTGACAACCTGAAAAAAGGTCATTGAACTCATCATTATGAACAACTTTTACTATGGGACCAACCCTGAAATCGCAAAAAAATCAGCTGTTCCATACATTTTGTTGAGTTATGTGAACATAAATATATGGAACAGCTGATTTTTTTTGCGATTTCAGGGATGGTCCCATGTAAAAGTTGTTCATAATAATGAGTTCAATGACCCCTTTTCAGATTGTCAGTGTTTTACAAATACCCCTGTATATCTATGTCAAAAAATCGCATCGATCCGTTGCTACAGAAAGACAAAGCAACAAAATATATTTAGCATTCATAGATGATATAAGTAATTGTGCCGACCATACTATAACTCTAAATTGGTTTACTACTACAGAATGTCTGAAAGGAAAAGTGTCTGAAATAAACAATTATTAATGTAGGTACCCGATCGATGATGTAAATGTACGCGGAAACGTGCGGATGACAAAGGTGAATGACCGGCAATTGTGGCGCCTCTACTCAAGTAGGTACGTACGAAGGTATAGTATGTCAATACTCGATCTATTAAACACTAGAGAAATGATCTCTAATATCTGTTATCTACTTACTGGCTTTGTGACATTTCTGACTGGAATTAATAGGATGTTAATAATTATGTTGTAGTTGAGTCGTAGGTAAGGAAAATATCACTTCCTATTTTCCTAATGTATTGTAAAGATATCAGTTTCTTAAATGACAGATATACCTAGTGATGTTCGTGCTTGCTCTCATATGAGGGTCTAACAAAAAATATATCAATCTATAGCTACCGTTCCACTGCTGCAGCTGGGCAAATGCCTTCTCTTACTAATCAAAAAACTAAGCGCTCTAGTACTATGATACTTAGTGGGATAGGTACCTAAGCTAGCGTTTAAATCGAAAGGATCATTGAGTGACCATTTGAGGCATTTTTTTTCTGACGGTTCCATTGCTTGTTCAATGCTTCATGTGCCATCCAAAATGGCTAAAGCATTGAGCACCGGCTAACATTATCTAAGGGCCAACAAGGGTTTCACAGGTTTCTGTACCTGACAGAAAATGTCATACAAATTATGTTCTATTTTTTAATTTACCCAGTAGGTAGAGCCTAACCGTGGCCTGTGAAACTGAGCCTTAGTGCGGTAGACGTGCAGAGTTCGAAGCCTTATAATAATAGCCCGTTAGATAAATTCAAATTTCACAAATGTTGATGCACAAACACGTTTCCATCAAAAGGCACTTTATCTGTGTGATGGTGGTCTCTCTTACCACGAACTTGGTAGGTACCCAATATGAATAAAATGGAGTCACATTTTTTTTTTTTAATTATTTGCATGCCAGTTCAAAATTTTCCTACAGTGGATAAAACGCCTACATCTAAATTGCCTGACGTAGGTACCTACATATTTTTGTTTGTATCTCAGAATTTGCGAATAAATAGGATCCCGGCCCTGTGACTGAGTCAGACAATTTTAGATTTCCATTTTCTTGTCATTCGTTGTGAATCAAGTTGTAATAAATTGGACAGTAATAAATTCGAATGTCACGCATGAATAATGCGACAAAGAACTAAATTAGATCCTTCATGATGTATCATACAGGTACTTAAATATCTACTGAGCAAAAATTACAAGATATATAAAGAACCTACGTCATGATAGTCGTTATTCATCAATGAAAGAAAGAAAGAAATTTATTATATTTGTGTTATTTTTTTTTTTTATAGCACATGATAGCTTATTTAATATAATTATTTAATAAGAAAATTTGAAAAAACAACTGATACGGATAATAATAAGAATAATTATAAGAAAGTTAAATTACGAACGTAGGTATTTTAGAAATTTAAATAAGTACAAAAAAGTCTTAAAAAAGTCTCCGTTGACGTTTAACAAAAAAAATGAGAATAAAAAAATACGACAACCTAAAGATTTTCATCGATTCCATATTATTATACTCGTATTACCTATCATTGAGAACTTTTTAAATCACCCTTATTAATCGACTAATGTAAATGAGCAATTTGGCGGGGTTCGGTTCGCAAAAAAAAAGATAATTATGAATACTTATTTTGCCTCTAAAAATACGAATTAAATCCTGACTTATGTCAACTTTTTACCGTCAACCAGATACGGACCGATACGTAATTACGCGCTTATTTTTATCACAAAGCGGCAAAGTGAATACAAGGCGCATGAATTTATGTGTGCAATCAATTTGTGTCTAAATTGGTCCTGACAGCCGCAGACCGCCATTAAGGACCACGTGTTATTTTATTATGTTGTAATGTTATGTAAGTCGTTATTGTTCAGAGTATTTTTCTTGTTATTGTTAATTAATATTTACATAAGAATCATATTTAATGTGTGTATGTGTAATGTGGTTTGTACTCAGGTATTCATTCTCAATAATTATTTAACAGTTTTGATGATTAGCTGTCAAAACTCTTCTAGCAATAGCGCTGGAAAGCGTAAACTTTCTAGTTCTATATTTTCAAAATAAACTGAATTACTGTTGCAGTCTTTGTAATAAGATTACAAAGTGAGGATATTAACAAGGAATATTAAAGGAGATTGGCGCTTGTTACGGAGAATTCGCAGCATCATTGCACATATTGATTGGATGACGATGAGAAAATCTTTGAAATGGATATCAATTTGTACTGACTAGCATCGTTCGTAAGTTATAACATTATAATTATATACCTACCATTAAAGCAATACGGGAATGACAATTAAAAATTTCCAGATGAACTATTAACAACAGGTCAGTTGCAGCATAGCTGTATTTTAAGTTTGTAACTGATTGACCTCTGTCCTACTTTCAATTAATAAAACATTACAAAGTTAAACAATGCCTTGTTATAAATATTAATAATAGGTATATAAATATTTTATGTGAGTGCATTTTGTTTAAAATTGCAATTTATCGACCTATTGAACGTGACTATGTAGTAAAGTTTAATTTATATTATTACACTGATTATTTATTTTTGAAGAACTGAGCTAAAGCTCGATCTCAATATTATGTACCATAGACCTAACTCAGAAATCTATTACCAAAGTACTATGTAGGTTCATCTTACGCCCAATCAAGTCATACAACTAATACTTGCACACCTATACCTACGCAAAACATATAAGTAAACAAACTTTTATACAAACAACAAGTAAAACACACTAAAACTCATAACTTTTAATTTAGGACTTGTCGTGGTTTAGTAAAATGAGAAAATATTTGACAGCGGTTTCTTAGCGGGCGCAAAAATGACACAATATTGCGTTTACAGAAAATTACTTTTTAACTTACTTTG
Organism: Protodeltote pygarga; assembly: GCA_936450705.2. Lineage (NCBI taxonomy): Eukaryota > Metazoa > Arthropoda > Insecta > Lepidoptera > Noctuidae > Protodeltote > Protodeltote pygarga. The sequence goes on along the minus strand of OW388249.2, from coordinate 3,431,979 downwards.
CTGTCTGGTAGGTAACTTATGCTGCCTTGCTGGTAATAAAAACTACATTAAATAAAAATATTTCATCGTATTTTTCAAGTTGACGTCGCCACAAAGTTCCGCGTTGCTTTAAGGACAGAGAGGATGATCAGACATAAGTTTCTGGTTAAACAGATAAAATATTGATAAATAAAAATTACAACTGATTAAAACCGTAATGTTCATGTAAAATCTGTGTACCGATGAATCATTTAGAATACATAAATACACAACATTGTACTTGAAGATAAGATAAAAATGAAATTTATGCGAACACACTCCTCAATGAATTCCATTCTTATATGGCGCCGGAATGTTAAGCATGTTGTTTATAATACGATAATCCAAAAATCTTGTAAACAGGATCAATGTTTATCTCATGAATGTCTGGCAAGAGATCAGTGAGATAAAATATAAAATTTTGAGCATAACAATATTTTTTTTGGAACATGGCCCCGAGGGCTTTGACCGAAAAACGTATGCATTTCTAGAAATTTATTTCCTAACGTCAAACGACCTATTTGCTCATAAAGTAATTTAAACCATTCCATGCGGCCACCTATTTCGCTACGTCTAAACTGAGCAGATAAGTGAATTGGTTTCCATTCCCCCGACAACGACATCCCTGTTTCTCTGGTAACTCGTAAATGCAAAACGAATTTCGAAAATGTAACCTAGAAACTGTTTTCTTGATTAATAGAAGGCTAATATTTAGCACATGTTAGCTTATTAAATATAATAATTTACTTTATTTTTCATAAGAACCTTAAAGTGTTTACTTATAATGAGATACAACGTAATTTCTTAATGTAAATTGGTCATCTGAAATAAAATTAAATATACTTTTCAAATTAAAGTATACCTACTTTTTCCTGTTTCTTGAATCCCAAAAATATTATGATTCATGCTGTTGTTCTTTCTATTGTGTGACACAATTTGTGTCTGTTGCTGGGTTTAAATCTGTTAATTATTACAACAACGACACGGATTACTAAATGGGCTTGTCTATCAAGCTAAATGTAAATCTAATAATGCAATTTCTGTTGAATGTTATTTTCAGGATTTATGCAGAGGACAAGAAATTCTTTCTGTAAAGATAATGTGCTCGGCAAAATAAAGGCAGGTGGGCTAAAGCTTTAACTGAATGAACATAACGATCCTTTGGCAAAATTTGACAGTTGACAGTTGGGTTGCTGATAGACCTGATTAAGGAGAGAGTTTTGCCCAGCACTCAGCAGTGAGTCGATACCTACTGGCTGATGATGATGATGATAATGATGAACTATAATGTAGTTTTTGTACAAGTCTTGGTCCTGAGTGGTCCTTGGGTCCACAAACATTTAACAAGTTCTGCATTTCTACAATTGGTCTGCGTCCCGAATTCAATTTACGAAACGAGGAACATGTTACACCCAAATTACTTCAATGGTGGCACCACTTGGCAGCCAGTTGTAGCGTAAATTTTTTGTGGTGGAAACGAAGACACAAGAGTCAAGACCAAATACATTCTTTGGTACGGTTACCATGCTCTTTTATGGCCTATCGTACTTAAGTAAGTAAAAAAGGGAAGGCGAAGTAGTTTCTGCCTGACCTTTGTAATGTTCATCCACGCATTTTCCTTTAGTCATATTATTCGTAACGTGGTCTTGTAAACGTTGATTGTATAAAATGTAGCTAACATCGTGGCTTATCTTTTTATTCTTAGGTATAATATAAAATAATTACTTGTTATGACAGAAAAATATGCCTGTAATTAGTTATTACCTTATCCTTCGTGTAATTTCATATAATAATCCGTAATAACAAATTTTCGGAATACAAATACAATAGTCTCGTTAAATAATGATGTTATTATCATATTTTTATTTTGTATTTACGTCATCAGCATCTTTTTATCTATGCATTTTCGCCTATGCTTGAAGTTTATTTCAGTACCCACTTGCATTCTAAGCATGCAATAGATTGTAGAAACTGGTAGAAACCTTAGCATGCGTGCATGCTTACATCAAATATACCTAATCTGAAATTTAAATATTGATACATGTTACCGCCATGTCATTAAATTTAATTTTCTGTAATAAACTTTAAATTATGTTATTATTAATACCTAATGTAGCTTAATAGTTAACGAGTAGGATTGATCCAAACTAATGAAAATCAAAGTTTCTGTTACTCTAAAATTATATAAATGAGATAAGTTCACTGGAATTGCTAATGACAGGAACCACTTTCTAAGGGAAAACTTTCGATCGTCTACATCTCAATAGCGCCGAATGAAGTCTTTAAAACTTGTAGCACTTAGCAATCAGACGGCACTTGGATAGAAATATGACATAAAATACGTAACATCGTAGATAATTAATTTCAAACATCAAATAAAAGAATAATGATTCACGTGTTACATTTAACAGCAGTAAAATAAATTCAGTCGTCTATGCAAATGGTTTCTTGCTGACGTGTTGAATACGTCACGGGATTTTGGTGTGCTGTTTTCTTTTCCCGTAGGAAATGGAACCGTGCCAGGCTGCCAGCGATAATTTTGCCACTTCCCATCGCTTTAATTTTGTTTTGATCGCATAGCTCTCATCGATAGCGTCATTGCGTTCTTATTTAGTACTAGATTTCATCACCATAGAATCTTTGTGTTTGTGAACTTTGAATGATTTAAAAATATGTTTTATTGTCGTTCCACCATCTGAACCTTCAGAGAAAACAGGACCTCAAATATTAAGGGCTAAATTCTTAACCTCATAGGTATTTTATAGGTACTATATTACCTTAGAGTACCTACGTCATGCTCACGTGACGAAAGTGAAATGTTCGAGAGTGGTGGTGGGTGGCGTTGAGTAGGCGATGGCTGATGCACGGGAGCCGTCGGTCAACTCATGGCTATTATGGTAATTTTATCAAAAGAATGTATAATTACTTATAGGTACTATATTTTAGGTATAGCCGATTCACATCGTCACATCGACTCACATTGTTCTAAGGACTCACAGTCCTTACGCTGCGCTGTATGGAACTGGCGAATAGAGTCACTCTATATTATTAGAATTATTAGAATTAAGACTATTTATTACAGTTTCATTAGTGTCTAACGGTCTATATGAATAAAAATTTCTACCTTTAAATAAACAGCGCCAATAAAACATGATGTGAAATAATACATCTGCACATACCCACTTACGAGGAATTGACGCGCGAATAGCACGTGCCCGTCAAGTTCTCTGTACCGTAAATTATGGCTGATTAATTTCAAATTTAGACGTTGAATAACTGTCAGATTATCTACCTATTGATTTAAGTTTTATGGTAAGTTAATTTTCTTATTAAATAATTATATTTATGGATCTATGTTTTATATGTGCATTGGCACAGCAATACATTTATCTGAAAACATAAGTATTTTAAGGTTTCAGTAAATCGTATTTATCTTAGTGTAGGGTGACGTTTATAATGATAAGATAAAAACTGGTCCTTCGATACATATAACTACATAATTTTGTAGGTACCAAAGGACCAGTTCTGAACTACGAACACCTATGCCAAAATAGGTAAGTTCATAATAAAAAGATATCGGTGTTTCAGACACAAATTCACATTTACATGTCACGTCGAGGACATCTGACGGCCGTTTTCCCTCACTTACATTCGTGAATATGCTCGTATAGCTAGCATTACAGAGACATGTGTTCAACTCAGAATACATGGCAGAAGCTACGTACGAGTTAAGCCATAAAAATACTCATTTTGAGCTTTAGTTATGTATTTTCTAGGACAAATTATGTCTTATATTTTAATATAGGTACATGTAAATTACGCCATTTTGTATCTTTTCTTCCTGCTACGAATAAAAATGTTGTAAGTATAAAATAAAATTAAACAGGAACGGGGTACAAAATGATAGATGCAAGGGTGCAAGATGATTCGTTTATGATTTTGGACAAAAAGTACTGCTTCCATTTCATTAAGATCAGACGTGCCTTCTGGTTTGTAAAGTATTCTATCCATTCTGTTATCCAACTACGTTCTAAAATCGTTGGAAATATACTATTCGTATTTCAACGTACGACGTCAAATATAGAAACGAGCCATTATGTAAAATCTCACTGAAAGGTAAATGTTTGTACTAATAAATACTCGGGATTTCAGTGTTACTCAATCCCGCCGTAGGAGGTTAGGGCTATTGCAGAAGCCATTTTAAATACACGGAATATATAATACGATACCTAACATATATGTTTAGGTACATAGTGACAGGTTAACGAGGGTAATATATTGTGGGGGGGATATTCGGTTGTCGAGTACCTATATCAACTTTTACTACCTATGGGACCAACCTCCCTGAAATCGATAAAAAAAGTCTAGGTACTTTTCGTAGAAAATTAATATCGTTCGATGTTTTTTGCGATTACAGGATTGGTTCCACAACAAGTTGCGAATGCGATCCCCCTCGAAATTAGAATGGCCACCAGTATTAAAATATGTGGGCATCAGTCTCCGCTACTGGTGAGTGCTGGTGGTCTCTGTACTCAGTTACTGAGTCTCAGTACCTAGGTATCTGGCAGAATAACCTCAACAGTAAAATCATTTTATAAAATTAATATAATTATGTTTTTTTTAAATACGATCATGAGTTTATTGTATAATTGTTATGTATTATCTTATAATAGGTATTGTAATACAGTAAGTACATAGGGTACTTACCTATTATTAATGTTATTTGGATTAGATTTTGATTTTTTTTTTCATTCTTTTACACCGCAACTTAAACACAACATCTAAGGTTGACTGGTAGTAATTGCCTATGATATAAAGTCCGCCTCTATACGTTTTATGACAAAGCCTTTTTTGTTAAATAAAAAAAAATGTGCATAAAGTATAAATAAATACATAAACAAGTTAATTATAATAGTAATTACCCATTCTTCGATATATCTTGTAACTTGTACTTACTTATAATGTATTCTACACAAACACTTATGGTATAAATAATATAAATATCATTTGTGACTTCCTAGAAAGCAGCTTATGGAGTAATAACGTTGAACGTGGCTGCTGTACGTTATTAAGGTTTCAAAGGAAATCTACAAGCTGTTTACAGATTTCATTTATTTATAAATTTGTTTAGGAAATCCTCCTTGAATGCTAAATTTAGCTTGTAACAGAATTTTGGACTGAAAACATTGAAAATTTGATATTGAACAGGATTGAGATTGATAAATATTATGATCATTACGTCATTACAGATTTTATCTGCAACGAAAGTTGTTGAATATCGTAAGTTTCAAAAACATTCAGATATTCACCAAAGATATTAGGAAAGCAGTTCTATGGAACCTATTCACTCTCATGTCTGTGGGTAGGATTGCAATGCAGTGCCTCTTTTATTAGAGACTTACGCGCAAGCAAAACCATTAACTAAAGTTTCAGCATAATCTGAAGCAAGGAATGATTATAATCATGTTTATAAACATCGTAAGGAAACCAGCGTGAATCCGAGAGTTTTTTAACGGGGTGCAAAATCCATGTTAGAAGTCTTTTGCGTGGTTTAAACTCTAACACTTTGTGACTAAGTTGTTTATCAACCATAGGGACAAAGAAAAAAAAATCTGATGTTTATAGCTATTGGTATATTTTGCAAACTTTTGTTGCAGACCGTGCAACCTCATCATTTATTATTCTAAGTGTCATAAAACCGTCATCTAGCTTTAGGACTAAAATATTTAAATTCTGCCACCCGACTCTGCAATTTTAATAACGCAATTTTCTCTTTACAAAAGAAAATTCACAAATGATTTTACATCAAAAGCTAGGTTTAAACGGCGTCGGTATTTCATACAGACTGACAGATGGTGCAGACTGCTATTACTGTTACTGCTATTAAAAATTTCTTTATATTAGGTAACTTCTTAATAGTTTTTACTGAGCCATCATCGGGTGAAGTGAAAAATATGAAGCTGACGATTTTTAATGGACCTATTTTAATACTTTACTTAAAATTTAAATCTTTATGATTTTTATAATACTATAGCTTTGGGCTTTAGGAGAAATCAGAAATATCCTGTAGGTTAATTTTTTTTTGAGAATTTCCAAATTGTTATTCTACCTGCAAGTTGTTCAATTTCATGGGTAGATTGACCTCCTAAAGGGAATAACAGGGTTTTTGCTATTAATAATTATTCTAATTAAAAGGGAATAGGTAGCTATAATAGGTTCAGCTACGACCAATTAGTAGCTTTGATATATGAAATTCAAACTACAGCAGTTTATATCACGAATTGTGTCAATTTCAGCCAGAGCCGTTGTGGTTGTATTGATGTGGACGCGACGCGACAGTGACGTGACGCCAGTGGGAGGGTACATGGGAATTTCATTTACCCACCGTTTTTGTATAATTGACGTCTGACTGACGAACTGAATACGAAAAACAGGAATGTTACGCGTTGGTTCGAGTAACAACTCAGGCTGACATTTTACATTTTTGACATAAAAAAAATAATTTCAAGTGAAAACTGGATAATACATAGTTGGAGCTCATAAAAATACCTCAGTGCAAAGACATTCAAATTTATACATAGCGGTAGACGAGAGTCGGTAGATGGGAAAGTACAAGTACTTAGGCTAGGTAGGATATATTGTCATTAGAGTAAGAAAATTTTGACAATGCATGCTCTATTAAACGTTTTTAAACCATGATTGCCTTAGCAATACGAGATTTTTCATTCCAATTTCACACACCACAAATAAAATGTAAATGTAAAAAAAAGTAATGCTGCTAGTACTAATCGATTTCTTTCTTTAAAAAAAATGTTTGATGTAAGTAGGTAAGTTTATTTAGATATTATAATACATACTAATATGCGAAGAGAAGACACATGGCGTGCACGCACTGTTAATATTATGGAGGAGTGCAATTCACTCCTTCATATTTTTTTATACAGATTTAGTTTTTATATAATGAATTACGGTCGGTAGTGAAATCAAGATAAAATTATTATTTCCTTTCGCGGTTGACACCTCGGCGGGTGATTCTATTTTTATTTCACTTTCAGCATTTTAAATAGCTAACCATTATGGTAACAGGTGGCGATCGTGCAGAAACTTACCTAAAAGCTAACGCTAAAATACTTCATCAAAATCTTATTGGATTTTCCTAGCTATTTTTGTTTTCAATAGGATTATACCCGAGTTTGAAATTATTATAAGCTGATATTATCCCCTTGAAGGGCAAAGTACTTCGTGACCTGGAATCTACATCTTTAGAATTATTTCTGTCAAGAGATTAGGTAATTAAAGATTAGTGTAATATTATGGTGTAAATTATATTTATATATAATTATGTACCGAGAACCGTAATAATTGGCATGCTGTGTGATTACCCTAGGCTGTCAGTCTGTACGAAATGCGATAAAATAAGTTGTTGCATGTATTTTGGATTTACCTGTTGTAATTACCTAATAAATAAATAAAAAAATATATATTGTTTAGGTACTAAAACAAATTGTATCTATTGTCTTTCAAATCGGTTTTATGTAATAAGAATTTGAAAAAAAAATTGGTGTAATTTAGCTATTGTTTGTTTACCGTTGTCTTAGAAACTAAGTTGAAAAAAAGACGCCAGTCTTATGATTTAGCAGTCAAATTATGTGCCATGCCAACTGCGTTTGGTGTCGTAGCAATTCATTTCCTGCACTAAATTAGACCACGACCAGATATTGTTTGGGAACAACATATATGTATGTATATAATTTAATTATGCATAAAGCAATTATCTATAACTGCACTCAGGATATACAAGTAAAGTCATAGCGTGGGAAACCGTTTTTATAATAAAGTGTAGTTTACATCAATAAACCTTACAGGGTCTATAGAGATTTTTTATTTGATAGACTTTATTTGATTACTATTTTGCCACCTAAGATTTGTGCAAAGCAATTTTATAAAGAAATATGTATTTCATAATTATGAACAAAAAACGAATTATAAAAGCAATAGCTAAACAATAAGTGACCAATCTAAACCAATCTAGCTCAATCATAACGTATAGATACTTACAAAACCTATTATTATTATAAATACAATACATTTTTTGTAGAAAGAAAAATCGATCACGAACGCGATTTGAATCCGCGAAAGTAATCGTAATTGATTTTTACTTTTTTTACAAAAAAAATTATTCGCATAGTCTGCATAAACACTTCATTAATTATAATATGTATAGGTATACTACATTATAAATTTGTTTATGTGTTTAAACTTCTAATAGTTTAATATTATTGGACTTCGCTTTGTTCAAATTTCTATTGAAAAACTTAAGTTGTTTATTACATGAAACAAACAATTAATAACTATGACAAACAAACGGAAATTAGTCACAAACATTGAACAATAGAAATAGCCATATGGTAAATAATTATTAGTGTTAGGAATATTATTACATCAAAAATAAAATTATTGACCGCAACATGCTGAATCATTCAAGAAATACATCTGTACCTACGTAGGTGACAGTTTTATTAATTCGTAGCACAAAATAAATACCTATGTAGGTCGATACCTACCCTACTTAAATTTTTTTTTCTGTGTAGTACAATAATAGTACAAAATAATAATTGCTTTATCAAATCAAAAGTCCAGCCTGTGTAGATTTCTTTGTGCTTTGTGTGGTGTGGTTTTCTCTAACATTTACCCAAATAATTATAGTTTTCTACCAAGAAATTTCTAAGTTGCTTCCCCCCTTGTACCAAAAATTTCGCCCACCACCCCATACACAATAGATTCTATTCCTGCTCTTTACGGTCTTTAGTTCTTTAGATACCCTAGGCTAAAATAATAAAAAAAAACCTTACTGAAATGTTGCAAAAGAAACAAATTAAGGTGTTTCAAGACGCTTTGCTCCAATTCTCGCCCGAGCCATGCCCAGCTCACAAGTAGGTATTACGGCTCATCCTAATTGAATTGCCCACACTCATCACTTGGTTTCATTTTGCTCATCCCGTAAATTTAACGTTACATATACAACACTTAACTATAGCCTCCAGTGTTAAAGCTTTTTATTAATATTGTCTCGTAAAAAGGTAACGAAATTGAAGAAAAATGAACGTTATTTATTAATCTGGCAAACAAAAGTTTTGGGGTGCTAACCTGGAAGATTTAGATTAGTATTTACAAATCAGATAAATTACTGCTACTTACTACTACTATACTTGCTGTACCGTGTGGCAGTCGCGGGTTCAAGTCCCGCTTCTATCCTTTTTCAATTTTTCATGGCCGTAACATTAAAAATCTTTTTTTTTTGACTTAAGAATAACTTAAGTGAAAAAATTATGAATGAAGATCAATAACATAAGCACCAAATTCCTTTAAAAAAATTATAACTAAATAAAGGTACCTAAAGCAACACTAACTAAATGAAACAACACACAAATGACCTTTCATTTGAATAATTCAATGAATAATTTTATTTTCAATGTGTATTTAATATTAAATTCTGAAAACTGAATCGAAACTGATTTAATTCGAGGAAAATATTCAAATTATTACGAAGGGAAGACTACGAAGAATATTATTTAACAGAATAAATATTCGAGAGACATTAAAACAATGCATAAGCTTTTCAAAATGACAATATCAGGCTGTTTTCTTTCTAAAAGCCTTTATGGCCTGAATAAAAGAAAAACCACAAAGTAAGAGAACTTGAAATTGGGTAGGAGCAGGACAGTGATACGATAGCACATTGTAGCCCAATTATTAAAATGATTTAATTAGCAAGAAGAAATATTTTCAGTAACTAAAAATAATTTAGGTTCAGTGAGTAACAAAACCCCTGTTGTTCCCCTGGAGGCCGGGTGCCTTTTGAAGGTTTCCCCCCATAAACAAAAAAAAAAGGTACAGTGAGTAACAAAACCCCTGTTGTTCCCTTTAGTAGGTCAATAATCTGAATAACTCGTAAAACATCAGTTTGCATAATACTCAAAAAAAAATCACTTCCCATACAAACTTGCCGCTTGACGCTCTTTGTAAACCAAAAATTTTTGGTGCCAATTTCGCATACTTACTGATGGTCTACAAGTTGTTCAGTTTCATGATTAGATTGACTTCCTAAGCGTGAGTCTATATTATGTTATGTTCTATGTTATAAAATACCATTGCGAAAGTTTTTCATAACAGCGAGCGGGGCAAAATTACCATGGAAAGCTTCGTAAACGTAATCACGTTCTAATTAAACTTTTATAATGAATTCGCTGCGTCAAATCAGCACGAGCTGAATCCATGTGTTGCATATCAATAAGGTATCGGTATATTGGTTCCCTTGCGAGTGCATCTAGCTATTTCAGTCTCATAAATAGGTTAACGTAATTTTGTATGTTTCATGTTTGCAAATTGCGTCATCTTCAGCTTAGAGTAGGTATACATACCTATACTTGCATTCTGTATTACGCACTTCATATACTAAAAATAGATGTTTGGCTATGTTGTTTCCCAAAATAATTGCATGGGCCTTGTAATACCCGGTGAGTGAATTGAGTGTTAAATAATTGTAAATTTGTAGCTTTCAAAAGTGACAAATCATAGAACACAATGTTTCAGCTGATGTGCTTTCGCACCACTGATGGTCGTCGCCGTCGTACTGTCGCCCTAACATTTATTTGTTGTGTAGATGTTTGTCGCAACTATGATATGGACCGACATTTCAAAATTATGGCAATTTTGAATAATAATCATAATGCAGTGTGAGTCTCTATCAAGTGCATCAATTTTTTGTATTTTTCCCTGTCGATTTTATTTCTAGTTTCACCCAATTTCATATGTGCACTTGATGATGACTCACGCTGTATATAGACGCTGTATATGATTTTTATTCAATTTTTTAATACACATGTAACGGCCACCCTAATGCCCTGAATAAACTGAATAGAGTGGGGCTTACCAGCACCTTTCATATGCAACACATGGATTCAGCTCGTGCTGATTTGATGCAGGGAATTCATTATAAAAGTTTAATTAGAACGTGATACGTTGTAGACGTAGAAGCTTTCCATGGTAATTTTGTCCCGCTCGCTGTTATGAAAAACGTTCACTATGGTATTTTATAACATAGAACATAACATAACATAGGCTCACGCCTAAGAAGTCAATCTACCGGAACTGAACAACTTGTATAACATCAGGATGCAAAATTCGCACAAAAAAATTTTTGGTTCTGCATACAAAGAGCGTCAAGCGGCAGTAATTTTTTTTTTCAAATATTATGCTAACTGATATTTTACGAGTTGTTCAGTTTCATGTGTAGATAGACCAAGGGAACTTTAGGAGGTCAATCTACACATACACAACAGGATTTTTGTTAGTCATTGTAAATTATTTTTAATTTCTGAAAAATATTTCTTCATGCTCCTTAAGAAATCATTTTAATAATTCGTAAATTATAATGGAGCTACACTACTGCGTCACCTTGCGTAACATAATATTGTTTTTCTAATAACAACAACTACACAAGAAGACTGTAAACTAATGGACGTTTGACGCAAATACGTATAACATACGTACCTAGTTACTTACATAATCATAGCCCTTATTATTAACAAATATAGGTATTAAAGTACACGGGTTTATCGTTTCCCCATACACATTGGCAAAGAAATTAGATAAATCAGTATGATGCGCATATGAAACTTTATTTTGGACGTCACCCAATTTTGCCTAACCTTTGCCATTTCCTAATGCGCTTCAAAAGAAGAAGTAATACAATTATTGAAATATACTTCCAAGTAGGGCGTGCAATATCGGAAGGTTCTCAACTCCGGAACTGAAATCCAATACTGGAGAGATAATTCCGGAATTCCGGAACTGGTTCCGGAATTGATATTTATTTTAATATTTTTCTTTCTTTTTCTTTATAATTGTTTCATTTTCTCTTCTTTATCTAGGAAAATACAAAATAAAATGTGTCAAATCAAAAAAAGTTTATAATTAATCATTTTTTTAATCATTTTGATTATTTTCTCTAATTACTCTAATTATATCTTAATAATTATTACTCTAATTAGACATTTTCGCAAGTCAAAATCAACAAAGTTTATATAAAACAAAATAATGTAATGTAAATGTAACAGTAACGAAATCATAAAAATTATTCTCGAAATAATCTCCACTCTCCAACCTATTTCACATTATTGTGAAACAGTCTTTTTAATCATTTTGAGTTACAAATTAAATATATTTGGTCATCAAATAATATCATTATTACTCTAATTACATATTCTCAGTTTCTCACAATAGTAAAATCAACCAAGTTGATATACTTAAAAGAAAATAGAATTAACATTAAACAATATAATGTAAAGAGTTAAGAGACTTATTGATTGTGATTATTCGAGATCAATTAAATTATGTATTATAAAGAATTATTTTTTTGATAGGAACCATTGGTCTTGATAATGTGTTCTCAAGAATAATAAAGCGTATAACATCTTATCAGATAGAGAGCTTCTTATTCGGTTACAAAAGTAACCAGCACTCGAAAATACTCTCTCACTCTCCACACTCGTGGGTGGGACGGATAAAATATACTTACGTATAAGCTTGTGTCAAATATACACCTCGGTCGGAATTTCGGAATTTTTCCAATCAATTCCGGAACTGGAAAATCAGTACAAAGATCCAGAATTCCGGAATTACGAAATTCCGGAACTCCGGAATTGCATGCCCTACTTCCAAGCAGCAAATAAATCGACAAAACATCAATTTTCCTCACAAAATAAAAATATCAAGTCGCAGATATTATTCATTTATTATAAATATTTGTAAAATTAAAAAAAAACTTTTAAAATGCTAATTTCTTTTCTAGAACACCATCAATTTATTCCTATTTTACATAAGTATTTAAAAGAGCATGGATCTTTGAACCTAAAAATATACAGCTACTTTATTAATTTTATTTATTTCAACCTACAATACCAATAAGATTTAATCAATTTCATGTACGAAAAAGAAGTAGACGAACGCAATTACTTGAAGGTCACAACGACGCCATACTCCATCTAATAAGTAACATGATCCAGGCATTAACGAACAATGCTCGTGCGTCGTATGTACCCACGTGTTAGCACACTTTTACCTTTGACACTTTGACACCTTTGTTCAGATCGACCCCATTGACTCATCTTGTTTTGACATCTAACGTCACGCAACACGCACGTATTTTCAAAAGGGTTAAGATGTTGCTCTCATTTAGAATTCCTATTATCCGCACATCTCCAGGGCCCCATTATATTATTTTAAACATTTATCTCGAACTCGACATATATATATCGAATATGACGATATTTTCTCGACATACGAGTTCGAGAAAAATGTGTAGGTAAAGCGCGAAAATCGGGGTTCAGCGCAACAACGCACGGCAGCGACGCAGTATTGCTTTAAAAAAGTAAAGGTAGACTATAATGTTAGTGTCTGAGATTCTGTGAGAAAATTGAGTGATATTTTTAGTGTCAATGGCAAATTTTTTTTTTTTTTTTTTAAATGTTGCGGCTAAGCCACTGGCTTGGTTACAAGACCTTTAAGCCAAGTCTTTAATAGATAAGTCATCATTTGGCGATTTATGAGTTTAAACACATAAACACTATACACTTCCACAACTGTTTTTAATAAATTTGTGAATCGGCACAAAACACTTTTTAGTTTTTAGAATATCGTTCAGGCGGCGGGAGGAATTATTTGGCAGGTTATCACTTAATTCACTGGCAAGTATCAGTCTTTCAATTGCGAAATTTTGACAATTCAAAATCAGGTGTTCAGCGTCAGCTTGTGGAGTATTGCAGAATTTACAAGAATCACTTGAAATAATACCCAAACGGGATAAGTGGGCAGGTGTGGTGGTATGGCCAAAGCGAAGCCTGTTAATAGTGGTGATAAAGTGCCGGTTAGCTGACTCCAGGTCATTGTACCAGGGCTCTGTTGGTAACTCTGTTTGGATACTTCCGTACCACTTTCCTTTCTGTTCTTGGTCTTTCTTCCACATTTGAACCCAAAGATTTTTCAGTTCTTCGTTTACGGAGCTATAATAGTCTGTGTGCGGTACACTAGTTACATATTGAACATCCAATGCATTTATCCCCTTATTTGCAATTCCATCTGCAATTACATTTCCAGATATACCTTTATGCGAAGGAATCCATATAAAGGATATGTCTATGTTTTTACAATTTAACTTATATACAAAATCTTTAATACTGTACAAAATATAGTTAGTTTTAAAATTCAATTTCAAATGTTGTAAAGCTTCCAAAACGCTCAATGAATCTGTTAAAATTAAGATGAATTTATAAGACTGGTAAATATGACTTACTAACTTTAACGCTTCTAGGATTGCATAGGCTTCTGCAGTAAATATTGAGCAATTATTGTCCAGAACAAAGCTTTGAGTGAACCCCGTTTGAGGATCATATAGAGCAGATCTGACATGGTCAACTCCCTTACTGCCATCAGTGTAAAGAGTATAATACTTTCAATGGCAAATTGTTGTACCTACTAAATAGAATAAATAAAATAAAAATAATAAATGTCACTTTACGAGTACCAGTAAGCAGTGGAACAGGGCTTAATAATTCAAGAGGTTTTATTAAACTGAAAGCTGTTTAGATAAAGAAATTGTCTTGTTTTGATAAAAATCTGATCAATGTATCTAAATAAAAATCCGTGTTTGTGTCGTAAAAGTCAGTATGTAGTCGTCACAGAAAAAATATAATAAAATGCGTCTTTACTACTTTGCTATACAGTAATGTCATCGTAAACCTAGATATCTATATTTACAAGGTATTTGGTATTCTGATATTTCCATTCAATGTTATTGACGACGGTCATCTCATCTGTATTTGAAATAACATTAAAAATAGACTGGGCCTCGTGTGTCGACATCTAAATTCTTTTTCAAATCGAATACGGTCCGGAGGACTCTAATAAAATTTCCATACAACTTTATGTTAGAAAATTGCGCTTTCAAATTGTTATTTTTCTAATTTCTATCCGGACTTTATTCGCAATATTTCAGAATAAAAAGTATTTCATATTACTAGCTTGTATCTATTGATGAAATATTTTTTTTGGAATTATTTTAGTAGTTCTTAAACAAACAAACAATTTATACTTAATACTAATTAGTTTATATTTTGATACATAAGTATTATGAGTTTCTTCAACCATCTCAGAATTCTACGTTACAATATCAAAGTTTGTAGTTAAACCTGGTTAAGTGAAACCTCTGCGGCTAAAGATTTCTCCTGTCTTTGGATTTGTTTTCTAATCCGTATTAGATTCACTCAGATTAAATGTTGTATTTCACTGTTAGTTTAAAATCGGGCTTTAAACGAATTATATAACTTTGATAAATTCTCTAGGACTACAAAAGAGCCCTTCTTATTTTTCAAAAAAGCCTCCGAATTTCTGTATCTTTGAAATCGATTTAGTTCGTCTCAGGTTGTAAATAATGTTCCGGTATTGATACTTTTATCGGATTACATCGGATAACGTATTGACACCTCGCTCGGTGTGAAATTTGTCGATAGAGAGCGATAATGCCTTTTTCAATGGCTGATACAGTCGATATAGTCATTTTATCTGAACGCTTCTAATCCGTCAGACATTATAAAATAACGGCTTTAATACTAAATAATACCGTTTGTTTCTCACATTTTCAAACAACAAAGTACCAACAAAGTACCACGTAAAGTACCAAAACTCGAACTCAATTTAAGTTTTAGATTAAGCGATAAAACGAGCTATTTCTGGTTGAAAAACAAATTGGTAACAATTTATTTTCTTCTTTGACCTATCAACTACCACAAGGACGACGCATAACAATTGATTTCCTTTCGTGTCTCATTTCTCGATGTTTGACGGCTCCAGGAAGTTGTAGATGAGTTCCTGTATTGGTAATGAAGACGTTAGGTAATATCCTGTTTCTTCCAGACTGGTTCTTCTTCAGGCCGAAACGTAAATGAGCTTGAATAGCACTTTCTACCTCACACTTTTTCATATCTACCTTCTATCTTTTTCATACGCTCACACTCCAAAGAGTCAAAGTGTGTTGTCATTTAAAAGCTGTTGTTTCCATCGGACTTAATGTGTGTCTGACTTCAAAAACAATTTCTAATTGTCGGGCTACCCGTCTAAAGAAAAGGGGATATTACACCTAAACGATTGATCTCGCATCGATGCTTTGATCAATATTGATCATATGTTTATAGCTCAGGATGATCAATGGTTGCGGCTTGTAAAACACGTCGAAAATCAACTAAACATTGCTCGATGCTCGACCTGTACCTGTACCTAATATAGATTAATGTCACCGAGATTGGTGACACCAAAATTATCGACATGAGTAACGTCCGCGATGCCGTCACGTAACTACACTCGCTCTTGAAAATGGACGATCTCGAATCGATCAAGTTGGTGTAATAGGTATACCTAACACCAAGTTATAAAACCATGTGCAACAATGCACTAGCGCCATATTAGTGTCACTCACTGTTAATAGTATCAATTTAATGAGTCGCCATCACTTCCTATACCTACTAGGAATCGTTTGTAACTTTAATTTCCAGTGGTTAGTTGAATGCATTCAGCAATTAGAACAATCATTCAAGGATCTCATATGCTATTTTTAGAACGAAGTGCAATAGAAACTAATTGGAACTAATGTCTATTGCTTTTAAGATTGCTATTATAATAATTAATAGGTCAAAGTTGAAATACTGATTTATTTCTAGTAGTCCTATGTATTAATACCTACGTCTATGTAACAAAAACTCTGTCATTCCTTGTATACCTACATTTACATCTAGTATGATTTTTTTAAATCATGTAGTAAGTACCTACCTACCTAGTCAGTTATTATTCAATATTCATAGTAAAGAGCGTTTTGGTACAGTAGTTTATAGCTGCGCCTGCGCAGCTTCGGCACGTTTGATTAAACTTGCTGTCTTTCTCTGGCTTCACGTCAATGATCCAGGTTGAGTAATACCTACAAGCTGTTGATCTGTAGACGTGCCATATTCCGAAGGATATTCATTATTCACTGATACTGAAAACGAATAAAAGCTAGAAATAATACAAAAATGATCGTTTTGGTGTCAGTGCCAAGTTAAGCTGGTTTCAGATTAAAACATCCTAAACCTTGTGAAGATGTATCTGTTGATAGTAATTTATATTACGTTTAATTGAATGAGTAAAAGGTACCTGATTAGAATTGATATAGAACTGATCGCCTAGGTAGATTTTATTTTCTTTTTAGAAGAGTATAATTGGACCCATTTTTGCAAACAAGAACCAACCCACAGCAGATTACTTTCGAGAAAATGAAACGTTTGTAAACAAAGTGTGCAAAATGCATACTTAGTATATTAATGAATGATTACTTGTTGACCATATGTGGCATACTGTAGGCTATCTAGGAATATCAGATTTATACATTTTATGAAGTTATGGTATAAAGTAAATCGTTAAAAACCCGGTTGGTTTATTCTAGCAAAAACATATTTTGTTGCTTAGTTCCTACTTGCAAAATGGACGTAAGATTCAATTGTTGTGATATTTCTAAAAATAAAAGTAATTAAGTGGAAGGCACGGCTGGCGGTGCCGAATCACAGTCTCTGGACCATTGAGGCGATCCGTCCGCATTTTGAGGCTTGGCTAGGGAGACGGCACGGCCGGCTCTCTTTCCGCTTGGTGCAGGTGTTGTCCGGGCATGGTTGTTTTGGGGAATACCTGTATCGAGTGGCGAGGCGGGAGGAGACCCCTGTCTGCCACCACTGCGGATTCGCTGTGGACACAGCCCAGCACACTCTCGAGCAGTGTCCGGCTTGGGAGGTGCAGCGGCGTGCCCTCAGCGCGGCCATCCGCCAACAGGGCGTCTCGCTGTCGGCCATAGTGCGAGCTGCAGCCGACAGCGAGGAGTATTGGGAGGCGTTCGCGTCCTTCTGCGAGGAGGTCATCTCGCAGAAGGAAGCGGCGGAGCGGGTCAGGGAGCACGATGCGCGGGCTGATCCGATCCGTCGCGCGCGAAGGGGCAGGCGCAGGCGGCAGTATGCCGCCTTGCACCCACCCTGACAAGAGCTGGCGGGCGGCTGATTCCGGCATGCCGCCCGCCTTGCCCGATGTAGGGGCGAAGGCCTTTGAGCGTGTTGGGGCGATGTCCTGGACCTGGATGCCAGGGACATTGCCCCCCCGAGTGCATTTTTGAGCGGGCCTACAGGCAGGCACTGGACGGGGCTGCGAGGCGCGTTTGCGGTACCCGGACCCGTCCGATACAGTGCTAGGAACAAAAAAAAGGTCCATCTTCTCTCAGACCAAAGTCGTTGGAGATCACAAAAAAACGGCCTGCCGCAAGGCAGCGTCCTAGCCCCGCTCCTTTTCAATATATACACCAAAGACCAACCTTCCAGCCCAAACACGTCCCGTTTCATTTACGCAGATGACCTAGCACTAACTTCCCAAGCTACCAACTTTGAGGAAGTAGAGCCTAATCTCACCATGGCTCTTAACACCTTGAGTGGTTATTACAAACAGAATTGCCTGAAGCCTAACCCTTCCAAAACAGAGTCTTGCGTTTTCCATCTTCGCAATAACCAAGCGGATCGTAAACTCCAAGTTATGTGGCGGGATGTGCCCATATCTCACAATAGCAGGGGCGTGCACAGACATTTTCAACAGGGTAGGCAGGCATAGGTACATGATACAAAACTTACTTTCATTGGGACAAATACCACTTTTTATGTTATAATACCTACTACCGTTACGTCGCGTCGGCGTTGTACCCTTTAAATATAGTTGTGTAAGTACGTGCGCGCATATATCCAGGCCAAAAACACACACAAACATCAACGCATCATCGACCGGCAAGAAAATAATCATAAGAACAAAAATAGAATTTCTATCTTTGTACTGTAAAGTGTATTTCATTAATAAAGACATACCTGAGCAGATAGTTATAGTCTTTATAAAAAAATAAGGATATTGATTGCATAAACATATAACAATGATACAACAAATAGATACCTACTGCGTGCGGCGCGACTCGCGCAGTCGCGCGCGGCATTCACCAGCCAAAAAATAATACAACAATAAAACTCCACCACTTATCTTCGTTTTGTAAACTGTATGTTGTTTATAAATACTTTATCTAAGTCAACTATGTTGATCGAATTGACTTACCAATATTAATTTTTCTATAATTTGGATTTTAACGCAATTTAACAAACGACAAACACAGAAACACTGTAGATTTTAACCTCTGCAAACAAACAGCCAGCACTCCTCTCAGTATTTTGATATAATTTAGTATTATCCATATATAAAGGTAAATTAACAGACTAAACAAGTAATTAAAATCAATGAAAATTATACTAAATAAAACTTCAATTGAAAACTTTTGACATTTCGCATTGTAAACAGCTGGTTTCACAGAAGCGATGTGATTGGTTCTCCGCGCACGAACTTGAAAGTAATTCAACCAATCACATGTCAGAGTCAGTCATAGAAAGACCCACGTGACTTACTGCGCGCATGCGCGTTATAGGATTTGGTCTACGAGACGATAGGCAAAAGAAGTTGTGCCGGACTTGCAAGTAGCAACGTTTCTTTGAAGGCGACCAGCGCGGGATTCGGTGTTTACGTGCGTAATGTGCCAACAGATGGCGTTAGGGTTACGAATTGATATTATTGAGCGTTATAATCGTGTAATTCTGTGTAATTATATTGCAATTTTAACAATTAGATACATTAAATAGAATATGTATTATAATAATATTAATTAGAATTTTATCAGGGTAGGCAGTGCCTTTTTGCCTATATGAAGTGCACGCCCCTGCACAATAGCCATCCTAGGTATCTGGGTATCGTTTTAGACCGTTCTCTAACATATGGGAAACATTGCGAAGTGGTGGAAAAAAAGGTACATGCCCGCAACAACCTACTCCGTCGTCTCACTACCACAAAATGGGGCGCCTCGCCGCATGTTCTGCGGACTTCTGGGATAGCGTTAGCGTTCTCAGCTGGCGAATACGCATGCCCTGTGTGGGGCCGATCAGCGCACGCAAAGCTAGTGGATACTGCACTAAATGAAACCTGCCGGATCATCACGGGTTGTCTTAATCCGACACCGGTAGGCCTACTGTACCCACTAGCTGGAATCGCTCCCCCAGATGTTCGCAGAGCTGTAGCGAGCTCCGTGGAGAGAACAAAAATGGAGAACGACACACGGCACCCAATGCACGGACACATTCCAGTACAACAAAGACTGAAGAGCCGTAAACACTTCATCAAGTGTGTCGATCCATTAACGGTAGAGCCACAAAAAGCGAGGTGTGACCTCTGGAAAAAAAATGTGTCCCTTCCTTCGCCATTCATGCCCCTTGCTGAGAGTCTCCCGGCTGGACATAAATTGCCATGGCCAGTCTGGAAATCTTTAAATAGACTTCGGACTCAGGTTGGCCGGAGTAAAGAAAACATGTCCAGGTGGGGATTCACAGACGGCACAAACCTGGGCTGCCCATGCGGTGAGGTAACGCAAACGATGTCTCACTTATCATCGTGCCCTGCGTGCCCTAAAACCTGCACGCAGGAGTATTTAATGGCTGCTTCTGATAACGCAGTCAGCGTCGCTACTTTCTGGGCCGCTTCAATATAAAAATAATAATAATAAAAGTTTGCTATCGAAACGATAAGAAGAAGACCTCAAAATCGATAGACCCGGTAAAGCCATCGATATCGTCTTCTATGTCTGAACTTGACAAGGTTTTGTAGAAATCTTTTACAGAAATATTGTGTAATGTTAGTGTTGCCAGTGTTATTTTTAGTGTGTCCAATACAAAAAAAAAACTTATTATGTACACGTGAAAAAAAAATACTACAAAAGTAAAATCACATTTTGTTATTTTTTATTATTATCTGTATTAACGATACCCGCGATTAGAATGGTTCTTTTATTTTTGATTAAATAATGCTGAATTTTAACACCATTAAGAACTATGCTACATGGTTCCTTCAAGACTAACATAATTTGCATTATGTAAACAAGAACCAAGCTCTCTTGGTTCTATTTAGTTATAAAAATATTATAACTTTTTATGCTAGATGGAACCAACGAACATTGGTTCTGGTTTGCATAATTAAAATGCTTAAGTTGAAAAGGTACCAAGGATCATGGGTCTGTTTAACAAGTAGTTTTAATAAGTGTTTAGGGGACCATGCCGTATAGTTCTTTACAGTTTATTAAAAGGTGGCCAAAGTGGGTTGGTTCCGCAAGTGACAGTGTTGTATCTCTGTTGTTAGTCGGTGAAAAGGAACCATTTTTTTAGAGAAGCTAGAATGCGTGATTTGAGCGCCATCTATGTACTAAACTCAATTTCACTCAAACTGTGGGTTGGTTCTTGTTTGCAAAAATGGGTCCAATTTAAAAGTAGGTACATCGCTGGCTAACCATAAGAGTTGAAGTCAATTTTTATAAATACGAAAACGGAACAAATTACGTGTTTGTATTTCGATAGATATACTATACCTAGGTAATTTTTTTTACGTAAAACGGTTTTTTCATCAAAACTAAAGGTATGTACAAAATATCAGATCAATCTATCAACAGGAAGGGGATAAAATTTCAAAAATTTGAACAACACAACAAACAGGTTTTATTTAAAAATATTAAACTATTTATTTGGTGCATTCGTTAAACCGCAGGGTATAGTTGAGTTGTAATATAGTCACCTTCCTGAATATGGGACATTGGGACGGTTACATATCAACAGCTTGTAGGTATCAATAAATAGATCGCGTCTAGGTTTTTTAAATACCTCTTTAACAATGCTCATATAGTCATATCGTTTTAGAAATAATTGACACGCACGTTGACACGTGTCGATAGTTATTGATTACTAGACAGAGGTTAAATTAATTCACTCAAACACATTCAATATCTTTATTGTTCATTGCTATCAATGAGTGCTTTTATAAATGGCCCGAGATACTTAGTAGATAGTACATATCTAATGTATTATTAATTATTCTATTGGAGTGTTACTACTAGTTTAATAGCTACAGCTAGGTTATTTTTTATTATTTTTAATTTTGGAATAAAATGTGTCGTATGACATTTTCCAGGTCATGTTTCCGCTCCGTGCCAAATTCTGTTCCAGTTAATACTAAGTATTATTAATAATAATTAGTTGATGTTTTTGACCCAAACATCCTCCAGACGTTTGTATGATTTAGGATAATATATTTTAGTTGTTCTGTGGACTGTGAGTATTAAAGATACATTATTTTGTTTATAATAAATTAGAGTAACAAATTCAGTAGGTAAGTATTAATAATTACCAATGATCATTAATTATAAACGCAACAATTTGACACTGCAAGGAAAAACCAAGAGAATAATCACTTTGACCGGTTGTTATTATTATTGTTATACCTATAGTATTTTCTAAACGTGTTAAAATAAAGTAATAAAAAATCGTAATTTATATCAAATATCGCTGCTATATTGATTTTCTCAGCTAGATTAGGTTCAAAGAAGATAACCGAGTATACCAAACCAACGCGATGTCATATAGGTAAGCCTCTAATTACCTCAAATTCCCATTTAACTATTCAACTTCATGGGAACATTGTACTTACCTAATACTAAACGTTTCCTAACTAACTATAGGAATACCAGTCTTATTCTCAAATTGCAATAATTATCCTATTGGTATTGTTAGCTAGCTTGGCCTTGCCAGTGGACGGTAAATACAAAGCAAAAGTACCGCAGTCCGCAATGGCTTGTTTGACATTTGACCGTTGAAGCACATTGACCGGTAACGAGCTAATGCTAGAAACTATCGCGTCCTACGTAAAGGAAATAGGGAACCAACATTTACGCATCTAATTAATACTTTCTACTGCTACCTACTAGATCTTGTCAATATCACTATTATTTTATTTAGGAATGTTAAAACACGTTTTATATTTATCAATCGTTGTTCGATCCTATCAAAATCCTATTGAGTTGAAGAGCTATGGAACTGAGATTAAGGACACGAGAATACCACAATTTGATTTTGATGATTGGCTTCTGCGATATTATAGTTTTTTTTTTGCAGGAATCGGCCACCTAATAGGTTTCACCGAACGGACCAAAGCAAAGCAACGCTTTGTCCAGTGGTGGGTGTTAACCAGCCACGGCAGAAGCCTCTAGAAGCAGCTTGTTGGTTAATTAATTAGGGTAATTTAATTTGTGACCTTTGTCTAATCTTAGTCGATTTTTACTACACGCAAAGAGAGGCGTTGGTGCTAATCTTATGCCGCGAATATATTTCGTATTTCTCAATTCATCAACACGAATGCAAAGAATAAATAACTACCTAGACTTATACAAGTAGTTTGCGTAGGTAATACTACCTACGATTGACAGATTCAGCAAGATCGTATTAAAATCTAAAAATAAGAACCCCATTATCTATTTTCAGAGCCTTTTCAACGAGATATTTTTATAACGGATTTATATAAAATCTGTGGAAGCTGTACGAAGTAAGTTCAAGAATTATTTTAGCTAAGATTTTTAAAAATGCTGTTAATAAATAAAAATAAACGATGTAAAATAAAGGATTTTGTAGTTACTTAAATAATTTTAATGTTTATATTTCAAAATTGATAATAAAAATTCTTTACTTTAGTTGTAATAAATTACATTTTATTGTGGATTTATTAAATCCTACTCTCACAACACATCGTATCGGCATAAAAAAACATGGCAGTATTCGAACTGATGTGTTGCATACCCTCCCCCTCCCCATTATTCCTCTCCCTTAATTCCCCTCGGTAACAAGCAAGCAATTTCCATGGTATTGCTAGGTTATTATTTTATAATCATTATACATAAATAAACATTATTGGAATCGGAAATTTGGTCACTCATTCCTTCAAGCCATCCAATATCATTCTGTGACATTCTGTATAAGATGTTACATCGATTCTCGTTAGGTAAAACTTGTAACAAAAGTGCGTGGGCGCAGGTCAGCGGCCACTTTAATTGTTAATCCCTCCATCGCCCATGATTCAGATGAGCGTAATGCCTGGGATAGCAATCAAGCTTCGTCAGTGTGGCCAATGTCGTCATTATTCCATTAGACCTTAAATGCTATGCTTTATAACTAGCATCAGTAAAGACCACTGAAGTACAGACATGGTTATTAGCAAATAAGTTGTCATAGATAATTTGCCGAATTTGGATACATGACAAAATAATTGACCAAAGCAAACCATTTTTATTTTTAATCGCTCGCGGTAATTTAGAATTCTAAATTATTTCAAATTCAACCTTTTATTAAAAAGAGCCTTGTCGCCATCTATTATCAAAAGGACGTTATTGATGTTTTCCATGGGAACAGTTTTTTTTTCGGGATGAAAGGTATCCAATATCCGTTTCTGTACACCTGACAACGTGTATGCAAAATTTCAGGATGATCGATTTAGTGGTTTCGGCGTGAAAAGGTAACAAACAAAGCAAAGAAACTTACTTTCGCATTTATAATATTAGTTAGGATGTTAGAGGATTATTGTATGGTACTATTGTAGATCCTAAAAAAACCCATGACAATAAACAAATATCAAAGTTATTAATATCTTAAGGTAGTCATAAAGAGGCGACCAAGCTCAGCTTAGGTCAGATGAAAAACATGAAAACACAAGAAAAAATTTTTTTCTCAGAAATGCATTTCCATTTTTGCATTTAGCACGATTTTTCATCCCCGGTAAATTCTGGAAAATATTATTGAAATCCGTATTCGTGAACGCGATTATATTATTATTTTACGTCCATTGATCCTACTTATATGTTGAGAGGCGTTAAAATGTACCTGGTGAAAATGTTCAGCCAAATCTAAGTAGGTATTGATACAGTGCATCGCAACCTATCTCATAATCAAATCAGCAGTTGGTCTACGTCATTGATGTAACTAGATAAACGGCTAATAGCTCATATCCTTCCGACAAGACTGGGTTTCTCCGAATTTGGTCGTCTGAGCCGGTCTGACCGGTTTACCGATCAGGTTTCCGAACAATACAATAATTTGGACGATCATTTATGCAGCTACTGGCCAGAGTCGAGGTCAACTAAATGTGTCGGAATTTTTTGCACGTTTTTTTTAGAATCAGGTGGTAACAATGGATTAATATCATATTTATCTATTAATAGCGGCGCTTGGTATACAAGAAACCGAATTACCGCGCTGATTTCTGTATGATCTATGAGACTATGACGTATGGGTGTGTTGCACTTTTTTCCAAATGGTTTTCTACTTTCACTCATTGCCTCTCCGCGCGCACAACCACAAATCAGCTTCACTACCGCCGCCCTCTGCGTTTAGCGCATCGCTGCATCGTGTCAAAAAGTCTTAGGTTTAAACGCACAAAGTACTCCGCTTATTAGATCTCAGTATATTTCCAAACATGCCTAATACAAAGGACCTTTTCAAATGTAAATAGAATTATTAATGCTTCGCAATATTCGCAATCTTATTTATAAACCGAAACCCGCCAAACGGATTTTTATTTTGCACTAATTTTGTGAATGTGATGAAATACGAGTAAAATTATAGCATTTGGCATTTTTATCCCAGCCTTTTACAACCTATATCCATGCTCAGTTTTTGGGGATACGAGTTCTTTTGATCGAAATAACTTGTCTATTGATAATGTCATGATTAATAGAAGCAAAATAAAACTTAGTTAAGAATGAATATGTGAATTTATTTATTTTTGCAGGATTGTTTCAAACCTGGAAAAAGTCAGTATCGCATTGTGAATTATATTCATATTATAACTAGTAACTTAGGCGAATTTACAAAAAAGAAAACAAAAAAATGATACAGTACTCGCATGCACAATTTGTTAAAATAAAATCGAACAAATTGGGATATTATGCAAAATTGTAGATGTGTAGCTTAATTTGCGGCCTATGCAGATTTATCTCAGCTTGGCAAAAAAGAGTCTGAGGCGGTGACAGTTGGAACTAAAAAATTATAATAATGACAACACTGTTTTGTTTGTCAACTGCAAGTAGCTTCCTTGTCATCTTTACGTAGTGCAAGTAATTTTCTTTAAAATTTAAAAGATTCGTGTAATTTGCGTGTGATATTCTTACATAATACTAGTTGATATAGTTGTTCGTAATGAATAAAACCGTTTGCAGTAGTGGAAGATCTGTTAAATATCAAGTTTTCTTGAGATGTTTGGCCGAAAGCAAAGCCGGACAAATTTTGTCTGAAATTGACAATGTTTACCTGAGAACTGCTCGAATGACAGGTATAGTCCATGCAATTTTTCTTCTAGAATGTAATTAAGTCGTTATATTTACTTTCTGATAGCTGTACCACCAGTTTTTGTCGTCTTGTGTACAAATAATTATTGAGGTTATGTTTTGTAATTCGACGAATCGCGTGTAGTTAAACTGTTTAAATTGATACTTGAAACTTAAGAATAGAGTTAATACAGAGTTATTATTGTTTATTTCAGGTAAATCTGAAAATACAATCAGAGCAATTGTCGATGAAGGTGAAAAAAGTAAGAGTATTTTTTCGACACCTGGAAAACACCGAAAAGGTCGCCCGAAGAAAGAACAATATGATGATTTTGATTTATGTTGCAAGTTGCCGTTCGTTGTGGCGTTCAATGGGGGAGGCCTTTGTTCAACAGTGGACGTTTTCCGGCTGATGATGATGACATTTATTTTTTTGTATTTTAATAAAATCTAAAATGAAACATGTTATTTAATTTCCCTTGTTGATAATGATGATTTATTATCATAATCCACAATCCAAGTGTCCCAAACCAAAAGTGTCCAAAAGTCTCCAAACCCAAGTGTCGTGGTGGCGCATTGGTTACGGACCCGCTTTGCAAACGCGTGGGTGTGGGTTCAAACCTGGCATGTACCAATGTGACTTTTTCAATGTCATATGTACTTTCTTATAAATCTAAGACACCACTGACTAACGGTGAAGGAAAACACCGTAAGGAAACCTGGACTAAGTCTGAAATCGCCAACACGCAGTGAGCTAGCGTGGTGATTAATGCTCAATCCTTCTCTGTATGAGAAGAGGCCTTTGCCCTACATTGGGACAGTTATAGGCTGATTTATTTATTTATTACAATCCATAAATGACTCTCTGATAGGCTCGCTATAATTCTAACTCTTGAGATGACCATTCTCAAGAGTCTGAATGATAGCGATTATGTACTTACATAATGGGACTATGCATTGCGTTGTCAGATTTTTCTTATTCTACTTAGATCTCCCACAGAACATGCCACCAAGCTTAATATTACATATAAGTAGTTATTGCCGCCAATGTACAATCTTCCTAAATATAATTTGGATGATATCTGTTTTGTACAATAACTACTACCAGACCATGACTATTACAAATAAAGTTTAAATCTTTCTTAATTTTAATTATGTTCAATTTACTTTTTTAATTTGATAAATATTGAAGACTAAAATGATCAAGTATCTTGTCAATTTTAGTCGTGGTATATGGGGTGGCAATCTAAAAGATTAAGGCGCCCTCAATTTATCCAGACTCTTTTTTGCCAAGCTGTATATTTCACAAACACTGTCGTCTGTCACTGACCATTTAGCACACCCTGTTATTACTGAAGTGTACTGAATATGAAGGTATTATAAATGAACGTTTTAGCATATTTTATGATAATATTTACATGAACATCTAGTTGAGAACTTTAATATTCAGTTACTTTACGTCTTTACACCTCTCAGCGTCCTGTCATTACTTTGACTCAAAATCCTCAAAATATAATTTTCAGTGAGTTTCATCCACATAAAATACAACATTGTAATCCGAATCTGGTCAGTTTTACGAGGTTGTTCCACACAAGAACGTAAAAGGACGTTCTGATTATTTACTTTAAATTTTGTTTTTGACTGTTTCGATTTACGACGTGAAACAGATTTTGTTTTGCCAACATGCTTGCATGCTGAAGACAGCTTTCGTCCCGACTTAAATATTTTCCATTTACAAGACCCCTCAAAATCTTAAAATTAGCAGCACATGATTCACAGCTTACATTAATTTATATTATTCTCAGAATAATTTTGATATCAAAAAAAAATCTTGTAAATAAGTCAATTTGTTGTTCTCACTTCCTTTTTCTAAAACAACTAGATAAATACAATAAACATCATGATTAGTAAAAGAATATTTCTCAAAATTACGAAATAAAAGCCACTCGATTCCAAGTTAGCTCGCTACTTCGTGTTTTATCTCACAAAGTTAAAATATTTACAAGCTTTGTTCTGTCTACAGCGAAGACATGACAAGACATGAAATTTTATCTTTATTGCAACCCCAATGCCATGCCGCGGCCGCCGTTCACAGGGAATAAAACTACAAGAGAATGGGTAATTTTAGTAATTTCATTTAAAAAATGATGGTCTTACAAACTGAAAAATTACTTTTTATGACTTTTTTGGTTCCATTGGGAATATTTATAGTAGAAAAACCATAAACCCAATAATATTATTTCCTCCATTTTTTATTCTTGTGAAGACTGTTCAATATGAAACGTTCAATTAACTGTAATAGAAAAAACATCAAAATACTGTTACTACGACACCTGCCAATATTCACCGAGCCGTTAACGTTGTTTGTATCGATTCAATAGCTTCTGCAATACAAAGACAACTCATATTATTGTAAATATTATTTGTTTTTCAGTCCAAAATACAAACGATAAAATCTAATTCTAGAAACTAGCCATAAATCTCTTGAAGCATGCCATTTCAAACTATTACTTTGTATTTGTAGCTGTGTTTCTAGCTCTACATTATATCGTCACATTCGACCTGAGTCCACGATACGCTGTCAAAATTGGCCTCATTCCAACCTGTGTTTGTAAACTTTCATCTTATACTTCTTCTATATTTATTCGGTGAATTTTATGTATGGCTTCTGACGTGGTCGCCAAACATTTCTGTTACAAAATATGCCAACAGTGCGAGGCGCTACGAGAATCTGAGCGATGTTAAAGAGTCCGTAGCTTGAATTTATTGTGATGACTTTAGCAGTTAGTTTTATGAAATAATTTGTGTATGGTTTAGTTTGAAACTAAATATATTTCTACAGTGTGGTTCTTATTTTATCTGTTGTTAATTAAAGGTCTTCTCCTACTCGAAATAAAGAAATTACGCAGCAATAAGAATCTTGACTTAAAAGTATGAATTTGCCTATAGTAAATAATAGTATCTTACCTTCAAACTGCCGTTCGAAATAAAAAAAAAGATTTAGATTTAGTAAAGATTCAGCCTAAATTTCCTAACAATATTCTTAAACTGCTGATATAAAATAACTTCCTTTGGATTCACAACCTGTTTCCAGATTAAACATAACTCACTAAGTGAATACTTCTGTAATTTAATCTGTAATGACCATTTATGTCTATTTCTCGTCTAGATTTTCCGTCTTTTGTTCGTATATAGCGATATCATTTACATAATTCGGATCAACTTTGTATACTAATGATTTTATACATATATTTATGTTATGTAATATTGGTGTAGCTGTTCAATATATATATAATGTATAATATATAACTATTGCTCCTTGGCGTAAGATTTTAGTATTGATCTTAGATTTTTAGGTACCTTACTTACCTTAGGTACTTGACATAATAACATGATCACATGGCAAGTATAAACGGTCAAAAGGTCTTACTAATGTTATGTGTATTAGCCAATAAGGTATCTGAGTAAGGTACTCAAATATTTAACACAGAGAAAAATAAAAGTTTAATCTTTAATAAGTAATTCCTCTAATAACTAAACCCGCATCATACGCCAATGAAGAAATCATTCGTCGAGCACCGAAGCACACATAAATCACTATATAGCGTTGAGATAATCAGATTAATAGATATTTAACCTATTAGCTTTTCAACAAAAACAAAAAATCTTAGAAAAAGACCAACGCCCTGTAGGACACCTCGTTTTGTTCAAAACACAAGCTTTTTCCAATTAATCTTTACTAGAAATTATAAATATGTACATGATAACTTTTCTGAAAGTTATCAGCCATACTCTTCCAAGTCCTAGCACTGAAAAACTTTTCACCAGGTATACAATGAAAGAGGTCAGAATAGTACTTCTGTGCCAACTGATGCAGACAGATCTTGGTTACCTGGATATTCTTCCTGTTTTTCTATCAATTTACTTCTTATTTTCTAGTTTTTTAATTAACTTATATCTAGCAACCTTGACTTTAGTTACATATATCCTGCCGGGTTTTATCAGTATAATCATGACTGTGAGACATCTAGATTATCACAAGACAAACATTTGAATGTCAATCATCTTACTTTATGGTCAGTAGTCTTCTTTTACAATAACAAATTAAAGTACTTCTTACATAAATATTTAAGGAAGCTCTTACACATTAATAAATAATGTTTTTAATATCTCGTTAATCGTTCGAGTGGTAGCATTAAATGACGGCATTAAAAGTTGATCCCCAACATTTTATGTTCTGTTTAACTTCTCACGCTGTCGAGTGCTTTGTTGCTATTTATATTGACTACCTCGTTAACGTTAATTTTATTTACTTCTAATCTTAATTAGTGGGAAATTTGGTAGAAGGAATGAGTAGATTTTAGTATATGGAACCAATTTTAATCAATATCATTATTATTATATGATGTGGTTTTTTACAATGAAGGCAAGCAATTTGAAATCCTATATCCATTTTATACTATGAAAAATTTGCAGCGGTGATAGCCTATTGGTATGACCGTTGAACTGCCAAGTCAAAGGTCTAAACCTAGGCACGCACCTCTAACTTTTCGAATTGCTTGCTGAATCAGTGAAGGAAAACATCGTAAGGAAACCAGCACACCTGAGAGCTTTTTCAACGGTATGTAAAGCGAAGCAAAGCGAGGCCTACGGGAGCGGGTGGTTTAAACTCTAACACAGGTTATTAATCAACTATACTTTATAGAAGAAACAAATGAAACAAAAAACTTTGCTTAGATTTTACAATTACAAGTGAATGTTTATATATTTTTTTAATATGACCGTAGTCTAATTATAGCAATCAACCACAAGTCACAACAGTTTTATCTATATTCTACATCTTATCTATTTACAATATTAAATATGTAATTGTCTGGCTTGATTGTTCTGACTGAACAGTTTATAATATTATCTTTAAGTCGTCTTTTAATACGAATGCTTGAAACTTGTTATCGGATAGATACTTTGACTAGACAAACCCTCGAGGCAAGAATAACTTTGACTATTCGAAGAAGCCTAATAGTTAGCTTGTTTTACTAGGTAATTGTTTAAACTTCATATCTCCTCAGGCAGTGTCATAACATGGCCGTTATTACGACTGGAAAGTGCAGTTCCAATTGCCCATTCATTTGTCATAAGATCACAAGAGTGGTTGTCGACCCGAAAGTTTTCAAATTTTGATTTCAATTTATTTATTGGGTTAGGGACTCATAACCAATTTAGGATCATCTCTTATAGTAACTATTACTTATAAAATATCTGTTACAGCTAAAAGCCAAACTTCAGCTTCATCTTAGCCAGCTAAAACTAGGTTCAGTCGCATAACGTTGGTTCAAATTAGGTGCATTGGATGTAGGAACAGATTTATCGATAACCAATTTTTAACCGCAACATTTATCTTCAGATAAATTACGTATGATATCAAATAGCTTTCAATCATAACAGTAAATATCAGATCCGCAATACACGGAAAAACTTAATGAAAAGATTTAATTGTGTCCAATTAATGCGACTCGGTAACAAATGATACGTCTTGCGCAAGATCGGCGCCTGCTCCGCCGCCTTCACGTTTTTGTTTACATTCGTAACTGGTTGTAGTGTTAACAAAACCAGTTTTATGCTCTCTAGACTCACGCCGAACCCTTCCGAAAATCCTCAAAACATTTTTACTTATATTTTGCGATAAAAATGAACAATAGATGCGGTGCAATCCTAATATTCCTGTAATATCTGATCTTGTTGTCATAAATTCGTGAAATAGATCTTAGCCACGTGATAATAAGTGATAAACTAAAACGCGTATTGAAAAAACAGAACAGTTAAACGTTGTCTATTAAATTGCTACCATGCCAAACGATCGGGTCCTAGCTCAGTCAATTGACTATAATAATACATAATAGCGTGGAGTGTTATAGGCCTTGGCCGTTAACAAGCGAGCTTCTGTGGCACTGAGAAATGATTGCAAACTGACAACTTATCAACAACATCATAATAGGTACTAAGCTAATTACATAAGACATTCACAACACGTCCTCCGACCCTTCGGGCGTCTTACCTGGAATAGATTATCTATTCAGTAAAATGTTGTTGTTACCAGTCTAATGTAAATACAGTCGAGCCCATTGCCCAAATGGAATTTATTTCATCCTTTATATTATTTTTACCTGACAGCACCGCGGGCATTATATAAACATCCGTCTCAACCAAAAAGCGCACCATTATCAATATCAATAAGCTTAGTTTTACACTTACATATTCATTGTATATTCTCGTTTTCACTATCTAGTATTGTTTTATTTTACAATATATTTCAAAGTCGCTGGAATGTTGACACCAGGTTTTGTAATCAAGTGTAATCTGCGTGTAAACAAACGTAATGTATGATAATTAAGTAGGTAGGTACTCACCGTGTCCTGCAAGTCCTTGAACTCGTTAAACAGTTTGTTTTTCTCGATCTTCTGGCTGAGAGACTTGAAGTTGGCTGACATGGCGATCATGTTGGCGGTGAGCTCGTCCACCTCACGGCGCAGCTGGCGCACCTGCACCTCGCGCACCACAGTAAACACCAGTAGCCACGCCGCCAGCGCACCCACCACCACGCCCAGCGTGATTAGCCACGTCTGCCATCGCCGGTCGGTCTTCTCAACCATCGCACCCCTAAACTGTCTCTCAAAATCACCACTCATCAAGTTCTTTGAAATGTCCTGAGACTCCTTCATGTTCGTCTGAGTATACATCGATGTCGCTTCTGGTATAAGTGCGTAATTTTCAGCCATCACAGTCCTGACACTACACTCGCGAACCGTCACCCGTCACTCGATCCCTAAGTGGCAAACTAAACGAGTAATTAGCTTTTATCGCCCCATTATCGGGGTTCTTGGAAGGCCGGGTCGAGGGCTGCCCGTGAAAGAGATAGAGTAAGTCAGTACACGTGCCGAGTAGCGGCCTGCCGGGGGAGGGTGATGCGCGTGCTCTGCGAGACTGATCAGGAACGAGTGCGGGGCAGCAGCTAGATGGGTGCGCGCGCGGCGGCAGACTGGACGCGCACAGAAACACCGCGACCGGCCGGCGCACGCGCGTCGCTCGTACAACGTACCACTAAATTCATACACACAGAACTTCAACTCTATACAATCTCCGGTGACAAACGGACGCTGACACAAGAGACAATTATACAGATAACGCATGCGTTGGTTCCAGACTGTTCCGTTTTGTGTCGTCAGTAGTTCCGTTCTGTGTCGTCAGTGGTTCCGTCCTACCTGCTCCTGTTCATGAATGTTTTTTGTCTATCTTCACAAGGTGATGTTATGTTATTCTGACTATTTTGTTTAGTGGTGTCCCCGCTACCGGGATGATCCCGCATATCGCTGAATACGGCGCATCCATAATGACTTGTAACCTTCATTGACCGCTCAAGAAAGATAAAATTTTAACACCATTATGGAAATGAGGTAACCCGTTTTTTGACCGACAAACAAAACAAGAAGACTTGCGATTAAATGTACAAAGATATGACCCCGCAGCATTAGCTGTGCTTCGGCTGTTTTTTAAGGTCAACTGTCTTCTTTTTCTAAAATTTTCTCTTGTATCGCGGGAACGCACTGACATTATAGCTCCTAGATGAGTAAAAACCCAGACCGAAACCAATATCTGTGGTCATACAAATATTTAAGTATCTCGTAAAAACGATATTTCTCCAATCTTGTAAACTCTAATGGCCTAATTTATTTTAAGCTGGTATGCAGCGCTCAGCACCTTGGCATAAATAATTTATATGCTTAGCGATCTATCTTATCTTATTTAGCTATAAAAATATAAACAGCGTGTAGGTATAGATAAATAGTCTCATCATGTTAATCATCTTCTTTACCGTATGGTTGATGACAACCTGATGTCAGAGTTTAAACCACTCGTAGGCCTGACATGGCTTTACACACCGTTAAAAATCTATCAGGTGTGCTGGTTTCCTTACGATGTTTTCTTTCTTGTGTTTACTTCCTTAAGATGATACCTAATTTATTTCTAAAATGCACGTGAATCTGAAAAGTCAGAGGTGCGTCCTGGGTTTCGAACCTACGATCTTTGACTTGGCAGTCCAACGGTCATACCACTAGGGTATCACTGCTTAGGTTATCATGTTATGGTTGTATTGTTGAAGTAGGTACCTACTTTAAGCCAATGTGTCATTATTTTTTTGTATCAATTACTTGTAGATACCTAATTTACGTCAAAAAAAAATATTGTGCACATGATGAAATCGCAAATTATCGAGCCCACGTCATCATCATTTCCATCCTTTTTAGAACAAATTGAAAGGGCAGCTGTTTTCAAAACTATAGAACTTGAGTAAAGTACCTTAATTACTATAGAGGTACTATTTTAATTAACAATTATATTTATTATACATATGAACGACCACGTCATTGTGCGGTTTCTCGACTAAGCTACGCGGGCTCGATAACGCGGTGTTCATACTTCGTACAGTAAACAACACTAATGAACATGAATATACCAAACGTTATTCATTCATATCTGTTACTTGTGACGTGTGAGTATGACCAAATGGGGAAACGGGAAAGTAATTAATCCTTAAACCTAGGTACAATGAACAACGTCAGTAATAAATACGGGTTCATTAAAAATCGTAGCTGTACCATTTTATCATTTTATACGTATTATTTTTTTATTTATACTTGGCTTAAGTTGTAAAAAATCTTAGCACATCTTTTAATCGGAAAATGCATAAAAAAAATGTTACTGAGTTTACCAAAAGCAGTTTTAAGCTTAAACTGAATTTGGTTACCACTACTTTTTAAAATAACATGTGGTTAATTTTTTACAACCATGTTCAGTCTACATTGTAAGTTGTGCTAAGATTGATTACAACTTAAGCCAAGTAACTATTAAAAAATCTAGGAGAGATATAACAATCATCAACTGAAATGAGGACATGGAGATTGAGCTCGAGGGGATAACGAGCAGGAGTAGGGCACACTAGAACACTGGAAAACGTGAATCATACAACCATTTGTAGGAAGTACAGCCATATATATACATTTTATATATTATCTACTTATACTTTGTTTATCAGTTGTCCACTTTTATTACGCAGTGCATCTACCAAATGTCTCATTTCTGCATCACCCTAAGGTCGACTGGCAGAGAATGCCTTTGGCATTAAGTCCGCCTTTGTACAAATTTGTGCATGAAGTATTAAATAAATAAATAAATAAATAAATAAGTAGGAACTGTTATCCTCTTTGTGGCCACAGTTCCTATCAGTGATCAAAATGGTACCCATCATAATAAGGTAGTAATTATGTCAATCGATGTTTTTTTCTGAGACATTTTGTCAATTGATTAATAAAAATATTGCACATTTTGTATGAGATTTGAAAAACCTATAGTAGGTACTAGTCCCTCCACTAGGGTTCTCATGGGGTGGGTGGACCGTAGGTGACCAGGCCACCCACGGTGAGCTAAGTGGACCCCGAGGAAACACCGCAACTGAAGCGGACCACGGTGTTGTATGGGCGACATCGTGGCTGAAGGGGTACCGGGGGCGTAGAGGAAGCGTCGCACACGATCCTCGAGGCGGTCACGGCGCGCTGTGTGTCCTCCGGAAACGGATACCGTGGCGACAGGTGGGTGTATATAAATATTTTATTTTTATCTTTATTTTCAAGCTACAAATGCTCAGAGATAAATACCTTAACCTATATACATAATAATATAAACAAAGTATACCAGGTGAGGTGCCCCCGGGTTCTTGGAAGTATGCGAACCGCGATCCCACGTAATAAAGCTAAGAAAGATGTTTATAAAATTGGCAAAACCAAAAAAAGTTGCAATTTATAAATATTTTTAATGGTATTAAGATACCAGTAACTATTGGAAACCATGTATTTATCTACCTACTTAGATATAAGTAATTATGAGAATGACATGAGTCAAAGTCCACAAAATATAATATTAATTACTGACGCAAGTCACAATCAACAATTTATTTATTTATTTATTTATTTATTTCATCAATAAAACAGGTAAAAACATAGTACATGTATCACTTGAAATAGAGACTGGTGTCTGATATAGGTAAAACCTGTATTTCAGAATCACCAGTCTTACCAAGTCATTGCAAAATAACAAATGTTCTTTAACAAATTAAAATACTTTAACATTGTTGAGAAAAATAAAATAAAATGAGATGAAAGTTACATCTATGAAAATAAAAAAAAATAAGAAAAAAATGTTGGACAAATGCACAAAGTATACTTTTGTCCAACATTATATACATCTATCATTTAATCATACATATTTATTTATAGGTACATCATTTTATCTAGGTATAGGTACTTTTGTTTTAAGAAATAACATAGTATATAATATATAAGTATTTATTTATGTACATAGTTAGTTAGTGTGGTGTGTGTGAGACGTGTGAGTGTGAGAGGGTATGTGTGTGAGTGTATTTGTGTGTGGGAAGGATGTAGATATGTTTAATTAGTTATGACAGAGGGATTAATAATTTTTCTGTTTCATCATAGTCTAATGTTTGGAGCCATGTAAAAACTAATTTCTTGCAATTATTTTTATTTAATAGGTAGATTGATAACTCTTTATTCATATTATTATAAAGAAAAGGACCAAGGAAACCGAAAAAATTATGAGCAAGACTAGAATTAAATCTGATTTTTGAGCAGATCTCAGCAGTTCTTTTTTTGTTTAAATTTGTCTTGTCATTGCAAGGTATTAAGGAGTGTTGTTTTAGGATGATCATTTGAATAAATAATTGTCTTACTGTGAGTACTTTGTAGCGCTGATATAAATCAAATGTTGGATAAAGAATTGGAAGAAAGGCGCTAACTTTTAACACAGCTCTTTGTGCTTTTTCCAATTTTAATAAAAAGGTTTTGGCAGCACCGCCCCATGATGTAAGGCAATAAGAAAGCAGCGACTGACACAAAGCTAAGTAAACTGTTTTTAATATATTGTGGTCGGCTACGTGACGAAGATACTTAAAAATATATATAAGTTTACGGACTCTGGATACTAATGTGTCAATATGTTGCTGGAAATCCAGATGCTCATCTATAATGATACCTAGATATTTAATTGTGTTAGTTTTATTTAATTTTGGACAGTTGCATTGAATATTAGGGGAAGAAGGAACACAATGATGTGCGGTTAAATATAAATTTGGCTGATATTGATTTCTCAGTGTGTAGGTCATAAATTTAGTTTTATCGACATTTAGTGTTAGGATATTATCACGAAGCCATTTAGAAACTAAATTAAACCCAGTTTGGGCCTGTGAAAATACCTCTTTCCACGAATTGGCATTAAAAAGCAGCGCTGTGTCATCGGCAAATGTAATGATTTTTCCGTTGTTAAGACTAAGATTACATAAATCATTAATGTAGACAAGAAATAAAGTTGGGCCTAAAATGCTACCCTGTGGAACGCCAAACTGAATGGGAAGCTCCGAACTTAAATAAGAATCTATCTTTACTATTTGCGTTCTACCATGAAGATAGTTTGAAAAAAGTTGAAGAGGCAAACCGCGTATACCCAGGCGTTCTAGTTTATTAATTAAAATGGGGATAGAGACTGTATCGAAGGCCTTGGCAAGGTCTAAGTAAATGGCCAAGGTCTTTTTCTTATTATCTAAATTATTAACTAAATATTCAGTTAATTGATGAACAGCATCAGAGGTAGATTTTTTTGAACGAAAACCAAACTGCTGTGAGGATAATAAATCATTTGCTTCTAAATATTTTACCAGTCTGCTATTCATTAAACGTTCTAAGATTTTCGAAAGAGTTGGAAGAATAGAAATAGGTCTATAATTATTCACGCAACATCTATCTCCTGACTTGAATATGGGAATTATGTAAGATTTTTTAAAAGCGGTTGGAAATGTGCCCGTCTCGAAAGCTAGATTGCAAATGAAAGTTAAAGGTGGTGCTACAAAGTCAATAAATTGCTTTAGGAAAGTACCTGATATATTATCTAAACCCGTAGCAGAGTTATTCTTTAGATTTAATATTAATGATTTGATTTCAAGTTCATCTGTCGGAAGAAGAACTAGAGAACTGAGACATGATGAATTTATGTTATTAGGGAAAGATTTGGATGATGAAGAGTTTTTACAAGTTGTATGCTTTTCTGCTAATGTTTTGCCTATATTTGCAAAAAACTTATTAATATTATTTATGGATTTAATAGGATCTTTAAGACAAACTAGTTGTGTAGAAGGGGCTTTCTTTTTGTTAGTGTATGTTATGTTTTTTATGACTTCCCATAGCTTTTTAGTATTCTTTTCAACTTTTTTTATCATTTCTTTTTCGTAATTATTTTTCACTTTCTTAAGTATATTGTTGCAAAATTTTCTGTATCTATTGTATGTATTTTGTATTATGTCATTGTCAGGATGTGTTTTAGCTTTTAAATATAGATTATCACGATTACGCATACATCGCAGCAAACCAGGTGTAATCCACGGTTTCAAAATTCTTTTGCGTCTAGATGTTTTTATTAATTTAGTGTTTTCATTAATAGCCTGACAAAGTAAGTTAGTAAAGTAATTTGTTGCAGAATCTACATCTGTCATACAGAATATTGGAGAAAAGTCAGTAGACTTTAAACTTTCATAAATTCCTTTTAAATTCACTTTGCTATAAGTTTTTTCGACAATTTTAGAAGATTTAACGTCCAAGAATAGCATAACGCACACATGATCCGTTATAGATGTTTGGGCAACGTAACAAGAGGCAGGCAACTTAGTTTTTAATATTATATGATCTAAGCATGTGCGGTTGCGGGTAGGGATCGTATGTGCTGGAAGCATACCATGCGAAGCGATCGCGTCAAGGTAAGAAGGGGCACGTCTATCACATGTGCCATTAGTAATATCGATATTAACATCGCCAATAAGAATAATATTTTTGAAGTATGATTTTTTGCCGAGGTATTCATCAAGTGAGTTTAGAAAGTTGTCAATCTTTGTGTGACTAGGTGGACGATAAATAGCTACTATTAGGGTATCAGAGTTAGGCTTTAAAATAAGACAGTTAGCGTTTACAATTTCTGGCTCTTCAGTTGTGGGGTTTATGTTATTTTTACAATATATGACAACACCTTCATTTTGAGTTAGATTATTGAGAGTGGAAAAAACATTGTAACCATCAATGACGGGAAGGTTTTGATTACCTGTCGCTAACCAACATTCAGTCAAAACAATAATGTCCCAGTCAGTTTTAGACCTTGTAAGTAGGGTTTGAAAGCTATCAATGTTACACTGAATACTACGGATGTTTTGAGTTACAATCTTCAAAGACTGGGTATTATTATGTATTAAAGTTGGGCAGTCTTCAATTATACAAGTGGCTGATTGGGCTACTGAGACAGCGTCTAACTCATCATTGAGATTACGATTATTTGAGAAATCAGCCATTATCAAAACAAATAAAAAATATTTCTATAGTGTGCGTAACAATACAGGGGTTTTTTAATAATTTTCTTGAGCTGTAGATATTTTCGATACATAACAAAGTGATATAAAGAGTAAACTTAAAATGAAATGAACATAATATTATATTAAGAATGATAACTTCACAGTTCATTTTTAATCTGTGCAATGAAATAGTAAGTTCACGAATATTTTTAAAAAGAATTTTTAAGTTTGAATTGTTTTTGTAAACAATTATATGGCAATCATCATCACAGTCCATTGTCTCGGATATAGTTAAAACGTCTAATTCGAAATTATCCATAAAAAAGCATAAGATTTGGTCCGTAGAATAATAATAAATTATGATGGCGAGTATTTGTCTATGAACGAACATTGACAGATGTAATGGCAATCCTAGTACACAGATTTCGTGGTTCTGGCTACAGAGCACACTAAACAACCTTTCGGTCTCAAACTTACCAGTGTGATGAGCGTAAACAGCGCTGTAGACTGTAGAGCATACTCTAAAGTCACCACTGGAATGCATGTTATTATAACCTTCAAATCTGTAGATCATAATAAATAATATTTCATTAAAAAATGGTGAAGGTATATATAGATATAATTTATATAACATGATATGAAGATGAAATTTCTGTTTAATGTTATGTGCATGAAAAAATTTCATTGTGAATTTTAGAATAAAGAAATAGTATGTTTGTGTTAGTTGCTTACGTGAAGATAGTATATAAGAGAATGTCAAAAACCTTTGTAGCACATAATTACTTACAACGGCTGATAATGACATAATGCTATTGTGAATAAATTTAATTGAGTGTTTAAGCGAGTTAGTGTTGTAAAAGTGTAAGAGTGTGAGCATAGATATGTATTTATTGATAGTGAAATAATTAATAAATTGAGTGTCGTTTGTACGTTGTGAGTGTGATTGGAAATTTGCGTGTTTTTGTATTATAAATTGTAAAATGAAGTACCTAGTTTGTAATTTTAACAAAATGAGATCATTATAAAATCGTAAAAGTAAATAAAGTAAAAAATTAAATATAAAAATATAAAAATTAAATATAAAAAAGTATTGCAAAGTTAATGTTACAGCTATTGCCATAATTATACAAAACTTTAAAAAATTTAGTCATTTGTTACAGTTATCTTGCTTTATTAATTCCTTTAGATGGTCTTCATTCTGTATACGAATATAAGGTGAGCCTTCAACTTTAAATAACTAACTTAACAATAAGTACTTGAGTACATGATATTACTGTAACATTTATTCATGTAACTTTCCTATACTTAAGTACCTATTCTTTCACTTTTAACTTATTTTATTGGTCTAAAATCTATAAGTAGTTGTACTTACTACAAAAGAAAGAGAAGGTTTTCAATTGAAGGTTCTCATTTAATTATAATAATTGACTTAAATCATTGATTATAATAGGTAATATTATTATTTGGAGGAATGTGGAAAAACGTTTTAAGCTCGTATGAAATAAGTTTACCCCTAAAGAAATCAGTGCAGTTCATTACATCTGTAGGGTTCAGCTCACCGCCACGTGGTCTGTCTGTTGCACGCGTGTATTTTAGTGCAACAAGCCACTATTAGCTTTTTAATTTTTTTCTGGCAGGCTATGTGGGCGCTTAACCGCTACTCCAGTCAAACCGTGTGA
This sequence comes from Protodeltote pygarga, assembly GCA_936450705.2. NCBI lineage: Eukaryota > Metazoa > Arthropoda > Insecta > Lepidoptera > Noctuidae > Protodeltote > Protodeltote pygarga. Next base: position 3,390,494 of record OW388249.2, on the reverse strand, counting down.
TCAAGTTATAAATCATTTTTAGCTTGAAATTATTTTTTTCCAGAACATAACATTCATCACCATCACCTATCGATTCACCTATTCCCAAATGGGTAAGGAAGGATGAAGGTTCCAACTCATTTAACAAGGGGCAAACCTTTGCTCAGAATTTACTGATGACATTTTCAAGGAATCAACCCCAGAACTTCGTGCTCACAATAAACCTACAGCGACTCAACCTTTAAAGCCTAAATATATATGTCACAATAAATATAAGCACAAAAATAATCAATAGCTATTATTAATACAGATGACGCAAACATTCCGAGCCATACGTTCCGAACAGAGATCGGTCCATTTGATTTCTAGCACGGATGCTATGCGCACACGCAGATCGTGTCTTATATCAATTGTGTAATAGAGACGCACCCGCATAATTTAAACGTCTCCTAATTGATAGTATCTATCAATGACGGACTATGGGAAAATCTTGGCAACACTATCAGTGTTGCCAGCATAGTACACGAGTAAAATTTGTGAATAAAATAATAATTAAAAAAAAAGTATATTTGAATTAGATGGTCAATGTTGTGGGAATCAATCTTGATTAGCTGTAGTGGAAAATAGTACAGGATCCCTGGTACATTTTTTTATTTGATTACTATCAAGCTAATTTTTCGTGAGTAGCTTCATTTTGATGAGACGCCCAACAATTTGCTGTTAGAAATTCTCGATTGTGGGAGCTAACAGAGATAGCAAGGATACAATATGTCGATTTGATGATCCTAAAATATTTATTACTAACAGGTTTTCTTTTTTTAAAATCTCAAGATAATTATTTAATGTATTCGAAAAAATATTTGTCCTACAAAATCTATGGTTTGATCAAACAGTCCCCCCTTTCCAACATGTATCGATAACGAGGTCATCATAAATGATTACTAACCAACTGATTTATTTTTTTTTACTTAGTTAATATTTATGTAATTCAACAGTCATATTGTCCTACATATTGCGTGGGACGTTATCCCAGTCCTACGCTCAGAAATTGTTAATACCACAAGACCATTTTTCTCATTACTAACTGTAGGACAAAAATATTACATCATAGGTTAATGTGTTCTCTGCCCAAATCAAACAATGTCCTACAAGAAAACAGGTATGGGCCACTAGTCCGACAAAAATAGTCATTTTTAATAAAAATTACCTAATAAGCAGTAAACAATGCTCTGCGCATGTCTAGTAGACTCAGCTGTAGTACCTAGCCTCTTGGACGTTCAGGCGACCACAGACGCCGAACAGTGTCAGCAATTTTGTTGAATTTATCTTGTTTTTAATTTTTTTTTTGGTTTTCAATTCGACTGTAAGGATTTTTTTTTGTATGTTTGTTACGCAATTACTCCTTCAATTGAGGGCCGATTTTCAAATTTTTTTTTGTAATCGATACTCTCCGATCTGATAATAGCAGAATTGTCGTAACAAGTAATATTGCTTTGTTTATACGTGCAGTCGATGGCTCAGATGGCTAACGAGTAAAAAGGAAGAGAGTGAATACGTGGTCACCCTCCCCCCTCCTATAATCATCCAAGATTTAAAATATCGTGTGAGGTATCGTTTGAATGGGCTTTTCATAAGGATTTCAAATATTAACCTCACAAAAGTCTGGAAGGGGGGGGATTAATTTTAGGCACCAATACAAATCGTGAAAAAAAAATTAATAAAAAAAATAAAACCGACTTCATAAGGAACTAAAAACTAAAACGTTTTAGAGTCGGTTCCAAGTCAAGTTCTTAATGAGAAGGTTAAAGAGGCTAGAACTTGTCTTGGAACCGACTCCAAAACGTTTTAAAGTTATTTCAAGCTTTTTAGTTCCTTATGAAATCGGTTTTATTTTTTATTAATATTTATCTTATATCAGAATAAACTAGAAAAAATTATCTATGATCTTTACATAACACAATTTTACGTGATACCTAAATCTAGTCTCATTTCAGTTGGTTAGTAATCATTTATCCTCGTTATCGATACATGTTGGAAAGGGGGGACTGTTTGATCAAACCATAGATTTTGTAGGACAAATATTTTTTCGAATAAATTAAATAATTATCTTGAGATTTAAAAAAAAGAAAACCAGTTAGTAGTAAATATTTGAGGATCATCAAATCGACATATTGTACCCTTGCTATCTCTGTTAGCTCCCACAATCGAGAATTTCTAACAGCAAATTGTTGGGCGTCTCATCAAAATGAAGCTACTCACGAAAAATTAGCTTGATAGTAATTATTTTTATATCAAAGATTTGTACTACTACTTTTGAGCGTAGGACCGGGATAACGTCCCACGCAATATGTAGGACAATATGACTGTTGAATTACATAAATATTAACTAAGTAAAAAAAAAAAATTCAGTTGGTTAGTAATCATTTATGATGACCTCGTTATCGATACATGTTGGAAAGGGGGGACTGTTTGATCAAACCATAGATTTTGTAGGACAAATATTTTTTCGAATACATTAAATAATTATCTTGAGATTTAAAAAAAAGAAAACCTGTTAGTAATAAATATTTTAGGATCATCAAATCGACATATTGTATCCTTGCTATCTCTGTTAGCTCCCACAATCTAGAATTTCTAACAGCAAATTGTTGGGCGTCTCATCAAAATAAAGCTACTCACGAAAAATTAGCTTGATAGTAATCAAATAAAAAAATGTACCAGGGATCCTGTACTAAAAGCTTTGGACCGATCTGGTAATCAATAATTCCAAACCTTTCGGCCAAAAGCTTTCCCTTTGCCAGCAGTGGCGTGATACAGGCTAACAGTATGTAGGTTACAGGTAACAGGTTAGGTAAGGGAGGCGATCGCGTTATTTAATACTTGCATAAAATTTATGTTTTCGTTAATGTGCGATTTGATCAAGGTGGTATCGCGATCAAGATCTAACGCTAACTAAAGTTCAAAAATTGTTTTATCACTTCATACAAATACAATAAAACAATTCAACGATCGACCTTATGATCCTAAAAACGTAGTTACGGTAAAAACTTATGAAAACCTTTAGATTTGAAAATTTAACAGCGGTCACGTTTAAATAATAAAATCACAGAACGTTGTTTGAACTTATTATACAAATTTGGAAAATCCCTTGAATAATTGAATTATTTTTGGTTAATTTTTATATGACATTATAATGTTATTTTCTTTTAGTTGATTTCATTTAAGATAAGATATAAAATCTTAAAATTAATAATGTAAAAAATAACATCCATACCGAATTAAAAGTAACAACGAATATAATATTTAAAATCATTCAAACACCTCGAATTCGGTAAATTTTAATGGCACAGATTTAAAAAAAATCAGTGTCACACCCAGAATGTAATGAATCAATAAATGATTGAATTGTTTTCAACACTTTTCTCGGAATTTATAATTATTTCTAACCTATGAAGAGTCAACAATTGTGTTTATGTTAGAAATATATCCATATACTTACATACTAACTAATATTATAAATGCGAAGGTAAGTTTGTTTTTTGCTTGCTTTTCACGCCTAAACTACTGAATCAATCGTCCTGAAATTTTGCTATTCGTTGTCAGGTGTACAGAAACGGACATAGGGTACCTTTCATCCCGAAAAAAGTACTGTACCCAAGGAAAACAACAGTAACTTTAATAGATGGCGCCACGTATCTTTCGAATCATGATTGATATTATAAATTCAAAGTTTACACGAACTAAGCCGCGGGCAAAAGCGATAGAAAATTGGATAGGTATTCCTTGGCGCCCAACACTCATTTCATATAGTAAACAATTTAGCTATAATATTGTTTGAACAACAATATTATGTTAACAAAAGCACGTTTAGAACGTTAAAAGGAAAACATTTTGCATCGCAAAGTTCATCGTTGCCGTTGTATAAATAAACTTGCACTATATTACATCACGTTTGAATGCTCAGAATATAGAAGAAATTAGAAGCTGTCAAATCGCAAAAAAGTGATGTACCATAAATCACTTTGAAAATAGAGTGATTAGCCGGCAAAACGTGGGAGTACCGCATACACCTCTGACTACCCTCTCTGGGGAATAAAGGCCTAAGTCTATGTTAATGTTTGGGTATTGTGGCTGGTAATCTGGTAATGTATGTTGTTTATGTTGTAGTACCTAATTCTTAAAGTTTTTTGAAATCGGAAATCCCATTTGCATTTTTCTTGATCTGAAAATTCTATAACATTTTAATGAGGCCTTTTTTTAGCAGTTGGCAGTGGCACTCAAAACTTTTTACTGTTATATTGGTCCGATGATGTAAATTTTTTTTTAAACTTTTCACGTGTGTTCCAAAAAAATCACAACTGACAGAATCATGGTAGGTATTTTCATTTATTTTTAGTGTTCTATTTTCAAATGCGCCAAAAACGAAGCGTGATGTTGGATCACGATGCCAACTTTCTTTGTAGGTAAGTAGGTAGGTACTTATGATTAATCTGTTCTTTATTCAAATATATTTTTTTTACATGCTTTATAACGTAGATATAAAATATCTCAAACTTAATTCAAAAACGTTTAAACGTCAAAATTCTCAAACGTTTTTCTGTTTTGGAGGTTTTTCAATTTATAGTTATTTTACTGATGATGATGATTATTATTATTTTCTGATTTTTGAGAAGATTTCCGTTGTAGTCTGAACAGCAAACCGACACGATCCGAGAGAGGTCAGGCGCATGACCAACGGTATTACTTACTTAGGTACGTATTTTCCAAGGCACGGAGCAAGTGATAAGTACTTTATTTATAAGTAATGCGCACATAACTTACGAAAAGTCAGAGGTGCGAGCCTTGAGTTCGAATCTGAAAGCACTGACTTGCAAGTTGCCACCCAAAGGTACCTATCAAGTAAGTAGGTATCGCTGCACCCAATGAAATTATTAGGTACTCAGGTGCTAAAAGTCAGTACCCAAATACAATAACAAAGTACGCATGTACCAAGATGTTTTAAATAGGTAACTGCATACAGTCTAGATTCCAGACTGCAAATAGACACGTAATACAAACAAAAACATCACAACTATCTCTATTTGTGGACTAGGTATTCTAGAGTAGCTATTTAGCATTCTGATCCAAACAGGATACTTGGAATTAGATTGTTTGATACTTTATCTAAGTACTACATAACGTACATTCCTGGTCCTAATCCCTCAAGGAAGTAAATACTGTATGTAGTAAATACTCCTTATTGAAAAGCTTTTAAGATAGCGTTGTATGGCTAATGCATTCTCTGTACCGAGATAGGTCTGTGAAGAATTTTCCAAGAAAGCGATTCTAGCTCTGTCATATAGTAATGCTGGGGCCACACCTGCAGGTCCAGGGGCCTAGTACGAGTCTTCAAACTACGCAATTAGTGACAGTTTTAGTGAGAAGTAATTATACGTGTCTCGTTTTTACTCTACCGGAATAAACTAATACTGACAGTATCAGTTTTGATTTAATAATCCAATAATTTAATAGTAATTTAAAACGAATTACCGTGTCCCTAATCAGGATAATTCATTTAATGCGCTATTTAGTTTAGCACAATAACTTTTTAGCGAATAAAACTTACGAAGCTGCGTGACGAAAGACGCAGGTGTAGCCCCAGCACAATTCTTGCATAATTATACAAAAAGATTTTTCTAAGTAAGTAGTTAGAAGAGTGAGACTTCGTAATCTTGATCTTGAACAAAAACTTTTTAAACTTCAATCCGGTTTAGATTTAAAAAATTACCTTCCTTGAATTGCCAGAAATAATTATAGTACTTATGTACTCCCTAGTTAGATCATAGGTACTTTAATGCAATCATGCTCCTACATAACTTGTGCATAAAATAACTTAATTTTCATAATAATTATCATCATAACCGGGCACAGGCACTACTATGTGCATTACTCATGTACTAAAAACACTGAAATCAACCATTTACTACTAATCACATTTGTTAAATTCTAGCGCCTGCGCAAATTGCTAAAGCAAAGTAAAGTCTCGTGTCTTTAGAGAGAACTATCTACATAATATCCTTCTGACTTCTGATAGCGGGCGCCCTTAGCTGCTGTTAGTTTAGGTTAGTTGACTTCTCTCGCTAGTTGCTGGTCTCGCTAGGAGTCTAGTTAATCAGTCTGAGCTCCATAGAGCTATAACTGAGTAACACCGCGTAGAACAAAAAGAAATGTAGTAGGCGTTGTAGATTGTTCACCGTGCCCCGGGTGGCACATTCAGAGGGCAGCAAATTCAAGCTTGGGAAACAAATACCACGAAGCAAGTTTAAAGATCGCAACTTTACGATGACTGAGGCGCTTCCATGTACGTATTCTTGGAATAAATAAAGGCAACAGCTGTAGACCGGTCGTTGTGGTGTTCTTTGCGGCTTTCAAGTACATCAATGGGCGACTTATGGCTGAAATGATGACGATGATGAAGATAAAAATATTGGCGTCAATTTTCGTTTTGCCCTGCCTCGAAAAAAATCAAGATCCGGGGCTACGAATAGTCATCATTATTAAATTAATTATAATATAAAGAATAACTCACAAATGTTATTATTCTAAAATAGTCATCATGATTTCAGCTGTCTGTCTCAAGTTTAGTCGTTCACGACTAACGTTCTACCGTTTAGGACCAAAAATGGGCAATATGTTACCTAGCACCTTTAAAAAACGCATAGCAACGAGATTTCATAACTCATCTTGCTCCGATATTGAAATTGCTAAAATCTCGGTTCAAACTAAAGCTGAGATCTACAGAGCGTACTTTTACTTTGCTTAGACTTTACTTGCAAGATCATGATTTATGAAACTATATGCGAATGCGTGCGTGTCAAGTTGTGTCGCCAGATCCGTTTACTCCAAATAACGGGACTTTTTTAAAAAGAGCGGGACAGGTAAGGATAAATCGGGTCGCAGGAAAATACATAACATGGTTACAATCCTTTTATTAACCCCCGCAATACAAAACTAAAATACGATAATAAGACTAATTATTAAAATACTATTTCCCGAAAATCTTGACAAACCACGTGTATGGATGGTATGGACCGCGCTCCCCACACAAATGTTCAGCTTTCTAAATGTTCTTCTGAGTCGGCGAATTGTAAAAAATCTTTTAGAACTGTATTTATCACTGTTTTTTATTAATGACACTTGATGGAGAGTGATCACCGCCAGCCATAGGCGTCCGCAACACTAAAAGGTTTTGTCTCTCTCAGTTATAACCTAGTTATAAGTCAGAGGGAGAGGCCTTTTCCCAGCAGTGGGATAATATGGGCTGACAGTAACAGTAACAGTTATAACCCAGACTGACTTCCAGCGAGAACTAAAAGTCCTCCATCTAACTGAATCTGGTTATGATTATTTTGGGACTATGTTTGTGGCTAAAGGATCAGCCCAGCCGATCTGGCATAAGCAAGGGTCGGGGAGGCCAACCCCGACCTTTGAGAAAAGACGTATTTCTTCATGGTAGGTATCTAAATTAATTAGGTATGAAAAATACCGCCGCTGCAGCTGCACCGCCGAAACAACTAGGCTATTACTATTCTAATAGATAGGACTTAACAATAATTACATCTACATAGTTCTATTTACCTTCCATAAACAGACTGTATTTTTCTAAATCAAACAAGAATCAAAAAGTAAATTACGTAAATATTGTGTGACGTGTATTTTGTGATTGTACTTACGAGTTTTACCAAAATAATGAAGATCAGAAGCCAATTAGAGCACGCTTCAGGATATAGGCTTAGGAATAGATAGGCTTAGGATAAAGTTGGTTCAAATTTAATAAAACGAGCCGAAAATAGGGAAAGAATAAATATTAGATTTAATGGTTGGTTACCTCATTGTAACTGTTTCAAAAATTTATAAAAACCACAGAAAAGAGAATGTAGAAACCTTAAAATATAAAAATCATTGTTTTCACAAAAATAATTTTAAAACAACACACTCTGTCTTACGTATTCACCCTGCGAAGAGGATAAACAAAATAAAGAAAGTAGAGGTAGATTGTTTTTAGGCTTTGATAGGAGTGCCTTTTCTTAAACTACAAACATGCGTCACAGTCAAATGCCCCTATAAAAACACCCTAACTGAGGAAGGTGCAATAAGAATGATAGTCCCGATTTAGGGTGAGTTCTCTAAGTGCCCCGCTTTTAGGGTCTTTAACAATCATATAATGTGTATATTATATATATGATATGGGTTTCAGTTCAAAGGATAACAAATTTACATGGAATGCAAGAAAACAACAATGATTACTTAACCTACTAATAGCAAGTACCTTAATAAGCATAATTATCCGTATAAATAGATACAATAATATTATTGTTATTGATTCTATGGGAATCTAGTTAAATACAAAATCAGCAATCAATGAAGAAACATGAGATATTTGCATGTTGACATCATAATCATGTACTTATACTACTTATCCTTTCTTCGCTGACCTGGGGCAACTTTATTGAAATGATCTACGTAGGTACTATGCGTTGTGGGTGCGCGATTTAGATTCAATGCGATTTACAATTTTAGTTGATTGTTCCAACTAGCAAAGGCATCGACAAATGGCAATCAAAATGGCACATTCTTATTAGAAAAATCTACAAAAATAAGTAGGTATAGTAGGTACAATAAAAATATATACCTAATAAGTGGGTAATAAAGTAATTGATAAGCTACACTATCAAATTGAAATTAGTTCTATAAGGATATTGGTAATATAATGTGAATAAATAAATTTTAAAAAAAAGTGTTTTTGGTCTTGTATCGTCTGTCTTGAATTGATTACAAACATATAAAATCAATGATATGCGATAGAGATCAGCAGATTGTATCGCGTATTGGCTTTGAGACAAGACCAAATACATTATTTCGCTGGTATGCTCTCTTGCAGCCCATTCATTACATTCAACCAATAATTACCACTTGAATGTGGTAGGTATACAAGGACGGTACCAACATTATTTCCATTCTTCATCCATGTGTGACAGGTCCAACCTCCAGATGGATGCTGGAACTGTCAAACCTGAACTTGGTGTCAAGACTTTACTGGGTCAGACAGAGTGTCATCTTACCTTAGGGGTTGTCAGGTAATTCTCAGAATCAACCTCAATTATTTTGAGCTCAATAAAAAACAGTTCGCCCCAGGGAGAAACCAAATCTCTCAAAGGAAGGCATCCCTTTGAAAAAATGTACAATGCAGTTGCATTGTTCTGTTCTGAGACCATTGAGTTCATCTAGACGCTACCGAATCCTTCAGAGAAAAGAAGCGTGTTGAACAACGATAAGTCGAATAAAATATTTCTATGCAATTACTGATTATTGAAGAAATCAGATGAACGATTCAGTAAGTACGCTAAGACTTCTGAGCGCCTATTTTAAATAACAAACACTATTAACTTTGAATACATAAATTATATTTTCGTATTATCACTTTTTGATTTTGTACATATTTTTATAATCCGTCTTGATTGTCAGAACCATTTGTTCTATATTTTTATTTATATTAATCTTAATTTAAAGAGGTTGTCACCTCAAGTCGCCCGTTTACAAAGAATAAACCACCAAATAGGTCAGCTCACCAGTACTGTACGAGATGATGCTAATTTATTTATTTACATTAAATAGTATGCCCTAAGCTAATTACACTATTCAATCACAAAAATAAAAACAAATTCAATTACAAAAAACACTTCCACGCCTTCATCTCACAATACTTCAAATAATCTGACCGTAATGACTTCCATTCATCCGCAAACGAATCAAAATCTGGGTTCAAGACCAAGAGAGCTTGATCGCGGTAAAGGCGACATCGAACGTGCAACCGTACTTGAAGTGACTGTCAGGCGTCAGCAGTTCGTGCCTTCGACCACGACAGTACAGCACAAAGAACCCACGACGATACGTCAATCCTTAAGAATTTTACATGTTACAAACAGTTGATCACATGACTGTCTCCACTTCTAAGTGTGTTCTAAGTGAGTTGAAATCTAAACACCCCAGTAGAAAACTGAGACTTGAAAATTGAGACCAAGTACCTTCATTACCTTGAGGTCTCAATTTTCAAGTATAAGTACTTTCATTGCTTTTCAAGTAATGAACCTTCCTCATTAACGGCCAAGTGTAATTTAATTGACACCATGGAGTTACTGAAACGTATCAATGGCCGACACCATGTAGGCAGGGCCGTTATTACCCTATTGTATTATTGAAGGCCCTGGGCGCTTTAGGATAATGAGGACACTGGACCTAAAGGGTCCCATACTACTTTTGTTACACGTTTTATATTATTTTTCCGAAAATCAAACGATAAGTACTTACGCTTGTATATGTTAATCATAAATTGGCTTGTATCATATATTATACCCCAGTGGCTATGATAGATAATAGAGGTCATTTTTTACTAAGGTGCATGCTTTCCTACGTTTGTCTATAAGTACCCTATTGACTCTAGACTGAAGACTTGAAGAAAAATATACGTTGCTCACAAGTCGCAGCTTGTGGGCCATGTGGTTTCTGGCCTAAGAATAGAACCACCCCTACTCGTCCCGCGGGTGTCGTAAGAAGCGACTAAGGGAAAGATCCCGACGATGGGCAGCAGCATCCTTCTGTTGCCCTTAACAGTAATCATCTGCTACTACGATCTTCAACCCGCTTGCCCAGTGCGTGGCTAATAAGGCCCTCCAATGAGCGCACAATAGTGACGCGCATTGGGGTAGGTTCAGCAGTGGACTAATACAGGCTGATAATGATGATGATAATGAAGTCACAGCTTAATTTAACAATTTTACTCCTTATTCCAAAACGATGAATTAAGAATCTCGACCCAAAACTTAATATTCTGAATTATTAAAATGAATTCCCAAATTTAAAAACTCGTTTCTTAATTCGTGTTTGAACCCTTTGTCTCATATGCATTTTTAAATATGTGTTTTTGCATCATACTTAGCCCTTATTTTCCCTAAAAAGATAGATAGAAGAAAATTTAAAAAAACACATTTTATAAGTTATGTTATAAGGTACCTAAGTACCTAAATTTGCAAGAGGTGTAGTTATCTGGCATTGGCCATAGTTTTCTTTAGTTTTGGCCTCCGCGGGCTTTTAAGAACAGCGACAAAAAGTTCTTAAAAGACGCCATAGACAATTAAAAATGTGCGCAGCGATATTTTATAATTTTAAAGCCTTGATCTAAATTGCATCAACCTTGAACTGTATCCATAAGTGTCTATGGGTAACAAAACACATGATATCATCGCATCAAAGATCGGGTAACATGGCGCGCTATTGACAATATAGTGTAGTATGACCTAATATAAAGAAATTATGTAGGTTACCTACATAATTTACTATAGCATAGTATTTTTATTAAATATATATAATATATTTATTTTTAAAAAATATCTTTATATTTTTTTTAGTACCTACTTACATAACATCTATAAAATACAAATAAATGGCTGCAATAATCTGTATGCTTCGATAAATATAATAACAGGTACTTTTTTGTGATTATTTTTTCGGCGAAAAGCAGCTAGAGTTATTTATTATTATTTAATTTAATGAATCGTACTGAATTAAAAAATATTTAAAAAGAATAAAATATTTTTCATTAATATAAAAAATATTAATAAAAAATATTTTCTCATGTTTTTGAAATACTAGAACGACAACATCACAATGACCCACATTTTCGCAGTATGTACTTGTACAATGAAACAGAACTACGTGCGATTTTTCTTGAAATTTCTTGCAGACTGCTCGGCACCGCACTGATTCCATTAACCAGAAACCTATATTGTTTCTGCGACTTAATCGGTTTTACGTTAACCGATTGTTTTGAAAATACCCGATTCTACAGAAAGAGGCGAATCAATCTGAACATAGTTAATACTTCAGCGCAAAGTATGACTAGAGTTCCCTATGACTTAAGCATAGAGTTTAAAATCGAGCGTCCTTGATTTTTTTTAAATTTCAACGTAGAAAGTTTGAATGAAGGTACGATTTCTTGCGAGCGTGACTGGTGAGTCATAGAAACATGGAGCGTCGAATGACGGATTCCTAAGCAGTGGTAATGGGCCGCACGTGGTCGAAAACATGGTCAACAGCTCCTGAAAAAAGTCAATAAATGCGTAATACCTACTTTATTGTACACAATCGGTCGTGTGACAGCCATAAGAACGTAAAAGCATTCACGCAAAACAAGTGCTGGGTTTCAGCGTAAAATCGTATTACGATTGTTTGTTTATTTAGATTTTGTAAACAACAGTTTTAATCCATAACATACCGTCACGCCACGTGGACATAACATCAGGGAAATAATAGCTCCATTATTCCACCGGACATTGCATGAGCATCGTACGGCTAGCTACCACTATTACCTGGTACTTGGGAGATAGGTAGGTACTTCATCTGCTCGGAGCAACGGGTTGCATCTACTTTCCGCATGTGCTCAATTAAAGACTAATTAATTACTCTTCCGGTTTTATCCGGAATACAACAATTTGGGGATTTTTAAATCAAGAGTGAATACCATCGTGCGTACCACCAGATGCCATCCTTCCCAACGTCAAGACTTGTAAACGGGAAAAACCATAACAAGGGCTATTCGAGAAAATTCGGCACTAAATGGCTAAAAATCAGTAGTGTAAGGATATCCATGGTCGTCAAGACTCCTACAGGACACTGACAGAAGGCTCAATAGTCGCTTATCCCACTTGGGATACTCAGAGACCCTGATATCTGCAGATTCTGCAATGAGGAGCGTAAAACTCCAAAACACCTCATTGGCGAAACATCCACCTGGGGTACCCCATATATCTATATTAGGCCCAGAGGATGACAAGTCTCTCGGCAGGCCAAATCATCCCTTAGATGGAAGAAATACATATGTTTAAAGGAAATACAATAAATGTGTGCTGATCACAATAGATCTAATTAGGTCGACATGAGTACAGCAGTAAGCTGCAAAGCTCCGTTCTTCAAAAAGTAATAGATAATACAATCAAGAACGTCATTGACAATTTTGGCAATTTCACTTTATGATTTAAAGTTTTCTGATACCAAAAATCTTCAAAATTTGACATTTATTACAATAAACTCAAAACCCTTATCACTTTATTCCTAATGTAGAGTACGTCCTTATTATTGTAAAATTATGAAGAGATATTGAAAGTCAATGGAACCTTGCTTCCGGGGCTCCTTTTTCTGAAATTGTGATCAAAATCAAAAGCAACAAGCAGCCAAATATGAAAAAGGAAAGGCAGGAGCTTGGTTCGCTTTCTTCGTTCGCTTATTTATCCCGTTATCTCCTTAACCTTATTAACCTTACCGAGTCGGGGTGCCCCAAATTCTGAAGTCACCGAAAAATCACCGAAATTCTCGATTGAGTTATACGGGGTTGGCATTTTTAGTGATCTAGTGATCATCTGAATGAATTTCCATACTGATAAAGCTGGCCTACAAAGCTGAAATTTTGAATGTTTGTACTAAAGGGGTAAAATTATGGAACAGAATATTTGAAAGAGGGTGGATTTTTTCCAAGTTACAGAATAAAAATCGGATTTTGCCTATTCGTTACATTATTACGGGCTATTATTATTATATTAGAGTTAATTATTTTTTAACTAAAAGGGGCATCCTCATCATCTTTGGCACAAATTCCCCGGGCAGCAACCTGAATTCAGTTTTTTATTTGTAGCTTAGATTTATTTATTTATAAGTTATTTAGGATTTAATTTTATTTAATTATGCTGTATGTATTTGTTATTAAATATATTATTACTTCGATTATATTTGAACTTATGACTCACTAAAAGGGGTAAATTTAAAAAAAAATCACTAGTTATTGAATTAAGATTGGGCTCGTATTTTCAGGGATAAAGTTATTTGGGCTCTTTAAATTTCATAAATAAAAATACTTTTGTTTTGCTGATTAGGAGTTTGTTGATTGTTAATTGCTAAATGCGGGTTACGTATACCGGATATGACTGTATATCATATATATTAGTTTCTCCGTAAAAACATTTTTAATCTGTAACTAACTTCTAGGCCCGGTCAGTAAATTGACAGGACAAAGAATTACATTTAAAGCGCCTGAAATAAGTTTCGGAATTAATCCTAATCAGTAAAGATCACAGATACATATTTCAATAATATCTGTGGTCTGTGGTTAAAATTGAAAACGCGGTCTAAAATAGAACGCATTTTCAATTGTCAGTCATTTTAGTGTCAACGAACCTCCTTTAGAAGGGTATATAAATATATTTTAATCTCTGATTGTTTTAAATTTAGATAAGTTAAAAATTTTAGGTGTAAATAATGATAATTTACTGATGATTTTTTAGCTGAGACAAACAATTTCACTACCTATCCGTTTTTAAGTCATTGCATTATTATCTTTATGTGTCATAAATAAATAATTAATTATGCATGTGTATGTATGTCACTGAACTTCTAAACTGATGGACTGTTCTTTTTGATTTTTTTTGTGTGTCTGAGTGGATCCCATTATGTTTTAGATTCACAATTAGAATGGGTAGGGGGCGCTGCGATAGCCAACGTTCGGGCAGGACAACGTCTGGCGGGAACGCTAGTATTTCGCGAAAATAAAAAGAAGAAAATTCCTAAACATTCTTATTTTTTCAGGGGGAACCTTTAAAAAGCACCTAAGTTCGGGGAGTGTAGAATTCTTACCTACTACAACCACTCCTGTGATCACCCAGGCTGCATTTACAGTAGCGCCAACTTGCCGTGATCTCTCGCTCAATTATGCTAAAGTACAGCCGTGTCCGGTAAACACCTGGGTAAGCGTGAAGGAGGTGCGTTACCCTCTATTCAAAGGCTTCGAAGTGCGATAGGACGTCTTCACCAAAGCGCTTGCATAAATAAATCTGGCAGTCTACCTGAACAAACAGACGCCCCATGAAGGGCCATCGTTCGCACAACAGTTCTGCGTAGAAGAGGCGACCATCTGGTCAAAGCAACAACGCCTTCTTGATCTGGAGGACCAGGCGCTCGAAATGCTCTTCAATGCCACCAATACCAGGCCAGTTGGAATTGCGAATCTCTGATGCGGGCAAACGAGCTGAGTGGCTGTCTGTAGTTCTGTACTTTTCAGCAGTGTATGGAACTACAATAATGGGTTTTATCAGGCGCTAATTCCAGACCCAACCCGCGGATTGATGCAATGACTGTTCTCAGAACCACCCCGAGCTAAGAAAGCCGGATAGTAAAGTCAACTCAAAGGTATGTTCGAGTGTCATATAAACAAACGAAGTCTTATCTTAGCTTTACTAAGAAGTAAGAATTTTTATTCTAGTTTACTTATTTTTGTTCGATCTTATTTTTAATTCTTTCGATGATAGCTTTTTCAGCAGTAGATGTAGTAGGGCACAAAACTTTGGCTTTATTTTAAATTTATTAGTCATTGAAATATTTAATGACTAATGGTATTTTTTATTTCTATTTTAAAAAAGGAAAATGAGGGATGCTTTTGCGTTTGGACATCTTATACTAATAATAAAAATAATTTTAGTAAACCTTTAAAAAAAACATAAAGAAAACAATATTTTATTAGAACATTCCTAAAAATAAAACGTGTGCGTTTGCGCATTTGTTGGAAATGCGCAAACGCACGCATGTAGGTAAGTAGGAAACGTAAACTAGCTCAGAGTGCACCTTAGCACCTTAATGCCCTTCAAATCTTAAAAATGTGAGCTCGAATTACGCCTCAAGGTGGACAAATACAATGCCGATTGTAGTAAACAATGTCTCGATATCATCGACTCGAATTTTATAGATCAATCAATATAATCGATAAATACGCAAAAATTACTGTTGCATGATCAAAATTGCTGACATATTATGATCAATATTATTCACCAACATAATAAAACATTACAACACAACGAATTACATAATTACAACTTGTATGCTGAGCTTTACCTTTATTTTGGGCGCGAAAATATTTTAAATACTCACTCAACCCAATAAATAATATGGTGTTAGGTACCTATGTTTTTCCATTTCTATTTTTTGAAAATTAAAAAGAGTTTTAAAAAATTGCTATTAGGTATTTCGGAAGGTCCTTGCCACTTTTCCTATCCCAAGGGTATGAAAAGAAACACTCGGTTGGTTTTAGCCTCAAAGAAGCAAAGATACCCACTCTTCTATTTATCTAATTCTCCCGAAAAAAAGTTACATGACATTATACCTACACCAGCATCATAAGCAAATATCTCGATTATAACTCGCGAAAAGGACGAGATAATAATGTCGCAATAAAAAGGAGGTGCGGGCGGCGCAGGCGCAATTTTTACTTCTGGTTTACAAATCCTTGTGTTATTTGTACCCGAAACTATTGAAATGTTAATGTCAAAATTCGTTCATAGCTTGGAGGAAAGATTTTTGCCTTTGTCATTGATTCTTCCAAGGTTCGTAGAATGTACGGCGCAATTAGGTGCGATAGCGCGATATTCGTATAATTATGTTCGTGTTTGGTTCGTGTATGATCGTGATCTAGTCAGTTTAGATATCTGAAATATGTGTAGAAACAGTACCGTGGTTCTTGACAATGTGGGAATGGACAAGATTTGATGTATTCTGACTGCGTTAGCGCCCCGCGGGGCACCCAAAAGTGACATGTTTTATGGTCGCTAATCTATTGCGCCTTCCTATGTCTGTGGTCATTTCTTTTAACTAGCAAATGCACTGGTTAGTTTCACCCTTATATCATTGGCGGTACGTGCTCTATTTGGTATCATGGCTAATGTATAAACATTATTTACTATGAATGGATATATTTAATGTTTGTCTGATTGATTACAATAGTCAGCATCCAAGCTCTGAATCAGCAATATTAATAACTTAAATATATACTTTCATATACTTGTTTGAATAGAAATTGCGTCTATTTATTGATAGTGAAGGTCATTTGATAAAATTGCTTCGTTTTATTAATAATTACATCATGGCTGTCTCCTTGTTACACTGAGCTAGATCTTCACATCTGGCGCTAGGCCGGTGATAAATAAGTATAAGAAAGATGAGCAAAATAAAAAAATAATATTTCAGTCTATGCCTGCCTACCGTACCTACAGCAGCGTACTGCTGCGTAAAGAGCTGTACTCACAAATCGAGATGAGAGGGAACAGCCAGGCCATACTCCAGCACACTGACCCAGTACCTAGTACCTATTTTGGTCATACACAGCGGCTGATCTCAATAATAGAGATTAGCCAACTACGCAGGAGCCAGGAGATATTATAGTGCATAAGTGTGTGTGCAAAAACAAGGTACACTCTATTCAGGAACAAGAAGAAGAAGACCCTCATAGTCCGACGGGACGGCAGTCCCACACGACCAGAGAGATAGCAGGCACAGGACCAATAGCTTTCCGTACGGCGTGCTTCCGAGAAACGGAGCAAGTAATAATGAACAATACTTACTTAACTTACGAAAACTCCGAAGTTTGCGCCTTGGGTTCTAACCTGAGACTTACCAGTCAACAGTCATACCACTAGGCTATCAAGGCACTAACTTAGTATTATGTGAAGGCGGATATGGCCCATAACTAGTTTTAACGACTACATTAAATGGTAGCTAGGTATCCTTTATTAATATTTATTCTCCCAACATAGCAAATAAAAAAGTCTTACATACGTCAAAAACAAAACTACAGCTACAATTTTTTTCACAGGCGCTAGCTGTGTGCGACAGCCGACATGCGACAGCGAAAAAAAAACGTGACATCAATAAAGACATGTGGAGCTACATTTATTGAAGTAAAGTAGTCCAATAATATTCAATCAAAACTATCAGTCACTATTTGCGACCACTAGATTACTTAATGGGTCCGTGGACAAAGCTACAATCCTCCCACTGAACTTGGAAGAGACTATGTAGGACTACCATTTAATTTTCAATACATGGCCAACGATATGGTTAGACCATGGAGCATATAATGCTCCATGGGTTAGACACACACTTCACATTGTAACTGGAGGAGTAGGTAGCCCGACATCGGCGTGAAATAACAGTAGGTATGATACTGTTTTAAACTTACAGTTTTTTATTAAATGGTTACTTACAGGTTAGCTTCCGTAGTTTTTGTTTGGAATAAGCTCCTGATATTTCGACACTGTTACAAGTGCCATGATCGCGGGTTAACTGAGTCAGTTAACCCTTTATGGTATTTCTAGCCCGATCTTCTTTTTTCCGATTTATTTTCAACGAATTGGTTGGGGTGAAAATAATGTAATTTCAGTGGCTTCGACACCAACCGCGGAAGGATAGGACGCTCTTATGTAGTTTAGTTGATAGTATGCTAAAAAACGATACTATTTGAGATCATGCGGGAGTTTGTAAACACATTTAGGACTAATAAATATGTATAAAACCGAGACATTTAGACGTTATACTATTATTTCCAAAAGTTTTCAGGGAAAATAGGTACTTATCTCAACAAATCCTAGCGAAGACAAATAAGCGCATGTGGCGAGAGTTTTCATAAATACATAGATATACATGATATAAATGAGACCTGAATGAAAAAAAAAAACTTAAAATGAAATCTTTGTCCCAGTTCACGTTTTTTTCATTCAGGACTGAATATTTAGACAACGTAGCTAGCAACACTAAATTAATAAAACCTACTTTAAGAATGATTGAAAGAAATTGAAACAACTTTAAAACAATAAACTCAAATCATTGTCGTTACTGGCACTATAACACACATGTCTATTATTTTTTTAATTGTGTGGCTCTAAATATAAACCATTTATAACAATTCAAGTAGTTACAAAGTTTGTTTAAACATTAAATAATGTACCGTTGCTTTATAGGCGCCAAAACAAACCTCATTTTTAAGTCTGCCGAACTGACCCCAATTCGGCAGCGAGCGCGAGCGCTTTGAACTAGAGTGACCGCCATTTTTCAACTTTTGTCCTCGAACCGCTTTCGCCAAGCAAAGGAGATGTGACTGTGAGCCTAACGGTCCGACCTACTTCCTAAAGGACTTAAAAAGAATTTGCACGGGGTGAATGAACTCCGTAATCGATTTACCGTTCGATTTCTGTGTAGGTACATAGATTTCACCACACTACAAATAATTTCGTAGTTGATCGCTAAGATCTCTGTCAATAATTATGTTATGTTGCTATCCGTGAAAACCTATAATTGGCTTAATGTTATTATTCTAGAGTCTTTCCACCTAAGTATAGCTGTTGGTTTTCCTTCAATCATCGAGAAAAAAAAGGGGTGTAATATAGGTGGTTCTACTTAGTTAGTTAGATTACCAAGTTGAATAAATAATTTTATTGAAATAGATAAATGGTCGAGCACAAGAATAATAACTAACTATATATACACCTAGAAATAAACTATCTATATAAACTAATAGATTTAAAAAAAAAGTATATATTTGAATAATACGAGTACATACTTTAATGCTGAAATCTTTGTGAGAAACATTATTTATTAAGAAAATGTTTATGATTAAACAACATTCCTGTCAATTAAAAAAAAAATCTTCCTATGCGAAATTGTTTTCAAAACTACTGTAGATAGCAAAATTGAATACAGTTCCCAATAAGCATACCTACTTCATTGTGTAAAATGACTAATTGCCTACACGCTTTCGGAGTGTTTTACCGACCACAAAAACAACAATAATATACTTATCTAATAATAAAATTTTAACAATTCTTTCCGTTCCCTATTATATCTCGAAGAGGCTGCTCGAATCTCTTAAATTCTCACCTAGGACTTTTTGAGAATCTTCTCGTTGGTGGAAAAACCACAAAAAGTAAAGTAGATAAAAAGAACTACGTAAACCGCCTACAGTCCAATTTCTTCTATTACCTATAATATGTAACCTTGGCATATCTTTTTCACGAAAAGTATATACCTATTGAAAAAACAAACAATATTAAGCCTGGTCAAAATTGCGATCCTCCGATGATTTTTCTCTGACTTTGACACATTTTCGAAGCAAGTAATTTATAGCTTACCTAAAAGAGGAGTAGATAACGTATGGAAAAAATAGGGGGCCTCTCGCGTACTTACTTCATAATTTATACCTTCTAAATCTCAAATTAACTGTTGTTTAGAATACTATTGCGATTTTTGAGTCATCAAATGAAATTACTCACTTTTAAGTTATTTGGTGACTCAGAAACATAGTTGTTAACTTTTAGTTCCAACTGTCACCGGATCACACTCTTTTTTAGCAAGATAAATAATTATATAAAAAAATATACGAAATAAGAAATTTAGAACTGCAAGACACCGCTACGAAATGTGTGCTTTCGGAAAATCCTGTGACGTCATATTTGCTACGTATTCGTAGCGTTACCTACGGGCTACGAATGCGTAGTCAACGTTACAATAATATAACATTTTTTTTTCATTATGATGTAACCTTCTTCTTATTAGCTAATTAGTTGCAGACTTGCAACTACTGTATTAAACATATGTAACCTTGACATTATCGTATAAAGCAAAATAAAATCAAAACAACAAGATTGCTAATCGGCTACATTATATTCAGTAGGTAATTGATAAAAAGCAAAAATAAATTATTATAAACAGGTGTAAATTGGAACCAGCATCAGATTATTTTTTTAGCCTACTGTGTCCCAATGCTGGGCAAAGGCATCCCCCATGTCTTTCCAAGTATATACTCTTTTCCCGCGCTACCTTGGACTAGCTCTACTACTACTACTACTTTCTTGATTCATCAAGAGCTACGTTTTTGTCAATGCATGCAATCAATTTATACATATAAATAAAAGTTGTTCTTTGATAAGAAAATCACTTTGGAACGTCAAACGAAACGAAATTTTCACAAAGTGTGTGGCACGAAGAATTTGCTTTGTGATGTGGCTACTATAATAACAATAGAAATAAAATTAAGTTAATAATTGAAAGAAGACCTCGAAAGAGATGGCGGGAAGAAGAGCGCAAAACCGTGACAATTAGAGAAAATGGAGGGAGGCCATTGCTCAGAAAATGGGACAGTACGGGCTAGTAATAACAATAATAGGACCGGGTCTATTTCAAAAGAAAGAGAGCCCGTGAATTCAAAGAGATACAAATTATAATAATAATAATTGAAAGGAGTTCCAATACAAGTAGTGTTAATGAAACCACTTTTTAACGGATATAATTCACGTTTTTATTTTGATAATACAATCCTGACGTTTCGAGTGCTTTGCAGCACTCGTGGTCGCAGGCAGACTGCTGCCTTTTTACTTTGTGGACCACGAGTGCTGCAAAGCACTCGAAACGTCAGGATTGTATTATCAAAATAAAAACGCGAATTATATCCGTTAAAAAGTGGTTTCATTATGTTGAGTGTTCGCGAAAGTTTGAGACTATATTACAAGAAGTGTTTTTTCGACGTTTTTGTTTGGAACTCTTCATATACCAGTCCAACTCGCACTTGGCCAGTTTTTGTTCACCAAATCAAAAAAGTCCAGCATAAAAATCTTTTCAGTGACTCTGTCCTACTCTACTACGTGTCTTGACCCAAGAAGGGTAGCAAAGAATTTGCAAAGTTAGTCCCCACTCAGTACTCGTTTGAATTCAAGGACTATTTCGCGTAAGCGTTTTAGCATATTCTGTGTAAGAACAATAATATTGTGCTGATCAAAGAATTGGACAGTTAAGTAAATAAATACCTAGACAAATAACTAGGCACTTCCACTATGTATCACTTAACACAAATTAAATTAAACAAACATGCAATATGGTAAGGCCTGGTTTTCGAACCGACTTCTAGAAAAGAGGAGGTTTTCAATTCGAAACTTTTTTTCACATGTTTTGTGTCCCCATTAATTAGAAATTCAACGTAACTGTCCCACTGCAGGGCAAAGGCCTCTTCTCACCACGCTCATTGCGTGTTGATGATTTCAGCCTATTAAGTCCAGGATTCCACACGATGTTTTCCTTCACCGTTAGTCAATGCATGGTGTCTTCTTGGAAAAAGTCACATTTGTACATGCCAGGTTCGAACCCACACCCACGTCCTTGAAAAGCGGGTCCGGTACCAATTCGCCACCACAAGAACCAAGTGTTCCGACTTTTTTTACACGAAGCAACGACGACGCACTATATCGTGATATTTTTATTGGCATAGTTTTAGGCCGAGAGTGACTACGATTATTTATTTTTTTTATCGAGAAAAAATGGAGGCGAAGTCGCAGGCGGTAACTAGTAGTAGTAGGTAAGAATCTGAACATGACGTTTCAGATTTCGTTACGAATTTGGCAGAGGAAATATTAGTATATAAAAAAACTGTTTTTTACCACGAAAAAAAAATGCTTGCAAGCAATCACGGAATTAAAGACCTATGTAGATCAAGTAACAATATTACGCATAGGCATTTGTCAATAGTTTTCAGAATGATTAACTAACTTTCTATTAAACAACACTCGACACTTATTTTTTATCGTAATTATAAAGTTATGAAGAAAAATCTGATCAACGTTTACATGACCGAAATGACGGACTTTTCCACGTACCCGTGATTCGCATGAATTCTAAAGAACTGTTTTCTTGTCTCTTATGAATTCTTTAAGATATATAAAAAATATGCGATACAATCTGCTTACATCTACATCTGCCTACATCATCGCATAACACTGATTTATTTATAGCCTCACGCCTCTATTCGCCAGAGGTGGTAGGCAGAGGTGTGCAATACACCCATGTTTCGCCGGCTGTATAAGTCCCATGTAATAGGGGTCGAGCCTATTGCCATTAACCGGGCACAATTCCAGACTCCGTGCTGCTACTGAGAATTTCCTAATGGAAAAACCCAATAACACTTTGTCCGACCCGAGGATCGAACCCAGGACCTCGTGCTCAGCAGTCGCGCTTGCTACCACTAGACCAACGAGGCAAAGGTGATTTATTGATATTATATACAAAATGGGTAGATCGGGAAGAAGCTGCATCGAATAGCGTAGCTCTCTAATTGATGATGATGATTTAACTAATCCAAGACACAAGAAACAATACCAAATAGATTCTTTCCTCTGTCGACTGTACCTACAAAGTTTGAATTTTCGGCAAACGAAGTAATCCCCGAGATTATTTATTATGATTATTTATTATTCCCATAGAACAATGATCTTAATAATCATTATACAAAAGAATTCACAAACCTAGCTGTCCAATAGAAACTTAAGTTCTTTGTTTTCGATTAGTTATTATATTATAACTAGCGACCCGCCCCGGCTTCGCACGGTTACGCTAATATGCATGTATTATACATATAAACCTTCCTCTTGAATCACTCTATCTATTAAAAAAAACCGCATCAAAATCCGTTGCGTAGTTTTAAAGATCTAGGCATACATAGGGACAGACAGACGCGGGAAGCGACTTTGTTTTATACTATGTAGTGATGTTCAGGCAAGTCGAGTTCAGGGGGGGGAGCTAAAGTATAGCTTAGCTCAAATATGGAGCGAAGAGAGATGGAGTCAAGCAGGACTCCTAATGCTGTAACATTAGGGATCCTGTATTGGTGTAAGTTCCAGAAAGGTCAAAACTTTTTAATTGTTGCCTTACCTATCTGTAAGTCGCCTTGTTATGAACAAGAACTTTAGGCTTTCTTACATCTAACTCGAAATGAATAGGCTTTCTTCTTAGAGCATAGATATCAAAGGCTTCCTGTCTCACATATGCGACACGAATGAGTTCGTTAACTTTTTTGTTTATTATCGTGAAATTCACCCTACTCCTTCAGCAGGACGACCTAGGGGGAATTTCTATTTTAACAGTTCTGTTACAGCATAGCATATGTATATGTGTAGCTATACGAAAATCGTTCTTATCCAGTAAGACTAGACGAGACTGCATTATGTTTAACGAAAGAAATTCCGCAGATCGTATTGGAATAAAAAAGACGTCCTTTGCATAGACGCTAGCGCCTCATCGAGAGAAAATGACTTTAGAAGGAACAACAAAGGTGTAGCCAGTAAGTAGTATTGATCTATCAACATTACCGTAACTTCAATTGCCTACATGACTGAGATATGTGTTTCACAGGTAACTCCTCATTACAATGGGTCATTCAACTTTTTCTCGTTATCTGACTCACGACTCAGCAAACTTGTACTATTTCGTAATGAGTAACTTTGTTTGTTAGTACGTATGAATCTAGCTGATGGAATTTGCTGAAGTGGCCTTCCTCTGGGGTTACGCAGCGGAAGTCACATAAACGAGGTGTGGGAATATAAATAGCAAATAAAATAGAATAGAAAATAGTTTATTGGACAATACACATACAACATAATAAACAGAAAATAAAAATAATATTACAATATTAAACAAAAGAATAGAAGTAAATAAAAAAATAAAAAATACAATAAACAGAACAGCGGCGGAACCTCGCTTGCATGGAAAAAAATAATTAGAGTGTTGATATAGGTAATGATCGTAGTAGTGAAAGCAGTTGTTCAGGTTTCATATATAGCCTACTATGTTTAGAGGTATTTTAGATCAAAAATGCCACCAAAAAGTGTCTTACATCACATAATTATACGTGATTATACTGTGACACTACTACTAAACATCCTAGTTTGTTTCTGCGTGAGTCATTGAATCATAGTTCTTTCCTAGGTCTCCAAAATACCTACACACATACCTACTATGGCAGTAAGTAGATATGTAGTCATTGAAAGTATGTTACCATTTTTGAAAAAAATACCGTAAGTAGGTACCTACTTAGTGGTACTGTTAAAGCACAGTATTTATTTAACATTTATACTTTGGTTAAATTGATCCATTCATGGATCTCCTTTTCGGGAAGGTAATTTCCATAATGGTCAAATACAATTTAAGTGCTATGAGGATAAACAAAATATAAGGAATTCGCGAAATATCATCGACTCATCCAGGGCAAAATACAATACCTACGTGTTATTAAAAATCATCAATATTTTAACAATATCGAATATTTACATAAATAAATACTATACTTAATTTAAGATGTTCTTTGCCGTGTAATAAATATGAGTAAAACCAAAGATTTAAAACTTTGATTAAAACATAAATAATGGGCTATAACATAAATAAAGAAGAAGATTTATGCTATTTTGCTAAGTATAAAAAAAACTCAGTACCGAGAGGAGTGATAGGGGATCGAGGCTTTTATCCTGCAGCGGGACGATAAAGGCTGAAAATAAATAAATAATAATAAAGCATTAAATAGATAGCTATTAAGCGTTAAATAAAGCGATTTATGCTAAATATCCTTCTTCGAATTCCAATTTTAGTGTTGTTATGGGCTATGGCTCCATTGGATCGGGAGAAAGATGATAAGTAGAGTTAAACAATATAATATTAAATTAAGAACAATATACCATATGATTTTTTATTGTATTTTATTATTGTTTATGTGTTATTGTGGGTGCAGTTACATATTTTACTAGATATAATTTTACAAAGCAACTTAGACCGAAACTGTAAATCTCACAAACTTCTGTACTGTGCTAAAATCTAATCCGCGACTATAAAACAAATAATCGTAAATTATCTTATCATTGCGACTACTTAGCCTAATTGTACATCAAAGTAGGAAGTTCTACTAAAATCTCGACCGATAACGATAAATATTTTAGGATCAAACGTGTCACTCACGTTAGGATTTAATATTATTAGAATAAAAAGTAGTAGCCTCTGTGGGAACGACATGTCAACGTCAACATTGCCGTAACGAGAAAGTAGGGCAATGCCAGGGTACAGAGCTCGAATATCGGAACTAGACTAATCAGAATCCGAATCCGAATCGGCCGAATTCTTAAAACATTTGTAGGTAATCATAGACTTGGCGCACAGGAAATTATTTTTAAATTACGTGAAATATTTTCATTTAAAATAAATTAATGTATATTTAACAAGAAGATAGTAACTTAAAATACAAATAAACAATACTAAATAAAACTATCTATGTTTACAAAACTAACTAAGTAGGTACCTTAAATAAATAAATTAATTAATTACAAAGCGAGATTAGCGAATTTTACCCAAAAAAAAAATGTAACTTTATTTTTCTAAACTAACTTAACCTAATTTACTTATGTTTTACATGTTTATGCTCTTGTTTTCCTTATTATATAAGTAATAATTTATTAACCTATCTTTACACTTAATTTGACATTTATTAGACACTTTCCATCGTCGGAATCAGAAGTGGAGTGGTAATTACCACTTGTTTAAGTTATCGATCGATATGAATTTGAAAAACAAGGTAAACTAGAAATCCTTATAACCTTTTACCGCAATATTTGTTCATTTGTGTCTTACAAAGGTAATGATCATTTTGTTCACCAGAAACTTCGCACCACACATTTTAGATTACAACTTGCACCTACAACGCTACAAATTGGTGAATCAAAACGCATCTATAACACCTTCATAAAACAAAGATGCAAAATCCTTACTTCAAAATTTTCATAAAATATATGCAAGTGTTACCATCACCAAAAGAAGGTCCCTGTGGCTCCACCAGCTAAGCTAATAAGGCCTGATCATATCCTACAAATGGGTAATTGAAAGACCACGTGGGATTTTGATTATATTTTGTCGGAAACAGTCAAACAAAAGAGGTTAGCGGAACAAAAGAAGAACAATTTCTTTGTAAGAATAATGACTGTATGCATAGTGCCAATGTGAGTCAGGTCAGGCGTCCTCCCCGTGAGTCATGAGCTCCAATTTCTTCACCAAACACACGCTCATTAATTCTAAGTAATTAAAAAACTAATTTGCAATTAGCTGACAAGCTTTTATTTTATTGCACGGCTTAATTTACTAACGACTAAAAATTGGTATTCGATGACTAGCTAAATATAAAACTATTTATCATGGGAATGTATGATATACCTATACATTTTTTTCTTACTACTAATTACAAATTTAGAGGCTATTTCCTAATAGCCTCTAAATTAGATATCCAAACTGCTTTTCGTAAACTATTAATGGAGTGCTGCACGTCTTATGAATTAGGACTTATACTTGGGCATTGGTAAAAATAACACCAAATCATACAACTCGGCGACACTTGGCATACACCTATGTTAAAATCCCTGTCACGAAATAAGGGTGTACGGTGTATTTACCAATTTTATTTTTAAACGTAAACAATACGCAAATATTTTGTTTTGGGTGGGGACCAAACTGCAACGTACTGCGGCAGGCAAACGCTTAAGCTTCTGCGCTAAACTTGTCATCCATTAGAATTAATAAAAAAAGGAGAAGCAAAATTAAATTATGATGATAGAGCCAAATGATAGTTTATTGCTTGAAAAGATCAATACTCCTAGGAGTATCTCCATGACTATTCTTCCCCGACACCGCGTTGGCAACTCCTCTGCCTCTCTGCGTATCGTAAAAGTCGATTAATGATTGGACAGAGGTCACACTAACAACGATCAAGACCTAAACTTCTGGTTGGAAGAAGGCTTCGGCCGTCGCTGGCACCCTTACGACAAAGCCTTGCATCAAAGCGACTTCGTCGTGTTCCTGATGTTCGGTTCGGTTCCACTACTGCCATACAGTCTAACTTCCAGGTGTGCTCCAGCATAAGACACGACACCGCTTACCACCAGTTGGGTTTGTGGTCAAACACTTACATTTTTTTCATAATAAAAAAAAGGATTTGCAAACGACCAACAGATAGTTTTCTAACCGACACTTTTTAAACGAAAAGTTTCTAAACGAAAATTTAACTTCTCATGCAAAAGCGAGTCGCGTGACCAGTCATTTTGTATGAAAAGTCAATTTTCAGATTTCGACCTATGTTTCGTGGGAAAAGTTGTTCTGTTTCATGAACCTTATTACCTCCTAAAATTAGGCAGAGGGTGTATAAATGTAGAAAAGGATCGTAGGTACATTAAATACCTCAGCTACGAGTACCTCAGTGTGTCGGATTTCAAACCAGCCTTCAAGCAGATTTGATCCTGGTTTCCTTACAATATTTTCCTTCATTGTTAGTCAGGGTATCATAGATAGGTACTTGACTAATAACAACTATTCAATGCATAGATAGTCCCCCGACCACGAATGCTGCAAAGTATTCAATACCTTGGAAGAAATTAAAAACATATACCTACTATGAAATCCAAACTTAGAACATTACTAGAATTGTTAATTATTATCACATAATTTCTATCATCATCGCAATCAACTCAAAAGTACACCTACATGCAATAGACTACAGTGTTGTCTTCATATTAGACCTTTTCAACACGCTGTCTACATAATGATACTACAAGTTCGATAACGATTCGAAGGGCTCTTGTCTTGGGTGTTTTATAATATACGAGTATCTATGTTGTGATTATTACATTTAGAAGTAGGTACCTAAAGAAGCTATTAACTAGATACGCAATTAATTTAGTTGTTCATTACATTTCTTGGGAATCTCCCGTAGAAGCTGAATGGGGATTACCTTAGGGATTACCAAACAATACCTACCAGTTACCATCGCTACCACAATGTGTTCATTGCTCTTTCACGCATTTTATATTGTTTTTATTTTTAATAATTCAAGTACCAATTGTTAACTGTATCTCTTACATCTTTTTGTAATCATTTGCAGATTAAGTAAACAAATATTATCATTCACCGAAATTATTGATACCTATCTATAAGAATTAGTTATGAAGCTAAAGAGTTGTTTATTTTAATTCATGTATTTGTGTAATTTAATTAAATTGCTACCGGTGGTTTTATTTGAATTAGGTATTATTATATTTCTATAGCGAACTTTTTATCATCACATATAATCAAATAAATCATTTTTTAGTTATATTAGTACTCACAAGCTTGATTTTTAAGAGTTTTATTTTTAGTCCCAGCTGACATGCCAAGAAGCCAAGCTACAGCTACAGCTTACCTATACTATCCGATGGTCCCATATAAATATTATCATAATCTGATGATGAACTTCGGAGATACAGAATGGGAGGAACTCCTCATTGGACGATAGCAATAACCTCTCGTAGCTACTGATTTCACTTCGCTCATAACCGACTTCAAAAAGTGGGGAGGCATTTACAAAAATAATACCGAATTCAAAGAACTGGCACTGCATTTAAGAACTAGAAATAACACAAAAACGTTTGTTTTGGAGTCGGTGCCAAGGGTTAGAATGAGGAGCTTTGATCTGGAACCCGCTTAGCTTGGCACCATAGAAATCTTTCCAATATCTTTGCTTAGCACCGACTCCGAAACGAACATTTTTCTATTATTCTTGAAGTCTTTATTATTTTCGTTTTTCTTTTTAAATTGATGATTGTAATGATTTCTTATCTGACTTTCCTTGAAAACATTCGCCGATATACTCAAGGACGTAAATTCGTTGACTTGTCCAAATAGCTATCAGAATTTAAATCTCCAAGTTAATTTGGTCTCCTCACCACTGACCTCCGTGTGAACTCTCCACGTCGTAAACTTAGTGAAATCTGAGTCTATTCTTGCTAGCTGTAAAAACATGCCTGGTATGTACATAACTTTGCAAAATCTTATGGTGTAGAGTTTGGCTCGGGCAGAAATAGAATGGGACTGTAGGGCTGGCTAACTTATTTCAATCCGATTTGTACGTACTACCATTAAACCACCGTTATAACTTTTTCCTCCCAAGTGCAAGGGCGTAGCGAGGTACAGGCAGGAGAGTTCTCCCCTAGAAAATGCAGGAATGCTCACAAACCATAAAGTAATATTACTGTAGCCTATCTATTAACAAAACAAACAAAGTTGATTCTATTGACGGGAGAATTTTATAAGATCGTACTATGAATGGTTGAATGAATAGTCCCATTGCTCATGCAGCATTTACCTTAGATATTCTATTTTTGGTTTGTCTACGTCTGCCGCCCCTTTAACATAATCCTGGCTACGCCCTGCCTACTCTCAGAATATCGAGCTTAACCGCTGACCGATTGTTAGGTCGAAAGCTTTGGAAGGCCCTAGCTATAGCTTTATGCGCGGTGCTTATTGTGTTTATCTGGAGGGCATTTCTTTGAGCTTTTAAATTAAAATTAATTGTGTCCTTCTTGCCCCGGATTTTTATTCAAATTCTATATGAAATTACTTACCAAAGTTTTCTGTACTATCTCAGCACCTAACAACAGAGGAGTATTTTCGGTTTTAATGATAATAATTAGCAATTTATATAATTGATTGTATTTCTAATTTTGGGTGAACGTTATACGTTAACTCTTGGCCAAAATACCCTGGCGATTCACCTGTTGCGCTTGGTGTCTCGGGATCAATTCCCGCGTGACCATTATTTATGTAATCAACAGATAGTTATTTGTGTGTGTCTGAGTGTTTGTGCATTGTGAAATGATATGGCTATAAGCCTATAACTGCATGAAAGTCTATTCCACCACGCTAATGCGATCGCGAACCCGAAAATGGAAGCGTTTAAGTTTGTATAGCTTTATTATCCTAAAAAAGGCCTAATACAGATTACAGTAGGCATGATTATGAATGGTACAGAAAGAATTACTACATGGAAAACCATTAGGTATATTATTTTTTACAAACTATCCAAGGAAATGACTGCGACTCAGCTGAGTATAATTATTATGTTTTTCTAAAATTCCTCTTTAATTATATGGAAACACTGGTAATAAGTAATTAACTTAAGTTTATATGGCTATAATATTCTAGACATATTCTTCTTCAGCAGTCATTAATTTCTGTATCTAATCTATAATATTCATTAATATTTAGATAAAACTATTGTACCCTATGGCACGGATTACTTTAACCTTTGCTGCATAGTTCATTATTTCATACTAAGTAACTAGGTAGGTAAGTATATACATTAGTATCTATATTTATATAGTACACTTATCATTAAATAATTCCAAAAACTACTTCGGTATTTCAGCTTAATTAGAGCAGTTAATTAACGACTCATTGATAACAAAAAAGTTAACCGCGGTCCTTAAAGCACTACTTACTCAATAGCTGGAAAATAGCCATACTATGTATATACCTAGTTACTTAGTATGAAATTATGAAATATGCAGCAAAAGTTAAAGTAATCCGTGCTCACAAACACAACACTCGTTTTAGAGAAGTTGCCAAGGCTACGGAATAGATGGTTTATGGGACGCTGGACTGGAACCGCGTCTAAAACGTTTTTTTTTTGTATTATTTTTAGCTTTTTAGTGATTTGAGACCTCGAGCACGCTCACTAGAAACGAAGTTTGATGAAGATGGTGATGTGGTTTGTCAGATTTCCAAGAAAATATATTTATAAAAATAAAAAAGGTAAATATTTTTGTTAAAAAGATTTTAGCGCAAAATTTCTTCAACGTTAAATACCCAGAAATCCAGAACGGATGCATCCCTGATGCAGACTATTTCCGTCTCAGTCTAGATAACTAAGTCTGAGACGCTAGCAGCTGGTCATACGCATACCTTACGGCCCGCGACAATGTATATCGATCTGTAGTAGGTATGTAAGTAGGTACTATGTACACAAGCTTCCAAATTCAAACCAATCCTACCATACCTTCTTGTCTTGAGCACTGGCCACTGAGCACTTTTAGTGTTGTGGTATATTGTACAGTCGAAAAATACAATCATAGACTACAAGTTTACTAAGTACCTACCGTTTAGCATAACCCGACAAAAGTATTACCGGTATTACCTACCTGGCGACAATTAGGATAAGAATTTTGTGAAAGATTACCTGCATGGCAATGACCTGGCTAACAATTCAGGTAAAGAAAGATAAAAACTTTTTTTTTCTTTAGATATTTATCTGACAAAATTGAAATGCGCTGGTGTTTAAAACAAACATTTGTATTGTATTGTAGATCATACGATAGATCCATGTATGATTAGTAGTAGTAGTAGATTAGTAGACCTTATGGTCGAGAAATGAGGCAAAATAGGAAAATACTAATGAATTAAACGATTGATATTAATAAGTTGGTATTCATTATCCAGATTAGACTTATAAAAATAAACCACAGAAACCGTTAAAATGTGACAAGGACATTACACATCCGTTGATAAACGATCATAAATCTTGTTATTTAAGTTTTTGGTTTTCTTAAAAATGGGGGAATCACCGCTTCATAAATAATCAAAATTAAGTAAATATCTCTCGTATCGTATCAGTCGTATTTATCCTGCATTCGATAAGATACCTAGATAATAATTACTCTTTGTCAACCAATATAGGAGTTTATGCGTCAACATCGATTAATTGCTGAATTGTTTCCAATTCAGCATATTCTACGAATAAACCGTATGCGTTCTATATTACCATTTCTATGTTCCTCAGCGTCCAGTGTCCACCATCTACCATTGAATATATTCCAACGCGCGTTAATCGCGGTCATTCTGCATTCACTCGCGCTCGCTAGCATCGCATTCGTTTGCACGCTCAGTTCGAATTTGGCGCGCAGCCGGGTACCGGTCGGTCAGCCAGTTAGCGACGCGCGCCTTTGCCAAAAGAAGTTCCAAGTTGTATCAAACGAGCGAAGTGAAGGAGCCTAAAGTTTATTTTGTTGTGTTTATTTGTTTTGTTTTCATGGACGTCAACGAACTGGTTTTGCTTTATAATGAAAGAATTTAGTGTTAAGATCAAACTTTAGTGAAAAATTATATTAAATAAATAACAAATACAGTGGCAGCGGATACATATAAATGGTATGTTAGTGTGTTGTTTTTTATCATCTCGCGGTTATCATGTGCGGTCAGTGCAAACTTATTTAAGCTTTACATCCTTTGTTTAGGTATCTTCGGCGACGCGTACGCTCACGGCCGAATAGTAGTAGTATTACATAGTACTATTGATTTGTAAAACAACTAACCGGCGTAGTATTTACGATGGACGGTGAAAGAAAAATCCACATGAGCGAAGGGGTCCCTTTGAACTCAACAGGTGCGGCTAATATTTTTCTGAATACTGGTAAAAATACCAAATTAAATTCACCAGAAGGGACTGTCATTCATCTCAATACAGGTGACTTGAATTTTTAAATGTAAAAATATTATTAGAGCTAAAAACATTTTATAACGTGGTATTTTTATTTGTCCATTACAGAGAAACCGACAGACCTCGGCGTGCATATAAATACTACGTTCTCAATAGCGTCTTCCAAGAAAATAAAACTTTTGTTCGTATTGAACTTTTTGTTGAGTGTTATATGTATGGTTATAAGTTGTTCCATAGCATTCTACTACTGGAACGAAATGATATCGATGAGGAGACAGCTGGACATGATAAAGGACCACTTTATTATGCACAACTTGAACCAGGACAGAGCAGTACAGAGTGCGTTGGTAGGCAGGCCAAGGTCGCCGGATGTAGTGGAGACGCGGGAACCACGAACAAGAGCCTTCGATGATGATGAAGTCTCACAGAAGGCGAGAAAATACTTCGTTGAAGGCCTTGGCGAAGATATGCTGCTAGTAGACTCTAAGAAAAAAAATGCAAGCAAAGATAATGCTCCTGTTTATGACTTAAAAATGCTACAAAAAGGTTAATATAAAACACGAATATTTTTTAAATATCCATTTAATATTTTTTGTCATAAATATAAATTTGTTTAAACATTAATTACAGAAATAGTGGTGGCTCAATTCAATGGGGCTCTCCGGGAATTTAACATGGGAACAGAATGTGAGTATTAAATATATTTAATAATTATTTTTCACTGTTATGTTCAAGATAAATACATCAGCTTGTGTTATTTTAGGCAAACATAGAGATAACTGATTGATATACTGCAAAATATAATAATGAAAACAACATAGTATAGTAAAACAGCTGCTGATATTGCATTCTGTGACTAACATCTATGTTACATAATTATTATTACAACAGATAAATTCTTGTTTGTATGTCAATCTTAAATAGCCCTTATCTCAAAGTACCAAAGCATCATATTACTTGATTATAGTAAACAAACTATGAAGACTAGCGGAAGGCTATAAAGGAACTAATTTTCATACCAACCTGACTACCTATTATTTATTATTTTTATGCAGATTAGCTTACTTAATCTAAACAACTAGTATGCTGTCATAAATTTATATGGGTTAGGGTGTTTATAGACTAAGTTACTAAGTCATTAAACCTTAAAATTGATAAATTCCTTACACATGATTCGACCACTCCAAAAAAAACACTTGGAAGTGTTACTATTAAATAAATAGACCCTTATTTAATCAGCCACCAAACTTACTTACACCTTACTTTTTAAATAAATCTGTATAGTCTGTTGTTTTTGGTTTTACCAATAACCATTGTGCTAAGGAACTGCTTTGATGTTTTTTTTTTTATACATTCTAGCTCTATTTAGCTGTCGCCCGCTTCATCAGTGTGAAGTTTACCTTTTTCTTATATTCAGTATTATAAATATACTAAATTTTAATATACCATGAACTTAGTATTCAGGCTATCTAAAATATTTTTTTTTACCCTGGTACTTTAATAAATTTAATTAAAAAATTGATAACTAGCACATTAAAATTACAAATTCTTTAATGTTGATCTTTTCTAGTAATTTCTAGCCTAAAAACCCCTATTCAACATCAATTTTAAAAAGTAATCTATCAAACAATAAGGTTTCTATAACTACTGCAGTAGAAACATTAATACTGCCTCAAACATGTGATTAAAATGATAATGTATGTGCGTGTGACACAGACAGGATATGCCTAGATATTTGCATTGTGTACACTAGAATCTCAGGCTGTAGTCACCCTTATCCCAAAGTAATAAAGTTTATAATCCTAGGTATAAAAGTTTTAAGTCTGACATAGTCACTGTTTAAGGATTCTTGGTGGAACTTACATGGATGTCTCATAATTAAGCGCGCAGACAATGTTAGATAATTCCTTTTGTGTCATGTACATTAATTACAAATGTGGCTTTCAATTTAGGGCGGTAAATTACTTTTTCAATATGAACGGGCGTCGGCGTCGCTCTAACGGATTTGCGTATTTGTCCTTCGCTATCTTAGCGGCCTTGATACTATAAATATTAAATGCTCAGATTAGAAATGTTTGATATGAATAAATAAAAAAATAAAGAGTCCTACTTATTGAATAAATTCAAACAAAAATAATAATCCTATATTATAAATGTGAAAGTTTGGATGTTTGTAAACTCATACTTCTTAACGGCTGATCGAATTTGGATGAATTTATGCACACAGTTAGACCATGATCTGGATTAGAAATTAGGATAACGTGACTTTTCATCCTGGTTCGACCACCAAGCAAGCTGAACTGCGGTCAAAAGCTAGTACTTATAGGTAATATCAAGTACAAGGGTCATTAGCTTTTTTCTTTATAATCTTCTACAATTTACTGACTTTATGCGAAACTTAATATAAATGAGGAAAATAAAATAATTATTTTATTCAATTCAAATTATACCTATTTATTGTATTTCTGAACAACTATTTTCTGTTTACAATTCAGGGTCATTAACTCACAATAATATGTAATATTAAGATTCACATCAAGTTTATGTTATACCTACTCACTGTGTACAGTCGGCAACATAAGTAACTTAAACATCCTTCCTAACTAATATAAATGGAGTAAAGTTGTTTGTTTGTTACCTTTTACCCCTGCTTTTAATAAAAGTTCTAATCATTGAAGAAAAATAATTAGGTATGTTCCTTATAAATTAATTTAAAAGTAGTTGCCATAATTCGACTATTTTTTTATTTATTTGCATCGAGCAACAAGCCCATAGAAAATAATATGCACAGATACAAAAATATACTATAATCCTTAAAAACATATTGTGTTATTTATTACATAAATTTTAGCTTTCTGGACTTCTCTTAATTTAAACGCACGTAATTTGCTTAAAAAGGGGTACAAAATGTTCTCTTACAGTTAAATCAAATTATAGGACTTAACAAAATTTTAAAAAATACACTATGACTGGTGACTGGCCACATACAATAGTTCAAAATATCTAAGGTATCGATGTTTTAGGGACGTAGGCTTGTAGGTGAAGGTCAGTTCTCCCGATAGGAAGTTGATATGGACAAACACAAGTCTCTCACTGCCTAAGAATTTTTGTCTTATCAATTTCCTGTAGGGGATCCCCCTGTACGTAAGTAGAAGTAATTTTTAAGATATTTAGT
Source organism: Protodeltote pygarga (assembly GCA_936450705.2). Lineage (NCBI taxonomy): Eukaryota > Metazoa > Arthropoda > Insecta > Lepidoptera > Noctuidae > Protodeltote > Protodeltote pygarga. Next base: position 3,354,342 of record OW388249.2, on the reverse strand, counting down.
TATTTGTATAACATTTTGGGATTACCTCACATCATTTGAGAAACAATACCCACGTTTTAGATTCGATTTTTTTATTCAGTGTTACCACTTGCCAAAAATGCGTTTATTTTTAATAAATACAACACTTACCACAAAGATGTGGGGATTCAATACGCTATAGGCTACACAATAAACATTTTATATTTAATAAGTATGTACTTATGACTTTCTAGATAACTTAGTATTAATTATAATAGTTATCTCATAGTCATTACTAATCATTAAGTCTACAATTAACGTCTTGCGTCATTTGTAATAGGTACTTACACACTTGAAACATAATCTGATGGCTGGGGGCACGGGAGTGCACCCGGCAAGACGATCTTGTTTTTTTTTTTTTCAAAACATTTCTGCGTAATTTTAAACCTTCATAGCTTCGTTCGGTATAGAGTCTATAGACCGGCGACGTCGGCTAGTCTCCGTTAAGATTAGATCTGAATATTCTCTCAAATTTGCAATAACACTGTACAGAACTTATAAAAAAAATATATAAACATTTTTTAGACTGCCTCGTTGGTCTAGTGGTAGCAAGCGCGACTGCTGAGCACGAGGTCCTGGGTTCGATCCCCGGGTCGGACAAAGTGTTATTGGGTTTTTCCATTTAGAAATTCTCATTAGCAGCACGGAGTCTGGAATTGTGCCTGGTTCAATAGGCTCGCCCCCTATTACATGGGACTTATAACATAGCCGGCGAAACGTGGGTGTACTGCACCTCTGCCTACCCCCTCTGGGGAATACAGGCGTGAGTCTATAAAATATAAAATAAATAAACATTTTTATAAAGCATGCAATGCAAAAAGTATTTTCTATTTTTGTAGAAAAAAAAATCAAGCAGGGATTGCTACGATTTGTTTTATATCTGCAAGTTAAACAAGCAAACTCTTTAATTAAAAAAACAGTTTAAACCACATAAAGCTAAAGCTTAGAATATTAATTGCTTTTTTAAAGTATAACTTAGTTTATTATTTTCAATTCATTTTTCGTATGAAAGAATTTATATGTGATATGTGTGATGTATTGTGGATTGTGGTAGCTGTATATTTTCAATAAGCTAATACGAGATGCAGTTATCGCTTAATGAGTACTTACTATTATATTAATCAGTGCTACCTTCAACATGGCTGTATGCACTTATGCAGTATGGCAAGCTAAGAATAAAATAATTCTTTAGTTTACCTTAAAAGTGAATTGAGACAGAAGTACCCAACTTTTCTTTGTAGAATGACTCGCTCAGTCACAACGCGCCTTATAAGGGTCATTACTCACTTTGAAAATTGTTGAAACAGGACTAAATGTTATCAAATTTGACTTCAATAGAGTCAGTAAGTGGTGTTTGCTAAAAGTGGAACAGTCAGCGTGGGTGAATACAGCTAAAGCTAAATTGGGAACGTCTTAATATCTATTTATTACAAGCTTTTATTTGAGCTTGTACCTATTTATTTTCAAGAAATACTTACATGAAGTAGTAAGTAGTATTACTTTTTTCGTCTATCTATCAATCGGCCATCAGTGTAACCTCCGTCTTACATCTACTTCTAGCCGATATAACCGCACGCAGTTTTATCAGCAACAAACATTTACGTAGACTCACGCCTGTATTCCCCAGAGAGCAGTAAGCAGAGATGTATGCAATTGCAGTACACCCACGTTTCGCCGGCTGTGTTGTACTGTACTTGTAAGTTATAAAGTGCGAGGGCGCAATATATAATCGGGCTTAATTCCAGACTCCTCGCTGTTACTGAGAATTTCCTAATGGAAAAGAACCAATAACACTTTCTCCGACCCAACTGGACCTAGGACCTCGTGCTCAGCAGTCGCGCTTGCATCAGCAACAAAAGTACAAATAAATTATCAGGCTGGCATTTCGGCGGCTCGAAAACATTTTATGAATGGCACGTCCACGTATTATGGATGCCACCGCTCAGGTGAATGTACGATACATTGTACCTAAAACTTTAAAATCCCATTAGGATTCGACGACGCCGACGTTCTGAGGTACATATTTAAATCAAATGGAGCTTTTGCCTCGTTGTCTGACGTACACACAAAGGCAAACAGAAGAACGTTATTCATCAGAGTATTTATAATTTATTCATTTAAGTACCAAGAAAAAGTTTATTTGGAGAAAAATAAGAATTCTTTGTGAATACCTAGCACAAAATTTTATCGCTTTTTTTTACCATATCTTATATCTACATAATTATATCTTGGGTGCAAACAAACACATATTTTTACAATGCATCATCGCTCAGGCTAAATTAAATATCTATCGATCACACAAATGAGTCGATATTTGCCCCGTCCGGGAATCGAACCCAAAGTAATAACAGTCCAGAATTTGACAGTGAGCAATATGTGAGTACAGAAACACGGACCAGGCAAGATTACTTATTAGGTACTTCATGTTAACTACTTTTTAAAACTAATAATATTTCGTTTTTTTTCTGTTTTATCTTAGTATTACAAAACGTTTTATAATTTTAATTAGTAAGTATAAAACATGATTCCAAAAATGATCAATATTTGGATATGTAGAACTTTTCTAAAGCCTATTAAAAAAACTCCTATTAAAAATTTATGTATTATTGAATTTATGGCAACAGTCTCAGAGCATTTTTAATACTGTAAGGCAACAGTAAATATGAAACAACATTTGAACCTGTATTAAAGAAAATAATTAATTGATTTCTACTACACGTACTGTACAAGTTTACACTGCAATACAGGTTTATCCCCCTGCTAGATGGGAGTGGCGTTTGGGTTTTAAACATTTTAGCCCAACCCATTTGTAAAATAATTTCGTAATGTTGTGTTATATACATTTATTTAATGTTATAAAAAAAAGATAAGTAAGCCTATGTTTACCTGCTTATCATACTGCGCGTAAAGATCAAAAATGGTGTCAGTAGGTTACAACAGTTTGGGTTATCATTACAATCCGTCCAAATCACATTATTTCGACGCTCATTTTTATCTATACATATAAAATGCTTTGTCCTGAATGACTGACTGACTGACGGATCAACGCACAGCCTAAACCGCTGAACGTAGAGACCTGAAACTTGGAGGGTGTGTTCTTTGTATGACGTAGGGATCCGATAAGAAAGGATTATTCGAAATTCCACCTCTAAGAGGGAGAAAAACGGGGGCAAAGTTTGTATGGGACAACGTGATTCCTTGGTTCAATCTACTTCAAATTTTGCATATACATTCTTTTACAAAATTGATGGAATACGTGTTTCGTATTTTCTTTAAACTCATCGCCTAACGGGGTTAAAAAGGGGTAGAAAGTTATTTTAGGGGTGATTTGCATCGAAGTTGATATCAATACTCCTTAGTGCTTTTGATTTAAACTGGCTTGGTGCAATATATTACCCTTTAAAATTGGAATGTCAAATATAAATCGGATTAGGCCCGCCGCTGACTGTGATTTTTAGTTGCCGCGACTTATTGTTACTGTCACCTAACTGTCACCCACGATGCGCTCACTGAAACTGTTCGTGAGTGACAAATCGGGTCATTTTTGTAATGGATTTCAAAGAGGTTGCTGTGATTTGGGCTCTTGAAATACGCAGAAGAAAAATTAATAAATAATTATATGTATATTATTAATTTTAGATTTTAGAGAATTTTAGAATTAAATAATTAAAAATCTTATTTTTGAAATCATATCGGAATATTCCTTTAATTTTTTTTTGCATATAATGCAGGCCTCTTCTCTACCTCCTCTATTAATAACTCATAGTCAATATCTTCCTCTTGCAAAGAAGATGTCATCGTTAAAAACGAAATACAGCCAAACTAAAAAAAACAGCATACGTCTGGTCCGAACGCGCGGAGCCGGCCGAGTGACAAAAAGTCACCAGTGAGCGGACTGCCATAGCAACGGCAGGTCGGCTGACAGTCACGTCACTCGGATGTTGCCGGCCGCTGCAACTATTTGTCACCGTATTGTCACGTCACCACAATGAGCGCACTCTTATATATTTTTATTGCACTGAACTTAGTAACAAAAAGTCACGGTGACAAAAAATCACAGTCAGCGGCGGGCCTTAGAATTCGATATTTCAATTTTATTTGTTCTTTTATATTTGAAAGAAAAACTTACCTTATAAGTACAGCTTGGCAAAAAAGAGTCTGAGGCGGTGACAGCTAGAACTAAAACTAAAAATCTTAAAAACTAAATTTGTGAGTACTAAAATAGCCATAAAGTGATTCATTACATAATAATTGATGACAAAAAATTCGTTTTAGTAAGCAACGTAAGCACCAAATAACTTGAAATTTTGAATTGTAGTATGAAAAGTGCACCAGTGGCGCCTCCAATTTTTACAGACTCTTTTTTGCCAAAGTGTACCTCGATTTTCCTTTGAAAATTCCTTGGAAATCTTTTAGAATTAGATTATTATTATAGGCGAGTATTTGTGATTGCTATACCGACATTATAATTGACTGTCATTCGCCCTGTACCTAATTCTGCTTATACAATGACACTAAAAGTAGTGGCATCCACTCAAAGCTGTACAAGTTGTTCTCATGGGCAGTACTACCTAGATTATATTAATTCGATTTAAATAAATAAATTCTATTCAAAATATTCTATAGTCTACGTGAGCGAAGCCACGCGGGTAAAACTAGTCTAGGTATAAACTTTTTGGTGGGAATGACAGAACCATTTGAAGAGATTTTTTACAAAAACTGCACAATTAGCAACAGTTTCATATAGGAAATTTAAAAAAATAGTTCTCCAATATGTATTTTTTGTTTTCGAACTTAGAACTTTTACTACTATTTTAACTAATTAATTATTCATGTTAATGTATAAGATTGAATATATATATCCAGTTCTAAGTTATTACAATGAAAAAATGAAAAACGGTTTTTTCCTTCCTTTCATTTTTTCTTTTCCTGTGAAATTGTTGCTGTTTTTGTAAAAAAAAAACCTTTCATTTATACATTTTTTTTTTCATCAATCTGCACATCTTTTTAGCACCAACTGTACTGTAGATTTTTTAAATCGATCTTAACCTAATATTGTTTTTGGTCAGAGTCGTCTTAGTGGCTTCTTTAAAAAGTTCGTTGCATTTAAATATACATATAAGTTCGACAATCCGACACGACCGAAGATCAGGCGCAGGACCGACAGCTTTACTTGCACTCCAAGGCATGGTGCAAGAGATAATAATTTTATAATACGCACATAACTTTGAAAATAGTTTCGTGCCCTAGGTTCGAACCTAAGACCTCTGACCTTCACTACTATCACTACACAAAATTTTATTAATTTTACATTCTCCTTGTCCTCAGCCATCATGGGTCCTTGGGTCCGCGACGAAGAGGTTTCCTCCAAAAGCAGCAAAGACAAGATAGAGTTGAACGGTAACCACGTCATCATCCAAGAAGGTGGCCTTTACTTAATATATGCTCAGGTATGTTATACTATTAGTACCTATTTATTATTCGTATGTAAACAAGAACTCACATTATGTTCTTGAGAACTGGTTAGGATGTGTCGAGAAGTAAACCGCTCTGCGTAAAATCGAGCCGCATCCAAAGCAACTTATGTAGTCGTTTCTTTTTTGTAAATCTATAAATATCAAGAACGATTTTTTCGATGGTGTGTAAAGCCTTGTCAGAGGCCTATGGGCGGTTTAAACTCTGACACCAGGGTGTTCATCAACCATACGATAAGAGAGAGAAGAACGATGGTGTAATAATATGCAGAAAGCAGAACTACTAAGTTAAAACAGTACCGATGGATATCGATAGACTTCTATCCGGAGCTGGGACCATCTATTTGTTGATGGTGATCACCGGGGTGGTTTTAGTGAGGTAAGAACTCCACACTAGCCGGTCTCTTCCCCGGAGGCCGTGCCTTTTGAAGGTTTCCCCCTGGAACGGCTTCCGGCTGATGATGATTAAGGGTATTAATATTATTAATATTAATATACCTATCTAAAGTAAATATATATTATGTATGTGGTAGGAATACGATTCTACATATAAATAAAAAGAATTGTCAAGCTCTAACAGGCTATGGGGGGAGGGTAGGAGGCGGCGGTCCGCTCCGGGCTCCTGACCCTAGGGCTTCCTCTGATTCTGTACCCTTTCGAAGATAAAAAGGGGTTAAAACCTTGCAAATTATATTTCATGGATGGCTGTAAATTCTTCCACAACTATGTAATATATTATCGCAACATATTTACACAATTGTTATAATGACTCACATACGTTCGTACGTACGTACGTATTATTATGCGGTCGGTGGTACAAAATATTGAATACTACATCGTAAAATATTTCAAATAATAACAATATGTATTACTTCGTAAGCAAACAGTGAAAAGTGGAACGTTACGACCGCAAACTAAATGTCATTTTTAAAAAATGTGTTTCAGTGGTTATTACCACATCAACATCATAGTAATTTTCAACCATAGTGTACTTACTATATAGTACAGCGAAAAATATATAACGCGCAGAACTGACAGCCGATGGGGCTGAAAGGTTTTGGAATGGAGGCCACGTACCGGCAAGCGCAGCGTAGGACGTCCACCCACAAGGTGGACAGACGACCTAATAAAGGTCGCAGGAAGCTGTTGGATGCAGGTTGCTTCCAACCGGCCAATCTGTAAAATCATGTTGGAGGCCTATCTTCAGCAGTGGACGTCTTATGGCTGAAATGATTATGATGATGACAGCTAAAAATAACACTCTTAAAACTTTTTATTGACTTCAATTACTAGTAAGCAGCTAAACGTATTGGGATTAAACTTAGCATATCTAAGCCCGTATTTAAATAGGCTTCTTTTTTTCCCGAAATAATACGAATGAAGTCACGAAATAAAGCTAGTATACATCAGACTTAACTTTATACTAAATGCTATAAAATTTTTAGCATATAAATAAGCTAATATTTCACACTTTTTAAACAGTTTTCTCAATCATCCACAGGTGGTGTACTTAACACAATCGCCGAACTGCTTCTTCGTATGGGCGCACCAAACAAGCAAAGAGCCTCGTTTACTTACCACTTGCGCCACCGGCGATGACTCCAGCAAGCGACCACTCAACAAGTCTCAAATGTCATGCTCCGTTCAAACGGTTGCACGACTGTTCAAAGGAGATGTAGTCAACATCGCTCAAAGGGAACCCAACCGAACGGTATGGCTTAGGCCCGGCTACAGCTACTTCGGCTTTGTGAAACTTAGTTCCTAAATAGGCTGTGAATTATATAGTTAGGATAAACTCTAAACGCAAATGTAGAATGCAGCCCCGTTCGTACAGTGAGTCAGGCTTGAATTATACAAACAGTAACAAAAATATTAACTTACTCCTGTTGTGAAAGGTTTTCTAAATAAGGTCAAAGTCATAATATTTTCTGACCACAACCCATCTGGTCAAAAATTGAATAATAAGTAAATTGGTAAGAATTCCCCAACTACTTCATGGACTTTAATGGCTATCTTATGATGATATATCAGCAATAAAAAATATGATTCTTTATATAATACAAATGCGTGACGTCACAAACTATACGCTTGATCTTTCTCTCATAAAAAAATTGAAATAATAACAATATTTACTGAACCCCTGAAATAAGAATTGGTCACTGTTTGTATAATTTTCGTGTACAGTCTGGGGCTGGTGATACCATGTCACTGCCAGTGAGAAGATTGGTGCTAGTTATATAATAAGATTGTTACTGTAGGTAACAAAGAAAATTTAGTTCATGGACGAAGTTAGGAAGGCTAAAATATCTCTCTTGAGAAAGTATGTGTTGTTGGGAAGCTAAGATGTTCTCGTCCCTTCTGCGTCCATGTTGTGGTTTGTATACGAAATTTGAACTCACGATAAAAATTCGTGTTTAAATATTTAGGTGATCGCGTGTGCCATAATGTATAATTATAATGAATTACGAACACATCACACTTAATGTGTATTGTATTAATTCATAATATTGATGTATAAGTAATTAAAGTTTCGAATTTCTATACTGCCACTGTGCGTGCGATACTTATTTTAAAAAACCAATTACCAGTCTCATTTGATCTCCTAATTGGTAAGAATAATCCCACATTTTGTACCAAATTTTCCTTTAATTTTCGGTTAAAATAACAGTTAAGGATTACTATATAGCATATTGTACATATTAAATATAAGATTTAAATAATTATTGTAGTGTAACAAGCGTTGCTCAAAAGCATTATTTACATTGACTCATATTTTTATGTGTATTTGTTTAGGTTAGTTAGTGCTACTTATACCAGTTACTAAAGTATCTGTTTTTACCATTATTTGGTAATTGTAGTGTTGTTTAAGAAAGTTGTGGATTAAGATTGAGATAAACAAAGTGTACTTTGATTTGCTTACACTTTACTTGCAAGAATGGTATTTATAAAACAATCTTTCGACGATTTACTAAAAACTTGACTTCATTTTATTTTTGCCAGTTTTCTTAAGTTAAACATAAGTAGGCAAAGTATTCTCTAAATATCTCAGCTTAACAGTGAAGTGCCTTATAGCCAATCTCAAACAAAATATGTTGTTTGAGCAAAAAAAATATAATTTAAGTAGCCTTAATTTTGAAATATAATCTACCTTACTAACTCGCGAGCATATATCGGGACAGGTCAAAAAACGAATGCTGAATTCAAATAAGTATAGAGTTTCCATATTGATTATGGATCAAGTGTTACATTGTTTGCTTATATCGTAAAGACAATGTATATTATAACGTTTAAAAACACATGTCATACAAAATTAATAATCAAGTACAGACGCCATCAATTTACCCGAAACTGTCAAATATTCCCAATATATTTTGAACCTAATGCTTTAGCGGAGAAAGTTGAAAATTCTATTAAAGAAATTTGACAGATTATAGTAGCTTTATGTGCTGACGTCTCTGTACATTAACTACCTACTTCTTATTAATTTCGTGGATGCTGATCACTGTATATAATTATATGTTATTTTTGTATGTGGAATGGGTCCCAGTCAGTTCTAAAATAGCTGATCCTCACGCGGGTTTGCCCGCGCTGGTCAATTTAACCCGATTCATTTTCTGTATATTTTCTTGCCCGTGAATTCTTCCGATATTTTCATAGTTATTCTGCTATTAGGGGCAGAGACCAAAATTCCTGAGGTTTAAATGGTGTAACTAACCCGACTTTGTTTAAATTATTTAGATAGATACGAGTATGTTAGTATGTGAAATAAGATGGAAATGAGTCACAACTCACAGTCAGTTAAACGTTACTGTTATTTATTGAAAATTCAGTAGATTTAGATAAACCAATCTTCATCAAATTTTTGTTTTAACTACAAGGTTCTTCATGATTGAATAACAGTCTAAAACTAAGTTTGTCTCGTTTCCCAGAAGGCTAAGTTTTGAAGGTATGTTATTCAGTCTACGGCAAACACTAGGTAGGTAGTAGGGATTGCAATCCAGCGGCGTTTTCAATCCAGCTGGATTCTTGCTGGATTGACCTGAATCCAGCTGGGTCCAGCGCGGATCCAGCAAAATGTGGAACGAAAATAAAAAGACAACATTTTTAAGACTTATTTTGTTAATTAATACTTCTTACTATAATATATAAAACCTTTCATTCATTTGGTGATATCTTATATCAATTTGCTTTTGTTTCTTAATCATTTGAGATAAAAAGAATCAACTTAAAATTTTGGGAACGTTGCCTACTGGTAGCGGTCTTTTAGATTAAGGGTTTTATTTTTCTTTATTTATTTTTAAGGTAGTTAGTTTTGTATATATAGATAGTTTTATTTAGTATTGTTTATTTGTATTTTAAGTTAAGTACTTAAATAAATAAAGCAGTAACTTAAAATTAAATAACAAACATATAACCTCATATAACATTTTAGATAATGTTTCTAAGTAAGCAATATCTTATTACGTTTATGTTTAATGATAGGATGGCTAATCAGTAGCAATCAGTCTTACAAATTCTTTTAAAATTAATTATTCTTATTATTCTTTTAATAATTATTATTAAAAAAGGACCGTAATAATAATACTATTTTAATCTTCAATCAATTTTTTGTATCAAAAGAAGCTCCAAAATAATCTTCTCTCTAGGCAGTTTAAAATCTGACGATAAGAGACTGACTATTTCTTTTTTTGAATTCTCTGAAAGTAAGACCTTAGAAAACAAATTTTATCTAGGTAGTCTTATCTCTCAACCTGTTTCGCACAGAACTGCTGAGAATGCCCTTTCGGCCTCTACACTGGTCGGCTTTAGGGTCATTAAATACTCATAAACACTAGATAAATGTTCACCTCGTACTCCTTCGGTCTCATAAACGCTCATTTCTTTCTTTTCGTAATCTAATTGACCACTTGGCTTTTGTTTATTAAAGTTCTTCTTCTCTCTTTTATAACTCAAAACTAAACAATAGAAATTAATACGTTTGCGGATCCGCATCGCTGGATCCAGCACTGTATGCTGGATCCAGCATGTTTAAAACGGCGCTGGATCCAGCTGGATTGCTGTATGCTGGATCCAGCAATTGCAATCCCTAGTAGGTAGTATTTGATATTTGTCATATGACCAACTGTTAATATTCACTAGTACAGATCCAACAAGTCTATACCGTCAGTATGCAATTACAATAGGTAACTAGTATTTTATGACTTAAAGTAACAGCTGGATAATCTTTTATTTAGAATTGGTGAATATTCAGTGTACGTTCAAGATTTTAACAATATCGACTATTAATGTCGCTGGTAAAGTTAGGGAACTGAAGGTACGTAAATTAACTTTGCATTAATACTTATTGAATCTGTTAAATTCGTGTGAGTTTGACTTCAATTGTCGATCCTAGAATACCCGTTATTTTTAAGAGCGAAATTACTTTTCACAACTATAGTAACTGTTATGTATGCCATTGCTTTGAGTTGAGATGAAACATTTGTTTTTTTTTTGTGCTTATTTGAATTTGTTACATTTGAAAATAAGCGTGTAGATATAGGTAATGTGGTTTTTGACAGACTAGAGAGCCCTCGTCTGATTGAGAAATTTTAACTCTATTTTATGGAAGTTTTTTTAGTACCATAAAATAGTGCGGAAATTACCCCGAGCAGACAAGTCCTCTGAAAGCCTGACATGTCGAAAAAAACTGCAAATAAAAATTGTATAAGACCGTTGACTAGGTCCCATTAAAAAAATAATAGCATTAAAAAATAAATCGAAAATTTCAACATAAAAATAAAACTAAGTTTTATTTAAAGTCCTTTTTAATGAAACTGAAAATATTGTTAATAGTTATTGTGTGTATAATAATACATGTTGCAAGTTACATTGAGTAGTTATTTAATTTTAAGTCCCTTTTATAAGAAAAATGTGATATCTTTAGTAATAAATTTTAATTTGTATAATTTACGATTTTCGAAATGTACAGTTATGTTCTTCGTCTTTAAAGTTATTTGAAATACTTATGTGTATTTCTGTATGTTTAATAATAATATTTTTGGAGATGACTCCCGTCCAAATAAATGCCTTACAAATGAAATTGTTTTACTTTCTTATGCCGAGTATACTTATTCCCCATTGCGACTTCGCTCGAGTGTCACATGCATGCTCCTTCTACACCTGCGCGATAACTATCACGCTATCTCTGTTGGACACTAATTATGTTAATAAAGACGAACATCACCAATTACTTTGTCTATCCATCAAACCTTTATGACCCAACATGAGTGATTATTTGATTAATGACGCACAGTATTTTATAATTTTAATTCACACCGTAGCCTCGAGACCATCGAGACCTTAAATATACTTGACTTGAATAAAGGCTAGCTGGAGTATGTTCCGCATTTTTGAGCAAAGGAAGCGAGGTTTTCGCTTGACTACCTTCTTGTAATAAAGATACCCAAAAACAAAAGTAAACAGATAGATTTGTGTGCTCCGTCCATGGAGGAAATTTTTTTACCTTTACTTCCTCCGTCCGTCCGTCCGCCTTGATATATTTTTTTAATTTGGCGCTAGAAAAAACGTCCCGTTTGACGGTAGTAACACTATAGTCTCTTTTCCTTTGAAATCAATCATTACCAAGCAAATGTCACTGTCACTTTGTGTGAATTGGACCGTCAATTTATAACCTCAAAAACGTCAAATTGCAATAATAAAATATTGGAATCTGAGTTGGATATTGTTAATAATCTTTTATTGAAAATGTTGACCAGGTATTGTGTTTTAAAAATAATTCCTTTAATTAAAATTGTTCATACATAAAAGTGTATCTTTTTTGTACTTTAATTTATGATTATTGATCTCTAATTCTATAACATTGTCCTAACATATTTCAGGCTCCGATTCAGACGAGACTTTAGGTTTATAATCAGGTGTTTATCAGATAAACCTTCAGACAGCGATGGTAAAACATCTGAGGCTACACCTAAAGTTAAAGAACCACAGAAATCTACAGATTCTTCAACGGAAAAAATCCAGGAACTGCTAAAGCTTATGATGGCTGAGCCCAAAATAAAGGAGAGCGAATATAAAGACAAGTTCGCCAAAGCTCCACAAGTACCTAGAAGGCGAAAAAAAGACGAAATTGAAGTCACCACGGAAAAAATAGGTTTGAATTATTTCTTGTAGCTCCTAACCCTAATACAAATATTAAAAAATTAAATAATATATATTGATTCATTACTCTACACAGAAAGTTCTTACTAAGGGTTGATTTTTGAGCTCATAGCTCATATTCATACTCGGAATTTTATTTCTATTGAAAAATGAGCAAATAATTTGACAACAAAAATGGGTGAAGTGCTGGTACTTACCTCTTATTCACCCAGTATTTGTTGAAATTAGTATTACCAATTCTCAATCAGCATTTAAATTTCTTTGCAGAAGAAAGTATAACTAAAGCAGCAGCAGATGTGGCTCAAGCCATTGGGGGGGATGTAAAACAAACTGAATCTGAGCTCTTGTCCAGGGTGTTGGGCAAAATCAACCAGACGTCTACCAATCTAAGGTAAATTTCAATTTGTAAGACATGTTGAAGTACCTGGTTGAGAAAACTTATGACCAAAATGCTGGTTTGTAGGTACCTTAATTTTTTTGTGTTGTTCAACGGATCTCTGAATGAGTGAATGGGGTTCACTTGTGTACTTAACCTCCCACCATATCTTGAACTACCGATCTGCTGGTCCGTACCTAGCCCAAAAATCCAGCAAGGTAATGCAGCCAGTATTTTGGAATTGTTGCTGACAGGTTACGACTTTTGGGTTACTTTTTTTTATCTTATTTATATATCTTAAAACATTTATTAATCACAAAAAAATATATCTAAAGTTAGACATATAGGTAGGTATTTGAAATACAATAAATATTGAACTCAAGCTTTTCCTGTCACATGTGAAAACAGTCAAAAGAAATTAATTGTACAAGAAACAGCCTACAACTACCAGGGGCGCGCACAGACATTTTCGACAGGGTAGGCAGTACATAAAAATCTTACTCATTTTCACTAATTTGTCGTCTTTGTCGTATCTGTCAGGGTAGGCAGAGCCTTTTTGCCTATATGAACTGCACGCCCCTGACAACTACTGATTAGTGGCAGTATTTCAAGAATATGTGTATTTGTGACCAAAATACTTGAATCAGTAGATTATATTTATATTATTATACACATACAAGTTGAATTTACATCCTATTCCGATTAAAGAAGTCATGTCACGTAGCTCAACAGTTTTCTCTTTTTAAATAATATTTCAGTGACCTCCTAGTAGGTATGAGGGTGGAACGTTCCAACGAGAAAGAAGAATATAAACAGGAAGAGACAAGAGGACAACAAGTTAAGCGTCTGGTAAACCAGTCTAATATAGCGCAGAGTACCAGGTACTCACAGAGAAAATCGAGAACACCTACAGATGCTGATAGCGGCAAAGAGAAAAGAAAAACGTAAGTTAGAAATACTTTCTATCAGGGTTAGAAAAAAACTATTTCATAAAAATAATTACGTAGGTACAAATAGTTTAGATACAGATCATCTGCCTAGCCTTTTCCCAACTATGTTGGGGTTGGCTTCCAGTCTTACCGGATGCAGCTGAATACCAGTGTTTTACATAGAGCAACTGCCTATCAGACCTCCACAACCCAGGTACACGGTGGGTTACACAATACCCCTTGGTAAGACTGGTTGTCAAACTTTCGGTCTTCTGACTACCCGTAACGTTTGTCAAATTAATTTATAGTGAGAGTGATAATTAATTTATAAAACGCACATAACTTACGAAAAGTCAGAGGTGCGCGCCTTGGGTTCGAACCCGAGACCACTACTTGCCAGTCAACGGTCACCACCACTAGGCTATCACGACTCTTTTCTAAGTACATAGTTTAGATACAGATATAAGAAATAACTTAGAATGAACCAAACTAACACATGCATAGGTTATAAAAATGTAAAGTGCAAAATAGACACTTGCAACTAATTGCTAATTGTTTTCTGTAATTAAGTGTTGGCTGCCACTCCTAGCTCTTAATAATAATGAAGCAATCCCTTTAGCCAAAATCGTTGTGTTTTCTGTACCATATGGTACTAAACAAGTGTGAAGCCCACCTGACGGTAAGCGGTTACCTTTAGACGCTTGCACCACCCACCAGAGGTATCACTTGCGCGATGCATACCAATTATGGAAGATGAGATTGGGCCTGGGCCACGATAACTATGCGAAACAAACTTACATAATATACTGTTATTTCATACTGATAATTCTGTGAGAAGGTGGTACTACCCGGTCGAGCCGGCACATTCATGTCGACGGCAAGTTTTCCCACATTTGTCCTATAAATCTTATTTCTTCCACAGTACAGAGAGGACTGTAGCGCAACCAACAACTATCAACGTATTCAGTGGTGCGCCTTTAGGAATATTCAAAGCAGAGGAACCTAACTATGGCACAAAACTTGATGTTTGGGAGAATCTTAAACAGCGAGATGTAATGTTGGCGACCGCACAGCATCCTACAAACTACTTTCAGAAGATGATAAAGTGGACTGAACAGGGAAAGGTCTGGAAATTCCCCATCAATAATGAACAAGGTGAGTAATGCCAAATATTAAGTACCAGGCCTATTAGTAGAATAAACCCCATGGTTCTGTGTTTTTAAGTTGTAAATCTTAGCAGATCTTTATAAGAAAATATTGTTGACAAAATAAAACATAGGCTTATTGAAAAGCAATGTAAGTTTGAGATTAAAATTTAAAAAAAATGGTTGGCATTTGTAAATTACAGTGCCCTCATACTTCGTGCTATTCTGAACCTCAAATAAAGTTATTGCGAGCACTGGAATACTTATCGTAAATCTCGAGATTTATTTGAAAAAGTATGACGGCACTATTTGCCCCGTTATCAGAATTTCGGAATTCCAGGTTGAGCGACATGGCACACCCGCGTTTAGTGTTTACGCTCAATGTCGTGAAGCCACTTCGGGTACTGTAGCGACATAACACACGATAACTAATATTTTTAATTACTAATTCCAGGCATGGAAGAAGAGCAGACTGTCCACTTCTCAGAGCATATATTCCTTGACACACATCTTGAAGGTTGGTGTCCTAAAAAAGGTCCAATCAGACATTTCATGGAATTGGTCTGTGTCGGCCTATCTAAGAACGCTTTCTACACAGCCCAGGAAAAGAAAGACCATATAATGTGGTACAAGGAGTATTTTGAGTCTAAGAAGGATTTACTCATGGATATCGACGCTTGGGACCAGAAAGCAGCTAGTACTGAAGCCACTCAAAGTTAATTATCTATTATTTAGGTATGGAATATAATTAGTGTTACAATTCGAATGGTTTTTTAATTGCATATTATAAAAGGCCCATCAATCAACTGAAGCAGTTCCTGAGATTGCTGACATTGATGTGCAATGGTGGGAGGGTTGTAAATAGTTTCTACGATATACCAATCACGTTTAGGTTATCAGAGACATGGCTTTTTTACAATTATGTACTATGGCTTTGCCTTGTAAATAGTAATGTGTGATCAGTAGAAATTACTGTTTGCTGGTAACTATTTCAAAACGTTTATACCTATTGTTTATAATCGTTAATAGTGCTACTGAACTGTAAAAAATGTATCTGCAAAACTAGCGAACAGATAGATTATTTTCAAAGAGACTTCAAGTGATAAAAATAAAACAAAATATAATTTTACTTCACTTTATTGCACCTAAGGAAGTACACTTCGTTGCATATTTCGTTGTTCTGGGCCTCTTAACAGCGACCCACAAGTTAGTTTACAAATATTATTACGAGAGTTCTACGACTCGCTTGGTATAATAATGGACATCAAAAAGTCAAAAATTGACTTAAAACTACGAATCAAAGACGTTAGAGAACAAAATGTTTTCGATCTTATTTCTAACTCTACGCCGATAAACAGCGCCGGCGTTAGGGCCACTGACACCCCGGGCAAAATATTTTGGCGCCCACTTACGAGTGTTAACTTTTTGCTGGCATAGCACAGAATTGAGGGTATGGAGGACGGGGGGCAGGAGACTCCAGACCTCGGCGCCCCCACAAATTTGGCACCCTGGGCCATCGCCACATCGCGCCCCTTCCTAACGCCGGTACTGCCGATAGAGTATCAAGACACTACAGAATGTATATTATACATAATAACAATTACCTTTACAACATCATGTCAATTAGACAGATTACATGTTACTTTAGTACAAAAAACCTACCCAATTGTTTGTATTTAAAAACAAGGAACTCGTTATATCTAAGTACATATTCTTACGTTAATCTTCGTATACTTTAAAAGCCTCCAAAAACGTTTCAAATTAAAGAAAAAAAAACAAATGTACAAAATAAATGTACTTAAAAATCACATAATTTTGTACAACATGCGCTTGCGCACTTAGAGAAATTCCTGTAAGACATATCCTTTAGTCAATTCTACAAAATCAGATGCTACATAAAGAATGAGAAACAATTAAAATTGGTATTAAGAAAATAACCTGATGATCGTTAATTTGAAGGACGTATACGTTCAAGAGCACACTTAATTGCCTTATGATATGAACCGTAAGGATTACACTATAATAGTTAACCTGTTTACTTAATTGTTATAACAATAACTTACTCGAGCTGCCTGAGTATTGATAAAAAAAGTAATTGGGGCTCACACCAACTCTTATGAAACTTTGAATAGAATAGAAATTTCAAACAAGGTCTTTCATGCGTACAGCCAGCTTAAAGGATCTTCATTTTTTATAATCGATATCTAAATTAACTTATTAGTAAGTTATTTATTTAATCGATAATAAGTTTTTAGACAACAAAAGAAACTTAATTTCAGCATATTATCATAATCATATTTTGAAATTTGAGCACTTTCCAAGTAAACTAAATACTTTTCTTTGCATTTACCCTCAAAAACGGCCAGTATAAGAATTACGACAAATGCTTATTCTGAAGTTACAAAATAAACTTGATGGTTAAATAAGGAATTCCATTTTTAAATTGTTCTTTTCCAAAGTTAAACTTGGCACATATTTAACATGAATAAGCTGTTGAAAAACAAGTTGAAGAACAAGTTTCTAAGGGTCTAGAAATGAGACACAATAAGATACCACTATTACGTGCTACTAAATATAATGCTGCCAAATACTTACAAACGATGAATAAAAGTTTAGGTATTGACATAAAAGTCATCAAGTCTATTGCTATCTCTATTCATCGGCACACAAATGACAAGGTCAGGTATAATTTATTCAGTGATTAAACCTTTGACTCCCGGAAGGCGTCGAGTAACAATTGATTTCCTTTTGTGTATCATTACTCGGTGTTTGAAAGTGATGGAATGACAAGTTATTATAATTTTTAACACTTTTTGTGAAGAACATAATTATGCCAAGATAGCTTTCGCCTTAGAACAAGTAACCAAGAAAAAAATATATTATAGAAAAATAATTATTATAACCGATGTAAAAATGACGACACGTTTTCGGTTTACATTTAAATTGTCGCTTCAGAATTTAAACAAATGTTTAACAAAAAAAAAAATGCTTGTTTAGAATAGTAGGTACTAATAATCTTATTACTAAATAGAAAACAAACAGAAAAATTACAACAAGAAAACAGCGGAAGACAGGAATAAGACAAGTCCACACGGACAAATAACAATTTATTTGTGAACGTATTATATTTAGAAAAGAATAGTATTACTTCAACTACCATTTGTTACAAAAAAACATCATTATTTTAGTTCTAAATTATGAGCCAATAAGATAATTCATCGTATTAAACTCAACTTCAAAATATCTGCGTACACGCATTGCTCCTGCGCACACATCGTAAATCGTGCACGCTTGTAAATGTAGTCTAGTTTTTTTTTTAATTGATAGAGATAGATATTTGGCAAGATTAAAAAAGAGTATTAGGAAGCTTTAATTAAATACATACAGAAACTTAACCATTCAATAAACCATAATTAAAATACAGCTAATGTCTTTTCGTTTCGATTGTTATTGGAACGTTATTTCATTAATTTTTAATAGACAGGCTCGTCTAAAGTACATTGAATTGAGACGAGACAATAGCAGCATTACAGGACAAATAATTTGCGGCTTATTTGTAATTGTTAAGAGCGTTAGCGAGTTACAGTTTTTCCTAATACTTTCTTTTACAGCAGCACTTATTTTAGCGCTCTGCAAATCGCATAATGTAAAAGGCGCTAGTTGACACAACAGTACCTATCATAATGTCCAAGCAATACGTTGAAACATCGGCCGCAAATTATATGCCTATTACTAAATAAGATAGGATCCAAACCGCCTGAAATCCGTAATTAATTCGTAATTAATTAATAATCAATATTGTTCTTAACATATAAAACTAAAGGATCGTTATGTAGCTACAAAGTAACACTTGTTTCAACATTAGGAATGATATTTAACTAAACAAGGGGTTTTCTTAAAAAGTATATTCGGGAATGCAAATTTGAACCTTATGTTGTTGTTTTAAGAGTCACTTAACTCTTCTTATGAGAAATAAAGTTTGCATTAAAAAATGCTTGTAAATTGTACTTAAAATTAACATAGTAACTTTATTATGGAACTGGACAAATACATCGTAGTTATTTTAATCAACCCAAAATGTGCGTTTTCAGTAAAAAAGATAACTAAATATTATTATGTACCTAAGGTTTCCTAAACCTTTGTCGCGTAATGCTAAAAATTGACACTTAAAATGACATTATTACAAATATTATGATTGAATGATCTGACCCTACTATTATTTCCGAAGGTACTTAATTACTTGTTATGTTAATGACAATAATTATTATGTTACTGATATGGACTCTACTATAAAAATGCCGATATAGACCCTTAGACAACAAATTTGCTTGTTTTTTTTTTCAATTATTAGCTTTAATGCATTTAACAAACGATTAGTCGTACGAAATTGACATTTTGATTTTTTTAACTTACTTTTTTTAATATTACAAATACTCTTTAGGCAAGATGTTCGTCGCAGTGCTCACCAAACATTTTGAAAACATAAGAAATATTGTGCAAAGTATTATGAACTCTGAAGCATAGACACAAGGTTCAGTTACTGTTACTTTAGTACTATTTAATAGAGTTATTTAATTTGATAGCGTAATATTTACTTGCCTATACAATGTAACGTGTATTTTTATTTGATTATAAAAGAGTAGTTAGTGAAATTATAAACTGGGTCACTATCGGCTGTGAAGAGTAATGTTTGACTGCACCGCAGTCATTGTAGACCCCTGGCAATGTATTATACGAATGTGAATACGGAATGTTGTGGACACCTGAATTGACTTCACTCCAGTGGACGGCTGTAGGATGCTGCTTTGTAGGATGCCCGGATGATTACATCACCTGTATTAGAAAAAAAAGTTTTTTTATACAGGGTTAAATTAAATCCACCGACAATCTAAAAAGGGTCATTAAACTCATCATTATGAACAACTTTTACTTCGGGACCAACCCTGAAATCGCGAAAAAAATTTGGCTGTTTCATATTGAGATAATTATGTAATAATTAAAAAAGTACCTAAGACACAGTTGATTATTTTTTCGCGATTTCAACGTTGATCCTATAGTAAAAGTTAATGATAATTATGAGTTTAATGAACCCTTTTCAGGTTGTCAGTGTTTTTAATTTAACCCTGTATAAAAACTCTTTACATTCTTGTCGTGACATATTAAAATATATTTGTATTGTAGATTGCATTGTTAAGAGTCAAAATAGCATGCACTTTCTGATTGGCTTACTGGCAACCAATTCGTGAATATAAGCTCCGGTTTTGTGAAATTTTAAATTACTGGAAGTTGCGCGAGATACCTATTTAAGGTCATGTTTGCACTGACAGGTGACTTGCTCAGCGCCTTCAAATTGAGCATGCACATTAATTTATTACGTGAGCCAACGGAACGTATTACAAGACGAAGAGATTAGGTCTAATGCTCGGGCATTTATCGTCTTAACGCGATAACTATCTCGCTATCTCTGTTGGACCCTATTGTGTTGATAAAGACAGGAACACAACTACATATAGCTTTAAGGCATAGCCCAATAGCATGGATGTAATAATTTAAAGTGACATGCCTGTAGTATCTGGCTAGCCTCGAAGGCGGTCCCAGGCAGCAGCACGATGGGCGCAGCCACTCGGCCCGCCTCCACGCACACCATGTTGGGGAACTCGTCGTCGCCAAAGTCGGGGATCTCCTTTGCATACTCCGCCCAGGGATTCCAGATTACTGTACACAAAAAAATACATTGATTGAACCCTCAGTTTAAGGTTAATAGGTTCTTATTTTGTGTCTCTCTTAGTGCTCTCACGTCCGAACAAAGACTTTTCAAGACTTTTCTCTGCAAAGGAAATATTTCGCTTCAATTTATGAAAAGTTACATAAATCGAAGCGAAACATTGCCTCTGCAGAGGTGATAGACACATTTTGCGAGGTATATTATGAGGCGTTAAACACCCATATATTATTGCCGATGCTGATGATTTTTTTGTCAATATATTCGTAGGCGCGCGCATTATACTCAAGTACTCAAATACTCAAGTAATTATTCAGTAGTTTGAATTTTTACTTATTTGATAAAATAAATCTGCGTTTATCTAAATCAAATACATAGGTGCGATAAATCCTGTTAAAGATCAATTATATTATGGTCAGTAAAATAAATAAAATGAAACAAAGACCACATTAACAGCCTTTATTGTTTCAGTTATAGACGTTTTTATTCAATAAAAGAAATTCGCAAATAACAGAATTATTAATTCTGATTCGATATGTGAGCGTGTTTTAGAATATATATAGCTGAGTGACTGCCCTGTCATAATATTATTTTAGGAGTCAGATAGATCTATAGGTCGCTAATATGCATTGTAACAGTAAAAAAATGTTTCTAGCTGTCGTCCACACCATAATTCAGTATTGGTGATATAATGTCAAAAATGAAGCTCAAAGTGCCAAAAACAAATTAGTAGCTCCTCTTTTTCGATAAATAATTGGATTGAAAATGGCGTCTCCTCTTCATATAACCTGTAGGTGCGAGTAGAAACGAGATATATCAAAGACAAACTGTGCAAGCGAGAAGCAAATAGTTCTAGCGCCATTTTCAATCCCATTCTTTATCCGCTCGGGTATTACTTACTTAGAGACTATATTTAGTGTGGACGAGACAGCTTGACAAGCATCCGACGACCAAGCAAACTCGTCTACTTTTATCAGGGCAACGAATTTATTCAATACAAAATACATTTATTCAATTTACTTTTAATCTTCTGCATTGTCATCCGCCAGTTTGCGCTGGACATTACATCATCCAAAAAATTATAAACTCACCGGTATCAGGGAAGTTGTACTTCTGTATCCTCATCTTACGCCCGCTAACAACATTGGTGATGATGTGTTCCTGCATCGTGTTCTGATAGATCCGATCCGTCCATTCGTTGATCGTCACCACTTCTCTGGTCTCCTGGTACAAGGTGCCTTCTCGCGTCTACAATGTTAAGGCAGATTTTTATTGTAAGTAGAGAATTTAAAGGAAGGAAGCAAACGAGGCCCATGATGCCAAACCAAATAAATAGGTTGGAAGAGGACATCGCGAGGAATTGATCCGGATTGTTACAAGTTCTTGGATATCATCATGTTCAGCTATCTAAATTAAATGTTTATGCAAAGTTTCGTGTCCGTGCTACTACCAGATTTCTCGTGCATAGAAGATCCTAGCTGCAGAATCTGGTCATGCGTATCATGTACAGGTATCAGAAAGCGATGTTTCATATTTAGCTTGCAAAATTAGAGCTAACTAACTGCCACAGACAGACAATCAAATGGGCATAAGCTTCCCCAAAGGTTTTCCAGGTCCAGCAGGTCCTACGCTGTTCTCATCCAGCGACTTTCCTTGTCCCTCAACGAGGACATCGGTCCACGTTGTAAAAATATGTTCCATATTTTTTCCAAAACTCGTGAACTGGGCCTCCTTGGACCTTGTAAAAATATATTCCATATTCTAAAATTCGTCAACTTTTCCAATGTCAGTGCCAAGAGCTTACCTTATCAATGAACATGCACCCATGCATGCCGGTGATCTGACAGCGGCGTACGTCGGGCACTTTGAAGTACGTGTGCAACAACATCTGGCAACTGAACGTCAACTCCTTGCTCGGGTTGTACACGCCGATGTTGAAGTGAAGCTCCTTCTCGCGGAGAATCAGCCTATATGTTAGTCTGAACCTGGATTCATAAACAATGATTACATTAGTGCATTGCATTCTCCCGACTTGAGGTTTCGAAAATTAACATAAGCCACTAAAAAGACATGAAAGTTATCATTCGCAGCGGAACTCAACGAAAAACCTGAGATGCAATACACAGAAAATGTTTTCTTACTATTTTAATAACATGCTTAATTATTATTATTTCATATAATATTAATTAGATGAATGATGAATGAATGAATGAAAAATTTATTTGAGACAGCACATGAAAACCCAAACAAACAATAATAAAACAAACAAACAAAAATAAGTAATAAATGATGAAGTTAATACGCTAGTATTAAAGTTAGGTTAAAGGAAAAACACTCGAATTTGTTTCGTAAATGGGTTGTGTCCCTATACTTACACACAAAATTAATTTTTTTTGAACATTATGGTACTTATACATTTCAATTGCTCTTAAAAGAGATAGAAGAACTCCTACTTCTCGAGAGATCAATGTATGACATGATGATCTGTCTAGAAGTACGAGTTGGACTTTATAATAACAAACAATACTAACTGGAAATGCCACATGGAGCGCGTGAAGTCATCATCCATGAGGCTGAACACAGCTTCGACGTCGCCACTTGGCAGTCGTTCTGGCATCTTCTCCACGTGCCAGCGTGCTATCCGCGCGAACCCATGCTGCGGACCGAAGGCCCATTGTCCAAATTGAGCTGTAACACATTTATAACATTAATTCGTACCTAAATTCAGGCACATTAGATCCATTATACTAAGTATGATGGCATGATTGTTGATGGATAAGAACAGAGGAGAGTGGAATTTTACGTAGGAGCATAGCTAACCTGAAGCCGGATTACGTATTGGAAAAAAGTTTATAACTTTTATTAAATGTAGAAATTCAACATAAATAAAAGTCGCAAGTTCTGTAAGTATAACAAAAATCTGTAAATAAATGTGCGATCCTATTTAAAAACTTTTAAAACCACAATAGAAATTAGAAATATAAACTTAATCTTTAATAATCGATCCAAACAAAAGCACGTATGTTATACGTTGTACGTACGCACGTATATGTTTTTTTTTTTAATCAAAGCTCAAAAACAAATTTCTGCAGGCCGGGAAACCAATTGTAATATTTCCTTTTCTATGTATATTTTTACTACACTTTCCTTGACAGTGAAAAGATACGATACCTCAAAAGTCTTATTGTTATATCTGTTCTGTGTCCGTCAAAATGGTTAATGATAAATACATTGTCACTTACGAAACACAAATGGTATCCCTCCTCTGATCGCCCTCTTGCCATCAAATACTGCTTGTTTACTGCAAAAGAAGAAAAAAGAGCGTCACCAATGGCAAATAAATTATTTACGACTTTGTCATCAATTGATATCTACATAAGGAATACTAATTGTTTTCGTATTTTTCAAAGGAAACCATAAAAAGACGACTGACTACTAAATAGTAATGTCATGTACGCACCGCAGACTGTAATTAAAAAGTCTACAATTATAAAGCCTACAATTATTGTTTTATGGCTTTAATTAAATTAACACAAGGGACAAATTACGACGAACGCTAATTCCTTTGACAGTTTTAAAGTTCATTACAACTAGCAATAAATAAAAATAGAATACGTTTCTTCATTGAGATCACTTTATATTACAGTCATATAAATAACATAAAGGTGCTAACTTTCTTAATGTATTTGCGAGGAAAGTAAAATTTTCATCAACAATGTTTGTATATGCTGCTTATTGGTTATCTTTCATGTGCAAAACATTTGATGTATCTCAAGAAATAAAAACCGCTCTAGGGCTGAAATCGTTTACAAAATCAACGACTTACAAAAAACTTAAGACTTAAAACAAATCAACTGATTACTGATGTATCACAGATGAAAGCCTAATAGGTAGTAAACCGGTAGGTAGTGTAGTAGCCAAGTCCAAGTTGCGCTTTTAAATAATTGTGATTAACTAGGTATACTAAAAAAAGTGTTTCCTTTAGTAGCAGTTTGTGTTAATCATACATACTACTTCAAAAATATAGGCACGGCGCCGGCATGAATTTTTACAGACAACCACAAATTCCTATCTGAGAGCACCTAAAAGCTAAGAAGAGAAGCATATATGCCAAATTTCAATAGGATTGTACATAGGTTTTGTTTGTAGAAGTTTCAATTAGACGATGATGATGATGCTTTAGATTAAAGATCAAAGGTTTTACTACAGATTGAAAAGATCGATGGAACGTAATCTAGTACCTAGATATCTATAATGTTATACAATTTAGGTACACTTTAGGAATTCAATGTAGTAACCTTTCAAACTCAGATATGTAGGTATAATAGAAACATTAGTAAGATCATGCATAAATAATGCTACATGCACACGAGTCGGATCGGCTGTAACAATACGTGGTGCATTACTAACATGCATTAGGGTGAACCGCAACAGTTTAGCCTGACCGCACAGAGCACCAGAAGCATTACTCCTTCAGCTCACGTTTGAAACATGATCAATTTTAGCGGTTGCATTCCAGCGACGGCGGGGGACGATGCAAAAAGCACCCTTATATTATAAATGCATCAGTGGACAGGTCGGCCGCGACAAAAACGGAGCTCGAGCAAGCCACGTATAAATTATTTATGCCATTTTTAGCATTTCGGAGTTTGTGAAACGAGTGGTCGCGAATGATGACCGACGACTACGCGACTTGTCATCGAAATGCGTCGTGTATTTAGTTTTGCTTGGCAAGGTATCTTCAAATAGGAATCATTGGCTTTTGCGTCAAATTGCGTCTAAACCATTCCAAAATCTGGGTAGGTATCACTTTCTAACATGTTTTAGCTTAATACTTTCTAAGTTAAAAGCACCAGACCAATAGCAATAAGTACAAATATTGGGTTTATGTCACCGCGCAACAATCTTAAATATTTCCATTACGTCATTCAAACAAATTAGTTAAATTAAAACGGAAATAAACTACCAATACATAAACCTATTCTAGAAATTAAATACATAAATCATAACTCCCACGTTAACATAAACCGGGTGCATGTATTTCACACGGATTATGTACAGTTGAACAAACAGTACGTCAACTTCCACAGAATTGCATGAATATGTAGGCACAAATATATCTTATGGAACCTTTTTCTATTCTAGTTATCCACAAATTGACTGCTATTAAAAATGTTAATTGACACAAAAATTATTAATAACCGTCTCTAAAGTAATGTCAGCCACCTTTTTGCTGTCCTCCATATATAGACTCTTAACCCCTACAGATGATACAGACCGGTGCACCGTTAACACTTATCCCACTAAGATACGAACCGTTTATTACCGTACAATGTCTTAACGATAATTGCATTTTGACATTGATAATACCCAGCGGTAAACGACTCCGTTGATTAAACTGGACCCAATCAAATAGAGCAAAATGTAACGGACTGGATAAGCGAACGGAATACCGATGACGCTTTTAATTTAATTTTTTTAAATAAATAGCCAGCTCGGTCGGGTAGCCAAATCGCAATTCAATAGTAGGTTTTCTACGAAACGGGAGAGGGACTAGATAAAGTTTTAATTAGAGATTCCGGATGAAATTCCTCCATGAGTCGCCGGGAGCCGATACATTCCCGCTTCGGCACCAGCCGAGTTTTTACCACCACGCAAACTCGTTCCATCCCGCCATTTTCTGTCCAGATAAATAGCGACAATAAATATACCATCGAGCCAAATGCTTTCTCTATATAACCGTTACAATAAAATTTCCCAAATTAGTAGGATTTTTAAACCAATTAAAGGCTTGGTATCTGTAACGACCCCCATAAATCCACCCTCTCTGCGGAGTAGTAAATATTTTTGGCCTTTTTACACAAAATAACGATCCACTAATGTTTTTTTACAAACGGAATAATTTTAGGGACGAATTAGGTATTGTGATTTGTAACGTTGCTAGCAGCATAATGGTATAATGATCATGTCATATCAATGCTATTGTGTGTCAACTATCAAATGGAGTTGGCTTGAAACAGAATTGTCTATGTCAATTATAAGTGAAAAAGCCACAATACCTAAATTACCGTGACTTTTATAATTGATTATGTTTTTGTACTCAAGAAAAATGTTAATCAGCATGTTATTGGGGCGCTCACGCGGCCGCGGAGATCACAATATTGTGCAAAAACGCTTATGACCTGCGACAATTTCTCGCGGCTAGATCTCATACTCATTGTTCTCGACTTTCATATAACTATTGATCACATAAGCTCGTCACGTTTCTCAACATTGTTGTGTGTTTCTCGTGAGATGGGCTAGCGCACCCTGCCTCCGCCGGGGGCGACACGCACCCCGCACTGGCGAACTATAACATTATAATTAACTAGACGAGAATTTTTATACGCCGCATCAACCAGTTATGTCCAAGAATGGAATTTCATTAATATTGCCTCTGCGCTCACGTCTATTCATATCACATTTACAGCAGCTAGAGGGTGAAGACGGCAAATTATTGTGGTAATTGGAAAAACAATGCAAGCTTTAATAAAAATGTTAAATTACCGGTTCCATTTTCACTACCAGCTTACAAGAAGAAATAATCAACAATATTAGCGTTCCGCTTATAGAAAAAATATTAATGAGAAGTGTAACAAAGCAGTCGTAAAGTAAGTCGCAGACATGTTCCAATGGACACCCTTCCTCATAGTTAATGAATCCTCTAATTATTTTAACTAGCGAGCTTGTGAAAAAAGTGGCGTAGCTATCACAAAAAGCATAGTAAAACCTATTTGAAGCGCTACCAAGTTAATGACTCGGAGCGTGTTACTTTGACATATTAAGAGAAGACAGTAAACTGGTTTGGAGAAAAAACAGTGGATACAGGCAAGGGCTCCCGTGCATCAACAAATGAAAGGTCGCATAAACGATGCGACACTATAGGACGCAATTAGATCGTTTTAGGAGTAGCGCTGCCGCAGCCGCTAGCCGGCTGGGTATATCATTATCTACAGCAAATAACCGGTAACTCAAATAAAAAAGTCTCAAAAGCAATATGACATTAAAGCGCACTCCATTTTGCGAGGTAGATCAGGCTACTGTATATTGTATAATGACTTGTATTTAATCCGCCATCGTCATATCAACTCTACTAGAATTAAGTACGATTTAAGATAATGTGTGTCACATTTTCTCATTATTTTAAGAACATAAAATATGTGTTCTACTTGATCAGCTATATTAATAAATTCAACGTTTTATTGTAAACATTGAATTTAATAGTGGTTTAATATTGAACAGCTGAAATTAAAAATGTTTTTAATAAGCTAATTACTTATGGGTAGACCTATACTTAACAGATGATAACATCATACGCCTGGGAGATTACTGAAAGTTATAGACAAGTGGCTAAAGTTTTAATGTTTAATCTCTAAGATGACCACTAACCGTACAAGAAATCAGAAAACTAAAATATTGTTGAAGTCAAAACAATAATATGGATATTTTATCCAACCTTCGAACATTTCTTCATACATACACTCAAATACCGAAGTTTAAACCAATTACCAATCAGCCAATACATCATGTAATGTTTTAAAGCTTAAAACAGAATAATTCTGACCTGAAAAGTACTTTTCAATGTACACACTGCACTCGAATCATCATTTCCTAATATCTAAAGAAAGTTTGTTACATCAACTTTAAACATCAATAAATCGGCTTTATATTTCGTACTAGAGTTAGGCGGTTCCATTGATTGTATTTTATGTGTTCACCTCAAAATAGTTACTGAGGTGAAGTCTCGTAACATTGCATTAAATCGCCAACGCGTCTACCATGCTGAAAACAAATCTGTATCGAAGGACCACTCATTGAAAAACTGAAGTTTGATTGCTACCTAAGAATACTGTCATTACCAAAAGGCTTTTTATTATTATTATTTCACGACTGTTCCAATGCAGGGCAAAGGCTTCCCTACCCTCTTTCCACTTCTCGCGTTAATGGCTTTTGTAGCCTAGTCTCCGCAGGAGACAAGTTCGTCCCGCCATCTCCATCAGCTTGCCGCGACGTCTATTTCTAATGAGTGTGGTTTCTAAAATGTGGTTTCTTTGGCCCACTACTTCTCTGCCATGCCTGGCCAATTGGATCAAAATGCTTAAAATGGAATTCCATTTTAAGCATTTTGGTTTGTATTCTACGTTCACAAGCTTTATTTAATTAAATATATTTTTTTTTCTTCATTTTTCTTCTTTGATCTGAGCTCTGTCAGATTAAGAGCCAATTTCACCACTGACACTAAACGCGATCAATTAAATTAAACTCGGTTTTTAAGTGAAAATGGGCTTTAGTATTTGAGTTAAGACCTTTATAGTATTCTGGTCCCGCTTCGGATCGATGATCCTTTCAATCTGCCTAGTGTTCACTTTTTATTTCGCCTTTAAAAACTAAATCACTTCAAGATACTTTCGATTGTAAATTAATGTTTTGCAGTTGTGTCAATTTCAACTTGTTTCGACTGGATTTTCTGTTTCTTCCTATTAGTGTTCCAATTCAAAGCGCCGTTTATTCTCACTTGTAACTTAGACATCTAGATTAATGTTAACGCGGGTCAGATTACGTCACCCTAGATAATAATGGGTATGAAAAGACGTATATTTTCTTGTTTCCTAGACGTAAAGTTGCAATGAATGAAAAATAGGATTAGCTCTTTGTAAAATTGGATATATTTTACCCGAATACAAAAAACAGAGAGTTTCTACAGTCTGTTTTAGTAAGCAAGTTTGTAGATCTACTAGGTATATCTAAGAATAAATTCCTAATCTGTTCATTAGAAAATAAGGTGTCAATTGATGCGCTTATTAATCTGCGTGTCACATCGGTAAAGGATGATGGCACAAAATAAACATGTTGTACCTACAATCTACATAGATATTTTAATCAGACTACAAAAAAGGAGGGTTGATTTTAACATTAAAAATGACTCGAAAAGTAAATTAATTGTCTGGTACCAAATGAAAAGTCTTGATGAGCATTTACAATATACTTTTCCTTAAAAACATCGTAAACGGTGGCCATTGGTATCTTATATCTATTAATAGTTTTTACTTATATCAGATCGTATCAGCCTTAATAATGACAAAATTCCGGACAACAGGGTGGCAGTACTTAGTTCAACAAATCCTATAATCCGCCACTTTCCTACAAACGTTTGTTGGATTACTGAGAGTCCACTGTAATCCCATAAGAAACAAAAGATGGAATGAATGGACGGAAAGGACAAAGGTACATGAAGCTTAGCTTTTTAAGCGTTTTCTGTTTTCAATTGACCATTTCGAACTAATTAGTCCATCAGTGATCATTAAAAGATTGTACTTTAGTTGATGTTTAGATTGTTCATTTTCTTAATTGGAATTACAAATTACCACTAGACTATCACTGCAAACAAATTTTAGGTTATTCATAGCTTAGAGGTATGACCGTTAGACTGGCAAGTCAAAGGTCGTAGGTTCGAACTCAGAGACATACCTCCAATTTTTCAAAATCATTATTATTAGAAATTAATTGGTACATAATTAAACGGTGATAGAAAACCATTGTAATAAAACCAGCAGACCTAAAAGATTTTTCAAATGTGTACCAATTTCAGAGGCCTACTGGTGGCTTAAACTCTGACACTAGATTGTTCATTATCCATTCGGCATTCGATAAAGAAGAACTCTCACATAACAAGTACTCTAACGTTTGACGTAAATGATAACCACATTTCATAATATTATCACTATACTTACTTATCTATTGCAGTTGCAAATACAGTTATGACATTAGCAGTCATATTTACGATAGATCATAAATTATCTGTTAATTTAATTTGTCTATGCCAGTAGTATACAAGCTTTTTTGGACTGGGACCATCTAAACTATTTTGTTCAATGCAGAGACTCGAAGGTAGCGTGAGCTGGATCCTCTTTCCTTGAACCATTTTCTATTCGTCATAGAATATCGTACATAACTACATATTTGTTTATCTTGTCTCTTGTCTATTTAAACTTTATCCATTTTTTAATCGGTTCTTAGTTTAAAAGATTTCCAAAAATTGTTTAGGTACATTGAGACTAGTAAGATTAATTGGAGTATTTTCTGTATAATTTGTAAATGGCACAGAGTTAAAAAACCTTAAATTTCGATACTAGGTTTATATAGGTTCATATTATTTAGAAAAAAATCAGTGTCCCTTCAAAGTTAAAATGTAAGTTGTTTTCTTAATTTATACAGCTTAAAAATTCTCATCTTAACATCAAAGTACATGGTGTACAAGGCGGTAACAGAAGTGGTAATTTTAACCTTGCGTGCTGGCACCAGGGCCGGTGAATGAAAGTGCACGCTGCCGGAACATGCGTGGGCGCCTGAGGCCCGAGCACGTGCTCTCATTACTTGAAGGAAGCAAGAACACTTCTGTTTTTTGGTATCTCACATATTTAAGCCTATGATATTATTTTGAAAAATATGGAAGTTACAAATTCGTATTCCTACGTCATAACGATTTTCGTAAACGTTGAAACTGAAAAATCGTTAGTTTTACAATCTACGGAAATGGAACAGAATTTGTATGAAATTTTCTATCAGGTAAGGTAGCAGGAATTTACCAGGAAGCTGTAAAATAAGACATTAATCTCACAAGCAATAACAGTAAAGTTAGATACAATATCGACGTTTATCTGAAATCTGATACCATTCAGATCTAAAATACTCAATAAACATCTAGTAAATATAAAGCTTTTCCGATTCGTAGAAGAAATCAACGACTCGTACCATGAATACAGTATAGTTATAGGAACTGGATTTATACGTATAAAAATCTAAGAACCTAGTCTATTAGTCACTGTTGACAGGAGCCATAGTGTTTTTTTTTAAATTATCTAAGAAAACCGTGACTGCACGGCTGACATGAAGCACAATAATAGAGCTTTCAAAGCGAAGATCAATCTGAAACGTGAACTGTATCATCAAACTGCATAAAAGTATTTGGAATCTTATTTGATTTTATCCTTTGACATTTTTGTGGACCGCAGAATCGTATAATACGTGCAAATATGCGGACTCATTCACTCTTGTTACAAAACATTTAACTTTAAATCCGTAAATAAACCATAGTGTCATTAAGAAATTCGTGTTTGGAACTCATTATCTATGGCTATCATTCAAAAATCTCTTGTCGACATTCAGCTTCACACCTACATCCTCTTAGTTACCCGCTAATTAAATATTAATTACCTTTATAAGCTCATTATATTTAGTTAATTTTTATTGACGAAGCTAACACTGATTGATAATGACTTACTTCCTTGTACCCTATTAGTACAGTTACATGAATAAAATCTAATTACATTAGTTTTTGCATAAAACGAAGCAACGTATAATTTGTTAATACAAGATTTAAGTTGTGATTACAATCAATTATGTTCGAGACTACGGGTGTGACCTTAAGTTAAAATTAACAATTCTATCATTGAATAGTGTATTCGTATTAGGTCAGGTGTTGACTACTTAATAAAAATATATACGTATAAAACAGCTAAGCTACACAACAGCTATAAAAGAGATAACGAACAGCATGAAAATATTTCTAGAGAACCCTAGAGGTGCACTAAGGAAGGATATTTAGAAACTCTAAACAAGTGAAATAGGGGGATGAAAAATCTGAAATCCACGCAGACGTCGTCGTCGAGGGCGAAGCGTTATATTATATATACCTACTTAGATGTCATATTAGAGATAACACAAGTTTCAATTTAGGTAACGGTTATGAAACACCGGTTACGAAACATTTTTAGATTTTTATCTGATCTTCATTTCAGTTAAGAAACTAGAAGAAAGATAGTTGAACTGGACATTGTCAATAAGTACACTGCTAAAACCACCATAGAAAGCACAATAAATCAGAATCTTTCTTTACATACCATAAAAGGCAACTTATCACTTAATCAATTTATTTTATTACGAATTACGATCATTACAGCGACCGGAACACAATCAATAAAATTAAACAGCAAATGTACCATAAAACTGCCCAGAGTATGTACCTTGTACCTTACGCATTAATTGAAGGCCCGATTTTCATGGTACATTTATTCCCACACTGAATTACTGTCGCTCATTGCTTCGGAAGTTAATTAAGAACCAATAAATATACCAGAAGGACCGCGTTAAATTTTGATTTAGGATCTCCATTATTACATTACTCTTTACGATATAATGAGCAATAGCAAAATATTTAAAGACTTATGTCAATAGTAGAGCTGTAATAAGCTGCGGTTAAGAAATGCCTTGTACATTTTTCATTAATCAAGAACGCATCAAAGTCTATAAATCAGAATCAGAAGCGATATTTATTTATCATGTAATAGTTAGATACATCCTCACCATAAGTTCGGTTGTCTGGTCCTTCTAGTCTTCCCATTTCCGAGCAAGGATTTACGGGACTCGGTTAATTAATGTTACATGTTGTTTGAAAGCCGGACAGAGACAAACGTTACATACAAGAACTAAGTGGTCTTGCAACAAAACTCCTTTTGCCGACAGGGGTCAGCGCTGTAAATAGCGTCAGCAGATGGTCCGGACAGCCGATTAATAAGACGGGGACTCCGCCCCGGGCCTGCGGTGGCGACTTAACAGCGCCAATTTAACAAACACCACCCTGCTAGATAAGCCGATTACCCGAATCTCGGAGACAAACAGGCGTGCTTACGGTTAGAGATAATGTGGCTATGCTAATTGTGGTACGAGTGTAATACACTGAGAAATGCTTGCATGCTTCTGTTGTGTTAGTACAGTTCACACAGAGAAAGATCTAGAATGATAATTACCGAATTATCTAGCATCATAGTACAATTTTATACCAATTGAACTTTACAAGGTAGCGATTTTTAAATTAAAGCTTTCCGAATGGATAAAAAAGGATATTCGATTGGGTGGACACGGAAACTATTCATCAATACTGATCTAGGTACCCTGAACGATTGACAGAAAAATTATTGTCATACATCCTATAGATAAACTAGACTTTTAAAACTTGTATCATTACAGATAATGAATACAATATACGTAAGGCGCGAAAAAAAAACGAAACAAAGTTAAGAACACATTGACATAAAATATGTGGTCGCATAGCAGCATCTTGCGAACTCACAAGATAAATGCGACAATGCATAGTAAGTAAGAAACACAAATTAGCGAGCTTATCGTTGTCTAATCTTAATTCATGTAAAAACGTACAAGGTGCAGTGCTGACACACCGAGAGACAAAAAATATTATTTGACAGCACGCGTCGAATCAATGTGACCATATTTAGCCGGGTCCCGAACTAAATATCGCGTCACGATCATTATCAGCTGTTACAAGTGTGTAGTCAATAGATCATACGCGATGCGACCATGTAAGGCGGCACGAGACATATTCTGATGATGTCATGCTCCGCTCAGACAGACAGCGGTAACTATGGCCCCGGTACCCACGACGATTACTACTCTACGGCACTAAAAAAAAGTTTCTGACAGTATTCAGAAAGATCGTCTTTGAATTTGTAAGCTTGTTATACAAGTACAAATAGTCTCAAAGCTCCGTAACAAGATTCAACCCTTGCCCGGTTGATTGGTCCAAACATTTGTAATCTGAGTATAAAGCAGTATAGTAATAATAATTGCTTACAAATGATACTCAATTTGCATCACAAAGAGCAAAAGCGAAACGAGCCAAAAGGCAACTAAGTGTACATACAAACGAAATTAAACCATTTCCCACAGCAAAGTAAGTTGCTCGCTTCATAAAACTCACTCCAGTTTCTTTTGACGCAAGTTTTGAAGAAGACTTCATAAGTCGAGCTCAACTTCCAACTTGCATAGCAACTTCTCGCCAATTGAAAGCAAGTAAGTAAAGCAACTACCTACTTTATTTAAATAAGTTATTTAAACATCTGGAGGGTAAAATTTTCTGCTCCAAAGGCTACGTAACATTTAAAATGATGATTTTATGTTAGGAAATGATCTGTTGTAACTCTTACAACAATCCGTTTGTTACAATAGTAACAAATGCTTTCATGTCGCGTGCTCATTGTAGCACAACTTACATAATTACATGCCTAAACAAAATCAGACGGAGCCATCATGTAAGTACAGACGAAAATTGTGATCACCACGCAATGTAAGCGTAGGACGATAATAAGATAAGTAATGATATACACAGCCAGCCACACAAAATAATTTCTTTACACTCCGATCTAAACACCATTTAGTACGATACGGCTAGAATGGTAAATAGAAATACCGTTTTAGTCAAGAACACTTTGCCACTTTACGCTGTAGTTCCTTTATAATAATAATAAGTCTTCGGAAATTCCTACTCATAAGTGGCTTCGAACAAACCAAAGGTCAAGTTTGTTACATTAAGAATTCACGTCAAATTGTAAAGATGTCTTAATTGTGATAAATCATCTTCGTAATCGTTAATTACAACTTTGCTAGATACAGTCGCAGAGAGGGATATAAATCATGTCCGAGTTAGTAAACCTGCAGGATAATTGTACTAAATCACCGTCTAAGCAATCAGACAATGAATATTGTAGGTGGGTGTTGCTTGGATTACTAAATTACATATCGGTCCGCTAAATCTGCCGTGGTGGAAGCGACTAGAGCGCGCTCGCGATTCAATCCTCTAATATTTCACCGCAGCTGTTCAACTCGTGGTAGAATCTATGTCTTGGGTGTCATTGGAGACGCAAAAAAAGCGCAACATGTGTACACTGTCGACGGTAATGGAGCAAGCACGTGTAGTGGACAGACTTCGTGATGCTTTTAGTTAACTAATGACAACATACCGAAACGAACGAACTTTATGTCGTTAAAAAATCTAATTATTCGGACCTTTTCGGATGTTCCTTCTTCGGTTGGTTCGGACTATATCGTCGGGGTTAGGTATAATTAGCGTTACTCGACGCCCCGAATGTTCAAATCAAGATTTATCAAGTGAGCCGAAGGCGGGAGATAATGTGACGGTTGCGGAGCGGGCCTGACTATTCAGCGGAGTCAATGGCGTGTGACCGACGACGGCGGTAGAGAGGTTGCCGGGCGCTGGCCGTTGGGTGACGCTGACATTCTTTACCCATGTCTTGTTTCATTTAGTTTTTTTTTTTTAATACAAGTCCATTCAGTTGTTAAGCACGTCTCGTCGGCGCAGCGACCGCTACCGGTGCTACCGATTAGAAAATAAAACCAAAGTTTTCTAAGTAGATCACCCTAGAGTAAAACTTAACTGCGCCATTGTATTTTGCGTAGGAATCGTGAAACCGGAGGAAATAATTGCGAGCATCATCAATTTCCACCTAATGGAGCGATAAACCCGTCTCAGCCATCGCTGATCCGTGAAGCTGAGCATAAAATAAAGCTTGCACTCATTGACGCGCGTCGACGACGATCGATGGGGTAATCTCGCGGTCATCCCATCCCGGCTTTGTCTGTGCATCGGGAGCGGCATAAAATTATCTGGGCATTAGCGGCCGGGGAGAGAGCGGGGTGTCCGGGGACCATTTGTCATCGGCGGTGTGCCGGGGAGCGGGGGCACGGGAGGGGGCGGGAAGAAAGTGGCGGCGACTCGGGGCGGCTGCAGACGCGACCACAAAAACAAGACGCGGAGAGCAGGGGCGGGACTCGCAGCCACCGCGCTGCCGCTGCCACCCGCAGGGATGTGCCTCGCCGTGTCACGACTCTTATGTACAACACGCTGTTTGAACACTGCTAACTTTGAATTATGGCACCAAATTCAATGTTATATTTAGCAATTTTACTGCTTAACATAATAAACTGACATCATGAAACGCTGAAACGCTAAGATATACTGCGAGCACCCAAGGTCTACACTGAGAGAGAGGTACAGTAAGCGGATAGAGCTGTATTTCTGCCGCCAATAGCTATACAGTAGAAGCATCATCGATAACTCTAGTATAGATAGATAAGTTTTTTTAAGACGTGATGGAATGATTTATTATTGGGACAAGGCCAATTCGAAAATACTTGATTCATTGAACCAAAATGTTTCATCATCATCACCATTTCAGCCATACTGAACTGAACTGAAGTCCACTGCTGAACATAGGCAAAATGTTTACTCGCCCTCAAAATAATCAGTTACGAAACACATTTACTATATTTATGCGTTGTTTAATTGTAATTACTTAAATAAGATATACCTAGATTGAAATTGACAGTTTCATTAATTAAGGGAGACGTGAATGAAAAACAGTGCCATGATTTAAGTAATTTTTACATATTTATAATATACAAAACTGTTTCAATTCAACCACAATATAAAACTAATACCTATAATAGCGTTACAACTGCGCTAAGATATGAATTTTTTCGTTCTACCCTACCGGTGCCAAATGAACAATAGTGTTGTAGACATTATCGCTTTGATGGACTGTGACAGACTATAGAAGCAGTTAGACTATAACAATGAGACTTATTATGTGTCATGAATTGTCCAAGAAAGTGTCTAGGATTCACAGTTGCAGTATTATTGTGCTATTCAACACGCTTTGGCGCTTTGCGTCTTACGCTCTAGTCTGTAAATTGACGTATCAATCTGAATGAACTTTTTAGAAGTCTTAATTTACAGGAATATTTAACAAAAAAATACTTAGGTACTGTAAGTTTGTTCTGAATTTGTTAATGCGTAATAAAATATTGTTACCAAGATTATTAACATTCTATCTTTCTCTTTGATCAGTCAAAGGTCTAAAAACATCAGTTTATATTCTGTTACAAAGCGTTTTTCTTTTTTCATCCAGCTACAGGTGCTGTACAAATATACCGCTTTAGAGCTAGCTATACATATATTAATAAACTGCTCTTCGGCTTATCAATAACTTTATAAAACTTGAACGGCTTTTATACAACAGTTAGGCTGCTTGCTATTACGTGGGATACTTTTGAAAATATACTATTAACCAAAAAATATATTACAATGAAAAACTTTGTAATTAAATAAACTCGCTTCGATCTATATTCTCAACCAAATATCAAATAAACAGAGTCGTAGGGTTATAAAATCCTTTTAATTATAGCATGAAGCAAGTACAAGCATTAACGAGTATCTCGAAATCAAATGCTTCAAATTAATTGTAAATTCAATTAAAACTTGCGGCGCAGTAAAACTTTTATTAATACTATGTGTAATAGCAGTAGGTATGAAACATTTTTTTTTCTCGAGTATTGTCTTCATTGATTTAAGAGTTCTGTTAAAAGAAAAAAAACTGAGTTGATACATGTCGAAAACGGCTAATTGCTAGCTGAAATCTCCAGGGTGCACTGGGCATGGCGGTCAGTTCCAAAATGTGGAACCCTCGAAAAATCCCGCAGTCATAAAAGGGTCAAGCGGTTGCGTCACGTCGCGTCGGCACAGCGACGAAGGCGCAAAAACACCAAGAGTACAAACTATATTGGATATTAGAACAGAAGGCGCGTGCCGACAAGTTTTTGTTGGCGACCAGGATCCCTTGGACATCGCTTATTTAATTTACTAAATTCCGTGCGTGTGACAGATTTAAAAGGCCTTAATTCAACGGATAAAGATGAAAGGCTGATATTAAAACCGACTGAGTCAGGAAAAGGTTAGGACGATGATTAATTAGAGAGGGTGATAAAATCTAGATAGAATCCCATACAAGCAAGTCAGAGCTTTTAGATTGATTGATGAATGATTAAACGAACCTTACAAAGTTTTGCGTAATAAAAACGGCTATTCTTTAGAAAAACCAGACTTCATAATAGGTACATTACGATTAACTTCATGATCATATGAGCATTAATATTATATCCGTGATTATTTCTGTAAATATTTATTCAAAATGTTATTAGAATTACATATTAAGAGCCACATTGCGTGAACCCTTTTATGACCTTAATTCAGCTAACATTAATTTAATAGGAACTAAACTGAATTAGGTACCTTTATAATTCCGTAATATAACGAATTAAGTTAGTAATGATGCTAGCAGCAAATGTGAGGCTACTAGCTATCTATACATAGAATATATGTTGTACATAGAATCATTAGTAGCAGTCGGTCGTTTGTTAGAACCATTCGCGGCCCGGAGACGGGTTTTTGTCTCAACGCCAAATTGCATCCGCACAATACGTTGTCAGTAAATTGATTTGGAATTAATTGCGGTAACATAAGACATGGTGTGTGACTTGTACAACGGTGATAATGTGCGCGGCGATGAATTATCTTTTTATGAATGGTGTACATTTTGTATAGAATCGATATTGATTTAATTTAGACAAATGACAACAGACAATTGATGGCTATGTAATGATAAAGACAAAGCTGAGATCTAAGCGTACTTTGACTTTGCTCAGACTTAACTTGCACGATTATTGTGTATGGAAGATCGGTATTTATAAAACTATCTTCGAAT
This sequence comes from Protodeltote pygarga, assembly GCA_936450705.2. Taxonomy (NCBI): domain Eukaryota; kingdom Metazoa; phylum Arthropoda; class Insecta; order Lepidoptera; family Noctuidae; genus Protodeltote; species Protodeltote pygarga. The sequence continues at coordinate 3,315,068 of OW388249.2, read as the reverse complement.
GTGTCCGAGTGCGTACTAAGCAAAGAATAAGTTCTCAAAAGTGACGACTTATCGAAAACTTAGTTATGTAATTTAATATTTGAGTATTTAACGTATTAATTTTTATTTCATTTTCAAATGTTTCACTAACTTAGCCTAAGGAAATTTACAAAAGATAGACGTTTTCGTCTGCCTGAAATTTAACTTTTCCATACACGCCATAGTATTAATTAAAATATACAGCCTGAAATAAAAACCGGCTAAGTGCGAGTCGAACTCGCGCAGTAAAGGTCCATGTCTTGTGTTATACATAGATATAGAAGTCGCATGTTTTAAAGAGTTTCTGCAACAAAACCATTGAAAGTCATCAGTCTATTCATCATAAACATCAGTCTAATAAGCCAGATCACTTTCAATGCTTTTGCAGAACTTCTAAGTATAAAACTTACTCCATAAAAATTACCTACATCTATCTAAATGGAAGTAACTACCTAAATGGAAAAGTAAAATTACATACGGACGTCGATCGCGGGCGACAAGACTAGTCTCACATAAAACCAAGGACATTAAACATCCACTAATGATTATTTTAATTACGTCTAATCGCTGTCTACTTTTTTACTACACCACATCAAGTCCTCCTAGTCCTAATACCTTTAAAAAGTCATCAGAGAACTTAATTACCTTATTATGATTTCCATTATTCTTTGGATTTCGAAACAGTTCGTTTAGAAATACAAAAACCAAAAAGATTGATAACAGCAGAAATAACAAAGTTGTATGATGATAATATAGCGTTAACTACTTAAAGCGAAGCTGCAAATACCAGCTAACAATATCCATAATCAATGTATGTATGTATGTATGTACATTCGTAATATGAAGAGATAACCAAGCACTTCCATTGTATTCAATTAACCAACGGATATGGAAGAACACTGAATAGCATTGTCTTTATCGATACATAGATATTAATACGTTTTAATGTGTTTCCGATTGCTGTAATCATAGCTATTCCAAGAGCTTTTTGACTTCAATGAGCTATTTATGAGTCATTAAGTGGAATAAGATGATGTACCACTACAGTTTTTTATTCTTACCTTCATACAAATTATTTGCTTTCTTTTGTAAGATATTTGTACATCGTAAGATATTTTTGGAACGTGAATTTAGTACAACTGTCTTCTTTCGAAAGAATCCCTGAAATGTTAGCAATTCTAAGATGCAAATGAGTTGATTTCTCTATTAGATTCTTCAACGGGCCTTTCATATTTTGATATTAGTAAATTTAAAAACCGAAAAGTGACAAAATATCTCGAATGCATTAATTTCAAAATAAGTCTTTAACGGTTTTATACCATAGACACCTAATTATGCCGTAGGCCTATATACATAGATGTTTTAAAAAATATTGAAAATTTCATAGTCTTTATGTCCTTATTAACCTTTATTTGCATATTTTAAAAACTTGTTAGTTACGTATCTAATGGAATTGACTACTGTAGACACGACTAGCCGTAAATTAAACATCAAGCTCCTCCAAGTAAACTCCTGTGATCCTCAATTCTTATTATTACATTTTCTTTTTGTAGGCTGGTCGGATCGTCGCGTAAACTATGCTTCTTACTTAGATATCTTATAGGTACACCACTATCTTAAAAACATTTTAGAAACAGATAACTTAAGGTACACAATCTTAAAAAGGCCTATTTGTATGGAAAACCTTAAAGGAGGCCCAGTGGCCAAGCAGTAGAAGTCTTCTGGATGAAATTATGACAGATAGGTATTAAAAAGGCCAATTCTGAAACACTTTTCGGTCAAACACACCTGGATTTATAAAATGGAATAAAAGCCAAAAGAATTTATGACCGAAACTTTGAACATTGGACTACTTACGTATGTATTCAGACGTTTAAATGTTTAAACTGAATATAAATAACCTATCCCCACAATGAAAGTTACAAGCTTTGTTTACAAGTAAGTGGAATAATATAAAATGATTCAACATAACCCGGCTCTAGATTCCTTGGCATCGCTAATCTATGTTAAAATTACGCCTCGTACGTGTAACTTTCACACAGTGGAAGATTCGCATTAAGGAGTTATTCAAATTAGGAATTAATAACGTTGGGAGCTTATTATGAAAAGAGAATTTTAATGTTGAAAATGGCTATAAACTATAAGGATACCGTATTATTGCCGATCGCAAGTCGTACGCAACTTAACATGAAGGTAATAGGTAAAAGATAAATTGATTAGGTACATGAAATGAACCACATACCTACGAAAAATTTAAATACAAAAATTTAGAATGGAGCTTATTCTTCAGCTAAGAAGAGCTAAACTGCAATTTGAATTTATAAAGTTAAAACGAAATGGCAATCTCGCCAGTTTTTTGTTCACATGAACTACTGAAATTGTAGCTCAGCAAATTTGTCTAGACTCTAGAGACTCTACTCTATCTACTCGCTCGCAGATCGACTCAAATCCTGATTTGACCTGAAGCTACCATCTAGCAGAAAATTACTCGCCATTGCGACCGCCGCGCGATATGACGGCTCATTCGCAAAAGGTGCCGATTGGCCCCAAAAACAGTATTCAGCATGTTTCTAACTTTGGTCAAGGGTTTGCTGATGATGATACATTTATAGATTCGGAGCTAACTCCGTCCGTTCTCTAGCCGTCATTGAACACACATCTTCATGGACAAGCCATTGTCTACAATCTAACCTTACTAATTCCGAAAGTTGCTCTTTGTTCATGTATCTACTAGGATTTAAATAGCCATTGAGATTAGAGCTCAATGAAATAAGACTAAGTCTAAGACTCTAAGCTAGAATTTACGTGGTGAAAGGTTTCACAACTATTAATAATATCTAGTTGAGAAGAGGCCAGGGTAGGCAATTTGAAATGTCGTCCTATTAAATCTGGATAACACCCCACGCTAGGTAAAAAGATTGTTGGTCACACAATGTTGTTATAAAAAAATAGGTAGGTAGGTATATAGTTTTTTACTTTATCCTTAGGTAACACCACTAGGCAAAAAGGGGTAAGTACCTACCTAATTTATATTTCTTGCAAGACAGCGCATAGCTAAAGAAGTAAAGTAGGTATGTTTTTGAATTCTATTATAATTCGATGACAATATTTTTTGAAAAGAACAGCATTTATTTGGTAAATTGAGTTCCAATTTCTCGTAAGTCTCAATATGCGTGACGTGATGTATCGAAATAGTAAATCGAATGCTCTTGTCAATTCGAAATAACTGTACCTCCATTGACTACAATCTTATTTAGGTAAATAGATAATTATGTCTATTCTAAGTTGTCTTTAGAAGCTGACAATGACACGAAGTATCGAAATTTCGACACCGAAAATAACTGGTTATTGGTTTTAAAAATTTAAAAGAGAGGAATGCCTAAAGGTCCGATGTTTGGTCACGCAATGAATTTTGAGTTTTATAATTGTTACGCACGTAGGCATTATGTATCATCAACATAACGTGTTCAACATAATATAAATTCTATATTCAGATATGATGATTATGAGTTGGCAAAGGAGTTTGGTGGTCACCTAATGGTAATCCACCACCGCCGCCCATGAACATCTACAACGCCAGAAGTGTCGCCGGTACATTGCCGACCTTTAGAGTGATAAATTACCACTAGGTTATCACTATCAGTGCTATTATCACTGATAATAGCACTAATATGACCGTCGACTGACAAGTCAGAGGTCTGTCAAGCTTCGACTGACGGATCCCATGTTTGTTCGTTTTATTCGATTGTTTTTTTCCAAAGATTTGAAACGAGATAAACAAGAGCACTATGTACAATTATTAAACAGTAGTAATTTGGTGGTTAGGTTTGCATTTTAGGGTCCTCGTTATTAGGTACGTTTCATCCCGAACTATCGACATTCGATTTTGGGAGTACCACCCTTGGCTCTGTCATGTAGGTAGTTTCCATAACGACCCTGAGGTGTCATACATTTTGGCGATTTTATCGGTGTATACCGTTTTCGTATAGGGTAACACACACCCATAAAGGTTGGTTTCCTATCAATATTGGTATTAACCAATAATAATATTGGTATTAACCAATATTGATAGGAAACCAACCTTCATGGGATAAGCAGTATCTACCTGCCTATACCTACCTATGCAAAATTCTACTTAGATACCTACTCACATTTAAAAAATCTAAGTAAGTAGGTATAAAATATGAAACAACATTTTGCGAATAAAAATAAATGCTAACCATAATTATTAACATTATTTAGGGTCTTGGCTACAATTAACATTTTATATGCTACATACATATTTTAGAAAATACACCCAATAGGTATGAGCATTGAGTTTTTGATTGAGTATAATTGCTGCTAAAAAACAAAAATATATTGATGTAATTAGATTAATTTTAATGTAGTTTTAATTTAATTTAATTTTTAAATGTATAATTATTAATTGTTAATTCCTTATTATAGTAAAGAAAACCTTAGATCAGAGAAATTTATAGAAACATTTACTATGCCCCAATCAGGAAGCAGTTAGCTGTGATTTATCAACTACTTTATCTGTGCAATAATTTATCTATGAATGTGAATACAGACGGCATATGTAATTAATGCAAATTAAATTATGGGCACAAAGCATAATTACACAGTGTCAAAGATGAATTAATCAGTCAAGAATAACTCACAATGCTTGAAATGTTAATTGTGTACAAGTCTTAGATAATTTGTAAGATATTATTTTGAAATATTATTTCTTGTTAGATTTGTTAGTCCATTGTTTTTTTTCTGCTTTAATTTATTTAATAAATACTTTGTACATTTGTGTTCAAGCTTTTACAAAAACTGTAAGATAAAATAATAGTATGATTTCATCAATTATTATTTGTGTCACATAAACTTCATTGCATATGACATACGTTTTTACAAGTTTATTTAAAGATCAATACAATATTACAACATTTATGTATTTTCAATGTATTTTTTGATAAATACCTATGTCCTGACTCAAAATTACATTATTTTTTTATTATGTTGGGAAATCTTACCTTACAAATAACTGTTCTTGATTGTTCACTCTCCATGATACTACCGTAGCACCTAAAACAAAAAAAAACTGTATAACACAAATATTACTAAAGTTTAGACAATACCTATTTGAACTTTTATAAATTATAATCTAATACCTAGTGTATTTTCTAAGGTCCTGTACTATGCTGTTAATATATCAAAAATATATTTGTACTATTTATTATTATATAAACATAAAAATCATTACAATCATTTTGAAGGTATCACAAGAACATCTCATTTCTTGTATTAGCCAAAATATTGCTAGAGTATGACTTATGATTATTTTTTGTGAGTACATCAAATACCAACCTACAATTTAAAAGCAAGTATCTACAATTTACTTCCTACAATCCAATAGCCAAGGTCAGAGCCGCCGCAGACAACTTATTCTATTCAATATAAAAAAAACTAGTTACCTATCAACTAACACCACTAACTACATCGCGTACTCTGCTCGACCGTTTGGGTTTACTTTATCCTATACTAAACCCATTATTATTTAATACAAATATAAAATTATAAACACTATTTTTTTTTCAAGTTACGCGCGTCCAATTTCAAAAATAAATAAAGAAGTTAAGGTTAGGCGGCATCTATAAAATTCTCTGATAATTAATGGAATTATGAAGATTTGATATTAGTACATAAGAATACACTTAATAAATAATTAAAAGCTCTACTTACCGAAAAGGTTTACGGTACAAGTTGTATTGTTGCCTCTGTCGAGAACGACAACACTCGTCGCTGCCATTTTCCGTTTGACAGCGAAGCCAACTGACAAAAAGCGATGATATTGGTGTTACCACTACAGAGATTTACAATACTACTATTGATTAATTAAACTACTATTTTTTTCCATTTGAATGTACAGTTAGTACTGAGGCGCCACAGAGATCTAAATGTCTGTAAAATTTACTGTGGACCTGTAGCCCGAGGGTGGTATTTGTATTAAAATGTATGAAAATACGTGGGATGTTTATTTGATCGAGGTCTTTATTTGATCCCAATATATTTCTAGGACACACTAGACTTTTCAAAGTAAAATTATCCCGCAACTAACTTCACAGGCGCGTAATTTACTTGCGTACAGCGTGCGCCTGAATTTGACGCCCATATCGCATACGCATCAAGTGGCAAAAGGGGGAGAGGGAATAATGTATTGTATAATGTGATGAAGCTCAAACAGCACTCTTTTACAAGTTATTGTATTGTTTTTTACATTTCTTCCAAATTCGTTGAAATTTTTGATACATTCCCTGTATATGTATAGTTTATGTAAGTACTGTAGTAGTTACCTACTTTTAAAATAAAAAAATGAAAATGTTAGATCCTTTTGAGCTTTTGGGTTCCTCTTTTGCTGGGGCCCCTGACATTTTGCCTATCCTGCCATCCTATTGTTATACCACCGATTGATTAGCACGCTCCACATAATGTCAGTGGCGTAAAAAATATGTTATATTTATAAATTTATTTTATTTTTATTTGTGAAAAAAATTATTTGGGGGACCTTTTCTTTCTTTATTGATTTAGGGGTTTTTTTCCATAATGAAAATACACGTCAGGGGCCCCTGTAGCCCGGGGGGCCTGTATAGTTGATACGGCTGATACGGCGGTAGCTACGCACCTGCATACTGCAAACATTATTATTTTATCTGCGATAATGCTTTTATCTTATTGTGATTGAGAGAATCATTAATAATCTACTACGAAATAGCAATCATTATTAGTCTGGTATCCCGATGGAGTAGAAATTTGACATCAAATCTTTTTGCCAATATAAAAAATAAAACATGAAAAAAAATATGTCTTAAAAAATTAAAACAGAAAATGATTGGCGTTATTTAATTTATACTTTAAAAATATTTCATGTTCAACTTTTCAGATGAAACGAAAGTTTATTTCAGAACGTAATTAAAACAGACCAATCAGAATCGGCCAACGCTGTGCCGGCAAGTGTCATCATCGGCATCATACGTGTATTTTTCCGGTCCTTGTCCTCTTGCATACTTTTCTCAGCTCGATTTGGACGGCGAAGAATCGCGCACGGTTTTACGAAAGTGGCGTTATAAATTGAAAAATGTTGGGATCACTGAAAATTGTATTATTATTAGGTGTAATTTATATATGTAGAGCCGCTGAAGAAGATGTATTGGACCTTACAGATTCAGATTTTTCATCGGTTTTAAGCCAACATGATACCGCTCTAGTCATGTTTTACGCACCATGGTGAGTAATTAATGTTTTATCGTAAGTATAAACTTATGAATGGCGTTTAATGAGCTGGTTGTTTGATTTGCGTGTGTAATTGTTGCTTAGGTGCGGTCATTGTAAAAGACTGAAGCCGGAGTACGCGGTGGCGGCCGGCGTGCTGAAGAACGATGACCCTCCTGTCGCGATGGTGAAGGTGGACTGTACCGAAGGAGGCAAGAGCACGTGCGAGCAGTTCTCAGTCTCAGGATATCCCACACTGAAGATCTTCAGAAAGGGAGAAGTTTCTCAGGAGTACAATGGCCCCAGGGAATCAAGTAAGTTCTAGAACAATTCTATTTTATAGATAAGAATTTTACCTTTATAATAATTATAAATTATATTATTTATTTAATAATTTAACTTGATTGTAGGGTAGTTTTTAATTTTAAACAGGGTTATTGTTGGTGAAAGTATACTTAACTTTAGTGGCTTTCCAAACCTATGACAATGGCTGAATTATCACTTCAACATCTTATTATTTTATTTTAATACCCATATTAGATAATAAAATTGTACCCACATTAACATTTAACCCTTGAACAATCGTTTACATCTTGGCAACTTGTAACTTGGTTTTCCTATTGTGTCTTGTTTCTAACCCTTTCATGAGTTTAACAAGTTCTATATTCATCTATCCTTATACTAATTTTATTTTGGTTACCTAGACATAATGTTATCGGTTTCCATTTATCTCTGTTAGTCATCAGTATGATGCTTACTGCTTATGTGTAATAGAAGCAGTGATAGCCTAGTGGTATGACTATATGACCGTTGGACTGCCAAGTCAAAGGTCATAGGTTCTCAACCTAGGGACCACTGCTTTTCGGCCGGTCCTAAAACGGTGAAGGAAAACATTGTGAGAACACCAGCAAACCTTAGAGATTTTTTGACAGTGTAAAGCCATGTAAGAGTCCTTTAGGTGTATTAAACTCTGACACCAGGTTCATCAACCATAAGATGAAGAAAAAGACTGCTTATGTAAATGGATAATACTCTTACCACATGCTGCTTGCAGGATACTTTAGATAGAAAAGCTATTTGTATATATATTTGCTATATTTTAAAATTAAATAAACTTCTTCAATATAAACTACAAATTAGTAACAAGGGTTCACATTTAATTAGGTATTTAATATTCATAAAAAAACATGTTTCATGGCAGGAAAATGTGAATAGGATATAATAAAATCTAAAGAATATTTAAAATATATATTGAGATGTTGTCAACATTGATAAAAGCATTTTAATTTCCTGTAATATTGATAAGTCACATACTACAACTGCTTAACTAGTATGTCTATGAGTTTAGTGAGTTTTTCATTCAATAGATTGGAAAATATAGAATAGTGATTTTAAAAAAATTAAGAAAAAAACCTAAATTCTCATTTCTCGGTCTTTGAATCTGTACTTTAAGTAAGATTTACCTTTTATCTACCATTGCAATATTCATGTCTTTACCCTTTTATTTAGAGTTGATACAATATATTTTCTTCTTCCATTTATCTTTATTTTACCTGAAAACCATTTAATATATTCTGGGTGTGAGACTTAAACCTAGTAACAAGTGGGTTAAGATCTAACTCAAATAGGTTTGGTTTTTATGTTCATGAGCATATACATAGAAATATAGCTTTACACAGTAGGTGCCATGGTTCTCTTTAATTTGTCAAATTACCTAGCTACTGATAGCATTAGCAAATAGGATAGTCACATTTATGTGACATTCACAAGCATGAAAATACATGAAATATTTATGGGGCTCAATAATTGAAAATTGTTTTTCTCGAATTAAAGTGTGATAAAACGCCGCAGCTTGTGAGCTAAGATAAACAAACTTAGTAGGTGTTACATATGGACTTATAACATACCCGGTGAAACATGGGTGTACTTCATACGCTCAGCCTACTCCCCTAGAAAATACGGGCATGAGTCTATGTTATGTACTTTTTTTGTAAAAGATGTGTAAAACAATGAACTCTTCTACAGACGGAATTATCAAGTACATGCGTGCCCAAGTTGGACCAAGCTCCAAGGAACTCAAGACTGTTGCAGACTACGAAGCATTCATAAACAAGGATGAAGTGGTCGTCATTGGCTTCTTCGAGAAGGAGTCTGACCTCAAGGGTGACTTCCTGAAGACTGCTGACAAGCAGCGAGAAGAAGTTACCTTCGGACATTCTTCTGCCAGTGATGTCCTTGCCAAGGCTGCGTACAAGTAAGTTGACTGTGTACTTAATTGTTTGCAAGCAAGAAATTACTTGAACTTATGTTTGTATGACGTAATGGGAATGGTGGTTTGGCTGATAAGTGCTAAGTCAAAGGTCGTAGGTTCGTAACCTAGGCACGCACCACTGACATTTCAGATTCATGTACATTTTGGAAATTCATTATCACTTGCTAAACTGGTGGAGGAAAACATCGTGGGGAAATTGGACACCAGGTTCATCAACAATACAATGAAGAAGAATGGTAATGCATTTGGCGTCTTCCACAATATAAAAATAATGATAACAAGAATAAAAATATAAAACAGAGTGAACTGCTTCTATTGTGCTGTAGTCACTTTGACAAAGGTTTTCACTTGAAAATTATTATACAATATCCATAGTAAATTTTACACTAGATATAAATATAAAAATGCATTTGTTATCTAGCTATTTGTACCTTTTGATATAGTGATAAGTAGCACGCCATGATGTAACAATAGTAATTATGCGGCCTTTTCGTGACCGCATACTTTAGAACATGGCATGCCTATCGTTATTGGCACTAAAACTTCATGCCTACACAGAATTCCTACTCTTTAAAACTTGCTTAAACTTAACTTATGTAAAGTCAAGTTTTTGATAAGTTGTCGTTTTTGTGCTTTTGCTAAGTACGCAACTTAAACACTCAATAAGAAAAACATAGTTTGGAAACCTGGACTTATAGTCTGAAATCGCCAATACGCAGTAAGCTAGCATGGTGATTAAAGTTCGATCCTTCTATGTACAACAGGCCTTCACCTTGCAGTGAAACAGTTATAGGCTTATTTATTTATTAACCGACTCAAAAAAAGGAGGAGGTTATATAAATATTATTTAAAATGTGTCATGACAATTGAAAGAAAATTACCTCTCAATAAAGTGTCAAATAAATATTTATAAGCTAAATAAATTAACTACGAAAGTGACTTTCAGAATAATAACGCGATATTTAAACAAGTGTTTTTATTTAAATTAGACTCATGATATACCGTCTTTAAGTGCACAAGTGTACAAATAATGTTCGTATTATCAATTTACTGTGTTTTATGGAATTTATGTGACATTTTAACATTGATAACGATGCCGATATTGGCAGTTATCAACAGAAATGTCATTGAAAAGTTTTCTATTTAAATTTCCAATAAAATTTTACATGGGGCTACACAGAATATTTTTATTCAATTATTAGCTTCAGTTTCCAAAACATTTAATATCGTCTCATGATTATACTACGAAACAACAATCTAAATAAAATTGTCATACGAATTTTTATAGCGAAATAAATTAACGATACATTTGAATAACAGATAATTTGAAATGTTATTTACTTTGTAACCAATCTAAATTAATTAACATTTTTCTACTCAATTTCTTTCAGTTTTAACTAAAAATATTTAACTTAACTTTAAAAAGTATTATTTGCTTGTAACCAATATAAATTAATTAACATTTTTAATGTCAATTTGACTCGAAAACGGAAAAATATACTTAACTTAAAAATGTAGGTACTAATTCTTTGAGCTGTATATTTCCAGGGTCATTAATTTAAATGAAATTGTTTTCCTGGCACATTTGGGCTTATAAAGATACCTAGCTGTATACAGGAAGCTACTTAGAACAGGAAATAAAAATTGGACAGTACTTTTGCCCCACCCAATTGATATTTAAGTTAAACTATCCTGGGAACCTTTTAACTTAATTTATGGAACTGTAATGTAAAGCTACTTTTGTGATTACTAAGCTAACCACAGATCATCGCAAGTTTTTTGTATTTCACAGTTTACATACTAAACGTGTAGGGACCCGAATCTTTAATCAAAATATTGGGGTATTTTAGTTTAAAAATCATTTCTTTAGTTACAATTAGTTGAATGTAGAAAAAAAAGAAAAAATATATATGTATTTGTCTCTTGAGTTAAGAATTTAATATTAGACTAAACAAAACAAATTAAAGGGAAAAAATAAAAAAAACAGCGAACAAGTTTAAAAAACACTTTAGCTATACCTTCCCTGAGACGAATAATGGCCTCAACACTAACCATTTACAACAACGTGATTTTAAAAGTGGAATGCGTAGCTCAAATTCAATGTATTTTACGACGAAACAAACAAAATTGAATCAATTTTTTAAACATTTCCTACAAGAAGTTACCAAACCTTGCATTAAACACAGGATGTTTCTTTAATTTGTTAGTGATTTAAAAATAATTAATGGGTGTGAAACTGCGGAAAATTGCAACAACTGTGAAACCGTTGTAAATGATCCTCATCCGTGACACTGATACGATTGAGACGCGTTCGCACTATAATTTTCAATAAAAATACAACCTCAGTCGAGTGTATTTTTACCAGATTACAAAAAAGTTCGTTCATCTGTTATGTCATAATTTTGAAAATAAGGTGTAAATTGAGTGTTAGTACGTATGGCAACCCTAACAAGTAGCGATAACTAAATAGATATATTACTTCTTAAACGGCTAAATTAAGGAAGGTCTAGGTCAAAGTGATTATGATATTGTATAATTATTTAGCTTCTTTTTTTAAATAAAATCGTATGAATATTGCCGATAACGAACTCCTATTGGATGTGATGGTACTCGGGCGCCTTACTTGTCTGGCTCGTTTGATTAGCTGTTCGAGTCTTATGTAAAATGTTATTCAACACATACGTGTATTTTAATAATTGGCTCTACAAAACAGGTTTACTTAATACCAACATAATTTACATTTCACACGTCTGTCATGTTCAAAATAATATTTCTCGTTTATTCATCTGAATACGAAACAAAAAAACACATAGTTAATGAATATTATTAAATATTTTATTATTTTGTGGAAATTCTAATTTAAAAAGCACCGAATACTATTTTTGATTTCATATCCGCGGATGGTCGTTGAACACACGGCTACATGTTACCAGTATGAACTGACCTCGCATTGTATAGGCTCTTCGTACGACAAGATGTCAGCTTATACTGAAAACGTATAGCTTGATGTGTACCTTGTTAGTGTTGCCACTTGCCAGATCCGTTTTTCCAATATCATAATTTCATTTTTTTTATAAGCTGGCTGGCGGGCTGGTACGAAAAAATCGGTACGCAGGAAAAATAAATAGTCCTTTTATTTAAAATCACAGAGCCTAATCTCACTTAGCAATTAGGGTTGGATATTTTTTTTAAATTAGGTAACGCCAAATAAACTGCTTACACAAAAAGCAAGAATTTGGACGTCCCGCACAGGGTGCTGGCGGGACGGGCCCTGAGAGGGCTAAAAGTGGGACATCCCGCCAAAAGCGGGACATAACACTACTTGTACCTATATATTTCTAATTTAAAAATATAATCGGCCGATATTATGAATTCTATGTACTTATATCCGAGAATGTGCAGTCGATTATATTGTAGTATCGAGTAGCTATACCAAAGTACTAACCCATGTAGCTGTTATAGAACTATGTTTGCTTGAGAACTCAATAACTGTGACCATAGTTAACGATTCTCCACGTTTCACGTTAATTTGGAACCGTTAATAAGCTATATGACCTTTATGCATTACACAAGTGTAAAATGTAGCTATTTGATCGGTGTGACGTGACGGTGTCTCGTATTCAACTGTAATAACATTATCATCGCCCTGAGGCTTTATAGGCTACACATTTTCTATGAGCATTTACATTCAGGACGATAATTCAAATGTTCTTGACATTACGGTGATTTCTACGCACACTTAAAACCGTAACATAAGCATTTAAAAGTCTACCATCAATCGGAAAAATTGTGGAACTTTTACAATGTACAAAAAAGCTGTGAAAGCCTAGCTGTGTGTTGCCAAGTGCTCTAAATCGCAGGTTCACTTCAATGCATGCACCTCTGACATTCCAATTCATGTTCATATTACAAATTAATAATCATTTCTAAAATGGTGGGGGAAAACATCGTTTGGAAACCAGCACTTCTGATTGACTCTCATCAAAATACCAGCGCTGCAGCATTTAATATTCTTGCTGCAGCATAATGCTGAGATGGGTACCTTCTTTGGCCTCGTACAGGTACCATGGTTCTGTATTCTCATGTATTTACATGTGCGAGTCTCTAATAAACAGTTTTCTATATTAATTTTTCAACTGTGTGTAAAACTATGTCAGAGGCCTACGCAGTTTAAACTTTAATATCAGGATTTAAATCAATCTTACGATATTATTAGAGATCTACAAACCTTCTATTAACACTAAAGTACCTAATACATTGTCAACAGGAACGACGTGGTATTGTTCCGTCCCAAACGCCTGCAGAACAAGTTTGAAGAGTCGACGGTGGTGTACAAGGGCGACGCTGAGACATACTCGCTCAAGGCCTTCATCAAGGAGAACTAGTAAGTTTACATATTTAATAAGCTAACATGTGCTAAAACATGTAAAAATTTCACAAAAAATAGTAAGTTTACATTACAATATTGTTCCGGAAATAAGCTACTTGGGCTCGATCAACCATATTGATATTATGTGACTTATACAGGGTAATTAAATTTGCATTATTTATACTTACATTATTGACAACTAGCTTTTGTCGCTTTGTGTGATTCGCTCCCGTTAATTTAGAATTTAAATTCTTAATCATAATTCGAAAAACTCGTGGCGCCATCTATTATCATAAGAACATTATTGTTATTTTCCTCGGGAAGAGTACTTTTTTTCCATTTCCATTTTTTAATTTACCTAATAGAGCCAATCCGTAGATTGTGAAAGTGGGCCTTGAAAACATTGTTAAGTACTTTGATTTTATGCAAAGGCCCTTCTCTAAGGTGTATTGCCAAAATTAACGCGATAATTATGCTCCTGTTTTAAACGCTATTTTGTGCAACAGAGATAGCAAGATAATTATCGCCTTAATCTACGCGTTAGGACATAGATGGAGCAGTATCATTAGATTAAGAGATAACACCAATTCTAATTAATAATTACATTGATGGCGGACGTTGGATTTGACAGACAAATGCAAAAGATAAGGACCAGACTATAATTACTCAAAATGAGATGTTTACATTCCAATAATTCTGGAATAATATTTTAAAATTAAATTGACAACATTATAACTGCGCAGGTGATCAGCAAACCACTTATAAATTTACATTATTAACTTCAAATTGCATAAACCTCATGGCAACATAAAGCGCACCTTTTAGCCTGAAGGGTTTATTAGACACCTGCAATGTTTACATTTTTTTACTTTTTATACATGTAAATTAAAAATAAAATAATATTCAAGGTAGGTAAATTAAATATAAAAAAATATTATATTAATGTGTACTTAAATTTGTGATAAAAAAAATTAAAACATGCATTTTTCTGTTAAGCCTCACAAACTAAACACAATAGCAAAATCTGTAGTAAAATGTATTGTTGCCGCCAGAGTCTACTTCGCCTGTAATAGTTTAAATTTTAAATAGCAAACCGTTTTACAAATATTATGGGTTAGATATTTCTAGGGTTAGTTAGGATGAGTTTGTGACTAAAATGTCGTTGATCGTTTAAGTTTAAAATGTCCGGCTTTTTATCAGGAATTCGAAATTCAAATTTCGAAGTTGTTCCCCTAGATAGGAAATGGTCGGCGGGCGTTACGTGTCTCACAAATATTTCATTGGCCACTGACTATGTAAGCCAGTGAAACGTTTAGTGTGAACATGCTGTAACTCTTCAATACCTACAATAGCAAGAGTAACTCCTAATGTAAAAAAAGTTGTTATTAATTTATAAAAGTATGTTTTTAAGAAACAAAAAATATTCCCACACCGCGTCAGGAACTTTCACACGGCAGATAATACTGGTTTATATACTTAACGATGCCTATTATTATTATTATCAACAATAACTACAGAGCAAAGGATTCTTTCCACTAAAAGGCTTTGTAGCCACTAGGCAGCAGGAGTCAAGTTCGTCCTTCTATTTATGACTTGTCCTGCCACGCCACGATTCCTGTTTCTAATGTGTTCAAAGTGTGTTCCAAAACCTAGTTGTTTTGACCCACCACTCGTCCGACATAATATCACATAATTATATCGTTCTAAATCACTATCTCACTCGCACTGCTACTACATGTACTTATTAATTATGAAAAACATTAACACAACATTTCAAAGTTTTAAAAAATCAGTTTTAGTTTGCTTCAAATGTATTTTTGTTTAGGTTAGGTTTAGGTTTGTTTTTCTCGATTTCTAATCAAATATTAATTTGACAGCAACGGTCTGGTCGGCATCCGTCAGAAGGACAACATTCGCGACTTCACCGACCCCTTGGTCGTCGCCTACTACAAAGTGGACTACGTCAAGAACCCCAAGGGCACCAACTACTGGAGGAACCGCGTGCTTAAGGCAAGTCAATATCATTAGTCGCTTCTAGTTTCTTGACAAAAAGCTATAAAGCTCTCAATACTCCCAATACCAGGGACGATCCATGACTGTACTATCGCGGACACGAATGATGCACCACTTTGCCATCAAAATGCTTTGAACGATGCAACGTGTGTAGGGGCGGGGCTAGCGCTACGTTCGGACGCCGGGTGCAAGCGATTCTAACCTTAAGAGTGGTGCACCGGCTTTGTCCACGATAGTACATATAAAACCTGTATCCCCAGATAACCCCTCGACCTTCAAAGGACCGGTTCTTATTCTTACGGAGTCCATTAATAAAAAGAGATTCATAATAAGAATAATTATTTAATAAGAAATGTGAAAAAAAAAATTAATATTTAATAAGCTAACATGGTGCTAAAACATTGTAAAAAAAATCACTAAAAATAAGGATAATTTTCAATCCTAGAACAAGCTCGGGATATACGCGGAAATGCACATAAGGCTCAATTCACATTGACAAAATGCAAATTTTGGACCTCATACATTGCATAAATTAAACTTAATATTGAAAATCCTTCCTTAGTGCACTAAATTTGGAATCTCTAGACCCACCGGTTTGGGATGTGCGTTGATATGTCAGTCAGTCAGTTTCTTCTTTTATATAATTAGATGACGTAGCACGCTCGAGGACACGCTACCCGTATTTTATTATCATTTGTATTTTACTTTATGGTGATATTGTTCATTATGCAGTGAACAAGGACAAAAAATTCGCGACGCCTCGCTTTCAGTGTAACTAAGAATGTGGCCCTTATACCTAGCAAAGTTTTAAAAATACAACTGACTTAAATCCTGCCTTAGATGGCGTGATTTCCTGGTTATCAGTTAATTTTTAATATTTTACATTGGCAAGAAAGAATAGGAGGTTATCTGTCAATCATCAAACTATCGGCAATGCTGATAAGTAGTAATCATAATGAATAGTAATCGTAATTATAATCAACAATGATTTTAAAAAAATAACGTGTTAAAACATTTTGCTTAGTTATTAGAGACCAGATTAAAAAACCTAATTACACTTTATCTTAATTTGATTTTCTGGTATAGGTATTTATTTGGATTCAGAAAGTAATGGGTAATAAAATTTAAAGAACCTTGACGATAAAAGTTTAATTCAAATATACCCTACATATTGCTGAAAACATTGTTTAATTTTAAAGTATTTTATTATCTACATTTTTTCTTACTTATCACGATTAATACCTTATCATCACTAAATCACGAAAAAGTGATAAAATTCCTCAATTTCCTAATCGAACAAGCGACCTTTGACTTAACAGACCGACAATCATACCACTAGATACGCTATCACTGCTTCGTTTTTAAGCTTAAAAATGCTTTTTTTTCCTTTTTAAGCTTAAAAATGTTTATTTTTAAGCTTAAAAGATTAGAAAGAGATTGAATATTCAAGAGATTGAATATTCAACATATAGTAGGCTATGCCGCGAGAAATCTATCATAATATGTATACAATTATGTGCTAGTTAAGCTAACCTATCAGGAAGGTGATGAGATAGGCCTTTAAATACCTTGTAAAAACATTACTCTTCAAACAGGTTGCCAAGGAGATGCCAGAGGTTACATTCGCAGTGAGCGACAAGGATGACTTCACTCACGAGCTGAACGAGTACGGCATCGACTACGCCAAGGGTGACAAGCCAGTCGTCGCCGGCCGTGATGCTGACGGCAACAAATTCGTGATGAGCTCCGAGTTCAGGTAAAAAAAAATCATTAATCTTTTTTTTCAAGAAAATGTTTTATATCTGCGCGATCAACGTGCAACAGTTTTCATTGTTGAGCGCCCCTGGCGTGATCTAGTACAAATTACAATAAATAGGCTGGAATCGTTTTTACGTGGTGCAGTACTGTTAAGATAGATAGATTATATCAGAAAAGTTGAAATTAGTAAGAAAAGCCTAAAGAAAACTTCACATTTTTTTACAGTAAGTAATTGTTTTTAGGATTAAGATAGCAATTGTATATTTTTTTAACTCATAACCACATAGATGGAAAGGCTAGGTCTCAAAGGCTCTATTCTAATACAGATTGGGTGCGAATTTGAAAACGAATTACTACTACTTTTATAAACTAGCTTCCCTGTGGTATGCTGATAAATTGTAGCCTTTGTGTTATTCTGATGTATAAGTTATATTACTATAAAGATTCATTAAAGTTCGTTTACTAGTTTTTGCGAAAAAGTGTAACAAACATTCATCCATAACTGCACAACTACTACTGAACGGATTTTGATGAAACATTACAGTAAACACAACACATAGGCTATAAGCACACGAGCGAAGCCGCGGGCGGAAGCTAGTCTATTATACGCATAACGAATATAACAATGAGTAGCATACAGCATAAAGATATTTGCAAACACCGAAATCCTTAAATTAATTAATTCGAATTTTGGATGTATGCCAACATGCCAACTTGAAAATAATCATGTTGTGTTTTCAAACTCATTCGACGTAAACATCTGATATTTTCATGGAGATTATAATACCATTGTTTATGGAACCGAATATTTTTATCGTCTCGTTATCGAATAGTTGTAAGTTTCTTACGATTGTTTCACGGAGCTGTTACTTTGTTTAAAGTTTAAGGCAGAGATGAATAACATTTTCAAATAGACGAAATTTAAAAAAACTAAAATTTAGAAAAACCTTTTTATCTTATTTCTACTTACCGTTAATACGTCATGGGAATCACAAAGTTACGGCGTAAAATCTGTTAAACCTTTAAACACCGATAAATGAGACACAAAAGGAAATCAATTATTACTCGACGCCGGCATCCTCACGGGAGTCAAAGATTTAAGTGTATCATATGCATTAGTAAAAGGTGCATTGCGTGGGCAGTCGCTTAAAGGTATGCGCTCCAATAGTTCCCCATCCCTGCTTTTACAAGCAAGTACTAGTAATGATAAGCGCGATCGTTCAATTTAACTCTTCATAAACTCATTTAGCTGTTTATATTGAATTTAAATACAATGCTGTCACAGGAAATTAATTAAATGCCTTATGTATTGTTTAAATTATACACTTTATTATCTTGGACTGGTTTTATGATAAAACATACAATTCGTTTCATTCGTGTGAATAATATTAATTATAAAAAAATGTTTAAGCCCAAACTACTCCAAAACCGATAGTAATTTTAAGTTGACAAAATATGTAACCACCATCTAGTTGGCAGATCAATGATCCCATAATGATTGATAATTGATTCTAATGCTTTTCGAGTTTATCGGGCCTTATGCAAGTCGACCGTAAGCCCGTAACTATACAGACTTTCAAAAATAAGATTTTCAATTCGATGCGTATTTTTAAAAGCTTATATTTAACTTGCAATGTATGTATTTAAGTACCTATGTATGTATGTGTGTGTTCGGGTCAAACGGGTGATCAAATGATACACTTTTAAGTTATTTTAGGACACACATTGCCTGCTCCGTACCTCAGAAAGCACGTTAAGCCGTTGGCCCCGGCTGTCATAAAGATCTTTGACAGTCTATAAGTCAGTCAGTCACTACCCTCATAAAATCGGTTGCGGGGGTCAGATAGGCAGTCTCCGTAGAAAACTTATATTCAGCTGCATCAGGTTAGATTAAAAGCCAATCCCAACAAAGTTTGGGAATAATAAGGCTAGAAGGATTGATCTGACAATGATGTTCGGATGTAAGGAACGGAACTTCTCGTCAGACGATAGCAAACCTTTCGTAATAACAGACTAATGTCACTTTTTTTGTACGTGTTGCTAATAACAGACTTCCCAAATAGAGGGGAGCCCTCCCCGTTTTAAATATAGTATTGTTACTATGTAGTCTATAAATTATTGTTTCTATTATTCTGAATTACTTTACCACTTCTTTTCTCTTCCAGCATTGAAAACCTGTTGGCCTTCTCCAAGGACCTTCTCGACGGTAAACTAGAGCCTTTCATCAAATCCGAAGCCGTGCCCGAAAGTAACGACGGCCCAGTCAAGGTTGCCGTGGGCAAGAACTTCAAGGAGCTTGTGACTGACAGCGGCAGGGACGCCCTCATTGAATTCTACGCGCCCTGGTGCGGACATTGCCAGAAACTGGCTCCAGTTTGGGAAGAACTTGGTGACAAGGTACAGCAGATGTTACATTAGTTTTGTTTTGGCAATTAGGAATTTAAATTACTAGTTGAATCAATAATGAATCAGGTATAACAGTATACCAATTGGTATAATAGTAGTTAGGATATGACGGTAAGTGCAAACTTACTGTCAGGCTTAAGCTGGCCTGAATTTAGTCACGAACGGCGTCGCAGTACACATTTTATGGACTAAGTGGTGACAAGAGGTGGGGGGGGGGGGCTAATAATTGAGCTAGTGAGGAGGATGATCCCAATACTCATATTGTGCGGCGAACAGTCAGAGACCCGGAATAAGTTTGTGATTACTGTAAAGTATTGTTAATCAGCTTTATTTACAATTCTCAGTAGTACTATTCCATAAAATTTAAAATCAATGTAATTAAAATCAAAACTCTGCTCCACTACGCCACTTTTCTTTGAAAAAAAAGGGTTCGGTTCGATTATGGCTTGGTAGCGCAGTAGAACAGGATTTTTAATTTTCTGGTCAGGCTTTAATATATGATAACTTGTTTACATTTGTATTAATTGGATTGAAACAGAATAACAAATACCAGAGTGTTCCTTGATAAACCACCTGGAATAGAAAAACTGTTTTGACAATTCATTCATAATCTCAATCATGAAAGAAGTCATGGTGATGACCTATCTATAAAAAAATGGTTGTAAAGAAAGGAGTATTAAAATTGGTCTTGTAGTGACGAGATTACTTAAGAGCAATCTCAATCGGTTGAGCCACAACCATCAAACAAGAACTGTGTTAAATATTTTTTATTTTAACTAAAATACTCATAGACACCCCTGTTGTCGAAAATTGACTTTTCAAAGTAACTGGTCATATGACTTGATGTGACTCACTTTTGTATGAGAAGTTAAATTGCTCAATTGTTGAGGGAAAGTTATTAAATTTCATGAACCTTGTTACCTCTTAAAATTTGGTAGGACTATATAACAACAGGGTCTTATCCTAATAAATTTGCTTCAACAGCTGAAGAACGAGGAGATCGACATTGTGAAGATTGACGCCACCACTAACGACTGGCCGAAGTCCCAGTACGACGTATCCGGTTTCCCCACCATCTACTGGAAACCCAGTGACAACACCAAGAAACCAGTCAGATACAATGTAAGTGACTGATCAATATCCCTTTGAACTGTTGCGAAAAGTGCTTTACCGCCCGGATGCAAAGTTTTCTACTTTTCGTCAGTTTTTATTAAGAGTTTCAGAGCTTTTGAAAATGTTCCAGTTGCAAACTCTGCAGTTAAATGTGTATTGATTCTAAGTAGGCCAAAACCTATTAAGCCAATATTGAAGCCAAGTTTTAAATACTGAAAGAAGGTGTACTAAAATCTGAACATGTTTTTCAGGGTGGTCGCGCTCTTGAGGACTTCGTCAAGTACGTGTCGGAGCAGGCCTCCAGCGAGCTCAAGGGTTGGGACAGAAAGGGCAATCCCAAGAAGGAGGAGCTCTAAGACTTTGTGATGTGAAACTTTCCATGAAAGATCTGTGTGCGAGTGGAGCGTGCGAGTGTGTGAACGTATTATAAACCACTAACATGTCAACTTGCCGTTATATTCCGTTCAGTTGTGTTACGACAGTGTCATGTTGGTTTTATAAATCTATTTTAGATTGATCTAAATACAGTAATTTTGAATGCATTTCTTTATATAGTGTCGGTGGAATAACAAATAAATTAGGTTGTATTTATAATTTTTGGTTTTATTTCTACATCAAAAAATGCACCTCTTTTTCCCATAGTTTTCTATGACGTGTTGAAAACTACTAAACAGTATTATACTGTCTCACTGCTAGGCAAAACAAAATATTGACAAATCAATATGTAACAAGTTTTGTTCAATATAGGATAGCTATCTGAAGAAAGGGCGCTGTCCCAAAAGGCTCAGTACTTGGCCCACTGATCTACTTCCTTTTATATACCTGGAGTATACAATAAAGCTTACAAGCGGCAATTGGTTAAAATTACAAACAGCTTTATAAAGTTGACTTGCTCCTCAAGGAAAGGAAATATAAACATAAATAAAACAAAGAGGCACATTATACTATATATTCTCTTCCCTCCACCTCTCTATCCACTCCACAATGGCTTCCACATTATTCTGCAACTGTTGCTCTGTATCATTCTGCAGTGCTGTCACTATATCTTCTTTGTATGAACTCCGCGCCTCCTCCAGTAATGTCTCAAATATTTCACATTGTACATTGTCCTCTAGTTTCTTTCCTGTATAGCCTCTGGGAATAATAATAAATCATATTTAATTTTTTAAATACACAAAATAGGATTCTCTTGGAATAAATTACCCAGAGGACCCAACAGAAAAGTTCTAAATCTATATTTTCATATTTATAAAATAGAGATGCTAACTTCTTGTTTTGTTTGTTATTAATGATAGTAGCATCACATATAACGTCAGTACAATGAGTATTAGCTATTACCTCCACAGCTCAAATTACATAAGACTGAATCAACATTAGTGTGAAAATTGTATTCAGTTTCAGTGTTCATTTAAAATTCTTCCATAGAAATACGAAAATACATAACCAATTTAATTAGCACATTGCACCTCACACTACATAAATGCATGCACAACCAGTGCATTCAACAAACACACCTGGCAGTGAGTCGATCAAACAAGACTGTATTGTTGGTCCTGATCACAAACACTCCATCAAACCATCTCTCCGGGAAGAATTCACAGCCGTGGTAGTCCACAATGTTGCCACCTTTTGCCATCATACCTTCCATGATGTCCAGTAACTGTTATAATAAAATCGTTTTTTTTAAATTTCACATCTTTTAAATACATATTTACACCAATAAGTTGTGATTAGTGGACCGATTTAAGTACTCCTTTGTTTTTAAGGATCTTGTCTATTGAACAAACAATGTAAAAAAAAAAACGTATTTCCAGCCATCCTAATAAATAAAAACTTGAAACAAAATATAAGACTAAGTGGGATCCAGCAGAGGGGCCTTGGGACCTACTTCAAAATCCTTCTCATGGTGCATGTTATGTAACAATGAATTACCTTTTGTGTCTCATTTCTCGAACTATAGGTAATCAAAACTTTGCAGACTATGAAACAATAAATATTTTACCTTGTCTTCATTCAAGAATGGGCACTGATACTCAGGATCATATTCGTCTAAACAACTGTATTCCTCAGCTAACTTTGACACTTCCCGCCAAGAAAACTTGGTTTTATCTGCCAGTAATCGAGAAATTGTGGATTTGCCGACACCTGGCGTACCTACACATTGGAAACATTGAATTAAAACCTTATTATGTAGTCATATCTTTCACGACTGTTTGCGTCCCACAAACTTTGGATAACTTTAGAAAGAAAATCTTAACTTGACCGCATGTTACTGCAATTATTTAAAAAATTACGTACACGTGGAAAACAACCAGTGAAGCAGTTTTTTTTAGCTATACGTTACTTACCTGTTATTAGTATATTAGGTATCATTCTTCTTTGACTAGTCATCGCCATAATCTCTTCTGATAACCGTTAGTTTAGTTATGTATGTTCGACTGTGTATTTCTTTAAAAATTCATGAATTTCGCAAATGTTTATTTACATTTTCACGCATTCATGCTTTTGTGATGTGACACTGACAGGCGTGACAGCTGACACTCTGACCAGTGTTGCCAACTTGTTATTTGAAAAGATTTTTTTTTCTTTTTTTTATTATTGTATCTTTTTTTTACAATTTTTATTCATTATGATGTAACGTAGAAAAAAAAGAATGCATCGTTTCATACGCTATATTTCAGCGTATTCTTTAATAAAAACGAGTTGATAATCTGATCCAAAACTGTTGAATTATCTAAAGTAAAAGATTAAGTTAAGGAGAAAAAATGATTCACGCAATCGGTGGAAGAGAGCTAGATTGCTTAAATCGTCAAACATGGAGCTAACCTACACAAAAAAGTGCTAGTGCTAGATCTAGCCCTAAAAGGGTGACAACACTGACTCTGACTGATAAAAATGAAAAGGTGTTAATAAACTAATGTAAAAAATAATGTTTTTCTGCGATAATAAATAGATATGAGAAAAATGGATTAATAAGAGATTATTTCTCCTCAATGTCGATCTCGCACAGAGTCGCAGTTTTAAAAGAGAATCATTAGAATAAAACTATTTGATGACAAAAAATTCGTCAATAAAAATATTGATTTGTAGAAATGCGCTAATGGCGCCCTCAATTTTTCCAGACTCTTTTTTGTCAAACTGCAATCTTACAAATTCATAGTAGTTTAAAATCTGAAATCTGGGCGGTTTAAACTCTGCTTCATCAACCATACGATAAGAAGAAGATAGTAATTAAAAATATTTTTTAATTGATTAAATCTTATATTTAAATCTTATTATTTGTCTAACTTTCACAGTCAAAGTAAACATTAAGTTCTGTAAGGTTCAAATGAACACTTTACGATAACCCCCAGGTGGGCGAAATAAAAATTGCCTGTTATTTGGAGACTTGGGTTGAGGATTAGTTATGGTAGACATTTTATATTGACTGGTTATGGTTGTTTTGAGCAATCTCAAAGTGAGCAGTGAAAAGTATCAAGAGAAGGAGGAGGAAGGCTTCGGCATGTATTATGAATTATGATCTTGGAAGATTGTGTTGAAGACTTCAACGTCACTCAATAGTAGCGTAAAAGAATTTTGTAGTAAAATCATGGTTACTGTTGTTACAAGTCAGTCTATATCATCTCACTGCTGGGCAAAGGCCTGATTGCCATTTATTTTTATGTCCAGATTTTTTTTGGGCTCTTTTGGCAACCTCAACTGGGCAACTGCCCCTGCAAAAACCAAGTTGGCAACACTGGTATGATGTGATGTAGCGCCGCCGCGCGCCGCGGTGAGTCGTTGTCGAATTTTTGACAAACGAAACGCATCCGTTTTTCCGACGATGAAAACAGTTATAGAAAACGGTTGTCGTTGCAACTGGTATCAAGACGTAATAAAATAAACACTGCAACTGTTTTAAGAACGAATCTGGATTTCTTCGTTGAGCGACGTAACGAGTAAAGAGGTGCGCACCTCTTCGCGCGCACTGCAGTTGTTTAATCAATCGCATGCGGCTAAAAAAAAAGTGTGATTTGCCACAAATTGGTTGTGGTGCGGCGCCGCACGATTTTTTTTGCATGGGGTCAAACCTCGCGCAGTGCGGCAGAAAACCTTAAGTTTAGTTTTCTTTGTAAGAACTGATACATAAAACGAACGCGGACCTAGGACGACGCGCCGTCCGTCCTTAGTTTTCTTCGTAACGACGCGCGACGACGCGACGAGAGTAAATTTAGATTTCATTGTAAGAACTGTTTACTGTTTTGTAAACGAACGCGGAACGAGGACGACGCTCCGTCCTTCGTTTTCTTCTTCGTCGGCGTCGCGACGAGAGTGATAGTTGAGTCAAAGCGTTCTCAACTGTATTTTCATAGCCGTACGCTTTACGTATTTCGAAGATTGGTTTGTGCAACGACATCTGTTTCGACCTAGAACGAAAAACGGCCCATCGATGCAGAACATAAAAGTATAAAACAGTCTTTGGAAACAGTTCATACTTTATCTTAGGTTCGTCGGCGCAACGCCCACCACTAATGTGATGTGACGTAACAGCTAGCTTTCATAAATCCAACTAACCTAAAAATAACATCAAGAAAAAATCATGAAGACTTCTGGTTATTTATCTAGATCTGTTTGTTACTTGTATTATTAATAAAATATAATGCGCATTTATAGACCTAGAGGAATAACTAAAGGCCAAATTGTTTTAGCTACAATATTAGGCGTATTCAGTGGAGTTTACATCTGGAAACCCATGTTCGAAGATTTTTATAGGAAACAAAGAGATACAAAAGTAGTGTCCAGTCAAGAAGAATAATGGAGCCTTTAAAAAGATGGCTTGGTAGTTCCAGTCCGTTTATGAAGATGTTGATGGCAATATCTATAACCTCTGCAGTAGTAGTTGTACATAGGACAATGTATGCTCCTCATATGAAAAATAAGAAGTACAGGGAAGCAGAAGCATGGGCTAATATGATAATAGAACAAGAAGAATCTGGAGAAGATGGCCCTAATAATATAGTATATCAAAACTAATCTCTTAAAAACTGCTTAAATATATAAATAGGCCTTTTCGTAGAGTCAAGCATTATTGTTTGTAAATGTAAATACTATATAGTAAGTAGGTAGGTATTTATCTAAAATAAAATGTTATAATAACAATAATAAAATTGTTTTAATAACACAAACTCAAAAAGTGAGATTTAGTTTTGTAGTAGTTATTTTTTTTTATTTAATATTCACGACCCTGACCCAACAAATGAGGTCCTTTCACTTAGTAAAAAGCATCCATGTAACCTGCTGTATCCATATTGGTATCTAGAACTTTATTGTAATTTTCCTGAAAGTATATTGGCCTGCTATTATTGAGTCTGGCTTGGTGATATCGGAGGAAGAACATAATTTCATTTTTTGTGAAAAGTAATAAGCGTAAAAATTATAAGCAGAAATCAGCCAAATCGATCCAGCCTTACCCTTTTCTCAAACTTAATGCTCTTACCATAGGGCATAGAACAGCATTATATTTATGTTTGTATCAAAATTTTATCTCTTGGATCTAGAGATCCATTTTTTAAAAGTAGGTACCTACCAGTACCTACCTACATAG
Organism: Protodeltote pygarga; assembly: GCA_936450705.2. NCBI lineage: Eukaryota > Metazoa > Arthropoda > Insecta > Lepidoptera > Noctuidae > Protodeltote > Protodeltote pygarga. The sequence goes on along the minus strand of OW388249.2, from coordinate 3,288,278 downwards.
GTAGGTACATTATAATTATTACCTATGTACGGTCATCATTTCACAAATAATAATTTACAATTATTATTGTAAATTTAAATCTCGACGAATTTTTCGAATATCGATATATAACATAAACAAATCTTTTTTCTTTAGTCAATTTTTGTCAAAAAAAAAATTTTTTTGTCAGAAATCCTACCTATTACCTACCTACACCTACTTCGTAACCGAAACGAAAACATTTTTTTAGCTTAGTTTGCAATTTTTTTATCAAAGAAATTATCTCACGCCAAGACTCGATGTGGCGCACATGTTTTAGTTGCAATAGATTATGGGTATCATTCGTTGCAAATTTGCAATAGATTATAAAACTTAATTTCGACACAAAAAGTTTTACCAAACCGAGCAAGTACGAGTCGGGCTCGCACACGTCGGGTTCCGTATGATTTTATAATAAACTTTTAATTAATGAATAGAATTTTGTATGAATTTAAGAAGTAGGACCTAAGGCAATTATTCAAGTCTTTCTTACCGTTCCACATTTTTCAAAGTGTAAATATCTGAAACTGTTAAATTTTTCCCGAAAGTTTAGCGAGCTAGCTATCATTGAGAATTATTTTAAATTCGACCAGCAAATTTCGAATAGGTATAGAGTGCGCAAACAGGTGCGTGCGGTTCTCTCATAATTATTTATATTATAATAATTATAATATATCTACACAAACTACAACAACCTACAACCTACCTATTTTTTTTAAATCGTTTTATACGGAAACATAATTATGTACCTCTACCTACCTACGTCGCATTATCTCTTACTGTATCTAATAAAAGAGTGGATTACAAGTCTTCTTATCTTTAAAGAAAAATAAGAAAAAGCCCTAAAAAGTTATTGCTTGGCTTTTTCTTATTCTTGATACAAAATTAACGGTAGGTACGATCTCCGTTACCGTACCTAAATGCTAAAAGTGCTTGGCAAGATACAGGGGTGAATCATTAACAATGAAAGTATTTATTTATTACACACTATCAGAGTACTTACTTAATGTACTATGAGTAGTAAATAGGTAGGTATACCTATATAAGAAGTTTGTCTAGGTAGGTACCTGTATGTTTAACAATGTTATGCAAGAACATGGAAATAGAACCAGTGATTGTTGATAAATTTGCGATTATTGCACAATATTATCCCATTACAAGTAATTCTAGGTACCTACTTAATGAATTTCAAGTAATTTTATTTTATGTAACAATGCATTAATGACAATATTTAGGTACGAGTTAGTTTAGCCGTCTCGACAATAGGTATGTTCCAGTTCCATTTATGAAATTTTAATTAAATTACGAAATGAAAAAAATAATAAAGCAAATGTAATATTTCGACGGATTCTGGCGATCATTGCCCTAACTTTATTAGTAGGCACGTTTAAGTCAATGCTCAGCCACGTGACACCACGACAGCGAGACTTCACCGACAGGCGACACGTGTTTATGATTATACTCAACATTGCAATACTATTGCGCGAACTTTGAAACAATTCGAACAAAATACATCCATATAGGTTCAAATGATTTTATCACAAAAGTCATTCCAATACAATAACAAACACGATTTTGTATTATATAGATTTTGTCATGAAAACTTATGAATGAGACATCCAAATTATACATAATCATTACACATATCTTTGAATATGACGAATATTAGGACCATCTGACCTAGGAGGCTCCGTGACGCACACAAAGACATGACGTGACGTAGATATTGAGGTGAATCAACTCACCGTATGTAACGTAAGTAGTTCGGTAGACGTGTTCTATTTTATATAAAACTATTAAAAATCTAGGTAGTACCTACCGTTATTCTAATACGTAATGTAAAAGTTGAAATCATTGCACGTTGTACCTAACCTACGCAATCAAGCACATAACTGTACTACTTAAAAGCTAGAATATTTACGAATCTGCTAGGTAGGAAAATAGGTGTAGACAGAGTTTCATATTATTCCTGCAAAAGTGAAAGTACCTACCTAAATAAAAAATGTAACTGCACAGTCTACATAACTATGCAATCTAAATCCACGAAACACAAAAAATAAACAGTGCGGTGCGTAGGTACCTAATACCTATATCTCGTTGAACTAAGTACATGAAAAGTAAAATCAGTCTAATTTAGGTACCTATGTAGGTACATCAGTAGTTGCCCGTGGGCCCCTGGGGGTCTGCAGTATCATGTCTATTACTATGTGGGTAACTAGGTAATACCTAGTCAGAAATTTATTGCTGTTTTTCTTTATCATGGGGGTGCTTGATAGTTACGCTTGATTCCCTAGGGGATGGTGGCTGAAAAAGGCTAGGTATGTAACGTTTATAAACCTTTGACGACTTTTTCATTTTATTAAGTAGGTTAGGTGGGTAGGATATAAAACCAATACATTTTGTATGACAGACAGATCAACATGACGAAAACTAAAATGGTTCAGTTTTTGCCATTTGGCTCCGGAACCCTAAAAGTAAAAATACCTTGTGGTGGTTGTGGTACTTACATACTTCAATTCAATTAGATAAGTAGGAATAATTTATGTACCTCCTCATAAAAAAGATAAACAAATTGCCAGTAAGTACCTAGGTCCTTCCGCGTAGATTTTTTTGCGAACTGAAAACTTATAAAAAAAATTATATTTGGGGAATTTAATAGGGGTAAGCCTTGCAATAAAAGAGGTGGTGGGAACTAGTTAGATTGGGTTAGTGTAACTTTCTAGTTTAATATTTTTGTTCACTTGCTATGGGGCAATGATGGTGCCTCTATTAGACCTAATTACGGAGTCAAGGACTCGAGTTGCCTCAATTCCTGGAGTTTACAGGTATGATAGCGAGGAGAGGAGTTCCAGGAAAGAGTTGTTTGTAGGTAATTGTGTGCAGGTCTGTATCGTGTCCAGTGTCCATGCCATTTGAGTGGAAGTTCTCCAAAATATTTTAGGTACCTATATTAATTTTTATTCTAAAATATTACGTTGACTACATTTGACTATGAGCAAATATTACTTATGATGAGGTATGTAACTATGTACCTAGACGGTTCCTTTGAATTTTAACTTAGGTACCTATAATGGTTTTGAATCAATCTCCTTTCCATTACCTATGTGCAGAATGATAGGTGTAAAGTGTTGAGCGTATCTTAATAAAGGTGTAATAAGGTATTTTTTTAGCATAACCTCATAAATGCCGCTCATTGATTTCCATTGTGTCGCGTGGATCAACTTCCGGCATGCGCGAAATTAGTTTTCCGTGGCGACGTAGATGGGGTGGGGCTGCTTTCTATATTTTGGGTACCTACATCTAGATTTTGAGAGTATTTCAACGTATGGAACACATTTCGCGTTATAATTTTTATGCTTCCACAAAATTAATAGAGCTAGAAATGTCATTCACCTATTTCCTGCTGTCTGAAATAGTTTAGGTTCATTCACCTTTTGATTTTAAATCGTTTTTATTTGTTACGAGTTACGACTGTTATGAGGTATTTAGAGAATCTGGTTTTTACTTACCTCCTATTACCTACACCAGGGCTGTCCAAACTATACACCTTCGCGGGCTAATTAAATTTCATACAAAAGCTGGAGGGCCAAAAAAATATTTTCAGTTGCAAGACTGAAGATAAATAATTATACCAAGTATTGAGTACATGTTTTGACAACGAATAATATTATCTAAACTATTTGTGTCCAAAACCATTTTTAGATTAAAATGTGTTTCGCGGGCCGCATGAAAACAAGCCGCGGGCCGCATGCGGCCCGCGGGCCTTTGTTTGGACAGCCCTGACCTACACTATCAATTAAACATCAGGTCATCAATTACCTACTGTGAATACTAAAAATAACTATGAAATAAAGAATGCAGTGTGCCTGTTGCATTATTTATTAATTATAATAATTTTCAGAAAATAATGTTATTATTAAAATTTCATTCTAGTTAGGTGTTTATGTATAGGGGTATGTGTATTGGATTTTTGAAATAATAAATTATAAATGAATTTTACTGGAGGCTACCTTTATTCTATAAATTTACACATTAGTTTGCAGTTATAACAAAATAGTTCAGATATAACCTTATATAAATTATAAAATAATGTTACAGTATAAGCCTTGTAAAAAATATAGAAAAGGAATGAGTTTGTAGCCCTTCTTTCCTTCGGAACACCTTGCGGTGAATGAAGTATCGCAGTTGAATGAAAAATTGTGCTGTTAACAGCGCTAGCTACTTCTTGCCCTTAGTGGCCTTCTCAGCGGCTTTGGTCACCTTGCCACCACCAGCTTCCTTGAAGTTGACACCCTTGATGACACCAACAGCGACTGTCTGCCTCATGTCACGCACAGCAAAACGACCAAGGGGAGGGAATTCCTGGAAGGACTCAACGCACAGAGGCTTGGAGGGAACCAGGTTAACAATGGCAGCATCACCAGATTTGATGGATTTAGGGTTGTCTTCAGTGGATTTACCAGTACGACGGTCAACTTTTTCTTTAATTTCGGCGAATTTGCAGGCAATGTGAGCTGTGTGGCAATCCAATACAGGTGTGTATCCGTTTGAAATTTGACCAGGGTGGTTAAGCACAATGACTTGTGCTGTGAAGTCGGCTGCGCCTTTGGGTGGGTTGTTCTTGGAGTCGCCAGCGACGTAACCACGACGCAATTCCTTAACGGAAACGTTCTTTACGTTGAAACCAACATTGTCACCGGGAACGGCCTCTTGGAGAGCCTCGTGGTGCATCTCCACAGACTTAACTTCAGTAGTGATGTTGGCTGGGGCGAAGACGACAATGGTACCAGGCTTGAGGATACCAGTTTCAACTCTGCCTACGGGCACCGTACCAATACCACCGATTTTGTATACGTCCTGCAGGGGAAGACGCAGGGCCTTGTCTGTGGGGCGAGCAGGGGGCAGGATGGCGTCGAGAGCCTCAATGAGGCACTTGCCTTCAGCCTTTCCTTCTTTACGCTCAACTTGCCATCCCTTGAACCAGGGCATTTTGGTTGAGGCCTCCAACATGTTGTCTCCGTGCCAGCCAGAAATGGGTACGAAAGCGACAGCAGCTGGGTTGTAACCAATCTTCTTGATGTAAGAGGAGACTTCCTTCTTGATTTCCTCGAAACGGGGTTCACTGTAGGGTGGCTCAGTGGAGTCCATCTTGTTGACGCCGACAATCAGCTGCTTGACACCAAGTGTGAAAGCGAGCAGGGCGTGCTCACGGGTTTGACCGTTCTTGGAGATACCAGCCTCGAACTCACCGGTACCAGCGGCGACAATGAGCACGGCGCAATCAGCCTGAGACGTTCCAGTGATCATGTTCTTGATGAAATCTCTGTGTCCAGGAGCGTCAATGATGGTGACATAGTATTTGGCGGTTTCGAACTTCCACAGGGCGATGTCGATGGTGATACCACGTTCACGCTCAGCCTTCAGTTTGTCCAACACCCAGGCGTATTTGAAGGAACCCTTACCCATTTCCTGGGCCTCCTTCTCGAACTTCTCGATGGTACGCTTGTCGATACCGCCGCATTTGTAGATCAAGTGGCCAGTGGTGGTGGACTTGCCGGAGTCGACGTGTCCGATGACGACAATGTTAATATGAATCTTTTCCTTGCCCATTTTTGGTTAGTCTAGAACAAAATAAAAATATCTAAATAAGAAAATGTTATTGTTGAAAAAATTGTAATAGGTAGGGTGATGCGAGCCGGCTTCTGCAAGGTCGCAACCTCATGATTCGCGCGGCCGGGCAATATGGCCGCCGCATGGCCGCCTCGCCCTATCTTGACATTTCACAATGGATGTCAGCCATTACGGCATATGAATGGAAAATATTGATAAATTGCCGTTATACACACTTTACGTGATCGAAACTTTAAAATATTTGAGGAAACAGACGTTTATAAAATGAGGAATTAGGGAAAACAAATGTACATCAACCACGTGGTGGCGAGCCGGTCTGTGAACAAGTGTGACGCGTAAGCAAAACGCGATTGTGTTTCATTCCAAGTTTGAATAATATTACACAGAACAATGAAATAAACAAATGCAATAATTAACTCTCATCACAAGTTAACGTAACATTCTGTTACGATGCAAAACGTGTCGGTAGAGGTTTAGAATTTCACCACTATCACCCATCGAGGTTATTCGATATGCAAAACTGATTCTTGACAATAAAATTAAGGAAACACAATCGTTAATGCATACTGTAAACTAATATCACTTTAAACACTGCACTAAACTATTTCTTCTGACACTCACCACGGATTACAATCCACGTGTAATATCCGAGATAGACTCCAACAGAATGGACGAGAAATGGTTGTACTTTCAGCTGGTTGGAGGAATGAGAAGAGTCACTTCCGGCGACCTGTGTGGCGAACTTAAATTTATGACTCCCTATTTCTTTCCGCGAATTCCTTTGGTCATGCTGGACATGCTCTGTAAAAATTAATTAAAATTTACATTTTAACATTATATTTAGATAGTCTAAATAGTTCTAAGTAAATATTATTGCGAAACGCATATTTAGAAAATTATTTAAGTTTAAATATTGTAAGACAGCCCGTCTTAGTCTTAGTCTCAGGCAGTAATGCTTGGCACTGTAAAAATAGTTAAGGTAAAAAAGGTTAGGTTAACCTTAATATTTATTCATTCATATACATTCGTTTATAAATTATTGTAATAAGAATGGAATTGCCAATAGTAGTGCAGTGCAGTGATATGGTAGAAGTCTTAAGTGGTATGACCATTGATTGGGCAGTCGGTGGTCTCGGGTTCGAACCCAATACACGAATCTGTGAGTTTTCGTGTATTACGTGCGTCTTAGAAATTAATCTCCTGTTCCGTGCCTCGGAGAGCACAAAGTATGGAAAGCCTGGTATCACTGTCTTAATTTCGATTGTTATAAAATATTCAGCATAATTAGTATTTTTCCCTTAACAATTAGTAAGAATCGGAATATTCATCATTTCAGTTTATTTGTCATAAATTATTCTTGTCATATTTTTTTGGCATAATTTCGGTGAACATAAATGCAACAGTCATATTATGGAAACGACTAATATTGCAATTAGTACCTAAAGTTTACCATACGTAAAGTAAAAGATTGGTAGATAATTAAAGGTCTCAGTATTAGTTAAAGTTGGCAGGAACCGAATTACAGGTATTTTTAGTAACGGTACTGTACATAACATAAATGGTACCGATCCTATTATTGATATGCCCTCTGACCTAACTTAATGTATTAGGTAGGCCTACTCCTTTATTATCCTGTATTAGGATAATTTTATATATTATTCAGGATCTTGGTCAGTCATCCTTTCAAAATTTCCGCGCCCCTTAAAAAAATACTTTTATCGCATAAAAAATAAATGGAAAAAATAAAATATATAAACGATAAGTAATAATCTAAAATTATAAAGAATTTGTAGAGGACATTATTATCAGCACTCAGTGACATTGCAATTAAAAAGACAAGTGGCGCCCTCAGTGCAGGTTTTCTTTTCTGTTTTTTATTTACCGTAACAAAAAAACAATCTAGCATGAAAAAAATATTTTCCTTTAATGAAGGGATATTTTATTAAGGCTGGCAATAAGATTTGCTTTACGGAAATGACGTCTGATTTCTGAATACGTTCAGAAATATAAATTATTAATATTGACAACACTGGATATTGGTAATTGGATATTTATTTGAAAATAGAATGCACCACGAAAGAAAATAGAAATCCTGCAGGCGAATCGTTAGCTAGAGTCTGTTCATTTATTATTAATAAACACGGCTTACAGATTTTCCTTGTATTAATACGAGTTTGGATACTAGTGATTGGAAGTGGCTGGATGATTAGTTTCTTAGGGATTGTAATATAAAGCAAATTACATTTTACTTGAACACAATAATAATTGTATCTAAAGTATGATCGAATTAGAGAAGTGAAAAATTAAAATATGCCAGTGATGTTAATTTCTAAACGTGAGTCGGCGTGAATAAATTCGTGAACTGAAATGTCAAAATTTCACCCCCGCACTGCACTGTCCGCACCCCATTCCGCGATTCCCATCGAAATCGTATTATAAGAAACAAATGAAAAATTAATTATTTTCTTAAATCCTGCAATTAAAATCGAGTTAGCAATGTGTTGATTATAATAAAATGCTTAATTTGTAGGAACATTTAACGATAAATTAGGCAGCATGTTCAAAAGTCGCGGAGATATTGTTTATAAATGTACAGTGAGACTTTTAGAAGATACAGAAATATTAGAATGTGAATTTCATGTGAGTATTATGAATAATTAATCAATGTTTTATAATCTGCAAGAATTTATTGCATACGACATTTATTTTCAGCCAAGTTATAAGGGCAAGTTTTTGTTGGAGCATGTATGCCAGCAGTTAAATCTTACAGAGACTGATTATTTTGGTCTTCGTTATGTGGACGCCGGTGGCCAAAGGGTGAGTTAATGAATTCGTATTTCTCCCTAAGTTTCATAATTGTAAACAATAGCTGAAACTGTCTGTAAATCTTTGCATAACTTATCTTTATCAATGTTATGTCTAAAACGATAAAAAAATATTATTTCGTAAACTAATTGTACTTGTTTTATGGCTATGAATTGATAAGTATGACACCCAAATAGGAATAGTGGACTGTTTGAGTTCATTCATCACAAAAACAATAAAAGCATGAAGTTTTTTGACTGTTTGCCAAAAACTGTTTTTAAAAAGTTTGCGAAGCTTGTGAGACTGTTATTTATACTTTATCAATAATTTTAGAATGGCAGATATTTTCTCTACATTATATTGTTCAATTATATATTAAATAATTGCATTTATTATGTACATTATCAAGGAACATTGGAATGTATCCAACTTTAGCCATTATTTTATTTGAAGCTTCTATAAATTCGAAACTGAATTGAAAAGGTAACATTTGTTTGCTTGATTGATTTAAAAAAAATACATATTTGTCCAACACGCTTATCATTTTTATGAGAAAAATTAATATTTAAGCTGGTTTATAAAAAATGTAGTTACTTAGTTTAAAAAGGTATAAGTAGCAGAAAATTCTTTTGAATATCATTTTTAAGAAACTAAAAATAATACCAGCTGGTTTTAAAAAATGTAGCTAGTTTAAAAAGGAATGAACAGATAAAATAATACTAGCTGGTTTAAAAAATTATTTTGTTTGAATTTTAATTTTTATTGGAGTTCTAAAGATTCAAAATTTGTATGTCACTAATTTTAATTAAAAAACTTGTAACTAATATTATCTTTTTTTTTTAGCATTGGCTACATATGGCAAAGTTAATACTCAAACAAGTTAAAGGTAACTATAATTTTTTCTGACATTGTTAATTAATTAATGGTCCATTTCGTTTGATTGGGTTAAGTGATGACTCCTTCCTAGGTATAGAGGACTATAAAATAAATAAATTGGTCTGTGAACAATCAAACAGGCTATTAAATATACTACTTCGGAGCATGGATCTGTCTGTCTATGACAGCAAGCTTTCATTTACGACATATTAAAAAATACAACATATTAAATTTTTTCATAAAATAAATTCCTATTGTGATTTTTGATTATTGAATTGGTTTTCCTTTTTTAAAATTAATTAAAAATAAAATTAAAACTCAATTTAAAACTTTTTTTTTCAGATGCATCTCCAATACTATTCAGCTTCCGAGTAAAGTTCTACCCTCCAAATCCCCTATTGTTGAAGGAAGATGTGACTAGGTTTCAAATATATCTTCAGTTGAAGAGAGACCTTCTCCACGGAAGGTTGTATTGCACGGCCAATGAAGCAGCGATGCTGGGAGCACTTATAATTCAAAGTACTTATGTTACTTTTTATGTAGTTTTCTAGAATAGTAGCAAATCGCATCTATTCATGGAATTTTATCGCTATTGAAATTTATCCAGTATTACAGATTTATAATTTTACATTACACAAATGCCCCGGCGGGACCAAAAATCTGTCTATCACAATCAATATTTAACTTGTGTGGGAATCGAATCCGTGACACCAATCTTCTTCTTCTTTCGCCTGCCCTGGTCCCATATTACTTGGGGTCGGCGCAAAATGTCTTCTTCTTCCATTCCTCTCTATCAGCCGTCATCAATGTAGAAGGCTTAACCGCCATTTCAATGGGCGCGCCTATGATTAATTAAGTCCAGCTATTCGCAGTCGTTGAATAGTAGAATCAGTTCCTATTTGTATTAGTAAATGTATAGGCATGAATCATGATGGTCGGCGATCAATTTGTTCATGTGACTATAATTATGTATGTCTGTCGTGGTCTGTATCCACGCAGTAAGTGGAAAAATGTGATAAATGAACACTGACAGGGTTTGGACCAAATGCTGCCCAGTGGTGGACCTCCAACGAGATCCTTGCATTATTTAGTAACCTAATAAAAAAACAGTCTCAGAGAAAAAAAAAGAAAATAAGTAAGCAAGTCTTGTTTCATTATTTAAAAATCAATATAACATAAATACTTTTTTCTCAGGATTCCTCTAATAATACATGAAGCCCGCGCGGAATATTATGCACTAGGTTTTTATTCTAAGCAGCACTTGGTTCTACATCCATACAAACATGGTCAATATACTGTGTTAGATTGATCAATGACCATTGATCCGGGGGACTACGGTCTCGATGTCATAAATGACACGTATGTCTTAAATACCTTTGATAACATCCTAATGACCTAAGTCTATCAAAAATTGTATAATAAAATAGTTCTAGTAAAACACGATTCCCTCTCGTGATAAGAACTATAGATTATTTTTATAAAATATGTAATCTTCTTACCACGATCACGCATACGACGGTAGTTGATAACACACACAGGAAGTTAGCTGATAAGATTTTGGTAAATATCCCACGGCTACATACATCCATCGTCACTTTCCACTGTGCAGAACATAAATTGGACCCCGCGTACTACGCGGTTATGACCATGCATGGCTAGTAGCCGCAGCGACTAGGTTAAACTATACCTAGAAACTCAATATAAATCGATCATTAGCTGCAGCGGCCAACTGGCTGCACAATGGATCGAACGACTTGTCGTCGCGGTAAAATTGTAATTTTCTACGAATTGTTAGAAACAAGGGATGATCCAATAGTTCCAATTTATAACCCCCGACGCAAAAAAGGGGTGTTATAAGTTTGACTGTTTTAAGTTTGAGTGTCTTATTTAGTTATTTTTATTTGAAAGGCTTGATCGAAAGTGTCCTAACTTTTCAAATATATTTTCTTCTTTTCAAATATAGCGGTGCGATTTCTAAGTCCATCGTGAATGAACTCAGCACTACAAATGCCGAAATCAAACACGACCTAGTTGCATGTAGTTGGTTAGCCGCATTTTAGTCGGAGTTTGTGCGGGCAAGGTTGAGGCCACGACTATGACCGGCCATGATCATGACCGTGTAGTGCGCGGGGACCTTAAGCATTATATAATAGCGAGCGTCAGGAATGGTGCTTAGAACCAGTGCTTTAGGAGGGTTAGAAGCTTTAGGGCATCTCGATAAGACTAGATAGCAGGTATGACTAGTTCGCTTTATGACTAAATCTCGATATGACTATATCGCGTTTGGAACAAATCGAACCTTTCTCGAGCTGAGTCACTACACCTGTTAGGTCCTTTAGTCAAGTCTTGTGCAGACTGATCTGTGTCATAAACTGAGCTTATATAATGAGTGACGCGCGCGCATCCGTCCGGTGAGGATGTTTTTTTTCTGACGAACGAAAATTAGAGCTTTGTAAAAATGTCGACAGTGGTTAAATGCGTTTCCTGTAATGTAGTTATAGATGAATTATTGTCGTATATTCAAAATAAAATATCAGTGATCGATGAAGACACGTTAGTGCGACTATGTACGTCTACGTTTACAAGTGGAGATATCGAGAAATCAAAAACACTGCTATACGAATCAGTTCCTGTGGAAAAGGCGAAAATAAAGAGGAAGAACAAAGGCAAGGAACAACGAGATCTGGCGGACATTATTAATGTTTTTAAGTCAGTGGAGCCAGATCAATTCCCAATTTTCGTAGCAAGGGACTTGGAAAAGCTACCTCCGATTTTGTTTGACCACCTTGATTGCACAAAACTTCTAAAGGATTTACTTAGAATTCAGAATGAAGTCAAAGAAATTAAAGAGGTATATGTGACGCAGACACAATTGAAGGATTTTAAAACGGAGATATTGAGAGTACAAAATGACTCTTTAATACCAGCATCAGTTTGTAAAGTGAACAGAAATCGAGGCGGATGGCTTATGGAAAGTGGTCCCATTGGATTATCACACATTAATAATTCATCAGTTGTGGATGACTGCATTAATGGTATAGATGAATCTTCGTTACAAATACTGGACAATAACGAACAAACATTTAGAAAAATAAAGGAGGTAGACGCCAAAAATTACGATCGCGGAACTCAGTCAGCTGTCTTGTCGGAGCGAGCAGCTGAGCGCAGCCCCTCCCCTCGCGTCGCAACAGCCGCCGCAGGCGCCTACGCCGCCGCGGCCGCTAGCACAGCTACTATGAATCAGAAGGCCGTGACGTCACAGCAATTAACGGGCGTGAATATGGAAGTGGCGCCTATTGGACATGAGCCGGCTAAGAACGACAATAATGACGGATGGGAAAAAGTTTCGCACCGCAGAAAGCGAAATACTGTGAGCTACAGATACCTGGGCACCGCCGGTACCGCCAGAGAGAATGGAGGGAAATTCAAAGCAGCAATAAAAACTCTGCCAATCTTCATTACGAAAGTGCATAAAGATACAACGGGGAAAGATATTGCTGATTATGTGTATCAAAAAACGGGCGAAGTGATTACGCTTGAAAGTATATCTTTTAAATATCCGAAAGCATATAACGCATACAAATTCTTTGTGTCGGAAACTAAAATGGAAAAGTTTCTCGATAGCAAATTATGGCCTGAGGGAATTATCTTTAGAAAATTCGTTAATTTTAATATGAGAAATTATACGAATACTGCGAACAGTGTTCTGTGAACGGCGTAAAATAAATATTAATGTATAACTTAGCAAGTTACAATTGTAAGAGTATAAAACGTTCAGTGGAGAGTGTCAGGCAACTATGTAGGACGTCAGACATAGTTGCTTTGCAAGAAACATGGTTGCTGCCCCACGATATCTCGTTCCTGAACGAAATCGATACTGAGTTTGGATGCACCGGGACGTCGGCGGTGGACACCACGGCCGGCATGCTGCGAGGCCGGCCTTTTGGCGGAGTTGGGCTGCTTTGGCGGAAAAATGTTTTTGATAACGTTTCGGTAGTGCAGTGCGATAACCCGAGAGTATGTGCCATTAAAGTATGCATGAAATCAAGGTCATTTCTAGTGTTCAGTGTATACATGCCGATAGATAATAGTGTGAACTTAACGGATTTTACGGACTGCCTCAGCCTGGTGAGTGCTATAATCAATAGTAACGATATCGAAACTGCTTTTGTACTTGGAGACTTTAATTCGCACCCTAATGAACAATTTTATAATGAGTTGGTTTCTTTTTGTCGGGAATCTGAGTTATTATGTGCCGATGTTGAACTGTTAGGAGTAGACTCTGACACCTATACTTTTATAAGCGAAGCGAATGGCTCGAAACGCTGGCTGGATCACTGTGTTGCTACGAGAGCAGCCATGAGTACTATTTTAAATGTAACAATTAAATATGATGTGCTTTGGTCCGATCATTTTCCTCTTATAATACAATGTAATTTAAATGAAATCAAACCTAAATTTTATAAATCGATTAATGATGATTATGAAAATCGGACATGTAATAAAATAAAGTGGGGGAATAGAAAACTTAAGCAAATTGACATTTATACTAAATATTGTAATGATAATTTAAAATATATTGATTTTCCAATTGAATTGAGTGCATGTAGTGACTATGTTTGTAATAATTTGGATCATAGAATAATTCTTGATAAAATGTATGATGATATTGTTAATATTTTATGTCGGGCAGCTTCTGAGGGTTACGAAAGAAATCATGTGCGTAATAGGAAGCCAGTAATAGGGTGATGCTCACAGGCAGGCTCGGCTAAAGTTTGAGCAGTGGGTGTCTTATGGTAGACCAAGTGAGGGTCGTTTCTGGAATGATATGCAAACGAGTCGGAAAATTTTTAAATCACGCTTACGTTGGTGCCAGAATAATAGTGATCAAATTAAAATGGACATGTTGGCGTCGCATCATTCTAAGGGCGACTTCCGCAGTTTTTGGAAGTCCACCAATAAACTCAATAGTAGGCCGGGTCTGCCGGTGAGCGTCAGCGGCGTTGCTGACGGTACAGGGATTGCCGAGCTATTTAGGCAGCATTTCACTGTTTCGTCATCTTTGGGACCGTCACAGTTTACAAGCAGTGCTGGTTGTAGTGGTCAGGAGTCTAGTATCCGGTTTACGGCAAAGGAGGTACGACATGTCATTATGTCTATGTCGAGAGGCAAGTCTCCAGGCCACGATAATTTGAGTATTGAACACCTTAAGCATGCTGGTCGTCATTTGCCCAGAGTGTTAGCAATGTTCTACTCTTTGTGTGTGGGACATTCGTACCTACCTGAGCGGATGACGAAAACTGTGGTGGTGCCAATTATTAAGAATAAAACCGGTGATGTTAGTGATAAAAACAATTATAGACCCATTTCTTTAGCTACGGTTATTTCGAAAGTGCTTGATGGTCTGCTTAACAATCAACTGGATAAGCATTTAAATTTACACGATAATCAGTTCGGTTTCAAAGCCGGTCACTCTACAGAAACAGCTATATTGTGTTTAAAGCAGACTGTCAAGTACTACACTGATAGAAATACACCTGTGTTTGCTTGCTTCCTCGACTTGTCGAAGGCATTTGACCTGGTTTGTTATGATTTGCTATGGCAAAAAATGCAGCAGGTGTCAGTACCAGATGAACTGATCCGTATTTTTCAATACTGGTACAACAACCAGGTTAATGTTGTTCGATGGTCGGGGGCATACTCGACCCAGTACAGGTTGGAGTGCGGCGTGAGGCAAGGGGGATTGACCTCACCGAAGCTCTTCAATCTGTACGTCAATGCGCTGATAGAGAGGCTCAGCAGCACGCATGTCGGTTGCCATATTGGAGGTATGTGCCTAAACAATATTAGTTACGCTGATGACATGGTGCTGCTGAGCGCCTCTGTCTGTGGATTGTCGAAGCTGATTGGCATTTGTGAAAGGTATGCGAGAGAACATGGCTTGTTGTATAACGCGAACAAGAGTGAGTGCATGGTCTTTCGGGCCAAGAGGAAATGTCCAGATTACTTCCCGGTCATTACGCTTAACGGATGCCCACTTAACAAAGTTGATACGTTTAAATATCTTGGACATTCATTAACCTCTGACCTGAAAGACGATGCAGACATTGAAAGGGAGCGTAGGGCTCTGTCTGTACGTGCGAATATGATAGCCCGCAGATTTGCTCGGTGTTCGAGGGGCGTCAAAATAGCCCTATTCAGGGCTTTTTGTACGTCCTTCTACACTGGGAGTCTGTGGATGGACTACACGCAGAAACAGTACAGCGCTCTACGTGTCCAATACAACAACGCGTTTAGGGTGCTCTTGGGGCTGCCTCGCTTTTGTAGCGCATCAGGGATGTTTGCTGAGGCGCGTGTAGATTGTTTCCACACAATCATGCGCAAGCGGTGCACATCCTTGGTGCGTGGGGTGCGGGCCAGCCGGAACAGTATCCTGAACGCTTTTGCCGAACGGTTCGACTGTCACTACGTGAACCACTGTTGCATGGTTCATGTACTGAATAATGTTAAGATTTTATTTTGATTATGTAATTTTTATGATTGATTGATTATGATGCTAATAATAATTTATTTACTAACAATAATTATAAGGAATTTTACTAACACAGTGGATCGTATGTTGTCTTAAATAAAGAAGTTATTATTATTATTATTATTATAATAACCTCGGTATGTGATAAACTCAGGGTAGAGTCACAGGGAGGAGGGAGGGGTCTTATTTGCAGTTAAAAAAGCAATAATCTCTATTCCCCGCCGGAGAGCCAATCTATTATTGTTTTTAAAAATAAAATATTTTCATTTTTTTGAGAATTATTTTTTACTTACATATTTTTTACCACATGTTAGCTCATTAAATTTAATATAATTATTTAATAAGAAATTTGAAAAAAAAAACAAAATAGCAAAAAATAATAACAAAAATCAGTCTGAAACAATCGCGAGTTTCATTCACATTGGTGTGTTGACCAACAATACTTGTATTTTTTATAATTTTGATATACCTATCTATTGTTTTTAATGTACCCTGAATGTAACTTTTATTAAATTTTAACATTTTATTTATACGAAAAAATACAAACCTAAGCGACATTATCGTAAAACTAATACGAATAAGAAATAGCTACATTATGACGTAAGTTTTTATTTGTTCAGTCGAACTTGGCGACTACGATCCAAACATCCACGTTGGCAACTACGTGACAGAGATGAGGCTGCTGCTGAGACAAACGGACACAATCGAAGCCAGGATACAGGTAACAGATCCTTTAGGTACCTACGTAAGTTGGGAGCGACTCGTTGAACATCCTTTTAAGTGCATAATGTGCAATCTGAACGGCTCGTGATTAGTACGCGAGCCAGTCTCGCAAAATTAGTGTAAATTTTATCCAAGAGCTCTATCTCTTGTGATTTATTGAAATTAGTTTAACGTTTAGGGTCCCAACCAAAGTATATTATAATCCTATACGAGCTTTAAATGCCAATGCTTTTTTGAGGTCATCCATTTTGCTTACTTAGGTACTACGTGCGAAACGGTTTCCACGTTTCCACAGTTTGAGCGGCTCAGACTGAGTTTTGAAATTGTAAAACAAAGGAACTTTTTTGGGTTGGCTCTTACAGACTAACGACCAAAATCGTGGAATAGTTTCTATGTTGCCAATAAAAAAAAATGGCCAGTCGCACTGCTGGATAAAGAAAGGCTTACCTTTACCTACTCAATATTAAAAAGGTAGGCGGTAAAGAGATAGGAAGTACTCTACCACGCCTACCTAGTAAAAAAAAGGTTTTAAAATGTCCGACTGCTGTAAGTGTTACAGAATAATACTCTGGTCTTCAAAACTTTACGTTAGTAACGTTATTGCATTTTTAAAAGTGTGGTACTAAGTATTGATGGCCTGTTTATAATTAATTGTCGTCTCTTTAGCCACAATAGCGACAACAATACCGATGAGATACTGTTCAAAAACGTGGCGAAACATCGTTGCACTATTTACTTTAGATGTTAACATCTGACGTTTATCAACAAACATAACACCTGTTCAAATAAGTTACTTCTGTGTCGACTATTTTGTTTGTTATACTTAAAAACAGAGAACCTACCAGACGGGAAGAATTTGTTCACGAACTTTTACTGAGTTACCGATTCCCAAATGAAAATGGGTCATTTCCGAGCAAATTCTTTTGTATCTGTAGCTTGGTATTCAAAGTTTTAAACAAAAAGTTACTATTTTCGATGCCACTTGAAATTTCGGAGACATTTTTATAAATTTTGGGACATGCTTGCATTCCGAATAGTAAAAGATTATCTTTTTAAAAAAGTCTGAGAGTGACATTAAAAGGTTTGAAAAAAAAACTGACCGTGTCAGGAAAAATGCAAATGAAGCCCAACGGTATCTTTCTGCACCCTTGTAAATCTTACCTACGCACACCTTTTTAAAATATGTTAGAAAAGTGCGATGGCGGTGCCAAGGATCGAACCTGGGACCGTTAACTTGACAGTAAAAATTAGCTGTCATGCTATTATAATTATTGGGCTTGCGCAGTGGTATGACTATTGACTGGCAAGTTAGAGGTATATAAATTAATTATCACCTCCGTGCTCCGTCGTGTCGGATTGGCATCCCATCAAACTATGAGAGTTAGGGGATAGGGAGTGTATAATTAACCCCTGCTGGTAGATAATGAGTTGTGATCGAAATTCTGGCTATCATATAATTATTGGTGTACAGGAACTACACAGAGAACCCGTAGAGGGTACTCCTGGCGGCAGCGGCGGCGTCAAGGGCATGACCACTCAGGAGGCCGAGCGCTCCTTCGTCAAGATAGCTTGCCAACTCGACACCTATGGCGTCGACCCCCATCCTGTTAAGGTTTGGGTATATGTATAGCCTTCCTTTCTATTTTTTCAATTTCTCTAAGTATACCTTTTTAATTCTTGTTATATTTAAGTAAATAATTGTTGATATAATATTACATAACAAATAAATCAGCCTGTAACAGTCTCACAGCAGGGCAAAAACAGGATCGAGCATTAAGCACGCTAGCTCACTGCATGTTGGCAGTTTCAGACTAATAAAGTCTAGGTTTCCTCGCGATGTTTTACTTCACCGTTAGTTAGTGGTGTCTTAGATTACTAAGAAAGTACTTATGACATTAAAAAGTCACATTAGTAAATGCCAACCCAATAAGTTCAAATTGAAATTATTATTCATACATTCAAGAAATAAAAACAAAACTGTTTTAGGACTTACTAAAGAGCAATATTAATATGTCTTAAAACATGATTCAAATCCAAAGTTATACTATCAAGTAACTAACTTATACTCTTATCTTATACAGGATCACAGAGGCAACCAGTTATACTTGGGCATAAATCACAGCGGCATCCTAACGTTTCAAGGTAGTCGGAAGACGCATCACTTCAAATGGTCCGAAGTGCACAAGATCAACTTTGAAGGCCGCATGTTTATTGTACATCTCAACTATCCTGAGGTGAGGGTTTTATTTTCAATTCATGCTAACAAGTACACAGATCACACTTAAACACACGCACCTACACACATACGCACGTACCCGACCGTACCTATACGACCCTCTCATACTCACACATATTCATATTCAAACATATTTCTTTAAACTTATATTCTGTTCCAACATTTTTTTTATCATTATATTATAACTTGCTGACCCACGCGGCTTCGCTCCCGTAGTTCTAATTTTACTCGGTCGCAGCGCCACCTATCGGATTTAATTATAAATATAAACCATCCATTCAAACCCACAGAAAAAAAAAATCAAATCGTTATGTCCCACATACATCTCTATCCAAATTTCATCAAAATCGGTTCAGTGGTTTTGGTGTGAAAACGTTGCTGACAGACAAAGTTACTTTTACCACATAAATACCTATCTATTGTTTGCGTTGCCTCTACATAGTTATCTTATTGATAAACAATAATGATTTACTATTGTATGTTTACATTTAATCAATTTGGTTGTTTTATTCAAATTGAAAAGCAGAAGTTTACCGCTAATATTTTTTAGTTCTACATCCTCTCCAAGGGCTAAGCCCGTGTCCGTTGGACAGACGAGAGTGTTGTTCTAATGTCTCATCGAACCAGAATAGTCTCTCAAAATATAATATTAATTCTTTTGAATTTTTATACAAACTTTCATTAAGAAAGTTTTAACCCTTTAGAAGTTTAGAGACTGCAAGCAGGTTATTATGTATTATTGAATACAAGAGGGCCCCGTTGTAAAAATACACTAAATACATCAATTATTATTACTGCAAAGGGACATTTGAATAGAACTCAGCATCTGCTCCAATAACCTTGGATATTGGTCTCAGATTAACGGTAATATCAGGACCGGTATCTTAAATTAAATGACCGGTGTTTTACAAGTTATTTAATAATGGAGACGAAACATAACTATAGTAATTTAATTTTGGCCGTTTGGCAAATTGAATGTGCCACTATTGTAGTAACCCCCGTCTATACGAGATGTCTACCGAATGGACTGAGTCAGGGGTGATCAGGTCAGTGTGGGGGATCTACCACTAAATATTTCGACGGCAAGTTATCGTCTGTGTACATACTTACCTACCTATATCTATTCAACAAATGTCAATGTCAACGATATATGTAGATAAAACCTTGGAAGAATCTCTCTACCTCTAACTTCTCTAACCTCTAAGGATAAAACGTTTATTATTGTTTTCATTGGACTAACAGGGTTGCCCTACTAGTCCAATAAAAGCATTTATTAAAACAAATACACTTACATTCTATCTGTTTACTTACAATAGATGTCGCTGTGCGACTGCCCGCTGGCGCTGCAACATTTTTTATGTACTCTTAAGAGAAAATCTATACTCTATATTAACAAAATAAATGCGAAAATAACTCTGTCTGACTGTCTGTTCGTTACTTCATAGCGCTTAAACTACCATACTGATTTGAACGAAATTTGGCAGGAATATGGCCTGGAATATGAGAAAGGATATGGGCTACTTTGTTACGCGATAATCGATATCCATGCGGACGTAGCTGCGGGCAAAAGCTAGTATTTAATATTTGCACGATTGACTCTAAACACCTCTCACGATCGACGTTTGAGCACCCTTGGACTAAGCCATCAATGCATAATTGTGTTGCAAATTCTCTTTGTAAGCACCATTATAAATAAAATACCTACCCATATAATTTGTATCGTGAGTGAAATGGCCAGATATAATCTCTCCAGGGCGCGGCGAGGTCGAAAGTATTTGTATTTTTTGTAAAGCAAAACAACGGCCTAATTAACAAATTTGTAATAAAACAATGTGTTTATGCCGTACATATCTGCGTGACATAGAACAACCTCTTTGATTCCTAATTAAAGTTGTGTAATTCATGTTGATAAATAGTTGGGAGTTTCTCAGTGAATATTCAAGAACTTCAAGTTTTATTAAAATTATTACTAAATCCTATTAGGTTTATTTTTACTAGTAATATTTTGTGAGCTGTAGGCTGCTTGGTCCTTTGTTTCAACGGCATTTACCCGTCTTAACTTTTAACAAGTCACGGTCAACAATACCTTCTGTACCTATTAAATTGTTGTTCTCCCAATTACCTAAGTAAATTACCAGTCCTAGTTCAGAAATTATTAAAATAATGTATTTTATTGTCATTTTTTTGCCACTAATGCACAGTGGCTCAGTGTAGTGGAAGATGGCCAATCTCTTTCTCCTCTCTCTCGATTTGTGAGAGTAGTATTTCCTGATTTGCTTAGCAGTGGAACAGTATTAGCGTGTTACTATTATTTTGTAAGATTAAAACTAAACCAGAATTATTGTTGTTTTCAGAAGAAGCATACGGTGGGTTTCAAATGTCCGAACGGGCCAGCGTGTCGCCACGTCTGGTGTTGTGCCATTGAACAGATGCTCTTCTTTACGTAAGTATTTTAATACCTACCAAAGTTTTTTGTATGAAATTGATGTTTTTGTGCAATTCATGTATGTATATTTCGCATAGCAACAGCTAAGTCTGGTGGTTTTTCTGTCCGTGTCATCTTAAAACGCATTACTTCTCAAGAGTAGCCAGATAGAAAATGACTCTTCCATGTAACTAGTTTAAAAAATCGTATAAAAAGTTTGTAAAATACTACAGAGTTAAATGGCATTTCATTGTTTCTATTTGAATACGACAGCAGCTGCTGATAGTCATAAATGTGCATCAAAAGAGGGTTCAACGGGACACAAGTTGATATGTCGTCATGAGAAGGATATTCTCCAGTCCTGATATCATTATTTGGTCCCAGGTTGCCTTCATCATCAGACGCGTGTGTGTACTCTGGCGGTGGGTTGTTCTCTTGGGGCACTAAGTTCAAATACGTGGGACGGACGGAGAGAGAGATATTGGAAAGAGACGGACTACTAGCGCCGAGGGATTCACAGGTAGGTACTTAATAAGGCTGCTCAAGGAATATAGTATTGGGTACCTAGTTTCCAATGCCCAGCCCAATCATGCCACATCTGGTGGACTTGTTTCTAAGGTCCAGCCTAATCATGCTACATCTGGTGGACTTGTTTCCAAGGCTCAGCCCAATCATGCGACATCTGGTGGGCTTGTTGCTATCCCAGTCCGATCTGGTGGGTTTTTTTCCGTCATTGGATATCCAAACTTAAACGGAAGTTACGTTTATGTAGTGTTATCTCATTCAGAATTAATAAATTAGAAGCTGTAACTATGTTTCGTATTAGAAAGCACAAAATTAGTAAAAGTAGTAAGTTTTAAAACATAATTAAATATGTTTTCAGGAGGAGGGCTCGAGTACAGGCGGCAAGAGGAAAGCGTCGAGCGTTCCCGCCACGCCGTCCACTCCTATGACCGGAGACTTCGGTATCTATCGTACATATCTCTTTCAATACACTCTACTTATTAGAACATAAGAACAGATTACTAATACATCCATTCAATTCTTATCCAATAGCGTATTGCCTACTGACATTTTATAATTATAAAAATAACACAACAATCAACAAACAGTGCGACAACCATGTTCAGCAGATCCTAAATTCTCAATAAATCATTTCGACATCCTTTCCGACATCCATTTGGCATCCGATTATAACCGGAGTAAGATGTTTTGCTTAAGAAATATATGCTATAAGAAATCGTGTATGTCGTGGTGGCGCATTGGTTATAGACCTGCTTTGTAAGCACACGGTTGTTGGGTTCGAACCTGGCATGTACCAATGTGACTTTTTCAATGTCATAATTATGTACTTTCTTAGTTAATCTAATAATCTATAGTAATAAGTATAATAAGTTAATCTAAGACACCACTGACTAGTTAGTAAAACATCATAATGAAACTTGGACTTTAACTCTGAAATCGTCAACTCGCAGTGAGTTAGCGTGGTGATTAATGCTCGATTCTTCTCTGTATGAGAAGAGGCCTTTGCTGTGCAGTGGGACAGTTACAGGCTTATTTATTTATAGGAAATAATTAATTTTGGAATCGATGCTATCCCTTTTTGGCACGTGAAGTAGTCGTGGTTTGTGTGCAGGGTACAGCAGCCTGCCGCGCTCGACGCACAGCGCGCCGCTGGAGGAGAGCGGCGACGACGCCTGCAACGGCGCGTGCCTGCTGAGCGGCCCGGCCGTCGACATCGCGCTGGCCTGCGCCGACCTGCGCCCCGCCAAGGACGACCACAAGCCCGCGCGTACGTAGCTGGAACCAACACCTACTTCCTCTGACATTATCTTAAACGTAGCCTGTCTTTATCCGTCTCAGAAACTCCCTATCGGTGCTCATTCTCTTGCACGCGCTCTGAAACTATTTTAAACTCCCTATCTCTCTGTCTAACAGAGATCATTAGAAAAAGATAGAAGATTTTTAGAACTGACACCACTGAACATTGCGAGTAGAAATCTACTGTAATACTAGACAATAGACGTCTTTGTGTGTCCTCAAAACGGTTATTATTGAACGACTCATAGCTAGACAAACCAGTAACTCAAGAGACATAAACATCTATATAATATAGTCATAGTACACTTCAGGTATACTATGACTATATTATATAGATGTAACATAATCATCTATATAACTATATAAACATCTATATAATATAGTCATAGTACACCTCAGGTATACTATGACTATATTATATAGATGTAACATAATCATCTATATAACTATATAAACATCTATATAATATAGTCATAGTACACCTCAGGTATACTATGACTATATTATATAGATGTTTAGTAGTTATTACATTGATACATACGATTTATATTTATACGGCGGGTTGACTGCGAATAGGGTCAATTGATATAATGGTGACTTCGGCAGCGATCCCCGCGGAGTACAGCGTGCGCTCGTCGTTCGAGCACTCGTCGTCGGAGTCGGGCGTGACGGTGGCGGCGCCGGCGGAGGACTGGGCCCCCGGGCCGGCGCTGCCCAGTGCGCCGCGCCCCTTCAGCCTGCTGCGCGCCTTCGTGCCGTCCTTCGTGGTGGTGTGGCTCATGCTGGCCATGCTGGCGCTGCTGGTGTTCGAGACGGACTGGGCGCCGCTGCGCTCGCTGAAGCGCAAGCCCGAGCTGGTGGCGCTCCGGCGTCACTACTACGCTCCACTCAAAGACTACTTGAAGCGGAAAGTGGTAGAATTATTTTGATTCGCATGGCGGCCGCGGCGGCCGTCGCTCCTCCACTTCCCGAGTGTCAAATTTTTCCGGAGCATACCGATGATTTTAGGGGTAAAGCGACCGACCTCGCCAGATACACACAAGTTCTTCTTTGATTGGTTTTGTAAAAACATTACTGGATATTAGGTACGTATTTGCAGGACAAAAACAAATCCGTTTCTTATTTAATTGAAAATAAAAATGTTATTCCAATTGAGGTATAAGTTTTAAGTTTATCTGGCGGGAATGTAGTGTTACTTGTACAAACTCTTCGCGTACTTAGATTAAGTCACCGCTATACGCTTTCTCATAGTACAATTATTTGTAAGCTTATCACTACTTCTGTCGCACAACTTAAGGATTTGTGGGGTTTATAACGTTCCTAATTATTTTTCATACATGGGCCTATTGATTAGATCGGCCTTACATAGAGTATTCCAGTGGACGACGTCCATTACTTACAAAATATTAGATCTGTTGCGTTACTGTGTTATCATGAAGTTTATACTTTGTCCTTGCAAACTGCGATATGAATCTCATAATTTTATTCTTACATTTTCAAACAACATTCCATTTAATAATTCAGTCTTCCAAAAATATATTTTGTAGTATTTTTAGTTCATAGTATGTAAGTATTCGTGCACAAAAACAATTTGAATATATTTATTTTTTATATGTGCCATAATGATATTTTTAAACTAGTCATTTAATGAGGTTGCTGGTTTTTCTGCACAATTATTAATGTAGGAATTAGGTTCACTTCACTCGAAAATTTTGGTGTAAATGTTATTTATAAAACTTCTGTTAGGGCCACTTTGATTGAATTATTTATTTATGACACGATTCAATGTTGTTAATGCCTTACTAGAGTGAGTGTGTTAGATATAAGTAATTAATTAGACGCTTCATTTTGCCTAGTCACTAAATAAATGTATGTCTCAAACATTAATATATTAGCACTAGTTATTTATAAGGTACATAGCAATGTAAATCATGGCGATTTTAATATTTTTTACACGAAGAAGTATGTATACTATGTATTTAAAATGACTGTGGTGGCCACAACACAGCATACATGACATGGGGTATGTTGGCTGATACTTTCAGTAAAAATTACTAATGAAGAAAGAATTACCAGTAAAAAAATTAATTTAGGAAAAATAATAAAATGTCCTAAATATAAAAAAATGCTTAAATCAGCATGAAATGTTTAATATTTGCAGCTGTGTGTACAGTGCTGTGGCCATTGCAAAAACAGTGAATTGAATAAAAAATAAAATAGTTGATATCTTTAGCTACTTCGTACTGTAAGTAACGGTTCCGCTTAACTTTTCACCACGTCGCTTGAACATAATTTATTGAAATTGTCAATTAAAATATAATATTAATAAACTGTCAAAAGTGAACAAGTATGGACTGCATCGCATTTATCTAGAATAACTTGTAAAAAAATCAGAATACTATTTAGTTTGTGGTAGTCTAATATTACTCGTATGTAGCTGATAATAGAAATCATTTTTCTTTGTGGACCAACATGCTATGGAAGTTAAGTTTGTATGTACCTAAAAACTTATTTTTATATCGTTATTGCTTTTTTTATTCTTATTACGCTTAGAATTAAGAATCTCTTTATATTGTTACGAACAGGAATGATGATGGCAATGATGCGGAATGTCAGAGGGTTTATTTCGACAATGTTAGATGCCAAATTGAGTTAATACAGAGTCGTATTGTTTCACTTACTGAGCAATGTCTGCCGGGTGTTACGAAATGGACTGGCAGCTGTGTGATCGACACTTGTAAAGAAAAGAGAGCAGACCGCCAGTACTCTTGAACACCATTGTGAATTGTTATAAAATAATGTAATTGTAGTTTAAGAACAAACATAGCTTTTAGTTCAATTTTTTGAAAAATCATAGAGGTTTTAATAAAACATCCTGCCGAAATCGATTTCATGTTTTATTATTAAAATACTTCCAAAATAAGCAACAAACAAATAACAATGTAAAAAGAACATTCTATGTGCTATAATAGACCTGCTATTTAAATTAACACTGTAATGATTATTATATGCAATTTTATCACTGTCAAACTTATACAGTATACAATTTTTATCCATTCATATTTTGTAAATATGGCACTTGGAAGTTGTTAAGAGTAATATAAGTATTACAAGGTTTTAATTAGACAAAATAAAGTATGCTAGAAGTGCTGACTTATATGTTGGATATATTCAATTTGTCTGCGCGATCTATTATGTCGGTAACCGTTATTATATGCATAGAATTACATCTTCGAGTGAGACCTAATCGATTACAGTGTTGGAAAGCAGCAAAATTGACACGGTACAATCACAAAAAATACTTTTATAAATTCAGATTCACCCTTATAATCATAATGTAAAATATACAATCATTTGAGCTACGCGGCGATAGTTTTCGTACACAGTTAACTTGGTGCCCGTTTTACATGAGCGATGAAAGCAGGCGAGGCCGGGAGTATACAGTGGGAGCTCGCGAGTACTACGTGGGCGGCCGCGACGCGCGGGCGACGCATCGCCGCCGGCCGCACATACCGTCGGTCCACAAAAATCATCACCGCATAAACGGTATACAACTAAATATAATTCCATATCCACCCATAAAATACGTAGGAGGTTCTTAAGCATAAATATATATCAATGGGGCCGCGCCGAGGCCAGTCAGTCCACGATGGAGATCTGCGCGAAGCCCAGCAGACTTTGCTCGTCTTCGGGGTCGGGCGGCGCCGAGTGCAGGCGGAAGGTGAGCGAGCGCGGCGGCGGCGCCTGCCCCGGGAACAGGAAGTCGTCCACCAGCCGCTGCAGCTGCTGCGCCGTCACGTCGGCGTCGCGCGCGTCCAGCAGCCCCGCGCCCACCAGCTCCGTGGCGATGCCGTCGGCAGAGTCCTTGCCGGCCGCGAACTCGAAGCGGATGTCATTGAGCTCCCCGTGTGCGTTGCGCATGCGCAGAACCAGATTGATCTGCGGCGCTTCGTGCTCGGCCCGTCCACCGATGGTAAAGGCGGCGCCCTTGTCGTCGCTGTCGCTGTCGGAGCTGTCGGCGCGCTCCAGCGTGTTCATGGGGCGGTCCCGTGCTGCGTCGTCTTCGTCGTCGTCGTCCTCCTCGCTCTCCCACACCCATTCGCCCGTCTCCATGCGGTGCAGGCGGCCCGAGGCGCCGGGCTGGCGACGGCTAGCCTTGTGTACGCGAGTCTCCATGCTGGGCCCGATGGTGACCAGCGTCGACACCAGATATTTGCGATCGCGCGCCTTCTTGAAGAACGAGTGCTTCAGTAGCTCGGTGGCGGTCGGCCGCTTCGCAGGATCCTTTTGCAAACATTCGAAAATCATTTTCCTGAATGTTTTCCCGTAAGCTTTGTACTGATCTTTCTCCTCGGCGCCAGTGTCAAGCGTCGGCGGATCGTTCTGCAGTGTGAGCATGAGAACTTTCATCGGAGGGTACTTGTGGTACGGCGCGGTTCCGGTCGCCATTTCTATTGCTGTAATTCCGAATGACCAGATGTCGGCTTTAAAATCATACCCGTGGTTCTGTTCCATGACTTCGGGCGCCATCCAGCATGGAGTGCCGACGAACGTGTGACGCACCTTTTGACGCGACAGATCTCGTCCGGTGGCCAACCATGCCGACACACCAAAATCTGCGATCTGGACGATGCCGTCATCTCCAAGTAAAATGTTGCCGGCTTTGATATCTCTGTGGATCTGACCGTTCTGGTGAAAGTACTCTAGTCCTTTGAGAACTTCTTTGAGGACGGTGGCGATAGTCGCCTCGTCGAACACTCCATGTTTGCAGTTAGATATCCTCATCTTGTGTTTGATAATGTCCAGCAAGCTGCCGCCCTCGAGCAGCCGCAGTACGAGCCACAGCTCTTCTTTAACCACGAAGCTGGTGTAGTAGGTCACCACGTTCTCGTGGTTACAGCTAGACATGGCCTGGATCTCTTTGAGCAGTTCGTCCATCGAAGTATTCCACTTTTCGAGGTTGATGCGCTTGATGGCGCATTTCTCGTTGCGCGGGCGACAGAAGGCGGCGTGCACGACGGCGGTGGCACCGACGCCTATGACGTCATGCAGCTCGTAGTCCTCCTGGCTGTTGGGCCACGTGTGCCCCGAGGTCGCCATCTTCAACTCTATCTAAAGTTTGTACACCTTGTGAATTAGCTTTATAGCTACGATTTGTACTTCTAATAAGGCCAATGTTTAAGGCGTGAAGTGGGACTACAAAATGTATATTAATTTGCAGAATAAGCTGGGTAAGTCTTATCTTTCATGATTATGTGGTTTATTGATTTATGATTATGAATGATGAACAGTTTGGACTCCTTATTTGACTCAAGTCTATGAAGTGTCTTACAACCTTCTCTTAACTCTAATATAGTTTTGTCTATATATTTTATTGTATTGTCGCTGTAGTCTACAATTGAAGGGTAGAGATCATCACCTGTAAAGAGTATTCAAATATAAATTAACTATTACATTATCAAACGAAAACATTTTGAAAATATTGTAGTGAACATTTACCCGGTAGCAGAGATAAGCTGCCATCTTTAACTTTCACATATAGTGGAAATGACAGTTCAATGCCATATCCACTTCTGTCTCTGGCAAACTGAATCAACTCAGTAATGTCCTTTACATGGGACAATCTATTCAACTCGTACAACTGGGGTGGATACAATATCCTGTCGCCCTTTAATACTTCTTGGGGGCTCAACCACTGAAATTAAAAAAGAATTCCATTAGACCCAATGTTTAAAAATAAAATTGGTATCTTTCCCTCTTCTTGTCCAATCACATAAATTTAAATGATAGCAGATGAATAATGGTGGCTGGTTAGTTTCGATATTCTATTACATACTATTTCTAACAGTATGTAATAGAAATTATAGTACTAAATGCTGTATCTGTTCATCATTTCAACTTAGGAGTAGCACAACAAACTACAAAAGAACTGGTATGGATGTGTCCAATAGTGGTGTTGTCTACTGTTAAAAATTTATACAAATAATTTTTGAGGATTAAAATGACAACAGGTTTAAAACTAGTCAGACAAACCCTAATTCAATCCTCAGTAAAGCCGAAATAATATTTTAAATATTATTTTAAAAAATTGTATACATAGACAATTTTAGAATAATACATAGACAATATCCCTATTGTGTTTAGTATTTTTCTGAGCTCAAAAACTAAAAATTCACCTCCACATCAGCCACTTCAGAGTTCTTCTTGATTCCCTCTGGCTTGCTTTGTAAGGCAGTCACAAAGAATGCGGTGTCAAATCTCTTAGGCAAGTTGGTTGGGGTGAGCCAGTTGCTCCAATAGTGTAGAGACCATATGTCTGGGTAGCACCCGTGTTCCTCACACAGTACTAACCAGTCCCCTGGATCCTTGCTTATCTGGAATATTTGTTTAAAAGTTGTGGTGTAGGCAGAGTTGATTGATGGAAGTAGATGACAGTTTGAATAAATGTAAATAAACATTATAATATTCTGGATCTTGTATTTATTGCTTGTATTCAGTAAGAAAACATTGAAAACAAGTTTTTTTTTAAATAAGCTAAGTGTGAGTCAGCACTAAGGGTTCTGTAAGATTATTCATTTATGATTCTATGACTACCCACTGTGTTTTTTAATGATGACGAGATATTTGTCGCGAAGGAACATTTCAAGGAAAACATATAATTTCTTCAATTTTTTTCTTAAAATTCTTATGAAAACTTGCCATAGCAACACATATTCTATAAAATAATATCCTAACCAGTACTGCATAGGCTTAGGTACGAGGTTGAGACCACTGACCTCTTAGGGTATGTTACCATAAAAATACACCGCATCAACTTTTTTTAACTGGAATGTAGGTATATACATATAAAATCTAATAAAATATTATTTCTTGAAATAAAATATTTTATAATTTTACTGCCATGAATCAGCCTACCTACTAAACAATGAAAAAAAAGGAAGATAATTAAATTAAACATAACATGCATTCCCTATTTTAAAAGCAAATCTTTACTTAATATCTTGACTCACCCGATTTTGCCAATATTTGACATCAATATCCTCTAAAATGTTTGCCCATATCCCAGACCTATCCTTTTTCTGCTGCCGGCAACAGATTAGCAGCCCTAACTCCTCAAAAGTCTCTCTGATTGCTGTTATTCTCAATTCTATGTGCCTACAAAGAAATAATTCTAACATGAGGCAAAATGTTTCAAGTACTTTGGCACATTGCCATTGTTAAGTTCCCTACCATTTTGCCTATATAAGGTATCTACAAAATGTATTATTATATATTGCTTAACGCTTTGACTGCCAGACTGCAGACACAATGCAAATTCTATTGTTTGTCGGACACCATGTGACCCCATGGTCTAATGATACAAGGTCTCATACATTTAGAAAAGCTTGTTGTTGCATAGTAACAAGCTCAGTTTTCTATCTTCTATGTCTCTTCTAAATATAAGATGATGTGAACTCAGTTTATTTGAGGTATTCACCATTAAACTACTGATCTAAGTTTGATGTAATTCGGCACTACGCTTAATCACAATTCAGAGAAGGGCACAGGACTTTTTATGGATATAATATCAAAGCCATAGGTGTCAATTAGTATGATGATTCTTACTGTAATTGTACTAAACTAGTTGTTTGCATATAAAGAAAATAAAACGTCAAAATAAATCAATAAATAGAAATCTAACTTTTAACCTTTTGCAGAAAAATAAATTGGCTATCACTGAACATATTATAATATAATAAATTTTAAAAAAATATAAGATAATATATCAATTTAAATATATAAGACCACTTTTATCAAACTATTACTCATTAATAAGCAAGCTAAACAAGATTTTAAATACTGTTCTAGAATTATTTGTGATTCTGTGTAACCGGTTATTATCAACAAGCAAAAATTTACATACTTAGGTAATTATAAAAATCTAAGACAACTGCTATAAACAAATATAATTTGAAATAGCAACTATAAAGAAATAATGAGTTTAAGATCGCAACTGCTAATAAGAAGCTCTTTAACATTTAAATACATATTAGGTAATATTTACAACATAAAAATGATTAGAATAGCACTTCACTTTGTGTAAACTATAAAATGTTCAAGCATTTATGTTGACTGTTGTTATCATTTATTATGTGTCTGACAAAAACGTCAGACTGATGTCAAGGTCCACAAATATTACCTTTGTATGGGATTATTTTGGAAAATTGGCGTCACGACACTGGCAGGGTGGTGAAATGACTCGAAGTCTTTATCTGTGTAGCCGAAAGATTTGAGGAGCTGCAACCAGCGGGGGCTCCTATCGACGGGATCGTTGACTCCGCCGGGAAACACCACGCTGTTGGCAAACGAAGCACTGCGCGTTCGAGTCTGCAACAATATGTCGTAATTAACACCGCCACGATCATCCACGCGAGATAACAACTCGCTATTCCGCTTTGTGAGCACTATTAACGAAGCAGAGTCACGCCAACTTTTTCCAATAATATTTTTCATGACTGATTAAAACAGCGACAAACATCAAGTACCCTCAGGTTTAAAATACAAGGTCGACTTACGCGTTCTACGTTACGAGGAACTTTGTGAATGATAATTTAGTTCGTGTCTTATCTATACAGATAAAATTGTTTTTTCGACAGCACAAAATGGAATTAAAAATACAAAAATAGCACGAAATTGACATTCAATGCACTCACATTTTTTTTCTGTGTCAGGCAGGCCCTACTAGTGATGGATGTTAAAACTAATAATATCGAATTATACGGTGAATAATACAATAATGTTATTTATGCTTATTTTGAAATATAATTACATTCTTACAAATTTTGATGTTCTGATAATTATTATTTGATGGTGAATAATTATTTGGCTGCATTACTGTATTTTTAAATAGATTAATTTTAGAATAGATTAAAAAAATAACAATGTCATACTTTGATCTTTCATTAATCCCA
The DNA here is from genome assembly GCA_936450705.2 of Protodeltote pygarga. Classification (NCBI taxonomy): domain Eukaryota; kingdom Metazoa; phylum Arthropoda; class Insecta; order Lepidoptera; family Noctuidae; genus Protodeltote; species Protodeltote pygarga. Next base: position 3,256,260 of record OW388249.2, on the reverse strand, counting down.
CTTCAGCTCTAGCCTCTAGGTACTCATACTGTACGAAATTCGAACAACGAAGCTTCAACTGATGGATTGGACGTATATTCGTTTATTAGATCACCTTTTAATAGATTGTTTTTTTATAGATTTGAAACGAAGTAACAGACGAAAGCTCTAAGTACAATTAAATATTAAGTAGTTATTTTGGTGGTAACTGGTAAAGTAATAAAGTTTGCGTTTGATGGCCATGATGATATTATTACAATTCGTTAAAAAACATCACATCCGAGTTTAACTTCAGCAAAAGTGCGCATCACTACGCCGTTTGTTTTTAATATGATTGCAACTTTGTATACTTGTCTTTTAGCAAAAACGAAACGGATTATTTTACACCTTGTCAAAAAAGAGTCTGAAGCGGTGACAGCTGGAACTAAAAATAGTAATCTTAAATGCTAAGTTTGCGAGTAATATAGAACTTAAAAGTTATAATCGTTAGATTAGATAGACCAAAAAAATCGTCATAGAAACATGTAACATACCAAAGTATCTTGTAATTTTGAGTTGTAGTATGTAAAGTGCTAGTGACGCCCTCAATTTTTGCAGACTCTTATTTGCTAAACAGTACGGGCTTATAATATAATATGTCAACCATTATGTTAACTTAGCAAGCATTGCTTACAGTTTTTATTAGTATAATATTATTATGTACATTTTTGATTACGACATGTTCAAAATTTATATAATTTTATTGCATAAAATCATGTTACTGTTACTGTCAGCCCATATCATCCCATCCCATCATAAAATCATGTACAGTTGGTCAAATCTTTTTTGCCGTTTGTCTGGAAAAATTGAGGGCGCCACTGGCGCGTTTTTCATACTACTATTCAAAATTACAAGTTATTTGTTGCTATGTAAGCATTTCTATGACGAGTTTTTTGTCATTAGTTATAATCAAATTAATTACATAAAAGTTATTTTAGTACACACAAACTTAGTTTTTAAGATTTTTATTTTTAGTTCCAGCTGACACCGCCTCAGACTCTTTTTTGCCAAGCTGTAGGTTTATAACATATTGCCACCAACAATAAACCATAGAAAAGGGCGGCAAATTAAAAAAAATCATCTTACACCTAAGCTTAAACCCTTCTGTAAGCACTTAATCACTAACAACTTAGTACTTTAGTACTGGAGGTTCTCAAAAATATGGGTGTGAGTCCGCAATCCAGAGGTTGCGGCCCCACTGAGGCCGCAGAAGGAAGGGAGGGTGGGGTACCATGGTACCGGCTCTCCTTACCCGCGGCGGCCGGCTACGGCGGCTACTCTTCAGCCGCAATGTCACCCATACGGCACCGCAAATCTACCTTGTCTGCTTCAATCTAGACTTCGCCCTAAATCCGGAAGAACAGTTAAAGAAGTCACCACATTACGGTAAAAGTCTCCTGCCGATAAACTTTATATGCAAAAATCATTATCGTCGATGCGTTGCTCCGTGGCACTACGTGAATGTGGGACAAACCAAAAAACATACTTTCGCATTAGGTATTATGTTCTAAGAGATTAAATAGGTTTTCATAGGTTACTAAGGTTTGTATTGCATTCTAAAGCGCTCTTCCACACGGTAGGTAAATGCATTTCTGACTTTAAATTACACGGAACAAAATTGAAAAGAAAATTGTAAAGAAGCGAATAAAACTTTTAAACGGAAAGGCCGTGAGCTGTCAGCTTAGCATGGAGAGAAAATAGTTTTCCTTTACATTAGAAAAGCCGTTAAAAATTAAACATAAGGCAAATAAAGGATGGCGTAATAATATAGTTCGTCCAGTACATACGGGGTAAGGTAACGTTAATATTTGACGACACGATTGGCGTAGCGTACCGGATGGACGATTCGCATTCTGCGCTTGGTTCGCGGGTTCGAGTCCTGCACGCGAAAAATATTTGTGTGATCCTCGTTGGGGCCTGGTTTACCAATCGTCTGCGCTGTTAAATTATAACTACACAGTGGCGAAGGGTGGGTATTCACCACTGGGATTACGACTCAGTTATGTCCTGTATTTCGTATTTACCGGATCTTACTTTTGCTGTGCCCGACAGGGTCCATGATGATCTCGTAGTTAATAAGTTACCATCTAAGACTCACATTGTGGAATGCAATAAAGTTTTTGAATTTGAATTTGAGGTGTAACACCAATATAGCGGATACGTTCGCTTCCTTATTCGATGACGCATCGGCTTTTATGAAAGTCACTAAATTCCAAAAAAGTCCTTAATCAGAAGGTTACGATACTCGGGTAAACGGCTAGATTCAATGGTACACAACTTTATCTGATCAATGGTAAGGCGATTCAAAACGTAAGTACAAGATTAGTCTTAAGCCTATCTACGTTCTATAAATATATTACTAAAATGTTCTAGTATGGATGTCTTTCTAATCAATCACAATTCATAACTCAAAGCCGAAACAACTTAACATCTCTACGTGATGAGCGTTTATCGCACTGTTCAAAGGCTATACCTACCTATATAGGCTTCTATAATGATTGCTGACTGCTTAAAAAACAAACTTACACGGCAACGCGCTGCTGTGCTCACTGTTCACAGTAAAGACAGCTTAGCGCTTGTTATTTTTGTGACGCGAACCCCAACGTGACGCATTGCGATGTACCACCCAGCTAGGTCGAAGGGTAAAAGTAATTAAGAAAGTAAATACAAATAATATATGTATTTTAAAATAAATTGCCTTAATAAATCTCAATTTAAACACCCGAGATTCACAACAAATATTGGCAAGCCGCGGTGCTTCCACTTCGGAACTTTTACGCGGAGAATAAACTCCTGACGTTTATCATGGCTGTGACAAAGTTGTAGAAGCTGTCAAGTAAATTTTTGCCCCATGAAGAATTCTATTTGCGACCAATCTATATGAGCCATTTGCCCTGCTTTGGACCAAGTTAAAACTTTTCCGTTAAGACAATATTATAATATATATAATAACTACAAATTAAAATTTGGTAATTTAGTTGGGGTCAGCTTCTAATTTGATCTGATGCATGATTTTCTATGGAGCGACTGCCTCTCTCTTTCTTTCGACTGACTCTGGCTTTCTAGTGAAACTTGAAGGATCAGTTGTCAGGGTGTGTGCTCTCTATATCTATTTATGATCATTATTCAACACTAGCTTACGCCCGCGGCTTTGCTCGCTTGGTATCTTGATAAATTGTAGCCAACACGTGGTGCCATCCATTACCATAAGAACGTTATTGATGTTTTCCTCGGACAGTATTTTTTTTGGGATGAAACGCAGCGGCGCGCGGCGTTGCGTGCCTTAACTACACTCGCTCTTGAAAACGGACTCCGTTTAAGTTCGAAACGGGTTTCATCCCAAAAAAATCTCAAAATTAATTCGTGTAACTGTGATTTTCGTAAACAAGTACGTATTCCGACTCCACAGGCTTAGAAATCTTAATCTAAACAATAAAAATTGATGTAACAAGGTCCGATTCACTAGAAAACAATGGATTTTGATTGTCTCCGTCGGTAGTAGGGGTAGCTCATAAGGTTTTATAGCTACCTACTTGTTAGTGATGGGACTACATCCATGTAGCTCATCAATATGTCAATCAGTATTCAGTATTGGGTCTCCACGTTATAGACGGTGTCCAACCGAGAGAGCCGTTCCAATTCCAACGGCCAATAATTGTCAATTTTCGAATGGGAAAATCCAATTACTATGTCGTCGGAGTTTAGAGTTCAAGATACATTGGTAAACATTTATACTAGGTACTATTTAGATGCGAAAATGTTTGTTGAATGTCTATTAAAAGCGTGTAAAACTATTTGCAGTGCCATTCGTAGTTTTCACCTCTTCGATTTATTCAAGCATTTGAAATAGTTTGCACTGTTATTTGCATTTGTAATCAATGCACATTGTTTGAAAAGCCGTTATCAATCATTCCATGATTACTTATCTAATGTCTACGAAACATAGACTAAATCACATTAGGTACTGAACTGAAATTTATAAAATACGTAGGTAGGTATAATAATATATATATAATATAACTTGAAACTTTAATTTCCCTTATGAGTAGAGCCAAGATTTCTTACTGTTATATTACTTATCATACTTATATATTTTTTGGAGGACATGTTCTCAAATGGGATGGTTTGACCGGGGTAGTGCCACCCTCTCACAGAATATCGGTTTGTAATAACGGTATTCGTACTGTTGTGTTTCGTACAGTCAGTGAAGAAAACAGGAGACCCAACTTTTTTCCCTTCCATAATCAGCACAGGGTCGGCAATGTGTTGGTAAGTGAGTGTCACATTAGCAGTTATATACATTAAAAATCTCTTTATTTTAGTGAAATCAAATATTAATAAGGGTGTAGGTGCCAGTTGCGTACCTAACGCAAGAACCATCATTTTTATGGCTCAAACCTATACTGTAATGTTTCATTCGGTAATGTCATTTTGCAAAGGTCATATGAATAAAATTTGAATAACAATGGAACCAGTACACTCCCTTGTGGGACTCCATACGTTATTAATTATTTATTGATCACCAAGGTAGGAATCAATAATAACTTGGTGCGTTCTATTTGTCAAATTGTCCTTGATTATATTTATGTAATGGTGTTACTTCTGGCGCCATTTTTTTTCGTTTTGTTAACATGATGTGTACAGAGACTGTGTCAAAAGCTTTAGTCAGGAAAATACTAATAATCTGATTTTGTCGTCTAATTGATATGCTTTAAATTGAGTTTATAGGTTTCATACCGCAAGTTCATTGTATATTCTACGTCGAAAAATTGTTTGGTGTAGAGACCGTCTCTGCCATTTCCTTCTAGGATTAAAACGCTTTATAGAGGCTTCGCGAAATATTCCAACAGATATTTGTTTCGGTCTGAACCCACTAAAAAATCTTAGTGGGGCAACGATTAAAAAAAATTAAACGTTATAAACTTAGTACGGGAGTCGTCATCAACGGGGCTTTGAATTCTAATCAAGTTACTAGCAGCTCCATTTCCGTGCTTGAACTAAACTGCTTATAAATATTTACAACAGTTTAAAAGCAACTGACTGGCTTAATAGACCTCATAATTTATTCCGTTTACTAAACCTAATTTATTTAATCAACGAATTAATATGCAAAACTATTTAATTACAATACTTGCACGTATTTTACACATTTCAAGTTTATTGAAAAGAGTTCGTTTGATTTTCATTCTTCATTGTTTTCAACAAAACGTACAGTGAGTGGAGAAATTCTGAATATTTGCACTGTTTGCACATGATTTAACAATCGAGTATTGTTTTCCGTAAGCCCATATTTTTCTACTTGTAAACGCTTTCGCGCCTTTGTACAGCTTTTCATAAACTCTGTGTGGATATTATTCGAAAAATATTCTTTTGACTAGGCTCCGAGTATTATAACAAGTTGTTGATTAATTTTCATACACGTGTTTCCATTATGTATATTCCCAGCTAAAAATAGGTTCTATTATTGTAATGTTAATTTATTTCTGACGTAGAATTACTCGGAAAACGTGAATGAAAGTTGGTGTTCTCTAGGGATACCAAACAATTAGGTTTTGGCCGTGGGTGACATGTTGTTTCAATAAAATTTATGTTTATTTGTATATGTGAGTAGCTTCTTCTGTAAACAAGTAAAAGGTCGGAATTTTTCTTTCGGTACCTACATGGAAAGTACAGTTCAACTTGAGTTCAACTTCATCATCATCAGACGGAAGGCGTCTACTACTTTTGAACAGAAATCTCTCCCAAGGAACAAACGGCAACATGCCGCTTGAATCCACCAGTTACCCGCGACTCTAACGATGTCATCGGTCCACCTGGTTTAGGCCAGTCAACGCTACGTCTTCCAGTTCCAGAGTTTTACTTAATTTTGCCACAAAAAAAAACAAAACACTAATAATAAATGAAGCTTATTTTAAAAAACCGGCCAAGTGCGAGTCAGACTCGCGCACCGAGGGTTCCGTACAAACCTGTAGGTATATAAGTAAAAGTTAATATACTATGTGATGTAACTAAAAATTTAAGATTTTCGGAATTTTTCCTATATGTGTACTTTATAACGTTGCTTCATGCCAAATTTCAAGATTCCAGGTCGTCTGGAAGTATCCTTTAGGTTTTGATTCCCTTGCGAGTAGTTGCGAGTTTCAAAATATGCGGCTTTAATTGCTGTATCTTTTGATTGCGTTGACGTAGAAGTTTGATTTTGTTACAGCTTAAAGATATTATAGACTTGAGTATTTGTTAAGAATTTCAATATAATACCACTACGCGTTCATGAGTAAAGGGGTAATAAGTTTAAAATTATTAAAAATATTTTTATTATATGATGTAACTAAAAATTTATGCTTTTCGCAATTTTTCCTTTATCTGTGTTATAAGACGTTGCTTCGTACCAAATTTCAAGATTCTGAGTTCACGGGAAGTACCCTGTAGGTTTTGATTCCCTTGCGAGTGTCGAAAATTTGCGGCATAAACGGGAGTATCTTTTGATCGCGTTGACTTAGAAGTTTGATTTTTTCACAGCTCCAAGAGACCATAGACTTGAGTATTTGATATGAATTTCAGCTTGATACCTCCACGCGTTCCTGAGAAAAAAGGTCTTGACAGACAGACAGACAGACAGACAGACAGACAGACGGACAACAAAGTGATCCTATAAGGTTCCGTTTTTACCTTTTGAGGTACGGAACCCTAAAAACGTACTTATAATTCTCAAGCGCTAAGCAGTTTGTTGATCGTAGTAATAGTAAGTTACTAATGATCCCCTATTAGCCTCTAACGACCTCGGAACGTGTAATAAGTGTACTTATGTACTAGTTAGTCTATTTTTAGCCGAGAGTCGAGACTTGAGAGTCAGAAAACACGGATATATCTAATTACAAAATCAACCGCGAGGCTATCTATTCTCAACAATGGGAAAGTTGAAAGCGTCCTTGAAGATAGCGTTAATGTGGAATCAAGAACCTTTGTTAGAGTTGTCGAAGATATCGATGCCGCTAAAAGGCACAGGAGCGAACAAAAGGATGCGTAATGGCACGGTCATCATCGTATCTTTATCGGCGCTACGTTTATGGTGGCGTACTAACGCGCCTGATCGCAGCCGCTCCTCGGAGACATATACAGGCCTCTGTATTACTATTACATGTTGAGCACACTTCAGGATACAATGCAATGTTATATGCGCGGCTAATATAGAACTAATGTGTCTAGATATAAGGGTGAACTTGGTGTTTGATTAGTTTGGCAAGGGCTTGCATTTGTTTGGATCGTGCGCGCAACAAGTGCGGCGCAGGTGGAGGGCGCGGGGGATGCTCATTGATCAGCCGGCGCCTGTTGCTCGACCTGATACCCCCCACCCCCCACTGACCTGTCCCCCCTCGATGGGCTCGACGTGTGTAATCAAACTGACATGTGGGAATAAGGGTAGAAATAGATTGTTCATCATAATAATATTGTAACAAAATATTTGAATTTTAGAATTTAACTTTACATAGAAAGTGACAAATAAATTTATTTATTATGAGATATTGTCATAAACCATCGAAAAACAAAGATACTGGGAATTTGTTTTTGGCGGGAATGTTTGAATAGTTTAACGATCTCTGGATATTCATATTATGCAGTGTTATAGCCCAAACTGGAAAACAAGGTTTGTTTTGTAAAGCTGATAAATTGAGTTTATCAAATTAAGGATATGTTGCGCCAAAATTTGAATGTGTTGTTCAGATGAATGTTTGTTCATATTAACTAGTAATTACAGGAATGTTTGTACAGTTTTGTTGTCATGTTGTTCTGAGTGTGTGAGAATCTTGATCATCACGCATTTCACGTAGGTACCTATATTTGGAATTTGGCAAACAATTCGTATCTAACTTTCCCGCCTTTTTACGAGTGTTTTTCTATGTAAATTTTTGTGGCGAAGGTACGATTTGTCCCGTAACTTTTTTCGAGTATGGATAAAATGAAATTTTACGTAAGTAGGCATATAGGTATGCTACTCCGCTTCCCGCGCTCAGGACAAATAACAATAACATTTGTATAAATATAAATAGATTTAGTACTAAATCTTGTAAACTTATTTAAGGTTATACCTACTTAGGTACAGCAAACCTCACTTAGAAACAGATTTATATGATAATTTCATGGTCTGATATAATCAAACGGTTCAATAGGTCCGCGTTTGTGTAGGAATTTCGCCTCTCCTTAACTTATTAATAGTTTAACCGATGTCAAATAACAAATAAATACCTAGTTAGTTAGTTACGTAATTATTTTGTCAATTATGTCATTTGAAATTACTTACTTTTTTTGAGATTTAGATTTATATGGCAGGTTGGTCTCTTATTTAGGTACTTACACGGTAATCTATCTTAAACCGTAAACGTATTCGGTCTACAGAGGTAGATCTCACTGATACCTTTAGTTAATATCTATAGAGTTACTCTATGTAAAGAAAACCTAGAAATATCTAACAATATTAAAATAATCTCCAATTTTATATACAGGAATTTCTACTTTACAATACAGAGATTAAGTTAATTGCATTCAGATTTAGAGAAAGTAAACTGCATATTGTATCGAGCTTATCCAACTAGCGCTCGAGCTAGGAAAGCCGCGCTTCGCTAATAGGCAGTTATGGCGGCGCCGAGAAAATGGCGCGAAACAATACCGATAAATATTACTAATGGACCGTATCACTTATCGCCACTAACAGACATTTGTAACTCTGTAGTGCGTAAGTCCGTATTAATTCTCGACATGACTCCTGATAAATTGTATTTTCGTACATTACATAAAATGTTATGTTAAATGCGTTATTAACTACAGGAAATGAATGTGTCGCCCATTTCGCTGGCGCTACAAACACCGTGATTTATTCCTGTCACTTTCCCGCTTCCGAGCTCCAACAAAATAAGGAATAAAAAAGTCTTACGAGTACGTGTGGATTTAAGCTTTGGTCTCAAGTTATTCTATTCCCTTTGTATAGACATATATTTTTGTGCTCCGGAATGAATTTTCTTTTCCATACATTCGAACATAACGTAATAAAGCCCGTATATTTTAACGAGGTCCTAAAATAAGATCCCCGTAAAGTCATTTTAAACAAGCTCATCACACTTTACATTCGCAGTAATCTCAAATTTTCTGAAGGATCTGCATTACGGGCATTCAAAGTATATTACCCATAAGCTCCAGTCCTAACAACCATAAACAAAACCTATTCGTCACTCATATTTTGTCCCTGAATTTCCATTTTTTCCGAAGCACTGTTGACCGCAATGTACTTTATAACCTCGTTGAGGCTACGGACGAGGGTACTTAAGACATTCAATCTAGACAAAAAAGGGATACAACAGACCTAAGGGCATTGTTGGGGGTTAAGGGCTCGGGCAATTACGAAGGGTTGACGTGCGGAAGGATACATGAGTAGATACAATATGACAAGATGCGGACTGGAGACAGATTGGCATGCCGCTGCTAGCGCAAGTAATTGAAACGCGGAAATTATCCGAGTGTAACTAGAAACGGGAAACTGTAAACGAATGATTTGCATGTCTTTATTACTATCATAAAAACTTAATCATTTATAAAAGGATTTATCGAGCTAGGTACTGTTTAAAATTAATTAAATTTGCCACAAGAAACCGAAGGAAAGCCGATTACACAATTTATTACCACACCGAAATAGCCAGAACGAAATGGTTCACTTTATTACAAACTCTAAATCAGGTGCGAAATGTCATTAGTTTGTAGCTTGTTAAGTAGTTGTTTGTGCTTTGTGAAGCATTCAAATTGATCGAGGTCGTAGGCAGCTAGTGCAACGATGGCCGTCTGGGTCGAAAGGACGTCTACAGGCCTCAGCGCGCTAGCCTAACTAGACGTCCAGTTAAAACAAATGTACCTATATAGTTTATAGGACCTAGATAACCTGGTTTACATCTAAGAGATTTTAATGGAAATTAATGAGTAAAACAACTAACACAAGAACTCGAGACCTTTGGTACAAGAAGGAAGATAAACTTTGACAAAGTGGAATACCTACTTTATCTACGTTCATCACATATTAATTAAGCACACAGTTGGAATATTTTACCATTGGCATTCGGCTACATATTAGAGAGGTGTTGGGGTCGATATATCAACGTCTTGCGTTCTCTGCGTGATAAATGATACTATCGACAATTGTCCTTAAGAACTACCTTTCCCATTTGCAACGTTCCACGATATTCAACCTTTGCTTATAAAAAACATTACATTACAAAAGCATTAATAGGTACATTGGGCATCGATTGGGATTGCAATATCACGTCTTCGCGCTGTACTTCAAAGGAGTTTGAACTTCAGTTTTCTTTCTGAACTAAGTGTAGTTTATAGCCTAAAGTGGCCAATAGAGACGTGGTCTTCTTATAAAGCAATATATCTTTCAGTATACCTAGATCTTGTATGACATTGTCTACCGATCTCAAAAGGTTTGTTACGGCTAAAGGTCATTCATTGTCTTCTTACTAGCTTCTAATTTATTTTACTTTTAAACCTGTATTTTGTAGGTACCTAGTTTCAAAATTCATTACAGGTTTACCTTGTTTCGTGAAATTTGAATTCCAATCTAGCTTGTTACAATCGAAACTTTTTACAACTTGCTGTTATCTTTATGGCAGAACACGAGTGAAGTCTGCGAACTATACTTGAGTGGCATATAAAAGTAAGTTCTTTGTATATTAGATGGCTAGGTAGTCGTTTATTTCCTGGATAGCTCGTAATAGTGTTATTTTATCCGAGCACAGCAGGATACGTTACGTTTTATTTTCTTCGCTATTCTCATCTGACTAAAACATTCGTATAAACAGAGCCTTATTACTAATACCATCATTATGAGAAAACTTACTTTCCCTAAGGGTTATGAATAGGTAGAGAAATTTAAATAAAATATGTATCAGTTTATTCAAATTTCCGTGTTTATGAAGGTCAGATAGTTGTCTCTACATGTAAATAGGAGAAGGAATTTATCGTGTGTAGCATTTTGCGATGTCTGTTTGGATTCTGGCTTTAGTTGCCTCATTGTTCTAATGGTCTGGGTTTTATGTTCAGGTCGCACAAAACATTATTGCTTTTTTTTGTCGTTCTATGTTGAGTTTATTTGTAAGTAAATCTTCTTTTTTTTCTTTATTGGGTAATAAAAAACCTGGTGCCAGAGTTTGAACTGGCCGTAGGCTTCTGACATAGAACGGCGAAAAATCTCTTAGGTGTGTTGATTTACTCACGATATTTTTCTTCACCATTTTATGCTAGTGATTATTAATTTTTAATCGGTCTGCATACGAATTCGAAAAAACAGAAGTGCGTGTTTGGGTTTGAATCTACGACCTTTAACTTGCCAATCCAACGATCATACCACTGGGCCACTTCAAGTTGTTTGACAAAATTTTATGGGTCAGTGAGCAAAGAGCCTTTTAACCAAAGTAGGTACCTATCCAGATATTTTTAGATTTTTTCCCTGACCCCTCTTGAGAGCTCCGGATATAGCTGAACGACCCACAGCTCAGTATTGGACCGTTAATACCAATTAGAAGTATCATATACCTACTTGGATGATAGATATACCTACACAGAATACTAGTGGTTGTGTGATGTGTGATGTGTAGTCTTAAAAACGTGTTTATCTAATTTGCAAAGCTGTAACAAGTCCTTATTTAATAATAGGTACTATAAATTCAATGTATGCGAGAATTTCCATTTGTTTATATGTCAATTTTTTTTTTGTTTTTTCGAAAAAAAAATTGTCAGCAAATCTATCTTTTGCATCAAAATTACTTAGGTAGTAATTAGTAGTTAGTACTTAGTAGTAGTACGTAACGTAAGTAGGTAGTAAGAAAGAAAGAAAGGAAGAAACGTTTATTCAGCAATCGAGCACAGAAAATAAAATAAAATAAGTAACGTTTATTTTGTTTGTTTATTTTATAGTAAAAGTGACTTTATCATGAACCTGTCGTAGATTATCTTTAAGGGGTCTATGTTTTACGAAAGTCAGTCCCTCTAAATTATCGACGTAACTGAGAGTTGGGTGAAAATTGAGATGGGTGGGTGAGATTTGCGGGCCCCTAGGACCCGGATCAAACCCACCGGGTATCGCTGTTTTTAGTTGAGGCAACTAGTGACAAACATAAAGTAATCAGTAACTCCGGCCTCTCAGTAAACACGACTTATGACGCTTGATACCAGCATCGTTGACCCGCCCACTCGCTTCTAATAAATTCCAAACTTTTGACGCGAGTTGCCCGTCAAATCTGCGAAAAGTTACAAGCCTTCTGTAATTGCTGCGAGGGCCGTCAGATATCCGGATACTCTCATACTTCCAACATTAAACGAGACCACAAAATTATGTTAAGTTAATTATAATTTTTTAGGCTTCCGACAATAAATGGGAGTCATCTCGGGCGTCGGTCGGCGGCACCCCAACCAAATTACGGAACGAAATATGGAATTGAAATGTCCGGTAGACTCGCCCTGCAGAAAGGCATCCCTGATTTTATATTTGCAGCATTTTTAAAAATATGAAACGACAGAATTGTGAAATTGTGCCATTTTCTCTGACTTTATTATCATAAAACTGGCTTGTTAGTATTTTAGTATTTTTCTCATCAGACTTTTGTTTTTTTTCTTTATTTTGTTATTAAATAATCCGTGCTGGAGTTCTGTTACCGTCAGATTTAATTAATAACAGTCTAATGAAGTCTAGAGACAGTTAGAGCAATAAAAGCAACAGTTGTTACTACCATTGTTCTGAAATTAAATGAGTATATTCAACGAAGAGCTTTTAACTTTCATGAGAGCAGCACTGTGTGCTCCTCAGTTTAGAGAAACTACGAAACATGTTATAGTCACGCACGACGCCTCCAGGTGCAATAACGTTAATAGAGCTTGAATTTTGGTTAGTTTGAAATGTTGTATTTATTACAAAAGGAAAATTTAAATAATTTTCTAAAAGATTTTTCGATTGATTGACTAAATCGGAAGTTCAATCATTCGTAAAGCGTTAAGGTATTATAAACCTATCAATATAAAAAACAACAGCGCAAAATAAAATCATGAGATGTAAGCAATTTATTAAAATTGTTTTTAAAATTCAGAATATATGGTTTAAAATTCAGAGAATACATTTTCAGATTCACGTCACATATTGAAAACTCATTAATTACATATACGACCTTCACTGAAAGAGATTTTCACAGATAAAACAAAATTAATCACAAATAAACAGATTGATTGATTCGTTTAAGCTGGGATACTGACTCCGATAGATTGCGGGCTCAAGTTACGGGCTAAATTGAAAAAAATCTAAATAACTATACAGTAAATGTAAAACTATACTATCGGTCGGTATAAAGGCATAACTACACTGTCACTGTCAAGCACTGTTTATTTATGCATGAGAGCCATCTTTCATCTCGTGTGCTCTTACTTTATGTGGCTTTAAAAGACACCCTACCCTTCATGTCCGTAACTTGGTTTGTCCCATAAAAGGAGGAGGAAATCTTTGCTACATATTTGGGGTACTAGGGAAAATTTAATAATAAGTAGTTGGTTTAAGTATTGATATACTGCGCAAGGCTTGGTTGGATACCTTTTTAGATGTTTGCGATAAACAGAGCTTAGTGAACTGATCCTACGTTGTCTAACATGTTTTATATTTGTTGTCATTTGAAGCTTTTGCGTCTTTGAATGTTTTTCCAAGTGGTTTTTATTTATTTTAGCTAAACAGATGTTTTATTTTCATTGTCTGTGGACGTGTACTTTGTTTATTTTTATTTACCCTTACCTAATTATGATATATATATATATATATATTTTGTATTTTTTTTTCGTTTTTTTTTGCTGTTAGTTTACCTGTATAAATGTTTCGGCTTGGAATAGATATTGCCAAGACAATAATCTATCATTAACCTGGCCGATCGATACTACTACTGTCAGAACTCAGCAGTCAGCCGCAAATGTTAATTACCATAGTAAATATTGGTAGTCACAACCATTTTACCAAGTGGACATTGTACTATTACTCAACGTAAAATTCGCTTGGTCATTCATCTACGCCTGGCCAGACATTGCTTAACCTTGGTGATCGTTAGAAGTGTTAGAACACAATATAAAAAAGGTACGGAAGGGTAAATTGAGGAAACAGAAAACGAGGAAAACGAAGAAAAAAGTTATACCTAGACCAATTGAAGGAAAGACAAATAAAATGTTGAGGGACTTTTCGAATTTGAAAGGACAAATAAAGCTCATGATAAGAGACTGGCTGTCTATAACTCTGAGTACTAGGTTTTTGACATTAAAGACTTTTGAAGGGACAGTCCAGCTATGCAGGTTTTCGATCAGCTATTAACTAAGCCTATCGGACCGGTCCTTAGCCGATGGATATAGACTAAAAATGGAACTACAATACGCTAAGTACTAATAATATTATTTAAAATTGTTCTTTTCGTTATGTATTCTACCACAAGATTCTATGTGAAATTTGACTGTCTGCTACACACGGACGTAGTCACGAGCAAATAATTTGTATGCATTTGTTTTTTTTAATACATTTTCAAATGTAAGAAATAAAAATGATTGATTTTGAGCGGATGTTGAAAATGACTGAAAATTACTTTTAGTTACGGAGGTCAGATAGGCAGTCGCAGGTAGAAAACTGATTTTACAGCTGCATCCAGTTAGATTAGAAGGCGACCCCAACAAAGTTTTGGAATAATAAAGCTAGTAGGATGAATCAATGAATGGAAAATTACCAAAACATATATCTACCATAGCATATTATTTCTATAAGCTGTACACAGGCATATCACATTAAATTGTAGTTTAAATTCCTTTGAATCCTATTTAAAATATGTAAATAATGTTGCGGTTGGCTTCCAGCTTAGTATACTTTAAACTGCAATGAAATACCGCTAATAATATCGTAATTAAATTCTGGCTAACATTGTTATTTGCTTAAATGGTAATGGTAATTCAATAAAAGCTGCTAAATGTAGTTTATGGAGAAAGCACTTATTGTGGTTGTTGTTGTTACTGGTTGTATGTTTTGCCTAATTCATAAGCACGTAATTGTTTGTTTTCTTTGTATTTCGTCGTTTAGAAAGTATTGATACTATTCATCTATATCGTTTGTTTTGGTCTAGACATTTGTGCTTATTTTTATTTATTATTAAGGCACGGCCGATGATAAGCGGGTACTGTATCCAATGTACGTACGCTAGGAAAACCAGGGGTATAAAAAAACAGGGTTATAGCTGATTTTAGGTCTGGCGTACCCCGACTTGGAAATTACGTTTAAACATTTTTTAATTAGGTATTCCATTGTTGCTTAATTTTTTTTTACAAGTAGACACATTATTTTCTGGTATATGTTTAATAATGTGCAATGATCGAAAAAATTGGGATATCGCTGATGCGTTACTATCTTTTCCCCTTCTATTTGCCCACTAAGCTTTTCTTTATTTTTCACGATGCAACATAATGTTGCTACTTCACGCTGGTATTATGGGAACAACCTATGAGCTACTGAGCTACATACAGACAACGGTTACAGCTTGGCCTAGGCTAGTGATATAAAAATTATAACTTTAACTAGATGTACCCACAACACAGAAGAAAATCATGGCATTTAAAATAAATCTTAATGAATAACGGGATGAAATATTAGCTTTTACAGATAAGTTCTACTGTAGACGAACAGATGAATGGGATCGTCTTAATAGGCGAAAAGTTTGCTGCCTAATCGAATACGAATTCAAACTTCAAACTTCTTTTGACAGTTCCACGACAAAATGCCAATTAAACTTGGGAGGCTCTTAAATTGAACGCACCGGATCAAAGCTGCGGACATAAATAATAAAATAGGTACAGAAAGCTGGGACCAGATTTCTGAAACCAAATGATACGATAGTATTAGAGATTTAATGGAGAAAAACGAAACGTAAGATTGGGCACAATAATAATAAGTAACTATATATACAAAAAAAATAACTTTAAAATCTTACTTGGTAAACCAAGTAACTTAGAAAACAATTAACTAACAAGATAAATTTAATCTAACAAAGGACAACCGTAGGCAACGTTTTTTTTACAGGCACATGGCCCCCACGATATGATAGTTATGTGTCATGGTTACTAATCTTGGTATATCTTTTACACAAAAAAAGTATTTTGTTTGGAATTGCACTTTTCGTTAAACTTTCATTTATGTTCAAATTGTAAAATAAACGTCCTCGCATTCGCTATACCTTGTGCCTCGTCAAGTCTCCTGCATAAAGTGAACCGCGTTAAAATGCGCGGCGCGTGGCATTTTAGGATTTTACTTCGTTACCAATTAAAATGTCCCGACATTTTTTGAAAAGTCCGGCTTTTCCGGGGCAGCTACGCAGCAACGGAGGTACAGTTCGACATGTTTTTTTGGCTTAGAGACAGAATATGGACCCAAGTGACATTGGACATTTTAGCCTGAAATAAAGCCTGTAAAAATTTTAAAAGTTAAGAAATCATACTTACTTATTTATTTATATCTTATCTAACTAATATTATAAATTGTGAAAGTTTGTGAGGTTGAATGGATGGATGTTTGTTACTCTCACGCAAAAACTACTGAATAGATCTTGATGAAACTTTACAGAAATATAGCTTATACATTAGAATAACACATAAGCTACAATTCATCAACACAACACGCGGGTGAAGTCGGGACGAAGCTAGTCCTTCAAAAAAATAAAGGACAAATCCCAAAAGTAGTACGCGCGTCCGATTCACAGTTGGAAGAACATACACTTTTTATTTTTGCTATATTATATGCTGTAGATAGTCTCTAGCAGAGATGGTACTTTAATAGCTACTGTAAGACGTCTGAGAGATGAATTTGTACGCCAAGCAATTTACATGTTAATATATTGTAGGTAATCACAATCAATTTTAATTCTATCCAAGAAGTCTGCAACATTTATTTTATTATCTATTTAATAAAAATCTTTGAGGAGCGGATACTCGTTAATCTGCTATCTCGCTCGCACATTGAAGATATAATCAATAAATATAGTTATGAAAAATCGAACTAAACCAATTGAAGGATATCAACATTACAAAGTTTCAGCAAAAATGTCAGCTTGATCGAACAATAATAATATACACAAAATGGCATAAAATAAAAATTCATTTAAAGCTAAATTTTTATTTGAAAACATGTTTCGATCAAGCTGAAATTTTTGCTGAAACTTTGTAATGTTATAATGTAAAATTTCAGGATGATCAGTTCAGTGGTATAGGCGTGAAAAAGTAACAAATTTACTTTCACATTTATAATATTAGTTAGATTAATCGGATTACTATGTTAAGTTAACCTTGAACAATTTCAATCTTGATGAAAGTTTTCAATTAATTACTGAATAGTTGCTAATTACTTCTAATATTTCTTTGATTTCTCGAAATGAATTGGAAAGATTAGATAAAACGCTTCAGAGAGCCCAAACTTATTATAAGAAAGCCTTATACCTATTGTAAAAGATGAATTATAAGGTCTTCGTGTTTGGTGAATATAATTTTGGGCACGCAGGGCTATGTTTTAAGTTCCATGTCTAGGGGGTGAGGCTGGAAAACACTTTGTCCGACCTAGATATGGAATCCAGGACCTCTTGCCCAGTAGTCACGCTTACAATTGCCTGTAATAGAGCAGTAAGAAACTAGTCAGTATTCACACATAATAATTACTCGTAGTTAACGAACTAATGATTCAACTGGATGCTAAGTCAAAGGTTCGAAACCCAGGCACGCACCTCTGACTTTTCGGATACTTGCTTAAAACGGTGAGGGAAAAATATCGTGCTGGTTTTCTCACGATGTTTTCTCTCAGGTGAGAGATTTTTCTACGATGTGTAAAGCCTAAATGTAAGAGGCCTACGGGCGATTTAAACTCTGACACCAGGTTATTCAAAGACTATACTAGGTTTTGCTTGTGTCGGTTGGACCAGGATAAAAGTATTTCATGTCCGAATCCAGGTCATGTTAAACCTGTGTACCGAATTTCATCCAAATCCGTTAAGCTGTGATTGATTAACAAACATCCAAGCATTGACATTATTATAAATAGGATGTATGTAACTAAGTATTATTTAATTTCTGTCGATAGCCGTTGTGGACCACAATAAGTTTAACATACGTTACATGTGACCATTGACTTGCAACTCAGAGGTTTCAGGTTCGAACTTCGAACCCAAGGGACGCACCTGTAACTTTTTGTAAGTTATGTGCGTATTATAAATTATTATCACTTGCTCCGTGCCGCAGAAAGCACGTAAAGCTGTTGGCCCTGCGCGTGATGTCTCTCCGGTCGTATCGGATTGCCGTCCCATCGGACTACGAGAGGGATTAGAGAGTGCACCTTTGTTTACGCACACACTTGTGCACTATAATATCTGCTGCGTAGTTGACTAATCTCCGTTGAGATTGGCCGCTGTGGCCGAAATTCGGTCAGGAGAACACTATAACATACGTTAAATTTATAACACCCCTCTTTTTTCGTCGAGGGGTTAATAAACTAACAGAAAATTTGCCAACTATATTGAGAATTTATAAAAATAAAAGTTGAAAAACTTTCTTCTTTTATTTTCTTTTACTTAAATAATAAATCTTATGCTTCAAGTTTCGACGTGCACGTTAATCTAAGAATAACATATTTATCTTTAGTTTACACTTGAATTGCTTTTAAAGTTTTCGGGAGAGAGCTCGTACTCATGATATATTCACGATATTTTTACTGAGATCTCAGTGGAATGAGAACAAATACCTACTTAAACTTTAATAAAAATCACACATTTATGTTAAAGAATTTGTTCTTGCTGACAGTTTTTACTTTAAGTTCTTTTTAAGTTATAATAAAATGTGTCTTCCTAAATCGCGATTAGCCAACTACGCATTAGATATTATAGAGCACATGTGTGTGCGCAATTACAGGTGGACTCTTTATTCCCTCACTCTCATAGTCCGTTGGGACGACAATCCGTCCCGGCCGGAGAGATATTAGGCGCAGGACCAACAGCTTTAAGTGCTTTTATAGGCACGGTGTAAGTGATAATTAATTTATAATATACGCACATAACTTAAGAAAAGTCAGTGCGCGCCTTGGATTGAACCTGAAACCTCTGATTTATCAGTCAACGGTCATACAACTAGGCGATCACAACTCAATTATAAACTCGGACTCGGTCGGTTTTTGGTCAAAACTCATTTTCTTTTATTGACACTAAGGCTTGTAATGGCTACTAAACACATAGTTCTAGGTAATTACTAAACTTTTATTTTCTCCTTCACTTAAAATTCTTCTTATCGTATGGTTGATGAACAACCTGGTGTCAGAGTTTAAACCACCCGTAGGCCTGTGACATGGCTTTACATACCATTGAAGCCTTTACAAATCTCTCAGGTGTGCTGGTTTTCACGATGTTTTCCTTCGCCGTTTTAGCTACTGATAGGTAATTAATTTATAATACGTACATAACTTACGAAAAGTCAGAGGCCTTGGGATCGAACTCGAGACCACTGACTAATGTCAGTCGACGGTCATACTATTAGACTAATAACTCAAGTTAAAATAACAGCTGTTTACATTATATTTTAAAATGTTGGTACTTTTATTAGCAACGGTACTGACCGTACATTTTATTTAGGGTAACTTGACACGTCCTAAAAACACAACAACACCAACTCCGGGGTAAAAAATACCAGGAAAACAGAAGTGTTATACAGAACGTCATCTATCATGTCATTTCCCAGTTCCATTTATTTAACCCTTCATTTATCCGTCTTTCGAGACCAACAAATTGTCTTGTGGGTAAAAGGACGAACTTTACGTTACATAAATCTATTATCTGAGCGCAACTTGGGACGTTTTCCTAATGATAATGATGTTAATGACTTTTGACAACGTCTTTGTAAAGGCGTAAATATACCGACATTGGTTAAACAAGGCACAACATGCGACCTCTTCATACAGCTAGTTTAAAAAGGTTAAAATGATTTTTTAAGAGATTTTCAATGATTAAATATTAATGAGAAATCTATATTATACGTGAAGCGAACACTGTGGATCCCTTTTTAAAAATATTGCGCGCACGGAGTGTGAAACTTGGCGTAGTAAAAGTTATATGGAGAAGAAGTGCAGAAAACTAAAATTAAAAAAAATGGTCGAATTTCGACCACTGACTGGACCAGTACAAAATGAATAGGCAATTAGGCATGTTTAAATTGTCATCATTAAAAATAATATAGCTACTAGTATCAAATCGCTCAGTGTTGGCTCAGCACTACAGTTAGGTTTCGTTTTCAGATTGAGACAGGAGTCTCAACAGTACCTTTTATCTCGAAAAAAATAAAATTACACGAGCGAAACCACGGGAAAAAGTTAGTTCTCTATAAATAAATCAGGTACTCTTGTACTTATAGCCTCACCCACATATTCTGAAAAGTTTGACTTTGAAGTTCGCCCAAGAGGAATAGTTTCAAGAATACCTCCAACCTTAATATTACAGCTATTTTGATGAAGTATTATTATATATCTAAATCTCGTATTATGAACGTGTGTCGTATGTTTATGTATGTGTGAGTTATGTTCACTTATGTTGTGTGTGTCTAGACAATTTCACTGATTTGAATAGATGTAGATTTCTTTCCAAAATTGATGACACGAAACCTTGTCAATAGTTAAACAAAAATAAAGAAAATAGATTCACAAACAGTCTAGAAAGTGGTAGGTTAAGTAATAGTTTACTACTACGCTTTACTTTTTGTGTTTTTTTCTACCTATTTATATAATAAAAAAAATACTTCTGAAAGCACGTAAAACCATTGATCTTGCGCCTCATCTCTCTCCGATGGTATCGGATTGCCGTCCCATTAGACTATGACAGTGAGGGAATGCCTATGTGTTTACGCACACACTTGTGCACTTTAATATCTCCTACGTAGTTGGCTAATCTCTGTTGAGATTGGCCGCTGTGTCCGAAAGTCGGTCAGGAGGCCAAGCGTCGGAAAACAGTCGTTATTTTATTTCATTAAAAATACTGTCTTCAAATTCATGACGACCAGAATTTTGTTACAAAATCTAATTGCTCAGAAATTCAATTTCGTTGTTCAATTAGATCTTTATAGGCACGTCTATTAAATCTTTGTACAGCTTCAAACTAGTAAGTAACCTCTAAAGAATATTGAAGCAAACTTAAGGCTTTTTAAGAATCTGTTTTTGATTTTCCAATTTATTTTTAATATAAAGTAATGTCTGTACTTTATAATATTCAGCGTTATTTATTGTGGGTTCGACCGCCTGGAAAGAAATTAATTTGTGAACAACACCCTGTGCGGTGGTATGTTTTATGCTCCCCCCGGGAACTGACTGGGTTATCGTTTGGCGAATCTGTTTAATACCGAAAGATTTTCCCAAGTATTTCTGAGCCTTACGCTTTTCTCCCTTGGGGCATGGAAAGGTTTTAACGTTGCGTCTATAATTTTCTATAGATTAGCCAGATGTACCCGTATTTCATCGATGACGATATTTCCTATGTAATAAAGAGCAAGGGCGGGTCTTCGAAATTTATCTTATGAAATTCCAAATACCAAACTGATAATAAAAATTTCTAATCGATGAATTTCTAAACGATAACATTAATTTCATTTTTATATGACATGACATTCATGATTTCCCGTGCTTCTTACCAAATCACATGTTTTGAAAATAATAGAACTTAAAATAGAGTACTACGCCGTAGCGTTCGTAGCACGCGTAGCTCAGCTCAGCTACGCGTGCTACGCGCGTTGTAAAGTAGCTTTTTGTTATCAGATTTCAAATTAGACATTTGAAGTATCTACATTACAGTGATAAGTAGGCACTTTTTAATCAAAAGGATGAATTTTCGCTTTGAATTCGAAAACTTCAAAAACGCTGACTGGTTAGGTTTCTGTGGTTTTAAACAAGAGTTTGTCAGTTTATTCACACCAGAATAGTTTTGCAATTTTGTACTATAAAGGTATGATCTATAGAATACATATTTCGAACTAGATGTCGAAAATAAGCGAAAACCCCGTATTTCCGCCCAGAGGTTCGTGGAGGAACACCGTGTGTATTTTAGTCCGTGCGAGTCAGACATAACCCCATCGCTAGTCCTCGGTGATGGGGTACTCATAAAGAGTTTTACACACGACAAAAAAAGGTCGACTATTAGTCGAAATTATATTGTATTTTTTTTATTGATAACACTAAAGCTACCTACTAAACAAAAAAAAACGATTAAAAAACAGTAGACAATTTGCCTATGTATATATAGGTACATATAATATAGCTTTAGCCACAACCATATAGTAAACTTAAACCGCTTTTGCTACTAGTAATATTAATATACTTACTATGTAATACCGCAGCGACTAGACTATTTTCATCGCTTAAAGGCTGGCTTTGACCGATAATATTCCATGTGGACGCTTGTCTAAGGTCCATTAGCGGATTACTAACGATTTTGAGGGACCACTATCTACGCTACGGTCGACAGCAACACACAATTCAATTTACAATAGAAACTCGGAGCGCGGGCTTTGTTCTTGTGTCAGTTTTGTTACTCTTGCTAAGTAGAGTCTATGGTTTCAGACAGCTTGCACTGACAATTTGATAACTTTTTTGTTGCATTTGTAGATGTTGAAAGTGGTATTATCAGATTTAGTCTAAGACATATTTTAAGGGATTCAAGACTAGATTTTCTAGACTCTTATGCTGATATTATTAATGGAAATTATTAATGAACGTTCATAGACGTTTGTTTTTTTGGTGACGAAATTTGGCGCACAGATAAGCGTTGCTAGATAAATAAAGTAGTTATTTTTTTGTTAGTTCAAATGTATGAACATTAATCCATCTTGTGTTAAAGTTTAATCCGGTAACAAGTTTAAAGTATACTATTGTTGTTCAACTAAAACTATACGTCACGTTTAAGGAAGTTTAAATGGACCTTTTGAACCATGAGTTCCGCGTTACTGTGCTGACCGTACGACCGCACTATACCACCACACTTAATGTGTGCTCCATTCAAGCCGTGAACGGTAAAGTGTGGCACATTTAAGCCAATGGATGTGGGCTTTGATTGAATTACGTCAAGAGAAGTTTCCTCATTGTATGTACATATAAGCTGTGGTCGTCAACTGTCGAGCCTGACTGTACTATCGCGGACACGAACGGATATACCACTTTGCAATCAAAATGCTTTGAACGATGCTACGTGCCTAGGGCGGGGCTAGCGCTACGTTCGGACGCCGGGTGCAAGCGATTCTAACCTTAAAAGTGGTGCACCGGCTTTGTCCACGATAGTACATGCACCACCTCATATTATGTAGGAATCTTAACTATTTAGTGGACTGCATGTAGGCTAGTGAAGGAGATTACTGTGCACTATAATATCGCCTGCATCGATGGCTAATCTCCAATGAGATTGGCCGCTGTGACTGAAATTCGGTCAGGAGGACATTATTATTATTACACTTAAGCGGACTTAGAAATTACGTTGATAAAGACATAGATCGTACATATAATACTAGCCTCACAGATTATGAAAATTTTGTTCTATATGGCCAAGTTCAATGTCATCTATCTTGTCTATGTGCACATTACGTCTCCCCTTGCCTTTCACGTGGAAAAATAACCCATCTATTTCGGTGAACCCGTATAAAAATGTTATGTCTGAAAGCTATTTAATAATAAAGTTTTCTCAGAATAAGAAGTAAAAATTTCACAGAGGTCAATGCTGTGTCAAATATATATTTTTTTATTAACTAAAGGGGTCAGCCGGGTCAAGTAAAACAAAGAGTCTTAATGCAAAGTTATATTATTGTAATGTTCTGGTAAACACGCAAGTCTAACGGTCAACTATTTTCGTCGTATTTAGATTCTAATCATAGTACTTAATACAATGTATTTTCGGTCAGTTTGTTAGAAAAACCGAATACAGTATAGCAGTTTTTATGATTTAACGACTTCTGATTAAGTCTATCGGCCTCAAAAACAATAGATTTTAATTATTAGTTCTTAACTAAAACAAATATAGTTCTAACTTTAATCGTTCAAAGGGTTAAAGTTTCTTAAAAAGGTTTATTTGTTTCTCGTTAGAGTTAATAAAAGAAGGCTAGACTTTATTATTTCAGATGGGCCCAGTACAAATAGAAACTTGAGATTATTATCTTAAAACAAACGTTTAAATCTGGCGAATTATTTTCTTCTTTCAATATTTATTGTGTATATTATTATACAAATATAATATTGTATTATAAATATATTAATTTATTTACTTAAGTATTTAATTTATCAAAATAATGGATAGAAAACACCTGCTCGGTTTCGACTTCCTGAAGGTCTACTCTGTTCTTTCGTTTGACAAAGTGATCATCGACAATAATTCGGGTCACAGAGCTTACTTTTGAACTACGAATCTGATCATAATCCTATTTTAACAACGCAAAAGTTTCAAAATTCCTTAATCACCCAGAAAACATCACGATGCTTTTGCACGCAATGTTGCAATGAGTTCTAAATAAATTGAATTGTTGTTTTATTGTAGGTACCTCTATGGCAATCAGGTCGAGCATAACTAGACGATCTATCGTCTATCCTGCCAGTGTCAAGTGTGTTCGTAGTTCAAGAGTAACCCCCTAGATATTTTGTATATTGAATGAAATATATTTGATAGCTGTCCATTGCAAAGCACTGGTCGGCCACGGGGTGTCTACTATTGGATCGTTTTGTTATCCTGTAGTTCGAAATTGTGCCCCGTAATTTTCAATAAGTTCTTATTGCACGGCATGGGATGAACCCAAAAGTTACGAACTATCCTATACAACAGTACATTTCTGTAACTCTTGGGAATACAGACATGAGTCTATGTGACTTTATCGAGTAATACTTTCCATATGTTTTTTCTTTATTGTCGTATCTTCATAATGGTTCTCAAGATACATACATTACTTAGTTACGAGTTCGCAAGTTCAAGGTAAGTAGGCAAAGTGCCTATTACAATACGGATATCGCTATAGAGAGCCATCATAAAGATCATATTAAAGACACGACATATTCTTCGAAGCTTCTCACAAAGTTTCCCCTTTACATTCTCGCGAACAAGAAATTAAACATGAATCCAGAGAGTTTACAACCATTTAGTTTATGGAGTAACAAAATGTACGATTAAACTAATTCAAGCGTTTCGGGTGAGTCGGACATATTGTTAGCTTGTACTTAACCCTCAGGAGCTAGGTGTAATTGTCCGTAACCGACCCTTCTGTACCCTGTAATTAATATCATAACACGTTCCAAACTCAATCAGAACTTACCAAAAGTTATTGTGTTTATATTTCTTTTTTCATATTGTTTCGAAGTTTGCCTTTGTTTTATAAAGTTCCTAAATTTTTAAAAGGTTTTTCCTTAAGAATGAGCCAGATTTCATTGAATTACTTTAGTACCTCTCGAGAATAAGTGCTTAGCATACTATTTTTAATTCAAGCTTCTTTTGCATAAAGAAAATTCTGAACACTTTTACTTCATTGGTACGCATTTTAATCCTAATATTTCAACGTTGTTAACTCCCAGCGTTTGTTAATTTGAGAATTTATCTTTGATTTGGAAAGCGATGTATTTTCCCTGTTTGCACAACACATATTTGAGTAACGTATGTTCCGTGCCATGAAAGATAAAAACAAGAGAAGCAACCTTGTTTATTCGCCGTCCGCTTGCTACGTTCATAATTCACAATACGTTTGACATACAATCGTGGAAATTGGGATATACCTATGTAAATTATTTTGTGTTTGTTGAAGAAATTTCAGCATAAAAACAAACATTGGAGACAAATTACGTGGGTAAAAATATATGCTCCGGGAATATGGGAAAACAAAGTACACGCTTGTCGTAGGGGCAAGCTAGAGTGCAAGGGAAATCACCCTTAATTGCCTCATAAGTTGTGATGTGTGTAGGTAAGCAGGGGCGATTTCCTGAATGAACTTAGAAGGCAATATTTCCTGGCTGATAAAGAAAATTTGTACTAAGATTGGGTTCCTTATATTAATAGTTCTGCATTAGTAGAGTCAGCCTCTAGACTGCTTCAGACTGAGGGCAGACTGAAATTAAATGTGATAAAATGGCGAGAATTCAAACAAAGAACTCCAACATACCGACATGTTGTGGATTGTTTGAATGTCTTCGCTGAAGATTAAGCTCTGGATAGAAGTCGCATCGATTTAGTCTAGTATGCCTAGTTTTATAACCGTGTATTTATGCCTATATTGCCGAAAGACGACAGAGATGTGCCTGTCGGTTAGCCGATACAAAGTTTACCTAGAGAAATGTCAATCTCAAACACAATAACAAACCGGGCTATTGGGACCCAACAGACAATCCCGTCGGGACAGTCTTTGTCCAACCTGAGGATCCAACGGGGTTTCGTCCAACAATAACTTATATTTTGCTAAAATTTCAGGTGCCTATACAAATAGGGACGGTTTACTTTGCGCGTCCGTGTCCTTAAGGTAAATCCTGTGAGCTTTTCCCTTCGTTGACTTACGATTTGAAGCATTACTGACATCTGTTATAGACGATTTAACAGAAATACTTCGACAAATGCGACTAACTGCTTACACACACCCATGGACACCCATTTGGTCCAGCCGTGAGACACTTGCCCACGTATACTTTGCCACATATATTATGTTAGCTTTAAGTTTAGATTTTTTTATTTTTTTTATTTTTATTTATATTTTTTTATATGTTTATAGGTACTTAATTAATTGTTTGTGTCTCTATGTGCTGTGTCCAAATAAACGTCTTTTCTTTCTTTCTTACTTGAACATATAGAATAGAATATTCTTTATTGTACACCATTGAAATTACATAAGGAGTCTTATCATTACAATTAGAGGTACAATGGGCGGTCTTATCGCTAAAAGCGATATCTTCCAGACAACCTTTGCATTGCTTTGCATGGACAAGAGAGATTTGAAAAATTTAGGCATATGTGTAGGCTGAGGAAGACTGTAAAAGTATTTCAACATCCACATTAGTGTTTCACATTTTTTATTATTTATTTAATAACTATTATCCATTTATTCATAATTATGATAACTATAAACATATACCTATACAGTAAAATATAAATAAACAAATAAAATATTAAAATTATACACGTTTTTGTTAACGAATTGACGGTTTGTTCAATAAGTAATTTCAAGTAATTTTAAATTACTTTGTACTTTATCAGCTTCAAAATACCGCTTCGTAATAAATATAAAGACTTAATTTTGGCTGAAAATAACAAATAGCTTCGTAAGGTTTGATACGGGAGTCATTATACCTTATCTTTATGGCATCAGCTGAGTGCCCAAGGGAGTATATCAAAGATTATAAAATTCCACTTAAAAATGAGTAAGGGGCGATGCGACCACCTGATCCACCTCACAAAAGTGTCCATCCAAAGGCAACCAACCTGCCCTAATTGTAAAGTGATACTTACTTACAAATTTTTTGAAAGAACCTAAAAATAGAAAGGTGAACCGAGCTCCATCGAGTTTTTATTTTTTTTTATAACCTGACCTCCTTTTGGCCTTATTAAATAACGCGTGCTAATATTATAGTAAAACATAAAAAGAATATAACACCACATCTGTGATGTTTAAAAGGTTAGGTAGAGATGTTTGTCAGTTATATAATGTAGGGCAAGCCGGCGAGTCTATTGCCATTGCCCGGGTACTATTCTAGACTTCGTGCTGCTACTGAGAATTTCTTAATAACGCTGATCGAACCCAGAACCCCGCGGTCTATAAAGTTTAGATATCTATATTCTTCCACAAATTTATTAGAGTTATTAGGATTTTCTTCAGCCTTTCAGTAAGCTTAGTCTAAATCACACAGTGTCACAGAAACACGCAAAAAATTATTAAAATCTGTGTTTGATTTCCTTAATAAATAAATAAAAGATTAGAATGCCATAAAAATTCGCTGAAGATAGTAGAATGCTTAAGCATCGCAATTTACTTAGAGGAAAATTAATTTTCCAAGCCTACAAGCCCGGTCATTTGAGACGACACGCCTAGACAAGGCCACAAGCCTTCAGTCAAATAGCTTAGCAAGCTCTCGGGGAAGATGATTTATTACGAGGGACTTGGGCTTGTTAACGTGAATCCCAGTTATTATAGGTACCACAATGAAGTGAAAATTGCATTTTGGGATGTTTAATTGTCCATATTTTGTGGTGGATGATGGTCAATGGGTAATGGGATTTGGGTCTTGACGAAATTGCTTTATGTTGAAGCAAAAATATCCGATAAATTAGATTCTTTGAGACAAAACCCTTAATACACAGAATTTATAATATCGGTATTTAATTATTTTATATTATACCATGTTGATGTTTCATAAATATTGTTGTAGGTAACATTAATAAATTAATTTGGTAATATGATTGGTGTTTTGGCCTATATTCATACTAATCTGAAAACCCTTGCTAACCATAATATAAAAATTATCGACCATACAATTTATGATCATGTTACAGTGTACAAGAATTGTATTTATGCTATGTATGTAGTTATATATATAGGTATGTATGTATGTAGGTATATTATAAATAGATAAAAGACGTATCTACACAGTTAATATCTGGTACTGTCCACCCCTCATGTTTACACCTGACTTTTACAGGGCCGACAGAAAAACAAAGAGGAAAATATCCAATTTTTAATTCTACAGAACTGCGAATGCCATGTTGATATTTCACGGTCAATTTAAGTGACGTCAGCTGCAACCCTTTCACCTCGCTTCACCCCGATTCACCCTCAACACTGTCTACATAAAATGTTCTGTATAAAATATTTTATTTTTGATCAAATTTTATTTGCGAGAGTGAACTTCCACCAACCTTTGGTTTAAGTAACAATTGTTACAAATTATAAATGGGTCGAGTACGAATTGAACACAATGGAATGGGGCTTGTGGACTACTGCATTTAGTGCTGCTTGGAATTTCAGAAGGCAATTATAGCGCTTATGAGAGTAAACTCTGAATAGTAGACTGGAGAGCATAATTTATACGGCTTTGTACACAGTTTCTCCTCTTAACACATTTCCAGTCGAGATGAGTAATGGTTTACTGTCGACACTCGGAAAATTCTTGAGGAAAAAATAACCTTATTTCATTTCATGGCATTCTTCGCATGCCTTTTCAGTTTTATTGGATATGTGGCTTCTGAACGACGTCATGCCTGTAATTCTTGAGTTGGGCGAAATCTTATTGCGGTTTGCTTTTAAGAAGTTGCTCAGAGGTTCTTATTTTTCGTTGAGCTGGGTTTTCACAGCTGTATAGTGGAACTACTTTGTTTTTTTAATTACTGGTTTATATATAATGTCCTGAAAGAATTTCAGTTATAACGGCCAATCTCAACGAGGATAAACGAACTACACAGGACACACAAGTGAGTGCGCAAACACTTGCATTCTCTATTTCTGCCGCAGTCTCATTCTCATAGTCAGATGGGTAGCTAGGCAATCCGACACGACCGGAGAGAGATCAGGCGCAAAACCGACGGCTTTACGTACGTAAAGCAGCAGAAGTCAGAATTAAAACCTGAGAACTCTGACTTGATTTGCTAGTCAACGTTTATACCACTTACTGGTTTCTGTAATAAATGCTTGGTTGAAAAAGGGGTCTTAAAATTTAGAAACTAAGTTTAAGACCTACAGCTGCACACATTTATTTCATCATTGACGGTGTCGGCTGGGTTCGTACATAAAACTAGCCCAATTGCGAGTCGGACTTGTATACAAAGGGTTCCGTACAAAAACGCCGAAAAAACCACGTTTCTTGTATGAAGCTCCCCAGATTTTTTAAAAATTTAGTTTATTGTATTGTTTGTATACTTTGTGCAAATTTTACATGTTACGGTTCAAAAGGTACAGCCCTGGATAGACCGACAAACGGACAGCGGATCTTATGTTAGCACTCTTTGGTTTAGATTCCTAAAAAACGAAACAACAAGGAGCGGTCCGTGAAGTACAAATAAAAGTGCAACTAAAATTACAAAATAGAAACTGTTTTCCAACAATGCAACATTTTCTAATCTTTCAGAAAAGCGTGTCTATTATTTGCAACTATAGTTTTGGTGTCAACACAAATGTGAAGCCAGTACTTAATTAACTAAATAATCACTAAATTACTAAATGTTGTTCCACTAAGTCTAGCTTCGTATGTGATTTGCGCTCGACTAATGAATTGGAATTTAGGTGAGTTGGATATGTAGTGGTAGAATTACTACTAATAAACATACCTACATACATAGACTCATGCTTGTTTTAGAGGTAGACAGAGGTTTAAGTATTATGGTGGTGAGCCTGATCACATTCCTGATAATTTTACACACCATGCTGCTTCAGAGAGTCTCCCAATGGACAAACCCTACACTTCCCGACACGGGGATCGCAACCAGGACGTCACGGTCACGCTCAACAATTGCTAGACCAAACAGGCAGTCGTATAACTAATAAAAATAAATATTATTTAGTTTAAACTTGCATTTTATTATTTCGACGAGCTAAACAGATCGCTATGATTTATTACAGCGTTTCAGACGCGGTGCGGTCGCCATTTTTGAAACTTAGTTATATTGTAGTACACAAACAAACTGACTATGTACTTAGCAAACTATCTTAGCATAACTAAACGTTAGTTCGTAACTTTAAAATAATTAATTAACATTTTTAATTTAGAGATTCTTAAACAAACATTTTTGTGGTGTCTTTACTCTGCTTTTTAGAGATTTCTGCTCAATAAAGACTTTTTCATACATTCATACAGACTTTTCTTTCCCATGGGTATGGGCAGAAATAAATAACGCTAGTCATTTAGTTAAAATTTGTGAAGAAAATAGTATATTGGTATTATCCTCGTCCACAAGGCCCATCGCAAAGACCCAGCAGTTGGTCTTGCTTTATGCCAATTTGGGCAGAGCCTGTACCCATAAACATGTTTTAAAATAATCATAATAAGATCCAGCTTGTCGCTAATTTGTCCCCAAGCGATTTCCTAAGCAGAAGGGTGAGTCCCACTAGAGCGCGTCCTTAGCTGCTGTTGCTTTAGGTTAATTTACTGCCTTAGCACAGATTTATAATGTTAGTAGTTTTAGCTAGAGGCCTTTTACGTCTCGCTAAAAGTCTAGTTATTCTGTTTGAGTTCATTAAGAGCACACAAAAAAACAGAGATACGAGTAAAAAAATGTAAAGATTTATAATCAGCACTAAAGGAGTTAGCTCCCGGAATTCTTCAGAAAGACAAAGGAAATAGAAAAAAACATCTATTTATCTATTATCTACATTCCATTTCTTATTATTAATCTATGTTTTTTCTGTTTGATGCAGCGTATTATTTCGTACAGTTATGTGTTAAGTCCAAATCAACAAATAAATAAATGTCTGCTTAAAAGAGTTGCTACTACCATCCAAGCGAACAAATGACAGAATACGCCATATTCTTCAACGAAACGACCCATTTCGTCACTTAAGGGTCAGTTTCAACCAATTACACAATCTGTATTATGAGTGTTACATTTTATATGATGCTCGTGCACCGCGTTTCTGTAATTACAACCGGACGATAAACGGAACGGCGATATGACGTGTGAAGTCAACGATTGAAATGACACTTATCATATACATGCTTTAAGTCTATTGTAATAAGTACGGTTTTACAATAAAACTGTGACCATTATCGTGTTGTCAACTACCCATGAATAATCCAATTACATATCGTAAGTGGAAATATACGTCAGGTACACGTGCGACTTTAAAATCACATTGTGGTATCTTCTGAACGTGATTTCTGGACTATCATATTTCGTGTTACATATTAAAATATACTGTTACGTCGTAATTCCTCTTTATAGCCTTCGAGATGTTTGTTTTAAATTGAGCTTTCGCGAAGAAACCTTCGTCTTTATTTTGACTGTATGGTCGTAACGTATTTTTATGAAGTTCTTTAATTTAAAAACAATGTTTGGTCTATATCGGTTAAAAAAACTTTATTTCTTTCTAGTTTTATGATTGTTACATTTATGAATCACTTAAATCCAGCTTATCGTAGTCCACAGCTTCACAGTTATTGGATTCTTCTTCTTATCTTTGGCAGGGCGAAATAGTTCAGCGGCACTCATGATTTTCGAATGAACCACAACCAAATAGATATTATGATTACGTATATTATGTCTCTGAATCATTGATATAAGCCGATTAGTCTGATACTAACCCTAGTTTAGCTGACTCTGGCAGCTAAGTCTAGCACATCACTAGTCTACTGGTGGAATCTTAGGCCAGATTAGCGTATCATGAAAGCGCGCCGTTACGGCGGCTCAGTTCCGATCATGACTAATGCACATTTCCTTCAGTTAAAAGTGTATTAAGACTTGATTTATACCAAAGAGGATGTTATCAATAGGTCTGGCGGGGATGTCGGGGATGTGAATTTTATAACACATTTAAAAAGCATTACGCAAACTCTATAGATCAGTTTTCGAACTGGTTAAACCCTCGAGATCCGACACGATAGTTTTCTAACTCCATTTTCGAGTGTCGGTGAAAACGGTTCTGTAGGTCAATAAATCCTATGATTTACGTGGACGCGGTTGATCCCGCTCCATTTGAATGAATTGATATTTTAGTGTGGCGATCAAAATAAAAATACTTTATGGTTACGGCTAGAAATAAAAAAAGGGTAAAACAGAAGGTAAGTGAACGAGATTCCACAATCTTTTGTTTTGTGGTCTATAAACTTTACCTAATATCTACGTTGGTATTAGGTAATTGACGCTTATATTGTTTATAAGGCTTAACTTTATTAATACGAATTATTTTAGTAGGCTGATAAGTAGGTCATTATGTAAAAAGAAATCAAATAAAAAAATTAGATATCAAACTAAACTATAACTTACCAAAATTAATTCAATTAGTAGTCGTTTTGATTTTATAAATCCACAATTTTGGCCAGCCTGACACCCCGTTTTTTGATCTTTGCTCTCCTAAATCATCTGCCATCCCTCCGTTAAGCCAATGTTTGATATATAATTAATTAGTAATCCTTCTGCTTGTTTTATACGATACTATCTACGATTTACTGTCTGAAATAAGACTGCTTCTGGGAACCTAAGCTGTCATTAAGCCACCCTTAATTATTACTCTAACGCTCATTTATTTCCTGATAAAATGAAAACAGAAACAAAAGCACATCGCGCAGTCTATGCTTTACAATTTTATTATCTGTTAAAGCGGGATCGTCGTTTCATGGAGCAGCTCAGCTCTGCTTGGAGAATTTGTAATTAGGAAAATTAAATCAGCTTCGTTTAGTTAAGAAAGTAACGTACCTAATAGATGTCAAATTATACCAGTTTAGTATCTTTACTTTATTAAAGAAATCTTTGTAACATCTAACATGATTAAGTTTAATTTAATTTCCATTTTGTATTGTCATATAACGTCAATGACCTCTACCTGTCAACTAATTTTGAAAAGTATGCTTTGCAAGCATTAGAAGATAGATATTTAGCATACATAATGTTTTTTCTACATTATTTACTAACTCTAATATATACCTAATTTATTAATGCTACTTTAAATGAAAATTTCATACAGGACCTTATACTTGTCTTTTAAGGAAGTGTAGATGACATCTAATTAAAAAAACGAACAAAAATGTGCTACAGATTGAAGCATATCTAAAAATAGACGTGTTCATGAAACTTTCCCCCTTTACTTAAGATGTTAAAGATATTAAAAGTTTGTGTTTTCATTTTGGATTGTAGGTGTAGGTACTCTAAACAAAGTGTACGCCCCAGGAGCACCCTTCTCGACGTATCATCTCGCCACACACAACCGGCTGGATGAAAATTTGTAAAGTTACAAATTGAATATCTGAAGTTTCTACAACTTGAGGTTTTAATTTCATCCACTTTTATTATGAATGAAGTCACTAAGTTACTTACATTTCTGCTTCTACCTTTCAGTGGTTTAGGGAACGTATTGTTTTATTAGTCAGAGGTATGTACGAAACCAACTAAAAACTATTCGGCTTTGTTTAAAACTTCTATTGTTTTATTTGGCTCGCACTCCGAGGTTCTCCTAAAATCCGTCGCTAAGCTGTAGAGAGCTCTCTAACCATTTTGATTGCGTATTGATACCATGTTTCCCGGTGTCACAACTTAAAATTGGTTTGCGAATCCCAGAGCGCACAATTTTGCGAAAATAGATTTCTGAACATTTTCCAATAACCAGTAGGTAGGTATATCTGATTCTAAAAGTTGTTGGAATATTTTACAATCTTGCATTATGCAAGAATAGCTATTTCAAGTTGACTGAGTTTCATGTGAACCAGACAAAAAAGGCTGCTTAACATTTATGCTAATAACATGAAGCCGTAAAACAAACTATGGGTGGCGAGAGTGAAGGAGGGAATCCTCCCTTACGTTCCATAAAGAAATGCAATAAAACATCAAATTATGGTTCGTCGCTTCAATGAAACTGCGTGAAATTCTTTTTTTCCGTTCATTGTTCGCGTCGTTTGCACATGGCTGTGTTTGGGAAGTTGTGAAAGGGTGCAAGTCAGGGCGTCGGATCCGGTAGCGTGGCCCGTCCATCCGGCACAGGCCGGTATCTTCCGGCATTTCCCCGCGCCACAATCTCTTTTCCCCCTGCTTCATTATTCGGCTCTCGGCCGGGTCGGAGGGGCGCGGGCGGGCCAATGTTGCCATTGTTCTAATACACCCTATGTCCCAGACTTAGGGAAATAATTTCAAATTACAGCAACATTATATTTTCTTCTTTATTGTATAGTTTAGCAACAAAATGCCAAATATATTTGAACTAAGGTCTTTAGGATAGCTTATCTTTTCTTTGGATGGTACTGGAAAATGGATAACAATGCTGATGGGTTCTGAAAAATTGTTTTACTTCAGTTTCCAGTCAGTTTCTTTAGCTACAATAGGAAAATTTATTTGCTATTTAATTTTAGCAGTGGTAGGGTAAATTTGAAACGCGTGGCAACCCCCGATTCGTGGCGGAGGCATGTCGGTGGCGCGCGGATGCGTTAGTCCGCGTGGAGCGGCGCGCTGGCTTGGCTCTCCGAGTCTAGGGAGCCTCGGTCCTCCCCGCACCCGGCGCCCGCCTCAGGTACGCTCGCATGCATGACGCGCCACCCTGTTGCGCACTGCACTACAATGTTTACCTTAAAATGCACCTTCTGATTTTTCTTTCACAACAATCGGCTAATTTGGCGGGCTCACTCCGTCTCTCTTATCTATCTGCCGCTGCTCAACTTCTCTCCAAAATTTGATGTAGCCTTTATCGATAGGTTTATTTGCTCCCGTACTTTCGACTTACCTGGATCGATTCACTGCCCAAAATTTGTAGATTTACTCTAGGTTATATGATAATTTATAGGTAGGTTAGGACTCGCACACAAATCTCAATCTCCTGAATAAATATATAATAAGCTCCTGCATATTAACGCACGCTTTGTGTTCCAAAACAATTACTAAGCAAAAGGATGTACTATTATTATTGTAATAAATATTATGCGTGTCGCGTTTTCCCGCCTAATTTTAATGAGGTACGGGGTTGGAGGCGGAAGTTATAATTCAATATCTGGGAATACAAACATTATTTTAACAAACATTTTTTTATTGACGAAGGTTTCTAATTTGGTTTTGTTTTGGATTGGGTTTGGTTTCGATTATTCGAAATGAAACTTTGAAAAGGTGACTTATGAAAAAAAAGTGAAAAACAAAAGGTTCACGACTGTTTTTCGAAAATAAATGGTGTTGTTGTAAATTAGATTTGTTTGTTGACGCAATTACGAGAGCACGGACAATTCATCATTCGACAATATGAATCGATTTTCCTACTAATGGTAGCCGATTTGTCAAATATATTCATTAATTTTAAATAACTTCCCACAAAAGCTTACGCGTAATTGCTTTTTAATCATTTGGGCCTACGTTTATTTATGAAAACTTGTAATCCTCAGCCATTTGTTATAGTGTCTCTTCGTAATTAAGCTTTATGGTAGGAAAAGTTAAATGAACAATAATAGCTTTCATAAATATTTATAGATTGTTATTGTGATAGTGGAGATAAAAGGGAAACTTCTTTAGACAGAGCAATGAGGCTTGAAATAGACAAAGTGTAGGTAAAGATAGATATAAATAGTCAATTATCGTCTGTCTGTCGCCGGGCGCGTCGCTCTTGAAGTTTGTTAACTGGACATTGTGAAGCACGAACAGCGAGACTTTTACTCATATTTCTTTGCTTTTACCATCTCTCGGGAAAACTTTAAGCGAAATAAAATTAAGTTCCTCGGAGAACTCGAGAGGTGTTTACCATTTTTCTTCAACATAGCGCAAATAAATAGACTTATTACCACTAACTGATACTTATTTAGACTATTACTTGTACCTAGGTACCTAATACGTAATAAGTTTGTGTAACTTCGAAGCTGTTTAGTATTTTATGGCCATTTTCCCACAAAAAGACAATTCTCCGAACGTTACAACCTATAATGATGCCATTTCACAACACGTTAGGTACGAATACTAACCATAAAGGATGTTACTATGTAGGTATTATGTATGGCGCATTATTTAAACATGTGACAGAACACATAGTACCTTTCAATCTCAGTTATTACTACATAGCGGGTGTAAATCCGTGTTATATTGCTGGGTGAAAGAGGGAAATAATGTATTTTTCTGGTAAATTTAAGTAAACAAATTTTGGGGGCGCGTGAGTTTACATTAGATAATGTATACTCGTATGTTTAGAGTAGGTATATAGAAAGAAAATGCGTGATTTTCTTCGTGAAAATTTGCATGAGATAAAATTTCAATGTAATTGAATTTTTTTTAATAGTATTTTGATATAAATGTCTCAAAACGGGAACCGGGTAATAATAAATTAGTATTATACAGCGTGTATACTATTACTTAGTGAGAGTGGGAAAATAATGTATTTTTTTTTGGTAAATTTAAGTTAAAAAATCAAGATGCGGAAGTTTGTGATATATGATAAAAAGAAGATACGTAATTTTCTTTGTTATTATGATATTATTTTATTTCACAATTGTTTTTTAAATTTTCTATTATTGAAATATCTCATAGCAGTACGCGGACTCTCTCCCAAAGAAACCAGAGATATCTATTTCAAAGAAACCAATAATAAATTAGTCTACATAAAGCCGTTTGTAATATTAATTAATTATTCAATTAGACTAGGACTCTGCGTTTCACAAGTGACCTACGGAGTCGAGTTCAGCTTTTGTAGCGGTCGATACAATATTGTAATTCTACTTCCAAGATTCTAAGTACTTAAATACTTAAGGTAGGAACATACTTATAACATGCTTATATGTTTCTCTAGGAATTTTTATTGCTTGGCGTCGCGACAGGCGTAGGTGGAATGACGTTTGACGCTAGGTGTCTTAGTCATAGACGCCTGGCGAAACTAATATTTTTAGGTAAGACATAGATATTCATTGTTTGCTACTGCAACCACGATCAAGGAATACGATGAAACCTCTTGCGGACTAAGCGGAGGGGGCGGTCTATTCCGGGCCCCCGATCCTAGGAGGCCCCCAAACCGCGGTCGATATGTCCCCGTCGAGCGTATTTTTACAAAATGTAGGTACACAAAAAAAAGGTAAATTTTTGAAGATCTTTGTGTCTGTGAAATAAGCCGTTGGTTGATTTTTCTTATGGGACAGTCGTTTTTAACTTTTTATAACCTATTATCTTTTCCCCGCGGTTTCGCTTGCGTTCATTTAGAATTTCAATTTCAATTAAGATTCGAAAGACACGTGGCGGCATCTATTATCATAAGAACGAAGATGAAAGGTACCCTATGTCCATTTCTGTACCTGACAACGTAGGTAGACGCAAAATTTTAGGATTATCGGCTCTGTGGTTTAGGCGTGAAAAGGTAACAAACAAACTTTCGGTTTTATATTAAGTTAGGATTAGGACGTTAAGATAGGATTAGGATTGTATATAAGAGTTAAATTAAGAGTAGTCCTACGCGATTTGACACATGTAGGTACTCACGTGTATCCTATGCGCAAATGTCACCCGCAACTGACTTCACATACAAAAAAAAACCCAGGCCTATTTTTCCCCCTTCTTAACCAAGTAGAAGTGCAACAAAGTATCTTAGGGTTAACTGAATGCGTCTACAGGAATGACAGTTGTAATTCCTATCCCACGTGAGAGAAACGAGCCAATTGCCCTACATCGAACGCGAATCCAATGACGAGCCATAATTGAAACTGTTTGTGACAGATATTCCAATTATACTGTCGGCTCGACCTGTGAATTCAACCCTTAACATTAAATGACTTTCAATCAGGGGGTTATGTCGCACAATTGGAAGTGTTTTATTGTGATTTTTTTAAATCAAATTATTTTTTTGCTTAAACTGAAATTATTAGATGGGAAAAAATCCTAATGTCTTTTCTTTAAACCCCGACGCAAAAAGTTTGAAGTTTGACCTGTCTGTGTGTCTGTCTGTGGCATTGTAGCTCCTAATCTAAAAAGGCGACTTTATCAAGCGTTCTGAGCTTAGAAAAATTGAGGTATTTGTGTCGAGGGTTTTTAGATTTATAGTTTATTTTTATTTATTTTGATTATTTATTTATTTTTAAGGAAAAGAAAATAAAAAAGAAATACCATTATTTTAATTAAATTAAATTAGATAAATTAAATATTAATACCAAATTCCACAGAATTTGGTATTAATTCAAATTTCCTTTTAAAATTTAATTTAAATCACTTATTAAATACTTTTTACATGCTTTTACTTATTTATTTTTTTACTTATACTTCAAGTACCGCAACTGTCTTCAAGGACTACCTACATAATATGGATTAACTAATTGTTATTCAATATCAATTACTTATAACTGTTTAACTTAATTGTCGTATAGTCACGTGGATTACATACAGGAGCCGATTGTTGTTGTTTTATCCATTAATGGATCCCAAACTCTCATACGATCAATAAAGGGTGTTGGAAGCTCAACACAAATAAGGGTTCATAGGATTTGTGCAAACAAAACGTGACTAAGTAGCAGTTATTTACGGGATGCGCTCACCATAAGACGACCCACATCCTCATTAACCCTTGTTACCATTGCCTTTCTAATTTAAAAGAAGGAAAACTTTTACAAAGAAATATACAAGCACACTCCTCTAAAGATATTCAAAAAACCTTTGAGACAAAACCGTCATTAATAATAATGAAGGTTAAATAAATAAAATTAAATAATATTATTCTGAAAACTTTCGAAAAAATCCTTCATTTTTACAATGTTTAAAACTAAAGATTATTAATGTTTTCTTCATTTAATAGGACCTAATAATAAACGTCTTCTATATCTATATCTACAAAATAATTCCAATATCAATAACACTGACTGAAAGACATCGGTGGACCTAGAGATTTTAAATTCGGAGGATAAAGGTATCTATTTCTTAAAAAGGTATGTAGAGGTGAACTGTAATTTCACCCCTAAGCGGAAAAAATGGGATGACAAAACCGAAATCTGCGCGGATGAAGTGTAAATTGAAATTCAGATAAAATCACTATTTATCCATTTTTTAAGAACTATCGTGATAATGACTATTGTGAATTAATTAAGTCTATAGCAGCATCCACGATATAAGAGTAAGGATAAAAAATTCATAACATAGACCAACAAAAAAAAAATGTCTGTGAAAACATTTTAAAATAAATTTACCAAAATCTTATTTTTGGATGCCTGAAACCGTATTTCAAAGCAGTTTTTTTTATCACCCACCATTCTCTCATAATATGATATCGACTTAAAATTTCCAAAAAATATTTAATATACATTTTGCTACATAACATTTATTTTTACTATGGTAAAATGTGAAAAATTGGTTGGGTGATACGACGAAAAACTTTTTCATTTTTGGCCTGTATAATTTCGTATTATGCAGATAGCTAATAGACCTTGAAACACCAGATGAACTTCCACATAATTAAGAAAGTCCCGACTGTTATTCAATAATGATATTTAGAAGAGTCAATTGATAAGAAACAAATGATCAAAGCGGGAAGAGGGAAAATTAATATCGTGGCTACGGAGCCATTAATCTTGTTTGGGAGTACCTTCTATTAGTTATTATGTGTCTGGAGTCTGGGCAAGGAAGTGAAGTAAGGCCTTTTAGACATAATTATACCTATCCTTATATACATTTTGCCTAAATTTAGAAAGGGATCTCTGATTGATGAAGGTACTCTATACCTATATGAATGGATAGATAGATTTGATGAGTTTACAACTTATTAGTCTGGGTAAAGGTAGACATTTCCTGTGGCTGACACGAGATAGCGATATTTTCATATAATTACCGACAGCAGTTGCTGTAACCGGTCACCGCAACAACTGTTTTGTTTGAGAACAAAGTTGCTATTATATGAAAACCATGGCAGCAAAGCGATGAAAAAGTAGTTATTATAATTCAATTATTCAAGCAGTGGTAGGTAGGTGACCAGTGGCATGACCGTTGAACTGTCAAGTCAGAGATCGTAGATTTTAAACCTCTGATTTTTAGAATTCTTGTGCGTATTAAAAATTAATAATCACTTGCTAGAACTGTGAGGGAAAACATCGTGAGGAAACCAGCACATATTTGAGAGATTTTTTAACCGTGCCATAATAGTCTAAGACACCAAGATGTTCATCTACCATACGATAAAGAGGAAAGAAAGAAGATTCAATTATTAAACAGTTTTTTTTTGCGTAGAGATATAGATTAGACAGTATACGGGTAGATTTTAAAATGAAATAATGCTGACAAAGTCGAGGACTTAAGCTAGTCTTATATTAAGCAGCTGTTTTAGGAAAACAATATTAATTGTAGCCTGTTATTACAACCCATTTGATAAATTGTTTCAAATGGGAATCATAATGTTCCAGACATTTATCGTCGGCATCCCCACTTTCTTCTAGAATTCTAATAAGGTGACAAAGCCCGCATCTTCTCACAAAGCTATACATTTTAATTTAACGTTTCTAAACGATCTCCGTTTTAAATAAATTCACGAAAAGAACTTTCAAACCGCCGTTAAGTAATTCATGCGAATGTAGGTAGGTAGGTCTAATTTGAATTAAAACGACCAATTACTTCGGTTGGGGAGTACTTAACCCTACTAATCTGTGAAGGTAAAAAACCTGGGTGATTCGTTACTCCGACAATGCTAAGGTTTTTTTTTTGTGTTCTATATTTAAAAAAATCTGCCTGTTCTGTTATTCCGTTTGCTTTTACTTCTTTTGTTTTCTGATGTTGTTATGTAGAGTTGTATAATGTACATTATGTATTCGGGACTGGCAACGCAAGGGTTGAGTGGTGCGATAAATTTATCATTCTTGGCAGTAAACTAACGCGGAAAGTTATCCACAAGAATGTTAGTTTACAAAATAAGCGGTTTTAGCCGAAAAAAAAATGTATCCGATTATTTTAAGAACTAATTACACACATGCAGTGTGTGGGGCGTGTTACTTTAGTTACGAACGTCAGTCTTTAAGTGTTTCTAGCGTTGCCAGGTGTCCTGATTTTAGCGGGACGTCCCGTGATACAGGCGATTTTTGTAATGTCCCGCCGGGACAGGTATGTGTCCCGCATTATGATATTTTTCAGTTAGACAAAGAAACAAAACAATCAAAGAGTAATATTTTACCGAAAATTCATTTTTTATCACTTATTTCGAGCACCTATCTCAATTGTAGTTGATTCTTTACGTTCAAAAGTGAATTGAAATAAAGTATTAAGTCTTAAATATACTTTTCACTTTCTTAGCTTTTTATTTCGTGTTGTCCCGC
Organism: Protodeltote pygarga; assembly: GCA_936450705.2. Classification (NCBI taxonomy): domain Eukaryota; kingdom Metazoa; phylum Arthropoda; class Insecta; order Lepidoptera; family Noctuidae; genus Protodeltote; species Protodeltote pygarga. Next base: position 3,214,268 of record OW388249.2, on the reverse strand, counting down.
GACAAAAGGCTTTGCCCCGATTTTTTTGTTCAAATCAACTCTCTTGTCCCGTCTCTTCTCATGTGCCGAGTTTCTGAAAAAAATCCTGCCAACCCTAAGTGTAGCCATCCATGGTTGCTTATGGACGATTTCAGACAATCGCTAAAAAGCTCGAATCCTCAATGATTATGTGCATCGAATACTAGTGACAATAATTTGAAACACAAAACTATCGACATAAGTAAATATTTGTTATATTAAATACATAAATTGTTATATATTTTTGTTTAGACCTTTTTAATACATCATGTCGAAAAATTTTATTTGGACGTAGGATTAATATAGCGGGTTGATATGAAATGTAGTACTCGCTGTATATAATATACATTTTATTCCCTCGAGTTTTACTTTGTAAAAATTACGCCACAAAAATCAAGAACGCATTGAGGAAAAATTTGCCGCAGACCTACCAACGTAATATATATTATGTATGACGCAGTAAATTTTTGTTTACGATAGAAGTTGTAATCTGAAAACAGTGTTAGTAAAAAGTAAAGATATCTTAGAAGAAAAACACAATATTTTAAGCTTTAAACAAATCAAAAGACGACTATTTAATTTATAACCATTTGTGATCATCCAGTAGTCAACTGAAGGTAGCAGCTTTTTGGTATCAAAGTTCTCTATATGAAAATAAAACCTGATGTATTTCACATTAATAATTTGTCAGCTTGCGGACATCAAATCTAAGTAATGACACACACTTAAGCATTAGCTATTACAACCAAAAACAAAACGTAATTTCAAAAAGTAGAAAGACATTAACGGAATACTTTCCTTAATTCCCCGCGGGCAAAGCTACAGGAAAACTCAGCGTTATATAAAAAATGTTTCAGCGTTACCTTCGTGACAAGGGCTACTCAGGAACGTGAGATAATTAACTGCTTGTAACTTTTTAATGATGCGGTGTGACGTAACAAACACAATGCTTGGAAGTCCTCGGTGACATTTTTCAAATTACTCGCAAGTTTTAAAATGTACGCTAGTAGAAGAGGCAGCGGGCGGAGGGTTGATTATGTATAAATATAATATAAAGTTTGTCTGCGACAGATGAAATTCGTAAGGTCGCTCTTGGCAGATGTCACTTTTGTTACACTATTTAAATGATATATTATGTTGCTAATATAATTTTACTGTAAATTGTATTTTCAAATAAGGATTTTGAAGGTAATGTGTAGCGCGTGAATTCGTGGAATAAATCGATCTGTGTACGTAGCTATTTCATATAGTTATTTTTAACAAATCTCCACTGGTCTTTTTCGCGTTTGACAGCAGGTATCGCGCAATTCACGCCTATCGCGGACTGTCAGCAAGGTATGTAATTAGAGTGCGGGCTCACGCTTGCAATTAGTCAGGTTCATCCGAGTATGTATGTACATATAATGTATACACGTAAGCCTAAAGGTTTTGCTACACATTTTCTATACAACTAACGCTGACACAATGGAAATATGGGCCTGGCCTGAACATATTTAGTAGTATGGCTCTGGACACACCTAGCATGTCGAATTTCAATAGACATGTTCGATATTGGTGGCATTTTCCAAAAGCTCTATCATGATCGTGGTACTGAATAACTGTGTAAAGTCTGACTATTTTTATTGGGTTACTAGCTGGAAATGGCTGGATTTTGCGCGCAAGGATTATCAGTTGATATCTTTATGTATGTTGAACAAATGAAGCGTATGCAACCGCATGAGAATATAACGATATAAAATGCCGTTTGTAAACATACTTGTACAATATTGTAGAGTTATACGTCCATTACCACGTCATGTTTAATTATTCCTTTGCACATATTACACGCACACTTATTATGTTTCTGATTGTACCTGAGTGTTTTTTTTTTTTTAGTAGTAGTTCACAAGTAGGAAGGTAAACTTATTTATAGGTCGAATTTCAAAATGTTTTGTTTATTTTTGCAAAAAATTGAATTCTGAATTTAAATTTTGAATTTGGCTGTTCTTAGAATTACAACCATTCCAAATGTCCTGCTTCAGTCTGAAGTTTAGGTACCGCGGCTGGCTTTGACATACTTGAAACTATCTCTTTGTTATACAATACTAACGAAATACGAAAGCTTTAGTTAATAAGATTTAAAAATAAATTCGGTTTATACATGTTTATGCGCGTTGATGGTCTGTTCGTTAAATGACAACTGACTATCCCTGTAGTAAATATGACGCTAGCAAAATATGGTGAGCAATTTGCTTCTATCAAACATGTTGATATTTCGATACATTTCATATTAGAGTTTTCTAGGTAAAAGGAACCCTACACTGCATCAGTGGAGAAGTGACAATTTTTTTAAGAGGTAGACACTACAGCCTGTGCCATTTTTCAATGGGGAGCCGGTAGGAATCGTGATGTATGCAGCCTTCGCCACTGCACTGCACTAATAACATTTTCGTACATCAGGGACCCCAATCCCTGATGACGGAAATGTTCGTATTTACCGCTCACGAAATTTCCGCTACACCTACACTCGAGCATCCGCTAGATTAGATGAGTGATCACTGAAGCTAGAACTCAGCAGAAATGCCCTCCCTGATTTCCGAAAGATTTATCCCTAGATTTTAAGCCATTATGGACGCCTAATAAGCTTTCAGTTTTCAATATCGTCTGCTGACTTTACAGATTGCTAACGCTGGCAATTTGGTATATTTTAACGTCCATCACTCCATTTGTATAACAAAGGATCCATCAATGTCGTAAGTAATCCATCAATGGGCATTGAAATTATGGCAGCGTGGCGTAAAAGGCTGCATTAAATTTTTTAACAAATAACAACAATACAGTAATATTTAATAACAGCGGCAATTATAAAGTTTATGTCAAATCAATACCTCCTTTGTGATAAATTGCTTTGACACCGGCTGGTAATAATACACGCGAACGATTTATGAAGGCCGTAATTGAATAAAATATAAATTTTATTTTCATGTTCTATATTCAAATAATTGAAATAATTACATCCACAGTAATTATTTGGAATCGCTGATAATACCTACGTAGCTACCGCGTGACCAGTCGTTCCGTGAACTTTTATAATTATTTATTACGAAACCTTAATTAGTTTGTCCTTTTTCACGTTACTCTTGTTGTGCTCCCAAAATAATTGAACTGGAATTTATCAGAACTTTATTCACGTTAAAATTATATTAAACGGCCCACGTTATCTATTGTTATTTATTTATGTTATGTAAACTTTTTAACGAAACACAAAATAAAATGATAGCAAAAATCTGTTTTATGAATTTTGCAACAGCTGCTGATAAATTACTTCTATCTGAAATGTTCGCTGATAATTCTGTTTAGTTTACGTTTTTCATTTACATAAATATTACGTTATGATGAATCACGTAGTTATCTGAATGCGAGATAAAAAGGTTTTATTCAACTTAAATGTAGCTATAATTTTAGAATTTTTAAGATGTTGAAGTTGAGAATGTTGAAGAAATTTAATTCATGTTAACATTAAAGAAAATGGTACAGTAAAAATAGTATACCTAGTAAAAATAATTTAGAGAAAGAATACGTAGTAACTTAATATTTTAATAAAAGCTTATTTTATTAACAAAAAACATTGTAATTTAGATAATATTATTTTTGACATAAATGAGGTGCCTTTTTAAAATGTGTTACATTTTATACAAAGCATTAAAATTTATGAATGCGAAGAGAACATACAAGTTCCAAATATTTCTAGAATCGACTTTTCTTTTTTTGCAATGTATGTATGTGTGTATATTCGAGTCAAATCTTGCATGCTGAATTAGAACCACTTCCTCTTATCCTGCGGAGTTGAATTTTTACATGTTGGTTAAATCCAATGACAATGCATTTTTATGGCAAGCATGACCTGAATAGATATCTAGGACTAGTTCCAGATAAAGGAACTCGTCAACGGTCAGCACCATAGACACAACTTTTGCTTAACTTCCATTAAAATTGTGAGAATATAAAAATACGCATCGAATGAGAACCACCTTTTTTGAAGTCGTTTGAAAACAGAAACTGAGATTTTTCTTTCAACAAATTTCGAACTTATAAACATGTTTATGTAATATTAGTCTATGTTTTTGGTAAGTCTTTTCACTTAGACTGAACTTAGACTTTAACTTAGACTTAGACTTAACTTAGACTTAACTTAGACTTTGTTTAGACTTTACTTGCAAGATCAGTAAGTATTTACAAATGTATCATCAAAAGCATTGAAGTACGTGCTAAATTTACAAAATCAAAGACTTTACAAAAACTTAGACTGAAACCAATAAATTTCTATTTAAGTCTAAGCAAAGTCTAAGTACATTCTATAGGTACTATTATAGATATCAGCCTAATATCCGTGGCGAGTACTTACTGGTAAGGTAGGTAATACTTAACTGAACAATAACTACACAATTTATGATCAGTTTAACCTGAAACAAAAAGCATGTAAACCGCGGAAACTAATTACAAACGAGTTTTTATGGTTGCCTGCTTCCATGGTAAACTCATTTTAATAGCTAGTAAAAATATTTTATTTAATTCTACACGACACACGGAAATGTTCTTTCGGACTTTTGAGGATAAAAAAATATAAAGGTAGATTGGTTCTTGGTATTTTTTCTTTATTTGAGAGCTTTTAATCTAGGCGTGATCTTCTTGTTCTTTGCGAATCAATATCTAGGTGTGATTATGTCGCTCTAGTACATAATAATAAAAAAAACACACACAGGTTACAGCTGTTACAAGTTATTTATTGTAGCTGATCTGAAGCGAATATATTGTTATACAAGTGAATTAACGCTTTTGGTAATTTGGCAATTTTGGAACTGCATCGATGCTGTTTCGCGTTTTTGCGGCTTTCGCGATCGACCGGTCTTTCTTTATCCACTTGACAGTCCGGATCAGTGCGATGCGGCAAGAAAAAAGTACTTCAGATATTTTATTTTTATCTATGAGCATTGCACTGCCATCTATAATTTATACATATCGGTACGTAGAGTGGTGCTGTCTTTTGACTGTAGAGTGAATCGTATGGTTGATGAAAAATCTGGTGTCAGAATTTAAACAAGCCCCGTAGGCCTCTGATATGGCTTTACAAACTGTTGAAAAAGGTCTCAGTTGTCCTGGTTTCCTCAAGATGTTTTCCTTCACCGTTATAGCAAGTGATCATTAATTTCTAATACGCACATGAATCCGAAAAGTCAGAGGTGTGCGCCTAGGTTTTGAACTTTTGAACCCACGACCTTTGACTTGGCAGTCCTACGGTCTTACCTCTAGGCTATTACTGCTTATATCGATCGATAGAAGTATCAAAGTCCCGCGTTTTAACGATTGCTTTAAGTAATAAAAAGGTGAAGTAATGCTAATGAATTGAGTTCGATAGGCATTTGTAGGTATGTGTGTAGATAAGAGCGCCCGAAGGGCATCGAGCTTCTAAAAAGCGACTAAATCGCCGATCGCCGATGCTAAAAATAGCTACTAGTCTCCTTTGGCCCTTATTAGGTACAACTTAATCTAGCTAACATTTTATATGGTAATATGGCTCATAATATTTTTGAATAATGCATATATATCATACTTATATCTCATAAGATATGTCCTTAAATCCATACTATATTTTAATATTAGCTCCGTGCTTCCGGAGCTTCCATTTTTCCGGAGATAAAATGTATTGTCACTTTCCGCCCCATAAATTTCTGTGCAAAATATCACGTCGATCCGTTGCTGCGTAAAGGAATTAAAAACCAATTACAAACACACTTTCGCATTCATAATAATGATTATGAATGTGGATAGGATATTTATAATTTATAATGTAAAATAACAGATTTCAGATAATTTATTTCTTTGTTTTTTAAGCTCTGGTCCATATTTTGCTGGAACGCAAAAATGGACAGATAAAAACAACGCGATTCAAGCCGAGAGCGACATTGACACTTGACAGCCAGTTATAAGAACTATAACGTATATAATACATACAATATAACAATACATACAATACAATAACATACAAATACAATACAATATAATAAACTATGTATAACTATAGAACGTTATAAGAACTAGCGGCGAAGGCTTAAAACTCCTACCCACTACCCGATTCCTATCGGCTTTCTATTGAAAAATGGCTTAATCATGGCATAGTCAGTAAGAAGTGTCTTCTAAGCCTATAAAATATTTTTTCCACTTTGATTTCGATTACCTTTTACAAATAAAATACCCTTCGCCACTGAATACAACTATATTGAAATATGATTAATTCCAAAATGGCGTAAACTATTCACGAATAATATTCGAGTCAATATTATTCTCAGTGAACTTAAAGTTTGCATTAGCAAGAAAGTTAATAATAATAGAAAATGATAATTCTACATTTCAAGTGCTTTGTATTTGACTTAAAAGTACTTCAATTTAGTTTATCTTTATAATTAAATTTTTCGGTTCAATTTTTTTTCGGCAAAAAGTGCGTCACTCTTCGGTCCATCTATTTAATGTCCCTTGCAAATTTGCACTAGAGGCACCATATAACTCGATTCCTAACGGCTTCCCAATTTAAAAATGGCACAGTCAATAATGCCTACTGACTGTGCCATTAAATTTTCCCCGGTTGGCTCCAGCTTACCTCTTGGAAAAATCCACCCTCCGCCACTGGTCATTCGACTCAATTTATGCTGAAAAATAATATCATGACTATTTTAGAATAATAACTTTTTACTTTGGTGAGTCTTATTTAAATATTAATAAAAATATTATTCAGCTTTACACAAGTCAGGGGTTGATTTTGAGATTGCCCAACTAGTGTAGACGACGCTGCTGCCGCGTGACATCTTCCTCTTGAAAAAATATTCTGTTTGAGTTCGAAACTAGTCGAGAAATTCCGAAATCACCCCGTTGAACTAGAGTTTTGATTGAAAATAAAAAGTAGGTATATGTATACCTATAGACGGTTTTTCCACCATGACAACGGTCGATCCCTTAATGCCAGATAACCGTGAGGGTCTCCTTGACGGTTGACCGCAGAGAACGGTCAACAATGCACAAAGTAAAATACCCGGAAATAAAACAAGAATTTAAAAACTAGATCAGAACTACTACACCAAGCTTCCGTCGAGAAGTCGAAAGCCAGACTATTTTCATTATAGTTCATAGTTTCGTAGTTAGTTTGGTTTACTAGGTCTTCGAATATGGACGCTTGTTGCTTTATTTATTTTTTTGTAGTCAGGTTTTATGTTTTAATATCTTTTTTATACGGTATAAAGTAAAGCGGGTCAAATTATTTTTGTAATAGTAAGTGAAACATGAACAAACACGTCACATTATAAGAAGATAGTTATATATAAGTATATATAATCAGGGTAATTCTGCGGAAATCCATAATTTTAAATTAATGAATGTACAGTTAATTTCGGTAATTATACGAGGAGTTCACTCTATTAACGATTTAGTAGTTATTTCAGTATAATTTTATCATCATCATTTATTTAAGAGCTACGCTCTTGTCGATGCAGCCTCTTCCAGCTCTCTCTATCAAGAGCCAAAAAAAACTATAATTCTCGAGTTGCAGAATGATCTGGGAAAAACTTCGTCGATGATTTTTCAAACTCGCATACGATACAATTTTACACATAAATTTCGTAGCGAGTAGTCATATTTTTAAAACCATTCGAAACTATGTTACCAAGAAGTCAAATAAATAAAATATTTTATTCATTTCACGTAGAAAACGTGGTGAATTGGTAGGCAATGAAAAACCTCTAATGTATCGCAGCATGCAACGGAACGGAAAACGAATGAAATATGTATTTTGTGGTTCGACAGTGATTGAAGATATTTATTAGATTTTTCTATCCCAGGAATTAGAATGCGAGTGATATGGACCCCCGGCACTCGTTATTTAAAATTGATAAATAGAGAAACTGGTTAGGTAACTCTTTTACGATTTTCCTATATGACATAAAAAAAATCTACCCCTTGCGTTGTATTTTTTGCGACACCTCAACGATTCCCACAAGGATGCCGGCGTCCTCCGTCTCTAAAGTTTTTCTTTAAAAGAAATTCCATAGATTACTGGAAGGACGCCGGAATCCATGGGTGACTAGTCTACGTCTAACTCTGTTTTCTATATGATAGCCTTCATTTATTTGAAAACTTGGCCGTAGAATAAATACAAGGATATTCTCTATGGTTTAAAAAGCGGTTTTAACATCTTTATGTAGAGACTAAACTGAAATGTTAGTCAATAATAGACTTCAACAGCACAGCAGAGTTCTCTGTAGTTTCAATGTAAGCTCCCGATATTTTTCGCTTCTCTTTCTGTGACTCGATTTGAATAGAATTCAATTCCATTCCGTATCCATTAGGGACTGCGATTTTGTTGTTTCTCTGCACAATGTGTTACGTGTTCATTTAGGAGAAAATAAAATCAACTACCTTTGTAAATTACTTTGAGGAGGATAACATAGTTGATAGGCTATTGTGAGTTGCGGCTTCAATTTCAATTCAATTATTTTCATAACTTTAAAGAAAACACGGACGAGTCAAGTAAAAATAATAAAAAAAAAGATATCTCATGGCTCGAAAGTGAAACGCTTATCCAATCTAGAGATATTGCAATTTTAAAAGTGTTACTAAGTTTTGAAGGCAGTGTATATCTAAGTAGGTAGTTTAGGATTCCCTCGCAATTATAATTTTATGTCTGCACCATTATTGTATCTAGACTTGTGCCACCAACGCCTCACTGTTGTACGTTGTACCCCAAGGGTTACATACACGCCTCTGTCTCTGAGATACCATGTAGTTTATTACAATTTCCTACTCTACACTACGTATAGTAGACACACAGTTCTCTTGTATTCTGAGCGGCATACAACCAATATTGCAGGGATAAACGCATTGTACCAATGTTGGCAAAGTCGTGTTAATTAAAATTGATATAAATCGCAAACAAAATTTAGCTAGCGATAGAGGACAATATTGTTCACAAACAGCTTTTAAATAGAAGTTGAAAAGCTTTCACATATCGAAAGCAATGGCTCTGAATTGTTTCTTTTCTTAGTTCGATTAAGTTCGATACGATTCGAAATGTGGACGGTATTCAATGGACAGTTTCAGAAATTGCTAACTTTTATTTTTCAATGAAATCAAACGCTTGCAAATAAAGTTGTAATTTGGAATGAATGCATTGTAGGATTAGGATATATCATTCATTAGCCTGTATTAGTCCACTGCTGAACATAGGCCTCTCCTAAAGCGCGTCACCTGGAGGTATTTGCCTATAATCGCCAAGCTGGCTGGGCAAGCGGGTTAGCGATCGCAGTTGCAGATGATTACTGTTACACAGAAGGGTAATAAATTAAAAGGTATAAGGGTCCATGATGATCTCGTAGTTAATAAGTTACCATCTAAGACTCACATTGTGGAATGCAATAAAGTTTTTGAATTTGAATTTGAATAAATAAGCTAAAAAATACCTACCTCCTCCGCATCTGTCATCCGATAAAGTGCCCAGAAAACAGGCAACTGGCACTTCTTTGACCAAAGAATAAACCAGCCCTCCAAGGTCAAGCTTTAATAAGGCGATTTGCGATTTCCTGAAAAAAAAAGGGTTTTGTAAGTAAATGTGTAAACAATGTGTTGATTTGTAATCTGTGTTTGAACTGAGTTTACCTACTCAAAAATACAATTTATTTTTGTATTTATCTTTGAATTGTTACCGTCGTAGCGTAGTCGTTGAAAATAACAACGTTGTTTGTTCATTGGCGTATCGTTCTGTATTCAAATTTTAAGCATAGTAAATACATAGGTCTACGTTCACTGGGATTTGTTCCGGATTGAGTTCAATTAGCTTTTGTTTTTAATTTTTTTACGGAAATGACGAATGTTTTTTTGAGATTGTAATTAGTTCTATTTTTTGTTAAGTAAATTAAGCTTATTTACTGACATAATAATCATCCTCCAAGCCTTATTATTCTCAAACTATGTTGGGGTCGGCTTCTAATCTAACTAGATGCAGCTGAATATCCTGAATATATAAAACCGCGTTCAATTATATTACCTTGAACAAAATGTAAACATAATGAAATGTATCCCATTCTGTATCTTAGTAAGCCTTTCGCCTGACAGCATTTATACATATGAGAACCACACTCGATGAAAAAAATTAATAAAGATTTTAAGATTTACACCGTGACCGACAAACGTCCATACAATGCGTGCGATGTTGTGAAAACTGTAAACGTGAACGTAAACGTAACAGATACAGGCCCTGGGACACAGCACAGCGAAGGCTTAATAATAGAGTCTCGTTAGTACGGAACCCTAAAAATAATGTAATTAGTAAGGGCGACAATTATAGGTTATCGAATTAACTTGTGTTAAACAATGAGTTTCCTAACAAATGCTTCGTGTTTATTTTTATTATACTTTTTGTATTCCTTGTAATTTTTTGGTTAAAAGTTGGAACAAAAAATATTTGGTGTCCATTTTATACAGAACAATGCCTAAGGAATTCAAAGTGAGACTGTATTTAGTAAAATATTTAGGATGGTTCCGGGTTATTTCCCGTTTTCGACAAATTACTCTTTCGTACCTACAATCAGACAAAAAAAAATACTGAATTTGAAAATAGGGATTAGTGTTTATTTAAAAATAATTTGGAGTAAATTGATTGTGACTTACATACCTACATCTAGGTAAAGTGCCTATAACCTACTTATTATTTGGTATAATACTTTAGTTTTCAAGGCCATAAAATGTTGTAAACTTTATTCGATATGAAATAAATAAAATAATGGGAAAAAGCAAAGTGATATGGAGTTTTTTTTTAACTTTTATCAAAGTTTTATTTTTCCAAGATAACGAGTTTTTCAACTGTCGCGTTCGCTATAATTTTTCGACGAAAAGAAATATTACACAAAATTCGATTTACTTACCAATACCTACTTTCTTAGTAAAATGTTGATGGACAAGTTTGAATTAGATTACGACGGACGTACACCATAAAAAATGCATGAAAATAATATCTTTGATGGTCGCGTAATGTGATTCCACCCCGTGGTCCCAATGTAATCAACTGAGGTGGTTACACCTTGTGTATGCCGTCTCAAATTTAAATGTATTAATTTTTGGTTTCAACGTCAAAAAGAGATCGGAGTGGATCTCTTCAATTTGAATAATTTTACATACCTACTAACAGTGCTTTCTGCCTTCAATGCAAATTGGCTGTTGACTTAGTATAAAACGATACACAGGATACCGCACTATTTACAATACAGCACTATTTAGATCCCATCCATCATCATATCATACTATATAATGTGCTTCTAAATTATCTGCCACGGTTGCAATGGGAGAAAGTATTGGGTGTATAGATTACAATAATAAAGAAATTTCGTACCCCGGAACAGTAAAAAAAAATTTGAGCATGGAGCAGAATTAGACCTACGCAATAAAACGCAGGCGAAAGAAAAAAAAATATGACGTTCGATAAAAAAATTACTTCATTATTGTAATATAAATAACCAACATTATCTCCCATTGCAGCCGTGGCAGATAATTTAGAAGCACCTTATATATCTTATCATATTATTATCATAGATAGATCCAGATCTATATTGAGAAACTGGAACGAGCAGGAGAAAGGAAAGGAACTGCCCTTAGCATTAGTAGTCTTTTGAAGGTTGTGGTTGTTTGGAAGTACAATACCAATTAGTTTTAATTTTATTTTGTTTGTAAATGTTTTTTTAGTCAGTTTGTGTTTTAAAATATGCATCACTACATAGTATAAAACAAAGTCGCTTCCCGCGTCTGTCTGTCCCTATGTATGCCTAGATGTTTAACACTACGCAACGGATTTTGATGCAGTTTTTTTAAATAGATAGAGTGATTCAAGAGAAAGATTTATATGTATAACTAGTGTATAATACATGCATATTAGCGAAACCGTGCGAAGCCGGGGCGGGTCGCTATTGTATTATAATATCGAGAATGTTTTTTTTTCATTATTTATAAAATACTCTATTACTGTATTATATAGTTATTTTATTTTATTTATTTTTTATTTTATTTATTTATTTCAATAAAGTAATATTGCATTACAGTAAAATTACCTTTTCACAATAATAATAATATGTTTATGTAATGGGTATAAGTATTATATAGTGTATGTATTTATATCATGTGTACATCTGACTACCCTCAATTTTTCACATCTCTCTTGTCCATCCAAAAGTTCGACAACACGGACGAGGTTACGAATAGCTTAGTGGCGGAGCGACTGGGGGCTTTATCTAGTAGCCACAGGTTCAAATTCAGCTTGTAATCGTTTTTTTCTTTCTACAAAATTTCGAACTTTAATATTCGCATAGAATGCTTATAATAAATACTTATAAAACTGTTTGTGTACATACATTACTAACACATTTGTTATAGGTTACCTTATGTTTACATATTTCTTGTAACGACGGCGATGCAGAAACTAGGGATTATTTGAACCTCAAAATTGTAGCAGACGTTTGAGCATAAGTAATAGATATGTTCGCCATCTTGCAGATGTGGTTCGCAAGCGCCGTCTTACAGAAGTGTCACTGCAAATATTTTATTCTCGAGCATCTAAGTTACATTTTTAATACCAACGTTTCCAACACCGTTTTTCATGTTTTATTTGTCGACAGTTAGAAACTTGTAGAGATAAAATCTAAGAAACCGAACTATGAGTCCTATCTCTCAAATATTTCACCTTTGTGGTAGAGCTCTGTTGAAAATTGTATTGGACGTACTACGTACTACGATGTGTTCATGTGTACGTACAGTCAACGTCAAAAGTCGCTGATTAAAATCAGAAATGTCATTAAAGTGACATGTCGTGCACCACGATATTTATACTTCTATAAAATATGTCGTACTTGTCATGTATTTCTATAGGTATAAGATCGTTTGATATATTCTTTGAATTATTATCAGAATAATGAAATAATAAAATCAATTAGTGATTTGCGTTCCCAAAAATTACGAAAATTACATCTATGAAGTATTTTTTTCATCAGACAACGAAGATTTTAAAATTTACCCGAAGTTGAGATTAGTATGTAGTTATGAGTAACACAATAGAAATGAAAAATTTTTGTGTCTGCCATCTAGGTTCCATAAATTAACCCGATAATAAAATGAATCCAAAAATATAGTTTCTATACAAAATAATCAATTTGAATGTCTGCTAGGTACAGTTTCATTTTAGATTCTATTTCATCAAGTACCCGTAGCATATGATTGCATAGGCTATCAGTAATTTTGATCACTTCGAGAATAGTGTAACTTTGAAATAATCAGAAACATTTGAATTATTGCCAAATTACGAACTTGTGACTGTTTTGCCGTCATGACTTTAGAAACGTGTGAATTTATCACTTTCAAATAATTCACTTTTCATGTTGACTGTACCATTCGTTCGTTCGTATATTGCTGTCGACAGTCTTGTATAGACTTTTATTGATCTTGAACCGTTGCTTAGTTTATTGGACCTTTTCAGGAATTGACGAAAGTAACAGCTTTCATCAATTTATCCATTACCTAAGCTTGTTGACTTATTGCTAGTAATAACGGGCCTCGCGCAATATCGATACTTTTTTTTTACTAAACTTACTTAAGAAGGTGGGTTTAATTATTGGAATACCGGGCAGGATCGTAATCTCAGATTGTGCGTGCATTAGTAGATGTGTAGGTACCTAATTATAAAAGCTGATCCTAGTTATTATCTGAGCTTGAGCTTCGCGCTAACTTGGAGCTTACAGAGCTTAGTATCTTTAATTAACTTCATTTAGTTCTTCGTTATTGCCGAGGCAGAGGTGCAATGATAAATTTATTTGTATTTATAATGTGTAGTGATTTGAATCTCCTGAGATATTTTTTTAAAATATGCCGGATGACTACAAATTCGTGTAGAAACACTCACATTTGAATTTCATAGTCCTGTATTTTTTATCTATTTGAACTATAGTCCTTAAAATATTACTCGATCTCTGTGACAGATGTCAAATACGTACAAATAATGTCAAAATACATTAGAAATGTTCGTATTTGACATCTGTCACAAAGATCAAGTTATATTTATAGAGCCAGTTTATTAAAATTGGAATTGGAATTAAGGACTATAGTTGCCAATAGATGCCATTTGCCAAAGTATCGACGTCACGATGCAATGGCGCGTGCTACGTGTTGCGGATTCTCTCATCCACGGCTACGCGCGGGACAAATATTTATGTCATCTATGTGTAGAGAGATGTATTTTCCAGTCAGGGTGTTTGTTCATTGTAAAATTATAAAATTTAACTCTACCGTCTGTAGTCTAGTGCTAAAAGCCTCAACATTCTAGTGCTACAGGGCAACATTTCTTTATAGGAAAAATCATAACTAAAAAACTGGCCAAGTACGGATCGGACTTGCACTCAAAGGGTGCACAAAAATGGCAAAAAATACACGTTTTTTAGGTTCTCTTCTCTAGGCCAAGGCTAATAATTAAAAGGATACCCTTTAATTATTAGCCTTTAATTTAACTTTAGGAATAGGGTCCCGTGGCGTGTGGATACGGTACCCAAAAAATACGTCAACAAAGCGTCGAAAAGCCAGGAAGGTGGCTGGCTTTTAAGTCCCTCGTCAAATTAAAATGACGCAATTAAATAAAATGCCAGCCTAATATAAGCGAACATTATTCATGAAGTTTCTTCATTTCATTAATAATTAGGACCCTCTTAACTTTTACAGCTCAAAACTAAGGCAGGTGGAGATTTAGGTACGTTCAGAATAATATTTTTAAAAGAATTTCTTTTCAAAGAACGAACTTATGACGTCATTGTTTCTTTAGTAAGATGCGGATTGCAGACTGAGGATGGCGGCCTGTCCGTTATCTGGATTTACGGTCTTTATATAAAAAAATGTTTGTTTTAAAAATATAATTTAAAATACTTAATGGAAAAACACTTTACCCGACTCGGGGATCGAACCCAGGACCTCATGCTCAGTAGTCGCGTTGGATAAGTACCACTAGACTAACGAGGCAGTCTATATTGAACTTGAAATATTATTCAAAACTAGCGTTTCGCCTGCGACACTTTCAGCTTTGATTTCGGATTTTCCAATATCCCTAGTGTGTAGTGCACCTTTAGGGTGCGCCTACCTACCTACCTACTCTAGCAATATTTCCAAAATTCGAATCTGTAGGTAGGTCTACCGGTTGAGGGTGTGCGTTGTCTCTCAGTCAGTTTGTCTTATAAGTATAAGATGAAATATAAATTATTCGTCCTCTTACTTTATTGTCACTGTCACTCAGCCAATACATTTTATTAAGCTGGTCAGCTGGTCCCATCCCAAATGGTTAACTTGAGTGATTGGTCGTATTGTGCGGAAATGTAACTCCTAGCTCTAATTCCCCAATCGCATTTGAATTACCTTCCATTAGTTAGGTGGATGCGCTGCGCTGCAATTTAGGTACCAGTGCACCACTAATAATTAGGGTCTGAAAGTTACAGGAACTCTAATTTTCTGTCGCAGTCTCTACAGAGGACAACTTTGTTAGTGTAATGTTACTGTTTCAAGTTACTGAAACATTTTATTTTTTAATTCCTGATTTAGTTTGTGTTTAGTGAAATGTATGAATGTATCTAATGTAAAATAGAGACAAGATGCTTTGATTACTATTTTATAAATAACTACAATTTATCATTTTACAAAATCTGTAACCTGAAACTTCATTTTGATTTTCCTTGGAAGTCTAACAAGCCAGCTATGTATTTTCATATTTTAATCTATTTAGTGCTGTTCTAAATTAAATCTAATAGTATGAACCGCGATTCATTCTTGAATATTGTTTTGGAATAATAAAATTCACACCTCCACCCTTTCACACTATTGAATACTGGTCAAGTTTAACCTTTTAATGATGTACAGGATTTAGTTAAATGTGTGTAGTGATTGTTGTCAGGCGCTAGCGCAGGCGGGGCCCTGGGGGGCGTGGCGAGGGGCGCGGGCGCATGGCGCTGCTGTACCGCGCGACGCGGCTCAAAGACCGCGCTGACACCCACGTGTTCACCTTCGTGGTCACGCGCTCCGCCACACGCGAGCCCGACCGCGATGTCACCTCCAAGGACTTCTGCTGCGCGCACCAGCGCTGGGCCGTTGCCTTCAGTCGCACCGATGCATCACTCGGTTAGTTGATCAATATTATCACATATTGTTTCTCTATTCGCTCAAGACCAAGGTATGAGGTATTTATTTTTGTTTCAGGTGTTTACTTGGTCTGGCGCGGTGCGTGTGAAGGCATGCGAGTGTATGTCGACTTCACGTTCACGCTCCTTAGTCGTGACCATTTTACGGCCAATGAAGGTTTCAACGGTAAACAAGTTCGCTTCAGTGCAGGATGCGCAGCGCAGGGTCGTGGCCGCTGCGTGTCCATCGCAGAACTCAACACAAAGTTCGCTGATGCGCGCGGAGAGTTTCAACTGGAGCTCTCCATGTCTAGAGTGCGCACCTTATACTCATGTGAACTGCGCGCGCCACGGCTTGATACGCCACCCATAGCTTTCGCCGGCTTCGATTGGCAGGTGTCAGCGACCGGTGGCGGCGGTAAAGATCCCCTGACACTTCGGCTCGTCAGGTTGTCAGGAGAAGGGCAGCGCTGCCGCGTTCGATATGCACTCGCTCTTGGTGAAGGCGATAAACGACTACATTCGGGACCCATAGAGTGTGTATGCGATGCTGACGGACGCACTCCGCCTTGGAACCCTCGGCCTCCATCACGATTGTTAAGTAAAGGGGTCCGGCTAACAGTGGAACTGGTATGGGCACGCGCTTTAGCAGAGCTGGCAGTGCCGGCAGCGGGGCGTGCGGCAACGTGCTACGACCGTGACAAACAGGCGTGGGCGGTGCGCTGCGACATGCACTCAGACATGGTGCGTCTTCACATGTTGTACCGCGACGTGCACCACGTGCCACGCAATCACCTTCGCTATGTGAGCTGGTCGGCGTGGCTGGTGCGAGCCGGCGCGGCAGCAGGAGAGTCCGATGCCGAGGAGTTGCCTGGCGCGCCTTTCGAGCACTATTATGCACAAGACAGTGCCGATGAGGGCCTAATGATGGAGACAGCTCTGCGCGTCGAGGACATGTCGCGACCTGGCAGCGCATTCCTGCACCCGGGCGGTGAGCTTCGAGTGCGCCTCGAGTGGGGCGATACTTATCTACTTTTTCAAGCTACTTATCATGTTTATGATGACCTCTGTCGGCTACACGCGCATCAAATGAGGTAAGTTGTTGTTACTACTGCCTCTTTATATTCGTGAATACTGTGATGATATAGGTATGTATAGCACAACGTACATTTTCAGGCGCGAGATTGCCGCACTACAGGCAGAGAACTATTCGCTGGAACGGCAGCTGTTCAGCTACCAGAAAAGCCTTGCGTACGCGCAGGCGCAGGCGGGCGAGCCGGCGGCGGCGGAGGCGGGCGGACGGCGCTCCCCTGCGGAGCGATCGCTCTCCACCGACACAGAGTACGCGTGAGACGGGGTCGGGAACCTATCCTTGTCGTCGCCTTTGACGTCGCCCGATCTCTACTCTTCTATCCTTTCGACTGATTCTGACGTTTTTGAGCGATTTATCTATTTTTCTAGACGTTTTATGGCGAGGTGCGCCCTCGTCCGCACCGCTTTCCGCCGGTCGCCTGCACTCTCGCCGCTCGATTCTATCGATAGCCGATTATTATATTCGACTACTTTTCTATTTGTCTGTACATAAAATATATTTAGATATTATATATTATGTATATTTCTTAACTTGAAACTCGAATTCATATACCTACTGCAACAGTCGATTTATGAATAAAAAGTCCGTAAAATAAATACCAATTTTGTCTCTTTATTAGTATGTTTATTTATTTATCCATAATACTAGCATTACCTACTTACCTATGCTATAATCCCAAAGAGCCCAATGAAAATTCCATAATTTACAAAGACAGCATCCTGTGTAAAAACTATTTTTGGACCGAAATCTATTAAAATTTTGATGCCATCTTGGAAAAACGCGACGCGGCGAAACGTGGTAACGGTAAAGGCGATGCCAAAATTTAACTATCGCTATTTTGGCATTTGAAATGTAATTAAGTAAAGTCAGGACTGAGGTCACTAAGAGGAGGTTCGGGGGTCCAACCTGGAATTTTCTTGATAATACCATTCAATATTCTTCGTGAATTCTTTCCAATTCAAGTAAATATTTCCACTTGCACTTGATGCGATAATTATTTGTGCATTTTTTAAATGTAGGTAAAAGACTTCTTAGAGAACAGTACCTGCAATATTACAGATATAAATTTAATTGTAAACCCATAAATCATGGTTAAAAAGGACCATTGTTAAACAGTCTATACTACATAAATTAACATTTTGAGTGGTAGTCTTGCTGGTTACGCACGATTGGCTCGATCGATGTAGTAGGTACGTAGTACCTACCACCCTCTTACAGAATATATTAGTGAAATAACCGTAGGTATTCGTACTGCTCTCTTTCGTCCCTACGGATCAGACGACTTCACCGGAGGCCTAAGCCCTTCATGATTCCCCTTCCTTAAACCTACTCCTCTTCCCTTCCTTAGTCCCTAAATCGTCAAAAAAGCAACACAAAATAGAAAAAAGCAGAGCTATGTCAAAGCCTATGGGTGGTCTAAACTCTGTCTGGCACACAGACATATATATGTCTGTGGTCTGGCACTAGATTATTATAACAGCCATATGATAAAGAAGAAGACCCAGTCTTCAAAGCGCAGGCGATGTTCCTGGTGTTGCAAACGGTAGGTACGGTAACCGCTTGCTTACCATCAGGCGGGCCGTATGATTGTTTATCTTTAAAAGTGCCGCACGTGATTTGTGAATGGACTCATGTCCTCCATATGGGACTCTTAATTAGTTATTGGTAATCTCAAAATCAATAGTCTGCCTAATACGGAACGCAGTGCCGACGGATAGTGACAGTGACAGTCAAGAATTGACAGTGAAGTGACAGATGACAGCACTCACCACGCCAAAAAGTCAAAACAAACTGACAAATCGAACCACGTTCTCCGCTCCGCTATTTCAATCTTTGTATTTGTAAATAAATCAAATATTGAACTGAAAAATGGCTCAAGGCAAACTAAAAGTAAAGAGTAAGTTACCAGCTGGTGCAAAATCTAAGAAGAATAAGAGTAAGGCTGGGAAGGCGGTGATGAAGCGTCCGAACGCGCCAGTGAAGAGCAAAACAGCTGCGGAACGTAATAAAATGAAAAATAATGTCTCTAAAATGGTGAATGCTGCAGCTGAACAGCAGTTGAGGGCACTGGCCACAACCACGCCACAATTGTCTGCCGCACAGCAACGCGTTGCCGCGGCACCTACAGCACCAGTGCCTGCTAAATAACCTCACTACGATGGGATAACCTCAATATAATTATGACAAACAAGCTTTGTTTACTCGGTCAGTGTCGTTTTACGTTGTGGTTCTGTTGATACAGATCTTACACAGGTTTAAACACAAATAGTTTGCTTTGATGCTTAACTTCATATTATACCTACTAATGTGTTGTTGTTGTAATTCCACATCTTTGTAGGTACCTAATCTCCAGACATGTCTGTCAGGTTTGTCAGAATTGTTCAGTAATTGTTTGATGTTGTGTATTATTATTGATGATTATCTTATGTATATAAAGACTTGAAGTGGAGTTGTTGTAAATAAGTGAAGCTATAATACTCTTTGCTAAATTGTGTAAATAATTTATTTTTCTTAGAAAATAAATAACTTGCAGGAACCAAAACTTTCAATACCTACCTACTTGTTAACATAAATTTAAACAATATCTTCATTCGATTCTTTAGTAAGAAAGTATATTATGATAAATAGAGTATCAGCTTAGTTACCAGTACAATCCAAAGTTCAAGTATATTATCTCCACATTACATGTTGCATTATATTACGTTATAGGTTGTAATTTTGCAGATCCAACAAATACTATTGTTCAAGCGACAAGGCAGCAGACTGATTATGTTATGTGGATGGATATGGATTATGGATGAATGAGAACAATAATTATTTTAAATTATTTTTTTTTTTCACTCAAATAGCATTCAGTTGAACTGAGAATCAAAGGGTATTCAATCGGATGAATATTACAAACAATGGAGATTCAAAGACAAAATGAATTACATTCATCTATTGCCATTACCATGCATGTTCCATAATCAGAATGCAGGTTAGAACAATTTTATTGTAAGTTGTCAAATAATTCACATAATTGAAAAAAAGCATTAAACATCCGAAATAGATAATAGAAGCTTATTTAAGTAAAATTTTTAAACAAATTGTAAATATTTGTCTATTAATGATTCAGAATTTTGATTCAAGAAATATTTATTGTACTACATAAAGTATACTCTTTACAAAAATACTAAATAAGTAAGTACCTACCTAATGTATTTTTTCACTGTTAATGTAATTTCTTTAGAATAGATTTAAGTTCTACTTAGGAATTCTTTGGGGTATTGAAATATATCAGCTATCTATATTTTTATTTCTTGTTTTTTTTTCGAATCATGTTCAATCTTCCTAAACAACATCTGCACAGAGTCCATATCTACTTCTGGCTTTAATTGGGCCATTTACCATACACACTGAGATTGATAAAAGCCAGTCCGTTTTTCAGTAACATACCTAAAAATATTAGTAGGGTAAAACAGTCAGTCCATCTTAATTATTATATTTTTTTTGGATTAACATGATATTACACATTTGACTTGTAGAGTTTTTCATTAAAATATGCTTTTCTGGGATTTAATATTTATTTATTTACTACAGAATTTACAACAAAATGTTGTTACTTACTTACTTAAGCTTTAATCTTAATCAATTTCTCATATAAAACAATCTGGTGTTTCAATGATTTGTGAGGTGTTAACAATTGGGTTTCTGTATGTGTTCTCCTAAACGGCTGGACCGATTTTGATGAAATTTTTTGTTCTCCCTCAATGGTTTAGATTCACAATTCGATCTGGTTGTTGGCGCTGTGATAGCCAACATTCGGGTAGGTTCGACTACCGGATCCGCTAGTAAAAATAGAAATTCTCAGACGATGTCTGGTTTTATAATACCAGTTTCGGTGGCAAGTTATGAATCAAAGTAATTAAATAATAATATTATTGTATATTACTTATTGTTTATTAAAATTTGTAGGAGACCGGTAGGTAAAGCTTAGTTTCAGCATTGTTTTAATAATATAAGAATTTGAATATTATAATTTTGTTGCAAAATACTTATACCTATAATTATAATCGATACATAACTAACATAATTTTTGAATACTATATTTTTTTAAATATATTTCACAATGATGACATAATACTTATCTAGACGAATACTTTAAAAATAACTTAATATACTTATGTGCAACATGGAATGTTATGCTATGGTATCGTTAGCTTGATTCACACTGCTGGGCAAAAGTCTTCTCCGAAGATTTCCATACCTAAATACCTGTTCCACTACCTAATGAGAGGGGTTGGTTTAATTCATCAAAGATCGAGAAATAAAACACGATAGGAATCTATTGATACAAGCCGGTGCGAAGTATTCTTCAAAGGTTAAGTATGGTTAATCTATCCTTTGGCCCAGCGTGGGTATTAAAGGTGCACACATCAGAACGCCGATCAGTCTTGTCAAAAAAGTGTAAGTCTGATCTCAGTCAACGTCGCGTCACTGAATTGAGAAAAATATTAAAAGGCTATGAAAAATCATCAAGTTTTCTATTTATGTTGCGTTCTAAGCATCCTACAAGTTACTGCACACGCACAGTTTGACATGCTAGCTCTCTTATCTCCTCTAGTAACTCAATCATCTAAATCTCCTCTAGTACTCCGTACAAGGGGTGGATGTAGCTACCGTTTGAGGCGGTTGAGTATAAAAGAGAATTTTGATATCACGGTCAGGGTTATGAATAGCTTGGTATATAGTTAGAGGCAGAGCGACTGGGAACTTTACTTTAGATCGCGGATTCAAATCCTGCTCGAAATCGATTTTTTTAATGGAACTTTAGTTAATGTCGCATGCATAAATGCTTTATAAAAATGTTTATATAAATATATCCTTAAAAAGTACTTGGAAAGATATGGGGGAGGCCTTTGCTCAGCAGTGGGACACAGTAGGCTAAGAAAAAAAAAATATCCTGCAAGTTTCTCGTTTAAAAATAATGCAATATTTACCAATAGCTTGTGAAACTTGGCATTGAAATTAAGCAGTTGCTGTAACTGACTGCGTACTTACATACGTCACGTCACGTCCCAAACATTGACATGACCGATCGGCAACTTGATTGATATGTGTAGGTAAATATACCTTACCATACTCGAAACCTCACAAACAAACAAATTTTTACTGATACTCGAATTGTCCATCACAATAGTCACAATCACAATGGCTATCCATATCAAACACGAAAATGAGATGACTGCGAAATCTAGAGGTAATAACTCTCTTAATTTGGTAGCATTAACTTTTTTACTACCTGAATTCCACTTATAGAAATTTATAGTAGGTCTCAAAGTTAATACTACCAAATTACGAAAGTCACAGAATTAGATGAGCCTACCCTGTTGGATTCGAACTCGTGTCGTAATCGTGACCCCTGATTTTGACATCTAACGGTCAAACTAGTAAAATCTTCATTTACTGCTAGCCTATGCTTTAATTGCTCTGCTCCGTATGCAAATGGGCTTATAAACACTGCGAATATAATTAGCACAAGTTGTAGGAACCGATATAATTACATTCTGATATGAATACCATGACGTCGCTACATAAATGGCCTAACACCCGTTACTTTATTCGATTTGTGGTTTATACCAACTGGTTATGCGATTGCTAATGAGTGGTACCTGCCCACATTGGAAGATCCAATTATGTTCGATAGCTTATGTCAATCTAAGCATTTAGTAGAGAACTTGCGGATAAAATAGCGCAGGTGTCATGATCTAAAGGCACAGGGGGCCTAGTACGAGTTTGCAAACTGTGAAACCCGACAGTTTTAATGAGAAGTGTCTCGTTTTTACTTCTCCGGAAGGATGGAGACATGTGTATTACATATCACTTAAATTGTCAGTGTTTAAATAGTTTGCAAACTAGTACTATGCAGCCAGCTCTGATTAAAACCGTACCATCAATCTATACATTTCCAGTAGATATAAGCTGACATCTTGTTGTACGAAGAAGTTGACGAAGAGAAGTTGTAGCTTGAGAAGCTTGTTGTGTAGCCATGTAAACTACCTTATTCTGATATCTCGATTTATTGTAATTTCTATAAAAATAGTTGAGGCACATTAGATCTTGTTAATAAATTCGGAAGGTACATTGAACAAACAAAGTCACTAGTTTTTTCGGTCTAGCTCGAGGGGCCTCACTAGATCGAAACACGTCTGTTAAATTCCTTCTTTCTACTTCTCTCGTGTAGGTGCTGAACTTAGCAATCTTGAAAGCTTCCTTGGTCAGTATTTTAAGTAAATTGTAATTCTGCATCGTAAAGAATACTTCTCAACTTTTCAACGTAATTTCAGAATTAACATTTACGTCGAACCGATTCACGAGAATCCGAGAAAGCCTTAGTTAACCGCGCACTGACGGTTTTGTGTAAAAATAAATGGTGTATATAAGGCCAGAAATCGATTATGTATAATAGGTATAGGCTATAAATAAATACTTGATATGTATCAATTCAAGGCAATGTCGCACAGTGAGTGAACGGCCGTGCCGGACACTCGTGTGTCCATGAGTTTAAAACTGGCGGACATGAAATATTGGACATTCTTTTTAAAGTTAGGAGTCAGGCAACCCCTTACCCCTAAATGTGCTTTATATAGACTCAAGTATTTAAATTAATGTATTCGATCTGTGTGTATTGAAAATAATATCACCTCCACCTGTTTAATAAGTATAAAACGTTTCTATTTTGCCCCCTTAGATAAAAAATAGATTTCACAAGATAATTTGGATCTTATTTTGATTATGACAATACGAGTATGTAACATTAACCTATCAGGATTAAAAACCTTTTTCGCCATTTTGGTAACGACGCGACTATTGTTGTCTTAGGTACCTACTGATAATGATCATATTAAAATTATTCTGCCGGTCTGGGTTTAGGTTCAAGCACACGACATTCAATTATTTCACCAGACCAACAAGCTGGAGACTCTTATCTAGTTAATAATGTTTTTGCTTTGTAAAGGTTGGAAGCATCGTTATAGTATTTCAGGGTTCGATTAATACTCGATACTATCGAACAATATATATCGATAACTCTTACTTTGTATCTCAATTTTGCCTAAACCTCCATAGTCTTCTGAACTTTTGGTTCATACGGAGAGTAGCGGGGCAGGTTTTGTGATGCGTCGATTTCTCCGAATAAGATTAATAAATGCAGGCGGGGGGATGTGCGGGAAGAGGGGGACAGAACTGGAGGAGGGGGGACACATCGCGGCTAATGACACGCGCCGCTGCAGATATTTTTTTATCGCGAATTTAAAACATAAACTGGTTGCGGTAGCTGCACGGAGTCCGACGGTAGAAGGTCAACTTATGACAGCGCGCGAGAAGCGCAGACGCAGACAAAGTCGCCGAATCAAGGACGTAGGTATCTAGTATGCGCTTATGATTTACAATATCAATGAACGACGATGAATCGATAGTATTAATAAATAAATAAGCTTGCTACTAAATATACTACAACTTCAATTCGGTGTTCAATAAACACCAGTTACTTTCCGTAACTGTTATTTACAAATACACTGTACGTTTGCTTAATAATTGTAATGGTAAATAATTAACATACTGACTGCAATGTGGAATGACGGATGGAACTTCTGGGTTTTACTCGAGCGGTAGCGTTCCGTCGCAGCCTCCGCCCGCGCCCTACGCCCTGCAGCCGCAACTCTGCATAGTTCACCGCTCTGCGCCCGCGCATCGATACTCACTGCTAATCACGAGTTAACACCTATTGTTAGAACACATTCGCCATAGTATTGACTTATTTTGTACCGATAATATAAAGACAGGTTTCTTATAATTTAAAACATAGGTACTTACCTACGCATTTGATTGATTTTATTGATTTAAAAGTAGGCGTTCATATTTTAAAAAAAGTAAAAATAATATTATTAACGTAAATAACAGTGATAATGTGATTTCAATTATTTTTTAATTTACATAACCACGACAATTGTATGAAAATGGGACATTACATGCCGAAATAATGCTATTAAACACAGCATTAAAAATATTGTGATTAAATTAAGAACATAATACTGAATAAGATATATTAGATATACTAAAGCTTTCATTCAGTCGTTGACCGGATATGAACAGTTATCTTCTTCATCTTATGTTAAGATTTATCTACAGGTAGCAGATCTATTAATTTTCCAACAGGATACCGGTAATAGTTAGAATTACTAGTTAATATTTAATTATACAAATGAGCCAATATATAGATGTCATAATGAAATACAGCACTGCTATTTACCGATAAATGGAAATAAATGAAAGCTCAAAAAGCGAACAAAGATAAACATAAAACAAATGTGATAACATTTAACTAAAGGAACGATAATAACACAATTTTCTTCGTTAAAAGACACTTGAATACTTCTTGTAAACGCTCAATGTGTTCATAAAGGGTGCCCTATTACAGCGCGCGCGTTGATGTCTTTTACTTGTGCGTCGACGCCTACGAATGCGACTCGTGCGCAGGTCGCAATTCCAACCATACTCCGACACTTAGGGCTGTCAATAACAGTTGCGATGTTTCAACAGCTAATCAAGTCAAGCCTAGGATAACCGGTTGTGCTTCGTTTACGGAACCCTGGTCGATTTCTCTGGTTTCCCATCAACGTCGAGGTGATATCGACCGGGAGACAATAAATCCGGTTCTGCTGCAGCGGGCGGGTTGCAATTAAACTAGTGTCGCGACGGGGTTCGCGGACCGTGCGAAAGTGAAGCACGTGGGGGGAGGGGGGACCGTCTGCACACGCACATAGAGCAGCCATTACAGTGTGACAAGCTTCAAAAAGCTCGCGGTAAGTTTCTGAAGTTCTTTCTTCATTCTTTTTGTGCTCTATGTGAAAATATATTTGGTTATAACTTCTTAACTTGAACGAATCTGTTTGTATAGCAATAGCAAGGGATCTATAAACTAGGTTTGCATGATAATGCTTACTTACAGAGGTTTTACATAAGTAAAATGTAGAAAATCTAAATTAAAAGTTCAACTTTCGCTGGGCGTCAGACCTGTAGATTTTTTTTCAATGAAGATGTGTAGTTCGTAGCTAATCCATATAACTTGATGAAAATTCCCACGTCCATATCTGTATTTAATTGGCGAACCACACTGGTTCTTCTGCTCTGTGTTAGTTAAAGCCTGCATGTGTGTCGGCGTGTAGGTGTTTGCAAGTGTATTCAGTCCGCGCGCGACGGCCGACGCAGACGCACGCGCCGCTGCCGAGTGCCATGTCGCGCTAGGCGCGCCCCCATGGTGTACCCCGAGGCGTCCCGCTGGGGCGCGCCAGACGCCGCGCTCGCCCCCCTCTACGATGACGTCTACAGAGGTCAGCTGATATTTGCAACCTCACCTATTTTTAACATAGTGACTCCCATCGGACAAAGTGACTTTCTGCTATCGTAAAGTGCCACAAAAAGATTTCTACTACAGTCTGTCTAACAAGGCTAGCCTGTTTTAATCAAATGATAATTGTTGTCTAAACGACTTTCATTAACATTTTATCAGAATCAATAAGCCTTATTTCTAAAACAATGAATCTTTTGGTAAATCAAGCTATGTATAGCATTCTAACATAAAATAAATGCAAGGATTTGACTAAAGCTTTTGAAAAGGTACGTCATGTTCAATTTACATTCTATTAATTGCGCTGACGATTTTAACGTCAACGATAGCTAAAGTCACTTTATCGGATGGGATTGTAAGCCTGGATCTAGAATCACTAACGTGAAACCCGAGCATAACGTTCGGCGTGCCTCAGGGAACTGAATTGGAACCCGCAAAATTGAACCTCCGCCTCGCGAATCTTCTTTGTGTTTAAACCTGTGTCTCTCTTAGCGAACTTGTCGGCCCTGTATTACACGGTAAAACCCAACCATTTTAGGACCCTTAAGTCTTAATGTAATATTACCTCGTTATTAATATTTTAATTAAAATTTCAAAGCCTTTGCTTAACGACTGTTTCTAGTTTAGGTACTTCTTGTTTTTGTTTGACTTAACCCGTTTTACTTTTTAGCACGTTTTAAGTAAACTTCTCAAAACCTCAACCCCAACTTTTAGAATCTTTATTTCGTAGTACTTGTTTGGTTGTTTAAAAATTCACACTTCGTGAAGTGACCTGGTCGGCGATGAGTCAGGCGGCAGACATCTGTTACTGAACCATTAATATTTACATTTGAATAGAGCCAGCTTGTAATTGTAATGGTTATTTCATATTCGCTGCGGTGTGAACATTAAGTGAAGGCTGTGTTAAATACTCGAAATCCAGTCCAGTAAGTTTTGTATTCGAAATAATATTCATTTCTCCTATTAAAATATTCCATGTAGTTGAGAACATAATGCCAAAAGCCTTTTTACGATATTACACAGAGTCATACAATTACCTGATTAAAATCCAACTTTTATAAACTTATTACCTAATGCTTTCACAAAACGTTGCCTTTTATTTGTGACGAACTTTTATTCCACACACGTGTTATTCTCTCATAAGATTGGAACATTTCTGATAAAATTTTCTTTGTTGTGGATTTGGTAAATCGGTAACTAGCTGATCAGATTACGTATTATCTAAGTCATTACAGTTACCAGATAAAACAAGAGAACACCGATCTAAGTATTGAATGTAGGCGTTTGTGTTTATATTTAAGTTACAATATTAGAACAGGGAGTAAACTTATCCTTATTGTAATCTTATGAAAACGGAGTTTGCGAGTGTATCCGCCACCTGCGTGTGACCTCGGCTCGTCTCACATTTTATAATGACATTACACTAATTCCATACAAGAGCGTAGGAGTATTATGTTCATAATGTTCCGACGTCGTTGTGTTGTGTTGAACGGTTGTTTTATTGATAATTGGGACCTACATGTCGGTGCTTTAAAGCTCAATTAAACCTTGAAAATTGAACTGTCTTAAAGGAAATTCAAATTGTGATTTTATAGTAGGTATCTCGTTTACGATCGTCCATAAAGTTTCTATACAGAGTGGGATCGATGCGATGGATCGATGCAAGGTCTATAACGTAGGTACAAGTTGTTAAATGACCTGCGACTTTCCAATCGGCCTACATCGCGTGTTATACATTGAGATATCTCGCGATTTCTCGATCGTTTATCGCATGTGTGACTGCGTCTTGATACTTTTTATGTCGATTAAAATTATTAGTTTTAATTGGTCGTTAATATTTATAATTCGGTGGTCGCATGTGATAAGAGCGTCATAATCGTTAATTGCGTGTTATATGGTCTTCGTTACAACTTTTGTGAATATTTTTGTACTTTGAATAATTTCCATTTGGTCTTTTGAATTGGGGAAAGGTCGTCAAATGTGCTTTAAATATAGGTTTATTTGATCGTAACTTTTTATGCCATGCGCATGAATAATATGTCACATTTTAATTTAAAAACAACGTAATGAGAGAGTCTTTACGCTTACTTTGTCAGTCTGATTGAGCAAAAATGTAAATTGTATTTTTGTAACTTCTCCAAAATTTTTGCTACCATTAACATAATGAAATGCAGGAAGAAAGAAATGTTCATTTACATTTAAGTTAACTTTTTTGTTAAATGGCAAAAATAAAAAGTAAAATGTTATATCTACAAATTTTAACAACTTTATAATATACCTTCCCGCGTATGTTTAGCTTTTTAAACGGTTTTACTTAGCTTGCCCTGTTTATTATTTGGTTCAAATTTAGTAATCGATATTTCACCCCCTTCCTGTTGACAGATTAATCTGATATTTGGTACACAGCTTTAGTTTTGATGACAAAACCGTTTTAGGTAAAAAAAAATTACTTATATAATTTTGCCTCAAATCATAAAACCAAAAGTTGATGTTTCGTGAAATTACTAACTTAGTATCTACTGTCTTTCGAGTCGCGGTTTTATTGAAGATGAGGGACCGTTACCATCGCTTGCGCATGTGGGGGTCCCCACACTATGCAACATGCACAGGACAGTTTCAGATGCAATCGACGACGTCGTTATTCTAGAAACCGTGGCTCTAACAGAACTTTGTTAGACTTTATTAAACTGTCTGTAAGATCCCGTTCGGCTCATGGAAGACTTGTACTACTTTTCGGATCGTCAAATATGTGAGTTTTTTTTCGAATTTTGATTAGCTGTTAGAATTTAATTAGCGAAAATCTTGTTATCGACTTTTTTTTTAATAATTATTATAGGCTTAGATACATATCTTACATATATCTTACATTTGTTTTTCCACTGTTTAAGTCTTGTTTAACAATTTGTTAATAAATAAATGCGTTTTTGTGCGCGTTTCGCCCCGTGTGCATGTTATTTTGATTTTATTGGAAGTATTGTGTAAAATTTAAGTAAAAGTAAGTACTTATGGTGCCGAAAAAATATTAGTAGTGTAATGGTATGGCTTATGGAAATTAATTTTTCTAAAATAAATATGGTGTTTACTAATAAGATTCATGTTAATAAAGAATCATTATCACTCTACGTTTTTTAAATAAGGAAATATTTAAAAAAGCGCTATATCGTATTGAAGTAGGTATAATAGGACTATTTTGTTTCAATATTTATATCTATTGGCCCTATTTTTTTTAGTATGATAAAAGAATCAAAATAATTATGTAGTCGTAGTACTTAAATAAAGACCCTTTAGCACTATTTAACCCTTGAAATCTGCCATATATGTAGAAAAATCAAATACCTACAAAATATTTCATTACCATTTTATTTTCTGTTTGTGAAGGGTTTTTTTAAATAGTCTATTAACGAGCTATCGTATTATTATTTTTTAAGTACGTTCGCATTTCAACCAATAGGCGACCTTTAGTTAATGTTAATATTCTTCTAACTTGTAAACTTTGTTAACGTTTTACTTTTTCTAGATTTTATGGCTATAAAGAAACGAGAACACAGTAGGTACCTCAACTATAACTTTTATTGAAGTACTTAGCTTTGTACTCGCCTATACTTACTTAGGTACTACGAAAACAGTTTGCGCGGGAAATAGATACTTTAGAGAGGGGAAAGTGTTTATAAGAAGTAATATTAGATCTTATTTATCTGTGGACAATATGGATGTGTTCGTGCGGTTTAATGATTTAGTATTACAATAATAAAAGAATAATAATTATATTGAATGTATAATGTGTTGAAATTGTATTGTTCTTTTTGTTTAGCTAGCTTGATTAAGACAAGTTTTCACTCATAAAGTTCATTTGAAACTTTATGTATGAAAACTCATTCCGATCAAGCTTAATGTTTGCTGAAACTTTGTAATGTTTTTTTCTTTAACTTGGTTTGCTGCTATTTTTCATAACTATATTCATTGATTTTATATCTTCAATCAATGTGCAAGCGAGATAGCAGGTTAGCGAGTATCCTCGCCTTAAAGGAATTGTTACTTAGTGTTCGCTGATTACTTAAATAGGCTTTTTATCCTCCAACATGAGGCCCAATTTTCCAATTAAAAGTCCTTTACCACAATGACGAACGAAGCAAGCAATAATCGTAGATCGTAGCATTTGTGTCTCAATATTAATAGAAAATGACGTAACAATAAATTAATTTCTTCATAATTAACAGATTTTAGGTCAAACACACCTAAATATGAGAGAATGGATAAAAAAACAACGTTCATTGGACGAACATCAAAAGCTATGATGAAGCTGGCTATAAATAATTTTAAAAAAAGAACATAATTATAGTTACAATAATAAATGTCAAAAGATTATTTTTATTGTTATGGTTCCAATAACTGGCTATCTTCTCGAATAGGACTTTGTAAGGTAGACAGAAAATTCATTGTGAAAAACCCAAAGGGTTTTTGATCTCTTCCTGACTCTCTTTTTGTCTAAAACTTGATTCGATGATCCAATTTCGGTCACAGATACCAATCTCGACGAAGATTAGCCAACTACCGGAGCAAGTGATAATTTATTTAAATAAATATTAAGTATCACATTTTAAAAAACACCTCTGTTCAAGCTGATTTAAAACATCTTTATAATGGGAACGTTCATAAGTATGAGTAGTAAGTAATTCCTTGTCCGCGATCCCGTATTACGTATCTTAATCGGATTGCGGAAATCGCAATTCGTTTGGAAAAAAAAGTATAGAAAACGACACACGACGCCTTTAAAACTTAGTACCACACTTTTGAAATTGCAATAACTTTTAAAGTACTTACACAATATATCATTCTGGGACATGGACATTTTGGGATTTAGACATTATGAACGATATTTTCGAAGTAAAAAGTATTGGAAAAAGATTTTTGTAAAAAAAAACTTCAAAGAAAGTTGATGAATTTGCTATAAAACGTTTTTAATTTTAAAACTCTAACTCCTATAGTTTAGGAGAAATTGAAATTTCAAAAGTGTTGTAAGAACTAAGTTTTGAAGGCTAGTGTACACACAAATAAGTCCTGATTGTTTCAATTTATCGCTAGTCACTTTATACATATACAGATAGAGTTATCAAATTTTCTACTTCGCAAAAATGTTAAAAAACTTGACGTTAGACTTTTCGCAAAATGCACGGTTGTTGCAAATAATCTGCAAGTTATGGAATTCACTCTGCGATCCACCGACCGGCTGCTGCCCTTAATCTTTTCCATTTCCCTCTCTCAATAGAATCCATTCGTCTTTGTACACTTTTTTTGTACAGTTCACAGTAAACGTGTCAATTTTAAAAAAATATTACGATCCACTGAATCCAATTTATATCTCAAGTTTGTAATCGATATTATAATTTAAATAAGTTAATAACGTTATGTTTTCTTAGAAAAGAAATTGTGGTATTTTCTTTGTATCCAGTAAGACCTTATAATGGTAGCCTAGTGGCTGTTAGACTGCTAAATCAGATCGGTTGGCTTTTCGAAAATATTCTGAGATTTTTAAAACCTATATCTAAATCATGAATCTGCAGATTGAATGAAGAAATGAAAGAATTCGAATATATATTAATATTCGAATATTCATAATTCATAGATAATGAGAGAAAGTTCATATTCTGTACTGTCAGGTACGAATATGTACCTATGTAGATGTGTACACTGTACCTTCGTACCTGTACCAACGTATCCTTCCTATCTTCAATAAAATCACCTATATATACAGGCGATCGGTTTTACACCTCCAAGAGATTAATATGGCGATAACATTTACGTTATAAACACCTTTGTTAAAGTAAACGGCTCAATTATCAGCATTGTGTATTGTATCTGGATTTAGAATTATGATGTCAGTTATTGCGGCGTTTACCCTAATTTGTTAAAATGTAATTTTGGCTGTAATTAATTTTCGCAGGTCTTTCCGCGTTTTCTTTGTTTTGCTCTACTTGCTTTGTTTCGTGCTATTTTTGGAAGAATTTGGGTAATGTTTTAATTTATGGTTGCAATGTTTTGTTACAACTGCGCTAATTAGTGGTAGTCCGACGACTAATTAGAAGAATGTTCGTTTGTTTTTGCAAAATGCCGAAGATATCTAGATTCATTGTTGAATTACTTTATAACCTGTAGTTTATATACAAACGGGTTTAGACTTTGCCCCGCTTTTTACTTTTTAGCAAGATTTCTTAATGTTTTAAAAGAACATATTTGATATCACATTTGACACATTTGATCAAGTTGAATGTGATTTGACATATTTGATCAAGTTGAATAAGGAACATTTTGATTTTGGTAAACTTTTGCTTACTAGAGCTCTAATTAAATGGAAACTATTTTAGTCTGCATCGCGCTAAATTAAATTTATTGTATCAACGGATGTAGAAGAATTTGTTGAAGCTGTATATATGTATACCTATCTTTACCTCCCACATATAACCTAGGCTCCATAAATGAGTCTTATGACTGTCGAATGAAGTTCAAATTACAATATACGAGAATTTGTGATATGTATGAACATACCGCTAGCCGACCGACGACCCTGATTATGATATAATTATTAGAATTACTACTGTACCTAAGCCACTTTTAATAGATGATAAGATTTTTCGCAATTATAAACTTTAATACATAATATAAACGGTTTAGTTTCAGTTGCGATTTATATTGATTTATGACATAACGATTAATTTTTGACATTTGAGACTCAGTCTTATTGTGGTCTAGTTAAAGTTGATATTACGTTTGGATTGTGATATCATGAGGCTTCTTGTCGGATGTAGTTTAGCCACAGGCTATCGCTATCGCTATCGTTAAGGACCTCCAGAAAATAAACCCTAAGGTGGGATCGTAACTATAGCTACCATATTTGTGAAATAATTTGCAGTTTCTGTTTATTTAAAGTGTTTCGTATCATCATCATCCTTCTATCATTATTATTCACAAACTTTGTTGAAATCGGCTTCTAATCTTACTAGATGCTACTAATTAATAGATTTTCACGGAACGACTATCTGACCCCCTGCAAACCAAAAGGAAAGGATATTCTAAAGTTAGATCAGTTTTCAGATTTTTTGAGGGAACTGACATGCTATTCCCTATATCGACTACCAAGATCTTCATGACAGCCACGGCCAACAACTTATCGTGCTTTCCGAGGCATAGATCAGGTGAAACTTAATTCACCTTTGACCTTTCCGGTAGTTAAGTTCGTATTATAATACGAACTTAACTACCGGAAAGGTCAAAGGTGCGTGCCACGGGTTCGAAGCTAGGACCTTTGACTTTCCAATCAATGGTCATACCATTTCACTGTTTTTTTCGTATTTATACGCTGCACAAAATAATTGTAGTTACTATTTGAAATTTGTCAGTTCGAGACCACTGTAATAATTATTGTAATTTTGATTAATTATAAGTAGCTTTTTTCAAAAATTGCTGTTTATAATTAATCCTTCTTCTTGCAATAGAGCTCTTTATCTAATATAGTTAGGTATTAGCGAAACGTGGCTGAACAACAATATACCTTCCTCTGAGAAGTAAATTACGAAATGTCGAAACCGTGCCCATAAATTTCGTTTCGCGATAAAGCACTCGTATCGGGATATCCACAACTCCACAAGTTGATAAGCTGACTCACATATTATAGGCACCTACGTATTATGAATTCCTACGCCACTTGCATACTCAATGTACCGCCAAGTAATTGCTAAATATCGATGATTAACATTGAGTAGGTACATTCATAATTTTGTTAATAATGTTGGTAAAATAAAAAGACCTGTCCTATTTATTACTTACAGCTGTTCCCCGCGACTTTGTCCGCGTAAAATTAAATTTTCCCGTAAACACACGTTTATAAAACAGCCAGATTGCCTGTTTTTTTTTCTTACGTGAATCACAGATATTGTTATTTATTACTGAAAAAAGAATTTTTTTTTTAAATACAAAATAGCCTATAGCACTCAGGGATAAAGTAGCTTCCTATTGGTGAAAGAATTTTTGGGATCGGATCGGTAGTTCCAGAGATTACCCCTAACATACATACATTATTACATCCATACAAACTTTACCTCTTTATAATATTAGTTTAGATAAAAACTATAATGAAAGGCAAAAAGATTGAAGGGGAGAAAGAGAAAGACCTGCTTGAATCGTCTACTTGAGCGCAATCGTTCGAGCCAAAAGCCAAACGTTACCACGGTCGCATCGACCGACCGTTCGCCGTCGCACGTTCGCAAGTCGCACGGTTTTCAACGGACCTTAGACGACCCCATTTACCTTTACGGATTTGTCTATACCTACGACTTCAGTCGTACATCAGTCTTCAGACTTCAGTCGATGGAAGTGTCTATGCGATCGTTGTACTAAGTATGTATAGCTAAATAGATTAAGACAAAATATATCTGGAAGTGAAAGAAAAGGACGAGATATAGCGAAAAGTGAAAATGGTTTACCGACAGGAGTGTTGCTCATAAGATTATGAAGAAATAAGTATAATATCAACAGTAAGTTAATAACACACGCTATAAAAGATGAAAATCTGGTGGAAAACTTGGATCGAAACTTGAAGTTGGATCATTTCAAGATCGGACAGAGTGCTTCGAGTTTTACTAGTTAGCCCCAAATGTTGTATATAAACTGCATCTAAGCTCTCTGTTTATATCTAGGGGATAGTTAAAAGAAAATTACCGAAAAACTCAATTGAAAAACATGTGAAAATCAATTTTAACTTGTTTAAAGTCGCGAGCAATCAAGCTTTACGATAAAATCGCGACAAACCGCAAATACCTACTCTACATTAAACATTAATTATTCCGTCCGCACGTCCAACGATTATTTCGCATAATAATATCTGGGATTATTCGGGGGCTTAAGTCGTACGTAATAGTAACACCTAAGGTTATGCCGTGCACGTATTGAACGACCTCTAGACTTCCTCCACCCGTAGATTAAGCTTAATGTGAAGATGTACGAGGTGTTGTATCAAGTTTACAACGAATTTACATTTGAATATGAATAAGTTGTAGCACTTTCTAAGAAGTATCGTAAGCTTACCTTACTTGGGGTTAGAATTGGGTCTGTATGGGGTGAAAGAGGGTGTGAGGATCATTGTGTTGATGTTGACTAACTGAAAAATTGATACGGAATACAAATGTCAATTGGGGCCTACTAACGACACACGATTGATGCTTTCTGCGTGTAGCTTCGATTTCCGCAACTATGGGACAAATATTTGTGTAAGGATAATAGGGAAGATGCAGATGTAATATTTATGGAATTTGTATGATTAAAACGTTAAAAAAATATAAAAGAAAGGCCACTGCAACGTTTTTATTTTACATATTGTTGTTTTTTTACAATAATTACGATTTAAAAATGACTTGAAACAATACGTATTTTAAAACACGAATTAGCGTTTCGTGACGTCACACTTGTTTTGACAACTTATTTGACGTTATGGTTGTAAAGGTGAATATTATTTTATGGGAATATTAATTGCGTTTTTTAAATAAAAATGGAAGTTGGATTTATAAAAGCAGACTCCAGGAATTTACCGAAAGTTAGTGTTGACATGGTTGTAACTTTTTTATCGAAAGTGCAGAGTTTTCAGGTGTAGAAATGAAAGGGGCTAAATTACTACGGTATGTATACATCATAGTCATTCATAGTTGTTAAACTTTGTATTTTATTCAGCGGCTTCTACATATAGCAGTTATTTCAGCTCGACAAGAGAATCTTATGGCGATAACGCAATCGGCCATGTCCAAATTAAAAGAGATGGAGGAGAATTATGTACAATAAAAAGTAGAGTTACTCCGGAGCACAAAGAACGTAAAGAAGGTTATCGGGTTACAGCCATTATTAATGAAACGCAAAGCTTGGTCGGAGTGTAGCAAAGGGTGTGCACCATTTGTCTTCACAGCTTGAAACCACTTTTTTCTCAGCTTTGGGTCAGAAGGTCCACTCAAAAATAATTTATTTGCAAAAACTTTGTTGAGGTAGATGGACACATTGGCACAAAACATGAGTCAACACGGCTTTTTATCTGAATATTAATGGTATTGTTACAATCACCTGACGTCGATGGATAGTCCATTTTAATTTTTTACAAATAATCTCGAAAAAGCAAAAGTTAAAATGAAAAGTAAATGTAAATTGAAAGTTGTTGACAGACAAGAGTGACGTCATCAGTACCATAGGTCCGTTTTCGCGCGAACTGTCAAACTGTCAATTTAAAACAGCATTTTTTCCGATAAATTACAATATTTTAATTGTTTTAATATATTTGTGGTCTATTCTACATGGAATTCTTTAAAATGAAAACAAAAATAAAAATGGTGCATCTTCCCTATTGGACAGATAATAATTGGTCCCGTCTTGGTGTTTGGTGTCACCCAAGATATAGACAAAAATCCTAGAATTAAGCTATTCAATTATTCATTAAGTAATAAAATTGTTCTCATCAATAAACCTGCCAAGTGTCCGATACATGGAATTGTTCTACCAGATCGTATGTTTCAGTAACAAATATCTATAAGTTAGGTCTAGTCCCACGGGGCATTTACTCGGCGATTTACTAGTAGAAACCATGCAAACGGGATTCCTAAGGGAACGGTGTGAATAGCAGCTTTTACTGCCCTCTAAATTTTCAATTGATCTTGAAGGTCGTGGGATCAATTCCTATGTTAGTATTGAAGTTTTAAGGTTGAGTATTCGCCTGAAAACTGTTACAAAATAAATCTTCTCATACAATACGTCAAATAGTCCTAGATAGAAAAAAGTTTTCGTATCTGTTGTCCCATGAGTCGTCGGAATATGCGAGTGAGGGTACTTATAGGAGTGCAAACACTTTTGCACTATATTGGCTAGTCGTAGAGATTGACCGTGATGACTGAAACTTGGCTCATATTCCTTAGTTCGTTGTTTTAGTTCTTGGACATCCTCCTATCCAAATTTCATTGATTTATATTCCGACTATTATTATCATTATTTTTGTTTATTCATTTCCATCCAAATTTAAATATGGAATTAGTAGCTTTATAAAAAACAAACACATATTTAAAAATATAAAAAGTAGGAGCTCACCGGTATCGGGAACAGGGTCGAAGCTACCGTGGTCAGGGCTCCAGAGAGAGGAACTTTATCATTATTGTTATAAATCCCAACGGTGAATTACAGATGACTCGTGTAAGTCCAACTTTCCAATTGATTGATTGATTGCTCAGAAAATCGGGAACATAGCAAACCTGTAACACTGAACTGTCAATCGGTTTGAAATAATTCATACAGAAAATAAAAAAGATGATAGGTAAAACATTGTTTTAATTAAAATATTAACTTTCTGTTATTTATTTATTAACTATTGTTTTTGAAATAGGTATTTCTTGAACAAACAATCAGTGGAAGTTAAAGACTCGACTGAAAAGCAATTAGCAAACGCGATAATGAACGTAGCGACAAGAACATTTATTGTAATAAATGAATTGTTTATTTTTTCACATAATTATATTACATTTTCACATAATTACATTTAATTTATTTATAAATTAATGTGGGTGACAAGGTTATTGCCCCTTATTTGAGATTAAAACGCTCTTCTCGGTGTCACAGCGCGCAGTGCTACGAATTTATGTCAATACAATCCATATAATAAAGGTGTGTTCACACGGTCATACAGACAGACACACATATGCGAGTAAGCGTTGAAATATTCCTACGTTTTGTACGTTTTTAAGTGATTAGTCTTCTGGCTAAAAGCACGACCGCTACGCACGAGTTCCCAGACTCGATTCCTTGGTCAGAAAAGTGTTATTGGGCTATTCTATATAAAACGTTTCAGTAGCAATGCAGAGTTACGAGTGTGCCCGTTTGATAGTAAAAATCTGTTTTAAGGGACTAACACATAAGCAAAATATCTTTTTTTTGACTTATCTAAGCACTAGACTTTCATCTGAATCATAGGTACAATTTATAGACATAATATAATATAATTTCGCAATGAACAAAAACATCTCCACATTACCTTTTAGGCAAACACGCTTCATATTTGTTATATTATGCGCACGTTTTTCTGTGTCTTTCTTTTTCGTGTTGTAATTTTTTCCTTTTTTCATGGAACATGCAAAATGACATCATGACATAAAATAATGACTTGAGGAAAACGAGTCAAAAACTCCCCGCACTTAAGTGCTCGCCTGAACACGATCTTTCAAAGGATCTATCGCTAACCGTACACATGTTCCTAGTACGATACCGTCATACATTTTGTGAGTGCGCAATATATTGGCATTTTGTTTGCTTTGCTCAATCCAATTAGAACTTTATATGCTTAGTTTTAAGCACCTGTTTGCTTCTCACAAGTGGTTGTAAGCTTTCAAGTGATATAATTAAAACTAGTTGCAGCTTTGGCTCAATGATTCTGTATAAGAGCTGTTAGTTCAAATTATTATAGCTTCAGTTATTTAGCTTGGTAGTTTAGTTAGATCTATTTTCTGAAATTAGTATCTTTACTAGTAGGTAGGTAGGCTGGAAAATAGTCGTTACAGCAGTCAATAAAACAATGCTTATCTGATGAGAGCTAACAATCAGCTTACTCGCACATCCTGGCGTGATGTAGCAATGGATTTCCTATAGGTATGTTTCAATTCCCGACCATTGATGAATTAATATTGACTTAACTGTACGAATATTAATCTTATTCTTTAATCGTTAGTTTAGCGAATCATTCTTGTAACGAGAATACACACAGAAACAGTCTGAGCTCGAAAAGTGTCAACTGAAATGTGGCGCGATTCTTGTAATGTTTTTAACGATTTGCGCAATGAAAAAATGCCCCAACAACTTAATAAAATACATTAAGTCTATTTATATGGTTACAAGTATTTTATGTGCCGATATGTGTTAATGGTGATGCATTCTTAGTAACCGATATGTGTATGTATGTGTAAATTTTTACATTTTACTTCTTTGTGTTATTGCTTATGCTTTGGAGAGATGATCTCTCTTTGATCTCCATCCTGACATATCGTGTATGCCATCTAAGGGACTATATGAGTGAGGGAATAGAGAATGGATGTTGCGCACCCACTTTACTATTTGTCCTGCTTAGTCAGCTAGACTCCGTTAAGATTGGACGTTGTGACAGAAATCCATTCAGGACATTATTTCTATCCATTTATTCAAATACAATACATATAAAATACATTTTTAAATATACATATATAAAAAATAAAGATATCCAATTAAAAATATAAAATAATATAGTAGCCCATCAGTATCGGGAATTCTAAGAACTTAAAATGTACTACCTACAGTCTACAAGCAATTTAATTTCCTCCTGTAACCGCTGTTGACAGCTATCATTTGAGTATTCAATAACCCGACAATTGTTATCAGAGTGTTATTGTGATTAAGAGAGGTGTCAGTCAAGCCTTACCAGAGGACTGTGGAACGAAGGGGAGTGAGTTAAACTCAGTGAGAACTTATTACCGCAAGGAATTTTCATATTATTACGTCTGTAGCATGAAAATTTAAGCTCCATTCACATTTACAGGCTCGCTAGATATGAATACGGCAAAAGATAAATGTATGTGACATTATTTTGATGTCTGACACTTTACGTGTCTGTCACATGTGGTGTCTGTAGATGTGAATGGAGTTTTATGTTACGGGTAATGTGTGAAAAGCCTACCGATTGCCAGCTATGCGTCAGTGACAATCTGACAAACCATAGACACGTAGGTACAATCGTGGACAAAGTCGGTGTACCACACTTAAGGTTAGAATCGCTCGCATCCGGTGTTTGAACGTAGCGCTAGCTCCGCCCCTACGCACGTAGCATCGTTAAAGCATTTTGATTGCAAAGTGGTGCACCGTTTATGTCCACGATAGTCCTTAGACTCTAAATCTTGTTTACAAAGTTTCATAAATAATAATTGGGTAATAGATTATGTATAAAATTCGCGCGCTCGACGAACAATTCTCTTTCTACAATCTATGTCTCATATGTCAACTGTCTATTCTGCAAGAAGATTGCTACATATCATATACCATTCCCAACAGGTTGAGAATAAGAAATCATCATTAATATTTTAGAGCTAAGTTCTTACCGATGCAGGAGCCAATTCCTGAGAGAACTCGTTTGTCGCAGCGATTAGAGCTATCAAAGAATCGCTCACGCTTTTTGGCGTCAGAACACTCGCTAAGTGACTTTCGCTCACTTCACATAGACAAGTGCCTTAAAAAAGCAATAGCCGCCCCGTCTATCTACATGATGTCATACAAACTGGATACTTTTATAAATCAATACGCTCCTGCTTTACTCCTTAAGGAATTAAGTACATATTACGTACGTAGCGATGTAATCTAAATTCTTTCATGCACTTGGCTTTTCTCTTTTGTTTTTAATTTTATCTCTTACTAGCTTTTGCCCGCGGCTGCGCTCGCATTAATTTAGAATTTGAAATTATTTAAAATTCAATCATGATTCGAAAGACACATGGCGCCATCTATTATCATAAGAACGTTATTGTAAGGAACAGAGTGCTTTTTTTCGGGATGAAAGGTCCGTTTGTGTACACCTGACAACGTAGGTAGACGCAAAATTTCGGGAGGTTCGGTGCAGTGGTTTAAGTTTGAAAAGATAACAAACAAAAAAACTTAGTTTCGCATTTATAATATTATTATAGTTAGGATTAGGATTCTCACGCAGCTTTGTCGGTTCGGTTGCAAACATATACCTAATTATGCCTTAAAGAAATTCTGTAAGTTATCATTCTGAATAAGTAATTAAAAAAAGCAAGGCAAAACATTTTATTTATTTTTGTTTTTTTTTTACTGAAATGTACTTGTAAGTACATTTCATTGACTCTTTTCGTTATCAATCGGCTAAGTAAGTTTGTCAATTTGGCTTAACGCTTTTGACCAGGCCAAAGGTTATTGTATCGAGCCCAATTCGCTGATGAAAACCGAAAATCGACTGAAGAACCCTTTCAGATAAAGGTATCCTCAAATGATTTCGGAGCGACTCGAAAGCTTTATTTAGATAATATCTACGGCGAGTATGGAGTTATATTTGTTTGAGTTATAACTCTAGTTCGTCTTCCAAATGATTATGTACCGAACACCTAGTGTTTGCGACAAACGACAATCTCAAAATGATCTTAAATTAAACATTTTTAGAGTTTTTATTGTGATTGTTGACTAGATAAATACTGTGTTTTGTTTTAAAAAATATTGAAAAACAGTGCAGTGCCCACAAGAACTTGCATTTTTGATGATATTGGTTACAATACTGTATCTAGTATATCTGTCAGGATCCATAAACAATCTTCAGCAGCGTGTAAGATATTACAAGTGTTGCCAACTCTAGTTTCTGAAAAAAAAGGTTACTAGGCTTAAAAAAATTGATATTTATATAATAATATCGAGAGAATTTTGTAATACATTCTTTGTTTATTACGTATGTATTTAAATCCCTTTGTAATAGATTTCTAAAGTTATTGGTTGGTATTAAGTATATTCTCTTTTTAATTTTATTAATCCATTTTACCCGCAGCGTCATAGTTCGTCTACACGACCTTATTTTTTACGTCTACACAAAAAAAATCACATCACGCCGTCTACAAGTCCAGTTAAAAAAATAAAAACTGCGACCGGTATGATTGGATGAATATAATTATTTATTGGACGTCGTAAAGTGATCAATACAAAGTTAAACGTACATAATTAACGGTCTACTAATTATTTAACATGATTGGCGTTCGAACGGAGTTTTGTTTCCTTGTGAACAACTGGTTTTGGACTGAGGTACTGTTTAGAGTTTTAGACAGTTTTAGATCAATGTTTTTGAATGTTCTTTTATTTTGTCAGTTTGAGTTTGATCTAAAGAAGATTGTGTTTCTTTCAGTTAACAAATTAATTTGGTTTATTTTATGTTTATAAATTTGTTACACTCACGAGTGACATTTGTTACTGTGACAATTTTCATTAGTTTTGTACTGGTATTAGGTTGGTAATGGCGGAAAGATGGGAAGCGGTAGGTACGTCGGGGTCGGCCGCGAAAGCGAGACGGCGCCGCGGCGGCGACTAGTGACACGATTTTTATAAGTTCAAGTAGGATTGGTGGGAGACCTGACTGCCAGAGCCTGCCAAAGATAGAAAGAAGTGCAAGAATTTGGACGAGAACCTTGCCCAGCAGTGGGACAATATAGATTAAAAAAACTGGTGCTATCAACTCATAATTTAAAAAAAAGTTATCGAACAGAGATAAGAAAAAGACAAGTGTTATGAGCAACAAAAATACATTCATATCAATGAATAAGGTGTCAAATAAATGATGTCTTTATAAAGTTTCGCACACACCGGAGACAACGCGACCTCGAAGCGTCAATCGGACGCGCGTTGGCGGAATGGCGGCTGCTGACTGCTTGTAATGAAAGCTTGCAAACAACGACACAGGACGTGTTTGCGACGACAAGACATGTGTGCGGGTTAATTACACCTGTCATTAATTATCATAATGATAATCATTTATTGCTGCTTTAATTAATTCATACAAATACTTTATTTTAGTAATGTCTAGTTTTCGCGATGATAAAACAATCTAAATGGAAACTACTTGCATTTTATTTATTTTTTCTATCGTTTTGCATGCTTTGCTGTGTGGTCATCCCAAAATGACTAAGTCATGATGACTGAGTTATCTTACACTGTTAGTATTTTCGGTTTAAAATGTATTGTTTCAGTACCTAACCTTTATCAGAGTGTCGTTTCAAGAACTCCTTTCTTTTAATCATTTACTTTGTTTAAATGATGAATCATGAATAATTAATATTTCACACTTAGTTTGTCGAAACGATTTACTGATTAATATTACTCGTACTACGTATTTCCATACAACAGCGTTATTATAATCAGTACCGAACATTGGGCACAATATGTCAATGTCCAGTTCTCATTCGTGTTCATCCAATACGAGTCACATCAAATTCATATCCGGCGGTCTATCCGGCGTAACACTAGCGCCATCTGTTACGGTTTCCACGGCTCTATCACAGTAGATTTATTTTTTATTTGCTATAAATAGTAAACAGCTAGCATGGTTTACCTTTATCCTAGTAAATCCCTCCACTGACAAAGAATCTGTCTGGTTGTGTTCGGTTCAAAAATGAAAGGAAATATAATATTTTATGCGTAGGTACATAGAAGTCTTTGTTTACGTATTCATAACATATGTAGGAATTGAAAAATATTCTAATATTTTAGAAGTCTAGATATAAACAGCATACCTCAACACACAATTGATATAGGTATTGCTACAGTACAGTTACTATACCATTAGTAAATAATGAATATTTAAATCAAAATAAATTGTTGTCTGAAATAACATTAAATATTTTCTAAAATGTAAATTACGTAACA
This sequence comes from Protodeltote pygarga, assembly GCA_936450705.2. Taxonomy (NCBI): domain Eukaryota; kingdom Metazoa; phylum Arthropoda; class Insecta; order Lepidoptera; family Noctuidae; genus Protodeltote; species Protodeltote pygarga. The sequence continues at coordinate 3,170,116 of OW388249.2, read as the reverse complement.
ATGTGACTATGTAAACCTTGCAGATTAGTCCGTAGAGTTTTAAAACAGCCACAGTATTATATCACAAAACACCGAGAGAGAGAGAGAGAGATTATATTATATTGCATTTTTAAATTAATTTAATTTAAAAGTAATATATAATAATATATATTATTATATCCAAAAGGACCGTTGTATTGAATTTGATTCTGATACCCAGCCACGAGATTGAAAAGCTTTTAATTATTATTTAGTTCCACTTATAGAACTAATTCAACTAAATACAATACTAAATTGTTATAGTTATGAAACTGTTTATTGAATAGTAGTTTGTGAATGGTATTTGTGTAAGGTAACTTTGAAATAGTTCAGAATTAAAATTTGGTTTCTATTAATGAACTAAAACAATGTTCAATTTAATAATGGAGATTTATTGTTTGTATTTGTTATGTTATTTCGCTGATGTAGTGTTTCATGGCCAGTAAAGTGGTGCTGGGATCTGTCTGTAAATCTCAAAATATAATAATATAAGTAAAATTGTGTTTTTACGTAAAACGGCGTTGTCGTCAAAACTAAAGCTGTGTCCCAAATATCAGATCAAATTGTCAACAGGAAGGGGGTGAAATATCGATTACTAAATTTGAACCAAATAATAAACAGGTCAAGCCGTCAAGCTGAATAAAACCGTTTAGAAATAAGAAGTATGTCAACCCATAGACAACGCTTAAATTCCATTCATTTTTAAATCCTTTTAATCGGATCTCACAAACCTATTCTTTATTCCTTATCCAATACCGCACAGCACGAACTACTTCCAAGTCGATTAATTATGAAACTTCATGAGTGCGCGAATAAAACTATTTCAGAATCTACTTTATTGAGGATAACTGAGGAACTATTACAGTAACATATTAAATTACAGTTAATTCTGTAGTTAAGTATACCTTTGAGTCGTGATAGCCTAGTGGTGGTATAACAGTCAGAGGTTTCAGGTTTGAACATCTGACTTTTCCCAAGTTATGTGCGTATTATAAATTAATTAGGTATCACTTACTCCGTGCCTCGGAAAACACGTACGCCTGATCTATTTCCGGTCGTGTTAGATTGCCATCCCATCGGACTAAGAGGGGGAGGGAATAGAGAGTGCACCTGTGTTTGCGCACACACTTGTGCACTATTATAATATCTCCCGCGTAGTTGGCTAATCTCCGTTAAGATTGGTATTGGAACTAGGTAATTAAATTTAGGCATTGTCATCGTGGTCTAAACTGCATGTGATTTCAACACAAATATTAAAAAAGCTATATCTAGCAGGCATTGTCGAAATTTTCACACAAAAGCTTTGATCTCATGCTTCAGTACTTTGGATGAAAAATCACTTTGGACGTTTCATTCAAGTTCAGTACCCACATGTCATGTGTACATGAGTAATTATTATACTAAACGACTAAGTGACAGCTGACTTGTTACCTATTAGAATATATTTAATACTAATACCTGTTACCTGATAGTATTAAGTTTTGGCACACTTTTTTGTTAGCTTTGTCCCGTCAATCACTAGTATAAATATCAATGCTTTTGCCTCAGCAGTACCGCTACCGACGCACAGTCAAAGACATTGATGATTATATTATTCAAGATTTTATGACTAGAACAAATTCTTCCCGTGTAACTTTCCACCGTGGGCGAATATATCTTCTATATCACTCATAATCCATGCAAATTACATTTAAAATTACAATAATGTTTAAAATACCATTTCCAAGTATTCATATTAGGTATTTATTGGTTCGGAAGCCATATTTAGTTTTAAATTGACCCCTCGCGGACATTACTAAAATAGTTTGCACCTATTTAAAGTGAGCTGAATAATGAAAATGACGATTTATGTAAATGAAGTGTTTATATGAAGATTAATAGGCCTCGTTAACTTTTGCAAATTAGTTTTGAACTATGGATATAAAAAGGTTTTTGACACTACGCGGTCCACCTCCACGTGCGAGATTTGTACTCTAGGGTATATCATGTAGGTTGTATAATTAAATTAAGAATACTCTAATCTATAAATATTTTAAACGGTTTTTGTGTACAACTCGACGCTCTATCCAGCCTGCAGCAAAATAAAATTTAAAAACTATATTATTCTTAAAAACAGATAGGTACTTTTATGTTTTAAATTATGTTTCTGAATTTCTGTTTCAGTTAGCGATGTAATGTTACCTACTGAAATAAACAGCAACGTTTTCATGCTACAAATACATAGGTAGGATTTTAAAAATACACAATGTCAGACCTACACCACACTATATGCAAGTTTCTTGTATAAAAAATTACTTAAAATAATATGATATCATACATGCGTCATTTAAAAAAAATTACATGTGTATAATAATAATGAACTATATACTAAGTAAGTAAGTAACTATATAATAAGTTTGCATTATTCAATGCAATGCAATTCACACCGAAAACATTTTGTGATATACCAATCCACAATTTTCTGAAAGATTTTCTGGTTTCAACTTATATGATTTTTTTAAATTGAAGGAACTCGCAACATGTTATACAAGCCTTTTTCTCAAGGTTCATTGCCCCCAACATACATTTTTTTATTATAACGATTTCCTTTCCGACTTATAGCGTTATAATATGAATTATGATGACTTTTCCGCGCATAAAATTCAAAGCATGGGGGAACGAACGAACCTATTATATGGTTTTGATCATAAATGTGGCACTCAAGGTTCTGGAACGGTACAGAAAAGGGATAGATAGAGAATAAGGGAGATAGATAGGGAAAGATATGGGTTTATTTATTACAAGCTTTTATTTATCTTGCAATGATGTATGTAGGTATATAAGTTCGGGACAAATCTTGCAAATCCTCAACCGATTTGAGATGAATTTTGCATACACGTTTAGTTTGGGTTACAATAAAATAAAATGATAGAAATAACCTGATCCTGCAGCTAGAATTATTGTGTCCTCACGAGGGCACGTATCAACGATTAGAAGCACGAACACAAAATTTTGCATATAGGTAGAGTACGTTTAAATTTGAATTTTGATATTCCAATAAATAACCTGAATAAAAAACGTTGTTTAAAAATAATTAATATTATTTATTGTAGATATTTATTACTTCATAATTAAACGGAAATTTAAAATGAACATACTTTAAAATGTAACCGTCAGAGAGCCACAATAACAGTATCTCATTACAATCCCGTTGCGGGGTATTCCTTTCAGAATACCTACGTAGGTATCTATAATGTAGCAATTTGATTACCGAATTCCCTCGTCACTTCGCCGCAGACCCTAGTCATCCGATAATTATGCATCTGTCGTCGTCTCTATTCCCTGAAGTTTGTCCTTGGGTAGTCATGTCACTCAACCGAATTGTTGCCGGTTTACTTGGTTCGGTACCTTGATCAAAATTTTGCTTTTTAAAATTAATGCGTTATCTTCATTGTTATGTTAGATGTAGGTTGGTATAAAAAAAAAACGAAAAAAACGCTATCTCGCAGACATTACGCCATAAATCGTCTGCAATAGACGCAAAGGCCTTATATATATAGGTTGGTATTATCTGAGTTCAGGTTTGTCTGTTTAATTGTCATTTTTAATTTAATTATTTAATATAAAATATCAAGTCAGGCATCAAAGTCCAAACTAAAAAAATGAAATTGCTAGAAACACGGTGTACTTTTTAAAATAATTCAGATGCAACCGTGCAAGATGTTTCGTCACAGCATATAGTTAGCTTTCGATACTTTCTTTCAGCTCTCCAATAGAAGTTGAAAACCGCAAAGAAACAAACCATAAGTAAAAAAGTAAGTTTAGAAACTGTCACGCTAATAAATTAACGGATTGACCTCTCTGTAAAATAATCCATGACGCGCACTTTTATGTCTCAGAAACACGCAGATCATCGGTACAAGAGATTTAATCTGCACGTTAGCGAAATGACTTGCAAAAACTGGCTTGATGAAAAAACGTGTTAAAGTCCCACCACACACATTGTGCTCTTCATTAAATTCACACGAACTTTCTAGAAGGCATTTAAAATTGAATAAATTGTCATTTCTGTAAATTTCTCGTGTGAACAGAAGTGACAGTTGTCGGTAATTGTGCTGTTTGATGCGACGGGTTCATGCCAATTATAGTCGCTTTGCCGTTTACTCGTCTATGGTTAGCTGATTGATTGGTAGAGCAATAGTTCGGCGTGCAGCTAATGAAGGCTCCGGAATCAATACTATGGCTAGTACTAAACTATGACATACACATATTATGGAATACTGTTCTACATGCTACATAGCCCACTGAACAATATAGAAAAGGAAAGTTGATGATCAAACTTTGATGGATGAGTATTGTTTACACATTGAGAATTCAGACCACGAGTGAGTTCGTAACAACATTCATTCGTTGCTAGTCTGATCTGACCTTTTTAAATGACGTCATAATAATAGCTATATTTTCAGAGGTCAATAAATTACGGTCGGTATTTTTATTATATTTAGACCTGTTTTACCATTACTTGACAGATCATTTCATATTAATTCTCTTATATTTTTGAATTTAGCTAGTTATTTTTGTCTATCCGTACACTGAAACAGGCTTTTGATATTCAGTAACGCTGTTTTTAGTAACATCGCAATCGTAAAGCAACCTTGTATTTTTAACCTCGACATTTAGAAAGGGCTTACGTTGATGATAGCTTTCCATATAGTGCACAATTTCGATCTCATACGATTGTCTAAACTGCCAATTTTCTTTCAAACGACATTGATATTGGAACAATAAAAGTTCAGTAGATCAACCCTATAGTAAAGATTCAGGGGTGGCAAAACTATGGTACTCTATTAAGAAAATAAAGTAAGAAAATAAATTGTGGAAACGGAGTGGAAAAATAAAACAATAATCTACGGTAATAAAACTTTAACGAAATATTGACATAAATAATCGCTTCATTCATCCGCGTAAGGATAACCGCGACCGATAACAATAAATTTTACATTGAGTCTCATTTCTGCTGGAACGGCTAAGGGTATTCAATGAATTTTCCGGCTTTTACCAAAGCTAATTAGCTTCATACAATAACATTTTTCGCATATATCTAAAAAGGTTTGCCATCCCTGACCTAGATCAATCCCATATAAAGTGCAAATAAAAATAGGTAGGTATAGCTGCCTGTATGGAAGCAATCAGGTCCCCCATCGCATCGGGTGAATGGACGCAGTGTTTTGTGATCACCGGCAGACCTGCCACAGTTGCCACAGTACAAATGTTCTGTGGCAATTACCCTTTTCAGTTACCTATTTAAACTTTTACAATTTAACCGAGATGACAAGCGTTGAAGAGCTGTGTATTTCTTGTTTTCTGAAATTGAGAGACTTTGATGGAGTTGTGCTGACTTTTATTCAATTGTGAGATTGTGTTTGGTTTGTAATTTCCGTGAATTTCCTATTTCGAGACAGTTTTTGCTCGCGTTTCTAAAAACGCGGATATTGTTCGGAAACGTATTGAATACAAATAACGATGTGCGAAACTGAATTAATGTGGCATTTATTTATTATTTTTACCTTATATTATCGAGAAAAAGTCAAACTGGACAAGCAAAAGTTTATGGATGGTGTATCAATCAACTCAGCGTATACATCGCAGTCCACTACTGGTCATACTCATTCGTCCTTATTAATTTCTAGTTCTATTATTAAAAGCAATAAATTGCTGTTTCTCAGCTCCTAGTGAAATTGTATCAAGTAACTACACAATCACATTCGTTTTCATTCATTTTAAACCTCACAATAACACATCAAGTTTATACCTACTGCTGTGGCTATCTGTACTTTAACTTACAACACCCAACGGATTGCAATGAATAGTTAAAATCACATTTGGGTTTTGGAAAATTTACCGTTGGTCAAGAGTTGAAATGTTTTAGCTATTTGAAATCCAAATGAAGTCACAGATGTGACTAAATTGTAGTCACATCTGTGACTATACAGTTTCGATTAAAATTTAAATAGTTTTCTAATATGTTTTGTTGAATTTGCTGTGCTACGATTTCGATAGCTAGAATAACTAAAATAAAAATATCCATATCTACGAAGACGCAGTTGATGCGCTAGTTATTATATAAAATACGATTGCAAAAACGGCTGTTGTGTGTGATTGATTACGTATACTTTCAGCAATGCGTAGCTATTACTTTATTGTAGCTGTTCCTATTATACAGCTATATTCAATACGCGTACGCGATTTCTAAGTCTAGTCAAAAATACTAAGCTTTCTGGTGATTAGAAGCACCTAAACCTCATTGAGACTGTTTTAGCTCGACAACCTTCCCTGAACCTATAACTATTACAATTAAAAATATAACTATCAAAACGTGGGTGTATAACACCCCTAACATCTTCGAAGAGAGAAAAGATGTTATGTAATGTTTAACTAAAGCTTTGATGCACAAAAGAATGAAAGAGAATTGAATGCAACCCAGTAAAAGTCGGGATAAGTTTCTTTTGTGAGGGATGTCTTTACAAGAACTCTTAAAAGCGTTTACCTACTAACTCCGCGGACGTCAGTATCATAACTTTTTTGTTGGACTTTCTGTAAAGTTTGAATAGGAGTAGTAGTAGAAAAACTAGATATTTATTAACGCCATCGATTCTTAAACCTATACTTAAAATAAAGTAGTTCCACCCTTTGCAAATTACATGGAAAGAAAAGAGACAATATGAATTTAAGCAGCTGACGCGCACAAGGTCCGAACGCAAAGCAAAGGATTGACAGCTCAAAGGGATTTAGGTTTCTCCAAAACCGATACTAATGGCGTCTTTAGATATATTAGATAGATTTTACGTGAATCCTTTTATAAATAACAAAGAAATGTACCTATATAAAAACCGTAGTACATCGTATGTATGAGACGAACGTAGGGCACACTCCTACTCTATATCTAATATGATTATAGATTTAAAGATCCTATATTATGTATCAATCTGCTAGAATCTCATAGAAATTGCATTTCCTCATAGAGCTGCAAGCAGCTATCCGACCGAAGAGACACATAATTAATTCCAACCACTAACATTAGTAGAATCCCGGGAAAATTCTATACTGAAAACTGGAACTCTGCCGTTAAAAGCCTATAGTTAGTGTAATAATTACGTTGAACACCCGTAATGAAAGCTATGACATGAGTATAACAGTAACTCCTCTGTGGAACTGGGTTTAGTGCCTCTATATGTAATCAATACCAAGGATATGTTGGGCTCTATTTTATGACAGAAAAGTTATTGCTTTTTAGTTCTCTAGATAGACGGTGTTAAAATCTTTAAGTATCTTGTGTCCAGTCCATTGGACGACTTTTAATATCGGTAGGAAATCTATTATCTTTTCATGAATAGTTAATTAAATTTGATGTGCTTAATCATACCTTCGATCTTTGTGCTCAGTTTACCACCGCAAAAAGAAGGGATGTTACTAAAAAAACTCGAAGTTATTACAGATAATATTTCGCAATATTTCCATCTATTCTCACTTTACGAAACTCAGTCTTCCAATGTCTTTAAAATTGCCTTCGTCCGGAACTTCCGCAGTCTTAGTTGAAGAGAGATGAGACAAAAAACCCTGTGAAATCGTAACGGATGGGAACAACAGAGGGGCTGACAGAGAGCCCTCGCAAACGACGACGCTTTTCACAAACAGCCGAGTCATTGTGAGATAATAATGTCTACAAGGGAAAACCTCTGTAGCGAGCTGTGGTACTCAAAATTTCACATGTTTGTACACTCATTAATCGACGAGTCAGCTGTAAAAGAAAATAGTTGTTGTTACAAAAAAAATGTCCTCTTGACCGAATTTCGGTTACAACGGCCAACTACGCAAGAGACATTATAGTGCACAAGCGTGTCCGCAAACACACGATCTTAGAGAGATCATGTGCAAGGAAAACAGCTTCACGTGCTTTCCGAGGCACAGAGTATGTGATAATTAATTTATATTACACACATAACTTATGACAAGTTAGAGGTGAGTGCCTTGGGTTTGAACCCGAGACCTCTGACTTGCAAGTCAACGGTTACACAAATGTAGGTATTGTCTACGCGCTACTATTGTTACTTAGAGGTTAATTTAAACAACGCATGTTTGTTATCTCTCAGTATTAGAACAGAATAGAAATCTTAACTACATGTAATTTGCTTATTATTGTGCTTAATGTTTAACAAGATAGCTCGTGGCCGCAATTTCCGTCCTCGGAAAATAGAGGAGCGAGGTGTGAAGGTGTGATGGGTCAATGAAAAAGGACTCACGGCAAAATTAGTTAAACTACCTACATTTTATTCAGTTTAAAATACATTTTTAAATATATAAAAAAATATATATTTGCAAATAATAAAATATCCTCATCGATATCGTAAACTTTCGTAATCTAACCTGATCGTGAATATAATTACAATTTTTACGTATTAGTAATTAATTAATAGTAATTTTGAAGCACGATTAATAAGGCGCGCGTGTCCTTACGTAACATACGTTTGACACAATCTTAAGAACGAACTGGTAGGGAATGGGGCTAGTTTGTTTAACTTTTAAGGCTTCCTTCCACAACCCCCCCGCCCCTACCCCCCACGTCAAGTAAAAACTTTAAAATTGCTTGTTCAGTACTCATCATTATTCTCAAAATCACTCCAAGGGGCGTTTGCGAGTGATGAATGTTCTACGAGTGATTCATAATTTAAGTCCGTCAAGGATTTGCATATTTTCTTCGTTATAAAGCGGGTCAAAGCCGACTCATTTATCTACAAATGACCTATTAATATTTACATCTTTTTTATTTGTTTGGGTCAAATATTGCAATTTGCAATTGCATTTTAAAATGTTAAATTATGCACACGCGTTCACTTCTGATGACAATGCATTTATGTGACAGATGTGACGTGAGCTCGCTCTTGAATCACGATCCCAGATTCCTAAAGAAAGAACCCAGATTGGGGACGACACCTCATTGCAAAGTACGAGCTGCGGTGCGTGCCAAGCAATGCGTGAAAACGCGCACTATTTCTGGGATTTACTATTGGGATTGGGTTCGTGATTCAAGAGAACTCCCAGATCCACTTGTTGACCTGAACTCACGAGTTGCGATCCTCAACTGTTAATAGTAAATACGGCGACAAAACTTTTCTAAACCTATGTTTAATTTTTATAGTGCAACATTATTTTATCCCACTGATGCTGAAGTCGGTGGCCTAAGTCTTAAAATTAGAACTGTTATTATCTCTATCTATCTCAGTCTAAGCTTTTGTAACTGTCACTGAAATTAGACGAGATATTAATATGGTGACTTAAATTATAGTAGTTATCATGAAAATGACTCGCTGACTATACTTAATTTGCGATTATCATTTCTGTAGATAGCTAGAATGAACGGCCTCGGAAGATATCATCATAGTGATCACTTAGTAGCTCATTAGTGGTCGTAGCTCATAATAATAGAGGGGTTCTTCCAGCTTATTAGCAAGCTTAAATACAAATTACGCAATTCATAACAATACTCGGGATGTATATAAGAAAGAAAGAGACGGCTTGAGTTTGTCTCAACATTAGACAATAGGGTTACAAGATTTAAAAAACAGATTTCCTGGTAACATCCTACTATTATTTGTACGAAAATTTGAAACTTTAGTGTTCACGTAGCATTTAGGTATTACTTTTTCAACAAGCCTGTCTTTTTCTCTCAATTATGCCATTCATATATTCATACAATAAGTTCATATCCATCAATGAAAGTACGAAACTGGTGTAATAATTCACTTGTTAGGACTTTAAGCATTTTTTTTCTTATCAAAATGGTTAATAAATATGTTTTTTTTAATTTGCATTTTCCTCTTTCCCTGTCTAAAATTTCTAACACTTTCTAATTTAGGGAGGTACCTTATCATTCCTTTCGCCTGATAACTCTAAAACGCATTTTTTTTTACAAATCGGGGAGAGTTGACCATGTTGGTGGAAGCAGGTTTGTAACAAAGCAACGGTTTGTTTCCGATTTTGTTTTTCGAACCGCGGAAATGCTCTAACATTCGAAATTAATGGTACTAATCACCAATCCATTAACTGACCGCGTTAACTACCACATAATCTTAGAAATCATGACAACCACCGTAGTTACACAGCGCGTTTGTTTTCACCGACTTGAAAAAAGGAGGAAGCTCAATTCAATGTGTATTTTTTACTTTTTTATACTAAGGTTGAAATTTCCATTAAAGATCAAATAACCTTATCAATAAACAAAATTATATTACATATAACACCATAGAGCTAAGTTTAATAAGGATGCTAGGAACATTAAGAAAACCGGCCTTAATTAAGAATAAGTACTAATCTTAGTACGTAATTCCTGGGCAGAAATAGTTACCTCGAGGTTAAACCGGCGTTATTAAAGCCATAACCATTACGCTGCCAACGGAAATATGAATAAAATAAGGCGTTTACAAATAAATTGCTCGTACTGATTGTGGGGAAAATGGCGGGACAAATTGGAAGTCTGATTTAAAACGGGAAGCGTTTTGACAGAAGCTGAGAGACTTGCTAACGATTTTATGATACTCGTGTTTATGTAGCAGGGTTTTACAATTGTCTGCATATCTGTGCTAACAGTTTTATTAGAAACTCGTTCTTATTACTGTACTGAGGCAAGGTGTATGATCAACTAATGAGCTCCAAAATTTTGTTCCCAACGGCTCCAAAGCAAAAAATAATTTTAACAATGATTATTTCATCATATCAAACTACTCTACAAATATTTTATAACGGTTAGAAATCTTAATTCATTAATTAGCAATTTATAGCCTGATGGATTGTCTAGTCAAAGGACGTAGGTTTAAAAAACGGTCACGCACCTTTGACTAAATTTAAAACTAATGATCATTTGCTTAAACGGTGAGGGAAAACATCGTAAAAAAACGAGCACTAGAGGCCTACGGGGGGTTTCAACTCTGACACTAGGTTGTTCATCAACCATACGATAAAGGAGAAAGAAGATCTTAATATACAATTAGTTTATTCCCACGAGCTCCAAAATTTTGTTCCCAACGACTCCAAAGCAGAAAAATTTAATAATAAACTCATGTACGAGAAAATTACTTTATTTAGTGGTAGATTTACATAGTCAAGCAAAAGTTCTGTTTACTTTAATCTTTTTGACCTTTTATGTGGGTAGTACAATCATATTTTTTTCCTAATTTCCTTATTTGCCTTAACTCTTTAAGATTGACCTTTCATTGAAAATCGATAGAATCGCCGCTCACCACAAAGGAAAATGAAGCCTTACAGCTTTATGGTCATATTATTTCCCATAATATCCTACGATATCATGAGAACCGTATGAGAATACTTAATAACTCTGATATTTTAGTTTTTTTCTTACTTTTTACCTACTATATCATGGTGGCATTGGTTACCGACCCGCTTTGCAAGCCTGTGGGTGTAGGTTCGAACCTCCATGTACCAAAGAAAGTGACTTTTTCAGGGTCATAATTTGTACTTTCTTAATAAATCTAAGACACCAATGACTAACGGTGAAGCAAAACTTTACACTTCGTGACGAAACCTGGACTTAATAGTCTGAAATCGCCGACACGCAGTGAGCTAGCGTGGTTATGAATACTTGATGAATTCATTTATGCTAATTTATCGTAAGTTGGTTAATTATGTTAAGGACTTACGTGAGGCATGCTTACAGGTGTAAAGGCGGCTTAAGTTATGTGAAATGACGTTTAATCTTCAAACTTGTCAGAGGACAACAATCGTCACTAGAAATCTACTGGGTATAGTATACCCCTTAAAAAGGCGGCATTCAATTATTTAGTTTATTATTTACTTACACAGGTTCAGGGTTCCAATTCAGACAAATTATATTAGCTGCGTTTTCTCCCGTTTCTACTTAGTAGGTACTGTAAGCATCAAAACATGATTAGCTTAGGTATTCCGAAGGGTACTGCTCCGTTCTATGACGGGCTAAGACATTTAAAAATAAAAGTGTTGCAAGTTGCTACTTCCGTTACTGACTGCACGTAATTTTCTGAAGTACTTGGAATGGAAATATCTAAAATGAAATAATTGTTGTTTGTCCAGCTGACGGAGTGCTATCAACAGTGAACGTGGTGGAAGCTCTGCAAGAGTTCTGGCAGGTGAAGGCGGCGCGGGGCGGGAGCGCGGGTAGCGGGGGCGGTGCCCTCGTCATCTACGAGTCCGTGCCGGCCGCACACCCGCCCTACGTGTGCTACGTCACGCTGCCCGGGGGAGCGTGCTTTGGCAGCTTTCAGGTAAGATTTGTAAAATGCACATTTTACATAAATCAAACACTACAAATTCAGCACTATAATACATAGCTAATTTACATGATGTGTGAAAATATTGTCATTTTTATGTCAATTCAATTCTATCCTTCTTAAGTCTTAAATTTGTTAACCGCTTTGATCTCAATTTACTGCAAGATAAGTCAAGATTAATCTATTATTATTTTGCTCAGAATTGTCCGACAAAAGCCGAAGCGCGTCGGAGCGCTGCGAAGATCGCGCTTATGAACAGCGTCTTTAATGAGCATGAGTCACGACGTATCTCGGAGCACTTCATCGAGAAAGCGGTGGCCGAGGCGCGCGCCTCCTTCGCCGGAGACGCCGCCACCCACCATCAGGACCCCAGCGCTGGGATTGCAGCATTCAGGTAATTAATAAAATTGGCTCATTTCCAGTTCCAATTCCTAGCAGGTTTTAAGAGCACCTCAATCTACTTGTTGGAATTTTTTACACCTAAGCTAAAGGATTATACATTTTTATATTTGCCTGAAGTTCTGGCGAAGAAATAAGTAAAAGAGAGATCGAAATGTCGGAATAACGGAAATGTTTCTTCCAAACAACTAACTTAGGCGCTAGGAAAACCCACATAAATAAATGCAATCAATGTTTAGTAGTTAACCCTATCTTGATTATAATACAGGGATTCTGTAGCGTGGATGACTGATGAAAGTCTTGTTGAAAGGCATATTATTTCTCATTCATCGGCCTGTCTGAGACCCGTCCGATCTGAAGACAAAGAAAACGTGGCGTATGCTTTCTTTTCATTGTTCAGATTGTAGTGTATGAGTGAACTAGATTACTTTCCTCTATTGTTATAGAACCTCATTTCAATGCCTCATTATTTCACCAGGTTCATGCTGGAAGCAAACAAGGGCCGAACGATGCTGGAGTTTCAGGAGCTGATGACAGTGTTCCAGTTACTGCACTGGAACGGTTCGTTGCGTGCCATGCGCGAGCGGCAGTGCTCGCGGCAAGAGGTGGTCGCGCATTACTCGGCGCGCGCGCTAGACGATGCGATGCGCGAACAGATGGCGAGGGAATGGGCCGCGAGGGAGCGCGACGCGGCGTCCACAGGGGGCGGAGTACTGCGTGCTGAGCTGGCGCGAGCCGAGCGAGAGCTTCGCGCAGCTCGGCTCGCCGCACGCGAACTTCGCTTCCCCAAAGAGAAGCGTGACATCCTCCACCTTGCCGCGCGCCTCGCGCCGCCCCAGCAGCAACAGTGATCTCATCACGCGCCACACGCGTCCTCGCCACACACTCACACTTTTAATTGTTATTTAAGTATAGGTATATAGTCTAAGAATCACGTGTTTTATTTACAAACCCATCTCCTTGATTTCCTCTCCTCTCATTATTGGGATACTTCGACATCTTTATAACTAGCTATATGCAAGTTATTAATCTAGCAGCACGGCATGACAGTGTTAGTGAAACCACTGATGTATGTGCTAGAGTTGCATCTACTACTACACCTGGTGTAATTATACGTTAACTAACATATTTTGTATAAATATATGTATAATTTCCTGAAGAACAAAAATATGGTCCACTAATATCTGCATGTAGAAATATCTAGATCTCTCGTTGAAAATTGTAGTCCAAAATTAAGCGTATCATTATCCTCCACTCAAAGTTAAGAATAATTATGGAACCAATTATAATTTTATTTCGAAAATGTTAACGTTTTTCAAGGAATTACCCGTCTACACAAGTTTAACAATATTACATGGTAGGTATGTACTACATACCTAACCTAATTATACACATTTAAGAGTATGTTACATATTATTTAAAACGAGTTCGCTTCGCATAATATAATTAAACTGTAATAAAAATATTGCAATGTTACATGAAAGTTTCATAAAAAAAGTGCTGTTTTAAGAAGCAGCACCAAATCGCTACGCAAAAACATGAGGGAATTTTGCGCAAAACGCACAACAAAAACTATATGCTTGGCCATAATAGAATAATTAAAACGTGAGCTGGAAAACATAACGATACAATACACTCGCGCCGCGCCGCCGAGTGAGCCTATTCGGCTCGGCGCTTCGACATCGACCAATTAGTCCGTAATCGTTTTAGATGCATGAACGCATTCATCAATTATTCCAAATAATTACGTGAATTTGATTCACAATCAGTAATCGGTAATTCTAGTTTTAGTTAATCGGTATTGAGGCATTGTTTAGTGACGAGCAACGTTGCGGTAAAGGTGCTAATTAGGTTTCGTGGACATTTAATACATGTAAAGTTAACGGACAGCAGGACAAAAGTTACCTGTCAGTTCTCCGGGCAAAGTTTCACATAAGCTCCTTAGTTCCAAGTTTGTAGTAGAAAGACGTATCACCAATATGTTTAGTTTAGACTTTGTCAGTGACAAAATCCGGTATCTAACTTGGTAAGCGAGGCACCTTGTGAAGGGTATAGAAGGCTCGGAATAAATCTGCAGGTCAAACCAGTATTTGAACCCAGTCGCTCAGTTAGCTCTGCGATCGAGAACTAAAAGACAATTCATATTATATTTCAGCCAACGAATTGTAACTGGATACCTACTTCGTCACATAAATCCTACTTTATCCTGAAATTCGTTACGACCTCACGTTCCGCAATCGAACTTTAGCTGTCTATTTGAGTTGTAATAGTAATTTAGTCTAATGCACTTTTGCTGTAATAAAATGTAACATCACGGACTGTCTTCAAAAGGTAAGACAGAATTGTGTTACGTTTTGTCAGTCCCATGAAATAGACAAATCTTTTCCTTTAATTTTCCATTTCCGAATTTAGACTTGGAAAAAAGGGCTACTAGCATAGAGTGAAAAACCTAGTCGTGTAACCTGTGTTTTAGAAATTACTGTCCCTTCTATAGTATTTAGGCTATAAGACATACAATTTAGGAGGGACTATACTACAGGACTGTACTATGCATTATCATGTCACACTAAACGGCAGATATCGATTACCAGAGCCTGGACCCATATAAGGAGCATAAGTTCATAATTCTCAAGATTCGTATAGAGTGCTGAGTGAAAGAATTAGTAGGTAGGTACCTTTATATTTCTATAAATTATTAGTTTGTTTCACATAACCACTAGTGTCATATTACTTTCGCTGTGCAAATATCAACTTAATAGAATATGTGTAATTAAAAGATAACTAATGATTCCAGAAAGTCTAGAACTACAGAAAATGCTATATAAGTATTAATATTGCAGCAGAAACTTTGTGTAATTTGTAATACTTAGACTTTAGCATTAGATAGTATGATAGGTATTATATATACGTACATAGTATATGTCTATATTGCTAGCCATTCACGACCCGATCATTGTATTGTTACCTGCCTCAGGCATACATCGGTCTACCCTTGAGACAACAAGAAGATCCGATAGCAAGACATACATCAATGGAATGTAGATTAATAATAAACAATGATAGGTCAAGACGTGAAATTATGTTTGCTAAATCCAATATACGTTTATGAGATTTGAGATAAGTGGTGAGGCGTTACAAGGACCTATGTTAATAGGAGCCGTGTTATAAGATTGAGTATAACAAAGGGTAAAGTCTCGGGAGACCAATTCAATTCAAGCGCTGTTGTTGAGCAGGACCACCAGCGCTTGCGGCTTCAATACTAAAACGACCAACGATTCAATAGATTCTTCTTATGTATTCGCGGACACGAACGGTGCACCACTTTGCGATCAAAATGCTTTGAACGATAGTGCGTAGGGCCGGGACTAGCGCTACGTTCGGACGCTGGGTGCAAGCGATTCTAACTTTAAGAGTGATGCACCGGCTTTGTTCACGTTAGTACACAAATGTATTTAAAAAATCAATACTCAAACGACTGCGAATCCTGAAAAACTGCTAAGTTATACACTCCCATAAAACTGTTGCTAATAAAAACTTTCCCTTAACCCTAATTAAATGCAAAGGGTTAAAATCGCCCGCTGTAATTCACGCGATATGATTGCGCGGACGTGTGACACATACATGTAGACTATTTTAGTGTCTGTCCGAAGGCAAAGCGGGCCTCTACGGCCGAAACCGAGAATATTGCTTTTTGTGACTTTTTTTATAGAGGGGCAAGTTTTTCATGCTTGCGGTTTACCTAATGATATAAACAACCACCTCGACCTATGAACACCGTCCCCGATGCGTTGTCGGCCTGGTCGAAGTTGGGCTTCAGGTACCATAGCAATACATTGATGTTACTAAAAAGTTCAAGTATAACATAAATTTTTTAATCATATTATATTGATTTTTAATACCTACATACTAGGACTATTTACGACCATGTAATTAATTTCTTGGTTGCTACTGACCGTGTATTATTTTAACAGTAGAAACACTTTTTGCTTTACCGTATCATGTTCCCTGTTTTTTATGTCAATCCGAAATTCTGAAACGCACATTGGCAATTCATGTAGTTTCGGTCATACTTTCCTGAATTTTTTGCCGAAACCTAACGTATAAATTAGCCGAAACCAAGTTCGATTTTGGTTTCGGTTTTCGTCCTTTGGTTGTACTCTAGGGTCTAGGCTATTGTGGGTTATTGTTCAACGTGGTATCTGATGTATGTAATGCAGGCCGGTAATGGAACGTCCACGCGTTCCACACGTAACCACGCCATTGGCATGAACATCGTTTGTGAAAATGTCACGGTGTTTTCCAATATTATTAGGAAATATCTGAAATGAGGGTTTTCCACTTAACATTTTGTTCAGTGGTGGTTTCAGAATGTAGACGGTAATTTTATGATGTACTTTGGTTGGAACGACTTCTGTTTGGTTAAAAATATAAATCGAGATATACATTATTTTCGTAAATCATTTTTTAATTATTTTAACATTATTGTCCATCATTTCGTAAGGTTTAATTGATGATATACCACAATTAGCATCTTCTAGATTAAGGCTTAACTGGTTCTAAAATGGTGAAGGTTATAGACAGTTTGGAATTCTCTTTGAAATGCAGTGCCACAGATAATATAACACTGTAACAGTCCCTAGCTATTTCAGTAGGAATATATACTTACTTAAACTTGCGCCGAGATTTCACGGAGCTTGCGTTTTATGAATAAGCTTTTGCATTTGCTACAAAATCGTATAAAATGTCGGAATTAGATTCAGAATTGCGCGTTAAGTTTTTAGTAAAGGATGAAGAATGATAACTACAATTTCACCATTAGATAGTTTCCGGCCTAAGAATAGAACCACCCCTACTCATCCCGCGGGTGTCGTAAGAAGCGACTAAGAGAAAGATCTGGAGCATGAGCAGCAGCATCCTACTGTGTAATAGCAACCTTCTGCTATTTCGATCGCCAACCCGCTTGCCCAGAGCGTGGCGATTAAGGGCAAACACCTTCTAATGAGCTAATGATCGCTCAAAATAAATGATGCATATGAGAAGAGGCCTATGTCCAGCAGTGGACTGTATAGGTAGGTAGGTAGACTACCTCGTTGCGACCGTTGTGCTATGTAACACGAGGTGCCGGCTACGATTCTATGATATTCTCAGTATATGGCAAAGGCTCCTTATTACATGAGATTAATATCAAAACTGGCGATATTAGTGTTAATATTAACGACCTCTGCTTAATCTCTAAGGAATAAAGTGACGCAGGATGTTATTATACCCATTAGATATATTTATCAAATATTCAGTGGTAACTGTTACAGATTTAATATATTCATAATAACTTTCGTGTTTATGAAGGCTTTTGGGGAAGCCAGGACTGTTGAATAAGCATGTGAGTTAACTCATAAACACCTACTATATATGTTAATGAATCTGCATAAACTATTCTAGTCTACTTACTATAATAGAGAAATGGAAATATTTTAGAATATTAAGATACTTCAATCTGATATAAATATTTTAATTATAATAGTTACGTGATATGAATGAAAATGTGCCGTGTGGTTTCCGGCCTATGAATAGAACCACCACTACTCGTCCCGCGGGTATCGTAAGAAGCAACAAAGGAAAAGGTCCGGAGGATGGGCAGCAGCATCTTTCTGTGTAACAGCAATCAACTGCTACTGCGATCGCGAACCCGCTTGCCCAGCGTGGCGATTATGGGAGAGACCTATGTTCAGCAGTGGACTATTACAGGCTGATGATGATGAATGATAGAAGAGTAAATGACGGCTGATAGAGAGGAATAAAGAAGAGTTATGTGAAAAAATATAGTATAAAAACTAAAACCCGACTACTTAAAATCTAAAAACAAGCTTCTTAGATTTGAAATAAAATTCTGTAGTCGGAGGCCACCAAATTACAAAGTATTTAACCTTGGAAGATTATCTAGTACCTATTTATCTATAATACATTAAGGCCTCCGACTACAGAATTTTATTTAAAATCTAAGAAGCTTGTTTTTAGATTTTAAGTAGTCGGGTTTTAGTTTTTATACTATATTTTTTTTCAATGATTTTTAGTGGTAAAGAAACCAATAAAATTCATTTTAATCACAATTTTTTAGAATGTGGTAGTTCTTAAATAGGTAGATTTCTTTAACTGTCAGCTTCGGTTCAAACCTTTAGTCAATGTCATGTATTTTTTAAATTAAATTTATTTCAAAGGTGTCGTCCGTGACTTCGAGCTATTAAAACATGGCCTCATATATTTCTTAGAAGTATACATGAAAAGTAGTAAGCAGTACAGCTTGGCAAAAAAGAGTCTGGAAAAATTGGGGGCGCCGCTGTCGCACTTTTCACACTACAATTCAAATTACAAGTGATTAAGTGCTTACATATTTCTATGACGAGTTTTTTGTCATTAATTATAATCAAATGAATCATTTTTATGTTATTTTAGTACTCACAAACGTAGTTATTTAAGATTTTTATTTTTAGTTCCAGCTGTCACCGCCTCAGACTCTTTTTTGCCAAGCTGTATAAGTACACATGAAACCTTTTTTGTGGGATATCATCATAGATAGAGTACATTTACCTAAAGTTCGAGGAAGTAAGTAACATGGAGTTGATAATACCTGCTCTAAAATCCCGAAATCATAAACATTACAATTAATTCCCGGGAAATAAGAAATTAATTTTACGTATAATTATTTAATAAGAAATTTGAAAAAACAACTGATACCGATGGGATTCGAATCCACGATCTCCGGTGTACCGTGCCGACGCTCTAACCGCTAAGCTACCGTATCCCATCAGAATCAGTCGAAATTTCAAATCTCTTTCTACGCCTTAGGCGTGTGTATATTTAATAAGCAAACATGTGTTAAAACATGTAATAAATTCTCCAAAATATTAATTTAACGTTTTAAATACATATGAACTAAATTATTATAATAAAAAGTCTTTATTATGTTTTTAGACATCGGTAACAGATAATGTAATACTTAAGTAGTTCGGTACTAAAACTGTTTAATTAATGAGTTTTATTTTACATACAAAATTAATTCTAATAAAAACTATAGGTCAAAATCCAGTCCATATTAATAAAATCCCGGGATTTAATTGTTATGTTTACGATTCCGGGATTTTTGAGGAGGTATTTTTAACTCTATGTTACTTACTTCCACAAAATCGCAAACCAACGCCATCTAGTTACGAAAAAGAAATCTCAATTTAATTAACATTATTTTAAAATATAATCATAATTTAATAGGCAGTGATGTGTAGAAACTTTAATTTAATTAGTAAATATTTATTGTTATCACGTTTTCACATTGTATGCAGTGTTCACACAATCACATATATTTATGATAGTCGTAACGGGTAGTTAGAAGCCTGATATTCTAAGAAGTGGTCCAGTATATATAGATAATATATACATATTCTGAATGTGCTCATCAAGACCTTCCATTTGATATCAAACACGATAAATTTACCTTAACTTTATTTTTTTCGAGCTGACTAAT
Source organism: Protodeltote pygarga (assembly GCA_936450705.2). Classification (NCBI taxonomy): domain Eukaryota; kingdom Metazoa; phylum Arthropoda; class Insecta; order Lepidoptera; family Noctuidae; genus Protodeltote; species Protodeltote pygarga. The sequence continues at coordinate 3,149,887 of OW388249.2, read as the reverse complement.
TTATTTTTAAAATCCACCTTATTTGATTTTACGAAATTTCATAAATCCTATAACCCGCAGACCATTAAGACGCATCGATAGACACCTTATTTATTGAATTACAACAAATAGTTTAGGAGCTAGGAGGGAACAGATGAACAAACTTACATACATACATACATACATACATACATACATACATACATAGACTGCTAAAATCATAACCCTCCTTTTTTTTGTAGTCGGGTAAAAATGTTGTTTATTACCTTACTGCTTCTAAAGTTAATATTTTACCAGTTCTCTACTTTTCTCCAAATTGCCTTTTTAGGTCATTTAAGTTTGCCAGTTCGTGATCTTTACTACGGTGATCTTTATTACGGTAATGAAGGCTTACTCACTCTCTTAGGTGCGAGCAGAATTAGTACCACTTTAAATTCTTACATGTGGGTTCAGTTCCGATGACAATGCATATTTTATGGTAAGTATGACCTGAATCGCCATCCAGCTTCAGATAAAAGAACTTTCAACGGTCAGACACAAAATTTTACACGTTTTACACACATTTTACAAAAATACACTATTTTGCTTTGTTTGAGTAATATAAATTAAAAAAAAAAATTTATATAATATTTTGTTTTATGTGTTTATTATATTTTTATGCACATCAGCAGTCCCGCCCGAGTCAGTTGTTTTTCTGAGTTTCTTATTAAATATTTTGATTATATTATATTTTTCATTTTTTAAAAAATAAGGTCCACGACCCTGACTGGTCTACCCTTCCCAATACCGTAACTTCGCTAGTCAGAGTTTTGGAAAGTTTAAACCGCTATACACCAAGATCGACGAACACATAAATCTTAAGATAACAATACCTATCAATGTTGATCAGCAAACAATACCGTCTAAAGTTTCAAACTTATAACCATGATTTTGCAAAGTTCTTACTAGTTTTTGAACTTAAGTGAACTTAACTTACATAGTGATAAGTGATAACTTACTTAGCTCTAATACCAGAGAGACATTTAGAAGAAATAAATTGGTTACATGCGTCGTGGTATGGACATATGATGCGGAGGTATGAAGGACATATTGTTGTGAGAAAGATTTAAAATATGAATGTGGATGGTTAGGGTAGAGATAGACCAAAAAAAAGAAGGATGGATCAAAGGCGACATGGATGAAAAGGGAGTAAGCAGTGATATGACGGCTAATAGAGATGAAAACGTATTGCGCCGACCCTAAATAAAATTAGGACAAGGGCAGGAAGATGATGATGATAAAATTGGTCACAGTGACTCATTAATGATACTTACTTACCTCAAATGAAAGCATGAATCAAGTTTACGTAAAGAGGAATTTACGTATCTTATAATTATAGTATGTGTGTGTCTGTTGCATCGTAGCTCCTAAACGAAAGAACCGATTTTGATTTAGTTTTTTTTATTTGAAAGATAACTAAAAAAAATTGAGCTTTTTCTGATAAAAGTTGGTTGGAATATCAAAACTACACGTATATACAAAAAAGTGTGTCTGTGCTGTCGACGGTTGAAGAGTTCCTTTATCTGAAGCTCGATGTCGATTCAGGTCATGCTTACCATAAATGCAACGCAATGGCATCGGAATTGAACCAACTCATCAAAAATACAACTCCATAGAATAAGAGGAAGAGGTTCTAATTTAGCTTGCAAGCTTTGACCCGAACATACATACACAAGTTAAATAAAAGCTTGTAAAAAGGACCCTTTTGTTTGAACATGGTCATATATACATGGTTAGATATACTAATATAACTAGATAACTTTATACTAGATACTAAAACTAATATAAGCATGAATGCATAAAAAATACTTACAAAACGCGCCACAATCAACCCAGCATTGAAGCTTTAAAAATAACCTGCATACTTGCATATAATCCATATCGTAAGATAATATTCCGGGTACAACCTGCGGTGTGTGTGATCAGGTGCTGTTCCGGAGACCGGCGCACGCGCAGCGGCTAAATATTGACATGACCTCCCCTTTGTACACACCATAAAATATATTTCAAAAGGTCAACTTTGAAATGCGGTTGACAATGTACACATAAATAATTTTCAAATGAGTAGTAATCTAAGGATTATGTTCTAGGAGGCTCCGTTTTTTAAGTTTGTCTCACCAATTTTATCAGTACTAACGCGGGATGGAATCGTTGTTCATTAATCCCCGTGATTATTAGGTATTAATAGGCAGGCAGTCTCAACTAAGTCAGAACTTAAGCATTGTAATTAAACAAAACTTAACAGTTTGCCACAATAATAATATCTAACTATAATTATACACCTAGAAATAATATCATCTAGCATCCCAATTGAAATTAATCATCGCTTTCCATACTCGCAGCAAAGTCCTGCACCCCTAGTATAAATTTTTCCTTTCGCATTATTGGAAAAGTACCTAGTTAATGTAAATTAATGTTAATGTTAATTTAAAAAAAAAAAAAAGTTTCATTGACAGTTTTACCGGAATCCTTCTGTCCTTTCCGAGGAGTAAAAACAAAATGGTCGACGTTGTCGAATTTTTCGCTAAAACTGTCTGTATTTCGTAAATGTAAACTCGTACTAGGGTTACTGACAGAAAGTGACATTATTTTGGAATCCACACAGTTATATCTACAATGTGTCGCCGAAATATAATGTACGCGGCCGGACCGATTATGTTGAAATTTTGTGTGTGTATTAGTGAGTCTCCGGATGATTTATAATTACGATTGGACCCGGTAGGTGGCGCTGCGATTGGGTAAAATTAGAGCCAGAGCAATAAGACCGCGTAAGAGTTAGTTAATTTACACTAAACATGTATGTGGTGAACCTTCTGCGTCTGCTTTATCTCTCCCTTCCCTCCTCCGCGCTGCCTACCCCGCTGCGTCTTGCTGAACCTCTTGTTTTCTTTAAGCTTTAAGTTGGAAGTTATTGTTGGATTACATGTCATTTACCTAAAAGGTTCCGGTAACAAAATATAATATTTAACTTATACTGTTATGTTGTTTTGGTTAGGTATGAATGTTTGTATTGAAAACATATGAGAAGAAATCGAAGATAGGTACTTGGTGAGATTCGTTGTGTGTTTTTCGTGGAAATCTGAAATTAAATGCAGTAGAAAGTGTTTATTATACCTTTATTATAACTAGATAATTGATAAATATCAAGTTGTGTTTTGTGGACTTACTAACCAACCTATTAGTCAACAGACATTGGTTCGACATAATGGAACTCAGACATTACGCTACTCCGACAATTGTGGGACTTTGACACTATCCTACTCAGTTTCTGAAAATACATTTAGTTTCGACAAAATTGTAAGTATTAAATTTGTTAGAACCTACCTGTATTGACGACGGAATTAATATTATTCTTATCCTAATTCCGTGTTCATGGTTTACAAAAAAACGCTCTAAACTAATTTAGACTCGCTATCTCTCTTTCTAACAGAGGTTATTACAAAAGGATAGAAGATATTTAGAGCTGTCAAACTAGTCCATTTGCGTGATATCAACGAGAATTTATAGTCGGCATGTTATAGAGGTCTTGTCTAATTTCACGTCAATTGCAAGGACGTAGACTAATTTGACAGCTCTAATTTGATAGTTAATTTTGCTGTCCTTTTTCTATGGTTTTTATTAGAAAGAGATATAGTTAGACTAAAATTAGTTTAGCGGGATGTATTAGAGAATCAGCACCATTGTCTGACGAATAATATGGTGTGTCGAAGTTAAGTGTTTTAATGATTTCCAACATTTCCAAATTTCAAACCATCGCGAGTGTGCAAGGAGCACGCACGCAACACAACAACCTTAAAATCATTAATTTAAAATAACTAATTTATAAATGGAATGAAACAATACATTCTTATTAAGAGTGTTGCAAATTCTACCCAAGGGGTTTTATTAAAAAGTAAATTGTACAAATGCATTAGATTTATGAAAATGAAATGAAACAATCAAAGTCAAACACTGAGATTGCTGACTGCTGTAAATTCTCAATTTAATAACGAAACACTGACGTAGGGGAGTTCAACGACTGCTCGCAACATTTTGAATGCAGCCCCAGCAACCCCCAAGAGTCACTTCAAACTGAAAGCTTACTCATAAATAACGATTACATTGAATTGTAGACGTAACTTATTACGGTATAGTACGTCACGTAGCTCTAAGTTTGTGAAGTTGGCTGCGGGATGTCTTTTCTCATGAATTAGTCGCGTTCAAAATAAATTGTTTATTAAACGAGATCTACTCGTCTTACTACTACTTGTCTTAAGATGTAATCAATTTTAGCACATCTTTTAATAGGGAAATGCATAAAAATACAACTGAAATTAGTTTTAAGCTTGAACTTAATTTGGTTACCACTGTTTTTTAAAATCACATGTGTTTAATTTTTTACAACCATTTTTCATTGTGTTCATTTCCATCACAAAAGTGCTAAGAAAGTATAAAAAAATGGGGTTTTATAAAAAGCCCGACAAGCATCCCAACTGTTTTCATGCATTTAAGAAAATACAAACGCGAGTATTCTATTCGCAAATGTCACTTGTAGCTAACTTCACACACTTAGAGAACTGAGATGCGACAATGAGAGTGAGGGAATAGAGATTGCAGCTACGAGTATGTTTGCGCACACACTTGTGCACTATATATCTCCTGCGTAGTTGGCTAATCTCCGTTGAGATTGGCCGCTTTGACCGAAACTTGATCAGAAGGACATTTATTTCTTACAAATAGCTTTAATAAAATACATTTCGCAAAATAAAAAATTAAGGACCCTTTTAAGATAAAAACGGCAGCTTCTAAAGAAACTTTTAATTAGGCGACCTTTTAAAAAGTGATTATAAGCTGTGTTTTCGTTTTTTTTTTGTGACTAGTATCGCGGTTTCATATCTTTTCGTTATGAGGTTGTTAAAAGTAAGGGCGGAGATCAAGCGGTCAAACTTCGCTGCAAGGGATGAAACTTATAAGAGTTGGGTGTGATTAAAGAAGTATATGAAGTGTAACAGCTCACAATTAGTAAGTCGACAGCTTACGAGCCATTCCAGTGAAATGGGTTAAGTTAACCGTGGTACAACCGTAAAACGTTTATTTATTTTTATAAAAGTTGGTGTGGCTATTTTTTTTCGGCTGTGATGTCACTGAGACTGTTGTCTGGCCATTGTGATTACTGGTATATGTAGGCAGATCTTTAGTTCAAGTTTAAGTTGTTAGATTAGAAAACAGTAATGAATAAGTTTCAATAATTAGGTGTAATAAAATAAAAGTATGATTATTTTTCATACATATTTAAATACAAATTAATTATTCACAACCTAAATCTAGATACTTACTATTTATACTAAACCTAAAATATTAAATTAAAAATTAAGTCGTTTTCCAAACATTACGTGTAGGCGTCAGAGAATTCCTCCCTTTCAACGTCGTCTGTAGGCAAAAAAATAAATAAAAAAAATATTTAAGCTTTTATCAGCAGCTCAGTGTAAGCAAAACTAAAACCATAACTAGCGATCATGCTTCATTATCATGGCAAAACAGCAGGCCTGAAATTGGCAATCAAGTTTAAGATGTCAACATTTAGGAGCATCGCTCTCCCATAAAAGAATATCTTTATGTATCATTTAATAGTAGCACTTTACTCTAGTACCTCTAGTAAATTTTTACCGCTCGTCTTCATCATACTAGCCTTATTATTCCCAAACTTTGTTGGGATCGGCTTCTTATCGAATCAAATGCAGCTGAATAGCATTTTTCGGTTCGACTGCTTTTCTGACCTCCGTAACTCAAAGGGATACGATATTCAAAGTTAGATTAGTTGTCAGGATTTCATGAGGGTACTGACTCCATTTAACGACTGTTAAAGATCTTCATGACAGCCGGGGCCAACGGCTTGACGCAGTTATCCTAGCCTAGGATAACCGCTCGTCATCTTATTAGAATTTCATTCATTAGTCTTCGGGAAATCACTTTGTTACGTGATACGTCACAATATCACAAAAATCTCTGAAAAATTACATAAGAATCGAGTCAAGAAAGCGTCGTTCGTTATATTATGGAACATAATAAAGTTCGTTTGTTATAAGCACGAAACAAAGGGTTTTTTTTTCAGGAAACCCTTTAATAGCACGATCGATGGTCTAATCGTCGCCCGTAAGAAAAGAAAAGAAAGAAAAATGATTTATTGTGACTTGAAAACAAGTTCCAACATAATTTTAGGAGGAAATAAGGTCCATAAAACTGAACAACTTTCCCAAAGAAACATAGGTCGAGATCTGAAAACAAAAATTTAAATTCTCATACAAAAGTGAGTCACGTGACCAGTCACTGTGTAAAATTCAATTTTCGATCTTTAGATTTCGACGTATGTTCCTTGGGGAAGGTTGTTCAATTTCCTTTGGATTTTCTTTTGGACCTTATTAGCTCCTAAAATTTGGCAGATTTACCATCAACAACCTGTATTACCTAAACTAAGCGCAACTGCTGTATCTACATAAGGTCTCGGATTTAATGTTCATATTTTTAGAAGGAAAAAATCAATCGGAAAAAGCTACCTAGCTGATTTACAAACCAAGAACTTTGGAACTTTAGTGTACCTACGTCAAACAACGAGAAATGAGACACAAAAGGAAATTAATATTGTTAATCCAAACATGCAAACACAAAGGCCATGGCCGATTGGCCATCAACCAAAAATGAATTCTCTTATCGTTTGGTTTAACTGTTCGTGACCAATCCACCGTAAATGGAGCCAACTTCTTGTATCGTAATCAAATGTGCAAGTAAAGTACGTTGTGCCACGCGAATGAGATTTAAATCTACATAAGGTACAGTTGAAGGTTACATACTGCAGTATTCTTATCACTGAGTTGCGTTTATAAGGGCCCGTTTCCACTTAGACGGGCCGTCTTTTTAAACGGAAGACGGCGGCCGGACGCGTGTTTTCACTTGCACCAGCAGGCTCCGATCAGTTTGCGGTCAGGGCGCGGCGCGAGTTGGCGAAGGAGGCACATTGATGCCGTCTCGTCAGAAAATTTGTTGACACTATATCCGATCCGGGCATTTAGACGGCTCTCCGCAGTGGCACAACGTCCTTCTAAAAACCCTGCTCCGTTCTTTTTTTCGGATCCGTCTAAATGTGAACATTGTGATATAAATTGTACTGTCACTGGCATATCCGTCTCTTTTGACGGACGGAGAAAAAAGACGGTCCGTCTAAGTGAGAACGGGCCCTTACGTAACATAATGTCTTGATCACGACTGTAGGTATTTCTTATCAGTAAGACACAGAAGTACATTATTACTTAACTCCAACTTTATTTAATAAAATAAATAAACTGCTTCTTTTTTACGGTCCACCTCAACGTGCCTTTTTTTATGTATGGAAAACCCTGTATGGCTCTTCCTTAAGCGCGGTTACTCAGAAATCTGCTATCTCGCTCGCACATTGAAGATAATAAATTCACTGAATATACATAGTTATGAAAAATCGTAAAAAACGTGTTAAGGAGAATACTACTACAAAGTTTCGGCAAACATTTCAGTTTGTTCGAAACTAGTTTTCATACATAAAAATTGTCGAAACAATATTTTTTTGTAGCAATATTTTTGTTAAAACTTTGTAATGTTATTCTCCTTAACACGTTTTTTGGCGATTTTATATCTTCCATGTGCGAGCGAGGATAGCTATTTAGCGCAACAGGCGCCTAACGTGCTTATAAAAGAGCAGTTAGCAAGTAGCTGCTGAAATTGTCCGACTAAGACACAAACCCCTAAACACACAAACAGACACATAAACAATCACACATTTCTAATATCTATTTCTATTTTGGTTAAGAACAATCTCGATCAAGTCAAATCAAATTCGATTCATCCGATTGGGAGAATTAGGTACGATGCCCCAGAAACAGAGCAATACACTCGTTAAACACACACCTCTGTTTTTGTTGGAAGTGAAAAACGCTGAAGGTAACTACTATAATAACACTGATAGCCTAGTGGTATGACCGTCGACTGGCAAGTCAGAGGTCTCGAGTTCGATCCTAAGGCGTGCACCTCTGAATTTTCGTACTTAAGTTATGTGCAGAAAATAAATAATTATCAGTTGCTAAAACGGTGAGGGAAAACATCATGATGAAGCCAGCACACTTGAGAGATTTTTCAATGGTTTGTAAAGCCATGTTAGAGGCCTACGGGCGGTTTAAACTCTGACACCAGATTGTTCATCAACCATACGATAAGAAGAAGAACGCTGAAGAACGCACATAGTCACATTTAAACTGAATTAGCCTTCATCCTATTCCTAGGAAAACAGGAAAGACTGTCTTTCCTGACCTGTTATCATTGCAGCAGAACACTAATTTAGATAAAATCGTTAATTAAATCGCTGGCGCCGAACTAATTAGATATGGATCAACCTTGTCCACACGCAGATTAATGAGAGCTGATAGGAATGATTGCGTTCATGTGTGGGTGAGTTTTTAACTACGGTGTTATTAAAGGGTTGGTTGCCGTTATTCGAGCTTTGGGACCAAGTTTATTAAGCCATGAGCTCCACTTTTGGAAAATTTATTTCATTTCATTTCATTTATTTATTCATTAAACAATTTTACAATCGTATTTGAATGTAGGTAGTAGATAATAGAACAACAACAAAGATAAATCCATGCAGGTACATAATAAATTAACAATAAAAATCAATACATCAATAATTCAATTCAATTAACAATAACAAAATTATACAATAAAGTCGGTCATTTTATTAAGGGTTGAAAATAATTAAAATCAGTTGCTTAATACCGAAGTTGCTTTCGGAATTTATGGAGGCAGTCTTCTTCTTGTCTGTCGATTGAAACTTTGAAGTTTTTTTACCCATAATTTAATTTTATATTTCATGTTTTTTTTTATGGAGGCTGTTGGTAATAGATATCCTCTTCCCGTAAAATAAATAAATCTATAAAGTGTCGGTTTTTTCTCATTGACGTTAGAAATAATGAAATCGTTTGTTAAGAGAAATTTTGAGAAGCAATATTAGACAAAAATTCATACTCAAAATAAGTTCATAATTTTAATACCTAGGTACAGAAAATCTTCTCGAAAATAAGAAATTTGAACTTTACGCAGATCTACAAAAACAAGGCTTTAAAAAAGATTTCAAGGTACAATTTGAATAAAATCGCAATTCTTTACTATCTACCAATAAGTGTCATTGATAGTTCAGAAACATTGTAATAAATCCGAACCATAATTTCCTTGTTCCCAGTAATTCTACTTAAAGCGCTTTATCCCGCTTTATGGACCCTACAGATAACTAAGGAAAAATATAATGGTATATCAGTTCGAATCAGTCGCCTATCTTTCAGCGGAAGTTGTAAAAGTCTTGAGAAAATGTATGGTATCTGGATAACGAAGGAACAGGCTCAGTGCGGGCGCCGCCGAGTCGCGAACATAGTGCACTAGTGATACGAGATAACGTTCCCGATAAAGGAAAGTGTACAAGGCATTACAGTGCAATGTTTGAACTAATCCAATTATTGGTGTGAATAGTGTAACATTGACTGCTTTTATGAATATAGAGAACTGTGTGTTTTAAATTTTTTAAAAAGATTAAAACCTTTTTAAATTGACATCATTCTAAAATTTTTAATTCGGAATTAAAAGCATAAACAAAAATATGAAGATATAAAGCTATGAGATAAATTAGATTTTTATTAGTAATTTAAAACAATTGTGAAACAAAAAGTGTAAAATTGACTGGCTTTATGAGTATAGAGAACTGTGTTTTTAATATTTATAATATAAATAAAGAATTCGGAATTAAAGGCATGAACAAAAAAAAAATATAAAAGCTATGAGATAAATTAACTACAGGTACGGCTTAGATTTTTATTAATTAAACTTAGGGCCTGTTTCATAAACCTATTAGCAAATTCTTGTTAACCAAAAATTTATACAAATTCTGTTTTATTTTTGAATTTACCTAGTAGATAGAGCCTCAACGCATCCTACAGTCACAAAAGATGTACATAATATTATATACCAGTCGGTTTTCCGCTATATAATTAAAGAAAAATATTCGATCTCTCTGACCCTTCCCTTTAATGGCTGTGTAAATATTTTTGCATCCACAGCTTCTGTTTTTCCGACTGATTGTGCACTGAGTCGGCTTGGAAAGATGATTATTTTCCTGTTTCTCTTTCTACCATCACTAAAACGAACGGTACCTACTTATTTATTTTTGTTTTTGTCAGCAGTATGTCACTATTAGTAATATGGGTGTAGTACCTACTAGTGACACCCATACTACTACATCCATTAAAAACTCGATGAAGTTTGGATTGATCATTAAATTCTTAAATCACCAAACATCGTAGACTTTGAAAACAAGTGTCCCGTCGGAATGTAGTAGCGTGGCCAATTACCGAAAATATATCAGTTTATTAGAAAAACCTTTAAGAAATCGTTACTAAACTGAAATCCCCGGGGCAATCCTGGTAGCTTGAACTGTCTGGATCTACCGGCCTTATGAAGACATTGATTTTACGGAGACTGCCCGTTTGAAACTGAAAAAGTACCTATTGATTAAAAAGTATAATTGCAAATGATATTATGGTTAAAAAGCGCTGCACAATAGGAATATGCCCTGAAGATTATTATTAAATTATTTATTTTCAGTTATTTTATTAAATTACATATAAAATAGATTTTTAAATATAATATAAAAAATAAAAATTACACACATTTAAAAATATAAAATATAGTAGCCCACCGGTTTCGGGAACAGGGTCCAATCTACCGGGGCTTCAGGCTTATTCATTTCTTTATTACATTTTACAATAACTAGTTTAATACAATGCTCCACAAAACCGGTTTAGTGGTTTGACTGTGGATGAGTCGCAATTAACTATAATTTATACTAAATTATAATTTATATATCTGAGGTTATAGCTAATCTTACAATAAATCCATTTACAAATGCTTTATTAGCTGATTCGACGAATCACATCATTCTTTACAATTCACCCCCTTTGCGACAGTCTCGTGATTCGATTAAGGAATTAGCTCAGTTGAGTGCGCAGCCTCAATGTGATTATCTTAATAAGCGAATCATCCTCAAAATTGTTGAGCTCTTTGTGAAGGCAATGACGCTTGTGAGCTATAACGATCGACAGAACTGTGTATTGTTTTAAATGCATATGTTATTCCATTCCTAGATTCAGCCGTTGAGATTTGATTTGAGAGACAAACATTTTTATGCATAACAGATTTTAGAACACTAAATAGGTAGTGTACAACTTCGTTCATTTCGGAGTCGAATCTAACGCTAGGATTAGTTACACATACACTGTTTCGACGTTTCTTCTCAAAGCTAGACCTGATTGGAAATTACGGATTGATTAAAATTCCTATACGATAGATTTTTCTATACAGGGCGTCCCATGGAGATGCCACATGGAGAGAAAGTACCTTGAATATTGTAGATGGAACATTTTACTGAAAGAAAACATTATTTGAATTTAAAAAACAGTTTAAACTGCGTTCATAGATAGTTAACCAATATGAGATTTAACAATTTGTCCCCGTTCTTGTGGAGTCCCGCCCTAAATCCGACCCTGGATTGAAATACTACCACTGCGACAGACAGTGGTAGCATTTGCGCCCTTTGGGAACGAAACTGAAGAATTGACTTGGTTTTACAAATTAATGTGTCTGAAAACGACTTTAGTAATAAACAATTTCATTTCAGTCTCCAATGACACTTTACGACATGACAAAGCTAGGTTGTTACCTAGCTTAGTCAACTCGTTAACTAGTAAACGAACTTTAGTCGTTAACTAAAGTACCTATTACCTAGGTTATCTAAAATATCAGACAAAAGAACAGCAATTATGTAGTAAACCACACACTATATAAAACTGAATTTTATTGCAAGTTGTGTTGAAATTCTAAATTCACTTAATGTCCTCCTGGGCAGATTTCAGATAGAGTATATCTTAAAACAGATTATGCAACTACGTAGAAGACATTACAGTGTGTTCGCAAACATAGGTGTACCTACTCTCTATTCCCTAGTCAACTGGGACGGCAATTCGACCGAAAAGAGATTAGGGCGCATATCGACGATGGCATCGCGTGCTCTCCGAGGCTCAGAGCAAGTCTAATACGCACATAATTCTTCTTCTTATTTATTTATTTATTTATTATAATACACCAACAGCATACACATTTTACATTATTAAATAATAGAAATTACAGGTAATAGTTCTAATGTATACACAGATTATAGGCGTACATAGCTTATGCTAGTAGAGACAGGACAAAAATCAAATCAAATTAACTATTTTAAATTTAAAACAATTAATTAAAATTTAAATCTTAAAATACTTACTTAAAATACTACTTGATGTGTTTAGTGTTACTTAAAACTAGATAATATCTTTTTATGAATACTACTCAAGGTGTCGTGAAATATATCTATATTTGAAAGTTTATTATTTAGAAAGTTATAATTATTCAAAATGGTTGTAAGAGGACCGTGTACACCAATATTAGAATTATAGAATGGAGGGCAAAAGGTTTTATTAAGAGGTTTTCTGGGTAACTTACGCGGAACTGTTAAACTGTTCTTTATCGTATAGTTGATGAACAACCTGGTGTCAGAGTTTAAACCGCTCATAGGCCTCTCAATCTTTACACACCGTTGAAAAATCGTTTTTCCTCACCGTTTGAGTAAGTGATGAATGATGATTGATTTCTAATACGCACATGAATTGGAAAAGTCAGAGATACGTGCCTGGGATTCGAACCTATGATCTTTGACTTCGCAGTCCAACAAACATACTACTAGGCTATCACAACACACTTAATTAAATAATGTGGAAATCATTACAAGTTGTCTACAAATAAATACATCTATTAGAAAATAGAACGTGGCTGACAACGCTATCAGAAATCACACAACACAAGCAATCTATGATCAAACTCTAGTTAGACAAACTCAATTGAATGAAAACCTAATATCAAAGCGAAACCGGTTCTAAAAGCTTCTACAAGATTAAAACTTGGTTAAAGAAGAAACTATCAAATAAACTTCGAACTTACAAAGTAAATAAAAAGTACTGTACATTAAATAAATATGCTTTTATTCAAAAGTAAATTGCTAAGTCCTTTATAAAGCTATTGTTAAACGAAGTCCAGTTCTTGAAATAGCACAATTCTATTTCCCGAGTTTCTATTTGCATAAGAAAAGGTAAGTCCTCCTCGTTCCGGTTCTCTGAAAGGATAATAGACGTTATAATGTATTGAGATTAATCGCATGCGATTTATTATAGCTACGTTATAACGTTGTTTGTACTATTACAAACTATTAGGGGTATATTTCTTTTAGCAAGAGTTGTTTATCATAAATATTCAACCGTGGGGCTGTACAGATTTTTCTTCAGCTCCACTTTTCAGTTTTTGATGCGTTATTTTCATCATTCATGTTTATTTATGTTTAAAATGCATTTAGATTAAGTTTTTCTTCTTAAATTATTTCAGTTTTAGTATTAGCGTTTAATATTAGTTGTATATGTTAAACATCCACTAAATAAAGTAATTATTTATCGGAACCAGATTATTATGAGCTAGTACCTAAGAAATAAAATACAAAATATATTCTGCGAGTGAATTTTGCCAGTAAAACTCACTGCACTATATATCCATAATACATACAAGCATTCAAAGATGGGTCGTCTGCATCAAAGTGGTTTGTCATGTCAGGCCCGACGCAATTACTGCGACATCTCAGCCTGTCCCGGCTCCCGGTTCCCACAAAAACGAGCCACCAACCGAAAATTGCAGCAACCATCTTCGGCACAATTACCACTTTTTACCCGTAACACTGTTACTGCATTTTTGGAGGCGAAAAAAATTGTTTCATCAAACTATACGTCAAGACTTCGTATGATGGAATTTGTGCTTAAAAAGTTATGGTCATTACTGATTTTTTGTGAGCTCCTGTTTTCTTTTTGGTTCAGTTTTAATGTGATTTTGTATTAAAGCATAGCTGTTTATCGTATACCGGCTCCCGAAATGTCGCTCGTGCATTAATGGCGAACTGTTGGTGGTCAGACCCGCGTAACCCAATTAACAAACAAATTATTGCGTATAATGGTCCAGTAAACGTTTCTAAAACGTAAATATAAACGTTTATAAAACTCGTATTTGGACCTAATACATGACAATATTATCGTTTAATAGTCATATAGAGGTCAGTCTTCAACCACGCGACTGAAACATGTAAGTTAAACATCTAAATAACGTCATAGTTAGGTAAATGCCGCTATATAACTGTTATATAACATTAAGTCGTATAAGACTGTAATTGAACGATGTTTTTGCTTGTTGGGAAATGACGTCACCTAAATCATCTTTAGTAGATGAAATAAGGCCAGTATACGTTAATGATTGAAACTTACTACCCCATAATTCTCCGACAGTAGATAGGTACACGATATTACTAGCAGAGTTAGTAACATATAGATGTCAAAAAGTTTTGTTATCAAGCCCAAACTCCGAACAAGCCCCTCTGATCCATAGCATGATTACACGCCTCCTTTACCAAAGACGGGAACTAATTGTCCTCCTAAAACTTGTAAGTCGATGCGTAACTTAAAAAACAGGGAACAGTTTACACGACATTTTGGCGGGTACCGAACGAGTTTGCTTACCGCCCGACCGCCTGACTTAAAAGGTCGGAATGAAAACATTTAGGCACCTAAGTAAATAAAAGTGAAAACGGCTTTACTTGCGTGTAGAAACTGTTGTGAGACGTCAGCCGACATCCGCTTATTACTCGAACGACACTTTGTTGTCAAAATAGGATTGGTTTATATTAAACCGTTATTTGTTTTTAACCGATTTACAAAAAGGAGGAGGTTATCAATTGTGCATATATCTTTTTTTTATGTTTGTACATCGGTTACTCCGTGATTAGTGGTTTCATGAAATCTAGAACCTACTGGCTTGGGAGTGGGACGGACTCTAGAACGTAGGCTATTCTGTTAATTTTAGCTTTCCAGTATTAAAAATTCTATATATATTTATCTGTTTAATTTTATCACAATAGTCAAAGTTTTCAAAATCCGAATGACGATTTAAAAAAAAAAACTTAAAAGAATAAAAAAAAAGCTATAGGTACATTTCTATTTTATTTTCAGAACTTTTACGTAAGTTGAGTCAAAGTACGCTGTATAGATCTTAGCCTGAGTCTACTCACACACCACCAAAGTACACCAAGAAAAAAAAGAAGAGAAGAAAAGTATATACTCACACAGAGTAGGTATATTAAAAGGAACAGAATTCATATAAGGTTGGCATAGATATTCCTATAAGATGTTACAGATGTTCAATGTGATATAATTGCATATACCTACCATCAGGAGACCCACATCTTGCTCCAATTACCATAATTACCGGCCAAGTGCGAATCCAACTCACACACTAAGGGTTCCATACCACTCTAAAGGTCAATATACACTTAAGCACTTACTCGAGCATTTACAAGTAATGTACAAATCTTACGAATGGTACAATACAACGAAATAATTTTAAATAACATTTTCAGGTTCCTGCGAATGCTTGACGCTATTTCGACGTAATGCAGTAACATTTACCTGTAACATGCGTTTCTATTTTACATTGACTCTTCGTTTAAATGTCTGATGCGCGCGGTCGTCTTTACTCGATGAAATGATGATGATGATGTTTTACAAATTCGCTCGTTGGTTTGTAAAATCGAGTTGTAACATAAATAGCGTCGAGTATTGTGATTAATGTCTTGTTCGTGAAATTACAATTTGCGAAGTACTTTTGTTACAAGTAAATGCTCTAGTGTAAACTCACCTTTATGTTTTAACTTTTTAATTATCAAATAAGTATGGCTTTAATAACAAGTATTCTACATATTATATGTATATAAATACTTGGTATTAAGTTGTTATTCACGCACGGTTGAAAAGATATGGTGTGGACTTATTAATAGGGTTTTCACCCACAACGTACGGAACCCCAATAAGTATAAAATATATCAAGTTCGCAACGAGTTCTGAATAAAATATCAATGCATGCTTTTAATTCCCAGAGGAAATCCCTAAAGGGTATGTAATATTCGATCGAAGGTGGTACCTGCAAAGATCGCTCATGACAGAACTAGGGAATTAGGGTTACGTGATGTGGGGCCAAGGTGTCGCAGTTTGTTGGGTGAAGTTCCGCGGTTTCAATGTCAAAATAGTAATTAATGAGGGAAATTCCACAGCCCTACCTCATGTTGTTGTTACAAGTGCTTAGAGGGTTTCAGAGAATTGTGTTTTAAATGAGTCAACCTTGAATTATGACTTGTACGTCATCAATACTCAGATTGTAAAGGCTTGCTTTGAAATTTAGGGTATACAAATGTTTGAGTTTTGAATATGGAACCATATCCACAAGGTGACTCAAAAACTTAACTTCGAATGACGTTTTGACGACAGACGCCGCTGTGATACAATAGAACTTAGAAATGACGCTACTACTACTCCGACAAATATAAAACTTCGACACTATTCTATCCAATACGCGGGGCTCGGTCGAGACCGTGTTAAGGGCTGGCTATAATCCTTTGTAGAAGTCTATCACATTGTCAAAATAGATGTAAAATAATCGTAGTTCCATAATTTGTTGTCTGAAAATCTGAGTGTAAATGTCCGAGTTCTATTAATGAGTTTAACCGTGTTTCTTGAATAATAGTTTGTTCGTTTTAAAGTTAAGTGCAGCTTGAAGTGAACTTAAGACGCGACAAAGCACTCAAAATGTCTCTTCCTATATTCAAAGCGGTTTCTTCTTTCGTATGCTTGGGTGATCAACTTAGTAACATAAATTATCCTACCCTAGCTTTTGTCTTGGCCCTATTTCCATAGGGTTTGAACGAAACTTCTTCTCTTTTTTTATCGTATGGTTGATGAACAACCTGGTGTCAGAGTTTAAGCCACCTTTAGGCATCTGACATGGCTTTATAAACCGTTGAAAAATCTCTCAGGTGTGGTGGTTTCCTCACGAAGTTTTTCCGAAAAGTTTTCCGAAGGTTTTTCAGAAATGCGTGCCTGGGTTTCAAATTTACGACCTTTGACTTGGCAGTCCAACGGTCATACCACTAGGCTATGACAGGCTGAACGAAACTAATGAACTAACTTAGCTACTTAACTATTTTTTGTATAAAATTGTTTTACGCGTTGAGTCTGGCGTTTATGTATTACCGCGGTTATTTGTAACCTCAGCGTGGTAAACAGTATTTGACAAGGCTGACGCACGCGATACGATGCCGACACGGGCGTACAAACAATTTATTAGCTAGCTCTGTTAGCATGCTAATCCTCTGAATAATATTGTTCAAATAAAATTATTGAAATTAAGGCAGATACTAGCACTTAATGGAATAATTTATTAACTTTACAATTGTAACATTAATTGTAAAATGATACCTCAAAATGTGCGATTTGGCGCAGGGGGAGAGTTTAGGATAGTATGGATATTTAAGTATTAATAGCGTATAATATTTCGAGTCGTGATAGCCTAGTGGTGGTGACCGTTGACTGGCAAGTCAGTGGTCTCGGGTTCAAACCCAAGGCGCGCACCTCTGACTTTTCGTAAGTTATGTGCGTTTTATAAATTAATTATCACTCTCCGTGCCTCGGATAGCACGTTAAGCTGTTGGCCCCGGCTGTTAATTGTAGATCTTTAACAGTCGTTACGGGTAGTCAGAAGCCCGAAATTCTGACAACCAGTCTTACCAAGGGGTATCGTGTAACCCAGTATTTGGGTTGTGGAGGTCTGATAGGCAGTCGCTCCATGTAAAACACTGGTATTCAGCTGCATCCGGTAAGACTGGAAGCCGACCCCAACACAGTTGGGAAAAGGCTAGGCAGATGATGAATAGCGTATAATATTTCTTAGAGATAAATTTCGATATGCATGAGAAGTCTAATGTAGAGTAAGTTTCTTGATTAAATTATCTTTGGCATATTTATTTGATTAAATTAACTTTGGCAGAGATGTCGGCAGCGAGTGGTGCCCAGGCGAAGGGGGCAGAAACCTTTTTTTGAACTTTCGTAATCCACTTCATATTAGTTTCTTCAACTTTGAAAACAAAATGCTCGGATTATGTAATCTTACAACCATTTTAGAATATTACTCATAGACGCCATAAAAAAGGCGTTTCAAATTCGTAAACGACGTTTTCATACAATATCGTTATCGAAAAACTTTGAAGCTATGAATCAGTTCTATAAACAGATTTAGATAAAATACTGAAAAGAAACTTACGATTTTTCACTTTAAATTCGCCTACTCATGATTAAATCTCGCAACATTTCAAGAAACCTGCAGTTTCTATTATTCATACCGTATTTTTACAAAACTACAAATCTTTTTGGACTTGTATAAAAGTTCATTCCTTTTCTTTACACATCGACCTCTCCCGACCTCCTTGCAGAAAATGATCGATATTTGTAGATATAAAGAATGGTTTATTTTAATAACAAAGTCATCAATCTTTAAAAAAAAATAAGAAAAATCCGTAGGTAGGTATATAGGTATCACAAAATTATACATAGCCAGTATCGATTAGCGGTCGATCGGAATTCGCGTAGAGACTGACCATCGTTATCACACTTTGGAAAACATTCGTCAAATTAGCATCGATGCAAGGCGGTGAGGTCGACGACCCTGTTCGGCGAGCGTGGGAGCGGTGCGCGGGCGCAGTTTTTGCAACTACCCGACTAACTACCCGAGCGCGGCCTGACAGGTAGTCCGCACCCGAATCTTAAGTATTCCGCTCCGGTCCTACTTCGAGAATGCTTCTTTTGGAACTTGATTTTTTTTAATTTCCCATACCTATTACATTTTCTTTAGTTTACAGAAATGTGTATAACTTCTATTATATCTTCTTCTATCTCCACTTCCAGTAGAGTTTTACTCGTAATGCGTTTTCCATATTATCATATTATCTAAGGATGAGATCTTCGTCTTAACTTAAACGTATGTAAAACTTGTGAAAATAAAATGGAAATTGATAGGTTTAAGTTTATTAGTCTAAGTTTGATAAGTCGTCAATTTGATGAACTTAGACTTAGCTTAGTACTTACTCAGACGCATTTGATGATATTTTACAAGCTTTTATATAACTTGCAATGTACTCGTATATATTTATGTAGAATGTTTGAGCTTGCAGCTTCCACTTCTTCTTATCCTACGGAGTTAAAGTTTTGCATGTTGGTTCAGTTCCTATGACAATGCACTTTTATGGTAAGCATGATCTGAATCGACATCTACGATAAGCTGCAGATAAAGGAATTCTTCACCAGTCAACATCACAGAATACATTTTTGCATACTCATTTAGTTTTGATATTCCAATATCAAAACTCGATTTTGTAAATACGGATCTTGCAAGTCTTAGCAAAGACAAAGAGAGCTCTATAGATTTCAGCTTAAAGCTCTTCAACGAAATATCGCTTGAAAATTTAGTTTCAAAGAACGCTCGAAAATGAAAAAGCCATTTTCAGACCTCGTTTTTCTGTTCTTTTTATGTGCACCTTATCTGTGAAACCGTGTAAAGTATTAGTGCAGCTGTGATGACTAACTATCTAAAGCTCTAAAACCCTTGCTGACTTCGCTTGAGCCTCGTTTTATAGACTGATTAGCGTTGGAGGCAAGCCAAATGGAATTTATGTCCGATACAAGTGCGCATTTTGTTGTAACGACTGCAGAGCTTTTATTGAGCTTTTTTTAAAAAAAAAACTGATACTGACACTTTAGGTGTTTTTTAAATTGAAACGATTTTTTTATATTGGATCTTAATTTACAAAATATTATTGTTTATCTACATAATTATTTGATTAATGTTATATTTTTTTATTATAGACAATTTTATGGGGACACAGGTCCAACACGTAGAGAGTTTGATCTAAAATGGAATGAGGCAATTGCCGGGATCTCCTCACGGCTGCACTTAGGAATGTAGTTTTGGATTGTCCCGGGCGACTGCAGGACTATTGCAAACAATATGGTAAAAATTATTGCACTATGGAGATGGGTGTTAAATGGACTGGTGAACCTGGTTCGTGAAGTTTTTATTGTAATGATGATAAGCATTGATTAAACTGACCGCTCCTATCCACCGGTTGCCGCCAATGGAAAATCAGGAGAGGAGCGGTCATTTCTATCGGCGGACAAAGTTATCCTTCGTTAAAACTACTAAAGTACAAAATATACGAATAAATGTGTCCTTTCCTACAGACTAAACAATTTAATTCCTATTCGCATCGTGACGTGACTTTGTAAGCATTTACTCTATGTGCAATTTTGTTTTTATTTTAATGCATTAAGGGTGCCATACACCTGCTCGTTGTATGTGCTGTGTGGCGGGCGATTATGACATTGCCGCTCAAGACAGCTATTTTTATACACATCAAATATGTATAAGGGAGACGTTAGCGGTGGTTGTAAAGATGGAATAAACGACTAAGTCGATATAATCGCGTTTTCCCAACAATGTTGCAGTCATATAAGTAAAAATAAGAAAAAAAAATTAACAACTTTGTTAGATTTTTATTGATAGGCACCTTGCTAGGTATTTTGAAGCAAGAGTAAAGTACGTAGAGTATTTTTTATTGCACACCATATGGAAAATACATAAAAAGACATGTCTAATGCCTTTATTTTAGTTGTTTAACAGAAATATGTAGGTACCTAATATTTACCTTCATAGTAGGTTCTACAGTGTAGAACCTACTATGAAGGTAAATATTACCGGGTGTAGAATCTACACCCGGTAGTACATCTACCGGGTATATATATCTACTATTTCTTTTTGTTATAATATCTTCTATTGTTATGTGATAAAGTGCCATGCAAAATATGGTGCAACTCTAAATCTCTAAAATACCTCGTCACTAAATCCTTGTTCACTGAAAAAACAAGTTCAGACTTGGATAAGTATTGTTCAAGCTTCATATTATTCTAATCTAGACAGTAATACAACAAACATAATTTTTAACGTGGTTTAAATTATTGATTTTTCTATTTTTTTTTGTTAAAGAGAACGCATTTAACATGCCTATTTTAAAAAAAACTCCAAATTTTATCTTTAGAATATCGGTATTTGTTAACGTGATATTTACCCAAACGAAGTAAAAAGAAGCTCCTACCGGTTATGCGTCATGTTTGTTAAATTATAAACAAAATCGCTATAAACAAAAAAAAAGAAGGATCTAAATTGCGAAGTGCAGTTTCGCGGGACTCATGCTCCGCGCGACACACTTCGCAAAGACGACGAGCGACGTCCACACTTTCATGCCAAACCTGTTATTTGCTACACAGCCAGTCGTGCGTGTGTGCGCGGCCTTTGTCGTTCCTAAATCAAATTGCACTCGAACGTTTAAAACTAATACATTTGAATAAGTCAAGAAACCGATTAAGGACCATTCGGTGGTATTCGCGTTAGACCAGAATATAAAGATTCGTTCCGTATTCAAATACTTTCTAACTGTTAAACAACATAAATATTATTTAAGCGTATCAACATATTTATTATGTATCGACAAACCATGACTAAACTAATAAAATTGTTCGTGAGAACCCATCATTTTTTAATTGCTGATTGATAGTAATTTGATCAAAAAAGTTTACACTCTGATGTCATACGAAAATTGAGTGGGGAGTCCTTTTGATGTTTTGACTAATCGTCGATTACACACATTTAACTTTTTAACTATTCACGTAAAAAATAATAGGCGAGTTTTTACTCATTTATGAAAATACCTTTAATGAAAAGAGTTGTTCAAATCTACATTAATTAACACAATAGGTACACTAGTTTTCATTGTCCTAGTTATGACTTTGTATTGTAATAACGGCATTATATTACAAAAGAAAAGTTCAGCTTCCTTTACAGATGGAACAATGGAATATTCAATTAAAACCTCTTTTTATTACGGCTATATGAAAGAGACCTTTACTTTGAATATCACTGGCTGAAAAAAAGAGAATTCTTATTTTATTTTGTCTTTGCCGCGCTTCATTTGCGCCATAGATTACAGAACGCAATTATAACGGCCTGGCTACACGGATCCAATAAATGTCTGATCATTCCGGCGTGTGTATTCGCGGTATTTACATAAATGCCAGCTACGCTAAATGATTTTATCTAGCCGCGACATGGTTCTCTAAATGCTGCGCATTGCTGACGCCCCGCCACTACCAATGATCCCGGGCTCATATAGACGTTTTTACCTCGCGCTTCGATGTTAACAAGGCTATAGATTAGCTTATCGTGAACGTGATATTACGAAGGGAGTGTGGATGATATTGGGATGTTAATAATGTCGTTGCGGCTAAATATAGATGTACGAAGTTGTGATATTTAATGGCTGTTTTGCTCAAAGATATGATATGTAGAAATCTTGAAAAATAGATCGTAAAGAGAAAACCTTACTAAAACAATTTAATTTAAAATAAAAGTAAAATAATGTATCGTTTTATTTCGTCATATTTATATAAAAAAAGTCATTACTGTCAGACCAAGACCATATATCATTCAAGCCGGGAAAGGTCTCCTTGATTACCAAATTTTCGTTCGTTCTAGATTTAATGTCCACGAGAGGACAGAATAAAATACAATTGTACAGTGAGTAATTTTTAAATTAACGTTTTCACCGAGCTCTTTGTATTTGCCACTCGACCGAAATTTAGGACTATACACAAAAGAATTACCCAAATGAAAATTTATTCAATGAAATTGGTTCGGTGTCTAAAGATTAGACAAAGAATAACAAAAAAAAAAAGATAAACATCTCCGTACTTCGACGATGGGATACGGATCAAAAGGTCAACTTTTAACAAAAATGTTCAAAGAATTTTAATAATTTATAAAATATTATTTATTTTCTACCGCCTTCGTGGCTCGTTGATAAAAAAGTAGTCTATATCCTTCCCCAGGCTTCAGACTATCTACATCAAATTTAATCATTAATTAAGTTCACATTAATTACATTTAAAATTCACTAATGATTCGAAAGACAAGTGGTGCCAGTAATTGTTGTTTTTCTCGGGAACAGTAGGTACTTTTTTTGGGGACGAAAAGTATCCTATGTCCGTTTCTATATGACAACGTATATGCAAAATTTCAGGACAATTGGTTTAGTAGTTTAGGCGTGAAAAGCAAGCAAACAAACAAACTTATCTTCACATTTATAATATTAGTAAGATACCTATTATTGGAAAATGGAATTGGAGGGACGATAATATGAATTCGCATAAAAAAAGTTGCAAAAAGGTATGTCAATAGCCCTATCCCTAGTACATAGGCGTATTTATTGAGTCATTCGTCTACACTTGCGACTTAAGCGACGCAGGGACGCCTCGCACCTGACCTAACGTTTCTACATTTTTTCCACATTTTTATCTATTGAGTGTGACAGCAGGCCTCTCGAGCTTACCTCGGCGGTTACATGTGGATTACTTAAAGTAATCCATTCGATCTACTAAGAAAATACCTCAAGAAATGTTTTCGGCCTACTTACACTATACATTGCTTGTTTTCTTCACAAATTTTGGTGACACCAGCCCTTTTATTGTTGAAATGGCGTAATGGATAAAAAACTGAAGGGTGCAACTTAGTGAGTTGTGTGTTATAGTACGCTCCGAACATGAAATCACTAAGTCGGGTGTTTTATGTTACTTCAGAGGTAAATTGACAAAGGCTTTTCTAAACCTTTTCGTGGAAAAGTACGGCTTTAGGTGAAGACAGTAATTTTAATTAGTTTTAAAGCATAGCCACAGTAAAATAATACCTATACTGTGGCATAGCCTACGTATTTAAGTATTATAACTTTGTCAATTATGATAGGTAATGATCAAGAAATGGTAGTTGTGTCATACATTGTGTTTTACAAGGGCGGTAAGTACACAATTACAGAGATAATGACTTGACGTTAATACATCATACTTGCAAGAAAATATACAACAAAACAATGTGCAATAATGTATGTAAATAAAATTCAACAATGGCGGGTTAGTACCTACCACGCATTACCGCCCGCTTTTCCTATATGTAATCGCAAAGTAATATCAGTATTTACGAGAAAGTATGATAAAAAAGTATAATATAATTTGTCCCTATTATGTTTAATAAAATTACTGAAGTTGGAAACTGTTAGATAGGTGCTTTTAGGTATAGAGCATAAGGTTAATGCTCATTGTTCTCACATAACAGGTTTCTTAAGATGGTAATTTGACATAAAATAAGCTTATTATAAAAATCATCCCCGACGCGTTACAGATAAGACTGAGATTTTGACATAAAGAACAATCTAAATACGAAGTTTTGCGCAAAATCTCTTAAGATCAGCAATTGCCTAAGTTTAAAGAATTCACAACAATTTATGTTGTACTTCTACATCTACATAAAATTAAACTTAGAGTTTACAACACAAGAAAAAAAACTTTAATATACCAGGAAACGTAATTACAAAAGTCATTGGTACGTCAACTGCGAGCCAGTACGGCCAAGCTTAAAGCAACTAAGCTCAGAACTAAGCTTAACATTTTACGTTGCAATCTCAACTAATTGAATTTGAGTAGACGACTCACACAATCACCGCTGAGCGAGGTGCACGCCACATAAAGATGTTTTATTATGCACGTGTGTGACAAGTGCAGCGAACGAACGTTGGAAGGGTTAGAGCAGGGAAGCAGAAGCATAGCGAGAACGAAGCGGGTTAAAGCTGGCGGGTTAAGGTGGTTGCACACACTGGGGCAGTATTTTGTAGTTTTCGTAATTATTGTTAAAGTCCTAAGTAGCTGACTCTCCAAAGGGCTCATCGGATGAGAGATAAAGCCAAAGCTAAAGCCCTAGAGCTCTTGAACTACAAACTGAATTCCAGGATTGGGACTTTTACTGCAAAAATTACAAATTTCTAAGTATATCAGTTAAAAAACATTTTGAACTAGATTTAGAGAATTAGAACATACATGATACAATGAGTTGATAGGTGTTCGTGTTCAAGAGTAACCTCTGATAAGAAAAAATCCTGAATTTCATCTTGAATGTTACCTAAAGCCTTGGAAACAGGCCCACACATTTTATGAAAGAATACTCATATATTATGAAAAGATCTAAGACAAACTGAAACACATAAGCCTATATCGAAATATTAATGTTATAATAATACTGAGATTCTTCTTTGAGGTTTCAAGACTAAGTCTGCGATGCGAAATAGTAAAGCCAGAGATTTGTGGCAAGGACTTGTAAGTTGTGACGTAGTCTCATTACAAACAATATTACAAGATTTTGGGACGTGGATCATTGGGCGAAATGCACAACTATTCAATACTAGGTACTTAATTTTTGGGTTGGTAGACCTACATAGAATTCGTCGGTTGTGGTGCACGTGGGTGAAGGCACCTGGCATGGTCCAATGCGACTTTTTCAATATCAGATATACTTTCTAGTCAATCTAAGATACCACTGACTAACGGTGAAGGAAAACATCTTGAGGAAACCTTGACTTAATAGTCTGAAATCGCCAACATACAGTGACCTAGCGTGGTGATTAATGTTTGAACCTTCTCTGTATAAAAAGAGACTTTCGCCCTGCAGTGGATTGGTATTATTAAGAGACTCATAGACATTTTAAAATAGAAAGCATAACGATTATTTCGTTTCTCTCAAAGAGAAAAATTATTCAACTTTTCTTACGAGAATTTACATTTCATCTAAAGGAATAAATTGGTAATGTTTTTTATCCTAAGTAGTTTCTAGTTTCCAGGAATCTTTGCAATTATCGAGCATTATGCGGAATTATTTTCAAAGCTGTGGACAATGTGGACTCTGATTTTTGTTGTTGAATGTTAAATATCTATAGGTACCTTATATATTGACTATATATTTACGTTATCCGTCGCCTCTTTTGGGGTCTTGCTGAGCTTGCATTTAAGCTGAGTTGGAAAGAAGAGATGAAATTGAATTGCGAAGTCCGAAAATAAAGCAAATACCGAAGTTGAGTATGCAATCCAATTTGGATGGATTGAATGGATTTGGTCTAAACAACAAACACTCTCATAATCAAAATTCCAAAGTGATTTCGAAAAGTTTATAATTCTCCGCTCCGCTATGACTACTATGACCTCTACCCTGCATGCGCGGGCGCACTGGAGACAACAATGGCGGGAGTCGGGAGGTCGCGACACACCGTCACGCGGCCCCGCTCATGTTTGCTCGACAAACCCGCCGCTCGCTCCCTGCTCAAACACCGCCTAGAAGCTGTTTCACATACTACTTCATTTTTTTAGGCCTCGTGATACACGGGTGGTGATCTGGTATAGACAATAGAAATTAATCATAATAAATAAGTTCTAAAATGGACCGTTGACGTTCTTAATCAGAACTACACTGTTCATTTAGGAAATACAGAATAATAAACATTTCTAAACTGGAGTAACAGAAAGACAAATTTAGTTCTCATAACACATACCTAGTACAAATTCTGCAACCATCCAATTCGCAATGAATGTATATGTGGTTAATGATTAGACTATTATTTCAGAGTATGCTGTATAAAGAGTATTTTCCCATAATAAAATAAAATACAAACTATAATTTACCTTATTAAAAAGAAAAGCCGCATTACTAAAAACATCGACAATAGCACTTATCCACTCCGATGCATGCACCTCGGTGGCTGGCCTGTCGCCGCCGTAACCATCAGCGCGCTACCAAAACAGCGTTGTGTGTGGCCGCACTTCACACTTGTCTAGATGGGCGGTTGAACAAATGTCCCAGGAGGCTTTTAAGCTGTTCCCATTAATTGTACATGCCACTTCTCGCCTCAAGGTCCACACAATCCCAATACGGAACCTAATTTAAAATAAAATTGCAAAGCTAATAAACAAATAGGATGCTTTCTTTGTGTTGCAGAAATGTACCACATAAAAAGAGCGTTTTTGCGAAACTAAAGTTAGGTACATGATTACCTATGTCTTAAAGAAACTGTAGTGGCTGTTAACTCCATCCCTTTGTATAATATTAAAAAATCTTTTAATTGAATTTTTAAAAGATATACCGATTATTTTAATTTCTGAACTATTTCAAACCAATTTGTAAGAAATCATAATTACTTAGTTTTGTAATGTAAATAAGGCTTCACAAAGCACTACCAACGTGCTGTTAGTAGCAAGGTAGCGCTGAAAAGGCTTTGTTATGATAGGTGTACTGTCGCGTCACGGTTATTGTATGGTCGTATCTATCAGGAAGTAACACGACATTCCCGACGTGCACAAAAGCGACTAGCGCGCCTGCGCCGCTAACTTGATACCTATCTGTTGAAAAGAAAAATCGTTCTTTCACCAGATAATATCACAGAATCAATATTAGAAAACCATCAGGCTTAATATAAGAGCTCGATTGTTATCAAGTCCAGACGACTGTAATGAACTTGGGATGGGTTTCGTCTTTTTTACCTTTCTGCGCGACGACGCGCGACGTCGTCGAATCTTGACCGTATCAATCATAATTGGCCGCTTTTTGCGATTTCGAGAATCGCAGTGCTGCGTGCACGCATGGTGATGGCGGGGGAGGCGCGCGGCTCGCGGGGGGGTGTCACTGTGCAAATGCACTCGTAAACCTGGCCCGAGGTCAACGCACCCCCTCTCCGCGCGGCCAGCCCCGCCCCGCGCACCCCTGGGCCTATAAAACGTTTACCGCTACAATATATTTATTTTATTATAGACGTAGCAGGTCTACGGCTACGGGTGGGTCGCACCGCCACCGCGCCGCGCCGCGCCGTGCGCCGTGTAAACCGCATCATGCACTTTTCTCTGTTCTGCTCGTGTTGTAGTAATTGGCAAACGAATACATCTCGCCGACCGCCTTTTGTCATATAATATTATTATCCTTTTTGTCTTCACTTAAGTTCATATAAGCTATTTATTTATAGGTACAATGCAAAAATGAATATTTATAATGCTAATCTAAGATCTAATGGTATGTTTTACAACAAGCTTGAACATAACCGCGTTAGGCATAGGTACCAGCGCGTTGATACGTTCTCAGAGAATGTAGAGTCGTGCCAGCCAGGGTGTTATGTGAAAATGATCACTTAATCGCTGTAACATGAGTAAAAACACTATTTGAAGCGCTTGATGCGATTAAGCGTCAATTTGTGCTAAGGATTACGTCGTTCAACCAGTTACACGTAATTGCTGTCGTGGCTGATGCCATTTGTAATTTGGATCGATGGCTAAAGTGATGTCAATTAGTAGATCTTTTACTTAATTACGTAACTACATTAAAATTGAAGCGAAAACGAACTGCTTTTCAGTTATTTCTGTCGCACATAATTGTCTGCTCTGTAATATAATTGTATGCATTTACAATGTCCAATAACAATAAAAAGCTGATACCTATGAGCCGCACCGTAATGGTTTCATAATTATTTATGAAAACAGAAATAGGTAATTAGTTATTTGAATATAAGCCGAAAAGATTTAAGTTTTTTAGCGTTGACGTAATTCTGTTATGAATATTCATGAATTTGAATACATATTCTTATCTGGCTGGAGATATTAATGACGATATTTTTACTATTGTGAAATACTTTTCAATTTAAAATGTATTTATTAAAAATTATGGCGACATTAAAATTTGTGCGAACATAACGTTCTAAGGTTTATTATAATAACTCATTTATCTACCTCAGGATTTGGCAAAAACCTTTTTTATTATTAAAATGTATTACAAAAGTAATATTCCTGTAAAATGTGACAAACTGGAACTGTGATTGTCTTGTACTATCTGGATTTTATCAAGATTTTATTTTACTGACTCCCCCATGAAGGAAAAATTTGATACGTCTTCTAAGAACTCCTCTAAATCAACTGTCAAAAACTTTTATGACAGTTAGGACAGCTTGACGTTTTCTATGAGGTACGGAGCAAGTGATAATCAATTTATATACTTACCTACTTTTTTTTATTCTTTTTATTTTACAAGTAACAATGAAATGAATCTGTTAGTAAAAATATCGTAATAACTGTGTTAGTATTTCTGTTCTTTTCTTAACCTAGATGCATAACGATAGTCGCGAATCCCTGCTACAAGCTCAGTACCAGTAGTCTTAATACGAAGACAAACGTGTCTTAAACCCATGGAGGAAAATTTTTGCCTCTAACCCATGTCATGGTGGCGCATTGGTTACGGACCCGCTTTGTAACAACGAGGGTGTAAGTTCGAACTTAACATGTTGCAATGTTCCTTTTTCTGCAATTTGACTTTTTCGTTTAATCGAAGACACCACTGACGAACGGTAAAGGAAAATATTATAAGAGGAAACTTTGATGGTCTTGATGGTCTGAGCTCGCTAACAAGCAGTGAGCTAGCGTGGTGATTAATTTTTTAAATTTTATATCTTTATGTTCAAGCTACAAGGCTCAGAGATAAATACCTTAACCTAAACATACGTATACAAATGCTCGATGCTCGATTAATTGATCTACTACTGCCATGCTCGATTTATGCTCGATCCTTCTCTGTAAGAGGAGAGGCCTTGCAGTGGGACAGTTACAGGCTGGCTGGGTTACTTATTCTTATCTGGTGTTCGAATATGAGTCTTCTAACTTTTCAGTCAAGGGACATACCATACCAGTCGACAAATGCAGTTTATTTTGAATATTATAGTACCCTCACTTACTTCTTCAATGTCACCCAAGTATGTCAATAACTGTCAAAAGTACAAGCATTCTAAAAGCTTTCGTTTTTGTATCAATAAGCCGCCTAATCGAGCTGAAGTAATCGCTTCACAATGAATTTAAGGAGGGACAAAGTTGTTGACTTTAATTTGATACAATTTTGAAGAGGGTGCTAAATCAAGCGCTTTTTTTCTAATGTCCGTTTTACACGTTGCTTGGTGACAAGCACGATTGGTAACTTAAGCTGATGCCGGAGGTGTTTGACTATCTTTGGCTGCTATTCTACATAATTAATTATTACTACTAGAAACTACTAGAAATTAGTACTACTGATAAGTAGAGGTACACCTCTACTTATCAGTAGTACTAATCATTAGTAATCATAGTGTACATTGGGACTTATGATGTGGCCCGCACTGCAAGATTTATTTATCCATGTGGTTTCTCTTAGTTTAGCTCATAAGGCGCCCTATGGGAGTTACCATGGAGTTTCTTGCCAGATTCTTCTCCAAGAAGGGTAGGCTGCCCTTGGAACTAGCAACTAGAGTCACTCTTACAACAAACAATATTAGAATTATGACAATTCATAAGTGCCTAATGGTCTACATGAATAAAAATATTTTGTTTTTTATTTGACCCAGACTACGTTGAACTACAAGTCCACGCACGAAAAATATCCCATCACAAACGATGGGCAAACGGTCGGTGGGCACTCGCTTCGCGCAGCCACCACGCCATACGTTTATAGGTACCAGTATTAACTACTAAACACCCCACCTAACGTCAACGCTGTATCGATGTGTGTGTAATGAAGATGCATTTATGACATCGCTTTACAAGGAACTATTATATTACTCTAAGCCAGCCTGATTATCCCGACTTCAACTAAGATCCACAAGGCCTCCAGGCTTTAGCTAACGTAAAGCAAGCTTCAGTCTGTGACGTAATGTTTGGATGAATTTAGTTGAATATTTGAACATTGAACATTGAAAATATTTTAGTTAATTGAAGTATAAGATTTTTAGATTAATTACAGGATATAGTTGGGAAAATGTGCTGCATTTTGCGTTTTGTGCATGCTCAGTGCGTATTGGTGAAGGCTAATTTGTGACCAACCGCTGTTGAAATTAAAACTCCTATAAAGTCTCCAACACGCCTTACACAGCTCATGAAGTCATAAGTGGTAACAGGAGTCCACTGTATAACGTGCCTTAGAAATATACGCAGACGATGGTTTTGTAAACGAAAATGTCACAAATGGTAACCCACCCACGAATTGAAGCGCACGTTCCACAAAGCTACGTAGTACCTCGGTCTGTAAAAAGATTTTACTTTTTAAGAATAATGGGTTTGAAACTGTTTGAATTTGAAATGTAGTATATATTCTATTTTTGTTTTAAGCCGGCCAGTATTAATCCATTAGACTATACGAGTAATCTCTTTCAGGCCCGCACTCACCCTTTGTGACGCATGAGCTTTGCTTTTACAATATTTTTTATGTTTACGTGTTTTTTATGTTTTTTCAGTGTATTCCAGTGAATATAATAATAATATATTGTTTCTTCTTTGAGGTCGACATTTAGAAATGAACTTATCTACTGATAACAGGGTTATGGGATAATGTTCACATAAGAATTGTAACTTGTAAGATATGACATCTACCATCATATAATCCAATATAGGTTTGGTTGCAAATTAAGTGTGTAGTAGCAGATGATGAGTAACCATTTTCAATATATTTATATTATTCTTAGTATGATACATTAACCGCTTATAACTAGATGGGCCGTATGCTTCTTTGCCATCTTAGAAGTATAAAAAAAACTACAAAGTGAGAAGAGTTAGTATATTTGAAATCGCAAATCTCGGGAAATGCCATATTATGCCAGTCCAATTTAAAAAATATTCGTTTGATGTGTCCTTCTTAGTAAAGAAAGTAGAAAAGGATTAACTTAAGTATATAAATTTGCTGCTAGAACCAGCTAGGACTAAAGGAAAATTGAGGAAAATATAGAGCAGTCCAAGCTTCGGGTGGAAGTTTGTTATAAAACCATTACATGTAGGTATATTAAATACGTTTTATTATATTTCTTTTTATATCGCGGCATCCTAATTAAAATCATTTTTTATTCAGCCAAGTTGTGGTCTCAAGACACGTTCGTACTATGAAATTCTTATGTGTAAATGAAAACAAAGTTGTTCTGAAGTTTGCTATTAAATATTAACCGTCACTAGAGTGTATTGTTCTGTCTTTGTTTTAGTTATACAGCTTTTATTAAGCTGTATCTTTGGTTGTAAACTGTAAAATATGACAGGCTGGGAACAAAATAATAAAAAAAAAATACAAAAACATTATGATGAATGTTAATCTCTTCCTTTTTTAAAAACCGACTGAGATCAAAACCAACTCACAATAATGCAGAATTGTAAAACTGTGACCAATATTACACAAAATTTTCAAATAAGGAAGACACTTTTCGTTTCCTTTTTGTTCCTTTGTATAACGAGAAGCTGATAACTGGATTTTTACGTTCCATCCTCAAATGGAACGGCAATGGAATTTTGATTACACATCACCGCGCCTTTTCACAAAGTTTTGCTTGTTGTATCAATTTTTCTATGGAAACAAGGTGAGAATTTTACTGTAGCTACGTGCAATGACTGTTTGTATGTCAGAGAAAGTTTGCAGGCGACGATACTTTTTCAATTGCTGAGCGAGTATACCTATGCAAAATGTAGAGCTATGTTAAGAACCTATCCTAATAGTGGGCCGACACGGGCTAATGATGATGATGATGCTGATTAGTACGTTTATTTACATAAAATTTCCGATATTAGGTACTAAGAAGATTGAACAAAATACTAATAATATTTAAAAAACATGAAAATTTTGAGAAATTCATAAAAAATAATTTAGCTATAACCCTCTACAGATTACGTACAAGATTCAACATTGTAGATTTCAACTCATAATTTGTTTGTGTATATTCCTGTCTCAACATTAAAAATAATTGTACAGCCAGGTCAAAGAGTAGTTGAAATAATAAAATGGTGGTATTGTTTGTCGCCAGTACGTTCGCCCCGACACGCGTAGCTGCGTTCCGTGCGACCGAGGGTGGCTCGACCGAACTAACAATAGAAATTGCTTCAAACACTTCGACTAACGCGCTATAGCTTAGAAAATATGCATTCCTGGTACTTTTATTGGAAATTTCCTATATTGTAGGAGCATTAACATCTCGCCTGTGTTTCTCACGTATAAGCAGTGCAGACGGGAATAAATAAAACGTAATAGGTACTTATAGGTACCTCCCTGTCTCTATCCTTTTGTAGCAGTATAAACGAGACACGTATTCTCACTGAAACTGTCAGTATTTACGTAGTTTGAAAACTCGTACCTACTAAATGTTTATTCCCGTCACTGCACTGCTTGAACGTGAGAAACAGACGAGATGTTAATGCTCCTACAAATGCTCCTAACTTAATGGCATGTTTACCTTCATAATCGCCTTGATAGTGATGCCAATTCTGAAGCAGCAAAATAAAATAAAGTACTTCCATCCTTTACCAACAATATTCGGGAAAGAGATTACTTGGATCTTCTTGTAAGTGTACGTATGTGTTTTAGTTCCCGCACCAGAACACCATTAATATTGTCGCGACTCCGTAGCGTCTCAACTTGAGATCCGCCTAAGAACATCGAATGCGATCAGGGAATGTTATTGGCTTGTCAACACGCCCGCATTCAGAACAGAAGGCCAAAACATGTCGGTGCATTGTTTCCCCTTTAATTCTAGTAGCGTTTTACCAAAGACTACTGGCTGAAAAAATGGCTTTAATCATAAGGCTTAATTGCTCAAATGATACAATGATTACTGTTTTTCGAAGAATAAACAGCTTGAATATAGCCTCAACCTGCTTATTCTGCGAAAAACAATCTTTAAAACAACTTTCGTATTCGTAATTCGTGAAAACTATAATATTTTAAAAACTAACCAAAAATAAATGCATAATAATATCTAGATACGCCGACCTGTTTGCAGAGTGTATATAATAACCGGGCACTACTACTGTTTTGCCCGATGTCAATCCGGGAATCGATCCTAGGACCTCACGCTCAACAGTAGAGCAGCATGCATAAATACACTAGGATTTGATGTGTATTAAGATCTACCGCTGATTTCATATAATCTTAAGTAAGTAGGTAAGTAAGTACACCTCAAGCCGACTAAGCTGCTTTACCTCCGGTGTCAAAACGCCATTTATGGCATTAGAGCACCCATAGACAGACAATCTACTTAGTAAGTTGTCAGGCGACTAGGCAATGAGAACTAATACATACGCGGGGCCTAGACGGAACTGCACTAGTGCCACGAAGCGAGCAGGTACGACGAGGGTTTTTTTTACTAAACCGCACACAAATTGGTGCGTCAGTCAGTATGTAGCAAATATTGAGAGCCAGTTGTTCCTAAATTCTAATCTCTGGTGTTTAGAATTTAAACCGCCCGCCAAACTCAAATTCTGCAATTCAAATTCTGCTCATAATCGGCTTATTCCATTCAACAAAAATGAAAACTTTTTCCATTATTAGGTAGATATGCTATTTTCATACATTTCTATTTCTACATATTCGGAATTCTTTCAGACCATTTTTCAAGGGTGTTTATGAATTTTTCTATGTAGAAGGTATGCGGTACAAATTCGAGTAAATTATATTAGTAATTAGGTCATTACTGAATAATAATAAATTCTAATCAGATTCCTAAAATTTCCAAATGGAAATATACCAAAAGAAATGGGAGATTCCACATCAATATAGATGTAATAACTCTGAATCTATTTATCGGGTGCCCGTCGTCAGTACGATTAGTGATTCGCAACACGTAATCAATTTCCTCCTCTGTTGGTCCATTTGCTGAGGACCGAGTGACGAGAACACTACTCGAACGTTTACATACGACCCTCAGAATCAAAGCCAAGAAGTTCCTAATCAAATAGGTCATCAGAAGATCAGTATCTTATCTATCTCTTGGTTTTTTTATTAATTATCTGTAGTGAATCTCTAGAGATAAACATTCTATAATAATTAACAGGCCTATAACTGTGCCCCTTCAAGGCCTCTTCTCATACAGAGAAGGATCGAGCATTAATCACCACGCTAGCCCACTGCGTGTTGGCGATTTTAGACTATTAGTCCAGGTTTCCTCATCATATCAGTTGTGTCTTACATTAACTAAGAAAGCACATATTATTATTATTATTATTACTAGCCCAAACTGTCCCACTGCTGGGCAAAGGCCTCCCTACACTCATTCCACTTTTCTCGATCAAGCGCAATGCACGTCCAGTCCAGCAAAGCACATATGAAAGTGAAAAATCACCGTAGGTACATCCCAGGTTTGAATCCTCACCCATGCTTGTAAAACGAGTCCGGAACCAGTGTGCCACCACGACATTTTATAGGAAGAAAAAAACAATTACGAGTAGAATTTGTATCTGCGACCTTCTAGAAGGCATTTTAGATTTTCGTTGCAATAGAAATCTGACAAACCATAGGTATCAGTCGCAAGATCTTATTTAAAAAATTTCATTCATCAGGGGAAACTCAACTTCCCACGCCAGACTTCATGATCAGCAACTTGGCGTTGGCCACAATGAATTCAAAAGACACGTGGCGCCATCTATTATGATAAGAACGTTATTGTTGTTTTCCTCGGGAACAGTACTTTTCTCGGGATGAAAAGTACCCTATGTCCGTTTCTGTATACCTGACAACGTATATACAAAATTTCTGGATAATCAACAAACAAACTTACTCTCGCATACCTATTAGTTAGGATTCATCATCATCATCATTTCAGCCATAAGACGTCCACTGCTGAACATAGGCCTCCCCCAATTACTTCCAGATTGGCCGGTTGGAAGCAACCTGCATCCAGCAGCTTCCTGCGACCTTGCTTACTATAAGAAAATAGTTCGAAATTTTGTTGAAAGAAAAAATCGTTAACACGGCCGGGATTACGAATAAGCTTCGTGGCGTTATCCAGTAAGTCGCGAGTTCAAATCCCGCTCCTAATCGATTTTTTCTTTCCACAAAATCCCAAGGATTTGTTTGAAGACAGTCAGAAATCGGAAAGATTGGTACCTATTAGATTTAACAAATTTCTATCATCAATATTTAGGGTAGTTTCCCGATATTTTTCCCAATATTTTCCTTGGTCGAGCTAATGATTGATGCTTTAGAAGAAAATCTATGGAGAAATGAGATAGTGACAAGATTTAGCGCTTTGGGTTACGCTTACGGTTACGCTGGCCCTTCAGTTCCCGTCACATGTAAGTGTAACAGGTAACGGTTAGCTGATTGTACTTTTCGGGAATTAAAAACCAAATAGGTCAAAATCGTAAAATCGGATTAATGGACACAATAAGTAATAAATTAAAGTTTCAATCAATGTAATAGCAATCTGACATAGTCATTATCACTACATATTAAGTAGGTAGTGGTGAATGTGCACTTCAGATCCGTTTTTACCAAGCGATGTTTATTTTCTTCTAAAAGTATAATATAAATCAATTTAAAAACAACCCAGTCACAAAAAACCTTTAATAGGTAAGGTGAACCGGGGCTTTTGTGACTATGGGGAGTATGCGACTAATCGATTTTTCTATTAAACTAACAGTTATTGATGAGCATGCCATCTATTGCTGAACAGGGAATTTAGTATTTTCCCAAATAATAACAAGTGTCGCTAGTACCTGTGAAACTGTTTGATCTACAGCGTTTTTTCTGATAGTCGCCATTTTGAATTAAAGTAAGTTGACATCCCGCGCACAAGTTTTTGGCCAAAAAAATAGATAAAGTAGTTTTTGTGCAGTTTTGGAAGAAGGAAAGAAGAAACGTGAATCGGAAGTTTCTTTTACTATACTATTTATAATCCTATGTCGTATATTTCGTATGATATTCTTATAGTTACTTTCGCCTCATTTTTCCGTATTGAGGGGTGTTTGTAACTATTTTGAAATATTTGTGGTAGTTGCATTAGCCCATTTGTATTTATATGGAAAATGTAAATCGCTAGTGATGTTCAGAATCGATAATAATAATGTGTTGATAGAAAAGCATGTCGATATTTTATCATTAAAATTAAGTATTTTGATGGAGGCAGCCAATACATAAGATGCAATTTAAAGTACTTAAGTGCTATTTAAAGTAGTTGTAAATAAGTGCCACTAATTTAGTCCAAAGTTATGTTGGTTCACAAGTTTTTAGTTAGTTTAATACAGACTTTTATATTTTTTGAATAGTTTTTAGTTAAGTTTTTAATATTATTTAAAAATATATAAAAAATGTGCTAAGTATGTTTTATTTTTTATGCTCATCACAACCGGTTCATCAGGCACATAGGAAAAGTTATCGATGAATTCAGTCCCAACACTAACACTAAGAGGCGTAGTTGCATTCACCCCAAAAAAAACTAAATGCATTTTTTTAGGTTATAGAACTGTGTTTTAGAACTTTTCGAAATCATTTATGCGTAAATAATTGTTCAAAGTAAGTGCTATGCAAATATAAGCTATAAACCAATAAGAGCAAACAAGTTATACTATAAAGTCACATTCACCCCAAAATGAGGCGAATGTAACTTTTTCGTTTTTACAATGATTATATTAATTATTTTATTCTTAGTTTACAATTATTCAACGTTATTTTAAAGTGATAACATTCTTAGATATATGCTCAACCATGTGAGATTATTAGAATGTCAATTTAGACTAAGTGGACGGTTATGGCAAAAGATAAAGTTTAAATTTCAAAATTGATAGTCACAATAGCCTCGGTTCACCTTACCTATTTGTTTTTAGCTAAGAACACTATCGCAAATCACCTTTTAAATAAAATAAAACTAAATTGAAATCGGTTCATCAGTTTAGGAGCTACTATGCCACCTGCAGATGTTTCTATGCCATAGACACAGATTTATAAACTACACCCCTCCTTTTTCGTAGGAGGCAAGCGACGGTGTTTGTCGCTGAAAATTAATTTTTGCTTACGTTAACTTGAACACGCTCTCTCTATTAGCTTAATGAAATTGTATCCACTTACCGGAGCTGCGGAGCTCGAAGCTTTATTAACTTTTTCTAATGCCAATTTGAAGTGTTTTGATACAATTTTGCCGGTAAGTAGATTAGCCATCCGGCGAGGCAATGCAGCCAGCATTTTGAAACGTTGCCTACAGGTAGCGGTATTTTAGATTAAGTTTATCTTAATATTTTTGTGATTTTTTTAGCACATGATAGCTTATTAAATATAATTATTTAAGAAAATTTGAAAAAACAACTGATACGGATGGGATTCGAACCCACGATCTTCGACGTACGATACGGTGGCTCAGCGGTTAGAGCGTCGACACGGTACGTCGAAGATCGTGGGTTCGAATCCCATCCGTATCAGTTGTTTAATTGATTATTTTAATTAGTTAATTAAAATTAATTAGAATATTAATTAGATTATTTCTAACTGTTTAGTTAGTTATTATTATTGTGCCCGACCTTATGCAATATTATAAAAATAAAAATTCGCATTCTTCTTCTTCTTATCGTATGGTTGATTAATAACTTGGTGTCAGAGTTTAAACCGCCCGTTGGCATGGCTTTACACACCATTGAAAAATCTTTCAGGAGTGCTGGTTTCATCACGCTGCGCGCTGTTTTCCCTCACCATTTTAGCAACTGATAATTAATTTATAATACGCACATAACTAACGAAAAGTCAGAGATGTGCGCTTTGGGATCGTTCCG
Source organism: Protodeltote pygarga (assembly GCA_936450705.2). Lineage (NCBI taxonomy): Eukaryota > Metazoa > Arthropoda > Insecta > Lepidoptera > Noctuidae > Protodeltote > Protodeltote pygarga. Next base: position 3,111,332 of record OW388249.2, on the reverse strand, counting down.
AAACCACTGACTTATCAGTTGACGGTCATACCACTAGGCTGTCAGTGCTTATTCTTCTCATTATAATAAAATATCATGAGTAAAGTACCTACATTGATTATATTTATTTATAGATCGGTTTAGACTAGAGCTTTTAGGGTTCCAGTTTAGTTAAGTTCCAGATACAGTTTACGGGTACAGTTTTCGTATATAATAAATTCATTTATCATTGGCTTGAAATATGGGTACATACATGAATATTATTACAAACATAATTATTTGGCCTATTGAGAATATTCAAATCAAATCAAAACAATTTATTCGTAACAATTTGGATAAGATCTTAAAAACTAGGAAATTATTTTGTCTATTTTATTTCAAATTACCTAAACAAGTGGGTACTTAGCTTATTGAGTTAAGTATAATAAAAAAAATAACTTTATGAATTATGACCCAACTTCCCCAGCGGCCAGCCTCCTGGGAAAAATTGTTCTTAGACTTTTCTGTACATAGATAATAACACTATTCGCGATTTTTTTCATAATGCAAGTAAGTACGTCTCATTGCTGAAAAAACTGTAACTAGAGAAATATTTTTTCGTCTTTTGGTAATTTTTTTTTATTGGAGCATTTTACAATCTTTACTGCCTATAAATAGATAGCTACATTATACGTAGTTTAGATACAAAACGATAAATGAGAACTTACTATTTTAGTTAGAGGTACCTAATTATGTCATTATTTTTTCAACGGCAAAAAATATTAACAAAAAACATTCAAAGAATCTTGTTTTTTAAGTAGGTAAGTACAGACAGATGCCTATATTTTAATTTGAATAAGTTACCAGAGGTAGATACTTACTTAATATTGGTGACTCACTAATGAGTCGTAGACAACGACTCGTTGTAGATAGGTATTATTACAACTGACTAAAATAGCTAGCTTTTAGCTATACTATATAACTATCTTTTTGGCTTCTATAAATTTAAAATTCAATCATGATTCGAAGACACGTAGCGCCATCTGTTATCATAAGAACGTTATTGTTGTTTTTCTTTGGAACAGTAGGTAGGTATGTCTGTTTCTGAACACCTGACTACGTATAAAATTTCAGGCGGATCGGTTTAGTGGTTTAGGCGTGAAAAGGTTACAAATAAACTTACTTTCGCATTTATAATATTAATAGTTAGGATTAGGGTTAGGTAATGATTATTAGGATTAAGATGGTTTGAGCGTGAAAAGTTTACAAACAGACTAACTTACTATCGCATTGTAATAATATTAGTTAGAACTAGGTAGGAAACTTTATTGACACAGAATGAACGTAGTTTAGAGAGTAGATAGTTTCCTACTGGTTCTGTTTCTGTAAACACCAATGCAAATGCTACCAACCAACATAACTTTCCAGATGATGGCACACACTGCTGCACTGGTCTGAAAATAAATAAAAGTGGACTTAATTTTTTTTTCTCTTTTTACTTCGATTTCTTATGGAGCTCTTCTTTGCAACACATTTTTCAGGAGCCATTTTTGTAAATTTTTTATGAAGAGGTTTTTTGTACTTACCTAAATGTTTAATTTCCATGACGACATTTTGTATTTTAATAATATGGAGCTTAAAGTACTGAATACTTACGATTTCTGAAGAATGATTTCATTTGGTGCGGTATTTAATAAGAGACACAAATGATTGGTTCTTCTTCTTTATTGTATGGTTGATGAACAACCTGGTATCAGTGTTTAAACCGCCCATAGGCCTCTGACATGGCTTAACACACCGTCGGAAAATCTCTCAGGTGTGCTGGTTTCCTCATGATGTTTTCCTTTAACGTTTCAGCAAGTCATAATTAATTTCTTATACGCTCATGAATTCGAAAATCCAGAGATGTGTTCCTCCTGGGTTTCGAACCTACGATCTATGGCTTGCCAGTCCAATGACTAGGCTATCATTTTTATTTTTCATGGATTTTGGTTTCTCTAGACAGTTAAAATTAGGATTATTTAATTGCAAATTTAAATTTATCAGAAAACCACAAGCACAACTTGGTACAGTTTTTGCCCTGCCATCTTTTATTTCAAAATGTATAAGTAGCTGGTATATAATACCGCCATCTACTGTTGTAACTAAACAATCGTTTGTAAGGTTATGTACGTTTTAGTTCCAATTTTAAGACTCAACATGAAGTTCGAGTTGGCGCTAGTAGCTCGGCAGAAACAATATTGCCAACTTTTTTAGATTCTACTAAATTAGAAGACGTTTAAAAATTTAATTCAACAATAACCATATTATTATACTTAGTCTAATGGCGATCAATATAGGTACTAATAAACTACGTGTTCTTGTTATTTAATTTCTATCACCACCAGAGCTATAAACACGACTTTTCTTCTACGTAGAATTCATATTTTCCTATCCCATATCATCTTTTTCCCATCCTGAATTCCTATTCAGCCCCGATAAAAGTATTAAAATTGTCGGCATTGTATTTATTTACTCTGTTCCTGAAAGTTAGATTTTCTAAAAACGCTCAATCACGAGGGGTACAAACTGTCTTTTCAATAAATAATAAAATATTTTTTAAACATAGCCAAATGAAATGTTCCATCATCGTGTAAAATTTTTGTATTGCTATTTTGCTTGCACGTAGGAACCCGCAGCTAAATTCACAGATTTAGGCCCAATTTCACCATTCACTTTAAATAACCGAGTTTAATTAAACTAAGTGCAGCCATACACAAATAGCAGTTTTGAAGTCAGTTAAACGCTTGAACCGAGTTTATCCCTATTGATCGCGTTTAGTGTCAGTGGTGAAATCGGCTTTTAGAGAACCGTGGCGATTGCCGGAATTCAAATAGTTTAATGTTTGTATATCTTTTATTATTTGCCTCGGCTTACAATAAGTAGGTACACACAACAGTACAGGTATACATCAAAACTATATTATGAGTTTAGAATAATAACAGTAGAGCAAGAGATACAAAACAAAATATAATGGCCGTCCGCCGCTCAATCAGTCAGTCTGCATAGCGCGCGGGGCGTCGTATGTTTCGGCGAGCGTCCCTGCAGGGGGCGCTCGTCGACGGCGCGTGATACTCATGAGACCGTTCGCGGGAACTTTCAAAATTAGTGTCGCGCGTCACACACTCCCCCTCCAAGTTGGTAACACGTCCCGAGTCCAACTTGGGACTTAGTTCACGAACGCGCGGTCTCCCTCTACGCCTTCTAGGCATGACAGGGACGGCTGATTCTAATGGAGAAGTTAAAAGGGTTAAGTCTGAACTATGATATTTCCCTATCACATTATTCGAGAGGTCAGAAAGAACAAAGGTTGTAGGGCTAGAGATCTGCCTAACGCGATAAGGACCGTCTCGTCTGGGCATAAACTTACGCGTAATACCTTTAGATGCGTTACTTAGATCATGAGTCTTAAGCAGAACTAAATCTCCTACACTTATCTTGGGTTCCTTCTGACGAGAACCATCTGCTACCTGTTTCCGAGTATCCTGACACTTCTCTACACGCTCCCTAATATCTGAAAGAGACGAAATGAACGTCCGCAAGTAAGGAGTGATTTGCGGGACAAAGTTTTCCTTATCCAAAATACTACGTAAATCATGGTGAACATCGAACGGAGTTCGCAACTCTCTCGCAAAAGTTAAATATGCGGGGGTCTTACCCGTGGTAGAGCACACGGCACTGTTCATCGCAAACCTGACGTTTGCCAAGTGCTTAGGCCAATCGGTGTGAGCTGTCTGTACTAGCATGGATAACTGTACCTTGAGGTCACGGTTTTTCCGCTCAGCGGGATTGGCCTCTGGGTGGTATAAGGGTATGAGCTCCTGCTTGACGCCCATCAGATGCATGCACTGCTGCATGACAGCAGACACAAATTGCGTGCCATTATCCGAGACGACGCGTCGCGGCAACCCATATCGGAGGAAGTATTCTTCCAAGAGGACACGAGAGCAAGCCTCCGCGGTAGCATCTACAAGAGGGAACAATTCTACCCACCTCGTGGCTACATCCTCTATTAGAAATATCCATCGCTCCCCCTGGTCTCCAGGTGGTAGTGGGCCAAACAAATCGATGGCTAGGACCTCGCCTCGCTGCTGGAGTACAGGGGTTTGTAGTAAACCCAAGGGTTTTTGATTTGACGGCTTATATCGTAAGCATTCAACGCACCTTTTTAAATACTCACCGACATACCTGCGCATGCCTGGAAAATAGTACCGTTCCCTTAGTCGTTGAAGAGTCCGCTCTACTCCCTGATGGCCAGCAGTGGGCGAGTCATGGAGTTCCTTTAGAATTTCATCCCTCATAGAGCTTGGCACCACTAGCTGAGCATCTTCAGCTTCAGAATCAGGGTCGTACCGGTAGAGAACACCGTGTGACAATACGTACCCTCTCTCCAACCATCGACTCAAGGTAAGTTCGTCAGGATCTTCCAGGTCCTCAATTATTTTATTTATATCCGGATCGGCTTGTTGAGCAGCTCGCAGGTCAGCTGGGCTGATAGACGGTAAGTCAATGACAACAGGACATAAACTACACTCCTCCATTACTTCATCAGAACAGGGTGGGCGGCTCAGCGTATCTGCAACTACGTTGACCTTGCCTGGTGTATACTGGTAAGTTATATTAAATGATTGGAGTTTAAGTGCCCAGCGGACTAACCTACCTGAGGGTGACTTCACGGTGAGCAACCACTTAAGCGGCTGATGGTCACTCCTGACGATCACCTGGTGTCCATCAATGTACCCTCTGTAGCGCTCTACGGCCCACACCACGGCCAAAGCCTCCCGTTCCGTGGTACTATAGTTCTTCTCCGCAGAGGTTAGTAGACGACTTGCGTACTCTATAGGACGTTCCTCAACGCCCTCACCCTGTAGGAGGACAGCACCTATTGCATAGCTACTGGCGTCCGTTCTAAGTATAAACGGTTGTGAGTAGTCAGCCTGTACCAAAATAGGGGCGGAAGTGAGGCGCTTCTTTAGCTCCTCAAAAGCATTCGCTTGCTCGGACTCCCAGACCCAAGACTGATTCTTTTTAGTCAGACGCGTTAGTGGCTCGGCGATAGCAGAGAAGCTAGGAACAAACTTCCGGAACCACGAACACGTCTGCAGGTAAGTTCTTAATTGTTTAAGATTTTGTGGTGGTTTCATCTCCAATATAGCCTGCACCTTGTCGTAATCAGGAGAGACGCCATCTTGCGTGATAACATGCCCCAGGTACTTAACCTGTTTCCTACAAAAAACACACTTATCACGATTTGCCCTTAAATTAAAAGCGCGCAGCTTATCAAACACAGCGTGCAAAGCTGCTATATGACCTGAATAGGTTTCCGTAATTAGTAATAAATCATCTTGATAGGCCAGCAGCGTGACATTGTCACCCTCGATTTGACAGAAATCGCGGTTCAAAGAAGAGCGAAGCTTATCAATCAGCCGCTGGAACGTCGAAGGCGCATTTTTGAGGCCGAAGGGCATGCGTGTAAAGCGGTAAGTGCCGAAAGGTGTTTGAAAGGCTGTCTTATCTTTATCGCTATCTCTCATGATTACTTGCCAAAATCCACTTCGCAAATCTAGCGTGGACATAAAGCAGTTGCGCTTAGTTGACTGAACTAAATCGTCTATAAGCGGCATGGGGTAGGCGTCGGTTTTAGTTACTGCATTTAATTTACGGTAATCCACGCAGAATCTTACCTTACCATCTTTCTTTGGCACGAGCACGGCGGGGGAAGTCCAGGCAGACTCGCACTCTTCAATTACACCTTCTCGGAGCATCTTTTCCAACTCAGCCCTCACAAGCTCCTTCTTTGCAGGCGTGAGCCTATATGGTGGGACCGATATCGGAGGATGGTCGCCAGTATCGATGTGATGCTCTGCATAAGGAGTTGGCTCCCCCTGCTCCGCAAAGATGTCGGCGTTCTGTTGCAATATATCACACAACCGTTGCCTGTCATCAGAACAAAGCATAACCCCTTCATCATCACGCAACAAATCAGCAGCAGAAATGTTAGTATGTGGCCTTGGACTCTCATACTCAATGTCATAAAATACTTGCTCACCCGAAAAATGCCAGGTAGACAAAGCAAAGTCAAGCACAATACCCGCTGCCACCAAGAAGTCCATTCCGAATAGAGTCTCATTATTATGTGCGTCAGGAAAAATAGTGAACTGGAGTGTTACGCACCTTTCAGAATTTATCCTTACTTCTAATGTAGTAAGCAGAACACGTCGAGTACGCGCAGATCCGTCTGCAAGTCGAACTAGCAGAGTTGCCTCCTCGCACGGGTGCTTGTGTTTCAACAGCAGTTGATAGAGTAGAGCGCCGGCGACACTGCTCTTGGCGCCTGAGTCCAACAAGGCTTTTCCCCGAACTCCTAAAATCTGAACACTTAAGGTAGGCCTTAACCTGACCTGGGGCACCGTAGAGTCACCTAGAGAATAATTTTTATCATTAACATTAACAGTTGAGAAATGTCCTAAACATTCCATGGATACCCTACTCGGTGTGGGAAAATAATGTTGATTAATAAAATTCTTATGAGGAAAATGTCCCGAGCTTTTCATAGTCACACTACAATTTTTAGTTGTGGTCACCCTATCTAGTTCAGACTTAACCCGAGACTTTATAGGTTTTACCTTATTGTGAGAGTATGAGTACCATGCGACAGAGTTACATGTTTTACAATTAGATCTAGTTATACCTTTAGCATTACACCCATAACATGTTGGTACACTAACACTATCTTGAGACTCGTTCATTTTTAATTTAAAACACACGTCACGACTGTGGCCCGGACGCCTACAGTGCGTGCAAAACTTTTTGTTGTATGAAGCACTCTCGTCGCTCTCAGCAGGTCGTATCACGGTGTCTCTCGTGGCAGGACGTGCGTCGGCGGCGGTGCTGTTGCTAGGCCGGCCGCCAGCAACGCCCGAAGAATGTCGTCCGCGGGGCTCCCGCAGCGTCGGCGTTGGCGCGATCCGTGGCGGTGGCGTAGATTTATTCAACGATGGTGTTTCGGTTGCAGTAGTAGACTGCGACGACCTGTAGCGCCGACGTTGGTAGTCGTTGCCCTCGTCAGCGGCGTCTTCAATTTGACGCGCCTTCTGTAGTAGTTCGTCGTAGGTTGTGACTTCGTCGCGGCGAAGACGCTCACGTACTCGGTGGTGGAGTAGTCCAAATAACATGTCTAACTGCACCTTTTCGTTCACGTCGCCGGCCGGGAGCCGTGCAAAGAGGGCCCGCGCCTTGGCGACAAATATCTCTGTTTTCTCTCGGCCCTGGGTCATACCGAATATCTCTAGGTAAATTCGATGCGGAGGACGCGTGTCTCCGAAGGCGCTTCGCAATGATGTCACGGCTTCGCTCCAGGTGGTGATGGTGGACTTAATGCCCTGCCACCAGACCGCTGCATCTCCTGTCAACAGCATTGACAACCCTCGTAGGGCGTTGTCGTCTCCTACGTGGGCACATTCCTTGTAGGACTCCATGGCGTCGACGAAACCGTCAAGCGAGTCGCCGGGCGCTCCGCTGAACCGCGCTGTACATTTAGCGAAGTTTCCTAGAAGGGGAGCGGGCGCGGACGCCGCGGCCGGCGAGGTCGCCGCCGCCAGCGTCGTTGACAACGACTCACGACGAGTTTCGTGTTCGAGGACACGGTCGAGTAGGCGCTCGAATGCTGCTGTTTGAGTCTGCTGTAGCGTCGCCATGATAGACGCCATGTCGTCAGCGCTAAAACTTGGCCTCGCCGTCGGTTGCGTAGAAGCAGTTTCTTCGGTATCGACAGCGTCATCAAAGTCTGATTGACGACGTGATTGACGGCGTGTACGTGTCATCGCGGGTTTCCCTGTATACACTTATTAGCACTGCACAAAGTTCACAGGCCCGCGCTTGGGCAGCCAGTTTAATGTTTGTATATCTTTTATTATTTGCCTCGGCTTACAATAAGTAGGTACACACAACAGTACAGGTATACATCAAAACTATATTATGAGTTTAGAATAATAACAGTAGAGCAAGAGATACAAAACAAAATATAATGGCCGTCCGCCGCTCAATCAGTCAGTCTGCATAGCGCGCGGGGCGTCGTATGTTTCGGCGAGCGTCCCTGCAGGGGGCGCTCGTCGACGGCGCGTGATACTCATGAGACCGTTCGCGGGAACTTTCAAAATTAGTGTCGCGCGTCACAATAGTAATTTTTTTATAATTCATGACTAGCAACACAGTTCGTATCTGTCAAAATGACGTTAGCCCATACGTTCCGAATCGTTTGTTTTGTCGTGTCAGGCAGTCAATTGTCAAATTCGTGTGTGTAATCGCGAGTGTTGAACGGCGCTGCTTTTATTTACTGTTTTAATTAAAATACGATTGTTTATTACACATTTACTAAACCGTGCGTATTGTTAGCACGTGGATAAATAATGAACATCACACTCGTTATTTAACAAAGCAAGAAATACGTGAGTTATACAATACGAACGGTTTTATCTTGCCATAATGGTGAAAGATGGACGTAAATATCGGTCGTTGTCGATCTAACTTGTCGTTTTGATGCCGACGCTATTAGAAATGTGATCTAGTGCTCCGGAAATTAAGGATTTTTTAAACCGCAGTGAGTATTGCTTGGTATTCTCTCTTTTATTACATATCGTTAATAGCTGAAGTAGCGTAATCGTTATCACCTTTCTCTTGAATGATAGGTAAATAATAGATGGGTCGAAATAAGTTGCTTAGAATGTTTGAATAAATATATCACTGTAGTGTAAAAATTAAGGAAATTAAGTAGAATATGTATTATAATATTACACCTCACAATTTGCTGGGCAGTAGCACTAAACATTAAGCATAGCCCATGTTATTAACTCGATTATTATCTATAAGAGTCTTCATAATTAGCAATCTGATTATTTAGTTCTTAATATATCTAAAACAAAGTATTTTTTTAATTATATTTTTTCATCAGAGGTAAAATGTGAATGTGCACATGATGAATATCTTGTGAATGAATTATTGTTTGTTAATGACAATAAAACCAAGGATGTGTATGTATATTGTGTAGTAACAACAATGAGGCAAGCAGGAAATTCTCACTTTCTGTTATTTATCAAATCTGGCTCAGTTGTTTTTTAGATTAACAAGTTAAAGTAAACCTAGAGATATGAAGAGCTACAGTTTTATTATTTGACGTAATTCTTATCTAGTGTGCTAAAGATAATGTTATGAAGGTTTGCGTATATTTATTCTTTATGTTTAGACTCCTAAATGGTTTATTAGTGATAATAATTATTTAATGGCAGTGAATCTGCTTAACTTTTTAAATTCAATTACACTTTATATTCAAAACTCATTTATTGATAGACATGGTTTATCTAAGTCAATATTTGAAAATAATCTAATTCATAAAAATAATTACCAATCACCAATTATAAAATAAAATTAAAGATGAAATGAATAAATAATACTTAAGTAAAACTGATTTTATCTATTTAGTCTTAAAAAAATTGAAAAAAATATATTAAGTAATAAACTAAGCTTGTTTCTTATTAAATAGTGGTTATCAGACTTTCCTGAAAACATTACACTTTTTTAATGTTTTGTTTTTTTTATTTGACCGAAAACACAACTTCCTTATTGATAAAAGTAAGATTTTTTATTTGTCTTTTTTTACAAATCTCAGATGATTTAATCTCCATCAAATCATTTTCTATGGTTTCTTAAGTCAGAATATTTAAGTTTCTATATATTAGTTTGTCTATTTAATCAAAATTCTTTAGAATCATAATACCTAATCTATACTTCTATACTAATATTATAAAGAGGTAAACTTTGTATGTATGTTAGGGTTAATCTCTGGAACTACCGATCCGATCCTAAAAATTCTTTCACCAATAAGAAGCTACTTTATCCCTGAGTGCTATAGGCTATTTTTTATTCTGAAAAAAAAAAGTTCAGTTTTCAGTAAAAAATAACATCTGTGATTCAAGTAGGAAAAAAAACAGGCAATCTGGCTGCTTTATAAACGTGTGTTTACGGGAAAATTTAATTTAACGCGAACAAAGTCGCGGGGAACAGCTAGTTATAATAATAGTGTATTGTAGATGTTTGACTCTAGCACCATTGCTCATTGAAAATTCTTTGTAGATCAAGTCCAAGTCTTAAACTACTAATCAATCAATCATTTATTTATCATTACTAGAATCTTGAATAAAATAAAATATTCTCATTGCTTTGAAGAGATATTATCCCATAATTATGTCCCATATTGTGAGAAGTAATTTTGTTGTAAAAGTTTTATTTATTTTGTTTTTTATTTCAATAAACATTGCTGGCTAGGATTGTCCTTTAAAGGTCTTTGTCCATCAAATATCTATAAAAGTATCCATAATAATACCTACTATGGGATATTATGATTTACCTATATTAAGTAAAAAAATTATAAGTACATCAAATTGAGAACCTCCTCCTGTATACTTACATTAGGGAGACCAACTGGTTAAGTAATAATTCTCTGCGTTCGTCCTACCAATAGCACAAAGTAGTGGGACAATCGGGAATAAATGGAAAAGTTATTCCTATTTGTCCCACAAATAATTTCAGTGTGACAATCAGGAATATTTTTTTAAAATATTTTATTGTATACGGGAATACACCTGGAAATTGACAGCTGAAGTATTTTTCCCTCCTTTGTTATTTGACTAAAGTTAAATGAACCTGCACTGCACAGCTATTGCAAGCAATGCTATTGTGCAACAAAATCAATCAACTTTAATGTTGTTTTGTCAAGACTGGGGTTTCCATTGAAACCCATGTTTATTATTATTCACGTCTGGCCACAAATTATTGCACAAACAATGTAACTATACCTAACATTTTATTTTTATGATAAAACCACAATAATAAATTATTTAAAGTTTAAGATTAAATTAGGAGATTAGATAAAACTTGATCTGCCTGGATATGGAATTCAATGTGATCTAAATTAATTAAAGTATTTCAAACAAATACTAAAAACTAAATACTCATGCGCTTAACAAGGGGGGGAGGTGCAGCTGCATCCCCCCCCTGGATTTGGGTTGCCTGATCTTTTTGCCGGTTAATTATAATATAGTAACTCGAAATTTCTGATTTGTCCATTTAAAACAAAATCTGGTTACGCCCATACAGATTTTTGCTTTTTAGAACAAAAAAGAATAATAAATAGGGTGGTTCTTTGCTTTGCCATCCGGACAATGCATTGCCGCCAAGTTACTATAACGTATCATGATGTTTGGTATTATAATCTATGAATAGAGGAACACATCTGGACGATACCGTCCAAGTCTGTCCTCTTAGAAGCAGGTGTGTTTCACTATAGATCACAAAACTGTTTACCATCCGGTGTTCAGGTGGGTTTGTGGTGAAACACATGCCTCTTTAATAATAAGAAAAGTTGCAATTACATTTTCTAACTTCCAAAACATATAACAGTCCTATCAACAACAACTGATGTAACTTGACAATGTATCTAACGTGATTTTGTTGACACAGGTGCACCCGCGCAGCAATGTCTGACGAGTCCAGCGTGCGAGTTGCTGTCAGGTATGTTTTAAAAATCCACATATTGAATAAGCTGGTGTCAAAGTTTGGTCATGTCTTTACACTATCAAGAACGTGTCTCAGGCATGGTTTCCTTATGATATTTTCCTTCAACATTTTAAGAAAGTTATAATACCGCTCGAGCTCTAGCCGTTTTCTAGTGGTGATCTTTCTTCATACATGTAGCAATTTATTTGTAACAGTTGAAGGTTTTTAAAACAAAATATCTACTAATCCTTTTCAGCCAGTTATGATTACTTCCAAATTCAATAATATCTGACTATGAGATTATGACATTATGACTGCCATGGAAGTATCAAGTAAGGTATGGACTACTAAACACATATCTAGTACTTCATATTGCTACTCAACCCGATCGTACAAAATCTAAATCAACTATCAATGTTTTCTCTAGATTGGTCAGACTATTCATAGCGCTTGTGATCTGTCTTTTTCTATTTTCTCGCCTGAATCATAGACAATGACGATGTGCTGAAAAAATAATTGGCTAAGATTTTAAATTACCACGTTTTTAAAACTGACTAAAACAAACATACAGACAATAAAGCGAGTTTGGCATTGTCTTGCCTTTAAGTTCAGTTCTCTAGCTCATCGGGTAGTCAGTTTTAAATTGATTGCGAATGTTGTACCGAACAGACAAACAAGTAGAAGAAAGCGAATTAATTAAAAAATGGTAAAACGATTTAGGCGAGTATACAGTAGAGCATTTTCTCGAGCATTTCCACACATGTAATGTAACATTTCAGCGTGGCGAATGTTGTATTACACAGCCTGTATTCGACGTATTAGGGTTGCCAGATGATAATTAACAAAAGGAGGGCTGATGGGTCTAAAAAAAGCGAAGATTTTCTAAAAAAACATTAACACTTTTACAATTAAACGAGTTTTTTTATAATTTATTGTATTTTAATCATACTTAGCTGAACTGCCATTTTTTTTCTTTTTTTAACAAATAAGTACCTAAGTCAATCTTTGCACTTATTCCGGCACGGCGTGCGAGCATTAACGTTTGAAACTTTTCGTTTTGAAATGTCGGGACTTCGCGCTCGTGAATTTTAACACTAATCCGGTCGTTAGTTTGTAAAATCAAATTCAAAGGTGACAAAGCGTCTCGATCGGCTCGATGTTCTGTTACAGCAAGCTCTAGTGTACACTTACCTCAAAGCTTCTTCATAACATAATGTTTTTAAAGAGATGTCTGTAACTTTTAAATAAGCCATGCAAAATTATGTCTACAATACATTTTTTCAATAGCGTAAACATTAGTTAATAGAGTTCAAAATCGCACATGCCACGTTCGAAGGAGAACGTTACACACGATTGATATTTGCACGTTAAACACTTGCAATATTGCAATTAAGAATAGAATTTATGTAAATATCTGACCCAAAGACCCAAGTTAAGTGTGAAATTTGAACTTACAAATTGTTTGTGTCATGTATACCTACTTTTGAAATGCTACTTCAAAATGTTATTTTCAATAATAAGTTGGACATATTACGTTTCATAATATGTTAATACAGACGCAGTTACATCGTTTCATTTTGTTCTAAGGAAAACTATGTTTAATGGCGCAATATGGTAGAGCCCGTACTGAGTGTGGGATGCTTACTGAAATCTTGTTGATTAAATTTCGTTTTTTTTAAAGTTGATTAACATTGCTAATATGTTAGTAATAGATAGAACAAAGATTATTCTTTATTTTATAACATTTCTACAAGCTAAATATTAATTATTAAAAAAAAAAACTGATACAACTGATATCGTATCAGTGGTTGTTTTTCGAATTTTCTTATTAAATAATAATATTTAATGAGCTAACATGTGCTATTATAACATGTAAAAAAATCACAAAAAATATTAAGCTAAATATTATTAATTTAATATTATAAAATAACTTGAAACTAAATGGTGCTCAGTGTGACGCACCCTCACTTATAACTCCCATAATTATAATATTTCATTTATCAAAATCGGTCGAACAGTTCTGTAACCTATTGTCTATGTAGGTTACTACCCGAAATGCATACAAATATGTAGTACCTACTTACATAATTCTCTTATGTATGTATCTCAGATCCATCTGCTGTCGAAACATGCATTCTTAACAGAACTTTACCTACGACATAAAATAATAATGTCCTCCTGACCGAATTTTAGTCACAGCGGCCATCTCAACTAGGGCTGTCAGGCCCAAAAATAGAAAAGCCGGACACAGATTCGTAATTAGCCGGACATTTTGCCGTCAAAGCCTGTCACACTGGTTTTAAAAAAAAATGGCTTCTATTGCGCGATCGCGAGACATGCGAGTCCGCGTGAGTCGATCGCGCGATTTCGTTTCGTTCAACATCTTTTAGCGAGGCGGGGTTGACCAAAAGCTTAACAAAAGCTGGACTTGTTTGTATTTGGCCGGTAACGATTGTAAAAAGCCGGACATGTTCGGCTAAAGCCTGACACTTGACAACCCTAATCTCAACAGAGATTAGCCAACTACGCAGGTAATATTATAGAGCACAAGTGTTTGCGCAGACACAGGTGCACTCTCCATTCCTTCACTCTCATAGTCCTGGGACGGCAATCCGAACCGACCGAAGAGATCAGACTCAGGACCATCGGCTTTATGTGCTTTCCGAGGCGCGGAGCAAGTCATAATTCGTTTATAATACACAAATAACTTACGAAAAGTTAGAAGTGCGCGCGTTGGGTCTGAACCTGAGACCTCTGACTTGCCAGTCAACGTTCATATGACCACCACGCTATACTTCACCACGCTAACACATTGTGTGTTGGTGGTGGCAGACTTTAGACCACCAGCTGTATGAATTTATTGCCGCCTAAAAGGCCTCCAATTTGGCCTCACATCTACAACAGACAAATAGGCCTCCTTTCGAAGCATGATGAAATGATGACGGTTAAAACTGACGCTGATTACCTCATACAGTCACCCATCTGCGCACTGACCACGTCAAGCGCTAATTTCCTCGATACCACAGTATAATAAACATACAGTACGGAAACTACGTACAGACGTTCGAAACAGCACTTGTACACAAACTTGCGTAACGACGAGACTTCTAAGCGAAGGTCGCGATACTTGCAGTATCAACGAACGCGTCGTTGCGCATGTTGTGTGAGTGCTCCATTTTCGAGCGTTTTGCACGTAGTTTCCTTACTGTATGTTTATTATACTATGTCGATACCAACGTTAGCACCACAAACTTCTTTATAATGTTTACAATTTATTACTGGTAGCCTTATTTAAAATCAAATAAATATTTCACGAAGATGTTTATCATCATAATAAATCTCTCAAGTCCGATTCAAGATTAGGATCTACTACACACGTCGTTCGATATTTTTATTACAAAATTTATTATAAACAGTAATAATATCCAAGATTTAATTAAGTACTTAAATAAAATTTTATTTTCAAATAAAAATTCAAGCTGTAATAGGTTGGTACTACGTTTACATTAATAAATTAGGTAATACGTTAATAACCTTTTTATAGTAATACTAAAAAGTTATCTCAATATTAGATGTTTGATAAGAATGAACAGAATCAATGAAACTTATAAGTTATAATATTTGAAAAGTGCCATAGATGAGCCTACAGAAAAAACAAAGATCTAAGAGAAAATTATTTAATATTAAATTATTAATAAGTACATTACTTAATTAATATTTTTAGAATTTATTATTAAATAATTATATTTAAGTATTATTATTATCTAACTTGTAAAAAAAAATTAAAGATCTAAGATTTGGAGCTGGTACCAGGGCTTTTTAAGCTTAGATGATTTAGTGGCATCGAATTTCCACCAAAGACGATAGGTATTAGTTTCGATAAATAAGCACAACTTTGTATGCATCTGCAGTTGATCTTGAAAGGTCGTTTGCAACTTAACGGACAACGCAATTAATCTGATCACAAAAGGTGTCAACCAAATAATGCAAGCGCCTCATTATAAAAACCATCGACAAAGGCGTCGCGTCGTCGCGCAATAAAAAAAGTAATGCATTTGAATGCAGAATACCTTTTTTATTTATGCTTTTTCATACACCACTATGGTACCGTGTCGGAAGCTTGCACGCAGAGATGGCGGGACTCTTTTTATATCGAAATCGCGTGACACAGAATGATAAGGACAAAACTGAACTGAAATGACATACGCGTATGATTTATAACAGAAAGCTAACGAGCATAAAAAAAGTTCAATTCCCTAGTTATCGTTTCCGCAGTTATTATGTTAGAGTTTTGTTCAAATTACTTTTTTTTGTCGTTTTGTAGGAAATTTGGATGTTGGTGACATGTTAACGACTAATGACGGTCGTCAGAGATTTTTTGACTTGTCTGATAGTGCTTCTTTCTGGAAGATCTTCAGCCTACTCATATAATTATGTATGGCAGTTAGGTACTATATTTAAGCCTGATATACATATATTTAAAATCGCCCGCAACATTTTCAGTGTAAAAATGAATTTTCCTGTATTAACCCGTAAAATTCTATGTATAGCCCCAAATTTTTCATAGCTTGGGCTATTACGATTTTCGTAGGGATCTTTATTATTTTTTTAAATAAAGTACAGCCCCCGTGTTACTTGCCTATAATGTAGCTAGATAAATTAATGATTTTTTTAAATCGGTCAGGTGATGTTTTGAGTTAGTCCACCACAAACAAACATACTAAAAATCCAATATTTTGTCTTTATAATATTAGTTTAGATGTTTATTTAAATGATTTATATTTATCTTCAATATATTTGAAGTGTTTATCATCTATTGCCATGTCATCAAACTATGACATAACGGCCTTGGCGCATTTTAAAATATCTCTGTTTTCATATCACCAGCGCCAGCGCATTCACACAAGTCTTCTAAACATTGCTTATTTACTAATGTCAAATGGCTAAATCTTGATGGTGACAAGTTCATTTACCTGCTGGCTATTCTTAGTTCCACTATTTTTGGGATGTCATTTATGAACTTCTAAAAATATGTAAAAAAAACTATAGATGCTTCGTTCAGAAATCAGAATGTTTAGATTTTCATAGACAAAATGAATGTAGTTTTAGTTTTTTATTCTCACAAAGAATGGTAGCCTTAATTTTCATGTCTTAAAAGGCTAATTGTGTCAGTGTTGCAGTTATACAATTGAAAAAATATATATTCATAATTCAGTACCTACCATCGACCATACAGGTTCCTGCCTACTGAATCAGTAAGTAAGGTCGAATAAAGATTAGGGTAGATAGTGTAATAAGTGCTTTAGCTATAAAAACTTATAATTACGTCACATTTTTTAGTGAAAGGAACTCGGCCCACTCATATCTATAAATGCATTTATGAATGTGTAATCAAAACAAACATATTATTGCTTATACGTGTAAATTGACTATATCTAGCAATATTTACATAAATAACACTGTTTTTCACAATGCGTACCTACGTAAAACGTGAATACTGTAGGTACATTACGGATCAGGTACATTCATTTTATTATCAAAATCAAAATCAAAATCATATTCTCTCTCTCTCTTATGAAGATTGGTTGTCTGGAAGATATAGAACGGAACTCTTCACCGGGTGATAGCAAACTTCTCGTAGCAACTAATTTCACTTTGTCTGTATGTATTCTACTTCTGAAAAAGTAGAGGGGAATAGCTTCCCGTTTTAAAGGAACAGTGCCACTCAAATAGGTATAATTGTGAATGAATTTTGCCAAGAGGTAAGCAGGAATCAATCCGGAAAAAACCAATGGCACAGTCAGTAGGCATGTGTCCCTTCCTTCGCCATCCGTGCCCCTTGCTGAGAGTCTCCCGGCTGGACATAAATTGCCATGGCCAGTCTGGAAATCTTTAAATAGACTTCGGACTCAGGTTGGCCGGAGTAAAGAAAACATGTCCAGGTGGGGATTCACAGACGGCACAAACCTGGGCTGCCCATGCGGTGAGGTAACGCAAACGATGTCTCACTTATCATCGTGCCCTGCGTGCCCTAAAACCTGCACGCAGGAGGATTTAATGGCTGCTTCTGATAACGCAGTCAGCGTCGCTACTTTCTGGGCCGCTTCAATATAAAAATAATAATAAAAAAAGTTTGCTATCGAAACGATAAGAAGAAGTAGGCATTATGGACTGTGCCATTTTTCAATGGGAAGGAATGCCATAGGAATCGAGTTGTTTGCCTCCGCCACTGCTGTTTTGCTTAAACTTTGAATCGTAATGATAATGATAGAAGTCCTCGACATCTCGGCACAAACAACGTACTTTTTGTACAGTACCGGTTCACATCCTGTTTGTATGCATGATTGATGATCTACCATTGATTGTGTCATACCTCTTTCATCAATATTAAATTGTGTTTATCGTAAGAATTTAATTTTGTTTAGCTAGAGACTTGGTCGGATTTAACTGTGGATTTTAATTGTAGCATCAAATGTGATATTAAATATCTAAAGTTGTGTGCGTCTGGGGAAGTAACCAAAGTTGTTATTTAACACTTTGAAATCGATTTGGCTTTTATTATTATTGTCCTTTAGTCAAAGGAGCCTCATTCGGCAAAATAACGAAGCCTAATCAGGGAAATTCAATTTTCTTTGCTTCTTTTATTAGTAAATCTAACAATAACATAACAATGAATAGTTGTCTGGCTTTTATATCATTCATCCGATTCCGACAAAACTTTGGTAAGTTGTTGATGAGCTAAAAAAAAAAAATTACAACGTAAGTCAGGCCCAGCTGTCATTTATAAAATCCTGTTGGATAACTTGATAGAATTGGCCTTCGGAGTCCACCTCGTGACATCTAATCCTTGCGTGACGTAAGTGTCAAAATTGCAAAACTGCAACTCCTTGAATTGTGCCATGACAAATCTGAGACAATCGGCTATAAAGACAAGCCACGACCTATCCTCGACTTGATTTAAGATGTCTATTACACCGAAGCGTGACCTATAATCGTGAGTTGGTCGTCGTAACTGTTTGATTAGATTTGCGTCTAGCTAATACTAGATACTACTAGACTAATATAATGCGCATAATTTTTAGAACATATTATCAAACTTTACATTAGAAGTCTCCCATGGTTAACCCCCATGATTATCTCAGGAAATTAATAATTTACTGGTCTTTGGGTAGAAGACAAGAGGCTTTGCTAGGTTTGGTTCTGAATGTCATTAAAGTAACTGTCAGAAAGACTGTCGTTTGTAGGCGAAATTGAGATCTTTCTGAACATTCAAGACTAAAATAAGGTACCTTTTGAATTGTTTATCGCATCAAAATGTTTCCGAGTTTCGGTTTCGTGATGCTTTCAACAAGACTTTATTTGTAACTACGCCATTAGAATCGAGCAATTAAACTGTTGAAAGGGCGAGGGTGGCCACAGGGGTGACTTTTCGTGATAAAGAACATTGATTTTACTTCCCCAAGGAATTTTGCCTGAAGTTACTTTGCTACATAAATTGGCGTCTCTAATTTCCACGTAAAATTTGCATCAACAAAGATTTCCTCTTTGTCATTTCTGATATTATTTAGTTTGACCACAGAATAGATAATAGCTGTACCTACCTATTAAATAAAAACTGGTCAAGTGCGAATCGGAGTTGCGTACTCAGGGTACACCGTGTGCCAATGCCAAGCCCTTGGCGTTTTTCTTTTCATGTCGAAGACTACAGGAACACGTATTTATTAGTGAAAAATTTGCTGGCCAACTTTTATTATTAAAATGCAATTTTAAAGTAGGTACAGACAGACAGACGGAAAGATTAACAGTGTGCATGTGCTGTGTAGCTGACTACATTGTTATCAATCGAGATCATAATGTGGAGCCCGATAAGCATCCCTCGTGTTTCATGCTTTTAGAAACATTTAATCGAAAGTATTGTATATGCGATGACTTTTTGGTTGACTTCGGTTTTCTTTTTCTATTGAGCAAGGAACCCTGAAAAAACATATTTTACATAAATGTGTGTTAGTAAAATATTTATTTTACAAATATGTCAAAACAATAGAAGATTAGCATAACAATCTATATAAACAAAACACATCTCGGTGGCAACTGGCACCTCAGGGAGAGAAATAATATTAGCACTTACAAATATTTCATTATCTTTGTAGCTGTTACAAACAGATTTGTTTTAAATTATTACAAGGTTGTCAAAATAATTAAGTCTATTTTGTTGTTAAAGCGGTTATGAATGGAATCTAAATTAGAACTATGGTATTCGCAATACCTTCGAGATAGCGTTGATGGAGGACGGTTAAAGGGACTGTACCTATGTATAATTGTATCTGCGATCAGTGTTAGCTATGAGTACCGCCGAGTAGTAGGTATACCACTAAAGCTGTTCGAGTGTATCCTCCAGTGAGGATATCCCCTGTCTTTTGTTAGCTAGTTTATTAAGGTGCCATTTCCTCCTCTAGTATGTCTCTGTGACATGGATATCTTCCTTATTTTAAGAAAATTACATGGCCAGTCTACAATTAATAATTTTAATTGAAATTTATACTTTTTAATGTTTACTTTTTAGAGCTAGTCTTAAACTAAAAGCTGTAAAGTTTATGCAACGGTGTAATAGGCGGCCAGCTAATCAGTTTATAGTCATTAATTTGTTCCCGTCTCTCAGCCTGTTAGTGTAATGGTGTTATTTCTTGTATCTATTGTTTTTCAACTCGTTGACAGTGTTACTGACCTGATTCTTGGTTCATTGTATTTACTGTATCAGTGTAGATAAATAATAAAATAAATCAGCCTGTTACTGTCCCAATGTAGGGCAAAGGCCTCTTCTCATACAGAGAAGGATTGAGCATTAATCACCACGCTAGCTCACTGCGGGTTGGCGATTTCGGACAATTAAAGTCCAGGTTTCCTTACGATGTTTTCCTTCACCGCCAGTCAGTGGTGTCTTAGATTAACTAAGAAAGTACATAAGACATTGAAAAAGTCATATTGGTACATGCCAGGTTCGCTTGCAAAGCGGGTCCGTAACCAATGCGCCACCACGACAACCATCAGTGTAGATATTATAAATAAATAAATCAATCAGCCTGTAACTGTCCCACTGCAGGGCAAATGCCTCTTCTCATATAGGGAGCATTAATCGCCAGGCTAGCTCACTGCGTGTTGGCAATTTCAGACTGTAAGTCATGGTAAGGATCTTACGATGTTTTCCTTCACCGGTAGTCATCGGTGTCTTAGATGACACATGATAGACATAGGTTTGAACCCACACTACGCCACCACGTGCGTATAGATATTAGTTACAAGTTCACAACTCTTTAACGAGTATGGTAGAGCAGTTTGAGTGAGCTTCGATGGATGCACATTCAGTTCGGTATTTTCGAAGATGTCCCAAAAAAATTTCTTTTAAAATACCGAAACGAATGTGTCGAATCGACTATGTATGTAGCTACCCTAAGATACCTTAATACCACCTTCTACTTCGGCCTAGCCATGCTCTCCATTGTCTGCAATCATGGTACCAATATTGGTCATTGTGTACACTTGTACAGTATAGAACATAGAAATACTTCCAATATCTTTGGTATAGAACCAGGAACCATTACACTTAATGAGAGGGTACCAGTTCCTAAGTTGTATAAGGAACTTAACGGGATCCTTCCGTACTACGGTACTCCACGCTAGATCATCGGGTCCGCCTGTTTCATGTCCACCAAGTTACTAAATCTATTTATTTTTTATTGTTTGACTTAGTTTGCTACTGTGGTAATGATTTGAACGACTTATGTTTCTAGACTTCTCGTATTTAGACGGGTTTTTTGTGATTTTAGTATAGTTTAATGCCTCGTTCAGGGTTTTTAGGAACTTCGATAAAGATATCGATTTGATTTTTATTTCATTTAATGCTTTAGCTGCAGTCAAGCTGTTTGATCTTACTTACATTTACATTTTGCTGCGATTACGTCGAATTTGCATCGCAGTCGTGCTGTATTTTACAACAAAGGCTTTAATTTTTAGTAGATGCCATTATTTGGCTTGAATATATATTTTAAAAAGACAGTCTATACTGTTCTTTAAGGCGCTGTGCACAGTCAAAATAGGCTTAATTAAACAGTTTTTTAGCCTAATGTATACATTTTAGAGTAGCAAAAAAAATATATGTTATTCTCGATCATATTTATGAGAGAACTCACGGCTTCAAAAC
The DNA here is from genome assembly GCA_936450705.2 of Protodeltote pygarga. Classification (NCBI taxonomy): domain Eukaryota; kingdom Metazoa; phylum Arthropoda; class Insecta; order Lepidoptera; family Noctuidae; genus Protodeltote; species Protodeltote pygarga. Next base: position 3,089,587 of record OW388249.2, on the reverse strand, counting down.
ACGTTTTTGGTATTTTTTTTCGATAAAAAAAAATCATAAAACAACCATTAAAATTAACATTCCTGCAATTTTATCTCTATTATTTATAAACCAATCTTGATGAAATTTATAACAGTTACGTAATAAATAATAATAAAGGGAGCCCTCACTTGTATTTATCGATTGAAATAAGATATTAGTAGGAATTAATATATTTACTGATAAATAATTCGGACGAGTCGAACCAAACGTCACGCCATTATCCCTTCTCTTTCATTTCTACGCGGAGCGACAGTGACCGCTGAGGCGCGCTGCTAGATGGACCTATGTCATTTTGTTCCGCCCCCGCTCAGAAATTATTTACGTATCTTGTTTGTTGTTGAAAGCTGTATATTGGGAAATGTAATTTCGTCACCACCAATACCGTCCAATTGGTTTAGTGGTCTTGAACGTTGCACATGTGACCTACGAGAGCGACCGGTTGGGAGTTCCATCCCCGCATCGAGTGATACTTTTTGTTGATTATCTTATTTGAAATAATTGTTATTAATTATTATTTTACTTTTTTTTCTATTTTCTTGTCTGAAATAAATGTTCAGTATTTATTTTTGTTGATTTTCTTATTTTTAAACAATTATAATGCAATTTTAATGGCTTTTCTTTAGAGTACCTAAAAAGTTTTTTTTAAAATAAATAGTTTTTTACTTTTTGTCTATTTTTAGTTTGATAAATATAATATAGGTACATAAAATGATTGTTTATACAATTTTACATTTTTTTTAATTTTGCACAATTTTGATATAATCTTTTCTAGAAAATAACAATTATTGTTTCATTATTTTAAAAATAAGAAAAAAAAATATTAACATAAATATTTTAAAAAATAACAAAAAGAAAATATGTAGGTGTAAGTACCAACTTATTATTATATTGTGTATTATAAAAATACAAAAATGTACGATGTCTGACATCTAAATCAGACATCTACCTTATTCAAGCTTCTGACCATCAAGGAGAAATGTAATTTGGTCACTACCATTACTGTCTAAATGGTTTAGCGGACTAGAATGTTGATGTAGTCAACCACTATAGTGTATGAGTAGAGTTCGATCCTGCATCGAGCATTACTTTGTGCTGATTTTCTTATTTGTTATTTTACTTTTTTTTATTTATTTTTTTTTATTTTTGTTGATTTTCTTATTTTTTAAACAATTATAATGCAATTTTAATGGTTTTTCTTTGGAGTAAAAAGATTTCTTTTTTAAATAAATTGTTTTTTTACTTTTTGTCTATTTTTTTGTTTGATATAAATATAATATATGTACATAAATAATTATTTTTAAAATTTTACAGTTTTTTTTTCAATTTTGCACATTTTTGATGTAATCTTTTCTAGAAAATAACAATTATTGTTTCATTATTTTAAAAATAAGAAAACAAAATTATGAACATAAATATTTTAAAAAATAACAAAAAGAAGATATGTAGGTAATTACTAATTATTATATTGCGTATTATAAAAATTCAAAAATATACGATGTCTGATAGGGTTCGAACCTAGAGGTTGCCGCGGGCACGCTCATTTCAAGCGGGTCATTGCCACGATAGGTCAAATGCACTTGTGATATTACTGACGAAATTACGCTTTTATTTATAATGGACGTTACGCAATGGCGAGTTTTGCGCGATGCCTCGCAATCTATTATTTTGCTTCAAGCTTGCAATAGACGGAAGGGGCGGGACCCATGGGCGGGGCGGCTCGTTCCCACTTCATCCTGCTTCACCCCCTTTGTAATACCAAACTTGACTGTGCACAGCGCCTTAAATCGTAAGAGTCATAAATAAGTCATGCGATATTTTGTTGATAAAAACATTACAAATGAGGTTAGCGCTTGAACAATAGCCACGTTTTCCACAATAATAATAACTATTGCGAGTATTATGTAATTGTATTACCTTACAGATGTTGTAGCCTGACCAGATTTCTATCATTCCCATATACTTTAAAATAAACTAGACGCATAGTCGTGACCGCAATACGCACTGAGATAAAAGTTGTTACGCTCGACCGAACAAATATTAATTACATGTTACAATTACCTTTTGTGACTCATAGTGATACCCAAGCGGGTTATCGTGTGCTCCGAGACTTACTGCTTATATCACTAGGCGACTAGATTTTAAACGTATTTTATTAAGACTATGGGTGATCCCTGCCATTTGTCAAGTCAGCAATGCCTAAGGCAATCTTTTCCTATAGCGATAAAAAGAAAGGGAACTTGATATTGGATGGATGCGGGCAGCGACATGTTAAGTTCGTAAAAGCAATCGTGCTCCGTTCGTCATTATACCTTTTTCAAAGAAGAATAAAAAAAATACATTTCCTTTTGCCTTAACCGCATTGCCGGAAAACCAAAATCATTATCGGTCCGATCTTGTATCTATTAGAAAAAAGTTACAAAATACACACAGTCAGAGTCAGTTAGATCAGCTAACAGTAGCGAGTTAAAAATGTTAGTAGCTCGATCGAGGTAAATCGTCAAGACATTTCAATCAGTTATTAGTTTTAGGTGTTTCGGTCAGCAAACGTTGCAACACAAATGCGCAAGCGCATGCATGTAACTTTTACTGCTGTTACTTGGGAAAAGTATTTATTTATTGCCAAGTTTTCTCTTAGCATTTCACTTTTAATAACCGTTATGTGCATTGCATACCAGCAGTATAGCTAGCCAATATTTATGAACCCAGCCCTATTTTCAACTGTCACTGTGAGCTGCCAATTGCTAGGTGTGGCTTCGTAATGCCTGGACTTTCTACGTACTGTGCTTCTACAAAAACTGTATTGATTAAGTTTGTGAATGTTACTTCGAACTGACACAACTTTTCCTCTTTCTAGTTAAGTACATTTATTTTTACGATTTTGATAGAGTTGGAAATGTTACTTTTATATTGCTGTTGTGAGACTTGCTGGCGTCGACTCTCTTCAGCTCTCTGGTAATTGTCGATCTATGACCAATTACCTGATGCTTACGGAGGTACACACAGCTACGAGCGTTTTAAATGTTGTTGACGTACTGCTATATCCGTTTAGGTAACAGTCGCCACTATTTTTCGGAAAAGTTATTTTGCTTAAATACTCCTTAGTATGTTCTTTTTTTCTTTATCGTATGGTTGATGAACAACCTGGTGTCAAGAGTTTAAACCGCCCGCCCGCAGGCCTCTGACATGGCTTTACACACCCTTGAAAAATCTCTCAGGTGTGCTGGTTTCCTCATGATGTTTTCCTTCTCTATTTTAGCAAATGATAATTAATTTCTAATACGCACATAAACGCTGATTCGTTTTTAATTTCTACCATGGGTTAACTGCATTTATCTTTTTTGTTCTATTACAAAAACCATTATGTCACTTCGTCAGAAAAGTCACCAGCATGGAGGTAGTATTGTGTACTCTATCTAGGCATTGCAAAGCAATTAATTATGGTGTAGATCATAGCCATAGGTTAGTAATTCCAAGGTCAGGGATATAAAACAAGGTACTGCTATAACTTGAGAATGAGTTTAATCAAATGTTTATTTATTTACTTTACGATCGATGACGGTACGAAGTAAGGTCGCGACACCAACCTACGTCTGTTCATTTATTTTAAATATTTTATTCGATTGTCGTGGGAGGAGAATGTCAATTCGAACATATGTTGTATTGATTTTACATTACTTGGTATACTGGTCTACATCACTAAATTAGCTATTATTGCCCCAGTTTTCGGATATGATGACAATTAGTCTCTAAAAGGTATGGCAGTTATGAAATTGGTTGCAGAATTGAATAAAAGATTTCGCGATTATGTTTGTGTATAGTGCCTTGAACTGGAACTTTATATGGTATCTATTAAATGCGATTTGCTGGAAATAAACTGTATTTCGTATAGGTTCCTGAAATTAAACTATGAATTTATATTGTGTAGCATTAACTGTATGAATAGGGTTTCGTTCTACTATCTGTGTTAATTACAAAACTACATGAAATTACGTGCAGCTATTAACATTTCTGCACATAAAATTTACGATTACGTGTTGCTCAAGTTTTCCGTAAATAATAGCAAAAAGCGCAATAGCATAAACTTAATGGCAGGTTGTTGGCCCTCTACCAACACCTAAGTGACCCACTTACGTTACCTGATGGTGTAGGATGATAACAGGTGCATTCACCCTGCGTTTGTTCCTGAAGATTTAGATTTGCGAATAAATTTTAAATTAAATACGAAGTCATTTATTGCATTTTGGGAACGTTGCCTACAGGTTGCGGTCTTTTAGATTAAGTTTATCTTTTTAATTAGTTTATATAGATAGTTTATTTCTAGGTGTATATACATATAGTTAGTTATTATTCTTGTGCTCGACCTTTTAACTAAAAATTAAATACTTATCATATACTTACAACAGTTTTTATTGCTGAAATTAATATTATTTAATACTAATATGAATACTTTTCTAAAGTGAATAATCATTAAACTTAAAAGAAAAGTAGGTACCGTACGTATCAGTGGCTGAGGCTCCATACAACTCGATTCAATAATTTTATTTTATTTTATTTATTTAGATATCCAACAGCATTTTTACATTAATTGCTTAAACTAAAACATGTACAATTTATTATAGCCAATAAGAGGATATCATAGCATACAACAACATAGTTAAACCTTATTTTAAAAACAATCAAGTTAACATATTAGTGGTTATATATGGGTAGTGTGCCTAACTTTAAGAGGTTTAAGTAAATACAATATATTACGGTGATTATGATAAATAAATAAATAATTATGATACATATAGGTATACTACTTTAGAGGACAATTATTATCCAATTTAATATAGAAGAAGAAGAATAAAGTAAATACTTAATAATTATAATTCGCGTTTATTTGAGAGTCTCTCGAGCACCTGCAGTTTAAGTTTAGGTTTCGATGTACTATAAATGTCAATGTCACTGAAATGTTTATTAAATATATTGGTAGCCCGTGAGGTGAACTTGTTGTTCGCATAATTAGTTCTGCTCGAAGGAACATGAAAAATGTTGTGAATGTTATATCTAGGACGGCATCGGGAAATGGCTAATGACTGTGCCATTGGTTTATCTCCAGGTTAGCACCGGGGAAAAAAAAATCACCCTCCGCCACTGGTAAGTATGTCAATTTTAAATGAAGATAAGTTCTTCTTTACGCTACAAAATGTCTAGACAAATAGGGTATGTTCTACATAGGAAACAGATACTTTTTTTATCTCATTTTTGTTAGCTAAGCTTGCTCATCACTTTTTCACATTTACGTTTTTGGTGGGATTATTTCATCATACCCCGATTTGGGAAAGTACCCATACAACTATTCCTGCCGGTACGCAAAAAAGCAAAATGGTTTTAAATGGGTAGTACAGTAACAGAGTGGTAGTAGTATATAGGACAGTAAGGCTCGGAATAGATAATAGTACAGTACAGGCTGATTTATTTATTATTCTTTATTATCTAGGTACTATATTACCATGCGGGCAATATACAGTTAAAACCTTAGATAATGATAATATATTCAGTTGCTGTCTCTACATTTTTATAAGTTCGGTAATTTGGTGATTTGTGTGGACGGTTCATTCCCTATATCCGTCTATTGTTGTATACAGAGTGTTGTTTAAAATAATAAAGCCGACATGTTAATTCTTTTACCGCCGCCTGCATCCCGTCAACTGTACCGACACAACATTGCCTAGAATTTCTTATCAAAATTCGGTACAAATTCGACCTCACCTTAATTTTATGCGTTTATTATGCGTGACAGTGCGTGCTGTGATTTGGAAACTGTTAATTGCCACAGCCCTTATTACGAGGCATTAAGACCTATAATTACGGTCGTATTAATTTTGAATACAAAACTGTTGCAGCACGTCGTCGTCGTAAACAGAATTGCATTAGTATTTTAGGTGCAAATGAGCCCACCCCCGCAATTCACGGAATGCTGTTTAATTAAGAACTAGTTATAGCTCTTAGAGGCATTCATAATGTCAACAAACACGGAAATGTAGAGATTGTAATGTGATTGATTTTGTAGAAAGGAAGTCCGTAGGTGTCGACATAAATCTAAAAATCTTTTCGATTTTAAAATGGTTGATTACGAAACCACTTTTTAAGCAAAATTGAATCGAAAAATATAACTTACCAGTGTTTCACCCACGACTTTGCATGCTTGGATTTCGAACGTTTTAATCCCATTTTTGCCTTAATGTGGAATTTCCAAAAATAATTTCTTAGTGCATCTCTAGAGTAGGTCTACTCAAAGAACATTTCCTCAAATTTCAAGTCTTTAGATCCTCTCGTTTAGGCTGTGTGTTATCAGTCAGTCAGTCAGTCACGATACTGTTTTATAAGTATAGGATTATTTCATAAAGTACTTCCTAATTTGAGTGTAATTTTCGTGCATGTATCTTATCGATTACATCATACGAGTACAATCGCCAATACCAATAGAGATGCGCCGATGATATAGACAAAAAATGATAAGAGAATTATTGCTTTATATTGTGGCTTTAAGATTGATTTCATTTTAATTACGCAACAGAGAATTCCTTGCGTAATTTCAAATCTTAGTTTTATTTCTGTGAAATTGTTTGTGCGCAAAATTTTTTAAGTGATATGGATTTCAAAACTTTTATAACTAGTGATTCTAGTAGTTGCCAAGTTAGCGCCCCATTGCAAGAATTGCACTGGTTCCATTGCACTAAAGTTATGATTCCATTCCAATACAACTGGTTGGCTGCTCGAAACGTCAACACCAAATAGAATTTAAACATAGAGCTCCTTCCTATAAAAAATAGACGTTCATAAACTCGAGTTCATAGACAAATATTTTGTAGTTTCCTCTTACTTTGTACGAATGTTGCAACATTGAATATCATTAACACTAATATATTCAAAGGTTATAGTTTTCTACCAGCCCACAGGCCATGCCGGGGCGCAAAGGGAAGTGGGCGACCATCGCAAAATATTTGAGCTCTTATCTACCCACATCTGTTCCACATTGCTGCTGTTGAGCAAATATACGGAGATTTGATATGGAGATGGTTTATCTCCTATAGATACTAGATTTTCGCAGAGTGTAAAGATCTCTATATTTTTGTAAAGTGTTACATAATAACTACTGTGTTTGGTAAAAGACGTTTCTATAAGGTGAAGCCTGTTCGTTGATTTCTCAATGTAATATGATTGACTATAGACACCAATATTGCATGTGAATTTGCAGACATTTCAACTCATACAACTTAGCTTATAACGTCCACTGTTGGACACATAAGCCAATTTTGTATATCTAAACATCTACAAGCAAGATTTAACAACATTCTGAAACAGTATTAGAAAATGTCTTTATTCCGCGCTTAATTGTCTTGGATTCATTCAAATAACTACAAATCATTCAGCCATTCACTTTGATAGCACTACAAGTACTACTACTCCAGTTCTATCAAAACATACAACAACACAAATGGTTGGATTTATTGACAAGGGTATAATCGCTGTTTATTGTTGTCAATTAACTAATCGATCGTTAATCTAACATGTCCAACAAACAAACGTTCGTCAAACCTTGAAATAAATGCATGACACAATGAACTCGTGGGAAATTAAATAACATCATAATCATTGCTTACAGTTAGGCCATTGTGAAAAGCAGCTAACCAGCTGACTCATACAAATTACTTAAACGTTATTAAAAAGAATATCACAATGTGTCTTTATACGTCATTGAGGTTTAATAATAGTGAGTGGAGTACTGTGGTTTAGTACTACAGAGTATAATGGCACTGGCACAATGCTCTATACACATTATGAACAGTAGGTGCAAATAGTGATGTTTTCTTAGAACTCTACAGATTGCTTCGTCTAGCGCGTGCTATTTCTAGTGCGTGCTTCTCGCAGTTAATGTATCATTCGCACAGTCTCTTATCTTACATCTCTCTACTTTCATCAAATCCGTTTTAAGTTTACTTTCATCTTTAGCCGTTATTGTAGTTGAAGTGACAGTTGTATCATATTGTCTAAAATTAGAATGTTTAGGATCGGGAAAAAGTTATAGATATAAGACTCGGCGCGCCACCAAACTTTATCAATAATATTTTATTTCTATCGAGAATTGAACTGTATAAACATGCATTTAAAAGTTATTTACCCCATCGGAAGTTTAAGATATGAATAGATATCGGACAAAGCCCGCATAATACCTTCAATACCCAAAGCAGGATATACAAATCAGTTGAAAATAGCAAATTCACGTAATCACTAGGGACTGGGTCATTAAGAGGCATGCTACGTTAAAATCGTTGTTGAAAGTCTTAGCCGGGTATTAGGAAGGCGGGGTGGCGTGAGCTCTGCTGTTCCACTCGGATTCTCGCGTGTTCCATTGTGTAACAGCAGTACAATAGCCCCTGCAACACATACCGATGTAAATATGTGCTTGGATTTTGCACTGGACGCTTAGGCTCAATTACAATGGCAGGAATGCGATTAGGTACCTATTAATTTCAACGGACAATGCTGGAGCCTTTCGACACGTATGGATTAGAGATCTCTACTTTTTCTTATTGACAACGAAGTTAATATAAAAAATGATATAAAATCTGAACTATTTGGATTAAATTGCTTTTAATTTAATTTTAATTTAATTATTTGCAACCTAACAAAAGTAAGAAAAAAATATATACTTACGAAACTAATGGAATTCGTAAGTTGGAGAACATGACAATAATAATCAATCATAAAGTAAATAAGCAAATCACTCACAAAAGGTCCGATCGGTCAGGAATATAACAAAAAAAAACTAATTACGTCAGTAATCATAAACAAAGAAGGACAAATAAGCGACAATTAAATAATCTTATCTTCAAACTAAATCTTAATTATGCCGAATTTAAAATGAAGACCTCTTAAATTCTTAATTTCTTGGGATAATTCGTGTCCTAATTTCGTCTTCGTTCGTTCGTTTGTCAGTCAGTCGAAAAAAGTAGTTATTCTAATTATGACTCATCATCTTCAATCTTAAGTAGAACGTTAAAAAGTGAATCATGTACTAAATTAGATTCAGACATCTTGTGCAACTGATTTAGGTGGTTAATCTGTATCCTGTGTACCTGTATGACATCATGGCCGTATTCAGTTAAACTAAATTTTAATCTAATATGATCATCTTGCCCTTTTTCATTTTGTTTCAAGAGCATAGGTTTCTTGCTACATTTTTATTAGCTCCTATCTCACTGTTTACGTCTTCTCTAACTCTATTATGTTTTGCACGATCCATTGATATCAGCTGTGATATTCTGAACTTATAACCATCAATATTTTTATAACAATCTTTCAACCTACAAGAATCCCAACTAGTGATGGTTGGCTGGTTGGCAGCTCTCAGTTGAGCTCTGCATGCTTTCTATCTTTGGCAAGGCGAATGAAGTCCCGTCTATACCCGGATGTTCCGCAACCACTACTGTAACAACTAAGGTCTCCTCTTTTCAGCATTTTTTCTCATAATTATCAGATGCAAGAGCTCTTTTCTGTTTCGATATCCAGCTCAACGCTGTTTGCAGGTTTGCAAAAGATTGCGTTATAACTTTTAACACCTCATACTTAGAAGTCTTAGGTAAGAGTCTTCTTCAATCCTACCAAGTTAAACAAAAGTTTCCAAGTGGATTATCATGGTCAAAATATAGACATAACATTTTTTATTTTATTTATGGTAAGTGGTACACGGCGCACGCGCACGTTTGTTGGGTCGTCGGTCGTTAACGTTCCCTTTTGAACTGTTAATTGATGCTTCCGTTAGTCATTGAAATGTGGAAGCGAAGTTATGCAGCGAATAGCAATGCAACGTCACAAACTGTCAACTACATAGGTATCACTGTTATTATAAGCATTTGTACATTCCAAAAATATTTTGCTTAAGTATCATAATTTAATTGGAAACTATTGCCTCGTTTCTAAAACCAGAGTTAACTACTAGTACCACCTACAAGTGATAAATTCGATTCTGTTGAGATCATCTTCGTTCTAAATTCTATCCTCTAAAGTCTAAAGCAATCATTGTTTCTATAACTGGTATCATCAATGATCTAGTTTCTGTAATATGTACGGTTTGAAGCAAGCAACTTGACAGTCTGCGTGCCGCCGCGGTCGGTGATCGGCACTTTTCCGATCTCACTATAACAACGGATACAGGAAATGATAGTGGAATAGTAAACAAGACGATTGTTGGCAATGAGCCAGGAATACATTGTCAGTAGACGTGTAAACAAACGCTGCTGATTGGAGGTTTATCACAACTAGTCATAGAACATAGAAATGTAGCCTGTGGTCGAAATTCAACCCAATAAATATCTAATGATATCCATAGTGACGACTCCAAGTCTTATTTTAGCTAATTGTTTTTTATACAGATTTATTGTATCTTTTGGATGATTTAAGTTACTAAGTGCTTCAATTTTTGATGTACACTTTTGATAAATAGGCATTGGTTGCAAAACATTCTGTTATCTATTGTTATACCTTTGCCATTCGCAAGACCTGACCTAGACTAATATCTAACAAATTATCCTTAGTTTTTTTTAGAGTAGGACATAATATCTCACATTGCGTTAGTGCGTTTCGCGTCGGTTAACCGATGTTTGCAACATAAACCTACTTATCCTAAGACGATATCTCTGTGGCCTTCAAGTTGACCAAGACCTGTTAGTAGTACAGCTAAGTACTCGGACCAGCCTTGATGAGACGCACCTATGCTTGATTTAGTTTATACATTAGCATTTTATGATTTCAATGAATACAAATCTGCTAAAGATACTTAACTGTTATCTGATCCCGGTTTATTGATTGATTGCATTTAGTTTATCAATGTCATCGGGACTGGGAATTCATGTTAGTAAGACTAGCCTTGCCTTCCGTTCCGGTCGCATCAAAACACTAATATTTATAATACAGATAAAAGGAGCTATTATGTTTGTATCGCCATCTTTATCACCTTTAAAAAAATATCGATTTGGAAAGAATTTACACAAAGACCTCCGACCTCCTGAAGTGAATTTACGTAACAAAGACCTCCTGAAGTGAATTTACGTACTTTAGGAGGTAATAAAGGTTTTTTCAAATTTTGACACTTTATCTATCAAAAATGTCTAATCATTCACATTATGAATATGAATTCATTGGAGTAAAATGACATTTCTGAAACGTCAAAACACTTTAGAATATAAAACAGGTACCTATAGATATTACTGGTTCTATAAACGTATGTGTCTACACGTTTACTTGTCGAAGTAAAGCAATAAATGGTACGTGACCAATATGTTAAGTAGAAGAATATTAAATTAGCATCTGCACCATTGATATTTTATGACATCTTTACAAGAACGTGACTTAAGTTTTCATGTTCTGCCAACTTAAAGTTGTGACCATAACTTATTCATTACGTGGATACAAAACTAAAGCTGTTATGGGTACCAATAATGTTTATTGTCCTATGAAAGATCTTTTGCATTCAGTTGAATTATGGTCAGCTCACACTGCACACTTAAAAGCTTCATTTGTCTGTTATCAGGCCCAAAATGAGAACTTTTTGAAATTATTTTGAAAAGACATGAGTTCCACAACATTCACACGAACCCTTTAAACTGTAACCCTTTAAATTGTAAATAATTCATTATTTGTTAGTATTTAGCCTATAAAATTCATTAAAAAGGCTTGAATTTTCGGGGATGATACTGCTGCTAAATATTTGTTGGAATTTACATCAACTATATTTTAATTAAATAAAAAATATATCATTCAAGAAACTATTCAATATTTGTTACAAATATATAGTTTAGTTACAGATAGCCTAGTGGTAGTGACCGTTGACTGGCAAGTCAGAGGTCTCGGGTTCGATCCCAAGGCGCGCACCTCTGACTTTTCGTAAGTTATGTGCGTTTTATAAATTAATTATCACTCTCCGTGCCTCGGATAGCACGTTAAGCTGTTGGCCCCGGCTGTCAATTGTAGATCTTTGACAGTCGTTACGGGTAGTCAGAAGCCCGAAATCTAACAACCAGTCTTACCAAAGGGTATCGTGTTACCCAGTATCATCTGGGTTGTGGAGGTCTGATAGGCAGTCGCTCCATGTAAAACACTGGTATTCAGCTGCATCCGGTAAGACTGGAAGCCGACCCCAACATAGTTGGGAAAAGGCTAGGCAGATGAGGTATGATGATATAGTTTTGCAAGTTCACTACCGCATTAAGTTTAAAAAAATCCTGTAATAATTGATTTAAGTATGAATAAATAAATAAATATTCAAATATTCTTTAAATATGGCAACAGTGCTCTAGCTAAGGAAAACATCGTTAGCAAATCCATTAAACAATCATTACTTATCATTATAAACCCCACGCCTACGATAAGAAGCGCCACTTGTCTTGTTGCGAGTGTAAACTGCACGTTTTAAGTATCGAGTGTCAAAACAAGTGCGCCACTTTGATTGATTCACACGCCTTTGTGGACTTAGATTACTCATGCTAGAATAAGGGTTCGACAATGCCGATAGTTACATACATAAAGACATACACTCACGCCTGTATCCCCAGAGGGGGTCAGATGTGTATGCAGTACACTCACATTTCGCCGGCTATGTTATAAGTCCTATGTAATAGAGGGCGAGCCTACTGCCATTAACCGAGCACAATTCTAGAATGAAATGTAATGAAAAAACCCAATAACACTTTGCCCTACCCGGGGGCCGAATCCAGGACCTCGTGCTCAGCAGTCGCGCTTGCTACCACTAGACCAGATAGCTTTAATGAAATGTAATAAGCCCCTTGATAGGACAGAGAGATCCTTTCAGGAGAGTAAAGTGAGACAGGTATACATATTACGTCTCACTAAAACTGTATTTGCGTGATCTGCAAATTCGTAATACTAGTTATCCTGTAAGTGACAATTGTAATGTTTTGAAAATCTGCCCTAGACGTTTACAATTTAAAAAAAAACTTTTGCAATAAACTTCTTTCTTCTTTCCAGAATCCGTCCACAAACACCGGGGGAAGTGGTAGAAGGATGTGGCATATGCGCGCGCGCCGGTGGAGCGGCCGGAGAAGGGGGTGTGGCCCTGGGATCCGAGCGCGCTTTCACGTTCGACTTTGCCTTCGAGCCATGCTCCTGCCAGCAGCTCGTGTACGATACCTGTGTCAGGAAGCTCGTGGAGTCAGCTTTAGACGGATACAATGCGACGGTTCTCGCATATGGACAGGTCAGTGGCTAGCAAACATACTAAACACCAGCAGCTTTAGGTCGAACTAGGTACCATTGAATGCAATGCAAAGGGTCTAATTTATCTCTTACCAGACCTATAAAGGTTTTGATCTGTTTTTATATCGACTTAAATGGATACTGTTTTCTCCATAAACAAAAATTCGATAAATACTAGATATTGGATAAATTAATTAAACTAGCCCATCGTTCATGAAGTTTTCCCATTCCCATCGAATTCCACTTTGTATTGATTTACTTGTTTACGATTTTTTCGGTAACTTACAATACTTTCTCGGTATCTATAAATCGTCTCGGAACTAATAAAAATAAGAAATCTACTTTTCAATATAATATCGTGCAATAAAATAAATCAATTGCGAAGTACGACCACCTGAACGTTAACCGCAAAAGAAAGTTAAACGGTTCGTGCATTATTTCAACTTGTCTGCCAAAAACGTATTTATCATACAAACTTTCAGTCTGAAAGCTCGTTTCTTAGTGAAACTACAATTGACCTAGTTGTGCTAAAAATATGGCGTAGAACAGTCTGGATGTAAGTGCAATTGTTGCATCTCACGAATGTGTTGGCGCGTTGACGGCTGCGCTCGGTGGAGTGGGAGCATTGTCTTGTCTAGTGGCCATGAGGTCAAGGTTACAAAAGGTATTTGACAAAGATGTGGTCAGTCTATTTAGTTCCTCCTTTGTGAAAAGTATATTGGAGACAAGGTGTAATTTGTAATCATTGTTTTGGATACTTACTTATTCGTTAAGCACGGAGCATTTGATAAGCAGCCTCTCAATGTCGGTACCTAGCCGAAGACTTAAATGTTCGAGATTTATCAGGTCAGTTTGCAAATATTATAGGTACAGATTTTTCGTTACAAAAGTGAGGAGTTTAAATATGAATGCCAAAATAAATAAATTTAAATTAAATATGAGTACCTATCTGAGCGATGGTTGCTTAATTTTACTTAGTTTAAGTTTGGATGGTGGAGATATGTAGAATTGTTAACTAACAGAACAAGAATCGAGGCGGAGATGGGGCGAAGTTGCTGAATTCACATACTTTTTGCAAAAAGTGAGGCTGGTGCGAGACGAATATGCTGACGAAAAAAGTGCCCTCGCCCCACCTTTTCGCCCCGACTTTCGTTCTGTTCGGCATTATAATTTTCCAACCCTTTCCAATCAGTATAACATGCTACCGCGCCTACTTTCCTGGAATATTTCGACAATAAAGGTCAAAGTGCAATGCAACAGCCGGTCCTACTCAAATAAATTACCACTGGGTTAACCCCATGACTCACAGGAGAGGCTTGGCAAGTTGACAGGACTATCCGCCATAATGCCGGTGCAGCTAAAATGAGACTTAATTGTCTCCAGTGTGCTCATTACGCAGTCATTTTACATTAGATCAAGTTAATTAGCTGGAAAAGCATTTGGAGAATTTAATTACAGCATTAGAAATGGAATGTAGACTAGCGATTAGCAAGTCGGGTTTATATTCAGCAACATTCTATTTTAAAGAGATTATCATGATATCTTCAAATTAAGTGGTTGTGGACATCTATTGTTATCCTTTCATGTTTTTGATTCAAGAGTTACGATCCCAACTTGAAATAAATTCCAGCTTTTATAGCGAGAACATCTTTGAAATGTAGTAAATATTACGTCGTTATAGGTCAGTCAAAGAAGATGCAGGCAGCTGAACACCACATAACATTTATCTATTTAAAGTTGCACTAAATAATCAGAAGATGTGGGAAGTCGTAGTCACGCACCTTGACCGCATTGTGATGAATAAGGCCGGTAGAAAAATGAGTAGGTACTCGTAAGGGCACGGTCTGATGATTCGACGCAAAAGAGTTTGCATACAATAGAGATTTATGTGGAAGTTCAAGGTTTGTTAGGTAAGGTACTGAAGAAATTAAGAAGCGTTACTTTCAAAGATAGAAATCATATCTACACTAGTATGCATATTTAGTTCATCTGATATAAGATACCGGTCGGTGTTTAAAATAAGAAAAAAAATATCTGACATTTATTTGCGTTTAAGATTCTGAAGTATGTTTCCAGTAATCAATACTTTTACGACAACCAAACACAAAATCTAGCCCGTATTCTCAAAGGAAAGCAGAACTCTACATCATTGACTGGCACCATTCCAAGTTCCTGGACTAAGATTTCCTGAAAATATAAACTTGTGACATAAGTACCTATCTATTTAGTCAAGGATATTTTTTAGTTCTTACCTACTTTTTTCTTTGACCCTAAAAGGGATTATGATAACCTATTGCAGTGAGGAACACTTATAATCATAGAGTTTCCACAACAATTTAATTAAGAGACCACGAAGGTCGCAAGTGCCGACACATGACTTTAATTACACAACTACTTATAAAACGTACACTATGTATAAACATAACTTAAGATTTTATAGCTCAACTAATACTGACACCTTCGGTATCACTCGGGTATGTTCGGAAAATCTAAACTAAGACTGGCCTTTTAAGATTTTTCCTTCCTTTTTAAAAATATAATATTGAGAATCCACAGCCGGGGCAGGCGGGTGACTTAAATGCCACCTAGAGACATTATTTTTACAATATTTTCGGTATTGCCCTGCAGCTGAAAAAAATCTTGCACTGCTCTATTGACAATATCTGGCAATATCTATCAAATTGTAATGTACAATTAGTTACAAAATGAACATATATCGTTTAAAGCGAAAATAAACTTCAACGGCGTTGGATTTAATATCAGTACTTAATCCTTAGGAAAAGAAGCCATATTAGAACTAAGCCCGATTTGTGGTGGATCTTAGAACTTTTGTTGTGTAAACAAGGTATCAGGTGTCTTGTTAAGTGTGGATTTGCGGTTTAAAAAGACATCACAATACGCAATCGTTATTATGAGCCGGAATGTTTGGGGCGCGGTGGATAAAGGAGCAACTAAGGGAATAGGGACTGACTGTCACTACTTAGCTAAGTGACAAGCTGCTGATATTGTGTGGGGGTAATCTTGTATGAAACCAACTGCAAGGTCTGTATGGTTAGCAGATATTCATTTTGTAATTACAGCATTCGTCGCTACTTTCGCAAGCACGAATTTATTGTCTTTACTTACATATTTGTGATGTGAGTACATTCTGCAGCGCTGCATAGACGATTTTTTGCTCGACGTTTATTATTATTTGTACGAGATGGCTAAAATGTATGTGCTTACGTCTTAAAACAGTACGCTATTGCCGTAACGTAATGATTAGAATTATTTAAAAGTTTAGTTAACTCGGTGACATTCAGGTTACAAATACCATTTTACGCAATCAATAGTTTTAATTGGAGATTACTAGGTCAAGTACATTACATAGTTACGCATAATGAAGTTATGAATTTGAACTTCAACTGAAGTCAAACAAATCTGTTTAGAAATTAGCTCTACATTTACGTAAATATATTTGGGTCAGCTAATCGACTTGTAACATAAATCTATGCATCTGAATGTCAAGCTTTCTAAAGAGTCTGACTCTTATCCCAGTAGCCCAAACAACCATTACGAAAGTGTATAAATACTCAGACTGCTTCGAATAATTTTGCTGCATGGTCGATACTTTGTGTAAAATGAGTGGCGTAAAGTAATAAATTAACGATAATCAGCTTGCTTCATGTCCAATACAACTTTTAGGCTAGATAGATACATCCGGTGCCATTGCCTTGTGCCCTTGGGGCCGAGCGGCACTGCCCGCATTGGCAGATACCTTCGACGCAGTGCATGAGTAAAGACTTTTATTTCATAGACTTTAGCAATGATACTTAAACTTAATCTAAGGTTTACAATCAAATGAGTCCCTTGACCAGGTTTTTATAGGACTTATTCATTTGCCAGCCATGTCGATGCCTTTGATAAGAAGTTATAACTTTACTGGCAAGTAATAGAAACTTTGGTAATTGCAAAAAGTATACTAATAATAAAGCCTTTTTGTCGATTACTGTTTGAATAAATGTTTTTATTTTGATGGCTGATGTAATAGTAGAGCGATCATTATCACACTATTAAAACATTTCACATTTAAAAGCAAGAACACCTCACAATATTATTTTTTAAACCATGAAAAATAAACATTAAGATATCTTCGTCTTATAATTTGTTTAATGAACAACGTATATTAGCCAGTAGGCTCTGAGATAGCTTTATACACCGTATAGGACATCTTTCAAGTGTGCTAGTTACCTCATGAAATTTTCCAATTTTAAGCAGCAGATTTTACTTTAGGACTTTAATATTTTCACTTTAAAAACTTGTATGTTATTGTTAGTCCATCACGGATTGAATAGATTGAACGCGACGTCGACGCGACCACTTCGACTGTTTGCCTATTCTCTGGGAGCCATTTTATTGACGGCGTTGAACCCGAATCCTATCAACTAGATTCGGTTACGTCATTTTCATTTCCTGCAGCATTTTCTTCTCTTTCCATGTGGCTTCAGCAACACGATAATATCAGTATTCGATCAAATATTCTGTCGATAAAGAAAAAAAGCAATCTTATTTCAACAGTCATTCTTATTTTATAAATAAAAACTGTAATTAACTTTTTAGTGCATTTTTTGTACCGAGAGTACGAGTATAAATGCCAATTTATAAAATTAGTTTAGTTTGTTTATCTCTGTCTTCGTAGATTGTAATTTACAGATACGTTTTTGCAGCACCATTTCAAATGGAATTATTCGAGTTATTGCACCCCATTATGGTCAATTTGTCGTCGCTTTGTATGAATACGAACTCTGATCACTCATAGTATCAAACTGACGCTAATATTGTCCTATTGTATACCCACACTCGGACGACATAAATTACACTTGCCCCTTTCAAATAACATGTGCAACACTTACATTTATGGGTATAAATTGACAGGAAGCTTGCTTATAACCGAGGGGATAAAGGATATGGCTTCTCTTTCACAAGAACTATTTCGAAATATGGTCGCCCTTTTCAGAATTGAAACAACAACACGCGATACCTTATACAACTCTAGTGCAATAAACCTATAAATCAATCTAGCTACGCTGACATGACATGACGAGCAGTTCTATAGGAAATGACGTCATGGTCCTGCAAAACAGATCTACGACTTCAATGTGATCTTTAATCAGTGTAGAAGTGGTATCTCCATATCGGTTCGTAGTAACTCAAGTCCTGCCCACGTGCGTTCACTAATTATGTTACGTTACAAAAACTCAATGACAGGACGGATTATGCATGCGGTGTTATAATAACAATAAAAGTTGAACAAAATGCGCAGGCGGCGGTCCTTGCCGCGAGCCCGCCCACGGCGACCTCCTTGCGTTATGATTTTATGCCAGCCATGCCACTAATTATGCGCTCGAGTACATTATTGCTACATTTTAAGTTGGCCCAATAAAAAGGAATGTCTTAATAAGGTAATTAATTGTCCAATTTGTAACACAAATTATATCTTTCCTTTTTTATATAATTTTTTGTTTGTTTTATTGATATGTAGTTGTCATTGAATATTATTTAGTGCTTGTGTGTTGAACTGAGAATTATGTCTTGTTTAAACTATACTGTATAACTACCATAGCCGTTTAAGATGCATCTATTTATTTAAATAGTATAAACAATTGTAAGTAGTTTGTTAAACAAATTTCCTCATTGATTCTCTTTGAAGTGAAAATGGGAAGCGTCCAGATCGGTAATGATTTGTTTAGACAGTATGGTCAGTATTTCCTTTGTTCACTGTTCCGGGGTGGTCTCCATCCGGAACCAATATTTATTCAATCAAGACCACAATACTTAGATGCTCTTATAAAAAGCTTCCTGTTTTAATTCTGTAAAGCCGGGTACTTTGCGAGGCTACTCACGAGTCTCGAGGCACGCAATATTTTGCTCATCAAATGTTTTATGCCTCGCAAGCGACCTCACAATGTCATAACCCATTACAATACCCAGCTTTACAATGTTCTTTTCGGGTTGCAGTGATTCAGATTTTTTTTAAATCTGTTATTGATACTAGTTGCTTCGTCTGCGAGTTTGTTTGCGTGATCGTGAATTTTTGATCCCATAATTTATCCGCTTAGGCAGCTTAGCATCTTAGTACGCATCTAGAATACTTAAACAGTATTCCCTCAAAACTTCCTATTACCTATTCCAAGTAACTTTTTTTTTCAGCTGGTTTTTGTTTTGCCATTTTCTTGTTGTTTTGTTTCTGTTAAAACTAATACGAATTAACTAAACATTGCTGTTTCACTAAGTCTAAAAATAACCTGGACTTAATGCACACGAAGAAGACTGGTGTGTTGTGTCACGTAAATCATCACTTAACCTACTTATCTTCAAACATGCATTTCCGAAACCATTTTGAAGAAACGGTACTTAAAATGTCCATGACCAGTCTACGGCTGATTGTCATGACTTCACGAGTCGAGCTCCAATTGAGCAGATTAACTTTTACCTCGTTGATGAGTGCGCGTGCGTCGACCTTGCACGTGAACTTGGGAACAGATGTAGCAAGTTAAACGTCTAGGTTATCTTATCTTTGGTCGAACTGCTCTTGATTACTAGGTTGTAATTAAAGTCGTGTAGTGTAATTTGTAGGCTACATTGAACTTACAAGAAAGTTATTTATGTTGTTATGTTTGGGTGTTTTCGTATTGTTAAATTATATGTTATATCTGTAATTTTTCACCTATGATACAGAAGAATATCCCAATAAAATATTAATACTTTAAAAATTAACAGTTCGATAACCCCCGAGGCCCCGACGGACGCAAACGGAGGGGTTGTTATAAATTTGACGTGTTTGTGTGCCTGTATGTCTGTTTGTTTTTGATATACATAGTAGCTCCTAACCGATTGGACCGATTTTGATTTAGTTTTTTATATTTGAAAGGTGAATAAATCGAGTGTTCTTAGCTAAAAAAAATTGAGGTTTTGTATCTTTAAATTTATAGTTATTTATAAATGATATGATGTACTTGTAACAAGTTTGTCATTTGTACAAAATTATTAATTAAATTAAATTTCTTTCTTGCAGATCTCAAAATATAGTGTGATATAGGGTAGATCTTAGTATCTGCTCCATGGGTATTATACAGTAGTCAATAGACTATTGAATATAGATACCTAGTGTCTGTAACAATATATTTGTCTTGTTTAGCTGCCAGCGTATCGCTAACTTTCTCGTTATATTTACTAAGCTCACTTTCTGAAATGGCTAACTTCAGACATGCATTGTTATATTAACTCTACCAGGTAAGTAGAACCTAAAGGTCCTAATCTACTTGTTAAAGTGTAAAGAACCTTTTGTGAGACCATAAAGCAAGTGTATCTAGTTCTATCGACAGCACGTCTTTACTTGTAGACGAAAACATAATATTTTACAATTCGTATCACGTTTCAAACAAAAAATCGTGATGATACAAGGTTGTACTAAAATTAACGTTTATAACCTATCATAATAACTATGTTAAAAAACACAAATTGCTGGTAATAGCTATGCCTAAACAAACAATGATACGCAATATTTCGTTATCACGATTACTACTAATTTTATCCTTTGTAAACTAAAAAATTACATGATATAGGTATTGTAGGTTATCTTTTTTTGAAAAACATTTTTAATTTTTTAATCCAAGGTTTTACAAAATTAAACGCATAAGTATGCAAAATTTTGTGTAAGTGCTACTAACCGTTGAGGAGTACCCTCGTGAGGAGACAATCCTGACTGCATCATTAGGATGTTTCTATAATTTTAATGTATATTACTATTGTAATCAGAACTCAGCTCAGTAATTTGGCTTGTAAGATTTGACCCAAACACGCAAAAGCTTGCAAAAAGATACATATACATAGACCCCTACTAATCCTTAACAAAACTGGCTCAAAGAAATGGCTTCATTAACTATACAAATTTATCCAGTGTAATGGCTTGTAATATAATAGCTACGCGGTTTTTTTTTCTAGAAAAGGGAGCAAACGAACACGCGCCTAATCATAGTATCAAAGGCATAATAGTTACTTGAATAGAACGTCTTTTTGTTGCCTTTGACTCCGTTATCGCACGGATATCCGGGTCTTTGACGCAGCCCTTTATACTGATAAAGGACTGACACACTTTCCTGATTGTCTATTGAATGTCATATCTAATCCATTGAATAGTATTAAAGAGGGTCTAGTTATTCAAAAGGCAGGTTAAATTAGTTTTGAAAGGCTTTCAGCTGAATTGTTATTGACAAAATGTTTGAACATAATGTTTGTATTTATTTTAATACTTGAAACAAGTAAATGAATGAATGATCCCTTTTTAGCAATAACTTTATTGATGCAAAATATTTAAGGAAATAAATCGGTTGGCTGCTAAGATGTTAAAAAACTATTAAATTATAAAAAGTAATAAAACATCAGGGAGGCCTATGTTCAGCAGTGGACGTCTTAAATGATGATGATGATGAACATCTGTGACTAAATTTAGTTTTTTAGTATCTTAGCAACCTACCTTCTAGGTATAGGTTAAATAACTAGAAGCTAGAATTACAGAATATTCAGATTTTTTAATATCCGCTACGAATAGTCGATCCATGGAATGTCGCCTTCTATCATATTGAATATTAATTACACAATTAACAAAAAGGATGTTGTTATGTTTAATAATAACAAATACCTGGAAAATCCGAAGCTACCTGCCATTCCTACCAACTTAAAATATCAAATCATGGACCGAGTGTTTTCTCAAAGATTATAAACTGCGTCGTGTTATTGACCCGTAGCAATATGGCTAGGAAGGTCGAACTTGATACCGGCCTCCAGCGGACCGCGACGTACGATTTACTAACCAGTTCGTAGTTCGAACTATTATCTAATCAATCGAACAAGTAATATAAGAATTCTGTCAAGTTTTGAAGCGTTCTTAATTTGGAAACTTGATGTATGAATGAATGTTAAGGTCAAGCTTATCTGCTTAATTTTGTTGTAAAATTTGTGTATGATGTATTTGGTTTGCCATACAGCTGGTAAAAAAGTTTGAAACCAGTTCACAAAGCCTCAAAGTGAAAAAAGCTCTTAAGAGGAGTTTGCTATATTAAGAGTTCTGGTATTGTATCTCTAAAGAGCATCATCAGAGGACTTGGCCCTACGAACTTACGCTTTTACTACGAACTTACGTTTGAACTACGAATAGGGTTGCCAGCCAGGTGTTGCCACATGTCCGGCTTTTGTTAGACATTTGGTGAACCGCGCCCCGCCAATAGATGCCAAACGAAAGAAAGCGCGTGAGCGACTCACGCGGACACGCATGTCTCGCGATCTCGCAATCAAGGCTTTTAGGGCAAAATATCTGGCTAAATATGAACCCGTGTCTGGCTTTTTTATTTTTACGGCCTGGCAACCCTAACAACGAACCTAATTTTTAGTTTGCATAAATTAAATAGGTAAATCTGCCAGGAAACGTAAAAAAATGAATGAGTAGGACTGAAGTACTTAACGCAGGCAAACGCTAGTTTCAAATCCAATACTCTTGTCCTTAACGTGAAACAGGTGTAAGAACCTCCGCAGATTGCAAACTTATGATGAAACTATTTTTGACAGTTATATTTATTTCGTGCGGATTTTTCGCCTACTGCTTGCCAATTTTGGTTAGTTTTTGTATTATGCGTAGTTTCGTAAAACTATGTATCATCTTGTTCTTTTAATCCTTGTGGGATGGTGTCAAAACTGTTTTTATTGAATTCAAACTACCTACTAGGCTATTTATTGATACGTTTGGATTTGATTTTAGCCTCATTCATACAGAAAATCGGTGTTTTTGAATATCTCACCATATCGTAGGCTATTTACATCAAGTCAAGGCTAACCGATCGAGTATCGTGACGGAGTTTATACTTAGACGCAGGTACTTTCTCGCATACTTACCTACATTTTACAAAAATTCTGTGAGAAATTCTGGTGCAAGAACTGCGAGACTACGCCTCGATTCCGCCTCGAGTCTCGTTCAGTGCGCGACCGACCTAAGTTTTCAGCTGTCTACGCTTCCCCTAATAACATGAATTAAATAACGGAAGCTGTGAGAAAGCTAAATTTATGTAGATTATGTAATCCACATGAAATCAAAAGTTTGGAAATTCAAATAGCGATGGTAACTCCATTCGGTACATTCAATTTAAATATTTAAGACTTTAAATGAAGCTTTTACGCAGTTCCATGTTTGATGAGGACTTAGGGAGGTGCCTATCGAAAAATAAGTTATTTTCTTAATTAAACTTGTTATTAAAAAACTGGAAGCTATTAAAGCCTTGCTTATTTGTATGAAACTTTATAAGTGAAGCAGGTTTTATAAAAAAAATATAGTTAAGTAAATTGCCTTTTTTAAAAGTAAAATCAGACTAGGTGAGTTGCTAACAAATTCACCAATTTTAATGACACTTCTTAATCCTTCACTTCTTCTTTTACATAGGAACTTGTATCTACTATTGCCTATGGTTAGTTAGTTTTGTCCCCTTTATGTTTCTCAACCATTATAATTGTAGACAGTAAGACGTTTAAGGGCAGCTAGTGACGACATTAGCGCCTACTCCGTAAATGGGCGGGCGGTGCGCGCTTGTGATCTATATCTGTGCGTCCACGCATACCACACCGTTTCCTACATACTAAACTGTTAGGCCCACCTTACACTTGCTACCGGGTGGTTAGGAAAACAGTAAATTACCGCCCAACTGCGAGTCGGTCTCGCGAATTATGATAACCACCCTTGAGTTTTAATTTTTTATTTATCATGAAAGCGAGCACATTACTCATTTAATCATAGTATTCAATTGATTGCTATCCACTTCCCCTATACCTAGTACCTACGCCATTATTAATAACCCATTATAATTGTCGCCTTATGTGCCGCCAGCGTATAAATACGGTGTGTGTCGTACCTTATTGTTTATGTTGATTCATGCTCTTAATATGTAAATTGTCGGTGGTCCCATTTCATGCCTTTTACAGTATCGTGCGCTTTGTCTACTTTACTTAATAGGGAGAAAAATGCTTCTGTTAGCATAATGATGAAGTTAGCACTAGATTTAGCTCGATTTATTTAGAATAAAAATGTAGTTGAAGTGAGTAGTGATTGTAATGGTGGCCTTGAAATGGTCTTTGTGAAGTGACGTGGTGTTGCTGCGATTTTTATTGTGGGCGCTACTGAGAAAAACTGATGAGAGAGACAGAATTCAGAGACGTATTTTTTTTGGTTGCAAAATGTGTTGAAATCTTTGATTAATTCTTAAATCTTTCATTCAGTGCCGTAACTAGGACGGCTGGCTAGCCAAGTAAGATCCTAGAGGGGCACAGAACAAACTAGAACCAAGATTTGGTCATGCATGGGGGCAGATATAGAATCGTACACACGCGCGGGCACGTAAAAGGCTATTTACGGCACTACTTGCATTCAACTATCTATTTGTAATGTTCATTCTGTTAACGAGACTTATTTCAAGTAATGCTTTCACGATAACGAAGCAATAACTCATGTTTGTAGGTGACAGGGGTGTCTATTATTACTGTGTATTCCAATTACGTCACTTTCGTTTTATCATCAATCATTGTCGTCGCCGAAACTTGCATGGTTTTTACCATCGTACGTGTGTAAACGTCCTTTAAAGGCGATGAACGGCATAGCCATGGGTCATCAACATTCAACATTCATCGTTTACTAGTATTTGCTTCGTGGTTTACTACCTTCCTGTAACGGCTACACCACATGTCAAACGTTCCCTCAATTATGAAAGGTCGCGAAAGGAATAGATCGCTATAGCTATCCCCCTCTGTTGTAACGGTAACTTGAACGATATTATTTCAGCTAGGTATTTTCTACTTATGGATTTTTCCCTTAAAGGCTAGTTAATCCAAAATCTTTGTTTTTATCATGATTGTATTATCTGTCTTTCTTGTCTTTCTGTTTGGTACAAAAAAGGGTAGAGTAGAGTAGGACGAAAACAAAAACCATATTTCCCCTAATAATAAAAAATCGAGAGATGGGTTCCTCTATGTAGAAAGTATGTGGATGCTTATCGCACAAGATCGTGGAAAGTGAAAAAAGCAAAGAGAGGCCTGTAGTCAGCAATGGATAATTATATTTAGGCTGTGATGATGATTAAAAGACTAGAGCTGTTAACATAGTAGATATAATTTTCGTAGAAAAAACCAGCCTGTAACTGTCTCACTTCAGGGCAAAAGCTTACAAAATACAGCAGGGCAAAATACATTTGGTACATGCTAGGTTCGAACCTGCACCCACGTGATTGCAAAATGTGTCTGTAACCAATGCGCCACCACGACATTTTTGCTTCGACAAAATACTTAAAACAATTATATCTGAACACCAATCATAATGTAACAGTTTTATTGTTGACCAGTTTAAATGTGTTTACACATTAAAAATAAAACTGGAATTTATTTGTATAATTAGATGCTATTTAGATAACATTCTTATGTAAATTAATCTTTAGCAAATTGATGTTATCTGGTAGCAACAAGTGGTCTGACTGAACAGTTTATCATAAAATATAATCTGCGTAATAAATACCCGTATTAGTGTAGTTTATTTAATATTACATTATTTATTGTTGAAAGAAAACTCGATTTGAACCTGCGACCTTCTGGTTAAATACGCCAGCCGCTCTGCTAATTGAACTATTCGTAATCCCGCCTGCACAATATCCTTCTAGCCTTATTATTCTCAAACTTGGTGGTAGTTGGCTTCTAATCTAACCAGATGCGGCTGAATATCAGTTTTCTACGGAGCGACTGCCTATCTATTTGACCTCCACAACCCAAAGGGATACAATATTCTAAAGTTGAAAAGTTGGGATAAATACTTTCTAGATATGCAAAAAATCACACACATTACCTTAAATCATTTATGGGAAGTTTCAAGTTAGTAATCATGAACACCACCAAACCAATAATATAATTATGTCTTCCTTTAATTTCAAACATTTTCTTTACAAAATCATCGCGACCATATTATAGGAAAAGCCTCAAGTATCTTGGCCTTCGAGATAACTCGTTATCCTTACGTCACTGAGCTATAGGAGGACAGGTCATCTATTTTAAGGCTAAACCAAACAGTTTGCAAATGCATTAGATAACACAAACATTGTAAATATCCTACAATCTTATATGATTATCATAACAGCTATGAGTCATGATTGTGAGGCGCCAAACAGATAGCATCAAAATTCGTCAGCATAGCTTAAATCCTACCACCGTGCACCGGCAAGATATTGCATACAGATAACAATCTACACAGGTAAACCTATAAAACAGTACAGTGACTGATTGACTGACTGACAGATAACGCACAGCCTAAACCGATGATCCTAGAGACATGAATTTCCTAAGAAAATTTACCAATAAGTGTACGATTTCACCCATGTCACCGTGTAATTAAGACAGGAATTCTATTATTTCAGGTTAGACGTAAGAAATCCTAAATTACCTATAACAAGGCAACTTCTAGATTAGAAATACGTAATCAAAATATTTTGACCATATTTGGAATTTATTGGACGCCTAAAGTCCCGCTTTTCAGCAAAGCAGCCTATTTAGCGTGGTGGTTGCCTACTTAAAAAATAACCAACCCTAATTTATTTAGTAATAAAATTGATCTCAATAAAATCTACGATTTTTCTTTGACTGTCCCGATTTTTCCTTCTTTGTACCGCTTTTTTCTCTATCTATTTTTATCTAAGTCCCGATATTTTTAAAAACGGATCTGGCAACGCCTATAGGTGCACTACGGACGGAACACCAAACGCGACGAAAGCAGACAAAGTCGCGGGCGAAGCGCTAGTAACCATATATCTACCATGTCCACGGATAACTGATAAGATATACCTATTTTATGTTTGAGTGTGTTTTGTCTCAGGGTCAGTCGCGGACCGTTAACGGGAAACTCACGAAGGGCTACACCTGACCAAATAGAAGATGTTTGCGTATTATCGTAGGTAATGTATTTATTTTGCACAAATTAGCGTTTTACGTTACACTAGCGACCCGCCCCGGCTTCGCACGACGGCTTTTCTCTACTATAATATGCGTGTATTAATCAAACGTATAAACCTTCTGGAAGAAATAAATTCTCTTAATGATAGTAAAAAATCAAATTTCTTTGCGTGGTGGTTTTCAGACGAAAATAGTGATTTTGCTTTATTCTATTTAGACATGATTATTATCTTCTTTATGAGACTGTGTTTACAAAGTTATTACGGATTTTTATACCTATACCCTATACATATAAGTCACAAAATGATGCTGAGATAGTAACTTACTAAAAATACAAACAGTCACTGTTATAAGCGGAAAAGATTTAAAAAAAGGTTTTAAATGTTTTTTATCAAGAACATTGTCATGTCATTATCGCTTTAAATGTTAAACTCTAAACCACAAAACACCTACGCAATACCTTCCATCAAGGTTTATTAACTTATGTTGCAACTTTACGTAAGAAAATCGTCTTAATGCAATTGCAATAACAACTTATAATATACAAACGTTTCTTATCAATACAATCGTAGATCTAAACTCAGATACTCTGATTGTGTTGGATTTAAGTACATTCTTGAACAACTTGAATTGGATTATGTGAAAGTCGATATGAGAACCTAAGTTATAAGCGCAGGCGCGCCTTTAAGTTGGAATTGGAAAAGAAGAAGGAATGTGAATTTTCATTCGGAAATCGATCAAAAATGTTATTATGCTAGGAAATGCTTAGGCATGTAGAGAGGAGCTCATTGAATGAAGATGACGATACCACAAACAAAAACATACGTTGTTATGTATTTTATACTGCAGTATTAGAAGAATCTCTACTTGTTATGCTGCTATTTGTATTTAGTTGGATATTTATAGATACTTAAAGCCTGTGATCACCGCTTGGCATACTTACATAATTATATCATTCATCATTATTTATTTATTAAGAACATTCTTCATATTGCTCGAAACACAACTTACCTAGTCCCCCCCCTGCAGTCTTCCTATTCCTTATAACAAACGTGGCCAGACTCTGAGATCTTACTTCTCATATTTAGGTAAACTTTCGTTTTAATTGAACTTTATCGATCAGCCAGGAAAACAACTTAGTTATATTCATCAAGATTAATAAAATAAGACATTCCAAATAAACAGCTCAATATGTCATACCCATTTTATTATTATAGGTGACTCTACAATTTTAACAAAGCCTCTAACTAACATATTACACGGTGGAAACTGCGCACGGTGTGCAAATTACGATCATAAGATATATTGTTGCAAGTGCGCTGAGTAAATGTATGTATTATTGCATTATTTACGGACGACTTGCTTTGCGTATGTATTTTATAAAGTGTATAATTGGTATAATACACGGTTCCGCATTATACATAGAGTCTCGTTTCTTGCAAGTCGCAGGTGACATCAGAGTAAACAAAACGATCGTGCGCGCTGTGTTCGATTTATTATGGCCCTCGTTTTAAGCTATAAGCAGTAGCGTTCTAAATAATACCTAACTATAAATAGTTCTTTTTTACCTATATCTATGGATCCCGACACCCTCAAGCCGACAGGACAAGCTCTCATAACGTGACTATCAAGAACCTTATCTGAATAGTTATAAGTTTAATTTTCCAATCAAACTGTCACCACTAGCTCAGGTACAGTTTTTACAGCGTTTTCTTAATGTGCCGTGTGTGTTGATTCATATAATTTAGTATTGTCCATTTTACGCGTAGAAAACATCTTGACAAGTCCGCAAAAGTCGAGTTTTTGGTGGACCGTAGGAACGGCGAGGAAATTTCTATCGTTCACACGAGTGGACGAGTGGTTTCGTTTCTATCGGTCGTGAACCTGCTTGAACTTATTTCCAGTACTCCGCTTTTGAGAGCTGCTTTTAAGATGATTGCTGGTAAAATCTTTTCTTTCTTACGTTGTCTATTTTCTTCTTCTCCCAAATGCACCAGTTGATTGTTAATTGGACTTTTCTCCAAAAAGATTAGAAGATACTAGCAAAATATTTTTTTTTTTGAAAAGATAGAAATGAAAATTTGTGAATTTAGTTACTTTATCCACCAAATCGCTTTAATACTGCATCTTGTACTATAAATAAGATGGAATTATGTAAGAACACCTTAAAGGAACTGTTAAAAACAGGTTATTACAAATGTCACTTTGTACTTTGAACAGTAATAAATAAATCTATTAATTCCGCACCTACGAAGTACGTGCTTTACATAATTGATTAATTAATCATCATACGACGAAGAAAAATTAAAAACATAGATTAAATATAAATTTGGATCTCTTTTGAGTGATTAATGGCATATTTGGACGGTAATAAAATCGCCCATGGGGTCCCCAGCATTATGTTCGTCAAAGAGAATAGAGATCATCGCCTTTTACTTTAGTATTTGTATGTCCATATTGCAAATAGATTATAACTTGCTTATGACGTCAAAGGAAACCAGCCCAGTTAAAGGATTTTCTCAAAGTAATGTAGAGTCGTATCGGAGGCCTACCAGCGCAGACGGTTTATTGTCTGACACCAGGTTGATCATATTAGATCATAGAAGACTTTTTTCGTCTATCTGGACAACCGAGCACTGCTCAGGACAGTTGCATAAAAACACAGAGAAAACAAAATATGACTACTTAGTCTACCTATAATAGATTTTCTCCAAATTGTAGTTTTAATCGAAATCATTAGAGCCGTTCTTGAGAACGCGATTACAAACAAGTGTAGTAGGGAGCAGTGCCCTGCTTCAACTCTTCTGTTCCTTTAGGTTGCGAAAGCCCAGGAAGCAGTCACTCCATAGAAAACTGATATAAAGCTCCATCGGACTTGATTAGACGCCAACCTTAAAAGTTTGAGAATAATAAGGCTAGGAAAATGTGTACATTATGAATCACAGTTCAAATTTTAAGCAACAATCATAATACCAGATTATTTATCACTAGTTAACAATACTAGTTTGTTTATAGGTCAGCAATTTGTCTTCTAATTTATTACAGCATGCTTACAAGCAGCGCCAAGAATTATGACTTAAAACAGTTTGACCTATAACGGCAGAGCGTAGGCGATTCATAAATACAACACTATAAAATTAAGGTTTTGAATGAATATAGAACTTAAGCGGGTGCATTTGTCCACAACTGCTGAAGAAAACTGACACCGAATTATCGTCGCAGTAACGATGTCGTAGCGATTTTGTCGTTGAATGAAACCCGTTTTTTATACTATCCAACTTCAACGGCAACGATTTTTAAAACGTTCGATCCTTTTGAGTTGATGTCCTATCAAACTGTGACCAAGGAACATGAGAATACCAAATTTAGGTAGGATTTTGACCGCACAACACTAAAACTTCAACGATGTTTAGATTGTTTGTTTTACGAGAATCACCCAGATCAAACGCTTCAAAAAAAAGACAAAAATGTAAAAAAAAGATTTTTTTCATGGAAATTCCAATACACTTACCTATTTATTTGTAAATACAGCATGTTTGTATTTACAAATAAATG
Organism: Protodeltote pygarga; assembly: GCA_936450705.2. Classification (NCBI taxonomy): domain Eukaryota; kingdom Metazoa; phylum Arthropoda; class Insecta; order Lepidoptera; family Noctuidae; genus Protodeltote; species Protodeltote pygarga. Next base: position 3,058,747 of record OW388249.2, on the reverse strand, counting down.
TAATCATGTCCTTTTACTGAGGACCGTATAAGCTATATTTATGGTTACCTATATCTGTTAGAGCCAAAGATAGTTCCACTTACTAGATAGTCACACCTATTCCAAACAGGGCTGGTACTGCTACCATGACCTATGACTAAATTTATATTTTGAGTCGATTCATATTTCATACGTCCTTACAAACGTTTATACAGCCTGTACGTTTCGCATACAATTGTTAATTGCTTTGCAAACATCTGCATAGAATCCGTTGACTCATGTCATTATATCAACACAATAGAGTTACTTAACTCGTATAAATGCGAAATGTTGACAAAAACTTGGCCTTAATATCTGTTACCTATATCGTGTTGAAGTTTTTGTATGATGTCTTAAGACCTAAGTTTTTCTCATTAATATAGTAACTATCTTTTATTTTTACAATTTCCGCTTCGTTTGTTGACTTATCTAAATGGTAGTATTGCTCTATTCTTGCTGTATTAGAAACAGTTTCCGGAAGTGGAAATTCGTACTTTGTATTTCATCATCATCATCATTTCAGCCATAAGACGTCCACTGCTGAACATAGGCCTCCCCCAATGACTTCCAGATCGGCCGGTTGGAAGCAACTTTGTATTTACCGGAAATTATTTCTACTAACATTTAATGCGAATTTATGATATGGTTCTCGGTGTAAAATGCTAGTGTTTATAATATTTATCTTTGCTCCCGTTTTCTTACTGCCCGGGACCGTACGAAATACACCAGTAAGAATACTTAAGTCAACGCCATCTCAGTCGAATTAATTAATAAACTCGACTCTCTTTGTCTCTGTCTTCTCTTGTGCTCTTTGTCTTAACAGAGAGAGAATCTTTATTCTTTCTTTGTTAACGCTTGTGCTGTATCAATAACGTTTATATGTGAAGGTAGTCAATTTGACATTAGTTTTTCACTAAATACATAAAATTTGCAGACCTTAACATGTGTCGTTACCATTTAATAGTAGTAAAAGAAAAGGTTAACGGCCAGTAATTGAAGGCTGAAGAAGTATAATTTGTTGTTCTGGCACAACTTTGTAGAGGCATGTTATTCCTATAGGTACCTATATAGGTCGAGGTGGTGCGTACTGCGTATTCCCAAAAATACCTAGAACCAACCACTGAAGTTGTAACTTTGTATTGAATCCAATAAAATTGCGCCCTTGAGGCGTTTGGCCTATTTGACGTTAGGAATTCGAGACATAGTATGTTTCGATTCGACCTAGATTCCGAACTTATTATGCCAGAAAAGAGTCGGCATGGGAAAATACTTCTCCACCAACTTTTTCATTGAACTTTCATCTTTAATTAAAACTAAAAGTGCTTTAACTGGCGAGGTTTGTATCGAATTGGAATGTTTATGTTTATGTACGGTTGTCTCGAAATGCATTTAATAATAAATATACACTATTCAGGCAATATTGTCAGTAACTTCATAAATATTTTCCAAACTTTCAATTAACCTGCTCGTTGTGAACGGCAATTCAATTTAGTATTACTTCAGAACAATGCTCCATCATGTTTTATCAGTATCTTACCTAACAGAGAATAACATTTATTTATATAAGTAAATAAACCTAGTAGTTACACCCATCCACTCCGCCAGTCTTGTCATCAAATTGGCCTTTCCTAACTCGGTATTGTCGATCGTATAAGCCAGATTTAATCAAAGGCTAGTTACCTGATTGCCTGCGGCTTCGCTTGCGTGGTAGGTATCTCGATATGAATCGATAATAAGTATCCTATGTCATTTTCCGGGTTATGTTTAAACTCTGTGCTCTTAGTTGAAAGCCGTTCAGAAGTTCTGCGTAATAATAGTAATAACAAACATGCATCCAATCAATCCTCAGAATATTTCATTTTAATAATCATAATTAGCTTTCCCCCGCACGGAGTTATATCCCAAGTTTTGGTCTACCTGTGTACCAAATTTTATCCAAATCCGTACAACCGTTAAGGCGTGACTGATTAACAAACATTTCATATTTATAGAATTGGGATTGTTAATTGTTATGGCATTATATTAATGTATAAGAATTTTATGGAGCTCCGACAAAAGCTCGAGCTGTAGCAAAACAACAAAATGCGCTGCCGGCATTCTCAGACAAAAGGAACTTCTACAGCCGCCTGAGATATTCCGTCTGTCCATTGTCTTAAGTTTCCGAATACCACCTTAGAAATCCTTCTTAATTAACCGCCGTCCATTTACTAAGTTTTATCTCACAATTATCAGCATATATGATTAGTGACGCACCACCGCGTACTTTCTCTCTTTGTTGCGCCTGATCTCCACTTATCTGATTGAGCTAACTATTCTATATCACGTAAAGAGATTTTTTGCGATAAAATTATATAATTGTAAAGCTATAGATATTGTTGCCGTCGCACGGGCTCACGGAATCTGTATTACAATCACGCGCCTGTCATGGCAGACAGGGTGACGCCTGCGCTTACGCCGCCGAAGCGAAACATGTGTAACAATGGCTTTTAATGTTTTACTTATACGTTATTGAATGTATTTGATAGCCATCTCTAATTGAATTGAACTGGCTAATACATCCGCCTATAGAAAACCGGGAGCCTATATATTCTCTTAGACTCAGTTAAGTTTTTGAGGACCTACCTAATACTTTTTTCATGGCAACTTTTCCCTTTTAGGCTGTCAAAAAAGAAGATGTAGTTTAATAATTCACAACGGCATTTTTTTTACTAATAATCAAACATGGCGAGGGAGGAACCAAACTTTTAGTTTACGGCCTTATCCAATTATTTACTTACACTTAATAAATACAATAGCCAAGTAACCTAGCCGACTTTACATTAAATAATCATACTTTCGATTTCTGTTTAACAAACACTAAGAAGCCAGCGCTACACTTGATATGAATAAATTATGAGTTAGGCTACAGCTGGTATGGCAATAAATTTCTTTATTAATACATATTTAAAGGATTTTTTGTCTTATTGATTTCTTGATTTTGATTATTGTCCTGACTACTATAGAAAACTCTTTTGCTTTAAAATAATAACAGACAGTACTGAGAATTTAACTGTAGGACGATTTTTCGCGTCTTACAGTATTTCAAATGTATTGTTTATTATCCGAGTTAATTATAGAAAACGTGTTTTCATGGGGTTATGCGCAAAAAGAGCAATTCGCAAAAGGTGCAATTAGCATTTGGCGCAAATTTCAATTGGTGCAATTGCTCTTTTTCATGCATGTAGAGACACTTAAACGCAAATATTCTGTGTGCAAATGCCATGACAATACTTTACAAGCTTTAAACTTAAAACTTGTAAAAATAAAATAGAAATGTTATCTGTCCAAGTTTTTGATAAATCGTTTTTATGTCTTTAGAACACATGACGTCATCAGTTCGAACTGCCGTCTCTGACTGACAAAGAATGTTCAAACCAGTTCAAACACTTTTCAAACTTTGTGGTTTTTTTAAATATTTAAGTTATTTTTTCAAAGTTTTTTTTTAAGTAGATTTAGGTACCTAATCATTAAAAAAATATAGTCAAGATCCCTATTGTTACGTCATTAAGCTTCCTCACGACACTCACACAATAAGTATCGTTATCCCATGGTGTGCACTTGTGAGTCAACGGTTTAGAAAGTGAATTTCGTGGTCACACGCCGTAACCGTGGGAACTTGACCGTTATACCTATCCGTATGTTTATTAAGTAATTAATACACCCACACTTCCGTCAGTTACTGTTTCCGGGATGCGGCATGCTTCTACTTTTGTAAAAACAGCTGTTTTCGTATTGATTATACTTTATCTTTCTCCATCATTACATTACACGTACCGACACGTCTAAACACCTATAGGTAGGTAAAGGCTAATTGGGAATCGACCAGCTTTAGCTTCTTCAAAACCCTTAAGCCAAGTGTAAAATGCAATTCCAACTTTAATCTATTCGTCAAATTCCTTCCATTGATATATGTACAATTGTACATGCACAATTGTACATATATCAATGGAAGGTCTACCGAATTAAAAGCTCACAGCACGTACTGAAAGTATTATTCGTCAGTACCTAAATACTTATTTAATATTTCTATGGTAAATACCGTGAATTAGATATACTGCAATAAGAGTTCATGGAAATATATTATGTTCACCTCGATCTAACAAAATTATTTTATTTACAGACCGGCTCCGGCAAAACCTACACGATGGGCAGTGGATGGGAAGGCGAGGGCGACGGTGATGAAGAGCGGCGTGGTATCATCCCCCGTGCCATCCGCGACCTATTCGCCGGCGCAGAAGCTAGGGCCGACGAGGCGCGCGCGCAAGGACAACTACCCCCCGAGTTCTCTGTGCAAGCGCAATTCATAGAGCTGTACAATGAGGACATTGTTGACTTACTCGATCCCGCTAAGGACCCGTTTGCAAAGGTTTGTTTGTAGTAATATAAAGTGCATCCCCATTGTCACATCTTTATAACAATGTAAATTGCTTTTGCTAGAATCGTGCAAAATCTGATTGCAACATTAAATTTTATGTCTAAAGGATGACTGGTATTTGTACGTTTAGAAGAATACTTCTATCTATGGACACTATTAACCTTAATTTTAAAAAAATCGTATAACCAAATCTAAACGTTTTAATTCTCCTTTTCTTACACAATTTATTTAAAGGACTTGTGTTGAGACAGAAGTTAACAACAAAACCAAATAAATGTTGCAAGTCATGCCGAATCGTGGCCCGTGTCATGTCGATTGCGGAAGCCATTTGGCAAAAAATTACAGAAAGTACATATTCACTGTTTACCTATTCCATAACATTGATAGTGGAGTGCCGTAAGACATAAAAATGGTAAAACCTCGGAATCCAGGGCCAGTCGATGAATCTTCATAAAAACTTTGGAAATGTGTTTTTAATAGTGTACAGACTAAAGTTAAAAAAAAAAATTTCACCGATCTCGATTACAACAATTATTTTTAACCAATTTTAAAAAGGAGGAAGTTCTATGTTCAGCTGTATGTATTTTGATTTATATGTTCACCGATATCTCAGTCAATTGTGAACCGAATTTGAAAATTCTTTTTTTCTTTGAAAGAGTATATTCCCAAATTGGTTCCATAAAAATATTGTCATGATCTGATCATGGACTTAGGAGATATGGAACGGAACTCCTCGTAGGATAATAGCAGAATGGTCGTAACAAGTAATATTGGTTAGTTAATAAGCGCAGTCGATGGCTGCTGACAAGTAATGAGTAAGAGGGGGGAGACGTGGTAACCCCCCCCCCCCGCCTTACCTATATCACTATCGAAGATTAAAAATATCGCTCCTTTTTAAAATTGGTTAATAAAAATTGTTGTAATCGAGAGCGGTCAATTATTATTATTTTACTTTTTTCTGTACACTATTAAAAATACATTTACAAAGTTTTTATAAAGATTCATCGACTGGCCCTGGATTCCGAGGTTTTACCATTTTTATGTCTTACGGCACTCCACTAAATATAAATGGAAATTCCAAAGGAAAATTCCGAAAAAAAAAAAATTGAGATCGGTGAAATTTTTTTTTTTAACTTTAATCTGTAGACTATTAAAAACACATTCCCAAAGTTTTTATAAAGATTCATTGACTGGCCCTGGATTCCGAGGTATAAAGCTTACGGCACTCCACTATGAAGTGTACAAATGTTTGTTCTTTGACAGCTGCAACACCGTTCTGCAGTTTTACATAAATAATATTTACATTATTGATGATACTTACTGAATGATAATGTAATTATGAATTAAGAACATTGACCTACATTTTAATTCGATGCGTATTTGTTTTTATATCTTTATTAAACCACGGTTTGATGGCAGTTTATGATTCTATATGTTGTTCTATTGCCATTATTCAAATGGTAATCTTTATATAGTTACAAGTATCTTTTGTTATCAAGGTCAAATTCCTAGCCATTAAATTCAATATACGGTTTATTTATAATTCTAATTAAGATTTTTTATATTGAATGCAAAACCAAAGTCCCTCGCCGAACCATGGAAGCGTTTTCAATACCGCACAAATTAATACCCCGTAATCTAATTATTTCCTTGAAGCAATGGAGCGTGCTGTATGCAGGTACGTAGTACATCGTGTCATCGTCGAACAACATCAACATACAACGTCATCATCGAAGTAAAGCTACACGACAAAGAAAACGTTCTTCCTCATGTTTTCATTAGGAATTTATTGGCTATATTTGTGAAGGAAAACTTTTGCAAAAGGCAATGCGGATCATCTTTTCCCAAAGTTGAAACTGGTTTCTTTAGAGGTTCGATGTTTTCATTAAAACATTGAATGTATTGAAAGGATCAAGGACTGTGTAAGTGTATTTCTTCTATTTAGTCAATCCACAAGTTTACAAAAAAATATTCTTTTTAGGGTGCACTTAGGATAACAGAAGACGGATGTGGCGGCGTGAGAATAGTAGGAGCTTCAATGAGAGCGGTGCGAGGCGCAAGGGAAGCATTAGGAGCATTACGAGCGGGAGCGCTAGCCCGAACTACAGCGGCAACCAACATGAACTCGTCATCATCACGGTCGCACGCAGTATTCACTTTACTACTACGACAAAGGCGGTTAGCAGCAGACCAAGAACCTAGTATAGAAAGGGAACCGGATACAGAAGCACCTGAACAATATGAGACGCTCACTGCCAAGTTTCATTTTGTTGATTTAGCTGGCTCGGAAAGATTGAAACGTACAGGTAAAAAATATAATTGTATTTCTGAAGATTACTTTATATTTTATGACAAATTACTTTACACTTAGCATTTTCAACAACTTTGTTTTATATTAAGTACTAGCTGCCCCGTGCGACTTCGTACTCGTAATAATCCTACTTTAACGCCTATTCTACCCCTACCCTACTCTTATTTACCCCTACCCTACCCTACTCTACCCTTACCCTACCCTACTGACATAACAAAAAAAGAATTAGCGAAATCGGTCCAGCCGTTCTGGCGTGATGCCGTGACCAAGGGAAATAGGGATTCATTTATATATAGGTATATATAGATTTATCTATATCAACTGCGCTTTATCCAAGTCTCAATTTGACGTGCTAATATTTTCCCTATATTGTTCATCCAGGTGCAACAGGCGAGCGAGCACGGGAAGGCATATCAATCAACTGCGGACTGCTAGCATTAGGAAACGTAATATCCGCTCTTGGAGACAAGTCTCGCAGAGTACTGCACGTACCGTACCGAGACTCTAAACTAACCAGACTTCTTCAGGACTCTTTGGGAGGCAATAGTAACACTGTGATGATAGCTTGCGTCTCTCCAAGTGACAGGGATTTTATGGAGACTTTGAATACATTGAAGTATGCGAATAGGGCGAGGAATATCAAGAACAGATGTGTGGTGAACCAGGATCTGACGTCGCGGACTATACATCAGTTGAGGCAGGAGGTGGCGAGGTTACAGCTAGAACTTGCAGAATATAAACAGGTAAGTGATACTGTGTATTTAGTTAAAGAGTTAGTTAACACTCCTCCAACTTGTATTATAGGCTACAAAAGTGCATAGACAAGAGGAATAATGTATTTGGCATTGTTTCTTGGGTCTTAAAATCAATGATATGTGATACAATTTGCTTCTTTTTATTGATTTCATATGTATTGAGACAAGACTCAATACTTTCTTTTTTTTCTTTACTCTTGTCCATGCTTTTATGCAGCTGACTGTACACCTATAAGGAACAAAATGTGTAAATTATCTTGTAAATCCTATTAGACAGTATTATAATGATGTATTGGATGTCAATATTAGCGAATATGACGGTGGTGATCGAATTTAGGTTCTTCGTTCTGGTTCTTTACTTTAATATAGTTTTCACATAGTTTTAACTTTGCCTTATAAATAAAACGTCAGGTTTGTTTCCCTGTCAGATAAAAAAAACATTGAACCTAATCTGAAAGACATCATCAATGAGATCCGTGTATATCCTCCTAGGATGCTCCCCGGTCCCCACCCTTGTCATCAACCGAACCCCAACGTCATTTTAATAGAATTTCTATTGCAGGGTAAACGCGTAATAGCAGAAAACGGTGAAGAAGGTTGGAGTGACGTGGTTCAAGAGAACGCGATCCTCACCGGCGAGGTGGAGTCCTTGCGACGGAGAGTTAAAGCAATGCAAGGCACCATAGAACAGCTTTCTGCTCGGAACAGCGAGCTGATCGCTGAGAAGGCTTTGGGCAACTGGGCCCCGAAGGATGGCAGTCCTGATGCGAATGAATGTTCGCTTACGTCACTCGTGCAGGTACCTAAAGTTGATGTGTAATGTTGAGTTTGTGTACTAAGTATATAATTATTATTTTAAATAAATCTAATATCTTAAGACCTCTGACCCACTACACACTTTCAGAAACATTTCTTCCGATTTAACACGTTTTTTCATAGCTTTTTCTTTGCCGTTTGATTGGCATTTTCTTGTAAAGACTAATATTATAATTTTCCCTCAGGGTTATGTCAGCGAAATAGAAGATTTACGAGCGCAGCTATTGGAGTCGAACGCGATGTACGAAGCGAGTCGCAAACGTGAGGCGAAGGTCGCGAGGACACGACACGACTCCGTACAAGATCCTTCTCTTATCATTGATGATGCAAAACGGGAACTTTATAAGGTACTTACATCTTCATCAAAAATAAAATAGTTACTTTTAGGAGTCTGGTTTAATAATTACTCTTTTAGTTAAAAAACTTCGTGTTATGTTTCACGACAAAAAAAAAACACTTCGAGGACTCCCAAGCTTTCAAAGATTGGTCCCTTACTCTGGTCAATACATTACCTATGTGTAGCTATATATACGATGTATATTTTATAATATTATACATTAGGTACTCATTTATTTACTTCACGATCACATACATATTGATTTGTCTTTAGGAAAAAGAACTTCTTGCACGTAGTATGGGTGAACTAGAATTCCAACGAAAACTGAATATGAGTGAGAGTATGACGAGCGCCGTGGACGACAGGCCTATTGGGGAGAGGGAGAGAGCTGAAGGAGAGAGTGCCGAGGACTCTGAACCTTCTGACGGAGATGGAGAGCCAAGTGACTCAGAGGAAGAGGACTCCGAGGCTAAAGGTGAGATGTTATAACTGATTCTATTTGTAGATCTATTTGGTAGAGGAAGAACCGCGAACTTGAAACTATAAAAAGTAGGAAATTAAAAAAAGAAACTTATTTTTGGAAAAATCTTTTACATTAAAAAAAAAAAGAAAGAAATAATACAATTCGTTTACATATTATGTGATTCTTAACTTAACTTAAATACACCATAATAATAAATTTTGTTTAAAAAAATGGCGCTGCGCATTAAATCTTTACCAGATTTTAACTTTTATATCCCATCTTAGGTCAACGCGTCCTCTCAGCGCAGCTCGCCGCCCTGTCCGAGGACATAGACACTAAGGCTCGCTTGATAGAGCAGTTGGAGCTATCGCAGCGCCGCCTGGCGGCATTGAGATCGCACTACGAACAACGACTTGACACACTGCACCACCAGATCAAAGCTACCAATGACGAAAAGGATAAGGTGCTGGCTTCATTGGGTAAGTGGTTAATATATGGTTTTATTAGCTGACTTCTTCTTATGTATGGTTGATGAACAACCTGGTGTCAGAGTTTAAACCGCCCGTAGGCCTTTGAAATGGCTTTACACGCTATTGAAAAATATCTTAGGTGTGCTGGTTTCCTCACGATGTTTTCTTTCATTGAAATTAATTATTATAATAATATATACATGTACAAATATAAACATATACAAGTGATAGTGCACATGAATTTGAAAAGTCAGAGATGCGTGCCTGGGATGCGGTCATGCCACTAGGCTATCACTGCTGTCATATTGACTATTTCTGGTTAATAAACAAATCCATAAGATATACAATGCTTGTTCCTTAGCAACACAACCATCCCCGCCAAGCGAGAAACTAAAGCGCGTAAAGGACGAGTATGAGCGGCGCGTGGCGGCCATGTCTCGAGAACTGAAGAGATTACAAGCGGCGCAACGCGAACACACGCGCCTGCAACGCTCGCAGCAACAGACTGCGCAACAAATTAACACGCTACGGAACGAACTAACCCATATGAAGCGAGATAAGGTAACTATCTAATTTAAGAGACTACAGTTGTTATAACGCGAACACATGTACCTGTAACGCTAGCAGCAATTGACTGGGCAACAAATCAACGCGCTACAAAACGAACTATCTCAAATGAAGTGAGACAAGGTACTATCTAAGAGATTGCAAGCAGCGCAACATCAGCAAAAGCGCTGCAACGCTTGCAGCAACAGACCAAGCAACAAGTAAACATGCAAAATCATATAAAATTAAAATCCATTAAAATAGATCTTACTTTTTGACTAGGTATTTCTAGCATTTTTTTTTTTTGCAGGTAAAACTAGTACAACGCATGCGCGAAGAAGCTAAGCGTCACGCTCAAGCCGAAGCAGCAAGAGCTAAGGAGGTATGATTCTAATTATATTTTTCAATCATTTAAAAAAGAAAGGCCAAATTCAACAGAAGACTTTGTAAAAAAACACAGTATCACTGCATGATTGCTGTATTACTGCTCTTCTACTGTATGGCCACCTTTTTCTGGGCCTACCCTCGTTGCCGTTTTCTGCCCTCTGGGATGCACTGTGTGTCCATTCCATAATTCCTCCAGCGCAGCAATTATGAGCAGCTCAGTTCTATTTAAGCCTCACAGCTGCCTGCATCGCTTATACAATTTATATTTTGAAAACTATATCACGTGTTATCTTTTAGGTAGCACAACTCCGCAAAGAATCTCGAAAGAACGCCAATTTAATACGATCGCTGGAAGCAGAAACTAAGATGAAAGAAGCGGTAAGTTTTAAAAAAAAAAAAAATATAATAATCTTTTATTGTATTTTTTTTGATTACGATGATTTTTTTGAAGGATTAGAGAGATGGTTTATATTCACAATTAGACCGGTAGGCGGCGCTGGGATCGGATTAAATTAGAACCCAGGGCGCAAAGCCGCGTGGAGATCAGCTAGTTTAAAATAAATGTCTAATATGTCTAAATAGATGTCTGATATTGTTTCGAGTGTAGTATAATTACGTGTAAAGGCCAGATAATATTGGTGTTTTATAATCTGCGTAGGTATTGCGTCGCAAACAAGAGGAGGTATCGATTCTAAGACGAGGACACCGCGACAAGCTTAGCAGTCGCGCGGCTGGCAGGTTACACGGTAAGACAACGAGATAGATCATGTACACTACATTTAATGAATACTAGCTATTTCCTGCGATATGGTTTGTGTTATTGTTCATGTTATTTTTCCTACGAACCCAAAAAAGATACCTCTTTAATATTATAACAATAATAATTGTTATAAGATTATTTAGTGTCCAGATTTTTCATCTATTTTTTCTTTTTTCTATTTACTCATTCATCCCGCCCATTCATCAATCCTTCCGCCATTTGTATTGCTACAGATCGTTCACGTTCCCGCAAGAGCACCTCATACCGCGAGGCGTGGTCTCGGCTGGAGTGCTGGGTGTCCCGCGCATGCGCGGCTCGCTGCACGCTGGGCGAGCTGGAGGCGGCGCTCGAACGGTTGCTGCAACAGAGGGAGAAGGCGCGCAACACGGATAGTGATCCTGACGCGAAGCACCTGCTGCGGTACCTTAGGGACGCTATAGCCGACACGCAGGCGCAGATCATGCAAATTGAAGTAAGTACTAGTCGAGCTAAAGTAGTCAAAAACTGTAGTTCAATGTTATAAGAACTCTATATTAGATCATCATCTTCACACGTCCGTATTCGAATATTGCCGAGGTTGTTTAACCAAGTTTTTTGAGCCAGGCAAAATCTTAGTTCAATTTTTATTTCACTAGCGAGCCTTAGGGTTTATCAGCCAATATTTTTTCAGTGTAAACTGTGTAAATTCCATGACTTTTACCCAAGGTATTCATTCAACAGGAAGAAAATGACGAGAACATGTTACCTCGCTTGTTAGACCACATCGACTCAGTCGAGGCAGGACGGTACTCACTCGAAAGACTGTCGGCGCTGACGCTGCAGCACGCGCAGGATGCCGCCAGGAACCTCAAGATGTTGCAGGACATGAGAGCGCAGCTCAAGGAGGTTGGTTTTGAAGCTTGATTATCCTTGTGGCAAAAAATGTAACAAAACTTTTAAGCCGACTCAAGTAACATGAGACTAGGGCAAGCGACTTGAAAAATATTTAGGATATTATGGGAGTTAGGTTTACAAGATTGAAGTATTTTCACAAATGTTTTGTGTGTGACCCCTGCAGCTGGAAGAGAGCACGGAGAGGACGGCGAGCGCGCTGCGCGCGGCCACGGCGGCCGGCGACCACAACCTCAACCCCTGGTGCGCGCCGCCCGCGCTGGCCGCGCTGCTGGCGCACGTGTCGTCCGGCACCTCCACGCGCTCCGTGTCGCCCGTCGACAGGTGCGCCACGCAAGCGTAGCTAGAACGCGCGTCTTACTTTCCTACAACTAATAACGGTTATATTGCAGCGCTCTTCTGGAGGTGCGACCTCCGAACGGCATCCGGGAGTCCAGCACAGCGCCGACCTCTCCTCCCGACGACAACACACCCTCACCCTTCCAACGAAACACGTAAGCATTCGCACATAATACATGGTTGTGTCTCGACGATCTTCGTTCGCATTGTCTTATACTTACGTTGTAATGTCCAGTGTACGTCGCGGGTCAGTGCGCCTGCGCGACCTGGGTGTGTACGGGCGCGAGGAGGACCCTATGACGCAGTCCTTAGTGGAGCCCTCCCCGCCGCGCCCCGCACCGCTCAGCCGCGTACCTAGCGCGCCCGGAAGTCTCAGGTATGACGCAGTCCTTAGTAGAACCAACCATGCCTATGAGATGTACTTCTGAGGCATGCCTTGGTTAGCTCACTTTATTTACCTTTAGATATTATTTCCGCAACAAAACCCACTGACTAAGCAAATAATTATATGTTTATTAAATATGCGAATGTCAAGCTAAAATAACCCCTACAATGAACGTAACTCCACCCTGCAGAGGTCTGCAGCCGCTGACGATAACATCAAGTTCGCTGGCGTCCCCGGTAGCGGCGCGGCGGCCGGCCCCGCCCGAGTCCCCGCGGCCGCCGCGCCGCCACCACACACTCTCCAAGCCTGCCTCCTTGTACGTATACACACCTCGACACGCAGGACGGACGAAGTGATCACGTAACATGTCAAATTTAGGTATTTTCGTTTAATTTAGTCTATCTATACCTAACCTATTCATGTTTACGTCATCAGTTTCGGCACAGTCCAGATACTTTTTCTTGTCCACATAAGCACGTTAAACTGTTCTATAGTTTTTCTTTTAAGGTATAATCACCCAATCTACAAATCTTATGCAAACTATTATTAAAATTATTCAATCATAATTTTGCCTGGTATATTTGAATTATATTTGATCTCTTAATTTCTTACGGACTTTAAAAGTCTATATTTCATGGCGACACTCAAGTAATAATCTAGTAGAACTACTAAACTTAATTTCGCAAGAATGGAATTCTTAATAGTTTTAACTTCCGAGATTCTTACTTGTAAATAGTAATACAGGCCTAAACTGGTACAATGAAAGCTTGAGTAGTTAGTAATCTGTCTCTCTCACTCTGGTATTACACCGGTATCGGTGTCTCTTTCTGCATGGTACACTGCTTGGGTATATGTGCTACACTCTAGATGGTGTGAGGTAGACAGAACTGTAGTATTTAGAACTGGGACATGTGTTATTGTATGTTTGTAGAACAACTATATATTTTATGCCGTCTAGTTATATGTGCAAACTGCTAATAAAACCAATTTCGCACTGTACTACACAAATAAACCTTTTACATTTTGTTTATACGCACGAATTCGTACACACCAAACTGAACCTTGTAATGTTGGGAACACGAGATAGTATTGCGCATATAACTGGCGGGTGGGACACGCTGGGCGCGGCGCGGCGTGACGCGGTGTGTTGTTGCAGCCTGCTGACCGAGCTGTCCATAGTGGAGGACTGAGGCCGGCGCGCCGCTCCCGTAGCGACTCCCGCCACTCCCGCCACGCCCGCCACTCCCGCCACTCCCGCGCCGAGCCACGCCCCACATGCGTTCCTACACGCCTGTGCATGCGCCATCCTTATTTATTGCTTCTTCTACATTTTTAACTGTATTTACACGCTGTTTTTAATGGTTTTAGAAACTTAAATTGCCTAATCAAGAAATTAAAATAATATATTATGTTGTTAGATTTATTATAATTCTATTGACCGTTATTATATTTTTACAAGTGATATTTATATTATAAAATTGATTCTATTTATAGAAGTACTAATCATTTAGGCACGTGTCTTCTCTAAAACCACTAAAAAGTAGATGAGTAGATTGTGTTTAATATGAAACTATGATGTGATAATTACGCACTTATTAACGGGCGCGTACGCATTTTACGAACGCATGCGCCCGGTTTACGCTGAAAATATATTATAGGACTATGTATATAAATGATAAAATTAGATTAATATTTAGTTTTAAAACATAAAAGACTAAAAGATAATTGAAATGCTAAAAGTTTTGGTTTATTTTTGGCTTTAAACATACGGGTATCGAACCAAAAATGTCTTAAGACGCTTGATACCGCATAATATTTTTGTAGATCAATCAACGCAGCTGAAATTAGAACTTTACTGTGATGAACATAAAAACTAATTTTGTATAATTGATCAGGCAACGATGAAAATCTTCCAATTTTAGTATTAAGGTAATCTTTGCATTTAAGAAGTGCATATACTAATATAATATTAATAATACTAATCCAAAGGAATTGTTTAGCTTTGCATTTTTCTGTATCTAAGTAGTATGTAAGGACAGTCACAATTATTGTAACGTTATATTAGCTTTAATTGGGCAGCTGGAAAGATCATATAGGTATAATATATTAATAGTATATGACTTGCGACATTGCGTGTAGAATCAACACGTTGAAGTGACCACGGCCATGTCTGCAGACAGACAGACGGTCGATGGAGCAGACTTGTGTTAGAGTGGAAACCGCGTTCAGGCAAACGTAGTGTGGGTCACCCTGAGGCATGATGTACTGACGATTTGAAGAAGGTGGCTGGCAACAAATAGAGGCAGGCTGCCCAAAACTGGGTTGCTTGGCGCTTTTTAGGGCTCACGTTCAGCAGTGGACGACGATAGGCCGATATAATAAAATCGTCCTCTGTAAGTACAATACAATACAACACAACAACGCGCGGCAATCTATTCTGCCGGGCTTAAGCTATTGTTTATTGAAAAGTGTACCTACAGAGGACTACTTTAAATTTATATTTGATTGTTCATCTTTTGCTGTGTCGGAGCGGTGTCGTGTGAATGAACTATGACTTTTAGTCTGTGCAGAACGCTTGTCGTACGTTGTTTGCAATATATTAATGCGTACTCGACGTATGTAACTGTGTATGCAGACAAACCTATAGTTCGATACCAGCAATTAACACTACGCCAAGTTGAAAAAGTCAACTTTACAGAGAGATAATGATAACTTTTAAAATAGATTGGGAGCTTTCAAAATGAAATTTTTATTCCTAATTGTCGCAAAAAGTACATTAAGTTAGCGTATTGTGTAATTCAAAACGACTTATTTTTTTATTAAAAAACAAGGGCGTGCAGTTCATATAGGCAAAAAGGCACTGCCTACCCTGACAGATACGACGTAGTCGACGAATGAGTGAAACAAAGTAGGGTTTGTACGTTCTGCCTACCCTGACAAAAATATCCCTGATTTACGCGTTAAAAACGCAAAATGGCCAAAAATATACTTAGCGTAGTGTTAATTGCTGGTATTTATGTATGTGAAATGTATCCTAAGTATATGTATATTTTGTAGGTACAATAAATAGTTGCAATATAGCTTGTTTTTTGTCTGCTACCCGCATGGTGCACCTTGCTATATGCCGCATGATAACGCTGTGAATATATTACATTTATAAATTAATATATTCTTGAAATGCGAGAAGATTGATGCGTCATTATTATTTGTTTGCTAACCTTGATCAATCATAGTTCTAGATTTTCTCGATCATTTTCGATCAAAACTTCTAAACTGACTGGATAAATTAGAGCAAAAATGATTTTAAACTGATTTCTAAAAAGGACGAGGTTCTTAATTCGATGCGTATTTTTGTTTTTGTCTTTGTTTGTACACCGAATACTCGGTCATTAGTGCGGATTTGAGTCATTCTTTTTTTTGTGGAATCAATTTGAAATAAGAAATAGCCACTTTGGAACTCTTTTTGACGTTTCGTAGTGTAAAGAATTTAAATTTAGAACTAAGATTATACATTCTCAGCCACTTGAGTGAATCAACTCAACATGAGTTTTAGTTCCTAAATCCATGATCTAGTAGTATTTTTGATCAAAGTTGCTAACATTTTGATCAATTATTACTTTTTGACTAATCACATAGCAGCAGAAACACTTCGTTGTGTTTCATGAAATCGCCAATTTCTTGTTTTGTCTCTTAAAATGTTTTAGTTTGAGTTTAAGATAATACGTTATTTATAGAACAATTAGAAACCTAAAAAAATGTGCTAATAAAATTCTGACCAGTGACTAATTTCTCGAGAATTATTACAAACACAATATTATGTGCTCACATTTTTATTTTACTGCACAATTTAATTAAGCACGCTTGCAAAAGTTCTTTTACACAAATTATTTAGCAGCTAATTAATACAAAAGTAATATGTAATAATATGGCCAGACAAGATAAAGAAGTCGCACGTAGATGTAACTCAGAATCAAGAATAGAAACATGAATCTATGATACCCTGTAAGTATATTTTTGTTTGTGGTCGTTTGTCATTATCGTTCAACCATATTCATGGCATGAGCTACCATAGTGCTCCATTAATCTTGTGATTTGTCGTTATAATTGTTTTGTGTTGCAGTAATCAATCTAAGTATTGCCCTTGCTTATTTGGTCCTGAAATTTTTTCGTGAAACTAATTTTTAGAAGCAATATAAGACAGGTTATATAACATGTAGCAGATTATACTCAAGACGCCTAGTAAGGTCTCAGCCTATGAAACTAAACTTATTTTGTCGTATTAGCTTTCGAAATTTGAAAAAAAAAAATTCCCATACAAATAACCGCGTTCAGCTGATATATTTGTATGGGAAGTCCAATATTTATTTAGCGAAGTTCAGAGACTTTTACAACAAAGTGAATACCCATAGGCCGACTGGCTTAGTCGCTAAAATAATGAATTCTGTCACATGTTTATGATATCTTAGTCGTTTGGGCAATCTATTTTAATGTTATTTAATTTCATGGGTTGTTGAGTTCAATCACCTCACGAAAGGTCTTAGATTTAATCTGTTACTTCCTGTGTTCATTAATATCCAACGATTTAATTAGTATCATATAAAATTAAATTCACAATTATTAAAGCCTAATTTAGATTTTAATTCTGCTGGAAATTTACAAAAATGCCATGTCAACTCAATTAAATCATTACTCTAATATGTCATGTAAAACATTTTGATCGGACTTTCATCTAAAAGTAGGTACCTAACTGAAACAAATTAGAACCTTGACTAATTAGGACACAGGCACTTCTCACAGGTACTAACAATATCACAATGTTTTCACCAAGTCCGTAGCTAAGAATTAAAGTAATTGTTTTTCCTTCTTGTTGAAAAAAATAAGCATAACTTTATTATCTAATTGTCAAAAAGCTTGTTAAATTATACTGAGTCGATGGAAGTATCTGGTTCTAACCCTTGATCATTTTCTCCTTATGTAGGTAATTTGCAACCATCGTAGTTTGGGTTTAGCGCTAATCGCTGTTTATTAGCTTATGCTGTTGATAACACCTAACACCCACAGATATTTCCACCGTCATAAATAACTGTCGCAAAATGGTCTAACTTTTAATATTTTGGCTACGACTTTCCTCGAATGTCCGGTGTCGCTTGCTAACTGTACCGTCGCACACAGGGAGCCCAGCGTGTCAGCCAGCACTCCGCCCGCGTCGCCCGGCGCGGCGCGACGTGCGCGGGACGACGACGTGTTCCTGCGACTGGCCGGCGCCGGCAACGATACTACGCCGCAGGGAGTCGTCAAGGAGATCCAGCTCAAGGTACCTGAAAATACTTATAAGATAAATTAAAATATAATATACAATCAATAAATTATAATTTGGAAACTGTTACCGACTATTAGATATTAAGTAGAAATAATTTGATCAAAAAGCCACTTCCCCAACAAATTTTGTTATTTAATCGGATTATAACATTTCTTAAATTACCCTTCATCGCTTCTTTATAATTACGCCTTAACCTATTGGACAGCGCGTGAGCGGCAGTGGCGGCAACAGCACGACCGCGTGGCTGCAATGTACGCACGTAGCGGAGGGCCACGCGGGCGCCGCGCTCGCACTCGCCGCCACCAATCACATGCTCTACAGTGGCGGAGTTGGTATGTCTTATTACATTGATATTAGGGTTCATAATTTGAAACCGAATGGCCACCATTCCAAAGTGTGTGTTGTGGTGCAGACCGCACGGTGCGCGGCTGGGACTTCGTGGCGGGCGCGGAGGCGTGGCGCGGCTGGTGCGGCGGCGGCGTGGCGGCGCTGGCGGCGGCCGACGACGCGCGCGGGGACTCGCGCCTCGTGCTGGCCGCCGCGGGCGCCGCCGTGCGCATGTTTGACACGCGCTCCAGGACTCCCGTCACTACGCTGTGGTAACTCATCCATAATAATAAATATTCATAATAATAATTAATCTCAGCCCATTAATATCTGTATTTCCGCAATTTATTGCAACGAAATCAATTAAATTATTGTAATTTAAATGGAATATTTATACTCATATTTCTAATTCATATCCCACCTCCTTTATTACTGTTTTGCTATGCTGTTTGCGATATAGCAAGTGCTAGTGAAAATGACTATCTTGCTTATTAAAAAAATCGACGTTGATAATACTTATAATTATCACTTAAGATGATGCACAATATTGAAAACTTTGCTTATTTGAAAACATTTATAGCCGCCACAAATGACATATCCATGTAATTCGTAGGTCGTCAGGAGTGACGGGCCCGTGTCCCGCCAACCGCGGCGTGGGCGGCGAGGTGGCGGTGACCGCGCTGGCTCTCTCGCACCAACACCGGCTGTACACCGCCGCCGGGGACAAGCTGCGCCTGTGGGATCTGCGCATGTACGTTCCTACAGGCATACACTATCCAGCACGTATACTTAGGGAGACCGAGAAGAGACGCTATGTTAATTATTATCAAAAGTGAAGACAAAAGCATCTTTTACTTCCTAATAGCGCACTGACTCATTCGTCTAGGCGCTCAGGTGTAGTGTCATTAAATTGAATGTAACCTGATACCTTTTCTACTTATTTTTGGTCTTTGCACAGAGGAAACTTATTCACTTTTAGTCTATCTTTATACTTGCGACTTTATTGGGTAACTGCATTTTAATATATCAGCGAGTTATCTGAAATTCCTTTAAAATTGTACTGTCGTTGGAATCAGGATGGAATGTCTATGCAAGTTGTGGACGGGCCACGCAGCAGCCGTGATGTGCCTGGCTATCGGCAACGCGCCAAATGGCGATCTAGTGGCCACCGGCTCTAAGGACCACTACGTTAGGACGCTTGATATGCAGCCTCAGGATACAGGTAACTTTGAACTTTTATATTAAGATTTTATAGAATGTCGTACTCGTACGTAACCTAGCAAACATGGATTGATAGTAAAACGTCAAAATCGCTATTGAACCAGATCGCAAACTACCAGATAGATTAGCAGGAACTAGTACATTATGATTAAAATGAACTAAGAGCTTAATGAAGCCGAATGTGTAAATGACTTAGTTTTTCAACGTTTTTCAACTCACTTGCAAGAAAAATAAAAATCACAAAATACAACTAAGTATATTTAGACAAACATTGTGTCAAAAAAGGCGAAAGGATTTCTTTTTTAGGGCACCGTGCCTGTGGTTTGAGATGTCCGCGCGTAGGTTCCACCTAGGAGCACTGACAAATCTGTAAAATAGCCTTTTATTAAAATATAAATATTTATATACTTACCCACCAAAAAAAAAACAAATTTATCATAAATTATTGAAAAACAATATTATTTTTGATGAAATGAATGTTTATTTATCATATTTTCATTAACACAGTTTATTTATTCACATTTCTTAGACAGAAAAGCTGTTGCAAAATTTTGCTACACTAGTGCGATAATGTTAGGTTAAAAGCATGTATGTTTTATATTAAAAAAAGAAGGTACGCACCACCAACCTTTTCGCTGTCCAACAAATTATTTCACTATCGCAGGTAGTTGGGAAGCAAGTAACCGTTGGCTGTTAGAGCCGCCGCACTACGACGGCGTGCAGGCGCTCGCGATGTGCCACGACGACGCAGCGCTGTACAGCGCTTCACGAGACACCAGCCTCAAGCGCTGGAGCCTCACCGACCACACGCTCACACATGTAAGTACATAGAACGTGTGGGCCTTATGCGTAGAATATAATTGATGTACATAGTTGCGGCCCAACTGAATGTTGACCATTCTGAGAATGAGTTTTTATGAAATAGCTGAAAAAATTGTAGATGCGTCAATTTCTTGATCGCAAAATTTAAAAAGTATCTAATATTTGTCTCTAATAAACGTCATTGAAAACACACGTATTTGTGTTACTCTTAAAGATTCCCATACAATACAAACTGAACCTTAAATACAGCAACATTCGATAGATCGATTGAAATGAATCGATGAAGTCGATATCGATCGATTTCAATGAATCGAATTTTCACGACATTTTGTAGGGCGTGATGAACGCACACAAGGGGTGGGTGACGGGAGTGTGCGCTGTAGGAGCGGGACCAAACGCACTGGTGGCGAGCTGCGGTCGTGACGCAGCCCTGCGAGTGTGGAACGCCGCGCTGCGCCCCGTGGCGCCGCCCGCCGCGCTGCCCGACCTGCCGCACGCACTGCGCGCGCACCCGCACCACAACCTGCACACGCTGTACACCGCTGGCAAGTACGTATCTGTCTCTGTGTAGAAGGCACTACGGTCCGGTATCAAACCACCCTTCAAGTAGTGAGCTGCAGGTTGCGGCTTCTGCAAGAGGTTGATCATTTCCCTAAATATGATTAGGTTTTTTGGATGCGTCCGAATGTCGCGTGCGTCACTGACACTATTCTTACACCGCTTGTGTGAGGTGTATGAGCGCGGCAATCGGACAGATGAGCGCAGCTCGCCTTCATAACTCTCACACACCATATTCAGTCGCATTATGTAAGGATGAGTCTTTTCTTCTAATTGGAATCAATGTTATTATTTTCGTAACACTTGTAAACTTTGTGTAGTCCAGGCAACGAATAATTATGGATGGAAATGTCGAAAGCAGAAAGTTTGACTTAAGAACTTTGTTAGGACTAGTAAGGTGATGAACATACTAAAAGTCCCCACCCCTCCGAGGTGAGCCCGAGGGGGGGGAGGGCAAAGAAGGTCCCATTTTTAGGTTTTTTGCTTATATCTCGAAAACGGTGCGTCGTACGAAATTTTGTTTTACTACATAATTAAACCTGATAAAATTGTCTACAACTTTGGCTTAAACACTTTTTATCTATCTCCAACCGTTGCCTAGCTATGAGCTTCGAAAAATGGTCATTTTTCAAAAATGTGTAATAATCTCTCGTTTTCTGGATTTCAGAACACATATTTATTTTAAAAAATGTTCCTCCACTCCTATATTATTAATTAATCACTCGCCGCTTCTTTGCACGTGAGGTTCCTGGTTGTGGTTCCTCAGCGTTTACGTCTTCTTCTTTCTCCTCATCTGTCGAATCGTTATTCGATGATGCTGCTACATCATTGTCGTCATCGTCGTTGTCCTCCAATAAATTAGTACTATTTGTGCAACTTCCGTTGCAATTGTGGCAAATGGTAGAGCACAGCATAGAGGCCTACCTACATCCACATCTAGCACTACTGCAATCAGTAGTGCACCGGCAAAATATCAGCTTCTGTATTTCTTCCGGTGCAGCTGGGTCTTTGGTTTGAAAAGGAACCAAGAGGTTGCTTTTATTCCGTTTCCAACCCCATAGTTCAGGGAAAAGGTCTTGTCCAAGCCAAGCCTGGACCTGATGGTAAGAACGGAAAGAGTGCTCCATTGCTGCTCCCTCAGTTGGTGGAAGGCTGGAAATGTCTGGTTTGACTTTTGATACTGACTGGAGAAAACGCTGGTAGCGATAGTTAAGAGAGGTCTCCTTTTGTTTCGCTCCTTATACCTTACTACCTACTACTACTTATACCTTATTACCTTAAAAAGCATAAGTTTCCATTTTGTCTTATGTCAGCATGCGACGAAGAGGGGTTCGAAAACACCTCTGCGGCTTGACGGATTTCAGGATTTTTTCAATATAGTTAACAGAAACCAACTTTGCTTCTCCGAACTGCAGCAGAAGTGGTGTTCCATCCCGTGAAGGCGTGTAGAAATAATATTATGTCTTTCAGATCTAGCTGTTGCAATTCCTGACTTGAGTAATAGGTGGTAGGTACTTTACCTCTGCTAGGTTTGACAAAAATAATTTCCTGGTCAGGTGGAGTCCTTGCTATGAGCAGAACTATCTAGTCAACATCTTCTCCAATGACTGCAACTAGAGAATCCTTTGACTTTTCAATGGCAGTAGAGACCACCATCAAGTCAACATCGTCTGGAGCTTGTTGAGTCTCAATGCCGTTGCTATTAAGCTGAGATCGGAGAATGGCAATAAAGTTGCTTTTATTGTCGCTGTTTGACAGAAAATGTTCCTGCTTGACACCGATCATTGTGTCTAAATTGAGACTTATATCAGCTGACTGCTTTAGTCGATACCTACGCTCTTGTTAGCTGTCTTTGTGCTGTTGACAGAGTTTGTGTATCCATCGAATACAACAGTACACGTTTTCCCTGGGTAGTTACGCTTAATGAATTTTATGTAGGTCTCACATATAGTTGCCACTGTGCCTCCTCTTGGCCAAATCACTTTATGAATGAGGAGTCCTCCATCAATTACAACGTCTAAGTTTGGTAATTCATAAGACTTGCTGGTTGCACCAAACAGGGAGTAAAGAGCAGAGGTAACCTATTACTCAAGTCAGGAATTGCAACAGCTAGGTCTGAAAGACATATTAATTCTACACGCCTTCAAGGGATGCGACACCACTTCTGCTGCAGTTCGGAGAAGCAAAGTTGGTTTCTGTAAACTATATTTAAAAAATCCTGAAATCCGTCAAGCCGCAGAGGTGTTTTCGAACCCCTCTTCGTCGCATGCTGACATAAGACAAAATGGAAACTTATGCTTTTTAAGGTAATAAGGTATAAGTAGTAGTAGGTAGTAAGGTATAAGGAGCGAAACAAAAGGAGACCTCTCTTAACTATCGCTACCAGCGTTTTCTCCAGTCAGTATCAAAAGTCAAACCAGACATTTCCAGCCTTCCACCAACTGAGGGAGCAGCAATGGAGCACTCTTTCCGTTCTTACCATCAGGTCCAGGCTTGGCTTGGACAAGACCTTTTCCCTGAACTATGGGGTTGGAAACGGAATAAAAGCAACCTCTTGGTTCCTTTTCAAACCAAAGACCCAGCTGCACCGGAAGAAATACAGAAGCTGATATTTTGCCGGTGCACTACTGATTGCAGTAGTGCTAGATGTGGATGTAGGTAGGCCTCTATGCTGTGCTCTACCATTTGCCACAATTGCAACGGAAGTTGCACAAATAGTACTAATTTATTGGAGGATAACGACGATGACGACAATGATGTAGCAGCATCATCGAATAACGATTCGACAGATGAGGAGAAAGAAGAAGACGTAAACGCTGAGGAACCACAACCAGGAACCTCACGTGCAAAGAAGCGGCGAGTGATTAATTAATAATATAGGAGTGGAGGAACATTTTTTTAAATAAATATGTGTCCTGAAATCCAGAAAACGAGAGATTATTACACATTTTTGAAAAATGACCATTTTTCGAAGCTCATAGCTAGGCAACGGTTGGAGATAGATAAAAAGTGTTTAAGCCAAAGTTGTAGACAATTTTATCAGGTTTAATTATGTAGTAAAACAAAATTTCGTACGACGCACCGTTTTCGAGATATAAGCAAAAAACCTAAAAATGGGACCTTCTTTGCCCTCCCCCCCCTCGGGCTCACCTCGGAGGGGTGGGGACTTTTAGTATGTTCATCACCTAACTAGTCCTAACAAAGTTCTTAAGTCAAACTTTCTGCTTTCGACATTTCCATCCACACCCCCTTTGAGAGCATTCATTGACTGGACTAGTGACTCAACTGTAACCTTAGAAATCGTATTTGTTTTAACTTACCATCCAAGTAACAATGTTTACGTTATAATTGTAGCCTATTTGATTTACCATATTAATTAAACATCTTTTCACAAATGTGAATAATATTTCACTCCAAATTCTGTATTTTCAATTGTGTTTCTTTTTATTTCTACTTGATACAAAACGTAATTCAAACATCGATCGATATTTAATGTCATGATTTAATATTATTTTATTCCGAGTATGTATTTAAAATGTGAGTGTGTTGCAGCGGCGGCGACGTGCGCGCGTGGCGGGTGACCGTCGAGCAGTGAGCGCGGCCTGCAGGTGCATACATATACATACGTCACACATACACCTCCCACACTAAGGTAGCTTCTCACTGTGCATTCACTCCCGATTGGTACCTCGCACGTGACGATAGCGATCACGGACAGCCGCGCACTGCACGGACGCCCATGATATATGTGTGTGTGTGTGTGTCCACTATAAGAGTGCAAGTTTTCAAAGTCAATTTTTTTACGCACTGCACCATAAACGGCTTCAAAATGTTCGCTTGTATTCGCCGGAAGCGATTCATTCGTAATCACTAGTGTAGAGAATCGCGTAAATGTTCTGCAGAACTCCTTTGATTCGATAGGCTCGAAAAATTGTCATTTTAACGGAAAGCGGACGATGAACAATTTAATCAATCAAGTCAATTACAGGAAACACATTCGTATTCGCTTCTGTTCGCCGATTACACGCAAACTTTTAAAGGACCCTTTAGCTTTAGGCCCCTGACTAACTCGCGGCGGCTCCGCCACTGCTTCGGGCTACGCGGGGCCTGTCCGTGCTGCACCATCGCTAACTCGTGCGTGATACCTAATGCATGCACTGCGGGAAGCCACCTTCACCCATCAATCACCGATATGACGTCATTAAACGATTTGCGAATGATGAACCACAAAATTGCACAGGCACTTCACCTACACATGCAGACGCAATAACCTACATAAACACATTTAATTAATAATAAAGACTTTGAAAGCCATCTCTGTCTTCGTTGATGACAATCACCGTCATGGTAGAAAATTCTACAGTGAGCGAGACATTGGAAATTAATTTTATTGACAACTACAAAGAATCTATGGTATGGATTGGTATTAACTACTACGACTTCGACAAATTCGGTTTTGAGGAGATTTAAAAAAGCGGGCGAGCGAGGAACCAGGAACAGCTAGCAATTAATATTACTTATTACAAAATATTTGTGCTTGCCAACATGTAGCATTCACGGATGCCCACAAAGTTTAGATTCACTAGAGAATCGCTCGTAATAAAAATAGTATTTCAGGCAGGCCTGATGGGACTGACATATTCTTACAGAATAAAAGTCCCTAAAAAAAAGAATTAAAAAAAATATTATTGTATCTCCACCAGCCTTTCCCAAAATGGGTGATAACGCCCCCTTGTGGGCGGCGCTGCACGCCTAAAGGCGCCCCTCTTTAAGTAGTAAGAGACCCAGAAAAAATATCTAAGTTATAGTGGTTTTTAAATAGGTGAAAAATGGGGGCTTTAAAAAATAATCTATTCTCAATGTAGATAAAATAAATAGACAAAATAAGTTTCGGAACCCCTGATCTACACTGACAAACACAAAACACATATTCTGACACACACACACACATAAACGAACATTCACTAAACATGCTCAAACCAATACTTGTTGAACAAATAGTTTTAGATATCGCAATTACCACTAACCAGAGCGAACCCAATCAAATAGCTTTATTTAATATCATATACAAGTACTCATAATTATTTATATAGCTGTCATCATACCATTTCATGAAATAATAACTTGCTATGCAGGAAAAAAGTTGTGCGCATATTCGGAGATACGATTTCGTCAAAACGTTTTGTATACCTAAAGAAAAATCTATACTTACTAGAATTATACTCAGTACCGGTGTTATTGGGGGCGCGGTTGGGCGACGGCCCAGAGCGCCAAATTTGCGGGGGTGCAGAAGTCTTGACTCTCTTACCTTTACCTCTTACTCAATACTATGTTACACCAGCAAAAAATTAGCACTTGTATGTGGACGCCAAAATATTTTTGCCCAGAGTGTCAGTGGCCCTAACGCCGGCGCTGACTATACTGTATCCAAGTTTTATTGTTTATAATTTAAGACAGGTAAGATAAAATGAGAAAGTTCACTCAAAAAGTAACTCACTTACGGGAAAACTTCAATTTAACTTGAGCTACAATATATCGGCGCTAACATGCGCAAGCGCCACGATAAATTACAGAAAAAATCTGGTAAACAGCAACTTAAGTGCAGTCAAATACTGTGAATAGACGATTTCAAAACGTGAGTAAAGCTGAAATAATCTTTATCTTCTAATATTTTAAATGTACAGTTTGAGTGTTTCACTTTTTATCCTGGTGCCACCTCCACGCGGGCGAAGCCGCGGGCAAGAGCTAGTACAGTGAATCTTTTTTATTAATGGCGCTTAGTCAGCGTGTAAAAAATTTAATATTGAAAAAGTATGACACAAAAGTTCAGATTCAAAACCGTTACAAACGTTTAAAAAAAGTATTTTTATTATATTCTAAATTTAGAATCAAACTGTGTATTTTAGGCGTAAAGTCAAGCTAGACTAGACATTTTTACAACATAACCATCTGCGAATTGGGACTTGCTAATTGGTAATATCATTGGTCATATCTTGGTGTGTCGCACCACTTGCTTGCGTCCGCGCCGCCGCTTCACCCCACTTACACAGGCAAATGTTGCGCTTTATTCTTCCTTCTTATTAATCAGCAAGACAGTGTACTCTTATCTATAGTTTTATAAAATCGTGTAAAATCTGATTTAGTCAGACTAAATCAGATTTTACACCGCGAATATTATTGTAATTTTTCTAGTGTCGTGACATATCAAAACTCGATAGTATTAAATTAATAAGTACACTGCTTTGTTCAAATTGTTTCTTCTTAGATGATACCCCTGTTCTAACCTATTAATGTTGTTAATAACTTAGCGCTTACATTTCAGTTAATCATCATCATCAAGTTTTCTCAACAAAGATTGTATTATTATTTATTATACTTAAAATCTATATAACAGCTTTAATTGTTGTCTGTAGAATTTCTTCCATTTAGTTTTATGTTTTATAAAATATAGTCATATTGGGATTTAGAGGGATATTTTGATGGAATTTTTTTCGATTCCTTTTTCTCTGAACTAAACGAAATGGTGGAGGTATTATATTTTGTTAATATACATCCACTGCATAATGGAGTGTATTATTATTTGAATCTAAACAACGAAGATTATGTACTAAGATTATAAAGCTGTAAGTCATATTATATTCATGACCGTGAAAACGTAGATTCAAATATATTATGCTTCCATTTTCCTATCACAAAAATGGATAATGAATGTTAATAGAAAAACATAAATTTCCCAGTGACGGACGCATACGATGTTGGCGTATTCGCAAGACAAGGTGACCATCAGCCGCGTGCTCGCCCGCGCCGAGCACGCCAGCCGCGCGACACTCGCGCAGGGCATGGAGGTGACTGCGGCACCCGCACCGCTGCAGCACCACTCGCACATGTAGGACTATCACTATGTAGACCCCACTACACTAGGTTTATTAGTATTGTTTTTATGGAATCAAATCTATTTTGTAATTTCCTGGAACGGATAGTGAGTCAAGCAATTAAAGTCAACGTTTTAAAATTATTTTGCTTGGTCTCTTTTGAGCACCAGTCTTCTTCTATCGAAGATAAACATTTCCCATCTTATCCCACACACGACGTCTTAATTTGAATTAATAAATTGTGGTTTGTAAGTCACGGAAATGTTACTCTTCCATGAAAAACTGGCGCTTAAAAGGTTGACAGAGAGTTGTACCCACTCATTGGGGTAAAAAATGTCTGCAACCTGCTTCACGCACCTCCCGTTATCCTATTGCTAAATTTGAACAAACTTATAATTAATAACTCAAAAGGTTCAAATTATGTTGATCTGCCCAATTAATTAAAAATATCTAATGGACATTTAAGGGTTAATTTTTAGTGTAGGTTTAGAAAAAATAAGAAAATAATCCTGAATATTTATGGGTCAACGAGTAAAAAGTGTGTAGCGTGCTGAAATTAGATGGCCTAAATATGGAATGGCAATAATTTAAATAATAAGACAATTGCACCTCAAAAATTCCTAGTTAGGCTTGATCTCCAAAATTTTATTATAAAAAGCTATGAATGACATTACAAAACAACGATCACTCACGAACATGAAAAGTGTTCTAAAATATAGAACCAATATGTTAAGCTATCTTAATCATATATTTTATTATACTTTTGAATTATTGATTGCGAATTTAATTACGTTTTAATTGTCGATTTATTTATATAATTTTGGATTCATTAGAAACGGAAATACGCATAATAATATCGCGACAATACGTCGACTACTTTTGACCAGCAAATTCAAAACGCCGCGATTCTCGCTTCCGGACAGTCCCTCAGAGAGAATTAATAGACTTTTTCAATAATATGAACGTACCATATAATATGAAAATCAACAATATTTCAATCGCGATTGCCTAACAAAAATTAATAACATTTTAATTACTATTTATCTTACAAATAATCATAAAAAAGTAATTCACTAATCTTATGAAATTATTATGAAATTAATCAAGTAATAATAAATAGGTTTTAAAAAGACACGTAGCGAGTAGATTCATCTAAATATATTTAGTTCGGGATATCGCCGCTAGACGTCTTTGGCGCTAGTTAGTTTTAAGTTATCGAAAACATTTTCGTAGTAAAAGTGGTCTAATTGTTTCTAAGTAGGAAAAATAAAATAGAATAAAAGTTAAGGTTCCAACTTAGATGAATAAAAAGAAATATAGATGCTAATATAATGCAAGGTGGAAAAATAATGTTGGGCCACTTTTGCCTCGTCTGGGCAGTTTAGAAAATTGATTACTAGGTAACAAATTACTACACTTAAGGCTCACTAGCGCTATGTTAGACCAATGTAAGTGTTGTGTGATAGTGTCAGTATACTGCTAGATAAATGGCCTTTATATAGGTATTAATAATGCCTATCCCCATGGAAACAGGCGCGATATTGTGTATGTTATTGTTGTAACCGAATTTATTGAGACACTTTCGTGATGACACGGGGATTTTATTTGATGAAATTAAGTACCTATAATTTTTCATATATTTACGAATGATGTTTAGAATTGTAATTAACGGAAATAAGTAATTAAGATATGCTGCAATTCTGAAATTACTTCGGAAGAGGGGTATTATAAGTTTGTGTTTGTCTGTGGTATCGTAGCTGCCAAACAGGTGAACCAATTTTGATTTCGTTTTTTTTATTTGAAAGTTAACTTCATCGAGTGTTCTTAGGTAAACAAAAGAGGTATTTCGTGTCGGGGGGTTTTTAAATTTATAGTTATTACCTTTCTTAGTTTTAGTCTTAATTAAACTAATCATGCTCTCTCTTACACCTTTCTCTTTTTCATTCCAATCTATCGTCTTCATTTCTAAGAATTTAATAACTATTCTAACTTAATCTCAATGTAACAAATATTTCACCGTCTTAAATCCTCCTTTCATTACGTAAATCGTCTATTAAAGTTTATAATCCTATATTTGAAATGGCCTTAGCTTAGCAATTTATTCCTGTGATTAATTTAAATATGTCTACCTATTATTAGTAGTGACTTAGCTACTTACTTGCGTAGGTACTTTTGTAATCTCAACTTGAGTAAATACAAAGTCCTTCAGCTATGTTCAGAATGTAGATAATGTTCTTCAATTATTATTGTAACGTCGTTAAAAGCCAACGCATGCCAAATACACAATCGGCCAATTAATGCCAACATGTTTCGGGTTCCGTAGTAAGTCTAATACTTTATTTTCTATTCCGCTGTTAATGTTACAAAACTCTATGGATGACTGTAATTAGAGACCAATTTATTGTAGTTAGTACAAAATGTAGGGAACTAGTTCGTGTCGTTATTTTAAGAATTTCGGTAAAGATTAAGATTTATTTAAAACAGGCGAACTACGGACCCCTTTTATGCGTGTTCTAATACGCACTTGACTGGTTTTAGCCTAATTTAGTCAACTTCAAAACTACTAAACCTGGTTTGTTTGCAAGTCTAATTCTGCCGTACTTATAGGAACGATTCCTCATTCCTGCTTCCTTTATATACAGATTTTTCAATAAAACGAATACACAATCAAGTGTCAGTATTCTCAAACTATCTAGATTTTAGATTTCTTTTACTTCTTCACTTATCAGGGGGACCAATATCTTCTATACCTTTCAAGATTTCTAAATAATATGACTACAAAACCCACATAGAACAGTTTTTGATCTAGCAATTCGTGTTAATTTCTACAATAAACTTACGGGCTATATAAGCGCTTGTACTTACGAGGTATGTAAGTTTAAGTTACCTAAAAGAATAAAAGTAAAGTAGTAAAGGCAGAAGGATGATGACATCATCGAGCTAGTTGAAACAGTAGAATTAGACTTACCTACGTTGTATCATACGATATTAGACTAGTTCTCCTGCATACAGCCCTCGCCAAACTTCATGACCGCCTTGAAGTTGGCTTTCTGATGCGGAAGACGCGCCGCGGTGCGCTTTTTACTACTGCGCAGCCATTGTAGCCAAGTTCAAGGCGGTCATGGAATTGGCAAGGACTGTACGTTACATAAGAGACGTTCCCCTACTACATGTTACGTCTAATAGTCACAGTAATTTACTTCAAGGTAAACAATACTAACTTCTCATTTTATAGCAATATAGAAAATATATATCATAATAAACAAATTATTATATTACGTTTTCAGATCAAAATTGTTTACCTTTTAGTAAATTTCTTATAACAAAAAATTATACACATATATTATTATATTATTTAACACGACCATAATCACATTTTGAACTTAATACACATTTTATTTTAGCATTCGTTTGTAGCTTTTAAATGTTAACCTGAAGCGGACCTAGGTAAAGAACAATAACGAGATTAGTCTCCTCTGAAACTAGAACTGATGCATCAATTAATATAGTCTGTGATTAATCGAATACTTATATTTTTGTACATTCCTCTGCTACGGGTAGTTGGCGAGCATAACCGTGTAATCACATCTTTTAGTCAGTAGATAACGTCAAATTATGTAGGAGTAATTTTATAAAATTGTATACTAATGTCCATATACATAAAACTTTAGTATAAGTACACAAGGCTATGAGTTTTAAACAAATAACTGTTTTATTTACAATAGTTGAAGGTTTTATTTTGTGTTCGTCCCGATGAGTTTTTCAGTATTATATTTTACATTTTTTATGTTTTAGTTAGTATTTTAGAATCACAAATCTATGAATTTAAATAATAAATTTGGCGATTCTTAAGTGGCAACTTAAACTAACCTGAATTTAACTCACGTTATATCTTTTCTTCGTATACACATATAATTAGTAAAGGATACAATGGCTTCAAGTTCTTTTTGTTTACGTTGGCGCTTCAAAATCGTCATAAATATTGTATAGATTGCAGTTGAAGGACGCTTGCGAGGCTATGAGTTATGCTAGAAGCTTTATTAACAATCAAAGATATATTTATATGTTATATCTTTATAGTATATTGCGAATGCAATAATTACTTTTAAAGTTATATAGCGTTCATGCGCGTTGTCATGTCAGCAGACATTAATAAATAATATAAATTTTAAAATCACCATCCATTAGGAGTTTAATAATATGGTTTTATTGATATCATAATTTGTAAGGAGTACTAATAAAGTAGTTACCAGATTGTGTTGATAAGTCTGCGTCCAGACTGAGTTCTGGCGGTTTGTGAATAATATGAGCCTAGCAGCTAGTCATGTAGGGTAGCAACTATGTATTTGACGGAAGTTCAAATATATACCCAGAAGCAACAATTTTAAATAAATGAACAAATCAATAAAAAATCAGTATAGAAAATCAAATTGTTCAGACAAAAAATGTATTGACATAGTTCGTTAATCTTTTATATAGTATTCGTATTTTATATTTTTATTTTACAATTGCATCAGAATAATAAACATAATAATGAGATTATTGTTCTAAATAAATTAATTTGTGTTCTCAATTAATTTTTAGAATGTTTTAATAATTTTAAGGGAATGATATTAGTTGTATTTCGTGTTTTTTTTATTATAATTTAATTTCAATATAAATTAAATGTTTATTAAATAAAATTATACAATACTAAGTAATTGTTTTATTACAAAACAATGATGAGCAAAGATTAGGGTGAACCAAGAAAAACAACTTGTTTACATAATTATTATATTTATTTACTTAAATACACTGTTCGTCAGTTCTCCACGCTTAGTATTTATATTTAGCGTGTTTGCTATGCTTGCGATGGTGATGCGAAGGGGGCGTGGCCGGTGACCGACGCCGCCTGTCCCTCTCCCTGTCTCGTTCGCGATCCCTGTCTCTGTCCCGCTCCCTCTCACGCGAACGATCACGATCTCTTTCCCGTTCCCGCGATCTTGAACGAGATCTTGATTTGCGATCACTGAAAAATTGTGTTAGAATAAGTATATTGCTTGTATACAATCAACCGCACTAATGGACTTATCTTGACCTTCAACTCGCTTTTAATCGTAACAGAGGCAAAAAAATTAAACATGACGTACGGCTGACCGTACAAGGTTGTCTGGACATAACAAGATATTGATATTACCTGTAACGTGATCTCTTTGGCGGCGGCGATAACGAAGGTTCACGCGACTTCTTCGACTTCTTAGAAGATGTCCTGGAAAGTGACACAGTTTATAAATCAGTCGAAGTTAACACTTAAATAGAATTTACCGTCTTGTCCCCGTAGGAAAACGCCTACCTAAGATGATCTTCATGTAGCTGTTAGCCTTAAACATTGTTATACAATTGATCAGGCCTGTTTTACTAAGGCTCAATTCCAACTGAGGAGCAGTGGCGGCTGAACGCTAGACAGCTCGTGCCATCCTCCGTGTGAATTAAACCTTAATTTGAATACGAACGGTACTCAAAATCACCACAATAATAAATAACTTTCTCACGTATACACGATCATTCGCGGCAGTATTCTGAGGAAATGAGAAGAGTACTACAGGTCCCTTATTGTTTAAATGTTAACATCACCTCTCCGAAGCAAGCGCGGCTGCGGATCTTGTCCTGTGTGTGATCCCCAAGTCAGGCAAAGCATGTTGTGTTTTTCTGTTAGAAAATTCTTAGTTATAATGTGATTAATGATGGACCTGAAGCCTACTACCGTTAGTGTGCACTACTGCCGGGGATCACGACTGAATTGTAATGAAACTCTAGTGACGTACGTGGAGTATGTGTCCTCTTCTACTGGTGATCTTCGACGTATATCTGGCGACTCTCTCACTTCTTCAACTGCTTCTTTTGCTTCTCTGGACGCCTGGACAAATCATATAAACGTTTTATGTTCCTTGCGTAGCTTTTAAAGCAAGTCTATGATGTCTATGTTAGCCTAGTCAAAAGTGAACTATATCATCGTACCAGTTGTTACCAGTACTAATACCAGTAATATAGTGGACACCGAAAGAAGCAAAAAGATTCATTGTTCGACCCGCATTACTGCAATGAAGACGGAAAGTAACAAAGAGGTGGAAGTTTCCACGTTAGGTTCCATTTGCACTACCTTACACATGGTCCATACACGATCCATCCATCATCATGATCATCATCATACACGATCCATACTCTGCCGCACAAAAAAAAATGTGGCGAAAAACAATTCGTGAAAATTAAATTCGCGTAAATTATGGGCATAATGATATAAGTAGGAGAAAGGATGTATGTTTATGAGCTATGTTACACAGTAGATAAGTACCTTCTTGATAAGTTTCCTGCGGTAGTGGTGTATCTGCTGCGTGGCCGACAGGCCGGAGCGGCGCGCGCGCAGGCCGGCCTCCAGCTCGTCCGCGTACTTCAGCACGCGCACCTCGATGTCACGGAGAGTCTCGCGCTTCAGAGCTTGCTCCTCACTACAAATACGTTTTAGTACGGCTTTATTAGGGTTTAACATAATGTAGTAACATAATATTAAGTTGTATCGATTAATAGATAGTTTTAACAGTTTCATAAACAAAAAAATCGGAATAGATTGATTTTATGTTGAAATTTTATGTTGTCAAACAACATATAATTTGCTACTAATTTATGTAATTTAGTAAGTAATTGCATATTTAATGTGTCATCGTCGCTCTTAGTCTCGAGTGTTGACGTCTTATAGGGACATCCTAAAGTACCTAAGCTACATTCCCCATCTGTTCAGTACCTCTCATGCTGTAACGCGGTTGCAGGTGTAATAGGAGCAGGCGTGTCGTCATCGCTCTGCGTCTGAGTGTTATCGTCCATAGCATCAGTGTCAACACTCTCCCAGCGCGACGGTACGAAGGTCCCTCCTGCGCCTCTCTGCCCTCCTCCATCCACGTCTAGAGGAATGCCATCGATATCCTCGTCCACTGAAATGTATTTAATTATTAGTCATTCATTTGAGTGCAGAGTCATGCTGATTTTCGCTAGCAATAGTGAGCGTGGCATTCCATCGCAGTGCGGCGTTTCATGATTAGTTGTATCTAGCTGTTGATTACAGTCGTAGTACAGGCAAGGTTAGTGCGTAGTGCAGGCACGCACCGGGCACGCCGTCGATGTCGTCGCTGGGCGGTGCGGGGCGCGGCGGCAGCAGGTTGGCGCGCTCGGCGGCCAGGCGGCGCAGCGCCGCGCCGTCCAGCGGGCCGCGCGCGCCGCCGTCCCACGACGAGGACGACGCCGACGACTGCGCCGGGGACGCGCCGCCCGACTCCTCGCCGCCGCCCGAGCACATGTCCGCCATGTTCACCCCTGGTATCATGTCGCTCTCCTAAATGGAACATATTAATTGTATTATTTCTTGCATGATAAAGCTAAAATATAAAGCAAGTACTTCTAACGACAACTATATATTAAATCCTTTTGCCTGATCTCTATAAAGCATTTGATTGTTGATTGATTCATCATGATAAACTTTTAAAACTATTTTATGAGCCATTACGATTTTTTTAGGTAACACTCGGTATAATTAAATCTTATTTAAATATCAAATTTTTCACTCTATATTAAACTAAGAAACAAAAAATCCGGTTACGTTGAATTAGGTGTGCTTCAAGGGTCAATACTGGGTCCGTACTTGTTCCTATACTTTGCCTACTTATAAAAAAAAGATGGATGAAGCAAACAGTTAAACCCTGCATTGCACACTGTAATAATTACCTTATCCTGTCCAAGGAACACATCGTTGATATGTAAGAGAAAGTCGGTAGGGTATACAGTCCAGTCGGCCCACGCCTGCAGGATGCGCGTGACTCGCGCTCGGAAGCCTTCCTGCTGCAGTCGTGACGTCATGTTCGACCACGCCACGTGACAGTTGCGCATTATTTCTGTCAGCCGCTGTTGGAAACTGGGAATGGAGTTATATTGAGATAAAACTTGAGTAATGAGGTTAGGGACGGAAGGTTATGTAAGGCAATGTTGAACAATGCTTCTAGCGTACTAATTATATGTGCTGATAGTTAAAAGTAAAAAAAAAATGGTGAAACATATTGCTCTTTTTTACTATTTTTTCTCATGAACGATGACAAATGGTGTCGATATAACAATACATGTCTGAGGTGAGTTACAGGCTTAACGCTATCTCTGTCGCTCGCTATTGTTAATGCTTACTTACTTCCCGGTCGCTCACTGTAAAAGCCTACTTCTGACATGCATTGTAACATTGTTGTTTGTGCGATAAAATGGAACGGTTTCGAACATAACAATCGGTCTGACGTGTTCGTCGGCTCGGCACTCAGTGTATATGTCTAGGCATACTAACGCGCTCCGGTAGGCGCTGGCGTTGGTGAGCTTGGCGCCGGCGTTGTGCAGGATGTCGGACAGCAGGTAGAGGCGCGCCACGCGCTTGTGCGGCGGCGTGAGCTGGCCGGCCAGCGCCTCGGCCAGGCACGCCGCCACCTCGGCCGCCGCCTCCGCGTGCTCCAGGCACCACGCCATGGCCGCGCCCACGCTGGCGCGCGTGGGCGCCAGGCCGCGGATCAGCTCCTCCAGGCGGTCGCGCTGACTGCAGGGAGTCATACAGTATTTAAAAAAATATAGTGATAACGTCAACCACATTGCCTTGTGCGGAGCGAAAGCAGGTCTCACCATAGAAATGCTAAAATGACATTTTTTCAAATTATGTTTTCTAGACGTTTTTCAAAATTTAACTCAGCAGTTAACCATGATATAAGCTAAAATGTAACTTTTTCGCTCGTGGAACCTAGTTGAACCGCAGTTGATCGAGGTATGATCGCAAACGAAGCTCGTGTCGCGGCCGCGTTATTCATACTCGTGCTCACAGTTTATACTTTTATAGGGTTGCTCTATATTTTCTTATATACTCTAAGGCAGGGAGTACATGGTGATAAGGGTGACGACATTTGTACTGATAGCTCGGACACCAAGCAATGCTTACTTGTTGGAGAGTGTTCCTCGTATGTTTTCTTTGGCGTCTTCTTCCTCGACCAGCTCGTCGGGCATACCCGCCGTGTACAAGTTCATGACGGGCGGCCGCCATACTGAGCCACCTACAAATAACATTATTTATATTATATGACATAGTGTTATAAAAGCACGTATTGTACGTCTATGCAATTAATATCAAAGGGACATTCGAAGCCGACGATATTAATTGTCGTACCGCCCGTGTATGCAAAAAACATTGTTTATATACAAGGTTAGCGATATATGTACAATGATTTTTATCATACTTTCAAGGAAATTAACAACAAAATAACGTACTTATTTACGTAATTAAAAAAACGAAAAGGCGGGTTCATATCGCGCATATCTACTGCGCTTGCGTACTTATGTCTTTTTTTCTAAGAAGAATTTTGACACATGATGCGTATTCAGCCTACAATAGCAATATTATACATGTATATATTTTTGATATAATATTTGAATACTACATAAGTTATTAACAGTTGTAATAAATGTAAATAAAAAAATTGTCTAGTTTTTAAACTCTTTGCTAAATCACTCAACTATCAATCACATTATCACGTTACCTTTAAACATTCTAAAATCATCAAGCGACCACTGTTTTGGTGAATCACCCTGTAGCATAGAGAACAGTTTCCATCTGTAGTAGATGTGCGCAGGCGACTGGTTCTCGAACAAAAAGCGGAAGAAAGGGTTGTTCATCTCCTTGTTCATTATGATGGCTTCGAACATCGGACCTTCGCGGATCACGAACTCTACCATGCGATGGATTAGCATTAGAATGTTCCTAAAAAAAGATAACTTATGGTAAATAAATACTACTAATGGTAAATGTTGTAGTTGTGTACCTAATTAATACTAAATTATAAAGCTGTTGAGTTTGTTTGACCACGCTAATCTCAGAAACTACTAGTCCAATTTGAAAATACATAGACGTTACATAGCTATACCCTTTCGATTAAAGAAGGTTAAGGTTAGGGCCTTTTATTAGATATAATAAGGGAGTCAGGACAAGATTAATTCCTCACAGAAGATGTCGCGGAGGATAGATAGTTCGTTAAAATGAACTATCTATTTTATTTTAACGCTAGAAAGAGATAATACATACCTTTCTGTAGGCACTACAACTTTGACGATGGATTGCGATAATATCTGTAAAAAAACAATGCACAATTGACATAATTATAAATAACATAGAAAGATTATTTTTTATTTATTGATTTAATTAGAAGGGCTACATGCCAATTATTATATAATACATAACAATTATTAATAAAAATTAGAATGATTATTTATTTTTAAATCTAAATAATAATAAATTTCGTTAAGTTAGTGGTACCTGTTCGTAAGCTTGCCTATCATCGGGATCGCTCGGGTAGTATTCGCCTAGACGCACGCGAGGTATCTGTGAAGGATAAATGTATTGAGATCTACGTCAGAAAAGAAACCACATGAATATGGAGTTTATAGTGCAGTACAGAATTAGGCGAAGATATCTGACAGTCGCTTATATCAAACTGCGAAATAATATTGCCCGACTAGTGTTAGTGACGAACTCGTTCAATTTTGAATGTTATAGAGTCAAATTAATAGTTTGTACTTTTTATATTTAGTTTTAACAAAAAAATCAATATAAAATAGTTAATATGCATTACTAACATATAATAATTTAATATCTAATCATTTTAACTTGTTATAGTTCATCAAGTGACAGTGCTATTAATAATAATGAATGAATCACTGTTTATATCCTAAAATTCAAGAAGCTCTAATCTTTTTCTCCAATATAAATTAAAAGATCCTCTATCTGATATATCTTGTCGCATTGAATGAGTAGTGATTGATGATTGATTCAAGTCATTCCTTTTGACATTTCACTAAGTATGTTTTTTTTGTCCCAAAAAACTGAACATTAACATAGGAAACGTCAGTTTGCTTTGTCTAATTCTGTACTGCAGTATTTTGAAAAATGACGTTAATAATATAAATAAAATAACTTTAAATTCACGGGCTCTCTTCATAAAGAGTATATAAATATTATAGAATATAGTTTTTTTTTCTGATGCACTCACAACATGTATCAGCGAGTGATTACTTCTTAATTCATAATGTATACCGTAAAATGACCTTGTTGGCGAGGTGTTTAGGCGGTTGCGCGTTGAAGGGCAGTCCGGAGGGCGGCGGCGGTTTGCTGGGCTGCTGAAGGGCGGGTGGGATGTAGATAGGTACCGGAGGTATTACCACAGCCTTGCCCCAGCCTAGCTTCATCTCGTAGCTCATTATTTCCTTACCTAATATAAATTATGATATTAAAAGTAAGTGGCGAGTCACTGATTACTTAGATAGATAATTGAGCCACATTATGATATAAGACAGGATCTGTACCATTGATACACCGGAGTGCTCTCTCGCCGTCCTTGCGCGACATGAAGGCCACAAAGCCGCAATTCCGTCCGCGCGCCTTCTCCTCGTCGGAACGCGGCCACATGATCTTGATACTGGCCAGCGGACCGTAGCGACCGAAGATCTCCATCAGTTGCTGCTCTGTTATCTAAATGGAGGATCTAGATTAGGCTGTGTCCGCACTGGTTAGTTTATAACGACACGACACAACTCTACAGGCCAATAGTTACACTTTTCACGGAGACTTAAATTCTCGTTGATAACATGCAAATTAACTAATTTGACAGCTATAAAAATCTTCTATCCTTTTCATTAGAAATCTCTGTTATAAGAGAACGAGTTTCTATTTTCTGGTTAAAGAATTAATTACCTTAGGGTTAAGATTTCCCAGATACAAGTTGGTCGTGTTAGGGTCCCCGGTGTCGTAAGATCCTACATCGGGTAACATCTCAAGGGACGGCTCCACCCCCACCACGCCGCGGTCACGTAACACATTCTTGTATTTATGACGCTCTGATCTTTCTTCCTGGATCCTGTTAACATTTTGTTACTTAAAATTAAAAATAAAAGCTCTATACCTCTCTATGTCTATTATTATAATATATTATTGTTCTATTCTGCTATTCTAGACAACAACTACAACATATCAAACCATGAAAAATGATTCAGATGTTCTCAAGTTATAAATAGTGTAAACAACCCAACTTTCTTTTATATAATTGTTG
The DNA here is from genome assembly GCA_936450705.2 of Protodeltote pygarga. Taxonomy (NCBI): domain Eukaryota; kingdom Metazoa; phylum Arthropoda; class Insecta; order Lepidoptera; family Noctuidae; genus Protodeltote; species Protodeltote pygarga. The sequence continues at coordinate 3,018,589 of OW388249.2, read as the reverse complement.
TACAAAATGCACTTACTGTCTAAGTTCTTCTTTGAACAGTTCCAGGTTACTTTTCTTCTTGTCCTGTCCCTTTTTCTTGGGATGCGGTCGACCAGGAGGCTCAGGTCTCTGCACTAGGTTGCGGACCACATCTGCTTCTGATATAGTTCGCTTCTCATCAAGTCGTGAGACTGGCTTGTAAAGTTTGCCTTTCTCAGACGTATCTTCCTCTGAAGTAATAGATATGTTTATGTTGAATAGAAAAAAGACACAATGATAAGTTTAACAATTAAACTGTGGCTAAATACCAGTTTTATTCAGATATTAGGCCAAGATGCTAGCATTCTTCAAAACAACTTGTATATTATTGTAACATACTTGCTCAGAGCACCATCCGGGAGCTTGTAAGAAATCAGGCAACTTCCTAATACCACAATCTTTGTTAGCATTAAGGTTATAGTTATATTTTTCATTGTCAGTTAATGTTTTTTCGAGCCAGGATTTTTTTTTGCAATTTCAGTTTAGGAATGCAGAGGTAAGCACGTTAAGCCGTTGGCCCTGCGCCTGATCTCTCCCCGTTCATGTTGGATAGGCCACTGTGACCGAAACATGTCAGGAGGACATTATGTGTGTTTTATAAAATTTATGGAAACTCTGCATTAGGTTAAAACAAAGAGAATGCAGCACTAACTTCTTGCTCCTGCATCATATGTGCCAGCTTTGACCCAAACCTTGCTAGTAGTACTGGGGACCTCCTGGAAGGTCTCAACAAACTCCTTGAATACCTAGAATGAACACAATAATATTAGAATATTTAAGGTGTAATTTAGACCAATATAACAGTAATTAAAGATTTTAAAAGTGTAAAAACTTTAATTACTGTTAACTTGTATCATCCCACTGCTGCACAAATCCATTTCTAAACCTTTCTGTCTAAAACTATTGTGGACCAATTATTGTTTGTATTGTTTTAGGTACTTGAGTTCCTAGCTAAGTAGATTACTTACCTGATCTTATCTTACTAATTTAAATCATTTAGATAGTCGATTGCTGTCGTGATAAAAGAGTCCTAAGCCTAATTATAATTTTACAGTGGCTCATTGGGCACCAAACCTGACAAACTGAATGCATTTGGCATGATAGTAGGTTTTGTAACTAGTTATCTATATTGAAATGAAAATTGATAATATTTACGTGAGCGGCTGCTTCTTCTTCTTCCTTCTTCTTTAACTCTTCTAACTCCTTCTTAGAAAGTCCTCGAGAACTCATATTGCCGGCAGTCCTCGAAGCTTTTCAGGAATATTTGTATACGATGACATCGAATGTAAGTTATGTCAACTATTAGACTTTGTTGACAAGGTAATGCTATTGATTATTTAATACACTAGTTAATATCATTTCAGGTGATCATAACTACACGTAACTACGTAAGGCAAACCATTGTTTAAATTCAATATAAATCCACAACATAACCTCGTTCAACACTAGATTTTTTTATATAGTGGATGTGGACCACAGACTTAATAGGGATCAGTGGACAGCAGTCAGTGTTGCCACCACCATAGTTTTTAAAAAGGGGCAGTCCACTGCAGTGGATGAATCTAAGATATGCACTTGCACAGTTTGGCAAAAAAGAGTCTGCAAAAATTGGGGACACCACTGGCGATTTTTTTGAAATATAATCAAATGAATCACGTACAGTTTGGCAAAAAAGAGTCTGGAAAAATTGGGGGCGCCACTGGCACACTTCTCATACTACAATTCAAAATTTCAAGTTACTGCCTTTGCTAGCCAGGCTAGGTCTGTCGTATGGAGGGTAGAGGTTCTACCCTTATCCGTACCCGTAGAGGTACTACCCTCCATAGCCTGTCGTCTATCGTTCGCAGATTACTAGGATGTCGTTGTACCCTTGGAAGATTTTCCTCAAGCTACAGCTAGGCAACTCTAGAAAATTTGGGGGCGCCACTGGCGCACTTCTCATCAAGTTATTTGGTATTGTACATATTTCTATGCCGAATTTTTTTGTCATTTGTGGAGTCGACCCATGAAATTTTTGTTCTAAAAGTTGCAAAAAGAAATTGGACTATCCATACAAGTTTATCAGCTCGCGATATATGGGAAGGCCAATTTTTTTCCGTATTTCAAACCCTATTGACATGACAGCAGTAAAACTATTAAAGCTCTGAATTTCGTATTAGTGAACTTGAAGTTGGAGGTCGTTTTTATATTTTCCAACAAGAGGTCGCTAAAGGGTGGATCCGGTCTTTGTATCAGAGAGGGTGTCACATACTAATAAATCCCTACAACCTGAACTGGCTTCAAAATTATACAATAAAATATAGTAGAGCAGAAGTAAATGAAAGACTTTGTTGGTTACATATTATTTATTGAAAAAAGTATACATCAAAATCATTTCGATGTAAAATTAAAAAAAGAATGTGTGCTATTTGCTTTTAGTACCTAACGAAATCTGCACAGGATTATGATAAATATATCAGCCACATGGAAACATTCAAGCTCGACCTTATCTAAATACCCATACAGTTTAAATTGCAATAACACAAGTCTCATTGTGGCTGGTACAAATACCATACTTAATCGGTATTGGATAAAATACTATAATTTAGCATACAGAGTTACCTTTACAGCCAAGTGGTATTCAAGTAGAAATTCTTACGTGCAAGGAAAGTAAAAAAGTTAGCCTCTGGTTAAGTATAAATTATGTAGATATATTAAAAATGGCTAATTGTACTTAGAGTATTGTGCCAACATAGGCCACACGGTATCATTACATTACCTATTGGCTGTAAATTCCACTGTTTCGTCTTTTTATTTTGTTCCTACTATCAATATTACAAATCGTTATTTTCATTTAATACTTATATTTAAATTACAGAAATAATACAACTCTATAGTAACAGAAACACCAAAATATTTTATGCATTGAAATTTTATTTTTATTGGAATTAAATTGATTTTAAAACAAGCAACGAGAGCAATGTCTCTGTAGTGCCCATCCCATACCCATAGATTTAACGTAACAGAATAAATAATCTATGGTTTGTTTGCAGAAAGTATTGTTAACAAAAATCTGTAATATTATCTGTGATCTTCATTCATAGAATAAGCGGGGTTACCGTCAACCAGACCGCCGAATTTAAAGAATAAGTAGAATACTTTTGTGCATCGTAAAGCTTATATTACAATAAAACATGCAACGTAATTAATATTACAATATACTGTACACGGCGAAACGAATATACAAAGTCACAGAACGAATATCATAAGACATTGATGTATACTCGCTGACGTCAACGTCGTCATTCGTCACTGATCATATACTATGCTGCAGAAAGAAAACTCGCCTGTGGAACGCACACATACAAGATATGGGGAATAGGATTATAGGATCGTATTACTTGAAATAGTTTTTGTTCATAGATGTTGTTCAACTAAACCAGTTTCAAGTAAAATTGAGTCCTAAGTTGAGTCTCAAGTACACTTGCCTGTATCACCACTATGACTACAACTTCTTCTGTGGCGGGTACCTTTAAAACTAACAATCTCAAATCCATACCCAAAAAAATAAGTCGAGGAACACTTTATCTCTAATCAACGCTATCTATAGTAATTTAAATTATATAAATATGCGAACACAAAATAGTTTAAACATTTTTCTTTTTTGTTTGTGAATTGATTTTTTTAGAAGCTTTTATTTCACTTACAATGTTTGTATGTTAGTATGTTTAGGATAAATCTTGTAAACTGAATTAAAACCACTTCTTCTATATTCTACTGACTGAAAATTTGGTACATTGGTTCAGTTCTGATGACAATGCGTAAAACTTTGTTTAAAAACTTAAGTACTTATAACTATTTTTCAAAAAAAAAAACGGACCAATTATTGACTAATTACTGGTCGCCTATTATAGGCGACATCTAGTAATTTAATATTCGAAATATTATTTTGGTCTATTATTATTTTAGATATGATTTGGGTTAGCGTTATTTGGGGCGCGCGTTTTGAGGAAAACCTGTAATGTAAGAAAGTGATCAGGCTTTTTTTTTGGATATGGCGTACAGTACCTATCTGATACTAAGTAACGCCGATAATATTCTATAATTTAGTTTGACCCACTATAGTTATTATTATAAAATAGATAATTTTATACAAATATTTAATGTCCCTAATATTTGTGTATGTGTGCCAGACCCAGACAAAAAATATAAACAGTCGATCATGTTGCATTAAATAAGTTTGAGTACATAATCAGTGCCTTCACGCCGTGACCGCGCTTATTTCATACACAGAGACGGAGTCAATCTATTACTAAAACATAATTTTAGATGATTAAGCTGCATTTAATTACTCGATAGATATGCAAGAAAAATCTTATTGGCAATATAAAGTTATGATACAAAAATTTTGGAACTGGTAATTACATTGCAGTTGAGTATGTACACGAAAGAAAAAAGAAGCGGAGCAGAGCAAATAGCCGGGAATGCGCCATCAATCATGACGTCATAAAGGGCGAACGGCCATGGAAGGAAGAACGCTTTACGCCGTTAACGTGTTTGGATCGTTGGATAAAAAATTGACGTGTACGAATGAGGAGTGGACAATTAACAGACGCCGTAAACGCCTGTGATATTGGACGCCCGTACCTTACCAAAAATACCAAGCTTATGATTGAATCAAGTCCTTACTGAGTACCGTACTAGTAGTCCGTACAAAATATTTGCAATGACAGAGTGCCAATGTCAGTAGTGTGACAATAAGTGTACGACATTTTGCTTTTGGAAATCTCCGCTTCTTTCCTTCCTCTGTGATTATGAATCTTTAAAGTGAGCAAGTAATGTACTAGGGATACTTGGTGCAGCCGATTGAAAAATATTGAGATTATTGAAAGATCAACGGCTATACCAATCACTGCACTAACGACTAGTACATTATTTGCCTATTGATTTCATGCATTGTAAAAATGTCTCTATAAGAGCCATCGTAAAGCGGTCAAGCTGCGAAAGTTTGTTGATATGTAAGCAAAGCATCTGACATCTTGTACTTAGTGCAATAAAAATTAGAGATTTCAAAGACGGGCAGGTCAATTTAGGCGAAATATTGTTCGTCTGAATTGAATAAAAGTTTAAAATTCCCTTAAAAATTGGGAACAATATTCATATAATTCATAAAAGTTAATATTCTAATGTGAAAATTGTTTTATTATAATACAGTTAAACATTTAAGTGTATATTTATATTATAAAGAACTAAATCATATTATCCACAACACTCACGATACAATACTATTTACAACTCGATCTCTAATTGTTATTGCACACAAGTATAATTAAATTATTATAAAATATTACACTTGTATGACGCTATGACTCGTTTAATTCTGTAGAAAGGCCTTCTGTAGAAAAGTGGCCGACATCTCGCTAGACCGATTGCGAAGACTTTGTGAACATACTATAAGCAACGATACTCATTTCTCTTTACTAATACGCTACGCATATTCATGGTGACGTGCTGATTAATTGCAACGGATCTGTAGCTCTAGTAGTCGGTATTGCAAGGATTCTCAACCTTTTTTTTCAAGGAACAAAGACTTTTTTGTTCGGTGCGTGAACCTACCCTTTTCCTCTCTCCTCCTGAGTTCCTTATTCGTTGTTTAATTCCCGGATCTAGATTTTTTTCACGCCGGAACCACCGGTTGAGAATCCCTGGTATAATGGAAGCACAGTTCCACAAATATTGACGCTGCATTACATGCTGTTACGTCATCAGTGGTGATTTTGTAATGATAATAAGTATATAATTATCTAATATTCCCTTCACACCACTGATATACAGAAACACCCGCCTAAACTTGAGTATCGTTGTTTTATGCAAGGAAATCATCTAAATATCACCGATCAAGGCATTTTCAACCTTTTTAATAAAGCATAAAGACAATATTAGTGCACAAAATACAATTACATATTACATCTAATTTCCGCACTAACGGCTCGGATGCCTCCACAAAGTCAACACAATCAATATATTAAAGTAGTATATTTATCTTCAACATCAACAATAAGACATACAACACTACCATCGAAAAGTAAAAATTACGTTACAGAGGTAAAAACATTTTTTTACACTATTAAATGCATTCGTCAAACATTGTACTACTCCTAGAAATCAATGGCCAATGATAACGTGAAAAATTAATGAAATTAAACATTGTACTCGCTTATTTGATCAAAAGATTAACTATTAAAATAAAATTTCACATACAATAATATACATCGAATATATAATATAAAATTCTTTATTTTATTACGCTAGTTGTTCGTGTACGTGTGTCGGAAAAACGCAACAGATACTACTGCGTAGCACGAAATGTCTCATCATGTCCAAGACATCCGACCAGCGCACACGATACATTGTGAATAGTCAAATCCTCTCGATTAAACACTGTATAAGGATTCAATGTTCATGGACAGACTATATTTTGTTTCACGAAACCCAATGACGTTAGAATTATACGAATTAGAACCAATGACATTTGTGTGACACCACCGATTCCTATATCTATAATTTAACAATAGCTATCTGATCGCAAGTTTTATTATCCGTACGACTTGTGGACCGAAATCTCAAAATTGTCAAGTCTCGACGAACTTACATCGCGTCGGTACCTATAGCATCTTTATTATTTTTATCATCAGCATCATTTTTTTCAACAGCATCATCTTTATCATTATCATCATCATCACTATTATCGTCGTTATCATCATCATCATTATCGTCATCGTCGTCGTCATCGGATTCATCATCGACTTCATGTTTCTCAATGTCGGGTTCAGCATGGTCTTCCATTGGAAGAGGGACTGCAGGTTTATCTGAAGAGGTTTGTTTGCACTCGCCGGAATCAGCTTTGGTATCGTCCTGGTCTTCGTTTTGCCGTCGTCGCTGTCGCGGTGGTTGATCCAGTATATCGTCTTCGTCATCGAACACAGCGCGTCGTTGTCGCTCCAGTTTTGACATACATGTGTACCCTCGCGAGCCTGGCGGCTGGAAGAACACGGGGTGTGTTGCGGGCGGCGGAGGCACGCGCGGGTAGTACGGCAAGCGCGCGCGGCGCCGCGAGTTCGAGCCCGCCGAGCTCTCTGCTGGAGCGGTAGCTTCAGCTGTAGGCGTAGCTATCGGTGCCGCCGGAGAGGACACTGACGGTGTCGGCGTAGAGGAGACAGAGGGTGTCAGTGTCGGGTTGAAGGATGCACACTGCTCCATTTTCTGTGTAGTAGACATAGTTGGCAGCGTCGATGTCGCCAGCGGTAAAGAGTGCACCAATTGCTGTTCAGTAGCCGAATGCTCTGCAGTAGTTATAGAAATCGATGTCGACGTTGGCAACAGCAGTGATGGTGATGGTGAGGGCTCCGGCGAGGAGAAATGCAAATCTCAGGCATCCGCGTCCGCACCCTTTAACCGAAGACGCGCGAAATCTTCGAAAATTATATCGTCATCTTGCTCCTGGCCGTTCTCGTCTCTGTAGGGTGAAAATATTTGTTTTCAATCTTACATAACCAAATCTTAACGGTTTCCATTAGACCTTATTTATTATTATAGGAAAAAACCGGTCAAGTGCGAGTCAAACTGTCATATTTAAAAAAATAACGAGGTAAAAATACAGATTTTTTAAAATTTATTTTAAGTTTTTCCTGGATCTTTATTGAATTTATACTGTAAATTAATGCTTGCTACTATTATGGTATGAATATTTACTCCTTACGGAGGTTAAATATCAGTGTTATTAAGTAAGTATCTTACTAACAGATGCGGGCTTAGATCACTCATGAAAAACTAGATACATAATTGACGTCATATAACGTCTAATCCAAATGCGCAACCACATGAACATTTGGGTGTACTTGTTAGATTGGAATGCATGCAATAGCCATGTTGACTAAGTATCTAAATCTTCTCAAAAACGTAAAATAACCAGTGAAAAAAATAATTAAAATATTAAAAAAATAATAATATTAAAAGGGTTTGAACATTTTTTGTTAGACAGAGCGACACTTTGTACAGTTGACAGTCACATGTTCAAAGTCAACAAACGATCACTCCATACATATCCTATGACGTCATATGTTCAAATGACGAAAACAAAAAAATATTTTATTTTACGGAAAGAAAGGGAACACCATCGGAGAAAGCTTAAATCTTCTACATTAACAAACGGATTGTATTTATTTTTAAACCTTCTATATAGTGATATCAAATAATATTATGTATATTTTTAAATCAGAAAGCGACTACCCTATTGCCGATGGTTTTTTTATAGCAGAATAATCTAATATGGTTTTTATAACTCTATGGACTAAGCTGTAAGGTTTAAATACATAAAATATTTATTCATACTATGCGAACACTTAGAACACTTTGGTTTTTTGTTTTAGAAGGAAAAAATTAAGAAAAAGAGGTAGAGGATGGCCGAGAATGACTTTTTTACATCAAGTGAAGGAGAAAGTAGGATTCGTGCATATCAAGAAATCAAAAGGCAAGCCGAAACACCCCAACTTTAATTATAAAACTGACGTAGTGACTGGCTCCAAAAGTTGTCATTATGTATACCAATAATTTATAGAAACAAAGCAAACGCGCCCAAAAACCGCTCCGGGCGCCGGACGGCGGCGATTGATCGACCTCTCTGTGTGCGCGCCTATTTTCGTAATAAAAATGGGTGTCCAACTTGAATAATTTTTAGCATGTTTCGGGACAAAAATATATATAGGTTAAAAACCATTGCAATCGATTCTGTTACTGATTCTGAACAAACTACTTTCGGCTTTCGGGTCGCCAAATGCTAATGTTGGTATGTTTAAGTCTATTCAGACAACTTTGCTACAAGTGAATATGTACTCTTTTAGTAGTCTAACGGTGCGCGTATAGACAGCTAGCTGTATGTATGAGGTCGTGGATAGGTATGAATATAAGTATAAGTAAGTATGTCATAAATGGATGCGGTTCAAGCTGTACATGTAAATTAAAAACGCGTAATTAAAAGCGCTAAAACTAAAAACCGAATATTTTTAAATGAATAATTATGTCTATTATATTTATTTAAATAAAGCATTGCAAAACACAAATGTGTTTGTTATAACTTTCAGTTCGAGTTCCGAATTCGGCATTTGAATAAAACGATATATTATGTAATTATCGTTGTATCTACACATCCAGAGTTACATTTTTAGGTATACCTAACGATTTTATATGTTTTGAAAACATAACATTATTGTAAAAACTACAGTAACATAAATTGTCCACCATCAAAAACAAATATCATGAAAAATAAAGCCCATTTAAATAAATATAAATCCGCGTGAGCGTATCGTATTAGCAGATACCGAGACTGCGATTCTATTTATTCTTTTAACTTGTGCTTTTTCGATCTGCTAGTCTGTCGTAGTCTTTAAAGACAGCACAGCACACCGAAACAGCTTAAGCATAAAAATATTTTCGGTAAATATATACATTTGATTTTCAACGTTGTAACATTAATAATAAAGGTCGAAATTAATGAAAAAAATTCTTGACACCACTTGACTTTTACCATCCATAATAAATAGCGTTACATGATTCTAGTCAAGCTAGCGCAAGAATAAATAAAATTGCTACACAGATAGCAGACCGTTGTAAAAATAAATAGCAGGCTTCTTTTACTAGTATATTTTTTTAACTGCTTTTTAAATCTGCTATGTAATGTAAGGAGCACCTTTACTCGTAGTCATGAATGTATAAGTAAGTATGTAACTAACGGGTGCGGGTCTAGCTGTATGAGGTCGTGGTCGGGCTGTCGGGCGGCGTCGGGCGCGGCTCGCGGCTCCTCGTCGGGCTTGGGGTGCATCAGGATGAACGGCAGCTCCGCCGTCAGGTCACTACACAAATATATAAATGACTTAGGTACTAGCGAACACCCGTGAGAAGCTCGCGTGCCAACTAAACTACAATTAGGGTTAAAAAAAATTAAAGTAGGTATATATAAAAAGAATAGATAAACTTTACTTTAAATTGTTACGATATCTGTGATAGATTTGTAATAGTAACGTTATTAGGAAATGCATAGTTATAGCGATGGTATATGAATTTTGTTCTTACCCGCCGAGTGGGCCAAGACACAGCTTCACTTTCACCTTGTATTGAACTATGATACCTAAGTTCTCGCGCTGAGATGGATCCGCAATTCTGTAGGTAAAGATAATTATTTCAATTAATACTAGTGTCAAACGGGACAAAGCGAACAAAATCTTAATATACAATTATCTTTAGGTTACAAATCACTGTCATTCAGTCGTCTGACCAACAATGAAATTAAAAAGACGATGTCGGATCAACAAAATAGGAAAAGAGCACGAAATTGTTGTAAGCAATATTAAGATAAAAATCAGAATGTTCTAGTTTATTTTAATTTTATAAGTACGTATAATTTTATATGTACCCTTCTTATAGGTTAAGTGAGTACACTTTTTTGGTGACATTTGCACTAGATCAAAAAAAAACAAAAAGAAATAATATTTTTACAGTCAGAAGACGTCTGTTTTTGTAGTCATACGAAGGAGTCATCAAGTACTAAGTCAGAATGAAAGTGTGGTACTGACAGTGTGCTGGACGCAAGGTTCGTGTCTTCATGCTTGAGCTGCCCGTCGAGCGCGAGTCCCCACTTGTCCTTGTTGTTGGCCAGCAGTGGCGTCACCGTAAACACCTTGCTCAGCGTGAACCCTGGACCCACCGGACATCCCTCTCTGGGGACAAACATTTTATATTATTTTATGTGTATTAACAAATTGAACTCCGAAAGCTTTCGTTTGATACGAAATATTATTTAAGTGTCATTTTACGACAATGTTGCCTTCATGCAAATAAGAAATTTTAGTAATTTTTGTTGAATAGAGAAATGTCTCTAACATTTCTCTATACCTAAAAAACAGAAAAATACAATCAAAAATATTATACTTGACAATACAAACTTAATATTATAATTATCTTCTAATACAATTCTCAATTTCCTGATTTGGCAAGTCCTATCATGTTCATGAATGACGTAACTTTCAGCTTTGGAATACTAATTTATGTAATGAAATATTTATTTATTAATTTCATCGTAAGGGCTTTGCAGCTGAAATCTTTTATGTGTGACTTAAACTGAAATTATTATACAACGATTCGCTGGAGAAGGGAGTATTTGAAAAGACCAGAGTATACCATACAATTTTGAGTTTTGCAGTCACAAATTCGACAATATTGTGTATTAAACAACTAGTTAGTCATAATAAATTCAACACAACCATAAGATATGTTATTCCAAATGTTTTCATTAGTTAAGAAACAATTCTGCTGTTTCATAAATTCAATAGGTACAATTTTATGAAGGATGCGGACCTCATGTTATTTGTACCTATATCAAACAGTAATCATTAGTGTGGGTCAGGCGATTATTTCGCAAATATACCAGGGGTCATCATCAATGCGTATGGCATTCATCCTTCGTGGATCAGATCTCTATATCCAAGTTTTAGAGCCAGCCTGCGGCGGCAACTGTAAGTGACCAGGGGTCACCAAATGGCGGACTGCGGTCCGATTTTGGATTTAGTGCGGACCTTAACGGAGCAATAAATTTAATAACTTTTATATTTATATCTTATGATCGAAATGTGAGAAACAAACATTTATCAATTATCATCTAAACTTAAACTTTCATGACATTAATAGGATTTGACATTTAGCTTGGTCATTTATCACGTACCAACCGGACCGCGACAGTCTTTTATATTTTTTAATCGGACCTTGCATGTATCCCTGTACTCCCTTTTGAAATTTTGTATATCATACGACTGTACATCAGTACCATCTTTTCTTTGGCCTCCCTCTGTTTTCTCTCTTTTTGATCTCAATCCATCAATACTTAAATTCATCACCCCTTTAGTCATGTGTTTCAACTCTCATTAAAAAAATGCTCGATAACGAACTTTGGATATCAATTCAAGTTCTTTTGATATCTCATAAATTTACGAAATTATCGCTACGAAATTATGGCCAGTACACCCTATAATAGCATAGAATGTAAATAATTATTTGATTGATTGATAAAACAATCAATCAAATAATTATTTAATGAATATGTATATAAAATAATAATAGGTGGTATAAAGTACAGTACACGTTTAAAATACCTAGATTATTCTGCCGCAACAATGGCTTTTTTCAATTTGTTTTAAATTCAATTCTACTAAAATATCTTGACATAAATGACTGGTATTAGTAATGGAGGATTTTGGATAAAATAATCTAACAACTAGTATGCAGTTAACAATATCCAGGGGCCTTAGATAAAACAACTCCGTTAGCTAAATGGCATACTCAATTTAACGTGATCTATAAAATTTCATTCGCAAACATTAACTTCTGTGTTCTAGAAGACAATATCCTGAATACGAAAATGCTGATCGATTCTTGAAGACCGAGCAATAAGTTCATAGTATTTTTAACACTGTTAATAGGTACAATTTCCGTTGTAAAAGAGTGACAGAGACAGGAGGCCGATACCGAAACATACACGGAAGACCAAGAAAAATGTCTCCTGTGGTCTTCTATACGTACCAAGACCAAGACGCTGTGACAGCGACCTCCCTATCGGTAATACCGAGTAAGTCGTTGGAGTCACAATGCAATGGAAATTAAGTCACAAAGCTACCAATATAAAGTAACCATTAAAAGATAAATGCGGTTTTTTTTTATGAAATAGTTGTCTTAAAATTTTCAAAGTATAGTTAAGAATTAAAGCACAGGATGTTGTGTAATTTCTTCAATCTATTCATCGGTGTCTTCAACAGAAAACGACGTTATCATTGCACGTGTTTCTCTAGTGAGTTTCGCGACACTACTGGTCCAAAGCGGACACCATCTTGCGGTCTCTTGTCTCGATCTCACATACAAAAGGCTAAAGTCAAGTAAGGTCTCGGTCTCTCGTATCTGTCAACGGTCTCAGTTCCCTGTCTCTGTCGCGGCTCAAACCGCCACCTTAAGCGGCGTTTACCAATAGACCGGCATTTCGGCATTCGTAAAGGCAGGGGGCAGGCATCGTAGGAAGCGAGAAGGGTCAAACAATTCAAGCACTCATTAGCACGCCGTACTTACACAGACTGCATGGATAATTTCTTAGTGAATGTCCCGATAAAGGGAAATTTAAATAATCTCGCTGACATCGATTTCGGCTCCCTGGATTAGAAAGAGAACTGTATTTACTTGGGGACAAATGTTTATAGACTTTGAAAACAACTTTTGATTGCAAGAAGATTAACTAAAAAAGCGATAATAATATCAAATTTATAACAAGAAAAAAAGTTGAAAGTCGTGTACTTAACAAAATTTAAACGAACTTTATATCCACAAGTCGTCTTTATTGCCAGTCAAACACATATTCAGATAATTCCTAAACTATACTTTTTTTAAAAACCAATATTAAATCTTTCTACTATAATAATAAGGTCGCAACTTCTGCAAAAAATTGCGTGTTCCACTTCGACTTGTAGCATTAAGTAATTATACTTGGTAATGAACTCTACCATGATGATAATAAGGTTGTAACTTACTCGCTCTCGGTTTCGGCGACAGTGCACTTGTACTGTGCGGTGGAGAACAGGCAGATGTCGGCGAACTGACGCACTGACACTTTGATGCGCTTCACTGACCGGTTGGAGTTGTTCGCTATGTGTACGTTCACTGCTATGTTCTCGCCGTGGTGGTACAGCTCCTGGAGAACAACCATTATTCATGGTAAGTTCTTCTTAGAAGCAAAAAAGGCGCAAATAATATAGCAACTCAGCAGTGGTATAGCTGTATATATTTCGGCTATCAGCTAGTTGTTTATGCGTTGAGTAGCTACTTCGCTCTTTAATTAAGTTCCTCCTTTAATCAAGTTTAATTTGTCAATATATTTAATTACCATTCAGTATTTAATTATTAAAATATATAGAATTTATTATTACTGTGTTATATTGGAGGTATGAAGGAATGAGAAGATGTATAAAAAAATGCTCTTATCTCTTTCATCCATCCAAAGCTTGTCTGGAAGTCAGCGCGTTTAGTGATTGTATTTTTTTTTAAGAATATAATATCGTATTTAAATATCCACTGCTAAGGTTAAACTGCTTGCTATCAGAAAAGTGCGCTGTAATACCTTATCTAAGGAAGCTTCAAGGTAGAGTTTGTTGGGGCTCATCATAAACTCTTTGGACACCTCGACAGATGGTTGCTCGCCTTGTTTGCTCGGTGCGTACATTATCTTCCTGATTGCTAACCGCACCGAGTTCCTGAAACAAATAATCTTACAATACGTGTTTAAAAAATAACTACGTAATAATTTGGATGCACTCAGTGGCGGAGCTAGGTAACCAAAGCCCTGGGGCAAGAAATAATCTAGAGCCACAACTAAACTTAACTTGTCATTATTAAAGTCGCGTTTGTGAAATCTTGTTTCTTTATATTCCGAATGTGGAAGAAATTTCCACTAGTTTAATTTATAGTTTGTAAGTCAGAGTCCAAGGGGCCCCCTGAGCTTGGGGGCCCCGGGGCACTGTCCCGTCTAGCCCTCCGCTAGCTACGCCACTGGATACACTCCACGCGCGGGTCGCAGCGTGTTGGAAATAGTGAAGGGGAAGGAGTATCAACAATTTACCTCTTGTGTGGTTTATCATCCTGCGAGTCAGCTACGAACGCCTTCAGCTCATAGTCGACTCCACAAGGCTTGCCGGTCTCGCCGGGCGCGGGCTGCAGCGTGACAGAAGCGGGGCAGTGCGGGGGCAGCTCGAAGTAGAAGGGATGAGCCGCCGCCCCTAGCTTGCGCACCAGCCGTTCTTGCAGACGTGTTAGAGGCCGCTTCAGTGTGTTTGTTACTGGGTATATCTACGACAAGAATATTACGTTAAGTAATTATATCTACTTACTGTATCATTATAAGTTAGTGTTAAGGTAAACTTAATATATTTGTTACTTTTGTATTGGGCAATATAGTCGCTAAGCTATAGAGCCTTTTTCGATAAATAAAAACAAAATTAATTAATTTCTGTAACGCATAGCACTGGTTGCTAGAGCAAATTGAGCTCAGTATTATATCAAATACATAGTAAAACCAATCGAGAGATTGACTCAAACAGATTTACTGCTCTATAAAACAATGAATATTTATGAATTCCCCGTTTGGACCATTGATTTAGTTAGAATTAGTCCTCACCATCCATCCTTCTATTTGTCTGTCTTCTGGTATGGGGCCATATTTTAGCTAGTTGAATTTTTATACCTACTGAATACGTTGTAGCTATGGCCGCTTTCATGACAGACAAATGATTTAAAAGGTCAAACTGCTATGGAGAGATAGCACCTACAAACACTTAGTCCTCAAGACTGTCAATAGGTTTTAGCACTATTAGCTAAAATTATTTACACCAATACCTATTTGGTTTATGAAAATTTTTAAAGATGTTTTTGTTAAAAAGATAGACCATGTTATCATCGTCATAGACAAAAAACAGGAAACTTATCATCCTCAAAGCTAAAGCATTATAAAATGAAGGTTTAAACAAATGTATATCTTCGATTTGTAACTGAAGGTGAAATAAAACCTTACAAATTAATTGGTGACTTGATTGGTAATTAAAAACGGTGTGAACAATCTTAGATAGGTAATGTGTTTATTATCAAAACGTGACTAATTGGAAAGGCGTTACGTGTAGCTTAACGGAGATATTATGTCTAGATATCCTCAAAAGATCATCGAAGATGTAATAGACGTGTCAAGACGTTGCAGAAAGGGAACTTGAAATTTAATAGGTGCGAGCAGCGTTACGACAGATCAGTTAGGTTAGTGCAACCACGGTACGGTAAGACCCGCACCTACCCTTTCTCATTTTCAACATCAACAAATATAACGTGCAACAAAAAAACATTATTTGTTAACTTAACATAATTATTATCATATTGTTTATAGTTTAGTCGTACTAGGTATATCTCTTTGTATTAAATATGATTAAAAAAGGATAGAAAATAAAACTGTCTTTTAGACAATGAAATTTCTTTGTTATTCAAACGGAATCTATGACATGTAAATCCTTATTTGATAGATCTAAAAACCTCCTTCGAGTTAAAAAAAAAAATAGTGAATGTATTAGTTTTGCAAGACACATTACCTGTTCAGCAGCCAAGTACAAGTCTTTTCTGAACGTGAGCCCCAAAACATCGAGGTCCTCACGGCCGTATCTGAACGCCGCCAGTACATGACCAAACACCTTCCTGTCCTTCACATACTCCGGGTCGATTAGGACTACCCCATCTGGAAATAAAAAAAAAGTTTTATCTTTTACATTTTTTTCTAATGAAAAAGCATGTTTTTTTTTTCATTGCCACGAATCCACCTGATAGTAAGCGGCGTTGTGTTCTACGATGGAGCACACCTAGCAGTAATAGCCTAGTAATAGCCTAATAATAGCCTAAAGGTCTTACCAAAATAGCTGCTCAAATTTTCACACAGTGCGTTCAGTACGTCTGTACGTCTTACCAAAGACATCTATTCAAAATATTCTATTTTTTAAATTAATTCTGGACCTTTCACCACTGCGCTGCCGTCGCCTATAGCTATTTATTTTTTCACTTTCACTTTACAGATTGTGTACTTATGTACTTTATTAACAATTAAATAAATCAGCCTGTAGCTCTCCCATTGCAGGGCAAAGGATTCTTCTCATACAGAGGAGTACTGAGCATTAATCACCACGCTAGCTTACTGCGTGATGGTGATATCAGACTATTAAGTCCAGGTTACCTCAAGATGTTTTTCTTTACCATGAAAAATTCACATTGGTTGCTTGCAAAGTGGGTTCCTAACTATTAGGTATGCAACCCTTACATGGTATGATATTATAATTTGTTATGTAGGTAAGAGATTTCATTTCTTTTTCTACAAAAAGAAATAAGACAAGAAAACAAAAAAAGAGTCTATCTAACCTACGTTAGATAGACTCTTTTCTTGTTTTATTTCAATAAGAACCTGTTAATAATATACCCAGAGTAATACTACAACTTATATTAAAACTAAAAGATCATAACCCTCCTTTTTTTGAAGTCGGGTAAAAATAAATTACTGAACGCCTGAGAAAATACATAAGCACTTATTTTAGTAGGACCTTATGCCGTTGACATTTCGAATTCATGTGCTCAATTATTTTATAAGACGCACGTGATATCTAAAAGTGAGCGGTACGCCCCTTGTACCCGACCTTTGACTTTTCAAAATCACGTGCCTAAAAGGCGAATAGAATTGAAAACGATCGAACCTCGACCCAATAAAAAAGTTGAACTCCACGTACTCAGGAAAGCAGGTAAAGGAAGCCGAATTTGAAATAAGAAGCCACTCGTTTTACTTAGAATTCAGACGCTGATGGCAGGTTTATGTGACGCAAAAGTCGTACACAACTTTGTAAAAGGTGCTTTACTTTATTGAACTGCACGCTTCTGTTTAAGTGCGCACCGTCTACATTTCTACCTTTACCTGATCTGGTCTAAAGAGCAACCAAAACTAGCAAACTAGAATAATCATGTCTAGCAGCAGTGTACAGTCGGCAAAGGAGTTAGGTTGGCAGGGCCACTAGTTTGGGATGAAGTTATTCATAGAATTTTGCATGTGGTTGTGTAAAATTTTTTAGTTTTGTATAGGTTTCAGTCATACCTTTTCATAAAATATAACCCTCCTTTTTTTTGTGGTCGGGTAAAAATGAAATGAAATTATTAATTAATTTATTGAAAAAATTACACTTTACTCGTAGCTAGCGTCCCTGCCAACCTAACTCCTTTGCCAACTATACGAGTATTTATATCTAGGCAGCCCAGAGCTTTGCAATTATTACATTTAAACAAAACAAAAATTTAAATTGAAAATCCGCCGATACATACAACCTCTTTATTTTTATGGTAAGAACACTGAATCAAGTTCAGATAAAAACTAAATCAAAATTGGTTCATCCGTTTGGGAGCTACGATGCCACAGACATACACACGTTAAACTTATAAAACCCCTATATTTCGTGGAGGGTTAAAATCTGATTGAAATTAAGATATATTTTGCCGACCTGAGCCATAGTTATTATAAGTTATAACAGAGTGGCATTCAGCCCTTATAAGCCGTGTATAAATCCCTGTTTTGGCTTTGACTTCCTGAACTCAACAGCGAGATAAAGGTTTAATCTATTCAGTAACAAGTTTAATCTTACCAGTAGAATAGTACCTACGCTTGCACGAGTTTGCAAATCGCGCGAATATTGACAGTTTTAATGAGACGTGATTGATAATTATTATTATTAATTATTATTATAATATCTTTGTTATTTCCGGGAAGTGACAACTAGGAATTGACAGTATTTGCAAACAGGTACTAGATGGGTTCAGACTCCTGAGTTTGCTTTAAAGGCTCATTTACACTCGCGCGACGAAGGCGAGACGAGGTGTCAGATAAACCGTCACATGAATGTCGCTTGGATGCTAACGTGAGAGAGCACTTTTTTGGGCACCTGTCTCTTGATCTTCGAAATACACTAACGTTGTGTTCTTGCTTTAGTTACTCACTGTCCATTCACCATATATACGTGTGTTTGTAGAAAAAAGATAAGGTGAGATAAGGTAGCGGCTTGATAAATTAAAGCATCGGAAAGCCATAAACAGTCATCACAGTCTTCACATGCATTAGGTCAATATGGTGGAGAATCATGAGCTGACCTCACCTCAGAACCATGATATTTCTCACCTCAGTTTGTAGAACCAGTTAATAAATATTGTTACCGGAAAGACAAAACTAAACAATAAAATCATCATCTTTTATCATGTCATATATTATAATCATAACTCAGTAAACTGAGAGTCATGCCGCTAGAACTTCAACATTCTTCATTACAGCTGGCTCAAAGATAACTAAACGCTTCGCGTGAGTGTAAACACGTCTCATTTTTAACGAGGTGCGAGGCGAGATACCACGCGAGGTTCGAGGCGAGAGTGTAAAGGAGCCATTACATTTATGAGCAACAAATCGTAGTCGTGATTGTAGTACGTGATATTAACATTATGTTCTTTTCATCATACTTGCTTGTAAATAGTGCTATTGCATGCTAGACAAGCGAAGGTACGTCTAAAATACGATTCTAGAACGTAATAGATTTTTTTTTAATCAATAAAAAAAATACATTGATGTCGTATAAAATTATAACAAAACAATTTTATTGCTCGAAATACCGAAATTTATATTATTAGATTTTTATTTAAACATTTATTAAACCCACTTTCGTTAAAAAATTATACAGTATTAAAATATTATATCGAAACTAGTATTTTTTATATCTGGCTAGCCGAATTCTTCAGCAAGCATCCGCAGAACGAACCAGCCATTTTGTTTATTATTTACAAATATTGTGCGTTATTTTGTTGTTATTTACTCACTAGTATGAAGAAAAACTGAATACGACGACAATAATTAACGTCGGATCATTAAAGCGTTCGCCTTCGACTCGGCCTTTGAATGTCCCTCGATGTGAATTGTGGCCTTACCACCCTTATACCATAAAACATTCTTAACCTAAGAGTTTAAGCTCCTGTAGGCGTATAATATTACTTTACACCATGGATGTGGTGGTTTCCTCACGATATTTTTCTTCACCGCTTAAGCAAATGATAATACAATTAATTTCTAATACGCACATAATTTCGAAGAGTCTGAAGTACGTGTCTCGATTCGAACCTACGGTCCCTGACTTCCCTCTCCAGCGGTCATACCACTAAGTTATCATTCAGATCTACATTCAGATTCATCGTGATGATCTATGGACCGGAGGATATTATGATAATTAGAACTATGATAGACAGTACCAATCATCACTGTGTAAGGTAAATAACCTCTTCATAAGTTAACACAGGAAATCTCCATGGAAAATTAAGTGACGTCCTGTTCGCTAGTCTTACTATTCATTTACCTTACTGCGAACTCCATACACGGTTCTTAAAGCACACTAGTAAACACTTACTCATAGTAATTACGCTCTTTGATTAGTCTAGATCCATTCAGTAAACTATTCGCACGTCATTGTGATTCATAGATAAATAATTGCATGGATCAACCTGTATTTATCATACAAATAGCGTGATATGTACTCATACTAGTGAGGTGGAGGGTGTGGCTATTGATAAAGATGTATAGTTTTTCATTAGTTGCGGTCACACTGAGTAATTATTGCGTGATCTGTGTAGGAAATTAAGAAGTGATACATCGATAAATCCAAGTGAGACATCGAGAGGTATATTGGTATGTGATAGTATGCGATATATCATAGTGTGTGTAGATGTTGAATTATTTACCAAAGGAAAACTTAAGTACTACAGAACACTTAATCACAGATTTGAATTCTATAATCTGACCGCACCCGAAAACTTGATAACTTTGCCAAGTACATCTTAGGTAGACTCTGTAATTTATTATTATACAAAGATCGGCAGTCCCTTTACGACGGAATATAGATTCACTTTAGATCACTTGATTTAAATACGTTGCTACTTTGATCAATTGAAACAATGGCCCCTTTGTCTAAGGTTTTGACGTTAGTTGTAGTCAAATCAACTTACCAATCGGGTCTACATGTGTGATGTGGTCGACGAAGTCTCTTTTCCCTAAGTATACTGTGATCTGGAAACAAAAACGAATTACTTAACTTCATATTTGAAAAAGTAAAGCTACTTATTTATATTTTGCAATTTGGAAAACCAGACATTTTGGCAGAGAATTATTTTGAAAATCATTAGAACTTCATGCGTAAAAAGACAGGCCAAGGCTGTATGTATTTATTTTTATAGGAAAACATTTGGCAATAATTTATTTAACCAAGTTACATGGCTTGGACACTTCATAGTAGAAGGTCTCCCAGTTAGCAGCGTTTTAATAAGTTTTACGGGGATGTAACATCACTAAAGTAAAGAAAGTTTGTAAAGAAAATTAAAAAAATTGGTAGGAATGATTTATTGACAAACCGATTTTTTTTTCATAAAAAAAATTCAAAGATATAGAATGTTAGATCTAGGGTACTTTCAATAAGTACCCTAGATTTATTTTGATCTATTTTTAAGTGTATCCATGAGTGTCAAAAATTACGATATTTTGGATACTCGTGTAAGTTTTCATTCCAAAATTCAGATGTCTAGTTGGAATAGTTATTCCACCTGTAAGAATACTGCTCTTTAAGTTATATTTGGCCTAAAACGTACCTTGTTTCAAATATAAAAGGAGGTTGAAAATGGCTCGAAATGCTGTAAATATTGCATATTGCGCACGCAGCTATTTTGCAAGCACTTGGCCTGGCGCACTCTGTGCCCTTAGATCGATCCTTCACAGAATAGATTGGGTGTATCATCGCAACGTCTTTATCAAGCAAACTTCACGTAGGTAGAGAAATGAAGTCTGAATAATTCGCTTATAAAATACTTATGTATAAATTAAGCGCTTATTGCTCTCTATCGACGACAGCTAATATAGGTAGCAAAAAGGTATAGAAAACTCTATTAGAATACCACATAGGTACTAAAATAGGGAAAGAGTTCTTTATAATGTGCTAAAAAGCTATAGCAAACTATTGCTAAGCATTATTTTCATTCTAGCTCGAGAGTTCAAGGTGAAACGGGAGCCGAGCTATAGACAAGGGAGTGTTGATTAAAAATCGCTGTGTGATTAAAAAGCGGCCGTCAACGTGACAGGCCTAAAGTGGCCTTAAGAGACAATTAAGTCTCTCAGGTGGGCTTTAGAATCAATTTCGAGAGAGCGATCTATCGAGTTTCTGCTTTATTAGATTTTTAATTACCGTTTCGGAACCAATGTATTTGGTCACTTTACACAATATCAATATCATCGGTAAAGGACAAACCACCTATGAACAACTTTCCTTATTATAATACAATATTAATGATTTCAGACATTTTCAGGTCCATAATTGCTTTTGGATCTAGATAAAGACTAAAGTACAGTCAAATAAAATTAACAATTACTTACGGTACAGTTCTCAAAGGTAGTTTTGTATGAAGTAAAATTAAGGATCAAAACCAAGTTACGTCATCTGACGGGACTCATATTTATAATAACTAGCAGGGTATTATTTAATTATGTGCGACTGCTATTTGACTTCTGAGGTGTAATTACTATGGATGAACTTTCCAATATCTAGTAGATTTTCCGGACTTTTTTGCAAATGTCCGGACTTTTCGAATTTCTGGTAATAATTAATTTATAACTAATTAAAGCTTACCTTGCCATTGGGCGAGCTTTTCTTGAAAACACGCGTCGCTTGTCGCTGCTTGTTGCTGCCGGCGTCTTCCATTCTGCCGCCGCGCCCTCCTCAACACTGCACCAATAAAACAATTACACATAAATAACAGTTTTACATACATACATCACATATTTTATATATAGATAACACAGAATTAAAGAAAATTTTAAAACACTAAGTTTTTTTTTACGTGTACTTGGGATTCTTTATTACATTTTTATTCTACGAATAGTAAAGCTTTCTGTTTTATGATTCTAAGTACTATCGTGATTATGAAATAACTTAAATGGAATGAGGGATACTTAGTTACCTATCCTTACCTGTTACTCCTGTTAGATACAAGCTTGAAAGTAAAAGATAGATTTATCAAATAAGGTCAAGTGAATCGCACTTTAAAACCAATTACCAATATAACTACGCAGTATTATTAATGCGGAAGGATAAATAGGGTGTTCTGACGCGACTTGAGAGATATCTAATGTCTATGTCCAGTCGTACTCGTAGACTGCGATAGCCAACGAAGCACACCATAATTATATGTAACAAACTATGGGTCATGACGTAGACACTATAACTTCTACGAACTATTGCTCCGAAGTACAATCATGAGATTGGTTTAAGGTAAATACCTAGTACTTACATCAGCAGATGATAGCATCGACATCAGCATGATTTTTAAAAAACTAAGATTTAAAACACAAATGATGGAAATTATACAAAGCAGGTTTTATACACCTACTAACTGAATCTTATGTATTCTAAAAAGGAAAAAACTTGGAACATTAACTGACGCTATCTATGACGTTAACGTAAGCTGTCGTTTAAAATTTCAATAATGATAGAGCTGAATCAGTTTGATATTAGATAATGGATTTATTTAACTTTTGAATAAAAATATCAACAGCGATCGTGAAAAGTTTGGCAGGGAAAGCTGAATACAAAGTAGGCAAAAATGACGATAAAAAGCGCTGAGGATTTCAAAGACAAACGGGGAGAACTTGACTTTACCTAAACTCATGACATTAAGTGAATCTATAATGCCGTCTAAGATTCTGGTGATAGCAGAAAGCTTAAGAAATATAGATAGAACTGTGGAGTTGACTCCCGACAATTATCCCAACCTCGCAATTTTTCCAAGTTTTGTCTGAAATGTCCTCATATCACGCACATTATCATCATCATCAACCTATAGCAGTCCACTGCTGGACATAGGTTTCTCCCATTGCACGCTACGCACAGTTTAGTGAAAATTGCCAAGTAAACTTCATTATTTTTATTTCTTGAGCAGTCAAAAAATAATAATACTTGCGTAAAAAACGATATTCGAGCACTTTTTTGAGGACCTGTCCAGGCTAAAAAGGAACAGTTTGATATTTTAGTTGACAATGCTTACGGCCATAAAATAAAACGCTATTATGATAAAAGGAAACTCCCACCCACATCAATAGTCGCAACAAGTAGATCTAATCGGCAAAGGGACGATGGTTTTCCTATAAGGGATTATTACGATAAGGTATGATACATCAATGCATCATCGAGCAAATAGTTTTACATAATTTGAAACCATTTCCCGAAAATAGCTTACTGTTTATGGTATACGTCAGTTATCAGTTTTGTATCAGTTTTGGTTGTTTATTCCCTCTTTACTAATAAGTTACAGACTTCAAAGTTACGCTTCGATTGTATTAATAGTCAGTTTCGTTTTACGAAGGTTTATAGTAATTTTAATCATCTCTATGACACTGGCAAAATAATACACATGCATGAACCTCGCAATAGGTCGAAAAAGCAAACCTGATGATAACAAAGATTATATTATATCCGAACTATCGAATATCCATTACTCTTGAATTAATTATAATAAGAAAAGTAAAAACATTATTAACTCTGGAAACGCTAGTCCTGTACTTGTAATAATTTCGTTTCATAACGCTCCCTAGTCTGCAATAACGTGGATTATTTATTTGATATGACAACGATATCCTGCGGGAGACATGTAGCGTATAAATCTTTAATATCGCGACGTTTTCCGTCTCTACCAAATATTGTACCATTATGTAAACAAGGCTTTAGTATTTTGCTATAAGAATAAACATATTGTGTGACCTTGTGTGTCGAATAAACCAAAGAATAGACAAAATAAAAAGTAGAATCGCAAGATTCATAAAGTGAACACATTATTATCCGTTTTAAGATAAATTCTATTTCGTTTATGAGACTCGTTTACCTACCTACTTATGAGTTGTTTGTATATCTGTTGAGTATCAGAAACGGGTCACAGGTGGCTGGATCAGTTTCCTTCCCATACTCGTGTTACACGTATCGCTAGCAAAGCGAACAAGACCGCTAAATCGTTGCTTCCCCACATGATTGGAACTTGATAGCGAGATATCGAGATCGCGTAGTGGAAGCTGGGTATCATAGTATTCTGTTTTCTTAGTAAATTATATTGAAATTACTTTTTCACTAATATTTATAATAATATCCCAGTGTTAGGGTTGTCCGATTATCAGAATTTACAAGAAACTGACGAAATGTCTAATGCGCGCCAAATCTCAGATCGTCAACGTTGCAGTTGGTCAGAAAGCTGAAGCCAGAGTAGAACTGGGACTCGATAAATCTGCCGTATGTCGGACGAGCTGTGGGCAAAACTGAGTAGAGCTCACACAATGTTAGACGATGACAGGTCCAGAAGAAGATGGTGATGACCATTATTGGATGGACTGGCCGCAAAAAGTTCTACATCGGAAGAAGTCGAAGAAGGGTAGAGACTAGGGAACCCTTGCCCTGAAGTGTAATGATAGAGTAAATACCCAATAATAATAGGGTTGTTCCTAAGAGTAATAAGAACTACAGAGATAGCTAGTTCCTTGTGAAGCAATGTCATAAATTACACACACATCGATACAGCGTTGATGTTTAGGTTAAGCATGAAGTCCACAGTTTAAGATGCGACATTTTCTTGCGCGGACTAATAAGTCCTACAAGAAGAATTCTTTAAGTATTAGTTCAATGGGTTGTTCATAAATCCCGTCTAAAAACATGATGACATGATTCGCTTGTAAATGCACTTCGGTAGACATCGTTATATTGACTCTGTAAGAGTCACAGCATATTATGCTATAACATGACCTATAACAAAAGGCTCCTGTCCTACATTTGGTAACGAAACATTGATTAATTGATTTCAAAGTATTTTACAACAGTCATTTTGTTGATACTTTATACACTTGATGGTTATCGCATGACAATGGTTCAAGCAGGCGAGCTTGCTTCAGTACGAGATGTTTACATAACTTTGGGGCCGGTACAAATGAAAATAATATTTTAACTGTTAGCTACGTTATTTATAAGCGTTATGATACTTAAAAACTACTCAACGGAATTTAATGACGCCTTACTTAATGTAATTGTCAATCTGATTGTGTTAACTAGGCTGATAGTATTTGAATCAATACCACCATTAATGCAGATCGTGCTACCTACTACCTAATGTTCTCTAAATAAATGATGGTTTAGACTCACATACATAACATAATTTTTCCCTCACTCTTTTTATAGCCTGATGGGACAGCAAACCGTCACAACCAGAGAGAGACCAGGCGCGAGACCAAAGTCTTTACGTGCAAGGCGTTCGATCAAGTTAATAATATGCACATCACTTACGAAAAGTCAGACGTTGTTAGTCTCAGACTTCGTATAAGTACTAGACCGTTGGTAAGTCTCGCAAAACCCGAGACCTCTTGACTCTTCAGTCAACATATAAAATTGTGCAGTGATAGCTAAGTGGAGTTCTTAGGCTATTATTGCACAATTTTTACTTAAACAAATATTTACTAACAGATTACTAATGCTAGAATACTATAATTCGGCATTTATTTAACATAATAGAGCCGAATACTTTATGAAATAAAATAAAATAAATATTATTGTAAAGTAGGGATGGTTTTATTTTAATTCAAGTATCATTTAAAAGGTCTAGCTCTAAAAATCAAATTGAAAAAATAATACTTTTAGGTTTATTACTTTCAGACTTTACTTACCTAAAAATGTGCAAAAAAATCCATCCAATTCTGCGAGCAAAAAATCTGAAATAATTCTCAATAATAGCAGGCTTGATATACTTTCTAGGAAAATTGAAAAGATCCAGATATTTTGTTTTCGTAAAAAAATAACTAACCTATGGAAGTTTTACCGCGCGAGTCCGACTCGCACTTGGCCGGTTTTTTATTGTGAGATATATATTTAAATACCTACCTCATACTACCTGATTCCAAGTGACTAACAAATAAACATATGATAAGTACTAAAACTACTACACAATATGGTTTGAAAGAATCGCAGACAAATTCGATTTTCTGTCGAGCATAAATTGATTTAGTGTAGAAATTGCGTTACTCACATGGACCCCTGTGCGGCTCCAGGGTGCGCGTTCCCGCTACACCCTAACTCTGCGCTGCCACACCGCCCTGCAACAACACAAGTGTAGCTGTATTATATAGTAATCTGATTATTACTGTATACCTTAGGGTAATCTAAGAAAATATAGAGCAACCCTACAGAAAAGTATGAACCATGAGCACGGGTATGAACAACGCGGCTGCGACACAAGCTCATACCATAATCTCTCATTTCATGCGACGATCATACCTCGATCGACTCCGGTTCAATTAGACTCGACGAGCGAAAAAGTTAGGTTTTAGCTTATAACAAAGTTAACTGCTGTAGTTTTTGTAAAAATGTCTAGAAAACACAATTTAAAAAATTACATTTTAAGATTTCAATGGTGAGACCTGCTCACGCTTTCCACAAGGCAATGTTGTTGACGTTATCACTCTATGTGTATTTTCTTATATACTCTAAGCTGTATACTATACACTGTCGACGATCACACTTTACTGATATCATTCGTACTGATGCAATTCGTAACTGATACCAATATATCAGTGTTAATAGAACAAATAGTATTAAAAATCCTATAAAACTGAGTCCGCCTGATATCAGTGGATTTATAAGGTCTCACTTTTTAAATGCAAATTATTTGGGAGACATGATGCAAATCCAGTAGGTATTTATATTAGTTGCAAAGAATTATGGTTTCTATTTTCACGAATCACGAGTTCATGACCTGGCGGCCGGAATTAAGGTTTTATGGAACTAATGATAATAATGGAATTAATTTAAAAAATATGCTCCAACAACCAGATACACTAGTCACCTAGATACAACGACTAGATTTTACGAACATCTCTTCATTAAATTAATTTAAATACATATATGGGGGGGGGGGGCTCATTACCTCTGTTCAATATTAGAAAATAGGAAAAACGAAAATTTTATCAGCCTGGGGTATTGATGAACAGTATATGTATATGGTTGATGAACAACGTGGTGTCAGATCAGATATAAAATACATTGAGCTTGAAGGCTTAGGCTAAGGCCGTACTGCAAATAAAACAGGTAGAAAATCTGTATTATTGGAAAATTTCCCAAACTAATTTCCTAAAGTTACAAACGCGAATATAAAACAATGCACAACTATTCCAATAAAGTTAAAACATGTAATTCAACAAGCGAATTTTGGCAGAAATTCTGAACTAAGATACTCGTAGCTATAAACAACGGAACTTTCAAAGTAAAATTAACAACAAAAGACGTCTAACAATCAAACAACATTGAAATAAACGTCGAAAAGACAAAACAGCACGCTCATCTCTCGTAAATAAATAATAGAGTCATTGTGCTTCTGTGTTTCATCAGCTCACTGTAATAAGGTTGTAAACTTTACAAAACAATAGGTAACTATCTGGCTAAGCTAATCTTCCAAACATAATTTTTGCACAACTTTTTCAATGCATTTTTTATGGTACATGTTAAGGTAATGAAAAATAAAAAAAACGCAATTAATTCAAATAATTAATGTTTCCGTTTGCATATAATCTCTTTCTGTATAGAGTGCACTTGATCAATCTCTCATTCTCTCTTGATCATTGAGGAATAAAGATTATACGCAATATGCATAATGAAAACAAAAATTTGAATACATTTAGAAATGTTATTAGTAGTTTTGGAAGCTTAAGCTTCTAAAATATTTCTCATAAAAAATAAGACCTTATAATATAGTAGGTACAGTTAGTACCTACTTTAGTGTAATAAATATGACTGTTTTCATGTCATCCTGTTAGAATTTTATTATTAGGTTAGTTCTAAATACAGTTGGCTTGGCATTTCGGTAATCATTTCACGGGTTTTCCCTGTGGAAATACGTAGGAGGATAATGTATAAATTAAATATAATGTATGAGTATATAATGGATGAGATATATTATCGCGTCACACATTTTACTATCACAAACAGAGAAATCGCACATGAGCGAACGTTTGTAATACCCGGGGAGCTCATTTATGAACTAATTCGACTATAATGCCTTTGTGTACTTTAGAGGCAAACAAGTTTAATGCTTTCCCGCGATGTGGAAATTACCTAATGTTATATTTAAATTAGCTGGAAACATTTCATGCCGTGTAAGTACGAGTATAAGTAAGTTTCGTGACTAGTGCACGAGACTCGGCGGATGACAATGTGGGAACCAGCGAATTTTGAATAAGCAGTAATTTTTTGAAATGGGTGCGTCTTATATCATATAAAGTTATTTGGTATATTTCCATTACAATAACTTTCACAAAATAAACGTGAGATATACCAAACTGTTGATATAATTTCTTTACATGTAACATTTATATTATGCTCTAAAACTTATTTCGTTATAACGTTATTAAATATAACATTTATTTAGTCTATCGTTTAAAATATATTGATACCAGCATTGTCCGATTCAGAGCAATCCGACTCGGATATTAAGGAATAATTCCGCCAAATTTAAGGTCTCTAGTTCCACTGGTTTAGGCATGAGCGTTGTCTGTCAGTCAGTCGCTAAACTGTTTTGTAGGTATGAAAATAAATAACAGAAGGAGATTATTAATATTCATTCGTATTTCTCGTAGCTAAGAAACCGCAAATGCCTATATGACTTCGTGCTCTCATATATGGAAGTTATAACATGAAATTGACGTCAAGAAGTCAGTCTTGCGCCTACATATATTTAATTGAAAACGATAGGATCACTAAACTTTACCTTATATTTTGAGAACGGAATTCACAACCTAAATATTCAAGTATTATTTCTCTTAGTCTTTCATTAATATTTATTAAGAAATTCCAGTCTTTTGCGCCGTTTAATGATCGAATGTCAATAAAATTCTTAGGAGCTTAATTATAAATTGAATGAGGGCGAAAGAACGTAAAATTCTTTGTAACTAGGCCGGGTTTACATTACTGCTCATAAAATGTTTAAACCCTTTCCAATCAACTTCAAGCCTTTCTCCGCTCACAGTTTTGTTTGAAAAGCGGAACATAGAATATACTTTTTGAAACTACTTAACCATGCATGTCTGTTTCGTTTATTTGTGCTTCAGTCTTCCAAAATAATACCACTTGAAACTATTTATAGATTTTAAATAATCCAAAATGCACAAAGATTTTTTTATATTGCATTGGTTTATATAAATTCTATACATATACATACACAGGATATTTACCTTTTACACTTAGAAAATACTTGCATTAACAAACTGGACAACATTATGAATAGATAATTTTGTCGAAAACTCTTTTGGAGGTTTTAATTGTATACCTTTTGGTATTTGTACCTAAATGTATCCGAATTATTATCTCGGGATTCACAACAGGCGCGTAATTGTGTGGGCGGTCAGTATGCCCAGAATTGTACATACAATGGCCCGTAAATCATCTCTCATTGATATACCTTGTAATACGTAACAAAAGATTAACCGTTCAGTAGCTGTTAAGGATTTGCTTCATGCGTATGAAATAAAAATATTACAATGTAGGATCGATATGGTGTTTGATTTCGAATATGCAAGAAAACATTTAGAGGCAGCACGCATTATCATACGCAAAAACGTAAGACGTAAGAAGTTTTCAATATAAAAGCACCAGCCCACAGCTTTGCTTTAGTTTCTTTTGGTACGTCTATGTCGAAAAAGTATCTTATTCCGAGTCCTATTTGTGAGCTCTATGTCAGATTAGTTTTAGCGTATTTGACTAACAAACATCCATCTAAACACACTCACACAAACTTGTTTATTTTTAACTCTGCCTGCGATTTTTAGTTTTTTCGTATATCCCGTAAATAAACGGGCTATCTAACGCAAAAAAATTGCCAAGGCGGACTGGTAGCTGGTAGTTTCTGAGATCTCATAGATCGTTTCTGAGATAACACACAAACTCTTAAGCTTCATAATATTAGTATAAATGTGAAGGTACTAACTTATTACTTCTAAGTTTCCAATAGAAAAAGTTATGACCTCGTAAAAAAGTAAAAGCCATTTTCATAACTTCGATTACTTAGCTAAGCTGAAAGTTAAACTGCTCATTAATCGACACTTTTATACAGCACTTTGGGTACATACAATAAGAAAACTCGTTAGCAAACTGCTAAACGAGAGCACGTTATAGACAGAGCGGAGCAGTTAAAGTTATCTAGGTACTTTTATAACTATTCTTTTATTTTTAGTGCTGAATAGTTTTATATTATTGCCATGCGTTATAGCTGTTTCGTATAACGCAGTTTATAAGAGCTGACATAGTTATTTGAATGGAAATTCTTGCCTTTTAATACCTCTTATCTGAGATACTGCGACACCGGCGAAAATTTTCTAGAAAAACTAGTTTAGCTTACAATCGGCGACTAGCGATTCCTATACATTTTCTAAAAGCTGCGGCTATGGTCGGTCTATGTAACCTCAATTATTCGGTACTTCATTGATTTTTTACTATTTATTCTTGATAGCATTAAATAAAAAGGTACAGCAACAATGTTTTCTCCTATAATAGTTATAAAAGCGTCTACACAATTAAGCAAGAGTAGGGACCAAAGGTAACTCGTTGACAGCCCTAATTATACAATCTATTATGAGTAGGTACTTCAACACGTCCTTTCGGACATTATGATTGAAGTAACGGTCCGTGGAACATTTCGTAAACAATAACTTGTGCTAAGTGTAGCAGTAGTGACTTCACAACACGTCATTAACATTTATTTGCATATACAGAACCATGAAACCATGAAATTCAAGTTCAACGATAGACGATAATAGTTTTGAAGATATACACAAATAATTGATAATTCGAAATTATCAATTTCATCGATTATATCAATATCAAATTATCAATATCAATCAATCAATTTCTAACTAACATCTTCCCGATAAGCTAGAGGCAGAAGCAGAAAATAAAATGACAATACAAATTATTATCTCGCTTTCTTGTCCTTGTTCTTGTTTGTTTGTCTGTTCGGTACAAATGTCCGTTTTATGAACGTGGTAAATTAATCTTCTTTTAAATTCTTGGCCAAATATTTGTGTTACATTATTTTTGAATGACTGAGATTTGCAATATAGTGTACGAATGTCTTTAACATGGAATTATTTTTATCTTGCCAAACATTCCAGTTCTTGAACGAATGCGGTCTTTATTAAAAGAAATCTTAACACGTGTAAAGTCTCAAACACCACTTACCAAATATTGTCAAAATCAAATACGACTTTAATTTTTGGTCAAAATACACTTACAATAATATATTTCACATCGTATTAATTCCCTACATTCAGTAGTCAGTGATAAATACTTGATAAGGATTGACACTCCGTGATTACCGAGATCCGGACTCTATTTGGCATTGAACCGGTGACGGGGGATCCTATAATCGGATTGGCAACCATCCGTCCTAGCGCCTGTCCCCATCCAATAGGATAACGTGGGACTGGACTTCATAAACGTTCCATTTATGTTGAAGGTAACTTTTAAGCCCCGATCAGATCAGGAATTTCGAATTTGAATATTAAGACGACCGTGACTGCTGACATTTCGAATGAAATTAAGAAGAAAATAGTTTACGTAACCGTAAAGCAAATAGCTCGGGGAAATATTTTCCCTTTGAGTTTAATAGCAATTTCTTGTTGAATAATTTAATAGACATGAGCGTTTTCGGTTTTTATCGCAAACGGATATGTAACCGATATTCAGTTTTCATATCGATATCGAAAACCGTTTTTGGATATCGATATCAATAATCAGTAACTTAGGACGGTATGCACACGTAGCCGTGATTATTGATATCACTAGCAAACTCAAGGGGATAACTAAACAAATAGAAACTAGACCTTATTGCTAACGCCTTAAGATATATTACGCACGCATTGCATTAACCAAACGAACACCTGCTAAAGTTACGTTTTATTCGCTTCATCTCTTTTACGCCAGTAAAACTTAAATAGTTAGACAGAGACAAAGCGAATAACTGTTTCGATTTCATATCGCTGTGATGTGAAGTTTGCGTTTTGTTCGTACTTCGTGCGTTCCCGTTGTTTGTTGGCTTTTGGTGGATATAACTGACTCGTTATAGTTTTTGTCATATCGGTTATGTAGATTTAGATATCGATATGATATGATATTAAACACATATCCGATATAAGTTACGTTTTGATATATCGAACTCATCCCTATAATTTAACTTTGTTCTTGAAATAAAATAATTGACTGGATTCAAGGAAAAAACGGAACTTCGTATTTGTTGATAAAGCAATTTTTTATTTCTATTCATGGCTAGGGTCAAATATTAATATGTGCAGTCAAAATAAGATCTTAAATGTACTTATTCAAACTGCTGAAAACGATATTCGTTCAAGCGGTGCTTGACCCTGCACCAGAATTGAATCCCACCTGGATCGAATTAGATTTAGCAGTGTCGTGATGGTTACCATTAACCATTCGCTCGGAGAGAATGTCACCCTACTAAGTTACCTCAGCTTGAAAGGACTTTTCCTAAATTACTCCATTACTCCACGTGTAACTAACTTGTGTGTTTCCTGAATATTTTTCTGTTTGTATTTCTTAATAATAAAGCATATGTGCGTACTAAATATTAGCACAGTCAAAAGATAAATATTAATAGAGATGATAAAGATAGCATTCATGATTAGATAGTATCTACATTCCAAAATGTATGCAATATGATTGTAGGTTTCGTTTATTCATTGACGTCTAAATTAATGATATTCCAATAAATTCAATAAAACTCAGCCCCAGTGTTTTTATTAATGTATTAAAATAACTTGTTGCAATTGTAATTCAGTAGATTTACAATCATGAGGGAATAAATATTAATGGCATGGCCTTCATCTGACATATTTTTGATATACCACACAATATACCTATTTCAGAATCTGCGCATTAGTAGGTTCCTGTTTCTTTTCCAATTGGTATCAAAAATATACGACCAGACATTTTTTCATTACATACTTATAAGAAAGAATACATATAACTCGAGCATGACAAATATTTGTTCACGCATGAACGCTGAAAATAGACGGTAATAAACAACGCAAAATATTATAAAACACGAAACCTATTGTGGATAGGTTCTGAGAAGCGCCACAAGCGTAATATTTTGAAGAAACCAGCGCAGTACATTTAACAAACACATGAACACTATTCATAAGAAGTTTAGAATTGTTTACGTATAATATGCGAATTACGATCCCCGCGGCCGGCGTGCGTGGCAACTGGCAAGATATTAAATATGTGGTAAGAAAAATATTAGCGTGAAGGTTGGAACATCTATCTCATTACGTCTATATGACCTGTTTTTAATACACCCAAGACGCGAAAACTTCCAGGAGGGTTCAGAGGGTGTCAACCAGGTGGGGTGGTGCGAGTGTGGGTTGCCTCCGTTCCGTTTTCATTAAACAACACTTCGTCTCCACAAATCCAAACAAAGCTTCATCGAAGCGTAAAATTGTGTTAATATTCGCTACAAACAGCGGGGACGCGGGCGTGACAGATCACTTCCTTTTATTTCAACGTAATGCCATTAGAATTATGTCGACCTGATGGCGATGACTTCAGATATAAAAGAAATTGATGAAAATGTCGATAAAGAAAGTTTTGAAAGAAATCGTTTCAACGATACTTCTTCACAATAAACAATCTTTTATAGCGAACAGCCCACCCATCAAAATATGTTTTTTTTTAAGTGCTCGCCGACTATTGAACGTGGAAATTACAGTAGAACAGAACTGTAATACTGTCTAGGTTTAATGGGGCGTTTAAGATGGGCGCCACATGAAATGGTCGCAAAACAAGACACACAACCTTCAAAAGTTCAAAGCTTGAAGACAAAATTTATCTTGATGTGTTTTTCTACATTTACCGCATATCTATTATAGTCGTGTTGAATATACTAGCGTAAACAGCAATGGGCTTCTCCAAGAACATGTAAGATACATACATAAAATCGCAAAAAAAAAATCTGCTGTTCCATACATTTTCTTGAGTCATGTGAACATAAATGTATAGAACAGCTGATTTTTTTTTGCGAGTTCAGGGTTGATCCCATAGTAAAAGTTGTTGATAATGATCAGTTAAATGAACTCTTTTAAGGATGCTGCTGTTTTACAAATAACCCTGTAGACTAAGCGCTTATTTACGAAACATGT
This sequence comes from Protodeltote pygarga, assembly GCA_936450705.2. NCBI lineage: Eukaryota > Metazoa > Arthropoda > Insecta > Lepidoptera > Noctuidae > Protodeltote > Protodeltote pygarga. The sequence continues at coordinate 2,983,647 of OW388249.2, read as the reverse complement.
AGATAAGCGCTGGTATGGTACGCATTTAACCCCTAAACATCTTCAACTAGGTACATATTTAGGTAAATGTATAGTATAGAATAATAGAGTGTTTTACACTTCATTTTTCATTCAAATTTAGCATTTATGAAACGACACCCAGTGCTTTAAAACGGACACCCAGTTTAACCGAAACGTGAATTCTTCATGTATATTTGAGGAGTTGACGGTTTCATTGGCGTTGAGTGTGGACCTAGCAAGTTCGTCTGCTCATAATTCATGGTCAATACAAAGGAAAATGAGGATTATAATTTATTAGCCGTATTAAGTTGTGTATAGTCACGGGTGGTTGCATAATTATACAATATTTTGACCGTGGTCAGATATTACAATTATTATAGGGTGACTTCCATTTTGATCTACGAATCCATTTTACGTTAAAGTATTGTTAATTTTAGTAAATAAATAGTAATTGGTTGTGTATTGAAAAATAACATTAAAATAAAACATACAGTCGAATTGAACCTCCTCCATTTTTGAAGTCGATTAAAAAGATATACAAAAATACCTAATCCACTAAATAATTCTAAAGTAATAAAAGGTAAATCACCTTTTGATGGTCATCAGATATCGATTTGACATTTGCGACGAGACAAATATTATATTACTATCGGTTAAGCCTTGAACTTATTCAACTACGAACTATGAATCTAAATATCAGCTACGAATCGCATTATCTGCGTCATTACAGTGGGGTTGTCAGGGCAAGTGCTTGTATCAAAAGCGGTTTGAATATGGGTCAAGGGGTCGAATTTAAATGTCATACGTATGCGAAAATCGTAAAAGCGTGTGCGAATTACCAGTTTCAGATGACTTATGGTCTTTTCTACTCGAATTCTAATCTCTGCCGATTCATTAAAATCTGTTGACAACATAGGTTGAATTTGTTCAATATTACAGGAAAACAAGACTATTTGCTACGAAATTCATGTGTTAAACGTCGTATGAGAATTTGAAAAGTCACCGTCAAAGTTCGAAATCGCCTCCCAGACCCGAAACTACGTCATAACGAGCACGTTTCTGAGATAGAGTCACGTGCGCCATTCAAGTGTTTCCAACACATTTTTACGTGGAATAGCGACAACTCTGACATTTCAATACCAGATCAAATAAACAAGGAAAAACAAATAAACTTGCTTCGCTAAAATGCTTGGAATGACTCGTTGCTTTCGTAGGATTGCTTCTTATTGAGATCGTTTCTGTGTAGGTCTGAGTTCAAACGGGGTATTTGTAAACAATAATGTTACCGTTAAAATGGGATAGGGTTCGTTGATACGAAATTCTTTACTCCGAAAGCTTTTCAGTACTTTTTATACTTTTTAGGGTTGCGTAGGTACCCAAAGGTAGTAAGCTATTTCTAATCCCAAGCAGTCCCGTGCATCTGATCTGTCCATCGCAAGGCTGTATCTTTTTAACCTGAAATGATAGCCAGTTTTTTTATAGAATAGGTTTGTCTTAGGTAGGTAGGTACTATAGCCGCTTTCATATACAAATAATAAATACATACCCAATAATAATAATAAATACCCAAGGGTGTGGCAGTACGTAACATTAGCGCGCGTGTCTGACTCGCACTTATCCAGGTATTCAAAAAAAGTCATTTAAAAAAGTAGCATTTTCGTTTACTTGTCAATCTGAAATTACCAAAATTGGTCGATATTCAATATATTCGATATTGTTTAGCAGGGACTGTTTTCGCTAACGAAAGTGTTAAACAAAAGGTATTTTGAAACACATTTATGTTTAAACGATGACGCCGGAAAGGACATAGGTACGGGCCGTAGAGGTCAGATACCTATTAGCTACCACGTGACGTGACGCATGTACGCCGCGTGTCGGCGAAACCCGTGGGAATAGGAATTTGTAAACCTAAAGTTAAATTAAATTTTAAAGTCGCAGTTGAAAGGTGAAAGGAACTTTGAAAAAATATGACGATGCGATTTGCGACGGCACGACTCGTACTCGACTCGAAAATTGTAGCTGAGGTCCTGATTAAATATAGTAAAGCGATGAAGCGTGTCTTAGTAACGACCTTGCTCAGAACAAAATTGTTTCTGCTCAACTTCCTTCCTCAATGTACCTCAGATTTTCAAGCGCACAACTAGGAGCTCTTATACTTCTTTTTCCATCAAATTTCAGGATATCTCATGAAAGTGCCACTTAAGAGAACACGGGTTTGGCTGATACCGAGTGATGCCGACAGATAATTAAATTTTATTACAAAAGTTAATAAGCGCAACTCTGGGATTTTCAGCTTGTGGCCCTAATCTCATTTACTGGACATGCGTGAAGCGCCCGCTGAATTAGTGGCGCTGGCGATAACATACCTCAATGCCCGAAATTTCATATATCATTCTTTGTAGCGTAATAATAAAATAACGTTATGGCTTATGGAGCTCATAAAACGTGCAAAAATATCAACAGTGACTTTTATAACGAATATGTTTCTGGTTTGTGTCAGCTATGCTTTCTGAATGCGATGTTATTATTAGATTTAAGCGGTACGGTCGGCTGAATCTCCTGATACATTTTCCTCCAAAACAACTTGCCGGTAAAACATAATACAATTGTGAAAGCAGTTATTAGATGGTATTTTTTTTCATGTTTTCACAAATAAATTATTCTTATTTTTAGATGGTATTTTTTCTTCATTCTTATCCCCGTAAATATGTTTAAAAAACTTTTTTAAAGCCACATGTAACATGATTGATGAAACGTATTATTAAAAACTTTTCATGTTGTTTGCTTGGAATTTAAAAAGCTTCATAAATGATAATGGTGAGCGATGAAATTCACCATGTCAATTTTTTTGGAAACGGGAAAAAAGAAAATGACGCAACGTTAAAACTAAAAAGACGAATTTAGGAGGAAACTCGAGGGCGCTACAAAGCCTAGTGCTCCTATAATAATTTATAAAAGCCAGAGAATAAAAAAAAAACATAATTAAAACACCGGACACTGGCTATAAAGATAGGTGAGAGTTAAAAAGGTTAACATCGGTTATGTAAGGTCGGGGAGGCACTTCCTGCCACACAGGTGATTGAATTTATGAATGTTTTACGAAATAGCAGCTTCCCTCGCTCGGGGACCTAATATCATTATAATGGCAGCCGTGGTGTACAGTAATAACATAACCTATAACTAAGTTGTTATGATACACATTAATTTTCTACGACGAGAGAGTCGAGACTTGGTCATACTCATGGTTAATGGTTATGGTATGTAATGAAGTTCAGAGTATCACAAAAGCTTGTTTTCTAAATCAATCGATCTAAGGTTGGTTGCGTAAATAGGTGAGTGACATTACATTTGTTTGCGGTACATAAATTAATGAAACTGCATCTCTGGCATGACCGTTGGAGTGCCAAGTCAAAGGTCGCAATTTCGAACCCAGAGGCCCTAGGCAGAGGTTTCGGATTGAAACGTAATAATTAAGACTAACTAACGCTAACCTTACCACCAAGTTATTATAATTGTAAGTTTAATTGTACTTATTGCTTTAGTCTGTCCCTTCATTTCAAATCTATAAAAAACAATCGAATAAAAGAAGATTAATCGAACGAAAAAAAACTAACAAACGAGCGATCCGTCACTCGAAGTTTTGTCGTTCGAATTTCGGAGTTGACCTTTGAAAACGTGTGCGAAGTTGCGAATCAGAAACTTAAATTGGTAGAGTAAGACTTTCTGAAGAAACCAAAGGTGTTCTTTTAAAATCTTTATTTATTTAAAGGATTTTAGTACGCAGAAGACTGGAGAAGAAATTAACACAATGACTATATCGACTGTTGCATAAAATTCCCCGTTCTACCCTTTGTCCACCGATTGTTAGATCCAGCGCCAGTGCACAATTTATTTCGATTGTAAAAAACATACCAGCCGAATTGAGAACCTCCTCCTTTTGTCGTATGAACGAGTTATTTATTTATTAATATACAGGGAAAATTAGAGCCACATGAGAAATAATAATATAATAATAACGTTCCGTTTAGTTACTCATGTGATTAGGGCAAACCGAAACCCAAAAAAAGCGTAGCGGTGAACCCCAAATCAAAAAACGAGGAAGGAAAAATACGAATTGTTTTTATTGTAAAATTGCTTTTAAATATAATTATGTTGATGTAAATTTTGTTGTTAAGACTTATTTTTATTCGTTTAAAAGAAACGAATACCATGAAATAACTTGGAAAAACGTATCTTGCCCAATAGTGCCACAATCAACGAGTACATAATAAAGCCTTCTTGAGAAAACGTAATATTTAAGTTAGTAGTTTTAATATTTAATCTATATAAATATTAAAGCTACATATAAATACTAAAGGCTATGTTTTCAAAAGCCGCATTTCTGAAATGTAAAAATACTAAAGGGCAAGCGAATTAAGTGGCCTTCGAAGGTAAATTCAAAACGTTCAAACGATTGCTACGACACAGTCAATCCCGATTGACTGGTAATTACAATTTACTCCCTCAGAGATATTCTAATTAAACCTTAGATTGCAAACATTTAGTTAGCTATGCTTTTACTTTTACAAACAATTGAGATTGTTATTTAACTTAAAGCATTGAAATTGATACCTAATACTAAATTTAAAACTAGCTAAAAGTTGAAAACCAATTTAAATAACTAAGTTAGTAAGAACATAACTTGGTAGTAAATTAGTGGTATTTCATTGCTTGTCCCAATTTCTATTCAGAATAATAATAAACAGAGAATACCGAGAGGATATAAGAAAAAAAATAGATAGGAATAGATGCTGATCGAGCTATCAGTGTGGCCGGATAAGAAAATTTGTCGGAGGCCCGACGGCGACCGGAATTCAAACAATAGCCCTATCCGTCGACTGATGAGAACGGTCTATGAATCGATGAGCACGACAATATCTTCACTACTAATGGAACGATTCAATGGACTTTAAATTCATTGTAATCTAGGGACCGCGTTATTCCTATTGTTTATATAAATATACTATTTAAGTTTACGATTCATGTCAATGTTTGTTTATTCTATTGTAACAATATAGATACTTATAGTTAACAAGTATAAAAAAAAACCTTTAACCTTATTGTTTTTTAAGCTAACTTTTAGTTAAATAAAATAAATCATCGGTAATATATCCGTTGGAAAGCTACAATGACACTGACACACACATACACACGTTGAAAAGAGGAGTGTTAAACACCCAATTTTCGTTGGGAGTTTAAAACAAAACTCATTACATTTTGTAATCGCTTAAAATGTAGACAGAAATCAAAATTTCAATATGTCAAAATCAATCAAATGCTGAAACTTTTTACCTATGTGGGATTACATAAAGTAGAATAGCTTTTATTTATCAATTTATATTGATGTTTAAAAGTTATCACCATTATAAAATTCACTTCGTAAAACTTTATTAAATAGGTCATAGGCCATTGCATCTATTACGGACGATTTACAGATAATATAGATAAATATAGTGGTTTCATTAAAGTCCAATGCATCGTTGTTACCACAAGTAAGGACGTTCCTGTTGATACAGTGTGCCATATGTTCTTTGCTAACATATTGTAGATACGAACGAGGTCAGTTTATAAAAGACGCTATTTGTTTTGTTTCGTATCAAACCCACGAGTTCCCACGTTTTGCGCTAATCGCGGTCCGCAGCATTTAAAAGCGCAGTGTTGGCGATTTGAATGAAATTAAGTGAGAGTGTGGATGGACACTTCCTCGACTCCTGTTACCTCGCTTCGCATAACCTCGAACCTCGCCTCGCCTAACCTTGCTAACAGTGAAGAGACGCCTTAAAAATATATTAATTGCCTAATGCTTTCATAGTTTACTGCTTTCATACGTTTAATCATGTATACCGAAGTGCTACAATTTCAACCAATAAAAAGGTGTTTCTGTTAGTTACTCCACTGGAAATAAGCGAAAACTTGTTAATTACTCTTGACACTAATCTTTTGAAGTATACATATACTTATAGGAAATACTTGCGAGTCCGTACATATCGTAAACGTGTATTTGAACTCTATTTTAGGATGTTTTCCTTAAACAACTTGAATATAATATTGTGTAATTTACAAAACCGGTTGACGCGATAACGAGATGTCTTTACGAATGAACACCGGACGTAAATAGCATGTGGTTTAACTGGATATACGTAAAATCATTAATACATTTGCGTCATCAGTCATATCATTATCTTTATGGGTATTGGGTACTCGTTGCGGTCAGCGTCGAGGCGCCATAACACTTCACTTCACGTCATTCAGACACATGGAATGTTTTAACAGATTTTGGGAGTGGCTAATCTAATTTAACGTGTATTGTAGGTGGAAAAAAAAATTGGCTAAGATTTTTAAAAATGGGCTTAAACAAACAGACAGACAAAAAAGTTAGAAACAGAGATAATGTACCTAGGTAATAATTTCAATATTAGCTCGATTTCTTACTCGCTTTCTTCTGTCATTCAATACTTAGCCGTGTTTAAAGTCATGGATGGATGGATAGATGGATGGTATGGTACCCAAAAGACGGGAAAACAGAAGTGCGGACGGCACCAGAAGATTAGCACGAGCCAATATCTAAACAGTAGCCATTACAATCGTCTCAGGGAATACATCATAAACCTTTCAACTATCAACGGCACGCCGCCGCCCGGAGACACGAAACAATAGATTTCCTTTTGTCTAATTGCTCGATGTTTGCCTACAGTTAGGTTAAATATAACTGACATAGTTGAAGTGGTATAATTTCAAACTTTGAGTTGGGAGGAGAACGCTGCGCGATCATTTTTTATAGCAATAAATGCATCCAAATCAAGCTATCAGCTACGCTCTAGAACCTAAGTTCCTTAGTTCTGCCTCATCAAAACATGTGCGTGTCAAAACAACGCATACATAAACATGTTAGAAGCATAACATTTTTACGCGAAACATGTTGAATTAATGGAATGTTAATAATTATTACGTGTTAGAAGAAAAGTTGGCTTTTAGTAAAGGAGAAATCTACATTTATTACATACTGTTTGCACAATTTTAATAAATTACTCAAAAGGCAGGTAAAGTTTAAAAAATATGTGACATAAGCACACAAACAGCGCAGTAAAATAACGTGGAGGAATTATTATTGTATTATAGGAAAAAAGCTGACTTAGAAATATTGTGCTGTGAAGCATATTTCAATGTTAATAGTTTACATTGCGGGCGAAAGGACTATTAGTTAGTAATAAAATAAACTTCATTGAATTTAAATTAAATTTGCATCCCGACTAATAGGAAGCCGCCATCAACGCTTCTACATATTTGCAGAAATATCAAAGATGGATTATTAAATAAAATTCCATCTCAATGATAAGCTGTCGACTACTCCCAACTCCCAAGTGACGTCATATAATTCAGTTGCCAGGGAAAATAAAAATATATTCTAGAGATTCTAGAGGCTTTGTATTTTTTTACGTAACTAATTAGGTTAGATTTTTTTGAATATAATAAAAGCGAGTCGCGATTATGTAGATGATGTAAATAGAATAAGAGAGGGTGGTTGTTAGACGTTAGCCTTAGGGAGGCAAGGACAGGGTTGTCAACTTTATTAAAGACGTAAACTAAAACATATAACCCGAGACCGAAAAGTTGGGCAAATTTATATGGAGGCTTTTTCTTACCAAACATATTATTCGAATCACAATATTATAAATAATTGTTGTATATAATTAGGAAAAAAAGACATAATCTTATAGCTTGTATTCAGTTTCAACAATGAACATACACTCACTGTATGTGTATTAGAAGTTGGCAACCCTTGGTGGGAGACCCCGAGTGCTTATAAAGTATTTAAATAAGTTCATAATCCCAGGGACTCGTTGCCAAGCCATTTCTTTTTAAATTACATTCAAATTCTTTAGTTTAATTGCTAATTTATATTTGAATAAACTGAAAGCAATCTTAAATATTTTTGCTTGGCATTCAAGCTTGATTAATAGAACACGTACTTATCTCTCGGGGGTAGCTAGAATAAAGTGCGTGCTGTGTGCTCAACGCAAGCATTCATTCATTAGCAAGCAAAGTGCTCTCGTGATTGTGAAAATTACATTGTGAGCAAAAGTTTGTGATTCTACGAGCGTTATATATTGGAAATTTCTTACCAAAGAAACTTCGTGCTCGCCTACAGCAAACTTTCCCAAGCTAAACGAATGCTCAATTGCTCATAGCTAAATGGTAATTACGAGCAAATGTTCGCGATGTAGACGCACTTCATGAAAAAGATTAACAAGTTAATTATACCCAACTCTCTAATTAACACATTATTTAAAGTTTATTTATAAAAAACAAATATACATAGAAATACAGGCACTAATATTTCTGTATTAAATAACTTAAAAAAATGAGTAAAACGTATAATATGATAACCAGGCTACGCGTCTACATCCGTAGCGAGCGCTACGTAATTAAGTACGCTACGGGCCGTAGCTGTGTAGTGCGAGCGAGATAATTAACGTTAGAATGTAGGCTACTAATAACTTTATTACGTATGCAAGTTACTGCATTGTTTATACAGCAGTTTTTGCTGTTAGAGTACAACTATCGATTTTAACTTTTGTTTCTTTGTCGTTTTTTAAACATTCTGTTTCGTACCGGAAAAAAATATCTTAATGTGAAAAGTAAAAAAAAAAGTTATTGAAAGCCATAGCAGAAAACTACGAAATTTTAACACAATCCCAATTTCATTCAACGTTCAATCATTGTAACGTTGCACGTTGCATTTAGTAATGCTCGCATCTTGGCTGATTATAGAATTAACAACTTTTGCATATTAAAAATAAGATTGAGATTCGCAGTAAAGAGTAAGCAGGCTGATGGAAACAAATTCGTTTTTTGTATGTATATAAAAGATATAAGCTGCAAGCACACAGCATCAAGCACAGTATGATTTAGAAGCCTAAATTTAAATACTTTTGACGCTATCTAAAAACCTAGGAAAAGGCTACCTTCACTTCATGTAAAGTGGGGTATAAGATTTTTGCGAACACTCAAGTATGGATATGGGTGGATAGGTCTTTAAAATCGATCTCGAGGGCCTTTCGACACTTTACCGATAAAATGTCTCGTTTGCAAAATATCAGGCTTTAAGGCTTGGTGCGGTTACGTGCCCTCTTAACTCTGTTTTTTTTTCTGAATAAGTTAATTAGCGACATAACTTCCTTTTGGAAGGGTTCCGTACCTAAAGGGAGGGCTTATTTACCCCCTGATGCAAAGAGACAGGTGTTATAAGTTTAGCTAGCCTTTTATGCACCCGATGCGAGCTTCTATAACTGTGCCCATGACCAAAACTGCATGCCCCAAAACTCGGTCCTGGTCTGGTTATTTCTGCACCTCTCCAGGTTCTGCGTCCTGTGCCTGGGCAACGCTGGCACCGCCCTATTTACGGCACTGTTACATCGATTTTTATTATTTTAGGTTCAACAAAATTCTTAATTCAATAATCCATATGGCTTTTCATTTCTGTGAGTGAGTTACAAAACGCAACTTACAACCAATTACTTAGCTGTCCGGTTTTAGAGAAATGAAAACTTATATATTTCTTACATTCATATCGTGAGTGGTCTGGTCGGACCTGAAACAAATATTCCAACCACACATTGACTGCAATACCAACTGTTTAACCTACAACTAGCTCGCGGACATTTTCTTCATTCCTCGCGTATTGTCATTGTTGTTGAGAAGAGGACGCAGTGACAGTTTTACGTCTAAAACCTGTGTAAGACTGATCCACACTTCGTCGTCTACTAGTTCTACATTCCAAAAAATCTTGGTGCAAATAATATACATAGATTGTGTGGCCGTGGCTTAATACACGAAGAATAACCCAAGGCAAAAAACAATACTTCACCGATTTCATCACAAGATGTGGCAGTCCTATTTTTATTGTAACTGCAAATTTAAGGGTTATAACAATAAGTCCGCTTAAAAAATAACTAAGCGTCTTTAGATAGCCAAGTATCAAAATTATAAATAATTTTATATTGTAGAGCCATGCTGGTTTCGGCATAATAAATAGCAACCTCACACAGAATATCGGCGTAAAATAAAAGTATTCTTAGTGTTGTTTCGTACGATCACTAAGAGCATCGGAGACGTAATTTCCTATTTCATAATTTCGCACAGGGGTTCGCTAGCAACACCAGGAGTGCATGTCGGTAAGGCGACCACTTACCATCAGATGGGCAGTATCGTTGTTTTACATTATGCCACCTTGTAAATTGTAGTAATTTAAAAAAAGGTGATAGAAAAGGCGTGTGCGTTAAATGCAGTACAATGAATAAGCAGGCGACGCTCTAACACAATAAATCCTAATTACCTACGTACTATTTATTACGTGCATATTAGGTAACATTATCTTATTGACGTAAGACCATTGTTCGTTATGAATAAAACAAGGAAAAACCGATATTATTATTAAAGATATTGATACCTTATTTATTCAGAAGACCATAGGTTTATGTGGTTTACCATCCGTATTAAATATGTATGATGCGGCATGATGAATGACAGAATAAGGATGAAGCAAAACAGCAATTTTAGGATCATCACACACGTGGTATTTAGTTTCTGCCTATCACCTTGAGATGGGAGACAGGCGTGATGATGTTTGTTTGACTACAGTTTTCAACTCGTATATGGTTTGGCTCAAAAGGGGGAAAACCACGCCGTCATAGAGTATCGGGGCGTGGCGTCAAGTAGCAACAACATGTTGCTACGTTTTGTACGGAGACAGATTATTACCGGACGTCTAACCATTCCCGTCAAAGGTCAGCACCACTGGTGTAGCAGATATTCATGGGAGGCGACGATTTACCATGAAGTTATAGACATCATTATACCCTTTTCCCTTCCTTGCATATATTTTATCCTGGTACTTTCCCTTCTCCATCAAACTAGTATTTTTCCCATTTTTAACATACTAGAAAATACTATCAACGAAATGGCCAAATCCTAGAATTCTCTACGACCAAGATGTAGTTTGGCTCACCGCTTGGTTCTACTAGAGAGTAAAATGGTAGACAGTTTAGTTACAATAATTGTATTTTAAAAGCTTTTGATGTGATCTGACATCTTTTTAGGTTACTTTTATATACCTACCCACTCGTTGCGAAGAAATAGAGATGGAGAAACAAATTTTATAATTTTTCGATTGTTCGTACGCTAATTCTACCAGTTTACATACCATATATCAATCAGCTTTCTAGGATAGGAGGTATCCCTCCATTTGGATGATCATCAGAGAACCAGAGACTTGGCAGGGCATTCCCCCGTGGCCCCAGATATGCCAAGTAATTGATATTACGCGAGTAATATCATACCGTATACCAAATATTACACTCATTTTTATAGCAATACATAAAGGATTAAGTACGAAGCCAGTTAAGCCGTATCACACTCTATTAACATTGCAGATAAGTACGTTATCACTTATCGCCTAAAACGTTAAGGTTAATGCTGTAATTTCATCTAAATCTTAACCGAGCCTCGGCATAATTAAGCTGCTCGTTTCAGCGGCAATTTTTCTCATTTAACTAAGTACTTGTAAAAAGGAAAAGGGGTGATTAAATGATTAAGATAATTATTTTTAATTATACGAAACTAAATCTCCTCTCTTGTTCGATGAAATTTTAATTTGGTGAAGACAAGGCTCTCAGTTACACGACTACATTTTTAAGGAGTGCCGAGATTTAGAGAGTACATTTTCTCTCTATTTAGTTTTTTTTTTTCAGTTCAGAATAACAGTTTTATTGATTGAATAATAAACAGAGGAGGATATGTAGGCAATAATTATAATGGAAGATACTAATTACTAATCTTTCGCCACCCGCCTGTGAAAATTCGCGACACAAACAAAAACACCATATTTTCGCAAATATTCTGCTCCAGTTTAATTTCCGTTCCATATATTTATGTCGTTCGTTCCGTATGTCAAATCAAACTTCACCAAGTTCCAAAAGTTTATAGACAGAGGAACAGTCCTCCCTCGTGAATTGATCGATAAATCTCAAAACTGCTCAAGAAAGTATAAAAACACGATTCTGCAATTCAACCTACGATTTTTTAAATGTAAGTTTTTTCTTTGCTCTTTATTGAAATTATTTTAAACTACACTGGCCGCCAAAACTAAGTAGTACACTTTTAAAATTGCAATTTCTCCTAAACTATAGAAGTTAGAGTATTAAAATAATAGAACGTTTTATAGCAAATTTTATCAGCTTTCTTTGAAGCTATAGTTTATTATACATTAATAACGTTATTATCTTAAAAAAAGAAAAAAACCAAAAATATAGCAATTGTTTACTTACTGGCAAAAAACTTAAACACCATTTATAAGTATGTTTTACACCTTATTTACATTTTAATACATGATATTGCCTCTTCGGGCTCTGGTGTCAGCTTCAAGCCGGTTTGACATACTGAATACTAGGTTTTGAAGGCGATATTGGAGAATATTCTCCCATTTTTCCAATAGGGCTTGTTTTAGGGTCCTGAGGGTGATAAGAGGTGGCTTGCTGCTTTTGACTATCCTCCTGAGTTCCTCTTAGGTATGCTCCATCGGGTTGAGATCAGGACTTCTTAATGGCCAAGTCATAAAGCTGATAACAACCTCATATGTGCATGTCTTGTACGATCCAAACGATGTGTGGCGGGGCTTTATCCTGCATCAGCATCGATCCATCAACCATTTTTATTAAATACTACTACATACTCATTTAAGGACCTCTTGAGCATATCGCTCTCCAGTCAGGGTGCCATTATCTATAGCCACTAACTCTGTGCGACCATCTGAAAAGTTGTCAGCTCATACGTGTACAGAGCTTTCATCGTATTGGGCTCTTTCTGTAAAGAAGGCTTAAATGTATTGCTCACCAGGTCACCTGTAGACTCTTCACCTTTAATTGGAAGTGAATAGTGAGAATTAAGACTCATCGGTGAACAAAAATCTTGCCTTTTCTTAGTCACACCCCTGTAGGTTTTACGTGCGTAGCGTAGTCTTGCTACTCGATGCCCCCTGTGGAGTTTGGGGCCACCTGCTGGCCTTTTGGGTTTCAGGTTTGCTTTAGCAAGTCTTCTTCTCACTACACTATCACTGATGTAGTCTCTTCGCGTCTGAAGAACCTGTTGCTGAACTTTAACTGCATTGAGGTGGCGATTTCTCAACACAGTGGAAACAATATAGTGGTTTTCTCGAGTACTAGTGTACCTGCGTCTGCCATTACAAGATCTTTTCAGATGGTTTTCCGTTTCTTCGAACCTTTCCTTTACCTCTCGGACCGTTTTGAATGTTACACCCACCATTTTTACACTCCGACATACTGATGCCTAGTTTTAGAAAAGTTTCATGATTTTTGCACATCCTTTAGGTCAAAGAGGCATGAGAAATAAAGTTTAAGTGCTGTAGTTACCTAGGCTTTTGAATCCAAATTCATAGATCAAGAAATAAATGTAAAAAAAAATCACAAAACAAAAAGTTAAAAGTAAGAGAGCAATTTGAAAAGGAGTGTTTTTGTTTTGTAAAGTTTTTTTTAGCCATTCCTTAATTTTTTTTATCAACTATGAACTTTATAAATAAAAAAAAGAATTCTTTTTCTAATCCTTTTTATTTCGAAAATATATCTTGTGTATTTTTAAAGTTAATGCAATTTTAAAAGTGTACTACTTAGTTTTGGCGGCCAGTGTAGTTCGCGACTTTGTCCACAATATTTTGGGATACATAGCTTATGCCTATAAGTATCTACGTTTTTAAAACAATCTTTGCTAAATCACATAGATACGTTGCTTCGTGAAAGAACGACAAACCAACAAACACACATTACCATAATATTAGGTTTATCTCGCGGTTTCGCCGCCGTAGTTCAACTTATTCTGAATTACTTATACAGATTTCAGAGAATACAGATTATAAAAATACCCTATGTTACTCTCCGATTCAAACTATCTCCATGCAAAAAATCCCGTGAATCCGATGCCGTGAAAGAACAATCCTTTCTGGATTGTTCTTGCATTTTGCATTTATATATAATCTAATAGTAACGATTGCGAGGTTCGTATTATCTTTATCTCCAGGGCGATCAAAGCATTGTCCATAACATACTTGGCAGTATTCGTTAATAATTTCTCACCTACGTTCTTAATTAAATCGCTGGAGATAATGCCGATAAACTTAATGAAGCCCGCCTACACAACGATACAGAGAATACGTAGGCTTCTTCTAAGTTAAGAAGGCCTCTGAAGAAGGTTAACTACCCATTACATAATGTGGTAATTGAATTCATGGCTACCTTTTCTCATTAAATACATATAACAAAGTACATAAACCCAATGATCCAATATTCTCGTATTCATTATCATGCTAAATTTTAATTGATTTGTTCGCCGTCGACCTCTGAACTAATTAATTGATTTGGCCAGTTCAATTTAATTAAACATTGATAACTGGCGATCAGATTGGGCACGGATTGTTCAGTTTATATACCGCGATGACAGAAATAATCCATTCCTGGAATGTTCGATAAGCAATCTGATTAAATTCCGGTATTATCAAACGATCTATTTTGGTTATGAAAATAGAGATGCGGGTCGTATCGATTGACTTCGCGAGAATATTGCTTTCCGAGATATTGAAGGTAAGGTCTCAATATCTATTAAAGATTGCCTCTCATGTTTTCTTATATTCTAATTTGTTCTGGATACGTTCGACTTTAAGGTAAAACTTTCACTAATACAACTCACTACTACATTTCCTGATTCACACTATCGAATCGATTTGTTTGATGATGGAAAGGTCGATGAAATCTCAGCTCAAATCTTTACTTTCAAAACAAGTCGTGTATCAAAGTAAGGTCGGCTGTCAATAGGGTTAAGTTCATATAAAGGGTTCGACGTCTATCTCCTTAATACGGACAAATATTATTTTAACAAAACTCGTTCAATCTCGACGCTTTCATCAGAACGTGGCTTTATTGCGCTCGAGCTCCGACTGACGCTGAAAGCTTTTCCATTAAACAAACAGTAGCGATAAAAATATAATCTCATGCTGCAATGGAAAATTTCAATGGACGCGTGTTATCCGACGGTCCAGTACATTTTGCCTTTTTACCGTCTTAGCGGGTTAGGCAGCTATCTATCAAACCAAATTATGTGTTAATATCAGCGAAGCGTGAGGGTGAGAGGTCGATTGCTCCAAGATATCGATGAAGCTCGATGGTTTTCTCTCGATATTGAGACAATCGCAGTTCCTATTATGTACGACATATTTCCAACCTTATCAGACGTCTAAAACAGCATTGGCGCACTGCTGCCAGTGACGTCCTTGTCGGTTTGTAGCAGCGTCACGCATATTTAGGTGCTGTTTTAGATGTCTGATAGCATCTGAAAGGGTAGAAATATGTCCTACATAATAGGAATTGCGATTGGTTTAATTTCAAGAGAAACCTATTTTAATTTTACACAGATTTTTACAAACGGTGTGTATTTTGTAAACCTAAATCTTAAATAACAAATGAATGTTATTGGCAGCTACATCTGTTTACAAGACTATACGATCACGAAATTGATTCCTATAAAACATACACCATGGTACGGGCCAGGTACATATAAAAACCATAGTTACAACCAAAGACATTAACATCCATGTACTGATTGTAAATGAGCTATGCGCAGTAAATCAACTTGTTAATGTTTTTCAAAAGAAACCAATCTCGATTGGCATATTGCCAAGATTTGTGTTACAATATTCCGTGATTTAGAAACGCCATGTTTAGGAATAGTACAGTTAAGTACAAGAGTTAGAGAGAGGATTTAAGTGACCAAATTCATCTAAATACATACAAAAAAAAAAACAAGTTGTTATTATCAATTTGAGTCGCATCAAAGCGAATGCTGCTTTACTGAAATTAAATGTTAATGTCTGACTAGGAAAAGTTAGGAACATATGAAAACGTCGCAAGTAAAAGCGTAGAAACATAGAACTCGTATAAAATGTAATGGGAAGATTAGGAACGAACAAAAATGTCAGCGAACATCGACGTCACTTAAAAATAAATATTCATCAGTAACTAATTGGAGATTTATATTGTGGTTTGATTTAATTAAATTATTTTTAAGTTTTTGGGAGTTTAAGTGCCTTCCGTACATTAATTTTGTCGAGTTATGTTATCAAAAATTAATGGACCAGCTTTTTTTTTATTGCGTAAAAGTTGGTAACGAGTTCAATGGACCCTTTTAGGTTTTCAATTAATTCATTTAGGTACACTGTGGATATTCTTTTAACCAAACTCCGGTCACTGGCCAATCTCAACAGAGACTAGGCAAAGTAGCCATTTACGCAAGAGATTCATTATAGGGCACAAGATTGTGTGCAAAGTCGAGACACTTTCATAGTCCATTGAACGGCAATAAGACACAATTGGTGAGGGATTAAGGTGCAGAACTAACGGCTTTATGTTCTCCCTCCCACTGTGTTATTGTGTAAATAGATAAAATGGAAAAGAAAACCTTTTGTAAGGACACTAGAAAATGGGAACACACAAGACCGAAGACTCCTTATTCTTTTCATCGTAACTTTGTTTATGCTCTACAGAAATCGTAAGATTTTAAATTTAGAAACGAGGAAGTGCATAGAAAAGTTTTAAAAGTTGTACTTAGGTATGCATAATGATCAATCTACTTATTTATATTGCATTGGTATAAATAATTTGACAACAAAAACGAATGGCGCGCCATCCAAAGAATTCACCCAGCTTTCATTAATGATGGATGTTGTACATTAGTCAATGGAAATAAAGTTAAATTTGTAATGTACAAGCCTAAAAAATCACGTTGTTTGACCCTAAGAGCGGTAAGATTAATTGTAGATTTAGCTGTTCTGTTGTCGGAGACTCTTGAGTTTAAAACTCTAGTCATTGTATGTAATGATCTGTGACACACTTTAGATTGACAATCAATGTTAATGGCTGTAACATTAGTTATTCATATGTTTACTCAACACTCGTTAGACTTTAACATACCCGTATATAGTTAAAAATAGACAGGTAACATTTTATCTACGCATTGTAATTGACTAGCATAAATAAATGGCCTTTAGTCCCTTTTATAGAACAAAGTAAAAATCTTAAAACTACGTCAGAGAAATAATTTATGTTTATGTAAGACCCTCTTTGTGAATGACGTCAAAACGCGATGTTTCTAAAGAAAATATAACCGAAAATGTATATAGGTATACTCATGTCACGTCCTCTGACGCGTTACGAGTGTGACCCTTGATGTCATTAATTAAGTACCTGAATACCTCTGGGGCTGGGCGTCTTAATTATTACCAACCTTATTTATTGATTGTATACAATTCAGTCTAAAATTAGCTTCTATGTTTCGTTCTATGGTATAACTAAGATGGTTTTTTTTTATTATGTAAAAGGCTAGAGTTTGTGCCTGCTGGTAGGCGGTGTTATGGTCTACCATAGAGCACACCTGCCTTTAGATCAGGCCTATTATTATAAGACCTTTACGTCTATTGCAGACGATTTATAGCGTAATGTCTGCGAGACAGACTTTTTGGTGGCTAAACAAACCGATGCTACATAACCTATTAGAGGCTTGAGAAGAGATACTATGTACAGCGTTATAATATTTCTCGACATAGCTATCTTTTTTATTAATCTAAATATCTTAAGATCTGCAAAACAAAAGGAAAGAAATGTGGATACAAAAAACCCTAAAAATGTAATAGACAAACTCATTATGGAACTTTGTGATGCTGCTCTAAATATTTTGGGTTGTCTGCTATTAGTTCCACAAGAAGAGTAAAATAGGCAGCTTTGCGCATAAGGCACTGTAGATACATATATTTTGTTATATTATATAAGTTGATGATAGTTTAGACAGTGATTAGCTAATGACATCATTTACTTGTAGTGCCGTCTCTGTCTAGTTACCCGACTACAAAAAAAAGGAGGGTTATGATTTTAGCAGTCTATGTATGTATGTATGTTTGTATGTATGTAAGTTTGTTCATCTGTTCCCTCGTAGCTCCTAAACTATTTGTTGTAATTCAATAAATAAGGTGTCTATCGATGCGTCTTAATGGTCTGCGGGTTATAGGATTTATGAAATTTCGTAAAATCAAATAAGGTGGATTTTAAAAATAAATTAGTCAGCTCGAAAAAAATAAAGTTAAGGTAAATTTATCGTGTTTGATATCAAATGGAAGGTCTTGATGAGCACATTCAGAATATGTATATATTATCTATATATTCTGGACCACTTCTTAGAATATCAGGCTTCTAACTACCCGTTACGACTATCATAAATATATGTGATTATAACACTGCATACAATGTGAAAACGTGATAACAATAAATATTTACTAATTAAATTAAAGTTTCTACACATCACTGCCTATTAAATTATGATTTTATTTTAAAATAATGTTAATTAAATTGAGATTTCTTTTTCGTAACTAGATGGCGTTGGTTTGCGGTTTTGTGGAAGTAAGTAACATAGAGTTAAAAATACCTCCTCAAAAATCCCGGAATCGTAAACATAACAATGAAATCCCGGGATTTTATTAATATGGACTGGATTTTGACCTATAGTTTTTATTAGAATTAATTTTGTATGTAAAATAAAACTCATTAATTTAACAGTTTTAGTACCGAACTACTTAAGTATTACATTATCTGTTACCGATGTCTAAAAACATAATAAAGACTTTTTATTGTAATAATTTAATCCATATGTATTAAAAACGTAAAATTAATATTTTGGAGAATTTATTACATGTTTTAACACATGTTTGCTTATTAAATATAATAAATTATTTAATAAGAAATTTGAAAAACAACTGATACGGAAGGGATTCGAACCCACGATCTCCGACGTACCGTGCCGACGCTCTAACCGCTGAGCCACCGTATCCCATCAAAATCAGTCGAAATTTCAAATCTCTTTCTACGCCTAGGGCGTGTGGTAATATCTATCGGTGCCTTCTAAAAACTGCAAAGTTTAGAACACTGAGTCGGATAATTAATTTATTCCGTTCGATATTACCACACGCCTAAGGCGTAGAAAGAGATTTGAAATTTCGACTGATTCTGATGGGATACGGTAGTTTAGCGGTTAGAGCGTCGGCACGGTACACCGGAGATCGTGGATTCGAATCCCATCCGTATCAGTTGTTTTTTCAAATTTCTTATTAAATAATTATACGTAAAATTAATTTCTTATTTCCCGGGAATTAATTGTAATGTTTATGATTTCGGGATTTTAGAGCAGGTATTATCAACTCCATGTTACTTCCTTCCTCGAACTTTAGGTAAATGTACTCTATCTATGATGATATCCCACAAAAAAGGTTTCATGTGTACTTATACAGCTTGGCAAAAAAGAGTCAGAGGCGGTGACAGCTGGAACTAAAAATAAAAATCTTAAATAACTACGTTTGTGAGTACTAAAATAACATAAAAATGATTCATTTGATTATAATTAATGACAAAAAACTCGTCATAGAAATATGTAAGCACTTAATAACTTGTAATTTTGAATTGTAGTGTGAAAAGTGCGACAGCGGCGCCCCCAATTTTTCCAGACTCTTTTTTGCCAAGCTGTACTTCTTACTACTTTTCATGTATATTTCTAAGAAATATATGAGGCCATGTTTTAATAGCTCGAAGTCGCGGACGACACCTTTGAAATAAATTTAATTTAAAAAATGCATGACATTGACTAAAGGTTTGAACCGAAGTTGACAGTTAAAGAAATCTACCTATTTAAGAACTACCACATTCTAAAAAATTGTGATTTAAATGAATTTTATTGGTTTCTTTACCACTAAAAATCATTGAAAAAAATATAGTATAAAAACTAAAACCCGACTACTTAAAATCTAAAAACAAGCTTCTTAGATTTGAAATAAAATTCAGTAGTCGGAGGCCGTAATGTATTATAGATAAATAGGTACTAGATAATCTTCCAAGGGTAAATACTTTGTAATTTGGTGGCCTCCGACTACAGAATTTTATTTCAAATCTAAGAAGCTTGTTTTTAGATTTTAAGTAGTCGGGTTTTAGTTTTTATACTATATTTTTTTTCAAATATCAATTTACAAAATGATAGTTAAATTCCCCCAGCCTTATTGGTACCTACGTACTCTCACGCAATAACGGGGCTTTAATGTTAGTAAATAATAATAGTGTGTTAAAAGCAAATATTAAATAGTTGTTGGGCGCCAATAAGCACTATTAGAAGCTTTTAATGGATTCAAATAATTATCACTACAAGAGACAAATCATATCGTAAAATACTGCATCTTTGAAATTAAGTCGCGCACAGATTAAATTATAACTTGCAATCTACATTGTTTCAATTCCACGAAGTGTGTAATTAAGCATTTAAATAAGTTGGTTGGTAATGATCGTTCAGTAGTGATTCGTCTTAAATTAAGTAATTAATTATAATGAATTTTGTTGTATTAGTTAAGAGTTAATTCTGTTATAAGGTACGATGGGGTTGACATATCTATCAGATAAAAGCCCCTAAACATAAATATAGATTAAAAAAAAAAAAAAAAAAAATAAGTTGGTCGACCTAGATTACAGCTTAATTCAGCCATTCATTATTTTGTCAGAAATAAAGTACTGGCAATTTAAATTTCCAACAATTATTTAATTAAAAATTCACAGGTAGCGGCAATATATTCTGCTTATCTACGAGGTCAAGGCACTATAATATAGTGGGTACGCTATATATTAGTACACCTAAGACACCTCTTGTTATTAGATTCCCTCCACATCAATATGGGGCGTAGCTTTTACCGGGAAAACCAATAACCGACCTTCTTTTAGGTAAGGGCTGCCAATAATGTCGCTACGCGTGCCGGCACATTTTGAAAACAAATTATACATTATATTATGTTTTCAGAAACTTTCGTTTTACTACAATACACTGTTCGACAGGAGTGCTTCTGCTTAATACATTAAATGCTACTTTTATAACATTTTATAATCAGTGCACAGCGGCTAGCCGCATATAAAAAAAAAACTTTTTGATTTAGTAAGTTCAGATTGAATAGTACACAAATACTCTCAAAATCTTTACAAATGGAAGAAAAACCTCCTAGCATCATTTACCTACCTGAATCAAAATATCACCAACGTCAACTTACAGCGGTCCAGTTTTCTAAACCACCCACTTGTCGGTCCACCGGGATAACCGCCAACCCTGCTCAAGACCCGCAAGTACCTTCTACAATATACATAGGTATCTAGGCCTTAGAGGATTTTACTTTGCTCTCCCTAGAGACAAGATAATCCCGAATTTTTGGTTGGATAAATAAAATCGAAATCAAACAGGCGAGTTCAGTTTATGCGGAGAATCGTTTAGAGGCATACACATTTACGTCATAACCATACAGATCTTAAATTAGAATAACCGGTTTTAATTATCGTTCTAAACAATTTACGTACTACGAGTATACTAGCCTCACACAATATCTTACTGCAAGTAATGTCGCACGTGCAAAGAAAATATTGATGTGTGTTTTAATTTTCCTCTAGGGAAATAATCGCTAAAAGGTATCCCGTGTAGAACAATGATATTAAAGTACGACCTCCCACGTATTGACCGAGCGCTTTTATACACCGTTCACGCACATTAAACGCGTAAGAGAACGACCTCGCCGGATAAACATCGGTGACGCAAACAACTTGAAGATGATTATAATTGCAGTGCACAACTGCATGCTGCACACGACGCTATGCAGAGATGCATATGAATGCATGAAAGACGTCATTTTTCTTAGCAAGAAGGTTGCAACAGGTGGAAAGAATATCCATAAATATGTAGTAGGTAAGTACTAAGTACACAAAATTCATCTCTTTCCCAAACTGGTCAACAGACGTAAAAGGAAACCAGTTCCGTTAACCGAGGCGAATAGTACAAGTTACGACTTTGACAAATGTTTCAGACCTCATAATGCTTTATCAAAGTCTACTTTACCTACATTAAACGTATAACAACTCAGTTCTGCAATTTCAAATGTCAAAGTCCCGACAAATGTTCATTACACAGATGATAAATTGTTCTGAAACTTGATGTTCTAGAATTTGGCATATTAAAACAAACTTCTAACAAATATTAATTCTACAAGGGAATTTGAAATGTACTTGGGTAGAAGTAATTTGTGGACAAAAGTGTTCAAAGATGGCTCAGGTCTCCTCTTTACAAGGCTTGAGTAATTCGATTTAGTAGATTATGGGGTAACAATGTTTTCGGGTTTAATGTAATCTCGCTGTTTACTCAGTCCTTAATCTTGAGACTGAATTGTTGATAAGAATGTATTCGAACTTACCAAATTTGTCAGGTCTATAAATAAGTAACTGCTAAGCTCTTATGTTCGAACTTGGGTTCGCAAAAGAAATATCGATATGGTATCGATGGGTAACAATCAAAGAGCTATCAAACCATAGTGGGTGCGGATTGGCGGTGTAACTGCGCAGCTTGCGCCGACGCCGGCATTTATCAACAACCGGCCGTTTGTGCTGCATCGCACAGATAACGAAACTCTATGAATATGCATTAACGTGCATAGATATTATTATTAGGTCAACTGTTAATATTATGTAGATACTGTTTTGTTTTAGAACTCGCCGCGAGTAGTATTGCAATAATGTTATCTAAATGTAAATAAGTCTTGTATTGGTGACATTGTTCCCTGGGCGTCGTCAGTGTAATATTAATTTTACCATGTTTTCCGATCCAGTAAGATTTTGCAGATATTTTTAATGAGCACTCAAGAATCTGAGGTACTGACTTGCCAAATTTTAAGTCATTGTAGGTAATATTTAGAGATTTTGTGGTATCACTGGATAGCCCAGTCCAGCTATCGTAGGCTACGAGCTCCTAAATAAGTCTGTACTAAGTAGGTACGTATTTATAAATGAAGTGTGAGGATAGAAGTGCTTTTTTGCAAAGAGATATTGCATGCGTCATAGGGTACTTTTATATTTAGCATAGAGATAGTTTATGAGTGTGCAGTGATAGCCTAGTGGTATGGCCGTTGACTGGCAAGTCAGAGCCTCGGAAAGAACGTTAGGCAGTTGGCCCCGGTTGTCATGAAGATCTTTGACAGTCGATATAGGGAGGTCAGTACCCTCCTAAAATCCTGACAACTGATCTAAATTTAGAATACCATATTCCTTTAGGTTGCGGAACTTGCGGAGGTCAGATAGGCAATCGCTCCATGGAAAACTGATATTCAGCTGCATCTGGTTAGATTAGAAACCGACCCCAACAAAGTTTGGGAATTGAAAAAAAAAACAGATTATACAAATTTATAAATAGCTACTTGCTATTGGATAAAAGATTGGTAGATAATGTTACCTGACAACGATCTGTTCATATATGTTCACAAGAGTGACTAACCGAAATTAATCCCCTTAGGGTAAGCGGAGCGGTCCAAATAAGTTTTGCCCCACGAGTAACAGCGAGCATTGGTCTTAATTTTATAAGATTAGCTGTTGCCCGCGACTCCGTTCGCGTGTAATTTAATATTTCCCGTTTATCTCACACAATAAATGTGAGACACACACAGGTAAGTACAAACTTGATTTAAGGATGTTTAAGGCCTGTTTTTTGACCGACTTCAAAAAAGGAGATTCTGAATTCGATTGTAAGTATGTTTTCACGTATTAATTTATATATTCAACACCACCTACCCTCCTCCATAGATCAGGAATAAAGAAAGAATTTACGATAACAAGAAAACTCTAAATAGTAACTGTGAAGTAGAGACAATTCAGTTATAGGGTAGAAAAGTAAGCTCTAAAAAGCGAAATAAATAATATCTCCAAAACTGGTACCTTTGGCAAATAAAATCAAATGATTTTCCATTTTACACATCATGTGGAACCAATGTGCCTTAAGTACGCAACAGTGCCAAAGATTCGCGTTATTGTATGTATATTCGTTGACAATGAGTATTCAGAATTCAGGTGACGCTGCGATTCCAGTCAATCATGTTCATACATGAATTATGTATGTAGAATGCAATCAGTGGCGTCGCCGTCGTCGGTAACGACAAATTACTCCACGTATATCAGGACAATGGTACCGATTGCTATATAACGCTAATGTATAATGTAATGTAAAGTTGCAGTTATACTAGCGATTTCATCCGGCAACAAACACCGGCGACAGTCGCTACGCTAGCGGAGGTAGTGCATTATGACGTCACGCTAGTAACAAGCAACAAATGGCACTTCCAATATGTCACTATAGCGTAAGTATTGAGCTTTATGAACGATATTACTTTATACAATATGCAGAAACAAGTCAAGTTACTGAGCATTTGGAAATTCTCGGCGTTACTCATCGTTATTGAGTAATGTTACCGAAACAATTGCTAGGAATTGTTCTTTACTTACTGCATTAATTGCTGGCGACTGTCACCAGTGATTATTGCCGGCAAAAATCGACAGTGTGACTGCACCATAAGTAAGCGGCTAATTATAAGTATCAATATAATTGAAGTGTTGATTTAGTTATTTTAAGCAATAAAATGTTCGTTTATTATGTCATTTATTTTTGTAATAGAGGAATCATAGGGCAGTTCTTTTGCATTAATTAACACAATGAGCATTACATTTTGCAGTAACTTGTAGGTAGGTATCATTATCTGCAATGCAACATAATTTAAAAAGATAACTTACCTCGAATTCATTTTACCCACAGCGACGAGTAAAACCTATTTATAAAAATTACAAGCTTTAATAAAAATGCTTTTGGGAGTATAAATTTTAGTTTTTCAATAAATTAGGTCATTAATTCACTAGAAGAGTAATTCGGTATGCTTTGACTGAAGAGTTCAACCGTGACACCTAATCTACAGATATAAATGTTGCTCCAGTGGCCGTCTGGGGCGAGTCAACGGGAATATAGAGCAAAAACGTGTAACAACGTCAAATGTTTGATATATCACCGGCGTATGCTTTATCTAGAACGTGCCATGAAATATTTTATAACATAAATTTGAATGCATATCCACATTATTGACGTTAGTATTTGTATTGCGAGCACCCATCATGGTAATGTCAGTAATTGGAAGTTGATGAGACTTTATTAAATTTTCAGGTTAGCCTTCACCGGTTGTTAGTAGTTTGATTTCTACTGAAATTGCAGCGAAATAATTCAGTACACTGGCTTCAGAGAAGCAATAAATCGATAAACGAAGGTAAAATGGGGTGAGTAGGTGCAACCAAAATTTTATTTTAGTAAACTTAATCATCGTGAATTTATTTATAGTGATCATCCATTTCTATTGGGATGTCAATAGCTAGGTATACACTTGGCGATCCATTTTTGGCTGGCCAGCCGCGATCCTGGATCTTGGAGAGTGGAACATGGTAGAATACGTGCACTTGAATTCGCGATCGGAGCGCGTTGGATCGTTTGGTGTAGACTAAGCTATTCACATTGACAGTTCTTGATGTAGAAGAATGAATGTAGAAGCGCGAAGTCATGAAGTCATGAAGCATGAAGTCTGGTTTGATATGGTCTCACTTTTCTAGGCTTCATTTTTAATTCAAAAGACTCTCTTTACACATGAAAGTAGTTTTGGTCGGTCTCAAATGGGATTGATTCTGCCTGGAATCGACGCAAAGTTAAAATGGCTAACTTATTATTTTTAACGTCAAAACCCAGACAATACTTTATTTTCTAAAATACGTCATCTCGCCGGGTCTTACCCATCAGCTCCTCAAACACGACATCCTTTCCACAAGATAATAGAAAATCTATGCTCCATAAAATATGGATTTAATAAACCGGCAGAAAAGAGATTGTATTTTGATATCAACGCTGTGAAACCTTTATAATCCATCCGCACCCAAATCAATGTGAGCACACTGAGCACTATAATCCGACGACCATTATCACGGTCGATGTTTGCACGACTGAAATGAATACTATGTTAACATTACGATGGGTAACTGATCTTTTTAGCAGTGCAAACGTTTTTTCCGATTATCAAGCTTTTAAATGCTGAGTATTTATTAAAGCAAACATTTTCGCACATAATCTTGTTTGCTTAGGGCTCAGGCTATGTTAGGTTTTTAGTCCTAGGGTGGATACAGAGTTTATGCAACAGGAAATTCCTTATTGATCCCAATCCAGTTCTCCGATTGAAATGGTTGATGAACTAGCGTAAGAGTTGTAAACCGCACTGAGGCCTATGTAATAGCTTTAGGCACTTTTGAACGAGCCGGTTTCTACTCGGCTTGTTAAAAGCGGCATAGTTGAAGTACGGACTTATTCAGGCTATTTTTATTGCCTTGTCCAGTGAAGTTATAACTTTATATTTAATTATGCAACTGGAGCATAGGATAAAGGACATCACTGGATAAAAAAATTATAAAAGAATGAGAAGAAAATAATAAAAGCAATACTGAGACAGTAATGAATTCATCAGATTTTAGTTGATAGAAATTAATTGGATATGCTTCGTTTTGTTGTTGAGCAGTAAATGATGAAACTTAAAGTTCATGAAAATATTAATATACTGAACTGGACATTATAAAAGTAAAAAAAATGCTGTAACTTTAAAATAAGAAAAAACCACGAAACCACTCATAGAATTTGAATCTTAGTTTAAACTGCAAGTTACAAAGAGGGCTGAAAGAATAGCGATGACTGAAACTTTTGTTAGAAGATGTGGAGAAAAGACAGAACTTTATATTATAGAGATCGACCTCATAGATTTAGACGATAACGAAGAAATCCAGCCACCCGAAACATAAAGAATTTAAGAAGTGTTAGAATAGCAATTTAAATTAGATACTGGTTACATAACCAGTACCTAATTTAAATTGCTATTCTTTTTACACATCTATTCTATCTATTCTAAATTGACACATGTCAATCTTCTAGTAGAAAAAACTGAATTAAGATCTCAAAACGATGAGTGAAAATGCCTCGGAACCCTCAAACGTTTTTAAATACATTCTTGGACGCGATCAAAATTCTAGATTTAAAAGAGTATTTACTAAGAATGTTGCTCTTAGGACAGAAATACAATCATGCTTAAAAGAAATTACTTGTAAGTTATAATAAAGTTTTCCCAAATAAAATTGACTAAAACATAATCTTGTTACGAAAATGATCGTACATAATGATAATATTTTTACACACGACTGATTTGTATAGCGTAACTTCAGGTCAATAAAACATTAATTGAATTGTACAATATGCTTGCGTCTCGGAAATGGGTGGGCCACTTGGATATAGACCACTGACCACCCTACCAGAAACACATCCTGTTAGCATATACAATTATTACAAGTACATTATTAAACATCCGATAAGAGGTACAATTGCTCTGTACCAAGATTCTACATACAAAATCCTCTTGTGTGACTGAAAGGCTGAGAAGTAATCGCATATCGTGGTATTGGACAAAGGGACGAATAAAATGTTATAATAAGATTTTAAGAATACATATAATTATGGTCTTTAAGATAGTCAATGAAAATATGGATATAGATTATGTAAAAAACGACATACCACTACAGGGAGAAGGCGACATGACGGCTAACAGAGATAAATTATGTAAGAAGAGACCTATTGGGCCGAAACTAATTTAAATTAGACAAGGGCAGAAAAATGATGAATATGAAATTAAAATACACGCAAGAACTTATTCAGGATCACTATTAGAGCCCAGAAAAATTGCGCACTACATGATAAATTCTTAATAAAAAAAAAAGGTAAACCACATGGTTAAGTTCAAGAGTAAAAACTGCTAGTTATGTATATCATAGACAGATGGCGCTTAATGAGCAGGTGCGCGTGCGCTGATCGTGTCAAGGTCCATTTTTTTATGGTCAAGGTTGTTCTCATAGATGTTCTTAATATTAGCTTATTGGGCTCAATTAATTTATCTGTTATTATACTCGCAAATGGATATTTACATATTTCAGTGGTATACATATAATTGGGTAATAATTTGTTTAATACATTTAAATTTATGCATACTTTACTGTTCCTCTTCTGGTCAAACTCGTTTGGTTTATTTATGACCTATATTGATTCCAATAGATATACAGATTTTACATTAACGTATTTTAAATCAATTTAAATAACAATAGGGTCTTGTCACAGACAAGTCTATTACTACTTTTGTAAATATTACATTTGTAACATAACAGTAAAATGAAAATGTAGTTCTAATTTAGGTAAGTGAATAATACATTTTGACACATTCCTTGAAAATGTCGATAACACTTGAATCTTATTTTTTCAACAACATTAAAAAACTGTAGACAATATTATGTTGACAGCAAGTTCTGTCAAAATAACGATTTTTATTAAATCACTCTTAAGACACGTTGACGTCATCGCGTCGTAGCATAAAATATAAAAATCAACAGGCAACTGGCTAATATAGAAGGAAGAAAAAATGCAACAGCTCAAATAAAAACTATTCATAAAATATGTACCTACATAGAAACTACGGAAGCGTTTGAACAAGAACTGCTGACGACTTCCCGCGGTAATGACAAGAATTCTCTGTGAATAAAAATAATGAACGTCACAGAAAATAAAAGAACGACCGAGCTTTCGTTGGACTAAGGGCTGTATTACACAACAGACTTTTCATCTAAGAATATTTGAGAACGACCTTTTGATTCAAGGAATGTTCAAGAAGCACTTTGTCATACTTACTGACCTTTACCTGAACCAAAAGACATTACGACATTCATATTGTCACAAAAATAAATATTAAAATTTCATTAAAAAATGTGAATGTAATTAAAAAGCACTGAGAAAAGTAATTTTTTAGTATTATCAATTTACAAACAAATACTTATTACAAAATGGGACAACCAAAGATAGATATATATACTCGTATATAGATATATAAGATATAATATTATATTTCTATGGGGACAACGTACGTTGCAGAACTTAGCAACAAATACTGTCTGTGTCTGAAATTGATTCCTTTATAATCGTCTAAGCCGTTTTGGAGATAAGTGATAGAGTCATGCTTATAAACATAATAAGGGAAATAGAGTAGTGGGTTAATAGACAGACATGGTCTGACTTGATGCATCAGGACAAACATACTAGGGTAAGCCTAAAATAAAACTATAATGTTATTTAATTTAATTTTAAGACAAAGACTATAATTTTAGTTACATATCCAACGAAGTAAGGAAGCACGAATATACCTACATTGGGGTAAAAGATTTACAAATAAGACGCGTTCAATATCTATCAATAGCGTGGATTCAAAAGTGAGAATTTTAATCAACTTGGGAGAAGAATCAGCAGTGAGTGGACTGCATTGATTGCACAAAGAGAAAAAGTTAAACCAGTTACATCATATATGTTTATAGTATAATATATTATAAGCTTTATTTGTGATTACACAAATACACTCGTTACGCATTCAAGTAAATCGGGTCGCAATTTTTCTGTCTTCTACTTCGCTCGACTTTTCTTGTTGCGTCTCCATTTGCCTCGATGGTTTTCAACTCGAAAGGGAATATATGGAAATATACGGATTAACTGGATGGCAATTTTGGCTTTAGAAAAGTAAATACCGAGTATATGCTCAAGTCAAGATAGGAGGAAAGAAATATTTACCAACTTTGATTAAACTCTCTTGAAATCGTTTTTAATCCCCGACGGGAAAAGAGGATGTTATAAGACAGTATAACGTGTGTATCTGTGTGTTTGTGGCATCGTAACTCTTAAAGGGTTGAACCGATTTAGATTTGCCTTTCTTTATTTGAAAGGTGACTTAATCGAGTGTCCTTAGCTTAAGAAAAATGTAGAGGTTTGTTAATTTAATTTATTTTGTAATAGTTCACTTTTTGTGTACTAAAATCGAATTAATTTAGATCAGAACGTAGCCAGTTACTTTAAATAATTGTAAAGTAGCATAAGTAATATTCAGATATGCTTTTGAATCAAGTCCTCATAACCACAATTACAGAATAATCTTTGAGAATAATGTAATTATGTAATTATTGTTATATTTACATGTTATGGCCATGTAATCTATAAGAACTTGAGACGTCCGCGGCAACATTGTAGGAAGTGCACTTTAATTGCAGCGGTGCAATGACCGTTAAGTCTAGCTGTATATTGTTCTCGAACTAGACTTAGAGATACATAACTTGGAGCAGGCTACAAAAATGATTAATAAAAGATAAAAACAGCCATCAATTTGAGAATCAACTTTCCATACGTTTATGTATGGAACAGCTGATTTTTTTTCGCGACTTCAGGTTAGGTCCCATAATAAAAGATGATCATAATGAGGAATTCAATGACCCCTTTTCGGGAAAACCATCATTGAAATTTCAGCGTGTATAGAAGATTTGTTATTTGAATTTGATTCAAATATCATCTTAGGTTAATGCCAATAAAATAAAAATATACATTTCAAAAATAATACTGATCGTTATAAATAAATAAGATGCTTAACTTCGTTTTTCCGGAATTCTTCCTTTTAGCTATACGAAACATCTAAAAGGAAAACTCTCAATTTAATTAAGTCATTTGAATTAAATGAGATTGAATTTCACGATGTAGCCTCAAATTTTTCTTCGGAACTTTTTCTTCGACGGTAAGTAAATTGAAAAGAAAATGCCTATAGAAAATGGATTAATATATTAGTCAGAGAACGTAGACGTTTGTGAGGTGGAATGTCAATTTTCTGCCGTGTGAAATATGGAATGAGGGACCCATGGCATCGTAACACGCCTCATGATTTCGAATTTCGAAGATGGATGTGGAATATATGGACGGTTCAATTCTTAAGATGTTAAAATATCTTACATAGTATGTCCATTGCCCAAACCTAAGAACAATAGGAACCATTATATATTATGGTTATGCTACTAATAACATGAAAGCGAAAATATGTTTTATTAGTAAGACTTATGCTTGGACACAGGGTTAGCCGGATTGACATTTAATTCCAGAAAAAATTAAACCCAGGTAGCGAAATCGCGGGAAAAACTAGTAATAAATATTGGAAGTGAGTATTGCAACTGGTGCACTAGGCATAGCTAAACGGATTAGGAGGAACCTTGACAAAGAGGTAGTTTAGGACCCGGATTCAAATTTCGGCTATTTATTTTTATCTTGATATAATACGGACGATGTTCGTGGAAGCTAGTGAAGTTATAAGCAACAAAATTGCGTCCAATAAACGATTTACAGGGATCGAATGTCACATAACACATTATATTGACGGTTTATCTATAAAAAGGACGATAAAAGGCGTTTGCTATCACCATCTTCGTCATAAAGATTTGCTATAAGAAGAATAGACGGAAAATTCTTTTCCGTATCGATTCGGTACCTTTTCGAGTGATAACTTGTTAGCCCCTGGTATAAAATTTAAGATACGAGTGTTCTGAGAAGAGAAACAATACTTAAAGGTCGTTATCAAAACAATTTTGAAAGCTCCACGACATCACAAAGCAATTTTATTTCATTACTGTACGTAAAATAAAAATTACTTGCTGGAAGAATTTATGATGCAAATTGGGGAAATACGGGCATTTTTAACGTTTCTTTTGCTTCCAAAATAACACACGCGCAAGACGCACGCGTCGGATTCGTTAGCTTAGCTGTACCTAGTGATGTAAATGGAAAATATAACTATAATTATAATATGTATTTTTAAATCTTATCTTCATAGTGAATCGGGTTTAGGTGATTAATTGATTATGTTGTATCTTTGCATATTGCAAAAGAGTGGATCATGGCACCGGTAGCTACGGATTATTTTCACTTTTGCATGCTTTCCCTTATTTCAGGTTGTATCTTGTTGTATCTTCAATCTTCTGTCAATCAGGAGACTGTGTGAAGCTGTTGCTTTATACAATAACAAATTGAGAAACCACAAGTTTTCATGACGTACCATAATATGTATGCTTCTGCCTGTCTTACCCCAGTTTAGATATAGTCGACGTAATATTGTTTCTTCTTCAATTCAACCGTACTAACCGTTTATTCCTTAAAATAATATTTTATGGAAATCAAATGCCTATGTTATGTAAATGTCTACATTTACATATTAGGTCTGCCTAAGGTTTACCCTCACTATTACGAATTAACGGGCTACTATCAAACATAAACGTTGAAATATAATTCATCAGATAACATTACTAATAAAATCATCATCATTATCATCATTTCAGCCGGAAGACGCCCACTGCTGGGCATAGGCCTCCCCCAAGGATTAATAAAATATTAAAATAAATTACTTCTGAGAGTAGCTTGAATGGTATAATACATAGTATATTTCCTCGCCGGATATATTCTACGTTACGACAAATGTTTTTATCAGTATGTATTCCGTAGATAGTGCAGTAAGTGAGTGTATAAAACAATTGCTCTTATCTGTTGGTCATTATCAAAGGAAATGATATAGATAAAGTGTCTGGTATAGCAAACATAAGTGAAAAAAATTTCATGATATTATTCGTTTTTGCACCGCTTGAATGAATACGTGAATTTCGGATTTTTATCTCTTCTTTTTTCTGCTTAGGGACTTTTCAAAAATCCACCTTTAGTGCACCTTTAGGGTGCTTAATGATTATTTCCTCCAACTTTCAAGTCTCTAGGTATACTGGTTTAGGTTGTGTGTTGTCTATCAGTCAATCAATTAGTCAATCAGTCACGGTACGATGTTTAATTTCTCTCTCATCTTAATGACCTGTTTTATTGGAAAGTTTTTCGATTTGTTCAACCCTCACACTAGCTTTTTCACCTATTATCTGAACACCGTTGCAAACAAAACAATGTCGATATTTACTATAATAAACCTTAAATATCGAAATAATTATTAACACCACTGTCAGACAGAAGATACTATGCAAATTTTATTGTTTGGCAAACACTATGTGTCCGCCTTGGCGTTTAATGTTTTAAGTTAGTTAAGCAGTGGATTCGATTCTCGTACGGGCACAGTATATAAATCAATACTGTGGTACGGGGCAAATATTAGTGTGTAACAGATATTTTTCCCTGTCTGGGTGTTTGTGCTTTATAATTGTGAAATTATATAACAACGTTAGACTTGCCTGAAAGATTTTCCTTTCAATGTTCAAAATAGTAGAGGTTTCCCAAATAAGAAAGGAATGTAACTGCTTTGTATTCTTTGCTAAGACCCAAAGTTTATTTTGATAATAACATCAACTAAGCTTAGTTATACCCAAGAAAACTTTGTTATTCTCGTCCCAAAAAGAAATATTATTACTCTTAAAATCTTTAAGTAAATTTTGCTGTTAATTTTTAATGGAAGTAAGCTTTTACACATTTGAAAGCTTTACAAAGATTAGCGCTCACAATATCTTTCTCAAGGACGGAAAAATATGCCGGTGCGTACATTAATGGGATTTAATGTACCATAGTCACATTTCCATCATTTTTTTTAGCAAAGGGTGCAAATGTACAGGCGGTTCACCTGACGATAAGTGATTAATCAGCGCCACCTATAGACTATATACTTAATGATTTTCTTCCTTACTTTTGGATTCAATTTCCAGTTGTCAGTTCAGTAAGTTTTGTATTTGTTACCTATTCCTCCACCGATTTAACTTTCACCACCTTTCTTTCACCACTTTCAACACCGGTCTTTCGAGATCTGTGTAAACACAATCTCTTCTTGTCCTAACAATTCATTTTTCTCATTATTTCCGACCAGAATACAGAGAACAAGGCGACCAATTTTTTTGTTCTGAAAAGACATGCAAAGATGCAGTATGGATCGCTTCGGCCGTCTAGGAAACCGGGGTTTCGTAACTGGTTTCCATGAAGGCTTTTTTTATACTTCTACGTAACTGGTTTCCATGAAGGATTTTTTTATACTTCTACGTAACTGGTTACGAAGGAGTACATCCAATGTCTTTTAGGCCACCTACGAAACTGATAATGAAAGAAAAAAGCGATAAAAGTTAATATGTATTTCTTTTTATCATTCTATCTTTATACATAAAAATGAATCTCTATTTCTCTTGGTCTTCGCTTCAAGCATGAACGGCTAGGCTGGACAAAATTAAGAAAGTTGAGTGGAAAAAAAGTAGTTAACAGTAGTAGCACAGTATAAAGAGGTCTTCTCTTTCCCGACAGAAGTCCAACGAACACGTCTAGACAGAGCAATCGTGCGGGGTGTGTGGAGCGGGGGACGGAGGGGGGGGGGGCGCACCGTAGCGTAGTAAGACATATTGGGTCCTAGGATTAGCGGGTGTCGCATTTTATTTATTTAAATTTTAAATGTTGATTCAATTTTTCAACGAGTGTGTTGATTATGAATACTTATGACATTAATTTAGAGATCCTAGATGGCAGACGCGAGTTTTTGAAAAATATCAATATGGGTATCGTTTTTGAAGTTTTCGGGGGGTACATTAATTGTGATCCAAGATGGCGGACGCGAGTTTTTGAAAAAAAAAAACAATATGGGTATCGTTCTTATGGTTTTTGGGGGTGGTGATTACGAATACGACATAAATTTAGAGATCCAAGATGGCGGACGCGAGTTTTTGAAAAACATCAATATGGGTATTGTTTTTGAGGTTTTCGGGGGTGGCGATTACAATTATGGCATTTATTTTGAGATCCAAGATGCAGATCTGACTTTTTAAATAAAATCAGTATGGCTTCGAGGTTTTTGGGGGAACTATTCATCTAGGAACTTAAAATCTATGTTGTATTCGTAATCACCATCCCCGAAAACCTAGAAAACGATACCCATATTTATTTTTACCAAAAACTCTCGTCCACCATCTAGGATCTCTAAATTAATGTCATTTTCGTAATCACCACCCTCGAAAACCTCGAAAACTAGGTATACCCACATCGATTTTTTTCAAAAACTCGCATCCACCATCTTGGATCTCTAAATTAATGTCATATTCGTAATCACCACCCCTAAAACCCCAAAAACGATACCCATAGTGATTATTTTCAAAAACTCGCAACCGCCATCTTGGATCTCTAAATTAATGTCATATTCGTGATCACCATCCCCGAAAATCTCAAAACCGATCCCCATAGTGATTATTTTCAAAAACTCGCAACCGCCATCTTGGATCTCTAAATTAATGTCATATTCGTGATCACCATCCCCGAAAATCTCAAAACCGATACCCTTATTGAAATTTTTCATAAATCGTGTCCTTCATCTTGGATATCAAAATTAACGTTTATCCCGTATTATTGGCATAGTCCTCCCCGTCCCCGTAAAATTACCTTCATTAATATAAAATAAAGTCAAAACCTTACCCTACAATTACGTAAAGTTATCGTAATTCCTGTAGAATTCCGTAATTCTGTAAAATTCCCGTGAATCCCGTAAAATTCCCGTAACCCGAACGGGAATGTCTGAACCAAAGGTAATTCAATTTGACATACCATAATTTGGGAACCAGTTACGTAGAAGTATAAATAAATCCTTCATGGAAACCAGTTACGTAGAAGTATAAATAAATCCTTCATGGAAACCAGTTACGTAGAAGTATAAAAAAAGCCTTCATGGAAACCAGTTACGAAACCCCGGTTTCCTAGACGGCCGAAGCGGTATGGATCCCTCTCACTGAGTAGATGATAAAACGCCATGGAATGGGATAACAACATGAAATCTATCATCAAGGTCTAGAGAATTTAGTGTAACAATACTAGGTATATTCATTATTATTTTCTATGGTGTTGACACAGTATCATTATCGAAACCTATGGAGATTGGAAAAAACTAAGGCCAAACTCAACAGTTATACATATAATAACAAGTCTAAATAATGGCGACTTTTGGAGTTGGAGGACAAGATCCCCTTTGGGTTGCTGAGCAAATAAAGTAACTATGTATAAAATATCAGATATTACATATCTAGGCTCTAGTCTTCAGAAATACAAGTCTATTTAGGATTTACAAAATGTCACCGATTGGTACAATAACGCAGGGCAATAACAATATTATGCATCCATGTGGATTTACCTTTTATTACATACGGCAAAACCTTCAATCTTCAAATTGGAAAAGACCGGTTTTCGTGGAAAAGACCGGAGAGAGTGGGATTTGTATCTCACTACAAGCGCTCTGGAAATCAGCTCCGGAACAACTCCTCTATGGAACGATTGTTAAGCACATCCCTGAGTAGAATACAGTGTGCCTACATACATATACATTGTATTATGCCATATATTATCATCTTATTAAACAGATAATCTCCACCTTTTATTTGCACACTCGCTGCATAATAAACAAGCCTTGGAACTTTTCATCTAGTTACCTCTATTTTTCGAGAAACGTGACTGACACTCCAATGCTAATATTGGGTGACGCACGAGAATTGAATCGAGTTAAGAGTCGAGGTGGGCTCGCGTATAAATATTATCTAATCTAGGCAGACACACGCTTAGTGTATATTACATTGTATACATGAATACAGAACTGTCTTAGGGAAAATTTAGAACCTCCCAAGAGAGAGGTTGGTTAGTAAGTTTGAAGGTAACATGACCTACTATTGATACTATGTAGTATATATTCTAACTAAGAATTAAATGTTTTGTATCAAATGTGTTTTGCTAGCTATTTGATTATGTTTTTAGTTATTGTATGCTTAGTTTCAGAAGTTTCTTCAAATGTGTGTGCGACATGGAGATGTTTGTGATATTAAAGAAACAAATAAAAATAAATCTTTATAAAATGCCAATCTAATTGGTATTTAAATCCAACTGGTCTATTAATCCGTGAACTTATGACGCAGGTTTTGACATAAACAAGCAAAAAACATGTTTACTAATGTTTTATGTATGCCAACCAGTTAATATTATTTACCCAGTAAACTTTATGGAATGAAAAAGCTAATTTTTTTAGCTTATTATTTTAGATTAGCTTAAGTAAGAGCGACTTTTTAATATCAGCTTCCAGAAACTTTGTAAGAAATAATCTATAATTCAGCAAACTTAAAGGAGAGCAGAAAAACAGGTCTTATGATAAAGAAAATCTTCAAAACACATTAAAATGTTAAGTACTGGTTTCTTTTTTTATCTCAGTGTCTGAGAGATAAAAAAAACTCTTATTTAAATAATTATGTATTATCTAATCAGACATTCTGACACAACTACGCACTACGCTGTCTACGCATCAAGAGATGTATTTGCATAATCATAATTAGATATTATGTTATATATTTATATGAGAAACTTACCGCCAACATGACGTGTCGGTCTTATCGTCTTAATGGCCACCTCAGACATTATGACGAGATACCAAATAGGAGTTAGCTAAATATCAAATTAAAGGCTTCTTATAATTTCCAGATTAATAACAAGTATAAGTTTGTAACTCACAAATTGTTAAGCATTGTAATAATAAAATATTTTTAGAATAAGATCTAGATATTTTACGGCGACAATGTAAGATTATATATGATATGATACCTACCACTCTTAGACGGCAAACAACTCGTTTTAATCCTACTACAGCGAGCAAGCACCTAAGTATTAAGATGGATTATTGAAACTCAGGTTTCTTCAGATAAATCCTTACAATAGCACCGACATTTTTTGCAATTAAAAATTTTGTTGGTGTCAAAATTTATTTGTGAAAAACGTAATACGTCTTCAACGTAAACAAATTTGAACAAAGTATTCGTATGCATTAATATGTTTAACGCCTTTTTCCACGATACAAAAGAATTGGAAGAATATAGGTAGTATTTTAGCAAGGGAAGAAAGGGCAAGGAAGAGAAAACCTCGCTCTTTGTATTTATTGTACACGAACACAAAAATAATGGGCAGATGAATAATAAAATGGCTTCTATATAACTCTAGTCGCGTAGTACACTTTTATCTTTATTGATATTAATGGAATAGGAACACGAATTCATTATTAACTTAATTATCACCATATTCATTAACGTATTCTGTTTAGACAATAATACTAAGAAAATTAGGTATGTCTTTCCAGTAAAAAAAAACAAATTCCTTTGGTCCTTGTAAAACCCCGAGCAAGAAAGATCCTCTGAAATCAGTTTATCGGTTTCCGATAAATTCCCGAAATACTCGGAACATCTCAAAGGACTATTTTAAGTAATATCTTTTTTGCCAAATAAATATTGTAGGTACTTACAGAATTTTTGGGAGCGGTATAAATAAGTACAATAGTTAGAAATAGAATACTGTTATAATACCTACATAGTGATGTGATCACAATGGCTACAGCTATAAAGTAAACATCTGGCTTAGCTTTTGGAAATTAAAAGTTTACGATGAAATAAAACGCCACGAGAAAGCCTGACCTTGTTGAGTTCCAGATGATGTCTGAAGTTTGCTAATCAACCCTCAACCAGCGTGGCAGATACTAGCTTCTATTATTCACAAAATACCCCGAAGAGAGACCGTATCAGGCTCTTATAAATACATCGACTCTGGCAAGTATCAAATCCCAAGTACACTCTACAGGCCCGCCGCTAGCTGTTTCGTCGCCCGCGTGCAATACCAATTATATCTACGACTTAAGTAGTCTCGACTCGACTCTAAGTTTGTCAAAAAAAGGATACCTAATTAATGTTTTAACAGATGTCCTATATGGCGGGGTTAACGTCATTCGGTCGATTTTTTTCCAGGCTATGACATTTCTTATTATACTTATGGTGGGATGGGTATTATGACAATGACTTAAATATGTGATGAGTCCCTCGATTTGCCGCCCCCCTGGGTGTGCCGCCCGCGTGCAGTGCACGCCTTGCACGCCCGCTTGCGGCGGGCCTGACACTCTACATAGTTTGTTACCGCGCGTACAATAGTGACGTCAGCAGGGCATGTGGAGTGTTCCAATGTAAGCATTGATAAGTCTGTTTTTGGTCCGCGGCGCATTCTTAACAAGTACTGTGTATTATTGTATTAGTTCAATGCTAACGGGTGTTCAACATGCTTTTTGAAATAACAAAGTACCTATAGCTAGGAAGATTTCTGCGAAATATCTTTTATGTGTTTTGGAAGCAATAGAAATTGATTATTAGGTAAAAAGAATTTAGGTTCAAAGATAATTCCACTTTTTAGAAAAAGTACCCTACTTTTAAGAAATTACTCTATGTCCTTTTCCAGGTCGTGTTTGGGCTCTAGCTAATTTTCGATTCCCTTCAGTACTTTTTGGGTAATTCAGAATCAAACTTCCAAAATGGTAGGTTAGGATTAGTAGAATAATGTAAAAAGAAAATTTAATAAATCCGAAAACAATGGTCTAAAAACGAAATAGCACGACGTGAGAGATGTCACGACAAGGTATTTTTATCAGTTCGGATACATGCACGTCGGTCGGAGTGACGGAAACCGTCGTTCATGAATACTTGATGACCCGTGCCTGACAGTCCCCTGATCCCCTCCATCAGAATGACTTAGGGCTTGCCTTTCACGCGACATCAATAACATTTAAAATACACTCCTTTGTGTTTTGATCGTGTTAAAAGTGATAGTTTCTTTATTTAATTGCGTGTGTCCTCAAATCTTTCAATATTCATTGAGCGTGATCAAAGTGAACACACATTAAGGAAGCACAATAAATCCCTTAATCCCTTGAAGTTGGCAACTTAGGACGTCATGTGCGGACGTGAGAGGAATTCTAATATAGGGGGAATAGCTTTTAGGCGCTGAGACTTTTAACTTTCAAGTCACACTGAGTTTGTTCACAAGTTTGTTCTAGACATTAAAACAGGTCTTTGACTACTTACTTATTGTTCTAGAAGGTATAAAAACTACTTAACTATTACGTCATACTCGCTTTTTTAACATTTTAACAGATAAGTTTATTACAATCTGCGTCATCATGATGCAAGCGGTAGAATGCATCTCTACACAGAAACGTCTTGCAAGTCATTAATAATTTACGAGCTAATTAAACGCCACAATGAGTCCAGACATGATAACGTAAGAAATTAATGCTAATGTTCATATTTCCAGACGATTGCAACGTAACATAGAGAGTAGGTGCACAGATAATAAGTAAGGTTGGACCAAAACCTCTCACGATATTGACTTCAAAGCCGTGGGTTGTGTGTGATACAGAAACAAAGAGTAGACAGCTAGGCAGGTATGTGTCGGTGCGCACTGAGCTGTCTCATGTGTCGTTTTGCGTACAGACCGGGCGACTGGCGCCAGGTGGAAGTAAACAAAAAATAAAAAGAGGCGCCATTTAGCTTAGCTCGCCTGTCATTTGAATGCAACGATATTGTAAAGCAAGATCAAAGGTGACTCACAATTAGTTACAATAGTTGTCACACCACACTCCGTCCGAAAATTGTAAAGGTCGATTAATTTATATTGAAAATTCGAACTTTACAGCTATCTAAAAGAAACAAGTTATTATTTAAGTCTGCTATGGTATAAGATAGCGTCTAGTAGACTGAAAATTGGCAATAAAACTTTTAATAGCTTCAGAAGCTATCAATTAATATGAAGATACGTACACTCGAGGACTGAAAGTGTTCACAGCTAATAGCTGTAAATTACTTGCCAAAATTTATGTTGCATCGGTCGCTTTTTAATAAAATTTCATGAAATCATTCACGAAGAAATTAATAAAATGTGGAATATTACGTATACCTTGGTAGACTAGTCACAGTTTAATAAAAAGTACTTATTTAATAAATGATTTAATATCGTCAAAAATTGTTGACATTTTTTGGCATGAAAAGGAGTCCAGATGTAGCCAAGGATTGACTACTACTAAATGAGCTGGCTCTCTCGGGGAGTGACACGCCATCATAGAATAAGATTAAGCCGGAAAGCACTCGGTAACGTATCGGATAGGAGGACACACCTATGTAACAGATCTATGTTATACATATATATATATATATATACAGATCTATATATATACAGATCTATATATATATATACAGACCTTATTGCACTTTGTGAGGTGTGGTTGTGAGTGTGACGGAATCGGAAATCTGGTAATCATTATTTGACCAAAACTTTCACGTGTTCGCAATTTTATCGATTTTAAAGAATTTTATAACTGTATGTAGGTACTCGTTATACGTACCTACGTTGGCAAATAAAGCGGAACAAATGATTGTGGTCATCGCCGGCGACTAGGGGTACAGGGAACGGTACTAAGCAATCACAAACCAATCACAACCTCAACGCTTGGAGCGAAGGGATAAATTAGTTTGTAACTCGGTTTGTGACGCCCGTGGGAATGGCCGGCAAGATATGAGATGACGCAGCACGCGACTGAATACCTCAAATACTTGGCTTCTTCAAACTGCATTTAACTGTTCCTTCAGTTAACAGAGCAGGTTGCGAAACTGAAGAGTTTTCTGGGCGTGAATTGTTCGCAACTAAAATATGAAAGTTTCTGAGCTGTGTTTATACTTTATCTATTTTAAACACATTACTAGGCCTGTGAGAAGTGCCGACGGCAGCGGTGACTAATCAACTGACGATGAAATCTAGCTTGAAATCGGAATAGGATCCAGTGAGTCATGGTCTCATAGATCAGATAGCCGGCCTTTACAGACCAGACTGATGCATGACTTTAAGTGAAGTTTTATCGGTGCTCCTCAAGTCACCAGTGATTCTTGGAACTTATTCTGTGACTTTACTCAATCTCAAACAAGAATAACGAGTGCCAGAGTTGAATCCACTTCTAGGAATGGACGTTTTACCATTGATTGCAATTTATTTAATCAGATTTTTTTTTAAATGTTCTAGAGAAAGATTAGTCAGCAGAATCTTTTTGTCTAAACATGCATGATTAAGTACAATACTTAATTCATTTAGATGAATTTTGGATGACCTTGCAAGCGGCAAGTTGTCGCTCGTTGTGGCGTTTGGGGGAGGCTTTAGTTCAACAGTGGACGTTTTCCGGTTGTTGATGATAAAGGATGACCTTTACTATTATACATACAAAGGAATCAAAATAAATAATCCATCGCTTGTGTATCATCTGCCTTCAAAAGATGAGATGTGAGATCAAAGCAGTAATGAGCATACGAGCTTATATCCTTACCCAATTATGTTCGGCAGGACCTTATCTAACCCTCTTGTTACTCATTCGTTAAAAAACAAAATATTCCGAATTAGAACCTGTTAGCTGTGTAAAACTTGTTCAGGTAACATCAATGTTGCGTGTCTTTGCCTTCAATGTAGCTAGACGCAAAAAAAAACACTTTAAATTAAGTAGGTATTGGTATCGACATAATATACATTCAGTCACCTGAGTGCACACCAACGAAGCTCTCAATAGTCAGAAGTTAGTCGCTGTGGCCGAATACGGTCAGGATAGATAGATAGAATATACATTGAAGTTTAAAACATTGTTGAAAATGCTTTTACGGATATTAGGTACATCATATTTCAGTCTCTTGTTAAAGCTAGACAAGGTACCTAGGTACACATATTATGTCATAAATTCATACATAAAGCCGACGGTATTGCTCGTAAACTAAGGAGGTACATTTAAGCAGAAAGACTGTTCAATATTGGGCGGCGAATACATTTCATCTTGCAGAATCCTCTTCATTTTAACACCTCTTAATATAGGATTACGTTCATGAGTTTCACGACAGGATGAAGCCGGGGCATGTCGACGAAATCACGACTACCTAACGAAGGGCTTAAAACATTGTTCGAGGCGAGCTCAGACTTCAAAGGTGAGCGACTTCAACATGATCCGAAAACGTAAATGAATTTAATAAAGAATTTTTATTTTTAGGTAGGGTTTTGATTAATTTAACACTTTGATAATTATCATGATCACATTTTTGACACAAAGTTTCGCCCGAAATCAAAATTTTAAATTAAATCTTTGCTTATTATTTAATTAAACATTATTTTACTTTATTTCCTTCTACCCGAAATCTAAAATTAGGTTTAAATTATAGCCTAAAAGGAAAACCTACGTTCATCGTTTGTAAATTACGCGACCCGAGTCACGAACTCACGACACGATGACGATATAAGTGACGATGTACTTACATTTTAATTTAAGGCGCGGACACTCGCTAATCTGCTGTCTCGCTCGCACATTAAAGATATAAAATTAATCAATAGTTATGAAAAATCGCAATATACCAAGTTGACAGAATGACATTACAAACGTTTAATTAAAATTATACATTTTTGATTTAAAAAAATAGTTTCAAATGAATTTTTATTTATGCTTTTTTTATGTAAGTACCTATTGAAACTTGTTCCGATCATCAAGCTGAAATTTCTGCTAAAACTTTGTGATGGTGTTCTTCTGAACTTGGTTTGTTGCTATTTTTTATTACTGTATACATTGATTTTATTAATAGCACTGATAGCCTAGTGGTATGACCGTCGACTGACAAGTCAGAGCTGGTGTCGAGTCCGATCCCCAGGCGCGCACCTCTGACTTTTCGTAAGTCATGTGCGTATTATAAATTAATTGTTGCTAAAACGATAAGGGAACACATCGTGATGAAACCAGTACACCTGAGAGATTTTTCAAAGCCATGTCAGAGGCCTACGGGCGGTTTGAACTCTGACACCAGGTTGTTCATCAACCATGCGATAAGAATTGATTTTATATCGTCATTGTACGAGCGAGATAGCAGATTAGCAAGAGCCTGCGCCTTAATAAAATAACAGTCGCTCTTAACTCCGGTTGTATACAGGTGTGGAATAAAAGAGCATGTCACAGCTGAATGTAATTAGAATAGACGCCGACAATACCGACGACACCCGCACGTAAGTACTTTAGTAAAACGCGACCCAACCGTAAAACAGGTAGAACAATCCGTTTGTCTAGCATGCAAATTGAACGGCTAATTTTTTTTTAAAGATAATCTACACAGATACAAAAATACCTATGTTATTTTTTAGGATTCTGAACTACCTATACATATAGTACCTAATTGTAGTACCTATATACCTCTGTAATCAAATCAAATCAAATCAAAATCAAATCATTTAATCAAATTAAAGAAGTACAATAAAAAAAAATTAAATCTTATAATAATACATAAAGGTATAACAGTGTCGGTAGCCTGCACTAGGATTAACCTGTGTCGCAGGCGTCAAGAGCACTTATATGTGATAAACAGAATTCTTATCAATATTCAAAAATACAAAAATTTTTATCATACAAAGAAATATACTTATAGTTTTAAAGCTATTATATCTTATTTTATTCACTATTAATACGGAAGTATTTTTTAGAAGTAGGTAAAAGCAGGCTAAAGTCAATTTTGCATAAATTAAAATCTACTTATTTTTATTTATAAATATTTGCTGCAAGCGAATAGTGCTTAAACAGCGACAAATCATCGGTATGTAGCAAGTAGGTCAGTGCATCGTTCTGTTATAATTGACAAATACGGAAGTCGGCCATGACCTCAACATTGCAACTAATATCGTAAATAATTATATGAAAGTTTATATTATTAGTTTACAAGATAATTAATAAAAAGAAAAAGATAAAACAAACTTATGTGCTAGCTAAATAAAGGTAGTGGTGGCGCTCTTAGGTGTCTTCGTAGTCTATTGAGTTAATGTAACTATCCTCTGCGTATTTACGCGCGGGGCAACTTATATCACCGGTTTGATGGTCACATTTTCTCTTAAAGCGACTACATGTCGCGCACTTGGGAGGAGATGCTGTATTTCCGCATTCCTTGTAGGTATGTCCGGTCTCTCCACAGTGGTGACA
This sequence comes from Protodeltote pygarga, assembly GCA_936450705.2. NCBI lineage: Eukaryota > Metazoa > Arthropoda > Insecta > Lepidoptera > Noctuidae > Protodeltote > Protodeltote pygarga. Next base: position 2,938,889 of record OW388249.2, on the reverse strand, counting down.
AGTAGGACTAGTTTCCCGACAAAACTTGGCCGCGTGTCCAAACTGCTGGCAATTGAAACACCTTGTGACTATGGTAAAGTCTCTCACGGGGCATGATGTCCAGTTAATAAAAATACGTCCTTGATTTATCACGATTTTCCGAACTGCAGCAGGTACTTCTATTATATAATTACAAGTAGTGTGATTTTTTTTACCAGACTTGTGGCTCAATTTTATTGATTCAATAAAGGACTCGCGGCTAGTATTCGGCAGTTTATCGGAGAGGTTTTGTTCAAATATGCACTCAAACACCTCCTTTTCTGTGAGAGCAACGGGAACGCCAATGACAGCAATCCTAGGGCGACGTTTAGAGGGTTCTTCAACGGTAAGGCCGGAAGATACTAGTTTCTCTAAGTTCCTCAGTTTTTCAACGTCAGCTTTCCTATCAGTACTTATGAGAACCCCTCCATTCTTCACTTTTCTAAGACCACGTACGTGAAGTCGTAGTTCTTCCGGCGAAATTATTTTTTGTATGAGCGACTTGGTATCGTCGCTAGTTTTGTTCTTATCGCAGGGATATATGGCAACGGCACTCAGATTTGCTGGACGAATGAAATTTTCAGACCCCTTTTTTACCATATTAGCGTAAGAACTCGGTTCGGATGATTTAATTTTGTTTTCGACGGTCTCCTTTATTTGTGTCAGGGAGCTCACGATACTTTGCTGCTCTTGAAGGTGTTGAATTTTGTCATGGGCTTGAATCGTTTTTTGCTTCAAGGCTTGGTACAGGATGGCCATTTGAGATGTCCCGCTAGAGGCCTTACGACAAAGATTGACCACACGAAGCTTTTGTTCAGAGTTCATTTTCCCGTCTGAGACAATAGAGCAAACTTCGTTTAGGATGCTATCTATTGATCCCAACCATTTCTGTATCTCGGGCGTAGCGATAACTTCATCCGGCAAAACATTCTTGGTAGTTACTGGAGGAATTGGGTCAACAGGTTGAAATTGTTGGGTTGGCGTCGGTGGAGGACTTCGCCGCATTAGTTGGCTGCGCCCAAATGGGCTAGAGCCTAGGTTTGACATCACTAACACAAAAGTACGGTTTGTCTTTATTTAGTTCATTGTCGCACAGTGACACACTGAAACCGAATCACGACACACTTAATATGACTTACGTCGCAGTTTTTATTTATGCAATTATTTAATGATGTTTCATTATAATTTAACCGATATAAAATACGTCCGCTTAGGCAAGTGATCGAAACTATTATTTATTTTTCAATGTAATATTATGACATTGAAAAATTCACATTGCTACATGTCAGGTTCGAACTCACACCCACATGCTTACAAAGCGAGTCCGTAACCAATGCGCCACCACGACTATACATATATATACAACCACTGTATATGTTATTTTTACCTATTTATAAAAAAGGGGGAAAGAAAGATGGTGAGTTATCAACACCGGTCATAGGCTACCACAACACCGGGGGAATCTCAAGGCGTTACCGTCTAAAACAGCACGTTTGGTTTCATTTTCCTTTCGAATCCGAGTAGAACCATGCTGGTGTCTTCATAAATGAATATACATACATACATACGTGAAATAACAGAATTCTTACTGTTGTCTTTCGTATGGTTAGTATTACCACAGAGGCCCAAACCCCTTATCCCTAATGTTTCCTACCCCTTCCATAATTTCACACAGTATTTGCAAGTAGTACTCAAGAGCGTTGCCAAGATTGATCAATTTGGGGGGGGTAGTAGAAATATAGAGGATGGGAGAAGTATGTCAGTGAAGAGCTTGTGAAGCAAATGAAAAGAACTTCAACATGCTCTTGCCTGTACAATATACAAAACTTGTAAACATAGTAACTAACTAATTAATAAAATGCATTCAATTAGGAAAAAAAAAAACAATTTCGATTCTCTAAGGGGGGGGGGGGGGCGACTGTTGCACCTTGGCGATGCTCTTGGTAGTACTTCTGGTGTTGCAAGCATCCATAGGTAACGGTCACTGCGTATTCAGGCAGGCTGTGTGCCTGTTTGTTATCTTAGTTTAAAATATAATAGGTACAATAATGTTCATTAGTTTTTCGTTACTTATTGCATTTCAAGGCTATTCGGCTATCATAATTAATTGTTATACCATTTTTTATCACATTGTGGCAGTTTTATCATATTTATGTAAATAGGAGTATTAATTACTGGAATTACATGTGTAGGGTAACCAGATATTGTCTGAAGGCCATTTACATTAAATAATATATAATATGTTGTCTTTTTATTTGAACATAGGTTATGTTTAGTCTTTTTTGCATGTTTACATGAAGAAAACAAAATATAATCCGCAAAGCAAATCGGGAAGTGTCTGCGAATCAACAACTTGTTGCACCTGTTTTGCTTCAGAGGGTGTATGGCTGTGTCTTTCCAACTACCCTAGCTCATACAGGACTGCTGTCAAAACCGTCACATTGAGGATGTCTCCTAGGGAGCCAAGCCTGATGTTTGCCACTCCACTGCATTCCATGGCTGCTGGACAACTTATCTCTGACATGCTTTCAGCAACAACAACTAATAACAGTTGGAGGTTCGTCTAGTGGTCACGCTTGACTGCTAAATACTAGTTACTGGATTTGATCTATTGGTCGGTATGCAGACGTGTTCGTCCCCATGACTTTTACCATAACTGGTCAAATGGAGTACCATACATCTCTGTCCAATCCTTTAGGAAATATGGTATAGTTGTTTTCATTTCACAAACTCGGGTCATGGAAATCTTATGACATTTTAATAAGGTTTAAATTACCTACAATAATTTATCTGCCTACATGAAATGAAAAATATAGGTGTGATGTGATTTAGTCTTTCAAGTTAGAATTCCTTACAATGTCAGTATTCGTATAACGGGCTGTTTTCTACTGGTCCACATGATAGCGCTTATTCTATGTTCCTCACAATTTTTTGTATCACTATTTTAAAAAGATGATAATTAACTTTTTATGCATATTTAAGACTATTGACCCACCATTTCCAAAATTCAATGTGTCGTGGGTTCAAACTTGTTATCCACACTACTGTTTGTCCAATGTTATAGCACTCGTCAGCCATAGGAAGTAATTATATATCTGTTTATTAAATGAAATCACCTTGGTTATTAATAATGATGATTGTTGGGTAACATTGAAGGTCTGATACTAAAATATCAGTAATAGAATACTTACATTTTTTTTTTTTAAAGAAAGAAGCTACAAATTATAATGGCCAATGATTCTGTTATCTTGCTCATTTCTTATAAGAATAGAATTTGTTTGTCTAAAAAATTAATATGTTGGATAAATTTAAGTGCCACTAATTTTTTTTCTAATTTAGGTATTTAATTTCGATGGTTTTTCTGATAAATGTTTAACAAATTTAAGTGACATTAATTTGGTTGGTGTCATGTTGTTTCAGAAGAGGTTCTCTAAAATACCGATTGGTTTTTTCTTTTGCTACAAAATATATTTTGTTAGCACTTGTGGTCAGGTCAACAAGTGGGCAGCCATGATTGGTATCATTTTTGAGACAGAACACAAAAAGATATGACGTGAAGAAGTTCTATACTGTTTTATTACAATATTTTATAAGTAGGTACATGGTTTTAAACCAAAAGTGTTAAAAAATATGATAACAAGCACTAAAAACTATTTACTCGAATGAAAACTACTAACAAAAACCTGAATGTCTTTATAATTATCTACTCAACAATTTATAATACATTATGGTAACTGCCAATTTTTTAGATGAAACATTTATCAAGTACCTACCTACTTCAGGAAATAATTCAACATAACAAAAGTAAGGATATGGCGTGACGCTTTTTAATATGGTATTTTTCCAAAATATTACTATCCATTACTAATGTAGCTTAATTAATATTGCATCGAAATCCAATATAGGTTAAATATCACTAGCATTTCGAATAAAAAATACCTACAGGTACCGGAAAATGCGTTTCAGGAAACTTAGCAAACCTCAGTAAATACCATAAGAATACTTACATACAACAGGCCAAGAAGAATTGTGCGTAGTTATGTTCTTTTTATTTACCACTAGTCCAACATGGAACACAGTATTGTATTCAAGTAATTCAGTAAATTACCGATTAGTCCACAGCTGACACTGTCGATAGTTCAACGTTTTTTGGCAATAAGTACCACACAACACTAGAAATTATTATTGCACGGTATCATGACAGTAAATATTGTCAAATAAATAACAACTTTTTATCATATAAATTCACTCTACCACCCAAATCACATCACCATTATTTGCGCACGCAGTACGAAATCGCTCAACATTCACATCAGCCATTCGGCAAATAGGGATGTTCGATCCGATCCGATACTTGAGCGGATCGATACAAAGGAATTCGATCCATTCGATTTTTGTATCGATACAATGTCTTTCGATACGTTAGTGGATCGATACGTGAATGATGAGTATTGGATCGAAAACTCGACCCAATTTGTGTTCTATTAAATTTAAAAAAAATATATTTTTAACCATAATATTTATCCATATTATATTAATACCGACAAATAATGGTTTACTATGCACAAGTTCCTATTACACTATCATAAATATTTATCTTCTCTGGCGGTGGATTATGTTACATCAGTTGTTATTGTATCTTATTTTTCAATATACCTTCAATTTCGGCATAATTACTTGTGATGATAGATCATTTTGATTTTTGCGTATTACGTCTTTCGCTCTTGAACCTTGACAACATGTTTTATTTAAAAAAAAAAACATAATTTCCGAAATTGGTTCAGCCGTCTTCGAGTACTCGGTGAACATACCTACATAAAAAAAGATATCGACGAATTTTTAAGCTATTCAACTTTTTTTTAAGGGTTTTAAAATATTGATACGATACTGGATCGATCCAAAAAATCGTATTGAATAAAGAGTATCGATACTCAGATCGATACAATGCATTACGATCCATTATGATCCAAAATATCGATACAAAGCACCTGGATCGAACATCCCTATCGGCAAACCACGACGGATGACATAAGGAATGTTACCAGAATAACAAAATGAATTTTACACACACAAATTGTAACCAACAGTTTTTGCATTTTGTTTTCAAACCAATAAATTTCAATTAAATTAAGCAAAAACTATTAGTTTCAGTTATGTTATGGCAAATTTTCATCAGATGTTAATTAGCTAGCACTGTCTGTCTTTATTTCATTACATAATCAATATTTGTTGTTCATTCACTTTTTTATTTTATGTATCCCCATACATACAACATAAATAATAAAATAAAACTAAAGGTAGGTTATGCTTATGGCTTTATATTTTAAAGAATTGGCCGAAATGTAGAGTGAGAGATGCTCAGTTTGCGAGATGTTTGAAAATCAACAATTAAGTATTTTAACCGACATAGATAGAACTACTTAGTGATAGGATATAGAAATGCATGGAAGAATAAAACTTATGGAGCTAAACCTACATAAAATTAGGACAAGAGTAGGAAGATGAAAATTATTTTAATGATGAGATAAAATTACCATGTCAGTGCTTTACCATTTTCTGGGTAAAGTATTTCCTTATTGGCAACATTGAAAGAAAGGTCCAATGAAGTTACTAAATTCTCAAATGATTTGGATAGAGACATAGAGTCAAAATCGACTAAAAAAAACCATTCGGGCATCCTTATCCTGTACCAAAATAATTTTGATTGATCAAAGTCAGTCAAACTCAACTCAAAAATGTCAAAACAAATTCAGTCAACAAACTGACGTGTACTTTTTACTTGATTTAATACAAATGAAAAATATAGTTTTCTTGATTTCCTAAAGCGTTAAGAATGTCTGAGTCGGAAAGACTTGTACAAAATGGGGCGGGGCCTTCAGAAGCCACCGACAGAAGAGGCGAAGGCGATGCATCGCCCGTTGTGTCGGAACGTGAAGCTTATTTTCAAGCTCTACGATTATGGATTCAGCAGGCCCAAATGTATCAGAACCTATCGACTTGCTTCCCTTACTATATGATGACATTTCAAGGCTTGCAGAACAATCCAACAAATGTACCATTATTGAACAATAACTATCAGTTCCAAGTGCCCTTTCAAGTACCCAACGCACCTCGCAACGTTCCAGAAACTCAACCCCAAGTTGAAGCTCTGACCCCAGCTGAAGGTATTCATTAGAAATGAGTTATAAACTTTGGCCTGTAAATAAAACAATAAATGTTATGATGTTGTTCTATAAGATTCAATGTGTACCTTTTGTTTTTTCCTATTCTAATTCCACTTGAGAGTAGGTAAAAACTTTAACCATCATCTTAAATTTGCTGATAAGCATTTTAGGTTATCTGTTGGCTGTTGCCAACAGCACAACAGTTGCAGCTGTTGTAGTGTTTATAGTACAATATACAGTGATTCAATAAAAATTTATGAGAGATAATAAATAAAATAAACTGCTAAAGAATTTAATAGGTTGTAAAATATATGAAATTGTTCTTTGAAAGATATAATTTGATAGGTCATATTCCTAAACTGTATCTGGACAACCAAGACCCAATGCTTCATTATAGAACAATAATACAAATAAACATAGCAAATTTTCAAAAGCTACCATAGACATCAAGATGCTGTAAAGTTAAGTACAAAGGAGGTGTGTGCATTTAGTAACGGATTGGCACAAGGACTTCTTTTTTTAAATCATCCAATCACCATCCTTTATATATTATTCTGTAGAGCTATGCTGTGAACACCAGGAGTCCCAAACAATTCTAAATTGTGTTTTTTTTTGCTGCAGAAATAAAAATATATGAAGTTTATAGTAACCCTAAACATAGGTCTAGGACTAGTCATTTTGAAACACTTTTATCATAATATGGAGACTGTTATTGAGAAAAAGATGTGAAATAATGTACTTAAAAGTTGTTCTATATTTCAGTGATTGCTCGTCATGGTGGTTATGAATATGTCATACCTCCCCTACACAAGCGCCTCATTGCTGAATTCATTGACTTCATGCTGCTGTTTATTGTTAAGCTGATAGTTACATTCATGGCTGTTGATATGTTTGAATTAATGTGAGTATTTTAATTTAAAGAGGTTCTAAGCACCTACCTGTAATAGATTGAAAAAATAAATGGTCAGGCATTCCATCACAGAAGACAAGTACAATGCCAGAAAGTTAAACACTCCCCAAAATGATAGGTGACATTGATTTACTTATCATTAGGTGACCCACAAGGTTGATTGTCACATTTAAACAAATGAAGTATTTAAAAATATGAAGCAATGCACATGTTGTGTTAAAGGATGCTGTGCAAAATGTAGCTAATTAACATTTTGATAATACAGTGTTCATTATCATATGGTTGATCAACAACCTGGTGTCAGAGTCAAAAATTCAAAGACAAAACAAAGACATGGCTTTAAACACCATTGAAAAATACCTCAGGTGTGCAGCCAGTTTAATTGGAAAATAAGAATTATAACTTGTAAAAATTTAGTTAACTTCAAGTTTTTGTACAAGGTGTGGAAGATTTGTTGTCAAATTGAGATTTTAAGATAATGGCTCTATTATGCTCTATTGCCTTGAATGTTTTTTTTTTCTAATATTTCTTGTATTTTTTTTTTATTATAGACCAGCAGCACAGTGCTGTTGTGTCTATATCAAACAGTGTTGAAAGTCATTTACATAATAATTATTAATAGTTGTACTAAAGATAGTTTGTTTGTGTGTGGCCAGTTATCAAATTGGTTTTTTAAAAAGTTTAATGAGGATGTAATCTATTTGTATTATCTTTGCAGTGACCTAGACAAATTCGACTTCTACAAGTTCAGTGAACGTTACGACGACTACAAGTATGCTATGGAGCTTACATCTGAAATATTGTTCTTAGAAGTCATCTACAGAATACTTGTTTGCATTTTTGAGGTAAATATACCTACAGTTCATTACAGTACTAAGTCAGTTATTCTGTACTATTTGGAGAGCATGAATATTATTAATTAAATAATAATATTCATAGTATATACATAATAAGTATTAAAAATTGTATGATAGAAAATTAATAAACAATGTAATTTTAATTACATTTTTTGTATTGCTACAGCCAATAATTGGGTAGTTTACCCTCTCACATTTTCAATATAAAATCTCTTAATATTGTTTCAGGCTTTCTGCTTATCCAGCAGTGTAGGACGCACAGGCGGTGCGACGCCTGGTAAAGCATTACTTGGCATTCGCGTTGTGACTGCGTCAGCCGTGATTCCTGTCGAGGGCCGCCCAAGGGAGACTGTTCTGCTGTACCCTGGTAGAACTCTCTCCTTCACCGTAGCCCTCATCAGGTCTTTAATGAAGAATTTTCTTATTTCTCTACTGTTCCCGTTATGCGTAATTCTATTCGTTTTCCGACATAACCGTACTGGTTATGATTTACTTTGCGGTGTGATTGTTGTCGAAGAAAATATGTTCCCGCCGAGACGTCACGCTCCCTGAATATTGAGTTACCAATTTATTCAGAATATGTACCTAATGTTGACATTGACTGTGGTTTAGTTGAAGCAATTATTAAGATGCAATAATTGGATAAGAAAAAAAAATTACCATATTTTTAAAACAGGCTAAAAACAAACAAAGACAGATAGTGATACAAGCGTTTCAATATTGCATTGTGTTTAAACTTTCAAGTCTACCTCATTGGGATGTTACTTTAAAATCGATTGCAAAATTTGTTCTAAATAGACAGACAGAGAAAGAGTTAATTAAAATGTGATAGAAAATAATTGAAATATTTATTGCAGTACATCTTGTTTATGGGAAGTAGGCAAAAATAATTTCTAACATCGACTTTAGATAAAGGTGGTATGCAGCGCCGGTGTTAGGGCCACTGACACCCTGGGCATAAATATTTTGGCGCCCACATACGAGTGCTAATTTTTTCGCTGGCGAAGCACAGTAATGAGGGTTTGGAACACGAGGGGCAGGAGACTTCAAACCTCGGCGCCCCCGTAGATTTGGCGCGGGTACTGGTGGTATACCACTGGTCAAATTTCTTTGTCCAACTATGAATCAAATTCGTCACATTGGATTATTTTTGATCAGTGGCAAACCACCTTAAACCCACATTCTTAAGCCAATCATGTGCTTCTAAATTTAAATTAGTATAGAACTTGAGATGCCAAGACAGTAGGTAGCAAACGTTTCGGAAATCAGTTTTTTTACGATCCGAAAGATCCATGTTTTTTTTCTTTGTGCCTTTTATGACATTGTATTAACCAATTTAAAAACGAGGCCAATATTAGCGTCCCACGTATTTATGCCTTTAGGTACATTCACGAGTATTCTATAAGCAACCGCAGTATAACATCATAGACACGATCAGTAGAGAGTTTTGTACTGTACAGATAAAATATAATACCTTCATGATGGAGGTTGGGATAATTATGTAGGTATCTCTTATTACAAAGGTTTGATTAAATAAATAATGGTGAAGGAAAGCATCGTGAGGAAACCTGGACTTAATAGTCTGAAATCGCCAATACGCAGTGAGCTAGCGTGGTTCTTCTCTGTATGAGAAGAGGCCTTAGCCCTACAGTGGGACAGTTACAGGCTGGTTTATTTATTATTGTTTGTACCGTGCAGATCTTAGGATATCACCAAAAATAAATTATGATACTTGAAGTAGAGACAACTCAGTCCTGCTATGGATACGTATGACTGGCCATAAAATCAATCAATATTTTATAAATGTTTGAATTTGCTTAGAACTACCATTAAAAAAATACCTTTCTGTAACTTTAAAAAAAGTTAAGGAAGAATATGGTCATATTTAGGGCCAAGTGCAAACCAACAGATGGTAAAGGATTTTATTTATCAGTGTAATTTAATAAATTACTACTCCTAACAAATTACATTGATGTTATTACTAATCTATTAAATTACATTGATATATTTAGGCTCCCATGCCATCCGTCGGGCGCGCTGGCCCTTAGGCATCTTATAGACGACATCCTTTTTGCGCTTTTGAGAGCGAAGCGTTTACTTGCACACTGCGTTCAAAGAAATTCGAAAGCTGAAAGACACATCGTTCACGATATTCTTTTGTGTTGTCCATTTTCACGTAAAAAAAATGCAGGAAAATTGCGTGTTGTCGGTTAGTGCCCTTATGAATAACTTTTTTTTAAAGAATTTAATAAAACATGTTGAACGTAGTCATGCTATCTTTCTGTTTCAATAAAAACTCTTTCGAAAGGTCTATTGCAATATTTGCAATAAATAAAAAAAATATATTTATTTTTATGGTATGTTATGTATAATGTACCTATGTATTTGATTTTCAAAGATTTATTTTTATTTGTTCATATGTTAAATGATTCCTATTATGTTTAGAATCATCTACATTTTAAATTGAAATGTACATTTAAGTTAATTTAAGATTTTTATGTTCCGAGTTCTTATTTTTTATTATTTCCTAGTGTTTTCATAATTTTAAAAGTAGGTAACTCCCATATTTAATATATTTTGTGAAGGTATTCCGTTTATTGTTAACTACCGATTTTTTTAAATCGAGTGATTAAGTAACTATATTTCAATATTGTAAACTAAACATGCATCATATAGGTTCATAATCACCAACAAGTAGTGTTAGTTTTTTATTATAATTTGATACAAAGAAAGATTTTTCACATGTTGTAGTTTAGAATTCTGATATAATCAAGATTTATTTTTAGAAAGTACCTAATAACGTTTTAAAATCCTGAGTTACAAAATTGTGATATTTATTTTTGTGTATTATATTGTAAATATTTAATTAAAAAGATTAAAAATATTTTGTACATTAATTATAACTTGCTCCGTGCCTCGGAAAGCACGTAAAGCCGTTGGTCCTGCGCCTGATCTCTCTCCGGTCGTTTCGGATTGCCGTCGTTTCGGACAACGAGAGTGAGGGAATAGAGAGTGCAACTGTGTTTGCGCACACACTTGTGTACTATAATGTCTCCTGCGTAGATGGCTAATCTCCGTTGAGATTAACTGCTGTGACCAAAACTCAGTCAAAATATAATTATTATTATATTTCCACAATTATTTTAAATAGTTTGGCTGTGACCTGTAAAGTTAGTTTCATACTGATTTGCTTAAAAAATATACCAGGTACTTTTAATACCTATACACAAACATTTTCGACTTTAATATTTTAACGCCATTTAAGTAATTTATCATGCTGGTTGTGTTGTTGTTATTTACGAGTATATCAACACAATTCAATTTGAAAATACACGTTTCAAGTTTAATATGCGTAACAGTGGCGAAGGGTGAATTTTTCCAAGAGGTAAGCCGAAGCCACCGCGGAGAAAAACCAATGGCAGTAGGCGATATTAACTGTGCCATTTTTCAACGGGATACCGGTAGGAGTCGAGTGTATGGAGCCTCCACCACTAATGCGTAATAAAATAAAAATAGAAATATCACGTATTTTTTAATTGAACAGTTTGGCTCTGTTTTCTTGGTCGGTAATTACCTTTCGATTATGCTAGAGTTTGGGCGTTAAATGTTACAGCGTGAGGTAATTAATTATTTATGCAACTAAAACAATAATTCATCATTACCAACAGTCGACGTACCTAGTCTTGACGTACTTACGCACAGAGTGACGTAGTCGTTAACAACAATTTATAGCGTACATAACATTCCAATTAATTTCTAAAGTAAAAAAGTTTGGTAATTTATTTATTTTTATGTTATTATAAAGCATAATAATGACCTCTAGCTCCTTACCTACTACCTATACCTAATAAAATGTTTTTCATTAGTAAAGTTAGACCCTTTTAAAGTTAAGCGGTGCCAGATTATTAAAAAACTAGTTTGGCAAAAAAGAGTCACGTTGAGGGCGCCACCTGCAACATATTTGAGCGATTGACAAAAATGAACTTGTTTACTAAAGTAAAACATCGTAATTTACATCATTGACATCAATTTTATTTTAGGATTCCATAATTTCATTTTATGTGCCAAAGTTTTTGTTTTAATAGTCGATTTTGCAACACAACACTACCCAAGATTAATAAGTAATAACTGTGGCACAACTCTAAACTGAAGATTCGTTCAGAAATTGAGTTGTCAATAATGAAAGATAGAATTTCACATTTTAAAATTTACACATTTTAAAAACATTTATCTTTCTGTTTAAGTTGTAAGCTTTCAAAACATAAATAAAATTGTATTTTCAAAATGCATGCATGTATATTTTGACAAATTAATTTTGCTGAGTTGGCTTGCGCGTCGCACCGTCAGTCTGCCGTAACGTGGCGGCGCTGCGCTCGTGTGTGTGCTGCAGGAGTGGCTCAGTGGCTCGAACTGTCATTGTTCATGTAGTTTTCTGTGATAAGAATTACTGTGAAATTTATAGTTTAGCGAACTAATTTACACAATCACGATGTCCGCCTCGGGTGAATTCGGTAATCCTTTACGCAAGTTCAAGCTGGTTTTCCTAGGGGAACAGAGCGGTGAGTCGAGGGTGAATTATCACCTCCCTCCGTCGTACATTTTTAATATATAGTTCTGAATTTACGATATGTAAGTATAGATTCGTCTAGACTTTATCGAATTACTGACCTACATAGACCTGGGGCGGTGTAAGTTGCGGGTTTTATACACGGAGAGGATGTCATTACTGTAGCCGTAACGTATGCCGCGTCTGTGCCGAATTACGTTATGCTGAGATGTAGGTTACACTCTCCGAGTACATTGTGAGCGTTGAACCGCTTGTATAGTATGTTCTCACGCGCATCTGCCGTTATCAATCATTGTGTTTGATTAGAAACGACCAGTAGCAATTATATGGTGTACTGACACGCAGAATTGTGTTTGTTTCAGTGGGGAAGACGTCGCTCATCACTAGGTTCATGTATGATAGTTTTGACAACACTTATCAGGTGAGTCATTATGCTTCTATGACAGTTATAATGCTAGACTGCCTCTGTTCTCATAGAAAACTTATTGGAGTTCATTATCCAGTTATAATTACATCACTGCACTGGTTAGTCATTTAACCTCATGAATATGTATGTTGAGAACAATGTTGTATCAGCATAACATCTGAGTAAGGTAATAGTCATAATTTTTGCTCTAAATGAGAAGTGCAATGAAAGTGACTGAGCTCAAAACTGAAAGTTTTTTTCAGATAACACCAAAATGTTGACTGAGATGGACTTTTAAAGTTTCAATACTTGTACTTAAGAAAGGTTTTACTAATTGAGTGTTTTATAGGTACATTTATAAATGCTTTGTTTTCAAGCTAAGAAGTCCAGACTTAATGCAATAATGTTCTTCTGTCCTGAAATGTGTGCACAAACACAGGTGCACTCTTTATTCCCTCACTCTTATAGTCCGATGTTAGTCACACTCATACTTTGACAGTCCAACATGACTAGAGAAAGATCAAGCGCAAGACAAGACTAATTTTTAATTCGCACATTAGAGGCCTGGGATTCAAACCTGAGACCTCTGACTTTCCAGTCAACAGTCATACCACTGGGCTATCTTAAGCTAAACCAGACAATACTATACATATAAATCACTAGGAAGTGTAGAGGTAAGATAGGAGTTAGGCTATCTTAGGAAATATTAAAGCAATAGTTTAAAAAGTAATGGTCAAATCAATTATTGTATTCTGTATAACATTGAAATTTAGAAACCTTATCAGTGATTTAGTTAATGACATTAGTTTTGGTAGCATTATGAAAAATGTTAAAGGAATCTACCTATATCCTAAAAAGTACTTTACCAAACCGAAAAGAACAAATTGCACCAAGACTCCGGTTGCAATGAGAAAAGAAAATAATATAATTAATCTTTCGTAAACTGGAACATCCACTATTATCATGACTATCGTCATTAACTATAAAAATATTTTATATCACTATCATTTATTTATTGTCATATTTATAACATGTATTGGTTTCTGGCTTACCTAATTGTCAATTTTATGGTATTCTGTTACTACTCCACTTCCTTCAATATTATTTATAAGATTTTAATTTGTTAAAGGTGGAGAAATAAGAATACATTGTTATGCATTGCAGAAATGCAAACAATATTTCATAGCTGATAAAAGAAATAGTACCTACTGCTTGCAGTCAGCAATTAGGGGTTCTACTACACATTCTCAAGCAACTGCAGTTGCGGTTATTACATTAATATTATTTCTCTCTCTCTCTCTATTTATAAATATTGTGCTCGGACTATGCTTTTGTTAGAAGAATTTAAAGAAACTGCTGAGTGAAATCCCCCCATATTCCACTGTTATCAATATTCTTAATATGTACATAAAAGAAAGTCAAGTTATTTACCCTTACACAATTTGTAACTCTTGAACGACTGGACTGACTTTTATAGTTTTTAATTTGTTGGATTTGTCTCCGTCCCAAATAGCAGATATTAAAAACAATGGAATTATACCTCTAGGGAAAGGTAGGGTAGGGTAAGATAAGGTAATAGTGTAATAATATGAATAAGATTTTAAAAGGTTGAGTGTGCTTTTTTCACATATTTATTAAACTTTTGACAGGACAACGTCTGTTGAGGCAACTAGTTTAATTTAAATCTGATCAAGTATTTTGATAAACAGTGCAAGTTGTGTATTATAATTTATATATTCTAAGTAGGTATTTATCCCACACACTATTGTGTAAGCCATCCTACATGTTGTTATTATTTTTATGTGTATTGTATATGTATATATATATTTTCCCTTTTGATATAAATTTTAAATTGATATAATCGATAATTGTGACATGAACATAATAGTGCCAAGGCTGGATGGTGTTTGAACAGTTAATAAATTTTGTAGGATAGTTCATGAATCAAAGATAAATTAGGTACTTACATATATTATGCTACTAATAAGTGAGCTTTGCATGGGGCTGTCATAGAACCTCCTAGAGTGGTTGAAATCCTTAAAAAAGCAAATTAAAAAATATCATCAGCCATCATTCTCGTCTTAATACAGGGTTTGAGTCGTGATAGCCTAGTGGTATGACCATTGACTGGCAAGTCAGAGGTCTCAGGTTTGAACCCAAGTGCTTATTTTAAAATAATTATCACCTGTTCCGCGTCTCGGAAAGCACGTAAAGCTGTTAGCCCTGCACCTGATCTCTCTTCGGTCGTGTCGGATTGCCGACCCATCGGACTGTGAGACTGAGGGAATAGAGAGTACACCTGTGTTTGAGCACAATAATATCTCCTGCATAGACGGCTAATCCCTGTTGTGATTGGCCGCTGTGACCGAAATTCGGTCAGGAAGACATTAGGTATTAATATTAAAGCAGGCCAAAAGCATCCCACCCTTCTTTCACTCCTCTTGGTTTTGAGCATTCTGCAGCTAAATCTTCCAAAAAATGTCGAGTCAAGCTGTAGATAATAGATTCAGAATGATAAATTTAATAATGATTAATTACAATAAATATTCATTACAAGTGTCACACATTTCTATGATAATTGCATAAATACAATTAATTAGTTAAAGGTATTAAGCTACAATAGTTTGCCGTTACAATAGGTTAATATCAAAATTATATTATGGTTGGTTTTAACTAAAATAATGTTTTAGGAAACATTGATTTAATGTTAAAGAAAGTTTTAAAGATTTTTTTGTTAGCGAAGGTTTTGGGCTGGCTTGAATAATCCAGCCTGTCACCCTCTGACGCAAAACAGGCGTATAAAGACGTCGATTTGCGGAGAGCGCCCGAAATGAAAAAAAAAGAAAGTTTTAATTTTTAGTATACATCAAAGAACAAAACTTTAGAACGCTGTTGCTGTCTGGTTAATCCAACCCCATTTATTGGGGTTCCACTATATAGTGTATAGTATCATTAGGTACCTATATAGATAATATTTATGGTACACAACAGCTCAAAGAATGTTTTGTCGATAGTAATCTTAAAGATTTAGATTAGTACTCATAAATGTATTCATTTAATTGCTAATGGCCCTGATAAGGATATTATTCGTGTAAAGTGACAAATTTAAATGCAAGATATCTGTTTTTCAGTTCCATTTTTATTTCATGGAGTCAAAAGATATCACACTTGTGCCTACATAGCATACAGAATTGAACAAATATCTACCGATCTTGTGTTTTTGTCGAAATCGTGTCTTGCATAGCAAAACAACCTTGACTTTTTAAAATGATTGCTTGTGACAGGCTATCCTAATTGTTTATTATGTTGCTGGAACATTGCAAGCACCGTTATTTATTCTATTTTTAATTTTATTTAAATTAGAATTTCAATCATAATTCGAAAGACACGTGGCACCATCTATTTCCATAAGAACGTTATTGTTTTTTTCCTCGGAAACTCGTACTTTTTTTCCGGATGAAAAATATCGTATAGCCTATGTCCATTTCGTACACCTGACAACGTATTGCAAATTTTCAGGAAGATTGGTTAAGTGTTTTAGGCGTGAAAAGGTAACAAACAAACTAACTTACTTTCGCAATTATAGTATTAGTTAGGAACTTAGGATAAGATTAGGATTTATGTACACACATGATATAAAAGTAAAAGCGCGTAACTGTGACTTTTCGTTAGTAATGTGCGTATCATAAATTAATTATCGCTTGCTCCGTGTTTCGGAAAGGACGTAAAGCAAGTGGTCCTGCGACGCCGACTGATCTCTCTCCGCTCGTGTCGGAATGAAAATAACAAGAGTGAAATAGGGAGTGCACTAGTGTTTGCGCACACACTTGTGCACTATAATATCTCCTGTGTAGATGGCTAATCTCCGTTGATATTGGTCGCCGTGACCGAAATTCGGTCTGTGAGACATTATAACAGAACAAAAGTACTTTAGATTTTCCCGAATTTTTATTTCTTTCGGGAAAACGTTTCTAATTTGTTCTAATTCTTTCTCTAAAAACCCAAAACCTTATTCGGGCTATTACGAACATTTAAAAAAAAACTAGCTTTTTACCTAGCTGTTCTCAAATGATGCGTGTATCAACGAACAACATTTAATTTTTATTTACCTATTTCATTTATATAGGTAAGCTTTAAATACGCACTAATCTTAAAAAAAAATCTACTACACTCGTTAGTTTTAGTTCCTATTGTAATAGGTAGGTACATGACAACAGTACATCACAAGTTTAGTATTGTTATTTAGGCGGAAATAAATTGGCTGTAATAGGTACCTAACCATAATAATGTGTTGTTAAATAAAAACATTAACCTTATCTGTCCCGTCATGACGTTCGATCAAAAAGTGCGATATTATTTAATCTGCATCATTTTTTATCTTTAACATGTTAATGTAATTAAAACTAATTACTATTAGAGAATGTATCGCAACGTGTTGTTAACGAAAAAAACAACCCGAAAATGTATGTTCCGGATGCTCACTGGTGTAAGGCTATGCGCAAACTATAAACAAAACGTTATTGTCTTCGATAAAGATGATAAAGCATCGGTTTAAAAAAATGCCAAAGAAATAATTTGAAATTCGAGTTCCAAGAAATTTTTTACAAAATTATTTTTAGAAATAGAACCCAGAGAGAATCCATGCGAAAGGCATGGAAGAAAAATTTTTTTTTTTGCGAAAGTAGCTCGGAAGCTTTTTTTAAACAAGAATGAACTGAAATAAAATAATAGACCAAAACAATACACAAATTACGTAGGTAAATTTAATTGATTAATTTGCGAAAATGGAATTATTTAATACATAGTTTTGTAAGCTAAGCTATTTTAAGGTCACGAAAAGAAATTAAATTTTTAGAATACATAGATTGCTTAGCTATAGTATTAAAATCTCAGGTTTTAGGACGTCATCTCTTATTATCAGCAATTAGTATTTGCATAACAATCGAACCCAATCGTTCTTAATAATCTCGTAATACTTCCAGAATTTTCAAAATCGTTCATTTAAAATGTCATGATAGAGATACGGTATCTCTTTATACGTTAATTATTAAATTCTCCTCGGATTACGCACTTTCATAAAGTTGTATTAGAGTTATCATGAAACAAAAACCTTAATCCCAAGGTGAAGCAAGAAAATTAAGTCTATTTTGCTTCTAACATCAAAAACAGAATTTTAAGAGCGAACGGCAAGCTCTGCGCCTTATTGTTGGGTTTTAAAAATATTTCATGTGATGATATGATATTACTGTTTTTATTTTTATTTTATTTTATAATACTATTAATTTGTATTCATCAGGTATTTAATAAGCACATGCAAACAAAGTTTTATAATACCTATATAGTTAAATAAACATATTATATGTTTATAACATTGAAAGGCCAAGTTCGAACCAACGTGCTTGCAAAGCGGGTCTGATCTTCGGACCCGTCGAATCTACTACATATAATGAAATTAGGTAGTCTGAATTAAGGCATGTTGTACCATGACATTCACAAATAATATACTATTAGTAACTGACATAAGGATGTGTAAATATAATGCCTGGTGTGCGCGTGATAAAAAAAACTACAAATAGTTTTTTGTGAACTTGCCTGACGCTCTACCGTGCGCTTAGATATTAATTTATCTTTATTCCAACAGCTTTTTTTGTAATTAGCGAGAACCTGACTTATTTCTTACTTAATCATACTTTTGGCATTATTATGCTATCGGATAAAAGCTTGATTTGATAGTGTCTGCAAGAAATAATTATAAATTAATCACCACGCTTTATTTTATACTTATTATTACTCTATGCTTTGTTATTTCGTAATTTATTTACTTACATAATAATTTTATTCTTCTCCAATATTAGTAACTCGGGTTGTTGCAGACCAAAAGCTTTGGTGCAGTGTGTAACCACTACCGAGGATAAAAAATATCCTATGGAAAATAAACTTAACTTCATCGGATCCCTCGCTCCCTCAAATTGCATCACCACTCTGCTTTCAGCAGCTTGTCTTGCTATCTTTAGGTCATCAATCAGTCAAACGGATCCATTCCTACTGTAATCTAGTATAACAAGCGAAACATTTCCAATTGTATTGAACTTAGCACTAGTTCGCGCATCAATTATGTCTTTTATTGCACTTTTTTGGCAGCGTTTTTACTGCTATCAGTAAAAGTTGTCTCGAACCAACCATGCGTGGAAAACACTTACTTTTGCAGACGGACTCGAAATACAGAATATTATTGCTTATTTATTAATGTTATTTAATTTATATTTGGTGAGTGTGGCAGGCTCTTTCTCTGTGATAATCATAAGTTATGATTGTTAAATATCTATCTATAAAATCATTAAGGAAAATGTGTACAAATATTTCGTGTTATTTCATAACTAGATAGACTTTTGTACTAATACTGTAAAGTTGAAAGTTCGTTATTGTTTCAACGTGCTAACATCAGGAACTGGATGAACCAGTCCGTTTTGATCTTTTAAGTCAGATGGTGCTGATATAAGTGATTTCAGTTCTTTACCTTACAGTTATGAAATTTTGATTTTGCCAAATTAGGCATCGGGAGCCGATAGTACGGGCGACGAAAACTTGGAGTATTTATGAAGGCGTGATGTTTTTAGGGTACTCATGGGAATAATTCCTATAAGAAGAAGACCTACATGAACAGTGTTAATGTTTATTAAGCGATACAAATGGCCATGGCATGTGTCAGCCTAATGACTTATAACTTCCAATATTCATATCTGTTCTCTTTGTACTAATATTTGAAGGGTTTCGCAGTTAAGAATCATGAGTTAGCATGCATTGTCTTGGTACTGTATCATGATTGAATGCCAGTCAATTGCCCTTGGAACTGTACTCGTTACAGAAAATATTCGTTCGTATTTTAAACAATTATTTTTGATGACCTTGCAACCTAACCTAGGAAGTATCCGTTACTTTATTAATTTCCCTGTATATTTTAGGTGATGATTTATTTACGTGATATTTCCTTTTATCCCTTAATCTGACGCGAAAAGAGGGGTGTTATAAGTTTGAAGGGGGTGTGTATGACTGTCTGTCTGGCTGTGGTACCATGACCTCCCAAACGGATGAAGCGATTTTGATTTAAGTAGTTTTTTTTAAAGTAACTTGATCAAGTGTTCTAAAATAATTTGTAGATTTTTTATAACGGGGGTTCTTTATATGATTATTTAATAAGAAAATTTGAAAAAACAACCGAAACGGATGGGATTCGATCCCACGATCTTCGACGTACTGTTTTTTAATTTTAATTTATGGTTATCTTTGTGTCTCGTTTCTTGTTTGTGCTGCTGGAACAGTTACCTAATTGTTTTTTTTTTATAGTTTGTGATGAAAAAACGTTATACGAGTTTGAAACTAAATTATTGTTTACAGGCGACCATCGGCATCGACTTTCTGTCGAAGACTATGTACTTAGAAGACCGCACGGTGCGACTGCAACTTTGGGATACTGCTGGACAAGAGCGGTTCCGTTCTCTTATACCTTCATACATCAGGGACTCCACTGTCGCCGTCGTGGTTTACGATATTACCAGTAAGTATTCAGTACCTACATGTATTCTACATAATTTGCCACATTCAATAAGGCTGTGGGTAAGTGCTCGATAAACCAAATAAAAAGTCTGTGTACTATTGCGGACACGAACGGTGTACCTCTTTATTATCAAAATGCTTTGAACGATGCTACGTGCGTAGAGGCGGGACTAGCGCTATGTTCGGACGCCGCCGCGCCGCACGGTAGACTGAATTTAACTTTTCATAGAACTACGATATCAAAAAATCGACTATTTTTTTTAATATTTTTTAAATGTAGATTTGTTCTACTAGTCCACACAAGTATTTAATGGTATGGGGTTCATTTATTTAGAATCATATTTTAAAAGTTATGAGAGATTTTAATTTTTTTTGTATGAAAAAATATTTTTAAATGAAATAATTCAAAAAGCTCCCATAATCTCCAAATATGATTTACGGTGTCACTAAATAGGTTAAATCTTCTTTCCGTACACCTAGTTCGGTAGCCCCGAAAATTCCCGAAACCGCGTCATTTTGGACCTCAAAGTTTTTAAAATTATGAAATTTGTTTCTTCTATGGAGGTTAAGAACCACAGTGCATAAGGTATTTATTGTAGTCAGTATTAAAATTAATCAAGTGCGCAACTAGTTACTAACAGTTTTTTTAACCGGCTTCTCAAAAAGGAGGAGGTTCTCAATTCGGCCGGTATATTTTTTTTACATCGATTACGCCGCGGTTAATAGACCGATTCACGTGATTCTTTTTTTGTTCGACGCGAAATAGCTGCCAGTTTGTCCCATAGAAATATTGTCGTGATCTGATCATGGACTTACGAGATATGGAACGGAACTCCTCGTAGGATAATAGCAGAATGTCGTAACAAGTCATATTGCTTTGTTTATACGTGCACTCGATGGCTGACGAGTAAAGAGGAAGAGAGGGGATACGTGGTAACCCCCCCCCATCCTCCTATAATCATCCAAGTTAAAAAAATTCGTGTGAGGTATCGTTTGAATGGGCTTTTCATAAGGATTTCAAATATTAGCCTCACAAAAGTCTGGGAGGGGGATTAATTTTAGGCACCACTAAAAATCGTGAAAAAGAAATTTTTAATTAAAAATAAAACCGACTTCAAAAGGAACTAAAAAGCTTTAAATAACTTTAAAACGTTTTGGAGTCGGTTCCAAGTCAAGTTCTAGCCACTTTAACCTTCTCATTAAGAACTTGATTTGGAACCGACTCCAAAACGTTATTGCTGAAATTTTAAATTATCTGCTAAAAAATCCAGAACAAGTAAAACGAGTAAAGGACTTCATTTCTGTTCCGAAAAAAAATCTTATGTCTTCTGAAAAACCCTTAGGTAATTTGTTATCTTTAAAAATGACTAAATGGCAATATAATGCTATGAGAAAATCGATTCATGACGAAGGCGTAGTTTTATTGCCCTCTTATTATTCTATTCAGAAGGCAAAAAATGAATGTTATCCATCAAAAAACGACATAGAAATGACAGATGCTTCTGCGCAAATACAATTACAGTCTCTTTTAGACAAAACGACATCAGAAAGACTTTTAAAATTCGTTGAAATGCAAGACGATCAAAATAATTGGAATTAATTAGCAAATGGGGTTTCGATGGGGCTTTAAGTCAGTCTAATTATAAGCAAAAAAGTGAGACCAATGTTGATGATAGCAGTATATTTATGGGAAGCCTAGTTCCTTTAAAACTAACGTGTGGAGAACAAGTTTTGTGGGAGAACGAAACACCTAATTCCACTTATTTTTGTCGTCCCCTATTTTTTAAATTTGTTAAAGAGACGGAATTAAGAATCAGAAGTGAAAAGGAAAGGATAGACTCCGAAATTAATTGTTTGGATAAGACTAAAGTTAGTAAAGACGGAAAACTGTCTGAAGAAGCCGCTGAATCTAGAAATAAAGATTTCAGGAGGTACGGAGAACACCACTCAAGGAAATTTTCTAGAAAAGCAACAAATGAGGATATATTAAATAATTTTATTGTTATATCTGATCCATATATTTCTACAATTACAATTAGACCGAGATTTGTTAGGAAACATAACATTATATTCAATGAGACAAAATCCTTACTGTTTACTTCTGAACGAGATAAAGAATTAGACGAAGAATGAATGAAATAATTAATTGGAATGTTTATTTATACGTTGTTCGAATGTTTTAGCCATTTGGGTCAAATTTTCCGGTATATTTTGAAATAATTTTATATCAATTTTATTGTACTTACTATTGCTAGTCATTATATTGTTATTGCCATTGGATTAGGACTCTTGGGGACACCACAAAAAAAAACGCACTTGGTTCTTAACCTCTAGAGTAGTGTGGAATAGAGAACATACACATTACGTATAATATTATGTATAAGAAAACCGAAATCTTAATTATTTCTAAGCACATTATAAGAATTAATTAACTATCTCATATTGTATCTTTATTACCGTGTAACTTTTAAAATATTAGGTTTTCGCGTCTATTCCCATAATAAAAAACGATTGTAGGGAGAAAAGCAACACCTTTCTGCAATTATTTCTCCCTAATTCCAAAAAACGATTTTTCAGCCTACTGTGCGCCGGGTGCAAGCGATTCTAACCTTAAGAGTGGTGCACCGGCTTTGTCCACGTAGGTACACCATCGGGGTCATTATAGTGACCCCGAAAAAATCTGCATTGAGTCTGCGGTCTGGTACGACAAAGTGGGAACGGTAGAGTTAATAGAGTACCTATGCATCAATATTATATCATGTAAATGTAATGTACAAAAATGTATGAGGGAGAAAAAAGGTATTGTAGTATTACAACATTGTTTAAATCAGTCTGATCATTAGTACATTACGGGATCGCACTATCGGTGTGCTTACGTCACGAAGCAAATACAAAGGCTTAGGTTCAATCATTTATTAAGTTCTACTCTTCTGTATACACACACTGAACTTACACTAGTCCAGATATAATCCTCGTTTCATACCTAAGACTTCAATAACTCACAATTTATTACCTAAACCGTATCTTTTAAACCTTCCAATTCGCAGGATGCCGGCGACGCGTACAATTTCCTTTTGTGTCTCATTCTGAGCGTTTGACAGGTATAATCAATACAATCTCACATACAAACTTTTAAATAAGAATAATAAATTCTGGGCACAATTCTTGGAAAAGTTAAAAGTATATAAAATATTTGTGTCCAACTGTGTAAGGCGAGTTGAATCCCTAGGTAACGATATCTTAAACCTCCGGGCGTCCTTCGCATCTGGATAAAAAATATCTAATTCCATTATGTTTTATAGATGTTACACTAAGTTTTATGTGTTGCCATGTGGTCTCGAATGGAATCTTCTTCATGCATTTCAACAATTCATATTTATCCTAGGGTGTCCTTTTTCTCGTGTCTTTGTCACAGACACCATGTCGTATTCCATTATTTACTTTATAGTGTTTCTGGTATCATGATTATTTATAACAAGCTTTATTGAACTGTATTGTTTGGTAAAATCTATCAATTTAGTTTGATTTAAGCAGCTACACCGATCAGTTTTCAAGTAACATCTTTACTGCAGATCAGCACCCTCACTCAGCTGCTGAAAGCCAGCACGTGAAATATCTGTTATTTCGAACTATTCATTGAAACCTTTAAATACTATTGCATCCGTGGCCTACGCCTTGAAATTTGCTCCAGTTGTATTGATCGATTCTGTCCTTCGTTCAACAAGCAAGTCCGTCAAACTCAAGACTAATCAATAAGACCTAATATAATAAATGATATTTTTTAGAGAACTATTTTTAAAATCGAGTTGACTTTGAATCAACTAACTGAATGTGATAACGATATTGATATTAACTTGGACGGTTGCGCAAGCATGAAAATCGGGGCAACCACTTGGCATCTTTCGAAGCGGTCACGCAAGAAGCGTAGGTGAAACTAATATCTTATAGCGTGAGATACAATAATTCATCAATACCGTATCATTTGACATTGACATTCAGCATACATTTCAAACCACAATATCTTGATTTCCAGTGGGTATTGCGTCCTTTGACTTATATAGAGGTTTTTACATTGTATTTCATAAAAGTTTTGAGCAATCGAGAAATGAAAAGACGATATTACAGCGGTGTTGCACGTAGCGTTGTTCTGAAAGGCTGTAAGTGGGCCATTGGCCCGTCGGTCATCGCGCCTGATGTTACAATTTATGTGCTCGTATATCAGGTTTACTGTCGTAGGCTAAGCCTATTTCCACCATTTTATTAGTTGAAGACATAGGTCATTTTGCCTTGTAGTAATTGTTTTTTTCATTCTTTTATCTCAGTCGTAAAGTTCTAGTAGATTATTATTTTCGGAGTACCTAATCCTTATTTTACAATATTAATTCATAATCTAAGCTTATGTTTGTAGGTTCAAGGAATTCTAATTGAGATTTTATAGCGGCCACATAACGATTTGAAATCTTTAATTAAATCAATGTTCGCGGGATGTTTGTAAGCAAATACAGACTTTATACTGTGGGGTGAAGGTTAATATTTGGTAAGAGGGTTGGGTGTTGTCAGTAACAAATATTTGCTCCATGTTACCCACGCTGAACCTTGGCCCAGGCCATTTATGTCTACATGATATATGTGAGCCGCATCTCAAGCTTTTCTCCGATACCATATTGAAAGGTTTTTATTCTGTCTACATTTTTCACTTTTTAAGAGTACCTACAAAGCCTGATATCCTGTACCTAGTAACTATACCGAGGCTCTGCTACATTTTATTTCAAAATAAGTATTGCTTTATTATAATTATTTTGAAACTAAATTGTAACAGTTAACCAAATATTTGTTTGTGGCAATTGACTTTTATTTATATCGAATTATAGACTAATCTTTATCCTAAACCTTAACCTTTTGTGATCAAAAGCAAGCTAATAAGAATTGATTTTGACATGAATTTAGTTCGTTAATCATTCCTATCATTCTCCTTGAACCAAACCACCTGCTGGTGAGTGATTGCCGCCTCTCGTAAGCACCCGCAACACCAGAGGCATTGCAAGCGCATTGCTGGCCTTTGAGAAAAGAGTAGGTAGGATTTCTTCAAGGTCCCCAAAACGTATTAGTGTAATAATTGTTACTAATACACTACAACAGGATAATTAGATTTCTAATACAGTTTAAATAACTACTTATATCCCTCTGACTGTTACATCAATGAAGACATGTGATATCACAAATTTTCATACACATATTATGTAGGTATACAATCAAGGTTATAGTTACCTCTATTTTCCGGTCAAACGTATAAATATTAATAACGGATTCCTTATTGTTTTATGATATGCTTGAGACAAGGCCGTACCTTAAAACATTGTTGAATTATCTTCACATATCGCTAGTAATCATTCTACCTTAAAGTACTTAAAAATAGGTAAATTCGATGCAAACTTGACCGACTTTTGTGTAGCATTTGCATGAACTAAAGTCTATAAACACATTATTTCAAAGATTTTATGAGTTTGTCCGTCTGTAGATAAGGCGATAAAGTTTCTAATTGCTCGTAAAGCTACTGGTTGAAGCGATAAAGAATAAGAAATGAGCAAATGACGTCTTACGCACTTTCTGTGTGTGTATCTGTGAATAAGTGAACCGTGAGGTCAGGCCGTGGGACAAGTTCAAGGAACACCGACTATAGGTAATATGTATTTGAAATGTAAACCGGAACACATGCTATATTCTAGATTAATTTCTCGCGTTAACGTTATAGACGAATGATGGCTTCTAGTGACGTCATCTTACTCGTTAGTCGTAGATACACCATACAAGTTTGCGAATGAAGTTTATTTATTTATTTAATTTAATTCTGCTTTCATATACACCTCATTTATCAGCATGCATTACAATTTATGACATATGGAGCACATGAACCCCCTAGGGGCACTGCAGAGGAACAGGATACCTAACCTAACATTAATTTTCATGACACGTAATTTTTAGGATAGGTAAAGTTATCCTTTCTATTTTCAAAGATAAATTAGACAAATTTATTATCCCTGTCGAAAACTTCTACTGTGAAACCGTTGCTCATGTTTTCATCCCATGGTGTAATTTTGATTTTAATAAAATCTTATATTTTACCGCAGCAGAGACGGGTTTAAGTCTCTTTAAAAAAATGCCATAAAATCGATTCAGTTTTTGTGCGATTCCTAAACTAACAGACAGATCAACAGACATCATTTGCTTTCATAATAACGTTTTCTCGGAAGCTCTTCTAACCTATTTTCTCGGTAAAAATCCTAAATCTTTCGTCGGTTAGTGGCTAAGTACTGTTGTGAATTTCAGGCGCCAAGAAGTGATAAACAGAGACAGATTAATATTAATTTTAATAGCGCCATGTCCTGGACTTAATGTTCTGAAATCGCCAACACGCAGTGAGCTAGCGTGGTGATGAATGATCAATCCTTAGAGTATTTATATAGAACAATCCTTCTTTATTTGAGAAGAGGCCTTCGCCCTGCAGTGGGACAGTTACAGGCTCAGGTTTCTTAGAATTGAGTCCAGTTTTTCCCCCTATTTCTGACAGTTGGGTTTGTAACTTGTACTTACATAAGAATGGTCGAAAGTGATTTATTAACACATCTGACAGTTGGCTGTTAAGAATGGCCGTAAGTGTGCCAGGTTGGTGACGTAATAGGTCGTTGACATTAGAGTGGTGACATTAGTGTTAAACATGACTGCGTAAAACATAACGCTACCTTAATTGGCCTAACTCACTGCATACAACTATATGCTGTGATATTTCTTAAATCTTATAGAGCTATTGTAATCTCGTGAGGCGTCAAAGGAGTAGATCATTTCTGGTCACAATGACTTAAGGGTTGTTAAAGACCCTTTCTTACGGCAAGACCCGTAAACGTAAATACCTATAAAAAAATTGATTTCGATTAAAGAAGATTGGAAATGGAAATCGATGTAAGTATGGAATTTCTGGGGGAGGCCTATGCCCAGCAGTGGCAGTCTTCCGGCTGAAATGATGGTGAAATGATGGTGATGGTGATGATGATGAAAGAAGATTGAAAATTATAGCGTTATGCTTTTCCCAATTTTTTTTCTAACACTAGGCTGAAATTAATTTACTTGGATTAAATTATAGCTTTAAAAAAATTTTCGTAATACTTTTCCCAGATTTTTATAGGTATGCTAGCGATAACTGTAAGATTTTTATTATTATCCCATTAAGCTCCAAAAGATACAAAAGTTCAAAATAACCGTGCGAATGTCTCATCAAGTCCCATCTACCTACCTACAGAAATGGCGTGCTTTTATTTAGAAACCGGTTTTCTATGAATAACCTATGAATTCTTAACTTTAGAAGTTTATTTTGTGTTGTAAAGTGGCAAAATACGGTTTTACATTTAATGAATAGTAAGTTGTCGTCTTATGATGAGTCATTGTCAAAATGTCAACAGACACTATAAAGATATTAATGCCGTATGAATAACTGAATAAGTATCTTCTTTTCTTAACTTTAAAACTAGAACATTGGCTTTGTGAAAAAAGTTAGCGATGCGTTCATTAAACCCGGATTTTATTTAGAATTTTTTTTTACAAGTCTCTTGTTTTACGACAAAATATTAAAGTTTTTATAAATTAAACAATGATTTTTGATTTTGTACCTACATTTTGTCAAGCAAGTATAAAATTTCCAAGCCTATATACCGGGTACTGCTTCTGACTCTGTGCTGTTAATAAGATGCATTCAGATGGAGACCAGGATCCTCTCGTTCACATTTATCGTCATATTTATTTGTAGATGATATTCAAAAGATAATTTTACCTTACAGATGCAAACTCATTCCACCAGACATCGAAATGGATCGACGATGTGCGCACGGAACGCGGCTCCGATGTGATCATCATGTTGGTTGGCAACAAGACCGACTTGTCGGACAAGCGGCAGGTGTCTACCGAGGACGGCGATCGCAAGGCTAAGGAGCTTAACGTCATGTTCATTGAGACTAGCGCTAAAGCAGGATACAATGTTAAACAGGTAATTATGAAAATATTTAATAAGAAACTCGCAAAAACAACTGACTCGGGCAGGAATTGATCCCGCGATTTTTGGTGTGCCGTGCCATCACCAACTAAGCCAACGAGTTGCTTCAGTTGAAATTACTAATTTCTTTCTTAACGCCATATAGGCGTGTGGTGATATCTATCGGAGTACTTGACGCACTACCGATCTCATACTCCAAACTTTTCAGTTTAGAAGGCATAGAAACGATATCACCAATTATTATTGATTAACCTATTTAAGGCCCTGAGCGCTTTAGGATAATAGGGCTATGACTATGATTAAATGATATATGATAGAGGCCTTTTTATTATTAACGTACATGCAAAAGGAGTTTGTAATTATCGTTTGATTTTCGGAAAATAATATATTTTATGGGTAATAATTGCTTATCGGTTGGTGATCTGGCAGCTGTGTCCCATAGATCTCGGGGGCGCTTGCCCACAGTGCCCAATGGAAAACAAAGGGTCTGCATGTAAGTTGGGCCTTCCGTTCTGTTGTTTTTTCCGTGTTGCGTGCTCAATGTGTGAATGACAGGTATTTGTTTATCTGTAAATGATACTGTACTCACAGGGAAATCACCTAGTGCGGGGCTACAAAAACAAATAACATATTCTTAATCAAAGAAGTCTTAAGAGTTGTGTTGGAGACCAACTTTAAGCTATTTTTGCTCTTACATATCATAAGCATCGGATACGCAAGCTGCTTCATGATTCCTTTAAAAGTGGACAAGACGTCTTCGGTCACCGGTGGTGCCTCTTGCAACACCAGGGGTGTCACTAACGCTTTATAGATCCTGTTCGGGATTATAGAAGGGAAGCCTACGATTATTGTATTAATCGTATGAAACAACCCTAAGAATACCTACTGTTTCACGCCGATGTTCTGAGAGGATAGTGGAATGGTTGGATAGCCTCTAG
This sequence comes from Protodeltote pygarga, assembly GCA_936450705.2. Classification (NCBI taxonomy): domain Eukaryota; kingdom Metazoa; phylum Arthropoda; class Insecta; order Lepidoptera; family Noctuidae; genus Protodeltote; species Protodeltote pygarga. Next base: position 2,909,434 of record OW388249.2, on the reverse strand, counting down.
ACAGACAATGCTATTAATAAGGGCTGTCCAAACTAACTTTTGCTTGTACTGTAGTAAGTTAGAATAGATTCTGTATATCGCTTTATTTATGAAGTTCACGGAAGGCATTGAGGCCTTAAAAAAGAGATTATCGTGCAAATTACATTGACATGATTTATCTCTGCTAAACTACAGCTGAACTTATATTTGCTAATCTAATAGTCACCTGTCTCTACTAGGAGTGTTTGCCAGACGAGTGCTTAGATACGTGTTTTCACCAACTTCCAAAAAGGAGGTTATCAGTTAAAAGTAAAATTACCTAACTTGCCAAAAAACTTCCTTTTTGGAAGTGGGTTAAAATAACATTTTTCAGTCTGTATTCATTATTTTACTTTGTACATTACACTGATGTTTTTTTACATTATATTCCAGTTGTTCCGACGAGTAGCGGCCGCGCTTCCTGGAATGGACTCCGCCGAGAACAAGCCTCCGGAAGACAGTATCCTTTTCCTAATACAACATACAAACCCAAACAAATTACTACATAATATATACAGTTTAGCTTTGAAGAAATGGCAGATCAGCTCACATATACATAATGTCGTATAGTCGCCGCAAAATGTATGACCGTTCTTAACGTTAGGCGAGTGGCGTGTGCTGAAGTGTTAAACGCTGCAACTTCAGAGTACTTCGCCTATATATTATAGGCTAATTGGAAACTGATTGAGACAACGAGAACACTGAATGCATATGTGTCTGATCTATTCCTTTCTTTGGAGCTAAATACTGGTAACACTTTAGCTGCAGAAAATTTGCCTATAACACATTTGCCTAATACATCCCACCCACTTACATTATAATATAGATTCTGACCATAACTTAACAAATTAATAATTTATTGTTGGTAAAATGAATAATTAACCAGCTTAATATTAAGGCAGGCGAAATCCCAGCAGCCCCCCATATATAGTACGCCAATGAGGACTTATTTATAGTTACCTAAATCCCAGCGGCAAAGGTTCTGCAGCCTACATGCGGGTCGGACCACGCTACATAAAACTCATTCCATACTGCTTAGTTGGACAGCATGCATTGGTGGTGTGTTGCATGTTTACGGGAAGTTAAGCTGTGATATAAGACGGGAGATTGGTGCGGTCCGTCCCGATAAATACTGGTCAGTTGGTTTAACTTGATACCTCAGGTTTTCATGTGTTGTGTCTTTCTGTTCTTTCATTGAACAATTGTTTTAGGTATGCGCACACATATCAGTCACGACACCGTCAAGTCGTAAGACATTGAAACGAACCCTCCACACATCTTTCACATCACGACCATCTATTCACATATAGGGGTCATGATGTGACTGTTCGGCGATTTCACGGTGTTATGACTGATAATGTGCATGAACCTTTAGCTCGAAATTAATGAGAACTGAAGCTTAAAAAATAATGTTCCTTGTACTGTTGGTGGACACCGACTATATTCACCCATTAAACTTTGGTTGCAAACCACTCGAACTAACAGTTTTGATGAGATGCTATATATCCATCTTTGTCCTTTTCTGAGAGTAGAAATGAGACAGATATAATAAGTAGGTATTACTAAACTGTTAGTGTGCTTACATATCTGATTTTACTCCTCGTGAAGAACAGAGACGGGTCTATTACGTCTCTCTAAAACTAAATATTCGCATTGCTTGAAAACTCGTACCTCGTGTCCACTGCCAGTACATAACACGATAGTAACGTCGCCATTGAAGCGCTGTATAGTGAGGTACCAAGTTAACTAAACTGTTTAAATGTGATCTAATTATATTTCGGAAAATATATTCCCGATATTATAGAAAGAGCTCTTTGGAACCATTGTCACCCAGGTGCTTCTTTTTAAAGAATGTCTGTGTTGTGACTGATTATTATAAAAATAAATCTCAATTATTCACGTTAAGCAATTGTTATCATTATACTTTTTATTGCATATGTTGTATGTATAGAATTTTACCAGATAAACTGAGCTCTCTCTATAGACTGTAGCATAAAACGCGTCTATATTCGACCACTAATGAAGAACTAATGTTTTTTTAACTCACTCAAGGCTCCACGCTCGTTCATACACGCACGTATATATGACGTATTTAAGTATATATTTAGTGTGTACATGTTCGATATATTTGCTAGAATAATTATGTTTTTGTTCGGACGACGGCAGGATATTGGCGGATTATTTAAACAAAATTAATTGTTTTATTATGTGGAATCGGCTGCGATTTGATCAAATGGTAACTCAAGTCTTATTCTGGAAAGTTTAGATTTATAAATTCGTTCATGAATAAAAAATATATTTGATTCAATTTTTAAAGATTAGAATAGGGTATACAAAAATACTCAATGATATAATATTTGCAACTTATAATAAAATATGTTTGTTATTGGTTACGTTGTTAAAAATAAGCAAGAAAATTTGCATAATCAAAAGTTTGCTAATTATTTACTTGTTAGTTCGTTATATTATAACGTAACTATTTATTTGCGAAAACTATCTATTCGTAGCTGATTTCACACACATAAATTGACGTTTCACAAGTGACGTGCTCCGGACAATACGGTGGTGGTTATAACAGTCTAACGTCTGTGTTGTAAGTAAACTTAACGTTACTAATATTATCTGTGTCTATTTATCATACTATCATCTTGTCTATACCATCGCTCGCGCCACAGATTATATACTAAATACTTGACTTTTACATAGATCGCATCCAGTGCAATTTAAATTATCGATCGTGTTGATCGCCTCACTGGTGAGCCTTATGTCATTCAAAGAGATAACAGTCTGTCCAGAAATACAGTTATAAGACTGCTGTTTAAAAAAAAAACAATTTGTCATGTATGTGCGTTTCCAATCAAATAAATGTACAGTCAATTCGTCAAGTATTTATCGTGTAGATAAACTATGGCATGATCCATTTACACACATTATTATCAAAAACATACAATTTAAATTCAAAATGTATTTGAAGTTTGTGTATTGGTATTGGATATTATATGTCGTTATTTGTACTAAATAACATCGCTTTATACCCATGCTTATTAGTATAATCTAACACTGTACAGTTAGCAGCTAAATAATAATATATTACTTATTTTTTTATATTTTATATTTGTGATTATAGTAACAGTTTATTAAAGCTTCTTGAACAAGCTCGATTAAGCAATAAATGATTTCGACTGCCTGTGGATTTTGTGTTGATGTTTTATTAGAAAAAAATATATATTAAAATGTTTTGTTACTGACTGTACATATTTATATCTATGACAATAATTAAGGTCTGCTTACACTTAATTTTTATGAGTTGCTATTTTTATTATTATTTGCGCTTCCTAGTTTACCTTCATGATAAAAAACATTAGTTTTATTACTTAGAAACTGCATGTCGATGGAAATGCATGTTCCGGGCGGAAAGGTGATATTACATCACGATTTGAGAGTTTATGTATACTTGATTTTTATCAATTTTAGTCGAGTACTTTGTTTAAAACCTGTATTCATTTGATACAGGGACTTAAGTCCACATGATACCAAAATTTTGACTTGTACAAGTTTTCCTGAGCGCTAAAATGAGTAAATTGGTCCATTAATTAAGTATACAACTTATACTATCACATTGACATTGTTTCTAAGTGAAACAACTTACTTTTGGCGCTGCCACTTCTTATATTCTTTATAACTCTGTGTTTCGTTCTAACCCGTTGTTTTGACTGTAATAGTAGCTTCAAGAAATACCAATTTAGTAGCTAATTACTTATTAATTACTTACTGCAATACCGGCGTTGGGGGGGGGGGGAGGATGGGACGGCTTCTGGGCCACTGACTTGCTGTGTCCTCTCCCCAATTCAGTGGTAAAATGTCCTAAATTCTGAAAAATAAGCACACATTTTGTAGCCACTATTGATATTACGTCAAAACACGGATTTCTAGAATGATATTTAGCATCTGGTGTTGGTAAACTCAGTAGTATGAGATCGAAAGTCAACAATAATGTTACCTAAATTAATGATCTGGATTGATATTTAGTATATAAAAAAAAAACTTTTAATAACTGTTTTAATGTCGAGAAAGAAAAAGCTACGCTCTGCTACAATTGGAATGTTGACCATTTTAAAAAAAAACTTTAAATCTTCCCAAAAAAAAAATTACGTATTCCCAAAAATTATAAAGTTAGTGAAATTATTTAATAAGAAACTCGCAAAAAACTGACTCGGGTGGGACTTGAACCCGCGATCCCTGGCGTGTCGTGCCATCCCTTTACCAACTAAGCTACCGAGTCCTACCCGCTTCAGTTGAATCTATGAATCTCTTTCTTAAGGCATTAAGGCGTAATAGAATAATACAATATACAAAGTTAATGTTTGAAAAGAGAATTAGTAGAGAGTGAAAGAAGTCTGTGATGAAGCGAAGAAATATTATAATCATCCTTATTAGGTTCTTGAATCTTGATAAGACTAAAAAGAACTTTATTACTAAAATCATAAAGTGCCAAATTGTCCGTCTGCTCGAAGCAGCGGGAATGACTGCTTGCAAAGACTTGGTACTTAATGAATTTAATAATAGTGATAGAAGATCATTTTCTGTACTACTGCTAACTGCATCTCTCGGTGTGTGTTGACCCTCAGGGTTTAAACATTTTTATTATTTTTTATTATACAAAGACGCTTCCAGAAACACATAACGTCATTAGCAAGTAAGATCGAAGTAATTCTATCGATACTAATCAGTGTCTTAAAATAGAGATACATTTTAAGAAAATTAAAAAAGATTTGGACGCGAGCGGGACTTCCTCGACACTTACCGTACAATTTATATAAGTACAATTTCACAATGAACAATCCAAACGGAACTAATATCTGTCTATAACACAAATATTTGTCCCGTGCGAGAATCAAACCCGTCAGACATTTGTCGTCGAGAATTATAGTTTTGATTTGGGTCTAAAAGTTAATATTAATCCAGAACGCATGCTACCAATTATTTCCATAGCAGATATAACTTTATCTCTATTCACCACCGATATTATACCCCTGATTTACCAACAACTTTGCTTATCCTATATTTATAATCTGTATCGTATTCGTAGTACCATTTTATTTTCCTTAATATGATTGTACAGTGCACGAGGTGATTCTGAGGCAAGCGCCCGGAGACAACAAGGAACCCGACAGTGGGTGTGCGTGCTAGTGCCCGACTCGCCGGACCGGTCGGACAACCTACTGCACGCTGTCGTCCGACTAGCCTACCTACCGACAGATTGCGGCGGATATTCTCACATCACTTACTTTGTTAACGCCAGACTGTTTCCGCCATGGCAATTTGCGTCACTTGATAATCAAATTCAACTAAACGTGACTAAATTCGGTGTATAATAAAAATATATAACACCAGCTTTCCTCTATAGTCTGGTTTACACAATTGTTAAATAATGCGCCGGAAGGAGATAGAGATATACGCCGCAATCAACAATTTAGTAGTCAGCAAGCGACGACGGAGTGTTCGAACCGATCTGATACGTGCTATCGTGCTTTTGTGTGTTTGTCTACAGTGATATTAGATTTTAATGTACATTCAACTAGATTTGAAATTATAAAAAATAAGGCATAATATTTATGTGTGACTCCTTCTGTTTTATATAGACCTGCGTTCTTGACTCAATTGGATAATGCCATATATAAGTAAGAGGGGGTTGGTCCGCAGTATCGTGTTGACACTTCAAATTAGTGAGATAACGGTTGTAGCAACGCTTGTGCATTGACGCTGGTTAGTGCCATATTTAACGTTAACTTGGCGTTAGTGAGGTGACAGCCCGCTCTTAATAAGAATTGTCACAACTTAGCTATCGGGACAAACCTATCGTTCTACATGAGCGCCTTAAGTAAATAAACTATCCGAGAGAGAGAAGTAGGAAAGTATACATATTAATAGTTCAAGCAGCAAAAACGAGACAGTGAACAAACGCGCTTCAGTGCACAAATAAACAGATCTCTTTCAAATACGACCTTTAAAGTACCAAAACATGATAAAACACACAACTGCAATTTGATCTTATGCTAATGTATTTAAAGATAATATCCCGTTACGTAGTTTCGTATCATATAGAACTATGGGTGAGTCTCGTGCTAATAAGGATTGGAGGTCTATTAGAACAGCGATGTGCTATTTTGACTACGCATTTACACAAAAGCACTATGTATTAGCCGCACTAGGAAAATGAGTGATTATGTGGGAATTGGTTTCATTTCGCTCTGCGCTTCATGTTTAGAATAAATAGTTTGTGAAACGCCAATATTATGCTGGTGACTTATAGTGTGACAGGTACAGATGACAAAACTGATAAGTGTACAGGCAACTTCTACTTTATATTATTAATAAAAATTAAAATGAAATTATGCATCTCATCTATGACATTCTCACACATAACATTTTATTAACATCTGGGAAATATAAAACAATTTGATTAATTAAATCTATTGCTATCAAAAATATTTGCGAGTTGCTTGCATAAAGTGCACTTAACTAATTTGCCGTGTGTACTCAAAGCGTTTTACAAAAAAAAAAACTATTATGAAGCTTTGTTATTTAACGTGATTTATCTCGACACAGTATATGAAACTCAAATTCCCTCATTGTTTTATCCCCTTGATAATATATGAATATATTCTAAGCAAGTTTTTATAATTAAGTTCGTATGAGACTGATACTGCAAGCCCTGTATTGTCACCGGTTTGAAGCTTATGAATTATTTGGGTTAGCGGGACATCTCGTACGAAACTGAACTGACAAAAATATTGTTATTGTGAGAGAATTAAAGTGTTTATAACAATGGATAATTTAGGCGTTTGTTATCGTAACGTTAAATATTGGCAAGAACTTTTATTTCGGGATATCTTCTTATATATCGGGACACAATTTTTATAATTTATCACACACTAGCGACCCGCCACGGCTTCGCACGGGTGCAATATACATATAAACCTTCCTCTTGAATCACTCTATCTATTAAAAAAACCGCATAAAAATCCGTTGCGTAGTTTTAAAGATCTAAGCATACATAGGGACAGACAGACGCGGGAAGCGACTTTGTTCTATACTATGTAGTGATTTATTTAAAATATTTATTATGTATCGATTTCAATGAGACTTGATAATTATATTGTCTAATTAGTCCCATATATATAAACGAATGCTTGTTTGTCTGATTTCATCTAATTACAATAAAACTTTGAGGTGTTGAAACGCGCGCGCAGATTATAATATTATTGGTATTGTTGTAAAGAATTGTACTGTTATTTTTAACGTTACGATAACGCATGACCATTTAATTTTACTATATAAGAGTTTCTTTGTATTTGTACATAGCATGCGGTCGCGAGACTCCGCTACACGATATCTTTAATCAGGGTTCCTATTATATCAATCGTGAATAAAAACTAAATAATGTTTTTATTCCAATTTATCGACATCGATGAACTATGATTAAAAATCGTTTGTCGTCTTCGGTGTCGATAGATAACCGTATTATAAGAGAATAAGGAGCCTCGCGGTCTCTGTACATTAGTATTATTTATTTACTTAGTGCTTAAGTGCATAAACTTATGATTCTTAAATCTAAATCGATTTTAGCGAGATTTTCACAGCTAGCTTTCAGATGTCTATCGATATCGATAGTCTATAGATGAATTTGTATAACACAATTATTAACACTATTTTATAAATGTATCATTCCAATGTGCTTTGTTAATGATATAATCAATAAATAAATATTAGCAATATACATAATTTTAGTAATGTTTGGCCTCATAAAGGATATTTAATAACTGTAACGCTTATTTATAATATTATTATAAATACTTTTTATAATTTATTTTAGGTGCAATATTTTTGTACTAATTTATTGTTGCAGCTGTTATAGATTAAATGATTACAACTGCAATATTTAATGATCGAGTATGTTTACATTTTTTTTTAAACTCCGCCTGTTTAGAGTTGCAGGTTTGTTTATGATTCATGAGAACTGCGGCTTCGGCAATTTATTCTGATTTATTTGTGCTAATGCTTAGTGCATTAACCTCGCAAATGTTACAAGCAACAATATTTTACAAACATTATTTACAAAAAAATAGTTTAAAAGTCAAAATAGCTTTGATTTGTCGACCATACTGGTTGCTGCAAATTTAAACCTATCGCGACATACATGTTAAAGAAATCAAGCTATGTACATTTTGTACATATAGCCATTAGCCATCCGCTGCCAACCAGTTTCTTTAAATCGTCAGTCCATCTTGCAGTGCGCGGCCACCGCTCTAATACAAGTCTGCTCTATCGACCTGTCTCTGCAGACATATCTAGCCCACTTCCACTTCAACGTTCTGATTCGACGGATGACTTTATCTCTCTGGCGTATGACTTCGTTGCGAATACTATCTACCAGAGAAGCACCCTCTGGTCCATACCCGGGTTTAAATGTACAGCAACGCGCATGGCCGCCTTTAGCTGTAAAACATACTCACTCTAACATATCTGTAGTAGCGATCACATTGTATAGTCATATAATCACGGATGCACTCCATACTTTAAGTCCATATTGCCTACTTGTAAAAAGTATCTTTTTGAAATTAAAAAATATTGTCAATAGGAAAAAAAAAGAATTATAAAAATCTAAGACGTCTTTGTAAATGGGATACAAAATTTTTTTAAATTAAAAAATAGGTATATATAATTAATAAGTATGATGTTTATTTTTAACTATGTGTAGTAAATATTAAATGTTTGAATTTATAAGTAAGCGATACTCTTAAAATATTGTGTGCAGGCCGTGACAGCTATAAGTATGTCTTGAAACTGTAAATACCAATATCACGCTGGTTTATTTTGAATAAAATATTTAAAACACTATAAACATGTATTTATTTCTTTTAAAAATTTGCTTGAAGATATAATAAATAAGAAACAATAAACAAAAATTATTTAATTCAAAGAAAGTGACAGATATCTATACTAATATTATAAAGAGGTAAAGTTTGTATGTTTGTATGTATGTATGTCAGGGGTAATCTCTGGAACTACTGATCCGATCCTAAAAATTCTTTCACCAATAGAAAGCTACTTTATTCCTGAGTGCTATAGGCTATTTTTTTTTTTTAAAGTTGAGTTTTCAGTAAAAAATAACAATGTTTGTGATTCAACTCAGACAGTTAAAAAACAGGCAGTCTGGCTGCTTATCAACGAGTGTATCAAAATTTAATTTAACGCGGACAAAGTCGCGGGGATCAGCTAGTGTTTTATAATCTCGATAAATATTGTATATGTAATTAAATATACAGACAGTAAGGTTAATGACGACAACCGTACTAGTAAATTGTATCATGGTTGTCAGAATAATGGGTCTACAAAATCTTGGCATTTAAAATGGGAACTACAGTTGTATAGTACTTGTAAATTCGATATCTACTGTTTAACATTATTTAATAAGAAACTCGCAAAAACAACTGACTCGGGCGGGACTTGGACCCGCGATTCCTGGTGTGCTGTCATTTCAAGTCCAGTTCGAAACAGTTGTTTTTGCTAGTTTCTAATTAAATAATATCATTTAATAAGCAATAACATGTGCATAAACATGGAAAAATCATATAAAATATACAAACAGTATATTCTATATACATAACAGTTTAATTAAATCAAAGATTTAGTAGGAAAGAAGTATGGATTAGTTATATAAACCAGCCTGTAACTGTTCCATTGCAGTGCAAAGGCCTCTTCTCATACAGAGAAGGATCGAGCATTAATCACCACGCTAACTCACTGCGTGTTGGTGATTTCAGACTATTAAGTCCAGGTTTCCTCACGATGTTTTCCTTCACCGTTAGTAAGTGGCGTCTTAGATTAACTATGAAAGTACATATTATATTGAATAAGTTACTTGGTACATGCTAAGTTGAACCAACACCCCGTAAGCATAAATAATAGCTTAGTGGTCAATTTATAGCTCTTTGGACACAGTTCGTTCCTTAATTTATCCTACAGGAAAAAGAAAGTATAAGAACCACTTTTCTGAACACAAAGTTCAATTTACTTTTGACCACACACCCACCTGATGGTAAATCGTCTGCGGTAGAGCACACTGAAGGTCTCGACCCACTTCTCCATTCCGTCACCGGACCGCATCATCCCATCACTAGCAAAGAAATATAGTTCATATGAAGTCCTATGAGTTGGTATCCGCTACAGTGATACGTATCAGTACCGGCCGACGCACGCAAATGCAATGCGTCGTGGACGTCCGAGACGTCCGATAGGTGCTCGTAGCACCATTACAAGCCATACAACTCGTGCACAACTGTATTTCGACGGCGGCCAAACTCGTTTAGCTCGAAAATTTTTGTCGGACAGCGCTGTGTGTGACTATAATTACGGTACGAGCTAGGGGGCAGATGCCTTCAACCTTATATCCATATTTCCTACCGATCTGAAGATCTGAACAATTTTAGTGTGTTATGGGTTTTAAGAATGTTGATACGAGCAATTTGGTATGAGTAGGGGGAATAATAATCGAGCAACAATTTGCATAAGGGCAACATTTTGCTCTTATAATAGTTATAGACACATAGATGAGCCTCGTGTTTTCTAAAAGTAATCAGTGTGTATATTGCCGTGAGTGGATGATATCCTTAACTTTGGGCAACAGCGGTGGATCTGCAGACTCAATCGCCGATGGGCTCGGAGCAGGAAGGCAACGAGAGCGGCTGCGTGTGCTGAGCGACCAGCACCACTCACACTCCTGCTGTCCCCGCACCGCTTCAACGCACAAATATTATGTATCGATACATCGGACACACTATCGATACAATACGTCGAAACGAAATATTTTTACGTATGTGTATTTTTTTATTTCAAATTATTTAAAAAAACCGATGAGAGAATTTAATATTTAAAATATGGAACGCGCAACGTTTAGAAATGGAATGTCGTTTTATTATTGTTTGTAATGTCATCTATACCGTACTATTGAAATGCAATTTATTAACTAATTGTGATTATTGAAACTGTCAAGACCTATTTCCGAATTAACTGCATAAGCATTGCATGTATTTGGTCTATGATAGGTGCATAGATGTCTTTAATAGTTTTTATTTGATATATGTCTCTTAAGCCGCCACTACACTCTCAATCGAAGTGTTCAGCAAAGTTCAAATATTAAAGCTTTGCATGTACTTACAGCCTAAAAGTTTTAGAATATATGAAAATAAACTTTAAAATTTTATACCAAGAAAGTAATGTAGACTGCGTCAATAATGTATTATAGTAATTTATTTATTTTATTTATTTATCCTTTATTTCGAGCATCTTGGCTCATAGATACACTTACACATAATTATACAATAATATTATACACTAATACATAACTAACATCATATAAAAATACTATAATAACATACAATATAAAACTTAACTAACATATATTAAAAAATACTATACATAAACAATAAGCTATGTCACACTTAATTCGTGTGTTTCGCTGTGTCGGGTATTCGGCCACGGAACCGCCGGAACACTACTCCTTTCGGCCAAAACTCTTCCTTGGTGAAAGTTGGAAGATGTTCAGTCGGTACTCTCACCACAAAGGAATTGAAGTTCACATTGTGACGAGAGTCCAACTGTTTGACCCTCAGGGTGAATTTGGCCTTTATGCGAATGTACTCTACAATCTCCTCGACCTTTGTAGAGTAATGCAGCCGGGACACGTACAGCAGCGTCTCTGGCACCGCAGGACGCAGCAGATGATTTGGCCCGGTCGGTGCGGTTCCACATTTGTTCTGACAAGCAGGCTTCTTCCTCTTCTTCTTCTCCACCTTGATGAAGCCATCCTCGTCGCATCTATCCTTCTCGGGACAACCCTGTGATGGATCCTTGCGGATTGTTTCACAACTCTGCTTATCCCTTTGTTGTTGTCGCTTTGATTGCGACGCAGCAGGTTTGCTAGTGGCTGCAATTGCAGCGTAGGCACGTTTAGGGGTCGACGTACCTACACGCGTCGATTCCTCCACCGGTGACAAGGCCGGAACGGCGGCGGCGGTGTGACACGATGCATCGTAAGCGATATCGGCGACCGGTGACGCAGTTGCACTCGCCGACGCGAAACTGCTGATCGACGCATTTTGTGCCCCGCGACGCGTGTTCACCTTTGAGGCGTCAGGTGACCTACTTAACGAAACAGCATTGCGCAACAACACTACTTCGGTTCGTAGTTCCTCTACGGTGTTATTTGACACCTCCAGTTTGGACTGCATCTCGGCTAGGCTCGCCTTCAGGGATGTAATATCCTTCAGCAGCCTAGTGACGTCGACATGGTCGAATGTGACGGGAGGCAGTCTATCTAACTCCTTCGCCACGAAATCGGGTATGTCGTCCGGGTCGGTCTTCTTCAACATATCTATGATGTCTTGAAGACTCTTGTCGGTTCCATCCCTCCTGCGGGACGGCATCTGGTCCAACTTGCCCAGTGACTGGAAAAGAAGCAGCTTGCCACTGCTTATCTCCTCTTCTTTAAAATTAGACCGGCAGATCTGCAGAATGCTGACCTCGTCCATATAATGTATGGCATGATTGAGAAATGCCAACAGTTCGTTAGCTATGAGTTGTTTAGCACCCATAACGGCGAAAAACGGGCAGCGGCCAAAGCCGCGCAACACGCGAATTAAATTCGTGCTATGCAGTGGAAACACGACCGTATTCAAGCGCGCATCGAACTGTAATAATATATCGAGTGATCTGACCCGGTCGCAAAAACACGAAGATGGAAGATGTACCTTTTTACACATTAGTTTCCAGCTATTTCAAGTAACTTCGCGAGTAGTGTAGTGGTGCCCTTAATAAATATTTGTGATATGTCTCTCAAAACATTCCTTAAAATGTGGTTTCAATTATGTGCTTTATGTGCCAGTTAGGTATGTTATATATTACTTACTTTTTTTAGAAAACACTGAATAATAGTTCTATAAGCATTTTAGCAATAAATGCAATGTTGCGCGTGTTATAGGCAATGCTTTATAATAATGTATAATATCTACAGTACAGTCAATATAATTTTGCCTCTCACGCCAAGATGCAACAAGTAAGCATGAATGATAGCGAGCGACAGGAACAGCAATGCGCTTCTAGCGCACTCCAAAGGGGCAAGGTTTTATTGACTGTACTTTACTGCCTTATACAAGGTCTTACTATAATAATGCGAAGTATTTAGGAGGTAGTTCTATAGTTGCTAAGACACTTTGTAATTTTTTTTATATTATTAACGTCTAATACATTCTAATAAACCTTTCAAAATAAATTGAAATAATTGTAAAACACAAATTCAGGTGTGATAGATTCTAATATTCCATCACGTTGCTTAGTACGTGTTAGTAGAGTAATTATAAATAAATGAACCAGCCTGTAACTGTCCAACTCATAAAGAGAAGCATTAATCACTACTCTAGCTAGCTAGTGTGCGTGTTGGCAATTTCTGACTATGAAAGTCTAGGATTCTTCACGATGTTTTCCTTCACTGTTAGTGGTGTTTTAGATGAGCTAAGAAAGAACTTACATGCCAGGTTTGAACCCATATCCACAAGCTTGTAAAGCGGGTTTGTGAGCAATGCGCCACCACTACGACAGTAGAAGTATATTAGTTGTTTTTTGGTACAAACATCTTAGCAACCTATAGATTTACTTACTGAAATATTTTGCATTAAATAGCTAAGACCTTATATGTATAGTACGTCTGTCGGTCTGGGACGGTGAAGGTGCTTGCGGTGGAAGACAAGTGTGTTATGTAAAGCAATGTGATGGAGGGCTTCAAGTTTTATTCTCTTAGCCCTGACGCTTTTTGGACTTGGAAGCAGCCCAAATATGATGTAATGGATTTAAGAAAAAATTGTATTGACTGTATATTATTCTTGAAATAATTGACTAATACAACGGAAAGTTACATAAAAATCATAAAATTTGTAATAATACTAACACGATGCTTTTGTAAAATCTACTTGATACATTTTTGTTTCTATAATTTAAATGAAACATAATTAATATTATTATTATAATAACATTTTTGTAATCCTGCATACAATCGAAATCTTAAAATACAGTGTATTCATGAAAACTGCATCAAGTCCAGCGTCTTATTTCTATTGTACATAGATTATTGTATTATTTTATTGATTAAAAATGAATTGTTTAAATATTTTCAGCATCGTATCGATCGAGAGTTGTTGCCTTTCGTACTAAATCTAAATCACGTACAATTTAAAATGATTACTTAATAAAGTGTCGCTGAAAATGTATTACAACATGATAAGATGATGAACAGTGCATAGTGGTGTCGAAATTGAAACAGCAACAACTCAACTTAAACGTCTTATGCCAGAACAACAGGTCATCTGGACTTCTGGAGTATTTTGCAAATTTGCATCTGCTGGGGTGATTAAAAAAAAACTAGTGTTGGTATTCCGATATTTTATTTTAATTCTATCACACTGAACAAGAATCGATGTCTAAAATACGAGTTAATTTGACTAATATTATAATTCAATAATGAAAAATACCTGTTATTCACTCCAGCAGTTGCAATGCATCTAAGATAAATGAAAATACCGTATAATTTAGTATCAGTAGACGATTATGTTGGTGCTTCAAAAGTGACACCAATGCAATCTGCTATAAGATACAATGATCTCTCATTTGATCACTCTCCGTGCCACTGTTCGGTTGAGGGCTTCGATAGTGATGAGTGAAGTCATTTTAAGCTATTGTTTATGGGAAATCGGTTTCTTGGCTGATTGAAGAAATTGCAAGGTCTCAATCCCAATACTATTTTAATAGGATTGGGATTGTATTTAAAAGTAAACTACCACAATGGTTTTTTGATCATGGTTTGTGCTTAAAAGGATATTGGTTATGGCTTATCGCCAGGATTTCCGTTCGTGGCTTGTACCTATTTTATGACGAGTGTATTACCACTTAAATCTGTCTCAGTTCTATGTAGCATAATACCTAAATTCATTGTTATATTTTCTTTTTTTATAAATATGAAAATTGGAGCACGCTATTTATGGCACGACATTCAAATAGGTACGGACTATTGAAATATACAGCACAGTCGCTATATCTTCACTCTGTCAAATGCTTTACAAGGATACGTTTAACTCATAACTGCCTGTGTCCTGAAATACAGTTTATACAAGAACATGCACAGGAGTCGGGGAATTCACAAACAAGTTGAAATTTTTACGTCAAATAAATATTTACTAAATTAAATATACTTTTTCGATGCTTTAAATAAAGTAATTTAAAATAATCGAACTAATGTAACCATATTTCTTGAGTTCTTTAAGAATTAATTGTATGAAAGTCTGTCCTATTTGAATTTTCTGTCATATGCGACCTTAGTGTTAGCTAGTGCACGTTCGCCCCGTTGCACGCGTATAATAAGAGGAATTCATAAAAAAAATGTTAAAACGGTATCTTTGTGAATTACTTTACGTAAACTTGTGGATATTTCAGTATTCTTAGTCTATGTTTTGTCAAAGTAAAAGATCCGTGCAGATGCTTCCTAATTTAAATTAAGGGTAAGTTTTAGGTTCAGTATTGTTGTTATAAGAAAAATCCGAGCTTACCAATTAATGTAGATATTTGGTCAAAAAGTCTGACTCTACAATAAATGTCGGGACTATGAAAGTAAAAGCCAGACTATAAAAAATCTTTAATGGACATTTGCATAGAAAAAAAAGTCCTAAACGAAACTTTTATAATATAGGTATACCGTGTGTGTCGAATCCTGAAGTCATCTTGTAAGATTGATCAAAGTCTGACAGTTCGCACACCATTTACTAGTACCTATATAAAATAAAAAGAAATATATAAAGACCAAGACAGAGATATGTCCTGCTTTATCCCGATGCTTGGCAACTCCATTTATAAATTTAAATAGGGTTGTTGATTATAATTAAAAAAAAATACCTAAATCTTCTCAACGAAATAAAATAAGCAGTATAAACATTCCAAAAGATGACAAAGTTAAAAAAAGGATATGAACATACTTTGTTAGACAGAGACGAGTATTTCGAACAGTTGACGTCATGTGTTCTAATTTTACTTCGGCATTAAGCGACTGATTGATTTTTTTTCATATGTCGTGTTACTTTTAAACCAGTATGGTTTTATCGTAAGTAAATAATTTATCTAAAGTAATAAGAAATCGTTCGGAAAATATTAAAATGGAAGACAAGGTACCTAAAGTAAATTAAGAAGCTTCTGCCAAATCTTTATCATTTGTATGTTAATTACGACTTTATTATTATTTGTATTATTAAAACTAAGAACACGCGAATCGCAATATAATTTAAAATAAGTGACTTATTGTTTTACATAGCTTTACATAAACGAATCTAGAATTGACTGCGAGTTTTATAAGCTCACAAATACTGACTATTGTGACTAAAATATTGCTGTGATTAGCTACATAATAATCCTTAATACCAGTTTGTGCGTGTAGACCCCGGAGTTATTATAAATTTGATAAAAAATATATCTGATCTCAAAACCTTCCTAAAATAGGTATAGTTAACACTCGTTAATGGATTTAATGTCTTAGTTTTACATAATAAATGAATAATATTTTGTGAATCAACAACCACAATTAATTAAATCATAAAATAATATATTTTACTTAAAATTAAATCAAATGCCAAATGAGTAATATGTTTTAGCTCTATTATTTTGTTATCAATACCACTTTGAAATTCTAATTCAACGAAGGGAAAACATATTGTTATTTATATATATATTATAAATAAACGGAATAAAAACTTTTGTGTACATAATTGGCAACACTGAAATTCACTTGAGCAAACATTTGTACCTACTTTGTTTTACGAATTCACAACAGTTTGACGAGTGTTGAGCATATATATATTTTATAATCAGTTTTGTTTTCTTAGTTGTCAACCCTGATGCATGTGACGACACGTTAATGAAGTGAACATAGAGGCGATAAACCACTGATATAATATATTACCTAAAAATTTATCTAATACAGCTCAATTTTATAAACCGTATAGGGTCGATGGGATATTTGCCTGATATTTATAAATGTTGCTGATTATTATCCCAACATTTCGATATATTTTGGAAAAGACTGGCATTTTATAAATAATAATAATAATAATTTTATAAAGTACTACTTACTTATTAAGTAATTGACTTAGGTATTGTTATCGTTTAATTTTATTTTACTTATAGAACTATAATATAGTATTAGTGTCGGTATCGTATTGGAAAAAGCGCGCATCGATGCATCCCTACTAAGATCTATCCTGATCGAGCCTTTTCAAATATAAAAAAAACACTAAATTCGGCTTCAAACTTCAGCGTCGTCGTAGGGGGTTAAAAATCGTGGGATGGGAATGGGACCTAAATGTTATAAAAGATATTAGTATGTATTCGTACGTGTGTAAGCGATATTATATGTAAGAACCCTTTGTCTCGGCGCGTTGGTACTCTTATCAAATTCCCCGTAATGATACAATTTACTAGAATTTCTTGGATGTAATGTAAAAGTAGGTATTTCCCAGTCAATAGTAAAAAATAATATGGTTTTTAAGTATAACTAACTCAGACAGCAACATTTATAAATAACAGGTAGAATGTTAACACTATTTACATAAGTAGGTATTTTGGCTTAAGCTAACTCATGAAACAAGAATTTGTACTTTTATTAGACTTCATATTGCAATGTGGTTTAAATATGCTTTATTGCCGTTTAGAGAGAGTTTTGTTTTGTAAAAAAAAAACTTAAATTTAGCATGATGTTCTAAATATTAAATGCGTTTTGATTACAATAGTATTTTGTTTCATTTTATCTAGGTTTATCGACTTTTTATCGAATGTTTATCAATTGTAAACGTCAAGTTTAAATTACAGCTCATTAAATTGTGTCAAATTTGACATTTAATATTGATATATTTTCGATAAGAATTCGATAAAAAGATCCATGCTCGCACTACTGGTTTTCTTCTAAAATAATGGGTCTTTGTCCTCAGAATCCCAGAATCTGCAAGATAAGTTAACAGGGGCCTGGTTATGTTAATTTATAATAATGTCCTACTTCCGAGTTTCGGTCACAGTGGCCTTCAGTGGGTTCAGTGGCCTTCTCGACGGCAACGGAGATAATATCCTGCACAAGTATGTGCATATACCTACGTGTGTATCGCACCATTCGTACCGCGAAGGTTTCACTGTCGATGCGACTTAAGATGCAAACTAGAAAAAAAACCCATTTGAACAGTATTTCAATCTTGAAATCTTAATAAATAATAGTCATTTTGGAAAATGTTAATATTTTCAAAGTTTCAAAGAATTAACTAAGTTATAAAAATATTATTTAAAGAAAAACAGAATTGATTTAGCTCTAGCTACTCGTATCATCTCAATTTAAAATCATTATGAAATTGTTGCGCAATTAATATTGCTGCAGCAAAAAGCAAGCAGCGATGAATATATGATGCAATATGATGTCAAGCTAGTCTCAATTCTCTGTTGGTGGTGCCGAACTGCCGACGATGAGTAAGCTTGTTTCAAGAAAAACAAAATTGATTTAGCTCAACTCGTATAATCTCAATTTAAATGAATTAAGAAATTTTGGCATAATTAGGTAGATACTATTGCTATTTCAAAAAACAGCACCTAATAAAACCTGCTCCTAATAAATTATCACCATGCTCCGTGCCTTGGATAGCCGTTTCCTGGCTGTCATGATTTCATGAAGACCTTTGACACTCGTTAAAAAGAGTCGGTAACCTCATAAAATTCCGACAACTAATATAGAATATCGTATCCTTTTGGATTGTGAGGGTCAGATAGGCAGTCGCTCCGAAAAAAAACTGATATTCAACTGCATCCAGTTAGATTAGAAGTTAGAACTGACTCTAACAAAGTTTGAGAATAATAAGGCTTTGGTGAATATATGATGCAATATGATGTCAAGTCATGACTATGTTTAGTAGATGGGTGTTGTGGGAACGGTGTTAGGTAATTCCCATTTAGAGGGAACTCCCTAACGTTTCGTCCCGGAAAAGGGCACACTTATCCATTACTTGCTAATAATCAACAGCTTTTAAATGAAATAATATGACTTCATTAATCATTTCAGATTTGCTTAAACAAGCTTACTCATCGTCGGCACCACCAACAGAGAGAGTTGAGACTAGCTTGACATCATATTGCATCATATATTCATCGCTGCTTGCTTTTTGCTGCAGCAATATTAATGGCGCAACAATTTCACAATGATTTTAAATTGAGATGATAGTGTTTAGCTGAACCAATTCTTTGTGAATTTTTTACATGTTTTAGCACATGTTAGCTTATTAAATATAAATATTTAATAAGAAATTTGAAAAAACAACCGATACGGATGGGATTCGAACCCACGATCTTCGGCGTTCCGTGCCGAAGATCGTGGTTTATATTGGTTCATATAAATATTCTTATTAAATATTTATATGAACCAATTCTGTTTCTCTTTGAACAAGCTTAGATACCTACTCATCGGCGTCGGCTCCACCAACAGAGATTATGGAGATTGCCTTTAGAAATAGGAGCTAGAGCCGAATGCGGAAGTCAGCAGCAGATATGAATTTGTAGGACATTGTGTCATGTGTGTCTATCAGTAGGCCCCTGACATGGCCTTTACCATTGAATTAGTCTATGGCTTTGAATGCCATCAAGCACATCAATCGAGTTGATTTCCTTTACTGTTTTAGTAAATAAATGTAACTATCAGCATAATCTGTTCCACTGCTGGACATAGGCCTTAACGAGGTGAGAGAGAAATCATTTTTAATCATTATTAAATACGATTTTATTTGTTGTACCTACTACTTGTCCTGATTGCACATTCAGTAGGTATATCTAATTTTCCTTTTATATTATTGTCTAAATGTAGTACCTTCTACATGCATAATGTTATTTGGAGAGACACAAACCAGAATGGGCAGCACAGATAGCTAGTTATAAAAGTATATAGATATATCTACAAAGCATCGCGTCATGCGCGGCACGACTAACAACGAATCGGTGATTTCAGTCGTCACTGGACACGTCGCCGTCTCGGCTCGTCGCAAATTCGCGATTACTAGGGGAAAAACCTATATAGCTTATCGCAAACGCATGTGTTGCCATACGTTTATTAAAATATCTACCACGTGCGATGATTTTGTCCGAATATTTAGTTCTAAATATTATAATAATGTAAATAAAGTCTCCACCTCCATGTTACAGTAGTCGCAAAAGAAACTCCTGAACAAGAGGTTCCGTATTCTATTGATTGGTTGGGAAAAGGATATTTTTTTTATCAAAGGTTAAAACTATGGCAACAGGCTTGTCCCCCTTTAACATGGGTCTTGCAGCTTAACTGCTTAGAGAAATATTAATTTGTGAGACGTAGGTATATCTACTGTGTTGTTATTGACACTCATACTATCCCACAGCTGGAAAAATGCTGATAGAGTCTTGTTAGTTGAAGCAGGTTTTCAGCCACGCGATGTTAAATTTTATGAAGCTAAAAGGCCTCCAAATAGGCTTAAAGACATCTCATTAACTGGTACTTAATCAGGTCCTACGGCTGAACGAAATCCGACATCGATAACCTTAGTCATTGTAAAACCCTGCTCGCTGTGGTATCATAGTAGGTATCTGAAGACCATTATAATCATATCAGTGAATGTATCATAATTATCAGTAGGTATATTCTCTGAATAAAATATGTACGGGCGCCTGCAAAATTGCATGGACAATCTGTAACGAAAATCGTATGGAGGAAGTAATGACGCCATCTGTTGGATATCAAGGTACGAGCAAAACTATAAACTTCCAAGTCTCACCAAAGTCTTACTAGATGGCTCTGCGTTACATTAAAACGTCAATAAAAATCAATTTGTTAATAGAAACTTGCGCGTATTGCATTCAAGTTATAATTATTATTATTTGATGTTTTTTTCTTGATGTTTTATCATTATTATCTAATAAAAACCTTGTTTTTAACATCTACTTAAAACGAAATTCACAAAAAGACGTAACCGGGATTCGAACTTAGAACTCAGGTTCTCAGCGTCAATGTCGATGCTTAGCCATTAGACCATCGCAACTTATGGATAACGTGTTGAAATTTAATACCACTTTGTTTATTATATGGTGCGTTTTCTAAGAAATTTTGTTCGAACAATTAAGTGGGTCAGTTATGGATTGATAAAATAAATTGCGGGTAGTTTAATTAATAGATCGATTTTACGTTTAACAGACTAACACTCCTTTGTTCGTTCGCCAACTTCGTTCCTGTTGTGTTGTTCGAGTGCTTTTTCTTGAGTTTTTAATTTCACATCTTATATTATAACCATGAGTACGCGTTGTAATATTGACCTTGTTACAAAGGCCCAAATAATTGCTTTGCATAATCAAGGCAAAAATTTGTCGGAAATCTCCAGAGAGACGGGTGTAAACGTAAGTAGTTTTTTTAAATTATATTCTTAAATACTTATTTATTAAATAAATCGTCAGTTAACATAATTATAATATTATATTATATATATTTCTGTTTATTGTTACAGAGAAAAACTGTTGTGTTATGGGTACGACGATTTGAAGCGGAGGGTTCTTTGCAACACCGTCAAAGAACAGGTCGCCCACGACTCATAAACGCAATCCAGCGTCAAACTATGGTTAGGGAGTATGAAGAAAATGGTTTCATACCGACAAACCATTACGCTGGGTTATTTGATACTAGTGCTGACACTGTTCGTCGCGTTCTTCACAGTGAAGGTCTACATCACCGGAGGGAAGCTGTGAAACCCTTGTTAACGGAAAACCACAAAAGAGCAAGGTTACAGTTCGCTTTGGAACACTTAAATTTTGACTGGAGCAGTGTTATTTTTTCAGACGAAAAGACTTTTAAATCAAGTCAACACGGACGCTTAAGTTTGTGGCGTCGAAATAACACACGATTTGATAGTGATCACGTAGTGCCTAATATGGAGTCTGGTCGTATAACCGTTAACATGTGGGGATGGATGAGTGCAGCTGACCCGGGAGAACTAGTCAGAATACCCAGTCGAGCGAATAGTGTCAATTATATAGAAGTGCTCGAGGAGACCATGGTGCCCACTGTTCGAAATGTGTATCCAGAAGAAGACCTACCAACATTACGATTCGTGCAAGATAATTGTCCGATACATCGTTCGCGTAGTGTGCGGGAGTGGTTTAGCCGGCATGACGACATTAGTGTTATTCCTTGGCCTGCCAGATCACCAGATTTAAATCCCATCGAAAATTTATGGGGTATTATTGTTCAACGGTGGGACAATCAGAATGAGCGAACTCCTGATGCGTTAGAGGCTCATTGTGTAAAAATATGGGACAATATTCGTGGCTCGGATTTGTGTAGAAATCTCGTAAATTCAATGCATTCACGTATGCAAGCTGTAATAGACCAAAATGGAGGTTACACTAGTTATTAATAATTAGATTTAGTGGAGACCGGGTTGTGCTTAACTTATTATCATAAATTTATGAAGATTTCAAGCATAACTTTTTGTATCATCTTTTAGTTTTTTTATGTTCAAAACCATTTTAATGTTTTTGTGTAGATATATATAAAATATAATCTAACAACTACCTATTTGAAATGTTTCTGTAACATTTTATAATTGTTAGATATTAAATCTAAACCGTTTGACTTTCATGATAAGATAATCCGGTCTCCAGTTATTTTTATTGTGGTAACCTAAGCTTCAATCTTCTTTCCGATCTCGGAAATGAATACTTAAGCTATGGTCTCAATAAGAAGTTGTCAGCCACATTTATTTTTACAACAAAGTTTGTTCGATAATAAAAATTGTAATTATCATAAATAAACCTAATATTAAATACTTGTTTCATTTCGTATTACAAAAGGAAACAATAGTTTCTTGTCAGAAGGCACAACGTGACGTGGATGCTGAACTATGATTTCCTTTTGCGTCTCGTTTTCTGAAGGTAGATGATTATGGAAACAATAATTGTGGAGGTGAATAAAAAAATGTGAGGGTAAAAAAACTACGCATTTGTCTAGTTGATCCTAGACTCCGTAAAAAATCTTAAAAGTGGCAAGCGAGCCTTGAATTAGTAAAAGGCATAATACACAAAATATATAAAACAATTATCTGTGGTAATTTGACTTCAAAAATGTTTTGTGTATAAATAAATACCATTATCGCAATAAATGAACAATCAACGCCATCTTGTAAGTTTTACTGAATTTTGACATAACTTATCGACAGGATTCAGGCAAAATATACAAATCATACATAGCAAACCTTTTAGTATAATTTGACAACATTATTTGCGTAAAAGTGCAATTTCAACGCTATTGTTATCAAAATAATATGTGAAAAACCAACGCCATCTAGTTTATTTTGGTGAACTTGGACTAACATGTTCATAGGATTGTAGACACTAAGGTATCCATGCAATTTTGCAGGCGACTGTACATTTCTTATACAGTAGATTTTAATTGTTCTGGTAACATTTTTACAAAACGCCTGCTATCATAACATTGTTCTATTTATACATACTTTTATAAATTCGCAACAGAACGTCATAATACGTCTGGGTGGTTTTTTAAAGTGGGCTCTATAACTACAGTAATAAGTTTGCAAATCAAAGATTACAAAATTAGTCATTACCACTATGTAGGTATGTAGTACCTTTATGCATCAGTTAGTAAAGTACGTGTATACTATACGTTATTGCGAATTATTTATATATGGACTCTGCGGCTCGTTCATTCAGTTGTGCGATAAAATTCGACTTGAGAGGTCTGGTTAAAAACAATTTCTTAATAATTGGAAAGTGATATTTTCAGTTTTGTTCAGTAATATATTGAAGGTGAGTGAGTGCTAATGTAAATTGTTCAGTAGGTACAGTGTAGTTTGTTATATATTTGGGCAACATATTGTTTCAAAAGTTAGCACTAGTTTATGGAAATTTAACAAATTGTAAACATTGGGTTTAACCATGACTGAATCCGTGAATGTGTAAATCGCTATTAGCACTCCCATATCTCAAATCTAAAATGGCGGTTTTAACTGTTTAATTAATAAACACCATCATCATCTGCCTAGCCTTTTCCCAACTATGTTGGGGTCGGCTTCCATAATCGGCTTACTTAATTAATAAACACCATGGGTGTCAAATAAATGAAAGCTCTTCTTGAATAGATTACAAATATTTACAAGCTACTAATCGGTAATACTTGGTAAAACTTTTTTTTTTAACATTAAAAAGTGCCTCTATTCAAAGTTGACTTGGAAGTAGGAACTGCCGTAGAATTAGATTTAATATGACTTAATAGACAGTAAAGTCTGTTTCAAATGACTTGGGACATCCTATAGAATAGGCACTCTAGATTGAAAGCATGACGTCAGTATCAAAAAATCGTCGATTTAATGATGTTAGGGGAAACATTATATAAAAAAAAAATTAAAACACTGGGGACACTTAGGGAAAATCCGCTGTCAACACTGTTTTGTTGTATTTAATTTTGACATGTTTACCTAAGCGTGACGTCAGAGTCGACACCATGACACCTGAGAGCTTTTTTGACGCACTATTAAAAAAATATTAGAAAAATGGCTATACACTTCGTTAAAGTAAAGTTGATTACCGAAATAAAGGGTTTTTCGTAAATAGTAAATGTGTACCTACATTACGGAAGAAGATTTGAAAATATTTCGTCACGCCTAAGTACCTACTTAAATAATTCAAATAAGTATAAATGACAACCGATCAATGGAAACTACAGCTAACTTCAGAGCACATCATCATCTGCCTAGCCTTTTTCCCAACTATGTTGGGGTCGGCTTCCAGTCTTACCGGATGCAGCTGAATACCAGTGTTTTACATGGAGCGACTGCCTATCAGACCTCCACAACCCAGATACTGGGATACACGATACCCCTTGGTAAGACTGGTTGTCAGACTTTCGGGCTTCTGACAACCCGTAACGACTGTCAAAGATCTACAATTGACTGCCGGGGCCAACAGCTTAACGTGCTATCCGAGGCACGGAGAGTGATAATTAATTTATAAAACGCACATAACTTACGAAAAGTCAGAGGTGCGCGCCTTGGGTTCGAACCCGAGACCTCTGACTTGCCAGTCAACGGTCTCCACCACTAGGCTATCACGACGGATTCTAACTTCAGAGCACATACAATGTTATAATGACTCTACTATACTGTTGAAAGACATTGGACATTTGCCGATACATTGGACATGACGAAATATTTGGTAGTTTGATTATGGCAATAGGTACTTTATTAGGTATGAGATAACATTTCAAGATCACGTCATATGAATTATTTAAAGTGATTTTTATGGACTCCGGGCTCCGCTAAGGTTCAGAAAAGGGGAACACCGGGAATTATTTTATATGGTGATCGGCTATTTATTAATATCGAAATTGGTATCTCATGTACTCACATAATTATTGTAAAGTGCCCTCGTGGTGAAATGATAAGACTTGGCCAATTTAGATTAGTTTTAGTTTTCGATAAACGGCGAAAACGGCATTGTACGATTATAATATTATCATTGCAGTGATATGGTGATAAGTCGAGAAGGTAGATACTCGATCTTTTTTTTTCTTTATTATGGGCTTTGTCGCGATAATGTCGCCCTATTCAAAACAAATCAACAATAATATGCACTTATCTCTTTAAACTTACTTGAATACTCGATCTTTAATCACCACGGCTGTACAGGAAATAATCCTTGTCATAAGTCGTCGGTTTATAGGTACCTATATAAGCTTTAAAAAATAAAACTACATTTAGGTACAATTACCACCAGTGTCTACAATCATGAGTGCTGGTCAGCACGAAGAAGGGTTGCAAGTAGTGAAGCTCGGCGATGGCGAGCTGCGGTACCAAGTGGATGAGGAGGCTTTGAAGCGGGTGCTGCTGCGGGCTGACGTGCGTGACCTGCCCGTGGTAGTGGTCAGCGTGGCCGGCGCCTACCGCGGCGGCAAGTCCTTCATCCTCGATTTCTTTCTAAGATATCTTAATGCACCGGTAAGCATCCAAATTCAGTAACATTACTGGAAACTGCTCTACATACCTAACAAATTTTGAGCTGACGATGAGATTGAATAGGTAGGTTTAAGTTAAAAATTGTCGCACGACCTAGTGGGTCAGTTAATGATGAGCTGATTGTCGTGTAGCGATTAATTGTCGTTACACTGTCCCTGAGGAAACAACGAGAAACGACAGTCTTAATAATAATAAACCACGACAAACCAAGACAAATTGGAAACCGAACTTTACAATAATACCTAAATACCTAGTTTATTATTTATTTATTAAATAGTTTTCAATTATTGCATTATATTCTGCTCGAGTATGAATACAGCGTGTAACAGAAGTCCGAAATAATACTTAAGGGCGTGTATGTATATCATGAAGATAATCACCTGTGAAAATATTGAATGCAAAAGAGACATTTTTTTTTTCACACAAAATAATTCTTTTGATTTTATTTTCTATATTGACAGATTTCATCACCCTACGCGTGCCTAGTGCTTACTTAAATAATTTATTGAAGGTAAATAACCGGATTCGTGTTGATTCACCTTTCAGCTGATTTCTAGGGCTGTATTTGAAGGATTTTGGTGAAAACTTTGATCGTGGTTTACTCGAGTATTGTTTGGGGTTCGGTTCCAAAACCTATGCTCAAGGATTGTTTATCGGGTACCTTATACGCCCTTAATGTATTATTTCGGACTTCTGTTACACGCTGTATACTGCTTACAAATACAACGTTATGATCGCTATTTTGAAATAATAATATGGCTCGCTCTTGAAAATGGCATTCCTGAAACCAAGCCGTGAGTAAAGTCGTTAGTATTTAATAAAAGAACATGACGCTACATAATTGTGTTGCTTTAGCCAGTAGATACATAGTGATTACTATTCTTTGCTTTAGCGTTCAAGTCAGTTGAGTGGTCAGTGGCTGGGACAGGAGGATCAGCCGTTGGACGGATTCCACTGGCGCGGCGGTGGCGAGCGGGACACCACCGGCATCCACCTTTGGCCCCAACCTGTCATTACCACTTTGGAGAGTACCGGCGAGAAGGTGATTGATAGCCACTCGTATAATGACACGTACATTCTTAGCCAATTTTCGGTTATGTTTACGGAACTTCAAGGTTTGTAGATATCCTACAAATGTTATGGGTACGACACACAGGTATACATGATAATTATATCCTATCTTTTTTTAATTTCCTCTAATTTACCTAAGGTAAGTATTAGGTACATGACTTTAACCAGGGCCGGATTTAATGGTGTGGAGGTCCTGTGGCAACCGAGAATTGGAGACCGTGAAAAGTTTTACCTACATTAAATTTATAGTGATACATTGGTCAATAAATTATGCTTACAAAACCCTACTCCATCAAGGGACAGTTTAGGTATATAGGATACAAAATAACGCCTGCAGGTATTGAATTTTCGTGTTTATTCCATAAACGTCTACGTATGTCTATTCCTTAAATTGTTGATACTTTGCTGATAATGAAGCTTTCTGTAGATGACGTATTTAAAACGGTTTTATAATTTTTATCCATTACAAACATCACAAAAGTAACATCATTTCTCTTATAATATTAGATTAGATTTAGGTGCAATGCGATGTTCATTATAGGCTGGGTTGTCCAGGTGGCGGTGTTGCTGATGGACACACAGGGCACCTTCGACTCGGAGAGCACCATCGGGGATAACTCTACCATCTTTGCGCTGTCCACGCTCATCTCGTCTGTACAGGTCTACAATCTCTCTGGTAACATTAAGGAGGACGATCTGCAACATCTGCAGGTTAGTCAAATTGGGATTTCCCTAAACTGATAATAGGTATCTTCTAATTAAAATAACTTTTCAGTGGTTAGTTAGCCTAAGTAAGATGTGACATAATCGGACAAGTGATTGTGTGTGACAATATTTTTTTTGTGATATTTATTGTAGGTAGTGTTGAAGAATCTGGATGACTTACATTATATTTATAAATCTACATTCGTATTTTGGTATTTTATACAGTCTGCCGTCTAATCTGCACAATAAATTGTTATTAAGTTATTTATTTTAAATTAATTTGTAATGGATTCATTAACTGCTCACCCTAAATGTCATATGGCTCCACGGGGATCTACGATACGATGTTTATTTTTGTTGAAGCTGTTTACTGAGTATGGGAAGCTGGCTAAGGACGAGACGAACGGTACCACAAAGGCGTTCCAAACGTTGAACTTTCTCGTCAGGGATTGGATGAGCGACTACGAACACGCGCATGGCTACAAAGGTGGAGAAGGTCTACTGAAGAAACGTCTTGAAGTAAGAAACGAATGCTTTAGAGTCCATTTTTTGCAATACAAATAATATTCTGTTCATTTCAGCCCTAGCAACGAAATTAGGTACCCCGTCGCGCGCCACAGCGCAAATGCGCATTATTTCATGTAGGAGTTAATCTAATTAGTGTTTCAAAATTTTTTAATTTTTAATTAAGCTTATATGATATTTACATTTATGTCCCTACTGAATCTTGTAAGTAAAATGCAACAGCGATATATCAAGTATTAAAATTGCATAAATATTTTCAGTCAAAATTGAACCAGAAGCAAGAACTGCGGGAGGTCCGTGAACACATTCGCTCATGTTTCGACGAAATTAAGTGCTTCCTGATGCCGCACCCTGGCCTCAACGTCGCCAATCAAAACTTCAACGGATCATTGAATGGTTAGGGTAGTTGTAAAGATGTTTAGTTTACCCAGCCAGGTCTAGGGATTTATTTAGGATGGAGGAGCGTCCTTAGGCTATAAAATAAGAGCACCAGTACCGTAATATCTCAATCAACGAGAATTCTTTCGGGTTTTATTTTATTGGAACTTGTTCCACCGCTGCCCTCAACTGTGTCATTGTAACACAATTAAAGCCGAGATATAAATGTCTTTTTTTCTGGATAAGTATAGAGCGCGACATTCGTCACGTTCCGTGAAATGATTTCAACTGTTTCGGGTACCGCAACGAAATTAATCAGAAAAAAAGGAGGAATTACAAAAAGTACATGTGCATTTACTGATTTACATTTCCTGAAAAAAGGCAATGAAAGACAGAAAAAAGTTTTGAACACTAAAGCCCAAAGAGATGTTAAGCTCAGTTTCTTAGCACCGCGGACAAAATAATCAATATTATGGGTCCTAGTCCTATTCTAATAGATAGGTATGGCTAAAATGTTTGAATGCTTAGAACTTGAAATTGGTTCTTCTTTATGTGCTTTAGATCATAAACAACGATATTATTCCGATAATAACTCGTTATTGAGGTACCTACAGGTTTTTTTTTTAATTTGCGCTGTTAAACTTAGTCTATTCTGTAACTTAGGCCTTTAGCATAGCTTTCTTCTCCTCACAGGTGTGACTGAAAAGTTTCGCTTAGCACTTCTCGAGTTAGTGCCGTCTCTCTTCGACCCGAGTCACCTGACCCCCAAGACGATTAACGGAGAGCGAGTTAAGGCTCGCGACCTGCTCGACTACTTTAAGAAGTACGTGAACATCTTCAACAGTGACGAAGTGCCTCATGCTGTAACCATCTTTAAGGTGAGTAAGAGCAAGAAAGACGCTGTGAAAACGTAAGGTATGGTGTGTCCATTTTCGAGGATCGGTAATGAAATCAGAGTAAGAGTTTCAACCTGCTCGCATGTAGCCCTCGCTGATGTGGTCTTCGCTTTACAAAAGATCTCTCAAGCATCGATACGCAGTGCATTGTACTGATCGTTAGGCTACAAGTGTCCTACATGGAAGTGATTGAAATTTCGGAAGTTGCTAGTGTTCTAGTAAGGTTGTTTCCAGGCGACGGCGGAGGCGTGCCTGTCGGCGGCAGTGCGTGCGTCGCACGAGCTGTATGAGTCGCGCTTGCAGGCGCACCTCCGCGAACATCTCAGCGTGCCGCCCCGCACTCTCGACTGCTGGCACCTCGCTGCCAGGGACGAAGCGCTGCAGCTCTACGGAGGGAAGAAGAAGCTCGGCGCGCAGGAAGATATCGACTACCATCTCGAACAACTAACTAAGGTAGGTACGAAGTACTAGCTTAAGTCAAAGACTACGGGGGTTCCGTCTGACCAAACTAAAATTAACAGAATTCTTCAGATCGATTTGTTAACTACAATTTACACCATTAGGAATTGGACGCGAGACTGTCATTGTACAAGTGGAACAACGACGCCAAGCTTCGAGACTCACTGTTGGTTGCTAAGAAAGTGTATGAAGATGCGGTGGACCAAGTGTGCGACGTTCAGGCACACCTATGCTTACACCCACTTGACCTTGGCGAGCTGCATGATGAGGCGAAAACTTCTGCGCTTGAACGCTTCGACTCCACCAGATACGTGGCCGAAGGAGAGGAAGACGAAGAAAGAGCTGCATTGGCGCAGGTGAGATAGTTGTATGATTTTGTGAATTTATCCTATTTAACGAGAGATTTTTTATTGATAACAGCATATTTGTGGCTGAGTTTTGTCGACATTTTAAAAGGCCAGATAAGCACTAGTTCAATTTTCAATCGTATTTTTTAGAGTTTAGAGCAGCACTACTCGCACCTGTGTGCTCTGAACGAGCAGAACAACAAGAGTGGCGTGCTGGAGGCGCGGGAGCTGTACGTGTCGCGCATGAAGGAGCGGCTGGAGGGCGGCGTGAGCTCGGAGCGACTGCGCGCGCAGCACGACGCCGCGCTCCGCCACGCGCATGCGCTGCTGCGCGCGCGCAGGAACAGGGACTCCGGCCGAGCCAGCGACGTCTACCTAGACGCTTTGACTGACGTACGTTCCTTTGTTGTTCCTCGTGTTACCGCCGCCGTACAGAAAACCACCCGAAAGTTACGGAAGTCGTTGCGATTCTGATTATATTGGATTCAAATAAGAGTTCTGCATATTTATTATAAAGTATTATTAGACTATTCTATTTCGTGTGTATTTTTACTACCTATAATATTTTTGGCTTATCTATTAAAGGTTTTATAAAATTATTAAAAAAATATGTTTAAAAACCTTACTTTAATTTTATTTCTTAAATCTAGTTTTGGACTTTGGGTTTCAGAGGACCTTTTCTCAGGACAGATGTGTGAAAAAAAGGAGAAATCTAATTTTCGATGCGTCGATGCAGCCACGATACAGGCTAGTAGGTTTTTCTAAAAATAAGCAAATGCAAATCGGTACGTGTTTCAGGAGGTCAATAGTTGCTTCACAGACTTCGACAAGATGAACGTAAACAGCAATAGAGTAGCCATGCAAGTGGCGGAGTATTCTTACAACAACCTCATGTCATCGGCGTGGGGCCCGCAGTCGTGCTGCTTCCACCCGCGCGCTCTGCAGGAACTGCACGAGAACGCCATGCAGCAGACGCTCCAACAGTTCCTTGCCGATAGAGAGCAGAGTGACGACGATGACTACAAGGATAAACTAGTCAAGGTTGTGAACTTACACAGACAGTACTGTCGCTATAACTTTGCCCCTCTGAACTGTGTCTGAATTTGTACCACTCACTCAATGTAGAACGTTGTGAAGTAAAGTTATGACGTCCTATATTACAAGTTTACAACTAAACACTCGTCTCCTCATATCGACACACCTTTTGAGAGCATTGTCTTTAATTTCATTTGTGAGGATGCAAAGGGTACCGATCAGGGGCGGATTTGATACGCTGGGCTGCCCTAGGCCTATGGAAGATTGCTACTTGGAGTACACTAGTAAGCAAATGTCCAGTTCAATGATCCAAGTTTTTAATAATAAGTATTGTAATAAATCTATATACGTGTTCTTTTTTTTGCGAAGTGCTATGGAAACATTTTTGAATTTCTAAACATTGACTGACGTATAAGTTTGCAGACGGCGCGACTACTAAAACAAAAACGCTAAGTTCTGCTGCCCGAGGCCCGAGCCTACTCGTCTTATAGGGAAATCCGCCCCTGAGTCCGATAGACTAAGAGTACCTACATCTTTCTGTAGTTCATAATCCATCCCTACGCGTGTTTATACGGTTAGATATAGAGGCGTTTTTCTCCCTCAGCCTTTTGAGTAGTTTTGTTATAAGTCTGTAAAGCTTGTTGCTTATATATTACTGGGCATATTTTCAGACTACACGATTCTACTGTAAATATTCTACTTTAAAAAACGAGAAATAAAACACCTGACCTATAAATCGAACTTAAGGCTATTAGATCATGGAAACAGACATTTTGTAATCTGATTAATTTTACAGATTCTCGAATCTCGATACTCGGAATTGCAAAATAACAACGACTTCAATAATCGTCAAGCGGTGGAGCAAGCGTTTGGAGTATACACTCGTAAGATGGACAAGCACAGCCAGCCCTCGCTGGTGTCCATCCTAATCGCGCCATTCATTATTAAGGTGCTGGCGATGTTACCCGAGTACCACAAAAGATCCAAACGTGCCGCGAAAGAGGAATTCGTCGGCAGACGACGAGGCAAAACCTTCGATGACGACGAATATCTCGACTTACTAATGAAGGTATTTTTACAGTACTTAGTTTCTAGCATGGGTGCCGGAAGGGACTGCACTTGCACCTCCCTGGCTTGGAAAATAATAGACAAAATAAAGTGTATTAGGTATTCCTCATATTTTTTCCAGTGTAAACTCTAGGAATGTCATACTATCGTGAATAAAAACTTTAAGCTTCTAAGTAAGGTTAGTTAGGTTCGCCTTGGTATTTTTTTGTATTGCGTAGGAAGATCCCTAAAATATAGGTGCAGCCCCCTTATAAAAATCCTGTCGGCGCCCATGGCTTCTTGGTACCTCTCACTACTCCTCTACTTACGCTTATAAGATCAAATTGTTCTCGTGAAATAGAGCAGTCTGTTGTCCATCATTAGTGTGTCAGTACGTCTCATCTTTTCAATCGAAAGAAGGAATTATTAAAATCCTTTCTTCAGCTGATGTTTTTTTAAGCATCATATTCGTGTTCTGGTTTAAAATATAAGACACAGAACACATTGTCAGTTATACAATTCTGTTTTGTTTGCAGAAAATTGACGCCGCTTTTGTGAACTATAAAAATCCGGTTTTGGCTTTGATGCGCGAGTTGGGCATTTCTACTGAATAAAGGCCAGACTCGATCCTGCTGAGTCATCGGTGCTGGATGTTTCGGTCCTATATGTCCGACACTGAATACATACACGACTTAAGCAGATACATTTTTGTATTACATCACATTAAAAATCTCATGATTATTGACTTGTAGGTATTATTAAGAATATTATTATATATAATGAACCTTTTGTATTTTTTTTCAATAAATTAAATTAAATATAATAAGCTTTTTTATTTGTAACCTTCACCCCGAGATTTCGTTGATATCAAAGATATTAGAAAGAAGTATTTCTATGGTTGATATACTTAACGATTTTGCTGCTTATTGCAAAAACTTAAATTGGGATGCAAGTTACTGTTTAACTGAAACAATTCTGTGTTTACCTTATAAGTACAAGCGTATTTGCTTCATGGTACAGTCAACAGCAAAAGTAGATGATCAAAATCAAAAAATCAATAGGTACTAATGAACGGAGTTCGCGAAATATATGGCAGCTGTACTAGAAGTAAATGTTTGGTATAATTTACAATCACATACTTTTGAATCACTTCGACGCCACACAGTTCTGACGCGAACTGCGTTCATTAGTATTGAATTTCTGATTTTAATCATCTTGCTGTTGACTGTACCTACAAGCTGATTAATCGTCGTCACCGCTAATCGAGATTGCGAGGATCGGCTTCTAAAACATAAGAGAGCTGCATGGAGAAGGTATGAATTGTAGGTGTAATATATACCTAATGATTGATGAACTACATATAGTCAGATTTGCACCGCCCATAAGTCCCCGACCTGGCTTTATTCATCATCGAGAATATCTATGGAGTTTTCTAAGTTCCTAGTTTCCTTACGGTCACGACGATGTTCACCTTCACCGATATAGTAAAGAAATAAATATGACAACATCAAAAATCGTGCAGACATAGAAAAGGATATAGAGATAAGGATTCATGTTTGTATAACACCTACGTACGAGTAGATAATTTACTTACAAGTCTAAAAAAAGACATGAATTAATTTTATTTTTAATGTTATTGTAGTCACACTACGTTATTTGGAGAGAATCTAAATGGATTTCCGGAATGAATAACATGTAGCTATATGTACCTACTTTATAGGGTATGCGGACACTTGTGCGAATCCACTTGCGCGAAAGACATTTGCGCGAAAGACTTTTGCGCGAATGGACACTTGCGCGAATG
Source organism: Protodeltote pygarga (assembly GCA_936450705.2). Classification (NCBI taxonomy): domain Eukaryota; kingdom Metazoa; phylum Arthropoda; class Insecta; order Lepidoptera; family Noctuidae; genus Protodeltote; species Protodeltote pygarga. Next base: position 2,874,987 of record OW388249.2, on the reverse strand, counting down.
GACATTTGCGCGAATGGACAGTTGCGCGACAGACACTTGCGCGAAGGACACTTGCGCGAATGGACATTTGCGCGAATGGACACATGCGCGAATGGACATTTGCGCGAATAGACATTTGCGCGAATGGGTGTGCACATAATTTAATCAATATTATAGTCTCCGTTATCCGATGCACCGCAAATGATTAATATCAGCTCAAAGTGTCCCACTGCTGGGCAACGGTCTCCTTACTCTTTTTCCACTTCTCTCTGTCTCTGTTCTTTTCGAAAGAATCCAGCTCGTCAACGAAAATTTATTTTAATTAAGTACCTACCTAAGTACTTTGTTTCTGAAATTCAAGATGGCTGAATACGAATATCATTTTTGAAATCCAAGACGGCCGACACGAAATTTGGACTTGGGTATCGTTCCGTGGTTTTTTATGTTCTAAATACGAATATAAAGAACTTTTTAAATCCAAGATGGCCGACACGATATTTTGACATGGGCATCATTTTCGTGGTTTTCGTATGTTATATATACGAATACTTATGAAGTCGTTTTTCAAATCCAAGATGGTCAACACGATATTTCGACATGGGTATCGTTTCCGTAGTTTTCGTATGTTCTATACACAGATATAGATCTGTGGTTCTATACGAATGTGAAATCAATTTTGAAATCCAAGATAGCTGAAATATAAATTCCGACATGGGTATCGTTTCCATTGTTTTTGTATATCTTAAACTAGTGACCCGCCCCGGCTTCGCACGGGTGCAATATACATATAAACCTTCCTCTTCAATCACTCTATCTATTAAAAAAACTGCATCAAAGTCCGTTGCGTAGTTTTAACATAAACATTTAACAAGTTGATATAGGGACAGAGAAAGCGAATTTGTTTTATACTATATAGTGATACGATTATGGAGGCGATTTAGAAATCCAAGATGGTATCCGGATGAGGATGATGATTGTATCCAGACACTTGCGCAAAAAGCCATTTGAGCAAAAGACACTTGCGAAAATTGCACGAATGGGTGCACAAATGTATTTAAAAAAGTCTCAATAAATAGTCCGTTAGCCGTTAAAACGTTTCCACCGGGCACCGCGTGGAGGTGGACTAGCTCCCGGCTCTGTTTTTTCTAAATTAAATTTTACATAACTTATATTATAATATTTATACAGTTACAAATAGTTAGTAATTTGAATATTTGTTTGATAATTAAATTTTATAGTGTAGATACTAGGTAGGCACATGTAATCTTAATATTCGCCTGCACTACACCACCAAGGCAGAGGACATCGTTGAGTACGTGCGTCGAAAGACCAAGTATATACCGAGGGTGCAGTTACTCGAGTCGCACCGGAATGTTAACTTCAAGGCATTCGTGGTGCGAGTACCGAACTGTTTTCTGCCCCTCGTTATGGAAGAAGACTTTTGGCCACAGGACGTGGTGTTCCGGCGCTTCCGCGGACAAGTACCACTGGACAGCATAAAGACATAGTGCAAAGTGAAGTGTCACTAACATAGCTTTAAGTTTTATTTACTAACGACTCTGTATTTACTTTATATATGTTAGTTTGTAAGGTATATATCTATGGGCCATGGATGTCCGAAAATAAATGAATTTATTATTTATTATTATTATTATTATAATATACTTATATTTTTTAATATTGACAATATTAATATTTTTCCAATAAATAAAGATCTTTTCTGTATTTTTAATTATTATTTTATGCTAATAATTACGGTTACATTTTAATATATATTTTTGTATTTTTTATGTTTTTAAGGTATTTTGTTTGTTTTATTTATATTTAAGTACCTATGTACCTACCTACCTACCTATATATAATGTTTATAGCAAATAAAGAATATGAATACTTATGAATATATTTTATATAATAATATATATTTTTTAAAACGTAGCCACGTTACGCTATCACAGGACATAGGTAATCACCAAGACCGAAACAAATATTTGTGGATCATACAATATTTGTCCCTAGCGGAAATCGAACCCGCGACATCGAGCGCAGAAGGCTAACCCCTACGACAATATGACGTCCAGTCATTATTATTTAAAATAATAAAATATTACCTTATTTACTTTTATTCCCAAATTTATTCAAATGTTTTTTTTATGCTAATTTAGGCACATTGTATTAAACATTTTTGGTGTTTCTTTTTTGGATTATATTTTTAATATTTTTGGGGTATTTTATTTGTTTTTTTTTATATATTTTTGGTTTTTTTTTTAATTCTGATCAACAATTTTTAATATTTTTGGGGTATTTTATTCGTTTTTTTTATATATTTTTGTTTTTTTTTTAATTCTGATCAATAATTTTTAATATTTTTGGGGTATTTTATTCGTTTTTTTTATATATTTTTGGTTTTTTTTAAATTCTGATCAATAATTTTTAATATTTTTGGGGTATTTTATTCGTTTTTTTATACATTTTTGGTATTTTTTTTTAATTCTGATCAATAATTTCGTCCAGTCATTATTATTTAAAATAATAAAATAAACTTTGGTAAGTAATTAATTTTTTCCCAAATTCAAATGTTTTTCTGTTTTGGTTATTATTATTAATAAAATATATGTACTCGGAGTCCATGCGGACTCTCAGATATCGATTTTGAAAGCAATCGGTCCAGTAAATAAAAAGTTCAAAATGGCGGCCACCTTTTGCAAGTCTGACAACGGGTATGTACTCGGAGACCATGCGGACTCTCAGATATCGATTTTGAAAGCAATCGGTCCAGTAAATAAAAAGTTCAAAATGGCGGCCACCTTTTGCAAGTCTGACAACGGGTATGTACTCGGAGACCATGCGGACTCTCAGATATCGATTTTGAAAGCAATCGGTCCAGTAAATAAAAAGTTCAAAATGGCGGCCACCTTTTCCAAGTCTGACAACGGGTATGTACTCGGAGACCATGCGGACTCTCAGATAACGATTTTGAAAGCAATCGATCCAGTAAATAAAAAGTTCAAAATGGCGGCCACCTTTTCCAATTCTGACAACGAGTATGTACTCGGAGACCATGCGGACTCTCAGATATCGATTTTGAAAGCAATCGGTCCAGTAAATAAAAAGTTCAAAATGGCGGCCACCTTTTGCAAGTCTGACAACGGGTATGTACTCGGAGACCATGCGGACTCTCAGATATCGATTTTGAAAGCAATCAGACTAGTAAATAAAAAGTTCAAAATGGCGGCCACCTTTTCCCATAAAAAACATACTACATAATCATATTTATCCTACATAAAAAAGTTAATTCATTTAAAAAAAAATCTTAAAGTGTCGCGACAGTTTTGGTCTTAATTTTTTCCCCTTTCGCAACTCGCGATAAGGAACTTCGTTTCAAAAATGACTTCATATTCGTATTTTGAATAAACAAAAACCACGAACTCACACTACTAAACTCTCCTGGAAAATTAGTGTCAGCCTACTTGAATTTCTAAAGCAACTCTGCATTTGTATTAAGCTTATTCGAAAATGTACCTAATGCAGTTCCTTAATATTCCATAAAATAAAGTCGCTTGAGGGGGGGGGGGGGATATCATACTTGGTTTATCAACATCTGATGATTTCTACTTGTCAACTCCTACCATTAGTCACGTTAAAGAGCTTCGTTCTAAAAAATTAGGGAAATATTCGCGCAAATGTCTATTCGCGCAAGTGTCCATTCGCGCAAGTGTCTGTCGCGCAACTGTCCATTCGCGCAAATGTCCATTCGCGCAAGTGTCCATTCGCGCAAGTGTCTGTCGCGCAACTGTCCATTCGCGCAAAAGTCCATTCGCGCAAGTGGATTCGCGCAAATGTCCTTCGCGCAAATGTCTTTCGCGCAAATGTCCCAGATCCACTTTATAGAGTAAGTATAGGTACTTACATACATTTATGTTATATGTACCTATCTATCTACGTACAAAGCTAATATGGCCGCTTCGCATGGTTTGCAACTGCTGGGGAAGAACCTATAAAGGTTATCTCAAGCGCATGTGTTGCCATACATTTAATAAAATTTCTACCACGCGTTGGTAGTATGTTTTTTTATCTTTATTTAAGGGGAAAGTCCCATAGTACCTATTATATGGTGTGGTATGGTTGGTAGTCGTGATAGCTTAGTGGTTTTGACCGATGATTGGCAAGTCAGAGGTCTCAGGTTCGAACCCAAGGCGCGCACCTCTGACTTTTCGTAAGTTATGTGCGTTTTAAAATTAATTATCATTATCACTTACCTACTCCGTGCCTCGGAAAGCCACGAAAACCGTTGGCCCTGCGCCTGATCTCTCTCCGGTCCGGATGAAAGTGAGGGAGTAGAGAGTGCACCTGTGTTTGCGCACACACTTGTGCACTATAATATCTCCCGCGTCGATCATCGATGTGACCGAAATTCGGCCAGGAGGACATTATATGGTAACAGATTTCCCCCTTTTATACAGCAGATAGATGTAAAACCACGTTATAATAACGAATTAAAGCTGTCCGTTTAAAACAAAAAGTCCGTTAAAACCATGATTAGTGGTTTGAAATGGTTGAAAACTGCTTTTTTTTTCAATTGGACATTAGTGTTGATTACGTCATCCAATTCCTTATATGTACCATAAATCTGCAAAATGAGTTCATTACTTTTTTTAATTTAAATTATTTTAGATAAATACACGACATTTTTTGCCATAATAGAGTGCCAGTAGTCGAACGGGTCAAACTCTGTAAAATGTAGCACTACATCACGTTTTTTAAACTGTTTTACTTAGCTTCACCTGTGTATTATTTGGTTCAAAATTAGTAATCGAGATTTTACCCCCTTACTGTTGACAGATTGATCTGATATTTGGTACACAGCTTTAGTTTTGATGACAAAACCGTTTTACGTAAAAAAAATACTTATATTATTTACTTCGTAATCGAATTCACCCAATACTTTTAAAACGATTTTTTTGGCGTTTTAAACCGTTGGTTAGGTATAGTTTTAAATAATCAAATCAAAACGATTGTTTTACAACTATGGGGGGGGGGGGGAGGGACTCGGATAGAAGTGCCGTATGGCAATTGTGCATTTTAAATACATGCCTAACTCTTCTTCTTGTTTCGCCTCCCCTGGTCCTATGTTAGTTGGGGTCGGTGCAAAATGTCTTTCTATATATACTCTAAGCTTTTTTTCTTTCGAAAACTACTGCTTGCTGAGGAATCATATCAATTCGATTTGTATTCAGTGATAATTAGGTAGGTACACATTCTCTAAATAAAAAGTAGATTTCTAAAATAGTAGATATTTATTTTTCTGGACACATTTTTCCCAAACGCTCACTATCGTTTTATTGTTCTATTTATACATACGTTTATATCAGAACGTCATATTACGTCTGTATGGTTTTGTAAAGTGAGCTCTATGTGTTTGGAACAGGTTTGCAAATTAAAGAACTAAAAATTAGTCATTACTCATTAGCACTGAATACTAACATAAAGTCTTCCAAGTCTGTCTGTGTAGTTGTGAACGTTCGCATTATTGCGAAATATTGGTTCAGTATTCTCCCTCTCAGTTAAATGTTCGGCTAGCTCTGAGTTAGACTTGTGATTCGGCTTCATTGTTGATTAAAAATCATTTCATGTGTAATAATTAAAAACTGGTAACTAGTTATTATTAGTTGTTTCTTTTTTTTATTAAAGGTGAGTACCGATACTTCAATACTTATTATATTTACTTGTTATTTATACTTCGGCGACATAAGTTACACTACAGAATCAATTTAATTATGTACTTAGGTACTAACAATGCGTGAGTGAAGTGTGTTGTTTTAGTAGGTAGTTTCCTATCGTTCATGCTTCATGTTCACCGGAAAGGCATAGGTAGTTAACTTCTAGGTAAAGACAATTTTTTAAAGATTTGCAGATTACTTGTTACTAACTTAACTTACTTATTTTTACGCGATAAGGTAAATTAAGAAGCTCTTCTATACTCATCATTATATTATATGTATTGCGAAATTCACTGACTGACTGAACTCCGAATATGAATAAAAAGTCTCCAATCTTGAAATTTTACAAATAGGTAGGTAGCTTACTTATAGCGTGTCCACAGAAAGGATGTATGGAAAGTCCTGCTTTAAGGGAGTAAACAGTGGTATTAAATATAAATATTTAATAAGAAATTTGAAAAAACAACTGATACGGATGGGATTCGAACCCACGAATGTTACAATTTAATTACCACCATGTTAAAATTTTCTCAAAAAAATAGTGGTATTAAAGTTTGTATAGGGATTTTCTCTCATCTTTAGTGTAGGTAAGTACCGCAGCCAAAAGGCAAAAATAAAATCGTTAAAGTTTCTTCATGTTCATCTGTCTGTCCGTTTTCAGTCACACAGCCATTCTACTCGCAGAATATTTATCAAAACCCTGAAAGTTTATTCGGCATGAATAGATATTTATAACGCGAATAAAGTTATGAAATAAAATTTTAATAAAAAATATATTTTGGGTGTCCCCATACATGTAAAGTGGTGTTGAATTTTTTTTCTGGTACTTATAAACTATTATGATACATATAGGTAACTATTATATTTAAATTATGCCCATTTCAAAGAGCCTTAAGGATTAGAATATATTTTTTACGTGTTTTTGGGCTTATAAGCAAATTTAATTTAAAATGAAAAGAAAAAAAACTACGGCTTCAAATATTGTGCGCCCCAATATGCGTACCAAAATCCACATATTTTAAGCATTTACGTAATATTAAAAATGGGGGATAAGAGTTTCAAGTATTCGTTTTGAAATTATGAAGCAAAAAAATAGCCAAGTTTGAATCGGATTTGCGGAGTAAATAGGTACAGCATTAATGGGCAATGGGGCTAATGGGTAATCTGGATTACGATCAAAGTTATACTTAAGTACCTCGAACTTTGCACACTCCAAAGAAAATCTTCATTCATGATACCTAATAATTATGATACTAAGACTCACATACGGACAGAATAGACAGATATTCACGATACTTATTGAAACAAATTTGTGTTCGTTAAATCTAGAAGATAAAGCAGCTTTTACCTATTATTATCACCAGTGTCTGCAATCATGAGTGCTAGTAAGCACGAAGAAGGGTTGCAAGTAGTGAAGCTCGGTGATGGCGAGCTGCGGTACCAAGTGGATGAGAAGGCTCTGAAGCGGGTGCTGCTGCGGGCTGACGTGCGCGACCTGCCCGTGGTAGTGGTCAGCGTGGCTGGCGCCTACCGCGGCGGCAAGTCCTTCATCCTCGATTTCTTTCTGAGATATCTTAATGCACCGGTAAGCATCCAAACTCAGGCACAGTAAACTGCTGCATGTTAAGTTCGAAATGACGAGAAAATCATGCCACCCAACCAATTTTTCACATTTTGCTATAGTAAAAATAAATGTTATGTAGCAAAATGTACATGAAATATCTTAGTATTTTGATAGAATGGTTTGTTATTGAAAAAAAAACTGAAATACGGCTCAGCATCCAAAAAAATACATAAAATTTTGGTTCCTACCTAAATTTGTAAAGTTTTCGCAATTATTTTTTTTGTTGGTCTGTGTTATTTTTATTAATTATTGCCATTTTTCTATGGGAAGCCGGTAGGAATCGACTTGTATGGAGCCTCCGCCAGTGACGTTTAATAAGTCCACATTATTTCTACTGGGGAACGTAATTTCTACTGACCCCAAAATGTAGTACAAAGAACATTATTTTTCTTTTTTGTGTTGCTTTAGCGTTCAAGTCAGTTGAGTGGTCAGTGGCTGGGACAGGAGGACCAGCCGTTGGAGGGCTTCCACTGGTGTGGCGGCGGTGATCGGGATACCACCGGCATACATCTTTGGCCCCACCCTGTCGTTACTACTTTGGAGCCTAGCGGTAAGAAGGTAAGTAACATCTACAATTCTACATGGGTCCTTTGCCATGCAACCAGTTTTATACTGATCCTTTGCCAATTTATGGTTCTGTTCATGGTCTCCATGGGTTGACTTTATTCTTATTACTCATATAACAACTTCATTATTTGAGGTCTTTATTAAGTAATATGGTTGTACCTATACACCTAGGCTGATTTATTATTTTCCATTTCTTAGCAATGTATAAGGTGCAACATTAATTTTAACATGTCTGGGTTGTACAGGTGGCGGTGTTACTGATGGACACACAGGGCACCTTCGACTCGGAGAGCACCATCGGGGATAACTCTACCATCTTTGCGCTGTCCACGCTCATCTCGTCTGTACAGGTCTACAATCTCTCTGGTAACATTAAGGAGGACGATCTGCAACACCTGCAAGTTAGTCAGTTTCTTTAACAGATATCTTCAACTATTTTTCTTGTCTTGTAATAAGTTTTAAGTGGTTTGCGTTATTGTATGTAAGGTATATGTGTGTAATGTAAAATTTTGCATCCCCATATATCTTTATAATCATTTTTATTCTCCTAGTCAGTGGCGTAGTATGGGTTTATGCCGCCCGGGGCAGACTGGAAATTTGCCAAACATTATCTAAGGGCGTGATTTGGAGTTATTATTTTTATTTCCAATTTTAAAAATCGTGGCGCTTGCCGCCGCCCACTTTTTTATTCCACCCGGGGCCATGGCCCACCCTGACGCTACGCCACTGCTTATAGAGCATTCTGTTTTTAATAGCAGTTTTGTTCTACTATCAAAATCTATAGCAAAACGAAACGATACGATTGGACATTTTGTAGTTAAACTAGTGCAACACTATAAGAACAGAAAATAATAGACCATTTTGGTATAGGGTGTAAATAAGTGATATGGTAATTGGTGTGTTTACTAATTCAAGGTCAAATCTGAAAGGGATTTTCTACGTTGGAGATAAATTAAACGATGATTTCACTTATACCTTTATTTAGGTATTGTCCAGACCTAATAACAAGACTACTAAGACGTGTAACTGTTAGGAATGAAGGGAGCCGACTGTATTACCTACCTAGTAATTATGCTCGTGGTTAGCTTCAATGTCAATATCATAGTTCAACAGGTATCTACATGTCTATTTTTGTTGAAGCTGTTCACCGAGTATGGGAAGCTGGCTAGCGACGCGAACGGTACCAGTAAGGCGTTCCAAACGCTTACCTTCCTCGTCAGGGATTGGATGAGCGACTATCAACACGCGCATGGCTACAAAGGAGGAGAAGGTCTACTGAACAAGAGACTTGAAGTAAGAACCTAATACACAGGAATCTTATGTTATGAATGTCGTAAAGGCTGGATTGATAGCAGTAATAAAAACTATCTCATAAATATTTTTAGACAAAATTCGACCAGAAGAAAGAGTTGAGGGAGGTCCGTGAACACATTCGCTCATGTTTCGACGAAATCAAGTGCTTCCTGATGCCGCACCCTGGCCTCAACGTCGCCAATCAAAACTTCAACGGATCTGTTAATGGTAAGCATACCTAGTTGTTAATGTGTACAATATTACGATTAAGAGACCTTCGATATCGATGTTGTCATAACAAAAATTGCCCGTCCTAACAACCTGCAATCGTGTCGCAACCATTTAAGTATATATTGGTATTACCATTTAAATTTTAATTTATTGCGCTCTAACTTTCATATAAGTCTACATATAGGTGCTTAGCTACCTATCATCTTTCTTTTTTTCTTCCTACCGACAGATGTGACTGATAAATTTCGTTCAGCGCTTCTCGAGCTGGTGCCATCTCTTTTCGACCCGTGTCACCTGACCCCCAAGATGATTAACGGAGAGCGAATTAAGGCTCGCGATCTGTTCGACTATTTTAAGAAGTACGTGGACATCTTTAACAGTGACGAAGTGCCTCTTGCCACAACAATATTTAAGGTAAGTACGAGTAAGAAATAAACTGTAATGTTGTATAATGAGTTTAGAGTAATTTTAGTTTTAGCAAAAGTAAAAGTTTCAACCCTCACTCTCAAGCATACAACATCTCTCAAGCATTTATACTTGTGTATCATTAGGCTACTGCTACAGTGTCCTACGTAGAAGTCATTGAATGTTCAGAAGTTGCTAGTGTTCTAGTAAGGCTGTTTCCAGGCGACGGCGGAGGCGTGCTTGTCGGCGGCAGTGCGTGCGTCGCACGAGCTGTACGAGGCGCGCGTGCAGGACCACCTTCACGAACACCTCAGCGTGCCGCCCCTCATGCTCGATAGCTGGCACCGCGCTGCCAGGGACGAAGCGCTGCAGCTCTATAAAGAGAAGAAGAAGCTCGGCACGCAGGAAGATATCGACTATCATCTCGAACAACTAACTAAGGTACGAAATACTTATGATTTTCACGTTTTTTTATTTTATTCCTGAAGCTTTTACTGTCTTGTGTGCAACGTGTAACGTTAATGTTACACAAGTTTTTTTTGACTATTTACATATTATGTACAAACATATTACAATAATACCTTAGCCTAAATCGCAAAAAAAATACACACAGCCGAACATAGAACCTCCTCCTTTTTGAAGTCGGTTAAAAATAGGTCAAATTGAACCTAACACACTATAACTACTTGAAGACTGAAGGTAATCAGAACTGGCATGTATTATTATTGATATGTAATGTCCTTCCAATTCTTGATTTAGCTTACCACAGTATAACGTAGTTATTAATATAAATTTGTTGAAAGTTTTGAGTGCACTGTATTACTTATTTAAAGCAGCTCAAACGCTTTAAACGTACCTTGTACAAATAAACGAATTACCGTATCTTATCTTTCATCATTAGGAGTTAGACGCGCGTCTGTCACTGTACAAGTGGAACAACGATGCTAAGATTCGAGACTCAGTGTCCCTTGCAAAGAAGGTGTATGAAGATGCGGTGGACGAAGTGTGCGACGAGCAGTCACGCCTCTGCCTACACCCGCTCGACCTCAGCGAGCTGCACGGCGAAGCCAAAACTTCTGCGCTCAAACACTTCGACTCCACCAGGTATTTGGCTGAAGAAGAAGAAGACGAAGAAAGAGCCGCATTGGCGCAGGTTAAATAATTGTTCATTTTTATAAAAATTATCAGATTTGTGGATTTATTTCTCGTAATGGAAATACGCAGAATAGGTAAAATACACATTTGTTTTCTACTCTTTAAATACTTTAAATATTTCGTTACGAGCCCATATTATATATTCAACTATTATAGCATAGTTAAAAAAACATAAGCTGACAAGACTGAAAATCGAGTTATCACGTAATTATATGATTGTTTTGGAAAATATTACCTACACAATATGTATAATTGTATATTATCCCGCATCACTAATGAAGAAAAAGAAACTAGCCCCGCTTTTACCGCATTAGGAACTTTATAACTGCGTTTCAAAACCCAAATCGCTGTTGTAGGCCATACAGAAGCTAAAATGGAAATAGGCTGGTCACAGCAGCCGCGGAATGAGCTATGGTCAAAAACTCAGGTAAAAACTGTCAAAAACAGGAGATAATTCACATGTAAAGAACTTAGTTTCAGATGGTTCGAGACAGAGATACATGGAACGAGGGAAAGGGAGGTCTTTGCCCTGCAGTGGGACGCTATAGCCTAGATAAATAAAAAATAAGTGCCAGTTACATGCGAAATAAAGGCATAGGTATAGGTATTCAGTTTTGCAACCGTGACTTTTAGAGCTTAGAGCAGCACTACTCGCACCTGCGTGCTCTGAACGAGCAGAACAACAAGAGTGGCGTGCTGGAGGCGCGGGAGCTGTACGTGTCGCGCATGAAGGAGCGGCTGGAGGGCGGCGTGAGCTCGGAGCGACTGCGCGCGCAGCACGACGCCGCGCTCCGCCACGCGCATGCGCTGCTGCGCGCGCGCAGGAACAGGGACTCCGGCCGAGCCAGCGACGTCTACCTAGACGCTTTGACTGACGTACGTTCCTTTGTTGTTCCTCGTGTTACCGCCGCCGTACAGAAAACCGTCCGAAATGACGAAAGTGGTAGCGATTCTGATTACACTGAAGTATAATTTTATCTGTTTTTAATAATACTCTTTATTCTTTTTTCTCAAATTCTAAAGAAGAACAAGTTGGTTTTAGTGAGACTAAATATACCGGTTTCCCGTCATAGTAGAATGATCAATATTCCTAATTCGTACTAGGAACTACATAGGACCAAAGGTAGCGTACGATTTTGACCCCGTACCGCTCTTTTGTATACTGACCATAAAATGTTACTGACAAACAGTGGGTACAGATCCTAAACCTTTAGATATCTAAGCGGTAAGTACGCGAGTCTATACCTACCTACTTGTTTTGAAGTAAGCTACAAAACGCTACCATAATAGCACTGATAGCCTAGTGGTATGTCCGTCGACTGACAAGTCAGAAGTCTCGAGCTCTCGAGTTCGATCCCAAGGCGCGCACCTCTGACTTTTCGTAAGTTATGTGCGTATTATAAATTAAGTTATCAGTTGCTAAAACGGTGAGGGTAAACATCGTGATGAAACCAGTACAACTGAGAGATTTTTCAATAGTGTGTAAAGCCATGTCAGAGGCCTACGGGCGGTTTAAACTCTGACACCAGGTTGTTTATCAACCATACGATAAGAAGAACGCTAACATTGCACAGTTGTTCATCCTTAGGTGTTCTTTTCCCAGCAGCAACAGCAGATTACGTAACGTTTAACGTGTACGTGTTTCAGGAGATCAACAGTCACTTTACAGACTTCAGCCAGTCGAACTTGAACAAGAATAGAGCGATCATGCAGGTGGCAGAGTATTCTTACTACAATTTCATGACGTTGGCGTGGGGCCCGCAGTCGTGCTGCTTCCACCCGCGCGCTCTGCAGGAACTGCATGAGGAGGCCATGCAAAAGACGCTTCAAGAGTCCTTGAATGACAGAACACAGAGTGACGACAACGACTACAAGGACAAAATGGTCGAGGTTGTAAACATTTATTATTAATACTAGTATGCTTAGATAATCTATGATGCAATAAACCTTTTTACGCGCAAGTATGCTGAAATAGTATACAAAGTTAAGCCACCCGTATCGCGTAAGATACCCAAGTACATTAGGTTAATGTCTCTTCAAGCAAGGCAAGGCAAGGCAAGCTGTTGCGTAGCTATTGTGAAGTGGGTTCATGCCGCGGATATGGTTTTAATAAAACAAATAGATACCTGGAAACAGAGTCTGGCATATTAGGCTACGTAATTTATAATCTGATTAATTTTACAGATTCTCGAAAATCGTTACTCGGAGCTAAAAAGGAACAACGATTTTAATAACCGTCTAGCGGTGGAGCACGGGTTTAGCGTGTACACTCGTATGATGGACAAGCACAGCCAGCCCTCGGTGGTATCCATCCTGGTAGTGCCTTTCATCATTAAGGTGCTGTCGTTGTTGCCCAAGTACCACCAGAGAGCTAAGCGTGCCGCCGTGGTGGAATTGGTCGTTAGACGACGAGGCAAAGGCTACGATGAAGACAAATATCTCGACTTACTTACGAAGGTAATGTCCTATTTAGTATTTTTAATGTAGGTACCCTCTCCTTCCTTTTCTACTCACGATCTAAAGAGTCTGATATGGTTGCCACGACAACCGAAGTCCTTATAAATTAAAGTATTAGGTATAATAACAATAAAAAATTTAAGTAAATATTATCGTAAAATGTGTAGGAAAGGAGATATGGTCGAAAAACTGCAATTTGACGCCATTTTTCCAAGATGGTGGCGCGAGCGGCAAAATTACGAGGTGGCAAAGTTGAAAATTGGAAAGAGCACATCAAAATCTATAAAAAAAGAAATTATCGAACCTCAAAACTTTCCACGTAACCCCTTTTTTTCGTACCACATGACTGTACTATATGGTAAATATACTATATTTTTGTTTGCAGAAAATTGAAAATGCTTATATAAACTACAAGAACCCGTTACTGGCTTTTTTGCGCGAGTTGGGCATCCCTTATGAATAAAGTCCATTCATCCGTCATTTATACACTAGTACCTACCTACTGCGTTCTGGTTGCCATGTGTACACCTGCATAACTTGGACATGAAAATTTTAGTATTACTTACATCACATAAATGTTACGAAGAATCTCATAATAATATAAATATATAATGGAATCGATTTATAACAATAAACCTAAAAATATCATAAATGAAGTTAAATTTTTTTTTATTTGTAACCCCAAAATTATCAGTGATAAGTATTTCAGAATAATACCTTTCGTGAGTTAGGTATACTTCATCATCTGCCTAGCCTTTTCCCAACTATGTTGGGGTCGGCTTCCAGTCTTACCGGATGCAGCTGAATACCAGTGTTTTACATGGAGCGACTGCCTATCAGACCTCCACAACCCAGTTACTGGGTTACACGATACCCCTTGGCAAGACTGGTTGTCAGACTTTCGGGTTTCTGACTACCCGTAACGACTGTCAAAGATCTACAATTGACAGCCGGGGCCAACAGCTTAACGTGCTATCCGAGGCACGGAGAGTGATAATTAATTTATAAAACGCACATAACTCACGAAAAGTCATAGATGCGCGCCTTGGGTTCGAACCCGAGACCTCTGACTTGCCAGTCAACGGTCACCACCACTAGGCTATCACGACTCCTTGTATATGAAATACACACGACTTATTGTATATGAAATACCTACCTATTGATACGGCTTTACTCACATTCAATATATTATTAATATATTATTGTATACTAGCTTTTCCCGCGTGGCTTCGCTCACGTAAACTATAGAATATTTCGAATAGAATTTATTTATTTGAATCAAATTAATATAATCTAGGTAGTACTGCTCATGAGAACAACTTATACTGCTTTGAGTCGATGCCACTACTTTTAGTGTCATTGTGAATTAGGTACAGGGTGAATGACAGTCAATTATAATGTCGGTATAGCAATCACAAATAGTCGCCTATGATAATAATCTAATTCTAAAAGATTTCCAAGGAATTTTCAAAGGAAAATCAAGGTACACTTTGGCAAAAAAGAGTCTATAAAAATTGGAGGCGCCACTGGTGCACTTTTCATACCTACTACAATTTAAAGTTTCAAGTTATTTGGTGCTTACGTATTACTAAAACGAATTTTTTGTCATCAATTATTATGTAATAAATCACTTTATGGCTATTTTAGTACTCACAAACTTAGTTTTGAGATTTTTAGTTTTAGTTCTAGCTGTCACCGCTTCAGACTCTTTTTTGCCAAGCTGTACTTATAAGGTAAGTTTTTCTTTCAAATATAAAAGAAGAAATAAAATTGAAATATCGAATTCTAATCCGATTTATATTTGACATTCCAATTTTAAAGGATAATACATTGCACCAAGCCAGTTTAAATCAAAAGCACTATGGAGTATTAATATCAACTTCGATGCAAATCACCCCCAAAATAACTTTCTACCCCTTTTTAACCCCGTTAGGCAATGAGTTTAAAAAAAATACGAAACACGTGTTCCATCAATTTTGTAAAAGAATGTTTATGCAAAATTTGAAGTAGATTGGACTAAGGAATCACGTTGTCCCATACAAACTTTGCCCCCGTTTTTCTCCCTCTTAGAGGTAGAATTTCGAAAAATCCTTTCTTATCGGATCCCTACGTCATACAAAGAACACACCCTCCAAGTTTCAGGTCTCTACGATCAGCGGTTTAGGCTGTGCGTTGATCCGTCAGTTAGTCAGTCATTCAGGACAAAGCATTTTATATGTATAGATGAAATACCTATTGATACGGCTATACTCACATTCAATATATAATATTTCAATGATATTTCGTTCGATAAGTAAGTTAATTTTAAACCAGACTCTCGTGGCCTGTAGGTGGGCCTCTTATATCATTCGATCATAGAAGGAAATAAATGCGAGACATTTATTTTGAACAATTTCCGATAAAATAATATATATAATCTTTATTATAAAAATGAATTGCTGTTCGTTAGTCTTTCTAAAACTCGAGAACGGCTGGACCGATTTGGATAATTTTGGTTTTGAAATATGTTTGAAAGTCCAGGGAAGGTTTAAAAGGTAAGAAAAAGGGGTAGGGGTAGGGTACCCTAGGTAGTAGGTAGTAGAGTAAGGGTTTGGTAGGGTAGGGGTAGAGTAGGGGTTGGGTGGGGTAGGGTAGGGGTAGCGTGGTAGAATAATTACGCGTACAAAGTCGCGCGGGGCAGCTAATAGCAGAACTCTTGAATTATTTAAAACTTTCACGGTTTTTAGTTTAATTACACTTAAATGTCACTTACGGGATATCTTCCGTATCTATCGTGATTGAATAAAGAATTGAGCTCTCGATATTTCGACACTGTTGCAACTGTTGCAAGCGCCATGATCGCGGATTGACGGGAGAATGCGGGTGGGTAGAAAACGAATAATTATTAAGGCGCTGTGCACAGTCAAAATAGGCTTAATTAAACAGTTTTTTAGCCTAATGTATACATTTTAGAGTAGCAAAAAAAATATATGTTATTCTTGATCATATTTGTGACGGAGCCCTTGGCGTCAAAACACGTTTTTGGAATTTTTTTTCGATAAAAAAAAATCATAAAACAACCATTAAAATTAACATTCCTGCAATTTTATCTCTATTATTTATAAACCAATCTTGATGAAATTTATAACAGTTACGTAATAAATAATAATAAAGGGAGCCCTCGCTTGTATTTATCGATTGAAATAAGATATTAGTAGGAATTAATATATTTACTGATAAATAATTCGGACGAGTCGAACCAAACGTCACGCCATTATCCCTTCTCTTTCATTTCTACGCGGAGCGACAGTGACCGCTGAGGCGCGCTGCTAGACGGACCTATGTCATTTTGTTCCGCCCCCGCTCAGAAATTATTTACGTATCTTGTTTGTTGTTGAAAGCTGTATATTGGGAAATGTAATTTCGTCGCTCCCAGTACCGTCCAATTGGTTTAGTGGTCTTGAACGTTGCACATGTGACCTATGAGAGCGACCTATTGGGAGTTCTATCCCCGCATCGAGTGATATTTTTTGTTGATTATCTTATTTGAAATAATTGTTATTAATTATTATTTTACTTTTTTTTCTATTTTCTTGTCTGAAATAAATGTTCAGTATTTATTTTTGTTGTTTTTTTTTATTTTTAAACAATTATAATGGTTTTTCTTTAGAGTAAGTACCTGAAAAGTTTTTTTTTTTTTAAATAGTTTTTTACTTTTTGTCTATTTTTAGTTTGATAAATATAATATAGGTACATAAAATGATTGTTTATACAATTTTAATTTTTTTTTAATTTTGCACAATTTTAATATAATCTTTTTTAGAAAATAACAATTATTGTTTCATTATTTTAAAAATAAGAAAACAAAATTATTAACATAAATATTAAAAAAAAAAAAACAAAAAGAAAATATGTAGGTGTACTTACCTACTTATTATTATATTGTGTATTATAAAAATACAAAAATGTACGATTTCTGACATCTAAATCAGACATCTACCTTATTCAAGCTTCTGACCGTCAAGGAGAAATGTAATTTGGTCAATACCATTACTGTCTCAATGGTTTAGCGGTCTAGAACGTTGCTATAGTCATCTACTACAGTGTATGAATAGAGTTCGATCCTGCATCGAGCAATTACATTTTGCTGATTTTCTTATTTGTTTACTTTTTTTTGTTTACTTTTTTTTATTTTTATTTTTGTTGATTTTCTTATTTTTTAAACAATTATAATGCAATTTTAATGGTTTTTCTTTGGAGTAAAAAGATTTTTTTTTTAATAAATTGTTTTTTACTTTTTGTCTATTTTTTTGTTTGATATAAATATAATATATTTACATAAATAATTATTTTTAAAATTTTACAGTTTTTTTTTCAATTTTGCACAATTTTGATGTAATCTTTTCTAGAAAATAACAATTATTGTTTCATTATTTTAAAAATAAGAAAACAAAATTATGAACATAATAATTTAAAAAAATAACAAAAAGAAGATATGTAGGTAATTACTGATTATTATATTGCGTATTATAAAAATTCAAAAATGTACGGTGTCTGGTAGGGTTCGAACCTAGTGGTTACCGCGGGCACTCTCATTTCAAGCGGGTCATAGCCATGATAGGTCAAATGCACATGTGATGATACTGATGAAATTACGCTTTTATTTATAATGGACATACTATGGCGAGTTTTGCGCGATGCCTCGCAATCTATTTGCTTCATGCTTGCAATAGACGGAAGGGGCGGGACCCATTTACCAAACTTGACTGTGTACAGCGCCTTAAGAGCAGACAAATCTGTCTATCCTCTTTCCGAGTCTTTTGCTACCCTCACTGACATCCAAAAGTCCAAACTCAAGGTTTGCCAACGTGCAATGGAACGTAGTATTCTAGGTGTTATTGTTATATGGTGGTATTAACGGATCGTGTGTATAGCCTAGTGGTATGACCGTCGACTGACAAGTCAGAGGTCTCGAGTTCGATCCCAAGGCGCGCACCTCTGACTTTTCGTAAGTTATGTGCCTATTATAAATTAATTATCAGTTGCTAAAACGGTGAGGGAAAACATCGTGATGAAACCAGCACACCTGAGATATTTTTCAATGGTGTGTAAAGCCATGTCAGAGGCCTACGGGCGGTTTAAACTCTGACACCAGGTTGTTCATCAACCATACGATAAGAAGAACGGATCGTGTTCGAAACACTACACTGCGTTCCAAAATATAAATCACTGACGTAGCTCACAAGGCTGAGAAATTGAAGTGGGATTGGGCTGGCCACGTCTGTCGTATGCCTGATGAGCTGTGGGCTAAAGTAACCACAAAGTGGAGCCCTGACAAGGCGTCGTGGCACCACGTAGAAGATGGCGAGACAAATTAGATACAGCGAACGATCAATGGTCCATAATAGCCTTGGACAGAATGGTATGGAAATCATGTGAGGAGGCTTTTGCCCAGTAGTAGGATGATATAAGCTAACAGGAACAGTATTACAGACATAATATTTATTTGATATTAATGTCGGTAAGGTTTACAAGCCTCTAAAATGTAACAAAGAAAAAAATTATAAAATTAAAGCATACACATAAATCTTTAATTGAATTTATTTCAAATTTATTTACAAAACAGCTGTTATCAGTATAGGTACAGTCAATTAATGGATTTTAGATAAATATCTATATAGTAACATTTAGACAATAAATATTTTAATTAGTCACGTTTGAAATATGAAAATATTTTTTTTCATCATACTTGCTCGTATTCCATGCTAGACAAGCGAAAGATAAAACTAAAACACGGCTCTATATTGTAAAAATAAATAAATAAACCAGCCTGTTACTGTCCCGTTGCAGGCCTCCTCTCTTAAGAGAAGAGAGCATAAAATGCAAGAATAAGCAGAGTTTGAATACTCTACAAAAATATATTACCTCTTAGATCTGTCGTCTTGTATACAATTATTATAAGAAATGAAAAAAATCAAAAATATTTAATTTTATGTTGCTGGCTGGCAGGCTAAATGCGTATCATCTGTCAAAATTGTTCTTAAAAAATGAAACGCATTAGGCGTCCGCGGTAGGTACAAACCGGTCATTTTTAACCGACGAAAGGTGGTTTTCAATTTGACATTTTTTTTTTATGTATGATCATCACGCATATCTTTTGTTTATTATTTACAAATATTTTGCGTAATTTTGATATTTTCTTACTCACAAGTATGATGAAAATCACTGTTCCTATGTCACAAGCCTCCGTCTTCGGCTCGGCCTTTGAATGTCCCTCGATAATAATTGTGGTTTTACCACCCTTATAAAACACTGTGTTCAAGATTTAAAGTTCATTATTATGTAGCAAACTCGATCTAGGCCCACGGTAGTGTATTGGCCAAGTTCGAATGTTATTCGTTTCTAGTGACTTACAGTGTGAGCGATACAACATTTTTCATTTTAATACAAACATTTTACATTAAAAAACCAGATACATTGTAATATACTTGTAATACATAATTATGGAATATTTAATTTACATTAGTACGACCCGTTACGTTTTATTCGATACAAGAAAAACGTTACATTGATTTGGTAATATCATTAGAAAATTATCTACCTATACAATAATATTTACATTTATATTATATCTAAACTATTAAGTCTTTCAACATCAACTAAATTGTAATTAGGGTCAATTATTTATACAAAACGAAAAAAGGGGTATTTTTAAATATAATTATGGCACATTATATCTATAATTTTATATGAAAGATTTAAAAAGCTAAGTTCTATTTGGCAATGATTTGGTCCGCTTAGCCAAATAAGCTTTACTTAGTAATTATTTGGAGGATCCGTTTCAACCTGACTCCACAAAGGCTGCATACGGTAAATTTAAAGTAAATTAGGCCTGCTTAGCTAAGGGCCTCGCAGCCCGAATTCTTTGATTTTTTATTTTATTTAAGTGTATTATCAAGTTATTGGTTTCATTTCAGGTTTTAAATTCACATCTAGGTTCAGTAACACCATTTTCCAGTGACATTAAGCTTTTATATAAAATTGAGAGAGAAATGCTGTTATTTTTACCCTTTATCTAAAACCAAGCCTATTCATGGAGAAATTTAGAGAAACCTTTTTATGAACTACTTATGTTAACTATATTTAATATTTTAACATACTACTTCTCAACAGTTAGGGAATCATAATCATAATATTTTTATCTGTTGTAGTGAATTAGGTACATATTAGCACGCACCAAAAATTCAAAACCAAAACTGTAGATACTATCTCATTAATATGTCTGTACAAAAATTAAACGTACTTACCTTCCTGTCAGGTATCTACTAGAGTACTAGCCTTATGATGAAATAGATTCATGCATAATTGCATGTTCATCAATTTTTTTAACCATACAAGATTTATATAAATTTAAAAACCGTTACTACCATAGTTCGACATTAAACACTCATGGAGTGTTTCGGTACACATGATCCCATAATAAACGGGTCGTGGAAAAGTCATTAACCTCTCTCCACCCGTGGTGACGTGAAACTTTCACACGTCAAAGAGCAGCGCGATATTGTGCTGCTCAGCGCGTCGCTAGTAGTGGTCAGCGTGAGGCGCGCGGTACTGCGGCGCTCGACCATACGTGCCGTATGCTACACCTACGCCACCCACTCCTCCCCCCACGCTGCTGGCCACGCCGCCTGCGCTGCCCACACTACCACTGTACAAAGATTCGCGTCTCTCGCTCACTGCTGCTCCTGTGACAAAACAACGACCACTTAATTTTGGTATCGTAACACAAGTGATAATCAAAAATTCAAAACCATTCCAATAAAATATCGACCCGACAGAACGCACACCTTGTATTTGTATAGACCAGACACTGGTATGAAGTGAACCAAGTACGTACCAGCAGGTCCTGGGCGCACTCCATTGGCAGTGGCGTATGGTGGGTCACGCTGTGCATTATGTGTGTTTTGGTTGTGTGTGAGCGCATGGTGCGCATGCGCGGCGGGACGCAGCACCAGCGACTGCGCCGTCACCAACGGTCCTCCTGCGGCTGCTGCGCCTCCCGTACACCCCGCCGTCGCCGCCGCACTGCTTGCCGCACCGCTTGTCGCTGAACTGCCCTTACTGTATACTGACTGAGACCTGCAAATGTATATAAAACTCATTTTTATATTTTTTTAAGTCAAAAGTGATTTGATACAAAACTTACAAAAATTAGTAAAGATATTACTAATTTTTGTAAATTTACTCAAGGCTAAATCATAAAGGAATCGTTTTTTAAACGATAAAAAAATATTTAACCACATATTATTTTAATCTTACTTTTGTAAAATATGTCGTGTATTGATGTCGTGGTGGCGCATTGGTTACGGACCCGCTTTACAAGCGAGTGGGTGTGGGTTCGAACCTGGCATGTACCAATGTGACTTTTTCAATGTCATATGTACTTTCTTAGATATTCTAAGACACCACTGACTAACGGTGAAGGAAAACATCGTAAGGAAACCTGGACTTACCTAATAGTCTGAAATTGCCAACACGCAGTGAGCTAGCGCGGTGATTAATGCTCAGTCCTTCTCTGTATGAGAAGAGGCCTTTGCCCTACATAGGGACAGTTACAGGCTAATTTATTTATTATTTATTTGTAAAATAAGAACCCTTTTTTGTTGGGGAAAATTACTCTACTTTGAGTAATCAGGTAAACTATGGCAAAATAAATTTAATTAAGGTGAAAGTGGCAACAAAAAAAATGCTGAAAATAATTGTTAATTACAACAATATCATACCTGTGCAAGCCATGTCTAGCGGGTGGTGGGGAACGGCAATAAAGTGACTTGGTGCCGGAGTAGAGCGGCTCAGCGGTGTCGGGACGCGGTGCAGCGGCGCAGTACGTAGGCGCATGGCGGTAGTGGTGGTGAGCAGGAAACGTCGGCTTGTCTAACTCGTCCAGGTCCCGCGGCGACGATGCGCGCGACGAGCCCCCGCGAACTCCTCGGCGCGAACCCCACTCGTGTAACAGCGCCGATGCTACGCCGCCGCCCAGGCCGCCTACCCAACACACCCAGTGACTCTCCCACCGCGATAACACAAAAGACGGTCCTAATGAGCGAGCTGGATTTAGTGATGGCATCTGGAAACCAATACGTAGGATATTAATTGGAGAACTCAAAAAGACTTGGCTCTGCTGTATGCACCGTGCCTCCAAATTTCATTTTAGGTTCAGGGAGATGTTGAAACATAATATTTTTTTTTGGTAAAGATTCCATAAAGTAATTTTGTCAACCAATACTAGCAATTCTCAATCACAATAATTCACAAAAATCCTTTTAAAAATCAGATCAATCTACATCTGGTTCATTTTGAAAACATCAATAGAGATCGAGCCTGTATTGCGTGGGTAGTTATTTTTTCTCGTAGTCACTTTGTTCTGGCCAGACAGATGTGTAAGTACAATGCGACAGCTGTCCTTAAGGACTGTAAGCACAAAGGGCAGGTAAGATACATTCCTTATAATGGCGCAGGCAGACGACAAACAATACAAATCCGTCCCACTATAACTATGTAGGTAGGTACCTACCTGACATTACAGATTTGTTTAAGATTGTATGTCTTACATGTAAACGGTTTATTTTGCTGCGCATTTGCTTTACAGCTGTAGTTTTTGGCTTGTTCTTAATTCAACACTAGATTACCTATTTTGTTTACTTTTCATAATCACGAGTGATTTTCAAAAAATCCTTTCATAATCAGACAACTCAAATTCAAGTTTGTCAAAATATTGGTGATATCATTTTAAGAATGATTACAATTTAACATTTTAATTAACTGACTCCCAATATTATTATCAGTGACAACGACTTCACTCTGTTATACGTTGACAGTTGCAGAAAAAGGCATAGCTTATACTTACAGAGACGAAACTTGCGGCAC
Source organism: Protodeltote pygarga (assembly GCA_936450705.2). Taxonomy (NCBI): domain Eukaryota; kingdom Metazoa; phylum Arthropoda; class Insecta; order Lepidoptera; family Noctuidae; genus Protodeltote; species Protodeltote pygarga. The sequence continues at coordinate 2,851,653 of OW388249.2, read as the reverse complement.
AGTAAGCGGCTCCGAGGATTGCGGGCGCGGCGCCGGTCCAACGTCGTTCCATAGCGGCGAAGTGGGCCGCGGCTACCAGCGCCGACAGCACCAGCTCAGCGCCCAGCCGCTCCCACGCCGCGCCCGTCATGCCGCCGCCGCCCGGCAGCGACGCCGACAGGCCCCCGGCGTAGCCCGGCACGCTCACACTTGAAAAAGATGATAGGCACAAGTTAGTTTTAATATCTTGTTGTTCGTATTTTTTTCACACTTTTTCATGGCCCACACATGGTACTTACACTTCAACAATATGGTTACATATTAAATTACACTGTAGCAAGCTCGTCTAGTGTGCCTACTTGTGAAGTCTGCTGTATACTGATGAATGACTGAAAGAAAAAATTAAGGAGAAAGGGAAAATTGCCATCAGACATTAATTACCTACACCCTCAAGACGATGAAGAAGCCCGTACTTATCAAATTTATACATACATATTATAATATGTATGTATAAATTTGATAAGTACGGGCAACGATGCGATACGATAGCTCAGTTCATAAGAGCATTGCCACGGTTCGGCAAGTGTCGTGAGTCCTATCTCTTTATTATAATATACTTATGCGATATAATATCCTTCTCTAACAAATCAAGCTAAAAGAATAAAGACCACGTTTTGACGTTTATAGTTATCTGCTTCCCGAATGTACTAAGCCTCGACCTGAACCTGAGACTGACTAGTTATAGCCAGGAATAGCAGATCAACATGCCTTCAAAACACGAAGGTAGGAAATCCGAAGAAATATCTCAAGACAACCATTCACTGAATTCGTTCGAGGCCTGTTCAACCATTGTGAACCTGAGAATTTAAATACTGAGGGGTCGTAATCTACAAGCTGAACTTATCTTTTCATAAAACATTAAGGTATTTTTAATGGGATGGAAAGGGATCGAAGTCTCTTGGCCTTTAGTTATTATTAGATCGGCACGCAAAGGGTCTCTTCCATTCACTGGACTTTGACGACTGACACAATGTTCCGCTCGTTTACTTATGCACCTCCACACATACCTACACAGATCGCCGATGACAATTTTAACAGGGGTGGATCTAAAGATATTAAGTAATTCAATAACACTCAGAGGGATCGCCTGCCGATCATTGGATCAATAACTAAATACTAATGTAACCTATAATATCTATCCCGAAAATACAATTTATTCCTTAATATTAAAATATAAGCAGACATGCAAATACTTAGTAGAATTTATGTTGAATAATTTGTTCTCTACATAATCAATGTTATCGTTGAATTTTATAAATATTAAAATGAATAAAACTTAGTTAACTCATAGTATAGCTCTTCGATCACAAATAAAACGATCGAAGTAGGTAATAACTTTGTTATTTTCGGCCATAAGTTGGAAAAAAGTCTTCTTTTTTATCATCGAAAAGGAAAATTATGGCACCGTCGCACCGGCCGTACGTTTCTGACGGCTACGTTTGCAACATTTATCGGGTACGATTCTAATCTTATTGCCGCTATTGAGCTGATCTACTTAATAACATTTTGCCCGACCCAGAAATGCAAACGAGAGCCGTACGCTTGGTATCCTTTTGTCAAAACCAATGAGGCAAGGTTAGCTAAATTATTCGGGTGTCTATTCGCGCACAGAATAATCAAATTATATAATTTTGAAACTAACCTTTACGTTTCGGTCAAGTTGTATTAAATACGAGAAAACTCCTTTCTTTGTGACTTTTCAACTGCAGAATCGATTAACGAAAGGTCATAAGATACCTTTCAATTCTTAGAGTATTTATAAAATACTCTAAGTTTCAATCCATATACCACGCGAGCAATACCGCTAGCTTCAGATAGTCACAAATAAAAGAAAAAATACTTAGATTCTTTCTTTCTACAAAAATTTGGAACTTCAAAGATTTAGAAGGGCCATTTGAATGAGAGATAGTGTCCTTAATTCAAACATTTAATTTGAGAATCGTTCTTTAACGGGCCTGTGACATTAACCTCTGTGGCAGCTGTGACCTGAACGGGGTCAACAGGAGAGCATGGTCGCTAAGTAACACCACATCTGGCGGATGATGCTGAGTTGCTGACTCATATTTAGTCATAAGGCCGAGAGTTCCTGTGGTAATAGACATAATTCAACCTTTCCTGACAAAAGGGAATCTTATTAGGATAGGAAAAGTTACTGATAGGATCTGTATTTTGATAGCCAAGATATTTATCGATTCGTTATATTCTTCGCGATTACGTATTAAAAGATTATAAGGGTATTTAGTTATAAAGTATTGTGTTCCTAAATTGCTGCGATAAATCAGTGTTTAGCCTAGGTTTTGCCATATCATAAATATGTACTTTCTTAGTTAAGCTCAGACGTCACTGCTAACGTTGAATGGAAAACATCGTGACAAAACTTATAGCTGTGTTGAGTGTAGCGGTGCCTGTATGATTAGGTTATTATATAATAATTATATAATATATATAATAATTGTTTTCTAGTTACAAACTTATTCCAGAGATCCTTTCAGGAAATAAGATTCATTATAGCGAAGTAACCACCCTATACAGTAAAACCTATATAACGTTTAAAAGGTAACATAATATTTTAGGAGGTAAATCTACAGACTTCAAAGATGTAGGTGACTAAAAAAAATCATGAAAAAGTACCATGAAAAATATAAAATATTTATTATAAACGTTTTTAAATCTTAAATAAAAGTAAGAGTAAATAAAAGAGCTGGTAATGGAAATAAAAACAAAATATTTTGCTTTTTAATGCCAACCGAGTTTACGCAATGGTTTTTCCGTTCAATAATTTTAACTCCTAATAATGGTACTCCGAACTGCTACGACGTAGCCTCGTAGCACTTGTAGCCAAAACGATTGTTTAATATTAAACACACCACCTTTTAGCTGGAAGTCGATTATAGTGTACCTACTCCATTCACTTGGTATCTGTCGAGAATTCAATAGCTATTGTGAAGAGCTCGGGAGCACTTGGAACTTGCTCGACAGTGTACAATAAAGAGCATTATAGTGACCACATCGACGCTAACCTACTTGCTGGGTGACCCGAATTTGAAGGGAAAATGTCACTGTCAACACTATAACCGTTTTCAACTAGCCGATATACGAGAAACATGTACTTTTAAATTTAATAAAAATGCTTTTCACTGTTTAAAATATCACAATCAAAATATTTTTTTAATAATCCTTAATCATTCTAATTTATACAATTTATAAAACAGGACCGTGACTGACCGACTGACAAACAACGCACAGCCTAAACCATTGGTCCTAGAGTCTTGAAAATTGGAGGAATATTCATTAAATATCTTAGAGGTGCAATGTGCGTGTTTTTGGAAATTCCGCTCCTGAGCGGGTAAACTAGGAGATGAAAAACCCATGCGGACAAAGTCGCGGTCGCAGCTGTAGTTTTATTATAAGCGTGAATCTAGTTGCTAGTTCCAAGGGCAGTCTATCTATCTACTAGAATTCAGCAAGAAATTCTATTGTTGCTCTTTTAAATAAATGGCTTACAATATTCTTGCATACATTGTTCTAATGGTTTATTTAAGAAAATCGTGTAAGTGAGTCGTGATAGCCTAGTGGTGGTGACCGTTGACTGGCAAGCCAGAGGTCTCGGGTTCGAACCCAAGGCGCGACCCACTGACTTTTCGTAAGTTATGTGCGTTTTATAAATTAATTATCACTTACTCCGTGCCTCGGAAATCACGTAAAGCCGTTGGCCCTGCGCCTGATCTCTCTCCGATCGTGTCGGAAGGCCGTCCCATCGGACTACGAGAGTGAGGGAATAGAGAGTGCACCTGTGTTTGCGTACACACTTGTGCACTATAATATCTCCTGCGTAGTTGGCTAGTCTCCGTTGAGATTGGCCGCCGTGACCGAAATTCGGTCAGGAGAATATTTATTTTATTTAAGAAAATTGACGCCTGAACATGGGTACTAACATGGTGACTAACAGCTATGACCTGACCCAACAGACGACACCCATTCGCGGCTATGATGCATCAGCTAGATCGCCAAATTTATATCGATTCGACACACAACGCCACCGCTATCAGGATACGAGTATTTCCGCGAGCATGACAAATTGCACAGTAATCATCGCGTCAATAATTATATATAAGGTGCTTCTAAATTATCTGCCACGGCTTCAATGGGAGATAATATTGGTTATTTATATTACAATAGTGAAGTATTTTTTTTATCTAACGTCATAATTTTTTTATTTTGCCTGCGTTTTATTGCGTAGGTCTAATTCTGCTCCATGCTCCAATTTTTTTTTTACTGTTCCGGAGTACGAAATTTCTTCACTATTGTAATCTATATACCCAATACTTTCTCCCATTGCAACCGTGGCAGATAATTTAGAAGCACATTATAGATAGGTATAGGAAGGATATGATCTGTTTAAAATATGTACCTTACAGGTCTATTTCCAGGGGTAGTGGTTCTCAACGATGTAATAATACCTACACTCTTCAAACAAGAAGCATTGCACATTTAGGAATATAATATACAACACCGTCACCTAAGAATGTTATAATCCAAGCTTCATTTTCGCGTATAAAATATCATTGAATCTAAGAGTATGTTTGCTTCATTATTCGAAGCGTTGACTCATTATTGAATGAAAAGAAGCCGAGACTGAAAAAAATTACGGGCTCTAATTAATATGAAAAGTGCGACGCCCGCGCCGGCCACGAAGCGTTTATAAAACTCGGGAAATTAGACGCCTTTTCTATTTTTTAATAACTCTTTTAAAGTAAGGATGACAAGAGATTAAGTACCTATTTTAATTGTTACAATTTAAATGTGACTAAAATAATTTTCTGATGAATACCAATATAAGGTCCTCGTACAATAACGCGTACAATAATAGGCGTAAATATAAATTTGACAACGCGACAGTTTTTAATTTTCAAATAAAACGGTTCGACACGAAGGAAATCGAATGTTTTGAAGTAAACAGGCATTGATGAGCTTAAACACATCTTAACTAATATTATAAATACAAAAGTATGCTAGTTTGTTACCTTTTTGCGCCTAAACCACTAAACTGATCATCGTGAAATTTTGCATAAACGTTGCCAAGTGTACAAAAAAGGCCATAGGACATACTTTCATTCCGAAAAAATATACTGTTGCCGATGAAAACTACAAAGAAGTTCTTATAATATAATTATACAACAACCCGAATTGATTGACAAAATCTAAATTAACGCGAGCGAAGCTGTGGGAAAAAGCTAGTTATTATCTAATTCAACTCTTTGTGAATACATTTTCAAGCCTTGTTTGTTCTTCTAACACATTTTGATCGGGGCTTTAAATACAGAATGTATGCAAAACCGTGCACCTGCGTTAGATAGCATCGCGCAACTCATTCTAACTTGGTTCTAATGCTAAACACGATTACTTTTTATTACTCACGTGTATGCGTAAAAAAGTTTTTGGGGGAAACCTAGAGATTCTCCGCGCGATAATGGACTATTTACGTAGCGATTTGGATTATTCGATTTTATCGTTAGACCGTATCAGCATAATAAGATTATTCAATGGATGTTGGTTTAAAAAATGCTTATTCGTTTTTTTTCCTACGTTCAATATTTAACATTATTACCATTTTAAAATATTTTTAATGGTTCGTAAACATTTTTATAAAGCATTTATAAATACCTGCGACCTCGAGTTACGAAGAGTGGCGGAGCGACTGAGGGCTCTATCGAAGGTCGCAGGATTGAATCCCGCTCGTAATCAGTAAATTCTTTCTACAAAAATTTGGCACTATTAATTGTATATTATAGTATCAATTAGGTGTCCCAGTCAGATTGATCGGATTGACCTTCTTTCCAATATCTTTGGGATTGACAATAATATTTAAGTTTTTGGTTTCCCCCCATTTTGATTTAAAAAATTAGTTACACTTAAAGACTGATCGAACATAATTTAAATTTTTTTGTTAAAATAAAACTATGTTGTTAACTAAGCTTTTATATTGGAATAATCTCTGTGCTGTTGACCGTTGAAGAGTTCCTTTATCTAGAGCTAATTCTAGATGCCAATTCAGGTCATGCTTGCCACAAAAATGCATTGGCATCGGAACTGAACTAACATGTAAAAACTCAGATCAGATAAAGATTCGGATAAGAGGAAGTGGTTCCAATTTAGCTTGCAAGATATGACCCGAACGTAGATACATTGCAAGTTTAAACTTGTAAAAAACTATAGGCAATTTTATTTTTACACACTCCGCAATTGTATTACAAAATATAAACTAAAGAGAGCTTATTAAACAGTACATTACCGCACGCCATAATTCAGTGAGCACAGTCGATATCTGCTGATGATTATGCATAATTTATGCGCCCGAGTTAGGGTCAAGTAGGCCAAATGGGACACGCGCGTTTATAGGGGCACATCTTTTATACTTGTTTGTCAATGGACGGTAAATTGGTGAACATTCACACCTTATGTCGGCTGGACTGCGTTTTTTATTGTGAGATTAGGGAATATTTGCTTATCACTACAGGACAATAGGCTTATTAGTTGCACTCAAGGCCTTTTATTTATATCCAAAAAATGATCTTCTGCTGCATTTTTATAATCAATTTTCTCATTTTGCTAATGGTGATGATAAATAAAATGGTTTGCTAGCTTCTTTTGTTCTTTGGTTTAGTAGAAAGCTTTATTTAAGTACATTAGGAATTCAGAATACAAGCATCTTAGGACGACGCGGCGGTATTACGTGGTCGGGGCAGTAATCAGCCGCTGGTAATGGCCGCATCTTTGTTAATGGTTATAACTGCATCCTTTTTACCAGTTTTACCGCGAAATTGCTTAAACGAGCGCGTTTTACAATGTCGTAAATTTTAATTAAAACTGATTTAATGAACTCTTCTGCAACCATCAATTGACCTGAACAGTAATAAAATTAATACATAAATGTTGGTTTTTAATTATCTTTCTCTCATTAGATGTTTATGGTCATGCTTTTAATTCTTTCTAGAATATTAACGTTTTTTGAAGGAGCAGAATAGTAGGTACTGTAGACTGACCGACTACTATTATAGGTTAATTAAAATTTTACGGACAGTTTATAAAACACATTATAAAATTATTGTTTAGTTAAAAAAATCTTTAAAGTTAATATTCCTTCAGTCATTTCCACTGATTGTTGAAGATTAACCAAAATTGTTTTATAGTATACGTACTAAATTACCTTAATCTTAGTAACGTGTGTTTTTCTAACTAGTTTCAGATTTAATGCACGATTTTGTACATATATCAATGCAGTGTTGTTTAACAAATATTTAAATACAACAAATCTAATACCCCATGTGAGTCTAACATAAATTCTATTCAAACACATTTACTACAAACGAAAAAGTAATAGAAAGAATAAAATAAAAAGCATAGAGTCCCCTACCCTGTGGTTAACAAGCGAACAATTACATTTAATTTACGGATGAGTTTTTAAAGTGTTCCAATATGGCCCGCTCCACCCCGCTGATATTAAACCGCTATCATGTTGTATACAGATAATCTACCGTGACATTTGTTAAAAAATATATTTCAAGAGGGTATCGCGAACTGTTACTAAAAATTCAATTGTTCCGAAGTGCCACTTGTCATCCTACACAGTATAATCAGACAATTTCACTAGTCAATATGTCCGATTTATACTAACCTCTATTGCCAGGAAATAAGGATCATTTTACAATTACTCTTGCAGGAAGAGTAAATGTAAATTTATAGAGCGATTGCCGAACTTAATGTGCGGCGAAACAAGTAGGAGCATTATACACTTTGAAGTGTACGATTTGATTTACTTTGGAATTATGGCTTTTATGACTTGGGCAATAGGAACAACTTCGGTACAACTTAGCTAACTTGGTCCAACCAAACTAAGTTAGCTTGGCCAAAGAGCTTTGGTTTATTCCTTCTCAATGGTAAATAATCTCATGTAACTAAATTATACGTAATTGTTTGTAAAAAGTTTGTATCATCCTTATCCCTTTTATATCACCATAATGTGGTAAAATAAATAAAAGTCAGTACTCGAAATAAAGACATCAAAATATATTTCCGACAATAATCTGTTTTTGCCCAAAAAAGCACAACGGCTCAGCAGGCGGTAGGCGCGAACTTGTTACCCTTTGCCCTTTGTTTTGCTAAACCATAAAGAAAACAACAGTGTTTTAACCCTTAGCTTAACCCTTTACAACACATGTCGTCACACGGTCACACCGCGGTTGTGCCAAACCGCGAAGTCGCGCCTCTACTTCTGTAGCACTCGTAATGTTCAGATTCAGAGATAAACGCTCATTACAATTTCAACCTTATTCAAAAGCCATAAAGTGCAAGAAAAATTGTTATATTCAATTTAAATGGGCACAATAATCGTTGCATCAAAACGGAGAAATATGTGGAGTGTATTTTTACGTGTATTGTGTTCGGAATGGGGTTTTTATTGCAAATGTCTGCGAGAGCATTAGTCGGATTGTTAACTGAGGATGTTGCCCACATATGGTGTTTGCGTATGTTATGATTTTGTGGGCTATAGTTGCATATTACTGTTTTAACAAGCTTATAGAATTTTCCTAAAAGAAACAACAAACTTTTTGGAATACAACTTGCACTATTGAAATCTACCTCAACAAAAGCAATTCGCTTGAGAATTGAATTAAAGTTCTTTTACAGCAAACTAGAATGTTACTTTGCAGTTTCAGAGCAATCCGTCTGCTACGGACTGGGAACAAAGTTTTTCAGACAACCGGAGGAGCTTATCTGTAGTATCCATTTTGTTTTATGGATCGTTACGTCAATCGTTGAACATCCTCAAGTGTTACGAGCACAGCGTTTTATTACTGAAACCCTTTAATTTCCTACTTTTAATTAGGGTCCGGCACGATATTTGGGACGTATCGGACGTGCCGATAAGTTACGGAAGATACGGGACGCTGGATCCCGGTCGGTTGTTACCTACTTACATTATCGTTATGGTAACATTAAATAAAGTTTTTGTTACTAATTTCATATCAGAGAGTCTAGAACTGTTGTGCGGAATAAAAATCAACATTGTTTTTTAGCAATAAAAAACATTCATATACAAACTTTTTTTTAAACTTTTCTAAATCAATTCAAATTATTTTAGTTTTTCTCCGCATAGAACCTTTATTAATATTTCATAGGAAATACCTTTGATTAAATAATCAAAGGGAAATACAGACCGAGCCGACCTGACATGGAAGCCGAAATGAAAATTTTATGCAAATGGATTCCACAATTTATTATTTGAATTTATTTCAAATTGTCATAAAAACTAATTTGATTTTCAACATTTTAAGATTTTATAAGAAGCAAACACCACCGTTTAAAATTTTTGTGGAAAGAACTACACACCTGTCTGTAAATTTTGTGTTACCTAACTACCAATCTATTGCAGGTTTTTAACTATTTTGTTAGGTCACATTTTATTTTGGAGACTAATAATAATAATAATTTATATTAAATTTTAATATACCTAATACATTTTATGCTTAAACAGTGTACTAAAATAGTAACAATAATTAGGTACGTGTTCAAACGTGCTCTATCTAAAATATCGTTTGTATTTTAAAGAAATTACAAAAAAGGTTCAAATAAAACAGGGACAGTATCCTTCCAGTTGGCTTGAGGTTAATCAAGAAGATTGCCCGTATTCTGCAGCTTCATTTGAACGATGAGGGTTTAAGCTGACGAATGCTTTCAGTCTATTAGCCTCAGTTTTTACGATCCAACCTAATTTTCATACAAAAAGCAGGGGCTAGTAGACAAATTAGACAATTATGTCGTCATGTTTCTGTTATTTTGTCCTCTGAAAAATGGAAATTGATTTCACTTTCCATACTGGACGGTTCTTTGTAGGTACTTTGTATAAATATATGCAAAAATATGGCATGCTTTTACATTTGCATTGTGCATTTTCGAAGGGTTCTTTACATGTTATACATATATTATCTGCTAAAAAAACATAGCGTTCGTTTACTCATGTGCTTATTTTAGTGTATTCTCGTTTCGATATGGCATAAAAAATCCCCAAATCTTATTTTAATTCACTCTCTTCGAATTTGTTTACGTTAGATATTCATTATATTCAATGCCGAACAGACGAAACTAGAGCTAAACAAACTAACACAAATAGATTTATTGTTTTATCTTTATTACTAGCTTTTTCGAGCGGGTTCCTTCGCGATAATTTAGATCACGTGGCGCCTGCGCTGCGCCATCTATTATCATAATTAAGAACGATATTGTTAAGTAAGTACTTTTTTTCGGGATGAAAGGGGTTATGTCTATTGTTGTACACCTGATAACGTATATGCAGAATTTCAGGACAATCAGTTCAGTGGTTTAGGCGTGAAAACTTAACGAACAAACTTACTTTCACTTTGATAATATTAGTTAGGAAGTTAGGATTCAACGATTAGCGTAGCGTAGCGTAACACGATTAGCGTAGCGGCTAATCGTCTTCTACGGTCGCCTTGTAGAACTCTACCGAACTCGATCTACACGGGACAAATATTTACATACATACATACATGTGTGGAGACGATTTTTTAATTACTATTTGGTTAAAATTGCTTTTGGAAAATTCGATATTTATTTCGCAAAAAAAAACATAAACCAGGTTAGGAACTCTTTCCTCTTTGTTTGTGGTAAAAGCTGAACATCAACATACTTTTACATTAGGTACCTACTTTATTTAATTCTTTTTTTATATTCTTTGAAAATATTTGCAAAAATTAAGCGTCATTCCCTATCATTGAAAGTTAAGAAAGGAGTCTATATATTGCTAATTATTAGTATATATATATTTATTATAATAACCTATATATATGTATATATTTATTATAATAATCTAAACTGCTCCTCTGTGAAGGTGTTGAGCTTGTAGAGATATTATTTGAAATAAATTTTAATCCTAAAATCCCCGTAACGGCAAGGAAATAAGAATAAAGATTTTTCTTTAACATTTTCTTAAAACGTTTATTCAAAGGATGACCCGTTAACTCGACAGGATTTTTCAAAACATTATTTAATTTGAGAGTTGGTGAACTCAACTGATAATTTAGTAATAATAACTTATTAAATCAAAAATTCAAATTGGAACCTATTCAAACGTAATTGTGATACATCCGAATACAATGTACTCGAGTGTAAGTGATATCCACCAAGTGTAAATGACATTATTATTGCCTCTAAAGCGAACACTTTAGGCTCCTAATCCTCTTAGCGGATAACTTGCGACATTAACGGCAATTCAGTATCGAAGTAAAGTGCTAAACAGTGTTTAAAACTTAAATCACAGTTTAACAAGTTGCTCAAAAGGAGTTTGGCAATATTGAGGGTCGGTTCTCACTAATTCTTAGCGGTTATTGGCGCTCGAGATACTAACAATTTAGAGAATGAGAGTCCTCTATATGGCAAATTGGCAACATAGTCCGCGACAAGTTGCAACATAGTCCGCGACAAGTCGACATACAATCCACTAGTGACTTTATTACACAACTATTAAGCAACAACGTAGGCGAGATTAAAATCACCCACCTATAGTACTACGTGAATTCACCCCTCGCAGTAGGTAGCAAAGTGCCATGTCGACTTGTCGTTTATTATAAGTAGTGATTGGAAAAAGGTTAGATATATATTCCCAAAACCTTTATTTAATAGCTTTTAATAGTTAGCTAACTAGATTAAATTTTTTGATAGGTATTAATTTTTATACGAATTAAATTATTTATTTAAAGTCCCTAAAAGGATGGTATTTAGTAACAACTCTATGACATATAAAAAATGTGTAAGATTTTATATTTTCTAAGCAATAGGTAGACCGAAGGCAAAAGTTAGTCGATAAAATAATAATCATAATCCTTGTCATGTCAGTACAGAACTCGTAATAACTGTGATGCATCAATTTACGGATGTCGTAGTAATAGATCGATTGTTAGCTAAATGAAGATGTGGGGTTAACCCTTCCGATGCAGATCATCCTAATGTGAGCATGTGTCGGGACTTCAAGACATGGAAAATGAGCGCAGCGATGTATCAAAAAAGGGAAAACAATTGCGGACGCGACCGACGGCATACAGTGTCATACTCATGAATGATATAACATTATTAATTAGGTTTGGCATTGACAGCCATGTCAAATTATCTTCTTCTTCGATTTTATTATGCTACAACTTTTTCAAATAAGTATATAGAAAACAATAAAATTAAGTTGTAAGCCTTAATATAAGTATCTGTTCTTATTAAAATATTTAACTTATTGTTTCTCATTATGATTTATTGAATATGCAGTTTATGGTTATAATTATTTATCTATTAATTTTATAAAATAAAATGTTAATCCCTTATTTGCTTTTCCCTTAATTTATTTTTGGTATCTGTATTTATCCTCCTTGAATTTCTGTCACATAGTTTTTCGTTCCGATCATAACACCTGTCATTGGCGTAATTGTGGGCCTAAGGCTTTCACTCGCCATTCAAAAGAAGTGAAGTGAACTTTTTCTAAGTTCTTTTTCATAGTTGGCTATGTCAAATTATCAATGTCCCTCTTAGTTTTCACTGCTAATTAGCGCATTTCATATCATGTACATACATATCACAGTACACATTTGTCCCTTTAATATTTGGTGTTATTTAAACATATGATAAGAATATTTCTTATTTTTAAATATAGTGGCCGGTTTTTTGTGAAATATGATATTTTTTAAGTTGACTAAACTCTGAAACCTTATTAATTTTTCTGTCATTGCTAGTTTAACATCGATTGTTTGTATAAAAACTATAAAGTTATTATTAATTATTTAAATCTGAGTAAAAATACATACAAATTATTGAGAAACACACACAAATTATTATAATTTTAAAAATCCGCGACACTGCACTGTTAGTAAACCTCAATTTTTTTTTAGCAAGAACACTTTCTAACAAGTCACTTATCAAAAAAAAACTATATCAAAATCGGTCCATTCGTTTAGGAGCTACGATGCAACATGCAACAGACACTTATAACACCCCTCTTTTTGTTTCGGGGGTTAAACACAAACACGTTAGGTAAACTTAGGTAAGTATTACCCCTTCATTTATTCCAGTAATTATTCTGTCGTGTAGGTGTAAGTAACAGCAATTTATTAAGATAATTATTATCGCGATCTGTGTCTGTAATTTAGTAACAGGGATTATATCTAGACAGACATACAGCAGCACCTGAGCAGCAATGATATTATATCAGGCAGATAATACCAGTCGACATGCCGACAACCAAGAACTTACGCGATTAAGAATATATCGCTCTAATCTACTGGATAACTAAATATATTATGATGATACGATTGGCGAAGAGTTAGGCGTTTGCTTTCTGCGCTTGGTTCGATTCCCGATTGTGACAAATATTTATGTGATCAACATACTTAATTGTATTTGTTGTTAGTAAATTGAGATTTTTTTTGTTTGTAACTGCACCCAAATCACAATGCATGAGGGAAATCTATGTAGACGTATCTATTATAAAAGTACTTTATATAGTTTTAATACCTATTGAATTAGATCCCTTAAATTAAAAAAAAACTAGTGCTCTGACAATTGCTTTACCCAATTTATTCTAAAATGGAACAGAGTCAATTTCTAATCAATTTTGAAATCTTTGAAATGAATCGGTTTTAACAATACTCCGTTTGCAGGACCCTGGTCTAAGCGACCCTTGAGTTAATTTATGGCGATAGTCTCTAAGTTGTTCCCACAGAGCCCGCATGGAAACAGACAAATGAAATATTGAAGCATAATTGAAATATCCTGCTAAATTTAGGGTCAAGCAAATTAATGTTAATTTAAAATCGTTCATTACTTGACTGAATGCACCGCTACTGTTTGCTTTAGAGCTGCGAGGGGAGTTCGTGAGGTGGTTTAATATTTCTAAAGTAATCTTGAAAGATAATTAAAAAGATAAAACAATGATCCTTGCAGCTTTCTGACCTCTAAGTTAACCCAATGCAAGCCAATATCAGTTTACCGCGCAACGAATACCTATCTGAATCCCGCAAACCAAGGGGTACAGTATTCTACTTCCTATTCGACAATGAAAGATCTTCATTACAACTGGGAGCGACGGCATAATACCTATAACATTCTCTCTAAGGCACGGTACAAATAAAATTATTTTATAATACGCACATAACTTACGAACAGTCTGATATTCTGATTAGATGCGAACCTCAAACCTCTGACTTGCCAGTCGGCAGTCAATTTATTTATTATCTAAACGAAAAAATATAAAATAAGCTAAAATTATTATGAAATTAATAGGATATTAACGTTCTAGTAATAGTAGACAAAATGAATGTAAGCATGATGAGGGTTATATGAGAACGTGTAGGCATGTCGGATAAAGAGATCCAAAGTATCCGGAGGATTTTACTTGAGCCACCACTGGGATCCTATTATTTTCTCAGAAGGAAGTATTAGGGTTAAACATATAGAAGGTATAATAATACATACGTAGCGGCTCGGAATCCTAACTTCCTAACTAATATTATAAAAGCGAAAGTAAAGTAAGTTTGTTTGTTTGTAACCTTTTCTAAACCAATGAACAGGTTATTCTGAAATTTTGCATATACGTCGTCAGGTGTACAGAAACGGACATAGGGTACCTTTCACCCTAAAAAAAACTGTTCCCGAGGAAAACAATAATAATATCATCATCATAATTGAATTTTAAATTCTTAATTTTTTTTTGTGAAAATGAAAATGTCCATTGCTGGTTTTCGCTTGCGAATATTTTTCAACTGAATATAAGGAGAAGCCGAGTTTTACAGGAGATTTTTTGTCAAATTCCAGAGTCATCATATTTTTCTTATCTGGCGAGACTGTCAGTGTCGTATCGACCGTGCTTATTAAACAGGAGCGTAATTAATTAATTATCAGCTGCTGAGGGTTTACTTTGTTATTCAAATGAGGTACACCACAGTGATTCACGATGGATTGGGGCGTATTCGTCCCAAATTGGCGTATAAATCTACATAGAAGCCAGGTCAAAACTAACGATTGATTTTTTCCGGATTCGTCATCTTCCCAAACTAAATAGTCGAACGAAATAGTTTCCAACATTTTAAAAATAGTAATTACGATAAAGTTGTTACGTTATCTATACTTATAAAACAGTACCGTGATTGACCGTTGAATTTGGAGGACATGTACCCTAGATATGCATTAAGGAAGGGTTATTTCTAATTCCAACCCTAAGCGGGGTACATTAGGGCATATAAAAAAATGTACGCGGACAAAGACGGGGGCGAGGCACCCGAAAAATATGTACAATGAGAGAAAACAGAGCTACCTAACCAAACCAAACCGTTGTGTAGAGAAATACCTGTACCATACCTACCTAAGAACCATTCTCTAACTTTTCCAAATTTCCTATTAAATTCCTACTTTATAATTTAAAAACTTAGAAGTCAATAAGATAAGGACATTTTCTTTGCGTTCCAAGAACTTATTATTATTGAATTTTATTATGATAACTTAAATTTCTTTTTAAAATCATCACTTATCTCAATCAGGCTTCTGAATACTGAAGCCTGTATAGGTTGCGTTTCAAAACTATCGTATTATTTGCAGCTATGTACGCATTAGTACTGCCAACGCTATTCAAGTGTACAAGTTGGGGTTGGTTTGAGCAAAGTTCAAGTCATTACAGTTTCACTTTACAAGTTCTTGGCTTTATCTTCGCTCATTATGACAATTGCCTGACCCAATTGCAACCCGGTACAGTGGACGTATGGAAGTACAAACATTGCAGAAAAAATATTGCAGTTTGGAATAGTGTACCCGTTTTGAAAGCACGTAACTTATTCAATGTCAAATTAATGTAAACACGATAAATATATGTGATAATAATTAATGTAAGCGCTGAATAAAAGCATCGTGAGGGAACCTGGACTTTATATGGTCTGAATCTGAACCCAATTACACGCGGTGAGAGCTTGGTGATAAATGAAGATTATTTTCTGCATGAGAAGGGCCTTTTCTCTGTAGGGGATTGTGGGACAGTTGCAGCAGGCTGGTCAAGAACAATAATAGCACCTTTAAACGTATCAATGAGTTGTGATCCATGTCCAACTATGCAATGAACGTTGAGATATTATATTATATGGTTACTGAACTCCCGTGTCCGGTACTCAGATAATCTTGGCGATTAAAACAACTCCATGTTGAAATATGATAGTACCTAAGTTTTTGTTGAGGGACTATGTATTTCGATATGGGGACTATAAAGATACGTACCCATAGAATAGATAGTCGTTTGTCGTCCCTA
Source organism: Protodeltote pygarga (assembly GCA_936450705.2). Taxonomy (NCBI): domain Eukaryota; kingdom Metazoa; phylum Arthropoda; class Insecta; order Lepidoptera; family Noctuidae; genus Protodeltote; species Protodeltote pygarga. The sequence goes on along the minus strand of OW388249.2, from coordinate 2,835,269 downwards.
TTAAAAAACAAATTACGACAAACTTCAAAACGACTCTGATAAGAAACATAAAAAGCAAAGCGTAAAGTCCTGAAATGACAATCTATATCTCGTTCTCGGTATAAAGGGACGCTATCCTCCTACACTATAAATGAGACTTAAAAGAATTTTTCCTGTAAATTCTAAAGTTTAGAAGCTACCCCCGCATTGGAGGAGCATCGTTGAATAAATATCACGGTACATAACTTCCCGCTTTTGTCTCGGGCGTCTCTAACAAAGTGCGCATCTACCTTTTTAAGACAATTTGCTTTAAAAATTCAGAAGTACTCGTGGTAATTGAAGTCAGGCGAGACCCTCGCACAAATACACTTAGTTAAGGTACCTGCCTAATTTGTTAAATAAAAAAATAAGAAGAAATGTGGTGTGAGATTATTTAGTGGTACAGGAACATCGGCAGCCCAAGCCGCATGTTTGGTTTGAATTTTAATTGTAAATGGAGTTGGAGTATTTAAAATTTTAAGCTTTCAGACCAGTACGAAACAAAACAAAGTACTTACATTCATTTTGTTGTTGCTCATGAAATTCAAATGTACTTTTTTATCCTAGCAGTCGGTTCGTTGTTCGTTTCTGCTGTTTACTGAAAACTGCAAATTATTTCTAAAATTGAATTGCGCTGTTTGCTGTCAAATTGTTCATCAACGATCAAGTTTGGCAGCAACAAAGCCAATTCATATTTAGCCGAGTGCTCAGCTGGATTTATCTGGTTATATGCGAATATAACCGCATTCGCTTCAGTCACAAACTTGATTATGATTACGAGAGTGATGCACGGGTATTAATGCAGTTACCTTGTTCCGAGTTTCGTGTTTGTTAAATTAGTTATGAACTTCCACGTGTGATGTTATATCAATCTCGCTTACGTAGCGTAAATATGAGCAATTTATGTTTTCAATAATTCTGTTAGGAGTGATTTACATTGACCAGTAACGATCCAACTACACTGCAACGCTGGAATGCAACACTAGATTGAATTACTGGATCAATATACTTAAACCAGCATTTAAAGCCTTTAGACTTGAAAGATTTATAAATTAATATTCTTTTCTATTGATGTTAGAAGATCGAAGTCTATCCGTGTCTTAAACAATTTTATTATTGGTAGGAAAGTAATATTTGACATTTTAAAACTTGACATACTGACATGAATTGACATCCATTATCTACTAAGCGGGCCCTGACAGTCTTTTATATCTTAAAAACGGACCCCCAATTAAATTAATTGGTGATAGATTATGGCCATAGATTTAGTAAAGCTATGACGTAATACTAAATATTAAGTAACCAGTTTGAAAAATAAATCAAACTTAAAACTTTCATACAAATCGTGATGAAAGAAAACACCCTTTTACAATCAGTACGTACCCAGACGTACCTATTGAGAAACATCCGATTGAGACGTTCAGAGATAAGATTGACCGGATGCTCGATATTAAAGCAAGGAGTCCTTTGACGCAGATGCGATGAATAGCAATATTAAAAGATGTTCAGGGCCACGAGGAATAAGTATTATCTGTAAATACAGTCATGATCAATATTATTTGAAATACAGATTACTGATGCCAGCCCATACCATCTCACTGCTGGGCAAAGGCCTCTCCCCTGTTTCCATGTCTTTCGATTCAGAGCCAGTGTTAACCAGGTTAAGTTAAACTAAAGGTAAGTTTATAAAAAAATATAACCCAAATATTGTTCTCTAATGTCTACTAATAGCATTCTTAATAATACTGCGTTTTACTAAAATTGTCTTCTGCAAAATAATCTACTTGTCAACAAATTTTTGCTAATGACTGTACCTTACTTATCTTATTGGTTAAGAGAGAATTGTTTATTCATTACGATTCGCATAATTATCTTCAATCAACTTCGCACCGATTTCCCATATAGATAGGAATCAAATTAAATCGCGACGTCATGTCATCACTTAGCTTTTCAAACACTTTGGAAATATCTACATGAAGTACGACATATGGATAGATATTACTTACAATAATATATCCTTTTTTTTTAATCATTTAAACGTTCGTGGTGTTTCGTATCCCGAAAAAACTGATGAGCAATTAGTTTAATCTTTGAATATTGGCATTTTTTAGTAAGCGGGTAAATTGGTCAAATGGTAAGTTATTTACATACCTATAATGATAATAATAATGTCTTCCTGACCGAATTTCGGTTACAGTGGACAATCTCAACGGAGATTAGCCACCTAGGCAGGAGACAACGCAACTGCATAAGCGTGTGCGCAAACACTAGTGCTCTACTATTCTCTTACTTTCAGAGTCCAATGGGACGGCAATCCGACACGACTGGAAAGAGATCAAGTGCAGAACCGGCTTTACGTGCTTTTGGAGGCACAGAGCAGTTAGAGCATCCATCCAGTTGATTGAACATTTAATTATCCCTCCAAGTTAATGATGAAACAGAAACGTTTATTTAACAAAATGATGAAGTTCGAAATTTGTAAATTTTGACCTTTGACTAAGTACCCACTCGTATGTAAATTAGGCCATTAAATAACGCTAATAATAATTATAGCTATTGTATAAAGCTATTATATAGATATTAGATACCTCTAAAAACTTATTACGTAAGTATAGGTAATATAGGTCGTACAAAAGAAAACAAATTATTTTATATTAGTATGAAACAATTTCTTTGTTTATTTTGTACTTAGGTACTTTATTTTGTAATAATAAGTAACATTTACTTAAGTGAAATACCTACGAAGTTATGTTTCTAATAAAGAGACGTAACAAATATTGTTATATTTACTTACCTGAAGAAGGTAGTACAGAACTAGATTATATAAGTATTATCCACCATTTACGCGAAATAAAATTGTTAATAACTATTAAATAAAAATATTAAATGAGGAACTCTCAAAAACAATTGACTTGGGCGGGATTTGAACCCGCGATCTCTTGCGTGCCGTGCCATATACGTCCAGCATATGCATAAACATGTAAAACATAGAAAAATTATATTATCAATACGTACCTACCTACTGTTACGAAAAGACAAAAATGATTATTTAATATTTCTAGGAGGTCAATCTCATGAAACTGAACATCTTGCAGAACATTAGCAAAAAAAAATTTTTGGTTCTTCATACAAAGAGCAGCTGATCAGAAAGTTTGTATGAGAAGTGAATTTTTTTCGTGTATTATGCAAACTGATATTCTACAAATTGTTCAATTTCATGAGCAGAATGACCTAAAGGGACACTATTTTGTTACTCGTTGTATCACAATCACTATCATTACATAGTATAAAACAAAGTCGCTTTCTCTGTCCCTATATCCCTATGTATGCTTAAATCTTTAAAACTACGCAACGGATTTTGATGCGGTTTTTTTTAATAGATAGAGTGATTGAAGAGAAAGGTTTATATGTATATTGCACCCGTGCTAAGCCGGGGCGGGTTGCTAGTTTTACTATAAAAAAATCTTTTTGGAACCTAGTGTAGGTACTTATAATTTGTTATCCTCATTATAATCAGATTACTTCAGCCAGAAAAGGATCAGTTATAAAATCCACAAAGAAACCTCTGACCGTCGTCAACGTCTAACTCAAACGCTTAGAGATATCCTGTTATAAAAGTAGCCGAAAACTGTTATCGCAGTCAACCTACAACTCTCTTCCGTACTTAAACTTCCATTGTTATAAACTTATTATAAAACTCAGTTCTGAAAAGACAGCGGAAATTAAATGGACACAACTGCTACCTAGTTTTTTACAAATCACAAGTTACCAATTTCCAGAGATGCCACAAGCTAAAAACAACTACATTTTGTTATTTGACCTTTTTGGCCATTTTTTGGATGCTAAATTACATTGTCTTAGAATGTCTTTTTACTTGGCGGCCTTTTTTTCATTAAGTTCAGTAATTTCCTATGCTTTGATTTCAGCATGTTCTATAATAAATCTTTTTTTTTTCGCTAATTGGTACAAAACTGTTGAATTATCTAAAGTAAAACTAAAATTAAGGAGAAAAATTTGAAGAATGAACGTGCGTTCACAATAGAGATCAACACTTTTGCTCCAGTATTGGTAATTGGTATTACTATTAACAATTAAACGTAACAAGTAAATGTTGGCCTAAATAATCTAAACATCTGCCTAGCCTTTTCCCAATTCTGTTGGGGTCGGTACCCCATGGTAAGACTGGTTGTCAAACTTTCGGGCTTCTGACTACCCGTAACTACTTTCAAGGATCTACATTTGACAGCCGGGGCCAACAGCTTAACGTGTTATCCAAGGCACGGAGAGTGATAATTAATTTATTATACGCACATAACTTATGTAATTAAAGTCAGAGGTGCGCGCCTTAGTTTCGAACCCGAGACCTCTGACTTGCTAGTCAAACGGTCATACCATTAGGCTATCACGTCACCAAATAATCCAAACATTTGGTACAAATAGACTTGTTAGTAAATAGCCTTTAATTCAATCCCTTAGCTTATACATTCTGTAACGATAGTTGTACAGTGAGTTGCGAATAAACTGACGTATTCGGGCCACATTAGACCCAAGAGCTAACATAATTATGACGGGCATCAAAACTTTACCAACGTATCGCCATTGTTCTGAATATATGCATTATTAATTCAAATAGTTTCTAGAGTTGGTTTGATTTTCAAATATTGAATAATAATGTAAATTATACGCCGTGTATTGATAATATTGAATTAAGCCATTCAAGCTTTTCTTATATTAAATTATGGTGTTATTTTGTGCACAAAGCGACGCGAACGTTGAACACAATGTTTGCTTAAAATTTGCGCTCGAATTTGAAAATATTATGTAGTATGCAAGTGAAACAATATAATTCTTTTCTTTTTACCGCGCACGAGCATCGGTGCGGTAAAAATTGCGTTTCATAGCCGTCAACTAAAGTTGGTAAAGCACAGTTTGTGTGTGTGTGTTCAGTGTTAATAAAATGCTAGAATTAACTATTAAGCTTTACCCCACTTGCGGGTCTATCTTCAAAGTAAGACGGTTCATGAATTATTAATTTTTAAAAGTTTTTATTTTTATTTACTGCTTATAATTCAGTGTACCAATGTCCGCGTCTCGCTAAAACTAGTTGACTTGCGCCAGCACACAAAGTACAGTAGTTGTTGTCGACTGTAAGTCTGTACGAGCCTAACAACTTGGTGACATATTGTTCTGTTGGGCTCTCCGCGCCAACGAGTAACGTCAGACACTCTTATCGCGCCAAACTTATGCATATTTTATGGCAGAGCACCGCAATCCTTTGTTTTCCTTCACTGAAAACTCTCTAACATGTCACTGAGATCTCTCGGTTGTTAAGAATCATAAAATGTTACCCAACTATTACTATAACTCTTAGGTAATATAGTTATTTTACTTTATGTAAACATTCTTGTCTTGTCTATTCAATATAAATATGCAGAATAAAGGCTTAAAACTTACAAACGTAGCCGTAATAAAGTTCACTAAAAGTTTCAGAACGATTTCAATTGTAAGTTTTCTGTTAAAAAGAAAGAAAGAGTTAAAAAAAAAGAGAAAAAGACATGTCAAGTTTTTTTACCTTTAGTGAAATACCTACTGACAAATAAGAAGGTCTAGTGGACTAGTTGAATACCTTTTTTCCTACCTGATTTCTACCTTTGATTAAGAGAAAGACTTTTGCCGCAGTATTAATTATTACTCCACCTGTATAATTAATTTATGTAGCCACAATTGTTCAATATACAGTTAGACGCCTTATCCAATAATAGACGACAAAAGGCCCTTATATAAGTTTGGTAATTGAATACAAAGACGTTTATTAGATGTATTTCACAGCCCTTTGAGTAATAAAAGGTTTGGCAGCCAGCAAAATTACAAATATTATTATAACACCTGCCCTTAATGTGGTAATTAACAATCCTTTACAAGAATGAACACCTGCACCTTTATTTACAGTTATATCTCGACTGTAATAAAAAAAAAACAAGTAAATTATAGAACAAAGTGATTCTCAAAACACGTTAGTTCTAAAATTCTAATAGGGGTGCTCACCCTCAATATTTTTTATTTCTTTTTTTTTCGTCGCTCGCAGCTGATGACCTCTTTAAACATTCCAAAGCGGTACTAAATTTAGAAAGTTTTAAGCAAAAACTATATAACACGAGTTGATTGAAGCGGAGACGGGATTCCGCTGGGCGGAAGAGACACGGCTTAACAAGCCCACGAGCGAAAACTTTAAAGGAGCTTATGTTTTAAACCTTAAATTATGAAACTTAAGTACCTACGATAGATGAGGTAATTACGTCATTTCTTATTTAATTTGAATCGGGGTCCTAATTACATTATAGTTTCACAGGTTGCTGGTAAGTTCCTATTACCTTACTTAATAGAAAATTTCATACAATTCTGTTGCATTTATTTACCTAGTAGGTAGAGCCTGTCCAGACCCTCTTTCTAATATGTATATTACTGCAGTATAATTATATTCATCGTAATTGGAACGCGTATAAGAATCAATGTTTTCACGGTGACAAACACTCGGCAGCACGCGGGACCGCTATGTATCAAATGGCCCCTTAAGCTCCCTTAAATAAATCCCTTATAGCTTGCGGATATTGTCTAACATCTATACATATATCCTATACGGTGAAATTTTAGCACCTGTTACTTACGGCGTGTAACGAACGAGAAATAAGGCGCTGGAAATGGTTAAACCACAGTTTATTTTAAAGATATTCTTAATCAAACACATACAAAGGTGAACCCATATGACCTCCTCGTTTTTCACCGTTGTCATTGCTTTTTGAATTTAGAATACAAAATAGAAATCCAAAAAGGTAATCCAAAAAGGTGAAGTTCTAATGGAGTTTGTAACAGCACCTCTCCAGTTGACGATACTATTGTTGGAAGACTCGTCTCTTTGTAAAATCTAACCGTAACTAAAAATGTATAAATACAACATTCGCCTCGATTTAGGTAAAAATGGAGCGTGTCACATGATACATTTTTAACAATAATATTCTGTATGTTTGTATCCAATTTGCTCATACAACATAACCGATGTCCTCTTGACCAAATTTCGGTCACAGCGGCCAATCCCAACGGAGATTGGCCATCAACGCAGGGTATATTACAGTGCTTTATTGTGTGCGCAAACACAGATGCGCTCTCTACCCCTTCCTCTCTTATTCTGATGGGACGGCAATCAGTCACGACCAGATAGAGATCAGGCGCAGGACTGACGGCTTTACATCGTCATCGAGGCACGGTGAAAGTGATCATTAATTTATAATATGCACATAACTCACGAAAAGTCCGGTGAGTGCCTTCAATTCGAACTTTTGACCTCTGACTTGTCAATCTAAGGTTGTTAATTGTTTTTATATTTTTGTTTTTGGAAGGGTTGGTGTTTATGAGAGTCACGATGAGGGTGGCATAATATTTAAAACCCTCTGTAATAAAAAAAAATCGTTCCATTAGGCTATCACAACTCTAAACATACATATTTCTAGTAGTAATTATCTTATTATTATATTATTCTGCATGTTTTATGACAAGCAAACAAGAAAGTTCCCAAAGTAACTGTCTAAAATAAATTGTTTAGAGCGTCGTGTTAGTGACACCTAAATGTTTCGTACTGTGGTGGCATGGCATCGCGGCCTCCCTAATCATAGAGTATCATAAAAATAAAGGAGGTGGTATAAGCATTAAAGCCGCAGGTTATTGCGCCCCTGGTACAAACATAGCTAGCATACAGCCAGCTTACCACAGATTATATCGTACGGGACAGAATTACTTAGCGCCACTTTTACCTTGATGCAGTATAAAATAACACAGAGGAATTTTCAAACAAAGTTAAATATGTAAAGGTTAAGCCATAAGCGAGCGAAACACTTCGTCGAATTAATTAAACAAAAGATTAAAGTAGTGCATCGCAAGACTAAGTTAAACAGCTACAGTTCCAGTTAAAAGTTCAGTTAAAATAATGATTTCTAAGGAAGACTTAAAACTAATTATTTTAAAGGGAGGAGGAAGGGGGAGCCTAGTTTAAGCAGTAATAGCGAAGTATAAGCAGTGATAGCCTTGTGGTACGACTGTTGGATGCCAAGTCAAAGGTCGTGACGTGGGTTCGAAACCCAGGCACGCGTCTCTCACTTTTCGGATTCATGTGTGAATTAGAAAATAATATCACTTGCTGAAACTGTGAAGGAAAACATCGTGAAAAAACCAGCATACCTAAGAGATCTTTTTCAACGGCGTGTAAAGCCTACGGGCGGTTTAAACTCTGTCATCAGGTTGTTTATCAACCATACGATAAAGAAGACGAAGAAGGGTGCTCAGATACAGCATTTACTAAAAAAAACTGTTGGTGGCAAAGACATCAATAATGAACAACCCTACAATCTCAATACATACCAAATGAGTAGAATGACATATTTATTGACAAAATTCGTCTCACCCGCCGTGATATACAGAAACACAATATTATGAAAGCTGAGAAATATAGGGTAGGTATATGACGAAACAGATTTATTTAGACTTTGACAGAATATAGATTACCTATTATATGATAATCTATATCTATGATATGATATCATGATAATCTATATATTATACATTATTACTACAGGTTGAAATTTTTAGTTATTAGTTTTCTAGCATACGTAAATGCAATTCTGAAACCTACATAATAATATAAACCTATGCAAAATAGAAGTTAAATATAAACTAAATCCACCCACGTCATTAAACTAATCACTGATTTAATTAAAGAATCGTTAGGAAACCATTCCTTAATTTGAATTCCCTACGAAGATTCTGCGGTTGAAATGAAATTCTAACACTCAAGCTATTTTATAAATATCGTACCGATAACATAATAACGAAAAGAAATCTGAAGGGTGTCGCAATGCGGCCTAATTACGTGTCAATAATAAATGGTGTATTTATTTGGACCACGCTGGGACCAAATTAAAATCTTGGCATAACTTCCTGACATAAGTAGCGCCAAGTCTTTTTATCAAAACCCGAGGGCTGACAATAATGTCCTGAGCCTGGAGCAAAGAAATTAATAGAAAAAACAACTTGATCAAACGCCTTTTACGTTAAGAACGTTTCAAATACTCACCTCCCACAATAAATTATGTGAACTTGTGAAGTAAATTTACGTAAATTGGCATTAAAATTTATGTTTCATCTTCATCTAGCTGTCGCCTGCGACTTCGTCTGTGTAAAAATTAATTATCTATGCTGTGTATTTTCAATACGAAATCGGAATAATGTGTGTTTTCATTAAAGAATTTTCAGAATCGGAACAGTAAGTAGTTCCGGAGATTACTTGAATATTATAAACTCTACCTCTTTATAATGTTATTATAGGTAAGATCAAAAATCGCTACAATATAAGTAATATTAGGTAACAACAAATTTCAATGTTTCAGTAGTAAGTACTTTGTACTCTTGGAAAAATATCATTATTAAACATAATAAAAGAGCCCGAGTGTTACTCTACTGTAAATAGACAAGAAAACAGAAAATAATAATGTGAGTATCTAGAACTACTTCTTTGCTTTTTATTTCATTATAAGAATTTTCTTTTATCGAAAATTTTAAGTCGAAGATACCGTTATTGTACTATTTTTCGTGATAATTCAGGAGCTGTAAGAGGTTTTTATACTCACTGGTTATGTTTTCGGGCTCGTTGCCTAGTCTTGAGACTGACTCTTGTTTAAAAACGACAGTCTCGAGTGCCAATGGAGACGTGCCTAGTGCTTGTAGACCTCCTTAGAGGCTGTGCACAAATTATTTTATGTGCGTTGGGTTGGCGCAACTCCAGGACTTGTACAAGAATAATTAGGATGACAAATAATCGTGACACAATTAGTTTGGGATGATAAAATTTTATATTTTTACTTTTTAAAGACACCAATCTCGTGATAGCCCAGTATGATAGGTTCGAATACAAGATGTGATCTCAGATTTTTCGATAGGTGCTTTTTATAATTAATTATATCACTGTGCTCGCGTCTCGGAATGTACGTAAGTCGTTGGTCCTGCGTCTGATCTCTATCCGGTCGTGGTGACTTGCCGTACGTCCCATCGGACTATGAGAGTGAGGGAACAGGGAGTGCACCTGTGTTTACGCACACACTTGTGCACTTTAATATTTAAAGCGTAGTTGGCTAATCTCCGTTGAGAATGACCGCTGTGACTGAAATCGGTCAGTACGGACATTATTATAATAGTACTGAAATTTGATTTGTGAAACACTACGAAAGTTGAATGGTTGGATGCTTAAAAAATATGACGAATTAGAACTGTGACAGTGCGATTACCAGTTTATGTAACTGCAATTTTTTTAAATCTTTAAAATAGGCAAACATAAAATAATTCGTACCATTTTCTCTTCTAATGTGAGTCGATTTTTTTGCGAAGTAGCTATTCACGAGAAAAAAAAATGTGTTATCAATAAAAAATGGATTTAAAAAATTACGGTTGAATTCCGACCAATAGGCGACCCCTACTTAATTTTAAATACCAAGTTTTTTTAGGTTTTTTCCCAAAAAATATTTAGGAATTATATGCGTCCTTTGCCCCTGTAATTTGAAATGAAAAGAGGCGAAAAATGTAATAAACCATCATTCAACGAGTCTGGCAACACTTCATTAGGTAATCAGCAATGTAAAAAATATATAAATAAGTACGTAAAAATGTGTCCTAAATGAGGTTGCCTCGAGGCGTGTGAAAAGCGCGCGCCTTGAATACTCCGCTGAAAGGACCGCAACCTCGACGTATCCTAGTTCCTCCAGCCCACGCCGGAATGACATACTTACTTATATAATATTTTATGCCGTGTTGTAATAAAAGTACCTATAAAAATATAGAGAATACACCATAAACTAATGAGTAAGTCTAAGTAAGATCAAGTACTTGTAATGAATTATTATTTAGTATAATTATTATAAAATTTTATATCTAAATCATGTTGCAATTTACAGCAGTGTTAAGCTTAAAATAAATAGGTACATAAATTTTTCCAAGAGAATTCAAATTAAATGTCCAAATTTTTCCAATCATCGTGACCTCCCAACGCGCTAATCAATCACAAGTTCGCAGTGCAAACTGTAACATTCAAACACTTCGACACTTCGAGTTTTCAACAGTAATTTTAAAAAGTATTCGTCCGAAAATCGTTTGCCCTTCGAAAAACTGAAATTAGTATTACTGAACTCTCGTCCTCTATAAATCAAACCTATTAGACATTAGCTAGGGAATATTGAAATGGAATCATTCAAAGAGGCCATTTAAATTTTTAATGAGAGCAATTTCTAATTTAATTAAAACTTGGGTCATGGTCGCCCCCGTTCAATTAGTTCTGGCTCATTCACCCTGAGTTCTTCGTATTCCATCAAGCAATTCATATCAAATGCGAAAAGAAGGTTTGTTTTTATAGCATTACGCTTTCAATTTATTATTAAGATGTGATATTAATATCAATTTTATCAGTTGCTTAACGTGACGTGTTTTTGGTTATACAGGTTATAACTATGTTTATAAAACTATGAATATTATAACAAATTGTAACATGCTTGTGTCAAAATCATTATAAAATTATAATATAAAATTGTAATAAACCCATAATATTGTTAACTTGTTTGTTTGTGTAAAACGAAACGTGCGCCTGCAGCTGCATGCGCACGTGTTGTTATTGTGAGTCATAACTCCCCGCCACACTACACTATAAAAGTCGTTATTACACAAACAACGGCCTCAGTTCGAGGCTAACCATCGAGGCGTTCACATCTCTAAAAAAAAACTCCAGAAGTGTAAGTGATTATGTTTGTAATAAATTGCATGAATTATTCTTTGTTTTTTTTATTAAAACTTTTATTATCCAATTTAAACAAAATTGTTTAAATTAAATAAATAAAAATTATGTTATCATATTATGTTGTTTTCTAGTAATGAATACATAAGAATTTACATTTTATTATCGAGGTTTTCTTTAACTACCCCTTTCACGCGCAAGCAAGTAAAATTTGGATTCACACGTAGTCTCTATATAAATAGATATAATTATTGGCTCGACTGTCAAACATCTCAGAAGTGGGATTCGAATTGATTATCCTCGTGAATGGATAAACTGCGTAATTTTTTTCTGCTTTCTGTACAGATAAAATGGATACTTTTCGTATTGCATCAGTATCGCCCACGCCATACTCTGCCGTTGGACCAACCCGGCAGCGGTCGCGCAGCCCAATTCGCAATAATGTGCGGAGCAGGGCAAGCCGCACGAAATCACCAAGAAGCCCCATATTGACATCACAGTCGCGTAATAGACGTGATGAGCTATCCCACAACCGTCACGATGAGCGGTCGCACAGCCGCCTTCAGGAACCGCCGTGCAGCCAGCTCGACGAGCTGCCGCGCAAACAACGCGATAAACCATCGCGCAGTATGTGTGATGAGCTATCGCGCAGTCAGTATGATGAGCTCAGTCTGTGTGTTGAAAGGTCACTTCAACAGCGCGATGAGCAGCCTCGCAGTCGGCACGATAAGCGGTCGAGCAGCCGAAGCGACGAACGGCCTTGCAGCCGCAGCCAGCACGATGAGCGGTCGGGCAGACGACTCGATAAGAAGTCGGGTAGCCGACCTGATTATCGATCGCGCAGCCAGCGTGACGAGTGGTCACGCAGCAGACGCGATGACTGGGCGCGCAGCCGGTGCGATGAACGATCGCACAGCCGACGCGATGAACAATCGTGCAGCCGACGCGATGAATGGTCGCGCGGCTGGTGCGCTGAGCGATCGCGCAGCAGGGGCATGGAACGGTCGCACAGCCGACGCATGGAGCTGTCACGCAGCCGGTTCGATGAGCGGTCACGCAGCCGGTGCGATGAGCGGTCACGCAGCCGGTGCGATGAGCGGTCACGCAGCCGGTGCGATGAACGGTCCCGCAGCCGGCGCGATGAGCAGTCCCGCAGCCGGCGCGATGAGCGGTCCTACAGCCGGCGCGATAAGCGGTCCTGCGGCAGGCGCAGTGACTGTCCACGTACCCAGCAGGCGGAGTCCTCCTCTAGTCAGCGGGAAGGGCAAACCCAGAAGTCCGGTGAGTCAGCCACGAATTTATTTAGTGCCAATGATATTTCCAAAATCGTTAAAATGTTAAAAACTGATTCGTTGGATAAATTAGGATCCTTGCAAAATACCATACCTGAGTTCGATCCCAGCAGGAAAGAACAGACAATGACCATATGGCTTCACAAAGTTAATGAGTGCGCCAGCATTTATAGTTGGAATGAGAAACAGATTGTTCATTTTGCATTACCTAAATTGCGAGGCGTAGCCAAAAGGTGGTATGAGGGTTTATCGTCTGTTCTCTACTCCTGGGACGAGTGGCAACAAAAACTTCTGTCCGCATTTCCTTCCGAGGAAAATTATGGCCAAATGCTAAGCGACATGTTGGCTAAACGTGCCCGATTTTCTGACTCGTTAGAGGAATACTATTATGAGAAAATAGGCCTGGTAAATAGGTGCGGAATAGTAGGTACTCGCGCAGTAGAATGTATTTTGCACGGTATAGACGATAGGTCTGTAAGATTAGGCGCCGAAGCTGTTAAGTTTGATGATCCTGACAAATTATTATCCTACTTACGCAATGTTAGGAATATAAAGCCTATGAGCGATCGTAAAATTGTTAAAGGTCCTCAGAATAAAACCAACGATACTCAGCCGCGTACGAAGCCCTTGCGTTGTTTAAACTGTAAGCAGGAAGGTCATTTAGTTGCTCAGTGTCAGCGTCCAATTAAAAAATGTGGCAATTGTAGTAAAATCGGCCATGAGACTGAACAATGTTACTCGAAAGCCCCAGCTCCAGATAAAGCCATTTTAAGTGTTGCCAGTAATGTAGTGAATTCAGCATCTTTAGACTGTGTTAAACCCAATCAGAAATATTTTAAACAAGCCGTAGTGAATGGGATTACCATGCAGGCGTTCATAGACTTGAGTAGTGAATGTTCCATGATTAAGTATACCGATTCACAAAGAATCGGTTTACAATTTGACACTAATAACCTACCGATCTTGAGGGGATTTGGTAACTCCATGGTAAAGGCCATTGGGAAACATAAAGTACATATGATTGTAGACAGCGCTGCCGCTGACCTAGAACTCCTTATAGTACCAGATAGTGTAATGCAAGTTCCACTCATGATTGGTCAAACTTTTACCGAACAATCGCATATAATTATTAAAAAAACAAGCGATTGCCTAGAAATATCCAGCCTTGGCTTACTTGAAAACTCAATTTATAAACTTCCACTATTTTGCAAAAATGATGTAGAGGTATCTGGACTCGCTATTGTGGAAGTATACAGCAACGACTCTAGTTTCCAAGGAGATATATTTGTTGAGGGTAGCATTAGATATAAGGGATGCTTGCGTTACTCTGTTTTATCTGGGTTATATTATATTCACAACGGCATTGGACACGTAGTTATTAGCTGTGCCCCTTCATTAAAATTAAACTTTCAAGCTGATCATTTAATAGCTCGAGGGCGAGTAGCTCACGAAGAAATAAATGGTCAAGTCTTAGATGTCGCTAATTGTTCGGCTCATGGACGTTACAATCTAAGTGAAACGGAATTAAATATTTCTGATGACCTTTCTGCTGAGGATAAACAAAAACTTTTATCATTGCTCAATAGCTATAGGGAATGCTTTGCCCTTGATTTAACTGAATTAGGTAGTACGACGGTCGGTAACATGAAAATAGACTTAAATGACGATCAGCCCTCGGTATATAGACCGTACCGGTTAGCTATCGCTGAAAAAGAAGTTGTTAGAGGCATGATTACAGAATTATTAGATAATAACATCATACGTCCCTCTACTTCGGCCTATGCCAGCCCCATAGTACTTGTTAGAAAGAAATCTGGTGAGTTTCGCCTTTGTATCGACTACCGGGCACTAAATAAGAAAACAATAAAGGAAAATTACCCTATGCCCCTAATCGATGACCAATTAGATGTTCTAGCAGGGAACAAATACTTCACAACGTTAGATCTGGCGTCCGGTTATTATCAGGTGCCCATTTGCGAAAAGGATAAATATAAAACCGCATTTGTAACACCTGATGGGCACTATGAATTTAACCGGATGCCTTTTGGTCTTGCCAATGCCCCTGCCACATTCCAAAGACTAATGAACCAAATATTAGGGAATGCGCGACACGGGGAAGCGTTAGCATATTTAGATGACGTTATTATTCCATGTACCACTATTTCGGAAGGCATGAAGAGGTTGCAATCTGTGTTAGAACTGTTCAAAAATGCAGGACTTTCTCTAAAACCATCTAAATGCTTTTTCTTTAAGAATACAGTAGAATACTTAGGGTTTGAAGTGTCAGAAGGTGGTATTCGTCCCGGTTCCAAAAAAATCGAAGCCGTTGAACGATTTCCTACACCTCAAAGCCAGCATAACGTCCGCCAGTTCTTAGGGCTAGCAAGTTTTTTTAGACGGTTTGTTCCCAAATTTTCTATTATAGCTAAACCACTTACCCATTTACTAAGAAAAAACATAGCTTGGGTTTGGGGACCTGATCAGGAAAACTCGTTTAGAACCCTACAAAAGGAACTGGTCCAGAAACCTACTTTAGCATTATATAACCCTAAATCAGAAACTGAATTACATACCGACGCCTGCAAGATTGGCATAGCCGGGATCCTTTTACAAAAAGATGATAAAGTTGTTCTTAGACCAGTTGCTTATTTTAGCCGACAGACAACCCCTGAAGAGCAGAATTACTCTTCATATGACTTAGAGACGTTAGCAGTTGTCTCCGCCCTTCAAAAATTTAGAGTGTACTTAGTTGGTATTTCTTTTAAAATAGTCACAGATTGCAACTCGTTAAAAGCCACTTTTCAAAAGAAGGATATGCTCCCCCGGGTTGCACGTTGGTGGGAACAGATGCAAGAATATAACTTTTCGATTGAGTATAGACCAGGTGCCTCTATGTCCCACGTTGACGCATTGAGTAGAAATCCCGTGCCTAGTTCAGAAAACCTTAGTGTTTTTGCGGTGATAGAGTCCACATGGTTGGCAACTGTACAAAATGCAGATGAGGAGGTACAAAGAATTATAGGCATTCTTAAGGACCCTAAATTCGATGATTTAGTAGATATTAAATCAAATTTTAAAGTTAAAAACGACAAGTTATTCCGAATCACTCCTGATGGTGATAGGTGGGTCGTGCCTAAAGGAGTACGGTGGCAAATAGTAAAACAAAACCATGATGATATCGGCCACTTTGGTTTTGATAAAACCCTTGATAAAATAAAATCTAATTACTGGTTTAGGAAGATGCGTCATTTTGTTAAAAAGTACGTAGATTCATGTTTGGAATGCGCATATGCTAAATCTTCGGCAGGCAAGAAACCGGGTTACCTCCACCCTATACCAAAAGTAACCGCTCCGTTCGACACGATACACATTGACCACACTGGCCCCTTTGTACGAAGTAACAAGGGAAACATGTACATACTAGTTATTATTGACGCGTTCACTAAATATATATATTTAAAGGCTGTAAGAAACACTAAAACTAGTACGTCGATAAAGGTTCTTAAAGAATATTTCGGTATATTCGGGGTCCCCAGAAGAATGATTTCAGACAGAGGAACATCTTTTACTAGCGATAATTTCAAAGCATTTGTTAATGAGAAGGGAATAAAACATATCCTTAATGCCGTGGCTACCCCCAGGGCAAATGGGCAAGTAGAGCGGTACAATAAAATAATCGTAGATTCGTTAACAGCAAAATCTATTGGTACGGCTGAAAATAGGTGGGAAGACCATCTGCCCGAGGTTCAATGGGGGATGAATAACACTTTTAATAAGGGAATTAACCGTACGCCCGCAGAAGCTTTGTTCGGTAAGCGGTTAATTGGGTGTAGTGAAAATAAAATTATTTCAGAAATAGAGGGGGATGTAACTAAAACGAATGAGCAGAACATTTCCGAAATTCGTGATGAAATCAGTGAACACATAGTAGATAATCAACAAAAACAAAAAGACTACTATGACAAAAAACGGTGTGCACCAAAAAAATACAAGGAAGGGGATTTAGTACGTGTTGAGCGCCAAGTACCCTCTGTTGGCCACAGTAAAAAACTAGTCCCAAAATTCCAAGGCCCATATAGGATAACCAAAGTTTTAGATCACGACCGATACGAGATAGAAGACACGCCTCTTACAAAAAAGGGTAGTAGGCTTTATTCAGCTATAGTGGCTGTCGATAAACTTAAACATTGGTTAAATTTTAGCAGGCCGCATGATAGCGAGAATGAATTATCCAGCGAATCAGAGTGAAATGCATTGTTTTGTGTATTTTATTATATAATTTATACCTACTTTTATTTTTGTTTGTAAAATGTCAAATTAAATGGTAAATGCCAATTATTTATTCTTTTGTTGTTTGGAAGACTGAAGGGTCTATGTTAAAGGACGGAAGGGTCCTATCATATCTTAAGTTCTGGGACAACGTTCCTATTTGAATATTTGAGGACGGAAGGGTCCTATTTTTATATTTATGGACGGAAGGGTCCTATTTTTATGTTTAAGGACGGAAGGGTCCTATTTGTGTTCTGGGACGGAAGGGTCCCTTTTGTATAATTTTGGATAGAAAAATCCTATTTATTGTTTTGATGGATATTAAGAATTATAATAACTATTCTATATTTTAAATGTATATTTTTATTTCTTTTACATAGGTATATTTAAAAATGTATTGAAAATGAATAAATGGAATAATAACTATGTAAGTATGTGAACGTATCAGTAAGCATGAGGTCATGCTTAACAAAGGATGGCCGACTGTCAAAATCATTATAAAATTATAATATAAAATTGTAATAAACCCATAATATTGTTAACTTGTTTGTTTGTGTAAAACGAAACGTGCGCCTGCAGCTGCATGCGCACGTGTTGTTATTGTGAGTCATAACTCCCCGCCACACTACACTATAAAAGTCGTTATTACACAAACAACGGCCTCGGCCACTCCCAGCGTCACTGTTACGCGAAACCCAGGTGCGTCAAGTGCCTAGGGGATCACGGCACAAGTGACTGCCAGCGCCCCAAAGACCGCGCCTTATGCACTGAGCCACCCAGCTGCGTTCTATGCGGGAGCTCCGGACATCCTGCGAACTATCGCGGATGCCCGAAAGCCCCACGCGTAAACCCAAAGGTGGCAAAGCGCAATGAGGCCAGCCTTAAGAGGAATAAACTTCCTTCCCTCCCGTCGTCCAACTTGCCTGAACGGCTTGGCCCACAGAGGCCTTCCCCGTGGAACAAGCTGAATCAACAGCCATCCACCCCCAGTATCATCCCATCGTTGATGGATCTTAGTATTCCTCAACCGTCACCACCCCCAGCACCCTCTGGCGCACTAACCTTGCCCCCAAAACCCACTGCAGCGCCTGCTCCCAAGCAAGCCCCCAAATCCCGCGCTGCCCCCACTGCGCAAGAGGTCCCCGATTCCCACAAACAAAAAGTGGTATTCAATTTCTTCTCCATGTTCCAACAGAACAGGATCAACGAGGCCTACGAGGCCATCGCCCGTGCCACCTCTGTCGAGGATTACTTCAAAGTCTTGGCCACTTACACGGACATATCCGAGGCCATGGCCAAATTCCGCATCGCTAATGACCCTTAATTAATCATGAATTCTACAATTAATTGCAGACTCAAACCGCGATCCCTTAAAATAGGCTTCTTTAACGCCGATGGCTTATCGAATCAACGGGATGAGATAGCCATGTTCCTCCGCGACCATCACCTTGATGTCTTCCTCTTACAGGAGACATTCTTAAAACCCGCACAGCGGAATCCTCGTATCGCTAACTACCAGTTAGTTCGAAACGACAGGACCCGCTCTGCCAAAGGCGGCACCCTTATTTATTACAAAAGGTCCCTGCACTGCATACCTATCGAGCCCCCGACCCTCTCTCACATTGAGACTTCTGCTTGTCGGATAGGCATGACCGGACATAGCCCGATCACACTCGTGTCGGCATACATTCCTCCTGGACGTAACGTTCCTATCCAGTCCGATCTCCAATCCCTCTTTGCCTTAAGCGACTCTGTCCTTATAGCAGGGGACTTCAACGCGAAACACATATCCTGGAACTCCCACTCGAACAACACGAGGGGTAAGAACTTAGACTCCTTGAGTAGCTTTCTCAACTTTGATGTTGTAGCTCCAATGCACCCCACGCATTTTCCAAAGACACTAGGCCTTCGTCCGGATGTGCTCGACATAGCGCTTCTAAAGAACGTAAACTTACGTATACGCTCGTTAGAGGCGTTAGACGAGCTCAATTCCGATCACCGCCCTGTGATCTTAGATTTAGCTCCGCGCGTAGGCCCCCCAGATCCAGGGCTGCCCGTCCCTACCAAGGTGGTAACGGATTGGAGGAAACTAGAGGAACGCCTCCAGTCTACTTCGTCCGCCCACCTAGATTCTATTCCCGATGACATAGTATCGATCGACGACACGGTGGGCGCAATCGACTCTCTCACATGTCACGTACAATCCTTAGTGAACGATTGTTCACGACAGGTTCCGGCGGTCGATATCGACCGGGGGAAACTGCCGGATGTTGTGCGTGAACTGATGACGGAGAAGAATGCGGCTATCCGAGCCCTTAGAGCTTACCCCACTGAAGCGAATCGCGCCTTCGCGCGTTCCTTACAACGTAAAGTAGGGAACCGCGTGCAAGAGATGCGAGACGAGCATTGGGGTCAGCTCACGGGTAGTCTCGAGCCGACTCACCAGGCCTTTTGGCAACTCCAACGTAAGCTCAAGTCCAAGCAGGAATCACCCATGCCCCCTCTCAATCGTCCTAATCGTAGCCCAGCCTTCGATGACGATGAGAAGTCCGAATGCCTAGCCGACAGTCTAGAAGCCCAATGTTCGCCCAGCACTTTACCAGTAAACAAGGCCCACCTCGACATGGTGGACGCCACCGTCGAACGTAAAGCTGCTCTCCCTCCCACCGAGGATCCGGATGACCCTCTGCCCCCTGTCACCGTAGACGAGGTGCGAATGATCGTTAGGAATCTCAAACCCAGGAAAGCCCCTGGCTCAGACGGCATCACCAATAAGGTGATCAAGCTCTTTTCCGCCCCGCTCATCATCCTAATGACTGCCATTTTTAATGCGTCATTAAGTCACAATCTCTTTCCACAAGCGTGGAAAGATGCTACCGTGATCGGCATCCCCAAGCCCGGCAAGCCTGCCTCTGAGCCATCCAGTTACCGACCTATCAGCCTCCTCAATATTCTTGGCAAGATATACGAACGCATCATCTATAAGAGACTCAAGGATTATGCCGAATCCAAGAGTCTTCTGCCTGATGAGCAGTTCGGATTTCGTGCTAAGCATTCTTGTGTCCACCAAGTCCACCGCATTGTCGAACACATTAGTGTTGGTTTCCAAACCAAGATGATGACGGGTATGCTATTTTTCGATGTAGCGAAAGCGTTCGACAAAGTCTGGCACAATGGCTTAATATATAAGCTATACCAACTCGGTGTGCCAGATCGTCTCGTGCTCATCATTCGAGACTTTTTGTCGAACCGCAGCTTCCGCTATCGCATCGAAGGCGCTCTCTCATCGCCTCGTCCTATCCGTGCCGGAGTCCCTCAGGGCTCTGTGCTATCACCCCTCCTTTTCACGCTGTACACCAGCGATATCCCTAAGAACAAAAAGACCAAACTGGCTCTTTTTGCCGACGACACGGCTATCTACTATACCGGTAGAAGCTGTGACATGATCAGTCGCTCCCTCCAAACCGCAGCTAACGCCCTCGGCGCATGGTTTCGGAAATGGAGGATCGAGGTTAACCCCGATAAGAGCGCAGCCGTCCTATTCGCAAGGCCAGGTGTCCCTAAGCCTGAGCACATACGTCCCATTTCTATGTTTGGCCAAGAAATCCCTTGGGAACTCAAGGCCAAATATCTAGGAGTAATCCTCGATCACCGCCTATCATTCCGTGAGCATTTGAAAGCGGTGCGGGCCCGCGCCGCCTTCGCTCTCGGACGTCTACACTATCTCCTCAATGCGAGCAGTAAATTATCCCTTAGAAATAAGGTGAGACTTTACGTAACTTGCATTCGGCCCATTATGACCTACGCTAGTGTCGTATTTGCCCACGTGCCCGACCTTAGGTTCAACCGCCTCCAAACCCTCCAAAACCGTTTCATGCGCAAGGCCACCAGTGCCCCCTTTTATTTGCGCAACAAACAACTACACGTTGATTTGAAACTGCCGACCATCAAGCAGTTTATGAAACGTACGTCTAAACGATACTTTGAGTCTGCCGTCCGCCATCCTAACCCTCTGTTAGTTTCGGCCGTTAGTTACGCTCCCTCTCGTATCTCCAAGATCCGCCGTCCGAGGCACGCGCTCACTTACCCCGACGATGATATCACCATTTGTCAGGTAGAGACCGCCGAACGAGCAAAAGCTCTAAACACTGCACAGAACCGCCCGATTTTCCGTCCTCGCCGACGAGGCCCGTCGCGAAGACCCAGTAATTGTCCTCCCCGACCCTTGCTTATGCCAGCCCGGGCTGAGCCTGTAGCCATAAACATGTCCCTAAATAATCAAAATCAGATCCAGCTAGTCCCTAGCATGTCCCCAAGCAACGCCCTAAGCCGAGGCCCGAGTCCCATTAGGGGGCGCCCTTAGCTGCAGTTGCTTTAGGTTTAGTTTAATTGCTTTAGCTGGAGGCCTTTAGGTCTCGCTAGAAGTCCGGTTAATCAGTCTGAGCTCCCTAGAGCTATAACTGAGAGAGACCACGTAGAAAAAAAAAAAAAAAAAAAAAAAAAAAAAACAACAACGGCCTCAGTTCGAGGCTAACCATCGAGGCGTTCACATCTCTAAAAAAAAACTCCAGAAGTGTAAGTGATTATGTTTGTAATAAATTGCATGAATTATTCTTTGTTTTTTTTATTAAAACTTTTATTATCCAATTTAAACAAAATTGTTTAAATTAAATAAATAAAAATTATGTTATCATATTATGTTGTTTTCTAGTAATGAATACATAAGAATTTACATTTTATTATCGAGGTTTTCTTTAACTACCCCTTTCACGCGCAAGCAAGTAAAATTTGGATTCACACGTAGTCTCTATATAAATAGATATAATTATTGGCTCGACTGTCAAACACTTGCCTGTACCTTATAGAACAACAGCTAGTTAGTTATCTATTACTGGTTAATCTCTAGTAATCTCTAACATGAATATTTTCAAATAGAACATATCATCGTTCTCTAATCTCATCTTCCTTACTCCTATCGATTGTCTGGCAGTAATTAATATCTTTTAAGAAAACTATCCTAAAAAAAAGGTTTTGATTAAAACGCTCCACTTGCTCAATGGAACCAGGCTAGCAGAGGACGCAAAAGATCTTATCTCGTCAACAGTTGCGAGCGTAGGAATCGCTCGATCAGCCACAGCCACAGCTAAGCCACAGTTAATCTCATCGTCATTCGGAACGTACTTTGCCGCGCGCATTTTAAGTTGGTATCTCAAAAACCCGATTTATCTTCTGATGTCAAAGGTCTTTGAGTCTTCCTTTTTTATACGTTTTGTAAGATCAATGAGACTGATTATATAGCCAGGTGCTTCTTCACTTTTTCGGAAATTAAAGTCCTAAATTTTAAATAACGTTTGATCCTAACTCCTTGCTTTATATAACACAAAGGTTTTCCCCGGGCATAGTCTAGCTCTCGAATCATCTTAAAAGCTTCGAACAGTTTCTAGAAATTCTACATTAAATAATTCTAGTAACTCGAAAAGTAAACTTCAATTTATAAATAGACTGAACATAGTAGGTAATGACAAGTCGTCTGCTTTTTGCAGAGAACAGATGTTCGCAATAATATAATAATAACAAGTATTTTAATTACGGAGCTGTACACAACCGCAGTTAATTAATTAACTTTGAAACCAATGTAAATAATAAACAGGAATGAGCAGTAGTTTTAGTTACAATTGTTCTTTGAATTATGTACTCCTACTGGCTACTGTGCCTTTGTCGTATGATTCGTACTAGCATGAGGTGGTCCGAGCCACACTGTTCAAAACTCGTGTTAGAATATTCGTTACTTATTACTATACTATACTTATAATTCGTTGTAACCACTTGTAGCAAACAAGAACGTACTTTAAATGAAAATTTTACTCACAAATATGTACTGGGTAAAATGTCAAGGAATTTTTTGACGCCTAAATTGTTTTAGGCCTCCCCTTTAAGTTTATTTGTCATCTTAAGTGTATATTATATTACTTTTTAATTAGGTATTTAAGTAGTGTAATAAGTGTGTATAGAAAAACTTCTTTATTTAACAATGAATAGAGTCCTTGAATCTGTAATCCAAATTGATCAAATGAGATTACTGCATTTTATTTGCGTGGTGGTTGTTCGTTGCCCAAGGGCCTACTTAAATTGCATCAAAGTTCATTAGGAACGATCTCTTATTGTAGATGTTTAGTTACTCACCACACCTCTGCGTGTTCATGTTAACTTTACTTGTTAAACAGTTTCTGCGTAAACCCTTTGATCTTTAACAGACAACAAACCTTGCTCTCAAAAGAATTATCTCAGTGATTACTCAGAATTATCGTTTAGTTCGTATACGGGCCGATCGGCCCCGAAGTCATCAGGTTTCTATTATGTGTGCAAATTGGAATTAAGGAGAACAACATTATAAAGTTTTAGCAAAAATTCCAGGTTGATCGGAACAAGTTTTCATACATAAAAAATGCATAAACAAAAATTCATTTGAAGCAATTTTTTATGCATGAAAACTGATATTTTTGCTGATGTCATCCATAACTTGGTTTTATGATTTTTCATAACTGTTATTTTATTTCTTTTTTTTAGCAGTTTTTCTCAATGATTTTATATTTTCAATGTGCGAGTGAGATAGCGAAAAGCGAGAGACATCATAGTTCGATTTTTTTTTATTACCGATTTCGACATTCCGAGTTTGTAAACTCTAGTCCTGCAATATTTTTTTTGACTTTTAACTTATTCATACAGCATCATTCAAAGTTATTAAAATCAACTGAAAGATCAAGTATTTTCGATATAATATACACTTTCGAGTTGATTTTAGTCTTAAAATTGAGACTTAAAATTTATAAATATTGCACTATTACCCGAGGACCCGGTATTTGTAGGACTCTTGGATTTTTAGCTCGAATATTGACAATAGCTCGCATCCATTTTGCGCTTGAATAAAAAAAATAAAGCGCACAATATACAGCCGAGCCAAAACTAACACGACGTGAATTGGAAAAACGTTTAGGTATAGCTGGCCGTTTTGAATAAAAAACATAACAATAGAAGACACAAAACAGGCGAATGAGAAGGCCTAGTCGTAATATTGTGGTCAAAACACACAACAACAACTTTTTTTAAACCCATTAAGGTGGCAACAGACATCTTACGGGTCGCCTGATCATAAGCGGTTAACATTCCTAACTTATAGATAAGGTATAGACGCTTGCAACACTTGGGATCTCACTTACGCGTTGCCGAGCTGTGGGGAAGAGGATTTATGGAACGGAGGAATTGGGCCGATATTCTAACGGACCGTACAAAAGTACAAAACACAACAGTACGAATCCTACTGTTATTTTAACCCATATTCTTTAAGAGGGTGGTATTATTATTTTTTTAAATCTTTATTAATAGAAAGGGTTTGATCACTCGGTGATCATGCTACCCCTATTGGACAGTAAAAATCTTAAATTTTAATCAACTTAGTACTATTCAAATCGTTCTGAAACTAGCATATATGATTTTACCTTCACAAACGCGGTTCATCATACACTACATACAATGTGGAAAACTACAGCCAACCCCTTGAGACGAACCCTCGTCCGATTAGACATTGTTAACTCACCGAGAGATAACTATTTAGTACGCATGTCATAATATAGGGCCCTAAAATATAACACTAGGCTCGACCGGCCGTCGACAAGTACTGAACAACATTTTTGCATCTATTTTTCGTGGTAAACCTGTTACAATTTTCGGCGTAGTGAGCCAGATAACCGCTTGGTTTGGTTCCGGTCACCAGCGCCCCGTCAGCACATTCTCGCACAACTTTTATTCATTTTGTTTGGTGTGTCTAGTGTACCCCCAAATTTGATTTTACAATTTTAGCTTGTATTTATGAAAAACTATTAATATTTTTAAATACGAATCTTGAATTTCGTTCATTCACCTCGTTTTTGCCTCCGTGCTTAGTACGTATTTAGTAAGTAAAATGGAAAAACATACTTCTTTTCCCCTTATTCGGGTTTTTATCACAAAGAAAATCACGCTTCAGCGATCACGTCAATATTTTGTAGCACGGTGAGTGTGTAAATACTTGAAGTTTACCAGATCGCAAACTTTCCAAGACGATTTTGCAAAATTTGAAGTCTCTACGTCATATTTTAAAATTAACAGTACTCTCCACGGGAGTCTTTTAAAACAACAAAAATTGTTTTTTTTTTTGTACCTAGTAATACGACAACAACAACACATCCCCTGCTAATGAATGCGGTTACCCGACCAGGTATCCGATCAAATACCCAAAGGTAGAGTAATTTATAAAATTGTGTCGGCTTGTCCCAAACGAGCCGAGGTCACTCATGTGGGAGAAAACCTTTTTTCTAACATTCTTTTACACAATTTGTTGTTGAATGTCAGTTATTATGTAGGTATACGATCATAGTAATTTTGGCCCCATCTGATGGTAACGCAGCAAAAACTGAACCATATATGCGTAATTTAACAAATTCGAATCGACCAACGTTCTCGTTAGGAGCGGAAAGGTTCTATAACGGAATGTAAATGACAGTTTGGGTGGTCGATCGTCCATATTTATTTAATTTGCGTTTACCAACGATCAAGTGTTACAGGCCCTAACGTGACTCGTATTTAATGTAATCATGCGTGCTCTTCTTTTGTATACAGTTCACTGAATTTTGTATCGCCCTTTATTGGATGTGTGTGTTTTCCTGACCTGCATCGTAAGGGTAGCTATACACATAGTCGATTCGGTTATAGGACATCCGGTTCGGTATTTTAGAAGAAATATCATCGGGACTTCTTCGAAAATACCGAACCGAATGTGCCGAATCGACTGTGTGTAGCTACCCTTAAATTTTGTTCTTCTACAATATTAAGTACGACAACAGTTTTCGACGTTCGATAAATATTTCCCGTCACCGGAAAAGAATGTGCGTCGATCGACAGATCTTTTGTTTAGCAGCAATTCTTTCTTTGGGGAACGACATGAATAGGAATAAGTAACTAGTGTGTCTTTCATAATTCATTAGGAAGCTTTATCTCACATACCTAAGTAAGTAGGTATCAACAAACACATAAATATTTCGATGTTTAGCAGTTCTTATTATTTTTATCGAATGGTATTCTAATATTATAAATGTAAAAGTTTATGATGATCTGTGGATGGATTAATTTTTATTACTGTTTCACGCAAAAACTACCGAACTGATTTTGATGAATCTTTACAGAAATATAGTTAACCCTTCTAACATTACAAATATGAAAGTTTGTGAGAATTGATGGATGGATGTTTGTTACTCTTTCACGCAAAAACTAGCGAACAGATTTTGATGAAACTTTACAGTGATATAGCTTATACGTTAGAATAACACATAGGCTCAAAATGATCAACATATCACGCGAGCGAAGCCGCTGGCGGAAGCTAGCTTTTTATACTAGGTACTAGGGTGGCAAACAATCATACGGCCCGCCTGATGGTAAAATGTTATCGTAACGAGATTCAAATAGGTTTTATGGTACGGGGGGATTGGGCCTTCGGTTTTCTTCAGTGACCGTACGAACCACAGAAATACGAATACTGTTATTTCACGCTTATATCCTTCAAAAGTATGGCTACCCGATCGTGCCGGCCCATACAAACATAAGCTCTACCATCTACAAAAAAAAAATGTTCGTACAGATTCGAACAGACAGTATTCGAACAGATTTTATAATTGAATCAAGTCTGACACTGTCTGTTCATTTATGAAACTCAATCTGTTAGTTCTCATAAGCTAAGTAGGTACTAGAAGTTATTTAGTTTAACAGCTTGTGTTACGCACAGACACATGTGCTGCATATGACGGAGAAAAATAATCACAGCGATCCTTGTTTATGGTCGCCATCTTTAACACGTGAACAGATTCAAGGCGAACTTTTTTAATTAAGTTCTGCGATTTTTTTTAGATTTCCAGTAGGTAGTAAGACTACTTATCATTTAAAGGGTCTGATTTTGTTATTTTTATAATAAAAGCTTCTTGTTCTGTGTGGGCTACTGAGTACCTAATCTTGCCGTTAATTTCTGTAGTATACATATACTATGGTATACTTTAAGTTATTTGTCTCGGGGGCATACGTCACAAAGTGTGGGTTGCGATCGACTCAACAGCACAGATTACTAAATAGTTACTTCGTAATCAACAGTCTATGTCCGACCGTTAGCCCAATAGCACGTGGTCGGTGGATAGGATATTATAATAAAGTGAATCACGCAAATACCTATTACAATTACGAACGCCACGAGCACATAACCCATTTTTTATCGTGTGGAAATCCTTTAGGGCTGCCCCATCACTAAAAGCTAATATGAGGGGTTGTCCGACTCACACAAACTAAAAACCACACAGGGTTCCTGCAAGAACCTCTATTATAGGCGAAAGAACCTACTGGATACACTTGCGCATTCACGGTTCTCCCGATAACATGCAGTAACCCTGAACCCTGCCACCATTTTTAACACAAAACATAATTATTTAAAAAAGGTTCTGTAACCGTTATCAGCCAAAAGCCACAAATTTAGTTGAAAAGCTATTTTTATTAAAATTAAAAAACCTTCCGAGACCTTCGTGTCTTAAAGCTAAAAATATTTTATGTTACATTTTTGTAAAGGTGAACTAAGACAATGTGCGTCATATTCTTGTTGATTAGGTTTGTTGACGTCATCTAACGTTTAAAACCTAAACAGCCTCCTTTAGAAGATACAGGATTACAAGAGCCAACGATTAGCGTCGAACTAAAGTGAATGCGTAACGAAACAAGGACTAACAGACAATAAATGAATAATATCTTAGAATGTTACCGACATTGTAACATTTTTAAATGAACGGTTATAAATAAATAATAAGATGTGCTCATCAGACTGGGCGTACCGCTAAATTATTAATTGAGAGAGTTCGTTGACAGGGTTGTCCCGGATTTTCCGTGCCTCGGAGAGCATGTAAACCCGTCGATCCTGCGCTTCATCTCTTACCGGTCATGTCGGATTGCCATCCCATCAGACAATGAAATTGAGGGAATAGAGAGTGCTCCTATGTTTGCACACAACACTTGTGCACTATAATGTCTTCTGCGTCGATAGCCACGAAATTTCGTAATGAGGACAATTTTTTTTTGTTTGTACGACAGCGACGTATGATGCCATATAGCTGCGTCTTCCAAACTGACCTCAGTTGTAGGTACTGGTAGGTAGGTAGGTTTCCTCATGATATATTTTTATGCAAGTAATACTAATTAGTTAATATCTTTTTTCATAAATAATTTCAAGAAGCCAGTGTCTTAGTTATAACTGGTCATTTTATTTTCTATTGTTAGCAGTTCAGCTATCATACTTTTCCCAAACAAGCTTTCATTGCCCAATCTGGTTATCATTAGTGATCCAATATAATTAATTAGCTTCGCATGAGTGCAAATCGTGTCAGTTCACTCTAACAACCCGATGTGCACACAATTATTGCAATCACCACGTTTATGACGTCACAACAAATTGTAATCGACGAGCGCGCATCGTTATTTTTAACGATAACTCTTGTTTGTAGCAGTATTCGTGAAAAGCTTTTTGCTACAGACTATACCACTGTTATCACACATTTAATGTTTATAAACGACAATAATGTTTTTCAGGCTACTAAGTAAGTACGTATGTACTATACAGTACGATATACTTAAGTAACCTAAATATTTGGGCACTTGCAGTAGCAGATTATGCCTCAAACAGACGATCTTCTTTTTTAGCTGTCGTGAAAGTGACAAATTCACATTTTATAGATTTATCCTGGTAGCCATCATGTCACCATGCCATCCGATGAGGAGGAGTCCCATTTTTATGATTATTCCATCCGTCAAAAAATCATCGGTGCAAGCACAAACTAATCGCGAATCTGCGTAATTCACGCAAGCGAATACTGTATTCCCTAAAGAATTACTTCGAACTAAAATGTTTAACATTGAACTAATTAGCTGAATACGTATACATATTACATTGTTACGTCACAAACTCAAGTTACTAATGAGAATATCTTGATAAACATCATTAACAATTTTCCCGGGAACAGGATCAATAAAACTCTGAATGTTTACATTTACACAGACTTAATTGATAAATAAGAGGCTCCTAATGTTCTGCAACGGTTTGATCACGACACGACCGTGATCAACCGTTCTAATGTCTTTTGTCAGTTAGCTGAATATCATATCCCATACTTAGTTGGGGTCGGCTTCTAATCTAACCAGATGCAGCTGAATATTAGTTTTCTACGGAGCGACTGCTAATCTGACCCCCGCAACACAAAGGAATCCATATTCTAAATTTAGATCTGTTGTCAGGATTTTATGAGGGTACTGATTCCCTATATCGACTGTCAAAGATGTGTATAATACACCTACACATAAGTAAATAAGTAATTATGGTACAACCTATCTAGTTTTCTTTTCTGTTTTAATGCGAATTGGCAGAGGCAGTGTTTTGTCTTTGCAATATAATAATAATTATTACGATCTCAGCAAACTGCCCTAAGGCCATCTATGTAATAGACATCATCAAATGTCCGTTTGATGTTACATTTTTGCCATTGCGCCATTTTGGGATTTATGTATCGGCTTGTAATAATCGTTGCAGACGAAAACTAGTTACAAAAACCATGTAGGTACTCGTACTTGACATAAAGCTGATCTGGACACCATGAGGTTAGTCCAGCCGTGGGATTTAAGAACCTATATCTTTATGCTTTCAAGGTTGACTGGGAGACTGCCATGCACGGAAAGAAAGTAGTGGAAGGATTTGGGGGAGACCTTTGCCCAGCTGTGGGACAATTTAGGTTCAAAAAATACTTTGTAACTATTATTACGTTTGTGTTTCTTTATCATAGTTGTTAAATGTTGTCTTGTGAATATGCTGTTCCATTATATTACTCATTAATTAATTCTACAAGCTAATTTATTAATCCTAAATGGCTGTTTGTGTTTGACTTTGTTACTAAGGACCTTTGTCCAGCTTTAGATTGCAGTAACCTAATTGATTAATCTTATCCAGTCGTTAAAACGAGAAAGCTTTTCTTATTCAGTGGATAAGATTCAATCTAACGTCAACAGCATGACTGGCATTTTCTGGATTATTTAAAAAATATGAGACACATTTCAAATTAGACGCTTCAATGAAATGGTTGAGCCTTCTCGGATAGAAAAAATAAATTAGGTAAAAAGAAAGTTGTAAAGATTGTCTGTCTTGTCTGAGTTAACCGATAAAAGTAAAAGAAACTAGATAAAAGGGGTTTGTTTTTAAATAAGCGTAAATTTTTCTTTACGGAAAGGGACGCCGCACACTGCCAAAAAATAGTATTAGTAGTATAGTATTTTTATAAGAAGGTTCTTATACTTAGTTGTTTAAACCTAAGCCCCTTGGACATAATCGCCGGAATCATTAATTATGAATGCATACTAATTACATAATAATGTGTACGAATTACAACAATTTGATAAGTAAAGGCTGTTGATAAACTATTCAGACTTGCATTGAATCGAGAAAGTTTTCAGTAATGGAGAGGCAATCAAGAAGCAGAAGAATGCACAATTATGTTCAAATAACTTTACTAAATCTTGGATTATTGAATTACGAATTTGATAAAAATAAATAGCAATCCTGTATCTTTTGAAAAATTAAAAATGTGGGTGATCTTGATAGCCTGGTGTAAAATAGTGCTGTCACACGTGTTAGGAAAAGTAGTCGCAAAAAGAAAAATAGGTTGAAGAAAGAAAGTATTAGACAACATCAAGAAATGGATAGAACATTAGTCCTGTGCTCCTAGCAGACTAGTATTGACGGGACGTTCCATTTTTCAGCCCATACAGGAAATATCCCGCCAGCACCGCGTACAGCGGGACGCATAAAGTCCCCATCTAAGCAACCAATCTAAGCAACCAATCTAAGCAACCAATTAGGCGTGGTGGGTACCTACATAAAAACCATAATTTGAGTAGTAAGATCTCAATAAAGTCTGTGATTTTAAATAAAATGGTTGTAGGTAACCTCCTTATTCATTTTTCCTGCGTCTCGATTTTTCCGTCCCTATCCCGTTATTTTTTCATTGAAGTTCCAATGTACGGAAAAAAGAATCTGGCACGCACGGGACAGAGCGATTTAGATCCTCGTTGTATTGGCACAAATAATATTAAAATACACTGACTACCTCCCTCTACCCCCGGTGTCAACCACGTTAATCAACATTCTAATAGTTTTCTCTACTTTTAAAATAATAACATACCAGCCTGCAACTTTCTCCGTGGAGAACAAAGGCCTCTGCTCATACATCAAAGGAACAAGCATTCTTCTTTCTTCTTATCGTATGGTTGATGAACAACTTGGTGTCAGAGTTTAAACCGCCCGTAGGCCTCTGACATGGCTTTACACACCATTGAAAAATCTCTCAGGTGTGCTGGTTTCATCACGATGTTTTCCGTCACCGTTTTTGCAACTGATAATTAATTTATAATACGCACATAACTTACGAAAAGGCAGAGGTGCGCGCCTTGGGATCGAACTCGAGACCTCTGACTTGTCAGTCGACGGTCATACCACTAGGCTAACAGTGCTATACAAGGAATAAGCATTAATTACCACGCTAGCTCACTGCATTTTGGCTCAGACTGTTAAGTCTAGGTTCCCTTACGTATTACGATGTATTTCTTCGCCGTTAGTCAGTCAGTGTCAAATTAATCTAAGACACTTAATTAAGAGACTACATTGAAGAAGTCAAAATGGTGTATGCAAGCGCAAAGCGGGTACATAACCACGACATCTCTGCGTATACAGGAATTCGGTCTGCCTCTGTTTCTGTTCCGTGGGTCTGCCTCATATTATAAGCGGTTACCGTAACATAAATATTATAATATCGTAATAAAAGTATCAAAACATAAATGTTGCGTAAGGACGATTGCTGCAGGGGTATTACTTACCTACGCGTTTCTGTCTGTGTAAAAATATTTCCATACTGTTTTTAAATAACTTCTCTTCTCTTTTCTCTTAGAAAAACCTCAGTGGGAGTTAATTCTACAAACTGAGCATACGCAGAATCCTATGTCCTACTCCGAGTCACGATAAAATTCTGCGCATATTTCTTAAAGCAATCGAATCTACCTATAAAGCAATTGAATTGCTAAGAAATAACAAAAAAGCAGACATTTTCGTATGTATCGTAATAAACCAATTCAAAAGCCAAATGAATTTAAAGTATAGTACAGGTTAATAATAAATAGAACATTATTAAGTTACTATGGCGGAGTTACCACCTGTCGTGAAAACGTGAATTATTGGCGCCGAGTGAAAGGCATCAAATATTCAACACCACCGACTGGTTAAGCGTCTTTGCTTACCTCCTGAGGTTTATAAAGCAAGTTGATGATTAAATCTTAGAAAAAATACATAAACATTTTTATAAAGAACTAGCTGTCCAAATTTCCAGTAACGCACGTTGATAAAGCAACCAGATTGCCTGTTTTTTTCTGACTTGAATCACAGATGTTGCTAATTCTTACCAAAAACTCATCGTTTTCAGAATAAATAATAGCCTTAATAAATTAGCATTTAGGGATAATGTAGTTACTATTTTCAAATATTTTTTAGATCAGATTGGTAGTGCGTACCGTAGATTCCCCCCCCCCCCCCCCATATACATACAAACAGGAAGTTTTCCTCTTGATAATATTTGTATAGATTCATGCATACTATGCTAATAAAGTTCGAAATTTGTAGAAAGAATAAAGGATCGATCACTAATGAGATTTCATGGGCTTACTTATTTCCCATGGGTTCCCAGTAGGTCGTGTTGGATTGTTTATATCAAAAACTAATACCCCTAACCTTCAATAACAATGTTCTTTTTTTCTGTACAAACCACTACTTATTTGACTCTACACATACCGCGTCACGGGATCTTGTAAGACGGACGTATTGCTTCCAAGTGACATATAGAAAATAAATATTTTAATATTATTTAATTAATATTTCATTTCTTAACCTATAGGTCGCGGGTTCAAATCCCGCTCGTGATCGACTTTTGCTTTCTACAAATTTAGAATCTTATAAAGAAATATGAACAACTATTAATTGACGAGAACTGGATAAAATAATCGCCTTCTGCGCTTGGTGTCGGTGGGCACGTTTCCTACGTGGGTCAAATATTTGTGCAATTGTCTGATATTGCACAGGATATGAGCATGGCAGAGCCTAAAATTTTTGGGGCTCAAAAATGTTAGGGCCTGACATGGCAATTTTCGTGATATTTATAGACGTGGAAGTCACAGAAATTGAGTTTTGTTTTTTACAACTGAAGGTACGTTCAGATACGTTGTATTCACACTGAATATATAAAATGAACCGACAGTGACGGACATATAGGAAATCATACATAAAACATGAAACACGTATGTATTTCAATCACATAAAATAAAATAACTGCTGTTCGCAGCCGATGTTCTCGGAAATCCCTCGTATATCATCGGGGAAAGCATTTTTTTATGGAAACTTAAAACAAACATGGAATACGTAACCGTCGACACAGTTACGTCAATACGTTGTATTTGCTAGTTGGAATTCTGTACAGCCTTGTTATTCAGTTACATACAGTTATTTAATCTAAGCTGTAGAGTTTTGGTAAATTAATGAAAACTTTTATTTTTATTTTTATTTATTTATTTATTTATTTATGTACACACACAAACAGGTATAAAAAAAAATCATAACAAGAAAATTAAGTAGATACAATGGTATTCATTCATTCACTAAATACATAAATCACTATACTGTTCCAGCTTTTACTTACATATTGAAAAGGCACGTGTTTGACCACGAACCCACCTGACGGTATGGCAAACCTGCCTTTAAGATGCCTATTCAGTATGGCAAAGGTCTTCCGAAATCGTGGTGAGAGAAATCGAGGTGGATTGGACATGGTAGGCCGTGCTGACCCAGTGCGTTTGCGCAGCGGGTTTAAGACGCCCGCTTGCCTGAAGAGGTAAGCCGGGATCAAATCCGCCAAAATATTTATTAGGCAATAAAAGACACTACAGGAAACTGGTAGAAATCGAGTTGTATGAAGCCTTCGCCATTACTAGGGCCGAAGTTCATTGTGCCTTCGGACCACAGCAACGGACCGACTGCGTGATCAGTTATTATTACAACCACAGAATTACCACAGTATCATAATGTCAAAGCGCCTCTGGGATCTGGCAATTTTTGAAATTGAAATGATAGCTCTATATGATTTGATCATAACCAGAGATGAAATGCAAATTATACTCGTACTTGTATATTAATTATTATTATCTAATTTAGTTAGAGAAGATTGGGTAGACCGCTGAGTCGCAGGTGCGATCGGCCATCAAAACAATAGAGTAAATGCAAAATGGCTATTTAGGAATAACAGTTTTTAGAACAAAAGTTTTTAATTTAGGAATAACAGACGCGATCATTAATTCAGAAAGACAGAAATTAAATGTAATTAAAATTCGAGGGTAAATATCTTATCCATATCTAATCTAATATTTCTTGGAACACTATACCAATTACTAAATTGCTTGTCGCTACTTCACACTAAGTAGAGTTCAAGACGAGCCAACTGAAAACTGAACGAGCACTTTATATTTTTCAATTCGATTCTTATTAGGATTTCTCCTCTATAACTGTTACACATTCTATTATTAAATATACAACATTTAAGCATAGTTCTATATTGACATAAAGCTAAAATTATTATTATAACTATGTTTAATGATTGCATAAATAGAATCGTTGACAATCAAAGCTCTAAACCTCCATAGGTTGACATACCTAGTGTTGTCAGACGTCCCCGGTCCCGGTTTTCAACCCTCCCCAGACAAGTCCCGCTGGCACCCTGAGCGGGACACCTAAAGTCCCGTTTTTTATGTCCTTGCATCTAAGCAGCCGATTTGGAGCGACTTTAAAAAAATAACCAACCCTAATTGAGTACTTAATTAAATAGATTTCAATAAAGTGTGTTTTTATATTTCATGTGTTTTTTTACATGTCTTCTTAATAATTTCATTAAAAAGTGTGTGATTTTGAATAAAAGCATTTTTCCTGCGCTTCGATTTTTCCCTCCTTGTCCCGCTTTTTTCATCTACGTCCCGATATTTTATATAAACGCCGAGTGTGACAGTCAACCCTTACCTAAACATAAAACTATCACAAATTGACAACCCACAGAACACTCCTCCATTCCACGAACTACCTCAATAGGAATTACCATTCATAATAGATCGTAATTAGAATGAATAATACATGCGCTCTTTCAGTACAATGTTAACCGTCAACTTAGTTAACAATGTATCAATTAAAGAGCTCAATCTATTATTTCTGACGACTAACAAATTTCCGATGCCAATACTCCTGGGTAAGTGCAAAGTACGCAAATAGCGACAGTTTTAGTGGGAAGTAATATACCTGTCTCTTTTATTCCTCGGAAAGGACAGAGACGGTTATATTACACGTCACTAAAACTGTCACTATAGATCTTTTCTGGTCTCAGTGACTCGAGGGCTGTGGTAAGCAAACTCGTAATAGGGTACAAAACCTTTAGCTAGTGGTTGCTAACTTCGGGAATGACACGTGAACAATTTCGTAATTCGAAAGATAATTGTGTCGTTTTGCATTTCAGAAAGAGTTAGGCAGGGGTATTTTAGGTACCTACATATTTCGCCAAATAAGTCCTATAGAATAAGTGGACGAGTTTATTATCTGGTGCCCGACCGATCAAATGCGGGAATGACCTCGCTCTCAGCAGTCGGACCTGCGACCACTAGACCAACAAGTCAGCCCAAAAAGAAAAAATAGTAGGTATATCATATTTCACCTCTCACTCACTATTTTTAAATGATTACTTAAATGTTCTCAAAAAAATGCAAGTTACATTTTTTTATTGATATTCCAGAAATTTTCGATTTAAAAAAACATTACTCACTCCGGGAAATCATTACCTGGATCTCACACTACAACCATCTTCTGACATGATACAAATCATACACCTAATTCTTTGTCCTGAAAACCGTGGGAGTTACTCTTGATCTACTAATCCGTTGCAAACTCCTTAATCAACCAGCCAAGAAACATTGCGCCAAGCGATTTTGCACCAACGTTGCAATGAGTTCATATATAAATTGGGATTGGGTTCGTAGTTTAAGAGTAACTCCCTACTAGACAAAGATCTCTCTAAATGGCCGCATAAAGTCAAAGTATTATTCAAACTTCAGCAACAAACAGGAGAGTAAAACAAAGAGCATTTCGTAATAAATGAGGATAGGAATGCAATTCCTTACCGTCTTTACCTACCTTACTTGTGTATTTCGTGAACGTGCATTGTATATACCATTGTGCAGAACAATATATCGTAATAACACCGTCGGTTTCCACGAACCTTTAATAGTTATAATTGAAGTGTTTATGTTCGTAACATGATTTACCTTTGAGAATAGAATGTAACATGAATTTCCTTTTCCCTGCGCAAATTTGTGTACGTGGTATAGACTTTGGTACTGAACTCTTGTTTATCTCGCTAAACTAATTTGAGCCTAACTATATCTCTTTGTAATTTATTAAAAATTAATTAACACCAAATTAGTTTAACACTATCGAAAATGACAGCAAATTTAACTGTCAAAAAGCTGTCAAATTAGTCCACCATGCCGACTAAATTCTCGTAGATATCACGCAAATGGAGTAGTTTGACAACTCTAAATATCTTCTCTCCTTTTCTAATGATATCTATTGGAAAGAGAGATAAGGAGTCTAAATTAGTTGAGAGCGTGTGCTAGAGAATTAGCACCATTGATAGCCCGAATAAAATAGATACGTATATACTTTCGATAGAATCGGTACCAAGCCAAGTGGGTTCCATTCCAGCTTCTAATAAACCCACGTGAAACCCACTGATTTTTAACCTTGGCACTGATTCCAAAACTTAGTGTGTAACAAAAATAAGCTTCGAATATGAGACTTCCCGTTATAAGAATTCTTGTATTGTTCGGTCCCCATAAAAGTGACTCATTCAACCTGTACTTCATAAGCTACTTACATTAAATTGAACTTTAAACTGATGTACACGACCTCTAATTGCCAGTCATTGGTTTTTCAAAATTATACGATAAGATTGCAGAAAGATAACATTACCCCTTAAATGTAATTTTCCATTGAATTGTTGAATTTGAATCCTTGTCTTCGGCTTTATTAAAAGCTATCTAGAAATATAGTGTTTCGTTCTCAACAAGGCCCAATTAAGAACTTTTTCTTGCGCAGTGTAAACGAAACTTAATTTAATTGAAACCAAACCTCTTCAATTAAAGTCTACAAACAAAACACGAGTTAGAATTTATTAGTAACTTGTAAATAAGTAAAGGTTCTGCTCCTAGACCGTCTAACTGGACTCCTAGTCTGCTCCTAACTGGATCGAAACTTTTTTAGTTATTAATTTATGATATAAATTACAATATTATACATTATACAAGATGTTATATATATATTATACAAGAATACATATTATATATTATACAAGACTCTTTGTAGTATGTGTCTATAATAAATAAATATTTCGCTAAAATAAATAAAAAATAAATTATTAATATTAATTTATTTTTCATACAAACTTAAGATTTGTAATGCGTAATTTGATAAGCCCGAAAACAACCTAATTAACAATGAAGATAGAATTTACATAATAAAGACTCGAATATGCTCGTACCCTTGTAAAATTAATTATGTAAAATTACGTTGAAGGATCGCTTATAAACGTGTAGCATTTTGGAGTCGAGTTGCGTTCCAGTATTAGCGTAGTCTTTGGAGTGGGCGAGCTGAGGTGAGCAGCTAATGGTTCACTCTATTATTATTTGTTCAGTATAAGTTTGCGGGTACACACCGAGCTCGCATTGCTTCGCGTGGGAACGAGATCTCGCCTGCACCATTTACTCGAATTTTACACTAAGACAAATAAATCGATACCTACTCGATGTTTTTCTCACGTAAACTTCATTATCAAACAGAAATTCGAGTTTACAGAATAAAGCGTATAAACACGAAGTTTTTCGAAATTTTCCTCTCTTCAAGTTAATTCGTTATTTGTTTATTTGATTCGATTTTATTTACTTTGTCGTACAATGTAATAAACAAAATTGATTCGTTTCGCTTCGTCAGTAATTTGGTTTAGGCAGTGAAGAAGACAAATTATTAAAAATTCCTTTTGGTAACATGCAAATTCACTAAGCATCATCATAAATCTTCAGTGCTCGGCAAATGTAGTACAAAAAGTAGACATTACAAAACGCCCTCTAATACAGAAATTAAGTTTTTGTCGTGGAAAATAGATTAAACGTCACTCAAGTTCTGCTGTTGACGGCGGAACAATTTTATATAAACTGAATGCGCGTATAAATCTGAAACCTCTATCGCTAAGTGGTATGGACATAAAAATGTTTTTTCGATACTGAAAGAAATAGGCGTCGCGAGAAACCGCCTGACACCACAAGTTCCAAAACTCGTGCACACAATAAACTTTGTTTTCGCTTTACAC
This sequence comes from Protodeltote pygarga, assembly GCA_936450705.2. NCBI lineage: Eukaryota > Metazoa > Arthropoda > Insecta > Lepidoptera > Noctuidae > Protodeltote > Protodeltote pygarga. The sequence goes on along the minus strand of OW388249.2, from coordinate 2,796,273 downwards.
TGGAAATGTTTTAAGACCAATTAAGAAGTTTGTATCTCTCTGAAGATATGCATAATTATATATACCCAAGCATGTATGTATGACGCAAACACAACAATAAAATTAAATGCGACTTATTAAAACTTCTGCGTGCAACTTTAACTTATAACTCACAAGTCTAACTTATGTAAAGATATAAGTGTACAATCTATTTTGAGTGCTTGCTTTACTTAATTCTAAAGAATCGCACAATCGCTTCCCAAGAAGTTGCGCTTGTTCAATGCCCACGTTCCTCCCACATTCAGGTCAACACACCATTTTCTCATGCTCCCCGACTCACACGCCTCACCCACGGCACTATACAAACCAAAACTTTTTAATTATCTATCAAAATAAACGCTATGTACGTACTACTCCACGATAGCAAAATTTTAATTGGAAAATTCATTAATTGCAACCCTTAGTATGTTTTCACGTTTACACCGTAAAAAAACTAAACGTATCATACCGAAACATTAAACGTATGTTTTGAATAATTTTACCCAAATATCACAGTCCCTCAGTGCCCATCCAATATGAATTTACTTTCCCGTATTTTCCAGATTCGAAATGCATCGGGAATCGAATCCACCGTAAAATATTGCTCATTCGCGGAACAGCAATGGAATCAAATAAGACGACCGTCGGCGATTTCATTGCAGCCTACAGCAATACCGATTCGTGTCCGCTGTAGTAAATTACACAGTTCAGGCGCACAGCCGACGAAACCATCGCAAATGTACCTACATAATATCGTGAAATCTTATTATTATGTAAGTCGGGTCGCAGCGTAATTTAGATAGTTAATGAAGGCGCGCGTCACTGCGCTCCGGTACTGTGCAGGCACTCGTTAAAGTTATTCATTACATTTGAAAATGTACGTTTCACCCAAATTAAGCTTAAACTGAACTCGCGTATGCGCTGTGCAACGAATGCAAACGACAAGCTAAACCCAAATACCCACATAACTTATTCACACTCATGTTAGAACACTGCTAATTGCGCGGTGTTAGTTTTAAAACAAACTAATTTGATTAAATAAAGTGCTTTTCTCTTGTCTAACTCTACAAAGCTGGACACGAGGCTTTCTGGATTCAATTTACTGAACTGCTATCTATTTCACCAACATGATTTACAAAAAATTCGACTCGTAAATTCATCAAAATTTCTCTGCTAGATTTTTTCTCATTATCCGTGGTGACATTTTCCAATACATAAACAAAGATACGTCCATGGAAAATTGGAAGCAAGATCGTTGTCTGGGATAAGTAAATATTTGTATTAGGTATGTGTTCATGATTGGCCGGCGGCGGCGACGGAAAAAAAACCAATATGCCATCGGGTAACTAGGATTTTAGGGCTGTACACAGTATTATGTCTATTAATTTATTTATATCATATTTTCTCTATTTAAGGCTTATTTCCAGCAGTCGGACGCCTACCGGCTGTATTAGGCGGCTCATAACATTCTGGTAATACAAAACAGTAACAAGGTGTAGTAGGTTAGTTAATTTACTGTTTTGTGTATTAGTCCAATAATGTTGCATAAAGCAAAGAGAGGCCTATACTCAGCAGTAGGTAGATTCGGGCTATAGATGATGATGATGAAGTATATTTCACAATATACAAACACCCTCAACGCTACAAATATCTGTCGATCACACAAATATTTGTACGGTGCAGGAATCGAACCCGTCGCACTCGCTACGCGAATCGTGCCGTTTAGATTCTCAACAAAATGATTAAACGATATAATTATAAGTGTTGTAAGTATTTAACTCTACTTTGTTTAAAACAAAAGACTACTTATTAAAACAAAGAGAAATTGTCTACACCCGAAAAACAAGGGTACTAACTTCTACAACAGGGGTAGGTGTCAGTTAGTTAACACAAAGGCTCTCCGTAATGTTTTGGAAACTGAAGACATTTCTCCGCGTCCATTTATCACACTGTGACGTAAAAACAGACATATCGTCGTCATTGTTGAACAGATTGCTGCTGTCCGGTAAAAAGATTTCTCCGGTGCGTGGGCCGTTCTACTGGACCAAATTCTTCTATACAATTTAGATTATGTTTTCTTAGGCATTTATGAAAATCCGCGAAAGCTGTGTTATGAACTTATGAAATAAAAAAGCCTTGTCCTGTTTGTCATAAGGAGTATAACGGCTACACAAACATACCGAGGATATTAAACTTGAATATTGAATCAGTTTCTTTGTTCCGGTATTGTAGTAAATAAAAAAGAAAAAAGGATAGGTAAATAATAAATAAGTTGGTAGGTATATCTGGTATATTAGGAAATAGTTCTAGGCGGGTATCAGGGTAGTTAATATTCTGGACGCAAGTAACGCCCACCCTGACTGCTCCGTACGGCGCGACTTCTTAATCTGGGGCCATTAAGCAGGACGTTATTTATTCCCTTTAGCGTTGTGGTGCGATGAACAAAGGATTCGGTCGGAACGCGAGCTATTAGCGCGAACCATAGATACGAATTGTGAATAAATCACTAGCGCAGACACTCTACAGGTTTCACAATATTTCAATGAGAGCATACTGTAATTCGAACAATTTGAGAACATAAAGGGGTGTGTTGTATTGATCCGCTCCCCTCAACCGCCCACCTGCAACCGTATTTAGTTGCAGATCGAGCCAGCGCTCCGCAAAATTATATTACCACTATATTAAAAATAACGCTGTCTCGCCACAGATTAAGGGGTTTACTGAGCTAAGTAAACATGAAACAGACCGCTTCTAAATCTCCGAGCTCTGTGATAGTACCTACCTACAAAATATATCTTAAAGAAAATTTTAAACAAAGTAAAAATATCGCTATACTTCATTTCCATTGCATCGTTTCGACGCCGGGCGGGCTGTCAAAATGTCCTTAAGAGAAAGGATTGTTTTTCCAGCGAGACGCGCTTGGGAACGGTTGGGTAGCGGTGAATGTTGATGGTTACAGCAAAAACAAAAGAACTGCTGATGTTTTACAAATTCTAGCTTCTGTTACCTGTGTCCGATTTATGGATAGATTATAAATTGAAACAATAATAAAACTCTGCTAACAGTTATACCGAATTTTGTTTAGAATTGCATATACTATTTAGTGCATAAATAGTCCGATAGGACGGCAACCTGACACAACCAAAGAGGCATGAAGCATAAGACCTAAGGCTTTACGTGCTGTCCAAAGCGCATAGCAGAGTAAAAAGATATAATTACTAAATTTTTCTAAATTAGCAATAGTTCAGGGTATATGCAGAGCTCTGAGTTTAATATTCCTAATCAGTTGCATTGACTGTGTGACCCTCTGACACAATTGATTCCCTCGATCAAAGTTTCATTACTGCTGCAAATTGAATCGTAGTCGGCCACCTGTAAATGCAACTTGGAACCCCCACCCCCTTACCTCACTCGCCTCGCATATTTAGAGCCGGCGCGGCGGCCGGAATCGCTATTCCACCTCTTTATTACCACCTCTAACAAATTAAAAGTTAAATATTATTTTTGCGAACATTTCCGCGCAAAATTAATGATATAAAAAGCTCTTGGTTGAATATGGACGTAGAGTATTTAGATTTTCTTAATATATATACATAATTACATATGTATATATTTACACTTCGTACTGTATATAAGTGTTACATACATAAATGTAGTAACAAGTTCTTTTATTTTGGTAATTACATTTTTGGAAAAAAAATCACTTCAGCACTTCGACTTCAGACAAAATAGAAAATAGCAGTTTTTAAAAAAATGTGAATTACTAGAATTATATACGATGTACAAAGTTAATGTACAAACTTATATACGATGTTCAAACTTACATTGCACCAGATACCATTAGCAAAAGCCGCACATATATCAACTGGCTCCATCCTAAAATGCATTAACCATTATTTGGCTCGCGGCTAGTTACTTTAAGGTGAATGTTAAGGTGAGTGTTTGAATGTGTATTAAATAGTTAATTAGCTTTGCTAAAATTCATCTTCCCAATACGAACCACATTGTTTTTAGTAACCAAGTCGTATGGGAAGATAAATTTTCAAGTTAAATAAAGCATTTTACAATGTTTATATTGTTTATGTCGTTCGAATCCGTGTAACCTTACAAAATTCTTAAATCTATTTTTTTTACACCATACAACGCAAATATCATGGTATGTAAATATTCATATTACAAAAATATTAATATTATTTAATAAATAATATACAATTTAACTAATCATTCCTTTACTTTAAAAAAAATACAACTAAAATCAAATCCAAAAAAAATATTTAAGAACAAGAGTGTGTGTATGTACAATGTACTGGTCTACCTAATGCGTACTTTGCCAGTGACACAATAACTTTAATTAGGCACAAACTGGACCCCGATTCTCGCGCTTCAGACATTTATCTCGAACTCGACATTTATGTCGATTAAAAATGGCGAATGTAGATTGAAAACTAATTTTCGTATTCTTGGAATGTTATGTTAGAGATAAATCTACCACTCAGCGCTAATAATATAGCGGTAATCGCAGTAGACAATTTGGCAACATTTTCCGTAGAGATTTTAAAATTAGATATTACCTATCTCTGATAAGACATTATCTGAACTGCAAAACGAGAATCGGGGTACTAGGCTTTTGGAATTCGGGATGGCCTAATAAAAATTGTCGATATAATATTTCTCTCCCAAATTAATTCTACTTCTAGTTAAGTTCATTAATGAAAATTATACCTATTAAATTATAAATCAATCTCTATCTATCTTTATCTACGACAAAAAGTATTTGAAAGTCCGACCGGCTGCAAGTCTTTTTTGATGCCGTCCCCACTTGACACTGGCAGAGTTGTTGACAAGAGTCAGCTCGTGGGCCATTTACCAAAGAAGAAGAAGAAGGTAGCATCCCTAGCTAATCAGTCATATATAACACGTTCATTAAAATACAAAAAACAATAGTAGTCAGTTGCGTTCAAAAATATATTTCGAAATATGAATAAGTATTTTTGTCTGTACCTAAACTGAGCCACATTCTTTTGTTTGTGATATAAACAATCACTGTGTTACTTCAGGGAGGCTGGGAATGAAGACAAATGTTCAACGTGCGCTGAGAGCAGCGGTAACTGATATACAACTTATACGAGATATATGAGTCGTGATAGCCTAGTGGTATAACCGTTGACTGGCTTTTTTGAGAGGTTTCAGTTTCGAACCCAAACTAAACCTCTGACTTTTCGTAAATTATAGTGTAGTTACATAATTATGTGCTCAAACACAGGTGCACTCTTTATTCCCTCACTTTCATAATCTGATGGGCACTCTGACACGACCGGAGAGATCAGGCGCAGGGCGAACGGCTTTACATAGTTTCCGAGGCACGGAGTACCTAAGTGATAACTTACGAAGGCAGAGGTGTGCGCCTTGGGTTTGACCCTAAGACCTCTGACTTGTCAGACAACGGTCGTGGTGACCGTTGCCTGAAAAATTTCAGGTCTCACTAGACTATCACGACTAAATAAAATGCAATACAATAAAAATAATACTATCCTATTAATACAATGCGGTTGATGTATTCTGCTAAATACGTGTGGAATACCACACGTATTCCGCCTTAGTTACACGAATTATTATAGGTACTTTCTATTTTACATCCAGCTTGCAGAAAGTAAGGGTTGGTTTTTTCTTACCGACAAAAATAAAGAGCAGCTGGTTCCTAATATACACACACATATATCTCAGACTATGAGATTACTGTTTTTACTTAGAAACTCTTTTCCTCGTATATTACGGCACATTTTTTGGCCTATTTTGTATAGCCTCTGGCTTCCATTAGTACATAAATGTCTAATATTTTACGTTTATTACATAATGAGTTTTAATGTAGGTACTCTAGGTATTATCCAATCACGGTTCGGGTTTTACTGGCGGACTGACTTAAAAAAAGGGATTTACTTTTTTAAATTGACCGTTTTAGTACGAATAAGATTTTTAAGGAAAGAAGAATTGGAAAAATCGCGAAAACCTATTAAATATTAATAATATGTCTTTTTTTAACAGAATTACAATACATTAGGCTAGAACGTTTTCCTTCATTATAGGTACAGTTACAGACATATAATTTTACAATGCACAAATACCCACGGAACAAAATATATCTATCGATCACACAAATATATTTTTTCTTACGAGCATCGAACCCGCGACAACACAGAAGACAAATTGCTTAACCGCTACGCCAACTGTGTCGACATATATTACAAGTTAATTGTGAAAATCATGATAAACGATATCAGAAATCTGACAGTTATTACGTAATTTTGTGTTATTGCCGGGAGATAAGCTTTAGTTGTTCCTACGAGACCCCATGGGTATTTGTTTTATTTACCATCCCATGAGATTTATCGGAAATCCTTTCTTAAGTAATCTAGTAAGCAAGGGGAGCATGTTTACCAAATAATAAGTCGGTAGGATTTAGTTTAAGATGAGTCGGTACCTTGTAATATTAATTTATATTATCAGATACAGATATAATTTTTTTCACTTGTTGTTACCCACGAATTAGTAAGAATGTGAAAATATATCATTTTTACGATTATATCCAAATTTTAAATTAATTTCTACATTTCATTTTAGATTAATTCTTGGGATGTACTCGACTCCAAAAAAATTTAGTGAACGCTTAGAACAGACCGCGACCATCGACTTTTTCTGTGCGAACCTAGATAGAACAATAAATTTATATTATTTTTTATTTATGACCGAAGATCGAGGAACTGATAGGTCTTTAATCATTGGTACTAGTAAGGAAGTAGCCTAGTGGTGGTGACCGTTGACTGGCAAGTCAGAGGTCTCGGGTTCGAACCCAAGGCGCGCACTTATGACTTTTCGTAAGTTATGTGCGTTTTATAAATTAATTATCACTCTCCGTGCCTCGGATAGCACGTTAAGCTGTTGGCCCCGGCTGTCAATTGTAGATCTTTGACAGTCGTTACGGGTAGTCAGAAGCCCGAAAGTCTGACATCCAGTCTTACCAAGGGGTATCGTGTAACCCAGTATCTGGGTTGTGGAGGTCTGATAGGCAGTCGCTCCATGTAAAACACTGGTATTCAGCTGCATCCGGTAAGACTGGAAGCCGACCCCAACATAGTTGGGAAAAGGCTAGGCAGATGACTAGTAAGGAAGTAGTATTATTTGACTATCTGCCAAGCGGACTCTGATAGTCTCTTATATTTTTTTCAGGCAATCTAATTGCCAATTAGTTTGACACATTGAGATCACCAAGTGTTATCGCCACTTAGTCATATTTCTCTTTTAAATAATTATGTAGATTGTAAACAATTCATAAATAGCTTAAATAAAGTACGTCGTATAATCCAGTTACATATACTCGCTTATAAAACGTAATATCAATACCAAATGCCACTCTTGTGGAGCGTTCAATATAATAGCGACATTCAATAAGCGTTTATACACATTTGGTAATATCGTGGAACAAGATTTCGGTGCCGGTATCAATATCGATATTCATCAGACATCGCATCGCATCGGTTTGAAAACAGGTGAAAATCTAGAATAGACGTAGCATAGTTTCGTAGACAAAGCGTAGCGCCGTAGTACAATAGCTACGCGCTACATGTGCTACGAAATGCGCATACGTAGATTAGGTTTGATATTATTTGTTTTTACCATTAAAATCATACTAATATTTTAAATGCAAAATTGTTTTTATTGGTTTGTCCTTCTTTGACGCGCTCTTTAGCTTATGGGTCGGGGAATATAGGTATTATAGCACTAAAATTACAATCTGAGAAGCGAAGCCGCGGGTTAAAATTATTATGTTTAAATGTAAACATCTACGCTACATCACCTACGACAGCCTACGATCGATTTTTTCAGCGAGTTTGTGATGGACACGCAAGCGCTTATTTGCCGGTGGCCATCAAGGAAAGTAAACAGCATGGGTTTACAGAGGAAAATCGATTTAAAAAAATAAAACACGGCAAAATGGCGGCTGTGTGCGTTGACTCTGTCATAAAATCGGTAAAAAAAAATTGGTCGCGGACGTGGGAGAGCCTACTAAAAATTAAATAGTTACTTTAGGTTTTTCATTTATTTTTTCGTAGTCGAGTTTTATTTTCTTTAATTTTCGTTTTTTAACACTTAATAAACAACAACAAGTTTGGAACACTGAATCAGATACGTAATGTATTCCAATAGATATTACCACACGCCCTAGGCGTATAAAGAGATTTGAAATTTCGACTGATTCTGATGGGATACGGTGGCTCAGTGGCTTAGAGCGTCGGCACGGTACGCCGAAGGTCGTGGGTTCGAATCCCATCCGTATCAGTTGTTTTTTCAAATTTCTAGTTACATATTTAAACAACACAATTATTAATAACCATCAAGATAAATATTTACTGCATCAAGTAGATTATTAAGGGCAATGAATGAGTGCTTGTTTTTAACGCAGTTGATTGAAATAATTGCCAGTGAGTGGTACATAGTTATCATGATCTTTGATACTACGATATCGTGCTAGTCGCTTGTTTACTTTAATTAATTGCAAACGCAACTCTAATTAGGAATTTAAGTCTGGTGTTTTCTTATGTATACTGGTATTTAGAATAATAAAACAAAATGCAAATAACAATGGCTGTTAGTAATACTTATCTATGTTAGTAACTTAAATTCGGTTATATAAGTACCTATATAAACATTTAATTTTAATTTAAAAATATTATAACATAAAAAAATATTACCTTTTTTGCAAATTTAAAAAATCGTGGAATAAATTTTGTTTAATTTCATAGCTAGTCACCTCACGAACGAGAGGTGTTATTACGTTTAATCTGTAACATTCTGTATAATTCTGTTGCATTTATGTTTCATGGATTCCGGTCGAACTTCGACCACTATGGAGCCTAGTCGAATAATAAATAAGCAACAAACCATTGTAAAATTTAATTTATGCGCTTCTGCGATTTATTAGACTTCTTCATCTTGACATTAGCTAGCTACTAATCATTTATTATCGACTTATTGCTGTCAAGATCTCGACCGATTGTATTGATTAATCAATTAATTGCCAAGCTTTTGATAATTGAATTGGAATTAAATTATTTTGACATAAGTTATTTTATAGATTAAACTGTATCTCTGCTATCCAATGTATGTAGGTACCTAAGTTTCACAATTTATAAAAAAATCTGATTCTGATTTTGCTGGCAAAACATGTAGGTAAGAATTTTTTATAATGTTGCATATTTTTGTTTTGTATGTATACTTGTAGGTACTTACGCTTTCACTACTACTTACACTTGTAACATTAGTAGAATTATCTTCAAAAACCAGTTGAAATAAAATCTTTTACATATTATCGTATACATTATGTAAGAACGTAATAATTTACAAATTTGAACAAGCAACAGATTGAAAAGTTAATCTAAATGTAAAAAGCCTATGAGGTCAAGAAAGAATTGTTATTGAAAAAGTTTGTCATGTCTTATATCAATTTCTAAATAAGAAACATGAAACTTTGACGTCAATTCTACTTAAGGACCTAACAAACACTAACTAAAATATATTATTAATATAAATAAAGTCAAAATACTGTCACATTGTCTCCCAGGGAACAGCGCCGTCCAACTTTTCACCTACATAAAATTATACATAATTAAATTATTCCTCCAGTACAAAACTCAGCTTGTAACTTACCCCTCAAATTTATCTAATATCTCGAGTGTAGATCTTAATAACTTTTATTTTAAGTCATCAGAAGATATTTGATAAAGTTACTTTAAGTTACAAATTAATTAAATCAAGATAAGTAAAACGATTACAAGACCATGCCAACTTTTAAGAGCGCTGACTACAAAATTCTTTTAAATAAATATTACCGAAACATGTTTTAACTTAGAACAAAGACCTGCTCATATTATTAGTTAATCGTAGATGTGTTTGTATTACATAGTTAATGGTATCGTATATAATATGATTAACAAAGAGTATTTCAGCGGTAACATAAATTTAAATAACGTCCAAACATCCGTTAAGAATATAATATAATCAAACCCTTTTTATCGCTCTAAACCGCTATCTTTCCGCTATCCGCTATAAGCGAATATTGAAGAAATAAAATCAGTGCGTGTATTTATGAAAAACCAAAAAAAAAACAAGTTAAGTAAGGAGAGTTTTCATACAATTAAAAAAAAATTATACATGAAAACTAGTTCCGATCAAACTGTCATTTTTGTTGAAACTCTATATTGTAATTCTCCTTAACTTGGTTATTTGCTACTTTTCATAACTATATTCAGTGATTTTAATCTTCAATGTACGAGCGAGATAGCCGTTTAGCACTATAAGCGGCATAAAACAGTAATCAATATTTAGAAATGACGATTTTCAAGTAGTCACATCAGGGTATATTGCAACTGCTGAGCCTAGGATTAATAATAACGTTTTTTTCGAAAGCGCCTGGATGATATACGGTGCTGTGGTCTACGATAGATAGGACACATCCTACAATGGAAGTAGGACGGTAACGTCTAGACCTGCCCCCCAGATAGGTTACACAAAACATCATGCCGGGACACGATAAAATATTTGTCCAACGGGTAACCATCAACACATAAAGAGAGAGAGAGAGAAAATAATTCAACAAGATTTAAAATCTTCCTTTGGAGGTTGGTAAATAAAATAAGTTACAGTACGTGTAGGTACTACCGTACCACGCAAGGGACCGGGTACCAGGATTTTATTTCATCCAAATCACATTGAGCTGTTATATGTTTTATGAATAATAAAAAGGCAATACAAAGAGCTTTGTGTTTTATCGACAGAAAAAATTTTAAGCTGTAACAAGTACATACATACATGTTTATTTATTAAATATGATTTGTTCGCGAAAACAGTTGTTATTATTTTTGGTATAAACTACACGATTTATGCTGATGGATTGATATTTATTTTAAAAGGTTGATCTTTTACGATAAGATTCTCTTCACTTTTCATAAATGAATTACGGTATATCAAAATGGTCGACATGCTTTTTCAATATAGTATCAATTTTTTTTAACACTATTCTTTGCACATTTTCCCTTTATCTTTATACACACGGGTATACAATATAGTAACCTAATAGTGATATTTAGCCTATGTTAATTGCTAAAAGTACATACTTGTACTTACCTATAATGTACATACTTGCGACATCACACCTAGCTGCTCCGTGCGACCAAAATTCGATCAGAAGATTTAATATTTTACTGAATCACAAATTTATAATAAAAAGAATAGGTACACACATTAAGTACTAATGAATAAATTGAATACACATTATTGGTGATTTTTCGCCATATTGCATAAATCATACAACACAAACAAAAGCCTCTCGATAAGCAAGGAATATTTTAAGAAAGGTATTCGCTGTAAATTATCAGAGCAGGTCTACATCGATCAAAGAAGATGTATTGATGCCCATATCGATACATTACCTCGTCAAAATCTTCGCATCATAAAAGGTAGGTAGGTAATATTAGGTGTAGTCAAGTAGGTGCTAAGTCAATATAGAAGCTATTGATAAAAATAATATAAGTAATTTTTTTTTACGTAAAACGGTTTTGTCATCAAAACTAAAGCTGTGTACCAAATATCAGATCAATCTGTCAACAGGAAGGGGGTGATATATCGATTACTAAATTTGGATCAAATAATAAACAGGTCAAACTAAGTAAAACCGTTTAAAAAGGTAATAGTAGTCCTACGCAAAACGCGCCATACTATTTAACTAGCATGTTACAACAGTTTTGTGTACAATTTTTATATAAATAAGAATTTGAAATTTTTGTATGGCAAAATTCTCTCATAGGATGTGTGGACCAGGTTCGTGATTCAAGCACCCAGATCCGATCAGATTCTTACTTGAATTCGAATTGAAACGGGTTCAATCGCCGTACACCTACCCATTCTTATTTTTCATTCTAGTCCAGTGTTGAAATCCTATAGTTTTAACCGTATGTGATATTTTTTACAATTCATCCCAGTTTTTATTTATATCCCCCAAATCTACAATTTTTATTCCTTTGAGAATACTAGCAGCCTTAAGTGGTTAGTGGTAGGTGGTAACAGATTTCGTGTCAAAGAACTACTATTTACTAAGAGTACATTATGATATTAAAGTTACATTGAGTACATAACAGTATCAAACCCACACCCTCCGGAAAACACGCGGGTCCGGAACCAATGAGTTACTAAAACCGTAAGCTATATTCGACCTAAAACACAAGCTTATAAAGTTGCAGCAAAAACTATCTTCCACTCAGATGTTCCACTCTTCGTTTAATTAACTCTACAATATCCTGCATAGCCACATAGTTGACAACTGACTTCCTTTATCCTTCAGATTAAAAACTTAAAAAATCTCTCATAAGACTTTGAATCTTAATACTACAGAGATAAGCTTCATGTGTACTGTATGGGTTAGTTTGTGAACGGTATCCACACGTGCGATGACGTCCGTCGGGTGCACGTGTACGGTGCACGGTGCGCGCGCGCATCTGCCGCCTAAAGTTCACTGCACCGTTCCCTAAAGGCTTCTCAAGATGTTTTAAGGTCTATAAGATGATCTTTTGTATCGGGTAAAGTTTAGTTCAGCTCTACTTTTAAACAGTTTTGCTTAGAATTAAAATCGTACCAACTTATTTTGAGTGAGAGTTTTTTAAGTGTTTGTTTTTTACACAAATAAAGTATTAAATTTTGTTTTCCTGTACGTAAGTAAGTCAATGTACTAGTGTTATTTGTGACGTTATTTTGTTACTTCAAATAAAGGTGTTTTCTTTCCTCCTTTCTTTCTTAACCTATAAAAGTGTCTACTTAATCTTGAGGTACATTTTTGGCTCAATTTCATTTTATTACCAACTTCACAAAAATACCCGACACCGCCTAGCAATAAATGATTTTATTTAACTTTTGCTCAAATTTAACAACGGGGAGTTGTTTTGATCAATTCCTAAACAAAAACACTAAAGAAAGAAATATAAAAATAAAATTACAGTAACAAAACCTGAAACAATTCCGGATAACCGCGACAAGTTATATGAGATACGGAAACAGCTCGTAGAAAAGGTTACCGCGAAATCTTATTCAGAAAGTTTAGGAACGTCATAACTAAAGTTTACAAGAACGATAATAATGGAAACTGCCAAATGCTTGAAAAATACCATTTGCATTCAATACCATTCGTGGGAGGTTATGCAACGATGCGAATAGTTGAAATCTTTCTTTGTACAAAAAGTTTTGGACAAATCGCCACTTGTATGAATAAAAATTATATCTGTTATTATGCTACCAACGGTATAAAGACTTTTTTACTTTCTGAAACACAGGATAGGACACCTAGATATCCTAAAAATTAAACTTCAATTTGTCTCTTGTGTCCTGCAAAAAGTTAATCGTAGTTTACTTACTTCTCATTCCATAATTACTAGGTTTTTTATCTAAGTACCTACTTTAATATTAAGCTTGGTATTTTTGCAACATGACTGTTGACTTTACTTTTATAATATGATCACTTAAAAGTGAAATATGTAACACCTTACCATACCGGAATGTTCGCCAACTAATCGTACCTCATAACCTAACCGCGTCGCCGTCTAATGTTACTGGGGCGCAGGTGTGTGTATTGTCACTTTATTATAAGCTACCGTAAATGCAGCTTCTCAACTACCGAAATAATAATAAAACATCTTAGGGAGAAGTGTGCACAGCTGACCGGTGCAATTTGTAACACAATTTAGTTACTATAAAAGTAACGAGGGCTACGATAGCAAATGGCAAGAATATCCTATGTCTACTAAACCTATTTTTAAAAAAATCATTGATTGTTTCAACCAAAATTTCTTCTACTTATGACATCACTATAGAAGGATCTACACATTATTTTTTTTTCTTGATTAAAACCTACTGAAGCGCACAAATTGAGGCAGGTAAAAATCCGTTGGACTACAAAGAAATTCCTTTAAAAGTGGGTGTAACAGTGCTTATTGTATAAAATTGTATTGTTATACAACTCCACGTATAAATCAGAGCGAGGGTGCTTGCGTGGGACAATTCGGCAAAACTGTTTTATGGACAAATGTCCCCATGACATTGACAGAAGGTATCAATATTCTTTGTGATATTTTTACAAGAAACGAGCAAAAAAACCTTTTTGAGATTTAATGTGTGTGATTGGTGTGAAAATAGACGTGCCTGGCCCGGTGCCGCGGTAGATGGTGGCAATATTTATTGATGATCAGTGAATTGGTTCCTAAAATATATTATTTTATACAAAAAATAGGCAAACAAACGATCGGGTCACCTGATGGTAAGGGATCAAAGCCAAAGATAACACCAGAATCATTGCAAATACGTTGCCGGTCTTTGAAGGGAATTGGGCCACCGGTTCTCTTCGTTGACCGTACGAAACACAGCACTACGAGTACCAGTGGCGGAGGCTCTATACAACTCAATTCCTACCGGCTAACAATTGAAAAATGGCACATTCTATAACACCTACAGACTGTTCCATTGGTTTTTCTTGGAAAAATTCACCCTCCGCCACTGACGACTACTGTTATTTCACGCCGATATTCTGTGAGGGTGGTACAATACCGGTCTAGCCGATTCCTGCTGCTCGATCAACATGGCTCTATTATAGTCGATTCGATCAGATTCGATGTCATGGTGTAATAACTTATTGCCAATTTGTTTATTAGGTAATTGACCATTCAAGTAATATTTTTGGAATGTTGAGTAACATAGTTGTATAATAACAACTATTATATAACATAAAAATTAGTATAGTTGTAACTTATAGGACCGCCGACCGGTGCAGTCGTTGTAGCACTAAATCACACATTATTATGCAAAGGCATTTGACTTATTAAAATTAAACATTTCTAAAATACGCACGTACCCTTTTTAATTAGCTTGGTACATGTTGCCATGAATGTACAATCATAACAAAGGAATGTTTCTGCTGTTGAATTAACCACACAATAATTAAAACAATGCATACGTTCCTGTTGATTTAAATATGCTTTGTTAATTTATTTTCATAAAATTTAATACAAATTAATTATCCCTATCTTACTACCATGCATTTAACAATTTAGTAGAATATAATTATTTAATAAAAAAAATTGAAAAAACAACTGATAAGGGATTCGAACCCAGGCCACGATCTCCGACGTACCGTGTCGACGCTCTGACCGCTGCGCTAGGCCACCGTATCCTACCTGCATCAGTTGAAATTTCAAATCTCTTTCTACGCCTAGGGCGTGTGTGGTATTAGTCGTTTTTTCAAATTTTCTTATTAAATAACTATATTTATGAAGCTAACATGTGCTTAACATACAAAAAAGTTTAGTAGAAGGAAGAGAAATATGATGAGGTTTTTTTTTTATTTCGCTTTGACAGCTTAGGTAAATTGAGCGTCTCTCCAAAGTTTTCCAATAAAAAGGAGCGTTCGTTTCAACACGTTCTTGGCAACAATAATAATTCATACCAAGTTTTCACACCTACTTTATGTGAAAGGATTCATTTTATTTCCTACCTTTTTGTATGTAATGTTAAAATAAAATTCGCTTACTTCCCCGAATATTGAAACGCCAATTGAGGACGTCCAAGCGTTATTGACGTTTAAGTTTACGTCTTTACTGAAATACTAAAGAACCACGATATACGATGATACGTACTTAAAAAAAATTATGACAATTATTTTGTAACACCTGTGTGGGGTCCATAATACTTTAGTTTAGGTACCTATAATAATATTCAGGTTTGTCCCGGTCCAGGTACCTATACAAGTATATATGTAACCTTCGCTCAAATATCTAAACAACAAAACCGCATTGTTCTAGTATTTAGTTACCCAATACCCAGTCCTTTGCGTGTCATCCTATCACGTAGAATAGTAAACACAACACCAAACTCAATATCAGTTGGAAACTGTAATCAATACATCACTTTAAAGTAAACACGTCACTATGTTTGAACTAGTTCGACCCTGTCTCGTCTCGATAATGTCCAATAAGTTTATCTTGTTTGAGGATTATTTATATCTATTTCGTTTAAAAAAGCTGTCTGTTTGTTTACATGAAGTGATAAAATATTCAATAAAAAGTTTGAACAACTATGGTCAATCGTCTTGTGAAATTGCTTCGTGCCACGTGGTATGAAAACCATGGGTAAGCAGTTTCAAGTCTTATTAAATTAAACTCAGAATGGAGCCACCAGTCAACAATAAATTAGGTACTTAATTAATCTTAATATATTGATCTTTAATAGGTACATGTTACGGTAAAATATACATTTATAGCGTCAAATTTCTTTATCGGCGCTGAGGTTATTTTAAAATAACAAATACTAATCTACAACTTATTTATATCTAATTGTCAACAAGAAAAGACAGATCGCATCCCATACACAACAATGTGCCCCATTTATTTCTCCACTTGACTGTACCGAGCGGCGATAACAGAATGACACAATTTATATTTCTTCCATTTTCTGATAAGTACGGTTCCTACATAAAATAAAATACACACATGGGTTTTACACAAATACTTTTAATAACTTGTCTCGTATGAATAAATCTCACAAAATATATCTGCGATTTAAATACATGATTTATATTCTGCTCCGATAAAACCGCAACTCATTACAAACCGGTCGGATTGAGAAAGGAATACATTAATTAAATACGTCCCGAGGGAAGTAAATAAATTGCATTTCGAAAAATAAAAACGTGGTACAAAATGCAGAGATTCTGGAATTGTCATTAATCACATATATAGTCAAAAGAGAGTTTTAATAACTTCTATTTGATTATATGATAATGATTACTGAAAATTATTTTGCATGTCGTATTGACAATCTTTTGAAGCTGTTACTATTTCTATGATTACTATTTCTATGATTCATCAAGACCCTTTCTGTGCATCTACATTGAAAGCAAATAAAAGAAATTTCTAATTCAAACTTAATAAAAGTAATATAAAATCATAAATCTTGAACAAGTACAACATATCTCGTCATCTCATCATTTAGGGTATGTATTTATGTAACTAGATAAAATATCCCCGTACGGCATGTAATACAGTCGTGCACCTCAACAGACAAAATCGTGCATTTTTCACAAAACTGTTACAACTTTTAACATACACAATCGGCAATTTTGCGATAGCATCGAAACTCTAGATCTCAGCACTTGATCGGCCATTTTGCATCTGAAACGTGTACGTACAGGTCACTGATCTTCCTAAAAGCGAATAAATCGTGGACGCTAAAGGCTGTGGAAAACGGCGTTTAGTTACCTACTCCGCAAAAGAATCGTGTAGCTATGGACACGCGGTCATAAATCACACGTAATTTGATTATTTACGTAATTGTTAACTTTGATGTATGACGTGGCAGGTGTAACTGCGGAGACTCACATGTCATTTATACAAGAAGTCGGTATAGTGTCTTGGCAGGTAATGGTTACATATAATTTATACTTTCGTAGCGCCAATATCATGAATTCGCGCGAGAACAAATAGCGCCTCAACATACTGACAACAATATCATTTGACTTACCTAATTCATTTGACAGTAATACTAATAATTAATTCAGATCATGTAGTATGTGTATAGTCTATATCTACACCCTATTTTTTCTAAGTTGTTACATTTTGCAATTAAATTCAATTAGTTTATTTCCAAGAACATGGTACATTGAGGTCTTTAATTATTTTTAGGGACGACAAGAAGTTAGTTTTGTGAAGGTTTAAAATAATCAATAGTCTTTGGTCTAGATAATTAAAAATCTAGAATCAGTAAAGCAAATAGTTCACACCCTATTACACATATAAGCTGCTATAATAACATTGTGATTTACATTCTAATCTAACATGTTATGAATACTAATTAGGTACATTGATTAACGCTAATATAATCTCCTGTCAGTCAGTGACTTACGCGAGTAATCCTCAAAGTATTCGATATTCAAGTTTCAAAGCCAAGTTTTCTTTAAGCTCTAAGCTCTTGTTAATTAACTAACAAAGTTAAAATTGCGTTCATGATCCTGCAGTTCTAGGTAGCTTGAAGTAATCTATGCTTCAATGTTCTATTAACTTTTCTTTTTATAATTGCCTATGATTAATTGTAGTAAGTAGGTATCGGAGCTCTATCTGTAGGACAGAAAAATGAAGCCAGTTGCCCACGTCGGACGGTTTATTTAAAAAACAATTCGCTAGCGAGGAGTCTAAGTTTTTAATTTTAAATAACATACAATAAAGACGATCTATATCACGATATAGAATATTTCTAAGATATGCTCACTTAATAATTTTTAAGTCCAAAGATAATTAATTGGCCTTTTTATGAGAATTTTCTATTGATATGGCTTAATAGAATTTTATGATAGCCTGTCGAGACATACAAAACCACAATCCTGAAAAAGTATTTATTATAAAAAGTTTAAGAAAAAACTTACCCATAAATAGCAGCTGCGCCTGCGATGGCCCCGCCGCATTGCGCAGCGACGTAAAGCGCGGCGCGCAACGGGGACACGCGTCTTCGCACGCACAGCGCCGCTGACACCGCCGGGTTTACGTGAGCACCTGTATACAAATTGGAATGATGAGTCCTGGTTCTGAATAATGCCCTTTGAACCACCTTAGTACCTACTTTATGTATGATTCTCAACATAATTCTAAAACAGTCTCCCTATTTACAAATTACAATGTTTGTTTCCTTAGTCATTTCAATCCTTTAGTCAACATCTATAAGGTCTACAAAACCACCATTAAGCAGATAGATTAATATCTCAATGAACAATACTCAAGCCTTTCGCATAAACATCAAACTTTGAATAGAAAGGTATTATAAATTGTTTTAATTTTAGGATGGAGTCACAAATATTATACAGAATTAAACTTCAGCCTTTATAAATGGTTTGAAATTTTCCAGAATATTTCTGTAGCATGACAAATTACTCATAATAATCCAGTAACGCGGAAACTCATCATGAAAAGAAGGTCAATGCAAAATATCTTGTTCCTTTTAGACAACCTCCACTACTAAACCTAGTAGACATATTATTATCCATAAACAAGACTTGAGAATATATACTGCTTGAGATAAAACTTATAGAGGTTTAAGTAAATTAAAACATTTCAGCTACTTTCAAAACTTAGTGAATTTATCTAGTTACTATTTCACCAATTGCTGCTCACTAAAATGGTAAAGTAGCAACCAGTGCAACCTCCTCACTACTAATACTACATACGCCAAAAGAAACAAAACACGGCAGTTTTATCTCTATCCTCCTTACTTGTATGTCAATTAATCTATTATCTCTTTTCTCTTGGGATTCGTTACACAGCTGGACACTGGAGAAGAGTAGCGTTGGACAGACAGAGCCCAGAGAAGTGAGATAGAGAAGGGCTTAGAGCTGAGCGACACTCTTAGTCGAGAGACATAATTTAAGATTTATTTTTAGGTTTAGAACAACTATGTACTTAATATTGTAAGCTTAGAAATAAAGGCTCATTTATATTCATAAAAATAAAACAACAAAATAAAAAAAATAGTCCTGATTTATAAAAGGTTTTCCAAAAACCACCGCAACCCCAAATATAACGTTTTATTTCTTACATGCACTCCATGCATTCAGTCAGAAATGAATTCCGTCTCCGCTAGCCAGCTGCTACGACTAAATACGCCATAATTATTCCCTTCCTATATTATTGTTTCCATAAAATCTGGCTTATCTCTACGTAGCATACGTTGGGAATAACAAATTCTGCTGTGATAAAGTCATGTCACCTTAGTATTCACTGCTTCAAATATACGGTGGGTCCCGAGGCAGGAAAGAGAAATCACCATAGTGGCTCCGTGATAATGGTTGGCCGGAAGCTTACCTGCGCTCGGGTAATATAATAGCGGAGATAGATGTATAGACAACCTTGAGGTGTGTTACCTTAGGGTATTGGAGAGAGAAATGCTTCAAATAGAATCAGGAATTTTATTTGTCGAACAAAACTACGTAATATAATGACCCTCGGCATGGTTTTAAGAAACTTGTGGTGTAGAGTTTTTTCAAGAATTGGTCTGGTCAACTAAGGTCGTACTTCCACAGAATATCGGCGAGTAATAACAGTATTCGTACTTTTGCGAATCGTAGAGCAGTGAATGTACCTAAGTTCCAACCCCCTCCATTCCAGGTCGGCAACGTGCTAGTGTTACCCCTGGCAAAGAATAGTAACTATTACCACGTCCCCTGATATAACCGCTAGGCTGTGTTGTTTACCACCTTATAATATATAAATAACATAAGGGCTCATGCTAAGAAGTAATATTTTTCTGGGGTCACCGACATCGGAATCGATGAGGAGGACCATATAAATATAAATAGCCTCTCTGACCATTAAACAATAGTTTTACAAGTACCTTATAACCTAGTTGCTTTTTAATTATTAATTGGCTACCATTAACTACTTCAGGTTGATTAACACCTTTATTTCCGATGTTTGCCACTTAAGTAGTAAAATAAACTAGCCCTTCACTCTATGGTTACCTAGTTCTCACTTTCTGGCTTCAACAGCTAAATCTAAGAAAGAATACAAACAAGAAGATAAAATCAAAATGGAACAGGTGGTTATATTGATGCTACACGGATATATCGAGTGCTAAGCCTTCAGTATGCTTATCGATTATTCAGATCGTGCTACCCTGTTCAGCGTGCCAGAGAGAATATATTAGGTGTTATTTATATACTATGTACCTGGTACATATACCATATACCGCACGTACATATACCTTAATGATTTATTCAAGTACACTTTGAAAATTTTACCTGTTCTAAAAAAGGAAGAATTTATTATCGTATTTTTAAAAACTCCAGACAAGTTTAAAAGGAAGCTCTGTTGACAATACAACTTCGTGCAGTCTACTTCCTGAATACGCATTGATAAATGAATACGGCATCGAGCGCACGAATAAAACGTACAAAACAATCATGTAAGAAGTAAAAACTTGAAAAGGAAACTTAACAATAGTGGCTTACAAAACGCTCACCAGCTTCAGAATTGAGAGAAACTGAACATTATAGCATGGATAGACCATAATCCTTTTAAAATATTGTCCTTCTGACCGAACTTCGGTCACAGCAGCCAATCGTATCGACGCAGGAGATGCTATAGTGCACAATTTTTACGTTTGCCGTGTAAACACAAGTGCACTCTTATTTCCCTCATTCTCATTGTCCGATGGGACGGCAATCCGATACGAACGGAGAGACATCAGGTGCAAGATCTACGGCTATACGTTCCCTCTGAGACACGGTGCAAATTATAGTTATTTTAAAATACGCATATAACTCACGAAAAGTTCGAGGCGTGAACTGTTCGAACCTGAGAGACGTTTGGCTACAATGGTCATATCACTAGGCTCTACAAATTCAAATTCAAAGCCAAATCCTATTATTATTTATGCATCGGTTGTTGAAAAGTCCGCTCTCGAAATAGGCATATCCACTTGTCCAACCATTAGTGAAAATTAGGGCGTCTGCAAACGGGGTTGTATTCTAAATTCATCACGGTTACTAACATTGTAAATTCAAGAATTGGCGACTGATTGTGAACGCGAGACCTTTCTCCGCGTTATTGTTATTATGATATAATTTAAAATGACATTGTCCCCGCGTCATGTGATTGCCATTATAAAGTTATAACGAGGGGACAAAGGGTGAAGGGTGCACGTGTTAATAATCCCGCCTAATGTTGTGTAGCATTACGGGAAGTGACGTCCAACTTTGTACACCCATAACCTAATATTTTAATGTTTGTTTTGATATGTCGTAGCTACATTTATTTGTCTATGATGCAACTTTACGTCAAAGTTTTACATAGCAAATACCTACGCTAGGTAAATTAAAAATCCATGATACGGCAAAACATTTCTTATAAAATAAAAGTGGTCTTAAGAACCCACTTGACAAGTTGAAAAAACTCTTTCGCCTCGCAGCCAGCCGCCGCCAATCCATGAACAAAAAAAAAGGAGCGGATAATTGTGAACATCTGCACGTCGCGGGTCGGTCGGTAACTCATCCGAGCGACACGCGGCCTCTGCTATCAAATACGTATAAATTACCAAACGGTGCAGGGTTAATTAGAACTACTAGATAAGATCGGGCTCTTTCGACCCCAACTAGTAAAAATTGTGTTCCGATCGTAGGATAGATAGCCTTTTACGATTTATAACCTATACGTCATCCATACGCCTACAAAAAGTCGTAAAAAATACAAACTGCTTCTGTTACGAGATTATATTGAATGTATAAAAAACATTTCGGCACCTATCTATACAAAGCAAGCAGATTCACAGGTTTATTAGAAGAATCAATAGTAACCCACACTCACCTATGAGTATGACCTACCCCAACATAATGGCAGGTTGTATAAAATAAAAATATGAGTCAGACTGTCTGGTTACGTAGATTATACAATTAAAAATGAACCACAAGGACCATCTGCCAGTATAATTAACAAAGGAGTTTTTACTCACGGGTACCGCTATAAAAACATACGTTCAGCGTAAAATCACATTCACAAAAATGAAATAAAAATGGAAATTATGGCAACCCTGTTTCAGTGGTCCTAAGAGTCGCGTCCCACATTAGTTCATTACACTGAACGTGTGTTTACAGATAACATCATTAACATACCCACGTGTTGTAATTCTCTGTTTTTGTTACCAATTACGGTTGCGCATTCCTCGTAACTAGTAATTCCAAGTTCCCACAGTAATGGAGGTTACTTATTATTTTATTTTACTGGAGTGCTATTTTAGGACTACCTGTTCTATTTTATTCGCGGCATTGAGTGGTCCTCGCAATCAGGCACTTAAGTGTTACGATGCTCGATTTTATGGCCACACCAGCAGCGATTTGAAATTGGTACGTTACGACTCTTACAGTGTTCTAACCCTAACCACTCATTATAGCTCACTCATACTGGAGTTTGTCCTTTTTCTGAAGTTTATTTGCAGTTGCATTCCTCAAAGTGTAAAGTTCTCAAAATAGGAAAGTGTAATTTAGCTAGCGCCTTTGTCTAAATAATTTTACCTGACGTTTTAAGCGTAAAGCGAGATAAACAACGAAAAAGGAATAAAAAAAAAACTTTCGTGACTCTACAACAAAGGCGTAGCAACTCGTACCAAACATAAACACAAAAAGCTCACTGTTACGGACAAATATTTTCAGAAGAATATGCAGTGTGGATTATTAGACTACTATGTACCTACGCGACATATTACATAATATTTACTGATTTTAAAGTTAAGTTTAATTTAACTATCTTCCTATTATATGTGTAGGTAGTTTTAATGGAGGTCACATTTCATAGAGTCAATACTCACCAATAAGATTGTAAAGGCATATCTCCGGATTGTTAACTAATGGTCGTACTCGTAACTAGTAGAAAAGAATTATCTTACCAGAAATATTTGCGAAACATAAGGTGAGTGTCGCAATGGCACAGCCGGAGGCGAGCGCGGTAGAGAGCATCACAGCTGAAGCGGACGCGCCTACGCCCGCTCCGCCCGCCGCTCCGCACACGATGAACACATACAGAAACGAAGCCGCACACTCTGCCACCACTGCCTTCCACAAAGATAGAGTCCGCAACTCTAAACGCGCCGGAATCCTCCCTGACAAACCCCCATCACCTGAGTTTGCATCCTTCCGTAAACACTCTAGTTTTTCAAACAAAGTTATAATATGCTGTTCCAAATTTTCATCAGAAATATTAAACGTTTGCTCGCCCATTTTATAGAATAAAAAAAAAACTACAATGATACACAGTGCATTTTTTAAATTACGATTCGCGCGCGAATTCACGAAAGTAGCTGTCCGCTTTAGAACCCGGGTATGGAGACGACGTGGTCGGCGCGGCTGTCGCTCGCAATGCCGGCAAGCGAGTGAAGTGAAGTGAATGAACACCGAGTGAATGGGCGGCGAGCGTCGAGCAGGGGCGCCGCACATGTCCCGGGCTCTCGACACTTGTTACACCCCGCCCCCGAGACCTGCAATTTCAGCGAGGGTGTAATAAAATCGCCAACTTGGCAATGCACTAACACAATAGTCTCTAATGAGCAAGAATATTTTTTATTACCTTTTTTAACCCCTCTTTCTTTTTTTTTAAATTCATAAATAAAGCTTCTCTTTTATTAGAATAGTTATAATTTATATGAAATTTCTCTATTGTGACTCTACTAGCATGACTTCCAATGATGCTTGAGTTGAATGATCTTTTGATCTTACGTTCGCATCCTTGATGGATACGTTAAAGTAATAGTTAATATCTTATCACGATATATAAACCCGAGACAACACAATGGACTATACTTTATTAAAGTGCTGACATTTGACTTTATTGTGGGATCTTTTCCAGCGTAACTTGAAACGAAGAGGAATGGGAGCACCCTTATAACTCTACCACAGAAGAATAAAATCAAGGACGCCTTATACAGTAATCCTCGCAGATCATAATCCCCGCTCTTGTTAAGTCCCGGTAGCTCCAAAATTGAAATGAGTACAAAAACAAGATTATAAACCAGAATCCATTTAGAATTTAGCTTTAAAAGAGGCTAATGTAAGTCTACGTAGTTCGGTAAGTCATTGTAATCATTGTCGAGAGCCGTCCCTTGCCAAGAATGAGGTCGGTTCCCAATCAAGCGCGCTGTAGACCTCGGTCCTCGGATCACAATTTGATTAGTCCACGCACCGCAATAGGCTGAAACGCTCGTAAATCTATCAATCATTTAATTTGTACTAAATCTCACTAAAGAAGATAGCCCTCGACCCGTGATCTATTACTGTTATTATAGAGTTCACTGAGTCATTCTTTTGTTTCTAAGTCGGTAGTTCAAAATTTAATTAACTACGTACCTTAACATTGGTGTATCATTGGGGTATACATGAAGTTTTGTGTAACGAGGAGGAAGTCTATTGTTCGATTTTCAAGTTTGTAATTTCAGTCTCTTCTCAAAGAGGAAGTGAGAAGTGAGAGCAGCAAGTAAGCAGGTCACTAATAGAGGTAGAAAGGTTTCTAGATTGTGGAGTGGAGACCCAGAACCAGACCGACGATCAAGAATGGGGTGCAATGGAGAAGATCTACACTCAGCATTGCGTGGATACGGGATGAAAGAAGAATTTTCCCTCCTTTTCGTCTCAATCTAATCTCAATCCAATTTTTGCAAATTACAATGCGTTCTTATATAAATTAGGATTTTATTCGTAGTTTAAAAGTAACCCATCTTAATTGGGCCAAATATTAATTGGGTTCACGGGAATATTCTCAGTAAGTAGCGTATAAATTAGCTCTACATTTTGACGACATTATTATTAAGTATGTCGGAGATTATATGTAGAATAGGCGTAAAACAAAATAGATAACTAACTCAGCTTACGAAGGTATTTCGAAATATACACCCAATTTTTTTTACTTACTTTATCTATCTTAGCACATCTTTTACAGAAAATACAATTAAAAAATTCAACTGATATTTTTTGTGAAATTTTTACATGTTTTAGCACACTAGAAAAATTACTACTACTAGTAAACTAGAAATTACTGACTAGCAAATTAGAAAAAAACAACTGTCGGCACGGTACGCCGAAGATCGTGGGTTCGAATCCCATCCGTATCAGATGTTTTTTCAAATTTCTTATTCAATATTTAAATTCAACTGAGTTTTACCAAAAGCTGAATTTGGTTACCAAAGCTTTTTAAAATAACATTTTTGTTTAATTTTTTAATTAAATTAATTAATTAATTTAATTTTTTTTATAAAAGTTGTGCTAGTTGTGAAGTCAACTTTCGTCAGTAGCACAGAATATAAATGATTTATCTACTGTGTCAATTGTGTTCTTTCTATATCGTATGGTTGATGAACAGCGGTGTCAGAGTTCAAACCGCCCGTAAACTTCCAACATGGCTTTACACACCTTTAAAAACGATGTACCTTACCGTTTTAGTAAGTTAAGTGATAATTAAGGTACGTATATGAATTCGCAAAGTCGAAGGTGCTTGCCTGGGTTGTGAACCTACGATCTTTAACTTGACAGGCCAAATGTCATAATTATCACTAGGCTATCAATGCTACTGTGTTATTTTTTAAATTAATAAAACAAAGTTATACTTTATTAGAAGAAAATATTCCTATCGATAATTTTATTAAAAGCAAGAAAAGTGGATGAAGGATTAATAAAAGAATATGTTCATTAGCGCTATTTTAATTAGGATTTAGACTTACTATTTTTTTTAATAAACTAGCTGCCCGGCGCGACTTTGAACGAGTAATTAAACTACTTCTACGCCTACCCTAGTCTACCCAATCCTATCCTACCCTAAAGTCTACCCTACCCCTACCCTACTCTACACCTAACCCTATTCTACCCTACTCTACACCTACCCTTACCCTGCCCTACTCTACACCCACCTCTATCTACCCTACCCTACTCTACACCTACCATTGTAATTTTCCGCTCAACTTTTTTTTTCTCATAAGAACATTCTCCTGACAATAATAAACACAACAAAAAAAATAATTTGCGAAATCGGTCCAGCAGTTCACGCGTGATGCCGTGACCAAGGCAAATAGGGATTCATTTTAACTATCATAATTTTCTGTCTCATAGTGGTTTGTGATAAAACAAACTTAGCAAACGTAAGACTAGGCAGGCAGTTTATAGGTTAGTTTAAGTATCTAAGTAATTGAACTTTACGTCTTTGTGCCGCACTTGGGAGTCGTTAAGGACAAACTAATATTATAGGTACCTACCTAACTGCGAGTCTGCGACAGTTCTGATTAACCTTTAAGTTTGCTTATTAACTGTGCCCTCTCTATTTTCAACTACGTGTCTTCTGTAACTTAATTATGACGACGGTGATGTCATGATTGACGCAGTAGCAGTAAATACCAAAATTTGATCCCCTACCAAACGAATATTTATGTTGATCATCAGATCGATATTCGTTTCAGTCCGTATGCAAATTTATAAATCTGTTAATTGTATCTACCACTATAGACAACAATCATCGTGTTATATAGGTAATTATTAATGTCGCAAGACGGATCTATGTAGGTATAATATGAAACCATAATAATCGCAGTTCGTAGTTAATCAGTTAAATGAGGTACATAGGAAACCCAAACCAAATACCGGAAGGTCGAAACGTCGAAATTAAACCGCAAAACGATATTGTATCGGAACTATTACACTACCTGTTATCTCTATCTCTTGAATATAACAGTTAATATAACAGTATTTGTGGTGTGGTTACCGACTCCACATTCCAAATATGTCATACCTTCTCCATATGAATACCAACAGAACCAGATAGGAACGTTTATCGAAATACATAGTTTCAAACTATCAGTGTGTGGTCTTTGATCGTAGTTTACCTAACTATGAGTTTAATTCTGAAATGGATGTTATTAGCGTGGGATCGAGAAGTGGCAAAATCAAAGGAGAGGCAGATTTCAGGCTACGGATAATTTAAAAAGTGTTAGCAAATGTTATATTTAACTTCCTGACCGGATTTTGGTCACAGTGGCTAATCTCAACAAAAGCTAGTGCGCACAGGTGCATTATCTACAGGGACGTGC
The DNA here is from genome assembly GCA_936450705.2 of Protodeltote pygarga. Taxonomy (NCBI): domain Eukaryota; kingdom Metazoa; phylum Arthropoda; class Insecta; order Lepidoptera; family Noctuidae; genus Protodeltote; species Protodeltote pygarga. The sequence goes on along the minus strand of OW388249.2, from coordinate 2,768,571 downwards.
AGTTCTTAGAGGCAAAAAGGCATTGCCTACTTTGGCAAATACGCCGCAGGTGACGAATTAGTGAAACTAAGTAGGATTTGTAGATATGTACTGCCTGCCCTGTCGAAAATGTCTATGCACGCCCCTGCCTGCATATTGGATGACAATATATTTAAATCATAAACCCAACCTGAACCTGCAGCCCGCATTGCTCAACGGTAAGAAATAATAATAATAATGTCCTCCTGACCTAATTTCGGTCCCAGCGGCCAATCTCAACGGAGATTAGCGAACTACGCAGGAGATATTATAGTGCACAAGTTTGTGCGCAAACATAGATGCACTCTCTATTCCCTCACTCTCATAATCCAATGGAACTGCATTGTAACATAAACATTGGCTCTATGTGTCTTGGGCAAAGATATTGGAAAGTAAGTATTTCTATGGTTTCGGGCTTCTGAGATATGCTCTCTCCCGCTCACACACGTGCTTACTTTTTTTATTTATTTATTTATTTATTTATTGCTTACATGTGGTATCTTAGGTGGTATTTATCTTAAAGTGCCGACCATGCACCCCGTTAGGGTATTGCAATTTATATTTTATATAAACTTACTGACTTAAAACTAATATTACACGTCTCGGTCGTATCGTTACCCTGTCGGTAACCTGTGGGGATCACCGGGCGACGTCCTTGGGGTAATGCCACGGCGCCCCAGGGCGTCGCGACGCAATGTTTGGGAAGTCCTGGTACCTATAGTTAATTTAAAAATGAGCCAATTTAACCATTTACATTTGAAATAAAATCAATCACCGAATCTAATAAAAATAAGTAAACAAGAAAAAAAAATTTTTTTATATGTCCCGTCACTAATTCACTATTTATGTCAATAGCACGCAGGCGTCAAGAAAAATCGATAATCGACTATTCTTTAAAGCTTTTTTAGATATAAGGACCAGAAATCGAACGGAACCATTTTTTTTTCTTCTTGACATTGCGTTGACATTTGTGTTGATGTGCGTGCGCCCTCTATCAATAAAATTTGAAAACTCATCGTAATGGTGGTGATTCTAGTAAACTACCGACTGATCGCTTCTATTTTTATTTGTATTTTCTAATTAATTAGCATTAATCGTAATATTTAGTGCTGTGGCTGCGGCCATATCATGCTTTCTTATGTCGGGTTTAGCTAAAACGCCAGTTTTGGCCGAGGAGGGCGGAAACAATCAAAGTAGAAAACGTTCTCTTCAAACCAGCGAACAGTGCAATAATAAAAGAACAAAATCCGACGAAATGAGTGCCAATGAGAAGAAATCGAACTTTTCTTTACTGACTCCCAATTCTAATGGGACAATAAAGATGACGTCGTCATCGATGAACAAGCCTGGTGCTACGACGAAAAAATTAGTTATAAAGAATTTCAAAAGTGTGTTTACGCTATTATCATAGTCGTCATGGATTATAACCTATTTGACATTTAGTGAAGGTAATGGCTGGGTATTGTTTTTAGGTAAGCCGAACCTTCCAGAGAACTACCAAGAGACGACATGGAGCAAGTTGCGGGAGGCTGTGATCGCCATACAGACGTCGAAGGCGATCGCGTACTCCTTGGAGGAACTGTACCAGGCGGTGGAAAATATGTGTAGCCATAAGGTGAAACTATCCTTTACTAGAAACCTTACCTTACTCTATAGGTACTGACTTATTATTTACTCATAATTGGAAATGTGTGAGCATTCCCATGCTTGTAGAAAAAACCTTTTATTATCTCTGTCTAAAATATATTTTTGGGTTATTTGTTACTCCTCAATGTCAACATTGAAAATCTAATCAAAAGTAAATAGGTAGTATAAATTACAAGCCTTCAGTGTATGAAATTAAGCAACAATGTCCATCTGATAAACACATAATAAAATTGAACAATAGGACTTGATCATTTTAAAATTTCAAATTGGTATGCAATAATTAAAATTGCTAGTAAATGATACTTGTTTTTATCAAATCATCTAAACTTCATTATCTAAGAGTGATTCAATAGAAGCAATCTTCTATGAAAATCAAAACACCATGATGTTTTTGAAATGTCTTGAGTCATAGGAATTCAAACTTAATAGTGCTAACGGTGGTTGGCAAAGTAATGATGAAATGGGATGGGAACGTAAGTTTATTTTAACTTTCTTTCGCATTTTTAATATCGTTATAGTTAGGATAAATAGGTAATATAGAATACTTGTTAACAGTCACATCTTACTAGTTATGTAACAGGGAGGCATAATTTATTTGAATATGTATTTCATGAAAATTACAACCTCAAATCCCCACAAAGGCACGAACAATACGTGGCCCCGGGGAAAACAGCCCATCATACCAACCAAGATCCTTAAATATTCAGCGTTTGTGCTAGGTACAGACCATCACGTCACGAGTTGCCTCGACAAGACGCTATAGTTTTGTAAATTTTCTGGACTAATTTGATTTTTAATATGGAAGAATATCAACCAAAATTAATTTTATATAAACTGACATGTCCAGATGGCGTCACAACTGTATGTGAATCTTACAAACTTGGTGGAGGCGCATGTGAAGGCCAACATTGAGCAGTTCCTGTCGGAGAGTATGGATCGGCAGGTGTTCCTCAAGCGCATGGATGACTGCTGGCGCGCGCACTGCCGGCAAATGATAATGATTAGAAGCATCTTCCTCTACCTGGACCGTACTTACGTACTGCAGAATCCTAGCATACATTCTATATGGTGAGACTTTTGCATTTTAGAAAGAGAAATTGGTAACAAGCAGGATTTTAACCTGCGAACTACTGTTTAAAGCTACCAGTCTCTATTTTGACTGAGCTAATTGTAATTCTGACATATCAAATTTACCTTCAACCATCCCAGATATCTCTATATTATATTTTACTTCTCATTTTTGACTAAGCTTGCTAAATGGAATCCTGCCTTATGGAAATCTGGAATATATCCTACAAAATTAAATCATTTCCTATTCACACCAAATTTCACTCAAATCTTTTGATTGTCGTATTTTTTTATTGTTTAAAGTTCTTAAATCTTCTTCAATTGTTGGAATTATTAGAAGTATTGATTCAGTAAATAAATATATCTATGCATTATCTATTGTCTGAAATAAAACTGAATATTAAGCCAGATTCTATTTCACTCAATTCAAGCTGCAAGCACAGGTCAATTTCAAGCTGGCATTTTTACCCGACTACAAAAAAAAGGAGGGTTATGATTTTAGCAGTCTATGTATGTATGTATGTAAGTTTGTTCATCTGTTCCCTCGTAGCTCCTAAACTATTTGTTGTAATTCAATAAATAAGGTGTCTATCGATACGTCTTAATGGTCTGCGGGTTATAGGATTTATGAAATTTCGTAAAATCAAATAAGGTGGATTTTAAAAATAAATTAGTCAGCTCGAAAAAAATAAAGTTAAGGTAAATTTATCGTGTTTGATATCAAATGGAAGGTTTTGATGAGCACATTCAGAATATGTATATATTATCTATATATTCTGGACCACTTCTTAGAATATCAGGCTTCTAACTACCCGTTACGACTATCATAAATATATGTGATTATAACACTGCATACAATGTGAAAACGTGATAACAATAAATATTTACTAATTAAATTAAAGTTTCTATACATCACTGCCTATTAAATTATGATTATATTTTAAAATAATGTTAATTAAATTGAGATTTCTGTTTCGTAACTAGATGGCGTTGGTTTGCGGTTTTGTGGAAGTAAGTAACATAGAGTTAAAAATACCTCCTCAAAAATCCCGGAATCGTAAACATAACAATTAAATCCCGGGATTTTATTAATATGGACTGGATTTTGACCTATAGTTTTTATTAGAATTAATTTTGTATGTAAAATAAAACTCATTAATTTAACAGTTTTAGTACCGAACTACTTAAGTATTACATTATCTGTTACCGATGTCTAAAAACATAATAAAGACTTTTTATTATAATAATTTAGTTCATATGTATTTAAAACGTTAAATTAATATTTTGGAGAATTTATTACATGTTTTAACACATGTTTGCTTATTCAATATAATAAATTATTTAATAAGAAATTTGAAAAACAACTGATACGGAAGGGATTCGAACCCACGATCTCCGACGTACCGTGCCGACGCGACGCTCTAACCGCTGAGCAAAAATCAAAATCAGTCGAAATTCAAAATCTCTTTCTACGCCTAGGGCGTGTGGTAATATCTATCGGTGCCTTCTAAAAACTGCAAAGTTTAGAACACTGAGTCGGATAATTAATGTATTCCGTTCGATATTACCACACGCCTAAGGCGTAGAAAGAGATTTTAAATTTCGACTGATTCTGATGGGATACGGTAGCTTAGCGGTTAGAGCGTCGGCACGGTACACCGGAGATCGTGGATTCGAATCCCATCCGTATCAGTTGTTTTTTCAAATTTCTTATTAAATAATTATACGTAAAATTAATTTCTAATTTCCCGGGAATTAATTGAAATTTTATGATTTCGGGATTTTAGAGCAGGTATTATCAACTCCATGTTACTTACTTCCTCGAACTTTAGGTAAATGTACTCTATCTATGATGATATCCCACAAAAAAGGTTTCATGTGTACTTATACAGCTTGGCAAAAAAGAGTCTGAGGCGGTGACAGCTGGAACTAAAAATAAAAATCTTAAATAACTACGTTTGTGAGTACTAAAATAACATAAAAATGATTCATTTGATTATAATTAATGACAAAAAACTCGTCATAGAAATATGTAAGCACTTAATAACTTGTAATTTGAATTGTAGTGTGAAAAGTGCGACAGCGGCGCCCCCAATTTTTCCAGACTCTTTTTTGCCAAGCTGTACGAGGGAAATATATGAGGCCATGTTTTAATAGCTCGAAGTCGCGGACGACACCTATGAAATAAATTTAATTTAAAAAATACTTGACATTGACTAAAGGTTTGAACCGAAGTTGACAGTTAAAGAAATCTACCTATTTAAGAACTACCACATTCTAAAAAATTGTGATTAAAATGAATTTTATTGGTTTCCTTACCACTAAAAATCATTGAAAAAAAATATAGTATAAAAACTAAAACCCGACTACTTAAAATCTAAAAACAAGCTTCTTAGATTTTAAATAAAATTCTGTAGTCGGAGGCCTTAATGTATTATAGGTAAATAGGTACTAGATAATCTTCCAAGGGTAAATACTTTGTAATTTGGTGGCCTCCGACTACAGAATTTTATTTAAAATCTAAGAAGCTTGTTTTTAGATTTTAAGTAGTCGGGTTTTAGTTTTTATACTATATTTTTTATTAATATAAATTATAAAACATTACTGATTTTTTAATGTTAGCCCCACGCTAGGACTTTTTCTTTCTTTTATTGTATCATGGGTGCATTTACAGACTTATAATTTCACAATGCACAACAACTAGAACAAATATCTGTCTATCACACAAAATTTGTCCCGTCACCTTGTGGGAATCAAACCCTCAACGCCAATCGCTTAACGACTACGCTAAGCGTGTCGTCACAGTTTTCTAGTTATTTTTTAAACTTCAATTGAAAAAAAACTAAATCAAAATTGGTTTATCCCTTTTAGTTTGGAGGCTACGATGTTACAGACAGACACACGTTAAACTTATAACATCCCTCTATTTTCGTTGGAGGTTAATAAAACCTCTTGAGTCTTGACGAAGGTTTATAAATTCAATATAATTTATGTATGTTTTACATGTTTTGTTTTTTAACTCGTGGGAAGGACTCGATGGATAAGTTGGTAAAGCGATGTCGATGTCGATGGCATCATCGCCAGATAATAATAATAATAATGTCCTCCTGACCGAATTTCGGTCACAGCGGCCAATCTCAACGGAGATTAGCCATCGACGCGGGAGATATTATAGTGCACAAGTGTGTGTGCAAACACAGGTGCACTCTCTATTCCCTCACTCTCATAGCCCGATGGGACGGCAATCCGACACGACCGGAGAGAGATCAGGCGCAGGGCCAACGGCTTTACGTGCTTTCCGAGGCACGGAGTAAGTGACAATTAATTTATAAAACGCACATAACTTACAAAAAGTCAGAGGTGGCCTTGGGTTCGAACCTGAGACCTCTGACTTGCCAGTCAACGGTCAACACCACTAGGCTATCACGACTATCGCCAGATATTGCGGGTTCGAGTCAGTTGTTTTTGCGAGTTTCTTTCTATATTTTTGTTTATAAATTCATTTACGATTTCAGGGACATGGGACTAGATTTGTTCCGTCACCACATAGCACTGAACACTCTAGTTCAAACGCGCACAGTGGACGGCCTATTACTACTTATTGAGCGGGAACGCGGCGGGGACTCCGTTGACATATCATTGCTTAAGAGCTTGCTTCGAATGCTCTCAGATCTGCAGATATACCAGGATGCTTTTGAACATAAGTAAGTTTTATGGCATATTTTTATAAGTAAAATTTTCTCATACGCACAAATTGATAAAGCAGCTAAAAATAGCCTGTTTTTTCTGACTTGAATTACAGATGTTATTTCGTACTGAAAACTCATCTTTTCCAGAATAAAAATAGCCTATAGCACTCAGGGATATGTATATGTAGCTTCCTGTTATAAAAATATTTTTTGGGATCGGATCGGTACTCGATAGTTGCGGAGATTAACCCTGCATACATACAAATAACCCTGTATACAAACTTTACTTCTGTATAAAATTAGTAAAAAGAAAAAAAAAGATAAAAAGCTTCATATTGTTCTTCTGGTTAGATGATTGGTTTTGGTGGATTATAAAGATATATAAGTGGATTGTAAAAGATATTACATATAATAATTTTTTTATATCAGGTTCCTACAAGCAACGGAGCGGCTGTACGCGGCAGAGGGTCAACGCTTGATGCGCGAGCTAGCCGTGCCGCAGTACCTAGCACATGTCGAGAAGAGACTGAAAGAGGAGAACGAGAGATTGTTGCACTATCTAGACCCTTCCACTAAGTATGTATTATTTATCTAGCTTGTAATGTAATCTTCGTACCAATTACATATACATACATCATACTGGTACCAATACATTTTCCTTCTATCAATGATGTGATATAACCCTCTCACCGGAGCGCACAAACATTGAAGCATGGTCGTCGCTGTCATTTATTTTTATTATGAAAAAGGCATCTTTTTGACCATGACCCCACTTGATGGTAAGCAGTGTTGTGGTCTACATTGGACCATCATGTCTTAAAAGCATGAAGTAGACACCAGCGACTAATGGCTGCCTCATGAACTGACTGCAAAAGAGCACAAAATAATGTATTTAGTACTATATTTACATAATTTATATTTACATTTTTATACTTATATATTTGCTAATTTATTTTATTTTATTGTATTTATTTTACACATATATTTATTTATCTTTCATTTTAACCATTAGATGGCAGTTGATCCACACGATAGAGCGACAACTTCTCAGCGAGCACCTGACAGGTATCCTGGGCAAAGGCCTGGAGTCACTGATGGATGGTCCACGGCTGACTGACCTCACCACATTATATAGTCTGTTCAGTAGAGTCAAGGATGGACTCAATGAACTGTGTAACCACTTCAATGCTTATATTAAGGTATAGTTGCTTATTTATTATTTAGATTAGGTTGGGGTAAGGGTAGTGAGGTAAATAGATGCTATGTGCTGCTATTAGAAGTTCTTCATTTTCTAACTACAATAAATAAGCAGTGATGGCATAGTGGTGACCGTTGAACTCTTAAGTCCAAAGTCGCAAATTCCGAACCCAAAACACCACTTCTGACTTCTTGACACGAATTCTTGAGCGTACTACAAATAAATTATCGCTTGCTAAAACGATAAGAGAAAAAGGGGAAAAACCAGCACACTTGACAGATTTTTCTAAGGTGCGTAAAACCATATAGGGCCTACTTTGTGCATTGTAGCATGGTGTGGGTGACAGCGATTGGTATTGCTGTTTGCGCTTATTTGCTGTGTTGTATGCCGTAGCGGTGAGTCAATCATGTCAATTTTAGCTGCACCCTAAATACCATATACTTACACTGACAGTTACAGAATACAACACAGCAAACAAGTGCAAACAGTATAACTAACCGGTCCTCCGCACTATGCTACATATGCACAAAGTATAAATCATAAATACTAAACACTGAACACACTACCAATTTCTTTTTAATTTCTTACAGAAAAAAGGTCGTACGATAGTTATAGAGCCAGAACGCGACAAGACAATGGTGGCCGAGCTTCTAGAATTCAAAGAGCAGTTGGACCACGTGGTCAACACCTGCTTCCAACGCAACGACAAGTTCTTGTACTCCATGCGGGAAGCCTTCGAGTACTTCATCAACCAGCGGCAGAACAAACCTGCTGAACTTATTGGTAATTTATTTATTTTCAATAATACAATAATGCATTATTATAGTAAAAAGTCTTTTTAAAATATACTCAAAGGTATAAATGTGTGTGTGTAAGGCTACAAATGTGTAAACTTATGTTAATATTATATTATTATATTATTAACAGATAATATAATAATTATAAAATTATTTATTACTTAGTAAGTAATAAACGGTCAGATCCTAACGAAACTTACCCTCCCATTATTCTCACAAAAAACCATACATATCATGCAGCAAAAAAATCAGTATTGGGCATTCAGTTTAATTTTAAATTACTTATACTAAATATAGCGAAAAGGCTAGCTTAGCTACTGCTAGTTATGCTGTTGACACCAAATTCCAATAGTCATTTTCTATGTTATGTTTCAGCAAAATTCGTTGACGTGAAACTCCGCGCGGGCAACAAAGAGGCCACCGAAGAAGAGTTAGAACGTTTGTTAGACAAGATTATGGTGCTGTTCCGGTTTATACACGGCAAGGACGTGTTTGAAGCTTTCTATAAAAAGGTATGTTACTAAATATTAGCTCCCACACTTGTTGTCACCATAGACATCAGGTCCTCCTCCCTTAAGACCATAGTCAATCTAAAGACTGGTCGGTAATCGAGCTAGGGATCCCAAAGACCGCCCTATTGGCGACCTACCTATTGTCCTTTAAATTCGATTCGCCTTTAGCACTTGGTCAAATATTGTTTGTGCATTGTGAAATTATATGTCTGTAAATTGTACCCACGATACAGGAGAAAATCCTAATCTAATCAAGGACTGTCTTAACATCTCTAATGAGATGAAATAGTTTGTACTCTACCTTGCTAACTCAATGCATTTTGATAAAGGTAAAATTGTGACTACCAAAATTATTTTAGTCTCAAATACCTGCACTTTCAAGGCTTCCAAATCGAATTTATTAACACAATTATCAAAACCTTTTTTTATTTATACTGAAATACCAAAATTATCTTTGCAGGACCTAGCCAAAAGGCTGTTAGTAGGCAAGTCGGCCTCCGTGGACGCGGAGAAGTCAATGTTGAGTAAACTGAAGCAGGAGTGCGGCGGCGGCTTCACCTGCAAGCTGGAGGGCATGTTCAAAGACATGGAGCTCTCTAAAGATATCAATATTACTTATAAGCAAGTTCGTATGCTTTGTTTTTTTTTAAATCAAATATCACGTGCTCAAAACTCTTTTAGTCTGTAGTAGCAAGCGCTGTTGCTTATTGGGTTTTTCCATTAGGAAATTCTCAGTAGTAGCAGGGAGTCTGGAATTGAGCCCCTTTAATGGCAATAGGCTCGCCCTTATTACAGGGGGACTTATAACATATCCGGCGTGGGTGTACTGCATACACCTCTGCCTACCCCCTCTGGGGTATACAGGCGTGAGTCTGTTATTTTATGTTTAAAACGTTTATTATTATTTATTTAAACAATCTGAAATCAAAATCTTAATTATGCTTATTCCTAACTTTATATTATAATAAAATATTTCAGCATTTAGTAGCATCTCAAGAAGGCGGAGGTCTAGAATTAAGCGTGTATATCCTGACGATGGGTTTCTGGCCTACGTACCCGCCAGTGGAGGTTCGACTCCCGGCCGAGCTCACGCGGCACCAGGACCACTTCTCCAAGTTCTACCTGGCCAAGCACTCCGGCAGGAAGCTGCAGTGGCAGGCCACGCTTGGGCACTGCGTACTTAGAGCACACTTTACACAGGTAACTAATATTTTAAAATGAGTTTGACAGTAGGTCTGTCAACTGAGTTTCTAGAATAATATGCATATTAAAAAAAACTTTGATCTCCTCAGGGTAACAAAGAGCTACAAGTATCACTATTTCAAGCGCTCGTGTTGTTATTGTTTAACGACGGAGACAATCTCTCTTTCGAGGACATTAAGGCTGCTACTAATATTGAGGTAAGCAAGACATCTATGGGAAACCATTAAGCAAATAGTCAATATACAGTAAACTAAGCAATCAACTACATTTGCTCCATGACACATTAATAAATTTATGAAGTATGGCGGAAAATACGTACAACGTTACTAAACCACAACGATTCGGTTTTTATAAATACAATTTTACTTCTTATGTAGTCTATAAATTAACTGATTATATTTATAAGTAACCTAAACAACAAAAAAGTGTTTTTACCGTCTTTTGGATCTTGCTGAAGCCTTCGACACTGTCATCATCACTCTTCTACTCAAATTTAAAAGAATGTGCTTTAGAGGTTTGCTGCTCGAACTTTGTAAGTCATAAACCGATCCCAGGTGATCAATATAGATAACTTTGTTAGTGAGTCTAGTGATGATGAATTACCATTCTGCTATGGCGTCCCTCAAGGCAGTATCTTAGGACTGACATTGTTTCTTACTTTACACTACCATTTTTTTTCTGGGATGTTGTTGTTTTGAGTGTGAAGTGTACTTACATTGGTGGCACTGGCGCAGGAGGGCGAGCTGCGGCGCACGCTGCAGTCGCTGGCGTGCGGCAAGGCGCGCGTGCTGAGCAAGGCGCCGCGCGGCCGCGACGTGCAGGACCACGACCACTTCGCCTTCAACCACGACTTCACCAACAAGCTGTTCCGCATCAAGATCAACCAGATCCAGATGAAGGAGACGGTCAGTACATACTGCTACCAACCCGCGACCACACGTCAATGACAACATATGTCCCAAATGTTATCTGGATGTTGAATATATCTGATCCAAGATCACAGTACGTCGTACACTGTTTATGGACTCACATATATGTGTATGGACGCCTGTTTAACGCGATGTATTTAATCGGCCGTCGTCTATACCTATCTATTTCGTGATTTCCTTCAATATCGGGCGTCACAGAGGTCTCAGGTTCGAATCCAAAGCACGACCTCCAACTTTTTTTTATTAAAAATAAATTATCACTTGCTCCAAGTCTCGGAAAGCACGTAAAGCTGTTGATCCTGTGCCTGATCTCTCACCGGTCATGTCGGATTGCCGCCCCATCCGGCTATCGGATTATGAGAATGAGGGAAAGAGAGTGCAGCACCTGTTTGCGCACCCCCTTATGCACTTAAATATCTTCTGCGGAATTGGCTAATCTCCGATAAGAATGGTCGCTCACTGTGACAGGAATTTGGTCAGGAGTACATTATTATTATTATTTCAGAGCGAAGAGCAGAAGGCGACAGAAGAGCGCGTGTTCCAGGACCGCCAGTACCAGATCGACGCCGCCATCGTGCGCGTCATGAAGATGCGTAAGGCGCTCTCACATAACCTGCTCATATCTGAACTGTACAACCAACTCAAGTTCCCCGTCAAGGTAATCACTACCAACAAGTTTAAAAGTAATGTAGTGACAACAGTAGTATTTCACTACTAGTATTTCAATATTTCTATTATTTGTTAACTCATGCAACGTGACCATTTTAAGTAGGTAGGATAGCTAATTCATTTGTCAAATGTATGAGGTGATGAGGTACACTTAACTAATTGAATCCTGTCTAGATTTTCATTCTATAAAACTACTTGCTTACTTACTAACAAATGAATACTGATATCATCCTAAATTTTCCTTTCCCAGCCGGCAGACCTGAAGAAACGCATAGAGTCCCTGATCGACCGCGACTACATGGAACGCGATAAGGATAACCCCAACCAGTACAACTACGTCGCGTAATAGTGGCCCACACTCGCCCATCTGAGGCCACCAACGGCCACACTCGGCCATCACCGGCCACTCGCCACTCGCGCACTACGACACTACAATATCTATGTGTAAATGTCTATTGTTATTGCAGAGGTTTTAACTCAAGCATGATCTATCGAAATTGCAAAATGGATGTACTGGTAGCTGTAGATATTTAGAAAAATAAAGAACTTTGTTTATGTAAAATAAACAAGAATAAAATCTAGCATACGAAACTTTAGTTCACTACTCGTGTACGGTAAGAGCAAAAGTTTACGTCGATGTCTTAGATATTTATACTAGTTTTAATTAATTTTACGATACATCTATTATAATTTTCTAAAAAAATACGACTGCGGTTATTAAACATTTCTTTGATTCGTACTTGAGTTACAGTACTGCCTTAATTAATATTTAGTTATATTATATAAACAGTTGAATGTTCGAGTTTGATTAAGTGTAGTTTTGATAACAGAGCTTGAGAAGCTAGAACTGTCTCAATTAGTCATTAAGCTTGGTGTATTGCTGTGTCGTAGTGTATCCTTTGACCTAGAGTTCTTTCGGTGTAACTTTCGCCTCGGTAGAGTCTTTCACAGAGAGAGCGGGATGCAAGAAGCATAATCTACAGCTATATGTTTGTAGCTCATTTTTAAGGGCAAAAGTTATTACGAAGAAATCTCGACTTACTGTACATATTATAACAGACGTTACAAGCTTAGTCCACGGCAACAAACTGCATTTTTTTTCACGATGTCCACGTCCGTCCATGAACGGCCATTCAAAATGATTCGGTTACTGATAAATAATAAAGTTGCGGAGATATTTCCCTTTATTTCTGCGACTACACAAGTAGCTGCGACTTACATAAGGTTGATTATTTTGAATCAATTTTTTTTTTTAAAAGGTGTGTTATTGCCGTGTGAAAAAGCTGATCTTAACCTTAAATGCCGTGAATTCGCATAGAATCTATGCTGGCTGTCTCTTATAACAAATTTTGTTTTGGATCCAGTAAAATAACGCTATCCATGCAGCTTACGTGACTGGTTTTCTCAAACCTATATTTTAAGCGAGTGAAATCTTGAGTGGCTACGATTGTCTCTCATAGTTCTCAATTACTTAACACGAGTTTTCAATTAATTGTATATTCGTTTCTTTACTTGAAAACTAGTGATTCTCGTGAATTACGTTTCAGTATAAGACGTGTATGTAAATTGATAATTAAGGTTTGCAGTTAACAGCGAGATTATACTATAAACCTTATTCTTTAAAAAAACCCTTGAACGGTAAAATAAAGATGTTTCTTAATCGGAATACACCAAAGTAATTCTAAAATTGTAATAAAACAGATAAGATTCAACTTTGAGAGAGCTTTTTCCGATCGGTCTCCACGGACAATCTCCATTGTTACAATGTCCGAGGGGGCAGCTCGGCCGGAGGGCAGATAAGAGGTATGGCATTCTGCATCGACTCCTGCGCTATAATGATAAATATAAAATAATTACACCTTAGAATTATAAAGTGTGATATTAGAGAATCGAGTACCCTCCGCTTGAAACGGACTAGTTATTACACTAATAACTTGAAACCAATTTTAATAATAATTCATCACTTATATTGAAAATAATATTTATTTTTGAAATAGATATCTATCTTATGATTTGTCACGATATAAGAGCTGAGAATATATTATAATATGATTATTATTCTAATAATGTTTGCATAATTCTTGATTGGGTCGTACGAACGATAATTTTGTCAATTGAACATAATGTATGACGTCGTCCATTATTTGTTTGCAATCTCAAGTTTGTAAATTAACGAGGTTTACGAGTTTACTTTGTTCTACCTCGGTACTGGAACTTTGGCCACTAGAAAATGGGCAACCATAACATTGTCAACGTATATTGAATAATTATGCGTTGATTGTGTTGTTATTGAAATTTTGAACTTTATCATTGGGAACCTAAGCCGCCGTTTCCAATGCCAAAACAGGACGAAGTCGACGACTTGTCATTGGTCTTATTATATATTGTATTTAAATGAGCTTCAGTTACTTTGTTTTGTATCGTGATATCCGGTTGTGTTTGTTTACTACAGTGTCAGTTTCAGGAGGGATCACTAATTAAAACTATTTATAATTTTCAGTCATCATTTTATTTTGTCCTTCTCGTGTATTTACAGTGAGCAAGTCATCTGTAACGTATAATTAACTACAGAAATAAAAGAATAATGTTATAATCGTAAATTTGATTTAACTAAGGGTGCAATTCATTTAACTATAATTATTATATTACTTCTGTAACTAATAATACATTACGAGAAAAAGTCGAATTCAGTTTGTGGCAGACAATTCGAAATACCACCAACTGATTTAATAATACAAAAATAAAGGCAGTTTTATAAATAGTAACATTACTATAATACTGAAGGAATTTCACAACGAAATACACTAAAATAACTTATGATACATTTACAATATGTACAACATTCAAATTGCAAATTTTATTCGATCATAAATAAGTCAGAACACTTTAAAAAAGGAAGACATTGCATGATAATATCTCGACTAATTCATCATAATTATGCCGTACAATACGTTTACTAAAAGCACACACGCATTCAGGCTACTCGCCATACCTACCGCTAGCTACACTTAGTTTTTTTCTATAATTTCTTTGTGGGGATTGCTACCGTATGATGGGCAGCCGGTAACAGGAGGCGGCTAACATGTGATTGATGGCAGCCTCTCGCTATTCAAATGCACGATAAAGACTCACTTCTAACTGTGGCGCAAAAACCAGACTTTGCCTTTACTTTTGCGTTCCACTGAGCAATATACAATACACAATACGGAAACAGCAATGGAGTTTTAGTAATCGTATGTACAATAGGGGGCCAAATGCAACATATACATGATAATATCAACAATTGCCAAAAACTCATAATTATTCATGCAAAATATTACAGATCAGTTATCAGTCAATTGATATGGTAGAAGTATACTACGGTTGCTCCATAACTATCCGGACGGAATGGTATTTTCTCGAAAGTCAAAAGTAAGAACGTCTGAGTCAAACTGACAGAATCCCCGTGGTTAGCAATCTCCGACTAGGTATTGTGTCCGGCAAAAATCTTGCAACAGAAAGCAATGCAGTGGGAGAAAGTTAGCGCAGGTTTATAACTAGCCCATCGCGAGCATCCGCGCGGTACAATTTTCTCCCTCCCAATTCAGTCCACTAAAGAAATTGACAATTGCGCAATGTCATTAGTTAAGATGTTTGCCTGTATATGTATATGTTCTGGTTTTATTTTTCACTACATAAAAAAAGCCTATAAAGCCGTAGAAAGGAATTTAGTAACGAGAAACTATCGTTCCGTCCGATAAGAGGTAGGTACTAAGCCAAATCAATATCCAATTTTAATGTTCAATTCATTTTTTTGTATATCATTGATGAATGCAACACAGTTCAGTTAGGGTGCATACTTCGGCATAATTGTTTAACTTGGAATAGTCAAGCGTCGGAGAGACATTATTTACCCAAAGATACTTTAAACGAAACAAATACATATTATTACATATCATTACCCCAAAACGACTGAAGTCAACCCAAATCAAAGAAAAACTAGGGAACGAACACACCTAGGTAGGATTTTCAGATCATCATGCTTTTAGGTCACTTGAGAATTTAAGCCCTCCTGCCGAGATTAACAGGCCCAAACTGAAGTTTACGCAAGTGGAATGAAGTACTTCTCCTAACGCGATTTTCGTAAAGGTCATTTGTCAAGCATCCTGAACACTCTGTCCAGATGGTCCTTGTGATAATCTAGTTCGTCAGCCAAAGCGTTGGCCAACGTTTGTGGCGTTATCTCCTCTTGTAAGTAGTCGCGTAGTAAAATCTGAAAAAAATATATGTACCTAAATATTGGTGCGGATTCTCTTGTACATCCCGCTAAACTATTTTTAATCTAACTATATCTGTTTCTATAATCACCATCGAAAAGGGACAGCAAATTGACCTATCAAATTAGAGCTGTCAAAGTCTACCTCCTTGCAATTGACGTAAAATTAGACATGGCGACTTTCTCGTTGCTATCACGCAAATGGGCTAGTTTGAAAACTAAAAATCTGCTATCCTTTTCTAATGATCCCTGTTAGAAAGAGATATGGCGAGTCTAAATTAGTTTCGATAAAGATGTTCTTTCAAAACGTCCTTATCGGGGCACTGTGACAAGTATCTGTCTCTAGTATAAGATTAAAATTAAGTAAACAGAGTCGGGATATTCCACATGAAAAGCTTATATGGAACGATTGATGTTAAATGGTACAAATTATTTAAAAAAGTGATAGTGGTACCTTGGGCGGCACGGCCCCGCCATGTCGCAGTAGTCCCTGACGTAGGTTCTCGCCGGCCCCGCGCGACAGGGGCTCGGCCTCGAAGTGCTTGTGCCACACGCTCCACGCGATGCCGCGCGAGATCAGGTACGAGTAGTACTTGGCGCCGTAGCCGATCAGGTGGCTGAAGCGGTGCTGCCAAGCCTGCACAGTACGCACATACGTTACACATTCATGCAAATAATAGGGACGTTGACTACATATTTTTTTAAATATTATCTAAATCTTAAAAATGAAAAAATGTTAATAATTTAAAAAAAAATACAAAGTTAAAAGGGTTTTAACATTCCTTGATAGAGAGAGACGGCACTTTGAACAGATGGCGTCATGCTAAATGTTGTCAATGTGATAGATATCAAATATCTAGTTTTAACTCCCTATTATCTTGAAAAAGAAGTGGAACTTACAGTGTTCTCAACGTAAGGCAGTCCGTAGTACTGCTTTTGTACTTGCTGCAACACATCGGTGGTTTTGCCGCCGAACGACGCGTTAGGGCCGTGGTAATGTTGATCTAAGGCCGAGTAGAATACCTACAATTAAGATACGATTTGGTTATTTATCTAAGTGATACCCGCGATCACTCACACCAAAAAAAAGTATAATCACCTGTAACTGCATTTCACTGGCTCCAAAAAGATACTTGGACGCGCAGAGTCGGTGTAACATATCTTCTGGCATCGGCTCACGAGTTTGGAAGTGACGAGCGAACTTACGAATCACCTACAACAAACAATTTATCATGAATTAGTCCTATCTAAAAATTTATAAATTAATTATGTATTAACATTATAAAACAATGGATTGTGACGCCATTTTGTGATTGTCATCCTTCATTCATCCTTTTACGTCAGTATTGTAAAGTTACAGTAAATTTATTTGACTCCTGTTAAGGAGAAAGAAGGTATAATTATGTTTCTGTTTACAGTCAATAGGTAATTTTACCGGTATTGTAAGTGAAGTACCACAGGCACCTTGGTCGTACCTGCGGACTGCTGGCGAAGTACTCCATGAGCACGGACGGCACCTCGGCCAGGTCGGTGGCGCAGCGCGTGCCGGCCACGTGCTGGTGCGCGGCGCGGCCCAGCATGGAGTGCAGCGCGTGGCCCACCTCGTGGAACAGGTTGTCCACGCCGCCCGCCGACAGCAGCGCCGGGCCCGAGCGGTGCCCGCCCGACAGCGACAGCATTACTACCACTATGGGGTTCTGGAAACATAATACTGTCCTTATATTTGGGATATCATTAGGACTCAGTGGCAAAACGTCCATTCCTCCGAAGATTTTCGCTAAATGACCTTTTTGTAAAACGCCTCTAAGCGAACAGTCAGGTCACCTAATGATAAGTGATTACCGCCGCAGATTATACGTCGCGTTCCCAGCCTTTGAGAGGTATTGGCACCTTATTATAAGTAACCTTGGTCGAGCCGACCAGCTTGGTTCTACCACCAATCACCATACATGTTAGAGTTGTAATTGTAGTATATTATGTACCTATATAGATTTTCGTCATGCATTGTTTTCTTAAGCACCCCGTTTGTGTTTTCCCGTCCCGTAAGCAATGATACCCATCTCTGTCCTATCCAAGGACAAGGAGAAAAAACGTGACGAGGCATTGCATCTCATTAAAACTGTCGGTATTCGTTTAGTTCGTAAACCGGGGTGTTTCACAATAACTTGGTTGCTTTTTAGACCCTGAAAGTACGACATTTCTCAACAAACCTGATAGGATCCGTCGGGCAGTAGTTTGCCGCCCTGTATGGTGAAGTGGCAGTCTTGGTGAGGCTTGCCGGGCCGCTCATAAAGGTCGCAGTATATGTGGCCCAGCAGACCTTCGCTCTCGTGGACCACGGCTAGCTTGTATACATCAGGAGACCATGATTCTCCTAGTAAAGGCATTTTACAAGTTTTTAAAGCTCATAATTATTTGTGAGAGTGGAAATAATGTTTTAAATAAAATAAATCGTGTGAACTTACCTGGCAGCATATCCTCAGATTTCAAACTAATTCCATACAATTCTTCACACAGCATATTGAGACCTTCCATACAGCCTCCTAACGAGAAGTACGGACTAAAGTCAGAGTTAGCCACATTCAGTAGTTGCGTCTTCCCCTTGTGTGTAAAGTATGGGGTGTCCCAACACATGAGGTTGTCAATGTATGGGGACTCTTCTTTCTTCATCGTGAGCATTGAATCGAAGTCTATCTTGGCTCTATCATAGAGGTTATCTGAAAGTATATCGAGGAACTGTCGCACGTTCGCGGCTGTCTCCATTGTGCTTGCTTTTATCGCTCTATGGAAAAAAAGAAAACAAACAGTAACTAGCTGACGTATCCCGTATATTATTCTAAGATACTGTAGCCTTCAATCAGTAAAATATGTTTAAGCATAAATAGTTCTTGATCATTTTTTTCTTTCCTACAGTCGGTAGTCGATATATTACCTGTCAGCATAGCTCTGGAAGCCGCATATCGACGCCATATCATGCCTAGCATCGAGGGTGGTAGTAAGTAACGAATGCTGTTGTTTGTCCGGCGCTAGGTACAGTCTGTAGGCCGCCTCCCTCGCGGCCGCCTCACCGCACTCTGCGTACACTCCGCTCACAATTATGTCATCGCCTTCACTGCTAAAACTGTAGAAAAATATTTTTGACACCACAAACTATGTATCCAACTGAAACCGTCATTATGTTTCGTAAATTAAATGTGTGAACGTTGGATTAATTATTCGTATTTAAATAACTTACAACTGCCTAACATTCGCTGGCACAGCAGACCGTGGCACTCTTCTAGGCTTTGCAGCTCCCGCCATGAATCTTTGCCCAGTTTGCAGGATCAAGTCGTTGAGTGCCACAACTCGTCTCCTCCGTTCTTCCGGCAACTGTATGCCACTCTGCTCAAAGTCAAATAGAAATAGTTCTGCAAGATGTTGGTCACCAGATGTACCACGCTTTACCGAGTCACGTAAAGCTTCGTATAAACCTTTGTGGGTATTTAACCTGGAGAAAAGGAGGCGAGTTGATAAATTAATAAGAAAGAGAAATATAATATTATTTAAACAATATGTATTGAGTGAGATCAATTTCGACAGAAACTAGTGTCAGAAACCGGCCTATAATTCAAATATCTTAATGTAAGTACTTTTATTAAATTTTAATACATTTTCCGATATTAAACTTACTTCTCCATTCGGGAAAAGGCTAGGCAGATGAAACTTACTTCTCCACAACACCGCTAACACTAATGCAGGCGTCTTCAGCGGCACTAGCGAAGTGTGACTGCGGATGGGCAATCCTTACAAACTCAGCCAAATCGGCCACCTTGCACAGAGTATCAGACAACTCATCGAAAATCTCCACCATAGGACGAGAGGGGTTTGACGTGGCTTCGTTGATTAATCGGTCGGTGGCTGCGATGGCCTGCTCTTTCATGCTGTAGAAACCCTCAAATCCTATCAGTTCTGGCTTGTTGAAGAGACCCTGGAAGTTTATTGCATTATAAAATAGTGTGATGGTTGTCTGTTTTGTTGATGTTAGGAAAGATTAGTATGAGGGTTAGATTTACAGGTTGAATGAATATTTATGGGATCTTCTATCTGGCATAGCTATGCCATTTATATGGCAATACTGCAACAGTGGTGCTTTCACTACACATTCTTTCTCTTGCTGACCCAAGGGAGCACAGTTCATATAGGCAAAAAGGCTCTGCCTACCCTGACAGATACAACATAGACGACGAATTAGTGAAACAAAGTAGGATTTGTATGTACATAAAATGTAAAATGTCTAAAAATGTAAATATGTAAAATGTCTGTGCACATCCCTGGCCTGACGCATATTCATAAACTTATAATATTACCTGACATTCTAACCTGTGCTTTCTGAAAAGCATTTGGTAAGACCATTACATCACATCAAAATAACCTAATATCATAGTTAATATTATGTTATTTTGTGTAATGTGAATTTTTGAGAAACTTTGCCTTATGAAACTTGTCTGGAGTATAAATGGGCGTACCCAGCAGGACGCACTGCAGGTATTGAGATTTACAGTTTACTCCAGATATCCCAAGCTAATATAAGACTTCCAGAAAAAATAAAAATCCAAAATCCAAAAATATTTGGATTTTCAAAAATCGAATTACGTACAAAGTTGTGCTACTTATAATCTGAAAGTATATATAAATTCAAATATAATTAATATAAAATGTAGATACTCTTAATATTATTGTTTGTAATTTGTTTAAGTATATTTTGTTGTAGTCTTTTTTTCATGTTCCTTTTTATAGCTGGCCATACTCTCCTGTATTTTTCTACTTGGCCTAGGAAATCTTCTTATTCTTTATTATATTAGAATAACTCACAGTCCTCTCCCTCATAGAATCAATCATAGGTTGTGTAGAAGGTCTAGTGTTGAATGCATTAGCCAATGGAGACCAGGTGCTGACACAGCGACCAAGCTTCTTCTTCCGACCATGCCATAACACCCACTGTGGCTTTATCATCTTCATTCTGAACTAGGTCAAATGCTAAAAAAATAAGTTTAAGCTTTTTTGAAAGTTATACAACACTACACTTGATACAAGTTTGCAAACAATGTAGTATCTGCAGATACTATCATAGATGTCCTTGTAGTTTGTCTGAATGATTGCTATTTTAGTATAAATATTCAGTTTGTAACAGAGCATTTATCAAAAATTTTCAATAAACAGATGAGATTCACTGGCTGACTGGCATTCACTTCCTAGCAGTCTATATCAGTTCACATGCTACCTTTTATTGCCTAGAATTATTAAAGGTTAAAATACGATAAATAAATAAGATAACGGTACAATTTTATTAATCTGAATAACCCTGCAAGATACTGGGACATAAGTCATTATACAATAACTTTTCTTACAAGTAAAACGAAACTTTGGTCGCAGTGTAGTTTGTTTTAAAGTTTCATTAAATTGAAATGCAAGGTCATTGGATGTTACACGATACACAGATCCGTATTTGCTATTAAATTTCCTATTTCTAAACCTTTTAGTGAATAGGTTGCACTCCTAACTTACCAGTCAGTTATAATATGAAGGATAATTCTACAAGCTAGCCAGCTGCTGACAACAGGCAAGATTATTTTGTACAAAACAGTAAAATCACATCTAAAACAATACTTCTCAACCAAAAACTATCATTTTTCAACCCCTTTCGAAATTTTCATGACATTATTTTTCACATAATTTTTTATCTGTGCTCTCAAGTCTCACTAGAGAGAGTATCGTTTCGGACACGCATCCAATGCTAAACAAATGAAATAAGTCGATTTTCAAATAGTGCTCTAAAACATGACTGACGATTGCGGTCAAACCATAAAACCATTTATCCAGATATCCACTCACTAGTCGCAAGCAAGAAATATCGGTGTGTACTGTGTGCCTTTGTTTCTTGTGCATTTTTGACACTTGACAAGTAAAGGTTTAATAGTCGATTTAAAAACTATTAAGAGTGTGCATAGTGCATCCGAAATTCCGAACGTGTATAATCTGTCAAATCTAATCAATTCAAATAAAACCATGCAAAATGCAATTTATTTATTGATCCATGATGATAATGATTGGCACGGGAGTGGCAGGGAGGCGCAGTGATTGATTTTTTAAGGCAACCGTAACTCCCAATTCCAGTGTATCTTGTTTTGACTAAAACAATGACCACGTAGTGTGAAACACTTTCTGTGAATGTGAAATTTTTCGTGTTTATCACTGTGAGTGAAATAGTTTCATGTCATAATGGTAAGGAAAATGTTTAATACTTTTATGTATAAAATTTGATTTAATCGCGCTATTGGAGATCAGGAAGATTGTAATTTTTTTTTTACAATTTCATTTAGTCAAGTCCTCCACCACCGCGAGACCAGGGATCGTCAGGAGAGAACAAGAAGTTGTCGCCGCCACCGTCTAGTATTGTAACCAGAAATGGTGCCCGCAAGGCCAAAATTCAGACCCGCGCAATGTCCGCTGGTGCCAAGGTAATCAGTTCATAATTCTACACCGCCTACTCACGGGCTGTGACCTAATGTCCTCATAGTTATAATCGACTAGGTATAATAATTCATTATAGATCAATATTTTTGCATTAAAAGTCATTGTCAACATTGACTATTATTATAAAGTAGCCATCCCCTTATTGGAGCCAATTTCTCTACACCAGGCGTGGAATGTATTGGGAATAAGAAGTTTTGGCTTCCTGAGTCTGCGAGTCCTAACTCAGGCCGTTTAGCTCTTCGATGGTGATGTCAATTTCTTTGGGAAAAAGAAGAGAACCTCCTTCAGTACATCTTAAGAAGGAGTCACGGTTGAATCGGGAACCAAGACAAGGCAATGGCCGGTGACGAACAATAGGTGAACAATGCATAGACTATGCTTCATAGACTTTCATCATATGTATTTGAAAAATTCACTCATATGTAACACAAAATAAAGCTTATATTTCAATGTGTTGAGTGAGAGAATGCAAATTTCAGAGTCGAGTCGACATTGAGATAGTGTTATGTGCTAGTGTCATGGGATTGCATAAAGGCACAGAATAGACAGTGGAAGTAACAATAAATAATAACAGAGAAACATTAAAGGTACAAGTCCGAGACCGACTGCAGACTGCGACCGCAGACGACACTGCGGTTGCAGCTGCGGTCGCTATTCCAAGCGTGGCAGCAAGTCGCGACTGCACAAAGTATAGAACCATGCCTCAGTTACTCCAGTACTTTCGTCTATTGCATAACGCTACCTATTAGTTTACTAATGTGTCTTTTGTTAGAAGAGGACTACTTGTTGTTACTATATGCCAAAAAAAAATAAAAGATCAGGTGATCTTTTATTTAAAAGTCTAACCAAAGAAGGAAGTTTATCTATTTTGTTCAAGAACCAACCAAGTTAATTAATTTCCAATCTAGAAATTAATGTTAACACTTATCTGCACTAGTAAGACAGTAGAAAAATAAAAGAAAATAAGAATAAAATTTAGAAAAAACCAAGCAACTTCAAGAATTGAACCTAACATGCATCTGCAACACTATCACAACTTGTAAAATCACTACATAGTATAAAACAAAGTCGCTTCCCGCGTCTGTCTGTCCCGATGTATGCTTAGATCTTTAAAACTACGCAACGGATTTTGATGCGGTTTTTTTTAATAGATAGAGTGATTCAAGAGGAAGGTTTATATGTATAATTCATTCATATTAGCTTAACTGTGCGAAGCCGAGGCGGGTCGCTAGTATACTATATTTGCACAAAAGATTTAAATCACAGGCATATATAATATTATCTGTAGATATGAATACCTACATTTATCTTATCTTATCTTTAGTGATAATATTATAAGCAATCTTGTACTGTGTTTGTCAATACTTACACTTACAACATAGCCGAGGTATGTCGTTTTTTTCAAATATTCAAATCCAAAAGCCTTTTATTGCTGATTCTTATATAGTAAGAATTACATTTCAAATAGGTACTTAAAGTTTTTAAATATTATGTGTGAATAAATGATAATTATGTATTTTTATTTTACGTAATAATTATCTGTACCATATCTATTTAACTATGTATAAGATTATTTCTAATGAGGATTCTGTATTCTTAAATTAATTATTATTAATTTAAGTGACCAAAGTGCATAGCAATATTGCAGCATCACACCACATTAAAGATTTAAAAGCTAATTTCATCACTGACACAAACATCATCAAACTGAGTTCAGAACTGCAATTTGCGTAGGGCTGAACTTAGTTTTATTAAACTCTGTATTTAAAGTGAATGGTAAAATTAGTGTGGAACGGAAATCATGCCACATTTTATCAATATAGGTACCTAATTTTATTTTTTTAGATTAAGATAAGATTAGTGCAATTAATGATTTTGAATTATTTTTATTATGTATAGGTAGTTTTTAAAGCCACTGTAAATATTTGTAAAGATGATACAATTATTTTTGAGAAATTTTTACATGTTTTAGCACATGTTAGCTTATTAAATATAAATATTTAATAAGAAATTTGAAAAAACAACTGATATGGATGGGATTTTTTTTTTTTTTTTTTCAAATTTTTTTCAAATTTCTTATTAAATATTTATATGATACAATTAATTAACCACACCGTTGATCTGATCCTGTACCTCTTACAGGATCAAAGCACAAAAAGAAACTGAAACAAAGCAATGTTGCTAATTATGTTATTGTAAAGACCTGCCGACCCAATAAAGGTCGCAGGAAGCTGCTGGATGCAGGTTGCTTCCAACCGGCCAGTCTGGAAGTCATTGGGGGAGGCCTATTTTCAGCAGTGGACATCTTATGGCTGAAATGATGATTATTATGAAAGACAATAAGGTCCATGAAACTGTAGAACTTTCCACAGGGAAAATCTGAAATCTGACAATCGAAAATTGATTTTATACAAAGTGACTGGTTACGTGACTCACTTGTGTATGAAAAGTTAAATTTTCGTTTTTAGATTTCTACCTATATTCCTTGGGGGAAGTTGTTCAGTTTCATGGACCTTCATCATCATCATCATCATCATTTCAGCCATAAGACGTCCACTGCTGAACATAGGCCTCCCCCAATGACCTTATTACCTACTTCCTAAAATTTGTCTGGCCTTGAAAAGAACAGGGTGTATAATGTTGCGTATTGACGTAAAATAAAAAAGTCCATGTTGTTCTTAAACACAGAACGTCACAATTTAGGGATTTCCAAATTGAAAGTAAGAAGACGTCTAAATGCTCCTTATGGGGGTTTACTATTGGAACTACTAACCCAAAAATTCGCAAGTTCTTATTAAAATTGAGGTTGGGTTCGTAGTTCAAGAGGGTGTTTAACCACTAACCTACCTAGGGTATCCCCCGGTAGGTTTGTGCCTTCGCTATTGTAATGAAAATATTCTAACGGCAATTATTGTTGCAGCCATCTGCATCAGTCGTTGCTGCGAAACAAAAGGCTAAGCAGAAGAAGAAACACGGCATGGAAATTGAACTTAGAGACCATTACCAAATTGTAAGTATATTGATAATATTCAAATATAATATATTTGAATCAGCATACACCTTTAGCGGACTGGGGGGGGGGGTACAGGGGATGGTCTATCCAAGAGGCCCGCAAATGTCGATAAGTCTTACCCGAGCGTATTACCTTTTTTTACAATATGTAGGTACCATTCGAAAACGTCAATTATTGAAAAGACTAGAAACCCCATTTTGCTGCCCCGAGCCCCTGATAGGCTTAGTCCGCCTCTGGCACCCACCCTCCTGCTTTTCCACTTCTGGGTTAGGGCAATAGAGCGACATGCGCGCGCAGGCCATCCGCTGGAAACCATCACTTTAGCAGTTGTCTTATTAAGTTATTAGTTATTACCTACTTGATACTTGTTTTTGAATATAACAATAAATTTTAAAAACCCTCTACACAAATACCTACCTCAATTTTTTTTAGCTCAGAATACTTTCGATTAAGAACTACATGGTCTATTTATTTGTACAAACATTCGCGTTATCAAGTCAATGCAAAAAACCATTTCACAATGGTTATATTGGTGACATTGTATTGGTCCAATAACGCGAACGTTTGTACAAACACGCCAAGTGACGTGCCAGTTTTACATGAGATTTATTACATACTGACGAAATCTGGGCTAACCCACTTCTTCCTAACCCTTCTAGCAAACACATTATGTATGAAAACCATAAAACATTTTATGTTACGTAAAATTTGTTTTATCATTTTATTATAGAGATTCATTATTTATGTGTTACTTGTACTATTATCTACTCTGTGGTGTTACTTCGACGCATGTAATGTGTGTGTTGTGTAGCTAATTTGTATTTAAATATTGTCTGTCATTTTATTACAGAGATTAAAGTATAAGTAATGTAATTAAATAATTCTCTCATTGAAATAAATATTATCACATTACTTGAAGTCGTTTGCTAGAAGCCTTAAGCTGGGTATCCACTATGTTCGCGAACCTCTTGCTACACATACGTGTGGATACGTTCGCGCTCCTGGCGCGTGCGCATTTCCTTCATGTGGAGCAGTTGCAGGAGCGCGGAGCTAGGGGCGTATTTACCCTAAGGCCAAAAGGGCCATGGTCTGGGGTGGCAGGCCGCGAGGGGTGGTGTTCACCCTTGTGCTCTTTTCTTCTCACTTATCCGAAATTTAAAAAAAGCCTACCTAATTAACGATATTAAAACTATAGACATCAAGACGCTGAATCTTAAAATACGTCACAGAGCGCAAGAGGTTCACAAACGTAGTGGATACCAGCTTTAGATTTGTTATTCAGCAATGTAGCAAACTAAACTACTATTGCTATTTCTATAACTATTTCTTTCAGGCAATGGACTCTAAGACAAAGGTGAAGGGCGAAACGGGGCTGGTGACGGACCCACGCATGGTAGAACATTGCTGTTTATGGGACGTAAAGTACCCAGAGTGCCCGGAGCGACTGTCTGGTACTATAGAAAGGTAAACTTTTGTGTGCGCAGCAAGAGGCTGCAAGGAGATGAAAATTAATATTATCGTTCTTTTAACAAATAGGAATCTTTAGCAGATTTGGATGCAAAGAAAAAGACTGTGTCTATGGCGGCCTACGTATGAACAGACATGTTGTGCTCTGTACGACAGCACATATTGCCTTGCCTCGGTTTTAATTTCATCACCATGACAAATTTAAAATTCAGTTCAACAAGAGGCAGCTAACCGGTAACTTACCTAACGATCTCTGAGTGGAAACTTTATTATCAGAGTATCGAAACGACTGATTGTTATTTTTAAACTTTCTTTGGTGACATCTAAATAATATTGATGGGTCCTATAGATGTAAGTCAAACAAATAACCCTCCTTTTTTGGCTTCGCACAGTCGGGTATTAAATAATATAGAATGTTAAATATATATTAAATTGGAACTTAAGAGCCTCTACTGAAAAGTTATGATTTTGCATTTTAAATCTTATACATAGGACCCTACCCTTTCCAACATTCAGTTGTTTTCTCAGGTGCAACGAACTAAATCTAATAGAGCAATGCAAGCAGTTCCCATCTCGATCGGCGACTAAAGAGGAGCTGTGTGTGCTGCACTCTCCCTCCGTATATGACCTGATGGAGACGACGCGCCGGAACAATGACTTGGAGTATTTGGAGCAGGTCTCCGCGAAATATGACGGGGTTTTTATACATCCAGTGAGTATGAAGTAAGCTTTGTACAGACAGCTGAGTGTCATTGATCGTGATCTTAATATTCGTGATCGTAATAGTGATCTTCGTTTAAAAATATTGCTAACTTGACAACATTTTAATAAGTATTTGTTGCAGCACGAAATTTTATGATTAACTTGTTACGCCATTATTTACCCCTCAAATAGGTTTAATTGCTGTCACGATGCTCGCGTAAAAATACGATATCTGATAGTTTTGCATTACAAATTATAGTACTGTTACTGTCAGCCCATATCATCCCACAGTTGGGCAAAGGCTTCTTTGATTTCCACGTTTTGCCAGTGTGGTGCTCCACACTGGCAAAACGTGGAAATCACTGTTACTGCTGTCCAATTCGTTGTTTGCCGCTCGACCACCGTTTTGTTGTATCAGTGCTCCTATTGGTAGTTCATTGGAGGCCACAGCTCTTCAGGACGTCCGGCATACTCTAAATTATCTTTTTTTCAGGCTACCCAAGAACTAGCCCAACTAGCAGCAGGTTCCGCCATGGAAATAGTAGACCGTGTAGTGACCG
The DNA here is from genome assembly GCA_936450705.2 of Protodeltote pygarga. Taxonomy (NCBI): domain Eukaryota; kingdom Metazoa; phylum Arthropoda; class Insecta; order Lepidoptera; family Noctuidae; genus Protodeltote; species Protodeltote pygarga. The sequence continues at coordinate 2,740,331 of OW388249.2, read as the reverse complement.
GCGAGGTACAGAACGGAATGGCGCTGGTGAGGCCCCCCGGCCACCACGCGATGTTCGACGAGCCCTGCGGGTACTGCTTCTACAACAACGTGGCCCTCGCTGCGCGACATGCTATTGACCATAGGGGGGTTAAAAGGTTAGCGGACCTACGTTGAATTAGCACACGAATTCGATTCTTATTACTAGTACATAAAGTTGAAAATTGATCAATTTAAGAGTCACGATGACACGATTGGCGTTGCAGTCAAAAGATTCTCTTTTTGCGCTTAGTGTCGCGGGTTCGATTCTAGCATTCGACAAAATTTGTGTTATCTTCAGATATTGATTTCGTTTTGGTTGTTTGTGCATTGTAAAATTACATGTATGAAAATCCTAGTATAGTTTATAAAATAAACTAAAGTCAAGCCGTGCTTGACGAGGTCATTATCTATCTAGGACCTATGATCTTTCTAGTCAGGAGCCTAGATCATGTTCTCCGTGTTTAGGAGGCACTGATTAATTTGGACCCTGAGTACTATTTCAGGTGGTAGTCGTTTAGCTGAGTAGGAGGCCGTATGGCTTTATGGTCTTTAAAATTCTAAAAAAGAGTGACCACGAAATCGCGTCAAAACTGACACGCGTTGCGTAGTATGATTTCTTCTCTCTCACCTCGACTTGTAGCCTTTGCCCAGTTGTGGGAGAGTATGGGACTGATTACTTTTATCTTTGTATTTTGCAGGATTCTGATAGTGGATTGGGACGTGCATCACGGACAGGCCACACAACAAATGTTCTACAACGACCCCAGGTGCGTTCGGTAAAACTGCCCATCATCCATCATTCATCCATGCAGATCTGGAACTTTTCATTTACAACTGTGTCGGGCCCTTTTGTGAGTGAATTATGTGTAGTGTAGTGAGGGAATAGAGTTCACCTGTGTTAAACACACTTGTGCACTATAATATCTCCTGCGTAGTTGGCTAATCTCCGTCGAGATTGGCCGCTGTGACCGAATTCGGTCAAAAGAACATTATTAAGCCATACAATAAGTAGAAGTAACACGTTGGATAAGTCTTTACATCTGAATTATTATCTTCTAGGGTAATATATTTCTCGATCCATCGGTATGAGCACGGCGCGTTCTGGCCCAACCTCCGGCAATCGAACTTCCAGTACGTGGGAGCAGGCAAAGCTAAGGGATACAACTTCAACGTGCCCCTCAATGCTATCGGGATGAAGGATAGCGATTATCTTGCTATATGGCACCAGCTGCTAATGCCTATGGCTTTGGAAGTAAGTTCTGAACTCATAATCTCAGGTCATAGAATGAATGAATAAATGAAAAAAAAAATTTGACACCGCGGGTGTCGTAAGAAACGATAAAGGGCTTTCCGTTTGCTGTTTCTTACGACACCCGGAGGATGGGCAGCAGCATCCTTCTGTGTGACATCGATCATCTGCTACTGCGATCGCCAACCCGCTTGTCCAGCGTGGCGATTATGGGCAAATACCTCCGATGAGTGCACAATAGTAGGCTGATGATGATGAAGCAGAGTTTGTAAGGCAAGTGTATGAGGTGGGTAGGTGTTTAAACGTGTCGTTGTATGTATATTTTCATTAACACGGTTAGAGTAACAATGTGAACAATCTATATTTTAACAGTATTTTTTCTAAATTTTTCTCATAATATTTTCATGTACCTAATATTTCTGTTACAACAGTTCCAACCGGAGCTCATCATAATATCTGCCGGCTACGACGCGGCGATCGGCTGTCCAGAGGTATATATATCTATATCTTTCTTACATTAGCGTTTTGTATCTCTATCTCTTTCAGTTCGCCCCCGAACTCGTTATCGTGTCGGCTGGGTTCGACTCCGCATTAGGAGACGAAAAGGTTGGATGTTATTAATGTAATCTTGGTTTTTCGGCGGTTTTGAGTGTTACGCTTACTTTATTGTATCTCTCTAATACATGTTCTAATGAATCATTAATATTTTGCCGTATTCACTAAAGAGCGTGTGGTCTGGTGCGATCAAGCTGAGTGTTAATAGGGCTAACTATCATGTCATAGAAACCGGGAATTTTAGTTTTGCTTTTATAGGGTTTTATGTAAAAAGTCGTTCAGGTCTGTTTGAAACTCGTGGTATCCGTTATGGGATTGATGCATATGGGTTCCAGCTGGTGGATGTTATTTGCATCTGTATTATTTCTAGCATGAAAATAAATTAAGGTGGGGGTTTCCCTTGAATTTTTTTCTAGGAGACTTTGAATTTTCTCTAGGGCCTGAGTGGTACGCTACCGTATTATGTATAATAATAAATAAAGTATAATAAAAAAAATATTAAGGTTAGTGCATTTTTACTGCAGTGAAAAATTTGTTAATAGAAAACAAAACGGATAATTTATAAAAATCTAACGAAATTACGTACTTAGAAATTTGCTGTTTTCGCTATATTACAGTGGTGCAGTGGAGAATTTAAAAGAAAGATTTCTTAAGCTAAGACATGTTAAAGATGAGACATAATTAGTTTGTAACGAAGCGAAGTGACTATTTTATTTTATACAAATAATATGTGACGTGATTAGGGCTACAAAAACATTATGTGTTTGGCAGGGAGAGATGGAGTTGAGCCCGGCGTGCTATGCGCACCTGCTGCACGCGCTCATGTGCGCCTGCGCACGCGTGTGCGTGGTGCTGGAGGGCGGCTACTGCCTGCAGTCGCTGGCCGACGCCGCCGCGCTCACGCTGCGCACGCTGCTGGGCCACGCGCCGCCCATGCTGCAGCCGCTCTCCGAGCCCACTGACGAGTACGTATTGTGGGGGGGGCATAACAAAGGGGGCGGCGGCAAACGCCACGATTTTTTAAATTAGAAATAAATAAATTACTTCAATTGTAATATATTTAAATAATACTTACATTTCTTCCATGTGTTTTTCCAGAATACAAAGTTCTTTTTAATGCGTACATAATATGACACTTGTAAACTCAACTTTTAGGTTTATTTTTATACCTTCTCTGTAATAATATAAGTGTTCATTTTATTAAATAGTTAGAAGACTGTCTTTGTGCCATTCGCATCACACATGTAACTTACTGATCCACTCTAATCTTTGTCCACAGAATTAAAGAGACAATCCTAAACTGTATTTACGCTCAAAAACCCTACTGGAACTGTTACAACATCCAGCCAACATACTCTATTAGTGGGCCTCCGAACGTAAGCGATGTTAATAAGGAAAAACACACGGTCACTGTGCGATGGGAGGGCGACGAGTACTTACCTGAAATCTTCGAGACAAGGGATTGTTACCCAGTCCAGGACGATGAGACCAAGATGAAGATCGCTGAGAAACTCAACCATTTAAGAATCGGTAAGTTAAAATACCAGAAATTACAGAAACAGGTTTTTTTCGCAAAAATTGTGATACTGTCAACCCTCTAAAACCATCTTTTACATGAAATACCATCCAAGTTTATACTAATAAAGAGAAGTGTACTAACTAACTATAGGCAGAGGCAGATGAAAGAAAACTCGGTAAAACAAATAGTATGAATGTTTTTAACAAGTGGATCACAAAAATATTTGAAAACTATAAGTAGATAGCTTAGAATGACGTGTGTGCTCGAAAAGATAAACAATAACACATGTGATCGGATAGTCACGTCACGTGTGATCGGATAGTCACGTTACGTGTGATCGGCTAATCAATCACGTGTGATCGGATAATCAATCACATGTGATCGGATAGTCAGTTGTGATCGGATAATCATGTGTGATCGGACAGTCCCGTTTGGTCGGATGACGCGTGCGCAGAGCCGTTCGGCTGCATCCATCATGTTTTGAATTGATTAAATTGTTACAGTAACCGATCTATCATTGCCGCAACACGCTGTGGGCTACATCTATGACCAGGCAATGTTGAAGCACAAGAATGTATGCGAGCCGTAAGTTTACTTCATATAAATAATGTATAAGATGGACAAATGAAATAAAGCAGTAATCCTACTAATATTATAAATATAAAAGTTTGTGAGATTGTATATTTGGACGTTTGTCTTACAATCTCGAATGAACGGCTAAATGTATTTGCATGAAACTTAGCACATTAGTAGTTACGTGCCGAAATAAAACATAGATTACTTTTTAGCAAATTTTTATAAAACGAAAAATAAAGTTATCGGCCTGTAACTGTCCCACTTCAAAAGAAAGTCTCTTCTCATACCGAGAAAAATAAAGCACTAACCATCACGCTAGCTCACTGCGGGTTGGCGATTTCATTAAATGCAGGTTTCCTCACGATGTTTAACCTGTATCGTCCCACTGCAGGGCAAAGGCTTCCTTTCCCTCCTTCCACTATTCTCTGTCCAATGCTATGTGAGACCAATCCTTATGCGAGTCGAGTTCATCCCGGTTATTTTTTATGCTTAATTACCTACTATACATATTTACTTATTCTGTTTCATTATCCTTACTGTACTTTCTACTTAGCGGTCACGTGGAATGCCCGGAGCGAATCCTGCGCATCCACGAACGTCACCGAGACTTCGGTCTGTTAGAGCGAGTACATCAACTAACGGCTAGAACTGCTACTGATGAAGAAATACTAGCCGTACATACTGATGCTCATTTAAACAGGTTAGATTTAATATTACGTAGTTGGAAATGTTGTAATTTAATAATGAATCTTATGTCAAAGTGATAAGAGTCAAAGTTATGTGGAGTGTGTAATTTTTCTAGTGGCTTCAAAAGCAAAAACAAGAAGGATTATAATGTATAATATTTGAATTATTATCTTTATGACGTAATAGAATTATAATACATGATATTATATTGTAGTCACTCCAAGATTAATATAGAAAAATTATCGTTATATTTCTAGTTACCATTTATATTATCTATATATTAATTCGTGAAGCAAAAACTGTTGTTTCCTTATTAAGAATATTGCGCGCAAGGAGTGTCAAACTTGGCAAAGTAAAAGTTTATACGGAGAAGACGTGCAGAAAGCCAAAATTTATTTTTACAAAAAAATCGGTTGAATTTCGACCACTGACTGGAGCACTAGTTTTTATTATACATTGTAGTCTATACGTCTATGGATAGGCTTTGTTCGAAAGATGAAAGTTATTTTTTTTTGTACAGACTAAAAGAGCTAGCGTCCACCAAGCTCCGCAACCTGAACGTGCAGAAGGAGGCGTATGACTCGGTGTACTTCCACCCCGACTCGCTGGAGAGCGCCGCCACGGCCACGGGCTGTGTACTACAGGTACAGTCAACAGCAAAAGTAGATGATCAAAATCAGAAATTCAATACTAATGAATGGAGTTCGCGAAATATATGGCAGCTGTACTAGTAGTAAATGTTTGGTATAATTTACAATCACATACTTTTGAATCACTTCGACGCCACACAGTTCTAACGAGAACTCCGTATATTAGTATTGAATTTCTGATTTTGATCATCTACTTTTGCTGTTGACTGTACAATACCTTTTCTCCTTCCTTTACATTATTTTTCCCGATTTGGTCGTTACGGTCACTTTTCTTCTTCTTTCTTTATCGTATGGTTGATGAACAGGGTTTAAACCGCCTGTAGGCTTCTAACATGGCTTTGCACATCGTTGAAAAATCTCTCAGGTGTGCTGGTTTCCTTCACAGTTTTTAGCAAGTGATATTTAATTTCTAAATCGCAAATGAGTCCGAAAAGTCAGAAATGCGTGCTTAGGTTTCGAACCTACGATCTCTGAAATCGCTGTTTAACGATCATACCGCGTACCATACTTTTTCTATATAAATTAAACATTTATTACACTGCAATCTCAGATATTTTTAATTTGATTGCCACAATGCCACAGATAGACAACTGGTATTTTTATTTGAAGGCGGGTTTAATCAAGATAACTATGTTCTATGATTCTATGTTCACAACTATATAGTATATCACTTTGCGTAAAGTTACACAAAAATGCACCTTATTCCCACAGATGGTAGACTCGGTTATGTCCAAAGAGTGCGGCTCAGGTGTGTGTGTGATTCGTCCCCCGGGTCACCACGCAGATGAAGAGATTCCCAGCGGGTTTTGTCTGCTGAACAACGCCGCGGCAGCCGCTAAATACGCTATAGATAACCATGGGTTAACTAGAGTGATAATACTGGACTGGGATGTCCACCATGGGAATGGTACACAAAGAATCACTTACAATGATAACAGGGTGAGTTTTATCACATTATGTTCTCTATGTACTAGGTAATTTAAATAAGTTTTTCTAAAAACGGTTTTTAACTAAGCTTTTATATAGGAATAACAAAATAAAGGTTCATGCAAAAACTTGTATCTGTGTTGTTGACCGTTGAAGAGTTTCTTTATCTGGGATTAATTCTGGATGTCGATTCTGGTCATGCTTACTATAAAAATGCATTGTCATCGCAATCTACTACGTAGGATAAGAGGAAGTGGTTCTAATTAGCTTCCAAGATTCCACTCGACCAAACATACAATGCAAGTTAAATAAAAGCTTGTAAAATGGAACAAAATTTGTATGAAATCTTCTGTTAGATAAAGTAACATGAATTTATTTATTTAGACATAACACGGGGATTAACGCGCACATACCTTAAGATTTTATTTTCCCGACGTTTCGAACAGGTTACACTGTTCGTGGTCACGGGCAGACTGTCGCAGCGGTGTCAATCTGAATGTGAGGTAGATGTCAATACATCTACCCTCGATGTTTTTTCTGTTCGAATAAGGCCGGTACACACCACACTCACAATATCCGCACTTTTAACCGACTTGCTCCAGCTAGGTTTAGTTTTTGAAATCACTGGATTCCATGTTGCGGATAACTTATAACCATCTTCCCGATTAAAATTTTGGTGTTTTTTTATTTCAATCGCTTCACGCACAATTCTCGAGTAGAAATGGCGATCGGTGGAGAGGACTTGCAAGTTGTGGAATTCTATCCAGTGTTTCGTGTCCGATTGAAGTAAGTGCTCGGCAATCGCTGATTTGCTGGTCTGGCGGTTTTTTTCAACTATATAGATCTGCTAAAAAACTGTCTAGATGGCAACTACTTCCTCTTTCAAGGACAGTATCACCTCCAGATTGATGGCGTCGCAATGGGCAGTCCGGTAGCCCCGGTACTTGCAAATCTCTGGATGGAACATTTTGAAGAGAAGGCACAGAGGACTGGCCCAAAGATTATCAAGATGTGGAAGAGGTATGTGGACGATATTTTCTGTATAGTCAAAGGAAGTAGACAGGATGTGGATCTATATATAAAGCATCTCAACTCCATTCACTCAAAGATGAGTTTCACGTATGAAATGGAAACGGACAGAACGCTGTCGTTCCTGGACATCAAAGTAACCGTGAGACCAGATGGAACATTGTCGCACTATGTATACCGGAAACCTACACACACTGATAGATACTTGCATGCAACTTCACATCATCATCCTCGTCACTTGCAATCTGTTATGACATCACTCAAAAATAGAGCTCACGACCTCTGTGACCCTGAGCATTTGGAACAGGAGTTAAATCATGTTCAGGAGGTACTAAAAAAGAACGGATATCGAGTGGCTGGGCAGTTGAAGAAGTCTGTAAAACGAAGCAGACATCCCGAGGTTAGCAGACAACCAGCCTATATGCCTTACGTAAAAGGTGTTACAGACAAAATCGGCTCGGTGTTGAAGAAGTACTCCATCCGCACCGTATACACATCGGGCACAAAAGTCAACAACCTCGTGGGCACTCCAAAGGATATCTTGCCATTACAGACACCAGGTGTCTACAAAATAAATTGCAGCTGCGGTAGCTCCTACATAGGCCAAACGAAGCGAACCATCGCTGAAAGGGTCAAAGAGCATATTGCGGCTGTAAAAAACCGCCAGACCAGCAAATCAGCGATTGCCGAGCACTTACTTCAATCGGACACGAAACACTGGATAGAATTCCACAACTTGCAAGTCCTCTCCACCGATCGCCATTTCTACTCGAGAATTGTGCGTGAAGCGATTGAAATAAAAAAACACCAAAATTTTAATCGGGAAGATGGTTATAAGTTATCCGCAACATGGAATCCAGTGATTTCAAAAACTAAACCTAGCTGGAGCAAGTCGGTTAAAAGTGCGGATATTGTGAGTGTGGTGTGTACCGGCCTTATTCGAACAGAAAAAACATCGAGGGTAGATGTATTGACATCTACCTCACATTCAGATTGACACCGCTGCGACAGTCTGCCCGTGACCACGAACAGTGTAACCTGTTCGAAACGTCGGGAAAATAAAATCTTAAGGTATGTGCGCGTTAATCCCCGTGTTATGTCTAAATAAATAATCATGCAACGCGAAAGTTTAAGAGTAACATGAATTTAGCAGTAAATTGTGAAACAGGATATGAAGGTTTATTTTATTGAAAAGAGGGTTTTGATGTGACATTGTCCGTGTCTCCCCCGATATTAAACAGTGAACTAACAATCTTTTCCTTAAACCTAAATGAACGTATAAATATAGATTTGGCTACACTCCTTGAGGGAGACACAAAAATTCTAGCTATACTAGCTCTGATATACTAGCGTCCGACCGCGGCTTTGCCCGCATGGTATGTTGATAAATTGTAGCCTATGTATTATTCTGATGTATAAGCTATATTACCGTAAAGTTTCATCAAAATCCGTTCAGTAGTTTTTGCGTGAAAGAGTAACAAACATCCACCCATTCTCACAAACTTTCGCATTTATAATATTAGTATATTACGAGATCCCACGTAATATCGACATACCCTCATCTGTATTTTTAATAAAAAGGTACTACTTTTTCAACTATTTTTTTTTTATTTCCAGATCCTATACATGTCAATCCACCGTTACGACAACGGTTCGTTTTTCCCGCATTCAAAGGATGCCGACTATACCGCCGTCGGCGAGGGAGCGGGGGAAGGGTTCAACGTTAACGTACCTTGGAATAAGGTAACAATTAATACCAGCTAACTTTTATGATGGAGGTTGTATACCTGCATGACTGATGATTTTAAGATTCGAATAAAACTATTTAGAATATGTCACTCATGTCTGAGAAAAAGTCGTTGTCTCATTGTTTATTGTATCAATATTGTGGTGTTAACACTTTGACTGCCACGCCGCAGACACAATGCAATTTTTATTGTTCGCCTTCACCGGTGACCGCGGGGTGGCGTTCAAAGGCTTAATTAATTAATTTCAATATTTTATACTAAACACTAACTGATGCACGTGGCTTCGCTCGAATGACAGTCAACCGCATGACAGTAGTGACACTGAACTACAAAAATAGCCTTTACTGCTACGTAATAAGGGTGCTGTCAATGTCAAATTGTTACCACTGATGTGCAGTTGACTGTACATTTAATATTATTTGTCTATATTAAGTGCAAGCGTGTATAGCTATGTTTTTCACGCGTTAACGGTCTAAGGCAAATTTTATTTTGACTGTAGTGCAGATAAAACTCTTGTATGTCATTCTCCAGGTCATTTTGATACCTTGTGTCAAATTTGTCATTGAAATCAGTCAATTAGTTAAGGCGTGAATAAGTAATGTTGCTTGTTCAACGAAACATAAATAAATAGACACTTTCTCATTAAGAGATTAATTTTTTCTTCTCTTGAACTATCAACAAAAATCTCATTGAGTCAAGGATTTCAGGTTCTAGAGCTATTGAAAAGTTTCAAAAAGAAACAAAACCTTGCTTATACGCATTAAAGCTCATTTTCCAAAATCACACCTTAAATATTACATTATATTAAAATAATACGTGAACATTTCCAGCGTGGCATGGGTGACACCGAGTACCTGACCGCGTTGACGCAGGTGGTGCTGCCCGTGGCCTACGAGTACAACCCGCAGCTAGTCATCGTGTCGGCGGGCTTCGACGCATGCGTGGGGGACCCGCTCGGAGGTCACTACCTACATACTACACCTTTATGAGATTGTTATTTATAGAGTTAATCAAATTAGTGAGCGAAACTTCACAGGAACGTTATCGAACGGCATCGATAAATAGACTACATAAATATTTTAAAAAATCAATAAAACAAAAAAAAATTTTATTCACTTCTACGCCAGGTGCCAAGTGCCGAACAAAATAAATAATATTGTTTTTTATTATTGTTTTTGTAATCCATTATAGATACCTAGCATGCCTGTGAAGTTTTGCTCTCTATTTTGATTTAACCTTATATAGTTGATTGCTGATGCATATTTATTTGAGAACGCAACATGCAATGAAACATTTCAATACGTTGTATGTTACATTGCATCAGTAAAAACGGGTCGAACGCATAAACCGCGCCTTACTCAACCATACTTCCCCAGTCCTTCATAAGCTCATTTTAGTCTTTAACAGTTTAAGTAGTTTCCTTTCTCCATTTCAGGTTGCAAAGTAACTCCGGAGTGTTACGGGCGTATGACGCACTTACTGCGCGGGCTGGCCGGCGGACGCATCATCCTCTGCCTCGAGGGAGGCTACAACATCACCAGCATCGCCTACGCCATGACCATGTGCACCAAGGCCCTGTTAGGAGACCCCATACACCACCACTATGACGCCAAAACATCATGCAACTCGTCTGCCATTGAAACCATAAATAATGTCATCAACACACAAAAGAAATATTGGAAATCACTCAAATTCCTAGTTGCACTACCCTCCGAAAATGTCTTGGAACCGCCGCTACCCTCCAGAGGACTTGTCATAGACAATGAAGAGAGTAGCGATAGTCTCTCAAATATATCGACTAAATCCACCGAATCGAAAAATACCAGTAATGTAGACACATCTTTGGAAGCAAGCTTGGCCGATTTGAGTTTGCAGAAAAAGTGCACGGATGGCATTCACTGTGAAACAGATGATGAGGACGAGAAACCGAAAAAATCTACACCTGATGAAGAAAAATCTCAACCTGCCAGTAGTTCGCAAAATACAACAACAGCAGCTGCCTCTAAACCGGAGCAAGGAGGTGCAAATGAAGAGCCAGGAACTTTAGTCAATTTTTTAGCGGAGAACATGCGCGCAATAGCCGATGGCGATATGTTTGCGGTTATACCGATGCAGTGGTGCCCGCATCTAGATTCGCTGTTTGCGATACCCAATGAAGTAAAGTTTGAACAAGGGGTTAAATGTGTAGATTGTGACCATAAAGAAGAAAACTGGGTGTGCTTGCATTGTTTTGTGGTGAGTTTAAATCAATATTTTGAAACCAAAATAGTCAGAAAAAATCTCTATACTATTTTGTTTTTTTTTTTTCAAATTCTATATACTATATTCTATATACTATATTCAATAGATTTACCTTTATGAATAAAGTCTTCTTTTTTTTCAGACTGCTTGCGCCAGAAGTATCAATGGGCACATGCAAGCGCATTATAAGGCCACAGGCCACGCGCTAGTGTTGTCTTTACTCGACTTATCGGTGTGGTGCAACATTTGCGATGGATATGTCGACAATGCATTACTGTACGACGCAAGGAACAACGCGCACAGGTGCAAATTTGGAGAGGACATGCCCTGGTGTTATAAGACTGATACTATACATATGCAATAATGTGAAGGCACAAGGTGTAGAGGTGCTCCCATATTGAAGTTACAATTTCTTCAGAATGTTGCCAAATTTCAAAATAAACTTATAATAAGTTAATAAAAGTATTTGTTCCGTACATTTATATGATTACGGAGTAATTGGTAAAATTTCGATAAATATAAAAGTTTCCATATTTTAAAAAATATGAATGTGACTGATATGTGGGAATACTAGTACAGGGTTGTAGAAAGGGTATTTGTGGGGTCACATGGTGACCTCCAAAGGATAGAATTGCATTGTCTGCTGTCAGTATCGGTTCAAAGTATTTGAAAATAAATGCATAATTATACTATAGCATTGATGTCTGTGTAATATATTTGTTTAAATAATTTTCTCAATATATTTAGTGATCAGTTTGTTATTTTGTTTTCGTTTATGTACAAAGCTAATTAATTAATTTTAATAGATCTGATGAACTTGTAATTAATCTATTGTTTCTAAACAACAATTGTGTACTAAGTCTCGATTGTACAGATCTTCATTTACCGCAAGCCCTAATTTCATCATACCTTAAATTACTAACATGCATTAAAAAGACAAGTAAATAATGATTTTGTCTTTCGACATATCACTCTTACACTACTTTAAAAGTATAAGAAAATTTTGATGTATGTACCTTTTAACTTTTTGAACCTAGAATTAGATAATAGTATAGATATTTTTTCTTATTTCGTCGCCTTGGAGGGCAATGGAGCTAAGCCACAATTTTTGAAATGCGAAATGAAGTTAAGTTGACTAAGTTGAGTTGAGTAAGACTTTTGTTGGAACTACACTAAAATTTATTGGCAAATTTAAAAAAAAAACCTGCTTAGAGTCATGATATCTATTAGATTTATTGACTAAAATAAACTTTGGCTTTTCCACAAGACGTTAATGCACTTAACTTCATTTCGCAAAAATTGTGGCTTAGCTCCTTTGCCCTCCAAGGCGACGATTTGTGCTCGTAGCGCTTTGTGTGCAATGTGCATGTTACACGACGAAGAAAAGAAAGTCGTATTTTTTTCTCACTCACACAGCGCTGCGCGGACAAATTGATTCAACTGTATACAGGAGGTAAAGTTTCAGTCCTTTTTTTTTAAACCTAACTTGCAAAGTCATTGAAAATAACATTACAAACCTACTGAGTAAGTATTACCTATCCTTTTTTTAACAAAATTTTTATTGAAAATTTAAAATCCTGCTTACTTTGCCTCCGGCATGCAGCATTGAGCTAAAATTAATGTTGTCAAACATTCCATTGATTAATGCTACCTACATTTTTTTCAATCTTTGAAGAAATCTATGAATTTATTAAGCTTTTGTTGACTGAATCGCTCAATTCATAGGTTCATAGAATAACTATCTCAGTGCGTCTTGTTTTACCATATTGGTATGCTTTTAATCTTTGACCGTAAGGATAATTATTATACTTGTGTATACATATTTATCCAAATAGACTAATTTATATTAACCCAGTACATTAAGTTGGCCATCAAAGCACTGAATGTGAAATAGCACCCTTGTATATTTATGTAAATAACTATTATTTATACCTATTTTTTTACACTTTATTTATACTTATACCTTTTATGTTTCTTAGAATAGTAATCGGCCAGTTTATTCTATTTGTTTGTACCGTTATTTAACAATTTCATGTTTTGATTACAACATTATTAGTGATACAGTATTAACTTAAAATATTTAATTGGATGTGTAGTGATTTACATTTAAAACTACTTTGCTGCTATTTATGCAACTAAAAATATTTAATTCGATGTGTAGTAAATTACATTTAAAATGAATCAGCTACTAATTATGTAACTCAAAATATTTAACTGGATGTGTAGTGATTTACATTTAAAACTAATTTGCTAATTTATGAAAATCAAAATATTTAATTCGATGTGTTGTAAATTACATTTAAAATGAATCGGCTACTAATTATGTAACTCAAAATATTAAATTCGTTGTGTAGTGATTTACATTTAAAACTAATTTGATAATTTATGAAACTAAAAATATTTAATTCGATGTGTTGTAAATTATATTTAAAATGAATCAGCTACTAATTATGTAACTCAAAATATTTAACTGGATGTGTAGTGATTTACATTTAAAACTAATTTGCTAATTTATGAAACTCAAAATATTTAATTCGATGTGTTGTAAATTACATTTAAAATGAATCAGCTACTAATTATGTAACTCAAAATATTAAATTCGGTGTGTAGTGATTTACATTTAAAACTAATTTACTAATTTATGAAACTAAAAATATTTAATTCGATGTGTAGTAAATTACATTTAAAATGAATCGGCTACTAATTATGAAACTCAAAATATTAAATTCGTTGTGTAGTGAATTACATTTAAAATTAATATGCTGCTAATTATGTAACTCAAAATATTATGTAATTTAATGTGTTGTAAACTTCATTCAAAATTAACCTGCTGAAAATTGTGTAACTCAAAATACTTAAGTGAATGTGTAGTAAACTTCGTAATCTTAAAATAACTAATAAACAACTTAAACTAAAATAGTAATGTACAATATTTTACAAACACTATGTTGCCATAGATCTAAAAGAGTTTTGCAGTTTATAAAGCCTGTCCAGAAAATGCCTATTAGCAGATTTGCGAGTATTACGACATACGTGATAGGCAACATTATTTAACTTTTTAACGAGTAATGCCACAATCTAAATAAAAGAAACGTTGACCTATGTCAGAGGTAAATTAACTGTGAACGGACTACTAATTTTAAATGACTAAACGCAGTGTTTCAGTGATAAAGAACATTTAACGATCCCAGTGTAAGTTTGTTTATTTTTCTGGTCAGACTTTAAATTGAACTACAGTAAGAATTAAATAATATTTGCTAGTCAATCAGAAATTCCTTAATTTCTACGCCATTTCGGAATTCGTGATGTCGTAAACTTTGTCCGTTGTCTAGGATTATGCCCCTTGAAAATTGTATTATTTCAAATTATAAAAACGCAATAAAATAAATCAGCCTAGAAAATTATTTTGCTAACGTGAAAAATTTATTGTTACTTATAATTTATTTCTAAGCGTTATTATTAGTTTTCATACATAATTAGCAATAGTGTGCCTAAATATTGTTCATCATTAAAATCAACATCATGTATTAACAAAATCAATAAACAATCTTAACGCATAATTTTTTTTTTCATATGCCAAACAAATATCTTCCATGTGATTTCCAAGGGGGCTTAGGGAAGGTTCATATCTGACGGAACATGCGTCGCGTATTATCGGTCCGTAACGCCAGAACAGACAAATGTATAGAAAAACACTTGACCGTTCACACTCAACCGATGATACGTTAGTGCGACTGATGATACGCTCGGCGTATTTTACGTCAGATATGAACCTTCCCTTACGCCTATAAAGTTGGCCACATTGCGACTAGGCGTACCGGCTAAAGACAGGCTCAAATAACACCGCCGCGGAATGGATTGGAAGTGAAGTGATAATGAACTTTAAGTCAATTCAGCATCCAGTTCAGTTTAAGTTTTCCAGGGAATTGTCGCGCATTCTCGGGAATTTCCACAGCTGTCGCGCGGAGTTAGTTTGTACCTTGGAAGAATTATCATGTTTGTAGTTTTGTACGTTACACGATTGACATAAAAATCATTATGCTATGTCTAATCCATTCACTTCCATTCCATTCCGCGGCAGTGTAAATTGAGCCTAATATACTTAATTATAATACTGGAGAGTACTGGCTACAAAGCCAATAAGGGACTGGAAATTGAAAGTGCCTTGTTGTGAAACTGAAAATTGATCCCAACAAAACAATTATATTTTTCCGAATATAACATCATTATTGCCATCATTGATAGAGAGAGCTAGAAGAAGCTGCATAAATTAATGATGATGAACATCATTGCCAACAATTTTGCGTTGCCAACGTTTTTGCGTTTATAATTACATTCAATCACCGGCCAATCTGGAAGTCATTGGGGGAGGCCTGTGTTCAGCAGTGGACGTCTTATGGCTGAAATCGTAAAATGGAAGACGTCCACTGTTGCACAAAAGCCCCCCATAGAAAACCACAACGTGGTATTTCGCAAAATAAAAATCGTAGGAAATAAAAGTACGAATTCCCAGATTTGTTTTAAGTCTTCTACTAAATCCTACAGCTTGGCAAAAAAGAGTCTGAGGCGGCTGACAGCTGAAACTAAAAATAAAAATCTTAAAAACTAAGTTTGTGAGTACTAAAATAACAAAAATGATTCATTTGATTATAATTAGTGACAAAAAACTCGTCATAGAAATATGTAAGTACTAAATAACTTGTAATTTTGAATTGTAGTGTGAAAAGTGCGCCAGCGGCGTCCCCAATTTTTCCAGACTCTTTTTTGCCAAGCTGTACGAATTTTATTTTGCGAAATATACCAGAGTGATCCCTCAGTTCACCCGCACATTCTTTATGGACGGAAAAAGGTTTGTCTGAATCGAACGCATTTTTCAGATTCAGTTTTTCGCAATCCCATTATCGTTTTTTTTTTAATAGGCGATTTTTAATGTGAATCCTTTATTCCAAAATCTTGAAAAATTTTCCTCTATGTCCAAAATAGTAAAAATCATAGAGAAACGTCAAGTATGTCAACTGCATCTACTGACATTGACAATGTCAAAACTGAAAAACATTCAATCAATGGAAATGAAGAGTAGTGCTCGTCCGTCCCAATCAAAATGTCTTAAAAACAATAATCACTAAAATATACAAATAACATCACAATATTGTGCAGCAAATTGGTGTATATGTAACATGTTTTTGAAAACTGGAATATTTAAAGCCATTTCATTTAGGAATCCTGTGAAGTTACCATTTTCATATTGGTTGTTAGTGCTGCTTAGATTTCTGCTCACAATTTTGCCGCAGCGCGGCTACATACATCCGGACGAGTTTTTTCAAAATGTTGAGGTCATTGCCGGTTAGTACTTTTAAAATATTTAGTACTTTTAAAATATTTTCATCTATAATCTCGATCTATAAAAATATTACATATTTCCATGAAGCAAATACAAAGTATTTGTATTTGCTTCATGCATATTTCATTCATACACGCACATAATATCGTATTTTTACTTTGGAAAAAAACAGCTTTGATATTTTTATGCATACGTGAAAGTGTGAAAAAAATTGAGATTAGATATTTTAAAACAACAAACAACAGTAGTATGCATTAGGAGAGACCTAGGTCCAGCAGTGGACTGCTGTAGGTTGATGATTATAATGAAACAACTCTCAATAAACACATCAATAAATACTTGTAACTCTATTTCTTTCTAGCATGAGTAAATGTATTATAATTAATGCTATTAGAATTATAAAATAAATTCCATTTGTTTTTATTTTTCGTAAGTATCAATTTCCAAACTATAATGTCTATTATGAGTTTATAAAACAGAGCTCAGAAACTTGCATCTCAGACTCAACCAAAAAATCAACATAGATTTTTAGATTAATACAGGTATACCAGATTAAATGCAAGACCTCTTGCATGGGTTTATTTTGATATGTGTTTAATATTAATTTTGGTTTGATTATTTTTTTTCTTGCTTCAAAAAAAATCTTAAAAAATTAAAAAAGGATATCCTAATTCCTCTACTTTGTTGCAGGTGACATCCTTACCATTGATGTTTCAAAAACATGGGAGTTCAACCCTAAGTTTCCAATTAGGAACATATTTGTACCTAAAATGATTCTTGGCCCACCTCTGCTCTTCATTCGGTTAATTAACCCTTACACTAAATATTATTTTAACTTGAACCTTAGAACCCCTTTCTTCTTACTAGTTATACCGCGACTTTTCATATGTTTATTGTCGCTTATAAATGACTACTGTTTATACAGAATTTGTGTTTTATACGGACAGAACTTTAGAAACAGACTTAAAATTTTCGCCACTTCTTATGTCGTATTCGTCTACTGCTGTAGAAGTTTCTCGAACACATTTGAAATGATATTCTTTTCAATACTTCTCCTCATAGTTGCCGAGTGCATGTTGAAATCGGATAATGTAATTTATCATAACGAATTTCTTAAAGAGAAGTATGAGCAAGCGGCTTCTGCCGTCGAAAAAGTTAAGATCTTTAAGTTATCTACGCATTTACCCTCGCATACATTAAACAAAGTCATAGTTTTAGCTACAGTTGTAGTCATAGGTATTTTTAATCGGCCTACGTTTGTTGGTTTTGCATTTCCGCCTATATTTTTCTGGCTTCATAGAGGGCTGGGCTCTAAAGTAGTAGGGTTCAAAGATTTCCATTATAGAATATTCATGTTTATAATGTGTGGGGTCCCAACTGCATTGTTGCTGATATTGGTGGACTCCAGTTACTATGGATACATAACGATGGCTGATATAGAGTCGCTGAAGATTTCGTGGGACAACTGGGTGGTGACACCGTTGAATTTCTTGCGATACAACTCGGACATGCGCAACCTGACGCAGCATGGGCTGCACCCTCGATGGCTCCACTTTGCCGTCAACGTGCCACTGCTGTTTAATGTTCTTGGAGTACTGGCTATCATCACGCTCTCTGTCAACACTTACAGGTAAGGTTGTTTCTTAGGTACTTACACACATGGCTGTAGTAAAAATGGCATGAAATAAAAATTCATTTAAAGCTATTTTTTTATTTGAAAATAGGTTTTAATCAAGCTGAAATTTTTGCTGAACCTTTGTAATGTTGTTCTCCTTAAATTGGTTTAGTTCGATTTTTCATAACTATATTCATTGATTTTATATCTTCAATATGCGAGCGAGATAGCATATTAGTGAGTATCCGCGCCGTATTCTAAAAATATGTGCCGGAAACCTGATTGTTACAGGACAACATTTGCCATTCTAGCAAGAACCGGATTAATAATAGCTAGAGACGCGATCATTCCTAGAGATACCTACTAACCAAGATACTAGGCTAATATTTTTAGCGGGTGTTTTTGACATCAAAAATGAACGGGCTTCAAGTACTTCCGGTACTCGGCGACCAAGTTCCTCCTCCTAAGCACGGAAAGAAAAATATTTACCGTTTCTGCCAGTTTCACACTAACTTCTCAAAACAATGAGACATTCTGTTTGTATTGACTTCTACATATCCCTTCTCATGATGTTTTTACACATTCTTTTGTATTTTCTTTTTACCGTTATTGTCTTTTAAATTTTTGTCACATGGCTTTCAATAGTTACAACATTTAGTTTTATGAGAACTTCACTCTGGGTTAAAAGTAGTTAGTACAATTAATACAATATAAATCTTGTTTTCATGATCAAAAGTGTCAATACGCAGATTGACCTCATTTAGCTGTGTAACCTGTTGAAATCGAATTTAGAGTTTATGATTCTTTTCAGATTCGTTCGTGGCCAGTACAGCAAATTGCCGAGGATCCAGAGCATCACAGGTTTAATGTTATTTTCTCTAGTCATACCGATAGCTGTGCTATCACTTTTTCCACACCAAGAAGCTCGCTTCATTATACCAGTGCTCATACCTTTGATATACCTGTACGGTAATCATCTCCACGCAAATGAGTGCGATGGACCGAAAACCAGAAAATTTAAAACAACTTTACGATACTCTTGGTACGCGTTGAACGCGTTACTAACGATATTTTTTGGTTTTATCCACCAAGGAGGCATATACCCCTTCACGAACAGCCTCTACCACGAAATTAAGAGTAACTATGGAATCCATACTCACGTTATAACTACCCACAGTTACAGTATTCCAACGTTTTTACTACAATTGGAGAGTACTACCAAAGTTTGGAAGGACAGAAAGACGGGACACAAGTATAGAGTCGCTCCCTCTACATTTTTACATAAGTATGGGTCTCTACCAATGACCAGCTTATTTGCAAAAGTAGATGACGTTCTAAACAACGCAGAGATGTTACTTCATGATTACAAAAAGAGGTACAGGTTTTACATTGCGTCCCCGTGCTCATTAGATAAGGGTATACGGAAGGCAGTTGCGAAATATAACTACATCGACCTTGTTGAAGAGTTTTCGTACTACCCCCATTTTTGTACAGAAGCATTCCCGGAATTTCCTTCAAGCCATGACCAATTTTGTCTTGAAAATAATTTCATTAGAGCAAATGAATCTCAAGCTGTAGATCTAAATATGTTACAAAGAATCTCATGCTTTTTAAAAAGGTTTTGTCTTAAGATTTATAGAGTTAAACTTAAATATGATTAAAATGTTATAATGTTATATGTTATTGTATTGTAGTCAATTTAAAAAATTCAGAAAGCAATATCAATTCACATTTCTATCTACGTCTAATGAAATTAATGGAAGTCGTGTACCGCCTAATTACGATTATTATTGATTAATTAATTATATATTATGCTCAATTTAATTTGTATCATCAAAGACATTTTAGATATATTCCATGTATATGCTGTCTTTATACCTAAATGTAAGATATTCAGGTATTTATTGCCCTAGGTAATCTTAACTGACTTAAATATTACTTTAAATTCGACTTGGCGTAAATGTCTATGGATTGTTTTAACTCTTACTACTCCTTGGTTACTGTAGTGAGGGAATAGAGAGTGCACCTGTGTTTGCGCACACACTTGTGCACTATAATATCTCCTGCGTAATTGGCTAATCTCCGTTGAGATTGGCCGCTGTGACCGAAATTCGGTCAGGAGAACATTATTACTGTTTTGTACTTTTAACCCAGTGCTGCTAATTCGCTGATGCGGCTAAATGTTCAGTTCATTCATATTTCCGCCAGGTAGGTCAAAAACCATGATGCCATGAGCAAACCCATCGAGATTTGTTTTTAAGCTATTTACATTTTTGTTGTTTAGGGTTGAATGACTGTTCTATATCCTATTTATGGGAGCACTTAGCCTTTTGTAGTACCTACTACAATCGTAATAATTCGAATGCATTGGTTGGTTGTTCTTCGTAATCTTTGAATCTCATTTACACAACCATTTAATTATAATCTCGGTTTAATTTTAATTTTATTATTTGCTCAAGTTATTACTAAAATAATTATTTTAATCACAGTTCATTGTGGTGTAAAGTAGTTATTTTTATGGACTTAAGGCAAAGAACGACATTATGTAGGTAACCATTTTTTTAACTAGATATTTTAATAATATATGTAGATTTTTAAACCAGTGTAATAATATTATTACTATATTAATTTATTAAATATTTTGTTTATTTTTCACATTTTATATGATACCTATTACATAAAAAGATAAAAATATTCAAATCAATGTAAAATATTTTTTTCAAGTTTATACATACATTTGTGTGAGTATACAGGGTGTATTATCTGTGGAGGTACCATTATTTCTGCACACAATATTATTTAAGATTAGAACACAACTTTTACTATAATAGGTACCTACTAAACATGGTCTCTATAAAAACTTGTACCACCACCTTGTCCACCTTGGACACGAGTTGTAGGGCACCGTTCATGTGACAGAATTTCAACATGATCTACTTAAGTCTTTTATTTCATCTATAAAGGCGACGCGGGCGCTGCGATTGATTCGCTTGATTGATCTGTGGCCGAAAAAAATCGCACTAGTGTGACCGCAGCTTTAGGCCCCTTTATATTTATTATGTACCTACCTACCTACTACAATTAGTTAACCTGAAATGTAAGTACAAGACACA
Source organism: Protodeltote pygarga (assembly GCA_936450705.2). NCBI lineage: Eukaryota > Metazoa > Arthropoda > Insecta > Lepidoptera > Noctuidae > Protodeltote > Protodeltote pygarga. Next base: position 2,719,061 of record OW388249.2, on the reverse strand, counting down.
CCGGTTAATACTATGTATTTGCAACCAAGACATTGTTGCGTTCCATCAATATTGTCAGTTGGAAGGCTTCTTCCAGCTGGTTTGCAATTTAATCACTAATGCACCTAAATAAGGTTCAATATTAATTCCAGGAATCATATTGCATTTTTATTTTACACTTGTTTGTTTAGTGTATAATGTAGGTAATTATAAAAAATATTACTGTTTAGTGTTTTGTGTCACGAATTCACGATGGATGTCGCATAGGTGCCTTGATAACATTGACCTCTGGCTGTATGTTTGATAACACGGAACAGAAAAAACTGTTTTTTCCTTAGAGTATTTATAAGGTTTTTTCTGTTCCTTGCTTGAATAACGTCGGTTGCGTAGGTAGTTGAATGTTTAGGGTGATCAATGGTTTCGGCATTTTAACACGGCGCTAGATGCTCGATCAATGCTAATTCGACGGCAAATCGGTTTAGTGGTTTAGGAGCACAATGATCAACGTTGGTAACCATGCTTATTAAAACCACCTGCAATCTAAATAATGTTATTCGATCGTCGATTCGTGGAACACAAATAATATGTATTAAAATTAGAGTGATATATATACCTAGGTATTATAACACCCTAACTTAACTCATCCGACAAAATTCTTCAAATGCACTTAGCATTTTTTTAAATTGACCAAAACATTTTGTGATTCTCATGTTTTATAATGTACCTACAAACGAACTGCTTATACTGCTATGTATAGGCTTTAGAATAATGTGTTTACAAATAAAGTAATTTTTGTTATAAATTGTGTAGTTTTTTTGTATCTTTTAAACTTCACATTGCATTAACTTTATGCAACATTGTGAAGTGACTGTTTTAGATAGGTATTTTATTTTTATTAATGACTTTTTTTTTATATTGACTTCGCATGAGCGATAATTCGTTCATGCTTAGTCAATAACTTAAATTTTTGTAGTAAGTTTTTGTAGATTTTTCCAATCGATTACGAGCAAGATTTGATCTCGCGCTCCGTCTACTGTACAGCAGTCAGCGGGCAGCTGCAGTGTTGCCACCTTAGCCCTTTTAGGGTTAGATTAGCCCCATTTAATTTTTTAAAGGTAAGTTTAGCTCCATGTTCGCCGTAGTATGCGTGATTCATTTTTTCTTCTTAATTGTAGCTTTCATATTAATAAAATTAAGCTATATAATATATACAATATATAAATAATATGCTGAAATAAAAACAGGAAATTATTGCATCTTAGTACTTATTGAAAAACTATTGCACCTAATGGCCTAAAAAAGGTCAAATGAAAGGACATTTGTAATTTAGAATAGCACCTTTTTGCGGCCAAATTGCAAAATTGTTTTTAGCTGTCCAATAATAGCTCCTTTTCAAAACACAAGGTGGCAACATTGAGCAGCTGTCAGGCAGACGTCAGTGTCCTCTGTCATAACAAACCATCTGAATATTAAACTTTAAGTTGGTACCTAATACCTTTTGTCGTCCGTCACGTCTTTTAATTGTTTTTATTTCTTATTTTATATTTTGTCACATTGCCTTCTTAAGTCACTCAAACAGATAATGCTTCATTCACTCTCAAATCTTAACCGGTCAACTTCACTCTTTTACTTTCTGCTCTTCCTTTACTCTATGTTTACTTCAACCTTGACATTGGCAGAATCATCGTGTAATTGCGATGGAGCCAGTTTACTAAAATTGGATTGGATTGGATCTGTGATAATGTGATTTATTTTGATGTTTTATCGGACTTGTGGGTTTCTTTAAATTAATATTTTAACCTTAAGTATACGGTTAAAATGAATCCTCCAAAAGAATGCGTGAAATCTACTCTTGAGATGTCGTTAAAAGTTATCCGTATGTACGACTGGCTCTTAGATTTATTCGTTTTGGTAAGTTCGAATGTTCACTTTCGAAAGTAGCTCTTTTCTTTTTTCAATGGTCGGAGTCGTTCTCAGACTCCCATAAGCCAGGGGGGTTATAGTTAGTTATTATTTATGTGATCCCTATAATTTTAAATATATTTGTATTTGTACCCTTAGGACTTTTTCATTGACAACCACTGGGAGAAACTACCGCACACATGGCGTGATACTTTCAAACATATGGATCCTCAACATTTAGGAAACATACTTTCAAAAAGACCCTCGAATCAGTTACTACCTCTATCATTCTTAGCATTAATAAAAACTATAGAAGCTCTGAGTTTACCGAGGGAAAATCATTATCAAAATAGAAATATAAATAAAAAGAATTCGAATGATTTGGACACTTGTAAATATCATCCAAATTTGAAGAATTTGTTTCTTAAACATGTGAAATTAAAGAAGAGACATGAGATAAGTCTAATGGCTGATGTAGTTATGGAGACAGCTCAGCAAAGTGGTTGTTATTCAGTGATAGACTTTGGCTCTGGCTTGGGACATTTGGTTAGGGTTCTGGCATATAGAGAAGACATGTATGCAGCAGGGATTGAGTGTCAGACTAAACTGACAGAAGAAGCTAGGTCTGTACCTTTGGTATGTATAAAATAATATTATTGCATGACACACACAATATAACTCTTTCAAGAATTATCTAAAACCAACAAATTGCTGTGTCTAGTGAAGGTAACTTTATATTATTTATTAAAACAAATTGAATATTTTTCAGAAAACTTGACTTAGAACTCGAACTGACAGCCAAAAAGCATCTCTCGACTGAAGCTTTTATGAAATTTCGTCGACCAATTCACTTCAATGTCACTCTGTCAAACCATCATCAATTACTGGACCTCCCTTTACCTAAGTCTATGACTCAATATGGATTAATTGGCCTCCATCCTTGTGGTGATTTGGGACCATTGTTGCTGAAGCATTTTGTTGAATCAGATCATATTAAGTTCCTATGTGTTGTTGGTTGTTGTTTCATGAAGTTGTCATGTGGTGAAGGTGGGATGTATCCCATGAGTAACTATGTGAAGGGTTTGGATAGTTGGCTATCATACCCAAGTCGAGAGATAGCCTGTCATGCAATTGAGGTCTACAGTGAGAGGCTTTGGAAAGGAAATTATGAAGATTTGAAGGTTAGTCTTTAGGTATTTATATAATTATGTATAAAAATCGAATTTAATAAACTATTGGCATGTAAAGGGGTTCGAAACTTTGTGGCATAGAGGCCATCACTATTTAGATTTTTTTCAAAGTGGAGGTGCAGGATGAGACTAGTATAAAAGGATAGCCCATCAGGTCAGCTTCCATACAAAAATGTTTTAACCCCTTTGTGAACCAATAATACACACTTAACATTGTGTCTATGAATCGAGATTCGATTTCTTAAATCATATTTACTTTTTCTCATTAAAAAAAAAAACAAATCTTATGTTTCAGATTCACGCCTACAGGGCGGCTCTAGAAAGGATATTGGTGGAACACGATCTGAAACTACGACACGCGCCCGTCAGAAGCATTAAGCATTCTGACACCATGACATTTGAAAAGTAATGCTATATAAATTTGACGAATAATGTAGCCAATATTTTTTTTAAAATTTTAATCGAAATCATCTTGAAAGAATTAAATAAGTATTTCTACAAAATTATTAGGGTTTGAACATGCTTTACTAGATAGTGATATGCATCGTAAATAATTTAATCAAAAATTAACCAGCTTAACGTGAAGCTCCTAGCTCCCCCCTTGCCCTACCCTCGATATGACCATGTCTATAATTATTATATGTTCATAAAGTTGATTATGGAATGACTACATCACTACTCGTAAAACTAACAGTATACAATAGAATATTTCAGTTGCGAAACCAAACTTTGTATATAAGTTTTATTTGTATGAGTGTATTTATCTAGCTTTATATATATAGCTATATAGCTTGGATTTTTTTAAATATAGATACTGCACGCTAGCCCTGGAGCGCCTTAACGTACCATTACCAACACGGCCGGAGACGTGGTCACGTGGTCACGCGGACCTGCAGCAGTGGCGCCGCGTGGTGGTCGTGTACACTCTGCGGCTTGCGCTGGCGCCCCTTGTGGAAACCGTGGTGTTGCTCGACAGAATGCTGTATGTTATGGAGCGAGGTGAGAAGAAAATTGGGGTTATTTCGTGAGGACCGTCAGATTTTAGTGGTGGTAAAGCCGCACCGCATCATCACGAATGGGCCGACTCAACATTCGATGATATCTGTGGATGGGACAGTACAGTCACAGACAAAATTATGAATACATGTCGGAATAAAAGAAAATGTCTTCTGAAGTATATAGCATGATGCAAATATTGGTAAATATCTACCGACACCAAAAATTGAATATTTAAATATTATAACGTATCCTATAAGATTTTTTCATGTTAACATGTTTTTGCTTGCGACTGTACCGTCCATTAGGCTCCATCCTATTTGGCTCTCCCTACTCACTACTGTTGATGCCAATCAACAGTGAGTGGATTGTTCAATATCAATATCTTGTCATTTATAGTCATTATGACAACTTCGTAAATTATTAGGTTAACTAGATGATTTTGTGCTTTTATTAAATTTATAAGTTCTAACATGATTAAGCTATGATTTTATAGATCACAAAGTATCGGCCAAAAAAATTTTATTTTCACATGTTGTGCATAAATAAACAAGAATAAAAAAAAAACTAGTGAGTGACGTAAAATAAAACAAACTTTGTCATAATTACATTTAATGGTGGAGACAAAAATACACTTATTTGACAATAGTTTACACATAATACAAGTTGTATGTACAGACATTTAATATTATAAACTATTATATTTCACTAAGCTGTCGCAAGTTAATTCTTATCTCATTGACTTAAGGTTTTAATTTGAATGATTCATTTGTCTTCTTGAAATACCACAGCTACTGAGATATCAGCGTCTAACAGCCGTTTCGATAAAATACCTCTAGAAAAAAGTAAGTAAATTGTCGGGGAATTACGTTAAACGTTAGAATGTAATTGAAATATAAAGGCTTATCGAATGGTTAACATATATATAATAATAATAATATTATTATTATTATATATATGTTATTGTAAAATTTGATGACACATTTGCCGACGTCTAGTGTATAAGCGATTCGCTTTCTGCGTTTCCGCTTGGTGTTGCGGGTTTGATTCCCGCACGGCAATTATTTTTGTGATTGACAAATATTTATTTCGGTCTGGGTGATTGATGATTGCGCATTTTAAAATTATATCTTACAGCTTGGCAAAAAAGAGTGCTAAGTTGAAACTAACGATAAAAAAAAATGATTCTTAGTCATCAAATCATTTTAAAGTGATTTTCATTTGATTTTATTTCACGACATAAAAGACGTAGTAAATAGAAGTATAAAAGTAACAAGCATCTTGTTGCTGAGTCGTGACTCGTGGTTTATGCTATAGTACGCTAGAGGCGCCCTCAATTTTTCCATACTAGTTTTCAAAGATGAACCGTTCGTTAATCGGCAGTTAAACCTGCCGGCCGATTATTCTTATTCGATATCACTGCTTTTTTTTGTCAAACTGTAACTCACGATTCAGGAAAAAATCCTAGTGAATTTTTCATCAATAGATGGAAATTACCAATAGGTAAGTTTTCGAACCCGGCTGTAAATCGAACTTAAGATTAGATAGGACTAGATTAATTCTTTGGCACTTTATTACTAGAAATATTTGACTAGGTATTTTGTACAAGAGAATGAGACTATTCGCATGCGTATTTCGATTTGATTTTAATTGCTTGATTGGTTAATAAGTAATTAAAACAGACTGCAATAATTCTGTGATGGATGATATAATCCTAATTTAATAAATGCAAAAGTAACTCTGTATATCTGTTACGTTAACACGATTATACCACTGGACCGATTTTTCTGAAATTTGGTATAGGGATGGGACTTTGGATAAGGACATAGTTATTTTTTATTCCGGTAATCCTATAAGAAGGGGAATTGCGGGTAAAACCGCGAGGTACAGCTAGTCCTACCATGAACCGATATATTGTCCTAGAGTTTCTCATCCACTTTAATTTGTAGTCAGAGGTTAATTTGTAGGTACCTGCACTATATGTTTTTCTTTATTTCAGGCATATCGTGCGTGATAAGACCGGTGTTTGACCCAAAGCTATCGCCTAGAAATCATGTTATCATAGCTAAGAGGTAATTATATAGGTACTTATTTAATTTGTACAAAATAAATTATTATGGGAATATGATATTTTTTATTCTACAACATAGTGAACATTACACATAAATATAATTGAATTTTAGTTTGTTATTGGTAGTTAGGGGTGAGTTTCATGTAACGGTTAGGCCATTTTTATATTATAATGTATTTGGAGATCACAGGGCTTACCATATAAACATATTTACCTTATTAACATACAATACCTACTAAACAAAGAGCAATATACACACATTACATAAAAAATGAATAAAAGCATTGCCCGGGCAATTTGAATAGTACAAAAAAGTAATGTCGAAATTGCCCGATCAATATTCTTAAAACAAGACTAACGAAAATATAACTTACATTTACGTTAGGGCTGTATTGTCAATCGTCGGTTAACCTTAAAAGTTATAGTCCTATTCAAAGTTTGGATTTTATACACACGAAATGCACTCAATCCTCCGAGAGTTAACCGACGGTTAAAAAACAGCCCTTATTTAATTTACTTACACAATTCCTAACCACAAATATTCACGCGAAGCTCGTTAAATAGACTAGTGATAATTGTACGACTGTGCTTATAAATACATAAGTATGTGTGTCAATTCTGCAATTTATAATTGCTCAGAATTTTGATTATTTTTTTCTTTAAGAAATAGGTATGTTGATTGTTGAGGAACTGCTTGAAATTATAATTATGTCTGAAAAAGTATGTAGTGTTTGTGGTACGTCTGAAACTTAAGATATTTGGGAGGTGTTGCCATCTACGGCAAATAATGGGGTTGCTAATTCGAAGTTTTATAAAAGAAACTTGACACTAAATAACAATAAAAATATATAAATTGCCTGAATACATAATAATATGAATATACAAACAAATTAAAGAACACCTATACTATTTGAGAACGCAAAACATATTATTATTTATATTGATAATTATTTTATAATTATGAGTAAAGATAGATAGAAATATAGGATAGATGTTTAAAAGTTGTGTTTCACTAATAAGACGAAAACCAATTCCAAGATTCGATTCGCAAAAAGGAAGCACAGAGGAAGGATAGTTAGTTGTTTTTCGTGACATTACAAAATTGCCATATCCAATTAATTAAGCATTTCAGACGTCAACAAACGTTTGGCCCAATCGTTGGCCTTACATGTGGCATTCGCACTGTGATCATGCGTTAGCTGGTGGCGTATGGGGCAACATTGGCGCCGGTTCCTCATCGGAGTCGTCTGAATGTACGCGGGTGAAGCGCCGACGTTCTAGCAGTCGACGTAACTTGAACTCTCCTTGACCGTACTCCCAACGACGTCGGGTAACTCCTTTACGACCTAGACAAGTGTTAGTATGGGCTTATGTTAAAAGAGAAGTTCTCGGTTAGATTAGGTTAGTTGATAAACGTTTTCTGCATGATTAAAGTTGTTTTGTATACCAAACCCAGGTTTTGTCTTAGGGGAGGCAAATCAGAAACATAATAACCGGCTAATTGTTACGACTGGCTATTGGTCTAATTTTAATAGCTCATTAAAAAATAAAATAAAGAACTATTACCTACGTTATTTGTGCAATTTGCAGAAATTATAGGTACCACATGTTCCAAACTAGCTGATAGCAAAAATAAAACTGGGTTACGTAAAAAGGAGAGAGCTGATAAATTTCTAAAAAGGTCGTATGTGAGATTTTTTTATAAGAAAAAATCTTGACTAAATTTGTAGTTCTCAACGCCACTACGGTGCCCATATCATAGATTTAGCATATACTTACCGAACCGTATTTGTTTTATAATCTAATATCACAGACAAGTCTATAAATGTAAAAAAGTACAAAAATAAGGTGATGCTGTCGCTACAGTACACCAGTGAGCGAAAGTGAATGCGAAATGCTAAATACGAATGCGAACTAAAAGGTGTGGCATGCATTGGTGCGCCAAATAAAAATACAAAAAGCTGCTTCCAATAAATATATTTAACAATCCAACAATATGTTTGCACATCACAATTAAATATTCACAATCACGATATTTGCAAGCGCAAAAAAATAATCAAGTGTAAAATATATAAACAGTGAGATAAATAATAACCCTTAGGGCCTGTTTCACAGTCTACAGATAGGCATTAACTTCTAGGTAAATTCAAAAATAGAACAGAATTTGTATGACATTTTCTGTCAGGTGATAACAGGAACTTAAAAGTAAGCGGTAAAACAGGGCCTTACAGTATTGTCATGTCATATAAAATGGTGCGAATTGATACTTGAAAAAATAGAATAATTTTTTTTTTTTGAATTTGGTAAATGTTCCAAGGGGACCTCCGTCCATTTTTTTTTGACTCAAAAATAAATGAATATATAGAACTTGTTTGTGGAGATCAACCCAAAGAGGAATATTTACCGAAATTAACATTAATTAAAAGTGCAATTTAAATAACTAACTTCGGAATTAAATTACCTTTTTGATTTCAAAGAAATTTAAAAAGGGCGGTGAAAAGATTTACAGGCTAAGAATGGATGTGATAATGATTTCATAAAATTTGCTAACATTACTTGAGATGTAGAAATTCATAGCTTATTGGGAACACTTCCAAGTTTAAGAAAACTTTTACAATCACAACTACTTTATAATCTCATAAAGATGGCAAGCTTAAAACTAATAAGTACAAGCCATTATGTTTAAAAATAAATTAGAATTGCTATTGTATTTGAACTATAAACAAAAATAAAATAAGAACATCAAACAAGATCATATATTGTGATTGAGAGATCAATACTCACTCAAAAAATATTAATATAATCCTAAAATATTAATTGATTAGATCTCTATAGGAGATTTCTCAGTCGTTTATTAAATAAGTTCCCATTAATAATTCAGTTAATTAAAAACAATTAGATTCAGGCTTGTAAAGATAAATAGAACAACTAATGATAGGACTAAGGAATGATTTTTATTATTCCTAAATTTCTACTTAAATAAAATGCTTTAAAATTGGCGCCAACTAGATTCTAGTCCTAATTATTTATATATTAAATCACATAACAAAACTTAAAAACTAATAACAAAAATTGGATGATAGAAACAAGTGTACTAAAATATATTATGCATAGTTCTCTAATAGCTTTAGTGTTTTACTTAATATATTAAAAAGTCAAAATTATGTGTATATATTTGTGATGTAGTGTTGTGAGAAGAGTCATTTAATGTTAATTGTAGATTAAATTCTACACAGTGTTTTACTGTAAGTAATACTTTTTCAAAAACATTTACAATGGCATGTCAATTGTACAATTAAAATAATAGCTGCTAGTATTCTTAACTTATTGAGATAGGTATTAAATATATTTATGTATACCTTGTGTATCAGATCATCTGGACGTGTATTTGTTTTAAACATTACGTTTGAATAAGAATCTACATGTTAGCTAACGCGCTAATGTCGGGATGTATGTTGTGGTGTATAAGGTTCAGGGCACGAGCGGCATGGCCTCTCGTATCTTACCGGTGTTCCGGGCGCGTAGCAGCGCCAGCGCCGCCAGCGCCAGCAGCGCGGCCGCCGCGGCGCCCCCCGCGCCTCCTAGCGCGCCGCTCCACCACTCCCACGCGCTGCCGCCGCCCACGCGCCCCACCAGCTCTGTACATACGTACACACCGACCTCAACACTCAGGAAACTCAATGTTTCAATGTTCAGATTCGAAACGAGTACTGATTGACATACCTTCTTAAAAACATCGCTAAGACAAGAAATGTATAAAGTTTAATTTAAATAAAAACATGTTTTAAATTGATATGTAAAATAATTAATAATAGTGTAATTGATATACTTATTTAAAAAAATATATATTTTATCTTGACTTTCAAACTAAGTAAAAAATATATGAAAATGTAGACCTAACATTTTGTCATAACACAAAATGCGACAAAATACACAAAAATATGGTCTCAGCATATTACGTACAGTAAACAAACAGAAGCCCAATACTGAATATAATAAAAAATCATTTAAAAAAATTCAAAGAAATCCAAGCAGATCACAATCGTCTAAGCAACTGTTTGTCTATTTTATCAGACTATTACTCACTAGCATTTGAATAACGTGTAAAATGCTGACCAAAGGTTTATTCAAATAACTACAGCGCCATGAGAGCCGAATAAAGAGGGACTCTTGCCATTCTCTGACTAGTATTATGAGTATAGTTTTGTCTTAGCCACATTTTGAAACTTTATTTGTTTATTGTACGTCAATGCAAATATTTATGCACACCTACTAAAACAAAAGACAACATACATAACTTATAATAACCATAATATAGTCTTAAACTTTCGCAAACGTCTAACACAATGAAACAACTCTTAGCGGATAACTCGCGTAAAAAAAACCTGACGTTTCGAGTGCTTTGCAGCTTTCGTGGTCGCAGGCAGACAAAGCACTCGAAACGTCAGGTTTTTTTTGAAAAATAAACATTTACGCGAGTTATCCGTTAAAAGTTGTTTCATTATCATAATAACCATTTTCAATAGGGAAGATGCAGATGTAATATTTATGGAATTTGTATGATTAAAACGTTAAAAAAATATAAAAGAAAGGCCACTGCAACGTTTTTATTTTACATATTGTTGTTTTTTTACAATAATTACGTTTTAAAAATGACTTGAAACAATACATATTTTAAAACACGAATTAGCGTTTTGTGACGTCACACTTGTTTTGACAACTTATTTGAGGTTATGGTTGTAAAGGTGAATATTATTTTATGGGAATATTAATTGCGTTTTTTTAATAAAAATGGGAGTTGGGTTTATCAAAGCAGTCTCCTACCTAGAGTTAGTATTAACATAACATCATTAGTTTTTCTCTAGTTTAAACATTTTGAATAAAATAATTAGTTAGGTATGTTTAGTTCCAGGCCTTTGTAGTAATAAATATTGTTTATATTATTTTAATCAGCATTTTAGATTAAAATTGAAGAAGCTGGATTTCTTCGTAATGCCGAGTACCCTTTTTTGGTGCAACACCTGACGGCTGAAAATTACACAGTAGAGGTGAAATATCCTTAACAGAAGCTACCTACCATACTTTCCTATGTGAAAGACAATAAAATAACACCAAAATATTGGGCACAAGTACAACTTCAAATGTTTTTCAGCATAAGGAAAATATCACTTTTCTGTATAGCACACACAAACTTTGAAAAATTAAAAGAAGTATATTTGTATATACGATAAAAGCATTTTATCTGTTATGAATACTGCATAGAAATTCTGGATAGATGCTGTATTTCCAAAATTAAAATGTAATAACTATATAATATTTAAGTTATTCTTTTTTGTAAATTTATAAAATAAAATTCTATGCTTTGTAAATACTATTTTTTATTCGATTTAAATAAATATGCAAAAGTATGAAAGCCAACGGCGAACCAGTAAAAGACAAGAGTGACGTCATCAGCACCATAAGTCCGTTTTCCCGCGAACTGTCAAACTGTCAATTTAAAACAGCATTTTTTCGGATAAATTGCAATGTTTTAATTTTTTAAATATATTTGTGGTCTATTCTACATGGAATTCTTTAAAATGAAAACAAAAATAAAAATAGTGCATCTTCCCTATTGAAGCAACAAAAAACAACAACAGACACAAACCTACTCACCAACAGTAGCAGTGGGCTTCACATGCGACGTGGAGTTCAGAACGCTCTTCAGCACCAGGCTTTCGTTCCTTAGCGTATCATCTACAAACTTCAAGACCCTGTAGGGATCAAGTTCTGCCACATAGACTTTAGAGCCGTCAGGTGAGACCACGATATCATGAGGGTTGTGCAACCCTTCATCAGTGGCGAAGGTTTGAATCAGACGGCCTGATGTGAAGTCGATGACGTACCCCCGGACCGGGACCGTGCCTGGACCGTTTACGATGTAGAGACGACCACCTGTGGAATTGTTCTTATTAAGGCTACGTTAGCAAATCTATTTTTTTTACTAAGTAGGGGCAATTTAATCTCATTGCAAGTCATAATCCCATGTAATAGGAGAAGACCATGCCGGTTTAATTCTAAATGGTAATGATAATATTTTAGTCAAAATTTAATCATATAAAATAAAAGTTAGGTAAAGATAATAAAAAGATTTAATATTTATATTCAACCTGGTATTCAAATTTAGCAACTAACAATGGTTTAAAGTTCAAAAGCTGTTTCTGATATCACAGCACATTTGTATCTTCATTGTAATGTTGATTAGTATGACGAGCGTCCTGGCCGAAAAGTTTTTCACGTACGAAATACGCGTGAATATCATGAACGTAAAGTTGTATAGGTACAAAAAAGTACATACCATGTATAGGAGTATAAGCGACGCTGAATAGCCTGGGTCCGACCAGCCAGCTGCTGTAACTCTCCTCATAGGTGCCATTATCATGTCTGAAGCACGCCACTCTGCCTCGCTCCCTGTCCGCTACGCAAATTAACCCGCGGTCTTCGGCCAATGTGAGCGCGTGTGGCACGTTGAATACGAAGTGATCGTTACCGTGACCTTCGAAAAATAAAATGTTACTTAAACTAATGGAAAGAGACAAAAGATGAATAGATTGTGAGCAGCGTGACGGAAAGAGCGAGTAATGAATTGTCGGTAAACAGAGATGAATGGAGGATTATATCATCAAAGTATCATCTTCGAATGCCAATTAAATACTTAGCCAGTTTACTGCCGCATCTAATCGTCAATATGTCGTAAAAAACATGAATGAAAAGTCAGAGGTTTATTGATTGAATTCTAACGAATAAATCGTACCTAATCGGTGATAATCGTGCGAGTCTTACGAGAATTTGGCTTAAGCACTAGCGTGCACCGTGACGATTTTATGTAAGACATCACGATGATTTTCTTTAAGGCCGAGTGTTTTGACCAACTAACTATACGTATATAAAATACTGAAGCAAGCCATCTATTGGTTTGAGAGTTAAGAAAATGAGCTGCCTGCCTGTTTTCCTAGTATCATGAGGATCATTAAGATTGGAGTCAAAAAAGTTTTTATAGCGTTGCGGGCAAATGTTCTAATCGTCTATTGTCTATGGAACCGCTTACTATCAGACGGGGCCGTAGGTATACGTAATTGCTATCATTCCCTTTTAAACGCGACCCTAGTTAGTATTATAAGTATAAAGCAAATATTTAAGCATAAAGGCACTTACTGGTCCCCCACTGTAGTATGATGTTACCATCAGCAGAAAACTTGATTATCCTGTGGTTGCAATAACCATCTGCTACGAAGAAGTCACCATTGGACAACACAGCCACTGCACTTGGTTTGCAGAAGTGCATGTCATCATTACCGGGGAGAAATCTGTGTACAAAAATAGTAAATTATTAATAAATAATTTTTTGCGAAACAATTATATTTCATTTAATTTTTTTAGCTTGCCCTGTTCATTATTTGGTTCAAATTTAGTCATTGAAATTTTGCCCCCTTCCTGTTGACAGTTTGATCTGATATTTGGTACATAACTTTAGTTCTGATGACATAACCGTTTTACGTATCGTAAAACGTAAAAAAAAATGTTTGTCATATTATTTTTTTGCGCGAGCGTGAGGCGCTAGCTACTGATTAATTAGATTAATGCTCAATCCTTCTCTGTGTGAGAAGAGGCCTTTGCCCTAGAGGGTTGCCATAGCTAAAGATTAGAAGGAATTGTTACAGATATAATTATTTCCATCACTTTCTGAAGATAGTATTCAAGGAAGAATATTGCTACATTTAGACAGAACATAACATCCACACATATTTTTGTTTTCATAAGTTGTAATAACAAATACATATTATGATATCATTTACAATACAAACACATGTTCTCATTGTTACTATTTTTATTTGTCATTAATGATACAAAGCATGCATAGTAAAATTAAATAAACAATATAAAAAGATGTGTAAGAGGATTAGGTTAGATGGTAAAGAAAAACCTATTTTAATTTTGTATACATTTGCACTAATATGAGCACCGGAGCGCCATCTATAAAGGTAGATGTCGCTCGTGTATATCACCGTAAAGACGGTGATGAAGAAGTCGTAGTCGCCGTGACCAAAATCGTTCGGGAGGTATCGGCATTAAGTCCGCCTTATGTACCTGCTTTGTACATGAAGTATAATAAATAAATTATCATAATTATTTATTATGAGGAGGAGGACATTTTATTGTTTGAGTGCAGTTGTATGCTTATCTTTGGAACTACTAAACTAAATAAAAAAAACACTAACAGAAAGCTGTACTAACCTTGAGAAGTAAAGGATACTTTAAATCCAAAATAATGCGAATAATGCCGCAGGTACAAGCCAGTAATATTACAAAGAGGACAGGTCCTATATAAGAACCTTTAGGCATCCCAAAATATTATCACTACATAGTGTTTTAAATGAGTTGGTTATGGTAAACATTCTCATCATAATTATGATAGATAATATAACATAAGTCCATTCTTCTGCAATTTAAAATGTATTTCTTTATAAAAATGTCTGAAAATTATTTTGTATGATCCACTCTGTCAAAGGCCTTATTGGGATCATAATTACTATTATTTAACAAGTTCTATGTAACTATGTTACTGTCAGCCCAACCATATCATTCCACTGCTGGACAAAGGCCCCTCTGATTCCCACGTCTTTCGATCCAGAGCGTGTGGACCAGTCGCTAATGATTCTGTCCAATTTGTCCCGCCAATTAGGTATAACTATGTGCATTTATAAAATATTAACATGAACACTTGGGCTTCAAAGAGTTTTCCAGATGCACATTGCACTTAGAGAAACTCTAATTGTTAAAAAATATTTATGTAATTAACTTACTTTTCCCCTAAAACTAATGCTGGTTTCTGCTTCTGCTCAGGGGTGAATTTGAAGACCTGGTGCATAGCCACATCAGTCACCCACACATTGCCCTCATGGTCTACTGTTATGCCATGTGGAATGAAGAACCTAAAAGAAACGATTTTACAAATATTAGTTGATCCTCTCACTCTTTTAAATCTGGTTTTTTGTTCTAAATGTGTACGTATTGTTATTAATTCTAATTTATAATATTCCCAAGGTTTGCAATTACCGGCATGACAAATAGAAGGTTGTAAAAGTCAAAACAAAGGTTTTTTAAAAGCAATTTTAACTAAATGTAGTTCTTTATATTTTTACAATACAAATACATATGTCATGAACCAAGATTACTTATATAAAGCTTTGAGCAATAAAACATGGAGTATGTGTAGGTATTCAATACTTACAAATTCTGTCCCCACATATCATCCACCTCTCCTGTATCATTGAGTACCAGAACTGTTGGGTCAGGGATAGCATGTGTCCCAATGCCCTGATAAATGTTTCTGTCATTAAACGTACTGGCGTCCCACACATTGCCAGCTCGGTGGAGAACTAGCACTTTACCAGAGTTATCAATCGCTACTCCGGACACTTGACCTAGTTTAATTGATGGGTCTGGCCAATCACTCACCCATTGCGGAGCTAGAAAAAAAATTTAAATCAAATTGTTGGAAAGGGAGTAAGTAGTAACTATAGCCTGGAAAATTCCCATATGTGATACTTTTCCTGTTGTAAACATAGGTATTATGTTTACAAGAGGAAAAGTATTAGATAAAGTATTAATGTTTATATTATAAGAAAATATGTTTTTTTTTAATGAAGATTGCTAATAAAATTAAATTTCAGCTCACAAATTGATTTCTATACCTACCAAGTTAGATTTTTGTTTAGACTTTACAACTTATAACATTAAAAAAAGAATTCATTAGATACACAGCTTACAAAATATTATCAATAACAAAAGTTTTATAAAAAGCAATTTTAATCAAAAAGAATAAAAAATGTTTTTTTGTGAATCTTTGTTAGTATCAATTTTTTCAGTAGGTACACTTTTTATTTACTTAAGAAATTAATATTACAAACACCAGTTATGTTAATTAGTCATTTGTTTAGCTGATTATGCCTGTATGTTTATTTAAATAAGTCTGTAAGATAGAGCATTTACCGTGTTCCAAATTAGATAGTGCAGTTTTTATTTTCTCGAATCTCGCTTCTCTGTCGAAGTAGCCTGTAGGATAATATCCTTCGTCTCCATACTGGACAAGATAAAAATATATTTTTTTAGTTCCTTTCCAATTGTAACTCAATGAAAACATTTTTATATAAAAATATTGCCGATAACTTACCATTCGTCCACAAACCGAATGTATGACGCTAATTAAAACAATTAACTCAAAATATGGTTTAATATTAAACGTAAATAAATTCATATTTTGATTTTGTAGGTACTGAATGACCGTTTTCACGTTTTGTTGTGCTATTGATCAAAATGATTTTAATCAAATCAACAAGTACGAAGCTTATCAATTACCACGAATGACGTTAGGTATTGTTTGATGTTGATGACGTATGCCGGGTTAATTCCCTGGTCCCCCCCTCTAACTTTGGTCCTCTCTACTCGCTAGTGATGTGCCGTCAATCTTGTTATCTAGCACGTGGTATGTTTGGCGAAAAGTCTGCAAAAATTGAGGGCGCCACTACTGCACTTCCCATAATACAATTTAAAATTACAAGTTTTCTGGCCCTATTTCTATGACGAATTTTTGTCATCAAATATAACCAAATGATTTTTTTCATAATTATTATTACATTCAGTCACATGAAACTCTTGTTTGATTAGTGTTAAATTACAAACTATAAAATTCTGTGTTCGATTAGTTCGAAGTCGGACTGAGGTTGTAAGTAACCTAAATGTCTGAAAATTCCAAGAAAACTTGTTTGTCTTGTGTGTGGCAAAATGTGGGTAGATAGAAATGTGCAGGTTGTTTCATAGAAGTAATATGCAGTTTCGTCCACTGTGTATGGATTAGTCCATTATACAAGCAGTGGACTTCATCAAGGGAAGGGTAAAAGTAAACAAAGTAATGCTTTACACTAAGAAGTTTAATAATTCACACGCACTATATATATAGTGCCATTACACCAAACCGGCAAGTAAAGACGAACATAAAATAGATCCCGTGGGATCAAACGTAGTACATGCCAGCTCGTCTCGTGCCGTGCGCGCCTCTGATTGGCGCCAACATAAAATATTATCTCCTAATTATATTTTATACATTAGCCAAGAACAACTGCGCTTGCTCTTGGGTTTTCCTCATCTTCTTTAAAGTTTTGGAAGTCATATTTTCTTTTCGGAACAATGACGCGATGAAAGAGTGCAGTTTCCTCACCAGGTCGACTTTGGTCTTCTTGAGCGCTGGGCCGGCGGGGCGAGCGCTCAACAGTCGCTTGTGGTAGAACGCCAGCTTCTGCATCAACATAGGGTGGCTGCTTTGAACCTTCTCGTCTACCTTGTCAATCTTCTCTTTGTTGCCATTTTGTATTTGTTGTGTTGGAATGCTGTTTACTTTCTTCAATCTGTTCAGCTTAGGATGCTTGAAAGCTTTCTTTTTCTTCTTCAACATAGAAGCCTGTCTCGAAATGTGATACATTTTCAGTAAATCTAAATAGTCATTTCTGGGGAGCGCGGTAAATATACTGGCGTAATGCTGACCGATTTCTTTACGAAGTTCGGTCGGTATGGTCTTCTGCCTCGAATTCATGAGTTTCTCTTGGAAAGAGTACAGTTCACTCAAATGTGTGGAACCGTCGGCAAGGCCAGCTTGTCCGATTAGTACCATGTTGAGCTTCTTGAGCATTTGGTTTATGTGTCCTCTGTTGTTGGTCAACTGCTTAGGGTTGACCACTCTCTGTTTCAGAAGTTGCTGATGACGACTCTGGAAGTACATCAACTCCTTGTATATTGCGCCGGGGTCTCCTATATCGTTTTTCAAAGAATTCAATGCTTTATTGAGTTGACGAATAAGATTGTTCCTATTCTTAGGTATAACACTCCAGTCATGGTCGTTTTTACTTTCCTGTTGTGTGACACCCTCATTACTTGGTTTGACATTTTCATTAGCCACTATAGGCTTGACCCAGTCCCTAAGTTCTGTTTGGAAACATTCTTGGTTTCCAAGTTTGCCTTTAATGCTCAAAAACGAACTTATTTCTGCATTTTCTACTTCCAAACTGTGCTTCGCGGTGGTTTCATTCAGCCATGCCTTGCCTTCTTCAGTTTTAAGTTTATCAATAATATCATTGGTGATATAAATTCTCGCGGAAGTGACGACATCGCTAGTATCAGACACTTCGTTATCTTGAATGATGTTACCTTTCTTGTCATGGTTTGCTGAGCTAAGTGGTATGTAGTTTGGTGCTTTTTCAATACCACTCTGACTTTTGTTATCATTAGCATTTTTGTTAGTATCCTTTTTATTATTTTCCTCTGCGTCTTTGCTAATAGAAGTTTTTCTTTGTGGTGTGACAGGACTTTTGGTATTGCGTCGTTCTTCCTCACTGACGGATAAGTTTCTTTTCTTATTGACGTGTGTTTCATGGGTGGTGGGGGACTTCGAATGTCGTTTGTTGCGTTCCTGGCGAAGAAGGTTAGCTGAGGAGACATGTTCTGAGATCTTGTTTTGTTTCTTGGGGGTGATGTCGGGGGTGGAGGTGTGTATGGGTCGGTAGAGGCAGACGTAGGGGGTGTTGATAGGCAGGCCGGAGAAGGGCAGCGTGACGCGGCAGGTGTGGACAAGGTGCCCGCGTCGAGTACAGCCGCTGCAGTATAGTTGGTAATGCTTCTTGCTTTGGCTGCATCGCTCCAGGGGTGCGTTGATTTCAATCTGTTGGAGAATATTATTTTTTTTATTTGATTCTACAATGATTGTTCACATTTACAATCTTAAGTCTAGAAAAAATACCGCTATTACTTCTAGGTAAACTCCACATAAACAAATTAATAGTTGAAGTTAAGAATAAGTAAATTAAATGAATTCAGATGTACTGTAGAGACAACCTATTTGGTGGCTAACTCCTTGGAAGCTGGCCACTTGAGGTGACAGCCTCTTTAAGATTTATGAATATACTTAAATAAAAGAGGAGAACGAGATGATCTGACAATCAAGACGGATTATAAAAAAGATGTTTATAAAGTGATAATATGAAAATATAATTTATTTATTCATGCTTGACAGTGTTTTTTATTTAAATAGGCGCTCGGGAGTTGCCGAGTGTGCTATAGTACCATGAGGAAGAGTTTAGTTTGGTTTTCTAGTAAATGTCACTTTCGTATTATGTTTTAGTGTTTCCCATATAACAATCGACCCATATAACCGATGCGTTTGACGTAAACTTGATTAAAGCGATGGTGGTAGTCATCGGAATAATTTTGTGGAACTCGCACTAGGCACTCTGAAATTATGTGGGTACTTACGGTGTTATGGTATCGTCGCCAGAGGTCGGGACAGTGGCTGGCGGGATGGCCGTTCTGTCCGCACTCGGAGCACGTGAGCGCGCCCCAGTTGCAACAGTTACGACACATTGACGAGTACATTTGGTTCGGTGAGCCACACTGAAATTAAAAGACAGCAAATTAAATATCGTAAAATGCTAGCACGTTGACGTGGGTTCGCACCAGGCACGTGCTAATGTGATTTTTTCAATGTCAAATGTACTTTCTTAGCTAACCTAAGACATCACAAACTAACGGTGAAGGAAAACATCGTGAGGAAATGATGGACCTAGTCTGAAATCACCAACACCCAGTGAGCTACTTACGTGGTGATTATTTGTTCGATCCGTTCTGTAGTGCAGTGGGTCATTAAATGAAATAATGTGATTAAGGTATAGTTGGAAGTTATAAGATTTAGGTAATTCTTTTGACTTCATTTTGTTTGGAAGTGGTAACATGAATAACATTTGGTTTGATTTTTAAAATTAATAGCTAATGCTTGGCAATGATGATAGCTGATTTCCCCCCCCCACAAATATTTTCCGCACCACAAAAAGTTCGGAATCTTCAGATACGTACATTGACGCAGATTTTCCTAGGACATCTAGGTTCGAAGTGTCCTGTAGAGCCGCACATGTAGCAGATAGGCGGCTTCAGACGACACGTGTCGTCGCGGTGGCCTGCACGGTTGCAGTAGTTGCATCTGCAATGACAATACACAATTATACATATACAAATACAGTATAATTGTATTATCTGTTTATATCTTAATATATTTAAAAACGTCAGGATTTTTCAAGCAATTATAACTCGAGAATGGCTAGTCCGATTTTCATGGTTTTTGATTTGTTGTATTAGTCTTCGTCCCGAATAGCAGAATAAATATTAAATACAATTAGGGTAGAGTAGATTAAGGCGCTGTGCACAGTCAAGTTTGGTATTACAAAGGGGGTGAAGCAGGATGAAGTGGGAACGAGCCGCCCCGCCCATGGGTCCCGCCCCTTCCGTCTATTGCAAGCTTGAAGCAAAATAATAGATTGCGAGGCATCGCGCAAAACTCGCCATTGCGTAACATCCATTATAAATAAAAGCGTAATTTCGTCAGTAATATCACAAGTGCATTTGACCTATCGTGGCAATGACCCGCTTAAAATGAGCGTGCCCGCGGCAACCTCTAGGTTCGAACCCTATCAGACATCGTATATTTTTGAATTTTTATAATACGCAATATAATAATTAGTAATTACCTACATATCTTCTTTTTGTTATTTTTTAAAATATTTATGTTCATAATTTTGTTTTCTTATTTTTAAAATAATGAAACAATAATTGTTATTTTCTAGAAAAGATTACATCAAAAATGTGCAAAATTGAAAAAAAAACTGTAAAATTTTAAAAATAATTATTTATGTACATATATTATATTTATATCAAACAAAAAAATAGACAAAAAGTAAAAAAACAATTTATTTAAAAAAGAAATCTTTTTACTCCAAAGAAAAACCATTAAAATTGCATTATAATTGTTTAAAAAATAAGAAAATCAACAAAAATAAATAAAAAAAAGTAAAATAACAAATAAGAAAATCAGCAAAAAGTAATGCTCGATGCAGGATCGAACTCTACTCATACACTATAGTGGTTGACTACATCAACATTCTAGTCCGCTAAACCATTTAGACAGTAATGGTAGTGACCAAATTACATTTCTCCTTGATGGTCAGAAGCTTGAATAAGGTAGATGTCTGATTTAGATGTCAGACATCGTACATTTTTGTATTTTTATAATACACAATATAATAATAAGTTGGTACTTACACCTACATATTTTCTTTTTGTTATTTTTTAAAATATTTATGTTAATATTTTTTTTTTCTTATTTTTAAAATAATGAAACAATAATTGTTATTTTCTAGAAAAGATTATATCAAAATTGTGCAAAATTAAAAAAAATGTAAAATTGTATAAACAATCATTTTATGTACCTATATTATATTTATCAAACTAAAAATAGACAAAAAGTAAAAAACTATTTATTTAAAAAAAAACTTTTTAGGTACTCTAAAGAAAAGCCATTAAAATTGCATTATAATTGTTTAAAAATAAGAAAATCAACAAAAATAAATACTGAACATTTATTTCAGACAAGAAAATAGAAAAAAAAAGTAAAATAATAATTAATAACAATTATTTCAAATAAGATAATCAACAAAAAGTATCACTCGATGCGGGGATGGAACTCCCAACCGGTCGCTCTCGTAGGTCACATGTGCAACGTTCAAGACCACTAAACCAATTGGACGGTATTGGTGGTGACGAAATTACATTTCCCAATATACAGCTTTCAACAACAAACAAGATACGTAAATAATTTCTGAGCGGGGGCGGAACAAAATGACATAGGTCCATCTAGCAGCGCGCCTCAGCGGTCACTGTCGCTCCGCGTAGAAATGAAAGAGAAGGGATAATGGCGTGACGTTTGGTTCGACTCGTCCGAATTATTTATCAGTAAATATATTAATTCCTATTAATATCTTATTTCAATCGATAAATACAAGTGAGGGCTCCCTTTATTATTATTTATTACGTAACTGTTATAAATTTCATCAAGATTGGTTTATAAATAATAGAGATAAAATTGCAGGAATGTTAATTTTAATGGTTGTTTTATGATTTTTTTTTATCGAAAAAAAATACCAAAAACGTGTTTTGAAGCCGTGAGTTCTCTCATAAATATGATCGAGAATAACATATATTTTTTTTGCTACTCTAAAATGTATACATTAGGCTAAAAAACTGTTTAATTAAGCCTATTTTGACTGTGCACAGCGCCTTAAGTAGTAATTAGAGTAGGGGTAGATTAGGGCGGGGTAGTGTAGGGAAGGGTAGAGTTGAATAGGCGTAGGGGTAGGAAAGTCACGCGTACAAAGTCGTCGGGCAGCTAGTATATAAATAAAAATGAATGGCTAAACGTGTTGCTAAGCACAAAAGTCGGGAACGTCTGAACCGTTTTAATGATTTTTTTTGTGTGTTTAACTGGATCCCTGGATGATTTATATCAACAATTCAGTCAGGTAGGTGGTGTTGTGATCAGGTTAAATTAGAACCACGGGCCCAAGTGTGAAAAAGATATTATAGAATATAGGTTAAGTAATATAGGATTATTATTTTGTTTAAATGAACCACAAATTGTTTGACAATATCTCATAATAATAATATTATACTTACGTCACTTTTCTCTTAACCAATGATGGCATCCTATCCTTAGGATCAATCACCCACAGACTCTTGTCCCCTGTAAATAGATATAAGTTAGTTTCAGATGCAAATAAATATCAGTTTTTTACTAGCAACTGCCTATCTGAATCCTGCGACCCAAAGTGGATATAGTTAAGATATAATATGAGGATTAATATATAAATTTCAATCAGTCGTCAGAATTTTATGTGGGTGCTGAATCATATCAGCTGTCAAAGATTTTCAAGACACTTGGGGCCATTAACTAGATGTGCTTTCCGAGATAAGGAGGTGACAATTAATTTATAATATGCACATAACTTCGGAAAAGTCAGTTGCCTTGGGTTCAAATCGGAGACCTCTGACTTGTCAGTCAACTAGGCTCTCACAGCTACTTTAATATTTATACATTCTAAATCTCTCTCTCGTTAATTATAAGCCTTCCTCTTTATTTTAGAAAAGACATGATTCTTATCTCAGTCAATAAGGATTCATAGTTTTAATTCCAAATTTTAAAATATTATATCTATCTCATCTCTCCTTCAAAACTATTTATCAAATGAGGTAATTAAACCAATGTTAATGAGTTTAAAGAATGAGTACTTTAAATAAAGGTTAATGAGCCCATTATGGTTAAAATAACATTATATAGTTAATTAATTCTAATGATGCTTTGATGAAAACCTTTGTATTATTTTTGGCTTTTGTTAAAAATCAAATAAAAGATATTATCCGTTTAATCATACTAGTCTTCGTATACAATTTCCACAACCAGTTTTGAGCTGGCAATATAGAGACACAATATAAATCTATTGCCCACGAATGGTCAATAATGTAAGACTGACATATTAAAAAAGTACTTACGTGACATGCTTTTCTGAATCTCCCTGTGGTTAAAATTCTCTCCGCCCCAGCTCTCATTATAGAATTTCTCCATTTCTGCACGAAGAGTTGTCAGAGAGTATCTTCGTCTTTTGCAAACCTTGTCTTTCCCTTTCAAATTGTCAAAATCGAGGTCCTCGTTCAATATCGCAGGTATTTTCGTTGAGCCAAATTTAGAAATATTATTATCAGAAATATTGACGTCGCCATAGTCTTCAGATTCCATAAATCCAGACACATTACCCATGATGATGCTTCCATGTATTTCAGATTCATTAAGAGCTATAAAGGCATCATTATCAGTTAGGTCAACAATAGAGATGGTGTTGAGAGTATCATTCAGTAGACTGGAGTCATTCTTCTTAGACGTTTTTGCTGGTGGCTCACTCGGTTTGTCAAGGGAAATACTGCTGTCTGAACTATCAACATCATTATGACTCCGTTTTGAAGTTTCTTTTGCACATTCTGATAGATTTGAATCAGATTCATAGACATCAATGCTGGGTAAACTTTTTTCTGTAACAACATATGAGCTTCGGTTTTTATTGGTGTCCACTGACTGGTTGCTGTCAGAATCATAAACATCAGCACTCGGAACACTTTTTTCACTCACAGTGTATTTAGTTTTCTGCCTTTTATTCTTAGCTTTACTTTTTGGTGTGGCAAAGCATTCATCATTAGGTGTTGTCTTGTCCGGTGTAGATGTGACAACTGGGGTAGAAGTCACAGCTTCTTTTGTTTTTTTCTTTTTCTTTTTTTTAGATGGAGTACTTTGAACAAGTAGATCAGATCCATGTAGACTGAAATCAAAGCTAGGATTGTCCTGATGGCGGGAGGATATGTTCAATGCTATACAATCACCACGGATAAATTCATCAGAAACTGAAGAGACTGCTGAGGGTGCAGGACTCGCAGTGACGGCTCTTTCTCCACCAACAGTTGATTTGTCAACATTAATTTGGTTTTTGATGGGGGTGATTGGGTTGATAACTTGAAGTTCATCCTCATCTGAGCTCTCAATAGTGATGGTAGGCTTAGGAGGCAGTGCCACTTCAACAACCTCATCTTCATCACTAGACTCAAGCACTACTGCCTTCTCATCCTCTTGTTCAATAATTTCAATGGTTCTCTTAAAGTTCTGTGGTACAGGTGATTGGAATATAGACAGGTCAACAGCGGGCGGCTTTTCGGGTGAGTCACGCTTTTCTTCTTTGGGCTTTGGTGTTTGGTTAGTTTGGTTCAGATCGGTTTGTTTGATGTGGTTTGAAGGTGTGATGGAATCCTTCGGTGTGTTCACCTTTTGATACGGAGTAGTGGGTTCGCTGGTGCGCCAGTAACGACGCACCATGCTCCTCGGCGCGTTTTCCAATATTTTCAACCCATTGTTTTGGTTAGATGTTAGGTTACCCTCCGTCTCGTCCACATGATGTAGCATAGCATACAGTCTTTCCTCCAAATCATGCTCGTTAAGTTCCTAAAAAACCAACAATTGCAAAATAACCACACAATAACTTCGCTGTATTGTGACACAACAAAATATGGTAACATTGGTAACCTAACAACTCACCTCTTCCATGTTTCAGCAGCGAATTAGAACTAAACAAAACTCCACACGAACTTAACATAATCGTAAATGGTATTTGGATTAACTTTTAAAGTGGTGACAGCATTACAAGTAAATAAAAAGGAAATTTTGTTATTACGGACACGTCCAACACTCCATTGCGAAAGGTGACAGATTCGATTGGGGTTGTCGCAATAAATTAATACAATGAAAACATTAACTAATATTCTTAGTTAATTTATGTACAGATAAAGCGATACGCAATTAATTTTGAGAGTTTTTATAAAGCGACGAGCTTTGGAACATCTGAATAGTTCAATAGAAATTTGAAATTAGCATAATTATAATTCAGATTAAAAGTCGCGTGGTATTATTGCGTTTTGTTTATTGGTAACATTAGTGTAAACAATGAGCGTAACTAGAGATGTAATTCATAAAATCGACTAATGTTATAGAAAAATCAACTAATTACATTTAATTCTAGTGTCTTTCAATTCAAATTTTATTTAATTGTTTTGAATTGGCTTTACAATTCTACCTTTATCAAAGTTAACTATATTTTACAAAAGCTACTTTAAAACCGTTGGACAAAACTCAAAATTATATTATTGATTTGCCAGATGCTACTATGGCGGGAAAAATGTAAAAATTTTAGTTTTTTTTTGTCTTGGATAAAAAATTACTTTTGTCCGTTTATATTCAGGCTATACCTGCGTTTTAACGCGATAACTATCACGCTATCTCTGTTGGACATTATTGGGTTGATAAAGACAGGAACACAATTAGCGCGTTAAGACGCGTGTAGCCTGAGCATCAGGCAATGCTATCAAATGATCAACTTATTTGTTCAGTTGGCAGAAATTGGAACTAACCCATTTTCAGAGTTTTCATATAAATAAATACATGGGTACCTATATGTTATAGACACGTAGTGATTTTGATTTTCTTGAACATTGCATGCGATGCAATCTACCCAGAACCTAAAATATTTTATAAAAAGAAAAATAAAAAGAAACTACGTTTACTTACTTAATTGTTTATTTGTTTTTACAAAATAATATTCTTATTAAACCACTTTTATTCAACTAATTTACAATTTAAGTACTAAGTTTTAATACAGAGAGTTTTACATTGTACTCGGTGAAGAGGTAGGAGTATCACGTAACTATTTTCAGCCACCTGCAAAGGTATTCTCCCACTCGGTGAGCGGCGTTTCTGAAAAAAGAAAGCAGAAACCTATTAACTTATTGTATAAACAGCACACTATGTCATACAGGATAGGACACATAAAGTTATCGATTTTTCAGACGAGTAAATTTTGTTTGATTCCCAAATATAATTTTTGGAGAGGGAATTAGCAGCCTTTACTTTTATCGTAAAAGGTAACTTAATTTAAAAAAAAAGTAGGTATAGCAGTATATTAGGTAAGTATAACAGTATAGTAGGTATAGGTATAGCAGAAGGCGCACTGGGTACGGACCCGCTTTGCAAGCACGTGGTTGTGGGTTCGAACCTGGCATGTACCAATATGTGACTTTTTCAATGTCATGTCGTTTTCAATGTATACATAGCAGAAAACATCCTTTCTGTTTAAACTTTCTTGTCACCGTGATAAACTACAGAGTTAAATGCCATCTTTATAATATTTTGTTGCTGTTTTATGGAACTTCTTAAATCCAAATAGTCTAGTCATGCTGTCTAGGCAAGGCACTGCTGGCACTGCCCTATTTGCGGCACTGGATGCAACTGGACCATATGCGAGTCAAAGATTACAGGATCAGATGAGAGGAAGAATCAAATTTATGATCACCTGACGGAGAACCTCGAGGCGGGTTGCGTGACGTCAGCGGTGAGGAGCGCAGCCACCACCAGCTCGGCGGCGCGCTCCGCTCCCGAGCACCTGCCTACCCAGATAGCCTCGCACTCAGAACTGAAACAATTACTAAGTATTAATCGTTTGATGAATGCCAGCAGCCTGCAATACATGCAATCGCAGCGTAACACTAGCGAGAAGTAGCAACATTATGATGATGCATTGCATGGTGAGTGCAGGAAACTCAGGGTATGGGACGGTATCTATAAGCTAGTAGCCACTTACCACCAGGCATACATGCCTGCTTGACAATGACAATGAGGTGGCCGGCCTGCAAGCACGCAATGACTCGATGAAATACATTGTAACGAAAACTTATGCCATGGATTCAGCATTAGAATAATTCTAGCCCTTCTAGGGTTGAAATTTTTCGAAAGTTTTTAATAACGCAGATCCTCCGGGTTCATTTAATCCAATTAAAAATGGAAAATTGTGGTTGGGTTATGTTTGAGCTATGGGATTCAGAGATGCAAAACTGTCTAACTTTAAACTTTAAATTATAATCAAACAAGAGAAGTAACGCATTACAGTTTGGCGACATGCTGCAGACTGGCCTGCAGTACAGTGTCGAAGGCTGCGCCGGCGTCGCCGAAGGCTCTTGTCGCGCCGCCCGCGTCACCCGCGCACGCCCACGCGATGCACCCGCCGCTGCGGACGCGACTGCTCACCAGCTCTAGCAGCTGCAAATGTAAATTATTTTCATGTTAGGTAGGTAGTAGTTTCGCAGTGATAGTGTGATTGGTTCTCTCGACCTCTGTATAAACGATAATATTTGAATCACTGATTTAAATAAAATGGTGAATTTAAAAATACTTAGGTATTTAATATATGGTAGTAGCTGATAGCAATAGTAGCTATGCTGGTTTCAGCACAAATGAGTCGGCTCAACCGGGGTAGTAGCTAGCACCCTCTCACAGAATATCGGCGTACGGTCAGTGAAGAGAACCGTATCAGTAGAGCTCTTCTTTACTTGATAAAAAGGACAAGAAGGCACCGTTAAGAAAAAAATACTGACAACATCAGCAACAAAATACTCGACATCAAATTGATACTCCACTCCTGTTTGATATTTCATCTTAAACTCAGTAGGCGTTAAATTGTTTACATTATTAACAGCACCATTAACGTTAATGGGCCATTAAGTTCTTGGCTGGCATTAGTTAAGTCTACAATTTTACAGTTAACTCGATAAACCTAAAATACCTACATCCTTTCGTTTTGAAGCTATCATGCATCGGTAGTTTCATGAATATAATAATAAATACTTATACAGGATGTCGTGTATAAAAGTATTTGTGCCGTGCCGTGCCGTATCGAGTGCCGTAAATTGTGCCGTGTGGTTTCCGGCCTAAGAATAGAACCACCCCTACTCGTACCGCGGGTGTCGTAAGAAGTGACAAAGGGAAAGATCCGGAGGATGGGCAGCAGCATCCTTCTGTTCAACAGTAATCATCTACTACTGCGATCGCCAACCCACTTGCCCAGCGTGGCGATTATGGGCAAATACCTCCAATGAGCGCACAAAAGTGGCGCGCCTATATTCAGCAGTGGACTAATACTGGCTGTTGATGATGATGATAATGATACAGGTTGTCCCAATATGATGTGGTTTTAGTGATCATAATCATACCACTTTATGGATAGCATGGTTCAAAAAGTCGCCAAAAGTTAGAACCAAACGTGGCGACCCTTGATTTATGTTTGATTGATCACTAACTAAAATTGAGCGTTCCTACCTTTAAGTTATTGTATACGTCTTCGGTGACCAGACTTGCCATGCCATCGAGACCATCAGCTTTAGGCTCAGCGCCTACGACCACAATCGCGTCGACTCTAGGTCCGCTCCCTGCTCGAGCGATAGCTTCGCTCCTCACTCCGTTGCTCGCTCCGCTTTCCTGCTCCACCGTATCTACCACGCAGTTATGCGCCTCCAGCCGCTTTTTCAGTTCTCTTCCTAATAAGTTAGTCGTGTTTGTAACCTGTAATGATCTTAGTTAAATAACCTGCCTAATGTCGATATTTTGGGACGTTTTTCTCGTAGACGATCAGACAATGACTGGTCGGGCTTAACCAATATATCAGCAATTTTGACATAATTTTGATGGGGGATTCAAGAGTCATACCAATAAAAAATAACAATGAGTTCGTGATTCTATTATTACATGAGTACATGACATCACTCGTTTGTATTAACGATGTAATCATTATAAGAACTCGTAATAATGGCCCTGTAATAAACAGTGTTTAAAGCGAAATAATTACTTCTTAGAACGCGATTTCAGATAATCTAGTGACTTCTGTTTACAATACTGCAAAGTTATACAGGTACGTCGATAGTAAGCAAGGAAGTAAATAGGTACTATCAGGCTATCAAACATACCTTGAATCGTAGGTAGGCTCTCATTTTAAGCAAAAAAAAAGGTCTTTGTAAAGAATTATTTGCCTTTCAGTTTCCTTATCAGCCTTCCATGATTGAAGTAATTGTGATTGATGTGAAATTAACGACAGAAATGAGAAAATATAATATTTACCTAGGTAAGTTTATCTATATGTTTTATTTAGGATCGGCGAATATTTCCTTTCTTTATTCATATATTAGATTAGATTTTTCCAAATTGGTTCTGTAGATCCAGAGATTACCCCCTTCAACCTCATAAACTTTACCTCTTTATAATATTAGTATAGATATACGTAAATACCTATTTTCTAGGTAGGTATATCATTATTTAGTAGGGAAGCCCTTGCCCCTAAGCCCCATCAACTTACCAAAACGCGTCGTATATTTCTCCCTGTTCGGGTGTTTTTACGGATTTTGTTGCGTACGGTATAGGCTAACAAGGCAGAGGTGGCAAGGAGTAAGGAGCCTCCTTCGAGAGTCGCGAGCAGGCGCCACGCTAGAGCCGCGCCACCCTCCACCG
Source organism: Protodeltote pygarga (assembly GCA_936450705.2). Classification (NCBI taxonomy): domain Eukaryota; kingdom Metazoa; phylum Arthropoda; class Insecta; order Lepidoptera; family Noctuidae; genus Protodeltote; species Protodeltote pygarga. Next base: position 2,689,090 of record OW388249.2, on the reverse strand, counting down.
CCTCGCTCATGGCCTCTGAAAATGAGGAAAGTGATGAATGAGGAATGTGTTTAGGAAGATGAAAATTAATCCTAAATTGGAACCCAATGTAGGGCAGGCGCAGCGGCGGAATCAGCCGAGGCCCTCAAAAGGCGCAAATATAGTACCCTGGATAGCGGCTACTTATTTGAGCCTTTTGGGGTCGAGACGCTGGGGTCGTGGGGGCCGGGAGCCCGAAAAATGTTTAAAGAACTATCGGGGCGTCTGGTCGAAGCTACTCGGGATCAAAACGCTGGCCTATACCTAGCTCAAAGGCTTAGCATTGCCATTCAACGTGGCAATGCAGCCAGCGTTTTGGGGACATTGCCCACTGGAAGCGGTCTTTTAGATTAAGTTTTTCTCTTTTTATTTTACTTTTAGTTTTAGTGTTAGTTTTAGTATTAGTTTTTAGTTTTAGTTTTAATTGTATTTTAATAGTTTTATGTTTGTGTTTTTGTTCATGAATAAATAATAGATTCACTACCACATATAAATTGGAGAATTCACATGAATGTAAAATTATCCTATATTCAATATCAATTAAATTAGCATGAATGTAAATTCATCCTACTTACCTACATTTAATTTCAAAATTCACATGAATGTTTATTTATTCTACCTACCTATTCAAGTTGAAAATTAACACTTTCCCACGCAAACCGTGTTGTTTACATAGCTACTCGTACTTACATTATGACGCTTTGTCTGTCATGCTATGTCGGCTATCAACGTTGGCACGGTCAGTGACGTGGATGATTAAATAATGACAAAGTAGAGTATCTTTACCTACCTAAGTACAGCATCTTTTTTTAATCAGGTGGATAGCTCTTTATTTAAGTCTTTTACCAACACCAAAGCTATTGAGGAGGTTTATATCCGACTCGCACGGACTAAAAACCATCTCCATAAACCTCTGGGCGGAAGTTTGGGTTTCATTTACGAATTCACAGTACTCCCGCCAAAGTTCAGTCTCTCCAATCAAATGGGTAAAGCAATGAAGGATCTAACGTTTATATGTTGTATTTTTAAATTACAAACAAACAAACTTTCACACTTAAGATACGGACGTAAACTTGATTCTATAGAACCCTAATCACCTTCACGTAACGTCAAGTTCAATACTACGACCCTGATATTACCGCACTCATGTTTTTTTGTTATGTAAACGTCAATTTTGATACTTTGCGTGTTAGTTATTTGTGTCCATGTACAGTTGTCGACAGCATGCTAAATGATAATTAGGTTTTTTAATTTTGTAAATATGTTTACATAATAATGTTACAGAAATGAAAACATGAAATGATAAAGTTTATGAATAGTTAGACGTTTCATCTCTCTTACCTTTCAAGATGGGCATGCAGTCAAACCGATTGCACGGTTTTGTGGGGCTATGTATAATTACTGTAAATTTTATTGTTTAATGAATAAATAAATAATAATAATAATAATGTAAAATCCAGAACCAGAAGGGATGAAAAAAAGTGTTGTTGTGTGCTTAGTAACAATAAATACAATTCATATAATCTAATAAATACAATATAAAGAAGATATTTCATAGGTACAGCCCGTCTTAGGTTACTTTGTGTTATATAGAAATTCGCAGGCTGTGCCAACATTAGAACAATGGGTTTTCTCGCGAATCGTGAGTATGGTTTACAAACTTAATATAATTTTACAATCAACCAACACCTAGCACGAATTTTCAAAGACCAAATATCTGCAGTGTGCGCACGGCTAAATACATAGAAATAGTAACTAGAACCCATAAAATGTTTTTATTGAGATATAAATAATTTACAATTTATAGGAAAGTATCTGTACCTACAATTTACTATGTAACATAACTCGTCTTAGAACGTCGCACGGTTGAACGTTCTTACATAATAATTATAAGAGCAGACACTCAGATTTATACGGACAGGGCTGACTTACAAACTTGTGCGTGTCCAATATCTTTGGTGCTGCCTGAGGTTATTTCATTATTAGTTATATTAAAATCTCTTTGCAGATCGTTCAATAATGCATCAAAGAGTTCTTCTGTTTTGCAGTTTTTATTATGCTACCATTGACTAATGCTTACAATACAATACTACTAATAAGTATAATATATAATTCTACCTTTTGTCCCAAACATTCTTCCAATAGTTCCATTATAGTAACCCAAATATGTAATGTATATAATTATGTAACTAAAATTAGCCTTTAGCCAAACTTGGTCCTGGTCTGGTTATTTCTGCCATTTCTGACCCTGGAGGGGCCTCCAGGGTCTGCACCCGTACCTGGCCATCACTGGCACCTGAATGTAGATTATGTAGGTAGGTACGAAATAGAATTGAACGTAAACACATGGCGTACGCCACCAAATGACCAAATGCTAAAGTAATAAATGTACGAGCCACTCCAATAAATTATGAAACGTTATTTTATAGAAGATTGCTAAAATTTATTGTAAGTACCTACATAAGTTTAAATGGCTAAAGTAAAGCGAATGGTTTATAAGTCTTAACCTTTGTAAACTAACATTGACTGTCGAAAATGTCAACGGTAGGTAAAGTTCACTTAAGTTATTATTATTTACGTGCACTCAAAATAATGACAAAACAACAATAACTATAATTAATTAAGTAGGTACCTAATTACCTATAGAAAATGTTACATAACAATAGAACTGCTTATTTTATATAGCTGTCAGCAAAGCTGCTAAGTACCTAATTAGTATAAATACGTAGATAAATATAGGTAAATTTGTCTAAAGATTAAAATATCAAATTTGGTTAGTGCATCTTCTGTTGCAAAAGTAATGAATTTATTCATTATTCTATAGGTACTCAATAATAACAAAAAAAAATACCAAGTAAGTTTATTTAAATTTTAAATAAACATTATACTTATACGATCAACAATATTACTTATTTCGAAATTATTAAAATATACCTGATTGTGTAGTATTAATTTAATATATTCAAAAGGTAATGCAATAAGTTATTTAAGGCCAAGTTGTAAAAGGTAAATAATAGTTTTTTTTTACATAAATATACAGGGGGCTTACTTATCATTGAAATAATATTATACACACTGGATGTACACTACCCATGAACTTCAAAACTTAAGGTTATTATTTAATTAAGTTTTATTGACCAAGATTTAAATAACATAATAACGTTATTATTAAATAGTATTAAAAAGTTACAAAAATAACCTAATGTATGTCCGATATTTTGCAAAATTTTGTCTTGATCCAATTATACAGATTACTCTATTTGGAAGCCTAGATAAACTGCATTGCATATTTTATTAAACTACATAATATATAAATATTTTAAATTACGAAGTTTTTTAGAAAGAAATTACTATTTTACTTAATAATAAATTACATGCTCCTAGCTAGGAGGACATTATTAAAATAAAACAATAAAAAAACTTAACGACAATCAACCCCGTCAACGGCAACATGTCAAAAAAAAAATTTTACAAAAATTGCAGAATTTATAGAAAACAGAGTTTGAATTCGACTACCCACGCCAAGACCCCGGAATCTGCAATGTTTTATAAGGTTTTAAAGAAATTCGATTTTCGAATTCTTGGTGCAGAAACTGCATAGACAATTTACAGTAGTTGTCTACTACTTACCTAAAGTTACTTTATTAATACAATTGAATTGAATATTACTAATTGCTTATTCGTGCGTCCTTAGCCTGATTGCCAATGAGAGATAATATTAATTTATTTGTAAATATGATTTGTTTACCTACTTAGTACGGTTTATTTTACAGGATGTTTTACTGCATGAAGGTTTCTTGGAAAAAGGGTGCTATCCCTAGTATGTGCTTATTTACTCATATCCGTTATTTTGTTAGTTTATTTAAACATAAATATTGCGAGTTCTTAGTAAGTTAACATTTACGATTGGTTAGAAACGTGTGGTTATATTTAACTTTAGTTAGAAATAAATAGATAAACAATGATTTGCCAAAGCTGAAGACACTATACGTGTCTTCTGTAGCTATTGGTGTTGCTAGAACTGTTTAGTGGTCTCCTAGCAACTCACAGACTTAATAAAATCGGTGGCGGTGGACCTAGAAATTGTGTATAGTGCCATTATAAAGAATATTTTTTATTATACCTATATTATATACCTAATAGAGAATATTTCACCCCTAAGTGGGAAAAAAGGCGATGAAAACCCCTAAATCCTCACGGACAAAGTCGTGGTAGACGTATTGTTAAAGACTATTAGCCATATTTTATTCAGGCAAGTCCATTTTCAGTAAAATAACAGAATCAAATAATTTATTTACAAACACAAATATATACATATAAAAAATAACTGTGTTGTTCCTGTCCAAAAACACCGGATATAAGACCGCGCGTTGATGTCTTTTACATTGTAATAAAAATGTCTTTAATATCACTAAAATATAAATAAGTATAACAATTAATTTTTTTCTTCTACAAAAATTCCGAACTTAAATCATTTACTTATATAATTTAATTTTAAAAAAAGATTTAAATACTTTTAACATTTTATAACATTTTTAAATTAAAATGAACCAGTTATATTATGTAAAGCTAATGTTGTTAATAAATCCTATGTTTAAGCGTCATATAGTGACCCAAAGAATACAAAGACTACCAGACTAATTTAAAAGCGATATCCTTGATTAAATCACAAAATATCATCCGTGCATGGTATATATCCGTACATATACTATTATGCCTAATACCGGAGGAGCAAAAATTACCATAAGTTCAGAGAGCAATAAACCAAGACAGAGGCTCAATAAAAGGTGGAAGGTTGTGCGGGATGAGATGACTTCATATAACGGACAGACCTCATCCTCCTCTTTACTTTCCTCAAGGAGAATCCTTTGAAGAAGGAAATGGAAGCCATTATCTTGCGAAGGGTTATGATTTGCTGACAATAAAAAATAAAACAACTAATTCTTTAAAAATTTCAGCTGGTTATTACGATAAAGTGGCTTAGAGTGAGATGGGATGACCTCATATAACATTCAGACCTCATCCTCCTCTTTACTCTTCTTAAGGAGAACTCCCTAAAGAAGGGAAGATAAGCCATTTATCCTGCGGTGGGTTATAATTTGCAGACAATAAAAAAATAAATGCCGTGTGGTTTAAGAAAAACATTGCCTAAGAAAAACTACCACCCCTACTCATCCCGCGGGTGTCGTAAGAACCGACGAAGGGAAAGATCCGGAGGATGGGCAGCAGCATAGTGTCTGTCCTTCTGTGTCGCCATCCTGCTTGCCCAGCGTGGCGATTATGGGCAAATACCTCCAATGAGCGTACAATAGTGGCACTCATTGGGAGAGGCCTATGTTTGTGCAGTAGACTAATACAGGCTGATGATGATGAAACAAATAACACAACTTATTCTGTGAAAATTTCAGCTGGTTTTTTACGGTTCGATAGTCAATATCGATAGAGCTCTTTAAAGATAGCCATATTTAAAGATCGCCAGACGGACCAACGATACGTACGCTTAGCAATAGGGTCGTTGACACCCTTTGGGTACAGAACCCTAAATAATAAACCCTAATAATTTCGACGTTGTGCAGCTCTTATTTAAATAAACTAAATAAACTGTTGCATTATGCGCATTGAAATTTTGCAACGCCTTAATTTTATCTATTGTAATGCAACAATTTGCAATGTTTCTAACTTACTAGACAAAACTGTAAGGCTTACCAAGACAAAATATGACAAAACGTAAACAAATATTTATTTGTATTTTATAACATTTAAATACAAGCAGCCCTTCCCATCTTGAGTGCATTGTTACAATGTTGTACAAATGTTAACTTTTTTTGTAAACAAACGTAGTTATTTGTTATTTAATTTGAGAGCGGTTAACTTGAGTGGTTCACAAGTGGATCAAGGTTTAACGTAACTAGTCGGCACCGGTTGGCCAGTAACTGGTATACAAGGATTGTCGTCAAGGATGTCTGTCATCGTATGTATTTTAACCCAGCCCAGCCTTCACATATTAGCAGGTGTGTCGAGGAATTACATCTATTTAAGTCATAATATTTGATCATGTAATATGATCTTGATCCTTAATGATGTTTTCCTAATCGAATGTCGGCCACAGCGGCTTATCTTAATGGAGACGTATAGCCAATTACGTAGGAGATCTCAATGAACACAAGTGTTAGGGCAAACACAGATGCATTTTCTAGTTCCTCGATAAGGCCTGAAAGAGATTAGGCGCAGGATCGCACGTGCTGTCCGAAACTCGGGGTAGGTGATTATTAATTTCATAACACTAACTACTAAGTAATCCTTGATTCCGCACAACACACGTTCAAAGAGTGCCCTGCGTAGGCCTTCGAGCCGAGCGCGGTCGGTCCTGATAGAACGAATTGGGCGAGATCCGTCCTTGTCGGCATTAGTGAGCTATAGCTGGCAGAGACAGATAACTGGAGGTAAATAGCCGGCTATTGTGACACCATGGCTCAGAAGGAGGCTACTGAGCGGGATCGAGATAGGGCCAAACGTTTGGAGAAGGAGGCATTCAGGAGGGCAACCCCCTCAGCGCCTAACATTCCGCAAATTTAATACTCCCGAGTATACCTAACAAAATATTTTGTATTTCAAAACTTAATAATTATAAGTGCTAAAATGTGATTGTTGATATGTCATCGACGCAGCTTCGCAGCAACGGAAAGAGACCTTTAATTCCCGAAGTAGTGCGAACGAAGTCGCGAGCAAAGCTTGTTTAGATACTATAAACTTTTCCTATGAGACGTTGACCTTTCCTAACTCTCAGCTGAAAGGTCGTTTGCTCCTTTAATGTCGTCAAGATCGAAATTCCATTAGTTACTACGACATAGATTTTACTAACAAAAACAAGCACCATTCTTTAAAAGCCGTTCACTTCGGGACAAAATAAAAGCATTACATCATTCCACGAAGACCACGATATCTTTATGGCAATAAAATGGAACGTGTCCAAGATCATGTAACAAGTGACCACTTTATTTTGGCATCACTGTAATTGCGGCTACATTACTAGATAAAAGATAAAACAAGTAGACACGTGGAGGCAACAGTGTTGTTTTAATCGTGTTCGTTCTTTTGACTTTGTTATGCAATTCAGTTGTAGGGTAAGGTCGGTTTTGCACCTGTAAGTTTTCCTCACGTAAGTTCTTCTCCTGTCCATGTTATTGCTTTAGAAAAACACCATTTGAATTCTGACACTTGCGTTTTAGCTGGTCAATTTTAAACCTGAACATTTATTTTGGCATCTACTATCTTTTTAATCATACATTGAGTTTTAATTGGTGTGACGGCCATGACTAATGGGGTTTGAACTTCGAACACTTGCCGTACTGTGGCAGTTCTCTATCAAACTGAGCTATCGTATCACATCCATATTTAAAAAAAAAAAAAAACTGGGCTATCAGCCATAATATCTTACTACTTGCATTTAGAAAGTACTACATAATATTTACAGTTCGTGAAAAAGAAACGATTAAACACAACAGTAGCTTTGTCAAGCAATGCGGGCCGTTGCCTCACGCTGAAGTTACAACAGGCGTTTCGGCTTAAAAATAAAACTAAAACTAAACCTACCAGATTGCGTTGAAGTTAAAAATAAACTACGTTAAGCATAATTATAACTGTTACTGTAATAAAGTATAACATGTTATGAAATGTGAATGCAAGATACTATTCCAGTTTTGTATGTTTAGTTTAAAGTTTCGTTGCGGTAATATACTTTTTTGGTTTCAGCTTATGTTATTTAAAAAAAAATAATAATAAGGAAATCTTCATGTTATGTACTATTTTATGTCTATCATTATAATATAGTACCTAGTATTCTTCCGCATCCTTAAATATTGTTAATGAATTTATTGACTCCTAAATCATCCTGGTTTAAATGTCGGTGTTTACCTAATATCCTACTAATATTATGAATTTTAGTTTGTTTGTTTGCCTTAAATTAGAAATATTATGATAGTTAAATACCATTTATAAATGAAATACTGAAATAAATTAATTAAAAAGAGCTCGTTTAATGTAAGAGAAATAAAATAAAATTTACTGAATAGATTGTGCGGATAAAGATGTCTGCATTTGAGCGTAGCGTGCGTTAGACGGATTTCTGATTGCACTTGATTTATTTATTCAAATAACATAGCAAACAGGATATAGTATAGTTGAAGGCGCAATATTATTTAAGAAACCTAATAAAGGTCTTTGTAATTTTTTCATAAAAACATGTTGAATGGCCTATCCAGGCAGTTCTCAAGTATTGTTTCCGTTAGCGTGGCGTACCTAATAGCAGGTTCCCATGACAACGACATTTCCATATTGTTGTGCTAATCTGTACGATTATTTTAAATCAAGGAAACGCATGTAGCTGTCACAAGTACTTGTGGACAATGGTTGTCGGTTACGCTCCTTTTCCTAAGCGGGTTAACATAAAATAAAGACAACTTGAGGTGAGGACATTGCGTTATTATTTAGTGCTAATAAAGACGTGTGTACTATTGAGGTAATATTATATCACACGCGCGGATAATGTACAAAAAGCAGTCAAAAAGCACCACTATGTAAAGCGAGTATTTTTCCAGAAACAGACCAGACCCTAGGCTAAGTCTTATTACGGTACCCGGGTAGGAGTGGCAATAACATTTCACAGTAAAAGTTTCGTTCGATCAAATGACTTTTCGGAATGGGAATGAGGATCGAAGTGTGGCGGATGGGTATTGCGAATGAATGGTGTTCTACTATCAAAATGATCCCCATTCATTTATTACTATTCCCTTGCATGTACCGCAATCAACGCTATCCGTTATAGCATCTCGCTAGACTTCCCGAGCGACAATGAAATTACGGCCTGTATCAAACCAGTTGTGTTGAAGTCGTTAAGCAAGGTCATCATCATCCAACAGTTCAAATTGTGATCCTGAAGACCTGAACATGAATGAATTGATTGAGGTCTGATCTCGATTTACTGAGGTCTGATCTCGAAAGTTTATTTACGACACACGTCGAAAATTATTTTATTATGAACGCTATCTATCTACAACCAACCTTAAATAAATAAAGGGTAGGTAAATATGAAAAAAATCGAATTCGAAATCAAATATGGAACCCATTTAAACCATACAATCATGAATCTTAACAAAAAATATTAACGTAGGCCTGATACAAACGTTTCGACATCAAAGTTTCACTACTTCATTTTCGGGGACATCGAGTTTTTCATTTCTTATACCTACATAAACTGTAAATTGTGAAATATAAGTAAATTTTGGTCCAGTCAACAGTGACGTTAGTCTAGTTTCCAAGGCTGCCTTTGATGATTTTTATTTAATTTCTGAAGTTTCTAAGTTTCTCAGATGGCGTAACTTTAGAAAATAATTTTTTAGATCAGTTTTTTCTTCCTGCACTTACACTTACTTGCTGCGTGACGGCGTGATGCCGCATGCCGTGACCAAGTGAAATAGGGATTCATCACATCTATATCTGTGGGATTCATAATATATTTAGATTATATTATTATAATAATATGAATGACATAACATACAACACGTCTTGAAAGTTAAATTACTTTTTCATTATCAAATGTTGGTGCGAATTGCTGTATGATGTTGAGGTCCAAATAAGTAGGTACAAAAAAGACTATTAATTTATTTTTTGCTACTTATTTAGTCATTTACTGCAACTTCCTCGTTTTGTACATTATTACAAGTAGGTAATTTGAATAGCTTTGATTTGGCTGTAAGATCAAGCTCATTATGTATGTTTATTCTTAAAATCAATATTTCATGGTAACTTTGCATGCCGTAACTGGTTGAATGTGGTTAAGAACTATCTGTGTTTATTTCTAAGAACTTATTGTACCCATGTTCTGCAAATAAATAAATCAATCAATCAAATCTCAGCTGAATTTATTTCATACATAAAGTACCACTGGTCATTCTTTCATACTCGGAATCTGGTATGAAATTTAATAGGAACTGAGGTCTCGGGTATGAAATTTAATAGGAACTGAGAGCCACCATAAATCATAAGACTCACCTATGTACCTAGATATAATCTTAGTTTATAGCTATTACAAGTTCCTAGCCTAGGTAACCTTTCATAGGTACTGATTGAATCCAAGCACTAGAGGCGGTAATACAGTACTATCGTACTAATAATGAAACCTGCCTGTTTGGTATTAAATAACGACAAGGCGTTATGAACAACACGTTTGATTTACAAGTCTACAAGTTTGTAACACAGTATATTAATCATGCAGTATGGAAACTATGTATAAACGCATACTGTATGATTATTATACTGTGTTAGTAACGTTGAATATTTGTAGTTTTGGCTAGTTTTGGCAATTTTATAGTGTTATTTATTACGATCGGTGATTTTATTGGAGTTGTTATACCTAAACTGACCATCAAAATATTATTTTGATCTAATCATAATCAGTATTTGGGCTTTGTACTATTGGTCATTGTGTTGAACGCAGTTTTGGCTGTAAGCTGTTAGGACAACAATACTTAGGTAGGTACCTATTTAAAATCATTTGCTAGATTTAGAACTGTTTAATTAATTGGTATTCTGATTTAACAAAGTCTGACCTAACTATACCTATGCTTATGCTAATTTGTCATGCATGAGGCTGATGACTACACGATAATGTGTATCATTTTTACATGGCATTGTAAATAGTTTGGCCAGAAAAACGATAGGAAAAAGTAAGCATTAGGTCCTCGTAGGTCTCTACATAATATTATACTCTTTGCATACAGCTCTATCTTAAGTACAAACTTTCAAGCTTTTCAGTTTCTTGAAATAAGGCAGATAAAACAGACAAAAAAACTATATATCACGTACCTAATATATGACATTGACTTAACTATTATAGTAATATCCGTACGTGCACGCAAGAGCGTTGATAGGGCTAGTTAATTTTTGTTAATTTAAGTGTTATATCATAACTCTTAACTCTCAACTTGGCCGAGATCACAATAAGTACAAACTGAGACACGTAACAACCACACAGTAACCTTGAACCTCGTCTACTGTTGTATGGTACTTGGTTTAAACGCCAACATAATGATACATTATAAAAAGACGAGATTTTAATAGAGAAAAAACACGAAGGCTTATTTATTTTCTTGAACGAACATTTATTGAAACGCTAGGAAGTGGCTTTGAACATTTTTTAGATAAATGCGAACGCTTTTATGAAATTTCGGGTATATCACTTGTTTATGTATATGCCTATATAGTAATAATAAATTTGTCATATAACAGAAAATAACATAGCGACTTTATAATCTTTATTTAAATGATGGGAAGGAATTCTTTGGCGCCTTTGTGTGACTTTTGTATACGTATATCTACTTAATTTTTACTTTTATTTACTTATAGAAAATAGCTTTACGAGTGTAAATAATTATAAGTACCTACTCAATTAAAGTGATAAATGCAGTTAAGTCTTTTCTTTGTTAGTAGATTTGTTTATATTCGTTTCTGGCTTATTTTATTTGAATTAATTACTTAGATTAAAATATTACTGTCTAAATAATAAACTTTGAGGTTAGTATGTGTTTACTACAGAATTATCCAATACAATTACATAGTTACATTAAAAAGAAATATATAGGAATCTCAAGTTTGGTCAATTAAAATTTCTAGGTTTTATTGTAGTAGCTCGTAAGGTGAGCGAACCCTTTGCCTTGAAAAGTGAGAGCCAATGCACACGTGCACCTAATAAGGTAGGCTAGGTATATGCACATAAATTTGCCATTTGCCGATGATAATTACAATTTTCCTTTTATTTCGGGAGATGTTAAGTGAATTATATACTTAAGTATAAAATTTTTGAAAAAATACTTAGGTAGGTACCTATTTGTTAAAAAATATTTGTGAAAAAAAAACAATCATTTCAACGAACTCGGATGTTTTGAAAGTTCTTCGTTCAGATCCTTAGCACTTGCCCTGAAAGCTAAATGTCATTCTACTTTTTAATTTAAGTAATTCATTCCGTGTTAGATTTTGATGTTCAGCCTACATAATACAAACGGAATATCGTCATGGAACAATGATCAAAAACTTCCATTAGATTTTAATTGTGTAGGTAATAATTACCTATGTAATATGTTGCCTCGTATCTTTGTAAACATCTCTTAGTAATTTTCCAGGAAACGTGTTTATTGTATAATCATCCTTTGATTTAAAATTAAAACCTCCACTTTTAAGGTGAACGCACATTTGCCCACGACCGTAAGAATCATCGCGCCGAAGTCAACGGTACTCATAACCACGCTGAAAGAATCGGCTGCGCCAAAGAAGATGCGGAAGAAGACGTTGCCCACGTGTAACCCAACTGACAGAATGCGGGTGCATCGACCGCTTCGTCTGCATTGTCCGCATAGAATCTGTACTGACGTCTTCCGAATTAGTGTGAGATTTTGGGCACTTTCAGATTTTTTTCGGTGATTCTCGGCGCGCATTGGTAAGCAAGTTTCATAGAATTTGATAAAAGGATTCTACAATTCGTTTCGTCCGGCTCTTTCGATGCGTTCAGTCTTCGGCGACAATGAATGTGCGTGCCCCTTTATTAATCTGTCTGCTCTACAAGTTCCGAGACAGTGATAACTTCAAACCTTCAAGTTTCAACTACCTACAGGATGCCGGCGACGCAGTACAATTGATTTCCTTTTGACGGTTTAATGCAGAAGTTTGGAACATTTTCGCATTTTGCACACTATAGCGTCTTGTAGGTTTAAATTCTCTTCTATGGGCGTAGCTAAGATGGGGCAGTTAACAGCACATCTATACACATTACATTCTCAATGTCAATTTCTATCAGTTTGCCCTATCCTGATAGATCCTCTCAGATCACCGGTACAGATCCCCCCCATGGCAGATCGACTGTTTATGCCATTGTTTCGGCTTATGGTATGGAGTAATTTTGTCCCTTAGTACCTAATTTATTTAATTTTTTTAAGTACTTACCGACCAATTTATTAACTTGACAAGCAGTAAGTTACGATTAGTAGAAACATAAACGTCTCTTATGTTCTAAGAAGTACGAAATATTGACAACAACAATAAATTACTCAATATTTAAGAGTTATTACTCTTTGTAATAAGTAGTCAACACATATTTCATCAATTTTGTCAAGCAATTTTATAATTTTAAAAGCCGATGTCAAGGAGGTAAAATATTATAGACAAATCTATTTCTTGGCGCGGTGGTAAAGAAAAATCATTCAACTAAAGTCCCTATTTTTAAATAAATCACTACATAGTATAAAACCAAGTCGCTTTCTCTGTCCCTATATTCCTACGTATGCTTAAATCTTTAAAACTACGCAACGGATTTTGATGGGGTTTTTTTTAATAGAGCGATTGAAGAGGAAGGTTTATATGTATATTGCACCCGTGCGAAGCCGGGGCGGGTCGCTATTTAAATATAAATAAACGTATATTTATTAGGTAGAGGTCTACTAAAAAGTAGACCAAAGAAAATATGGATGGATTGTATCAAAAACGATATGGTTAGAAAAGGAATAAGCAATGACGTGACAGCTAATAGAGATTCAATAAGTGAAACAAGAAAACCTATTGCGCTGACCATAAATAAATATTAGCGTTGGACTAATATCTTCAAGTATCTGGCTATGTACTTTTACTTACCCTGAAGTAAGGATTAATGCATAATTTAAATTTGACTTCCATACTCGTTTAGTTAAGGCCATGTCATGTCAATTATATGCGGCAGTTATTAATCTCATCAAAATTTAAATAATTTAAAACTTTCTTTAGAAGTCAAGTGGAGGAAATAGTTCGCAAACCAAACATCCGGATCTATGTATGGTTGTTTACAAGGTGAACAACTTTTATGACATGTTTTTATTGCTACCATAGTATCACCAATAAATTATGGGTATAAGATAATTACACAATAATATAAGTACTGAAAAAATCCTCGGAAAAGCTTATCATTTTATATTCATTTTTCTATGTAATCTTTAGGTTTATTTATCTTTAGATTTAGGATATTACAATAATTAATACGTGTCAACAAGATACCTACTAAGTACATTGTGTGTTACTCTTCTCTACAGTCAAAGTCAAATAATTCTTCTTTTTTTTGAGTTTTATTTAAAACTGTATACGTTTCTCAAACACATTCTACATTAGCAGAATTATTACAATTTGCTATACCCATTAAAAAAATGCAATTGTTCAAAAGTTTCTATTTAATCTGGGATAGACTTGGCAGACGGCTGCTGGATGAAATTAATAGGTATACATGATTAACAACTATTAATGTATTATTTTGCAGTCTACTGTTACGAAGGTAATTATTAGAAGCACTCCGGTAAAATCCCAAACGTCATTAGTTTATAGATTCTATACTATAAGTATAATACTTCTGTACCCAATCCTAGTTGAGGTCGTACAGGTCGTTGAATTACGATGTCTGAATTGTAATAAAAAAAAGTTGATTTATGTTTCTTAATAAGCCATGTACAGTCAACAGCAAAAGTAGATGATCAAAATCAGAAATTCAATACTAATGAACGGAGTTCGCGAAATATATGGCAGCTGTACTAGTAGTAAATGTTTGGTATAATTTACAATCACATACTTTTGAATCACTTCGACGCCACACAGTTCTGACGCGAACTCCGTTCATTAGTATTGCATTTCTGATTTTGATCATCTACTTTTGCTGTTGACTGTACCTACCATCATGATGTAGTAGTTGTAAAAAGTAGTGATGTAGACTATAAGTAGGTATGAGGAGTTTTTATCATAGGAGGTCGCAAAAAATAAGCCGATTTGGAGAGCGATAGATTTTAATTTTAATTGGTTAGGTATTATACTCATACATTAGTGTTATTGTCGGATTAAAGCGTCAATAGACTGCCTCGTTAGTCTAGTGGTAGCAAGCGCGACTGCTGAGCACGAGGTCCTGGGTTCGATCGCCGGGTCGGACAAAGTGTTGTTGGGTTTTAGGAAATTCTCAGTAGCAGCACGGAGTCTGATTGTGCCCGGTTAATGGCAATAGGCTCGCCCCCTTTTACATGGAACTTATAACATAGCCGGCGAAACGTGGGTGTACTGCACACCTCTGCATACATGAATACAGGCGTGAGTCTATAAAAAAAAGCTTCGATCAACAACGAAATAAACACAAATTTGTTTAGAGGGGAAATGTGCCTAAGCATACCGTCCCGCTTGGGGTATGCGATCGAGACCACTATGTCGGGATCTTCGGCCTAGAGACCGACTAAAAGTTCCCCTCTTTCGCATAGTGACAGGAACAAGAAAACGCTGCCCGCAAACTTCTACGAACCCGCCGCGAAAAATTAGCTCACAAAAAAAAGTCT
The DNA here is from genome assembly GCA_936450705.2 of Protodeltote pygarga. Classification (NCBI taxonomy): domain Eukaryota; kingdom Metazoa; phylum Arthropoda; class Insecta; order Lepidoptera; family Noctuidae; genus Protodeltote; species Protodeltote pygarga. Next base: position 2,673,692 of record OW388249.2, on the reverse strand, counting down.
GCTTCCAAAAAAAAAGTAAGGAAGTTATTCTTCTTCTTATCGTATGGTTGATGAACAACCTGGTGTCAGAGTTTAAACCACCCGTAGGCCTCTGACATGGCTTTACACACCCTTGAAAAATCTCTCAGGTGTGCTGGTTTCATCACGATGTTTTCCCTCACCGTTTTAGCAACTGATAATTAATTTATAATCGCACATAACTTACGAAAAGTCAGAGGTGCGCGCCTTGGGATCGAACTCGAAACCACTGACTTCTCAGTCGACGGTCATACCACTTAGCTATCAGTGAGTAGCTTGTGAGGAAGTTATTTACATTTTAGCTTAAAAGACTTCATGCATCTCACAACGATACAAATACCAGAATGTGACTTTAAAGATTTTCTATATTTGATTTTCTATAAATAAATGAAAATTTATATGTTATTCGAGATTCTTATTTTCCACCGAGTGGTTTGCGACTCGTTAACGTAAAGTGCTGAATTAGGTACCTATAAATAGACCAAGGAGGCAGTAGGCAATTATACTTTTCATAATTTCCGTAAGTGATAAACTTAGTTAAGATTTTTTTTATACATAGTTGCTCAGGTAGTTGCAACCTACACATAAGTATACATTGTAATGTACCGTGGACGTAACTTGTACAATATAGCAATGATTTTTAAGTTTCTAGTAAATTAACTGTTCAAGTATAATGAATAAAGATTCGATGTGCGAGTAGATGCGTTCCGCGCCGTTAGGTCGAAGGTTCAATATTTTTATTCTAGTATAAAGATTTTTCTTTTGCCTATATTTTTCTTTTATAATTATTCCAAATGTTAAGAACATCTTATACCTATCTGACATTTAGGATTATGCTATCTAATGTAGACCGCGGTGATTTTTATGATCACTAAAGATAAGCAGCCCTTGGCGCGGTTAACCCGTGAATAGGTGACCATTTGTTGCATTTTATTCTAGCGTGCATGTCCTTCCGGGCTGTAGGCCACGGGTACCACTTCATGTAGTTGTTAAGCCAAGTTGGAGGCCTTATAGGCGGCTTTAAGGGAAATATTTCCAATGGGTGGCCAAAAGCCTGCCTCCTTCACACGCACTAAGTTCAGGTTAGCGTGGTGGAGCCGGTGGAGGGTCAGACTGTCGTTGTAGGGGCGGGCCCGGGCACAAATTCTATAGATTGCCATTTAATTTTCCCTATTACTATCTCCTATTCATAGAATCTATTAATGTGAACTTTAGAAAATTTGAAATTAATTAAGGCCACATCGGTATTTACGAGAATTGTATAAGTATAGCAAAATGATTCCGTATTAATATAATTCTCGATTAAGATTCATAGGCTTTCATTAATTAATAAATTAATACCAACCTTCAATCCTGATATCCTTTTCAAAATTCATCACACACTAACTAATATAATTTGAACAATTTTACTGTAGATAGTCATTTTTCAATATTTTCCCGCCACTGAAGTCCAAACAAAACACTCTCAAAAAAATTCCGTTTTGAAATTCGAACTTAGGTATTTATTTTATAATGCCGGCCGGTGCGTTCCGCGTCGCGATCAATTCACGAATGCAGGTAACATTTTCCTTTGGCGACGGCGCGCGTACTTACTGCTACTCACCTTGATTTTCCTGAACGCGGATGATATTTGGGTCACAAGGTGTAATTTGACTAATCAAATTGCAGTTTTATCGAAGGTTTTGTATTACATTTGCGTAAAATGTTGTACAGGAATATGATATGTATGAAACTTTCATTGACATTTCAATATTGGTTTATAAAAACACAATCTTCTATCAATATTTGTAATACGTTTCGATAAATAACGATTTTGTAAAGCAAGATAGAGTAAACAATAAGTACCTATCTAATTGTAATTTTCATTTTTGTTTGTCCAAATCAGCAGACCGACAGACAGCAGACTACAGAATTTTTTAATCTCTCGCCATTCTCATCCATAGTGGCAACATAATATACCTAACTCTTTTTATATCTTCCCATCTCCTTGTCGGTCTTCCTTTGTTTCTTATTTACCTTTAAGTAAGGTTTTTTCTCGTGGAATAGAGTAGCGCTTAAATCAAGATTAAATAAAGAGATCGATACGCATCTCAAACGTTTTCATGCATGTAGGAGCATTTAAATGCGAGTAGCTATTTTACGCGCGAATGCCACCTGCAGCTAACTTCATAGAAATCAAGCTATGTGGGGAGTACTGTGACACTTTGACAAAGGCAAAACTTTTCCTCTAAGGTGACACCACATGAAGTGGTTGCCGGGGTTCATTTAACTTGGCTTACAAAGCACGAAGGTATCATCATCAACCTACAGCAGTACACTACTGGACATAGGTCGACTAAATAGCAACAAAGAGGATGGCACCGCAATCTCCTTCTAACTTAACCTAACCGAGTCGGATATAATGCAAATGTGTTAAGACTACAAACATTTACATATACGTATGTATAATTTTATTATAAATTAACATTTGGAAAAATGATTTTCGGACAAACAATTTTAGAAGAAAGGGACTACCACGCCACGCCACCTGCCACGCTACTGCGAGTGTCACGGGTACTAGTTCCGTTCGTATCGTACCTATCTCTTTTTCAATTTCCTCTAATCATTTCTAATGGACAGCCCCTTATGCAGAGGATGCATGGAGGCAGAAGAAACGGCCACCCATGTTCTGCTGGAATGCAGTGGCGTGGCAAATTACCGGGCTACATACCTCGGGTCCCTGCGAGCGCTCCAGGACATCACCGCGAATGTGAAGGCCTTGGCTGCGTTCCTGAGCGAGCTGGGATGGCTGGAGTGATCCAGCCAACATCCGCGTACGCAAAACAGGCGCATAAAGTCGTCAATTTGCGGACACCGCCCGTTTGAAGAAGAAGAAGAAGATCATTTCTAATTTTTCTTTCCCTAAAACCAGTTCAGCCGTTGTGATTCGTTTAGCATTTAATTTTTAACACACTATCTTCACTTGCAACAAACTAACAAACAGGTAATACCTAAATAAATCTCCTAGACTTCTAATTGTCCCATAGATTTGAAACTTCAGGTTTATGTAAGCCGAATAACTTGAATAATTTGGTACCATCGAACTGATCTGATGATAGAGCCAGGTGGTGGGGATACATGGCTCTCCTCAATTGCTAATTCCTTAATTGAGTTGGTCATTTAATTGGATTGGACAAAGTCCCTTAAATTACTATCGGTGACGAGTGTGTGTGTTTTTTTAATATAAGATAGATAGGTAAATACATTTTTATAGACCCATTAAGCTAGGAGCTCGTCGGAGGAACGTGAGACGCTGAATGAAAGCCGTCGGAACGGTTAACTTTACGGATAATAAAAGCGTTTTCGGTATAAATTATACTTATATAAGCATCATTAACAATATTCACAGAAAACTAGTGTCTGTTGCAGACCAGCCCAACTCCATACTACTTTCGCTAGCCTTAAACATCTAGTTATTTACCATGTAAACTGCTGGGTGGTAACTAAGCTATGTATCTACACACGTAATCGAAGCAGGAATTGCTATTACAGACTTTACGTAACTAGGGACGGGGTATTGAGAAAGACCCGTAATTGTATAATAAGTTAGAACATATTTAAGTATGTACCTATGTAGTGGTGTTGGTAGTCGAATTGACTAGATCAACGCTCGTAGTCGCTTGAGATTTATATTTTTTATAGGATAAACAGGCTATTTTTATACGATACTGTTTATCATCAAGGAGATTGAAGTGTACATTTGATAATAAGATGTAGGTAAAGTTAATTAGTGTAGTAAATTTCAAGGGCTTATAACAATTGCAACACGCACTATTTTGTGTGCATGGGAACTCTCCCAGTATAGGTACTCCCTGTTGCCGATTAACGAATACTTTTCACATTAAAATACAATAAATACAAACTACGAGGTACATGAGTGTGATAGGTGCGAGAAGTTTGTTATAGCGCAGCGCCGCAGGAGTCGCAGTCGCGCGAATATCTACAGATGACGTTCTAAAAGTAACAGTTCCACTAGACAGTAGCCCAGTTAATAATAATGTAACCCAATGTAATAATATTAAATAACGAAACCTATAATTACAACAGGTGTACTTCTCATTCATATATAGATCCATTCTAAGTATTAAGAAAGCGGTGCGCGTTGCGTTTCGATCAGATTGCAAAACGCAGCGTTGCACAAATAAGCGGAAATTCTTACAATTAGCTCGCCTTGTCATAAACTTGTATGTATCCTTTGTACTACAATACATGAATAGTAGAATAGTTAATATTTCATTATGGTTACAATTTGGTAGAGAGAGTATCGGAGGTCACAAGTAGGTAGGTATTACGCGGATCCTGTGCATTGACCTACCTGCTAGTAGGTTTCCGGATAACGTTTGCGTTTTCTGCGTTTTTATAGTTTTATAAGAAACCTTTACCTCTTTTTACAAAAACCCAGGTTTTAATCAGATTTCGAATAATTTAAAAACCTAAATTTGAGAACATTAGGGCCAGTTTCACAGGTCTTGTTATGGCTGTTATCTCCTAACAGAAAATATCATACATTGTAAAATTATTCTGTTCCATTTTTTAGTTTATCTATTAGGGAAGAGTCTACTTGGAACCTGTGAAACTGGGCCGTTATAGATCTAAGAATCATAGACATAGAATTTAGGTACCTAATTCTATATCTATGACAAAGAATAAATACTATTACGGGACAGGGTTCTTTATACTGTGCTATTTATACCTATCTAGGATGAGTATGATGACAATGGATAAAGTGAGGTCTCTACAGTTAACATTAGTTGACCAACAAGTTATCATTGCAGTAGGTAAGATTTTCTCCACAAGGTTTATATAAAACTATTAAACTAAACGGTAATATTAATTTTATCGTAATGTTTGTCTGTCGCATTAATTAAGACGTGCAGCCAAGTTATACGCTTCGTGATCGCTAATTTGTGCGTAATTGTTGTTTCACAGCCACTGCGCTAAGTGTTTCTTTATGTACCTACTTAGATTACAAGGTTTGATGTCACGCTTGTATACACCGAAGGACTAAGTGTACCTAGGATTACTATGAAGTCGGTTATTGACTTCAGGATTGTTCAAACTGCTAATTCCAAGTGTCTCCACTATTTGCCACACTATATTTTCTAGGGACTAGGAGATTACAAAACTATGAACTTCTACAAACCGTATACGGCTAGAATATAATCATTTTATTTCTCATCGTTCCCACGGACTTTATCAGTGTGGACTGCGGACACGGTTTATATTTTCCCAGCGCTCCATTATCCTCACTCGAAAAACGGGCACCCTGACCAATGGACACGGAACCGATCAGATGTGATGAGAATTTTGTTACCTAAGATGTTGATTACGTGGATGACTTCTGTATCTGTAGTTACAAAGCAACGTGACTGAGTACTGAGTTGGGATGCTCCAAATTTGGTTTCACCGCAATGGCGATGCTGAAAAAAGTAATATTCCCGTCCACAGCGTCAGCGTCCACATCATCAGAAATCTGTTCTTCTTCTTCTTATCGTATGGTTGATTGAAACAACCTGGTGTCAGAGTTTAAACCACCCGTAGGCCTCTAACATGGCTTTACACACCATTGAAAAATCTCTCAGGTGTGCTGGTTTCATCACGATGTTTTCCCTCACCGTTTTAGCAACTGATAATTAGTTTATAAATACGCACATAACTTACGAAAAGTAAGAGGTGCGCGCCTTAGGATCGAACTCAAGACCACTGGCTTGTCAGTCGATGATCATACCACTAGGCTATCAGTGCTAAATCAGAAATTTGTGAAAACGGGGGAATCGACATCGACAACGGCAAAGGGTTGAAAGAGGCTTTATGTTATGAACTTATGACAATGTGTTATTCCATTTATTTGAACTTGACTTTGATTACGTTCTAAATAAAATATATTATAGTTAAACTCCCGACAAACCAAATAGACACGTTCATGGTCGTATTGACATTACACAATATAGATAATGTTATACTATTTATAAATTAATTGTGCTCTATTTTAGCGTTGAAAAAAAAACAACCCGCCGAGGTCTCTACTAGAGGCCAAACTTTCGTCTAAACTGTATTGCTATGCTACTGTCTTAAATTACATTGGAATTATAACCGATGTGCTTTATAGTTATAGTGAAAATGTTTGTAGAAAGAAAATTTTTATTACGAACAGAATTTGAACCTGCAAACTACTGGTTAAAGCCATCAGCCTTCCATTAATCATTCTGTAAATACTTAGCAACACTTTGTTATTGTTTTTATAGTATGGCCCACACTGTTCCATTTCTGAGCATATGCCTGTCGCAATTTCCTCCATTCTTCACCATTCTGGGCTATGCTTTACCAATCTTTATTGAAGCTATCTATATTATTTATTTAAAGATAGGAAAACCAACAGCTACATTAATAATTGTGTAAGTTATACATACGTTACGTAAGTTGCACACAGCCATTTAAAGGTTTCCACGAATAACAATTGAAAACTCAACAGATTATTAGCAAACACGAATTTATATAGTCAATTATAGTCATCTTTTTAACAAGACATTTTTTTAAGCTAGTATGCGGCATGTCCTATCTGGTCTAGCTTTCAGATTCAATCAAATAATCTATATCTTAAACTCTTTTTAAGTCCGGACCCTAATGAGCGAGAGCAATGTCTGAAATAGCGTTATAAATGGTTTTACTTAGCTTGACCTGTATATTATTTGGTTGAAATCGATATTTCACCCCCTTCCTGTTGACAGACTGATCATATTTGGTACACAGCTTTAGTTTTGATGACAAAACCGTTTTACGTAAAAAAAATGTACTTATATTATTAATCGAGCCAATTCAGCTTTGAGCCGAACAGTCACGATGACAGTCGACACATTTCGGAGCTTAACTAAGGAACCTCAAGTTCTTGAACAGACGTCCACCGCAGCCAGATATTTAGGAAGAAACATTCAAAACCACGGTGCGCGTTTCCGGCTCGCACTTTGGCGGTTTTATTTAATCTTGAATGAATGAGCCTTGGACCCTTGAAGGTTACTTATATCTACGAGAGGTGATCAAAGTAATCAAGTAGAGGAGGTCAAGCTGTGGTCAATGTTGAGGTCATTGATGGTGTTTAGCTAAAATACCCTCAATTAGGGCAGTAGAGCATCTGTGGTTTTACTTACTTATATATTTTTATTTCTATAACACTTTTTGTTTGGTTAACCGTGTAATCAAGGTAATCATTATAGCTTATAGCTTCGTAGTAACACTCTTTAGAAAAATAAATAAATGCTTAAGAGGCAATAAAATTATAATTAATATTTTAAAAAATGGATTCAAATTCTGAAGTCAGAAACTATTGGCGGGTGCTTTTGCACCAAACGTTACATTATTCTTTAAAGATTAGGAATGGATTCTAAGTTCAAGAGTAACCCCTGAACCTATTTATTGTATTTGTCAATATGTGTTTAAAGTAATTTAAGAGTTATGGGGTCCGTTCTTCAGATGAAGTTTGGTAAATTTATCTTAATAGGTATTCGTGTCTGGGTCATGAAATAATCCTGACCGCTGTCTACCTTTGTTCCTTGATCTACTTTCTGTGACACAGACCACAGACGTGACAATTTATGATATTAATTTTATAAGTAGACTTACATTAAAAACACAGATTTTATCCACGTACCTACGCATTACCTAAGTGTGCCTGTGACTAATTTAAATTTCGTAATTGCTTAACTTTTTAAACAAATTATGACAAGAGCACACTTGACCTCAATTAGGACATTGTGGGCAAATATAATAAAATCCGAGATTTAAAGTTGATTTTTTAACAAGGATTTTGCATACCTAATGGTTTTGCAAAAGGAACCGGTCCTTTTGACCCTCTTTAATATAGGAGTCCGACAAAACACTTATCTAACGCGCAGGAGCTTAATGTTCCTCTAACCTGATTTCGGTCACAGCGGCGAATCTCAATTGAGATTAAACAATTACGTAGGAGAAAAGGCGCAAACAGGTGCACTCTCTATTCCTTCTCTGTCGTAATCCGATGGATCGACATTGCCACGTGAGGATCTCTCCGGTCATGTCGGATTGTCGTCCCACCGTTGCAGCTTATGTACACTTGTACAGTGCCTAAAGAGTATATAGCAAGTGAATTTATAATACGTACATAACTTACGAAAAGTCAGAGGTAAATACCGAGTGTGAATCTCCGACCTCACCTCTGACTTGTCAGTCAATGGTCATGGTCATAGGCATTCATTGCAGGGGCTCATTGCATTGGTAAGTCTTGTTATGGGGTGCAGATTTACTTTTTTGCACATAGGTTTTTTCCCAGAATTGCCTTAATCACCAACTGGAAATGCTGAAGGATTTGAATACTTACAATCAAATTTTACAAGTGTAATAATATGATACATAGGTAATATAATACATATAAGACAAAATATTGAAGGGAATGAATAACAGCGTTTTTGAAAACTGCTAAAGATTTTGCTCTGCTTACAGACATGTAACGTCTACGTTATAGTTATAGTGCTAATATTATGTTGTAATGAACTGTTCCGTGATTACAGATTAAAGATTGCGCTTGAAATATTAAAACTGTATGCTAGATAGTAATCATGAATTTATTTATAATTGGACTATTATTTATACTGCTTTGGTATTTCAATGCTTTGCTTTTTTTACTTAATGCTATCGAAAGTTAACACGTAATATCCAATACGAATTCTCCAATACGAATTCTCCAATACGTGATGCCTTTTCTATTGTAGAGGGGAAATGCGCGCATATCGAATCGAAAAATCAATAAAAAGATCCTTGCTCTCTTCAAATCGCCCAAAAAATGGTCTTGAATACTTATATTGTTGGTATGCATAAAAAAGAGCTTATTTGCAGGCCACTTACACCCTGGGCAAAAATATTTTGGCGTCTACTTAAGAGCGTTAATTTTTTGCTGGCGTCACATAGTTTTGAGGGTATGGAGCACGGGGGATAAGAGACTCAAGACCTCGGTACCCCCGCAAATTTGGCACCCTGGTCCCGTCGCCCGTCATGTTATGGATTTAGGGTGCGCTTCCATTGAAGCGTAGACGAGCGGTGTAGTTTTCAGGTATTTTCCGCAACTTGTTTGTTTTGTGTACTTATATATTTCCTACTACGTTTTACATTAGAAGTTGTTAAGGTCTACGCCACAGTTTTTGCCACCACCATAATTATGATGCGTCTCAAATAGAAAAACTCAAAGGTACCTAACTTAATTTATAATGTTTCCTGAGGTTAGTGGATGACTAAACAAATTTTTTACTTATGTTTTTTTTCCTATTACGTAACCGCAAGAGGAAAACTTTGTAAGTTCTGAACTGAGTACCTATATTATCTGTTTATTTATGTAGAACCTATCTTCAACGTGGAGTAAAAATAATTGTATCGCATTATACCCTACCTACGTATATTAGTATTTATTTTAAAAAATTAACCGACTTTCATAAACTAGGAGGAATATCAATTTGATACGTATGGCGTCCCTATTTATTAGATTCAGATCTAGAGTTTCGTTTCTTGATAATTTATTTTGTTCAAGTAATTTTCCATTTTACGGGCAGCATGCTACTGCAAAGAGCATTAAAAATCCCGACCATCCAAAAAAATCCAGCGCGTCACAGTATTTTCTGGTGAATGGTAAGCATATCTATCCGGGCACTTATAAACGGATGGTTGATGAATAACCTGGTGTCAGAAGTAAATCAGAAGCGTTTCTCATCTCACATAAAACAAAATCGGGTTATTTACATTTTGTTGGATTTGTTTCCACCTCGAATAGCAGAATCAATATGATGCAGAAAAACAATGGAATTATAGGTAGGTACCTCGGGTGAATAGGGGCATGGTAGGGGTAGAATAGGATAGGGTAGGGGTAGTGTAGGGTAGAAGTAGAATAATCGCGCCGGGCAACTAGTGAATCTTTTGCAAACCGACAGCAGCGCCTCCCGTGGCAAACTTCGAAACTTAAAGTCTCTACCTTCATACTACCCCCGCAATACATTATGTACAGTCGACTGCCCTAAATATACAACTAGGTTTAAAAATATGTAAAAAAAGGTATTATTAGTGAGTTAATGAAAACTTTTATAAGTATTTATGTAGCACCTTAATCACAACATAGGTAATTAGGTGAAGATATTTTTTATAGAAACTATACTTATTTTTTAAATAAATCCATTGTTTACCTAAGTTTATTTTTAAACCCTCTTTATATTGTGGGTTTTACAAATAAGCAATTTCCTAGTTGCACTAAGCTGAGACTACCATGAAGTTGCGTGTAGGTAATATGAATCTAAGTATTTGCTCAATTATTCGCAATACGCAAATTTTAAGAAAATATTGCATGAGATTTATTGTTGAGTAAGCCGTGCGTCGGCCTTCGGCTGTTCCCCAAATATAATATTAATATTCATAGTCAAACTTAAAACTTAATTTGGAAAATAAGTCCTAATTTCGACTTATTTTCCAAATTAAGTTAGTTAAAAAAAAAATATTTAAAAAAAAAACAACTTGCCTAACGTTTAAACGGCAACATTATTTAATTAATAATAAACTTTTACATATTTTGGTTTCAATAACTGTTCGCGTCAATACATTAAAAAAAAAATTGACACAAGATTTTTTAAGTTATCTTAACAATATTGTTTTGTGAAATTTTTACATGTTTTAGCAGATGTTAGCTTATTAATTATAAATATTTAATAAGAATTGTAAATAAATAATAAGAATATTTTAAATTTGTTAAGATAATATAAATATTTAATAAGAAATTTGAAAAAATAACTGATACGGATGAGATAGGCGTATAAACAGATTTGAAATTTCGACTGATTCTGATGGGATACGGTGGCTCAGCGGTTAGAGCGTCGGCACGGTACGCCGAAGATCGTGGGTTCGTATCCCATCCGTATCAGTTGTTTTTTCAAATTTCTTATTAAATATTTATATTAACTTAACAAATTTAAAGTATTATAAGAACACTAATTTATATCAGTTTATTATTAATATACCTACTTAAACCACCTTTATGCACAAACAACCCGCTCACTTTTAAGTACTTATAATGAGGTAATTTAGAGAATGTGCTGTTAACTACGTTTACTTAGTAGGTATCTACCCATGTAAGTCGCAATCTATGGTACAATAAAGTGCGATGATTGATGATGAAGCTAGACTAGGTAGTCATACAACCGCAGAACTTGCAGGCTAAAACTACTCTACCTCGGACTACGAAAAGATTTGAAATATTTTTAATAACGGGTGATTTTTTAAGAGGTATAGGATTTGATTTTCAAAAAAAACACAAAAAATTTGAAAAATTTGATGAAATCTTTATTGGAATCGATAGAACGATCAATATAATTTAATGTTTGAAGATGATTTCATGCAAATGCTGGCCGCGCCTCCGGTTTAGATGGCCCATTCGCAAGGCAAGGATTCGCAAGGATTTTTTTGCTGGTATCTTTTTGGCAACACTGTTTTTGACAGATCACGCGTGAATCGTGTCTTGTGTCATTGTCAAACTTGTTCAGTTTCAGTTTGGTCTATAATTTAACCATGAATCGACTTACGAACGAACAACGCTTGCAAATTATCCGTCCATCTAAACCGGAGGCGCGGCCAGCATTTGCATGAAATCATCTTCAAACATTAAATTATATTGATCGTTCTATCGATTCCAATAAAGATTTCATCAAATTTTTCAAATTTTTTGTGTTTTTTTTGAAAATCAAATCCTATACCTCTTAAAAAATCACCCGTTACTTAAATCAAATGTTAATGTTTAATTTTATACTTCAATTAACATGGCAATAGCAGGTACCTACCTAATTAGATTAGTCATCCAGTCGATAACCCGGAGGGAGACAGCTTGGAACGCCGTCGCCTCATTTTGTGAAGAGAAAATGTCCATTGTCCGCAAAGGAGGCGGCAGATCGTGGAGTAAAGTAAGCAACGCATCCCTCTCGCAGGAGACGTACCGGGCGTCGCGGAGGACGGCCAATACCCTTCGGCCTCCATGAGTTGTCATGGCAGTCATGCTGCCATAAATATTTTTGGTTTCATGCATTTATTTATTTATTTATTAAGGATCTTCAACAAAGAATACACTATACATTCGTCTTAAAAAAAGTAACAATTACAAAAAAGTCCTTGTGTTCCTTCAATTATAGAAGACCACAGCATGCACTATAATAATAAAATTGAAATTAACAAACTATAGTAACTTAAAATAATGTGTTATTTTATATTCTATTTAAAATAAACATAAACAAAGTTACATGTACTTAGTTATATAATTTTGAATTATGAACTAAATAACTAAGCATTAAATATCGTCATAGCTTATACAGGGTTATTTGTAAAACACCCTGTTCTTTCCGCCAAAAGGAGTCCCTTTACATTGATTCCCACTCCTCCGAAATGAATCCATAAAAATATCCGACCACCTTGAGATCCTCGGTGTTGATATTACGGCAAATTTAAATTTTGCCAGATACCTATATTGAATCCAGGGCTAAAGTCGCTGCAATGAAGCTAGGTATCATTTCGAAGGTGAGGAGTCGAAGGAGGAGAAGGTGAGAAAAAAAATCAGTTGTTCCATACATTTATGTTCACATGACTCAACAAAATGTATGGAGCAGCAGATTTTTTTTTTGTGATTTTAGGGTTGGTCCCATAGTAAAAGTTGTTCATAATGATGAGTTTAATGACCCCTTTTAAGGATGCTGGTGTTTTACAAATAACCCTGTATATTATTGTCTATCAAAAGTATTCAAAATATTTTTGTAGACAAAATAGATGCACCCTTGACTCTTGTATGCACATTTTGGTCATGTTGAAGCGATATAAAATACCTTCCTTTGATTCGAATCTTCTTTTTCATATAAATTACATTTTGCGGTTAAATTCTCTAATGTAATAAGATTGTGCCAACGTGTGCCTGCTATATTTAGTGAGTTTTGGGTTATTACGACATTCTAGTATGAGTTTACTTACAGTAGGTACAGGTAGTACCAATAACCGATTCTGAAACCGTTCTCCGACAGCTGGAAAATGATTTTAGGAGCTGTATGATTTCCGAAGTACTCGTCTTGGACACGTATACACTTATCCAGTCCCATTCGTTTAAAAATCAATAATGATCTACTCCCATTAAAAGCGACTCTTCATAAATCTCAAAGTTGCATCTTCTTTGATTTCATACTGCTTGTCCTATAATTTTTTGAAATTGGTAAAGATTACAAGGTCAGGAGAATATAACGGATGAATTTTTTTTTTAAATAAAAATAATCGACTGTGTCGCGGGCGTTGTCATCGTGCCAGAATAAGTGCCGGATTCCTGACTTATGCCGTTTCTTTTACGCCCAATCGTGACACCAGCTGACAATTTTTCGGCACTGACGGTAAAATTTTTCCTCTAAGTTTTCGATAACTGAGACTACAAAATTTCGGCCCTTCTGGCTAATGATTTACTGTAGTGTACGAAAAGGAATTGTGCAAGTTATTAGTTAGGCTAAGGATAATTAGGTACTTATTTAAGATTTTGACTAAAATTATAACAATGTGTTTGTTAAAAAATTAGTTGAGGTTGTTTTAATAATATTTAAACGTTTGCGTCATGGCCGCTCGAACTGATAAAATCTATAATTTACGTTCTCTGTGTCTCGAGGTGCAATTATAGTAGCAAGTGTTGCTAGAAAATGCAGCAATGCATTTTGAGAAAAACAGAAATTACTGACTATTTTATGTCAGTTTATTTAGGTAATTGTTATTTATTACAGGCCCACTAAGTACCTACAGTTTAGGTAGGTGCGATTCCACTTTCGCGTTACCAGTTAGCTGTTTACCTTTTATGTAGGTGCTCATTCCTGTAACTTATCCAAGACGTACCTAGTACATACCTACACTGTCCCACTGCAGGGCAAGACCTATTCTCATAAAGAGAAGGACGGGGCATTATAATCACGGATGGTTGGTGGTATTTGACTTATGTACTCCTACCTACCCTTGGATGAACTAGGGCACAGGGTTCGTGTCACTGCTAAGTACCTACCTACCTAAGTAGTGAAATAAAATTTGGTTAATTTATTAACGATTCATGCACCTCGTTTGATGAGATTAGTCGAAGCTAGACCGAGATGGTTATTACGTTATTTGTAGTTTGCATACCTCGTAGAGTAGAGTATATGTACCTATAGGTAAATGCCGTTTAGTCTAGACTTTTAGTATTTACTTAAATACCTATTTATTTTAACACCTGAACCTACATTTATTCGAAATAAACGAAGAAACATCCTCTTTTACAAGGATTTACCGATTTTAGCATTTATATTAATTAGATTGTAACTAACGGAAATGCGTTTTATTTACCGGATGTGATGTGTTAAGGTAAGCAGTCAGTGTAAAGGTTGTATTGCTTGCATATCACTATAGAAATATTAAACAACTTCCTTCCAATATCTTTGCATATCACTGTCACTGTGTAAAGTATTACAATATCAGACCTTTACCTTGCTCTAACGTGTGACAATTCGGAGGTCACTCGGTAAAGAAATAGGTAGGTACCTACCTATAACTCTATTGCTTTTACATTGCCAAGAGATTAGATTGGACTCAAGTATTAGGTACTTGATCTACGAGTAAAACTAGTTTCAAGTTACTCGAGTCCTGAGTAAGGTTCTGTAATACGACCCTAAGGCTGAAATATAGAGCCTACAGTTTGGCAAAATGAGTCTGCAAAGATTGAGGGCGCCACTAGCTTCACATACTATACGTAACTCAAAATAAGAAGTTATTTGATACTTAGGTATTCCTATGACCAATTTTTTGTCATCAATTATTTTTTTTAACCTTTATTGTCCCAATGTTGGGCAAAGGTCCCTTTAAAAGGCCAAATCCTTCCTCTCCTTTCTTTCCATGGCATGTTGATGGCAAACGCCTTACATCTTAGAGGAAAAATTTTGCCCCTTACTCTATGAGCCCCCTTACTCACGACTATGAGTTGTCAAACAATTTAGAAAGGCAATTTACATTTTTAATTTAGAAAGACAACTATCTATCATATCAAATGATTCTCTTTTAGTTTGTTTTAGTCTTACCTACATTACTACTGCATTGACTTATATGAGTTATACATTACCTACTGCCTTAACCGCTTCGCCAATTGTCGTAAATAATTATCTTGATTGTTTTACTTATATTGCTTTGTAGAAACCCCTTACAATTTGTTTTTTTTTTGAGTTCATTATCAAAAATCTACAAATATTTCAATAGCAATATAAATAGCACGTGCTGCCATCTCTTATATGGTAAGAAAGTTACAAAGCACCCTCGCTAAATCTTTGAATACAATATTATAAAGCAAACCACTAGATGGCGCTATTTAGAAACACTAGAAAATCCTAATGTATTCTTTTCTTATGAGTATTCCGAGTTATGAGAGCAGTAGACGTGTGTAACTCTTTACTGAAACGACTCACTGATCCGAATCATTGAAGTGATTCAAAAGATTGGTTCAGTAACAACGTTTCAAAAGAGCAGTGTGTTACGCTCCTCTAATAGAAGTAAAATTTTTCACAAACTTCAAACGTTGACTAAAACCCACTAGATGGTAAATAAGACCATGATCAGAACGCAATTACAAGTGTTTCACTTGCAAGCCTAACATAACCATGGTGTAGTAGGTTGTGTAATCTGAAGGAAGCAGCACCAGTAACAATTCGTTTTTTTTAAGACAATTTATTTATTTGATAAATTATAACAGAACTGGGAACAACCAAATTAGCACAATATTCATACAATGAGTTTCTAAAGATCAAACAAAACATTTTTCACTCTACCATTTCATCATCATTTTCCCGTATCATAAGTGCACACACAAATCATTTCATAATGCACAACACCCAGACTGAAACAAGTATTTATTATAATAAAAATATTTGTTTTATAAAGGAATCAAACCTGCAACACCGAGTGTAATACGCGAATTGCTTATTCTACTAACTTAATAGGAGTAGATCAGATCAAAAATAGCTAATTTACTGCTTCAAACATAGATTACTTGGGATGCAGGATGCTTTTATAACTACAATTACCTAGACATGGAATTTTATTATTATTTTCTAAGAGCTCTTGGCCAGGGCTAATTTAATTAAAGCGACAGGTGACAACCCGACAATTCGTAAATTAAAAAAAATTACACTCAACAAATTAGTCTTAGTGGAAAATCAACAATTATATTGAGTTAGTGGAATAATATTTGTCACCTTTAATGCGAGCCATACATGCTGCGGCCCGCCGAAGAGGTCTGCCTGTGCAGGTGTGCATGCACAGGTAGACCTAAGAATGTGTGGGAATACACTTGTACAATTCTATAAACCTGCGCAGGCAACTGGCGCAAGATCGAATATAAATTCTTTTGTGTGACCGGACCAGTATACCAAAAAATCCCCACACACACTGCTGATTTGTGCAGGCAAACCTGTACAGGTGGTCTTTCCGGTGGATCGTAGCGTGTATAGCTAGCTTAGAGCAGCATTTCTTATGACAACTCAACTTATTTGTCAAAATCTGACATTTTTCAGATTATTCGTTTTATAGATAGCTAGAGACCTTACTAAGTACATACATAATCATTGATTTGTTAAGCTACATGTGAGTAGTACTTACTACCTCTAATATGATTCATTATAATCCACAAACAGTTTTCTATTTCACTTTCCATATTAGCTAGGTAACAGCTTATAGCATACTATCAGGTGGGCTTGTGGGCCATATTTGCCACCATATTGGTATAAAATATATTGAAGAGGCATTCAATTTTAATTTGGTAAAGAACCAAGTTCACATTCTCTCTCACGCAGAATACGCGCTAAGATGTGGACCTGCGGAAAACAGCCCGCCATACCAATACCAAGTTCACATTCTCCACTGTTTGATTATAAATTTCAATTTTGCTACTGAAGCCTATACAAGTGGCCATCTAAACAGTCATATCATAATATTATACTTAAAGTATTCTAGACAACTACAGATTACATCAGTCTTGTTCATTATTACTGGAACTCTCTTCACTGCAGCTCTCTTCCTCGCTTGATTCTGCGCTAGATTCATCAGATCTTCCTCCTTTTGCTGCTTTCTTAGCCATTATTTGCTTAAATTGTCTCACAGTTATTTTTTTAGGCATTATCTCTCGTAGAAAGTCTAAAGTGTCGTCCTCTTGAACTACTTCTGCGATGTGCTTGTATTCCAGTAATGTGGATTTACTGTTTTTAAACGCTCTTTTAGCCAAGTCTGTGACAAACAGCTCCTGCAAAGCGCGAAAATTATTTTATCATTTATAATAAAATATTTTTTAGGTCTAAGAAGTGAAAGTAAAGATTAATGTTCGGTAACAATAGCAAAAGCGGCAAAACATTGAAAACTCACTGTTACTTTAGTAACTAAATACAATGGTTCCGGGCCGACTGCCTCCACGTCTGGTGAACTTTTCATTATAGTTTTCACTCGAGATAATGGTAAATGCAAATCTTTTTCACTTTTAGGAGTAGTCATTTCGGTATAATTAGGTTTTTTGCTTATCAAACAACTTCAATCAAATATTTGAAATCGCTTCATAAGCAGCAAGCTGAATGTAAATGACAGTCGACAGACAGTCACTGACAGACTGTCAATAGTGTCAATACTGACACTGTCACTTTGTAAGGCACAGATTATAATGGTGTAATATCTGCCAGCCAGTGATCTCAATAGAAACAAAAAAAAAAAACCACCATCAAGTACAGCTTGGCAAAAAAGAGTCTGAGGCGGTGACAGTTGGAACTAAAAAATTATAATAATGACAACACTGTTTTATTTGTCAACTGCAAGTAGTTTCCTTGTCATCTTTACGTAGTGCAAGTAATTTTCTTTAAAATTTAAAAGATTCGTGTAATTTGCGTGTGATATTCTTACATAATATTAGTTGATATAGTTGTTCGTAATGAATAAAACCGTTTGCAGTAGTGGAAGATCTGTTATATATCAAGTTTTCTTGAGATGTTTGGCCGAAAGCAAAGCCGGACAAATTTTGTCTGAAATTGACAATGTTTACCTGAGAACTGCTCGAATGACAGGTATAGTCCATGCAATTTTTCTTCTAGAATGTAATTAAGTCGTTATATTTACTTTCTGATAGCTGTACCACCAGTTTTTGTCGTCTTGTGTACAAATAATTATTGAGGTTATGTTTTGTAATTCGACGAATCGCGTGTAGTTAAACTGTTTAAATTGATACTTGAAACTTAAGAATAGAGTTAATACAGAGTTGTTATTGTTTATTTCAGGTAAATCTGAAAATACAATCAAAGCAATTGTCGATGAAGGTGAAAAAAGTAAGAGTATTTTTTCGACACCTGGAAAACACCGAAAAGGTCGCCCGAAGAAAGAACTTGATGATTTTGATTTATGTTGCAAGTTGCCGTTCGTTGTGGCGTTCAATGGGGGAGGCCTTTGTTCAACAGTGGACGTTTTCCGGCTGATGATGATGACATTTATTTTTTTGTATTTTAATAAAATCTAAAATGAAACATGTTATTTGATTTCCCTTGTTGATAATGATGATTTATTATCATAATCCACAATCCATAAATGACTCTCTGATAGGCTCGCTATAATTCTAACTCTTGATATGACCATTCTCAAGAGTCTGAATGATAGCGATTACGTACTTACATAATGGGACTATGCATTGCGTTGTCAGATTTTTCTTATTCTACTTAGATCTCCCACAGAGCATGCCACCAAGCTTTATATTACATATAAGTAGTTATTGCCGCCAATGTACAATCTTCCTAAATATAATTTGGATGATATCTGTTTTGTACAATAACTACTACCAGACCATGACTATTAAAAATAAAGTTTAAATCTTTCTTAATTTTAATTATATTCAATTTACTTTTTTAATTTGATAAATATTGAAGACTAAAATGATCAAGTATCTTGTCAATTTTAGTCGTGGTATATGGGGTGGCAATCTAAAAGATAAAGGCGCCCTCAATTTATCCTGACTCTTTTTTGCCAAGCTGTATGAAAAAGGTGAAACTATAAATCTACAAAGAAAATACAAAAAAAAATGTAAAAAAGAAATCTTCGATTTACAACTTATAAACATAATGTAAAATGTCATGTAAAATTCAAGTGGTCTTTCGGGTTGAATAAGCAGTACAAAGGCTGGCTATTTCTTTGCTCAAAGAATCAGCATTGCCATCCAGCGTGGCAATGCTGCCAGCCTTCTGGGCACTTTGCCTGCAGACGACGGTGATGGGGAGGAATTCTTTGACGCCTTCGCGTGACTGTTGTATAATTCTTAATAGTAAATATAAGTTATATTATTATTTAGTTTACTGATATATTTTGTACATATATTACTTATTTATTATCCTCTAACTCAATTTCTGAATAATTCATCGATATCATATGTCTCATATTAAATAAATAAAAGCAGTACAGCTTGGCAAAAAAGAGTCTGGAAAAATTGGGGGCGCCGCTGGCGCACTTTTCACACTACAATTCAAAATTACAAGTTATTTAGTGCTTACATATTTCTATGACGAGTATTTTTTAATTATTCATAATCAAATTAATCATTTTTATGTTATTTTAGTACTCACAAACTTAGTTTTTAAGATTTTTATTTTTAGTTCCAGCTGTCACCGCCTCAGACTCTTTTTTGCCAAGCTGTACAGTAATTATAAGTTTGAAAAAACAACTGGATGGAGTCATTTTTTCAAAATCTTTTTTGCCAAACTGTACTGGAACTGTAGCTTTGCTCCAATAATAAGAAATCGGTCTGAGCGAGATCGAAACCAATGACTAAAGACCGAAGTGTCCCTTTCTAACATCCTTATTATACAGCGTGTAACAGAAGTCCGAAATAATACTTAAGGGCATGTATGTATATCATGAAGAGAATCACCTGTGAAAATATTGAATGGAAAAGAGACATTTTTTTTTTCATACAAAATAATTCTTTCGATTTCATTTTCTTCAATAATGACAGATTTTATTATCCTATGCGTGCCTAGTGCTTATTTAAAGAATTTATTGACGGTAAATAACCGGATTCGTGTTGATTTACCTTTCAACTGATGCCTAGGGCCGAATTTAAAAGATTTTGGTAAAAACTTTGGCCGTGGTTTACTCGAGTATCGTTTGGGGTTCGGTTCCAAAACCCATGCTCAAGGATTGTGTATAGGGTACCTTATACGCCCTTAATGTATTATTTTGGACTTCTGTTACACGCTGTAGTCTGGAAAAATTGTGGGCGCCTCTGGCGCACTTCTCATACTACAATTAAAAATTACAAGCGTACATATTTTATGTTTCTGTATCGCCTTTTCGTCATCAATTATAATCAGAGTATTTTAGTACTCACAAACATAGTTTAAAAGATTTTTTTATTTTTAGTTCCAGCTGTCAGTTGTCACCGTTTCAGACTCTTTTTTGCCAAGGTCACGATGTTATGGCAACATCTTTTTGTTTTGGTTTCGTTTCATCTTTTTTAATTTCGAGTAGGTAGCAAGTTTTAAATAAATAAATTCTTTATTGAATGGTGTGTTCAGAGTAATAGAATTAGGTAGACAATATGTACCTAATTAGTTCTAAATATAAGTATATTATGTGTTGATATTTTACTTCTTCAATTTCTAATTAGAAATTATTAATAATGATTTTAAATAATAGGTACCGGTAAGTTGTGAATCTGCCAATTATTTACTCAAATTCAATAAATATTTATTTTAATAACATTTCATCAGCAATATTGAAAGACAAAAAAATCAAAACCCTTAAATCCAAGAAGGTACCTACCTATTTTATACCAATGCAAGCAATGTAGGTAGGTACCTACCTAGAGTAAAAAGTTGCTCACTCAAGGTCAAGGAAGGATAATGCATAAGTCGATGTATGTGACCCGAAAATAATGATCATTGATCATTTCACCACCGTAGGTACTAGGTATAGGGGTAGAAATAAATAGACAATAAGTGGTCTTAACGCTAGCTGTCTTTATTTTCCATTTCCTTATAGAAAATACTTTTACGAAAAACAGTATATAGGGCCGCTTGCGTGGCCGGCCACACTCACGGGGCGCTGACTAGTGCCGTTTGCCGGCCCAACCAATCCGACATCCAATCAATTCTTACGTGAAAACGATAAATAATACAAAAAATACTGATAACGCGAGATCGTTAACCGATTTACAGTGACTTCTCAATTTTGATCAGTTCAGCGATGCCGTCGTACATCTCCTTGACGGCGTCGTACTCGGTGAGTCCCATACGCCTCTTGTTGGAGATGTCGTAGACGCCGCCCTCGGCCTCGGTGTGCTCGCCGCGGGTGCCGCGCACCTGCAAGTGGTACTTGGACGCGATCTCCTCCAACTTTGCCTTGTCGGCCGCCAACTTGGGCAGCTTAATGTGCACGGAGGCACGCACGGTCGTACCCAGGTTGGTGGGGCAGAAGGTCAGGAATCCGAGCCTGTCGTCGTGTGAGAAAGGAACGCGCTTTTCAATGTCATTGACAGCTGTCACCAGCCTCTTGTAAACCTGCTTCAGGTCACCACCCATCTGCATGGAGATAAGACGGAGGTGGTCCTCTTCATTGCACCACACCAAGAAGGTCTTGTTCTCATTGTGGTAGATACCACGGCCAGAGGGCCAGAAACGGCAAGCATTGGCGGCCTGCAGGAAACGGTCACCCTCCTTGAACAGGAAGTGGTCATCGATGAGCTGCTGCTGTGTCTCCTTGGACATGCCAGTAAGGGGGTAGAAAGTTCCCTTAAGTTCACCCTCAAGACCAGAGAGGGTGGAGGAAACTTTGTCTTCCATTTCCTTGTACTGGGCCTCAGTCAAGCAGGGGTTGAAGGGGTAGCCCTCCATGGAGCGGCCGCAGCGCACGCGGGTGGAGACCACGAACTCGCCAGCGGGGTCCAGGTTGCCGAGGGTTTCGACATCACCCCAGTTCTTGGGGGGGTGCTTGTCGGTTTTCTTGAAACCATTGTGGTAGTCCTCAATGATGGGGTCGAACAAGTCGGCGAACACTGTGTACGCCTCAGCATCAGGGGCGTAGATTCCGACACCAGAGTCCAAGTTCTCAACACCTAGAAAAAATTACGTAATATGTAGTTAAATCGTCATTACTTAAGAATACGATAGTAGGTACGTGACATGGGAATAATTTTGGTCAGTGTCGTTTTAGGGGCGGAGTTTTAATTAATAATAATTATCTCCTGCATAGGTACTATCAGCAAAACACAATAACTTATATATCAAATTGTTTATCTAAGATCCCAGATATCTATTGGCGCAAGGCACCTAAGCAGGTACAGCTGGCGTACATAATAATATGATAAACAGGATATCTTATTAGATACTTACTTATAATAGGTATCTAGTAAGATATCTTGTATAAAATATCTTTAGTAAATATCAGTTGGTACTAACCAGACTGGATGCAATCCAAGAGAGTTGAGCCGAAAGAGGTCTTCTTGTTCTTTAGAGCTTCGAAAACCTCCTTGGTGAGGTACTTCTTCAGCAGTGACTTAGAGTCAGAGGCCTGGAGCTTGCTGAAACCAGCCTCCAACTTCTCGATGGTTGCGGCGTCCACCATTGCTGCGGCTTTTCTGCAACGACACAATCAATCATATAGTTTCACTGTTAATCTTCCGATAACTTAGAATATAATCAAGATTCTAACGCTTTTAACGCGGCACATGTCGCCCTGGTGCACATTTTCGATAATTTCAGTAAAAACACGATGATTTTACAAAATTATTTGCTTAAATTGCGATCGTAGCCAACTAACTATCTGTTATATTTTTAAATTTGAAAAATAGTGACGTACCCATCGTCTCTGGAATCGAGCGGTGAAAATGTAAACCTATTTCGTAACATTCAAAAAGTTTGTTAAGTCGAGTTTAAAAAAATATCTTTTTTACATTTTAACTATTAATCTATTGAAATACTAGGAATCATCACATCATAAATCTACCAAAAACAAAAATATTACGGCACAGTTATAAAACAACGTTATTTTTATCAAAATATTACGAACCGCCTGATGAGGTAATACGCGAGAACGGCGCCACCGCAAACCACCACAGGGATTGTGACTTTCAGTTTATAATTCATACTGATGGAATTAACTAAAGCCACTAAACTGTATGATTGAAAAATAAGTGCAACTACTACTGGTAAGTACTGGAGATCCTGGAGATGTTACGCGTACTGGACTGGGTTTTGTTTTTGACCGAACACACCCAAGGATTCACTGAGTTTTGTGGTGGAATTACGTAATTTACTCAGAGGTCGCCTTGACCGACACGCGCAAGTCGAACGGATGTGTCAGCTCACTGCGCACCGGTGCTTCTTCGTCGCGCGCAGCCGTACCTCCCACTCGCGACCAGCGAACGAACGTGTTATCGCGAGTTTCTTGTTACTTTGCATTCATTTCTATTCGAGAAGGTAATGCAATAATTAAACATCGTCAGATTACGGAATCCACTTATCGTTCCATGAATTGCACCAATCGTGATATCGGATATGTATGAGTAGTATATGATTTTGTATGAAAAGCAGGTATTTGCGAAAAAGACACTCGGCATTTAGCTTTTATTATATAGGTACCATGTAAACGATAACAATGAAACGAGTCTAGGTGTTAACTTAAGCTTTGAGAGCAAAAGTCGATATTTATGAATCATAGATTTTTAATGTCAATTTGGATCGATTGGGGCAAAAACATGAAAACTGTCGTCATGCATGATATATAAGAGTCCAACATCATCAATCGTTAGGAATTTACGATCATTATACACCGGCGGTGAGTCCGGAAATACCTTTATTGGTGTATCCCGTTTAAGTTCAACGTCCGCCAGTTAGCAATGCAATAATAAAATTATCATAATAATCACTATTACATCTAAGGGACAATTTTTTTACGAATTTAATAATGCGATGGAGCCACTATACTAAAATTGGAAATTGAAAATATATTTAATGTTAGGAAAAGTCACTGTAGAGTGAACACAAAATCTTAGTCGAACTGTATAAAATTTGGCACCGGACAATGGAGATAAATGCCGGCCGGAATTATACGCACCCATCGGCTTCGTCAGCCGGTTTGTTTTCCTTGTTTTCTTTCGTTGCACAGCCACCCATTTTCACAAATACCAATTATTAACTAGATGCTAAAACATGCACTAAATCACAAAAAACTACTGAAAATAAATAAATAAACGGAGGATACTAAATGCAATGATGGAATGATATTTTGTCCAAATGAATGTATCAGAGCCGGGAGTAGCGAGGGCGAGGGGTGGCCCGATCGATGCGCGACACGCAGCACGCACGCGGACTCACGCTTCCCGCCCTTCGGGAACCGCTTCAAAACTTTTCGGAGGGAAAGTTCCCTGTTTGCGCCACTAGTTACCTTAGCGGGTTATATTTGAATGCAATTCCGACTTCTTCAGTGCCATATCATCTTATCGGCAAAATAGAACACTTAACGTTATCGATACACATCTTGAAAGTAGATTTAGTTATCACACATTAGACTAGGACCATTTCTTGAGTTCAGGTTCGGCGGCGGTGAACTGCGGCATCGCGGACTAGGCAAGTACATTACGTCGTTAGATTAATATAATGACCACCGCTTACCTTGCGCTTGTACAACCGTCAGAGTCGACTGCGAGGTGCAGAATGGTCGGTGCGGGATCGCGCGGAGCGTTAAGCCCGCGGCAGCGTCCCGCGCCCCCCCTTCCCTGTCAACCTTGGCCTTGGTGTGATGCTAGCCTGGCCGGCAGATCGTGCGCCAGTATAGCTTCTTCTAGTCGTGATTTGGACTATTATCATCATAATAGATACCTTGTTATTTAATCTTAACCCAATCCAAGGATAATTGCCGAGTCATTTATTGAACTAATATCTGGCAAGTGCATAGATAATAGAATCTATCAATATTACCGATGAGCTTTTACGTTTACATAACTATCATTAAATAAAAAATAAAGCTTGTAATTAATACTGTACATAACATAGTGAATTTATTCTAGTCTGTTTTTTTTACACCTTATAAAAACTGGATTTTTTCTACGTTTATTGTAAAAATACAACTTCTAGGACTCGGTTTGAACTCATAATTGGTTAATTGTACAAGAAAGTTGATTAGTGTAACAAAAGCAGAGAAAATTAAGCGAAACAAATAAATCAATAAACTTAATCGTAATCGATCGATTATGATAATTTACGTCACGCACTATTTGTTATCAGCGATTATGCGGGGGAATTTAAAATTAGATCGTTGCTGGTTCTTTTTCGTGTCCTGGATCGGATCCAATTCGTGAGCGGTACTTATCGTTCGATGCCAATGTCAAGTTTATTATTTTTCACTTTCATTGCATAACTTTGGCGTCGGGAGTAGGTAGGTACCATTACTCTATTTATTGACAATTAATTTATTGTAATTACTTTGATAAAATTAATATTGCAGATTGAATCAGTGCAACTACAATAAATTATTTATTTAAGTATACAAACATCCTTTATGTTTAAACCTTCCTTGACTTGAGGGTTGTTTTGTAAGTGGCCTTGGCCACGTCCTGTGTCCTTGACCCACAGATGTGACAGATTAGAGTCAGGGGTAGCGAACGAGCGCCTGGCACCTGGCGGTCGCGGTCGATTCGTTCACCTATATAATTATATTCAAGGAAACCATAAAACGCCCCCGTCCAAGGTAAGTCTTGCAAAGTTCGACGAACTGTTTGATCGATAAGGTAATTTTGCTCTTAATTTCGATTAGCTCTTGAGCTTCATTGAACTTTAATCAAAGTTTTTCAAATTAGAAACTCAAATTTTTTGGTTAGATAATCAAACTTCAAATCTTAATTCTAGGGCAAATTAATAATTTTCTGTTAGTTATAATTAACCAGCTAAATGATAAGGCAGGTCAAATCCATGTCGTAATACTTATAATCCCCTTTTGGTACGTCCATGCATCCTGGACTGAAAATTATTCGGAAATGCCGATTTTAAAGCGAGCAAAATGTCGTAATTTTATGAAATTTACCATGAACATCGGTAAGTTTGTAGTAATTTTCTCTGCCTAAATAAACGAATTCTGTTGGTGGCAGTTCAGCAGTTGTAATACTAATGAATGGTAAGATTTAAGGACAAAGGTAGGATGGTATTTAATAAACTAGATTATTTACTGATTCATAAAATTGTTTTTTATTAATCAGGGTGATGACGACTTACATTCATGGAATTTCTATTTTGAATAACAAAATACATAGGTAAGGAGTTTGATAAAGTATTTTTGCGACTTTGTGAGCTAACGAAATGATAATTTATTATGGTAAGTAATTTGTATGGTAAAAACTAGGTAGGAATAGGTATTAGATTTTATTATATGTATTGTAACTACTTCTGATCAGCCATTTTTAAGGCGACAATTATTTAGTATGCTTTTGTAAATAACATTGCTCCATGCCTAAAAAAAATTTTTGGACAGTTTAGCAAAAAAGAGTCTTTAAAAATGGGGAGCGCCACTGGCGCACTTCTCATACTACTAAATTCAAAATTACAAGTTATTTGTTTCTTCATATTCCTATGATGAATTTTTTGTCATCAAATATAATGAAATGAGTCACTTAATTTTAGTATTCACGAACTAAGTTTTTTTATTTTTAGTTCAGCTGACACCGCCTCAGTTTTTCTTTCCAAGCTGTACCTACTTACCACTGTAAGTACGTACTTCATTTTTCCTTTTAGCTGAGCCAAGAGGACTAAAAACTAAGAAGAAAGGCACTTGAGTAGTAGGCATTTACCTATTTAAATAATTCCTCACAGCGAAATCTACGTAATAACGGTCCTATCATAAAACGACTCAAAGTCAATAGTCTCATTAATTTACATACCTATTCTACCTATAGAATCATGTTATGGTAATATAAAATATTGGTATCCCATGGTAATCTACCTCTACTTACGTGTAGTTATGGAAGAAATAATTATTTATTAAATAAGTAATAAAAAAATTATTAAATAAATTATGTTGTACCTACGGGGGCGTGGTGAATGCGCTTACCTACCTCAATAACTTACGTAAACTAAAATTAACAAAATGATTACGTGATATCATGGGAGGCTTGGCGGAGTTTGATACAAAATAAGATTGATTTAGTAGATTTTTACTTTCTTATTTTTTTATTTTAAAGTAAAAATAGGTAGGTTACCGAACCAAATGGAAATCTCGACATTTGCAATAAATAATTCGGCTAGCCCACTGCTGGGCAAAGGTATTATCTCACAAATCGACCAAAGGGAGAATACCTGTTAGTTTGTGTACCCTGAATTACCTTCCAAAACTAAGTATTTAAAAAAACAACAAAAACGGCTTAAATGGTAACCCATAAGCAGACGAATCGTGAATCGAATAAACAGATCATGTCAATTATAGCAACACATTACACAGCGCACCACCTCTTATTTACAACAAAAATCCTAGTAACTGCTTTTAAAAAAATTGCCGGCATTACGTTACAAATCAAGTTCAAGGAAAATTCTCATATTTGAAACGAGTATACCGTCAATCGTCACATTCGTCACTTTAAAAAAGTGATGCGAAGTTTCCAGAAAACCTTGGCAATGACAAAGACGGATGGCCTTGGAGTAGCGGTTCATACGCTCGCATTTAAAAATGTATACTTCTGTGACGACTTGGAGCGGACTTTTGTCAGCTAAACTAAAGTTGACACAAAGTATTATTCAATTCGCTAGGAAGTTGCCGTAACTAATTTTAGGAATAAACTTTTCCAATGCTCAATTCGTAATAGTTTAAAATTGTTTATTGTGAGGAAAACAGTAACTGCAGAGCGTTTGGTTTAGAAGTTTGCTGCGAAATCGGAATTTGGAAAATTGATTTTTTTAAAATATTTCCTGTAAGCAATTTGTAGACACCATCAAAATCTATTCGTTTTCCCGGTTGATCGGACCTCATGCCAATGGATGGCTGACTTAATAAATTTTCTCAACCAGGAAGCTCAGTCCAGATGAAACTTTTTATACTTTAATTAGCATTTTACAAGCATTCCGAACCTATTTCCATTTCTTCCTTACTTTTAGGTACTAGTAATATTATTAATGTGAAATTTTGTGAGGATGTTGTGACTCTTTCACGCGAAAACTACTGAACAGATTTTGATAAAACTTTACAGTAGGTAATAAAGCTTATACATTAGAATAACACAGGCTATAATTTTTGCTACAATTTTTCTATGCAGGCAAAGCCGCCGGCGGAAGCTAGTAACTAAATAAAACGACCCAAACACTTCTTTTCACACACTCTTTGGAGTGCTAAAAGTCTAATTAGCTCAAGGTTGGCTTTACAGAGGAATATTCACACACACATAACAGATTCTCCTGCTGTCGCAAGGGAAGGGTTGTGTTGTTGAAGCTTAAAGGCTCTTGGTTGCTTTAGAACTTGTGCCAACTACCAACGAAGCTTGCGAACATTTGTGTCAAGCCTCGCTCTTGACGTCACTAACACGAGCAACCTAATTATTGAGTCTGAATATTTGCTAATTAAATTAATATTATTTTGCTGGGGAAAAACTTGAATTTGGATGCAGGTTATGAAGATATTTACAGGTAAACCAAAGCAAAAAATAGATTGAGTGGATTTTATTTATCTACTAGATATAAGTTTCCTATTACTAATAATACTAGTGCACTGAAAACTGAGAAATAGGCGATTGAAAGAACATGATAATGTAAAAATAGTATTCCCAAAAGCTTATGAAACTGAGTAATAGTTAAAAAAAAAATTTCACACAATTTTAGGCGTTTACAATTTTAAATCAATCATTGAATTACTTATATAATGTTTTTATTTAGTATAATCTCTTCAAAGAAGGCATTGTAGTGTTATTAGCGTTACATGATATGCCCATTGTTTCATGTTATCTGATTAGATAGGTACCTACAATTTATTGATGTCAAGTGCAGGCATTGAATTATGGATATCAAATATGATATAAGTAAAACCACAGAACAAATTTAAAAAGGTAAAACCCTCAGACTACGTATTTTTCCTTAATTTACAGGTAAGTACAATATTAGGCTTACCTACTTAACGTGTCAGTTGAAATGTAGCAGGATGCGAAAATGTAATAGCGTCGTTATTTATCTAAAATCATAAAAGTTTGAAGACTTACGACAGGCCTTCAACATTCATAGTTTAAAACCTATACTTAAAATCTATGCCTCAATGAGTTTTGAACTTTATCGTCTTTAGCTTATCTCTTTTTATTTGGTATGGCTTCTTTCATTCATCGCACTTTTTACCAGGGATATCTACTTATACGAGAGTCTATATGGTAACGAACTATGCAGTTTCAGAGGAATTTACTACCACGAACGCCTGTAAAATCAGCTTTCCACCAAGGTATTCCCAAAACGCTAAAGCATGGGGTTCTTCAAAAAGGG
Source organism: Protodeltote pygarga (assembly GCA_936450705.2). Classification (NCBI taxonomy): domain Eukaryota; kingdom Metazoa; phylum Arthropoda; class Insecta; order Lepidoptera; family Noctuidae; genus Protodeltote; species Protodeltote pygarga. The sequence goes on along the minus strand of OW388249.2, from coordinate 2,644,098 downwards.
CTTGATAAGACTTACGGCAACCCTCCAAGCGTGCAGCGTCCATATATTAGGGTAACCACCTACAATAGATGGGCTTTATGCTTATTTGCCACCACCGTAGTAGTGGTAAACAAGGTCTTTTCGATTCTGTATTATTTTGGGCCGATTTCTGGCTGCAGGCGCGGCGCCGCGCGCCATTATCAACTTACATATTCACAGTAAAAAGTTGATGGAAGCCGGCCGACTAGTAATAAAAGTGTATGGTACTAGTGCTGCCGATAGTTAATGTTCCAACTTGTTTAGAATAGACACGTGCTATAGATTGTACACAGATCGGAACATGTGACTTCTATAATTTTGTTTTCATTTATAGTCGCAGTCGGCACCTTATCAAGAACGGGAACGGTTTTGTACCTAGTGAATGCAGATATTTACCGGAGAAGAATATTACTGCTTCTCACCCCTAGGCATTCTATATCTCTGGTACCCACAGAGAACGCTTATATCGATTTTAAAACAAAGGCCATTATTATTTCAAAATAATAATGGTAGGTAGGTAGGTACCATTATTACCTTTATACCATAGCTATATTTAATTTCCATTCGTTATTTTTATTGCATTTCAATAAGTCTTGAGTTTTGCGTGCTCACGTTTTTTAGTATTGACATAAAACGAATTCCGAATATTCCGAGAAAAACACGCACAAGCGTGACCTTTGAGCATATTAAACGCACGCAATAGTTCCCAAATTGCCGAAACCCCTATAATAATAACAATCCTGTTCCCGAGTATCTTTATTCCTTACGTTATGTAACGGTACAAAAGGCCTTGCCCTATTTTCGTCACGGTCGGCCAATGTCAGTGTCGAAGTCGAACCTTGGATGAGGCCTGTTTCATGGCTCGGCTTTTTACCTAGCCGTCTGACGTCAGAATCAGATGTTATGTTTACGTACGTGATAATTTTAGTTTTTAGCGGGTTTTGGAGGTGTTGCAAATCGGTAAAGAAAAGCTCTATCAAGTTATAAACGCTACAGTATTAGAAGGTATTGTTTTATTGGCAAATCGGACATCTAAGACTTCTAAAGATGCAGCTGTTTAGACTGATTATAAGGCCTCCGTCTGCATGGACCAGTAGGAGATTTGTTATTATGGCTTATTATTATTGCCCAGCGTTGCCCGGGCGATTTTGTTTTTCGTTGGTTTTCTTAAAAAAGTCTTTCCATACCTACAAACTTTGTGTTGAGTGTCCTGACTATTGCAAGCACAACAAGCAGTGTGTCTACAGACCACAGCTAGCGGCCCCCACGTCCGATTCAAACACGGGTGTCCAAGGAATTAGTTCTGAATTAGTTCCATCGGATCTCACCTGAATTTTAATTTGTTCAGAGTAGTGTTTTTATGTGATGATATTTTATATGGATGATATGAAATTTTATAGCTCATTTATGTTTGATGATATTATTGATTACCCTGCTATACAATGACACCAAGTTACGTGCTATTCTTGAAAATCCGGTCTATGGTTAAGAGTATTTCTTGAATGAATGTAGTAATAGTAGGTAGAAGAAGGAAGTAAAGAGAAGGAATGAGGGAGTAATCTTGAAGCGAATGTATCTAAAAAACAACTAGTAACCAGTTGTTTTTCAGATACATTAGCGTCAAGAGTAGGTACTCAAGATTGCTGTAAAACTTCGAATAATCGTTTATTCGAAGTTTTATAGCAATCCTGACCGCAGAAACAAAAACAATTAATAGCATAATCATTACAATATGTAAAGTTGATTGTAATACTGGGTAAATCCTGTGACGTAAATGGCAATATTAAATTATTGCTAGATTTTGGCCATAAGCTATTTATTATATCACGCAAATGAACTAATTTAACAGATTTAAAGTCTATCGTTTTCTCATGATCTTTGTTAGAAAGAGAGATAGGAATGGTATATTGTAGCATAATTATGTAGATAGTGGACGGCTTTTTTAATAGTTTTTACGCCACCGCGGTCACTGGTGACCGCGAACAACAAAAATTGCATTGTGTCTGCGAAGTGTTAAGCTTATTTATGTAAGACTGAAGCCTTATAAGGCTTAACGTATAGTCTAGACTTCAGTAAAACGTTTCTATGTTCAAGAGCGGAGCAAGGCCGTTGGATAATGTCTGAGACAACCGATAATGACTAATCCATAACTATTATGCAAATGAATTCATAGCCTTAACCAGACTGATAAGTTGGCTGCTTTTACTTGACATACAATATCTTATTTGTTTCACCAACTTATATGATGCCAAAAATTGTGCTCATGCCCTGTTGACCGCTGAAGATCATGCTTCCCATAAAAATACACTGTCATGATGTCATCAGAACTGAACCAACATGTAAAAATTCAACTCCGTAGTTCCTACTTATTGCTTTTAAGGTTCCTGCCCAGAGGGTGCCAACGGGACCCTATTACTTCTTCGCTGTCCATTCGTCCGTCTGTCCCAGGGCTGTTTTGGAACCGTAATAGGTTTAGATTAGAGGCATTTGGCTGGGAGCAATAACTTCCCCAATTTTATATTGCTTCTTGTTTTAAACTCTTCGGCTGTTAGACAAATTTCTTTCGAAATAATTATTAACGGTCTTTGTTTTTGAACCAAGTGAAGTTCCACCACGAATAAAATTGTAATCGACTAAAAATCGTAAAATATTTGATGTTTTTTTTAAACTGGAACTAATGAGAATGCTGTTCATTAACTTGAAATTATTTAATAAGAAAACATGTGCATAAATATGTAAAAGACACATCAAAACTTTGTACTGAGAAAAAAATTTCACTAGCTCCATGGAACGACTACGGTAGAACTACACACATCAAAAGTGTCTAGGGATCAACATATATTTTTGCAATAACTTTTCTCCTGATTGATATTAATTAAAATTTTCTTTAAGGATTCATCAAATAAAGTGTTTTCGTTTGTCACAGTAACGATAAACCAAGTCACCTTTGCATTAATAAAGAAATTTGCCATTTTCCTAATAAAGGGATTTTTGACATTTGAACCACTAACATTAAAGTTCAAAAAAAAGACTGAAATAACAGTTTTCTTTAAAATTTTATTGGGTAACTTAAACAATTAATAATCCGTGTTTCTACCGCGAACACTAACAACACAAGAACATCGGTTTGGCATACTCAAAATGAGTTCATCCAAATCACGCTGTGGAATGGCCGCCCATGTTCGTTGCAACAACAAAAAAAGGTCTTCTTGCGACGGGATACCCTCCATATTCGGCAGAGCTCTTCTCTGTAGCATATCCCATGCATGCTCAATCGGGTTCAAGTCTGGCGACTGAGCAGGCCAGGGCAGGACATTGATGTTAGCTGCGGCGAGAGTATGTCTTACAACTCTTGCGGTGTGCGGTCGTGCATTATCATGCATTAACTGAAATAAGGGACCGATTTGCACTTGTAGAGGAACGATGACGTCTGATACAATCGTCTCAGCATAAATTTGAGCGTTGAGGTTGCCTCTGATCCAAATCAACTCAGTTCTTCCGCCGATCCAAATACCCGCCCATACCATGATGGTTCCACCACTATAAGGATGGACTTCCTGGCAGGATTTTAATCGCTGTTGGCGTCCAGGGGTTCTCCAGTGTCGTATACGTCTTGTATCCGGTCTCATACCAAAACGAGACTCATCAGAAAAGCACACGAAACGCCATTGTTCTTCTGCCCAATTTCTGTGTTCAAGAGCCCATTGATATCGAATCCTACGATTGTGCATTGCTATAGGTGGTACCCGTAGCGGTCTTCGGGAATGAAGGTTCACTTCATGCAAGTGGTTTCTGACTGTTTGGTCGCTAATTAAGTTCCCTGAAGAGTGATGAAGCCTCACGGCTAACATCATGGCGGTTATTGTTGGAGCTCTTCGAGTTAAGATTTGAATGTATCGGTCTTGTCTCCGTGTGGTGCAGCGATACCGTCCTCCATGGCGCTCAGCCACGGTACCAGTGCTTCGGTAACGTGTCCAAAGTCGACTGATAACACTCTGACTTGTATTCAGAGCTAAAGCCACAGTACGTTGCCGGGAACCAGCTTCTATCATTCCCACGGCTCTGAGCATTTCTTCCCTGCTTAAATGACGTCGCCGCTCCATAATAACGTTGGTTTTAATCAGTAGTAGGGAAACAGTAGCACTAATAATGTCTTCAATGCGTTGTATGTTTTTATAGGGAAAATATTGACAGCTGATTTTCATCTTTTACTCGAATTTGATTCACAGTTCCTGATTCAAATTATGAAATGCACCAAAAAGGATCCATATAAATTTATAAAATCATAAATTTATTACAAAGCCACATCTCAATCTCAAGAAATCCGCATAAAAATGCTTGATCCCTAGACACTTTTGATGTGTGTAGTAAGAAAAGTTGTTTCACTTGTTCCATTATCAAAGTCAATAGAACTACTGAGAAAAGAAATTCTCACTAGTCCCATGGAACTAATTTCCGGTGGAACTAGTGAGAAAGATCCAAAGTTTTCCTGCAAGTTTCCACTTTCTATCTAAAAAACTTTGTTGCAAAGAAATTTATCAATATTAATACGGAATTTCCGAAAAATATTCCATAACTGAAAATCGTATCGTTAGCGTCAAGACGTGGATCGCTGACTAAGCCATTCTTATCATCGCAATCGTAATCAACATGACAACATCGATGTAAGAAATTTTACGAACATTTGTCGATAACACGATAAGTTAAAATTTATTTAACGCATTTATTTTGTTTGCTGATTTAAAGGATTAGGTCTTAGCTTACCAAGATAGTTCAAATTATTATAACATCTCTGACTTAGTTATTCCGTTGGTACCCACAAAGTGTCACCAATTGGCTGACTGTGAAACCAAGTGGCTGATCCAAAGGTTCACAAGAAATGTTGGAATCTCGTAAGATTCCTATATTCCTTGCGTGCATCGCCAGTTACTGGCTTGAAGTTCACGAAGCTTGCAATCAATATAGGTATTCTTTCTACGAAATGTTGAACTTTGATAGTAAACATTTGAGAATGAAACTTTGGAGCCATGGATCTTTCTAGTTTCGTTTAATAGGTAGGTACCTACCAATTATTGATAGCGTTGTGTTATTGTTGTACTTGAGTGATAGCCAAAGTCAAATTCTTGGGCACTGTTCATTGGTGAAAGAGAAAGATAAGATAATTTCTATATATTTTATGGTTTCTGACCATAAAATATATAGAAATTACACTACCTGCTTTTTGTGCATGAACCTGTACAAGTTGCAGTGGTCATAAGTTCACCAGAATCTCGTTATGAAAGTGGAATGTCATTATCAACCTTTATCAATATACAAAAAGTGCCGTGTCAAAATATTATGTGTAATGGGGAACATGCGTCTTAACGACTTAATTAGCCCAATAATTGTGTTCGTGTCTTTATCAACGCTGTAGTGCCCAAAAGAGATATCAACGTAATGTATGTGTTTGTATAATAGATATTGCATTGCTAGGATGCAGGGCATAACTATGAACGGTGAAGTTGTCTTAAATGTGGGTAGCTGATATTTTTTTTTAGAAATTTGTTTTTTTTTGTGCGTGCCGCTTTACGCTCCATCGCGTCTTCATCATCTATCAGTCTTATTCCTTTTTGCAGACTGTATTACATTATAAAAGGAGGTCAATAGCTGTAACATTTATCGTTACAAAACCTTGCAAAGTACATAATTGACTCACCTGTTACTCAGTTGAAAGATTGACAAGATTAGTAAGAACAAACATATGACTCCGTACACCCTGATCCACCTTCTTGTAACTATCTTTAATACCGATGAGATCATTATAGAAGTTTCGCGAATGATAGCTAGGTAGATATATCGGTCACTTCACTTAGATAACTGACATTTCAACAATTTTCAATATCAGGATTATGATTACGATATTATCAAAGTGTTTTCGTTACGTGAACGCCTTTTAGGTTTTATCGGTATTATGTAGCGAGGTGTGAAGCGCATTGTTAAAATATTTGAGTAAGTATTGGAATTGAGACTGAAAGTTCGTAATGCCTCATTACTAGCGATTACATGGCGACGTAATTGTATATATCTACATAATCGGATAGTAGCCGAGTGCTTTTTGTTTTAATTTTACAAAACGTTAACATAACAGTGATTTTCATTTCCTTATTTCGAAATAAAAACCTTCTGAGTTACCTGAAATGTTAAAAAAACAACTAAGATAAAAGGTGCAAAAGTACAAATTTATAGTCCCGTTTTTCATCGTATGGTTGATGAACAACCTGGTGTCAGAGTTTAATCTGCCCGTAGGCCTCTGACATGGCTTTACACCGTCAAAAAATCTCTCAGGTGTGAGGAGACCCCTCATGATGTTTTTCGCGCGCAAGGACGCACCTACCCGCAAAGACGTCAATATTAATCACTCATAAACGTTACACATACCAAACTACAACTTATCATTTCTAATATATACTGTCTTTTAAGTATGTTTTATCTCAAGTTGTGTATGATTTAAAATCAATATCAGGTGATATCCAGTACATTTTACGTCTATATAAATAATCTTTTCTTATCGGTTTGTCGTAACACCGTAGCAGCCGGTAGCAGGTGATGTTAGGTCATGCTATTATTGTGCAATAACTTGACTTAGTGAACTAGAAACATAGCTGATGCTAATAATAAATCGTTTAGTTTTCACGCATAGCCATAGGTTCGCAAAAGCAAAATTTAAAAAAAAAATGGTAGAAACAGGTTAGATACCTGTTTCTATCATTTTTTTTTAATTTTGTGAATTTTTTCATGTTGCACATGTTTTGTTTCAAATTTTCTTTTTAAATAATTATACTGTTTCTACCATTTAGTGTCATTAAATTCTCCCAAGTCAAAACATTTATTAGTCATGGTACTACAAATAGTGAAGCAGTGACAGCTTAGTGTTATGACTGTTGGACTGCCAAGTCAAAGGTCTTAGGTTCAAAACCCAGGCACGCATCTCTGCCTTTTCGTATTCATGTGCGTATTAGAAATTAATAACCATTTGCTAAAACGGTAAAGGAAAACATCGTGAGGAAACCAGCACACGTCTGACAGATTTTTCAACGGTGTAAAGAGGCCTAAGGGCGGTTTAAACTCTGACACCGGTTGTTCAGCAACCATACGATAGAGAAAGAAGAAATACTAGTAGTAGTTGTAAGTCTACGTTATAAACTTATAAATCTATGTTATTAATATGATTTTCAGACTTTCGGTAGTTCCCAAATTTTAGATGGGCGCTCAAAAACCAACCTCATGATAATATTAGATTGTTAATGTATATATTTTTTTTAATCTATTTTGTTAACGAATTTCTATCGCAAGTAGTTAATAAAATTGAAAGTAAATCAATTTATAAAATCATTGTATTAAAAACCAGCCTGCACCCACAGTTAAAAATTCGCTAGGCTAAATGAAGACGTGGTGTACAAAGAGAAAGTCTTACAATGGCTTACACTTTGAAAATACGATCAGATTTCAATCATTCGGCCCATTGTACTTGTACCCTCGTTACTGCGGAGCCAATAACAATCTAACTTGACCCACAAATCAACATTAAATTTTGTATCAATGAATTCGTTACTGATTATGTATATTCATAGAAATATTAAACTTATCTTAAATATTAAAATATCTTTGTATACATTACATCTATGCCCAGGATAGATGGTCCGATATATTAAGGCAAAAATTATAAATAAATCAGCCTGTTTCTGCACCACTATAGGGCAGAAACAGGATTAGGCCTAGGATTTTCATACAGAGATGAATAGCTCACTGCGTGTTGGCAATTTCAGACTATTAAGTCCAGGTTTCCTCACGATATTTTCCCTCACCGTTAGTCAGTGGTAATTAAATTAACTAAAAAAGTACATATCACATTGAAAAGTCACATTGGTACATGCCAGGTTCGAAACCACACCCACGTGCTTGCGAAGCGGGTCCGCAAACAATAAAACACCACGAGCTGGTCCCTTACACAGATATAGGTCCCTTATTACATACATATTTTATATACATACTGATTACTGTTATTATCTCATACCTACTTATTTCTGGTAAAATGCCAATGTGGAGGTGGTATTGCAAGCGTGGTTACTGTAACCGCGTAAATAAGGGACAAAAATGAACCAGACAGGACAGACCAAATTGGTGATAAGACAAGTCTTCTTTATTTCTTTATCGTATGGTTGATTAACAACCTAGTGTCAGAGTGCCTCTGCCATGGCTTTACACACCGTTAAAAATTATCTCAGGTGTGCTGTTTTCCTCACGATATTTTCCTTCACCGTTTTAGCAAATGATCATTAATTTTTAAACGAAAAGTCAGAGGTGCGTGCTTGGGTTTTGAACTTACGATGACTTGGCAGTTTATCACTGCTTTTTTAGTTATGTAAAACATTAGATTTAGATGGAACACGATACTATGCTCAGTACTGGTATGACTAAAAGACTATAATGAAGATTGTCGAGCAACATGTTTCTCTTGTATTGAGTTCTGACAGCCATGTTTACCATAACAAACTTTTAAAAGCAATATTCAGTATACATTGTTGATGTAACTGTGTGTAAATCTTGATTATACTACTTATGGGCGATGGCACAAAGTGGGCATTGTAAGTGGCCGCCAGAGGGCGCAGTCGCTATTGAAGAATACGAGCAATATCCGGCCTCGCCCGCTGCCAACCATACAGGAATGTTTATTAAATCTCGTGCTTGTGCGAATTTGCGTCAGAAGCCTCGTGTAAAATAACTCTTTACATTATTTTTACCTTTTCATTATGAACTGCGTAGCTACAGCACTAGTGTGGCAGTAAACAGAACAAAACAAGAAAAAAAGTTCAATTATTTTTTTGTTTTGTCCTTATTTTTTTTAAAGTATCACGCGTTTCTTGCTGATTTTTCTTCTTACCATATTCACCTCCGGGTTTTTTTATCTGGCAACATGTACAGTCATTTATTTCTGTTATCCGTACACTATCATCTACTTATACTTTCTTTTTTTTTTGTTCTTCTTCTTTGGCATGTAAACAACCTACATTGCACTACATAAAGTATGACAAAAAATCCTGTGTAATTCATAAATCTTGTCATTTTTCAGATCTTGTTGTAGGTACTGTTGTAATTGAGTTAGTAAGAAGGAAAGAGATGCGAATACTTATCTTGCGCGAATAATCCGAGAGCCTAAATTCATTCCGGCCCAATAAGTTTGTGCTTATTGTGTTGTTCTTGCAGATTGTATGAATCATGGGGAGTTGATTCATACATAATATGCTATGTTCATGTTGCGACGACTTGCCTGTTCGCAAGCATGTATGGTCACCTTGTTCGTGGAACTTTTGTAATTTTGCGGGTCAGTGGTGAAATAATGTATCATAAGATTTTTTGGAAATAAATACCGGTTACTGATTCTTAGACTAAGATCCAGTTTCACTGACTACGGATAGGCTCTACCTATTAGGTAAATTCTCGGCGTAGTATAATTAGGTACTTTATTACTAACCTAATAACGTTTCTTTCAAACTTTAACTGTATGGGTTACGGGGTAACGGCTCTCTCGACTCTGGGCTGCGGCCATTAACACGTTCTGGGATCAGTAGTGGTAAAATAGTCCCAATGACTAGGCGAGAAAAAGTTATTTGACCATTAATTAAGGGCAATATGGGTATTTAAATATAGAAGAGAAAATTAACGTTCACTTTTTTTAAATAACACCATGGCTTTTGGGTCAATAAGCTTTATAGCGTTGCGCAGGTAATATAAACTACAAAAAAATATAAAACCAAATACATATTTTTATTCAGATTTATCTACACTTAAACGTTCATTACATTTTGTTACAATACTTCATTATTTTTAAACCGTTATGGCAGCTTCCGATAGCAACCAGCATCACGGTCTTGTTTTCACGATTCCTAGAAGGGAATAAAGAAATCTTTGTAATAATTATCTTTCTTACTTATCTTAAGTACTAACTTATCATAATAAATAATTGCATTGTAAATTCGTCATTATCAATTTAACGGGTTAATGTAAGGGTGAATATTCCAATACAATCATACCGATAGGACTTTGCTATTAAGCTTTCTGATTGGATTGAGTAGGATAGGACTAGCTGTAAAGTTGGAATAAAAAAACCGTAAAGTTATTATTCTATTTTTTATAACTATTTGCGATAAGGGTAGAATCTATTCTATTAGGTAATATTTTACAGAAGTTAGTTAGAATCTACGTACCTATATCCTTTTTAGTAATAAATAAAAACCATGGAATGATGATGAATGGAATAGGTATTATTATTGCATTAATGTTAGGATTTTAAGAATGGCACACATGTTTTGACAACAGATAAAAAGAAAAACAATATAATTAATTATATCCCAAACAAACAAAATAGGTACTAGAAATCGTCACACGGTCACACCAAGCTTTTTTGCTTTTTAAGTTTTGCTAATGCTTTATACGTTGCTAAGAAGACGAATGATGGAATAACGAGAGAATGAATTATTTTATTAATATTATTTATTATTCTGTAATGTTTGTCTCATAAACATAATCTACCCACATCAGCACATCATACAAGCTCGTTCGACGTCTAGTGACGTGACAGTTGCACCGTACTAAGTGCGCATGAGTCAGACGAGAGGCGCGCGGCCGTCGACCCCGCTGCACTCACGCGCACTCGTCACAAGACAGTGTCCAATGCACGAACGAAAATACCGTCAAACGATTATAGTAACTTTGAATTTTAGAAGGGAAGTTTGATGCAATGTGTTAAAAATTATAGAAAACCCATAGCAAGTACCTGCCTAATAAATATTTGATAAAGAAATGACATGTCACAAGCTTATCGGTTATCAGTGTTTTTCAGTTATTTTATAAGGCTTTACTAGTTGTTAAGCGCTAGCGTTTAGAAGAGCGGGCAGCGGAGCGTTATGGAGACCGGACACCATTTAGTGGGTCGGGCAGTCGGTCATTGTACACTCTGCTAGTTTAGAAATAACTATAGAGATTGTAAACTGACTAAGTCGTAATAAATCTGTCTCGTTTTAAATCCACTGGTGGGATCCGCGGTCTTCAACCAGTTTAAATTCAGCATATTGCAGCCAATAGGACCAAGTTCACAACAACCAGTTCTGGAGTTCAGTTTGAGATTCCAAAATATTACCACAAGACTGCTGATAACTTATCAAAACGTTAGGATCATCATCCGCTTAATTCTAGTCTTGAAAACACAACCTAATACAGAAATCTATAGGGGCTCGGTCGGCAGATAGTTACAGCCGATAACCAAGACTATCTTTAGCCGTCTTCTGACACTAGATAAATATATCAGCGCCTGTTCGTTAAACTGTCACCGTATCCAGTGCCGGATTATGCGATGCCCTGAATAATCTACGCCAATAATACAGGCCCCCATCTATTATTTTATTTTAGCCTAAATACAATACCGGCCAATCTGGAAGTCATTGGGGGGATCAGCAGTGGATGTCTTATGGCTGAAATGAGGTGATGATGATGAGTAATGATGACATCCTATAAAGTATTGAAGTATAATGTGTTTTATGGACTTTCATATTATATTTTGAAACACTGTATGTACTTTACTTTAAGCTGTTGACAGCAATAGATAAAAACTCGCAATATCAGGCGAATGATAGTTAGATATTTGATTCACATTTCATTTAAATTAAAGTCGGTCTCTAGTTTAAAGAAAATGTCATAGCTGTAGATAGGGAAAGGAAACTCAACTACACTTTCTAGAGTTATATGAGCTCTCCTCATATCCCTTTCTCACTTTCACCTTTCTTTTACAACTGCTAAATTAGAAGAAGAACTCCAACTACTCCAATGGATAAAGATGCTATGATAAGGCATCGCAATTAGATCATTTTCTTTACCTCATCTCTCGAAAAAAACTTATGAGATATAGTGATTTAGACAAGCTTGCATTTGGTGGCAATGGATGAAGGCTGGTTACTTGTTTAGGGTTGTCATGCGTAACACTGCAAGTTCTAGACTGCAAACCGAATTAATCTAACTAAACTAACTTTGACGTGCAGTGGTGCTGTATTCAAAAGTGTAGATTTCTGTATAAAGATTTCTGTGTAGTTCCCTTTTGTGGTCCCTAAATGTGATGCGGCTCTGACTCTAACGTATCAACAGGTAATAATGGGACCGGGAATTCTTATTCAGGATTCAAACTACACATTAAAATTTAATTAATTTGGATGTCTTCAGTGATAGACTCGAGGAAGTCCATGAAGAAGGAAAATTCCTTAGCAAAATAAAAGCAAAAAACTAAAGTTTAGTTAGTAAGTTGAGTTAAGTTAACATTGGGCGTTCTCCCACTGAGATGATGATAAAGACATTTAAAAGACACGATTTTCAGAATTATCCAGTATCTAAGTGCAACGGAACTGCGCGCGCACTGCCGTTGCCCAAACCACATTCTGAGCGCCCCCGCCGCCATTGCTTTCAGTGAAAGTAGCTTAACACAAGTATTCACGACTGCCACATTTTTACAACCGTTTCTATTGGCGCGAATCACGGAAAATCTCTCGCGGCCTTTAACATTACAGCTTATTTTACATCATAAGAAAAAATTGGGTTCCAAGACTGTTAGTCATTTAGATATCGGAAGTTTAAGTATTCCTCGATAAACGAGTACCTAAACGTCTTATTTATGAAGGCGTATTGAAAAAAGTTTAGTTGGCAATGGAATTTTTTGTGATAAGCCGATGGAATGAAACAAATTGTTCAGCAAATAACCATAAAGGCATAAAATTTTACGCGCGTCGTTACGTAGCCGGCGTAGTGCCGCGGCCGTTTCGTTACCTGCACTGAAAAGCTTAAAATATAAAGTTTTTATGATAGCAATGAGTTTAGCCATCGTCATACCTAGAGGCTAGGTAGATAGGTAAAAAGTAGTATCGATCTGTAAAATATAAACCTACTTATATCTTTAAATTAATACGTGAAGCGAAAACCGAGGATCCCTTTTTAAGAACATTCCAATCACAAAGGAGTGTGAAACTTAGCATTTAGCATAGTAAAAGTTTATTGTATGGGAAGAGGCATTTTTTTAAATGATCGAATTTCGACCATTGACTGGACCACTAGTATCTATTAATCTGTAAAAAATACATTTTACTCTTAAGCTTGTACTATTATTTATTCTGTGCTACTCGTAACAATATAATTCGTATCATAATTGTTACCCGATAACAACTTTCATACTTTCTCAAAAATTCAATTTACTGTCACTATAACAATATTGAGATGGAAATTTTGTAGTTTCAGACAATATCAACATTTGTGTAAACATTACAATCAGAACTTTCACTTCTTAAGAAAAAAAAATTACAACTTGCGCTTTTCAAGAACCTACAGTTCGCGCCACGGATTTCTAAGCTATTGAAGTTAGCGAGTGGCATTTGCGCTTAGAAAACTCTCGTGTTCCTACAAGCATGAAATCACGTGACTGCGGTCAAATTTGAATTTGATATAATCAGAGAGTGCACACAGGGCGTGAAGTAGGAATTTCAGGGGCTCTACTTATACAGCGTTGCGTTGAAGACCTGCCAAATTTTAGGTATGTGTTAAGTGTTTTCCACGACGCGACGACCTGTTGAGTTGTGTGGGGTCTACGCTCCTTATTTAACCTATTAATTCTCTGTTGTTATTTTGGGAAGTTAGGTTTTTGAAAATGAGGCACCTATCCCACTGCGGCCTCTAGGTTTTACCCTAAAGAAGTAAGTAGTTGCTGGTTGCCGTTCTGATCTCTGAGAGGAGCGCATTTTAAAGAAGAATAGACTGAACAAAGATATATCAGGCTGCTTATCTGTTCTGTGAAAAACTTTAATTAGGGTTTTCAAAAAAGGGTCAGTATATTCTCAATAGTTCCCTGGAATAATCTTACGCTTGCTCTGTATTGTGTCTGAACTTCATAACCAGAGTTCTGACAGGTTTGCCACATATCACACGAATACGAAAGAAACATAAAGCACCAATAACTAATGAGGAGGTAAAACTGTGGTAAATGGGGAGAGGTAAATGTGCATGAATGACAATCAATAACCAGAAAACAATGGAACAGGAAAAAACATGAATGACTGAAACAATAAAATGGTCTTTGATTTTACCCCAAACCATAGTGGGATATCACGGCAAAACCCACAAAACTGAATACTTAAGTATAGCCACGAAATATAACGCTTAAAACATTTAGAGATGTATCATACGCTCCATGTCACAAATAGATTACAGATGCAGTTTCAGCTTGTCACAGACGAAGTTTCGGTTTTTCACAAGCGCACACACGTCTCAAATGCAATATGTCACTAATGCAGTTCGACAGAAACTAGATTTATAACACAAATAGTCTGTTGCAAACTTAATCTAGACGCAGATGCAGATGACCTAAAGTAAAGTCTAAGCGGACTGATCAGATATTGCTGATCAGGCGCATAAATGCAATATTTTTGCATTTTAAGTGTGCGTTCTTTTTAGAATTGGCTTTTTAAAAACTCTAAATGTTTATATATTTTAGATCATGACTGTAGACCTTTTTAGCTAGTCAATTCAGCTAATCCTGGAAGTCTATTCAAGTCATGCTTACCATAAAAATGCATAGTCATCGGAACTGAATCAACATGTAAAAATTTACCTAACTATGTAGAATAAGAGGAATTGGTTCTAATTCAGCTTGCAAGATTTGACCTAAATATTAATAAATAAATCAGCCTGTAACTCTCCCACTGCAGGGCAAAGGCCTCTTCTTATACAGAGAAGGATTGAGCATTAATCACCACCTATCTAAACATTACTTTGTAAAAAAAATATTGTTACCTTTTACAAGCAAACTTCAACATTGGACATCATTTTCATTTGCACATTGTCGATACTCTTGATATTTCGATAACTCGTTTGGTTTAGCTGTAAAAGTTATTAGTACTTCATGGTATATTTGGCTTAGCACCATCAAAATTATAATATTTTACAGGGATTACCTGCAACATTAAAGAAGATGAAGTAGTGCCAATCATGCTACTATATTGAGGTATCATCTAATCTAATCCGCGGCAGACCACCCCCTCCCCATTCTTTTTGTCAAAAATTTTATGGAAAAACAAAAATTATAATTACGGTCCAATTTCAATCAATAGTTTTCATAAAAAAGATGTGCTAACTGCTAAAATTATTGACAAACTTAGACAGGAAAGAATCAAGTATCTATAGAATTTAAAAAATCTGTTAAGTAAATTATTTTTTTAGCTAAAAACACTTCCAATCAAATTGCCTTTTCAATAAAAAAAAAAACTAAATCAAATTCGATTCCTCCGTTTGGGAACTACGATAACACACACAAACAGATACACACGTTAAACTCCCATCTTTTTTCGTCGGGACTCGGGAGTTAAGAATGGAAAACAACGGAATTAGCCGCTTAAAATATGTCCATAATGAATATAGGTACTCTAAAAGATACAAAAAATTACAAACCCTATCTTGTTTCAGGTAGGGGCAGTTGTGGCAACGGTTTTTGACCTGGGGGCAAGTTCACATTCGGGTCTGCAGGTTGTGCCCCTGGTGCGCCTTCCTCTCTTACAGGCAACCAACCCCTGTCGAATAAAAAAATATAATAAATATCTAGGCACTACAAACAAAGTAGCGGAAACCAGGACCTAACACAAGTTTATGAAAAACTTTTTTATTTTCAAAATAATGGTCGTTATAGGCACAGATTAAATATTCGGTTCTGGGATGTTCATATTATATTATTATTAAAATAACAACATTTTATAATTGTGTTGTTATTTCAATAATGATAAAAACCAAATATATGTTCAGTTTAATAATATTTTATAAACCTAATAATAAAGCATGTGGATCGAATTTTATAGTTACATTGTCGATAGAAATAATAATACGTCTACGAGCAACTTATAATATATAAATACAATAAGTACACATTAAATTATATAATTATAAATACTTACAATATTTATAATAGAAGTAATTATAATTATATAATTTATAAATACTTTTACTTTTACTGTAATATAATTTAATGTGTACTAATTAATTTATGAGTGCTAGTAGTATTTGTAATCAGATCGCGAGTGGCGAAAGCTTAGATTGCTTACGAGCTTCAATAATCCTTTTCGAACCTAACCTAACCTGCCCACAGCGCAGCGGTTAGGTTAGAGTTTCCTAATTTCGAAGTTCACTAGAGAGAGATAGGTGTAAATACTAGTAGTAGTACCTATGGTGTTGTTTTTGAAAAAAGATGGGTATGATTATTTATTCAACAGGTAACTATTACCCTGTATAATATAATTATAATATGTAATAGTTAAAGTCTCAAACTTTTACGAACTTTTAACAAAATGAAACGACTTTTTAACGGATAACTCGCGTAAATGTTCATTTTTCAAAACAAACCTGACGTTTCGCAGCTGCGTTGGTCGCAGGCAGATTGAGGTGACAAACGTCTGAACAGTTATTAAAAATTATTTTTGATCTACTTTATTTAGTAATTTTGCTCATATTATGTGAATTTTCAATTTAATTTAATAAATTTATTACCGTTTCCTAGTGCTTTGGCTGAAAAGAGAAGAAACGGCGAAACAAAACTCTCCAGCAGCACCCTATTAATTTAAATTAGTACAAAAATATTTATAAAATAATATATAGGTAGGTATAATATAAACATTTACGCGATTTATCCGTTAAAAAGTTGTTTCATTATGTAATAGTTATTTATGCAACTGTTGTATAATAAGAGGTAGGTATTAAAACACGAATTTGTCACATGACTATTCTTTAACAAAAAGAAGCCTTACTTAAATAAAAAAAAGAGAATGAGTATTCTTGCAACACCTACATAATTTTAGTTATCCTGGCGAGTGCATGCGCAAATATGGATGTTTTTCCCTATTTGGAAGAAGTTTGAATATTTTGAGCCCTTGTTCTTTTTTGGATCGATTTTGCTGTTGCTCCCGAACCGCTTCGCTGGTTGTGGTGTTTCTTCGGGTATTGGCAACCAACCCCTATCAAATAAAAAATAAAGTGAATATCAAAGAAAAAAAATATCTATTCATAAAAGACATGGCGATTGTGTGGTAGGTACAGGGTTCGATTTGATTAAATTTTAGTGTTATAGAGTTTTAAGAAGATTCTTACTTCTTTTTGTTCCCGATAAATGGCAACATTCCGCCAACTATAACCTCACACGTGAAATTTCTATTCTATTAACACCTCTGCTTACAACTCTGGGAAATGTAGGCGCGATGAAATGTACTTTCCAAGGAAAACTACTTACGTAAGTGTTGCAAGAACGCACGTATTGGTTGAAGTGCAATATACAAATATTTACTAGTCGTTCGGTGTCTGCTCGTACAATGCAGATATATTTGCAAAGTAACTGTGCAAATACGTTGTATGAGCAGACATCTTAATTTGTTAAACCTACAAAATAATAATAATAGCTAACAAATGTTCTCTGGTTAGTACAAAGGCTCTCTCAAGTTTTCACTTGGAAACTTAGCTTCATGTCGCCTTCCGTGTAAACAAAGTGTAAAATAAACTACTTTTATAACTTTATTCTCCTTTTATTTCTATTTCAACATCAATTCACAAATTAGCTAGCTTCCTTGTAGCCATCCGATTCCCGCTCATTCTAGTCTAATGTCAAAATGTCAGTGTTGCCAGTCGTCAGATTACATTTTCGTCAAAACGCTAAATATCTAACAAAAGTAAGAGTCACATAAAACTTGAGCAAGATTTTTCAATTAGAGCACCGACTTTGAAGGATGTCCCAGTTTGTGGGTTTATTTTTCTTTTATTCCTTTTTTTATTAAAAAAAAAAAAACTAAAACAATCATACATTCTCAAATGCAAACATGAACTCATTAGAGTTTTAACGTACATTGTAATCATCGCTTTATAATTTTGAACAAATAAATTAAAAATAAAATTTGTAAAAATAATGCATGAAAATAATCAATAATGGTAACTATGGGGTACCGATATGGATCATTGGTTGTCTGTAAGGTACTGTATCAGCTTTAATTGTTCCACAGCAGAGTTTAGACCTCTTCTCATTGTCTATCTATACTACATAGGATTTTTAATTCAAGTTAGTACCTAAAATTACATTTGTACTGTGACTTTCTGGGATTCTTTTATGATATTATTTTACCCTATAGATAAGTAGAAGGCAAATTATGTACATGGCAGAATATTGCCCTGCTTGTTCTCTGTGGACAAAGTAATATAACATAACTTAGACTCACGCCGTATTCCCCAGAGAAGGTAGGTAGAGGTGTATGCAGTACTCTCACGTTTCGCCGGCTTTGTTACAAGTCCCATGTAAAAAGGGGCGAGCCTATTGCCATTAACCGGGCACTATTCCAGACTCTCATATGGACAAAGTTTTCAAAACAGAGACACACTTTAAATTGTAATGTCTCCTCAACTATAGAAGTAAGAGTTTTGAAATAAAAAACGATTTATAGCAAATTTCATTTTATATTAACTTTCTTTAAATTATACTAAATTTTTATACAAAAAAAAAATCTTTTCCAATCCTTTTTAGGGCAAAGGCCTCTTCTTTTACAGAGTAGGATTGAGCATTAATCAAGCTACTATTAATATATTTTATAAATAGATAAGTATACCAACAATACACTCTAGCTATACTTAATATATACCAGATTTATCCTGTTGTTAAGGAAAAATTCCTGTATTCCAGACTTCGAGTGATTGTACGAGACAAAATCGAATTAACGTCAGTAAATGAGGAAAATAAATGAATAAACATCTAAATCAATAATGAGGTTACATTAACACGAAGACTTACTCGTACGTCATTATGAAATTATTTTATATTTGTAAAGACATTATAAAAAAATTAAAGCAAGTCAGAGGTCTCAGGTTCGAACCTAAGGTAAAGTAAGGCATCTCGGTCTGCAGAAGTTCGTGCCTCGATTTGGTTCCATGTAACTATTGTCATGATCTGACAATGAACCTGGGACATAGAACGGAACTCTTCATCAGATGATAGCCAACTCGTTGCAACTTATTTCACTTTGTACGTGTTGTTGACGACTTACTTTCTAAAAGGAGTTCCTTCCCCTCAACCCTCCCTGGATTGCTTCCTGAAGGTAATATGCCACTAAATATTGAATTTTTTTAACAAAACCGACTTTAAATTGTTTGCTTATTAAAAATTATGACCCTTACGCGACTTACCCTCATGGTTTTAGATGTGAATATTCCCCAGAGAACCATCCAGGATACCACTAAAACCCACATAAAAATATCATCAAAATCGGTCCAGACGCTTTGAAGTGAGTGGATAAACGTTTGTGGCAATTGATTCTGAATATAAATAGGTACAAATTGTAGATTCATCTTTGATAATCGTTAAAGGGAGTCAGTACCCTCATAAAATCCTGACAACTAATCTAACTTTAGATTTTCTTATCCCTGGTTGCGGAGATCAGATTGGCAGTCCGTAGAAAAAGGATATTCAGCTGCATCTAGTTAGATTAGAAGCCGACCCTAACAAGAATAATAAGGCTACGAGGATGATGAAATTATTTCTAGTATTCATTCAAATGAGATGGAAGGTAGGCGATCTTCGATTCGATTTAAACAGAATGGAATGAGATTTTTCTTTTTATCAATGAATAAATAAATAAGTAGTATGTCATAACCAAAATGGCTTCAGCTAATCAGCGGTCGGCGAGCACCTAAGTGAGTTAGCACCTCGGACAGACATGTTAACAGACGAACAAGCGCTAAATCCACAATGTTGTTAAAAGGCATGCTGTAATGTTCAAACAATATCTGCTATAGGACAGTCTACTCTAACGATTACTCAATTAAGTCCAATTTAAAATGGCACTATAAATTGTGCAATCAACTTGATAATGTGCAAAAAGGTCTTATGTCTCATAAGTTTAAAAAGAAATTGAAACTTAAGCTATTGTAATATAGTTCAATGTTAGTAGTTGTGCCCAGAGAAATATGTTTATGCTTTCGTCGCCAAAGCAATACGATACGACATTGAATTTCCTTGTTTGTTATCGGGAAACTGTAACTGCTGTGAAAACCGAACAGTGTAGTGTAGGTCAGAAATAAAACGTAGCACTGTGTAATCAGTTGTAATAAGTAAAACGTTTAACAAACCCTCCATAAAAACTGCAAATAAGAATTAATAACTAAAAATTAAAAAAGTAATAGTAACGAATTGCGATTAATATAAAAATATAAGTAAGTAAATCTAAAAACGTAAAAAATATTTATGGTAAAATATTCTTAATCATTCAGTTTGTAAACGTCATCTTAGAAATTACGGTGATTTTTGGTTTTACACAACACTAGTCTTCCTCAGGAAAGTCTTCGAAGCCTGCGTCGTCACCTTGAGGGTTATCTCCTCCGGCTTCCTCATCATTTTGCTCCAGCTCCTCTGTTACAACCTCAGCAACAGCTTCCACAATGTCCAATAGACCAAATTTGTTTGATTGTTCTTCAGGCGCTGTATAAGGTGTTTGAGCTGCTTCATCAGGATCTAGTTCCTCATCCTCATTTTCCTCTTTCTTAGGTGAAATTACATTTGAACCAGATTCTGACAGTTCTGAGCATGCAGAGCAAGGAGTAGTAGGAGTCGGGACTTCTCTTAGACATTTACATTTGCACGTCCCTCTTCCGCGACGCTCGAGTATAGGTGCTCTGTAAATCCAAAAATTTAATGAGAGTTTGAACACAATTGTTTGACAAATAACAAAATTGTATAAGGTTTATAAAAAATAAAACAATAAAATAAATCAAGGTCTGGCTAGGGATAATTAAAAAAATATACAAGAAAAAAAACAACATACCTTTGAAAAATACAAATAGAATAAAGTAGGTATATACCAATGTTTATTGATGGAATAGCATTGAAAGATAGAAATATCTTGTTTACTCCGTGAAATGGTATAGGGGTATAAATGCCAAACGGCATTATTATTGGCATTGTAGAAGCAATAATATGCCGCGCTTGGGTTAGCAACAATCAGCTGATTTTAATGTCCTAATAATAACTTTGGAGTGTGTCCAAATTTTTATTAAATTATTTACACTCTTATTACGTATTTGTACTTGGAACTCATTCCTATACAACGATTTCCGCTTCCTTGAAATAATAAAAACTCAAAACAAAAATAAAATCTTAAATGTTTTATTTATTGATAAACAAAATCAAACGTAAAGAAAATTAATTCCTTCTTGAATTCTCAAGTGTCAACGGAGCTGACCTTAAACAGGTATGTTAGCTATAATATTTTTTAATGAACTCAATATAAAAAAATAGGTAGAGGATTTTTTAGAATACTAATTAATTAAAAATTCATATTAGTCTTCAATTTACCAACATTGCCATTACAGACAGGTATTTTAGTAGAATTTTTACCTTGTTTAAAACTTAAAATAATATTATCAGTATGAGAAATCGAACACTTAGCAGTTTCAAATACAGATTACCATTTCTAAGGCCCCAAGCGGTCAGGCCAGACTGATATGGCCGATAATGCCGAGGTCTGACTAGAATACCCTCATAAGTGGTCTACGCACGGGTTAACAGCGGTTTAGATTTAGTTTATTGCAATGTCGGGAACTTTACTATAGTCTGTAGTCTTTACTATACTATAGAGAGGTCTTCAGTGATAAAAACTTGAACTTTTTTCAGATTGTCTAGCTTTTGTAGTAAGATTTAAAGTCTGTTAACATCAGCCATTACTAAAATGAAATTCAACTCTGTGCCACCTGAATATATTACTAGGGCTTAATTTTTTTTGAGATAAAGAAACAGATTATACCACAATAGGGACCAAAGTCTGCCAATATTTATCGTACAAATGCTTCAATAAAGTGTCACAAATGTGTTGATGGTCAGGTAGTTGTGTTATGGTCGACGAAAATAATTCTATTTTTATCAACCATACAACCACTGACTTTCCATTGAACTTTTATTAAATTGTTACTGAACTGCCATTGAATAATTTGCCTTCAATGGTTTCCCAATTGATTGCGATATGACGTAGAGAAGATTCTAGAAGAAAATCCAATGTTATTACAATCATCGTGTAAAAACAAAGCATGGAGCCATATAAACATAGTATGTAATTCAGAGCTACATTCGCAATATAAACGCGGAATAGATTTATGCTTGATCGCAATATGCGCAGGAGTGGCCCATTCGTACGGGACCGGATGCATGCCGACTATGCCGGCGATCCATTAAGGTTCCATGACGTAGTACCATTTGTTACAATATAGTTTACAGGCGTCTGCAAAATTGACGCTCTTTATAGAGGTAAAATGCGAAGTATGGTTTGCGCTCCTTTTAATAGAGTAGATATATGTGACTACGTGTGTTAGTGTTTCAGTTTATTTACATTATTTATTTCATTCCTTTCGACCTGCGTTATTTCTGATATCAGTCTTTAAACATATGATCATCTAAGTTCAATTCAAATGCGAACATAATCCAAAAAAATAAAGATAAACTGTTTATATTGCTGAGACAAATTCAAATCGAATAGAGTTAAAATTATTGGAAAAAATCAACAATGATTTTTATAGATCATATTTTTATTACGGACCTAACGATGCATTCAACAGATAAACCTAACAGCAGTTATACATTGATTATACTGTAGAAAAAAAGTTAAACAGCTTATAATAAACAGGGCAAGCTAAGGAAAATCCTTTAAAAACTTCTGGTGTGTGAGCATCTAAAACATTTACTTAACATATCATTGTAACTAATATAATTATGATGTGCGGGAGAATTATAATATGAGATTCAGATCGCATCGTCCAATTGATATTGATTAGGAAAAATTGGAGTAAATAAAGACAATCAAAGTATTCGTCCACCCGTCTTGGCCGTGATCCAGTGTTGAGACTGTTGAGAGTTGGAACCACTTTGATGTCAGATCTATATCCGAGGCGAGTTATATTTTCAAATAGTTTATTAGCTTTCGTTACAGTTACCCAGTTTTTGTGTCAACATTTCGGTATCAGCTCAAGGCTTATTGCGTATCGTTTAAAAGTTTTCTTAGCATCTTTTTTAACGTGCTATTGTTTGAAGTAAATTTTGACTAGATTTTCGGCAAGATGGGCAGACCCTTCGATCAACTCTGAGCGCTCACCACTCCGATATTACCTTTGATCGAAGCGATATTAGTAGCGGTTATTGTTGTATTGTTTTGTCGAAGAAACCTGCTTCGACAAAACACTGCTTCGATAAAACATTGCTTCGACAAAACACTGCTTAGACAAAACACTGCTTCGATAAAACATTGCTTCGACAAAACACTGCTTCGACAAAACACTGCTTCGACCAAACACTGCTTCAACAAAACATCAGGTGCTTCATTGGTTAACAGACCGTCATTCAAGGGTCAATCGGCGAAGCCTTACCCCGTTTTGTGAAGCTTCTATTTTAGATGCTTAAATTTTTGGAAGTAATGATTTTAGCAAATTAGTAGTTATTGCGTAGGTCTGTTATCCTAAACCTCCGTGGTGTAGGTTGAATTACTATTGGAACTGGCCATCGATACATAGCCACATTTCTGTTTAAATTTTAAGGAAGTAGTTTGTTTTAGAAAGTATCATTACCGTGCATCAGGTATCAGTCGTTTTTCGTAGGTGAAATAACAGTATAGTCATGTGTATAATTGTGTAAGTCGTTTTTAGCTTAGTACAACACTAGTTTAGGCGCAATCGCTATGATAGCAAGAACATAGTAGAACATATGAATTTCACATAATTATGGTCTTAAAGAGCCTATTTACCAGTGGCGGAGAGTGAATTTTTCCAAGAGGTAAGCGAAGCCAACCCGGAGAAAAATTAATGGCACAGTTAGTAGGCATTATTGACTGTGTTATTTTTTAATGGGAAGTCTGTAGAAATCAATTTGTTTGGAGCCTCCGCCACTGCTACTTACTGAAACTATCATCATATCATTAAAGGCACAGTGAATTTTATTGAAATTTTATGTTGTGTTGTCGCAATTCGATTTTATTTATAGTTTTATCGATGCGGATGTAGCTGCACTTTCATTAGCTTTCACAATTTGAATACTTACTTACTTTTACTTTACATAGGCACATTTCAATTTTACACAAGTTGAGACAAAGGTAAAGTTAGCTCTTTATATCGCAGCCCAAGTATCAACAAAGCATTTCCCTTCCAACTAAACTAGTTACGAGTAAATGTTTATCTAAACTATTCAGGAAGAGATAATATCTAGGATCAGATTTATCTAGCATAAACTAAAGACGGCGTCGGCGTTGTCGGTCGGTGCATCTATTCGACCGTGCCGTGGCCGATCTATTTGCGTGCGCGCCGCCTAGGCCCGATGGACAGTGCAACAACCCCGTCTAATGTCATCAGGTTTTAGTGGAAACTGGGATTCTAGGAATTTTCCGAGTGAAATAATGATTGTATTTCAGTACTGGGAAAGAATGATCATCGAAGAGGTAATGGAAAGAGTGACTAAAAGTAAAAGTGGTATCGAGAATGGATGTCACAAAGCTACGACACAACTTTAAATACTAGATATTATAATTTTAAATAAAAAAAAAAAAAAAATCTAGGAGGAAAATTGGATAACAAAGAATAAGAAGCTAAGTGAAGCGAAGTTTGTTAGTTTGAGTAACAGTGATAAAAGGGAAGCTAGTGAAGCCATGTTCAGTCCTTCAAACCCTCTTGAGTCTCGTAAAGTTAAGTTAAAACGTACTCATTAAGTTTAAAGGTTACGTGCAAAAGGCTCACCTAAAGCCATAGAGACTCGTTCTCCAGTTTTTAATGAATGATAGAGTACGAAAATAAGAATTGTTTGGACTCCCCTCATTGTAGTTTCCATTGTCCGGGTAATCGTTATACAATACATTAGACTTCGAACGATATTGTTAGGATTATGTATTCCTAGTATCTCTGGCTTCTCCGAAGAGTAAAACTGAGAAAGATTGTATGACGACGTCTCACTAAAAATAATCAACCTTTCATTCTTATATCGTAAACAAATGTTAGTACTACCTTACAGTAGAAAAAATTAATGTAAGTAGGTATTTTAGTTGCTGTGCAACGTAAAATGTGAGATTAATATTTCAACACGATCAAAACAGCGGTTGTTTTTATAATAAACGATACACCAAGATTAGGAACTACGTGTTTGGAGCGCACCATTAAAATTTATTTTTCAGTCTCTATAATTATTATTTTTTTCAATCCTTCCCTTTATCACCTAAAGATACTTTAGATGAATTTGAAACTCGGCCTAAGCGTTATTAATTTAGACTATTACCTACCTATAGTCCTAGTCTAAAAAGCTTTAAGCATCTGTAAAATGCTGTGCCACTTCTTCTTCTTATCGTATGGTTGACGAACAACCTGGTGTCAGAGTTTAAACCGCCCGTAGGCCTCTGACATGGCTTTACACACCATTGAAAAATATCTCAGGTGTGCTGGTTTCATCACGATGTTTTCCCTCACCGTTTTTTCTTCTTCTAGGTCGTTTTCTTCATTTCTGAAGGTCGTGTCCGCCTTGAAAGGCCTTTGTAGCATCAGCTACTAGCTTTTTCCATTTCCCCCTGTCTTCAGCTTTTCTTAGAGCTCCGGTTACAGAGATTCCTGTTAGGGTCTTTATTTGATCTGACCATCGGGTAGGTGACCGGCCCCGAGGACGTTTCCCTTCAACCTTGCCCACCACAAGAAGTTTGTCGAGACTATCTGCGCTCTTGCGGGCTATGTGGCCGAAGTATCTGAGAATTCGCTGGTAGCAGATGGTAGACAGACGGGTTTTTATGTGTAGTTGTTCCAGGATTGAGATGTTTGTCCTTTTAGCTGTCCATGGAATTCGGAGCATCCGTCTCCAGCACCACATCTCGAAAGCATCGATCTTTTTTCTTTCCGCCGTCGTGATGGTCCATGACTCTGAGGCATATAGAAAGATTGAGAAGATTAAAGTATGCACCAGTCTCTTTTTGGTATTGTTAGAGACTTTCCTGTCCTGCCAGATTCGTGTCAGTTTGCCCATAGCGGCTTTGGCCATCTGCATTCTTCTTTTGATCTCTTTTGTGCTTCCTCCTTGGTTTGTCAGCATCGATCCGAGATAAACAAATTCGTTTACGACCTCTAGCTCGTTGAGCTCTCCAGTACGGATAAGTTGGCTATTCCTATCTACAATCATAACCTTTGTTTTAGCCTTATTTATTGAAAGTCCGACTAGTTCGCTCTGGTATTCTACTCTTTCAAAAAGTTTTGCGAGTTCTATCTCTGACGCTGCGAAGAGTGTGGTATCATCTGCGTACCTCAGGTTGCTGATCTTCGTTCCACCCACAGAGACACCTCCCTCCCAATCCTCCAGTGCCCTTCTCATGATATATTCCCCATAAATATTGAAAAGAATGGGGGACAAAATACATCCTTGCCGAACTCCTTTTTCAGGTTTAAACGGTGCCGATATAACATTGTTTACCCTTACCATAGATTCCCCAGCGCTGTAAAGATTCGCGATCAAAGTCACAAGATGTTTGGGTACGCCCATTTCTGTTAATATGTCCCATAGACAGTCCCATCGAACACAGTCGAATGCTTTTGAATAGTCGATGAAACA
Source organism: Protodeltote pygarga (assembly GCA_936450705.2). Lineage (NCBI taxonomy): Eukaryota > Metazoa > Arthropoda > Insecta > Lepidoptera > Noctuidae > Protodeltote > Protodeltote pygarga. Next base: position 2,617,394 of record OW388249.2, on the reverse strand, counting down.
CATAAGCATAGGTAAGTTGAATTCACGACTCTTTTCGATCATTTGTCGGATATTAACTATTTGCTCTCTCGTACCACGACCCTTTACAAATCCAGCCTGCTCGTTAGGTATCTGCCATTGCAAGTAAGGTTGTAGTCTTGCATTTATTATGTAAAGCATTATTTTGCTTGCATGGGATATGAGCGCCACTGTCCGATAGTTTCCACACGTTTTTGTTGATCCCTTTTTGTGGATTGGGATAAGTACGGACCCCTTCCAGTCACTAGGCCATTGACCTGAGCGCCATACTTGGTTACACAGACAATGTATTATTTTCACCCCTGTATCTCCTATATTTTTCAGTTCCTCCGAAAAGACCTTATCGATTCCGGGTGATTTATTGTTTTTTAATTTTCTAATAGCCCCTTCCACCTCTGACTCTAGGATATCAGGTTCAAGACAATTGTCTTTGATTTTTATAGTTGTCTGAGTAGGAGATTTGTCTTTGTCTGCGTACAAGCCCTCACAGTATAAACGCCATCTTTCCAAAACTTGATCAATGTCTGTCAATAATGATCCCGCTTCATTGCCTATTGCCCATGTTTTTGCCTTAAACTCTTGTGTGATACTTTTTACTTTCATAAACAAGTCCTTCGTGTGCAAGTTTTGGGCATGATCTTCAATGTCCTGGCAAATCGCATTCAGGTGTCTATTAAAGTCTCTGCGACACAACCGTTGAACCTTTGCTGATAGTCTTTTATAGCATGAGTGGTCAGAATCAGCCATTCCAATAAGCAGTTTTTTTCTTTCTTTAATTGCTTCCCATGTCTCTGGTTCTATCCACTCCTTCTTTGGCCCATCATTCGTTCTCTGAGTTTCTTTGCGTGATGAAATGATTACTTCTTTTACTTTGTTCCAGTTTCGGTCAACGTCTTCATTGCTGTCTAGTGTAATATCCGGCACCCGTTTACTGAAACATTTTCTAAACTCTGCTAGATCACATTCTTTAGGCCTTTTTAATGGTTTCGCCATGTTTCGCTGACACTTTTTGAGTTTTAGAACCATTTCAGCTGTTAAGAGTTTATGATCACTTCCACAGTCTGCTCCGGGGTACGTTTTCGCATTTCTGATGCAAGATCTCCATCTTTTAGTGATCGCAATGTAGTCGATTTGATTTCTGGCCCGATCTCCTGGCATTACCCATGTGTAAAGGCGTCTTGGGTGGTTCTTAAAACACGTATTCATGATGGTTAGGGAATTCTCACTACAGAACTGCAGCCACATCTCTCCTCTGTCATTTCTGTTGCCTAATCCATATTTACCGACTACTTCTCTCAGATGATCATCACCTTGTGTAGAACCCACTTTTGCATTTAGATCCCCCATTACCAGTGTGATGTCCCTTTTTGGTATTTGTCTCAATGTATCCTCAAGTTGTCTATAAAAACCCTCGATATCATCCTCTGTTGATGATGCTGTGGGTGCATACACCACCACTAAATTTATTCGACAAGGCTTGGTGTTCATTCTCAAGGTAAGAATACGATCACTTACTGGATTATACCCCATGACCGAAGTGTTTACTTTGGAGGATACGGACAGTGCTACTCCATTAATACTTTCGTGTTCAGGTCCTGAAAAGTATATTGTATGTCCGATAGAGGTTTTATAAAATCCGGATCCTCTCATATGTGTCTCTGTGAGGCCTAGTATTTCTAAATGATAATGCTTCTGTTCTCGGTCTATAACTTCCCTTTTTCCCGGCTGTATCATGCCTCTGACATTCCACGTCCCTATTCTTGTCTTGCGAAGATTTGCGCGGTGATATGATTTATTGTCACCAGTAACATACTTTCCACACTGGGCCTGATGAGTCACTTCAGTGTGGCCAGTATCATATTTCACACCATGTGACCTGGACTCAACATGGCGCCGGGTGGTGGCCGGATTGCATGCCTTCGCTCTTTCATTATGCTTTACTTCCATGACGGATTTCTAGGGAAGATAGTGCAGTGGTTTCCCCTTGCCTTCTGCACCGCAGTTATGTTGGGGGTGTAAGTCTTAGCGCCCTGCTGCCGACGCCCGACTCGCGGGATGAGTGAGTTGTCTGCCCCGCTTTCCGTTCTGTTCTGATCTTTTTGGAACTATTTAGGTCCCAAGGCGCTCTGTAGCCTCCTCTAACCGGTTATCCGGTTAGGTTTATGGTTATACCGCCATTGCTCGGTCGCCAGGGCCTCGTTAGTTGTCTACCGTTTTTTAGCAACTGATAATTAATTTATAATACGCACATAACTTACGAAAAGACAGAGGTGCGCGCCTTGGGATCGAACTCGAGACCTCTGACTTGTCAGTCGACGGTCATACCACTAGGCTATCAGTGCTATATATATGCAGTGCTGTGCCACTGAAATAATAAATGGTCAGTTCAAATATTTTCTTCCTCTTTTTATTTCTATTAACCGTCATAGCAATGTCTATTGCCCTTTCTTTTCACGATTTACTTTTACATTATTCATTATTTATTTTCTTATATTTATACATCTATCTCTGTATATCCATCTACCTTCATGATATTAAATTCTTTCTTTAACAATATGCCTAAAAAGATTTCCACTCCAAGTTTTACATATCCTAGCAAAGACTTTAGCAGAGTTACTTATTTCTCTTCAATGCCCCAATTTGTTATATTTCAACTTCTTTTTAATAAACAGTGTAGCATTATCTATTATTCTGATTTGTTTTGAAGAAGGTTTTGAATCGATTTGAATACATTTTTAGATTAACATCAAAACATATTGCAATTACGATATAGATTTAATTGTCTTCCGAAACTTTTATTTATGGATACACTTTCTGATATGCAATACATTTAGGTACTACAAGTGCATCAACATCGGCCTTCGATGTGTCTTCGTCTAGATCACGTATGTTCTCTAATCGTTTGTTTTAACAGTAATTATGTTACCAATGTGTCATCGTGCCCTTGTACTGCACTGGAATAATTTATATTAGTCATCATACGGTATCTCGCTAGTGCGCTGAATAATTGATATCAATCAAATAATTATGAATAACACCATAACAAACATAGAACGAATGAGATAGATAGAGCAATGATAGTTGATACAATGAGAATTGTAGAAAATACTTAGTATTACTTGTGTGTCTAGAAGAAACATATGTATATCTAAATTTTTTAGGCGTAAAACATGATCAAGCTTAAAATGAAAGTACCTACTGAAGCATACGCCAACTTTTATGAGAATTTCTAAATTCCTGTTCTTTAAATTAGAAATACATTACTAAAGCTAGAAATATCTCAAAATACAATCATCCTAAAGCAACCAAGAGTTTATTCTACAATTTATATTAGAGATTAGAATCAATACCTACAGTCCCTACTGGAATTTGCAGGGTATTTCGAACATAATAGCCAGTAAACGAAATAAACAGTATCGGCGCGCCCACAACTTTGCGTAAATTGGGTTTGGATACTAAATAAAGTTGGCAGAAGGATCACATCCAGCAAGAATTGAAATTTAATGGAGTTTAGAGAAAACAACAACAACAGTTTCAACAAACAACAACAAAAAGTTCCTTAAAGCAGTGAATCTGATAAAAAAAATTAGAAATAAAGCGACGAATTCTTGCCTGAGAGGGTACTGAGAGGAATCATAAAGTTAAAAGTTTGACAGCCAAATTAAGATGGCTTCTTCAGAAATCAGCTATATGAACCAACGGTTAGAAGATAATAATATTAACGAAAGCCCTATTAAGTAACAGGCTTCTTCAAAAATCAGCTAAATGGACATGGTTAGAAGATAATAAAGCCAATTTAAAAGAGGCATATCCTATAATAATTCCCTGGGCATACAAAGGACCAATTCAGAGGACCAAGATACCAGAGCTAGTATAAATTTGTCCTTTTCCATTAATTCCTTTAGCGATTGAGTTTGTTAGTAAATCAGTAACGGAAGGGACACTAACGAGTGCATTATGCGCATTTGTAACGATATCCGCCTACAGACAACGGGATGGGTGCATTCTGCAATATGCAGGGATATGGGAGAAGTCACAGATTTATTGATTTGGTTGAAAATTACTTTATTTGTGGTGCCGAGTAAACTTATTGTCTTCGATATTATTGCGGTTTAGCACTTATAATTAGGTATCAATTACATATGAAACCCAATATTGAATGGTAAATTTGTCATTAATAATGTACGATTGACTCATTAATGTTTTATTATCATTGTAACCAGCTTCATTGTTCACTTAATCAGCTTTATCATCATACAAAACAACCTATGAAACATATTCCTTAAAGACAAGAATAGCCCAGAGGTATAGTATTTGCAAGAAATAATGAAGGAGGCGGGAAGAAGTGATTTGTCGCGGCGGGATAGTCGCTTCATACCAAATGGTGTTACATTTGTTGTACCCACTCATACGCCCTCAGCTGAGCCCGAGCTAAGGATAATTGGATCCCGCCTAGCTATGAGGCTTAAGTACCTCATTATTTTTAGTAGAGATTGATGTTAGCTTTAGTTGATTAGAGGCTCTCTGCAGCTTTTATCGCTTTTATCCTAGAGACTCAAGAAAACTTTACAGAATATTTTTTATTATTGGATAGAAGTTTTTAAAAAGCTCTCGTTACATTCCAATCCCTTCCATCCATCGTTACTCGTAATTCAATCGAATTAAATACAGAACTCCCAAGTATAAGTAAGTATTTACCCGTTAGCATAATCAATAAAGGTACCTACTATAATTAGTTGCAATTTTATCTGATTGAAAGTGTGTAGTGGGTGGGTGTATTCTGTTGTAGTTATGGTATATCATTTTAAATATTGAAATATATGATTTAAATTATGTTTTCAGTATCATAAAAATGTTAATTATAAAAAATATATAATTTTTTTTGTGCACAATTATTTTTAAACTCGATTATGGTATAATTTTAGAAGGTACAACCGTTTTGAAGACCGTTTAGGTTCACAATGTTCAAATCCCAGAATGCATCATGCTCTCTTCATAATATTTCTTTCATATTTTAAATACAATAATAAAATTGCATGGCAATGATAGAGGCAAGTAGTTCTAAGAAAGTTTCAGTAAATTTTAATTTAATTTCAGAGAAATATACACATGTCTATTTTCATTAGCGGGTCCAAAGGTTCAAACAATCAGTTATACTGATTGACGCAGAAAAATATTTTATTTTGGGTTTAAAAAAGTAAACATTTGGCGCTTGCAACGATGTGTGACAGACAGCCTGACGAATATATGGTTACTGGCCAGTTGTTGTCACTACATGACGTCATTTGTCACGCGACAACTCCGCTTGTCATTAGCATCCGTCATGGAACGAATTAGTGGATAATAATTGAATTTTAAATACAATATTAACAAAGACTTTGTATAGCTATTGAATAATTTTTTTTTATTCTCACTCGAAATCAGAATCATTCATCAGCACGGTGATGCTTGATGCCGTTTGATACGGTATTTAGGTACTGGTGTAGCATATAAGCATGATAAATTGATTTCAGCACTTGATTGTGCAGCATTGGATATTACATACAAAGATAATTATGATGGCTCAAACTTCTGATGGCTGGATTTTTTTATCAAAGTTCATTAAGAAAATAAAATCTCTATGAAGGATGACATAATAATAATATACCTCCTGTTACTAACGGCGTGTAACTATAAAATAAAGGCGCTGGAAACGGTAACCACGTTTATTTGCAAGACTAAATATTACAATTCAGGTGAACCCGTATCAACCACTACTCTATTGATATCATTGCTTTTTGAATTTAGAATACAAAATAGAAATCCAAAAAGGTAATCCAAAAAGGTGACGTTAAAAGTAGTTTGTAACACCTCCTTTACATCTTTTGTTATTTGCAGCAACCGTAATACTTTAAAAATAGAATCTATAAGTTCATCATCCTTATAAGTTGAGTAACAAACAGTTTGAGTGCAGTTACCGGGTGTGCACGTTAAAATTATCCAGGCTCCGGGTAGAGACAAAGACATCTTAGTCTAAATCGGGTGTGGCCATGTATGGAGCGGCCCGGGGATCGACGTGTCCCGGAATAGTTGGTGCTTAGAGCATCCTTACAGGGTTTGCACTTGGAAAAATGGTGCGAGCTTATAGCTACTATAGTCCTTCTACGCAATATTACAAAGTTACCTAATGTTTGTAAACTGGAGTAAGAGGATTTGGGATATCCGAACTTTTAGAGGCAGAAGTGAAGATTTACAACAGTCTTTACTTGAAGGGTGAAACAGATTATTGGAAAAATAATTCTGTATAAGATGATACTGCAACAACAAGCCTGTAGCCTGGAATAGTCTCTAAAGGTTCTAAACTACACTTACAATTACTAATGTGAGTGAATATTAACTTTATATTTACTGGAGTAAGAATCGCAGGGAATGATATGCGTCACAATATCCAAGCCGTAAAAGTCAATAGAGTGTCCACAAGTGCATTCATAAACATAAACGTCATTTGTTATGACAAAGATCTACTTACTCCGGTAGTGACCTATAAACAATTGTGACATGATTTCCTCGCAATTATCAGTGAATGAACCATGCAACTTTTTTTAACGACAATTTAATTTATAACGCAATCAAAAACACCTAAAAAGGTTTGCGGTAGTTTGCAACTATTCACAAATTGAATTGTGAATAATTTTGTTAAACGAGATTATTTGAAGGATAGCAAGAAAAACTAAAAAGAATGAAGTTATACTGCTGACATAGCTTGCAGAACAATTAGGCCAAACTGGCGGTTTGCTGATAAATCCAATGATGAACCAGAAGGTGGAATACAATAGCAATAGAATAATATACAGATGGAAACATTATGCTTAAATAAATTAATAAATCAGCCTGTAACTATACCAATGTAGGACAACGGCCTCTTCTCATATAGAGAAGGATTTAGCATTAATCATAATCATAACATTATGCTTAGCTATGTTAAAAAAATTGTGTGTTTATTCTAACTTGCGCGTGATAGACTTAATCAAATGAGTACCATCTATACTATACCTAATATTGATATATCGTTCACAACATGAGTATTATATCCAGTTCAATGAAATTGAATAATAAACTTCAATAGAAAAGCGGACGTTATCGACGTACCTAAAGTCATCATTGTGCCTATAAATATCAATAGTGCCATTGATATAAACTAGGCATATTGAACGACCTTGGCCTTTGTTCGTATAAATAATTTCCAGTCAATGAATGTGGCTTTTATCAAACAAAACAATTAGTAATCGAGATGGGTGACACTCAGAAAAATAAGATAGTTCATGAGTTGCATGACACGAAAACAATCAGAATTGATGATAGGAATATTTATACCTACAGAATATAGAATAGGTATATTTTTTAAATTATTTATATTTATTTTTTAGACAGCTGCTGCGTCTGGACTGAACATGCCTGAATATTTAGCAAATTAATTTATAATACTGATTGAGGATCAAGCGCCAGAGGATTTCATTTTGAGACAACCCTGTTACACTGTGTCTAATGCAAATAAAGTTGAACATGGCGAGCGCAGGCGATGCGCGAGCGCATTTAGAAAACCCGCACCCGCGCTGAACAAAATTAACTACAAACATTCGCTGTTGTCATGCGCGTGTCAACACTTAGATATGCCCATTAATTACAACTTTTTAAGATTTGTTATACTTCTCTGTGTGGAAATCGTAATTATGTAAACACGACATACTGCTGAGTAGACCTATTACAGGAAATAGACAGCAAGGCTGATGAAAGTTCAGTGGCCTACGGATTCACAATAGAGCAGGTATTTATGCTTTATCTTTGGGATTAAATAAATACAATTAAAGCAGAGGTAGTGATAGTCGCTGGCAAGTATGAGGTCTCAGGTTCCAACCCAAGGCACACACTTCTGACTTTTCGTATGTTATGTACCTACTCCGTGCCTCGGAAAGCACATTAAGTCGTTGGCTCTGGCTGTCATGAAGATCTTTGTCAGTCTTCATCAGTCAGTACCCTCATATAGTCCTGACAACTGATCTAACTTTAGAATATCGTATCCCTTTGGGTTGCAGGGGTCAGATAGGCAGTCGCTCCTTTGAAAACTGATATTCATCTGTATCTGGTTAGATAAGAAGCCAACCCCAACAAAGTTTGAGAATAATAAGGCTAGGAGGATGGCCGATGGAACAATATAATTGTAATGCGGTTTGCCTTAAAGCTAGATGCAGTAATTGAAATACGTGTTGACTATCATTGTAATTGTAGGTCTGGCTCGAGGACCGATCGGCCACCAAAATAATAGAGAATAATTGCATCTGCAAATAGACTTGCTTGCATTTACTTGTTTCTTTGAGTGAGAAGCAATATGTACCTACAAATGCGCAACCTTAAGGATTATCAATTGATCTAGAAATATATTTAATTGTTGCCATCGTTGCGATTCCATAGGAGTACTTATTACTCTCTAATTCACATTGAATAAATGACGCACAAGAGACCTATTACTGCAAGGCTGTTCATTAGGTATTCTCGGAACTGATTATCAGAGGTTCAATATCGATTTTTCTTTCTTTGAATTTTGTTTTCAAAGTATCAATTCTTGGTAACTAATTGTATCACATGTTTTATTACACACAAAAATAGTTATGTGTGTGCGAGTTGGAAAAATCGCTTCAAAATCTACTAAAATAAGCCTCCCGTAGTCTTTTTCCGAACATTCCTGTCCATCCAAAGGTTGCTTGGAAGAGATCGCCGTGTGCGATAAAGCCGCCCATTGTACAATGTTTTCAATGCTTAAATGTTCTTTTGTTATAAGTTTTTGGTGTACAATAAAGTGTTAAATAAATAAATAAATAAAATGAACCTTACAACAAAAATATAATACCTACATAACCATCGTAATTGATATCAGACTAACTTGGGTAACAGACACTGTCACAAATTGAAATCCCTCAAATTAATGACGTGAAGCCCTAAAACGCTTGACGTAACACTACACGATCAATTTCCTAAGCTAAGTGTAGTAAGTGACTAATAAGCGTGATTGACATCATGTGGGTGTACAAAGGTTCCGTCACGGTGGCACGTGGTGGGACGGCACGGTGGAACGGTGTGACCTTTCCCACGATATGAAGGACGGCTTCGATTTTGTAAGGGATGGCAATTTGTATAATGACAGGTATATTTTTGTTACCTTGAAGTCAGCTGGTCTGAAAAAGTATACGAAAATAGTAAATAAAAGTTAGGGGAAACGGATGGGAATGGAAGAAAGCATATCATAAATAGCTATCCCTATCAAAGTTCTCTTGTTCTCTTTCATCTACATTGTAAATTGAAATGCATTAGACTCTCTAGGTCTTGGGTATCACAGGTAACAAGTAAGGGTAGGCACAAACTCTAAGTTTCACAACCAAAAAACCTAAAGAAAACGTTACATCAAGATACCGTTACCACCAGCCCTAACCCAATAATGTATGCCCAACATTATGATACATTGAACACGCACCGCCATTGAACTTGCTACCAAACGGGGCACAATGAGCGATAAACTAGGTACACAACATTATATATTTACTATTCAAGGATACAATGACAGGAGTATTGTCAAACGTTTCGCATGATACGGTCCCGTTAGAGGCAGGACCTAACATTATATCATAATGTGTTTGGTTTTGTGAGCGAAGAAGAGGTTATATAATCTATTTAATGTGAATAAAATGACACACCTGGTTCATATAAATATCGATTTGCTCAGCCTATGTCTGTGCTTTATGCAGGTACAGCAAAAGCAAAAAGACAGCAGCGGGAAAATTCAGGCTATGGATAATTATGATGTCGACTGCTATAATGTAAAGAAATAATAGATTCCCCACAAATTGTCCTGAGCTGGATTAGGAATCCAGTCTGTATTTTCACTACAACCTTTACTCATCGCAGATGTTTTCGCTAATAATACACCTTCTGACAAATCCGATATGGTTCCCAACTTAACCGAAATAAGAATCAGAGACGCTCGGCAATATCATAATATTGTTATTTTAAAAATGGCCCAGCTTGCTCAGCTACATAAAGCCGTGAATCTGGAGCCAATATATACATAATATTCAGTTTCCTGATTAGAAATTTACCTACTTAACAGAAACCGTCAATCACTAGCCATTATAGAGCTTCAGGTGGTCTTTTCCCGAATTTTATTAGTGTTGCTGAATCCATATAATTGAGTTTACCCGTATATTGACTCAACCCGCGCCATTTTATCATGTCTTCATTAATTCAATTGCGAGTGTTAGTCCGTTTTAGAAGTTAATTTAATTACCCGTTTCGTTTGGTCTAGGTCAAGTGCTCGGGTGCCAATTTGGCCAGACCTAACTGGATATAACGATGAAATCTTGCGAGACAATTGGCCGAACATTTCAGGTAGCCAAATAACTATTTAGAGGTAGTTTAGATTCTAATTTTTAATTTGAAGATGGTGTGGGCCAGAGCGTTCTGAATGTAGAAATCAAGAGGGTCAAGTGAAATTTTGTTAAATTTGATTTAGTTGCGAAAAAAATTGATTCCAATTATTTTTCTGACAGAACCTTATTAAGTGAATTCCCAGTAAGTTTGTACATATGAGTAGGTATCTATAGTTAATTAGATGCAGCCATATATGACGAACGACAAAACTACTATTGTGATGACAATGAGTCACTAAATCATAGCTCGGTTCAAGGCTGAATTGAGGAAAAATACAAAGTTTGTTTTAGCAAATGTATTTTGCTAAACATATTTTTTTATTGGAACGATAGGTCATAAGTCCTTCTTTGCGAGTTCTACTAACGAAGAATTCGATATGGCTTCTGATTTGGTAAGTAGCGACTGATTCATTAGCGATCGAATCGCCTCGCTTGGGAGAGGTGCACTTTGAATATTCTGCTAGTAAATTAAAAATATATTCGCCTTCAATTTTGATACTCAAATGAGTCAGCGGCTAAAAATTTCAACAGAAATTTCCATAAACAATAGTTAATTGATAGCTGCTTGTTTTCCATGTCTGCAAAGATTGACAGAAATAACAAATTTTATTTCTACGTGATACGTGTTGTACAAACGATGACGAGGAACGAACCGCAAAGATGTTAAAAATGAGATACAGCAGAGTATGACGTCAAATAATAGAGCACAGAAGTCTGATTATTTTGAATTTAAAATAAGGATGTCTGTATTACAAATGCCAAATTAAATTTGTTTAACGACAAGTCTGTTTTACAACCTACTTTGGTTATACTTTAGCATTATTTTGGTTAACAATCTTACAAAACTATAAAAACAACCCTTTCTTGGACGGTGGAGAATAATTCGTTATGTGAAATTTGACAGAATTTATAAAATGGCGACTTAAATTCTAATTGATATTACACAAATAAACTAGGTAATTGGATAGTTCTAAAAATCTTCCATTCTTAATTTTCCCTGATTTCTGTTAAAAAAAGAGATGGAACATTTAAATTATATTAGCTTAGAGCGTGTGGAAGAGAATTAAGACATATATATCTATCAAAACGCTAATTATTGCAATTACAGGGTTCCTGTGAATGAAGCATATAAATTATTATAATGAATAATAAATTGAGTTATTGACGTACACGATAGGTATTCAAAAAAGAAAACTATCTAAGACAATACTGTATATGATTTCGGTCAGTAGAATCGACAAGCAACATTTTCCGTGAGTATCGGAAACATTCTATTTCAATAATTCTATTTACTTCCTAACGTTTTGCATACTTTATAGCGTCTCGCAGAATAATCAAATGATCCCAATAATAATAAAAAAGCCATGATTGTATTGTCAAATGTTGTTTTACTAACAACAGTCGGCAGTGTTCTAATCCATTATAGTTGAACGCCTCACAGAATACTGCTATATGGCTTCACCTATTCACTTCAGTTTCTATTACAATTTAACCTAGTTGGAGGTGAAACGGTCAATGTCAAGGCTCAAAACCAAGCCTACATAAACTGACCTGCCAACGACCCAATTTTTAATACGAAAAGTTTGTATAACAAACAAACCCATTTTAAAAATGTATTTTTCGTGTGTAAAGCTACCCTGGGGAAAATTTCAATTATAACTTTTAGTATGTTCAATTTAGATAAACATTTCGTTTTGGAGTGGATATAATTATAGGTTCTCTTAATGAAAACTAAAATAAAGAAGTAGAAGATAAAGATTGAAATTTTGTAGAAGGAAAAAATATTGTAACGAGCGCGATTTGACATGTCCATATATGCAGCAGGATCCCACGCCTAATCCCGAGCCGATCAACAGCTAAAGGTTTATCTCCCTGATCTACAAAAATTCGAATTTTAGTATGCATAAATATTTTACAAACATGTATAAATGTATTTAAAGTTGAAGATTTTAGTACGAAAAAGTAAGGGATATTACAATATTCTATTCTATTACATAATTATTTGTAGAGTAGAGCTTGCTGAAGTCACTTTCTAACCTATTTGCTAAAACTATTTGCTGCTGCTTCTAGATTGAAAAAAAAAAAAGTTATTATTCTTTATTAGTTACTAGACATAAGTTCTAGGAATAATCCTAAGACCGATGCAGTTCAGTCTAGTTTTGTGTATATCTGATTGGTTGATTCCCAGCTACCACGCATCCGGTGCCCTGACTCATGTCCTGCGACTGCGCAGCTTCCTGTCTTAGGGGTCACAGTGACACTATAAAACGTAGCCGTCTTGATTAAGATTTCTTATTCTTATTGCAAATGTTTTATGTCGCGTTGGAGGGACATTAATTGAATAGGTATCTAATGTATAGTGTTATGTATAATTATACGTAATATCATTATCATCAATTTGCGAGATACGCTTTTGTCGATGCAGCTTCTTCCAGCTCTCCTTATCAAGAGCCAATTCCTTGACATCCTATGTCTCGACCTTTACTATCTCTTTGATCTGCGCTACATAACTTTGTCTTGGCCTACCTCTTCCTCTCCTTCCTACTTTTCGTTGCAATGAACAATCATGCTACAATAAACCTAAAAAAATACACGATCTACTCGTATGGGTAGCTAAAAGATGCAAAGAAGTGAATAACACATAAATAATTACAGAATGTGTAGACTAAAATGAAACTACCAAACCAAAATTCAATACAAAATTCCAATTCCAACAACATATTTATAGACCAAACTAAACGTTTAAAGCCTGTTTCGCATGAAACATACTAAGACGCTAGTATTTAATAAGTAATTACTGTTCATCAACTAATACTAAATGTAAAAATTTGTTTAAATGTTTGTCTTTTATTTGTAACTAAACAGCTGAAGGGATTTAGATGAACCTTGAGACATAGGTAGCTTGGCACTTTTTAAATAAATAACAGAAGGTAACAGTCTACAAATCAAACAGTAATGAGTCACAAACGCTTCAGACACGATTGAATTAAAACACTTCCGTAACAGTTCTAAAGCTGCCACGGCCGATGGGATGAGAAATATTGCAAAAAAGCAAGACGACGCCAAAACTAAAAATTGGAACTGCACTTTTATCAATTTATTTAGCAAATTGTTGGTCATACAAGCAAGATCAAGATCTTATGATGGACACAAAGCTCAATATGAAGTTGTAGCATTGAATGTAGAACAATACTTGTAAATAGTGTCGAAAAAAATTCAGGGGATTCCATAATCCTTCTTCCTTAATAACCCTTCTTCTTGCATAATCCCACAAAGGGTCGACAACGTTCATAGATTACGGTAATCGCTGAACATCAAGTGGGCTATAAGCTATAACATGTGTATAAATTAATTTATTTTCCTAAATTTCAAGAAATTGATGTGGAGAACGTAGATTTGGAGTCATTTCAAGTTTGTTTCCAACATTCTCGTTTGTTTTTGGACCAGCGCCCGCAAAACTTCCGTGATAAAAACAAAATTAACAATAAAATTCAAATCTTTCCTCAAGTTGATGCAAAAAGTGGAAGCAAAATGGTATTTCGTAAAGCAATTTTGGCTTAGAATGTTCAGTGGTAATAGGTGCATCCGCTAGAATTACCGACATTGCTCTAAGATGAGTCACAGATGTGAATGCTGTTATTTTACATTATATATTTCAGCACACAAGCGTAAGTAGTATTTAAATAAAGTGAATAATTAATGACCTAAAAATGAGTAAAAACCTAAAAGTGTTTTAGTACTGTACTGTAAACTTATACCTATGTTTTTATTGCAATAAATAAATGTCGACTGGTTCGGATATTTTTAAAGATGGTGCAGGTTTCTTATGTCGAGAAAATCTACAACAAGCAATAATCGATTTCGACCGAATTTCTTTGAATTAAGTAACTATTTAATAAAGGATTAATTAATTTAGTATTTGCGAGAGTATTTCATTAAAGGGCATAACATTTTTGAGGCAAGCCTTTCAGTTCTAAAAATTGGCCATTATTAAACTGAGTGCCCATAAACTTTTATCCGTTTAGTCTAGGGTAGGTACTTACATTCTTCCAAATTTTTTTGCTTCAAGGCGAACAAGTTTCTCAAATCTTTCTTAAAAAAGATTATTACTTCTATATACCTGTACGTATCAATCATGTATGCAAATCGATAATTTATAGTAAACATTTGTAAATATTTAGATGTAGCCTGAAGCGATGTTTCTAGTTTTTAGCTTTACATATATATTTACATACAGAGAAAGATCGGATGTTAATATGATTTATAATATTACTGGAAGATGCTACAACCTTGATAAATTTTTTCCTGTTTGAAATATGGCAGGCGCAGGCGTCAATCTCAGTTGTGTTCTATCCACAAATGCCAAATGTTACTAATATATTTTTTTACAGAATTTGTTAACCGATCTAAAAGGCTCCTTTTTTTGAAGCATCTGTCCCTATTGTCGCCAATCTGGCCAGAGCAGCAGAAATAGACATTGTTTTGCTCTGAAATACAATTTAGCTATCTAATATTACAGAGCGTGTGTAGTATGTAATGTATGTCTGTAGTGTGAAGTCGAGGCCGGTTATAAATCTGTGGTGAGTGGACCACATACCGTCCAAACTTCTGATTGCTCGAGCGCGCAGCGACCTACGGTGTCCATTACACGAGCGATCACACGATACTTTTTTACGATTCGTGTTGATTGTCTTGCACGAAACTAATTTTAGTATCGCTCACATTTTCGACAGGGTATTATTAGGCAAAAACATTCAAATCTTACTTACATTCACTAATTTGTCGTTTTCATCGTATTTATCATCGTATTATACTTATATTTACCTTACCTTTTTGCCTATATAAAGTGCACGCCCCTGATATCACTGTAAATCTTTCTACTAAATACCATCGAAAAAGATCAGAAAATTTGGTTTTAATGTATGTGTAGATATAATCGTTCATAGCTTTTCACCATTTCTGTTTCTGATAATGAGACGATTCCTAAATTTCTTAAACGTGTCGTACTAACGCATCGTGTGACAGTGGACATGCGCTTACAGAAAAAACAACTATCCGTGAGTTTTGGCAACGTTTGATGTTGTCTTGATAATTCTCTTGATGTTTTATAGGCCACTGATTTTCTGTAAAGACTTACAAACTTACAATTTTACAGATTTAATATTTTTTATCAACACCTAATCTAATGATTTGTTAGGTAAGGTTAGGTAGGAATAAATCTACAGCTACGTTATCAATCTTTATTTTATAATTTAGCAGTATTACCTAATAGGAATGACCGTTCGACTGCCACGCCTAAAGGTAGCATGTGAACCCAGTACCTACATACAACTGAGTTCTTGAATTTGTGTAAACCTGTGTCAAAAACCTTAGTTTTAACTCTGACACTATTTTATACACTTTCAAACTCATTACACACTAAAGGCGTTGCATAAGCATGTGTTAATTAGCGCTTTTTTCCTAGTTAAATTAAGTATTTGCCATTTTGCAGTAGTTCAAGAGTATTCCTATAGACAGTAGTACGTGCTAGCAGCCTTCTGAACATTTAGCTTCATAGCGACGGATGTCATGACCAAATAAACTAAAAGCAAAGTTCGCCTTACAGTCATAATGTAAGTTTATAATTATGTGCTCCATGCATCATCCGTCCTGTCAGTAGTTTCCCGTAGAGTTAAACGCGTGGGTTCACATTTCATATTTTAATGAAGGCAGAGAGGTAGTGGAACTGATTGAAGTTGTATTGTTTTATTTTATTATTGTTTATTTTATTTTATTATTTTATTGTGTTGTGTTTTGTAGTTGTTGATTTTAAGGATAAGAAATCAAAATCTCAGACAATTAATACTCTCTGTTAATGGTCAGAAGTTTGATGTAACTATTTTCCCTTCTTAACTCTTTGATAGACGGAATCCCGTCAAGTCGCCAGAAGTCACCTATATCTACGCAAAATTCCAAAAGAAGCTACCTTCATGGTACAACGCCTTTTACGAAACTAATTGTTCTACAAGCAAAAACACGAACAAAACATTGCTCATTATCTAACAATTAACAGTTCAATGCAGCGTGACGTGGTGCACAAGGACGTGGTTTTTATGCAAATCGATCGAGTAACGAGTTACTATGAGAAACTTCTAATGAGTACAGCCAGCAAAGGAGGTAAGTTACCAGGGGCGCTAGTTAAGGGTGAAGTTTTTTGAAGCAGTTTGCATGTGGTTCTGTCAAATTGTTTAGTTTTAAAATAGGTTTCAGTCATACCTAAACAAAATATGTGGTAAAATTAAATTGTATTGATGACATCTTGAAAAAATCTCAATCTTATCTAGCCCTGCTAACCTAATAGCTTTGCTGTGTGTACCTACAATGTAGTGTGAATACATATTTGCAATTGTCTGTCTGTAGTGTGTTACACATGTTACATATAGAAAATAGGTACCAAAATTACAGATACCATCTAACAACTCTATTTAACACAGAAATAGACAGAGAAACAGCAAAGACTTAAAATCAACCAAGATAACAACGCTAAACAAGTCAATCTAATGAAACAGCTTCCCGAATTGGCACGCATCCTGACGAGACGTATAGCAGAATAGACTAGAAGCCAGACGGACAGCGATGCTTGGCATTCGATCCCCGTACTACATAGATGCATACAGAATATCTACTTAAAGCAATATTGATTAAATCAAGCACTGAGACTGACATAATCAGCTTTTTATACATTACTAGACACCCGCGACTTTGTCCGCGTGTAGTTTCCATCTTATTTCGCTTAGGGATGTAATTTGTGGATTTCTTAGTGCACCTTTAGAGTGCTCAAGGAATTTGAAGGAATCTCTTATTTTCAAGTCTCTAGGACCAACGTATATATTTAAGAAATTATGTTTGTTGATCTGTCTTTTTTTCACGTTGCAGTGGTACAACCTGATTTTTGTTCAGAGATTATGAATTATGGGTCAGAGAATGACATAGGACTTTTTATTCCAAAAAGAGGAAATAATAACAACTCGTAGAACCACGGGATCGAAGCTGCGGGGAAAGCCGAATTTCCAAATTTCCGTCTGTTAGTTCATAAACCCTTGATGTCTTTTTTATCATCACTTTTATCTATTACCACTAAGAGTTCGTCTGTCTTGTATTTTCAAAGAAACTTGAGAAGTATATCTAACATATTTCCCATTAAAGAAATTTAAAACATTTTACTCATTCAAAATGGCGGTTAAATAGCTGTTTTTACACGGTTACAATTCAATTTGTAATAAATATAGCCGCTGTGTTGTTTAGATGTGAAAACTGCAAGTTTAATGTCCAATTTAAATGAGTCGCAGTCGATTAATCGTCAATTACGGGCGTCATTCGATGTAGCCATTAAAATGTTCTGTAGCTCAAGTGTTAGGCGATAGCGAGCTGATTAATAAATTTAGTTAGATTTCTAATAGATCCTGAAATATATTTTCCTTATTATTCATTATATTTACGCTATTTGATTAAATCTTAATTACCTACAGCTGTGATTTTTATGACATTTATTTGAGAATGCATCCAGAATTCCAGACCGACCAACATTGAATTTTGTAGATTGTGAGAAAGACGCAAACTTAGTACCTAAATACTAAGAATTTTGCTGAGTGCAGTTGTCAATTTTGACAATTTAGGCTGCATAACATACAACAAACAAGCGCGCGTCTATTTTTCCCCAGCTTCACTACTGTGATTCTCTGTTCTCTAGTGGGGCTAAGATTTTAAAAAAGGAATTACAAAACATTATAATTCTCCTTCACATAATTATTTTCCTTCCTCGTCATTAATGCAACAAAGAAACCTGATATTGATGACAAACTTTCTTTTGATCTAAACTCTCCAACTCCCACTTGTACCATAGATCCCAGTAATTCCTGCGCGGGCACATACAAGACCTAACTTTTGGTCGTTATCGTAAACATTGGCAGGAACGCCACTGTCCGCCCTGGCCCCGCGCCAGCGAGATAATACCCGCACTTGCTGACGGTACTAGCTGTGATACTTGTTTTTGTAGTCTGTACATGAGAGCTAGGTTTTCCTATCTTATTTGTCTGTAGACTCCATTCTAGCTTTAAAAAGAAACAGTGATTTGTATAAGTGTATATAAAAAAAAAATAAGACTTCGACAAATTATTTTAAGACCGAGGTTATAATTAGCATCAAGCGATTCTTTATTTGTGAGTGCGGCTTTAAAGGGATCCTGAGTATTTTTTTTAATTATTTGACAAGTCATTATTAATCAGTAGAAGAGCGTTTGTTGAAATGCAGTCCATGTATAAACTACTAAACTAACTAACGCTAAACTAAACGGTTCCAAGCGCAAGATTAAAGTTCTGGGGTTTTTTTATTTCTATTAAAGACATTCGTCTCGAGTCTCATCATATTCGAAAACGCTATCTTAAAATATGACGAGACTTGAGACGAATATCTTCAATCTTCAGTCTTACTAATCATCCACATTGAAAAAGGTAACCAAGTGGTACAATCAAGCCTCTGGTCCTAAAATACGGAGACCAAAGGACCAAAAAGCTTCGAATCAATTTTAACGAAACCAAACAACAATCTATACTTTCCATGCCACCCTTAACTTAGTACTTATATATCTGTGCCAGATTTGCGTGGGTGGCCAGAGAGCGCAGGCGCGAGTTACGTAACACCTAACGACCCAGGAAATAGGCCTTCAGTGCACAAACAATCTAGGTTCGTACAGCTGACGGGAAGGTCGCTATCGATCTCGCTTGCGTAACTATGCGGGCAACGAAGCTGGGAACGAAGATATAGTATAGTAATACATACTCCTTAATATGCAGTGAATTTATGAACTTACTAGCTTTCCACGATTTCGTCAAAATTAATAATATCTATACACTATTTATCAAAAACCCTATTGTTCGTTGTAGGAACGCATACATAATATACTTGTAGGCAATTAGGAATACCATTTCAGAATATCTTTTTTCTTTTATCATGTAGTAGTCAGTTATAATTTTATAGGAAAGAGCGTGTGAGAGTGTCACAGTAGTTAGTTGCTGCGCCTGCGGCACCTTTGATTCAACTTGTTGCCTTTCTTCGGCTTCACGTCAACGATGAGTGATTTTTGCCTCTGCAAATGTTCTACATGGAGATTTTTTGCAGAGGTAAAATCACTCATCAGAATTATTGATGTAATGCAGCTTAAACGGCTCTGGGTCTTATATGTACTCGACTAGTCAAATGTAATGGACTTCTAGACCTTTACTCTTCTATCGCTTTGAAATAAAATCCGTGCTTTGCAATGGGGCACAATTTGCTGAGCGGAGCAAAAGACATATTTTACTGTTAGTATCTGCACAGGTGGTGTAATCTTATATTTCTATGACACTTCAGGTAACGGATATAATTTAGTTGCTATGCCAATGAAGAGGCAGAAGACTATGCTTGTCTTGAACATACAAGCCCATATCTCTTATCCCAAAGCAGGGCAAAGGCCTTCATACCCACTTCCACCTCTCTTTGTTAAGAGCTGCTAAGGACCAGTCTTTATTAAAGGAGTCAAACTCATCCCACCATGTAGGCAGCAGTATAATGTTTATTATTTTCTGGGTACAGAAATCTACTACAGAATCGACGTGGAAATATCAAACTTGGTGAAATGTCAGGGTTCAAGCTGCAAGGGAGGGAGAGTGGGTGGTGGGTAGATACTATAGAACCCTATAGTATGTTGAAATGCGTCATTTGGATACAAACTGACAGGCTTAACGAACCACAAGTTGAGCTTATACATCAAAACACTCAAAATTTACGTTCTTATGTAAAATAATAAACAATAAGGCTGCGTTTCCACCAGACATGTGCGATGGAAATGTGTCGTGCGAGGATGTCTAGCTGTGCTGTGAAAACGTGTGGGGGTTTCCACCAAAGCTGTGCGCTGAAAATGTGCCTACGAGGATGTGTAGCGGAGCTGTGAAAATGCGCATTAATGTGTGGTGCGAGGATGCGTTGCGAACTTGCGAAGCTGTGACTATCCATATATGTAACGCACTTCTACTTCCAACAAACTCCATCTATGGACTGGGTAGTACAGTATGCGCAAACCTCGCAACACATCCTTCTCAACACACATCCCTCGCAACACATCCCTCGCAACACATCCCTCGCAACACATCCCTCGCACACATCTCTCGCTTGTTTTGTATGCGCAAAAATCTAGCTCTGCTGAGCCGTTTCCACCAGAGCTGTGCTAACCGAGGCTAGGTAAATGAAGCGATTCTATTGGTTCTTTAAAAACACATCCCTCGCTACGCATCCTCGCACATCTCTGGTGGAAACGCAGCCTAAAAGCCCGTATTCCATGATGGCTTCCAATATTCCAAATTCTCAATGGAATTCAAGGTCGTATTGGAATACTTTGAATACACGCAGCAATCAATTTAATGCGATTTAAAGGCGCTGTCACACTGCGACAAAGCGATGAAGAAACAAATCATCACCATCATCAATCAATCAACAAATGACATTAATTACCATCGTTTGACCAGTCAATAACGAATGTGAATTCATAAGACAAGGCTGCGAACGCACTGGTAAGGTGATGGTTATTTCACAAATTTATTATTTATATGGAGATGTTCGCTTTATCAAACCGACGCACGCGAAGTGGCAAATTCTGTGGCAGCAAGTATACATTTAAAATTTTAAAATGTATCGGGGCTGATACGAGAAATACCTCTTTTTTTTTTAGATAAAGACACTCGATCACGTTTCAAATAAAGAAAACTAAAACAAAATCGGGTGATCCGTTACACTTATAACAGCTCCTTTTCCGTCAGGGGTTTTTTGGGAATAAAAAACATGGGGCTGAATTATTTTTTCCGAATTTTCCTAAATAGAATGCTTATGGATTTCCTTCGGGGCCTTTGTGGTTATATTGTATCGTTATCGAAAGTGTTTGAGAGTTATTTCATCGAAAGACCTTGCATTGAGAACTTGACCTTAGCGACTACAATGACTACTCTCCATTGAATGCCGGAATCTTTGGTAGAATTTCAAGGTTTAGAAGGGTTATTTGATTTTTCTAACTGGCCACCGTGTTAGGCATTGCCCAAATATGATCTAAACTTTCTGACACACTGAGTGATAGAGACGTGACTGGCAAAGACCTAACCTAATCATAATCAAACTTTTAGAATTCCACAGCCCCATCTGTTCTCCTGGGTACGGACACGTGAACGCGAATGATAGGAGTACCAATAATTACTCTACCTATACTAAAACATGACATCATTATGCAAATTGTGTAATCAGGGGGTTTTACGGTTTTATAAAGGGTAGCTTATACTTATATAAATGACGGCCTTTACCTTCGTATCATGAAATTGAATGTGATAGAATGCCATTTTGTAAGATAAGCTCACATCTCACAAAACTGCAAAATAATGAAATGTCAAATTGTAACAATTTGACGAGACGGATTCCCCGCAGTCTACACGGGACAAATATTAAATATTTTGTGATAAATTACAGGCAAAATGTGGGTGTACTGTACACCTTGCCTAATCCTTAGGGGAAAACAGGCGTGCTGTTATGTTATGCTAAGAGTTGCCAAACGAGATTTGGGGTTTTACTGAATGCACGTGTTCCGTCAAGTCCGTTATTTCGGTTCTGGCGTGGTAAACAATATTTGTATGTCCTGCATTTGATTTACGAAGTCCGAATGTCGTGTGTGTGTAAACTCATAGTTTGTCCCAAAAAGCAGTTAATGACTTCGCGACACTCCATTAGGAGATGGCGGGATGAACTGGACTCACATCTGAAGGACTAGTGTCAGATGGCACTAGACAGATACAGTTGGTAGAAGAAGGGATTTTGCCCCTCTATGCTAAATAAATAAATATAGCAAGTAGAGTACTCGTAAAAATGACAGTAAAATTTATCAGAATATTTTGGAAGAAAATTCTTGCCTTCAGAAAACATAAACATGGATACTGTAGTTGTTTGGGGGAGCGTGATATTTTCAGTTTGGTATTTAGACGTAGAAATGGCAAGGTTTCTTATCTATTTATTTTAATATATCTTTCAATGACTAAGCCACCGTGTGGGTAATTCTTAGAAAAATATTAATTTTTGACCAATTTCTTGTAAGAATCACCAGAGTCCTACCCGCTTTAGTTGAAATAGTTCAGTTCAAGGTAGGACTCGGTGGCTTAGTCGGTACAGTTATAGCACGGCTAATTTGAGCGGATAATTTACGACAAGTAATTTGAGCTAGCATATCACAAATCGAGATGAGAGAATACCTACGTCGCAAACCATCTAGTACCGTAGGTTTCGAAGGACAAGCACGAAAAAAAAGAAAATGTCTGATATAAAATATTGCCAATCACTTTAGGATTATTAAATCAATTTCAATTTCACGATACTGCGTCAAACTTTGACGCAGTATCGTGGGAATATAAGCAGCTTGTTTATTTTTTTCCATTGATTCACAATGCAGGTTAATAAAAATATTATTCTTATATCTGTTGTTGTACTCTTTTTTTAAATATTTTTATTGCTAAAAAAATAATATTATCCATTATTTGTTTTAATTATTTATATAAGTTTTGTATTGGACATGGTCAATTTCGACAGAAGACAAAATCCTATTTGGGCTCGATAAGCACGCGAAGTATTTTTTAAAGAAAGCTATCTGCGGGGGGGGGGGGGGGTATACGAACTCATTTTATTGATGTTTGTACCTTTCAAGGCCCTTAAACAATCCAACATTCCCACCAAAAAGATAGGTCTTCAACATTGCAGACAAAAACATATTCGCATAACGGCCGATCGGTCACGAATACCAAAATTGACAGGACAATGTCCCAGAAAAAATGCCAAAAAGTTAATTCATGTAGGTATGTGAACAAGTAACTATTTATACCTGTGTGTACCGATTTTCATTTGTGGATGAAATCCGCAGCGCTGAAATCTCCCCCTCCACCTCCCTGGAGTGGGTTTGGGGGAGCTAGCCTTACGTAACTTGACCTATATGGACCTGGGGCTTTAGAGCTGGATTTAGGTTAAGCACTGATATTTCTAAAGAGCTGTGTTGCAAATTAAAATTGCTAGTTCAAATGACAAGCGACGTACGCGTGGTCAAGCGACAGATATTTTGTGTGAACAACAGGTACCTAAATGATTCTGTTTAGGTGTTTGTCCATTACAGGATGGTTTGTGGCGACACCTGGGGATAATGTAGGATATTATCCCCAAGGATTGGAATTCTACGGATCTACGCATTCGGTGGTATGTTTGTGAATATTGTTTATGTCGGTATTCTGTGTGAGGATGGTACTACCCCGGGCGAGATGCCTCATTCGTGTTGAAACCAACATTGCTACCACTCAAGAAAATCATTTGTTAAGAGATGATAAGGCTTCAATCTTCATAGCAACAATATCATTACCTATAAATTGTAGGTATCTTCAATAAAGTACCTACTTAATTTCGGGCTCATTAAAAATACGTTGAGCGATGTTATTTTTATAAGATCATGTGTGATGTGAACGATGATTTTAAAGGGAATAATAAGAAGCTTCGCTCCAGACGGCTGTGTTAAAAATAACCTACTGAGATGCACATGTGGGTAGACATAATAATTGATATTATGTAGGTATGTGATAATTACATATTATTACCACATGTGAAACATTACCTAAAGATTATCTCGAATCGTTGGTGTGTAAATCTTAATGAAAACTATAAAAAATAAAACGAAGTTAAAATTAAGTAAAGCAACACTAATTACTAAAGTAATTACTCCGTCAATTAATTAAAAATCAGATTTAGATTAGCCGCAACACCGCTTAATACCAGATGAGTTCGTATCGATATGCTTTTTTTGTGAAAAATTATATGAAAAAAATCCTTCAAAGTGGCGTTTTACCAGTCGCAATTCTTACTTAAGTGACATCATGAACTGTGGCATTCGTTAGTTTCTGCGTCGCCCTGCGGTCCAAACAGATCATATAGGTAACTCAACAAGTCATCATACACATGCGATCTCACTTTGCGGGCAACGGAAAAGAACGCATTAAAAAACAGGTGTCCTACATAAATCTACTTACAACGGAAGGTTGGACAGGACCGCAGATCGCATTCAGTATGACAAATCTTTCAGTTATCAGTTTTAGAGTGTTTTGTTGGAAACTGTAGAAAATGCGTATAGTTGGCCCTAAAATCACCACTTTCCATAGGCCATGGTGTAAGTATAATATTTTATACTAAAACATACTCACATAAAATAATTGAAAGCGATGCCTAAGTACCATAGTGTGAAGATGATTAAGCCGGATGTGCCACCAACATCTCCTTCAGCCATAATAGCCGGAGACGCGGAGGATGTCCTGACACTCGCTCCACACTTCTGCTGGCCACCTCAGTACCCGTGTACGTGTAGTCCTGGGAAACATTGATTCCTTACACCATCATACACCAAAGGGCATTAAACTATGATTAGATAAACCTGTGTAGGTGGCAGTGATGTGACCATTTACTGACAAGCCAGAGGTCTCAGGATCGAGCTTAAGCCTCACTTTTGACTTTTCGTAAGGTATTTGCTTATTATAAAATAATTATCACATGCTTCATGCCTCGGAGAGCACGTAAAACGGTCGGTCCGGCGTTGATCTCTCTCCGGTCGTATAGGATTGGTGTCCCATCGGGCTATGAGAGTTAGGGAAAAGAGTGGACCTGTTGTTGCGCACACACTTACACTATAATATCTAATTAGATAGCACAATGTCGTGCGATGTGCCGTGTGGCTTCCGGCCTAAGAATAGAACCACCCCTTTTCGTCCCGCGGGTGTCGTAAGAAGCGACAAAGGGTAAGATCCGGAGGATGGGCAGCGGCATCCTTCTGTGTAACAGTAATCATCTGCTACTACGATCGCCAACACGCTTGCCCAGCATGGCGATTATGGGCAAATACCTCCAATGAGCGCACAATAGTGGCTCGCATTGGGAGAGGCCTAAGTTCAGCAGTGGATTAATAGATACAGGCCTGTAACGATGATGATGATGAGATAGCACAGGCAGGATTGCGAATTGTTGACATAGCGTCTGGTGGCTTTAACCAGGCTCAATTCGTGATGAAGATAAAGTTTAGCTGAGCCCGGAATTCGGCAAGACAAAACTCGGCAAATGTAGGTAGTTAGTATTTCATAGTTACTTGCCCGCATCATTTTGGCCTTACTATTTTCATAGAGGACTAAGTATTTATGGCGTACCTAATCGCAGAGATACTTGACAACGTTTTTGTTGTTTAAGGACTGATTCGACAGCGACATACCCTGGTGGGGTATGGTAAAGGTACAGGTCTGTTTACAGCGATGTATGGTGCAGCTCACCTGCGACTAAAACCTACGTTAATATCACTAAAAATTTCCTCGGACACAATGATAATCGGGGCAAAACTTTTTCGGCACTTGTATGGTCGCTTGTGTCCATGGACACCCCTGGCCAAAATGACCACCGACCAATATACCTGTACTTAGGTATTATTAGCAAAGCATGTCTTTAATCTTATGAGCATTTTGAATTTTACTTTTTAATATTCTACTAAAATTTTGATTTGCATTCTGTTACTGAACACTTAAATCGTTCAGCAACAATAAATATCGACTTATCGTGATGATTATTGTCTCATTATGACAGTATTTTGACAGCTGAGTGATCATGAACAATCATGAAAGATATTAGAGCATAGACAGAGCACAGAGGAAAAGGTTTAAAGGGATTCGATAAGAGTGCCGATCTAAATACGTTGTTGATGCGCCAAATCACTAACATAAATTAAAATCCGAAAAAAGGGAAAATAATATTTATATTTATATTAATTTATTCTACTCTTGGATAAAGAGTCCCGCAGTAGTAGTAGGTACTCCAAGTACTAAGTCAAATTAATCCAAAAATCTCCCGAATCTTGTCAAAACATTCAATAACCCCTTGTCAGGAACTAATTCCCGAATCTATTCAACCCTTTAATTCTAACTTCGACATATAGAATTAGGTGAATTAGATGGCCAATTAATTGGCCAGGCCTATGTTCAGCAGTGAACGTCTTAGCGGAGCTTCAGCGGAGACCAGCCAACTACAACTACGCAGGATATTATATTGCACAAATGTTCATAGAAGTACAATCTTCAATCTCTCACACTCGATAGTTGAGGGGAAGGCTATCCGACACGACTCGAGAGATATCAAGATTATTAAAAAACCTCAGTAAAATATAAAATATAATCATAATATGTAACTTACTTGTATTTCCTGGCTGAATAAATAGAATGTGCCCGATTGACACTAATATTCAATACAAATCTATGTGGCTATGATAATTCATACTTAGACCCACGCCTGTTTTCCAGAGGGGTAGGCAGAGGTACCTTTATTTCGCTAGTCTTATGTAATAGGGGTATATGCTATGATGCCTAACGCGCTAAACTACTATCTCTATCTCGTTCGCACATTAATCATATAAAATCACTGAATACAGTTAATTAGAAACAGTTTTTGTAAAAAGAATTGCTCGAATAAAAAATCATTTATGGTACTTTTTTCGTGCTCACCAACAAGGCTGAGACATGGTTACAAAATAGCAAGTGCCAATAAACCATTATGTGTACTTCATCCCTAGTAAGTCTGTCAAACCATTAAACCATCATTGCCTTATCATTGCTGATATTAGTGCTACATAAAAACTAACATACCTATTTATTTATAAACTGAAATATTTCGAAAAGCCATTTTGTATTGTGTGCGTCATTCATTTAACAAAATACTAAATATATAATTGAAACTTATAAATATTATATAAAAATTTATTTAACCATAAGTATAACAATATTACAAATACGTATAAGATTATAAAATATATTGCCACGGTTACAAAACAATTACGTTTTTCGTTTCCTTTTGAGCAAACTTTAAGTTTTCAAGTGTGTTGCTTTTTTAAAACTTTATAGATATGTACCCAACTATATATTACTAATATATTCATATTGACCCATGGTTCTGTCAACAAATAATATAAAAATCAAGTAAACAACAAAAAATAATATTCATACTAAAAATCACTTAATTTTGAAATAATTTTATAAGAAACTCACAAAAACAACTGACTCGGGCAAATCATGTGCATAAACATGCATAAAAATATATCAATTAATTTTATTAAAAAATTTGGATTCAAGTCCAAATATTAAGGAAATCATAAAATTATAAATATATTATGTAGCAAACATGAGAACATAGGCCATTGCATGGTACAACAACTCAGATTTTTATCAATTACTTATATTTTATCACTTTTACCGAATAAATATCTAACTAGGATATAATATCTATTCTATAGTGGAATTTGTATATTATCACATATTATGTTATAGTTATTATTTACTGTCCGTTGGCAGAGCAGCAGCCATGTTGGAAATAGTGGCGATCACGGAAAAAATCGGGATAGATCTGCGCAGAGCAGAGAAGATTGCCACAAGGGGGTTGTTATAAGCTGATGTATGATTGTAAATGCCAAAGCAACTACCTTGAATACAACAGTCAATCTTAAATCCCCAAATCTTATCGGCCAGGTAAGCATTTTAATTCATTTGGAACAAATATTTCCAAGCAAGCTTTTGCCCACGGTTTCGTCTGCGTAAACGTCGGACCAGGATCTTCTTCTTATTTTATGGTTGATGAACATTGATGTCAGATGAACCTGGTGTCAGAGTTTAAACTGCCCGTAGGCCTCTGACATGGCTTTAATATACCATTGAAAAATCCCACCAGGATAAACAAATCGGACTAGGATAAAAGTCCTGTGTCCAGATCTTATTAAATGTGGGTTTGTGGGTTAATTAGTTTGTTATTCACGCAGCAACGGACCAACAGATCAACGTGATTATTGCATAGAAATAGTTAAGGGGCTGGAGAGTGACATCGGTTTTTTATATCAAAAAAGATAAGAGCTACGATTACAACGCCGCGGGATAAAGTTAGTAATATTATAAACTATGTTTTAACGTAAAAATAGCTGCTACAATTAACAAAATTATTATAATAACTATAAAAAAGTTCTATAACATGGAGTAAAAACCGCCATGCAACTACGATAAGCTCATTATGGTGGTTGCGTTGCAATATCGCGATATTTAATTAAAAAGTAGTTTAAATGTTTTTGACAAGGAAATATGTTTTTGTTGATTGCATACATTATTTAAAATAATTATGTAAATTAAAATATATGTATTTTAAAATTATGTAAAAAAATAAGCCAAATTTAAACATAATGCAATATTAAAAGCATTTTACAAATATGTTTAAATTTAGCTTCGCAAACACTTTTACAAGTAATTACTTGTAATTGCCAGCATGTAAACTTGAACCTCTTTGTTTGAATAACACAATTTGTAAACTCTGTTGAGTCTGTTTAGCAAGCAGCCTCGACGAATCCCTTCTCCAGCTTCTCGACATATTCCTTGCGGGCTTCCATGTCGTCAGCTGGCCGGTTGTAGGGCTGCCATACCGGCTCGCCGATAAAGAAACGCTTCGCCTTAATGAAGTTCTGGAAAAAATCGATATTTTGATAATTAATTACATGGTGTCGTGGTAGTTACGGGCCGAAGGGGCATGTACCAATGTGACTTTTTCAATGTCATATGTACTTTCTTAGTTAATCTAAAACACCACTAACTAACGGTGAAGGAAAACATCGTAAGACTAGACTTAGTCTGAAATCGAAATATACAGTACTTACACCGATTTTTTAATACTTTTCTAGTTGTAAACAATCTTAGCACAACTTTTATACGAAAAATGATTGTAAAAAATGAAACAAATGTTTTTTTTAAAAGCAGTGGTAACCAAATTAAGTTTAAGTTTTAAACTGCTTTTGATAAAACTCAGTTGTATTTTTTAAATGCATTTTACGATTAAAAGATATGCTAAGATTGCTTACAACTTAAGAAAAGTATAAAAATATTAGGTGTAGTCGCTAACATACTTGGTACTTAGTAGGTAATTACTGCGATGCAATGTATTGTGATGTACTATCGCGGACACGAACGGTGCACCACTTTGCCATCAAAATGCTTTAAACGATGCTACGTGCGTAGGGGCGGGGATAGCGCCACGTTCGGACGCCGAGTGCAAGCGATTCTAACCTCAAGAGTGGTGCACCGGCTTTGTCCTCGATAGTACACATTTCAGTAAGGCCGAGTAAGATTGATCTACTGTAGGATGACTATATAAACTTACAAGAGTAAATAAATATGAAATCTACCTTAGTGTCAAGTGTGAACCGGTGATAAATGCCACTGGGGATCACAATCATATCACCTGCGCTCACTGCGATGCGAATCCACTGGTCCTGGCCATCGCGCACGTCGAAGTAACCTGACCCATCTAGTACAAACCTGGAATGTACAGTGTAATTGTGAAGATTATAAGATGCATATCTATTCACTTAAATTTAGTGTTATCCAATCTGTTATGCCGCCTGACATAGTCTAAAGTCGAAACAATCAGAAATGAAGTATAGGTAAACAAAAAGAAATTGTTAAAAATAGTTGTTTTTTGTTACGATGTAGGTATAATTATATCCCTGTCCCTAGGGATATAACTATATTACGGCTTTATCTATTATATTCTGACATAGGTATACTTATATCTGTAGTCTTAGGTAATTTTTTATGTAATCGGTTTATTTAGCAACCAAAAACGCTGTCTCGCAGACTTTACCCCATAAATCGTCTGCAATAGACGCAAAGGCCTTATATAGGTAATTTGAGGCCATTTTACTTAATTGTTTAACCAGAAACAAAGTATAAAAACATTATTATAATTTAATATGAAATGCACCTAATTTCCTCATCAGTGTGTAGATGTTCAGTGAAGAATGACTTGATCTTCTCCTCATAGTTGGGGAGGCATTCCTTGGAGCACACCATCTCATCCTCATATGTGTATCCGCGCTTCTTCTTCAACTTGTCCAGTACTCCATCCATTGTATATGTTTCTACATTCAGCTGAAATCATAATATAAGGTTTTTAAATGAATGTTGAACAGATAAACACACCCTGCATATTAAATTTACATTATTAAGCAAATATTTACAAATAATTTAAGTTTTTTTATATCAATAAGATGGCAAATAGCTATTACCAAAACCATGACATTATTAGGTACTTTATAATAACTTGTAGTGACACAAAAAATTTTAAATAATAAGAAAAATTATATCCAAAGAAAAAGAAAAAGATTTTTATTAGGTCAGCATGCAAGTTGATATACTGTGTTGCGAGCTTCACACTCCATGCGTCTTGGTAAGATAAGGGTTCAAACAGTCTTTGTAACTTTATCCTACTGTTATTTTTTATACTACATAGGTAAGCCAAGAAATTTTAACTTATTAAGTAAGTACCTAACTATAATCAAAGAAGAGCAGAAATTATAATTACTTAATTTATGTCCTGCTCTTATACCTTATACACTCTGGAAATCTGAACGCATAAGTACAGTTATAAATGAAGACTGTTTTAAAAATACTACGGCTGTTAATACAACAATACCATTGTATATAATATTCGTAAGAATAGGTGAGATAAGATTAGTTACGTACATTACATATTTGAACTTCTGACCATTAACTCTCAGACAATCTACTAGTTTATCTATCGTATAATTAAGAAAAAAAAATTGATAACAGAGAGAAGGGAGAATGACGCAAATCTCTTACTTTGAAATATTCGACACCAGTTTTTTTATACAAATCTTCGAGGGACACGAAATCTGGTGGATTCCTATGATGCTCCAATCGCTGGTCTGTCTTCTCTTCGTCCATGTACCACGCTAGAACCATGTTTAAAATGTTTTATAAAGTAATTTATCGCAAAAACCACAATTTCTTCTAGCCTTGACAATAAATTAATGACAATAACTGATTGTGATTAGTGAGACTGTCAGTGTCAAATTGACGAGTGAAGGGAGGACAGAGGACTAGCCTTTATCGATAGATGTGCAGTAACTTTTTAATTCACCAAATAATCACTTGAAAAAGAACATTGATTGTTAATATTATTTTTTGGTATGTGAGTTGGTATGACCAAACTATGCTATGATTTCAAATATAAACTTTCTGTTAAATTATAAAATTCATGCTTATAAAAATTTTGTTTTTGTAATTTTCGTGTACAGTTTGGCAAAATAGAGGCTGCAAAAATTGGGAGCCCCACCGGCGCACTTTTATAAGATTTCTATTTTTAATTCCAACTGTTACCGCCTCTTTCTTGCCAAGCTGTAAGGTTTTTAAATATATTATGACCTTCTCATTCCCTGTTTCATTTTATGAAATTAGAGCCTATTATATCGTTTCTGCACATCACTAATTCTGAAAGTGACGTTGACAAAGGCGTTTTGTTATTCGTAAAACATTTTGTATTTGATAAGTTTTGTTTTTCAAGTTAGCTTGTAGTTCATTAGTGCTTTTTCTATCAATTAAAATAAAAAGATTTTATTGATATTTTAACCAAAATGCTAAATAGAAGTCTACTGATTACTTGATATGATTCTTCCAAGACTGTAGACCTCATTTTGAGTCATTATAAGAGAAAATCCTCCAGAAGCGCCATCTGTGAAAGTAGGCCTATAATATCTTAAGGCAAAATTTTTCCTTTAAGTTTATTAAAGGTACTTGAGACTAGGTACTACAAATTTGTCACGCTTTGGATTGCTGGCAAACGCCAAAAAAAGGATCGTTGGTGCTGGCGTCCAGTCCCAATTATATTCTATTCTTTTATAATATCATTGCCTAGTCCTGATAGGATCATTGAAAGCCACTATAACCCATTTGATGGCGTTACTTGGGCATATCTGTAGAAAGTGCTAGGTACAACATAGTGGCGTAGCGTGCCTTGGTGGGGCCCCGTATAAAAAAATATTTGGGGGTCCTTTTTTTTCTTCTTTATTGATTTAGGGTTTTTTCAATAATGAAAATTCACCGCGAGGGCACCCGTATAATTGATACGGCTGATACGGCCGCGGCGGTAGCTACGCCCCTGGTACAACTGCAGTTAATCAGTTTCTAATTTGGCATGAAGTACCTAGTTAAATAAAAATAAAACCCAGCATTACAAGTAAAAATATATTTAATGATACTAAAGTAATACTTACTATATTTTGGCTTATAAACCAATTACACATTACTCTGATCTACATTAATAAATTGGGGGTTTTCGTTTCTTTCTACTGACATCAAATATCCTAGCACCTTGTACTGGGAACTTTTAACATTTAAAAATTAAGTTTCACAGACAAACGAATCTATGGCATCTGATATAAGTACAGGTTATATGGGTAGTTTCAAAAACTATTAAAATATGTATCTCACAACACATAAGCTATCTAAAATTAAAGTACATTGAAAACTTTTATTACATCATGAAAGATGGTTCTGATTGTTCTAATGTCGATATGAATGATGCTGGCCTGATTAACTTGCAAAGATAATATAATAGTAATATAACATAGACTCACGCCTGTGTTTCCTAATGGAAAAATCCAATAACACTTTGCCCGACCCGGGATTGAACCCAGGACGTCGTGCTCAGCAGTCGCGCTTGCTACCACTAGACCAACGAGGCAATAAATCAATTTCATCGTATAATTTTAGCCTCAAAGCGACATTTTCATCTCTGGCAATTCAATTAACATATTGACATTAGAAGTGTCAGACTAAAACATAAATTACAGATTTAATTATTCATTCAATATTTCATACAACATTTATTACACATTACATCGGAAATATTTATTTACAAATAACTATTATTGATATGACTGACGATGACAAATAAATATCATTATTGTTATAAATGTAATATTTTTTAAATTAGTTCTGAAATTAAAACATTGCCAATAACAAAAATCAACAACCAAAAAGAAAATCTCAATCAATGGACGGATAGAATCACAATTAAAATTTTCATAAAATAAAATAACCAATTATTAAGAATTAGAAATGTTTCTATGTATATATATTATGTATTAGATAGTTTCGGTAATTCGTATATCATTTGAATTTTTTAAAAATATTTAACTAAATCATGTTTTCAATATGATAGTAAAATACTTTTAATTTTTTTTTTTTTTTTTTTTCTCATAATCATAATCATAATCATAATCATAATCATTTATTCATGTTAAACACAGGTAGGTACATGGGTAGTTCTTGGTATGGTAATACAATAGCTCGCTGTGTTTTGCCACTAGGGCGTACAAGTTACTGAAATAATTTGTTTGTTGTTAAAAATTTGTTAATTGATAACATTCTCCAGATACTTTTATAAACACGCACACACACAATGATATACAATTTGTTTAAAAATAACGAAGGTTAAAACAATACCTAAAAGTTTTGAAAAATACAGGAATTCATACAAAATAAATACACAATAGGTATACTGAATGTATGCTTATAGTTCATAGATGAAAGTATAAAGGAAACTTTTAAAGCTTATCACACACATAATTTTCACGCTTATCAAAAAATGATATATTGAGATCACATACTTAAGTCTAAACACGCCCATTCACGCTAAAACTTAAGCCACTTTATCGTATATTATACGAGCTAGCGTTATCTTATTAGAGTAGCTACACACATAGTCGATTTGGCACATTCGGTTCGGTATTTTCGAAGAAGCCCTAATGAAATTTCTTCTAAAATACCGAATCGAATGTGCTGAATCGACTATGTGTGTAGCTTACATTATTTTCGATCTAATAAGATTGTCGTAGCGTGAATGGAACGTATGAACTATTTAAATGAATATTATGATGGTGGAATTTATTTGAATAAATTTAATGTTAAAGAATAGTAGGTAATCTTCAATCTCATTATATTAGAACTTACATAGTTAGTACATAGCACTGTATTGGTTCCTATAGTCTATAGTTTTTATGTACCTAATAAAATAAAATAAAATACTTGTAGATGTAGCTTTCTGGAACCCCTTTTCAGCAAATATTATTATAGAAAAATAAAAGCAAAGTGCTCGCTCCACTTATTTATTTAGATCGAGTAGCAAATTGCATAGTGTTGTTCTTTCAATTAAATTTCTGATACAGCGATTGCTCTTCAAATTCACTCAAAGGGAATTATACAAAAATATCAAATGTACGCGACCTATTTATGCTACTGGGATAATAGTACTAACATGTTCGCACGTTACGATCGAAATATCTAGGTGAAATTATATTCGCTGCGAAATTTTATCGTAACGTCTGAAAATGCCAGAGGTGCTAAATATTTGCTTTAAGTAGATGAAATAAATTAATTTTTAATTGAAATGTTTAATTAATTTTGATAAAATCTATCAATATTAATTTATGTAGTATTAAATCTGAACAGAAATTCAAATGATTTTAATTTTAAATGTATAAACTATATTGTGTATAAAATTGGAAAATGTATCAATATGATACAATTTCTTATTTATTATACAATAGAATGAGAATAAGCTAATCGATTAATTATAGGTACTGATACTTTTTAAACAAATACTTAACACCACTGCCTGATAGAATGATCTAACGAAAAATTATCACAACAATTAAAACGTATTTACAATGACATAGATATAATAATTAATCTAGTATAAATTAATTACTACACAAATGTTTGTATTTATTAAAAATATTAATTACTCTATCTTACTGAAAATTGCATCGTATGTACTAGTAAAAATTTACACCAAAATACAGAGAGATACAGTTTGTCTATATTAAAAGTCGTCATTCACTGTCTAATCGAAACCATCAACAGTTTAAAGTCAGTTTTAATTAGGTAAATGTTGCCTTGCCAATTACCATAAATAAATTTTAGTGTCATTAAAACTCTTTCTTATGGTGGTACCTATTACACTATCTATCTTTGATCATAGATTATTTAGTCATAGATACAATATGACAATTTAATATAAACATAAAAAATATTCTGTCATCTAGATCTATCATGTCATTTTATTTTTAGAAACGCCATGCCGATACCGGAGCGATGGCGAAAAGCGTGAAGACGCTGAGCTTATCGTAGTACCTAGCAGTAGCATGCCGTAGTATACCAGTAGTATGGCGTAGTATGCCAGTAGTATGGCGTAGTATGCCAGTAGGATGCCGCCACGTCGTCCTCCAAGTATAGTATTGTGACCTCGCTCATCGCAGACGGCATGATAAGGCATTGTGAAAATTATGAAATTCCTTTAGGGCCCGCCTTTTGAAATTATACCGTATTGAACATACGTAAACTTTTGTAACCGTGTCTGGGTGATTAGTTGGCAAGCCGCGAACCCTAATCTTAGATTAGGGTAGTAACTATACCACTATTCACATTCAGTCCCACAGATTAACAAAATCTTACTTTTAAACTGTTGATAAAAAAATTATTTTTCTCATTTTTACATAGGGAAATGGGGGTTTTCACTCAAGTTCTAGGAGGTTTCTAGAGTTTACAAAATTAATTTCACTAATCTGTAATTTTTACAGAAATCTTAACCAATATCATGTCATAAATATGTTACATATCTTAATTTATCAAAATATCGATTACCGAACGCATTGAAATCTGTCATGTTATCTATGCCTAATATTTTGGCAAATTAGCAGTTTAATCTTCAATAATAATTAATTACACCTATTCAATAGAATCCTTACATTTTTTAATATAAAAAATCATAAACTTATTTTTATGGATTATTTTAAATTAACATTTTAATATCGGTTTGATCAAGTGATTTGAAGTGTCACAGTCTTCTTATAATATTTAAAGTCAAATCAGAAAGAATCATTGTCAGTACAAATTGAAACCTTATAGTATGACATTAGGTCATAGATTAGGTTGACGTCGATCTAAGGGCCCTAATAGACAGTCTTTACTAGCTCCTGACTACGCCTGATGATGATCTCGAGGACTAATTCCGTTCCGTCTCAGGTCACAAGTGAAGTCCGTCTCTTACAGCCTCTTACAGTCAGGTCAATTCCTTAAGTCATACTTGACAGTACTATCAACTTCTGTCAGTTGTGACATGTCATTTCACTATCAATTCCTTTGTTTTTGACAGTAGGCGTAGCTCGGTGACGTCAACAGGCTTAGGTCACAGCTTTGTGTGTTTGACGGTGTCAGTCCAATAGTTTTGGATGGTCATCGCCTCTAAAGAGTTGAGGAACGAATCGTTGTCCAGGCTATACATCTCTTCCGAGTTGTCCTGTAATTGAGAGAAATATCAAGTTAGTGGTTGTCACGATCACTAAGGTTAATATTGTCCTCCTAACCGAATTTTGGTCCGAGTGCCAGACCGTTGCACTGCCAAGTCAAAGGTCATAGGTTTGAAACCCAGGCATTCTGACTTTTCGGATTCATATGCGTGTTAGAAATTAATTATCACTTGCGGAATCGGTGAAGGAAAATATCACGAGGACACCAGCATATCTGAGAGATTTTTTAACGATATGGAATTTAAACTCTGACAGGTTGTTTATCAACCATTTGATAAAGAAATAATAATAATATTAAAAGAAAAAAGAATAATAAGAATAGTAGATAAAATAAAAAAAATCCCCGATTCCAAAATTATCTATTTTTTTGTTTTACTCAAGTCACTTTTAAATTTTAAAAAACCAAATTAAATCAATTCATCCGTTTGGGAGCTACGATGCCACAGACACACATTAAACTTATAACACCCCTCGTTTTTCATTGGAGGTTAAAAATAGTAGGTAGGTTTTAAAACAAGTTGGTATTACTTACTCTTATAGTACTGTCATCAAGATATCCACTCGAATCGGGATTCGAGCATTTGTCATTTAGAGTCTGTGGTTTGTTCAGGTACCTTCGTCGGTACAACACGAACGCCGTGCTCCCCGCCAAAGCCGCGAGGACCAGCGCAGCAAACGATATACCAGCTATCGCTCCAGTATCCATTCCTCCTTCACCTTGGTCTATCATACGTCTAGAAGATTCTACGTTCGGTGGTATTCGCGTCTGCAGGAACGTCGTCTCTAAAGACAAGGGCTTTTCAGTCACAATGCGGCTCTCTGCCACGCTTCCACCAGCGTCTTTTACGAAGTCCGGTCTAGTTAGATTCCTCTTTTTGGACACAAACGTCGTGTTGTGCGTTTCTGTTAGGTTATTGAACGGAAGAACTGTCACGTTTGCGTTAGAGGTCTGGGTTATATTGGAAGTTAGATCTGTGGTGTTGACTGCTGTCCATTGTATCGGCGGTACAATTTCATCTGTTGCGTTTGTTACTGTAATATTTAAGTTTGCTTCAGGTTTTTCTGTTTGGTCGTCTGTCGTGTTAGACGTCGGAGTGGTGACTTGTATCTTCGAGTAGTACGAGGCTCTGCCTTGCCGTTCAGATAATCGATGGTCCAGTTCTGTCTCTGACTGAATATTTTGAAGTTCTTCCGACTGAGGCGCCGCATAGCTCCGCCCGCTGCTCGCTGGAAAATATAAAACATATTTACATAAAGCATTGTTTCGTGATTGACATTGTTTCAGATATGTAATCAACAGATAATACAATGTACCTATATGTTTGTTAATGTATTGATTGTGATACGTGAGTCATGAAGGAATCAGGTAATAATAAGAGTGATGCAACAATTATTCATTATTTTCTCACTGATAACATTGAAAGGGAAAATTATAGGTAGTAGTACCAATGCCGATAATGGATATTGATGGATTTTTTAAAGTGAAAATAGATGGTAGGGTTCCATCAGTACTTCCATAATTCAAATGACTTGCATTTCAATGACAGCGACTCCAAAAAAGAAATTACTTCCTAGCGGAAGCCCTCATATGGCTCGCTACATGCTGCGATTGTAGAAACAGTAAAGAACAACTCTGCATAGTTATTTTCGTCAATTAGTCTTTTAACACTTTGACTGCCAGACAGCAGACACAATGCAAATTCTATTGTTTGCCGGTCACCGGTGACCGTGGCGTTCAAAGCCTTAATATTCATGACACTAATTAGTCTTATCACTCATAATACCAGCACGTCAGGACTTCAGAAGAGTTCTCTCCTTTGGCAGTAAGACTAATTATACATACTCATTTTTAATGGTACTATTAAAAATACCATCATATCAGGACCATGATACAAAATAAAGAGACAAATAATATGTACCAAAAAGCAATCAAAACAGAAATATTTAAACTCTGCCATTGTATTGTAAACTCGGAATGCTTTTATTAAATACTTTGTCTCGAGTTAGGAAGCTGGAGGGCGAAATGTGGATATTACTGGCGGGTTCTCGCGTTTGCTTTGCGGCTCTTAAGTTAGCGATTATAACAGACTGATTTTTAAAAAATTAACAGCTTCTACAGCTTATTAATTTCTTAATTTGGTTTAAAAATTATTTTCAATTCGAAACTTGAGGTAGTATTTCAATAAATAGATGTGATCGTGGCATGAGTTTAAACCCAACGCACGTAGCTGCGTAGGTACCGCTGACATTTGGAATTCAAATTTGCATTATAAATTTTATCACAGTAGAATAAAAAATGGAGCTAGTCATGCGCAGCTCTTTTTACAAACTACTAGGTACTTTCTTTTGCTCTTTATTAGGCCTTTGTACCAAACTAAGAAAAAAAAAATGTTATTTCTATCCAATTTGTTCCAGTCTGGATGTTTGTGCATTGTAAATTATATGTCTATAACTGCATTCACAAATCACGAATTTACGATACAGGAGCAAATCGATATAGTGTCAAGTGTGAGCTACGTTTCTTTAAAAAAAAAAAAACAAGTTTATCGCTTCTTTGGAAGCCCGCGCAGTCACGGTACAAACTGAGTGTCAAATTCGATTAGGATTTGTCTGCTGTCTCGGTACAGAGACAGATTGGCGGAAATTAAAAAAATTACGACTACGAATAAACTTCGATGCAAAGCGCAAATCGATATTTTTATGTTATTGGGCAAAAGCTGTCATTTTATTCTATCTATATTGATCGTATTATTTTAAATGAAAATTCCATTTTAGACAGGTTATTATAACGGTTCCAATCTTTTGCAGTGGTGAAGAAAACGAAACGCTTAATACCTTGTGTAATTTTTATAACTTTAACATTTTCTATACGAAACATTCAGAGACTCTGGCACAAGTTGAAATTAAGTTACAAAACCTAGAAAGCCATGTAAAATATTAAGCACATCGCAAGGAAGGGACGAAAAGGTCTTAGGAAGCCTGCCATTTGTATGGTACGAAATGTCAAGTATTCACAAGGTAGACTCCGATTGACCTCTTTAGACCTCTTCCGCGTGAGAGCCAAGCGACCGACTATATTGTTGGGACAATATCGCAACTGACATTTGTGTAAGAGTAGGTAGTAGTTTAGGTACCTACACTTTGTCGTAAGTCGTTTATTAAAGATAAAGAAAAGATTATAGACTATTGAGCAAAATTATTGTTATTACGGTTATAGGAAGAAAAGCAGACAGCAATGATCATTTAAAGCATCGATAGGAGGAAAGGACTTAGATTAACTAATAGTTACTTCGTAAGTAATAATCCTAATGGAAAAAAACCATTTAAAAAACCGTTACCCACAATAGGATTTTCTTTTGTACTGTGGGTACAGTTTAAAGACATTTTTTTTTAAATCTTTATTTATGTTTAAGGGGTTTTACCCGATAGATACGTCAACCCCATCGTACCTTATTACAGAATTAACTCTAACTAATACAACAAAATTAATATACATATTAATATATAAACATATTATATACATATTAATATATAAACTTAATTTAAGACGGTTTAAATATAATGACAAACATCGCAAACACACACACAAAAAACACCCAGACCGAAACAAATATCTGTAGATCACAGTCACACAAATATTTGTCCCGTTCAGGAATCAAACTCGCGAGTCGAGACACACAAACGCAAAAAAAAAATATTATTAAAAAACAAAAAACCCGACTGCTAACTAAAAAGATAGAAACAAGTTGGATAAAGATAAATCATACTTTACACAGTGTTCACAAACGCAGTCGGAGGCATTAACTATTCATTCTCTCTCTCTCTCTAAACCCAGAAGAATATTACCTAAAGAATGCCTCCGACTGTGTTTGTGAACACTGTGTAAAGTATGATTTATCTTTATCCAACTTGTTTCTATCTTTTTAGTTAGCAGTCGGGTTTTTTGTTTTTTAATAATATTTTTTTTCCCAAGAGATAGTTTAAGAAGTATATTATAATATAGTCGTTAAACTATGAATGTAGGTACTATATATATTATGGCAATCTTTTATCACGAAAAAATGCATAGTTCCTGTAGGTCTCACGGACGAAATCGCGGGCTATATCAAGTTTAAACATATAAGTTGTATATATTTTTGTAATCACCTTTTAAAACTCTTCATTTTGATACCCCTTACGATTGGTTTGGGGGGACTTTTTTTTTATTAATCACACCTTTTGGCGCCAAAAATCTGCCATATCGATTTTTTTAAATTTGTATATACCCAGTGACACTCGCGCAATAAAGACGAATCCAACGACATATCATTCATCAAAATCGCTTCAGCCGTTTAGTAGTTACGAGGGAACATAGGGACGGACATACATACATACAGGTCAAACACATAACCCTCCTTTTTGGCTTCGCCGCAGTCGGGTAAAAAGAGATTCGTGTCATCAACTTTATCTACGTTACGCATGAGATACAGTTTAAATGCGCTGTTTCGAATCCTCTTTTCTCAGAATTTTCTTTCTACAAAAACATGATGTCCTCAACGACAGTAATTAGTTTTATTTGAATGGTTTTCAAGAAGCAATAGTACCTGAATACCTGGTCAATCTCGCTAATCAAACTTTTTCTCTTCCGCCAATTGAAAACAACCTAAATTAAGTAAAAACTTACAATACACCTTTTTAAGTTCGTTAGACTTAATTCGTCGAAGGAGGGAGAGACCCGAAGACTCGTTAAGGCTCGCGCTAATCCGCTGTCTCTCTCGCACATTAAAGTTGATTGAAGATACAAAATACTGAACATTACCTACCTTAAATTAATTTTAACGTAGTGCAATGTTTTTGTATGAAAACCTCTTCCGATTGATCTGCATTTTTTTCTGAAACTTTGTAATGTTATTTACCGTAACTTGTTTTTTCTTTTGTGATTTTTCATAACATTGATAACTGTGATTTTATATCTTCAATGTGCGAGCGAGACACCAGATTTGTGAGTATCCGGGCCTTAACTAATACCACGAGGTTGGGTCACAGCAGGTCGAGGACGTTCAGAGAAAAAGCGCAAAAAAGATTTTTTCTCGACATCATTCAATTTATGTAGCTTGATTTTCTGACGTAAAAGAGTAATGAGAACTGGCTGTTTATTTGATAAAGAAGGCATAAAAAACATTATTTAGATCCTTTAGGAGCATTCGTTTGTAATAAGATTCTTAGATTACGTCATTACGATGTTCAGGACTAGATTGAAAGTTTTGGGAGTCGTATTTTGTTCGCCATTTATTTTAGGGTTGTCTTGTTACTGAAATCCAATTACTTGTTGAATTGATTTCGTGTATGATACGAATTTGATGTGAAAAAACTCGAGGGAACATTGATTTTTATTATGTTTTTCTTGCCATACTTGGATGGACCTGATTCAAATGTAAAATAGTTAGTTCAACTGAAACGGGTAGTACTCGTTAGATTATTTGGTGAAGCGATGGCACGGCAATTCAAAGATCGCGGATTCAAGTCCTGCTCGAGTCAAGTTTTGAAATAATTAGTAAGTAGTTGTTTAAAGAGCGATATGACCGGTATGCTTGAATTACAGAGAATGTTCTACTTTTGGCAGCCTTATACTTGTAAGTCACGTATAATACCTACTTGATGATTTGTTAGGGATTCTTTGATGTACAAGATTTTATCTAATAAAGTTAGTGACAGATTCAGCTTTCCTGATTTATTTGTATTGTAAGGACAAAGTTTGTTTCGCTTTCTACCGAAGTACCAAATAAGAACGGAATGATACAATTTTCTTCGTCTTAGTTATTTTGTAGATACCTAAGTTATTTTATTGTTGCTGGATTGAACTGGGTTCTATGATAAAATATTATTCTAAAGATAATTTTTTCCCTAATTCTCGGTTGATTAATTTCCTTACCTACAGATAAACTGAACCTTGTTTATTTTGTTTAATGAATATTTGAAAGTACACGATAACTATATCATCTTCCAAATAAATAAAACTAAGTTGGGTTAGTTACATTTTTTTTTATAACTCAAAAACAAAAAATATATTTTCGTGTAAAATTTAAATCACGGGAGCGAAGCCGTATGAGGGACAGCTAGTTGTTTAACTAAATCACAAATAATAATTAATTCATATACAAGCTCTGTTTGTGTATTTGTAGCGGTTAGTCCTTGGGTCAGCCAGCATATTGTTCCAAATAATTAAAGGAAAGTTTTAACTAAACACAGACCTATTTCTATAGGCACGTTTAATTATTTAGATATTTACCTACGTCAACGATTTACGACATAATTTACGTTACGTACCTAATATTGTTGATTTGAATAAACTTTAACTTTTTTGAATTTTAATAAACGTTTTGTTACAAAATAAATAAATAACTATATAAAATGTAATTTTTTGAGAATTTTGTACATGTTTTAGCACAGATTATATATGCATAGACAGAAAATTTGAAAAACCACTGACGGGATGGGATAGGATCGCATCATAGCATTGTTTTTCCTGTTTTTTCGAATTATCTTATTAAATAATAATATTGTTGTTTTTTATTCATTCTAATTCGTTACAATACAATTATTATAATTATTAAACTTGTACAGAAACTACTAAATACCATTTTACCTTAATTCTATTTTAAATAGGTATCTTTTGAAAAATGCGCCTACTTTTGTGACCTGATTTTATATTTAAAACCGAGAAAAAACTTCAAATAAACAAGTACTTGTGGCCTATTTTAAACACGTGCACTACTTTCAAGTCTACTCAAAA
Source organism: Protodeltote pygarga (assembly GCA_936450705.2). Taxonomy (NCBI): domain Eukaryota; kingdom Metazoa; phylum Arthropoda; class Insecta; order Lepidoptera; family Noctuidae; genus Protodeltote; species Protodeltote pygarga. The sequence continues at coordinate 2,573,848 of OW388249.2, read as the reverse complement.
ATGTGGTTTCTAAGAAGTGCTCCAGAAAATCTAATCCAGCTAATGCATCGAGGAAACATTAGACGAAAGAAAATGATTTCTGCCGCTCCTGTAACCATTTTACGAGATGGTTAGTAAATTAATTCTGTGTAATTATATTGCGATTTTAACAATTAGATACATTAAATAGAATATATTATAATAATATTAATTAGAATTTTATCAGGGTAGGCAGTGCCTTTTTGCCTATATGAAGTGCACGCCCCTGGAAGCTATCAGAATCAAACTTAAAAAAAGAAAATTATTTTATTAGTCCAGAACACAAAAAAAAAATGCTAAATATATCTCAAAAATAAGAGAAGAATTTAAAAATATTTTTGTTAGATAGGTAACAATTCTTATTGTTTTAAGTCGCTATTTTATGAAAATTCAATACCTTTAGCGTCAAATGAGCCAAAGTCGTTGACATTCGTATAATAGAAACAGTAGACAAGTTGTAAGATGTTATTCTATTGAATGCCTCTGTCCCGGGTAGAAAGTTGATTTTATAATTTTGCTAATGACTTTAAATTCGCATACGAAATATTTTCACACATTAATTCTGTAGCGAGTGGTCATATTTTTTTTGGATTCAAGTGCGTTTTATTGTTAAAAACAATGAAGGGAAACATCGAGAAAAAACGAGCACACCTGAGAGATTTTCAACAGTGTGCAAAGCTATGTTAGAGGTCTACGGGCGCGCCCGTGGTTTAAATTCAAACTCTGACACCAGGTTGTTCATCAACCAGATGAAAAAGCTCATCTAGCTGTCGTTAGCCTCCTACTAATACTACGTAAGTAAGTAATAGTATATACTCTTTGTTAATACTACTTTTATTAGCTTCACAAAAATAAAAGCTACGTACAATGGTCACGGATGCTTCACAATAGTCGTATTAACAGTTACGAGATTAATTACCTGTCTGCACTCAACTAATTAATAGTTATTAAATTGCAAGGATATGCGCATATTAATACATAATGTAATATTACAGCAACGTTACAACTCTAATTATGATATAACATCAATTTGAAAGATAACAGTGCTGTAATGTTATGTTATCTATGCTTCGTTGCGCAGGCGAAGGCGTGGCTATTGAGGGAATGTAAGCAATTGAGAAGAGGTGTTTCATAAAAAAAAACGTGTGACACTTGGAGACTGCCGCGGTAAAGCTATTGCATTTTTATAGCATTTTTTATCAACTTATACAATTATAATTATTTATTTATTTGCATAAATAAGTCAATAGCTTAAAAACTTAATACAAAATCACGTCTTGAAAAATGTAGGTAAGCAAATAATTAATTTTCGAAATTCCAATGTTTATATTTCTATATGTTGTGTTTTTTAATGTGTCAACATAAAATATGCCTTATTTGTTAGTTAATAAGGTTTTAAACACTTCTGTATAATAAAATAAAGGGTGTTAGGTTTTTTATTTTCGTTACGGAATTTCTTGATTCGGTCGCCGCGCTCAAAGCCCGCGATAAAATCTATGCAATAGCTTAAAATCAGAGTAAAAAAATCTGCCTTCAATTATTTTTGCCTCGTTGGTCTAGTGGTAGCAAGCGCAAGAGCACATCATCGCTATTCGTCAGTCGAAGCTTCGAAGTTTGTATTGCAGATGTCGCTGTAAGGTTTATTCTTGAAAGACGAACTCAATCACAATGCAAAAGTTTCAGCTAGGAAACAATGCACGCATTGGCGTAGTGCAAGTCTTACTGTTGTCTAACTTTATAATAAGAGAAAAGTTGATCCAGTTTTTTTTGTGAATTATGAAACTTGTAAAGTGTTGTAACTTTCCATACTACGTAATAAAATAGGCTGTTTATAAAGACTTTAAGGAAAATGATACTAATAATAGGTAAGGAAAAATTGCTTATTTAATTATAATTACTTATCCGTAGGTATTAATAGTTTTGTATTTATTTTTGTGAATTTTTTACATGTTTTTACGTGTCGACGCTCTACACGGTAGTCGAAGATCGTGGGTTCGAATCCCATCCGTACCAGTTGTTTTTTCAAAATTTTCTTATTAAATAATTATAGTTTTGTATTTTTTTTAAACAAAGGGTTTGATTACAATAACAGTCATCTAAATCGTAACAAGTATTCGTCAATCACAAATATACCTATATATAAAAAATATATATAAATATTTTGTTCCGTGGGAATAAAACTCGCTTTACCAAGCTCAGAAGGCGATTCGCTCAACCGCTACGCTAATTATACTTTTATTTTCGGTTATAAAATGCAAGATTTTGTTACATATTTACATGTAAACTCGTGTAATTATTAAGAGATGCATCGTTAAACTTGTAATTTACAGATGAAGTTTATTTCATAATGGCGATAAAAATAATAAGTAGCTATTAATTATTAATACATTTTATATTTTGCTTTCACTGATGGCTGGTTATTTGTTTTGAATGACGTAAACTAAGTAACTAAATTATAAAAAGTCGAATATTTGCATTTGTATACGTTAATCAATCTTTACTTTAATGATAACATAATGGTCGAGCAACTTTGAACCTATGTACACACGGCTACACATTTCCAGTAAAGCTGACATCTTGTTGTGCGAAGAGCCTGTACAATGCGAGGTCAGTTCATACTGGGTTTGTATAGTTTGATGTGTAGCCCTACCGTGTGTACTTCATTAATACTAACACGCGTAATTAAAGATAATTTGGTAGAAGTCCGTGCCTACCTGCAGATGCATAAAAAACGAAATGCTTAAATAGGTATTTTTATTCTGATTTTCAAAACCATTAATTGGTCTAGTTGACTGTCCTTTTTTACAGAGGGGTCGTATGTAAGGCAAATTTCATCAAGAGCGCTTTAGCAGTTTTTTTTTCTTTAGGAATACAAACAGTTGGTACACATAAAAAATATGTCTAAGGTTTCCAATTGCTATTATTTGAGCATCTTATTGTTTTTTTCAGCCGTAAAAACGTCACAAACATTTACTTCTAGTTTATTTTTTCAAACGTGTTGATTTACATCTCTACGCCTACATTGATAAGGCCCAAAAGCGAATAAATGGTTTTTATTTCTTCTTTCTTTCTATAAGGAAGAAAATATTTGTTTATTTTGTATGTTATTTAACGCAAACAAATACATGCCCGCGATAGTTACCAAATACATAAAACAGCATGTTTATATGTTTATTGGTCGTAAATTGTAGTGAGATTTACTATCGCTTAGTGTCGTAACTTACAGTAAGTACTACTACTGATAAAGAAATCGGTGAACATCAAAAAAAATAATCATACAGCCGAACATAGAACCTCCTTTTTGAAGTCAGTTAAACAGTTTCAACCTCCTCTTTTTTGAAGTCAGTTAAAAAACAGTTTCAAGCTCCTATTGATTTCAAGTGCTTTTATTTTAGTATGAAGTAATTAACCGACATTTTTGAACTGATTGGCTTTTAGAATTCATATATAATGACGACACATGTTTGGATTAGTGGTTAAGCCACTCGGCTTTGAGTTTGGGGTCGGGAGTATGTTGTACGGGACAAATAATTGTGTGGTTATGTATTAGATATATTTTGTTCCTGTATAGATTTTTGTGCATTGTGGAATTATATCGATATAACTGCAACCAAGATATAGGCGAAAAGCCTTTTGTGGCGAGCTACGTTTAAAAAAAAAAACAGAACAGGTTTGACGGCTTAACGTGCTTTTCCCGTAGTTCTAATTTTTTCAAAAATAAGGCTTTGACTTCATACAAAATCCCATAAAAAAGCATTTACAGTTTCTACAGTATTTTTCAATTTTCCGGGCAATTTTTCAATATTTTCTTGCCATAATAACCTCTTTAGGACTATTACGAACTCGAACCTAAGACCTCTGATTGTTAGCTAATGATTCTGGCTGTTAGTGACTGAAAGTAAATGGTTAAACTATATAAGCTCTCGGTAAATAGACACATTGAGTCACACAGTTCAAAGAGTTTCCAACCCTCTATTCCATTTCTACTGAAACACACAACACAGAATAGTTCATTCCGCCGACCCTCTTAAGAAATAAGGATAATCATACGATATTTTATATAGTAATGGAAGAAAAACATCGTAACACATAAATAAACATTCATGAGCATCACTTCCCTATTGTCGATACATCGCTTTTGAAGGAAAAGACACGAGAAAAAATAAGGTTTATTTATTAGCTTTTCAAAGACTTTGAATCTAAAAAGTCTTTTTTCTTTATTGTATGGTTGATGAACAACCTAGTGTCAGGTTTAAACCACTCGTAAGTTTTTGACATGGCTTTGAAGCAGTGTTAAAAAATATCTCACGTGTTACGCGTTCAATTCATTAAAGGTCGAGAAATGAGACAATAGTTGATGCGTGCCTAGGGTCCTCTAAATGTTACGTCGATGTTTCGGATCGAAACGTAATAACGAAGACGAACAAACCGATAAAACGCAAACTTTACCACCAAATGACTACTATTTAATAGTACTCAGTGCTTTCGTCTGTCGTTTTGTTTCAGATCCATAAAAAACAAAGGGAAAAAAGTGATTTAACGAACGAAAAAACAAACAAAAGTGCGAATTGTTAGTCAATGCTTCATCATTCGAATTTCGGAGTATTTGAATTTCCTGGTCCTGGGCTATAATAACCTGCAATATTTGTATTGACAGTGTATTAATATTTGCATTGGTAGCTAACCACGAAGTCATAGCAACTTAAAAATAGTAATCTTACAACATACCTGCCAGGTTTATCAAAACAATCTCTATATTTATCTCAAACATGTACAGAATCTATCAGTAACAAGGTCCCTTATCTTTCGGGATGAAACAGAGAATTAAAAAGTAAAATTACTCAGTTATCCCATTACAAACATTTTAAGTTATTCTGACACTACTGTCTAACCAAAAAATATATACTATTGTCTGTCTGGAAAACATCGTGAGGAAACCTGAAGGAAATCATTAACACGCGATGAGCGTGGTGATTAATGCTCAAACCTTCTCTGTATGAGAAACGGGTTTTACCCAGCAGTGGGAAAGTTACAGGCTGGTTCATTGATATTATAAAATTACCCAACTCACCTCTAGTTACCTCAATTTACCTGAGACCATTAAAGGTTACCCTAAATTGTATTGATAACCCGGGCTGCCATTAAAGTAATGTATTTACATTACTTTAATGGCAGCCCGGGTTGATCCGGTCGTTACGCCTATCAGTACACAGATGATTGGGCTAATCACTGGACCTGACCGGTAATGAGGGACTACGTACTGTGAATGAGCTTTGAAAATGATCTTTGTTATTTGTTTGGGGCGGTTTTTTCATGGTTATAAAGGTTAGGTAGTCTATATTAATATAATAATTGCCCGAGTGGAATTATCTCACTTCTTTGTTTAAAAAAAAAACTGGATTTCCTAAAGGGCTAGTTACTAAATGTAGAGTATGCTAGCGAGATAAGTTTGCGGTATAAAATGACAAAATTTCGCAATAACTAGCAACCTAGAAATGAATAGAAAATATTTTAGAACAGATGACGTCTAGGAACATGGCAGAAACCTCTGAAGTCTTGATGCTAAGTTTAATTGAAGAATAAATTAGAGAATATTAAAGTTACCCATACTTTCATTGTATCCCTCCAGCCCCTAATCTCAAAGAACACATAGCCACACTCGAGAGATATAGTGCTCAAGTGTGGACGCAAACACAAGTGCCCAGTAAGGGAGTTAATTTCCTTTCGTTCCGACTTCTTAACATCTCCTTAGCAGTCAACGGTCAATCACTGCACAAATTACTAAGAAGTTAATTTGTAAAGGTGAGTGACATTTGTACGTCATTAAATAACCCTTTGTTTAATCGTAGCGGTCGAATGAAACTCATTAGTTACGGAGCACGTAGCAAGTGATAATAAAATTTGAAAAAGTTAGAGGTGATGATTGGTTTTGTTTCGTACGTACGTAGCTGTTCGTGACGTCACTACAGGACCTATCGAATATCAGCTCTGATGCATAACATAACAATTCTGCTGCAGTATCATGCTGAGATACCTTTGTTGGGCTCGTATACAGGTATTTCCTAGTTTTTCTTATGTTATTACTGATTGCTGGCCACGTCTGTCGTATGCCTGATGACCTGTGGGCTAAAATAACCACTAAGTGGAGCCCTGATACAGCAAGATGGCGACGCAGCAGACCACGAACGAGATGGCGGGATGAATTAGACAGAATCAATCAATAGTGACTGGTCCACACTGGCTCTGGATCAAAAAACGTAAAAATTAGAGGGAGAGGCCTTTGCCCAACAATGGGATGATATGGGCTGACAGTAACAGTATTACTGATATCTTCGTGCTTGTGCGAGAGAATAAATGTAAATTCTTCATTCTATTTTTCTTTGCAGAGGGTTCGAACCTAAGAAGTCAGATGGATTTGTCAGTCTTCATCATACCACAACACTACGATACAACTGCTTATTGTATTACATTTTTGAAGCCGACTAAACATGACACGGCTCCGATACGCATCAGTGATCACCGTGGCCAACGTTCTCCGCAGATTGATCAACTCTACAACATACTGATGGATATATTGACACATTGCGTGACATACGTAATTTTCAATAGATATTACTTTGATGATTGTGGCGAGAAATTGTCGCCTGACGGTGGCAATCACAGATCAAAAGATTAGATAAGATAAGATGTGCTATTACGCAGATATTATCATGTATAAAGGACTTGTTGTATACTTGTATCGTGAATGGTGATACATTTTTCATGACTTGTTCGTATACTAAAAGCCTACTTTGGAGTATTACAGGATAGTGTTTCTGTTCAGGAGATCAAAGACAGTCCACATTAAAAACGAAATATATTTTGAATAATGGATTCGAACCTGTTTCTGATGGTAAGACACAAGACTTGTTTCCCAATTGATCTATTAGCAATTTTGATTTCCGATCCCTTTACTTTTGATCAAGTTTAGGATATCAGCACCATCCAACCAACAAATGACGAGTTGCCACGATTAAACAAAGATTAATTTGATGACGTCAAATGTCACTTACCCTACTAATTACCTCCTTAGTAATTGTGCAGTGATTGACCGTTGATTGTCCAATAATAAGTATCAAGTCCGAACAAAAGGCAATTCTTTATTACCTTAATGCGCACTTGTGTTTGCGCACACACTTAGCACTAAAATATCTTTTACGTAGTTGGCTAATCTCCGTCAAGACTGAAGAGCTTGACTTTACACAAAAACACATATTATAAGTAGTGTCTGTTCTACTATTCTACACATTTTAGCATAAGCTTCCAAATACACACATCAAAAGTGTCTAGGGATATTTCAATTAAACCTAAATAACTAAAACTCTATTAACTTTTTGTTAAGACACCTACACATTAAAATAAACCTTGTTTAATAGCCTATCTAATCTGATGATAAACTTTTAGATAAAGTCAAATTTTTAAAAAAACTTAGAAGAAAAGGAAAAAATCGAACAAAATTTCAATCTTAACTTTATTTTTGAAACATCAAAACCTAAACAAAACAACTATTTTTTTTTTAAATTTGTTGAAAATTTTAAATTAATAATTCGTGAATCCACCTAAGACTCTCCTGACACATCTGCAGCGGTTCTGCATACTCAAAACAAGGGTGTCAATATCCTGTTGTGGAATACAGCCCCAAGTCCTGCTTAGATGCAAGAAAAGCTGGTTTTCATGCACAATATCTTCATGGAAATTCCTAAAAGCTCTTCTCTGAAGCATATTCCAGGCACGCTCAATAGGATTTAAGTCAGAGGATTGTGCAGACCAGTCTAAAGCTTGGATATCATGCTGTTGTAATCAACTTGTAACGATACGCGCCGTATGTGGACGGGCATTGTCGTGCATTAGCTGGAAATTTTGTCCCATTTGCTGTCTGTGGGGCAAGATTACAAGCTTTAGTACCTCATCTCGGTATTTTAGAGCAGTCATATTGCCTTGTAACCAAACGAGCTCCGTTCTACCACTGAGACGAATTCCTGCCCAAACCATAATCGTGTCACCTTGATATGCATGAACTTGTTGTGGGTGCTGCAGTCGATTGCAACGTCCAGGTTCTCTCCAAACGCGTACTCTTCGCGAATCAGGATGAAATCCAAACCTGGATTCATCAGAGAAAAGCACAAGTGACGATTGAGAATGGTTCCAGTTTTCGTGTGCAATAGCCCATTGTAATCTTCTTCCTCGATTGCTTCTCCTTAGCGCTGGTACCCGAAGTGGCCTACGAGCACGTAGGTTGACTTCATGCAGTCGTCTTCTCAAAGTTTGACCGCTTACCAGCAAACCATAGTCTCTCTGTAGCCTTTGAACCAATTGCATCGCCGTTACATTTGGTTGACTTCGTGCAGTATTTACTATGAATCGGTCCTGTACATGTGTTGTAATGCGTTGAGGTCCTCGGTGCCGTTCCACCACTTCCCCCGTGACACGATAACATGACCAAAGGCTGGATATAACGCTCTGACTGGTCCTCATGGCTTCAGAAACCGTAATTTGGGTAGCGCCTGCTTGAATCATGCCCACTGCTCTTAACATTTCGTCCCTGGTCAAATGTCTACGTGGCATGATTAAATGAACACCGGAGATGCGTTTTATAAAAAAGAAATGTTGTTTTGTTAAGGTTTTGATGTTTCAAAAATAAAGTTAAGATTGAAATTTTGTCTGAGATTTTCCTCTTCTTCTAAGTTTTTTTTAAATTTAACTTTATCTAAAAGTTTATTATCAGATTAGATAGGCTATTAAACAAGGTTTATTTTAATGTGTAGGTGTCTTAACAAAAAGTAAATAGAATTTTAGTTATTTCGGTTTAATTGAAATATCCCTAGACACTTTTGATGTGTGTATATGTGTAGAGGCAAGGGTCGTAAGATTATACTGTCATAATGCTTTACAGCAGTGTCATAGATTACTGTGAGCGCTTTAATACTTACTGCCGGTTTACTCTTCAAAGTGATGGCACATCTGTTAAATCCCTAGTCTTAGTTGACATTGCTCCTAGTGGTTATAAATAAACATTAACAAGTGACTAAAGCGTGAGTAAGCAGGGGCATTGACCTAGTAGAGTGCACAAAATTATGTTCGCACTGCCACGGGCTGAAGTTAATGGTCTCGACTCACTGAACGGAAAGTCGAGATAAAATGGCTTTTTGGCTAAGTATCTACTAAGTACCTATACTATAATAGAAAGATTTTTAAATAAACCAAATAGTTTTATTTTCAATCAATGTCTTAGTAGGGATGGGAATATCCATCATGGACGACTAAGTTGTCGCACTGATGAGATACGTTGGTCAGTGTCAGATATATAATTTTTATAATGTGGTTATGTTACAGTACAGACAAATTTGATGAATTCAAGAAATTTTGATGACCCTTATAGGCTTGAAATAAGCATTGTTCAGGGTACTGACTGAGCCATCTCTTAAAATTTGTGCTCTTCATACAGCAATATCTAGTTGAAGCGATATAACCACAGACATGAAAAGGAGAAAGTCATCATAATTTAATATTGATCGGCTAAAATACGTTGTGTCACGCGTCTGTGAGAAGCACCATTATTGCCGTAAGCGGGAAGCCTTTTAAGCTAATCTGACATTACAGTGACGTGACACACGCATTACGCTGACAGGTGAGGTGACATTATAACGTGCCAAGGTCGGGTCGACCCATACCCTTATATTATAAATGTAAAAGTTTGTGAGTTTGTTTGTTTACTTACTACTACGACTACTGACTAATAAATTTCAACTTAGATATATATTATTAGTAGATGCTATTAGCAGTGATAGCCTAGTGGTATGATCGTAAGACTGCCAAGTCAAATGTTGTAGGTTACCAGGTACGCATCTTCATCAGGACTTTTCGGATTCATGTTAGAAATTAATTATGATGTGATAAAACCGGTGAAAGTTAACATCGTGAGGAAACCAGCACACCTGAGAGATTTTTCAACGGTGTGTAAAGTCATGTCAGAGATCTACGAGTGTTTTAAATTCAGACACCAGGTTGTTCATCAACCGTACGATGAAGTAGACGCTAATTTGTGCCAGATTTTATAGCATTTACAGAAACTTAGTCTTAAATATATTACTTATAAAAATATTCGTAATAGTTCTTTGTCATTTCGAAAATCAGAATAGGTTCAAACCCAGTCCAAAAACATGTAGGTATATGTATTTTAATCGCTATAAATATACATACATACATACTATACAGGATACAGAGTCAATTGATTTCCTTTGTCCAAGTTTTACAGCATCGTTAAAACCTTTTTTTATAGATACGCATAACAGTTATTCAGTTTTTTAAAAAGAGAAATGTTGTACTGTAACATTATAGCGGATGTGCACGTGAAGCCATTCATAGTTCGTACTAATGTTATTACATCGTCGCACGTGGCCAGCCAAGCCTGGTTATTCTTACAAGGTCAATATTGAAAGATACATTGATGTTCTATGAAGAAAATTATCCAATAATATATAATGTACTTCTAAATTATCTGCCACGGTAGCAATGGGAGAAAGTATTGGGTATATAGATTACAATAGTGAAGAAATTTCGTACCCCTGAAGAGTAAAAAAAAATTGAAGCATGGAGCAGAATAAGACCTATGCAATAAAACGCAGGGAAAAGAAAAAAATATATGACGTTAGATAAAAAAAAAACTTCACTATTGTAATATAAATAACCAATATTATCTCCCATTGCAGCCGTGGCAGATAATTTAGAAATAATAATGGAGGTAAAGACTACTTGTAATGTTAGCTATTATTTATTAGCCTTAAGATTAAGCAACAACGCAATAGAACATGACATTTTGTCAATTTAATTTGACACACACAAGACAATAGGTACTCAAAGGCTATCTTTACCAGGCATTCGTAGAATATAATTCTTGCCTACATTATCATCAGCCTGTACCAAATTACACTGGGTATAAGCTTCCTCTCCTTTATTGCAATCTTCTCTGGGTTGCACATCTCATCCAGGTATACCCCATGATCCATCTGGCTGCAGGTCTGCCAACGAATCGTTTTGCTCCTTTTGGTGTCCACCCTGGTATAGTTATAGTCCATTTGCCATTATTTCGCAGTATATTTATACATGGTATTCTCCTATTATAGTTATTCCAAAGAACTCTTCCAATATCTTTGATACAAAGTTGATCTTAGACTTATCTAATAATCTCTCATTCTCTCCTATTTCTCGGATATAACAATTTTACCATCATCCAAGTTTTGTGCTGGACGCAAGGATCATTATTGCAACACAACATTCTGAGTCATCACTTAATTGATACATACACATTATTAATTGATATATAGCTTAGTTATTAATCATTCGAGTTACGCAGGCTGTTCACACAGTAATGTTAAATGTTAATACATGACCGTTCAGTAATGTCTTCATATACTAGAATGTATTGCTAACTAATTCCTAAGCGTGGTTTTATGGGTATATTATCATGATCATTCTTTATAGGTCTCTAGTTAGCATTTACAACATTGGATTTATTATTAATTTTTAAAATGGCTCCAACCGGCTGCCTATTTAGAAATGGCACGATCATTAATTACTTTCATTAATTACTGTGTCATTGTTTTTTCTCTGGATTGGCTCTGGCTTAATTCTTTTCCTAGTGGCTGTCTTTTGTGACGCGACGAAGAGTTTGGTATCCAAAAACTTGCGATCTGATCATACCTTCTAGTAAGGCTACGTCCAGAAATTTGCGATCTGACCATACCTTCTAGTAAGGCTACGACCTTTGGAACACAGGCCATCAATTTCGCAGGATTTTAAAAGCATCTGTTTATTTTATAGATATTATAACCTGAGTTAAAACGCTAGATAAATAAACATTTGTCTTCAAAACTTATCATCAGTTCCAAGAACGTTCTTTCAAACTGCTTTCTTGGATGTGTAGAGAGATATGCTTGATTTAAGTAAAATAGTTTCAAAGACACTAGTTTACACATTTAACGACTTAACTTAGCACTTAAACTATAATATGGCTGACGATAATGGTTATCGGAAAGTTTAATTTCATTAGATCAGCTGTGAGCAATTTTCAGACGATGATATCACGCTTAAAACCGTTTGGGTAATACATTTTGGCGACAGATATTAATGTTACATACATTTTACCGCGCGATTCCCAGAAATGTTTCCCAATCTTGTAAATTGCGTCCCTTTCTTCGAGAACGGAAATTAAATGCGATAAAATTTCAGAATGACATTCTATTCGGGGAGTTCTTAAAGAAAGCCCCGGTCTACATTGTTATAGAACGGGAAACCTTTTTTAGACATCACTCAACATGGCTGCGAACAACAGAGTAGGGCTTTTAGCCTAAGTACTGTAGTAAAGGGACAGAGAATATTAAAAAGGGCTAATGGTTTCTTGCATAACATTAAGCTGAAGTTACCTGGAAATATTTTTAATAGAAATGGCTAAATGAAAATAGAGTAAGTTCAAATGGAGGTAATATTTAAATGAAAGTCTCAATGACCTGGAATAAAGATAGAATACTGTGATATTTACTACATCAGGCTTAAAATGACTATAATTATCATTCGAAACAATACCCCTTCTTTGTTGTTATTCAACCACCTAAAATTACACGTAGAAGCCACTAATCTCAGTTTCCTTATTGTTCGCACAAACGTAATGAATAATTTGAGTAGATATTATTAGATTGCTTAGGCCGTGACCTAGTTGCACGAAAATTGTAGATTGCGATCGGTTTTTAGGTTTGTATAAACGAAATATATTTATATTTCCATAGACATATGAACGAGCTGCTTTTAATTTTGGAGTTGTAAGCAAAACATGCCTGTATTACCGAACGCACTTTTGCGCATGTAGAGTGGAAGAATTTCTTTAAATATAATTTGCTTCTTAAAGTGGCTTATATCACATGGTTTTAATTTTTCCGAGATAAAAACCTGCCTACTCTATGTCCAGTAAATAAATAAAAAATAAATAATAAAAATTATAATCTCTATGCAAAAAATTATGTCCATCCGTCTTTCTTTTTGCGTAAAAGAAGAACTAACATACATACTTTCATTCATAATATTATGATGGTGAGTCTACAAAAATAACCCTGTTCTCAAGTCTTACAACTTTTGCGTAGGTATGTGAACTTCCTTACTTTAACTCAATAATTCAAGCCCGTTAAGTAGGTTCTCCTCGTAATACGGCGCCGAAAGGTATTTCTTGAGAGGCACAGCAAAATTTATTGCCCAGAAAAATTAAAAATTCGCGTAAAAGTGTTTTTATCTTGGATATGTATATATATAGGATTTTTGATAGAAACGTCTATCAGGACAAGTGCGCAGACATAGAGGAATTACTTTGTGTTTTAAACAATCACAATATATGCTTGCTTTAATTCAATGTTCAAGTTTGAAAACGCACCTTCTCATACAATTAGGCAACTAAGAGCACCTGAGCTGCTTCCATCGGATAAAGCCTTGCCCACCAATCGACTTCGTCGTGTTCGGTAAAACCTATCTGGGGGACGGGTGATTAGAATACTATCCAACTACAGTTAGAACCACTTCCTCTCATCCTACGGAGTTGAATTTTTGCATGTTAGTTAAGTTCTGATGACAATGCATTTTATGGTAATCATGACCTGAATCGACATTTAGGATTAGCTCTAGATAAAGGAACTCTTCAACGGTCATCAGCACAGGTACAAATTATGCTTATCTTTTTTGATATTCCAATATAAAAGCTTGGTTAAAAACGTTGTGTTTGTAACAACTTATTCTTATTGATGAAGTATTTATATTACTCTTTTAAAAGGAACTAGGTACCTATTGAATTTAATGACCAACAAAATACCGAACTAAACTACATTTTATACACACATTTTAGGCATCGTCGTTGGCAGTAGTTTTATCAGCTGGAGGTTACTGTAGGTTAAGGTTACTTGTCGGCATTTTTTGGCAGTTTGCCTCTGTTTGAATATTCATTTATTTGGCAACTTAACGACATGGCTCCAGTGACTATGCGATATTGTCAATAGATATAAGTGAATGTGTCTGGAACCTTGAACTTTTAAAGGAAATTCATTTTATTAATAGTAGAATGTTTATGAGCAAGTAGGTAATATGAGGAAGTCATTATTTTAAAAGCTTTGCAGAATTAACTGTGTAATAATGTTTATGCTGAATGAGTAATGTGTTGAAATTGTATCATTATCAGCCTTTATAAACCCAAAGCTGAGTATAAAAGGATTTTCACCCTTGGGCTAATCTTCTCTAGACTGTGCAGATTTCATTCAAGTTTTTCTCAAGATTAACAATATCGTCGACCCATCTGAAGTACACTGATCATTGCGGATCCCAATGCATATTCAGTGAAGAAATATAATTCACTTTATATAAAGCTGACAGAAACCGGGGATGAAATAGAGCCAACTAGCAACTCTCCAAAATGGGAACTCGACAGATTGTGAGACACGGCAGTCACAAGTCCTCTTCACACATACTTCAGTTCCCCTTTAGAGGAAAACACCCAAGATAATATGAAAAAAAGAAAAACTACTTGACCTATTTGTCCAAGGGCTCCTATTTGACCAAGTGGGGTGTGGGATGATGACTACACAGTAACTGAAGTATCTTAATGGGAGAATAACCTTGGACTCTCTGAATACACCAATTATGAAGAGGTTGAAGCACCCTTGATCAGTTGCGAGCCTAATGAAGGGCGCTTGAATCGGAAAAGAGGCTCGGTAATTGAATATAATGAAATGAGATACTCTATCAAGTGGAGAGGTACTTTGATATTGGCTTTGGTATCTTGGAATATTCTCCGAATGGAAAGCTGTTTTCTGACGAATATTAGAAAGATGAAGTATAAAACGGTATAACATTAAAAATGGCAAGCGAAAGTCTTAATGACATCAAATCATTATCTATTGATTAGCAAAACCTATTTTTTTTTAATAATGTATTTTGAATGAACTTACCATGGATGGTGAGCAGCGTCGTCACCCAAAACCAATGCATCCACCAGTGTAGCGTCATGACGACAGATTGATTTGATCTGCTCACTATACCGACCTAAAACAAATAATATTTTCAGTATAATCAATTCATTAACACTACCATAGCTTTACGAAAATTTCAAGACTTGGATTTCTCACAGCGTCACTACAACAGCGTGATTCTAGTACCTTTAATGTTTTAATTAAATAAAACAAATCATCCGAATCGATTCGAGTCTCACTTCAAAACGAATGTAAGTAGTAGAGTTGGACATTGATGCATGTCAGATTCAATTATTATTTTTCCATTTGGCAGATTTTGTATAGAATTTGAGTCGACGCAACTGAATAACAAGTCTAAGAATTGTTTCCATTTAATTCATATAATTCATAACGCCATTGGATTTTCGTGTTGCAGATTTATTACTATCGTAAATATTCGTAATTTAATATGATCTTGAGGAGAATCTTGCAAGCCATATTGGAACCAAGTCGACTTGAATTATGAAATTGTATATAAGTACTTATTGAGTTCTGATGTAAAAACATATAAGATGAAAGATCTAATCAGACCCTGCAGCCAGGATCGTCTCCTTACGAGAGAAATCCTTAGCTCGGACATGTTTGCAACTTCGCAATAAGATTAGAACAAGACTTTATTAATGCATATTAATTGGTATTATTAACGCCTTCATCTAACCTCCTGGGCACACTGCCTGCACATGACGGCGATGGGGTTCCTCCCCATCTTCTTTGACGCCTAAAATAATATTTTACGCATTTAGCTAAACCCTAATAATCTCTCAAAAATCTACAATCTATCTACTCATCCCTAAAGAGGAAATCAAGTACAAACATAATATTCATAAATCTACGTGTAAAAAAAGTCATAACCTTTTTATGTTTTAAAACCAAAATACACGAGGTTAATTCTACAATAAACTGAAGCTGTAACTGGGGATTTCAATGAAGGGTTCCCGGAACTCGCGCATACAGGATGGATACGTGGCAGGTATTACAGGGTATCAACGATTACCTTTTCCGGGAGTACTGAATCTTTACGGACTGTAGGATGAGCTTTGAGCGATAATTTTTTTAAAGATTTTTTTTTATTGGTTGCAGCAAATGAGCAACAGATTAACTAAATCGCTTGACTGAATAAAAAATGGTTACTTTTAAAACAATTGAAGTTTTTCTAATCTTAACTGCCATTACCTAATGTTTCAGCAATTTACAAGAGACCTTGAGACGTGCAAAAACAACATCGTTCTGTAGTTACAGACCACCAGGGGATTGTGTAACACAATTACAAACCGAATGGCATCTGAAATGCTTTGAACTTGGACTTTGGCATAAATCCGTTGAAAGGGATTAAAGGAAACGGATGGAGGAAGGATGGATCCGCCGAGTACTGCAAATGTACTGTATTTTGTCATTGTATATCAATACGCCTAATTAATGCTGATGAAGAAATTAGATTTAATTATTTTAAGAAATAACTCTACAATCCTACGTACATATACTTATTGAGCAGGGCCTTAGTACATCATCATCACATCAACTTATCGCCGTTCACAGCTGAGTGATCTGTAGTACTTAGAATACCTTTAATTCTCGGAAAAATTAGAATCATGTAAGCAATGCCGCGGAAAAAGTTAGTAGTATTGTTATAATAGTTCTTGGAGTTGTTGTATTTTCTATAAATGTCTGTCTGTTGTTGTACGATACGTTCGTTTTAGCATATTCCATGCAGATATGCTGGTTGGCTTTTAATACTCTGTCGCTTATGCCCGACATTCTCAAAAAGGGGTTTGCAATTCATATAACCTGAGTTTCTCTTTCTGGTCGTAAATTTTCGTTCATTAGAGAGGTGGGTAGGTATAACATAACTTTGCTCCGCTTAATTAAATTGTTTTCAAAGGGATTTTTGCAACGAATGAAACTTTCAGTAAAGTTGATTTAAACATTTTGGGTAACTGAAAAGTATAAATGAATAGGTCGTCTGTTTTTCATGTTTTTGTGCCCGCCCATTGCGAGACCAACTTTTAAAACAATTTAAACTCCAAGAGTGGGTGTATTGGGATATAATTATGGCGTAGGCAACCATGTTATTATTCTAAATAATTAAAATGCTTAAAATAATAGTATCTTTTTGGTTCATCTTCTTCTTTGTTTTAAGTAATGGATTTAGAAGTTTATTTAGGTTATACCTACTTGAAAATAGGTACCTACAACATAACTCTCTTACAGTACTACAACAATATGATTGAATAATACGATTTCTTGTTTTTGTAATGTAATGTATGGGAGGACCTCTCAAATTTTTTTTCTTAACTTTGTCGACTTTATTTATGCCTAAGTTTAGCTTTCTAGCATTGATAGTCTGCGAGTCTATGTCAGTCACACATAACGAAACTATAAGTGTTTTTTTTTTCTATGGAACCCTAAAAATGTCATGCTCAATGTCAAACACGGAATGGTACATGGTAAATATCCTAACTCTAATTACTTATCCACGTACAAAAAGTTTAGTGAGTCAAAATATTACGATAGCTACAATTTACGTACCCTAGGTATATAATTTGCTCATAGTTCAACAAAAGCTATAGGTACTTCCCAGTGATCACGTACCGTGATAAATTATCGTTAGTTGAGTATAACCGAACATCAGCAAGCTTCGTTAACCCCCGTTTGTGGCAAGCTTATGAACCTGACCATAATTTGGGGGACACGCCCAGAAAATTACACGCGAAACAAGTTATGAGGGTATAGTATGATCTTATCTTATTCTTATTTCTTTTATTATCTTTCTTTCATTATCGTATGGTTGATGAACAACCTGGTGTCAGACTGCTCATAGGCCTATGATATAGCTAGACACACCGTTGAAAAACCTAGCCCTGGTTTCGAATCTACGATCTTTGACTTGGCAGTACAACGCTGCTTCTTTTTTGTAAGTAGATATATGTAGTAAAACTGACTGAATGATTGACTAAGTGTCATTTAACGCTACAACCCACAAACCTACAAATTTGAAATTTATAACGTAGGTACCTTTTACAAAGTAGGCATCATCTACAAAGCAGGAATTACAGGAATTTTCACCCCCAACGGGATAAAACAGGATGGAAGATTTTATTCAGAAAATCCGTCATTTTCAACGTTAGATCTATGAAACTTGGTATTTTTACCGATTTTCATAAAGGAGGAGGCTCTCAATTCAATGCGTATTTTTCTTTTCATCTTTTTGGTTAAAATATAAGAAAGAAACATAACCCTGGGAAATGGAATCCGATTAGTTTAAGAGGAAAATTAAGAGTGACGTTTCTTAATTTTTGGTTTTCCCTAAAATAAGGCATAAAATATACAAACGCGGACGAACGAACTAGTAAAATGTACAATATAGAGGTATTTTTGAAATAGTATTAAAAATACATCTCAAGCTCTACATAATAATGCTATGATTAATGAAAAACATTATTATTAAACTGTGGGTGTACAACACGCGTCATGGATCTCCAACTTAAATGAAGATTAAACCTATCCACGAGTAGGTACAATTTTACCTAATGTTTCAGGTGTACGAAGTGTGACGTAACGTTTTGATGAATAACCTTAAGAAGTCTTTGTGAAAATTAGGTGCAATGTACAATGTAGAGGACTTAAAGGTCACCTTTAAAACAAGGAAGAATGTTTTGTTTCTTTTTTCCTCTTATTATAACCTTAATGGGTTCGTAATTGTCATGGGAAGGAAAATCAAAAACAAACGTAGAACGTGAATCAGTCGTTGAAACGCTGATTATTATGACACTAGTGGTTTTGGAAAGGTTTAAAACTATTAAATATCTAGAATGAGACAAAATGATATCAATTGTAACGCGTCGCGGGTGTTTTTGCGATTGTTAAAGGATTAAGTATGGTATTTACTAAACCAAAACTTCGAATTAGGCACGCACCACTGCCTTTTCCAATTAATGTGTGTGTCAAACAATAAATAAGCCTAAGTTACGACCCCTTTAAAATGGCAGGCGACATCGCAGCAGACCCAGACGGTGATAGCGAGATGAACTTGACTCCTTTAATAAAGTCTGGTCCTTAGCAGCTCTATATAGAGAGAGATGGAAGGAAAGTAGAGAAGCTTTTGCCCTGCAGGGGAAATACGGCCTTATATTGGCGAGCAAGAAATAAATCAAAATTTCACCATATTTATGTATAGCTCTTTTGCCAAGAAAGCTAGACAGTATTATAAATATAAGTATTATTTTATGTATCTCTCATAATAATGTCAAACAATAAATAAAAGCCCAAGTACTGTGACACACATTTAAAACTTTTCCCAACAGAGAACTAGAGGTCGTAACTTTTAAAATGGCAAACGACAGTTTTTTCTTTGGCTTTGGTTTAAGTACTGAAGAAGCAACAAAAAATGGCTAGGAAACTTCGGTGGGAAAACTGCGATCAACTGACAAGACTTTAAGAGAGTAAGTAAGGCTTTTTATAAAGGTTGGTGTCGCAAAATCGAATTATAGAACAAAGGTCAACTAGCAACGATCACCTAAGTTGGTGGGAGGTCACTCCCAAAATCGGACGTCGATGTATCGAATCAAAACACCTCAACATCAAATCATCAGATGCAAACTTCAGCACTAAATAGTGCTTTCAACTGTCGTTTCGTTACAAATCCTTTAAAAAAACAATGAAATAATAAAAAAAGTAATTTCATTTTATGGACTAATGTGTATGTACTATCCTCTTAGCCGAATTTCGATCACAGTGGCTAATCTCAACAAAGACTAGCTAACTATGTAGTAGATACATATTATAGTGCAAAACTTGACAAACACAGAGAACTCTCTATTTCCCCACACTCATAGTCCGAAGGAACAGCAATCTGTCACGACCATCGAAAGGTTAAGCAAGTGATATAATTAATAGTTTATAATAATAATAATAATAATAATAATAAGTGGCAACACCAAGTGGCAGAATGTCAAAAATTGCACTCAAGATTACTTTATAACAAAATTTGAATACAATCTAAAAATAATATAATATCATGTGCACCACAACAAACTTCAGTTAAATCCTCAACTTTTTATATAAAAATCATAAAATAAACAATAGTTACAATATGATTATAATCAACGAAAATGTGGTGACAGCTAAGTAATGTCATTTGAAATGAATTATGATGATGATGATGCCGAAAGGATGCATGAGGAATAATGTTGACGAGAGCGGCCACTAAAAAGCTATGTGCACAACTATTATCTCCGGACTCGTCGCTTGGCTCCGCTCCGCCGCCGTCGCCATGTCGCCGTCGAACATCGCTGTCGCCGATGGCTGCGGACGTGTTGAGCTCAAGTGACGAGTATTTCTCCCCGCCGACGTCGCCAACGCCTGTACGTCGGCAGGGGAGACGCCGGCCGCCGGTAGGCTTAGGGCCTCGAGACCCACCGGTCTCTGATAGGGTCCCCGCTGCCGGTGGTAGTGTGCAGCGCATGCGATGGAATCAATCCATTAATGAAAATGTCATGCGCTCATACTTTGGGGCGACAGAGGGAGGAACCAACATGACAGTGTATCGTGCTAGGATGCTGCCTTTGTTTCAGGCTCTTGAACCGGCTATCAACGTTTCGGCTCAACGACTGTCGGATCAGGCGCGCGCTATTCTCCGTGGACACATGCTGGATGACGCAGTGCTTGATCGGTTACGCTCTGAGATACAGTGTAACCGTGTCGTCTCTGCCTCGGCGCCGCCTGGGGTACAGCCGCATGCTTCACATGTGGCTTTGCCTCAGGTTTGTGCCGCTGAGGAGGACGATGACAGGGTTACACAGGTAAGTACCCAGTGCAATAATTTACTGAGGAGCACTTTGGAGGAGGCTATTGGTGAGTTTCGCTCTATGCCGATTGAGCTTAGACCACGTTTACCTCGTTTGCCCATGCACAAAAAAAATAGAGCGCTAATGTGTGCTCTGGACGCGTTGTTGTCAGAATATTTTGACAACAGTGTGGATCTCGGCGATACGCACTCAATTTTGTACTGTGCGGCGGTTGCGGCTTGTCGTGTGGCTAATGTTAGATTTCCGGATTCTAACAGAGCTACACGACAGAAGTCTGCGATACCTGCATGGCAGTGCAGAATTGAGCGTCGTATTGACCAATCCAGAGCGCTCATTGGCAAGCTCATCTGCTTCAGGGAAGGCAATACTCGTCCTAGAGTGATGCGCTTCGTGAGGCGGGCATTCTTGGGGACTGATGTCAGTCCTCAAGACTATATGTCTCGTGTCACGGAGCGTATTGATTTCCTGAAGCAGAAAATTTCTGCATGGGCAAGCCGTATTCGGGGGTATAAGCGGCGCGTTGAGCGATACTCTCTTAATCGCTTATTCCAGAGTGATCAAAGGTGGGTTTATCGGACTTGGGAGCGACCCGATCATGGTGTGATTGAGGGGTGCCGACCGGATGATGATGCTATGATTGCATTCTGGCGCAGCATTTGGTCGGTACCCGTCGATCACACCGAGGGTGATTGGATGCGGGATGTTGAACGTGTATGTGAGCAAATACCAGAAATGGGGGCTATAACCATCAGCCCCTTAGACGTGACCAGTGCAGTCCGTCCGTTGCCCAATTGGAAGTCTCCGGGGCCGGATGGACTGCACAATTTCTGGATTAAATGGTTGCGCAGCTCACACGCTTGTTTGGCATCCCAATTTCAATTATCTATTGAATCTGGGTCGTTACCTCAGTTTTTAACAACAGGAATAACCCACCTGCTCTATAAATCAGGTAGTACTGCGGAACCCAAGAATTATAGGCCGATTACTTGTTTGCCAACGGTCTATAAACTTCTTACATCTATTCTGAGATCAAAGATTAACTATCATATTGATTCCAATTTAATAATGTCAGTATCTCAGAATGGATGTAGGAGTGGATCCCGTGGTACTAAAGAGCTACTCCTCATTGACATGGCCATTAACCAGCAGGTTCGCCGTTCCCGAAGGAATTTGTCAACATGTTGGATAGACTATAAGAAAGCCTATGATTCGGTGCCGCATACATGGCTTATGAGGGTAATGGAGCTGTATAAAGTAGATTCAGCTCTAATTGCCTTCTTAAGGTCATGTATGGGGCAATGGATGACAGTACTTCGCTATCCAGGATGTGGGCAGATCCTTGGAAACGGTGAACCGATTAAGATACAACGGGGTATATTTCAGGGTGATAGTCTCAGTCCGTTGTGGTTCTGTTTGGCCCTGAATCCTCTCAGCACTTTGTTGGAGGAGTCAGGGCTGGGCTTTCGGTTGAGAAGAGGTGGTCGGATTATATCTCACCTCCTTTACATGGATGATTTAAAATTACTTGCCCCCAACAATTCACATTTGATAAAGTTACTGAAAGTTACAGAAAATTTTAGTAACGCTATCAAAATGGAATTTGGTGTGGACAAGTGTGCAGTCATGCATGTGATACGAGGTGAGATAATGGAATCCGAAGGAATTCAACTCTCGGATTCCATTCACCTTCGACCGCTCTCTTCAACCGAGACTTACAAATATTTGGGTATGTCGGAATCATTGGGTATCAGTCAGGCTGACATGAAGCAATCATTGAGGGATCGCTTCTTTGGACGCCTGACAAAGGTTTTTAAAAGCTTTTTGTCAGGTGGAAATAAGGTGCGGGCCTTCAATGGTTGGGTTATGCCAGTTCTGATGTATTCGTTCGGCATACTCAAGTGGACTCAGACTGAGCTAGATGCCTTGGATAGACGAGTCCGCACACTGTTGACTTCATCCCGGTTGCATCATCCTCGATCGTCGGTAATGAGATTGTACATCCCGCGAAAGTGTGGGGGTCGAGGCTTTCTTAATGCTAAGACCCTCCATAATCGTGAGGTGTGCAATCTCAGAGAGTTTTTTCTTAAGGCCGACGGAGGGATGCATCGGGATGTTGTCACGGTTGATAAGGGACTTACCCCGTTGCATCTGGCTAAAGAGAATTGGCGTATGCCTGTAATATTGGATACAAAGGATCGCATGGAGGTATGGCAAAGCAAGGAGCTCCATGGGCGCTATTATCGGGCCCTTCACGATCCCGATGTAAATTTCCTAGCGTCCGTGGCCTGGCTACGTTCTGGTGACCTATTTGGGGAAACCGAAGGTTTTGTTTGTGCAATTATGGACGAAGTTATCATGACGAATAACTATCGGAAATATATTGTGAAGGATGGCACAGTGGACATATGTCGGGCATGTCACTGTCCGGGAGAGTCTATCCGTCACATAGTTTCTGGTTGTTCTCGTCTTGCTAATGGAGAGTATTTGCACAGGCACAACCTGGTGGCTAGAATAATTCACCAGCAACTTGCTTTGAGATACCATCTTGTGGATTCAGAGGTACCATATTACCGGTATACACCCGACCCAGTTCTCGAAAATGGTCTTACCACTTTGTACTGGGATCGGTCTATCATCACTGACAGGACTGTTATTGCTAATAAGCCTGATATAGTGGTGATAGATCGAGCAGAGCGCCGCGCAGTGATTGTTGATGTCACCATCCCGCATGACGGGAACCTCGTAAAGGCCGAGAAAGATAAACAAATAAAATATCTAGATTTGGCCCGCGAGGTTGTCGACATGTGGGATGTGGACTCAGCTGTCATTGTGCCGATAGTCGTTTCAGTCCATGGTTTAATACCCAAGAGCCTCGATCAACACCTTAAGAGGCTCTCGTTAGATGGCTGGATAAAGGGCTTGGTGCAGAGGGCGGTACTCCTGGACACGGCTCGCATTGTCAGGAGGTTCTTTTCTCTGGAGCCCTGACCGCCGGTAGCTTGGACCCTGTTCCCGATACCGGTGGGCTACTATATTTTATATTTTTAAATGTATATTTTTATTTTTTTATATATATTTAAAAATGTATTTTATATGTATAGAAAATAAATGAATGATAATAATAATAATTCTTTATTTCAGGTAACAAAGTAATAATCTAAAAACATAGTTATTAGTTACACTTATGACCCATAGAATATAATACACATATAAAAACATAATTATTTTATAAACTAATACATACAAGAAAAAACTTAAAAACGAACACTCCTACATCACACGTTGTTCAGGCGGCACGTGTTACGCTGCGCGGTGTTGCGAAGCCTCCCTCGGAAGCGTCTGTACATAACACCTTTCGGCCAGAACTCCTCCTTAAGGAAAGTCTCCAAGCTATGTGTGGGGACCCGCACCACAAACGAGTTAAAACTACTGTTGTAGCGCGATTCTAGCTTCTGGACCCTTAAATTCCACTTAGTCTTCACCCGGATGTACTCCACAATCTCCTCAACCTTCGTAGAGTGGTGAAGACGGGACACATACAGCTGCGTAGAAGGTACTTCAGGGCGCAGCAGCATGTTGGGTCCTGTCAGTGCTGAACCACACTGATTGCGGCAAGTGGGCTTCCTCTTCTTCTTCTTCTCCACCTTGATGAAGCCCTCTTGATCAGCCTGTCCGCGGCTCGGTGCCAACGGCTTTATACGTTTTGCAGCTTCAGTTGTTGCTTGCTGCCGCTGTTGCTTGTTGGGAGGTTCGCTAGCAACGGCTGCTGCGTAAGCACGAGGTGTAGACGTGCTTACGTTTTTCTGCGTCCCGCTAACAGGGGACGTGGGGCGTGCGGGGCGGTGTTGTGCATCGCTTGCAGAAATGGTGGCCGGCGCCGGTGACAGCTCCGATACCGCTGACTCGACGCTCAGCTGCGATGCGTTGAATGCCCCGCGACGAATGTTTACGTTGGCAGACTCGTGTGACCTACATACCGAAACAATGTTGCGCAAGTCCACTACTTCAGTACGTAAATCACTGATGGTGTTTTGTGAAGCCTCCAACTTAAACTTCACCTCCGCCAGGCTTGCTTTCAAAGTCGTGATGTCCTTGAGCAATCTGGTAACGTCGACGTGGTCGAATGTGACGGGGGGCAGCTTTCGCAGTTCCTTCGCCACAAATGTCGGTACATCGTCTGGATCGGTCTCCTTGAACACTCGAATCATGTCCTGGAGACTCCTCTCTCCCTTTTCATCCCTCCTGCGAGATGGCATCCGGTCGGCTTTGTCCAGCGACGTAAACAGTAGCGCCTTTGCACTGCGTATCTCCTCCTCACTAAAGTTGGAGGTGCAGATCTGCATGATGCTGACCTCATCCATGACGTCCAGTTGGTGCTGAAGGAACGTCAGGAGCTCACTGACCACGAGTTTTTGTGAACTCATGATGTATTCGGCTACGGCTCGTGCCACGCAAAACGTGAATCGTGTAATACGACTCGCGCAGTGAAACGCGTCGGTTTCCGAATGCGCATCGCACTGCACTGATTTATGATATACATATAACTTTGATAATTATTTTAGAGTTTTGACTTCGAAATCAAGGCAAGCCTTAGAATTATCTTAATAAGTGCAGCAAAAGATTACACAAGCTGAGTTTACTAAGACACACTGACTGATAATATCGATCAAAAATATTCTATTTTATCTAAGTTGGTAAATATGCTAGGCCGCTATGCCTACACAAGACAGCTTACAGTTAAACATTATCTGCAGCTGTTGCTCATATAATGATGCCAACTATTGGTCAGAGGACAAACGTGCGCCAATAAAATATACCCTTTTATGTTTACAATCAATATCTGGTCATTTTATCCATAAGTTATTTCGTATTCATTAGTCTCCAGTCCCATCTCTAGAAGGTACTTGACGCAGGTGCTGTTCGAGGAATATCCTAGGTGCTATTCTCTTAGGTGCTATAGCATCTGAGCACCTATAGCACCTCTGGGTGCTATTTGAGGAATACGGCAAAAATCGTACTAATACAACAAAATGTAAAAGTTCCTGAGACTTGTTAGTTTCGACATTTGGATGTTTATCTTCAAGTCGAGTCAAATAACGAATAAACAGATGAACGGATTTGCATAAAATTAATGTACCTAGTTTATGTCTAAGATCTAAGAATAACATATAGGCTACTTTTTATCGTGAAATAATGCTGATGAAGTCGCAAAAGCGACAATCCGAAAGAAAAACAAATGAAATAAAAAAAAACGACAAGTAGCAAGGATGGGAGATTGGGAGCACAGTGTAAAGAAATAAAATGTATTGTATCTTTCAAATGTACTCACGTACACTTTGCTATATACGTTAAGAAAACGTGTCTTGTTAAAAATTACAAGAGAGCCCCTATGCCTTCAAAGAATGTATTTGTAAAAAAATATCTTCTGTAATGCTGATTCAACGTTTATTACAAATACGTAACTGTCCTATTTCGGATAAAATAAGACAATATTTGTTCAGGCGTAAATTGACAACTGAAAAAGGTACTTACGTTTAGAAAACAACGGACTATTTACTAATAGCTCTCTCTCTATTTTACATGTCTTAACAACTGTTATTGTCTCATGGATTTTAAATCTCATCTCCGATTGACCATCACCTAAATTATCACCTAATTTTTCGATCGATCCTTAAACCGTTGCTAAGCAACGCTCATCCTGAACAAGGTGAGCATCTTAAAAACAAACTTTGCGAATCCACTGCTCAAGAATAATAGATAAACACTGAGTGAACCATTCTCACTTAAGCTCCTTATCGCAGAGTATACAAGTACGAAGTAAGTAAATGAAAATAAGTTTACTGTAGTTATGTCGCACATCTTGAAACACAAGTAGAGTTTTGTTTTCAAGTTAAATAATATAAGTATTTTTTTATTTACATAAAATGGTTGTCATCCAGAACTAAAGCTGTGTACCTTAGAGGAAAAATTTCGCCGCTGTGTACCAAATATCAGATCAATCTGTCAAATATCGATTACTAAATTTGAACCAAATAATAAACAGGTCAAGCTAAGTAAAACCGTTTAAAAACCGAAAAGTTGGGGGATTAATTTTTTACAGTTTCTAATGTACACACAGCAATTATTTTTCGGGTCGAGTCTAAGCGCGTCGAGTGGGCGCGGACCCAAAGCTATTAGGATGGCAGGGGCGCTAAATAAGGTTGTGATATTATCAAGATGTCATAAATACAATTTCATTTAACCATATTTTTTTAAAAGGTTTAACTAAAACCTATACAAGACTTAACGATTTTTCTTAATCACATCTCATCACATTAATCACATGCAAACTTCGAACAAACTTTATCCTTAACTAGCGGCCTTGCCAACCTAATAAATAGCTTTGCTGTGTGTACATTACGTTTGTTTGTACGTTCATTTTCATCTTCTATATTATTTGTATCACTGCAGAAACATGCAGTATTCTTTCAAGGTATTTGAACATCACCGCTTAGTTTTATTCGAATTAAATGTTTAAGCAAATCATACTAATAAAATCATTCATCCGGTTTGTCTTTCTTTCTCGTAGCAAAGGATATAGTTTATGGTCCGGACAATGTTATAGAGATTTTAAAAATCCGTAATAATTAGAACTGCAAAGCTGCGATATCAGCAACTTTACCCGGTAGAAACAAGGGTTGAATAAATAAATTTAATACGTTTCATTCAGACTTGCGGTTCTGTGAACGGAAAGGCTCCGGATTTACGTCAAAGTTCCGGCTCGGATGAACGTGAATCACCCTTTACACTCGGTTAGTTTTGCGTGTTTGAATGAATTGCGTACGGATTTTTGTGGACCAAGGTGTGTTTTGTGACGTCATTCAGCTGAGTCAGTTATTTTGTTGAGGACGTTTACAATTTGCGCTTTACTGTGGAAATGCAAGGTCTATAGGAACGGGCGATATATTTTAATTATATCTGCAAATTGACAGGTTAAAGGACAAAATTATTTTGGAGTCTGTACCAAGGATATAGACTGCAATAGCAGAAATTAATATTGATGATTGGATCATCAGTCGCTTACATATGAAACATACCAATACCAAGAAAACCCAACGGACAGATTTGTTTACATACCTTCGCTGTTATATTCCATATTGTCCCGATCCGAAAATAGAAAAACCTTGAGCTTAATCGGTGAACAGTACATCTGTGCTATTGGTAACATTGGTGCTGATTATCTTGTACATCCCGCTAAACTAATTTTGTCTAACTACATCTCTTTCTAATACACACCATAGAAAAAGGACAGCAAAATGAACAAATTAGTCTATGGTCCTTGCAATTGACGTAAAATTAGACGAGACCTCTATGACATGCCGACTAAATTCTGGTTGATACACAAATGGACTAGTTTGGCAGTTTAAAAATCTTCTATTCTTTTCTAATGATTTCTATTAGGAAGAGGGATGGTGAGTCTAAATTACTTTAAATTAGTTAGTTTAAGAGAATGAGCACCTTTGTATTATATTCAAATCAAATGAAACAGGTAGGGGAATTAATTACCCCAATGACTTAGTTTAAAACTGTTAGTATTGCTTAAAGAGCCCTTAGTTTTAGCCCTTTGAAACTTTGCTCGGTTTCTATGCCGACATTTTTAAAGCCAGGCTTAAGACTCAGAGCTTTATCGAAAGCTTTTAGTATTTAAACGGTAACGTTAAAATACTGCTAAATATTTTTTACCTATTTAAGTAAAAATTTAATAGAAACCTGCTTACTTAGGTGTTATTTAAATATGGCTGGCTAATCTATATAAACAGAGCATTATAGAGTTTAATGGAGGCACAATATGAAACCGGAAGAACCTTGGAGAACTCACGCGACAGCCATTTTGTAAGGCCAATGGCCCAGCTCGAGTCAGTATATCACCAAGTTACTTTTCCAAATTTTATAGATTTTATGACAATGCCTCTGACAAAAAAAAATAGATAGCAGTGACAGCTTTGTGGTATGACCGTTGGACTGCCAAGTCAAAGGTCTCAGGTTCGAACCCAAGCACGTAAAGCAGTTGGCCTTGTCATGAAGATCTTTGACAGTCGTTAAAGGAAGTCAGTACTCTCATAAAATCCTGATGTAACTGATTTAACCTTAGAATATCATATATCCCTTTGGGTTGCGAAGGTCAGATAGGCAGTCGCTCCGTAGAACTGATATTCAGCTGCATCTGGTTAGATTAGAAGCCGACCGCAACAAAGTTTGGGAATAATAAGGCTAGGTCGATGATGGATAATGCCTCTAACAAAAAAAAAAGAAAATATAAAAGAACACGGATTCTCTAAATTGTAAACGAGATGAAGGTGCCCGTCGTTAAACACAAAAGCGCACGTACGTCTTAAACATGGACAATCAAGTACAAGACTTCATGTCTAAGCTAATGCGTATTTGTGAGCGTACAGACCGTGAAACGATTATGTTTTTGGATGTACTCGTCATGGCCCGATAAGCATGACCTGGTCTAAGAGACCCAACCCATTAAGTGCAGTTTAAACAAGATTATCTTCCATACAAGGTGAGCCATTACTTGTTCGCGAAATAGATTGCTAGCAGCAATTGTGGGTGTGTATATCATCACAAATATATTGCCTCGTTGGTCTAGCAGTAGCATGCGCGACTGCTGAGCGCGAGAGGTCCTGGGTCGGGTAAAGTGTTATTGGGTTTTTCCATTAGGAAATTTTTCGTAGCAGCACAGTCTGGAATTGTGCCCGGTTATTAGCAATTGGCTCGCCCCCTATTACACTGGATTTAAAACATAGCCGGCGAAACGTGGGTGTACTGCATACACTTCTGCCTTCCCTCTCTGGGGAATACAGGTGTGAGTCTATGTTATAACACAAATTCGGTGCTGAAAATGTGTAGTACTAAAATATTTTAGCTATTACACAAAAAAAGGCTACAAAAAAGGTAAAGTTAATAAGCATAAATTAAGATAGAACTTCACATTGAACAATAATTTGTTGCAAATAAAATTCGCTCGGACCAGAAATAAAACCCGTTTTCACTTCTAACAAAAGGAACATTTGTCCTGTGAACTAAAGTTCTGGTAACTTCGCTCATCGCTGGCACTAGCGAGACGCAGAACAACTACTCGTTTACTAGTGACGTTGCCGTTTTCACTAAATCAATAAGCGAGCTTGTAATCGTTCGATGAGCCTAACCGATTTTCACCTAACGAACATTTTGCACGATAAAAGTGTTTATATTGTACCTTGTGAACGAACAATTCGGAAATCGGAACACGAAGTGGAATTGCAGCTTAACACAATACGCAGTAGCACTTAACTCTTTATGACATAAAACAATAACTTAATGAGTTAAAGGATTGTAACAATGCGTCCTTAACCTCCTTAGCAATTAAAAGTTACTCATCCTCATCAGTAATTCTATTACATGTAGGGAATAATAAACAGTCTTAATTTATCGTAAGCTTATCAACTTGGCATTTTTACTTGTTTCACTTGAAGTTAATTGGATTTTCAATTAAAGGGCTTTAAAAAGAAAATTCAGTTGAATTTATTTGTCTACAGTCAACAGTACCTAGCACTTATCTTTTCAGTTTTTAAATGAAAATTAACTTCTCAAAAAAAGTGAGTCACGTGATCAGTAATTTTGTATGGAAAGTCAATTTTCGATTTTCAGATTTCGACCTATTTCCTTGGGGAAAGTTGTTCAGTTTCATGGACATTATTAGCTCCTAAAATTTGGCAGATCTTTAAAGCAATAGGGTGTATATGTAGATGGCGATCTTCTAACTTTTCATAAATGAGATTCCAAATAAAATTTAATTTTAAAAGCCAAGAAAATCTCCGACGAAGGCAGTAGAAACGTAGCGTATCTTCAAAGGCACTGAAATAAACATACTGTAGGACTGTGTCTGACAAATAGCGTGGGAGTGCTTGGCCCTCAATCTTCTGTCTTTGAAGCCATGCGGGTGAATACGACTCAAAATAGTAGGCAAGCTACTTCTTTAACTCGAAAGTGAAACTGCAAAGTCGTCATGAAAATCACTTTTGCATTTCCTTTGCATTTCATTTTCAGCTTCACTCGCGTTAATTTAGAATTTAAAATTCAATCATGACTCGAAAGCCACGTGATGCCATCTATTTTATCATAAGAACGTTATTATTGTTTTCGTCGGGAACAGTAGTATACTTTGCACTAAAGTACAAAAGCAAGCTTAAAATGAAAGCCTCACATCTAGTTATAAATGATATATTTAAAAAAAAAACAGTGTCAATATTTTTATTAAGATTTTCATCAATATAAAAGTTTGCTGGTTGCGAAAAGTCGTCTTATTTATACTAGCTCGCTCAGTACAGCGCATAGTTAGAATTTTCCAGTTTTCAGCGTAGTTTTAGACAGGAGTCTCAACAGTACACAAATGTCAAATCAAATAATCTACGTGCAGTGAGTTCCATTAGTAAGGGTTTCATTGTTTGGCAAAGTAAATGCGGCTGCCAGCTAGCTATGATAACCGAGCTCTGAAGATGCACCGAATACCTATACTACTAAGTTCACGGACCGAACGCATTCTTTGTTTGTCTTTCTTTACAGAGGTAGCTTGCAATGTGTGCAAGCACATAATGGACATGGCATTGTTTTAGAGCCTTGGCTTAGAGGGAAAATGGAGGGAAGGGTGAACTTTTAAAGGCTTTTAAGGCCACACATTGAATATAGTTATAAAAAATCGCAAATAAAAACAAGATAAGAAGAACCACTTGCAACTTATAAAGTTTCAGCAAAACTTTCAGCTTGATCGGATTAAGTTCTGTGCTTCAAAAAATGTTTGTGTATGAAAACTTGTTGCGATCACGCTGGTGGTTTAGCAAGTGTAGGCGGCTTAGATCATGGTATTTGTTGAAAATAATCTTTTCTGGTTTTTAAGCATGCCATTTCAATTCTAAAATCGCTACTAATGCGTCATTTAGTCTATCGCCGGGTACAGACCAATACATCTAAACTTGTAGATAAAATATTTGTGTATAAAATCCAAAACACATACTACATATATTTAGCAGTGGCTATAAAGAACTAATCATGATGCAGCACCGAAATAGCGATGCAGTATCATTGCAGTTGAAAAAACTTACGTTTAGGCGGCGATCTATCAAAATCTAAGTTCTAAATAGCGAGTCATGTTAATGTACAACTAACATTTTAATGTTGTATATAAGTATGTTTTAATAAGCATAAAACTAGCATTAGCATTATTAGAATAAGATAACAAATATTCCAATTTGCAGTTTTCTCTCACTCAGATACAGACATACCGTAAAAGCAAACAAACATGGCGAATCCGTAAAGCCACCAGAAAATATATTTGCTCTCCATTACTGGCGGCGGATTACACGACATAATAATATATAATGTGAGACTAGAGGGTAGGTCGATAATCCTCTCAGTTCCTATGTTATTGCGTTGCGCGGCAAATAATGAAGACGTCCTTCTTGATAGCTTCGTTATACATCTCATACATACTGGGAGATATTACCTCCTTAGACTGGTAATAAGTCATAAATTATTACGGATATTGCTTCAAAGCTATAAGCCTGGGCTTGCGCGGGCTTGCAGCTGAAAAATGATTAAAGGCATATCCTTACTCTGGGGTCCGACCTAATTTTATATCAGAAAAACTTAAAGCTGAAGTGAACAGCTTGGAAAATTCCGTACTTTAAACGCTACGTAAATTATCGGGGTAACGAATTCTTAAGTAGGAACGGAGGTACTTAAAGATTAATAAAGTACTTACAAGTAGATTCTTCGCGTAATGTACCTAAGTTGGGAATATTAAGGCGCGTATGGCTCTCTTAGTCACTATCTTGCTTGAATATTGAAGATATCAAATATAAAATATAAGGTGATAAATCGCAAAAATTCAACTTAAGGACAATATCATTACAATTTTTGCGATTTTTATTATATTCAGTGGTTTTATATTAAGGCAACTCAAGGCTAGGAGGATGATGAGTTGGTACTTACCGACTACGATCGGCCGAGATCGCTTACCGCACGATCATATGCGGTATTGGAGATGTTCACACCTAGAACAAAGAATAAACTCATTAATATGTAAAGAGGTAGGTAGGTAAACATGAGTACACAAATATAGGATCTAGCAATAACTAAGAGTTTTGTTCCACGAGATGTTTTGATTGTACTACTTTTGACCGTAGGTACTTCTAATCATTTATGATATTTGCAGGAACTTTTGACCTCATTGGATATGACATCCACTGGGAACATGCATTAGTTTAAACAAAGTTATGTAACATTTATATAAAGCTATGCATTTATGTTTTACGAGTACTAAAATTGCAAATTTTTGTACAAAGATCGATTACGAGCAGTATTTAAACCGGCGACCTGCTGGGAAAAGCTCCTAATCCCTTTACCCAGTAGATCACGGATTCAAATCCCAATAAAGTTAGGGAAAGTTCATTGCTGTCCCTAGTTCTTAACGGTCGTGACTGTGAACAACGTATCAGATTGTTAGAAGTAATCCAGTACATCTGTTTTATAACACGTAGTATTGCTCTTGGATATTCTCTTGCATCATGACTGCAGTTACATACACATCATTTCACAACTCACAAACACCTAGACCGGAACAAATATCTTCCGATTACACAAATATTTGTCCGGTGCAGTAATGGAACCTGCGACACTAAGTGCAGAATGCGAATCGTTTAACCGCTACGCCAATTGTGTCGTCACAATTCCGCGAAACCTTGGAGTTTCTTTTTTCTCGCAAGTCAGTACGAAATCATTAGTGATTCTTTTCAAAATTTACCAAATAACGCCTTCATAATTGACACATTTTGATATTTTGCTTGCAGATTTACGCGTGAAAGACTTTATCTAATGCTATTGCTTCACCTGCAGTTTAACGCGTATTTTTCGATCTCACTTTGTGAATTGGACATTGGTGTGTGAATAGTTCAAAAGTGTTCAAAGGTTGATTGCCATACGAGTGCGGCAATACTCATATAGCATTGAAATAAAGCTTTTTCCTTGTAGCATGCCAGAGATTTAAATGCATCACACACATCGTTGCCGTGTGGTTTCCGGCCTAAGAATAGAACCACCCTTACTCGTTCCGCGGGTGTCGTAAGAAGCGACAAAGGAAAAGATCCGGAGGATGGGCAATTGGGCAGCAGCATCCTTCTGTGTAACAGCAATTATCTTCTACTGCGATCGCCAACCCGCTTGCCAGCGCGAGCTTGGCGATTATGGGCAAATACCTCCAATGAGCGCACAAGTGGCGCGCATTGGAAGAAGCCTATGTTCAGCAGCAGTGGACTAATACAGGCTGTTGATGATGACGTCGTTGGGATTAGGGTCTTTTATTGTAAACACTTACAAGTAACTGGTTAATTTCTAGTTGTTCATATACCATCAGAATTCAATTTCCTACTACTACTTAATGAGGTTAATTCACTCGTGAATTGTCAACGCTATGTTACTACGCTATAGGGCAGTAGCATTAGCCGGCCGATCGGATCTTATGCGAGTCCAATTGGAATGCCAAAGTGAGTTTCCCGAGTTTTAATTGAATTTAAAAGCAACCGTTAGGCAATCCACGTGCCTCATAATGAATCCCTAGTTTCCAGGGACATATTGCGTCTGCGTGTCATTTGAGACCTTGGGTAAACCTTTTGTGCCCCTAATCACAGTACAATAATCATACAGTACGGTAACTACGTACAAACGCTCGAAAACGGCACACTCACACAAACATGCGTAATAGAATAGAATAATTTTATTTGCATAAAACATGAGTAGGTTTCCAATACAAAATAGTTTGCATGAAAGGTGTTATTAGATAATAATGCGTAACGACGAGACTCCTAAGCGAACGTCGCGGTACTCGCAGTATCAAGGACGCGTCGTTGCACATGTTTGTGAGAGTGTGACGTTTTCGAGCATTTGTATACGTAGTTACCGTACTTTAGGATTATTATACTGTGCCCTAATGTTGTACTGTAATAAGTATAAGACTACGTACCTGACTCGCCAGTTTTATTAATATTCCCTTAAGTAAAATATAATTAATGAGTGACAAACAAAGTTTCGTGTACCTATTTTGAGCGTGTAAAAGGTACTTAGGTAGTATTTATAAGGGCAACGACTTAAAACATAACCTTGGGGTGTTTCTACGTCGTAAGTTTAATATAAGGATTGAAATTACTGATAATAGTACCTACATTCATTTAGTTGTTCATTAAATATTGTAGTTAAATTACTTAATCAATGTTTTAACATAAAATTTAAGTAAAGTATTCGTGTCATGACTGTTTATCGTATTTTTTTAAGCCGGACATTTTGACCCGAAAGCCTGACTCACTGATTTTGAAAAAATTTGGCTGCGATAGCGAAATAGCGAGACATGCGTGACCGCGTCAGTCGCTCGCGGGTTTTCGTTTAGTTTCTTTTGGTGGGGTGGGGTTGACCAAAAGCCTAACAAAAGCCGGACAGACCGAACTTGTATTTAGCCGGACAGGATTGTAAAAAGCTGGACATGTTCGGCTAAAGCCTGACAACCCTAACTGCAGGGAATTTTCTGATACTAGCTGTAGTTGTGTCATCAAATTACGAAACATTACGGCTATTGGAGTATTTTTGCTTAATACTAACCTTGCTTCACCCCTGATTGGTCAACAGTGTCTTGTCCTTGATCGAGACATTTGACAGATTCAATTATAATAAGTAACGGCTAGTTTTTGAAACTAAAATAATAAAATAAAGATGGCGTAACAGTTCACTGCATTAGTTGCGCCAGATTTATAATAAAATCCAATTACTAAATATTTTCAATTGTTGTTTGACTATTTTATTGAATTGGATTGTTATTTGTTATGCTTTTGCGTGTTATTGAATGTTTTATTTTTGTAAATTGATAGCTAAAGTTGATCTATACGTGTCGATAAGATAGTGTAAACCTCCCCTAACTTTTGGTACGGAGCAAGTGATAAATAATTTATAATACTCAAATAATATATGACAAGTTGAAATGCGAGCTCTAAAGGTGCATAAGTTAGTAAGATGTATACTTATTTGTGTCCACCAAGTTTACAATATATTTTTACTGTTAGATATCAGAGTAGATCTCCTAACAATAAACTCCTACTTTCAAAATAAACGACTAGCTATTCTGGATAAATTAGGTCTAAATCTGGCCCTCTAAAGGGCGTAGTCTACCAACACCAATACAAAACACTAGAATTAACGACACGTAGGTACACAGACCGATTTCTCTCCCTGGAGCTGCGGGCGATCTATACACAATGCCCAATACATACTAAACCACTAAACAATGGACGTGGACTAAGTGTTCACAATGGTACGAACAGTACTTAGAATATCTAAAAAAATGGTACAGAAGAGCCACTTAGCTCGCTCACTTTAGACAAAGAATGTTACCTTTTAGCTGACCGGACAGAAGACGTCTTGTTAAAAAATTCCATCGAAGAAATCACTTTCAGATTTTCCCGAATTTTCAAATTCCAATTCCCAATTTTTCTTGCTCTTTTAAACTTATTCAGAACTTTTACTGTTTTTAATTACACTTTACGGGATATCCTCCGTGATAACATCCGTAAATACAGAATTGAGCTACCGATATTCAGACTATTACTATACATGCGAACTTCCTAAAAAAGAACTTAACCAAATCGTTCCAGCCATTCTAAAGTTATGCTCTAGCCTACGAACAGCATTTATTTTTTTTATTTATACATAGTTATAGAGATAGAAAAAGATTTATTTATTTAAATAAAGCAATATAGCATATTAATAAAAATAACCTTTTCACAATATTCTTAAGATAGATAGATAGCTTACCACGAAGAAAGATGAGTGCTTCCAAGAAGCGACACTCACCTTTTCATCCAAATCCGTTCAACTGTCAAATATCCAAACACACTGTTATCACAGTATACCTACAGAATTCTTCTCTTTCCCTTAGAGTGCTATTATTATATCAGAAGGTTTATATATCCAGCAAAACAAAATTTAAATACGTTAATTTATCACGTTTTAGGTATAGAAAATTATGATTAATTTTAAACAATAAAGATTAATGATAATTGCATGATCATAATTACTAATAATTTTTTTATATGTTTAAGGTGAAACTTCCGACTTTTACTGACAGGTAACACGAAAAAATTACTAGGAGAGCTCTTCAATCAAACATAGTTATTTGACCGCTAGACAGGTAAAGTTGTCCACACACAGTTTCGTCCCGATGTACTCGTACCTAACAAATGGGGACGGTTTGCTTACACCCTGTTGCTATGGACACGATTGTAGAGTCACGAGCACAGACATGTATTTTGTACTTTTGAAACTCAATACATAAATAGTTATGTGAATAATTTAAAAGTAATAATATATGTGGAAGGATTGAGTTGTGATAGCCTTTTTTTTTTTTTTTTTTAAATTTTTTTGATTTTTTTGATAGCCTTGTTCAACCTTGAACATGCTCGCAGCGTCACTCGCTGCTACAACACCGCATCAGCATTAAGATCTGACCTACTGAGGTCTATGCTTCATCGGCACTTCACACCAACAACACACATGTAAACACCTATGAATGTGTATAGATAATAAGATTTGTATATAACACTATAATTAAGATCAAATAAAGTAGTCATCAAGCTGTAGTCGAGTTTGACTTAACGCCTGTACCTACGTATATCCCCTCACTGTGGCCAAGACACCCTTAGCCATCAGTACGATCGATCCTGTGAGTCTGTGGGATCGGCAGTGAGAAATCCACCTCCTGTGTACATTGCACCTAGTACACTTACCTTTAATTCCTACCCCTTCCAGTCTGTTACCTTAGGTCGCTGGTAACAGGCTTCCTATCCACACAACCGTACTCATACGTTGTGTTATGGTTTGTATAGTAGGGCTAGGGCATTAGGGTTGCTAGGGCATTAGGGTTGATAGGGTTAATTAGACAAGTAGGTATTCAGTTATAAGAGCTAGGTTGTAGGCATTAGAGACTTAGGTAATTTAAGTTAAATTGTCTCTAACTAGTTACTCTGTGCGCATACGTAGCAGCAGTTGTAAATTACTAACAACTAGCAGCTACCGGTGCGTACATTTTGGTCCTTCGAGCCGTAGAGCGTTATATTCCCTCGTATCCCTGTAGGATTGACTGACATACTCTTTGACATACCTCAATCTTGCGTACTCAATTAGCGCTTGTTTTGTTGTATGTTGAAGTACTGACTCACTTACGTTGTTGTTCACACGATAGCGGATCGGAAACCGGCTTCCCACCAGCGGGTCTCACCGGTATTTTTGAGAAGTCGCAATTATCGTGTAGAAAGATAACAAGTAAGTGTCATCTGTTGGATCTCTTAAGGAATAGGAGTAGGGACAGTTAGGAAAACATGGATATTCAAGAAATAAACGAAACCATAAGGAAACAAGAAGCGGATTACAACGAACTTAGACAAATTTACACCAACATCAAGAAAGACTCACCATCAAGAAAAACCTTGAAATACATCACGGAAAGGAGAACTCGACTCACAGAAATTTTTACTAGAACAACCCAAAACCATACCAGACTAGAAAACCAGGATGTATTGTCCAATCACAAATACATCACTACCAATTATTATGACTCAATCCAACAACAATATTCGCTAGCAATGGAATATCTTCTTAAGTGTGAAGGAAGATTACAACAAATTAGTCAACTATATGAACCAAAAGATATAGAAAAACAAGAAGATGATGTCACTAATTCACCTAAAATATTCATGCAACTATTTCGCATAAATCAAATGCAGAAAAAACTACAGTCAGCAAATCAGTTCGTTACAGAAAATAAATCAATGTGGTATTTAGAAACTTTATTAGCTACGTTGCAAAAGCAATGGCAAGAAATTGAAGAAACACATTTATTAATATTGATGGAGGATAGCACGTTAGATCACAGCTATTTTCGGGAAAATATGTTTGAGAAAACACAGACGGATTTTGAGAAAGTAATGGAAGAAATGTCAGAAAAAATAAGCCAAAAACCATCTCACTATAATCAAAAATCAACAGTTAAATTACCAAAAATAACCATTCCGACATTTACGGGGAGCTATGAGTCATGGCATTCATTTTATGATTTATTTGTCAAAATAATCCATGAAGATAAATCGTTGAGTGACACAGAAAAAATGCAATATTTAAAAACTAACATTCGAGGCGACGCCGCAAAGCTGATTAAGCACTTATCTGTCTGTGATGTCAATTACTCAACTGCGTGGAACTTGTTGACAAAGCGTTACAAAAATGAAAGAATGATTATTACCAAACATATTGACAATATCTTAAACATACCGAAATTGAAAAAAGGGGTGGCTTCAAATTTGAGAAACCTGCATGACACAATTAATGAGAACCTCGAGGCGCTAAAAAGTCAAAATATTAACATCACTACATGGGATCCTATACTAACAAGGTTGCTCAGTAGAATTTGGGACTCAGAAACTGACGATAAATACGAACATCAACTTGAAGAACCCAACAAACTGCAACAATTTTCAGACCAGATGCGTTTTCTAGAAAAAAGATTTAAGTGCCTGGAAACTAGTACAATGTTAAAAGAGGAAATAATTACTAATAAACCACGATATGAATCATCATTATTTACAAACAAACAGGTAGATAATCGTCTGTGCTGGTTTTGTAATAATAACGAACATAACATATACCAATGTCCTAGTTTTAAAGCGATGTCGGTGCAAGATCGCAATAAGTCAGTCAAGGAAAAACGTATTTGCAAAAATTGCTTGACTCATGATATAACAATAAAGTGTCACAGTACGAAAACATGTGGCTATTGTGGGAAAGGAGGTCATCATTCTTATTTACACTATGACAAACAAAATATGTTACAATTAAAGGGCCCGAAAAGTACCAATTTATCAACACCATGCTCAAGTAAATCTGTAACAAAAACCATATCTAACACTACTACTGCAAAAAGAACCGATACACCGAAAACCACGTTACTTGCGACAGCCCTAGTTAAAGCGAATTCATTAGATGGAACACCGCACATTTTAAGGGTTTTGTGCGATCAAGGATCAGAAGCGTCATTTTGCACGGAAGAGGTAGCGCAGCTATTAGCGTACCCACGTAGCAGAATACAAGCTGAAATAATAGGAATTGCTGACGAAAGGCCTAAAAAGTCAAACTATGCAATTGATGTTATATTACAACCAAGATTTCCGAGTGAATATAAGTTACCTGTCACTCTTATAATATTACCAAAATTAACTGGATCATTACCGGTAAAAAATGTACCAGAACTACAGGCAGGTGTTTTACAAAATAAACTGATTGCCGATCCTACATACTATAAAAGAGGTCCCATAGATATAATATTAGGGGCCCAAGAATATAGTAACTTAATACTAAATGGATTACACAAGATTCAAGACGGAATTATCGCTCAAAACACCGAGTTTGGGTGGATTTTATCCGGAATTTGTTGTGATAATACTAATACTAACACAATAAAAGTTATCAGTATGATAACACGTACTACAGAAGTACAAAATTTAACCAGGTTTTGGGAATTAGAGGAAGTTCCTGAAAAATATCAATTATCCCATGAAGACCAAGTTTGTGAAAACTATTACAATGAAACTACTATTAGAAATCCGGATGGAACGTACACTGTCCGACTGCCATTCAAGAATCCCGCCATAGATTACGGGAATTCTCGAAAAAAAGCGGTGGCAAGGCTTTTACAACTAGAACGGAAGTTTATGAAAGATGTAAATCTACAACAAAAATACCAAGAATTCCTTAATGAGTACCTAGATATGGGTCATATGAGGAAAGTTCCTAAAACAAACTATTACCAAGGAAAATACTATATCCCTCATCAACCAGTGATCAAAGAGGAATCACTGTCCACCAAATTAAGGGTGGTTTTCGATGCTTCCAGCAAAACAAGTTCTCATATAAGTCTAAATCAAAATATGTTTACGGGACCAAGACTACAACAAGATTTAGCAATCATATTACTACGTTGGCGTAAACACAGAATTGTATTTATGGCAGATATTGAGAAAAATTTCCGGTTCATAAAAATAAACCAGGATGACTTACCATACCAACGAATACTATGGAGAAAATCTCCAAAACATACCATAGATGAATACGAGTTGACCACTGTGACATACGGAACTACGTCAGCACCGTATTTAGCAATCAAAACACTACAACAACTGGCTATGGATGAGAAAGCGAATTTCCCCTTAGCTAGTCAAAGATCCTTACGAGATTTTTATGTCGACGATGTTTTGTCAGGAGACACCAGCGTTGAGTCAGCAAAAAAACTACAACAGGAATTAATTCGTATGTTGAAAACAGGAGGCTTTAATCTGCGAAAATGGTCCGCTAATAACGTCGAATTACTAAAAAATATTCCTAATGAAAACAAAGAAAACCATCTGATGAAAATACCGTTAGATGAAACTAGGAAATCATTGGGGGTATTATGGTCACCACAAAAAGACTGTTTTTGCTTTGAGATCACTGTCAACCAAAAAGAAGAACCAACAAAACGGTTTATTTTATCAGAAATAGCAAAAATTTTTGATCCTCTGGGTTGGTTAGCACCGATCATCATAAATATGAAATTGTTAATCCAAGAACTATGGACGAATGGTACCGAATGGGACCAACCTGTAAACGAATGTGTCAAATTACGATGGACGGAGCTACAGAACGAATTAAAATCGATTGAGAACATTTTTATTCCAAGATGGTGTAACTGGTTGCCTGATGTGAGAATTGAGTTGCACGGATTTAGTGATGCGTCAGAAAAAGCGTATGGCGCAGTAGTATATTGTCGTATTCAAAAGTATGATGATACATACACCGTTACGCTACTACAAGCTAAATCCAAGGTAGCGCCGAAAAAACACAAAATCACGTTACCAAAACTAGAATTATGTGCAGCATTATTATTGACACAATTAATGTCAAAAGTAATCAATGCAATGGAAATTCAAATCACAAATATTTATTGTTGGACAGACTCAATGATTACTCTCGGTTGGATTAAAGGTGAAGCAGATCGATGGAAAACTTTCGTAGCGAATAGAGTGACCGAGATAAATAAAATACTACCACAAGCAAAATGGAACTATGTAAATACATCGCAAAATCCAGCTGACATTATCACAAGAGGAATTGCGCCTAAAAAACTACAAAACTATCAACTTTGGTGGGATGGCCCGGAATGGTTAAAAAATAACTGTGTTCCTCAAACAAAAACTATACCAGAAATATGTGACGAAATAAAACGTTGCTATTACATAAATAATAGGCCTCGACCACAGTACGAAATATTGCAAAGATTTTCAAGTTTCAAACGTATGATACGAGTGTTATCGTATTGCTACAGATTTATAAACAAATCAAGAAACTCAGGACCCTTAAGTTGTTCGGAAATTAATAACACAACTAAGAAGGTGATTTTGCTAATTCAACAATTGGTATTTCAAGAGGAGTACCAAATTATTAAGAGTGGATTGTCATTGAAAAAAGGAAGCAAGTTATCATGTTTAGATCCTTTTATTGATAGTAATGGATTACTACGAGTGGGAGGTAGACTAGAGAATTCTAATCTCCCGTATGATCAAAAACACCCAATCTTATTACCCCATGACCATCACATAACGTTGATCATAATCCATGACGCTCATTTATCTACACTCCATGGAGGCAATAATTTGACCTTGGCATTCATACGACAAAAATACTGGATAATAGGAGGGAAACGTATTGTGAAAAGTTGTGTAAGAAAATGCGTGAAATGTATTAGATACAAATCAACGACAGTGTCACAAAAAATGGGCGATCTACCAAAAGCCAGAGTTACTGAATCTTATCCCTTTTGTTACACAGGCGTAGATTACGCGGGTCCGATATCAGTTCGAGCAACGAAAGGAAGAGGACACAAATCCTATAAGGGTTATATAGCAATATTTGTCTGTCTAGCCACAAAAGCAATACACCTAGAGCTAGCAGGTGACCTTTCTACAGAAACATTCATTGCTGCACTGCGAAGATTTAGTGCACGCAGAGGTCCAGTGGCACATATGTACAGTGACAATGGAACCAACTTTGTAGGGACTGCCAACTACCTATACAAAGAAATGTTAGAAATAACTCAGTCAAGTGAATTCCAAAATACTATGTCAAACATTGGAACACAGTGGCATTTTATTCCCCCATCATCTCCCCACTTTGGTGGAATCTGGGAAGCTGGAGTAAAATCGATGAAACATCATTTGCGCAGAGTTATTGGTGAGCAGACGTTTACCTACGAGGAACTAAACACATTTTTGCATCAAATTGAAGCATGCCTAAATTCAAGACCGCTATGCGCGCAAAGCGAAGATATTAACGACAACATCGTGTTAACGCCTAGTCATTTTCTGATAGGACGAGAGGCAGTAGGAATACCAGATCCGCTGTCAGACACCAATACCGATCTCCTAAACAAGTGGAAACATATTCAAAAAATGAAGAAGGATTTCTGGAATAGCTGGACTAAAGATTACTTACATCAATTACAGCAAAGATACAAGTGGAAAACCAACCAAGAAAACTTGGCCGTTGGTACCTTAGTTCTAGTAAAAGATGAGAAAATCAGTCCCAGCAAATGGCCACTTGCAAAAATAACGAAAATACATCCAGGGAACGATGACCTAACAAGAGTTGTAACCTTGCAAAAATCTTCAGGCTCAGAACAAAAACGATCTGTGCACAAATTAGTTCCATTGCCTATTAAAACTAGCGAATCCGATAATGAATCAACAACGGATACGATACGATCAAACTCCGCAACTATAACGAAACACCATAAAAAGTGTAATAAAATGACAAAATGGGTTATAATGTTGTTGACTATTTTACAAATAATTCATCCTACAATATCTACTTACTCAATAAAAAAAGTGCCACCAGGGTTCTATGTTGAGCAAATAGGAACGGCATATGTTGATCGAGGTGTGTTCAGGATACAAACAAACTTCGATAAA
This sequence comes from Protodeltote pygarga, assembly GCA_936450705.2. NCBI lineage: Eukaryota > Metazoa > Arthropoda > Insecta > Lepidoptera > Noctuidae > Protodeltote > Protodeltote pygarga. Next base: position 2,529,835 of record OW388249.2, on the reverse strand, counting down.
AATAACTTGATACAAGATTTTGAAAAACTCAAAACAGTAACTTCACGATTCAGCAATCTTTGTAGAAATGCAGAAACCCTAATAAATCCCACACATTGCAATCAATTACATCATCATTTACTGGAGGAAGTATCAAAATTTGAGAGAACTAAAGAATACTTAACAGAAGTTAGTAAAACTAGGGAAAAGAGAGGTATATTAGGACAATTGCTGACATCAGTATTTGGAGTCAACGATGAAGTTTATCGAGATATAGACTCACTTAATTTAAATCAACAAAAACTTATCGAATCAGCTAACCATCAAACCAAATTTATGATATCAACTATTTCACAAGTAAACAAAACCGAAGAAAATATAAGACTAAAGCTAGAAGGGTTTCAGTCGAAATTGAACCAAGTTATAGAATACATAGATAATAACAACGGGTGGTTCACTACAGTTGACCACAACAGTATAAATATACGTATTTTAAGAACTTACCAACTAGCAATTAACTTCATAGAGGAAATAAAAGAAATATATAATGGATTATTAGATATATACTTAAATAAAACAACAGTATATAGTATAATAACGCCGAAAAACATCAGTGATTTAATTGCGGCAGCGAACAAAAAATTACCATCGAATTTAAAAATTGTTTATCAACAATTATTAGACACGAAAATATCTCAAAACAACACTCATATTCAAGTGTACGCATATTTCCCTATACAAGACATATCTAAGTACACCCTAATGTGCATTACAGCGATTCCAAAGAAGAATGCTGATAAGACATTTCAAAACATAGAAATAAATAAAGCTTTTATAGGATTAGATTACAACAATGAATTATACTTTGAATTAAACTACGAGGAACTGCAAGATTGCATAAAAAGCTCTGATCGATATATATGTTTTCCTGGGGCGGTGAAAAACATGCAATTAAGCGAAAATTGCATGGTAGAACAACTGTTTAAAAACCAAACACAAACTAAATGTCTTGCCAAATCATGTCATATAACGAATAATGCTATATGGAAACAGCTTTACATGCAAAACACATGGTTATTCATTGTGAGAGATCACATTACAACTTCCATAATTTGCGATGGTCAAAGAGAGGAGTTAGAGCTTCGAGATGTTGGTGTAATACACATATCAGATAACTGTATCATCAAAACACCAAACAACATTTTAGCTGCTAAAAGAACAATCTCAGTAGAATTTGTAACATCTTATTCAAAACCATTAGATTTCTCCATAAGTACGTATATTTCGAGCAATAACAAGGCGAACATTACCAAAGAGGAAGTAATAGATAGTACTAAAGACATTTTTCAACATTTGATTGACAAAGAAAACTCATTACAAACCGAGTTAGATAGTACTATTTGGAAACAGATTAGTTCTCACACCTATGTGACTAGTTTCGTGTCATCAATTATACTATTTGTTGTCATGTTATTTATAATTTATTACAGTCCACAGATAATACGATGTAGTAGAGCCGCTGTTCAGCGCTACACCAGAGCCTCAGGAGAAGTCAATAAACCAGACAAACCATCAGTCGTTGCTGGTGAAAGACCGACCCAGGGGGTATCAGCTGAACGAGTTAGGCAGCTACAACCAGTCATCACTATAGAACCTATCTATAGTCAACCAAATCGTCAGCCGAGACAGCAGAAAAGAAGCACAAAACGAGATGCTCCTCACACGCCACATACTGCACCAATTGAGAGCATTGAGCTGTACCAACTGGAGTCCTGTTCCTGAGTGGCGCCAGAATGTTCAACCTTGAACATGCTCGCAGCGTCACTCGCTGCTACAACACCGCATCAGCATTAAGATCTGACCTACTGAGGTCTATGCTTCATCGGCACTTCACACCAACAACACACATGTAAACACCTATGAATGTGTATAGATAATAAGATTTGTATATAACACTATAATTAAGATCAAATAAAGTAGTCATCAAGCTGTAGTCGAGTTTGACTTAACGCCTGTACCTACGTATATCCCCTCACTGTGGCCAAGACACCCTTAGCCATCAGTACGATCGATCCTGTGAGTCTGTGGGATCGGCAGTGAGAAATCCACCTCCTGTGTACATTGCACCTAGTACACTTACCTTTAATTCCTACCCCTTCCAGTCTGTTACCTTAGGTCGCTGGTAACAGGCTTCCTATCCACACAACCGTACTCATACGTTGTGTTATGGTTTGTATAGTAGGGCTAGGGCATTAGGGTTGCTAGGGCATTAGGGTTGATAGGGTTAATCAGACAAGTAGGTATTCAGTTATAAGAGCTAGGTTGTAGGCATTAGAGACTTAGGTAATTTAAGTTAAATTGTCTCTAACTAGTTACTCTGTGCGCATACGTAGCAGCAGTTGTAAATTACTAACAACTAGCAGCTACCTGTGCGTACAAGCCTAGTGGTATTACTGTTGACTGGCAAGTCAGAGGTCGCAGGTTTGAACCCAAAGCGCGTACCTCTATATACCTATTTGGCTAATCTCCGTTAAGATTGACCGCTGTGACCGAAATTTGGTCAGGACGGACATTGTTGACCGTACGAAACACAATAGCAACACAATACTGTTATACTCCGGTAGAACAGGCCCGTTCATACCATGGCTAAAGAGTGATAATTATTTTTTTAGATTAACACCTTGGAATGTATCACGTGACATGCTGCAATGTTGCCATATGTAATGTGTTCTAAATAAATATTGGAACACTCGTACCTACTGTGGTACAATGCTTACAGAATTTGTTCAAGGTAAATACGAAGCCAACTGGCTAGGTTAAGTCACGTTATTAGGTATGGTATGGTATGGTTAACCTTATTAAAGTAACAATTTTGGTCAAATTAATTTTAAATAAACAAAAAGCTACTGATTAGGTAATTTTTAATTAGTTCATTATCATCATCCTTTTAGCCTTATTATGCCAAACTTTGTTGTCGAATTCTAATCTAACCAGGTACTGCTGAATATCAGTTATTCTACTGAGCGACTTCCTAACCTACTGACCCCCGCAACCAAAAGGGATACGATATTCTAAAGTGAGATTGTCACCCCTATATCGACTATCAAATCTATTTATGACAACCGGGGACAACTTTCCGAGTCACGGAGCAGGTGATAATATCTACCAAATACCTTCTTCCCGCGGTTTCCAATTTTGTGGTCCTAATTCTTCCAAAGATGACAATGTGATGTTCAAGAAACGTGTCGTACTATGAGTCTGCAATATTAATCTCAGGATGTTCTATGTGAGTCATGTAATCTAATGAGTCATTTTAGTTTGCCACAAGAGGGATTTCTGTTACAAAGATAGGTGGAACTATTGTTATTTGGCTAGTCTTAACAAATAATACAAACGACATTCAGGACTTCAGGATTCGTTGAACGTGTAAGTTTTACTAATTACTGGTTAAGTGCGAAAAGGATTCGGGAACTAATGATTCCGCCTATGTTTACGGCCTACAATAACTTTTATGTTGCGGGTGTCTATCTGTAAATTAGTAACTCACGTCGTTTGCTCCTTTAAAAAAAATAAGAATAGTGTATTGAAACAGAAAAGAAAATTAATTATTAAAAGATCTTTCGCCTAACAATTTGAGAATTTATGATAATGTCATTCATAACTTAGTATCCAATTATTTCAACACTAGCTCTTGTTAGTAAGCTAAACATGTAAAAGCAAGTTTATTATCCGCCCAAAAGATAACTTGAATTTTCTCTGTTAAACAGCCTGGAGCCGAGAAACCTAATTATTTGCTATCCCACGGGCATACTGAGAATGGTAGCTTGGAAAAATACATGCAGGAAAATATTTGTAGTAAGTACTTCTTTTACAAAATAATTTAAATTAGCTTTTCCCATGCTTTTATAGTTCTTCCTCGAAGGATGACTTGTGACTTTTAAGAATGACTGACCATGATACTAAATATATTGATCTGAGTCATGGTCAGTCGGGATTAATTAAATTGAGTAGTAATTAATGTTTAGTGGTATTATAATTATGTGTAGCTATTTTAAAATTTGTAAAAATGTATTTTTGTAATGAAATAGATCACATAGAACTTAGTTATCCTTAAAACTTTATAAGCACCTCTTAAAAAATATCCTGTATATGTACCTATAGCATATGTGAGGCTTGTTTTCAACAGCTAATTCCATTATTATTATAACCAGACATTGTTATCCTTCATTATAAACGATTATTCCGTTGTAATTAATGTAGTTATCTAGTTACAAGGCTCAAAGATAAAAAAAACTCGTATAGCAAAGAATATTAACTATTACTCGTAGGTACTACGTACGTAGGGTATTTAACTACAGAATCATTTAGAATTATAAAAAAAAAACAAATTATGTGGTGATAATGAATTCCGTCATCATTCAGTTGATCAGTTCCGTCATCTGTATTAAATCACTAATTTCTGCCCGTTACTTCAACCGATCCTCGAACGATCTTTCGTTTTTCCTTGGTACTATCGTGGATAAAGCTGGTGCACCACGTTAGAATCGCTTGCACCCGGCGTCCGAACGTAGCGCTAGACACGTCCCAACGCACGTAACATCGTTCATCGCAAAGTGGTGCACCGTACGTGTCCGCGATAGTATCTATCGATTATTTTCCCAAAAAAAAAAAAACTAAAGTGGTTTGCTCCGGAAATGCGTACTTAAAGAAAATAAAAACATAAAATATTGTGATACTTTTTTGTTACGTAATAAATTGATACTTTACAATGTTTCCACTGCGAGTTACATGCCATATAACACCCATGACTCATCAGAACGTGAGACAGAACCATATTGCATGGTTGGCTCTTCACGACGGACGCGTCGACGTCAGCAAAACACGAGTGTCCTTACAAACACACTTCTAATTATCATTTCTTAGAAAAAGCTGTAGCTTAGATGATGAAATCTAAATATCCAATCCAAATGTACCGTCAGCAAAGGAGTTAAGTGGTGCGCTAGTTAAGGATGAAGTTATTTTGTAGAAGTTTGCATGTGGTTGTGTCAAATTGTTTAGTTTTGTATAGCGTAAAAAATTATATTGCTATAACGAAAGTTGGGGACTTAAAAATAGTTTCATTTCGCTGAATATTCCATAGAAAAGTAGGATCATCACTACCGAAGAGATATTTTCATAAGGGATTATGTAGGGATTGGCTCAAATCCTACATCAATATTTCATGAGAGACCACCCTAAAATAAATTTGAAATTTATATGAACAGTCTACGAGCTACCTTCAAAGTATTTTATGTAAAATTTGATTTTAGAAAGGGTGTCCTAAGGTGTAATATTAATTTGAATACTTAGATCATTATTTTATTTATAATTTTAAAAGTTCTTGCCAAAAGGTAGGTTACTCTTAAAATTGACAACATAGGGTTATATTACAGAACCCAAATCAAGACTCAAGCATTACTTTGTTCTAGTTTTTGTTTGACTAAACTAGTTTCAAGTAATGCTTGAGTTCTGAGTTATGTTCTGTAATACGACCCTAAGACTGATGGCTTTTAGTTAGTTATACCAGTAATTCTTAACCATAATGACTAGGGACCATCTACATGCTTTTTTTATGGTGCAGCCGTTACAAGGGTTTTGTAGGGGTTATAAAAAAGGTTGCTAAGTGATGTGAGCTGCAACTTCTATCTCTCCCAATCCCCGCGTCCCTTATTCGCCATTTGTTTCGCATACCTAGACTGTAGTGGTTCGCAGACCACTCGCTGGGAACCTCTGTGGTAGACTATTCATAGGACTGTAGGTACTAACTATGAAACTAAAAAACACATTTTATTTTTATGAAAGGCTTGGTCTGAAATAATTACAGAAGTGTTATTTAAGTTCAAAATACAGAAGCCAAAATACACAACGTACTACTTTTAATAAATGCTTCTACCCAAAGCGCAGAGAATCAATAAATTGCTTATCGAAAAACCAAACTTTATACATACTTCTTGCTTTATTAAGCTTAAAATTTAAATTAATTTCGGTTTCAGAGTAAGATGAGATTTAATAGCCGATCTAATTGGTCTCAATTTCAACCGACCTAATAATTTCTTTATTCGATTTTAATATCGCATAATTAACCTACATTTAAAATCAATTCTGTGTGTCATGTTGTGGTGGCTCATTGGTTACTGACCCGCTTTGTAAGCCCGTGGGTGTGAGTGCAAACCTGGCATTTACAGTCTGACTTTATCCATATAATTTCTTATATAATACTAGCGACCCGCCCCGGCTTCGCACGCAATTATGCATGTATTAAACCTTCTTCTTTAATCACTCTATCTATTTAAAAAAACCGCATCAAAATCCGTTGCGTAGTTTTAAAGATTTAAGCATACATAGGGACAGACAGACAGAGAAAGCCACTTTGTTTTATACTATGTAATGATAAGACATCACTGACTAACGGTGAAGGAAATTATCGTAAGGAAACCTGCACTTATGGTATGTAGACGTCAACAGCAGAGTGAGCTATCGTGGTGATAAATGCTCGATCCTTCTCTTTATAAGAAGAGGCATTTTCCCTGCAGCGGGACAGTTCCAAGCGATAAAAATACATCTAAATCCAAACTAATATTTCTACCGATAGTTCAAACGTTGCTTCCGAACAAATGGGTTTGCCCTTCACAAAATAATGTCTTGTGTCCCACACAAAGGGCCTCTTCTAACTTTGGCCTACTTGAATGGTTACAGAGGGTTTAACAATAGAGACACTTAGCGTAATCGCATTTTCGATAAACGCATTTATTTTGATTTAACGGTTCTTATAATATTTCGAGATCGAACTGGTAATAGAATTGAATTTTGTTTACAAAATTACTTAAAACAATAAATTCTGTTTCGCTGAACTGCGTGGGTTTAGTCCCGTTGAATAAATTGACGTCATTACTATGTACTTTCTCCTTCTGTTTGATACGCTTTGTACCAAGAAATCTGAGTTATATATTTAATTACCGACCGCAATGTTTCTTTACGAGTACGTATCCACACTGCTCTACATAAAATCTAATTTCCTCCGTTATGCTTTCGACCCGATAACCTTGATGTGAAACGCATGCATTTTGATCAAAGAAAACATTGCAACTGCATTGTTACTGCATTGTAACTGATAGGCAGCAATATGTGGTCACGACCGTACTCCTATTGCAACCACCTATCGCATGACGGCACAACTACAATAACTAGCTTGACGAGAAGAACAGAATTAAACTTTCATTTCACAAAGTACTTGCCAAACTAATTTGTGCTTTATTGTTTTAAAATAAAGATTTTTAGTGGTAGTTTCAAGTGAAAATGGAAGTAAATTAACGTTGTTAGTCTGTAGCAGTTGAGGGAGCGGTGTCTATGACAGCTTTAAGAGCATCTATTGTATAAAACATAATGGTAGGCTTAGTTTTGACAAGATAAGTGATGTTAGATAGGTCGGAGTCGGAACAGATGTGAAAGGTTTTTAATAAATCGTCTCGCCTTGTTTGATTCTTGTAACAATGACGTAAAATTACAATTGTCAGAACAAATGGTTTGTATTATTTTATAAGTATTACGAATTGTTATTATAAAAGATCAGCAGATTATTACAATTTATTGGACCAATCGGTTGCATGCTCTTTCAAAGCAAAAACGAATAACTCAAATAGGACCGGTAATTACGGAGTATCCGGTGTACAAGCAGCTTATAAGAAAGGTACGCATCGAATTAATAACCTCCTTTTTTGGAAGTCGGTTAATTACTTTAGTGCAGCAACTGGACATAACTGATTTAGAGTTGCTTTGGACAGAGCACAGTTGAAGGAGGCCTTTGACAAGAAGTACTCTGAAAATTCTGCCAGCTCCGAAATTGTATTGCCCAAGGCGCGCGGGTCTACTTATTCGAAATCCGATTAAAATCCGGGAAATCCGCGATTTCCGAAGTAGGTATTACTTAGATACCACAAGAACAATAAAAATCCTTGGTTTTTATCTTTTTTAGGTTTTAAAGTCAACACATATAAATGATGCAACTTCTTCATCGCGGTCACGAATATATTTACGGTTAGGACCAAATTACATTCTGTAGTGTTAAGATTTTTGCGTGAAATTCTGAATTCAAGTCGTTTCGGAACGTGACCGAAGCTACAATAGTGTGATTGTTATTCATTCTTTTCTAATATTTGCGGGGTCATTGAAATAAGTCTGGTATCATAGTTGCCGTTTAAGACGCGTTCCGTAATGTTTCTAAGATGTATAACTTCAGCGACTGACAGACAACGCACATCCTGAATCGGTGAACTAAGATTTCAAATTTAGAGGAAACATTACTTAAGATGAGGTGCATTAAGAAACGATTCTATGCCTCACATTTAATTATAGATATTTGGCTGTTGAAATAAAAAGTCTTTTTTTTTTCATTCTTTCTACATTGTCTTCTACTGTGGGCATGTATAACATACATTACACAAGCAGTTGAACAGACCGTAGAAAAATATTCGATTATATAGTTATAAGTATTAAATGAAGTATATTAATTCTTTTGCCATCCGGTGCGCCCTTCAGGTTTGGTAAGAAAAACCACAGAACTTACCTAAACGTGTCGGTAAATTGATCTTTTAATATTCATAATATATGCAAGTAACATGAGTCTGCAGTGGACTTTACCTATGATAGAATATGACTAACATGTTATTTATATTCAAAGATACGAAGCACGTAACAATGATCGTCATTGCTGAATCATGCGTGCTGTACCGAAATATTCCCGGATGCTGGCCTGAAATCCTGGGAATTCGTTGGATTCCTGGGAGTGTGCTAATTATAAAAGCTATCGCTAAACTTTTGAGCTATGTGGTGGATTTTTCTTTATAAATATCTTTGGTAAAAAAATGCACCAATAAAAACCTGCACTTCTGTTTTTAATTTACCACTGTCAACAGTACCTAACTTGGGCCAAACTTAAGATAAATTGAAAGCAATTAGTTTTCTCAATCAATCGAAAGCGAAACATTGTTCGATACTGCTACAAACATTACCCTCCTTTACGTCAAAGTGGAGTAACAACAAAAGATAGTAAGATAGAGAGTTAGCGTGTTCAGTATCAATTGATATATAGTCGCGTGCAAAGAAATATAAAGTAGTAGCGTACGTGTTATCGACTAGATTGTGAGAAAAGAGACAGGATAGCACCAGTCACTACAAGTGAATTTGTAGAAAAATCACGATAGCACGGACTTAGCAAAGTAAGAAAAGGACTTCCAAGAAAAATAAAATATTTTTACAATAATTTTTGAAGGTGTTTGTCGTTTTTTCAAAGAACAATGGAGCAACGAATCGACATCATTTTTTTAAATAGAGTTAGTTAATGGGCCGGAGAGTTTGAGAAAATAAGTAAAATGGAAACGAAGCCGCAAAATAGATAAATTTAAAAAAAGACACCATAATCCAGCGACTAGGCACGATTTTCGCAATTCATTCAAAATTGTTGTGTAATTATGTGCATAGTGCCTGCAACATATAATACTAGAGCAACCTTTTTAAATGTATTTTTTTACAGTAGCTTACGTCTATAATTCTAATATCGCCTAGGCGCTATATTTTAGCCAATATCACAAAAAAATAAAATGTAATTTTGACACAGCTGGATGCATATTTTTATGTGGTTCAAATATGTCTCATCCGGCCAAAAAAGTAAAGAAATATCAGAATAAGATTATGGACTTAATTCCATTATTCATATTATTATAGCTCTCACAAAATAAAGAATTGAAAACATGCCAATTTGTAGAATTAATCATCCACAAATCTAGTACAAGTATTATGGACGAAGAATTATTCTGAAGGATGTTAGTTGGACAAATGCATAGAATTATGTTAATTCAATGACGATAGTAAATTGTTTTAAGTATGGTAATTTAGAGGAAACTACTCTGTAATAGCAACGTTCACGAACAATTCACTTTATTCAAACTACAGCGGAGTAAAAATGTTGACAGTAAAAGTTCTTCCATTTCAATTGATACAACTAAAATAAATGTATCGATTTGAAATCGAAATTACTGTAGAACACGGGTATTGAGTCGTTGACTCTGTTTGTAGTTCCGGTCCACGTAGTACTAGTTCCAGCTTCTATATCCTTGTTGAAATGGAAAGTATAATCTGTTGTGACCTTCAAGCGGAGTTAGATAAGTCTATAAAAAAGTATGGTTTACATTTTAGCCTGTAAAGCCTACATAAGTAAATAGTACACGTCTGGGGAGTAATAAATAGCTATCCATGGCATTGTATACATGTTATAATTAATTCTGGGAAATACAACAATATTCCCAGGTCTAATAATACACAAATGATAAAGACATAATACCTTCACTAGGAACTTTTCTGGTAGTGTGAATAATATAAAATTAAATGACAGATTTGTAATTCAAGTCTAATTACATAATTTCACAACACATAATTCTATATATTTTTTTACTTTTTGAATACTAAATTTCGCTTGACAACATGGACCACATCTTAAAAGAATGTCATTTCAAAATACTTAATTGAAACTTACTGAGGGACTTAATTGAAACAAAATTCTAATAATCTGAAAAAATACACCAATTAATAAGATTAAGTATAAAAATTAATAATAAAGTTTTGGATCAAATTTTAAATATTAAAGGTGAACAAACGATGTCAAGTGTCGTATTGCGGATGGCTGAACGAGCATTTTATGCAAAAAACACCTTTGAAATCTAACTTAAATATGAAGATTCGCAAACGTTTCATTAGCATCATATTTCTGGAGCATTGCTTTATATGGGTGCGAAATGTGGACAATGGATAAGAAACAAGATAAGAAAACACTGGTAGCTTTTAAAATGTGGTGCTGAAGAAGAATGGAGATAATCACAAAAGGATAACCACGAAGAGGAACCTACTAGAAAAAGTGAAAGAGAACAAATAACTGATATCTAATATCAGTAGGAGTAGGAGAGGCAAGATGGTAGGCCACCTTATACGCCACGATACATTAATAAATAATGGGTAAAACCAATGAAAAGAGAGGAAGAAGTAGGCCAAGACAAAGTTATGCATCAAAGAAATAGTGAAGGTTATATAAAAAAATTAAGGAATTTGTTTTTCATAAGGAGAACTAGAAGTAGCTTCATAGACAAGAATGATGATAATCATGATGATTATCATCATACTTAATGCGTCCGACAGTTCGGCAACAGCGCATTCCATTGAGTTGCAAACAATATTTTTTTACAGTTCTTTTTAGTTTTGCTGTTTTTAGTTTTAAAATCCCTAACTTAAAGAAGTCACGTTCGTGCACTTTAAATCACAAGCTTTTATAAAAACCACTCATTAATATCGTTTAAAACAACAAACTTAATTATAATTACTCAAATCCATCATTTGCCGCCCTCTAATTTGGCAAAAGCGAAGTAATTATGGCGCCTTTTTTCCGAGGCTACATTAATTAAAAAGGATGTCAACTGCGGCGCCAAGTTCTTTGCAGAAATGCGGAGTGTATTGCGGTTGCTTACCCTCTGATGTTTGGTCTTGAATAGGCGCATGCTTCAAAGGTATGAAGGTCTAAAGAAGCTTGAATCAGAGGTTTTTTTGTCAAATGCGAATATTTCGTTAAATCCTTCGAGTACCTCTCTGTTTTTTTAGGGTTGCGGTTTAGCTTGCAAGAGATCAGCAGTTAAGTTTTAAATGAAGCATCTTTTTTATTAACTACCTTCTACACGGGATAAAAAGAGCCTATATCCTTCTTCTTTGTCAAATTTGATTACGGACGCGATCGGAGCGTCTAAACGTGATCAGGTAACAAATTAACAGAGTTACCATTTATAATATTAGCAGATATGTTTTTAATGTGTAACAAGTGTTCCGTCACGTCTCTAGAAGATACTTAACTTAGGTGTTCTTAGAGGAATAATTTAGGTGCTATTCGTTCAGGTGCTATTAGCTGAGTGCTTTTCGAGGAAAACCCCAATTTCTCTTCACCATAAAAGAGCTTATAACTATTTCTTAGAGAGATAAAAAAGTAAATTCAATAATCGTGATTTTTTCCTAGTTAGTTCCGATGATATTGACGCGGTTTGCCTGTTTGTTTACACCATAGACTAAATTATAGACTTTCACGCAGAATACGCGCTAGGACGTGGACCTGCGGAAAACAGCCCGCCATACCAATACCAATTATAGACTTCATAACAAAAACTCTAATATAAGGTCTCGTTCATTAGTTCGAAGTTCGGAGGATTTAGCTAACTTTATCCTGTAACATGAACGACCCTGATTTGTCAATTAGGATATTTATAAACCTTGACTAAGTGAGACTAGTGTTTGGCTTAGAATAGCGACTATAGGTAGATAAGCCTACCTTATAAGGTCGGATAAAAATAAACTTTTCGGAACCTGTTTGACAACTAGACAATCTTGGGTGGTTTTTTGTTTTAATTTGGCCTAGATATTTCGAGGTTTTATTTATTGGTGTTCGGGTCTCCTTAAATGGAGATTTAAGTAGGTGTTGATACTCTGTTGTTTGATTAGATTTAAAAGGGTCTTGATCAAAATTTATACCTAATAGGATAGTCCAAATTGTAAAGCTATTTCCACTAATATTATCTAAACCAAACATCTTATCTTATCAAGGCTTATTAGTCAAGAAGCCTTTGCTAATAGAAGAAAGTTTATGATTGACAAACAGATGAACGAACTATATGGGGAACTCTTAAAGTCTTCATGTCCGTCTGTCCCTCGTTTTTGGCATTTGGTTCCTGATCCCTAATAAGTGATTTTACAATACAAATACAAATACTCGTATAATACGTAGTGTATCTGTAAAGTAGCTATGGTACCTATCTGTACTAGTAATAATGTATCATCTTCAAAGTTAATAGAGGCAATATTTCTGCGCCGCCAACCATTAATTTGATATATTAGCTGGTAAACTAACACTATTTGTGAGTAATATTTGCTTTTTAGATTTATATATGTACATATATTTCGTTACTCACTTGTTTACATCAAGATATTGATACTAATGCAAACAAAGTGTTCTCGAAATCTGTGTGCCGAGTCTTTCCGCACTGTTTGTCATCAAACAAAACACTGTTATACAGCTATTTATTTTAGTCAAGCAGGTGTAATAAATACCTTAAATAACATAGCGTCACGAATGTATTCCTCAAACATTTAGGCAGCGGTGTATAGTTAATGTGTGACCATACTTACCGTTATAAATGCAACCGTCCCTTTTTAAAATTTTACATCGCGATGTCCCAGAAGCAATTGTCCATAGTATAAGTAATCATTGTCAGAAAAAATTGAGGAATTAAAAAGAGATAGAATACGACTCCCACGGTACGAAAAGTCTTGTTGTTTCATGTTCAAATGCAAGACTTTCCGTACTGTGGCTGCGCTCTTATCAACTGAGCTGTTGTGTCAATACTTACATCAATCAAATTTCCAGTTTCCTTTCTACATTGTCTTGAGGACACAGCTTGGTAATTGTTAGCAATTTTTACAAATCACATTACTCACTGCTACATATTGCAGCATATTTGCTACATATTTTAAATTTATCTCAAAAGTTCATAACAGTAAAAAGCAATTTAAATTCAAATTATTACAAAGTTTATAAGTTAATAACCACTGCTAGACCGATATCAGCAGAACAAACGACACGGATGAATCAGCTGAGCTAATATTTTACGCTCAACAAAACGTGCGGTAGCACGTTGATGTTAATTTGCAATGCTAAACGGGTCTAGGAGTATCGATAAGACATTATACAACGATAACTCGATTGATGCATCGTAGACCTGTAGAGGCGAGTTCTTAAGCTTTTAATTTTTAAACTAGCAAGTTTAGCGTTTGGCTCTTTATGATAAGACAAGGGGTAAAACATATAGGTAGGACGCGACTGATAAAATCTGCACTAAGTCAAATAAATATCCGAGAGGTCGTATTTTCGTCGAACAACCGTGATCTAAAGGTCACGTCTGCGACTTATTGCTGACACCACATGTCTGCGATTCGGCAGACATCGACAAACATCTTGAACATAAAGCAGAGTAGTAAGAGTAGTTCGCGCAGGTTTACGACTGAACAATCTATCGCGTGCACCTGCGCGGTAGAAATTTACTCCCTCCCCTTCCAAAGGAAGCACAAACAAGGTCAGTTGTCAAGAAATTTGCCGAAATCTGTACTTTAAGTTATTGTCACGAATTTGTGACTGTCATAGATATTCGACAGATAGTAGATGGGCATTTATTTGGATTTTTCAGTCAAAAGTGATGAATGCTCTTCTTAACTTTGAGTAAACGGTAAGGACAAGGTATGTTTCGATCTTAAATCATAAAACATTTATTACATTGCGACCAGATCCGCCAGTCTTGATTTTACGAGTAAACATTGCCTTGATATAAATTCTGATACGAACGAAAAGAAAAAACGTTTTACATGGAAAACAACATCAAATAACATAGCTGATACTCGTATGTGTTATACAGACGGAATGCTCATACACTTCTTCAAACCATCGAACCCTACGATTGACCGCGCGATCAATGCAATGCAAAGGTCACAGGGGACAGTAGAAACGAGCAATTTTATAGCCAAACGAAAGCGAACAGATTCTATAGACGATCGTGTTGGAGTCCTGTATAACGAGATTCCCCAGAGAACGATTCAAACGAATATTTCACTGGGAGCTTCTCAAAAGGTGCACAGGAATGTGTCTCTTTATGTGTTTTAAATTGGTACTTTGTTAGGAATGTATTCGTTTGAAGCCAAATTCAGTAAAAGGGCAATCAAATTGCACATCGAATGCTTGAATTCGTAAAATTCTATACACGGTGACTTGCCGCAATTTGAGACATCTTTCAGACAGAGAGACAGTCTTTCTTCTGTTCGTATGGTTGATATTCGCCAACATTCGCTTTAGGTACGAACTACAGTACCTCAAACTTAAGGGTCCACCTTAACTTTAAGTAGTAATTCGTGTCGTATAAATCCAAAACGGTCTTTAATCTTGACGAAATTCTCAAAATGGCCGAGCATGCAACTATGAGAACTCTAGATTTAATAGATAAATACGCTTTGACGGCCATAGTTAAAACTTTTGGGTATGATACGCATTAATTAGAGAGCTTAATAGTATAGTCGCATACTATACTATATAAAAGGTCATAGGGGCTTGTAATTTGAAGGCCTAGACGACCTGGAGGTCGATAAAGCTGGATAAATTGAAATGTTAAGAATTGCACACACGTTTAAATGTTGATGCGTTTAATCGGGATATTTGCATCTGCAATATTAAAATATCCAATTGGATTAAGCCAGCTGTATATACACATAATTATACCATCTTTGAATAGAAGATTTTACATCAGCAATTGAGAAGAATTCTAAGTCCTAGTATGACTTTGCAAACTATGTGAATGTGAATACCTACTTACTGACAGTTTTATTAAGATGTTATTGTAACCAAGGTACTGTTTTATAAGTATAGATTACACTGACATGCAAGCAATTATATTATAGGACATAGATTTATGCTTGGATAGGTACAATTTGATAGATTTTTCTTTAAATTTTGAATAAAACTAATAACTAATTCGACCTACGCCTCTATTTGATTGAATGACCACATTTGATGACGAATCTGCGTCGCCATCGTGCATATCTTGACATTGTAATATTGCATCACATTGACCCAAACTGGTTTCTCAACATTGTGTCATAGTTTTAGAAGATAAAATGCCGATATTGTCTTGTTTGACAGTGTATGTTTATTACAGTTTTTTTTTCTATATTTTTTAATGCCATTTGCTTATTTGAATATTTGTGTATTACATTTAATTGCAAAGGTAAAAGAAAAGAGTTCTTTTAGGAGCACACTTTGTCGTGGGAATGACTAATTAGATACTAATTTTAGTCATTTTGTTGTTATCTAATGTTTTAGTTTCGATGTTGTTGATATCATTATAAGTTTTGTGCCCTTCCTTTTTTTAATAATGTTGTAAAAAAATCTAGTAGGTACTTTTTGATTTATAGGTACTAAAACATAATTCTTCTGTACTTGTGTACGTATGTCACTGAACTCCTCTTAAACAGCTAGACCAATTTTGATGTCGTTCTATGTGTGTTTGAGTGGCGCTGCGATTGGGTTGCAAGCCAATTTTCAGGCAGGACAATGCCGGATACGCTAGTAGATTAAATATAAAACTGTATTCTGACCCTGTCGTTTACATATATCCTTATTACATCTGTATTAACGTTAAAAAAAACAATATCGAATAGGTAATTGTTGTAAAATATGTGTAAAGACAATATTTTGAAAATAACAGGAACAAGCGTAAACCGGTGACATTTTGACGTATAAACACGTGTTAAAACACCTATCAACAAATTAAATACCAATGACTAACGCGGCACCTAATTTTCGTTTATCGCGATGACACATAAAAAACTTTAACTTATAGATAACAAGTACAAGGCGACAACTTTTACTGGCCCAGGTAACAATCGTTGACATTGAGAACAGGCATTATCGGAGGAAAACATAAGTCTCACCCTTGAATTTTAAGGCAGTTCGGTATTATTCAACGAAACAATTGTGTGTGCGTCGTTTAAAAATCGTGTTATCTAATTAATGTCAGTGGTAACCTTAATTTTAAGAATTATGTAAGTTAAATAAGGTTTTTTAAAACAACTTTTTAAATCAAGCTACCAATTTTTAACTTTAATTTAATTTTTATTAAATTAAACGTAGGTGAATGCAAAATATCATGACTGTGCTGCTAACCGTTGAGGAGCGCCTTCGTGAGGAGACAATCTTGGCTTCACCATTAGGTTATTTCTATTATTTCGCAAAATGTCATCTTAATCTGTACCTAGAGGAAAAACATATAAATTAATAATCACTTGTTCCGTGCCTCGTAGAACACGTAAGTTCTTGGTCCTGCGCTTGATTTATTTCGCGTTGTGTCGATTATCGTCCCATTGGACTATAAGTGTAAATAAAAAGAGATTGCACATGTGTTTGCGCAGACAATATCTCCTGCGTAGTTGGCTTATCTCCGGCGTAATCCGTATTACTTGTCGATCACGCAGACAGGTAACAGTTAAATGTGTCGTTTTTATAAAAAGCCAGACTGAGTAATTAAGACTAGTACCTAATATAAACTGTAGCTGTAGATATCATCAATTCACATTTAAAAATAACGGTTCTCCGACCAAAAAGAGGAAGCCATATTGTGCTCACAACAAAAGATACTTAGTCCACAAAAATAATGCCAGAATGGAGCAGTACTAACAAAGGCTTTTTGCCTTCTACAATACCTAAAAGACTTGTCATTAACAAACCAATTAGAGAACAAAAAGCAGTTTCGTGCAAATGGAGCATCATTTCACATTCTTTTGTACTTTTCAGCTCCAAATAATGTGACCAAATGAGGCGATTTGTACAATTATCGTGTTTGAACGACTTATTCAGTTAACGTTATTAAAGTCATTGACACGCGAAATGTGAATGAGCAGTGCGTTGAACCGAGGGTGCGTAGGAGTCGATGCTGAAACTATCGTGCGTTCGAATTTGCTAGGATACTTACACTGGTACTAAAATATAGGCTGCTTATTAACATAGGCCGCTTTTGTCCCGAAATAATGCGTAGGAAGTAGAAAGGAAAGAACACTGTTTTATTTGGCACAAACAGAAACAGTATTTACCTACTTAAAATGTCATTAAAATTACTAAAAAGTCACCTTTAGAAAAAAAAGATTTACGGTTTTATCTCAAACGTAGATCCTGGCTTTAAAACCGCAACGCTTACGATAAACTCTATTAAGTAGTCTATAACATAATGTACAGCCTATTGTTCCACGCTAGAGCTACGCTTGCAATGTTGATAGAGGCAGTTAATCAATGTAATCTCTAGTTAGCGCTAAAATATGGGGATAAAGATTGGTGAAGCTAACTATAAATTGTGAGATAATATGAAACCTAACCTTTTTAGAAAATAAAATGAAGAGAAAATAGATAAATTTAAGGATCATTTTTTTCTTATTGTGTAGTTGATAAACAACTTTGTGTCAGAGTTTAAACCGCCCGTAGGCCTCTGACTATGTGCTGGTTTCAACACTTAACCTTTATCGTTTTAAGCAGAGATAAAGATAATTAATTTCTAAAACGCGCCCATGAATAAAAAAAGTCAGTAGTTCTTGCCTGGGTTCGAACCTGCAACCTTTGAACAAAAAGAAGAAATAAATAATTTATTTTCACACAGAAAATTTCACACGTAAAAAACTAAACATAAAGTAAAAACAAAAGCTAATCTAAGACCAACTTTGACTTGATACACCAACAGTCATACATACCACTAGGGTACACAGCATTCAGAATGTCATCAGAATACTACTCGTAGGATCTAAGTACAAAATAATATAATGAATGATGTAGGACTTAGGACTAAACAATTGTTTTTCCTGATTCTGAGAATTACGCAACAGTACATGTTGTGATTGTTAAATGCACTACTAGATGTACCATGCAGTTAAATGACTTACATAGACAGGTACAATTCTCAGCATGCAATTTGTTCGGAACATGTGACGAATTAGCATGAACTTTCTCTGAACTAAATAAACCAAATATCCTCATTTGTGTTCATCATGAAACGTGTAGATTGTATCGATGAATGTAGACCTACGTGCAAATAATGATGATGTCTACTTGACCTAATTTCGGTCACAGCGGCCAATCTCAACGGAGATAAGCCAATTTTGTAGGAGATATTTAGTGCACACGGGTGTGCGTAAACACACCTGTGTTTACGCACACCCGTGTGCGTGCACCTGCACTCCCTCACTCTCATGGTCCGATGGGACGTCAATCCAACACGTCCGGAGAGAGATCAGGCGTAGGACCAACGGCTTTACGTGCTTTCCGAGGCACGGAGCAAGTCCTCTAGTACCAAGTATGCAAACATCGAGACAGAAATATTTTATTCATTAAATTTTTTTTAAGAAGTATTTTCCGATATAGTCATATCAGCTGTATCGAATCAATTCGATGAACGATAAAAATGTGATCACATGTAGCTACCATATACCTATATGAAAACAATCGATAATAGTTTGAATATACGCAATAAATGAGACTATGTTGGTCAGTATTAACTAGAATTTATGCGAAACTATGCAGCTCAAAATTGACTTGCGGTACTGACTTACAATAATATTTATGCTTAACGAAATAAATACGTTATCTTCATCATAAAGGCACAGCTTAAATAAGTATACTACAGTAACAGCAGTTTCGGCCTCTTTTCTTGATAAAATGCAATAATAAATACTACATAATTTACATAAAAGTTGAAAACTTATCAGTCTCTTACATAAAATCTCTATTTTATGAACCTTTAATTTTATCCTTACGTATCTCTGAATCAAGTGCGGACAAACATTTTTGTCAATTGGTTTTTATTTATTTATGCTGAAATCTATTGGCTCGATGATAGTAATTCACGCAGCGAAAAAGTAATAATCCTTCTCTAAGGAAGAAACCTAGTCATTATGACAACGGTCATATCGCTCAGCCATCTGTCTTCGTCTAAAATTACAAAAGATCAATAAAATGATTTTATCGAACAGATTGAATTAACCAATTAAGGTTATTTAGGTCATTGCAGTAAGCACAATACCTTTTCATTACAAAATAATTATCTATTTCAAAATAGAAGGTAAAAAAGAAGAGGAAATCAATCTGATTGATAAATAATAGCTGCATTCACCTGGTAGGTGCCACTGCAGCCAATATCAATTACCTCGACTGTATTGTCATTGTCACTTTCTCAATATTAATAAGGCTTAGCACAAGGAGCTAGGTATAGTTAATCAATTTATCACTTCCGCCAAGTTGCACTACAATCTGCGGTCTCCATTCTTCTAAAGAAATTTAATTACCTGTTAAAAAAAGTTTCATAGAAAAAATATAGTATAAAAACTAAAACCCGACTACTTAAAATCTAAAAACAAGCTTCTTAGATTTTAAATAAAATTCTGTAGTCGGAGGCCACCAAATTACAAAGTATTTACCCTTGAAAGATTATCTAGTACCATTTACCTATAATACATTAAGGCCTCCGACTACAGAATTTTATTTAAAATCTAAGAAGCTTGTTTTTAGATTTTAAGTAGTCGGGTTTTAGTTTTTATACTATATTTTTTTTCAATGATTTTTAGTGGTAAAGAAACCAATAAAATTCATTTTAATCACAATTTTTTAGAATGTGGTAGTTCTTAAATAGGTAGATTTCTTTAACTGTCAACTTCGGTTCAAACCTTTAGTCAATGTCATGTATTTTTTAAATTAAATTTATTTCAAAGCTGTCGTCCGCGACTTCGAGCTATTAAAACATAGCCTCATATATTTCTTAGAAGTATACATGAAAAGTAGTAAGAAGTACAGCTTGGCAAAAAAGAGTCTGGAAAAATTGGGGGCGCCGCTGTCGCACTTTCCACACTACAATTCAAATTACAAGTTATTAAGTGCTTACATATTTCTATGACGAGTTTTTTGTCATTAATTATAATCAAATGAATCATTTTTATGTTATTTTAGTACTCACAAACGTAGTTATTTAAGATTTTTATTTTTAGTTCCAGCTGTCACCGCCTCAGACTCTTTTTTGCCAAGCTGTATAAGTACACATGAAACCTTTTTTGTGGGATATCATCATAGATAGAGTACATTTACCTAAAGTTCGAGGAAGTAAGTAACATGGAGTTGATAATACCTGCTCTAAAATCCCGAAATCATAAACATTACAATTAATTCCCGGGAAATAAGAAATTAATTTTACGTATAATTATTTAATAAGAAATTTGAAAAACAACTGATACGGATGGGATTCGAATCCACGATCTCCGGTGTACCGTGCCGACGCTCTAACCGCTAAGCTACCGTATCCCATCAGAATCAGTCGAAATTTCAAATCTCTTTCTACGCCTTAGGCGTGTGGTAATATCGAACGGAATACATTAATTATCCGACTCAGTGTTCTAAACTTTGCAGTTTTTAGAAGGCACCGATAGATATTACCACACGCCCTAGGCATAGAAAGATATTTGAAATTTCGACTGATTTTGATGGGATACGGTGGCTCAGCGGTTAGAGCGTCGGCACGGTACGTCGGAGATCGTGGGTTCGAATCCCTTCCGTATCAGTTGTTTTTCAAATTTCTTATTAAATAATTTATTATATTTAATAAGCAAACATGTGTTAAAACATGTAGTAAATTCTCCAAAATATTAATTTAACGTTTTAAATACATATGAACTAAATTATTATAATAAAAAGTCTTTATTATGTTTTTAGACATCGGTAACAGATAATGTAATACTTAAGTAGTTCGGTACTAAAACTGTTAAATTAATGAGTTTTATTTTACATACAAAATTAATTCTAATAAAAACTATAGGTCAAAATCCAGTCCATATTAATAAAATCCCGGGATTTAATTGTTATGTTTACGATTCCGGGATTTTTGAGGAGGTATTTTTAACTCTATGTTACTTACTTCCACAAAACCGCAAACCAACGCCATCTAGTTACGAAAAAGAAATCTCAATTTAATTAACATTATTTTAAAATGTAATCATAATTTAATAGGCAGTGATGTGTAGAAACTTTAATTTAATTAGTAAATATTTATTGTTATCACGTTTTCACATTGTATGCAGTGTTATAATCACATATATTTATGATAGTCGTAACGGGTAGTTAGAAGCCTGATATTCTAAGAAGTGGTCCAGAATATATAGATAATATATACATATTCTGAATGTGCTCATCAAGACCTTCCATTTGATATCAAACACGATAAATTTACCTTAACTTTATTTTTTTCGAGCTGACTAATTTATTTTTAAAATCCACCATATTTGATTTTACGAAATTTCATAAATCCTATAACCCGCAGACCATTAAGACGCATCGATAGACACCTTATTTATTGAATTACAACTAATAGTTTAGGAGCAACGAGGGAACAGATGAACAAACTTACATACATACATACATACATACATACATACATACATACATACATACATACATAGACTGCTAAAATCATAACCCTCCTTTTTTTTGTAGTCGGGTAAAAATAGATTTAAAACTCGAACAAACGAACTTCATTAAACTAGGTACCGGCTTAAGTGGTGACTTTAATGAGAACAAACTTCTTTGAAGAACTTTTAACTACTCTCGGTCGCATTTACAATGTGGAAAAAAGTCCTTTGTTGGACGTTAGTCGCCGACCGCCAAAGTTCATTGGAGGGTTTTTATCACTCTAGAACATGACACCTAATAATCTTAAGATATAATAAGTTTTTATAAAACCAACGTTTTTACCCAAACTTTTATACCTATTGGAATATCAAAACTAAACTTTGTATCTGTGCTGTTGACAGTTGAAGAGTAACTTTATGTGGAGCTAATTCTGGATGTCAATTCATGACATTACCATAAAAATGCATTGTCGTCGGAACTGACCTAACATGCAAAATTCCAGATGCTAGTTTGACTCATGTGAGTGCGGGACAATACTGCAGGACATATTATGCCTACAAAATAATATTCTTCAATGAGAACGACAAGTTCAATAAAGCTTTATTTAACATCTATCGCCCCTCATGTTACAAATCGGAAACACTAATCATACTGAACCTCCCATAGTTCACAAAGTACTTACAGTTATCTCAAACCTCATTTGGAGAATACAATAAAAACACTTCACGTACATCTGTATGTATGTCTGTATTGTTGGCAATGACACAGTCTAGATACTAGGGTAACATGACATGAACGATTGTCACCGCTTTTTCTTTAAGAGTAGAAAGGTCGCGGGCGACATGGCGCGTGCAGGGAAATCTTTTCTCAACAATTTAAGGTTTATGACCTCCTAGTATATAAAGGAAAATAACTATAAATGCTTAACCTAAATAAGATAAAAACCACTTTTAAACAACTGCAAGGTATTCATTGGCCTTTTAGGAAAGGATACTTCTTATCTAACTAACGTGCTTATTTTTACCTCGTTTTTTACCCGTGTGTACCTAATGGTGCAGACGTAAGGAAATATAACGGACGTGTAATATACGGACTGCCAACGGAAGGAGCCATATACAGAACGCACTTATTGGGTAATACATTGTTAATATGTTTACAGGATGCTGGTACATGTTACACTTCCAATGAGCGCCGCGCGCCATCCTGATGGGCCATCTTTTAAATTTGCACGAATGGAAACCAATTTTAAAGCATGAGAATTTTTCTGCATTTGTACAAATTGCAATAATGAATTTGTATGTTGCTCCTCAAATCTTCATATCCTTTACCAATATTGTAATCTAATCAATATCAGTCAGCGGACTGAATAGCATCGGGGGCTTAGGAAAGGATACCTTTGAGCTGCTGGATACAAAACGCCAACTCCGTAAAACCCAGGCTCTTACAAATAAAGGCGCCTTTCCTTCGACCTTTCCTTTTTCCTTCGACCGTGTATTAAAGGTAAAGTTTGGCTTCGCCTGTCACATCCGGTCACATGATAGGGAATAAACTATAAGGTCGCTGTCGACAGATACGTCGACGAGGACATAATTTAAAATGGCTTGGTAAATAATGTAAAATAAATCTTAATCAATCAATTCAGCCCGGCCTATATTAACTGTCCACATGAAACCGACGAGAAACTAAACAATGCAACGCCTTTGAAATTCTAGCTTTGTAATCTAAATTAGTTTCTTACGCCAGCGGCAGCGTCTAGAGACCACAATACGAATGGTCTAAGAAACTTGGACAATTGGCTGTACTGCGCCAAATCCATATTTTATTTACTTACACAAATCCTAATGAACTTATTACGCTAACGCCAGAAATCTGCCCCGGTACAGTATTGTTCTCTAACAAACTTGAAAAGTTCGATGGCAGTACTGAGCCAAATATGTACTTGCCCCACTAATGTGTACAAACTGTCTATCTGATGAGAAGAATTTCATATTTAGAACGAGAATAATATTAAGTAAAAGGGATAGTGCAAAAAAAAGAAAATTTGTTAAAAAAAAGTGTGCAAAGGCATTTATAACTAATAAGATTGGGCCGAATTCGAAGCTATCACTGACCGTACCAATCACAACATTATGAATACTGTTATTTCACAGGGTGGTATGAGCCGGCCCATTAATGCTAAAAACAGCAAGCTTAACAATTTAAATATATCACCAATATCAGCTACAGTTAAGAAAATTGCATGTTTAATAACAAATTCTAAACGTGCGTTGCCCGCTGACATCTAGTTACGTGATCTGTCACGTTTTACTTAAACAATAGATAAACATCCATTATTGAAAGCTATGCTAATAAACAATACTATTATAATATACCTACATTTTTAATGCTTTTACTTTATCTGTGGTATTTACATTATTGTAAAGAAAAAAATACCAACGTGGTGGTGAGAAACCGCATACCAACGCGCGCAGTGTTATCTGATTGATTAAGGAATTTGCAACTTTTTTAAAGAAAAAATAAGATTGGGATTTGTTCTGGAGTAAACCTCCTGGTCTCCAATGAATAACCTTACCAAACGAATAGTCTACTTAAGATAATGTTGCCAGTTACAAAGTGCATCTGCACTCGGCGCGACTGTATAACGTACATTGGTAACTTCGCCCGCATAATTTCAGGATAAAAAGTAGCCTAAGTTTTGCTCCGAGAGATAAATTACTTATGTGCCAAGTTAAATACTTAAACTTTCACATAAATATTAGCAGACATGAAATAGAGAAGAATGAACAATATTATGATTTTCAGTGTTCATAACCCAATTGATTTTGCCTCAAGGTCGCAAAAAATGTCTAGACAAGATATTTGATACTTAGCGCATATTTTAAGATAGATTTTTTCGATACTGGACGTTCGGTAAACCTTGACAGTCTACGCAGTAGCCTCTCTCGCCTTGATACTTGTACAATCCTCAAACTTCTAGTAGTAATAGAAGTAGGTAGTCTGGCAGTAATAGTACGGATAAATAAAATCCTTAAAAGTAATGATACTCAACAAGAAGAAATGATTTTTAATTTCTAAATGCTTACAAGTACAGCGTATATTTTAAATAACTTCGTATTATTACTGCGCATACTCGAAAAGGAAAACAAAAAAACAAACATAGGTACATTAAACCAAGGCCTTAAATGGTCTGAGAATATTACAACAAAAGCTTAATTCTTTAAGTAATGTTGGAGTTAAAAAATATACAAAGTTTATTTCTTAGAGATCTTCATTCAATAATTGGAACGACCTTTAGTTAAACAATCTGATATCGGTTAAAATGTAAGAGAAAAAGGCTCTTGGTATAAGAATAATCATTGTTCTTGATTTCAATAAGATTGGAATGGTGAAGATTGAAATTGTTTTCTTTTATTGTACGGGCCGAACCTTTATTCTAGCTAGCGGAATTGATGGGCGTATTTGTAGTAAAATCCAGAATTGATAAAAGGAGGAAAGAGGAGTAAGAATAGTATTTTTTTACACAAAAAGATGTTATGGCCATCAGAAAAGTTATCAACAAAATTGGAATCCAAAATCCACCAAATACTGCTCATTTTGTATAAATCTTACGTAAATCTTATTAAACGAAATAATTTTGGAAGAAGCTCCAAATTATAGCACTTATGTTTAGATTCTGATTCTGACGCACGAAAATCTTTAATGTATTTCAGGATCATAAACAAATCCGAATACATGAATCTTCCAAGAAGACATGCAAATATTAATTACATTTCACTCGATAATCTTAAGATAATTAAACGTCAACCGGAGATTATGTAGGTAGCTTTGGACATGGGATGGCGGGTATAGCTTTAGCTCACAAATCCATTAGCATAATCTCTATGGTTGGAACTTATAGTGCGCAGCGATCAAAACCACGATCGATATAATTCTTGCATTTTCTCGTGTACATAATAATTGTTATACAAACTACGCGTTATATCTACAAACATATAGGTCCAGTGGCGTGCAGTTCTTAAAGGCAAAAAGGCACTGCCTACCCTGTCAAAAATGTCTGTGCACGCCCCTGTATAGGTCCAATGATTTATGATGACTACTTCCACAATATATTACAAATTCTTCGCTATAACTTCCTATTTCGAAAGTAATAAACACAGGTAAGAATTCACGTCTCTCACGACAAGTTGACGTGCCCTTTGCAAGGGTTTAACGTGAATGTTAAGTTTTTGTTTTTTCTCTTCCGAAGGGCCTCGGTTTCCGGAACGTCCCTTTGAGAAATGATGAACGAATTCTCTCACGTTTTTATGGGTTATAATTTTATATCTCCAGACGCCTAAAATAGAGGTAGAGAATCTAAGGAATTTAATTTAAAAAACAGCAAGCCATTTTGGCTAGTCCAAGTGAGTGAGTCTCCGCAAACAGAGGTTTTGATATAATATAGACTTAGATTGAATCATTGTGGCTGCATGTTACAAGTGGTTCATTTGCCTAAGAAGCGGTCCAAATTTTCGTACTTTGATGTATATTATATTTTCTAGGTTTGATAAGAAAACAATTTTACAACAAAAATATGGAACACAAATTCTACTTAAAATAAAAAAACAACCATTACAATAAAAATTACCTTTAAACTTTTACGGAAAACGCAATTATGTCGACACGCAATTCAGTCAAATCCAATTCACTAATATTGTAATCATTCACACAACACAAAATTCAATCCATAAGAACTATTCTCAAATACCGCGTAGCGATACGAACAACAGCGGCACTGATCACTCGTCCACGCGGTTTGCGCGCCAAACTGCGACTGGCTGGCAGGATGGCAATGGCAGGCAGGCTGTGTAGTTTGTTGGCGTCAGGTTCGCGTCATGCCTTTACTAACGAACCGTGTCTATCTAGCCTACGCTGCAGCTGTAAGCATAATATGCTTCCAATGCTAATTTATCACAGAGAGCAACGCTAACGTGTTCTACTAAATCAGTAATGGAGATAGCTTGTTTATACAAAGTCTAAGAGATTTTTATTATTAACATGAGCGACATTTTAATGAGACTGTCGATTGGTTAACACTTTAATTACTATGAGGAAGTTCCATTTTCACAGGGTCTTAAATTATTGTTTTATCTAGATGACATAATAGTTTCCATAGGACAATGGGGTAAGCCCGCTAATGACTTCTATCTTATGAATCTTTTAACAATAGCGTTTTAATGCTTAGAAGTGGGCACTTGGCACGAATGAATGGTTCCAGCGAAATAATTAGTAAAGATTTCCCATCACAAGAATGTTAGTGAATACGGAATTGAATGTGACAGAATTTGACAAAATAACGAAACGAAATTCGACAATCATTAGAAACTCGAAGTAGAAATATAATATCACATTGCGTGGTATCTGTCAGAAGCGTATCGAGTTCGAACACTAGAGTAAAAGTGTTTTGGCGCTAACACTATGCGGTGTCCCTGACCTGGTTGTACAGCCTTCGGTATTTTATGCCCGCCTAGTACTTCACAATGCGGGCTGAACCTGAATGATATTATGAATAACTCATGACCTATGGGGAAAGTTATTCTTTTGACGACGTAGCTTTTTAATAATTATTCTACATTTTTTCCTCTTATGATCCCAGCTGTAGATTTTAAATCTACTACGTAATATGACAGGTGTTTGTTTTTTTTTCAATATCCTTTCCTATTATAAGATCATTATGACGCGGACGTCTTGGTGAAATGGTTTTAGTTGAACGCAATGTTTATGAAACGATTACGCGAATGACGTCATTCATCAACTGATCGTTAATCCATTCGCCTAATCTCGCGTTCCTATAAAGCCGATAAAATGTAAACATTAGAGATTAGTCGATCACTATATGGAAAGGAAACATAGTGTTTCCTGGTGTCCATTTATAGATCCTTATTAAAAACGTTTATAATACTAATATTATAAATTTGGATATTTGTGAGTTTGTATGTCCAACCTACTGTTTGTCTTTCAATTACAAACAACTAACAAGCAAGCGTTAGATTTAAATGAAACTACGCGCAAAATGTAGTTTCAGATGTAACGGATGGTCGCGGGCAATCTTATAATAAACCTACAGTAGCTAGCTTCATCTGATTCTTGCACATTATTCTCAACACATACATTAATTATGGGATTATGTATAAAACTGATGGAACATGTCGATGATGGCGGGCAGGTTATCTAGGAATCGGGAATGAAATATCATATGGCAAGAGGAGATAATGTATTTTCTTGCCAATGTATGACTAGCGAATTCTAGTCTCAGTTACAACTCCAGGATCACATGTCTTATCAAGCCTTGCCTTGTTATATACTGCATCGCCTGGCATATAATCAACTTTATGAATTGAAGGTGCATTGGGCTGTATTTGATAGTATTGTAATACTCTCCTTTTGTTAGATGTTGGAGAGAATTTAAAACAATTTAGTTGCTGTTTAAACATCTTTACAGGCGATATGGTAGTGGTATTGTGTGAGATACATGAAAACATTGGCAGTGAGTATCGTCCTCATACTGCTGTTAAAAATGATTTAAAATTATATTGATTTAGCACGGGCTACATAGATTTTCTTACTGCCAGTTGCTATGCAATCAATAATAAGATCAAATGAAAAGATTAACTCGATGATTTTCCCAAGTTTATCCAGGTCCTTAAAATTTTATTGAATCTTGTTGTCCTGCCTTCATTTGTATTTTACCTACATGATATGAGTATTCCATAGTCACGTTAAATGGTTTTCCTTTAAGGTAAATTGCATTTTGAAGCGGTTAGCTTTGTTTATGGTATGCCGCCACGATCCATTTCTTGCAATTTACTCATGCAAAATTAAACAATAAATTCCAAGTAAGTTGACAATTTCAGTGGAATAATTAAAGACGTACCTACTTCTATAGTTGATTAGAATGTTATGAATACAAAATATCAGAGTGATCTTTCAATCTTAGAGACAAAAGAGACCACTTGTTATTCGAGTAAAGTATGATTAGATAGTACGATTGGTACCTATGATATTCATACACTACTATCAATTTTAAAAAAGGCAGTCAAAGAAAATCTTCAACAAATTGTATCAACGAACAAAGTTGAAATGATCCTTTCAGCTAAGTTAATCAAAAACTCCAGTTTGAAGGAGTCTAATTTTTGAATTCCTAAAAGAAAACGATTTTTAAGTGACTCCCTTTGTAAGAAATATTTACCAAAATACACTTTTTACTAAATAAAAGTCTACTTTTTCTTCTTTATCGTATGGTTGATGAACAACCTGGTGTCAGAGTTAAAACGGCCTGCAGGCGTTTGACATGGCTTTACACGCCGAAAAATCTTTCAGTTATGCTAATTTCCTCATGTTTTTCCTCACCGTTTTAGCAAGGGATATTCAATTTCAAACCGCACATGAATCCGAAAAGTCAGTTGCCTAGACGTGCCTAGGTTTTAAACCGGTCATACAGGTTATCACATTTAGGTACTAAGTATTTCACATTTTACTAAGTAACATTGTTTTTATCATCGTTCCGCGCCAAGTGTTCCTCATAGATCGGTAGCTTCCACTTCAATTAATTAAGCATTCGGCGACGCTCCAACGGGCTCCTGAAACCGTTTGTTTATCGGAGCGGGCGAAAGTTATGCTTGCCTTTTTTATGGTTTCCTAGTACCAGCGGACTGGGTGGAGGGAAATTAACTGTGTTTCCTTACAACATGTACTTCCGAAACTAACATTGGTTTGGATTCCAACTTCTAACAACAATGTGTTGTTTCGAGAATTTACTTAAAGGTTAATTGGCCCATTATATAAAGTCTCTTGTTTACATCATCCGAAGTGGGTAATATGCGCCCACCGAGAGGTTATTGATGGCAAGTAGACAACCTACATAGGTTTGTTCTTTTATTACACTACGACATTCTAGAACACATCTAAACAAACCTCAATTACTAAAATGTGAATCAGATTAACATTTAAAAATTAAATATTCTCCTGACCGAATTTCGGTCACAGCGGCCAATCTTAACGGAGACTAGCCAATTACGCAGGACATATTATAGTGCACAAGTGTGTGCGGAAACACAGGTGCACTCTCTATTCCCTCACTCTCATTGTCCGATAGGACGGCCTTCCGACACCATCACACGATTAACATTTAGCCATCATCTAAAACTAGTATCGTCTGCGATGCATGAAATTGAAGCACGTGAGTTGATCAAACGTTTTGCATGTGTGAATATTTTGTCGGGCCAGCGAAAACTTCCAGTTATTTCGCCTCTGTATAAAAATTCTGATATACATATACTAAATTTAACTTGTGCGGGCATGGAAAAAAATATGTTGTGTGGGTGAGCATAACTGGGGTGAAATCGTTTTAAATCGAATCGTGTTAAAAAGTAAATGGGAAGGTGGATTGCCATGTAGATTTTACGCCGTAGCTGTCGGCAATTTAATTACAGATCAGATAAAACCTGAATAAAATACAAATGATTCGGGGGTAATCGTGCCATTGTAAACCCTACCGATATGAAAGATGTTGGGCGCCAATTAGCAAGTGTTACAACTGTTTAATTGGCGCCACACTTTCTTCATGCAAAGCTGTTTGAATACAGCTTATATTTCACTTGTTAAAAATTGTGTATAGCCTCTGATCCTTTCTAGGTGGTAAAATATGATAGTTGATATTAATGCCAATTGTATTAACCTCGCTAAATTATTCAGTCAGTCCTGGCTAACAACCCTGACACAGTTAATAGGTACTGCGACACTGCACAGGAAACGACCCACTTCTGACTATCATACAAGTAATAACAATTCTTTTTACATGTTTTTGAGGAAATTAGCAGTAAATTCATACATAATGTATTGGAATAACATTAAATGTGCATGTGAAATGTAGCAGTGAACTGCGTAAGGGAAGTGATTATCGTGAAGTGGTGGAGTTATGTGGGTATTATCATTATGGCGCAATTTAGATTGCGCTTGCGTCGCGATGTGCTTGGGTCCGATTTATAGGGCAAATCGTTATTGTTTTGCATATCGAAATTCTTGGTTTTACAAAGTTGGAACTAATACAGGTACCTAAAGGTAACTAAACTGTTTAGGTAGCTGAGATAACACGTAGAAAAATGTATTTATATCGCGCATAACTGCCTAAGATAAGTACTTATCGACTTATCCAGACGTCAGAATAGCGGACGAGTAATTTGCTTTATAATTCGGGACTTGCAAAGGTTTTTTTAAAGCAAATAGTACCAAAATACTAGTTCACGATGCGTAATATAAAACCAAACCGCCCACGCTATCTTAACGCTCACGATAATTGCATTATTTTAATAAGTTAGTTCGTTAATTAATTCATAATGAACCAGTAGATAACTCAATTTGTGTATTTTGACTAAAATTACAAACAAAATGTCTACCTAACACCAATAAAAACAAATGACGATGTAATGTTTTAATCACGTTTTAAACTAAAGAAAGAATTAAACAAGAAACAAAAAATATGTCCATGTTATGTAGGTACAACGCCAATGTAAAAGCATTAAATCGATTATACGGTTTAAACGCGATTGATATCGATCAGAATCATCGAATACAGATTATCTACAATCACGTATTTCACAGATCGAAGTACATACGGACGCATACTAGAGCTGGGTCAATGGATTTGTCGATGGTAATAGAATCAATAAAATACAATCACATTTATTTGCTTGACTGCCTTGCTTGTTTGGACTCTAGTTCGATTAATGTTTACATGGGTCTTATTGCCGTATATAGCCGAATCAATTGTCCATTCTTGGAATGGGCAGTTTGAGCTTTGACAACACCGTGGGGGATTCTGAACTTACGATTCGATAGTTACTTTTAGGCCCGTTTATTGTTATGACTATTTGTTCACTTTACTTCAGGATAAAAGTAGCATAATATCTTGAATTCGTGTCATAAACCTATGTACCCACGTGCCAAGTTTTATTCAAATCCGTTTTATTCACGTGTATACCTGATTGAAAATTAACATACAAACTTACACACATTAGAAATAGAATTATGACAGATGTCAAATACAAATTCAATTGCCTGCAGCTTAAAAAATAACTTTAGAAAATTGGACGTTGTTCTTTGATGATGGAAAGTGGCGCCAAAGCGTTTGAGAAAACTTATTAGAACATCAATCATTGTTCGAAAGCACGATAAAATGGCTACGCAAATTCATGGTTTGTCCGTCAACACTGTGGCTATATCAACGTATCGAAATAGCTTAGGTTTAGTCGATAAAATGTCGATCAGTCTGGCTGTGTTCCAAGAACGCTATAGATAATCCAATGGTATTAACCGCGTCCTAACAATCACTTATTTGTTGTTTATTTGTTAGATAGTAGTAAAATAAATAAATAAATTAGCCTGAAACTGTCCCAATATAGGGCAAAGGCCTCTTCTCATACAGAGAAGGATTGAGCATTAATCACCACTCTAGCTCACTGCGGGTTGGCGATTTCAGACTGTTAAAGTCCAGGTTTCCTTACGATGTTTTACTTCACCGTTAGTCAGTGGTGTCTTAGATTAACTAAGAAAGTACATATGACATTGAAAAAGTCACATTGGTACATGCCAGGTTCGAACCCACAACCATGCGCTTGCAAAGCGGGTCCGTAACCAATGCGCCACCACGACATCATCATTTATTAGATAGTAGTAGTTGTTATTAATAACATAAATAATCTTTACTGTCATTTGGGCAAGTTTTAGCAAAAGACATTGAGACCATTTTAATATTTGGTTCGAAAATGCTTTGCCACGATATAAACTTATGCAAATAATAATTATTAGATTATTCGGATCGGTCTCTGAAGTTGGAGGCCTAAATTCAGCTCTCATCGTCTAGTTTGCGTTGGTCAAAAACGCGTCACTGACTGACTGACGTCAGCGTGGCGTGGTCAGCATCAGCAAACAATGAATATACATACGCTTGACCGACAAGGAGTTAAGCAGAAGTAGTCCTCTATGCAAACATTTCCACGAGACTGAAAATCCGTTATATTTAATTTTTAGAACGTCCTTAATTATTTCATAAACAGCGAAAATTATAAAAGAAAAATCCTTTTCACTTTCTACAAAAGCATGAAAATGAATTTCATGAACAGATAATTAATTTTAATAGCTAGGAGGAACCTCTTTTCATGCGCCAACGCTTTGAATTCTAACGTTCTAAAAGCAAACATAATAGATGCTATCGATGGTACGACTACTGACATCGATAATTACGTGTTTAGCTCTAATGAACAACTCGGTAATGTTAGCTCATTTGTCGGATCTTATGTATGTTGCGCGTATGCGAGTAAGAAATCGAGTAAAAAATCTATCGATAAGCAATCGATTAAGGCACTAGGTTACTAAACATTCATTGTCTTGTTTGTAATTCAACTTCTTGTGGAGTTAGTTTCATAGAAAAGTTCCCATGTGCAACATAAGTACGGTGTTTTAATGTTTATATCCTCAAGATATTGCACATAATTTTGGAAGGCCAAAGAATAAGAAGGGTTTTTGAGAAATACTAGAAAGGCGTATTAGTCTTTTTCACTTTTGTGCAATGTTGCCTAATTTAAAAATCTTTAAAATATCCTAATATTAATTTCTAATTAAAAAATTTATTCTTCTTCTAGCTATAGCTAGCTAGAAGAAGAATAAAGGCTATCTAGAAAACCAAAATAATAAATGTAAACAATCTTGATACGTCTTTTATTACTATCATGTCAATTCACAAATAAAATGTAGGATTCATTGTTGTATGGAAATTAAACGTAGTAATTTAATTTATAATCACATCAAATTAATTTTTCAAGGAAAAATATTTAAAAAAGACATGTCAAGATTGTTATTGTACATTTATTATTTTCGTATTCTGGACAGGTTATAGCTTCTAGGTAATCCAATAATTAATCGAAATTATACTACAGATACAGATAACCAACAAAATTAATAGATATAGTATTAAATGATCTGCTAAATAAGTTACTAGCACTTATTTACACAGCAGTGACACGGACTGTTAACCCTAAATTTCCCTGTAGTACAGCGCGAGCGCACAAAACAACCAGCGGCAACCGGGTAAACGCGTCGGAAATAAAACTGACATAAAAGTGAAAGAGCCGCGTTAGTTGTAGTACGAAGTACGAAACAATCAGAGCACAGTTAGTAAACGTTATTAAACGTGTGCGGTTTCCGTAAAACACGCAAGTTGTTGCAGAAGTTTTATTTGATAGCAGTTATCAGCTATTTTTAAAATGATAATGGCTACCGTCTACCGATTGCACTATACTATGTAAATTTTATCTCACTTTATCTCTTTCTTTTAAACATAATTTTAAAAAGAGAGAATATAGACTGTCACATTAGTGACGCGCTTTTAAGTGATGTATCATAACCCTCCTTTTTTTGTAGTCGGATAAAAATTAGACAAGATTTTACCTTACGTTTGCAATGAAAATTAATTCGGTTTTTTAGGTTAATGGTAACAGACACAAACGTGGGTCGTCAGTAAAAATGAACGAAAAACGAATAGGTATAATGAATGGGAATACCTACTAAGGGCTTATTTAACAGGTTACTGGTATGTTCATGATACTAACAGAAAAATTCATACAAATTCTGTTTTATTTTTGAATTTGCTTAGTAAGTTAAAAGAGCCTACCCGCAGCCTGTAAAACTAGGCCTAAGTCTTGTAACCTAACCCCGTGTCAACTTGGGACGGTGGTAGCATTAGCAAAAACAAAATACCTATTAAAGTACATTACTAGTGTGCCATCATATAAATGTTTAAACGTCTGCGCGTGCGCTACGAGGAAAAAGGGCAAATCGTAGGCGTCAACACCTACGCTAGTATAGGTCCAAACCGTCATCACATTTAGCACAATCATTCTAATTACCACATCTTAGTGGATAAATACTAATAAGTCGATATATGTAAACAATATCTACGTAATCCTCTGCTAATAATTATAATATTTATATATATATAATATATTATAGTTATAGTTTAAACCGCCCGAAGGCCTCTGAAATGACCTTACACACCATTGTAAAATCTCAAAGGTGTGCTGGTTTCATCACGATGTTTTCCCTCATCGTTTTAGCAACTGATAATAATTAATTTATGAGCACAGTATAACTTACGAAAAGTCAAAGGCACACCTGGGGATCTAACTCCAGACCTATGACAAGACTATTGCGATATAAGCCAAAAAAAAAACATAAATTCTCCTTCTAAACAAGACATCAATTACCGTCACCAGTGACCTGTGTCGGCACACCTCTGCTTAACCCCCTTCGGCAAGCACAAGCGGAACGTTAGTAGTCATGTATGTCATAAAACCGGTACCTATCGTGTCAACTTCTATCTGTAACAGGTACCGATTGTATTACATTACTGAAACATAATGAAAATATGTTACAATACCTATATCGATATGTTAACCGTGTAATGTATTGGTAAAGTTAGGTTATTAGAAGCGGTAATATTGACTTGGTTATTTTTTTATACAAGTAAGGTGTTAAACAAGTATACGTAGATATAATAAAACCTGCGTGATGGTAAGCCGTAACCTATAGACCGGTTCGCGGTTGCAACACCAGGCGTATTAGTATTATTTGCACGATGCCGACTCTATGCGGGATTGTAGTAGGATTGGCCGTCCGCCGCTGGTGCTTTAATTAACCGTCCAAAACAAAACAAGTACGAATATTGTATTCTCACGATTCCCGAGGAGTAGACACTAAGACGTATCTGCTGATACTTAGTATCTGCTCCATGGTTATTTCACGCCATGGTTATTTCGTGAAATGGTGATTCTATCCCGGTCTAGCTGGACATCCTTGCTATTGGATCTAACATAACTAATACATTGAAAATCGGAACAGCTCATGATTAGTTATACTGATTTACAATAGGCGCAAACTTTTTCGGCCGGACTAAAATTAGGCTCTCCGATTGTTCACACAATAGGTATTCGCGTATTCGCATCTCTTTCCTCTGCTTACCATTTAGTGGGATAAAATGTTCCTGACTATAATAACTTCAGCCTGGACGAGTAAGCTTGTGCTTATAACTGTATTTAATATCCTATCAGTTATCTATCCTAGTATTTCAGTCGCGGCAGGATTAGAACATATTCTGAATTATAATTACCTATTTAATAAGAAATTTGGAAAAACAACTGATACGGGTGGGACTCGAACCCACGATCTTCGGCATACCGTGCCTACACTCTGATCGCTAAGCCACCCATCATAATCAGTTGAAATTTCAAACCTCTTTCTACGCCTAGAGCGTGTGGTAATATCTATCGAAATACATTACGTATCCGACTCAGTGCTCCATACTTTGCAGTTTTAAAAGGCATCGGTGACAGAATCCTATTCAAGGATTGGATTTCAGTCAGGCAGGTTTAGTACATATTCTGAATTAACAAGAAGGTTAGTTTGCAATAACTGTGGCCAATTAGAACTGTCTGAAATAAACTGAAACTCGTCTAAAACTCGTGTTTGCTTATGCAATAAACGTAGTGTATCGAATCGCATGTATTTTTTTATGCTAGTTGGCCCACCGTATACATTACCGCTTTACATAATATTTGGCGAATTCAATACCGTTAGTAATAACTGTCATATTTTAATTATTTCGATAGGTTAGCATTGGGTAAGAATGGCCTATGAATTGACATGATTTTAGTCATAGAAATATTCAATATCTTTGATTTTAGTCATGGGGAAAGTTGTTCAAGGTCCGTCGGTAGTTCAATGGTTTTACAATGGTAGTTTTATAAACGAGAATTACGCTTACAATGGGATTGTACTTTAAGCCGGCTACTCACACGCCTGCTGTAGCGGCAATTTAGGCTGATTAGGTGGGGATGACCCTAAATTGTCTCCTAAGTTCATTAAGGAAATTGACCCTGTAAGCCTACAAATATCTCAACTTCTGATAAAATTATTCCATAGTATATTATTTAGATCACCGATATTTGGGAGCCCTGGGAAGTATACTTCAACTACAATAATAATAGTTAAGTAAACCAGATGGGCAAAAGAAATAAGTATAACTAAGCGTAAATAAAGTCAAATTTATACACAAAAACCTTTTTTCTTCTTCACAACCTAAAAATAACCCTAATTCCGCTATATTTTTCAATTAAACCACCCCAGCACCGCCTCAGCAATTTTACTATTCAATTTTGATGTTTCGCACGCAGCTTCAGCGCTCTTTGCTCCAAATTAAATAGCCTGTCTCTAATTTGGGTTAATTGCGAGAATACGAGCCAAGTAAAAGTAAATCACAAGAAGATATGCTATCACTTTCATCATGCGTGCGTATACATTTCTGCTTTTAATGCATAATTAATTGATGTCACCTAAATAAACGATGAAATGGAAAGCGTTGTGAGAATTGGGTCGTCTTTGTAATGTAGTGACGTAATTCTTTTGTAATTCAATGTTACGGGATGGGTGGGACAAAAGGTTTTAAGTGATGGTTGGTTGGATAGAAGGCGCGGCTTTGTTAAAACCAGTAGAGGGTACCATAAAATGTGTCTACACTTCTTTGTGAAGTTTAACTGGTCAATAAATCATGGAGGTCCTTTTTTCAAAAATACTTATTTTGAACGAGAATCTGTTTTAATTACATTGATAGATGCAGTACCTATTAATTACTTTTGTTGATGTCGGATTCAAATCAAATGTAAATATCGTAGAATTTTACTTAGTCTTTAATGTATAGGACCTAGAAAAGAGAGACTATCTAAATAAAAACATTATCTAAACAAAAACATTATCAACAAAAGAAAGAACAAGTAAATTAATTTATAAGAAAGCCTAAACATTTTTTAAACATACAAAGAAATTTAATAAAACAACAAGAAAAGTATAAAAAGTTTTAGTATAAATAGGTACTGTGTTATTATAAATATACTACCTACTATGACTAAGTAAATATACTTTTCTAAGTCATGTGTAACCACAACTAATTTTAATTTATTTAAACGCCAATAACTTAGCTCATCGAGAGGAAACCTACGCGTCTGATACTTCACAACGTTGTGTAAACGCCCAACCCGTATTTGGGCAGCGTGGGTCCAAGTTTAATTTACTGCGCGCGTCCGACTCGTACTTGTCTGGCCTTTTTTTTACCATCCATTGAACGGTCGAACTACTAAGACACAATAGAACACTTACCGCCCGTATCTGATGATTGTTCCACCTGCAACAATAATAGTTTGTGATCACCATTGTAATTACTGATACAATTTTACGTTCTTACAAATTAATTGACAAGAGACAATGGTAGGTTAAAATTATTATAAAGATATCATTTGTGACTTGATGAGATGTCGATTCGATTCTGTTGTACCGTTACAGTTCACGGCCCATCAGTACAATGTAACTTTTGAAATTGCACTTTAACATTTGCATTTTGCATTGGTAATGCTCGGGCTTCACCTAAGTCTTAACACGATAATTAACACTATTGTGTTGATGAAGATTTCTTAGGCAAGCTAGGATTTTAGGCTTTTATGATAAGCCCGCCGCTGTTTCATTGTGAATTCAACAATACCTATGCATATAGTTTAAATGTGTTTTTCGTGCTTGTTGAGGTTTTTAGACATTTTCTTGGAATGATCAAATACTAGCTTACGTCCGCGGCTTATGATGAAAAATTGTGCCGTGTGTGTTACTCGGATGTATAAGCTATATTACTGTAAAGTTTCATCAAAATCCTTTTAAGTAGTAGTTTTTGCGTGAAAGAGTAACAAACATCCATCCATCTTCAAAAATTTTCACACTTATAATAAATAAATTATAATATTAGTAAGACAGGATTGCGTTAACTGGTAGACATAAGAGTTGGTATCTAAGTAATGTAAGTACAATAGCAGTTCAAGTTACGTGTATAGAATAACCCTCACTCACCCTTTACCATAAAAAAATCTCTTTTCACGGAAATCCTACAGAATTTTTAACAACAATTTGTAACAAAACATGGGAAAAGCTTTCGTAAAAAATTCGCCATAAAAATGTATGATTAATTACTATTTATGTAACGTTAAGGGATTTAGCTAAGCCGGGACCCTTTTCAAATTCAATTTGCGGTTAGCGGTCTAAGCTTATCTGAGGAGGGCTTTATAAATTAATGTATGACTCTAGTGGGATCCAAGCTTCCTTTATTATGATTGTAACGATACGATTGGCGTAGCAGTTAGGCGATTCGCCTTCTGAGTTGGTTTTCGCGGGTTCGATTCCCGCAGAGGCAAATATTTGTGTGAACGACATGTATTGGTTCCAATCTGGGTATTTGTGCAAATTTTATGTCTGTAACCACACCCGCCCACGACACAAGAGAAAACCGTAGAGTGGACTTTGTTATTTTTTAAAGAAAAAAAATCTTTGATTAATTAAATCAGTAATCAGTAGTAGTGAGAAATTATGATATCACAATTCACATAGACAATATAATATTACAGTGTTACGACATTTTTTAAATTATGTAAAAGGCTGTTTGAAACAACTAAACTTTCGAACTAAGTAACGTGAATGCCATCAAGCCCTCCTAAACATTTTGACACAAATGCTTCGTACAAAGACAAAATGAGCTAACGA
The DNA here is from genome assembly GCA_936450705.2 of Protodeltote pygarga. Lineage (NCBI taxonomy): Eukaryota > Metazoa > Arthropoda > Insecta > Lepidoptera > Noctuidae > Protodeltote > Protodeltote pygarga. Next base: position 2,490,105 of record OW388249.2, on the reverse strand, counting down.
TATTGCGAAATTATTAGATAATAAATATCAAGTACCAAAGATTGGTGTTGTAGGAGGATCAACATGCTTTCGCCAAGGCGCGACAAAATCACGATTCCACGACGTTTGGATCACGCCTTGAAATGATGGCGTGAATTATTATCTCGAAGTGTCATAAACCTCTTGGGTGAGTTGAATTTAGGTAGAACTTCGGATATGACGCAATCGTTGTAGATAAAGGAACACTATAAATAAAGAAAAATAAAATGGTTGCCTGTAAAGTCGGTTTTACGGGCGAAGATTTTACGTGACAACGTAACGTTACCGAGCGTTACGTGACTCATCGTAACGTTACCGAGCGTTACACTTTTTCATAAGTGACTCCCAGCCGCAACCTAATTTAAGACGTTGTCACGTCAAAACCATAACTTTAGATAATGTAGATGGTAGTGAAAGAGAAAAGATAACTGATGACGAGTATGAAAGACAGAAGAGGCAATGTGGTAGGCAGTTAGGCACCTTTTACGCCACGACAATATCAAGAACATTATAGAACAGGGGTTCCTAACCGATGGTCCTCAGACCTCTAAATGTCCGCGAGAATGTTCTCTGATTATGTACGAGATCAGATTAGGCATGCGGGGACGGAGAGTGGAAGAAAATGCAGAAGAACATGTTCACGGCGTTTAGCAACCTTTTTTAAAACTTGGGGTCTTTGTATCGAACAAAAAAAATGGTTGCCTGTAAAGTCGGTTTTACGGGCGAAGATTTTACGTGACAACGTCATAGTTGAGTGGGAGAGAGACGCAAGGCATTCGGCGGGCCTCTCTCTCGTTCGGTGACTCATCGTAACGTTACCGAGCGTTACACTTTTTCATAAGTGACTCCCAGCCGCAACGTAATTTAAGACGTTGTCACGTCAATAATAATTAATTAAGTAATTAATTTTAAACTAATAATTTACTTAACACTATCAACATTTATCAATAGTATGACATAACCTATAAACTCAGTTTCTCAACTTTTGTGTCAATCTAACAATTAATCAATCAATCATAGTTTACGATAATGAAATATCAGTGTACAATTATTTACCTTTATTGTTGTAGTTGTTGTAAATGACGAATCTAAGCACTCCACATTTTCACTACAGACACAGCTGACGATACTTTAACCACACGTGTGAACTTGTATTATGACGCTTTCTTGTTTTTCCAACGCCAAGAACGTTCGAGAAAGACAAAGACAGAGACACAAGCATGCGCCGATTCAATGCGCCTAATTCTCTAGTGCTGCGCGCGCGGCAGACCGATCATAGTTGAGTGGGAGAGAGACGCAAGGCATTCGGCGGGCCTCTCTCTCGTTCGGTGACTCATCGTAACGTTACCGAGCGTTACACTTTTTCATAAGTGACTCCCAGCCGCAACCTAATTTAAGACGTTGTCACGTCAATTGAGTGGGAGAGAGACGCAAGGCATTCGGCGGGCCTCTCTCTCGTTCGGTGACTCATCGTAACGTTACCGAGCGTTACACTTTTTTGACTCATCGTAACGTTACCGAGCGTTACACTTTTTTGACTCATCGTAACGTTACCGAGCGTTACACTTTTTCATAAGTGACTCCCAGCCGCAACCTAATTTAAGACGTTGTCACGTCAAAAATGGTTGCCTGTAAAGTCGGTTTTACGGGCGAAGATTTTACGTGACAACGTAACGTTACCGAGCGTTACGTGACTCATCGTAACGTTACCGAGCGTTACACTTTTTCATAAGTGACTCCCAGCCGCAACCTAATTTAAGACGTTGTCACGTCAAAAAGTTTTAGATGGTCCGTGGTCAAAAAAATGGTGTGAATCACTGTTGCGAAAAAGCTTTAAAGAATTAGAGAGATTTTAACCTAGTATTTTTACTAGGCACATCAAAGAAGAAGGCCAAGAAATTAGCTCTTGATAAGAACTAGGGAGAGCTAGATGATGCTGCAACTATGGAATGAAAGAGTAATGTGATGTTGGGCATTATGACATTTTCAAGAATAAAAACTTTTGACGTGACAACGTCTTAAATTAGGTTGCGGCTGGGAGTCACTTATGAAAAAGTGTAACGCTCGGTAACGTTACGATGAGTCAAAAAAGTGTAACGCTCGGTAACGTTACGATGAGTCAAAAAAGTGTAACGCTCGGTAACGTTACGATGAGTCACCGAACGAGAGAGAGGCCCGCCGAATGCCTTGCGTCTCTCTCCCACTCAATTGACGTGACAACGTCTTAAATTAGGTTGCGGCTGGGAGTCACTTATGAAAAAGTGTAACGCTCGGTAACGTTACGATGAGTCACCGAACGAGAGAGAGGCCCGCCGAATGCCTTGCGTCTCTCTCCCACTCAACTATGATCGGTCTGCCGCGCGCGCAGCACTAGAGAATTAGGCGCATTGAATCGGCGCATGCTTGTGTCTCTGTCTTTGTCTTTCTCGAACGTTCTTGGCGTTGGAAAAACAAGAAAGCGTCATAATACAAGTTCACACGTGTGGTTAAAGTATCGTCAGCTGTGTCTGTAGTGAAAATGTGGAGTGCTTAGATTCGTCATTTACAACAACTACAACAATAAAGGTAAATAATTGTACACTGATATTTCATTATCGTAAACTATGATTGATTGATTAATTGTTAGATTGACACAAAAGTTGAGAAACTGAGTTTATAGGTTATGTCATACTATTGATAAATGTTGATAGTGTTAAGTAAATTATTAGTTTAAAATTAATTACTTAATTAATTATTATTGACGTGACAACGTCTTAAATTACGTTGCGGCTGGGAGTCACTTATGAAAAAGTGTAACGCTCGGTAACGTTACGATGAGTCACCGAACGAGAGAGAGGCCCGCCGAATGCCTTGCGTCTCTCTCCCACTCAACTATGACGTTGTCACGTAAAATCTTCGCCCGTAAAACCGACTTTACAGGCAACCATTTTTTTTTTCATAAGACCTCGAGTATTCTTAGTAGGTAGTTAAATTGCAAAAGTTGACATAAGGTTTGAAGTGTTTGAAGAGTTATGTGGAGTTTGTTCAACCATTTCTTGTTTATTTATGTTCTAAATTGTATGGAAGCATTGTTTAGAGAGAATGTCTCGCGGAAATGTTACAGAAGTTCCGTTTTAACTGATGTCTATTAAAACTACTACACTTTATTAGAGACATTGGATTTATGTGGAGCTGCTCTTTTAAAAATAGCTATTAGTCGTGATTGATAGCTAACATCAAAACATTTAAGCTCACAATTTTTATTAGCCGTCCAAAATCTATGGCTCCAATTTTTGTAGATTCAATACGACAAATTCTATAAAACGATTTCTCTCTAAAAAAATTTAATATAACCATAGCAGCAAAATATCTAATGTACTCCCCCTCCCCCTTAAAGAACCCATCCATTGACATTCTACACACACACAAAGAGAAGACTACAAAGTGAAGGATTAAACGGATTACACTTTCAGTTATTCGAGACGACCTCGCGTCACCAGCACACATGACCTTAGAATTCAACACCATGGTATAAACAGGATGGACCAACGTAAACTGGTTGTGTAAGCCAATGTCAAGGCGACAACGGACGTAATGCTATGAATATCGCATTTCTGTTTTTAGAATTGAGTGAAGCTACAAGATAGTCTTCCAATCCTATTAAGGGATCAATAAGATTTATTGTTGCGATAACCATGACGCATCCAATAGAACGCATGCGTGAATTGGAAGCTGAATTAATAGATTATAGTTTAATTGACGATTAAGTTGCAAGATTGTATTGTGTATGGCTTTGATTGTTACAAAACTGATGCCGCAAAAACTGGATTAAAGATTTTTCATACTGAGGCTTTATGAAATAAACGTAATCAATTATGGAAGCATTAAACTAACAAATCAGATGAATTCACAATTTGCGATGTGAAAATCCAATTTGTAATTGGTTACGACTAAGTACTTATCAATAAGCTACGTGTTTGTGCGTGATGACGTATGATTTATTAATGTTACTACGTGTTCTTGATTATGTTTTATTGATTTGATTACTCAGCTGTTCCCCGCGAATCTCAAGGGATTTGCCGAAATGGATTAGGATGAACATACACGCTAAACGTCAAGTCTTTTGATGAAAATGGTTCTAGATATTTCGTGAATCGGTTAACGGTATTTTACTTATAAACGTCTATTTGCAAATCAATGCAGCTTTTAGGTTCTAGTACTCCACAATGGTCATTAAGCGGTTATAGTGTTTTAAACTGACGCTACCCAGCTAATTCAAACCCAAAAGCTGGTGGAAAAAATAAAACTCTAAGCAGTAACATTGGATTGTTCAATACCAAAATATATTCAGATTCATTTATTTGTGAAAAATAGGTGGGTAAAGTTATAAGGATACAATAATATGAGTATCATACCTATGAGTATCACTATGTTCATATACCTATCATATAACACGATATGTATATACTGCGTCCATATAATATATGTACATTTTAATATCAGACGAATTTAATTGCAATAAGCATTGGAAACGAATTTGTGTGCACTCGAGCGATGTTAATTAACCGGGTGTAATTACAAAAAACTTGATTGGTAGTTTTTTTTGTTTTGTTCGAGTGCCACCTATGAACCAATTTAAGTACTAATTAAGCTAACAAAACCTAAATAATCTTAGGTATTAAGGAATTACAGTAATAAATCATTGTTTCGTTTGGAAATAAAAACTTTTCAATGTATAATGTGGCGCTTAAAAACCTACAATACAGCAACAATTTCGTATAACGGTCCATCAGATACCTAAATTGGCGGTTTTGACGTCAATTTCCACACATTTGTTTCATTTCACCTAGTTTCTTTCGGAACATTTTTTACACGCTCACTTATTATCATAGACTGCAAAGAACTGTAAAGAATAGGCATAGTCCATACGCCTATAGTCCACAGAATTGGGACATAGTTTGTCTCGCGGTCTCGCCCAACAATCTTTATATTTAGTGAACATTCAAATCCACTGTTTGCGAAAGAAATTTTATGGAATGTTCTCAATGTTTGGCAAAGCAGGAAAGTAGCGCCGAAAATCACAGTTTGTCAAAATCGGGAACCACGAGTGGATATATCGATCGAGATATCTTAATTATTTACTAGCTTCGTGATTATCCTACTTCAACGCCTATTCTACCCTACCGTATCCTACCCCTACCCTACTCTACCCCTACCCTACTCTACCCTTACCTTATTCTACCCGTACGCTACTCAACCCCTTTGTCTCACCTTTTAAACCTTCCCTGGACTTTCACACATATATCAAAATAATCCAAATCGGTGAAGCCGTTCTCGAGTTTTAGCAAGACCAGCGAACAGCAATTCATTTTTTATTTATTTTTTTCTTCAAAAAACGTTGGTTTTTTATTATGTTAACTTTAAGTTCAAATAACATCCAAACTCAATGCACTCGTTTGTATCTTTTAATTATGATTATTGATTAACTTCATGTTAAGCTAGTAGGATCATTAATTTTAATCTCCCATTTTTCCAAGAAGGCTGCGTTAAGTGAAACTTATTGGAGCGTTACTTAATGTAACAATCAGATCTTTTTTTGTTTAAGTTGTTTTCATCAGAATTTTCTTTCTTGATACTATGGAAATTGATTCCCATATCAAAACGGTTGTACAACTTAAAAGATAAAGTTACAATCTATGTAGAAAGAAACACGCGGATAATTGGAAAATAAGATAAAAACCGCTAAATATGTATAAGTATATTTTTATGAACTATTAGAATTTCTCAGTAGATAATTCCTCGACGTACGTAGTAAAAAAAAATTAATCAACATTTATCTGCTCTTGTCCTAACTTCATTTAGGGTCCGCGCAATAGATTTTCTACTTCCATTCATCTTTTTTACTTCCTTCTATTCATGTCGTTCCATCATCTTACCTTTTTAATAAAAAACGCCTACAATACCCATATAATATTCCAACATTAAAGGTTTAAAAAAGTATTTTCATTACACAATGAAGTGGTTTTCCAATATCCTGTCTAGATAATGACCTATTTCTGAATGACGCCATTGCTTCGTCTGATTGTGACGTATAATGTTACAATTGCTTTTGGCTAGGTAATTCCAAAGCTGGAGTGCTAGTCTGTAAGTCTGATGTTACAAGTGGACAGTGGGAAAAACCGGTCATCATAACGTCATGATAGTAGGTATTCTTTGAAAGCAAGTCAAAACAAATCTATAGGTACAGTCAACAGCAAAAGTAGATGATCAAAATCAGAAATTCAATACTAATGAACGGAGTTCGCGTCAGAACTGTGTGGCGTCGAAGTGATTTAAAAGTATGTGATTGTAAATTATATATATACTTCTGATTTTGATCATCTACTTTTGCTGTTGACTGTACCTTATCGTTTGTTTTGCGGTTACTGGGTATGTACCGTACTAGCTTCGCAACACAACGCAATCATATTGCACCCAAAAAGTCTCTGTTTCATCAAAACATTTTTTAGTTAAATTCCCAACATCGCGGACGTGGGATAGGAAAAAACCTCCAAAAGTGTTGAATCCATGACTAATTGCAGTTAATTAGTAATCAAGCAAGATTCTTCCGATCACGCCTAATCGATTATTTAGTCAAGGGCGAGTATCGAAAGCGGTGAGTAACTCAGTAACTGTATAAATAACTAATAACAAATACAGAGTTTATTATTATAATGTGGGCTAATGTGGGAAATAATTCTCAGGGCTAAATGTTTTACGGGGATTCAAAGGTGGTTAAAGTCAACAAGCGCTGTAAAACGGAATGAACAATTAATCCTTGATTCTAAAAACCACGCAATAAAAGCATAGACGTCGAACATGGTGCAGCAGTGGCCTGAACTTGGTTCGCTATCGATCCAAGTTAGTGCGTGTGGGAATCAGTCCACTGGATATTATTATTATTACTTGTACAGTTAGTTCGAAGGGTTGCACATTAAGCTTGGTGCGGTCCGTACCAAATTCGAAGATTTACGCACGAAACGACGGCGCACAGTACAGTTAATTAATCTGGTCGTCCGATGCATTTGTTGCATCGTCCTGCAGATTTGGGTTCATCGCCGTACTATATTTGTTGTCTGGACCGCACCATGTTCAATGGCGACTTGGCATTACGCAAAAGAATCACACGTGAGAATGATAGAATAGTGAAACTGACGTTTCTATTTAAATTAGACCCAACACAATATGACATAATATTAATTAATCATTAGCAAATCAATCACATGCTCGTTCACTTATGAAAAACATGTAAGTAGTATATAATTAATTGAACAAGCTCCGATGCAGCATATAACTGATTCAACATGTTTCAGATCCAATATTTCATTTGCATGCAACGCAACGCTTAATTATTAATAGCAGCTGTGAGGAGCGGGTTTAAATATATTTAATACATCAAGATTTCTATACGAATGTGTTGGTTATGAATATCAACCCTCGGTTTCACACTTTAAAACATGATTTTAATTTCACTCACCAAACAAAAAAAACTAAAGGAGTAAATATGACATTGTAATACAGTAAAAACCATAAGTTTTTCAGTGTAGGAAAAAAATTGGTTAATATAATAGTGATTAATGCAACTTGTAATACTAATTACAGGACATTAAAGGTCATATGAATCCTGGTATTTTTTTAATCTAGTCGAATGTACTATAAATAGTATTGTGAATAGATTAATAACACCGATATCACTTAAATATTATAAGCCCCAAGTGACATGATGGCTTTATGACATGTCACGCTATTGAATAGTTGTACTCAAAACGTTCATGAAAGCAAGTCTTTGATTGATGCGTTTACATGACGAGGATCATTTGTACTTATATTAAAAGTTCCAGCTTTCAAAGTTGGCTATATAGAAAGTATTTTTTAAGAAATATGTTTATAGGGCGTTGTGACTCCATTCACCACAAATATACACATATAACACTAAGAAATGAAACACAAAAGGAAATCAATTGCAACTCGACGCCGGCGGATCACGCGGGAGTCTAAGTATTAAGCGTCTTTCTGGAATGTTAAATGTGTAAACAAATGAAGTGTTAAGAAATTGTTAACTTAATTCATGAAATTCACCCTATGACTGTTGGACTGCAATATCAAAGATCGTAGGTTCGAAAACCAGGCACGCACCTCTAACTTTTCGAATTCATGTGCGTTGTCGTTGTCCTTGTCATATGGTTGATGAACAACCACACGACAAAAAAATAAGTAGCAAATATTGGTGTAACAATACAAAAGTCATCATCTCCCTGCCCTTTACCCAATTTATTTGGTGTCAGCGCAGTATGTCCTCTTTTTCCATACATCTCTATCACCCGTCATCTCAGTAGTTACTTCCTTTCTCGCCATATCATCCTTCACACAATCCATCCATCTCTTCCTAGGTCTGCCTCTTTTCTTGTATCCATCCATCCATATATATATAACAATACAAGAGTATGGTCACAGTATAATAATACAGTATGGTGTATTTAGAAGCAGTTGTGCAACTAAACAAACTAAACGGTGGTTATCGTTTATCTCGTAGCTACCTCGTCACGGTATTGTGTTAGATAGCTGATGGAGCCGTTCCACCAATCTCAGATTAGTTCCAGATTATAACTATAGATAAACTCATGTAAAAAACACAACTGTTTCAGCTACCAGGTTTCTCTGCTATTTTTTTTCAATAATCTTAATTACTTTTAATAAACTTTCTAGATAATTTGGGCGATCGATGTCTTAATCAAATTATCGAATATAGATCTTGACCTCGGTTTGGAAAAATTGATTTGTTATTTGCATTGACCTAGGTATTAATAATAAACTTCGGGTCTGTGCTTAAAAGTTAATTTTAAACAAAAAATTACGTTACACAAAGGAAACTCAACACAATATTAAGATTTAATCTCTACTCTATTATTATAATTACGTGGCGACATTGTCAATGTTGAATAAGTCCCCTTAAATGTAGGTAATAAAAAAATCTGATACTTGAATTAAGTACGCATTTACGACTTTAAGACGTACCGTCGCATTAGGTAAGCAAACTTGATAAGTGGAATATGTCCTGACCATATCGATGTGCAGCAATAATTACCTTATAATAATTTAATAAGATATTTGAAAAAACAACTGATACGGATGGGATTGGAACCCACGATCTTCGGCGTACCGTGGCGACGCTCTAACCGCTGAGCCACCGTATCCCATCAGTCGAAATTTCAAATCTCTTTCTACGCCTAGGGCGTGTGGTAATATCCATCGGAATATATTACGTATCCGACCCATCCGTATCAGTTGTTTTTTCAAAATCCTTATTAAATAATTATATTTAATAAGCTAACATGTGTTAAAACGTAAAAAAATAAAAAATTATAATTACTTAATTTCAGTATCACTCAATAATAAGCTCTGTCTAAGAAAATGACCTCCTTGGCTAATATGCCAACCTTCTCATTACCCAGTCTCACATGAGAAAGCACCCACAATATAACTAGGTATATTTTTAAATGGTTAATACCATTGGTCAAATCCAGACGTTGATTTATGATTGAATATTATGTTAGAGCTTAGACCCTTTGTATACACGGCTACACATCAAACTGTACAAAACCAGTAAGAACTGACCTCGCATTGTATAGGCCCTTTGTACAACAAGATGTCAGCTTATACTGGAAATTTATAAATTAATGTGTAGCCGTGTGCATTACCATATTGTTAATTTCTGCCTAGTGTCAGAGTCTAAACAGCCCGAAGGCCTCTGACATGGCTTTACACACCGTTGAAATATCTCTGAGGTGTGCTGGTTTCCTCACGATGTTTTCCTTAAGTTTTAGCAAGTGGTAATTAATTTCTAAAACGCCATGAATCTGAAAAGTCAGAGATACGTGCCTGGGTTTCGAACTTACGACCTTTAACTTGGCAGTCCAACGGTCATACCACTAGGCTATCACTGCTTAGTTTATATTACTTTTACCTTACTTACAATACATAGGTACGTTCTACACGAGCTTTTTTCTCCTAAAAAATTGTATGTTGTTTCTAAAATAAAAACTCTTTGGGAAATTCAAATAAATTTGTAAAAGGATTTCCAGTATACAATTTGTACGATCAAAATGTTTCCTAAGGGAGCTATAACTTAGAACCTTTGATGCGAAATGGTTTGATCCAGCGATTTATGTTCAAGTGTTACTGGAAAACCTACGTTAGCGGAAACGAGGTCAATAAATTTATGAATAACTCTCCTTCTGGCGCAGTCGGGTAAAAATACTAGCAATTCTCGCGGCTCCACCCGCATTGAACTGGTTTTATCTGTATTTTTCGAAGCTGCGGATTTTTTCAGAAATCCTTTCTTTGAGAGACACACATAAGCAACTTCATTAAGCATTATGATGTAATGTCACAGACTACTAGATCTCCCTTTTTGTCAGTCGCACTGATCATGACTAAGATCATAGACTTACCTAAAGTACCTCAATTAGTAAGTCGTAAGTTATCAGGAAAATAATAGTAAGATCCAGTACATCGTAAATTATCATCAGTACATCGTAAGTTATCATCAGTAAACCGCAAGTTATCATCAGTAAATCGTAAGTAATCATCAGTAATCCCAATAAAATAGTAAGTGTTGATATAATGGGAACCAAATTATGTTTGTACTGTTGAATACTTTTATAGGCGCTTATTTGGCTTCGCCATTAAAATATTGAGAGTCTCGAGAGAAATTTATTACCGTAATTGCTTTTGGAGGGCTGTAAAATTGTAAAACCCTCGTGGGACTTAGGGTATAATGAATCACATCAATGGCAGGTCCTAGATATTTGGAAATGTAATAAGGAGTAAAATTGATCTTTAGGGAAATTTGCAGCGATTTGTTCACTTGTACCCAATGATTACTTGTAAACAAAGACAACCGAAACATAAATGAATCTTGATAAAATATAAACCACACAATAGATCTGAGTTCTTGCAGCGTCACATTAGGAATCTTAGTGTCGAGTAGATTTCTAAAAAAAGAAAATAATGTGCCTGAGACAATTTTTGTCATTAAAATAAACAATGTCTTTAATGACTTTAGATTTTTAAAAGCTACCCAAAAATATACATTGGTAAATGAAAAAAGTCAAGATTGTAAGCTACCATGTTCTTTGTCATAGTTCCATTAGGGTCCGAGACGTTATATTCATACTGGTTTTGTATACCTTGATGTGTAGCCGAGTGTACATAAAGTTAGGTAAAGGCGAGACTGTAATCGGAAGCTTCCATCCGGGTGGGTACAACCAGGATACCCGGCCGGTAATAGGCCACTCCCGTTTTCCGACTCTCTCGAGGCACCGAATGCTTTCCTGATTGGCGTAAATATCAGTTGAGTATTATATGTTTTAGGTAGGTACCTTTCGATCTTCCTCGATTCAGTATTTGAATAGACTAATTCAAAATCAGTTTAAGCACTCACACAAAGTAGGTAATATCCCAAGACTTTTCTATCTAGAGTTAGGTCTAAATTCTAAATCTAAAACGTGGCAAAAACTGTATCCAATATGGCAGAAAATACAAAAAAAATATCACAGATGGCAGAAAATACAAAAAAATATCACAGTGGGCTGTAATTATAATTCATTTCTAGAAACTGACAGTGACAACGTGGCTCTGAATAAATTAACCATAATTGGCTTGTAGGCAACACGAAAGGAAAATTAATGTAACACTAATCTCACACACAGTATAACACAAAGTGTTGAAAAGTAATTAAGATTTGATTAGGGTTTACTCACTTATGTACAAAGATAATTTCATAATTATGTCAGTAGAAGATAGGTGACATAATTTTGCAAGTAGCATAGGTCTTCATAACGGAATTTCGGTCACAGTGGCCAGTATAAACAGGGACTTGCTAATTAGGCCCGAAGATATTACAGTGCACAAGACAAGACATTGTGCGCAAATAAAAGACAGTGCACTCACTATTCCTTTACTCTAGAATCTAGAGTCTAGATTGTAATCACAAGACCAAGATTAGGCGCAAAACCGACGGGTTTATTTGCATTCCGAGGCACGGTTATAATTACTAATTTAAAATAAGTAAATAGGTTTCAAACTTGATACTTCTGAGTTGTCAGACTTAGACTTTAAGCATTGATACTAATGAAAATTTAGATGGGCAACTACGATATGATCAAAATTATTGTTCGGCTAACAATTTTACCAGTTGCGATTTTTCATCCTATAATATGATAGTCTATCTGACTATCTATATCCAATAATTGTATGTACACACCTACTTCTTGAATCGCTCTATCTTTTCAAGAAAACCGCATTAAAATCCGTTGCGTAGTTTAAAAGATATAAGCGTAGGTACGGAGGGACAGACGGCGTAGAGCGACTTTGTTTTATACTAAGTAAACATAAATCCTCAGTATTTCCACAATGGCATTTACATAAATAAAAAAAAGTCAAAAGCTGCATTACAATTCTATGTCAAATATTTAATTTAATTATGACATGACGTGTCTCAAAAAATTCTTTACCCTGTGCTGTGTGTCTGTGGTTTTCCCATGGAGCAGGGTTTTCCTTTTGTCACACGTGGATGGTGTACATGAGAGCCACGATGAGGGTGGCATAGAATTTAAATCCTTCTTTATTTAAAACAAAAAAAAAACAAAAAACGAATTATAATAACTATCAAAAATAGAACGTCCTTTAACATGAAGTTGTTACATAATGTTATTGGGTCGCGCTATGATATCATAACATCCAAAAGTGTGGGTGTGCTTAATGGTCTGTTATAAGAACACTAGACAACGGATTTTTTTGGTATTTGGTACAAAAATACCTACTAGTAGCTGTAACCAGCGACTTTGTCCTCGTATACACCGTGTTGTTTTAAAGACCTGTCAAATTTTAGGAGGTAATGAAACAGAACAATTATCCCTAAGGAGGTCGAAATCTGAACTTCTCATACAAAAGTGAGTCACGTGATTAGTTGTGTTGATCCTTCTTTGTATGAGAAGAGACTTTTGTCCTGCAGCGGGAGAGAATTATGGGCTGATTTAATTAATATGATTACGTTATAATATCAATAGATTTAACCTTCAATAAGAAAAAAAAAAATAATAATGAAAAATTACCTACGCATCGAATTGAGAAACTCCTTCTTTTTTGAAGTCAGTTAATAACACCTCAAGGGCAGATATTTCCTCTCTCCTTAAACATCAATCAAAGAGTCCTTAGAACGACAATATTAAAACAACTAACGATCACAAAAAGCTACTACAACATTTTAACGACATGTTCTAACATCAGATATTACAAAACGTGCAGTTTTTACTAGTAATAGGGAAGATGCACTATTTTTATTTTTGTTTTCATTTTAAAGAATTCCATGTAGAATAGACCACAAATATATTAAAACAATTAAAATATTGTAATTTATCGGAAAAAATGCTGTTTTAAATTGACAGTTTGACAGTTCGCGCGAAAACGGACCTATGGTACTGATGACGTCACTCTTGTCTGTCAACAACTTTCAATTTACATTTACTTTTCATTTTAACTTTTGCTTTTTCGAGATTATTTGTAAAAAATTAAAATGGACTATCCATCGACGTCAGGTGATTGTAACAATACCATTAATATTCAGATAAAAAGCCGTGTTGACTCATGTTTTGTGCCAATGTGTCCATCTACCTCAACAAAGTTTGCAAATAAATTATTTTTGAGTGGACCTTCTGACCCAAAGCTGAGAAAAAAGTGGTTTCAAGCTGTGAAGACAAATGGTGCACACCCTTTGCTACACTCCGACCAAGCTTTGCGTTTCATTAATAATGGCTGTAACCCGATAACCTTCTTTACGTTCTTTGTGCTCCGGAGTAACTCTACTTTTTATTGTACATAATTCTCCTCCATCTCTTTTAATTTGGACATGGCCGATTGCGTTATCGCCGTAAGATTCTCTTGTCGAGCTGAAATAACTGCTATATGTAGAAGCCGCTGAATAAAATACAAAGTTTAACAACTATGAATGACTATGATGTATACATACCGTAGTAATTTAGCCCCTTTCATTTCTACACCTGAAAACTCTGCACTTTCGATAAAAAAAGTTACAACCATGTCAACACTAACTCTAGGTAAACACCTGGAGTCTGCTTTGATAAACCCAACTCCCATTTTTATTAAAAAAACGCAAATAATATTCCCATAAAATAATATTCACCTTTACAACCATAACGTCAAATAAGTTGTCAAAACAAGTGTGACGTCACGAAACGCTAATTCGTGTTTTAAAATACGTATTGTTTCAAGTCATTTTTAAATCGTAATTATTGTAAAAAAACAACAATATGTAAAATAAAAACGTTGCAGTAGCATTTCTTTTATATGTTTTTACCATTTTAACCATGAAAATTTCATAAATATTACATTTGCATCTTCCCTATTGCAATCGTGTCTAAATAAAATTGTCTATAATGTCTCTATGATTGTGTAGTTGCGTTTCTAATGAGCTGTTCATTCAAAACATTCAACACAAGCTAATGTCACATTATTGTCATTAACGGTACCTTTTTCTTTTTTTTTACGGGGAGAAACCCTTCAAAATGCACCCGGCCTCCGCGGGAAGGCAACGAGAAGTGTGGGTTTCTTACCTCACTAACTACCCCGGTGCTCATCCATTAACACATGGAGGGAGGTTCAGCTCCAGGGGGCTTAGCCAAGTTGACCATCTACAATCGCCAACACGAAATCGAAAACGAAAGAAATGTATAGGATTATCGTTATGTCACGTGGTCAAAACAAACGAATACAATCTAATCCTATACCTTTCTTTTGTTTTCTATAGTGTTAGCGATTGTAGATAGTCAACTTGGCTAAGCTCCCAGAACCTTCCCTACACAACGCCCGTTAGGTAATTGTATTTTGTGAATGAATAAATAAATAAATAAATAGCTTAATGAGTATAGTACTTACATGAAAGTAGGTATGTGTATATTTGCAAAGAGTAATTTTCAAGTGACAGTTGATTGTTCATTGACTTTCCCATTTTTATTTGAAACGCACACCGCAATTCTTTTCTAATCTGACACAAATAAAACGGCTGCATCACTAAAAGTAGTTCCCAAGAACAATCATATTTGATACCATCGTGTCGCGAGTCGCGTGACAGACGCGTATGATGCATAGTGATGTTCATTATCTAGTGCGTGACGAACCCACTTCCTTCCCGACGGGATGGTGGATCGAATTCTGTGGAACAACCGTGAAGAGGTGAGAGCTAATTGTAATCAAAGCAGCGTGCATGCAGAGCATTGAAGTAGCTGTATCAAATTAAGTAGTAGTAGCTCGCATAAGGTCCGATGGGCGTTTCTTGCCAGATTCTTTTCCGTAAAGGGTAGGCTGCCCGTGAAACTGGCAACTAGGTCAGTCTTACAATAAACAATATTAGAATTTTTTATAGGAATTAAGATGAATATCGTCAACTATGGTGAATATTATCAATTATGGCGAATATCGTGTTTTGAACAGTCTTCAGAGAACTTTGTGCCTAGGAAGTAGTTAAATTGGAAAGCAAAATGAATTGAAGATGTTACAAACACTAACTTTGAAAATCGTCAAAGCAAATATTTCTATCTAAAACTTCCCGTACTAGCAACTCGACAACTCCCAGTTAATCAAATTTGTCCTACTTCTACCTGTTTTACGTAAAAGAAAATAAAACTCGAGTGAGACATACATTTTTAAAAGATCTCCTCTCACAAGTTTAGATGTCAAGCCTAAAAAGGTTCGAACATAAAAAGACGGTACTTTTTAAGAATTCTACCGGCTTGGGGCGATTCTTACAAAAACGACGGATTTGGATAGGATTATACTGCCTTTGCACCTTCTTTGACAAAATTCGATAAGTATTCGCCATAATACGTACTTAAATGTTTTAAATGTGAAAAAAAATCGTTCCTTCATTAGGGCTGGACACAGATCACCCTAATAATAAGTATCCAGCCCTAATGGGTGATCTGTGTTGCTGGAGAATAAAATATTATTAAAAGTAAAGATAAAATAATTTAACAAACCATCACATTTCCCACGATATTTTCTTTTAATACTTGAAGTTATGTGTGTACTGACTTCAGCCTGCGGCTTCGCCCGGCTAATAATAAGGCTAGCAGAGCAGAATGATGTTGATGACAAAAAGCACTATCCATTATTTTAGATAACACTATATCGCAGTATAGAACTAACAATAGAAACTATTTCTGTCACAAAAGCCGTAGACTCAACTATTTGGTAAACCCAAAAATTTCTCAGGTGTTCTAGAACTTTCTCAAGCGTTAGAATTCCGGTATAAAGTACACAATCCCAAGTACCGTGCGTGACCTTAACATCCGGACGATATCTGGCCAGAAGCCAGTCTACAATCTATAGAACGTTACGGTAATTTTACGGTAGTTCGCTCCCAATAAATCAATGATGTTATCGTTACCGTATTTAAGTAATATTGTTTTATACCAAGTTTACTTTATGGCAGGGTCAGACGAACTATGCTTTTCCAAGAGATTTTGGAGTTATTAAGGTCATATAGGTATGACCGAGAATGAGTATACCCCTTTATGCTAATAGATACATTAAAGTCACAGTTGTTTTGCCTCAAGGTTACGTAATAACAGTTAATATTCTTTGGTCAAATGCTGAATACAGGCCATTTCCTGCAAAGCTGTGGCGCATATTCATTTTACGTTTGAACTCTTCAATACTTTTTTTAATTGTTTATTTTGTGATGAAATTTTGCCTATTTGGCGTTTGCGTTGCGGCAAAAATAAATTTAGTTTCTGTCTTTAATTTTCACTAATAATCTCAATAGCAGTTCAATGTTTATTTATTTTACACTTTATTGTACACATTTTGATTTGTAAAACATAAACAAAACGTTACAGATTAGAAAGATGTTGTACAATTTGCGGCTTTATCGCACACAGCGATCTCTTCCAAGTAACCTGGACGGACAGGAAGTTTATTTGACTATAAGGATCTTAAGTTATGAATAGTATTATTACCAGGATTATTGTTTACTACTCTGGACACATCTGTAAAATGTCAGACGACCAATGGGCCTAACAACGACCTAGTGGGTCTCTCAAAATGTAAGGTGACATCGCGGTAGAGAGGTGGAAGGAGAGTAGGGAGGCCTTTGCCCTGCAAAGGGAAATTACGGGCTTAAATTAGGCCCTATTACACCGCTTACTTGTAATTTCCTGTTATCTTACTTGACAGATAATTTCAAACAAATTGTTCCATTTTTTAATTTACTTAGAGCCTATCCATAGACGGTGAAACAGGGCTTTATAATTAATGTTTCCAAGTTACAAAACCACTACAACCGGTTTCCTAGTTAACGTAACTTATACCTAATTTTGTTTATAAAATGATTTCACACAGATTTTGCCGTGGGAGTCTTTATAATCTAACCTCTATTTGTTCAATCAGATGACCTTAGATTTTTACAATGATTATAGATTGTTTGAAAAAATTGTGATGACAACATTGGATGGAAACTGTTAAGATTAATTAATAGATTAATTAAACATTTATTCAAGTTAAGTGAAGATTTGTATAACTAAACCTCTTCTATTCTTCTAAACACAGGCATTGTAAGATAAATCTAGCGAAGTCTAATTAGATACAGGCGTCTTTCGACGCTACAATACCCAATCTTCAGTCTTCTATATCCAGTCCACCCCAATTCCTGATTAATCCATCGGTTTATCTGGTTGGAGGGTGTTTCTTACCATTGCCAGTTCACGGTCTCCACCCGCCTTAGGTCGACATAATCAATCAACTGCTACTTGAATTTACTTATTAGCAAGACGACAGCACGAACCAAAAAGTTGTCATTAATATAACCCAATACAGATTCTACTTTATGAATTATTCAGTATCAAATCAGAAATCAAACGGGAATTTTTTATTCAATATTAACATACTGCTCTCCGCTTCAATTATGCAGCTTGTTTCAAAATTCGAAATTTCCATTCCTAATTTAAATCTAAAAAAAATGATTTGAAAAGCCCGATTCGATAAAACCAGCTCTACCCTGAATTACAACTAACAAAAATGGCGAATATTCAAATCCATCATTTGTGTGTCATTGTCAAGTATTGTTATTCCGTCGTATGATTTGCTCTCAAGGAAACCCTTGTTGAAATGAGGACCTGACGAAGTAAGTTTTCGTGGCTATGAATATATTATCAAATCACGGAGCAAACAGACGTTTAATTTTGATTCGACGAGGAAAATATCGAAGATTTTACAAACGAAATTTTAAAATTAAGTAAGGACTTATATTTTTAGCTGAGGACGCCAGTTTTGGATGTCGAAGGATTTTTTGTAACGATTAATTAAAGGAACAGAAAGTAAAAATTGCGGTCGAAAGCGTATTTAATAAAAAAACGGAAATTAATGAGACAGTTGCACGCTTATATATAAATTATTTAAACTAAATAATTATTTAGTTACCCGGAAACAAATAAATATTCGGTTTATTTCACTCACTGGACGTCTGACGGACTTTGCCTGCGCCGCGCCTTCGACGCTGACCGCAGCGAGGGTGGTGTGACGATCTGGATTTCTTTACGTTTTTGTTTGTTCTTTATTTATTTAAAGGATTTAAATATGCCAATCCCATCGTACTCATATGAAAAACTTCCGTAAACCTAAGTTTTTGGGACTATTATAAAAGATTACGGGACGGACATGGCCAGAAATCGTAATGAATAAGTGTAGAGATTTAGGAGGATTAGGAGAAGGCCTTTTATTTCATGTGGATACCCTTTAGGGTGGTACTTACCTCGCCACCAAGGGCAGGTGTGGGAGGACACTATATAGGCTATCAATAAAAAAAAGGTTCTCATTCAATTGTGTTTACCCTTCAACCCAAAAGGGCCAAACGATATTCTAAACTAAATCCGTGCATCCTCTGACTGTCACAGGGCTATATTATTATCTTTTTAACCGTTACAGATAGTTCAGTTTTTTAGTTTAAACAAAACAAGTATACAATTAAAAAATAATTAAGATTAGAAGAATATTGGAAAGCTTTAATTAAAATTTAATAATTATTATTCTCAATATTAAAAATATGATTCAATAATGCATCAATTATTCACACGGTATAGTCCCGGTGCAGAACAAAAGCCTCTTTACTCCATAACCACTTAAATTAAATAGAATTCTCAAAAAAAAAAACCTGTAAAAAAATGCTGCTAACAGATATCACAATCACATAACGTATAGAAAATAGTTTGTAATATACTATGTGTACACGAACGGGTGCGTGTCGATTACAAGCGGAAAATGGAGCAGGGTGTGAAAATTAATACTTTGACAAGGGTCTTTCGTTTATCAAGTTCCCAGCAATGAAATACCAGATTATGTTCCTAAAAATAACAATCAAATCAAACGCGGATAAAGTTTTTTTTTTTTTGGGATGTCCAGATAGATTTCTTAAAGTAATGCACAAACCCTGGAAACCCAAATTAAAATCCTTCCGCAAACAGCTTACGTAGCTCATCGGTATAACAGCAACAAAAAATCTCACGTAAGTCATTATTAAAAGAAAAACTAGGAAACAGAACGAACATGTTGCTAATCAATTTAGTAACATCAATCAACATTGTGACACGCGATCCGCTTTCATGTAACTTTGCGCCAATATTGGAACTTACATCCAATAATATAGTACACTGCTGCTTCGAAACCAACATCGATAGGATCCTTAGACGCAAAAAGAGCAATGGTTAATACATAAGATTAGAGCTCGTTGGCGTATTGACGTGAAGGATATGAAGCTAACAGGTTTTTTAATTACATTCATTGCTGTATTGCAAACTAATTTGTTGGTATATTTCCATATTAAAGAAGCAGTACAAGTAAAAAAGGTGAGTTTACATTAGCTAGATAATATGGAAGGTGTGTTGCATTAAGTAAGAGTCACTGTTTTGATGCACAAATAAATCAGTAAAGTTGATAAACAGCGAATGCCATTCCATTCATAGAGAATAAACAATAAGTTTTCATAGATTGCGTAAAGCGGATGCCTCATATACTACAAATTAAGCGTCCTTTAGACTCTTCGGGCTAAAATTTCGACACGGAGCAAAGCGGAAAGCCAGACAATGCTCGGAGAGCACTTAATGAACAATCTTGTATTTGTTAATCCTTTTCTGCAACTCTGAATTTAGCAAGTCTGTCTGTAGCTTAATAAACAGTAGCAAAAAGCTATCCATTCTAAGAAGCATTTAATGATTCATTTCAATTACAATACACATACCAATTTTCCGCAAAATGCGCGGTTATGAAACAAAATGGTTTTGTCATTTTGTATTTGTTAAAATTTTCGTCAAATTACACCTATTTTCGTAATGCCATGTAATGAGACATTGTCTAGGGAGTTTACGGACGTTACCAACTTACCAGTAATCTACTGCCATCGCATTCTCTTGGGAAGTTCTTTGTTTAAGAACAAATTTGTGCGCAAACAATTTGTAGTGTAACATTAGTTGGTGTTGCGATGTTACATACTATGTATGATAGCCATCTTATTCATTTAAGTCTTGTACAATAAACATTTATTTTTTTACAATAGACAATTAGTTCTTAGGAGGGAAACTCTTGGCCTAAGTCTATGTTTTGCAATAGATGACAATTAATAATTTGGTCGACATGTAAATAGGTTTCTTTATGGCAGGCGTGCACCATCTTCGACAGATAATGTCAAATAACGTAGGTACTGCAATTATAAAAGGGACTGTAAATATTTTTTTGATGCAAGTAATAAAGAAACGGTTGGGAGAAACGCTTAATAACAAAAATTTTATAGCTCTAGACGGTTCGCCAAAGGTCCTCCAAGAAACCATAAGTAAAGTGAGTGTTATCCCGGCGAAGATAGGTTGACTAGCTGATCTAGTTGTCTGAATGAGACCTTTTGATGCAAAAGAAATCATCAATGCGGTGACAGTCGTATTTAAATGAAATAAAGAATAAGGCTCTTGATAATGTTTAATAAAACCGTTACCTTTTCTTACATGGCTCAAGAATTTATCCGGAAATGGGAATGAACTGGTATAAAAGAATGAAATGTTGTTAATGTTCCAAACAATTTGGTCACGTTACTTTACCTCGCGTCGAGAAATTTGTCATGGCAAGATAAGAAATAAAATTCGTTGCACTTAAAATACCTAGGTTTGCAGATATAAAAAATAAAAAGTTCAACAGTGACAGCAATTTTTTTCAGGAAAACCATTATAAAGTAAATTTAAGTATCGAGAAAATCTTCGGCAAAGGCCGAGTCACCGACAAAAAATTCTGGCTTGAACCACTCGTATTTTTTACCGCGAGTTCAATGTTTTGGCTTCGATAACCAGTATTTGCCTGTATGAAGTATATTAGTACAATAAACCTACATTATGGATTTGATTACTAGTTCCTAATACATGAAGTTTAAAGGAAAATAAAATCAAGAATAAATCAATCTTATTGAACAATATACCTACAAACAATGTACCCGCAATAGCATAAATCCTATCTAAACATGTAAGCTAATGCTTTAAACAGATACTTATCTAGCTTGCAGCTAACAAGATTTAAAAAGAACAGAAATATATATTTAAATAACGTGCGAAAAAGACACAAATTAGCCCCGTAACACCGGACGCGGTAATTGGAAGTCTTGTTTCTCGGAGGATACACATCGTGATTCAGTTGACAAAAACTTGATGTAGTTCTGATTGCTCAGGATGAAGGTGTTGTAACAATTTTAATCACTTCCTGTAACTAGTTCAATGCAAAATGCAAATTATACCCGGACCCCTATAATCAAATCTTGTCGATGCCGAGATTTGTCTTTCATCTAAAGTTGCCAGCCAGATTCGAATGTAATTTTCGTTTCACAAGAACTTGGAACAAGTTAACAGATCCGCACTAATTGAATGATAGAGAAAAGTTTTTCGGGTAAAGACTCCATTGAGCGAATGCTGTGTGAACCCAAAACGAGTTTAGTCAATAAAGACGTATAGCCTTATGGTTCTCATTAAGGCAGATATTTCCGAGATGACATGCAGCATCATATTTATTTCGTTGTTAATAGCAATTATTTGCTGCATACAATCTCATAGGCCTACGCTAAATATAGATTTAAGTTACAAATAACGTAATGGGGAAAGTCGGTACTCTGTATTATAGTTTATCAACTGCAATACTCAAAATGAAAACTCAGCGAAACAAAATTTTAAAACATACAAATCTGCATTAACAGGAATCCTTGGCAGTTAAAAGGCAGTGCAGGTTGGTAAACAAAAACTAGGTCAAACTCTCGCTAACGTGGCGATGTGTGAATTCGAACCATCTGAAACCCGACTAAAGAAACTTTATGCCAAACGTGACTAATGAACCAGACACTAACAAAGTTATCTAACTAGAGAATACTGTTAGCTTTAATTAGAAAAACGGCAATTTTAATCTTTATACTTAGGTTTATAGAAGCGAAACACCTACAACTCAAGTCACAGACTAATTACAAAATTTAAGGTCTCAAAAAGGTTAGGTATAGGGTGCAGGCATCCGATAAGAAAGTAATTCCAGAAATCTGACAGATTCGGAAAACAGGGGAAAAACTAATTTCACGCGGACGCAGACGCAGGAAAATAAGGAACGAAAATGGGTCCTGAATTTATATTCCCTTTCTAATTAATTAAGGTTACTTACTTATTTTAACTAGTGGTTGAAATTTGACCGTTTTATTTTTATTTTAGCTTTCTGCACTTCTTCTTCAATTAAACTTGCCAAGTTTCACACACCTCCGTGCGCGCAACATTCTTAAAAAGGGATCCACAGTTTTCGCTTCACGTTTTAATAAATATATAGATTACAATTCTTTATTTAACGAATATTTTATAGATGCTATATACACGCAGACTATTAGTTACTGTACATTTAATAGCGAGCGTTGTATTGACATGTTGACATGGTTGTAAGAAAGATTGCGAACCAAACATTAATTTGCAAATGTTCTAAGGCAAATGCTCAATACGCGCAAAAGTTCGTAGTAAAGACACCAAATAAGGAATATCTTTAGAATTTCATAAACTTTCGTTTAAAATTACCTATAGGAAACGAAGTCCTTGTAAAATTTGAGAAGAACATTTTGCACAGGGCGACCAAAATTAATAAACAAATGTACTTATAAAACAAGACAGTTTTAACGAGGATGAATTGTAATTAGATTGTGTTTTAGGCAGCTGTCACTTGTATTAACATTTTCATTATAAAGATATCAAACAAGTTAATTGCTTTATTAATTTGGATATTGTTGTAATATAAAGGTCAACATCTAATCTAAGTGACACGAAACTCGAGATATTCCAACATCTTTCCCTGGATATTGTAATGTAGTTTTAAATAATTATAATAGTCATACATTTTTCTTCCTATTTATTAATGAAACAACTTTTTAACGGATATAATTCGCGTTTTTATTTTGATAAAATAATCCTGACGTTTCGAGTGCTTTGCAGCACTCGTGGTCGCAGGCAGACTCCTATTTATTTACCACAATATGGCTGATGAACAATTAGTATTACCAGATCACTTTTTCGAAATATAGGGACTTTTTAAAAACAACGGGACTGGATCGAAAATTTCGGGAAGCAGAAAACCACTGAATGCTTAATTATCTAATGGGTACCCACATGATTTGATGAACTAATTCGTGTGTGCTTTAGGTTCATGACTGCCTCCTTTGATTTGATCTACCGGTTACATTACGTAGTAACAGACTAACAATCAATATTTTTTGGTCACATAGAGGCTATCGCTCTTATATCACCTAAAGTAAGTTTCGCTAGAAGACGATATTTATGTTACATTTGTTGATGATATATTGACTCTATAAGTAGCTACATAAAAACCTTGGATTATATTGAGAGTCGATCAAAATCAACTTCAGACCGCGTATGTCTAGACATCTGAACATGAAAGGATTACTGATTGATATTAAGTACAGTTCGTACTAAGAAAAATAAACATTTTCCAGAAATATTCAGCTGTCTTCAAGTGCGGTATTAGCATAGCTGAGTGCTGAGTGTAGTAAATTGCAAACATTCCATCCAGACCAATAAAAATTATTTAAATTAAAGCTGTAATCATTTCGCCGAAAAAATCCAGATTTTTTTACCAAGACATTGTTTGGGAATCATAATCATCTATTTAAGAGATACGCTCTTTTCGATTCAGCTTCTTCCAGTTCTCCTATCAAGAGCCAATTCCTCCTTCTACATGCGGCCTTCACTTTTTCTTTTATTTCTGCTACATAACTTTGTCTTGGTCTACCTCATCCTCTCTTTTCATCGGTTTTTCTTTCTATAATGTTATTTATTAATGTGTCGTGGGACTCGTGGCGTACAACGAGGCCTACCATCTTGCCTTTTTTATCTTCTAGACTGGTTATCACTTTAGTTTTCGGAATAGGAACACAAAAATATCCGCAACAATGTTTGTCACGTAACTGCTATATCTTTTCCGCCGAGTAAGCATTTCAATAATATATTGCGCAGAATAACGTAGCAATATTATTTTCTTAAATCGCGTTTCTCGAATCAAAAGGAGTAGATGGAAATTATAAATTCATTTTGTAGTAGTAGCGGTTTTAGCCTTTCATCCACTTTTGTATAGTATCATGTTACCGCAACTGTATTGCTGTACGTAAACTGTTAGCTAAATTAGCTTCATTGAATTTAAAAAAGTATATTCTAGCGTGGTAGCGTCTATTATTGGCTATGCGCGAAGCATAATTATTGTTTATTTAAACGTTTTCATCCAAATATCTTTTGAAGTTTAGTCTAGTTGCTGCGAATACGATAAATATTAATTTAATAATTTGAAAACATTAGGTATTAACTAAACCAGAATGCAAATGTCTTGCGACTTTGAAAAGGAACTAATAATTTTGAAATCCCAAACAGCTTTAAACTCCTTCGGATATGAAATTAGAAATATTAAAAGTGAAGTTTTCTTCTTCTTCTTCTTATATTTAAGAACTAGGCTCTTGTCGGCGGAGCAATCGCCACCTCTCTCTATCCTCTACTTCTTTAAGACAGTTTTAGAAGAAAAAAGAGGTAGGCGACGGCCGAGAACGACTTTCTTTTACAAGTGAAATTTTCTAGCAGAAGAATAATTTTCAGAAACGAATCAGATTCCAAAGACTTCCTCTGACAAACATAATTATTATGAATATACTCAGAAATAATAATATCTAAGTACAACTATTTATAGATTATTTTAGGAGCTCTTGATAAAACAGTTCTTCTTTTTCCATTTCCCGAAATTATAATAGTTACTGGAATGATTACCTATTGTTAGCTTACCCATTTTTCTAGAAAGTGTAAATTTTACACCTTACAGGAACGTCACAATTTGAAAAAATAGGGTTAAAATTAAAAAAAAAACCCTGTATTACGATGACCCCATCAATTAATTTAACGAGTTTGTAAAACTTTTGTTAGAATATAGATCATTTATAAAATTCTAGCAATTTCGGCCATTTAAACCATTAATTTCGGAGTTAGATGTACAATACATTTGTTTAATATGTCAGGGGTCAATGAGAGATGTCAGCTTCCAACTAGGTATAAGTACCACAAACTGTGGGCGGTTCTGAATGGCGCAGAACGATTTAACCATTCCGACAATTTGTTTGTGGTTAAACATTATCTCAATTTATGAACCAAAGAAGATGCATGAATGAATGCAGTTTATACGTTCTTTTTTAAATAGGTACATATCTGTTAAATCTACTTTTAAATATTAACAGTGTTAATTTGGAAGTCATGTTTTGATCTATTGACCCTATTCTGAAAATTCTTTCACTGGTAGAAAAACCATACTAAGTATATTATGGAATCGGAGTCGTATGAAACCCCTAGTTAATTCTTAAAGAAGGTAATATATCGCATATCTTCATAAGTTAAAACTTAATCTGAAATACCTACTTCCACAAACAACAATTACCTACCAGTACCACGTAAATGAGGCTTAAATAATGTCTGCGAATCCGTGCCTGTTACCTACTAGATAAAACTAATATCATCAAAGCCAAATATGAAATATACCAACACGCTAGACTTCAAATACCTAGGTAATAAGTTGCAAACGAGCCCGTACCTTCAAAGTTTCTCACCGAACGCGGCATCAATATTGCGAACATTCTAGAAACTATTCCGGTAATAATTTGCCACAAGTACGGTGCTCTACGAAGGTTCAAGGACCGTTAGTGGCCTCATACCAGTTTATCGAGTGCAGCATAGGACAAGGCAGCAAGCTCAAAGCTCAGCTGCCGCTATAGCTACGCCAGATGTTAAATAACTACGTGCACAATTCTATTTTTATAACTTGGATGCTCTTTCTTTTTTTGAGAATCGAATAGATTATAATTGACATTTTTAAGAACATCTTGGAGACTTTTACTTAATTAATGTTAATTATAAAGTGACAAAAACATTGTCATTTAATTATTATTTGGTTCCAAAAAACTATCAGCTCTTACTGTTACTTTGACAATAATTGCGTATTACACACAATGAATTTCTTTATATTTCTTGCTTATTTATAAAGGGTAAGACTAACCTTTCTTAGAATGGATCTATAGATGTCTTGAAACTGTATTAGAATATTTTATTGGGGACGCAATCTAAAGAAAGGGTCGAAGTACCCTCAAATCAGGATCGAAAGACTTACGAAGAAAGTCTTCGTAATAACTTTCCGTTAAGTAAACAGGCACATAAGAAAGCAATCTAAACTTGGTTTAACAAAGTCGTACAATTTCGGCTTTATATAATTCAGAATATTCTGTCGCTTTAGTAAAGGATCGATTTAGCCATTCATCTTAAGAGGGAAGTTTCCCGAGCGCTCTCCATACAAACGAAGCTTGATCTTAATGTGAATACCTAGTACCCTCGATTACATTTTGTAAACAAGATCTCGAAAATGTGTAAACTAATATAACTAATATATGTGTTGTCAGATTGAAAAAATAATATTTAAATAGAATTATGACAAAAATAGTAGTACCTACAATGGGAATCGGTTTGTGTGGAGCGCGCTCGGAGATTCTCCTCTTAATGCAGAAAATAATTTACCCAATTCAGTCTACTAAGAATTTGAGACAAACAATGGACATTGAATCTAAATCATGGTTGTAATTCCTAAACAATAAAGGCTGGGAGTCCGGGACTTAAGTTTTGGAATAATGTTCACATAAACATTTTACGATCCGAAAGGACCGGCCCTTTACCGTTAGGATGCTTCATTAAAATTAGGTTTGCATAGGCGGAAGGAAGCAATAGGTTTGTTTTCTGTAGGTCTATATTTTTATGAATAAATTGTGTGGCGTCTGTCGGTTTAGAGGGTGTCTCTTTAACTGGTTGGAGAGACAAAAGTTATACTTAGATATATTTAGTCCCTGCGATCATTTAGGTTTAATTAGAGTAAGTAATTACTTGGTTGTAAATCTGGAGAACACTGACATCTCTCACTCAGAGACTGCGACGGAAATTAGAGATAATAAAAGAAAATTCTAGAAAGGAGTTTAAGCCCAAAGCTTTTCCAGCCTATATAATTATTGTAAGGATTGTAAAACGTGCACAAATGTGTGTTTAATCCCAAAGGAATAAGGCATAATATTAAATATTCGAAGCTTTCACATTGCTTTCAGAGTGGAAGCGAACAGGGTGAACTCTCATATATCCGTATTGTATTGTTACTATTGTTCGAGGTGGCATTCAAAGATATTTATGAAAATGGGAACAGAGGAAAATAATACATGAACTACCTACCTAGTCATAATCTTGTTTCGGCGAATGGGTTCTCTGTCGTCAATATTAATGATACTCATTGACCTATATTCTGACTGGGATCACACAACAAACTATTCATTGTTTTATATTTTCGTAAGCAACGCAATAGATAATAAGTATTAGGTATTTGACGAAATTAAGTTTTTGGAATATTTTTGATATTTTTTTGTAATAATAATAAATTTAATCCCATCGCAATTAGCATATAATTTTAAAAAATGGCACGCCTTCCCGAGAATTCTCAAGAATTTACCCAGCATTCGTAACTGAGTTGTCCAACTCATGGAATGCTGAATGCTGGGTGGATGCGAACTTAATCCCCATTACGTATCAAAACGTCCGTTATGTTACGTAATGGGGATTAAGTTACGTAAAATAACGTGTGTTATGTTACGTAATGGGGATTAAGTTCAATAAGTAATGTATAGCCCAAAAATCTCATTCTTTTCTTTCAATGGTAAATTGACTCTACAATACCTACTACCCTCATTAAGGATAGGATAACAGCAATCTAATCCTTCTAGATTCCTAGTGATTGCTAATCGTCGTCGATACCTATGTCATACCCAAAAACAAAACTAGGTATCTAATTCTTAAACTTTTTTTTGTTTTTTTCTTATAAATATGTAATGTCGTCTTCTATTAAATTAAATTATGTAATGTTTTTAATATGGCACATTGTTGCATTATCTGCAGCTGATATAAATATTCTACCTATTCTTTGTTTCTTAAATATTTGTGAGATGAAAAGGCTCTTGTCCTATTCAATATCATGACTGAAAAACGTCGCAGTTCATTTCATAATATTATCACTTCATAGATTTGATAAGTTCAAGTATGTCCTTTCACTATCGAATTGATATGATATTTAAAGATACAATATGAAATGTAAGATAAGAAATGTATAGATTGATGAATTTATAGGTTCTCAAGGCAAGTACAGGTATGTAGATTAGAGATAAATACTATGTTTTTAAAATTTTAAGTAATGTGAAAACATGTTCTTCCCTTTTACACGCTGCAACAGGACAACAAATCAATATGTCAGAGATTTTGTAAGAATGATAGGCAAACAATTTTATCTCGAGATAATGTGGGCAAAGTCGCGGCCGGCAGCTTGTTTTATATATAAGAGTACTTCGCAGTAGCAAAATGATTGAGCTAACCTGTTACATCCTGCTATCAACATATTAAATTTATCTAACACTATAAATTGTCCGTACCCACACCGCACATTAATCAATATTATTATGTTTCATATCTAAATTATATGATAAGTACAGAAGTCAATACATAGGTATTAATAATGTCAGCTTGCTTATTTTTTGCAGAGATTAGATTGTACCTGTGTTAGGAAATGCAACGAAAAATTTACATGTATTATTTTAAATAGTGGATCTGCAAAAGACTTTATTGGCTCCAAGAGTAACCCAAGACCACAATAGGGCAGTATAATGTGTTATACCTACATCTAACTTAGGTATATAGAATTTCTGTATTTTCCTTATCAAATGGTTGATAAACAACTTGGTGTCACAGACTGCCTGTAGGACTATGATAATGCTTTACACCATGGAGAATATTTCTCAAGCGTGCTGCTTTTCTTGCTGTTTTCCTTTTCCGGTTTAAGCAAGTGATAGGTAGGTAATTAATTTATAATTAGACACACACATGAATTGGTCAAGTCTTATGCATTTGATTTTTCTCACAATGAAAATTTTATCTTACCCTTTATTTCACAGAAAGAATTAAAAAATAGGTACTAATTACTTAAGTAAGTAGATTTTATAATTGATTGATTTTGATTGTTTAATTTTAATTGGCAAAAAAAGGCTCAAAGAGGTAAAATATTATGTTGTTTAAACTCAATTGGCATGAGTGAGAGTGAGTGAACAACACATGAACTGTTTACAATAGGCCCTGTTCTTGTCAAAAGCCAAATTTGCTATTTCCCACAGTAGGTACAAATTTATTCACTTCGTTTCAGTCAGTATGTAATGGACTGACTTTAATAACTATTTAACTAACTTAACTTGAACTGACTTGACTTGTTTATATTCTTTAATTCATGATTTCATCTAAGATCGAGAAAAGAGACATAAAATTAAATCCACAGATACTCGCCTCCGGTGAGCGAAGTATTGTTGAAAGGTTACAGATAGTGAAATGAGGAGGTTGATAATCCAATGTTATGTTGCTGCCTCTAGAAAGGCGAATCGCCCTTGACATGTACTTACCAGTTCTCAAATCATTGTTTGAAATACTTGAGGATTAGTTTACAGAAAGATACCCACCAAACTGTTTATGAAACATTTAAATGACCCCTTTGATAAATGTACCTTACCTACTTAGTAGGTAGGTATATTTTCTTCAAATTCTCTTTTCGATAATCTACATTTTATTTTTTTATTTGTTCCATGCTACTTTACCTACTGAGATCTAAACTCATATAAAAAGTAAACTTTCTAATAAAGCTATTATTTATCATTCGGAACATTGTTTCCGATGTTATGAATTACTAATTCAAAATTTTAAACGTAAAACGTTGGTGTTCAGCGAACCATGAAACTTTATTGATAGTGTTTACTAAACATTTTCAAATAACATTTCAAAGGTTTGCTGTATGACACCAGTCACGTAATATATTATTTCCTGTAAAGTCTACAAACAATTTAATACACATTAGGATACACCAATAAAAAAATGAAAACAAAAAATCTTACCGATACACGCCGTCCACTATCTCGCAAATAGGAACCACAAGAACCAGGGAACTACACAGGTATTCTCACAAAACACGAGCACTTTATGTTTTTCAATTTGTTTAATTCATTTCATTCATTAAATTATACATAAACACAACAAATCTAAATCACGAAACGAATTTAGCCACCTCTCGTTTCGTTTGTTGATTTGACATTTACAAACCTACTGCTGGCTACTGTCAATTTCGAAATGACATAATGACGTCTCTGCTTGTGAATAGCTTCACGTTAGTCGGTAAAACAGTTCTTTTACGTTATGTTTTTCATTTTTTGATTTTAATTTTAAGATTACACTAGAATATTCTTTTATTTAAAACACAAACTATTTTGACATAAAGTTATTTTATATTTGTATTATAACTCGACGGGCTTTCTTTTTACACGCTGTTCAATTTATTAATGTTACCTTTCCAATGAGTATCAAAACGTATATTGTGGCGATTGCGTTCTTTATTGTTGTTTGGCGTCACCGCTAGATAGCGCTATTTGGACATTAGGATTTAGGATCGCCAACTTTGAAATATTTTTTTTGCGTAAAATGAGTAAATCGTCACATCAAATAACGATTTTGGAATACTATAATATAATATTTTGTATAACTTTGAAACCATAATTTTCATTCTAATATTTTTCGATGACTTGTGAGTTTTTTTCGTTTTACGAGTACGAATACCTACCGACTAGTCCTAATGAGACAAAGGTAGCTTAAATTCCTGTATCTGCTTTCGGACATGTTAGAAGAAGGCGAGAATAATATTTTGTTTCACGAAAACTTTAGGTTTTCGTTCGTTCTGCTAAATCATATTATGGGGTACCTACCTACATGGGCGAACGCAGTAGATACCCCGGACTTAACCAGCCTGAACATTGGTTAATTATAATATACCAACCTCCTGTTTTTCCCGACTAAATAGTCAAAATTGTTGTTGTTCTTAAAAAGATATTCTAAAGGTGAACCCAATGAACAATATTTTGCATGCCGACGGCAGCTACCATGATTTCAAATTGGGTCTCATTTCGCTACGTTTAACGAATTCATTCATTATCTTAGTACACAATCTATCCATTTTGGTCAAATAAATTATAATACTAACCCATTTATTTACTTACCCTTCCAATATTTCATACAAGACAAGCAAATTAATATCCTGTCGATGACGTAAAATTTTATTTGTATAAATCACGACATGAATGTTAAGAAGGAAGAACCATTAGATACCTGAAACTGATTTCTTTATTTTACCTGTTTCCCGTAGCTTCGCTCCCGTAGTTAATTGTTCTGGGATAAAAAATACCTTCCCTAAGTCATTTTTCAGCCTAAAAACTTTTCTAAGCAAATATCACTTCTATCTATTTGCTCCGTACAACAAGGACAATTAATTTATTTCATGTTTTTGTTATCTCAGTGCTCCACTGAATAGCATCTTTTATTAGTCTACGACGCACGTCTCGTAGCCTTTGGCGTAGCCGCGTAGGTCGCCCGCACCGCTACGGTCTACCCGACTAAAATATAGTCAACAAGTGGACAGCACTAAAAATTACACAGGGTGTCCGGAGATGACCGTACAGGTCTGCATTTGCGATTGAAGAAGCTGAAGGCCTATCCGTCACCCCCATGTATAGTAAGATTTATAGTCATGTAATGTATAATGTATTGTATAAAATCCCCAATGTGAATAAGATAAAAAGATAAAAGATATTTTTTTTTGTATGACACATACGATACGAAGTAGGTACAGCGCTGCCGCTGAAGTTTTAAAGTCAATAACAAAAAAGCATTCTAATAATTACTTGTCAGTATATTGATATAATTATGTATTAAGTAGATTCCATTCTTTTAAATAAAACATTAATTTATTTTTGTGATTTTCTTGAATGGTTATTTTCTAGTTTACGTGTAGCTAATTATAGTATCATTGCCATTGATTCATCATCATCATCATCAATCTATAGCAATCTACTGGTGGACATTGATTGTTTGTACGTAAATTCAATTTATATGATAATATACTCGTACCTATATTTTTTATTTATAATAGTGGATGGATCGAGGAAAGTGGCAAAAGCAAAGAGGCCTATACTCAGCAGTGGGTAGTCTCAGGCTGTGCTGATGCTGATGAAATTCAACTTATACAATCAGGTGCAAATGTTCGAAGAATGACGCTTGAGACTAGACAACCAGAACATAGTCTTACATATTGAGTTTTGTTTAATAGTCTATTTATAAATTTGAGAACTCTGCTTTTTTTAAAATATTTAATTGATGTATTTAAATGAGCAATTGTTTAATGAGGCTGACTTATCTTGTGGAAAAACGTCTCGACAAATAAAAAGATTTAAAAATAAGTTCTATATCATAGTAATATTATAATCGTTTTCTGACATGAATACAATACCAACCATAATTTGTTCTTTAAGTACTTCATTCAGGCAGTTTTTAATTTACAGTTCAATTCCGATGTTTTATACCTACATTCTGCCGTCCAAAAAAAATCAATGTTAACCCTAAAACGAGCTCAATACCCCGAAAGATGTAACTAAGCAACCCGCAAACGGGCATAGTCGATATATCTACGCGTAACGCACTGTACCTAGTATAAATCACATGTTGTATGTATGTGAACTGTTGTTAGGGGAATAAAGACATAAATCACTGAAGGTCAGTACATTATAGCTAGTTATCTATCTACCAAGAAATTACTTTGCTTTTCACTTTCCCTGCTTGGTCGAAGCCTTTAGCAACGCGGCCGTGGAAGGTGTTATTTCGCTTTGTGTGCTTCCAATTCTTGTGTAAATTGATTAAAGGCGTTTAGTAATTGATAAAAGTAATTGTTTTTAATGGGGAAATAATTTGCCTTGGTTTATGGAGGGTTATAAGCCTGGTGAAAATATTGGGTTATTATTTTTTAGTGCCTTTTTGGTAGATTTATTAATTATTATTATTTTTTTTTTTTTGAGTTGTGTGCCTGTTTAGTTATTTATCGTACCATTATGTTTATCTTTCAAAGGCTTTGCTAACCGTAATGGTTTTCGTAAGTATGTAGTATCAAGTAGTAGGTACGTAATTATCGTGAAGAGGTACTACGTCGTATTTGTATGTACAAAACAATTTCTCAAGGATTTCTATATTTAAAAAGAAATACAAACTTTTCTATTTAATTAAAAGTTAGCAACTGTAGACATAAAAACGTGGTTTTTTGGAGATAATATTTTGCGCAGTAAGTAGGCTTAGGTAGGTACCCCAATTCTCGTCCAAAGCCTCTGTAGAAATTACGCAACTCCGTTGATTAATTTTGGCAAAAACTGTAGAAATTCTATGTAGATTAAAATAAGGCCTGTTTCATAGATTTAAAGTAACTGACAGAAAATTTCGTAAAAATTTTTGTTTCATTTTTTAATTTACCTAGTAGGTAGTGCCGTGGTGCGTATCCGCTATCCGTAGACTAATACAGGGACTTAGTGCCTGAAAAATACAAAGTTTTAACACTACAACTTTTTTAAATATTACATTATTCCTGTAGGCGTGGCATGACCACCGTAGGTAGACAAGGGTTGTCTATGCGATTTGTCGAATTTTGATATATTGTGGACATAATTAATCTCTTGGCAATGCCAGTAGAAACTTTGATTTTAGGGGCCCTCATGCTCGCGGAGAAGACAAATCTTGACGTATAGAAAAACTTTTGTCTATTCTTGGAAGAAAGACACCGTGAGTCACGTTTCAGTAGGTACTTTAGGGCTACAGTTCATCGCGATTTTGAACTTCGAATTTCAGTATCAGTCTTAATTATTACATATAGGTTTATTACTACATAGATACGTGGGGGAGGAGGGAGGAATTTAACTTTCCTTAATATTTTGACAATCGAATTTGAAATAAAAAATTCTGATTTCCCCCCTCCTTCCTCCTTCCTGGACTGAAATTTTTCTGATTTGGCTTCCCCCCTCTCCCCCAGGCTAAAAGCTAGGTACATCATTCTACACGTCACCTACTTTATAACATAGCTCACTTCACAAAGATTACAAAATATATATCTACCTACATAAACAGAAGCGACATTTCGGAGTTCAATGCTATCAAAAATCCTGCTCCTATTTTATAGCCTCTGACGTTTTTGACATTCGGTTTATTGGCTTTCATACTTATTATTCCGCGGCACATAAACCTATCATAGGCCCCCCTCCATAAAATGCACAAAACATTTAAAAAGTAAAGAAAATAATTTTATTGGTTAACGTATGGGGACATCGCGTGCTATGTCTTTCATTCTCATATCAATGCAAATTTCGAAAATGCACAGCTCATACGTGCATTGATAACATCTATAAAAACAAATAAAATAATAGGTAATTTACATATTACGTGGATACTCTGAATTGTACCTATCAGAAGGGTTAATAACCATTTACCTACAGATATCCCCTTCCTTTCGCTATCAAAACGTTGATAGTAAATTATTTCCTTACTATGAAAATTACGATTTGATGAAATCAAAGTTACGTGAAACATAGATTGATTTATGGTGAACTGTGCCACTGATCGGCAGTAAAATGCAGATAAATACCATTCAGATATTAAATGTATCGTATACAGATACCGTAAGTAGGCCAGTTTGAATTACAAAACAGGATTATGACGAAATATTCAGTAGAAACTCTTTATGGAATGTCACCAAAATGTTCATTTTGTCAAATAACAAGTACTAAATCCTGTTTAATAAAGCGTTTAATATTTAATAGATTGTTAAAATCACAACCTACCTTTTTTTGTAGTCGGATAAAAATATCGCGTATAAATATCCATTGGCGTATTCTATTGTAACGTGATTTGAAAAAAAATATTTTGATAAGGAATACTACCAAAATGTTCATTATGTCAAATAACAAGTACTAAATCCTGTTTAATAAAGCAAAACATATTTAATAGATTGTTAAAATCACAACCTACCTTTTTTTGTAGTCGGATAAAAATATCACGTATCCATCCATTCCATTCCATCCATTGGCGTCAATTGTAACGTGTTGTATTGTATTCTATTGTAACATGCCTTTAATTGTTGTGTTACAGCTTACCCCTGTTAAAATTTTTCAGACCTTGGGTCCCCCAAAAATTATAAAAAACCACTGTAATTAAAGACAAGAATAATTTTGTAACAATATTGGTAATCGATATTTCACCCCTTCCTGTAGACAGATTGATCTGATATTTTGTACATACCTTTAGTTCATCAGAACTTTAGAAAAAAAATTTTTTTTTTACGTAAAACGGTTTTGTCATCAGACGAAACCGTTTTACGTAAAAAATAATTTGGTATTTACTTATAACTTATATTATTTAAGTTACAGTTTGAATTTTATTATTTGCGGATAAAGTCAAGTAGCTTCGGTTTTCAATCGAATCATGAAGCTCCTCTCTGGCAGTGAGCCAAAAGTCACAAAATCATATGGGAAATTGACAGCTAAAATGGTTCGAAAACAATAATGTATCTACATACATGTCTACCTACAGAAATCTCAATCTTTTATTTTATTATTTCAAAGGTATAAATAAATTTCATATTTGAACACAGTCCTTCAGAGATATCACAGTTCACATAACACGTCTACTTTATGTCCTATCTGCATATATTGCGTGATTACTTACTCTTTGACAAACACTTTCTTGGAGCCGTATTTTGCCAACAGATTTTTAAATTCGGTGTGAATTTACAAATCTAACGAAACGTGAAAATATTTGGGTAGTGTAGATTTATTATAGACCTTCTCACGATTAGTCACGATAGTTAGGTATAGGGGAGGCGGTGGGGCGTCATTGAGGAATGTCTATAAATTAAATACATAAAAACATTTTTATGTCCAGCTAAAAATATTATGTAAGTAAATGCAGAACTTTTCAAAAGTCAATTCAAGAAAAACTTTTATACGTAACGTATTATTGCATTTATGGTAACAGTAGATATATAACACTATTTGAATTGTATATTTATTTTTAACTTAAACCTGTATTAAAGAAAATAATTAATTGAATCGTCGTGACCGATTAAACAGCAGAACGTATTTAGATGAAACTTAGTACAAATCTATGCTTCAATCTGGGAAAGATTTAATTATAGAGCATAGATACAAATAAATTATTATTAGCTTTACTTACAATATACACAAGTAGGCTAAAGCTTAAACAAAACACGACAAAACCTTCACAAAGAACTTGTACAAAAAAAACAAAACGTAACTTTATCTGATTCATTTGACGAAAATAAAATCATAAGCGATACATAGCGTGTCCACGAATCACCGACAAAGACGAAATGCTCATCAGAGTGACTATTAATCATGACTGTCGTTTTCCATGAAACTACTGAATGTGCCCCACAATCTACTGCGCCGATGTCCTCATTTGAAAACTTTGGGAACGGTTCGAGGTAGTAAGTAAAACTGATGACTCATTGCTGACGGACTCGATTATATTCTATCGATTATTCGTTGGCTAGTTATCGATCGATATTCGATAGTCAGATTCAATTAATTGCTTTTACAGTGCATTAAACGTAGCGAAAAAATACCTTTATTTACTTTATCAAAATCAAAATATTTTTATTCATGTAGACCATTTAGGCAATTATGAATAGTCATAATTGTAATATTATTATATGAGTGACTCTAGTTGCCAGTTCCAAGCAGCCTACCCCTCACGGAGAAAAATCTGGCAAGAAACTCCATGGTTTAGGATAAAGAAATCGCAAAGGATAGAGATAGAGAGAGAAGTAGGAGTCTTAAATTAAAGGGAGGGCCTCCCTTTAATTTTTAACCAAATTTAATTTTTATTATTTGTTGATATAGCGGCTATAGCTGACACTTCATAAAAATCTACCTATTACGATTCAAACGATACAGCCGTCGGACAGAAGGATGGATCACAGAAATAAGAAACCCAACTGTTTTTTTCTGTTCTGTGGTATGGATAGACGGACAGACAGTGGAGCCGTAGTAGCCGTACGGAACCCCAAAAAAAAAATGAAAGTGTGAAATCGCCAGGGATTATGGGTTCAAGTCCCGCCCGAGTCAGTTGTTGCGAAATAAATAAATGATTTTATTTAATAAGCAAAACATGTAAAAAACATACTTACATAAAATAAAATTTATGAAGGTGTTTCGTATGTCTTAATCAAACATATCCGTATCTACCGTCTCCAATTAATCAAACGTACCCGAACTAACGAACTTAGTAATTAAGCTCTGTATCTCCTAAGTAATCGGCGGCAGTGGTGCCTCGCACCAACCATTCCAACTGGGTTAGCACATTACACAGCTAAAACTATGCAAATTCAACCTAATGGTGAAAGGTGGAATTCGTGAAATATCTTGATAAATTAGTACCTACATACATTTCCTGAATTTAAATAAAGCTGCTCTATTTCTTTCTTGGGCTTATCTTTTGAGCGTATTTTGACGATGCTTAAAGATAACTTAAACTTGTAACTTACTTTTAATAGTAAAACTTACTTACTTACTTTAAATTGATTGTGAACTCATAGATGAGTAGTGATTTTGCAACAAAAAAAAACAACTTTCTACATAACATAACATAGACTCACGCCTGTATTCCCTAGAGGGGGTAGGCAGAGATGTATGCAGTACACCAATGTTCACCGGATATGTAATAAGTCCCACGTAATAGAAGGCGAGCCAATTGCCATTAATCGGGTACAATTCCAGACTCCTTGCTGCGGATTACCATGATTTTTTATTATAGATAATGCATACAATACGAGTACATAATAGTTTTTAGGCTGGAGAGAGACAGAGAGTTCTCGGAAAAATTAGAACCTCTGGATCGAAGTGGGGGGAAATACTAGTAATTATTATAAAGAAATA
The DNA here is from genome assembly GCA_936450705.2 of Protodeltote pygarga. Lineage (NCBI taxonomy): Eukaryota > Metazoa > Arthropoda > Insecta > Lepidoptera > Noctuidae > Protodeltote > Protodeltote pygarga. The sequence goes on along the minus strand of OW388249.2, from coordinate 2,451,545 downwards.
ATAATGATAATGTATTTTTAACAGAAAATGGCGTCAGGTGGTAAGCAGATTAGCATGGCTGCCAGCGCTTTAGCTATGCGCGGGGTTCGATTGTTCCTGACTGCTGGTAGAGCCGCCTCGGAACGTCCTCAAGCACAGAATGCTGCAGCAGCTCCTAAACCCAAGCCTAAGAAGAAAGTGGAGGTCGGAGGCAAGCCGCCGCAGAAAGTGTTCGAAATGCTTCTCAAGTCTACAAAGTTTAACAAGTAAGGGTTTACTAAAGCGATATAAAGTATTTAAATATAAAAATATATAATATAGTGACAATTGTTATTTGCAAAAAGTTAAGGTTTTAAGTATGAATGTGGATGGTTTTATTGGTATATGGAAATATAACAATGAAAAGATGGATAAGAATTAAAACCGGGGGAATAAGAACTTCCGGAAAAAAAGTAGGGTCGATTTACTTATGTTTACTGGGTAATAAGCAATATTTGCCAGAAAAAGTTTTTAAGATGATAGAGCTATGAGCAAACTCGACCACGGTCACAGAATAACGCCCATAAAGCCGGCTACTCACCTGTCGCTGGGTTATTTAGGGTGTGCAGGGCAGTGCACGTTAGTAGGTTAGATCATAAAATCTACTGGAAATTCTAAATGGATCTGTATGCAATGATCTGCAAGATAATTTTCATCATACTTATCAGAAGGAGAAAAAATTGAAATCCTTTCAAAATTAAATCGATTTTTTTTTCTTGTACTTACACCATTGTAGGCACTGATAAATAGTGATTATTCTTATATTATTGTGAGACTTACACTAGTTTACTCTTCTCTTATTCTAGTTCTGTGAAGGAAGGGTTATGTTTTTCGCGCGTATCTTGTATATTTGTTTGAAAATTTAGTTTTTCTTTTTCTGTTAGAGTGCAGACCTTGTGATATGAGCAATAAATCAAAGCACCTTAAAGTTTTTCATATTTGAAAGATAGAATCTGTAGATAAGGCATAATGACATCACTTGCTATTTTTTATTGAATCAAAAGAGTGATTTGAAAACCCCGTAAAAGTAATGATATACCACGGAATGACAATAAAAAAACCACGCATGTTAATACTTTTTTAACCATTAATGAACCCATTCAATCGGTAACCCATAAACGGTCGAAGGTTACTATCGGGTATAACCCTCCGGAGCTCAGTGGGGCGACTACAGGCGGGCCGCGTAGGTCGTTTCACAACCTAGCAGTAAATAAATTGTTACTATGTAAATTTGTCACGATGCCTAACAAGAAACTAAAGGAGAAACACCTCGACGCGTTGTATAGAATCACACATTTTGGCAAGTGAGTGGCAGTTTGGCGTTAAAAGTTCTGTGTTTGAATGTTGTTCTAGATGTTTTTATTTTTCGAACGTGTTTTAAGAAGCATTTAAATATGGTGTTTTTTTTACGAATCGTGTGAAAAAAACGCCGGGAACTACCAGTATTTTAATTGGTCAGAAAGTACAATAATTTGTGTGAAAAATTGGATTTAGAAAATCTTTATGTTTTCTCGGTTTTATTCAACACTATTGATAGAGTTGTCTTTGGTATATATTTACGGTTAGGCCTTGTCAGTTAATTGGACTAACTGCTTTTGCTCGTGGCTTTGTCTGAATAGAGGTCGGACCTTGCATAAAAATATCCTATGTTTTAATCCAGAACTTGGTCTATCTATGAGCCAAGTTTCACCCAAATCCCGACGCGTGATTGAGTTACAAACATGTTCTCCAACTTTCATAATTATTTATTACATTAGTTGGATAAGTCAGTTAAAATTGTGAACGCTTATTACGAAACTTTAATTAAACTTGCATTATTTTGACTAATTTCACAAAATACTTGCTTAATAATTTTAAAATGTGTGTGACATGTGTATAATAGCTTCAATCAGTTAACATACTATATTTATGTATGATATTCACATTAGCCTAAAATTAAGAATTTGGTGAAGTATTGAAATTGCAGATTTATAATTTCACAATGCAATTTTGTTTTCCCAGTCCTAAACAAATATCTAACTATTGATAACACAAATATTTTAATACACAAACTTATCTTTCTTTCTCACTTACTTTCCTTTTTTTAATGTGTTTCTTTTATGAGAACTGCCTTTTATTATTACCTATTTTGTTAAGATATCCGGCATAATAACACAGTTTTTATGTAAATATTAGCTGGATATCAATTACTGTTAAAAAGATAGATGGATAGATAACGTAGGTTTAGAATTAGGGTCTTGATGGCACAGTTTTACAGAACCCTAAAACACTTAAGCAAAAGTTTTCCGCTAAAAAAATTCTTAATAAAATTAGCTTTGACTGAAAATTTAATAACTTTAAATTCCTTCATGATTTGTTAAATTCGTTTTTATGAAATTAATGTACGTATTTATTATTGTTTGTCACGAACTACGCTGTTTTTAAACAAATACTGTTGAAATAAACAACATAATTGAAATAATCAGAATCTTATTTTGAATATAAATAATAATTATCCTACTAATATTATAACTGTGAAAGTTTTTGAAGATGGATATGTTACTCTTTCTTTGTTATGTTAAGTTTCTTGAAATATTGCGTTAATATAAATGTTAATTGATTTATGACGAAGTATGGGTGCAGATATTTTTTTAGGCGAGCTTAAATCCTATTGGCTAGTATGGTAAGCACGCCACCACATGCATTGTCAGGAAACCATTAGATACACTAGACTCGTGTAAGTACAATATTGTCAATAGCAAAAATAGATGAACATATTTTATTTTGTTACTAATTAAATTAATTTTAATTTTGAAGTGAAAACTTCTTACCTGGATAAGTGAGCAGTGAAGCTAACTGAACCGTCATGCTCGATCGGGTTCGTGACGCTGAATCGGGAAAACTCGGCTCAAGCACAAATCTTTTTTAAAATTTTTGTTTTTATTTATTACTTATTTTTTTTGCTGTTTCCTAATTTTTAAATTTGGAACGGCATTATATTTTTTTCCCCTCTTCAAATCTACTAGGAAAAGACAAAGTAAGTAAGGATCTAGACCATAGAGGCTTTCTCCTCGTGTATGTTGTCCATAAAACAAACAATACCTTACATAATAGTGCGTGATACCGATCTGCGTAGTTTACGACTAACTTGTTCTTCAGTACTGAGCTAATAAAGCGGACGAATAATCGTGTTCGGCTATCATCGGCCATGTTCGGCGTAGATATGGATTTTATTACTTGTACAACTTTTATTTAGAAGTAGTCACAAAAGTTTAGTTTTGTAACTATTAATTTCTGACCTTATCTCCATAATCCTCCATATGCGATATGGATTTATGGATTATCAGTGGAGAACGTTGTTGGTTTCACATTTGTTTAACTTGTTATATATCGCTCGCCTGGTAGTATATTGGCCCATCCACAAAAAAAACATGAACTTTGAATGAAATGACATGAAATTTGAATTTATTTGAAACCTAAAAGGGAATACTTCTCCCTTTCGTTCGTTTTAAACTATTGTTGAGTACAAACGTTGATTCTGATTGTGAAATGTGAAAAATGTGCATGTGCCGGTATATTGCTGGGTGAGAGATATATATATACGAATATTGTATTATTTTAATGTGTAACTGTTTGTTTTCCCGAATAAATAAAATAAAAATAAAATAAAATGGATTATGTTTACTTTTTTAATAATTAGCTGACCCTAATGCGGCTTCGAACCCATAGTTCTAGTGTTATGTAGCTACTTAATCAAATTGATCAGCGAGTCGTGATAGCCTAATGGTGTTGACAGTTGACTGGCAAGTCAGAGGTACCTCTGTCTGACTTTTCGTAAGTTATGTGCGTTTTATAAATTAATTATCACTTACTCCGTGCCTCAGAAACCACGAAAAGCTGTTGGCCATGCGCCTGATCTCTTTCTGGTCGTGTCGGATTGTCTTCCCATCGGACTATGAGAGTAAGGGAAAAGAGAGTGCACCTGTGTTTGCGCACATACTTGTGCACTATAATATATTATCTCTCGCGTCGATGGCTAATCTCCGTTGAGATTGGTCGCTGTAACGGAAATTCGGTCAGGAGGACATTATAAAATTGACCTGACCACCGTGTAATAAGCTGTGTTCTAGCAAAAAAAGATATCATTCATTCATTTTTATGATCTGTATTTGTTTCGCAGAGCCGAAATTGAAGCTCTGTACACGATGTATCGCCGCTTGGTGGCGAGCGCTCAAGCTGCAGCCCCGGCTACTGCTATTGGCCATACTCCGAAGATTGATGTAAGTATTTTTTATTTATAGACTCATGCATGTATTCCCCAGAGGAGGTAGGCAGAGGTGTGCAGAAACCCACGTTTCGCCGGATATAAGTCCCATGTAATAGGGGGCGAGCCTATTGCCATTAACCGGGCACAATTCCAGACTCCGTGCTGCTACTGAGAATTTCCTAATGGAAAAACCCAATAACACTTTGCCCGACCCGGGGATCGAACCTAGGACCTCGTGCTCAGCAGTCGCGCTTGCTACCACTAGACCAACGAGGCAGTTGCACATTTACTTCGAAATAATTCGAAAGGGGAATTTAAGTGTGGCTTCCCCTTTCGAACAACAACATAATAATATACAAACAAACTTAAATTAGTAGTCATCGAATTGAGAACGTCCTCTTTCTTGGGGTGGTTAAAACACACGTGAATTGAAATCCTTTTTTTTGTAAAAATATTTTTTTGGTTACAATACATGTAAAATAACTCTCTTAAAATTCTGACAGCTATTGTTATGTGCCAGGTAAATTACCCAGCTCTAGCACAAACCTAATTTACTTTATCTAATAAATTAAACTACTTTCAAAAGTACCATTAAAACAATATGGCCATTAATTTATAACTAACAAGTCTAACAACCCAATTTCGCAAAGTTAGTTTTAAATTTAATTCTGATACCATGCTAACTTATCGAACACCATAAATAACAAGGTTTGGGACACCATAAAATATTTTCTAGAATAGAAAAAAGTTATTTTGCAAAACCACGAGAGTGTTGACATCACGTAACAGGGGCGGAGTTAGGACATAATATTGTGTCTGTATTTGGTCTTTAGCCATATCTATCTACTCCACAGACTTGACATAAATTAGTTTATAATTACATACATAAATAATTAGGTAGGCAGAGGTGTATGCAGTACACTCAGGTTTCGCCGTCTGTGTTATAAGTGCCATGTAGTAGGTGGCGATCCTATTGCCATTTACCGGGCACAATTCCAGACTCCGTGCTGCTACTGAAAATTTCCTAATGGAAAAACAAAATACTTTGCCCGACCCGAGGATCGAACCCAGGACCTCCGAGCTCAGCAGTCGCGCTTGCAAAAAATTGAGGAACATATACAAAAGATAGATGCATTAAATTTCTTTAAATATCGATTAAGTATGCAACCAATTCTAAACCATTAGCAATTTATAATTTCAAAATGGTCTTCCGTGTTCGTGGCTTCGTGTCGGCGAAACTAACCTCAATGTCATTTCAAATGAAGTTGATTAAGTTAATTGCGAGAAGTCCGTTTATTTGTAGCTATCTACCTACCATAATTACTTATTCAGAAAAGGAAAAAATAAAATATAAACAATGTTATCCTTTTATTTTATGTCTGCTCTTTTTGTATTAATTTAGTTTATTATTTAGTTTTTTTTTAACAACAGAAACGTAACGCTTATAAAAAGCTTTTACTTAGCTACATATTTGATACAATTTTCCCAACTCCGACATTCGCATAGATAACTCCATAGTTATTTTATAATAGTACAGAAATACGCGTTCCAATTCCGTCCCCTGTCACATTATGACTACGCACGCAACAAAACTAGCTTCGAAGAAAGATTGCTTCCATACCGTGTACCCAACGGTTAAACCGTGATGTTATTGCCAATAAAGAATAATGACCCTTCGATATACCCCACAATTTTTATTCGAATATTATTATAACTTATATTTATAGTTATAGACAGTCGTTTAAAGTGGATTTTGAAAAATGCGGTACTGAAGTTTTATGGTTTTGGAAAGATTCAGCTGTTTAGCCTTTTTACTAGCTGTACTGAGTTGGATGGTAAGTTGTACGATTGCAGTTCTTTACTAAGACTTTATCGTTGTTTATCATTTTTAAACGGTTTATTTGGTTCAAATTTAGTAATCGATATTTCACCCCCTTCCTGTAGACAGATTGGACTCAGCCAAATACACAGCCAAGTACACAGCTTTAGCTTTGATGACAAAACCGTTTTACGTAAAGAAATGTTACTTATTGGCTTCTGACTGGCGCAAGTAAAATTACTCAAAATTAAAGTCGGTTTCTTGTTTCAACATTTTCATGTATAAAGAAACATGTGAACTCGAGTGTTTTATGTGGAAATCAATCGACAAGGCGTAAATCTACTGTTTTTCTGGCCGATCTCACGGCTATTTAATTTTAATTAAGAGTCTTGCTTGATTATAGACTCAGAAGTAATATGAATTAGTAATCCCTCTTCGAATACTATTATGACGATCCAGCAAAAAAAAAACTACATAATTATCCATGTAAGATCAAGAAATCGTTTTATTCCAGGGCATAGACCAAAGCACTTTCCGGGATGTCATGCACAACACCTTCGACTTGGTAACTGAAGAAGCTATCCTCGAACGTATGTGGATGACCTGGGAGCGTGGTGCGGCGGGAGGGGAGGGCTCCTTGCGCTTCGACTCCTGGGTCAAAGGCCTTAGTGTACTGTTGAGAGGAAATACAGAAGAACGAATAGGATATTGCTTTAAGGTCTACGATCTGAATAGCGATGGTTTTATTACAAGAGATGAAATGTTTTTGTTGTTACGGTGAGGTTAATTTCTGTTTACCGCACCAGACCAGCGGCAGACTCGAGCGGGACTTAAGCCCGCAATTTCTGGCGTACCGTGCTCATTTTACCAACTAAGCAACCGCGTCCTACTCGCCTTAGTTGAAATTACGAACCTCTTTCTTAAGGCCATCGTGTCGTGATATCTACTGGAGTACTTGGAGCGATGGCACGGCACGCCAGAGATTGCTGGTTTCAAGTTCCGTTCAAGTAAGTGGTTTCTACGAGTTTCTTATTAAATATTTTTAGAAATATTTGAACACCACACACTTAACATAAAAATATCTTCAGGAACTCCTTATTAAAGCAGCCTGGTGACGAGGACCCCGATGAAGGAGTACGTGAGCTAGTAGACTTGGTGCTCAAAAAGCTGGACGTTGACAAAGATGGGACTGTCTCCTTAGATGATTACAGGTAATCAGCTGTTTATTCCTGTTAATTTACCATTTCTTACGATGTTTTCTCTAATGAAAAGAAAAAAAAATACTATGAAATATTGTGCACCATGTAAGATCTTCAGGAGTCTGCTACTATTTTGACGCGTTTAGCAATTTTTTTTTTCAAAAATTTAGTCATTCTTTTGGACGTTTAAGTTACTAAGCTAGATTTGACGTTGAGAGTCAGTCCATTCGTGCTGATACCAGCATAGGTCTATCAATGAATGCTATGCATGCTTTACACTGAATGCGATGCGACATAATACTTGAGATCTACTATTTTGCAGACAAGCTGTCGAACAAGAACCCTTACTTCTCGAAGCGTTTGGACAATGTCTGCCAACAAAACGGCAAACCACCATTTTCCTCAAGACACTTTCTAATAAGCCTTAAAATTAGATTTAAAAAATATATTGTGGAAATAAGTTATTAGATAAGTAGCAAATAATATTAAGAATAGAAATGTGTTAATTTACCAATATTCTGGTTATATATTTTTTATAAACTGAACCTGTAGGTCAGAAGACGATCACTTGAATTCCACAAAATGTAATTACATATAACTATAATTTTGTTCGTCACTAACACATAACTTTCAACGCAGATCTAAGACCTTTTTTTTACCTTCAAAAGGTACCCGGCCTCCGGAGAGGAGGGTATTGGGAGATTCTTACCTCACTAAAACCACCCCGGTGATCACCATCAGCGCGAGGGCGGGAGGGCGGTCCCTAGATATTTTACTTCACCTTTCCGTGACATGCATAAATAAATAAAATAACTAAGATTATCAACAAAAACTTATTTATTATTTGATTAAGTTAGTAGCAGAGTCTTATTCTTGGGGATCCAGCCCGGTGCCTATGAAGTCTGTCACTATCATACCACCCGCTGGCGGGAATAGGCTGAACAACTGCAAAAATAATAAAAATAGGTTGGTAAGCTCTTTGACGAACAGTTTTCGTTATTTTGTCTCTGCCTTAGTCCTTAATTATAAATGGAAAATTCTATTAATTGATTTAAATTAAGTATACCTATTATAATACTATATTTATGAAGATATTAATTATTATTACATATATTATGGTTTCTTTCAAATAACAGATAATCAAATTTTAAGAAAAATGCTCTAAACAGCATTGCAATAGGATAAGTGTATAAAAATTACAACTGTAATTACAACTGTATTGTGAATTGTAAATTGGCTTTTCGCCTCTTCTGAAAAGTCGCCATTTGGTGGTTACAGCAATTGATATTACAACTGATGATATATTATCTCCCATACCAGCTACTAAAGTTTTTTTGTAAAAGTTGTATCAAATATCTTACCTTATTGGAATAATACATATCGGTGGGTATGGTAATCTCGTGGTACTCTCTGCGGATAGCGTCTACTATACAGTCAGCCGCGGCTCCAGGCTCCACCGTCTTCATCAGACCCTCGAACCTGATGCGGGGGTTTGTGCAGAGGCCAGTGTTCACGATATATGGGCAGATGGTTGTCAGTTTTATCTGAAAAATAAGAATAAGTTGCTAATGAGTTGACCAAGTTGATCTTATAACGATTAGTTTCTTTCCGGGTTTGATATTCGATAAAAAAAAAAGATTAGAGTAAAATAATTTCTCAAAGGCCGAAGCCAGGTGTAAAAAAGCAGGATTCTAAGTGATTTCTTTTTTCCCATGCGGGATTCCAACCCAAAATAATGCACAGAATGCGAATCGTTTTACCGCTACGCTATTGGTCGCAAATTCGAAGCAGGTTTGGAGCGTGCAGCGTGGCGTTGCAAACATTTATGTATAAAACGCCACGCTGCACGCTCTAAACCTGCTTCGAATTTGCGGCCTATGTCAATAAAACTGCCCAATAGTGAAATGGCCTTTTTACTAATAATAAATTAGGTATTTATCACAACAATTACAATTTATTGGGCAACTGTGCCTGAACTAGGCAGAGCCTGTATTCCAGGTCACGGTTTCATACTGATTTAAATTAAGTACCGACTTATTAAAAACTTATTAAAATTTAACTTTGACCTATCGAACTTCTGAGAAGAATTGAATGAGTAAGGTCTAAAACTAAAGTTCAGGGGCTCTTTTAAAGTCCATATTATGTGACTCAACCTTCCTTCCTAAATGGTTGATTGGTCAGTGTCGTTTCTGGCAATGATAGTTTTAAATAATTGACTTGAACTTGGAACCGGTTAGCCCCTTGATCTGTATATATATGTATATGAGACTGGCATCTGTAAATGTCCCAGTTCTACATTCGACTGTGACTGAATTAGTCAGAATGTATGGAAACATATTATGTACGTAATGTAAAGTGTATGTAAATTTGGTAGTATAAACTTTTGGGGCCTTCTGTACGTGGGATCCAGGAAGTAAAAAAGTTAATATTACCAAATTAAGAATGTCACGGAATTAGATGATATATATTATACTCCAATACCTATGCGTTTCAAACTTTCAATATGATGCGTAATTTACATGTAAGTACTTACGCAAATACTTAAATTTTTTTAATGATACGCTTTGTCTACCTATTCTGTATTCTTTGACGAGCTTATAGATAAAAAAAAACAATGAGAACAGTCAATAGCTTAAAAGAACTTACCCCATTAGTATTTCTAGGGTCTTCATGCAGTTCGACAGCGAGGCTCTCCATGATACCGCGGACGGCGTACTTGCTACCGCAGTATGGCACCAGGTTACGGAGACCCATCTTGCCGGCCATCGAAGACATGGCGACGATGTGGCCAGAGTTGCGCTCCAACATCGACGGGAGGAAGGCTTGAACCATCTGGAATGAGGAATTAAAAGTCAATACATTTATTTCAGCAAGCACATAACATGCTGCTGGGCAAAAGCCTTTTACAAATCAAGGGTAGAACGATAAAATTAATCTAACTGAGTTACTACTCCGGTAGATGTCACCACACGCCTTTAAAACGTTAAGAAAGTGATTCGTAATTTCAACTGAAGCGAACAGGACTCGCTAGCTTAATGGCACGGTACGCCAAGGATCGTGGGTTCAAGTCCCGCCCGAGTTAGTTGTTTTTGCGAGTTTCTTATTAAATAATTTCATGAATTACCTACAGATTCACAAAGGATAATTAATATAACGATCAGAAATTATGCTACGGTCTCAGCCATGGCCAACAACGGGTGAGCTCATTGTACTTGATTATTGAGATAAAACTAAATAATTAAATGACTAATAATAATTAATTAATCCATAGAGCAATAATAGTAACCTACTTATACTTGTTATATTTCTGCTCACTTTTTAAATGATGGAGCTATTTATGAATGGGACGGCTCTATTCGGTAGTACTACCCTCTCAAAGAATACCGGCGTGACATAACAGTATTCATACTATTTTACAATCAGCAAATGAGAACGAATAGTTATGATGTTCCTTCCTCTTCCAATATTCCGCTCAAGGTTGGTAACGTGCCTCGGAGATCACGTAAAATCGTCGGTTCTACGCCTGATATCTCTCCGCTCATGTCAGATTGCCGTCCCATCGGACTTTAAAAGTGGGGGAATAGAGAGTGCAGTACCATGAAGTTTCTTGCCAGATTCTTCTCCATGAAGGGTAGGCTGCCCTTGGAACTGACAACTAGAGTCACTTTTATTTTAAACAATATTAGAATTATGACTATTCATAAGTGCCTAATGGTCTACATGAATAAAAATATTTTGATTTTGATTTTTGAGAATATTGTAAAACTTTCATAGGGATTTCATTCGGATAAGTCTTGATTCTCTTTACTTGCACATACGGGATAATCTATTCATAAGAGATATCCTCTATAAACGCCAAACTAACTCTGGCTATCTGTTTGTTACCTCGTCCCAACTAAACTACTGAACCGAACGTAATGAAATTTGACAAACAGGTAGTTTGAGAACTGAAAAAGATTTATACAAATTGTATCCCAAGTAATGCAAAAGAAGTCGCTGCTGCTATTTCATAATAAAAGATCATATTTTCAGTCCATTGTTATAATATTTTTACGAAGGTAGGTAGGTACTTATTTAAATAATTTTATTACATAAGATTAAAATAAATAACTTCCTTTAATTAATGCCTGTTAACGATTCAACAATTTAAATTAGCTTTATCGTGGGAAAATATTTTGTATTATTTTTTAACTAATTCAATTGTTTGTAAATATTACGTAAGTAATCGTCATTATCACTCGCTTATTTAATTATTGTCACTTATTTAATCATAATTATATTGTTTTTAATAATGCCTTTTAGTAAGCTAAAGTACCTACCTATTGGAGGTATTTGCCCATAATCGCCACGCTGGGTAAGCGGGTTGGCGATCGCAGTAGCAGATGATTGCTGTTACACAGAAGGATGCTGCTGCCCATCCTCCGGATCTTTCCGTTTGTTGCTTTTTACGACACCCGCGGGACGAGTAGGGGTGGTTCTATTCTTAGGCCGGGAACCACACGGCACAAGGCGTGAGTCTATCTTATGTAAATATATAAGGTGCTTCTAAATTATCTGCCACGGCTGCAATGGGAGATAATATTGAAATATTACAATAGTGAAGTATTTTTTTTTATCTAACGTCATAATTTTTTTTCTTTTGCCTGCGTTTTATTGCGTAGGTCTAATTCAGCTCCATGCTTCAATTTTTTTACTGTTCCGAGGTACGAAATTTCTTCACTATTGTAATCTATATACCCAATACTTTCTCCCATTGCAACCGTGGCAGATAATTTAGAAGCACCTTATATATACGATAAATAACTTACCCACAGGTTACCATTGACGTTGATATCCATCAGAGTTCTGATCTCCTTCTCTGTATGCCTGAGCAGTGGCTTGCAGGGCATGATGCCGGCGTTGTTCATGAGGATGGTCACATCTCCTACTTCTCTCTCCACTCGTTCGGCAAGTTGTAGTACGGCTGATCGATTTGTGACGTCACATCTAGAAAATAAAGGATTTCTGTATAGACTACTAGGATATACTACTATAGACTAATAAATAAATAAATAAATCAGCCCGTAACTGTCCCAATATAGGGCAAAGGCCTCTTCTTATACAGAGAAGGATTGAGCATTAATCACCACGCTAGTTCACTGCGGGTTGGCGATTTCAGACTATTAAAGTCCAGGTTTCCTTACGATGTTTTCCTTCACCGTTAGTCAGTGGTGTCTTAGATTAACTAAGAAAGTAGGTACATATGACATTGAAAAAGTCACATTGGTACATGCCATGTTCGAACCCACACCCACGCGCTTGTAAAGCGAGTCCGTAACCAATGCGCCACCACGACTATAGACTAACTACTTTTTTATTACCACGTTTTGATTAATTCGCTTTATTGTCTGACTGTTTGGTAGCGTTGGAAGAAGCATGAAAAATTCTGGTGCCTTTCAAAATCCGTTGCTTTTTTTCGATGTTTTATTCGAAATTTTTTTGAAACTTTCGAAAGTTTTTTCGTATTTTTTAACTCCTTAGGCAAGAAATATGCAAAATATGTATTTTGTACAAAGGAATAATAGGTATTATGTATTATGCAATTCAAAAATATTTCAATAAAACTGTTTCTTTTTTAATTTTTAAACGAAAAATTCAAACGAATCTCCTTTTTTTTGCCAAGGATTCTTTCAATTTAATTTTTACCCGATTCTATTTTCACTATTTATCGCTCAAACAGAGTACAGCTAAAGGCATAAAAATGTAACGCACACAAACACACTCAGTGACATAAAGCAAACATTTCAAAAAAGGGAAAGTGTTTTGTTTGCTGACATCTCGTTAAACCGTTCTAGTAGTCACCAACTCACCACACACTATTATAACATTTACATAGCTTCATGAGAGCAGAAACATTCCGAGATAGTTCATACTTTTTAGCGATTTTGTTATTTTATAAGAAAAAAAAAAACGGGTCACACATTGCTCTCATATTCATACTTAAATTACAATTGAAATTGTTTAATTTATGGACATTCAAACCTAGGTGATATTGATTTTATTGTAAAGAGATCCTAATTCAATCAATTTATAATTGGATGTTGTTTACCGAAAAGGATCCAACCACATTAAATCACTAAGATAATGGCACTTTTGTGATGATATTGTGATGTTATTGTGATGTATCCTACAGTTAAAAAAGAATATCGGGTTTGTTTTTTGGCCTGGATTGTTTTTGCTCATTAAAAAAAGGCTACTTTAGGAACACTTCAAATATAATTTTTTTTATGTCAATTTTATGGATTGGATCCTTTTCGCTGAACTACGTCCAATTATATCGCTGCCGCCGGCGCGCGTCCTTGTGGTAAACAAAAGCTATGAAAGTTTTTTACAAATGTTTGAAAAAAGAAAAATTCGTTACGCCCTAACTTTTGACATTGACATGATATAGCAAATGTCAGGCTTATTAAAAATTAACCTTCAATCGATTAATCGAACTTTACAAGGTTGAAAGTTGAACTTTTTTAGATGCAATAATTTCACGAAAATATTGTCACCTTTAAAATACATGAGAACTGCGCACCCAGTCATTGTTGTCATCAACAATCAACTCACTCCTAAGACCTGCGCACTCAGTTATTGCTGTCATCAACATTCAACTCACTCATAAGACCTGCGCACTCAGTTATTGCTGTCATCAAAATTCAACTCACTCCTAAGACCTGCGCACTCAGTTATTGCTGTCATCAACATTCAACTCACTCATAAGACCTACGCACCCAGTCATTGCTGTCATCAACATTCAACTCACTCATAAGACCTGCGCACTCAGTTATTGCTGTCATCAACATTCAACTCACTCATAAGACCTGCGCACCCAGTCATTGCTGTCATCAACAATTTAGTCACTCATAAGACCTGCGCACCAAGTCATTGCTGTCATCAAATTTTAACTCACTCATAAGACCTGTGCACTCAGTCGCTGTCATCGACAATCTACTTACTCATAAGAGCTGCACACCCAGTCATAGCTGTCATCAACAATCTACTCACTCATAAGAGCTGCACACCCAGTCATAGCTGTCATCAACAATCTACTCACTCATAAGAGCTGCACACCCAGTCATTGCTGTCATCAACAATCTACTCACTCATAAGAGCTGCACACCCAGTCATAGCTGTCATCAACAATCTACTCACTCATAAGAGCTGCACACCCAGTCATAGCTGTCATCAACAATCTACTCACTCATAAGAGCTGCACACCCAGTCATTGCTGTCATCAACAATCTACTCACTCATAAGAGGTAGCTTTTCCCTTCTCCTGTTTGATCATCTTGACAGTTTCCTCATTGCCCTTTTGGTTGATGTCGACGCAGACGACCATGGCACCCAATCTGCCGAAGCGCAGCGCCACCTCGCGACCCATTCCATGACCAGCGCCAGTTATCTGGTGAAAATAACAGAGTTGATTTACTGATGGGTGATGAAGATAGTACCTACAAGTATTTAGTTTTGGGTACATAAGACCCTGGGGGCGCAATGGCGGCGGCATCGGCAGCAGCTCTGCGCGAGATGTCATTAATTGTATCAAAAGTTTTGATCAAAACACATCTATTCTGCTCGTAACTTTAGGTAGTGGATAGTTGGATACCCGCCTTTATTCTAACCTAACCCAAAACTTTGTGCTCAGTAGCAACTGCACATATTATAATAAAAATAAATAAATTAATAAAGTCAGCATGAAACTAATCTTTCATAAAAGTCCGGATATAAAAAAAAGATTAGCCAATATCGTATCGTAAATTCGTAACAATCATAAATACAAAGTCCAATTTGCACTAATTAATCCTAGATAAAATACATTGTTAATTATTAAATTGTTTTATACACGGTATAATTGGATTAACTGAAAAACTGAAAAAGAGTCATTGTATTCATCATTATAAAAATCTTTGACTGAAATCGCATAAAAAAAAAAACAAAAATTGATCTCATTTCAACTTAGAGATGGATACAATCACTGATTCTGGATCTGGGCTACGGGCGAAGGGTTTTTAATTAACTATTTATGTAGAAATAAGTAAAGACAAACTTACCAAAATTATATCTTCGGTCACATCTTTCGGTTCTTTTGGCACCACAAATCTGAATATTGCCTTAACAATCTCGATGTCAAGACGAATAATCATCCATATTACTTCGAAGAATATTCTTAAAGCGTAAATGATCTGTGGTTCATCAGCCCTGGAATATTCCATTTTTATTTAAAAACTATAACTATTTTTTTTTTAAAGTTAATGTAGAATTAGTACGCGGCCGACTTAAACGAGATCCCAGAAAGAATACAGATTTTGTTTTATAATATTCAAATATGGAATAAGGATAAAGGCGTGTTCAGATTGATTTCAGTAAATGTCAACAAGAAATAAATGTAAAAGACGTAGTTTAAAAGTGGCAACGGAAACAGATAAGTTGAAAGGTCTTGGTATGGTCCATATTATGAGGACTGGATCAAATGTGTCTCTAAAAGGGTCATGAATATAAGTGTTGTTAATAGGGAGAAACCAAAAATTAGGTGAATGGATTGTGTGAGAAATAACATGATTGAAAAAGAGTACAAGTTCAGACGACGATAATAGAGGAGAATGAAAGAGGGAGACACTTTTGATCGACTTCAAATAACATGTGACTCTAGGTTTCTAAGTCGTGGGTCTAAAAGTGTAATACTGAAAACCCCTTCATTGGACGCAAACAGACTATTGCAATGTAAAAGATAGTTATAGGTATTAGGAGTACCTACCTAGGTACCTATATAATATAATAATTATATTGACAGTGTCTTATTATTATTTTAGATAGGTAATATTATTTTTATGTTGAAGTTAAAATCATTAATTGTGCAAACATCAAGCTTATTATAAATTAGTGTGTCTTAAAATTAATGAAACTTCATTAATTCATTATTTTCAACTTTATCATAAGTATTAAACTTTTTTAAAGTACAATTATCATGACATGAATCTAAAATTATTAATTTACAGCAAGTACTACTCGAATAGAAATCAGATTTAAAACCGGCTATCTGGTAAATACTGATTAATGGTTGCTGTAATAAGATTTATTTTATCAAACATTAGTACCTAATTAACATTTTGTAATACTGTACAAACTTACGTTTCAATTTAAATATTATCTATACAGTAATTATTGAAGTTTGAATTATCCAAAATCCGACAAAAAATAATTAAGACTAAACGTATTATTGATTGGAGTAGGTATGCTTGGGTTCAAGCGTTCAGTTCCCTCCCGCACGGGACAAAAATTTGTAATCGATCGTCAGATTGTTTTGTTGCTTTGCAATGTGAAATTTAAATATCTGTAACTGGACCCACGATACAGAAGAAAATCCTAGTGTGGCACGTTAAAAAAACTTTATTTAGTTTAGTCTTATTTCAAATACCTAATTCACACTGTAATAATTTTGGTAAAATAAATTCAAAAATACAATTTGTTGATAACGTCGTATGAACATGTCTTTATTTAGTGCCAGTTTTAACTTGGCGCATGACGTCACAAGGGCCTTGATACCTTGGATATAATTGACAAAAATCAGTTACACGAACTTGTAAGCAAGTTCAACAGGTTATCTATGTAAACTAGTCCTAATCTTACTGGCGAAGTTTAGAAAATTAAAGGTATACATGTCGAATTGAGAACCTTTTTTAAGTCGGTTAAACAACAAAAGAAAACAAGTTTTTGATTGAGGATTTTCAAGCTTTGAATACATTGTAAATTAAAAAACTTAAATCTATTGATCTATACCCAATTACCCAGTGACGTAATTAGGGCAGTGCCGGCAGTGTTCAGGTAGGTACAAGGCGTAGATTAAAATTGGATTCAGCTAGTCCCTAGCATGTCCCCAAGCAACACCTTAAACCGAGGCCCGGTCCCATTAGCACCCTTAGCTGCTGTTGCTTTCGGTTTAGTCCAATTGCTTAAGCTGGAGGCCTTTAGGCTTCGCTAGAAGTCTGAGCTCCTTAGAGCTATAACTGAAAGAGACAGAGTAGAAAAAAAAATGGCGTATAAAATACTAGTTAGGTACACTAGCTCTGCCTATACCAACGTTATTAAATATTCATAAACGTATCCATAATCTCGTAGTCTAGATTGTATACATAATTTAAATGTATATAATGCTATAGTATGTATCTACCATGACCTAGTTAGAAACCTGTACTTTTGGTATTATATAACACGCTTATTTAGAGGTATGAGAGTTAAATAATAAACTAACGGCTAACTTGTTTGTTTGATGTAATAAAAATGATGGGAAATTGTTGAATGGTTATTCAAATTAAATTGCTTAGCCAAAGGGCCTAGAGTTAAATGAAATTATTTGGCGAACTTCATAGGAATGTTAGAAAACGATAATAGCTTACATAAAAAAATAATATAAAAATTAAATAAATAATATTAATAAATCAGCCTGTAACTGTCCCACTGCAGGGCAAAGACCTCTTCTCGTACAGAGAAGGATTGCGCAAACGTTAGCTTACTGCGTGTTGGCGATTTTGTCTAGGTTGTTTTCCTTCACCGTGAGTCAGTAGGGTCTTAGATTATCTAAGTAATTATGATATTGAAAAAGACACATTGGTAGATACGTGCCAGGTTCGAACCCGCACCCATAAAAAAAAAAAAATATTTTCTATTCTGCTCTATGCCAACTGCCGAACAAAATAAGACATATTTTTATTTTATTACATCATCTGCCTAGCCTGTTTCCAACTATGTTGGGGTCGGCTTCCAGTCTTACCGGATGCAGCTGAATACCTGTGTTTTACATGGAGCGACTGTCTATCAGACCTCCACAACCCAGATACTGGGTTACACGATACTCCTTGGTAGGACTGGTTGTCAGACTTTCGGGCTTCTGACTACCCGTAACGACTGTCAAAGATCTACGATTGACAGCCGGGGCCAACAGCTTAACGTGCCATCCGAGGCACGGAGAGTGATGATTAATTTATAAAAAACGCACATAACTTACGAAAAGTCAGAGGTGCGCGCCTTGAGTTCAAACCCGAGACCTCTGACTTGCCAGTCAACCACCACTAGGCTATCACAATATTTTTATTTTATTACATTTTTTATTATTATTTATGTAATCTATTATAATAGCCGATTATCGATTCGTATGTTTCGCCAAATAATTTGATTTAACCACAGATATCTATTAAATATCTGTGGATTTAACCCTGTTTAGAGGATAGTATTTTTTTATATTCGAACGATTAGGTATGCATTTTTCTACATAGCCCAATCAATAATTTTACTGATTACATAGACAATATTGAAAGTCTGTCAACAGCGTAATTATTTCTCTGATAAGTTATCGCATTAATGATGGGGTTATATGATACCTTTAGGTATAACCTTTAACTGAGGATAATGATAATGTACGTCTCGTCTGAAGAAAGTCTTATCTAAAAATGTAGTCGTAATGACCATTTTAGTAAGAGAGAGAAAGAGAGGGTTATATGTTTGTACGGTCAACAGCATAATATCAGTAGGCAATTATTTTTTTTACTTTGGCTTTGACTCAGGGAAGACGATTTTATTTTTTTATTGTGTCTTTAAAATCTTCTCGAAAAAAGACAAATAAAGTTTTGTGCATATTTTACACTGCGAACAGATGACGTCACTTGTTCAAATGTCATTGTCAAAGAGCTGTTCACTTCATACATATTATCTTCGTTTTTCCGGGAAAAGGGCCCTTTCCAGAAATTTAATTTAGCGACAGATTATTACATGCCGTGTTATTTTGAAACCTTTTTTAACGTTTATCAATAATATGCAATTTTAATTTAAGTAGGTACCTACGTATACTTTTAGGCTACTGTAAAAAAAAAAGTGTAAAATCTTTGACAGCATAAAATTTATTGGAACGTTTTTCTTAAGAGCGGTAAAAAGGTGTAAAAAAAATAATAATTAAAACTTACATGTCGCCAGTTCGTGTTCCCTGTAGCTACTAAATAAAATGTGATTATAACAGCCAGTGATAACAAGCTGATAAAGTTCAGTGCTATGGAAGATTAGGAGGTGCCCA
The DNA here is from genome assembly GCA_936450705.2 of Protodeltote pygarga. Lineage (NCBI taxonomy): Eukaryota > Metazoa > Arthropoda > Insecta > Lepidoptera > Noctuidae > Protodeltote > Protodeltote pygarga. The sequence continues at coordinate 2,432,175 of OW388249.2, read as the reverse complement.
ACGATATTAAAGTGCAAAGATGAAGACACACGTGCGATTAAATGTGTTAAGGATTAATACGACTAGTACGGCTTTTTTTCACGATTTATTTAATAAAAAAAAATAGCGGAAACGGTTTTGCAAAATAATATTTATTAAGTGAACTGGTGTACTGTAAGCTGATTTGAATAAAGCTCTAGGCAAACCAATAATTTAAAATATTATGTATTACGAGGGGATTCTATGAGGGTATCAGACTACTGAAGGCCTATTTGACTGTCAAAGATCTTTATGACAGCCAGGGCCAACGGCTTAACGTGCTTTCTAAGGCATGGACATTGAAATTGATAGGCCAAAGATTTGATATTAGAGAAAATGTAGTTTTACGCCATTTTTTTACTATTATTGTATTGGTTAATCATTATAAATACTCAGAGGATCTATACATTGTAGATTTGAAATTATCACCGCATACTGTTTAAAGTCTTGTAAAAATTACCAGTCTTGTAGCAATTACCTTAAATGTATCTCTAGAAATAAAAGTTGTATGAAAAACCTCATGACGCAGTAAATATATCGTTTAATCGCATGTATGTCTCTGTCCTTAAAATACCTACTCGGTTGGACTTCAAAAAGCAATTGCTTGTAAAAGATTCCTATTGAATTTGTTTACTTATTGCAAATATCTGAAAATAACTGTTACTAAAATGTTTATAAATGGTTCATTAATTAATGAAATGCTAATAAATAAGAAACATTGGTATTATGCTAAAGTTATAGGAAATACCTATAGGTATCCAACTAAGGCCTTTCTAATTTATTTTGTTCCATATTCGTCGTACGTAATTCGTCATATTTACAAAACAAAAGATTTTATTTTGTCTTGAAAAGCTTACATTTAAAAAACTCCTGGGAAAAACTCAATCGGGTGTATCCGAATTCGTGTAGTTCCCTTAAACGGTAGGTTCTATTGCTGATATAGATTGGCCCTGCACAGGATTTAGCTTGAATAAAAATCATAAATATTTTTGCCTTTTTTGTCTTGCAATAAGTTCAGATATTTTTTCACAAAATTAGAATTCAAAATCAAAATACATACATGAATTTTTTTTCTTTACGATTTTAGTAGGTAAAATCATAGCTCGGTAACTTTTACTTGTGTAATAAATAACAGTAACTTTTACTTTTTGTGAAATTGTAATTGTTATCATTAGTTAGTAAATTCTTAAATAATCAAAGATTTAGGCATATTTCACTAAGTATAATTATAATTATTTCTGTGGAAATGACTTTGTCAATTTGTTGTAATTCAATTAAATTGATTTTTCTGCTCCAAAAACCGAATTTTGGTACGCAACTGCTCAGGAGATATTATAATATTGCCCAAGTGTGTGCGCAAACACAGGTTCACTCTCTCTCTATTTCCTCATTCTCATCATAGTCCGATGGGACGACAATCCGACACGACAGGAAAGAGATCAGGATCAGTCTAGGAGTAGAGCCATGGAGTAAGTGATAATTAATTAATAATACGCACATAACTTACTAAAAGTCAAAGGTACACGTCTTGGGTTCGAACCTAAGACCTCTGACTTGCCAGTCAACGGTCATGACAATACTTACTCATACCACTAATTGTTTATGCTAAGAACCGTTACATCATAATAATTAAGTCTGTACTACTTACGCGAGATAACCTTTGCGTAAATTAATAAATTTCTAAATCAACTCCATCTCCATTAAGGTGCAAAAGATCACCAAAGACCGTAACTTTGTTTGTATAATATTGCGATAGGTAGGTAGATAGATCTAGGTCCGACAGAAACTTAATCTGACGAATTAGTATAAAGTAAAGATGAAATTGATAAGACATTCGCAGTACCACAGCAAATGGCATCACTCTAATTTGAGCTGTCGTGTTGCTAATATCTATGATCGCCGCCTCCAAACCAAAAATAAACAAATAAGTATTTATTACTTATTGCCTAAAAACACAAACATAAAACTATTAAAATACAATTAAAACTAAAACTAAAAACTAATACTAAAACTAACACTAAAACTAAAAGTAAAATAAAAAGAGAAAAACTTAATCTAAAAGACCGCTTCCAGTGGGCAATGTCCAGTATTATAGTAAGTATTTATTGATTGCAAAAGAATATAAGACCAGCCATATAATATAGCCAGTTTTCCGAAGTAATAATCGAAGCAGAACCATAGCCTTGACTAAGTCTATTAGTTATAATTATACAAAATAACCATGAACTAGGTTATGACCAACTTTCTACATAACTCTGTTAACATCATTAGTGTTATATAATACTAGCGCTTCGCTCGCACCTTCGTTTTAATATTTATCCCCTCTTCTTCCCGTTTAGGGGTGAAATTTCCTAAAATCTTTCCTTAGTGCACCTCCAGGGTGCTCAAGAAATATTTCCTCTAAATTTCAAATTTCTAGGTAAAACGGTTTAGGATGTACCTACTATCCGTCACTGTAAGTCGGTCAATCACTCACGTTACTGTTTAATAAGTATAGATAATCTGTGGTCTTATTTTAAAAAATTGCGGAATAAATGGCGTAAAAATAGCGCGAACTATTTAACTAAAGTTGAATTTCGAAAGAACCTCGAAAAGTTTGAATATTTCTATTTAGGGTGTTCCCCCAACAATAAGACATTGGAGGATATGCAGGATATAAAGGAAGATATTATAAACTTTTAAAACTCGCATACTTTTAAAATTTGCCATCTGGCAATAATACAATGCTGCTGATTATTTTGTACATCGCACTGAATTATTTTTGTCTCCCTTTAACTCTTTCTTTAATAATAATATGTCATCTAGTCGAAAAAGGACAAAAACTTAGGATTGTTGACAAGTTTGTGGTAAAATAAAAGCCAAATAAAGTTGTAACATACTATGTGTTTCTTCATATCATTTGAATTATTTGTAATATGGAAATTTATAATATGTAAGAATGATAAATTAAATTTATTACTTATTACTTAATATTCTAAATTGACCTTTTTTCAAGAAAAAAATTGTGGTCACCGGATCAGATTGGAACATTTTGATTTCTCATTTTTCGATATTAGGTACCTATGTAAGCAATTGCTCTTTTTTTTAAATCACATATTCGTACAATTCTTTCTTTAAATTAAAAAAAAAACGCCTTCATATACAATTTGCCAGCTAAAAACTATACAACAAAAAAACCCTGTCAAAAATAAACTTCGTACGAATTATAACTAGTAAAATCGAATACACCCTTACCTCCTGCTTGGTGGCTGTCGTCTACTGATCCATATTGCTGAGTAACTACACAAAACCAATATAAAACCAACATAGTACTTTATCACACTACCACACGTTCCAAGAAAACTTTCAACAACAGAGTTTAAATATAAGACTAAAATTTCATCCAAATCTTTAGCGAAAGCCATTTTCGCGCGTAAATTTTAAAAGTAGAACCCGCGACACGAGCCGCGAGAGATTCGTATCTTCGCTGTTACATGCCGGACGCTGACTAGAGGAGTGGTAAACCAGCCAGTATAATTTTTAGGCACAGTATTAGGTAATCGATTTACAATATGAATATTATGTTCGTACTTTCATTTTAGTAGCGTGAAGCGTAGAGGCTTGGCCAATTAAAAACCCAAATTTAAATTTCGAATATTAAGACGTGAGTGAGTGTTCAAACTAACAGAAAAGAATATCTTTTCTGTTAGTTTGAAATTTCGTACTTAGTATGCGTAGTATAGTAGTATAGAAGGTAATTTAAGCATTTGACACCTAGGCGTTTTGAAAGAGCCGTCATAACAACTGCAGGAATGATGAGGGGTCCGCAGGAGAAGTGATGAAGAGGTGCGACAGGATTTTCCCGGAGGATTGAGATACTCAAAACGTTCACGAAGATATATAGGAGAATTGGGATTATGAAGGATAGAATGGAGAAGAGAAAGAATATGGGAATTTCACTAATAATACAATTTTGTAAGTCAAACTCCAAATTAATACGAGCGAAGCCGCGGGCAATAGCTAGTGTCAAATAAAAAACTATTTTTACACACTTACATCCTTTTTGAAATCCAAACAGGCGCCAATGAAGAATTATTTAAAAGATCCTGTTACACACTTAAAACAAAACAAGATGCTCAGGCGCAGAGTACTTAGTCAACTATGATGAACTGTCTTGTTTATTATGGAGATAACGTAGATAATAAAATTGTGTTGGTTGTATAAACACTGGGACATAATGACTGGGCGATTTTTATTGTTTTTTTTATCTCTGAACTCATCAGGGTCACTGATGACTCCAAACAATTAATTTTTAATTATTACTGCTGCAGTACTGAGTCGCGTTTAAATGCAGAATAGACAACATTGAGGGTTACGGGGGTTATATTTCGAACTGTCTTGATCTTAGAGCATTAAATTAATGCTCTTAAATCTCTCATTAAATTCATGTATCAAATTGATACTCTTTACTCATTCGTATTAGTTTATACGGTAGACTCATGCTGTTGCAGACAATGCTGGCAACTTATATTTTTATAACAAGTAGTTTTATTGTATACATTTTTTAAATGTATTTTTTATTCTTTTTACAAAATAAAACAAAGTTTAGTTGTCACCAAAACGTGGTTTCTTTTACACGAGTGACACAATTGCTCTATATTCGGCTCAAAAGAGTTATTTGGTCGCTATTACATAATGCAATCTTCAAAAAGATTTTTCTGTCTCTAAAAACCTTATTAGCTGAACTTTCGTCAGACTTTATTAGGCACTGATGTGTTACTTAATCGGAAAATGTATAATCGACATAGATGTAAATATAAATACCTACCTACTATTACTTTTCGTCGCATTTCTATCCAATGTTTTACATCAAGCTGTAAGAAATTACTACTTACTAATGTAATTACTTTATCCATTTTTACCGTTCACAAGACCACTGACATAAACCTAGCATAATTTACAATCATAATACCTAAAGGAAAATATAGTCTTGACGATAAATTGACTAAATATTAAAATGAATAGGTAATACCTACACTTAAAATTTCTAGGGATGACCCTAATTTATTGATTGAATGATGATTCTAGGGATAAGGGATAGGGATTGCGTTACGTATCCATTTTTTTGGATTTCGGCAATATACTATCGCGGACACGAACGGTGCACCACTTTGCGATCAAAATGCTTTAAACGATGCTACGTGCATAGGTGCGGGGCTAGCGCTACGTTCGGGTTATGTGCAAGCGAATCTAACCTTAAGAGTGGTGCACTGGCTTTGTCCACGATAGTACAGCATGATGTTTGAAGAAACCTATCTGGGGGTTAGGTTTCAACGAACTGTCCAGCTTCCGTCCTCCTGGTTTAAAGGCTACTTCATTGCAGACCACAACACCGCTTACGTCTCGTTGCCTAGTAACTCGTTGACTGCCTCGTTGGTCTAGTGGTAGCAAGCGCGACTGCTGAGCACGAAGTCCTGGGTTCAATCCCCGGGTCGGGCAAAGTGTTATTGGGTTTTTCCAATAGGAAATTCTCAGTAGCAGCACGGAGTCTGGAATTGTGCCCGGTTAATGGCAATAGGCTCGCCCCCTATTACATGGGACTTATAATATAGCCGGCGAAACGTGGGTGAACTGCACACCTCTGCCTACCCCCTCTGGGGAATATAGGCGTGAGTCTATAAAATAAAAAAACACCGCTTACGTAGATGGGTGATCGTGGTCAAACACTAGCCGTTATCGTAATAAACACAAAACGTATCTATATGACATGTTCGTGTCTCGAACATGCAATTTATTAGAGGAACCCTTATTCTTTATCTCAGTAGTATTTGGTTGCGATCCACAAACACTAAAGGCCGAGTTTAATTAAACTAAGTTCAGCCTTACGAAAATTGCAGTTCGCTTGAACCGAGTTTAATTTGAATTGATCGCATTTAGGCCCAATTTCACCATTCACTAATAACCGAGTTTAATAAAACTAAGTTCAGCCATACCCAAATTACAATTCTGAACTCAGTTAAATGCTTGAACTGAGTTTAACTTGATTGATCGCGTTTAGTGCCAGTGGTGAAATCGGCTCTTGTGGTAAAATCGGCTCTGAGTCCGCAACTGGTAGTAGGTCTATGAATATGTGTTCGAAATCCAAGCTGGGCAGCGCTGGATTTACCTATCATGGTAAAAAAAGTAAAGGAAATATTAAATATTGGTACGTAGTTAATGTAGGTATTTCTAATTATTAATTTTGGCTAATCAACAGAAACTAGCTAATGCGATAAGAAAGACAATCACTACCCAAAGGCGAATAATTATTAATCCTCTTTATATTATATCTATACTAACATTTCAAAACTGAAGTTTTGTATGTTTGAACACGCTAATCTCAGGAACTACCAGTCCGATTTGAAAAATTTTGTGATAGATAACCAGGTTATTGAGGGATGTGATAAGTCGCGGGCAGCAGCTATTTGAGTTGTACCTCCCCGACCCTTGCTTATGCCAGCCCGGGCTGAGCCTGTAGCCACAAACATGTCCCTAAATAATCAAAATCAGATCCAGCTAGTCCCTAGCATGTCCCCAAGCAACGCCCTAAGCCGAGGCCCGAGTCCCATTAGGGGGCGCCCTTAGCTGCTGTTGCTTTAGGTTTAGTTTAATTGATTTAGTTGGAGGCCTTTAAGTCTCGCTAGAAGTCCGGTTAATCAGTCTGAGCTCCCTTGAGCTATATCTGAGAGAGACCACGTAGAAAAAAAAAACTATTTGAGTTGTATCTGTGTTGTTATATAGATGTTATATAGGTACAGCTTCTCGCCAAACTTCATGACCGCTTTGAAGTTGGCTTTCCGATGCGCAAGGCGCGCCGCGATGCGCTTTTGTATGACATTTCTACTGCGCAGCCATTGTAGCCAAGTTCAAGGCGGTCATGAAAAGAAAAAATAAATAACAATATTTTAATGAATTTACAAAGGCCTCTAAGTATAAGTAACGGATACGTCACAAAAAAGAAAGCACGACTGTTTTCTCTTTTCTCACACATAATTACTTTAATTGCTTTTTATGATCAAACTGTTTCTTGTGTCTGCGCATAAGCATCTAACTAATTAGAGGTAAATTAATATTTGTGCCTACTTATATTTCATAACTTTTATGTTTTTATTTTTTAATATTATTAATTGATTGGGTGTTCAATTCAATGAATCGCGGGTGAATTTTATATTGATCATATTTTTTTGAACATAGACAATGCAGCAATAGTCTATCTCGTGATAGCCTAGTGGTGTTGACCGTTGACTGGTAAGTCAGACGTCTCAGGTTCGAACCCAAGGCGCGCACCTCTAACTTTTCGTAAGTTATGTGCGTTTTATAAATTAATTATCACTTACTCCGTGCCTCGGAAAGCACGTAAAGCTGTTGGCCCTGCGCCTGATCTCACTCCGGTCGTGTCGGATTGCCGTCCCATCGGACTATGAGAGTGAGGGAATAGAGAGTGCACCTGTGTTTGCGCAAGCATTTGTGCACTATAATATCTCCCGCGTTGATGGCTAATCTCCGTTGAGATTGGCCGCTGTGACCGAAATTCGGTCAGGAGGACATTAGTCTATCTGACAGGCAAGTTGGAGGTTTCAGATAGGAACCTAAGGCATGTACCGAGGTTCTGTTTTCGTTTTGTATATATTTAGCTTGTTCTGTACCTTGAAGAGCACGTAAAGATGTCCGTCCTGCGTCTGATCACTTTCCGGCCGTGACTGATTGTCGACCCATCAAAAAAGGATTTTAGAAATAGGTAGAGTTTACCTATGTTATTTAATATAATATTATCTATTATATAATATTATCTCCTGTCCTATTCTGATTTGCCGTTGTATAAATTTTGTTAGGAGGATATTATGATCATACTTACATCTTCTAGAGTTAGGAAGAATTTATGACCGTGTAATATTTTCATCGTCGCGTCATAGTTATATGACTTGATGATCTTTGATTATTCATTATAGAGATATGATAATCTAGTAAATATTTAAATAACTATACCTATATCAAGTTAGGAAGGATCTCTTGAGACACAGGATTTACTTACTTCAGGATGCAGACATTCTATGCATCGAGTCATATGAATTCTTAACTTAAAGATTTCAATTTCGACGGATAAAATATTAAACAATAATAACAATAATAAGCGCAGAACCGGAAGACCTTTGCCCTGCAGTGGGAAGAAAATGGCTGAAAATAATAATAAATTAAGTAAAAGTGCCTTTACTTAATATTATAGCAAAACGAGTTTGTAAGTTAAAATAATTAGGCTAACCACATACAACATGATTCAGTAACTGTTTGCTGACACGAGTCATCAGGCGCTTGAAAGACATGATTGTATATTAATTTATGTATGTTTTTTTACATGTAAACATGTTTAAACATGTTTAAGCTCATGTTTTGCTTATTAAATGAAATTATTGAATTGATTATACTTCTTTACTTCCACATTAAAATACTGAAGCCCCTTACACATCGATTTCCCTAGGCAAAGATCGCAAGAAAATTTATGCATAGTACGTATGCATGCATTGATTAATTATTTATCTAAGTGATTCGTATTTTACACTCGCTGTCTCGGATAGATTCCCGCACGAAACAAATATTGCACGATCGACAGATATTTATTTCGGCCTGCTGCAGCCGGTCTATGCCCTGCAGTGGTCGTCTTCCGGCTAAATTGGTGATGATGATGATCTACCTTAAAATCTGGGTGAATTACTATCAGCCTTCCACATAATAACAGTACTTGGTTTAAAACAGTAATTGGTTTAAAAAGTTGTTAGCTTTTAGAAGCTATTAATTTTTTAAGGGATTAAAATAATAAAAAATCCCCGATACAGAAAAACTTTAATTTTTAACTAAGAATACTCTCCATAAAATTACCTTTCAAATCAAAAAAAAATAAAACAAAATCGGTTCACCCGTTTGGGAGCTACGATGTCATAGATACACAGATTATGCGTCGGGGTATCTAATAAAAAGATTTGAAAGTATAGATGTAGTACTACCAGCACTTAATACAAATGCCGTTACTTAGCTAAATTGGGAAAAAATTAGCTAATTGCATTTTCGTAAAAGGCCCTCCACTCTTAAAAGGATTCCATTTTTTACCGACTAAAAAAAGGAGAGGTTCTTAATACGATATGTATTTTTTTATGATAATAGTCGTACTAAAGTGGCAGAGAACTGGTCACCGCTGGGTAACCTTGCGCTCGATCTAGATACACTTTATATTAAGTAACTGAGCAACTGTTACACTAGCTAGATCGCTTCTTCGATTTATCGTCATCACCATAGATCTGTAAGTTTTAGAATTGATTTACAGTAGATCTGCAAACGCCGGAGACAGTCCAGTATAACCGCGTTTAGTTTTAGGGTTAGTTTTAAATATTAGTAGTAGTATAACTCTGTGTATATATAGGTACTGCGTCCTTGTAGAGTACATTCGAGGGAAGATCTGTTTCCAGCACTTGCCTCGTCCTGTATAAGTTCTCAAAAGGCATCTGCATGTTTGACCTGTGTCCCCACTCCACAGACAATAAACTTTGTAAGGCCATACCTATTTTTTTTAAATAAAAAAAAACATGGGTTAAACAATCTTTATTTCTCCATAATTCGAATAACATTGTTTAAAATTTAAAGAGATAACTTCTCTATTTAAAAAAGGTGTGGAATTAAGGATCTACTCCTTCTTTTGTCATCGGTTTAAAATGAGGATATTAATTCACAGATAGTCGTTATAGACGTAATTTGCGTGAAAATTTATTTTCCTACATCCTTCAAAAGACAAAAAATCTTCCCGTAGGTATATAAATAATAATTAATTTGTACATAAGAAGCTACAAGTTAGGCAGGCAGTGTAGTAACTAACATCTGAAACTTGTATCCAATGTGTTTGGTAACGCATTTGTCTAAACTTGTACATTCACCCACAGTGAAAGCAGGTAGATGCTGTCTTATTGCGCACAATAGAGTATTGGCGTAAATAAACTTTATTTATTAAGGCAAAGGCGGAGGTGCTCAATAATTATTACGATTACAATATTACGGGAGATTTATACCGACAAACGAACGGACGATAGATTTCCGAAATATATATGGAAAATCTTATAGTATCAACCCACTGTTTCGTCCTGGCAAAATTTCGGTCGAAATTGGCTATCGACGCAGGAGGAGATGTTATATTAAAGTTTGAAAGTGTACGCAAGTCTCTATTCCCTCACTCTCATTGTCCGATCGAAATGAGACGGCAACCCGACACGACCGAAGAGAGATCGGGCCGGACTTTACCGTGATTAATATAGATCGATATAAAGATTGCAATGTTTATTAGAGTTTGGAGTGTAGCCTTTATATTTTCAAAAGTTTTTCTGACTGAATCGTCAGACCTAGTGTACCTACTCCAAACGCAAAACACAAGACCTGGAAATTGTAAGGAGACCATTTATTCAGCAATTTCGCTTGGGTACAACGAGGCAAAGATAACACAAAGAATATAGGCGTTACTTCATAACACGTACTTAGCTTTACGCATTCATCATCCACCAGCTGCTTTTTCACATAATTGTAAAGATATTCTGACCAATTCTGACACGTGTTCATAATGAATTGGTCACACAGCCACTTCAGAGCGACACCACTATAGTTGTGTACAAATATATGACGACCTTGGACTAGAAAGCGCATGTTTCGCCTCCGGTGAATTAAGGGGAGTACCTACCCAGTGCGCACTATATTATTATTGTATTAAAGTTTATTATTAGATTAAATTTGACCTTCCTTGAAAATTCAAAACCGACCAGTGCCTAAATTCTGTTCAAACGAAGTAGATAAATAGTATTTTAATCTAATTCAAACGGGTTTAATACGTAGAATTTAAATTAAACAAATCTATATTTACATTTGACATTTACGTAGGTGCCTACTTAATTAGCAAATCAAGAACTGAACTTTGTTGGAAAATTTATAGGTACCTAGACATAAATTAATTGTCAAATAAGAATACGCGACTTTAGAGACTGGTTGGTTATGATATATCGTTCTACTTAATTAATTTCATTTAAGATCTTTATTTTGCGTAGGTATTTTTTTCTGGTGGTCTTCAAAGCTAATTCAAACTAATTCAGCAATATATTGGTCTTATTCCTTGCCCACCTCTCTATAAATTGGTTGCTGTTAGGTACATATTCTAAGACTTGATATTTTTACTTTACTTTTTTCTTTATATTTTACTTTTTTACTTGATATTTTTTTCTATTCTTACTTCTTCTTCTTATCGTATGGTTGATGAACAACATGGTGTCAGAGTTTAAACCGCCCGTTGGCCTCTGACATGGTTTTACACACCATAATGAAAAACAGATTATTTGATCTTACTAAAATAGACAAAAAGAAAGATGCGGTCTACCATATCTAACGGATGCCATTTCTAACGGTTTCATTACGCTTCAGATTTCACCACATTGAAGTTTTAATAAAGGTTTTGATAATACAAATACCATTGATAGTCTATTGTAAACGGGGCTTAACTTATGCATACTTTTAGGCAATTGTGCACATTCTCCGTGAAGGTCACCAGCGTCTCATTGACCTGTGGTAGCTTTGCCAGACTGCTGTAACTGTTTTGAGCGAATTTCATGCAATACTTACACAAGACATTTGGAACGCAATGTTTACGAGTTTTCTTAAGATTTTATTTGTAATGTGAGAATGCCATGGGACCTGTTTTGGTTTAAGAAATAAATCAGAAATACCAGCTAAGAGTTCGGCTCGATTCCCGTTTGAGATAATATTTGAAAGACTGATAAGATTATTTTTTCTGTATCTATTTACCTAGGGGTACTTTAAATAGTTGTAGTTAAGTACAACTTAGACTTATGAATTAATATATAGGGTTGAAAATGCCCTTTTAAATTAAAGGGACAATGAGGTGACTGATAGGTGATTGACCGCTTAGCCTGCTCTGGGTCGTGTATAGCACATATGTGGTCAACGCGGTATATTTTCACCACAAAACTGTCTTGAGACATACCTATATTTAGTTACCAACCACAAACACAAAATAGAAATACCTACTACCACTACGTTGAAGAAACTCGATGTCAAGAAACATACTTTAACATTATAAACAAGTAAAATTGTTTGTTTGTATGCTGGGGTAATCCTGGAACTACTAAATTGATTCCAAAAAATTCTTACAGTAACAAAAATTATACTATCCTTGAGTAATGTTGAATATACTGTTTCTATTAGATTATATTTGACCATAAACATAAGGACAGTCTACGAGCCAGGGGGCTTAGCCAAGTTGACTATCTACAATCGATAACGCTATAGAAAACGAAAGAAATGTATAGAATGACATTACCTGTCACGTGACATATCAATCGAAGGTAATGTCATGTACATTTCTTTCGTTTTCTTTTCGTTAGCGATTGTAGATAGTCAACTTGGCTAACCCCCCAGGTCATATATCTATCGAGTTAGTACGGCTATCAGTTTTGTCATATTGTCCTGGCTAAACAGACTCTTGGACTGGCCATGGGCATATTATTCCACCGCCTCACGTCACATCATACCGGAGAGCCGGTAGTAACTGCACTGCTGCACGTGCACGATCATTCACATGAGCTAGGGTTGCCTAACAAACCTGGAGAAAATGATAACACTATTACAAAACGAGATAAAAATTAAAGATAAAAAGCTTGTGTAATCGTAGTGAAACGCATGATTGATAACAAAATTTCTTTCACAATACTGTGATGATTAATTCTTAAGCAGACGAACAGATACCGGCAAATAGCTGGACTAAGTGATCTTGTATGCACAAATTGCACAATACTCGATTTTTAGGACTCTTTGGCGGACTGAAAGAGGAGTAAAGAAATTTCTACCGCGCAGGTGCACGCCATTGGTTGTTTAGTCGTGAACCTGCGCGAACTTCCTCCACTCCGTCGCTTTATGTTCAAGATATATTTATACTGCTCGTCAGTAACATTAATCTTATGGAGCACAGTATACCGTCGGTTTCTTTATGGATATCATAGTATCGGTGGAGTAGGAAAAATCTTACTTATTTAGATACTTTTGTGCCACAAAAAGTACAAACTGTGTATATATCTTGTAGGTCTCTCTGATTCTGATCACTTTTAAATTTTAATATTAGTTAATAAGCTGCTATTATTATGACGGATAGATAACGCTCGAAAAAATGAATTTTAATTATGTCTACAAATCTGATTGCTTAAGAGTAGTGGCAGCCCTATCAGTGGAGCAGCGCGAGCGTTCTCAATTAGCGATAGCCGACGACCTAATTTAGCGAACGCATCGCAAACTGGCGGCCGGGTTCACATGATGTTTGAAATGTTTTTAGGTATTACCTCACTGGCTAACGTCTGGATGATGTAAAGCTTTGTTTAAACACGACTTATCCTATATGAAAATTTACTGTAACGATAACTGGCACACTATGTGGTATCATGGTATGCCATTTAGGAAACATTGCGAATTCTATAGTCAAAATTATTTTTAAATTACAAAAGAAGCCATTATTTGCATGAAGGTCACATTTTAATAACAGAACAATAGAAAAACAAAATAAAAAACAAAAAATATCCATCAACTAACTAAGTAGGTATTTAGTCACTAACACTACTTAGTAATTAATTACTAACAAAGAATTAATTTTAATTTAATACCCTGATCGTCGTAATGAACTTGCCCGTATGGCTGAACGTGTGTTACCTCTGCTCTAGTGTCTCGCGACATCCGATCACGAACGGACGCGGCCGCCATTGCGAATTATTTCCCGCCACAATCTGACAATTGTCTGTGATCGTACTTTTTTTTTTGGAAACTTTCATGTAAGTTTTTTTAAATTATTATTAGATAGTTAAGGCTTAGTTATATCCAGTAGTTGCCATAACATCACCTCTTTAGACGATATAGGTAATTATTTATGTGATAACAATAATGAGGGTAATATTAAGATCATGTAGTTTTCCATCAATAGGTATGATGTTGATTATTCCGCTAGTTTTTATTAGAAAATATAATTGCGTTTTAATATGGAAAGTATTTTAATTTAAACCACAACTTGTGGGTAGAACATCAGTTTGCAAAATTCGCAAAAATAAAGAGCGTCAGCTAATCAGCAAGTTTGTATGGGATGCCAATTTTTTTTCGAGTATTATGCAAACAAAAAATTTAGATTAATCCTAAAAAAAAGAATAATTAATTATGCAAACTGATCTTTTACAAGTTGTTCAATTTCATTAGCACATTGGCGTCCTAAAGGGCTCCACACTATTTTTGTTTCACTTTGTATAAGTGTAGAAAATCACAGAACATTTTGGAATTAAGGTAGGTATAAATTTATTTAAAATATATCATCTAAGTACATACCTACCTACTTATTATGTTAAATTTAATGGATTTGAACATTATGCAGGAACAAACTTTACATAACAATTGAATTTAACTCCAAAGTTTATGCAAAATGAAATTGAATATTTTATTTTGAATCTAGATGGTACTTTTAAATTATACTTAAATAATTAGTAGGTATTTACGTTAACTAACAGGATAAAGTATTGAAAATCCATTAGTGGCTTAATTGTTATGAAAATGATCGTAAACAAGTAGGTACCTATGAAATAATAATTAAATTGAGTACCTAAGTAGTTGTTGACAACAATATTAGATATACCTACGTAGGTAGATACTTAATTTATCTGTAATAGATTCGAACATGTAGGTATTTGTTTGATCTAGACACGCGGTAGCGTGACAAGCCAAGTTCAAAAAAAACTGGCGACGAATCAGCCGAGTATAAGAAAGAAAGAAAGAAAATATTTTTTTTTTTTTTATAGACTCACGCCTATATTCCCCAGAGGGGGTAGGCAGAGGTGTGCAGTACACCCACGTTTCGCCGGCTATATTTAATTTATTTCTCCATAACATAAGCGCAAACAACAAAAAAAACGAAAAGAAACATATAACAGGAGCTTTGCGCCGTAGCTATGCAGAAATTGAACATAATAATAATAATTACAGGAACAATTTAGAGCCATTGTCATTTGTCACATCTTGTCACCAAAACTACCGAGCTAGTTTTTAACGAATAGGCGCAAAGCATAAACATGACTCTAAATAATCCTCATGTGGGCCTGATATTTTTATAAAAAAGTTACTAGGTATGTCAGTTTCGATGTTATTTTTATATGGCGGTATTTTTATACCAAAAGTAGAGCAACGAACTTTTCTAACATTACTTGTGGATAACGTGTATCTATAATTATGAGAGATAAACTAACTACCTACCCAATTATATACGACGCATAGTCTATCTAACTAGTCAAGTGTAGAGATAATAGTATGGAAAATATAGTATTACTAACAGACTTCTAACTGTTTCATAATTATTCTTGATATGATAAGAGGAGTCTAGAGGGGTCTAGTTCATAAAATCGATAGTCACTACATCGACAGTACACCACAACAATAGTATGTATTCTAAATCGTAATGTTCATTTTCAAAAAAAGAACACTACATTTGAATCGCTTTTCAATTGCTCAGATAAGATAGCTCCGCATAACACCCCTGGACTTAATAGTCTGAAATCGTCAACCCGCAGTGAGCTAGCGTGGTGATTAATGCTCGATCCTTCTCTGTATAAGAAGAGGCCTTTGCTCTGTAGTGGGACACTGGACAGTTACAGGCTGATTTATTTTATCATTATTTTCTTTCTATTTCTCCATTCTGATTCTAGATCAGATATCAGAAATTGCCATCAGAAACAGATCAGGGGGTCTAGTCTGCTTATTTACAAACGCTTCAATGGTGTGTCAATAGTGTGTCGATGGAATAATTTTCGCTATTTTACATACTCGTAGTAGCAGAAATATTAAATGACGAAAAATATCCAATCGAAACGCTATTGACACACCATTGAAGTGTTTGGAAATTAGCAGATTTGGATACCAGAATAACTACCAAGATTTGTTTCAAATAATTTGGCGGGAAAGTGTCCGTATTCTGAATTCCTAAGTTCATTATCGGATATCGGATCTGGATATCGCTTTAGACATGTGATGTAATGGAAGACTATTTTTTTTTATAATATAAAAACTTCAAAGGACGTTGATGAAATTTGTTTTATCACGTTTTTTATTTCAAAACTCTAACATAGTTTAAAAAATTCCAATTTCAAAAGTGTGGTACAAATTTTGACGGTCAGTGTAGTTCAATGATAAGTATTTTGCGTTATCTTTAAGTAAAAGAAGATCTATAGCTACTTAAAATATAATTGTGTAACATGACAAAATTTAATTGTCAAAATATTTGCGTTCTGACTCTGGGCATTATTGTCGGCAACGCCTTGGGATAATTTACCATGAACTAATATCTAAGTGTTTATAATTGCCTCATTATATTTGTGTGGCTTGTCTGTTTTCATGTGACACCATACCCTACACGGATGTTTGTGTGTGATTTTTAAGTAAATTATGATTACAAGTGTGACAATATTAACGCTGTGACAGAATATTTGTAGGAAGTATTTTCAGTCCTTGAAATATCCCTACAGTTCTATTGTTCTTTCATTGGCGTTTTAATCAATTATATGTTGCCAGAAAAACTAAAAAATATTTTATCAAAATATCCATGGAAAGGAGACGTTCAAAAATGTATGGGGCTTGGTACTAAAATAATTGAAAATTTGAACAGCAATCTGACTTATGTAGGCTAAAAGAACGTAATTATTACGATTTGTTGATGCATTTAAAAACATTTTACAGTCACACGTTTTTTTTTTAAATGAAGCGGTGAAAAATGATATGTTTGCATCACTAGACAAACATTAATATAAAGGTTGGCAACCCTGAACAAAATTATGAGATACTGACAAAAACACCGTAGTACCACAGTATAAAGAGCTCTTTCCCTACAGTAGTCCAACGAACACGTCTAGACAGAGCAATCGTGCGGGGTGTGTGGGGCGAGGGACGGAGGGGGGGCCGCGGCTGTCAGTACCTTTTTCCATACTCCATTCGGGTACTACACCGTCATTTGTTTTTAGTGGGTGGCACATTTTATTTATTTTAATTTTGAATGTTGATTCAATTTTTCAACGGGTGTGTTTATTATAAATAATTATGACATTAATTTTGAGATCCAAGATGGCGGATACAAGTTTTTGAAAAAACTCAATATGGGTATCGTTTTCGAGGTTTTCAGGAGAGTGATTACGAATTTGACATTAATTATTTAGACATCCAAGATGGCGGATACGAGTAAAAAAAACAATATGGGTATCGTTTTCGAGGTTTTCGGGGGTGGTGATTACGAATATGACATTAATTTTGAGATACAAGATGGCGGACGTGAGTTTTTGGTAAAAATCAATATGGGTATCGTTTTCAAGGTTTTGGGGGGTGGTGATTACGAATTTGACATTAATTTTGAGATCCAAGATGGCGGACGCGAGTTTATAGTAAAAATCAATATGGGTATCGTTTTCTAGGTTTTCGGGGGTGGTGATAACGAATATGACATTAATTTTGAGATCCAAGATGGCGGACGCAAGTTTTTAGTAAAAATCAATATGGGTATCGTTTTCTAGGTTTTCGGGGGCGGTGATAACGAATATGACATTAATTTTGAGATCCAAGATGGCGAACGCTAATTTTGAGTAAAAATCAATATGGGTATCGTTTTCTAGGTTTTCAGGGGTGGCTTTGTACTTGGAGACCATGCGGACTCTCAGATATCGATTTTGAAAGCAATCGGTCCAGTAAATAAAAAGTTCAAAATGGCGGCCACCTTTTTCAATTCTGACAACGGCTTTATACTTGGAGACCATGCGGACTCTCAGATATCGATTTTGAAAGCAATCGGTCCAGTAAATAAAAATTTCAAAATGGCGGCCACCTTTTAATTCTGACAACGGCTTTGTACTTGGAGACCATGCGGACTCTCAGATATCAATTTTGAAAGCAATCGGTCCAGTAAATAAAAATTTCAAAATGGCGGCCACCTTTTCCAATTCTGACAACGGTTATGTACTCGGAGACCATGCGGACTCTCAGATGTTGATTTTGAAAGCAATCGGCCCAGTAAATAAAAATTTCAAAATGGCGGCCACGTTTTCCAATTTTGATAACGTGTTATACATACTTACAAAAAAAACACTATAAAAACATATTTTTGTTTTTAGTCCTGTGTCAACCCTAACACTTTTTACGTCGCGACGAATGTCTAGACGTTGTCGGCATTTCCGAAAACATCAAACGCGTCGACTGACTATATGATGTTTAGACTATGGTAGTACCTATTAGGGAAAGAGAAAAGTTCTTTATACTGTGGTAGTATCATACTGCTTTGTTCGTAATTTAAATTAACTTGTTAGTGTTTGTGTAGTGTGTTTTGCTGTTTTTTCCCTAACGAACTCCGAATAATTTCTTCTTTATTTCTGTTTTGGTATTTTTTATAAACGTCAATCTGACCTTTACGTTATTTACAGATTATGACCTTTATTCGATATGTTTTGATATATCATTATTAATTAATCATTATCAAAGCTGCAGCTAAAATTATAATAAAATTGCAAAGTATTTAATACGATCGGCATCTTTAGTTGCATTTTAATGAATTATAAATTAAATATCTATTCATTATTCAATAAATTCACATAGGTTTAGATCACAATTTTATATTTGCCCGAACTATGTTGGTCATGTATCTCAGGCTAGTATTATAATAGCATAATAATTAATAAATCAAGACAATGCCAAATAAAAGTTTTGATTTTACTGAAACATTTTTCAGTTTTTAATAAAAACAGCCTGAAAACAAAATTGTTCATAATCGATTAGTAAATTATACCACTTTTTTCCATTCCTTTTCCTGTTCCGTCACTTATGATTAATCTCTGTTTATCTGTCATCGAATCTAAAAAGGTTACTTACTTAAAGGTTACTTACCGATATGAATAAATAAATATAATTTACCTAATTAAAATATTTCGGGTTATTTATAAATACTTTTCGTTAATATCATTAAAATCCTGAGTAGGTTATTCAAACGCCTTTTGATAAAACCATTCAATACCACGTAGAGTTAACTAATCTCTTTACATAAAGTCGTAAAACTAAAATTAAACACATTCGTTACATTTTACGCTTCTAAATTTGAAATTGACAAACATCGACAAACTAAGACATATGTCTTAGGTATGCAAATCATTCAAATCAAATCAAATCCTCTTAACCTTTAATTACTTACACAAAAAAGTATAATTGGCGGTCATAATAATATGTTAATTAAGAATGAATACATTATTTTTATGTATGAAAACTTATTCCAATTAAGATATTTTTGCTTTTTCTTCTTATCGTATGGTTGATAAACAACCTGGTGTCAGAGTTTAAATAACCTGGTGTCAGAGTTTAAACCACCCGCCTCTGACATGGCTTAACACACCATTAAAATATTTCGCAGGTGTGCTGGTTTCATCACGATGTTTATATATTTATTTATGGTTATTTTTGCTGAACCTTTGTAATGTTATATTTATGTTTTATAAGGTAAAACTACAATGTGCGACGTAGGTAGCGGTTTAGTAAGGGTCGGCTCAGTTCAGCCACTACCGCCTTCGTTCAATTAGGTATATTTTTTACTCCATCTAAAAATTGTGTTTACTAAACTCTTGAAATCGATCATACAATTCTTGCAAGAATGCCCAAAGCCACCATTTCACCATTATTAAAATTTGTTGACCATTATTAAAATATGACACATGTATCCAAGGTCATCTATTATACCAGTGTTTCTTAACCTATAGTTTGCGGAATCCTGGCGGTCCGCAGTATCAAATCTACTCTTTTTAACATAGTCTATTACAATAAATGGTTCAAAATGTATTGTTGTTTTTTTTATTCAGGAGAAAGGAGATAGGGGGGGGGGCTATTCATGATATGAAATGCTATAACATCTTCAAGAAGATGCTTTTCACATTATAATAAGTTGAGATAGCCTAGTGGTATCAGTTGAAGTCAGTCTCAGGTCCGTAGAAAACTGATATTCAACTGCGTCTGGTTAGATTAGAAGCCGACCCCAACAAAGTTGGAAATAGTTTGTCTGATCTATTTTATTGTTTAGCTGGGCAATTTTAAAAAAAATTTGGCTGCTTATTTTTTTTTTACTTTGGCTACCAATTTTTTTTGGCTGCTCTATTTTTGTGCCGTAAAGTATTTGTAATAAGGAACAAAGACAGCAAACAATACAAACAACCTTTGACACTCACTCTGACTTGACTTCGACTCCGATATTATCGTTTCCGCTGCCACTTTTGTTCGAATCATTTACATATCTTTATCTGTACCAGATCTTAAGATTTCAAAAGACGAGAACTGACAATGGTTTAACAATATGTTTAAAAGCCGAGAATAATGTTTAACAATACATTTTCTAAACGTACCTACAAACTTCTGACGCTGATGACTTGCTACAGAAGCTTTTCACACATTGACATGAGAGGTGTCAACCATAATCAACTTGAAATTCACGCGAGTTATCTGTAGACAATAAATACTCGTAATAAGCATAAACCAACCTAATGGACTATTCCATTAGGTTGAATATATGCCTATGCATATATTCTTGTGTAACAGCAAATAAAATTAATATTTCTATATTTAGGTACCTACTTTTAAACTTTAGTGTAGTTATGATTACTAAAACTGGTATTCTTCGTAAACTCCTCCCGTCGTGACCACGAGCAATGTTAGCTACCAAAATGCAAATCGAATTCTAAATATTAAAAAAAACTAAAACAATTCAATATTTAAATAATATTGATTTCGTTTCATAAATGTTTCTGCAATAAACTTATGAAGCAAGCCGCACGTGTGATCGTAGGTTTACTATATTATGCTAAGTTATTTTGCCAATATTAAAATAAGGTATAACATTTTAAAAAATTAACAAGTTAGTTTAATGTTTGGGGAATACCATAGATTATCATGAGCTATCGACTATTTTAGGCTGCGTTTCCACCAAAGTAGCTAACTAATGTGGACTAATACTGGCTGATGATGATGATTGTTATTTGACGCAGTTTGGGTGCGGACTTGTTAGACATAGGTCTAACCACTAACAAAAGAGACGATGTATCTTTCCCAGAACATGAAGTATCAGTGACCATCCTCACAAACCTTTAAATTGAACCGAAATAGTCTAGTTACTAATGTATGATGATAATGAGTCGAATTTATAAGTCATATTTTAGTCAATACTTTCATTTTATTCGTTAGAATCGAAATAAACAAGAATTACCGTGACCATCGAAATAAAATCATTCTTACCTACTTCTTTTTTGTATGATTGATGAACCTAGTGTCAGAATTGAAACCGTCCATAGGCCTCTGACATTGTTTTACACGCCGTTGAAAAATCTCTTAGGAAAAAAAAAAAAAAAAAAAAAAAAAAAAAAAAAAAAAAAAAAGGTGTGCTGGTTTCCTCACGATACGATTTAGGAAGTATAATTAACCGCTGCCGCGGTTAATTTAATCATATATGAGTTTAATCCTGCGAATTTTGTCTTGGCAGTCCAACTGTCATACAGCTAACATCGCTTAGTAAAATCATTAAAAAGAGTTCTTGTTTCAGTACGTAACTTCAATATGGCGAGTACAACGACAACATCAGCAGACACAACCAATAAAAACGGACCCGCACAGAACTTGATGGAAAAGGCACCATGGTAAGTACTATAACACTCTAGGACTATGCTGATCCAGGAGTAGTTATATAAGACTGCCCTAGGTTAAATAAAACTACTGTTTCATCTGCGAGCTGATTGTAGACTGGTCAAAATATTTATTATTATAGAATTTAACATCAGAACACACATTTTTGATTTTAAGAAGATGACGTCCGTCATTTGAATAAAAAAGAAGAAATGGAGCTGCCTCTTATGCCTATGCCTATGTCTTAGCGCAAGCAGGTTCGTAGCTCTTCATGTAGGTCGTATAGGCATCCCACAGTACATATGTTATTCTTCTTACATACTCATAAACCTGTCAAGCAATGAATCGGCCATTTGAAAGCCACAACAGGAAATTCTTATCGGAACAATAAAAAATATCAACTTTTATGTGTCACGTCGCGACTATAAAAATACTACAATTATAAATCATATTTGGTATCACAAATAAACATTTTCAATCACTATCAGCAAAATGATCCGCTGGCAAACTTGCAGCCAGATGAGATGTGATGAGATATAGTTAGTTACGATAACGGGAGAGACCTGGATTACATCTGCGCAGTTCAGAGAACATTAGCACAAGGGTGGTGACGATTATACCTAACATTGTGTCGATAAGTATAAGCTGATGTTGATGGTGATGATGAACTCTGACCTTATTGGTTATGTCTATCAAAAATTTCAGTTGTATACCGAGCAGGGGGCTTAGCCATTGCTACCACGCGCCATTGCCACGCATTGGTTTTGACCACGCAACATTTTGCGTGGTCAAAACAAACGAATAGAATGTAATCCTTAGGTTAGCGATTGTAGAGAGTCAACTTTTTTTTTCGTCTCCTGGAGGCCTTTTAGGTCTCCCTAGAAGTCCGGTTAATCGGTCTGAGCTCTCTAGAGCTTTAACTAAAAGAGATCACATAGAAAAAAAAACGCACGTTTAGAAAAAAAAATCACGATCGCTGCTTTTTTCAATGTATTAAACACGTTTAGTCACAACATAAAGTTTAAAACACCTTAATAAACAAGTTTGAACAATTTGAACATATAATGTGTGAAAAGTAGCACCAAAGATTACCAATAGATATTTATTTAAAGGTATTCTTGGTCCAAAGGTACCTACATTTTTTGAGTCATAGGTATCTAATATTAGCTTCGGTCTGAGGTACTAAATCTTAATAGCCCTCCCTCGAGGTAATTATTCAAAGTTTTTAGTACCTACATGATTTCCGGGTAGTGGTTATATTTTTTGTATGAATCGCTTAAATGTTTGCCGCGTGTAGAAATATACATCGATACTACAATACAAAACATAAACAAACAGAACTCGTAGTACGAGTTTGCAAGCCACGTGAATACTTAGTTTGTGTTCGTTTTTGCGTGTATTGTGATTGCAAACCAGATTACGAGATTTAATTTCGAATTTAACACACTTTTCAATTTAACTATGTATAGATATGTCGATATGGTTTAACATGGGTTTACCACGACAAAAAGACAGTAATTAAAATTTTAAGTTTGTAAGCAGTTTGGGATAACTGCAGGTCTTATAGACCTGTGCAATGCAAAAATATTTTTAAAGCCACGACCTATTTAAAAAACGATATAGATTCTTATTTTTTATTGTATTTATGTAGAAGATACATAATGTCACATAGTTAGGTACTATCGTGGACAAAGCCGGTGCACCACTCGTTAAGGTTAGAATCGCTTGCACCAGGCGTCCGAACGTAGCGCTAGCCGGCTCCTACGCACGTAGCATCGTTCAAAGCATTTTGATCGCAAAGTGGTGCACCGTTCGTGTCCGCGATAGTACATTCGTTCATGATATTAGAAATAACAGATTAAATAATAGCATTAAATTAACAATTCAATGATATTAAAAACATTCAAATTCTAAAAAACAAAAACATTCACAATTTATATATAGTTAATTATAATTATTGCATAATTATGTTTATAATTGAGTACTAGACTAATTTCGGAACGAATTTTTCGACGATATACGGTGCCATGTCAATAGAAAAGAATCTCAATTTGTTTTTAAATAAATTAATACCTAAGTTAGGTTACTTATATTGATGACTGTCTCACAGCTGACTTTTAGTCGCTTCTGTTACCCTCATATTCAAAGATAGTAAGAGCAAAAGTTACATTTAATTTGAAATTATTTCTATAGTCTCTTATTTATCTTTACCTAGAACTGATTGCCCAACTATAGCAACGGAAGGAAACCTTCAAGTCAGCGCCTATGCGGCTAGTTAGGGCAATTTGTTTGAATGCGCATGCGTGGTTACACAAGCTGCGCGGGAGCATCTCGATCACGCACCGACCATTGACCTTATACGTGCTGCGGCATGACATTGACTTTTGGGTTTACGGGATGTTTTCAAGGTCAGTTCATTCGAGCCCATATGTTTATGAGAATTATAATAAACACACTGCTGCAAAAACTATAAAATAATAACGCGCAGAATATTGTTGTTATAAGATAAACACCTATTCTTTATTCCGAATGCTACATATTATATAATTAAAACTATTGATGGTCGCAAGAGTTTTTCGACTGAACCTAGGTATCTACGTTCACTGCATATTGAACCTGCATGGCTGCATGGATGGGAAAGGAAATTGAGGAAAAATGACAATGTATTTTACTAGTAACAATAATAATCTTAGGGGCTCACCCAAGTTGACTATACAATTGCTAACGCTATAGAAAACGAAAGAAATGTATAGGATGACATTACCTTTATCGTTATGTCACGTGGTCAAAACAAACGAAAAGAATCTAATCCTATACATTTCTTTCGTTTTCTATTCGTTAGCGAATTGGCTAAGCCTCCTACTCCCAAAATCAAACGTTGATCGAAACGTAATAAGACCATCAAATTAGAACCGTACCAAGTTACCACTATTTAAATAACACCACTATTTTATTTAGTGCTTTCGTTCGTCGTTTTGTTTCAAATCCTTAAACAATAATAATCGAATAAAAGCTGAATTACGAACAAACGTGCGATGCTTAAGTCGAAGCTTCGCATCTTTCGAATTTGCCAGACCTTCAAGAAAAGAGTCTATACTTTGTATTTGCTTCATGGTCATACCCATAACTTCAAGACTGGCAACGTAACTGCAATGCTTTTGGTATTGGACCTATGAACCCGTCAGTTTGTTTGCCCCCGTTTTGCCAAAAATATCCTCCTATCTGAACCTTGTTTACAGCGGCCAATTTAAATGGATAGATACATTATGATGCACACTCTTGTGAATACAGCTGCACTCTCAATTTTCTCTCTCTTTCTCGTAGTGGAACGACAATTCGACACGATCACACGAACGGAGAGAGACTTTACTGTACTGTGCTAGGCACGGAGCAAATAATAATTAATTATATTACGCAGTAATTATATTACGCTATACTATAAACTAAACAATAAAACTATAAAAAAAAGAAAAACTTAATTTAAAAGACCGCTACCAGTGAGCAACGTCCCCAAATTGCTGGCTGAATTGCCACGTTGGATGGCAATTTTAAGCCTATGAGCTAGATATAGGCCAGCATTTTGATCTCAAGTAGCTATGACTAGACGCCCCGACCGAGGGCTCAAGTCTGCCTTTTTCAAATGTGCGCGGTCTCCAAATAAAACCAGACTATTTGAATAATATTTCAAAGCCATCGGCTTACAGAGTGATGTGCTTAAATTATATATTTAAATTGATGCCATTTGAAATCAATTGTTAACATACATATTACAATATACTTTGGAGCATGTATTGTATCTAAAAATAAATAAAGACGAACTTGGGTCAGAATTTCATTGTTGAAATTTATTTTTGGAAGCTCATTTCCATTAGTTTTGACAATCGAGTCGTCCATAGAAATATCGTACACTGGTGTCTGCAGTCAAATACAAAAATATAGTACGCGCCATGAGTCAGCCGCGGCATGATATTTCTCATAGATTATATAGGTACCTAGTCGCGTTTAAAATTATTTATTGTTTATTAACGGAGATCAATTAAGAGCCCGATAGACATCCCTCGTGTTTTCGTACAGTCGGCAAAGGAGTTACGTTGGCAGGGCCGCTAGTTTGGGATGATGTTATTTATAGAAGTTTGCACGTGGATATGCAAAATTGTTTAGTTCTGTATAGGTTTCAGTCATACCTTGTCAGAAAATAAAATAAAATAAAATTATATTACTAACATCTTGAAAAAATTACAACTTTAGCTAGCGTCCCTGCCAACTTAACTCCGTTGCCGACTGTACACATGTAAAAACAATTAAACTCGAGTATTCTATGCACAATGCCGTAGCTGAAGACACTTTAGAAATCAGTATACATACAGTGAGACTGGTACACACAACTGCACGGCAAGCTTACCATTACCAGTATATACTGACCTCGCATTGTATAGGCTCTTCGTATAAAAAGATGTCAGTTTATACTGGAAATGCATAGCTTGATGTGTAGCCGAGTGTACTTAGTAATAGCTAAAATAAAGTGATAAAAAAACTAGATATTTACAGTTTTCCTCTTGGGTTAAAAAATATGGCGCCCTCTGTGCAACTAATAATTAAAATGGCAATAAAAATGATTAAGAACTCATTAAAATTCAATACGATAGTAAAAAATAACTTTTGTATCATTAAAAACCTGTGCTGAAACTATCAATAAATCACTAGACACAATAGAACATCTGTTTTAATTTTTTAAAGACTTGCAATTAATGTCAAACCTCAAATGTATCATAAATCGATGGAAAACATTAAATTTTGAAAAAGAACATAAAAAACATACTTAAGATTTTTAATTAATTCTTACTTAGAAACAAATTAAATACCTATATTACTGTACCCAGATCGAAATAAAATATGACTTGGATGCTTATTCTTGAACTACGATTCTAATTTTTATTTAAAGAATGCAAAAATGTCTTATTTTTTTATCAGCCAGGAAACAATGCGCGCATTGGCCCTCGCTATTGCACCAAACGGTAACGTTGAGTTTGTATGTAAATTGAGTTTGAAATTGGGTTAGTACTTCAAAACTAAACCCCTTAACCCTCAAGTCTAAACAAATATAGCTATTCTGACTAAACTTAGAAGAAATTAATACCTACAGTAATTTTTTAATAGATTTATTTGTTTACATAAACGACCTTGAATAACAGTAATAAGTTTATAACACATAATTATAAGATACCTACATATTATTATATTCTCAAGGTCAGTCCGATCAAGCTAGTTTCAAATCTTTGGAGCCACCTAATGGTTCGCTCCGTTCGTCCCCCAGCTGAGTACTACACGCACATAGTACTGCATCGCTAAACGCAGGATGCATCGCAGGATGCATATATTGTGTATTATGCTGATTTTCGAAACGCTTCCTCTAATTATTATGCAACTGCACAGCACTGCAACTCGCATACTAGTGAAAGTCGTGTTGAGTGCACGCCGTTTGCACAAATCTACAGACCTACAGTTTTATTAAATAAATCTGTGTACACGTCCCTAATTTCACTTATGATTTAAGTGATTTTTAAGATCGGACCGAGGTTTGTTGTCTGTGCATTATGTGGTTCGACGTATCGTTCGTGGGAAAGAACGGTGGGAAGCAGAACCTTCTGTTTTTCGAGTGAGTACAGAATTAGACATTTTTTTAAAGATCTTGCTTGATTTTGCATCCCAGGAGCACGTAACATACAATTTCCTATTGTGATACCTACCACACTTTGAGCAAAGATACAAAAATTCATACCTAAGTAGGTACCTAGGTATATAAATAACTTAAACATGCAATACGAATACAGTTCCAAATTTTCATAGAAAGAAAAATTTGGAACGATGAGAGCGATTGGCGAAAACCTAGATAAAATCGGTTTTTCTTTAAATAAAAATTTGATACTTTGTACATATAAGTTTTCTGTATTAAGCGACATTATAGTTTATTAGTTAGATAGAAAATGATCAATTTTCTCTTGTATCGTAAGTATAGTTGTACCTACAGTCATAATTTCACATTTCATAAACACCTAGACAAATACCTGTTGATCACACAAATATTTATCCCGACCAAGAATTGAACCCGTGACATCAAGCTTAGCATTGTAAGTCACTACAATGATCACGTATTTTATTTTTGTATCTACAATTATAATGAGGCGCTTCTGCTTGAAGTTGTATAAGTCACTAGGTCGCATATAGAATGAATTAAAATACTTAATCAGTAAGAATTTAAATAATACATTGTTAACTAATTATTGACTGTAATCTCACATTAGGTCTGATTGGCCATGAAAATAGTGAACTTTATGCTTACAAATGTGTTCGCAATTTAATCCCAAAACCCTTTGAGATATTGATAAAACAAATTGTTTTTGTAAGTCGCCCGCTTAAATTAATAAATATAATTACCTTGAATATTCCCACTGCTTGCTTGGCCAAGCATGAAAATCCATACCACCCATAATATTCATAGCATTCTCATTCGTTTTCTATAAAATATTGTTTTCGAATCCATTAATATTTCCAGGAGTTCCACAAGCAGGACATTATTCTGTTTTAGGGGATGCGAATTTTTTTAAGAACGACTGATCATGCTCCTAATCTAAACCTTTGATTAATTTTCAATCCTTTATTCAAGTTATAAAAATATTTTCCCATACAAACCGCACTGTTCTAAGTTGCCAAATTGAAGGGAAAGGTGAACCGCGTCCGTCGCTACTCTTATCGGTGGCACTTTGTCCAAAATAGAGTGACCTCAGGACATACAGGTCCATTCTAAAAAATACGCACCGAATCGGTAACCTCCCTTTTTTGGAAATCAGTTAAAAGCATATAAATCTCATCTCATCATCATCATCATCAGTCTCATGGCATTGGCCAGAATTATCTATTAAGTTTATTATTAGCTAGCTAGCTTATTTCCAGGTCCGATTTGCCACGAGCTCCCAAAACCTTGACAAACAGATTTTTCATTTTCATGCTGTTGTTAATTGTAATTACATAATGAATAATCATTGAGTTCAATAATTGGCTTCAATACCGAAGGCCTTGTGAACCTAGTTTCTTATTAATTAACACTATTAATTGCATCCTTTGGCTGTTTTTCGTCGGTTGGTTAGAAAATATAGGCTTTATCCTAATATAAATTGCAGGTACATCATAGTTTTCTTAGAGGACACGATCTGTGCGGAATGATATCCTAAAGCCGGGTCCAGACATGATCATTTGACCGATCCTATCACCGTATCCGATCACCGTATCCGTATCTGCGTATTGTATCAAGCCCCGTATCAAGTTGTGGACGCCTCCGATTTGCTCCGTATCCGTATCTTCACAATAGTCATGATCAGGTCAATAGTATCTGTGTTACCTTTGATGATCGGACAAAAACCGACACGACATGGGACGGGCCGTATCATAACGGCGTATCGAGATCCCGTATCATGATACGTATATCATTACTCGTCCACATATGCGATCATGATACGCGTCGACGATACGGATACGGTGATCGGATCGGGCAAATGATACATGTCTGGACCCGGCTTAAGAAGTTGTTTAAGGCATAGACAAGTACTTACCTACTCTTTTACTAGAATGTACAACTTTGATCGCAATATTGTGAGCTGACGTCTATGAAGCTGTCATATGAACATTTTAAAAATTTTCTATCTTATTGAATAGCGAATAGCTCGAAATAGCGTGCGTCGCAATAGCGTCATTCAATATAGCGGTTTTCGATTTCATGAGTTTTCGAACTGGCGTAGGTAACTGGTAATTTTTTCGAAATAGCGTGCGTCGCAATTTCGATCTTCGAAATTTCATATCACTCCCGACAAAACAATATGATGGCGATCAAAATTAATTTCCGTCTTATTTCCTATGAAATTTGAATAAAACGGCTAGGCATTCCATGTTAGCGCCATATCTGTGTGGCTCGCGGCTTAGAGGTCATTCCCGCGCAATGTACAGTCCTTGTAACGTGTAATTCCTTGGAACAGGAATTGTGATCTTGGACCTTGTAGTCCTTAGACTGATCGAGTTCTAACAACCGGTTCCTTCATCCTCGACACAAGCAGGTTTCGCAAGGAAATCAAGCTTTGCAGTAGTTAAGATCTATAGGTATTATGTAAATAGTTTTACTCAAAGAATTAACTCCGAATAGAAAATTAATATTTATTTTTTTTGTGAATTTTTTTACATGTTAAAGCACATGATAGCTTATTAAATATAATCATTTAATAAGAAAATTTGAAAAACTGAGTTGGGATACGTAATGTATTCCGATAGATGTCGCCACACGCCCTAGGCGTGTAAAAGAGATTTGAAATTTCGACTGGTGGGATACGGTGGCTCAGCGGTTAGAGCGTCGACACGGTACGTCGAAGATCGTGGGTTCGAATCCCATCCGTATCAGTTGTTTTTTCAAATTTTCTTATTAAATAATTATAGAAAATTAATATTTTATTTAAAAACTTAGTATATTCAGGTCTTGGTCAGTATTAAAAAAGGTACTTCGTAAAAGATAAGAATTTGTATGCAATTATCTGCCAGTTTAGGTAACAGATAAGGTGCTGAAACTAATTAGGCTGAAATAACTGACTTTATAAACGAACACGAACGTTTGAATACTGTAGGAGCGAGTTTTAATATTCGCAGTCGATTCAACCTTGAGCTAAACTTGCTAACCAAATCTGTCTTTGCAAACATAAGAATCACCGCAAGATCATCTCGCAACGCATGACAGTCCAAACGCAATCTGTGACGCAAGGGTTGCGTTGCCTAAACTTAAACATACATAGTAAGGGTAGCTACACACATAGTCGATTCGGAAAGAAAGAAAGAAAGAAAAAGTTTTATTTTCAACCTCACAAAAGATAACATAAAAGCAAACAAACAAAAAAAATGTGGATGTGGATGTGTGAGGCCAAAAGATGGTTCGATATTTTCGAAAAAGTCCCGATGAAATTTCTTCTAAAATACCGAACCGAATGAGCCGAATCGACTATGTGTAAGCTACCCTTAACTAACAGATATTGAATCGTTTAATTAAATTAATGTACAGACGCCAGCAGGTTAAGCTACCCGAATCTGTCAAATTTTCCCAATCAACCTTGAACATTATGCTGTGGCTATAAAGTTGAAAATCTATTAAAGAAATCTGACAGATTGTAGTAGCTTGATGTGTTGGCGTCTGTACCTAAATAAACTTGTATTTGTGTATTAATATCGCAAGTCGCAAGGAAGGATTTAGTAGACGCTACTGACGACGCTATTAGAGTTGCCGAATATTACAAGAACGTGGTGTGAAGAAGTAAACGCAAGACACGCAAGTAGAAGAATACCGCGGCGATTCTTTTATTACTTACCACTTACAGTTAAGCATCGTTTGTCAAAAAGCTTCTAATTTTTTTTTCGCTAAGAACATTTTCGATCAAGTCACGTGCACTCTCCACTCTCATAGTCCCGGCAATCCGACACGACGGCTTTACGTAAGAGTGGAAAACTCATATTACGTTTACATGTATACAGGGTTATTTGTAAAACACCAGCATCCTTAAAAGTGGTCATAAAACTCATCATTATGAACAACTTTTACCTGAAATCGCCAAAAAATCAACTGTTCCATACATTTTGTTGAGTCACGTGATAAATGTATGGAACAGTTGTTTTTTTTTTCGCGATTTCAGGGTTGGTCCCATAGTAAAAGTTCATAATGATGAGTTTAATGACCCCTTTGAAGGATGCTGGTGTTTTACAAGTAACCCTGTATAACTATTAATGACTGTTAATAGATAGACTTATCTCATAGGTAGCTGAACCTAATAGTTAATAAATTATACACCGGTATCAGAGCGCATGTCATGAACAACTGATTGCGTCACGCAACCCCGAACTTGAAAGCGCACTGTACCGCATTACCGTCGCGGTTGCACAACCGGTCGCCGGTTGCTTCAAGCCGGTCTAAGCGTATGTTGTAAAATATATTTGAGAAATATGTTTTGAAGCAAGAATATTTATATGGAATATTGTAGGTAGATGTAATTTTTTGCGATTGTGTTTGAAAGCGGGTAAATGGTGAAATAATAAGATCGAGCAAGCCTTTTTAGAATAATAGCGTTCATCATACTAATATATTATTAAACTAGTGACCCGCCCCGGCTTTGCACGGGTGCAATATACATATTATAAACCTTCCTCTTCAATCACTACTTATCTATTAAAAAAAACCGCATCAAAATCCATTGCGCAGTTTTAAATACTTAAGCATACAAAGGGATATAGGGACAGAAAAAGCGACTTTGTTTTATACTATGTAGTGATGATACTACAGCGGTTTTACTCATAGATTGATTTCGGGATTGCCCGACTAGTTTCGGACTCAAACGGAGTCCATTTTCAAGAGCGAGTGGACCTCACTGATTACGCATTCGGGCATTCTCGAAATCAATCCGTTATAATTATACCAAGCAAGCTTGTTTTCTTGTTTTATGGTTCAAAACACACTCTTCTCCATCACTTCAGAAGTCTCTAGGGATTTGTCTAACTGACGTTGCACAGGAGAGGTACTGGAGCGAGGACCCGGGACCTCCCTCGATGATGTTTGCAACAATGATTTCAATAAAGTAAACACTTCCCGGTCTCTTCCGCGTAGGCCGGTAGCCGTATTAAAAATCTTAAAAAGGTTCCGGCCTCTGGGGAAGAGTCCTCCAAAAAAGATAGTAGGGTAGCGACTTTAATAACTCTCTACAGTGGCAGTGGCATTGATATTGCTGATTTTATCGAGTCTTATCGCCGCGCGCTTGCGCCTGCGCCGGTCTAATGAATGAATTAAACCAATAACAATGTTAGCTAATGTTCCTGCATGAGTAAATTAGCTACTAATGCAGTCTGCTAATGTATTGTAAAAGCATGAATATTTGTAAATCTTAGGTTTTACTTATAAATCTTAGGATTTAAAATCCTACAATTTAATACAAATCTTCTTTATTGCACACAAAAAGAAAACATTTTACATAAATACTTAAAAATAAGAAAAAAAATCAATTGGCGGTCTTATCGCAACGTTAGGATCTCTTCCAGACAAATGGACTGAATAAATCCATAAATGGACTGAAATGTCTAGAAATCACAAAGTTGTTTGTGGTGCGATAATTCCTAAAAACGATAATAAAATTATTAATTTTATTCCAGTACTGCGACCTTTGACTTAGCAGTCCAACGGTTTTACCTCTAGGCTATTTTTGCAATAAATCACTACGTATAAAACAAAGTCGCTTCCGTCTGTCCCTATGTATGCTTAGATCTTTAAAACTACGCAACGGGTTTTTTTTACTAGATAGAGTGATTCAAGAGGAAGGTTTATACGTATAATACATGCATATTAGCATAATCGTGCAAAGCCGGGGCGGGTCGCTAGTAAATCATAAACACGTACAAAGATATTCATTTTACTGGGCAAAAAATATGTTAGGAATATTTTGGAATATCATATTATATTATGGTTACGGAAGTAACCGGTTTGGCCAGAAATACGGTTTAGTAAGGATAAGATAAATGACCTCAGATGAATAATGACTAACGTAATTAATTGCTTATTATACCAAAAACAGGTTTAATCAATATATAGGTACTTAAATAAGGAAGAAAAACGTTGAAAAATATATTTTGTATTCATTACCTTAAAATTTAAATTCGTTTGGTTAGTACTCAGTTTCCATTAAATCTTTATTTGTATGTGATGATCAAACATTTTTTTTTTAAATCTATAAGTAAGTGCTAATATCCCTCGCGCGTTAAACGGAAAATGGGCGTTAAATAAAATAGCTAACTTAATATACAAAATGAAAAGTGCCTGATGGGTCATATGCATAACTTCTTTTCGTAGCACTAATGCACGATTAGGTATAATTTCTAATGGCCGACTTATCATTAATATATTATTATTATTTCGACATTCCACGCGATATTATTATTTTATTCAACAGGGCAATGCGCGTTAAATAGAAAATTATAAATGAAGCGCTTAGGGTTGATTTTCATTTTGCACGCGAAAATTCGCGCGTGAAAATTGATTTATGATAGATTTTTAGAATCTAGAAAATAATCTAGTTAGTTTTAGTTTTGTTTTAAATTACTTATTACTTAATAAGTAAAGTTATGGATAAATTACTAAATTTTTTATTTACATTTTTGTTATTTTTTGGCAGAGGTTAATGATTTATCATGAATATCTATAAATTGGTAACAATGAACTAAAACAACTGAAGCTTTTGCGAAATAAAATTACTAAACCTAGTACTCGCTAAATTATAATTTCAATGCCATGCTCATTGTATCGACAAAATGCCGAACATTATTTTCTCATTCTAAATACAATTTTAAATTCAAATATGTAATAAAAGCTATTAAAAACCAGACACGCGCGAGTCTAAATGACTGAATAATAGTACAACAAAACACATTATACATATACAACAAAATAAAAATTTAGTACAAGTTTTGAGGATAAAAGTTTTTAAACTTTCGCGAATTGGAATCTTGTTTTAAATATTATTTCGGGTCTACAGATAATTCAAAATAGTCAATATTAAGCTAACAATGTCAATGCAACTTAGCCGAAACGTCGAGGTTAGTTCAATAATGACTATTTTGAATTATCTACTTTATTATTATTTATTATTTTGGGTAATCATCCGATTAGTACATAAATTTTATACGATTTAAGTGTCGTAGCCTAATCACATAATCGCAGACTTCCCTTTGTACAAACATGTATACATTCATGATGATATAATAGCATAATATACGTAAACAGCTATTGCATAGGCAAAATAACTGCTCTCGACTGCCTTGTAAAATAATTGTATGTAATTGACAATTGTCATCACACAGTCAGTTGAGATTGAGACGGAAAAATACTTAATAGGAAAATGGTTTTACAAACTCTGTCTAACAGTCAGATTGGAACTTTGGACTGCGTATTAAAAGCCAGTTTCAACTCGCGATTTAATTTACGTTCACATTGTTTTCAACAATGAATCCACTAATTAAACATAATATGCATTTTTACGATTCTCGAAATTACAATAAAACATTCTGAATTTAATCCCTAGCAAAACAGAAATACAGAAACAAAAATCTCAATGACAGAATAAGGACAACAAAAACTTAAAAAATAGAATGCTAATTGTTCTTTTTTTAAATGGCTGTAAGTTTTAAAATTAATAACCTTGACGGCCAGTTTTTTAATGCATCTCTATCAGTAAATTGGCGCTAAAAACAAGTGAATTAAAAACCATTTCAACTTTTATAGGAACCTTTCAATATGAATGTTTTCAGAGTTCAATGACCCAAATGCTTCTGGTAACCAGGAGATTGCATTCGTCTGCTCGTACTACCGTCCTAGACGGTCAGTGACATTTACTTACGAAGGTTCTGAACTAAGTACTTAATTGCAACTGTAGTAGTTCGCTCCATATCCGATAATAAATAAAATAAAAACATGGTTTTAATGTCAAACCTTTCTCGTACACACGGCTACACATCGAGCTATAATTTCCAGTATAAGCTGACATCTTGTTGTACGACGAGCCTATACAATACGAGGTCAGTTTATAATGGTTTAGTGTACCTAACTACAAATTAATTCAATTCGTTTCTTTGCTTCAGGACCGACGAGCAAGGCATAGCGATGAAGGTGTACAACGGCATCGCGATGGCGCTGGAGATCCTCGTCCTGTACATTAAGATGACGGCTACGTGGCTCCACTGTCTCTACCAGTTCTTCGTGCCGCCAGAGCCCAAGAGTGTCAACGGGGAGATTATACTAGTATGTTATTTCTTCATTCATTATAAGAGTCGTGATAGCCCAATGGTATGATCATTTGACTGGCAAGTCAGAGGTCTCGGGTGTGAACCCAAGGCACGCACCTCTGACTTTTTGTAAATTATGTGCGTTTTATAAATTAATTATCACTCTCCGTGCCTCGGATAGCACGTTAAGCTGTTGGCCCCGGCTGTCGATTGTTGATCTTTGACAGTCGTTACTGATAGTCAGAAGCCCGAAAGTCTGGCAACCAGTCTTATCAAGGGATACCCCCTTGATAAGACCGGTTGCCAGACTTTCGTGTGACCCAGTTACCCCATCTGGGTTGTGGAGGTCTTATAGGCAGTCGCTCCATGTAAAACACTGGTATTCAGCTGCATCCGGTAAGACTGGAAGCCGACCTCAACATAGTAGAAAAGGCTAGGCAAATAATGATATAGACTCCTGTTCCTTTATCTCTTATGGAAAATACAGGGTGGGCGGAGAATAGAGGTTCAAAATTTTTTTTTAGATGCCCCTCTCCAATAGCTATACGAATAACTATGTATGTTCAGCGATTATTTATTAGGTTCACATTTTCGTAGTACGACCAAGCTGTTGCTTTGGTGATCTGTCATGGTGGATATTCCAAGTCTGCAATGATTTTTTCCACCAAGCGAACTAGTAAATTCATATTACATAATAAATTATTGTTATGTTTCCTTTATCTTCTAGATAACTGGAGCCGGTCACGGCATGGGTCGGGAGACAGCGCTCCGGTTCGGCAAACTTGGTGGTATTATAGTATGCGTGGACATCAACCCCACCGGCAACCAGGAAACCGTGGACATCATTAAGGATCAGAAGGGGAAAGCTTATCGATATGAGTAAGTTCACCTTATCTAATGAAGCATTAAACAAAATGTTAACGAAGACAAAATCACTCTTACTTGGCTACTACGCTTGGCTGAATTTCGCCTAAATGATTCAGTTAAAAAATTGAGATAAATTTAATCGCAAAATTCATTAGATGCCTAATTAGAAACGGATTTAGGAAGTTGAAATCGTGTTTAGTCATTGTTTTTAGTAGCCGCGTACTAGTAGCAAACTTGGTCTTCATGTACATCGAGGACAAAGCCGGTGCACCACTCTTAAGGTTAAAATCGCTTGTACCCGACGTCTGAACGTAGCGCTAGTCCCGCCTCTACGCACGTAGCATCGTTCAAAGCATTTTCATCGCAAAGTGGTGCACCGTTCGTGTCCGCGATAGTACCTACTTAAAACACTAACACGCTTTGATTAATGTCATCACGCATTACTTCTTTGTGTGAGAAGAGGTCTATGTCGTGCTGGTAACTAAATATTTTTACACATGCCATGTGTACAATAGGCCTAAAGATTTGAAGGTCACAAACCATTGGCAAAACTCGCGCATAACTTATTTGCAAATACGGAAACTTGTTTATTAATCACGTTAAGCTATAACTAAGTGTATGATATTAGGTATAGGTACGTGTATCACGTCTTCCTACATGATTCACAATAAAACTATCATCTTTAAAAATAGGTTCTTTATAGCTGCATAGAATATACAGATATTGTATTACTAAAACGTATTTAACTTTTCAGTTTCATTGTAATCATGTGTTTACGAGCATAGATAAAACATTTTTTAATGGTGTAATTTACCTCGCCTGTATTATCTAAACCAACGTATCATATAAAGAGGAAAAATAGTATATATTTTTATCTATAGTTTTTCGATTCTTTATCCATAGGCCAGTAAAAAAAAAGTAAAACGCGCATTTTCGAACGCTAAGATTTGAGATCCAACGCGTTACGCGATGCAGTTCGGTAAATCGCCGATCGTCGATGCAAAACGTGTCGCATGAGCTGTGTGATCAATTAAAAACGAATTGTACTTTTTATTGCCTAAAAAATACTACATCAATGTTATGGTGATGGCAATTTAAATCTCTGCAAGCTCATGGTCAAAGTTCCAATGACTTCCGGCTGACTGTGTCTACGTAGAGGACAATCCCTCATTAGTGCTGGCTTTTAATCGTTATCATGTTTCTAGGAAGAATAATTAATCTCATTGTCTGTGTAAATACACACTGTCGTAGACATTAAATAATGGCCTAACTAATATTTACTTACCTAGCGTTTAATAATATTAATTCTTTAAATAAAACCTTGCCCTGCAATATAACATTTACACAAAATTAGCACAAATATCTAGGGATAAGTTATACGCTAACGATATATTTTTATGGTTATTTGACAATTGCAATGAACGCGTTTCATTGCAATTGTCAAATGATTGGCGACCATGATTGATCATCGTGTGACGTCACATTACACATAATAAAATGTCGTGAGTTTTATCGTTAGCGGTTTGTTGAGAAAATTAACACTAAAATATTTAGATTGTGAGAGGTTTAACGAAATGGGACCAGGCTGTACAAAAGCTGAGAGTGCAAATCTGCCAAAATTAGAACCATTTATAGTTGATCTTTACGTGAAATCCTGAATTTAATCAGCTCTGCTTTGGAATTCAAAAACTTCCGTGTAAATACCAAAATAAACGAAGTATATTATTTGTAAAAGTAAACTCGAGGGTTCGGCGTGCTAATAGTAACCACTGCTTTCGACGTTAACTGATAAATAATGTGTCAGAATTTTATTTCTGTAATACCTACCTATCTCTTTCTACAATTCCGATTTTAAATTCAAATTTTCAGATGTGACGTAACCGACCGCGAAGCTATCAATGCTTTAGCAGAAAAGGTGCGTCGCGAGGTAGGCGAGGTGACAATGCTGGTTAACAACGCTGGCATCATGCCTTGCAAGCCTCTGCTGCAGACCTCGGAGAAGGAGATCCGAACCTCTTTTGAAGTTAACATCATCTCTCATTTGTGGGTAAGTTGAAGCCCATATTCCTAAACAATCATGAACGATACTGAACCTACCCAGACACCCCTCATTAAGACGTAGGCAGGTAAATCTCAAATTCCTATAATAAGATCTGAAATGGCCTTGGTAGGATATTATAATTATAATTCAAATTAAAATTCAATTCAATTATAATTCAAGATTGAGATACTGTTCTAAATCGAAAATCTAGATATCGTTCTAAATTCAAAATCGAAGAGATAGGTACCGTTTATAATCTATACTAATATTATAAAGAGGTAAAGTTTGTATGTATGTGATAATGTATGTATGTTAGGGGTAATCTCTGGAACTACCGATCCGATCCTAACTAATTCTTTCACCAATAGGAAGCTACTTTATCCCTGAGTGCTATAGGCTATTTTTTATTCTGAAAAAAAAAAGTTCAGTTTTCAGTAAAAAATAACAATATCTGTGATTCAAGTAAGAAAAAAAAACAGGGCATCTGGCTGCTTTATAAACGTGTGTTTACGGGAAAATATAATTTAACGCGGACAAAGTCGCGGGGAACAGCTAGTTTAAAATAAAGATACTATTCTACTTAAATATTGTAAATCGATATAACGTTCTATATTTTAAATCAAGACAGTATGGAAAATAAAAAATTCTGTCGCTAATTTCTGAATTGATCAATGATAATAAAATCTTTCAACTTATATTATCTACTTTAACTTTACTACCTTTCCAGCTCCTCCAAGCCTTCCTCCCCTCAATGATGGAGCGCAACCACGGCCACATCGTCGCCATGTCGTCCATGGCCGGAGTGGTGGGACTGCGTAACCTGGTCCCGTACTGTGCCACCAAGTTTGCGGTCAGAGGACTCATGGAGGCCCTGCATGAAGAACTCAGAGAGGATAAGGTCAAGGATTATAGTGGTGTAAGTAGTTATACTTAATTATTTTGATATAATATAATTATATTCTATTGATAGAATGTCCGATGACGGCCTACTGAAAGCGGAAAAAATTAGTCGTCAAAATAAAATATAGTAAATCAAATAATATTTTAAGACGTTTGCATATGAAAAAAAATATTTTTTTAAATCCATAATTCGAATTTGTTTTGAGTTACTTACGTATGTTCAATAATAATGTTATGTCTAATATTATAAATTATGAAATTAACAAAACTCTCTGTATTATCATGAACTTAATAAGTTTTTTCCTTCCAGATTAAATTTACAGTGATCTGCCCATACATCGTGGACACGGGATTGTGCAAGAACCCGAAGATCAAGTTCCCCTCGCTGATGAAGATCCTCACTGCGCAGGAGGCGGCCGATAGCATCGTAGACGCCGTCAGGAGAAACTACTACGAGATTACTATCCCTAGCTCACTTTATTACATTAACCAGGTAATTTTCAATGTTATTAAACAATTTTGCACTACAAAAGGGTGTTTAGAAAGGTGTGTCATATTTAAGAGTAGCAATCGCTATGCATTTTTAAAATCAAAATGCAAAGTAAGTAAGTATTTAAATGATAAGTACATTTTTACTGGCAGATTAAAAAAAAATGAATCTAGAAAATTCTGTCTGTTTGGAAAATTGCTTTTTTAAATAGACCTAGAACAGCACTACCAAGGAACTATATATTTGTTTTAACCTTTAATTGTCTCACTGCTGGGCAAAGGTCTCTCACCAGTTATTCTTGAAAGTATCGAGATCGTCGCGCCATCAGTTTAAGATTAAATTATTATAATAAAATAATAATTTTAATTTCAGATTTGCCGAGCTTTTCCAAGGGCAGTGCCCTTATATTTAAAAGACTTTTTGGACTCTGGATTGGAAGCCCATACATAAACATTATCTATGTTTTAATTAAGTCTATCTTTTTGTTATGTCCAAAGAGCCGCCACGGATATTTTTATGTCCCCAACTAAGTTGGTCGAAGAACAGCATGTTGAAAAGGCCAAAAATGATTTAAAGCCATTTTCACCACTGACGCTAAACGCAAATATTAAAGTTATCAGGTTCAAGCGTTTAACTGAGTTCAGTTCACTGCAATTTGCGTAGCGCTGAACTCAGTTTTATTAAATTCGGTTTTTAAAGTGAATGGTGAAATTGGGCCTTAGTGTGTCATCTAAAAATTAAGAAAATATTTAGATCTGATAACTATTAAGAAAAAATTAGGGGTCCAAGTTGGAAGTAAAATATTGTATAAATCGAGAATTAAAAAATAAATGCAAAATGTAATCAGGGTTTATGGTAGTGTCCCCGCCAAGTTGACCATGTTTTTTATTAATTATGGTAGCGTGTGATTGCATTAATAAATGTAATATTTAATGTTATTACTAGGACTACGTAAAATTAAATAAATATTAAAAATGAATCTAGTTCGTCACCTCAATCGTGAATCCTTTATTGGCTGGAGATGTTATTATTGTGTTATTTTTACTATTTCGGTTTACTGGGCAATTTTACTTGGGCATGATTGTATTAAAAAAATAACTTAAGTAGTAATGTAGAAAGGAGGTTTTTCTTGGTTTTTAAATAATAATAAACGCCGTAATTAATACTACATTGAAAAGATAAAATACAAGATGTTAAAAAAAAATCTCTAAGAACTTGGTGAGGTTATTTAGTGTCAAAAAAAACATCGCAGTTTTTTTTTTCTAAAAAAATATATATGTCGTGACAGCAAT
This sequence comes from Protodeltote pygarga, assembly GCA_936450705.2. NCBI lineage: Eukaryota > Metazoa > Arthropoda > Insecta > Lepidoptera > Noctuidae > Protodeltote > Protodeltote pygarga. The sequence goes on along the minus strand of OW388249.2, from coordinate 2,390,969 downwards.
CAGATCCGTAGCGGTATCCTGAACAGTACAATGCGCTTATTCAATCATTTGTACATAGTCAAAAATATTACGTAGCTGATGTTTTGTTACTTAATTTATTTTTCTTTGCGATAAATTATTTAAAATATCACTTCAAACCTAACCGTAGTAGTTCATTTTTAACATCCTTATATTATAATCATTGTTAACCGATATAACTGAAATTGCCTATAAAACCTGAAATTAAACTTATAATTTGTATTATTTAAGGTTTTTCAATAGATTAGGCGTAGGGACTATTATTGTTATGTTTATGTCACAAATGGATTGTCGAATTAGCCGTTTTACAGTTCCATTGTTAAAAACCGCTAAACGACGTTAAGCGGTTTTTCTATGGTATTTCATTTCGTCGTAATTAATATTAGTGAACTTTAACAGGCAGAACTACAATTAAATTGCGGGCCAACGATTAGAAGTTAAGTAAAAGCATAAAATAAAACATCTGATTGTAGATTTTAGTTCAAGATTTTGACAATTGCGGTTCTGAGTGTCACAAATAACAACAATAATGGCGGCCTAAACTTTATTAAACAGATAATAGTTAAAGAATTAGCTACGAGTGGGTGAAAGAGAGAGATAAGTCATTCTCCATTACTTCTAAACATTACTTTTAAACTTAGGTAGCAGTTTTGACAATCCAGTTGACCATTGTTCAGCTGTTTTACAAAACGTATAACGTTTTAAAGTAACTAAATATTCAGCTAGTTGTAAAATAACTAAATATTTTGTAAAGCTGATTCGACAATTTAGCTGCGACATATTATATAAAAAGACACGATTATGCAAGTGATATCAGTGCCTAGATGTATAAATGTGGATGCAATATTTTTATAAAATCTCTTGCCTTTACAATATGAAATATTTTTTACATATTTTATACTACGTATACTATTCTGTGAATTAGTATATATGTAATATATTTTATGATAGACTTATAATTATGATAATTTTATATGTTTTATCATTATAGTATTGAAAAGTGTTTATCAATGTTAATTAAGTTTAATATTGTGAAGCTTTTATTTAATAACAGTATAATAACTAAAATATTTTACAGTTTTTAATACGTAAGTATCCAGATTTTAGTTTTTGAATGGATATCTTACTATTATTAAATTTTTACATAGTGATCAATACTGAATTTTAAAGTGCCATCATAAGCAGTGAATTTATTTAAAACATTATAATTATTATATTATTAAACAGATATTTACACGTAGTTATCATTAAATTTGTCTTTACATAGGTACATTACATTACACTACATTATATATTTAATATTGTTAAAGTTTGTAAAGTATAGATATGAGTGGTTGTTAAGTGAGTGTATATATACCATAATTACGTAAAAGTTATCAATAATGTGTATTGTGATAAGGGGTATTTAAAATGTGAAAATAAAATATTATTTATTTATTTCACATTAAGTACATTACTTTACAATTAGCATCTAAGTATTTTTTAAACAATTTTGGGGTATGTAACTTACAATGCATGAGCATTGCATTTGTGATTTTGCCACTTTTTTCTTCGGTCATCATGTTTGCCCGCTTAGCCCATTATAAAAATTTATTTTATTTTTTACAAAATTAAATTTATTTCTTCTGTATTTTTTTATAACTCTTTTAGGTATACTTTCTACGTACATTTTAATACTTTTTAATACAAACTGCGGCGTTCTTAAAATACTTAATACTTATTTTTTAAATTGTGTTAGTAGGTATAAAAATTCTTTTTTTTTTTAACGCTATTTAGACGTCATGTAAAGACAAAGTTAGTGATCAATGCGTATTTCTTTTTATTCTACTGAAGAAGAGTGAGCTGTGTGAATAATATAGGTACCTGTTGTATAAATTAGATGCTGTGTTTGTGATTTGTTTTTAAAGGTTTAAGATGCAGAAAAAATAAAAAAAATCTGACAAGTTCATTTTTTTGAGACTAATCCCACTGCCCTTGTTACAAAACAATGTATATTGTATTCAGAATATAGATTGTATTCTCCATTTTTATTTATCAATCTGTCTTTAGTTTTATACAATCCTAGCATATCGTATATTATATACAGCGTGTAACAGAAATAATACATCATGAAAAAAATCACCTGTAAAAATATTGAATATGTACATAGTTTTTTTTTCATACAAATTAATTCTTTTGATTTAATTTCCTTCATTATTGACAGATTCCATTAACGTACGCGTGACCAGTGCTTAGTTAAATAATTTATTAAAGGTGAATAACCGGGTTCGTGTTTATTCAACTGTCAGCTGATTTCTACGGCTGTGTTTAAAATATTTTGGTGAAAATTTTGACTGTGGATCACTCAAGTATTGTTTGGAGTTCGGTTTCAAAACCTATGCTCAAGGATTATTTATAGGGTACCTCATAAGCCCTTAATGTATTATTTCGGACTTCTGTTACACGCTGTACCTATATTAAATTATGGTGTTAATCAAGAAAAAAAGCCGAGATAGGTACATCATTTAGCTGTAGATATTTTTACAAGAAGAACTTTTAATCAAAAAGTGTAGGTGGAGCTACAATGCCATAAACACAGATATACAGGTCAAACCACCACTATATATTCTTCAGGGGTTAAAAACCTTTTTTGTGGCCGGGGGGAATAAAATTTTTTTTCTACAGCATACCGTAGTCCGAGGACGTACGGTTATGTGGGGCTCGCACTCACTAAAAATATCTCTGCGTGTTCCTCGCACTGTATTGGACGGGGCCTGGTACTACAAGCGCGCTTCGCAGCCTGGTCTAAGTAAAACCCAAAGAATTCTCAATCTATTTATTTCCAGTTTACATTTTGATTATTCACATTTAAAATGTACAGTTTCTACATACACATAGTCCTACAGACGTTTGGCGTACAATCACCGTATTTCGAACAACACTAAATTTTTTATCTTTAAAAAAATAATGCTTACAGCAAATTCTAACAACAGCTTTCAAAAGTGTTTTTTTTTTATATTTAGTTTTTTTTGGGAAACTGTGCTTTAGGCATAGGAACTATTTTAAAAGCTGGTGTTGTCAGAAATTGTTTTTTTTTTAGTTTTAGTGGAAGATAAAACCTTGTAAACCTTGAAAACGAAACTTAATATCTAAATACAAAAATCGCTTAATTATAGGCATTACACTGATGTTGTCATCGATGTGCGTATCTTTTGATTAAGAAAAAAGAAACAGAGAAGGAACAATAATTCAGCAACAGGTATTGATTGGAAGTATTTTTTTAATAATAATAATCTACGGGATTTTTACCACAATAGTACCTAGGTTACTAAGTATTCTAAATAATTTAAATTAAATAATACTATGTGTCCTACCTAAATTTTACAACATTCCATCTCAATTTATATGAAAGAAAAGAAAGAAAGAAATGTACTCAGCACACAGACACAGAAGAAAACATGAAGTTAGATAGAACTAAAAAGCAAACTAATTTTGCACAATATATTTACAAACAAGGTAACATGAGAATCTCTCTTACGGCTGGACTAAACGGGTGACAAGATCAGCTTCATATCGACACTAATTTTCGTTTGGAGATCTGCCCATAAGAATTACGAATGTCAGACGGAATATATGTGCCGTGTGATGTATTGATGTGGCATATAACTAACTCTAATGACTAGATAATTATAATTATAATAGGAAGGTAATTACTCAAATAAAAATAGATTCCTGTCTTAGGTAACGTAGGTAACAGATATCAACTATAAACCTGATTTACAATTTCATCATGAGTTTTTATGATTTAACTTTAACCTTACCGACTAGATTATTATAATTTATGTAAGTACCTACGTTATTATTGCAATGTGATGCAAATTAATGCTACTTTTTTTTTTGGAAAGTAAAAAAATATTTTTAATAATAAATAGTATCCAATCAAGTGAACACAGCCACACAGTATTTTTTTTTTAGATTTTTATCAAAATTTTCACAATGACATTAAAATGAAAACTATTCCTTAGTATAAAAATTAATATAATTTGTTCTCATTCTTTGAAACTTAAAGATTTAAAATCATAATTCGACACCTAGCTAACTGCTAACGTATCATTTAGGTAAAGCATCATATGCTATATTTTAACAACATCAATTTTATTAATTTATTATTTATAATGAAATATATATCTAACACCGACCTATAAAACTTTATACATTGATACTATATTACTTATTAGGTACTCTACGAACTGTGTAATACTCAGCAACTCAACGGCAAAGTTGCCTTAAAAAATTCGGCGTCCGATTCTTCATCGTATACAAGACGCCAGACTAATTAGCAAGGTACTAGGGTTTTGATTAATAATAAACACATGTTTTTAGATTGTAAAGCTTCAAAATAGAATTACAATAAAATTAAATAGCCAGTATACTTACCTACATGTAAAGATACTATTCACAAAAAATATTATAATTACTTAGATATCACTATTCAAATAAATTATAATGAATATAATATAATTTCTAAAAAAAATATCGACAATGCCGAGTTCATTACAACATATTATCTTATAAATACAAGCACTAACTTCTACGATATACAAAAAGGTCTAAGTACCACTCTACTGACTAATGTTGTGTCAGAAAAAATATAAGTCGTAGGTATATACAGTTTGGCAAAAAAGAGTCTGGAAAAATTGGGGGCGCTACTACCGCATTTCTCATAGTACCTACTACAATTCAGAATTACAATAAGTATTACAGGTATTATATTTCTATGATGTTTTTTTTTGTCGTCAAATATAAACAAACTAGCGACCCGCCCCGGCTTCGCACGGTTACGCTAATATGCATGTATTATACCTACATATAAACCTTCCTCTTGAATCATTCTATCTATTAAAAAAAACCGCATCAAAATCCGTTGCGTAGTTTTAAAGATCTAAGCATACATAGGGACAGACAGACGCGGGAAGCGACTTTGTTTTATACTATGTAGTGATGAATTACTTTTAAGTTATTTTAGTACTCACAAACTTAGCATTAAAGATTTTTACTCACTGTCACAGACTCTTTTTTGCCAAGCTGTAATTTCCACCAACCACCTCTTTATTCTGTATATTGGTCTTGCATTGGACGTTCATGTATACACAGACGATATCATAATTTCTGACACAACGCTGTAGATAATACATCTTTACAGCGATTTTAAGTAATAATTGACTTCACTTTGTTTTTTACATCGGAAGCAAAATTTTATAAAAAAGAAATTCTAAAGAAAGGTATTATATATTATATATAAACCTTTATTTAGCAATATTAAAATTAAAGCTATAATATAATGCTGTCTTATAGCAAGAAAATAATCCTATTTTTTTCTAAAAGATAATATTATTATAGGTACATTTTGCGATACTGTAATTTTACACAAACGAAAATACATTTTTATCGACACAATTTTAATAGATTAGGTATATCCTAAATTATAAATAATAATAATATATATTATATATAAGTAAGTAAAATATATATTTCTTAATTTAAGATATCGAGGAGATACTCAATTCATTACTTTCTTTGATTTAAATTATGATCGGGATCTAACTTTTGGATTTAAGGTAGTAAAGTGGAAGAATAATTTTTTATTCAGTCTGAAATTGCATATTATACAAAGTGTTCTAAGGAAGGGGTATATCTCATACCAAAACCCTGTAATAGAAAGTAATGTTTACACACTCTATCACACAAGGTCCTATATCTAGCATAATTGTGTTTTAACCAACTGACCACGTTCACTGTCCATGAGGAGAACACCCTGATTTCATTGGAGGCTTTTACTGACACGTGCATGAGGTCACCCCGGTCACCCTTATCTCACGACACCCCGTTAAAGACATTTTAAATAATGTAATGTATTTAAAGTGTCTTTAACGGGGTGTATGATCACGATTTTATATGCGGCACAGGGAACGTGCTAAACCACGGATAGATCATGACTCGGAAAGAAAATTATTGAATATTTTTTGCAAATCACTGCACCCTTATCTTCACCACTAGAGCTGCCAAAAGTGAAAAAGCTAGCGATGTTTTCATTAAATTTATTGAAAAAAAGGTATTTGATTTCCATTTATTACCTTTTTCAAACAAACAAACGTTTTTCGGGGCACCATCGTAGATATATTATCATCACTCAGTTCTATTGGTATCTAAGCCTCGATCAGCTTAAATTTCTAAAGTAACCTTCTTATAGATCTTACGAAACTAGCATTGAAAATATGGATAGCTATATAGTCAATCCAATTGCCTCCTGGTCCACTACTTTACAAACTTATTTTACAATTTAAGTTAATTTCTAGGCTGGTTAACCAATTAATTTTCAATTTAGTTTTCCTAACTTATTTACATTTTTCATTTGAGGCCATAGCTTAGAAAGTAGATAACAAAACTTCCAGTAATAAATATTTACTTAAAGTAAATATTTATTAAATAATACAAATAATTATATAAATAATAATATATAAATAATATTATATAATAATATATAATAATATAATAATATTATATAAATAATAATACAAATAATTAGTAAATATTGACTTAATTCCAAAATATATATTATATACCTTTCTATTATTAGGTATATAAAGTTGAATTTCACAAAAATTAACAAAATTATAAGCACGTAATTAAGGCAAGAAGCCTAATCTTATCAGGTTAGATATTTAAATACTAGATACTAGTTTTTCCCGCGTGGCTTCGCTCACGTAGACTATAGAATATTTTGAATAGAATTTATTTATTAAAATCGAATTAATATAATCTAGGTAGTACTGCTCATGAGAACAACTTGTACAGCTTTGAGTCACTACTTTTAGTGTCCTTGTATAAGCAGAATTAGGTACAGGGCGAATAACAGTCAATTATAATGTCTGTATAGCAATCACAAATGCCTTTAATAATAATCTAATTCTAAAAGATTTCAAGGAATTTTCAAAGGAAAATCAAGGTACACTTTGGCAAAAAAGAGTCTGTAAAAATTGGAGGCGCCACTGGTGCACTTTTCATACTACAATTCAATATTTCAAGTTATTTGGTGCTTACGTATTACTAAAACGAATTTTTTGTCATCAATTATTATGTAATGACTCACTTTATGGCTATTTTAGTACTCACAAACTTAGTTTTTAAGATTTTTATTTTTAGTTCCATCCAGCTGTCACCCCCTCAGACTCTTTTTTGCCAAGCTGTATAAGGTAAGTTTTTCTTTCAAATATAAAAAAACAAATAAAATTGAAATATCGAATTCGAATCCGATTTATATTTGACATTCCAATTTTAAAGGGTAATATATTGCACCAAGCCAGTTTAAATCAAAAGCACTAAGGAGTATTGATATCAACTTCGATGCAAATCACCCCCAAAATAACTTTCTACCCCTTTTTAACCCCGTTAGGCGATGAGTTTAAAGAAAATACGAAACACGTGTTCCATCAAATTTGTAAAAGAATGTTTATGCAAAATTTGAAGTAGATTGAACCAAGGAATCACGTTGTCCCATACAAACTTTGCCCCCGTTTTTCTCCCTCTTAGAGGTGGAATTTCGAAAAATCCTTTCTTATCGGATCCCTACGTCATACAAAGAACACACCCTCCAAGTTTCAGGTCTCTACGTTCAGCGGTTTAGGCTGTGCGTTGATCCGTCAGTCAGTCAATCAGTCAGTCATTCAGGACAAAGCATTTTATATGTATAGATTATCAAGAGATTACAAACAAGATAACAATTAAAAGGTTTTGTTGTTCCTGGAATATTAACAACGTGTTAGGGAAGGTTCATATCTGACGTAAAATACGCCGAGCGTATCATCAGTCGCTTTAACGAATCATCGGTTAAGTGTGACCGGTCAAGTGTTTTTCTATACATTTGTCTGTTCTGGCGTTACGCGACCGATAATACGCGTCGCATGTTCCGTCAGATGAACCTTCCCTTAAACTATTTAAAAATACGTTAAATAAAAATAAATATCTATAGATAGATAGATCTATGAATAAGGTCTATTTTCCAAATCATGGCCTCAAAACTTTTCACATATATTACTCAAAATCCAGGCTCTGCTTTCCATACAACCTTAGAGGTTTGAATGATTTAGCATACCTACAAAATTTCACATAACATTATACACTTATTGCTTTTTATTCGCGTGACAAATTCAGCCAATGATATAGATTTTGGCACAAAAATATATATTAGCTTATTCTGAAAATACTATTATTAAGTGCAAAAATAAGATGAAAAATAATAATATTGATTCTGTATAGTGTTTCTCTTTTCCAGTCAATATGTTTGTACGTATAGAGTAAGTTAGTTGGAGGTTAGTTAAAATATGTCGATGTCTTTCAAGTGCTGGTAGTTGCGGTCCCAGTAGCCACCGTTGTACAGCCAGTCCTCTTGCTTGGTGTAGGGATTTGTGCCTTGACTGAACCACCTAAAGTCGGAAGTAATATTGTCAATTAAATTTATTGTTAAAGACTTTTTTATATTAGCGAGCGACAGAAGTAAATAACTCAGAATTGGCTATTCAAAATCCCAATGAAATTATCTGGAGGCTTAATCTTGAATTACGAATCCCAACCAATCCTATTTTTACTGAACGAAAGTTGTAAATTCCTTCATCTATCTCGTATAGCTCACATATTTTTAACATGAAGAAATATCATGCACATATCTCTTCCCTTCTTGTTGGCTGTAAAACTGGTAAATTTTGATTTATCAGGCAACTATCTAAAAGCTTTTCACTTAATCTTGAAATATTTTTGATGCATGTACAGCGCCGCCGCGTGGGCGTAAGAAAAATTATGTGAGCGAGCGGGGTTTGAACACGCGACACTTGCCGTACTTAGCAATGCATTAACCAACTGAGCTATTGTATCGCTGCCTATCTATCTATATATAACTCATATATATATATATACATATACACATATATATATTATATATATACATATATATATATATTATATATTCATATATATATATATATATATATATTATATCTCACCTCGGTTGCCAAGCTTCAGGTGATTTCTTCAGCAGCTTCCTAGCAGTCCGCTGTTTCTCTTCTAGCCTGGTCTTTTCAACCGCAGCTGCGTCTATGTCTCCTTGCTCCAACAGCCTGATGTCGGGCCTCAACCGACTGTCAGTAGGACAGAGCTGCCCTTTCATGTCCCTCTCCAACTCATTTAAGGACATCGCGAATTCAGTGAACTGGTAATACTGGAAGTTGAAAAAAGGTGGTGTGAGTGTGTGTTGCATTGCATTCCTTGGGTTCGAACTTCGAAATCTAGGACCTTTGACTTGGCAGGCTAACAGTCGTATCACTAAGCTATCACTGCTTTTAACGCTTCTGCTCCATCTGCGCCTTAACGCGATAATTATCGCAATAATTATCTTGCTATCTCTATCGGACGCTATGGCATTGACAAAGACGGAAACATAATTATCGGACGGAAGTGGAGAAGGAGCATAACTGGTTAAGTATTATACCAAGATAGAGTAGGTACATACCTGTGCACTAGTAGTTGGTCGTGGTCTCGCTTCCCACAGGGTGACTGAGCCAGCAATTTCGATGTTGTTCGTGTCATCAGACTTCGGAACATCCTCGCCGTTATCCGTGTCATCTGGCTAAAAAACAAAAAGACATTCCCAGGAACAAATTCTAAGCATAAAAATTTAAAGAAAAAACTTATTTATATAATACTCTTTAGAGTTATAATAAAAACAACTAGTCAATTGCAAGCCGAATTTGCTCACTGAGGAGGGTTACATGTTCTTGAACGTATAAAAATACTCTAACTCGCATTCAGGACGGAACTAGACACTATAAAAAAATATTTCGCTTCAGCGAGATCTCCACATTATTCTTCTTTGTATAAGAAGAGGGCTTTGCCTTGCAGTGGGACAATTACAGGCTGATTTATTTCAGTGGATGCTTGACGTTATCACACGTTTCACAGGCATTCGAAATACCAAAATTGTTTTACCCTTATCCAGGAAAAACAGCCGGTCATTGATGACAAGGTTTTTAAAATCCAGTGTTGCACTGATCGATAGCTACTGCACAGTTTTATTCAAATACTAGCTGTTCCAGGGTCTTCGTATGAGTGAAATTTAGTTCTGGTTCATCTCGTGGGATGATAAAATGTACAAATAAGACACTTACGTCTTGAATAGACATGGAACGGAGAGCTCCAACTTTAAAGCTGTTGAGCTTAGCCAGCATCTTCTTGGGCGTGTGGGAGGGGGTCTGCCCCGAGGCCTCCTCCCCGCGCTCCTTAGCCCACTGCTCGTGCGCCGCCGCACTGCAGCACTTTATGTACTCTGTCCACTTGCCGTACAGGAACTTTACACGCTTTTTGCTGGAAAATAAAATATTTATTTAGTGTTTGAATTTTCTAAATTAGAAAATTATTGATAGATATTTGCAATTTTACCTGGGTTTACGTTGATTCGACAAATTATATATTTCATTCACTCCGGTTGACGTCACGGCAATTCTTTTTCACTCCCTAATAGGATTTGCCGATGCAATACACACAGTTCTATAGGAATCAGTACAAGCTTATAAATAAATAAAAATCCGTCCGCTCTGTCCGGCTCGGCTTTCCACAAGGGACGTCTGCGATACCCACTATTTTTCTAACCTCACACAGCGCAATTATCTTATTGATGAAATTATTCCTCGCTCACCACTTAGCTACCTATCGATGATGTGTATTATTAGGTAAGTGAAATACCTAATATTTCTATAGTATCTTTACACGTCCTTCACTCGGTCACTCTTCCAATGCGGTAATACATCATATTAATATATTAATAAAACAACTTTTAGCAGATTTATGGTAAAAGTTGTTGAATTATGTTTAGCGTTCGCGAAAGTTTGAGACATTATCATCGTAATTACTTCCGCTTCCCCAGAACTTGTGTTCTTAGAATTTTTAACTTTGAGTAATCTGACAGTCTTTGAGAGTCTTCTCTAAACCGTTAAACAGAATATCTTTTCATTCCTCATTTAAAAAATCATACTACAGATACAAACAGGCAGTTATCTTGCAATCCTTCACCGTTTAGATTTGAAAATCGAATGTTTACGTAGTTATATTGATAGGCGTATATGGGGGGCGAGGGTGAGGGGGCCGTGTCCACCACAGAATGGTCTAGTGCCCACCCCAGGATGTTGGGCTACCGATTCTAAATTCTATAACTCTTTCTACGGCCATGGAATGTCAGGGGCCAGCCCCCCCTGAAAAATATCCCTAGATATGCCAATGGTCATATCACTGCAAATACTCACTGCGCATCCATAATAAAGCCATCCACTCGATGCAGGTCCCTGTTGTTGAAGCCGGCTGGCTTAAACACCAGGTTAGCTTTCAACCCTGAGCCTCCGTGGCAGGTCACTTCCATGGCTCCGAACTGCTCGATCCAGAGCTTGCCCACGATCACGTTGTGGACGCAGCAGTTCACGTTGCTCCAAGTGTAGGCTTCTCCCCATCTGGACAACAAAATTTGGCTGGATCATCACTTAGACTAATAGACGTTTATTATCGCAATTGGATTTCTGATTCAAGAGTACTTAAGGTCCCTGCACTGCACTGGACTTAAATAATTTTCCAAGCACAGAAGGATTGAAGGATTGAAATTTCGACTTTCAAGCACTGATAGCCTAGTAGTATGACCGTTGGACTACTAAGTCAAAGATCGTAAATTCAAAACCCAGGCAAGCACCTCTAACTTTTCGGATTCATGTGCGTTTTAGAAAATAATGATCACTTGCTTGAACGGTGAGGAAACTAGCACACGCTGAGATATTTTTCAACGGTATTTAAAGCCATGTCAGAGGCCTACGGGCGGTATAAACTCTGACACCAGGTTGTTCATCAACCATACGATAAGAAGAAGGAGAAGGCTCCCTGTACTGGACATAAATAGTTTTCCAAGCACAGAAGGATTGAAGTTTAATTTCGACTTCGATTATCGACATTAGTTATGTACCAAAACCACCAGTCCCAGACATAGTCCTATCCTAAATTCTACGTCGCACGCACCGTTGAACATCAATAATTTACCAAGCATAGGTTTGAAGGTTAATTACTTATTTCGGCCTATATCGATTGTGATTTCTTAATTATTCAAAAACTAAACTAAACTCACTCAGTACGGGGCGATGCTGGGACTTATTCTTTCGTTTTTGTTTTTATTATGATTAAACGGTTTTACTTAGCTGACCTTTTGACCTGTTTATTATTTGGTTCAAATTCACAAATCGATATTTCACCCCCTTCCTGTTGACAGATTGATCAGATATTTGGTACACAGCTTTAGTTTTGATGAGAAAACCGTATTACGTTTTTTTTTAGTTTTATTACATATATAGTAATTTCATAGCAATGAAGAAAATCATAGCCTTAATCGAAATCCAACATTGGTTTTTATCTCCTATTTATAGGATTTACACAACGATGCGACGGACGTAAAATGTGAATGCATAACAAAGGACGGTCGACCTACTTTAAAAATACAAACATGTGTAATGTAATATTTCTAGTATTCGCATTAATGTACTAGACACAAAAGACTTACAGATGAAGAAAAATATAAACACTTTTATAAAGAAAATGGAAGTTTCCAAGACAAGGAAATGTGTTTGTAGGAATTTTTCCTCTTTCACGCAGCAAGGGAGTAACGTATCGACGTGATTTTTTGATAGACATAGTTTACGAGCCATAGAGTGATAGATAGACTGACGAAATGATCTAATAGACGACATGGGCTAAAAGGGTCCTGGTGGCACTTGGAACCCTTTGACTTTGGACACGAAACCCTAAAAAGAGTAATTCCGAATACAAAGTTTCGCGCTCGCAGTTTGTTATCCACGAGTTCGCGAGAGCCAATATTTGCGTAATTTTTCAATTTAAAACCAACGGTAATAAATACGTAACGGAATTTATATTTATGTATGTATGAGTTTTTCAAATTGAAGACTGGTGGAATACATTTGATTCGATACATTTTTAATCTATCGAATCAAATGTATTCTACTATTATTTAAGCAAGTTTTTTTATATACTAAGGGAGAAAACAGGCATTTCCTGATAAGTGGTTTCTGTAACCTATAGACTCGACAAATACACCAGGATTATGGCGACTCTGTGCCGTATGTGATATTATGTAAGAGGGGAGATAATGGAAAGGGAGGATTATGGAAAAGGGGGATAAGTACGGAAGAGGCGGGTTGGTTATAGAATTGCGTTATTTGGTGCATTCACTGGCTGTAAGAAACAACAGTATCGAATACAATTATTTCATGCAAATTCTTCACGCTCTACCACAAAAAAAAAATATTTTGGGATACGAAGCCTCTTTCCTTATCTCGAGAAATCACATCATTCAGTGAACATCTTTTGCTCATATAGACCAAGTGATTAACGGCAACAAAGGACCATAATAATAAATTAATTGATATCTAGGTCAGCCTTTCTAGAATTCGGTTGTGATACGAAATTAGCGCAAAAAGATCTATCTGCTTACTCAGGAATCCAGATAGTGACTAAAAACCGCTCAGTAATGGTCATTTATCAGTACCAACGTAAAAAATCTTGATCTAGTAATACTAGGTTCAGACTAACTTCTTCCAGCGATTTATCCTATTTTTTGTTCGGGATAAAAAGTAACATTTTTTGATCAGAGATATAAACTATGTAGGTATATGTGCCAAATTTCATCTAAATCCTTTAGTTGTTTAGTCGTGATTGAAAGACAACATCTTAACACACAGATTTTAGTATTTATTATTTAAGTAAGGCTATTAGAGAGAGCCGTGTGGTTTCCGGCCTAAGAAAAGAAGCACCGGCCCCTACTCGTCCCACAGGAGTCGTAAGAGGTGACAAAGGGAAAGATCCGGAGGATGGGCAATAGCATCCCAATAGCTTGCCCAGCATGGCCATTATGGGCAAATACCTCCAATGAGCGCTCAAAAGTGGCGCGCATTGGGAGAGGCCAGCCGTGGACTAATACAGGCTGATTATGATGATTATAATGATGATGATGACGATTAAAGAGACTCAGTGATAACCCAGTGATACAACCGTCGACTAGTAAAGGTATAATTGCACCTCTGACTTGAAAGTTGTGTGCGTATCATAAATTAATTATCACCTGCTCCGTGCCTCGGAAATCACGTTAAGCCGTCGGCCCCGGCTGCCATGAAGATCTTTGTCAGTCAAAATGACAGTACCCTTCTAAAATCCTGAAAACTAATCTAACTTTAGTACATCGTACACCATATCGGGCCGTATCCGATGAAATATTCTCACACGACAACAAACAACAACAAGACAACTTAATGTGGATGATCCACATTAAGTTAAGTCTTGTTGTTGTTTGTGATCCACAGTGGATCATTCTCAAACTTACCTAGGCAATTCGACGGTGACATGCCCCTTGGGTTGTATCTCAACGCTCTTGCCGCAAAACTTCAGTTTGGGGTGCACGGAGCCGTGGAACACGAAATGTGGGCTGTCTGCATGGAACGCTGATACTGGAGGATGGTGGGACACCTACAATACAATAACATCATGATATTTTTATTGTACTGTGTACCTCTTCTACAGATATCTATTTAATTACCTTTAAAATAAAATAAAAAACTATATCAAAATCCGATTGGGAGCTAAGATGCCACGAAAGACACACAGAAACACAGCAACATCAAACATATTACTTATAACACCCCTCTTTTTGTGTCGGGGGTTAAAAACAGGTAAAGTTTAAACCGGTTTCAATGTTCATTTTTTTTATAGTATCTACGAGGAGCTAGCATGACGACTTCCCAAAAATAACAATCGCAGTAGGGCACTGAAATAGGTGAAGTGTAAGAGTACTTCAGTCTTTTCGTAAAAGCCTATAAAACAAACAGAACTAATGGCTACTATGCTGTGAATACATATGTCTACGTACAAAACATATAAACATATATCAGCTGCTACTGGCCGTTAATAGAAAAGCACTCTTTGTTTTCTACAGAGGGTATCTCAGCGATATAACGCGAATAGAAACTACAATAGACAACTAGAACGGTAGGAATGAAACGCGTCGTTTACATTTCTCATTTTAAATTTAGAACAGTGAAATAAAAGTGAGCAATTTAAATTTATGATAAAGTTTTAAATTGTGGAAAGAAAAATTATTTTGCGAGCAAGGTCTATTTTTTTTTAAAGAAAAACTTTCCTTCTTTGTATTCGGAATTGTTAGCAAATTATAATAATTGATTTGTAAGTCAAATTATTGTTATAAAATATATTCAGAGAAATGTCTTTCCGAATTAAGTAGCTAACAATAAGTTACTATACTTTAAAAAAATTCAAAATTTATTTCTTTCTTCTTTCTTTCTTAATTGTGGAACTGAGGGCGCTAGTTAGAGGTCTGCTACGGCGATGGACTCCACTTATAAGGTTAAGCAAGCAACGCTACAGCGCTTGAAGCCGTCGTCGGTCCGTGGATTGTCCGTGGTCCGAAATTTTGCAAATTAAGAGTGTCACGGAATTAGATGAGTTTGCTATAATCCTAAACCAAGACGCACTCAAACAAGCTTACCTGTTCGCAAACAGCCCTGAACTCGGGTCGCTCCAGTTCATATGTCTCTCCAAGCAGAGGGTTGAACGGTTTGCCCAAACGCTCCCAGTTAGACGCTAGAGCGCTGACGGCGAATGCTGGTTGAAAAATATAATGTTAATTTTAAAAAAATACTTCAATTTGTGGTTGGAAGACGTTAATACGACAAGCGGTACGAATATGATCCCCAGTAAATGATCCCGAGTATATGATCCCTCTAGTACTGCGTAAATGAGGTGAATGTAACTACCATCTAAGATTGTTGAATATAGAAGAAAATTTCGATAGCTCGGGCAGGGTTACGAATAGCATAGTGGCAGAGAGACTGGGGACTTTCACCGGGGTGGGTCGCAGGTTCAAATCCTACTCGTAATCGATAATCAGTTTTTTACAAAAATGTTGAACTTTATTGTTCGCATCCTATGCAGAAGTGCTTTATAAATTTATGTGGTATGATCGTTGGATTGAGACGTCAGAGGTTTCGATCGGAGGATTCGAACCCAGGTAACATCATTAATTTTTTAGAAATATTTCGCCTATCACAAATACAAATTAATTATTATCACTTGCTTAAAATGATGACGGTGAAATAAACGTCATGAATCCAGCACACCTGAGAAATTTTTCAAGTGAATAAAGCCATATCAGAGGTTTACGAACGGTTTAAACTTTAAATACTAGGTTTTCATCAACCATACGATGAGAATACGCCTAAAGTTCGATGAGAATACGCCAAAAGTTCGCAATCACGACGTGGTGAACATTTTCTGAGATTTTTGCAGAATATACGTGATAATTAAATTTCAAAAACATTATCCCAAACGTCCCCTAACTAATCTCGTAACATCATCCAGAATTTACCGCAGCAGGCGAACCAAAATGTATTACAGATAATTTCTCCCACTAATCTCATAAATAGAAAAGCCGCTGTAATTCGATTTCATTATAGCGAGACGTCAAAGGACTAAAGGTGGTTTTTATACTAGCCGAGCGCGGCGTGGCAGAGCCGAGCGGAGAGTGAAATTTGTATGGCAAAATTTTCAATCCACTCCCTGCCTATCGTTGGTGTAAAAGGTCTCGTTGCGCGTGGATAAGCGTGGCGAAAATTGAAATATTAGTACAATATTGAACTTTATTTTACTAAGAAAAGAGTATGTATTTAATACTTATTTTTGTGAAATTTTTACATGTTTTAGCACATGTTAGCTTATTAAATATAAATATTTAATAAGCAATTTGAAAAAACAACTGATACGGATGGGATTCGAACCCACGATCTTCGGCGTACCGTGCCGACGCTCTAACCGCTGAGCCACCGTATCCCATCAGAATCAGTCGAAATTTCAAATCTCTTTATACGCCTAGGGCGTCTGGTAATATCTATTGGAATACATTACGTATCCAACTGACTAGTATGACTAGTATGTATTTACTTAGTAAAACGGATATACACATCTCGCGCCGACCATCGAGGTCACTCAGTCACTCGGTATAGCGATGGACATCTTTCGGTGTAAAAGGGTCAGCGTGATTCCACTCTCTGCTCGGCTCTGCCACGCCGCGCTCGGCCGGTATAAAACCGCCTTAAGACGAAATAATCTTATTTATCTCTTACTTTATTTAAGACATCAGACCATCCCAAACAACAAATAATAAATGGAACTCTATTAGTGACTAATGTTTTACTAACATGTTTTTGTAAACGATACCTTTAACTAGGTACTTTCGGTAAACAAAACATTGTATTTAGTGTATAAAACATAAAATGAAAATCAGTCAAGTACTATACGGACTGTCTGAGCCAGGTATTTATTTGAAGTTGATACAGTTTTTGAGGCTTTGAGATTCATAAGACATTAAGTACAATATGTTTCTTGAATTTTTTTTAGAAAATCTTTGAACAATGTTTGAGTTAAATAGATTAATGCTTATGCTTGATAGTAATGTTAAAATAGTATAAATTTTTTTTTTTAATGACTATAAATTTAAAAACCCTCGCCACAAATAACTCAAAATTTGTTAGCTATGAACACTCTCGATCATGTTACTTTTTAAACAAAAAAAAGTTAATCAAATCCGGTTTATTTGTTTGAGAGCTACATTGCCACAGACAGAGACGTCAAACTTATGCTTAACACCTTTTTCGCGACGGGGGTAACTACGATATTATTTATATAATAGAGGTTTTGCATTAGCATATTTCCAGAGAGATATTTCCTTTTCCCTTTTGCCTTGCTTTTCCTAGTAGTACTAGTGCTTTTTTCTCTACATTTAAGTGCACTTCTAAATCCCGGCACCGGGAACCACGTAAGTGCCCACTTGTTGATTAAATTTTTATACGAAAGCAAATTGAAATGAGAATTCTTCTGTTTTTTAACTAGAAACTACTCTATGTAAGTGAACCAATATTTGTTTCCTTTTCTTATCATATTCAGAGTGCCTAGTACGAGTTCTTTTACGTATTCGATCGCGTTAAGGCGTCTCTTCGCGCTAATCTGCTATTAAATCAAGAAATAGTTAAATTAATTTTAATTTTATGCTATTTTTACCCGACTACAAAAAAAAGGAGGGTTATGATTTTAGCAGTCTATGTATGTATGTATGTATGTATGTATGTATGTATGTATGTATGTATGTAAGTTTGTTCATCTGTTCCCTCCTAGCTCCTAAACTATTTGTTGTAATTCAATAAATAAGGTGTCTATCGATGCGTCTTAATGGTCTGCGGGTTATAGGATTTATGAAATTTCGTAAAATCAAATAAGGTGGATTTTAAAAATAAATTAGTCAGCTCGAAAAAAATAAAGTTAAGGTAAATTTATCGTGTTTGATATCAAATGGAAGGTCTTGATGAGCACATTCAGAATATGTATATATTATCTATATATTCTGGACCACTTCTTAGAATATCAGGCTTCTAACTACCCGTTACGACTGTCATAAATATATGTGATTATAACACTGCATACAATGTGAAAACGTGATAACAATAAATATTTTCTAATTAAATTAAAGTTTCTACACATCACTGCCTATTAAATTATGATTATATTCTAAAATAATGTTAATTAAATTGAGATTTCTTTTTCGTAACTAGATGGCGTTGGTTTGCGGTTTTGTGGAAGTAAGTAACATAGAGTTAAAAATACCGCCTCAAAAATCCCGGAATCGTAAACATAACAATTAAATCCCGGGATTTTATTAATATGGACTGGATTTTGACCTATAGTTTTTATTAGAATTAATTTTGTATGTAAAATAAAACTCATAAATTTAACAGTTTTAGTACCGAACTACTTAAGTATTACATTATCTGTTACCGATGTCTAAAAACATAATAAAGACTTTTTATTATAATAATTTAGTTCATATGTATTTAAAACGTTAAATTAATATTTTGGAGAATTTATTACATGTTTCAACACATGTTTGCTTATTAAATATAATAAATTATTTAATTAGAAATTTGAAAAACAACTGATACGGAAGGGATTCGAACCCACGATCTCCGACGTACCGTGCCGACGCTCTAACCGCTGAGCCACCGTATCCCATCAAAATCAGTTGAAATTTAAAATCTCTTTCTACGCCTAGGGCGTGTGGTAATATCTATCGGTGCCTTCTAAAAACTGCAAAGTTTAGAACACTGAGTCGGATAATTAATGTATTCCGATCGATATTACCACACGCCTAAGGCGTAGAAAGAGATTTGAAATTTTGACTGATTCTGATGGGATACGGTAGCTTAGCGGTTAGAGCGTCGGCACGGTACACCGGAGATCGTGGATTCGAATCCCATCCGTATCAGTTGTTTTTCAAATTTCTTATTAAATAATTATACGTAAAATTAATTTCTTATTTCCCGGGAATTAATTGTAATGTTTATGATTTCGGGATTTTAGAGCAGGTATTATCAACTCCATATTACTTACTTCCTCGAACTTTAGGTAAATGTACTCTATCTATGATGATATCCCACAAAAAAGGTTTCATGTGTACTTATACAGCTTGGCAAAAAAGAGTCTGATGCGGTGACAGCTGGAACTAAAAATAAAAATCTTAAATAACTACGTTTGTGAGTACTAAAATAACATAAAAATGATTCATTTGATTATAATTAATGACAAAAAACTCGTCATAGAAATATGTAAGCACTTAATAACTTGTAATTTTGAATTGTAGTGTGAAAAGTGCGACAGCGGCGCCCCCAATTTTTCCAGACTCTTTTTTGCCAAGCTGTACTTCTTACTACCTTTCATGTATACTTCTAAGAAATATATGAGGCCATGTTTTAATAGCTCGAAGTCGCGGACGACACCTTTGAAATAAATTTAATTTAAAAAATACATGACATTGACTAAAGGTTTGAACCGAAGTTGACAGTTAAAGAAATCTACCTATTTAAGAACTACCACATTCTTAAAAAATTGTGATTTAAATGAATTTTATTGGTTTCTTTACCACTAAAAATCATTGAAAAAAAATATAGTATAAAAACTAAAACCCGACTACTTAAAATCTAAAAACAAGCTTCTTAGATTTGAAATAAAATTCTGTAGTCGGAGGCCTTAATGTATTATAGGTAAATAGGTACTAGATAATCTTCCAAGGGTAAATACTTTGTAATTTGGTGGCCTCCGACTACAGAATTTTATTTCAAATCTAAGAAGCTTGTTTTTAGATTTTAAGTAGTCGGGTTTTAGTTTTTATACTATATTTTTTTATGTATGAAAACGTGTTTTGATCAAGCTGAAATTTTTGCTGAAACTTTGTAATGTTGTTCTCCTTCAATTGGTTTAGTTCGATTTTTCATAGCTATATTCATTGATTTTATATATTCAATGTGCGAGTGAGATAGCAGATTAGCGCGAAGAGGCGCGTTACAGCTTACTAAAGAAGGCTAAAAAATTGGGCTTAAAGTCTAGAGTCCAAAGAAGACACGTATCAAGATGTATGGGTTTGGCTCGATTACCTCTCAAATATATCATGTCAGGCTACAAATACGTCATGAAACGAGCACCAAAATGCCCACAAGTGGTGAAATTTAACTCCTATTTTTACCCGACTACAAAAAAAAGGAGGGTTATGATTTTAGCAGTCTATGTATGTATGTATGTATGTATGTATGTATGTATGTATGTATGTAAGTTTGTTCATCTGTTCCCTCCTAGCTCCTAAACTATTTGTTGTAATTCAATAAATAAGGTGTCTATCGATGCGTCTTAATGGTCTGCGGGTTATAGGATTTATGAAATTTCGTAAAATCAAATAAGGTGGATTTTAAAAATAAATTAGTCAGCTCGAAAAAAATAAAGTTAAGGTAAATTTATCGTGTTTGATATCAAATGGAAGGTCTTGATGAGCACATTCAGAATATGTATATATTATCTATATATTCTGGACCACTTCTTAGAATATCAGGCTTCTAACTACCCGTTACGACTGTCATAAATATATGTGATTATAACACTGCATACAATGTGAAAACGTGATAACAATAAATATTTTCTAATTAAATTAAAGTTTCTACACATCACTGCCTATTAAATTATGATTATATTCTAAAATAATGTTAATTAAATTGAGATTTCTTTTTCGTAACTAGATGGCGTTGGTTTGCAGTTTTGTGGAAGTAAGTAACATAGAGTTAAAAATACCGCCTCAAAAATCCCGGAATCGTAAACATAACAATTAAATCCCGGGATTTTATTAATATGGACTGGATTTTGACCTATAGTTTTTATTAGAATTAATTTTGTATGTAAAATAAAACTCATAAATTTAACAGTTTTAGTACCGAACTACTTAAGTATTACATTATCTGTTACCGATGTCTAAAAACATAATAAAGACTTTTTATTATAATAATTTAGTTCATATGTATTTAAAACGTTAAATTAATATTTTGGAGAATTTATTACATGTTTCAACACATGTTTGCTTATTAAATATAATAAATTATTTAATTAGAAATTTGAAAAACAACTGATACGGAAGGGATTCGAACCCACGATCTCCGACGTACCGTGCCGACGCTCTAACCGCTGAGCCACCGTATCCCATCAAAATCAGTTGAAATTTAAAATCTCTTTCTACGCCTAGGGCGTGTGGTAATATCTATCGGTGCCTTCTAAAAACTGCAAAGTTTAGAACACTGAGTCGGATAATTAATGTATTCCGATCGATATTACCACACGCCTAAGGCGTAGAAAGAGATTTGAAATTTTGACTGATTCTGATGGGATACGGTAGCTTAGCGGTTAGAGCGTCGGCACGGTACACCGGAGATCGTGGATTCGAATCCCATCCGTATCAGTTGTTTTTCAAATTTCTTATTAAATAATTATACGTAAAATTAATTTCTTATTTCCCGGGAATTAATTGTAATGTTTATGATTTCGGGATTTTAGAGCAGGTATTATCAACTCCATATTACTTACTTCCTCGAACTTTAGGTAAATGTACTCTATCTATGATGATATCCCACAAAAAAGGTTTCATGTGTACTTATACAGCTTGGCAAAAAAGAGTCTGATGCGGTGACAGCTGGAACTAAAAATAAAAATCTTAAATAACTACGTTTGTGAGTACTAAAATAACATAAAAATGATTCATTTGATTATAATTAATGACAAAAAACTCGTCATAGAAATATGTAAGCACTTAATAACTTGTAATTTTGAATTGTAGTGTGAAAAGTGCGACAGCGGCGCCCCCAATTTTTCCAGACTCTTTTTTGCCAAGCTGTACTTCTTACTACCTTTCATGTATACTTCTAAGAAATATATGAGGCCATGTTTTAATAGCTCGAAGTCGCGGACGACACCTTTGAAATAAATTTAATTTAAAAAATACATGACATTGACTAAAGGTTTGAACCGAAGTTGACAGTTAAAGAAATCTACCTATTTAAGAACTACCACATTCTTAAAAAATTGTGATTTAAATGAATTTTATTGGTTTCTTTACCACTAAAAATCATTGAAAAAAAATATAGTATAAAAACTAAAACCCGACTACTTAAAATCTAAAAACAAGCTTCTTAGATTTGAAATAAAATTCTGTAGTCGGAGGCCTTAATGTATTATAGGTAAATAGGTACTAGATAATCTTCCAAGGGTAAATACTTTGTAATTTGGTGGCCTCCGACTACAGAATTTTATTTCAAATCTAAGAAGCTTGTTTTTAGATTTTAAGTAGTCGGGTTTTAGTTTTTATACTATATTTTTTTATGTATGAAAACGTGTTTTGATCAAGCTGAAATTTTTGCTGAAACTTTGTAATGTTGTTCTCCTTCAATTGGTTTAGTTCGATTTTTCATAGCTATATTCATTGATTTTATATATTCAATGTGCGAGTGAGATAGCAGATTAGCGCGAAGAGGCGCGTTAACGTTAACTACGATTTGTAAAGAATGAGGGATTTAAACCTGATATATGTTGAGTAAAGCCACCTGTCGCTCTGCCTCTATTCGTAACCAAATTATTAATTAGAATAAGATAAAAATCCCGTAAAAAAAACTAACCAGCAATATACTCCATCCTAGCCACCGGGTCCGTCTGTTCCGAAGCCATTCGGAGCAGATGTGCGTATTCTAGATACTCCAGCATCCTCTGCAGGAAGGACAACGGCTCGTTGAATACCACCGGCATCGTGATCTTGGAGAGCTCCTTGCCGACGCAGTTCTTTAGCACAGACCACAGGGAGAAGTCGCCGCGGCTGAATTGAGCCACTGGGAGGGAGGTTCTGGGGACAAAGATAAAAAGTTTTTAGGTACCTACGTTTATTTTTTTACAGAACCGTAGTTCACTCTAGGAGATAAATGTATGCATAGCTGAATGACTAAAATAATAATTTATTATTTAGAACACTGAACAGCATAAAATTTTATGCTGTTTGTTGTAGATATTACATAATAAATAAATACTAGAACAATAACAGGTTAATCAGATAAAGTTTCAAAAATTACGACGTGGTTGCGGGTCCCATGCCTGGACCAAATAGGTCTCCAGATCAGGGAACTTACTCCTGAACTACGAATCCAGTCGTATTTTATAAACAAACTCTTTGCAACGTGCCAATGCGCAACGTTCAGGCATCGTAACTATTTTTGCAACATCACAAAGCCTGCGCCTACGCCACGAGCCGGGATCGCCTCATATTAGTAATTGCATAATTATAATCTTAGTTGCTATCATACTAATATTATAAATGCGAACGTTTGTTAGTTTGTCCTCCTTTTCCGCAGCAACTGCAACTGGGCAACGGATCGACGTAATCTTTTATATAAAAACAGATTATGGGCCAGGGCCAGGAGTGACATAGGTGACTTTTAATCCTCGAAAATTTACGTCAATGGAGCGAAGCCGTGGGAAATAGCAAGTCAAGAATATTATTAAGACAGGGAAACCTGTACAAAATGCTGAAACATAAACAAGAAACCATTTATTATATCAAAAACATGAGGCGTTGAGTTGCTAACCAACACAAAGATACATAATATGCGACTCCTCTTTCAATTTATCATGGCATTTCCCCTGTTCCATATGTCGCCTTATGAGTCATTCATTTATCATCAGTTTTTGTTTATCCTTTAGAGACGAGGAGTTAGGGTAGCGGTCAACGTTTTTATATTTTTTATACTTAGTAACAATATTTCATACTGAATGTTTTCACTGCCAGTCATAAACTACTTTGTCTAACGCCAAACAATAGGGTACACGACTTTTATTTTAAAATAGCTGACCCCACAAACGTAGTCCTGTCAAAAAACCTCAACAAAAACGTACTTTCAACTTTTTCTAAATTTTACAATTATTCGGGCAATATTTCCAATATTTCTTTCTCTAAAAACCTAGTACGGACTCGTACGATTTTTTTTAAAATTGTAATTCAATTCCACAAAAGATAATATACAACGGTACTATAATTTAGAGTGTTTCAAGGGACTACTCGAATGACTGAATGCGGTGACGGACGGGTCGGGGTCGAGGAGCTTATGAAATATGATTGAGCTCTGCGAAGTCTAACCATGAAGCAAATACAATTGCTTCGTGAGTCTAACTAATTTAGTCCATTAGATGTCGTGGCTGATCAAAACTGAACCGGGTCTTTTTTCAAACAAACACCGGGCAGCAACATTGCTCTCGCACATATTTGAATGTTTAATCACTACACATTATAAAACAAAGTCCGCTGCCGCGTCTGTCTGTCTGTTCAGGATAAACTCAAAAACGACTGCACCGATTTGCATATTGTTTTCATCAATGGATAGAGTGGTTCTCGAGGAAGGTTTTAGTATATATTTGTCAAGTTATTGTATATAGTAATTGGCTAAAACATAATGACATTTGCTGGAGGTGTTCGAAAAAAAATAAGCCGGGATCAAAATTTGATGATTACTTTTGGTCACGATAATATAAAAAAACTAATGAAAGTGCGTATTATAATTGAATTATCATCAAAATAATGATAATAGTAATAATGATAATATTAATACGTGACTGAAAACTGTGGATCCCTTTTTGAGAATATTGCGCGCACGGAGGAATGTGAAATTTGGCATAGTTAAGTTTATATAGAGAAGAAATGTAGAAAGCTACAATTTATTTTAAAAAATACGGTCCAATTTCGACCAATGACTGGACCACTAGTCTATATAGATTTATATATCTACATTTAAATCGGAAGTGAAAATAAGATTATTTTCTTCTCAGTAGAAATGAATCTATCTGAAATTGCTTTACATAAAATTTCAACATCTAAGACCGGGAGACAGGGTTTTGTTCTCGATACAAATGTCTTTCTTTGTGCAAATGTCAATGTTATTCAAGATTTGTATCTTCTAGTCCTCTCGTCTCGTCTTTCTCGATACAAAATATTGAACCTAGATAACGTGGGACCTAAAACATCGTAGACAAACTGTAAACAAAGGATAATGCATAAATTACGATTACCTAGACGTCGATATTGATCGGCGACAGTTCAAAGTCTAGGTAATCCGGCTTATGTGGTACGGAGGCTGCTTACATAAAACTTAACGTCTTGGAGACGCTTAGCTAGTATTATTTAACAATATTATTTTATACCTAGCTCGTTGAGCTGTATTATCGCGGTGATTGCCACGATCTGCTGCGAACGAGGTTAAGCAGCGCTATACGCGATCATCGATCAGTTCATGAATGGATATTTGTGGCTAATATGCTAGAGAATAAATAAAATTGTAAACGTTAAGGTTTTGCTTCCAACGAGCGCTGGTTTAGGTTTGAAACCTCGGATCTGAGACAAGCGTTTCTGGTGGAATTAATAAGTACTTATAGTTACCTAAATACTTACAATCTACATGTGTGCTTTAAAGAATTTGAAAAAAGTTTCCCTGGCTCCCTGACTCACCTAACTTCCTAATTCCTAAAATTTTAGTAGTAATAATCGATGTAGTCTGCAAATGTCTCTCTTGAATTTATATCAAAGTTGAGATACCTGCTTAGCATACCAAAAAGTTTCGTCAAAAAGCGTGTTCCTTACATTCATACCTCTAATAAATGACGGGCTTTACGCCGAGCACGCGGCAGATTGCCAATGCATTGAACCGACCAAGTTGGGGCGTGATGAATTGTCAAGCATGCTCATATAATCGAATACGACCACTCTGCCAAGACTTTAATGATAGAGAAGAAAATGACACAAAAATAATACCTAATAGTAAAAAAACTAGGCAATAATTCACTATAACTTTTGATCAACAAGTCATAAATTTAATTTTACAATGGTGCTGATTCTTACATCTCGCTAAACTAATTTTAGTCTAACTATATCTATTTCTAATAAACATCATCGAAAAAGGACAGCAAATTGAACTACCAAATTAAAGCTGTCAAATTAGTCTACGCCGTTCTTGCAATTTGACGTGAAATTAGACGAGATCTCTATGACATGCCGACTAAATTCTCGTTGATATCACGCAAATAGACTAGTTTGAGAGCTTTAAAAATTTTCTATCCTTTTATAATGATCTCTGTTAGAAAGAGAGATGGCGAGTTAATTAATTAACGTAGAGCTTAATTAGCGTAGAGCGTGTGCAAGAGAATTAGCACCGATGAAAAACTTAACTAAAATGCAAATCACACTGTTGGTTTAGTTAGGAATTAGAAACAAAATAATAATAAAAAAAACAACTAAATGGATTCACTTGTATCATCACAACATATATTAGAACCATTATACCTCTCCGAATCACCTGGTACACCTTTCCCATTATTCATAAAAACCAAAATAATCCATCAATCACAAATTCACTGATCACACTAATATAACTCACAACGTATGCCTGTACAAACCAACTGAGCCAGCTGTTCTAACCCAAAATGTCTACAAATTTTACGTTCTATCGACCGACAAAACCGGGCCAAGGGCAGCTTAAACATGGCTCGGTGGCGCTAAACCTCCATTTGTTACATTACCCCAAAGGGTGGGTAACAAAAGTCAGTAGAAATTAGAATAAAGTACCAAGACTAGTCCATCTGGACTGGTATTCATTTTGTACCCACAGAGACGGATGAAAAACCAATATAAGGCAGTGAAAATGTACAATGAATAAAATAATCCTAAGCTAATTGAAGCGGGTCTTTATTTAGTTTAGTTTTAAACTGAGTTTTAAATTGAGTTAGTTTAGGATGGAAGTTATTAACTGATAAACCGTTACGTTTATTTTCTGAATAAATAAGACTTTCAGTGGTGTTCAATTTCATGCCTTCTGATCGGTCTAATCCATCGTAATTATATTATCGAATGAAATTATTATACTGAACTTAAAACTAATTTAATTAAATATATTTTTTTTTATTAATATGGCATCATTTAAATAACAAACAGTGGAACAGAAACCAGGTTACAGATTGTTATTAGGCGTTGTAAGTTTTTGTAATGGGATCATCGTACGCTAAGGCAATTAGAATCTGTACAAAGTAGGTAGTGGTAGTGTAGTTTCTCCGTATTCAGAATAAAATATGGTACTACATTTGGTTTAGGGACGATTCGGCCCACTATGAAACTCAGATCAAGGCCCAGTTTACCACTTTTAAAAATGTATCATGGTAAACTGGGCCCACATCTGTTTCGCATTCAATCAAGCGAAATGTCTAGGTACATAAAAAAAATATAATTAACAATTATAACATTAACAACATTTACAACATATATAAAATACATTTTTAAATAATAATAAAAAATAAAAATATAAATTATAATAATTATTTAAATAACTAGGCGAAGTTGTAAGCATGGTAAAATTATTCATCAGATTTTTCAGCCTTAATACAGCTTTCTTTTTGTTCTCTCCCAAAATTTATCAAGATCCTACAAGGATAACATCTTAACTCAAAAGTTTCGATCCTCACAAAAGTTGGGTACCCCATCTCAATGAGCTACGCGACACCATATTCCACGACGTAGGGTGTCCCGGCTTCCAAGGTCACGCGGGACCCGATCAATACTGCGGCCCCAACTGTTCGCAATCAACAAACGGTTTGGAAAAAAGTATAATTTTATGGCACAATAAATTTTTCGTAATTGGCATTTCATTGCTGATATTTTCTCATTAGATTGAGGGAGAATACGGTAAAAAAAATTAAGTATTTGTGAAATAACGAGTTTAAAACAAAGCGCCTAAAATATGCGCGACAAGGGACAACTTAATTAACTTATTTTGACAGTGAAATCGGTATTCCTCAGGGTTCATCGCAGCACGCTAATTTGTGATACGGCTGTGTAGTGTGGTAGATTTTAATAGCGTTACTACGTCTAACGTGCTTTGCCTTAGGTAAAAGGTTGGCTCTGGGCTAATCAATACTGCAGTAAAAGCTAATAGAATAGTTTTCTGCGTCAGCAATAACTGCATTTTCTCTCACCTACGTTTGTGAAAGCAGTTGGACAGTGTACCAACATTTTATTTCTAATAACTGCATAAAATTCTTGACTTTCGTTAATTAAACGTTTTAATTTAAAAAAGAAAGAATTCTTATAAGACGCTGATCTGAAATTTTTTCGTTGGATATTAATTACAGATGTAGCATCAAAGGAAATAGATTGCAACATTGTGTTTATTTATTTTTTTAATTGTGATAAAAGTCATAACTTTTATTAAATGGTACGGATTTTAAGTACCTATACTTAGTTTTGACGTATAATGATATGAATGAAGGTTTGTGAGGATGCATTGATGGATTTGATGAAACTGTACAGTAATATAGCTAGCATCAGAATGACACATAATTTAAGCTACAATTTATCAACATTCCACGCGGGCAAAGCCAACAAACTTTACGTATAGTTACAATAATAAATTCTACATTAAATATAAATTTTAACCCGGGACATAAATATGTAAATCTCTATTGAGAGATCTCTATAGAGACTTTGAAATGAGGTGACTTTTCAAATAAAAAAAAAACTAAATAAAAAATCGATCCATTCGTTTAGGAGATACGATGCCACAGACAGACAAACAGACCCACGTCAGACTTATGTGTTATAAGTTAAAAAAGGGATACAGATAATAATGTATTTGTTGGTGATTCGCTATTCTGTTTAAGATTCATACAAAGAAAATATCTGAATATCATTTATTCTAAATTCTATTATTAAAAGATACACCCAATAAAGAACAAAAGGTACATAAAAATATCAGAATGAAATATCCGAACAAACACGATGAAACACGAAGTTTATTTGACCGTTCTCTACAATTTCCTTCCTAACTCAAATACGTAAAACTTTGTATTGCTATCCGCCAGAGAGAACCGTTGATTGGATTTGTGATGTTTCATTGACCATTCACACACATACATAGTATATTATGCGATTTTGTTATCGATATGCGTTGAGTCATAGATTTTCCAAGTACTGTAAAAGGCAAGAGATGTAGCATAAATTGTCTTGTGTCTCTTCCCTTGTGGTCAACAGTTGCTCGAATTTAGGTCATAGCTATGTTTAATATGATAAAAATCTCTCTCATTTTTAGACAAAACCCTCTTCTTATACAGACAGAGAAGAAAGGAACATTTATTACCACGGGCCACGCTAGCTCACTGCATCCTGGTGATTTCATAGATTTTTTCTTACGATGTTTTCCTTCACCATAATCATCTTTTTTTATTTTGATTTTATTTAGGATCGGTGCAATAGGTTTTCTTCTTCCATTTATCTCTATAAGCCGTCATTTTATTGCTTACTCCCTATTCTATTCATGTCGTTGTTGATACAATCTATCCATCTTTTCTTTGGTCTACCTCTATCCTAATAACCACCCTATTCATACTAAAACCTTTCTCACAACACGTCCTTCATCCCTCTGATGTTTTCCTTCACCGTTAGCTAGCGTCTTATCTGTGAGAAATTGTATGTATAAATGATCTCGAATTGAGTCCCACACACGCTAAGTGTTTGCAAAGCGAGTATCTTATCGTTACTTAAGAACGACTCTTTCGTTATAAGGTTTCGTTTTTGTTATCAAGGTTTATAATGAAAAGAAAAAGAAAACAAATATCTTTCTTTGTTTGCTAATATTTATATAAATTAATCAATCTACATACCCACACACAATACACATGTCTACATCATATACAAAATACAGACGTTAATTTCGGCCTCCATACAAAATAGTGTACCTATAGATGAAGGGTCTGACGAGGGTCTATTCTGATAGATTAGACCGGATGCCAGTCAATAACGGACTGTCCTAAGTTATCCTAAATCATGAAACTCATACAGAGATATTATTTATATTCAAGTCAGAGGCAAAATTAAGTCAATTTAAAAGGCCGCTAAGAATAAATTGGATCGGACGACGTTAGGCAATATCGGACTGTCCATGAATTATCTTAAATGATGGAGCTCTTACAGAGATATTTAATTTTCAAGTTGGACGCAGAAATTTTTTGAAAATTTTTTGTCGACGGATAGCGAGGGTGTTATTTTGACATTCATATTTTATGTCGTATAGGGATTTGTTTTTAATTTTAACGTTTTAATTTTTTTTTAACAATTAAGTTTGTTGACTGTTTTTATGGAGTAAGGAATGTTTGATTTATAAAGGACAAAAAAATTATCTGCTCTCTTGTCAATCACAAACTAAGTAATTGTGATTTTATCTTTTTGATAGAGGAGACGAGCGTCGGAATCTAATTGTTTATCCTACAACCACCATCAATGTGATTTAGCTGTCTTAAACCATAAATATAACGAAATGATTGGCGTAGCTTTTTTGGATTGGGGATTGCCCTTTTGAACTAAACTTATTTAACGGGGGATATATTTGTGTGATCGACAGCCATTTATTTGGAAAAATAAAATCGTCGTGAGGGGCTAAACTCTACCGTGGATCATTCTACGACCCATAAACAATTAGTATACAAAAAATCACGGCGATTCGTTGCTCTTGAAAATGGACTCCGTTTGGGTCCGAATGTAATCGGGAAAAATGATTTTAACATTAAGCTTTTGTATTAGGCCAACTCTTGTTAACAAAAGTTTCGACTGGAAAAGGTATTTCAAACCTAGTGCTAAACTAAAAACCAAACAAGCTCGAACCAGCTGATATATCGCCGTCGACTCGTTCAAATCATTTGAAGCCACGTCCTTGGGAACTTGAACGCGAGAAAATTCAATTTGTGCCCCGCGCGAGCCAATCCGACATTTATAATTGATTTTATACCAAGGCGTCGGAATTAATTTATTATTAACGTTAAGCGAAGTTGAGTGAAATTTAATTTTACCATTGTTGTTTGAGAACTAATATACGTAAGTTGTTCGTTTTATGTAATTAGCTTATTGATTTGAATCATGAGAGCAAGTAATTTTATTTTCGCTCTTTATAATAAAAGCATGTTTGACCTCAAACCACCTAATGGTAAACGGTAATCTGGTCTACAGCGGAACACACCAGAATTTCTTAAGTTTGAAATTTTGTAAAAAGAAAAATCGTTACGAGCTAGATTTGAACCCGCAATCCACCGGGTAAAGCCCCCCATGCTCTGCCAGTAAGCTATTCGTAACCACACCCGTTTATCGAAATTATCTTCTACATTCGACTATATAAGCGTACCTATGTATGTATTGGGTGTGTATATAGTTACTCTAAGGTTACAACCACCCCTTGAACAGAGTACTAGAGCATGTATAACTCCGCAGTTAGCGAACGATGCTAAACAGATGGAACTTATTGCTATACATAAACGCAAATGATTTGTGATCTTATTGTATTATGATTAGGGTTTATATTTTGGGATGCCACGGCATGCCACAACGTGCCGAAGATTACCAAGGCAGGCTGTGACGTATCAATAAAATGTGAATATTACCAGTGTTGAATAAGATTCAAAATCATTTGTAATACAAAAATCCGTTGCCAGTGGCCTTCACAATTTGAGTTTCTTCGAATTAAAATAGTCTTAAATAGTAATCTTACTATTTGCACAATAGTCATATTTATTTGAAATACAAAAGCGTCGTAGTTTTGTGTTTATTTTATGTCTAATTTAAATTGAAAAACAAGATTGTTTAATTTGCTTAAAATATTTATTGCTTCGTATCTGCTTGGTATATCTCAGTTACACATCAAAGGGATCATTAAAAAGGTTTCTAGCGATACCTAATTGGCCTCCAGCTGTAAAATAACCCTCCTAAACCATTACATACCTTACGCATTTGCGTTTTAGGTAAGGAAAATAATATGAAAAGGTAAATAATTATATCTACGGTTACGTACACACAGCAAATCTATTAGGTTGCAGAAGCGCTAGATAATGTTGTGATTTTTTCAAGATGACATCAATACAATTTCATTCTACCATATTTTGTGAAAAGGTATAACTGAAACCTATACAAAACTAAACGATTTTTCACAATCACATGCAAACTTCTATAAAAAACTTTATCTTCAACTAACGGCCCTGCAAACCTAATTGCTTTTGCTGTGTGTACGTGAGTGAATAATAATATTGTCTTACTGTCTGTATTTCGGTCACAGAAGGCAATCTCAATGGAGATTAGCAAACTATGTACCTAACTATGAGACGGCAATCCGACCGAAGAGGGATCAGAAACTGCTTTACATGCATAAGTCAAGATGGTATACAATTTTGTTCTTTCACCGCTTGTTGGGTTTAGGTAAGGTCAGTACTCAGTAGCGAAGGATTCCAAATATCATGCCATCTACTTAGATAATAAAATAAAAATATAATATAATAGATGAAATAAGTATTTCAGAACATACCATGTCCATTAGCCACATTATGCAAAAGATATAAAACGACCAATTGAGGTCTACTTGGCTTCTACCCTGATGTGATATGAATAATTCATTGCTATGAATATTATTTTGCTAGGCAACCACTCAGTCGTGCAAAATGCGGTAATGAAATACTTACCTATTGCAAGTCTAGTTTAATACATGCATGGTTCTTATAGTTGTGTTAACGCAATGTTCTATTTTATCTATACATATATAAAAAACTGAATCCCTGTTTGCCTTGGTCACGCTATAATGTGAATGTATGAGTAGGTTCCATCCCTTATGACAAGGCCAGGAAGATGATGATGATTGGTGGGTCCCCGTATGGTATTCCACAACTGGACCCGGTAGCTGTCGTCGCGCGGCGGATGAAAATTCTGGCCAATATTAGAAGTGAAGAAAAAGCAAAACCAGTTTCCTCTACCGATACAATGTATGTCCCTCTAGCGATTTCTTTATAAACCGCCCTGAATCACCAATAAATAATATGGGGTACTGTAATAATTATTGAAACACTTAGGGCCCTCCCAAAGGGATCAATACGGCACTGACCTTCAAATGAAAAGGTCCCTAAAGAAAAAAAAGCCGCATATACAAACTCCTTTATAAAGGTAAAGGTAGAGCTTCAGCTGAATAAAAGGTATAAGATTGTGAAGGAATGATGGATTGGATAGCACGTAGTGGCGGGAATTTTGGTCTGAATATTTTTCAATACGTTGCGTCGCGGTCGTGGGCGTTAGAGATTATTTCTCCGTATTTATTCCTTACTAGTTTTTGTTCGTGGCTTTGCTTGCATGGAACGCGGACAGGGATAAAATGAATCCTGTGTTCATAAAGATAAAGAACTAATAATGATAATGTGCAATGGTTTGCGTGTGATTGAGTTACAAAATATCCAAACATCTTTATTTCTCATTTAAAATATTAGTAGAATGTGTGTTCGCGTAGCTAGTGCTAGCTGGCGGTAGCAGGGTTTCTAGATACACTTTATTATGATTAAGAATGGTCACCGAAAAATCATGGAGAAGTAACTTTTTTATTTATTTATTTCCAACATCATCGCTAACATTACAGATTTTTAATTAGTTACATTTCAAGTAGGTAACTAATTAAAAATTTTAATACTATTGCACACAACAACTTTTAATACAAATGTTTGCTGATTTCCTCTCGATGTTTTCCTTCACTGTTATAAGCAAATGATAATTTACATACGACTATGAATCTGCGACCTTGACGGTCGTAACTCGTACTGCTATCACTGCTTAGCGAAAAAAGAAAATGTATTTTTGACATAACCATTAATTAGGTTTATATTGTTAGTTAATTAAAGGGGTCTCACTCCAGAGACTCCCACACGATTGCGGGAGGATGCGGATCATATATTTGCTGAGCGTGGGCGCATTGTTTCGTAAATATTAGGAACATCAGAGTTAATTAGACTTCGTCAGCATTTTGTAACAAAAGAGACATTATTATAAAAATAACAAGCGTGGGGGTAAAAGAATAATATTTTTTAGGGTTCGGTAAAAACGGGACCCTGTTTCTAGGGCTCTCCTGTCCGTCTGTCTGTCGCCAGGCTTTATCTCATGAACCGTGATAGCTAGACAGTTGAAATTTACACAGATAATGTATTTCTGTTGCTGCTATAACAACAAAATAATCCTAAAAACAAAATAAAATAAATATGCGGGCGTTTTGCCCGATATTAATAACTGCAACAGGTAGACACTTGAAATATTCACATAATATTTAGTTGTACATTTACTTTAAAAATAAATAATTAAATAAAAATTAAGGACATATTAAAAAATAGGCAGGTATTTACAAAAAAAAAACTTTTTACAGAATTGTTTTCAAGTAGGTATATTTAGTTGTACTAGCCATTTGGAACTATTCTTTCGTCACACATAAATCACATAATTTTGCAGGACTGCATTATATGGATTTTGTTAAGAGAAAACTCTCTAAGTAAATGTTTTCTACAGTCGTCCTTCTAATGATGTTTATGTTGCCAGGGTTGCTATTTGCAGTGAATATAAAAGTTTATTTTCTACGCTAACCACATTTTCTAGTTTACGTTCTCTTAGATAGAATTCATTTATTATTCAGGCAAGGTGCATAAAACAAGTGTGTTTTGTGCAATTCTATTTGATTCATCGCACATAGACAACTTGGTGTGTTTAGCATCCATTGTAGACCAAATCACCGAGGTGAGTCTGTGGTCAATCATGTTAGTGATATGTTAGTAAATGTTATGTATGTTTTTTACATGTTAATGCACATGTTTTGCTTATTAAAGAAATACCTTAATACCTTGTAAAAATTTACACGATACTAATGCACATTTATATTTACACTAGCTGCCCCGCGCGACTTTGTACGCGTGATTATTTTACCTCTACGCTTTTTCTACCCAACCCTACGCTACTCTACCCTACCCTAGCATTCTCTAACCCTACCTTACCCCTACTCTACCCCTACCCTACCCTACTCTACCCCTACCCTACCATACCCCTACCCTACTCCTCTATTCATACACTACCCTACTGTTATACCTCTACCCTACTCTACTCTACCCATACCCTACCCCTCTATTCCTACCCTACCCTACCCTACTCTACCTCTACCCTACCCTACCCATACTCTACCATACCCAAGGGGTATAATGCCATATTTTTTTTCTTCGATTCTTCTATTATAGGCGGAGACTAATCCAACAAATCAAATACCATGAAAATTTGTCCAGCTAATTTTCATGACTTCAACTTTAAAAATGGCAGAATTTCATTCAAACTTTTATCTTCTATATTTTCTCCCCAAAGTGATTGAATATCGAGATATACGTGCATAGTTATGCCACTTTGATGTCTCATACTAATACCGAATTTCTTACACAAAATATTCGCGCTTTTTGATAACTCTACCTATTAGGGGGAAAGGGGGGGGCTTTCCCCCTAATAGGTAGAGTTATCAAAAAGCCTAAACACGTCTTATTTGTGAACCGAAAAGCTAATTATCAAGTTAAATGACGGATTTTCATAACTACAAACTTTAGTCCCCTTTTATATCTCCTCAGGGGAAAAAAAATCCAAATTTTTTGATACACGTGTTTCTTATTTTTAGCACATAAGCTTAATACTCATTTTTACATCTGTAACTTAAAAAATAACGAATCTCCCATACAAACTTTCATCCCCTTTTTTATCCACTCAAGGGTAGTTTAAAAAAAAAAACAATGCTCGTCCTTTTGTATATCAACCGAAAAGCTGAATACCAAGTTTCGTACATTTAACGTTAAGAATGACGGATTTAAATACAAACTGTTTCCCCCTATTTTACCTACTTAGGGGGGGAATTTCAGAAAATCCTTCCTTAGTGCACCCCTACGGTACTTAAAGAATATTGTTTAGGTTGTGCGTTGTCTGTCAGTCAGTCACGTTACCATTTTATAAGTATAGATTATTAAACAATCTATAAATATACTAATTAAACTAATTATATTAAAAATTAAATTATTTAATAAGAAACTCGCAAAAGCAACTGACTCGGGCGGGACTTGACTTTGACCGGCAGTGCGTAAGTGCTCCGGTAGATGTCACTACACGCCTTGTAGGCGTTAAGAAAGAGATTTCTTAATTTCAATTGAAGCGGGCATGACTTGGTAGCTTAGTTGGTAAAGCGATGGCACGGCACGCCAGAGATCGCCGGTTCAAGTCTCACCCGAGTCAGTTTTTTTTGCGAATTTCTTATTGAATAATTATTTTTAGAATTGCTTGCTAAATACATTGAAACACTTAATCAGTTTAAATGCATGAACGTGCGAGTTCAATCAAAACCAAAATGTAATTTAAACAATTAATGTATAATTACATTTAATTCCTAAATTATTGGCACCAATTAAACCGTAAGTGATCATAATTCCCAACGCGTTAATCAGAATTTAATTTTGAACTTTATTGTTATACTAAATAGGGTAGAATTTCAAGTTAGGCATGTAAGAATGGCTGTGTTAAATGGGTGTGGTTCAAAATTATACGCCTAATAGCGCTGACACGTGGCAAATCATAAGAATAATGGTAAAGCTTTAATTATATTTAATTAAAATTGTGGTTGTTTATATACTAAATTGTTTGTCTTTTGCAGTTATACTATACCTATAGATGTAATAATTACTATGTTTTTATACACATGTAAAAAAAAATGGAAAAAGGATAGGATAATAGTGGGGCCTGAACCCGTGACACTTGCCGTAGGCGTTTCCCCACGACGAACTTAAAATTTAATTGGTGCGGCGATACCATAGCTCAGTTAGAAATACTATTGCCACGGTATGGCTACTATCGTGGATTCAAGCCTACTCGTATTTTATCTCTTTTTCAAGTTCGTAATATTTTATTTTATTTTATACAGGGTTAAATCAAATTAGCTGGCGAAACTTCACAGGAATGTTAGGAATCGATAAAAGATTACATAAAAAATAATAAAAAAATGTAATAAAATAAAAATATTTTCTATTATGTTCTTCGCCAGTTGCCAAATACCGGACAAAATAAGAAATATTTTTATTTTAAATATATTTTTTTATTATTGTTTATGTAATCTATTATCGATTCCTAACATTCCTGTGAAGTTTCGCCAACTAATTTGATTTAATCCTATATTATATTATGTAGGAGCCCTAGCAGGTGGCGTTCTTTAACTTCTGCCTACCCCCATGGGAAAAAAGCGTGAGTTTATGTATGTATAGGTATGTATTATAACATAGAGTAACGGATCAACGTGATTTCTAAGCATATTATATGGGCAGGGGACAAAGTATTCCAGAAAACATTGACCCACGGAAGCAAAGCCTCGAAAAAAGGCTAGGATCTTATTGGGTCTTATTTATCTCAAGACTCAGTTCACAACGCGAGAGGAATACATGAATGAGACCCTCGTTTAAGTTCGAAACTAGTTTGGCAACTTGGAAGCTATCGCGTGCGAGCGAAGCCAATACCGATAGTAACTTTACCGTGTATCATGATAACAGGATTATAATAAATCCTACTGGTATTATACTATAGCTTTTGCCCGCGAATATGTCCTCAATTTTTGGCAACAAATAGCATATATCACGCTTCGACCCATTATATAATACAAATTATCAGGCCCTTCTTTTTCATTAGCAAGTTCCCTTGTGGGCAATGGCCCAGGGTTCCAATATCTCTGTAGCCTGTTTTTCCCAAATCACGAACCGATAACCAAATAGTAGGTATTTACCGATAAAATATATTAATTGTCAGAAGATCAAAAAAACACAAATTTGACCTTAAATAAGATCTTATTCGTAATGTTAAACTACCCCTACCCTACCCTAATATACCCCTATTCTACTTCTACCATACCCTAGGGGTTTAGTTCCATTTTATTTTGTTCTATTATGACATTCTAGGCGGAACAAAAGAGACCACCAAACCAAAAACCATGAAAATCGGTTCAGCAGTTCTCAAGTTATAAATGTTTTAGAATAATAACCTTCGTGAGTCATACTTATTATGAAACTGATACGGCTTTGCTCACGTATTGATTTCGGGGAATGCCCGACTAGTTTCGAACTCAAACAGAGTCCATTTTCAAGAGCGGGTGTATACGCAGCGTGTAAATATCTTTTAAAAGCGCCCACAGCCTCCAATAGGTTTAAGACGGGCCTGCAAATAATCTTCATCGATAAATATTTATTATAACGCATTTAAATAAGAAAATGAGGACAATTTTCTCCAAGAAACACGCTTAACTTTAAGAGAAGCCTCATAAATAATACAACCTCCAATCATAGTATAATAATCATACAGTATGGTAACTACGTAACGTACTAACGCTCGAAGCGGCACATTCACACAAACATACATAATATTGCGTAACGACGAGACTCCTAAGCGAAAGTCGCTATACTCGCAGTATCAACCATGCTTGTTGCGCATGTTTGTGTGAGTGTGCCGTTTTCGATCGTTTGTACGTAGTTACTATACGGTATGAATATTATACTGTGCTCCTATGAAAGGTCCTATTCAATTATTCCTACCATGTTTCCGTCGAGACAGTTATCGGGTTCTAATAACTACAAGTTAAAGTTGAAGGTCAAACTTCAGACGCTTTCTGAACTTCAACCTGCAATGCGGTTAATGTATTTAATTTAGTTATCAACTAAGGCTTTGTGACTGCCTTGTTGGACTGGTAGCAAACGCGACTGCTGAGCTCGAGGTCCTGGGCTGTGAGTGTTATGGGGTTTTCCAATTAGGAAATTCTCATTAGCAGTATGGAGTTTAGAATTGTGTCCGGTTAATTGCAATAGACTCGCCCCCCTATTACATGGGACATATAACATAGCCGGCGAAACGTAGGTGTAATGCATATGTTGCAGTCAAAACTCTTAGCCGGTCAAAAGTACTTTTGACTGGCAAAACCAGGCAAAAGTACTTTTGACTGCACAGGTTGGTCAATAGTAGTTTTGCCGGTAAATCATTGGTTAATAGTGCTTTTAACTGTAAATTTGCGGTCAAAAGTGGATTTGACTGACGCTCCTGGTCAAAACTACTTTTAACCGCTAGATAGTCAGTCAAAATTACTTTTAATCGTTAGGAGTGGAAATTAAAGGGCACTCATTTAAAGAGGCAGTACAAAATATTGATAGAGCAGTTACGTGTGGTAAAATAGTTTTTGCGATAGGCTATCATTTAAACGATAATTTTGGTAAGCTATAAAATTGATTTTATTTGCTAATAATCTAAATAAATAAAATAATAAAAATAATCTTTATCATATAATTGACGGAGCCCCGCTTCGCGGGGCTCCTACTTCTGGGTGGTTTAAAAAAAAATAACAACGAAGGGGAAGGCGAGGTCTATTCGCTCGCTTCGCTCGCTCACACGACCCCGCCATCCCCTTCTAACCTAACCTGTCCGATTCGGGGTGCCCTGAAGTCCATACACAGAATTGTAATCTGCCGAACTATTTATCGAACTGCTCATTCCATCATTTTTACCGCTCATTCAGTTATTGGACTGCTCAATTATTTTTAGAATTGACTTTGTATGATAAAATAACCGACTGACACGACTGACTGACACGACCAGTCAAAACTTCTTTTGACGGAATCAGTTGGTCAAAAGTACTTTTGACCAGCTTCATTGGGCAATAGCACTTTTGACTGTTATTTCAGTCAAAAGTACTATTGACGAAAGCCTATGGTCAAAAGTACTTTTGACTGATTTTGCCAGACAAAAGTAGTTTTGACCGGTTAAGGGTTTTGACTGTAACACATACACCTCCGCCTCTTATGCCGTTATGTTGAATAAATGAGAATTAAAATAATCCTAACTTATAATTTAAGCCTGAGATACTCGTATATTTTAAATCGAAGAAACAAACAGTTAATTCTGGATTT
Source organism: Protodeltote pygarga (assembly GCA_936450705.2). NCBI lineage: Eukaryota > Metazoa > Arthropoda > Insecta > Lepidoptera > Noctuidae > Protodeltote > Protodeltote pygarga. The sequence goes on along the minus strand of OW388249.2, from coordinate 2,350,592 downwards.
ATTTTAATAGTAAGAATAATAAGATTAGATTTCAAGTCAGGCAAAGTTAGAATATTTGACTGGGGAATTATACACAAGGCTGCGTAATTACAAAGTCCTTTTCAAGTTTTAATTGGCTGTTAGAAAAGAAAAAGTCGTTTTGATAAATACCTATTCTTAAGAACTAAATAACAGTTGATTAACGAAATGGGTCCAGAGTAAAGAATTTGCCGGAAATATCTGAGAAGAATTACTCTCATTAAGTATTGTTTGGTATATAAGGGTTTAAAAGTGGCGCCAGTGACAGATGAGTTCAAAGGAAATCGTTTGTCTTGGTATGAGTATGTGATGAGGAGGGATGAAACGCATGTGTTTAAAAGGGTGATGAATATAAGTGTTGATGGATGAAAGGAAAATGAAAATACCAATAACACTTTGCCTGACCGAATCCAAGACCTCGTGCGCAGCAGTTGCACTTGCTAGCTCTAGACCGAGGTATTCGAGACAGTACTGAGATAAAATAAGGAGGAGAACCAAAAACAATAAAACCCTCTATAATAAAAAAAGAAATAAAAAAATGAACTTGTCTTTTTGTACTTTGCTACCGAGATCTTTAATTCAAGATCACACTGTCATGTCTGCAGCTCAGGTTATTTGATAGAAACACTGTCCGGTGTACGATCGATCGAGGCTTTTGCTCTGCTAGCTGAGATTTTAACCTAGAATTCCACGTTTAGGCTTTGTGACTCTTGACGTAGTAAGTTGCCAGACACCTATTCATTAGTGCTCGTCAAAAGCTACAGTTTCAGTTGAAATACAGGTCATTAAAATGCAACCCAACACTTTACTGTTAGAAGCAACTATCTTGTCTTGTGTAGCTTTGAAACGGGAAGCAATTTGTGCTGTTATGAAGTTTGAGCTTACAGCTGACTCTGTAGGAGTGCTTTTTTCCTTGCATGGTGGAAATAGTTACATATAGAATAGAAGCTATATTATACTACTAGCTGCCCCACGCGACTTTGTACGCGTGATTATTTTACCTCTACGCTTTTTCTACCCTACCCTACACTACCCTACGCTACTCTACCCTACCCTACAATTCTCTACCCCTACCCTACACCTACTCTACCCCTACCCTACCCTACGCTACCCCTACCCTACCCTACTCTACCCCTACCCTACCCTACGCTACCCCTACCCTACCCTACCCTACTCTACCTCTACCCTACTCTACTCTACCCCTACCCTACCCCTCTATTCCTACCATACCCTACTCTACCTCTACCTTACTCTATTCTACCCCTACCCTACCCCTCTATTCCTACCCTACTCTACTCTACCTCTACCCTACCCTACCCATACCCTACCATACCCAAGGAGTATAATTCCATTTTTCTTTTCTTCGATTCTTCTATTATAGGCGGAGACTAATCCAACAAATCAAATACCATGGAAATCGGTCCAGCAGTTCTCGTGTATACCTACTAATTTTCATGACGTCAACATTAAAAATAGCAGAATTTCATTCAAACTTTTCTCTTCTATATTTTCTCCCCAAAGTGATTGAATATCGAGTTATACGTCGTAGTTATGCCACTTTGATGTCTCTTACTAATATTGAATTTCATACACAAAATATTCGCCCCCCCCCTTTCCCTCTAATGGGTAGAGTTATCAAAAAGCTAAAACACGTCTTATTCGTTAACCGAAAAGCTAATTATCAAGTTTAATGACGGATTTTCATAACTACTAACTTAAGTCCCCTCTTATATCTCCTTAGGGGGAAAAAATCCAAATTTTTTGATACACGTCTTTCTTATTTTTAACGCATAAGCTTAATACTTATTTTTACATCTGTAACTTAAAAAATAACGAATCTTCTATACAAACTTTCACCCCCTTTTTTATCCACTCAAGGGTAGATTTATAAAAAAAAACAATGCTCGTCCTTTCATTTATTAACCGAAAAGCTGAATACCAAGTTTCGTACATTTAACGTTAAGAACAACGGATTTACATACAAACTGTTTCCCCCTTTTTTACCTACTTAGGGGGGGAATTTCAGAAAATCCTTCCTTAGTGCACCCCTACGGTACTTAAAGAATATTGTCTCAAAATTTCAAGTCCCTAGGTCCACCGGTTTAGGCTGTGCGTTGTCTGTCAGTCAGTCACGTTACCATTTTTACCCGACTACAAAAAAAAGGAGGGTTATGATTTTAGCAGTCTATGTATGTATGTATGTAAGTTTGTTCATCTGTTCCCTCGTAGCACCTAAACTATTTGTTGTAATTCAATAAATAAGGTGTCTATCGATGCGTCTTAATGGTCTGCGGGTTATAGGATTTATGAAATTTCGTAAAATCAAATAAGGTGGATTTTAAAAATAAATTAGTCAGCTCGAAAAAAATAAAGTTAAGGTAAATTTATCGTGTTTGATATCAAATGGAAGGTCTTGATGAGCACATTCAGAATATGTATATATTATCTATATATTCTGGACCACTTCTTAGAATATCAGGCTTCTAACTACCCGTTACGACTATCATAAATATATGTGATTATAACACTGCATACAATGTGAAAACGTGATAACAATAAATATTTACTAATTAAATTAAAGTTTCTACACATCACTGCCTATTAAATTATGATTATATTTTAAAATAATGTTAATAAAATTGAGATTTCTTTTTCGTAACTAGATGGCGTTGGTTTGCGGTTTTGTGGAAGTAAGTAACATAGAGTTAAAAATACCTCCTCAAAAATCCCGGAATCGTAAACATAACAATTAAATCCCGGGATTTTATTAATATGGACTGGATTTTGACCTATAGTTTTTATTAGAATTAATTTTGTATGTAAAATAAAACTCATTAATTTAACAGTTTTAGTACCGAACTACTTAAGTATTACATTATCTATTACCGATGTCTAAAAACATAATAAAGACTTTTTATTATAATAATTTAGTTCATATGTATTTAAAACGTTAAATTAATATTTTGGAGAATTTATTACATGTTTTAACACATGTTTGCTTATTAAATATAATAAATTATTTAATAAGAAATTTGAAAAACAACTGATACGGAAGGGATTCGAACCCACGATCTCCGACGTACCGTGCCGACGCTCTAACCGCTGAGCCACCGTATCCCATCAAAATCAGTCAAAATTTCAAATCTCTTTCTACGCCTAGGGCGTGTGGTAATATCTATCGGTGCCTTCTAAAAACTGCTAAGTTTAGAACACTGAGTCGGATAATTAATGTATTCCGTTCGATATTACCACACGCCTAAGGCGTAGAAAGAGATTTGAAATTTCGACTGATTCTGATGGGATACGGTAGCTTAGCGGTTAGAGCGTCGGCACGGTACACCGGAGATCGTGGATTCGAATCCCATCCGTATCAGTTGTTTTTTCAAATTTCTTATTAAATAATTATACGTAAAATTAATTTCTAATTTCCCGGGAATTAATTGTAATGTTTATGATTTCGGGATTTTAGAGCAGGTATTATCAACTCCATGTTACTTACTTCCTCGAAATTTAGGTAAATGTACTCTATCTATGATGATATCCCACAAAAAAGGTTTCATGTGTACTTATACAGCTTGGCAAAAAAGAGTCTGAGGCGGTGACAGCTGGAACTAAAAATAAAAATCTTAAATAACTACGTTTGTGAGTACTAAAATAACATAAAAATGATTCATTTGATTATAATTAATGACAAAAAACTCGTCATAGAAATATGTCAAGCACTTAATAACTTGTAATTTTGAATTGTAGTGTGAAAAGTGCGACAGCGGCGCCCCCAATTTTTCCAGACTCTTTTTTGCCAAGCTGTACTTCTTACTACTTTTCATGTATACTTCTAAGAAACATGAGGCCATGTTTTAATAGCTCGAAGTCGCGGACGACACCTTTGAAATAAATTTAATTTAAAAAATACATGACATTGACTAAAGGTTTGAACCGAAGTTGACAGTTAAAGAAATCTACCTATTTAAGAAAAAATTCTAAAAAATTGTGATTAAAATGAATTTTATTGGTTTCTTTACCACTAAAAATCATTGAAAAAAAATATAGTATAAAAACTAAAACCCGACTACTTAAAATCTAAAAACAAGCTTCTTAGATTTGAAATAAAATTCTGTAGTCGGAGGCCTTAATGTATTATAGGTAAATAGGTACTAGATAATCTTTCAAGGGTAAATACTTTGTAAATTTGGTGGCCTCCGACTACAGAATTTTATTTCAAATCTAAGAAGCTTGTTTTTAGATTTTAAGTACCTAGTCGGGTTTTAGTTTTTATACTATATTTTTTTTATAAGTATAGATAGATAATTTCTTCCTCATACTCATCATCCTAAGAGGATTATTATTCCTAAACTTTGTTGGGGTTGGCTTCTAATTTAACCAGATGCAGCTTAATATCAGTTTTCTACGGAGCGACTGCTTATCTGAACCCCGCAACCCAAAAAGTTAGATCAGTTGTCAGGATTTTATGAGGGTACTGACTCCCTATCATCATCAGCCTGTATTAGGCTACTGTTGAACATAGGCCTCTCCCAATGCGCGCCACTTTTGTGCGGCCACGACACACGTCGCTGAGCCAACGGAGTAAATCAAAAATAAGTCAGTAAGTATGAAGTACCTGTTAAAATTGTCATTGAAATACACAAAAATATCGAAAAACAATAGGGACGACAAAAATCCCACTTACCTATATTTACACTGCCTGTCAGCATTATCTTCCATCTTACACCCCCACTCCACTCCACTGCCTTCGGCTGCGTCCGACCACACCCGACGTCACCCGAACACTTCCGATATCACCCGAGCACTTACGAACTCTCGAAGAATTTAGATTCTAATTTTTAAAGACACTTTTTCTAATGTTTTCAACACTATTTAGTTTCCATTGTTTATAAGCTTATTTATTTATTGTTTTTAAATCGATAACTACTAAGAAAGAATAATATGGAAATTAGACATGGTTCAAACGTAATGTGTGTAGGGTAAAATCTCAGAATACAGCACAAACCAGAACGGTTATAATTATATATATATAACGTTATAACGGTTAGTTTAATACATCACGAGCATCGACCAGATGTTTGTCACGCTGAAATCTTAAATTCTTAATTAAATTTTTCACCTGTGAAAATGCGAAAAATTTACGTACTTATCTACGTTAATTCGTTATATTTACGTTTTTTATATGGATACAGTGCGCGGCAAGGAAATAAAATTTATAGAATAAGAAATAGAATAAGTTTCTGGTTTGTGTGTATTCTGAAAATAGAGTTATCAAATCATTTTTTCTATACTAATGAGTATAGAAAAAATGATTTTTTCTATACTAATGAGTATAGAAAAAATAAGTGCTAACTTCCTGCAAAAATGTATAACTATAGAGATCGCTTCATGTATTTCAATAAGGAATATTTTTTAAAAATAATTGCGGTTATCAAGCATCAACTTTGGAAATAAGACAGTCAACTTATTTATTTAAAATCAATATTTATTTAAGTACTTCGTGCAATCTTTGTTTTTGGACGAAGACGTAGCCAATATACCTACATAAGCAAGTAAGTACCTACTTTTTATCATTGTCATTATTAGGGAACTACTAAAAGCAGTGATAGCCTAGTGGCCGTTGGACTGCCATGTCGAAGAAAATAGGTTCAAAACCCAGACACGCACCTCTGACTTTTTAAATTCATGTGCGTATTAGAAATTAATTATCACTTGCTAAAACGGTAAATGAATACATCGTGAGGAAACCTGAAAGATTTTTCAACGGTGTGTAGTCATGTCAGAGGCCTACGGGCGGTTTAAACTCTGACACCAGGTTGTTCAACAACCATACGATAAGAAGAAGGGAATTACGTTATTAAAATTCCAGTTTCATAAGCTATTCCTAAGTTTACAAACACTTTCTTACATTATAATGTTTGACCAACAGAGTAATTGTAGACGCTAATGGCTTATGTACATACAAAATGGCTTAAACGCTACTAAACTTATGAAAACAATTAATTACGGAGTAATTACTTTAATGGACCTTTGTACACACGGCTTCACATCAAGCTATTCGTTTCCAGTATAAGCTGACATCTTGTTAAGCTATTGCATAGATTTTATCGCGGGCTTTGAGCGCGGCGACCAAATCAAGAAATTCCGTAACGAAAATAAAACCTAACAGAATTGCAGAATAATCGAATTGAGTGTTTAAAACCATATTGAATAACAAAAAAGGTATATTTTATATTGACACATTAAAAAACAAAACATTTAGAAATATAAACATTCGAATTTCGAAAACTAATAATTTGCTTAGATTTTTCAAGACGTGATTTTGTATTAAGTTTTTAAGCTATTAACTGCATAAATAAAAAATAAATAAATAATTATAATTACATATGTTGATAAAAAATGCTATGCAACAGCTTTACCGCGGCAGTCCCCGAGTGCCACACGTTTTTTTTTGTACGAAGAGCCTATACAATGCGAGGTCAATTCATACTGGTTTTGTATAGCTTTATGTATAGCTGTGTGTACCTAAACTAATTTTGTCAGCCATTAGGGGCAAGTTGCAATGCACTACACCTCAGGTGACCCCGAATATAATGATAATATCCTCCTGACCGAATTACGGTCACAGCGTCCAATCTCAACGAAGATTACCCAACGACGCAGGAGATATTATAGTACACAAGTGTGTGCGCAAACACAGATGCACTCTTTATTCCCTCACTGTCATAGTCCGATACGACCCGAGAGAGATCAGGCGCAGGACCAACAGATAAATATTCTTTCCGAGGCACGGAGTAAGTGATAATTAATTTATAATACGCCCATAACTTACGAAAAGTCAGGGGTCGCCTTGGGTTCGAACCTGAGACCGCTGACTTGCCAGTCAACGGTCATACCACTACGCTATCGCTACACTTATTATTATTAACACGACTTGTTACAATGACTATAGTCGTAGTAATATTTATATAGCCTGTGGTAGTATATGTTGCTCTCGTATCGGTTTATTTAGCCACCAAAAACGCTGTCTCGCAGACATTACGCCATGAATCGTCTGCAATAGACGCAAAAGCCTTATATATATAGTAATATTTACTAGTGTTGCAATTCGACCATACATAATTAAATATCATCATCCTCCTAGCCTTATTATTCCTAAACTTTGTTGGGGTAGGCTTTTAATCTAACCAGATGCAGCTGAATATCAGTTTTCTACGAGCGACTGCCTATCTGACCCCCACAATCTATAATCTATAGTTATCAATTCTATAGTTAAGCAGCGCTTGACGCGATTAGTCCGTGGATGGGGTGTCTAGGAAGGCAATTAGCAATGGACCTCGAGAACCACTTCACGCGGTAGTCGTACCTAAAGTGGAGGCCTTATAAACGGCTTATTATCCCGGTTTCGCGTATGCGTGGTGAAGTATGACCTATTCCCACTGACTATAGATTTGTGAGAGAAGGCCCAGCAGTGAGACATAATAGACTGTTTATTTATAACAATGAATGAAAAAAAGGGGAAATATAGACGACATTTTCGTTTGTTACGGCGAAAATATTTTCTCATCTGCTACGAAAATATCTCATAAAGACTGCTACGGATTCGTAGCTGCGTAGTAGATGTTATCCCCTCTGCTGCTACGACGCTACGCACGTAGCAAGTGAATTACTTCCCTTTTTCACAACGAACGTAATTGAATAATGTTTTGTTATCACTTGGATGAGTTAGTAAAGTTCTTCTAGACATTAAATATACTTATACTTATACAGGGTTATTTGTAAAACACCAGCATCCTTAAAAGGGGCCAGCTAAAAAAAAAAACATGTATTCCATACATTTATTTCACATGACTCAACAAAATGTATGGAACAGCAGATTTTTTTTGTGATTTCAGGGTTGGTCCCATAGTAAAAGTTGTTCATAATGATGAGCCCCCCTATTAAGGATGCTGGTATTTTACAAATAACCCTGTATATAGTGTATACTTAGTCTATTTTTAACCGACTTCATATAGGAGGTTCTCAATTCGATGCGTATATTTTTAAATATAATTGTAAAATTTGAAGTAATTAAAAAGCGATGTTATAACTTATTTTTCAAATTAAACAAATGTAATAAGTTGGGCACAATAATAATATCTAACTGTATAATAAACATCTAAAAATATGATGGCAAGATAAACTTATTATAATCTAAAAGACCGCTACCTGTAGGCAACGTTCCCAAAACAGCTGCATTGGTTTGCTGGATGGCTATACTTAACCATATTCTTTAGAAAAGATATTTAAAACCATTTTTTTTTCTACATAATATCTCTACATCAAGGTGTGGAAATCATGGGAGGAGGCTTTTGCCCAGCAGTGGGATGATGATATGATATAAGCTAAAAGTAATAGTAACATCTCTTCAACGTATAAAATTTAAAAAACGACGTTATAAAACGTATAGTGTAACGTTTTTAATTAAATTAAAAACTGAATGTATAGAAATGGAGTCTTTAGAAACTTGAACTTTTAATGAGAAACAGTCAACAACGGTCCATTAACCCTTTTATGAACAAAGGTAAAACTTCGTTCTTTAGTTATAAATTAAAACTACCCCTAGGAACCTTAACGCCTATTTAATTGTTAGGAGTGAGCAGGATTTTAAACGATATTACGTGACCTCACTAAGACTTTCGAAGAGAGGAAATCAAATATTTTTTTAAACAAAGTAAGTTTCTTATATATTTTTTATATGTTTTGCTTATTAAAGATAAAGAAATGGCACGGCAAGCTAAGGATCGCGGGTTCAAGTGCCGTCCGAGTGAGTTATTTTTGCGAGTTTCTTATTAAATTATTTCATTTAATAAGCAAAACATAAGCATAAACATGTAAAAAATATACATTTCCAGTATAAGCTGACATCTTACTGTACGAAGAGTCTACACAATGCGAGGTCAGTTGATGCTGGTAATGTGTAGTTTGAAAAGTAGTCGTGAGTACTTGCAAAAACAAGCCCACTATACGAATAAGGTACATATCTTTTACTAGTTCCGCTCGCGGCTTCGCCTACATTGTATATTAATAAATTGTAGCCTATGTTATATTCTGATGTATAAGCTATATTTCTGTAAAGTTTCATCAAAATACGTTGAGTAGTGTTTGCGTGAAAGAGTAACAAACATCCATCCATACATCCTCACATCACATTTACCTATAATGCGAGTATTAATAGGATACGATGAAAATTAAAATTAAATTCTTATCGCTCCTTAAACAATTGTTCCCACGCACGTACAACATCGTTCGCAGTACAGTAACGCAATTTAAGCCAAGCCACGCAGGAATAATTCGTAAATTCATAGAAAGACGCCATTTGTAAACGGGGCGTAGGTTGGACGGAATAAGTTGGAAAGCAAACACTGGATAGACTGTTTTATTAGTTTAACCTTTAGCATAAATTTTCAGATTAAAATTACAGGATTTACGGCTCGGGTTTTGCCATTGTAGACAATCTGAGATACGCAAACGCGCCTTACTTAATAACTCAGTGTATAAAGGGTTATTTGTAAAACACCAGCATCCTTAAAAGGGGTCATTAAACTTATCATTATGAACAACTTTTACTATTGGACCAACCCTGAAATCGCAAAAAAAAATCAGCTGTTCCATACATTTTGTTGAGTCATATGAACATAAATGTATGGAAGAGCTAATTTTTTTTGCGGAAACCTGAACTTGAATAGTCTGAAATCGCCAACATGCATTGAACTAGCGTGATTAATGCTCGTTCCTTCTCTGTATGAAAAGAGGCCTTTGCCCTGCATTGGTTCAGCTTTTTATACCCACTATTTAACGTACCAAAGCCCATGCAGAGACTGAACGCATAAAGCTTTGCTTAACTTTAGTGATTGAATCACCGCGCCCCAAGCTGATATAAATGCTCAAAAATCCATAAATTCTTCAATGTAAATAAAGCGCTCTATTATGTAGGTAATGAACAAGCAATCCTCGTGGTCCAGCGAGCGAGTGTAAACAAACTAGCTCGCATCACTGCGCAAATTGACCCGTGTTTCAGACCACGGGTAAATATTATAATAATTATATAGTAGGTAAAAAATATATTTATGTAATAATTTGGGCCTTGCTGGAGCTAGAGTATTCTACTCTTTTTCTTGTAAGTGTACTTTATAATCTACTAGACTACTACTAATAGACTATAATACTAATAGAGTACGCTAAATAAAATACTTTTTTGCAAAAATTTACTTTTAAAGACCAAAAATTGTTTTAGAAAAAATACAAAAATTGTGATGTAAGTGCCGCAAATAGTAAAAAAAAAATATCTTGTTTATTAATCTGTACTCTTTATTTACCTTCTCTAAAACCACTTATACTCAAAATTAAATTCCGGTATTAATGATCATGTATACTCTGATACATTAATTAACTTGGCGATACATATTTAGAGTTCCAAGCGATAATGGCAATCATATTGCTATCTCTTTTTCCTTCTACAAATACAATGAATCGACTGGCATTCTCCCAGACCGTAGCTGAGTTATATAAAACAAGGTTATACAAGACAAGCTATGGTTTTGATTAATTGTTTAAACTTAGGAGCGTTAAGTGGGTGTAGGCGGCCTTTTGTGAGCTCGTCTCAGGTGCGAAGCTTAAAGCAATCTTTGAACAAAGCGCTTCTTCTATTGTATTAGGTAAATGTAATTTATCAAAATCATTATTAATTTCAGGTGAATTTCTATTCAATAAAGCCGCACTACAACGTCAACAAGAGAGTCGTAATAGCCTAGTGGTGGTGACCGTTGACTGGCAAGTCAGAGGTCTTGGGTTCGAACCCAAGGCGCGCTCTGACTTTTCGAAAGTTATGTGCGTTTTATATATTAATTATCACTCTCCGTTCCTCGGATAGCACATTAAGCTGTTGGCCCCGGCTGTCAATTGTAGATCTTTGACAGTCGTTACGGGTAGTCAGAAGCCCGAAAGTCTGACAACCAGTCTTACCAAGGAGTATCGTGTAACCCAGTATCTGGGTTGTGGAGGTCTAATAGGCAGTCGCTCCATGTAAAACACTGGTATTCAGCTGCATCCGGTAAGACTGGAAGCCGACCCCAACATAGTTGGAAAAAGGCTAGGCAGATGATGAAAGCCGCAGTACAATGGGCTTAGCGGGGCCCCGACCTGGAGCTCAACGGATGTACCTAAGCGTGGCGTGTCGGCGTGCATGTCACACTCAAAGCGCATCTTAGAGTGGAACGGACGGCTGCGGCATGTCGACCGGGTGTTCTGCGACGTGATTTCAACTAAAGTTGTCAAGAAATTCAGACGTAAAGCGGTCTTGCTCATATTTGTGGCATTATTTATTTATGGCAGAAACGACTATGTACTCTCTATTGCAATTTGCATTGCTTGGAAATCTGCGCATTGAGTCAGTTCGCATGATATTAATTCATAATACTTAGTTTTTTTTAAATCCACATTATAAACAAATATAGTTTTAATTTATTGAGAACTTCGTACTTGTTAGTTCTAGAGATAAAACACAAAATCATTTCGAGAGGAATGCGTTAGTATAATAAATAAACTAGCAAAACTTTTCAGAAAGAATAGGGGATGTCGACCCTCATCTCTAGGTTATGTTGGTCTTGGGGTTTGATGTTGTTTATATTGTCATAACATAAAAAAGTTACAACGTAATATCCGCTTGCTCCGAGCCTTGGTAGGCTAGACATTTCTCTGTCCTTTTTTAAATGTCTTAGACTAAAAAATATTAGTCTTATTCCATATAAGATGTACAGGGTTATTTGTAAAACACCAGCATCCTTAAAAAGGGTCATTCAACTCATCATTATGAACAACTTTTACTTTGTGACCGACCCTAAAATCGCAAAAAAATCAGCTGTTCCATGTGCATGGAACAGCTGAATTTTTTTTGCGACTATAGATGCCGTGTGGTGTCCGGCCCGAGAATAGAACCACCCCTACTCGTCCCACGGGTGTCATAAGAAGAGACAAAGGGAAAGATCTGGAGGATGGGCAGCAGTATCCTTCTGTGTAACAGCAATCATCTGCTACTGCGATCGCCAACCCTGCAGCGTGGCAATTATAGGCAAATACCTCCAATGAGCGCACAATAGTAGCGCGCAGGAGAGGCCTATGTTCAGCAGTGGACTAATACAGGCTGATGATATTAGATGGATAAATTCAAAATCTACATTAATTTTATTGTTTAAAACCGCACCAAGAATAACCGTTCCATAATATGAGTCTACAAATATTTCTGAAAACATTTGCAGACATTATACAAGTACACAGACTCTTTGCAACTTTTTAACTCTTTGCAAAGGGCTTCGTTAATGTGCTCAGTTCGCAAAGACTGTGGAAATAATGAACGACAGTTTTGATGACGCTGAAGCACTTTATTACTTACAAAGTTACTCTCGAAACCCCTACAATCATTAAGACCCTAATGTTCGCCTAGGTGTACCTAATATCTCTATTACAAAAACATTTTATTTTCGTCCTAGCTTTTTCCCGCGCCTTTATACTTCCATGGACCTATATTTCATGCGATAAAAAGTATTCTATGACATTCTCCGGCCTATAAACCATATTCTCTGACTCTCGGGCTTAGCGGTTAGAGCGTCCGCACGGTATGCCCGAAGATCGTGGGTTATAATCCCATCCGTATCAGTTGTTTTTTTCAAATTTCTTATTAAATTTTTACAGAAAATCTTGTTTTGATCAAATTGATATTTTAGTTCAAACTCTGTAATGTTATCTCCTTAGTTTTTGCGAACTAAATTCATTTAATTTATATCTTTAATGTGTGAGCGAGATAGCAAGCAGCAAGATAGGCACTAAAGAGGCACCTTAAGAAAAATACAAGTCTTTGTAAACTTTTCCTACAGACAAAGTTACTAAAGACAAAGTTAGTTCAGAATGATTGATTTTCTTGCTGTCTACGAGCGCCGCGGCAAAGTCTATTCAGAGATGACTGACGACGTAAGGCTGAAGCTACATTAAACCGCGATTTGCGATGCAGTTTGAAAATAAATCAGATAAACATTTTATTTATTTATTTAAATATACATGCACAACATTACAATTAGATATTACAGTTACATACTAAAATTAAAGTATGAATGAGAATACACAAATTATGCTAATATGATGGTGGCTATATTATACGCAAAAATCCAGCAATTTTTTTATGTAGCTAGTACCGCAGTTTTATTTATGATCCTATTGCATAAACAAATTAAAGATCGCTATTGTAATTCGCTAAAAGTGAAGCCATACACGTTGGAATTAAGTTATTTGTTTCAATGGCTTATATGTCGCAGTTCGCGTCGCTGACTTATGTAACCTCAGCCTAAGTACCCCTTTGAGGTGGGAGAAACAAACACACTTCACTAGTGCAAACATTGTGAAGTCACACTAGGCGTGTTGTCAAAGGAATAGTTTACGTACACATAACCTAAATTTCCTACTGGATTTTGTTTGTCGGGCTTTTGCGACGCCCTATAGACCCGCCATTTAATGAAAAGAAGAGTAAAGTTAAGTACCAGCCTGTAGCTGTCCCACTGCAGGGCAAAAGGCTCTTTACAGAAAAGTATCAATGTATGTAATGTAAAGTAATCACCACGCTAGCTATTATTAAAGCACGATATAAAGTCAAGCACAAGTGTGTGCGCAAACACTCACTCTCATAGTCCGATGGGACGGCAATACAACACGACCGGAGAGAGATCAGGACTAACGGCTTAACATGCTTTCTTAGAGTAAGTAATAACTTATTTGTATTACGCACATAACTTACTAAAAGTTAGACATGCTTTGGGTTCAAACCTGAGACCTCTGACTAGCCAGTCATACCACTAGGCTATTACGACTTCAAGCAATGTAATGTAACTAACGTAATCTACCGTTACAGGGTAAAGAAAGCAGCTGGCTAAGTGACTATAGCTGGCTACGATATATAGGTACAAGCGCCTCACACTCGGTAATATACCAAGGATAAATTAGAGAAGGCAAGTCTTAAAGCTTTGAGAAATTGCCCGTTTCTCCACATGATATACTCGTACCAACGTATTTTATTTTCTTAAAACATTCCTTTCTTGTTAGTTCTGGAGTTTAAAGAAAAACCTCGAGTAAATTGTGTTAGAAAGACTCGAGAGAGAGTTTCAGAAAGAAAAGGAAATTAAGTGTATTATTTCTCGTATTTATCCAAATGTTTGCTATCCATGGATAGAAAGGCTCTCTACGAGTTTTACTTGGTCTAGTCTTGCGCTAATTAAGACAGACGGTGTACCCTTAATCTTGTTAATTAACCCACCTCGACTTGACAAAAGAAGTGGACCAACCGTTGGACTGCCAAGTCAAAGGTCGTAGGTTTGAAACATGCCTCCGATTTTTACAATTCATGTACAGTCAACAGCAAAAATAGATGATCAAAATCAGAAATTCAATACTAATGAACGGAGTTTGCGTCAGAACTGTGTGGTGTCGAAGTGATTCAAAAGTATGTGATTGTAAATTATACCAAACATTTACTACTAGTACAGCTGCCATATATTTCGCGAACTCCGTTCATTAGTATTGAATTTCTGATTTTTATTATCTACTTTTGCTGTTGACTGTAAATTAGAAATTAATAATCATTTGCTAAAATGGTGAGGTAAAACATCGTGTGGAAACTAGCATACCTGAGAGATTATTCAACCGTCAGAGGCCTACGGGCGGTTTAAACTCTGACATCAGGTTGTTTATCAACCATACGATAAAAAAGAGAGACTATGACAAACATTTTGTAACCTACCTACCTAACTAATAACCTTATCTACACATTGGCATCAATGACACATATAATAATAATTATATTTTTTACTAAAAATGGCATTATAATTAGGTGTTTATTGATCGCTGCGTCATTGGTCTAGTGGTAGCAAGCGTGACTACTGAGGCAAGAGGTCCTGGGTTCGATCTCCGTGTCGATGAAAGTGTTGTTGGGTTTTTCCATTAGGAAATTCTCAGTAGCAGCTCGGAGTCTGGAATTGTGACCGGTTAATGGCATTAGGCTCGCCCCCTATTACATGGGAATTATAACATAGTCGTCGAAACGTAAGTGTACTGCATATACCTCTGCCTACCCCCTCTAAGGAAATATAGACGTGAGTCTATGTAATGTTATTTTATTGATCGCCTACTAATTGTTATGCAAAGCCTTTTTTATAAAACATTTACAAATCCACTCACAGTGCCAGAATCCGAACAAAATGTAGCTTGAAACAACACCATCAAAACACCATCAGTATCAGTATAAATAACATAAGTAACATCATAAATACAAAACAACGCACCAATTGCCATAATAACATAAAACTGGATTTCTAGAAACGTCGAGTCGATCAGCTGAAGGGCTGGCAGGGTGCCAGACGCGGCGGTCGATACCATCGCCGCCGTTCAGACCCGTCTAGACTGGGTTAGCAATTGGTGTTTCACCTTACGCAACTTTGTTGTTTGTACCCCAGTTGCAGTTTATTGGTCGATAATAATATTATATTGCTAGGTGAAGTTTTCTAGAGATATTTTGCTGTGCAGGTAATTTTATGTACTAGTTTCCTTTCGAGGAAAAAGCAAACTTGCATTTTGTTTTTAAGTGTTATTTTTATAGATTTTGCCAGAAATATTGGTATATTCTAACTTAATAGAACTGCAATCTCGTTAGTTTAAGCATTAGTAGTAAGGTAGATTTTTTTTATAGACTCACGCCTGTATTCCCCAGAGGGGGTAGGCAGAGGTGTATGTAGTACCATACCATATGTACTATGTTTCGCCGGCTATAAGTCCCATGTAATAGTAATATTAAAAGCCTAAGACATTATATTCTGCCTATATATATAGGTATACAGGTTGAAATTTAAATCCCGAAAAGGAGTCATTGAACTAAAAACCTAACATCAGACCACAGACAATACGAAGTCTTATACCTATCCAAATTATAACTTTAAAACCACTACAATCACTTATGGTGTGCCAAATCAGAAACCCTAATCTGTTACTCAGCTTTCAGACTAACCAGATGCCTTTATAAATCAATACCTATACCACTGGAAGCTAGCATACCAATGTTCGAATGACCAATACATTACCGTGGCCAACTTTTGCCCATTTGTCACTGCCAATCGAATTTAACCTTTGCCATTTTGCCGAAACGTGAAAATCGGAGTTAGCCAAATTCGTTATTTCCCCGACTGGAGAGCTGGCGTTCTGTCAATACTTTAACACAGCTGGGAAAATACGTAGGTATTTTAAATGTGCTTACTTTTTCATTAAGGCATACCTGGATTTTTGTTAAAAAAAAATAAGTAAAGACTCCATAAGTTAAAACTAAAAATAAAATAAAAAGAGAAAAACTTAATCTAAAAGACCGCTTCCAGTGGGCAATGTCCCCAAAACGCTGGCTGCATTGCCACGTTGAATGGCAATGCTAAGCCTTTGAGCTAGGTATAGGCCAGCGTTTTGATCCATATATATAAAACATCTATGACTCCTCTCGTCTACCGACTCTGCCGTGTCGTTAAGAAAATTTTATTACGTAATCCAATTTGAAAGCATTCCATTCCTAGGCAAGAAGAAAATAGAAAAAATACTTCGAAATAACCAAAACTCACACTAAAAGCTTACAGTCATTCCTATTATCGTTTCCAATCCAATTTCCTCAATATTATATTTACTTTCTGAGTACACCGAGCAATAAGCACCTTAGCAGAAACGTTCTGAAATATCTCGTTAGATAATATAATATAATACTGTTATAGACTTCAGGTAAAAAGAAAATAACCTGTGTATACTTTTTCTGAAGTAGGATTTGCAATCAGAAAATAAATTAGATTTTTTTCTCGTAAAATATTTTACATAACATAACATAGACGCACGCCTGTATTCCCCAAAGGTAGGTAGAGGTGTTTGTTGTACACCCACGTTTCACCGGCTATGTTATAAGTCCCATGTAATAGGGGGCGAGCCTATTGCCATTAATCAGACACAATTCCAGACTTCATGCTGCTACTGAGAGCTTCCTAATGGAAAAACCCAATAAAACTTTACCCGACCCGCGGATCGAATCAAAGACCTCGTGCTCAGCAGTCGCTCTTGCTACCACTAAACCAACAAGGCAGTACAATTAACACAACATAATATTACGCCTATTTTCCCCAAAAGAGTCAGAGATGTTCTATGTTATATGAAGCGAGCCTACTGTATTGGCACAATATGGATGTTAAATAATTATATTCTTTTAATTGTGTTATTTAAATGCCGTGGTGGTTCGTTGGTTCGTGGAAGCACACGTCGTTCAAACCTGGCTTGTACCAATATGATTTTTTTAATGTCATATTAGTAAATTCTTGAATAATGAATTATTAATTCCTGGCGTGCCGTGCCATACCATGCTGTGCCAGGGATTGCCAGGTTCAAGTCCCGCCCGAATATTGTTTTTGCAAGTTTCTTATTCAATATTTTTATTAGCAATTTTTATATATGAAATCTTGTTCCAATTAAGCTGAAATATTTGCTGAACCTTTGTAATGTTATTCTCCTTAATTTGGTTTTTAGCATAACTATGTTCAGTGATTATGCGATGTACCATGTGCGAGCGAGATAGATGTTTACCGAAAGCCGGCCCCTTAATTTGCACAACTGATGGACGCGACCGACATCGTCTTATGAAGACTTCAGGCCTAAGTTAATTACTGCCAACAGCTGTAATGAATATCACTAATTTCAGCTGTAAAACGACCTGTTTGTAGTCGACAATTATCTTGTAAAACTAGTTCAGGACCCACACAGTCGGCTAACATAGTTGAAGTTTAGAACTTGTAGAACTATAAGCTATCGCAAAGTCCTTTACAATGGTATTCGGCTTTTGAGAGTTTTGCATAGTTGTAATAGAGGTTTCTCTATCAGCTAACACATTGCCACGTGTCGTGAAAGATGTAGGATACCTACTTTATTAACGACCTAAATAATATAAGTAAAATTTTTTTCGATAGTTCAAAATTAAATTTTAATAAGTTTTTAAAAAGTAGGTACTTTAATTGTAATTACGGGGGCGTAGGAAACCGTTACCTGGAATACAAGCTTTGCCTAACTCAGGCCCAATAAATTGTAATTGCTTTAATAAATACCTATATTATTTTTAATAATAATATAAGTAAACATTTTTTTTTTTACGTAAAACGGTTTTGTCATCAAAACTAAAGCTGTGCACCAAATATCAGATCAATCTGTTAATAGGAAGGGGGTGAAATATTGATTAGTTAATTTGAACCAAATAATAAACAGGTCAAGCTAAGTAAAACCGTTTAAAAAAGGAGGAGGTTCTATATTAGACGGGTACATTTTTAGAGTTCTATACCCAAAGGAAAAATCGAGATACCGGATATAATGTTTTATTTTTTTACGGCGATATAAAAAAGAATTCATCATCATCATTATCATCATCAGCCGGAAGACGTCCACTGTTGAACAAAGGCCTCTCCCATAGAACGCCACACTAACCCCATAAAAAAGTATTAGTACGTCTATATTAGTCATGCTTTTGGTAAAAATGCTTGATCAAATAATCTAAAAAAAGAAATTTTTACATAAAGATTTAATACACCTGACATTGTGACGTCATTGGCTGTTCACGGTCAATGCATTAGGGTCAGGTGACACGTGCGACGCTGAAGACATAAAACTACGCACCCCTAAGCAAAATAGCAAGTTGATATTATATGTACATTGTACACTGTTTGAATGTAAGAGAGGGTTTATGGAACGCTACGTAATTTCATTCGTGTGGTTCACTGACGGTAATCATAAAATAAATTGTAATCATTTATATTGGCATAATGGCATAATGATCTTACGCGTATTTACACATATTGTTCTTGTATGCAAGTGGTTTTTTGAGTTAAAAAAAAACCTATCGAGAAGGCTATGCCACTCCCGTTATGCCAAACAATATTATGCCCAAAGGGGAATTACCGGTTTGACCGTTGGACTGCCAAGTCAAAGGTTCAAAACCCAGGCACCTTTGACTTTTCAGATTCATGTACGATTTGGAAATTAATGATCATTTCAACGCTGAAGGAAAATATCGTAAGGAAACCAGCATATCTAAGATTTTTTTCTACGGTGTGTAAAGCCAAGTCACAGGCCTTCGCGTGGTTTAAACTCTGACACCAGGTTGTTCATTAACTATACGAATAAAGAAAGAAGGAAAATGACGAATAAAGAACTAATAGTTTTCAGTTTCACGTCTAGCCGCACCCTATAGAAATTTAAGCTACGTGCTACGAAGTGCTACGGCGTAGCATTACCTACGAACTACGATCTACACGTACTAAAAGTGGGTCAAGGGTAAATCCGAGTGGAGCGTGGGTTCCGTACAAGTGAAAATTAAGTGAAACGTGTTTATTGGATTAGATTCAAAACTGTTTTATTTTGAAAAGGGTTGAATGTGAATGTATGTTGGGTGTGTCTTAGAAAATTTAAATAAAACATTAAGTGAATCATTATTATTTTTTAACCCAAAATCAAGAATGGAATCAATCATATTGTTATTAACACATAAACTACACGCCTGTTGTTAGTTGTTAATTGTGTTAATTTTGAGATAGTTTACATACCTTTGAAAATAATTTTATATTTTGAATCTCTGGGAGTAAAACAAAAAAAAAAGATATTCAAAAGTTTTTTCTAAATTAAAGTTTTTGGAAGAATGACCGGGGTATTTAAAATCTAGCTTGATGATATTAAATAATTATCAAAATTTACAAACATACAAACTTTCACATTTTTTACCAGTCTGTTTTTGGGTTTCGCATAAATCATAACAATAAATTAAAAATTTAATAAACCCGCGATACAGAAAAGCCTCATTTTTTAGCTAAGAACATTCGATCACGTTACCTTTCGGTTCATCCGTTTGGGAGCTACGTTGCCACAGACAGACATACAATTACACATACACAGACTCACGGACACGCCAAATTTATAACACCCCCCTTTTTTGTGACGTCGGCAGTAAACACAAATAAAACAAAAACAGTACACAGTAATATTCCTAAAAGTAACGAATCTGCCGTCACAGATAAAACAATCTTGATGTTGTAATCTGTTTAAAAACGAAAATCTAAGTACTTATAAAATCGTAAAGTGAAAAGTAATAAACCATAAAAATGTAAATGTATCGCCTCAGGACGTCATTCTGAATTACATTTTTATGATAGCGTCTCTTTAGTTATTACCTACTCATATTACAGACAGAGATACATTAATTTCAAAATCTGTTCTAGTTATTAGACAGGGGGGTTAGCCAAGTTGACTATCTACAATCGCTAACGAATAGAAAACGAAAGAATATACATTTCTTATGGATGACATTACCTTTGATCGATATGTCACGTGACATATCGATCGAAGGTAATGTCATCCATGTGAATGTTTTAGATCTTTATGTAATATGTAAATGATGGGCATTAGTAGAAGCTGTATACGGATACTGGAATCCTGCGGATACCGCCCGGGTTTATGAAGCTTTAATGGTAGTTTATTCAAGGCTTTTATATCGGAGATAAACCAGTTTAGGGGATAGTTATCGATTTAGTTAACGTGGAAAATGTTTACGTAGATATCCATCGTCATCTAGCGTAATTTTAAATTGATTTAAGTATAACAACTATCCAAAAATTGTTTGTTTAAATCAGTGACCTGTAAAGCAGTTCGTCTTCTACTCTTGAAGATGAGGGTTCGATTCTTATACGGGACAAATATTTTTGTGATCGACCGCTTTGTTCTGGTCTGGGTGTTTGTGTCTTTTTTAAATTAACTGTGTAACTGCACCCATAAAGTAAAAAAATCTGGTGTGCGGCTACGTTTAATCCTCTTGAAAGTTATTTTGCTTCACTTAGACACAAGTAATTTTTTTTGGCGAAAGAAAAGATCGATTACGGGACGAACTTTCTGGATAACATTAAAAAAAGTGTAAAGAGATGTTAGTTCGATACCTACGCATACGTAATGAGAAGCCAATCATTTAGATAGGGTACCGTACTGTACTCCGTTAAGCAGTTTGAACAATGAGATAATCAGTGCAATAGAATGCATTGTATTAACAAACAGCTAACTGAAATTATATAAAGTCGAACTTAAAAAGAAAATTTTAAGTTATAAACCAGTTGTATAGAGTAGGTACAGAGTTTGTAAAGATAGATTAAGAGTCAGTTTCACAGGTTTTTGGCAAGTTCTTACCTAATAGAAAATTTAGAGTTCTTACCTTATGGAAAGTTACTTTACCTATAGGAAATTTCATACAAATTATGTTCCATTTTTGAATTTACCTAGTAGATAGACTTTATTGTTAGCCTGGAAAACTGGGCTTTACAAATAAATATAAATTCTTTTAAGGTAATTACGTCGTAAGTTAGGACTCTCATATGGACGTCTTGTTCTTAATAAGTATATTTATTAGTTCCTATAACACAGTAGGTATTATGAGATTGTGAGGGTCGGAGTTTGTTATCCGTATATTTCAATCAGGGCAGGCCATGAGGGAAATATTAACTTAAGGAGCTATCGACGTGCTCTTAGACAAAGAGCTTTTGCTAGTAGGAAATGAGGAGAATGGAGTATAGGAAATCTTATTATTGTAAGGGTACACAAAAATCCTAGGTATTTTTGTGCAGTGCAGGCAATGCGCCGTCCGTGAACCGCGTATCGGCAGCGCGTGAAAAACTAGTCATGTGTATTATGATGTCCTTAAGATTCAAAAAATTAAACCGATTTCAAAACTAAAAAGATTATATCTCTAAGACGAAAACTTTTGTTAAGATTCCGGTTTTGTATCGACTCGAAGACAATGATTTTTGTATTATTTCTAGCTTTTTTTTGTCAAAATTTTTTATTAAGTTTAATAAATCGTCCCAATACTTAATGTAAATTATGATAACGGGAAAATTTGCTGTAAAACCATTTTGCGCTGTTGACATCTGATGTTATGAACACCAAAATATTGCGGGGTAGCTGACCTCTTTACGGCTCCCACGGGAAGAATCCGCCAGTTTGTTCGCCCAGAAACATTTTGGTTTTAGCCGCGATAAGACCAGCTATACGTTGTCTTCACGCACAATTTGTATGCTTATTGTAGCGATAACACCACCCAGCCTTTAGAGATTTAGGTACTCTCTAACATCCCTTACATGAAGCAGTTATTATCTGTCCTAGATATATGAGAACGTGACCAAGAGATTTAACTTTTGTCTTTTTAATAGCACTTAAAAAACTTCGAGGCGACGGACGACGCCCTTAACTCTGTCATTTGAGATTTTGTAATTCAATAGTGATATTCTTGAGTATATAATAAGTGGGTATTCTTGCATTTTCATACAAACTATGGTTTTCATTACGCAGATTTTCATAAAAAGAAGATTGTAGCTGACCGCAAAAATTTTCATAACGAGTTTTATATTTAAATTCGTCCCGTTGGGATCTCTTTTTACGATCTTGCTGTCCTTGCTCGTAAAATAGTTCACATTTTCCTAGTACACAACATCATAAAATGAGGATGCAACGCACGCAACGGGTTCACATGCCTGAAGCCGTATTACTACCCTGTCGTTCCTGCCGAAGGAATGTTTTATAGGACAAATGCTTGACTGTTAAAATGTTCGCTCGAAAGTATTTTCTTGTACCGCTTGAATGAACAAATCCTTTTGAACCGCAAGCACTCAACGTGCAAAAAAGAAGAAATAAAAACAATGAACTCTCCATGACCTTTTCAAACACAGTTCGGCAAACGCGTTGTTTGTAACCAACTACATTATCAGAGTTCATTTCTTAGAGGAAAATTTTTTCTGTTGGTTCATTCCTTTTTTGCTGTGAAAATGTCCAAACGTCACGAACGCAGTTGAAGGCTTTACTCTCGCAATAATGACGTCAAAAAGGAAACGTCGGTCGTCCGCGTCGTTTATTCCGTCCCTGCATTTGTCTCCAGTGACAAATATCATTCGAAACAATGGTAGCCGGTCTCATTGTCGTATGTACTGTCATTTTTTAATCCTGAGTGGTCAAACTGCTGTAAATAAGGCTGCAACAGCTGTAAATAATAGGATAAAACTAAAACGCAGATCTGAAATGTTAATTAAAGTGCTCTTCTTATAACTATTAACATTTTCATTACTCGCCACGTATTTCACATTAGCAACCAAAAATTTCTACGACATAAACGTACAAAAAACCTCATCAAAAAAACCTATCTACCCGAATTTCCTCTAGCAAGTAAATATCAGGATTAAAAAATGTCAGTACATACGACAATGAGACCGGCTACCATTGTTTCGAATGATATTTGTCACTGGAGACAAATGCAGGGACGGAATAAACGACACGAACGACCGACGTTTCCTTTTTGACGTCATTATTGCGAGAGTAAAGCCTTCAACTGCGTTCGTGACGTTTGGACATTTTCACAGCAAAAAAGGAATGAACCAACAGAAAAATTTTTCCTCTAAGAAATGAACTCTGATAATGTAGTTGGTTACAAACAACGCGTTTGCCGAACTGTGTTTGAAAAGGTCATGGAGAGTTCATTGTTTTTATTTCTTCTTTTTTGCACGTTGAGTGCTTGCGGTTCAAAAGGATTTGTTCATCCAAGCGGTAAAAGAAAACACTTTTGAGCAAACATTTTTACAGTCAAGCATTTGTCCTATAAAACATTCCTTCGGCAGGAACGGCAGGGTAATAATGCGGCTTCAGGCATGTGAGCCCGTTGCGTGCGTTGCATCCTCGTTTTATGACGTTGTGTACTAGGAAAATGTGAACTATTTTACGAGCAAGGACAGCAAGATCGTAAAAAGAGATCCCAACGGGACGAATTTAAATATAAAACTCGTTATGAAAATTTTTGCGGTCAGCTACAATCTTCTTTTTATGAAAATCAACTGCAGCGCTAAATCCGCGTAATGAAAACCGTAGTTTATATGAAAATGCAAGAATACCCACTTATTATATACACAAGAATATCACTATTGAATTACAAAATCTCAAATGACAGAGTTAAGGGCGTCGTCCGTCGCCTCAAAGTTTTTTAAGTGCTACTAAAAAGAAAAAAGTTGAATCTCTTGGACACGTTCTCATGTGTCTAGGACAGATAACAACTGCTTAATGTAAGGGATGTTAGGGAGTAAATCTCTAAAGGCTGGGTGGTGTTATCGCTACAATAAGTATACAAATTGTGCGTGAAGACAACGTATAGCTAGTCTTATCGCGGCTAAAACAAAAATGTTTCTGGGAGAACAAACTAGCGGATCTTCCCGTGGGAGCCGTAAAGAGGTCAGATACCTCGCAATATTTTGGCGTTCATAACATCAGATGTCAACAGCGCAAAATGGTTTTACAACAAATTTTTCCGTTATCATAATTTACATTAAGAATTGGGACGATTTATTAAACTTAATATAAAATGAAACAACTTTTTAACGGATATAATTCGCGTTTTTATTTTGATAATACAATCCTGACGTTTCGAGTGCTTTGCAGCACTCGTGGTCGCGAAAAAAAAATAATCGCGAATTATATCCGTTAAAAAGTTCGCGAAAGTTTGAGACTATATTAATATAAAATTTTAACAAAAACAACCTAGAAATACTTAAAACAAAATGTTTGTCTTCGAGTCGATGCAAAACCGGAATCAAAACGAAAGTTTTTGCCTTAGACATTTTTTTTAGTTTTGAAATCGGTATAATTTTTTTAATCTTAAGGCATAACTAGTTTTTCACGCGCTGCCGACACGCTTTTCACGGGCCGCGCATTGCCTACACTGCACAAAAATACCTAGGATTTTTGTGTACATAGACCCTTACAATAATAAGATTTTCTATACTCAATCCGCCTCATTTCCTACTAGCAAAAGCTCTTTGTCTAAGAGCACATCGATAACTCTTTAAGTTAATATTTCCCTCATGGCCTGCCCTGATTGAAATATACGGATAACAAACTCCGGCCCTCACAATCTTATAATACCTACTGTGTTATAGGAACTAATAAATAAACTTATTAAGAACAAGACGAGAACTCTCAAATTGAGTCCTAACTTATGACGTAATTACCTTAAAAGCCTTTATTTTTATTTCTAAAGCCCAGTTTTCCAGGCAAAGAAGGTCTACCTATTAGGTAAATTCAAATTGGAACATAATTTGTATGAAATTTTCTATTTATAGGTGAAGTAACTTTCTATTAGGTAAAAACTAAAAATTTTCTATTAGGTAAACTCTAAAACTTGCCAAAAACCTGTGAAACTGACTCTTAATCTATCTTTACAAACTCTTACTAAAACCTTAGATACTCTATACAACTGGTAATTTTCTCTTTAAGTTCGACTTTATATAATTTCAGTTAGCTGTTTGTTAATGCAAAGCATGCTATTGCACTGATTACCTCATTGTTCAAACTGCTTAACGGAGTACGGTACGGTACCATATCTAGATGATTGCGACTTCTCGTTACGTATGCGTAGGTATGGAACTAACATCTCTTTACACTTTTTTTAATGTTATCCAGATAGTTCGGCCCGTAATCGATCTTTTCTTTAACCAAAAAAAAAATTAATTGTGTCTAAGTGAAGCAAAATAACATTCAAGAGGATTAAACACAACTAGAATTTTCCCCTTCACGTGGGTACAGTTACACAGTTAATTTAAAAAAGGCAAAAACACCCAGACCAGAACAAAGCGGTCGATCACAAAAATATATGGCCCGTATGGGAACCAAACCCCCATCTTCAAGAGTAGGAGACGAATTGCTTTACAGGTCACTGATTTAAACAAACTATTTTTGGAAAGTTGTTATACTTAAATCAATTTAAAATCACGCTAGATAACGGTGGCTATCTATGTAAACATTTTCCACGTTAACTAAATCGATAACTATCCCCTAAACTGGTTTATCTCCAATATAAAAGCCTTGAATAAACTACCATTAAAGCTACATAAACTCGGGCGGTATCCGCAGGATTCCAGTATCCGCATACAGCTTCTACTAATGCCCATCATTTACATATTACATAAAGGTCTAAAACATTCCAAAGCCTATTGGAAGGTCAATTGTATCCATAAATAAATACGCTGTGATCATTAATTTAAAAAAAAAGCAATTGCCGCAAGTACGAAAGATCACTGTTGGTCTAGTTGGTCTAATGGTAGCAAGCGCGACTGACGAGCACGAGGGCTTGGGTTCAACCCCTGGGTCGGGCAGTGTTATTAGGTTTTTCCATTAAGAAATTCTCAGTAGCAACACGGAGTCTGGAATTGTGCCCGCTTAATGGTAATAGGCTCGCCCCCTATTACATCACATGGGACGTTAACATAGCTCGCGAAACTTGGGTGTACTGAATACACGTCTGCATACCCCCTCTAGGGAATACATGCATGAGTCAGATTTAATAGTTTAAAAAAAAATTAAGAGAAAAACTCTAGTTTGTGCTCTACTAGTCCGAAGGCGGGTCGTTCTCTATATTGGCACTGCAATCAATCAATAAGTGATGTATACAGTGTCCATATGTAAGCCTCATTAGGTACAGAGCTTAACGATTTTAATCTAGCTTAATGGAAACGTTAAGTATAATGCTTGGTAAATATTTTGCGCACGGTGATACCTACCTCCTAGTAGGTACCTACGTAATTTATTTTTAATAGGTGAAGTATATAAAATAAGGCTAAGTATAGCTATACCAAGGCTGCTAAGGCCAGAATTTTGGGAACGTTGCCTACTGGTAGCGGTCTTTTATATTAAGGGGTGTTATTTTTCTTTATTTATTTTTAAGGTACTTAGTTAGATTTGTATATATAGATAGTTTTAATTAGTTTTGTGTATTTACCGTTATTAATAAAAATATTTAAAATGGCGTCATAGGATTGTCTTTGACTTATATAAATATCTATTATGTTTATGTTTTAAAAAGTTTGTCAGGATGTATGGATGTTTGTTAGTCCTTCACGCAAAAATCACCGAACGGGTTTCGATGAAACTTTACAGTAATATAGTTAAATCATCAGAATAACACATAGGCGACAATTTATCAAAATGCGACGATAGCGGCAGCTAGTTAATAAATAAGGCTACAAATATCAACTCAACATCGAGGCCGGAAAACGATTTTTTTTTATCCATTATAAAAAAAATATTAAAAAACCTGAAAATAGTTTCTAAAGGGTCCCGGTCGGTTCTCGCGACATTATACGCACATGTAGTCTTGCAACTAATAACAAAGATAGCCAATAAATCTAATATAGTTAAAAATTACGAGAGGCGTCAAAATACAATCTTTAGTGTCCTTTTGAATGATTTTCTAACTTAATTTATTTAAAGTTTTCTCTTATTTTCGGTTCTCTACTTCTGACTTTCAAGCTACCCCAAAATCCTACTCCCAAAGCTCTCACACAGAGGATAAGGAAGTTAGAACAGTCTTGATTATGAGTGAAAACGGTTAAACTAGCGGACCCAATTCGGGAAAGCATAGTTTTGAAGTCACGAGATTAAACCAAACTGAATCCTAATAGCATTAAAATATGGTCTTATTCCGAATACTCTAGGGATATTGATGATTTATTTCGGCTAGTCTTTAAGGTCTAATGTGTCTCAAAGGACCAGGCTTTGATTTATTAATATTGCTTCGTAATGGATCCTTCTCTGTATGAGAAGAGGCCTTTGCCCTACATTGGGACAGTTACAGGCTAATTTATTTATTTATAATGGATCGGTGCTACCCGTAGGTACTTACTTATCGTAAGCAAAAAAATTAATGAACTCATGATGATATTATTAAATGTTTTAGGTTTTCGCAGCTCTACACATAATAAAACAAATTTTTAACTGATTTTCATCGCGTCACTTTTTTTTGTTTTTATTTATTCTTTAGTTTCGAAAGCTTTGGTCCTGGCCGCAGGAATATTGATGTGTCAAGTATCAGAACAGTTTAAAAAAAATATTTTTGATATACCGTAAGCATAAAGGATTTGAAAATTAATGAAAGTGGCGCAATATCTATTAAAAAGTTATTTTATTATGTTTAAGTGTACTTTAGAATCTTGGTAATAAAGAATATTTTTTATTGTAGCTGCGATTGTAACAGCTTTTGGTCACCCATAAACTACTATTGTCGATAGCATGGTACTCACAAGGATATCATTTATACGTTCAAGTAACAACAGGGGTGCGAGCATGGATCTTTTTGTCGATTTTTATCGAATGTTTATCAATTTTAAACGTCAAGTTTGACATAAATCATTGAAATTGAAATTCATCAAATTGTGTCAAATTTGACGTTTGATATTGATAAATTTTCGATTAGAATTCGATAAATAGATCCATGCTCACACTACAGATTGATTTATTTAACGATATGTAATGAGGCATTTTGACGTTAGTACCTAGGTATCTATCGTGTTGATTTTTAAAATTAAGGTGACTGAAGTACGTAACCACTTATATAAGTGTGTAAATTAAATTCTCCATTCAACATCCATCTATCTTTCCTTAGGGAGTTAGGGAGCTACGTCCCACATAAAACGTAGACTATAAAACGCACCAGCCTCTATAGTCCGACCCTTAGAATCGTTATAACCAGTTCATAAAACAAAAACACCTAATCTCGGAACACTATCAGCTCATGAAATAAATCGGCCGACGGAAATCGGTTTCTTTCCGATCTTAACGCCGAATAAAAATCTGAAACTGCAATAAAATTTAGGACAAAAGTAGATAAATCAAATTAAATCATTTATACAAAAACTAATTTTGTACAATAAAATATAAAATTAACTAATCGTATAAATCATGAAGGTATTACAGATTTTGAAGGTAGAAAATTAGGTCCATAATATCAGACTTAAATTATGTTTCAGCGTAACTGACTGATACAGAATAGTATTTAAGTAATAGGAAGATTTCTGAATTTGAAGTCATTTTCATTATTTTGATTCTGATTTTTATGTTATTTATATAGATACGATCTTGCAATGGAATACCTATTAGACCTGACGTACAACGTAACTTAAATTAAAATGTGTAAACTAATTTCCTACAGACGATTATATTTATTTCTGCCTTTGAGCTAATGAATAGTTATTGTAATGAAGCCTTGTTTACTACTGCCATAAATGATCCGTTCAAGGTTATAATTAATGCGATATTTCCAGATATCCATTATCTTAAATCGCAAAACTTATATTAAAAGCAGCTTTACGACATTTATATGACGATATAAAATAAACTAAGTATTTGACAGCAATTAGCTCCATGAAACCTAAAGCATAATACATTTTAATGAATATTGCTACATAGGGCAAGTGACCCGGTTGTGGCCACCGACCCCTTTGTGGCCATTTAGAACTTCAAATCGTTATAACTAAGGCAAAGACAAATATATTACTGTATGGTTTACGGGAATAAAAATATCTATTATTGGCAACACTGATAGCGTTAACAGCTTTGATGTTTCAAACTTCACTTCAATGCAACAAGTCATTATTTTTTGACGAGCGTAAATTGTTTTAAGTCTTAGCAAAAAGGCTAAGGCGAGCGGGTGAGTTATCAATCATTATTTTTTTAAATGCTTCTTATTTTTTTAATGTGTATGTTAATCCTTCATTAAGAATACACTGTCTAAGTGGTACTAATGATATTTTATCGCTATTTGTTTATTAAGTGAGGATAGGAGAGGTGGCCACTAATGGAGCCAAAATGAATGAATTTTCCCATCTTTGGCCACATGACTGGCCAAAAGTGGTGCACGTAGAACCCCACTTTTGGCCATTTAGTTTTTAGTGATTTTTCAACTTAATTACTTAGCTATTTTGATATAAGTAATCTATTAATTTTCAGAGTTACGATTATAATGCCTCCATCGAAACCAAATACTAAAAAAATCGGTGTCGTGAAAAGAAAATTGTTCCAGTACAGTTCCAGTTGAGATATTATATTTCATATTTGTCGTCAATATTATGTTAGCTATTATTCTCTAAATAAAGACTTGGTCGTAAAATATGCGATTTTCGAATATTTTTTTTATTTTTTTAGAATTATCTGCTTTTTATTTTTGATGAATTTTGATGGCCAGAACTGGCACATGACTGTGGCCAGAAATGGGGTAAATCTGGCCAAAAATGGCACAAATTCCCATTTTTTTTTCTTTTCTACAGGATTATTTTTCCATTGAATCATTATGAGAAAAAATGTATCCTTAGGCTAGATTTATATATATTTAATCACTTTTTACAAGAAATATGTCCGTGATAACAAAAACTGTAAAATGATATAGCCTCAAAGTCTAAAAAATTCTTAAAATGGCCAAAACCGGGTCACCTGCCCTATTAAACGCATTTAAAAAAATATTAATTAAGACTTCATCTATCATTACGAGTATAATCAGTCCAATGTGAGAGCTGACAGTCAATCGATGCAAGATAACACGCATTACATTTTATCTCTGTTATGATTTAAATTATAACAGAACAGCTGATAGACGTTTATGGAAAAATATGACATAAATTATTAGCAATTATATAACCGCAGACCACTCACGATCAAACCGGTGTCTAGGTCATATGTTGGTGAAGTGTGCGCGGAACACGGGCGCTATGCAGACGTGTGCGCGCGGCAAACGCTGCAGCGCAACTGGCAATCTCGGGGCCAGCTACTCGTGCGAGACTGGGCGGCGTTCCCCTCCACACCTCCCCACGCGTCCCGCGCCGCCGCAAAGGTATGTTGGCGCACAACGTGGGACCTCGGACACTGTTGCGGCTACCCAAATGTTTGCTTGTTTCCTTTGCTCCATGTTGACTTTTAAACGAAAACATCGCAATCAAGACAAATCTCGTCGGTTCGGACGACATTATTAAATGGCTCTTTTTAATTTAGGCACTTTGGCGCAAAATGAAAACGTAACCACTGCGTTAATGTTTTCATTTTGAATATGATGTTTTTAATGAAGTATCTCATCACGAGATTTGTTAGAAACTTTTATAAAGTCTGTAGTAGATAGGTACCTATCTTATCTACATAACAAACAAAGGTTCTTTTTATTGCACAGTTCCTCAGAAAAAGGGAATACAAGTTGTATTTGGGTAGTCGTGAATTGAATGCTAACATTTGCTAACAAAATAGATTGAGACCGTCCATAAATTACGTCGCACACCAAGGGGATGAGATGGGTCGACCAAGTGGGACCGAGGGGTCGGGGATAATTGCATTAAAAAACAAATATCATTATATTTAATTAAGTATAACTGCAATCAAAAACAAATGTAATAATAATATTAAGCAACATTTGTTTTTGAATCCAATTATGCCCGATCTGAAATTTACTCTTGTAAATTATACTCAGAAACACATCGAATAAGATGACGAAGTAGTTAATATAAGGATACCTCTACATTTTTTAAAGTTGTTAAAAACGAGGTATGAGCGGATCTTGTCCCCGTGACACTTGCCGAGTCAAGACGATGCTGACTAGTGAGATATCGTATCGCTGCCCGTACTTACCTATCTTCTTTTATAGCTTGTTCACAAAACTGCGATGCAACGTCACATCGCAAAAGATTACATACAAATATCGCGTGTTTATAGGAAGAATTTTGCGATGAACTGTCGCATCGATGCAAATTATGTGACGTCACACATTACACTACCTGTCACACGATCAGAATCAAAAACTAAAAAAATAGTGTGGCATAATTTATGGAAGGCCCCGTTTCACCTACGAAAAATATTGAATTTACTATTCAGCACAAATATTTGCTGAATATAAGTAGATACCTATAAGAAAAAAGAATATGGAATGATAAATTGCCTCATTTCTCTATCCTCGGGGAAGGAGAAATACTCGTACAAATACCATAGGATCACGTCTCATAAATGATGCTTAGTAATTTTGTAAGACATTTCTTTACGAATAACATGTGATGTAGCATCTTATATTTAGTTTAGGATTGGTTATGACGGGACAGTGATATAGGTGGAGTTGATTGATTGATAAATGATATAGTTACTTAGTTTAAAATTACTTCAAATAAAATATGATTTTTCAGACTACCTCGAAATTGACGACACGGTTCGCGTAGTGGCATTGCGAAATAGAATAAAAACAAATGAGTGTGGGTTTATTTATTTATACTTTATCACATGAAAAGAAACGTACAGAGGCGGACCTAATGCCAAAGCATTGAGTGGGTTCGAATCTCACATAAACCAGTGTGACTTTTTCAATGTCAATAACAATTATTTGACAATGTACTTTCTTAGTTAGTCTAAGACACCACTGACTAACAGTAAAAAAAAATATCGTGAGGAAAATTTACTAAATTTAAATCGTCAACACGCGGTGAGCTAGCGTGGCGTGGTGATTAATGCTTGATCCTTCTATGAATGAAAAGAGGCCTTTGCCCTGCAGTGAGACACACACACATTTTGACACACCTTCATTTTAATTTGTTTATTTTAAAATAATCGCTAAAAAAACATAGTCATCATTTACTTACCTTATTGACGCATCCATCTTAGCCTTGGAAAACTTAGCTATCGGTAGTGCAGTGCTGCACCTTGCCAATAACTAGATCTCTTCACACCAGGACGACACTTATAAAGTTTATTTAGTACCTAATATTTACGGTACTACATTTTTTATTGCACGTGAACATAAAGTTATTAAACATAAAGATAAACAATATTTCAGTGTTTTATAAGATGTTCAAGATGTGACATTAGTTGTCACGTAACATGACTTAGTCATTTCATACGACTTAGTTAAGTTAGTCAGTAGTTAAGATAAAATCGGTCCACAATTGACTGAGAAATCGGTAAACATACAAAAAAAAACATACATACAGCCGAACATCCCTCCTCCTTTTTGAAGTCGGTTAAAAATGACGGTTTTCGTTTGCTCTCGATCTCCTTCTAAACAAAACTAACCGAGTAGGGGTACAGGGAATTCCGGATTTGCGAAGCGTATGCGAAATTGTTTGGCCCGATTGTGTAAAATATTGGCTAATGTCTACAGCACTTTCAACTGATACAGTTGTGGCTAAAATATAAGTCAAAAGTTATAAACTGTTTTCATTAGTCAAGTAACAGTACTTTTGAACAGGGAAGAACATTTTAATGCTAATAATTGTACAAGAGAACAATATAAGTAACGTAAAAATAAAAACAAAATATAAAATAATAAAAAAGTACATTTATTTATAAATAAACGAGTGTCACATATTGAGCTTAAAATAAAATATAAACTAAAATTTTATCACAATTGCACGCTCACTCACATTGTCAGGTACATTTCAATAATATATTAAAAATAATAATAAACAAATAACTTGCATTAATTACTTTGTTTTTTATACAATATTAAAAATACATTAATAATAGAAAAATGGTGTCACATTTGGTAGAATTATGATATGATATCATTGATTATGGTTCCTAGACAGTGCCATTATAAGGCACGAGAATAATTTTAAAACAACATTTTGTATATAGTTTCATTTAATTGATTTCTAATTTATTGCACAAAACTATCATATAAATCAGACTGTACATAAGGTCTAACTTTATTAATGTGAAATATTTTAGCATGTACATCTGTAGGTTGCCAAAATGCTTTGTATGATAATATTATATTTAAATATTGTTTTTATTTTTTCTAATTAATTTGTTTTCGTTTCTTTAAAAAATTACATTGAATGAATTACAGACACTGGACGGTCATAAACGCATACTAGGTATTATGTAATTTGGCGGCCACAATTATGTGAAATTTTAAGAAACTGATAACTTATTTCGTGAAATTCTAAAAAAATTATATTCAATCATTTATTTTAAAGGAATAAAAAGTTTGATCATTAATGTTGTTTTCTGTACTTACATAAAGCAAAGTTCAAAACATTTTAGGAACTCACCAATCTACATCTTAAAATAGTTTGCAATAATAAAGATAGAGCTAATAAGGAATGTTGTAAGAAAACGTTTCAAAAATATTATAATTATTTAAGTACAATATTTCTGCACGCAAGTGTAAAAGTACAATATTTCTGCACTCAAGTGTAAAAAGTACATTGTCTAGTCTAAAAATGTGCTATCGTTGCATTTTTGTGCAATTTGTCATGAACTACATTCTAACTTTCACATTCTGACTAAAGCTAATTGGCTATGGTTTACAATAAACCTTTATACTGACCAGTAATAATACTTTAAAGGGACCACTGAGAACTGAAACAAAAGAAATAAACAAAATAAAAATAAAGAAAAATGGTCAAGTCCGAGTTAGACTCACCGCACATTGCATGCATTTAATAATGTAGATAAAAACTAAAAGATTTGGGTAAAAGTGATTTTTTAAAATGAATCATTTAAAACTTTACTTATTATATATTTTTTTCTCAAAAACAAAGTAAGTTTCTTTATGCTGCTGACTTAGGAAAACAATGATAAACAAAAAACGGTCAAGTCCGAGTTAGATTCACCGAACAATACTGAAATAATAATGTAGTTCAAAAACTAAAGGATTTGGGTAAACGTGATTTATTAATTCTGACTAAGAAACAAAATAAGTTTCTTTCAGCTGTTGACTTAAGAAAACAATGATTTGTTTGCAGCGCTCGCTCGCTTATTTTAATAATTTTTTTATCGCCTTTTTTGAAAATGATGACATAACATAAAAAAGTATTTTTTGACGTTATTTTGTTTAAGAAACCTACTAGATTATCGACTTTCATTATTTATCAAGAACCCCTATCTACTACTATACTATGGGCTCTTACAAAAACACGTATTTCAACTATAAATAAAGCGTAGGCAAGAATTTGCAACGTCTGATAATGTCGGTCCAAAACACCGGACAGCTTTTTCCGGCGTACTTCGAATGAAACGTCTATATTATGTAAATTGTGATGTCGCTCACACTTCAGACTATTATGGTGACCCAGAAAAATACTTACATTTGAATGTATTGGCATTGAAATAGTTTCTGGTGATATTCAGTTGGAATACCAAAGGAATATTTTAGATTCAGAGAATTCAGATAGGGGTAGATAGAAAGATTCTTTTGGTGAGATGCGAATTATCTCACGCATGCGGGATTGGCTCTCATGCGTCGAGTGTTTACTAGCCTACCGGGCGCGACTTTATTCTACCTCTATGCCTATTTTACCCTACCGTACCGTACCCTAGGGATATAATTCCATTGTTTTTAATATTTATTCTGCTATCCGTGGTAAAGACAAATCCAAATAAGTTTTTATAACAACAACGTTTTTAACCAAGCTTTTATAATATCAAAACTATCCTTCCAGAATATTCCTTTAACTGCAGCCAATTCTGGATGTCAATTCAGATCATGCTTACCATAAAAATGCATTGTCATCGTAACTGGACTAACATGCAAACATTCAACTCCATTGGATAAGAGAAAGTGTTTCTAATTCAGCTTGCATGATTCCACCCGAAAAAACATACATTGCAAGTTAAATAAAAGCTTGTAAAAAAACAAATAACATGAAAATCGGTTCTGCAGTTCTCCAGTTTTATGTGTATACAGTAAAATGCGTGATACGTTGGTACGTAGCTAGTAGTACGCGTAGTAGTACGGAAGCTTAGTGGGTGTGCCCCACAAAGAGTAAGTCCGTATACCACTGAAAGCGCCCTCAGGCAAGACCCTATGTAATAGGGAAGATGCACTATTTTTATTTTTGTTTTCATTTTAAAGAATTCCATGTAGAATAGACCTCAAATATATTTAAAAAACTAAAACATTGCAATTTATCCGAAAAAATGCTGTTTTAAATTGAGTTTGACAGTTCGCGGGAAAACGGACTTATGGTGCTGATGACGTCACTCTTGTCTTTTACTGGTTCGCCGTTGGCTTTCATACTTTTGCATATTTATTTAAATCGAATAAAGATAGTATTTACAAAGCATAGAATTTTATTTTATAAATTTACAAAAAAGAATAACTTAAATATTATATAGTTATTACATTTTAATTTTGGAAATACAGCATCTATCCAGAATTTCAATGCAGCATTCATAACAGATAAAATGCTTTTATCGTATATACAAATATACTTCTTTTAATTTTTCAAAGTTTGTGTGTGCTATACAGAAAAGTGATATTTTCCTTTTGCTGAAAAACATTTGAAGTTGTACTTGTGCCCAATATTTTGGTGTTATTTTATTGTCTTTCACATAGGAAAGTATGGTAGGTAGCTTCTGTTAAGGATATTTCACCTCTACTGTGTAATTTTCAGCCGTCAGGTGTTGCACCAAAAAAGGGTACTCGGCATTACGAAGAAATCCAGCTTCTTCAATTTTAATCTAAAATGCTGATTAAAATAATATTAACAATATTTATTACTACAAAGGCCTGGAACTAAACATACCTAACTAATTATTTTATTCAAAATATTTAAACTAGAGAAAAACTAATGATGTTATGTCAATACTAACTCTAGGTAAACACCTGGAATCTGCTTTGATAAACCCAACTCCCATTTTTATTAAAAAAACGCAATTAATATTCCCATAAAATAATATTCACCTTTACAACCATAACGTCAAATAAGTTGTCAAAACAAGTGTGACGTCACGAAACGCTAATTCGTGTTTTAAAATACGTATTGTTTCAAGTCATTTTTAAATCGTAATTATTGTAAAAAAACAACAATATGTAAAATAAAAACGTTGCAGTGGCCTTTCTTTTATATTTTTTTAACGTTTTAATCATACAAATTCCATAAATATTACATCTGCATCTTCCCTATTACGTAACTATGCGTAATTGTGTTTTATCAGTTTTAAATTTAGGTTCAAAAAAGACCTGAATCGCCCTAGAGAATACTATAAATTGGCTTACTTCAACATACTTGGTGGCTTAAGTTTTGTTTAAATCAGCAAATCTTTTGGGACTTACATACGTAAAGGTCAAATCTTCATATTCTCATCACGTCTTATTTATTGTTATGAACAAAATCTTATTACTTATTTTTTCCCTGAAACTGAATAGTCTACATTATATCGCTTGATTTAATATTCTAGTATATTAAATCAATTTATATAGTTTTCGGATGCACAAATATTGATATCTCATTTAGACATGCAGCTATATTACCTAGTTATTTTATCACGTTAGGTCATGTTTATAAAATACGTAGGTACTATCGGCGTACTGACAAACGTCTCTTATTCATTAATCGCTATTATAGTTTTCGGATGCACAAGATAATGAATATTTGACTTAGACACGCAGACACATAATTGGTACGTAAGGTCTTTTAAGTTATTCTATCACGTTGGGTTTTGTTTACTAAATAAGTTTATTACTATCAAGGTGGCAAACAAACATACATAACATAACATCCTGTAGAAGGCTGTAATAATACCACGAAGCCTCTGCAAGATTATAAAAGGAGGAGAATAATGGGACTAGAGGAGGACTAGGAAGGAGAGGAGGATTATAGAAGTTGGGAAGGATTATGGAAGGAGGAGGATAATGAAATTAAAGGAGCACTAGGAAGGGAAGGCGTATTATGGAAGGAGGGGGGATAATGGAACTAAAGGAGGACTAGGAAGGGGAGAAAGATTATGGAAGGAGGGATTGGTCATCCATATCCGGTGACATTTCGTTTTTGAAACATAGACACGGCTGCAACTTAGGGTCCTGGACTGAACTCAATGGATGATCATCATTATTGTTCGCTCATATTTTTTTTAGCCTCCTGGAATCCCTAGACTTATTAGTTCGTACCTGGGGTGCGCCAGCTTGCGGTAGGGGCGCGCGTTCCGGTACACGTGTCCCCCCTGCGACACCAGCGTGCCGCGCGAGCTGGCCGCGCTCAGCGCCGTGTGCAGCGACGACGCCGAGCCCGGCGAGCGCGCGCATGTATCGTCTTGTGACGGGTTGGTGGGTGTCTTGTCGCCTGATAGGAGAAACGATTCCAGTAAGCTTCAGGCGTTTTAGTAGCCGGCTCACTGTATCCTATCTGGGAGACGGGATTGGATGATACCGCCCAACTTACCTACTAGAAGAAACTATACTTACCGTGAAGTCGGATTACATTTTCGGTTCTTACTACTGTGTTGTTAACAGATCACAAGCTCAGCAAATTATCGTCTAAAGAGCGTATTGATCTGACTAAACGTTTGGTGTCAAATCTGCTTAGCAGCCTGAATATACGTACGATGTAAACCGCAATTTATAGCCTGCAGATATTTGTGCAGTTTCTGTATTTTAACTAATTTCTTAAATTGATTTTCAATTAAAGTGTGCCCCATTAATGTAATAATATCCCCCAAAAAAACTGCACATAAATACGATAGACATTTATACAATTAGATGTAATGCAAAAGGAATATGGCAGAACCATAGCAGGTGGTGTTCTGTAGTTTCTGCCTACCCCCGTGGGATGAAGGCGTGAATTTATGAAGATGTAAAAAAATTAATGCTTACCATCTAGACTACCAATAGGCGTCCGTCTGGTTAGATCAGGGCTGCTGCCCCAAGGACTGAGCGCGCCGAGTGGACTGGATAGACCAGCTGTCACCAGCGTGTCGTCTTCATCTTCAGACTCTAGTGTACAAATATTTACAATCTATATAAAAATAGGTACCTAAAAATGAAAAGTTGAGTACGAGCTTTATTGTTATCAATAAAAAAATGGAAAAAATATAGTCAAATTTCGAGCAAAAGACGACCTCTAGTTATCTATATTTTAATACGCCCGTATGGGGGAGCGTGAAACTTGGCATAATAAAAGTTTAAGTTGGAGAAGAAGTACAGAAAGCTAAAAATTATACATAATATGAGTTACAAGTGCATATAATTAAAAATAAAACACAGCGCCATCTCTGAACAAAGACGGAAACTACATCGTGTTATTTACAACACATGAGATGTAGCAAATACCAGCGCCATCTCTGAATCTACAAGTGAACATGTATAAAAGCGGTTGCGGTTAGAAAATCAAAAAACAGTCGTTGAGCGACACATTAACCCGCTCTTCGCTTTTCGTCGCGCCGGTGAAACCAGGTAACTTTTAAAAGCCTAGCGGGTCAGAATGACCCACGAACGCATTCTACTATTTGTAGCGAGGCGTTCAACAACAAGACTTTTTGGTTCATTTAAACACAGCATAATATAACTTTAAACAAAAACTTACCATCAAAAACATCAAAAAAGTTTTCCTTTGATTCGTTCAACGTTGACGACGACTTCGATTTTTTCTTTCTTTTACTCTAAAACAGATAAAATATATACCTAGTATGCTTTAAGAATTCTTTGATATACTTTTGATCACTTTTTAAATAATAAAAACTAAATCAAAGTCAGTTCATTCGTTTAGGAGCTACGATGCCACAGACAGATACACGTCAAACTTATAACAACCCTCTTTTAGCGTTAGGGGTTAAAAATGACTTCGCAACAAAATCATATTGAGCTATTAAGACTTTTCAATGACTTGATCGAGTGTTCTTAGCTAAAAAAATGAAGGCTTTTTGATGTTTTTTTAGTTTATTGCATATTAACCAAATGTCTGAGACATAGGTACCGTCTTACCTTAGTAAGTTCTTCAGCGACAGACATTTCTAGCGCGTGATGTGTCCTCGCTAAAGCCGCTAGCGCTTCTTCTAGCACTCGATTACGTTCTATCTGTTGAACATAGCTAATCAAAATCATCATCATTTTAGTTTGATGTAACTTGTTCCTACTCGCACCTATAGGTGGAGTACTATATGAAGAGGAGACGCCATTTTCAATCCCATTCTTTATCCGCACGGGTTGTACGTAGAAGAGAGATCAGGCGCTGGATCATTACGTGCTCTACGAGGCATGGAGTGATAAGTAATTTATAATAGCACATAACTTATGAGTCAGAGGTGCGTGCCTTGCGTGCGGCCCTGTGCTAGTTTAGCTGTGAGTGTGCAGTACCTCTCTGCTGAGGCGCGCGCAGTCGGCGTCGCGGGCCTGCGCCACGAGTGCGGCGCAGTGGCGCAGCGCCGACAGCGCCTCCCCGCCCGTGCCGCACGCGTGCTGGAAGCGCTGCGTACCAACACAAACACACTTCATTCATTTCATAACATACTTCTTATTTTTTTTAATAGGGATGTGACCATATTTTTTAAATATTTTTATTTGAATCTGTGATAAACAATTTAAGTAAACCAAAAAACTTATTTCTCGCATAATACCTGCATCTCCCGCGTTATCTGGCAACGTCGCACGCTGTTGTGTAACATATTGAGAGGCACATACGCCTACGATGCTTAAGTGATTCATTCGAGAACTTTGTTTTTCTTTAAATCAAATTTGAACTTTTAACTAAATATTAAATTTTTATTTTCATTTTTAGGATTCAATTTTTTTATAGGTTTTATTAGTTATAGTTTTTAGTAGTTTTAGTAGTAATTATTAGACAAAAAAAAAATAGACAACACTTATTTTTATTGAAATATTGAGAACGGTCGACTTGATTGAGTCTCAGTCCAATAGCATGGATGACTCACCATATAAGCGGAGTGGTGTAAGGAGTTGCCGACGTTGACGCTCTTGTCCAGCGCGGCGACGATGGCCGCGCACTCACGTAGCTGCGTGTCCAGTAATGCGAGGCTATTGGTCGCCGCTGTTAGCGCGTCTTGCATTGAACCTGTTGATATTGGTATGTTTTAGTATAATATACCTAAAACTGAATGACTGAATGATTATGTCTTGAAAGCAGATTATTAAACTCGTCAACTAAAGTTGGTCTTCTTCTTCACTCTATAAATCTCCATACCTCCATAATCCTCCACTCCTCCATAATCCTCTAACCTCCATAATCCTCCACTCCTCCATAATCCTCCACTCCTCCATAATCCTCTAACCTCCATAATCCTCCACTCCTCCATAATCCTCTAACCTCCCTAATCTTCCATCCCTTCATAATCCCGCAACGCGTCGACAACGCACAAGTAATATTCTAATGTTTGCAAGCGTCACAGCGTACAGATTACTGTAACCACTACCATTAGGCGAGCAGTATGCTTGCTTACCATCTTAATTGTAAGAAAAGAATGGTAACACTAATTGTTTTTTAGAATTTTCTTACCCAAAGGTTTGCATTCGTCTTCCAAGTCCTCAGTGGCTTCTCTTGCGGAGTCAGGGGAAGCGCCCGCCCACAAGTAATGACCAGAGTATGCGATATGCTCGTTTAGTGCTGTTACCCATTGCTGAAATAAACAACTATATTAAATCAAGATTTTTTAAATTTAGAATTAAATAAAGGAATTACCACACTACCCGTTTTGCCAACTGAGGTATGGACAACAATTTTATTGTACACCAGTCAGTAGCGATTTTTTTTATGACTGGCAGCTACAAATCTATGAATTTATCAACATTACCTTTTTATAAATGAATCTTTTTTAAAAATGCAAGCAATTTATTTCTGCGTAAATACCAACTTTACGTAAGGGGTAATACAGTTGATTTCAGAATAATTAGAAATATTAAAAAAAAATAACATGTTTAATCAATACTAAAGCATCGAAGCATCTTACTTCGATTCATGACATTGAAATTGCTGCTTAAAATTCACGAAATTCAAAACTGGTTATAAAAATATTTAGTTGCAAAATAATCTAAACTTTGTATGCAGGCATTAAAGTTTATTTTCCTAAATCACTAACCTGCCTACAAGCCGCCACATCCCGGTCTCCCTGCACGGCCAGCCTGTGCGTGTCTCCGTCGCTGAAGTGGAGTACTATAAGCGCGGGCTCCGTGTCCGCGGCGGTCAGCGTGGCCGCGTCGAGGTACTTGCGGCCCCTCCAGTGCGTGCCACCCCTAGCGGCTTCGGCACGAGATCCGTAGTAGAGAAGGACGCCGCGTTGGAGGACGGCCTTCAATGATAACAAATCGGGCCTACAGCTATTAAAAATGATTTGTAATCATCTGATCTACCTCTACTCTACACTACCCTACTAGAACCCTTACCCTACCCTACTCTACCCCTACCACACCCTAGGAATATAATTCCATTTTTTTTAAATTTTTTTAAATAATTATTTCAATTATTTTTTTTTGTTCTCTGCTATTCTAGGCGGAAACAAATCCAACAAATAAAAATCCCTAAAAATCGGTCCAGTCTCGTATAAGATTGCAGAAACTGCCTACCATATTTAATTCCTATGATTAAAAAAAAACTTTTGCCACTTGTAACTCAAATAAATAAAGCCAAATCTCACCCAAACTGGTCTCCATCCTAAGAACCGCGATCTTTTAAGCAGTGGTCCTTCGAAGCGGGCAGCCGTTCTTTGTAACCGCTGAACTGGTCTCACACTTAGTACTTCCCGCATCTCTGTGTCTTTGGCCATGTCTATTGCTAATTGACCTGCACATAAAATTACATGTCACATCAAACAAACAATAATCATAATAATCATAGGTATAAAAGTTAAATAACTTGATGGTAACAAAATAAATATAGTATAATATAGGAGTATAGTATAATAAAGTATTAATTGGCTTTGTGACACACAAACAAACTTCTTGAACATAAAGCGGCGTAGAGGAAGAAAGTTTGCGCAGGTTCACGCCTGAACCAATCGCGTGCGCCCGCGCGGTAGAAATTTCCGCGCCCTCCTTCGGTCTACCAAAGAGAACTAAAAATCTATTATTGCGCAGACAAGGTCTATGTCAAGATGTTTGCCAATATCTGTGTGTGTGTATGGTTGGAAGTTAAGGATAATAACAACAGCGACGATCTGGTTATGGTTGCGGGAAACCACTGGATGCAGCAGCTCAAGACTGATGGTTAGGGGAAGTCTTATCTAGCATTGAACGTCTTGACAAAGATGTTCTTGAAAAGACGCTCCTAGCGCCATCTATTAACGAGTGGCGATGCCAAATTACCTAATACGGCCATTTCGTAGCAAGTAGAAGACTACAAAATTACAAGAACTTTGTTGACCCCTCAAGTAATTTCTAGTGTTGGTCGGGAATATTCGAAGGTCCTATATGATCTATGGAATCTATGGATCTATGGAAGGGCGATCGCTGAATGACACAGTATTGTTCTGCGATACAGCGAGTAAACTTGAAGCGATCTTCGAGTGCAATTAATGATTGTGTGAACGTTTTTTTTTGGCATAAAAATAAATAGTGTTCTCCTTGAATTGTTTTAAATTATACGAAGCCCGGCTTGCAGCAATATCAAGTATGAGTTTTTTTCCCGGCGAATATTGTCGCAAACTTACCGCTATTATTCCTAAGCGTGGTATCGACGCCATTTTGTAACAACAACACAGCGAGTCTCGTATGTCCTCTGTAAGCGGCGCAGTGGAGGCAAGTATTGCCTTGCGCGTCTACGCAGTTTATGTTCGGCGAGTTTGGACTGCTTAGCTGGAACCAGACACTATTTTTAAAACGTTATTTTTAAATCCAGTTCGACGTCTGAGCCGTTATTTTAATCTGGTCCTCGTCTATCGCAAAATCTAACTTAGCCTAATGATTCACTATGCAATACTGCCATCACAGAAGCAATCTAACCATTTTTTTTTTCTTCATGCACTTCCTCTGCCCTGGCGTGAGCGAAGAGGTCCACATGCCGCAGATGGAGAGGACATAGTTAAGAATCTTTAGTAAAATCTTAACTACACTTCATTTTTTAGATTCATCTGTAGTTCATAAGCCTATTGTGTCCCTCTATAGGGCAAAGGCCTCCCTTCCCTTCTTCCATTTTTCCTTTTTCTTCATTCCATTTTTCTTCTTCCATTGAAAGCGATAAAGTTTATGTAGGTAATTAGAAAAATATTCCTTCTTACAAGTTCCTGTATATCACCGTTTTATCCATCTAATCTAACCTAATTTTACCTAACCTAACATTTTCTATTCATCCCTTCTTAATTAAGGAGGAATAATGAAGGAAATGGACTCACCAGTTCCTGAATATCGTCAATCCTGCCATCTTTAGCTGCAGTCAAGAGTAGTCGTTCTCGCTCGTACCTTTCCGCCCTTTCCGCCGCCTCTAGCAACCGCTGAACGTCACGGGTTTTGGACACATCGCATGGAGTCCGACCTTCGCCGTTCATTATGTTGACGTCCGCTTTGTGTTTTAGGAGTAGGATTACTAGTTCCTGTTGAAATAAATAGAAATTGGGCCTGTTATTGTTGTTATTGTTTTTTTCACACACAGTAGATAACACTGCTAACGAAAGAATGAAATCTTTGTAGATTACCAACATACATCGATCCCCCGAGACAGTTAACACCAAACGCTAAATCTTAACGCTTAACCATTACACCAACCTCTTTACTAAGACAAAAACACAAGCAATTATAACTGGCCTGTAACTACATTAAAAATCTATTAATTCATTTGTTTAATATTTCATATGCAAATGGATGCACTCTCTGTCCTCAACAGACCGTCTTTTTCAAGTGGATTTGATTGATGAATTGCTTAAGAAAAGAAAACAGATTCCTAGCAGCGAAAAGCTCACTTGGTCTTTATTTTATAAAAAATAAAACAACTTTGGATCATACCTCATTCCCAATAAAAGAAGCCTTATGTAATGCAGAATCACCAGTATCGTTGACTTCGTCCACATTAGCTCCAGCTTCTAATAAAGCTTCTACCACATCTGTGTGTCCAAAGTATGTAGCCAAGTGAAGTGGAGTCCAACCTAGGTTGGTTTTACTTCTACCTGAAAATATACATGAAAATATTTTTACCTTA
The DNA here is from genome assembly GCA_936450705.2 of Protodeltote pygarga. Taxonomy (NCBI): domain Eukaryota; kingdom Metazoa; phylum Arthropoda; class Insecta; order Lepidoptera; family Noctuidae; genus Protodeltote; species Protodeltote pygarga. The sequence continues at coordinate 2,305,770 of OW388249.2, read as the reverse complement.
TAAAGGCCAGGCAGAAGTCCCCTTCTGCCTGGCCTTTATAAGGTAAAAATATTTGGCAGGATTAATTAATTAATTAATTAAATTAATAATTAATTAATTAATTAAGGCAGGATGAATTGAAGTTACATCTGAAGAAGATCATAGATGCACAGTCGGGGACAAGAGACAGAAGAGAAGGGAGGCATTTGCCCTGCAGTAAGATGCTATAAGCTAAATAAATGCCAAAGCTTTGTGGCAGGCCCAAAAGGAGGATGAACTGAAGGACTAGTCTCCATGGCACTAGACAGAGACAAATGTATTAAGGGGAGGGAGGCCTTTGCCCTGCAGTGGGATGCTATAGGCTAAATAAATAAATACTAAAGCTAGCTTATGCAGCTATCATTAAAATAGTATTTATAGGTTCAATAGGTTAAATCCATTAGTTAGTAGTATATCAAAACAATAGACAATAACAACATTATTATTCAGTTATAATGACTCATAGATAAACAATATAAATTAAAACAATTGTTTTGTGTTAGTCTGTTGGGTTAACAGAAAAACAGCTGAATAAATAACAGGGTTGGCATTATTAAATCTTTTTTCATAGAAGTATATGGTAACCTTATGAGAGTATTTGTTACATTAATTTGCATACTACGTTAATTTAAATTGAGTAAAAATTTGGTTGTATGTAAGGTTTGATTGGAAGTTCGTTTTTTCTCATGGCTTAACTCCCATTCAGTTTTCCCGTAAATAAAAATCTTTCATAGGTATAACCCCTGTCAATTTTTTTTGTCTTCTAGATTTCCTCTTTATTTTTCTTTACAAAAATAGTGGTAAATCACAAGAAAGAGACAGGTAGTACACCAATATTCTCACAGAATATTGATGTAAAATAACAGTTTTTCATACTGTTGTATTTTATACAAACAGTGGGAGTTAGAAGCTCATCTTCCTTCCTCAACCTCTCTTTAACTATTTACCATTTCAATTTCAAAGCCTTTATTACTAAAAAGAGTACAAAATAATCTTAATATCTGAATTTGAGTAGTTACTCATTTACAGCAGTCCTCTTTTTAAACCCTGTCCTTTAGACACGAAGGCCTCCTCTAGCACTTTCCAATTCCCTCTCTCTTTTGCCATTTTTTATTTATCATAAGATCTAGCAAATAGGTTTACTGACAAATAAATATACTTACCTACATTGTGACACTAAGTAAGCTACTTTGAATATAAGGACATTCCTACTAGCTTTTATTTTGTATGGTTAAAACACAGATTATAAAAATAGTATAGTGGGCTGAGTGTGTTTACTTTGATTCTATGAATGCAAAAGTATGTTTGTTGTTGGTCATTTTCTTCTTAATTTTTAGAGCAACTGATTCTTAATATTTTTTTAATCTAATGGCCCAGAAAGTTACTTAGGGTCCTTTTTATTCCATAGGAGTAAAACAGCAAGAAAAAGTTTCCTAGTTTAAAAAAAAAACTTTTAAGTACATGATGGAATCAACCATCATGTACTGCATGACATGTTCTGACTGATAACCATTTTGAATTTTCAAATAAGCACTTAAGAGCCAAAATAAATTTTAAAACACCAAATAAGTACTTTTCATTTCATAGATTTTGTAATTATTTGTCAGCCAGTAAGAGAACTTAAGTCAGTTTTTTTATTGTTTATTTAAATTCTATATTACCTACTTACCTATTTCTTACTGTTTTTATCCATGACTCACTAATTACAGTATGTTAACGAATATTCTTTAAATTACTTCTACCATACCTTTGCAATTAATATCCAGAGTAAGTTTCCCTTCATTCTTAGCTTCCAGCATCGCCTTAACCACGGCCAGTTCTCCATGTCTGGCAGAATACAACAAGGATTCCTGCGCCTCAGACCCAAAAGTATTCTCTTTCGACATTCTAGAAGTCTTTAAGCTCGAATGAAATAAGCACTATTTTAAAATATAACACGACTATTTATCATCAATCCTCGTGTTACAGCGTCAGTTGTCGCATTAAATAACGTCAAAACATAATTTATAGTCCAGTAAATTCACAATTCACATTATACATTTTATAAGTCCGGTTTAGCTAATTTGAATATCGTCTCATTTCGCACACGATGCTTCGCGTCAAAAAGCAGTCAACAGTCATACGTATGTAAAACTGATAGCATGATATTTGTGTAAAATAAATTAAATATTTCGCAAATTCAACTCCCTACCCGATTCAACGTAAACTCCGTACGTAAACTAGACATACCTGGACATACCTCATATCTGACAAGTGTCAATGTCAAAATAGTGTCAGATTTATTACAAGGACGACTATCCAGACTGAATTGCACGGATTTGCCTCATGGTTCCGTACATAATGTCGTTTAGATTCATTGTTACCTAAAAAAAAACCCTGCTCAGGTCTTTGTAAATTTCACGAACTTCATAAAGACGTGTTGTCAACAAAACCAACTAAAAATAAAATCTATAATCCCAAGTTCTGATTGACAACAGATTCCATCTTACGTTAAACGAAAGCTATGCGAAAGACCTTAGAATATAGATACCGAAAGACTCTTTTACTTACCGGTAGTATGAATTCCTATCCTATAAACGTAATTTACTATTTCATAAGTCATAACGAATATTTAGCATTTTTATCATTCGTGGAGTGACTCGAGCGACGCGAAACTAATTGAAATGAGCGCACAGTTTTGCGCTCTTTTTTGTAGACATTTTTGAGACACTGAGTGTGTATCAGTGTATCTTGGATTTTTATTTAATAACGTTCAGCGTGTAACGTGAAATAAAACTCCTACATTGCTATAAATTCTACTCTGTTAATTACGCTACATAAGTATTTAGCCGATTTCATACTTCGTTATTGATTTTTGTTAACTTTTTAATAACAACGCGAACGTAACCGTGTCGCTAATCGTGTCGTATTAAAATAGGCTTGAAATATTATATCATGGTGAATGCATCGGAATCCTAATATTAATAACCTTGACCTAGATGGCATACAGTCATTTCGTTCATAATCTGGGGGATAAATAATTAGTTCTTATATTTTTTTTTTTGTTAAATACAGTTTATGAAAACTATCAAGAATTTCAAACAAAGTGCCTATCGGACCGATACCGTACAATTTCAGTTTTTTGGAAAATTAATATTTTTTCATAATTCCGAACGTAATTGTAGATGTCATTGGCAACATTGACATTGACATTCGTTTATAACGTTTGCCGAAGAACGGAAGAAAAAAAGCCTCCTGAAAACAGAAAGGCCGAAAGCAAGCCGATAGCCGACACAAAAGCTTTATCGATTGTTTTGGGATTTATTTTTTCAGTTTTGGTTGTATGAGTTGCTTTTGTATAATGTTTTCAAAGTTACACTTGTAACTTGTTTGGTGACTGTTATAGTGAAGAAGTTTCTTGCTACTGCTACAGACTGCTACTATATATAATACAGGAAGTTTATGCTCGGGTATGAAAGTCGCCAGAGAGTAGATATGTTTCATTACTTGCCTGTATAATCAGTGTTGGTAAGGGACTGGAAGCGGTGCAGTGATCTAGCCGTAAGCCGGCCATAAATTATATCGAAGTATCTAAAATCAAACAAAACAAGAAACATGTGTGACGACGTGCAGAATTGTTGTCGCTTATGTTTGGACGTTCAGTCCGACCATGTTGCCATCCTCGAAAACGCTACAATTAGCCTACACATAAAATCCTGTCTCTCAGTCACTGTCTCTCCGAATGATCACCTTCCTAAAACGGTTTGCTTGTCCTGTGTATCATTATTGAATCAATTTTACAATTTCCAACTAAATGCGCGCTGTTCTCAAGACTGGTTAGAATCTGCGGCGCAAGAGAAAATGAAAAAAACTGCTGAGAATAAAATGGTTATTCAGCCTTTACCTGACTCTGAATACAACTCAGATTCTTTGTTAGAGTTCCTGAATAACACTGCAAACATTGAGGAGTACTTAAATAATCTTGGCAAGGAAGATATACCCTGCATTGTTAATATGTTGGATAAAAATGAGAATTCTATTGAAATAGCAAAATTGAATAGTAGAGCTACTAAAGTTCCAAGTCCTAAGAAAAAAGATACTTCAAAGAAATTCAAAATGGAAATTGATGTGAGACAGATAGATACAGACTTTCAAATGGTAAAGGGACTTATAATGAAAGACTCAGAAATAAAAAATAAAAATAACCAAGTTGTTACAGAAAAAAATGTGTTCATCTGTTATGGTTGTAAAAATAAATATGACAATGTTCAAAAATTGTTGCAACACATGAGCGTATGTGACTTAGCGTCTCGGACCTGTGTACACTGCGATAAGCTGTTTGATTCAAGACAACAAATGCAGCAGCATTCAATAACTCACAATACATCGCAGCCATTTACTTGTGCTTGTGGCACATCATTCCAGTCTAAAGATAGATTGATACTACATCATAGAGTTTGTCACGCAGACTACGGACCTACTGTAGGCTGTGTGTATCGTTGCAAAGCATGCGGAGATATTTTTAGAGAGAGGTTCCAGTTATACAAACATGCTAAAGAACACATAATTAAATCAGATGAAAAGGTGTGCGATATTTGTGGTCATACGTTTAAAGGTAGTGATGCCTTGGATAAACACAAAAAAGAGGGACATGAAAACCCTGCTAATGCTATTTTTAGGTAAGCTGAAAATTAAAATATGCTATTTTTAATAATCTATTTGACATGTGAAAAAGAAACAATAGTCCTACATAATATAACATAAAAAATGGCTGATAATATTTTTTTTATTTTTTCAGATGTAAGATCTGCAATGCTAAAACCACAGACCGTAAAGAAATGTATATTCATGTGAAGAAACACACCACAAGACCGAAACCTACGCACCACTTGTGTGAGTCCTGTGGAAGAAGCTTTTCATCCAATGCCTCTTTGATTCGTCACTCATTAACACATGGGAACAGTAAGAATGTTTGCAGTATTTGTCATAAACAGTTCCAAGATACTACGTGTCTTGGTGAACACATGTTGGAACATATTGAGATGGCAATGTGCGAGAAATGCGGTCAACGAGTTAATAGATATAAGCTAGATGTGCATAAATGTATCTAAGATTAATTACAGGATGATTTTAAGGCTGTGTTGCCAAACTGAGGCTATCTATCATCAATCGCATGCAAATTGCAAAATTGCATTACAAATCTCAATCAAATCGCATAAAATAATTATCGCATAAATTATGTGGGAAGATCAAATTATATGTAGGTATGTATAAGAACACAAGCTCAATTCATTAGGTACTTGACACAATTGATCTTTGTCTGGTTAGGCACTGCCCTAATTTCGGCACTGGCTACAGGTATGAAACATGTAACTTAGGTATGCACCCACTGGAACGCTCAACCTGTAAATATTCCATAAAAGGCTTTAAGGGTCAGGTGGGACCCAGCCCAGACTGTCTGTGTGTAATTGGGAGTTGACGGGGAACGAATATGTAGTGAACCCCACCTTCCATTGAATATTACAGCAGGCTGTTCTTTTTCATTGGGCCCACGGCTTCGAAATCCATGGAAACCCATAGTTCCACCAATCGATAACTAATAATTAGGTATGTATAAAAAATTAAAAACCAAAATAATATATTTGATTTGATGAAATATAAAAAAAAAACCGAAAATGAAACGATAATTACCAACTCCTTTTGGATGCAGGTATAATAATAATTTAAAAAAAGCCTCTATTATATATAAAAGTAGCGGCCCCATAATCCTAAAACCTCAGGCCTCCAATAGGTTTTAAGACGGCCCTGGTGGATTTTAAAGTATTTATGTTTATATTGTCTTGATGTTTGAAACGATAGACTGTAAGTCAATAAATGTCTATTTAATGGTTATTATCATAAAGTAGGTATATTTAAATTGATGTTTTCTGAAAATAATTAGCCAAGTACAGTCAACAGCAAAAGTAGATGATCAAAATCAGAAATTCAATACTAATGAACGGAGTTCGCGAAATATATGGCAGCTGTACTAGGTAAATGTTTGGTGTAATTTACAATCACATACTTTTGAATCACTTCGACCACATAGTTCTGACGCGAACTCCGTTTATTAGTATTGAATTTCTGATTTTGATCATCTACTTTTGCTGTTGACTGTACCTACAGCTTGGCAAAAAAGAGTGATGCGTTGACGGTGAGTTGAGAATTAAAAAACCGGCCAAGTGCGAGTCAGACTCGCGCACCGAGGGTTCCGTACAAACCTGTAGGTATATAAGTAAAAGTTATGGTATTTTTAGTCACTATTTAGAAAAACCGGCCAAGTGCGAATCAATTAATGTGTACTTTATAACGTTGCTTCATGCCAAATTTCAAGATTCCAGGTCGTCTGGAAGTATCCTTTAGGTTTTGATTCCCTTGCGAGTAGTTGCGAGTTTCAAAATATGCGGCTTTAATTGCTGTATCTTTTGATTGCGTTGACGTAGAAGTTTGATTTTGTTACAGCTTAAAGATATTATAGACTTGAGTATTTGTTAAGAATTTCAATATAATACCACTACGCGTTCATGAGTAAAGGGGTAATAAGTTTAAAATTATTAAAAATATTTTTATTATATGATGTAACTAAAAATTTATGCTTTTCGCAATTTTTCCTTTATCTGTGTTATAAGACGTTGCTTCGTACCAAATTTCAAGATTCTGAGTTCACGGGAAGTACCCTGTAGGTTTTGATTCCCTTGCGAGTGTCGAAAATTTGCGGCATAAACGGGAGTATCTTTTGATCGCGTTGACTTAGAAGTTTGATTTTTTCACAGCTCCAAGAGACCATAGACTTGAGTATTTGATATGAATTTCAGCTTGATACCTCCACGCGTTCCTGAGAAAAAAGGTCTTGACAGACAGACAGACAGACAGACAGACAGACAGACGGACAACAAAGTGATCCTATAAGGGTTCGTTTTTACCTTTTGAGGTACGGAACCCTAAAAAGTACTTAATTAAAAACTATATTCTATTCTAAAAGTAAATTCTATTTTATCTATTCAAAACGATATTTCTGATTCATCAAATAACTTGATAGTTAGATTTTATTTGATGACGACGACACGTATGTGCGTACCTACATACAGCAACACATTACCAATATGATCTGACCAGACATTGTATAGGCTTTTCGTATAACAAGAGTTCAGCTTATACTGGTAATGTAAAGCTGTTGCAGTGTCTTCAATTTTTCCTTTCACTTTTTTTGCCAAACTGTAGGTAACTATATTTTAATAAGAAACTCGCAAAGGAACTGACTCGGGCGGGACTTAAACCATCGATTTTCTTAATTCGATTCGAGTTTCTTATTAAAATATTTTCATTTAATAAGCAAAACATGTAAACATAGGTACATAAATTAAGTAAGTCTGTGTCTATCTATTTATATTAAGGCCATGTTTTTTGAAAACAACGGTCAAATCAATGGTTGTTAGATGATGACTTTAAAAATGTGAAGGTATGACCGTATGACCACTTAAGGGGCAGCGCCCACCTTTAATACGTGTTTAATACGTAACAAGGTTTGTAGCAAGATTCTAATGATGCAGTGACAGCAGTGTTTCCAATTCTGGTACAGCGGGATTTCTAATTCGGATTTCGGTGTACCAAGATCCTGAATCATTTTGCAATGCGGTTTACGAGTGCGCGACTACAGACCACTTATTAGATCAAGCGTGGGCGCTGCGCCTAAGGCATATATTTTTGAGATATATTATCTCCGTATATGTAGCTCTACGAGCTATTTATGTTTATATTGTCTTGATGTTTAAAACGATAGACTGTAAGTCAATTAATGTCTATTTAATGGTTATTATTATTATCATAAAGTAGGTATATTTAAATTGATGTTTTCTGAAAATAATTAACCAAGTACTATCGTGGACAAAGCCGGTGAACCACCCTTAAGGTTAGAATCGCTTGCACCCGGCGTCCGACGTAGCGGTAGCCCTGCCCCTACGCACGTAGCATCGTTCAAAGCATTTTGATCACAAACTGGTGCACCGTTCGTGTCCGCGATTGTACCTACAGCTTGGCAAAAAAGAGTTCGTAGGTATGTTTATTCTCGATGTCTGACTTTTTTCTTCCAGGTTCTAAAGTTATTGTAATGTTATAGTAAACATTTCAGTTAGGCTAGCCAAACACCTAAACTACAATAATTTTTTGATGCGCATTTCGCGTAGTTAACAAATAAAACAATAATTTTATTGTAAAACGATTTATTGTAAGTAGTTATAATGTGTTGTGTGTGCCGAGACTTATGCAACTTTTTAATTATTTCTTTGTACCGTAATTCATCTTGAATTGACGTTAAGGCCCAATTTCACCATTAACTTCAATAACCGAGTTTAATAAAACTAAGTTCAGCCATACACAAATTGCAGTTCTGAACTCAGTTAAACGCTTGAACCGAGTTGTACTTGATTGATCGCGTTTAGTGTCAGTGGTGAAATCAGCTCTTAGTATTGAACGTGATATTTGTGATACATCATTTTAAAAATTAAAGTCAATTTTGAAAGGCACATGATTTATTCATATAATACCTAAACTCGCTAAGAATTGTAAATTCATTACAACATTTATCAATACGTTAAAGCTAAATAAACACCAATATAAAATACTTCACAAGAATTTACAAATTGGTCAAGGTATGTTAAAACATCTAGCTGTGCTAGATAGGACATAAATTATGCTTCTATTCTATATGGCTGAAAACCCAGAGTATCAATTTGCATCAATATCAATCCACTGTAGCTTAATTTCGTTTAGACTTGTGCGTATCGCAGGATAAACGAACGATGGCGTACAGTTAGCAACAGGTATAATAGCATAAACACATAGAAAAGCCAAATAAGCCATATCAGCAGGATGTACTAAAGCAAATAACAAAATAACCTAGTCATTTGAGCTCATAATGTTATAACTTTTTATTCATTTCATAAATAAGTGTTCCTTGTTGCGGAATGTACGACAAGCTACATGGATTAATGAATTAAACTAGAGAGCTATGAGAAAATGCTAATTGTTTCTACATACAACAGCTCTTTTAAGCATTATTCATATTGATGCTTAGAGTTTTCGCTCATATTCTGCCTAATCTAAACCATGACCATTTTTCTCGGCTACAATCCTTTCTGAAATGCTTATAACAGCTTAATTCGTTAAAATTAGGCTTAAAAGTTAGCCGAGAATCGTATTCTCAGCAAAAACAAAACCATCCCCTGTGTCGGATGTTGAAAAAATCTGTAAATATAACCCTTATCCTGTAAGGCATAAGGTTGTTGAGTTCGACCATGAACTTCATGAACGACGGTATGCTGATATTTCGATGGTTTTTGCGTACCCCTGAAAATATTGAAAACAAGATGCGTTCAGTGCTCGCCATGGATCTATTATGCGTCTGTGAAGTTGGCTGCAGGTGACATTTGCGCAGAAAATACGCGCGTGAACGTCAGGATAGCAGGTCATCTACTTATTAAAGCTGTGATACTTAGAGGAAGACAATTTATTTCATCTCTAGCGTCCCAGTGCAAGGCAAAGGCAGCCCTTCTCTCCTTCCACTTGTCATGATGTGCAAATGTTAGACGATTGAACTAAGCAATATTAAAATTTATAAAAAGTGGTTTTCGTAACTACCCGCGACCTTTCAAACTCTTAGCATGAACCAGACATTCCGTTATCTGCTTTGGTGCTAGCCTGGCAGTTAAAGAATTCATTTTGCAATGCATACCTTCAATAATCGTCCTGGCAGCCTCCTTAGCAGTAATTTCAGAATACCACGAGGTGAACCTATGTGAGGGCGATGGGTACATGCCGGTGGAAACAGTTCCAAGGTACACCGATGTGGTCTTGATGTTCTTGGTCCATGTATCCAGGCGTAGTTCCTCTGTTATAGAGTCCATTAGCCCTGTATAGAAACGTTAGATCGTGTAATTAAGGATGCGTGACAGCGTGAGTGAGCTTAGAGCAGTCTGATTTTAAAATCTCATCATCTCATAGTTAATAAGTTACCACCTTAGAGTATAGACACTCTAAGTAGTCATAGTAAGTAGTCACCTTAGAGTATAGTTACTCTATTCTATATATACTCTAAGGTTACCACCTAAGAATCACATTGTGGAATGCAATAAAGATTTTGAATTTGAATTTGAAAATAAAGTTAAATAGATTGAGTCTAGAAGCCTGGCTGTAGAATAAGAGTTGATCAATTGACACTCTTACGTAGATTCCGTGTACGTATTGCATTAGGCATCGTGTATGGAGACGCAGGTCGTGGTGCTGGGCGTCGCGTCTATGGTGGTATGATCAATGATGATCGTACAACGGTCCCTCACAGGGATATTTTTATGGAAGAAAATATGTAGGTAGTGAGATAATCACCTTTAAGTCCAAATTTAGCTGCGCAGTACGGAATCATGTCTGCGCAAGGCATCAAACCCGCGCTCGAGTTGATAGCAACAATATGTCCGTGACGTCTCTCTATCATGTTTGGCAGGAAGGCTTGTATTACCTGTGTAAGAGGACCAAATTGTTTTATTTCTGCTTCTTGATATTGTACGAAATGAAGGCGCTTGCGTCGTTGCACGCAGCTATTGTCCATTTAATTATTAAGTTTTCATGGTGCCTAAGGCCCGCCGCTGACTGTGATTTTTTGTCACCGTGACTTTTCGTTACTAAGTTCAGTGCAATGAAAATATATGAGAGTGCGCTCATTGTGGTGACGTGACAATACGGTGACAAATAGTTGCAGCGGCCGGCAACATCCGAGTGACGTGACTTTCAGCCGACCTGTACGTTGCTATGGGAGTCCGCTCACTGGTGACTTTTTGTCACTCGGCCGGCTCCGCGCGTTCGGAGCAGACGTATGCTGTTTTTTTTCGTTTGGCTGTATTTCGTTATTAACGATGTCATCTTCTTTGCAAGAGGAAGATATTGACAATGAGTTATTAATAGAGGAGGTAGAGAAGAGGCCTGCATTATATTATGCAAAAAAATTTAAAGGAATACTCCGATATAATTTTAAAAAGAAGATTTTTCATTATCTAATTCTAAAATTCTCTAATCTAAAATTAATATACATATAATTATATATTAATTTTTCTTCTGAGTATTTCAAGAGCACAAATAACAGCAACCTCTTTGAAATCCATTACAAAAATGAGCCTGATTTGTCACTCACGAACAGTTTCAGTGAGCGCATCGTGGGTGACAGTAGGTGACAGTAACAATAAGTCGCGGCAACTAAAAATCACAGTCAGCGGCGGCACAAAACACCGAGAGTACAGAAGTAAAGCTCATGTATGTACTGCGTTTTTTATGCCTACTCTCGGCGGTCGCGCTAGGGATGCCGCGCTCGCCGCTCCATCATCTTTCCGTGGCGAGCGGGTCGAGCGTAGGTAGGTATATTATTATTTAGATTGATTGTAGGTACATATAATATTGTAAAACTGATATCATCGAGTATACATATTGAGCAAACGGTTTATTGGTTCACTAGCGTAAGAGTAATTTGCACTAAATACCTAGGTAGATAGTAGATACGAGTAGGTACATTATTTCCTAGCGACCCACACAAAAAAAGCTAAATAGTTACGTAAAAAGATGTGCGACTCTTTCTCGATAACAGTACCTATTATGATAAACACTTCTTTTCATTTTGTAGATACCTAATACAATACAATGCAAATAGATTATAGGCAAATAGGTAGGTACCCACCTATAAAAATCATAAACACTTAGGTACCTACCGTGTTTTGGATTACTCACGTATCTAATCATAAAATTACAAACCTACTAACGTCTCTAAAACAACTGGTAGTTTAAAAAACGAAAATTGACTATTTAAAGTCGAATTTAAACATTTCAACACACAACAATTGTAATAACTTTTTTTTCAGTGCTCCATTTTTGCACAAAAAATATTACGATGCGTATAGTGCAGCGCGTGCCAAGTTTTGGCGCAGAACTCCGAATCAGTCTGAGTTTTCGTGTCCGTGAACGATGCCTATGTGTGCGTGGCTCGCGCGCCCAATGTACGTAGCTTTACTTCTGTACTCTCGGTGTTTTGTGGCGGCGGGCCTTACTGTTAACAAAATTGTCTAGATTTGCTACCAACCACAATAAAGATACATGATGGCAAAATATAAGTATTAAATAGGTACAGTCAACAGCAAAAGTAGATCTGCAAAAGCAAAAGAGTCTCTGCACCGCAACGCAACGTGCCAAAGTCCTCTTAGCCTTATAGTGCCAATACCACCTCTTGTTAAGGATCAGTTAACTTTTCTGAACTCATCTGACAGATAGTGCCTATCCATAGGTAGGTACATTGTAAATTAGTCTTAAGTAAGACTTACCCAAAAATGTGAAAGCAAGTTGATTTCAATGAGTTTCACAATGGATTCTTGCCGCAGATGGCTGATGGGAGCACAGGACAACGCCCCCGCGTTGCTCACTACCATAGACACGTCGGTCAGCTGGCGTCGCATGCGCATGGCTAATGCTGCTACTTGTTCGCGAGCTGTCACGTCTATTGTGTAGCCGTAACACTAGAGGAAAGATGATATTGAAATGTTTTGGTACATAATATACCTAGTTATTTAGGTACATAATTCACTTCAGATAATCGCGACCGGCAAATATAGAAATTCGTGGGGGAGGCCTATTCCCAGCAGTGGGCGTCTTCCGGCTGGAATGATGATGACTTCAGATAATAGCGTAGTGGTATGACCGTTGGACTGGCAAATCAAAAGTTTGAAAATCATGATAAAGTGCGTGCTTTAGGTTATTATTAGCTAAGACGACTGGAGCACTTTCTCACTGCGTCCGATCCTTTGTATATGCTCCATGGTCCGATCCGATTTCAATACACAAGATTGAGTAGGTACTAATAATGAACGGTACCATACTTACGTATGTAGGTATATGTATAGGTAAAGGCACTTTTCTTAGATTCCGATGGGAGGTAGTGCGTAAACGCACTATTGGGTTTCTTTCAGAGAAGAAACCCCCAAATCCTTATTTTACCAAGGTATTGCCCCCCTTATTAGATACCTAAGAGTTGATAATACTTTCCGTTACGCCCGCTTTCTTCCATACAAATATTATGCTATTGATATTTGTTGTTATGCATACAAATGATGCTAGTTGTAATTGACATGGCAAGTCAGAGCCAGAGGTCTTCGAAGGACCATTCGAATCGAAGACGCACCTCTGACTTTTCGTAAGTTCTGTGCGTACCTATTATAAATTAATTAGTGCCTTGGAAAGAACGCAAAGTCGTTGGATTTGTGTGGTGCCTGATCTCTCTACGGTCGTGTCATCCCGTCCCATCGGACAATGAGAGTGAAGGAATAGAGATAATTTATCTGTGTACCTAACCTACCTGCGTTTCCGCACACATTTGTGCACTATAATATCTCTTACGTAGTTGTTGTAGTTACTCGTTAGTAGTGTTGTTCGTGTGTGTTGCGCCAAATACGCAGGAAACCGGGATCCGACAACTGTGATCGAAATTTGGTCAGGACATTACCTCTCCATCTTTTAGCCTTATTTCATCGACGACAGCATTGTTTCTGGGTGTGTCGTTGTCCCAGCATATGACGGTAGCCCCCTGTTCTGCAAATTGTATGGCGAGCTCTCGCCCAATGCCGTGTCCTGCGCCCGTTACCTTTAGAACATTGAGTTGTCAATTAGCAGACATTAAGTACTTACTTAGGTAGAGCCTATATCTTACTTTCTCTCTCACACAGACAATACTTATGATAAAGTAAGTCTCTACATTTATTTATTAGGTACCACAAATAGGCTTGCTCTTGTAAGAATCATAATCGTTTTTTTCTAAGCAGCGACGGATGTCCGTGATTTTTTGCATTTAGGTAGTCTAAAGGCTAGAAAATGATATAGGTAGACAAAAGCTGTTAGATAGGTACACATAATCGATAACCGTCAAAACATAAGATCACACTATTTAGTAGTGATTTATGGTGCTTCACTTTTTTGCGATTCGATGGCGTCTAGTTTGTTTTGTAGGTATTCTGAGAGCATAACGGGAAATAATAAGCTACAGTCTAATAAACTTTAAGGCTTCGTCATTCAACTTCTGCGTAAAGTTGAAGAACGCGCTTAGATTCATTAATTGATAAATTGGAGTCTCTTCTAACCAACACAGTTTCTCCATGTAAGCTTTTCATAGCCGGTGGGATCAACACCCTTGCAGCTGCCACAGTGCAAGTTGAACATAGTTTGACAAGCAGCACCAGAGTATCTAAGGTCCACAGGGGCACTGCAGCTAGACCCCCGCTCCCCCACCACGGCAAGATCCATACTTCTTGCAAAACCCTAAACTTCCTAGCCAAACTACCTATTAGACGGACGAATATATTTTTCCTATGCATAAAGATAAAATAAACCTAAAAATATATTGACAGTTATGTTTAAATTGTCAAATAAATGTTTTTTTAACCCACAACCACGTGGTTACAGCCAGCATATGGGATGATAACTCAAAATAGTTCAGTACCTACTTCCATCTGTAATAATCTGAGAATGCATATCTACTCGTCTATAGATACTTAGGCAAATAAATGCCGAAACATTTCTTAGCGCTTGGAATAAAAAATGATGCACAAATTGTGAATTAAAATATCGAGCTAATATTTTATTTTGGAAATTATCTAAAAACTCATTTTAAAAGTAACAAGTAGAACGTCATTAGTGTCAATTTTCTCAAGTGTCTCAAACAGTTTAAGTACTCTCGAAGTCTCGAATCCGAAACATTACCTACTGAAATTAATAAAATTTATCACCATGGCTAAGCCTTTGCAAAAGGAAAGGGAGAATAGGTCCGCGGAGAAGAAAGACCTAACTTTCCACTCCTATACCATAACTCCGGAAAGTGCACATACATCGATCTTACTGTTAGAGTCAAATGAACCTGAAATACTGTGCCAGGTACCTAGATAATTATATTTTATGACTAAAATATTAAACGATATAGTTAGGGTAAACTGGAAAGAGAGAAAGAAAACCGCGTGTATGATAAAGCTAATGTAAAATACATCGGAGAAGTTATTTCTTATAAGGATAGTTAAGATAGAACATGGGAAAGGCCTATACGCGTTTGCGTATAATTCAAAATAAACTTTATTGTCCGAATGAGATATCTGTAATGTGACACATTATTGATATCTCATTAATTCGGACTATAAAGTTGATTAAAGATAAGTACGTATAAAATTAATGAATATAGTTATGAAAAATCGAAATAAACCAATTGAAGGAGAACAACATTACAAAGTTTCAGCAAAAATTTCAGCTTGATCGAAACATGTTTTTAACAAAAAAAAAACTTTAAACGAATTTTTATTATATAAGTAAGTAGGTACTTACCATTTTTTTATTTGAAATCATGTTTCGATCAAGCTGAAATTTTTGCTGAAAGTTTGTAATGTTGTTCTCCTTCAATTGGTTTAATTAGATTTTCTATATTCATTCATATCCTGTCTACTTATTACCTAAAATTCTACTTCCTCCAATTTACCAGACTCTCCGAGCTATAACGAAGTTCGCGGCTCAAGAAATGGAAAATAGATATGTACTCTTCAACTTGGACGCGATCAAATACATCCTCCTTCATGTTGAGCATGCAGAGCTGAATATTCGAAGGTTTGCTCTGAAAGCTTTGGCACAACTCTGTCAGTTACCTAGAGGACCTGAACAAGTATTGGAAAATCCACAAAACTTAAGAAAGATTGCCAACATGCTTGTGAAGGTAAATATTTATTACTGACTTCCAAAAAGGAAACGGTTCTCAATTTGATGCGTATTACTAATTTTTATGTTTGTTCACTGATCTGTGATTAGGTACCTACTAGTATTAGTACGAGGATCGATTTGGGTAATTATTTTTTGTTTGAAAGAGTAAGCTTTCCATTGATCCCATTAAAATATTGTCATGATCTGATGATAAACTTGGAGAAACAGAACGGAAATCCTCATCAGATGATAGCTCACCGAAAGCTATAGATAGAAACCTCATTAATTTCACTTGGTTGTTAATAACTGACTTCCAAAAAAGTGGGGGGGAGGGGGTTTAGATTAATCAAAATCTAAACTTCTTTTTGACGTTACAGATGGAAGATGTCTTCGTTTTAGAATTTGCATCTTTGGTTCTATCAGAACTGACGAAGGAACCGCTGGGGTGTGAACAATTGGTGTCAGCTAATATATTGAGCAGCTTATTCGGAAGAATGAAAAATAGTTTAGATCCTGACGTTCAGAAGAACTGCCTCCAGGTATTCATGAGAGATGTTTTCCAATTTGCATACTTATGTATGTTTACAGAGCAAATGCGTGCTTATTTCAATAACATTCCCTGTGTAGAAACTCCAAACTATGAAAAAACTATTAAAAACAAATGGTAAATAGAGCTCTTTCTTAATATTCTTGAAGAGGTAACCAAAGAAACGAAAAAAAATGGACGATTTTCACGAATGAAGTTAGCAAACTCTTAAAACTTCACGTGGTTTTCTCATAACATTCTAGGAAGGACAAAACTTTTTAATTTTTGCCTTATCTGTAAGTTGCTTTAATAATATTAGGTTTACTTACGTCGTCTAACCTAAAATTAATAAGATTTCTGTCTTAATTAATCGATGACACGAATGAGATCCTTAATTTTTTTGGTTAATTTTCATGAAATTCTCTCAAAAAATATTGGTATCGGTTTTCCGTGAAAACAACTGTCACGCACTTTGACAGAATGTTCCCGCCACAAGTCGACTGAATTTTCAAGTTTGATTTCATGACGGCCAGAAACTACTCTTGCGGGAAAAGCATTTATGTTTTTCCGTCTTACAAAAATAATCTGACTCTTACTTTTTATTTTTCTTTGCATTAAGACTCTAAGCAACCTTCTGGATGACCCAGTATGTGCTTCTGAAGTCACGAAAAACGCTCAGTTCAGCTGGCCTTCACTCCTAGTACTAATGCAGAGCAAGTACTTAGCCATTCAACATGCAGCGCTAAAAACCGTGGATCAACTGATCTGTAGGTATAAGGACCATGTTGTTCAGAAGTCTTTTAGAGCTTCCACTGGTGTTTTGGATCTTTGCGATATTCTTGAGGTTAGTATTTTCTTTTTCAAATTATTATTTTAAGTTCATATCTCATAGTTCATATAGCTCTCATATTTAAGAGCTAAGCTCTTGTCGGTGGAGCAATCACCACCTTTCTCTATTTTCCGCTTGTCTTTTGAGTTCTTGATACGTCACTCCTGCTTAACTGTTACAGTGGCAATTTGTCAAAATAGGGAAGATGCAGATGTAATATTTATGGAATTTGTATGATTAAAACGTTAAAAAAATATAAAAGAAAGGCCACTGCAACGTTTTTATTTTACATATTGTTGTTTTTTTACAATAATTACGATTTAAAAATGACTTGAAACAATACGTATTTTAAAACACGAATTAGCGTTTCGTGACGTCACACTTGTTTTGACAACTTATTTGACGTTATGGTTGTAAAGGTGAATATTATTTTATGGGAATATTAATTGCGTTTTTTTAATAAAAATGGGAGTTGGGTTTATCAAACCAGACTCCAGGTATTTACCTAGAGTATTGACATAACCTCATTAGTTTTTCCCTAGTTTAAATATTTTGAATAAAATAATTAGTTAGGTATGTTTAGTTCCAGGCCTTTGTAGTAATAAATATTGTTTATATTATTTTAATCAGCATTTTGGATTAAAATTGAAGAAGCTGGATTTCTTCGTAATGCCGAGTACCCTTTTTTGGTGCAACACCTGACGGCTGAAAATTACACAGTAGAGGTGAAATATCCTTAACAGAAGCTACCTACCATACTTTCCTATGTGAAAGACAATAAAATAACACCAAAATATTGAAATTTAATTAATTTAATTTAAATATCACTTTTCTGTATAGCACACACAAACTTTGAAAAATTAAAAGAAGTATATTTGTATATACGATAAAAGCATTTTATCTGTTATGAATGCTGCATAGAAATTCTGGATAGATGCTGTATTTCCAAAATTAAAATGTAATAACTATATAATATTTAAGTTATTCTTTTTTGTAAATTTATAAAATAAAATTCTATGCTTTGTAAATACTATTTTTTATTCGATTTAAATAAATATGTAAAAGTATGAAAGCCAACGGCGAACCAGTAAAAGACAAGAGTGACGTCATCAGCACCATAAGTCCGTTTTCCCGCGAACTGTCAAACTGTCAATTTAAAACAGCATTTTTTCGGATAAATTGCAATGTTTTAATTTTTTAAATATATTTGTGGTCTATTCTACATGGAATTCTTTAAAATGAAAACAAAAATAAAAATAGTGCATCTTCCCTATTGCCATTGTAACAGTTAGGTAATGGTTGTTTGAAGAAAAAAAAAAGATAAAGTTCTTATTGCTGCCGTCCTCATGTGACACTGGCAGAGTTGTTGACAAGAGTCAGCTCGAAGGCCAATAAACAAAGAAGAAGAAGAAGAAGATTCATTGATATTTTAACTTTTTTTTCAGCAACGATAGATCAATGATTTACTTGCGTATTTGTGGAGAATTAATAAGTTTAATTTAGCGTTAACGAAATATTTTTTGAAATGAATAGGTACCGAGAATTCAATTTCAGAGACATTGCCGTAAAGAAGGATAGAGTTCAGTAATTTAAATACCCATTCAGATATTTCATAGATTAATTTCATCCAAGCTGAATTTTATTGTGCGATCCAAGTTGGTTAAGTTATTTGAGATAAATGGCAATAGACATAGAAACTTCTCTTAGGCCAAAGGCATTACCTACATACGGAGTCATACGGACTCTATTCCGTCTTGCGTTTGACGACAGATTTGAAAAAAATAAAACATCAAAAACTAAAATGATTCTTACGAGACTCTTTCTATTTCTAATTTCATAAATAACTATCTGTATTCTATCGCTTACTCATTTCTCTTCCTCAGTCATACGAATTCCGCGATGTCCACACGATGGTCCTTGGCGTCCTCCGTAATTATGTAGAGACTGAAGAAAATGCTTCTCATCTGTACCAATCTGGGTGTATACTAAGGTTACTGGCTTATTTAGAGATGGCACTACCAGCCATGAAGCCACACTGCTTAGCTGTCCTCACCAAGATGTCATTTACTACTAACGGGAGAGATGTAAGTGAGATGGCTGTTCATTCTTGTGAGTTTGTATTCTATAGTACCCCTACTAAAAGCAAAGGCGTATTCATAGTTCTCAAATGTATTAAAATCTTGTCTTATGCTTTCTTTCAGAATAAACGTAACCTATGATTTAAAGCAGGACAATAAATTCCATTATCTGTTTAGTTTCATCCAAATCCTAACACACTCTCACATTTATTGAAACGATAAACTCCACCTGCGTTTTATTTAGCGTTCCTGTGTGGATGTGTTTACGCCCTAATGCACCAAGAAACAGGGTATAGCTAGCTTAAGCTTCCCAGCCGAGTTCCAAGCCATGTAAAAGAACAGTACTGAGCATAAACTTTATTTTAGGCTCGATTTAATCCACTTCAATCACTCATAAACAGCTAAATAAATTTAGATTTAATTTTGCACTTATTATGTTATGACCCGAATAAATTATAGGTTACTGGGTTACTCTGTACTTGATCATTCGGATAAAATTACGGGCATGAACTAGTTTTGATAAATTATTACTATTATTTCCAATTGCAGGCTTTATACAATACGAGTACGGATCTGGTTTTCTGCCACCAACTCTTGAGCTCTAACGTGGAGCTTCTAGCTGACGCGGCTATGGGTGTCGCCAACATGACCAAATTGCTGCCTTCCGCTGTGCGCATGTCTGATACCAACATTATTGAAGCTTTGTGTGGTAAGCAAACTTAATTTTCAAGTCAAGTCCTTTCGAGAATGATGTCCTAATCCTGCCTTAGTCTTAGTTTAGGTTTGACCTTATCTCATAGCGATACGTATTCTAAAGTTAGATTTGTTGTCAGGATTTTATGAGGATATTGACTCCCTTTAGGGACTGTCAAAGATCTTCATGACAGCCGGGGCCAACGATTAACGTGCTTTCCAAGGCACGGAGAAGTTGATAAATAGTTTGTAATTAGCGTCTTCCTCCAATGCGCTAGTCATCAATTGTAAACCCACATTTTCTAATCCAGCTATTCTGGGAGATGATGCTGCAGTTTGGTTTTACATCAGAATGAACTCATTACGAGCGCTAGCCGAGCTGTGCCGAATCATACCGAAGGCTGCCTACTCAGCTGTGGAACCAAAAACTTTCGCATCGCTCAGAAATATAAATAGGAAATGTACGTATCTTTTGAATATTTTACTTTTAACACATCCTTTTAATTAATTATGTTACATAATGGTTGAGTATAGTCTATTGGTTTTTGACTCAAATAGATGTAATGAATAAGTTTGTGCTACACAATCTCACATTGAAAATCATCGATCTCATTGTCCATCCTGCCTAAGGTTTGTCAATTCGGCCATGACGGAGAGTGGGTATATGGTGGTAATGGTATACACACATATTATATCAAACCATCAGGACGGTCCAGCAGCAGTCGCCCGTGGCGGGTTTGCAGTAGTAGCCGAATTATAGTTACTGCGTTCCCGACATTATGCGGATGAGTCTTTTAGTCGGTTTGTCAGCTGCCTACCATTTTTTGGTCAGAGAGTCTGACAACCGTCCCGCATACCCCGCGCGAGATGGTAATAAATACCTTTAAGCTTTATAAAAAAGCGCATTTTTACACGCAAATTACAAGAAATACAGTTAAAAAAATTGGTAAATTCTAGGACATATTTTTTTTCTTATAAGTGTAAACAATCTTTGCACATCATATAGAATTAAAAAAAAAACTGATATAGTTAAACGTCGAAGTATTTTTTCAATACACTTTTTCTATAAATATGCCAAGAGTGTTTGAAACTTTAGATAAGTAAAGTACCTAGTAAAGTGGAGTAGATAGGTACCTATACCTACGTTTCCACGTATTTTTGGATACTGAAAAATAAAGATGCATTCGAAATAACCATAGATACATTTATCCCATAGTCAAAGACACTCCTATAGAAGCGCAAAGACTGGCGGTACAATGTTACATCAATCTACTGAACTATCACGTCAGCATGAAGGCCATGCTCAATGGAGAATTTATGGCAGAGCTACTAGGTATTTTGCAGGTAACATAATTATAGTTATTTTCTTATGTTGTATTGGAGGTATATTGTGGTGGCGCATTGGTTACGGACCCGCTTTACAAGAAAGTGGGTGTCAGTTCAAACCTGGCATATACCAATGTGACTTTTTCAATGTCATAATGTACTTTCTTAGTTAATCTAGGACACCACTGACTAACGGTGAAGGAAAACATCGTGAGGAAACCTGGAGCTTGTCTGAAATCGCCGACACGTAATGAATAGTGATCCTTCTCGATCCTTCTTTATGTGAAGAGGCCTTTGCTCTGCATTGGGACAGTTACAGGCTGATTTACCTTACCTATTTATCTTTATTATGTTGTAGGTATTGTAGGCGGCCGATATTAAGTAGGTATAATACCTAGGTACTTAGTTTTCTTAAATTTCTAGATAGTTTTTTGATTACCAGCTAAGACTTTTGATTTTGTGTTAAAATAACCACAAGGTTGGTTACACAATAGGTAGGTACTTACTAATCGTTCTAGTCTTGCGCTTGCGCATGACGCGAATATGCCGGAAATATTGTTCAAGTTGGTTTTTTTGCAAAATGATTAAGAACAACAGTTTTTATTTTTTATAGCGCATCGACACCAGTTTGAAGATAATGACTTGCACAGTTCTGACTGGTCTTATGACCGAGGAGGCAGCACGAGATTTGTTCACCAACCGAAAAGGAGAGGAAGTTAGTAATTATTTACAATCACTATGTTATTACCTATTTCTTCTAACTCTATTAGGTATACTTCACTCTAGTGTATTTAATAACTGTATAATGAATGAGAGATAGAGTTGTCACTTACACACACAGAGCCGCATTAGGGATTCCCCGTGCAAAAATATTTTGGCGCCCACATACGAGTGCTAATGTTTTGCTGGCGTAACACAGTGTTTCTGTTGGCGCTATAACAACAAATAATAAAAATAAAATAAAGTAAATTATTAAAGTGGCTCTCCATACAAAAATCTTTTTTTATTTTTGTAGGTCGGAACTCTTTGTGTGACCGACTCGCACTTGGCTAGTTTTTTTAAATTTCTTCTTCTTTCTTGTTTATTGGCCTTCGAGCTGATTCTTGTCAACAACTCTGCCAGTGTCAAGTGAGGACGGCAGCAATAAGGACTTTTTTTTTAAAATCTTTATTAAAGTGAGGCTTTAATCGTTGAGGGCAGCTTGCAAACAATCCGCTCTCATTTTGACAGGAAGATTTTGACAGTTTTCTTTATGGTAGCGAGCAAAACTTTCTTTCTTTCTTTCGCAGGTGGTATCCAAAAACCTACACATTGAGCACATAGGTCTCCGCACCGCGTTGTGTACTTTGATCGCAGCCAGTGTTGGCGATGATGGCGCTGACGCATATCAGGAGCTTGGGACCATACATTAGTGAGCATTTTTTGAATAAAATGTTTACTTCGAGCATATTTGGATGCTGCATCGCCACCGTAATAATGTCCTCCTGACCGAATTTCGGTCACAGCGGCCAATCTCAACCGAGATTAGCCAGGAGATATTATTAATATAATATCAAATTAGCCTACTGTATATGAGAAGGCACGTTAAGCAATGAGGACTTACCTGTATAGCTGTATGATACCGCTCACACGCGTATGGGGCCGTCTCAAATCGAGGTAACCGCTTGTCGAAGAGACGAAGACCGCTTGCTGTGCACGCGTCGACGACAAAGAGATAAACAAGCTCTCTATCTACGCGCGGCCTGCCCGCTGGTACTGTGGCAGACTCATTCGCGAGTCAGACCTGCGCGTGCGCTCTGTCATACTCCGTGGACATACAGCGTGCGCGCGTGGCAGCTGCACTATTCTTGTCATTAAAGTCTATAGCTACACAATTTTTAATCCAAATTTAAATGTTCATTCTTTTGCTGTATCGTGCAAGAGAGCTACGACCTGTAGGCTCTGGGTGTCAGGTTACTGATAAATTCGATCAGCTGCAAACCAACAGTCTCTAGAAGAACGTGTTGGAGTTCTGTCTCCCAGAACCTGTGGGTAGATTTATTTATTACTAGCGACCCGCCCCGGTTTCGCACGGGTGCAATATACATATGAACCTTCCTCTTCAATTAGGTACTCTATCTATTAAAAAAATCCGCATCAAAATTTGTTGCGTAGTTTTAAAGATTTAAGCATACATAGGGATAATATAGGGACAGAGAAAGCGACTTTGTTTTATACTAACTATGTAGTGATTTTAATTCCAACAGTATGGTGGAAAACAAACAGGCGAGGTACGTAGTAGGTGCGTGGGAAGCGGCTTTAGAGGCAATCTTTCGTCACCACCCGTCAGCTAAACTGGCGTACACCGGCAGACTGGACATCAATGACTTCACTAAGGTAACCTCCACTACTATCTAATATAATTTCTTCATGTAAAAAGAGGCTAGAGAGATCTTTGAAAAGTTCATCGAATCGTGTGAAAAATTACATTGAAAGTTTGTCTTAGTCTGCTTATAGGGGTCATGCCCATGCGCCCCAAATCTATTGTTCTCTTAAAAATTTTTATCCATACATTTGTTCCTACGAGCCCCGAGGATTTATACGTTAAAATATTAAATTAAATATTTCCTTCCCACGAGCCCCAAGCGCTATTTGAGTACAGTCAATAAATAAAACAGTTGCTAACATTTATATTGATTTATTTTGTTGGACATTTTACATTATTAATTTGTTTTCGATTAAATTACTTAGTAACGTCTGTAACAAACATAAAATAGGTACACATGAACGTAATAAAAGTAAAATATAATTTAAAATAACAGATAGTCATTCGACCATATAATATATTAATAGTTATATATATTTTTTTAATAAAGGTACAGGATATTTTTTTTAAAGATAAGAAAATTTTGAATCTTGACTTGGACCATGATTCTGAACAATACATTTTACTTATTTCAATCTTAATATTCAAATTGAATATTCACCTTTTTTGTAAGGTAAATTTTCAACTTTGAAAAAAGTAAAAGATCCTATTGTTCAACATCATGGTCAGAGACATCCTTGAATATTTCCGGACACATTAGAATAATATTCTGTAGACATATTATGACAGTTGCCATCATAACAATTTGACCTCAAGGACTTTAAAACATTTAAACAAAAAATATTAAAAACGCAATTTTTATCATGAGTAATCGACCTTATGCTATTAATATAAAGTTAGTCGAGTTGGCTAATCTTCATTGAGATTGGCCGCTGTGACCGATAATCGGTTAAAAGAACATTAATAGTTATTAACCGATTTCAAAAAAGGAGGAGGTTCTCAATTCGACTGTATGTTTTTTTTTGTATGTTTGTTACGCGATTACTCCTTTAATTGTGGGCCAATTTTCAAAATTCTTCTTGTAATCGAAAGGGTATACTCCCGAGGTAGTCCCATAAAATATTATCGTGATCTGATCATAGACTTACGAGATATGGAACGGAACTCCTCGTAGGATAATAGCAGAAATGTCGTAACAAGTAATATTGCTTTGTTTATACGTGCAGTCAATGGCTGACGAGTACAAAGAAAGAGGGGGGTTCATAGTGATACAATTCTAGTAAATAGAAAATTATAATATTCAGTTATCAGTTAGTTACTGAAAATTTCTGAAGCTAATTATATTTATATAAAAACACTGCTACTTTATAGAAGTAGGTCATGATGAAACTTACTTGCTAAAAGTAACTATGCCTATCACAAACTTTCTAACTTACTATATAACAGTTCTTACCATCACCAACAAGGAATGTAAATTCCGTAGGAGTGCAAGGTCCAGCAACAGCGGCATCCTGTTCACTATTCATTTTAATCACTCACATATCGTGTGCATCTATTGCAAGGGTGCAAGGTCAACTAATTGCCAAAACAAATTTGAGTGCAAACGCGATGACGTGCGAAAGGGAAGCATGATCCCGCAAAAAAACCCGATGAACCAGGTAAACAATACGTTGTAATTATGTGTGCAAATTTACAGTTAAAGAATAAATTTATGTTTCAATTTGGTTTGGAAAAATCTATACAGTAGCAACCTTAGCAATTTATTTTATTCACTTACAAAAAGTTATTATTATTAATATTAAGTTATTATTTTATTTATTATACCTATGAAGTTGAGAAAACACTAAAAATACCCGAGAAAAAGGAATACAAAAAAAAATCTTTATCTATTTTAAGTTATAACATATTGTGTTCTACAATATTATTTATTCGTTCAATATCAATAATATTAGACAAATGTTATTACCTATTCTAGCATTTATACTACTATGCTGTCTGCCTATTAAAGTTTCCAACCAAAGTTAAAATACCTTATATTGAAAGCCTAAACACTTTTGTGCCGACTGTACTTCCTTAGAAAATCCTTGGGGCTCGTGGGACAGATTTTATTAATTCTAATAAAATTTAATTTTGGCCTTGGGGCTCGTTGGAATAAAATCTCGGGGCGCATGGGCATAACCCCTTATAGTTGATGCACAATTATCAAACATAGTGTCAATTAAAATTACCGTCCGACAGTAGTACACGTAGCTAATAAACAATTCAGAATGTTTTTTAGGTGCGTTGTTTTCCTGACGAAAAAAAAAAAACCTTTAACGACTGCCGCGGTTATCTAATATATTTATGTTATGTGTATATATAATACATTTATGTTGTGTACAAATTAAATAAAAATGGAACAGCAGATTTTTTTGCGATTTCAGGGTTGGTTCCATAGTAAAAGTTGTTCATAATAATGAGTTTAATGACCCCTTTTAAGGATGCTGGTGTTTTACAAATAATCCTGTTTTCGGTCGAACCAGCCCGATGACTAAACCACCTTGAATATTTAAAATTTTGTTCAATTTCCAGGAAGGTTTCTACTGCCTCAAGCGCCTGGATGCACATTTCCCCAGTATTCAGGAGGTGGCAGCCCAAAAGCCGCCGTATCTCAACCCCGTGTTTATTTGCATGTTCCACCAGCCAAACGACATGGCCTCCGGCACTGACATTAGGACTCAACGTTAGTTTTGAATTCATTTTATTACCTAAAACTTAGTTCGCGGCATTGAATAGGGTACTTACTGTCTACTGTTAAAAAATTATGTATTTGATACTTCGAACGACATTATTGATACTTTGAGCTTTCGAAAGGAGCTAGAACATTTTTGTATGGAAGCTGGCATAGCTGCCCGTCGCCATCTTTTTGAGTACCACTTTGAAATGGCGGTGCAGGATGAGTCTAGTGGACACTGACACAAACAAAAAAGATTAGCAACACTATGTCCTAAAGTGTCACGTTATCGAAATATTTGGAGTTAAAGAGTTGCCATATGAAAACAATGGCAATCATGCAGAATAAACAAGGACTGGTAATTACGTGTTTATGCGTTAAAATCAATTCAAATAAGAGAGACGTTAAAATCAATTCAAATAAGAGAGATTTACCTAAACTCGCGTATGTTGTATTTTTCAAAAACACCTGACGTTTCGAGATCTTTGCAGATCTCGTGGTCACAGGCAGACTGGGGTGACATAATATGGACAATATGGGCAAAATAATAAATAAAGTTGACGGTAGATCAAAAATAATTTTAAACAACTATTCAGACGCTTGTCACCTCAGTCTGCCTGCGACCATGAGATCTGCAAAGATCTCGAAACGTCAGGTGTTTTTGAAAAATACAATATACCTACCTACGCGAGTTAATCCGTTTAAAATTTGTTTCATTATGTTAAATGTTCGCCGAAAGTTTGAGACTATATTACCTACCTATCCTTATCTGTACCTATTTGTCGTGGGTTTTAATGCTGCTATAGTTTATGCTGGAACCGATATAAGTAGAACTGGTATTCAACAAGTCAGAATAATTTTATACTGGAAACATTTTTATAAGTAAGTACCTATAATAGACAAAAAGGTTTTTTTTTCGGTAAGCTCGAGCACTTCCATATAGCTTGATTATACCTTCTGATATACCTATATGAATATTTATATCCTTTATTTCTTTGTCCAGATCGCCCTTCAGAGTCAACAAAGGATATGATATCGCCGAGCAAAGCTCGATTCCTGACCCTAGCAGATGACGTCAACTTGCGTGGTTATCTGCTTAAGCTACGGCTGTGGTTCGGAGATCCGTAAGTAAAATTAATTGAGCCGCGTCTGGCCGGTTTCATTGTGTCTAGATTCTGCTGCTTTAACGGTTTAGGTGTAGGTTCTCATCTTTATAGAAACGTTCGATTTACTGTCGCAAAGTTACCTATATTTTGTTTGTAGTACCTACCTATCTATATTGTTTACTATGTATGTGTACTAATGTGTAGGTATAGCTGTAGGTACTATACAGGGTTATTATTTTGTAAAATACCCGCAACCTGAAAAGGGGTCATTAAACACATCATTATGAACAACTTTCACTATAGCACCAACCCTGAAATCGATAAAAAAAATTCCTTAAGTTCATGTTCACATAATTCAAGATAATGTATGGAACAGCTGGTTTTTTTTGCGATTTTAGGGTTTGGTCTCATAGTAAAAGTTAGTATAATACATAATGATAAGTTTGATGACCCCTTTTCCGGTTGCGGGTGTTTTACAAATAACCCTGTATAATATAGGGGACATAGATAATATAGGTATTAAATATTTTCCACCCCAAAGATAAAACTGAAAAAAAAATTGTTTTAGCTACATTTTTAAACCAATAATATTTTTCAGATCAAAATCTTTGCAATACATTAAAATTACTGACGACCCGCATTATGAAGTAAGGTGAGTACTTATTAATATAATTATAATTTTAATTAGAATTGTCGCAATGGCGCATTGGTGACGGACCCGCTTTGCAAGCACATGGTTGTGGGCTCGAACCTGGCAGGTACCAATGTGACTTTTCCAATGACATATATGTACCTACTTTTTTAGTTATCTAAGACACTGACTAACGTCGAAGGAAACCTGGACGTAATAAACTGAAATCGCCAACATGCAGTGAGCCGTGGTGATAAGAGGTCTTTACTTTACAGTGAGATAGTAATTCCAGCCGCACACCGAAACTACAAATGTTGTGCATCGTACATTTTGCCTACATTTGCGCTTCATTCGCGCCACAATTGTAGCCCAAATGTAGGCGAAAAGTGCAATGCACAACATTGTAATTTTGGTGTGCGGCTGGACTTACAGGCTGGATTATTTATTCATGAAACATTACTTAGAAGTGATAAACTATGGAAGTGAAAAAAAAAGTTAATCATAGTCTCTGTCTGTCTGAACTGCATCTTTTAAACCGGAATAGGTAAAACACGTGACAGATCATCACCTATTACTAATAGCCGCCACAAGTATACCTAAAGTGTAAAATATAAGATACTTAATATAAAAGATAATGATATAAAAAACATTCTTTACATTAGTCCAGCTTTTATGATTTATACCTTCTAGACATCGTGATAAATGCGCGGAGGTGGCAACATCATTAAAGCAGCAAGCCCAACTATTGGCAGAGTTTGTTGTGGAGCATATGAACGGTCTTACACAAGAGAGGGACTGCTCCATGCCTAGTGTGGACTTGCACTTGGTGGATCTGATGGTCAGTGAAGAGAAATGCATGATAATAGAATAGATGATTTCGGCTTGAGGCGCCTATCTTGCCTAACTGCTGTCTCGCTCACACATTAAAATACAAAATCACTGAATATAATCTGTAATCAACCTATCCTTATTCTTTTTTGTTCTAAAAAAAATTCGAACTGTATTGTAGGTACTATCGCGGACAAAGCCGGTGCACCACTCTTAAGGTTAGAATCGCTTGCACCCGGCGCCCGAACGTAGCGCTAGTCCCGCCCCTACGCACGTAGCATCGTTCAAAGCATTTTGATCGCAAAGTGGTGCACCTTTGATGTCCGCGATAGTACACACAACATAGCTATTAGGTAGACGGGGGCGCTAGATAAGGTTGTGATATTTTTAAGAAGTCATCAATACAACTTCATTTTACCATATTTTCTGAAAAGGTACCTATAGGTAACTAAAACCTATTCAAAACTAAACAATTTTTTACAATCACATGCAAACTACTACAAAATACTTTATCCGTAACTAGCGGCCCTGACAACCCTACAACCTAATTGCTTTGCTGTGTTTACCTATGCATACTGTAGTGTAGGATAGT
Organism: Protodeltote pygarga; assembly: GCA_936450705.2. NCBI lineage: Eukaryota > Metazoa > Arthropoda > Insecta > Lepidoptera > Noctuidae > Protodeltote > Protodeltote pygarga. The sequence continues at coordinate 2,276,354 of OW388249.2, read as the reverse complement.
ATATATATGCATAAATGTGTTATGAAAATGTTTATGTAAGTAGGTATTTATCACTGAATTTGTTATAAAAAATCGCAAAAAAACATGTTAAGGAGAATAACATTACAATGTTTCAGCAAAAATATCAGTTTGATAGGATCTGTTTTGTACTTACCTACATAAAAATAACTTAAAAAATATTTTTTGTTTAACTTAAGTAGTAAGTAAGTTTAGTTTTTAACAATTTTATGATCGACTATACCCAAAACATTATTTCACTGTTACCAGTTGGACCTTAACTCGCCAGTGATCGGTCTTGGCTTCATCAAGTGTGGAGGAGCGTTAGAGAGGGCGCTAGTGTACAAGGTGCTAGCAGACCGGCTGGGCCTGCCCTGTGCGCTGTACCGCACCTCTAGTGCGCATGCCTGGTGCGAGATTGCTGTGCCCGAGATAGATCCTGTAAGTTATTTATTTAGCAATGTAACCTATTAACCCGTCAGTCATCGGACTACGATATTGAGGCAAGAGACATAGAGAGTGCACCTGTATCTATTTGTACACACTTCTCTTGCGCTAAAATTTCTCCTTTTACAAATCCGTACGTATATAAATGGCAACACCAGGCCAAAGGCCATAGATCTATGCGTTTTGAAGGTACATTTTCGCGGTAACGAATTCAAATCTCTGGCTCCGAAACAAGTAGATATTAATTTGCATAGTGCTTTCTTTTTGGCTTTTAATGTAAGGTATAATATCTCTACATATTGTGACAAGAGCCTGTTTTTGGGACTGAGTTAGCAGTCAAACTAACAATACATTTCAACCATTAACAGCCAGCCGTAAATGATATTGTCTTTGCTACTAAATAGGTGTTATATTTAATCCTATTTTAGATAAAAATAAAATTCTTGAATTTTCTCGCCAGTCGCAAGATTCAGATAAAATAGAAAAATTCCCAGCGGGCCTCCTTCGCACAAACTACGTGGTTGACCTGATAGTCCGTCCCGGGCGACTGCTGCCATGCGGCGGACGTGAGGCTAGGCTCGTATGTGGCCCCACGTGCGCCCCGCCCTATACCGCGAAGCAACTGCCTGAAGTGTGCCGCTGTCAGCACGATACTTTTAAGACCATACACTCAATCTCTTTTGGTTAACGGTAGAAAAACACATAGTAGTCACTAGTCTGTTACTATACCACCGTCATCACGCATGCATGATGATATCTTTATAATATATGAAGATATTATTTGTACTTAAGAGCGCGCACGTTTTGCTAAGGATCGCGCGCGAGATTTCTTAATGACTGCACGCTTAGTTTCTTAATGAACGCGCGCTTAATTTCTAAATGACCGCGCGCTAAGTTTTTTAACGAACGAGCATTTGATTTCTTATTGACCGCGAGCTTGATTCCTCCGCGTTTGATTTTTAATGAGCGCACACGTGATATTTTACTGACCGCGCGTGTGAATTTTTAATGACAGCACACTTGATTAATTAATGAACTTGCGCGTGATTTGTTATTGATCGCGCGCTTGATTTCTTAATGACTGCGCTCGAAAGTAGCTATTTGCATCGTGAAGTGAATAGAAGAGTTGGTCTTTGATGGAAAGGTTTATCATACACGGATTACTGACAGACTGCTGTCACCGCTCTGCAGCTGCTGTTGCGGCGCAAGCCTTGCGCAACTGTCTTAGAAATTATTTATTTGTGATTTTTTATCAGTATCACCAGTTAATCATGATTTTTATGAAAAGCAACATAATATTTGAACAATATTCTTTTGTTCAAAGTACTTAATCAAAAAGATATTTATTTATTTTTTGCGGTTATAACCACATTATTTCATTTTAAATTATTTCTAAATCTCCTATCTATTTATTGACCATTGTACCTGTAATTTTTATATCAATACAATTGAAGAGAATATAAATAAAACCATGCTTAAAGTTACAATTTTATTTTATTCAATTCCTACACAGCAATATTCGTTCAGTGTTGGCAATACATTTCTATAATAAATATAATTTTTATCAAAATTCTTAAACATAAGGCACGTAAAACACATTGCACAAGATGGACGGACAATACGATCACAAACATTTATACTTATAATTAGATGGGTTAAGGTTGTCTTTATGTACAGACGAACACTATCTGAATCATGAACTACCTTAAGTATATTTTAGCATGGCAATACTAATACAATAAGGTCGATTTTTTCTTATTTTTTTCTTTCTCAACAAAACATTAAAGTAAACGTTACAAGTAGGTATATTATAAAATAGGTTCTATAACGGCTTTACTCACGGATTTATTTCGGGAATGCCCAACTAGTTTCGGACTCAAACGGCATCCATTTTCAAGAGCGAGTGAGGTCCGCGACTACACTCGCTCTTGAAAATGGACTCCGTTTGAGTTCTAAATCACACATACGCAAATCGGTTGAATGACCGATATTACTTGATATGCCGATTTTAATTTGCCGATTATAATGGCGAGAGATTTAGAAAAAGTTCTTAAAAAATCTCTCTGACAGCCATTTGCACACTCCCTTTACATTCATATTTTTATTTCTAGTTTTTTTTTTTATTATCTATATCATTATATCAACTAAAATTAAAAATGTATAACGTAAATAAAGAAATAATTTATACCTTTTAGGTAACGATTGCGCTGGTGATAAAACTTACCAGCTAATAAATTTGTTCCAATTTTAAAACGAAATTATTCGTTGAAATTTATAGGTAACCTAGTTTAATCGAATACAAGAATGTTCTTTTTTTAAATAGGTAAGGTCTTACTTAATATTAAGTCAGTCCAATTTTTAATAAAATGATTAAATGATTTTAATGTGGTCAAATGGCATCTGAAAAGATAATACTTGAGTAGAGTAGACAACAATGCGTGATTTTTATTTTAAATTAGTTAGCTGCATCATCAGATTTGATATTCAAACAATAATAAGCAATTTTAGAAAACCAATAAATTAAAAAAATCTAATAATATGGATAAGTGCCTTTTCTCACAGAGGAAAGTGCGAATAAACGACAGTGGGACTGGAATAGGCACATTTAAACAACTAAAAAAACTAGAAAAATACTTACAAAAAATTAATATAAAAATACGTAATGACAACGAGCCATTCAAAAAGCTGCCTTAAATACATAATCTTAAGGTTAAAGCTTTCTTAACTTACGTCTTTAATTGTCTTGAACATTACGGTGGTGAGGAATGTCAATATTATAACTAAATAAACCATGTTAGTCTATTTCAATTCAATGTAGAAATAGAATATAAATTACGGAAAAAGATTTTTAATGAGTCTTAAAAATTTACAAAAAAAAACTGCCGCTCCATATTCGGACGAGATAGGTACTTAAGCTTTCCTCATTACGACTAACTAGTACTAACTAAGCTGAGACACACACCCTCGTTAGAGATGCGCAGGCGCAGGCGAAAGGACACACAGTAAGCGGAGTTGAATCTTCGTTTTGGTGGTAATAGAGTGGTAAATGGTGGTACTTTGTGGTTGTGTGAAAAATACTGGTGTAAGTGGGTCTTATTTTAAGTAAAATTGAATTGGAACAGACTTCAAACAAGGTTTTACATACTAAATACTCATTAACATTATAAGTCTTGGTAAACTTTTTATTTCTCGGTGAGAAACGGAATCTCAGTTTTTAGAATACTATGCTTGCGAAAATAAGTAGTTCAGAAATATTTTACACTCGAAAAAATGTCGACCTACATCTAGGACCTAGGTACATTTTAAGTCTTAAGTCTAACACACGTACACGACACCGCTCAGGCACAGCAAAAGTATTAACATTCAAATATGAGTTTAAAGTCGTCCCCTGTAGGTACACCATACAACAACACACATCAATCTAGCTTGCGGGGCTTTTTTATTTTCTTACTGAAAAGTCTACCTACAGTGGACGACTTTAAGATCATATTTGATTGTTTATCTTTTAGCTGTGATTCTTGTTTGTCATGTAAGTGAGCCATGACCTTTAATGCGTCAACGCAGTGCGTCCGATCCGAATTCGAATATTATGTAATATTTGTATTGAGATCGAATCGGACTCATATCAGTTTATAAGCGCTAGTAGAAATAGCACTAAGGCTACACTTCTATGTTTTTTCGAATTGAGATCGGACGCAATGGGACTTTTATACAGTAGTTTGCGGTATTCCATGAACGATTTGGGTCCTCGAACGGGCCCGCGGTAGAGGCTCCGGTACGCGAGATACCGAGCTTTCTTTTAAAGAGAGAGCAGATCCGGTGGACGCTTCCGAAGGTGGACGCGATGATTGAAGGGTTTGAGGCTGACTTGGCTGCGAATACAATGTGGTTTTAGTCGACAAAGACATGCACAACTGGAATTACGTATTCAAACAAAATAAAATACATAAATAAATAATAAATAAATCAGCCTGTAACTGTCCCAATATAGGGCAAAGGCCTCTTCTCATACAGAGAAGGATTGAGCATTAATCACCACGCTAGCTCACTGCGGGTTGGCGATTTCAGACTATTAAAGTCCAGGTTTCCTTACGATGTTTTCCTTCACCGTTAGTCAGTGGTGTCTTAGATTAACTAAGAAAGTACATATGACATTGAAAAAGTCACATTGGCACATGCCAGGTTCGAACCCACACCCACGCGCTTGCAAAGCGGGTCCGTAACCAATGCGCCACCACGACTTATGACATACATAAATTAATTAATTTTATAATAAAATTTCATAAGAATAATGTGCGTATTGAAGATTTAGATTTTTAGCTTATTTTGGAATATTTTCTCTCGGCGTTGAGTAGTGAAGGGAGTATTCTGAGCGTCGCTGAGAGATTACTATCATTGAATAACTTTCTCTCTTTCCTTCGCTTGTTATTTCAATGGTGTTATTTATTAATGTGCGTGTGATTTAATTTATTATTTGGTCACACACATAAATAAAACACACAAATAATAATATTAATACTTACCGCTCTGCTAATAGGCTGCGGTGTATGCGGCTTCTTGATCGGCACGTCTCTATATTCGTAGATATTGTCTCTGGACCGTGTCGTGTTGTCTATGCCGCTCTCCTCTACCTCCGGCACCATGAATATGTCACCGTCGTAGAAACGATCCGTCTCTCTGTCATTTATGTCAGTTTTATTTAGTCATTGTCTAAGGATATGGCTTACATTATGGTTTCATAATAAAATTCTTTACAAATTTACTACTAAAATGTTAAAAATAAACACAGACAACTACAGGCAAGAGTCAATCCATATGAACTTATCTGGCAGATATTTTATACAGACACTGTGTTACTGTTGAATTAAAAGTCAAATTGAACTAAATTCGAGACTGATATTCTGATTACAGTTTTTTTTACGAGCCCGAGTATTTTAGTTTCTTTATAGTTCATTGAGCGGTTCATGCAGTACACCCACCCACGTTTCGCCGGCTATGTAATAAGTCCCATGTAAAAGGCGTGCCTATTGCCATTAACCGGGCACGATCTAGACTACGTGCTGCTACTGAGAATTTCCTAATGGAAAATCCTAATAACACTGCCTGTCGCAAGGACCTCGTGGTCAGCAGGCGCGCTTTGCTACTAGTGGTAGCAAAGCGCGCCTGCTGACCAACGAGGCAGTCGTATTTTTTTAAATCGAATGCTAAAGAACTGGGTTCGTATGAATTGACTCACAAAAAGCGTCTACAAGCAATATCGAATGTTAGTTTCACCTACATCGCCGGTACCATTTTCCATTTTGGTGGTATAGCCCTGTTAAAGAGGATTTTAAACATGGTTAGTGTTTGTAGCATGTTAATATTGTTAGTTATTTACGAATAAACATTTTTTAGTTTATTTATTTATTAAAAGAAATTGATAAAGACTGTTCGATGCTGTTTTTCTGATTGTTAATTGAAAATGACAGGAAAAAGACCAAATAATATCATAATAATATATTGGTTTCATATAGTGTAATATTACGTATCCGGGATCTTGGGCACTGGGCCCACAAATGGAAAAGAAGGGCTAGCCCAATTTAAAATTTGGATCTTAAAATAACTAGTAACAAGACTCAAAATCAAACACTTAAAATTTCGAATTGGGACGCTATAGTTTTAAAGGTGCGTTGTATTAAAATAGCAATCCCATCTTACATTTGAACATTTGAAACGTAAATAATCCTCAATAGAAGTGTTATCGAAGCAGTTTTATAATACTATCACTATTTTTCTTTCTGACTGTCCTCGCATCAAGAAGCTTTACTTGCTTTACTACATTTACATAAAAGACTGCTGGCTTGGCGACACACGACCACGTGATTGTTCTGCGCAAGCGCAGCTGCAGAATAAAGATACTTTAGGGTATGCACTTTGAGTTAATATAAGAAGTGTGAATAAGATTCATACCTCTTAGCGTTTCTCCAGAGCATGCAACAGACGACTAGTAGCACGATGAGAACTAAACAAGCGCTGGATACCGACCAGAAGGCTATCTGTAATGGCTGCTTTGGTTCCCACCAGAACTAAAACATGGATAGAAGGTTCAATTTAATCTTTTTGTTGTACTATGACGGTTATGACGTCACAAAATGGCGATAAGTGTTGCAGGGGCGTGCACAGACATTTCGACGAGGTATGCAGTAGATACAAATTCTACTAGTTTCACTAATTCGTCGTATGCGTCGTATCTGTCAGGGTAGGCAGTGCCTTTTTGCTTACACGAGCTGCACGACCTTGTCATATTGTTGTTTGAATTGCACAGTAGAAGGGATTTATGTCTGAGATTAACGAAGGGGGATTAGGCTTCCAGTTACGGGAGGTTGGTACTGACTGTACGAAACGCAAAAATTGTTATTTTATGCTTAGTCAGTGAGCTTAGTTAGTCTTAATCTTCTAGCTCTTATTTTTGTTAACTATTAACACAAACTAGAGACCTCTAGATAATAATTGACATTATTTACACCAAGATAGGTAGTGGCCGACAGTTTCGGCGCCATCGGTGTTTACAGTTAGTTAAAATTATATATTATAACTAATATGTTACCTCAGTAATAGGCGGGTACGTAGGCACTAGTCTGCCTATAACGGTGGGTAGGTACATAGTCCAGAAGGCGAGCTCCGTCTGCCTGTAGTTGAGTTGTATGGTGGAGTTGAACGTGGTGTTCAGGTTGAGGTAGCGCAGTTGACCTGCTTGTGCTACTTCGAAGTGCAGGCCTAGGATACGGGAACGAGTCGGGTTGCTGCGAAAATAGATTGAAAACTAAACCAACTATTTACGCGTCTGCCGCATGGGCAATTTAGGGTGTAGGAGTGGGGATATCCCCACAACTTAGTAGGCAATTATTGCCCATCCCGTAATTGTCTCCTAAATTGTGATGTTTGTAGTATAATGCAGGGTCAGTTTCCTAAAAGAACTTGTTAGGTAATTTAGGGTCACCCCCACTACCCACTACTGCACCCTATATTTCTCTTACGGCAAGCGTGTATTTTAGTAGTTTTTAGAAAAAAAATTAAGTTATCACGAAATTTAAGAAATACAAGTGGATTCATTTCATTATTAAATGGACTTCCAGCTCTATTTAGCAGCAGGTTTCTTGCTACCTGCAGTTGGAATTGATTAAGCTTTATATTATTATTTAGTTTATTGATATTTGTACATATAAGTAATTGTATACTAATGTAAATATTATTAAGCTTTTAATTAAATTCCCTAGAACATTTAGATCCAGTATTTTAACCTGTAACGTAGATGTATAATGTGCTGAGTAATCACAAAAAATGTAAGCAAAAAAAAGCTGGAGGTTTTCCAAATGTTTGTCTCGTGGCTCATTAGGCTTCTTCGTCCACCCTATACGATTCATATCTTGTAATACACTCACCCAAACCTCGCGAAATCAGCATAAGTCTTCATAAAAAAGTGGCTCATATTCCTATCATTGTTAGTCCACATTTGGTTTTCGATCCTCTGCTTCACCGGGAAGAACTCTTGGTCCATGAATGGGGCTCCACTCAAAAAGTAGTGCTCCGTATCGTGGGCATATCGCCTCCATTCTGGCCATCTGAAGGCTTCCACTGTGGTGTTGAGGACGTACATGTAAACCGGCACGTTCTGTTCTAGGAGAAGTTTTACCATCTTGTCTGTGGGTGCTCGGTAGAGGAAATCTGAGAGCAGCTGTGAAATGTTATTGAGATTAGATTTGATTGAGGTTTTGAACGCACCTCTCGACTTTTCGTTACGTGCGAATTATTCGTATTTCATAAATTATCACATGCTTCGTATGATCCTGCGTCTGATCTATCTCCGCGCGTGTCGAATTGCCGTCCCATCGAACTATGGGAGTGGGGGAAACACATTGCTATTGGTATGGTGTATACCTCCTACGTAGTTGATTAAGCACCGTTGGATGTGACCGAAATTAGGTCAGGAGTCCATTATTATCAGCCTGTCAGGAGGCTTTTTTAAATTCGTAAAGCTACACATGCCTGGCTACCACGCACGCAACAACTATCATTTTCTCTTGTTTGTGAAAAGATTTTTACTTAAAAAAATTTTTTGTAGCTGTTGAACAGCAGCTCAATTTTTTTTAATTAGAAAAAAAGTACGGAAGTTTCGATTAATAGGCGACCTCTAGTATAATTACTTATATAAAATTATATAATATCAGCCTAGCCGACTCTATAGGTAGTTGAATACTTACATGTATATACTGGTCTCTAATAGCACTAACGTTATGCGGTTCTGGATGGTACGTGTACATATATCGTATAGCTTCGTACACTCCGCGCGGGTTCAACGTGTAGTTGTATCGAAGGACCAACTCAGACACTTTCTGATTGAACCACGCTTCGGAGATAGCGTAGTTAGGGGCTAAAGACTCGTTGGTATCTGTGGGGAGAAAGTGAAAAAAAATGAAAAATAATATGGTTTGGTTACTGAAATTAATGCAAAAATGTTTTATTATTACTATGACCTCATGACCAGCTGCGCGTGCGCAGTACTCGCAACCGGAACGTGTGTAGGTATGACTATGACTATGACGTAGGTATGTATAAATGTGGGCAGCAAGGCAAAAGGTGTATAGGTCTTTGGAGAACATAGCCTTTTAAAAACTATGTAACTATTTTTCATTTGTATGAGATATCAGAAAGCAAGTATTTCATACAATTTACGGCTTGCGTTACGCTACGTTAAATGTAACTAGCCTGTGGACCATAACCTTTAGGTTAAACTTTTATTTACATACTCACATAGCACATAAGCGGCCTCCTGTGTCGTAATTCCAGTCATATATCTAAGGGACGGATTGAAACGCCTCGTCTTGATCAAGTCTTCAGGCATGGTGTTCAAGAAATGCCAGTCTCTTTCCCTCCAGCCATCGTACCACTCGTCTCCGGGGAAGGTGAAGTTGTTCTCGAGAACTGGACCCCAAGGTATAAAGCCTACATGTGGCTGTGGAGGAATGTTTACTAAGAAAATGTTGAATATAGCTTGTGTTAGTATAATTCTGTATATGAAAATATTTGACAAGTGTTTCGGTTTTCGGGAATACTCATGGAGCTTGTATACTAAAATTTTCCTCGAGAACCACTCTATCCATTGGTGAAAACAGCACGATAATCGGTGCAGTAGTTATTGAGTTTATCGCGAACAGACAAACAGACGCGGCGGAGGACTTTGTTTTATAATATGTAGTGATAATCTTCCGGGAAAAGACTAAGACTGAATCTTAGTAATTCAATCTTATCAGTAAATTGTAAGAATGTAATTGTTTACAAAATATATTTCTATACTTTCCTGAGATTTCAAAATCTTGAATCAATGAATAAGTATACTTTTATTCTTAACTAGCTGTGCCCGCGACTTTGGTTCGCGTGGAAGTCGAAAAATATCATGGAGAGACAATAAACGACGCCGACGCACGACGTATGCAACTATGCACCTAGTTTCGACAACATTAAAAATGCACAGTACAACTACACTTGTACAAAATCATACCTAGCTACTGAACAATATTCGATTCTGTAAATGCAACTTAGGTACTTTTTCTATCTTAACTTAATAATGCCTGAATTTGACTCTCACCTGAAATTCAGCATTCCCTAGCTCGTAAAAGCTCCTGCCTTGTCTCAGACAGTTGACAAGCTTCCACGACGAGTCTATAGGGCAGCCAAGCAGTCGTCCAAACACTAGCGAAGTGTTCTGTACTCGGAATTTGTCCTCTATCAGAGCCCAATCTGCTAACGCCGAGCCACTCTGACAAGAAACAAAGCGATCATTTGAAAGATCAGGGGCTCTACTTCAAAAATCGAACAACGATGTTTCGGATCGGAACGTAATAATGATGACCATCAAACACAATCTTTACCACCAAATTACCAGTGTTTAATTGTACTTAATGCTTTCATCTGTCATCATAAAAAAAAACAATTTAACAATCTATTAGAAAGTAATTTAACGAACAAACATGCGATCCGACAATCGAAGCTTCGTTATTAAAATTTCGGAGTAGGCCCCCTGAATAGAATGAAGCGATCAGACATATTTCAGGTATTGGGCCACTGCCGCACCCTCACCTACTGTTACAGTGTACTCTAAATTCTTAAAGTATTTTAGAATACCTAAATTAATATTAGTCGTTTCAATAATATGACTGTTGCATTTATGTTTACTGAACTTATGTCAAAAAAAATATAACAAGTGCAATTTATGACAATTAAACCGATATGAACTATAATATTATTCCTACTAATTGTTATGCGAAAAAAATATACCGAACATTTTAAACTTTGTTGTGGCCTGTTTCTAATTTAACCACCAGATCAGTTTTCTATGGAGTTATCTGATCCCCGCAACCCAAAATATTCTAAAGTTAGACCAGTTATCAGGATTTTATGAAGTACTGATGCCCTATATCGACTGTCATAGATCTTTATAACAGCCGAGGCCAACGGCTTAACGTGCTTTCCTAGGCATTAAATTATTGATGAAAAACTTTATATTAGTACGATGGGATTGACATAGTCGCAAATGCGTACTTAAATTCATAAATAAAGATTAAAAAAAAAAAATTACGAAAAGTCAAAGGTGTGTCTTACCTGAGCTATGACTCTCGTGACAATATCCCTCGTCTGCGGTGCTATAGCTAAGAGCCCAGCTGACGCAGCCCCAGCGCCCGGGCCAAACAGAGTGATAGACGATCGGTCACCGTTAAACGGTGTGATATTGTCGTACACCCAGCGGAGAGCCATCGCCTGGTCTAAGATGCCGTAGTTTCCTGGCGAGTTCTCGTCGCCGGTTGAGAGGAAACCTAGAATAAAAATGAATCTTTATCATTCTCCTTTCTAGTAGTACTTAGATTAATTTAGATTATTATCTGACATTTAAATTAAAAATTCTGAAGCATTTTTTTTTAATTTGTATGAATGATAGTTTTTAGTAGTAGATTATATTTGACTATTTAGTTTTAAAAATCCGAGACATTTTTTTTAAAGATTTGTACGATTTGTTCCATACATGTTGTTGAGTCATGTGAACATAAATGTATGGAATAGCTGATTTTTTTTGCGATTTCAGGGTTGGTCCCATACTAAAAGTTGTCCATAATGATGAGTTTAATGATTCCTTTTAAGGATGCTGGTGTTTTACAAATAACCCTGTAGATCTTTATAAAGCTGGGGCTAACGGCTTAACGTGCTTTCCGAGTCATATAATTACGAAAAGTCAAAGGTCTTGGGTTCGAACCTGAGACCTCGGACTTGCCAGTCAACGGTAATATCACTAGGATATTACTGCTTCGTCATATTACAATAGGTAATAAATAACCAATCAACTCACCAAGAGCTCCAAGCCTGTAATTGATGGAGACCACAATAACATTGTAGAAGGCGGCCATCATGTGTGCGGGGAATAAATTGGAGGCGCCAGAGGAGAACTGACCGCCATGGATGTACACCATTACCGGGTACCGTTGAGCTGTGGACCCTGCATCCGTCTGTGGACCAAGATGTTTACTTACAACTTTTTAATCGACGAGAAAAAGGGAGGTTCTCATTTTGACACGTAATTTTTTTAATGTAGGACCTTTGATCAACAATATTACTGGCCGACATACTGATACTTCTAAATTTAAATTCTTTATTGCAAAATAATTCTAATTTTAAATAGTATCCTATCACAAAATCATTAATTTGTGCTGTAATTTCTCTAGCCGTTTTTTGAAGCGGTGATCGGAAATGTAATCTAATCTATTTGCAATTAAAAATAAATAACAACAATAACTTTAACCATTTACTAAATCTAGTTTAAAAACCATTATGTAACGTAGCAATTACGAACTTAATGACAAAAGCCGCGGATACTTAATTTTACTCGTCCTAATCCAATTTCCGACTATCAAAAACTACATTTCAAAAGATTTTCACCCTTATTATCAAAACAGCTTAGTTGATAATACCTTGCAAACAAAACAAAGGTGCTAGCAATTTAGCATTTATTCATCGGATTAGCCATCTTTTCTAAAGATAATCAACGAAAGGATTTTTAGTCTAATTTATTAGACTATAAAGTTCATTTTTGTTCGACGTTATGTTTAGCACTGTTATTAATAGTAGTCTTTATGTCTGAAGAAATAGGGTCGATTTTAGAGCGTAACTTCTATGTTAGTGAGACAAATCGGTCTAATTAAAACCATTTAGTCGGTAGCTTATGAATCATTGTTGAATGACCTCTGATATAAGCGATTCTATGATATTGGAATTATTTATGGGATTGGTTAGACAGTTTATTAGACTGTCTATTCGCGATAATCTCAAAAACTACAGCACCGATTTTCATGCTGTTTTCACCTATGGATTTTCTGGTTTCCAAGGAAGGTTTTAGTATTTAATTATAGTCAAGTTTTTGTATACATTGGCTAAAATATAATTAGGTATATTTGTTGGAGGTGTCGGAAAAAAATAAGCCGGGTTGCGGGAACTGGATTTCATTGTCACAATAAGATTGCTAAAGATAATAAATCCCTTATAGCTTGGGCCCTTTTTATATAATTATTACGAATTCAACTGTAATTAATGTTTTAGTCATGTAGGGTACTATTTATCAATATGTTTAAGGATCATCTTTATATAGGTAACACATTATCATCGCTAGTAGGTATCTACTTACGCAAACCGATAGGGATATATCACAATAGCCATTCACATTAGCAAATGCTAATATAAATTGAATACTTAATCGAACATTAAAGACAATGTGTTCCAAATTGGCAATGCGACCAAATCCATTTCGCCTAAACCAATATAACATTTGATATGTTTGAAATCCGTGATTAAAAATTGAAAGGCCTATCCTATCAATCCAGTTTTACCTTAGGGAATGAATTCGAATGAGTTTGGTTGGACTTTAAATAAATATTGGAACAATCTTTTGTTTTAATCACTGCTAGCTGATTTTTATGGTCCCGTACCCGGACCCTATTATAATTATTTATAAGAAATTTTGAAAAACAACTGATACGGTTGGGTTTCGAACCAAATATCTTCGACGTACCGTGTCGACGCTCTGAACGCGTTCAAATCACTTTCTACGGCTAGGGCGTGTGGCGGACTCTATTACTTTGGCTACACTGTCCGTCTGACTGTCACGAAGCTGTATCTCATGAAACGCGATAGCTAGAATGTTGAAATTTTCACAACAAAATTGATGTAAGTATTTCTGTTGCTGCTATAACCCAAAATACTAAAAACAGAATAAGTAGATATTTAAGTGGGGCTCCCATATAAAAAACGTGATTTATTGCCGTTTTTGCTGTCTGTCTGACACCAAGCTGTATCTCATGAATCGTGATAGCTATTTGATAATGGAGAAAATACAACCTTGCAGAATTACATCATCACAATGCACACCATACACAATATTTCTGTTCATCTATCTATTTAGAACAAATCTCCGCCGGGGATTAAACTCATTATAATGTGCAAACAAAACTAGCAACTAGTCCATAAATAAATTACATAATACTGGCTAGTATTCTATGGGCTCGCCGCTAGGGAGAAAGACAAAGACAATGTTTAGCAATATCATCATTACGCAGCTGGCACGAGACCTCGTTGTCAGTCTACATGTAATTATGATCGTGTTATTGGAAACTGTGGATGACTTGTGTTTAAAATGAACACATTCGATATTACATTAAAAATGTTTTTAAAATAATATAGAGAGTAGGGCGTCCCAAATTCTTACTGTAAAAGCCCTTGGGCGTTTACGTTTTCTTTGCGACTTTAAGAGGTGGGGGGAACTCTCTGGCCAAAACGTAGGTACCTACCAGTATGTGTAGCTCTAGCCTAGTAGTTATCAAAAAATCTCCAACATTATAATTTTTATTAGGAACAAAGCGCGGGGTTTATACGACTCGTTCGTATCGTAAAGACAGGAATAATTTGTGTGGATCGCTTTGCAACGCCCCTGAGGTACTGCCGCGACGCCCCCGCTAGTCAAAATGTGTTAATTTGACATTCTTCTTAATATATTTCGACTAGGGTATTTTTACTAATCGAAAATATTCAGCTCATTTTCGACCATACTGTGGATTGGATCCTTTTTACGTATTTACGTCCATATCCTTCTTCATGAATCACTTTATCTATTGATGAAAATAAAATTATAATAGTAGTGGTATACTTACATTAGGCGAGAATACATTCAAGTAGAGGCAATCTTCGTCCATATCCCTGATACCTTTAGTAGCTCCGGTGAAGCGGACCGGCTGGGGGCACGCTGGACCCCAGTCTACTGCCTGCATCAGCTGCCAGCCTGGGTGCTGACGTGGAGGCTGAGAAATAATGGTAAATTTATTACGTGCGTTAGTGGTGGGACACTTGGTATGGAATAGAAAATAATAATAACCGAACCGAACCTCCTTATCCAGTTTGTGTCACTGCAGTGGCTAATTTCACCTAGAGATATGTTATAGTGCACTTATATTAGTGTCTTTGAACTTAGTCGGAAAATAATTGTGCCCTTCTTGTCCCGGATTTTTCAAATATGAAACTACTTTTCAAAGGTTTTTGTATTATCTCTGTATCTGACATTTAGGTTTTAATGATAATATAATTAGCAATATAATTGATACTATTCTTAACTTTGAGTAAAAGGACACCAGTGGCGAAGGATTTTCTAAGAAGTAAGCTGGAGCCAATTTGGGGAAAAACTAATGGCAGTCAGTAGACATTATTGACTGTGCCATTTTTCAAAGGGAAGCCGCTAGGAATCGAGTTGTACCAAGCTTCCGCCACTGAAGGACACTATTCTTAGCCAAATTTTTCATAGAAAAATCCCATTCTACTACTGTAAATCCTTACCTTGAATCTCCCTTCAAGTACTGGTGGTCTTGCATATGGAATACCCAAGAACACTGACACTTCTCCTTGTATCCTCTCAACTGGTGATAACCACGGCCTGTACCCTGAGTCGGGGTCTGGATTGTCATATAAATATACCTGTTGGATAAATATGTACTTAGTCATTAAGGAAAAGGGAGGGAAATAGATCTACTGTTGTTTAAGCTTGTGTTTGGAAAGAAAAAAGTTATTCTTAAATTATGAGTATTTTAGCTGAACAAGCAAATCGGATAATTTTTTTTTAAATGTTATAGCACATGATAGCATAATTAAATATAATTATTTAATAAGAAAATTTGAAAAAACAACTGATACGGATGGGATTTAAAAAAAAAATCTTATTAAATAATTAAATCAGATACATATGTGTCACGCTAATTGTTTTAACTGTGTGCACTTTAAATAACACACTTATGTATCTGTTCTTGTCACTTGTGAATAACAAACCTTTCGTTACTGTACAGAGTTTTGCATCTTATAGTACTTTCTCTACTCCTACTACTACTCTCGCTACTTTCAACTTCTAGATTATCAAACTTAGACCGTAACAAGTATCGTGAACAGCCCACTAAACTGTACATGAATTTAGTGACCAAACAAAACAGGAAATAATCTTAAATTAAAACTTATCACATATACATTTATTTCTTACCTTAAATCCCTGAACTTGTCCATAGTTAGTAGTGACAAATATATCTCGTTTTAGCTGTCTGGAGTCCCTTCTCTCTCTACCTTGTAGGTCTTCCCTCCAACCACCAAGAACTCCGGGAAATAAAGCATCTGGGTTGTTTGGGTCTCGGTTCTAAAATGAAATGAGTTGGATATTAATTTTGGACGGTTGGTGTAGTATTTTTTTTACTCTTCTGTACTATTTTGTAATCAGTAAATTTCTGGGAATGGATTTCCGTCATGTTAAATAGTGCTTTGCGGCTCTCATCTCGCTCTCGAAATGTCAGGACTTGATAAGTCAATTTTTACATTATGTTAAACAGATGAGAAGGTTTGAGACAACCAACTATAAGTAGATCTATTTGAAATTGATCTAAATTGAAGTTGGCGTAGTGACGAAGCATTAGCCTTCTGCGGCACCTTCTACAGAAAAGTTTCAAATAGCTCCTAGGTTTGCACATAGCCCCATTTTCTTGTATAGGCTTATTTGTGGGTTTTAGAGTGAAGGAAAGTAAGACAATTGTTTTTATTTTATTTTATTTTTGTTAGATTCTTATTGGAATTTTTGTAAGTACCTAATTTATAAATTTTTAGAACCCAATTGTAGACTCCGTATTGTTAACATGTCCAGGGCTAACTAACGAAATCAATAAAAAAATATTTTAATATAGCCACAAACACCTTAATAAAGCTTTATGTGAGCCAGAATTATAGTGGTTGTCACTAGGATAATAAGAATATATGAAATTTCCACTATCTATTCAACTACCACATTGTTTACTAAGTAAATTGATAAATGGTGCATCACAATACAATAAACTTGATGAAAAGATTAAAAGTATAATCAAATTTAAAAGACTACCTTGCTTATGATAACCAAGACAACTGTTGGTCAGAGTGTCGTTTTAGTGATTTTAAATAAATGATGATGATGAATGACAGATTAAGGAATACCTAATTCATTTTAAATAGAGGAAATTACTTACTATGTTATGCTTGATCTGGTCGTCCAAAGGATTTGTAATGGGGTTGTATGGGAACCCTCCAGGCTGGTTTATATTTGGATTGTATGGGTTATATCTAGAAGGATCTGTTCCATATCTCCTGTTATTATACACGTATGTCCTGTAGTCACTGTCACCTGGGCTAGGAAGTCTTGAAGGCTTTAAAACCTGTTCTTGAGAGTTGTAGAATTCATTTTTAAATTGTCCATTATACAGATCCTTATTTGACTGACACTTAACACTTGCATACAGTAACAACGTTAATAAATAGTTTTTAAACATTTTCATAACACATAACAAAGTAAAAACTTAGTAAACTTTATATTTCCGGATGAGTCACCATAGTGTTCTTGTTACGAATCTTCACAGTAAAACTGCAATAAAGTAAGTATTATGAATTAAACTACGTTTAGTAGTTCTTTAATTCGACGTGAGTGTTTGTAAAAAATTATTATCGACTGTAACAAAGGAGTTAAACTGAAAAAAAGTGTTAGAACAACTTTTGTTTATTACACTGGGTTATAAAAGATGTATCACATTTTTATCTATGTAGCCCTAATTTCGAATTAGTACAATGTCACGATGGTACGCGAGGGCTTATCTAATTGTAATCACAAATTATCAGAACAAGAGCGAACGGCAACGCCCAATAAAAAGATCACAGTTTGTTTTCAACTTTTGTTTGAGTGGTCAACTTCAAACTAATTTCGACATGATGGCAGCACTGACATTCTCATTAAGTTACGGATATTTTACGCTGGCGCGTTTGCATGTTGCAACTTAAAATTTGATGTATGAAAAATTACAGGTCCTGCAGTGCTGGTAAAAAATAGTATAACAAAAGGTATTTAAAAAATGAAACAATAACATTAATTCTATCGTTTAAATTATCATATGACAAAATAAAATGGGAGAGAAAAGATGTCATAACGACTGTCGAGAATATCAGTCATAAGGTCGTTGACATTAATTTCGTTTAGAAGTCGAACACAATAAATAAGTGACACAATATTAAAACAATAATCGCAAAGATTTTAAAATACATTATAAATAAAGAAGTCGGTTAAAAACGGAAATGATTGGAAACAATTCAAAAATAAATTTTAAAGTTATTAGGTACTTAAAGCCAACGAATGCTGTCCAAAGAAAAGAGCGGCAAATTTAAAATATCTCCATCTGACACTGAATACCTTCTTTTATTTTAAATCTGTTTGTGAACCTCCAGTGCTTTAGCGAAAGTGATAATGGCGTTCTTATTAATTGAAACTACGGTAAGTATGCGGTAGGATTTTTTTTTACTTCCCCCGGCCTCAAAAAAGGGCTAGGTAACTAGGTAGATATGTATGCAAAGCCAACTCTGATTGGACTATTGACACTAAAAACTATTAAGTCCTCTAATTTTAGAGTAATTGTTTGCAGCGCTGCCATACCTCTGTAGAATTAGCGTTATCGCTCTTATTACTTGAAACTAATATAATTGAACTAACACTAGTTCCAAATAATACTCGAGTCCTGAATTCTCTTTGAACAGAACCATTAAAAGGAAAAAGAGCTAATAGCCAAGAGCCTCAAAAAACACCTAAAGAGGCTAGGTTTTAGGCAGCTGGATTAGGAGCTTGGCGCAGAAGGCAGTACCTACCTATTGCTAGACACGGCGCAAATTGTGAGAGGGTAAGTACCTCTCTCTGGACCCCCAACCACGGGTAGTTTGGACCCCGTTTCCAATGCCGGTTGGCTCCTACTTTTTATATTTTTAAATAATATGTATTTTTCATAGGTATATATTCATATTAAGTAAGTAGGTATATTGATTTGAGTAAATGAAACATTTTGATTTGATTTAATAAAAATTATATTAGATATGAAAAACTAATTTTCGCTCACATTGAAGACGAAGTCTTTGAAATACCTATTTTCACCCAGACTTGCTTATAATATTTCGGTCACGTCCACCTTTGGTAACTCCAAAGCAAGTAAAGCAACCTCCTGTGAAATTTTATCAAAATCGATTACAAATTGAAGGCTTTGGGTTTGTAGATGTTCGTGTTTGATGGATTTTAATGATTAATTCGTCAAATTGGGGATTTTATTATATATATTTATTATTATATTTTTATAGGTCACAGCAAAGCTATTAGGTTGGCAGAGCCGCTAGTTAGGTACCTAAGGATAAAGTTTTTTGTAGAAGTTTGCATGTGCCTGTGAAAAATTGTTTAGTTTTGTATAGGTTCACATATTTATTTATTTTACAGGAAAACCAAAAGCTACAAAAATTACAAAGAGTAGATAGTAGCAGAATTTATCTTAGAAATAGTAAAAGTTTGCATGTGCTTGTAAAAAATTGTTTAGTTTTGTATTAGGTTTCAGTTATTTATTTATTTACATAGAAAATCAACAGCTACAAAAATAAAAAGAGTAGTAGCAGAATTTATCTTAAAAATAGCAAAAGGTATTGTATCATTGTTGTAAGCCTAGCCTAGCCTAGCCTTAGTGGATGTGGCATTTTTTAAAATTTCAATAAAATGAAAAAGAAAATAAATCAAAATCAGAATATTCGAAAATCGAAGTTAAAAAACGCCGTACTTTAACAACAAAAAATTCGCGCTCAATTACCTAAGTGCGCGTGTTTTTCCCGCCAAAGTCAAAGTATTAACATGAAAGCGGGCAAAGGCGAGTGTATTCTGCCTCTGCCCACAGCGAGGGCCGTTCAATCTCTTAATTACTCCCAAGTGATTGGATTATGGATAGACTCGATGGCCAGCCGTGTTTATTTAATAGTCGCGGGATGCTTTAGGGTAATAAGTACTTTATTTTAAGTAAAGAATGTTGTCATAAATGAACCCAGCTAAAAGGTTTTATTACAACAATTTATAAGTCGGATAATTTGTTTAAACAATTTCATTGAGCGGGGTTAAATAGTAAGACCTTTTCTTCTTATTTCTTTCTTTATGTAGTGTATAATTGACGAACAAGGTAAGCAGGTAACAAAAAATCCATCTATAATTGGGTGGGACAAAATATTGACCACAACCAGTGGCACTTACAGTATGGTTATCTATCGAAAGAAGTTAATAGTATACAGAGTATTTCTTTTATTATTTTTTGAGATATAAAAAAAAAATTGCATCAAAATATTTTTATAGTACCTATACACAAAGGCTATAGTATTACTGGTTAACATAATGTAATGTATAAATAAGTTGATGGGATTGAACGACGTCTGTTAGTTAACATAATGTAAGTACCTATATGTAAATAATAATATATTGTATAAATACATAAGCCAATATAAATTAGAGGCTATATTGATCAAAAATAATTAGCATGTTGTTCTTCTATTCGGATCAATCCCGTTGAAATATTAGGTAGGTAACCCTGAACTTTATTTTATGACCTAAGGGGGACCCGATCATTTTTCATGCAGGGTAATATTTATCAGCGGAAAATAAGCAAGTAAATAACAAGATAAACTTCGAAAGAGCTTACTTAAGTAATATAAAACTTGCAAGGGTCCGCTATAATAACATACAGGGATTCGACGAAGGATTCCACGCACTATAATGTGATGCAGAAGACCCATTTGAAAGGGTTCTGGTGGACTTAGTAGATTGTAGGGTTGATTTTAACGTAAAACTTTCGTATTTTTACCCGACTACAAAAAAAAGGAGGGTTATGATTTTAGCAGTCTATGTATGTATGTATGTATGTATGTATGTATGTAAGTTTGTTCATCTGTTCCCTCGTAGCACCTAAACTATTTGTTGTAATTCAATAAATAAGGTGTCTACCGATGCGTCTTAATGGTCTGCGGGTTATAGGATTTATGAAATTTCGTAAAATCAAATAAGGTGGATTTTAAAAATAAATTAGTTACCTCGAAAAAAATAAAGTTAAGGTAAATTTATCGTGTTTGATATCAAATGGAAGGTCTTGATGGGCACATTCAGAATATGTATATATTATCTATATATTCTGGACCACTTCTTAGAATATCAGGCTTCTAACTACCCGTTACGACTATCATAAATATATGTGATTATAACACTGCATACAATGTGAAAACGTGATAACAATAAATATTTACTAATTAAATTAAAGTTTCTACACATCACTGCCTATTAAATTATGATTATATTTTAAAATAATGTTAATTAAATTGAGATTTCTTTTTCGTAACTAGATGGCGTTGGTTTGCGGTTTTGTGGAAGTAAGTAACATAGAGTTAAAAATACCTCCTCAAAAATCCCGGAATCGTAAACATAACAATTAAATCCCGGGATTTTATTAATATGGACTGGATTTTGACCTATAGTTTTTATTAGAATTAATTTTGTATGTCAAATAAAACTCATTAATTTAACAGTTTTAGTACCGAACTACTTAAGTATTACATTATCTGTTACCGCTGTCTAAAAACATAATAAAGACTTTTTATTATAATAATTTAGTTCATATGTATTTAAAACGTTAAATTAATATTTTGGAGAATTTATTACATGTTTTAACATATGTTTGCTTATTAAATATAATAAATTATTTAATAAGAAATTTGAAAAACAACTGATACGGAAGGGATTCGAACCCACGATCTCCGACGTACCGTGTAACCTCACCTAAAACTCTAACCGCTGAGCCACCGTATCCCATCAAAATCAGTCGAAATTTCAAATCTCTTTCTACGCCTAGGGCGTGTGGTAATATCTATCGGTGCCTTCTAAAAACTGCAAAGTTTAGAACACTGAGTCGGATAATTAATGTATTCCGTTCGATATTACCACACGCCTAAGGCGTAGAAAGAGATTTGAAATTTTAACTGATTCTGATGGGATACGGTAGCTTAGCGGTTAGAGCATCGGCACGGTACACCGGAGATCGTGGATTCGAATCCCATCCGTATCAGTTGTTTTTTCAAATTTCTTATTAAATAATTATACGTAAAATTAATTTCTTATTTCCCGGGAATTAATTGTAATGTTTATGATTTCGGGATTTTAGAGCAGGTATTATCAACTCCATGTTACTTACTTCCTCGAACTTTAGGTAAATGTACTCTATCTATGATGATATCCCACAAAAAAGGTTTCATGTGTACTTATACAGCTTGGCAAAAAAGAGTGAGGCGGTGACAGCTGGAACTAAAAATAAAAATCTTAAATAACTACGTTTGTGAGTACTAAAATAACATAAAAATAATTCATTTGATTATAATTAATGACAAAAAACTCGTCATAGAAATATGCAAGCACTTAATAACTTGTAATTTTGAATTGTAGTGTGAAAAGTGCGACAGCGGCGCCCCCAATTTTTCCAGACTCTTTTTTGCCAAGCTGTACTTCTTATTACTTTTCATGTATACTTCTAAGAAATATATGAGGCCATGTTTTAATAGCTCGAAGTCGCGGACGACACCTTTGAAATAAATTTAATTTAAAAAATACATGACATTGACTAAAGGTTTGAACCGAAGTTGACAGTTAAAGAAATCTACCTATTTAAGAACTACCACATTCTAAAAAATTGTGATTAAAATGAATTTTATTGGTTTCTTTACCACTAAAAATCATTGAAAAAAAATATAGTATAAAAACTAAAACCCGACTACTTAAAATCTAAAAACAAGCTTCTTAGATTTGAAATAAAATTCTGTAGTCGGAGGCCTTAATGTATTATAGGTAAATAGGTACTAGATAATCTTCCAAGGATAAATACTTTGTAATTTGGTGGCCTCCGACTACAGAATTTTATTTCAAATCTAAGAAGCTTGTTTTTAGATTTTAAGTAGTCGGGTTTTAGTTTTTATACTATATTTTTTTTTTACCGAATTAAAGAAATCTTGGCTGTGTTCATAGTGTTGATACTGCTCTGAAATATATATTTTTAATCATTTAAGTAATAATTATGTCCTCCCGACCTAATTTCGGTCACAATGGCCTATCTCGACGGATATTAGGCAACTACGCATACGCAGGAGATATACAGTGCACAAGTGCGTGCACAAATACAGGTGCAGGATTCTATTCTTTCACTCTCATAGTCCGATTGGGTCGGCACTTAGAGACGATCGGAGAGAGATCAGGCGCAGAGCCAACGGCTTTACGTGCTTTCTGAGGCACGGAGTAAGTGATAGGTACTTAATTTTTAATAATACGCAATGACTTACGAAAAGTCAGAAGTGCCTTGGGTTCGACCCATACCACTAGGCTATCACGACTCATCAAGTATAAATATAATCTCATTCTTTAAAAACGAGATTAAGCATTGTAAAATAATTTTGTGAGACTTATTAGGTAGGTATGTCTTTCAAAAAAAAATTACGTGGTTTTGGACCTACGACCTTGCAGTCCTACCCTACGACTTGGTAGTCCAACGGCCATACAACTAGGCTGTGACTGCTTAAATAAACAAACTGGATGTAGTAGGTACTTCACCCTTTTTTTTTTTCGTGTGGAAAACCCCTTATGGTTAGTCCACCACCAAAGGGCCAGTGATGGAGTTATGTCCTAAAACCACACTGACGTCTTACTAAGGTTGGAATCAAACATAAGTCTTGTGTAGGCTTGTCCTTCTGTGTCGACATTACTTCTCAGTAATAATTAATCTTAACGAGTTCTTTGTTTGACGTTTATGTCGGATGAACGTCCATTCCTACTTGATCCTTCATTTTAAATTAAAAGTTGTTAAAACCAAGGTTTTCTTTGTCTGGTCCATTGTTAGGGAGCCCTTCGAGATAATTAAGGAATGTTGGAGCGTAACGAAGGCATCAAACGACAGCGTTAATTATAATTATTATCAATATGAAATCTGATTTGTTAAGGCATCGATCATTCATTGTTAACCCTAAAGTTTGATCTTTTTGATTGATCATAAATAATTGTAAATTATTTGTTTCAACTATCTTCAATCTCAAACTTATCGGTCGTTACATTCATGACAGAGTGATCGTGGTCCGTTTTTCACCAGCCGGCACCACTTCTTTCTCTGGCTGCTGTGTTTCTGCTGAACTCGTGTTGCGGGGACTCCAAAATGGCATCAATGTCCAATTGTCCATCCAGCGTATTGGAGGCGCGATTAATTTCTTTATATCATGCCAAAGCAGTACAAATACTGCCAGACATTCTACAATAATCTCCTGACCAAATTTCGGTCATAGCGGCCGATATCGACGGAGATTAACCAACTACGCATTAGATATTATTATAGTGCACAAGTGTGTGCGCAAACACAGGTGCACTCTCTATTCCTTCACTCTCAGTTCGTTTTAGAAACTAATTATCACTTGTTAAAACGGTGTAGGAAAACATCGTGAGGAGACCAGAACACCTGAAAGATTTTTCAACGGTATGTAAAGCCATGTTAGAGGCGTACTAAGTTTAAACTCTGACACCAGGTTGTTCATCGACCATTCGATGAAGAAGCTATATTTAAAGTTTCAAGTCCCTAGCTCAACTCGATAGTTTAAAATCATTAGCGATTTGAAAGAAAGCGAGAAAATAAGTGCGGTAAAAATAATTAATTAGCCACAAAAAAATTCCGTGTACAATTACGTCACCTTTCCTTCTTACTCATCTACACGTAAACTCAAATGCGAAACATATTGAGATAATATTCGCGTCATATACTGTGCGACACGGCTTACTAAAGGCGCTTATAAATATGAAATAGGTGAGTCTCGGTACCAGTCACTAAGAAAGGTAAATAATTTCAAAGAGCAACCTCGCAAGCTCTCGCTCGACGGAAAAATACTAATTTTGCAAATGCATACACAGCAATATCCTCATCTCGGTGAAAATATTCAAAAGGGGCAGAAAATGTTTTCATCAGATATTATTATACATTTGCGCTTGTGTGGCTGGAAGTGTATTGACAGAAAGCTGCTCGTTTATCAATTTGCCTGTCGTCTGTGCAATGGGTAAAGTCGTGTGGGTTTATGAACCGAAGATGAAGATACGAGTGGCCTTCGCGGTGGCGATGGCGCATGCTCGATTCTCGCACTTCACATTTGTGTGATCGACAGATATTAATTTCAGTCTAAGTGTTTGTTCATTGTGAAATTATATATCTGTGCGTTTACGACTTATAATTCCTGTTACATCATTATTAATTTCAGAGCTACGCTCTCTTGTCGTTACAGAGCCAATTCCATGATTTCCTTATACGAAGCAATTTTTTTATTGGCCTTCGACATAACATCGTCTCGGTCTAACTTTTCCTCTGATTATTTAGATTTTTCGATATATTTCGACTGATTTTCCTTAGATTTTTCCTTCTATGATGTTAGTTATGATGC
Organism: Protodeltote pygarga; assembly: GCA_936450705.2. NCBI lineage: Eukaryota > Metazoa > Arthropoda > Insecta > Lepidoptera > Noctuidae > Protodeltote > Protodeltote pygarga. The sequence goes on along the minus strand of OW388249.2, from coordinate 2,251,010 downwards.
ATCATTGTACTAATAACAGGATTAAGAATAATTAATAGAAATATATAGTACAATGATGTTCAATTTATAAGGATTTTAATTTGCTGAATCGACAGAAAATATTCGTAAAAAATTACTACGACTTCACTGTGACTGGGTGGCTAAATAATTAATTTGTGTGAATTGACTTACTGCGAATTTTTGGACGCGTCTCGCTGACGTATAAAATGGAAAAATAAAGCGAAATATATCAACAAGATTTTAGATAGATACCTATTTGCTCGCATTAAGTCTAGTCGCATTTTTCACTCACTCTATTGTGTCGTACACTGGCACATATTAGCGAAGTAGCAACCGGTTGTAACTATTGATAGTCTCAATCCATTTTGATGAAATGAAAACAAATTATATCCCAACTATCTAACTAATCATTTTCAATCCGCCGTTTTGAAGACGAACAGTTACTTTCAAATATTCATATTTATTTAACACTAGCTGCCCGGCACGACTTCTTACTTGTGATTATTCTACCTCTACGCCTATTCTACCCTGTCCTACCCTACTCTACCTCTACCCTACTCTACCTTACTTGGGTACTTTTGTAAATGTTCCACAGGAACTCATAAATAAATAAAAAAACTCTATAGACAAAAGACCGCTTGCTCAGACAAAAAACGGAAACCAAATAGAATTTCCTGTTCTGTAGAAATTCACAAAGTCATAGAAAATTCATCGCTATTGGCTTCAAAGCTTTGTGACACCCACGTATCGGATAAGCCGGTAAATTATCGATGCGCCGGTTGCACCAAAGTCAGCGGTTGGTGCATTAGGAATGTACGCTATCTGGGCCGGCATGCCGCTTGTATTGAGGCATGCCGAGACAGATTGCGATCCAACATTGTATTGGGACTTGGAGCTGCAAACTTCTGGAGGTCTGACTGCCTAAGATTCGTAATTATGTATGATTGGGGTAGATGTTTAAAATTAATAAAACATGGTCTCTTTAGTTTAATTAGTCAATTCCTAGGTCGGAATAGTTGTTACCCTAACTTCCTTCTAATCCTAGTAATATTATAAATGTTTGAAATGAAATGTTGAATGTTTGTGAGGATGGGTGATGGATGTTTGTTATTCTTTCACGCAAAAACTGCTGAACTAATTTTGATTGACCTTTAAAGTACCACGCGGGTGAAAGTTAGTAATAGGTATTATAAATGCGACACTATTTAAAATAACTATAAATTGAGAAATTAATAAAAAAAACCCCCGACAGAATAATCTCAATTTTTTTAGCTAAGAACATTCGAACAAATTACTTACCTTTCAAATATAACAAAACTAAATCAAAATAGATTCATCAGATTGGGAGCTAAGATGCCACAGACAGATACATAGACACGTTAAACTTTAACCCTTCTTTTTGCGTCGGGCGTTAAAAAATTAAATGTAACCCACAAAATGCCGCCTCAAATATTCTTAATCGTTGTCGTAATGAATGTATAATAGTCCCGCATGATCTACGGTCTGTTTGTGCGACTCCTTCAGATATTTGTTTGTTCTGACTCAACTGTTCAAACTAGGTCGATGTGCTGACTGCGGCAATCATCTGATACGCTTTGCTAACGATGGACGATTTGGTATTTCAATCGTCAGTTGTTTTAGTTTTGTGTATGGACCTCCGTGGCTTCGTATTTGTTCCAACGGCTGTATGACTATAACATTGTCGTGTAGACTTTGGAACCAATATCCCAATGTAGAGAGAATTCCTACTATTGTATTTGCACTTCTATGTCATATCTATAAAATATGAGAAGAAAAGTGATAAAGTAAAAGTAATGAAATAAAATATTGGTAGGCCTTCCATCAGATCGACAACATCGTTAGAGTCGCGGGTAACCGATGGGTGCATGCGGTAAGTTGCCGTTCATTATGGCGTTCGATGGGGGAGGTCTTTGGGTAACAGTGGACGCTTTCCAGCTGATGATGATGAATAAAGAAAAATATGAGTAGAAAAGTAATAAAGTAAAAGTTATGACTTTATGAATAAAAAGTATTATATGTACAAGTAATATATAATAAATTAATCACATTTGCGTATAAATACATAGGTATAGGTACAAATAGAACAAAAAACTATTTTCGCTTACTTTATCACACAAGTATAAATATCTAACATACTTGGAATAATACTCTACAAGGGGTAAACTATAATCCCCAGTCTAAGAAGGGTTTAAGCCTACAACTAATTCAGATAGAAACGTACAAGACGCTCGTGAACTGTAGTTAATGTTGCAAAAGTGATGATTTATTACCATCTCGTAGGTACTAGGATATCAGATGAAATGTCACTCAAACTGAATTGTCATTCGAATATTCCTTTGTCTATAATTTTCACTATTGTCACAAATAAATTATACTTACGCACTATAGTATTATTTATACACCTAGAAATAAACTATCTATATAAACGAATTAAAAAGATAAACTTAATCTAAAAGACCGCTACCTGTAGGCAACGTTCCCAAAATGCTGGCTGCGTTGCCTGGCTGGATGGCAATACTAAGCCATTATTACTAAGTATTATTTTGATGTTTTGTACTGAGGGAAATTTGATAATCTATACATATAATAAAATCGTAACGAAGTATGTATGTAATTGATTGGCGCGAAAACTACTGGACAGATTTAGTTGAAATTCGGCAAATATACTTTTTAAATTCTTAGTCAACTTATAGGGTATAAATTATTACGTTTATAATTATGGGGGATGAGCAGTATTGTAGTAAGCAGCGTATATCTAGAATTTGCTGCAGAATTGTTGTTGTTGTTGGGAAAAATATTATTAAATTTCAATTTACAAAATATTATCACGCTATATCCACAAGGAGCTAAACATTACATAACATAACATAATAATATCTTTTAGGAACGATTATTTTGACTACATGTCAACAGACTTCATAGCCTTCCGGTCGGGCGAACGCCTTGGAAGTGTAAGGCTTTGGGTTCGATCCCCAGTTCCGCAAACTTTTTGTGGATTCTTTTGTATTTTTTTTGTCATTGAAATTAATATGTATTTTTGTGGTATTTCATTCTTAATGACTTTTATTACTTACCGGCTGAAACCCGAAGGAAACATGCTTTTTAATAATTTTTCAACTTATAAAAAACGTATATGCAACGAGGTATGCAAGGATCGTAGCAAGTGGAAATCCGTTGTCTCTGCCTACCCCTCTGGGAAACAGGCGTGAGTCTATGTATGTATGTAAAAAACGTCACCACTTTAATTTGAAACATTTATAAAATTTATATTATTTAAAACATAGTGTTCTAGATGGCGTTAGAGTCTATTTAGATCAGCGGAATTCTTTTTTAAATATTTCACTTTGAAACCCGAAGGAAGCAACGCGCATCGTGTGGGATTATACTTTTAAAAATTTCAGCTTATAAAAAAATCCGCTTTAATTTGAAGCATTAAAATTATTATTATTTAAAACATAATGTTTCCTTTTTCTTAACTAGATGGCGTTAGGAGTCGATTTAAATCTGAGGAAAAATAATTTTCTTGGATACTCCTGATGGGACAGGAAAAATATTTATAACCACTGGCATCCTTGCAGGGAGGCAGGGCAAAATTACAATTGCAGTAGCGTCTTCGGCGATCGACTGCCACGTTGTTTTCTGGTGACAAAACAGCGCACACCATGTTTAGGATTCCTATCAATTTACAGAGCAACGAAACACCTGTTTGTGATGTGTCACGGAATAGTGACAAGGCAGGCATTTGCTTAAGAATTGTTCTTTGATCGTATGATGGGATGAGTGTATAATGGCAAACAGAAAAGCAGTTGATGCGGTACACAGAACTCTAAAAGACATCCGTAGGAACCAACACATAATGGGTGGTGTCACAGTTATGTTCAGCGGCAATTTCCACTGAACGCTGCCTGTGGTGACGCGAGGAACTGGGGCTGATGAGGTGAATGGTTCTTTGAAACGATTATTTTTATGATCCTGTAATCATAAGTTGAGCTTGACAATAATTATGGGCGGCTGAGTAGGAATCCACATGCTCAAGAATTTTCCTACTCAAAACGCCCAAAAATAATCAAGCTGCAGCAATCAACGAATGCATTCTTTTATAAATGAAAGGGAATGAAGTGTTTTACACATTTATAAACACTGTTGTCAATCAAGATGACGCCACTCATTATTCTGTAAAATTACTGAATTCCCTCACTGCAAGTGGACTTCCGACGGACGTCATTAAGTTGAAGGTCGGTGTCCCGATTATGCTTCTTCGGAACTTAACGCCTTTGAAATTGTGTAAAGGGACCCAGAAAATGATGGCCTGATGGCTTAATGTAAATTATCTGCAAATCATCAAGGCGCAAATTCTAACGGGTTTCGGTATTGGCGAGACAGTGTTTACACCATGTACCACTAATTCTCCACATTTATCCCTTTCAATTTAAGCGAGTGTAGTTTCCTGTGGGCGTTTGTTTCGCCATGAGAAGTCTGCGAGTGTCGATCTCAGGACCAGCTTCTCCTCACATAGACTGTATGTCGTTTGCTCTCGGGTCACCAGTCCTGACTCTCTGTACATTTTAGCTCCCGAGAGCAAAACTACAAACAAAGTAATCTGTATGTTTTTCTAAATATCCTGGTTCGGATTTGATATTGATACGAAACTTTTGTTCTTTTACATAGGTTTTTCGCTTTATTAGGTCGGAAATTATGCAATAAAATTTGCGAAGCGCACTTATAACTTTTTCTTTTGCCCTATACATTAGTAAGACTTAAATATAAAACTAATCTTTGTTGGAATAATTGCTCTCAAATGTGCAAAACATATACAATACAATAGGTATATTTAAAAAAATCTCTCATTCTCTCCTGTGCAATAATTATTCCCACATGATAGTGGGGTCTGCTTTTCGGGTTTTTCGCTTCCCCTTCGCTCTATCCATTGCATCGTCCTGGATAATGTTTAATGGCAATATATAATGTTTTCAATAATAAATATTTTGGATAATTTAAATGTTTATGCACATGTTTTGCTTAATAAGAAACTCGCAAAAACAACTGACTTGGGCGGACTTGAACTGTCATATCATAACATTACTAATCTGCACTAATAAAAGTTTGTGAAGATGTTTGTTACCTAAACACTTTTGATTTGAATAGAACTCGGTAAACATAAAAACCATATTTCCTGGATTAACAAAAAATATAAATTTTATCCTGGTTCAACATCCACGCGGGCGAAGCTGCGGGCAAAAGCTAGTGAGATTATAAAGTTGTTGGAAACAATCGATTCCGTGTGGTATCAATATCAGATAAAATATCACTCAAACTAATTTTTTTTTGTTTTGTTTGTCTATATAGTAAAATTTGAGAAAACTTTCGTAAAACGTGGTTATAACGTTGTTGGAAGCAATATGTAAGAGTGGGCCTACAGGCACAGGCAGGCACTGGACGGGGTGTGATGCGCGCTAGCAGAACCCGGCTCCGTCCGATACAGTGCGAGGAACACGCAGGGGGTAGATATTTTTATTGGTTGCGAGCCCTACATAGCCGTACGTCCTCGGACTCCGTGTATGCGGAAGAAACATTTTCCCCCCGGCTACAAAAAAAGGCTATTAGCCCTGCAGTAGTACCGTTACAAGCTGGTTTGTTTTATTTAATGTTCAATTTGATTATATTTCAAAGTCATTGGATAGTATATAATTATATTATGAATATGAATGAATGAAAATGAATAAGTTTAGTATGAAATAATAATAATTTACTTCCGATTATACATTTTGACATTTCAATTTACAATATTATTATGTTACATCTGCTTTCCTCTTCGGGGGAAAGCGTAATGTTATGGATATCACAAACCTTGAAACTTGGTTATTATAACAAGCGAGCAGAAGTTAGTTTTGAATATTAAATACGGAACCTCCAAGTTGGTAGCACGAAAACAATGGATACGTGATGTGAGGAAGTTTTGAGTGAAGGGTGAATCGGACACCCTACATGTAGGTCGTAAATCCAAACATCCATACGTAAATCCATAATCCGCACTTATAATACACCAAATTTAGCCTGCGACTTCACTCGCGTTCTTCTTCTTCTTCTTATCGTACGGATCGGTATTTTGTGCGGCCAAGCTATTGTAATCTTGTTTATGATTTTCGTTTTTTTATTTTTGACTAGTGAAGGTATCACGTACTTATGCGGCGTGCAAATCTTTTTCTCTTTATCGTATGGTTGATGAACAACCTGGTGTCAGAGTTTACCACCTGTAGCCTAACATGGCTTTACACACCATTAAAAAATCTCTCAGGTGTGCTGGTTTCATCACGATGTTTTTCCTCACCGTTTTAGCAACTGATAATTAATTTATAATACGCACATAACTTACGAAAAGTCAGAGGTACGGCGCGCCTTGGGATCAAACTCAAGACCTGTGACTTGTCAGTCGACAGTCATACCACAGTCTAGATATCATAGAGAAGACCTCTTTATACCATACCATGTTTATTACTATTTGTTGTCGAATAGTTATGTTGTCACGGCATAGAGCTATTATTGCACTCCAAAAATAACCTCAAATAATATAAAAATTAGTCCAAAATGTACATTGACGGTGTTATCGCTAAAAGCAGTTTCTTCCAGACAACCATTAGCAAAGAAATCGGAAGATAATAACACAACGGGCAATTAAGCGGTGCTCATAAAATCTTATACACAATAGAATTTTCCATATTATGGAAATTTCCCCATAATTATGGAATATCAGGCGTTTACCCTGTTTAATAGGTATCAGGTTCTTTTTAGTGGTAGGTTCTTGTGGTATGACCGTTGGACAGTCAAGTTAAAGGTCGCAGGTATTGGCGAATTGAACCACACATTTGTTTGTTGATTGAACGATTGTATCGCAGATAGTTTCTTGAAGAATTCCATATTTTATTTCAGAAAAAAATATCACTATACAACGTGTTAATAAAATAAACCTCTTAGGTAGTGATGTGCTCATGGATATGAACAACTTTTAATACGGGACCAACTTTGTAACTCGAAAAAAAAACCGTTATTTGCGTTATTTGATATATTATCTACACGTGATATATTTGTACACGTTGTATATAATAATAATTATGTTTCTGGTGTCGTGGTGGCGCATTGATTACGGACCCGCTTTGCAAGCGCGTGGGTGTAGGTTCGAACCTGGCATCTACCAATGTGACTTTTTCAATGTCATATGTACTTTCTTGGTTAATCTAAGACACCACTGACTAACGTTGAAGATAAACATCGTAAGGAAACCTGGACTTAATAGTCTGAAATCGCCAACCCACAGTGAGTTAGCGTGGTGATTAATGCTCAATCCTTCTCTATACGAGAAGAGGCCTTTGCCCTACATTGGTAGTATACATAGTTACAGGCTGATTTATTATATATATAATGTTTCTGCTTTCAGAGTTAAAATAGAACAGAAATATGAAAATCACGAAGTTATTTTATCAGAATAAACCATATACAATTATTGTTGTATAGACAACTCGCGCATTGTATCCGTCATTTGAGTTCCCAAATGTATTCTTTCAAGACCATCTGCAGTAAAACGTGAAGGGATCTTGTTTATTATTAAATGAACCCTTCATTGCGAAGAGGGTAATCTTGGAAGTTAGAGGACCCTCTGTTAATCTGTCATGTTATTGTTTGTACCCTTATAAGGGTTGATTGTCAAACGTGCTTGTATATAGTTATAGTAAAGACTTTAATGGCAGAGTGATAAAGTTTATGGAAATAAAACCCTTTTTCGAGAGGATTTGGAAATTATACCGTGCCGCTGGGACTAACGTTGCTGATCCGGTGTCGTTCACAACGAACTGTACTTCAAACCAGTAGTTCGATGGTCGCATTTTGTAGTTCTTTGTATATTTTATGTTACAAACAAATAAAACAATCCCATACAAACTTGTTGATTAGCTGAACGCTCTTGATCTTTCAACTTTTACAAGGAAGCTGGCGATGCGTAAGAAATGATTTAATTTTGTATCTTATTTCTCAGTATTTCACGGCTTAAGGCACCAAAATTTTTTTTAGATTGAGCTCCTGAAGAGTCCTTCACTATCTAATTTTAATATTAACATACTTATTATAATTATAATAAGTATGTTATATAATAAGTACCTATCTATATATTAATACGTGAAGCGAAAACTGTGGATCTCTTTTTGCGCGCATGGAGGAGTATGAAATTTGGCATAGTAAAAGTTTATATGGAGAAGAAGTGCAAAAAGCTAAAATAAAAAAAAGGTCATATTTTCACCATTGACTGGACCTCTAGCACATAAATAAATATTTATTCTGTGCCACTAGTATTACTAGATTTACATACCTATCTACGTAAGTATTGTATTAATGAAATTTTAGAATTTTATGAATTTGTTTTTCCTTCTTGCACAAGAAAGCAAATTATGCGAAGAGAATCCTAAAGTTTAATTGTTTTGGAGAATAAAAGCAAAGTTTATTTTTTATTTCGGACCCATTAAATCATCTTCTTTTTCTTTCCCTTACAAATCAAGTTTGATCGATACCAACAAAAACGAAAATTTAAGTTGGACGAAGTAAGTCAGTAAGAGACGCTTTATTTTAAGCATTTTCCTGCTTTTTGGATTTGAACAAAGAATGAATACGGATTTAAATACGATTGACGTTAAGTTTCGCATTCGAATCTAAGATAAGTCTATCTATGACAAAGATCTTATAAAACATGGAGATACTTATTTAAGGTCTCTATATCTGTTAGATTTCGACTAACAAGATCGAATCCAAGGCCACTAATTATCACTTACTCCGTGTCTCGGAAAACACGTAAAGCCGCTGGTCCTGCGCCTGATCTCTTTTCCTGATTGCCGTCCCATCGGACTATGTGAGTTAGGGAATAGAGAGTGCACCTATATTTACGCACACACTTGTACATTATAATATCTCTAGCGTAGTTGGCTCTGTTGAGATTGGCCGCTGTGCCCGAAATTTTGTCAGGAAGACATTAGAGAAAATCTACTAGGTAAGATAAAGATATATTTATGTAGCTATGCCACGCCCGCGATGGCCGGTAAAAGATTGGAGTTTGTGTTAATCAGCTGTTTAATTTAGTTTTTCGAGCACATCCTTTTTTTCGCGATTGCGGGCGGTCGGAGGGACGGAGAGTGTCAGGATAAATGCATAATCAACGGATAAAGTGTCCACGTTTTTTACCGGTTTTCTTTTTATTTAAGCTGATTACAATTCAGGTTGAGAAGTGATTAGAATGTTGACGGTTTTCTGGCTTAATTGTTTTTTTGTGTATTGAGTTATTTAACAGTTTTTTATCATAGGCTATTATATACCTACAGGATGTAACAGATTAAACGCAAATCCTCTCGTGCGGTGACTCAGGTCAAACAAACTAAACAACAATAATTGTTTTATGAGTTTCCGAAATTGGAAAAAAAACTTGTGTTTATAAATGACCGCGATCAGCTGATTTTGTAGACACAATATAAAGTAGAAATTACCAAAAGTTTACATCCACTAACTTCACTGCCGGCCAAACTGAATACTAACGGACAAAGGAAAAAATCAAATGTTAAGGCACTCATCCATTAGGGTGTAACAGATGTTTTGTAAATAAATAAACATGACGTCAACATAAACATTTTGATGGTACGAGGCTATGAAACGCAATCGGTTGAATATGACGTCACGTCGATCACACCACACCATATAATGCGGTCTCTACTTAGACACGTTGACGTTCAAAATATATTGATTTTTAATGCATGTTATCTTATGCCATATAATTCCTTGAAGACTAATTTGCAAAAATTACTAACTTACATTACCATTGCGTCTTCTCAGTACGATGTAGAAAGAGAACTTGAAATTTGATAGGTGCAGGTAGCGATACGATTACTCAGTTAGAGCATTGCCACAGTACGGCAGGCGTCGCGTCGTGGGTTCGAACCCCACTTGTATCCTGTCTTTCAATTTCCTCTAGTTTCTCTTACACGCTGACGTTATTTCTTTAAAAAACAATAAAAACGTTGACCGTGTCGTTTACGCTAATGTCGTCACATGGCGTTTAATGGCTTATGTATTATATTATTTGTAGAAACAAATTCTTTTACCTAATACATTATAGATAAATGCATATTTATATTATGAGATTCGCTACATAGACGTCAATATGTTGTCTGTAACAATATTCCAAACGTTATTAAAGTTATACAAGAGTCAAAATGGTACCTACTACAAATGATAGAAACTTGTGCATAAAGCATTATTACTTGTAGTACTACTAAGCATTGCAATATACTTTTTTCAATAAACTTTTCCGACAGCTGATAGCTTCCTAGTGCATTTCACGCCCCGTTACACCGTTTGATGCGACACGTGATACGTTTTACTAAGTATTATTAACTATACGAGCTTCGACTCGCGGCTTCGCCCGCGTGGAATGTTGATAAATTGTAGCCTATGTGTTATCCTGATATATAAGCTATATTTTTGTGAAGTTTCATGAAAATGCGATTAGTAGTTTTTGCGTAAAATAGTAACAAACACCCATACATCCTTACAAACTTACACATTTATAATACTAGCTTCCGCCCGCAGCTTCACTCCTGTGGTATGTTGATAAATTGTAGGCTATGTGTTATTCTGATGTATAAGCTATATTATTGTAAAGTTTCATGAAAATCCGTTCAGTAGTTTTTGTGTGAAAAAGTAACAAACATCAATCCATCCTCATATAATATTTTTCCTCACATATCCTTCAGAATATTTATTTTATAACAATCTAATGCACATTAACCTTTACAAGTTACATTAACTCTTGCGGGTTCTTTCTTACATTTGGTATTCAACTCAAAAGACCGCCGGACAAAAATCTTTACAAAAAACTTCCGAAAGAAGGGATTAAAATAAAAATAGAAAAACTGTTCGGATACACGACTGTTTTACAGAACAATAGACGAAATGAAGTTGACGAATAAATTGGTGTATTGTGTAGAGAGTATGCCGTTATGTCTCAAAATTGAAGGTTTGTTAGAATTATAAATATTCAGTTCACGGAGTTTTGTGATTGTAGAAACTTTGGATGTATGTGATTGCTTTATTAATTTAGAGAGAAATTATTGTAATTTCTTCATTAATTCAATTAAAGGTACAAAAGTTCAAAAATTATGTTAACAGCTAATAATATATAATGGTAGGTACTTAATGTACAAGGTGAATAAAAACTGACCAAGAGCGAGTCGGACCCGCACACGGAGGATTTCGTACAAAAACTCTGAGAATATCGAATTGAAATTAAAACCATTTAGCTACTCTATCTACAGTCTCTTAAAGCTGTTAAAAAAATCAAACTTCTAATTTAACGTAAAAAAATGTTGCGTTTATGCCGCAAAAAATGTAGATTTTGACACTCTCAAGGAAACCAAAATTTATGATCTATGGATGTTCTTCCGAATTAAAGGTAAATTATTATTATTAACATTGATATCAAATTTATTTAAACCGAGACACAAGAGACAGGACCAAATACATTCATTTCTCCTGTCCATGCACTTTTGCAGCCTACTGTACATGTGTAATGCCAACGTTAATTTAGCTGATAGTCCGAACGCTTATACCTATGTTACGTGATGATGGAATCGGCCCAAGTGTCGAATAATTGAAGCGGAAGCCGACGACAGCCATTGCAACTCCATTAGGGAATAACATGGATGTCCTGTTATGTGAAGTGGCTTGGTAACCATTGAAATATTAGGTGAAATAATACTACTTAAAATAAATCTCGTTGGTCTAGTGGTAGCAAGCGCGACTGCTGAGCACGAGGTCCTGGGTTCGATCACCGGGTCGGGCAAAGTGTTATTGGGTTTTTCCAGGAAATTCTCAGTAGCAGCACGTAGTCGGAATTGTGCCCGGTTAATGGCAATAGAGCAATTCCCTTATTACATGGGACTTATAAAATAGTTGGCGAAACGTGAGTGTCTGCCTACCCCCTCTGGGGAATACAAGCGTGAGTCTATAAATAATAAAAAAAAATCTTTAAAATTATACTCAAGAAAAACGTGGATATCTTTTGTTAAACCATTGATAAATTGAACAAAAGTGTACATGATGCTTGTAAGTTGAGACGTCACCGTAGCTACTGCTACGCAGTTGTAGCTCGTAGCAAATGAACCGCTACGTGCTACATGCGTGCCGCTACGTGAAAAATGGACTACGCTTTCTCATTCAAAAGTACACACAGTCACTTAGAGCGCCTTTTTGCGCTAGTGTTCTATCTCGCTTGCACATTAAGTTGATTGGTGATATAAAATCAATGAATATATAATTACAAAAAATTGAAACAAACCAATTTAACTAGAACGACATTACAAAGTTTCAGAAAAAATTCCAGATTAATTAAAACAAGTTATCAAACTTAAAAATGGCATAAAATAAATATAATAAAATTCTTACGTGGGCTGGTTTTCTTACGATGTTTTCCTTCACCGTTTAAGCAAGTGATAATTAATTTCTTATACGCACATAAATCCGAAAAGTCAGAGGTGCGTTAGGTTTCGAACCCTACCTATGTCCAACGGTCATACCACTTAGGCTATTACTGCTCAAAATCCCGTTACAGTATCTCGAATTTGATCGAGCCCATATTTTTTATCTCTTCCATACTTTGTAATTCGATGATCGTCACTTCCGTCCCGTCCGCGCCAATTAACCAGGACGACGAGTCGATAAAATAACCAAATTATATCGACGTTCGACAGCATTACAACTTGGTACTTTTGGTAAAATCGTGTAACACTATATTATGGTTGTTGCAAAACTACTTTTTTATAAGTGATCTAAAAGCGTATGCCATTATTCCAATTATGCGAAAGGGGAAAATATAGGTCATTACTTAACATTACATAAGGTCTAATATTAATAATGCAAATACATAAACAATTTTATAAAGTATTTATGCATTCACTATGCAAACACAAGTTCGAATTTATACCGAAAAAGAGCTTAATTTTTCAGAGAATGCTCGTAATTTTAACAATGCTAATATGATGGTATAATTCACGTGTCTCTTTAAAAAAAAAAATAGAATCACGCCTGTATTTCCCAGAGGGAGTAGGCGGAGGTGTATGCAGTACACCTACGTTTTGCCGGCTATGTTGTCCAGTTGTCCCATCTAATAGGGCCGAGCTTATTGCCATTAACCGGGCACAATTCCAGACTCCGTGCTGCTACAACCAAAAACTTAAAACCCAATAACACTTTGCCCGACCCGAGGATCGAACCCAGGACCTCGTGCTTAGCAGTCGCGCTTGCTACCACTAGACCAACGAAGCAGTCATGTGTTTTTTGTGTAAATAAACTTCGTTTTTGTTTGAGTTGGTTACTCGCGCATTCCGTGGTACGCGTACTGCTTGCTACATATATCTATTGAAATCTTTAGGAGAGTTTGGGTGCGAGACAAGTGCGGCGCCCCGACGACCCTCCAGCGCAGCAAGGAGCGTCCAAGTGCACCTCCGCTCTCCCTTCAGCGAAGAGCGAGGATTCCATAGTACTTTTACCACAGAGAGGAAGCGGTCGCTTGCCGCGGCTTGCGCGCGCCTTCAATACGGTTCCATCCGCGCGAACATCCTCGATTAGGTCTGGATGGTAATCTAATATTTTACCCATCATAGTGACTGAGTCTGATGTAAATTTTTATACATCCGACTTTATATAGCTTCAAGATTGAATATTTAAGTTCCTCAAGAAATATAGTTTTTTATAGTTTCCTTTAAGACTGCGAATGGTATCCATACATTGTTGCTTATCTATTAACCCGGTATAAGATGCTTTACCCAATTTCCTGTACAGGCACTGATACCCTACAAATTTTCTTGCATCAGCGTATATTACACCCTTGCCAATACCTAAAAAGCAATTTCTATTCAAAACCATGTTTTCGCTTTACGAACTAGCGCGATAAAAGCGCTTTGCTCGCTGCAGCGATAGCATCGCTGTAAGTGTTTAGCAAGGCTTATTTATAGCGGAACGCGAGCTTACAGCAATTTATAGTGTCAGATAAGTTGTAGTGCAATTTTTGTGTGTTACTGGGTTAAATATGGTTAAACTGTTTTCGAGTGATAAGAATGTTTTGTGTGTAAATATTTAATAAAAGCTTATGCTTGTATGTCTTTTGACTCACAAGTTTGTTGGCAGGAAACTTAATTTATTTGCACATTGCTTCTTTAAATAAACATCTATCATTATAATATGTGAGCACCACGAAGCAAATACTAAGGTGAGCACTGAGCACTACAAGTAAAAAAAAACATTAGCAATAATAATTGTATGAAAGTATGTAAGTAATATACTGTATAGGTACTGCTCTACTCTTTACATTTAAAAAAAAAATCTCTGATCAAAAAATACTCAATGTTACTATTGAACTACAAATCTGATCCAAATCTCAATTATACGAACTTATTGGAAAGGGCAAAAGCACGACAATGCTTCTTCATAAGATTAGGTTCAAAGAACTTTATTTCTCACTAGATTTTCCCGCGTGGCTTCGCTCACGTAGACTATAGAATATTTTGAATAGAATTTATTTATTTCAATCGAATTAATATAATCTAGGTAGTACTGCCCATGAGAACAACTTGTACTGCTTTGAGTTGATGCCACTACTTTTAGTGTCATTGTATAAGTAGAATTAGGTACAGGGCGAATGACAGTCAATTATAATGTCGGTATAGCAATCATAAATAGTCGCCTATAATAATAATCTAATTCTAAAAGATTTCCAAGGAATTTTCAAATAAAAATCAAGGTACTTATAAGGTAAGTTTTTCTTTCAAATATAAAAGAACAAATAAAATTGAAATATCGAATTCTAATCCGATTTATATTTGACATTCCAATTTTAAACGGTAATACATTGCACCAAGCCAGTTTAAATCAAAAGCACTAAGGAGTATTGATATCAACTTCGATGCAAATCACCCCCAAAATAACTTTCTACCCTTTTTTAACCCCGTTAGGCGATGAGTTTAAAAAAAATATGAAACACGTGTTCCATCAATTTTGTAAAAGAATGTTTATGCAAAATTTGAAGTAGATTGGACCAAGGAATCACGTTGTCCCATACAAACTTTGCCCCCGTTTTTCACCCCCTTAGAAGTATAATTTCGAAAAATCCTTTCTTATCGGATCCCTTCGTCATACAAAGAACACACCCTCCAAGTTTCAGGTCTCTACGATCAGCGGTTTAGGCTCTGCGTTGATCCGTCAGTCAGTCAGTCAGTCATTCAGGACAAAGCATTTTATATGTATAGATAAGAACATTGAAGAGTTTACTTAAAATGAGATACAACGTAATTTCTTAATTCTAAATTGATCATCTGCCGACGTCTTCATTTGTTATCTTACAGCGCATTGTTTCTCAGACACGTAAAGAATTGCAACTTTTGTATTGTAAAAAAAACATTGAGTCGGGTACGCTATTCAAGAGCAAAGCCTTCATCAAGAAACGGTGTTGAGAAAAAAAAAAAAGTGTAACTGGTTTCAAATAAATAACTTCATAAATTGCGATGTTATCAGAATTCTGTGTAAAGCCTTATTGCTGTGTTAGCAATATTTTTGATACGAGCATAATTGGGGAGAATATTTATTTAACAGTATTTTTTCGGAGTGGAGCATTCAGAAAAAGAATTGTGGGTAAAAATGGTGTACCTCTATTTTTTTGGCCGCGTCCGTCGTAAGCAGCTAACGTGCTCACTGGAACGCTTGGCTGATCGCAACTTTTACCCTATCGTACGTTTTACGATAGTCAAAAAACGATAGTGTAAAAATCTTTGTAAGTATCTGTGCAAAAATGAACTCGCTCGAGGATATTCCTTTTCATACTTTCTATAGATATGACGATATCTTCATAGTAAGTAGGTATACCAGTACCTACGCAAGCAAGGATGGGGTGTCAGATTCAGACAATCCTAGGTCCCACAAATCTTACAACCTATTTACATATATTATTTATGTGAAGTTTGGATTTGTGTTTGGATAATTGTCTTCTAATCACGACAAAACGGCTGAATGACTTTCGTTTGACTTTTGTTGAAACTTCACTCATATAAAAATTAAAATAAAGACAAATTTTTATTCCGTAAAAACTCGAATGAAGTCGCCGCAGAAGTTGTATTATAAATTCAATAACAAATGAACGGTAAGCAATCAAACTTACGTCATCACATTTGAAACTCCAAATTCAAATTATAAATTCCAATATCAGGGCTGTCGCGAAAGGGCGGCGCGAAAATAAACAGGGTTGTCCAAACACAGGTTCAATCGTTGTGTTTAAGCTGTGCGGCACTTATTGATTTCACTACTCTGTACCAGGCTTTATCTGTGGCTTGCGATCGGATAGTTTACAGTTAGGGTTCCTTGGGGTTTGTTATTTTCAGTTAAATTCCTTTTTTTGTCCTCGAAGTTAAATCATATAGAATCTGTTTGCTAATCGTAGTTAGCTCTTAACTTTTTAATTAAAAACAGGCCAAGTGCGAGTTGGACTTATTCCAAGTAACACACGAGTTATCCGTTGTATTACACTTTTGCATTATTTATTATATTAGTACTTATGGAAGTTAGATTATCACTCTATGCTTCGGAGAGCACGTAAAGCCATCGCTCATGCTATAATACTGTATTTCCTGCGTTTAGTAGGTTAGTTTTCGTATAGATTAGCTATCGTGACCTAAATACCTGTTACCTTACATGAAAAAAAACCTTACCGAACAGAATCTGTTCTATTTTTAATTTACCAAATAGGTAGAGTTTATCTGAAAAAAAAATTGACAAAATTTCTAATCTAATCTAAGTTTTTTGATATTTATCTTTAAAGATTAAGGTACGGGATCCATTACCACTTGACGGGCTGGCTTGCCCAGTGTCGTTCAGCCCGACCTCATTCCCCGGCAGGTAATAAATGTTTGCTGCTGTCCGTCTGTTTGTAAGTCATCAGTTCTTGTTTGTATCGCTTCGAATAGTTGAGTTGTGTAAAACATGCAATTTTGCACTTTACGTTTATGGTTGATTCGGATTTTATTTAATAGGTATTTTGTTATTTGAACTGTTGATTGGCGGATCAGTTACTTTGTTAGGTTAGATATTAACGATGTTTGAATATTGAAGTTGAGTTTTTTTTAAACAGGATTGATATTTAATTTATTTTGGGTTGCCAGGCTTAATTTGGTTGCATTTATTTTTTAAAGCGCTTTTGAGATTACAGCTGTATGATTTGTCTAAATTTATTTAGTTAATTATTTAGCTGAGTTCTTCTTTTTTTTAACATGTAAAAATACACACGCATTTTAGTTAGTTAGCAGTTATGGTATAAGTTTATTAAACATAGACTCATGTCTGCATTCCCCAGAGGGGGTAGGCAGTAAATCCACGCGCGTATGCGGTAAATCCACGTTTCGCTGTCTATGTTATTAGTCACATGTGATATGGTATAAGTTTATAAACATTCTTATAAAGTATTTATGTCAAACCTAAGGTTTGAAATTTTTTTAGAAATAGAAGAAACGATTACTAGCAAAATTTGAACCCGCTGCCCACTGGATAAAGTCCCCAGTCGGTCTGCCACTAAGCTATTCATAACCCCGACCATGTTATCGAAATCTGTTCTACATTCTACCATTTCAAATGAAATCTTTTGTTCATAAACTATTAAATCCTTAGAAAAACGTTTCGAATCTTTTTCCAACCGGAACTCCTCCGCCGCCATAAACCTATCAGCTCTATATTAAACCGATTCTTTTGTGATATTAAACTCTATAACTCAGCGCTCTATGCTTCGGGCATAGACTATCTATCTCTGTAATTGCTTCATGAAAGCTTCCGAAGGCAATGTAATGGTCACCACATCGTCAACAATATTGGAGTACTTATACACTTGGAGTGTGTATGCATGTAAATTATGAATAGTTCAATTAGTTTTGCCGTCAATGCCAATCTCAAAAGTGATTAGCTATCATGTAGGAGAAAAGTTCACCAGTGTGTCTGAGTGTGCGCGCAAACATAGGTGCACTCTCTATGCCCTTATTCACATAGTCCGATAGGACGGCAATCCGATACGACCAGAGAGAGATTAGGCGCTGTACCGACGCGGAGACGGCTTTACGAGATTTTTGAGGCATGAAGTAAATATAATTTATAATACGCATACATACTCGTACGTACCTGCAACTTACGAAAAGCAGAGAGTGTGAGTTTCGAAGCTAAGAGCGCTAACTTGCAGTTACCAATCAATTCACTAATCTATAAAAAATAAATAAAAAGTTCATACGCAGTTTACAGTCTTGGTAATTTTGAGATTCTGTGACAGCAAGGCCGCGCTTGAGTTCACTCTTAAAAATGGATTCCAGTTGAGTTCGGAACTAGGCGATCCACTCAAAATTACCCCTCAAATTATCGTCGATATCTTATAATGCTTTAACTGCTAGGAAAGATTCCGAGAGAAATAAAATAAAAGAAAATTATTTGAATTCGTAAAATCAGGTTAACTCAGCATTTAATCTAACAACTATTACTAGAGCAAAAAGTTAGACAAAATTCAAAAGGATCTTTTAAAATATATAACTCACGGATTCTTGGTAATAATAGGGATAGATAGAGGCACGACCTTGCCCCGGGCTCGACCCAATGTTGAGTTATAGTCTATAATATAGGAAAATAAGAGAATCATCATTATAAAGGGGTTTAATACGCTTTGTCAGCTATGAAGGTCAAGGACGAAGGTTTAATAGCCTTTTTTGACGCCTGATTTAAAAAAAAAATTAAAAAACCTGACTTCAAAGACATACAAGCTACTGAAAAGAGACAATCCTCTGTGAGGTAGAGCCACGCCTTCTAGACTCTGCAGCTCCGTTAAATGCTTCGCTATCTGTATAGGATTTCCCAATGGGAAAAATTTAATAGCATTGCCCGACACGGGGACCTAGGAATGAAGCAGTTAGACACAGCTGCAAAAGTGCATGAACAGGAGGACAGAATGTATCTATTCCTGTCTCTTGTGTCTTGGTTTAAATACATAATGAAACCAATGTTAAGCGATAGAGATAAGCAGATTGTATAGCAAATCAATGATTTCATATATCCCGGGCTCTCTTAAAAGGCTCCGGAACCTCTCCAGCGATAAAAATATTCTAACTAACTTTTCTTGAAATAATAAGCGAGGGGTTAAACGGAGTCAATCTTCGTTTAAAAAGGTAATAAACAGTGTTTTTGTGCGTAATGAACAAAATAAAAACGTCATCTAAACGTTATGAATTCACAACGCGCTCCTTGAGAAGCGTGATGCTTATTTCTTTACCTTGGAATATACGGGTCGGTATTTTGTGCGGCCAAGCTATTGTGGATACATAAGTACACCTTAAATATACAGGGTTATTTGTAAAACACCAGTATCCTTAAAAGGGGTCATTAAACTCATCACTGTGAATAACTTTTACTATGGGACCAACCCTGAAATCGCAAAAAAAATTCAGCTGTTCCATACATTTTTTACATAAACATAAATGGAACAGTTGATTTTTTTTTGCAATTTCAGGGTTGGTCCCATCGTAAAAGTTGTTTATAATGATGAGTTTAATGACCCCTTTTAAGGATGCTGGCATTTTATTGTTGTTTTCCTCGGGAACAGTACTTTTTTCGGGATGAAAGATAACCTATGTCCGTTTCTGTACACGGTGTACACCTGACAACGTATATGCAAAAAATCAAGATAATCGGTTCGGTGATTTAGGCATGAATATAACAAAGAAACTAATTTACGTTCGCATTTATAATAATAGTTAGCTTTAGGATTTAATATGCTGTTAAAATATTAGCGGAATTAATTTTAAATAAATTAGTGTATTAACGTATCTGGTGTCTTCACTGTGAAAGTCAACATAACTAACATGTGTTAATGATCTAGTTAATTACTCCTCAAAGTACAGTAATGGAAGGGTTTGGCTATAGCCATGCGTTTAATGACTAATGTAGCTATTACTCAGTATCACGACATCCTTTGATGTCTATATATTATTCGCGTGCAATGGTTTATAGTTTAATTTAGCTGTGAATAGCTGATAGAAACGCAATGTTTGATTAGAATAAACTAGTTTCACCCGCGGATTCGCGTGGTTTGTTCATAACTATATTCATTGATTTTATATCTTCAATCAACTTCAATGTACGAGCGAGATAGCAAATTTTCGCGAAGAGGCGCCATAAACACTTGTCCGATTGACATTTGAAAGTTTTATGTTTAAATTTTAATGTAACTTCACAGTAATAATATAACTTATCCATCAGATCAACTCGTAGTAGATTATACGAAGATTATACTACAGAAACGTCTTAGTCCGCCCGTCTGTCGTAGTCCAGCGTTTTAAAACGCTATATATTCCCGTGTGTATCCACTCGTATTTTATTTCTCCTGCTGAGCAACGAGCAACGTTTTACATCTGTCAAAACTTGAGACTCGTTCACCATCTGTACGCAAGTTGGCGCCAGAATTTACGCGCAGCCCGTCTGATTCATGTCGAGTACATTGTAAAGTAGGCAAATGAAAGATGTAAGTACCTAAACATTTTTGGAGTTTGTTTTGCTGAGGAATCAATACTGACTGCGGTGGCTGATGGGTCCGGTCGGGTTTTAGAGAATATGTTTCAGTTCCGCAATGATTGATTACGTCGTCCATTTTTTTTGTACCTGAAATGGCTTTGGTTTACTCCTTGCAGCCAAATCGTTACATTTACAATAATTATTAAAATAAAATTATAATTGAAAAAATAATTATTTATTATATGTTGAATATGTAGTTTTTTACAACAATAACTTGTTAAGTTATGAAATATTTTTTTAAGACTATTTTTATGACTTATCGCTCTTTGCCTTGCCTTATTGATTTTTTCACAGCTTCAAGGGATTATACATTTGAAAATATGGTTTTGATTTCAAATCGATACCTCCACGCGTTCCCGAGATAAACGATCTTGACAGACAGACAGACGGAGAGGCAGGCAACAATGTGATCCTAAAAAAACATTTACCTTTTTAACTTCAAAACTTCACGCAATCCTTTATTCAGGCTTACTAAGTAGTACATAGTAAATTAACCACCTTCTCTTCGTGTTTATATCGTATGGATTTACGTTTAAAACATTGCCCTCATTTAGCTTCGCCGAAGTCAAGCAAAAACTCAGTCGACTTGGAAGATTTATGACTTAGAACCTATCTGTACATGTGGGTTATACGTATGTAGAATAGTATGGCAAAAAGGAGTCTGTCAAAATTGAGGGCGCCACTAGCGCACTTCTCATATAATAAAATAATAAATAATAATGTCCTCCTGACCGGATTTCGGTCACAGCGGCCAATCTTATGCGGGAGATATTATAGTGCACAAGTGTGTGCGTAACCACAGGTGCACTCTCTATTCCCTCACTCTCATAGTCACTTCTCATATAGGTACAATTCAAAATTACGAGTTATTTGGTACTAACAAATTTCTATGACGATTTTTTTGATCATCAAATATGATTAAATAAATAACTTTTAAGTTATTTTTGTACCTAAGTACAAACTTAATTTTTTAATTTCTTTTATTTTAAACAAATATTATTGTAAAAATCAGTGCTAACCAAATTAAGTTTAAGCTTAAAACTGCTTTTGGTAAACCTCAGTTGTATATTTTTTAATGCATTTCCGATTTAAAGATGTGCTAAGATTGTTTTAAGACAAGTATGAAAAAATCGGGTGTTTACCGTACTCATTTTGTAGATCAGTACTTATATGTTTTCTTTCTTTCTTTGCTTGTTGGTGTGTGTGTATGAGAGTAAATGAATTTAGTCTGGTTACGACAGGACACGTGCCGTGCCGGCGACGATTTTGGTAAGTCTATAATAATAAAATGAAATTGATTTTAACTTTTGCGTGTATAGAATACCTATCAGTTAATAACGTAATAAGGTTGATAGTTGGAAACTAATTTGTCATGGAACGATTTTTTTTATTAACTAAAACGATTATTGTTACCGACCTTCAAAAACGAGGATTTTCTCATTTTTTATGGTTGGAACGATAAAATTAATTATTTCAATTTTCTCTAATTTATCGACATATTTTTAGTCCTCAAGCGAAACCCGTTTTTCCGCCTAGAGGTTCATGGAGGAACACCGTGTGGTTTTTAGTTCGTGCGAGTCGGACATAACCCCATCGCCATCCTTTAGCGGTGGGGTACTCATAAAGAGTTTTCCACAAGCCAAAAAAAAAAAGGCGTATTAGTATAACCGGGCGCAATATGATATATGTAAGCAGTGTGCATGGACGTTCATGTTTACGGTAGTCTGCCGTTGTTGTCAATCGCGCTCTCCCCCGTCTCCCCCCTCTCATACCTCAGGCGGTGACTAGCAATTGCACGCAGACTATAGTAAGAATTTAATAACAAAATATAAATGCACTCGAAAACATAGATACAATAAATTATTAAAGGAAAAACCATTTCTATCAAGTGCTGCTGTCTGATCAAACAGTCTCGTTCAAATAAGATGGGTGCCTACGGAATTATTGAACACTACAGAGTTCATTTCAATTAGTAACAAGCTGTGTTAAGGCGAATGATATCATAAATTTAATAGGTATGGTTATAATTTTTTTTTTTTTATTCACAATCTTTTTTTTCGTATGGTTGATGATCATCTAGTGTCAGAGTTTATACCGAGGCCTCTGAGGATTTACACACCGTAGAAAATTCTATCAGGTGTGATGGTTTCCTCACGATGTTTTCCTACGCTGTTTTTAGCTAGCACTTGAATCTGAAAAGTCAGGGGTGCGTGCCTGATCGAACCTATGATCTTTGGACTTGGCAGTCCAACGGTCATACCTTGAGGCTATCACTACTTACAACAGAGTAGATACCTACAATTCTAAATATATAGCCTTATTATTCACAATCTTTATTTGGTTTGCTTCTAATTTAACTGGGTGCAGCTAAATATCATTTTCTACGGAGCAACTGGGATACGATATTCTAAAGTTAGATCAGTTGTCAGAATCTTATGAGGGTACTGATTCCCTATATCGGGGATAACGGCTTAACGGGCTTTTTGTCAGGCTCGAAGCAGGTGATAATTTATTTACACACAGTTCTAAATAAAAAATAAATAAAAACTAATTATAATTGCCTCAATATTCACCTTAACAATATGGCGCGCCATTGGTTCTAAATTCAAATATTGGCTCGAGCAGCCGAGTACTAGCGGAGTTTCACGATGCCGTACCTGCAGTATTGGAACGGCTTTTACGGAATTTGCTTTCGAAAATCTTGATTTGACTAGTTGAAATTAAATTTTCATACTAATTAATATTCTAAATGGAACTATAGTGTCTCGTAAGAGACGCAGCGTAATTTAATTGTATTTTTTTTAAGGAAATGAGATTTTTGCAGCGATCACAGCGGCCAATCTCGAGGGAGATTACCAATCTACGTAGGTGACAATATAGGTATAGTGCACAAATGTGTGCGTAAATACAGGTCTCTATTCTTACTGTTATAATCCGATGGAATGGTAATCTGACACGACCAAATAAAATGTCTTTGACTTTTATCTTTGACTGAAGAGGGACAGGCGCAGACGCAACGGCTTTACGTACTTTCCCAGGCACGAAGCTAGTAGTAATATAATTAATTTAACGACTTATCCTCTGCCTTGCCAGTCAACGGGCTATAACCATTTTATGGCAAATAAATGATTGATTGGCTGTTTTATATATTTGTCGTACCTTAATTACCTCCTAATTGGGATTGGGTTTGCAGTCCTAAAGTAGGTAAGTAAGCCCCCGGTACGCTTCATACACGTGCATCTATCAGAACAAAGAGTTTCTAATGCCTCCAAGAAAATTATGAAAAACTAAAACAAAATATAAGCTGTGTGTACATTATTGCTCCTGGGAAATCACTGTTCACCGCACAATATCTGCGCGGAGGTAGTTAGCGTTGTCATGGCAACCAAGTTTCTAGGACGGGCTAGAAAACTTTGACCTGAGTGAGATAGCTTTGAAATGTTATATTATTATTGATTCGTTATACTGGCATAATTACATACCCACGCGTATCGCCATCTTATTTTTTAATTTGTACCAGCTTTTCTCTATGATTAAAATGACAAGCAGATAAAATAGTGACAGCTTAGTAGTATAACCGTAACGTTGTTGATTTGCACGTCAGAAGTCTCAAGTTCGAACCCAAGGCATGTCTCGTGACTTTTCGGAAGTTATATGCGTATTATTAGTCACATGCTTTGTGCCTCGGAAAGCATGTTAAGACGTTGGCCTCGGCTGTCATGAATATCTTTGACAGTCGATATTAGGAGTCAGAAATTGCAATCCTTTTCTGGGCGAGATCCTTTTCTGTATGAGAAGAGACCTATGTCCTGGAGTGGGATAGTTACAGGCTGGTTTTATTATTATTTATTTATTTCGTACCCTGCAATTGTGTGCACAAACACAGGTGTACCTTATGTTCTCTTACACGCATAGTTGGATGGGACGGCAGTCGGCAATGCGACCCGACAGGAGAAAGATAAGTTGCAGAACCGGCTTTTTGACTTCTTCGAGGAACGAAGCTAGTGATGTATTTACAATTTGCACATAACATTCCTAATGGTTTAAATTAACCTCTGACTTGTCAGCTAACTGTCTAACTAAGCCGTATAGAATATAATGCGGAATCCGTACTCAACAAAAATATATGTATAAGCCAAAAAGCCGATTTCACCACTGACACTAAATGCGATCAATCAAGTTAAACTCGGTTCAAGCATTTATCTTAGTTCAGAACTGCAATTTGCGTAAGGCTGAACTTAGTTTTATTAAACTCGGTTTTTAAAGTGAATGGTAAAATTGGGCCTAAATTTACCGATACGAACAAAAAAATGTAGCTAACATTCCCAATCAGTTAGCTTCCATTTAGCAGATTAAAATAGAAATAAGGATAGTATTTTCAATGAACACGGCAGAAATCAGTTAACTGAATACTGAATGACGGAATGATTAATGTATGCGACTGCATACAGTGACAGATTGAATTAAAGTCAGACGGATTATTGACGATCTGTGATTACCCAAGGCTTCATACTCAGTGACAGCGGGCGGCGGGATGACGGCGGTAGTCCTCACGTGCGTACCTCAGGGATAATCTAGCAAGTAGGGATTACCCTTAATTTTTTTAATTCTTTATTAATTATAGAGGGATTTAAAAAAAAAAAATGCCACCCTCATCGTGACACTCCCAAATACTCACCCTTACAAAAACAAAATAATAAAAACAACTAAACTACCTTACTACTAATTCCTAAACTAACTATACTATATAATTTTTTTGCATCGTCGGAATCAGGAGAGGCCAGGATACTGTTCACCATACCGACTTGACAGTTCCATCGGAACCCTTAATTGTCATCTAAGTTTGTTCAGGATATTGTCCCTGCAACTACTCTAACTCTACTTATGGGTATTTATATTTAATACTAGCTGATGCCCTCAGCTTCACCCGCGTGGATATCGGTAAGCGCGACCAAAAGTAATCATGAAATTTTGATCCCTTTCCCGCAACCCAGCTTATTTTTTTCTAACACCTCCAACAGATGTCATTATATTTTAGCTAATGTATGCAAAAACTTGACAAATTATAATATTTAATACCTTCCTCGAGAACGACTCTATCCATTGGTGAAAACAGAATAGTTTTTGAGTTTATTGCGAATAAAGACAGACAGACGCAGCGGAGGACATTGTTTTATAATATGTAGTGATTTATACTATAATCCTTTGTAAATAATAATCCTTATAATATTTTGTTAATTAGTAGGTATATAGCCATCCAGCGAGGCAATGCAGCCAGCATTTTGGGAATTTTGCCTACAGGTAGCGGTTTTTCAGATTAAGTTTATCTTTTTAATTAGTTTATTTCTAAGTGTTTATATAGTTAGTTTTTTTTTAAATGCACAAATAAATCGTAATCAAAAGCTTGATTTACGAATCTAATCCAATTTAAATACAAACTCGTTGCAACATTGTTGCAAAAGCGAGTTCCAATGCGATCATTGTTTCCTTTGAAACTTTTGAATAGTAAAATAGGATTTAAATCGGGTGAGTAGTTTGTTTTTTTTTAAACGGTGCCCCCCACACTAGGGTATTTTTCTCGTCGCGTGGGTACAATTTACAGACATATGTATTATAATGTCACAATGTACATCATAAACTCACGCCAATATTCCCCTGAGGGGGTAGGCAGAGGTGTCTGCAGTGCACCCACGTATCGCCGCCCGACGGCTATGTTATAAGTCCCGTGTAATACATACCTATGAGGCGAGCGTAGGTATGTCACAGTGTACAGTAGGTCTCAAAAGAGCATTGGACAGTACGCAAGTATGTATTTGGTCTTGTCTCTTGGTTAAAATACATATAAAATCAATGATATGCCAATTTCTATCACATATCCTTGATTATAGTCTCAAACTTTCGCGAACACTCAACATAATGAAACAACTTTTTAACGGATATAATTCGCGTTTTTATTTTGATAATACAAATTACAATCCTGACGTTTCGAGTACTTTGCAGCACTCGTGGTCGCAGGCAGACTTGCCACGAGTGCCACGAGGCCCACGAGAGCCACGAGTGCTGCAAAGTACTCGAAACGTCAGGATTGTAATTTGTATTATCAAAATAAAAACGCGAATTATATCCGTTAAAAAGTTGTTTCATTACATATCCTTGATTTTATATATTGTGCTCCTTTGATGCAATATTTGGATTGCGCAAATATTTGTCCCATGCGGAAATTGAACTCACGACAGCGACCTTAAAAGGCGATTCTCTTAACCAATCATATCATTAAGTTCAAGGGTTTTTCATCCTCTTGACCGACAGTTTTGCCCAAGTGTCAATTCGTACTCATAAACTAGTACCTAACTCGTACCTAACCCTATAAAGACAAGTAAGAGTCGTCTACATCGTGGAGGCTATTCACATTTTTTATTCAGTCCCCTACGCTACATAAGAATAGCGTTTTACGCAAGTTCCGACAGCCAAATTGTACGTAGTCGATATAAAGTTAAGACTGTTGAACTATGATTTAAGAAGAAAGAGATACGTTATCAAAAAGAAAATCATTATTTTTTTAAGAATTATGCGTATTTTTGTTTTATTTCGGATGTTTGACAAGCGCTCAGAAATCTATACTATAATAAAATCGTAAAGGTCAAAAAGTCTGTACATTGAATATTTTTTTGCAAAAATCAGCTAGGGAGGCTAAAAATAAGCAACAAAACATAAATCAATCGTTTTTAGAATTCTTGTCTGTCTGTCTGTCTGTCTGTCTGTTTGTTACCTCATCACGTGAAAACGGCTGAACGGATTGTAATGACATTTTAGGGATAAGTAGGTATTAGCTAAACTTAAAAACTGGTGTTTGTTTTATCAAAATTGGTCAAGTATATCATGAGATACAGCTTGATCCCTCTATTGTATGCAGTTTCCTAGAACGTAGGGGTCTTGATCCACTGGTAATTGATATACGCGTCGCCGACGGACTGGAGCCGAGTGAACCCGATTTAGCGATCGACGCGACCCGAGCGTGACAGTTTCATCTGATGAACTGCGCCTAACAGCTTGACCTCTCTTTTATTAAATACATAGTTGCATTATTATGTATATTTATGTATATAATAATAATGTCCTCCTGACCAAATTTCGGTCACAGCGGCCAATCTCAACTGAGATTAGCCATCGACGCGGGAGATATTATAGTGCACATTTAGTGTGTGCGCAAACACAGGCGCACTATCTATTCCCCACTGTCATAGTCCGATGGGACAGCAATTCGACACGACTTGGGAGAGGTCAGGCGCAGGGCCAACGGCTTCACGTGCTTTCCAAGGCTCGGAAGAAGTGATAGTTAATTTATGAAACGCACTTATCTTAGGAAAAGTCAGAGGTGCGCGCGCCTTGGGTTCGCACCTGAAACCTCTGACTTGCCAATCAACAGTCAACACCACAGTGACGGATTAAGAGTACTTGATGCCCATAGCAATCCATGCCTGTGGGCCCCCCTATCCGCATGTCAACTTGAATCGGTCTTTAAACCTTTACCGCCTTAGTTTTTTTGTAAAATATGATGATGAGATGTAACGTACTATATGTAGAAGTGGAGTAGGTGCGACAACAATCAGTCCTAGAATTTTTGGTTTTTCATTTTTTGGTGTGGTTTTGGGTGACGTGAGAGTGAGACGTGATGCCCTAAGGACGGTTTTTTTGTGCTTCTTCTGGTACCCCCTCAGACGTGATGCCCTAGGCAATTGCTTAATTTGATTAAGGGTTATTCAGTCACTGACACCGACACTGACTATCACACACACTGACACTGGCTATCACAATACAAAATTATGTATATAGGTATACGAGTATATATTTGCATTTGCAGAATCGAATATTGTTTAGTAGTTAGGTACGGTTTTGTACAAGTTTAATTCGAAACTAGGTGGCAAATGTCGCACGTCGGCGTCGTTCGTTGTCTCTTCATGTTCGACTTCCACGCGAACGAAGTCGCGGGCACAGCTAGTGTCAAATAAATGTCAAATTTTTTGTGCCGTTTGGGGTAGAGACCAGTGTGGGCTGAGGTATTTTTTTTTTAAAGATATTACTGATGATCTGAAAAATCAAATTTAGTTCTTTATTTCAAGTTTTCAACCGAGCCACTCCCTATCCGAACCCCGCAACCCAAAGGGATACAGTATTCTAAAGATAGATCAGTTGTCAGGATTTTTTAAGGGTACTAACGGGACTCCCTGTATTGACTGTCAAAAATTTTCATGACAGCGTGGGTCAACAGCTTAACGTGCTTTTTGAGGCACAGAGCAGGTGATAATTAATTTATAATACGCACATAGTTTACGAAAAGTCACAGGTCTTGTTCGAACCTGCGACCTCTGACTTGCAAGTCAACGGTCATACCACTAAACTTGAGTCTTAAAAATATATGAATAATGTTTTTTACAACAATCTTTCTGGGCATATCAAAGCGACAAGTCTCTTGCTTATCCACTCTAAAATCTATGACTCCTCGTTCGATATAAAGTTTAGTTGGTCCCGATAAAGGGTCAATGTAGGCTTGACCCTTTTCACATTGATTGTACCGTGAGGTCCCGAATTGGTTCCAGATCTACTAACAATTGGAAGGATAAATACTTAAATTTTGTTGGGTACGCAGTCTGTATTGTGTGTAAAAGATTGGGCCATAGAATTTTACTGGATAACATTTGATGTAATAGAAAAACACGAGCAAATTGCTGTTGTATTTGGTGATATTTTCTTAAGGTGGGTAGTACTCTTTTTATTTCAATGAAAAAGGTATACAGGGTGAAATTTAAATCTTGATCTTCCCTAAAAGGGGTCATTAAACTCACCATTACGAACAACTTTTACCATGGGACCAACCCTGAAATCGCGAAAAAAATCAGCTGTTCCATACATTTTGTTGAGTTATGTGAACATAAATGTACGGAACAGCTGAGTGATCTCGCTTACTACTTCGATACGTGGGACAATTAATTGGAGACCTTTAGTAATAGTTATTTAGTCCTTCCCTTAGTGGTGCATAAATAAAAAAAAGATTAAAGTTTCTGGAATTAAACGTCGTACAACACTCCTCCGTGTAACAGAGGAAATTCAGATGTATTATTAAGTTTTTTTTAACCTTTTAACCCGTAGGCACCTAGCGTGCGTGTCGTTACAAATTACAGCACACCTACATTAAACTGTTAGAGCTGAATTTAAAAAGCAATTTCTATGCTAATCGAGTTACGAATCAGATTCACATAAATAATAGTCGCACTCATAAATCTCAAATTAGTAGTTTCAGGGAAAAGAAACGTTGGGTTTTTTAGGGTTTATAACACTTTATAAAGCTAGGTTTTTTACATTATGAAATTTCGTTTCGGTTTGAGTTCATAGTTATTATAATACCTACTT
Organism: Protodeltote pygarga; assembly: GCA_936450705.2. Classification (NCBI taxonomy): domain Eukaryota; kingdom Metazoa; phylum Arthropoda; class Insecta; order Lepidoptera; family Noctuidae; genus Protodeltote; species Protodeltote pygarga. Next base: position 2,220,917 of record OW388249.2, on the reverse strand, counting down.
ATTGGTTGGTATATCAGTTGGCATTTCAATATTTTTTTAATATACAAAATTGAAATTAAAATTGAATTGAGTTCGTAGTCGCATAGTAACCCCCCAGATATTACTATGTAAATTTTACAGGAACAAACTCCCGGTAGGTCAGTTTCCGATAATGAAATTCATTGACCTCATTTAAATAACCCTGCTCTACGGGTATAAAATAGATTTAAAATTACGATTACAGGGATTGGATTTATTATAGCTAAAATTTAATCTATTGTGACTCGTTTGAATCGTATTCGGCTATCGAACTCACTTTGAACTCGATCAAGGATCAAGTGTAATAAATTATTTTATGATACCCGTTGAGCGTCAGCCCTAGAGATATTAATTTTAGGGATGTCCATTTACCGGGTATCTATATTTTCAAATTGTACTTAAATGCGTAGATTGCCTTTTATAATGTAATATACAAATTGAAGTTCGCTTGCATTGAACCGGGAATACAATGGCGTTAATTAAATTGTAACACTTATTTTTAAAATGTTTATCAGACTTTTCCCTATAATAATAGTAATTTGTATGCCCCCTATTTTTCAGAAATTACTCGTTAAATAAAAAAATTCTATCAAAAACTAGTTTCTAATAAAATAAAGAAAAACTGACTTCAAACCACAAAAATACCAATTATTGATGTTTTTTTTTTCTCCAATGAAACGGAGATAAGTCTGTAATGTTCCTGGTTGACAATGGTAAGTAGGGTATATAATTAAATAGGTCATATATTATAATTCTGTGACTTTCGTAATTTGGTAGTATACACTTTGAGACCTACTATAAATTTCTGTAAATGGAAATCAGGTAGTAAAAAGTTAATGCTACTAAATTAAGAGTGTCACAGAATTAGATGAGTTAGATATACTAGTTATTTAATAACAGGATTAAAAATGTGTTATAGGCTACAGCCCTTGAACTAGAGTTGTCGATCACAAGATAAACCAGTGTGAGTGTGTAGATCAATCCACCCGGCAACCGAACTCAAAACTTATACAAACTTCCTAACCATAATATTTGCTCCCGAAGTTCGTTCTGTTATGTTTTTCATAATAAATCAATATCGTTCTTGGATTCAGATATTGAGTTTTCTTTATATTATGCGCCGTTGGTTGAACAATGTTTTACGTTATGAAGAAATTGAATGAAAACATTGTGAAGTTTGTAAGAAAAGTTCACATTGTAATTTAAAATATCTAAATATAATATCTACTATAAATAATATACTGTATTTTTTACATGTTTATGCACATGTTTTGCTTATTATATTAAATTAACTTTTGGTTTTTTGAAAAATAAACATTTACGCTGTTTCATTATATGAAAATGATTTATAATAATAATATTCTATAATATATATAAATATAATATACTGTAGCTACTATGTATATTTAAATACCTATCCTTACTTATCCCCTACTAATGATCAATAGTCATGAAAAATTCGCTTCTTTTTTTGAGGTTATGTCTAATTTTTTCGTGATTCGTCATTCGATGTGTGCAAAGTGAGGGGTGACTCATGAATGTGAACATCTATTGGTCTTTAAGAATCGTTATTTATCATGTATCGTTTTACCGAATCATATTTATTCACGATTCTTTTTATAACTGTGAACGTCTGCTTATTCGTTCGAATCTTTATTATGACGAAATATTAGTGACTGATATTAGTTATTAGTGTATGAATGGTAGGTACATTGTATAATAATAGACCGATTTGAAACATTTGTGTGAATTTTGAAGGGCCCACTTCTAAGAAACATACACAGACATCTTCGATTAACCTTCCGTAAGTTCTTAGATAAGCCTAACGATAAGTCATATTTATGCAGTTTATACAAAAAAAAAAACAAATATTTTCGTACGAAAATTCTTACAAATATTAATGAAAAATGTATAAACATAGAAAACGCCACTAATGATGTACCAAGAAAGACAATGTAACGGTGGCCTTTTGTTCTCAAAAAAACCCAATTCTTACCAAACAAAGGTTCAGTAAACAGCACGATACTGCGATCATAGAAATATTGTGGATGAGAAACAATATAATCATTCTTTATTGTATGGTCAACCTGGTATATCACAGTGTAAACCGCTCGTAGGCTTTACACACCGTAGAAAAATCTCTCAGCTAGGCTGCTTTCCTCACGATGTTTTTTCTTACCGTTTAGCAAGTGACAATTAATTTCTAAAACGCGCCTATGACCTTTCACTTGGCAGGTTATCAGTCACACCACTAGCTTTTACTGCTTTTGATAATAGTAAAAGACATGATTTTGATCACGTACTGTGTTGTGGTCTAATTTTGTCGTCCTGCGCGCTTCACCTTACAGTCTAAGGTGAAGCATAACTGCCTATAAAGCAGGACGACCGCGACGGAATTAGGATGGTATCGTCCCATCCACCAGGTAGGTTTCGCCGAATATCAACAGTCTCACGACAAAGTCATTTGTTGGCTAGGCTTTGTCCGATGATGGTATGACTGAAGCCTCTTACCAGAAACAGTTTTGGATATTGCTTGCTGTTAGTTTATGATCTTTGTCCCATCATTAGTCGACTTTTACGGCACAGGAAGCAGAGGAATTAAATCAATAGGCTCCTGTCCAAATCTGAGAATCATTAGTGCTGCACTGTAGCTCTTAAATCCACTGAACTTATGAAGCAGTAAACACGACCTAGAATACGTGCCTCAAATATTTGTCATATCTGTATGAATTCCACGATCTATGGCGGAATATAAACGATAAGAACCAAAGAAATGCAAAGACAATAGCAGGCTCTTTGATCGGAAATCAACCAAAGATATAGATCAGCAATTCTTGACAAATTGGAATAGGTTTTTGTTGTCTGGCGAGAATAAATGGTGGTATGGTGTATTTATTTCTTACAGTTTGACACTAAACATCACGAATAGGTATTTATCCTAGACATAACAGTACTTACCTATATATTTTTTATTTTATTAACATTAAGATATATTTTATTTTGTAATAACATAGCCTCAGGCTTACCCTGTTAAATGATAGGTAAGTACAATCTATACTTATAAAACAGTACCGTGACTGACTGACAGACAACGCACAGCCTAAACCGTTTAACTTAGAGACTTGAAATTTGGAGAAAATATTCCTTGAATCCCCTAGAGATGCACTAAGAAAGGATTTTCGGAAATTCCACCCCTAAGCGGGTAAAAAAGGGGATGAAAAATTTGAAATCTACGCCGATAAAATCATGGGCAAAATGCTAGTAACATATAAGAAGAAGCGGAAGGTAGAAATCGTCCCTCATATAAAAATACAGGTACAAAACATAATATGATATATTTTACTTCACAAAACCGTTTTTCATTTGTTTCTACACACGTTCTAAAACACCACGACATCGACACCCAAAACATTTCTTCAATACAAATCACCTGCCAATGTAAAGGCTGCTTCACACGGCACGACGTAAATAATGTGCGGTCCTCGGCGATAATGTCTAACGTCAGGTTGCACGCTACGTGTAAATCTCGTTATCAAGCCGACAGTACATTACCTACAGTAATTTATGGGGGCGCGAGTTCTACTGTTAGTGATGTCGTAAAACGTGTTGGACTTTGAGTATCGATGAGATGGATATACGATAGCATGATGCAGTTATAGGTCGGTGTGTTCGATTTTAGGGACAGTGAATTAGGTTTTCAGTGTACAAAGGGTTAGAATGTTTTAAATCTTTTATTTTTATTTTTAAGATCACAGATCTTCTATAAAAAGTAGTATTGAAATGTCACCGCCAGAGAGCATACTCTCTGGCGGGCGTCATCAATTTTACTAAGAAGTAGGTAAGTTTTTGACTTTATGATGACCTAGAAAAAATGTACGAAAAATGTACATTCAGATTTTTAAAAAAATTGAGTATATTCTGTGCTCAAAAGTATATTAATTTGGTAGTTAACTGACCACCACATGTACTAACCTGTATTCTAGCAAATAAAGACGTCATTCATTCACTCATTTGATTCAGTCAGTTTGAGTAACATAAAGAATAACAGAACAATATTGAATTCTTTAAGTAAAAATAACAATCAATTTAACTAAAACTGTAAAACAGCTATAAATAACAACGTTTTGTACGTAAACCAACTTAACATTCGTTACACGTGCGTTTACTATGCGCGATGTGAAAGACCTTTACAGTGTACGATTTCAGAGACAAAAACTATGAGCCCATCACTATCTTCTTGAACTGAGATCAGACGTATATTGGTGGTAATAGGTACTGTCGCGGACACGAACGGTGCACTACTTTGCTACGTGCGTAGGGGTGGGGCTAGCGCTACGTTCGGACGCCACCGGGTGCAAGCGATTCTAATCTTAAAAGTGGTACACCAGCTTTGTCTACGATAGTACTTAGTATCTATTGTACAAATATACCTAGTTTACTACAGAAAAGGGTACGAAAATCGTTGGCTTGAAAGAGATAGCACTTAATAAAAATTACGTCATATCTATGTAACGTCAAATGAACTTCATACGAATCAAAACGATTGTCATTTCCTTGTCAAGATAGTTACATACTCCACAAATCTTGAGAGATTGACATTAAAAATTTTAATTTTTTTCTAAATTGTAAATTCAAATGTTGTATAGTTTGTAGCCTTCTTTATCTATCGGGGATATCAAATTTGTATTTATTTTCACCATATTGATAGCTAAAATACAAGTAGAAACAAGATCACTTGTTGATCTAGTGAACTAATGATATTGTAAATTGTTGCTAATTTGAATTGTTGATCGTGTGTTGCTTATGGTGTTGATCATGTGAATGTTGATCTTATGATTTTATGATCTAGCGAATCACTCCCCAATAAAGAAGTTGTCACTGCTATCGTTACCTTGCCGCGTGTAGTAAACATTACTATTGATATTGTAAACTGTTGCTAATTTGAATTGTTGATCATGTGTTGCTTATGGTGTTGATCAAGTGAATGTTGAGCTTATGATTTTTTGATCTAGCGAATCCCCAATGAAGAAGTAGTCACTGCTATCGTTACGTAGCCGCATGTAGTAAACATTTCTACTCAGGGAATGGTCGGTTTGATACTTAATTCGCTACCCTTTTAAAGCTGCGAAAGGTCGAATCATAAATAAGGATTGGAAATATCTAAATTGCCTATTATCCAAGTACGTATCTGCATACGAAAAAGTTTATTTCACTGAGGTCGATACGGGAAATAAAAATGTATTCGAATTTTAAAATTTAAAAAAATCCCGGTCGTATAACGATTTCAATACCGATTGTTAAATATCAAAGGGTTATTGTACTTTTATTGTTCGAAATTTATGTCAGAAAATGTGTCTGGGTATATATAAAAGAATAAGACATTCTCAAAATCGAGATTGAAGACCATCAATCAAACCTTACCACCAAATTACTACAGTGTAATTGTACTTAGGTACTGCTTTCGTCTTTTGTGTCGAAAGGTGATTTAGCGAACGTAAAAAAACCGACCGTTGACTGCCAAATCGAAGGTGATTATCAAAACCCAGGCATGCACCTCTTAGAAATTAATTACCTACCCACCTGTACTCACGCAGCTTGTTTTTTAACTTTTTTAACTCCGTTAATTGAGAATTTTCTAATGGAAAACCCAATAACACTTTTCCGATTGATCAATCCCAGGACCTCGTGGTCAGCAGTCGCGGTTGCTACCACTAGACCATCGAGGCAGTCAGAAAATAGTTTTATATTTGAAAAACTCGGGACAGGAATGACACCATTAACATTTGACTGAAAAGTTCAATGAAAATGCCCAGATATTGTTAGTTAACCCTCCAAACCACAATATAACTAAACTTAATATTTAAATAGCATTTATTGCGCTAGACTGTTTTAATTTAAAATTTAAAGTCGTTATCGTTTAAATAATTGTTTTGTACGACCGCTTACTAATGTATTGTTTGGAGTTACGCGTTCTGTGGGATTCATTAATAGCACTTACGTGGTAACGTAATAGGATGGATAATACTGTAAGTCATTTATAAAAGGGTGCTACTAGTACTGTGGTACCGCGTAATAGTACGATCACTAAGGTTAAGTGGCACTTGACGCGGTCAGTTTGTGGATGGGTGACCATTTGTGGCATTTTGTTTGAACCCCCGTATTTAAGGTATACCGAGTTGGAAGCCTTCCTCTGTCTAGCCTTATTATTCCAAAACTTCTAATCGGACCCGTATAGTTGTGCGAAAATGGATCTTTTTATCGAAATCATAACCAAAAAATGTATTGATATAAAACTTCAAATTTGACACAAATTAATGAACTTTATGTCAAACTTGCTATATAAAATTGATTTCTAAATATTCGCTATAAGTTTGACAAAAGGATCCATGCTCTCAGTACAGATGCAGTATAGCGACTATGCTTATCTGGCTGGGCCCCGCAACCCTCACGTGTCGCGTAGCAAATTTCTCAAGTGCTAGGTATTCCGTAGCGCATCGTAGCCTTCGTAGCCCGTAACAAATATACTTACTACAAGTTACCGCTACAACCAAAATAAAATACTTATCCTTAAAAAACCTAGAAATTCATCACGTTAGGAATATAATCATCATTATCACCCTAGCCTTATTATTACCAAACTATGTTGGGGTCGACTTCTATTCTAACTAGATGTTATAGCTGCTGACTAAGCGACTGTCTACCTAACCCTCGCGATACGATATTCGATATTTTAAAGTTAAATCAGTTGTCAAAATTCTATGACAGTACTGAGTCATCGACAAAAATCATGCCAAAAATCTTTATGACGTTCGGAGCCAACGGCATCGTGCTTTCCGAGGGCTTTATACCATGAGATCATAAATACGCACATAACTTATTAAAAGGCAGGGGTTGCGTGCCTCGGGTTCTGAGACCTCTGACTTGCCAGTCAACGGCCATACCATTAGGCTAATAATGTTACTCAAACGTCAAAAAATATGTATGTATATTATACAAAGATTTCTATCAAAACCTTTTTTATCAAAGAAACTCATTTCCCTTTGAGTATTCGATTAAACATGCTCAGTAAAGGCTTCTCTCATAACTTGGAACTGTTTGGTGCGGTTCTCGAGCGAAGTAAAAACATCGCTACACCCGGTCAGCGTGAAATGAAATTCATAATAACGACTGCTGAATTCACATAGTGTGGAGATAAACAGTAAGACAAATCTGTGACTATTTTAATCAAAAGAATATCTTATTTTATTACTGTGTGCAGTTTTATTCAGCATTAGATTTTTAACTGTTTTTTTTTGTTTTTTACTTAAAAAAAAAACTTTTCAAGCCATTATACTTTACATATATTATTATAGTCATATTAAAAGTATATAAGTTCTATAATTATGACTATAATAGATGGGCCATGATGTCTCTTTAAGACAATTTATTTCGGATTTATAATTTGATAAAATATGCCGCTGTTAGTTTTGTTGAAATTAAAGACTACATTCCTTACAATTATTGATTTGTATAGTGATAGCATAGTGCTATGACCGTTGGACTGGCAAATCAAAAATTTGCCTGTATTCAGAATGAATTATATTACGAACCTTAACTTTAATAAAACTAATTGATAACACTATTATTATATATATATATATTTACATTAAAAAATAATAAAAACGACTCTTACATTATCTATCATACCATTTTAATAAGTTAAGCTGAGCGAAAATTCTGTAAAAATATCGTATATTTCCTTTACCTTCCGATTGACATTCTGACGGTTGAGCGGGAGGTTTTCCCCGAGCGAACTTTGACATTGATAGAACGATCCTTCCTAGTCCAGTAAAGGGACTGCGGGACGTCAAACAAGACAAGGTAGAACCTCAGTTGAAGTGGGATGAGGAAGTAGTAAAGCTTACGATAAAAATGATGTTTTCTGTAGGTACATGTTTTCGTTCATAAGAAGTGACGATTTTGAAAGTTTCGAGAAAATTTTCCTTGTTTCTTTTTAAAACGTTTATTTTGATACAGAAATTCATTTACACATATTATAAAAACAAGATATATAGTAATTTATAAACATAGAAATATGTGAGGCAAAAGGGATCCCACATAGTATACTCGTACATCATCATCTGCCTAGCCTTTTCCCAACTATGTTGGGGTCGGCTTCCAGTCTTATCGGATGCAGCTGAATACCAGTGTCTTACATGGAGCGACTGTCTATCAGACCTCCACAACCCAGATACTGGGTTACACGCAATTTACACGATACCCCTTGGTAAGACTGGTTGTCAGACTTTCGGGCTTTTGACTACCCGTAACGACTGCCAAAGATCTACAATTGACAGCCGGGGCCAACAGCTTAACGTGCTACCCGAGGCATGAAGAGTGATAATTAATTTATAAAACGCTCATAACTTACGAAAAGTCAGGAGTGCGCGCCTTGGGTTCGAACCCGAGACCTCTGCCTCCCACATAATATACATAATTATGCTGTGCTTAAGCACAACACTGATCGTCATCTGGACCCTGCCTCGTAAACATAATAATTTATTATTATTTATGTAGTTGTCGCGCGCTGCGTTTCTCTCTCTTCATTTGCGGTTTCTATGTAAAAAATATAATATTAATTGAGTGTAGCATTAAACAGCGTCCAGTGCATATCCGAGTCATGTGCGTAAGCATGATAATAATATAATAAAATAAGGCGTTGCAAATGGTTTCTAAGAAATCAAACAATAGCGACAGTGTTTTTTTTTATTTTGGACATCGGTGTTGCTCCCATAATAAATAAAGAAAAAATACAGTGTGTGCGCTTTAAAAATACGTTGTTTTATTATTTTTACACGTTTTCGTTGTAGAGATGTGAATAGATAATTTTTTTGTGGTTTAGGTTAAAAAACAAGAAAACGTAGATTATACGTGGCAAAGAGACATGATGTGTATAATCTTAATGAAGTTACCAACTTTAAAATAGACACATTTTCAATTGTAATCCTACTGTTTCCTCCGTTACTATGGCCTGTCAGTTTCATAGTGAGCGCGGGCAAGCTTTCATACCGCGACTTATTCAAATAAGATACGGCTCGTTTCACTGCCCTTTGTTGCCTTTGCGCTTTAAAAATATCATCCAAATGTGACGTCACAGATAACGGTTGTATTTTCAATTTCGAATTTTATGACGAACAATATGGCATGAGTATGACTTTGTCACAGAGAAATATCAGACGCAGGACCAATGCGCGACCGCTAACATGCTCGGAGACATTGAGCGAGTAAAAATTAATTTGCAATCCGCACATTACTTAGGGCTTCTAATCTATCTGATGAATAGTGATTAATTTACTACGGAGCGATTGCCTAACTGACCTCCAAAACCAAAGGGATACGATATTTTAAAGTTAGATCAGTTTTCAGGATTTTATGAGGGTACTGACTCCCTATATAATAATAACAGCCTGTAACTGTCTAACTGCATGTCCCATACAGAGAAGGATCGAGCATTATCACCACGGTAGCTCACTGCGGGTTGGCGATTTCAGACTATAAAAGACTATTATCATTGCTAGCTTTATTATTCCTTGAGTTATTTAACTTATAAATATTTAATAAGAAATTTGAAAAAACTGATACGGATGGGATTTTTTTCAGTTGTTTTTTCAAATTTCTTATTAAATATTTATATTTAATAAGCTAACATGTGCTAAAACATGTAAAAATTTCACAAAAAAAAAATTATTTAACTTAGTTGGGGACTTGGGGTAGTGATGAAAGAACTCGAGTTTTTTAAGTCTTTTAAGAAAGGACTAGACTCAATTTTCAAGACTCGACTCAAAAAATACGACTCAAGTCTTTCAATTAATCTGAGGTGACTCGAATTATTATAAATTGACTCTAAAATAAAACGACTTAAGTTCTTTATTAAAAGTCTCACACTTAGTCGCGAGTCTTTTAATAAAGGACTCGAGTCGTTTAGCATACGTTGAGCAGTTTAAAAATAAAATAATTTCAAAGTAAGTACTAGTAAGTAAAGTAGTCTAAATTAAAACAAATAGGCATTTTTGATTCAAGTCAAAGATTTATTAGGTTAATCAATTTTCCATGTTTGTAAATCAATTATAGCTTAGTCGTCATTTAATCCTTTCCTTTAACACTTCGAGCCAGTTCGAGCCAAGAAGGTAAGCACATAGAAGCCCTTATAGTTTTATTCCCCAATCGGTTCCTTTTCTTAACGATTAGATTTCCAGCTTTCGAAAAGGCTTGCTCACTGGGAACACTAGCTGCCGGAATAGGTAAAATATCAAACGCCATTCTTGTCAAAATTGGCAAATAATTTCTTTGATTAAACCACCAAGACAATACATCTTTGTCCTCTGTTTCAACTGGCAAAGAAAAATACTTCTCTATTTCATCTTGAATTTGCACTGTATTTTTCTGTCTATAAATAATAGAAAATACAGTTTGGCTCGTGCTAGGCGGCAATGTACTTGGTGGTGAGTTTTGCATGACGTCCTCTTCTTGTGAATTGTTTACATAATTACTTTCAAAATACCGTCTGAAGCGCACTAAGTATTCTTCTTTCCCATTATTTGTAAAATATTCATTTTTTAAACGAGGATCTAAGATAACAGCATATATGGCAAAATCTGTATATAAATGAGGCAAATATTGGTCTAACTTCTCCTTCATAGCTTTAGCGCAATGATTGAGGTTGAGAGCTGCAACGTCTGCGCCATCATTGTTTATTCTTTGTACCATTTGGTTTTGTAAGACGTCAATTATGGGAACAACGTATATTATGCTGGGATACTTTGACTTAGAAAGTAACAAAGTTGCATCATAGAAAGGTTTCAGAAAAATTATAAAATTATTTATTACATCCCAGTTTTCTATTAAATAACGGTTGTATTCGCATTTTTCTTGACAAATATAATCCAGAACCTCTCTCATCTTGAATGCTCTCTCGAGCATTAAATAAGTTGAATTCCATCGCACGGGCATATCCTGAAGAAGAGATAATTCAGGGGCATTTAACAACGTGCATGTTTCAAAATACATCTGCTTTTGTTTTGGAGATAAGTTTATGTGCTTTACTAAGATACTAACATCTTTTATAACTTTTTCTACAAATGACAATCCTCGTTTCACCATTAAATTTAAAATATGGGCAAGGCACCTCGTGTGTATCACATGTTCATATTCATCATTAAATAATGTTAATAGCTGCATAAATTTCAAATTAGCAGCTTCATTATCAGATGTGATTGATGATATTTTCTTTTCGATACAATAAAATCTTAATATTTCCATTACCTTACTTAAAATTTGTTCACTTGCATGGGGATAAGGCAGCAAATCAAAATCTAATATTATTGCAGTTAATTTAGAATTCAGCATAAAGTGTGCTGTGACGACAATGTAAGGTTTATTTGTGATGGATGTCCAAAAATCTAGTGTTAATGCAATTTTATTTGTAACAGTTTTCAAACACTCTTTTAACTCAGTCTGCTTTTCTTCAAAAAGATTCGTAATGTTTGTTTGTAGTTGTGTGCGGCTAAGTACAGAATAGCCAGGATTTAGATTTTGAATAAATTTTTTGAAATGTGTTTCATCAACAATCGAAAACGGATGATTTCCGTAAACAATAAAATACATAAGTAATTTATTTAAATGGATACTTTCCTTATTTGATTTGCGACTACGACGACATAGAACTGCAGATGTACTAGCAGCTTCCGGAATATTATTTTCGTGACTTCCAAAGTGTTTTTTCAAAACAGTATGAGAGGTTTTGATAGAAAATTCTTTCTGACATATTTTACACTTCACTTTAGAATCGTTTTTATCATAATTTTCTAGAATTAATGACTTCCTTTTACGTTTTTGTCGTAATTCGTGATCACCCATTGTTATGCGTCGAGATTTACTTATATAATTAAGAGGAAAACAACAGGAACGAATTACTATTGCAATCATAAACATAAACCACTCAGTGTAACTTTATTGAAGTACCTATGTCAATCTATTATCAAAATACCCTCAATCAAATTTTTCTATCCTACCTTACATTATTAAACGTCAATAGATGGCCTTACATTACTATAGCTGTAGCAAACAAAAATGAACTGAAATAATTCAACATCTATATATTTCATAAATAAAAATAATAATACCTACAGTTAAAAAAAATACCAAATGAACTTAAATTTATTATGATATGTCAACCTGAACACGACTTACGACTCTAACGAGTCGAGTCATTTTAAAATGAAGGAGGCTTTTCGTCACGATTGAGTCATATAAAAAACTCGAGTCTTTTTAAAACGACTCGGTTAAAAATAAGAAACGAGTCATAGTCGAAGACTCCTAAAAGACTCAAGACTCAAGACTTAAAGACTCGTTCGAGTTGTCAAGCATCATAAGTCATCGTAAACGAGTCGAGTTTCTTTTATAGGACTTAAAAAACTCGAGTTCTTTCATCACTAACTTGGGGTCACCTTCTAATCTAAACAGATGCAGCTGAATATAAGTTTTCTACGAAACGACTGCTTATTTGACCCCTAAATTCTAAAGTTAGATTAGTTGTCAGGATTTTTATGAGGGTACTGACTCCCTTTGACGGCGCACATAAATTACGAAAAGTTAGATGGTACGCCATTTTTAGGCGTAGTGTACTTTGGGTTTAATCCTGAGACCTTTATCCTGCCAGTCAACATTTATACCACTAGGCTATTACTATCACTGCACATGCACATCTAACTAGATAACAAACCCATGATTGCTTTAGACATTGGATATCATATACCGAGGTATCGTTTCTTGGATAATTTCCCATGTGGCCAGTTATATCGGAAATATAGTTTGCTGTATTCTACAAAGCAACTCTTAGAAAATTTTGAAAAATAAAAATACTTAGTTCATTCGCCATTTTGAAAAATATAGTTCTCTTGATTTCAAGATGTTAGGAATGTTTAGACAAATCATATAAATACATAGATTGCTAATTTTGCGCAGGCTGCGTATTGGGATATCTATGGATAAATAGGGCACAAAGTTTAGGAGTAATAAAGCTAATAAAGGAGGATGATATAATGAGATATCTCGTAAATGCTATTTAAAGTGGAAATAGAAGTCTTGATCCTTGACTGTTTCAGCGTTTCTTCTCAAGGCTGGTTCAGATAGGAAATGCCGATCTCATTTAGTTTGAATGGTAACTTGAATAGCATCTACTTAAAGATTATATACTGTAATAAATACCATTGTACAATCAACATCAATCATCTGCCACTGCGATCGCCAACCCGCTTGCCCAGCGTGGCGATTACGGGCAAATACCTCCAATAAGCGCCCATAGTGGCTTACGTTCGTGAGTGGTCTAATACAGGGGTGATGATGATGATGACTACCTTATGAAAGTTGGTTAAGAAAGGACTTTGACATCACAAAAATTCTCCTTTCCTCAACCACTGAAGCAATTTCATGAAAGTCAAACATGAATCAATAGTTACAAACATGAGAATTGGGGTCTCAGTTTAATTCTGTCTGTGTTTGCTTAGAGAACTAATGAAACGGCACCGCGACCTCTAATGAAGACGAATGTCTCGCAATTATGGGGGTAGGGTGTGAATTAATCATTACTCCCACTAAAATACGAATAAATCTTAAACTGAACTTTTAGAGCATTATAATCTGTGAAATGAAGTAATGAGATTAAAAGCTTTTAATCATCATCCTCTTAGCCTTATTATTTCCGAACTTTGTTGGGGTCGGCTTCTAATCTAACTTGATGTAGCTGAATATCAGTTTGTAAAAGACATACTGAAGACTTCGATTTACTGACATAAATAAAAAAGATTAAGAATTTATTGTTCTGTCAAGGTCCGCGTAAAAAAGTCGACGGTCAGAATTCGGACCATGGTCCGGATAGAGGTTGAAAAATCTGACACCGATATCGAGTCGCGGCTAAAGTATAAAATAATAGAGTATTGAGTTTAATTATTTAATAAGAAAATTTGAAAAAACAATTGATACGGATGGGATTCGAACCTACGATCTTCGACATACCGTGTCGACGCTCTAACCGCTGAGCCGGTATGTCGAAGATCGTGGGTTCGAATCCCATCCGTATCAATTGTTTTTTCAAATTTTCTTATTAAATAATTATATTTAATAAGCTATCATGTGCTATAACATGTAAAAAATTCACAAAAAAAAAAAGTATTGAGTTCATAAATTGAAGTCATACAGAGCTTTCGAAAGAAAGAAAGAAAACTGTTTATTACCTACTGCTTTAAGTAATTGTGATAACATTACAATCACAAACAAACTGCGGCTAAAACTACATCTTTTTGTAATTCAAAATACGAGTAAGCAACATGTACCTACAAAACAATACAGGTACCTATATTCTCACAAACTAAACATCAACATCCGACCAATTTTGTAACTACCAATTCACCGAAATAACATTTACAAAAGCCTACATAACAACTCGTACTGTACCGCAGTTTGTAAAAAAAACAATTGCTTAGTACAACGTCAACAATAAAATGAAAATGGCTACCTGAACGGGGCAATGAATAGTGGAGTCCGAAGGGAAATCAGTGATACGCCCATAAATAGCCTGTTTCTTACATGCAAACATAAAAGACTGGGTCCGCTAACAACCTTTATGAAGGTACATACTTAATCTCAGCTAGGCTAATCTAGCAAAAATCGTAGTATGCTTTTCCCCTAAAGAGGAAAACTCCTGCGTATTTTTCATTTCTTTGAAATTTCATGTAGTGATAGCCAAGCGGTATGGTTGACTGGCAAGTCAATGCGAGTTTCAATTCTTTTGTTGTGAGAGCTCCAACCAAACGTAACCGCTGTCGACCTTCATGAAGCAGGAGTTTTGGCCGAGAGGTGTTGTGTTCCAGCGATTCCGAGGCCGGCTACCCGACACCGCGCGCCACACGACGTCGACACCGTGTAAATTAGTCTATAAGTTATATTTTTATGTACTAGTTAATTAGATACTTTTGTTTTTATATGTGGGTATATTCTTTATGGGTGTGTTGCCCGAAACAAATAAATAAATAAAAAACATAACCCTCCTTCTGGCGCAGTCGGGTAAAAAAGTTTTAAGTTCAAACCCAAGGCATGCACCTCTGATTTTTCGTAAGTTTAATTCGTGATCCGTTCGATCCGTGCGTTAAAGAGCTCGTTGAAGCCATCAGTCTTGCGCTTGATCTCTCTCCGATCGTGTCTCGATCGATTTAGAGGACATTATTAAGCATGGTTGAAGGAGAACCTCTGAACAATAAGCTCAAATATAATATTAATTAAATGTTTGATAAAACCTTACCAAAAAGTTCTAATCTGCTCTGATATTATAGTTGTTATTAATTAAATTCTAGTCTAAGTGCTCTAAGTTAAGACTAAGCAAATTTAAGATAAAGATATCATAATCTACGTCTTTGTGGAATAGATTATGTAATAAAATAAAAATGCCATGAGCATTTTAGACTGCATGACAATATACCGAATATTAAACTTACACCACAGATTAAATATATAATATGTATATTAAAATAGAGAAAAAATAGAGTTTTTTTTTCAAACTCCTTCAGTCAACAGTTTAAAATCATAGCATCGAGTCCACATTGCTACTCGATAAGGGCATTACCCGTCGGAAGCCGGTAGTGGACCGTGAACTTTTCGGTCCATAGATTTACAAAGCATCGCATGGGTTACACCGTTTTGTGGATTTTTGGCAGGACTTTAAAAGAGTTATATGCACTTTGTGTATATAGTTGGTCTTTTACATTATATTCTTAGTTTCTACCAGTTCTTAAGCACGTAATTTGAGAATATAAAGTCGCCTAAGTTGTGATCTGAGATATTTGATGAACTATAATATCTACGTGTTAAAAATACATTCTTAAACATTTTTATAAAGTTTTATTTTACTATATGCATACTATGCAAACTCTAATGAAGTTTGAAGTTGATTGCATATAAGAATATGAATATGAAGTTTTTATATATAGAAAAAAACGACTAAGAGTGGGATTCGAATCCGTAATTTTTTGGGTAAAGCCCTCTGTTGCTTTGCCTTTAAGCCATTTGTAACCCCGACCGTGTAATCGAAATTTTCTTCAATATTCAACTATTTTAGATGAACTAACAGAGAGCTTTTCCAACGGGTCGGGAATTCAAATCCAGCTCATAAAATGTTTTTAAATGTATTTAGAGACAATTTATTCATCACTTCGTGTAAAACATAGCTTTGTAGCTCGTCTTGGCGGGGGCACTACCGAGCCCCCAGATTATTTGGTTACTTTCTTGTCATTTCCAACGAACTATCAAAAAAAAAATAGCATCGAACACTTTATTCTACCTTCCAATCACCGACGAAGGAACTCCTCTATTTTTGAACACATTTTGCGCCTCGAAACGGTTCTCACTTTCTAACCGTCTGAACACAGCATTCACAAATAACCCTACGAGCGCTGACTTGTCAAAGGGAGGCAAAACTACGCTACGCCGGTCAAAAGTGCCCTATATAGCTTTCATGCAAATCAAAGCACACTATGGAATTTCCTTTTTTGCGCAGTAGTAGGGTTGTGTATGGCCATAATTTTACGAGAGCGAAGTTAACACGGTGAAATAGTGCGGTATTTTATACCTTAGAGATATGAAATTGAATTATATTTTTGTTTTTATGTTATTGCTTCATACTTTCTGTTGTATTATTAACACAATATATTTATAGCAACTGCATTAGTGACTACAAAATAGCTAGATAAATAGAGGTCCCATCTAAGATCATACTGACGCAGATATTCTTATTAATATTATAAATGAGAAATTAAGTTTGTTTATTTGTTAGGTACTTTTCACGTCTTTAACTGATCATCCTGAAATTTTGCATTTACGTTTTCAGGTGTACAGAAACGGACATTAGACGTTGTAAGATACCCACCTTTCATCCCGAAAAAGAGTACCTACTATCCCCGAGGAAACCAACAATAACATTCTTATAACAATAAATAGCACCACGTATCATACAACCCAAATTGATTGTCAAATTCTAAATTAACGCAAGCAAAGCAGGGAGCAAAAGTTATCTTCATAACTTGATCTTTTCTCCTTAAATATTAAATAAATATCTTTTCACACGGGTCGTTAGTGCTCCATATCAAATTAACGAGCCATGTCGGACTTCTAACACGAAGGCTGAGACGTCATATTTTTAATCCTTTGTTGACGTGACAGCGTTGGTCAGTGATAGACGATTCTTTTTCGGTCGATAAGGCCCCGACGCTTTCAAAAATAATTGATACAAGCTCATACAAAGGTTTAAAAATAGTTAATAATAAGTAGTTGTTCTATTTTTTAACTGACTACAAAAAAAAAGGATTTTTCAAACTTTCGTTACTCGAACTCAGGATAAAATAAAATTAAAACGGTATCATTCGCGTCATTGCCTAGTATTTATTAAAAAACCGAGGAGATTTTTGATTCGGTGAGTATTTTTTAAAATTTCTGTTTTTGAATTTTCTAAACTTATGCAAATCGGAATCATGTTTCAAATAGGTATTATTTCGGGTCTATTCACGCACAGATAATTCAAAATAATTATCATTGAACTAACCTCTACGTTTCTGTCAAGTTTGACCGAGCATTGACCGTGGTCGCGAGAAGACAGACTTCTAGTAATTAATTTAACGTATTTATTTTATATTCTTTTAAATTCCCCGTGTTTTATTTCCTTGTTATTTGATGTCTTGCTTGTTGTAGCCAAATTAAAGGTATTTCTTCCTTTCAATCCATTAAAAAAATGCCAGATGAACTGGCAATGCCATGTGTAATGCTAGTGTATCTGCATGTATACTAATATTATAAAAAGGTATATTTTGTCATTATCTAGAGAGTAAACTCCGGAACTACTGGACCGATACAGAGAAATCTTTCTTCTTCTTAGCGTGTCGATGACAGTCTAAATTGTGTCAGCCCAGAACTGGGCTACGAGATTGATTCAGAAAAATCTTTACTTCTAAAATTTGAACGCTACGCTATCTCTGTATAATATAGAACCCTTTGAACGCCACACAGTTTTAATACAATTAAAACTTTATTCCTAGGGGTCAAAGGTGACCCAGACGACGGCATTCAAAATCTACTAGGGCGAAGTTGCGAAGCGCTAGACAACTTTACTGTAGGTACTACAATCTCGATCTATATCTATATTTATCTAATATAATATAATAATATGTTAGTTATATTCTGAAAGAGCTTACACGTGTCAAGACACACGTGTAAAATGTTCATATATCATTTATATACGTAAGATAAAGGTTCATAATAATACGTTTGTTAAAAGTGTTTGTTTATATCGTGACTGTTCCTACTTACATCATCATCATCATCATCATTTCAGCCATAAGACGTCCGCTGCTGAACATAGGCCTACTTACATACCTACTTATAATTAATTTAATTAAGAATAAGAATAATTTATTAAAAACTTTTTCAATATACATTACATAGAGTTCATTTACATTATAAGTACTTATAATTATTAACAGTAATGGTAAAGGCTAATTGAAACAAATATAAGACTAAACATATAGGTTATCGATGCAACAAAAATATTGAAAACAATATACCTATTTTCTAATTCTAATTACATGTAGCGACCTGCCTGAGCTAGGTTTATTCAAACCTGTGTTTGAAAATTGAACTTACTATAGTTTTCTTTTGGGGACAATATAAAGGGTTTTTTACAACAATTCTTATCATTATTATTTTATTTAGCTGCTCTAAATTCTATTTACTCCTTTATCAAAGAGAAATCCTTAACATTAAACTGAATAGGTCATTCAAACATAAGGTTATTTAATTTTCAGGGACTTCTAACAAAGGATTCCAAGTTCTAATTTACTAAAAACAACTAAAACCAACATAATACAAGCTTACCTAATCTATAAGTATTAACAAAATGCCACCTCAAAGCCAAAAGGTAGCTATTACATTAAGCAGATAGGAGTGTGTTCATGTAGGTCCCTTCGATACAATTTAGCCATTACCGATGTGGGTCATATGGTTCTTATAATTGGGTTAAATCCCTTGGCTACTTACCCCATTTTATTACAGCAATAGGACATCCATTCTTAGTATTAATACCGCATATTGGAGGTTTTAATGGTAGATTATTTTAAAGACTTCGTGATAACTAGAGGGAATGTTAAAAGGAACAATGCTGGGAGGTATTGTGTAATAATTTAATAAGGAACTTGAAAAAACAATTGATACAGATGGGATTCGAACCCACGACCTTCGGCAAACCGTGCCGACGCTCTGATCGCTAAGCCACCGTATCCCACCAGAACCAGTTGAAATTTCAAATCTCTTTTTAGAGCGTGTGGTATTATATCTGTCAAAATACATAACGTATTTATTTATTTTTTTTATTTTTTATTTATTTATTTGTATCGGGCAACAGTTAGCCCATAGAATATAATACACAATATAATTATAAAATATTATAAACTAATACATAACATAATCACTTATAGACTAATTTACACGAAGTGTCGGCGTCGTGTGTCGCGCGGTGTCGGGTAGCCGGCCTTTGACTCAGTGCTCCAAAAATTGCAGTTTTAGACGGAGCCGATGCGATATTACCAATGTTTTTAAATGCGTTATTTCACAGTTTTAATTCTATTTGTCTTAAATCTGCAAAATGTATAGATATTAAAACAAAAACTCAACTCGACCCATTAAAAAAATTTTATCAAATTAAAAATTAAAGTTAATGCAGAAGCTACTTCACTAAAATAACCAAACGATGAGCGCATAGCTACATAGTAATAGGTGATTAATATTCTTCGAGAGAGCTTTTTTGAGATGAAAATTTCCTATTCGAAACTTTAATAAAACAAGCATGATTATGATGAACTGCTTGTCAACTCGCTAAACTAAAAAGACACGAAGAAAAATATAGAAAACATCAGTGCACTAGACGATACTACGATACTAAATAGAAACTTTTCCCTTGCAGCTGTGTACAATGTATGGTCGACCATAAAATTCTCAGATAAGCTGATTTCCTCACGATGTTTTCCGTCACCTTTTTAGGAAGTGATAATTCATTTCTAAAACGCATGAATTATAAGTCAGAGATGCACGCCTCACCTTTGACTTGGCAATTCAACGGTCATACCACTGGGCTGTCACTTTATTGTATACAAACATTCTCCCACGACTTCGTCCACGTAAAATTACGTAAACGCACGTTGATAAAGCAGCCAGATTGCCTGTTTTTTTCTAACTTGAATTACAGATATTGTTATTTTTTACTGAAAACTCATCTTTTTCTTCTTTTCCTAGATAATGTAGCTTCCTTTATTGAAAGAATTTTTAGGATCGGATTGGTAGTTCCGGAGGTTTACCCTTGACATACTTACATACGTACAAAAATACAAACTTTACCTCTTTATAATATTAGTATATATAATATTATATAGTAGTATATATTAAAAGCTTATAATAATAAAAGTAATATGCATAGTTATTCTTTTCGATCAACTTCCAAATATTTGCTATTTGGTCCTGAAGTGTGCTTAGGGTAGCTATCGACGGCATAAAACGGTTTTTAAAACATTATTGGTTGCAATAACTTCGGGAAGAACATAATGAGGGCTCAATGGAGGGATTAGGAATGGATCGGCGGGGAATTGAGGTCAATAACCCGGCCATTACAGTTAAGACGGGTAGAGTGGTTAGAGGGTTTCTTCTTGTTATATTAGGTAATATTATTTTTTGCTAAAGGCAGCAGTGGTACTCTAGTATGATCGTTGATTGGCAGTAGAATACAAACATAGAACACACTATTAAAGTATTAATATAATATACAGAATTAATGCAGTATTACTTATTATTACTTAAAGCAATTGTATGTAAACCATTGTACTTGTATTTGGAAAATAAAGATTATTATTATAATATTATAGTATTAGTGCACACTATAATATAATATTAAATATAAAGGATTTATGTCTCTGATTGTGTAGGAAAAATAATTAAATGAATAGTGTACGATATTTTTGTGATTTTTTTACATGCACATTTTAGGTAATTAAATAATAAAATTTCTTATTAAATAATTATAAATTTATTAACTATTTTATTAACTCGTTTTATTGTGTGTCTATCTGCTGGGTTAAAATTTTGTATCGATTTTGGAAATAAACCAATCAGGGACCTATTTAAAATCACACAACATTTTCATTTACATTTTGGCAATTTTTAGAAAAAAATATAGATTTCACTAATTCCTACTATCTTTCCGACTATTCTCTTAATAAATTTGTCATTACTATTAAATATGGTCACTTATCCCAGCTTAGCCGGATTCGGAGCCAAGTCACGTAGGACGTGTAACCAAAAATATCCTTTACATAAAATAATCCGAGATAATCCTGCATACATTAGATACGTCTTTAGCTCAACGCCGAGTAATTGCTTTCGCTAATTAAGCTAAGTATAGAATATTAATTACAAGTCGTGATGATCGTATGTACGTTGACTGGCAAGTCAGAGGTCTCAGGTTCAAACCAAGGCGCGCACCTCTGACTTTTCGTAAGTTATGTGCGTACTATAAATAAATTATCACTTACTCCGTGCCTCGGAAAGCACGTCAAGCCGTTGGCCCTGCGCCTGATCTCTCTCCGTTTGCGACGGATTGCCGTCCCATCGGAAATATGAGAGTGATAAAGAGTGCACCTGTTTGTGCACACACTTGTGCACTATAATACCAGTAATACTAATAATACTTGTCTAGTAGGACTAGTCGGGCATTCCCCGAAATCAATACGTGGGTAAAGCCGTATCAATATAAAATTGTATTTCATAGTATTTCACTCAAAGAAAAAGTAAATCAAAATTATTGCTGCGGACGGTAAAGTTAGAGGCACATGTATTTTGAGGGTTCCGTTTCTGCCATGTGGCTACGGAACCCTAACAAGCATGAATCTATTGACCATCAACAAAGAATTAGGACTTCATTATTTCATTAACCTTCAACATCACTCAAGAACTTCCTAAAAGCCGAGAGAATACAAAACAGACTAGAGGGAGCCGAAACAAATACAATTATCTTGAACTGAACCCCTTTATTTGGGAGGATACTTAAGCTAATTTGGGAACATTTCTTCTTCTCTTTTGTGTTGGTTTCTGCATTGTTTATAGGCTATTGGTTAATTAAAACCACTGTATTAGCTGTTTTTTAGCAGGGAATAATTTTCTCCTGTACCGCGGGTGCGTTTACAGACTCACAGACAGACAGCACAAAAACCTAGACTGGTACAAATATTTGTCATACACAATTTCTCAAAATATTTTGATGACGTAAAAATAATTGTACCTTGCGGTTATCAAACCCGTGGCTTGAAGCGTAGATATAAGCATAGCAAATCGCTTAACCCAATCATGTCGTAAGAATTCATCTCAGGGAAATATTAGATTTTCTTTCAAAGTTGCGTGCGCATAAAAAAATTGATTTGTCATTCACAAAAAGATGATAGATAGAAGGCGAATTGTTTAACCGAATCATTTGACCACTACCCCATGGAGCATGTATCTACCTGCTCCATGGTTTAGTCAAAAATGCCGTCAAAATTAATAGAAAAAATTTGGGTTTTCTTAAAAAGTTGGTGGGTCTCGGAGTGATGAGATGTAAATGTTATAATTAAGTCTGTTTAAAGAAAACTATTTTAGTGCAAGTCTTTTCTATTTTTGACCAATACCATAAAAGAGTGCAGATCTGCCGATTTTTTGCTGGTCGTGTCGGATTACCGACATAACGATCTATGAGAGGAAATATAAAGTGCACCTGTGTTTGTGCACACACTTGTGCACTGTAATATCTCCGGCTAATCTGTTGAGATTGCAAGACGATAATTAATTGGAGCTAATTGGACATTACAAATTAATTTAGTAGATCTTAGGTGTGTCTCTCTCTAACAAATATTAGAGAAAGAGATAGATACTATTTAACTTGCTGTTCACCGAAGTGGAATATTAAATCCCGGAATTTTAATGCAATGGAATATTAAATAATAATTAAGTCCCTCCAAATTTAAATCCTAATAATACTATAAATGCGAAAGTAAGTTCTTCTTCTTCTTCTTATCGTGTGGTTGTTGAACAACCTGGTGTCAGAGTTTAAACCGCCCGTAGGCCTCTGACATGGCTTTACACACCATCGAAAAATCTCTCAGGTGTGCTGGTTTCATCACGATGTTTTCCTTCACCGTTTTAGCAACTGATAATTAATTTATAATACGCACATAACTTACGAAAAGTCAGAGGTGCGCGCCTTGGGATCGAACTCGAGACCTGTGACTTGTCAGTCGACGGTCATACCACTAGGCTATCTGTGCTATAGTTTAATTGTTTGTTACCTTAAAATTTTGCATAATACGTTGTTAAGTGTACAGATACGGACATAATACCTTTCATCCCGAAAAAAGTACTGTTCCCGAGAAAAACAACAATAACGTTCTTATGATAATAGATGGCACGACGTGGTGGCTACAATTTATCAACATACCGCGTGAGCGAAGCCGCAGGCTATAGCTAGTCAGAAATAAAGGTACAAACCACAATAGCTTTGTGATATCTTGAATGTCGGAAGCACTAGTGGGTTGTCGATTAAGAAACTCAACTAACTTCAATCCACAAACGAAAGTAATTAAAATTATATTCTGAAGAGGGAAGGATAAAATGAAGCTGCGGCTAGTAAAATTTTAATTATTCAACTTTTTTCATTGTAATTTTGATCTTACTTCCAGCTGTTGCAGTAGATTTTGTATGTCGTAATGTATTTCTACAGGGTTAATTGTATAACACCAGAAAAAAAAATCAACTGTTCCATACATTTTGTTGAGTTATGTGAACATAAATGTATGGAACAGCAGATTTTTTTTTTGCGTTTTCAGGTTTGGGTTGGTTTAATAACCCCTTTTAAGGATGCTGGTGTTTTACAAATAACCCTGTTCAACAGAACAAGTAGTGATAGCCTAGTGGTATGGTCGTTGAACTGCCAAGTCGAAGATCGTCCTGCACCTCTGATTTTTCAGATTCATGTGCGTTTTGGAAATAAGTTATCACTTGATAAATATATATAGAACTGATAGCCTAGTGGTATGATTATCGACTGATAAGTCAGAGGTCTCGAGTTTGATCCCAAGGCAACTCTGACTTTTCGTAAGTTATGTGCGTATTATTAATTATCAGTAATAATTAACAATAATTTATTATTTATTTTATAGAATATTTTTGCCGTTCAGTGGTAAAATTACATTTTTACAGAATAGCTGTTGACTTTTAATATTAAACGTTAAAAAATCATCAAAATTATATGAGTTACAAGGCATATTGGCTTACACGACGCGTAAAGGTTAACAAACTACAGAGTTCTAGCCAGGGATGGCAAACATATCGGTAACCGCGTTCGTCGCTTGTTTATTTTAGTGATCAACAACCCTATACTGGTTGACATAGGGGTGTCGCGTTAATGTTGTTCATTGAGTAAAAGTTTTTTATACAAATAGTTTTACCAGTAGGAATTTCCCGAAAACTTGGCACGCTTGCATATGACAGACGAACCACTGAGAATGTACAAAAGATCTAAGGTAGTAAGGATTGAGAAAAAAATTGAAAACTACCTTCTACTTGCTGATGAATTAATGTGAGTAACAAGACTTACAATTTATATCAGAAAATCATAGAAGCAGGTCATATTTTACAAAATCTCACGTGGCGCCATCTCCAAAATGCAAGCACAATTTTATTATATTTTAAAATCTGTTGAATAAAATTAAGCGTCTGTTTTACCGCTTATTGGTAAGTTACTGTTACCTTACCTGACAGAAGATTTCATACGAATTCTGTTTAATTTTTTAATTTACACATTAGTTAATGCGTATCTGTAGTCTATGAAACAGGCCCTTAGAAACTTAATGAAAAGAATAAGTGTTTACAAACGAACCGAATAACAGCAATCAACAAATCTAACAAACAATTGACAACCCTATCCAAACGTCACGTGCTAGGGCTGCTACGCTGCGTATTTCGACGATTTTGACAGACGTTTTTCGTGATGTGTTTTTTATTCTATTTTCTTTCACGCTCCAATGGTATTTGGACAATAGATGCTTGAACGGCCTCTGTGTTGACTCTACGGCAAATGACGTCTTTTTCGACGTATGTACATACGTGGTGTGATAAAAAAGGTGTGTTCAGTTTGAATGGAGAGGTTGATATTCAACTACTTAAACGGTCGAGGAAGGGAAACGAAATATTTGTTTGACTATTAATGCGAGTAATGCAATTTTTTTTATAGACATTTTTATACAGTTCGTGACGCAAAATTTGAACACACTAGAAAATTAATTGGTTGTGGGTTATTGGTAACGTACGTGGGGCTTAAGCTTAGTTTTAATGAAGACAATATTGTTTTTTTTTACGGCAATAGAAATTACTGTTACTATTATAATTATTTAATAAGAAAATTAAAAAAAAACAATTGATACGGATAAGATTTCAGTAATTTCAGTTGTTTTTTAAAATTTTCTTGTTAAATAATTATATTTAATAAGCTAACATGTGCTATAACATTTAAAAAAAATCACATAAATACACACGAAGTCACTAAATTATTCTGTTCAATTAATCAAATCAACCTTCCAAACAACACACTAAGCTAAACCCGAAATCAGTCTTCTTAATTCAAACGTTAGAAATTTTGGAAGCTTTTTAATTAAAAACCTAAACCGTTTTTGAAGCAGCGCCTATCACTGCAATGTAAATCCAGCTGTTGAGTGTAGTGCAAAATTGGATTTAGAAATGAGAATCGAATGGCGTACCACGTTCGACTCCGGCAATAATAGAGAGAGTCTGTTGAGTTATTCTATTCCAATTGTAGACCAGGAGCTGGGATTTCGTTAAAGCAGTGTTTTTCAACCTTTTTATTGACACGGCCTCTTTAGTATGAAGAAATATTTCGCGACCGGTACCCGTTGCTTTTAACTTAAATATTTTATTTTGTGACATGACATGACAAACATATTTATTCATTTTTATAATTAGGGTTCGGAGAAATGAAAGTTTATTGAGAAAAACTCCCCCAAGGGGTAGCGACATCTATAGAATATTGATACCCTAGGGGATCACAATCCACATGTTGAAAGCACTGCTTTAAAGAATGATTAATTTATCTTAAAGTTTATAAAACATTTATGCATGCTATGCGAAAATTAAAGTTATATTTTTGTAAGAAAAAATAGATTACCAGATACCGATTACCGATTAATCGATTAGTATCGGGATTTAAACCGTGTCCGTCTGGATGAAGACATGTGGGTGCCAAGCTATTCGTAACCCCGCTCGTGCTATCGAAATTCTTTTCTACATTCAACCGTCGCAGATGGTAGTTACAATGACCCTATGTAAGGAGATTACTTTATAATATAGTTCCCTTAATTAAGGCTCTCCTTAAGCCTATTTTTGTGTTGTGTAGTTGGTTAACTAAACAATATTGAATGATACCAATTTAATTTAATTTTTCAAGGCGGACTCCCGGTCTATTTTACAATGTAGAGCCATCAGGGGGCAGATAGGCCTCGAGAGAGAGCCACATATAGGAATATTGACCCGATGCAACCCCTCACCGCGATTGTGAGAGCGTTACCTACCCACATTTGAATAATGGTGTGATGATTGTATTTTAATGCTGCTTGTGACGCGCGACACTAATTTTGAAAGATCCCGCGAACATGAGTATCATGCGCCGTCGACGAGCGCCCCCTGCAGGGACGCTCGCCGAAATATACGACGCCCCGCGCGCTATGCAGACTGACTGATTGAGCGGCGGACGGCCATTATATTTTGTTTTGTATCTCTTGCTCTACTGTTATTATTCTAAACTCATAATATAGTTTTGATGTATACCTGTACTGTTGTGTGTACCTACTTATTGTAAGCCGAGGCAAATAATAAAAGATATACAAACATTAGACTGGCTGCCCAAGCGCGGGCCTGTGAACTTTGTGCAGTGCTAATAAGTGTATACAGTGAAACCCGCGATGACACGTACACGCCGTCAATCACGTCGTCAATCAGACTTTGATGACGCTGTCGATACCGAAGAAACTGCTTCTACGCAACCGACGGCGAGGCCAAGTTTTAGCGCTGACGACATGGCGTCTATCATGGCGACGCTACAGCAGACTCAAACAGCAGCATTCGAGCGCCTACTCGACCGTGTCCTCGAACACGAAACTCGTCGTGAGTCGTTGTCAACGACGCTGGCGGCGGCGACCTCGCCGGCCGCGGCGTCCGCGCCCGCTCCCCTTCTAGGAAACTTCGCTAAATGTACAGCGCGGTTCAGCGGAGCGCCCGGCGACTCGCTTGACGGTTTCGTCGACGCCATGGAGTCCTACAAGGAATGTGCCCACGTAGGAGACGACAACGCCCTACGAGGGTTGTCAATGCTGTTGACAGGAGATGCAGCGGTCTGGTGGCAGGGCATTAAGTCCACCATCACCACCTGGAGCGAAGCCGTGACATCATTGCGAAGCGCCTTCGGAGACACGCGTCCTCCGCATCGAATTTACCTAGAGATATTCGGTATGACCCAGGGCCGAGAGAAAACAGAGATATTTGTCGCCAAGGCGCGGGCCCTCTTTGCACGGCTCCCGGCCGGCGACGTGAACGAAAAGGTGCAGTTAGACATGTTATTTGGACTACTCCACCACCGAGTACGTGAGCGTCTTCGCCGCGACGAAGTCACAACCTACGACGAACTACTACAGAAGGCGCGTCAAATTGAAGACGCCGCTGACGAGGGCAACGACTACCAACGTCGGCGCTACAGGTCGTCGCAGTCTACTACTGCAACCGAAACACCATCGTTGAATAAATCTACGCCACCGCCACGGATCGCGCCAACGCCGACGCTGCGGGAGCCCCGCGGACGACATTCTTCGGGCGTTGCTGGCGGCCGGCCTAGCAACAGCACCGCCGCCGACGCACGTCCTGCCACGAGAGACACCGTGATACGACCTGCTGAGAGCGACGAGAGTGCTTCATACAACAAAAAGTTTTGCACGCACTGTAGGCGTCCGGGCCACAGTCGTGACGTGTGTTTTAAATTAAAAATGAACGAGTCTCAAGATAGTGTTAGTGTACCAACATGTTATGGGTGTAATGCTAAAGGTATAACTAGATCTAATTGTAAAACATGTAACTCTGTCGCATGGTACTCATACTCTCACAATAAGGTAAAACCTATAAAGTCTCGGGTTAAGTCTGAACTAGATAGGGTGACCACAACTAAAAATTGTAGTGTGACTATGAAAAGCTCGGGACATTTTCCTCATAAGAATTTTATTAATCAACATTATTTTCCCACACCGAGTAGGGTATCCATGGAATGTTTAGGACATTTCTCAACTGTTAATGTTAATGATAAAAATTATTCTCTAGGTGACTCTACGGTGCCCCAGGTCAGGTTAAGGCCTACCTTAAGTGTTCAGATTTTAGGAGTTCGGGGAAAAGCCTTGTTGGACTCCGGCGCTAAGAGCAGTGTTGCCGGCGCTCTACTCTATCAACTGCTGTTGAAACACAAGCACCCGTGCGAGGAGGCAACTCTGCTAGTTCGACTTGCAGACGGATCTGCGCGTACTCGACGTGTTCTGCTTACTACATTGGAAGTAAGGATAAATTCCGAAAGGTGCGTAACACTCCAGTTCACTATTTTTCCTGACGCACATAATAATGAGACTCTATTCGGAATGGACTTCTTGGTGGCAGCGGGTATTGTGCTTGACTTTGCTTTGTCTACCTGGCATTTTTCGGGTGAGCAAGTATTTTATGACATTGAGTATGAGAGTCCAAGGCCACATACTAACATTTCTGCTGCTGATTTGTTGCGTGATGATGAAGGGGTTATGCTTTGTTCTGATGACAGACAACGGTTGTGTGACATATTGCAACAGAACGCCGACATCTTTGCGGAGCAGGGGGAGCCAACTCCTTATGCAGAGCATCACATCGATACTGGCGACCATCCTCCGATATCGGTCCCACCATATAGGCTCACGCCTGCAAAGAAGGAGCTTGTGAGGGCTGAGTTGGAAAAGATGCTCCGAGAAGGTGTAATTGAAGAGTGCGAGTCTGCCTGGACTTCCCCCGCCGTGCTCGTGCCAAAGAAAGATGGTAAGGTAAGATTCTGCGTGGATTACCGTAAATTAAATGCAGTAACTAAAACCGACGCCTACCCTATGCCGCTTATAGACGATTTAGTTCAGTCAACTAAGCGCAACTGCTTTATGTCCACGCTAGATTTGCGAAGTGGATTTTGGCAAGTAATCATGAGAGATAGCGATAAAGATAAGACAGCCTTTCAAACACCTTTCGGCACTTACCGCTTTACACGCATGCCCTTCGGCCTCAAAAATGCGCCTTCGACGTTCCAGCGGCTGATTGATAAGCTTCGCTCTTCTTTGAACCGCGATTTCTGTCAAATCGAGGATGACAATGTCACGCTGCTGGCCTATCAAGATGATTTATTACTAATTACGGAAACCTATTCAGGTCATATAGCAGCTTTGCACGCTGTGTTTGATAAGCTGCGCGCTTTTAATTTAAGGGCAAATCGTGATAAGTGTGTTTTTTGTAGGAAACAGGTTAAGTACCTGGGGCATGTTATCACGCAAGATGGCGTCTCTCCTGATTACGACAAGGTGCAGGCTATATTGGAGATGAAACCACCACAAAATCTTAAACAATTAAGAACTTACCTGCAGACGTGTTCGTGGTTCCGGAAGTTTGTTCCTAGCTTCTCTGCTATCGCCGAGCCACTAACGCGTCTGACTAAAAAGAATCAGTCTTGGGTCTGGGAGTCCGAGCAAGCGAATGCTTTTGAGGAGCTAAAGAAGCGCCTCACTTCCGCCCCTATTTTGATACAGGCTGACTACTCACAACCGTTTATACTTAGAACGGACGCCAGTAGCTATGCAATAGGTGCTGTCCTCCTACAGGGTGAGGGCGTTGAGGAACATCCTATAGAGTACGCAAGTCGTCTACTAACCTCTGCGGAGAAGAACTATAGTACCACGGAACGGGAGGCTTTGGCCGTGGTGTGGGCCGTAGAGCGCTACAGAGGGTACATTGATGGACACCAGGTGATCGTCAGGAGTGACCATCAGCCGCTTAAGTGGTTGCTCACCGTGAAGTCACCCTCAGGTAGGTTAGTCCGCTGGGCACTTAAACTCCAATCATTTAATATAACTTACCAGTATACACCAGGCAAGGTCAACGTAGTTGCAGATACGCTGAGCCGCCCACCCTGTTCTGATGAGGTAATGGAGGAGTGTAGTTTATGTCCTGTTGTCATTGACTTACCGTCTATCAGCCCAGCTGACCTGCGAGCTGCTCAACAAGCCGATCCGGATATAAATAAAATAATTGAGGACCTGGAAGATCCTGACGAACTTACCTTGAGTCGATGGTTGGAGAGAGGGTACGTATTGTCACACGGTGTTCTCTACCGGTACGACCCTGATTCTGAAGCTGAAGATGCTCAGCTAGTGGTGCCAAGCTCTATGAGGGATGAAATTCTAAAGGAACTCCATGACTCGCCCACTGCTGGCCATCAGGGAGTAGAGCGGACTCTTCAACGACTAAGGGAACGGTACTATTTTCCAGGCATGCGCAGGTATGTCGGTGAGTATTTAAAAAAGTGCGTTGAATGCTTACGATATAAGCCGTCAAATCAAAAACCCTTGGGTTTACTACAAACCCCTGTACTCCAGCAGCGAGGCGAGGTCCTAGCCATCGATTTGTTTGGTCCACTACCACCTGGAGACCAGGGGGAGCGATGGATATTTCTAATAGAGGATGTAGCCACGAGGTGGGTAGAATTGTTCCCTCTTGTAGATGCTACCGCGGAGGCTTGCTCTCGTGTCCTCCTGGAAGAATACTTCCTCCGATATGGGTTGCCGCGACGCGTCGTCTCGGATAATGGCACGCAATTTGTGTCTGCTGTCATGCAGCAGTGCATGCATCTGATGGGCGTCAAGCAGGAGCTCATACCCTTATACCACCCAGAGGCCAATCCCGCTGAGCGGAAAAACCGTGACCTCAAGGTACAGTTATCCATGCTAGTACAGACAGCTCACACCGATTGGCCTAAGCACTTGGCAAACGTCAGGTTTGCGATGAACAGTGCCGTGTGCTCTACCACGGGTAAGACCCCCGCATATTTAACTTTTGCGAGAGAGTTGCGAACTCCGTTCGATGTTCACTATGATTTACGTAGTATTTTGGATAAGGAAAACTTTGTCCCGCAGATCACTCCTTACTTGCGGACGTTCATTTCGTCTCTTTCAGATATTAGGGAGCGTGTAGAGAAGTGTCAGGATACTCGGAAACAGGTAGCAGATGGTTCTCGTCAGAAGGAACCCAAGATAAGTGTAGGAGATTTAGTTCTGCTTAAGACTCATGATCTAAGTAACGCATCTAAAGGTATTACGCGTAAGTTTATGCCCAGACGAGACGGTCCTTATCGCGTTAGGCAGATCACTAGCCCTACAACCTTTGTTCTTTCTGACCTCTCGAATAACGTGATAGGGAAATATCATAGCTCAGACTTAACCCTTTTGACTTCTCCATTAGAATCAGCTGTCCCTGTCATGCCTAGAAGGCGTAGAGGGAGACCGCGCGTTCGTGAACTAAGTCCCAAGTTGGACTCGGGACGTGTTACCAACTTGGAGGGGGAGTGTGTGACGCGCGACACTAATTTTGAAAGATCCCGCGAACATGAGTATCATGCGCCGTCGACGAGCGCCCCCTGCAGGGACGCTCGCCGAAATATACGACGCCCCGCGCGCTATGCAGACTGACTGATTGAGCGGCGGACGGCCATTATATTTTGTTTTGTATCTCTTGCTCTACTGTTATTATTCTAAACTCATAATATAGTTTTGATGTATACCTGTACTGTTGTGTGTACCTACTTATTGTAAGCCGAGGCAAATAATAAAAGATATACAAACATTAGATGCTTCCATTTTTGGGTTGAAGCCAAGATTGTTAGTAGAAATTTAAATCATTTTGCGATATCTTTAAGTTGTTTATCTATGTTTGTGGGTAAGAAACTTAGAAGCCAATGGACGGGGTGCGGGGTGGTTCAGTTGTTATGTTCAGTAATCCAAGAGGCGAGACATTAAGCTGCTGTTTGTGCCAATCTGAAGCCATCTTCCTATATGTAGGAGTCAAACAACGGTTTTTGTTCCTCGGAGTGGAGTTTGAGCCCTGCCCGTTTAGAGATATATTGATATTGGTACACAGTGATTTGTAGTATTTCGTTTTTGTTTTTCCCCTATGTAACTCGGACCTTAGTTCTTCATTTTTGAGATTAAGATTCTCTACTTCTTTATGCGCTATATCTAATTCATTTTGTAAACTTAAGACAAGTCTTTTTAATTCAATCACTTCCTCTGGTATCGCATAGGGCAAAGGCAAACTTGTCGTGGTACAATTAAGATTCTCTGAATTCGACTCGCAGTCCAAGGTGAATAATTCAATATTTGAGAGATTTAAATTCCTTTTCTTGTCGCGTCTGGTAATGTTATCGTTGGCCATTTTATCACAAAAGTACTAAAATAATATAATAATAATAGTAGTAGTAGTAGTAATAATAATAATAATAATAGAAAACAGAAATGTTTCAATAGTAGAAGCACGGCTGATGGCAAATCAGAAATCCTTAGTACTATGTTCAACCTCATAGCCGAAATTTGTTCATAGCGGACAATCTCAACAGAAACTTACGCGGGAGTTAAAATAATTAAGCGTACGAGTACACACTCCATTCCCGTACTCTTATAGTCTGATAGGACGTATGAATTACGATCCGACACGACTGAAAAGAGGTCAGGCACAGGAGAGACTTTATCTTTCTGAGACACGAAATACTTATGTGATGAAATATTTATATTATTTGGTTGGCAACATAGTTTCGTTTCTTCAAAACCACAAGTAAACATGACGACTATCGCATTCGAAACGTAGTAAACCTGTTTTTATACCGAATAACGTTCAGCACATTTCGTATGCGATTTTGAAAAGTCTTCGTCATTCTCCTTCTTTTACAACTACTGAACCGATTTCAATGTATTTTATAACAGACAGAAGTCACTATATAGAATCTATGCTATTTACATACAATGTCAAGATTCCCAATTTCCGACGCAAGTTGCGGTGTCATCGCGGCATTCCAGCAACGCTGTGGTCTAACACATGTTCAACTATGTTCAACAATGTTGCACATATGTTAGACAGACGCCTCCGAAGCCACAGCATAGTTTAAGGTGAGATGGCTGTGGTATGAGGTGCATTATATGTACGTACTTGTAGGAATACTATACTTGATGCTGCAAAATATGGTTAAACGCATCTAGTCTCTGCATCATTCCCCGATAGCTCGGGCAGTTTTTCTTTTATTTGTTACGCGCTCGCAAACTCAGATGTTTACACGACTGCGTTCTCGTTGACCGGGTTGCAGGATGCTGAATGCATCCAGTGTTGTGAACGTCATGTGAGAACTGCCTTTACAGTTTTTCAATTAAATTAAAAAATAAAAATTTATCGTTGATAAAATAATCGCATATTTGCAGAAATATTGTACGTGATAATTAAATTACGAGCAGCAGGGTGCAAAACGAAATAAGCTGAAGAATTAAATATTTTGTTCATTTCTATTGTACTGCAAGGGACGGAAAGGGACAGCGTACTACAATGGATATCTAAGTGTGTGGCCATTCGCGCAAGGAATTCATGTGTCGGTGCAAAGCTCTTGTTATCTGCGATTACAAAGGTTCTTGTGTCTGGCCATGCTAAACTAACGTATGGTGTAAGTTTCGAAATACATGCTGACAATAATAATAAAACACACATAAATTATTTTTGTGAATTTTTTTTTTTTTTTTTTTTTTTTACATGTTATAGCACATGATAGCTTATTCAATATAATTATTTTAAGAAGAAAATTTTGAAAAAAAACAACTATCCCATCTGTATCAGTTGTTTTTTCAAAATTTTTCTTATTAAAATAATTATACACATAAATTAGTACTAAATACACGAATCCGCCGATGCAACAGCATTAAAAATATCAGTTAGTCAGGCTGCTCGGACTGTAGACTGCCTTTACACGACAACACGGGAATTCGCCTTGTTTACATGCGCACTATTCTCCCCAAGGACGCAAAAAAGGAATGGATCCCGTCTACCAAATATGGTGGTAATTAAGCCACGAATGCACGTTATGTACAGCTAGCTAACCAGTCCAAATGGTGAGTCACTCAGAACTGAGTGACTCAGAAATTCTGTAGAAGTAAGTACTCAGAAATTCTGTAGATATTATACAAGAATATTTTTTTTTAGGCTACTTACTAACTTAAGATTACTGTGATTCCTTCATTGTACAAGAAGAGAGTATACGAGACAATTGACATCGGACTATGAGAGTGAGGGAATAGATAGTGCACCTGTTTGCGCACACACTTGTGCACTATAATCTCCGGTGACCAAATTTCGGTCAGGAGGATTATAAATTTAAAATCTTCGGCTGTACAATCGCAGGCTTACGCTAGTTCTTTAAAATTGCGCCAATCGCTTCACGATACAGAATCTGCGGAGCGAATGTTTAATCAGCACCCCGTGGCTATTGCCTATGTAATAAAACATACATATGGGCCTTGCATAGACGTATTACGCTTCAAATAAATGTTTTATTACATTTAAACTTTTGTTTCAATTAGATGTAGGTATTTACGTTTGTTTGTGTAACGAAACTTATTTAATTGTGGGTAGTTGCATTGTTCTGCTAGTTCTGAGTCTATGGATAAGCCCTGTTATTCAGATCGCGTTGATAACTTGACTTTTAAATGTCATTTAGATTTTGACGCTGGAGTGTCATTGTCAGTTGATTGTTTTGATAGTGACATTTTACAGGCTTCGTCTAGAATACTCGTGCACTCCCGTCCATCCAGCTGAGATTAGGGTTAGGTTAGGAACCACTCTATTTGTGAATGCGGTTTCGAGGAGGGTAATATTGATCTATGAAAACAATGTTGATTCTTTATATCATATCCTCTCCCCTGTTATTCCTCGCCCTATTGCATTTAAATCGCTTTTAAGTTTTGCATTCTCTCCCTTGGTTCGTATTTTATATAAATACTAGCGACCCGCCCCGGTTTCACACGGGTGCAATATACATTTATAAACCTTCCTCTTTAATCACTCTATCTATTAAAAAAACGCATCAAAATCGGTTGCGTAGTTTTAAAGATTTAAGCATACATAGGGATATAGGGACAGAGAAAGCGACTTTGTTTTATACTATGTAGTGATGTAGTGATATAGAAAACAATATAGTAAAATTAAGTTGTGAGTCTTTTATATCTATAAATATACTAGCTGCCCCGCGCGACTTCGTACGCGTGATTACTATCCTACTTCAAGGCCTATTCTACCCCTACCCTACTCTACCCACTACCCTATTCTACCCCTAACCTACTCTACCCCTACCCTACTCTACCCCTAACCTACTCTACCCCTACCCTACTTTACCCACTACCCTATCCCTAACCTACCTTAATCTACCCCTACCCTACCCTACACTACCCCTACCCTACCCTACACTACCCCTACGTCCCCTACCCTACCCTACTCTACCCCTACCCTACTATACCGCTACCCTACCCTACTCTACCCCTACCCTACTCTACCCCTTTTTCTCACCTTTAAACCTTCCCTGGATCTCCACAAATAATTCAAGACCAAAATCAGCCAAATCGGTCAAGCCGTTTTCATGCTATGTCGTGACAACGGAAAACGGGTTTCATTTTTATATAATTATAGATTGTATAATTTATTGTTTTTCACTATTATTTAATATGCAGTTTATGAGTAATAAGCTTGTTTAGTTATTATTTTCTTTTTTTTTTAGCCATTATCGTCCCGTCCCACTGCAGGGTAAAGGCCTCCCTAACCTCTTTACATTCCTCCCGGTTCTGAGTTTTCTGAAGCCAATCCTTATTTAAGTATATTTGTTTTTATAAAAATAAAATGTTTTTTAAAAATTACTTAGGTATATAATCTCTCGGTGTAAAATTATTGAGTCCAAAATTTCTTCGGTTCATGCTAGCACATATTAATAAGTATAAAAATCCAGTAACTTTTCGATCTAGGAGCCTACATCTAAAAGCAAACTTCTCATACAAGCATAAGAATCTTAAAACTTTGACTTTAAATCTTAACCCATCAAAACTCGGAGGTAAACAAAACTCATTAGGGAAGCACTTTATAATTTATGCAAAACAAATGTTGAGTACCAACTTGTGACGGGTTATACAATATTTCCATCAAGTATTGATGACTAGATGGTCTCGTGACTTTGCATGTTTGGAAAATTTCTATTTGGTCACAAGACTCGCTTCTAAATGAGGTTTGAACTTCGATTTTTAGATTTTTGAGGTAACAAACCCTAAAAACCCACATTAGAATTTTTCCTGTATGATCTATGGTGGATATATTTACCTACATACAATCTGATGTGTGAATTGAACAACTTTCCACAAGGAACTTAGTTCGAAATTTGAAAACGAAAATTCAACTTCTCATACAATTTCAATAATAATAAACTTTTAAAATAAACGTCTTTGTTTAAAATAATAATGATTCGTTTTTATCTAGTTACGCACATCCGCTTGCAATAAACACGAGGATTAAAAGATTATCGCTAATTTTTCTACATCCGTTCATTGTTCTATCTTATTGTAAATGTTATTGATGGATTACGGGTACATACCTACAGCGATTATTACTTACTTACTTAGTCTATATATTAATTAATGAATGAACCGAGATACTAGAAATAATTTAATCAATGAAACACATATGAATTGATTAATAGCTGTTTGAGACGGAACAGAATAGTCAGTTAGATTTTTTTTTTTTCCGAAAAAGGCTAGTGTATATAATAGTTATATGTAATTTATAAATAGTTGTATAATAATGTTAATAAACCTTTGATGAAATTAGATTAACATTAAACAATTTGAGAAGTCAATCTTAAATATAAAAAAAATTGGTTTTAGAACAATAAAAGGCCCTTCTTTTTTTTCTTTTTTTTTTTGTGGCCGGGGGGAGTCAAAAATGCTTTCCGCATACTGCACTTCCGAGGACCTACGGTTATGTGGGGCTCGCAACCACTAAAAACGTTTTCCCCCTGCGTCTTCCTAGCACTGTATCGGACGGGGCCGGGTACCGCAAACGCGCCCATAATCACCTTTTCAAAGATTCTAGGAATTAGAAGTTTTCTGAAGTTTTTTTTAAACAATTTGTTGTTATTATTTTCTCGTTAATTACTCGTGACAAAACGCTGAGATTAGGATTAACATAATCTTATCTGTTGTTATTAGTAATTTTTTTGTGTGATCTAAGATATTATTTTGTATAAATACCTGAAGTAATATTTTGACATCATAATTCATTAATTAATCAACAAGAAATAAATCAAAGGTAAGCAAGCTCTTGACTTGAATCATAAAATAAAATTAATAAAATTCTTACTTTTTAAATGCAAAATATTTTAAGAAGTTTTTTTAAAAATAAACATAACACTTAACTATACTAGTTATATTAACATTTTTATTTTTCTTTTTACAAATATTTCATTCACATAGATACCTTAATATAAAGATGTTTATATATTTTCTAAATTAATCCAATAGTTGTTTTAATCTGCATGTTTTTTTATTCCTGTATCTATCAAGGTCACTGGACAAGTGGGCAATCATGAACCAATTGGTGGCTCAATGACCTGTTGAGATCTCTGTCTTGCAAGTCAATGGTCATGTAACTTAGGCGACCACTATCTACTGAATAATCTAAAAATTAAACTTTATTGCATCTTTTTACGTATTCGTGATGTCAAGAAGTCATAAGCCTAATCTATAATTACAGTTCTATATCTTAACTTTGTTTTCCAGATAAAATGAAATCTCTGTTTATCATCACTTCCATCATGGCTTTGGCCGTCGCCAGCCCACCTCACTACGGTCTTGTGGACCCTGGTGCTGCCGCTCCTGCTCCTGCACCAGAAATGGTGTCTATAGGTGGAGGCCCTGTTCCAGCGCCAGATATGGTACCTATTGGAGGTGGCCCTGTCCCAGCACCAGAAATGGTACCCATTGGAGGTGGCCCTGTCCCAGCACCTGAAATGGTACCTATTGGAGGTGGCCCTGTCCCAGCTCCAGAAATAGTACCCATTGGAGGTGGCCCTGTACCAGCTCCAGAAATGGTTCCCATTGGAGGTGGCCCTGTACCAGCTCCAGAAATAGTACCCATTGGAGGTGGCCCTGTACCAGCTCCAGAAATGGTTCCCATTGGAGGTGGCCCTGTACCAGCTCCAGAAATGGTACCCATTGGAGGTGGTCCTGCTCCAGCTCCAGAAATGGTACCCATTGTAGGTGGCCCTGCCCCAGCTCCAGAAATGGTACCCATTGGAGGTGGTCCTGTCCCAGCACCAGAAATGGTACCCATTGGAGGTGGCCCTGTATCAGTTGTAGAAAACTCAGTATTGATTCCTGATGTGCCTATGATCCAAATTATTCTGAACATCAATCTAGATCAGCTCATTAGGGCAACAGTACCAGATGTCGTGTCTCCTGTTCCAATAGAAATTGGAGTTCCCGTACCAGCTCCTGCTGTCGAGCCTGTAATTATTGCCACGCCTGAATTGCCTCAACAAAACTAGCAGAATTTCACTTCTTTGAATTTCATTTGTAACTGTTAGCCAAAGACGTAATGATAAGTTATAAGATAAGTTCAAAATTATGTGATATAAAATGTAAGTAATCAAATGTTTCGTACTTAGTGTTGTATTTATTATATCCAAAAACAGAATTCAGTTCCATTTCCAATCCTTGACGAATAGCCACAAACTTGCGTCCATCATTTTGGCTCTGGGTCCACCTGTACCCAGGCTAAAGCTGACAAATTTGAAGAAGAAGATGTAACTAATATCGTCATTTGAAATTTAGATAAAATTTTTATGACCTTAAATTGTATTATATATAATGCAAAATATTTATAAATACCGAATGAAGAGTCAAGTTTTGTACATCTAATCTTATGGCATCCGGATTAATGGGATTAAAATACTAACATAATTAATTTATAATATTTGTGTTTCACGTGGGTGGCGAAAGGATGCGAGAACAATCGTTGGTTGGAGAAGCTGCCATAATGATGGCAATGGCCTTCATCCTATTATAACTAATATTATAAATGCAGTAAGTTTGTTTGGTTTGATTATACTATATACGTGAAACGTTATTTTGAAATTTTGCATATAACATTGTCAGGTGTGCAGAAACGAACAAAACAAAGTACTGTTTCCGAGGAAAACAACAATAACGTTTATGATAATAGATGACGCCACGTGTTACAATTGGCTACAATTTATCAACATATCACGTGAGCGAAGCCGCGGGCGAAAACTAGTTTGTAATATAATCTAAGACTGCTTGTTTATCAGTTGTGGTTGTGACTACTAGACACAAGGTACTGATCTCTTACCCTGGAGGCCGGGTGCCTTTTAAAGGTTTTCCCCCGTAAACAAAAAAAAGAAAGGTAGTAAACGAAGAACACAATTAAAAAACAAAAATTCAGAACTGATATGTTATATTTTTCTTATAATAATAATTACAAAGCAAGTGGTTGTGTCGGTGTTCACTCAATTGCACAGTTCATAGAATCCTCAAAACTCGAGCTCGAGTTTAGTTAAGGATCTCAGGCAGCACAACAGCAGGGCTGGGAAGCACGGGGGTGCCAATGATGATAGGCTCAGGGTTTACGGGGGCAACTTCCACAATCTGGATGGGTTCAGGGGCAACCTCAACAATCTGGATGGGTTCAGGGGCAACCTCAACAATCTCGATGGGTTCAGGGGCAACCTCAACAATTTGGATTGGTTCAGGGGCAACCTCAACAATCTGAATGGGTTCAGGGGCAACCTCAACAATCTGGATGGGTTCAGGGGCAACCTCAACAATCTGGATAGGTTCAGGGGCAACCTCAACAATCTGGATGGGATCAGTAGAATCTTCAATTTGGATGGGCTCGGGCTTAATGATAGGTTCGGTAATCTCAATGGGCGCAGCAGGTACATTGACGCCGTTGATGTTCAAGATGATTTGAACGAGGGGAGAGCTGGCGG
Organism: Protodeltote pygarga; assembly: GCA_936450705.2. Classification (NCBI taxonomy): domain Eukaryota; kingdom Metazoa; phylum Arthropoda; class Insecta; order Lepidoptera; family Noctuidae; genus Protodeltote; species Protodeltote pygarga. The sequence continues at coordinate 2,180,569 of OW388249.2, read as the reverse complement.
GAACGTTAACAACCTGGTCAACAAAAGCGGGTCCAACGGCAACTGGTTCAGGTTCAGCAACAGGTCCAACAACGACAGGCGACACGGAAATAGGCTCATTATCTACAAAAGCAGGTCCAACAGCGATGGGCTCGAAGTCAACAATAGCGGGTCCAACGGAGATAGGCTCGTGGTCGACAATAGCGGGTCCAACGGAGATAGGCTCGTGGTCGACAAAAGCGGGTCCAACAGCGATGGGCTCGAAGTCAACAATAGCGGGTCCAACGGAGATAGGCTCGTGGTCGACAATAGCGGGTCCAACGGAGATGGGCTCAGGCTTAACCACAGGTGCAACGATGACAGGCGATACGGAGATAGGCTCATTGTCTACAAAAGCAGGTCCAACAGCGATGGGCTCGAAGTCAACAATAGCAGGTCCAACGGAGATAGGCTCGTGATCGACAAAAGCGGGTCCAACAGCGATGGGCTCGAAGTCAACAATAGCGGGTCCAACGGAGATAGGCTCGTGGTCGACAATAGCGGGTCCAACGGAGATAGGCTCGTGGTCGACAAAAGCGGGTCCAACAGCAATGGGCTCGAAGTCAACAATAGCGGGTCCAACGGAGATAGGCTCGTGGTCGACAATAGCGGGTCCAACGGAGATAGGCTCAGGCTTAACCACGGGTGCAATGATGACAGGCGATACGGAGATAGGCTCATTGTCTACAAAAGCAGGTCCAACAGCGATGGGCTCGAAGTCAACAATAGCGGGTCCAACGGAGATAGGCTCGTGGTCGACAAAAGCGGGTCCAACAGCGATGGGCTCGAAGTCAACAATAGCGGGTCCAACGGAGATAGGCTCGTGGTCGACAATAGCGGGTCCAACGGAGATAGGCGCGTGGTCGACAAAAGCGGGTCCAACAGCAATGGGCTCGAAGTCAACAATAGCGGGTCCAACGGAGATAGGCTTATTGTCGACAATAGCGGGTCCAACAGCGATAGGTTCGAAGTCAACGATAGCGGGGCCAACGGAGATGGGTTCGTTGCCGACAATAGCGGGTCCAACGGAGATAGGCTTATTGTCGACAATAGCGGGTCCAACAGCGATAGGTTCGAAGTCAACGATAGCGGGGCCAACGGAGATGGGTTCGTTGCCGACAATAGCGGGTCCAACGGAGATAGGCTTATTGTCGACAATAGCGGGTCCAACAGCGATAGGTTCGAAGTCAACGATAGCGGGGCCAACGGAGATGGGTTCGTTGCCGACAATAGCGGGTCCAACAGAGATAGGGTTGCTTTCAATCACAGCAGGGCCAACGGCAATGGGCTCGAAGTCCAGTATAGCCGGGCCTACAGCGACGGGCACGAATATGGGGATTGGGCCAGCGGCACCAGGGGCAATAAAGCCACGGTAAGTGGGGCCGGCGAAAGCCAGAGCAACAACAGAGGCTATGATGAGCAGAGACTTCATTCTAGCTGTAAGAAAAACAACAATTGGTTAAAAAATATTAAAAGCTAAGCCACTTGGATCTTATATTGTTTTTTATTTTGCAAAGAAAAATATATAGGGTTACAGTTTAAACACTAATAACCTCTCAGGACTATATTACTAACGTCATAAGCAACAACTATTGTTTTATGACTTTTAATCACTTTTTGGTACAAAAATAAATTATTTTAATTCAAACGTCTAAATGTGATAAAAATACTCTACGTGTAGCAAAAGAAGCATAACTTAGTTAAGTACTTCGAGTGACAGTGCACAGGAGGCGTAGATACAACAAAATACATAATTGAAATGTGTTAGATAGAACAACGAAATCTTGAAGATTTGATTTTGGTAAAAGCACTGAGTCGGATACGTAATGTATTCCGATAGATATCACACGTCCTAGGCATAGAAAGAGATTTGAAGTTTCGACTGATGCTGATGGGGGACGGTCGGCACGGTACGCCGAAGATCGTGGGTTCGAATCCCATCCGCATCAGTTGTTTTTTTCAAATTTCTTATTAAATAATTATATTTAATAAACATGTGCTATAAACATGTAAAAAAATCACAAAAGTTTTGTAAAAAGTAACGGAACAAAAGTAGTTGTTTACGATGCTAGTAATATTGTCCTGAGAGATTATATTAGTGTTTAAACAATTATCCTGTATGGATCGACCACGATGGCTGATGAATTCTCCAAGTTTCCTTACCTGCTTTTTTGTTTGTTAGGTGTTATACAAACTATGCTTGTTGAATTGTTAAACAACGTTTTTATACGAAAAGTGTATCTTCCGCAGCTTTGTAGATCGAGATACGTTTTATTGTTAATAATCCAGTTATTAAGATACAATATAGATATCAATAAGATTTATTAACACAGATATAATTATGTTGTTCTTAATTTTAGATTACGATGTTATTATAATTTATAATATAAAGAGAAGCAATTTTACAGGATGCTCCGAGTTTGGTAATCTATAGTGAATAGAAAAAAAATTTGAAAAATTAAGTTTATGTTCGATAAAACGGGCAGGGTTACGATTAGCTCAGTTGTCAGAGCGGCTGGTGGCTTTGATCAGTAAGGTCGCAGGTTCAAATCATGCTCGTTATCGATTTTTTCTTTGTACAAAAATTTGGAATTTTTGTGTTCGCTTCGCATTAAAAAAAGATTTTATATTTATGTTTATATTATTAATTTAGGATTGTGACGTACTGTTTGGTATGTAATTTAAAAAAATATATTTGGACAACTTGTACAATCCAAGTCACATAAAAAACTCACTTCACGACACTAAATTATTAGAACTGATACACAAAGTCGCGTAATACAGGCATTTTTGGCGTATAAGATTACTCATTTACTATTTGCTAAAAAAATCGTTCATTCATTCATTCATTCATTCACAAAGTCCGTTTCATGATGTTTACAAAAATATAATAAGAAAGTGAAACACTGTAAGTTTTTCATTTGCCATTGACGATTAACAAAAATGTCACCCTCTATGTATAAAATTTCGGCTCTTTTTGTAGACAAAAAGAGCCGAAATTTTATACATACAGCTGTAATATTATTTGATTACATTTTATTGCTCAGCATGTCAGATATTAGCTACTGTTTTCCTTCCAATTTATGACATATATGTGTCGGCGTATGTGGGGCTTTGTCAGGTAAAATAATAAAGCAGTGATACGATACTAAAGTTTATTTTGGAATCAAAGTATCACTGTACGGAATAGCGATAGTCAGCAAAGTACAATTCACCACCGGACACAAAATAATTACGGAACGCAAACAGTCCCCACGCACACAACACTAAAGGGAGGTGTTACTCGCACGACCGATCACGACCAACTGCTCTGCCCTCTGCCAGCCAGCCGGCCGGTAAACAGCTGTCACTCCCCCACCGCGCTGTGTAGCATAGATTCTGTTGAACGCCAGTAGGTGGCGTTGGCGCTCCGTTCGGAAGTCAAATCAGCGACACGGCCATCCTGCTTGCACACGTCCTCGTGTGTTAATCTGTTGACAAAAATACCGAGTACCTTAGCTGCACTACACTCGGTCATACCTGACTACGATCTTTCAGCTTCAGATGTCTTTAAGCTTTGTAAAGAATCAATGGAACCAAAAAAAAAAAACAATATCGTTTTTTTCTCATACTACAGTACACTTAAAATAATCACAACAATGTAACGTGAAAAGCCATGTACCATTATCTCTTACAACATCAAATCACAACTCTGCAAGTACACGAGTAGGAACCTCTATCGCCACGGCCACCTTAGCCGACAAGTCATCACCGACTTCCTCTCAGACGTGTCTTCACACGTGTGTATCCTCAGACTACACACGGACAGTCTCTACCACGGTCTCTACAGACCACGACCTCCGCTAGAGCAACACGCCCACCGCGCACCCACGGACTACTTGGGGCAACCCAAGAGACACCGACTTCTAACGGGCTACGACTACGTGATTGCTACTAGTACGGTCGACTATCTACGGTCGATAAAGCTCTCACTCGTGACACACACACAACTTAAACTGGTTCATCACTACTGGGAATCTCTACTTCTACTGGTACATGTCCTTACGTACTTGTAATTACGTTTACAATTCAAGGCTTGCAACGTATAACGATCACCATCAAGCAACTCTACAATTTTTTTAATAAGTTCCATGTAGTAGCTAGGTCTAACTTAGTCAAATATAGAAAGTATTGAGCGTTTTGTTTATTTTACTAACACTTGACACACTCACTAACAAAATTACAACCTACTAGGGCTATAAAACCAGTGTAACCAATATCGTAATCAAATCAGGAATCTTAATATTGAGTTATCAAGGAAATCACCGAATCATGTACCATCACAACCAATAATCACTTATCAAACAACAAGCTCGAGTATGCTCTCTATCACCACGGCTATCCTCAGCCAAACAGTCATAAGCGCATCCACCACGTGAATCGCTCCACTGTCTACAACCTCCGCCAGAGCCACCCCCGCACCGCACACCGGCTACGGAATGGCCTCTGGTACGGTCAAACTTCATACGGCTGATAGGCAACTAACTCGACTGCTCACCCTCATAGGAGCATTCAACACGTATCATCCTAAACATCTACATCGATTGGTACATGACTCGATCGCAACGTAATTAAATGACATCACTTTACTACGCTCGGTATCACTAATTAATCAGCAGTGCAAGCATCCACTATGCTTAACCAGCACAGCAAAGCTCAAGGTCTCAACCAGAGCTACAATGCTAAATCACCACAGTTCAACCAGTAATGCCACATCACTATCGCATAACTATTATTGACGCTAACAGTTAACTAGTTACGCTATCGCTTAACCAACTACGCTATCCTTTTACCAGATAAGCTGTCGCTTAGCCAGCTAAGCTGTTGCTCAACAAGCTACGCTGTTGCTCAACAAGCTACGCTGTTGCTCAACAAGCTACGCTGTTGCTCAACAAGCTACGCTGTTGCTCAACAAGCTACGCTATCGCTCAACAAGCTACGCTATTGCTCAACAAGCTACGCTATCGCTCAACAAGCTACGCTATCGCTCAACAAGCTACGCTATCGCTCAACAAGCTACGCTATCGCTCAACAAGCTACGCTATCGCTCAACAAGCTACGCTATCGCTCAACAAGCTCCGCCTATATGCATTGACCAATAGGTAGACAACTCTCGAATTTACTTGGATTTTGACCTTATAGCCCTCTTCAATTGCAATTAACTGACCACCAAAATGAAAACGACTCACCAAATCCTTTTAAGTGACATGGTTCACTTCCTTAAATCTTGAAAAATTCACTCGCCGCTGCTTTATGGGGCAGTCCCGTCTCGTTCGGTGAAGTACGAGCGCTAGCGATGTACGCGTGAACCCTGCTGCAACGTCCTTGCAGCCATATTCTGATGTGACAGTCTATCTTCAAAACCTATAATACACCAAAGAGCATCTGATTACTTTGGCAACACAAAGCACCTATCAATACGCTAAATATCCGAGGGTAGATCAGGAAATTGGCCATTAAGGCAAGCATAGTGTACCAAAATTGGTATTTAGTACACAAGTTATTATGGCAGAATACAAACGATTGATAAAAATAAAGATATTGCTAGGCAGAGTATTTTTTGTACAGATTGTAAATAAAGTATTACAGCAAACTCATCAACTACGATTTTCGTTTATACAACAATGCCTTGTCTGTGAAGCCTTCTTAAACACAGATCCCTAAATAAACCTATCACTCGGTACTCCAGGCCTTACAGGGACCCAAAACACATGTGACACGACACCAAGTAGTATCTTAGGCTTTACACAGGTCTCTTTTTAATAACCCTGATACCAATAGGCAGGTACAGCCACAAAATAAAACTTAGCAACACTAACTCATTAGCAATAAGTCTACGGTCTGATACACAAAGCATTAAAATATTGACGAGGTAGGTATATGAAGAAAAATTACAGACTAACACAATAACTTTCTTAGACTCACGTCTGCTTCTCATAGGAGTAGGCAATGACTAGGCAGAGGTGCATAGTACACCTACATTTGCTACGTAACAGGGGATGAGTCTATTAACACTTACTGTGCATAACTTCAGACCCCGTGCTTGCTACAGAGAATTTTCTTATCGAAAACCGAATAACATTTTGTCTGACCCGGGTATCGAACCCAAGACCGCATCGCACTCAACAGTCAAGCTTACGATGGCTAGACTAATCAGGCCATAAATAACTTTCAATTGTTATTCTCAAAAATCTACGCTCAAACAATCATTTGGATTAATACCAAGTATTTCAATACCAAGTATAGCGGTACACATGATATTAATCTCGCGACACAGAATACAATAAACGATAGGCCTTAAATAAGCACCTACATACTTCATAAGCAAAGAAATGGTTAACTCTCACCGGGTTTTTCCTCTTCGAAACCATAAAGGTCTATGACAGGACGATGGCAACGCCCATAAGGCATTAGCAGACATCACCGATTCACCACAACGCCCGGGAGGCATTAGCAGACATCACTGCAACGCCCGTGAGGCTTCAGTAACAGCAACGCAACGCCTTTGAGGTGCCAGCAAACACGACAGAACCGTCCGTGAGGCATGGCGTCCGCTTACAGTATCCGTCCGCATCTTCTATTCTCTTCTTCTACTATTCTTCTTCTATTTTCAATAATCTAGTCCGCATTTAACGCGTTCCGCAAAGCCATAACGCCATAGTCAGCACTATACGCATTGTACACCAGTGAGCGCCAGATTCTATCCCAGTTCTGATGTCGGCGTATGTGGGGCTTTGTCAGGTAAAATAATAAAGCAGTGATACGATACTAAAGTTTATTTTGGAATCAAAGTATCACTGTACGGAATAGCGATAGTCAGCAAAGTACAATTCACCACCGGACACAAAATAATTACGGAACGCAAACAGTCCCCACGCACACAACACTAAAGGGAGGTGTTACTCGCACGACCGATCACGACCAACTGCTCTGCCCTCTGCCAGCCAGCCGGCCGGTAAACAGCTGTCACTCCCCCACCGCGCTGTGTAGCATAGATTCTGTTGAACGCCAGTAGGTGGCGTTGGCGCTCCGTTCGGAAGTCAAATCAGCGACATATGTTTAAATATAATTTATGATATCACTATTATAAAACAAAGTCCTCCGCCGCGTCTGTCTGTCTGTCTAAGCTAGCACCGATTTTCATGCCGTGTTCACCAATAGATAGAGTGATTTTCGAGGAAGGTTTATCAAGTTTTTGTATTCATTGGCTAAAATATAATGATATTTGTTAGAGGTGTCGGTAAAAAATGGACCGTGTTGCGGGAATGTGATCAAAGGGGTTCGAATCTTTGTGGCATAGCGGGCCGTCGCCATTTTGATTTTTTTTTCAAAGTGGCGGCGCAGTATGAAACTAGTATATTTAGAATATTTAGATAGAGGACATCTTAACAAACAAAAACTGTTAGCAACATGATGTCCTAAAGTGTCACGTTTCCGAGATATTTGAAGTTAAAGATCGTCGTATGAAAACAATGGCAATCATGCAAAAGGAACTAATTACGTGTTAATATGCCTTTGATTGGATTTAAGTAATAATTTTCACGTGATTTACCTATTATTTCGAAAATTGTAAACCTAGGAGCCACTTTGAAAAAAAAACAAAATGGCGATGGCCCGCTATGCCAGCTCCCATACAAAAATGTTCAAACCCCTTTCATGATTACTTTAATTGGTCGCGATAACCGACATCTATGAGGGCGAAGACACGGGCATCAGCTAGTTATTCAATAAAGACGGACTGTTATCCCGACATGGACTATCGATAAATTCACGACACATGGGCTTAGCCAAGTTGACTATCTACAATCGCTAACGCAATAGGATGACATTACCTTCGATCGATATGTCACGTGACATAACGATAAAGGTTATGTCATCCTATACATTTCTTTCGTTTTCCATAGCGTTAGCGATTGTAGATAGTCAACTTGGTTGTATTACTATACGTTGTTGACATTTTTATTGATAAGTTTGACATTTAAGTAAGGTATTGTTAGTGTACATTACTATTGGCCCTAGAAGATTAGCCTCATATTCAAGTAGTGTTTTCTTAAGAGAGACTGTCTAGACACTTATCTCAATAACATACTATAGATTAATAAATAAACCTTATAATTTGATAATGATTTTGTTTACAACATGCAATTTATCATCGTATATACAAACATTACTTGATTACGAAGAGGCAGGATATGATCATATTCGTAGAGCGGTTGGCAGAGCGTCTGGTAGCTTTAACCATTAGGTAGCGGGTTTAAATCCTGGTCGTAATCGTATTTTTCTTTTTACAAAAATTCGGAATTTTAATTATGTTTGATTTTACATGCAGAAATGCTTTAAGTACAAAAATGTTAGAATTCTTGGTGTTGAGATCTTACAATGTGCTGTTTCATCATCTCTTATTATTAATTAGTCTCATCTGTACTTAATAAAAAACATGTCTCGTATATACCTAAAAGACGATGACGTCTTTTATTATTTAGGTATTAATTAGTATAACATAATCATCGTTTTATATTATCATCTTCATTTTGTTTATGGTCAGAGCAATAGATTTTGTTCTTCCATTCAATTGTTTAGTCCTACATGTTACTGGTTATTTTCTGAGCATGTAACTTTCAATCAATCAATCATAACCGGAGATTAACGTTAAGCTTTGTTATCTCCGATTAGAAACGATTAGGATAAAGAATAAACGTGATGTGCATTAAACACTAGTTAATAAAAATGTGGTAAACATAAATATTTTCAAACAATCATATTAGTAATATTATACATATAGGTTAGTCGTTATTTTATTTCTAAGTTATTTAGGTTTTTCGTTTTATCATTAATATGTAAATCACTTTATCCTTTACATAACCAATAATGTCCTGAAAATTAAAAAAAAGTAATTTATAAATTTCAAAATGTGTGTCAGTGATAGATAAATGGCGAACGGATTTTTTTTTACCACTAAGGTGTCAAACCGTAGTGGTATGACCGTTGGACTGCCAAGTCAAAGGTTTGAAACCCAGACACACACTTATGACTTTTTGAATTCATGTGCTTTTAAGGAATTAACTATCACTTGCTAAAACAGCGAAGGAAAACATCGTGAGGAAACCACACCAGAGACGATTTTTCAAGCTATGTCAGAGGCCTACTAACGGGCGCCTGTTTATACTCTAGCTAACACCATATTTGTTCATTAACCAGACAATAAAAAGAAGACTGCTAGTCTGTGACCATTGCCCTATCATTAGTAGACTTTAAGATAAGTAGAGGGAGATGCGTTGATGCTTTAAATTCTTTCCCAACATTATTTTTTGACATTTTATTTTTACCGAGTGCCATTTTCAGCTACGATGACTTGTCTCTTTTATCTAAAGTAAAATAACCCTTTACTGCATACTTTAAGAACCTAGATGTAGTGGATGTGGTTAGCCAGGATCGTAAAAAGTATTAATAAGTATGTTTAATAACGACGTTATTATTGCAACCCTGTGCAAGCCGGTGCAAGCCATGTCTGCACGCCTCGCTCGTACCGACATAGATTAACTTGAATTAATTAATGTAGATGCGAAAATAGTGGGTTTTGTATAATCCCGATATAACAGAAGTAATTAGCATCGACGAAGAAATCATTATTATATTATGTGCTTAATAGTATGTTTAGCCATTTGGGGTCTACGGGCAGTCATCAACTTAAGTGATAGGCTAAAGTTGATTCAACAATCGAAGTCGTCGAAATTTTTAATGGAAGCGACAACCTACTTGATCATTGCATCGCATTGATCATTGGCAGCCATTTAATCTTCATGGAGAAGAATCTAGTAAACAACCCAATGTCGCTCTTTTTGAATAAACGTTATTTAGGTACATAATGAAATAACTTTTTAACGGATCAACTCGTCTGCCTGCGACCACGAGATTTGCAAAGATCTCGAAACGTCAGGTGTGTTTTAGAAAAATATATACGCGAGTTTGTCCGTTTAAAAAGTTGTTTCATTATGTTAAATGTTCGCGAAAGTTGGAGACTATATTATACGTTATTTACGTTTACGTATACGTTAGTTATAAATGTGGAGACACCGTCAGAAGAAAAACCATTTTTGCTCTCCCAATCTAGTGAAGGGTCAAACTGAACTATGTCTTGTCTGTAATTAAAATAATCTTTGCAACGTTGCGGCAAGTCGTAGCGTGGATTAAATCGCACGCAAGCGAATGCACCGATGGGCTAATTGCTCACACGGACACATTGATAGCCGTTTTGATTATTTTAGCCGTTATCAAAGTAGTATCGTTCGAAATATGAAAACCTATACTTTGCATAGTAACTATGTATTTGTGAAATTGAAGTGCAGTGACCTAGTCTAGTTGACGGTTGACCTTTAGACTGCTAAGTTCGAAGTTGCAAGTTTGGACCCGAAATACACATATCAAAAGTGTCTAGGGATCAAGCATTTTTATGCGGATTTCTTGAGATTGAGATGTGGCTTTGTAATAAATTTATGATTTTATAAATTTATATGGATCCTTTTTGGTGCATTTCATAATTTGAATCAGGAACTGTGAATCAAATTCGAGTAAAAGATGAAAATCAGCTGTCAATATTTTCCCTATAAAAACATACAACGCATTGAAGACATTATTAGTGCTACTGTTTCCCTACTACTGATTAAAACCAACGTTATTATGGAGCGGCGACGTCATTTAAGCAGGGAAGAAATGCTCAGAGCCGTGGGAATGATAGAAGCTGGTTCCCGGCAACGTACTGTGGCTTTAGCTCTGAATACAAGTCAGAGTGTTATCAGTCGACTTTGGACACGTTACCGAAGCACTGGTACCGTGGCTGAGCGCCATGGAGGACGGTATCGCTGCACCACACGGAGACAAGACCGATACATTCAAATCTTAACTCGAAGAGCTCCAACAATAACCGCCATGATGTTAGCCGTGAGGCTTCATCACTCTTCAGGGAACTTAATTAGCGACCAAACAGTCAGAAACCGCTTGCATGAAGTGAACCTTCATTCCCGAAGACCGCTACGGGTACCACCTATAGCAATGCACAATCGTAGGATTCGATATCAATGAACTCTTGAACACAGAAATTGGGCAGAAGAACAATGGCGTTTCGTGTGCTTTTCTGATGAGTCTCGTTTTGGTATGAGACCGGATACAAGACGTATACGACACTGGAGAACCCCTGGACGCCAACAGCGATTAAAATCCTGCCAGGAAGTCCATCCTTATAGTGGTGGAACCATCATGGTATGGGCGGGTATTTGGATCGGCGGAAGAACTGAGTTGATTTGGATCAGAGGCAACCTCAACGCTCAAATTTATACTGAGACGATTGTATCAGACGTCATCGTTCCTCTACAAGTGCAAATCGGTCCCTTATTTCAGTTAATGCATGATAATGCACGACCGCACACCGCAAGAGTTGTAAGACATACTCTCGCCGCAGCTAACATCAATGTCCTGCCCTGGCCTGCTCAGTCGCCAGACTTGAACCCGATTGAGCATGCATGGGATATGCTACAGAGAAGAGCTCTGCCGAATATGGAGGGTATCCCGTCGCAAGAAGACCTTTTTTTGTTGTTGCAACGAACATGGGCGGCCATTCCACAGCGTGATTTGGATGAACTCATTTTGAGTATGCCAAACCGATGTTCTTGTGTTGTTAGTGTTCGCGGTAGAAACACGGATTATTAATTGTTTAAGTTACCCAATAAAATTTTAAAGAAAACTGTTATTTCAGTCTTTTTTTTGAACTTTAATGTTAGTGGTTCAAATGTCAAAAATCCCTTTATTAGGAAAATGGCAAATTTCTTTATTAATGCAAAGGTGACTTGGTTTATCGTTACTGTGACAAACGAAAACACTTTATTTGATGAATCCTTAAAGAAAATTTTAATTAATATCAATCAGGAGAAAAGTTATTGCAAAAATATATGTTGATCCCTAGACACTTTTGATGTGTGTAATTACTCAAACTATCTTCTTCTTCTTTTTCTTCATCGTATGGTTGATGAACTACCTTGGTGTCAATCGCCTGTAGGCCTCTGACATAGCTTTACACGTCGTTGAAAAATCTCTCAGATGTGCTGGTTTCCTCATGATGTTTTCCTCCACCGTTTTAGTAAGAAGTAATTAATTTCTAATACGCACATAAATCCGAAAAGTCAGAGGTGCGTGCCTGGGTTTCGAACTCATGCCCTTTGACTTAGTAGTCCAACGGTCATACCACTTAGGCATTCACTGCTTTTTACTCAGGCTCATTAATCTCAAAGTATAACTTAATTGATTTGATAAGATACACGTTAAATTGATAACTTCCTCTTTTTTGAAAAAATAAAGTTTTAAATATTGATCTGTAACATTTTGTTACATTATTTTAAATCCTTCAATTAGTTTTAAACTCAATTATGGTCTTCACACTCAATCACTTAAACTTTACGCTACGATCGTGATGATGACATTGTGAATACCTATAACCTACCCTTATTATGAAGATACCAAGTGTATGCAAAACAACTCCCTATGACCAGCAGTTCTAAGTGTACTTGCTCGGTCAACCATCTACCGGTTGACCTATTACTTAGGCAATAGCTCCTACGGAGATTAAGACCAATTTGTAAAGTAATTAATCATGAAACGAATAGGGTGTGAAATTGAGTAAACTCTAAAAGGCTGACTTCTCGATTTAACTGTGTGTGATCTAAAGTTTGAAATTGAGGTAGTCTATAACAGTTATTTAAGCTACGTACACGTACATAACACTTGAAAAAAGTGTTATACGGACCTTAAGACAAAAATTAGAATATTAGAGTTTATATATATCTTTATTATGTATCATATTATACATGTTTATACACTTTTTTTGAAGTGACTTTTGCCGTCCATATCTTTTAAAATCATTGTTTATCTTCTTTCTCTATCGTATGGTTGATGAACAACCTGGTGTCAAAGTTTAAACCGCCCTAAGATCGCTGGTATAGCTTTATACACACCACCGTTGAAAAAACTCTCAGGTGTTCTGGTTTTCTCACGATGTTTTTCTTCACCGATTTAGCAAGTAATCATTATTTTCTAATACGCATATGAGTCCAAAAAGTCAGAGATGCGTGCCTTGACTTGGCAGTCCAACGGTCATAACATTATCAGGTCACGGTCACCTAGGCAATCACTGCTTATCATGGGTTATAACTATCTTCCACTAACTAACTAGTCTGTGCTCCCTTCCATTTGAACACAATCGACAGCCCGCTCACCCAGTAGGCAGATTGCGTCGGCCTTTGACAGGCTTAATTCTCAAAGTCAATACGTACTGCTTTATCAACACTTCTATTTTGGTCATTTGCGCATTCAATATTGTTTAGCGGTTTTTGGTATATAGCTAATTAGCTTCTGCTTGTGGTTTTACCTGCGTGGTATCTTAATAAATTGTAGCCTATGTGTTATTTTAATGTGAAAGATTTATTACTGTAAAGTTTCATCAAAATCTATTCAGTAGTTTTTGCTTGAAAGATTAACAAATATCGATCTATCCATACATCCTATTTTTTTTTTTACATCCTCACAAACTTTCACATTTTGCTAAATAGACGTTCTGCGATACAGACCATCTGATAGTTGGACGTTTTGCTACATGGATATTTTGCTTATTAGATTTACTACTCATTAGACGTTTCGTGCTGTTGGACATTTTGCTACTTAGACTTTCTGATTAGGAGCGATTAATATTAGTAGGACTTAATTTTGTTATAATCCTAAAATGTTATTTCAATTTCACAAGGGAAAATTAAAACTGTATAAGTACTTAGTTCTAGAGTTCTCTTTATGTCTATCCGAGTTTATTAAGTAAGGCAGGCACATCTAATTCCGCGACAATCGTAATTTGGTAGTATTAACTTTGAGACCTACTAAAAATTTCTGTAAGTGAAATGCTACTAAAAAAAGTTAAAGCTAAATTAAGAATGTCACAAAATTAGATGAGTTTGCTAAACCACTAAACTACAGCTAAAACTGCAAAGCAATCTATAAATCTTGTGTACGTCTGCAATCTGAAAACCGCACTGCAATCTGAAAATTCGAACTCCAAAATACTGAAATCTTTCTCCGACACCCAGAACCATTTCTATCACCGGATAGATTGCCACAATTCATGTTACAAATCTGGTTAGGTCCCGACTGGAGAATAACAAAATACTTAAGAGAAAGCTGCGTTTTGGCTCTTTGCCGACGTAATAGTAATGATTTCCTTGCATTTATTCCATTTATCCTTGGATTTTATTGAAGAATTTTAAAACATTTTTGTACGCGTTCTTATTTACAGAAAAAATATTATGTTAAGATATCTACATATTTTAGTCTCATAAAGGTTTAATAATGACTGCTGCCTTTTTTTAACTCGCGACAAAAAATAAGAGGGGTGTTATAATTATGCTTAGTTTAACATGTCTGTTATCTATTTGTCTGTGTCTGTCTGTGGCATCGTAACTTGTAGACTTGTAGTAGAATGTATAGATTTGGATTTAGTTGTTTTATTCGAAAGGCATTGGGGGAGGCCTATGTTCAGCAGTAGACGTCTTATGGCTGAAATGATGATGATGATTCGAAAAGCGACTTGATCGAGAGTGACCTTAGTTAAAAAAAATAGGTTTACTAATTGGGTCGCGTTTTTAAGTATATAGTTCATGTTATTAACATGATGAGTCGTGATAGCCTAGTGGTGGTGACCGTTGACTGGCAAGTCAGAGGTCTCGGGTTCGAACCCAAGGCGCGCATCTATGACTTTTCGTGAGTTATGTGCGTTTTATAAATTAATTATCACTCTCCGTGCCTCGGATAGCACGTTAAGCTGTTGGCCCCGGCTGTCAATTGTAGATCTTTGACAGTCGTTACGGGTAGTCAGAAACCCGAAAGTCTGACAACCAGTCTTGCCAAGGGCTATCGTGTAACCCAGTAACTGGGTTGTGGAGGTCTGATAGGCAGTCGCTCCATGTAAAACACTGGTATTCAGCTGCATCCGGTAAGACTGGAAGCCGACCCCAACATAGTTGGGAAAAGGCTAGGCAGATGATGAGTTCATGTTATTAACAAAATATGGACTCAAAAATATGGAATAAATGTTTTTTTTTAACTAATATTTCGTTCATATTCCATTTGCGAAAAAATAAACACTGCACCTTAAATGAATACTTCCTTGATTGATGTCCACAACTCGTGAACAACTATAACCGCTTAGCAGGGCAGTTACAAACCTCTCCAGTTTCATTCCAACTTCGTCTGCGTTCACGTTTATTTATTTTTATTGTACTTTTCAACTTAACGGGGAAGCTCTCGGACTGAGATGAAGAGTAACTAGAGGATTGGTATATTTTTAGATAGGTACCGCTATTGTTTTTTGTTACGATTAATAAAGACATATTGTCATTGTTAATATTAATTTAATTAAATCTTTTCGTACAGTCATAGTCGAAGTTACAACAATATAATATAGTGAAACTTATATACGAATTATTTCGAAAGTTAACCCATTAGCTAGCATAAGTTATGTGATAGAATTTTCAGCAACAATTATTTCCATAAAAGACACACATCTCATATACCTTTTTATTAATTAATTTAAATTTTAATTAGTTTTTTTGTTATATAAATCGATTACATTCGATGCAAACCCTGCGCGAATTTACATTGCATGCTTAAATGCGATAATTCTAATTCTCTTTTTTTAAATCTATTGAATCACTTAACAATTACGCCTATCGTGTTGTCATCATCATCATCATCAACAATGGTAGAATTCCACAGCTGGACATATTATCCCCATCCACTTAGAACCGAATTTTTTGACTCGTGTTGTCAAAACACCAAAATACTAATACATTTCTACCACCTTTAGCCAGGTTTCTTGACATTTTCCTTATACCCTACTAACTGTAAACAGCGAAAATAATCCGTTCATAATTTTCCGCACACAATTTTCTCGTCATCGCCAAACATTATCAACAAAGTAACATCAAAATATAGGCGGTAACGTGTGAGGATATCGTTTGCCGCAGCTGCGTCGCAAAGTCGAGCTAACTTTAAGTCTCCGCTTTGCGAGAAAGGCACGACTCTCTGCTCTACCACTGGTAATGTTAGGACTTTATTTTTGTTTCATTGATATTTTTGTGAATTTTTTACATGTTAAGTACCTACATGTTAGCTTATTAAATACAAATATTTAATAAGAATTATGAAAAAAGAACTGATACAAATGGGATTCGAATCCACGATCTTCGGCGTACCGTGCTGACGCTCTAACCGCTGAGCCATCGTATCCCATCAGAATCAGTCGAAATTTCAAATCTCTTTCTACGCCTAGGGCGTGTGGTAATATCTATCGGTATACATTACGTATCCGAGTCAGTGCTCCAAACTTTGCAGTTTTAGAAGGCACCGATGCGATATTATCATGCGATTTTTTTACATGCACATGTTAGCTTATTAATATATTACATTGAGTTTTTATTATAAGTGAGTATCACTACAAGGAGTGAGATCTGAAAACCAGCGTTTTAGGCGTCTAGCATATATGATGAGATCGCGACCCATTCGCGATTCGGCATGGGCATTTGATAGTCGTTTTATTTTATATTGCTTTCTGTTCTCGATGTAATATGCCCATTTGCTGTATAAACGTTTCTGTCTTTCATTGAAATTTTTTATGCAATAATAGTAATACTATCTTATCCAAATTTCGATCACAATGGCCAATAAACAAAGATTATGACGCAGGAGATTTTATAGCAGGCGCAAACACAGGTGTACTCTCTATTCCTTCACTCTCATTGTTCGAAGGGACGGCAATCTGATACGACTGGACAGAGATTTGACGCAGGACCAACCACGACTTAACGTGCTCTCAGACACGGTGCAAGTGATAATTATTTTATAATACGCACATAACTTACGAAATGTCAGAAATGTGTGCCTTGGGTTATATGACGGTTATACTCTAGTTACCTAATAACCAAAACTATACCTTACTTTTGTATTCACTTGCAGGTACTCACATATGTGTATATAGTAGTTATACATGCGGTCGGTAAGCGCAGCTAAACTTTAGACTTGATTAACAGCAGTTACGTACCGCTTCGCAAACGTGTTCGTTAGCCAGGATTATGCATGGAAAACTAGAGGAAATCCATTTTAAATGGATTTTTGTACGTTTTAGTTTTAGCGTGGGATTTCCATTAACGATACGTTTTGATGGTTCGTTTAGATGACACTCAATCGATTGTTTACTTTTGTATTTTCGGTGGCGGCTGGAACTCTGAAATGTTCAATTGTAAAACCTTTAAAAACTATTATAATTATTTAATATTTTTAAAACAACCAGTAATTCCTGGAAAACATAATATGTATCAATCGCACAAATATGAGTCTTTTGATATAATGTCCTGAGTTATTATGTGTTTAAAGCCGAGACAGTTTCCTTTCTGATTGAAGTATTTCAAACAAAACCGATCAAAGTACGCGTCCGATGCGTGCACCGAGAGTTTGTTTTATATAAATCCAGTATTTAACTTTTTGATGAGAAAAAACATCGCGAGGAAACCAGCACACCAGAGAGATTTTTTAATAGTGTGTAATGCCATGTCTGAGGCCTACGGGCAGTTTAAACTCTGATACCAGATTGTTCATCAACTGGAGGGGGTACGGTGAATGCGTAAGCGAAGCCGTATTTCCGCTCAGAGGTTTGTGGAAAAACACCGTGTGGTTTTTAGTCCGTGCGAGTCGGACATAACCCCATCGCCAGCCCTTGAGGATGGGGTACTCATAAAGAGTTTTCCACACAACCAAAAAAAAGAGGTTGTTCATCAACCACGACAACCACACGATAAAGAAAAGAAAAAAAGCTCCCTTTGGCTATGGAACTCGTAATTTTTTTCGAAGTAGCGTGCATCGAAATTCCAATCTTCGAAATTAAAATCACTCCCTCTAAAAACAGTGAAATTACACTCTTTATGCGCAAAATTGAAAACTCCCCAATTTCATTTTCCAACAACAAATTTTTCTGTAAATCTTTTTAATAGCAGACATTTTCCGTTTGTCCCTTATTAGTTAGGGGGTTATCTTTTCGCGGAATCGTGTTCCCCCAATAAATGTCCGCTCAGAAATCTTTAGGCCCCTCTGTTTTTATGAAATTCGCGATGTCACAGTGTTATTAGGCTTTTTAATGTTGAGGAAATTACGTGTACCTACTGATGATTATCTAAGATATTTACAAATTTTAGAATCAGAGGCCTTTAATAGAGGCCTAATTACAAAATATGTTATTTAATTAATAATATAAATTATAATATGTAAGTATAGATATGATGCACTTCTTCTCCATGTAAATTTAACTATGCTAAATGTCAAACTACTCCGTGCACGTAATAGCCTATCAAGTATAAATTAACATTTAAAAAAAGAATATTTTTTTTAGTTAAGAACTATTGATCAACTCATCAGACCTTTAAAAAAAATACTATATAAAAATCGGTTCACGCATTCGAGAGCTGCGATGTCATAGACACACTGACATACTTATACGTTTTACTTCGGCAAGCCGTTGACAATTTCGCACTTGATTAATTATATCTTTGAATATGTGAAATAATTTAACTAAAACTAATTTTACTTAGTGTAATAATAATATATAAGTATAACTATTAATTGTACTTCTATTATTACTTTAGTATCCTGAGATCACTATTGTAAACAAAGACCATTTTTCTACAAATATAAATAAAATACAACAGCAAAACACAAACTATGTTCCTTACGATATCTAATGAACTGCTAGAAGGTCTTAATCTAAGATATGACGTTAATAGTCTCTTAATAACATTACTGTTCGAACAATATATTTATTTTTACTAGATTGTGCCGTTACAAAAGAAATAAGCCTTACTGAACAATAAATCTATATAATACTCAATATTTGGGGCTTATAGAGGCGTTTTCCTTGTAAGCAACCCCAGAAACATAGGCGATATAATGCTGTTGAAATATACGGGGTAGAAATGGGGAAAGGCCCGCTCCAAGATCTGCTTTAGTCTGTTGTAAGGTTCATAACTTTTGGTCTCACTTTGTTTGACAGTTAAAGTCTAAGAACTAGAAAATTATAGATATGTAACAGACGTTCAGTTTGTGTAGAGATCTTCTGTATAAATTTCCAGATGATTTATTCTGGATTTTGTTTGTTGGAATGTTTTTAATTTAATTTAATTTCGTATTAATCAGTAAATTAATTAATTAAATTTGATAATCGGCAAAACTGTTCTACATTCGAATTTGTTCATTATTTTAACACTAATTTAACTCTTTAATTTTCCTTTTACATAATTACCTTAACTACTTTGCTTGGATAGACTATTTAAAATCTGGAAGTTCTTACGAATAGGTACTAAGTAATTCTTTACGACACCTAGTACCCAGTTTGTTTTGGGTTACAAGTTAATGAGCGTGCCTACAGGCAGGCACTGGACGGGGCTGCGAGGCGCGTTTGCGGTACCCGGCCCCGTCCGATACAGTGCGAGGAACACGCAGGGGGGAGACGTTTTTACGGGGGCGAGCCCCACATAACCGTACGTCTTAGGACGTGCGGTATGCGGAAGGCAACTTTTACTCCCCTCGGCCACAAAAAAAGGGATTATTTATACAGAATAATTACATTATACGAGGACAAAATCTAAAGTCTAAGGATGAGAAAATAATATTTTAAAAATTGCACTACTAGCAAACCGCACGTCTACTTATACCTACTACTACTAATATAAAAATACCTACCGACTGTTTTTTCATCAAAATTTTATCACAAAGTGTATTTTCACTATCAACGCTGCTATCAATATTATCATGTCACAAAATTGCAGCGGATTACGTCTATGGATTAATATTTAATTTACACTTAAAATATTAATCCGTGGAGGTAATCCGCTATATTTTTTTGTTAGGAAATGATAACAGTAATCCAATACAAGTGGCTAAAGACTGAACAATGTTGTTAAAAGTACAGAGTGCAAAAATTACTCAAATCACAACCACAGTATCATAAACATACAGTACTGAAATTACGTATAAACGGACGAAAACGGTACACTCACACAAACATGTGCAACGACGCGTCGTTGATATTGCGGTGATACTGCGAGTACCGCGACGTTCGCTTAGGAGTCTCGTCGTTACGCAATATTACGCATGTTTGTGTGAGTATGCCGTTTCGAACGTTTATTAGTAGTTTCCGTACTGTATGATTATCATACTGTGTCACAACGGTGATCTTACGACATTATTGACTAGTACTGCCTCGTTGGTCTAGTGGTCGGGCAAAGTGTTATTCGGTTTTTCTGTTAAAAAATTCTCAGTAGCTGCACGGAATTCGAATTGTGCTCGGTTAATGACAACAGGCTGGCCCCCTATTACATGGGACTTACACAGATAGGACAACAATAATCGACACGTGCAGTTTTATCGGGATTAAAGCTAAACTTTAATTGATTGTAAACATATCCCCAACTAATCGAAATAATAATATAACCCTATTGAAATCGCTATGATAATTTTAATTTAGAAGAAAGAAAGAAAAAGTTTTTATTCCTTCTGAATAAAAGTACACAATACATACACAAACAAAAAAAAAATGATAAAATAAAACAAAACATAAAAAAGAAATAAAAAAGAACAGAATAGAAATAAGAAATAAATAAACAAAAACAGAAGTGTTTCCACTTCTGTTCCAGTTCAATATCACATACAGTTTGGCAAAAGAAAAGTCTGCAAAATATTGGGGGCGCCACTGGCGCACTTCACTACACTTAAAAATACAAGTTATTTGGTAAGCGTTTTTTTAAAAACGCTCGTTCTCATTCACCTTCCACATTTCCCCTATATTTTCACGCAACAACTTGTACAATTATGTAGGTGATCCCTCGCCAAAGTCCGTGCTCACTTACTTTTGATATTAAAAGCCAAAAGTTACATGTTTCGCCTCGACAACACGCCAAATAACTGCAACAATGGGTTTGTTATTCTACAAAGAAGTGCAGAACCTGTTGTTACTTGTTCTACTTTCTAGAAGTACTAACTATTTGTTATGATTAGATCACGCTGCGCAGAAGGTATTAAAATAGACGTAAAATAGTAATGTTTGAGGAGGTAGACCCATGAACCAAAATGAATGGATAGGTAACCTTCTCAGAAAAAATCAGCATATAACAGTAATCGCAATGTTACTCGTTGGTCTAGTCTAGCTAGTGCGACCGCTGAGCACGAGGTCCTAGGTTCGTTCCCTGGGTCGGGCAAAGTGTTATTGGGTTTTTTCATTAGAAATTTTTCAGTAGCAGCACGGAGTCTCGATTTGTGTCTGGTTCATGGCAATAGGCTCGCCCCCTATTACATTAGACCTCCCATTGTAGGATAGCCTAAGAATGGGAGCTACAACCGAATACATTCGCTCTTAGTCTTAAGACTGATTGCATTATATTACTACAAAAAAAAAAAAAGAAATATTTCTGTCTAAAAATAATGCGTATGAAAAATCTAACCCTAACCCAGCAGCTACACGTCACTAAACAATAAAATCTAAAACTCTGTCAAACAGTTGAGTAAGATTGAGCGGACTGAAGAGACGAAACTGTGATTTTCTTAGAGAACACTCGAAAGGGCCGAGAGAGGGTTGGGTATCAACCGTATGATGTGAAAAGTACTCCACTTTACTTGTAAGAACAGGAATTTGTATCTTTATTTTCAGTTCATGTTGAGTGAGGTTGTCTCTTTATTCGTGACTTAAGACGTGCTTGTGACCAAGTAAGATTTCGTCATTATTAAATAAAACTAGCTGCCCGGCGCGACTTTGTACGCGTGATTATACCTTACCCTACTCTACACCTACCCCTACCCTACCTTTACCTACCCTTACCCTACCCCATCCCTACTCTACATCTACCCTTTACCTGTATCCTACCCCACCCCTTATTCTACCCCTATAAGAACCTTTTCCTGAAAATAACAAATTCAACAAAAAAAGAATTAGTGAAATCGGTCCAGCTTTTCACGCGTGTTGCAGTGACCAAGAGAAAAAAGGGATTCATTTTTATATCATCATCTGCCTAGCCTTTTCCCAACTATGTTGGGGTCGACTTTCAGTCTTACCGGATGCAGCTGAATACCAGTGTTTTACATGGAGCGACTGCCATCAGACCTCCACAACCCAGATACTGGGTTACACGATACCCGTTGGTAAGACTGGTTGTCGGACTGGGCTTCTGACTACCCGTAACGACTGTCAAAGATCTACATTCATTCATTCATTCATTTTTATATGTACTATTCGTATAAATATAGATGCCTTAGTAACTACTGGTGCACTTAAAGGTATTCAAGAAGAACTTTAGGAATATTTCCCACTGGTGTAGACTGCGCAGGCGTTAGATATAGATGTATAATGCGTATAAATATAATTGTTTATGAACTTAACAATTGGACAGAAATAGAAATAGACCGAAGTTCTTGTCGACTAACCCTTGATTATATCATTATTAAATTCATCGCATTTGACTGGGCTCCAAAAGTTGAAAACTTGTGGTTTCCGGCGAACTATTGCCACTATTGTGGTTGACCGGGCCGTTGGATTAACTAAATATTCAAATGGATTTCGTTGTAAGGTATTACTTAAAGTTTAAAGGTAAACCAACCTATTTCATTTGTATTTTAATTCTGAATAAATTTAATACGAAAATGGCGTACAATTAAACAATTACGATTGTAAATTAAGAAAATTTTAATATTTTTTAATTAAGAACACTCCTGAATAAGTGAAAAAATGTTAAAAAAAACTGTGCATCTGTCTGGAGCTACGATGCCACAGACTTACACAAGTTAAGCTTTTAACTACCACAAAGACGCCGGCGTCGCATAACAACTGATTTCCTTTTGTCTCATTTTCAATGTTGACGGATTAAACTTATAACACCCCTCTTTTTTTCGTCGGGGGTTAATGATGCTTTTACAACGTTTATATTCCCACATTTTTGATCAAACACCAATACTGAAACAACACCTTAGAATACACAAATATCTCCTGCAGGCATCTTACCTGCAACACTATAATATATTGTGCTTTTCTGTTTCAAAGAGTCCAAATAAAAATAATATACTAATCAACCAGCCTGTCCCACTGCAGGGTAAAGCCATTTCTCATACAGAGAAGGATGGAACATTAATCACCGAGCTAGCTCACTGCGTGTTGGTGATTTCGGACTAATAAAGTTCGGGGTTGCTGACGATCCGCCTTCACGTTAATTATAGTCCGAATACGCATTAAAACCAACCATGAAACCATGCAGCTACCATGGGCAACCATGGAGTTTCTTGCCAGATTTTTCTCCATGAAGGGTAGACTGCCCTAGGTACTGGCAACTAGAGTCACTCCTACAATAAACTATATCAGAATTATGACTTTTCATAAGTGCCTAATGGTCTACATGAATAAATATATTTTGATTGACAAAAAACAAAATTTTAATAACATGAAACATTCATACAATATTGCTCTATTAATAGTGCATTTAAAAACTCTTATGAATTTAAAATGTAAACCTTATCTTTTCTACAATTTACAGGATAAAAATCTAGTAACATTTATCTTTAAGTCTGGCTTCGGGAAGTTTTCAATGGACAAAAACTAGGACTCCAAGAGTAATGATGGTTTGAAGTCAGAACACTGTTTGTCGAGAACCGTTAAGGTTTTGTGAAAGACAGTCTCGTTTCATTTGCTTTGAGATAAATTGGATCGATACTGCGAAAAAAAAGGTGTATGTTCTCCTAGTAATTTACGAGCAAATCAAAATTATTATGAAACTTTACATCACATAATATATCAAACAAGTGAAATATAAATTAGAATACCTTAGTGAGAAGTGCTTTTACACTTACTTATTAATTAATATATACATTAATTACCATGTCTTTGTCTGACAATCAATGTTTGTTAGCAATATATACCTATAGTTATGTTTTCGACAATTTTTGACTAGCATTTGAACATGAACCCATTTTATCCCAGTTTATTCTAAATTGTTGGTTTTTGTATCACACCTACCGAAAATGGCGACGTTAATGACCGGAACTTCAACAAGTAGATATGCGTCAAAGTGAATGATTAGTTATTCTAGTTAATATTATCATTAGTCCTTAATTGGCTGTCAAGAAAAATGTTACATAACGTTGAATTAAACACATCATCTTACCACAGAAAATAAGTACAAACATAGGCATTAAGGTAACGAACCTTTTAATTCCCCGACTGTACAATAACTTATAACAAAACAAAAAATATCTTTTTATATTTCCCTAGCCTATCCTTAGAATTGAACAAACTAATTTCTGCTCATTTTTAAAACAAATCCTCATAAAAAAACGAATTATCACAAGAACTGAAGCTATTTCTCACATTGGCCACACAAAACCTTGTATAAAGTTTTCTGTTTATCCGGCTAAAGTAAGTAATTCATAGGGAAAATTTATATCGCCTGGGATTACGTGTATACTCGACTTTGTTGATGCTAAATGACTTTGTTTAGGCTCTTAAGCCGCTCATTTTGTTTCAAACACTTTTTTACGAAAAAAATAAGAATTGCAGATTTATTGTGGTTAAGTGTGGAAAGTGGAGAATATAAATATCAGTATTATACATGGAATCACCAGCACTTAATACGTAGATATTGATTTATTTAAGGATTTTATAAAACAAAGGTGTATGCCTAATTTTTTTAAGATACCCTATAAGTTCCTAGTTTTTTTTTTTCAGTGCCAGTAACCGGGGCATGATACTATTATTTATTGCCTTTTTTAATTATCATCATCAGCCTGTATTAGACCACTGCTGAACATAGGCCTCTCCCAATTCGCGCCACTATTGTGCGCTCATTGGAGGTATTTGTTTTTATTCGCCACTGGGCAAGCGGGTTGGCGATCGCAGTAGCAGATGATTACTGTTACACGGTGGGATGCTGCTGCCTATCCTCCGAATCTTTCCTTCTGTCACTTCTTACGGCACCCGTGGGATTAGTAGGTGTGGTTCTATTCTTGGGCCGGAAACCACATGGCACACGTAACGTGTACTTAAATAATTATAATTACTAAAAAGTATTGGATTGAGCTCCCGATATTTTGACACTGTTGCAAGCACCATGATCGCGGTATTGTCGCGATAATGGCGCTTGCAACTACTTAATCACGGAGGATATCACGTAGTAGCGGATGGTTAAATTTTTCCAAGAGGTAAGCTGGAGCCATCCCGAAAAATAAACCAATGGCACAGTTAGTTAGGCATTATTGACTGTGCCATTTTTCAATGGGATTTCCCTGACTGATTGACACTTACGGACAATTTAAGTATTGTTAAATACCCTAAAAGTCTAAATCATTTGGAGTCAAGACGTTCCAAAACCATAAACATTTTATATAACTTACAAATCTTTCATTCAATCTTTCATGAGAAATTTTGACGCAGCTATCATCTGTGACTCTACACGTGGATCCCTTTCTAACTTTTCAGAATGTTGATATAACTTGAACTTGATATGGTAAAATAACCATTCTGAAAGTTTGATACGATGTATAAGCAATCTAACTTCGCAGCGACAGTAAAATAATATTCTTCCTTACGATTTAAAAGTAAAAATTACGAAAGTTGTTAAGTTGGAACGCTATAATTCAAATATGCTGGGGATTCAGACAGATAAAAATAATTTTCTTAATCTAAAATTTAAATTCTGTTTTAGATTTGAATCATTATACCTTTGTGTTAGTGTGGAACTTTTAGACTTATAATAATACCTTGGAATAATACCTATGTGTTAATTACAGGTTTCCTTTAGGTAGAGATAGGCAACTTTTAAGTAATGACGTAAGACAGTCTTCCAAAAAAAGTTTCGAAAACTTTATGCATTGATCAATTTATGGATAAACTTTGGATTTGAAGAATCTTTCTTAAGTTTTATGATGTTTATACGTATTAAAGTCGTGTTAGCTTATTAAATACAATTATTTAATAAGAAATTGAAAAAACAGGTTTGAAATTTCAACTGATTCTGGTGAGGTATAGTGGCTTAGCGGT
Organism: Protodeltote pygarga; assembly: GCA_936450705.2. Lineage (NCBI taxonomy): Eukaryota > Metazoa > Arthropoda > Insecta > Lepidoptera > Noctuidae > Protodeltote > Protodeltote pygarga. Next base: position 2,154,366 of record OW388249.2, on the reverse strand, counting down.
CAGAGCGTCGGCAGTACGCCAAAGGTCGTATTTTCGAGTCCTACCCGTATTAGTTGTTTTTTCAAATTTCTTATTAAATAATAATCTTGCATAAAATATTTTACTCTTAAATCTTTAGTGTAAATCGCTTCTCTCATTTTTAATTTAAAACCTACTCATTAAAAAAAGCCTTTGTCTATAAATTTTCTCATCTTCAACTTGACCTACATTTTAAATACCTATCCAACAAAGAGTACACATAAAATGCTACATTTAAAAAGTACGATCAAACTCCAAAGACCAGGGGAAAAGGACCAAAAAGAAAGTCCGCTTACCTCGCTCATTCCTCGCTTATTATTCAGTAGATGTACACCATTAATATGCAAATCAGCTCGTTAACCGTCTAGCATGGTGAAACAAAAGATCCAGTACGGTACTATTATGTATGAGTTACGTCTTTTATAATGGGAATAATGTATCAGTAAGGGTTAAAGGAGACGGAGTCGTGGGTGGGGAAATTAAGATTTATGTAAAATGAGTGGATGTAACGAAAATATTTTCAAATTTTTCCTTTCTTTGTGGTGTCCTTTTGTCCGGATATTTAAATTTCAATGACCTACTACTGTTATTCACTTACTTTATTTTTATATTTAAGAAAAGAGAAGCTGACTGAATGACTGGTTGTTATTAACGTACAGCCAAATCCTATGGGCCTATGGTACTTGCGATTTTGGCATAGCATTCATTGCATTCCACAAAATGATATTTAGGTGGTAATTTAAATCTATGTGATCATCGTGGACCCTGTCGGGCACAGCAAAAGTAGGAGAGAGGAAGAGAGCTTAAAACTTTTACTTTTACTCGAGCAGCCTGTGGATTAACTGTACTCTTCGGGCAGCAAATGCTCTGCGTGTCCAATACAACAATATCTTCAGGGTGCTGTTGCGGCTTCCTCGCTATTGCAGTGCATCTGGAATGTTTGCGGAGGCGCGAACAGATGGCTATCAAGCGCTTATACGCAAGAAAGTAGCTTCATTATTCCAGCGTGTTCGAGGCAGTAGTAACAGTATCCTGCAGATGATTGTGTCTCGTGCGGATTGCCCAATCCAAAACAAATGGATGCGTATAGTAATAGGTGTTGACTAACATAGGCTAAGATTTTACTAACACATTAGATTGTAATATTAATGATAATTGTATTTTATTGTATTTATTAATTTTATTCATTTATTATGCTTAGATTTTAATGTATTTTATTTTCGATTTTGTTGTGATTATATGGATTGATATTTTCTTTCTGAAATAAAATGATTAATAAAAAAAAAATTAAAATTACATTATGTTTGCATATTTTATTAAGAATTAGTTTTAGAATGTATTCGGATTATTTATTGTTATCCTTGATTTAAATAATTTAAATATTATTATGTGGGTACCTACCCAGCATTAGGTATATTATATTTGTATTAAGGTGTAGTTATATTTAGAAAGCAAGAAGAGTTTTTTGGTAATTCTACTGTTAAGGGAGTAAAATAGGGGATTGAAATTTATATGATATTCTTTCGTGTACGAAGTAAAAATCTATGAAATTTCATATTAACAAAATTATTTGTCTTCAATATCTATTAAACTTGTTTCAAAGTTTGCCTTTAAATCATTAAGGTTACTTAAGGAAAAAGCTCGTAGCTATAAATACGCTAGTCCATCCTATAAATTAAACAAGCTGCAGACATTAAGTAAACTGCAGGCTATTATTCGTGCAAGCCGCTCGCAAGTCTGATATTAAATTGTCGATTGATTGATAGTTTCCTTAGAGCTACCATGTAAGTTGATATTAGAGTATGTTATGAGGTAACTCCACATAATGTCCGTATAACATTTATTTTCCTCCAGCTGCACGCGACCTCGTCCGCGTAATTTTTTTATCGAAGTTTAGTCAACATCACGCGTGATCAGAGGGCTGGCTTATTCTTTGATCGAAGAATCAGCATTGCCATTCAGCGTGGCAATGCTGCCAGTCTCCTTGGTATATTATCTGCGGAGGACAGCGATGAGAAGGAATACTGACGCCTAGGCGCAGATTTTGCATACAACTTTGTTTCATTTTCTCTAAATATTTTTGTAAACCTATTTTAATGTACATAGATAGTAAAAATTTTGTGTAAATAGGTATAATATTTAAAATCTGTAAAAAATAATTAAAAAATTGTGTTAAAAAGATGTACCTATATTAATAAACGGCAATAAAAATCATATTATTAATAAAAATAATTTAAAAAAAAATTATAAATTATATTTAATAAGCTGTGCTATACATGTAAAAAAATCATAAAAAAATCATATTATTGTTAGACAAAACCGTTTAATTTTTTTCAGGCAATTTTTTTAAAAGTATGTGCATTTTAGGTCGCGTCTGTACTCCTAGTTAACTAGCGTAGTTATTGCACACAAATGTTCGTCTCACTGATATAAATTTCAACGGAGTTTGAAATATGGAGGGAATTTTTGTTGCTCTCAAAGTTTGTTAGCAGTTAACTAGTTTTTGACTGTGTATTTAGAATTCGTTTCATTTGGAGAAACTGTTTGTACGTGTTACTATATCAAAGCATAAAATATTTATGATTATTCATAAAGTTTTAGTTTTTTTTTTAATGAGTGCCAGCAGTGTGCCTAGTACCTAACCTTAAAAAGGTTGTAGGGAATATTGTTTTTTTACTTCATTTGAATGAAGGGTTCGGCCTCGCCTCTGTTGCATTATTAGTTATAATGGATTAAAATATATTATAATTATGGAATTTACGACTAGTTGTGCCCATTCATATTTAGAAAGAAATTATACAAATACATTAAGTTCTCCACGATATTTCCAAAAAAAATATAATTAAAAAATAATACTCAGTACTGTGTTTAGTTGAAATAAATGAATAAAAAATAATTCTAAACGTGTTATATTGTGTAACATAAATATTATTATGTATTTTTACCCGACTACAAAAAAAAGGAGGGTTATGATTTTAGCAGTCTATGTATGTATGTATGTATGTATGTAAGTTTGTTCATCTGTTCCCTCCTAGCTCCTAAACTATTTGTTGTAATTCAATAAATAAGGTGTCTATCGATGCGTCTTAATGGTCTGCGGGTTATAGGATTTATAAAATTTCGTAAAATCAAATAAGGTGAATTTTAAAAATAAATTAGTCAGCTCGAAAAAAATAAAGTTAAGGTAAATTTATCGTGTTTGATATCAAATGGAAGGTCTTGATGAGCACATTCAGAATATGTATATATTATCTATATATTCTGGACCACTTCTTAGAATATCAGGCTTCTAACTACCCGTTACGACTATCATAAATATATGTGATTATAACACTGCATACAATGTGAAAACGTGATAACAATAAATATTTACTAATTAAATTAAAGTTTCTACACATCACTGCCTATTAAATTATGATTATATTTTAAAATAATGTTAATTAAATTGAGATTTCTTTTTCGTAACTAGATGGCGTTGGTTTGCGGTTTTGTGGAAGTAAGTAACATAGAGTTAAAAAAATATAGTATAAAAACTAAAACCCGACTACTTAAAATCTAAAAACAAGCTTCTTAGATTTGAAATAAAATTCTGTAGTCGGAGGCCACCAAATTACAAAGTATTTACCCTTGGAAGATTATCTAGTACCTATTTACCTATAATACATTAAGGCCTCCGACTACAGAATTTTATTTCAAATCTAAGAAGCTTGTTTTTAGATTTTAAGTAGTCGGGTTTTAGTTTTTATACTATATTTTTTTGTAAGTTGATTTTTTTAAATCAATTTCTCAGGGTACAAAATTCTTTAAATATTGTTTAATATCTAACACTACATGCGATCCTCATTCACTGCATGTTTTACATATTCACATTACAGCGGGCAATCAATCATTATCGTTGGAACTTTAGAGCAGTTTTCAATAGAAAATAGTATCAATATTAAGAGTAATATACTATGAACCGCCATAAGGTTATTAAATTAATAGCTTTCGTATTTAAAACATTATTAGCAATTTTTTTGAGACAGTAATAATCTTTCTGTTGACCGAATTTCAGTCACAGCGGCCAATCTTAACGGACATTATCCAACTACGCAGGAGATATTGTGCACAAGAGTGTGTGCGCAAACACAGGTGCACCTTCTATTCCCTCTCTCTCATAGTCAGTCCACGGTCATACCATTAGTGACTAGACTACCGTTACTCAAATAATACAGGAAGATTCAATAAAATATTTAATGAAAGAAGATTTGATAAGAATGTTATTGCGCGAAAATCTGCTAATCAATATTTGGTTGCTGCTATATCAATTTGATAGTGAGCCGAACGGGTAAACAAAGCCTTCGTCATTCACTTTGTATTAGAGTTTTAGACCGAAAACACTACAAATTAATGTTAGAATTTGTATTAGCTTCACTTAGCGCAAGTAATGCGCTAACATTGGTGCACACTGTTGCCGGTATATAAATTGGTATGCATCGCTCGTCTATCACTGTTTAAAAGTGTTACAGTGTGTATAAAGCCACAGAATAGTAATAAAATGGAGTAAAATGAAACGCTTGTAGCTTTGTTTTCCAACGCATAAATCTAGGCAGCAATAAAAAAATGTAAAATCCTTACGATTCAACCCTAAGTATGTTAGAAACATCAGTAGAAACTTAATTAGTTTGATAATGTGACACTAATATAATAAGCTAGCGGTTCGAGTCACAATCGAGCCCGGCTGAGCTTACGAAAACCTAAACTCAAGTATTGGTTCTGGTCTCTGTCTCCCATCTCAGTCTCCTATCTTGGTGACGCAAATCACTACTTAAGAGATTAGGTTTTGTATGTTGACTTTGTCAGCCCTGCTGTATTTTTACAAAACAAATAGTTTTTCTCACAGCTCCACTCTCAGGCTTCCAATTGTCTAGAACAAAAAGTATGTTATTCTTTGGCCCATTATACTTTCCTTTTTCAGAAAATCACGTCGATTCGTTTTTGCACTATGGACAAAACAATAAACCTGAAATGCATTTTCATATTCGACTGAAATGATTTATTAATCTTTTGGTAATCGGGTAATGGTAATCGAGGCCTACGAAATAAGCTGCATTCTTCGTACTTTTTTCATAATTATCAATCACTCCATGTACTCTTTACTCTATGCATTGAAGCACTAGTACAGTGGTGCACAGTACGTAAGCTGGTACAATCACGTGCATCTATATCGCCGAGCTCACGGCAACGAGGAGTTTCTCTGATTTATCACCAGATTACGTGGTTCCATGTAATTTTCGTGCATTAGGAATTTCACATTTGCGGTTGTTATCCGTTGATGCGAACGCTCGCGCTGGTGCAATTTTGATGGAATTTACATTAACTTTGAAATAAATTGCTCTGTGGGTAAGTTATCGTCTCAATTCATTTATTTTCTGTATTAAACGATTGGAATTAAGCTTAAGATTTTTGAAGAAGTTGAAAAAGAGATAGGATACGAGCGGGGTTTGAACCCGCGACACTTGCCGTACCGTGACAATGCTGTACCCAACTGAGCTAACGTATCACTGCCCGCATTTATCAAATTTCAAGTTCTCTTTCTATATCGCATCGTCTTGAAGACACCTGAATCCACAGACCGGCTACGTCACGCTCTGCTTAACTTTACTGATAATAATGATCACCGCGGTACCACAGCGCCGCGAGTGTTTTAGTTCTTAAAAAGCTGCAATTACATAACAGCTTAGTTAATTACTTTTGTGTAAACAAAGTCTAGTTTTAAATCTCGCGACTAGCCAATACAGGCGTCCGCGTCGGAAGCTAGCGATTTAAAAACGTCAGTGCAAAAGTAAGCTTCAAGCTTTAATGGAATTCTGCGGCCACTGTTCAAGTTAGAGCTTGAAAAAATAATTAACTTTTTTGCTGACAAGTTCTTTAAAGTTGAAGAAAAATTGTAGAATATATTTTATGGTTAGAAAAACGCGATTGAAAGTAGCCATTAGTCCGTCGCGATCGTAGTAGCAATAGTTATTTAAAGTAGAGTGAAAGATTTTTGTCGTATGGTATTTATGCAACCTTAAATTCTAAAACTAATTTCCTAACTAATTAAATACTAATTTGTTTGTTGCCTTTTCACGCTTAAACCACGGATTCGACTATTCTGAAATTTTACATAGTTGCCAGTAGTGGGTACCTTTTATCCCAAAAAAGTACTAACAACAATAACAGGGAAAACAATAATAATGTTTTTATGGATGGAACCACGTCTCTTCTGATTCATCATTGTAATTTAAATTATAAATTAACGCGAGTGAAGCCGCGAGCAAAGGCTTTTTTAGTAGGGATGGTGTAAGGCAATTCTTAGTAGGTTTGAGTCAGAAATAACGAGAAATATGTCTTCGAAGTCATGTGCCGCCAGGCGGCAAGCGACACCGGCAGGTGAGCGTACTATATAGGATACGGGTAACACTTGAAGGTTTAATATATAATACACTACAGTTGCAGTGCCTCAATAAAGTTTAATATTCCTTCACTAAGATTCCCAGTCACGGATAGATTAATAAATAAATTAAGCCGTCAATCTTATTTGACGGCGCAAGAAGCCCACAATTATGTCAAAGGTTTTAATGCACTTTATAAAGTTTGAGACGGTGAACGTGGATAATTAACCACGTCCGCTATCTTTGAGGAAGGAACAACTGGCTTTGATGAAATATTATAGTAACTTTACCTTACCTAACTTTTCTTGTAGGTTTGCTAACGAGTTTATCAATGTAGGTACATAGTTTATGACTGATGTAAAGAGGGATTTCTTATAAATCTGGAAACACTTAAATGTTTTCATTAAAATACTCTTGTGTCTTTTCAAAATGGCTTATTTAAATTTTTTGAAAACTATTTTTTTACATTTGCCAACTCTAGAGAAGAATGATGAAAATGAAACAAGCCGTTTTGATTCTTTTATACAATGAAACAGCTTTATCTATTTCTTCGGTGCCATCTACGGAATATTCTCGAATAAGTATATCGAATTACGTCAAATTTTACCGATCGGTTCATCCATGCTCGCACATCTGATTATACGATTCAATATTGACTTATTCAATTGACAGTATAAGTATATTTTCCTTTAAAAGATGAGAATATTTTATCTTATTCCCTCTTAACTTTCTAAGCCCACATTTTCTAATTGAACGCCAGAAAGACACGCGTCTCGTATTCTAAATTTTACCTCCCATCCGCCTCATTTACTACCTTATAATTTGGTTACCACCCTCGGGAATATTCGGTTTTCCGAATTATCCCGATCTGAGTCCACAATTAAGTCGAATTACGTTGGGTTTTTATTCTTTTAAAATAGATTTTAATTCAGCGTTCGAAGCGTGAATTACAAATTGAAATCCGACAATTTAAATCGCAGAATCCATTTGACGCTCATTGTGGGTAGAATTAAAATAATAGGTGGCTTCTAGAGGATAGATTTTATTTAGTAGATGTGTTGCTGTTAAAGTTTGAACTGCGCTAAATCTTAAGATTAAATGGTGAATCCCAAGATTGACTAGCTTGGTTTGATTTTTTCAGCCACAATTGCAGATATTATAATTAAAATCTATTATTTCTCCTATGATGAGTGATTACTTCGAGTTTTCAAAATTTTACCACAATTACTTGGTAAATCTTAGGTTTTACCTCTAAAATGTGGGAAATATCTTTTTTTTTAAATCTTTATTTATGTTTAGGGGCTTTTATCCGATAGATATGTCAACCCCATCGTACCTTATTAGAGAATTAACTCCTAATGAAACAAAAAATTAACAAATTAAAAATTACTTAATTTAAGACGAATCACTACTGAACGATTGATTAGCATTTGATACAGCACCGGTTAACGAGTCTTTGCCTATTTATGTTTTTTTGTGCCATAGAAGTGTGTCTCTGATCATGTTTAGCGTTGTTTATGGTTCTGGTACGAACCTGCTTTGTTTGACCTGAATCCGTCAACATCGTTTGAAAGTCCTTGTCATTTCCGGGGTAGTATAAACGAAAGAGGTACACGAAAATTAAGTCTGACTAAAATTGACGGTATTTGTGAAGATTGAAATCTCATACGTGTACACACGGCTATAAATCAAGCTATAAAAACCAGTATGAACTAACCTCGCGTTGTATTGGCTCTTCGTACAACAAGATGACGTCAGCTTATACTGGAAATATATAGCTTGATGTGTAACCGTGTGTACTGTTAGCTTCTTCTTTCGCCTGCCCTGGTCCCATATTACTTGGGGTCGGCGCAAAATGTCTTCTTCTTCCATTCCTCTCTATCAGCCGTCATCTGAGCATTTACTCCTTTTTCATTCATATCAGTGCTTACACACTCCATCCATCTTTTCTTTGGTCTCCCTCTCCCCTTCCATCCATCAACACTTATATTCATCACCTTTTTAGACACATGTGTTTCATCCCTCCTCATCACATGCCCATACCAAGACAAACGATTTCCTTTCAACTTATCTGTTACTGGCGCCACTTTTAAACTTCCCCTAATATACTCATTTCTTACTTTATCCCTTCTTGTCACTCCACACATCCATCTCAACATTCTCATCTCTGTTACATGCAATCTTTTTTCATCCGTCTTTTTCAAGGCCCAGCATTCCGATCCATACAGTACGACAGGTCTGATAATGGATTTGTAAATTTTGCCCTTTATTTTGAGGGGCATCCGCGGGTCACAAGTTGTTCCTGTGACCTGTCGCCATTTCATCCAACCTGCATTGATCCGGTGTGTAATATCTCGGTCTATTTCAGCATCCCCTTGAACAAGTGATCCGAGGTACCGAAAATCGGAGCAGACCGGTAAGGACACTCCGGCGAGAGCGAGAGCTTATGAGGCTTTAATTATTCAAAGGTCGAGAAATGAGACGCAATAGAAAATTAATTGAGCCTTTACACTTAAAATAAAGCATTTTACAAAGTCTTAGTATATTTTTTCTAAGTAATAAAATAAATATTTTTTCTTTTTCATTTCCTCGTATTAAAATCTCAAAGGACAGCAGTAATGAAACTGCACAGAATAAAAGAAAAATGTGAAGCGACAAAGGCTCGGTTTCAAAGCCTTAAAAGGTAGCTAGCGGAAAATTTAATGCACTTTACATTACCCTTAAAAATATCTTTTACAACACATAGGTATTTATTTATAATCTAAAAAACACAAACAATATTGGAAAGGTAATAATTTCAACATTAATTAAGATTATCGCTAAGTTGAAACAAATTTCCGTAAACACAGTCTTCCGTGAACTTTATGATCATTTAGTTAATGAGAATATAACTTGAATATTTTATGACTGGCTATTAAATATAATCTGGTATGCCTATGTAAAGTTTGGTGAATTAGATTTCTAATAAAATTAAAACATAATATTTATTGAAACTAAAACCTAAACAACTTATAAATAAATAACGACTAAACTACAAATAAGTTTTTTTTATAATTAATTACTTATCTATACTTATAAAACAGTACTCTGACTGACTGACAGACAACGCATAGCCTAAACCGGTGGACCTAGACACTTGAAATTTCGAGACAATATTTTTTAAGTACGAGTAGTTACCCTAGGGGTGCATTAAGCAAGGATTTTTGGAAATTCTAAATCTAAAAATGAATTTTGTTTTTTTTTCACGCTTTAACCGATTATTCTGAAATTTTGCATATACATTGTCAGGTATATAGAAACGGACATAGGGTACCTCTTATCCCGAAAAAAATACTATTCCTAAGGAAAACAACAAAATAATTCTTAAGATAGATGTTGTATGATAGATGGCGCTACTTGTCTTTCGAATATGAAATCAATTACAATCAACTAAATTAACGCGACCGAATCGACCAAATAGTAAGCTATAAAATTGAAGGTTTAAACTACGGACTAAACCATAATACTTAACTAGTAGACTGCACAGCTCATAAAATTTAATAACGTCGAATGTGCCGTTGTTTCCTTTTTCATAAGAGGGTAATTCCATTTTTCCAACATAATCGAGTTTTACTTGAAGGAAGTCGCGGTTAAAATAAAAAATAAGAAACGATTTTCCTCTCGCACCATGTTATGGGGTAGTGTTCCTTAGCGCTTTTATGCAGCCGTAAATTATATTTTATGTTACGCTTTTTATGTAGTCATTTCCCTTTTTTACCATTTCTTTAATTATTATTCATTTTCTTTGTGGAAAAAGATTTGGTTGTTAAATAAAAGAGTTGTTTGCTGAAGAATTGTGCGCTTATTCAGTTTTGCTCTTTTGTTTCTCGCTAAAGGTATCATGTTTATATTTTATTTAGTTTCATAAATTATTTTTTATACATACTCGGCAAATACTAAAGTTAAAAATGTTGTTGAAAAAAAAATCGATTACGAGCGGGATTTGAACCTGCGATCTACTGGGTAAAGCCACCAGTCGCTTTGCCGCTAAGCTATTCATGATCCTGCCCGTGTCATCAAAATTCTCTTCCACATTCAACCATCTCAAATTGTAGTTACATTATCCACCCTTTCGGAGTAGGTACTAAAGTACCCTTCTAATTTTGCAGTTAGAGAACAACTAGTCACGCAAAAGCAGTAAATGAAATAATTAAAAAAATACGATGAAAAAATATTAAAAAAGGCAAAGAACATAACACTATAATGAATAATACGTAGGTACTAATCCAGTTCAAAGACAAGTCAATGAACAAATTCACCTCCACCGTTCAGCGGTCACTGCCTTGGAACAGTCTGGCGTACCCTAGTTAAGTTTTATTGTCATTTTAATGCGTTTCAAGGTATAAATGTAATTTGCTGAAGTGCATTAAAAATTACAAGCTGGTGTGTCGTGTATCTCGTTAAGGGTTAATGTTTAGGCTGTGGCTACTACTACTAATGCTATTACCAAGCATCTGGGGGTTAATTTGTTTCTTTTTTTACAAGAGGTTAGTTAACATGCAATGTGTATATGTATAAGCGACCCCAAAACAGAATAATAAACATACAGTATGGTAACTGCGTCGAAACGCACGAAAACGACACACTCACTCAAAAAACATGTGCAACGATGCATCGTTGATACTGGACGTTCGCTTAGGAGTCGCGTCATTGCGCAATATTACGCATGTTTGTGTGAGTGTGCCGTTTCGAGCGTTTGGACGTAGTTACCATACTGTATGATTATTATACTGTGCTACCCGGTCTCTTTCCCAGAGGCCGGGTGCTTATTACACATTCCAATATTTACGTAATATTTTATTTATAATTTATCTTGTAAAGTAAAAATTTCTCGTACGCCATTTTGAGTCCTTTTTGCGTCACTGGTGCAGTTATAGCATGTTTAAAAGCTTTTATAGAGCTATAAGTACCATGCTGACATGCCTCAAGGGCATATTAAACTACGAAGTACTTAATTAATTAATTATTTTAGCAAATTAACTCGCGACAAATTGATGTGTGGTAAAATGTAATTCATTAACAGATCGTTGAGTTATTAGCATGTCGCCAATCGTTTAAGGTTTTAGAGTAGGTATGTCGATATAAAAAAATATCTTTTGGTACCTATATTATAAAAAAATTGGGAATACTTTAAAGCGAAAAAGATTTTTGTAGATCTAGATCACGCTACCCTACGCTTAAGGGCTTCCGCAAGTATGCCGGCGACGCGTAACAATTGATTTCCTTTTGTGTCTCATTTCTCGGTGTTTGACAGTTTAAATATAGGTACTTATATACTTCTATCATACTTCCAAGGGTAAAACTCAGTAAAACACAAAAGTTTGCAACACCAAGATCCCCTATGATTTATCTTGATTGTAAGGGTGAACTTTCTAGGATAGGTCGACCCGAAAACTACCAAACACTCATTTTTATACGCATCTCAAGTTTATCCCAACTCGAAGTTTAAAGTTTTAAACATAAATCAAGCTTTCTATAGAAAAGCTGGTACGAAAATAATGTGCTTTTATTTTATAAAAGATGCAGGGGGTGCAAACAAGATCTACTAGGTACATTTAAAATTTGAATGAAATTATCTGTTATGTAAGGTAACGGAAACTTACTTAATATATCGATAGAATCTGTTACGGGTTGAATTCCCAAAAATACTATTCATAAAAATCGTGAGTAGATTACCGAAAATATTAAATTTTTGATCCGCTCTAGGTAACAGATTGAAATTTTCACCGATTTTGTATTATTTAAAGTGGCAATCTTAATTAATAAAAAAAAGGTAAGGTTACAAAAAACTTGCATTCTTCTAATTTTTTTTGCTCTACCGCAATTGTTGCTAATGCATACATACTTTAACATACATAACCTAACCTAACCTATAAAGCCAGTATCAGTCCACTGCTGGACGGCCTCTTCTCTTACGCATCACTTATTTTGTGCGCTCATTAGAAAGTATTTGCCCTTAATAGTCACACTGAGCAAGCGGGTTGGTGATCGCAGTAGTAGATAGTTGCTATTACACTATGCTACCCATCCTCCAGCTTTTACTCTTTGCCGCTTCTTACGACACCCGCGGAATGAGTAGGGGTGGTGCTATTCTTATGCCGGAAACCACACAGCACATAGTTTAACACTGCTTGCAAATCACTTATTTTAAACTGAATGTTATTATAATACTGAAGCAGACAAGTAAAATGAACGCTTTAATATAAAAGTCCACGTCAGAACGTTTTGACGTCAGCTTGCGAAAACTCCCCACTAACTTCACCGGCTGAAATTGCGCTTTCTGTAAAACTTAAGTGGCAAGGAACTCTTCGCGCTTATGTTCTCCTGGTACATAGATACTTCACGTGTGTAAAGGGTATGAGGTACAAAAGAAAAAGGGTTGCCAGGGGTATTTACCCGACATCATAAAAGAAAGAAGATTTTTCATTACGATGCGTTTTTTTTTTAACTTTCCCGAATTAGGTCATAATAATATTTTAAATATTATTTTGGGTCTATTCGCGCACAGATAATAAATTCAAAATAAGTAAGGAGAATTCCTCTGTAAGGAGAATCCTGTGTGTCTGACAAATCGTGTTTTGGACAGTTACGTTTCACAAAATCAAACCATTCCACCCACGGCTTTGCCAGCGTAGTTTCTTGATTTTAGCCTGTATGTTATACTGATGTATATTGCTGTAAATTTTCATCAATATCCGTTTAGAAGTTTCTGCGTGAAAGAGTAATAAACATCCATTTTATCCATACATGCTTACAAACTTTCACATTTAAAAAAAACAAGGTACAAGTTTATATGAGCTTGAGACTATACAGTGACGAGCAAAATTATATTATATCCATTTTGCGGAATTAAATGATTATTAACATCTTCCGGTTCAGTTTATAAAAAATGTCAAACCCGAATGTTAATAAATATCTATTGATACCATAAATGCAATATTTTTGCATTTTAATTATAAGTTCCTTTTAGAATGTGTTTTGCAAAACTCTACTCTATCACATAGGTATTTAAGCTCGTGATTGAACAGCATTCTCGAACCGTTCAATAACAAACTCCATAACCAATAATTTCATATAAATTTTCCTTACATATTCACCTATTTAATTCTGTAAAGAACGTCAAAAGGCTCAAGATTTAAGCCTACAAAGTTATGTTCTCATTAAATGCACCATTTTCAATAATGAGAGCTACTAATTAGGTGTGCGATGAAAATATTGGTACAGGTCTGTTCCAATCGAATTCAAAAGTACATTTTTGTTTCATTTACTCAAACTGTAACTTTATTCATACGGAAATAGAGTATATTTCAGAACAATTTAAACTATTTAAGAAGGTTATTAACAGATTGAAATTAAACTCTGTTCATAGGCGTTAAAGTTCTTTTTCCGAAATCACTTGTGTATTGAATTCAATTAAAATAACTTGATGATACTTACCTATCTCGTTATAAGGAAATCGAGTGTATGACTCAAAAGAAATGTGAATGTTTAAAATTATTTTTAAACCGGGATATCGTGTTTATGTGTACAATTTTTTATACTCTGTACCCAGATAGACTAGGTTAGGTCATATTTTATACAGAATTAACAATATTTACCTATAACAAAACAATTCATCCTTATGAGGAGTTGTTTTAAGCCATAATAGTTTAGCCAACACCATAATATCCTCCTAGTCATATTTCCAAACTTTATTAGGGTTGGCTTACAGAGTTTATAATCTGTCCACAAAAATCTTCATTCAACGAAACATTTATTCTGGCGCAAATATGCAGCAATAGTTAATAAAAAGCATTTCAATAGTTTTATTCGGCCACAGTAAACGTTTCTTTAATGGGAATTATCATAGATATATTGTATAACTGTGAGTGAAATATATGTGGAGGACGGTTCTAGACGATACCGTTCAAATTCTGTCCTGCTTGAAAGGTGTCAGGTGTACCTATTCCATCGTAAACCACAACAACGTTTACCACTAAATAGTTGGGTTTATAGTCAAACATAATAATATGTAGGTATTTTTTTTAATAAAGGAAATAATTTACTATATTTTATATTTTTAAATGTATATTTTATGTGTTATATAATAATATATTTAAAAATGTATTTTATATGTATTGAAAATGAATATATGAAAAATGATAATACAAAAAATAAACTTACAAAAGTTTTCACAAAAACTCTAAAAGGAAAGTAGTAAACAGTATTGATATTTTGGCTACAGATATGTAGGTACACTTGTGTTTATTTAAAACCAGCTGAAGCGTAGACCTGTATAAAAATAAGTCAAGTATCCCATAACGTTCGCACCTTGCTACGGTTCAGTTGTGTTTGAGATCGATTCTCGTCAGTTTTCTGCTTCGCTCATTTTTGTGGGACCCTTCCACTGAGTACAGAATACTCTTGAATCTCTTACAAAAATGTACTTATCTGGTTACTTAAATATTTTTCCTATATTGAAGGATGTTTTGGGATTTAATTTTGGCACGAAAGGTTTTTTTTATGATGAAAAAGGCGTTTGATAACGAACCATGTTGTGGTCTACACCTGCCTTTCAACACAGGAAGATGAAAGACGGTAATAGACGGTATCGTCCAGACCCGTCCTACAGATAGGTAACACCGAAAATCATGACGGAGCAAGAAGACGCACGCGGACGTCCAACTAAAAGCAGCTTCGGTGTTCAGTTGCCTTTTCTAAATAATAATCTTTTAGAAATTAATATATTATTACGAAAATATCGTAAGAAAACCAGGACACTATGGTGTGATCCCATCTGCTGGTAAGCGGTATTGTGGGCAACAATAAGAACACACCTTTCTTTTAAGCAGTTACAATTTTGTCTCTAAATACAGATACCCATCAAGAACAGAATTACCTCTAAGTAGTTAGTGACAAAATTCTTTTTTGAAAAAAAGACAACTTCAACTTAATCAACTTGATTTTTTTGCGTTAAACTACACATAATATATTACGAACCGAACTCATTCAACATGACCTTTTTGGGTTACCTTTTTGGATTTTAGTTTGTCTTCTAAATTCAAAAAGTACTGACAGTTCAGTTGGACTAGTAAAGTTCGTCAGTTTCACATTATTGTAAAAAAGAGTAGAGTAGAGAGTAGAGAGTTTAGAGTCGTGATAGCCTAGTGGTGGTGACCGTTGACTGGCAAGTCAGTGGTCTCGAGTTCGAACCCAAGGCGCGCACCTCTGACTTTTCGTAAGTTATGTGCGTTTTATAAATTAATTATCACTTACTCCGTGCCTCGGAAAGCACGTAAAGCCGTTGGCCCTGCACCTGATCTCTCTCCGGTTGTGTCGGATTTCCGTGCCATCGGACTATGAGAGTGAGGGAATAGAGAGTGCACCTGTGTTTGCGCACACACTTGTGCACTATAATATCTTCTGCGTAGTTGGCTAATCTCCGAAGATTGGCCGCTGTGACCGAAATTCGGTCAGGAAGATATTATTATTATTATTATTGTAAAAAAGTATTAAAATAAACTGTGACTTTATATAATTCCAGCGCCGTTTCATTCGTTAGTTACGATCCAAAAAAAAGATCCCATTCTTGCTCCCGATATTGTATATATATGTGTATGTGTGTGTAATATGTATGTACGTTTGTGTATTAGTGAACACACAAACGTGCTCAATAATCCTTTTACCAATAATTCCCGATTCACTCCAAGACTTGGAATCAGAAAACTTAATGTGTAACTGCTCGCACTTGCAGCTAGTTTGAAACTACAATAATGGAAACTATTTCAAGTACTGCAACTGCTAGTACTAGTTACTTGGGAATCTTGTTAAACAAAAAGATACGTGTGTGAACTCGCAATGTCTTCAAATGAGTTTGGAACATTTTTTTTATTTTTGTTTGATGCTGATTATTGTAAAAGTGTAAAACACACATGTTATCAACAAACAAATGTATTTTTAATACAATACAATATTCTTTATTGTACACTATCGAAATCTATAAGTACAAGCAACGTTAGAATTTTGTGACTCGAAAGTCGAACCCCAACTGGAATTTGATTTAAAAGGTAACAAAAAATACAAAAAAAAACTGACGTAGTGACGAGTTGTCCAAAAGTTGTCCTTAAGCTGTTCGGTGTGTGCGCCGATTTTCATAATAAAAATGGGTGTCCAACCTTAATAAGTTTTGGCATGTTTTGGGACAAAAATATAACATAGATTAAAAACCAGACAGCCAGATTTAAATAAAAACATAGAGAAACGATTTCCCTTCAACTTATCTGTCACTCTCAAATCAAACTCCCAAATAAAATCAATTGAGCCGGTAAAATCTTATCGCATCGCACGCTGTACACAAACCAGCCAAGCGCAGTACTGACATCAGATTTATATTTCTGGCATTGGTCCAGCAAATAGCAACAAGTTAGTGTATTTTAATGCCTATGCGAACGCTAAACGCCTCTTAAACACCACCACAATTACTTTACATGAAGTTTATAGCGCTGTTTGGCTGTACTTCAGTTTTGATGAGAGTGTAAAATGCATATTAATAGCTTTGAGATTCAATACAGAGTGTTTAATGAATGTTCTCCTGACCAAATTTGGGTCCCGGCCAATCTATAGAATATTATAGTGCACAATTGTATGCGCACATACAGGTGCACTCTCTATTTCTTCACTCTCATAGCCCGATGGGATGGCAATCTGACACGATTGAAGAGAGACCAGGTGCAGAACTCTGCAGAAGAAATTTAGAGCGTTAGCATCGCATGAATATATATTGAACCTTATACACTTTTTATGTAAATATAAAGTTCTATAAATAGACAATACGAAATAAAACACGAATTATAATCCTTCACCGCTCTTAACAGCAATTCAAACGCAAAACCCACACAATAATTAAAATTTAACGTTGTACCAATTATTTTGTTCCGCACTACAATAACTCCTTCTCTTTCTCTCGCGTGGTAAATAATATGTCCATCCTGTTCTTTCACGACCATTTTGAAGATATTACAAGCATAATCCTACCCTATTCAATATTTAAATTAAGTATGATAAAATACAGAAAGGTTTTAATATCTGAGACAGTGCACCTGAGCATTATAAAGGCGACGTAGAAGCAATATTGTGTCTCAAGGTGCAGCTCTTCATCAGCTCGCCATACAAAAAAAAAGATAAAAAGTAAAGGGGATAACTCGACGTTACAGTAGCGCAAGCATGGATCTATTTATCGAATTCTTATCGAAAATTTATCAATATTAAACGTCAAATTTGACACAATTTAGTGAACTGTATGTCAAAGTTGACGTTTAATATTGATAAACATTCGATAAAAAGTCGATAAAAAAATATCCGTGCTCGCACCTCTGCTACGTTAGCAAACGTTTTGAACAGTTTGTAATGATGTAAGACACTTGCTATCCGGCAATCAAAAACTATGCCTTGTGGTTTCCGGCCTGAGAACAGAACTACCACTACTCGTTTCGCGGGTATCGTAAGAAGCGGCAAAGACAAAGATCTGGAGGATGGGTAGCAGCATTCTTCTGTGTGACAGCAATCATCTGCTACTGCAATCGCCAACCACCCGCTTGCCTAGCTTGGCGATTATGGACAAATACCTCCAATGAGCGCACAATAGTGGCGCGCATTGGGAGAGGCCTATGTTCAGCAGTGGACTAATATAGGCTGATGATGATGATAAATCGAAAACTTAGTGTAAGTATTTTTAGCTAGGAAAGCTCTCGATTATGTCAACTTTCAAATAAATAAAAAAAATAAAAATTGGTTCATTCGTTTAGGAACTACGATGCCACAGACAAAAAACAGACACAAAAAAAGAAAGACACGTCAAACTTATAACACCACTCTTTTTGTAGTCGGCGGCTATAATAAATACCTAAATCAATATTTAATATTTGAATGTATGGGGAACAGATGAGGAAGTTCATTTTAAAGGTAACTTTAATATCTCTTCAGTGATCTGAGAATATCATTCTTCATCTTCTTCACGTCTATATTTTTTCAATAATCTCAAAGTTAATCGGATTTTTGTCGAAAATTATTTGTGGTAAAGAAATTGTCTCTGTGGAATTTATTTTGTTTGATTATATGATCTACTTGCATTTACATTGAAACTTGCTATTTCTTGATAGCTTATGTAATTTTTTTAATCTTTATTTATTTAAAGGATTTAAGTACGCATTTGCGACTGTGTCAATCCCATCGTACTAATATAAAATTCTTCATCAATAATTTAAGGTTTTGGGACTATAATAGTTAAGTAATCTGCCAAATCAAAGGCCGTAGATTCAAATCCAACTTCTCCAAAATGACGACATAATTTCTGCGCTTACTCGCGTACTTAAAACCCGCACGAGGAAAATACTTATGTGTTTGACAGTCATTTGTTCAGTCTGTAAGTTTCTAAAAGTTTAGTCTAGATACGAAGAAAAAAATACGCTAGACTTTAGTCGAAACGTTTTATTTGTCACAATAGTATTCGAACCTATTTCGCGTTTGGGGCTAAAGCAGTCTGTCACTTGTTCCAATTTCAGTTTCTTATAGTTTTTTGTGGATAAAGACGTTATAAATAAATTGCTTCATTGTTCTAGTGGGCATGGTAAATATCACGTCACGGATATATGCGACAGCTTTTAATTAAAATTTTCTTTTATGCCATTTTGCCATTTTTTTATTTGAAAACATGTTTTGATCTAGCTATTCGTAAGCCCGTTATCAAAACTCTCTAAGTTTTTATACATTAATTAGTTTTTAATTTGCCTCAAATAAATTTCTGTAGGTACAAATCTCTAGGTGAAACATAGTATGAGCATCCCAATTCCCGTCCAGTCACACCGCTGTCACCCCTCATTTATATGCAAATTCGGTCAACCTTGGTATGCGATAATTGTGATGTATTCAGAGATTTACACACTGACCAAGGATTATGACGTGTCTAGTAGCTTCTATGTATAAATAGCTAAAACTAGGCTAGACTTATTTTTTACTTTTCAAACAAAGGTTGAACGCTATACGGTATCGGTAGGTACACATATTAAAATGTAGGTTAAAACTATTTATAATATATTATGTACTAGCTTTATTAGTTATAAAAAAAACATTTTTTGTATAATTAATTTTATCCTGCAATTAGTTTACACAAAGCAATAACAAAATCAAGAATAATCCAAGTAATTGCTATTTGTAAAAAAAAATCATAACATAACATAGGCTCACACCTGTATTCCCCAAAGGGGATAGGCAGAGGTGCATGCAGTTCACCCACGTTTCGCCGGCTATGTAATAGGGGGCGAGCCTATTGCCATTAACTGGGCACAATTCCAGACTCCATGTTGCTACTGAGAATTTCTTAATAGAAAAACCCAATTACACTTAGCCCGACCTGGGGAATGAACCCAGGACCTCGTGCTCAACGGTAGGTAGCGCTTGCTACCACTAGACCAACGAGGCAGTAAAAAAATTCAAATTCGGATTTGGCTAAAATAATTTGATTCCGTAGCAAAAGTTTATCGAGCATGGTGTCACGGACTTTTGTAGATCCATTTGTAATAAAAACACTACAGGACAGTATGGACCTGTTGTAGATACCTACCGTGGTAAAAGCACTTTACACAATATTAAAACACAATATTTATATTATTCTTTTCTATTTACAAAATTGCAAGTTCATTATCTCTGGCTGTTCTATATTTTTCTTCTTTTTTCTTTCATTACGTCAGAATAGCCCTCTCGGTCCAATAACCGAAGTATTCTCGGCACGTTGTCGCCGATGACGTCACTTAATGAACGTCCACGCTTTTTTAATAGCACCCTTCACTGTGAAAAATAAGGTTTTTAGTTAAAAAATGTTAGAAAGTTTTACGGAGAAACTTCAAGAGTTAATAACTAAATAGCAAATTTTCGTGTACAGGAATTTACGGATGTGTACTGTGTACAAAATAAGTAAAAAAAACATAGTATCATGGCAAACTTTCTATTTCTAGTTGAGTGAAGGCCTTAGTGAAGGTTGATGGACTTTTTTTGGTCAAAAGTTCCCTGCTAGAACCCAATTAACAGGTCTTCTTCCTATCGTATGGTTGATGTACGACCTGGTGTCAGAGTTTTAAGACGCTGACCTATGTCAGCGGCCTACTCTTTACACACCATTGAAAAATCTTTCAGGTGTGCTTGGTTTCATCACGATGTTTTCCCTCACCGTTTTAGCAACTGATAATTCATTTATAATACGTACATAACTTACGAAAAGTTAGAGGTGCGCGCTTTAGGATCGAGCTCGAGACCTCTGACTTGTCAGTCAACGGTCATATTGCTAGGCTATCATTGCTAGTACTTAATAGGTTAAACTTTACAAGATTTAGTTTTTTCGATATTGCTGTTTTGTATAATTTTAGATGTTTTTGAAAACTCAATTTGAAAAGTGAAATTAAAACAATTTCATCTTTTCATACCGTTCGAAAAATAAAATCCTTTTTTTTCGCTGTTGACAATGCCTATACTCGAAACAAATAGCGGAGAATAATGGGAAACCTTATGGTATAGTGGGTGAAAAACTTTGTTTTTTATTTTTGTTTTTATAAAAAAAATCTTATTTTTTCTTTGTATGTTTTTATTTTGTGTGATTTTTATGTGACTATAAAATATGAGGAATGTTGGTAGGTATTGTAATGAGTCTATGATACTTAAAATTAACAATATTATTATTAAATCTGGTGGGAAAAAAAAGGTTTACAACTCGTTTTTTTTTTCATGAATATTCAGGCATAAGTCTGACATATTATATAGATGTTTTTTTTTTTGTTACAAAGGGATTTTTCTCCAAATGGGGTCATTTAAATTTAGTAAAGATCCAATAAAGATCTTCAGAGATTGGAAATAGAACTCCTCATCGAATTAATTAGAAGCAAACCTCGCTTGAAAAATAAATCTGACCTATTGAGGGGAGTTTAATTAATCAAAGATCTTAAAATAAGACACAATAGGAATTCCATTGTTACTAGCCGGGAAATAAAGTCTCGTCTATTAAAGGTTTTTTTTTTAATAAAAACATGTTGCCAGTACTCATATTAATCGGAAAGATACTTACCCCACTTTGTTGGCTGACATTTGAAATTTATATTTTTGTTCGAGGAAACGGTGATTAATAATATTCTATTGTGACTCAGTATTGTGATTTATGGCTGACATTGTACATTTTTTGAACAAATCGCAACAAAGGCGGGATTAAATAGGAGTATCCTAACTTGGGGATTTGGTACTTTGTTATTGTGTCACCAAGGAAATGTGGTGGATGTAGGTAGATATCTACTTACAAGGGAATGCCATGCGATATGATAAAAAAAAACACATAGACTGTATTACAAATTGATATTTGTATAATAAGAACTATCTTGTTATATTAAAAATATATATAAAGAAAAAAATAAAAAGTTTATTTAATATATTATTAGTTCTGAATCAAACTACAGTAAACAACTGAAATAGTATGACAACAATTTCATTAGACAAAACATAATAGTCTAGCTCTAGGCCAAAGAATAATAATTATGACTTTGTGAAGAAGCGACACTCACCACGCACCCGCTAATTTATAGTTCCCCGCATCGAAATGGCAAGCAAGGTAGTACACCGTATCGTCTCTTAGCGGACAGGTCGCATGCACTGGTATTATAGTAGGCAATTGTACAAATTTCATTTCTATGACTTGACGAGGTATTGGTTAGACAGTGTCGTGCTTGCGGTTACGTTCCGCTGACGTTCGCTAGATATAAATGATATTACTTAAAGTGGGTTCCACACCTTCCGATCGATAGGATAGGATCGGAAGATGTAGAACCTACTATAGATACCTAGTCTATCAATATTTTAGTCTGACAAGTTACTTGTCTGCAACGTAAGTACGGTGTACGTAAATGTGAATCGAGCTCAATTCGAACGTCACTTTCAGAGTTTGTCTACTGAATCATTTATACTGTGACCCAACTTTATCTTGTGTCTCTAGATCATTAAACTGACGTCTTTACAAGGGAAAATGTATTAAGAATGTTGTGTTCTTTTCTTGTCTACAACGCTTTATTAGATACTTATAAGTACAGTCGGCAAAGGAATTAGGTTGGCTAGTTTGGGATGAAGATTAGAGAAAATTGTTTAATTTTGTATAGGTTTCAGTCATGCCTTTTCAGAATATAAAATAAAATGAAATTATATTAATAATATCTTGAAAAAATTATAACCTTAGCTAGCGTCCTTGCCAACTTAACTCCGTTGCCGATTGTACCTACAGTACAGTATTACAGTAACATAAATAAAGTACAGTATAAGTATAAATTCTATAGAGATGTCGGCTTTATTTATTTCTAGTCCCTCTATTTTTTTTTTGCGTTAATAATGTAGTCACGTTGCCATCGCCTGGTACGAGAATGAGCTAATGCAAAATGCTCGCCTTCTGTGTTAAGGGATTTATAATAATAATGGTGCTAATATACAATATGCACGGTGCAAGTGATAATTACTTTATAATATGCACAAAACTTATGAAAAGTCAGAGGTTCGAACCTGAGGTCACTGTTACCAGTCAACGGTCACGCAAGCTATCATACGCAAATGGAATTTATATATCATAACTCGAAATGTGGTAGTAAAACTAGCTTTTATGCTAAGCTTTAAAATTTCCAGTCAGGCGAAATACAATGTTGCCAGTGTTGCCACCTTCAAAAATAGCCACAAAATATGAACAAAGATTGCTTTCAACTATAAAAACGTGGTTGCAATAAAATGTTCGCCGCGGTTTTACGTGCTATGCAAACTGAAATAAATTCAATATTTTTAAAAAATAGATTGCAATATCGATATTGTTGTTATGACAGTCAATGAAGAAAAAAGTATGAGATTCGTGTTACTCTGTACTGATTTGATACGATATATCATTCTTATTATAATCATCATTATAATAATAGAACTCAAACTCAAACATTTATTGCATTCCACAATGTAATACTTAGGTGGTAACTTAAAAATATTGAGATCATTATGCTTAGAATGTTGTGGTAGCGCATTGATGTCGGACCAGCTTTACAAGCACATGGTTGTGGGTTCAATCCTCGTCGAATTGGGTCTTTAAAATTGAAAATAAACAAATAAAATAAAATATCTTTATGCGTATGTGATAATAAAATAAATAAACGAACCTCTAACAGACTGTCCCACTGCAGGGCAAGGGCTTCTTTTTATGCAGAGAGAGATCGAGCATTAATCATCATGCTAGCTCACTGCGGGTTAGCGATTTTTATTACTAGATAGGTTGACTATTAAGTTCACTTTCCTAACTATGTTTTCCTTTACCGAAAAAAGTTTACATGACATTGAAAAAGTCAAATTTTACATGCCAGGTTCGAACTCACACCACCACGAGTCCACGACTGCGTAAATGCGTTTTAAAAATGTTATAAAATACATTAATTAACTACATTACGTTCCATTTCCCTTTAGCGTATAAATCAAGCGAAACAAACCTCGTTACGTGACACGTATATAGCATTAAACAATACCGTGTTATCACTAACTGTCATTAAGCACATATGAAATGCGATTTATAATGAAATTTTCATTTTCCCCACTTATTCCGTAGGGACGCGGACGGTCCGATTGTGTTTCGGTATTAAGATATTTCTCAAAAAGCAATAACACATAATTATGTGAATAACACATACCTTCTCATACACATACACATACTATCATTATAATCTTGGAGTAATAACGATGTCTAGAGAGAGAAAATTAGAATTAAGTACCTTTACATAATGAAACAACTTTTTAACGGATATAACTCGCGTTTTTATTTTGATAAAACAATCCTGACGTTTCGAGTGCTTTGTAGCACTCGTGGTCGCAGGCAGACTGCTGAGTGCTGCAAAGCACTCGAAACGTGAGGATTGTTTTATCAAAATAAAAACGCTAGTTATATCCGTTAAAAAGTTGTTTCATTATGTTAAGTGTTCGCGAAAGTTTGAGACTATATTAAGTACCTTTAATTTAACTACCTTTTTCTTCGTGTCGTAAACCCCATATGGGTGAGTACATCACCACTCAGAATAACTATTTGGACGCGAGAACGGGGTTCAGAATCATTCATTTTTTTTAAATATTATATTTCCCAAAACCTTAAAAATTCTTACTTTTTCCATTCTAAAGAAGCATTATTTCCATCGAACTCAGAAATAGTTTTTTCCCTCCCTCGTTATACCAAAACATTTCACAACTTCCTTGACTAACAAATTACACTGTTTCCTCACAACTTACCCTGTCATCGTGCAATGACAAAGTGCAGTCATTTCTCTCGTAGTAAATGGGCCAAACGGACCGAACTATGTATAATTTGTAATCACCTCACAAACAAACCTTTGGAACAAGAAGTGATAAATAGCGTATTTGTTTCTTATTTCAATCGGAAAGTTTTACTATTCCAAGAAATGAGACAGCCTTAGAATACAAAACAAATCAGAACTCGCGTTCAATCGTATTTCCTTGCCACTTGCACTGTGTCCATAACGTCGCATTAGAGTGAAAACCTCATATTATATGAAGGATTTAATTTTCAATTCTTTATTGCATTCCATAATGTTATATAAAGTTGGTGGACATAAGTTTGCGTATCAATCATGAATCCTGTCGGGCACAGCATAGCAGGAGAGAGGAAGAAAAGAACTAAATTTTAATATCACCTAAAGATGAAAAACTGAGCCCAGTTTCTTAGTAAGCCCGACAGAGTTTTTACACGTGGAAACGATATACCACGCGAAAACATCTTAATTCTATACATCCTGGTTGGTTCTGTATTCTGAGGGGATAACCTAAACACACATTATTAACCTCTATATACCTACCTATATTTTGATAGGTACTGTATAGCCTCAACTTCCAAAGTGGAGATGGGATTAAATGGGATGGGATGACCATAGTGATAGAGGGCCATGCTAATTTCACAAAATATCGGCGTAAAATAGCAGTATTCATACTGTTGTTTTTCGTACGGTTATTAAAATGCTTCTTCTGATAATATTTGTAAAAACAAACTTTGCATAAGATATATATTTAGGATGCATACAACAACACGTACTTAATGCATAAATAAACAGTATTAAAACTTCCGGACTTTATGAAGATGGCGTATAATCATTATAATCTCGCATGACGGTAAGTAGAATCATAACATAACATAAATGATAGCCACAACAACTTGAGGTGTCCCGGGTACCCGAGTGATGGTCGGAAGACATCGGGCGTTTTCGTAAATTACTTATTTCCTTGCGTAAATGTGTGACCCATGAAGCCAGAATTTATTTCGTGGTGTGAGTATGTGTAATGTATAATATGTATTACAAGAAATATATGTATACCTTTAATAAGTGTTGTCCTTGAGCCACTACAAGGGGTGAGATCTGAAAACCAGCGCTGAACGTTTTGGCGTCTAGCATATATGCTGAGATCGTGACCCATTCGGCATGGGCATTTAAGTAGTAGGTACCTAGTTTTATTTTATATTGTTTTTCTGTGCTCGTGATTATGCCCTTTTGCTGAATAAACGTTTTTTCTTTCTTTCTTTCAATGAATTTTGGTAATATGAAGACTTCATCGTATATAGTCCGTCAACATCCTGCACATGGTATTGTTTTTAAGTATAGGTAAATACTACGTAACCTAGCTGTCTTAAAACAGGTTGTTCCCAAAGTAATCCCAGAAAATGTCCCAAACTACTCCACGAAATAAGTTTTTATAAAAACAACGATTTTAACCAAGCTTTTCAATTCAATTTTAATTTAAAAAATCAAAATTGAATTTCTGGATTTCTGGGATTACTTTGGGAACAACCGGAACTAGTGTACTGAAACGCGACTCACGTTAGTGCGAAAGTGCATTATATTGATACATATAAATAACTTCGAATGTTTTCCACCGCGATGCACGTAAGTGCAAAAGTAGGTATACCATATCGATTCTGTTTAAAAAATAAATTATGTTTAAATTTAAACATTAAAAAGGTTTCTGTACGTAACACCTATATTCTTGGGCATATTTACATAAGAACGGTAGTAAACATAAAACATTACCAGACATGAATGATTGGGCAAAACCTTCGTCATTCACAAGTACATCTTCCGTACAAAACACAACAGACTTTTTGTACAACCTTTAATACCTACCACAGAATTCAATCAATCATCTTCCTTTGCTGACGTTGACGTTTGGATTTTATCTCGTTTAGGATACAAACTCGTGGATATTTACACTTGTGGCGGGCTTAGCACCTCACAACAGGGCAAGCCCAACTGCCCAACTGCCTTTTTAAAGGTTAATGTGAAATAAAATAAAATACGTGGTATTGTTGTATTACTATAATATTGTACTTAAGCACACTACTGCTACAAGGTAATATAAATATAATTTAGTAAGGTTATATTTTTAAAAGCTTTTTTTTTATAACCGTGATGTATTTAACATGATAATGAAAAGGACTCTTTTAGTAGAATTTGCAAACAGCACTATTATCCGCAGTTTTATGACTGGAGAGGGATCAGGCGCAAGACCGACGGCTTTTCGAGGTCTCCGAAGCACAGAGCGAGTGATAATTAATTTATAATTCGCAAATAACTTACGAAAAGTCTGAGGTTCGAACCTGAGACCTCTGACTTGCCAGTCGATGGTCATACCACTAGGCTATCAGTACTATTATTTACTACTTCAATCTAACCTTAGAATCTTTTAAAAGTTAACAAACGTTTAAAAAATGGCTTGCTCTGTTGTAACTTGTTAGTTGCTTGGCACGCTACTGGTGATTTTAAATATCTTTCACCGAATATCACTACAAGTTTCGGTACCAGTTCTCGTGAGATTACGTGCAGAGCTTTCCACCTGTTGTGAACACAGGTTTTAAGTTCAGAACGTCTTTAAAATTCTCTACGTATTTTATTTTTAACCGACTTCCAAAAAGGAGGAGGTTCTCAATTCGACTGTATGTTTTTTTTTGTATGTTTGTTACGCGAATACTCCTTCAGTTGTGGGCCGATTTTCAAAATTATTTTTGTAATCAAAAGGGTATACTCCCGAGGTGGTCCCATAGAAATATTATCGTGATCTGATCATCATAGACTTACGAGATATGGAACGGAACTCCTCGTAGGATAATAGCAGAAATGTCGTAACAAGTAATATTGCTTTGTTTATACGTGCAGTCGATGGCTGACGAGTAAAGAGGAAGAGGGGGGATACGTGGTCAGCCCCCCCCGCCCTCCTATAATCATCCAAGATAGAAAATATCGTGTGAGGTATCGTTTGAATGGGCTAGTTTTCATAAGGATTTCAAAAATTAGCCTCACAAAAGTCTGGGAGACTAAAAATCGTGAAAAAAAAATTTTTAATAAAAAATAAAACCGACTTCAAAAGGAACTAAAAAGCTTGAAATAACTTTAAAACGTTTTGGAGTCGGTTCCAAGTCAAGTTCTTAATGAGAAGATTAAAGAGGCTAGAACTTGACTTGGAACCGACTCCAAAACGTTTTAAAGTTATTTCAAGCTTTTTAGTTCCTTTTGAAGTCGGTTTTATTTTTTATTAAAAATTTTTTTTGCTAAAGCTGTTTGCCTGCATGCCGTTCACGTTTAAATGGTTAGACGGCTGTATTTTTTTATTAAAAATTGTTCTGAATTGAATTTTGTATTAAAATAGATTACTACCTAGTTTTGGAGTGTTTTGGATTTGTTGGGATCAATATGGAAAAAACCCCTGCTTGTCCCGCGGGTGTCGTAAGAAGCGTCAAAGG
Organism: Protodeltote pygarga; assembly: GCA_936450705.2. Lineage (NCBI taxonomy): Eukaryota > Metazoa > Arthropoda > Insecta > Lepidoptera > Noctuidae > Protodeltote > Protodeltote pygarga. Next base: position 2,126,079 of record OW388249.2, on the reverse strand, counting down.
GAAAGATTTGGAGAACGGGTAGCAGTATCCTTCAATGTAACAGTAATCATCTGCTACTGCGATCGCCAACACGCTCACCCAACGTTGCGATTATGGCCAAATACCCGTACATAATATAACAATATAATAATGAGTGCACAATAGTGTAGCAGTAGCAGTGGACTAATACAGGCTGATGATGATGATGATGTTTATGAAAAAACCATGGGTAAATTAAATCATCTTTGAGTAATTGGTACCAAATTAAACATAAAGCTAGCTTAACTTACGTTACTACTACCTACTTAAATTAACTATGGTGCTACAAATCGTAATAACCTAGTAGATAAGCAGATGGTAAGTGATCACTCCCGCCTATAGGCACCCGCAACACCAGAAGGATTGAAGAATGAAGATACGTTGCTGATCTTTGAGATAAGAGTAGGCTAGTTTCTTGAAGGACCCCTATCGTATTAGTTTAAAAATACTATTGCCGAAAGATTATTTCATAAGTCTGACGCTCCTGGCTAATCCAAATGCACTATGAATTAGAGTAGGCTCATAACTTATTTATAAATAGTAATAGACCTTATAGTAGTAATAGACCTACTATAAATTACTGTAAGTGGAATTCAGGTAGTAAAAAACTTAATGCTACCAAATTAAGAGTGTCACTGAATTAGATTAGTTTGCTATAAATGTTTTGAATTTTCAATTGTTTCATATTATGAATTTCAAATATAATACGGGAAAATTCTGGCATAATTATACAAAATATGAAATTAAACATACAACGTTTACCTGCATTTTGTAAACATTTCACGCGAATATTCAAAGCATTGTAACTGAATACGGCACATAGAAGTTCCTAACATGATCTGTATTGAATCATACAGTTAAATGATGCCGTCATTTGTGTTGCTAGGGTTGTACCTACTGTTTCTACAATGTAACAAAACAACTGAATATTTTTGGCTCCTAGACTGGAATAAATTGCAATAAAAATTTTTGCTGTTATCGTAACTTTTAGACGCTTGTAACACCTGTCCTTTGCCGTTTAAACAAGTTATAATTTAGCTTAAATAATATTATAAACGCAAAAATAAGATTAGTTGTTACCGTTTTAAGCTTAAACCACTGAATCCATCATCCTGAAATTTTGCATTTACGTTGTCAGTTGTACAGAAACGGACATAAGGTTTGGACGGGGTGGTTTTAGCTGATAAGAGTCAGCATGCTAACCCCTCCGTCTACATCAGGGTAGAGGAAGTCCACGAAATTATATTTTTTCCTAAAGATAAAAAACTCGTTAAATAATGTCGGACAGGGTGCCAACCCTAGGCTACATCAATTAAAATGTCTGCCACATCGCGTCATAGTTTGAAACGCATGAATGTTAGACGACCCCGCGCGATAATTGTCGGTCAGGTGCCACGGTAGGCTGGGCACATCACATCTGAATTTTGCATTATGCATATTAAATGCATATGCAATTGTGAAAATTACATATTTTATTATGGTAATTTATTTTAACGTTGTATTTATTTGAAGAGTGAGTATTCTATGAAGTTACTGTGGTTTTCCTTACGAAGGCAATATAATTAGCAGAAGACAGTTGAGAGATGTAATATTATTATCTGTATAAATAAATGAAATGAATTTGTGAGTCATACTTATTGTTATTAAATATTTTTACGGTTTTACTCAATTAACACTGATTAATTTCGGGAATGCCCGACTAGTTTTGAACTCAAACGAAGTCCATTTCCTACTCGGGCATTCACGAAATTAATTTGTGAGTATAGCCGTATTAATAATTAGTCATATAAATAAAATGAAAAAGAAAAGTTGAAGAGTTTGTATGTTGTACGCGTTAACATTAAAAATTACTGGTTCGTTTAAAAAAATATGTTTGTGTAAGATTGTTAGATAGCTTGTTTATTAAGGAAAGCTACAAGCTATATTTTTTTATTTAATTAATATTTAGGTAAGTTATAATTTTACGCGGATGAAGTCGCGGGCGCCAGTTTTATAATGTTAGGTATAAACCGTTCACTGTTTTATACGAAAGTATAGGATTGTTCTCTACCAGAATCTAGAAAAACGTTCACTAAAGGAATTTGAACATAAATAAATATGCTCCCTTCACTCGAGTGAGAAAACGTGATAATTCTGGTCCATTGGCCCCATTCAAAGCAAAGGACATTGATATTGAAAGCCAACGGTCCACCTAATGTTTCCGCCAGGGGGCGCTCACTGATGGATCGCTCAGATTTTTAAACCAGGATTAATGGTAGGTCATGGATGAGCATTAATCTTTTGTGGGGGGAGGGGGAAAGGGGGATATTGTACTCGGAAATGCGGTATAGGATAGAAGAGCTACAAGTGTTACTTTGAACATAATTATAGGTAATATCCTATACTATCCTACTAATATTCTAAACGTAAAAGTTTGTGAGATGGATTGTTAGTAACAAACATCCATCCGTCCATACACATTCAGTAGAGTAACAATTTGTTACTCTTTCGCGCAAAAACTACGGCTGGTTTCCTCACGAAGTATAAAAAAATATTAACCAGAATACGTTTCCTCCAGTTATCATTTCTTGAATAACAACATTCGATATCTATCAAACAAATAGTTGAAACAAACAAATTTCGCAATTTGGTATAAAAAAGGTCAAAACGAAAGTATAAAACAAAATAAAGCGCAGTGATTCATTTGCTAAAAGCTAAAACAACAATTTTTTAAATGAATATCTGATTACGAAATAATTATAACGAAAAGCAATTAATCAAATCACTTTAATTACTTCCAACACGGGCTTATAAAGCAAAAACCAAATTGCATTGCATAATGAAAGGTGATGGTAAACCGCTCACTCTCTGCCAGCCACAAAAACCGCAATGAACGCCGTCCATTACAATTGTATAACGATAAAGCTCGAAACATACCTTTTGTTATCGCCGTGGAAAGTATTGTCACAATATTATTATAAGCACTGATAGCCTAGTAGGTATGACCGTCGACTGACAAGTCACCTCTGACTTTTCGTAATCTATTCAATAATCTATTCAATAAAAATATTTTTGGAAAAAGTAGGTGCATATTCGATGAACGATACTAAAGCCGAATATGTAGTTTTTAGAAACTTTGTCTGTCTGTTTGTCTGTCTGAGGTTGGAGCGAAAACTACTGGAAAGATTTAGTTGAAATTCGGAAAAAATATTTGTTAAATACCAAGTCAGGTTTTAGGGTACAAATTATTACAATAATTATGGGGGATGAGCAGTATTGTAATAAGTAGGGTTGCCGAAATTCATGCAGACGTAGTCGCGGAAGAAAGCTAGTAATAATTTGTTAATCAGTTGCTAAAACGGTGAGGGAAAACATCATGATGAAACCAGCATACCTGAGAGATTTTTCAATGGTGTGTAAAGTCATGTCAGAGGCCTACGGTTGAAACTCTGACCGTTGTTCATCAACCACAAAAAAATGATTTCCTAAAATGTAATAATTGTAGAAAATCCCTGCAAAAAGTATTTTTTTACTAATAGAATCATCAGCATCATATCATTACTTCTGTCACTACAATAATTATTAATTATTATTACAGACACCACATACGCAAAAACCCTTTAGTTAATTTAAACCCTTAGTTCCAAGTAGGTTTATAATCATTATTTTTAATTGCCTATTACACAGAGGTTCATAAGGAAATGTCAGCTTCAGGATTAGTGTAATTTATGTTATGATACAAGGGTCACTTTGTTTACGCATAGTGCGATAGTTAAGCAGTATTTGTGCAGGCTAGTAATTGGATGGGTTTCGGTAATATCGCTTTAATGTGTTTTTGGTTTTATGCTAAATGTTTAATTGTCAGTTATGATATTATGGTAAAGAAACTCATGCGGCTTTTCATGTGGTTTAAAAGCGGTCCTATCTGCGCGAATGGTATCAGGTAAGACTACTAACTTAAAGACCTATATCCTTCAAATTCTAGTGACACAGAAAGCCATCATCCTAACTGCAGACATTTGGCTTGTAGGTACTTTTTTTACTTTTTTCGGAACTAGATTATATTCTCGCGGACCACTAGTTAAGAGCCTGGAGGCTATGCGGATCTCTTATCTTATCTGAGCAATCGAAATGCAATCCAAATGTAAGTTCTTTTTTTGAAAATGACATCTTTTTTGTAAGAAAATAATATAAGTAATTTTTTTACGCAAAACGGTTTTGTCATCAGAACTAAAGGTATGTCCCAAATATCAGATAAATCTGTTATTTTAAGGGGGGTGAAATATCGATTACTAAATTTGAACCAAATAATGAACAGGGCAAGCTAAATATAAATCGTTTAAAAACATTGGTTGTTGACTCTATAAGATATCAATAATATGTGATCATTCAACTGCTCAATTCTTATTAATGCAGGTCGACAGATTAAAAATCATAAAAATGTAAGATAATGAATAATTTATATAACCTGTTCATGAATACCTGCATATTTTATATTTCTAGTCAAAGAATATCATTGTTTTTTAAATAAGAAAATAAAATATCTATTTCCCCAAGGGTTCGGCAGGTAAACCCCTGGCTATGGTTAACCAATAATTTATTAGAGCCCACGAAATAGGGGGCGAGTCTGTCGGAATTTATCGGGTACATTTCTGTATCACGCTGCCGCTAAAATAACCCTGAAATATAAAACGGATAATTTTAATATCTTATATTGATTTGTTTTTTATTAAAAACAACAATGGGATGTTGTTTATTGCGAACCTATTTCTATCAAATCTCCAGTCTTGAATTCGATTTCCATTTCGGTACAAATGTATGGGTTGTTATTAAAATTTCAATATCGTTCCACTATTGTTCGTTTTGTTTTAGATGTTTGTTATAAATTGTTTCTAATTATATTAAACTAACTTTTTCCCGCGGCTTCACTCAATTAAATTTCGAATTTCAATTTCGATCTTATGAAGGATTATCCTAAGAAAGGTGTTTTCCGCGAATCAATTACTATTTATTACTTTACATTTACTAGTACTATCTTTCGGAGTGAAAGGTATTTTATGTTCATTTCTATGCACCTGACAACGTATAAGCAAAATTTCATTATGATAGACTCAATAGTTTAGGCGTGAGAAAGTAATAAACAAACTTACTTTCGCATTTACAATAGTCTGTTAAAATTTCTATTGAATAATATCTGGATTAGAAACCTGGCCCAGAAGGCAGTATTGCTGGACATGGCGCGAATTGTGAGGGGGTTCCTCTCTTTGGACCCCTAACCACCGGTAGCTTAGACCCTGTTCCCAATACTGGTTGGCTCCTACTTTTTATATTATTTATTAGGGGTATAAATGAATGGAATATACCTACACATAGTGATCTAATTTCTTACTTTTCTATCTGAAACAATATTGTAATTCTGTCTCATATTTTTGCTATCAAAATAAATGTTTCTTTTTTCTCTCTTACCTATAATGGGAAAATAACAATCACCTTTCCATCAACAACGTCCAAACAAAATTAAACAATACAAACAAGAAGACCAGCTGTTGTTTGTTCATTTATTTCTGTCCCAACGTTGACAAATACATTTAATTTGCCACTCAGTGCCGCTTAAGATTTAATACTCTCAATGATCAATCATTTTTTAAAAGGGAATATTTATTCAGCAGTTTTTGTCTTTACCCAATTTTATGTGGAGTGAATGAAAATATTGTTTTATTTTCGGATGTTTGCTTTTTGGTAGGTACTGTAAATTGAGATGAATCATCTTTAAACTTGTGCTTCAGAGAATATCTGCGTATAACGCCAGACTAATGACAATCCATAACAGTCATTGAAGTCATCTTTTCAAAATCTTGACAATATCAGCTTTCTATGGAGCGACTACCTATTTGACCCCCGCAACTCTAAGGGATATTTATTATCAGGACTTTTTGAGGATACTGTCTCCCTAAATCGACTGTCAAAGATCTTCATACTAGCAGAGGACAGCGGCTTAACATACTTTTCGAGGCATGGAGCAGGTAGTAATTAATTTATAATACGCACATAACTTACGAAAAGTCAGGCGTGACTTTGGTTCAAAACTGAGTCCGACTGGCGTGTCGTACCACTAGGCTGGCGTAACGACTCTGTTGAAATATAACATAAGATGGGAAAATAAAATAAGAACATTAAAACTCATAACAAATTGGTTTTAATGCGAAACATCTGTGACTTTTGATTGTTGCGCTAGAAATAAATAAATATTTTTTTCGTTCACCTACGATCTCTAGTTCTACTAAACAAGTGAAACATTTGTCGAGAAAAGAAACGATAAAAATTTTGCATGTTTGTTGCATGATATATTCCTGCCGCTTAACAGGGTTTTTCCAAGTCATACTTAATTCGATGAAAAACTACAGGCTCTAATCAAATGGAAAACAAAACTAATATAAGTACAGGAAATTCTAAAACAACTGTTACTAGCAAACAGTAACCAACTAATTTCCAGTAGCTACTCAGTTTTACAAACACTACTTAAGTAAAGGTGTACTTAAGTTAGTACTTAGGGAATACAAACAGTTTGCAACTTATCAGAAACAAGTGTTTTGGTTAAGTTGGTATGTAATATATTGTAGAAGTAAGGTTGGAAAGACTTACAGGTGCAAGCTTCGTGATGAGTGCAAATGAACTGGTATGCGAAAATTTAGATGAGGTAAGAAGACATTTGTGAAAAATATTTGTGTTGTTTCAGTGTAAGTTAAGTTAAGTGCAGTGATAAGTTAAGCCTAGTGGTATGACCGTTGAACTGACAAGTTAAAGGTCGTAGGTTCACCTCTGACTTTTTGGATTCATGTGCGTATTAGAAATTATTTATTACTTGCTAAAACGGTGAGGGAAAATATCGTTAGGAAACCAACACACCTGAGAGGTTTCTCGATGCCTTGTCAAAGGCCTGTGGGCTGTTTAAACTTTGACACTAGGTTGTTCATAAACTATACGGTAAAGAAGAGTGTAAGTTATTATTGTACGGCTGCGAGAGGGACAAAGACAATGCTATACGTCGACTGACAGACCTACAACTAGCTCGTTGCCGTGGTAACCACAAAATAAGACAAATTCACCAAATTCCTACCAGAAATGGTCAGTATCGCTTCATAAGTAGTGATAGCTAATATTCTTCGCTAAAACTGAGCATTCGTGTAGTTTTCAAACTTATACTAAAGTTAATATAGCTGGACTATATTCACGAGAGGTAATGTCCAAATTCATCTGTCCTTAATCCCTACAAAACAAAACTTCCTGAACCAATACTCTAAACTCATTAATCAGTATACAAATCTGGCTTACACAAAAAATGTAAGCGCTCCATTTTTTGTGCCCAAATGCCAGAGTAATTGCCAACATCACAATGATCATTTTTACTTGTCGAATGGCTGACCGACTATTTCCTTACACATCTATATCTCGATAACCGTTTCCTGGAGTTCTACATTTGGGGATCTAAGACGGAAATTTCCGACTGTTTGCAACTAAAATGGGCTTACGTATTTCTTGTTATTGACATTTGTTGCTGAAATATGACGGCTCTTAGTATGGAGAGCCTTTTCTGTTTACGTTTTTCTGTGACGCTATAATATCAGCACATTTCGGTCCTCTGTAGGGGTAGGCCTCTTATGAGAGGGTTAAGCTATAATTTTCGACAATTGCCAAATGGCGGTAGAAGACATTTGTGTCGTAGTATTCGTAGGATTCTTTACAGTTGCAGCAGATCATAGTTATTAGGGCATTTTCACAAAAATGTATAGTTATTCTCATATCACTTTTTTTTATAGACTCCCGCCTGTATTCCCTAGAGGGGGTAGGCAGAGGTGTGCAGTACACCCACGTTTCGCCGATTATGTTATAAATCCCATGTAATAGGGGGCGAGCCTATTGCCATTAACCGGGCACAATTCCAGATTCTAATGGAAAAATCCAATAACACTTTGCCCGACCCGGGAATCGAACCCAGGACCTCGTGCTCAGCAGTCGCACTTGCTACCACTAGACCAACGACTCACTTTATATAAGAAAAAACAGTTTTCTTGTTATGTAGTTATATAACAATAACATCCACGTAATAACGTGAATGACAACACCGAAACTTAACATGCCTCCTCCATTAGCAGGGTGAACATCCCAGTTGTGAAGACTAATGATTCAAGTTTTCCGTCGCGTGTTACAAGGATTTGTCAAGGTCTGTCTACACTTAATCTCGGCTTCAAATAGCGTACGCTTAGAATGTGCACACATAAATAGTACTTGAAATTAACATAGAAGCGGTAAAACGACGTAATTAACATCGAGCACTTAGTAGAGGTAAATGTTTTATTTATATTTGTAACCCTATTTTTTTTATCGGAAAATTTTCAAATATTTTGAGCTAAGTTTTCACAAAGGCCAGATTCCTTCACTTTATTCAGCACTCGACTACGGCAGTCTATTTCTATTTCGGACACGAAAATTGCCAGAGCTATGCAGTCTGGTCGAAGAGAATTTTTATAGCACAATGCACTTTCAAAAATTCATTTTGAACCTCGAAGAGAATCGAGGTATGCACGTCTATTTCATGTCGAATGTGCACCGAGAGTTGTGCCGTGTACCTTATTTTTTATATATTTGTCACTCTTATTATATTGTTTTGAAGTGCAGTAAAATTGTTTATTTTAGGGGAGAAAGTCGAAAGGTTGGACTGAATTTCGTTAGTGGGACTGAAAAAGCCCTTAGTATGATTGTGATTTGATTATTACAATCAGCATAGTTAGTTAACAAATAGCCATATTCTAGTACTAGTACTCTGGCGTCTTATTTGCGTAATATTGTAAAACGAACAAAAAATATATACACCTCGGTATATATTTTTTTAATTTGATATATTTTTTCTTGTTACGTAGCATCTAAGCAAGCCAAACCCCTATGACTCGTATCTATCTCTTTTCAAATTTGCTTTAAAAAGTTAACCCTTAAAAGACTACCAAAATGTCGAGCGGTATTTAATTCTCTTGTGGACAGAACTATGGTGTTCACACGCTCGCTTTGCACTTTACGACTGAGTTGTAATTTGTCGCCATTGTGGTTGCTTGTGGGCTACTAGCTGGATAGGGGTTAGTTTTTAGTGTCTATAGCTTTTTTGGGATCCTTTTTTAAGATTTTTGGATAATAGCTTCGGTCATGTAGAGAATTGTTGTAATAATGTTGGTATAAATGGTATCTTAAACTTTATATTATTATTTTTTCTTATGCACACATAACATAATACGATATAGGTACGTACAGTACATTAATAAAAGTTATGTACAAAGGCGAGCTTAACTCAAAATGAGTTTTCTACCAGCAAACCCATAGAGTGATAGAGAACCATTGAGGACAGTATCAAGTGCACAACATGAATTTTGTCTAAAGCTAAATATATACTTAGAATACCAATAAATTTGGAAAGTGATAGAATGTTTTTATCGAAGCAAATTCTGTTTTCTTCTTAATCACAATCATAAATAATTTATTTGCTGGTCAAGAGTCTACAGTGGTGTTAACATTACATTTAATATTTTTATTTAAATTACCTGTTTCGAGTCTATCTACGCACAGATAATTCAAAATAATATCATTATTGAAACCTCGTTTTGGTCAAGTTGCATTTACTGCGGTCACGAGTTCATGAGAAGATTGATTTTAATTTAATTATATTATTTTGAACTAACTTTTTTTCGCGGCTTCGCTAGCATTAAGAATTTGACAATTAATTCGTACGACACGTGGCGCCATCTATTATCATAACAACGTTGTTGTTCGGGAACAGTAGGTGGGAACTGTTTTTCGGGTTGAAAGTACTCTATGTCCGTCTCTGCACACCTGACAACGTATATGCAACATTTCAGGATTATCGGTTCAGTGGTGTAGGCGTGAAAAGGTAACAAACAAACTTAGTTTCTCATTTTTTAATATTAGTTAGAAAGTTAAAATATCTGTGTGTTAATAAACTCGAAATAATATAAACGTGACTCCAATTCTCAAAAGTTTAAAAACTTCAAATTATATAGTATCTTAAAACAATAGATCGTTTAGAGGAACCTATATTTTAATTTGAAACAATAGATCGTTTGAAAGAACCTATATTTTAATTTGAAACAAAAACAATAGCTTTTGATATTTGAAACAAACAAACAAACGCCACTCAAACAATAAGGAACAATTTATCATTGAATTATTTGAATGAAACCGATTCAGAATCTTGGGCGACATCCAAAACTTTGTTTGTACCGACTGGATTTATAGCGACTACGATTATAACACAGATAAGCGAAGACTTCTATATAGCAGTAGCGGAGGGTAAATTTTTCCTAGAGGTAAGCTTGATAAAAACCAATGGTACAGTCTGGCATTATTGACATTCCATTTTCAATGGAAAGCCAGTAGGAATCAAGTTGTATGGAGCCTCCGCCACTGCTACATAGCATGAACATTCATTTATTTATATTGTCTTCTTTTGCCCTACTACCAAATAGTTAAATTAATTAATAAATCAGTCTGTAACTGTCTCACTGCAGGCCAAAGGCCTCTTCTCATACAGAGAAGGATTGAGCATTAATCACCACGCTTGCTCACTGCGTGTTGGCGATGTCAGGTTTCCTTCCGATGTTTTCCTTCACTGTTAGTCAGTGATGTCTTAGAATAACTAAGAAAGTACATATGGAATTGAAAAAGTCACATTGGTACATGCTAGGTTCGAACCAACACCTGTGCTTGCAGTGCGTGTCCATAACCAATGCGCTACCATGACTTAGACACGACTTAAAATCTAATAGTTATGTTTGAAAAATAAATTGAATCTTCTTAATTGATTTAGCGGTTGCAAGCGTGATTGCTAAGCGCGAGGTAATGGGTTCCATACCCGGGTTGGGCAAAGTATTATGTGGTACTTCAACTAGAAATTTCTCAGTAGCAGCACGAAGTCTGGAATTCTGGATGTGCTATACAGCTCTGCTTACCAAGCCGTTCGCTCACCGCGCTCGAAGTCGTAACCAAGCTATAACGGAGATAAGCATGGTGGTACCGATCGATGTAAAATATTGGCTATTTGTGGTAACCATTGATTAATTATATTATGGTGGTTTCTAAATTGACGTCGTTAAGACTTCTTGGTTTAGTTATAAATGGCAATTAGGAGACAATTAGGGGATCGCAACGGAAGTTAGGACAACTTTGCACCATCAAAAGTTAAGACTGTGATAGGTACCTATATAAGTTTGTAATAATATACGTATAGTCAGGGAAACGGTTTACTAACTGAGGTTTGTAAATTCCGACATCATTCGGTCTTTCACTTGTAAAAGTAAAAATATTACGAAACATAATTACGTATTATGATTAATCATAATTGACATGAAAATAAGACGATAGCATGTGACACTGGTCCTCAAAACTAAGCCACATTTGCTGGTCTGCCCGAAGTGCTCTAATAGTTGCTTTATGCGCAACGTTTGCGCGCGCAGTCAACAAAAACGCTAGTAGTGTACCTACCCAAATTCTAGGAGTGCCACTATTGTGTGCGGATTTGTCCAGATAATTGGCTGGCTGGGCAAGCGGGTTGGCGATCGCAATAGCAGATGATTACATTTACTCAGAAGGATGCTGCTGCCCATCCTCAGGATTCCCTTTGTCGCTTCATACGACACCCGCGGGACGAGTAGAAGTGGTTCTATTCTTAAGCCGGAAACCACACGGCACTGAGCTGGACTACATTTACTTAAACTAAACCACTATATAAAGTTACGTAAATTTTTAAGGATATTTGAATCCTTCCATAGATAAACACACCGAGTAATTTAATAGGAGAGTTTTCTCAAAGCCTCGATCAATGAGCGCTAAGTAAGTAATCTAAAAATTTGTAAGAAAGAAGGCAATTTTTCCACCTACTTTGCATTTTTACTGGCTTAACTCTTCTGAGATTCGACATTTATATTTCATGGGGATTTGGTTATAAACGAGGTTATAAAGAGGTTTACTTGATTATGCTTGCTATTTTACTCTCTGCAAGAATGTAGGTCGTGATAACAATGTCTATTTAATGTCCTGGCGGCTACTGGGCTCCTGGTAGACATGCTTCGAAATTAATTTTTACTTGCTTAAAATGGTGAAGAAAAACATTGTAAGTCAAGCAGTGTTTTTAAACGGTTTTACTCAGCTTGACCTTTTATGATTGTGTTCAAATTTAGTAATCGATATTTCAACCCCTTCCTGTTGACAAATTGATCTAATATTTGATATATAGCTTTAGTTTTGATGACAAAACCGTTTTACTTACTTTTTTTTCGTAATTGTATTTTAGGGAAAATTATAATAATTATAGTAAATTATGAATATTGAAACCCCATGCTGGTTACATGGTGATTGCGTCATTAAACTTGTGCCATGCATTTTGTTGGGAAAACAACTAACCTAACATTCAAGAACGTGTCCCTCAAGAATCAAATAGCATTTCCTCTCTCCCGTATATATCCTAAACGCATGACAATATTACAATTCCAATAGAAACACGGCTTGTCGCTTCGGATACAAAATCAGAAATATCATTGAACACGATTCATCTCACGGCAGATACGTTGAGTTGTAAAATTGAATTTTTATTTGAGAGCTATAACAATATTCGAAAAATATAACTGTCCTGCTCGTATATTATGCGCCGGAGTATGCAAATGAAGCTTTTACGTTGCTACAGCCATTTGGAGTAAAGGATTGTAATTTGGAAGTTAATGGTTTAGTGTCAAAGATTTCGATTTCACTCCTAACTTTTGTTAGTGTTGTAACTGTTGTTCTAACTTGTGATGATGACCTTTGACTGGTAAGTGGGAGGTCTCAGGTCAGGAACACGAGGTCTTGGGTTCGATCCCCAGGTTGGGCAAGTAATTGGGTATCTACTCATTAAGAGTTTTATACACGACAATTTTATAAACATTTTTCCATAGTGAAGATGACTTTTGACTGGTAAGTGAGAGGTCTCAGGTCAGGAACACGAGGTCTTGGGTTCGATGCCCGGTTGGGTAAGTAATGGGGTACTTATTCATAGTTTTCCACACGACAAAAAAAATAGTTGCGCAAAGTGTTATTGCGTTTTTTCACTAGGTATTTCTTAGTTGCAGCACAGAGACTGGAAATCTGCCCGATAAAGGGCAATAGGCTTGTCTCCTATTTCATGGGATTTGTAACATAGTCGGCGAAACGTGGGTATACAGCACACACCTCTGCCTACCCCCTCTGGAGAACCGTTTAACACTTTGACTGCCACGCCGCAGGGACTATGCAATTTTTATTGTTCGTGGTTACCGGTGACCGCGGTGGCGTACAAAGGCTTAATAAGAATACTTGTTCAAGATACTAGTCTGCTTACGCTATTAATATCGCCTATCAAAATAACGTCAAAACTTTAATCTGCTATCCCAAAACTTATAGTTTACAATTTAAGTTTTTCATAACTTTTTAAGAATGTAAGTCGCAAGAACACGTAAATATTTAAAATCGAAGTCTGGCCAAAGCCATATTTATTAGTTCGCGGCACCTGTTACGTCGACTTCTTCCAACTTGCTTGGAAAGTACCGAAACGACTTTTAGGAATATTCTTGAAGTCGGGTCCCGGTGTTGTTGATATAGTGTATAGAGTTGCTAATAACGATACTTCAGAGGTCTACTTACAAACTTCAGTCCAAAAAATGTTTTTTTTGTGGCAACATTTTCTTTTTCGACGTCATCAACCTCAGCAAAAAATCTTTTAATGTACTGTACACAACAAAATTTCTAATTAATAACAAACATACAAAAAAAACATACAGTGGAATTGAGAACCTCCTCCTTTTTTGAAGTCGGTTAAAAATCAAGTCGATTAGAAACAAGTATTCTCGGATTGTAATTTTTTTATAGATATTTCGGTTTTGTTTTTTGCACCTGTTTCGGTTACTAAGTTTAATTATTTAATAATAAATTTGAATGAATTATAATTTTCAATGAGCGCACAATAGTGGCGTGCATTGGGAGAGGCCTACGTTCAGCAGTGGACTAATACAGGCTGATGATGATGATGATGAGACTTTGTAGATTGTAGACCCCAAACATGATGATTTTCGATATTATAACAGCGTAAATTGCCATGTGTTTTCTGGTCATGGTAAAATGAAATAAGTTCAGTAATGTCTTGGAGAAATAACAATACAAAGGGTTTCGTGTAATCCCAAAGTTTGCCGCCATAAACTTTGAGATTAGTTTATGTTGTTCTGTAAATAATATATAAATACACTAGCTATTTGGTTAACATTTTGTTAGTATACTTTGCTAGTAAATAATATAACATAATCATAATACATTCGTTTAATATAATTATTTAATAAGAAAATTTGAAAAACAACTGATACGGATGGGATTCGAACCCACGATCTTTGACGTACCGTGTCGACGCTCTAACCGCTGAGCCACCGTATCCCACCAGCACCAGTCGAAATTTCAAATCTCTTTTACACGCCTAGGGCGTGTGGTGACATCTATCGGAATACATTACGTATCCCGACTCAGTGCTCTAAACTTTGCAGTTTTAGTAGACACCGATGCGATATTACCAATTTACTTAATATTTTTGTGAATTTTTTTACATGTTATAGCACATGATAGCTTATTAAATATAATTATTTAATAAGAAAACTTGAAAAAACATCTGATTCGGATGGGATTCGAACCCACGATCTTCGACGTACCGTGTCGAATTTTTCAAATTTCAAATTTTCTTATTAAATAATTATATTTAATAAGCTATCATGTGCTATAACATGTAAAAAAAATCACAAAAACATTCGTTTAATGACAAAATAGGTAATATTAGTTTATTATAATCAAGACTTTTTTGTTATTAAAAGAACGTAGGGCGTATTTTTAACTCTGTAAGAACTAAAAGTCAGTATGGCTTGATATGAAATTATTCCACTGGAGTTTGAAGAAAAAGGGCAATAAGAGGGTTTTGTATGGCTCGCGAAAAACTACACGTTGTTCCTCTACGAATCTCTAGGTACAAGTTTCAATTGCGCACCATACTCCCACTAGGTCTCGATCCACCATTGCAAAGCTACGCCAATGGACTCACTTGTGGTCCCTCTATCGTCGGCGATCTGGCCTCCGCCGAATCCCTCGTGAGAGGGATACTACCATCTCAGGCCTGTTGCTGATTAGGCGCCGGACTACTGGAGTAGCCCTAGTGTATGCACGTAACCTGTGCTCCTTTGTATACCAATACTGCTTGCAGGATGTGGTTTGTGTCAAAGTAAAGTAGTTTTTAAGATTTTGATTTTTAGTTTCAGTTGTCACCGCATCAGACTCTTTTTGCCAAGCTCTAAGTGACAATTTAAGTGTAATTAAAAACTGTAAAAGTTTTTGTTTTTCATGAAAACAAAAAAATATTGAAGAAAAACTTAAATAATAAGAGTTATTTATTTATTTATTTATTTAATTCTGCTTTCATATACATCACATTTATCAGCATGCATTACAATTTATGACATATGGAGCACATGAACCCCGTAGGGGCACTGCAGATGAACAGGATACCTAACCATCAAGTATTGATAATGACATTGGTATTGGTATTGACATTGACAATCAATACTATCAAGTATTGATTGTCAATCTAAGAGATTTTATCTTCTACTTCTTTGCGTTACCTATATTATTCTGATTAATATCCGAGAGTATCCGTATTGTATCTAATGGACAAGTGTGTAGGGAGCCTTACTATAAGAAGATGAGTCAGAATTTCCTACAAAATCAGCCAGCAAATTTACTTTCACGCAGTAACAATGTCTCAGGTAATAACTGTCTCAGACGGAGTATAATTTAATAAAGAAATTAATTAACAGCGGGTCTTTGCTTAAAATAACATTAAACCATGTTTAAATTTTCAACTGGTTGAGTGGTTGTGGTTGTCACGTTTTCTTAAAATATTTTGGTGCTGTTTTATAGATGGGACGTGAGATATTACTGGATATTGTTCATGTTGCTGAAGTGATGTAAAGTTTCTTCTAAATTTTCAAAGATGTTACTGGCCATTAATTAATCTAAAAATCAATAAATAAAGATTGGTTTTGACATTTCGGTGTTTACAACTGCAATAGTTGTAGCACTGAGCTAAGCAATTTGCAAAAATTGCAATAGACATCACCAGGCGTCTCCTTATGGCGATGTAGTCTTCTGTGATATAGCCCTATAACAAACAACAGACATACTTACAGATAGATTAATTATTATAACCGTTTCTTGAGATCCCGTATTCTTTAGGTAGACGGAAGCTTATAATAAAGTAGTCTATGGGTCGTATAATAGAATCTAAATCAAGACTCAAGCATTACTTGATTTTAGTTTTTCTTCGACTAAACTAGTTTCAAATAATGCTTGAGGTCTGAGTAAGGTTCTGTAATACGACCCTATGTCTGTATACAGGGTTATTTGTAAAACACCAGCATCCTTAAAAGGGGTCATTAAACTCATTATTATGAACAACTTTTACTATGGGACCAACCCTGAAATCGAAAAAAAATTTGCTGTTCCATACATTTTGTTGAGACATGTGAACATCTGATTATTTTTTTACAAATAACTCTGTATATGTATAAACTACTAGAAAACAACACTAAATAACTTCATTCAGTCAACCATTATCAATTAGAATCACTTGCCTTTGTTTTAAAGCCGATACGAAGATATAATGGCCGACATAAAATTACAAAACATAGAATATTTATAGAGCAATAATTCCAAATGGCTGCCGGAGTTGTATTGTGGAAACAAATTATTGTTTTACTAAGGAAACTATTCAAATGATTCTCTTGGCTATTTATCAGGCTGTAACTACATCCTGTGGGGTGTTTGTGAATTGTAAAGATTTGGAATCTATTTCTGTGAATTTTGCGACCAGAACATTTACATAATCGTTTTTCCAAGGAGTACATCATCATCATCATCAGCCTTTATTAGTCCACTGTTGAACATAAGCCTCTCCTAATACGCACCACTATTGTGGACCCATTGTAGGTATTTACCTATAATCGCATGAGCAAGACGCTGCTGCTCATCCTTCAGATTTTTCCCTTTGTCTTTTCTTACGACACCCGCGGGATGAGTAGGGGAGGTTCTATTCCAAACATCACCACTAAGGAGTAAAGAAGAGAAAAATAGACAAGGGATCGAACACATGCTTTTTAACCTATTTCAAAAAAGGAGGAAGTTCTCAAATTGATGCGTATTTTATATTATTATTTTTTATATTTGTGCACGGATTACTCCGTAATTAGTTGGCCGATTTAAGTTTTTTTTTTTTGTTCGAAATAATTTAGACTCTGATTAGTCCTATATAATTATTGTTGTTACTAACGGCGTGTAACTATTATAAATAAAGGCGCTGGAAACGGTAACCACGTTTATTTGCAAAACTCAATATTACAATTCAGGTGAACCCGTATCAACCACTAGTCTATTACTATTGTCATTACTTTTTGAATTTAGAATACAAAATAGAAATCCAAAAAGGTAATCCAAAAAGGTGATGTTAAAAATGAGTTTGTAACAATTGTCATGATCAGATGATGAACTGTGGAGATACAGAACGGAATTCCTCATCGGACGATATCAAACCCTTCATGACTACTAATTTAAATTTGTTTGTATGTGTTACCGATAACTTCCGAAAAAATGGGGATGGATAGTCTTAACCTGAATTAACCCAACCCGGGTTAATTCAGGTTAAGACTAGAGGTGTTAGGTCTAGGTGAGACCTAATAATAAAAACGTTTAATTAACTATTTTCCTTTTGAAATTACATCGCGAATTAATTTACTGACTAAAGTATGGCGTATTCTCCTTTTGTAATTAATTTTTTTCTTAATTTACTAAAGTCAAGTAGGTACCTATTAGTATTTTATTTCCAATAGTCAAGTATTTTATTTCCAATTTTCAGCTGAAGTGCGTAAAGGAAGTAAAAAAACGCAGGTATAGTTCGTAATATCAGTTTCTCAAATCGTTCGTTTCGCTATGAAGGGCTCCATTTCAGTGAAATTAAATTTCCGTGAACTGGAAATTGCTCTTGCTTCAGACGATATTGAAAAACGTTCCGTTTTACGGATCAAAATAAAAATAATCACTAGTTTTATGGGTGAATACACGGCTAAACTCAGTTCCGTTGAACACTATTATGATTTTAAACACCTAGTGGTTTTATGACTATGGTTCGAAGATTAGTATTGGATTATTTTTCTTCTGGTTCAGTGGTAATTAAAGCTATAACGTTGTTATTGCATTGTGTCTATCCTTCTTTATTAAATGCAAAAGTTAGGATTTTTCATTCAAATAGCCCCAAATGATTTGATATAAATCTTTGACGTAACTAATATTATTTATAATATTTTGGGCTTAATCATTTTCAACTTAAACCTAAAAATATGAAACCTCCCTTCATTTTCCAAACTTGCGGGAAAAACATAAAAATATAATAAACTTTTCGTTAAATAATACTTAACCTAACTTAAACATGGAACTCTTAACTTGGAGATTTCCAAGTTATCTGTCTCTATGATTGACAAAGTAGGTTCGAGACCAAATATATTTATGTATTTAATAATAAAAATTATGCGACTTTACTCAAGCAATGATTTCGGGGAAAGCCCGACTAGTTTCTTACTCAAACGGAGTCCATTTTCAAGAGCGAGTGTACACGCGGCGGCGTCGCGGACTTCGTTCTCATGTTTAAGTCATCATACCTGAAGGTAAGTCATCTCCATAAACTGAGAAATTCTTAGGTAAACAAAGCAATACACCCATATAACAGAGATTAATAAAATACAGCATAATATTACCCACATATAAATTGACGCGCGCTGCTAATTTGAATGAGTAAGGCTCAATTTACATAGAGGGGTACAATGTGAGCGGGAAATACCGCGGATGACGATTTTAGACGTTATTACGTCAAAATCATCTATTTCAATGTCATTAGAATTATGTTTGAATTAGAGTGGAAAAGATTAGAAATGATAAGAGGGAGTCTGAAACCGTTACACCGTGGCACCGGTTACTGAAAAATCAAAAGGTAACCGGCTGTCTTGTTATGGTCATGTGATGAGAAGAGGAAAATCATGTTTTGCTATGGCGAGAAAGGAAGTGACTACTGAGATGACGGGTGATAGAGATGTGTGGAGAAAGAGGACATACTGCGCCGACCCCAAATAAATTGGGAAAAGGGCAGGAAGATGATGATAGAATTATGTTTCTGAAACTTAGAAGCCCTAACAAAATTATTAGAATAATAAAGAAGCACTTGACTTTGATTATGATACTTAAATAATTTCTTTGTCTTTTAAAATATAAAACTTGAATATTATCTTTAATAGCACACTGATAGCCTAGTGGTATGACCGTTGAACTGCCAAGTCAAAGGTCGTAAGTTCGAAACCCAGGCACGCACCTGTGACTTTTCAGATTCATGTATTTTTAATTGAATTTAGAAATTAATGATCACTTGCTAAAACGATGAAGGAAAGCACAGTGAGGAAGCCAGTACACCTGAAAGATTTTGCAACCGTTTGTAAAGCCTTGTCAGAAGCCTATGGGTGGTTTAAACTCAGACACCAGGTTGTTCATCAACCATGCGATAAGAAGTGTACTATCTAAAGATTGAAAGGAAGGAGATATGTCCGTGTGGTTCAAAATGCACTGGAATTTGTTGTCCCTAGACTGTCTCTACTACTAGCCCCAACTTCAACTACATACGCAATTAAATAAACATAATGTCTCTGGCACTCGCATATTATTTGAAAATTTATCTCAACAACTAGCCATGCCCTCCCCTACATCTAAAACTTGCAGGAATCACGTACGTCTCAGTGGGATCTGCTCAGTTCCCGCACATTCCTGGCGGCATTATTACTTCATTCCCTAGCTGTATTCCAATAAAAATTCTAATAAATTGTGTTATGTCCTTGCGTGTGTATAAAAGTGGGATAAAAGATGTAACTGCAATGTTGTTTTGTATATTTGAGTCGCGACATGTTTTGTGAGAATTGATAGTGAGATGTTAAGAATTAGAATGTTAGAATGACAGAGTTTTGATATTAACTTTGACAAAAAGTATGAGAAAAGAAATAAAATCGACTTCAAAACACTATAAAGTTAAAAATAACAGAAAGACATTCGTTTTGGAGTCAGTTCCAAGGTAGTCGAGTTTCAGATTAAGGCACCTCTTCGCGCTAATCTGCTATCGGGAGATATTGACATGGAAGTCGATTGAACATTTATAAAATCAATGAATATAGTTATGAACAATCGAACTAAACTATTTGAAGGAGAAAAATATTACAAAGTCTTAGCAAAAGTTTTAGCTTGATCGAAACATGTTTTTAAATAAAAAATAGGTTTAATTTTTTTTTCTGATCGATTTTTTTTTAATGGGAATATGTTGTTGTAGGTAAGTAGGCAAGGTTTGTTTTTCTGAATCATGCCACACAAGAGAAGATACCTTTTTTGCTTCCGAGTTCAACGTATTAATAAATTATAGAATATTCTTTTATACAGGGTGGCCCATTTATAGTGGTCCAAAAATTTTTTTTACATCTAGGACATCCCAATGATTAATCTAAACGCAACATATGTTCCGCGAAAATCAGTAGTTTAGAAGTTATGATTTTTTAAATTTAATTTCTTAAAATTTCTACTTGAGTCATGTAAACCTCTTTAGATTGAAAGTGATCGCACTAAATCGAATCAAATTTGGTGTGTAAGTACTATAGACATGTAGCAAGCAAGCAATGAGCTATTTTTAAGGTTAACCTTAAATCGTAACATGGTTTTAGACCTTTCGGTGAATTATTTGTAATTTTCGATTGATTAAGCACATTTTTCAAAAAATTCTAAAGACAAAAAAATGTACTACACAAATTTTGCTTATGGTTGTAAAAACTACCTTAAAGTGTGAGGATAACATAAATAAAAAAATACTGTGGTGTAACTATAGTAAGTTCTTCAGAAATGAACATTGTATGCACTAGGTCATTAAAAACTTAAAATTTGAATTTTTGTCTAAAACATAATTTGAATAAATCCAACTTTATTATGAAAATAAAAACACTGGAATTAGGTAAATAAAGGATATTTATTTAAAATAACAACCCACAATGACAAAATAAACGCTATTACAATAAGTTTTCGGAATGTCTGTCTCTATTTTCAATGCATAAACATTAAACAGCAACGTCGCAAAAAAATCCTTTTATGCCTGTTGAAAAGCTGTCTATTTGCTTTCGTCGTGATAGCCTAGTGGTGGTGACCGTTGACAGACAAGTCAGTGGTCTCGGGTTCGAACCCAAGGCCAACCTCTGACTTTTCGTAAGGTCTGTGCGTTTTATAAATTAATTATCACTCTCCGTGCCTCGGATAGCACGTTAAGCTGTTGACCCCGGCTGTCAATTGTAGATATTTGACAATCGTTACGGGTAGTCGGAAGCCCGAAAGTCTGACAACCAGTCTTACCAAGGGGTATCGTGTAACCCAGTATCTGGGTTGTGGAGGTCTGATAGGCAGTCGCTCCATGTAAAACACTGATATTCAGCTGCACCTGGAAAGACTGGAAGCCGACCTCAACATAGTTGGGAAAAGGCTAGGCAGACGATGATGATGGCCGAATTACAACAGGTTTTCAACAGGCTTAAAAAGATTTGCATTGAAAATAGAGGCAGACATTTCGAAAAATTATTGTAATAGCGTTTGTTTTGTCATTGTGGGTTATTATTTTAAATAAATATCCTTTATTTAACTAATTCCAGTGTTTTTATTTTCATAATAAAGTTGGATTTATTCAAATGATGTTTTAGGCAAAAATTCAAATTTTAAGTTTTTAATGACCTAGTGCATACAATGTTCATTTCTGAAGAACTTACTATAGTTACACCACAGTATTTTTTTATTTATGTTATCCTCACACTTCAAGGTAGTTTTTACAACCATAAGCAAAATTCGTGTAGTACATTTTTTTGTCTTTAGAATTTTTTGAAAAATATGCTTAATCAATCGAAAATTACAAATAATTCACCGAAAGGTCTAAAACCATGTTACGATTTAAGGTTAACCTTAAAAATAGCTCATTGCTTGCTTGCTACATGTCTATAGTACTTACACACCAAATTTGATTCGATTTAGTGCGATCACTTTCAATCTAAAGAGTTTTACATGACTCAAGTAGAAATTTTAAGAAATTAAATTTAAAAAATCATAACTTCTAAACTACTGATTTTCGCGGAACATATGTTGCGTTTAGATTAATCATTGGGATGTCCTAGATGTAAAAAAAATTTTTGGACCACTATAAATGGGCCACCCTATATAGAATATAATATTCTTTAGTGTACATAATTCTAATGATAATAAATTTTGCGAACTGATTTTGACTAATTCCAAGCCACCACATGAGTAAAGTAAATAAATTTGCTCGAAACAGCTGCGAGACGTGATGTGAATGCGAGACTGAGGTACGATCATCGGCAAATCAAAGTTTACTAATCTGCACCTTGTTTCTATAGCAATAAGAACGATTTTCTAATAACTTTCCTCTTGCTGTGTATTCTACACGTGCATCTGACGTTTCGTTCTTCGGTTTCAATAAACAGATAGAAACACGTTGTGGCCGAATTGTTTGTACTGCGGCTAGTGATGTAGAAGTATTGGAAAATTCAATTTCTGAAAGGACAATCTTGTTATTTGTGTGGTGTAGTGTACCTGTGTATGACGTTATCAAAGCTGTTTTGTCTCACACAAGAGTGTATCAATTATTTTTTTCTAGGGTAGGCTTGATTTTAAACTATTGCTGTCGTGGTTGAAGACAAGTGACATATAGACAACGAAACGAAGCAATCTAATTTGAATATCGAATATAAAACAGTCTAACGCCTAGAATTACAGGCTCAAGAAGGCGGCGCGTCGCGTTCCACGCGCGCTTCTCAAGAGGATAGTGGGATCTACCTACACTATTCGCGGATCAACACCTGCAGGTCGTGAATACACAAGAAAACCCCGTACTCCCGTCCAGAGGTTTTTAGTCCATGCGAGTCGGACTTAACTCTATCACTGGCCCTTGATGGTGGAGTAACCCATAACAGGTTTTCTACACTATAAGTAAAACCAGACTCCTAGCCACCCCCTTAGTACGCCCATCGTCCCGTAGGTGCTAGGTATGACTGAACCCACGATACTAAGTGTGGAAAGACGCCAATCGTGTTATCTTTTACCAAACATTTATAAAATAACGAAACAAATACCATTCAACCCGTAAGTAATCGCTATAAAATAAACAAACATAATCCGAACATAGGTACTTTAAGCGTCGAAATCCGAAAAGGAAACTAGAAAATCTTTTTACAGCATTTTATTTTATCCTTCCCAATATTAAGCAGATCCAGTCCTGGAAACAAAGGCGGGTAATACGGCAAGTTTTGAAGGGTCTCATGTAAGCGGATAAACGGAATTCCTGGCCCGTATCGGCAAATGCAAACTTTTTTGAAGCTTGTACACATTTTTTGGTTATCTGAAGGATTGGAGGGTTATGGGGTAGGATCATTAGGACGTATAAATTCATGACACGATCGACGTTAGCCATTAGCTTTCTGGTTTAGCAGATTTGATTACGTAATTCCACACCATGTTTTATCTAGTCTATTGTGCGCATGAATTTAGGTAGGTACTTACTAATGTTTGTCAATTCTCCGTAACACAGCAGAGATAAAATAGTGGTATGAGTGTTATTCTGCACATTCGAAGATCACAAATTCAAACACGCTGGCGCTGGAGGGTTAACGACATCGACCTCCATGAGTTGTCAAGACCTGCGATACCGTACTCTTGTTAAGAGGAATAACGCCGAGTGGATTATGTCCGACGAATCGAAATCTTGGAGGTGTAGGTAATAACCATAGACAATAAATCCCTAACATTAAAAAAACAAATACTTATTTATATTATAGTAAACAGTTTCATTGTCATAAAAAGAAGACTTGGCGGCTAAAATGTTAGTTTAACCCTAAAGTGAACTCTGAAATGATAAAGATTACATCAAATTCATAACATTAAACTTCATAGTTCGAATCGGTTCTATATGACCCATCTCACGTGTCAGACATATTTTCACCGATTTGCTTATTGACAAAGAGTAGAGAACAAATGGAGTCGTGATTTATCACTTATATTGCTGTTCAGTTGCAGTGTATCAGTTATTTTTATACCACCTAAGATATTAGACAACCTAGGTACCTAAAGTAGGTAACCTTAAGGCGCCTTTCTCTCTAAACCACTATCTCGCTCGCACATTGACATAAATATTAATATTACTGAATATAGTTCTGAAAAATCACAAAAAACCAAGTCAAGGAGAATGAGACAAACTTAGAAAAAAAATCAGTTTGATTGGAACAAGTTTTTATACATAAAAATTGGCTAAACAAATATTCATTTGAAGCAATTTTAATAAAATTAATTATAATCAATGGTTGTTTGTAACACTAAAGGTATCCCTTGTGCCAAAGCACAAAGTCACACCTACGAGAAAAAAATTTTGAACGGCGTTTTTAAATACAACATTTTTGCTGAGAAACAAAGACGTCTAATTTGTATGTTGTACTGACCATTGCTAACATTCCATTACAAACTTATCTGTGTCTTACTTCATTGGCTGAATGACATTCAGAGCGTTTTCTAGACAAAATCACAATGTTTGTCGTAGACGGGGTAATTGTTATGATATTGTTTGTCTGAGTCAAATATAACCATTTGATTTCATTGTTTTTAAGATAAACTTTGTTGGCATGTTTGTGATTTAAACGCTAGAACACTTGAAGTATATATTTTTAGACACGTACCTATGCATACTTTTATTTATATTTATAGACTCACGCCTGTATTCCCCAGAGGGGGTAGGCAGAGGTGTGCAGTACACCCACGTTTCGCCTGCTATGTAATGCATACTTATATACCTAAATAGGTCAAACGTGGCCAATTTTCCAACCTTTATTTTTTAAACAGCCGCTTTGGCAACGGATTTATACTCCAAAGTTTATATCTCCACAAAAAAAAAACCTTTGAGTTCGCTCCGCATGCTAAATGCTTTAAAAAAATCTTATAAAAAGATGATGGAGTATGATATTATTAAAAAGATAATATTTTCGTCTCCTCGTAAACAAATAAATTGAAAATTTGACCGCTAAACTTCTAACCAACACAGTATCTACTAAATAAATCCTTTAACACAATGAATCTGGGGTCCTATTACCAAAACCGAACGTCGATGTTTTAGATCGAAACCAAACACAAACTTTAACACCAAATTACTACTGTTTAATTATACTTAGTGCATCCTCTCATTTCGTTCCAAAACGATAAATACCTAATTAAGTAAGTAAAATAGTAAAACTAATTAAGTAAATTTTTTTTACGTAAAACGGTTTTGTCATCAGAACTAAAGGTATGTACCAAATATCAGAGCAATCTGTCAACAAGAAGGGGGTGAAATATCGATTACTAAATTTGAACCAAATAATAAACAGGTCAAGCTAAGTAAAACCGTTTAAAAAACAATCGAATAAAAGGTGATTTTACGAACGAAAAATACGAACCGTACGATCCGTCAGTGGAAGCTTCTTCGTTCGAATTTCGGATTTCGGTGTCGACAGTTTTTGTTCAGAATAAACCTTCGATACATCTTCACGGATTTGCATCGAGTACGGCTTTGTAAACAATGTTGCAAGCTTGCAGGCGTCTGGAATACGAATAGCTATTTATATTAAGGGAAAAAGAGGGTCAATTGTATCATTGTTTCTTAGTAATTTTAAGGTATGTATTATTTCAAAATTTTTGTAGAAAGAAAATGTCTATACATTTTTTCTTTCTATAAAAATTTCGAACTTTGGCGTTCGCATAGTATGCATAAATACTTTTTAAAAAGTGTTCATATATTATTATTTATCTAATTACCTTATTTGACGTGTCAAATACCTAAAAATATCTCTCACTCTTTATCGTGTGTTACGACCCTTTTTCTTTTAAACGATCCAAGATCCTGTGTGGTATATTCTCGTTATATTTATAACGAAATATTTGTACTATAAATTCTCATACGATGTATAACGCAAGCACTCTAAAACATAACTTTCCTAAATTACCCGATAAAATAGCAATCCCAATTTAGAATTCCGCATTTCACACTACAATACGATCATTTACAGCCCGTACAAAGCAATCAACAACTACAAACATCAAACAATTGAATGACAGATCCAATCAAGTAACTTTGATCGTAGGATCAATCACACACAGACATGCGATTCTTGAGCGGACGTAAATCTGAAAATAAAATGCAAGGGACTTACTATTGTATTCCGAAATTGCACTAATAGCCTCGTAGAAATATTGATAGCCTAGTAGTATGACCGTCGACTGACAAGTCAGAGGTCTCGAGTTCGATCCCAAGGCGCGCACTTCTGACTTTTCGTAAGTTATGTGCGTATTATAAATTATCAGTTATTAAAACGGTGAGGGAAAACATCGTGTTGAAACCAGCACACCTGAGAGATTTTTCAATGGTGTGTATAGCTACGTCAGAGGCCTACGGGTGGTTTAAACTCTGACAACAGGTTGTTCATCAACCATACGATAAGAAGAAGAAGAAAAATTCCGAAACTATAGGCGACACGCTATGATGGCCGTTTTGACGTTGGTCCACTCATGAAGTTTCGTATTAAAATAATACCTACATTCGATAAATTTTATGACTAACTGCACGTCACTATTGACAATAAAGAACAGGAATTTGCTCCTTCAAATGTAATTACTATTGTAATTAATACGAAACTTCATGAGTGGACAAACGTCAAAATACCCATCATAGCGTGCCGATAGTGTAAGTTTTAAATCTTATTTATATTTAGCAAAATCTACAAGTTTAATTAATAAATCAGCCAGGACCTCAGGACATTGCTCTTAGCACCAGACGTCAGCAATGAGTTCGTATATTCGTAGTTCTAGAGTATCCCCCCGAACCCAGTATACCATTAAACTACCTATTTGCATTCAGTTTCCTATTTGCAGTATAAAATGGTACGTGTAATGTTTTGGACATAAATGTAACTAAATATCTAAGGATTCGATCAACGGAACGAAAAGTAGGGTGGATAGGTCGAAGGATTTGTTGGGATACCTCACAGCGTGGCGTGGGCGTGACAGCATTGAAACTAGTGGCGTGTAACCACGACTTGACCTTGCCTATTATTTTACATACGCGCTTTTTCAATTTATATAAGTAAATAGGTGACGTACCTACCTTATTTTATTGTTATGGCTAAGCAGATGTTAACCCTAGTATAGAATCTAGTCCATAATTTGGTTCCAATGCTAGCTACTATTCGGGTTTCTGGGTATTAAAGGAGAATTAGGTTTTCAGAATAATAAACAATTGTCAGGGTACTTACATATTGTATTTCCAAATACTTACTACAGTATTTTAACACCGAAACACTTTATTACACTGCACAGTGATATATTATAATCTTTATTACACAGGTACACAACAGAAGTATAATCCTCGACACTCGAGTGTTAGTTGTAGACTGGGCTCGCAGGAATGGCACGATTACCAAAGTGAAGTTTCTCCCACCAATAAATAGAAACGTCAAACCAATGTGTTCGGATTGGTTAATCGTGTCATTCCCGATCTCAGTCGATATTACAAAGTCAAAACAATACTTTTAATTTTGAAATCATTTAAAAGATATAGAAATATTTAAATTATTATATTAGTAAATTACTATTGCTAACAGTCGGCCATCCAATCTACATTTGTACGTCCTCGTGCAAAAGAAACTAAATTACATGATTTTGTCTAAAATTTCATTTGTTCTCAAAAGTTGAAACAAAAGATACAAGTTTTAAGTCTAAGTCAGACTTTATAATGTGATTACAATTATGAAAATACGGCAAACAATATTTACAACAATAATAGGTTTATTAACAATGATTGAAGCCATTATGGCAACACAGTAATACACAATATACAATCAATAAAAATCATAATTCTTGACATTATTGAGCATTATTTCATGGCTCACAGATATACATTATGATATACATACATACGAGCATTATTTCATGGCTCACAGGTGTGTATGTATATATGGGCATTATTTCATGGCCCATGGGCGTTATTTCATGACCCATTTTACATAATCAGGCTTTATTTCATGGCCTGAGCTGACCTAATAGACATTATTTCATGGTCTAAAGGTCTAGCTGAAATGATTAAAAATAGCAATAGTTAACAGCTTGAAAATGAAATGACAAAAGCACTGAAATTAAAATATTTAATTAGGGCAAAATACTATTATTAAGAATTAGGCTTCAGTTACCAGAATTATTAATTATCACTATCATTACCGGAAGACTCGTCATGCGGCCTATTAAAATTTAACCAAGCCTTTATTTTGTCACTAGCTACTACTGTCGAATAAGATCGATTGGATTTGCGTGTAAGGGGAGTATCCTCAATTTGATACCTATCAAAATCATAGACTTGAGTTATCCTATATGGTCCCTGAAACTTAGGGACAAGTTTTTTACTATTCCCTGTAGCTGGAACTTGACGTTCAACTCTCACAAGATCACCTACTTTATATTTGGGTGCTTCAAAGTGTTTTGAGTCATAAGTTTTCTTTTGAGACTCTTGCTGGGAAGTAACATGAGAGTTTATTTCCTCTCTAATTTGTGTCAAGTCCCGGCTGCTAGAAGATTGAGATACATCATCTGACAGTTCAGACACAATCCTACAGTCACTTGAACCCGATGGCCTAATGCCGAATAACGCCTCAGATGGTGTTCGATTTATCCCCTTGTTGAACGTATTGTTCATACCCCACTGTACCTCAGGTAGATGCTCATCCCATTTATTTTCAGGCGAGCCAACAGACTTTGCCGTCAAAGATTCAACAAGAGTTCTGTTGTAACGCTCCACCTGTCCGTTAGCCCTTGGAGTGGATACAGCATTCAACACGTGTTTAATGTTTTTGTCGCTCATGAAGTTTTTAAAGCTATCGCTAGTAAACGAGACTCCCCGATCGGTTATTACCCTTCGTGGAACGCCAAACAAACCAAAATACTCACGAAAGACCTTTATGGATGTTGCAGTCTTTGTGTTCCTTACGGGTTTTAAATATATGTACCGAGTAAACGCATCGATCAATACTAAAATGTACATATTTCCTCTCGCACTACGAACAAAGGGGCCAACATGGTCTGCGTGGACAGTGTCGAAGGGGATATCAACTTTTGGTATAGGGTGTAAGGTACCAGGTTTCTTACCACCTGATGACTTGGAATAGGCGCACTCTAAGCAAGAATCTATATACTTCTTTACTAAGTGACGCATCTTAGCGAACCAGTATGTTGCCTTAATACGATCAAGAGTCTTGTCAAGAGCAAAGTGGCCGATGTCATCGTGGTTTTGTTTCACGATCTGCCATCTTACACCCTTCGGTACGACCCACTTATCACCATCACTAGTTATCCTGTAAAGCCTATCGTTCTTCAACCTATAATTGGTTTTAATGTCAATGACGTTGTCAAGCTGAGGATCTTTAAGGATGCCTTTTATTCTTTGAATCTCATCGTCTGCACTTTGGACTGTAGTTAGCCAATCAGAGTCACTAACTACCATAACATCATGAACCTGCTGCACAGGGTTCCGGCTTAATGCGTCGACATGAGCCATACGATGACCAGCTCTATATTCAATGCAAAAATTAAATTCTTGCATCTGCTCCCACCATCTAGCAACGCGTGGAACCATGTCCCTCTTTTGAAAAGTTGCGCGTAATGAGTTGCAATCCGTAATGATTTTGAAGTTAATACCCACTAAATATACGCGGAACTTTTGTAACGAACAAACTACGGCAAGCGTCTCCAAGTCGTAAGACGAGTAATTTTGTTCTTCAGGCGTTGTCTGCCTACTGAAGTAAGCGATCGGCCTAAGTACATCGTCTTTATCCTTTTGCAGCAAGATACCCGCCACTCCAACCTTACAAGCGTCGGTGTGGAGCTGGGTCTCTGCATCCGGATTGTACAAGGCCAGTGTGGGACGTTGAACAAGCTCTTTTTGTAATTGGCGGAATGCAGATTCTTGATCTGTACCCCATGTCCATTTGGTGTCCTTTTTTAAAAGTTTCGTAAGAGGCTTTGCAATAACAGAAAATTGTGGGACAAATCTACGGAAAAAGCTGGAGAGCCCAAGGAACTGACGAACATTGTGCTGGTTCTGAGGAGTTGGAAACCGTTTAACGGCCTCCACCTTCCTTTCACCAGGACGGATACCATTGGCAGAAATTTCAAAGCCCAAATAATCGACCGAGCTACCGAAAAAGAAGCATTTTGGAAGCTTCAACGTGAGACCTGCATTGGAAAAAAGTTGCAATACTGACTCCAATCTTGTCATTCCTTCATTTATATCCTTTGAAGGAATAATCACATCATCCAAATAGGCCAGAGCTTCTTTGTGTCTCAATGGCCCTAGAACCTGATTCATGATGCGTTGGAACGTAGCCGGTGCGTTTGCGAGGCCGAATGGCATTCGGTTGAATTCGTAATGACCATCCGGCGTCACGAACCCAGTTTTATGTCGGTCTACTTCTCGTATCGGAATCTGATAATAGCCCGATGCAAGGTCCAGCGTCGTGTAGTATTGATTACCTGAGAGAACATCCAGCTGGTCGTCAATCAGCGGCATAGGATAATTCTCCCGCACAGTTTTCTTATTAAGAGCACGGTAATCAATACACAAACGGAGTTCACCAGTTTTCTTCCTAACCACTACAATAGGACTTGCATACGACGACGTTGATGGTCTAACGATGTCATTCTCCAGTAATTCAGAGATCATCCCTCGAACTTTCTCCTTTTCACTAATCGATAGACGATAGGGCCTATAAACAACAGGTTCATTATCTTGAAGAGCTATAGCCATCTCGCCGATAGTTGTGGTTCCCAACTCGGAGAGGTTGAACGCAAAACAGGATCGGTATTTATTCAGCAAGGCAAGTAGTTCAATTTTATGATCGGAAGAAAATCCATTTTCTAGATTCAAATCAGATTCGGTTATTGACTTAAGAGAACTGTTAGTAGTTGAAGAAACACTAAGGACCTGCACACTAGACTCCTCTCGAGCTACACGACCACGAGCTATCAAAAAATCTTTAGGTAACACTAACGGCGAAGATGAGACGTTACTAATCACGATCTGTCCTATTCCGTCTTCTCCTATTTGAAATAATCCTGCGGGTACCGAATATCGAATACCATTTTGAAGACGAATACTCCCATCGACAAAGATATCACCCCTATATGGTTGGTCTGGATGAACGTCTACGACTGCAAGCCCCGTGACCTCAACAGAATCTTTGCAAAACAAACTTATTTTGCTGTTGGAGACAATATCCTGATGCTCGAGCTCAGAAATCTCTAAAGAATCACTAGTTTTTCGTATGATTATGCGTGGCTGCTCCGTGAATGTTTGTCCTATTAAGAGCGGCACATGCATAACATCATCTGCAACTATCAGCAATTCGAGGTCAGCTTCTACAGTATCTATCACAATTTGAACTTGCTGTTTTCCAATACAACTAACAACTGAATTGCCGAAACCTCTAAGCACTGGTAGATTGTCAACCCTAAACTTGGAACTAACATTTTTAAACGTTGACAGCCTAATCATTGAGCATTCGCTTCCAAAATCTATGAACGCTGTAATGGCAAAACCATTTACCGTGGCAGTTTTAAAATATTTCTCATTGGATCCTGACACCACAGTTGTTATTTTTGTAGAATCAGGCAGACTTACATCACTCCTACCCTCTACGCGCATTACATTTTTTTTGTCGGAAGTCGTCGGTAGTTTGGCATAACACTGTTCAGTCTCGTGACCTATTCTATTACATCGATTACACTTTTTAATAGGCTGAGTGCACTGCGATGTAACATGACCGTCTTTCTTGCAATTAGAACAACGTGTCGGCCTAGAGTTAGAGCTATGTTGGAATCTCTTTGGTTGATCTTTAGTTAATTTACGATCGTTGGTCAGCTTTGTATTTCGAGCATTACGTAAGTACGAAAGCAGTTTGTTCGGATCATCAAACTGGGCCGCCTCAGCACCTAATCTGACCGAACGGTCATCGATGCCATGCAAAACGCATTCAACTGCACGTTTCCCCGAAATACCACATCTATTGATCAGTGCCAATTTGTCATAATAATACTCTTCCAGAGAGTCGGTGAACCTAGCCCGTTTAGCCAACATGTCGCTCAACATTTGGCCGTAATTTTCTTCAGACGGGAAGGTGGCTAATAGTTTTTCCTGCCATTCAGCCCAAGTAAACAGAACGGAAGGAAGACCCTCGTACCACCTTTGAGCTATACCCTTTAATTTTGGTAATGCAAAATGGATCAATTGCTTTTCTGACCATCCATAAATAGTCGCACACTCATTGACCTTATGAAGCCACATAGTCATGGTCTGTTCTCGTTTGCTTGGATCAAACTCAGGTATTGTATTGTTAAGAGACCCTAATCTTTGTAAGCTATTATTAGACATAGATTTCAAAACCGTGACAAGATCATTAAGAGTGGATACATCCATTTGATTTGACTCACCAGTGGTCTTGTCTTGCGCGGCAGCAGTGCTAGAGTGGCAGTGTGCTGTTGGTCGCACGTCGCTCGCCACGCTGTGTCGTGAGCAGCAGGTCGTACGGCCGTGTGAGTGGCCGTCTGCACGGCTCGGTGACCGGTGCCGGCGACGACCCGCAGGGCTGCGCGAGCGGCGGTGAGAACTCCGCGAGCGACAGCTCCTGACATCGCTGCATAAGCCGGCCTCCGGGAGATGCGATCGCCTACTAACCCGACTACGTGAGCGGTGGCGATCCCGCCCTCGATGCAGCAGTTGATCACCTGAGCAGCGACTCAAGCGACCTCTTGAACGGCGGCTCGAGCGGCTAGGTGAGCGACTCGCGTGCCGACTACGAGCTCGACGCCTCACGGGACTGCGTGATTGTCGATTGGAAGCAGGAGATCTTGTTGGATCCGTTGGGGTGTAAACAACGCGTTCTCGCTTATGACCCTCCATGTATGTCTGTAAATGTAAAAATATATCCCAAAGAATTCATTCTAACAAAGGGAGTAAAAAGTTATCATAACAAAAAACATTATAAGCCAGTAGGTATCGTTAAAATAATTGTTTTCAAAATTGAAATACTATTTTAGCAAACTACATTAAAGCATTAGCACAGTCATCATAAAAGAAAACATTATAAGCCAAAAGGTACCGTTGAAATAATTGTTTTCAAAAATTGGAATACTATTTTAGCAAACTACATTAAAGCAATAGTACTGTCATCATGAAAGAAAACATTATAAGCCAATAGGTACCGTTGGAATAATTGTTTTCAAAAATTGAAAAACTTATTTCATCAAACTAAACCATCAATAGTACAGTATGCAATTAAAAAGGCGGAGCCATACCGATACACAATTGAGGCGTAGTGATTAAAGTAGGTATGTTGCAAATAAAATCAAATACAATGTAAAACATGTAATTTAAAATAAAGGAGTGATAATATTGTATTTGAAATATTGAAGGGAGCCTATTTTTTTTTTTAAACACATGAAAACAACTATAAGCGCCTTAAATACCAGTATAATTGGTAATTCACGAAGTTGGAAGCACTCACAGCAAGGATTCGAACCCCTGTGTTATTTTAAAGTTGCTACTACTATTTCAATTTAGTTAGGGATCATCAAATACGCCCTTCAATATCCAGAAACCCAGGAAACATGTCCATTTAATAATAGCAGTCAATACAGTTGACTATTTTTATCATTTAAAATAAAAGAGGAGAAAAAAAAATACCCACAGTAATTTAATTATTAAAATAGGTGAAAATTACATTAAGAAAAATGGCCAATCCAGGAATCTTTATCCCACTTCTGAGATGTTAACCCTAGTATAGAATCTAGTCCATAATTTGGTTCCAATGCTAGCTACTATTCGGGTTTCTGGGTATTAAAGGAGAATTAGGTTTTCAGAATAATAAACAATTGTCAGGGTACTTACATATTGTATTTCCAAATACTTACTACAGTATTTTAACACCGAAACACTTTATTACACTGCACAGTGATATATTATAATCTTTATTACACAGGTACACAACAGAAGTATAATCCTCGACACTCGAGTGTTAGTTGTAGACTGGGCTCGCAGGAATGGCACGATTACCAAAGTGAAGTTTCTCCCACCAATAAATAGAAACGTCAAACCAATGTGTTCGGATTGGTTAATCGTGTCATTCCCGATCTCAGTCGATATTACAAAGTCAAAACAATACTTTTAATTTTGAAATCATTTAAAAGATATAGAAATATTTAAATTATTATATTAGTAAATTACTATTGCTAACACAGATTTTTCGATTATTTTCGAAGTAAAATCTTTTAACCGTCTTGAAGTAAACCTTCTTTATTATCTGCAATTTTAACTTCTGCAAAATTCTTGTCTGGTGCGCCTTGACTTGCATACAGCGTGATCTAGCAACTCTTATTTATTTAGCACATCAACAATATACAATAGTACATAATTATTATACACAGTATCTATACATATTATACACAAAATACATATTTTACACAGGTTCTCTTACAACGTTTCGCCTGTTACTACTACTTTACTTTCGGTGTTGAATAAAAAAATATGCTGTGAACTCTTTTATGTTTTTGTTGGTTATTATATAAAATGTAATTTAGTAAGATAGTAAAATATTAACGACTCACGGAAGAAAAGATATTGTAATAAACAAAGCACTCACGGTATTACGTATTACTGTGTGAATTTTTGTCTACCAAATATAATACACGTCGTCGGGCAATTCACATACTCCTATAGGCATCATAATTCACTCCAAGCGTCAAACTTAATAAACGACACTTTCCCGAAAAATGAAACATGGCATAAAAAAATAAAAATCGTGTTATACGGTACACTAAAAAAACTTATCCCCGCTAACTACCGTGACGAAACACACCACGATTAATGTCCCAGGTACAAGCGTAACGTCGCCACGAATTTTCCGCACGCATGGCCACCCTACATTCACATCGTGTAGCGAAACACTGAGATGTGTCCCGTTTCTCATAAATCACGAGGGCATCCTACATAACGACTCTGCGAGTTAGGGCACCTAAAATGTTAGTCTAGCTTATTATGTGTATGTTTTTTTGAATAGCATAACATGTACAGTACTGTATAAATAAGTTACTTTGTAAATGTACACAACAGAAACGGTCACCATTGCCGAAACAGCAAGGTATTTTTTAAAATAAATATTCCATCTGACTTCTAACTGAATATTCGATATCTTTCTTTCAAACACTAATAGAAAAAGACAGAGACCAAAGTGTTAAATTAGTCTATGCCCTTATAAACGTCGTGAAATTAAACGGGAACAGGATTTATGATTCAGCGACATTCTAAAAATTTGACAAATTTAAAAATCTTCTATCCTTTTTCCTGATCTGTGTTAGAAAGAGAGACAGTCAATCTAATAAGTTTAGAGCACAAAGAAGAAACAGAGAGATTTGTCAACGTCTCATTCGTCAACGTCTCATTTGCCAATAAGCGCCATATTATTCCCTCGTATTCCGGTGACTTTATTTGACTTTCGACTGTACATAAATTTCCCTAGACATTTTGTGAATTAAAAAGCTTAATTTAAGTGGTCCGTCAGTTTCTGTTCTAACGCCCCTTTGAGGAGACAAGCAAGTCTTGCTAAATACTAGGGAAGCTCATGTAGGTTTTATTTAGAAATGTTTGTTTTAAAGGGTTGTCGAAATAATTAAGTCTACGTTATTTTGTTTTCTGGAAACTAACTACCTATCAGTTTAATTATTCTTCTTCTATTTCGATGACAATCTAATTTGTGTCAGCCCAGAACTGGGCTACGAGATTGGCGCTTGGTGCAATTTTATTTAATAAGCAAAACGTGTGCATAAACTTGTAAAAAACATACATCACTACATAGTATAAAACAAAGTCGCTATTCGCCGTCTGTCTGTCCTTATGTATGCTTAGATCTTTAAAACTACGCAACGGATTTTGATGCAGTTTTTTTTAATAGATAGAGTGATTTTTAAGGAAGGTTTATATGTAATTATGTAAATTGCACCCGTGCGAAGCCGGGGCGGGTCGCTAGTATAATATAACTTATCTGTGTTTGTAGTTTCTAGTCTAGACCAAAGATTAATCAAAAATCAACATATAAAGCACATTAGAAATTCCACTGTTTCATGCCCTCGGTTTGCAAATAAACGTTCAAAAATAAGGTCCAATCATATTAATATAATAAAAAAAAAACTTTTACATTTATGATTTCAGCAGAGATCAAAACTCCCGTGACGGCAAAAGCTTTCCAAAAAACACCAAAACTTCCCAATTTTTAGCACACTTCACTGATCCGTAAGTGCACCCCAAAAATGTTCCCATAAATTAAAATTCCCACCATAAATTCCTACTAAGAGAAAGAAAACTTTTTTCCGTATCTGAGTGGCCGCCATATTTATATGATACTTAAATTCTCATTTTTCCTCTCTGCGGCTGTAAACGTACCAATTTGCGCCCGTGGTCGAATGTTCGGGTGAATATTTTATGTGTGAAAGTCGCTCTTGTGTCGTTACCGTGTCGTTGCCGTGTCATTGAGTTGTGATCGAGGTAAGTACTATTGTTTATAGTGTAAGAAGCTGTTTGTGAATGAACGTTGTGAGATTTTTTCTATTCCATTTATGAATGTTTTTTTTTTGTATTTTGCGCTTAATTTAATTTTTGAGTGCCAGTTGTAATTACTAGGTTGTGTTTTACTGGTTTTTACTAAGTTTAATTATTTAATAAGAAAATTTGAAAAAACAACTGATACTGATGGGATGGGAGTTGTTTTTTCTAATTTTCTTATCATGTGCTATAGCATGTAAAACATTCATTTAAAAAAATCTTACCAAGTTTTCACGATTTTCATTTTGTAGTTATTTTATATATTAAAAAAAACATTTTTATTTTGGATAAAAATAATTTTTAGTATACACGAACGCACTATAGCGTTACTACGTTACGGGTTAACGGGAACGCCCTCAGTTAATTAACATACTGTATTTTTTTTGTATTGTATATTTTTTTCAAAGATTTATTTTTCAAAATTTCTTTCGAAGTAAAATAAAAAGTTTTGTATAGAGTCGTTGGTCGTCTTGTTAAGATTTATACAACATTATCTTAGTTTCAAAGTGTCGTTACGTTTATCTCGTAAAAACTTTCAGTAAATACATTGAAATATACATTTTATTTTGTAAAGTTAATTTAAGAGAGCCTTCAGTAGAAGAGGTGAATGACACTTCTATAACTTAGAGTTGATGGATGGTGATTTAAGTTAAAATAGTTCTGATCTGAATTTGGGATAAAACATACAATCTTAGCGTTATTTAAATCATCGGCTGTTCTGACTAAAATCATTGAAAACGGTTTTTTTGCGATTTTTAACTTTTGTACCTAACTTACTAGAATAAAACCTACGTAACTATAGCTTTCTTTTTAATTATTTTTGAGGCAGCTACGCAGACCTACAGATTTATTTTAAGGAATGTACTAATTCTTCTTATTATCGAATGGTTGATGAACAACCTAATGTCAGAGTTTAAA
This sequence comes from Protodeltote pygarga, assembly GCA_936450705.2. Lineage (NCBI taxonomy): Eukaryota > Metazoa > Arthropoda > Insecta > Lepidoptera > Noctuidae > Protodeltote > Protodeltote pygarga. Next base: position 2,088,233 of record OW388249.2, on the reverse strand, counting down.
CCACCCGTAGGCCTCTGACATGGCTTTACACACTACTACTAATTCTAAGCGTAATACTGAATATAAAAACATAACATAGACTCACCCTCGTATTCCCCACAGAGGGTAGGCAGAGGTGTATGCAGTACACCCACGTTCGCCGGCTATATTATAATTATATTGCTATTAACCGGGCACAATTCCAGACTCGTGCTGCTATTGAGAATTTCCTAATGGAAAAACCCAATTAAACTTTGCCGGGGATCGAACCCTTAAACTCGTGCTCAGCAGTCAGTCGCGCTTGCTAACACTAGAAGAGGCAGTCCCCGAATTAAATAATATGCGTATTTTTTTTAAATTTATAACCGTGCAGTGTTACAAAAATTATAGTAACTACCCTAACTGCCCATTAAGAACCCTTCCGGCTGCAATTTTTGCTAGAATTTTACCCGACTTTTTTCCCAGAGGTGTGAATTGCCGGTCGTGGACAAAAAGACACACAACCTACCAAAAACAAATTGAAAAACATTTCAATTAGATTAGCTAACCTTGGTTCTGCGCCAAGGTCGAGGGCCGTCGACCGGGCTGAGACCCGCCGGTTGTCATGGCAACGCCGGGGGAGAGCGTGTCACCCTGTATGCCAAGTCTTCAGAAATACTACGCAGTGTTAAGATTTTTTAGGACGAAGTGTGTCGAGGGCTTTAAAGGAATAAAGGCCGTTGGTTTTTAATTTTTAAGGAATAAAGCTGGTCACAAACGAAGCTATATTTTTTAATCTATATATTAATATGTAAAGCAAAAACTGTGGATCCCTTTTTAAGAATATTGCGCGCACGGAGGAGTATGAAACTCGCAAAAAGTAATATTATTAATAATTATAATGTATAAAAATGTGACTATTATCTACTTTATTCAATTAAATTACATATTTAAAAATACATTTTTAAAATATATATAAAAAATAAAAATATACATTTAAAACCTTTTATTATTATTAAATTTATACACCTGATGTTCAAATATCTCTGTAATATACTAAAACACCATGTAATATACCTAGGTACATACTCAAAGAAATTAATTTGACATAATATATAAAGTTTTATGTGAACGAACCCGAAGGCAACCGTAGAGTATTAATTCTCCGCTGTGAAGGTAATATTGGCTTAATTTCCTTTTCAATTTACATTTTGTTTGAGCCGGAGTCACTCGTGTGGATATTATTCGCGTATTTATTGTATTTTTCAGTATATTTGCCTCTTATATCTGTTTTGCTATCGGTTTGTAGAGTATATTTTATCGCTTGACTACGTCCGTGTGATATAATAAGATAAACAGATGTTTCGTTATAATAAGTGCTTATTTTTGTTTAAGTTTGAAGAGAATATTATGTTAAAGGCTAAATCAAATTAGTTAGCAAAATTTTACAGTTATGCTAGGTAAATTACATAAATAATAATAAAAATATATTTATACCTATGTAATTTAATTGAACAACTGAATAAAAATAAAAACAAACTTTTGTTCGACGCCAGGCGTAGAACAATTTTTTTTTTATTATTGTTTATGACGTAATGTATTATTATCGATACATGTAGATTCTCATGATGATAGATGGCGCTACGTTTCTTATGAATGATAATTGAATTTTAAGTACTAAATTAACGCAAGCTACAAACAAAAGCTAGTCACAATAAATAATGTTTCTCCTAATCACAGTTTAGCGTGAATCTTTATATTTAAATAAGTTGAAGCAATAACAAACATTATTTGGCTGTTTCATGTGTATGATCGTGAAAAGGCAGCTGTCTGCCCAACTCAAGATCGACGCGATATGAGAAGACGTGTAGATATACCTACAGACTCACTTGAATTTATGTCTATGTATGTTTTGAATTTTGTGCAAATGTTAATTATATATTATATTTATTATATGCAAATTTAATTTTATATTATATATATTATACAGGATTAAATCAAATTAGAGAGCAGAACTTCACAGGAATGTCAGGTAATGATAATAGATTACATAAAGAATTATAATAAAGTAATATGTATCGCTACCCGAGGACAGCGATGCGGAGGAGTTTTTTGACGCGTTAATTAATTAAGTTTATTTTATATTTTTGTGAATTTTTTTACATGTTTTAGCACATGTTAGCTTATTAAATATAATTATTTAATAAGAAAATTGAAAAAACAACTGATACGGATGGGATTCAAGTTGTTGTTGAGTACCTAGTTGTTTTTTCCAAATTTCTTATTAAATAATTATAAGTTCATTTTATTTTTTTACTTGAGTATAGGTATTAATTAGGTAGTAAAATAGTTTATAAGTTTGTATACATTAATTTATAGTTTATAAATGTGAGTATGTAAAATAAAATATAAATATGTTGTATAATATTGTTTAAATAACAAATATATATAAGTACATATTATACGTTACCAGATAGAGCAGCACTGTCAAAAGATAACCACGAAAAAAAAACTCTCGCATCAAATGAATAAAACATTCTATTGTAACCGACTTCACATAAGTGTCGCTATCGAGTGTGCGCAAACATTTCTGTGTATTCTTAGTTCCTATAAGTACCAACTACACGAAGGAAATATGATAATCACATCAATATTTGCAATCCTTTCTACCAAATGTATTCATACAACCCTTACACCAACAAAAGTTATGAGTGTTTCAATATTCGTGAGGTTATAAAAGAAAATTATTGCTCCCAATATGTTATTTACTTCTGTTTACCTATAGAGAAAAGTAGTAAGAAAAAGTGGTAGGAATAAGATAAAATTAAGGAGGATTTGTACCCTACAAAGAATTGAAAGCTCTATAGTAAGTATTTTATTTTATTGGCAAACGAAACAACCTTACAATTTGGTTTAATAAAAACTAACAAACTTTACAAAGAGACAAAAATGTTAAAACGAGTTACTAGTTTTTTTTTTTTTTTTGAGGTGTGGCACTAGTTATGACTTTGTGCCAATTTCGGGTAATAAAAAAAAGTTACCGACGAGGATGGGAAGAGTTACTAGTTCTATAGTTTTAATACCTCTGTACTATCACGGACACTTCCGCCTGACCACCACTAAGATAAAAAAATAAAAAATCAACAAACACGTGTTAGTACTAAAGAAAGTACTTAATGCCAAAAGACCCATTGGGCCTTTTAAAAACGGACAGGCAACCATCAAGATAATTTCAAACCATTCCCCTTTTCCCCGTTTGTTAAAGACACGCCAAAAATGACAGATACCAATGAGAAAAGCTATTTAACTTAAGAAAATTGGGGGGAAAACAAAAAAGTATTATCTCTCACAAGTTATTTCCCTTAAGATTTCTAACGTTACGATCTTGATATCGTGTGGCGAGGAGAAAAGGAACAGAAGTTTAATTTGATACCAGTTATTAGTAACAGAACAGAAGGACCAGTAGCCGAATTATGATATGTTAGCGCTGGTCTAGGGGTTTACTCTTGAACTACGAAAGTAAATCTTATTTCAATACACGAACACGTAGCTACGTTAGTGATGAGCGCGAGCCAAAGCGTGCTAAAGAACTTTTCTTTTTTTTTTGAAGATTATAAAAATTGTAATTGGGTTCATTAATGATGCCTATGGCGTGCAAGAAAAAGAGACTAAGTTAGTATTTGTTCTGAAGGGATATAGCGCCATCTCTGCTCTCTCTTGCAAAATACATTTTACTCTATGCATAATTTACACTTAGAAGATAGGTCTAAGTTAGATTTAAATTGGTTTTTAGTCTTGTTGACAATATTGTAATTTATTATTATGACCCTTTTTCTTATTTATAAAAGATTCCGTTTACCCTCCCTCTTTTGCAAGGGAGAGCCTTAACGGTAAGGGAGTTCTTTAACGGGTAATAACATAGCAACTTTATACATACAACATAGTAGCTTTATTTATAGTGTCATGTCAGTTATATAAAATGACGCAATAAGTACTTTAGTAGAATAATTTCAGAATAATCCAAGTATCCTTACTTAAATAAGATCGTCAGGCTGAAGTGAAATCTTCTTTTACCCCACTCATAAATCTTCCAGACGAATTCCAAACTCGAAAATTTGACGTGCTCACTAAGAAAAGGGCTCGAAAACCCCGGATATAATAAGTAATGAGGAAATCCGGGGGAGAAATTGCAGCCAGTCCGGTCTAAACGTTGGATCGTCACGTCCAACAGCCAACAATATCTGGAGATGACAAGCCCTTGAACGAGGCGTCCGGCCGGTATAACTTGAATTAATTTAAGCACCTACCCTCCTTGGAGAGGTCTACTTAATTACGGATAGATCTTGTGCAATCATTTAGCGATTATTGCTGTCAAACTGTCACATTTGTCGGAGATAAGGTCTTTATAATTTTTTTAAGAAAGGCAGTAATTTGCGATTGGCTGAGAAAAAAATCAGCTGTTCCATACATTTATGTTCACATAACTCGACAAAATGTATTGAACAGGTGATTTTTTTTCGATTTCATGGTTGGTCCTATAATAAAAGTTGTTGATAATGATGAGTTTAATGACCCCTTTTCAGGTTGTCAGTGTTTTACAAATACCCTGTATAGTGTGCGAACACTGTAGGTCAAAATTATTGTGAAAAGAAAAGTGAATTTAACTGAATATAATTTATTCCGACTCAAATTTTTTTACTACTATATTTACCCAAAAACTCACATAATAACACCCATGAAAAGCACCAACATAATAAAAATCCATACTTTCGGGGGGACTATAAAACCATACCACGCCTGGGACATATTTTCCCATGGTTCCCCCTAAACTTGGTGAAATATCGAAGTCTCGGGGCAGAATATTAATGTTTTATCGCTCAGTGGTTGCGTATTTACTTTTACTGTATCTAAGTATATTCATAAATATCTATACAAACCGAACTTTGTCGAAACAACACGTAAATAAACAAGAAAATTATCATAATGTTCAATCTTGTAAGAGCCTTGTTGCCCCTTTAGCAACAAGTTTCGAAAGGTAATTATTTTAACAGTGAATATACTATAATTATTGAATAAGTTTTTTTGTGAATGTTTAACATGTTAGCTTATTAAATATATTAATACATAATAAGGAAATTTTGAAAAAACAACTGATACGGATGGGATTCGAACCCACGATCTTCGGCGTACAGTCGAAATTTTAAAACTCTTTCTATGCCTAGGGCGTGTAGTGTAGTATATAGTAATAGCAAAAACATCGGACATAGATATCAGCAAATTATGCAAAGTTTCATAAATTTCAGTTTTATCATGTTAAAAATATATCGAATTGAAACTTTGAGAGCCTCTACTGAAGTTATGATTATACATTTTTGTGATTTTTTTTACATGTTATAGCATATTTTATGATAGCTTATTAAATAGAATTATTTAATAAGAAAATTCTTATTAAGTAATTATATTATGATTTTAAACTTTGGCCCTTATACATAGGACCCATCAAAATATACATGCAAAAATATTTACTGCTAGACTCCGCACTATTCGAAACCTGTAGCCATACATCACAATTACTCATAATAAAAAGTGACGGATTCCTAACGCCTTGCTTTTAAACATCATAGCCTTTCTTTTACAATGAAGTCGACTAACAACTCTGGTATGCACAAACACACAAACTGGGAACGACGCCGCAGGCATTACATAGTTACATACATTACATTACATTTATACAAGATGTATAAAATATTAATAAAACGACTGTATTAGTAACTCAATGAGAAAGCTATTTTAATGCTTAATAATGTAGCGTAGCGTGTCTAGCATCTAATAACAGGGTAAGGCCAACAAACTTTTTAATGTTCTTCTCGTATGAAAGAAAGAAATATATTTTTTTATTACATGACACAAAAAAACACCACATAACAGAAAAAGAAATAACAACAATATCCACTAACAAACAACAATCAAATAAAAAATGGAATAATTTCAAAAATAATTTAAAAACTGCACACAAAGTGAAAAAAAAACATGATTTTCGGATAATAAAAGGGGGTTTCCCCTTTCATTATTAACTTTATTTATTTTTTATTGCAAAAGTGTATTAAAAGTGCAAGAAGATGATGATGATGATGACTTAGCGACATCAGAAATACATTATCTATGAAAATTTCAATTTTTGAAAATCTGTACGTGAATCAAAGGATTTTAATCTGACTTAACGATCAGAATTGATACAGCTAAAACAACAAGAACCTAAGTTAATAAAATTCAATGCGTAAAAAGCGAAATAAAGTCACTAGTGTAAATAAAAGATTTCTCCGTACTTGTTGATAACGTAAGGAGGGTTGGTCATAAGGTACGTTTACACTGAGGTTCAGCAAGAATAATTCATTTAAAAATAAAATAATTTATGGTTAGGTTAATTCTACTCGTAATAGTTTTTTTTATAGCTATTGAGCATGGCTATGCAGCCAGCATTTTGGAAACGTTTCCTACTGGTAGCGGGTTTATTTTTCTTTATTTATTTTTAAGGTAGTTAGTTTTGTATAGATATGTAGACAGTTTTATTAAATTTTGTTTTATGTATTTATGAATATGAAAATAAAGTTATGATTGGTCGTGGTGAAAAAAATCATGACAATTTATTTCAGAATACACACCCATAGGAAGGTTTGTTCATTTACTTGTAAATCACAGACATCTGGCTCTGACATATTTACGGGGGGTGTGTTTTTAAAAGAGTTCGGAATAATTAATAAAATGTTGACATTGATCAGGGGAGTGCCAACCAAAAATTTTTCGCAAGCCTTTCTTACAAATGTAGTAGTAAAACAATATAACTTAATATTTTTTTTTTACTTCAATGTAACCTTTACAAAATATTTTAGGCTTGCGCTGTAGTTCGGTACTAGCCACGGTACTGTTTTTATTTTACTGTTTTTGCTTTTGGCCGTAAGTTTTTACCCGCTGTATAAAGTGTTAATTTCTGATAGCTAAAAATAATTTAGGATTCACTTTTTAATGTGTCTTGGAAAGCATATAAGTCGTTTCTCTCCGATCGCGTTAGTTTGCCGTTTGCCCATCCGTCTATGAAGAGTCACCAGTATTTGCGTACATAACTAACTAACTAAGCGGGTTATATTTATATTTTTATAGTGCACAACGCACTATAAAAATATAAATATAACCCGCTTAGTTGATTCCGGTAAAATTGGCCGCTGTGACCGAAATTCAGTCAGGAAAATTTATATTTTCTCAAAGTAGGAGCTTCTCGAATTTATTTGTCTATATTTTTGTTTATAAAAGTCTAAGCGTTTGTATGATAGTATTTTATATAGTCATCGAGGAATTTGAACGGATTTGGATACAAGTTAGCACATAGGTAGTTAATATCCTAAATGATATCAAAGGTTCCTTTTTATTACGAAATAATCTGGAACAAGTTCACTTTGTGATGACTAAACTTATTTGGTGTAAACACGCCTTAAGAACAGAGCGTCCCTAGTCGGACCTTTTGTATTGTGTAATCAGATCCAATAGTTGTTTATCTGTTTCAGATACGAAACATATAATATAGGACAAACAAACTTTTCTTAAGTAAGAATTTAAAATATGTGAAGTTGAATATGTTTAAGAAAAATTTGAAATAAAACAGCTGATACGGATGGGATTCGAACCCGCGTTCTTCGATACGTTACGTCGAAGAACGTGAGTTGACGTCGACGCTCTGAACGCTAAGCCACCGTATCCTACAAGCATCAGTCGATATATAAATCTCTTTCTTCGTAGGGCGTATGGTCCGTTAGATACACTAAGTCGGATACGTAATGTATCTATCGAAATACATTACGTATCCGACTTAGTGCTTCAAACTTTGCAGTTTAAAAATATTATAAACATAACAAGCAACTGACAATATTTCAATATGTATCAAAGAAAATTTTGAAAGCGTTTCTTGTCAGACATTTTCCCTCCGGTCTTTCCCTCAAATATATCTACCTACTGCAGAAAAACGTTAACTTAAAAACCTTAATACCCTTATGTAACCTCTTTTTTAACCAATACTTTGTTTACTAGCTCTGAACAATGTCCAACAAAAGTTTTCTTAAAGCATTAATCCACTACTTTATAGCAACTTGTGTACCCTTAACACGTTCAATGTCACAGCGATTTTGTTCAATCTTTAAGGTCGAAAAGACCAATAATAAACTTTACTAATATCGGGCGGATTGAGCTGTGCAGTAAAAGTATGGTACCTACAACCGACTTTATTATTTTCTTCTTTTTTCACCTTTTTCACACTCTTTTACAGTTTGACTTCTGCAATTTTATTTAGCCATTTTTAATTTTACTGAAATAGTAGTTTAGACGAGCCTAGGACATATAAATAAATAGAATTATAGAAAAAAAATCGACGGAAGGAGAGGAAGAGGTAGACAAAGTCAAAGCTATGTAGCACAGTTAAAAATAAGTGAAGGCCGCGACGTATAAGCACGTTTAAGAATTGTTTCTTGCTAGATAGAGCTGGAAGAAGTTGAATCGACAAGAAAGTAGCTCCTATTTTTAAAAAGAACCAGTATTTTTTAAAAGTATTTTCTGCACAAAGTTAATTTTTTTGGCCTTTTAAACTTTATATGTTCGGCCTTGTTAATGTATTCACACGACATCGGACCTTCCACGAGGTTCAGTCATAACTAATTCAGGCTAGCTTGATGAACCCTGGCCGCGTTTTGAGAATTTATGAATAATGACGTCATCCCTCACAGGCAATTTCTGTAGCCTTAACTTAAAACGTGCATACAATTTAAACACGGTACAGTTGAGTTTGATAAATCTTGAACGCTTTATTTACGTTGATTGGCGAGAGCGGAAATATCGCTGCCTTATTTCTTGTTCATTTTGCTCCGAACCTTTGAGAAAATGGCCAGGAAGTGACTGAAAGCAGATAGGCAGGGAATTTTATTAATAAAAAGCAGAATATGGGTATTACGAGAGAGTATTATCTCCAGAGAAATTTTATTAGGTACATATTTAAATATAAATTAAAAGGTAATAGTCAATAGAATATAATCCTAATATTATAAATGCGAAAGTAAGTTTGTTTGTTTGTTACCTTTTCAGGCCTAAACCACTGAACCGATCATCCTGAAAGGATAGGGACAGGAAGATGAGATACATAATAACTATAAATTTAAACATTTAAAAGCACAAGTACCTCAATTTTGTTTTAGCTAAGAACACTCTTGATCAAGTCATCTTTCAAATTTAAAAAAATCAAAATCGCTCAGTTCGTTTAGGAGCTAAGATGCCTCAGACAGACACACAGACAAACAGACAGACAGATACACAGATACGTCAGACTTGTACCCGTAGGTATGGTAACCGTATAGGTATGACCGTAACATATTAATGACCTATAATTGTAACATTAATATAATATAATACCTACATAAAATTATAATAATATCTAAGTTTAAATGTTAAGTTGTAATAATTCTAATGTTATTAGATATTTGCACACCCTAACAGGTAAAAATGGATGTACCTTGCTTTATATATATGACACCTCTGTAACCCATTTTATGGCAAATAAATGATTGATTGATTGATTGTTTGACTGCCAATTAAAAGGTTGTAGCTTCAAAACCCAGGCACAAACTTCTGACTTTTCGGATTTATTTGCGTATTAGAAACTAATTATCATGAACTAATTTAAATAATGAAGGAAAAACATCGTAAGGAAATCAGCACTCCTGAGAAATATTTCAATTGTGTGTAAAAGCCATGTCAGAGACCAACGGGCGTTTTAAACTCTGAAACCAGGTTGTTCATCAACCGTACTATGAAGAAGAGGAATCCCTTTTTGCGTCGTGGGTTAAAAAAGTAACTATTCTGTAACGAAATGATTTTCTCCACGTGTACAAAACCTTTTTTGTATTCTTTATTAATTATAGAGGGTTTTTTTTTTTAATATGCCACCCTCATCGTGACACTCCCAAATACTCACCCTTACAAAAACAAAATAATAAAAACAACTCCTGTAGTGGAATAAAATACACTATTGTATTACTTGTCGTTGGTCCCCGGATAGCCGTTTATTCTAAACGCACCTTTAACGCGAATAAAACAATAATTCTACCATACCAAAGTCCAATTTTCCGCGGTTTTGTCATCCCAATATCTATTCATGAGTTTTCGTGTCATGTATAGAACGACAAAGTCTCTAATGCAGTCCATATAACTCTTATTACAAAGGAATAAGGTTTCGTTTTTATTGTTTTAGGTGTATTGGTGAAGGTACGTGTCTCTATGTGAGTAGGGTAACCACAAGTTATAAGTTTAAGCTGTTTTGATTTTGAAAGTGGGTCCTGATAGTGTTTACTTGCGGTAAAGGTGGACAGCTAAATTAAATTTAGGTTATGATTTAGAGGCTTTTGACTGTGAGGAAATAGGAAAAATACTTTAAAGGGAGTTTAAAACGCCTCTTTGCACTAATCTGCTATCTCGCTCGCACACTGAAGATATAAAATCAACGAATATAGTTATGAAAAATCATACTAAATCATTTGAGGGAGAATAGCATTAAAACCAACAATACGATAAGAAAAATAAGACTATTGAGGTTCCAAAGTTTTGTCGAATTAAAAAAATCTATTTCGATTGAGACCAAAGATATTGTAAGGGAGGAGATATGCCTGCGAAATATAAAATGTACTGGAACCTAATGTTATTTTTAGTATTGGTTTTTATAGCGGCAATACGAGTAGAAATACATTATCTATGAAAAATTCAACTATCTAGCTATCACAGTTCATAAGATACAGCCTGGTGACAGACAGACGGACATCGGAATCTTAGTAATAGGGTCCCGTTTTTACCCTTTGGCTACAAAACCCTAAAAAAGGACGATTGCTCTGGTTTTGACTGACTTCATTTAAAAAATTCGCTAGTGAATTTTTATATAACACGTAACAAAATATTCAAATAAGTAACATTTGCATTAATTAATGTATTCTGCTCATCCCGCCGGATCGGGCGTGTTGCCTTAATATCGAAGCTTAGACGCTCAGATATAACAGCTGTGCTCTTATTAGTTCTTGTCAAGAAAAAATAAAACGACTCCCATCAACATAATATTTTAACTTTCGCGTTTTTGTATCAACGATAAAACAGCGCTGTTTGTAAGTATGTCTGTTACTATTTATCTCGAAAACTTTTTAAATAATAATATAAAAAATACCAGTTTTAACAGGCGACGCGGCTGTGTCAGAAATGATCACCGGCGGGCGATAGCCTTAACCGATGTCGACAAATCTTTATTGGTAGCGTTGACACTGTTTAAGCTGACGTGTCATGTAGAAGCAGCGTTGGAAACAATTGTAGAATTTAGATCTTCTTCTTATCGTATGGTTGACAAACAACCTAGTGTCAGAGTTTAAACCGCCCGTAGGCCTCTGACATGGCTTTTTACACACCATTGAAAAATCTCTCAGGTGTGCTGGTTTCATCACGATGTTTTCCTTCACGGTTTTAGCAACTGATAATTAATTTATAATACGCACATAATTTACGAAAAGTCAGAGGTGCCTTGGGTTTAAAAGTTGGTTTGGGATTTAATGATTGCAATTATCCCGATATTCTTCCATCTCTGATACTAACCCTACGCTGACCACTTTTTGTTTCGCCAAATCCTATCACCTAGTATCATACTCTGCAGTAACTTATACATTCAGTCCACTATGACTATATAATAGTTTTGTATCAAACTGACAGGTCATTGGTCGTATATTTCGCACCTGACGTGTTGGGAATTAACGCTGCGATGCAATAACAGGTTGTGTGTATGTTTAATATGGAGATTCAGCTCGGTAACATAAAATATACGCGTAAATGTTTTTGAAAAGCGATCATAGATCAACCACTATGTTAGGCTGGCAACAAACGTTTTTAAAAGTTTGTTATAGCATAAAAAATGTTTGACGATATTTTTTTTCATTTAGAATAAGTAACTATAATAATATAATGTTACTATAACTAAGAGTTATAACTAACTTAATTTATTTATTTACTAACTATTATTAACTTAAATTAATATACTAATAAAATATAGTTAATAAGTGTTAAATAAGTTATATTTAAGTATATTATTAAGATAATTCTGTGATCCAACAGACAAACTATGTATATAATTTTGTTGGACATTTTATTACATTAGATTACCTACAATGTACCTTTTATCATTAAATAAATAAATAACTACAAACTATTACAACTTATAGTTGTTATTTTCCAAAATACAGGTCTTCATATAGTTTTGTAGACAGATAATAACGATCCCTGTTTGTAATTTACATATTTTTATTATTTAACTTGTTACTGTTTTAAAAAAAAATAATTAATTAATTCTCGATTCACAGATTTTAATTTACTAATGAGAGGGTTGAAAAGTCATGAGCATAGAAAATAAATATATATAAATATTACTTATTACTAAACTGCAACACACAATTTCAGAAAGCAAAATCGACAACGAAAGGTTAATCTCAGTTTTAACGAAAGTGCTTATTTCGTTTTGCGCGTAGTAGCAAACAAATTGCCGTAAGTATCCAAAAACTTTTTTTTTAAATTAACGACAAAAAAAAATCAAATTATTGGAATGCCATCGGTTCTGACAAAATATTTCACATACAGGGGAAGTTTTAAACTTTTAAGATTATTTTTTTACCTACCACAAAAATTTGGAGTCTATGAATATTTAAAAATATGAAAATTGAATGGCCTTTTGAGAAATCACTCCATTTTTAAAGTTTCTATATACTTATTATTGTAAAAGATAAATATGCTAGAGAAACTAGAGTCACTCTTATAACAAACAATATTAGAATTATGACTATTCATAAGTGCCTAATGGTCTACATGAATAAAAATATTTTCATTTTGATTTTGATGCAATGCAATCCGACTACAATAGATTTATGTGTGTCTCATTCCTCGATCTATATCTTTCATTTTCTCAAAACCAGGATTATCTAGTATAGTTTATTATATTATTGTTTGATATAATTCGGAAAAAAAAATGCAAAATAAAAGATGTAGATGTTGAAGATATACATGTGCGAGATATGCAACCTAGTACACTCTCGCGTCAGTGGCTACAATAAAAAAATAAATACCTAAGAGTCATCCGATATTGACTCCTCAAATGAAGCACAATTTACCGCCACTACGTCTATAAAAATATGATCATTAATTAAAAACCCAAAATGAAAATGAAACGAGAGAATGATACACGAGATATATCCTCGGATAACGAAGGATTACATTTTAATTATACAAGTCAGAATAATCGTGTGAATGTACTTCCATTCAGTCGTTCCGTTCTCATTTGTTCGGCCAGATAATGTAAACGAGAGTTTATTGTGGTTGAATAATCGTCCGTTAAACTGAACATCTTTCATATTTTTATGTAACTTTCGTTGGTTGGATTTGTTTCAATTGCTCCCTGTAGTGTTAATTGAATTGAACAAGTGAAAAGCAAATCTTTCTTTCGTATTTTCTTTGTTACTGTACATTTACAAACTTTACTGTTACTGTTAGCTTACATCATCCCACTGCTGGGCAAAAGCCTCCTCCCATGATTTCCACACCTTTCGGTCCAAGGCTATTGTGGACCATTGACCGTTCGTCTTGTCAAATTCGTCTCGCCATCTTCTACGTGGTCTGCCGCGACGCCGTCTCGCTACGTCAGAGCTCCACTTTGTGGTGACTTTAGCCCACAGCTCATCAGTACATCACAAACATTAAATTATCTTTTTTATAACCATTAAGTTTTACATGTTCATTCGATGGGAAGAAGATCTAAAAAAAGTTCTTCTCCAATGTGGAGAAGAAAAACACTGGACAGAACACATTGGAAAAATCTGGAGGAGGTTTATGTCGGAATACAGGCGAATACAAACGCAGAATAGTTAGGTTTTAAATAAATCTAGATTATACTAGTTTGTAAGGTTTAGAGCAGTGATAGCCTAGTGGTATGATCATTGACTGGCAAGTCAGAGGTCTCAGATTCGAACCCAAGGCGCGTAACTTTACGTAAGTTGTGTGCGTATTATAAACTAATTATCACCTGCACCGTGCCTCGGAAACCACGTTAAGCTGTTAGTCCCGGTTGTTATTAAGATCTTTGACAGTCAATATAGGGAGTCAGTACCCTCATAAAATCCTGACAACTAATCTAACCTTAGAATATCGTATCCCTTTGGGTTGTGGGGGTCAGATAGGCACTCACTCGTAAAAACCGATATTCCGCTGCATCTGAATAGATGATGATTAGAAGCCGACCCCACCAAAGGTTGGGAATAATAAGGCTAAGAGGGGGATGATAAGGTAAACATTTATGATATTTTGTTTGGATAAAAGACCTTAAACTAATTCATTAATTCATTTAGGTTTACAATCGGCGTAAAATTGGGCCATAATCAAATAAACGTTAGTCTTTAGTCCTTAGTCTGAACAAGGCGTTAACTAAGCAGACGGCAAACAGATAGCTCTAAAAACGTATATATTTCAACATAATCCCTGTAAGGAATTTAATTTGCAGGGTCTATTATGGGTCGATAACAAAGGGGTAGAATAACCCTCCTATTTGCGCGAATTTTAAGATTCCTTCATTTAAAATGACTAACACATGCTTTGTCTCGTGGTAGGGATTGTTATATTAAAATTTGTAAGCTATTAAAGCGTACGGGTTTTTTTACCCGACTGCGGCGAAGCCAAAAAGGAGGGTTATTACCTTAGAAACTGGTGGAGTAATGGTAGAATAAGATTTCAAAACCTTGAACACAAATGTCTCGTTAGGTTATCGGAACCATTTCGAGTGTACCCTGTACTTGCTTAATTTCATTCCCTCCACTCATGACATAGGGACATGAAGCTCATTATTCTTTACCTGGTAGATTTTCTTCTTCTTTGGTTAATGGCCCATGCTGACTCTTGTCAACAACTCTGCCAGTGTCAAGTGGGGACGGCAGCAATAAAGACTTGCAGCCCGTCGGACCTTCAAATACTTTTTGTGGTAAGTACCTACATTATTAGAATGTTTCAGTGACATCTACTCCTTATGTAGCAGTGATAGCCGAATGTTTCAGTGACGTCTTCTCCTTATGTGTATGTGTGGTATGACAGTTGACAGTCAGACCTATTATCTTCAAAGCTAAGACGTCTGACTTACCAGTCAAGCACCTGTGACTTTTTAAAAGTTATGTGCGTATTATAAATTAATTATAATCTGTTATCCGTACTTCGGAAAGCATGTTAACGATTTTACATATACGTTGTCAGAAACGGAAACAGGTTAACTTCCATCCCGAAAAAATGTACATTTCCCGAGAAGGACAATAACGTTCTTATGATAATAGATGGCGCCACGTGTCTTTCGAAAATTAAGTTTCACACGGATAAAATCGCGGGGTAGTAAAAAATTACTTTACTAAAAATATTTTTCACACGTTTCCCAGGAAATTATTACTCCCATTCGTTTTTTGGCACAAACACTACACATAAAGCAAAAACTTTTAGAAAAACAAACTAACAGCCGAACTTCCTTTACATTAGCTGGATGATGCTTATTTATTTCTTAATTGATTAAGCCTTGAACCCTGGCCCCTTTATTTTTCCCTATTCCTGCCAATCGGATTGTACGGGACTTTCTGAAATTTGCTCAGGCCGTGAAATTGGCGATAGAATTTTTTTATTTCATTCAATGAAACCTTGTAATTTTTTTTCACACCAAACAAGCATACAACAGACAAATATGTATATTACCGTAACATAGGTGGTCGTAACACCATGGTTGCAAGGGGAAGGCAAAGTGGTTATAAATTTCGCCTCCGGTGCTTTCACTTATATAATTATGTCATCGCGGTTTTGCTTGTGTGTTAAATGGCAAAGTGACAGGTAGCTTTAACAGAAGGTCGCAGGTTCAAATCTTGCTCAAAATCGACTTTTTCTTTCTATTATTTTTTTGTGAAATATTATGTGTCAAATGAAAGTATTTAATAAAAAACTCGCATAAACAACTGACTCGGGCGGAACTTGACCCCGCGATCCATGGCGTGCCGTGCTATATACAGTGTGTTTCATAAGAACGTGACCGGCAAAAAAAATATTTTTTTAGTGATTTTTGCAAAACAAAAAATACTAACAGGTAGCCCTATATTTTGCCTAAGATGCTAATGAAACACAATATAAGGTTTTGCGTTCGTTTCGTTCAGAGCGCAAGTTTCCCGAGATGAGTACCGCGTATCCTTCCAGTTTCGATGCAGTGTTTCTTTGTATGCATACCCCTTTGGTCCTACAACCTAAAATGTCGCGTGATCAAGCTGCAATGTATTTGAAGAAATCTAAGACGTTCGTAATCAAGTTGGTCAACCGATATTTAGAAGCTTAACACGCTGATAACTTACCAGAACGAGGTGAAACGTGGAGGACGACACTCATCAAGAAAAAACGGATTCCGCAATTGTTAAAAAAAATCTACGTCTATTTTTGCGATCTGCACATGAAGAATTAATGAAAAAAGAATAAACTATATCTCTAGCTATAATTATAAGATGTTTAGCTGAGATCAAGTTGAAATACCGAAGCATAGTGAAGAAACCGCTCCTTTCAGAAAAGCACGTGGAAAAAATGATGGCCTGGGCGCGACACAACAAAGACCATGACTGGACCAAGATTATATTTTCAGACGAAGCTTCATTTTGGGCAAGTAGTATCTCACCTCGTGCTTAGTCAACTAGTGATACCAAACTTGGCGAACGTACTGTCAAACACCCACTAAAGGTGCATTTTTGAAGATGCTACTCAAAAAGGAGATTTGGCAATTTGTGGTTGTTTACTGACTCTCCGAATGCTTTGAAGATAAACCTAATATACCTAAAAGCATCGTTGCTCTCTGCCAAAAGGCTGTTTCTAAGGCCAAATGAATAATAATGACTATTATAAGATGACAACAACTCCAAACACTGATGAAGTCTGGGCACCGCCTAGAACCAAGAAAATGGCACGCAGGTCTTGGACAGTCCCTCACAATCGCCTAAAGCAAACCCAATTAAAAACATTTGGGCGTTGATGTAGCTTAAACTTCAAAGGAAAAAACCGCCTTACCCCCGCCGAGCTTACTCGCAATATAAACTTCATATGAAGGTCATCATCCCCTGATTACACTAAAAAATTAGTCAAAAATAATCATCGAAGAAGCTAGGCCATTTTTAATAACAGAGAAGACTGGACAAATTATTTATAATAAAGCATCTAAGTACACATGATGAACTACGTGTTTAATTATTTATCAAGCCATAGACTTAATTTTGACGTGACAACGTCTTAAATTAGGTTGCGGCTGGGAGTCACTTATGAAAAAGTGTAACGCTCGGTAACGTTACGATGAGTCAAAAAAGTGTAACGCTCGGTAACGTTACGATGAGTCACCGAACGAGAGAGAGGCCCGCCGAATGCCTTGCGTCTCTCTCCCACTCAATTGACGTGACAACGTCTTAAATTAGGTTGCGGCTGGGAGTCACTTATGAAAAAGTGTAACGCTCGGTAACGTTACGATGAGTCACCGAACGAGAGAGAGGCCCGCCGAATGCCTTGCGTCTCTCTCCCACTCAACTATGATCGGTCTGCCGCGCGCGCAGCACTAGAGAATTAGGCGCATTGAATCGGCGCATGCTTGTGTCTCTGTCTTTGTCTTTCTCGAACGTTCTTGGCGTTGGAAAAACAAGAAAGCGTCATAATACAAGTTCACACGTGTGGTTAAAGTATCGTCAGCTGTGTCTGTAGTGAAAATGTGGAGTGCTTAGATTCGTCATTTACAACAACTACAACAATAAAGGTAAATAATTGTACACTGATATTTCATTATCGTAAACTATGATTGATTGATTAATTGTTAGATTGACACAAAAGTTGAGAAACTGAGTTTATAGGTTATGTCATACTATTGATAAATGTTGATAGTGTTAAGTAAATTATTAGTTTAAAATTAATTAATTAATTTATTATTATTGACGTGACAACGTCTTAAATTAGGTTGCGGCTGGGAGTCACTTATGAAAAAGTGTAACGCTCGGTAACGTTACGATGAGTCACCGAACGAGAGAGAGGCCCGCCGAATGCCTTGCGTCTCTCTCCCACTCAACTATGACGTTGTCACGTAAAATCTTCGCCCGTAAAACCGACTTTACAGGCAACCATTTTGACGTGACAACGTCTTAAATTAGGTTGCGGCTGGGAGTCACTTATGAAAAAGTGTAACGCTCGGTAACGTTACGATGAGTCAAAAAAGTGTAACGCTCGGTAACGTTACGATGAGTCACCGAACGAGAGAGAGGCCCGCCGAATGCCTTGCGTCTCTCTCCCACTCAATTGACGTGACAACGTCTTAAATTAGGTTGCGGCTGGGAGTCACTTATGAAAAAGTGTAACGCTCGGTAACGTTACGATGAGTCACCGAACGAGAGAGAGGCCCGCCGAATGCCTTGCGTCTCTCTCCCACTCAACTATGATCGGTCTGCCGCGCGCGCAGCACTAGAGAATTAGGCGCATTGAATCGGCGCATGCTTGTGTCTCTGTCTTTGTCTTTCTCGAACGTTCTTGGCGTTGGAAAAACAAGAAAGCGTCATAATACAAGTTCACACGTGTGGTTAAAGTATCGTCAGCTGTGTCTGTAGTGAAAATGTGGAGTGCTTAGATTCGTCATTTACAACAACTACAACAATAAAGGTAAATAATTGTACACTGATATTTCATTATCGTAAACTATGATTGATTGATTAATTGTTAGATTGACACAAAAGTTGAGAAACTGAGTTTATAGGTTATGTCATACTATTGATAAATGTTGATAGTGTTAAGTAAATTATTAGTTTAAAATTAATTAATTAATTTATTATTATTGACGTGACAACGTCTTAAATTAGGTTGCGGCTGGGAGTCACTTATGAAAAAGTGTAACGCTCGGTAACGTTACGATGAGTCACCGAACGAGAGAGAGGCCCGCCGAATGCCTTGCGTCTCTCTCCCACTCAACTATGACGTTGTCACGTAAAATCTTCGCCCGTAAAACCGACTTTACAGGCAACCATTTTTTTTTTATTAATTTTGCCGGTCACGCTCTTGTGTTACATAGTGTATATAGCCTTTGGAAAAAGCTCAATTCTCAATTCTTTATTGCGTTCCATAATGTTACATATAGTTGGTATACATAAAATAAGGTATCAATTATGGACCCTGTCGGGCACAGCATTAAAGCTAAAGTAGTAAAATAAACAAAAATCTGCGGCAACACAAAGCGCATTGGCAAAAGTTGCACGAACTTTGCAATGAGTTTGTATATTGTTAATTTTGGATCGAGATTGGGTTTGTGAATTAACAGTCAAGTTGTATTTCTTAAAGTAATTTATCTAATTTCAATTTGTACATAACTATTAAGTATTTTTCAACAGCCACCAGTAATTATTCTAAACGGTTACATTTTCGCCTTGTTGCCTCCTAACAGTAGTAAGTACCGCGTTTTCATGTACCTACACACGGCTACACATTATGCTATATATTTCCAGTATAAGCTGGCATCTAGTTGTACGAAGAGCCTATACAATGCGAGGTCAGTTCTTACTGGTTTTGTAGAGCTTGATGTGCCGTGTGTACTAGATATTTTACGAACGGGCTGCTTGCCAAGAATATCGCTTACAAACCAACCGTTTGTAACCAAACACGTACGTTGAAATAAAGTTTTCTACTAAAAATGACAACTTTGAGTTTCGTATTTTCGATCTGTTGAAAGAATTTTGACGTTTGCTTTTTAATAGATAGGATATGAGCGAGACTTGAACAAGTGTCGCTTGCCGTACCGTGACAGGGCTCTTAGGTGCAAGCCATACTGAAGGAGACGTAAAGCAAGGATACGGTGCAGACGCGATTTCTCCATACATTTCTAAAGAGTCTGACGCGTCGGCGCTTTGGTAAGCGTCTGCGCCGTATCCTTGCCTTACATCTCTTTAGTGTGGCTTGCACCTTACTGAGCGCGACGACGAAATTTTTTATTCACTAAAATAATATGTCCTGCGTAGTTGGCTAATCTCCAAATTGAAAAAAAAAAAAATTATTTCTATCTAATATAATTTTTTTATAATACTCTATCGCCTTAATAGAGTTAATGAGAAAAGTGCTTAACACAATGACATTTTAATATCTTAAGTTCGAAATGAATTACTTATTAGCATAATTATAAAGCTAGATTGTAATATAATATTAGGGTCCATAATTTTTATACGATGTACACTAAAGTAAGGAAAAAATATATTTACTCTATACCAAAGAATTTTTTAAATTATTTTAAGTAGGTACGCTCTTTCGATGGCCCGAAATTTTTCTCACTATGACCTCACTCCAATTAGGGTGGGTCCGATTTGTGAAATTGACTGAATACTTGAGCGCACAGTCATTACGCTTAAATCAGTTATACGCTGAATCCGCTTCTCCCAGAAAAAAAGTTTACTCGAATAAGCGAAAATGAGAAAACTTGGCACTTGCCCTTTCTCCCGCGTCTAGATTACCTGTATCTTTTGAATTTTCCTAAAAATCGAGAGTCTAAACGTTTTTATGTTTTCAACGTAACAGGCTTCATAATTATTTAGTTAGGTACCAAGTTTAAGAAAAATCAAGGATATTTTCTGCTGCTCGTGTATACCAAAGTGTTTTCTACTATTAGATGAATTTATAAGTTTACTTTAACTCAAATTTTTCATAACGTCAGTCTTAGATTTCCAGGTACCGATTAGTACACGAGTGAACCCCGTCGTCTAGAGGTCCGTTGAGGAACACCGTGAGATTTTTAGTCCATGCGTGTCGGACTTAAACTCATCACTGGTCCTTGTTGATGGAGTGGTTATAAGGGGATTTCCACACGAAAAAGGCCGATCGAACTTTTTTGTAAAACTAGCATGGCTTTTCGACACATAAACCAAGCCAGTCACTCAAAGAATATTATTATTAGCCTAAGATGTTCCATTTCCAAACAAAAGCTTCCATTCCTCGCGATCTTTAATAATTTCTAAGCAGAATGTAAACAAGAAAAATATTCGCATTTAATAAGTTAATGCATTCTCGGAAGAATTATAATCTAGTTATTTTCACACACGCCATACATTTACCGCATGAACCCTGCACATAGCTGTGTACAACAAATTGTGTCACTAACGACACATGACGTTAATGTCGGCTAATGTGCGCTGTGCGACGCGTCCGCTACTGATGAAATACGGAGCGATTGTAACCATGATAATTATGATCAACGGGTGCTGAGCTTGTGGGGAATTTATTAATGTCTGTGAAGTACAGGAATCATAATTTGGCTTTTTTGCTGTTATTGCAATTTAAAACTATATCTAAAGTTTGTTTAATTAATAAAATTGATTAAAGTGCCAGCTTGTTATCTTAGCCCAACAGTGGGATGAAATGGGCTGATAGTAGCAGTAAGAGTAAATTAAAGTAATATGTAGTTATAGGATCTTAAAATTAGTCATCAAACTCATCATTATGAACAAATTTTACTATGGGACCAACCCTGAAATCTCAAAAAAAAAATCTGCTGTCCATACATTTATGTTCACATAACTCAACACAATGTATGAGACAGCTGATTTTTGGCCCGCGTATTGATATTTGATGGTTATTGATCCATTGTACATCCATCATATTTTAAATCCCGAAAAAATATATAGTATATATACCACAAGAGAGAAGCTGTGGTAAATAGCTAGTAAGTAATAAAATCACTTTCTACATACCAAGAAACCCGTAACTAGCCAAAAAGCGTACATACTAAGCTTTATAAATCAGTTAGCCGAAAAAAGGTGTCACATATCACATTTTTTACGAGACTTGAAGCGTTCTGAGTCATAATACTCCCTAATCCTCATCACTTGCAAGAAGCCAGGGGTAAGAAATCAGGTCGAGTGGGTAGCTCGAGAAAATGTGTTACCTTGTGACTTAGATAATGTGTAGGTTAAAATACAGGGGTTGTGCATTTTACGAAATAATTTCTGTACGTTGAATATGTTTTACGATTTGTGTTGAGGCGCTGACACTAGCTAATCTCTTAAGTCGTTCGCTCATTGAAGATATAAAGTCAATGAATAAATTTTTTATGTGTTTTTTACATGTTTATGCACATGTTTGCTTATTCAATGGTATTATTTAATAAGAAACTCGCAAAAACAACTGACTCTTATGTGTTACAGCAATCATCTGCTACTGCGATTGCCAACCTGCTTGCCCAGCGTGGCGACTATGGGCAAATATTTCCAATGAGCACACAAAAGTGGCGCACAATGGGAGAGGCCTATGTTCAGTAGTGGACTAATATATAATACAGGCTGATGATGATGATGATGATTAATAATCTACAAAATAGAAATAAGTAATATCTACATAGTAGTAAAAAATGAACTTTCAATCAGCTTCACGATTAGTTTAAAAAAAGCATGAAATTTCACCCTTCTAAAAGTTTTATAATCCTTTCTCCAATATTCAAAGTTTAGCATAAATGGAAATAGTCCCAAATGGAAAATATTTAAAACTAACTTTGAACACTAATTAACCTATTTCTGAAACTTGTTGCTTCAAGTAAGACTTTTGTAACGAAAAAAGCTACGCAGAACTGCCTGGATAATATGCTTTTTTTATTTAAATACAGTATGTAAAAAAGTGTAAAAATACGTCTGTAAAAAGCCGATATTATTTAATTCGGGGACTGCCTCTTCTAGTGTTAGCAAGCGCGACTGACTGCAGAGCACGAGTTCCAGGGTTCGATCCACGCAAAGTGTTATTAGGATTTTCCATTAGGAAATTCTCAGTAGCAGCACGGAGCCTGGAATTGTGCCCAGTTAATATCAATATAATTATAATATAGCCGGCGAACGTGGGTGTACTGCATACACCTCTGCCTACTCCTCTGGGGAATACAGGCTAAGTCTATGTTATGTTATATTTATTCTATAAAAAAAAAGTTACCTAGGCCTACTTACAAAATCCCTACACAAAACTATACCTTTCCTTATCACGAAAAAAGTAGATACTTACTGTTCTCGAAGAAGACAACGATAACGTTCTTATGACAATAGACGGCGCCACGTGTCTTTCGAATCATGATTGAAAATTAAATTTCACGTAGATGTAATCGCAGGGTAGTACCTAATATAAATAAAAAAATAAATAATAATAATATAATTATTTAATAAGAAAATTGTAAAAATACGACAACTGATACGGATGGGATTCAAACCCACGATTTTTGACGTACCGTGTTGTCGCTCGGATCGCTAAGCCATCGTATCCTACCAGTACCAACATCAGTTGGAATTTCAAATCTCTTTTAACGCCTAAAGTGTGTGGTAGTTAATATATATCGGAATATAGTACGTATCCGACTCAGTGCTCTAAACTTTGCAGTTTTAGAAAGCCGCGATGCGATATAATAATATGTGCTACGAGTATAAAATAAAATTCACAAAAAAAAAAAAAAAATTTTTTACTAAAGCAATTAATACTAAGATAGTACCTTTACTGTAAAACTATCAATACCGCTCTACCGTCTTTCCAATTTACTTAAAGATGTTACTTCGTGATCTCGAACTCTTTCTCAACTCCGGAAGTTTTTCTCCCATCCATTTTACGTTCCAATTAACTAACGATGTTTCTCGAAGATGTTCGGAAAACATTTTAATTAATTTAAAACGACTGGCAATAATCAATAGGGAGTCGCTAGCGTATTTGTTTAGTATACAGGTTGTTTCCGATTTTGTATCATTCTCTGTATTTATATGAGTACACTGTGCGGCGAAGAAAAACTCCAACGCTTCTCCCTCCCCGCGTCTTAAAAGTCGACTAAGACAGAAAGAGATGGAGGGATAACAATAGCGAAGGCTTCATACAACTCCATTCCTGCCAGTCTCCAATTAAAAATTTATCCTGCTGGTGTACCTCAGGGTTCAATCCTGGGACCGTATCTCTTCATACTTTACCTCAATGACATACCTAAACAGCCTCACACTCATCTTGCTATCTATGCCGATGATACAGCAACATACTCCACGCATAAAGACATAGATTTAGTAATAGGAAGGCTACAATATTCTGTTGAGCTGTTGAGCCAATACTTCGCTACTTGGAAACTAAAATTGAACTCCACAAAAACAGAAGCCATAATGTTCACCAGAAAACGCACATTGCCCACTAATCATGTCAAAATCAGTGATTTTCAGCTATCATGGAGTCTTTCGGTAAAGTATTTAGGAGTAGTACTTGACAAAAATCTAAATTGGAACAAAAACACCGAACTTCTGATACAGAAAGGTACTAAAGCACTAAATTCCCTTAAACCCGTATTAAATCGCAAGTCGGCTCTTAGTCCACCAATCAAATTACTGATTTATACAACCTTAGTTAGACCCTGCTTGACCTACGCGGCACCTGTTTGGTGTAGCATGGCAGAAACGCAATATAAAAAACTGCAAATCATTCAAAATAAGTCTATTAAAATCTCATATAACACTCCTTTTCTAACTAATCTCAAAAATCTACATCGCAAATTAAAATTCCCACTTATAAAAGACTATATAATAAAACTATCCCGTAAATTTTATTTGCTTAAATTACCTTTACATCCTAATACCCTAATCAGTAACATAGGTAGAAGTCGATTACGATCGCTGTCTTACGCGCGAACTTACCATCGATACCTGCCCCATCACTACTTCCTACGTGAATCATAACGATTGCTCGCCTACCAGCTGACGCTGTTCGCGGCCGTGTTGACATGCATTGCGGAACTACCTACTGCCGCAAACCTTTTATTACAACATATTACCCACAATTTTTAAGACATTATTTTTTATATAATGAATTGTACAATTATTGTATAGCAAACATTGTAAATATATTGTGGGTCCCTTCTAAGACTAACACATTCTAAGTTATAACTAACATTAACATTGTAATAATATAAATTTATGTAATCAAAAACACCTAACGTAATATGTCTGAATGTTTGTAAAGGCGTTTAGCCTGTGTAACAATATTATAACATGATTAGTCTACAAATCGAATAAGATCATTTGTAAACAATCTGTAACTTTATGTTTTTAATAAAGACTTTTAAAAATCAAAAAAAAAAAAATCAAATCAATTAAAAATTGCACAAAATGGCACAGTTTGTAGTCGAAATTTTAAACTTTCGCAAATTGGAATCATGTTTTAAATATCATTTCGAATCTATTCGTGCACAGATAATTCAAAATAATCATTATTGAACTAACCTCAACGTTTCGTTGAAGTTGCATTGACCGTGATCATGAGAAAACTGCTGTATACGACTCTGTAAATAATGATTATTTTGAATTATCCAAAGATATAATATTTCTATGGAATTATCTGTGCGCGAATTGACCCAAAATATTCTAAAATTAGATCAGTTGATAGGATTTTATAAGGGGACTGACTTCCTATACCTAACGATTGTCAAAGATCTTAATGACAGCCTTTTGCGAGGCACAAAGCAGGTTATAAATGAGGTTAGTGTTTAGGTTTGAATCAAAGACCTCTGCCTTGCCATTCAACGGTCATACCACTAGGCTATTACTGCTTCAGCTTATTACAATAGTTAAGAGTTTTATCTTTTACCCTTTTTGTCTATTATTTTAATTGCATCACATCAACATCTATACACGGTTATACACGGTATATGGCTCTTTTTTTTTCAAATAACTTAGATCTTAGCGCGCTAGTTAGGAAAGCACTTCCAATCAATGACTGTGAAGGTAAGTAGTTTTATAAAGTTTTATTACATCCGAAGGCTCTCAGGGCAAGATCAAAGTTACTTAAAACTTTACGCTTTTTCTTTGAAACCGTATCAACTTAAAGCTTGTTCAATCTATTGTCATGAAGGCGTGACAATTAGTTTCTGAGTCACGATATCTTGACGGCTTTTCTAATAGATCGGTCGATGACTTTTAATTTGTAATTGAGTATTTATAGAAATTAAATTAGCTCTACTGTTGGGATTTAGGGAACACTTTATTTTTAGGAATAAATGAAGGTAGGTTTACGGCTACACATCAAGCTATATATTTCCAGTATAAGCTGATGTTTCGTTGTATGTAGAGCCTATACAATGCGAGGTCAATTCACACTGGTTATTTAAAGCTTGACGTGTAGCCATGTGTACACTAAAAAACTATACTAGAATTTTTCTAATTTGGATCTTAAATAGGAACTTAAATACTATACAACACTGGAATAAACACAAAATGTTAAAAATCCAAGTCTTATATAGGTATAACTATTATTTTAATCAATGTTAAATTACAAAAGCCAAAATAATGCTTTCAATCTCAAGGTCAATTTTCCTCAATTTTATGTGAAATTTTATTATTTTATTTGATTATTTTTAAAGGAAGTTAAAGCTTCTGTTTTTTTTTGTTTAATATAAATCGAATTGTGAACAAGCTTTTTTAAATATTTTCTGTCTTCCTGTGAACGATCCTCAAAATGTTAGGATTTGAGAAGAAGATTAAAAGTTGTTTTATAACATTAGATTGTATTATTGAAACATGTTAAATAACTACGTTTTGTTAACAAAAAAAAAAAGTTAAGATTCATTCTTTGATTTATAATATATCAAAAGATTAATAATTAATCCTGGCATGGCATGGAATGCACATAAATTTGTTACATCACTGAAAACAACTGAAAAAGAATAATGGTAAAAAAGAAAAAAATAAATCCGTTGCCGGCCATTTCAACTTGTTGCTGTCACAGTGTCACCTGGCCATGTCATCACGTCGCGTCGTGTCACGATTGTAAACGGCAGTTCTATATTTGAATTTATTTTTTTAGGAATCCTGTTTTGTATTTTGGATATCTTGTAATTATTAGGGAAAGAGCTCTTTATACTGTGGTATTATATTATATGGCATACAGCTAATCAAGAACAAGATGTTCACAGGACCATTGTAGGAACATTCCTTTTTTATTTAACTAGAGGTTGTCAAGTGGTCGAAATTCGAACGTAATTTTTTTTCGCATTTTTTTACTGATGTAAATTGGAAACGTATTTTTGGGAATTAAATTCGGCTTATAATTGTGTTTGTGTAGTTGATAGTGTGGCAGTAGTAATAGCTTGAACTTGCATTTATTACGATCTAGAAGAAATTCCATTGTGAACTGACGTGCGATCTAGTGTACAAGTTTAGTTCTAACCTACATTTAGGTGTAGTCTGTGTAGACTATACCTGTATTGCAGTCCGTAAATTGGACCTGTATATAACGTGTGACTAACTGGATAGCTTTCAGAAATACTATCTATCAAAGGACAAGTCAGAACTGCATACGTAAAGCTATAGATATGCTTGTATTTGAGAAAACGACCAACTAAATTCGTAGCCAAGACTTTCCACTCTTAAAAAGTTTTTGGTATCTCGAATAATATGATCTATACTGTGATTTAAGCAATGTTACAAAATTGATTATTTACTGCGTTTCATAAATCTGATAACTACATAATATTGTCTCAATATCTGCTAACTACACGTTGTTCTGAGAATTTAAAGCTTTTAGATATAGAAATAGACTGAAATAATGTAAGATTAATAATACAAATAAGGAGGATAATTATGCTTCGGGATAAAAAAAAACGAATGCCTGGCTCGTATGAGGTTATCTTAGCGGACACGCCTGTGCCCTCAGATATCCAAACCAAAGCTATAAGAGTTCAAAATTGTATTGAAACGCTTCGAGAAAAGATAAATAGAGCCCCTAGCTCTCATTCAGGTTCGTCTTGGCGCGATCACTCCTATGCCTCCGGATTGCTCTTAGCTTTGAGGAATATCTATACGTGTAGCGCTATATTGTAGGAGCGTTAGAATATCAGTAGAGTTTCAAAATTGTTAGCGTAGTGAAATATGAACCAGAGTGGTCATATTTCTTTATTACTGACTTCACACCTCAAGAACAGAGTTGCATTGTCATAATCTCAATACTAAAGTAAATAATTTCATCAAACAATATCCCAAAAATCCTACACGTGTAACTTTATTATTGAATAAAATCATATCTCATCTTAACCCTTAGAATTCCACGCTCAATAAAATTATCCCATGGCCGGCTCAAAGGACCAGCCTAACCCTTACAATATTTGTTACGAGTTATCGTAAAAGAACAATATTCTATGTGCATAAATAATACATTCAGTTAACACTAAAATAAGATTTTATTCAAACAACGTTTTGAACCAAGCTTTTTTATTGGAACAAGATCTTGCCCCCCGGCTTCGCTTTAATTAAATTTGGTCACCTCCTTAAGGGGTTAATTTAAAAAAAATACTTTCTTATTCGTCACCTATGTCAAAACAACACCCGAGAAAAAAACAGCTTTCTAGGTCCAATGGTTGATGGACGTTTATATTAAGTAAATAAGTCAGGTCTTCTATTTTTAAATAAGTAGAGATCAAAACTATACGTGTATATAAGTTTTTAAATTTTCATTGTCATTAACACTATATCGAAATATTTACCATGTTTTTTATGTTGTTCGAGTTTCAGATATTTCAACAATGTTACAAGCGCCATAATCACGCATAACTGACTTATTCGTCAACTGATGTTATTTGTAGATGTTTGTTTATTGGCAGCTATAAATCAAATAAAATCTACCCTCTTTCTTAATTGTGAATGCAAAATGGGTGTCTGTACTATTGACCGTTGGAGAATTAATCCGTTTAATCTGGAGCTGATTCTAGATGTTGATTTAGTTTATGCTTACCATAAAAATTCAATGTCATCAAAAGTAAAACATGTAAAAATTCAACTCTGTAGGATATGATATGATATGATGAAGTGGTTCTAATTCAGCTTGCAAGATTTGACCGTAAACATAATTGAAGATACAAACGTTATTATTATTATTTAAGCCTATATTGTCCCACTGCAGGGCAAAGGTCTCCCTTTCCTCCTACCACTTGTCTCGGCCTAAAGCTATCTGAGACCAATCCTTCAGATGTGACTCGAGTTCATCCCGCCACCTACCTTCAAACATACAAAAATTATACAAATATTATAATAAAAACATTTCATCGTATCGTATGATTTATAAAATGTCGGGTAGTTATTAAAACGATGCTAACGACCAGTCTGGGGGAAAATGTCGACATTATAATAATTAGGAAATTTGTCATCACTTTGTTGTTACTCAATTTTTATTATGTCTTGATGGCATGTAATTTGGAGATAATGGAATGAAAAGATTCATAAGTGGTGGAAAATATGATGGTATTATAATTATGAATATAATAGAATAGAATTTATAACATAACAGGTGAAAGGTGGGTGTTATAATCTTCTGCCTACCCCTTTAAGGAGCTACGTTGCACGTAGGTAGTTATATTGTTTTTACAACTACTCTGGCAATTTCGCGAAATACCAAGTCATTCAGAAATGCAATAACATTGTGCTGATTCACGGAAGCTCGTTCATTAGATTTACTCGGGAAAAGCATGTTGTTTTGGTTTAAAACCAAGCTCATTGTATATTGCAAAGAATCATAAGAGGATTTTCAAGGAAATATAAACATGATTATGGTTTGTGTTGTGTGTGGATATATTTTATTTTATTTCATATTAATTTCAATAAGATCCGAATTATTTATAGGTTACCCAAATATTTTGACATTGTGATTTAAGTGTTTAAATATAATGAATATGCTACATATTTCATTATTTATTAATTAAATATTAAATAATAAACATAGAGATATCAAAATCAAAATCAAAATATTTTTATTCATGTAGACCATTAGGCACTTATGAATAGTCGTAATTCTAATATTTTTAATAAAATAGTGACTCTAGTTGCCAGTTCCTAGGGCAGCCTACCCTTCATGGAGAAGAATCTGGCAAGAAACTCCATGGTTGCTCTTTTAAATATAGTGGCTTACAATATTTTAGGTTACATTGTTCTGAGGTCTTATGTGAGAACAATGTCAGTCGACTAAACACAAGTACACCTTAAATATATTTATGCTTTTGATAAAATTACCGCAGCAGCTATGAGCTGACCAGTCCCAACAGACGGCACCCGTTCACGAGTATGACGCATGCATCAACCATCGCCTAACTCAACCATATTGTAGGGAATCAAACGACCCGACACACAACGCCACCGCTATCAGAACATTTCTGTGAGCATGACATACCCAAGCCGTACAGCAATCATCACGTTAATAAAAACTAAGTTGGAAGGACTACATGGTGCTCACATAATTTCAAACATACATAGTAAGCAATACAAATACATGTCGGAGTATTCAAAAATATAATATAAATACTAAACATAGAGATATATTAGAGCCTAGTGGTTTGACCATCGACTGGCAAGTCAGAGGTATCAGGTTCAAATCTAAGGCCCTCTGACTTTTCGTAATTGATGTGTCTATCATAAATTTAACTTTCTACGTAGGTACGTAGGAAAACACGTAAAGCTGTTGGTCCTGCGCATGATCTTTCTCCGGTCGTGTCGAATGGCCGTCTCATCGGATTATGAGAGTAAGGGAATAGAGACTGCACCCGTGTTTGCTCTCACACTTGTTCACTGTATATCTCCTGCGTAATTGGCAAATTGGCCGCTGTGACCCCGATTCAGTCAGGATATCAATAGAAAAATATAAGTGATAGATAAAGGATATATAGTATTTTATAAGGAAATCGTAATATTATGTCATATGAAAGTCAATATCAGTTAAATTTTATATACGTGATTTTCGCAGCAAAAATTATACTAATATTTTTTTGGTCCTTTCCGTACAATAGGACCAGAACATAATCCTACACAAACATTCGCAAGAAAAACTGGAAATATGGCCAACATTTGCGTTACACCCACCAGATAGAACCTTATCTCTTGGTATAATAAATCTTCCCATATTACTCATTCGCAGGTGCACTGGACTTGGCTATAAAAGTTACGTCTCGGGGGATGGGCAGAACTATATTTTACAAGACTACAAACATTTGTTGGTAGACTTCATTTGAATAGGCTTTTGGTGTGAGATAATGAAGATTTTTTGCTGTCTGTGTGTGTTTGTGCGCACGTCTGTATTCCCCAGAGGGGGTAGGTAGAGGTGTGCAGTACACCCATGTTTAGCCGGCTATGTTATAAGTCCCATGTAATAAGGGGCGAGCCTATTGCCTTTTTGGTCATTTTAACAATTCTAAACAAAGAAAATTTTGTTTTAGATTTTATCATATTTAGGGCTCGTTTCACCGGTTATTGGTAAGTTCCTATTATCTTACCTAACCTACCTATGCCGTGTGGTTTTCGGCCTAAGAATTGAATCATCCGTACTCGTCCCGTGAGTGTCATAAGTCAAAAGGGAAGATAGACAGCAGCATCCTTCTGTGTAACAGTAATCATCTGCTACTGCGATCGTCAACCCGCTTGCCCAGGGTGGTGATTATGGGCAAATACCAATGAGCGCCCAATATTGTTGCGCGTTGGGAGATGCCTATGTTCTATGATGAAATTAATTATTTTGTTTATATAGGTAATTATTAATTTCTTTTTTAGTTGGAAATAGACTTCATATTCTAAATCAAGTATAATAAAATAACTCCGACACAAAATTTGATCTCTTTTAGCTAAGAATATTGTCGTCAATTCACCTTTAAAAAAAATGTAGGTACCTGCGGGCCAAAGTCACGAGAAAAACTAAGTAAATTATAATAATTATTAGCTTTTCTCCCTGTTTCCAAAAAGTTACTTTCCATGTCACATAATCTTACGTTCGAAGTACTTTAGAAACATTGACGTCATGAATTTCGTACATAAAGACCCGTTTGAAAGTTGTCAGGGGGGGAACCTGGCAAACGACTTTAGGTTCCCAGCCTGTGAACAAAATACGTAGTAAAAATGTCGGCGAAGTTAATTATACTTTTTAGAATCTTTTTCGTAATGCTGAAAGTTAAAGTCGTCCATTAAACATGTTTTTTTTATCTAGGCTATCAGGTATCTTGCGAGAGTTGATCTAGAGATATCTGCCAGTCTAGGTAAAAAAGTCTTTATTTAAAAATAAACAAATTTAAATACGTTTTTTTAAAAGCAACGCTTTTAACCAAGCTTTTATATTGGAATATTAAAACTAAACATTAGGCAAAAATTTGTGTCTGCGCTGTTGAACTTTTATCTGGAGCTATTCCTGGATAGCAATTCAGGACAAGCTTACATAAAAAATATCATCGGAACTAAACCATCATGTAAAAATTCAACAAGTTTAAGGGGAAGTGGTCAGCTTGCAAGATTTGACCCGAACATATTTACACTCATACATAGCAAGTAAAATAAAAGCTGTAAAAATACCACATTGATCAACAATGAAGGTATAAATTTACAAATTGATGGATGCCAAATCCGGAACACCATAAACGATCCGTAAATGTAGGGGAAAGGAAAAATATGTACGACACCGTCAAAAACCATGAGAGTATTTTCAATTTCCGTTCTTTCTAATGCCCCCTGACCCTTATGACGTCATCGTTCTTGTTGACGAATATTTTGATCCCGTTTTCATTGCTTCAGTAAATGTCTTCCTGTTCGTGTTATTTCGTACAGATATAACTTGTTGGTCCTTTGAGAATTCGTGAGGTTGAAAAAAGAAATGTTTTGCGGACCTTGTATTTGAAGCTTAGTTACACAGTAATAAGTGAATTACGTAGGTCCAATTTCGGTTGGTGTATCTTTGTTTGATAAATAATAAATGTTGAATTAACTTTTTTTGTTTTTTTCTATCTATGGTTTTTTTAAAATAAGATTCTGTATTAGCAGGGATAGTTTTGATATGACCATTAGACTACTAAGTTTAAGGTGTATCTAAGTTTATGGTTGACACCTTATTTCTTATTGCATCTCTAGGGCACTCACAGAAATATTTCCTTCAGTTTTAAAATCTCTATGCAAGTTTTGGCAGTGGAATGCGTAGTCATCCCTAATAAAGTATCGGCAAAAACTTTAAATATATTTTATTTTCACCCATGTCGACACAGGCAGAAATTGCTGAAGTCACCAGCAGATTGCCGTAAACAAAAAAAAAAGTCTGTGGCAGTGCATCTGTCAGTCTGCCAATCACGGTACTGTTTTTTTTTCACTCTCAAGTCATAACCGGTCAACTTCACTCTTTTACTTTTTGTTTCACTCTGTGTTTACTTCAACCTCGACACTGGCAGAATCATCGTGTAATTGCGATGAAGCCACTTCATTAAAATTGGAATTGGAAGTATAAATAATATCTCAGTAATTAAGTGGAACAAACTTATAAATGTTCTGAATTCTAGAATTCTGCAAGTTAGTCGAGTCTTCAGTAATCCAGGTAAATTCCTTTACAATTGTGTCTTCCAAGAAACCCGATCTCTTGCTACTTATACTTGTACAGACTACACTTTGTAGTATTATCTCTAAAATACTTGAAAGTTTTATATACTTTTATATAAAGGAATTTACAAATCTTTTGAGCTTATGTTCTAAGTTATACTGACAAGCATAAGTTATTGTTTGACACGTACTGTACTAAAACATAAGTTATTTTTTAACCTCCGATGTAAAAAGAGGGGTGTAATAAGTTTGACGTGTCTGTGTCTGTGGCATTGTAGCTCCCAAACGGATACATAAAACTGATTTTAATTGAGTTTTTTTTAATTTAAAGGTAATTTGATTAAAAATGTTCTTAACTAAAAAAATGGGACTTTTTTGTATCGGGGGTGGTTAAAATTTTAAATTTATAGTTATTGACACGTAGTGCCTGACACGCATAAGTTATTGTTTGACTAATCGTTTAGAATATACTCTACTTACCTTTGTTGGAAAGTGTTAAGAACGTGTTGTTCCTACCCAAAAGAAAACGTAACCTGTGGAGCAACCTACACTAGGATTTTTTCCTATACCTATAGTGAATACAATTAATAGGCAAAGTGCATATTTATGCAAAATACACAAACACCCAGATCGTGACTAGAAAAAAATATCTTTGGAACACAACACACACAAAAACATTACTTCCATGCAGGGATAGAACTCTTCGTGTTTTAATTATATATTTATTTTATTTATTTAATAAACCATACCTAACAATATCATACATAACAATAAATATCTAGTATCTTTAAACAGCTCTAAATAAAGAGAAATCGAAGGATAGTAATGTCGTCCTGACTGCAAGAGATATCGTAGTGCACATGGCGCGTACACAGATGCACTCTCTATTCCCTCTCTCTCATATTCCAATGGACGGTAATCCGACTTTTCGAGATTCGTAATCGATTTCTTCTTTCTACAAAAACTCGAATTTTAAGTAAATAAAAACTTTACAAGACCGGCAATTAGAGAACAGCCATTAAAATTAGCCGCATCCCTGTTCTGAACAAGAAAAACACTTACCGAAGCGAATTTATTTCGATAAGTGTGGGGAAAAAACTCCGTAAAGAACCAATTTATGTTCAAGCAAAGCGGTAAACTTGGAGATCGGTTATGGACGCCAATCTATTAACATGGAGCGTTGACTTACAAGTTTTTCAGTTTTCCATCAGATCACAACTTTCGTCGTAAGTTTTTTAGAGATTATGCAAATGCGCTATTGGAAGTTTACGGGCGTCTTTATAATATGCATGTGCTTAGACGTGAGCAGAAAGGTTTTTATTTTAAAATTAGCTTAAGATCTCGAAAGTAATAATAATGTCCTTATAAACAAATTTCGGTCACAGCGAAGGTTTGTCTGCGCAGAAATCTAGTGCTACACAAGTAATATAGTTCAATGTATAGTGCATAATTATATTATATATGTGTGCTCAAATACGCAGGACCGACGGCTTTACGTGCTTTTCGAGCCACGGAAAGTAATAAAGAAGGAGATTGTTGAGTGCAGTAATCTCATCAACTAAACTTAACTTATACCTACCTATTTTTTTTGCGTCCGAAATCCGTTCTGTGGTTTAAAAGAAAGAAGTGGAGACACAGACAGACTTTAACAGCTATAACGCCATGGGGGACACATGGTGTCCGACAAACAATAGAATTTGCATTATGTCTGCAGTCTGGCAGTCAAAGTGTTAAACAGTGGCTTTGCTCTATATACTATTTAAATTCGTCTCATTTGGATAAGATTTTTTGCATATATTTACTCTATGCGTCGGAGAGTGACCTCCCAAATATTATATTCGTGGTCATTATTTTTAATCGTTTTCATAAACTACTGGCTGAAAGTGCTGGAACAGAGCTTGTTTGACACACAAAACAATTAAATGGCACCGGAAAATTAACAGTTTGAATATTCCCTAACCCTCTCAAAACCATCCAATACAAAAACATTAAAGTATAACAACAATTATTTACACAGTTTAATTAAAAACTAAACCAGCACTTGGGTACGCGTAACGCATTCAAATGAGGGCAAACAAAATTCTACACAATTAGTGAACCAAATGAACTGCCGCCGAGCGAAATGCTAATGTACCAAAACTCACAGTTACCACTACAAAGCCAATATGCTGCATAGTACCTACTTAAGCCTACTGTATCCATCCAAAACAATGAACGGTGGCACCTAGTTGTTAAATTAAAATTTTTGCACTTTTATTTTCGACTTCAGAAAAAGACTGTCTCATTCTTCTTTATTGTATGGTTAACAACATTGTGTCAAAATTTGAATCGCCCATAAGCCTCTGACATGGTTTTACATACCGTTGAAAAATTTCTCAGGTATACTGGTTTCCTCACGATGTTTTCCTCGGTGAAATTCTAGTATGATGTTGTTCAATTCTAGAACGAAATTGTAGAATTCTAGTGTGGGGCAAAGATTCTTAAAAAAAAAACAAATGAAGGCACAAAATTATTTACTTGAAACATAAATAGCATTTTTTTTGCTTTCAAATAAAAAAAGAATTAAATCTAAATCGGTTCATCCGTTTACTACGATGCTACAGATACGCAGGTTAAATTGATAATAACCCTCTTTTCTCGCCGAGGGTTAAAAATACATGAAACAACGTGTTCTTTTCGAAAAATTTAATCTTTTTTTACCTGAAACGGACTATCTTACCTGCCAGTAATCATATTACTGCATGGGTCAAGACAAGCTTTGGTTAAACGTATAGGTACGTCCCAAAAGTCCGTCACGTAAAACATTTAATGAGAAAGGTTCCGGACGTGCATCATGTTAAAATTACTTGATGAATTTTGACCCCAATCAGAGATGCCCAGACTTCAAATCTCAAAACTGAAGACTAGATTAAATAATATAAGTAAAACATTTTTTTTACTAAAAACGGTTTTGTCATCAAAACCAAAGCTGTGTACCAAATATCCAGATCAATCTGTCAGCAGGAAGGGGGTGAAATATCGATTACTAAATTTGAACCAAATAATAAACAGGTCAAGCTGAGTAAAACCGTTTAAAAAGCAATGAATGAACTACTCCGACGGGCTACGATTTATGTATTATTAAAAAAAAACATTGTCGATTGCAATCACATAGGTCTATTTTTAAAGAGTGTGGATTATATAGAACGCGAACATAGTGGATCTCCTGGGTACCTAAAGGTGGAAAGCGACGTCAGGGTCACCTGCCAAAGCGTTGGCAAGGTGATCTATATACTTTAAAGAATTATTGGTGGGAAACTGTCACGGAAAGAAGAAGAAAATATAGAAGGATTTAGGGGAGACTGTCGACCAGCAGTGGGACAATACAAGTTATATTATAAAGAGCTAAGGTGGCATCTAACATAGAGAGTTACGATCACCACTAATGGGCGTAACGATTTAGGAAGAGGAGATATAGAGCTAAATCTAATTAATGAATTAAATTTCACAAGAATGCTAGGTATACAATCGTTTTAAAAATGCAATAAAACAAAAAAGCCTTTTATTTTGTTTGACACTTAGCACCTGGCATAGAACAATATATATATTTTTTTGTTGTAATCTATTATCGATACCTTAGTATTCTTGTAAAGTTTCTCTCACTAATTTAATTTAGGCCAGTACACACACGCTCTTCTCGCCCACTCGCCCAAAGGGTTGAAATTCTATTATTGTAAAAACTTTTGCCTCTGAAAACTTCTTTAGCTTAAGGTTATGTTATATGTTCTAATTGTCTAGTTAGTATTTCTAAGTAAACAGAAAGTTCGCGACTCGAAACCTCAGAGTCTGGAAATCTGGTCCTGTAAGTAACTTAAGTAAAGTGTAGTACTCTGGTACTTAAGTTTTGTAACTCATTTAACAAGACAAGGGAGCTTTCACTTGAACTACGAACCCAATCCCAATCTAGTTTTAATGTGGGCTACACACGGATAACTGACTGAATCAACTGACAGTTTTAATTGACAGTTTTAACTGACAATTCTAACTGACTGTAAGTTTTAACTGACAGGTGAAACTGAGATTGTTTTAATTTTTAAACATGGCGTAATTTTAAAATTTACTTGAAGTATTAAAAATATTTGATACTGGCAGAATTAGTAGACTATAAGTCCAGATAAGTCCACTCTGCTGCTTACATCTAAGTTCCGTTACCTTACCTAACAGATATGTCAGTTTATAATGGAAGAAAAAGGCAAAAATTTTCCTCTAAGATAATTAGGGTTGCAGCCAGCTAACATTGATACTGACAACTACAACCCACAATTCAACAAATAAGCACAAACAGCGATACTCTGTAACCCGTACCATGCCACACAGCAAAGAGTAGAAGCAAGTACATGTTAAAGGTAAAAAAAAGCGTAAGAATAGAACTACTCCTACTCATTCCGTGGGTGTCGTAAGAAGCGACAAAGGTAAAAATCTGGAGGATGGCAGCAGCATACTACGGTTTAATAGCAACCATCTGCTACTGCGACCGCCAACCTGCTTGCCCTGTGGCGATTAAGGGCAAACACCTTCTAATGAGCGCACAAAATAAGTGATGCGTAAGAGAAGAGGCCTATGTCCAGCAGTGGACTGATACAGTCTGTGTAGAAGTACTGTGTACTTGCTTTGTTTAACATTTATGTATAAATTTAATCTTCTATTATAAAGGCACAATTTCCCTAATGAATTCCATTCAAAGCTCTACTGGGAAACTAACAAAAGCTCTCTATTATAACGGGTAACAGTAAAATTTAAAAACTGTACTACACGTTCAAGCACAAACTAGTTTGTAGAAAGTAAATTTTCATCAGAATGTAGCACAAAACATGATCAAATTTCATAAACTGTCAACAACTTTCAGCTACAATTTTAAGTAGAGGTTGCATAGTGGTAGGGTTGTCGCTTTTATGCACCTGACATTAAGGATTTTTATTGCCCATAAAATGTTATGTTCAGCGTCTCATTAAAAGAACATTAAGCTGTGGACTTCATTTAGAACTTCTTTTTATCATGTAGTTGATGAACAACTTGAAGTTGAAGTTTAAACTGCCTCTAGATCTCTATCATGACTTTAAACAACATCGAAAATCTAACTCGAGTGGTTTCCTCACAATGTTTTCTTTACCGTTTTAAGTAATTAATACCTAATTAACTTCTAATTTTGAAAATACAGAGGTGTGTACCTAGGTTCGAATCTACAACGTTTGACAGACGATGACGTCACTGAGCTAACTACTGTTTAAGCGCAACAAAAAATTATATTTGTATAACATAGAGGGATCTCTGCATCACACGTTTTTATTCATTTATTTAGTTACTAGTTCACAAACAAGCTTCTGTTTCATCTATGCACTGGAAAATTGGAAAACTAAAAGTACTGAACAAAATAGCTTTTTAAGCTTTATTTTCCTGACGGGAAACAAAATCTCGGAGTGTCAAAAAACAAATAATAAATTATACATTCCATACAGAATTTGAAGGAATAATAGGGCTGACACAAATCATTGGGATAGGTAAATTTGCACATTTTTGGTGAACTCGAGCCGTAATGTGGTGTGACGTCATCGCTACTCTTTTTGCTACGTGACAAACTGATTGACCTAATAAATTTATCCTTCACTTTGTGGGCAACGTCGCCAAAATGCCGGCTGCATTGCCACGTTGAATGGCAATGCATCTACCACGTTTATCTCTGCATCACCCTTAGGTATCACACCCAAGGTACACCCAAAATAATATAAATACTCGATCGAATTATCGAGACTCAAAGATCTCGTTGCCAACTTTGTGTTTTTTAATTTAATTGTTGGTCTTCTTGAGTAAAGTCTGAAAAAACAGCTGCGGCAGACATCTAGCCATTCAAACTTGCTTCCTTCCTACAGGAATACAGGATACACCAATCACGAAGAAATTAAATTACTTACTGTCGAACCAAGTGTGTATCGAGTGACAACCCTGCATGGAAGTTGACTTCAATTACATAACGCGGAAGGATTGTTAATTGAGTTGCAACGGCGACACGACTCATACGACGGACGGTACGCGTGCGCCGTATGACGTCATCTCTCGTTTGGTGGACCAATCACGTCATGCTAATTTGCTTAGCAAGCAATTTTGTAGATAGGTTTTTAGAGACTTGTTTACTGCTTCTGGATATGTGTGGATGCGAAATACTCGTCGAATTATGATAATAATTAAATATGGTAATTCCTGTGATTTATTTTAGAATAGACGACATGATAGGCGTATCAGGTCAGAGCTTCTGCGCGCAACGCCTATGACGCACGTACGATTCCCGCACATGAAAAGGACCTTAAACAGAATAGATCCAACCAAAATTTTTTACAAAATTGAGTTAAGTACATAACAAGAATCTATAATCATTCAATTTCAATTCATTGAGATTTATTCTGCTTCACACAATGATCTTTCGAACATATTAATGTTCGAAAGATCATTGTGTGATACAACATGATAATATAATATAAAGGTATATGAATATAAAGGAATATGATATAATATAAAGGATTTCGCCCGTGGCTTCACCCGCGTAGTATGTCAATAAATTGTAGCTTTTATATTATTTTGATGTATAAGCTATATTACTGTAACGTTTCACCGAAAGACGTTCTGTAACTTTTGCGTGAAAGAGTAACATCCATCCATCCATACATCTACACAAACTTTCACGTTTATAATATTAGTAAGATAGGATAAAATTCTAGAGAAAAAAAAATCCTTAACATATTTCTTTACATTTCTCCGAAGGGTTAGATAGACGGTGGTCATCATCTATATTAATATCAGTAATTAAATTATTTATTGAAAATATTAAAGATCATTGTTTTACTGAATTATCAGGAAAAAGGATACAGTATTTTTATTGACCCTGATGTCGCTCAAATTCAAAAGCCTTTTTAAAATGTATGTAGAGACAGCGTCACTAATAATATTGCTATACTATTGAACTATCATGTTTTTAATGTTAAGTTAATAAACTTTTATACAACACACAAAAATTAGTTATATTAACTCAGATTTGAAGGAGGTTATATTGGGCAGAGGTCGCCAATTAATGACTCTATCTGTACTTAAAATCTCTCCTAAAAACCTAACAAAACATTAACCCACAAAAATCTAAGCCTAATAGAATAAAATCAATTTTAAACATCGTAAATTTGCGAAACCATAGATAGGGACGCTTCTCAATTGCTTATAAATCCAACCAAATGGTTATTGGGTGAAAAATGGTCGAAATTGTTAGATACCGTGGTTAATTTCACATTTGGGTTACAGGAGGATATCGCTGGGATTATAACTGGGGTTGATACCCCGAGTTGGGTGCGATAAAAACGTTCCATTTTG
Source organism: Protodeltote pygarga (assembly GCA_936450705.2). NCBI lineage: Eukaryota > Metazoa > Arthropoda > Insecta > Lepidoptera > Noctuidae > Protodeltote > Protodeltote pygarga. The sequence goes on along the minus strand of OW388249.2, from coordinate 2,047,410 downwards.
TTTACAATTGTTATACGCGCATTTTTACTCAGGATCGTGACGTAATCGGTTTGTGCTATTGTTTAAAAGCTTTGAGATAGGGTTTGGAAGTTGTTTAAATGGATGGAGATTAAATATATTTTTAACGAATGTTGAATTGAAATCTGCTGTTAATCGTATTAATGGAATTGTTGACTGTTGTTCAGCCCTGGTTAAGTTATCCGTCGGTCAGTCTGAGCTTAATCAGAAGGAAAAAGAAAGTAAGTTTATTTCTTTCTATATTATTTTAATAACTAGATCAAAAGCTGCGTTTTGAAGTCAGTGCCAGAATTTACGATTGGATGTCTTAATGAAAGTTGGAACCGACTTTGCCAGGCACCAACTCCAAAACAAAGGTTTTCGTATTATTTCTAGATTTTTAATGTTTTAAAGACGATTTTTTTAAAACATAATATTTAATATAAAGGGCCCTCAAACGCCTTAGCCCTCGCGGTTATAATTTAACCCCATCGAAGCCACATACTGTATCAGAAAATATTTTTCATTTTTTTTGTTATTTCGAGAAAATTATGACACGAATAGAATCATAATTATCATGATTCCTCACAATACCCTCACAGATCGTAAAGGGTTTTTTTACAGTTTGTATAGATAGCTCGTATTCAATAATATACCGCTTACATAGGTAACCATTAGGTAATTTTAGTTAAAATCCTGTCACTGGCATAGAAGCGTATTAATGAGAACGCACGAGTTTTGCTTTGTCTGTGAGAATGTAGGCAATACTAATTAATTGAATTTACTATATCTGTAAGAGAATACCAGCAAAACCCGATTATAGGATTAAATAATTATTGTGTAGGACAGGCTTAATCTAAACAGGTTCGTCCTAATAACAATGGGACCAGCTTGGCTTTTAAGCAATGACTGCAGGATTAAAGGTGGTTTTATATCAGCCGTGCGCGGCCGGCAGAGCCGAATATATAATATTATAAACACAAATATAATTATTTAATAAGAAAATTTGAAAAAATCAACTGATACGGATACGATACGTACCTTATGTATTCCGATAGATATTACCACACGCTCTAGGCGTAGAAAGAGATTTGAAATTTCTACTGATGATGGTGATGATGGTGGTGGCTTAGCAGTCAGCGTCGAACCGGTACGACGATGTCCCGGATTCGAATCCCATCCGTATCAGTAGTTTTTTCAATATTTTTATTTACTAATTATATTTAATAAGCTAGCATGTGCTATAATATAACATAAATAATATTAACACACATTTTACAAAACGATACCAAGTTCTTGGAAATTTCACAGTTCTAATAAACCATCTCACGCAAAATCTTGTTCAATACAATAGAAAACCCTATCAAGATAGAGGTGCGTTCACGAGCGCAATCACATGGAACTAGCGTATATTGTGTTGGGACAATAAAGTACCCTGATTGTATTAGAGGGGTACAAGCGACCTTTATCAGACTCTTGTTGTTACTGTAGTCTATAGTTGGATACTGTTGGAATTGATTCGTCTTTCATTTTGTTCACACACTGAAACGTTTAATAAATAAATTAGCATCGTATTAGGCTCAATGCTGGGTAAAGACCTTCATTTCGTATATCGAGGTACCGTAATAATGTGAAATTCTTTAACCTTTTAAAGCATTTATGAAAAATATTTAATATTATTTATTTTTTATTAAGTAGTGATAGCCTAGTGGTATGACTGTTTGACTTCCAAGTTAAGGGTCGTAAATTCGAAATTCAAACACGTATGACGTAGGTACCTCTGACTTTTCGGATCATGTGCGTTTTAGAAATTAATCATCACATCGTATCGTAAAGAAACTAGCTCATCTGAGAGATTTTTCAACGGTGTATAAAGCCATGTCAGAGGCCTACGGGTGGTTTAAACTCTGACACCAGGTTGTTCGTCAACCATACGATAAAGAAAGAGTATTTTTATTGCTGTTTTAGGCAACCAAATAAATGACAATGAACAGCAATGCAACGGCATGTCAGAGCAACGGTGGCTACGCGGACGGCAACTTCACGGTCGGTCACTCATTCGTCATGCCCGAGATTCTTTTTTCTCTTGCGAATATTGAACCATACCAAATTCAAATACCAAGTAACAGATGCTAACACAACAAATTATTTCACCTGTCAAACCAGCCGGCAGTACATGTGCCCCGCATTCGTACCAAACGTGACTCCTGTACCAATTGGCACGGAACCCGTGACGAACGCGGCGCGAATATAATATTAGCTAGGACCGTGACACCTGGCTTAGCCGCGCCACTGAGCCCAAGTTAAACGTGATGTTTTATAATAGGACTATTTTACTTTTTTTCGGGCTAGTGATGTGACCGTTGGTCGACGGGTATCCGAAGTACGAGAAACTTATCGAAGTTATGTACGTGTTTGAAATTAATTATAACTTGCTTTAATGATGCAGGGACGCTTGGCTGGGCTGTGGATATCTCACTAAGGGAAAGCGACGACGTAATTGACGTGGCGTTTCATCAACGGATATTTGTTCCGGTCGGGGTATTTGCAATTTTAACCAGCTTAAAAAAGGTTCTATGTTAAATTATACATAATTAATGTAACTGTAGTCTTTTTAATTTTTGGATGCTATATTCTTTCATCGAAAACATACCAATCTTACCTAGTACAATCTTATCTAGTAGATACTCCTTCTGCTAGGACCAATCTGTTCGTACAGGTAAAGATCGAGTCGATATAACTCTCTCAGTGACTGCATTTCTAAAACAAAAAAAAATGCGGTTCTTCAAATCCAAAATAATGAGGCATCTTGTGGTCTACGACCTGATCCTGATCATCTGAACGGTTCTATTACCGTTCATTACACACATAGTCGATTCGGCACCTTCGATTCGGTATTTTAGAAGAAACTACCTACATCAGAACTTCTTCGACCCTAATGTGATTACTTTTAATAAAATTACAATAACAACTATGAGCTGACCAGCCCCAACAGACGGCACCCGTTCACGGGTGTAACGCATGCAACAGCCATCGCCCAACTCAACCATATTGAAAAGCAAATCAAGTGACTCAACGCAACGCCACCGTTGTCGGGACATTTGACGCGAACATGACAAAAAACAGAACAAAGGCTCGACACCTAGGTACCAGAGAGACTTGTCCAACAAAATGTTAATTCAAGTTACAGATTTGTTTGATCTCTGACAAAAGATCCAAACAATAATAAGAAAAAAAAAAACAAGAGAGAATAATGTTCTTTGGAAGTTTGGTTGGTACCTACAAGGAATGGTCCACAGGGAGTCTTCAATGTGAATGTAGCTGATTTATGCATTGAAAGTAACATGGAGGTATGATAAAGATTTGCATATATTATAATATCTGTCTAGTCGGAGAGACTGGCGTGTCATAATTATTTTGCTTACACCAAGTCTGCAGATTTGTATATAAGAGTAATAAAGGTAGCACAATGATTTAACAATCCAATGTCGTTTTCTATATTACCCTAATTATTGTAAACATCAAGCTATATAAAACCAGTGTGAACTGACCTCGCATTGTATAGACTCTTCGTACAATAAGATGTCAGCTTATACTAGAAAAGCACCTATAGTACTTTTTGTGAATTTTTTACACGTTTTAGCACATGTTAGCTTATTAAATATAAATATTTAATAAGAAATTTGAAAAAACAACTGATACGGATGGGATTCGAACCCACGATCTTCGGCGTACCGTGCCGACGCGTTTTTTTTTTCAAATTTCTTAGTAAATATTTATATTTAATAAGCACCCATAGCTTGATGTGTAGCCGTGTGTACCGACAATTAATACTGTAGGTGTAAGAATAGATGTTAGAAATATATTTTTTTCCAATGTAATAAATTAAACAAAATTCTGCTCAGGAGAAAATGAATCAGGAATAAAAATTGAATAGGTACTTAAGTGTTTTTTTTAATTCATAGAATTTGTAGACTTTGAGTTGAAATAACAGATTTGACTATTAACTCCTTAACACTTTCACAAATCACTTAATAAATCCATTTATATCCTTTTAAGTCCCACGTAAAGTTAAAATGCATGAAATGTTCAAACAACGTCTCGACCCGAACCTTCTTCGTGCTCCAAGAAATCCCTGAGCACCATTGTAACTTTTGAAGCGAAAGGTCCAAAATCTTGGGTATCAACTAATTACTTATGCTAAATGATTTAGAATGGTTTCATCTAGAAAGTGCGTTGTGGTCTTTGAATCTAAGGACTAGATGAAAATGTTAAATAATGACAGTAAATTTTGAAAAATAACTTAAAAATTATCAACACAATTAATCTAAAAATTCTGGTAATAATACACAAAATGTGTAATGTACCTATGTGTCCGCGCATAACTTCAAAGCGGCTGGACCGATTTAAATGAAATTTGTTATTAGTATTTATTCGGGTTTCTGGATGGTTTACATCCACAATAGGACCCGGTAGGTAGCGCTTTGATTGGGTAAAATTAGAACAATGGGAGCGAAGTCGCTTAAGGGTTAACTAATATGAGATTAATAATATCTTATTGTTGCCGTGCACTAGAATTAATGGAATGATATTGCAGCTAGAATTGCTTAATACGGTATAAAAAATAGAATGAATAAGTCAGCCTGTAACTGCCCCACTGCAGAGTAAAGGCCTCTTTTCATACAAAGAAGGATCGAGCATTATTCACCACGCTGGCTCACTGCGTGTTGGTTATTTCAGACCGTTTTAGTCCAGGGTTTTTTCACAATGTTTTCCTTCACCATTATTTAATTGTGTCTTAGATTAACTAAGAAAATACGTTAAAACACAGAAAAATTAATTCGTACATTACATTACATTACACCTTACAAAGCGGGTCCAAAACCAATGCGCCACCACGACACAAAAATTATTAAAATCTCCATGAAGGCAAAGTTGAATCTCAAAAAGTTTTGTACCAATAAAAAAAGTGGCAATAGTTCGTACAACGTAATCACGCGTGCCAAGTGCAGTAAAATGTAAAAGGGTCCCTTTATTGCTCATAAACATGTGTTGTGGGTTTGTTCAGCTTAAGACCAAATAGTTGGAGCCTATTATAACTTTCTGTAGATGTAAGTTGGACGAATAATCAGTGGACGTCTGAGAAAATAAGTAAGTATACGAAAAGTCAGAAGTGCGCGCCTTGAGTTTGAACCTAAGACCTCTGACAAGCCAGTCAACGGTCATACCACTAGGTTATCATGACTCATAATGCCTCATAAACAAACATGTTTTGGTACAGTATATCTGTTACTGTCGCTCAACTGTCAAATAACAAGAGCAAGAAAAAGACGGAAACATCTCTTAGCCGTAGCTCATGCTGAGTAATGTTTATTTATCTTTAATTGTACCGACGAGAGTAATGACTAAAACAATCTCTAGAACAGACTCTAGACACACAGATCTCTAGACACATTTTCAAATAATTTTACTTTCTCTCGTTTTTGAGAGATCTATATTTTCTTACAAACTATACAGCGGGTCTTATAATTAACTAAAGTATGTAGTCCCTCATCAGCTTAATATAGAAGTTTTATGCTTTAAAGTTAGACCGTCGGAAATACAAAAGATTGAGTCCGTTAGCACGTAAACGGGACATGAATTTACGATCGAGGGACCTTAGATCCAAACTTTGACTTACTGATGAATTCAGCCCTTGAAATTTACGAGAGAGACATGGCTTGTACGTGAACAGTTTACATATGAAATATTTTTCACTTTCTACACATTGTAATTTTCTTTTAGATTATAATATAACATAGACTCACGCCTGTTTTCCCCAGAGGGGGTAGGCAGAGGTGTATGCTATATTTTATTTAAGTCCCATGTAATAGGGGGCGAACCTATTGCCATTAACCGGGCACAATTCCAGGCTCCGTGCTGCTACTGAGAATTTCCTAATGACAAAAAAAGCCAATAATACTTTGCCAGACCCGAGGATGTACCCAGGACCTCATGCTCATCAGTCGCGATTGCTACCACTAGTCCAACGAGGCACTAGATGACTAGACCAATATAAGCGTAAGTCTATGTTATGTTTTTAAATATAAAATTAATACTTAAAAAAATATTTTTAAAAATCTGGGTCTATTGTAATAGACCCAAATGAAGTGCAGCATGTGAAGACACGACAACGTGTCTCCGTAGCGTCTTGCTCCAACTAGTTCGACTTTTACGCGACAATTACTTGGAACAAGTTTCTTGTACCGTAAAATAAGACCTCCATACATCTCACGTAGTGATGAGTTGTTACGACACGCTTATTAATATACGATGTCAATCTTACTAATAATATAAATGAGAAATTAAGTTTGTTTATTACCTTTTTACGCCTAAACATTGAAATTTCGAAATTACTACCCGCTTTGCAAGTATGTGGGTGTGGGTCTGAACCTGGCATTTATCAATGTGTTTTCCGTACATACTTTCTTAATTAATATAATACATATATTATACACATCGTGAGGAAACTAAAATCGTCAACACGCAACGAGCTAGTGTGATAATTAATGCTTGCCTCGAATCGATTCTCTGCATGAGAAGAGACCTCTGCCCTCTAGTCAGAGACTCACAGAAGCCTCTGACATAGCTTTACACACCATCGAGAATATAATTCAAGTGGTTGCTGGTACTAGTTTCATATCGAGGTTTTCCTTCACCGTTTTTAACTAGAGTTGAGAGGAGAGGTGCGTGTCTGGGTTCAAACCTGGTACACTTTTGACTTGGTACTGTTAAACACAACAGCAGACAGGAACATTAATTCAGCTTTAACTTTAACTCCAGTTTTTAACTGGTATCGTTCCAGCTGGTATAAGCGACGCGATAATATCCAGCGTAGTCAGCTCTCAGCTCACAGCGAGCGTCTAGATGTTCTAACTTAGTTTGTACCACGACCCCGGAGCAGCTGAAATCGGTTTACGAGATGTGTACAGGCTAAAATAAAGGAGGGAGCGGGAATTCAAGATTTAAGGGTAGATTTAAGTAGTAGTATGAATTGGTATATTTGGGAGAAGCCTATGTTCAGCGGTGCGCTAATACAGGCTGATGATGATGATGAAAAAATTAATTTAAAAAATAACGAACCGCTAATACTTCGATATATTTATGTCCAATGAATTTTAGTCAGAGTGACTATAATCTCAGTAGAAATAAGTAAACTAAGCCGTAAGTAATAATTAAGTTAAAAAAAAGTAATAATTATAGTGCACTAGTGTGTGTGGAAATACAGGTCACTCTCTATTCCCTTACTCTCATAATCCGATGGCCATAGAGGTCATAGAGGTCAGGCAAGACCATCGGCTTTATGTGCTTTTCGAGGTACCTACGTAGCTTCTTCTTCTATATAGGTATGTACTTAAATATACAGGCAAAGACAAAATAATCTAATAGTTAAGGACCATTTCCTCTTCTGTTTGTGAATTGATTTTATTTTTATAATTTGTTAAATTGAAACATAATTCGTTTTTTAACCCCCGGGAAAAATAGACCCCGACGCAAAAGAGGGGTGTTACTCGTATAAGTTTTACGTGGCTATTTCTGTGTATCAGTATGTCTATGAGTTTGTCTGTGGCATCGTAGCTCCTGACTGATTTAGTTTTTTTTATAATTTTCGATTCGAGAGTGTTCTTATCGAACAAAAAATGAGGTACATACCTATTTGTTTCGAGGATTTTTAAATTTATAGTTATTCTCGAACTTTGATCATTGCACTGGACCACTTGTCATTAAAAGAAAAGATTAAAAGAACAAAAAAATCAAGATTGAAAATGTTGAAAATCCAAAAAACCTTATTAGCTCTAGCTAATAAGGTTTTTTGGAAAAGTTTGTGCCAGTATTACCTGCCGCCGATTGTCAACTTGGTCCGTATTGTGTAAGTTACCTACGGGTTGAAGCACCTATCCTAATTAAAAATGTCTGCTAGGGTTGTCGACACCGCACAAAAGCAGTTATCACGTATCCAATTAATATAACCGATTGATGAAACCAAAATAATTGGAAAGGAGTTCATTTCGAGAGATTCTCTCCTAGTTTGAACTCTAACAGAAGGCCTAGTATGAGTTTGCGTCGTTTATAAGTTATGTTATTTACATGATATCAGAACAGAGGTTCCATAAAATGTTTGATGCTTAGACACAATCTTACTTTTCTACGTATATTAGTAACTGAACTTAATTGTCAGAATTATCTTAAACACATAGGTACCTGTAATAATAAGATACCTGTCTCTGTAATAAACTCTGTAATAAAACAAACAAAATAAGACTACACTGTTAAAAACATAAACAATTTAAAAAGCTAAGAGCTGCCCTCAGTCGTTTATCTTGCCTTTCCTTTTGTACTTGCTATCTGTCAGATATACTCGTAAAAATCTTTCATATGATAAGTATAAAGAAAATATAAATTATTCAAGTGAAGTAAACGCCTTTTTTTACACTGGCACTGGCACACAACTGGCAGAACCTTATTCCCTAATTTCCTACATGATTTTAACGAAACTGTACAGTAATATAGCTTATATATCAAAATAACACAAAGGCTACAATTTACTAACATAACACGCGCAATTTAATAACATAATACATAAGCCCTACCAAAATAACTCGCTTCAGCTTATAACTTAAAACGACAGTATGTGTCAGGCGTACGACTTTGCACTCAACTTTGCTTATTAGATTGTTTTGTTTCCTGCCTGTTAATTAAAACACACACCTAGTTTCGGTAATGTCGTATTAATTTCATGAGTTTATTGTTAGCTGCATTGTGAACCGATCGAGTTACTAAGTTTTTCTATAAGACGGTGTTAGGGGAATGAAGATAGGTTATATAAGGCTGGTTTTTAGTTTTTTGTGTTGTGATATTAGTAGGATACGGAGGTCAAGGTCAAGATCATGGTAACGCATTGATTGTGGACCCGCTTCGCAAGCGCGTGGGTGTGGGTTCGAACCTGGCATGTACTAATATGCCTTTTTCAACGTCATAATTATGTATTTTCTGAAATCTAAGACACTACTGACTAACGGTGAAAGAAAACATCGTGAGGGTATGTAAAGCCATGTCAGAGGCCTACGGATGGCTTAATCTCTGACATGGCTTTTTCCCTAACCGTTTTTGCGAGTGATCATCTATTTATAATTCGCACCTAAGCCCTCCTACATATACACTTTTAACTCTGCTGGTCAACTTTATTGCGAGTCTTGCGACCGCATATTTAAATCTAAGTTTGGTCTAGCGAGCCACATTAGGGCTCATGCTAGGAAAGAATAGCAGTTTGGTCGCCGTCATCAAAATCAATGAGGAGGACTATATATAATTCGCACATGAATTCGAAAAGTCAGAGGTGCGTGCCTGGATTTCGAAGCTACGACCTTAAACTTTGGCAGTCCAACGATCATACCACTAGGCTATCACGGCCCTGCTGTTTTATAGAATGTAAAAATAGACTCTCAGAATTTGAAGAATTAAATGTAGATGCATGCCGCAATATCTATAGGTATCTTGCTTTTAATCCTTTCAAAAAAACATCGTAATTTGGACCTTATCAACGAGTCCGAAGTCTCAATTCCCTCTATCCTCCTCGCTCTAAGCTGTTGAAGCGACTAATCGCAAGCTTATAGCTGTTAGTAGCGACAATTAAATGTACTTACCGTGTGTTAAGCACTTACTTTGCGGTAGTAACACGGCTACACATCAAGCTATAAGTTACCAGTATAAGCTGACATCTTGTTGTACGAAGAGCTTATACAATGCGGGGTCAGTTCATACTGGTTTTATATAGCTAGCTGTCTAGCCGTATGTACTTACTCTGTAGTTCTGTAGACACACTTGTGTAGAATGTGGAGCGAGATATGCAACGTCATTAATATGACTTTAGTTTTAAAATATTATACATTATTATATCAAATTAAATTATTTTTAAAACCAAAATTGTGTCGTGTGATTCCAGCCTAAGAATAGAACCTCCGAGCGGGCGTCGTAAGAAGCGACAAAGGGAAAGATCCGGAGGATGAGCAGCATCATCCTTCTGTGTGTGCTACTGCGATCGCCAACCCGCTTGTCCAGCATGGCGATTATGGGCAAATTACCTCCAATGAGCGCACAATGAGACCTATTTTCAGCAGTGTACTAATATACAGGCTGATAATGATGATGATGATGAAAACCAAAATTAAATTTTATACTTTTATAGAACTGTATATTTATAACAATATATCGAATAAATATAAATTTTAAAATTGAAATACCCTCGACACAAATACTCTACTTACTTTTTTTCTTTAGCTAAGAACACTCGATTAAAGCACATTTCAAATAATAAAAAAAAACAAATCAAAATCGGTCCATTCGTTTAGAAGCTACGCTGCCACAGACAGACACATAAACAACGTTTCAGAAAGTGTTAAAACAGACACGTAGTTATATCTATGACCTATAGCCATACTCTATTAAAACGGAATCAGCAATTGCTGCTATAGCTTGCTAAGCTATTCGATCTCAAAATAAACTTGAAAATCGATACTTTATACAATGCAATGCTCTCTATTGACAGAGACACGCATCAATTTCCTTCTAGACAGAGAAACCTAACCCATCACTACCCACGGGGGTCGTTAAGCGATTAATAGATTTTCGGAATAGGATGCGACTCGGGTTTCAATGAATGGGTAATAGCATCTATTCTGAATCATTAATAGTGTTCTCCGAATGGCTAATTCAGATTAAATGTAGTAATTATATAATATATCTTTGTTATAATATATATCTTTGTTGAACCCTTTGGGGGTTAGACGGTGGTATTTAAATATTTATTGCCCCGATTCTATTAATGTAGATTATGTGAGTGTGATTCCCATGGTTTTTGTTCTTTATATCTTTAGCGAGTAGGTATTTTAGACTGTTACTATTTTTTCTGAACTAACTAAAGTTGTCCTAACTTCAATGGAGTCATCGCAATTTTTTTCTGTGAATAGCTTTTCTACTAAAATTTTTAGAAGTCATTTTTTTAAAGGCAAATTTTTTTTAAATTATTTAATAAGAAACTCGCAAAAACAACTGACTCGGGCGGGACTAGAACCCGCGATCCCTGGCGTGCCGTGCCATCGCTTTACCAATTAAGCTACCGAGTCTCGCCCGTTTCAGTCGAAATTACGAATCTCTTTCGCCTTTAAGGCGTGTGGTGCCATCTACCGGAGTATGCCGCACTGCCGGTCCCATGTTCTAAGCTTTGCAGCTTAGAAAACATAGAAACGTGTCACCAATTTTTTAAATATATTTTATGTATGTTTTTAACATGTTTATGCACATGATTTGCTTATTAAATGATTTTTTTATTATTATTTATGTAATCTATAATAATATATCGATTCCTAACATTCCTGTGAAGTTTCGCCAACTAATTTGATTTAACCCTATATTATATACACAAATACTTAAATTAACAGCACAGAAGAACCAGTAAATTTTATACTAATTTCACCTTTTTTTTGACTCGAAAAATCAAACCGTTCGACGTAGATTCACGCACCCATTTTGATTCCAACGCCACTTTTCAATACCGTGGCAAAGTTACCTTTTCAATCCTCTGTGCAGATGTCACGTGTGACACCAAAATGTAGCCATCTTATACAACAAGTACCCGGCGACTTGGTAGGTACAAGGAAAAGGGACGTTCGTTAAAAAAGATTAGGATTTGGTATTATGGATTTAGTGGCGTGCAACAGAATAGACGTTCACTAAAATATCCCATCGAAATAGATTTAGAAAGTGGCTACCTAGTTGCTGCTAGTTGCGTAATCGTTAGATAATTGTTACCCACGTTTTTTTTTAAATTAACTACTTTTTATGGTGACGAGCGGCCATTCTGACATCAGAAAAGCTGGTCATCTATCCAGTGAGAATAAACTGCTCAAAAGAATACAGTTTTGTTTTAACCAATAGTTGCTACTAGATTGCTACTTAAAAATAGACCTCGATCTTTCCCTAGAATTTGCTTACTAAATTGTCTTAAAGAAATCCTTTATACTATTCAAAAACAGAAAATTCACCATATTTTGCTGGGAAAACAGTACCTTAATCTTTTTAATTCTTACTCTTTTTACTCCAGCCATTAAACTGGCCTAATTTTTAAAAGACTTCAGATTTAGCGCTTCATTGGTAATATAATACTTATATCAATAATAGCTAGTATGGATATTATATTAATTTTGTAACTGTATAACTAGGAAAAAATCCTAGTGTAGGGATGTAGAGACAACGTTATTTTCAATGAATAGAATATTTATAACGTGCAAAATTTGAGCATTGTTTTATAAAAAATAAAACGAAACATTTTTGTTTTTTTTACGAATCGCCAATTAAATTGCCGAGTACTTTATTTTTGGGACGTCCACTGTCCCGTCTGCTCGGGGCATTCCGGTTCATTGGGGAAACGTGACTTCGTGCTCGGGACAGTCCGTTTTGTCCTACAATGAAACGTGAAGCTAAAGAAATATCACTTGATACACGAGTTACTTGTTGTAGATACATTAAGTGGTATAGCCGTTTGGAATACGTAAATCATGACGAGATTTAATGCAGATCTCAAAAAATTATCATTGATTGTGGTGGCTAATTAGCCTATTGGTTACGATGACTTTGCGAGCACGTGGGTGAGGGTTCGAACCTGGCATGTACTAATGTGACTTTTTCAATGTCGTATGTACTTTCTTAGTTAATCTAAGACACCACTGACTAACGGTGAAGGAAAAATCGTAAAGAATCCTGGACTTAACAGTCTGAAATTGCCAACGCTGTAGCTAGCGTGTTGATTAATAATGCTCGATCCTTCCCTATATGAGAAGGTGCGTTTCCCTACAGTGGGACATGATAATACATTTTAAGGCAATTGCAGATAAATACGAGCAATACTTCAAACCCGGGACACTCGTCGAACCGCTTCAATGCTATGTTCTACTCAACTGAGCTATTATGTTCATTGTTTGTATCCTAAGTTCAATTTCTTTAATCCTAACAGAAAATTAATCACTCGTGACGCATGAAACCTAATCTAATATTCTACCGCGTTTTTGTAAACTAAAGCTGACATTGAAAGTATGTAACAATTTTTTTATCTGTCCTACTGGTTACATCGACCAATCATAACGAAAATGAGCAAACAACGCAGGTAATATAATGCACAAGTGTATGCGCAAACACTTGTGCACTCTCTAATCCCTCATTCTCATAGTCCGATGGAAGGGCAATCCGACACGCCCGAAGAAAGTTCAGGAGCAGGACCAACGACCTTACTTGCTTTCCGACGCGCGGAGCAAGATAATAATTTTTAAAAAGCACATAACTTACGAAAAGGATGTCTTTGGGTTCGAACAGAGACCTCTGACTTGTCAATCAATGGTCATACCACTAGGCTATCAAGACTCAACTACCTAATACCAAAAAAAAAAACAATTTAACGCAAATATTTTCGTTTCGAACTCCAACAAAATAAACCGAATAAAAAGTAACTTAAACTTAATTATCACTTTATTAATATTCATTAAACACTTCATATTCGAAGCTTATATTCATTACATTTAATCTGACTCAAAGTAGCTTTTCAGTTGATTTTTAATGGGAAAAGTTTTCCCGTTAGCATCGCCAGCACGTCGGAAAATACGCAACTTCATAATAAAAAAAATATGTTTGCATAATTCTACGTTCAGTTTAATAGTTTCTTATGATAAAGAAGCATTATAAGAAAAAGAGGCGGCAAGTTTTAAAAGAATCACTTGTATGCGAAACGCTCTCATACGATAGTAAGAGATAGAAAAAGATTATAAAAGATAGGCTAGGCTCGTACAGTCTATGATTTTATTTGAGTAAAAAGTGCCTAACGTCTCTATGCATTCTTAATGCCAAGCGCCTGTAGTCTCCCCATATCTTTCGAAGACAGCGCCTGCTTTCTATACACGTCGTTTGTAGATTGTTTCTCCATTCACCTTGTATCATAAAAAATAAACACCTGACCTCTCCACACAATATGTGAAGTATAAACCTGCTTTCTTTACACAAAATATGTAGACACCGCCTGCATTCTCCTTTTAGCTTCTCAAAACAGCGACAGTATTCTTTAATAGTCTTACGTAGACAGCGCCTGATATCTCCATACATTTTGAATTTACAGGCGCCTGCATTTTCCTTAGGACGCGATATCACATGGTGTTCCGCTCAACTGTACGGAACTCTGAACAAGCATCTGTGTGTCCAGGTGCGATGCGCATGGTCTTGCTGGTATGATCGATTTAACTAATAAAATATAACATACCGAAACTTTGTAGGTATTTATCGTTATGTGACCCAAAGTGTAATGGTAGAATTATTCTAATGTACATTTATCGATATGCTACACAGATCCGAAGACATTAAAATTTATACTAATTTGGTAATCATCAGAACAAAGATACTCTTCGATGTTGAAGGGTTTTTGGCTTCACCATAAACAAAATCCTGTTTTCCGGTTCAATATTGGTCCTAAAACCATTGTTCTTCACCAACGGTTCCTAAACATTTCAGGGTATGGATTAGATAGAACACTCAATAATTCCCTTTTATTTGAACATCAAAACCAATAATATTAAAATAGATGGAAAAAGCAAAAAAAAACTATGGTTCATATATTTGACATTTCAAATCAGTGAGAGCACTGTCAATTTGTTGACAAGTTATTTTTTTTTTTCTTTAATTTAATGTGCGTATAAATTTTTCAGTAGCTTCTAAAAAAATTTATTTACATTAAGATACAATAATATGTACAAATATTAATAAACTATTAATATATTATATATATTTTATTAATACATTTTTTTTCTTGTTTATGGCATCCCAGCAGATGACAAGTTATTTTACTGGCCGTTCACAGTTGTCATAAACAAAATGATTCATCTAAGGTTCACAAGTAAAGAGAATAAAATTGTATACAATTTTCTTTGTTTAATATATCATCCACAGACTTACTAGGGATGACTACTATATCATCACATGTCGTGGTGGCGCTTTGGTTACGGACCCGCTTTGCAAGCGCGGGGATGTGGGTTCGAACCAGGCATGTACCAATGTTACTTTTTCAATGTCATACGTACTTTCTTAGTTAATCTAAGACACCACTGACTGACAACAGAAAAATTTTTCCTCTAAGCCACTGACTAACGGTGAAGAAAAACATCGTAAAATCGCCAACACGCAGTGAGCTAGCGTGGTGATTAATGCTCAATCCTTCTTTGTATGAGAAGAGGCCTTTGCCCTGCATTGGGACAGTTACAGGCTAATTTATAATGATTTATAATATACTAGCTTTTGCCCGCAGCTTCGCCCGCGTGGATGTCGAACCAGGATAAAATTTATATTTTTTATTAATCCAGGATAATATGGTTTTTATGTTTACCGAGTTTTATTCAAATCAAGAGTTTTATTCAATAGGTAACAAACATCTTCACAAACTTTTATTAGTGCAGATTAGTAATGATATGATATGACAGTTCAAGTCCCGCCCAAGTCAGTTGTTTTAGCGAGTTTCTTATATATACTTTCATTTAATAAACAAAACATGTGCATAAACATTTAAATGATCCAAAATATATATTATTGAAAATATTATATATTGCCATTACATTAACTCGTTATTCCCTATATTTACAATAAATCAAATAAATTATAATTATTTAATAAGAAAATTTGAAAAAACAATTGATACGGATGGGATTGTTTTTTCAAATTTTCTTATTAAATAATTATATTTAATAAGCTATCATGTGCTATAACATGTAAAAAATTCACAAAAAATATCAAATAAATTAATTTTTCCTTTCATTATTTAGCTTTCATTTAAGAATTTACTTACATTATGTAGAAACATTTCTCTGTCAGCTAGATATACAGAACTTTCCTACAATTTGTTATGGTAAATTTGAATATTATGAGGTATTTTTCTAAATATATCGTTATGCACATTTGAGAGCAATTATTCCAACAAAGATTAGTTTAACATTTTTGTCTTACTAATTTATAGGGCAAAAGAAAAAGTTAAGAGTGCGCTTCGCATATTTTATTGCATAATGTCTGACCAAATAAAGCGAAAAACCTATGTAAAAGAACAAAAGTTTCGCATCAATATCAAACCCGAACCAGGATATTTAGAAAAACATACAGATTACTTTATTTGTAGTTTTGCTTTCGGTAGTTAAAATGTACAGAGAGTTAGGACTGGGTCAGGGTGACCCGAGAGCAAACGACATACAGTTTATGTGAGGAGAAGCTGGTTCTGAGATCGACACCCGCAGACTTCTGTGTCTACCTCTGCGACTTATTGATTATCATAACGAAACAAACGCCTACAGGAAACTACAGTCGCTTAAATTGAAAGGGATAATTGGACCTAGTTCTGCAGAAAGCAGCCATATAAGGAAAAGTACAAAAAGAGTTATGAGCGTTTTTCTATCAAATGTTGCCCTTCAGTTATTTATTACTTTTCTGTATATTTGATATTTGAGAATTATTAGGGAAAGTATAGCAGTTTTTTATATCCTATCCAGTATTTCGTATCATTTAGCATAATACCAGTATTAGCGTTTTTGACGTGGCTGTTTTATGCAAAATAGCTAATATCATCGATATTCGGATAAAGAATAAACCAGCCACATAAGTTGGCTGTGTTCTACATTAATTCAAAATGGATTAACAGTATATAAAAGACAGACAAGACAATAAAACAAAATGTTATATTACTGTTTTACTTCTTAATAGTAATTAATTACTTTTACGATTTAATAGTAAATAATATTTGTACTATGTAAGAAAACTAAAAAATCACGAAAAGTTACGACAGAGTCAACGAAGTAAAAATCGTCACTTTGCATTAGGCTAATGATTAAAGGGTTTTTCTTTTTGCATACAGCCATAATTTGAATGTAGTCGTCAGGCGTATAAATCCTCTGATTGTACTTTAAGGCTCTCTCAATGTCACCGAAGTCCTTATCGAAAAATTAGAATCCTGAGCGTTAGCGAGGGAATAAAAAGATCACGACGTGAAAAATCTTTGCACTCGAGTGCAACACGTAACTTTTCATCCCACCTCAGCGAGGAAATTACTAAATGCAAAAATAAACATTAACAATCCCAAAATACTTTTATTTTTGTTTTGGTACCTATTAACTAATTGGTTTTAGCATTGAATAGGACGTACTCCATAGAGTGCTTGATTTCTTGATCAGGGATGAGTCAATAAAATATGCCAGCAAAACGTTTTCTGAGAAAATTTTGGTTCCTTTAGCTATTCGCCACGTGTTAAACATATCGTACCTACTGTTTTTAAATTTGGTTGTCTTTTGCGCATAATTAACAGTTTCAGTCGTCGCTAGAATATCTCATTTTAAGGTTTTTGTAAAGTTTTAACAATACGACGTGAAAAGAAAATAGCGCGTGAAAGCAAATTAAAAAAAAGTAAGTGCATCAAGAAGATTCTGAGTCAGAGTTTTTAACAAATTAAAAAAGGTTGTATGATAAATTCGGCACCATAGAGGTAGACGGAAATAGGTTTAATGATGTTTTAATTCAAAAACTTAGTGCACACGATGTTTTAAATTCAAATTTACTTTACCCTCTAGCGGATAAAAACGGCTTTTGCACTCAGATACCGAAGAGCAAAAATGGGGTAATGGGAGTGTCTTCTGCATGTCAAACGTAAGACATTCAACGTTATCTTCATTTTTAGCTAAATTAATATCTATTTTTAATCGATGCGAATGCGATCTTGCTCTATTAGTCCTCAGTCCTCTCCCTTTTTATCAGCATTTAGTAATTAAATTCGGAATTTATCACATAGATTGCATGTATCTTTGCTAAATAAATAAAATAATAATTAGTAAATAATAATAATAGTAATATAGTCTCGCGGATCCAAAATCACAGGAATCTAAAGAGTAGAAGTAGGTGAGATGTAATTTTATTAAAGAAAGTTTACTTCTTATATACTTTATATGTATAAACACACACAAAAATACACACTTTATATGTATAAACGTCATAAGCTAATATTAATAAACAAGTTTGAAAATAGTCCTTATTTGCATAAACGTGTCATAATGATGACGTTAGAAAAAGCCAAGTATGGACTCGTAACACATATACAATACACAGAAAACAGCCAACGTATAACTGGCTGCTTTTGACGAAACTCCATCCCTGATACCTCCCAACATTTTGAAATTTGTACGAAACAGCCATAAAGCAGGCTGACTTATGCAATATAGATTAGGCAGTTTGCGTCAAAATTGGTTGCATTTTACACCATGATGACTGTATTTTACAATTTTTTTTTGCTGAATGGCTGCATTTAACGTCTTATATCTCAGCCTTAAGAAGAGATATCGAGCTGGCTGTCTTTGCAAAAAATCCGGCATGTTTAATTTAGTATGGCTGTGTTAATAACTCTATTTTGGAAAAAGTGCCACTTGGCTGCTTTCTGCAGAACTAGGTCCAATTGTGGAGAATTATTGGTAAGTACGTAATAAACACTGTCTCGCCAATACCGAAACCCGTTAGAATTTCCGCCTTGATGATGTTTCTCGGCAGTAAAATTACATTAAGCCGGGTCTCTTCACACAATTTCGAAGGCGTTAAGTTCTGAATAAGCAAAATCGGGACAACCACCTTCAACTTGATGACGTCCATCGGAAGTCCACTTGCAGTGAGGGAATTGAGAAATTTTACAGGATAATGAATGGCGTCATCTTGATTGACAACAGTGTTTATAAATGTGTAAAACACTTGCACACACAAAGGGAATGCCTTTTATTTATAAAAGAATGCATTCGTTGATTGCAGCAGCTTGATTATTTTTGGGCATTTTGAGTTGGAAAATTCTTGAGCATGTGGATTCCTACTCAGCCGCCCATAATTATTGTCAAGCTCAACTTATGAATACAGGATCATAAAAATAATCGTTTCAACGAACCATTCACCTCATCAGCCCCAGTTCCTCGCGTCACCACAGGCAGCGTTTAGCGGAAATTGCCGCTGAACATAACTGTGACACCAACCATTATGTGTTGGTTCCAACGGATGTCTTGTAGAGTTCTGTGTACCGCATCAACTGCTTTTCTGTTTGCCATTATACATTCATCCCATCATACGATCAAAGAACAATTCTTGAGCAAGTGCCTGCCTTGTCACTATTCCGTGACACATCACAAACAGGTGTTTCGTTGCTCTGTAAATTGATGGGAATCCTAAACATGGTGTGCGCTGTTTTGTCACCAAAAAACAACGTGGCAGTAATCCCGAAGACGCTACTGCAATTGTAATTTTGCCTTGCCTCCCTGCAAGGATGCCAGTGGTTATAAATATTTTTCCTGTTCCATCAGGAGTATCCAAGAAAATCATTTTTCCTCAGATCTAAATCCTAACGCCATCTAGTTTAAAAAGGAAACATTATGTTTTAAATAATAATAATAAATTTTAATGCTTCAAATTAAAGCGGTATTTTTTTATAAGCTGAAATTTTTAATTTATAATTCCACACGATGCGCGTTGTTTTCTTCGGGTTTCAAATTGAAATATATTTAAAAAAGAATTCCGCTGATCTAAATAAACTCTAACGCCATCTAGAACACTATGTTTTAAATAATATAATTATAAATGTTTCAAATTAAAGTGGTAACGTTTTTATAAGTTGAAAAAATATTAAAAAGCATGTTTCCTTCGGGTTTCAGCCGCACAAAAATACATAATTTCAATGCCAAAAAAAATACCAAAGAATCCACAAAAAGTTTGCGGGACTGAGGATCGAACTCAAAGCGTTACACTTCCTAGGCGTTCGCCCGACCGGAAGGCTATGAAGTCTGTTGACATGTAGTCAAAATAATCGTTCCTAAAAGATATTATTATGTTATGTTATGTAATGTTTAGCTCCTTGTGGATATAGCGTGATAATATTTTGTAAATTGCAATTTAATAACATTTTTCTCAACAACAACAACAATTCTGCAGCAAATTCTAGAAATACGCTGCTTACTACAATACTGCTCATCCCACATAATTATAAACGTGATAATTTATACCCTATAAGTTGACCAAGAATATAAAAAGTATATTTGCCGAATGTCAACTAAATCTGCCCAGTAGTTTTCGCGCCAATCAATTACATACAAACAGACAGACAAAGTTTTTTTTTTCTTCATATTTGGCTTCAGTATCGATCCCCGAACACGTAGCATTTACTTTTTTTCATAAATTTTCAATGTACAGTTTTTACTTCGTTACGATTTTATTATATGTATAGATCATTAAAGTATATCGGTCTACTTAAGAAGAAGAATTATGAGTAGTCGACTAGATTATCCATCTACGCAGTAAACGTATGGGATCTTGGATAAGCTATACTAAATCTATGGTTCAAAATATGGTTCAGATAAGGCCGTTACCAAACCAACATTTCGTCACAAGTTTAATAAAAAACAAAACAGGTTGTTCAGTAAAAAGTTTTACAATAACAAAAACCTGTTTCTTTCTTTAATTAAGAGTTCTTTTCATGCTTTGTAACAGAATATTCCTATTTTTCCTGCTAATTATGTTTCTGTTGGTATTTGAAATATAAACAAAAGAAATATAATTCAATGACTGGCCCTGTTTATGTTCATTTCGCTTACCTAAACTAAATCAAATGGGAGAAAAAAAAAACGACTCGGACACAAACGTTTTTAAACTGATATTGCCGCCATTTTGAAATCATGGCTCTAATGGAGTTTGTTTAAACTTTTAAAGATTACGTTATGAACGGTTATCTTACGTTTATAAGTAACGTTGACTCATTGCAAAATTTTAAAATCTTATTTAGATAAATTATAAAAATAATATGTTCTAACATACGGAGCCGAGACGTGGACGTCCACGGTAAAGCTGGTCCACTAGTTCAAAGTCGCTCAGCGTGCCACAGGAAGGGCTATGCTCGGAGTTTCTCTGAAGGATCAAATCCGGAACGAAGTAATTCGACAGAGAACTAAAGTGATCGACATAGCTCACCAGATTAGCAAGCTGAAGTAGCAGTGGACCAGCCATATAAGCCACAGAACAGATTACCGGTGGAGTAAGCTAGTTCTTGAGTGGAGGCCATGGATCGGCAAACGTGGTGTAGGACGCTCTCAGGCTAGGTGGAGTGACGATCTTTGCAAGGTGGCTGGCACGAATTGGATGAAATTAGCCAAAACCGAGCTCAATGGCGTGCAATGGGAGAGACCTATGTCCAGTAGTGGACTGCTAAAGGTTGATGATGATAAGAAAAATAAAAATAATAATTATCACATAATATTGATTTCTAATACATGTCATAGCCATGTTATGTTTTAAAAAGAATTTTAGGAAATTGAAAATGTGATAGGATATGTGCGGGGATTAAAGGTACGACACTTGCCAGAGACATCTCCTCAAACCGGTGTAGACATGGGATTTAAGGCGCAGATACTCGCTAATCTGCTATTTTGCTCGCGCATTGAAGATATAAAATGAATGAATATAGTTATGAAAAATCAAACCAATCCAATAAAAGGAAACAACACTATACATTTTCAGCAAAAATTCAGCTTGATCGAAACATGTTTCCATACATAGGACATTAATTGCTGATGCTCGTAGCTTTGCTTTCATAGTAAACAGTAGGTATCGGTCATATTTGATGGCACGGCACGCCAGGGAACGCGGGTTCAAGTCCCGCCCAAGTCAGTTGTTTTTGCGAGTTTCTTATTAAATAATTTCATATTTTTATCATTTTACAAACAAAACAAAACAGATTGATTTATGTTACAGCGCACGAATATTTGTCAAACGCAGGCCTAATTAGAGAATATATAGCGGTCGCGCGTAATCCACGACCTTCCGCGGCGCAGATTCATTCAGTGAGGTTGGATTCGTGAATATTTTACAAAACCCAAGCCTCGGCAGAATTGAATGGCTCCTTCGGCAGGCGACTGAATAAAAAATACATGCGCATTGTCTTTGGTTGTACGTGTTTGCAACGTGTTTGAAAATACATTTGTCACGTAAGCGTTATTTTTTTTTTGGGTTCCATATTTGATTTGGACGAATATGTTTGTTTTATTGTTACACTTTTTTATTCGCAGCAGCAGGGTCCATGGATTTGTACACAAATCAAAATATCATGTCGCGCAGTAAACACATAAAACATGCAGTGGCTATACCCTTTCAACAAGTTTCCATACATAAAAAATGCTGTTGTTTTCATGAAAACTTGTATCCATCGAACTGATATTTTTAATGAATCTTTGTAAGGGTATTCTCCTTAACTTGGTTTATAAGATTTGTCATAAGTATATTCAGTGATTTTATATCTTCAATGTGCGAGCGAGATAGCGTTTAGCTAGTGTTCGCGTACCAAGTTTTCGTTGGTATCAAGTAAATGGATATTGTAATATATATATATATAAAATATAATATATATAAATAAAAATATAATTATTTATTCCTATGTATAAAAAGTAAGTCTAAATTAGTTAAGAGCAAGCACTAGGTACTATGATAAGTAATATAGTTAGTTAACCAGTTCAAAAAGATAATTATGCAATATATACCTACTGATCTGCATTGCTGTCAGCCGGCAAAGTGACCAAATACTAGTAGCAATATTATTTTATTATATCGCTAGGGCTATTGTTTTCTAAATCAGATAGGACACCTACCCTACACATTGTCACAATATATTGAATTAATGTTCACCCGAGTGTAAATGTAACTACGAGTAGGTTTATTCTATGTACAAAATAATATGATAATGTCGCATGACCGAGATCAATTGTGATAGCCTAATGGTTTGACCGTTTGACTGGCAAGTCAGAGGTCTCGGGTTCGAACCCAAGGCACGCACCTCCGATTTTTCATAAGTTATGTGCGAATTAATTATCACTCTCCGTGCCTCGGATAGTACGGTAAGCTGTTGATCCCGGCTGTCAATTGTAGATCTTTGACAGTCGTTACGAGTAGTCAGAAGCCCGAAAGTCTCACAATCAGTCTTACCAAGAGGTATCGTGTAACCCAGTATCTGGGTTGTAGAGGTCTGATAGGCAGTCGCTCCATGTAAAACACTGGTATTCAGCTGCATCCGGTAAGACTGAAAGCCGACCCCAACATAGTTGGGAAAAGGCTAGGCAGATGATGATGAATGTCGCATGACCGAATTTCGGTTATCACGGCCAATCTCATCAGAGATTAGTCAACGCAGTAACTTAAAATGCACAAGTGTGAGCGCAAACACAGGTGCACTTCAATTCCCTCATTCTTATTGTCCGATGGGACGGCACTCCGACACGACCGGAGAGAGATCAAGCACAAGAATAACGGCTTTACGTGCTTTCAGAGGCACGGAGTAAGTGATGATTATTTTATAATACACATATAACTTAAAGAAAGTCAGAGGCGCGTCTTGAATTCGAGCCTAAGACCAATGACATGCCAGTCAACCTTCTTTTTGGTGATATCAAACTATATCTTTTTAACAGTTGACAACAATTCTATTGCCCGAGGTTAAGTATTTAATAATATTAATTCTTGATAATTGGATAGTGCCGAATCCGCTTATACACACACGGACACGTTACAAAGGCGAAATTGACAGGATTACGTTAACATCGCAAATTAATATCGGGGTTGGAATGCAATCCGATAGATACCCAACTTGCCCGGAGCTCCTGATCCGATCTGAAATCGGGATCGAAATAGGTCACATTCCGCCCGCTTTAATAACCACAAAAACGCAATGTCATGACATTTTGATGAGCAGATTATCGTGTAGCAAAACGTTTGACTTTTTATGGGCTAGTTTGGTTGGTTATGGCTAATTTAGCAGCACAAATCTATCTGACGCTGACTTTACCAAAGGCAAAGGTCCCAGGTTGAAATCCAGGCATGCTTTACTGACTTCAAAACTATGTGTGGTTTATAATTTGACTATAATTACAGAAAACAGATTTGTCCAAACGCTTAAACGTGAGGAAACCGCCTCAAGTAAGAGATTTTCCAACGATGTGTAAAGCCTTGTGAAAGAAAAGTGTTTCTCAGTCAAAAAAAAACGAAAGGTAAAAACTGTATGACATAAGAGATGATTCTCGATTTAGCCGAAGCGACCCAGGGGGAGTCCCTGTCACTTTGTGAAGGGGAAGTAGGGATCAAGGATGTGTTTGACGTAATGATTAAAAATATCGGTCAGGCCATTGCGTACCGAATATATTTTCCGATGAATAGTGTCAACTCCAAGAAATATTAAGAAATTTCTGGATGATTTAAGAGAAAGGTTTATATGTATAATACATGCATATTAGCGTAACCGTGCGAAGCCGGGGCGGGTCGCTAGTTAAACAATAAATGACAAAGATAAAAGGGTATGAAAATTGTTGCCTAGACAAGAGATAGCACTTAATAAAAATGACGTCATTTCTACGTAATGTCAAACGAACTCCAAGGATCGAAACGATTGTCATTTCGCGGAAAGAGGCTGGTGAGATAGAGGATATTCGAAAGCTTATAACTTCGGCATTAAATTCAACTTTTTTTTTCAGTAAGCCTCCTTAAAGGTGATATCTTTGTATTCATTTTATGCATTAGCTCTCCCCATTGATATACAAAAAACCCTTGTATATCAATGGCTCTCCCCTTATATAATGTGCTTCTAAATTATCTGCCACCGTTGCAATGGGAGAAAGTATTGGGTATATAGATTACAACAGTGAAGAAATTTCGTACCCCGGAACAGTGAAAAAAAAATTGGAACATGGAGCAGAATTAGACCTACGCAATAGAAAAAAAAAATATGACGTTAGATTAAAAAAATTACTTCACTATTTGTAATATAAATAACCAATATTATCTCCCATTGCAGCCATGGCAGATAATTTAGAAGCACCTTATATATTCCCAGTATCAAAATTCTTCTCTGCCTGGGGCAACCATTTTATTGATTTGTACAAATTTAGAACGCAACCCACCCATGGCAGGATCAATACATCCGTACGTAAATACATAGCTATACATATAAATGCTTGTTACCACAATGGCTTCAGAGAATAGTAGGTACATATTACAGTGTATCTTAATTAGTGAGTTAATGAGAATCTTTAACATTTGAACAGCCGTTCTTCAATAGTTTGGTTTTCATCAAATATTTTAATTATAATTTGCATATAGCAGTAATAGCCTAGTGTCACCGTTGGACGGCCAAGTCAAAGGTCTCAGGTTTGAACCCAAGGCGCGCACCTCTGACTTTTCGTAAGTTATGTGCGTATAATAGATTATTTATCACCTGTTCCGTGCCTCGGAAAGCACGTTAAGCCGTTGGCCTCAGTTGTCATGAAGATCTTTGACAGTCAATATAGGGAGTCAGTACCCTCATAAAATCCTGACAACTAATCTAACCTTACAATATCGTATCAACCTCACAATAAAAACAACAATAATATGAATCATATATGATTCACGACAGGGAAAAGATTGATATTTCCATTAGAAAAATCTCAGCGACACTGATTCAATTTTCGATAAACCAAAGAATACTAAAGTATGTTTGAACATCAGAATGCAATTTGGTTGAAAATAGAAATCTGAATGTATTCAATGTGTACTTTAACGTATGGACGTGCAATTGTCGTAAACCACTACAGATACGTGATGGTTTTGCAAACGAGATTTGAAGTAGGTAGGTCGAATTCTACTGGAGGATTTTGACCACTTCTTATTTTAAATGGTTCGAAAATCAGAAAAAGTAATGGTTTTTTTATGAAAGAAAAAGTTTGAGGTTATTATACGTCCACGTTTCGAACACTCTTTCACGCAAAAACTACGGATCAGATTTTGATGAAACTTTACAGTAATATAGTTTATACATCAGAATAACCTATAGGCTACAATTATTTATCAACATACCATGCAGGACAAAATGCGGGCGAAAGCTAGTATATTATATTTGCTTTATGATTTTTGTCCATGATAATATATGTATGTGTATCTTACCCATTGTAAATATGAAATTATAGATAACACCACTATTTTGCTTCCGGTATTTTATTGTTCATCTTACCTCATTTGTGCCAGTTAAAGGGTGTTCAGTCAACCAACTGCCCATCTTTCCTTACTTAAACTTTATATTACATTTTTACATAATGTAACAACCACCAAATTTATAATAATATCCACGTTGCTTCAATATTAGACGACCTATACATGTGGGCCTGTAAACGACCTCTATGAAATGAATGAAATGTCTATAAATTCATTAACGCTTTTCCATTAAGATCCTTTTAATTCAGTACTCGCGCTAGCAACCAATAGTCCAATAAAGCAGACGAAACCACGTTACTACAAACCATAAATTCTTATAGATAAAATGAAACTATATTCTTTGAAAATAGCTTCGAAAAAGATTAGGAAAAGCCATTGACCGTAAACATAATCCGCTCTATAATCCTCTTACGTACCCACGAGAATAGGTGATCTATTTTAAGTTTGGAACCCCGTGATATTTTTAGCGGGAAACCACAAGCGGCCAGTACGCTTTACATAATTTAATCATTCAAGTTTTCTATTTTTTTTTCATTGTTAACACTCGCTTCTTCATCATCTTCACATTGGCAGAATCGTCCGGTTCAAATCACTGAGATGCAGTTGCCATAAATAAAAATTGACTTTCGAAATACGAACGTGGTTTTACAAATACAAATTCTTCTTAGAAATATCATCTCTTGTAATGTTCAAACGCTTATTGTGACATCGACAAAGCACCATTAGTACAGATACCTAGAAGATAGACAACGTTACTGGAGAACGGATTATTAATCGAAGCTACCTCCGTCTATAGAGAGGCTCTTTCCTGTCTTTTATCTACTTGCACTCTCCCCAGCTACTCACTTAAAAGTACTTACAGTAGTAATCCTATTAGATCTTCAATAAAGTAGGTACATTTCTTTCTGCGGTATTGTTAGATTTCATCTGTGATAAAGTTATCAATAAGCAAAGGTTTTGTTCAAATCGATATAATTATTTAATTACCATTTATTTGTTATCAATTGCAACCAATTATTGAGATGTGATTGGCGTAGTAGTTAGGCGATTCGATTTCTGCGCTTAATTTCACCTGTTCGAGTCCCAAAACTACACCCTCGATATAGGTGAAAATTCTAGTGAAACAAAAAAAAATTTAATTATTTTCGGTTTACTGCAAATAAAATATTACTTATTTTAATCATAATCAAATAAAACTGTATTGTTACTTTTCTGTATGTATAACTAGTAAATTAATTTTTACTTTTACTTATTAGTTTTAGTGTATTTATAGAAAGTAGATTAGAGTGGAAATAATTATAATTTATTTGTACCTTATGAATTTCAATGGCCTTTGCCCAGCAGTAAGATAATATGGGCTGACAGTAACAGTAAATATATTTAATGTGTGTCTATAAATAGGTACTTACAAACTATTTCTACACATTTTTGACAATCTATACTGTAAAATTACGTCTTTGCTTAAAATTGTCTCTGACATGCGGGCTGCCTAATAGAGAAAAATACTCTTTCTTGAACGCCCTCATGTCGTATGTGTTCGAAAACCGCTGAAAGGCGGATTAGCTTGAGTACGGAAAAAAAACCGGTATTAAACCTGCTTCAGATGCTTCCAAACTAGTTTGTTTGAAGGTACCAAAAGTGTCGTCGTCTTCTTTTTAACACGCTTAAAGCTTATAGTAGATTTTTTTTCTCCCATTTATTTACATATCTACGCATTTGAGACTCTATCAATCTCATCGTGCTTATAAATATTAGTAGGTACCTAACTTATTCATAAACATAAATTTCGTTCTTACGTGAAGTATAATTAATTTAACTTTGCTTACATAAATAATATCTTTTATTTACGCAGGCAAATTGGTAAATTTACTATATTATATACTTATATGAGTATTGGTATACTTTGTGTTTATGTGAAAATTGCAATGCGCTACCGGGGTGTATGGCGACTGTAACATATTATTAACTTATGATATCACATGAATGCAATAAATAAATATATTATACAAAACCAGTATGAACAGACCTCGCGTTTTTCGGCTTTTCGTACAAGAAGATGTCAACTAATAATGTACCGCTTGATCTATAGCCGTGTGTACCAGTACTAGTATTTCAATGGAGCGTTGCAATCCAGTGACGTTGGATCGTTACTCGACCAATGTAAATACAATTGAATTCAGCATCGTTTAGTGCACTGAAATGTGTCTACTACATTTGGTCAAATAACGATCTGTCGTATTAGTTTGAAACTTTGCAAGTACCTATATGTACGAGTAATTCGCATGACAATAAAATAATTTGGTGTCATCTAGTTGATCTGATTAGCCAGGCTGTGGATAGTGGAACTCTTCTGTGGCTAATACCAAATGCAAACCTCTAAAGATTGATTTCACTTGATGTGCTTTAATGAATCCCATAGACTACACTTGGTGATGATTGATCCAAGAGTAAACCCTTTGAATTAAGAATCATTTGATTTGTTTTTAACTAACAAAATTATTTTTATAAAAGAGGTTTATACTGGAAATACCTACTTAAACACTACTCTTTATCGATTGTCCGTTCGGTTCGACTGTCGCAGAAAGACTGAGGTTTTAGCGCCAGCGTTACGCCTATCAGTTATGTTTAATAGGACGTAGTGGGGTGAATTTGCGCGTAATGCAAGTGTTGCCAGGTGAAAAATACATTAAGTTAAATAATGCATACGAGTATATTTTTAATTCTTAAGGAATTAATACATTTATTTCTTTAGTCTCTTACCGCTGTTTGCTTGTGGAAACTCAGGTCATCAGCCCCGGAAGACCTGTAAACAATCACAATTGTATTCTACATTTCCATTCAAACCGAAGTCCCATCTAGTTTAAATGAAGGAACCGTTCCAATTAGCTACAGCAAATACCTAGAATTGAATACAGATTTACGCTGTTTGCTTGTAACTACATAATAATATATTAATAAACCAATGTAGAAGGTCCACTATTTCTTTTCACCCCTATTAACCTGTAAAATGTGTAGTGATTGTTACCTTGTTGTAACAAACTTACTTTTGCATTTATAATATTAATATTAGGATTACGATTTATGCATATTATACGAACGATTGAAATTTGTAGAAAGAAAAAAAATATAACGCGTGGATTTGAACCCGCAAGTTACTGGGTAAAGACCTCAGTCACTCTGCCACTAAGCTCTTTAACTCGGCTCTTTAACTTAGGATTTATACCGGCAAAACGTAGGTGTACTGCATACACCTCTGACTACCCCCTCTGAAAAATACAGGCGTAACTCTATGTTATGTTTAAGTTATGATAATAAATAAATAAATGTTTTAGAATAATAACTTTCGTGAGTCATAATATGAAATTGATTATTGACGTGGCGGGGCGGCGTCGCGTATACGCTCTTGAAAATTGACTCCGTTAGAGTTCGAAACTAGTCGGGCATTCCCCGAAATCAAAACGTGAGTAAAGCCGTATCAATATTTCATATACATATAAATAAATGTTATTATTATAAAGTATTTATGCATATGCAAACACTAAAGTTCGAAATTTGTAGTAAAAAAAAAACGTTAAAGTTATTAAGAACTACTTAGATTGTATCGTCGTACAAAGTGAACCTTTTGCAATTACCTGTATAGTTAATGTACTGAATAACCGTTGTCTAACGTCGACTGACCTCCAATATAATTGGTTGTTACAACTATCCATTGTTAGGTACGTACTGAAGGGAATTGTAAACAGATGGATTGGAGTAGATTTATTGAAGCAAAAACTATGTTTACTATTTACTACAAAATACTGGATTTAAATTGAATTGAGTAATGTAGTTATAATGTAAATGGTCTAATCAAAAGAAAAAAAGTATTTATACACAATATATACCTACATATTAGATATGAGTTTGACACCTTTATTAAGGACTAGTCGTCAACAGCTCTCGACAGAAAGATGTAAAAAAAAATAGGTAGGTACTAAAATCAATAAAAAATATACTAAATTCAACGCGAGTTATCCGTTAAAAGTTGTTTTATAATGTTAAACGTTCGCGCAAGTTTGAGACTATATTAACGTATTAAAATGTTAAAAATTACATAAAAATTATTCGTTTTGGAGTCAGTGCCAAGCTAAGCCGATCCCAGATTAAACAACCTCACCCTTAGTCTTAGCACCGACTCCAAAACGAACGTTATTGTGTTATTTCTAGCATTTTAGTGTTACTTGAAACTTTCTTACAATTTGATGGCTTCTTGTTTTTTTTTGTATTCTAAGCAGCCATCGCTGTTTTCTCACACGTTTCCTTTGAAAGATAAACAGGAACGTGCAGAGGGAACGTATTTAGATATTTGGACAATTGCGTTATGAGCGGTTGCCCTTAATTAGCGAACGATCCCTTCTAACTGTGGCTACGTGACGGTTCGAGTAAGTATGAATAAAACATTTTATATTACAAATATGGTTGTAATAAAAATTTATTAACATTATTTATATATTTCTGAAGTGATAATAATAATAATGTCCTCTTACTCGCATAGTAAGGAAGTTCCTCTCTCTGAAGCCCTGACCACCGGTAGCTTGGACCCTGTTCCCGATACTGGTGGGCTACTATATTTTATATGTACTTACTGTATTTGAATAAATAGAATAATAATGTCCTCCTAACTGGATTTTGGTCACAGCGGTCAATCTGCACGGAGATTAGCCAACGCAGAAGATATTTAAGTACACACCTGTGCGCGAAAACAAAGGTACACTCCCTATTGCCTCACCTCATCGATGGGACGGCAAATGACGAGACGGCACGGACTCACCACGACAATCACAGCGGTACAACAGAACCACGAACATCTCAATATAATTTGAATTTATGTATTAAAAATATAAACCTAATATTTATTAAGTAGGGTAATACTAAATCTACGAATAAAAAATGAAATACCCACTTGAACGCTGATTAATTAAGAAAATCCTGCTATAGTTAACAAAACAAACTCAAAATAGAGAAAAACTAAAAACATGAGCTTCTCAAGATTTGTTTTTTTTTGTATTTTAAATTTTCCGAACTATTGCAGAGTTATCTGAATTTTTATTTTCCATGTTCACATTGTTTACTAAAAATAACCATAAAAAATAACAATTTAATCTAGCTGCAACTGATACTTTGATATCTGTTCGCAGTACCCATTTAAAAAACTGCAAAATTGAAAAAAGCCAATTCCATTCACGGTACACTCGGAACCGCTGAATTTTTTGCAAAACAAAATTGTATTACTATTAATATGAAGAAGATTGAACAATATTCGGTGAAACAACTTTTGCCACCAAAATATTGAGAACGATCGACGATTGTATACGTACTATTTTCCAGTATAAACTGACCACGCATTGTATAGGCTTTTTGTTCAACAAGAGGTCAACTTATACTGGAAATATATGTGGCCGTTAATATATAATTATAATTATTATTATACATGTATGATTATGAGGAGTACAGAAAGCTAAAATTTGTGTAATACGAGTAATATGTGTTATTTTTTAATTTATATATCATTTATATTTAATGAATTACGATTGACCATTGAAATTTTCAACGATGTGTAAAGCCATATCAGAGGCCTCTGGGCGGTTTAAACTCTGAAACCAGGTTGTTCATCAACGATAAGATAAAGAAAGAGAAGTTTTGAGAGAAGATTGTTGTTTGAAGGCCCGAAGTAGTATTAAACGTATACCTACATAGTTTCAAGTTCCAAGCTCCTGTTTTAGCGGGTTGATCTATTATTCCAAATTTCAATAGAGACTAAGTTTAGCACGTGACCGATGTCCGCTGGGAGACTCGCGTGCCACTCCTCGTTATGTTAGGGTGCTCGTCCATTGTTGGTAATAGCGGTAAAATGAATATTACAACATTAATTGAATTAATACCCGCCTGGATGGTGATCATAAGCGTCGATATAATGAAGTCATGATTTTGTGTCTTTTAATCACCAGTGTTATATTTTGTGAACACATTTCGCCACTTATGTTAAAAGTCCCATGGGTTGTGTTTCTTTTATCGTATACTGGGCATAGTACAAGACTGAGTTGCTACTAAATGTTTAGACGGATGAACCGAATTACAGTGCCCGAGAATAGAACCCTGATGAAAGATGAAACTTAATGTGAAGATGCGCTTGCAATCACTTGTCATTATTGATAAATTCGCGCACTCTTTAAAACATGATCTTGTAGTTATCCGACAGATAGCGCTGATGTTACCTAAGACCGTCTTTTGACACTGTGAGCAGCTACTGGATAGCTTTTCATAAATCGATTATCGACAACACATTATAAACAACATAAAATTATAAGCTAAATAAAAGTATAAGTTAAGTGTAAGTAAAATTGTAAGTAAGTGTAAGTTTGGACTATGTTACTACAACGCTTAAGAGAATATTCGAATATTACGCCCATACTTAGATTGACTGTATGTAATACTGATCATTCTTTGGTTGTAGCTGAAGTTCGTTTTACTCCTAAAAAGATTCACCACGCTCGACTTGTTGGGAGAAGGATATTAAATCCCCCACTTTCTGAAAAAAGTCCGTCCGTAGAAGCTTACGAGCAGTTGGTTCGAACTGAAACTGCTACCTGGGATCCAGATGCACCAGCTAGCGCTGAATGGGTGAAAGTAAAACGACTACTCACAGAAACAGCTGCTAAAGCATTTGGGCTTAGATCAACTGCACATAAAGATTGGTTTCAGGCAAATATTGAACACCTCCAGCCGTTACTTGATGCTAAACGGCAATCCGCTTTAAAGTACCGTCTTAAGCCTACCAGCAGCTCACACAACGACCTTTCAAAAGCAAAAGCAGCGCTTCAACGCAATTCTCGATATTTTGCAAACTTGTACTGGACTGAAATGTGCAAAAGCATTCAATCTTGTGCAGCTGTGGGAAATTCTGGTGGAATGTACGCATGTATAAAAAAAGCACTTGGGCCTATACCGAAAAAAACAGCTCCTCTTAAGGAACTGGACGGGAATGTCATTACCGACAACAATCGTCAACTTGAGCGTTGGGTGGAACATTATCGCAAACTTTACTCCGAGCCAGTTAATATATCACCTGAGGCTGAGGATCTAATACCCAGATTGCCATTGTGGGATGAGCTTGACGAGGTGCCCACTATCGCAGAATTTCATTCCGCTTTGAGTCAGCTTAAATGCGGTAAAAGTCCAGGTGCTGATGGCACATTAGCTGAAATCATAAAGATCCGATGTGTTGCTCCTGTACTGTACAACCTTTTTGCGAAATGTTGGGCGGAGGCCCTTGTTCCTCAGGAGATGCGTGATGCCAATATTACAACTTTGTACAAAGGAAAGGGTGACCGTGGTGATTGTAATAATTATCGCGGTATTTCCCTTCTTAGCATCGCTGGTAAGCTATTCGGAAGAATAATTCTTGCAAAGCTACAAAAACTGGCTGATCGCGTTTATCCGGAGGCTCAATGCGGTTTTCGTGCTCAACGTTCTACGACTGATATGATTTTTACTCTTCGACAGTTGCAGGAAAAGTGTAGAGAGCAGAAGACCCCCCTGTATGTGGCGTTTGTCGACCTAAATAAAGCGTTCGACACAGTTAGCAGGGAGGGTTTATACACCGTGCTAAATAGAATAGGATGTCCACCTACTCTACTATCCTTGATTAAATCATTTCACCAGGATATGCAGGGCTCAGTAGTTTATAATGGCACCGTATCAGAACCCTTTTCTATGAAGAGGGGAGTGCGGCAGGGCTGCGTTCTGGCACCTACCTTGTTTGGTGTATTCTTTTCAGTACTTCTTCGAGCCGCTTTTGGTGAAACGAAGCAAGGAATACACCTACACACTAGGGCTGACGGTAAACTGTACAATATATCTCTTCTCAAATCCAAGAGGCACCGTGAAGACCAGTTTATTGATAGTCTACTTTTTGCTGACGACGCAGCTTTTGTTGCTAACACTTCTGAAGAGCTCCAAACCATTGTGGATAAGTTTGCAGCGGCATGTGCACTTTTCAACATGTCCATAAATGTGAAAAAGACCGTAATATTAGCGCAAGGGTGTACAGACAAACCAACAATATTGTTGGAGGGTGCGCAATTGGAAACAGTCGAAACCTTTTGCTACTTGGGGTCGACAGTATCGAGCAATCTCGCACTTGATCCTGAGATCAACACTCGCATCGGTAAGGCAGCTACTATGTTCGGGAAGCTTAGTGCAAGAGTGTGGAACAACAAACATCTTACAATCAAGACCAAGATGACCGTGTACCAAACATGCATCTTGAGCATACTTTTGTACGGTGCTGAAACTTGGACGTCGTATGCTAAGCAAGAGCGAAGGTTAAACTGCTTTCATATGCGCTGTCTTCGGAACATTTTGGGCATCACTTGGAGGGATCGAGTTACCAACGAGAAAGTGCTAAGCACTGCACAGCTACCTAGCATCACTGCGCTCTTGAAACAGAGGAGATTGCGCTGGCTAGGGCATGTGAATCGAATGGAGCCATCTCGTTTACCAAGGCAGACCCTCCTTGGAGAAATTGCTTACGCCAAGCGACCAGTTGGCCGTCCTTTGCTGAGATTTAAGGACAGCGTTAAGCGTGATTTATTGAGTTTCGGTATGGGAATATCTAGCTGGGAGCAAACTGCAAACGATCGCGAGAAATGGCGTAAAATTATTGGCGAAGGCTTAACCATCCACGACAACGCCTGGTTTGAACAATTGTCTCAAAAACGAGCCAAGAGACACGACCGCGACAATAACCGACCAACACCTTCACTGTTACAAACACATATTTGTCGTAAATGTGATCGCATATGTGGCTCTCGTATCGGCTTAATAAGCCATGAGCGGAGATGCAACCAATCGGACGCTATATAAATCATCTCTTGTAGATGTATAAAGGCCTTTGATGATGATGATGACTTAGATTGAAGACAATTTCTTGGAAATCAGAATACAATGAACTATTTTGTCTTTCCGAGAATTCTGATATCCATATTGTACGTGGTTTCAGCAAATAATAGAGCTCAAAGCATACCAATATTTATACTAGGGGACAGGTATGCTTTGAGAGCTTTATCTTTTGAACAATGAATAAAATTAGCGTTAGAATGTACTAATAAACGTAGGTTTATTATATAAATATAGGGGAGAAGATAGGAGGCGAGTTGATTGCATAAGTACAAAAAAATGTTCCAATAAAATCTATACTTTTTAAGGAGACTAAGTTTGCAATTAGGTCAACAATACATTTTAATGTTACAATAATTGTACCATCAATAAGTGTGAGTCGTAATAACCTAGATATTGACTGGCAAGTGAGAGTGCCTTGTGTGCATTGCAGTTGACACATACCCTAACGTTTCAATTAATGAAGAGATTTAGACGACCATTTTAGACATAAGCTGTTAAATGAAAATGAATATTTTGGACCTTAAACCACAGCTAATATTTTTATAAATCGCACCTTTTACCACTATAGGGGTAGGGTAGGGTAGGGTAGGGGTAGGGTAGGGGTAGGGTAGGGGTAGGGTAGGGGTAGGGTAGGGGTAGGGTAGGGGTAGGGTAGGGGTAGGGTAGGGGTAGGGTAGGGGTAGGGTAGGGGTAGGGTAGGGGTAGGGTAGGGGTAGGGTAGGGTATGGTAGGGGTAGGGTAGGGTAGGGTAGGGGTAGTGTAGGGTAGGGTAGGGGTAGATTAGCGTAGGTTAGGGATAGGGTAATGGGTAAAGTAGGGTAGGGGTAGAGTAGGTTAGGGGTAGAGTAGGGTAGGGGTAGAGTAGGTTAGGGTCAGAATAGGGTAGTGGGTAGAGTAGGGTAGGGGTAGATTAGGGTAGGTTAGGGGTAGGGTAGGGGTAGAGTAGGTTAGGGGTAGAGTAGGGTAGGGGTAGAATAGGGTAGTGGGTAGAGTAGGGTAGGGGTAGAATAGGCCTTGAAGTAGGATAGTAATCACGCGAACGAAGTCGCGCGGGGCAGCTAGTTGTTGATAAAAATAGTATATACTTTGTTTTATGTAAAAATTGCAACGCCCTAACAGGATGCATGGTGACTGTATGACTGATGTATGACATGTATGCAATAAATGAATAAAATAAAATTATAATATTTTTGCCTCACAAGTGCGATTAGTTAATACTCCATAGAACACACTTATATCCATCTCATTTGCCTAGCCTTTTCCCAACTATGTTGGGGTCGGCTTCCAGTCTTACCGGATGCAGCTGAATACAAGTGTTTTACATGGAGCGACTGCCTATCAGACCTCTATAATCCAGATATTGCGTTACATGATACCCTTACATCCATTGCCAATATTTCAAAGAATTAAGAAGCGTTCTCCTCTCGGTTAGCTTAAAAGCTATTGAGTAGTACACACGGCCACACATCAAGCTATACAAAACCAGTATGAACAGACCTCGCATTGTACAAGATGTCAACTAATACTGGAAATGTATAGCTTGTAGCCGCGTGTACCAGTACTAGTATTTCAATGGAGCGTTGCAATCCAGTGACGTTGGATCGTTACTCGACCAATGTAAATACAATTCAATTCAGCATCGTTAAGTGCACTGAAATGTGTCTACTACATTTGGTCAAATAACGATCTGTCGTATTAGTTTGAAACTTTGCAAGTATATGTACGAGTAATTCGCATGACAATAAATAATTTGGTGTCATCTAGTTGATCTGATTAGCCAGGCTGTGGATAGTGGAACTCTTCTGTGGCTAATACCAAATGCAAACCTCTAAAGATTGATTTCACTTGATGTGCTTTAATGAATCCCATAGACTACACTTGTTGATGATTGATCCAAGAGTAAACCCTTTGAATTAAGACTCATTTGATTTGTTTTTAACTAACAAAATTATTTTTATAAAAGAGGTTTATACTGGAAATACCTACTTAAACACTACTCTTTATCGATTGTCCGTTCGGTTCGACTGTCGCAGAAAGACTGAGGTTTTAGCGCCAGCGTTACGCCTATCTGTCATCAGCCATGTTTAATAGGACGTAGTGGGGTAAATTTGCGCGTAATGCAAGTGTTGCCAGGTGAAAAATACATTAAGTTAAATAATGCATACGAGTATATTTTTAATTCTTAAGGAATCCATAAATTTATTTCTTTAGTCTCTTACCGCTGTTTGCTTGTGGAAACTCAGGTCATCAGCCCCGGAAGACCTGTAAACAATCACAATTGTATTCTACATTTCCATTCAAACCGAGGTCCCATCTAGTTTAAATGAAGGAACCGTTCCAATTAGCTACAGCAAATACCTAGAATTG
Source organism: Protodeltote pygarga (assembly GCA_936450705.2). Taxonomy (NCBI): domain Eukaryota; kingdom Metazoa; phylum Arthropoda; class Insecta; order Lepidoptera; family Noctuidae; genus Protodeltote; species Protodeltote pygarga. Next base: position 2,009,982 of record OW388249.2, on the reverse strand, counting down.
AATACAGATTTACGCTGTTTGCTTGTAACTACATAATAATATATTAATAAACCAATGTAGAAGGTCCACTATTTATTTTCACCTCTATTAACCTGTAAAATGTGTAGGGACTGTTACCTTGTTGTGGTACCGTGAAAACACAAACTTGCTTTCGCATTTATAGTAATTTGTTAGGATTACAATTTATACATATTATACGAACGTTTGAATCTTGTAGAAAGAAAAAATTGATAACGCGCGTATTTGAACCCGCGACTTACTGGGTAAAGACCATTTACCACTCACTCTGCCACTAAGCTCTTTAACTCGGCCCTATTACTTGGGATTTATACCGGCAAAACGTAGGTATACTGCATACACCTCTGATTACCCCCTCTGAAAAATACAGGCGTAACTCTATGTTATGTTTAAGTTATGATAATAAATAAATAAATGTTTTAGAATAATAACTTTCGTGAGTCATAATATGAAATTGATTATTGACGTGGCGGGGCGGCGTCGCGTATACGCTCTTGAAAATTGACTCCGTTAGAGTTCGAAACTAGTCGGGCATTCCCCGAAATCAAAACGTGAGTAAAGCCGTATCAATATTTCATATACATATAAATAAATGTTATTATTATAAAGTATTTATGCATATGCAAACACTAAAGTTCGAAATTTGTAGAAAAAAAAACACGTTAAAAGTTATTTCCAACTACATAGATTGTATGGTCGTACAAAGTGAACCTTTTGCAATTGCCTGTATAGTTAATGTACTGAATAACCGTTGTCTAACGTCGACTGACCTCCAATATAATTGGTTGTTACAACTATCCATTGTTAGGTACGTACTGAAGGGAATTGTAAACAGATGGATTGGAGTAGATTTATTGAAGCAAAAACTATGTTTACTATTTACTACAAAATACTGGATTTAATTTGAATTGAGTAATGTAGTTATAATGTAAATGGTCTAATGAAATAAAAAAAAGTATTATATATAATATATATAAGTATTATATATATAAGTATTATTATATATAAGTATTATAAATAAAGTATACAGGGTTATTTGTAAAACACCGACAACCTGAAAAGGTGTCATTAAACTCATCATTATGAACAACTTTTACCATCGGACCAACCCTGAAATCGCAAAAAAATCAGCTGTTCCATACATTTCGATGAGTTATGGGAATATAAATGTATGGAACAGCAGATTTGTTGGCGTTTTAAAAACAGCCATGTATATACAAAATATACATGTTATTATATATGAGTTTGACACCTTTAATAAAGACTAGTCGTCAACAGCTCTGATATATAAAAAATAATAATATATAAAAATATTAAATTTAAATAATATATAAAAAAAATATACTAAAAAGTTAAAAATTAGGTACTTAAAAATCATTCGTTTTGGAGTCAGTGCCAAGCTAAGCCGATCCCAGATTAAACAACCTCACCCTTAGTCTTAGCACCGACTCCAAAACGAACGTTATTGTGTTATTTCTAGCATTTTAGTGTTACTTGAAACTTTCTTACAATTTGATGGCTTCTTGTTTTTTTTTGTATTCTAAGCAGCCATCGCTGTTTTCTCACACGTTTCCTTTGAAAGATAAACAGGAACGTGCAGAGGGAACGTATTTAGATATTTGGACAATTGCGTTATGAGCGGTTGCCCTTAATTAGCGAACGATCCCTTCTAACTGTGGCTACGTGACGGTTCGAGTAAGTATGAATAAAACATTTTATATTACAAATATGGTTGTAATAAAAATTTATTAACATTATTTATATATTTCTGAAGTGATAATAATAATAATGTCATCTTACTCGCATAGAAAGGAAGTTCCTCTCTCTGGAGCCCTGACCACCGGTAGCACAGGGTCTAACCCTGTTCCCGATACTGGTGAACTACTATATTGTTATTTAAAAATGTATTGTATTTGAATAAATGAAATAATAATGTCCTCCTAACTGGATTTTGGTCACAGCGGCCAATCTGCACGGAGATTAGCCAACGCAGAAGATATTAAAGTACCTACACCTGTGCGCGAAAACAAAGGTACACTCTCTATTACCTCACCTCATCGATGGGACGGCAAATGACGAGTTGGCACGGACTCACCACGACAATCACAGCGGTACAACACAACAGAACCATGAGCACCTTTAATATGGTTTAAATTTATGTATTAAAAACATAAACCTAATTATTTATTAAGTAGGGTAATACTAAATCTACGAATAAAAAATAAAATACCCACGTCTTGAACGCTGATTAATTAAGAAAATCCTGCTATAGTTAACAAAACAAACTCAAAATAGAGAAAAACAAAAACATGAGCTGCTCATGATTTATTTTGTTTTTTGTATTTTAAATTTTCCAACCCTTCCGATTTCGAACTATTGCAGAGTTATCTAAATTTTTATTTTCCATATTCACATTGTATACCAAAAATAACCATAAAAAATAACAATTTAATCTAGCTGCAACTGATACTTTGATATCTGTTCGCAGTACCCATTTAAAAAACTGCAAAATTGAAAAAAGCCAATTCCATTCACGGTACACTCGAAACCGCTGAATTTTTTGCAAAACAAAATTGTATTACTATTAATATGAAGAAGATTGAACAATATTCGGTGAAACAACTTTTGCCAATTTACCAAAATATCGAGAACGATCGACGATCCCATTGTATACGTACTATTTTCCAGTATAAACTGACCACGCATTGTATATGCTTTTTGTTGAACAAGAGGTCAACTTATACTAGAAATGTTTGTGGCCGTTAATATATAATTACATATATTATATATAATTGTTATACATATTATGATTATGAAGAGTGCACTAAGCTAAAATTTGTATAATAAATGTGGTATTTTTTAAATTATACAATATCATTTATATTTAATGAATTACGATCGACCCCTGGACAATTATTTTCTGATCACAAAACCCAATATGTAGGAACAAAACGTAACGAATGTGCATAAAATAACTACTTATGAGATAATAATTACGATGCATGTATGTGAAAGGGAGGAAAATAGGATTTAATGTAAGTTAGAGAGAGCGCGAGCGGATGAATGCAAGAACGTAGTGAGTAAGACTGTTATGCGTTTCTTGTACAAGTGTCCCCACTTACGCTCCATTGAGAGCTGATAGCAGAAATAAATTAAAGTTTAAAAACAATTTTCAACGATGTGTAAATCCATGCCACAGGCTTCTGGGCGGTTTAAGCTCTGAAACCAGGTTGTTCATCAACGATAAGACAAAGAAAGAGAAGTTTTGAGAGAAGATTGTGGTTTGAAGGCCCGAAGTAGTAGGTACTAAACGTATACCTACATAGTTTCAAGTTCCAAGCTCCTGTTTTAGCGGGTTGATCTATTATTCCAAATTTCAATAGAGACTAAGTTTAGCACGTGACTGATGTCCGCTGGGAGACTCGCGTGCCACTCCTCGTTATGTTAAGGTGCTCGTCCATTGTTGGTAATAGCGGTAAAATTAATATTACAACATTAATTGAATTAATACCCGCCTGGATGGTGATCATAAGCGTCGATATAATGAGGACGTGACTTTATGTCTTTTAATCACCAGTGTTCATCATGGAAGTATTTTGTGAACACATTTCGCTACTTATGTTAAAAGTCCCAAGGGTTTTGAGTCTATTATCGTATGTTGGGCATAGTATAAGACTGAGTTGCTACTAAATGTTTAGACGGATGAACCGAATTACAGTGCCCGGGAGTAGAACCCTGATGAAAGATGACACTTGATGTGAAGATGCGCTTGCAATCACTTGTCATTATTGATAAATTCGCGCACTCTTTAAAACATGATCTTGTAGTTATCCGACAGATAGCGCTGACGTTACCTAAGACCGTCTTTTGACACTGTGAGCAGCTACTGGATAGCTTTTCATAAATCGATTGTCAACAACACATTATAAACAACGTAAAATTATAAGCTAAATAAAAGTATAAGTTAAGTGTAAGTAAAATTGTAAGTAAGTGTAAGTTTGGACTTTGTTACTACAGCGCTTAAGAGAATATTCGAATATTACACCCATACTTAGATTGAAGACAATTTCTTGGAAATCAGAATACAATGAACTATTTTGTCTTTCCGAGAATTCTGATATCCATATTGTATGATGATATCCATATGCAAACACTAAAGTTCGAAATTTGTAGAAAAAAAAACACGTTAAAAGTTATTTCCAACTACATAGATTGTATGGTCGTACAAAGTGAACCTTTTGCAATTGCCTGTATAGTTAATGTACTGAATAACCGTTGTCTAACGTCGACTGACCTCCAATATAATTGGTTGTTACAACTATCCATTGTTAGGTACGTACTGAAGGGAATTGTAAACAGATGGATTGGAGTAGATTTATTGAAGCAAAAACTATGTTTACTATTTACTACAAAATACTGGATTTAATTTGAATTGAGTAATGTAGTTATAATGTAAATGGTCTAATGAAATAAAAAAAAGTATTATATATAATATATATAAGTATTATATATATAAGTATTATTATATATAAGTATTATAAATAAAGTATACAGGGTTATTTGTAAAACACCGACAACCTGAAAAGGTGTCATTAAACTCATCATTATGAACAACTTTTACCATCGGACCAACCCTGAAATCGCAAAAAAATCAGCTGTTCCATACATTTCGATGAGTTATGGGAATATAAATGTATGGAACAGCAGATTTGTTGGCGTTTTAAAAACAGCCATGTATATACAAAATATACATGTTATTATATATGAGTTTGACACCTTTAATAAAGACTAGTCGTCAACAGCTCTGATATATAAAAAATAATAATATATAAAAATATTAAATTTAAATAATATATAAAAAAAATATACTAAAAAGTTAAAAATTAGGTACTTAAAAATCATTCGTTTTGGAGTCAGTGCCAAGCTAAGCCGATCCCAGATTAAACAACCTCACCCTTAGTCTTAGCACCGACTCCAAAACGAACGTTATTGTGTTATTTCTAGCATTTTAGTGTTACTTGAAACTTTCTTACAATTTGATGGCTTCTTGTTTTTTTTTGTATTCTAAGCAGCCATCGCTGTTTTCTCACACGTTTCCTTTGAAAGATAAACAGGAACGTGCAGAGGGAACGTATTTAGATATTTGGACAATTGCGTTATGAGCGGTTGCCCTTAATTAGCGAACGATCCCTTCTAACTGTGGCTACGTGACGGTTCGAGTAAGTATGAATAAAACATTTTATATTACAAATATGGTTGTAATAAAAATTTATTAACATTATTTATATATTTCTGAAGTGATAATAATAATAATGTCATCTTACTCGCATAGAAAGGAAGTTCCTCTCTCTGGAGCCCTGACCACCGGTAGCACAGGGTCTAACCCTGTTCCCGATACTGGTGAACTACTATATTGTTATTTAAAAATGTATTGTATTTGAATAAATGAAATAATAATGTCCTCCTAACTGGATTTTGGTCACAGCGGCCAATCTGCACGGAGATTAGCCAACGCAGAAGATATTAAAGTACCTACACCTGTGCGCGAAAACAAAGGTACACTCTCTATTACCTCACCTCATCGATGGGACGGCAAATGACGAGTTGGCACGGACTCACCACGACAATCACAGCGGTACAACACAACAGAACCATGAGCACCTTTAATATGGTTTAAATTTATGTATTAAAAACATAAACCTAATTATTTATTAAGTAGGGTAATACTAAATCTACGAATAAAAAATAAAATACCCACGTCTTGAACGCTGATTAATTAAGAAAATCCTGCTATAGTTAACAAAACAAACTCAAAATAGAGAAAAACAAAAACATGAGCTGCTCATGATTTATTTTGTTTTTTGTATTTTAAATTTTCCAACCCTTCCGATTTCGAACTATTGCAGAGTTATCTAAATTTTTATTTTCCATATTCACATTGTATACCAAAAATAACCATAAAAAATAACAATTTAATCTAGCTGCAACTGATACTTTGATATCTGTTCGCAGTACCCATTTAAAAAACTGCAAAATTGAAAAAAGCCAATTCCATTCACGGTACACTCGAAACCGCTGAATTTTTTGCAAAACAAAATTGTATTACTATTAATATGAAGAAGATTGAACAATATTCGGTGAAACAACTTTTGCCAATTTACCAAAATATCGAGAACGATCGACGATCCCATTGTATACGTACTATTTTCCAGTATAAACTGACCACGCATTGTATATGCTTTTTGTTGAACAAGAGGTCAACTTATACTAGAAATGTTTGTGGCCGTTAATATATAATTACATATATTATATATAATTGTTATACATATTATGATTATGAAGAGTGCACTAAGCTAAAATTTGTATAATAAATGTGGTATTTTTTAAATTATACAATATCATTTATATTTAATGAATTACGATCGACCCCTGGACAATTATTTTCTGATCACAAAACCCAATATGTAGGAACAAAACGTAACGAATGTGCATAAAATAACTACTTATGAGATAATAATTACGATGCATGTATGTGAAAGGGAGGAAAATAGGATTTAATGTAAGTTAGAGAGAGCGCGAGCGGATGAATGCAAGAACGTAGTGAGTAAGACTGTTATGCGTTTCTTGTACAAGTGTCCCCACTTACGCTCCATTGAGAGCTGATAGCAGAAATAAATTAAAGTTTAAAAACAATTTTCAACGATGTGTAAATCCATGCCACAGGCTTCTGGGCGGTTTAAGCTCTGAAACCAGGTTGTTCATCAACGATAAGACAAAGAAAGAGAAGTTTTGAGAGAAGATTGTGGTTTGAAGGCCCGAAGTAGTAGGTACTAAACGTATACCTACATAGTTTCAAGTTCCAAGCTCCTGTTTTAGCGGGTTGATCTATTATTCCAAATTTCAATAGAGACTAAGTTTAGCACGTGACTGATGTCCGCTGGGAGACTCGCGTGCCACTCCTCGTTATGTTAAGGTGCTCGTCCATTGTTGGTAATAGCGGTAAAATTAATATTACAACATTAATTGAATTAATACCCGCCTGGATGGTGATCATAAGCGTCGATATAATGAGGACGTGACTTTATGTCTTTTAATCACCAGTGTTCATCATGGAAGTATTTTGTGAACACATTTCGCTACTTATGTTAAAAGTCCCAAGGGTTTTGAGTCTATTATCGTATGTTGGGCATAGTATAAGACTGAGTTGCTACTAAATGTTTAGACGGATGAACCGAATTACAGTGCCCGGGAGTAGAACCCTGATGAAAGATGACACTTGATGTGAAGATGCGCTTGCAATCACTTGTCATTATTGATAAATTCGCGCACTCTTTAAAACATGATCTTGTAGTTATCCGACAGATAGCGCTGACGTTACCTAAGACCGTCTTTTGACACTGTGAGCAGCTACTGGATAGCTTTTCATAAATCGATTGTCAACAACACATTATAAACAACGTAAAATTATAAGCTAAATAAAAGTATAAGTTAAGTGTAAGTAAAATTGTAAGTAAGTGTAAGTTTGGACTTTGTTACTACAGCGCTTAAGAGAATATTCGAATATTACACCCATACTTAGATTGAAGACAATTTCTTGGAAATCAGAATACAATGAACTATTTTGTCTTTCCGAGAATTCTGATATCCATATTGTACGTGGTTTCAGCAAATAATAGAGCTCAAAGCATACCAATATTTATACTACGGGACAGGTATGCTTTGAGAGCTTTATCTTTTGAACAATAAATAAAGTTAGCGTTAGAATCTACTAATAAACGTAGGTTTATTATATGATTATAGGGGAGAAGATAGGAGGTGAGCTGACTGCATAAGTACAAAAAATGTTCCAATAAAATCTATACTTTTTAAGGAGACTAAGTATAGTTATACCATCAAAAAGTGTGAGTTGTAATAGCCTAGATATTGACTGGCAAGTGAGAGTGCCTTGTGTGCATTGCAGTTGACACATACCCTAACGTTTCAATTAATGAAGAGATTTAGACGACCTTATAGATATAGAAAATGAAAAGAAAATGAATATTTTGGACCTTAAGCCACGGCTAATCACTACATAGTATAAAACAAAGTCGCTTCCCGCGTCTGTCTGTCCCTATGTATGCTTAGATCTTTAAAACTACGCTACGGATTTTGATGCGGTTTTTTTTAATAGATAGAGTGATTCAAGAGGAAGGTTTATATGTATAATACATGCATATCAGCGTAACCGTGCAAAGCCGGGGCGGGTCGCTAGTATTTTTATAAATCGCACCTTTTACCACTATAGTATCACCCTAATAGGTACATCTACTAGCAAAATGATCAAGGATTAGATTATTAAGCTCAAGATTGCCGAACAGGCAGGCGATCGGGCGATTAGAACATTTTGAACTATCATTTAGTTATATGAAGTCTAGTTATCGACACATTTAAATTTGAACCTTATTGTAAGAGGTATAAGAGTTATTCTCTTAACGGCTGGCATTGTTGTAAAATGCAACAACTTTGGTAGGCAAGGCTATCTATCGTCGTTACTTTGATTCGAATAATTTTCCAATTAAAGAACAATGGTTCTAAATGCTTGCTTTTTTGCTTTGTAATTTATTATGATTGATGCTTGATTGATGGATTACTAAGTATACTTGGCTATACTTTAAAATTTGAATAAATTATTAATACACGTAAATTATAAATCTTCTTCCTTATGTGGTTAATGAACAACCTGGGGTCAGAGTTTACACCGCCCATAGCCCTGTGACGTGGTTTACCACACCGTTAAAAAATCTCTCAGGGGTGCTGGTTTCTAAATTATTATTATTAATAATACTCGTTATTTAAACACCAATATAATCAAAGAAAAAAGATCTTTCAATGCCGAAATTTCAATGAAGCAAGCGTCATAAGATAGTTCGCAAATTAATCGCAGCAATCAATGCAATGAATTAGTCAAGCATGCATGCACGCAAGGCATGTCTTCCCGATACCGTCTAAGGACCGCTTAAGAGATTGAATTTGTAAAGCTATAAGTATACGTGCGTGTGGACGTAATTGAACCAAATCCTAACCGTAACTATGACTTCATTTTATAGACTCACGCCTATATTCCCCAGAGGGGGTAGGCAGAGGTGTAATTAGTACACCCACGTTTTGCCGGCTATAAGTCGCATGTAACAGGGGGCGAGCCTATTGCCATTAACCGGGCACAATTCCAGACTCCGTGCTGCTACTGAGAATTTCCTTATATAAAAACCCAATAACACTTTGCCCGACCCGGTGATCGAACCCAGGACCTCGTGCTCAGCAGTCGCGCTTGCTACCATTAGACCAACGAGGCAGTCTGACTGCATTACTAACACAAAAATAAATCATCTTACAAAATAGTAGTTTTTTTTTTCCAAAAGCTACAGTCTTGTTGATGCATCTCCTAGTTAGGTATATAAGTTTTAAGATTTTAATATTTCTGTCGCTATCCTCTTCCCGCATAATAAAGACCTTACCGGTCAGTACGGAGTTAATTTGACGTTCCAGAGAAATTACGTCATTCTGTATCTGTATTCAGTATGTCAACCCTTCTAACTCTGAACCTATTTAATATTTGAATATTCCATTATTTAGTATTATTAAATTAAATTATAAGAACTCTATTACTTATGTAGTTTTACGAAATCTAGCGACAATATGATGAAATAAATAATAGCCGAAGGAAACCAAGTGAGAACTTGCTTCGCAAAATAGCAAAAATTGTTTCTGAGTAGGAAATTCAGCTATGCATTGAATATTGCCTTTGGCATTTTGCAAAACGGGCGCCCGAATTGAAACTGTGGACGCCGTTTATGAACAAGCAAATTGTACAATTTGACTGTGACATAAATACCATCGGCTAATTGTCCTAATGGTTGCGGAGAAAGAACTTGGAGCAATTTTTAACATGGTAATGTTATCATAATGAAACAACTTTTTAACGGATATAATTCACGTTTTTATTTTGATAATACAATCCTGACGTTTCGAGTGCTTTGCAGCACTTGTGGTCGCAGGCAGACTGAATTCAATCGGTGTTCGGGAAAGTTTGAGACTATATTATGGTAATGTTATCATCTAAAATTACTTATATTTAAGATTCTTTCTAACTGACTTTAAAAAGAAGGAGGTTATTTTAATTTAACATTATAGTCGATTATTTAATAATGGAATCAGTTGCTACTTTACGAAAATCCACAATTTTTAAAATTACAACAATACACATTCAGCTAATATTAATATTCGTTTATTCCAAAACATACAATATAATAAAGGAAAACTAAATTATAAAAGTAAAATGCAATTCTTATCCTACGCCGATTAACTTAATTACGTATCTACGAATATTTTGGTGCTCATTGCATCCTTGCGTAATAAAATCAATATTAGTAAGCGTTATTAACACTACCTGCATACTATTATTCTTTATGCCTAGGAAAGCACGTAAAGCCGATGGTCCAGAGCGCCTAGGGCCCTACTCTGAAATTCGAACGACGAAGCTTTAACTAACGAATCGCACGTTAGTTTGTTTTTTTCGTTCGTTTTATTCGTATTTTTTATATATTTGAAACGAAACGACAAACCAAAGCACTACGTAGTGAAAGTAGGACCCCTGGTCGGTCTTCTCCGGTCGTGTCGGTTGGCCAACTGTGAGGTGAGGGAATAGAGTGTGGACCTGTATTTGCGCGCACACTTGTGCACTATAGTGCCTCTTGCGTGGATGGTTAATCTCCCATGAGATTAGCCGCTGTGACCGAAATTCGGTCTGGAGGACAGTTTTTTGTAATTCAAAATTCAACATTAATTAAAAAGACAGATTTCATTTCGCGTCGTAATTCCCGTTTCACAAGCGGGCCGCATTTCATCACAAAAATGTAAGCCTTTTCACGGCACCGAAATTAGTTTTGGTCTTTCGCGAAACACATCAAAGGCCCGCTCGAAAGTTTAATTGTAAGAAATTATGCCAACTCTGTGAAGCTTACTTTTGGTCGGAGTGAATTTACTCCGTAATGAACAATTATTATTAACTCTTAGAAATAATAGGGAAGAGAGCCATTTCTATCTTTTTGAATTTCTGACTGTAAGGCTGAAATATGTACTTGTAGTACCTAGTAACTCGATATTAGAGGATGAATGAAGCAAGTTATGCCGCAAGTTACTTCATGACAGCTGGGGCTAAGGGAAAAAATCAGATGCTCCATACATTTATGTTCACATGACTCAACAAAATGTATGGAACAGCTGATTTATTTTTTGCGATTTCAGGATTGGTCCCATAGTAAAAGTTGTTCATAATGATGAGTTTATTGACCCCTTTTAAGGATGCTGGTGTTTTACAAATAACCCTGTTTAATAACACCTGGACCGTCAAAGGGTTAATATTATCTTTAGCATTTCAAAACATTATTCACATTTTTATTAAGCTAGATAAATAAATGGTAACGCGAGCAAATTATATTAAAAATGTCATAAATTTATATATTTTATGACTCGTAAAGTAAGTACGATAGCGAAATCCATAATTTTACTAGCGAATGGTGATAAGCAGATCCGTAGAATTTTGTTTTATTACCGGGATTAGCTTCGAAATTGGTCATAACTTCATTGGCATACAGACAGGCCAGGACATTTGCCCAATCCACGGTTGGCTGGTAGATTAAACTTACGTAGCGTCTACTCTTGAAAACTAAAAAAAATATTTCGCTACAATTTTTTTATATCACAAAAAAAAATCATGTCACGTCAAGCACAACATATTAAGCTAATCAGCGCAGTACCTAATATTTGAATTAGAAATCATTTAAGGTTTCAATAACAAATTAATAGTTACTCCATACTTATGATTTCCATTTATTCAAATTATTTTTAAATATGTTTAAAAAATAAAGATATACATTTTAAAATATAAAATATAGTAGCCCCACCAGTATCGGGAACAGGGTCCAAGCTACCGGTGGTCAGGGCTTCAGAGAGAGGAACCTCCTGACTATGATAATTATTATGTTCTTTCTTTAACAACCTAGTGTCAGAGTTAAAACCGCCCGCAGGCCTCTGACATGGCTTAACACACGGTAGAAAAATCTTTCAGGTGTGTTGGTTTCCCCACAATGTTTTCCTTCACCGTTATAGCAAGTGATAATTAATTTCTAAAAGGCACATAAATCTGAAAGTCAGAGATACGTGTCTGGGTTTTGAACCTTCGTCTCTTTACTTGGCAGTCTATCGGCTAACCACTAGGCTATCACTATTATGTGGTTATGACATTACGACACTAAGATTTAAAAAATTACGAAATAAATCAACCCAACAAAGCCTTGCAGGAAAATGCCCGCAAATTAAATAAAAGCATAATCAATTGCATGCAATAAACCAACGTCTGGACGTTAAAATCGCGACAGTAAAACAGCATTAAGGTGAACTTAAACTTGCCAGAGAGGGAGGTATGAATTATAGAGGGCGAGCGAGAAAAATCTGCGCAAAACACCACGAAATTCCAACGCGAAACTTCCCGTCCACCCACTTAAAAGTTAAGCAATTTTTTTCACGAATCTGTAAATAAGTCCCCAAAGGTTGTAGTTATAAATTATTTATGCATCAACCAGCATAAATTGGACTGGAAGGTGTCAAACCTTTAAATTTTTATTTAAAAATTCACGTAAAGGTGCTAAGATCCAGGGGTCCCCCCGAAGTGGTGGTTGTTAAGAAGATTTTTTGAGTCAACGGTCTTATAAAATGTCTGGGATACTTTATAACAAAGTTTTTATAAGGATTTTTGTTGAAATGTAAAATTAGATTGAATACACAATATGACAGCGTGTTATGTTTTATCTTTCTTATCGTACTGTACAAAAGAATCCCTTCTTTTGAGTTTTAGAGGGCTTTGATTGTGTTAAACCGGTAACGATGATTGATTCGAGAATCAATTCTCGATCCTCTTAATTATCTCCAGTAACGGTGCTGCGGCTAATTTGGGTTGAGGTGCGCGGCGCATGTGACGCGGGCGGCGATGTGCACGACCAATCTAGGAATTGTTCACATTTTCGTTCGGAACCTCCGCTCAGTAGACATAATTTTTGTATAACCCAATAATCCGCTTTAGTTTCATGAACAGCCCCCGTCACTCTCCCCTCACCTCTTTTTCTTCTTTGCGTTTAGAACAAAAAAGATTTTTAGTAACTTTTTTCTTTCTACGGAATTTAATTTCATCCATACTTTTTGTAAAATTTTTACATGTTTTTTTTTAGCACATGTAATATAAATAAATATAAATATTTAATTTAATTATAAATATTTAATTTAATTATAAATATTTAATGTAAATATAAATATTTAATAAGAAATTTTTTTCAAATTTCTTATTAAATATATATTTCTTATTTAATTTCATCCATTTTATTAGATTTTACTGTAATAAGTATAGACTATAAATTGAAGCCTCATTAATGAAAGACGTTTACGTTATAAACGGAGTCTCCTTATAGTCTGTGGTTTACTTTTAGATTATGACGTGACCAGATCTGACATTTTATTTTCAAATATCTTGTCAAAAATCAACATGACTATCAAAATTTCTGGTGCATTAAAAAAAATTTACACAGTTTGGTAAGCTACATTTGTTCTTATTTTATGTGTTTATTAATTTACTCATTGGCTGGCTTGTATTAGGACCAATCAGCCATGTTGCCGATAGATTTTATGCCGAGAATTGACATGACTAAAGGTGCTGCTTCAATGGTCTGGTGTTTTTGTGTAATAAATACAAACCTATTACAATAGTAAACGTTATTTAGTAAAAGTCAAGAGCGTTACCGTGGTACCGTTGTACTGTACAAAATATAATAGCTGAAATACTCTATTACTTGCATCGGTCAAGCCGGCTCGGAAGAGAGCAACTCTCACTTCAAAGGTCAAATCAACGCCATACCGAGGCTAGTATTTGAAATGCCGGCAAAACACATGAAATTGCTCTGGTGTCGAAGGTGCTTATGAGCTGCGGTGATCACTTACTGTCAGGTGATCCCCACGTGTGCGTTAGGACCACGGGTGTACATCACAGAATTGAGCTGCTTTCCTACAAGAAGGTGGTACCTGCAGTGTACCACCTGTTCCGTTGCCCACTTTTCCTTTAAAAAATCGTAAAGGTCTTTAAACAGAGAAGGATCAAGCATAATTATTACGCCACAATTCCACGCCACACCGCACTGGGTGTTGACGATTTCAGATTATTAAGTCATAGATAAAATACATAATTATTTTTGTTGCACACACCTAGCATAAACTAACCCACGTGCTTGCAAAGTGGGTTTGTAACCAGTAAGTCACCACGATAGCCTTTCATAATCAAACATAAAACCTTTTTAGTTTCAGAAGTAGCCAATTCGGCCACAAAAAATGCCAAGGCCCAGTACCACCACGGATTCAGACCTATCCAAACCAGGATACCATCAAATTAGCTACAGTTCGCATCACACCATCCCTTAAGCTACTCTCCTTTAGAGTATCGAAGAACTACCTATACTTCAGCTTCGCTCGACCAAATACTGATCTGCTGGAGTTTAATGAACTATGTAGCCATGAAGCCTAAGTTTGTAGTTTTGGTATAGGGAAATTAGGACTGGCAAAGATGTGGACTTTTTAGACAAAAGTAGTTGTAACTGTAATAAATAGGTCAAGTAACGTTGTTCAATAGAATCAGGTTATAATTAGAATTAGAATAGTTTCCCTTCAAAATATTATTATAACATTTGATTAGATGTTACCAAGTCAATTTCCGTTTAAAATGAAAGGGTGTCCACTTGACTCTAGTTTAAGTCATCCTAATAGCCACAAGCAAAAAAAAAGTTGCAATTTCGGAACAGATTGGTCTTACAACTTAATTACATTTCATGCTCTCTTCTGAACAGTTTTTGTACTTGTTATTACTTCTAACTTAAGTTTTATTACGATTACATTTTGTCTAAAGCGTCCATTCGTAAATGGTGGTAGGTAATAAGTTTAACTGTGTGTCTTATCTGTGTGTGCAGTGTTATCTGTGTGTCCTTGTCTTTATGTTTATTTGTTCGTTATGTTCTAATTGTCTATAACAAAAAATATCAAAAAAATTAACCTTATTCAGTTAGCAAACCGCGTGAATAGCAACATTTTTATCACTCGGAAAATTGTATTTGATTTTTCTTGTGAACATTATGATCTCGCCACACAAAAAACTATACGCGTTCGCAAACTCTTACCATAAGTAATGTAACTGTAATGTCTTGTAACCGTTTATGTAAGTGTATCGTAATGTTGGAAATTAAATATTGGAAACAACAATCTATTTTTTACTAAAATACTTGCAGCCTGCAAATATAGTGAATTACATTATTCTAAACGAATCATGCGTATTCATTTACACAATACAGGGTTTTTTTAAAATTTTAACTTATACTTGTAGATAAAGTAGGTACAACCTATACTTCCCCACTGCTGGACAAACATGCTTCAACCATGTCCATCCAATTACCAATTATGAGAGTCTGCAAGGTTGGGAAGGCCAGCATATTTTCGAAGTTAATGGACAATTTTTAGGTATAAATTGGTCGTTACGGGTAGTCAGAAGCCCGAAAGTCTGACAACCAGTCTTACCAAGGGGTATCGTGTAACCCAGTATCTGGGTTGTGGAGGTCTAATAGGCAGTCGCTCCATGTAAAACATTGGTATTCAGCTGCATTCGGTAAGACGGGAAGCCGACCCCAACATATAGTCGGGAAAAGGCTGGCGAAAGGCAAATGACGACCTAAACTTCTCATAATAATAATAAATGGAATAATTGGGCTACTATATTTTATATTTTAGTAAATTGCCTAAAACGATAGAGTAAATCGGCAATTAAGCTAATTAACCAGATCATTGATGCAGTTTTGACCATTTTCAGACACAATTCGGCCCGGACTCCACCAAAGCGGAGAAGACCGGAGAGATGTGTTTCCATACAAATGACAGATCAAGCGGCGTCGCTCGAGCTCACTCGTGTTGTCATTTGTATGGAAACATATCTCCTCTCCACTCTTCTCCGCTTTGGTGGAGTTCCGGCCTTACACGGCTGACTGGACCTCATAAAAGTCAGCCGATACAAATAATAATACTCTTAAAATATTTAAATCTATTTTTTATTCAATTGAGGCTTTATTTCAGAAAGAGAAGCACAATTGCATGTTTTCTTTTTATTGTTAATAATGCTCTCTTGGGAGGGACTTGCTCTTGCCCTCCGCATCTTTCTTCGAAGATTGCAAAAGCAGAACATCATATTACAACGTTTTTTGGGGACTTTGCAAAATTTAAACCGCTTACAGCACGGTAGCTTACACCATAACTTTTTACACTTTTTTCCCGTTTTCCGACACCACTTTCCTAACTTTCCGTTACGTTTAAATGTTTTCTTAATACATTTTTTCAAAGATTTTTTGATTTTTTTCCAACGAGACATCAAAGTTTATACTTGCAACTTTTTAAATCTCTTTGTTTCAACATTTCAACATCGTCTTCAAAATTTTTGGAATGTTTTTTTCCGTTTTTCCATAGTTTTAAATGTTTATTTTAGCAATAACTACTTTAGTTTATTTATTGGATTTAGTTTTGCCAAATCCTATTGGATAACTGTATTGAAAAATACATTTTATTGAAGTAATGTACTATGAAATGACAGTTGTCATATCTAATGAAGTTTGTATTCACGTTTCTAAGTTTTACATATTATCATATCGTTTACGTATTGGCTGTGCAGTTAATGCACCTCATCACTGCCTATGTGGAAGTTATGTTCACCAGTTTGGGCCACGCTGCCCTGAACGACATCATTCGTCGGGCACTTGCTTCCGTCAACGTACCGGCATTTCAGAGCCGAACGGTATCATGCGTGACGACGGCAAGCGGCTCGACGGTATGACCCTTATATCATGGAAGAGGGGCATGTCGCTGGTTTGGGATGCAACCTGCGTGGATACTGTTGTTCTTTCTCACGTGGTGGACTCATCTCGTGAGGCAGGCACAGCGGCCACTGCTGCGGAGGACCTCAAGCGGCTCAAATATTCATCTTTTGGTGAAAATTATATATTTGTGCCGTTTAGGGTAGACATAAAAAGAAAATAAAGAAAAGACCTTTTTTTTAGTAAAGACTGTGTGAAAAATACAAAGACTGTGGTCTTAGCTATGGTATCCTGTGGTGTGATGCTAGAAGCACGCGGTACCTATCCTAAAAATATCTATCAAGAGCAAACTGCATTCAGCCCGGAGTGATGGCCTAGACGACTCGACGCGGTTTAACCTGCTTCAGAAAAGAGGTGAAAGACAACAGGACCAAAGGACCATAAACTGTCGCTGCATATTAAATGTCAATAGGCCAAAGATGATTGATGACGATCATGCAAAAAGCATCTTTGAACTTCCAATAAAATTTAATTTACCACTGTGCTGGGGCCCGATTCACGTAACGACGAAACGTCTTAATAGAGTGGCAGTGTAATGACAATGGTATTATTTTACGTCTTATGGTATTCCGCAAGTATTTTTTGAAGCCAGTGACACAATGGCAAAAGCATGGTGTCAGAATGGACATTTTTGGTAAAATAGCGGAATTGCCCCCAGCTGTACCAAACAAAGCCAGAAACACGTTTCGAACACGTTAATAACGTAATACCCATGATATTAACTTGCTGCTAAAGCACATAACAATAGCGTTGCACTCACGAAAACAAATGTTGGATTCAAAGTTTGGAAGTAAGAGCCGGTGCAAATACAACCACTGCATACAAGTCTTAGTGTTTTGTTCTTAGCAGAGCTGGGGTGATAACGCGCGCTACCTCTATGCGGCAATAACTGCGTTAAACGCAGTGCGATTAACGCGTACTATTTTATTACTAAATCAATCACTACGCTTTTAGATTGAACGCAACGGCAACCTTAACGTAAGTACGTACTATCGCGGACATAAACGGTTTACCACTTTGCAATCAAAATGCTTTGAATGATGCTATGCGCGTAGGGGCGCGTAGAAATATTAGATCATACTCCACCTGATAACCTAGTGCATGTTGGAGGAGGCAGGCTTGTCTAAAAAGCCTCCAATTGTAGTTTTATAACGGTTTATAACAACCGCATCTAATATTAACCGATAGCTGCTGCTTACAATACAATTGTCTTTTTAAGCATGGAGGCCCTCAACAAAACACCACAAATGGTCATCTATCCATGGAATGACCACGTCAAACTCTGCTCAATATTAGATAGTGATCATACCGGAGTACCACAGTGCTACAAGAGTCTTTGTCTGATTATTTTACAACTCCCAGTTGTTTATTTATCCATTCTTTACTGTAATAAAGTTGTAGTTCAGTGGCGGAGGCTACATACAACTCTATTTCTATTTCCCATTGAAAAATGGCTATCTACCGACTGCCATTGGTTTTTCTCCGGGTTTAATCCGACTTACCTCTTGGAATAATTCCACCTTTCGCCACTGGTCTAGTTATTGGTACAATAACAATATAAAACTTTTTAACGATAATTCCTCTTTACTATGGCAGAAACAATAGTTTTCCATGCTATCATTCGTCCTGGAAAACAATGAACCAATAAACATACAATGACAGCTGTCATTTTGTAATAAGATTTTTTTTAATCCATCAAAAAATTCATTCTTAAATAATTATTAAATAGGATTTAAAAATGTAATCCAACAAAACATACTAGAATGATGGTGAAATAAACTTTGAAAAAACTATGGGACAATTTTTCAAAAAAATTAAAAGATGCTTTAGAAACACTGGAAGATGTATTAGGAGAACATTAAGTTGTAAAGGAAAGTTACCAAGATGTTGTAGGAAGACAGGGCAAAAGTGTAGAGCGTGTTGCTTCAAGCTTCCATGCTGTAAGTGGTGTAATGTTTGCGATCGTTGCAAACACATCTGTAGAGGCAAAAATTGCTTCTGTATACGACCTCGAAAAAGACGAGTAGCCCATGTACAATACCACAGAAAGAAAAAGAAGTGGCGAATGAGCTCTCCCGAACAATCTTTCCATGACCAAAGCCAATTGTACTTTTGTACTATAAAAAGTAATGTCACAGAAAGTTGTTCAGGTAAAGAAGAATCAGCAAAAGATAATGATGACGAGGGAACTTCGAAATCATTTAAATATGTTGAAGAATTCTTTAAAATATGTTAAATTAGTTGTCATGAAAAGTGTTATTTGCAAAATTTTAGAGTTTTTGAATTATATTTGGATTAAAATGTGTTGTGAAGTGAGGAAATACCAATCGTTTTCTTGATAACAAAGTTATATCTGAATTTATTTTTACATAAAGTGTCCATATTACAACTTAGCTATGTGAATTATTCTAACTGCAAAGTTAGGCATGGTAGCCTTGTCCAACGCCAAGTGCGAGTAGGACTCGCGCACAAAGGGTTCCGTACCATTATCTTTACAATATTAGACACTCAAGCGTCTACCTGTAGCCTACGGCAAAAAATCACGTGTGTTGTATGGGAGCCCTATACCTATATACTTATTTTGTTCTGTTTTTTGTACTTATTTGTTGTTATAGCACGCACATAACTTACGAAAAGTCAGAGATGCGCGTTTTGGGTTTGAACCCCAGACCTCTGACTTGCCAGTCAACGGTCACCACCACTAGGCTATCACGACTCTTTATTATTACAAATTTAATTTCAAGATTTAAGAATGTTGGTTGTAGGTCTCTAAACAATAGATAAAGAGATTTAGGCAGATTAAGTTTTTTATTCGCTTACACTGGCTTACACCACAAATCAAGACAGAACGTAAATCATGAACCGAGAGAGGAACCGGAAGTTAGCCATAGAGTATCATATTATACATACATGTCCATTGCAAAATGAGACAAACAGATTATAAATAGTTGTCAGTGTTTACATATTCCATGTGTATTGCCGTGTGGTTTCCGGCCTAAGAATAGAACCACCCCTACTCATCCCACGGGTGTCGTAAGAAGCGACAAAGGGAAAGATCTGGAGGATGGGCAGCAGCATCCTTCTGTGTAACAGTAATCATCTGCTACTGCGATCGCCAACCCGCTTGCCCAGCGTGGCGATTATGGGCAAATACCTCCAATGAGAGCACAATAGTGGTGTGCATTAGGAAAAGCATGTTTAGCAGTGGACTAATACAGGCTGATGATGATGATAGATTTAGAAACAGGTTTATTTCCATAAAAATATTTCCCTTTTTTAGGTTCCTTCGTTAGTTATTGCTTATGAATTAAGCATAATATTGTAGTGCGACGGCAAAGTTTGTCGCGTTCATTAATGAAACTTTCGACTGATATGTAACTTCACAGTCGGTAGTGACGTTAGATGACAGTATGCGGACGCTCTGCATAATCGGAGTACAAATTTTGCGAGTTTTTAGTACATTTATTATTCTTAATACTTTTATAAAACACTAACTTCCGATATCAATTTTGCCCGCTTGGTATGACGAATGGCGAATAAATATAATTTGTATCCTAACATTTTATTCTGATGTATCTTTAATTCATTAAACGCCATGACGGACACATGGTGTCCGACAAACAATAGAATTTGCATTGTGTCTGCAGTCTGGCAGTCAAAGTGTTAACGGGTCATAAATTTAAAATGTAATACGTGGCGCCATCTATTATCAGAAGAAAGTTATTGCTGTTTTCCTCGAGAGAGGTCCTTTTTTTCAAGATCAAAGGTACCAATATTCCATTTATGTACCCCAGACAACGTACATACGTTTAATTGCTTTGAATAAGGGGCCCCAGGGCAGGGCAAGGGGGCAATTTATTTAGGTATTATAGTACCTAGTAGAATTTTATTATTAACTTCCGGCCAACGTGGAACTCGTCCAACAAGGAATCCGCACTAAGTGGACACAGCCTAAAATTTCAGAATGATCGGTTGTGCGAGTTAGGCGTGAAAAAGTAACAATAACCATAACCACATAGGTAACCAATTATACCATAATTAGCACAAACCTCAGAAAAACTAGCGAATTACGCGTGCCTATGTTTAGTCGCATTGTTCTCACATAACACCTTAGAACAATGTATTCGAAAATATTGTAAGCCATTGTTTAAAAGAGCAACCATGGAGTTTCTTGCCAGATTCTTCTCCATGAGGGGTAGGCTGCCCTTGGAACTGGCAACTAGAGTCATTCTTATAATAATATTAGAATAATGACTATTCATAAATGCCTAAAATGGTCTCCATGAATAAACATATTTTGATTTTGGTTCAAATTAAAATACTACATGCCATCGTGTGCATCTGGATTGAGGGCCCATTTTTTAAATCTTTGCCAAACGAAATAAGACTTATAGTGCAAGCACTTAGAAATAAGTAAAACTTAGGGCAAGGGGCCACGAATTTCTAAAACGCGAATTAAAACTATTATGACTAAATAGCTTGGGCCCTCAGTCCAGACGCTTGCATAAAGTGGCATATGTTCAATCTCAGAAAGTACTATCTCTGGGTTCATATTTTTTATTTAAGAATCTACTTAGGAATATGTAACATATTTTCAGAAATTTCTAGATCTGTAGAATATGACATTACAGATTTATGGCGGTTTGCCTTGGGCCCTCAGTTCAAATATGTTTGAACTGAGAAATCTGCAAAACATGAATTTATCTGAAGAAATACATAAATACGACTTTAATATATGTTACTTGGATGCCTCTGTGAATTTGTAATAAAGAAATAATGACACAAAAGTTCATTGTTAAAAAGTAAATACAAGTTGAAAATTCCTAAAACGTCTGAACTGAGGGCCCAAAACTTTTGCCTATATTGACTAAGCTTAACCTCATAGACTAACGCAAATTGGTATAAGTTTTCTTACAAATTACTATCTAAAAGGTTACGTACCGTCCGTTCTTCTAAATGCCATACTTTAAAAGAAAATTTCATTTTTACATTTTCTATATGTAATAATTATGTAGGGTGACCATGATAAAATTATTCATCATTGCAATAAGGCAGTAGGTACTATCGCGGGCACGAACGGTGCACCACTTTGCGATCAAAATGCTTTGAACGATGCTACGTCCGGCTAGCGCTAAATAGCTAGCTCGGTCGTCGGGTGCAAGCGATTCTAACCTTAAGAGTGGTGCACCGGCTTTGTCCACGATAGTACATATCTACATAATTATTATATCTATATTATATAAAAATGCTGTTTTTAGTCTCGCTAAAACTCGCACTATGTCTTAGCGCAAGCAGGTTCGTAGCTCTTCATGAAGGTCGTATAGGCTTCCCACAGTACTTACTTATGACGAAAATTATGGTCACCCTACATAATTATTACATACAGAAAATGTAAAAATGAAAGTTTCTTTTAAAGAATGGCATTTAGAAGAACGGACGGTACGTAACCTTTTAGATAGTAATTTGTAAGAAAACTTATACCAATTTGCGTTAGTCTATGAGGTTAAGCTTAGTCAATATAGGCAAAAGTTTTGGGCCCTCAGTTCAGACGTTTTAGGAATTTTCAACTTGTATTTACTTTTTAACAATGAACTTTTGTGTCATTATTTCTTTATTACAAATTCACAGAGGCATCCAAGTAACATATATTAAAGTCGTATTTATGTATTTCTTCAGATAAATTCATGTTTTGCAGATTTCTCAGTTCAAACATATTTGAACTGAGGGCCCAAGGAAAACCGCCATAAATCTGTAATGTCATATTCTACAGATCTAGAAATTTCTGAAAATATGTTACATATTCCTAAGTAGATTCTTAAATAAAAAATATGAACCCAGAGATAGTACTTTCTGAGATTGAACATATGCCACTTTATGCAAGCGTCTGGACTGAGGGCCCAAGCTATTTAGTCATAATAGTTTTAATTCGCGTTTTAGAAATTCGTGGCCCCTTGCCCTAAGTTTTACTTATTTCTAAGTGCTTGCCCTATAAGTCTTATTTCGTTTGGCAAAGATTTAAAAAATGGGCCCTCAATCCAGATGCACACCATGCCATCTACAGTGCCTGACATCAACATGTTACTATTAACACAAGTTTCAAGTTGCTAGCATTGCTCGCTCAGAGACAATTTCATAATTAAACTTCTGTTTGCAAATACATGTTACTCGTATGCATGTCTGTACAGACGTACTTCAATTATTTATAATAAAGGACTCTTCATTTTGAAACGGTCAGCAACGTAAGTAGATTAACATTCTAAAAAAATTTTAGGAGTGTTTTATTAATGAAAACATGTCAATATAATTAGTTTTTATAAAACAAATTATGACAGAATTTAGCATATTTTAAATAATAGCGTTCTGATCATTAAAGATAATAATTGTGTTTAATGTTAACCTACTTATGTTACTGACTGAACCTGAGACCTCTGACTTACCAGTCAACGGTCATACCCCTAGCCTATCACTGCACTTCAAACAAATATAAAACCTAAATGAAATCTTCCTTCTTTACTTCAGGCAATACACCTCTTTTTTTGTCGTGTGGAAAACTCTCTAGATTACTTTACGAGTACCCCATCACGCTACGATATCATATTTTAGTATAGTTTCTCATACACCAAGTACTTCCAACTTTACCCTGATTTTGGAATCAATTTGTCGAAGCATACATAGTACCTGTAACCGGTTGACTTCCCGGTTGAATAATAAACCGTGGTTAACCGCGCCCCCGGGTGCCTTCCGGTTTATCGCCGTTCACCACTTCCAAGTAATAGCTGGTTTCAAAATTTCAACTTTATTGCACCTAGCCAAAGATTTTGGAAGTAAGTATGATGTGCTTTAAGGAGTAAAATGAAGCTTAACTTAAACTTTTTAAGAGGGAACTCGTTTCGTTTATGAGACGTTTCTTAAGATCAATTTGGGTTAAGTTTAGTTAACCCCGCGATACTGACGCTTTTAAGGTTAACCGCCGTAAACATTTTTGTGTAAAAAAAATATTATTATCTTTGCCCTACAACGGGACAGTTATAGGCTGATTTATTATTTATTATTATAATTATTTCACGGGGAGAACGTTCAGCCATTCGTCGGTGCTGCGCCTGATCTCTTTCTAGTCTTGTCGGATTGCCGGACTATCTTCTTCTTATCGAATCATTGACTTCTACAATTTTTTTTTCAACCAGTAACTTGCAACCTCGTCAGTCCTTTACGTTGCCTCGTTCAGGTCTTGTCGGTTGCTAGTAGTTAGACGAGGTGGACAAGAAAGTAGGTGCACCATGTCCTGTATGGGAGTTCCGTAGTCACGTGGCACCTGAGTTGGGTTAATACCGACTAACGTAAGTTCGGAAACGATTGAGAGGTTTCCATGTGGGCTACAGCTTTTCGTGGCCAGAGGACCGGAGATATCTGACTATAAAAGTGAGAGAATTGAGAGTGAACCTGTGTTTGCGCACTCACTTACGCACTATAATACTTACATGACATAATGAAACAACTTTTTGAACGGATAAACTCGCGTATATATTTTTAGTGCCTGCACGAGATAGTGCCTGCGACCACGAGATCTGCAAAGATCTCGAAACGTCAGGTGTTTTAGAAAAATATATATGCGAGTTTATCCGTTTAAAAAGTTGTTTCATTATGTTAAATGTTTGCGAAAGTTTGAGACTATATTACTTACATGATATTGTTTTTAAAGCAAAATACTTTTCCATGCCGCATCAACTATATTTCTCTAATCAGTGCTTGTTACAGAGTCGATATTCCTAAAATGTTGAATGTTACTATGTAAGTAACTGTGTAATGAAAGTAATTAGGAATATCTTTACGTTGATCTTGAAATTATTTTTGTTATGGCGGTAATTGTAGTAAACTTTAATGTTCGGTCTTCCGTTTAGTGTCTTCTGGCTATAATGTTCCTCCCCGATATCTCTGAACATAAACATCTCCGAAACTCTACAACACGCTGCTGACCGGAATAAAAGGCGCTGTAGTACCTAAAGTATGACTGAAGAAAGTCAGCGCCGTCCTTTTTTAGGCCTCCGTATCCTAAGGGTAAAAACGGGACCCTATTACTAAGATTCCGCTGTCCGTCCGGCTGTGTCAGGTATATCATGGGTATATCTCATGAACTATGCTAGCTAGACAGTTAACAGTTTCACAGATAATGTATTTCTGTTGCCGCTATAACAACAAATATTAAAAACAGAATAAAATAAATATTTAGTTGGGTCTTCCAAACAACAAACGTGATTTTTTGCCGTTTTGTGCTCGATATTATTAACGGCAACGGGAAGACGCTTGAGTGTCTAATGTTGTACGGTATTGGAATTGGTACGGAACCCTTTTTGCGATAGTCCAACTCGAACATGGCCGTCTTCTTTTATTGGAGGCCATGGGTGCTTTAGGGCCTGAACAAAGTCACTATGCAATGCTCATCAATAAACATAAAATTACTCTACACTCGGCTAGCATCTTCTGTCTCTGTCTTGTCGTTGAACTTTTTGATTGGCACATTAACTTCAAAGGAAGGCGATACTTTTTCGGAGTTCGATTATCAACGACTTACACAAACATAATTATTGGAATTAGTTATTACGAGAGGTTTGCCATCGTCCGACAAGGAGTTCTAAATCTCCACAACATCAGGTCGTGACAATATTTTTATTAAACGGTTTTTTCAAATCGGTTCATAAAAGCTTTTCAAGCACACGGGTTCAAACCTAGCATGTATTAATGTGACTTTTTCGTCATTGTTATGTACTTTCTTAGTTAATCTAAAACACCGCTGACTGACGGTGAAGGAAAACCTCGTGAAGAAATGTGAAAATAGCCAACACGCAGAAAACTTGCGTGATAATTAATAATACGCAATCCTTCTCTATATGAGAAGAGGTTTTCGCCCTGCAGTTACAAGCTGAATTAGTTACCTATTTAGAAGTAATTAGTATTAATTAATATGTCGCAGCGTCACTACCTATGGCGCCATCTCTGAATAGTTTTTTGAAGAAAGAATCGATAACGGAAACGTCAAGTAGTACACTTGGGTGAAGTCGATACAACGATGGCATTGATTTTGATGTCTGATTGTGACAAATGACAGTTGACGTTTGAGATGTCATTATGAGGAGTCGGTTGGACTGGCACTTTGGAACGAGACTTGAGAGCGAGGGGTCGCAGCTGCCACGTTGGGTCGAAATCACCGCGTTTCCTAACCTTGTAATTTTTATCGGTCGGCATCCGTGTGATCAGTAATCATTATTGTAAAATGTTAACGTTGATGATTGAATACAGTGTAAAACCGGCTATCCGAAGTATTATTTCAATTCCATCGCGAACAGTGACCCATCTGATAGTGAGACGGCGGGCCATCCCTCGACATCAGAACTGGGATAGAATTCGACGCTCACAGGTGCTTGCGCATTGATGCTGACTGTGGCTTCATGGCATCGTGAACGCGTAAAAAGCGGAGTAGATTATAGAAGATAGAAGAAGAACAGAAAAAGAAGAAGAATAGGAGAAGATTGAGGAAATGCGGACGGATACAGTATGCGGACGGCTCACGGGCGTGGCAGTGATGTCTGCTAATGCCTTACGGGCGTTGCTATCGTGCTGTCGTTGGCTGTATCAAGAGGAAAAACCCGGTGAGAGTTAACCATTTCTTTGCTTATCAAGTATGTAGGTGCTTATTTAAGGCGTATCGTTTTTTGTATTCTGTATCGCGAGATTAATATCATGTGTACCGCTCTACTTGGTATTGATTTTTGAAAATATTACAATCGAAAGTTATTATTAGTCTAGCAATTGCAAGCTTGACTGTAGAGTGCGATGCGGTCTTGGGTTCGATACCCAGGTAAGACAAAGTGTTATCAGGTTTTCCACACTCCGTGCTGACGAGTCTCAAATTATGCCTGTTGCCATAGATTCGTCCTCTGTTACGTAGGACATGTAAGAGTACTATGCCTATACCGACCCCTCTGAAAAGCAGGCGTGAGTCTAAGAAAGTTATTTTGTTGATTTGTGATTTTTCTCCATATACCTCCGAGTCAATATTTTTATGCTATGTGCAATAGATTGTGGATTTGTTGCTAACGAGTTAGTGTTGCTTAGTTTTATTTTGTTGCTGTAATTTGTTTACAATCTATGTAGTTTTTACAGAATTGGTAGTCAGAGTACCAATTGCTTTATTTTTCTTAATCCTTCGTACCCTGTCATAAAATCTTGTGAACTGAATATCAAATTTGGTGCAAGCAAGCAAGCATAGTGGCTTTAATGGCTAATTTCTTAAGTGATCTACCCTCAGATATTAACTGTTGCCAAAGTAATCAGATGCTCTCTGGTGTATTACAGGTTTTAAAGATGGATTGTCACACCAGAATACGACTGCGAGGACGTTACAGCTGCGGCGAGTGAATTTTTGTCAAGATTCATGGAAGTGAAACGTCGTGTCATTTAAAATGATTTGGTGAGTCGTTTTCATTTTGGTTGTTCATTGTTCATTCAAGTTAATTGCATTTGAAGGGTGCTATAAGGTCAAATTCCAAGTAAATTTGTGAGTTGTCTACTGGTTTGTGTACTCGTATATTGGTATGGCTATGGACTAGCCTGGTACTGTCTAGTAAGTCGAGAGGCTTTGACCCATACTGCCGAGTGACCCTAGACAGAATAACCGTTGTGCGCTTTCCTGGGGCTTACGGTCTGGTGACTGTAATGTCTTGGGTTTCGCTGTTAAAACTGCGCCAGCCAGTACTACGAACATTAATGTTACAATATTGATTTTAAAATTTTAACCTTTTATTGCACACTTATGGCATTCTTTCTATTGTGACTTGTAAGCAAGTTTACTTGTCACTCTTTCACTCTATTTTTGTAGCTGACTAAGCGATAACGCAGCTAATTGAACCATAGCGTGACTGGTTGAGTGATAGCGTAGCTTGTTGAGCAACAGCGTAGCTGGTTAAGGGACAGCTTAGCTGGTTAAACGATAGCGTAGTTGGTTAAGCGATAGCGTAACTAGTTAACCGTTAACGTCAATAATAGTTATGCGATAGTGATGTGGCATTACTGGTTGAGCCTTGGTGATTTAGCATTGTAGCTCTGGTTGAGACCTTGAGCTTTGCTGTGCTGGTTAAGCATAGTGGATGCTTGCACTGCTGATTAATTAGTGATGCCGAGCACAGGTAAAGTGATGTAATTTAATTACGTTGTGATCGAGTCATGTACCAATCGATGTAGATGTTTATGATGATACGTGTTGAATGCTCCTATGAGGGTGAGCAGTCGAGTTAGTTGCCTATCAGCCGTATGAAGTTCGACCGTACCAGAGGCCATTCCGTAGCCGGTGTGCGGTACGGGGGTGGCTCTGGCGGTGGTTGTAGACAGTGGAGCGATCCACGTGGTGGATGCGCTTATGACTGTTTGGCTGAGGATATCCGTGGTGATAGAGAGCATACTCGAGCTTGTTGTTTGATAAGTGATTATTGGTTGTGATTTATGATGGTACATGATTCAGTGATTTCCTTGACAACTCAATATTATGATTCCTGATTTGATTACGATATTGGTTACACTGGTTTTATAGCCCTAGTAGAGTGTGTCAAGTGTTAGTAAAATAAACAAAATGCTCCATACTTTCTTTATTTGACTAAGTTAGACCTAGCTAGTACATGGGACTAATTAAAAATTGTAGAGTTGCTTGATGGTGATCGTTACCTATTGAAATCTTTGACTGGAAATCGAACGTATAAGTACGCCCATGATCGCGTACGAAGGATTCCTCTAAGTGATGTACCAGTTGAGTTAGATTTGTTTGATGTAGAAGATGGTGAGGAGGATGCCTCCACCAGCAAATAGAACACATACGATAGCTAGGTCGCACTGCACGCACTAGTCTGTAGTCGTAACTGTAACTCTTGGTAGTTATTCAGGGAGCGAAGGGCAGCTAGTGGTGTGGCGAGGACCCCGGGTCTCGGAAGAGACTATTGTGTGGTCATGTATTGACCTGGGAGTCTGGGACTCTAGATAAAGTGTTGGTCGTGTCACATGAGGTGACGACGATATGGGTGACAATAGTGAATTGTCACTAGCTGCTGGGGCAGCCGGGCTATTGATGTATGTGATCTATTTCGTTGAAGATGTGATGAATTGAGATTCGATTATTATGAGACTTAGAGGAACCCTTTGTGTTTAGCTTAGTTAGACAATTTAGAAGTTCATTTTGTTATAAAAACGTACTTGTAGTTGTTGTAATGTAACGGCACGGTCAGGTTGGCCGAGTGTGCGCGGATGCTTTTAAGTTGGTTTTGAACAGTAGAGTTTCATGTTTTCTGTGATAAGTTAAGTTGTTTAAGATAATAGATGTAGCTGGTTAAGCGATTGTGTTTTCAATTTTGCTGGTTTGGCACTATTGATCTGCTATCACTGGATATTGTGTGTACGTAGTGCTGGTTAAGTACTAGAGGTTTTTCATCGCTGGTTAAGCGATGATGCAGAGTACTGGTTAAGTACTAGAGGTTTTTCACTGCTGGTTAAGCGATGATGCAGAGTACTGGTTAAGTACTAGAGGTTTTTCACCGCTGGTTAAGCGATGATGCAGAGTATTGGTTAAGTACTAGAGGTTTTTCACCGCTGGTTAAGCGATGATGTAGAGTACTGGTTAAGTACTAGATGTTTTTCACCGCTGGTTAAGCGATGATGCAGAGTATTGGTTAAGTATTAGATGTTTTTCACCGCTGGCTAAGCGATGATACGGAGTACTGGTTTAGTACTGGATGTTTAGACATTTAGATCGATAGGAATCTTAATTGGTGCATTTAAAATTTCGTTTTGGATATGATAATTGTCATGTGTGATGTGATAATAATTATTTCAACTAAAGTTTGATATGGGTCAGGAAGGCCGAGCTAGAATTTTTACTGTGCGAAGGTATTTTCTGTTATTTCAGAATCTACACACGAGGACGTGTGAGGCGTCAGTATGGCCGTGTCGCAGCGTCACTACCTATGGCGCCATCTCTGAATAGTTTTTTGAAGAAAGAATCGATAACGGAAACGTCAAGTAGTACACTTGGGTGAAGTCGATACAACGATGGCATTGATTTTGATGTCTGATTGTGACAAATGACAGTTGACGTTTGAGATGTCATTATGAGGAGTCGGTTGGACTGGCACTTTGGAACGAGACTTGAGAGCGAGGGGTCGCAGCTGCCACGTTGGGTCGAAATCACCGCGTTTCCTAACCTTGTAATTTTTATCGGTCGGCATCCGTGTGATCAGTAATCATTATTGTAAAATGTTAACGTTGATGATTGAATACAGTGTAAAACCGGCTATCCGAAGTATTATTTCAATTCCATCGCGATCAGTGACCCATCTGATAGTGAGACGGCGGGCCATCCCTCGACAAATATATTTAATTAAAACGTCTTCAAAATCATACTCATTGCACATATTAAGATAGTCGAAACATTTTAGAGTATTTAACGTTGTTACTTGAAACTTAACTAAGTTTGGACGAGCGCCAATGCACTTAGTATCAACACCACTTGATCTGAGCACCCTCCTAATGAGGCGCGGGCGGATACCGTGAAGACTACAGAAGTGTTCGATTAGAGATTTAAGAAAATATTTAGGATTTCTAGACTTACTAGTCTTGAGTTATAGCACTGATAGCCTAGTGGTATGACCGTCGACTGACAAGTCAGAGGTCTCGGGTTCGAACCCAAGGCGCGCACCTCTGCCTTTTCGTAAGTTTTGTGCGTATTATAAACTAATTATCAGTTGCTAAAGCTATGTACAGAGAGTAGTAAACAAGTTCTCAACCTCAAAAAAATTTGGCAGTCCGTGCCCAGACGTACGTACTCTTACAAAAATATTACTAAAAGTATTTATTTCGTATCATAAAGTCATCAAAATTTTAGGAATTAAAAAACATTTTTGTGATTTTTTTACATATTTGCTTATTATTATTACATAATTATAAAAAAAAACATCTTAGTACCTCTATGTTTATACCTCATACTGTAAAGTTCAGTAGTTTAACATTTTCCAAAATCAATGGTTGCCAAAAAAATTCCCCTTTCATTTAAAGCGACTTCATTACATGCAAATAATTAATTTCACCAAGTGCAACCGCAGCTGCATTTCAGCTAAAATGTTTTGAAACTTAACAAACTTTGAATAAACAAAAAAGCCACATTGTTCTTAATGATATTCAGCTGCTTAACGCCACACACAGACGCGGTCATACAATTTCAAACGTTATAAGTTTTAATACCTCCCCAGGCCATTTGAGTTTACCAGATCTTTTCGACAATTGAAAATTGTGGAATGGAATAAACACCAAATTTTCACGATTGCAGGAATGTACGATCTTCCACCAGTAACTGGCCACTCTTACTACGTCGCTGAACTTGGCCCACCACCTTTTCTTTGTGGCAGGGGGGAGTAAAAAATGTTTTAACCGCATACCGTAGTCCCAGGACGTACGGTTAAATGGAGCTCGCACCCACTAAAACATCACCCCCTGCGTGTTCTGCACTGTATCGGAAGAGGCCGGATACTGCTAGCGATGGGCCCACCACCTCGTTTGAGGTCTTCCACGACTTCTCTATTATCCTACATTTTCAACCATGATTTATTTCGTGAATTTATCGAGGCTCCATCTAACAATGTGTACTAATAGTTGATCGAACATTGTTCAATTCAATTCAATTTTTATTTATGGCAACTGGGTCTCGGTGATTTGAACCGAACGATTCTGCCAATGTCAGAGGTGATGGAGAAGGGTGTTTAGCACGGCAAAGACATATTGACAAGCCACCGACATCGGTAACCTTTAACTGTCAAAAAAAGATACATTTTGCCTTCAAAATAAGACAGTACAAAACTTTTAAAGAGATTATGATCTCTCTCAAATATCAAAAAAAAATAGCAAAAAAAAATATTCAACGCAACTAGAATCTGGCACCACAAAATAATAAAAGACATTGTAAGTACAATATACGATGCTAACACAACGTCATAACGTTTCAATTTGCTGGGACATTTCCTAAATATCCCGCGACGGTGAATTTATATTAGACGGAGTAAGTGTCGGCGCGAACAGCTGCGTCTGAACGATTCTGTATTAGACAATGTAACGTTGTTCGCGATATTATTTTGTAATAAACGTTCTTTATTTAGGGTTTTTGATATTTTTAATTCCGTTTCTCTTTGGTCTACAATTTGAATCGTATTCCAAATAGTCCATGGTGTGCATGCGCAAAGAAAATTCAAAATATTATTCTTGAACTAACCCTGATGTTTCGACCAAGTTCTATCGACCGTGGTCTCGCATATTTCAAATGTTTAACGAGAAGAAAATTGTTGAATGTAAACCTGATAAACCATGATGTCCATAAATATGTGTTTTTTAGGGGAAGTTGAAGACCAAATGCTGTTAAAGTTGTTAGTTAATAAACAGGCATTGTGTTATCTTCTTCTTCTTATTTATGAACAAACTTGTGTCAGAGTTTAAACCGCCCGTAGGCCTCTGACATGGCTTTACACACCATTGAAAAATCTCTCAAGTGTACTGATTTCATCACAATGTTTTCTCTCACCGTTTTAGCAACTACTTTAATTTATAATACGCACATAACTTACAAATGTCAGAGGTGCGCGCCTTGGGATCGAATTCGAGACCAATGTCTTGTTAGTCGACGGTCATACCACTAGGCTATCAGTGCAGTTAATTATGTTGTGTTAAAGATACTTATTTTACAAAAGTAGCATAAAGTTTTTATATCAAGTTGCACGAATAAAAATGTTTGAAAAAACCTCACAGTTTTATACGTATCATTTATTCTTCTGTACGACACAAGAGTACGAATTCTCGACACAATAGTATCAAAGTCGGTTTAAGCACTCATTTCTGTACTGACATCTCTTTGTGCCATATTTCTATGCCATATTTTGTTGTATCATAAGCTTTGTATAGTTGTTTTATTTGTAGTATACTTAGATAAAGAATAGTATAGAAGAAGAATAAATAGTATAATCTTCGTCTTTGTGGGCCCGCAATGCTTCAGCGTGAGAACGCTCTTAAAGATGAACTCTCTTTGAGAACGAAACTAGTCTACCCAGAAATCAACTGTCCGATCATCATTCAATCTAATTTGTAATAGGTTCAACTTAGTCTCCATGTACCTACATTTTATTTTATTGTTTTTTTTTATGTTATTTCGGCGTGTACATGCTGATACAAAAATAAAACGTTTTTCTTTCTTTTCTCTAATAATATCTTTCCTACTAATATTATTAATTTAAAAGTTTGTGGGAATGGATGGATGTTTATTCCCCTTTCACGCAAAAAGTATTTAACAGATTTTGATGAAACTTTACAATAATATAGCTTAAACATCAGAATAATACATAAGTTACAGTTTATAAACTTACTACTTAAGCGGAAGCCAGTATGTTATAAAAGTAAAAAAAAATTATCATTATTCCGTCATTAAACTACCCCTAAATGTGTCCGCAGCATAACCGCAGCTTTTAATCAAATGGACTGCATTGTAGTTAATTGTAGTACCAGCGTAAGCATGTGGCTACTATAAAACAGTTTTAGACTTTCACACCAGCGAATGATTTAAGATAGGGCAACGGGCAGGCTTATCTGCTCTTGATATATACAGGAATGGCACGCGACGCTTTGTGTTTCGGTACTGTAATCTATCAACTGTAGGCGTTTGTGTAGCAGTCCTATTTTACTGATTCTAAAGGCTGGTGAAACTTATCAGACTATTAAAAAGTAAAGTAAGCGTGAAAGACGATAAGTTTGCACTGCGATTGAGTTTCCGATCATTGATCTATGTACGGCTTGCAAATATAACTTTACCTACTACAGAACTGATGTTTTTTGCGAAGGCACTTCAATGCAGTTTTAAATAAAATCAAAAATATTTTTATTCATATACCTACCTAGACCATTTTAGGCACTTATGAATAGTCATAATTCTAATATTATTGTAAGAGTGACTCTAGTTGCCAGTTCCAAGGGCAGCCTACCCTTCATGGAGAAGAATCTGGCAAGAAACTCCATGGTTGCTCTTTTAAATAATGGCTTACAATATTTTTGGATATATTGTTCTGAGGTGTTATGTAAGAACAATGCGAGTCGACTAAACATAGGTACGCGTCTTAAATGTATATAGTTTATATAAGGTCCTTAAATAGCCAGGTATGAAACCCACGGTACACAAATATGTATAATATCAGGCATTGAAAAAATTCAAATGAAATTTCTGCGTAGATGGCTAATCTCCGTTGAGATTGGCCGCTGTGACCGAAATTTTTTAAAGTTACAAAAACGCTCTCAGCATACCTCTTATACCTAAAAATCTAGCGTGTCTTACTGATATTATGGATAATGTAGTTAACAAACTTTACTAACTACTTAAACGAACAGTTACGTAACTAGTTACGGTATATTAAAATTCTTACTTCACTTACAGAGATTGGTACAAGAATTTTCACTCAACAACTTAGTAATCACTTATAGAACACTTTATTAGCTATGTTTAGTAAAATAACATAATAATATTATTAATATCAGGCTTGTTTCTACAGGGAGCAGCGATAGGCTAGTGGTATAACCGTTGACTGGCAAGGCAAAAGTGTCAGGTTCGAACCCAATGACCAGCGTCTATTGCACATGGTTCTCAAGTTGGTCATGACGCGTCGTGACCAACTCGCGACGTGGCATGTGTCCTAGCGTCTCTGGAGGTTCGTTCAGCAAAGATCGTTCCGCGGAGAGTCATAGAAAAATAATTTACTCTACGGCTTTTTCAGAGATGAATGAAGATTTCATGCTACGCAAGCAACAATTAACTTAATATACTTGTATAGTAATTATATAAATAGTGGGAATGCCTGTAATCTCAGAATACAGAAAAAAACAGAAGGCAAAACTTAACAAAGTGTAGTACCATAAATCACTGTAGAAAGATTTCACGTTTTGTTTCGATTTCAAGTTAATCTACTCAATTGCGCGCTTTGTATCTGACGTTTGTCACGCTGTAAATCTTAAATTCTAAATTCAATTTTCCGTCGTATGTCGTTTCCAACTATAAAAATGTCGTCAGGATTACTATGAAACAGAATGAGAATGGGATTACATTTCATTACGTCTTCATTTTGTTTATGGACACGCAAGGAAATACGACAGAATGCTAGTTCTGGTTTGTTATGTATTCTGAGCTTCTAATACTATTTCGATATATTTTACTACATTGATGACTCAACAGCACTATACCATGAGACAACCACAGATTAATCCAGCAACTACTGAACCTAAGTTTGCTAACAATTTGGCTAGATAATGGACCATGTCAGCTGGAAGCCGTCTACCGCTGAACAAGCAAGAAGATTTGCATAACGGCCAGGCGGATTGTTACAACACATATGGATTCCAGGTAATTGACCTGTGACGTTGATTTATCTGGTAAGCTACTTAAATTGAACAAGTCCTATCGGTACATTAGTCATCATCCTCCTAGCCTTATTATTCCCAAACTTTGTTGGGGTCGGCTTCTAATCTAACCAGATGCAGCTGAATATCAGTTTTCTACGGAGCGACTGCCTACCTGACCTCCATAACCGACAGTGATACGATATTCTGAAATTAGTCGTCAGGATTTTATGATGGTACTGACTCCCTTTAACGACTGTTAAAGAACCATGACAGGCGGGGCCAACGGCTTCACTTGCTTTCCGAGGCAAGGAGTTTGTGATAAAATTAGTTATGTCTGTAAATTGTACCTACGATACAGGAGAAAAGTCTTAGTATAAAAAAACTTATTTAAAAAAAATGATCCTCTGCATCATCCAGAGGTCAACTGGTTGAGAATATGTATAAGACATTATACCTATGCCTATGGCTAATTCCATAACGGCGGAGTTAATTGTCCACCTTTGAACACTGTTTTGTACATAAAGAATAAATTAATAAAAAAAGATCAATAGTTTTAGAAAAAAAAAACAAAAAACCTTTAAAAACTTGGTACCTATAAGTGGTTTGTAGTTTAAGACATTTATTTCTCATAACAGAATACAATTTACTTACCTATGAGAAACACTACATTATAAACGAGCACAGGAACGGTACACACACTGGGATCACTACTACAATACAATCACTATTACAGTTAGTATTCAATACGTGCACAATTCGTTTTAGATTAACACAATTTAGATTAACAATTAAACTAACAATAAAACATTATGTATCCTAATAAACTATTCCTCAAATCACTCACAATTTGGTTGTGGGTAAGTTGAAAAATAGTTATCGCGTATAGAAACGAATGTTCAGGCGCCCATTAAGTGTCGGAACATAGATGCTATTGCTATTGCTAGGTGAAACCAGATTATGAATATAATATTTTTATATTATATTAATGTTACTAATAATTAACAAATTATTAATAATATTAATGTTTTTTTTAAGTATAAGTTAATTCGACGTAAAAATATAATCTAGATCTTTGCGATCATGCATTCAAGCCTAGCACAGACTTGCCCACAGATAGAAAAATATTGTTTTACAAATTATACATAATTCATTATTTTAAAATTATTACATTATTAACCGCAGATTAATAAACTTTTCTAATAATAAAAGCCCGGATAAAGTACCGGAACCACAACGTAATGCATTTAATGGTCTGCATCGAGATCCACGCACCATGAATTTTCAACATACGAGTGTGGGCGAGACGGTAGTATGCACTTTATGGTACAATCATGTTATATTATAATAGCGGCCAGTTATTATTATTAAATCATGGCAATATAACGTTTGACCCCACAGTGACACTCCCGTACAGCAGTCTTCTCGTGACCTCGGTCAATGCACCGGTCAATTGACCGAAACGTCGTTAGTAATCTGTGCGCGAATAGACCCGAAGAAATATTGTGAATATTTATTTCATAATATTATCTCTTTTTGCTTCGGAAATATTGTTACTAAACTAATGGCTATAGAATAAAAGTCTTCATCAGCTGCATCTCAAACGGTGGACTATCGCTTTGAGCGGCCGTCATGCACCAAACCGCATTTATGACATCGCTTCACTAACATGGAACAATGATTCTAATTAAATAAAAAAATATTTAAAT
The DNA here is from genome assembly GCA_936450705.2 of Protodeltote pygarga. Classification (NCBI taxonomy): domain Eukaryota; kingdom Metazoa; phylum Arthropoda; class Insecta; order Lepidoptera; family Noctuidae; genus Protodeltote; species Protodeltote pygarga. The sequence goes on along the minus strand of OW388249.2, from coordinate 1,972,823 downwards.
ATGAAACTCGCAAAAACAACTAACTCGGGCGGGACTTGAACTCTCGATCTTTGGCTTTACCAACTAAACCACAGAGTCCTTTCCTTATTTATTTATTGACTGTTTCAGAAACACAGAAGTGTCTTATATTATTTTTATTTAACTCAATCATGGAGGCGTATTATATCAATATACAAACCTTCCAATTCGCACCCAACCTCCGTACCAAAGGATAACGAAGCCCTGATTTTATGCACGTATTAATTAATATGTCAATCACGGTAAGTGTTCAATGCATCGACTTTGTGGCGCTGCCGGTGTCGCTTCACTGAGGTTAAAATCAATTAATTTATTATTTTGTGCTTAACGGCTAGGTACGCATGAAATTGATTTACTGTTTACCTCGGGTGCTGATGGTAATCGTAATTTTGTTATATGGTACAAACAGCTCTATGTATATGCTGGTAAATTTTTAATTTAGCTGCGATTCCACTGATCAAAACTGTTACGAAAAAGTCTGCTTCTGAGTAATGACTTAGAAGCAGACTTTTTCGTGCAGTTTCTGTCGGTTGCATGCAATGCAAAATATTTTAAATAACTATGTGTTACTTATTGAAGCAACCTAAACCTATTTAGAATATTTTAATAATACAATACTTAACTTCCATACAATAAATTGTTAGATATTTTCGTTTTAAGGAATCGTTTTTAAAACGAAAAAAAAAACTTTTTTTTTGTTGCATATTTATTTCTCATTAAATTACGGGCAGTTCATTAACTTTAATACAACAAAGTTGTTTGCCAGCAACACTGACGTTGACTGGTAACCAGGCATAGCAAAGTAAGCGGAATTGGTCGTATAAAAAAAATACACAAGTATTTTGCCAACACCAATGCACCAGGAAATAGACAAACATGACTTTTACATAACTCAACCTAGGTGAATTTATAATGGTCTTAAATTTTTCATTTTCCACCAAGGATGGAGACACCCTGACTATCGATACAATCAATTATTTATTCGAGTCTCGCGCTATACTCGGAATTATTTACGCGTCGCTTCTCGTGAGCTTGCGTATTTAAATAATGCGATGCCGACATGTCTGTTCGAGTAGTATAATATGAAGTATCGACGCGTTCATATTTATGAAGTTTGAGGGTAATATCACGGTTTTAGCGGTATCTGCTCGGTATACCAAAATTCTGTCATGAGATGATAATAATGTATTATTAAATGTACCTTAATACATGTTATGTACCCTTTTACAGTCGTGTTGGCTCATTGGTTGGTTGCGGACTTGTTTTGCAAGCACATGGTTCAAACCTAACTGAATCAAAGTGATTTTTTCAATATTTCAAACTGTTCGCGTCTTCTTACCTCATGCGCTCAGCTAAAGATTAGAATGTCTGTATTTGTACAATTAATTTCTAATATTTTTATTAATGTGCAATTAACATGTACTTAATTACTCATTTAACATCATTAACTTAAGAGCTACGCTCTTGTTGATGCAGTTTCAAAAACAGGTCCTGATAGTTGGCGAATTCAGACTTCTAAGTTAAGCTTTCCTTACGATGTTCCTTCGCCCGTTAATCAGTGGTGTCTTAGATTAACCGAAAGATTATTCAGTTAATTAATGTTTCAGTTATTCAAATTATTGATTACACAGGTTTGTAACCAATGTTATTTACAATATGCACATACCTTTATAAAATCTAAAGGTGCGTTGTATTCGACCCTAAGACTTTTGACTCACAAGGCTTACCATTCCGTCTGTAGAATATAAAAAAGACTTATATTTTACTCAACAATACAAAGCCGTACCGAAAGAACATGGAAAATGAAACATTTTAACTGTAATTCTTTTAAAACATCACAAACTGAGGTGTTGCTATTAAAACACAATCAAAAACAACATATTGGTCGTTATTTTCATAACAATGTTATACAAAAAACTCAATCATAACTCGAGCACTCTTGCGGGGCACAATAAAACCATATATATGTACTCACTTAGAAAATTCTTGGTACTAACACCGTTGAAAATCCTACTTAATCTATATGGTAATAAGATTAAAATTTGGAAGGCAAGCGCGCGACTCTTGAGAGATCTCGCGGCGTTATTAACAAAATACAGCAGGTCGGTATGCTTAATACAAAAATATATTCCTTTGTCTACGGTTTTTGGTGTACTAGCGAAATTTTAAGGCTGCGCTTATCTTGAATATTGTATATTTCAAGATCGTACATAATGTTCAGCTTACCTAACATAGGTACCATGAACATCATTTGATACAAACGTAGAATTAATCAATGAATTGAATAAAAATAATTGTTTTTATAGGTAACTTTGTTTATTGGGTCTTTTTTATCAGTTTTCTAAAAATACGCATCTAACTTCCTCCTTTTTTTAAGTCGGCAAAAAAGAGGAATTTCTAAATTTGATACGTATTTTTTACCCGACTACAAAAAAAAGGAGGGTTATTATATTTGTACTCCGTTTACTCCGTAATTAATTTACCGATTTGAGTAATTATTTTGTTTATTTAAAAGAGTATACTTTTTGACTAGTCCCTTATTAATGTTGTTAGAATCTGACGATGAACTTCGGAGATACAGAACGGATTTCCTCATTGGACAAAAGCAAACGTAACAACAAGTTTCACTTTAATTCAAGTTTATAGACAGATTAGATAACTAACTTCTGAAGGAGTGGCCCCTCCCTAAAGTGCTACTCAAGATTGTAAAAAAAAAACTATTAAAAAAATCTATTTAAAAAAAAACTGACTTCAAAACATTAAAAAGTTAATAAAAAATAACACAAGGGCCTCAATTTTGGAGTCAGTGCCAAGATTTAGGATTACATGGTTGATTAAATTCTGGAGCTATAGTGTTTTTAATTGTTTTTTCTTTCACGCAAAAACTACTAAACAGAGTTTGATGAAACTTTACAGTAGTTAGTTTATACATCAAAATAATTCATAGGCTACAATTTTTCAACATACCACGCGGGCAAAGCCGCAGGCTGAAGCTAGTTTTTCATATATATTGTGATGTTGGACCCAGAATGTCTTAAGTAAATAAACACTTAATTGATTTTTAAAATGTAATATTACAGATAACTTATGAGGTCTGTACAATCATATGAGTATTAAAATATAATTATAACATAAATTATAATCTATATTAAACCATAACACATAATATTAAATACTAAGATGAAACTTTCACTACTAACATTTTACTCGACGAATTCCGCGTTCTCTACACACAGACATACAAACTAAAGACCGCGTTTCCTTTGTCTTTCAGTTCATATTACATATTCCCCGGATAAATGTAAATGTTGTCTACATATTTGCAAGTATTCCACGTGAAATGCCCTCTTTAATTCCGCTGCTTCGTTATTCCTTTGAATAAAATTTCATAACCTAAAATTGAAAATAGTGTGTAAGTAGTGCTTTTAAAAAAATATTTAATATACTACAATTCTGCCTCGTTGGTGTAGTGGTAGCGCGATGCTGAGCACGAGGTTCAAGGCGCTCACCTCTGACTTTTTGTAAGTCATGTGCGTTTTATAAATTAAATATCACTCTCCGTGCCTCGGATAGCACGTTAGGCTGTTGGCCCCGGCTGTCAATTGTAGATCTTTGACCATCGTTACGGATAGTCAGAAGCATGAAAGTCTGACAACCAGTCTTAACAAGGGGTGTCATGTAATCCAGTATCTGGGTTGTGGAGGTCTGATAGGCAGTCGCTCCATGTAAAACACTGGTATTCAGCTGCATCCGGTAAGACTGGAAGCCGACCCCAACATAGTTGGGAAAAGGCTAGGCAGATGATGGTTATCAGTTTAAAACCATTATTATTTTTAACCACCACCTACGTTATTCAAGGGGTAGTAACATTTTGGTACAGAAAACGCTATTATAATTTCCCTTAGGCGGCGATTAACGCTAATAGGTACTTCAAAAGTGTTGCCGCCCTTAACCGTGCTCTTAACCAAAGATCAATGAACTGAATACATAAACACCCATTATGTATCTACATAATTATAATTATACCAGCCTTTGCCCGTGACTTCACCCGTCTGGATTATTGGTTCTTCATATCTCATTTTACCCCCTTTATAGAAATGTAAAAACATTATATTTTTCAATAAAATACCTATTGTCATGTTTGTCATTTAAATGTTAACCAATATTAGTCCTCCTGCTTAACTTACTATTCCATATTACCCCCTTCAGGGAAGCTTGTTCAATAAAGCTGTAATTTTTAACTGAAATCTACATACTAAGTTTCATAGATTTATCCTCAATAATAATGGATTTTCATATAATCTTTCATCCTTTATTTCCCCCCTTAGGGGTGAATTTTCAAAAATACTTCTATAGTGACCCTTTATACTGTAGTTAACATTATAAAAGGTGTCCAAGTTCAAATCTTAAAATTTGTAGGCCCAGCGGTTTAGGCTATGCTTTGATATATGTCAACCAACCAGTCAATCAGCCAGTTATTCAGTCTGCCAGTCAATCAGTCAGCCAGTCATTCAGACAACCAGTCATTTACTCAGCCAGTCATTCCGCCAGCCAGTCAATCAGTTAGCTTATCCTTTTTTATGTATGTATGTATTTATATTAAATAGATGGAATTAATTATGTTAATGATTCAGTGTGGTAAAGTTGCAATGTAAACTTCACCAGGCGTAGCAACACTACGGCGTAGTAGGTCTACGGCGTAGTACATCTACGGTGTAGTCTGTCTACGCCGTAGCCAGTCTACGAATATGACTCCTTTTTTTTTTTTTTTTTTTTTCTCTTTATTTAAAGAGCTCGTTCACTGAGTGAACATGCCGCTCTGTAAAATGTTACAATCATATGCTTATCTTAGGTTTTATACAGTTTTACAAATATGAAATAGTAGAATTAACTTATAAACAATAACTTAAAAATAATCAACTATCTATTTTTTAAACCCAATTTAACCATTTCAAGTAACTCCGACACTTTTTCATTTAATGGACATGATAGTATGCTGTTACAAAACCCTATGTTTGTTGCCTGAACTCCAAACATATGAGATCGACACGTTGCGTTGCGGACACACTCCATCAAAATGTGATACACATCTTCACTTCTGTCACAAACATTACAATTCGGGGAGTCAGACTTACGCATTAAGAAGGCAAATTTATTTAATGGCATGTGTCCGGAACGCAAGCGCATTAACAAAACCATATCCTGTCGGTCAAGCGGACTCTTATCTACCCATGGTGCCTTCCAAGGGTGTGACTGGATCGTTTTATACCAAATGCCAACAAGCTTAGATCTTTCTTCAAAGTATTCAGTCCACATGTCATAACACTTATTTTTAATCATGAAAGTACAATCTGTATAAGACGGTAAGACATTCGTAATAACTCCATCATAGACAGCCTCGACAGCTAAATTATCCGCTTTTTCATTACCCGCTAGACCGATGTGTGAGGGAATCCATTGCAGCATAACTAGTTTCGAAGAAGATATCAGTTTCAACATGGATTTAATAATCGTAAAGGCTATCGGAGATCCTCGAAAATTCGAGGTGCACCGAGCCACATGCTGAAGAGCACATTTCGAATCAGTGAAAATGACAAATTTGTCATATGAAATCGATTCTATATATGAGAGTGCTTCTGAGATGGCAACGAGCTCTGCATACATGATAGAGATATTTGAGTTTATTTGTAATTTTATACCATCCCCTGTTATACTGTCAAAAAAGGCCGCACCTACCTTATTCGAACTAACTTCTTTGGAACCATCTGTGTATATATTATAATAATCAGCGTATCGACTTATTGTTATTTTGCAAAGCTCTTTCAATTCTATGTGGTTGTAATTACTTTTAGGTTTGTTCACATATTGTAAATTGTAGTTAATATTTTTTGACAAATCTATATTAGTGGTCCAGGTTTCTAAAGAAAACATATCTAAAATTTTACTGGAGTGAATGGTAACGTCCTTTATATACTCATATGTTTTAATTAGTAAAGGAGTTTTCCGTCTCCCAATGCAAGATCTATCCCGTGTTATTATATTATGAAATTTAGTAAGCGACTTGTACACACATGATTCTTTAAAAGACTTAATTTTACACAGATATTTCCCTGCCAAATAGTTTCTGCGGTTTTCTAATGGGTGTAAGCAGAGCTCGCTCTCCATTACATATATGGGTGTAGTTTTAATAAATCCTCCAACAACTCGCATGCACTGGTTCTGGATTTTGTCAAGCTTTGCCAAGTGAGTTTTACAGCTGTTATCGTAAAGAAAACAAGCGTAGTCAAAACGACTTCTTACAATAGATATGTAAAGGCGCCTCAGGTGTTTCGGATGGACTCCCCAGCCCGGCCCAGCTAAAACTTTAAACAGACTAATAAGTTTAGTAATCTTATGGCAGGTTTCGTTAATATGTTTTGACCATTTTAGCGTACGATCCAGCCACAAACCTAGGTATTTTACATTTACAGCAGTTTCTAGTTGTACATCGTTAATTTTTAGTTTGATCGGGACCTCTTGTCGTTTTAAATTTTTTAAAAATAAACAAACTTTGCTTTTCTGGGGAGAAACCTCTAGACCAATTTCTGCCAATAATTTTGAAAGAGTGAATAACGCATTTTGTAATTCAATTATAGATTTTTTAATATCATTATTGGAAATAAATATAACTAGATCATCTGCGTATTGTGATATAGATACCTCCTTGCCTATTTGTTTACACAAGTTAATTGTAGCTACATTAAATAATAATGGCGACAAGGGATCCCCCTGCGCCAAGCCTTTACTTGTACGACGTTCTAGGTTAACATTATTTATGGACATTCTTAGGTTTCTTTCGCTCAGGAAGTTCCACAAATACGTACAAATTTTAGAACCTACACCCAAATTATCCAAAATCTTTAACAATGTATCAACGTCCACATTATTATAGGCATTGTTTATATCCACGAAACAACTAAGTGTAGTGCAATTATTGCTGAAACCTGTTTGAATTTCTGAAACTAAGTAGGATAAATTATCTAAACAGGATCTGGATTTCCTGAAACCGGTAGTAGATTCTGAGAACATTAGATTTTTTTCCAGAAACCATTCTAATCTCTTATTAATAATGGAATGGTAAATTTTGCAAATACAAGACATTAACGATATTGGACGTAGGGATGAAACAGAGTTAGTGTCACGTCCTGGCTTTGATATAGGAAATATACGAATGTCTCTCCATTGTTTAGGGACGAATCCGACTTCAAGAAACTTGTTGAATAATTGAGTTAGAATAATCTTTCCGTTTGATGGTAGGTTTTTTATCATAGAGAATGAGATATCGTCGCAGCCAGGTGCGGTATCGGATATTTTAATACTCTTCTCCATTTCTTGTACTGATATCTGGGCGGCCAATATATTATTAGTCGAGATAAAATTAGGCTGTTTATTTATTGCATAGTCTGGGGTCAAACTATATAGAAGTATGTTTGCTAGATTTTCGTCTATGTAATTCGGTTGAGATCTAAAACCTTTCAACCATCTCATTTGTTGTCACATTTGTTTAGCTGAAGATGTCGTGTCCACTGATGAACAAAACTTATGCCACGCGTCACTTTTGGCGTTACGAATAAGTTTTTGTGCCTCCGAATCTTTTTCTTGTAACTTGGCTAAATTATCAGGGATCGGGTTTCGTCTGAAATTTGTCATAGCTAGACGTCTTTCTGCTACAATTTTGGAGAGATCTGGATTCCAATACGGTTTTGGGGTGAAATGGTTTGTGGGATTTTGATTAATTTTAATATGCGGTATACACGAGTTAGCTGCATTCATAATTTTATTTATAAACAGGTCATAGGCAAGTTGTAGGTTATGGGGATGAGAAAATTCGGAGAAACTTTCCTCTAGTTGTACTTTGTACGCCGTCCAGTCAGCCTTTTTAAAATTTCTTTTAATGTTTGGTTTTATAGTGTTAAAGCATATTGAAGAAATCTGAATCATATTATGATCACTCCCCAGGGTATCGTTTGTGACCTTCCAATTAAATTTTATTGCAATATCTGTGGAAGCTATAGATATATCAGGGGATGATGATTGTAAATTACCATCCACTAGTTTGACCCGGGTAGGGTTTCCACTGTTTAATGGGATTAGGTTATAATTTAAAAGAGCGTCGAAAATTTGGTTGCCCCTAGTATCTATTTTGCTGGACCAGCTACTATGGTGACCATTAAAGTCTCCAAGAATCAATGACTTTTTGTCGAAAGAACTAAAAATATTTTCCCAATCAGCTTGTGTGGTACGCACAGACGGGGGACAGTACACAGAGACTACGTTTTCCAATAATTCGCAATTATAAATTTTAACATGAAGTATTTCAATACCAGAGTTATAGTTCCGCAGCTGACATAATTTACTTTTAATAGAATTATGGATACATACCGCTACTCCACCATAACCATCCTGCCTATCTTCACGCAAGATATTATATCCGCTGATTCTTAAATGCATGTCTGATTGCAACCAGGTCTCACTTAACACAGCGATATGTATTTTTTCTTGAGATAAAAGCTGTTCAAAAGGAATTAATTTATTTTTTAAACTTTGTGCATTCCATTGCAGTATTTTTAAATTGTATTGATTTTTGTTAGCCGTCACTGGAGAAGAATGATTTTACCCAATTCATGTTTGGTATTTTGATCTCAAAAGTAGCTAAAAGCCATTCTATAAACGTAGAAACTATTTTTTTTATTTTGTCCATAATTGGTCCGTCTTGTTTAAATGTAATGTTATTCAATTTTTCTATTAAAGCGTGTATGGATTTGGTTTTAGATTTTTTTGGGATATTTTCTACACTCGAAGAGTTACTTAGGGAGTCAGTTTCTGTGTCTGAACAACAACATTCCCATTCCATAGTTGTATCAATTATTTTTTGTGTATGTTTTTTATTTTTACTTTGCTTGTTCTTCTTATTCTTCGGTTTTTTTGTAGGTTCTGTTGGTGAGGTATTTTCTTCTGAGTTTTGCGTAACAGTTTTATTTTGTTCAATATTTGTGGTAGAATCATTTTCTTTCGAAGTGCTTGGTAACTGAAAAAGGTTAGAGTTATGCGGTGGATCTATTGTATTTTTCTGGCTTTCCCGGTTAGTTGTGATGAACTGGATTGTATTACTCTTAGAGGTTGTTTCTTCGGGGATAGGAGTGGAAGCAGGTACATACATAGTAACTGCTTTTCTGTATGTGCAGTTGAAGTCAGCCATGATTTCCCTGATTTTCTTTTCCTTTAAATATGCAGGACAAGTTTTACTTATGGCAGTGTGGTCACCATTACAATTAGCGCACTTGTATGTAGATGTGTCGCAATCTTCGTGACTGTTACCGCATTTTGGGCATGTGTTCTTCTTTTTGGGACACATTTTCCTAAAGTGACCGAAACGCCAACAATTAGAACACTGAGTTACTGGGTATACATATGGTTCAACTTTCGTCCTGACACCGTGTATATATATGAAGGGTGGCAAACGAGATCCTTTGAAACAGATTCTAACCGTCTCGCTCTCTGTCCATTCCGAACTGTCCTGTATTTTCCGACTGAGTCGTTTTATAGATAACAGGTCGGCGTCGCAAGAAAGGCACTCTAAAATCTCATCATTTTTTAGGTCTAATTCAACGTTTTTTATGACTCCGTATGTTACACCAACTTCGATTGTTCTTTGTAAGTTCCAGCCGAGGTCTTTAAAAGTTTTACATGTGAGTAAATCTTGCATACCATATTCATCATCAAATTGTATCACTACTTTATATGGGTTAATATATCTGACGCGAATGATTTTTGAAATATTGTTTTCTTTCATTAATTTTGCAAACTTGAATTGTTTCGGCAGAGGTTCCTTGGATGTAATGCTGATTTCTATGTTTTCAACTGGTACCGCTAAATTATCTTGATTTAGAGCATACCGCTTTCCAGACTTGGACACAACCTGCCATCTTTCGTTTTCATCCATTACTCTTGGTCTTTTATTGTTTTGTTTGTTAGTGTTGTAGTTGTTTAGATTATATTCACTATTAGGTATAGTAGTTTCATCTGTTTGTGTAAGGTCATCTAAAATATCTGCATCAACAATACTATTTTCTCTGATTAATTCATCACTTAATGACATTGTTTACGCTCATAGTTGCTACGGGCGCAGGTAGCCGCGGCTCACGCACACACGCGTGCCGCGAACAAAAGGCGACCCGGGTTATCGCGCACCACGGATTATACAGAGATAAGCGGAGCAAAATTATAAACACGTCTTAGTTGCGTCGATCGCGACTGACGATTGAATATGACTCCTTATAGCGTACTTATTTAGTTAGTAGTTACTTAGTTTAGTTTATTAGTATAAATAAAAAAAACTTTATACAGAGCTGGATCGAGCATTAATCACCACGCTAGCTCACTGCGGGTTAGCGATTTCAGACTATTAAGTCCAGGTTCCCTTACAATATTTTCCTTCACCATTTGTCAGTGGTGTCTGAGATTAGCTAAGGAAGTACATAATTATGACATAAAAAAAGTCACATTGCTACATGCCAGGTTCGAACCCGCTTGCAAAGCGGGTGCGTTACCAACGCAATAAATAGTAAAAGATAGCACAAAAATTATAATAAAAGAAAGTTTCTAAATAAACTTCAAATAAGTTATTTCATAAAATCATCTTTATTTTGCACTAAGTTAAGATGTACAGTAACTTTATCTTTTCAATAGAGATGTTAATACCAATTTATTAAAGTCTCATATTCATAAATTATAATAAGTCGGTTTCTTTGTTAGAATATTTAACGATGTCTCCTTAAATACTTATTTTATGGGCCTCGATATCAATGACGTCATTTAAGTATTTTTATTGCTTGTAAATCCTCGAAAATATGATTAATGAATACACGAATCTAACTTTATCTTATAGAATAGTCTGCTTCGTTGGTTGGTAGCAAGTGCGACTGCTGAGCACGAAGTCCTGGGTTCGATCCCCGGGCAAAGTGTTATTGGGTTTTTCCATTAAGAAATTCTCAGTAGCAGCACGGAGTCTGGAATTGTGCCCGGAATAGCAATAGGCTCACCCCACATTACAAGGAACTTATAATATAGGCGGCTTAACGTGAGTGTACTGCATACGCTTCTGCCTACTCCCTCTGGGGATAAAGGCGTCCCCCTCTGGGGTACAGGGATAAGAAAGCAAAAGATTTAAGGAGTAGACTGGGACTTTAGATGACAATAGAGACAATAATACCACGTCGGGGGGCTGGGGTCACTTACCCCTTGCCTTTTAAGCAATCACCGGACTGTTGAGCCAGAGGGTTGTGATATTTATTTACCCATAAACATGCCATTTCTCTGTCCTCAAAAATCCTTCCCAAAGGCAACAACTCCAATAAAACAGTACAAAAATTCGATATATAAAACTTTTTTACTCATGGCCTGTTTGTTGACGAGCCCCATGAGTGTGATTCTGGAGTTCGGTACCTTGTATTTGTCGACATTACACTGCTATTTTTACACAAGATGAATGGTATATAATAGTACATGGTATGTCCCAAAAAAAAAAACAATCTACGGGAATCCATTCAAAATATTTTTGTTCATGTAAACCATTAAGCACTTCATGAATAGAATAGTCATATACTAATTATTACATGAGGTCTTAATTACTAGCTCACGCTTGTATTACCCATAGGGTGTAAGGTAGAGGTGTATGCAGTACACTCACATTTCGTCGGCAAGTTATAAGTCCCATGTAATAGGGGGCGTCCCTATTGTCATTAACTTAGCACAATTCCAGACTCCGTGCTGCTACGGAGAATTTCCTAATGGAAAAACTCAATAACACTTTGCCCAACCTGGAGATCGAACCCAGGACTCTCAATAAAATAGCATTGTTTTTATAACATAAAAGAAATTAAAACGATAACTGCAACGTGGCATTTTTCCCGTTACCGAGACGTCTTAATACAAAATCAATAGTTCTCGATATTGGAGTAGAGAACAAACACAATCCACTTATCTCAACGAATTATTTGATAATATCAGTATTTTCACAAAGCCAATTAGTAGCGACTACACTCACTCTTGAAAATGGACTCCGTTTGAGTCCGAAACTAGTCGGGCATTCCTGAAATCAATTCGTGAGTAAAACCTTATGTATTTAATAATTTTATTCTTCTTCTTATCGTATAATTGATTAACAACCTGGTGTCAGAGTTTAAACCACCTATAGGCCTCTGACATGGCTTTACACACCGTTGAAAAATCTCTCAGGTGTGCTGGTTTCATCACGATGTTTTCCCTCACCGTTTTAGCAACTGATAATTAATTTATAATACGCGCCGCCTTGGGATCGAACTCGAGACCCGACTTGTCAGTCGACTGTCATACCACTAGGCTATCAGTGCTTCAAAGGCAGAGGTGAGCCTGGGTTTGAACGTACGACCTTTGACGTGCCAGACAATCGGTCATACCACTGAGCTATTACAGCTAGCTAGCAAGGTTTTCGTGTAAAGATATTAAAGTTTAATTAATTAAATGTCTTCTTAATTTTCAGTCGCCCTTTGACTGTAGTCCTTTCAGCCACTCGATCACAAGGTATTGGTAATTTAATTACCGAGCTGAAATGACGAATTGTGTTAAAAAAAGACCCTTTCTAGAAATAGAATTTTAAGATTAAAGTTTCTGAGATGTAATTAAAAAAAGGAAATTGTAGATTGGTTAGAGCGTTCTTTGAAGATTGGCGTAGCGGTTCAGTGGTTTACCTGCACTTGGTGTTGCGGATACGACTCCCTAGGGAATGTTTAACTTCTTCTTTCGCCTGCCCTGGTCCCATGTTACCTTGGGGTCGGCACCAAATGTCTTCTTCTTCCATTCCTCTCTATCAGCCGTCATCTGAGCATTTACTCCTTTTCTTAACAATGCTTACACAATAATTTGCCGCTTTGCTCATGTCGACAAAGAAAAAAATATACTATCTATAGACTCACACCTGTATTCCCCAGAGGGGGTAAGCAGAGGTGTAGGTACAGTACACCCACGTATCGCCGGCTATGTTACAAGTCCTATGTAATTAGGGGGCGAGCCTATTGCCATTAACCGGGCACAATTCCAGACTCCGTGCTGCTACTGAGAATTTCCTAATGGAAAAACCCAATAACACTTTGTCCGACCCGGGTATCGAACTTAGGACCTCGTGCTCAGCAGTCGCGCTTGCTACTACAAGACCAACGAAGCAGTCAAGACCAAAGAAAAAATATAATAATATTTATTTTAATCTTATTTTTTCAAATACTCTCTGCTTCTTATAAAGGCGTTATTCACTGAACAATACTTGAACACTAGCCAAGCTGCTAATTGAAGCACATCTATCAAAGGTAACGGACTATGCGGTACTTGGTTTACTTTGCCTTTAAATTAAACCAAAGTCGAGCAAAAAATCTACAGAATCATGAACTACCTCAAACACTGGAATTATGTTACACAGCACAAAAAATGAAGAACTTTTTTAACAAAGTTTGTAGTAATGTTTTAAATATATAAATAAACTATATTTATTTAGAAATGAAAATTGCATTAGTATCTTATACTTAACTTTTACTTTACCTGAAGTAAATGAACCTGTGCCTCAGGTTTCAAAATATTTCATGAAAGAAAATAACGATTACGAGCATGATTGAACCTACAACCTCTGCTTAAAGTTCCCAATCCCTCTACCACTAAGCTATTATAACCATGCCCGCGCTTTCGAAATTCTCTTCTAGAGAACATTTACGACAAATCCCACGTAATCGATTTTATTCTTTTTTCAAAAATTTGGTTCTTTTTAAAGCTTCGCATGCTTTATAATTTTCTTTTTTATAATATTTCATGCTCCAAAGTTGTAACTAAATTGTACATAATCCTCATTTCTTGTAGCTCTTTATACCGCTGCAACAGCAACCAGGTCGAGTGGGGAAACTAGCGGCACTCTGTAAAATATTAAATTTAATGACTCGCTTTTGTCACCCGCGGAGTTATTGCGCCCTCAACAGGCCTGTTTCACTTTTAATTATTAATACACTAATTTTGTCGCTAGCTCTCTGACCTTTAAACGTCGGAATAATCAGCCTTTGCCCCACCGTTACGCTAAGTCTTCAGTAATCGATGTTAGAGTGTAAGTACTTAAGTTAGAGGCAGATACTAGCTAATCTGCTATCTCGCTCGCATATTGAAGATATAAAATCAATTAATATAGTTATGAAAAATCGAACTAAACCAATTGAAGGAGAACAACAAAGTGTTAGCACAAATTTCAGCTTGATCAAAACATGTTTTCAAATAAAAAATAGCATAATATAAAAATTCATTTTGAAATTTCAATTTCTCCGTAACCATAGAAGTTAGTTCTGAAAAAATTATAGCAAATTTCTCTAACTTTCTTTGAAATTATTATATTAAACAAAAAACATTTTTCGAATCCTTTATACTTCAAAAATATATCTTGTGTCCTTCAAAAGTTATTGAAATTTTAAAAGTATACACACGGCTACACATCAAGCTATACATTTCCAGTATAAGCTGACATCTTGTTGTACGAAGAGCCTATACAATGCGAGATCAGTTCATACTGGTAATGTTTAGCTTGTGTGTACTAAGTTTAAAGCCCAGTGTAGTTTTGTAATTAATTGTAGGCTAGACAGATAGTCATAATCTGTGACTGACGTATTAACTTTAGAATACAGAGTCTTCAGTCACAGATAGATCTATTTTGATCATAAGAATAATTAGTCCTACAATACAGATCTACCATGTAATTGACATGTGCTTGAAATATAAATTAATTATTTAATTTATATAATCCTCCCTTTATTTTGCAAAAAAAAAATCCTCCATTCTGTGTAATTAGATATTGTATATACTCTAACTCGTATCTACACTGGAAAAAAAAACATGCCTCAGTTATAATTATGTATGTAGTGTCACCCCTAATGTTATTTATTGCATTATTATAAAACATCCTTATGTAGCGGTTCAAAATCACCTACAATCAAAATTTCACCAATATTATAAAGTAGGGTAGGATAGGGATAAAGTAGGATAGAGGTAGAGTAGGATAGGGCCTACCCTATCGTACTCTACCCCTATCCTATATCTACCCTTATTACCCTACCCTTATTACCTATTCTACCCGTAGGTAGAGTAGGGTTGGGTAGAATAGGCGTAGAGGTAGGTTAATCACGCGTACGAACTCGCGCCGGGCAGCTGGTAATACTATTTTTATTATCCTCTTTTTAGTCAGTAGGTAATTTACTGACTAAAGATAGTTTAGTAACTAACTATAATTTATATAACATGGTTAGATAACTACTTACATATACCAATGTAAGCCGAACCTAATTCACAAGATGTACGGGCGAGGACCGAGGACTCACGGAGCACGCTGTTCCGCACTATAAATAATTCATCGACTACCACAACTTCAGATATCAGGAGATTTAGTTCAAAGGACATCTGACTTGCTATTCATAGTATGGACTTGATTTTTAAACTTTCTATGTTTGAAGACTTTGAATTTTTTGAAGTCTATTTTATCTAACATAATCTCTATCTCAGCACATTTATATAATTATTAAAAATCTAAATCGCAGTAATTGCTAACCAAGTTAAAGAGAATAATATTACTATTATAATAATATTACTGAGTTTATTACTAAGTTTCAGCAAAAATCTCAGTTTCATTGGAACAAGTTTTCATTCATCAAAATTTCCTAAACGATAATTTAAATTAGTCAAATTAATGTACGATAGTTCAAACTCTAAGTACAAATAAGATAGTGGTTTAGCGAGATAGGCGCTTTAAAGCTATATTTTGTATTAAAAAATTAAAATTTTAATATATCAAAATTAGAAAGATACAGAGTTAACAGCACGTGTTTGAATTTACAAAAGTATCAAGTTTATACAAATTCTAACAATTTTCTTTTTTGGGGAAGAGGACTGTGATTTCTACTTCTAAAAATGTTAAACTATTATAAATTCGACATTAATTGACAGATTTAAGTAAATAAAACCGATATTTAAAGGGGCGGTGGTACGGAACTCTTCTTAAGCAAGCCAGATTTGCAGTTGGCCTTTTTTCCAACGAATCTAGTTCCGTAAAATATCAACTTCATGTGTGAATTTTCAGAATTTTTATTTGCCTTTTTTTGGGAAAGTATGTTTTGTAATAGTTGGAAGAGAGGCGAGTGTTAGAAGGTATTCCAACTATTCTTTATGATCGATCGTCATCGTGGTCGATTTTTCTTTCTAAAAATTTCGCAGTTTATTCGCATAGTATGCATAAATACTTTATAAAAATGTTTGTGTATTTATTTATTCTTTTTTTTTAAATTATTGTGTACGTTAGACAACGTCGCGGCAGAGCCAGAAGGAGATGGTGGGATGAGCTGGATGCTTATTTGGAGGATTGGCCGCAGAAAGCGCAGAACCGGGATGAATAGAAGGAGGGTAGGGAGGCCTTTGCCTTGCAGTGGGACGATAACGGCTGAAAATAATAATGTTGTGTTTGTGTGTTTTTTTTAATGTGTTCTAGACTATGGTATGCTCTATAGACCAGACCCATCCCCTAGATGTGAAACCATCACCAAACATCGTGCCACCCACACTACTGATAAAAATTGAACTTCTCTTTTTAACCCCCGAATGAAAAAAGTCTTTACCTAAAAAAATTTGAAGGCTTTTTGTGTCGCAGACTCTTAATTTTTTTTATAGAAATTGAATCAACATTTTAAAACACATATTTATAGGTTTACGAAAAGTTTCAATCAATTTTTAACTTTAGGTAAAAGCCAATTAAGTAACTATTGCTTCTCCAATTACTATTGACTAAGAAACATGCCAACCAAACTTACAAAAAACACTAAATTGATTCTCGAACCAAACCTAATAGAATCGGAATGCCACTGAAGACGCTATTTATTACTGAAACCAATCTTGTCGTGCTCCGATTGCGAAGTCGCCAAGTTACAATCGAGTTCCAATCGAGTATACCCCGAGTTATGAGGTTACACCAGCGTACCAACCTTTATGGCCTTTTTCGTTGCTCAATTCTGTGGCCGGTGGTTTGCAATAGGAACAAAAAATTAGCCTCTAGTTTACTTCACCAAACTGGCCGGAATGGGGGCTTTTTGCTGTTTTGTTAGGTCTAAAAGCGACGATAAAAAGCAAATGGTTTTACGCTTACTAAATGCTTGGCTCTCGATGTGTTCACGTCAGTCGTCGACTACATTATAAACTTAGCAACTCCTTTTTTAGCGACCACATTGTCCGACCTTTTAATTAAAGGGTGTTTTCGTGGGCATGAAGGTCACGTTGACATCCTTAGTTAAAGCTCAAATTTTATTTCTAGAACATTTTCTTTGTTGAAATTTGAGATTGATTTAAATGTTGTACTTAAAGATGGTGACTGTATCGATTATTTTGCAGTTAATTTTTCTTTCTTTGTCGTATGGTTGATGAACAACCTAATATCAATAGACCTCTGAAAAATCTCAGGTGGACACCGGCGTCCTCATGATGTTTTCCATTTTTTTATTGATAACACTAAGCTCGTCAATGGTGAGTAGACTAAAAAAGAATTCGATCCATAGATAGAATAAAAAATAGTACTAAATTATTTAGTGTCTATTTATATTTAATTTTTTTACTGTATATAAGTACGATTTCGACATAACAAAAACCTAAATTAGATATGGGGATTACTTATGAATTACGAATCTAATCCCGATTCTAATTTATATATGAAGTGTGTGACGTGTGCCAATGTGCGGATGGTTTTCTGGCTGATTAAGAAATTTGCGACTTTTATCTAGTCAAATTAAGATTGGAAGTAAGAAGGAAGCCCCATGTTCACTTTTTTATCCCTATAAATTAAGTAACTTAGGTTGCTTTTTTAAAATTACAAAATATGGCTTGGATTGGCCATCTTCTGAAAAAATGCGTATAATACCTTAAATCGCGGGCGTCAAGCTAGAGGGGCGTATAAAAAAAATGCGTTTTTTATTACGTCAATAATTTCTAAGCTTATCGATACACCACCTCTGTTTTTTTTAAGTATAGGTAAATTACTTTAGAAGATATTAATAAAATAGTTTTAGACGTATAACTAAAGTCACATATTATTTTTATGCCAAAAAGTGAAGCTCTCTGACTTGAAACCCGAGATGTATATATTAGGTTTTTTTCCCATAGAATATCAAAATTCGTACAAAAACAGATGTTTGCGACCCATTCATCCCATCCGGAATTCATAACCCCATCATAAGGTCATTGAACGTTTTTCCTTCAATTTCACATAAGTTATTTCCGTCCATATGTTAGAGGGAACTAATATGCGGGGTGTTGGAGTGTCCCGTTGAAAAATTACAAGTTTCCATTTTGTTTTGCTGAGTTATAGCCTTGGTTCATCTTGTGAAGTTGTTCAGACTTGGAGTTGTCAATTTATACTGCAGTTGTACTTGTTAACTGATGTTTGTAAATTGGTTTGCGTTAATCGTTTGAACTGCAATTTACAGTTCTGTTTCAGCCAAATCTTGTAACGAATATCGACTTTTCATACAAAGTGACTGGTCACGTGACTCACTTTTGTATAAGAAGTTAAATTTCCGTTTTCAGATTTCGACTTATGTTCCTTGGGGAAAGTTGATCAGTTTTATGGAGTAGAGTGGTGCAGTGGAACAGTGGAAGCGTGCTGGGCCCATAACCTGTTGGTCTTTATGCAACAAATAAATAGATTTGGTTAGATTAAATTTTTATTCCTTACACTGGCTTACGTCACAAATCAACAAGGGAACCAGAACAACAGACTAAATGAAATATTGATACGGCTTTACTCACGCATTGATTTCGGGAATGCCCGACTAGTTTCGAACTCAAACGGAGTCCAGTTTCAAGAGCGGGTGTATACGCCATACGGCATTCCCGAAATCAATGCGTGAGTAAAGCCGTATCAATATTACATATAATTAGTATGACTCACGAAAGTTATTATTCTAACAGACTTAATAGCCACAGAGTATAATATTGTACATGTTCATTGCACGAATAAGATAGAGTTAGAAGTCGAATAAGAAAAAAATCAGAATATAAAATAATAGTCGTCAGTATTTACATATTCCAACAATTACCTCTTAAAATTTGGCAAGGCTTCAAAGCAACACCCTGCATATACAAAACTTCTAAAACAATATAATTATTCTTACTTTTACTCCACAGCTAGCTCTTTATTTTTCACTAAATGGAAGTCAATTAGTTTAATTACACACAATCCTTGGGGGCCTCGCGTTTCATTTACCTAAGGGAGCAAGGATAACCGCAAAGGAAATGTGAACGAACTGCCAACACACAGTTACATGAATATGTAGGTTATAGGATCTTATGTAGGAAATATTAACAAAATAATGATAATGACTGCCTCGTTAGAATAGTCAAGCGCAACTGCTGAGCACGAGGATTCGATCGCCTGGTCGGGCAAAGTGTAATTAGGTTTTTCCATTAGGAAATTCTCAGTAGCAGCACGAAGTCTAACATAGCCGATGAAACCTGGGTGTATACACCTCTGCCTGCCCCCTCTAAATAAAAATGTGAGTCTATGTTCTGCAATATGTTATCAAGTTACCTTTCAAAGTTATATGTATATAAGTTTGAAAGGTAACTTGATCGAGTGTTCTTAACTAAAAAAAATATGTAAGGTTTTTCCGTACATTTGCTAAGTTGGTTCCTTTTGTCAGGTGGAATGCTTATGTGGCAATAATTAAGTTTTCTTTTCATTCCTTTCTTACATTAATCTTCTTTATTTTATATATATTTATTTTATAATTCACGTTACGTATCTAGGATGTACAAGCAATGCGCAACAATTTATTTAAATCACACATTATAAATTATATTGAACTGCAGGTTTATTTTTTTATGACAAAGGCATGTATCTCGGTGCTGTTGTCCATTTGAGCACACGAGTAAAGCAGCATAAATGCTTTTCTAAACCCCCCCCGTTTCCTCCCACTCAAACTCACCAGAATTAAGGCCGTGTGTTCATAGAGGCTTTTCCTTATTCGGCCCCCGTGTGTCATTTGTTCTTAATATCACTTGGTGGTGCTTTGAAGAGAACAATGTTTGTGTAAAGGTCAGGTAAGTAGTTAGAGACGCCTCTTGTATTACTAATTGGCTGCTATTTGGTGTAGTAGTTGCATGTGAGGCTATTAAGTGGAAAGTCCCAATTTCTTCTACCCGGGTGGGGAATGTTTTTGAAGCAGACCAAATAAATTAATTGAATAGAGGTCCTATTCAATTAATTTATTGCATACTAAACAGTAGGACTACTAAACATTCATCAAAATATTTATTTCAATTTCTAACTTCCAACTTTCCAGCGTTTAGTTAAACAAAGTAATCTGTGGTTGCTATTTTTAGCTAACACCCGCATGAAAAACTCATGTGAATACAATCACACGCCGCAGTCTCCACTTCACCCCTAAAACTTAGAAAAGGGAATTACAACACCCGTAAACAAATTACCAAAGCTCCTACTATACGGGTGACAATACAAAACAAAAGATAAAAGACAAAAATAAACAAAAAGATAAACACGAAACAAAAAGCATACATTATCTGAATTACTTTAACTTTTAGAAAATAATTGTAGCGACCCTCCGAGTGCGGCCCTGTATCGCGATTCTTCCCTAGGAAGTCATTAAACTGTTACGACTAAGTGAAAAAGTTTGCGACACTTGTTTTCTCAAAGTGGCAAAACATTTTTCTTATAATGATTTAAAGGAAGCTCTGGTAGAATTTTGGTACCGCGATTTTTGGTACTTCGCACTTCTGGATCGTTAGTCGTTCGTCGATAGAATGTATCGTGTACACTCCCTATTTTATCGTAAGTGTACATTGAGTGGCGTTTGTAGTATACATTGAGTAATGACAATTTCTGTCTTATGTAAGTGTACATGTAGGAAGTTTGCAAACTTAGGTAGTATGGTGGGGACAAGTCGGCGTCCAAACGGAGACGACGCTTTCGTCTCATATCTGTTTGAATGCTCGTAGTGAGCGGTAGAAACCACAATTCAGAACTTATTTTGTGAAATTATTGTTAATATAATATTGTATATTGTATGAAAAGCAATAAAACGATGACTGTTATAAGTTGTTTAATTCTGAGTAAGTATCCTATCAATCGATTCAATAAGATTAGCCAACAGACTGTTGAAAAAGAATATTTGACACGTTACATAGTTAGTAACACACGTAGTATACGTTTTTTCGGATCAACAAAATAAAAGCAAAACTGCAATTTATTCGACCAAAACCAAACTCAAGGCTTTTGATGAAAACCCGACGGAAAAAACCAATAAAACCGACGCGGAAATTAAACACGGGACCCCACGCTTGACTTGCACAAATGCCATTGGACCATTAATGCAATAAAAACTTTAAAAGTGATTAAATCAGTATGATAATACGATCACACCCTCTCACAGAATATGCGATAGCTTAGTGGTATGATCGTTGACTGGCAATTCAGAGGTCACAGGTTTGAACCCAAGGCATAAGAAATCAATTTCTTACATTAACTTAAATTTTCCCCGCGGTTTTGCTCCCGTGGTACTAATTTTCCCTGTATAGTGTTACTCTCCCGTCCATAAACTAACTCAATACAAAACATCACGTAGATCCGTTGCTCTGTTGCTGCGTAAAAGAAGCACAAACAAACAAACACACTTTTAAATTTATATTACGAGTATGACTATCCGAACCCTTCACCCGCGAAACTTGTGCCGAACGAACAATTTTATTTTTTCAACAAACTTGAAATGGGGTCGCGTTCAAAATCTAGGTCAGAATAAACCATAGTGCTTATAATTCGCTTAGGCACTCGTAATATTGGCAGCAGGTTTGCTATAGCAGTGGAATTTGCATAATTCTAGAGTTGAGTTGAACAAGAACGCTTGCTGGACGCGTAATTGACAGGTTGATGGCTTAATACAGGCGATTTTTGTTGCTCGTGTGGGTACTGTTATTTTTTTATAAAAAAAAATAGAATGATTTTAAAACAAATGTACAGCTTTGAGGGATGACCGATCGTGATCCTGAATAATTACGCGTGGTTAGTTAAATCCTACATTTAGATTCAAACCGAAAACTCAGATTAAAAGTATTGTTTAGGGTGATCGTCACAATATTTATTTAAGACAACATAATTGGTCAGTACACATTTTTAAAATGACTTTTTGGTAAATAGATGTTCTGCTATATAGTCCATCTGTAGTTGGACATTTTCCTAATTAGACTGCTCATTAAGCGTTTCACGCTGTTGGACATTTAGCTACTTAGACCTTCTGATCGGGAGGGATTCCCATTCGCTCCAAATCTATTGTTTAATCCTTTTATTATTTATTTAATCATTTATAAATTTGTTCCCATGAGCTCCACGGTTTTGTAATTTTTGTAATTTAAAGTTTTGTTCCCGAGCTCTCCAACAGATATTTGAGTAAGATCGATAAAAGAAAACAGTTTCTAAAACACATAATCAGACCATATTCACCTAGAATTTGGTTTGAAGAAACCTATTTTATTAACATAATTATAATCCTCTATAAACTAAAATCTATAGCCAACTTTTAATTTACGCAAAGCGCAATCTAAACATTTTCAATAACTTAACCTGAGTCAAGTTTAAGCATCTGTGACAATTGGCGTGATTTCTAAAATGCGTATAGCTTGAGGGCCCAGGGGATCGATCGCTGGAGCCACCCCGCCCCCTGTGGCCGTCAGGTAACCAATAACCTACCACCTGCCGCCTTGCGCGTCAAAAGTTGGCAAAAATGGCAGCTGATGTAAGAGGAAAAGTGGTGTTAAAGCTAAAGAGACTTTTTTGTTATAAAATTCAATTAAATTATTATCATTATTAAAATGTCTTAAGGAAGCCTTTGCTCTGCAGTGGGAAGGTTACAGGTTGGTTTATTTATTAATATTTAACATTAATCTTAGTTGCCTAAATATTTATTCAATAAAAACAACTTATTATTCTCTAAAAACATTATAGGCTGAACTTTTTAATTATCCGACGGTGTAGGGTTTTCTCATACAGAGAAGGATCGAGTGTTAATCACCCCGCTAGGGCGTGCTGGAAATTTTAAGATTATTAAATCCAAATATTAAATACTAATATTTTATAATAATTATCATGACCTCAGTAATTTCAGATACACATTACTTACACTTACTTATATAAAAATAGTATAATTAGTCTTTATAAAAAAGTCTACTCTCGCAAAATTGTATGAGGTAGCACCCCAAACGGTTTATCCACCTCACTGACATCAAAAGAAAATTAAAGTAACGCCCACCTGTCGAAATATTATTAATCTGATCGAATGTTGACAACTTCCCCGTGAGATTTAATTCCTTTTCAAAGATTTTTCCTATAGCATTCAAGAAAAAATCCATTTAATTTGTAAAGTAGGTTTATATGAAAAACTCGATTATAGACTGTCGACTTGTGGCATTTGTGGCACTGTAGAGGTGGTTGACACGACCTTTAAGATTTTCGATTTTCTTACAAAAACAATTATTGCTCTTTTCACTTTTCCCAGTTCAGCATAATTGCCTGTCAACAACTAATGAAGATCGTTTACCTGACCATGTAAATAGCCAAAGTGATTAACTTCGTACTTTTATATAGGTATAGGTAGGCCGCATACACTCTCGACTCAATTCGTTAAAACGCTATCGCATGCGATTCACAATTAAGAAGGCCTGTTCTGCTCACATTTTTGAACGTAATGAGCAAATAGCTAGCGACTAGTCAACTGAACGTCTCCCATTAGGCGTATTAATGGTGTGCATACTCTTTAATATTATTATTTTTTATTGAAAAGGATTCACTATCATTACCACTAACTCACGCGATGGTAAACACTACTTGTTGTATGGCTTGCGATGGAACACACCTGCCTTTAATATGCCTATAATAGGATAGATGACTACTGTATAAAATGGATAGATACGGGCGCCTAAATTTCGATAAATTCCCTTAACTTTTTTTTTGCAAATATACACTACAAAAACGTCAATTTTTGAAGAGACTAGGGGCCCCACTCAATTTTGCCGCCCGGGGCCCTGACAGGCTTAGTCCGCCACTACATCTGAAAATTTGATATCAGCTTTAAGAAGACTTAAAATCAAAAAAAAATATTGAATATAAATAATTCTTGTCGAAGTTAGAAGCTCTCTAAATTTCTACAGTGTGTAGTCGGTCCTCTTCCTTCAAAATGACAATCGTTCGATTCATATGAAGTTCATTTAATGTTACGTAATAATGACGTCATTTGTTTCTATTAAGTGGCTAACTGTTCCTAGGCAATAATTTTAAAACCCTTATCTTAGTCATTAATATTGACCAAATTAAATGATTTCTTCAAACTTCGTATTCTAATTTTACCTTTTTAAGGTTATTTATAAAATATGTTTTCATTTGAAGTCATCCACTGTATTCAGTCTTGGTTTGGAGGTCTAAATTGTAGCATAACAGAGATTCAGTCAAGACGACACCGATAAGGTATTCCTGTACTCGTCCTGCAGTTCTGCTGTAGATAGTACTAGAAGTTGCTAGGTATTTTATATTTTGTTTTATTAATTGATGAAATATAAATTTAATATAGGGTGACTCGAATTGTAACCTGCACTTAAACGTTACTTACGATAATTAACTTCCAGATTCTTTTTCACAGTAGGTAGTAGGTAATCAAATGAAACAACTAGAATATTATAAATCAGATTGCTTTAATTTATTTTAGTTTTATACAAATCGAATTCTACTTACGATAGTCAATTTTAACGAATAAATATTTTACCCGTTGTATTTATTTTTACAAATTTACCTTTGTATTTTATTTTTTATTATTTTTCATCTATTATAAAAACCTCCATAGGGGCTTTTCATTATAAACTTACATTACACTCGGCTGTATTTTAATCAACTTACTGCAGTCGTATATTTTTTTTATTTTAATTTTAATTAATTATTCCCTCTATGGTTAAGCCACAGGAACACAATGTGGAATTTTATGTGTGATTTAGAAAATAATTATAGTACTATGTGTGAGAAGCTCGTTAGTTGAAAAAAGTTGGTCGATGTTGGTTAACCAAATGTGTGAGTTTAGCTCGCCATCCATCATAGCAAAAATTAATCCATTAAAAAATAAAATGCGAATGGAAAAAAATCTCGTTTAAGTAAATTGAGCCCTGAATAATTTATTTTTAAATTGAATTTTAATTTAATGTGTTTTCAATAAATCTGAAATAATTTATTGAAAACACATTAAAATATATATTTTCGATAACAAATTTAACAACATACTATATTCAAATGAAAATAAACAGAACTCTATAATAGGTTCCATAGATAACAGAAACATGGAACTGCTTTTTATATGTTGTTCACGATAAAGACCACGCCAAAATATTTAAACCAACAACAAAACGAATATTATTTAAATCAACGACAGTATAAATGCCAGGGAAAGCTAAACCCATCACGATATGAAAATGAATGAAATAATGTGGAAAATATATAATATTATTTGAATATATATTTGCATATATAAGTTGATGTTTAAGTAAGCAAGTACACACCAGGTGTAATGTTTTAGATGTAGTTATTAGCGATAATGAGGTAAGATTTGTTAGCCAAGGAGCTTAAGAACCAATTTTTTTATTTTAAATAAAACAAAAATATATAGGTAATTATTTTTTTTGTGAATTTTCAAATTAAGTACAGAAAATTATAAAAGTTTGTGCAATTATTATTTTTAACTCAAGTGAAACCAATTTACATCAGTGGAACGAATTTATCGAATTTTCTTTATGTAAAACAAAGATTTTTATCTCTATTTTTTCATTCCACAAAATTTTGCAAATTGCAATTCAATTTAATTTAATTTTTAGTTTACTAACTTCTTACTTTTACTTCACCTCTTAATATATAAAAAAAAGTACACAGAATAACGTGCAAGCAGTTACGTTGAAGCAAGCAGATACGACATGTGTCAATACCGCTCGTATCGGGCTTTGAGATCGTAACAGCTGGGTAGCGAGCTTGGTCTACAAGTAAACAAGCTGTCAATGTCTGCCGTCTCTGCAAGTTACGTGAAAAGGTAAACTATATTTTAGCTCGTACAAAAGCAAGTTTCTATTGTATCGAATCCAATAATTTACTTTTCTTATAAACGGGTCGCTGCGATTTAGTTTACTGAAATTGTTTGAATGTGACAGCTCTGGTTTTGTTTATTCTATATGCTTTATAAATAAAAATATTTATTTATTAAGGCATAAATTCCAATTATCAAATAATTGAAGTAAAACTCACAATATCAATAAAATAAAAATTAACTTGCAAAATAAATATTGGAACAATAAAATATTTATTATTTATTTTCTGTGTGTAGATTCGTATTTATTGGATCTATTGGATTAGTGGCTATAGTGGTAAGTAATTTGGGATGTTAAAAAAGACACTGGTTTTATAATAAAGTTCAAATCTTTTATTTTATATCCACTTATCATTCCTAGGTCATATTAAATTAAATCTTACTTAGGTTCTTAGGTCCTTGGCAACAAAACGTTACTAAACCAGAATTGATGTGAAACCGCTGTGAAGTTTGCCTTATCGCTATAACTAATAAAACGATACAAGAGTAGATGTGATTCGAAATAGTTAAAATCTTAGTTTACAGCGTTCAGAAATAGAAATATACAAGGAAATCCAAAATACCTGTTTCACGATTAAAGCATTTTGTTTCTGTTGTGCAGTATGCTGATGTGTCTGTATGACATATTTATGTTAAAAATGGCAATATTAGAAGAAAAAAGTTTTTCAAATCCGAATCAAGAAATTTTATATGATATAATATTAAATTATTACAATGCAATAATTATATATAATGTAAAAGCATTCAAAATATCAATTTAAAAAAATTAATTTAATATAATATATTTTTTATATTTAATATAATATAATTTAATATAAATCACTGGGTTTTAAAAAATTTGAAATATATATTATATATAATAATCAATAAGCGACTGTCTCGCTAAACCGCTATAACGTTCGCACATTAAATTTATTTATAATAACTATAAACTTGGAAAACGAAATTCATTTTAGACAATTACAATGTCTGAATTTTTTTTCGATCAAACTGATATTTTTGCTGAACTTTTTAATGTTATTTTCCTTAACTTGTTTTTTTTGCGATTTTTCATAACTATGTTCAGAGATTTTATATCTTCAAAGTACGAGCGAGACAGCAATTTACCGAGACAGTAGCCTTGAATAAATCAATAAAAATATAAAAATATACATATGAAGGGAAATATTTTGCCAAAATTTCTTGCCGTAGCAAAAATAAATTCACCGAAATATTAATGAGATTTTTGTGCCATATGACATACAAACATTTAAAATATATATAGATGTATACATATATCAGTGTAGATATAGACGATAGTGTGTAAAATGGTTCCTTAGTGTTCTGTGAAATTCGGTAATAGATTTGAAAAAAACTGCAAAAAGTATGAGGAAACTTTAGAAACTGACTTGACCAAAGATTTATAGTGTAAATTTGATAAAAATGTAATACTTTGATAAAATTTCATAGAATGACAATATATATAAAGATCAAAAATATACCGAATCACTTTTTTTAACATGAATTCAGCATTGACGTTAATTTTGATAACACAAAATAAATTTTGCTTTTTATTTCCAGTCAGCCTTTAAAGATTCCCCAAACAATTCACAATATTTCTTGAAATGTGTGAAAATTGTCAAAAATACCAGTATTTTTGCTATACTGTTATAAAAGTGAGATTAAAACCATAAATACTGCATTTAAAATGTGTATGCATTGCCTATGAAGTGGTTACGTCAGTTCATTTTGTACGTTTAAATTCTAACCCGGTCCCATGCAGGCGTTTAATTATTCAGCTTTTATTATATCGTAGATTGTTTCTACTCATTTTTTAAATTTATCAATATTTTTATTATATTTTATCATTGAACCGCTACCACGGGCGGTACATTCGATTTCACAACCTCTCGTTTTTTTAATTAAACAAAATAAGTTTAAATTGGCTGAATAACCCGTAGCTGCGGCCCAATACAAACATTAACCTGTTAAATTACATGTTAACAAAGACCCTAGTTCGTTTTTATTTTTTCTTTACAATAAATTTCTCAACTTCTTCGATTATTCCTAAAATTCAACTTAACTTCAATATTTATAAACCCTATTTTTGGCACTAACAAATCTAATTAAATATATCAATTAATTTTACAATTTCATTTATAACATCACTTGATTAAAATATAACAATAGGGTTTCTGAAATTTAAAATTATACTTAACAATATAAACACGAAATATAAAAGAAAGCATCCGACACTTGATATTTTTCAGCACCACACTGTTTTAAAATAAATTCTGCGAAACGACAACGTTCATAATCTCGGGAACAATTAACATAATTAAGATTTAATAAAAATGAACAAACCGTACCTTTTTCTTACGGTACTAATTTCTCTAAACCCGTTTTATATTCAAAATTGATGAGATTTAAAGAAAATATACAACTTGTTAAACACATTTACTACACTTTATAAATTTTAAGAAAAAGAAGAAAATTAAAATAAAATGCATAAACATTCAGAGTTGCGTAAATTTTATATCTAGTTTTAGTGAGCTTCCTTATCTTTAATTAGTTATTCCATTAATATTTTAGCTTAAATCAAGGGACACGACATTCACTAGGCTATCACGACATCTATAAGAGCGAAATTGAGGAACGGACATAGATAAAGACTTTAAATTGTTTATTTTTTAAATAATACGACTATTATATAGATGCTACAGTATGTGCTAAAAGGTTCTAATCGAACGACACCTGACGAATCGTCATCGACAACGATATCGAATTCAATTTAAAAAGTTTTTCAATTGAACATCCGTCAAAGTGACATTTTGACGTCTTATTGGGCGCGAAAAATTTCGGATCGCCTCCCATCGATCTACTTTCGAAATTAGTCTGATAATATTTTTACTTATCGAGATGATATCAATATCTAGTACTTATTAGTAATAGTGTACTATTCCTGCCCAATAAGACTGGTTGTTACAATACTAGTGTGAAGAATGCGATATTTTAGTCTTTTTTCCGATTTTTTCTAAAATTTATTTACAAATACACACCGCAATATTTAGTATGTACATTTTAACAATATGGTTACGTGGTTGTTAGTGATATAAACAGCATTGTAATATTTTCGCTAAGCATACATTATCAAAATTTTAACATAATCCGATTTCTAAATCACTATTTCCGATGCTAAGGACATATTCTCATATCGATATACTAATAGTATAATAATTTTACACTATCGATAGATTAGTGAGCGTTTATCGATACGAGAGATCAACAGTTACGTTCTCCGTTTAATTGATTTTTTTTAAACTAAAAAGTCATATCGAGTTACTCGTTAAGTTCCGTTTAAAGTCGGTCCTAATTATCTTTTAATTCAACACCACTGATGCTAACCCTATTCTATCTTTGGTTCCGTAATAATTGTTGATTTCTTATCAATTCCACAACTGTTTAACAATTCCTGGATTTAATCTTCGTAGTACATTCTTTTAATAATTACAATTTTACGTCCGTATCCATACTTAATAATCCGGCCTATCTATATTTATACAAAGCGATTTAAATCGATTTGTATGTATATAGACAGCGATTATTACTAATCGAATCTAATATCGAATGGAATAATCTTAAAACGTTAGTAGCTATTCTTGACTCTACCGATATTTGATCCATTATGTACATTACTTAATACCCTAAGGTTTTATGTCATCGTCTGTGATCCCTCATTACAAGTAAAAGGATATCGTTTTAAATCTTATTAATCAAAAGAATTCCCTTTTCCTTTATTAAGCGAATTTTAATTCGTTTATTGGCGCAGAACCAAACTTTCTGTATTACAAACTTTTTTAACAAACCTCACTTTTTATACGAAAGTTCGAATTTTCCCTCCATCTCTATATCTGAATAAATGCAACTCTGTGCCTGCAAAGCATTTTCTTCCTTTAACCAAAACCTCATTAGTATATCTTTTATACATATCGTTTAGTAATAGTAATTAGTATTGTTTTTTAACAAATTATACACGTCAACATTTATATGTATAACATCCTAGTCAACATCACATTTTTTAATAGTTGCTAATGGAAATTTTGTTTAGAGCATAAGATTTTTTTAAATACGAAGACATAATGCTCACACATCCTCAGCCTAATTAACACAAAATTTTATATAACGAACACACGTACAAGTGACTGTAAAACAATATACAAATACATTCATAACATTGTACACTTAATAAGTTAAATACTTTTTACTTAAAGTAACAAAACCTGCAGCTCTCAATTCCCAACAAAATCTTTCTCCAACTAAAATTTCCACTAGCTATCGACTTAACTACAATATGTAAATTTATCATAATTTAATGTCTTAAGACTTTGTTATGGAGACGTGTGCGTTTCAACCACGTATTTAATTTAATTATAATATATTATCAATTATAATTACATCGGCCTTCTAATAATTAGTTCTCTCATACATGTGCCGAGGGCACCTTAGTAGTTGGTTCATTGCACGATGATATGCGGTGCCGACAACAGGACAGCTACTGTCGCGATGATTGTGAAAAGTGTGAACACGAAGAGGCAAAACCTGAGAACAAAATTACAATGTTAAAAGAACATCATTACATCAATAGTTTATGCAAGGATCGGGCAAAAGATAACTCCTTGAGGAACACTTCATATTATTATAGACTTGGAAGAGGAAAAGTACTTTTATCTTGTACGTAAAAGACAAATCTATAAAAGATAGTTACTGTTGTAATCGATTAATTAAATATCCATTTCAATCTGACAAGGTAGTTGCCCTGATCTAGTAGTGGGGTTAGTCGAATGCATTAGTGATGTGAATATCCAACACGATAAGTTTGACGACAGACCGATGGACACTTTAAATTTTAATGTATAAGCTTTATACAAACTGTTAGCCCAAAATAAATACTAGATTAAAACCTATTTATTTTGAACTAACAGTACTAAAGTAGTCGCTAAGAATGCCATTTCCGCATTTGATTCTAACTACTAACATTTGAAAGTCACAAATCGCAGTAAATATTAGCTCCTTGAAATACTGTAGTACATGATACCGCTATTCTTAAACGCATTTAGATTCTATATCTCTAAACGTTGTATGTTCCTTATGATAAACCTTTACCCTTTAAAGCTACTGATTTTAAATTCAGAATGAACCCTCTCGAGTAGGATTTAGGTTTTGCATGTACATTTTCGTTCGGAATGCATTTTTAACTTTTAACAAAATACGAATTTCAGTTGAAATTCTAAACTGTATTATGTAAACTATATTTTGAGGAGATTTGGAGCTGACATTTTGGAAGTACGTTTTGTGAAGCAAGTTTTGTTTACTCTTGAATCTTGTGCGTTCATTTCATTTTACAAATAGCAGAAGGCGGGGGCTAAACTGGATATAACATGATACACGACGTTGTCATGTTCACATTTTCCATCTTCAACATTTTCCTACACACACGTAAAAAAATACATAGCACATTCGCGGGAAAGCTTGTTGTTCGACCATAAAACTGCCAGTTTACGAGCATTTTCGCTCCTAATTAAATTTTGTGCGGCTTCTAGAGCAATTTACTGTACTTGTGGATTTCATGGGGTTTATTATTTATAGCAAGGTTGTCATGTAGCCATTAAACCGATAATGTGTGCTTATTATTAGTACTTTGATTTTTGTTACTTATGTCCATAAACTAACCATAAACTAAACCTCTTATTAAGCTAAAATGTCGGCTATATAAAATCAAAATCAGTTTTACTTTCCGCTTTCTGATGCAATATTTATATTGAACAGGTTAATAGGTACTCTGGCAGACTTGTTTGTTTGTAAAATGATTTAAATAACTTATAACTTTCACTCGCTTTGCTTCAAATTAGCACTCTATTATATTAGCACTATATTATTATACTACACTACTGCACTATTTTATGATTATATATATATTACGTATATAATAAATGGTATGAGTTAAACATTCATATTGTAATCTATAACAATGTAATGTGCAACTGTTTGTTCATCCCAAATAAATAAATGTAGCAAATTTTAGATTGGTATTTATTAGCATGATTTTCTCCTCGATCACTCTGCGTGCATTTTTTTCAGGTGTAATATGTCTTGATACCTCATCGAACCAAACTATTATGGTCAAGTACAGATTCTCGAAGTTAAAATGAAAGGAAAATATCAAAATTGTTGAGGTGAATATATATATGTATATAACAATAATACTACTTGCCTATCAACAACCATCGCAGCAAACTTCCAATCGCTGATCAGCTCAGCTTCCTCGTCTGCTTTCTTCATTCTGGCAGTAATAAACTGCAACTCTCTCAGGATCAGATGAAGCTCTCTGTGGTGGCTACCCAGCCCGCCCACGTCTTCCATAGTGGACGGACGGACAAACGACCGACGGAAATCCGTACGAAATATTGAGCACCTAGACCAACACAATGAAATTGGATAAAAGAACTTGGAAAATTGAAGAAGAAAATTGGAACTTTATTAGGATTGAAATTTCAAATGAGATTTTAATTAAAGAAGGTACAATAATTAATTTACTATGAAGACCTTCATCAATTCATAAGAATGTAGATTCAGAAGTCAGTTTTAGAATACTCATCCTATGAAAAATTATAGGCAAAGAAAATAGGTGGTTCGAGCACCTAATAGGACTTCGTAAGGAAGAAAATATAATTCACATGCTTATACTTACCCTGGCCCTAAATTTCCAGTCGACGCTGTACTGTTTGCAGGCACAGGGCCATGCCTGAAGTCATCGTCAATGTCCAGCACATTTGCCAGCAATGACTTAGATGACCTCTCCTTGAGCTCTAACTCTCTCATTCTAGTGTTCATCATTATAGTTTTTCTCGTTATTTTCTTCCCTGGCCTCGACATGCGAAGAATCCACGGTAACCATTGCAAGAACACTGATTTTATCTGTCAATTAACTGTTCATTAGGGCCTTGTTCGTTTGTTCAAAGCTGACAAGCTATTGGAAACTCTTTGGAAAGTTTTAAAACTTTTACGATTAAAACACCATTCTGGGAGACTTTATCACGTGAAATATTAATTAACTGGAGTACTCATTCGAACCAGAGTTGGTGCGATTCAGGAAAATTGTAAAACCAAAGATATCGTAGTTAATTAAATTTTCACGAGATTAAGTCCCGCAAAAGTAAATGATCAGAAATTTCTGATCATTTTTGTTTAAATATCTTGTTTGTTAAAGAAAATATTAGGAACCCTATTACAAAATATATCTTTACAAGCTTGGACTAGCTTTTTGGTAAGTACACTTACCCACTGGGGCATCTCATGTATATCGGCAGTGCGGTGATGGTAATTGAGTACAACTACTGTCAAAACCACTGACGATGCCACCATAAACATGATGCAGTTGAAGTAGGTCCCTGCCACAGAATATCTAGTTTTACATGGTGTCTTATTAATTTATATAGATGATATTTTTATCGTGAAACATTCGTCTTTCCTGATGCTGTTTTAGTTCACAAACTAAAAGGAATTTTTTTTAATACTAAAACTACATAAATTTTCAAGACTAACGAATGTTTCATTGTCGGGGATTTCTTGTGCAAATGATAATTATATTATCTTAATTCTAAAAGGTGACAAACACATTCAAAATTTAAACAAAAATGTAAGGAGAAAATTAGGTAATCCAATCGTTTTTGATTTTATATTTTAAAAAATTACATTTTGATTTATTTACTCGTGGTTCATAGCTATATATTATTGGTAATCTAATTAACAATGACACAGAAAGCCACATTCATGCATTTTAATTGTACATGCGATGTTCAAATCTACATTTAGATGGGTTTTAGCTTTTATGCAATACATTGATGGTATCAACGTTAATAAATCAACCTTTAATATTTTGCCATGTCTACAAAGAAGTATATTTTTAATACAAAACGTAATAAACAAGACGAATTATGTTTCCTATTTTCTTTATCACCTATTTTTATTAGTTTATGCCCAAGAAAGTGCCTGTCACTTGACTACTTTGTACATTAAATTGCCAATTATCTCTTTCAGACAAGCTCTTTCAATTTATTATTTAATTTTAACGTCTCTCGTAACGATGCTGTAGTTGATTTCAAAGTCGATAACATATTTAAATAAACACGTTACTAGAGACGTCATTTTGACAAAGGAATTTGTTAACTAATCCAATATTTCAAAATTATTCTGAACTCATGAATATTAATAATTAAAGTAATTGTACTGTAATGTTAATGAATTCTAAGTTTTATCTTTACAAATACCTTTGTCAAAGGTTTCAATAAGTTTATCATTTTGTCAATTACAGGGATGGTAACAGACCCGACAAAGTTGAGAGCCGAAGTTCACGAGATACTTGGAGGCTGGACCCTCACTACCCGCATCCACTTTGTTGCTTTAAACTGTTGTTTAACTTTAAATCCTGCATTTAAACTACAAGCAATTAAGTATTTAGAAGCTCATTAGTTATGAAAAGTTGTACGTTAATCTCAAATATTTTATAATTTTTATATCACTCCAAAATCATGCTCGAAGCTGACGCCTGTAGTCGCGTGATAGATGTCTACTTAAGGCCAATAGAAAATAAAATAAAAGAAGTAAAAGAGTTTTAAAAATGAATCTGTATAAACCAAGAATGAATGTCAGTAGATTATTTTAATACATTACAAGAAGATCGTGTGCCAATATATTCAGGAAATTACCTTTAGATAGACTCTGTATAGCTACGTATTTCAACAGCACAAATGTAAAGTGCAATAACTCTATTTCAAGTGTCGAGAGAGCCGCAAGAGCGCTGTAAAAGCATAGATCAGTCTCCAGAGACGGCGAGACTCTAAAATGCAAGTCGAAAACAGAAAAATATAAGGAACTATACTTTTTTTTTATTAAATCAAGCAAAAAATTCTATTTAGATCTTTGTTAAGTTGGTGTTTCACGAATGGGCAGAGGGACATTTTAGATCGAAACCACAAAATATCCCTCGAGCAGCATTCTTTTTTAGAAAACAAAACTATTCATTTTTATAATTTATTCAGTTGTTTAGATAATATTTCAACAAACGCGTGGTACTTTTCTCACCTATTAGAGGGATCGCCTCAGAGGTTTTTGTGATGACGTGTCCCACCAATAGAGAGAAAACAGTTTGCGACAGGAGGATTGTAACACCTGCAAAGATCAATATAAACTATGAAACAAAATAAAATCAATATATTTCTATTAACAATTGTAAAACCTATGGTACCATCCAGTCTATAACATCGTCGGTAAGATCTCGTCCAGTTTGTGTGCTGAGTCGGTATCAGGGGCTCAAGTGAAATCATAAACGAAACATAAGGATAGTCATGCAAACACTATTATAGAGGGTTTTATTTCTGGCTTTTATCATTTCTATTAACTTTTAAATTTAATTCAGGAGAAGGGTTTTATCGAAGTTTTTACTAAAGTTACCACCCTCCAAGTATCCAGAGACCACGGTTTTAAGCCTATGGATGTAAAATTATGACTCAAAAACATTTACATTCAAAATAAACACTCAAACACAAAATCGTACACCATGGAATCGATTACGTAGACAGAAAAGTCACATAAATATTTGAAGACTATAAAAATACCAATAATTATTCAGAATAAACATTTAGAATAAAAATTACGTAACTTACCTTCAGCGTCCATAATAATTTTAAAAGCTCTTGCCAAAGTTAAAATCACATGCCATGCCACTTAAATTGGATAATTAGTATCGTTACAAAAGTGTATCGATAAAATAAACAAAATAATGAGTAATTAAGTGACAAAGCTTAAGCAAAGAATCACGGAATCGATTCCAAGATTTGTAAACCGAAAACAATTTTAAGAAAATACGAAAAAATAAAAAATGCCGTAAAAATTACAGTTTTCAGTCTATCTCAATTTTCTTTTTTACAAAAATACATTTTTTTTTTCAAATTAATTGATTCAGCGAAGCATTTAAACAACGTCTAATAAATAAATGACGTACTTTATCGACATAGAATAAAATTAAAGCTTGAAACCACTTATTAGCAACGTTTAAGCTCACAATAACTTTAACGAAATTTAAACGTACATAATTAACTCCTTGTAATGTTTTAAAATAACTATTAATTTTTGTATTTATTGAAAAAAAAAACAAATGACAGCTAAATAAAATCAAAAATAGTATGAAAGATGAAATAAAAGTACCAGGACACAATGAATATGAAGAGAAAATAAATGTGGGAGACAAGCGGGATGGACGAACGGTGTGGGTTAGGTTTGGGCAGTGTACCTAACAGGGGGATAGCGTCGGAGACCTGTGGCAGGGTCTCAGCTACCAGGTTGAGGAACACCGTCAGCGAGAGAAGAATAGTGACTCCTGCAATCAAACACATGGTTAACACCCCTACTGACGTTGATAACGTCAATTCCTCAATTTTTTTTAAACAACCGCCTACATATCGTTCCCTAAATAATATGTTAATGGATGATAACAATGCCAAGATGATAGCTACGCTATTAAATACTTACCGTGTTAAGCCTTGTCTGGATCTTTGCGGGGAACTAACACCAATACGTATACAGACATACCACATCTATACAATCTAATATTCATTTGTGTGCACGCTGTTACCGAACGGCTCTTAAAAGTTTTATTACCCCTTTGGTACGTTCAACAAGCTACCGCGCGAATTCTTGGCTTTACGGTACACGTTTATTATATCTGATTAATTCTCGCTTCCACACTGTTATAGTAAGTGGTTCCTGTTGCTTTTTATGACTGGTTTGGGATGAATATTAAATACTTTTGTAATTCTTGTTTCAATTTAAATATTTCGCTTCCTTTTTTTTTGTTTTAATTAATTTTAAGTGAAGATGTCTGTTGCTCGCTCTCATCACGATTATGTAAAATTATATCACCCTTCGGTGTCAACGGGAACCGATTACTAACTTTTCATTTATAATTAATCTGTTTTGTGTGTGATAGTATAAATAAGGGTTAAAATATAAAATTGCCGTTTTAACGTGCAGGACACAATTGATTAAAATTAATCCTATATAGTTTAGAAACAATCTTGAAAAATGGGTGCCTTATGAGTTAACTGGTTTGGAGAGAAGAGCACGCGTTGATGCTTCAGAAATTAAGTGATTTTGGACTGAATTGTGACGTGTGATTAATAGTGGAGCAACGCAATAGCCAAACTAAGGGTCAAAGCTCACCCATAGAAAGGTTTTAATAACTGCTTGGTAGTTATCTGATTCACTATAACCAGTGTATCAATGTCAACAGACATCTACTGTGAAGAACTTCTATCATGATGGTGAAACTCTCAGAGAAACTACCTCGACTCGAAGATCGATCTTTGCCATTATTACTCTGTGATAACGCAAGACCATACACTGCTTGACAAACTATTTTAATACTTAGACATGTAACTAGAAATCATTCCTCATCCTCAGTTCTCAACGGACTTGGCTCCAACTACGAATATTCCGAGACATAATGCCAAACGTGTCTGGAGTTCAGGTCTCCATATCAATGGCAAACCTGCATAGATAATGAAACTAAATATGTGAAGTAATTAAACAAATATATCTTTTAAATAAAAAGTTGCAATATAAAACGGCAATCTTTTACTTTAACACCGAATATATCTTTTTAATATAACTATGTTATCGTTTTCCCACATTTCTAAGTCCTAACGGTGGCAGCGTGCACTTCGCGCCTGCGCTATGGCCTACAATGCGATACCTATAAGTGGCACTGCATCCGACGTGGAAGGCATCTTTTCGGCGACCAGGTTCAGAAACACGGTCAACGACAACAAGATCGTCACATCTGTCGACCGGCCAATATGGTTTAGGAATATTTGAAATTTACTTAAAGACTATAGAAGTTTTTTATGATTGAATTCATGTTTATCATTGGAGGTCTATTCACGTTTGTATAATTCAAAATATCCCCACATACAGCAACTTCTCGTGACCACAGTCAATACTGTGGTCACAATATTGCATTGGCAACTTATCCGAAACATTTAAGTTAGTTCTATAACGATGTTTTGAATTATCTGTGAGCGTAGACCAGAAATAATATAAATATGTTAAAACTAGTTATAGCGTTGGCATTCCACCATAAAATAATTAAATTGAAAAGTACAAAACATGATAATTTAATACAAGTTTAGGGTGCCTATCGCCCTAAACCGCTATATCGCTCTGTCGTAATATAAAATCACTGAATATAGTGGTGAAAATCGATTAAAAAATTTAACGATATTGTGATCAGATCAAGTTTTCCGACATAAAAATTGCTTCAAATTAACTTCTGTTAGGCAATTTTTATGTATGAAAACTTGTTCTGATCAAACTAAATTTTTTAGCAAAACTTTATGATGCTAATCCATAACATCGTTTCATAACTATATTCTGTAATTTTATATTGTCATCGTCAATGAGCGAGTGAGATAGCGGTATAGAGCTATAGGCACCTTAAGAGATAGGGGTTGTTTCCAAAGTACTCCAAAAAAATGTCCCAAGCGACTCCACGGATAAAAATGTATAAATTAATTTTATCAGTTCAAAGTCAACAATAAAAACATACCAACGTTATATGAGACAAACATAATTTATGAACTAAAGCAATTTATTAGACAATTCCACTAACATTTGGAGGTAGTTCAACCGTGAATGATACTTCAATTCCGAGGCGGCTGAACAAGGCCAATTTTCTAGTCTGTGCGATAATAATTCTAACGCCTCCTTCAGACATTCCCCATTAAATTTAAGTACGTTCTTAGTTCCAGTAGAGCTGCTTTTAAATACTCAAGTCTCATCGCTTATTATTAAATTGTAAAACTGTCTGTTATGGACCATGAACGATCTTTAGTTACAAATTATGGACGCGCGCTGGTCGCTATGCTCCTTGGTAATAATCTCTCAACGAACGGTTCAATGACTTTGTCGTTTGAGACAGCTCCATCTAAGCATGGCAGGTCGATAACGGTGAAATAGAATATTTTGCATATTATTATTCTACTTCAAAAAACACATTTCTCGCTACGTAGCTGCAAATAAATACCCCTTTCTCATTTCATCCTCATTTACGTTCATTTGAATTGTAACAAAAGGCAAAACCTACTTACTGTTTCTCTTCGCTGTTGATACGTATAAATTTTCTGCAAACTCGAACGTACATCAGCATAAATACGAGTGCGATACAAATATGCACATTGTGGCCTTTAAGATAAGAAAATGGAACACGATTTCGCTCCGTCTCCCGCCCCTCTTTGCGTTTTGTACGCCCCACGTTATTCAGTTGTCAACAAAGCAGATTTGCTTCAGAG
This sequence comes from Protodeltote pygarga, assembly GCA_936450705.2. Taxonomy (NCBI): domain Eukaryota; kingdom Metazoa; phylum Arthropoda; class Insecta; order Lepidoptera; family Noctuidae; genus Protodeltote; species Protodeltote pygarga. Next base: position 1,933,171 of record OW388249.2, on the reverse strand, counting down.
ACCTCTGAATATTCTACTAGATGTGAATTATGTAGGTCCTTAGCTACGATATACTGACCGAGAGTGAGTTTCTCCCCAGAGTCTGGTGGCAGTGTGAACCCGAGTAATGCCATTGACGATATCAGCACACACGGGACGATGAGGTTAAAGAAGTAGTACAGGGTTCGTCTCCTGATCATGATGGTGAAGGTGACGTCGACATAAGGCTCTGGACAGCACGCATATGTTATTGTGTTCTTTTTTCCCGGCATTCCTGTGATTTTTAAGTCAGTATAATCATATTAGTTAAATAAAAACCATTGTATTGGATGTAAAGAGACCCTTATTACGAACTTTAACCGTATATTCTACTCATCATTTTTTATCGTACTAAACTATACTTAAAAAAGTAGTTAGGTACAGAGATAATGAAAATGAATTTTTTTTTTTTTGATTCAGTGATAACAAACTAAATGTTGTTAAGATACTTTCTTTCAAATAAATTTTGTTTTCTTTGTTAGGAAATATGCAGTAAACATATTATAATGAGCTTTTTATACATTTTACGGCCATCTAATGCCCTTAATAAATGAAGCCCCGTCCATATCTATCGCTTTTTCAATTTTCTTATAATTTAGTATGAGTAAATTTTGCCTTGGGTTTGGGTCTTTTTACACACTGTAAACAAAAGTAGCAAACTCTTTGCTGTATATAAAGTACAGAAAAACTAATCAAAATAAAACATTGAAAAAATAAAGCCTGACTTTGTTTATAAAAAAAAAACTTAAAATGATTAATTCAAAAACGTAATTGTAGTACGTCCAATTAAAAAAAAACACATTTTATAGACATCATAAAATTGTTCTTAAACCCCGATAAAAAAGAACCCCTGATTTCATTAACCAACAAATTGAAGAATGTAGGTAAACAAAATCAAAAAACGTCTTACCTATTAGATACCACTCCCCATTGGTTATGAAGTCCGACAAGTCTCCGCCGTTCTCATCCTTTAGCACCAGATCCAACTGTCAGGCGGAAACACGGTGTAGTTTCACACATTCAAACAAGATGCACTAATTTTTAACCCTTACAAAGAATCATGCCAACCATACCAAGCTAGCAGGACCAAATACCGAAGGACCAATTCCACGCATTATTTGCTTCACAAAAGCCGACTTGTTAAGGCAATATGATTGCTGAGGAAGCAATTTTGTAATGAAATGGTTTATCATTTTTTTCTCGTCCTCTCCCTTTTCCTTTTACATATTTTATTGGATATAAAATTCCAGCAGATTTGTAAGTTATAAATGTCTCGAAGCCCATTATTCGGCATCGTCTTAAAATTTGTCGACTTAAATATTGTTTGGAATCTTTTGATCCTGCCAGCTTAAGGATTCCGAACTTTCTTGTAAGTATAAGATTTATATCTTCGATCGAAAGGGAAATGTGAGAACCTCTAAATGCAAGACAAGGAAAGGGATGCAAGAACATGCATACAGTTTTAAACATCACCGCCATACGGAATTGTGTTTATGTCTAGGAAGAGTTAATACTACAAAATGAGAAAAATATCTGTCGGCTACAAAGAAAGAAATATAATATTAATAAAGAAAAATGTAATAAAATTACTAGAGAGAATACTAGATACGTACCTATAAGTAGACTAGAAATAATTAACAATGATAGAATAGAGATAATAAAAGACGAAAAGTACGTACAAGCAAAAGATAACTAGAAATTATATCTTTAATTATACAAACTTAATTCCAAAAGAGCAGTGTTCCAAAATTTTGCAGAATTCAAAACCGCAGTGTCAGCAATTAACAAAACTAATCCAGTTTCCTCGCACGTTGAAATTCAAATTCTAAAACTACTTATAACAATGAAAGTTAAAATAATATAAGGAGACCAAGGCAAAGTTAGATTTAGTCGAAAACAAACATGTGGTGAACTGCTGTAATAAGTAGACGAGCAACTCTGGGACACTGCGGAATTATTCAAGAAGTTATCACTCAACGCACGGGATATTTATGACAGCTTTTGTATTATACTTTCCAAGAGTTTTTGCACTTTCTTTGAACTTTTTGTTGAGTAATTTAAAAGGGTACGGAAAAGTTTGGCTTGATTTTAGATAAGTATTTTAGCTTCAAGAATTTATAAGGTAAGTTGACGATTTATAAATGTATAATATTTTACTATAGAAGTAAAATGTATAGGTGCAATGCGTAAGGCAAGACTCAGGAAACTTTGGTTTGATTTTAGATAAATATTTTATCTTTAAGAGTTTATAAAGTGAGTCGACGATTATATGTATATGTTTTACTATAGAAATAATATATAGGTGCAATGCGTACGGCAAAAGACTTAATTGTCGCTTGTTATTAAAGCACTATGGTCATTTGTAAACAAAGCGACAGTTCAGTGAGTCAATACTTTTTGTACAACATTTTCAAAAGCTTTTACATTTGTAACCGTTAACTGAACTGTTGTCCGAGCAGAAATCAATCGTGTGATTGAACGTAGACTGATTTTTATTGACATTGATACTATTTTATTATAGGGAGAGTTTGCTTTGAGTAATTACCTCTGACTTGATACATCGCTGACAGACAATCATCCTATTTTAATGTCGTTATTTAAAATTAAATCAAATAAAGTGCAAGAACTTACGAAATCGCAACTCTACATAGAAAACCGATGCAAAAATATAACACTATCAAAATACTGTCTTAAATTCTACTAATGTCAGAAGTAAAATAATCTACGATAGAAATAATTGCAAAGCCATTAAAAATTCAAAAGAAATAAATAGAAAAAGATTCGCATTCGACAAAAACTACCTTTGAATAAAAATTATACCTAGTACAAAAAAGACTATAATTTACGCTACGAATAAATAACGGATTGGAACGCCTGAATGTATGCTAAATTATTCGAAACATTTCAATTTCGTGGCTTAATAAAAGTATTTGAATGTAGTCTCACTATGATGTATTGAATAACGTACCAGGGAAATATACAAGGGAAAATTTAATCTTTTTTTTTAGAAAAGGGTACAATGGTGTCGTTTGAATAATTATATTTTATGTTGAGTGTTAGTGTAGTGTAGTTAATTGGTTTCATTAATCTTTTTGTCATGACATAACAATAATTTAAATTTCGAATATTACAATTTAAAACCTAACGCATCACGGATATCATCATCATTCACATAGCGGAAATTTTAAATTGTGTTTTAATATCATCACGCACCGCATTTTTCTTGTTAAGACTGACGTTTTATATTGTCATCAAATGTTTGTCTGTGTGTATAAAAAAAAAGGTATAAGTAATAATTTTTGCTAATAAAAAATATAAGATGCCCTGGAGCCCTGACCATCGGTCCATCTCTATTCATTGGCATACGAATGACAAAGACAGGTATAATTTAATCATTGATTATGAATGACAAGTTTTTATAAGTACTTATACCCTAAGTCATCAAAATGCTCCTTTCTGTCATAACAATGAATTTTAAACTATTCTCAAATATCTTTTGTCTAGTATAGTGTTTTTGTAGTAATCAAATGCAACAATCGATATTACATTTCATTAAATTATGCAGGTTATGATCAAAATCATTATTATAGCCAAATATTTAATATTGCGCAGTTGGCATAACTTTTAAACAATGGTTTTAAACAGTGGAAAATTTTAAACAACATTTTAAACAATGGAAAATATTTTCATAATTAATCAATTAATATGTTTATTACTAGTACATTATAGCAGTAAATTACTTTTGAATTGGGAACTCGTTTATTGTCGAGCGTGCAGCAAAAATTATTAATATTTAAAAAGTTTACTTAAAAGTTTTATTTATTTTACCACGTTTTACTATGTACGTTGTTATGATTCATGTTTTTGTTTTACCCATAAACCAGTTTTTTTTTTACATCATAGACATCTTTGTTTTTATGACATCTTAATTATTTTAGAGTAGATTGTTAGTTTATTTCATAGCTTTGTTTTAGTGTCTGAATAGTTATTGTCATAGTTCCTTTTGTTTTATCTATGGAACGAACCGTATACTGGAAAATGTAATCATTAATATCGAATAATTTAACAAAATTCAACATACACCAACAAACTATACTACGCTGCTGTAATTAATCGCTATGACTAATAAATTTACAAAATATAGTACAGTAAACATACTGTAATAGTACATTGTATACGAGGGCGGTAAGTAAATAATTAATAAATAATTACTATCGAAAGAGTATAATGACCCGATGTTAATAACTGTCGTACCATCCATGTGACATACAATGTTTTTAAAATTTTCATCATACTTGCAAAGAAATAAATAACAACGTACAATAAGAGCTAGTTCGTACCACGCATTACCGCCCGCTTTACCTACACGTAATAGCACTTTTTACGAGCAAGTATGATGAAAACATTATTATCAGTGTGTTTACAATATAATATCAATGCAAGTGATTACTAAAAAGATAGTGATAGTAATTAAACATGTAAAAAACTGTTTTTTTAATAATCACAATGCATCCAAAAAAAAATAAAAAAAGATAAATAAAAAAATATAATACACACAAATAAATACTACAGAATTTTCCGTATGGCGGTTCGATTTTTTAAAATTTTTACTTAATGTGACTTTCTTTCATATATGTACAGTGCTAATCTTTTTTGCTCCATGCAAAATAGTACATACAAAACTGGATATGTAAATATCCTGGGTTTCTCACATGGTTCCCTTAGATTTCACCCTACCTAAATCCCTACCTCTTCCAACATTTACTTAATATTCTATTTCTTATCTTAAATTTAACGTATTTTAACTTAATGAATTTACACTGCGCAGTTATTTCAATTAATTATTCTAGCCTCGTCTGATATCTGTTATGTTATAATGTAATTAAATCTCGTTAATTTAGTGTAATTAATTGTAACAGGGCTCGAATTATCTGCTTTGTTAATTATTAGATGTTTGTTTTACTTTTGTTTTTATTTATTTAAAAGTTATTTTAAGTTGCAGAATCACCTGTCTGACTGTTTGACATAATTATTTGATTATTATTCGATTTGATTCGATTATTATTCGATTTTATTCGATAAATGATTCAATTTTATTGCATTGGAAACAGTGCTATGTTGTAATATTTGATTGGGAAATTAACTCAGCTGGACTTCTTAAGTATATTACTGTTTTTCAAGCGCTGACTTATGGGCCATCCACAATATTAGCTATTGCTAAATCAATGTCGATATACTTCTGATTTTGCAAGGGTCTAAAATTCATCCATTCTTCAATGGATAGAATATTTGGGTTAGTTTTTTGACCTTCTCAATTAAATTTTCTTCGTCCATGTGTCATGAAATGTGTCGTAAATATCTTAAAACTTTATCTGTATTTTAATTTCAAACATTCATGATAAACTTCATTTTCAATGGAAAATATTCATTTTAATTTCCAGCAGTGAAAGTTAAACAAATCTTAAAGTAAAATCAACATCTATCACTTTAAATTAGTAAAACGTAAACTAGTAAACGTAACGTAACGTAAAACAGACAGGTGAATCTGTATCTCTATAAACAAACTTCTTTCAGAAATTAAATCTTCATAGAAATAATCACAATCGATATATCAATATTCATAGAAAAATTGTGTATATAGTGCTTATTTAAAAATCGCGTGATGAAATTGTGATAGAATTACTTTAAATAACAGAATAAGACGTTAATTTAGAATGTGAGCCAGAATTGCTATATAATTCACAGTGAGCTTAACAAATTTGAACTCTCTATTAGATTTAGCTACCTGGTTGCCATCATATGTCCAGCTACCGAACTTCATATCACAGTGTTGGTCGTCGAAGGGAAACCACGTGATGTCTATCTTGCATGTGCTCTTGAATATGCCAGGTGGCACGTACAGGCAACTGCCGTTGTTTCTGACCACCACATTGGTCTGGTATGTCCCGTCAAAACCCTCGTCAGCACTACGTATCAATACAAATTGTGTCATAACTCTTTCTCTTAAGAACTTATTTGCATAAACAAGATTTTTATTCGATTGTTCGAATGTTAAATTCTAATTCGAACGGTCCAACGAATTCTAATTTCAAAAAGTTAATTTACGAAAAAAGTGTCCACAACTTCCGTCCATCGAAAAAAATATTCGTTACAAGTGTTTCGGAGTTGAGTTTCCTCATTCGATAATAATGAATGTAGGGACGTTGTAATAAATTAATTATCCAGGAAATTTTACTGAAATAAATTAGATGAACCAAGTGACCCTTATCAAGCGCCCACAATGGGAACCGAGTGTTATATACTAAGAGCATTCTTTGATCAGGCTCTTTAATTTAATTTAAAAAACTTCCTTTGAACACATCGCATGAAAATCTTTATTTATTCATAGAAACTGTACTTATTATACATGATCTTGAACACGAATTATTCAAGATTAAAACCTTGGTAATACTCTTCCATATTATATACAAAATAAAGTGTAAAAAAGCGTCAGTAAAGTCGCATAATAATAAATAATTAAAAAAAATATTTACGTTAATCAACAACTTTGTATTTACTTTAAATTATAAATAATTATTATTTTATTAGATACAGAACGTGTTAATTTAATTTAGTTATTTAAAGTTTATGACAAAAGCAAAATGTGTCTTTATTATAAATTGTTTATGTTTTATTATTAATTTATTTTCAGTGCTTCGGATTCATCTGGGACGAAATTTATTAAAAATGTGCTGCCATTGATAAAGATAAAATGGAAATAGTATTTCATCATTGACAGCATACGATCATCGTCTCACTTTACCAGAGAAAAAAAAATCTTTCTTTTATAATAAAATTTGAAATTGTTTCATAAAGAACGATTACAAATTAATAAAAACTGTTTTTTATATTCTAATAAAAATATAGGCTGGTAATAATAATCATTCTTCACTATATAAAAAGAAAGATTATAAAAAAATAAAAATTCTGGTAAGCGACATGATGACAGTGGTGTTTCAAATCAGCGACTAGAGTGCCATGTACGTTTATTTTATTTTTATTTGTGGCAGCACCGAGTAGCAGACGATTCAACCACGCGAACGATTGTTACTTATTAAATAAAAATATAGATAATAAAATTCAAGTACCAATCGTCACATTCGGGGCAATCTCCTACTGTGCTGTCACAGTTCTGAAAATTATGTAGTTATAATATCGATTTTAATAATTAGAAAAAAAAGGAAAAGTAAACAATTTTATGGAAGTATCCATTTAGAGTCAAGCAATGGAAAAGAGGCAGAATTAAAAGAAATGCTTGATTACGTATTGTTTATTTACGAATTAGCATTCGAAATGTATGTTTATTTGCTTATTCTATTTACTTTCTGTAGGTACACATTATAACAAGGCTTCCACTGGCTTGCGCATACATATTCAAAGGTCTTTACGAGCTAGATAAAGAACCGGGGTCTTATCGGTCGCATTCATTAATCAAGCCGCATACAATCTGATCATTAGTATTTTTCATTCGTTCCCTTAATGAGTACCATTGTAATCGGATTTATTATTTTAAATCTAGTTTATTTTCTACGTGTGGAATTTGCGAAGATAATTAGTATCCCCTTTTTATTATTTTTACAATTCCATTCTTTCAGAGTTCATTAACTGTTCAACTGCTCTTTATGCAGTTTACAATCCTTTGAATCAGTAATAATTACACGCAAGAGTTTATCTAAGCTCTTTCATACAACATAAATTCCATCCTCATTTGCTTCAGACAAAATTTCTCGTCTCTTTAAGCCACAATTAACACAACTAATAGAATTTAAACATTCAGCCACAAAGCGAGAATTCAAGAACTAGTCCGAGCTACAGTTAAACTGTAATTTGTCTGTAAGCACCGCCCAGGGACTCAAGTCGATAGAATGAAGATACTGGTTTACACCGGTTTTAGCCAGTTTCTGCCGGCCATAACTAGTTTAAACTAACTTTTGATGTTGCCATATTAAAGGAGTTAATTTTAATTTGCTTTTGGGATTTATTTTGCTGAGTAAAATGTTTTTGTTTTAAGAGAGTTAAAACGTTGGAATTAGGTATCTTCTTGTTTGGGATTCTGGTTAAGTTTCGTTTCCACTGTTCAGTGATAAAATGTTTTATATTGTATTATAAATATTAATTATTACATAGGACGTGTCCTTAAAAACGGAAAATCAGTGATACCTTAGTAAATTGTAATTAACTTCGTATTTTTCTTATATTTTATTATTTTGTATATTTTATTTCACTTTATTTTATTTTGATTTTCTAGTCCAACAGTCAAACCACTAGGTTATCGTTGCTATTTTATAGGAACAAGTTATGATGTGGTCATAATTTGACCGAATTTCAATCAATATTAATTACAATTTTATAAATTAAAAAAATCACATATTAATGTACAATTTTTACCCTTCTGCACTCCATCCATATAATTTTTAACTATGCCAAATCTCATACTCCTTTATGCGAGTAATATTTATAAAAAGGAATACGAAGGTTTTGTTTCACATAGTAATATACGAGTATATAGTAGACTAAATATTCAGCACTGATATTTCTTGTACGCGTTACAGGAAATAATTTATTAAGAAAACCCCGCAGTAAACATAGGAACAGGCCATAAAAACAAGATAAAATACTATGATAGTGAAAAGCCTCGAATCGTCCGGGGGTAGTACGACAAAAGTGCTGTCATGCCTGCATGAAGTATTCATGTAGTATTCATAGACGTCGTACGTGTCGTGTAACCACTCCGTTAGTTGGCGGCCCGCCAAGAAATCTGTTTTACTGGACCCCTGTCAGACTGTTCTGGAATTCTGTTAGTTAAAAAATAACAGGTGTAATTTGCATTGTTGCATATTAGAAGAACTTTGTTATGTACAGTCACATGTAAACAAAAACTTTTAACAAACGTTCCGATAATATCTCTAGCGTGTATTAGGTATTAGGAAAAATAGGTATTTCTTTCTTTCTTTATCGTATGGTTGTTGAACAACCTGGTGTCAGAGTTTTAGACTACCCTCTGACATAGCTTTAAATACAGTTGAAATAAAATAAAATAAAAAAATAAAATTGTCAGGTGTGCTGGTTTCCTTACGATGTTTTCCTTCATCGTTTTAGTAAGTCATAATTAATTTCGAAAAGTTTATAAAAAAATTAATTTTAATAAAAATATATTCAATATTCATTCATTACTATTATTTTATTAAAATATATAAGCAATTTGATAATCATTTTATAAATACCCTTCAAATATAATTATTACGGTTACATTACAGTGTGATGGACGCCTTAACCCTTATGGGCCGCACAAAAACGGTAAACAAGGTGCTGCAGCCCGCAACACAGCCCCGTAAGTGATTTAAAAGCTTCCATAATCGAATGCTGGACTTTGGCCCAAAGCCAACATCGGCACCAATGTTCGACAGACGTATTGCCAATATCGTAAATGGCTCTATTTTGTTGTTTTGTTTTGTTAATATGTTTGAAACGTTGGTTGAAAAATTGGCAACAGTTTATAGCCAATTTTAAAAGTGTTTGATACGAGACCATTGGGCAATGACTGTATTAGCTATAACAAGTTTATTTTTTAGGGATATTTTTATTTATTTGATTTGTGAATATTTTAGTTGTATACATGTGTTTTTTTTTTATAAACGTAGTTAATTTCTGACTTTCGACAAAAGTTAAAAAATTATTGCTAATATATATATCATCTTCCTCATCCTCTCAGCCTTATTATTCCCAAACTTTGTTGAATCTAACTAGATAGTGTACTAGATATCAGTTAAATACGATTTACTACTACTAAATAAATATAATATAATATTCAACCTAAAAAAGCTTGTGTTTTTACAGTCAAAGTTTGTTTTTGAATGTTATATATAAAATATATATTTAAATTATATATGTAATAAATTTCATAGCGACAAAAAGTAATTACTTAAGTGTTACGTACGTTTTTAATTCGATATATAAATTTAAAGATTCTCTTGAACCTATATTAATAAGTAGTTAAGTATCACATTATTTAAACATCACTAACTTAAGTGATTTTCTATCAAATAAACCAACTCCGCTAACTTGGAGTAAGTAGATACTAGGTACAGTTTTCCCAAGGTAACCCAGGTTACTTAGATTTGCGATTCAAGCTCAGACAGATTTGAATTGTAGATTTTATCGAACTCTGGACAATGTTTACTCTCAACGTGAACGTAGGAATACAGATTTTACGTAAGTATTTTCATCTTATATTCTTAGTGATGGAGCGAAAATAAGGTCATTAACTAAGTGTCAAAATTCCACACTCGGGGTCTGCCAGCTAGTAAAGGAAAAAAAAATTCTGGAGGTCAGAATTACAGACCTTGTAAGGTATGGTACACGTTGTTCCGAAACTAAAATTCGAACGCAGGCAACTCAGCTGCCAAGTATCCATTAAATTGATTAAAAAAAAGAAATCTTGAAACACGATAGGTGTAGTCAGTGATACGATAGAGTTGGATGATGAGTCGTGATAGCCTAGTGGTGGTGACCGTTGACTGGCAAGTCAATGGTCTCGAGTTCGAACCCAAGGCGCGCACCTCTGACTTTTCGTAAGTTATGTGCGTTTTATAAATTTATAAATTAATTATCACTTACTCCGTGCCTCGGAAAGCACGTAAAGCCGTTGGCCCTGCGCCTGATCTCTCTCCGGTCGTGTCGGATTTCCGTCCCATCGGACTATGAGAGTGAGGGAATAGAGAGTGCACCTGTGTTTGCGCACACACTTGTGCACTATAATATCTCCTGCGTAGTTGGCTAATCTCCGTTGAGATTGGCCGCTGTGACCGAAATTCGGTCGGATTTCCGTCCCATCGGACTATGAGAGTGAGGGAATAGAGAGTGCACCTGTGTTTGCGCACACACTTGTGCACTATAATATCTCCTGCGTAGTTGGCTAATCTCCGTTGAGATTGGCCGCTGTGACCGAAATTCGGTCAGGAAGATATTATTATAGAGTTGGATAGAGAGATTGGATAGTGATATGATAGAGTTGGATAGAGAGATTGGATAGTGATACGATAGATTGTCGCGGTTTTGCGAGAGCAGCGGCTTCAAGCCCCCTTTTATTTCCTTAGTTATATATTCTCCTTTAATTTCGTGTAAGTACTTATAACAAAACATTCTACTATTAAATTGCTAAAATAAATATTCCATTCTATCCTTCCTACCTTACAATTAAAAATCTCAAAACATACCTAGTCGGGCATTCCCAGAATCAAGCCGTGAGTAAAGTCATAACAGTATTTAATAATATAACTCGTAAAACCTCTTACACACAACTTTCGTCAATCCTAATTGCCTTACTTCTCTCAAGTATGTTCTTTCAAAACATTATCCATACAATTAAATACATCGAAAAATAAATATTATACATTAGATTCTCATAAAGCTTCTTTGTATATTCGTAAGGATTATTTTTAAGACGTTTATCCGAATATCTCACGCAATATATTAATTACTCTAACGTGAAATTCGCACGTTATAATATATAGTATAATTATATAATACATATAATACGATATATATTGGCATATATGTCAGAGGAAAACGAGTAAAAAGAATAAGCAAATCTTTTTTTACATATTTAACAAACATTTCTTGCTTTTCCCGAGATAATTATTAGAAAATAGAAGTACAAATAAATCCTTTTATTTACATTTCTATCAGTATCGTGCACAACATGGATTAACTAGGCGGGTAATAATCCTTTTTATGTTAGAATTGAAGGATTTTATTCCTTCGTCTGCAATTTCTGTAATTTATGTTTTCTGTTTACTTTATATTCATTGTTCAATAAACCAGAGCTATTCAATACATACCGTAAAACACCCATAAATTCTGTATATTTAAATGATTCTTTTAGCAAATTGCAATTTGTAATAATGTAACGCATCAACAAATCACAAGATGAATAAGTTTTATTGTAAAAAAACAGATGACTGGCGGACTTCCAAGTTTAAATTGTAACTTTGTTCTACTATTTAAATCAGTTACACGGTAAAGAACGTTGAAACATGGCCAGTATCAAACACAGATGAAGCGGTTACGCAGTCATTACGCAAGTCGACTCTGCAACTCTGCAATTCACCCCAACCTTCATTTAAATTCGGATTCCTGTTCAAATCTCGCTTAAAAATCTTGGGTTTTATAAGATTAATGTTAGGGTCAAATTATAAGATAAATTATAACACACGTAATTTAAAACCGTTCATTTAATTTTGGTGAGTAACATTATATCCCTGACTTCCGCCATTTTGTGTTGTGGTCGCTTTACAAACATCTTTAGACATCAAAGTTAACAAAATTGATCAGAGATTATACCCTCAAAGGCCTCGAAACTAAGATAACCGATATCAAAGTAATAAAAGTAAAGTAAAGCAACATTTAATTCTTTAATAAATTCGTCAGTTCCTGGATATTTATAGAGATTTTACCAAAAGACTTTTTTGTGTGGACATCTTTCATCAGTTCATTATATTTTTCATTATAGGTTTCCTTGGCGCTTGATATCGAGAGCTGAAAGAAGTTTCATCGACAAGAGCGTAACTCCTAAATTAAAGATGATAATGGAATTTCCTTATGCCAGCCGCTTAAACAGACGTCAAAATGAACAAAACAGTTTTGAGTTTAACGTCCTGAAACGTCCAGGAATGGAGATAATGTGCAACGTAAATGTTGCAGTTTATAACTTTCATCGATTAATTTCAGAACATTTTTATTTGCTATGATGTTCTTTGTCGATGTGTAAGGTTCACAAAGCAGCTATTAAATTTACCAAAAAAATTAACTGTGCAAGTCGAGATGCCTATTCTAAAATGTTCATATTTTCGTAACTCTTTCCTTATATTTTTCAAGAGAAATGTTTTTGTAAAGTCTTCATATATTGTCAAAGAATTGGACTGAGCAAAATGAATGCGAAAATCCTAAAATAACAAAGTAAATGTAGGAATATCAAAATTGGCGGAGGTCATGTACCTCTGACAAATTCACTTCGAGGAGCAATGACACAATAAATAACAGAAGATAGCGTCTGAAGAAAAATAGCAGAGCAGTAAATCTGTTATCTATTCCATAACATCGTATATTCTATGGCATCGTTAAACTACTGTAGTGTTGGAGCTATAACTGCTTATCCATGGCTTTCCGTAAAAGTTATCGGCCTAAGATATACGTCTATAAACGTCTGGCTTCCGGCCAGGTAAGTGCCGATAAACATGGAACACACTTAACATTAAATCATATGACACTTGGTTTATATCATTTGCTACTTAACGTTGCGTTGTAATGAATAAAATGCTTGGCGTTCCGCCAGATGGCGCCACTTGCGACGGACGTCTGTTTGCTAGGAAAATTTGTTTAAACGTTAATGATGTTTGAATGAGGCGACTGCATTTGAGTTTGTGAATAAATTTTGTGATTATATTGCTGTGTTCTGATTCTGTAAATTGCATGTTGCAGAGTCGATGTCGTGTAATGAGGCAAATGATTGCTAACAGATGTCGCGGTCGCGCCACAAATTAAAGTCAACAGTTCTGAGAAATTAGAAATATCAAGCTTAAAATGTTCCCTTCTGTTCCGTAATAAAATCTTCTGGTTTTGAAATGTAAAGTAGCTTGGTGAAATATTCTCTTAAGTTAGGAAGGACATTAAGGAAATTTATAATTATTTTGGCCGCGTATTTTACTTAGTTAGGATTCTCCAGTTAGGCTTGAATCCTGTAATTATTTACAGTCATTAAAACAGAATAATGACGGAAAAATTTACGTACATTTACGAGTTCATGTTTATAGAAAAAAAAAACATGAAATCCCACTTACAAATTATTTTTATTCGTTCATTAACTCTGAAATGTATGCTTTCAAAACGAAGCGGGTTCTAAAAGTAGATTAGAATCATCTTATTGTGTTAGTCAACAATGTTATTATTATAAATCTGACAAAAAGCAGCTTCAAATTTGTACTTTTAATTGTACTTTTAATATAATATTAACCATTTAATTTTGGTCAACATCGTATGTGCTTTACGTCTATAATATAATTCAGTCAGAAATTGTGTGTGCTTGGAAAATGCACAAACATAATCAATTATATGTATTTGTTTGTCTAATTGAGTGAGGGATTCAATTAGACTAATAACTAAGCATATCTGAAAAAAAAGTGTTACTTTTTGTAAAAAAAAAATCTTAATAACATAAACATAAAATCTTAGTAACTTTTCAATATACTATTTTTACAATCAAAATTTCGAATAAAAAAATATAAATAAATAATAATATAATTATATTAATATTGATCTTAAATACTTTTTAAAAATTATTTTGTATAAATTTTATATTGTTTAGAAAAAAAAAGGTTTTTTCTTATCATTTCATTAAAACCAAAAAAAATTAAAACAACAAAAGATTTTTTAATTCAAATAAACTCTCGTCCCGTACTCTCACCTATTGTACATAAGCACGTCCGGCTTCCACAGCTTGTTCGGTGTGATCCTAAGGTCCTTGACTCCTCCATACTCGCTGTCATTCCACCTCAGGTTGTAGTCATTCCACTCCTGCCATTATCATTACCAAATCAGAAACATCATTATCACAAAAAAAGTGCGAGCAAAAAAATTGGAGCATTTCTGATTTCAAAAAGTTAGATAAAAGTAAGAAAATTATTTTAATTAGGCAAACGTTGAAACTGTAATAAAAACGTTTTATACACTTTGAGAAGTTCAAGCACAAGTTTCAATGTCAACAGAGTAGTTGTGAAGTGCTGTGCCGTGAATGGTGAATGATAAATTCTGAGAAAATAGCGCTCTTAAGTACCTACTGATAAAGAAATAAATTTCGGTATTAATATAAATGTAAAAAGATGAGTTACGCAGTAAATAATGATTGAAATAGTATTAGTATTTAAAAAAGCGAAATATAAAGCAACGTATAAAATTCACTTCAGTTCCAAAAGCGATATAACATTTTTGTCATGTTGTAGAAGATAGGTACTTATCAAAAGTCACAAACAATTCTCATTCGCAGTAACATTGTAGGAAACTACAACAATGCGAAACGTCAAAATTACAACGCTGACACGGTGTTTTGACTCAAAGAATGGAATTTCACTACGTCATAAAAAATTACATATCAAAAATATTCCAGTCATTCTGCTCGCCAGTGTATTCGGAACAATGGGATGAGTGTCGTTTTTACGGCCGATCTCAACGTAAAGATTTCCTTTGACATAATTTTGTATTGTGTCGCCCCACTTTGTACCTAATCTCAGATCCCACCCTTTCTGGGGAGACGAACGAGTGGACTACTCTTCTTTTTATATGTTGTTAAGTCTTTTTAATAACCTAAATAAAAAAATCTTTGATTTTATCCTACCTAACCTTTTTATTCCTAAACTTCTAAGTTAACTTGATGCAGATTAATATCTTTTTAGGGCTGTGAGGGTCAGATTGGAAGTCACCTCGACCGCCTATCTGACCCCCGCAACCCAAAGGGATATGATAATATGTTAAAATAAGGTTAGATCCAGCGTAACCGTTTGACAATCCGGATCAGCGCGACGCGGTGAGAAATAAACTACAGATACATTTTTTTATAATCTATAAGCATTACACTGCCATCTATTTTTTTTTTGGACCTGAAGTCATCCACGGACTGCAGGGCTGCTTGGATAAGGATTAAAGGAACTAATGCCCTACCTCGACTGTCAAAGAATATCAAATGACGTGGAGCACTTTGAATTCATTTATAATACACACACAGCTTATTGAAGGCCATGCGTCCTAAGTTCAAGCTAAGATCTCTGACTTAGTCATGCTAAAGACTACCATAGATTTTATCAATATTTATCATTGATTGGATTCTGTCAGATATTATCAAATAGGTATATCGTTTTTCAATCCAATTATAATAAATAAACTTTACAACCAAATCGATATCGGATATTAATATCAACATTAAATACGGGACACGTGTATCGATCCCAATATCTGAAATAACAATTTCAATTGAAGTTAAGTTAAGTTTTAATGTTCTTTCAAGTTTCCTTCCTTCAACTTATCAACATAAATATGGAAACGGTTTTTTTCAGAACTCAAGTATTTTGTTAAGCAACATTTTATCTTTGCCTGTTTTATAGCGTATCCATTACTTTATTATTTTTTATTCAAATTGGTTGAATTTTCATACTGAACACTAACTGTTCAACATAGATATTTTTCATATCTTTAACACGTATACCTACTATCTAAAAGTTTAATGCTGTGAGTCTTCTGGGCACGCTACCCGAGAACCTTTTAACTTCTAATTTTTTATCAGTTTACAAAGTTTTAACAGCTTTAACTTTGTATGTTACTTTAGTATATAGTGATGGGTAAGTAGATATGTAAAATATATCAATACATAGTATAAAAAAAAGTTGCTTCCCGCCGTCTATCCCTCTGTATCTTTTAAACTACGCAACGGATTTTAATGCGGTGTTTTTCAATAGATAGAGTGATTCAAGAGAAAAGTTTATACGTATAGTTTAGACACTACATTAGTGCGAAGCCGGGGCGGATCGCTAGTTATGAATAAAGTTCAATATAAATACGTCTTTAGTTACCTACAAGGCTTGAAACCAGTACCTACCTACATAATATATATTTTGAGAGCAAACACTGTTCTTGTGCGGTGTTGTATTAATAATTGATATTGTATTTCTACGCTATATCAATGTTTGTGTAGAATCCATAGCGATGTGTGCAGTGAGCTGAATTCAAATTGTTTCTGTAATATTGAAATCAAGCTCTTTCAAGCTTATATATCAGTAATCTTAAGCAAAGTGTTGCTATGCTGATACATTTTTATTTGTATATATAAGTTATTTTACTAGGTACCTATTTTAATCAGCTTGCGGAGTCCGAGCGCTCAATTAATTATAATTTACATTGATAGGTTCAATGGACAATTTTTTTTTTATTAACTATATCTTTTTTATAGTATTAAAATCATTCTAATCTATGACTCCCGCGAGGACGCAACAGTCCAGTAACAATTGATTTCCTTTTGTGTCTTATATCTCGATATTTGAATTAATAGGCTAAATATATTTGTAGGGAATAGGTTTGGAGAAATAACACTGTAGCTTTGAAATTATAAATAATTTAACAATGTTTATTGACATTCAAAGTCATAATCCATAAACAATTTGAATGTTTTAGTTGCGGCAAAGTGCTATAACTTCCTTCTCAGACTTATATAAACTCTATTTAATATACATTTAGATAAAAAAGTAAAGCTACATCCTACCCTACATCTAGTCTAAATAAACATTGTATATTACTTCTTTTTTTATTAGCTACTTTTATCTGGACGACCTCATAGCACAAATCACAACTCTGTTTTCTCCCACAATAAGAACTTATACAGATTAGGATTACACAAAAAACACATTACAAATATTATTTTATCCTCTAAGGAGCGGAATCCTTTTATTGAAATCGGCCGACAACGTACAATTTGTAAAGGATAGGGCTATTTATTCTGTGTAACAAATATACTTAAGTAAACAATATTGGAAATATGTAGTACAGCAAACTCGTCTAATTCCGTGACACTCAAAATTTGGTAGCATTAATTTTTTTGCTCCCCGATTCCAATTGTAGAAATTTATAGTAGGTTTCAAAGTTAATACTACCAAATTACAAAAGTCACAGAATTAAATGAGCTTACCTTAATAAAAGATTTTTTTTATTTAAATTTGGAGAACATAGTCATGCCAAATTCAAACTTCAGCATGACAATTAAAAAATCTAGAGAACTATATGTGACACAGTTTCCAATATTGTCATCTGTGACTGCCACACCGGTTGGTACCCTCCCACTGATCCTATAACAAAAACTGCCCCGTTTCAGATACAAAGTGCCCCTTCAAACTAAACCCTCTCCTCTTATATTACAAAAGTTAGACCCACAACTTAGCAGTAATACCTCTAACAATAACCACGTGTTTGTATAGCATCATACTCCAACCCCAAGGCACTACAACTTATAAATAGGGTCATAACTCCGAAACTACTTTTAAATTTTTCATGAAACTAGCTTCAAAGTAAAGAAAAATAAACGTAATATACTAAGATAAAATTTTATTTGAATCAAGCGACTGGTTTTTAAGATATTTGTGAAGTTATAAAAACTAATATTGGGGCCTAAAGCGCTTTTCGCTTATCCAATTTGAGTCAGTTGTAGACGGCAGCCGGTGTGGGAGCGAGACAGATATATAGCAATGTTCTCTCCTGAAGGGTTTGTATCAATTAGATAGTTTAACAGTTTGGCTGTTTTCAAACATATGCGTAATATGTGCCACAGTAACTCGTAAATTTGAGGGTAACTTAGGTGCTTACAGGATATCAGTAAGTTGGAACTCTAATCACCTTACACTTAAGTTTCAGTTGATTCCTAAGCACTACTTACTTTTAATACTGTACCACTCATAATGAATTATTTTCTTAAAACTTTCAAAAGAAAACACTAACTTTACAAATTGGTAAAGAACATGGTAACTTAGTAAATTGATCGTTAAATTTAAGAACTTCGAAACATAAACTTTATTTCCAAGTTCTCAAAGTATATTTTGAAGTGTACGAAATAATGTACAATGAACTAAGATCAAATTGGAAATAATTATAAAAGAAAATATAAATTTGAAGGAATAGATAGCGATATTGTGATTTGTTTGTAAGAAATTTTATAAAAAATGAGCTTTAATTAAACGAACAGAGAGTATAAAATGAAATAAGAGATAGATACTTAAACAATTATAGTTGATTGTACATTTTGCAATCGTATAATATTTGCAAGCAGTACACACGTCACAACACAGATACGAGACACAATATCATAGAAAATACAAGTAACTAAATAATATAATACACATCACACGAACACGTCTAAAGAAGCAAGAAATCATGCAATTAGAAAAAAACATGCAATATTATTTGGAAAATATACATTTTATACAGTATGTATACAGCACATTTTGTTCCTACAAAAAGCTCGATTTTTCTAATTTCCTTGCAAGGATGTAAGGCTACTGCCTTTTTCTGTCATTACCAAGACAAAAAGGATTGGGGACACTACATCTCTGAAACTAAGCTGCCGTATTGGTAAATGCTAAATAATTATAGTTTTAATAGCTTAACGACATACGTTTATTGCTGGAAAAGTAACAAATATATACACTATTATGTTCGGAAAAGTATACATTTATTAATTTATTCAAGAAAAATATATATAACTTACAAAGCCAACATTAAAAGTATGTACATTAAGCGTAATTTTTTATCAGTTTTTATTAAACAAAATATAACAAAAATGTGTTGATAAAATTGAAAACTTAAGCTCATTAAACTTGTTTTTTTTTCAAAATAAAAGTAAAACTAACGGGTCTAATTTTATTTTTATGTATACATTTATTGTCAATTATGTACACAGTGTATTAGAAAGTTATATTTTAAAACATACAGGTTCTAAGGCAAAAGTATTGAAAGAGGTAGCAAGGATTTTAAAATACTTTTAAGAGAAAATATATTTTTAAATAGTTTAAAATCGTCCCAATGAGATTTTACTCCGCAGGCAAACTAAATTCGAGCATGGTAACCACATTTTATTTGAACGAGGATATCTCCCATAATAAACATTCCATGGCCATGCATATTAGAAAAATACTACAATTTCTTGTAGCCAAAACAAAAACAAAATGTACAGCGGGTTCCCAGGAGGTGCATAATCAATTTACAGTGTACATTAACACATTTATTTCAATAACAATATTTGTGCATATCAATATACAGAAGTCTTCTCCAATATGTCACTTTCAATTGACCTAACGAGACCCATTTTAAGATGTAATTTATCAATTTATTTTCAATCAAGAAACATGTATTTTTTATATTATGAATTATCACATCACACTTAACGTCAACCATTAGTACATATTGTTAGATGCATTGCGGCTTACACGGCAGTTCGACGCTGATATACACAAATGTTTTCTTATTTCCTCACAATACTTACCAACACAACACGTGTACAGTACCGACTATACCGACTACATAAGGGTTGAAAATACTAAGTAGCTATCTTATGACAGTTTGTATGAAGGGATGCATGATAGGGTCTACTGGCTAGTCTACTACAGCCGGGGTCAGCGATGACGAGGAACTGGTCAAGCAACTCCCATACAAATATCATAAACAGGTAAAATACATAAAAAGACTGCCGCATATTCCACAATGCTATGCAATTTTCATAACAGTCATAGATTAGAAGAATAACCCAAACAGATAGAAAGAACGAAGGTATAATATACAAAACAAAATAAATTAATTAAAAAAGAGTAGAAACGAAAATAATTGTTAGAAATTTTAGTGTTAATTTTAGGTTTGTCTTTTATTCACACTTACCAACGACAGCCATATATTGGTTATAAGTAGTTGATTCTTCTCGTCCTATTGGGTTAGACGATGTCAACAAAAACAGAAAGGGCGCAGTCAGTATGATGATCTAAACAAACTGTTCCACACCGCCGGACACAATACTTAAGGGCTGGGGGCGGCAGGCGAAAATGTGACTCATCATGCGTTTGTTAAAAGCTATTTTCGCGCGCCGCCGAACACACAATCTATATATATATATGCGTAGTTTACAACAATTTAACACTGACTCCATGCGACAGATCTGCCGCGAAGGCGGCGCCCTCAGTCCGCGCCCGCCTCCTGTAACCTTTCCTTTGAAGTGCATTAAAGTGAATTAAAATGTGCGTTAAAATAGTGCTGATTGATAGAGTGAAAGTATACGGTATCTCGCTCGTTACCCGGTAGTGTTGGGATTGCGGGGGGCGGGAGGGCGAAGGCGCCATACCCGGCTCCTACCACTTACCAAATTGAGCCAGACGTTTGTAGTCAGGATTTGATTTTTCTCATCCTTATTTTGTTAAAGGTACGCACGCCGACGCAGGAAAGGAAAAAATATGGTGAACAACAGTACCGTGTAGGGAGTCTCAGCTTTTACCTCATCATTTTAATTTAATCTACTTCAAATATATTTTTAAAAAACTCAACTTTGTTTCCAAAAAAAAACTTTCGTGAGTAATATTTATATATTACGGCTTTACTCACGCGGACTTCCCTGACCGCGACACCGCCGCGTACTCACTCGCTCTTGAGAATAAACTCCGTTTGAGTTTGAAACTAGTCGGGTATAACCCCAAATCAATTCGTGAGTAAACCCGTATAATATTAAATAAAACTAAATTTGTATTTCGTAAACGTAACATTTTGAGCCTGCAAAACAATGTGAAAACATTTTGAAATATATTTGAAGTCGTTTTAATATCAATCTAGAAACACAGATGAACCACAAAGTCGTTTTAATCTCTTGCCCTCGATTTAAGTGTTGAATAATCCACTTTTGCTGAGGCCAGTCGTTAAGACAGCGCAATTAAATATTCCAGCGAGTAACTGTGAGCAGTTGGTGATGAGTAATGCGTTTTACGATTCTCCTCGACGGTTGTTTTATACGACGATTTGTGAAATATGACAGCTTTTATTGTAGCTGAGGAAGGATTTCATTTTCGGGTTTCGTGTGATTTGTATTTGTTTTGCTGTTAAATGGCGTCCGTTGTTTATTGTACTCTAAGATAAGATATTGAAAGAAGAATAGAAATTGTAACAAATTGCTTTGCAGACAATAATTACAACATTCATTAGCTGCTGAGTTTTACAACTATAATTCAGCGACATTTTGCGTGGCCTGCGAAATGAAACGAACAATATAACCATTTTGGTCGCTGTGTAGGAACTGTTGCCACAAAGAAGGTAACAGTTCCTACAAGGATACATAAGATAGACATATGACAATTCTGGCATTCATTAAAGGACATCACCGTTTTAATCCATCGAGAACGTCACTCAGGTATGCTGGCAAGTATTTCCTTTACCGTTTTAGAAGATAATTAATTTTAAATACTATTATATATATTTCAAATACTATACTATTCAAATCTGTGAACCTATGATCTTTAGCTTGCCCGTCCATAAATTCCAGCAATCCACGTCCAGCAATTTTCATAACAGTATCTATGGCAACATACCTGACAGTAGGGATCGAGTAGGATAACAGTAGAGATCAAGCTACGTCCCAAGACATGTGCGATTGTGCGTGCTGGCTCTTATCTAAACCCAATGCAGTTGTAATCAGTACCTACCCTCGGAATGACTGATTGAGGGCCAATTCTAATAATCAAAAGTGTAGCGTAACGTACCGACTTAGTCGTTAAAATATGTCAATCGAATTTGAAAAGCGTGACACCGACTTTAAAGTCGTCCAATTCTATTGAGTTGAAGTCCTGTCGAACTAAGATCGAGGAACAAGTGAATACCAAATTTGGGTAGGATTTTAATCGAACGGCTAAAACTTCAGCTATATTAGAATTGTTTATTTTTACGAGAATCGGCCCCCTGACCTACGCAAAGGTCAAGATGGATTTCTAAGCTTGACAGGATTTTATGAGGGTACACTGAGTTCATATACTGACAATCATAGATTTTTATAAGAACCGGGACCTGTTTTACATATTACCCGAAGAAAAGGAGCAAGTGATAATTTATACCACGCAAAGGACTTCCAATAGGTCGACGATATAGTCGCGAGGCGATAGGTTGACAATATAGCGGCGATTGTGAGATAGACTTTAATGAGATCTGGACAGTCGAGAAAAGATTTGTACTGCATTGAATCTCGGGGTGATGTTGGACTTCAGACAGTCAGATGTGGTCATTTAAGTTCGAACCTGAAACTTCAGATTTGCTACCTCATGAATAGTGTGATACCACTACTGCTATACTTATTTTAATCTAACTTCTTTCGCTGTACTTTGGGATAAATAGTAATACAAGTCCCAAGTGGTATCCAAATCCGTTTATCGCGATTAAAAGACAAAGAGATTCCATCATCCGTGTCTGATAGATATACCTAATATTCTATTAACTTATTTTATTAAATATTACTATATTTTCCATTACGCATGCGCACAGCTAATCGCATTTACATTACATTTCATTTATCTGTATTTATAAAATAGTACCGTGACTAACTGACAGACAGAACACAGTCGTTGGTCTTAGAGACTTGAGAATTTGGAGGGGATTTTCCTTGAGTACTCTAAGTGTACTAAGGAAGGATTTTTGGCCATTTTATCCCCAAGGGGTAAAATAGGGGATGCAATTTTTAAATCGATGCGGACAAAGTTGCGCACTAAGCACTAGTTTATTCATAAAGCAATTTTACAATCTATATTAATAAAATAACGATAAAATAATCTGATAATACATAATCTTCAATACGATTTGGGAATGTTCAAGTCGCGAATAGTACCTGTCTGACCACAACCTATCATTTTCGATGAAAGCATCCAGTCATACAAACTCACAAACAAATTCTCACATTTTATAATGCTAAGATTTTTTTTTATCGTATCGGGCACTAGGTTTTTCTCCTGTATCATGTTCTTAGACGGGAAAACAAATAATTGTCAATAACACAATTATTCGGGTATCGAATCGGCAACATCGTGTACAGAAAGCGAATCGCATAACCAAGCAAATGGCTAAAATCATCTCGAAAATAGCTTCTAAATATCTATGATATGTTTATATCCATACCTTACTTTTGATGTACAGATCCAAAGAGACCAATAAACTTCGAAATAGCATCTGATAAAAGTTTATGACTCAGAAAGATTTATGTACCGAAGGGACAAGCCAATTGATTGATTACGTATATAGAGCTCTGTAGTATTTCTGAAAGACATAATAATATTTTTAAAGTATGATGTTTAATAATCTATCCTCAGTTTTTAAAGTGAGGTCCGCGACGCCGCCGACACTCGCCCTTAAAAATGGACTCCGTTTGAGTTCGCTTAGTCGGGCATTTCCGAAATTAATCTGTGAGTAAAGCCATTATAATATTTAATAATGTGAATGTGAGTCATTCTTTAGGAAAGTTATTATTTTAAAATATCTTTATCACATTGCAAAGTTTCAGCGACAAAGGAATTGAAACCCCTCAGTGTTTAGACTATCGCCAATTTGTTTAAGTGTTCATTAATTGCAACAACAGTCATACCACAATCCCGACTATAACTTAACCCTAACAACATTATTCCAGCATTCTAGTCACATCTTTTACGGCTAGCATCTTCACACTTAAGAACATAAAACGGTACAAAACGTCCGTATGCGGGGACGACGGCGACGTATTTTATGACCCGACAAGACAGTCCCCGGACAGCTAACCACTTCAACCTAAACGCTCTTGATACTAGCCGAGTATGATAAATTACTCAAAACATTTATTTTAAAAGAATTTATATGGCTGCAGTTGCGACTAAGCTTGATTCATAGAGCCATAGTAGGATACATAATATTGTTTTGTTTTAAAGAAATCTAACTAGAAATTAAAAAGACCGTTTTTTGCAAAGTATTATTAAATTATTATTCTATTACATAATTTAATTATTAATAGTAATAGTAATGTAATATATGGGTGTACTCCTGATAAATAAAGATGATTGGATTTGATTTGATTAACGTGATATAATTAATCCCAAAACTGTGTCTTGAAAAATACAGACGTAACTTGGAAAAGTATTCTACTATTTAGCTGTGCGCATGAGCAAAGTATCAAAGAAATTATTATCTATCTAATTTATTGCAGCTAGCAGTAAGACGAGAGGTTCGGTGGAAGAATGGAGCTATTTTTTTTTAACAAGAACAAATTAAAGTTTTTTGTTTTTTTAAAGTACTGTCAACTTAATTTACGAAAGTATTTCTTACGTCAAATTGATGCTAAGCCCAAGGGCTAAGTCATTGTTTTTAACCTTCTATGATGTGTTAAAAGTCTACATTATTCCATTTCAAGCCAGGGATCCTCGCAAAAACTTGAATCGCAATTAAATCCTTGTAAAGTTTTGCAACAAAAATCTCAACAATTCCATGCACACTCCTCCAACACTTACAGCACCGCACAGCGCTTCAATATGAAACTGTAGAATTATTCAATACAGCACTTGGTGTGACAAGGGCTTGCAAAGAAGCGCTTCAGTCCGAAGCTGCGTTGCCGTTGGCGCTTTACACTTTTGTCCTACGTTTCAACTGCGCTCAATTTCTTCTTTTTTTAAAGCCGTTTCTAGTTTAAAAAAATGCTGGTTGAAGTTTACTGCGAGTGGAACTCTGTATGTGGATTCGGATTATGTGAAGAAAATAATGTTGCTTTTTTTTCAGTATGTTGTTTGAGTTTAGATTTTTAGTAACGTGTTTTTGACTAAATGACTATCATATGATAAATATATACACAACCCCTTTTTTTAAATAGCTAGTCAGTTCACAATCCTAATTTTTTTGTTGTTTTGTTTTTTGCCTTTGCAAGTAAAATATTTTCTGTAAAATAAAGAATCATGTTCTACTAAACCATGATCTCCTGGTACCTCTATTATGGGAAATTTCGTTTCGTTAGACAATAAGTATCCGCTATAATAGTTCATTTCTATGTCTATATCTCATGGATGCCTGATAAATTGCAGCAGTCGATGCGATAGACTGTGTTGATTGATTGAATGGTATCATTTATTTTTCTTTTTTTTAATCTTTATTATTTATAGAGGGTTTTATAAATATGCCACCCTTACAAAAACAAAAATATAAAAACAACTAAACTACCTTACTACTAATTCCTAAATTAACTATACTGTATAATTTTTTTGCATCGTCGGAATCAGGAGAGGCCAGGATGCTGTTCACGAATGGTATCATGAATGAAGTATCAGTACAGTAGGTATAGGCACCGAGAAATATAAGATAATTGCCCGACATTTTGTTTCTCACTTTGAACGGAACTCAAATAATCGGTTCAGTAAATAAAAACCCTTTTGAAATGTACCTCTATTTACCAAATTTACACCCAATACAGTAGATATTCAAAGGATTTTTCCCAGTAGACATTTCAATTTCCGCGGTAATCATTGATTTTCCAACGAATGTTTTCCCAGCCGAAATTTTTTAGCGAACAATAGTATCCAACTGTTTGTGATTACGTGATGTGAATTTTTATTTACAATTCACTTGTTGAATCCTAATTGAAATATTTGCTATTTGTTTTAACTTTCAGTACGATACGGTACGTCGAGGATCGGGAGTTCAAATCCTGCCCGTAACAGTTGTTTTTTAAATTTCTTATTAAGTAATTATACCTATTTAATAAGCAAACATAAACATTTCAATGTTTTTTTTTATATGTACACGAATCGCCTGTAGATAAGCAGTAACCGTAACCTTTAGACGCTTATGACATCAGGAGTATCACGGGCCGACCTTGAGCGGGATTATGGATGGGAAGAATTGGGTTTACGGTTTTCTCACTGACCGTACGAAACACAAAATACGAATACTGTTTTTTCACATGCTGTAAAGGGTAGTACTACCCGGTAAAGCTTATTCATGCTGATAGCTCTACCACACGCTATTTGAGCTATTTTGTTAATATAATGTATCTTCACTTTTTTCTACTCACTATGCACTATTTGCTGTCAAATCACTGTTTTCAGTATAACAGTATTACGGATTAAACAACGGATTATTTTTTTAAATTAACAGCGCTTCGAACCTCTTAATTTTTTGAAGTCGATTAATAGCGATAAATTTTAAAAAATCACCGACACAAAAATGCTCTAATCTCTTTTATGTTTAGCTTTTAAATTAAAAATACTAAATTAAAATCAGTTCATCGGTTTGCATTTACAAACACACAGATACACACAAACTTATATAACACCCCCCTATTTCGCCGGGGGTTAAATTTTCAGAAATGATTACCAGCCATATCGATAATAAACTCTCAAACAAATAAACAGTACTCTTTATTCATATAACGTTTTCCGAGCCGTAAATAATTATTGGTGAAGTACAATTAGTACACAGCAATTAAATATAACACACACGCCCACAAATCAACTAATTACGTTGGAAATCAATTGTATGTTTAATCTGAACTTATTAAAACCAGTTCATTATTTCGCGAGCAAAATATAAACGTACATATTTCCATACAGAGATTAATATTTCCATACAATCACAGATTAATTTATTATAGCAGTTTGTATCATACAATTAATTACTATATACAATTCGATAATAAAAATAAATACACGGTGTAATGGTTGCTTTTCCCACAGCGAAAATATGATTTAGTCTTAATAAATATTAGAATCCCAACATTTTTTTTATTTGTTTTTTTTTACTTCATAGACTCACGCCTGTATTACCCAGAGGGGGTAGGCAGAGGTGTGTAGTACACCCACGTTTCGCCATTCGCCATTAACCGGGCACAAATCCAGACTCCGTGCTGCTACTGAGTATTTCCTAATGGAAAAACCCAATAACACTTTGCCCGACCCGGGGATCGAACCCAGGACCTCATGCTCAGCAGTCGCGGTTGCTACCATTAGACCAACTGTGGTCCTCAACCCGTGAGTTGTCTCTAGAGATTACTGGAGAGCCTTTTGTACACAAATATTGTGTATCTTTCCGTAAAATCTAAAATTCTCAAAAGTATTATTCCAATATGTACAAAAGTGTAAAGGTAAATCCCTGTATTCATTCTTTCACGAGCTTTTTTGTTCAAAGCCCATTCGGACGTTGAAAAGCGCATAGCAGAAATTGAAAGCCTTGACGCTCTGATATTTTAAGCCAACACAAAAATCGTGGCTCGAAACTTCGGCTGAATGCAAATCCATATTTATTTATTAAACGATATCTGTACTAGGTTTTTTAGACCTTATTTGCTTCACTTTTAGTACGTTAAGAGACTCGATACTCGTGCTAAAGTGGAGTAGACAAATATTTATTTGTAACGGAACGTAACTTCAGTTTTGTGTGATTTACATTTTGCGTTTGAAATGCTTTGTAACGAGGAAGTCAAATACAATGTTACTTAATAATAGATAAAGAAAATATTGACAAAATATTTTAGAAAAATAAACAAGCTCAAAGATGTATTATATCATCGACAATTCAGGGAGACTTTTATAGGAAAAAAATCGCATAGGAATTAAATGCAATTCAAATTCTATAACCACAAACAGATTTTTTGTTATTATACCTACCTACTGTTAAGATGGCATTCAGGCACACGGCGCTGATAGTGAGCGATTACCTATAGACACTTGGAATCCCATTAAACCAGCCATCTACAACCCATACAACCATTTTAGGTAATTACTACAAATTAACCACGAAGGTTGTCAAAATCAAAATCAAATGAGTTGTATGAGGGGATTATGGAAAGGTATCTTCGCTACTCTCACTTGCTTGTACGAAATATAACAGCACATATTCAGCCGGCTCATTCATGCTGACACTATCTTAGCTCTACTCCATAGATAATTCCTTGTCTAAATAGATAAACTAATCACTTATACTGTGCCTTAATTACTATATAATAACCCTATTTCCTGAGACATTTTCAGTGTATAGTACCCCAGAATTCTAGAGAGCCATAAAATTTATCGATTAACGTAAAATAATCCTAGGTCCACATTACGATGTTTGCAAGACCGGTCCTTACGGGGAATGTGCTCGTAAATTGACTGCAAACACGTATCCAATTACAGACTTCCGTATTAGTAATGATAAATAGAGCATTATTACGAAGTCACGTAGACGTTATAATAGGATGTTGTTTCGATAATTAGCAATCTCTCGCGACTGCGGTACTGCTGAGCGACCGGCGGGCAATTAAGGATCCTAGTATGCAAAGCTGGCGCGATCTGATCGCCCCGTGTATTCCGACTATGACAGGGCTTTCTAACTGTACATCACGACGCCCATAGCGTCCAAGGAGCGTCTCGAAATAATCCACACAAATTGCCTGTACCCATAAACTCCAATAACTTCAGGGGTATCGCCGACTTATTGGTGCCCCAACTACCCCTTGGTTACCATCACTAAGGATATTAAACTTAATGTACTAACTTAAAAAACTAACTAAATAATGTTAGTATTTAGCACTGGTATTTTGTTACGGCGTACTTCCCAAAAAATAATAATTTACCTGGTCGGTCAATCAAAAGACCAAATTTTCCCGAACTTATTTCAACGAATCCGAACTTGTTTTGACAACGACTAAACATTAGTTTCACAGCACTACAGTCGCCCTTCTTCAGATATAAATAATTCAAACAGATATCAAATCCCTGTAAACAAAGCCTTTAGAAATATCGGTTTAATATTAAGAAGCCCTTCCGCGCTTCAAATTAAAACAATACAAACTGTACTCTATTTATCCTAAATTTGCAAATATATTTTAATATTATGCTTCCCAAAACTTTAGGATCTAAAATTCTAAACAAATGAAGCCAGTTTATATTATATTATTTTATATAGTATTTGTGTAAAGATAGGGTTACCTACTCTGTTACTCGCTGGAATATTTCGTGAATATTTTGGTAACTATATTATTTTGATATTGTAAGTTTTTTTAACGTTATCTTGTAATGGATATAACAAGATATTATTTAGATTCTATTATAATTAGCGTAAAGCATATCACATTAGTTAGGTATAGATATGACATCACATTTATGCTATTGATGCTTCTGTTGTATTGAGGATTAATAGGACTTAATAGGTAATGTAATCTAAAATCAAAATTCTTATGTCTAATAAAAGGAAAATTAAAAAAAAAGGAGGATTATAACTTTTTTATCATGGCATTTATTTTATCTTCACACTAAGAATATCTCCTGTATCAAAGAGATAATTTCACAATGCACAATCAGAAACAAATATATGTCGATGACACAAATATATATTTTCAGGACTCGAACCCAACCAAGCACCTTCTGAGACTCACCTAACTGCTACGCCAATCGTGTAATTAATCGTCTTTTTTATTTTAAATTGTTACTGGCCTGCTAAATGCTGTTTTCCAACTCATACAACAAATGTTGTACAAAAATACCAATACCTAATACGTATATGTATCTACATCACTGAGGGTCATCCCATGCCATCAATTTTTGACACGGTAGCCGCAAACTGTCACCAGCCTTCAGACGGCGTACGATGGAAATCCCTTTGACATTTTAATACGGGAATAAAAGTGGCGTTTCAGCGAGATATAACAATTTTATGCTAAAATTATTACGTAGAGATCACTCAAGTGGATATAACAGCTATTAAGAATATAAATGATACTACCCACTTATTTTTTGAGACTAAAATTTTCATCTTTGTCTTAGTTAGAAGAATTATTAGAGGAATTATAAGTGTTATAATTGTGTTTTCATAACTCATTTATAACACGTTATTATAGATTAATTTTTAATGCTGTGGATAATAAATACATTGCGCATTGCTATAAAAAATTACCTCCTAATTTCTGAGACAGTGACACTCTCAGTGACACAGTGAACTCAAAAGTGATGGCGGGACGAAGTGGATAGCTTCCTTAAAGATTGGCAAAACATAGCTGACAATTGGAGACAATGGAGGGAAGCCTTTGATCACCAATGAAACAGTACGGGCTAGTAGGAGGTTGCTCTCTCTAGAGACCTGACCACCGGTAGCTTGGACCCTGTTCCCGATATCGGCTACTATATTTTAAAATATTTTAGTTTTTTATATAATTTTATTTAAAAATGTATTTTATATTTAATTTTATTTATTTAAAATGATAATAATAACCACCGGTAGCTTGGACCCTGCTCCCAATGCTAGTTGGCCGTTGCCGGTTATATTATATGTATTTAAAAATATAATTTTGTAAGTATAGTGATGAATAAATAGGTAAATAATAATAATCCTCATGTCCTAGATCCTCAAGCCAACAGAAGCTTTCAACCAGAAGAGGACTCACCACGTCTATAATCTGCTGGAGCGTGAGGCCAAACTTGACTTCCAGAGGCTCACTCTCGTTTGCTACTGGCCTCTCCAGCGTGTTGTAATTCGCCAACAAAGCGTTCAAAAGACGCTTCTCGTGGGGACCTTGCTCCGATACTGTGGATAAAAAAATTCTTAAATCTAAGATCTAAAAACTATAGCTTTCTGTCATACTCGAGTCAAATTGGTATCAAATTATCTCTATATAAATCTCTAAATAACTTTTGAAACATAATATAGACTTACGCCTGTATTCCCCAGATGGGGTAGGCAGAGGTGTATGCAGTACACCCACGTTTCGCCAATAGGGGGCGAGTCTATTGCCATTAGCCGGGCGCAATTCCAGACTCCATGCAGCTACTGAGAATTTCCTAATGGAAAAACTCAATAAGATTTTGCCCGACCTAGGGATCGAACCCAGGACCTCGTGCTCAGCAGTCGCGCTTGCTACCACTAGACCAACGAAGCAGTCAATATGTAATTATATAGCTTTTTTAATGAGATTATAAAAAGACAATTAGCTACATTTAATTAATGACTCGAGTATAACAGTTATTTTAATAATTATGCTGAAAACAAGATTTTAAAATTGTTAGGTTTTATTATTTGAACACTAAAATATTAAAACCATAGTGAGAGCTGAGGCGTGTGATACTGTAAATTTAATCTTAAGTACTTTGTAACAGAACTCATTTTCGATCACTTCATTAATCCTGGATAAACACCGGAACCTGAATCCAATAACGTGGTAAAATCATTCTACTAGAAAACAAACATGTTTATGAAAAGCAAATATATTCAAGATGTGTATAGTTATAAATATTTATCAAGAATACATCGACGACTCCCAACTACAATTGTATCGAGAAAACTTCTTTCCGTATAATATACGACACTACCTCCTGTAATACTATACTAGAGCAAGAATATGTTAAAGAAAGTTTCTATTTATACGAAGAAATAATCCTATATCTTCATATTGATCTCACGATATATGGGAAATAAAATCCTATTGCATCATAACAAAGAATAAAATTGGAAAAATAAATACAAAACTACTAAAATTGGTAAATTATTTGACAAAAAAAGAAAAGCTATTTAATTTAACTTTTATCAAAGAAAAACTTCCCAAATCTAAGATCAACAAATCTATGAGACGAAAACTATTTACGAGACGAAGACTTAAGAACAAAATAGACCATATTTCTTCACTATAATTGGAAAATCCCAATTGTTCACCGGCCGAGAACTCGGTACATCTGCCGCAAGAGTAACGACTGGATAAGCTGCGTTCGCACCTGTACCCTTACAGACAAAAATAACCTTTAGGTCAATGACATAAAATCCCTTTTCCCAACGCAAATTAAACTCACAAGAGTCCGGCTAGAAGGATCAGCAATAAACACTCATTTTAGGGGCTTACAATGCTCTTATACGTGATGTATGAAAGCTAGAGTGTGACAAGTATAACGTACTTGTACGCCCGGATTAGAGAGTTAGAAAGAGATAGATGTGTGTACTCAGTTGCGCGGAAAATCAGGTAATTTATTTTCTTTAGGTATCTTTAAGTCTCGCGAGGATTTCACTATGGTCTAATAGTTTTTTGACCGGTATATATCTTGTTCTCTCTCACATTACTTTGCTTTAGACTAGCTTGGTCTCTCTCATTAATATGAATTTCCTTTAAGTAAGCCACATATCTTGTCAGGTCGGGTAAAAGCCTATTTATAATTAAGTAAATATTTAAATAAAAGGTAAATCAATTTATTTATTTAAAACCCTTTTTAACTATACTCCAATACATTTAAAATATATACAAACAGGATATTACAATGTAAAGAACACTTTATCATTGAAACATGGACATTTTAATTGTATTGCAATAATTATAAGGTAGAATTAAACAGACAAAATTAATAAACCCCAACGGTAATTGTTTTATATCCGCATTTCCGCAGTAATTAATTACATAAAATACTGATAATAATCTTATACGTAGGTACCAAGGCGACCGAGCTATGCGCAGGACCATCCATAGCAACCGTTACCTAGATACGGGTTTGGTAAGTGTGACCTTTGCGTTTTGATATGGGTTGATTTCGAGATTGCCCAACTAGTTTTGAACTTAAACGGAATCCATTTTCAAGAACGAGCTTAACTTTGCTCAGTGCAGATTTAAAACGTATTAAGGAATTCTCATCGAAACGTAAATCCCATCAAAATCGTTAGAACCGTTTTCGCGAACGCGATTACAAATATACGTAATATTGTAATACTGTCGGTATTTCTAAACTCGTACTAGATACGTACTAGGTACTAGATACGTCAGTCTTATTGGCTATATTTATGAGCAAAATTACAAGATTTGAACTCTAAACTACCGTTTAATTTAAAAATAACAGTTATGCATACATATTCAGCATCGGTTTTATCTGTGTGATCATTTTATGAGCTTGACCTAGAGCTAAGGAAACTGTTAAAATACCGTACGCAAATATTAAAGAGTTTTTACGGGACTTCGCCGATATTGCACCTCCGGTTCCGGCTCCGGTTCCGATATACCAAAATGGAGGTATTTTGGAGCATCGCTAGTACCGCGAAGCCTGCGCTACATGACGCGCGTATCGCTATGAACGAAGAACTTTGAATAGATTAAGAAAAAATCTTTTTTTACAAAAAAAAACCGATTTCAAAGCACTAACAAGCTAGAAATAACACAATCACATTAGTTTCGGAGTCAGTGCCAAGCTAAGCGGGTTCAAGATCAAAATACCTCAACCTAAGCCTTTTTTTTTTCTTCATAACTTTTGTTAAACCTCGAATGCATGTTCAGAATATTACGTCACCATTATTTGTATGGTCAATGTGAACAGGGCTTAAAACCTAAGGCATTAAGATCAAAATCGCGTCAATCAACAAAACGGGTTTGAATTGAGCCAATCTATGGAATTTGCCACTACTGTAATTTAAGCCTCGAAAGTACGGTAGACCAAAATAAATTAAATCCACCAACCACGTACAACATAAAGCTGCCACCCAAAAAGAGGCAACAAAAACTAAATCCCCACTTTGGGCTTAAAACTAGCACGTAAGCAGCTAAAATCTCTATCTATGTGCCACCTACGTGCGGTTAGTGACGTCACACGAGACAGGTACACCCAGAAAGTACGGTACATTACTACATGGCACTTACATGTGTTGCGGACAAAGTGTGCTTAGTTTTAGATTCTACAAACCACGAAAACTTTGCACGTAAACAACTAGAACATATTTTAAATCGTTGGAAGAAATTTCAATTCATGTAAAAGAGGTAATGTGTCTTCTATTTTCTTTATTTACGCTATTGATGTCAATTGAGATTTCCACCATCGATATTTACGTCACTTGCTAATAGAAAGTCGACATTGAAACTTTGAGAGGCTCTGCTTAAACGTACTTCTATCTTCTTATCGTATTGTTTATAAGAAAAATTTGCTTAATTGAATAAATACACACAGTCAGAGACATAAGTGCATAAGTTAATACTCGAACTAACCATTAGCTACGTGACTTGGCGACGTATGACAATTAGCGTTAGAGTAAAGGAGGTTACTCACACACCTACCGCAAGAACAATCTAGGATATTGGCGTGATGAGCGGGCCTACAGGCAGGCACACGAGATCTGCGAAGCGCGCTAGCAGTACCCGTAAATTCAGTTGCAAGATTTGACCCAAACATACTCGTACATACACAGTCCACTGCTGGACATAGGCCTCTTCCCATACGCACTTATTTTCTGCGCTTATTAGAAGATGTTTGCCCTTAATCGTCACGCTGGCCGGGTTGGCGATTGCAGTTAGCAGATGTTTGCTATTACACAGTAGAATACTGCTCCCCATCCTCCAGATTTTTGCCTTAGTCGCTTCTTACGACACCCGCGGGATGAGTAGGGGTAGTTCTATTCTTAAGCCAGAAACCACACGCCTACATTACAAACATACATTGTAAGTTAAATAAAAGCTTGTAAAATATGGTTTTACATCACGCGGTGTACCGAACAGTATTTCTGTCGTATCTTTCTTTACAGGAGCACCTAATCCATTCAGAGATTAACGCTTCAAGCCCTCGTAAAGTTGCCGCGGTTCGCTCGCGGTCACCGGATATTGAATGAATAGTTCGTGAATTATAGTGAAATGAAATGACTTGTGCTTTGATATCTCTTGAGGATTAAACTTTATTGTGCTAAGCTCTTGAATATTAATTTAAACTTAGTGCCTTTGTCATAAGTAACACGGTGGTTGAATATAGGTACATATTTATTGATGACCACTGAAATTATAATCATAAGCATAATATTAATAATTAACTCTGTCTGGACCCCTAACCACCGGTAGCTTGGACCATGTTCCCAATACCGGTGGGCTACTATACTATATTATATTTTTAAATGTATATTGTTATTTTTTATATATATTTAAAAATGTATTTTATGTGTAATTTTAATGAATGAATGAATATTAATATTTCACACAAGAAAGTCGTGTAAATGGACTGTCGAATGGAATGGCAGCGTGTAGACGCTGCTTAACTTAAAAAAATATAGATAAGTAAATCGACGCTCGCCATCCTCTCTTCCAAAAAAGATGAGCAATCAAATAATTTTATCTACATAAAAACTTTGCTATTTCTAAAAGAAGTCTTATCAACAGGCCAGTAAGGAGACACCCAAGCAATCATAGTAATTTAATCCATTCAGGCAGACAAAGGAGGCTCTACCTTATTTATTCGTGCCCGACCCTTGAAATTACTCCGAAGAGACAGTCAAATAGTACGTTTATTTGAACAATAAGATGGAGTATGTGGTAATAAAGCTTAGACTGGTTCATATTTGTTGTCCCAAAGGTTATTAAGTTGCATAGTGTAATATGGAGCACAGTTTAAACCGACTTACCCCCTATTATACGGGAATAGGGGGTAAGACGGTTTAAAACGCATAATTCTCAGCTTTAGGCTAGTACCAAACATTAAGTTTATTTTCGTACTCTATAACGAGTATTTCTCATATATTGTAGTATGGGGTGTAGTGTTCCATTGTACAATTTAAAAAAATGGATGTATTTTTATTTTAATTCATAACAATAAACATCGCGCCGTAACCAGTTTTAATAACATTGTAACAGCTGTTATTAAAATTGTAATAAATAATCCGGGCGTCGATTTGGGCAGTAAAATGTTTTCAAATAAACTATAACCTACGTTTATTATATTAATAAAATAACTAAATACGAATAAATAGTAAAAAATAGATATCGCCCTGAAAATTCCTTAAAAAAAATTTTTCGTGTTTATGGACGCAGCACTTTATTTTTTGTGTTTCTGAACGCAGCACTAAACGCTAATTATTTTTTTTAAAACAGTCTCCGATCTTCCGAACTCAGCCTAGCACTCCGCGCGTTCGACAGACGAGAGGTGCTCTTTAAATCCCGAGGAGAACACTAATCCCCAACAGTAACATGTACTCTTAATCCCGATACGGTAAGTACCTGGCATCTTGCCCACGAGTACCATAACCCTTCTACTTGTCTGTTATCCCTCGAATACTTGAGATACTCGCAAGAACTTTGTAAAGAGACTCTTTACTGAACAAGTAGTCTTTGGATTGAAAAGTTTATACAAGTGTTACTTGTGTGCATTGTAGTACTTAATTGTTTTTTTTTAGAATCAATCGTGCAAGAAGATCGAACTACAGGATATTTTTAAGGAGTTCTCGAATTTTATTCGTCGTCTTGAATTTATTTTAATTTGTTTTGTGCTTGTGTTTATTTTAATTTTATATTCATGTTTGAAATTCATGGTGAATTTTTTTACGTTTTTAAGTTATTTACACAAATATTATATAAGCCGCAAGCCACACAGAACGGGGCATCTGGCATTAACGTGGCGCGGGCGTCTTGTTCACATAAAAATATATTGGAAATAAATAACAATATAAAACACATCAAATGTCCTGGTGCAGATTTTATAGGGTGCTATTTCAGCTCCCACCGTTTTAAATTGTATAATAAGTAATACTTTAAGTAGTATTTAATATTAAAATATATTATGAAATTTTAATTGAACAAAAAGATGTCAGGGCGCCAGACGTCTGATAACGTGTAGACACAATTTATTTATTACCTATTACTTTAATACCCGATCTTTTTAACTTTTAGCGTAATTTAAGCCTTTTAAGCTTCCCACGCTTAGAGAAATTGTCGAAATCCACACAAAACCACAATCACCCCGGCCCTAATGTTGTGACCTCCAAAGAGGTTTACGAATCGACATGCAATACACGGCCGGTACAAGATTTAGGCCTGATATATTATCAGGGACCCTGATTAGATTAATTCTATTTCTGTATAGGGATACGTTAAGAAAAGGCCTTTTGTATTAGAGCTTTTTGTTTAATAATTGGTGGTCACAGCCAAAAGTTACAATATGTTATTATCGGCAGGGAAATCTGTAGATTTAAAATAGTTATTTTTAAAATCGTAGCATTAGCTAGCTAGCTTAAATAAAAACAAAAAACATTAAACATCAACAAAGATTTCTAAATTAACTCACATAATATTGTTGATTACTTTATTTAAAATCTTAACAGGCTCTTTAAATATCTAATTTCTCAAATAGAGCTGCGTTTACATAGCTCCCTGAGACGATTAGCATTTTAACTTAAAAAAATTGAATTGTGTTGAGAAAATGGTTGTTACAGGATTTTTTTAAATCGATTGAGGAGTTCTTTAAAAAAAACAATTACCAAAAAATCAGTAATCGATCATAATAATGTTGTTGTGCTTTTTTCCCTAACTCGGAATGTATAAATGTTCTTCAACAATTATTACTTTGAATTGCAACCTGTGACTTGCAAGTCAATGGTCAGAAGCTCGCCACAGCCTTAATTAAGATTTGAAGGCTTCAGAATTTGAAGCCTGGCCACTTTTCTAATAATAAACTTCTTTCAGTCCGTCTTCTTTTTTAATAATCCAAAAACTTGTCAAAATTTTAATTCTGTTGATGAAAAAAAAAAAAAGTTTTATACCAACGGAGGCACAAAGAAAACTTACAATACTGACTCAAAAACAAAATTTCCAGTAATAATATGAATGAGAAATATCAAATGCCCGAAGCTTGTTTAAATTTTCAACTCGTAAAACTTTTAGGTGTACTCATAAATTTGGAAACCGGAAAATTTGTCTTGAACTTTTAAACATACGCCAGTCTTCCAACAAGGGCTTAGATATTTTCATACAACATTTCACGAAAGAGCGAACATCTTCAAACCACAATAACTTGAAGCTTATCCGCCATTGCTTGCATTACTAGCAATAAAGTTGCATCAGACTCTAAATCTACCGCTGCAACGCTTCCAGCACTGATATTAAACCTAGTAGAGATTAATTTAAGCGCTATTGTCGCTTTATCGATGTCGTTTTTGATGTCTTTTTTGTCAGACTGAAAGTCAATTGAGGTTTCTTTAAACTATGCAAAATTGTAATTAAGTAAAAGTATTTAATTAAACAAAAGATATTTCATAAAAATCGAAAATAGTGTCTGAAATTGGGACCTCATTAAGGCTGGACTGTCCAATTTACCCCATGAAGAAGTTTACCGCTTAAGATGTGCTTTATTCAGTCTTCTTATTTTAAGGGAACTTCCCCTTAACGAATCATTGAAGTCGATATATCGAGCGACAGTGCTAGAACATAAAGCTAAGTTGGAGTCCTAAAAAATGACAACCATAAGGAAACAATTTTCGGTGGCGCAAAATTGAAGACCTTTAAGAAAAGATATTTTGTCAAAGGCCTTTGACGCGCCTGCAATTCTCCTGATGTTCATAAGTCTTTTCTTCTATAAAAAAAAACTAAGCTATAGAAAATTAATAAAGTATTGCATCTTCCAAATGTATCGTTTCAATTATGGCTATTTTAATTCATCTTATATAATAATTCTGCTCTATCTAATTTTAAAGCTTTAAAAAGACTTCGTTTTACCTCATAAAATGAAAAGTTTAAAATCGATTAACATTGTCAGCTCTTTATCCAAAACCGAATTCAACACAACATAATAGCGTTGCAACTGTCATTCCAATACCATCCCGTGCCAAATGATACATAAACAGCATTGAATCCAAACCAACCATGAAAGAAAAAGCATGCGCTTATGGCTTCGAAACACATAAAAGTACAATCTCAAGCAAAACGCGTAAAACATTGGATTTATAACCTTGTTTACTGGTGTAGGACTTTGTGACACTTTTGAAAGGCATTCGCGAACGAATAAATAAATTTTACTAAATTTTACTTCAACTTTTTTCTTAACCATGTCAAAGTTCTAACTAATAATAGTAATAATAATGTTCTCCTGACCGAATTTCGGTCACAGCGGCCAATCTCAACGGCGATTAGCTAACTACGCAGGATATATTATTATAGTGCACAAGTGTGTGCGCAAACACAGGTGTACTCTCTATTCCCTCACTCTCATAGTCCGGTGGGACGGCAATCCAACACGACTAGAGAGAGATCAGGCGCAGGGCCAACGGCTTTACGTGCTTTCCGAGGCACGGAGTAAGTGATAATTAATTGATAAAACGCACATAACTTACGAGCGCGCCTTGGGATCGAACCTGAGACCTTTGACTTTGTCAACACCACTAGGCTCGACGGCACTCTAGCGGCTCTTAGCATTAAACCTCGATGTACCATGTTCTTGGAAATAAACTAATTCAATTGAATTGAATAGAACCTCCTTCTTTTTTAGAGTCTGTGAAAAAACAACCACAGACCGTGCGTTAATATTTTATAGAAAGATCAAAGAAGACAGACATACGGGTCGCCCGTGTGATAAAAGCAAGGGTTTCACGCATTCGAAACCCATCTACGACAAATATACACAAACTTTTACGAGATAAAGGTGTAGATTCCCAAGCGACTGCGACAATGTAAACGTTACATTATTATACTTTTTAACCGACTTAGAGAAAGGAGGTCTTTGTGGAACAGTGGGACAGTGTAGGCAAATTTTTATTACTATATTATCCATACTATATATACTATAAAGTGAGTAAACAACAGTGTGACTTAAACTTTGAAAAATATACATTACTAGCTCCTTCTCTTCTGGAATGTTGAAATTTTAATCATGATTTGAAAGACGTGGCGCCATCTATTATCATAAGAACGTTATTATTGTACTCCTCGGGAACAATATACTTTTTAGGATAAAAGGTATGTTTGTTTCTGTACACCTGACCACGTATATGCAAAATTTCAGGATTATCGGTTCAGTAGTTTAGGCGTGAAAAGGTAACAAACAAAGAAACTTACGCATTAGTAAGGATTAGTATTAGCTTTATACATAATTATATTCGTATAGTTATATCTTTATATTCATATTAGGTGCATATTATATAGTTATATTCATATTAGGTGCTCTAAAAATTGTACTCTCTCAAACACTCAACAATTAACCCTCAGTTTACGTTCTTTGTGGTATATTGTACCAAACAAGCATAAATAACGCGATTCAGTCTATCATAATATAAAATAAATAAAAAAAATTGGTAAAAAAAGCGGAAATATCGAAAAATATTCTTCATGTTAATCTATTGCGGCGCGCGTCGAATTGACGGATTAAAGCGTTTTATCATTGAATTATTTTCCTCGCGACTGTTCGAGTAATGGAAAAATGTGCGTACAGATAAGAAGGTTTTGTTTCGTATAAAATTGTGATTCAATATCGTAACCATTTTATTTAAATAGATAAAAGGTCAAGCACAATAATAATAACTAACTATATATACACCTAAAAATAAACTATCTGTATATAAACTAATTAAAAAGATAAACTTAATCTTTAACTTAATTGTGATTGAAATGACACCCAAAATATTCATTGGGTAGCAAAGTCATCCACAGCCAGCATTCTAGCCATATTATTCCCAAACTTTGTCGTCGGTTTCTAATCTAACCAGATGCAACTGATTATCAGTTTTTTACGGAGCGACTGCCTATCTGAACCCCGCACCCCAAAGGAATATAATATTCTGATTCCCTATATCGACCTCTATGCAAAGGTCTTCATGACAGCTGGGTCCAACGGCTTAACTTGCTTTCTGAGGCACGGAGCAGGTGATAATTAACTTATAATATTAGTCAGAGATGCGTACCTAGGGTTCGAACCTGAAACCGCTGAAATTGCTGCTAGTAATCATTGGGTAGCAAAGTATAACTTAGTTAAAACCTTCACAAAGGTTATCCCTCTCTGGTGTCGTAAAATCTAACTAAGGTATTAATACTTTGATAACTACACCTTGAGAACACCGACCTTTAAGATTATCTGAATAATTACGTCAAAGTTTAATGACTGTTTGCACCGGTTTATGACCCCTGTTGAGAATCATATAAAGGCTATGTAAAGGGGTCATAACCTTTTCAAGTGTTTTAAAAAAACACTACTGACTTTTCCCAAACACCTTTATGTATCTTAACCTCCTTAAACATGACACCCTACCCCCAAACGCTCCAATATTGAGCCTCACTAAATCAACAACAACACGCAATAGAGGTTCAGCAGTAGGTAGGTACATTGGACCCAGTCTAACGTGTACTAGAAAGGGTTAATTAAAACGTCCGCCACCGCTTTCTAAACTGTTAACAATGTTAACTGAAGCAAAGGGCTTTGTACAGGGATGGAATTAGAAGATTAGGTTTGGTTAATAGGTGCAAAATGCTTTTTATTCTAAATTTAAAACTGAAATTCCATTTGATTGTTTTTGCATATAAAGCAGGAGACATACGGCTTTATATGCAAATAGAATCAAATGGTCAATTTGGTAATTATATTATAGGAAATATCAATTCCAATATTTTAATTAAACGGAAGCAATAGTAATCAACGCAACGTGACGAGCATGGGAGTTGTGCAATTACCTCAGACCTTTGCCTATCATAACGTAATAATATTTGAAATGCATTAGTATTTGAAATGATACAGCAGTAATGAAATGTTATTGTACATAATTATTGAAAATTTTGACTATGATTGCTAATGTTAATTGAATATTAATTTTTGAATATAATTTTGTAGGTATGTCTATTATGTCTAATGGTACATACTATTTTTGCAATACTTTTTTAAAATAAAACAGAATAACTGCCACTGCATTTCATTTTGAGGGTCTACAATCCCGGATAAACCTTTATCCTCAACAATAAAAACAATATTACCAAAACTCTAGGTGCGTGGTAATCTCAACAATAGCACCTTTTACCTAAATCCGGCCCTGTATTACAGTTGTCAAATAAGTTGGAGTCTAGTTGTTAGTTGTGCGAGTGGAGTGCACCTGTACGGTAAATAGTTTTTAGATTAGTTACCTTTGTTCGAACGAAGTCGTATCAGGAGATTGGATCGGTTCGGTATTAGTATATAAAAGGGGAAGGAAGCTTTTCGAGCTGGCATGTTAAGCTGAAATGGTTTGTTGCTAATTTTTTACTACCAATACCATTACATATACTCGTATAGTAAAAGCTAGTATGTATACTCGTGTAGTAATAGTATGTGTGTAGGGACCGCAATCTCTGAAAGTAATAAACCGATTCTAGATTTTTTTTCACTAAAATCCACGCGGATAAAGGCATAGGTAAAGTGGTATTATTATTCTGTACCTATTCTACTAACCCTAGTTATTAAGTATTATAAAAATGTTTATTATTATTATTATTTTCATTTATTCAATTAATAATTTATTTAATTTTTATTAAGTCGTCTCTACGATTGTAATTCTATGCTTCTAATATTATAATTGTGAAATTTTATGAGGATGTATGGATGGATGTTTGGTTCTCTTTCACGCACAAACTACACAACAGATTGTGATGAAACTTTAAAGTAATATAGCTAATATAGAAGAATAAATATAGGCTACGATTTATCAACATACTACGTGGGTGAAGCCGTGAGCGGAAGCTAGTAAACCATATATCTAAACCTATTGAGACAATAAAGTTTAAAATACCTTTGTTACACGCAATCCTTTATTAGTTTACAATATGGTTATTAAAACCGGGTAAGGAACTCTTCGTGCGCGTGTCCGACTCGCACGAGTCCGACTCGTACGAGTCCGACTCGCGCACGAAGGGTTCCTTATGATATAATAATAGAATTTTAAACAATTAACAGCATTTTGTATAAATAGTTATGGAGGAAGAAAGGGACATAAATTTTACAGTTTTTTTTTTTAATTCATTTTTGGAATTTGAAAGTTTTATTGCTTAGAAAGTATAACTCTGCTATTATTGAGAATTATTTCACAATTTTTGGTTCGCAGACTTTGGAAATAGGGGGAGAGGGTATTTTTAGGTATATATTAGGATATTAGGAGGCCTGTGGGTGGTTTAAACTCTGACACCAGGTTGTCGATCAACCATACGATCGAGAAGGACATATTTGTGTCGATCTGGATGTTTGTCATGCCTGTTTAATTGTACCCATGATACATAAGAAAATCCTAATGTTTTGTCCAATTGGTTTTTAAATAAATAACCTCCTCCTTTTTGAAAGTTGGTTAAACAATTTAATATTTCGACAGTAAACAGTGTCACATTTCTTTTGAATCGTTTTACTCTTTTCACATGTTCAATGGGATTGGAATCTCTATATAAAACCGCTAATGTGACATATTTTCAATAAACTCATAAAAGATTATGATTGATCTCTTTATTTTTGTATAAAATTGTCGCGTCTTACATTAAATATTACTGAAGTAAACAAGATATCGCCATCTCTATATTTTTAATATCGACAAAATATGCGGCCATCCACCCCAGTGACGCACACACGTTTATCGATACTTCTACAACAAAATTGAACAGGCTTTCTCGATAATTACAACACTATTGGATGCCGTACGTGGGTGGGTGTAGGGAGTGGGGGCAGTAGTGCCAGACGCTCTATCGGATCGCTGTTTATCGGACTTCCAGATTTTGTCTTAGCCCCTGGGAACATGAGTACAAGGATTCTAAGTTTATTTTTCTTTGTATTCTGAAAAGAGTCGAGGTGGATGGTTAACGATTGATAAGACTGGTTGCCAAATGGTTGAAATTTGACCGTAAATTTTTATAGATAACGCTAAAGCTCAATGGCTACTCATTAAAAAAAATTGCGAACAAAAAAGAGTTCTGAACCATTTTGTGTTTTCTCGTTTATAAATTAGACTAGCTGTCTGGCGCGACTTTGTACGCATAATTACCTACCTTATCTTAACGCCTCTTCTACTCTACCCTACCCTAGGGGTATAATCCCATTGTTTTTAATATCTATTCTGCTATTCGGAATGGGGACAAATACAACAAATCAATAACCATGAAAATCGGTCCAGTCGTTCTCGAGTTCACGGAGTCGATTCATCCGTTTGGGAGCTACCACGAGACATACAGATACATAAAAA
The DNA here is from genome assembly GCA_936450705.2 of Protodeltote pygarga. Lineage (NCBI taxonomy): Eukaryota > Metazoa > Arthropoda > Insecta > Lepidoptera > Noctuidae > Protodeltote > Protodeltote pygarga. The sequence goes on along the minus strand of OW388249.2, from coordinate 1,888,657 downwards.
CTTATAACACCCGTCTGTTTTCGTCGGAGTTTAAAAAAGAAAAGTTAAAGAAAAAGTTATTTTAGTACACATAATATTATTATTCATCTGCCATAGTGCCGTGTGGTTTCCGACCTAAGAATAGAACTACCCCTACTCATTCTGTGGGTATCGTAAGAAGTAACTAAGGGAAAAATCTGGAGGATGGGAAGCAGCACTACGGTGTATTAGCAACCATCTACTACTGCAATCGCCAACCCGCTTGCCCAGCGTAGCGATTAAGGGCAAATACCTTCTAATGAGCGTACAAAAGAAGTAATGCGTATGAGAAGAGGCCTACGTCCAGCAGTGGACTGATATAGGCTGAATGTATTATTCATCACATAAAATTGTTTTTAACTTAATTGCCATGGTTTTCACGAGACCGTTTTAGAAATAAACTCAAATCTTTATAAACATAACGAAAAATATTGTAAGAGTTGTCTTTAACGAAACTTCTTGTAGATCACAATATATATCTTCTACGTCCCGTCCCGTCCCGTCCCGTCCCGTCCCTCCTATTGATAATAAGTGTGAGATGGGTAGACACATGAATGACGAACACCACGTGCCGTTCGAGAGCACGCACCGCTGCCTCACTGGGCAGTTCATGACCTCGCTTACTGTGACCCGCTTATTATAAATAGGTTTAATAGGCGCGTGAATAACGAAGGGTCCAAATAAAAAAAAAGTAAGGGACATGGTTTTGGTTTTGGAAGCTTATAAAGTACACAAAAAACTTTTTTATATAGAATACTAGCTTTCGCCTGCTGCTTTGCCCGCGTGGTATGTTGAAAAATTGTAGCTTATGTGTTATTGTGATGTATAAGCTATGTTACTGCAAAGTTTCATCAAAACCCGTTCTGTAGTTTTTGCGTGAAACAGTAACAAACATCCAACCATCATGTAAAAATGTGGGTGTTTAAGAGTTTATTAAACACTTATTCTTTTTTCGGAATATTTCAGGATTACCATCTATTTTTGTGATTTTTTTACATGTTATAGCACATGTTACCTTATTAAAAATTAAAAATAAAAACAAATTTCTTATTAAATAATTATATTACCCATCTAGTAAGTCTCGCGACGCTAACGTGGAATTATCTAGAGCCTAGTCTTAAGGATTTAAATGAACTTTAGCACATAGGTAAAGTATGACATGGATTAGGACATAAAATACTTTCTACCCTAGTTCAACCGCCTGGTTCAAACTTATAGCATAGAGTATAGTATCTATCTATATACATAGCACAAAACTTTGTAAAATAAAAATATTTTTTTTAAAAAAACTTGAATCTATAAACTACATTCACAAACTGCTGGCTGTAATGGCACGTTGGATAGCTACAACACACCAGCCTTTTGGTCACGAGATTCCTCGACCAGACGAAAGGTGTTTTAAGGAAAATATACACCTTAATTAATAGTAATAAAGTCGATTTTTCAATAAACTATATGCGACTGTACGTGTACATATCTTACTAACAAGAAGACTCTACAGCTGCTACGGCGTAGCGGCGTAGCCCCTCTCATCCGTTCGTAGCATCCGGTTTCCTTTCGGGAACAGTTTGGCAGTTTAGCAGATTACAAGAACTGCCATTGATAAATAAAATGGTTTGTTTTTCAGTGTAGAATATTGTGTTTTGACAGTATATTTTTTATATTGAATTTGCTTTTTTATTAGTACTAAAATAATAAATATTATTATTTATTTATTATATTGGTTGTTTTTTTTTTACCAATATGTGTTTTATTTAATACAAAAATAACGTTCTATCTGAATATACTTTACTTAATCCCTACGTAAACAGCGATTCGCATAATACACAATAATAATTATTTGATGATGTTGTTTTCCGAACGTTTATAAAAGAAAATTTCGGTGCATAAATCCCTTTCAAATCGCGATTCCAAGTTTAAAAAATGCGCATATTTCAACTGCGTTTTCACTCGACGGAACAGAATCGATCCACTTGCGAGAACACAGTGCAAAACTCCCATTTTTTCAGCTTTATTGCTAGAAGAAGAGGCCTCCGTTTGATTACAGCTCATAAATGTGCTAGCTCAACCGGGGCAGCGTTGCGCTCTCACAGAATATCAACATAAAGTTATTGAGTTGATATTGTGTTGCTGGTACAGTACCAATACCGGATATTTTTAAAGGAGTGTGCACATTTTATTAGCTATATGTGTATTATCTGTAATCATTGTGTCTTTAACATTTGAATGCTAGATTTTAGATTCGATTATATATAATTTGATATTATTATATATTCGAATTTAGGTATAATTACTTATATTTTAGATCTGTCGTCATCAGACTTCATGATATTATTCTTATTATGATATATGATATAAATTATATTTATGATACTTATTATGATATTATATTTTATTTTATAAAATAGGTATTTATATCTAGGAAATTTTTTAATCTTTAATATTTGAATACACAAATGCTTACTAAAAGTAAAAATGTTTATATATCGTTATTAAATTTAAATTATATCGTTAATGTATATAAAAATATTCGTGAAGTTATATTTAATGGATGACTGATAGCACGGAATTATATATAATTCCACAATGCACAAAAATCCAAACCTGAACTGTCGATCACATAAATATGGACGCCTAGGGATATAACTGTTGGACTGCCTAGTCAAAGATCGTCGGTTAGAAACCCAGGCACGCACTTTTGACTTTTCAGATTCATTCAACTTTAGTGTTCGCATAGTACGCATAAATACTTTATAAAAATGTTTATGAATTCATTACCTAATTCATTTAATTATCAATCTAAAAACACACACCTAATTCTCACACGCAAAACTAAAATCACCATTAAAGATAGCCTCCCATGACCCGTCACTCCAAATCTCCCACTATAGGTACCTACCCACAGTAGCGAGTATCTATCAGTGGAAGCAACAGCCGGGAGGGGGCGTTGCCATGGCAACCGCTCGGGCGAGCCACCTCAATTTTTGCCCTAGTTACTGCTCGACGAACGATTTTGATACGACGCCTGGTGCGAAGGGCATGCCAGTCAGACTGCATCGATTTCTTTGTCTATCTTCCAAAGGTTTGTAGTATTTTGTACTTAGTTATATTTGATTTATTGTACAAATAAAATGATTGATTTTTTAAAGGTAAGTAATACAGACTTGTGTCTACCCTGTGGTCGTTACTATATATCAAGTCAGAGGTCTGAAGTTCAAAGTTTTGAACCCAAGGGTCATACTTTTCGTAAGTTTTATGCGTATTATAAATTAATTATCACTTACTTTGGGCCTCGGAAAGAACGTAAAGCCTTGGTCCTGCGCCTAATCTCTCTCCGGTGGTGTGGGATTGCCGGCCTGCTGATTATGAGAATGAGGGAGTAGAGAGTGCACCTGTGTTGGCGCACGCACTCGTGCACTGAAATAATATCTCCTATGTGGTTGCCTAATCTCCGGTGAAATTGTCAGCTGTGACCGAAATTCGATCATTACATATAGTGTGTATAATTATAATTATTGTAATTTCGAGCTTATTAGAATGTTGAAATAATTTAAAATTAGGGTTAAACCGTGACAAACCTCAATTACCTACACATTAATTTATATCGAATATAATAATAATAATATCGAAAGCGAAAACCAACGGTCAAAGATTTTCATGAAAGAAAATATTTTTTCGATATATATTAAATTTTTTGCTATGTTTTTCTTTAATATCAGGTTCTGTAATCAGGATTCTTATAGACTTATCAAAAAAACCTTATCGGAATTTCATCCAAATATTGAAAAATCAGACTTTAATTTGTAATTTAATACGAAAGATGATTGAGGTTTTTTGAATTTACCGGTGTCAAGTTGTTTGTTTAAATAGAAAGTAGGCTTCATAATCTTGCCAGAAATAAAAGTATAATTCGACTTAGCCGTAATTATAAAATATTAATAAAAAAAAGCAATTATAACGTTTTTTGTAAATAAATTAATCATTTATAATCTAATTTCTAAACTGTCCCCTAGATGGCAGTGTTAACAAACTAGCGTCAAGGTCGAATCTTTTTCCAAAATTACTTCACATGGTCTTTGAATCTGTCTCCGTGCGGCGTAATCTCCGAAAAAGCGTCGTCACCTTGGCCGAGATGTTAGACAATATGTTTGAGGAAATGGATGAAGCAATATTTTCTAACTGAGACGTACCTAAAGATATGATTGGCGCAGTTAAGCAATTCGCTTTATACACTTGTTGTCTCTGGTTCGATTTCTGCACGGAATAAATATTTGTGTCTTCAAAAAAAATTTTTTAGGTCCATATATTTGTTCATTTGGAAATTATATAAACTTTGTTTTTATCGTGTGTGTAACCCCTCATGGATATTCCACCACCAAAGGCCAAAGGACCAAGGGCCAAGGGATTAAAACCCACACGGTGTTTCTCAACGGACCTGTGAACAGGAGTACGGGGTTTACTTATGTATTCACCGCCCTCCCGCCATCGCCAGGATATTAATAGAAAAAAATCTAGAGCGTGCATTTCGATCAAAAAATATTTAAAAAAAAGTTAGACCGTCTCCTGTCTTATATCTTATTTATTTTATAGTAGTCGCGTAATAAAGTCAAAAGTTTCTTTTATAGAAAAAAACTTACTAAAAATAAATAATTAATTTCTCTTTTCAAAATCATTTGAAACCTGACAAACAACAAGAATATATAAACAAGCAAAAATACCCTCCCAGACATCCTAATAAATATTTAGCTACAGCTACGTTCAAAATTCACAGCTAATTTCCGAAACTACTTCCCAACACTCAGAATAACTTATTAAGTATCATGACGTCATAACAACAAAACCTTAAGCCAACGTTCAAGGAAACGGCCGAAATTCTACGGAATATGACTCTTGCTAATCCTCTTACGGTCGCATCCCTCCGTACCAAATCCAGCCATTAACATGTCATTCAAACGATTATCGTTTCATTCACGATCCAACGCTGCGAGAGTGCATTGCTTACTTAAATTTCCTGCACAGAGCGGGCAATGTACAGCAATCTGTTCTATCTAATCGAGTGAGATTCAGTGGGCTTAGTGGTGGATATAAAATTTAATTAGTAGAAGTCAGTTTTGGTGCTCGTTCTAGGCTTTAATATCGTTAGGAAGTAGTGTGTATAAGTTGATATCGTTAGCGCGTTCAACAAACTCGTTCGGATTATTCTACAAAGTTTGGCATTGCACCAATCAATTTAATTCATGTTTTTGTGGTTATGTTTGTTTATTTACTGTGCAAGTATTGTTTTTTAATTTCTGGTGGGTTTTTTTTTTGTAATGAACCTAAAATCCCATTAGTAAATCTCGTGATAGATAAACAAATCTAAGAAAGGAAACTTTTAATTTTATAATTGCGGGCAGCGATATGACAGCTCAGTTAGAGCAATGCCAGCAAGTGTCGCAGGTTCGAACCACGCTCACATCTATTTGCCAATTTTTTTTAAATTTATTGCGCGAATCTTTCTTTTAAAAAACTAGAGTTAAAAAAAATGCTTTCTTTTTAAAGCATGTCATGACAGAACTTTAAATTTCCATTAGGCTTCTGTCTTAAAATACGAATCATCAGCACACAATTACAAATAAACGTAAGCAAAACATTAATTTACGCGTATTTACACAAATCACTAACTACTAGTAGGTACTACGGCGTAGCGTTACGTATTTACTCGACAAATCACTTACTACGAGTACTACGGCGTAGCGCTACGTCGTAGTGCTACGACGTAGCTCCGTAGCTCTGTACTAAGCGCACGTTTATCAGAACAATCATTAAACGCCAAGAATTCATTTAGATTAAACAGAACATCTGTGTTTCTAACAAGGGGGGGAGTGGTGGTGGGAGAAAGGGGGAGGTTTTAATTAATTATTTTTACTATAGCGCTGATGTTGCTAATGCTCGGATGTGCTAAATGAAAGTCGTTGTTCCTTTACAGCGATTTGTTAGCTTTATGAGAGAGAAATTGGCCGTTTTATGACGTTTAATGTTTAATAATGTGATAATGAATATCCGAATCTAAAATTCGGAAATTATTAAGCTTTTGTTTGAGAAAACTCCTAATAAGATTTCTTTAAATTACAATATTGTATTTTATAAATTAACATTATAACAAATACCAATAAATTCCAAATGAAGTCTTAAAAATGCTAACGAGATCAAAGGAACATAGCACAAACATGTGAAAAACGAAATAAACAAATTCTAAACCTTCAAACGGATTTCAAACAATCTGAGTCAAAACAATAGGCCGAACTAAATCCAACAGCGGCTTAACAGAAATCGCTTGATGCGGACGCAATCAACAAAACAGTACAAATTTGTAGGCACGTCAGTTTTCGAGCTGAATTCACAAAAACTAATCAACGTTAAAAGGCAACGTTGACAACCCTGACCGCGACGTGAAAAATGTAGCGATTCTACCTGCTACGGCGTAGTGAATTGCTACGGTGTAGCGAATTTGCTACGGTGATACAGTTGTGAGTAAAAACTTGTTTACATTTTGGTGGATTAAATAATATATAGTTTATTATTGTAAATGTTTTAAAAATAACATAAACTGACGCTTGTATTCTCTAGTATAATGTACGCAGAGGTGTATGCAGAGGTGTATGCAGTTTCCCATGTAATAGGGGTCGAGCCTATTGCCATTTAACAGGCACAATTCCAGACTCCGTGCTGCTACTGAAAGTTTACTAATGGATAAACCCAATAACAATTAGCCCGACCCGGGGATTGAACCTAGGACCTAGTGCTCAGCAGTCGGGCATGCTATCGCTAGACCAACGAGGCAGTCCATGATAAATTAACTAGGCAATATTTTTATAGTTTATACTAAACTTACATTTTGCTGTGAATTTTAGATCGTTTATCCTTTATTTTACCTGCTAAGAGGTGGCATTTCCAAAAATGATTCCTTAATGAACCTTTTATGGTACTTAAGTAATATTTTTTCCAAAATCACTTGATCCGTTGGGTTAGGCTTTGTGTTGTCTGCCAATCAGTCACGGTATTCTTTTTATATAAATATAGAAAAACACCAATAACATTTACCACTTAAATGTTATACAGTGAAATACATAAAAACCATCACGTACAACGTGCGTAGTCGTAAATGGTAAAAATTGTTTCGTAGCGCTACGAGGCTACGATGCTACGGTTTACCGTAGATCACGGCTACGATGTCAACGGCGAACCAAATTGAATATAATAATAATGTACTTAAGTTTTATTTTTCCTTGTGTATATTGAAGTGTGTTTGATCGTAGTAAGTATATGAAAAGAGGTGAGGGGGAGGCTTATGCGTGGAGGATTTTCTCGCATTTTTTGGTATAGGGTAATTGCTATAAAAAAGTAGGCTACTATACAAGCTATGTTCGCAGTACTTTTTTTTGGCTTTTTGACTGTTTTTGACTTTGACTGGCAGCAAATACAGTTTGCAGGGAGATTGGCCATGGTTGTGACCGAAATATGGTCAGAAAGACATATAATATAGCATAGATGAATTTGTCTTTTAAAAATAAAAAAGACATGTATTTGAGTTCAAAACGATTTTTGTGTTATGTCTAGCTTTTAGTGTTTGCAGTTTTTTTATTTTATTGTAAAAAAAAATTAAAATCCAAGGAACACTTTATACCCCAAGGCTAACTTTATACCCCAGGGTACGTACATTCACGTACATTACGTACCACGTAGTAGTACATGTCGTATTGAGAACCTAAAAAAAAATGTTGTCTACATCCAAATAAGTGTATCACAAACAATACAAACCTAGCCGCTTATAGCCAGAGAACCCTTGCAAGATAATCACTTGCAAAAACTTTTGTTTTAAAAATCTTTATAAAAAATAAAAGGACAGCAAAGCACTTTTTAAATCTGTGTTACAAATAGCTCTTGCATTTTCTCTTTATTGCAAAAATATGGACGCAATGAAGACAGATGTTTGAAAAGTTTTTACAATAATACTTTAATATTTAAATACTTACATTATTATTGTAAAAACTTTTAAAAATGCAATTATTAATAGAGTTTCACAAGAATAGAATAAGTTTTGAAGAACAGTGGTCTATTATTTTCAGATGGTATGCTAGTAAAGTTTAAATGGTTCATTTACAAAGTTTTTGAAATAGTTTTTTCTATTCTAATACAAATTATTATGCATTTTGTAACCGCATATTTAATTTAATATATTTTTTATAATACTGCTACTACTAAATATCAATTCCTTATTTACTAAACCTTATAAATAATTGTATCAAATAATTATATTTACGCCCATTTGAGCCTTAGACCTAACACTTTTCATTTTTTTTAATTAATATTTTTTCTGCCAATTGGACTTAATAAGAATCAGCTGTTTAAGTTAACTATACTTACACATCTGTCATGTCATTTGTTGTCTTTGCAAATAATGTAAAAAACCTGTATTTCTGTAGAAATATAGAATTTTTATATTTTGGATTTTAGAATTGGTTTTAAAGTACTTCACAGATTTTACGCCGAAAAAAAATTTGACTGACAATCTGACAAGACCTTGATTGCTTTTTATTTAAAAAATGATAAATAAAAACATACACTCAAATAAAGTGTTCATACAACCATGCTGTGGTCGATTTAAATCAAAATATGTGCTCCAATTAATCTCGTGTGTCTCAAAAAATGCTGTCGATGTCGTTTCGCGGCGTGACATGTTACAAACAGGACATGACAGGCTTCGACAGCTTCGTGTCAGCGTGTTTTCGTTACATGTTTTTTTTACACAACCCTCTAAACAAGCTTTTTAATAAAAGATAAAAGTAGATGACATCGACTTTCTTTTGTGTCTTCTTTTGTATTTGAGTGAAAATGTCGGAGCTTTGATTATATTATTAGTGTTTGTTGTATATTATTGTTGTGGGTTTTGTACTTATTTTAAAATTATTCTTTTATTATTTTCACAATAATAACGACGCTAAGCCGGCTTTATTATAATTGAAATCTTAAACTTTACATTATTGATAAGTTCAAACTCAGTTAAGTATTTTTATTACGAATAAATTAAATAATTAAATAGAAATAAATTTGAAATCAAATTATAAAACAAATAAAAACAGGTAAATATGCATAACCATATACATATTTAGAAAACAAGTCAAGTCAAAAACAGCCAAGCAATTTAACATTTGAAAATGGAAACTCAAACTTTTTTTTTATAATCCTCTAAAATGAAATTACAAGATTTATATCAACATGGACCATCGTTTAACGTATCGATAACCTTTTCTGGCGATTATTTTTCTATTCATCGTTAACTAAGATTAATACGGTACAATCTGTCTCGCCGACAACCATTCATGCTACAATCATGAGGGATGAATAACTTGGAGCGAAGAATGGAAACAAAGTAAATAGGTAATTAATATCTCGCTTTGATTCGATATTGTTGAAAAATACAATACTTTTTATTTTTTTAGATCGTTTTGTTAAACCAAGGAATCCAATCGTAAAACTTTATCTTTGAACCATACGTTGGCTGCGATTCAAAACCGCTTTGTTTTACATTTTATATATAAGTAAAATTCAATTGTTTTTGAACTGCGTCCTGCACACACATACAACAGAATAATTATATATAATATAATTATAAAATAATAATATATTTATATATGTATATTTATATTGTTAATTATAATATTATAAGGAAAACTTATAATAAAATAAAATATATTTATTTTAGTGTAAATAAGCAGTAATAGCCTAGTGGTATGACAGTTGAACTGCCAATTCAAAGGTCGTAGATACAAACTCAAACACGCACCTTTAACTTTTCGGATTCGTATGCATTTTAGAAATAATTATAACTTGCTACAATGATGAGGAAACCAGCAGATCTGAGAGATTTTTCAACGATGTGTAAAGCCATGTCAGAGGTCTACGGGCAATTTAAACTCTCACACCTGGTTGTTCATCAACCATATGATAAAGAAGAACTGTAAATAGTATAAACTTAGTATAAATATATTTAAATCCAATATTTAAAAAAAATCTTATTTAATTCCTACCAAATCTTCAAACTAATTAAACCTTTCTTGTAAATAAAAAAAAATTACACATCTATACTACAATTTACCCTTGACAGCTTACCAACCCTTAACATATTTGATCCCTTCAAAAATATTCTATTACCAGCCGTTCTTAAGAGCCATACATCATTTGACTACATTAATTATTTCACAATATTCCTTAAGAGCTTGCGAGGTTCCGTACACGGCACAGGTCCGACAAATTTTACAATTAAGTCTTCAAATAAGTACATGATTAATGACTTTACAGCCTGTTATATGAAAAGGGGTCCAAATCCTGGGATCAAAAGGAGTTTCTTTGTACATAAATGAAATAAGGTTGTGTGTGAAATAAACGCGTTAGAATTCATGAAAGGTTTCGTCGGAGTCATCCTACATTTTAGTGTGTTTTCAACTTAATCTGACGAATTACTCTCCTTTTAAGAATTGAGAGCGAACTTTATTTTACCGTTTCGTTGTTACGGCTTTTAAAATGTTTTTCGATAGTTGTGTAGCAAAAAGGGTTTTATGGCCTTATAGTAATGATGATGAATTAGTATATAGTGAAGTGAAGTGTAGTGAAATTCATATTTAATTTTTTGTTTCGTTTGTATGTAGTGTTCGCTTGTTTACGCCAACTATTACAGAAGTTTCAAGATTTCAGAAACTTCTGTAATTGTTTGCGTAACAAAACAGCGTAAGAAATTTATGGCAGTAAATAAGTGCTAAAAAAAACGAAAAAACCTCTCAATCAATCAATTTAATTTAAAAAAAGATAAGATCAGCGCCATTTTAAATGTATAATGAAATAATCATGGAGGAAAAATTTTGCCTTTGAGTTCTTCCAAGGAAATAATAGTTGGAACTGGCAACAAGAGTCACTTTTATAATAAACAATATTAGAATTATTACTATTCACAAGTGCCTAATGGATAAAAATATTTTGATTTTGACATAAGGAGTTGTTGACATTAGGGCACAAATGTACGCGCGCGGGCGTTAAAAAAATGCTAAAATTTTTGTTACAAAACTACACTGCGTTATTAGGCGTTACCTACATTAACAATATTTATATTCTGCGCGTACAAACAGAACATGTATTTTATTAGTTATTATAACATAATAGGGAGTGCCCCACAAATGCGACAGATGTGAGGAACACGTAGGTAACCGCAATTCTCAAGACACGCGCAGAATTTATTATATACGTGTTGCTTCCCTTGCTAGTTTGAAGGTAATAAATTTTGAATTGGATGCTTTAAAATACATTGGTACGAGTATATTTGAAAAGAAGAAACTGTAAAAATTATAACATGTTATCCTTTTTTAATCTCGATACCTACGCAGCTATCCATTGCCAACTATGGGACAGTCGAATGAGTTGTGGATGTAACCAAGCTAATTCATACCATTTTTATAGATAGATGATTAGAATCATATTTAATTTATTATTTTTAATTGTATATAGAAACATTTGAAGTAATTTTTCTTTATGTAAATAAATTGACTACAACTACAACCTAAACATTTTGAGAAAGTATTTATGCATTTTGTGCGATCACATTATTTGAAATTATTGTAAAAAAAAAATCGATTACGAGTGAGATTTGATTTGAAAGTGGTAAAACGTAGTAAATTCGCATGTTTTTAAAGATTTTCTCCGTAAATAGTGATCCATAAAGAACATTACATTACTTTGCATCGACAAGAGCGAAGCTCTTAAATAAATGATGATGAAAGAACATTATTTCATTTATAGAAAGCTTTAGTATTCATTTGAACGACGTTGCATTCTATATAAATTAAAATATCAATTAGGTTAACTCAAGATAAATCTGCAATGCAATTCAATGTTTTTCAACAACTGTAAGTCGATACATTACATTTTGAGAATTAGATGAATACATAAACATTTTTATAAAGTATTTATGCATATTATGCGAACACTAAAGTTTGAAATTTGTAGAAAGAAGGCGAGAATCACGAATAACTTAGTGGTAGAGCGACTGGCATATATACCCATTAGGTTGCGAGTCCAAAAAGAAGGTCTTAATTTTATAAATATTATAAAAACAAGTAACAACTGTACAAGTTGAAATAACTCGTATATATAAGTATAACAAAGTATACTTCAGAACAAAGATTATAATTCCAACATGAACCTACATATTACATTCAAATCAAATCCATTCCTACTAACCCAAAAACGAAACGAGACATTAACAACAATATCCTACTTAGAAAGTAATAAAAAATAACATACGTCGTTACATAAAAGACCTTTGCCCGTTTACCTCAGACGTACGGCCATAGACACGGGACACTTTATGACCAATAACCAAGCAAGATGGCGGTGCGCGGGAAAATATTTTCGGCAACGAATTTGTGAGTTGAAGTGGTCGGGATTTATCGTGTTGTGTTTGTCTTCAAGGGAATCGGCGACACTTGTCCCCAATGTTACTTGGTAAAGTATTTATTTATGTTTTTGCGAAGTTTCCTGGCGTCGAGAGCAATATTCATACTTAACCTCACTTTTGGCGCGGATGGTCGGGCGCGCGTCCTTGTGGTTATGTTTACGCCTTTATTGCTTTTCATTGGCGTTTCTTGTAGCCTCAGTCTAGGTCTATGGAAGGAAGATTGTCTTCTAGGTTTAGAAAGCTGTGTGTATGTAGTATGTATTTTTATTTTATAATTACTGACATTAAGCCTTAATTTAAGTTCCTTAATTTGTGCAGCCCCGTTCCTTTAATGAACATAAAAAATGTGACCATAGATTACAACCCACACAAGACAAATTCAACCGCAAATGATTTTCTTCTTTAACTTTTAAATTGATTTAAATTGATTCCAGAATATGTAACAGTTCAAAGTTTTCAAGAATATGGTACATAAAAATCTTAGAATAACCAAACTTTTGAACGGAAACACGACAGATTCCTTAAATAAACTTGTCCGAACAAGCGACGGCAAAAGACGTCGATGCTAAATAAAGAATGACTAACTTAGCCGACGACGTCCAGACAGGCAAAAGGCAAAGACTTTCATTGTAAAAATATATAAAAGCTTTTGGACCTAAGTTGTAGGACTTCATTTGCTTCAGATTGCTCAATGGATGAAACTTTATTAAAAAGTAATTGAGTTGCTTTTTAATCTAACAGTTTATATGGATATTTATGTAGTTGGAGGCAGTCGCTAGAAAACTTTTTGTATATAAAATTCTGATATCGTACTTAAATCCCTCGTAAACAAAAAACTTTGAAAAACAACTTAATTCAATGACATTCAAGAGTTATAAATAATGCTCTCCTGACCAATTTTCGGTCACAGCGGTCAATATCAACGGAGATAAGCTAACTACGCAGGAGATATTATAGTGCACAATAGTGTGTACAACACAGGTGCATTCTATATTCTCTCACTCTCATAATCTGATGGGATTGCAATCCGACACGATCAGAGAATTGGAGAGAGATCAGGCGCAGGACAAACGGCTTTCCGTGCTTTCCGAGACACGGAGCAAGTGATAATGAATTTATAAAACGCACGTAACTTACTAAAAGTCAGAGGTACCTTGAGTTCAAACCTGAGACCACTGACTTGACAGTCAACGGTTATAGCACTAAGCTATCATGACTATAAAGTTATAATAATGAAACCAAACTAACGAGCGACACAATTTAATCATGGAAAAATGTCTAATAACCATTACCCAAAAATGACGTCCAATAGAGCCCATCCCCGATTAATTTAATAATTAGGTTATCTATCAACTTAAGTAATAAAATTAAGGCATAATTTCATTATACATATTTATAATGTATGGTTGTTATTCAGAACACACCCTTGTTAATTTGATCTCGAGTAATTGGGACAACTGTAGTCGACGTTCCGCTTCGATTTGTTTGTCATTTTATCACCCTCTCTACCAAATAATAAAGACTAGAACAGCTAACATTATTTCTAGAATATGTTGCGTATAAATGAGGCGTAATGCAAATTAACATTATAAGAATGCAAATTAACCACATTACAAGAGGAAGTTGTAGAATGACAAACGTCGAAAGCAATAATAAATACATAAACCTTTTTAAAAATAGTGTTTATGGCATCTATGCGAACTCTATGGTTCTAAATTTTTGTAGAATTAAAGAATCTCGAATTTTGAACTTTAGTGTAGAAGTGTAACTACCATCTGAGATGGTTGAATGTAAAACAGAATTTCGATAACACGGGCGGGGTTATGAATACTTAGTGGCAAAGTGCCTTGGGGCTTTACCCAGAAGGTAGCGGGTTCAAATTCGGCTAGTTTTTTTTTTCTTTTACAACAACTACACAAAAATTTCATACTTAACAATTTAAAAATATATAAAACACAAAACGTATTCAATTTAAACGATCCTGAACCTCTCTCCTATATTTAAACTAGATCAAAATATATTTATCTAACCCAACACGAAAGATCTTCAAATATACAACAACAATAAAATTATGCATCGACTCCTTCACATACCTAAGCAGGCAAGCATACACAATCACTTTCCGCATTTACCCCTCATATACATACATATTTGCTCAGCCGAAAGGCTTTTATGAAACTGTTCACAAAAGACGTCAAGGTTACGGCGGTTACGGGTGGTCGGAATTTTTCCGGCGTACGTATCTAAAGGATGTTCAAGACGTATCGTGGCAGGTGATCTAAGAAGGGTGTCCGGCCGAGCGTTGATGAGCATTAGCGACGTCACAGTCTCGGACAGATGCGCTTGAGTGGCAGTTTGAAATAGATTCGGACATTTGTGGCAATTTGGCGGGTCACCGTAATTTCGGGGAACTAAGTGGTTTTGAAGTGTAATAGGGGTAAATATGAAAGTGGCATTGTAATATATTTTTATATTGAATCCCTTGACGGAACTTAAGCTTGAAGCGACTACATATTTTAATATCTTTGCGATTTTAATAGCTCTGTACAGAAAGGCCGACTGACATACCAAGTTTACTGTATGTGTGGTAGATGTAAACTTAATTACAACGAATATCTGAGATTTTCACGGTCATTGTACATAATGCATCAAATTTTTAAAACTTATAACTTTCATGTGTCCGTAGTTTCAATCACAGTTTTTCAAGACTCATGCCGAGATAAATAGACATTACTTAGCACGAGCTCCGGTTAAAACATGTTCCCGTCTCTATCTTGCCATTGAAGTTTTACAGTTGCGCAACAGAGACAAGGATACCGTGAAGCGTAAGAACGTAGTAACTAACGTCTATCTATCTCAGTTAGAGCCAAAGAATCGGTTAAGTCTTTTTCAAAAATACAGTAGAATCGCAAATCCTTTTTCTTTTTATCGTATAGTTGATGACCAACCTGGTGTCAGAGTTTAAACCACCCGCAGGCCTCTGACATGGCTTTACACACCATTGAAAAATCTTTCAGGTGTGCTGGTTTCATCACGATGTTTTTCTTCACCGTTTTAGCAACTGACAATTAATTTATAATACGTAGCGTAACTTACGAAAAGTCAGAGGTCAGAGGCCTTGAGATCAAACTCGAGACCTCTGGCTTGTCAGTCGACAGTCATACCTCTAGGCTATCAGTACGATAACCTGCAAATCCTTCAGAAAGATAAACTAAGTATATACTCATCCGTTTAATCTGACTGTTACCTACACTACGAGGACCTTTTTGTTCAGAGATTATTATGATTAGTTCACATGATGTCGAGCTCATTTGCAAACTCCCACTAGCGGTTTACGCTTTGGGCTATGAGATTGAGGTAATAAACATGTCTCAATGTGAGTTGGGCTTATTATGTTTGGTGAGATAATAGCTGTGAAGCCTTCGTGAAGTGATTAAACTTGTGATTAGCTTTTGATTAGGTATTTTGATTATTGAAGTCGGAGAATGTTAGAATTCAAATTATAAAGATTGTTAAGCAGTGACAGCTTAGTGGTATGACTGTTGAACTGCCAAGTTAAAGGTTTCAGGTTCAAGCCCAGCTACACACCACTGAAATTAATTATTACTTGCTTAAAAACAGTGAAAGAAAGCTTATCTAGAGATACTCTAGTAAAGCCATGTCAGTTTATCAACCACTATAAAGAATAAAAAAATTAATAAGAAACTCGCAAAAACAACTGACTCGGGTAAGACTTGAACCCGCGATCCCTGGCGTGCCGTGCCATCGCTTTACCAACTAAGCAACCAAGTCCTACTCGCTTCAGTTGAAATTACGAATCTCTTTCTTAACTTATAAGCTTAATTTGTAATTTTAGATGGGATCCTGCCAGTGACCATTTAAGAATTATTTAATATATTTTTTTTTAAAAGCGAACATGTGCTAAAAAATAGCTATTTAAAAAATTCACAAAAATAGTGGCCATTATGTTTTATGTTGAAACTAAACTCGCCAGCAAAGGTTTCATAGCTGTATTCATAGCTTTTCTAGAATCCTTTCATAGGAATATCGGAAAAAATAAGACATTGTTTTGTCAAGATTATACTGAGGTCCGTAAGAGCGGTTCCGAATTTCCGATGACTCTGAAAGTTATTCTTTCCCTTCAATGATTTGCATGCCACATTGACGAGGAAAATTTCCCTTTTTTGCAAAATATTTTTTATCCGGACATAAAAACGATGGTCGATTGTTTTTGTATTTTTTATTTTAGATTTTCTTGGCAGTATTATGACTCGGCTAGATTTGTGAGAAAAAACAGCTTTCTTTGGCATTGCATGCAAGATATAGTTTAGTATTCGTAGTTGATAGATTTTATCTACATCATTAGTGTTGTGTATTTATACTTTCATTAAATAATATGCATGTAAAACGTATCATTTATTTTATCAATGAATCCATGACAGATGACAGATATATAAAAACAGAATGAATGAAGGAAAGAGGTTGAGGTTGTATACTCAACACCTCCGTCCCAAATCATCAAGAGCCGTAATTATTTTTATTTTACTGCACCATTCTAAGGTAAGCACGAAGTTTGCAGCATCTGATCGATATGCCTCTTGCATACCACTCCTGAATCAGTTTTTATTTGGTAATGTAATCGTCCTAATATTTTAACGATAGTTCCAAACTCCCATTTAATATGATCGTCGGTGTAACTCCTTAGTTGGACCCTCTGCCCCACCGTGAATGTGCAGATAGGAATTACTTCCCCAGTAGGCGTTCGTGTGTCCATTGTTCTTGCCTTAAATTGAACACTAAGAGTATTTCTTATTTGTCTGCCAAACATCCGCTCGTATGGACTTTTATTAGTACTGCTACTTGGGGTTCTCCGTAATCGCTCCTTGATACCCAGCAGTTTGTCGTGCAGGGAGCCCGGCTCGGAGCTGATACTATGTATTGCCTTTTTTATAGTTTGTACGTAACGCTCTGCCTGGCCATTCGTTGCTGGGTGGTATGGTGCTGAAGTTTTATGAATGATCCCGCTCTCTTTGAGGTACGATTCAAATTCATTTGAAATAAATTGTCGACCGTTGTCAGAAACCAGTGTAAGCGGAATCCCAAAAGTCACAAAAAGTTCTTTAAGTTGTCGGATGCACCATGAACTTGTAGTCGTTTTTGTTTCTATTATTTCCACCCATTTTGTGAAGGCATCTACTACTATAAATAAAGAGTAACCCTGAATCGGCCCAGCAAAATCAACATGGATCCTTTGCCATGGTTCAGATGGTAAATCCCAATGATGTAAAACCGTGCGTGGTGGTTCATTTTGGTTTAGGCGACATTCTCTGCAGCCTCTAACTATGTCTTCTATGTCTTTATCTATATTTTTCCAGTAAACGTATCCTCTTGCTAGTAATTTCATTTTCACGATTCCTAGATGTCCCATGTGTAATTGTTCTAGTACCTGTTGTCTCAAATCCGCTGGAATCATCACTCGGGTTCCTTTTAGTAAACACCCATCTTGAATGGTCAACTCATTGTCATTGTAGCCGTATCTTCTTACTGACATACCCTTATTTAAAGCTTCTAATAGTCGACTGTATTCATCATCGCAAAGAGTCTTTTCAGCGATTTTTACACAGTCGATGGTAATTGTGTTCATCTGGTTTAATTGAAATGCACAATGTACGTCAATTATATTATTAGCTACTATTTCTACTGGAAATCTTGAAAGATAATCTGCATTGCTGTGGTCACTTGATGTTCTATATTCAATGGTATAATCAAAACCAGAAAGAAAGTGTGCATAATGGAACAGCCGCATTGTACTCATCGCCGGCAAGGTTTTATGTGGGTCGAATATTGTAGTTAGTGGTTTATGATCTGTGATAAGTATGAATTTTCTTCCGTAGCAATAGTGAAAAAAATTTTTTTAACCCCCAGAATATAGACGTCGCTTCCTTGTCTATTTGGCTGTATTTTTGTTCACTATTTGTCAATGAACGTGATGCAAAAGCTATAGGTCGATCTGATCCGTCCGGTAGTCGATGCGATAAGACTGCTCCAAGACCAAGAGGTGAAGCATCCGTAGCGAGAACCAAGGGTTTCTTATCGTCAAAATGCATTAAAACTTTCTCACTGAGAATTTCCTGTTTGATTTTATTGAAACTTTCATCACATGCGAATGTCCATTCGTATTTGATATCTTTCTTGAGTAGGTTGTTAAGAGGATTAGACATTGAAGCTAAGTTAGGAATGAACTTATTATAATAATTCGCCATTCCTAAAAATGTCCGCAGTTCATTTACATTTTTGGGCCGTTTAGTATCCAAAACTGCATTTACTTTATTTATGAATCCATGACAGATGACAGATATATAAAAACAGAATTATGGGACATCTAGGAATCGTGAAAATGAAATTACTAGCAAGAGGATACGTTTACTGGAAAAATATAGATAAAGACATAGAAGACATAGTTAGAGGCTGCAGAGAATGTCGCCTAAACCAAAATGAACCACCACGCACGGTTTTACATCATTGGGATTTACCATCTGAACCATGGCAAATGACAGATATATAAAAACAGAATGAATGAAGGAAAGAGGTTGAGGTTGTATACTCAACAATTAGAAACCTAAATTGGACAATTACTCCACCCTTAAGAGATTCACATTAAAAAAAATTTTTGTTAACCTATATTGTCCTACTGCTGGGCAAAGGTCTCCTCCAAATCTTTCCACTTTTTTCTTTCCGTAAGAAAGTTTTTTTAGATAAAAAAAAATGGGTTTTTTGTATCGGGTTTTTTTTACTTATTAAAGAATCGAATGAATTTTCGCCTCCTTTCGTTTGATCATTTAGAATTTTTAAAAATCCCCGAAATGGGTAACCAGTGGAATATTTTTTACTAGGTTGTTTCACCCTGATTCATTAAAAAAATTGGGGTACCTACTCAAAAAATCTCCCTATGTTAACAAATGACTTCAAAGGAATTTTCCGTACATAAATCTTTACAACCCCACATTCTCTTACTCCATGGTACCCCTATAAACAATTACAATGACTAAATTTCATAATAAATTAACGCACGACGCAGGTGAGCCCGAGCTCAGAGGCCACCTTCTAAATTAATTAAAGTGAGAATTAGATGCTTGTACTCAAGTGTATGGCAGAGGAAATTAGGTTAATATGTCGTTCAGCTATT
The DNA here is from genome assembly GCA_936450705.2 of Protodeltote pygarga. Lineage (NCBI taxonomy): Eukaryota > Metazoa > Arthropoda > Insecta > Lepidoptera > Noctuidae > Protodeltote > Protodeltote pygarga. Next base: position 1,868,966 of record OW388249.2, on the reverse strand, counting down.
TTATATAAGCTATATACGTATATACGTACGTTTAGAAGGTAAGACAAGAATTGTACCGCGGCTGTTACATACCTACATTGTGAATTTTATACCTATATATTTTTTTTTATGATACAGCCTCCTCGTTAAAATATTAATACGTTAAAATCTTATGTGCTTCCATACATTCGTGTGTGAATTTTTAGATACTAATAATGTCATCTTAACGAAGATTGGCCATCGACGCTGGAGTTATTAAAGTGCAAAAGTGTGTTCACAAACACAGCTACACTCTCTACACTCACTCTCATAGTCTGTTCAGGCTGTAATCCAACACGACCAGATAGTGATCAGGCGCTGGACCGACGGCTTTCGTGCTCATGGAGGCATGGTGCAACTGTGCAAGTAATAAGTATTTTATAATACGCACATAACTTACAAAAAGTCAGAGGTGCCTTGGAGTCACCTTGGTTACGAACTTGGGACCTCCGCCTTGCCAGTCAACGGTAGGGTATCTATCACTACAAAAATATTAATATTATATTATGGATGTGACATGGAAGACGACCCAACTGCCTACCAGAATACTCAAAAAACTTCGTATTCAAGAACCATGTTAGAGCCTATCAAATCAACACAGTTGCCGCCTTGAAAATATATCTAATTACTCAAAGTTAACCGTCAAAGCGCTAAGTATCCATTAGTTGACACATGAAGGTGCACTTCAAAGTGTCGCCCCCTCGTGTTTCGACGGGTTAACTTTAAAACTGGCCTGATTAGTTTTATCTAGGGACTTTGTGGCGTACTACTGTTATTAGGTCATATGGGGAACGCGGCCGTTCTATTGTGGAAACTGTGTATAACTATATGATAATATTGTGCTTATATATGGAGCTCGCTTTCTGAGAGAGAACTGGCAACATATGTATTGCTAGCTATAAAATAGTGTTTGTTTCTCTATCTACATTAAAATGGTATAAACAATGATTCCGTCTATCGTCAAAATCTTCTATTTATATTATGGTATTTATGTGTATTTATAATTGAAATAAAAATGAATCTGCCAAAACAACTGCCTCGTTGGTCTAGTGGTAGCTACCGCGACTGCCGAGCACGAGGTCCTGGGTTCGATGCGAGTAGAGCATAAGTTTTTCCGTAAAGAAATTTTCAGTAGCAGCAGGGAGTTAAGAATTGTGCCCGGTTAATAGCAATAGGCTCGCTTCTATTACATAAGACTTACCGGCAAAACGTACACCTCTGCCTGCCCTCTGGGAAATAAAGGCGTGAGTCTATGTTATGTTATGTAAAAATGAATCTTTGTCCTCTATGCGTTCCTAAACCATTAATCCGATAGTGATGAAACCTTGGTGCTTATTTTGTGTACACGCGCAAAGGTTCTTAGCCCGAAAAACTACAAAAAAAAACTAGACAAAGCGTCTACCATCTGCTAGATTTGGTAAAGTAAAAAGCTCACGGTAAAATAATTCTAGTTCAAATACAAAATTCTAACATCCATTTACGCTGTAATAACAAATTAGAACAAAGCAAAACGACAAAGTGAATTGTTAATCTTGAATTTAACTTAGCGGAGCAAAGAGTGAGTGAATGAATGGTTCCCTAGGGAACGAATGAGTGAAGCCACAAACTTAATATTCCGTCGGCGGTTCTACGTTTTTATTTCATGCTTTTGTTTCATTGGACGGTTTCGGATAAGGTTTCGACAAAACATTTTAAGATTTTCCTCACACCTTGGTCTTTTGTATTGATATAATACTTCTTTGTTTCGACAAATGTTTGAGTTTTTAAAAAAAATTAAAGAAATTGGTGACAGATTGACTGGTGGTTTACCCAGTAGATCGTGGATTTAAATCCCGCTCGTAATCGATATTTTCTTTCTACCATACTACCTACCTACTATATTTTTATAAAGTAAGCATACTTACTTTATAAAAATATTTATTATATATATATATGTATATATATTTATATTATTATTATTTATTTATATAATTATATTATATTCATAAATATTTTTATAAAGTAAGCATACTTACTTTATAAAAATATTTATGTATTTAAATTGAAAGGGATGTAGGCGGTGAAATACTTTTCCTTATTTTTTATGTTTTTTTTTATTAATTTCGTTGCGGGTTTCAAGACAGTTAAACCATTTTCCCGGGGCGCGCACCGAGTGTCATGCTCGATGGTTAAATAGCAATAAAATAAAACTTAGTAGACCTCATCATGCTCCTATCCTTATTATTACCAAGCTTTGTTAGGGTCGCCTAACTAATTAACTAATATCTAAAAAAAAATTAGAATTAGATTAGAAAATCTAGCTAGATGCAGCTGAATATTAGTTTTCTACGGAGCGACTGCCTTTCTGACCTCCACAATCTAAAGGGATCAATATTCTGAAATTAGATTAGTTGTCTGGATTTTACGAGGGCACTGACTCCCTTTAGCGACTGTCAAAAATCTTCATGACAGCCAGGATCAACGGTTTAACAAGCTTTGCTTGCTAAAACAAATGTAGTAAAGTTTCAAGGGCTGTCACCTCACAAGAGGTCTTGCGTTTGATATAATACATCCTGTATAACAATCTTCATTACCGACGAGATAAATAAAGAGAGCTTATTTTCCTCAACCTTCATCTAAGATTCACCACGGCGTAATTACATTCATACACGCAGTTGTAACATCATGGCGGTTAATCTGCAAGGGCATAAATTCCCGTCTGCATTGGACATTTTATTCGTAGCCAAGTAATTTGGTTCTATACGTTTTTCTTAATTAATCTGTCCTCGTGTTACGCACGGATTTGACGTAAAAGAGTATATGTTTCTTTTCTTTATAAGACTTTGGAGGTGCCTACATTTTCAATTCTTTTAAGATCCCATATTTAAACGGTGCTAACGGGACTCTAGTGCTAATTAAACATTTTAATAGTAATTATTATCTACTAGCTTAGCTAGCACTGATAGCCTAGTGGTATGACCGTCTACTGACAAATCAGAGGTCTCGAGTTCGATCCCAAGGCGCGCACCTCTGACTTATCGTAAGTTATTTTAAAAATTATACGTATTAAAAATTAATTATCAGTTGCTAAAACGGTGAGGGAAAACATCATGATGAAACCAGCACACCTGAGATTTTTCAATGGTGTGTAAAACCATGTCAGAGGGCTTCGGGCGGTTTAAACTCTGACGCCAGGTTGTTCAACAACCACACGATGAAAAAAAAAATCTACTAGCTTTTGCCCGCGGCTCCGATTGTGTTAGTAAAATTCAATCATGATTCGAAAGGCACGTGGCGCCACCTGTGTAATTATCATAAGAACGTTATTTTTGTTTTCTTTGAAATAAAAAAATTAAATGAATCAGTGCTTTTTTCGGGATGAGAGGTACTCTATGTCCGTTTCTGTACACCTGACAACGTATATGCAAATTTTCAGGATAATCAGTTCAGTGGTTTAGGCGTGAGTGTTACAAACAGTACTACAATACTTACAATATGATACAAATAATAAAATCATTGAAAAGCTAACAGCAAATACTTGAATTTAACTATAACATAATGATGTTCGCCCTACATGCTTCCAACAGCAAAATTGTATAAAAATATATCTTACTAAAATAGCTCAATGCTTGACACTAAATCCTCATGAGATCACCCTGATAAACAGTATATTAAAAATACAGACGAAAACACTTCACGAGGCCTAAAAGATCTCACAAGTACCACCTCGCCTGGTCAATATACCTCCTACGCCTAAGCCCACAGATAGGGTTGCTAATTATATAATATAAGTATCCTACTGTATTCAAGGGCTGTCTACTATATTTATAAAAAAATATATATAGTAGACGAAACTACTCTAATTAGTCCTCAAAGCTACTCATAAAATATTTCAAGAATTCCTTAACAATTAAAATTTATTTATCAAAGCACAAAGCAGTAAAAAATATTCTTTAAAAAATAAATATTTTAAATAATTATCTACTATATTTTTATGACTAATTATTTCGAAACTACCTTATTTATACCAGAAATAGAGTTGGCAACCCTGCCCACAGAAGAAAAAAATATGTCAAATTTAAAGATGAAGTACTCTCCTTCATTAAGTACGACTTATATATAACATTATTTGATTTATTGTACTTACACGTTTTCCTCGCGAAATGAGGTTACGAAAGAATTTCTGCTTTATTGGCAGATATTGCTGCTTATTGTCTTGTACAGGCTCTAATCTAATTTAGACTCATTATCTCTTTCCAAGCCTACTCGAAGTAAAAACTCTCACAGAATATCGGCGTGAAATAACAGTATTTGTAACAGTTTGGTATGGTCAGTGACAACACTAACTCCGACTTTAAAGATACCATAGATTTAAAGGTACAGTGAACCGTACGTCAGTGGTAACAATTTGACATTGACAGCACCCTTATTACGTAGCAGTAAAGGCTATTTTTGTAGTTCAGTGTCACTACTGTCATGCGGTTGACCGTACATGTTTATGTTGTGATAGACAAATAGCGTTACTTCAATATTAATTGTTTTTGCTGTCGAAAAGAAACAAAGGAAAATGCAGACCAAGGCATAGTTTAAAAAAAAATCTTTAGGTATCTAAACAAAATTTGATGAATTAAATTCTTTAATTGAGCTCAGAAATCACAAACATTAATAGAATATGAAATTTACCTATTCGTATAAATTCGTATAATATTGAACGTATCATGCAAACTCAGGCGTATCTCCGAAAGGCTGACAGTTGAATGATTTGGGTATCTAAAGGATGCCCTATTAAGGACGCATAAATATGCTTGCGAAATGCGGTTTATTCCAAAATATTTAAAAGTGACAGTTGGAAAATTGGCACCTGGGGAAGGGTTTAAATAAATAATTATTAAAGGTACGGTGCACTTACGAAAATATTTTGATACTCTTTTTTTTCAAATCTGGAATAAGGAATAAAATACATGGCATAATATGAAATTGCTAATTGTATTTTATGCAAATAATTAATAGGTATCTATTGTTTTTATAGCAAATCCGATGTTACGTAAGCACAGCTTAAATGATTAACTTAAGCTACTAAGTTGATTCAAAACTGAATTATGTTCCAAAGTTTTGCTAAGTTTGTTGCAAATTCAACGCGACTTTAGAAATTAGTCAAGTCTTTGAGAATCACTAGACAGTCATAAAGCAAAATGGTCTTTTTTTACGTTAATATATTATTATATATAAGTCGTGGTAGCGCATTGGTTACGGGCCCGATTTGCAAGCGCGTGGGTGTGGGTTCGAACCTGGCATGTACCAATGTGACTTTTTCAATGTCATTTGTACTTTCTTAGTCAATCTGCATAACTTATAAGTCTGAATAAAGATGGTTACAAAAAAATATAAAATAAAACAAGGACAACGCAGATTCGGTAACCATAGCTTATAAATTTTGTTTTAATCACATAAGCATGTCTTAAGGAGAGTTACTCAGCTATTGGTCAACATTTAAAAAAAAGAGAAGTACAATTCACTCACTAACTGACTGGCTGAGTCATCAACAAATCTCTGAAATCACATCCTACAGTTGGAACAGAAAAAGTTGTCATTAAGTAAGCGAGTCAGCAGATTATAATCCTAGACAAAGTCAAATTTGGAACAAAACGATGGCAGTGCGAAAATGAACGGACGAATCGGGTATATAAGGTGCTTCTAAATTATCTGCCACGGCTGCAATAGGAGATAATATTGGTTATTTATATTACAATAGTGAAGTAATTTTTTTAATCTAACGTCATAATTTATTTTTTTTGCCTGCTGTTTATTGCGTAGGTCTAATTCTGCTCCATGTTCCAATTTTTCGAACCCGAGACCACCACTAGGCTATCACGACTCACATTATATAAACCCTCTCGCTTCATTCTTATCTCATTCCACTATGTTTGTAGAGCTATTGAATCAATTAAAATTAAATCCAGCCTGTATGTTCCCACACTGGTGTTTGTTATTCAAATGTACTTGTAAATTAGTTATTTGCTTGCTTGGGGTGTTCAGATATCGCTGTATGTATGAATATATACATTGAATATATACCATATACCTACTTATTTGATAACTAGCGACCCGCCCCGGCTTCGCACGGTTATGCTAATATGCATGTATTATACATAAAAACGTTCCTCTTGAATCACTCTATCTATTTAAAAAAAACTGCATCAAAATCCGTTGCGTAGTTTTGAAGATCTAAGCATACATAGGCACAGACAGACGCGGGAAGCGACTTTGTTTTATACTATGTAGTGATATCTATCTGACAATATTGTTAAAGTTGCGAACAATTTTGACGAGAATGAAGAGTCTTTATACAGATTACAATCAAATATCAAACCTCTCCAGAATTCATCATCTGCCTAGCCTTTTCCCAACTATGTTGGGGTCGGCTTCCAGTCTTACCGGATACAGCTGAATACCAGTGTTTTACATGGAGCGACTGCCTATCAGACCTCCATAACCCAGACACTGGGTTACACGATATCCCTTGGTAAGACTGGTTGTCAGACTTTCGGGCTTCTGACTACCCGTAACGACTGTCAAAGATCTACATTTGACAGCCGGGGCCAACAGCTTAACGTGCTATCCGAGGCATGGAGAGTGATACTTAATTTATAAAACGCACATAACTTACGAAAAGTCAGAGGTGCGCGCCTTGGGATCGAACCCGAGACCACTGACTTGCCAGTCAACGGTCACCACCACTAGGCTATCACGACTCTCACAAACCTCTCCAGAATTATGAGCAACAAAAACAATAATCTAGACACAAACCCACCCATGTTTGCCTACATAAATCATAGCCTTAGGACATAGACGATGACTAAACTATTATCTACTTATAAATAAGAACAAACACCCCTCATAAAGTTTGCCTGGCCTCTGGTTATGTGCCCTAAGTTTGCCGAGCCTGGCATCCAATATTGTAAGTTTCATGTTAGTCAGGCAAGTAAACAGCTCCATGCCATTCCTCACGAGGATCTCAGTCAAACAAAACTTGTCTCTTTACAATATTAGAACGAAACTTTGTCATCTGAAATACAATGGATGACAAAATTACTGATTATTTCCGTTATGAAACACCGAATATGTTTTGAAACCCTGACACAAAAAGTTTGACGTATCTGTATGTCTGTGTATCTTTATGTCTGTGTATCCTAAGCAAATGGACCAAATGTTTTGATTTAGTTTTTATTTTATTTGAAAGGTGACTTGATCGAGTGTTCTTAGCTGAATAAATTGAGGTTTAGCTAATTGTGTCGCGGGCATTTAAATTTTAAAATTCATAGTTATAGTAGTTTTAATGAAAAAATATCTATGTAATGAATATTTAGTGTTCTCAGGCATGTCCTAATCTTTAGTATAGCTGCCGTATGTGGTGGTTTGCTATAATATAATATATTAATATATATTATAGCTACGTCTGGTTTACACATCAAATAACTAAATCGCTTACGATGTACCCGTCCCGATATATCTAGCTATTGGCAACTGTGTCTCATAACACAACATTTGTGACTTTCTTACTTATTTCTTCCGAAGCTATCCGACTTCTTGTTTCAATATTGCTCGTTTGGGATCCTCTTTTTATTTCCACAATTGTAACAAGTTCCCGTACTTTCCAAAGACATTTGTCTTTCTTGCAACTGTTAAAGAACTCTATTGAGCAATTTAAAGTTGAGATTTTGTTGGTTCTATTGTTTTTTTTTTTGGTGGGCTTTAATAAAACGATCTGGCTGTTAGCGGTTGTTGACGGAATCATTTTGGGACTGTAGAGGTTTGTCTGGTTTGTCGTTGTAGGGCATTGGTTACGGAACCGCTTTTTAAGCTTGAAGGCGTTGGTTCGAACCTGGCATGTACCAATGCGACTCATTCTGTCACATGTACTTTCTTAGTTAATCTAAGACACCACTGACTAATGGCGAAGTAAAACATCGTAAGGAACTGGACTTAATAGTATGAAATCGCCAACCCACACTGAGCTAGTGTGGTGATTAATGTTCAATTCTTCTTTGTAAGAAAAGAGGCCTTTGTCCTGCTGTGGGACTGTTACAGGCTGATATATTTTTTTATTATTTATTAGAAATTTGTCTACCGTACATCTCGTAAAAGAATAAAAATATATATGTTGCAGTCAAAACTCTTAGCCGGTCAAAAGTACTTTTGACTGGCAAAATCAGGCAAAAGTACTTTTGACTGCACAGGTTGGTCAATAGTAGTTTTGCCGGTAAATCATTGGTTAATAGTGCTTTTAACTGTAAATTTGCGGTCAAAAGTGGATTTGACCGACGCTCCTGGTCAAAACTACTTTTAACCGCTAGATAGTCAGTCAAAATTACTTTTAATCGTTAGGAGTGGAAATTAAAGGGCACTCATTTAAAGAGGCAGTACAAAATATTGAATGAGCAGTTACGTGTGGTAAAATAGTTTTTGGGATAGGCTATCATTTAAACGATAATTTTGGTAAGCTATAAAATTGATTTTATTTGCTAATAATTTAAATAAATAAAATAATAAAAATAATCTTTATCATATAATTGACGGAGCCCCGCTTCGCGGGGCTCCTACTTCTGGGTGGTTTAAAAAAAAATAACGAAGGGGAAGGCGAGGTCTATTCGCTCGCTTCGCTCGCTCACACGACCCCGCCATCCCCTTCTAACCTAACCTGTCTGATTCGGGGTGCCCTAAAGTCCTGCTGCTCAATTATTTTTAGAATTGACTTTGTATGATAAAATAACCGACTGACACGACTGACTGACACGACCAGTCAAAACTACTTTTGACGGAATCAGTTGGTCAAAAGTACTTTTGACCAGCGTCATTGGGCAATAGCACTTTTGACTGTTATTTCAGTCAAAAGTACTATTGACGAAAGCCTATGGTCAAAAGTACTTTTGACTGATTTTGCCAGGCAAAAGTAGTTTTGACCGGTTAAGGGTTTTGACTGTAACATATATAACAAAAGGACATAGCAGTACCTTTAACTTAATAAAAATCATGCTTGAATCTCAATTTTTATAAGAATTTTAATGTTTATGAAGGTTTACGAGTGGAAGTGCAGATGGTTCCCAAATTCCTTTATTAATTTATCATTGTAAAAAGGGTTTACTGCCCTAACCTACCAGTAACAATTAGGAACACCAATTATGGTAATCGAAATTTATATGACGACTCCATTATCCTCCTTGAAGGTAGGCCTATTCGTTATCCTATAAATTGCTCTTCTAATTGGGTAACTAGGACCCTTACAATTCAGATAGTTATATTTGAAAACATTATTACATATACCTACATAAAAACAACTGGTTTTGGCACGTACGTATTTTTTTTTTTTTTTCTTGTTTATGGCAATCTGCTGATGACTTCAGCAATTTCTGCCAGTGTCGTGTAGTGGCCGCACATGGGTAAAAATAAAGTATAATTAAAAATTTATTTTAAGTTTTTGTCGATACTTAGAGATCTATAAAATCATAATTGCAATACCGTCTATAGTTCCATAGACAACAACATGGTGAATAGTATCGTAGCCTCTTTTGACTCCGACGAAGGTAAAAAATTATATTGCCTGTTTTATAGTTAAGGAATAAGGTAGTTTAGTTGTTTTTGTATTTGGAATGGTTGATGTATAAGAGAGCTACGATAATTGTGGCATAATTTAAAACACTCTATGATTTAAAAAAAAAACGGATAGGGTTGTCGTCAAACGCCTTTTTCATCATAAAAAAACCCTATCATATCTCTGCTCATTACTTCAGGGAGTAGTGGAGTTAAAACAAAAGTAAACTAGAAGTGCTTATGTACAGCCAGCACATCAAGCTACTACAATCTGTCAAATTTCTTTCATAGATTTTCAACTTTCTCGCCAAAGCATTAGGTTGAGAGTTGATTAAGAAAATTTGACAGTTTCGCATAACATTTCCCGGCAGCTGCTCCTCAATATCCTGGAACGGAAACCTTACGACATACGATAACGATCTTTACCAGTCATTTTTGTCCCAAAAACATTTTTAGCCAAACATTTATGCTTCAAACAAAGGCACATCCCACAGTTACCGGGGGACGCTAGACGATCGTAAAATCTATTTTATGATAAGTTTTGAAGCCACCTGAGTACCGAGAGTTGACCATAAGTTGCTATTTTCTTGTTGCTATTGGTCTTGGAGAAGAAATGGGACATTATATTTTACTATAGCGCATTCTAAGTCCGGAGTACGGGATACTGTTAAGCGTTTCAAGCGGGTTCTTCGGTCGTTAGCCGGGAGGAGATTAATAGTGATGGCCTTTATCCCGGAATGTTGGCTTTGTAGCCGGACTCCTGTGTGTGGAGGTAATTAGTTTTTTAGAACGTCGCTGTCGCTTAGGTATTGTAAAGTGTAAACTAAATTCTTTTATTAATTCATTATTTTACCTTTTTTTCTATAAATAAAAATCCTACTAATATTAAAACTAGCTGCTCAGCGCGACTTCGTACGCGTGATTATCCTTCATCTACGACTATTCTCTCTTACCCTTCTCTGCGCTACTCTACCCCTACCGTACCGTACCCTACCCTATTCTACCCCTACCCACCCCTACTCTACACTACACTACTCTACTCTACCTTTACACTACACTACCCTAATCTATCCCTTTGTGAGGATGGATGTTTATTACTCTTTCACGCAAAAACTAAACTTTACAGTAATATAGCTTTGCATCAGAATAACACAAAGGCTACAATTTATCAACATATCAAGCGGGCAAAGCCGCGGAGGGAAGCTAGTAGAACTATATTCATTATACAATTTATACGATTGTATTTTCTTTTGCCAAAAGTCGAACTATGTCTTATTAGTTTTTTAAAACCCTCATTAATGTCAAGATATATATATTGTATACTCCCACAAATAGATCTATAACCTTTTTTTTAGAATAAAACTTTATCTCTTTTGACTTTTAGCACTCCAGACTTCTTTATGTTGATGACGTATCGTGATAAAATATATGACTTAAATCTCTTTTACATGAATTGTGTAATGCGATATTCAATTTAATGTAGCATTAAAGAAAAATGGCCGCGATAAACCGATTTGTTTTTGTAGCCTTTTTGAATATAAAGAAGAATTGATAAGAATATTTTGTTTTGCTATTCTTAATACATTTTCATGTTTAGAACATTATTCCTTCTACTTTATTTTAAATTAAGAAACGTTAATTCTAAATCTAAGTATTGATGAATATAAATATAAATTTTATATTGTATAAATCGATATTTATATAATTTGATATTTGAAAGAGCTTTTTTTACCATTAGTAGAGGCACGGTTTAAAATATTTTGTATTATTTTTGTTAGACCTTATATATATTATACCTAATTATCATTTTCTTGCAGATTCACTTTTTTTTACAGTATAAAATGCCACATGCAAAAATATTAAGAACAAGATCTATTTTAATATTAAATATTACAAGTCGTAAGTGGTAGAAATTATCGTCCCCAATTTATATTCTGTAAGCAAATGTTGTATTACATAATGTTGTCAAATTTAACTGCGGCCCTGATGGAAACGTTAAATTGTATACATTTTGTACAGTAAAATTTTATCATTTTTTGGCGTCGACGAAAAATTATAACATAAAAATATTCATTGAAGCATTTTATTTGTACCTCAATGGGGGTAGTAAAATAAAGAAATGTAATAATGTGCCGCACATCGTCATATACGGGTTATATTACCATTTATTCTGGCACGTGCATTTTATGGGTCTAAGTGCCAGGGCTGACTAAGGTTAAAAATCGCCCGTGCGATTAAGCATTCCAGACCACCACTCACCCTTTGGGTTCTATTTTTTATTATTTGACATAAAAACGGCACTATAAAAATAGTAACAAGTATTTTATTTTAAAAAATACCTGTTCGAAATTAACGAATTCATCAATTGAATTCATCTCTATGTCAGATAAATGGACAGACAATACGCTTAGTAATAAGACCCCGTTTGGACTCTTTGGAAACAGAATCTACAAAAAGATCATAGTTTTTGAGAAAATCGTGAAAAACATACCGACCAAAAAATGAAACTCATTTTTTTTTAAGTTATTCGTAAAGCAAACAACTTTTTCTACGGCACGAAGCTTCGCACAATGTTGCTACACCAAACATTAATATTATCGCCGTAAAATGTTACTTTAAATTTAGAACAATTAACTTTAAAAAATATGAAATCTAAAGTTTGCCAGTACATTAATATGTGCCTTCTAAATTTAAAAAATATATTTTTTTATATTTAATTTACATTACCCTGACAACCCTATAGGCGTAGTACGTAACACACCAATAGGGACAGAGATGACACAATTTTGGCACAAAATTATTATTACCATCGGCTGTACGGGATTTCCTTATTGTTTATTACTTTAAGTTGGTTGTTTGTTTCAACGCTCGTTTCACCGACAAATAGATGGGGTGGAATCCAATATTTGAGGGTTGACTCACAAAAAATAGATTTTATGGACAATGTATGTAGATTCGTGTTATCTCATAATTTTTGCGCCTATTACTCTGTCTAGGTTGTAGGATTTTTTGTGAAATATGATTCTTATGAAAGGCCGTTTTTGCATAAAATAGAGGCCTTAAGATGTCTTCTCTGCTTATCCTATTATAAATCATATACTTTATGAAACAATAGATATATTATGAATCTACAGATGAGGTTAAAATATTACCTAGTTGTGAGTGAATCGCTTAAATTTCCGTCTAGTTCCGTCTCTGTCTATTAACTAATGTTCAAACTTTTGTAATTTTTTTGGAGTAATTAATTATTATCAAGAGAAAAAAATATTGCCTGGTTTAGTCTTTTATTCTCTATCGTATGGTCAATGAACAACTTGGTATTAGATTTTAAACCGCTCGTAGGCCCCTGACATGGCTTTACACACCTGTGCTAATTTCTTCACGATGTTTTTCTTCACTGTTTTAACAAGTGGTAATTAATTCCTCAAACGCACATGAATCCGAATAGTCAGAGATGCGTACCTGGTTCTCGAACCTACAACCTTTGCTTAGGCAGTCAAGAGCTGGTTTAGTAGTCATACTTAATTTTCCCAAAGCACTATAATAAGTTTCAGCCGTTGCCGTGCGAATCATACCCAATAAAACTATTAGCGCTGAAGGCCAAACTCTTAGCGCTTGCGCAAATGGTGTGCCGATTAAAACAACTATTCTTCTTTTTGTGGCAAAAACACAAGGGTACACAATATATAGCCATAGACATCGTGACTGATAGCCATATAAACTGTCACCGGGTGATATATATTTTAATCCCGACATGTTTTATTTGCGCCATACATCATTTGGGTGTGACCTCTTTATAAACCGTAAATTTATTGTTGTTAAATGTTATATACAGTCAAAATAAAATGTCACATGTAACTGGTGTCGTACTGAAATTGTCATGGACGAAAAATCTAGTAAATTAGAAAAAATATATTTGATGATTTGATTGATTGATGAAATCTGTGACTGGTTAGATACAATAGCTCCTCTGCCAACTGAGCTAATCGTAATCCTTCTCGTGTTGCCGAAAATTCTTTGCTTGTGAAGATGGTTGAATACCATCTTAGACTATGCAATACATTGTACTGAAATCGTTCGGTAGAAATGTATTAATGATATGTTATGAATAGGATGGCAGCTCGGTACAAATAAGTATACGTATTACAGACTCTTTTGAGCAAAAAATCTTAAACTTCGAATATAGCTTTGTAATAAATTATCTATGATTAACCCCTGATAAAAATAAAGGAGTGTTATAAGTTTAACTTATGTATCTGTGTCTGTGGCATCGTAGCTCCTAAACAGATGAACTTTTTTTTTATTTGAAAGATGACTTTACAAAGAGTGTTTTTAGCTAAAAAAAAAATAACATATTAAGGACTTTTTACTAATTAACATCGCCAATTTTCTTCACTGACATTTATATGTCAGTCCGGCAAAACGCGAACGAAATTCGATGTATCTGATCTATGATAATCACATTACTTACATATATTTCTTTGTTTTATGTGAATAAATGAATTATGATGAACGGGCACAAGCGAGCGTGGCACAATGCGCTGTGGTGCGAGTGGCTCGTTCGTGGCACATGTTTACACTATGGTTAGAGGGTAGCTTAGAGCTCTGTAGCTTCTATTAGTTGTAGTTTATAGCGTAGATATATGTTCGATGTACGATGTACTTTTAACAATCAATAATAGGCAATTTTGCTAAATTTCAGGATGTTCGGTTTAGCGGTTTAGGCGTGAAAAGGTAACAAACAAAAAAAATCGGATTTATAATATTAAAGTTAAGATTTCCTAGCCGATCGTTTTTTACGTGAATTGACGAGCGCATAGTATCATTGTAAAGTTCAGCAATCGATAACATCCTTTGTATAGCTACTTTTCAATAGCTAGAGGCCTCTTTGCGTAACAGTTAACAAATGAAAATTATATTAATTAAAAATAACAGACGTTATTATATTCCTTCCTTCTGGCTTGTGCGCCGTATTTTTGTAACAAGAAGAAAAGGTTATTTGAACGCCTACAGCATTTTATTCGAGTTAAAAAAATACTATAATAATATTACCTAAAAAAAATAATTTTATTTTACACTTTTAAAACTCATTTTTTAGCTTTAATACAGCACGTGACTACGTTCGCGTCAATAATCCTGTAAGTATTGACATTAAACAAAACCATTTGTTGAAATATATGTTCATAAGAAATGCTTATACAGATACTTGTATGTTATGTAAATAAATGTTATAAAAAATATGATAAACATTATCATCACAAGAAACATGCCCGCTTGATACTAAACGGTTACCGTAACCTTTCAACACCAAGAATATCTGTGTGGTCTTCCAATATTGCAGTGCAGGAAAGGGGGATTATGGAAGGGGGTATTGGGCCTACAATCCTGTCACTGACCGTACGAAACAACTTACTAATGCTGTTATTTCACGCCAAAGAGGATGGTAATAACCCGATTGAGCCGGCCCATTGAAGCTGATCACTTTACCGATAAACTTTTCACTTTTTATCCTACCCTCAAACCATGTGTAAGCTTTCTAACACAAATATGGGAACGAATTTAGAAAACTTCAACATTTCATTGTGAACTTTACATATGAATCGGAGTTTCGAACAAGCTTTGTGTGAATTGACGTTTGGACTTGAGATTTGCACTTCTCTTTATTCGATTTTATTTTATTTAATAGATAGTGATTTTTATTTTAGAAGTTTGTCGATTTTCTTTTAAGTTATCGGTTTGTATGTTACGGTTATTTGTTTCTTTAACATATTATGGTTGATGAACAACCCAGTGTCAGAGTTTTAGGCCACTCGCCGTTGAAAAATCTTTCAGGTTTGTTGGTTTCCTCGCATATCATATCAGTGATATTAATTAGATACTAATACGGACATAAACTCGAAAAGTCAGAGGTGCGTGCCTTGATTCTTGTCTTGGCAGTCCAAAGACAA
The DNA here is from genome assembly GCA_936450705.2 of Protodeltote pygarga. NCBI lineage: Eukaryota > Metazoa > Arthropoda > Insecta > Lepidoptera > Noctuidae > Protodeltote > Protodeltote pygarga. The sequence continues at coordinate 1,853,433 of OW388249.2, read as the reverse complement.
TGGCTATTTAATGCTTTTAATCTTAAAAAGTTCTTCTACATCCCGTCGACATATAACAATGGATGCCTTTCAGTAATATTTCTCGACATTTATTGAATGAGCACCCCTAAAATAATACAGACACACAATCTACATCGAACGTTCTCTTTCACAGAAACTTCACAGCGCCTCAATAAATAACAAATTCCCATTCAGAATGATTGGCAACTGAAATTAATAAACTGTTTCAATAACAAAAAGGACATCTCAACCAGACAGCATTGTCTCAAGCATAAATAATCTCTGAACAACTATTTTCAATTTTAAAACAGTGTAAGCCACCCTCTTGCGGGCAGAAGGGGGATGATAAAATCGATCGCGACACAATAGCACTCTGTGGTGAGATGTGAAGGGTAGACCCGTTGGTCTCACGTAATGCCAAGTGGTGAGAAATTGTGAGCCAATTTGCCTTAGATATTCTCGAAAGAATGATAGCAAATTTGAATATAAAATTCTTTTGAATACTATTGTTGTCAGTAGATTGGATAGTGAGAATAGATTTCTGTGTTTGAATTTAAATCTGTCACTGGTTTGCTTGCTTTTTCTGATGCTTTCAATTTAGATTATAAAAAAAAATAACATTATCAGGGGGTAACTTTAAAACTACGACTCATCGTTTGGTGTCAAAGCGCGTGCCAATGCGAGCGTACTTTCATAGCTGATGAACGAATTTGCTACCTTTGCAAAATAAAATAAAATTAAAATTGCGTTCGTAGTTCAAGAGTAAGCCCCATGATTTATGGAATTGTATGCCACATTTTAATATTTATTTAATGATAAATATCTTCAATCCATTATCTATTTAATGATACATAACTTCATGCCACAAACGTAACAATACTTGGAAATCTATATATACATGAAGAAAAAGCACAATTTGAAGCACATTACGTGCACGAAGATTTGGCATAGTTAAAGTTTATATGGAGGAGTGCAGTCAACGGAGATCAACCAACTACGCACTAAATACCACACAAGTGCACACTTGTTTTCTTCACTCTCATAGTCCAATTAGACGATAATCCGACGACTGGCGCAGGAGTTTACGTGCTCACCGAGGCAAGAAGCAAGAGTTATTTAATTTATCATACGCAGTCCGTATTACGCACGTAACTTATGAAAATCCAGAAGTGCATGCCTTGGGTTCAAATGTGACAATTCTGCTTAGCCATTACTTACACCAGCACCATGTGTAAGTATCGTACGGTGTCGGCCGCGAGTTGTATCAAATGCAGTGCCATTCTAGTTTCTATTACATCGTAATAAAGGCCTCACGCAGAAGACTTATGCGGGAATTAGCCCATCATACCTATCGAAACAAAAGAGAGCTCTAGGTCAGTTCAGTTTTAGTTTTTCCACTGACTTGTCGACTGTACCTACATCAACCTAGTAAAATAAAATATTTCATTTCGTTTCGTTTTAGAATTCGCTTTTCGCAAGTTAACTAAATAAAAATGTTCGAATAAGACATGTACTGCAAAATAAAAAGAAGCTAAGAATTTTCTCTTCTGAACTTCAGTACAACAGGTTGAAAAATACTTCGCCGTCCACTGCACAAAATGTTCCTTGGATTTACTTGACCTCCACAGTTAGGACTTCACCTATTCAGGATAAAGCTACGAACATTTCTGAAATAGCTTGAAAATTATTTCTGTGTCTTAGAATTTTCTTTGAAAAATATAGAGCTTGCACTTTTGTAAGGAACGGTAGTGTGTAGTAAGTCTTAAAGATATAATTAATCTCACTAAAAACATTTCGTGTAAAAATGTAGCCAAGACTCGCTACCCCTTCATTCTTATAATGTTGTGAGCTCTTATGAAGAGCCAAACGCTTTTCTTGGTCAAATTAAATCCTGCCTATCAGCTTTTTGTGGAAAGCTCAAACGGTTCGGCGCCTCCTATCTCTGCCGTTCAATTAAGATGTGGAACTCGTTACCAGCCCACGTGTTTCCCTCCACTTATGATCCTGGGTCCTTTAAGCGGAACGTGAAAAAGCTTTTCTCAAGGCCGTCAAGGTGAGGGCCATCATGCCACATTGCAATGTTGGCTGCAGGGATGATGGTCATCACTATGGGACTCCACTGAATGCTTTCCATCAGGCAGCATGGAGTCAATTTGTGCGGCAGTAATAATAAAAAAAAATGTAACAACTTAAGTAACATTCAGACTAAAGTTATGAGAGTAAAAAAATACGCCTATATAAATTCGAAAAAAGATGTGTGGTGAATCAATCGTCAATAGCCTTAGGCTTAGTTGTTTTGTCACAGTTCGCTATACGGGCTGATACTAACACAATTTTAATAAAAAAATTATACTTGGCAAGAAGTTGCCGAAGAAGTTGCTGAAGAAAGCGAAGGCTTTAGGCAAAGCACGAAAAAGAGGTTCTTTATTTTCACTCAATAGCTTAAATCAGCAAATTATTCCTATTAATATACTAAGAATATTAAATTAATTTTTATCATTTACACAAATGAACCACAAAACGACCATCCAACTTCAGCAAAAGGAAATTATAAAGCTACGGCTTATCAAACACCATAATTATGCTCGTAAATGCAAAATAAAACCCGATAGCGGAAAGGAAACGGCAAGAACTTATTTATGCGACATGACACAAACGGCAATCCGATGCAGCGCACGGTAAAATAAACAACGTCACAAGATATGCAATGCACTGCAAAATAAACTTAAGGTACCGAGGAATGCTGCACTGCTAACCTGTATACATTATTCATTGGTGGAAGCTATGCATCTTGCATGACATGCTTTTGTTTATATATGTCTGTGGCGGCGATGTCTAGGCGTTTTTATTTTTAAAACGACTGCTGAATTGTGAACGGCTGTATTCTTGTAGATACAAGAATCTTATGTGCGACAGTGTAATCAAAGTAAGCTGTAAAAACAGCTGACTATTACGTAAACGGTATTACTCAACGTCCGTCGCTTCTAGATAAAACTCATGTAACTTATCCTATAGTTTTATATAACGTACGTTTCAAAAGAAAAAATACCACTGTTGATATTTCAACCACTTGGTCTCAACACTGCTCATAAAGAATGTTTTCTACATTTGAAAGTGTGCAAGCAAGCATATTTCGCTCCATGTTTCTCATTAAGCACAAAAAAACTACGCATGAAAAGAGAATTTTATTCCAAATTAAAATAGCTTAGTAAAAACGTTTTCTGTCAAGTCAAAGCCTCTTTTTTACCTGACCATCGGAACTTTAATAAATTAGGGCTGAAATCGTGCAAAACCGCAAGTCACTATGACGAGAGGGAAAAGTTACTTGCCCTCTGCCCTCAGCCCTCTGGGGTAATCATGACTTTGTTGTTAAAGACTTCATTGAATAATTTTTAAGTTCATAAAGGTTTTTATTTTCATTGTTGTAGAGTAATGTGGTTATTTCGCCCTCGGGTCTATCAAGCAAGCTATATTTTTGTTCTTAATGTTTTTTCTCTAAAATTGATGTCTGCTTTTATCTATCCTTTTTTTCTTTCATAAACCTATAAATAGTATTTTTTTCTACAAGCTTAAAATTTGCTGCTTTGATATTTTTATAAGAATTCATACATTCAATTTTACTGGGCTGTGTATGATGTCGTAGTGTCTTACAAAAAGCATATTCACGCCAAATACACAAGGTATTTTTCACAAAATACTACATTGAAAATCAAGTTATAAAGTCTAGCGTTTGCCAAAAAGTCTGGATAACTTTCTTTAACAGTCATAATATAGTTTTTATAGCATATGAAGCGTTTAAAAACTTATTTGACGTAAAATTTAAATCTGTTTTCTGTTTGACGATGCATAAAAGTAATGTTGAGTAAAATTTTATAAACTTTGTAATATAACTCATAAGTTTATGTGAAAATTTAGACATGAGAGGACAATAAAATTCCATACAGCCAGTTTCGTGGAAAATATGTTTAAAGTTTCAATTTCAAAGTACTATTATATTGTTGTTAAGTACTTGAATTGAAATTATTTGTTGTTGTGTTCTTTTGTTGTCGAGTTTTTTGGCTTGTTTCCTAGTTTTCTTTTAGTATAAGTCCAAGGCAAAGGAATCTTGTAGTATATACTACCCGTGCGAATAAAGTATGGGATTGAAAATGGCGTCTCCTCCTCATATAACCTGTAGGTGCGAGTAGGAACGAGATACATCAAAGACAAAGTGTGCGAGCGAGAAGCAAAAAGTTCTGGCGCCATTTTCAATCCCATTCTTTATCGGCACGGGTAGTATAAAGGATTTATTTTAAAAAGATTTTTTTTTTCAGATAGCTATCGTTGATTACAAGCAGAATTTAAACTTACGATGGAAATTTTCTTTTTTCAAAAATTTGAAATTTTAGTGTTCGCTTCGCATGCAATAAGTTACATCTCTATAGCCTTGTATTTAAAATACAAAGTTCTCAAAGACATGTTCTCTCTATGTCCTATGTCGTATAAGGAGTGATGTTACTACCGTCAAGGTGAATGTAGGCGATAATTTCGATATCACAATTAATAAGTTTTAAAAATGTTAAAATCGTATTCCTTATTAAGTATGTTAATTGAACTTTTTAAAGTAAATCTTTCATATAATTATCTCGAATTTACTCACAGGTTTTGAGGATGTGCGACTAAAGTAGTATCGAACTCAAACGAATTCCGTTTTCAAGAGCATACTCTTGACTCACACTAATTATTAAAGCTTAAATAATAAGTTAGAAATTAGTAAGACTAAGCTGTAGTAGAATAAGTTTCTCAAAGTTTTTTGCTAAAGAAAATATGGATGTTTAATTTCAGTTCTGTAGGGTTTCAATTCTCTTAAAATATTTTACATAAATCACTAAAACACCAACCAAATGTCTGTAACCTACCTGTGAGTAATTTACGACAAAGAACAACGATGAAATATAAATTAATCACTGAAAGTCTTTGGACAACTTTTAAAACAACTTGCTCGGGTTGTTAGAATTTATTTATAGTCTGTTAAGGAAGGTTGGCAATTTGTGGCAGTAAAAAATCCTTACACTATATAAATAAATAAAAGAATTAATACCAGCCTGTAACTGTCCCACTGTAGAGCAAATGCCTCTTCTCATGCCAAGAAAGATGGAACATTAATCACACTGCGTGTTGGCGATTTAAGACTATTAAGTACAGATTTCCTTACAATATTTTCCTTCACCGTTAGTCAACGATGTCTTAGACTTCTTTCTTAACTAAGAAAGTACATGAAAAAGTCATATTGGTACATGCCCGGTTCAAACCCACATCCAAGTGCTTGCAAGGCGGGTCCGTAACGAATACGCTAACACGAACATACGGCAAACAATATAACGGATTAAAGAGTACATAAACCCATTTGGTTCTAAATCTAATAAAACGAATGAAAATAATCACTTTGCTATACGCCAACTTACAATAGACGAACTATATATTTACATTTAAAACCAACCCACAATAGACGCCATTATAAGAAAATCCTTACAAAAAAAAAAGCATAGCAATAAACAAGCCGTATTTATCTCGCATAAAACCTTTTTGTTCTATCAATAGAAAGCAAAGATTTATAACTACAAACAAGAAAATATATCTCTGAAAAGACACGAGGATACAAGCGATACTCTAATAAATAGGTGTAATATATATTTTTTGCGCCAAACATTAGCTCTGATTGATTGTGCGTGAATATGAATTCACAGGTTATGCGCAAATTTTTCTTTTGAATATCGCTTACGTTTTATGAGAGAGTGATTTGTCTTTGATTTGAGAGAACAGGTGCTGGCAATTTATCTTTTATTAGATTGATTCTCTGCGTGCGTAATTTTTTCCTTATTTCAATTAGTTAGAAAAAAAAATATGGGGGACATTATATTGTCTTAAACTTACGCGAACGTTTAACATAATGAACGGATTTTCATCGCGTTGTATTATTAACTTGTCAATTCCTTATGTTTTGAGTGCTTGCAGCTCTCGGAGACGCAGGCAGACTGAGGTGTCAAGGCGACTGTACAGTTATTTAAAATTGTTTTTGATCTATCGTCAACTTTGTTTAGACCATGAGAGCTGAGCATTCGAAACGTAAGGAAATCAAAACGTAAATTGACAAGTTAATACCTAAATATATTATCGCGACGTAAATCCGTTAGAGTTATGTAATTACGAGGATCTGTGATAACTGGCTTAGTTAAAGAAATGCTACTGCCAGTATACAGCACAATAAATAAAAACTCCAATCCCATCCAATCCAATCCAATCACTCATTCATTAAAATTTGAAAGAAAGCTTCTTATTACTGCCTCTATTTATTGGCCTTCTACCATAAGAAAATAAAAAGAATGATATTTAAATATACTAGGTAGGTAGGTATGGATCTTAATATCAATAAAAAGCCCACTCAATATCGTAATAACTAATTTACAATTGAAACATCTTCTTGAAGCACTTCAAAGCTCAAGTACTTACGTAAGTACATACGAACATCAAATACTTACATTTTATTTACCCGAAATAAGGGTCATAAGACGATTGTACAGATATCGCAAGGAAAAGATTCTCTTTTTTCTATATAAGAGTAAAATTGTTAGTGGGCTTAATACGAGCCTCTACAAAATAGGGGTATCTGTGAAATATTCATACTAACAAGCTTTTTCCTTTACCTTAAAATTCTTTACTTAGAACTGTAATATTGGCGAAGTATTGCGTTCAAAGAAATGGTGAGAACGAAAGTGGGATAGAGTTGGGAACTCTAATGTTGGGAACGAAAGTGGGATAGTGTTGGAATGGTTATGGAATCTTTCCTTGTACTGTGGGGAAAGGGGGATCGATGAAAAATAGCACCAATCCTAGAGGAAGAGTCTTCTATGTGTCGTAAAAGTCGACTAATAATCGGACAAAGGTCACAAACTAGCAGAGATCAACATTCAAGCTGCTACTTCGGACGTGACTGATTAGCCTTACCGCCAGGCGGGTAAAGATAGCTCCAATGCCAGAGAAAGAGTCCTCTATGTCTCATATAAGTCGACTAATAATCGGTTAAAGATCACAAACTAGCAGCGATCAACATCCAAGCTGCTAGTAGTGGGACGCTTCGGCCGTGGCTGATTAGCCTTGCCGCCTTGGCTTGATGTTCGGTAAAACCTATCTAGCCGGTCCCCTTATATCTTTCTTTGTCCACTTTAGGCTTGTTTTTCAATGCAATTCTGGTGGAAAAACCGGGGCATTGGGTGCTGGCGGAATTTCGATATCCTCTCCTACCGTCCAACTTTTTCCTGATTTAAAGGCAAGGCTCTATCGTAGACCGCAACACCGCTTCAAGTGAGCTAACATTACAACACATTACATCTTAAAACTTAAGCGAGTTGTAGACACAAATGTGAATGTAACTGACAGTTATTACTAGCACTACAACTGCTTCCAGTGTAAACATTAGTGGTGCAATTTGCAACTGTCGGCAAAGCTTAGTTCTTCTTGAGATTATCATTTAAAAAGATATTAATGCAAGTTGTTTAGGCAAAATGCTCAAGTAATTTACAATTGAGTGAAGCTATCTACCCATTTATCTGAGGATGCTAGTTGAATGTGGCTCTTGGGGTCATTAAGCCAATTTGGAGGCTATAAGGCTTAATAAATTCTAACAACAGGTAGCCTCTAACCTGCTTCCAGCATCTATTGAGCTCGTTATTCAGCGACGTTGTATTGTTGTGTTTGTGTTGTTGTATTTAGTTTTATACAAATTGGGACAAAATGTGGAAATTGGAATTCAGATTTCAGGATTGTGTTTCGTTTATCATTTGTTTATCAAATTAAAAGAGTATATTCTAAAACGTATTTTATCATTTTTAATTGAAAAGCTTACAGGCCAGCAACAATATTGTTCTTTCTTTAAACGTGCTAATTTGAGTAAATTAAAAAAAATCTTTGATGAATAGAGATACGTTTTTATTCTGCGAAAAGCTTTATAAACCTGTTTGTTATAAACCCGTTTAGTTTGAAGGTGAAAATAAATATTTTTATTTTCTTGATCTTTTCCCAGCATAGACCATTGTTTTGCGTACATGTTATTAGATCCATTGCTAGATATGTGCCTGGCATGCTAACCTGTTTATTGACTTTATACCTACAGTCATACAGAAACCAAATACTGCTATAAAACTCTATCCGCTCTTGCCGATTGGCGAGATTTATGTTTAGTAATATTCTATTTAACTTGTAGCAGACGAGGCCATTATCATAAAAATGTAATACATCGTCTAAATCACGATCGTTCCGGCTCCTAATAAGATCACTGAGCGGTTTATGTCAGTTCTGATCGTAACTTATACTTTTTTTGGCACTTTGACCATTCCTTTTGATCTTTAGATGTTTATTCTGTGGGAATAACAAATATGCATTGCAGTTGAGCTAATTACACTAATTGCTAATGTATGTAGAAGTATGTATAGTATTATTCTGTCATAAAATATCGGCGTGAAAGAACAGTATTTGTATCCAGTAAAATAACAGTATTTTGAGTATAAATAAGAGCACCAGAGGGCCAATCCCCCATCCATAATCCTCCCCCCCTCCATCCATAGTCCAACACAGAATTGATACTCCTGGTGTTGCAAGCGTATATAGGTTATGGTAACCGTATATCAGGCAAGCCGTATGCTTGATTGCCACCTGTAAATAGAACGGCAACAGAACTTTATGGAATGTTGCCACACAAAAAATTTTGTAATTTGCTTTTTTAATTTGATTTCTCTTTTTTTTTAATTTCGATGTATGCCTAAGATATTGTTCTTGTGTTCTTTTATATTCTGCCTAAAGGTGAATAAATGGTTTCTTCTTCTTCTTCTAAATATGTAATAATTCTTTTCTTATTTTAGTGCTTTGATTTTGGTTCTTATAAAGTCTAACTATATTTTTTTTTCAACGAACTAGTTATAATTGTAGCTATACTTTGCCAGTCCACAGTACACTTGGTTTTTCTCTCAGCTAGATAAATCTAACGCAGACTACCGTCCGTTAAGTTGTACGCAATTTGTTGTAACTTAGAGCAGAGATATGGAAGGAATTTGTCTAAACTGTGTAGACTGCTAAATACTGAACTAACAAGATGGAAACTTAGAAAATACAGTTGTGCTAAATGTTTCTCTGACATTTTCAAGTTAGGAAAAAGGTTTTATTTTTAATTAGCTTTTTTTTTCTTCCGTTCGTCAAACTTGCATTGGACTTCGTCTTAGACCATAATGCCTCGTCTTTAGTTTTAATATTCGCTATTGGCGTAATTTTTGTTTTTTTTTTAAATATTTATTTACATGATTCAAGTATCTACGCATAAGCGACTATGTTAATTTCAAATTCTAATAGATTATGTTTTATATTATTTTAACGGTCCGATTGCACAGTAAAAGATTTTAATCGCTGTCTCTTGGTTAATCAGCCGTTAAGATTAAGGTTTATTGGCTGCAAATAAGTAGGAAAAATAAAATCTTTAAATCTAATAATTACAATTTATCTTCTTCTTCGCGTGATTTTTGTGTAACGGCTTACTTGTTTTTTTATTAGATTTATTGTATTTATAGTAAGTAGATTTAGAATGTAAATAATTATAATTATTAAGCAATATAATTTGAATAGTTTCAGATAATAAATTCATATTTTACTTCTTCCAAAACATGTATTATCGTGAGTCTAGCAAATTGTATATCTAAGTACTTAAAATGACAATGGTAGAGCTCCGAGGGTGTCGCCCTTCATGGCCTGAAGCCTGTCTGTGGCATATTGTTCTGCAAGGGCATCACGCCGACTGTGGCTATGTACAAGGACACTTTATTTCTCTATTTTGTACGAAAAATTGTGTTTGAACAAGTTCTGGAACAGTTTTGAGCAAAATTATGTATACAAGTGAGATATACAATACTGGTTAATAAAAAAATATACAACACAAATATTAGTTAATATGAACTGAATTGGCTTTTGAATGCATCACAGTTTTGCTCGCGTCAGAAGGTGTTACGATTTTGAACGTAATAGTTAGGTCATTTCGATTTTTAGGTCATTTTAATTTTGGCTTGACTGGCCAAATATAAGTCGGATTCGCACACAAAGAGTTCCATACAAAAATAAAAAAAAAATAGTTTTTACCAAAACAAATGGTTGAAACCAAAGCATTCAAACAAAACCACAAATTACTTCTTCGCTTCCAAAAGGTTCCTAAAACACTTCCTCTTTAAATTAATTCAGAGAACATTACATAAACAAGCGTCTTAATACAACGTAAATATCTATTAAATATTAAACAGCAACTAATTGGAACAAGATCACGGTCACTCCGACGTACAACGACTAATTTGGAACGAAACTGCCTTAATTATGTAAGCCAAAGTCTACAATTTTGTACAAATTAAAGTATTTTCACGTAAGACGAGAATTTGTTGAGTAACTGTTTAGTAATTATTCCAAAAAAATACTTTTATGCTTGAAAATAGAATTAATATTATAAATCCGAAAATGTGTTTGTTTGCTTGTTTGTTATTTGATGGTTTAAACCTTTAAACACCGAGAAAATAAACACAAAAGAAAATTAATTGTTATTCAATGCCGTCCACGAGTCAAAAACTACTAATCTCATTTGAATGAAATCGCTCAGTATGAAGAAAAAAAATGATAAAAAAAAGCTAAATTGTACTAGAGAGAAGCAGTGGACAGTAGCTAGTTGTATCATTAATTATTATTCTTCAATTTAATTTCTATTTGATCGAATATAAAATTAGCTTTTTATTTTAATTAATTTTTATTTTATGTCATTTTTAAGTATGAAAACATGTTTCGAATAAGCTGAAATTATTGCTGAATTTTTGTAATGTTGTTCTCCTTCAATTGGTTTATTTCGATTTTTTATAACAGCTATATTCATTTATTATAATATCTTCAATGTGCGAGCAAGATAGCAGATTAGCGAGCATTCGCACCTTAATAAACAATACATTTTAAACATGACGAATGACAAAAACCAACACAGTTCATTCACACAAAGATCTTTGGCGAGTAAAATAAAGCTTTTCAATAAAAACAAATCCAACCAACGAACAAACGTTTAAGTACATGTTTTAATTCATATGTATGGGAATTGAAATTACTTGATAACCTTTAATTAGTAGTAATTCCGATATTAACACGCCACATGTCATATTGTAAACCGAGCGTTGCGCCAAAATGTGGAAAAGCCTGTATTTTGGCGCGAATCACGGTGAAAAGTGAATCCGTACTAATTGAAATTCTCATACCACGAAACCTCGGACGCTGCCAAACGCCTCAATGGTTCGTTGGCAAACACTTGTGTCGTGGAATAGGGAATTTAAAAAGTAAATCGACTAATTGGCAGTTGTTTATGCTTGTGTGAGACTTTGAATCTAAAAAAGAAAATAAATATTCCATTTTCAAAAGTTGCCATTTTTTTTATTATGGCGACGTATTATTGTAATTGCCTGCACTTATTTTCTGTTTGTGTTGAATTGTTAATTGAAGCAATAATAATTAGCAGTAATTTCTTATTCCAAAAAGACTCGAGAAGTTCCTTTGTTCAAAATCCATTAATTGATTCGTACGCTTCGCTATTCATAATTTATTCTGTTTTCGTTTGTCCTGCTTTTTCCATTTGTACAATAAAAATATTACATTTTGTATTTCATAATAAAAAAGATTTTGTTAACTTAAATCCAAAGTATATCACGGTGGTACAACCTTTGGTCTCAGGTTCGAACCCAAGGCGCACCTCTGACTTTTCATATATGTTATATACGTATTATGATAAACTTGCTCCGTGCCTCGGAAAGCACGTAAAGCAGTTGATCTGCGGTCGTTTCGCGGCAATCCTATCGGACTATGAGATGGAGGGAATAGAGAATGCACCTGTGTTCACTATAATATTTGCTGCGTAGTTGGCTCATCTCCATTGAGATTGGCCACTATGACCGAAATTCGGTCAGGAGGACATTGTTACTTGTTTCATTGCGGTCCCCGATACCAACTCCGAGTCCATTCAGAATCCGCCAAAGGTTATTTGTTCGCGTTTTGTATTTAATTTTTGGGCCGAGTTATAAGCCGATTAATAAATTTGCCGAATTAAGTTTTAGGAACTGGGAATGAATGAATTGCGTTGGCTTGTCAACCATTTGTTTCGGGGTAACCGTGTTTATTTAGGGATTTCGTAATTTCCTTGAAAGGGTCGCAATTGTCTAGACTACATTGAAACTTATTGAATCATAGATAAGGAGACAATGCTTTTCTGAAGCCGTATCTTAGGACCAATTATTTTTACCAAAGGACCAAAAAATATGACAATGAAACTTTTATAAAAAGCATTATAATGCTTCTTTGAACAACTGTAATTAGAGTTTTAACCGCTTTTTGACATAACTTTATATACTGTTGAAGAATCTCTCAGGTGTGCTAGTATCTTCACGATGATTTTCTTCACCGTGCACGATTTTCTTCAGCAAGTAATAATTATTTTGGAATAATAACTGTCGTGAATCGTACTAATATACGAGTATTAATACTAAACGTGACTCCGCGAACCACGAGTGTGAGGCCCGCGACTACACTCGCTCTTGAAAATGGACTCCGTTTGAGTTCGAAACTAGTCGGGAATTCCCGAAATCAATCCGTTAGTAAAAACATTAGTACAAGTGATAATTACTTTCAAATACGCACATGAATCTGAAATGTTAGAGATGTGTGCCTGGGTTCCGAATCTACGACCTTTGACTTGGCAGTCCAACGGTCATATCACTAAGCTAACACTGCTATAGGTATACAAAACCGCTAAATTTTGCAATTAAATCTTATTCAAGAGCTGAACAAGTCTTAGAACAGTATCATGATAATCCTAAACTGCAAACTAACCGGAGAAACTTTAAAGCTTACTACATCAGTTCAAAAGGAACCGTAGCGGTTACCCGCTACTAATAACCATTTAGACTGTTACGTACAAGTTAAAGTTTTGCACCAGGTTTTGCGCTACGCTATTCAGACCGCTTTGTGTAAAAGAGAGGAGTATTGTGTTTGTAATCTCCCAGCAGCTGTGTGTAGAGTTAATGAGAAATAAATTGTTGATACTAAGGTACGAATCTTTTAATATTATATGTTATTCCAGCTTTTGTTTGAATCGAGTTATTAAACGAATATAATTGTGTTTCTCTTAATGTTTCGTTGCAGACTATATAATGTAGACTGCCTCGTTGGTCTAGTGGTAGCAAACGCGATTGCTGACATCCCTGGTTTCGATCGTGCAAAGTGTTATTGGGTTTTTTTTATTGGTAAATTCTCGTTAGCAGCAAGGAGTCTGGAACTGTGCCCGATTAAAGGCAATAGGCTCGCCCTCTATTACATGGGATTTATAACATAGCCGGCGAAATGTGGATGTACTGCATACACCTCTGCGAACCCCCTCTGGAGAATACAGGCGTGAGTGTATGTTTAGGTTTCTCTTTGTGTAATTCCTCCTGACAGAATCTCGGTTAAAGCGACCAATCTAAACGAAAATTAGCTTACGCATGACATATTATAGTGCACAAGTGTGTGCGCAAATAAAAGTACACTCTCTATTCCTTCACTTTCATTGACAGCAACCCGACACGACTGGAGAGAGATCCGACACATTCAAAGCCGTTGGTCCTGCGTCTGAGTTTAAGATAGTAATAGACGATACAACCGCAATATCCCTAAAGATTACAATGTTATCGAAAATAGAAGATGATAATTAATATCCATCATCTGTTTAACATTGAAGGCAGAACATTTGACCGCAGGGGGGTCGTTAGAGTATTTAGATATTCACCAGGTTTCAATAAACCAATAGCGAGCACATAAATGTATAATGGATTAACCCTACGATAATTCTATCGTTCCCAGAACTTTACTGCTTACCAAGGATTTTAGGAGTACATTATTCATGAGTTGACAAAGTACTCACTGCTTATAGACCTGCAATACTATTTTCATTTTTTAAATCACGCAATTATTTGGGAGTGTCACGATGAGGGTGGCATATTTTAAAAAAAAACCCTCTATAATTTAATAAGGTAAAAAAAAACCCAATGTCTCAGACTTTTTTTAGTAGATAGCCGGAATAATATAGAGTTATTTTTTATGAAAAAAAAAGGCAAATAAACAGCAGGGTCAACTGATGGCCCCCGCTACGCCAGAACACGATGTAATTTTTATCAACATACTAGGTAAGCGGAGCCGCGGCCACTTATTAGCTTACTACTACTAGTAGTAAAAAAGCGAAAGAAATAAGTTTTATTATGTAAGTTGATATTTAAATATACCTATACGATGTATAACAGTAAATCTGGATATTTTTAATAATATTCCCCAAAGTATTCTATACCATAAGTTTTTTCCCATAACCTTTCACCATAAAATAAACAGAAAACCGAACCTTTGCCTAAAAACACTGCCCAGGGTACTACATATCTCAAAAAGATTTTGTATTTCTTATAAGTTTCACGAACGAAGCAAAATCTATCTTCTGAAACCCGGACGCCGAACGAATCAATAAGAATACTCGACTCGATAGGCAGCCCACTAACTTGACTGACAGTTTGTGGCAGACAGCTAATCTACTCTGACACCCAAATCAAATTGAGAAGGAGAAAAATAATGATAATTAAAATCATTTACCCTCCGAATTTACAGCGGTCGTAATTGCGTACACATTAAACGTATAAACTAAGAGGAGATAGCAATATATTTTGCCGCTCCACGCGTAGTGTTGCCATATTGCTAAAATGTGATTCCCCTCAGAATTGCTTAAATAGCAGTAACTTTACACACTTTACGGATCGTTTTTATGGAACGTTAAGAGTACCTTAAACATATTTAGCGTTGAAATTTAAAAAATAACCTGCCTTTTGGGTATCAATGGTATGTAGGTCTATTTTTTTTCAGATTTTACATAATTACTTGAAGAATTTTCGTGCTTATGTAATAGGTACTTAAGATAGATAGCTCAATATTTAACATGTATTTTGAGGCTACTTTCCTGTTCAGTTTCAGTTACAGCTGGCAGAAATCTATTCCATTTTCCAATTTTAGATAGATGTCCTATCCGGACAATGAAGGCAAGAAATCTGTCAATTTCAATAAAAAACTGTTCCATTTAATTATCTTGAAGATAGTGTTTACACTATATTCGTACTGTAAATGTGTACGGTCATAATATAGTCGTGAAAATAGCAAAGAAAATAAATTCGAGAAGGGTATCGCTTTTTCTAAAAAAGCTGCAAAGTTATCCCGCTATAAACATGACCTGATTCAGCGTTTGGGTAAATTTAAATGAAAAATATGGTAATTATTTGTTGGGATAATTAAGTAACTCCGCTGTTTCATGACATCAAAGGGTGAAATTAGAATAAACCGGATTTTTTAAGATGTTAAAGCTTTCCGAGTAAAAAGTAAGTGTGCCTACTTAAATATTTTGTTGTTCGTTAAAGTTCACGTCTCATTTTAGCTTACTTTAAGTGTTAAATAACATACATAAACATTTTTACAAAGTACAATGCAAACATTACAGTTCGAATTTTTTGTAAAAAGAAAAAAATATGTTACAAAAAGTTTTTTTTAAATTATAAAACAATTCCAATCAAATTGAGTTTCGTAACAAATCAGGTAGGCGTTCACCCAAACATTTTTCTAATTGATACAAATACTGGCCGGCTATATCAATAAATTTTAAAATAAAAATGGAAAAAAAAATCGAAGATACAATCACTCATTCTTTTTACAAACTGTCGAACTCACGCCACACAATCCGGCAATTCGAACCGTGCTACATTCGCGAAAATGCTTAACAAAACAGAAAACATAAATCTGTGTCAATACCAATTAACTTCGGGCCACAGACTGAACGCAAAACACTGGGAAATAAATCAACAGTCGTACACAAAATGTTATTTTATTGTTAATGCAGTAATTTGTGGCTTTTGCGGGTGTTAGCGGACTCTAGTTTGTCAAACGGCTGCAAAAACTTGATGATCGGTATCGAAATTATTTTCCAGTAATAACTATTAAATTGATACTGGAGTAGTTCCTGTTCCGAACATTTAATCATATTTCGTACAAGTTTTTTATAATATAAAAAATCCCAGTTTATTTAATAATTACAATATCCGACAAAAAAATGAAAATAATGTATTTTTTTTAAGGATACGAACTCATCAAGATTCGTTATAAAAAAATAGGTTAATTGATAATAAAATTATACATTCTATTTAATTTGATGATTAAAAAACCAATTTCCGTTAATTTACCATAAACTTTTTCGTTAAATTTAAGCATAATTAATATGTCTAAAACAATCTCAAAATTATACAGCCATTTTTACTCTGTATTCACTTTTCGGGCATCAAATTAACATATAAATGTCAAACCTCGATCGCGTACAAAATTCAAATATCAGGATATGATACCTCGACCGGTTTTGTGCGAAACACTTTGGTTATTGAATGTATATGTACTGCGAGAACCGAACTCAATTAAATTGACGTTTTGGCTGCCAGTTACAACTTGCAATGACATAGGAATATTATCCGCGAGATAAACTATTCATCGATGTAGCTGTAGGCGTAGCATGACAACCGTAGACAAGGGTTTTGTCTACGCGATTTGTCGATTTTTGACATTTGTAGACATATCTCTTCGGCTCTTAGCATGGCGATGCCAAATTTGAAAAAAGAAAAGTTTTCTTTCTTCTGTAGATATATGTCTATATTGTGCGAGCATGACCAACAATTTTTCTCTACTTTTGACACTTACGAATAGAGACATTTCTTGACAAATTGGACATACAGTGATTTTTTGTCTACATCTCATGAGACCTAGAAACTTGTCTTCGTCATTTATTTATATATTTACTAGCTTCCATCCTCGACTTTGTTCACATTATTTTAGTGTAAAATGTAATGTGGCGGTTTTAAACTTATTTTATAGATAAATGTAACAATATAGAACATAATAATACATATATATTATACTTTATTATAGTTTTAGAAGTGGAGTATTATTTTTCAATAGTGTCTTAATAAAAATACCTTTATACTGAACCTAAATATAATTTATGGTATAACTACTTATTTCATCCAACAATATAATAAATTAATATTATGATTAATGATATTTCGTATGGATTTATTTAACAGTGTGTGGTATCTGCACTCGGTACTCTGGTACGAGTTTGCAAACCACGCGAATCTCTAAATATGTAGGTAGTGTAGCTGTTTTCGTTTGTCTGTTTCTCAGCGGTACGTCTAAACCTCGCTACGGATTTTGATACGAATTTTACTATCATTTAGAGAATTTCTTACGAAAGGTTTATAATACCTACTTACTTCTCATAGCCATATAATATGTAGATCACTTCGATCCGTTGATCTGTTACTGCGTGAGAGCAGGACAAACAGAAGGTTAAATTAAACGAGGGTTTAAAAATTTATTTATTAGAGAGTTATTTATTAAGTCTGATATTAAATTCACAAATAGTTAGGTACATGAAGTCTCTCGATGTATAAGTAGTTTTCGGTTGGTGCACGAACTGTGCGTTACGGCAACGGATCCATCATCCTGCGTCTTTATTACGTCTTTCCACAAATACTATACTGTCTGAAACAAATAACACAAATGATGTTAATATTCATATAGGGACATAGCTCATTGTTTGATTTAAAATGTCATACCTATAATAATTACATACCTACCTAACACCCGCTAATGCTCCACAATCTAGTTGTGCAATGTTCTTGTGCTCGCTCAACAAGAATTATAAAGACGGACTCATTCTTTGTCATATCGTCGTAGGGCCTTAAAATTTGCCGTCGGCATTATTTCTGTGGGTACCTACTTGTAGTCCATCTATACTTCTATTTGTCTAGCGGTACTTCGTTTGCTGTAAATGAATGATTAAAAGTATGTTAGCGTGGTAAATGAACATAAGCAAAATAATAACTAAAGAATTAAAGCACACTGGCGATGACAAGATAAAATAAAAAGAGTGTTTAAATGATGAATAACTTTGTAATAGAAGGTCCACATTCGGACAGAGAGTCGTTTTAGGGCGGTTTACGACCAATAAATGAGGGCATTGATATAATTAATCACAATAATATTTAAGTATGAAAGAACAACTTACTTACTTCATTTTTACAACATTTTTCTTCAACTTCCAAAAAACATAAAACATTTGAGAAATATACTTAATTAATCACAATGTTGTTATTTTTACATTCTTGAAAATCACACAATTATAGTAAATCAATAACATCTTTCCAATGTTTTTCTTTGTTTATAAGTCCGCGATTCCGCAAACGGCGCGAAGTTACTTTTTTTTCTGTGACGAAATTGCGTTTCGTTTTGCGTTCGGAATTTGAGATAATTTCAAAATTTTTGTTTAAATATTTAATTTGTTTTGTAAGAAAATAAATTAAAGAAAGAGTTATTTATGATAAATTTAGTAATTTTAATTATTATTAAATATAAATAAATATATTTTGTAACTTAAAATAAATGAATAAAATTATTTTTTTTTGTTTACGACGTTTCGTTCTATGGTAGAATTTTATAATGATTACATTTATCAGAATACTTCCCCGTTGCTATGGACAATAGTCTAGGCCTTTGTCCGCGTAGAAATTTTGTCTTCGGGTGCCCTCATGCTCGCAGAGAAGAGAAATCTTGACGTATAGAATGACTTTTGTCTTGTCTTGGAAGAATAGACATATGTTGGTCATGCTACGCCTACTGAGCTCTGATATAATTATTAAACTACGGTGTCATGAGTATGTATAAGTAATTACTCTCGTTTAGTATCGCTTAATTATCGGTTGCTGATATGCGTGTATTGATTAATTATATTATTGGTTCGAATAGTCTCATATCATCATGTACTGTCAAACCTTAAGTAAGTACGATATACAAACCGTACTATTTGGTCAATTCTCTTGAAAAACTTTCGCCACAATAATCCGGTAAAACGCTTTGATAAAGAACTTACAATAAATCGTGGCACTTTCGTGCATCGAACTTCTAACCGGTTAAACCGAAATAACATTATCGGTATAAATGACGTCACGTCAGCAACGGTATGAGCTACGACGAGCCATGCCCGCGAGCCCGGGCACACGACGCGACGGTAATGGTACGAAAATGATAGATCGACAGTACACTACACAATGCTGTAAATACTACTTGTTCAGAAACGAAGCTTAGAGTACGTTGCGGACTTATATTGGAAGATTGAAAGATTTTCTCTTCAGTACTAGGGGAGTTTAAACACTGATCCGCTGTGAAAATTTAAAGTTGAATCAAACAGTTTTTAGAGTTAATAATGATAGTTGATAATGACAAAAACACTATTTAGCAGCTACAACATACAAAAATATTGTAGCTTGGTAAAGTTCGAAATTTGAAGAAAGAAAAAATCGATCACGAGCGGGTTATTTTTTTTTCTGCAAACGTACTTTAGTGTTCGCATAGTATGGATAAATATTTAAAAAAAGATATCTACGTTATTTATTTATATTTACTGCTGCTTGATTTTTAAATATTATAACGTTGGCTCACGCCTAGGCTTTTCTCCTACCTACTCAGACCGAAACAATTATCTGTCGTTCACACAAATTGTCTCGTGCCTGGATCGAACACTTGACGCGGATAGACCAGTGGCTTAGCCACTGCGGTAAACATGTCACCAGAGACGTCAATCAAGACTTAATTCTCTATATCCGAGATGTTTTTTGCTATGAAAATTGGTATTTTATAAGTGCTGCCATAGTGCCATTATATAATCATATAAACGTTTAA
This sequence comes from Protodeltote pygarga, assembly GCA_936450705.2. NCBI lineage: Eukaryota > Metazoa > Arthropoda > Insecta > Lepidoptera > Noctuidae > Protodeltote > Protodeltote pygarga. Next base: position 1,833,561 of record OW388249.2, on the reverse strand, counting down.
ACTAAGACATTATTTATAACTTTCAGGCATATTAAGCAGAGGTTCAAGAGACTGTGTTACACACATAATATCACTCCATATTGTACACCATGCTTATAGAAAATACAAATGCTTGAAAGATATCGTACAATGGGCCGCCTTATCGCTCTCCCGATCCTTCCCAGACTACTTGTACGACAGAAATGTATGAAATCGATACGGGTGGTACTCGATGTTACTACATAATATACAAATATACGTAGAATCCTAGACATATTATGTATTACGAATACCTACCGAAATGGAACAGACTATTACTTTATTGTAGAACTGGGTATCTACAACTAACATTAAACTACAATTAATATTAAAAACGAACACTAAAACTAAAATATAATTATAAACATAAACTTAATCTAAAAGACCGCTTCCAGTGGGTAATGTCCCCAAAACGCTGGCTGCATTGGATGGCAATGCTGAGCCTTTGAACTAGGTGTAGGCCAGCGTTTTGATCCCGAGTAACTTCGACCAAACGCCCCAATAGGTCTTTAAAAAATTTTCAGGTTCCCGGCCCCCACGACCCCAACGTTTCGAACCCAAAAGGCTTGAATAAGTAGCCGCTATCCAGGGTACTATATTTGCGCCTTTTGAGGGTCTCAGCTGATTCTGCCGCCGTGTCTGCCCTACATTGTGTTCTTCTTATCGTATGGTTGATGAACAATTTGATGTCAGAGTTTAAACCGCTCGTATGGATCTGACATGGCTTAACACACCATTGAAAAATCTCTCAGGTGTGCTGGTTTCATCACGATTTTTTCCCCTCACTATTTTAGCAACTGATAATTAGGATGGCCTACTTTTTTAATGGCAGAGTATTTTACTATAAACTATCTTTTGTCATACTTCCCAATCAATCTTCTGCTATCTATAACTAGACTATCCCTTCAAACCTAAATATATTATTTTTCTTTTGGTAACAACTACAAAGCGATATTAGTGATATATTGTATTGAAACACTGCAGTGCAAAAGTACAGTAAATCTCTTTCACACTTGTTCCAGATAAAATAGAACTTTAGTTCGAGTTACATCGATACATTCTGAACATTTCATGCTGCTAAGAACAAGACGTGCAGATATTTTTTACTCTCAAAGGTTTCTCAGTGATAAAAGGAACAGTTTTGGCCTCTAATCTGCCAAATCAAAGGTCGCAGGATCGATTCCAAGCACTATTAGTCGTTAAGACGTGATTGATTAATAAATATCCTAACTTTCACTTATATCATAAGTAGGTTTAGTATTTCATTTACATTCAATTAAAACGAAGAAGAAAACCATCGTGCAGACACTAGCATATCTTAAAGAGATTCCAGATAATATATAAAGTCATGTAAAAGCTTTTGGGTAGTTTAAACTCTGACGATATGATGAGAGATTGTTCTTTATCATATGATAAGAAGAAAAATTTGTACTAAAAGACAAGCACCCATGAAAATTTATCAAGCGGCCGGTTCTTTGCCAAGAAACATATGAATTTATTATCAGAAATAATGGCATCTATTTAATAAAACGATCGCGAACACAGCTCGAGTTGTAATGGCGTGAATTGATGTATATCGCCACATGTTGCGCTGCATACGATGCCAAAATATTCATTGTGGCGTTCCTTGCTTTTATTTTTTTACGGAATCAATAAAGCTTCGGTTTCATTCAATATTCTTGATAGAATTGGGACAGTTTTATCTTTACGACTCCTTTGGCTTGTTCTCGGCAATTTTTTTTTTTATTCAGACCGAACACCGAAACTTGGCATGAAAAATGTAAAGACAAGGGAAGTTCAAACATGGTTTACCGACTTTAGAAAGAGGTTTATGGATCATACAGCTAAATCCTCAATAAAATTGAAAAATGATAGCAACTGTCATAAATTGTAAAAAAAAATTATTAAAGATTCTAATCGATTCTATGTAAATTACTTCAATTATACGAAAGAGTAATTAATTACATTAACCATAAAAATCTCATTAGATCCAAACTTATCACTAGTCTAACAATAATCTCCCCTAAATTGCGAGAATAGCCATGTCAATTCTAAAGATAAGACAAAACAAATTAAAACTTCTGGCCTTAATTTTCGTTCATAGAGCCAGAAACTGATTTCGTTGAGAAAAAGTTACGAAACTACTTAAAAGCCGGCCATAAGCAATTAGGTGGTCTGTACTCATAGCTGTTACCCGGCAGTAATTAAAAGAGATTGAGTTTTCTACTTGTTTAATTAAAATGATCTTAATAATCGAAGATGTAATCAGAACAAGCATTTGCTTTATAAGGCCAAAAACATGTTCTATTACTAAAAAAACGTCACTTTACTTAAAGCATGTCAGTTTAACAGAAACGTAATTTTACTAAAAACATGTTATTTTAACAAAAACTTCATTTTACTAAAAATACTTCACTTCACTTCTTTTGAATGGCGAGTGAAAGCCTTAGGCCCACAATTACGCCAATGACAGGTGTTATGATCGGAACGAAAAACTATGTGACAGAAATTCAAGGAGGTTATATACAGATACCAAAAATAAATTAAGTGAATCCCTTTTTTTTACTAAAAATATGTCAGTATAACAGAAACGTCATTATACTCGATGAATTCATTTTTTTAACCGTGTTCGTTAATCGACTCTCTTTTGTCTATGGTAGAGGTTGATCCAAATTTTCATATATGAACTTAACCTAAATTATCATGCGATAAAATTGATTGAGTATCTGATATCGCGATTCGTTACTAAATAAATTGGACATTACTAAATTGGTTTCCAAGGAGCAATTTCGATTTAAAATTCTGGCAAATTTTATATATAAAGTATGAAATAAATATATATATTTAGTTACTCTACCGAACCAATAATGACTGTTTTAATCAATAGAATTACCATTTCAACTTATTGACGATATTCAAACACTTCATTCGAGAGGGTAAAGGCATTGATTACCGCTTTAATAAGTCACTGAGCTACTAACTCAAAGATCATAGAACAATAGTTTGACAGCTGCGAATCGAATCCCATCCGTTTGGATTGTTCAGTGAATCCATTGTAAGCACATTTACTAAGTAGGGCAACTCGAGTGTACTTAATGAACCTTATATGTAATTTAAAACTCTTTAGATTGCTTTTATAGTACGTTAGGGATAAAGTCTCTGTGACATTGCTGTGGTTGTCACAATCATCAAGATTAAGCAGCGATTATCGCAGTCAATCCGTAGATAGGTGATAATTTTTATGATGTATTAATTTCTCCATAGAAGGTGTTTTAAACAAAGTATTCTTGTGGTTGTGTCATGTGTAAATGTATTTGGTGTGTATATGATTTTGAAGCCTTTGATAAATACTAATTACGAGTGGCAATTGTCAGAATAGGCCTTTGCCCAGCCGAGGGACAGTTTAAGATAATTTATTATGTTTATGGATAAAGGTTAATGGTCGCCGCGACGTGTTTTTAATAAAACTCTTACCCTAATTTTCAGGCCTTAAGAGCTGAGCTGTGCAGAATTAGAGATACGAAACTATACTATAAGTTTTCAACCTAATTACTACTGTAAGCCGTAAAATAATTATCTATTTGTTCTTCAAGAATTCTTTCTATACCTAAGTAAGGCGAAATTTTTCTCTTTTTACTCGATAATAAATAAGCGTCCCGTCGTCCCTCATTCCCTTTGAGAAGACAGCAATTATTGCTTTCCATTTATCCTCTGACCTTCACTTTAATCAACTTTATTTCAAATCTGTCATTAACTCGTTTGTGTAATCAAGAGACTTCTAACGAAATTGGAAGATTAGATGGAGGTACTAACAAAAGGGAATGTTGCCAGAATATATCTAAGTAGATAATGTAATATACCTTTCCGATCTGTCCAACTCCATCGACACCTTCCCGGCACGCTGTGTGCATATTTTATCAAGAAAAATGATCGAGCTCTTTCTCTCGTTTTCATAGAATTTGATCTTCATTACGGGTATATTGTGTGAGAATCTAGGTTGCAAAGGAACCGAGAATAATTTATTAGGGTTTTCCTTGTTTTTGTTTATTCTATCCCTTTCAGAAGAAATTGGCTAGAAGGAAGTTGCTGGGGGGTACTTGCGTTTCAAGACTGTTTTATGGATCAACCCGTGAGCCATACGTACTCCTTCTCAATAAATCTAACCGATCTTGCAACGGGATCCAGCGCTTTTTCAATTATGTGGAAGTTATTTCGAAACCAAAAACGAAGGGGAAAGGTTTCCTATAACGTTTTAACGTGAAACTATCAAAATACCTTTTGAGGCTTAGGTGACGACACGGGTCGGACACACAAAAGCCTTTGGAGATTTTAAATTTAAGGTAGTTTTAGATTGTTATATCTAAGGGTTAAGTTAATGCTTTAATTTTTTTTAAAGTTTGCGACAAATTATTGTAGTTATATTATGCCTATAGTGTCTTCCTGTAGGACTCAGGTTTCATTTCTTTTTTCCACCTATCCTAACTTACAGCTATAAGTTATCATTGCGCCATGTAAAGACTCAAATTTTGTGTAAATATTACAATATACTATGGGTTGAGTTCTAAATAGGTTGTCAGCTTTGTAACTACACTACACTTTTTTTGATAAATGTATTTCAGTAAATTTGGAATTGAAAACCAGAAATTGTTTTCAGCGAGAACGTGATTGTAAACTCTTTTAAACGAGGTTTGCTTATAACACTATAATCAATAAAAAAGTATTATTGTTTGTAAGGCAAAATGCCTATTTACTTTTGGGGTTTAGACCCCCATATTGTATTATTCTGGAAATACCAATGTAATGTAGTAGAGTAACCCACCCTTTAGCTTCTTAAGAAAAGTAGATATGCAAACCATTAGGAAATTAGTCATGCCTTTGAGAATAACTGGACAGTCCCCAAGCAAAACAGTCATTTTCTCTTATGTAACAATTAACATCGTTATACGAGTTTGAGCTGAGGGAATATCAACCGAGTAAGGTGGTAGCTAGCCGTACGACGCGAAGTTTGTTGCAAGATGATTTCAATTAAGGTTATAGGACTTTGTATTTAGACTTTGTACAATTAATAAATTTAATGTTTGCTTCCAATCTGCATGTGTCAAAGGTGTCTTAAACAATTGAATATTTGTTTCCAATCTGCATGTGTCTAAGGAACCTTGTATACAGCAATCAGCAAAGTATTCGAAACAAAAGCCACCGAGACTTATACTCGTCTTGCTGTTAATTAATCGGTCCATGGTGCTTTTGTTTATTTATTATAGTGGGTATAAATTTTATTATCGTAGGTCTCAAGTGCACCAACCATTACGAATACAATAAAACAACTACCAGTACCTACCTAACAGTACCTTGCTACTAATACCTAAACTAACAAGATTGTATAATTTTTTGGCTTTGTCGGAATCAGTGATATGATTGAGTGATATTCCACACTGACTTGATAGTTCCATCGGAAAAATTGGATGCGACGATGAGATTTCGACAGCTCAAGTACAAAAGTCCACCTTTGTACTTGAGCTGTCGAAATCTTATTGACTTCCAAATTTAGCTTATAGATTCGGATTCCAATAACGGTTATGTCTTTGAGCTGTATATTCGCTAGCGCAATTAAAATGTATTGGATGTTCCCCGCCTTGTTCAGTTGTAAAACGGGATCACTATAACTATACGACTGTTTTAATATCGAGAGCGCTGATGTCAGGCATTACAGAACATTCAATAACCTTAGCTCAGATATTAGTTGCAAGTGTTGCAACTAAAAAAAGTGTTTTAGCCTTTATTCTTTTACGTTATCCTGTATATTATAAGAAGTGCAAAATTGTTTCCCTGGTCTATCAGATCTTATGCTAGTCAGAGGTTTAAAAAAGGTTTAAAGCTTATAGAGGTATAGATTCTTTAGAACTCGATACCAATCACATGTCATTCTTACTGTCCTCATTCCAGCCGAGTTAGACAAAGGAGAGTAACAAGAAACTTCAATGTTAGGTTTCTATACCAAGTTTGAATAGAATCAAATGTAGCCTCCTTCAGCATCTAAGGGATCGTATACTGAGCCGTTAACTAAGTTACACGTGTAAAAGAGAGGCGAGATTGTAACCTGTTGGCAAGTCAACAGGGGGATGGAGTCCCGGGAGACTTTCCAAGTGCTCATGAATTTATTCATTGCGATACCTGCCTCAGGGACGACTCCTGCTTTTTAGGACTTAATTAACTTTAGATACGAGATGTGATTTTGTTTCACGTGTCTAGCGTTTTTATATCCGTGGCTTTAAGTGATAATGTGTAATGTTACTTTCAAACTAATGGAAGTAACTTACAAAAGTAGACAAAATATATACCCTCGTAAAGAAATAGGACTACACATCCCAATTTCATTAGATAAAAGAAAAAAATATCTTGCGAGGACTATAAAAATTTCAAGACGTGAAACGCGGATACCTAGTTCCATAAACCCAATTTCCTACTGAATACCTGACGAAAACCAGTCTTAAAAACGAAAGACCTCAAATTCTTGCAGAGAACCATAAAATTGGCACCTCGGCTACGAACTGCGGTAACCAAATCATTACCATCACGGTAACTACGTACAGATTTACTCGTAAAACCTCAATTTTTGCGTTTTATTGCATCGTATACAGACCCAACCTGCGAAATGGTAACATAGACACAACACGTGCCCGTACCAACTTTACAAACATAAAACAGTGTCGTTTACGAATGAGTTCCGAATGTTTTCCAAACCCGGAATTTTCTCGCGGATACCGTTTACCTGACCGATTTTTGAACTTTTAGTCCGGACGGCATCCGATTCGAACCGCGTTACCTCCGTCGGCCGTCATCCCGGCCCAGCTCATAGGGTATCACACACAACACCTCAGCTCTCACCATCACGCCAATCGATCCCCATAGGGGTAAACAAACGCGGGGGCGCGGCGGACGCCTGTTGCGTCGATCACGAGACGAACACTCACCGGGCAGCAAAGCCAGCAGCGCCAAGGCCGCCAACATAGGGGCCATAGCGGCGACGCGCGGGCATACCACACCCGCGCACGCTGCGCTAGCACGCCGGCGCGCTCATGCGGCCTGAGACAACGTGCGGCCGGCCCGAGCGGCGCCCGGCGCGGGACTGGGCGCGCCCGCCCCCGTGACCCGCGCTCCGCCACCCCGCACCCCCGCTGCGCAGCCGCCAGGACAGGTGCGCGAGGCACCCCGCCGACCTGAGCCCTACCCCATGAAAAGGCTCTATTCTCATCTCGAATATAAAATAGTCACTCAATAGTTACAATTAACGTCTGTAGATTGTACGGCGCACCCTGAAAATCATAAGGGTGATAAAAACGAAGGGTGTTAAGTAGGGCAAGGGCCCAAGGTCGGTGCAGCCCGGGCGGGTGACGCGGACTCTCCGGCGACTCGCGCCCAGTCTTTATGCGCCCTTGGAACGTTTAGGGTACATCCCTACGTGCCGATAAAATATTAAAGACGAACACGCCGCAAGATAGACTATTCATTAACAATTTGTTATTACCCATTCAAGTTTGATGTATGATAACGTGTGTAATAACGAGTCTTAGGAAGTGGGTATGGCTAGATATAGCTAGAAGCTGCAACACAAGCTTTATATTAGAAGAGTTGGCAATCTGCTAATACTAAAAATACTTTCTATGAAGCTAGTTAGATAAGTGTAAGTACTACTACTTTTATTTCTGGGGAGAAAGTAGAGATTTCGGTTCCTTTTTCCAGATATGATAAGGTGTAATTATTGCATTATAATATTATCTATCTGTCGTGTTTCTATCTTAATAAGCTTGTAGTTTTATTACTACACCTTAAAAAAAAATTCAGCTCATGACTATAAATTTTTCAAGGAGCTTAAAGTAGCGAACATAATAAAAGAATGAGGAAAATCATAAAGGTAAACTAAGCATAAAAATAAACAATGTCGCTCAATTACCGTTTGGAGTCCATTCATCCCCCACAATTAAATACGGATAAGATCGACCATCTGTGAAGCACACTAATGATGAAAAGAACTAAGCGTTTTATCATAAATCAAAGTATAGGAAATACAAATGAAAATTATAGGAAACTTGAACAATCTTGATTTGACTTGCAATCAAAATATGCATTTATCTCTAACTGAAGATGAAATCGATGGCTGCATCGAATAAACGTGCAAGTGAAAAACGTCAACTTTACAGTAAAAAAATTGAATCGTTTAAATCCTTTAGAAATCCTTAATATATAAAAGAAGAGATACGAGAAGTACGATTGCAGACGTATTTTTGGACTAAAATTTATAAAAAAGTTGGGGGATAGGGTGGCGGGCTAAGGAATAGAAAAAACGAAAAAAAAATCGTGTAAGAGCTCTTGCACGTTTATTCGTTGCGGCCATCGAAATATTTTGTTAAGATATTGATTTTTTATTAATATTTTTTAACCTTTATTAATATTCTTTAAACATTATTACAAATTTCTTAAATGCATGTTTAGGTAAAAAGCTCAAGGATGTTGACAAAAAAAATAATTAAGTAGCCGTCATGTCTGCAAGTGTAAATTTAGACTTGTTAAATCTAAATTTATAGTGTGTGGTCTCACGGTTGACCTTAAGCGACTAGCAATCATATTTATAGACGAAACCACTGTTTAAATCGGTATGTATTGCAATAAAAGTGGTTTACGGTTATTTTTACTGCTTGCAGTGGCAAAGGTTCCATATCGGCTTCCCATTGAAAAATGCCAGTCATTAGTGTCTGCCTAATAAAATTATTTTCTCCGATTTGATGTTGGCTTAGTTCTTACAAATTTTTGTGACCCTTCGCCACTGACATGTAGTGGTAGGCGTTCAATTAAATATTACATTTTTAAAACTGTAATGTATAAATACATTGTTTATTATGATTGTTGTAAATGTATATTAATTATTTTTTATTTGATTTTAAAATTTAATTATTTTTAAATGAAATTATTTTATTTTCGAATATTATAAAACTAAAATAATGACATGTTATTTATATTTAATTTTTTTATACAACTTACTGACATAATATAACATGTGTTAGAAATAAATTTCAATTTTATTTATTGAAGGTTTTATATGCGGTTTTTCAATTTTGCTGTTTCAATACCGGTTTTTGGCCACAAACCGGTATTTGGTCTATGTGATGGAGTATGACGTAATATCTCTCACCTTAATTAGTGAGAGAAGCCCTTTGCTCAATAGTGGGACCATAATTATATGCAATAACAATTTAGTTATAATTTAAATATAGTATATTTTAAAAGATTGTTTTATAAAGTAAAAACCTTATAAAAGTTAAATTAATTATTAATATAAAACAGTCGACCGTGATGCACAACAAAGTCGTAAAATGGTTAAAAGTTCTACCACGGGGCGTAGCGCGCAGACACTACGACGCTACGGCGTAGGCAGATGCTACGGCGTAGCAACTGTGAAGTTTACATTATTATTAGTTTACAATATTTTAATATTTGTGAAAAGAAATTTTACTTAATAAAATTAAAACTCACGCCTGTATTCCCCACAGAGGGGTAGGCAGAGGAGTATGCAGTACACCCACGTTTCGCCGGCTATGTATTATTATAAGTCCGGCTATGATATAAGTCCCATGTAATAGGAGCGAACCAGGCACAACTCCAGACTCCTTGCTGCTACTGAGAATTTCCTAATGGAAAAACCTAAAAACACTTCGCCCGACCTGGGAATCGAACCCAGGACCTCGTGCTCAGCACTTGCTAGGAGACAGTCGTTCAAACAAAATTAAACATTTTGATTTCTTTTCTATTGGTGGCAAAAACATACGGCCCGTTTAATGTAACCTATTATAATTATAGATACTTGCAATATCATAGATACTAATTTTGGTTACGATAAGATACAGATTTTGATTATACTTAATAGTAATATAGCTTTTACATCAGAATAAGTGAAGCCGCGGGTGAAAGCTAATATCAAAATATCAATTCAATTTAGAAAATCTATAAAAATATTATAGTGCCTAGACAGAAATTCAGTACATTTCATAAGTACATATTTTATGTTTGTTACCGCACTTAGCGAGGCAACTTACTACGTTATGGTTCAATTGAGATATATTTTTATGTGGCAACACTGTGATTCTAAACGCAATAAATTTGCGATGGGTATATCGCATAGAGATCTGTTTGTAAAACTCTTGTCTATATTTTTGATTATAAAAAAATTGCGGCTATTCACTTTATATTTTTTAACCACCGACGAAAATAGAGGAACGTTATAAATTTGTTGTATATGTCTGTGGGATCGTAGCTCCCAAACGGATAAACTGATTTTGCATTTGTTTTTTATTTGAAAGGTGATTTGATTGAGTGTTCTTAGATTTTAAAAAAAACTTTTTTTCTTGTGTCGGGCGTTTTTTTATTGTAATAAGTTATTTAAATTTTAATATTTGGATTGTGGATGGATATTGTGAAGTGTAATATTGTGGAGGATAAAAATCCTAGAAACAGCATCCAACCTCTTTGCCGAAACCAAACGTAATAAATTAATAAAAATAAATAAATACCTAGCGCCTATTTCTTTACCCGTAAAAAATATCCTGGAGAGGCTTGTTTTATCTTCGCTGGCTTAGCGAAGACACTATCTCAACAAGATAAAAAGTCGCCTACCTACTTTTCCTTGACCTAATATTTTGTCGAGAAAAACATTCATTATGGTTCATTGACATGTCCGAGGTATGATCGGGAGAGAACAAACAGATTTACAGCTTACAAGAATGTAGGTATCTATTGGAAGTATAATGATAAAGCATAAAAACTGTGAACAGAAAATGGAAGACTCTAGGTTATCGACCTATTAATTTCTTTAGTTGTTTCTGATTCATCGAGGACCAATAAAAAAGGTGATTTTAATTCGAAAAGAAGATTTAGAAAAACTTTAATTCATTGAATGGAAACGATCAAGTTAGATCGTGGTTCGAATTACATCCGTATCCGTAGGTAATTGTATTTAAAATTGCTGCTTTTAGCAGTCCATTGTTGAAAACAGTATAAAAATTAAAAATAACTTAACATTATAATATCGACGACGAAGTGTCAATACCTCTTATGTAACAAAATGTTTTCGAGATTTTAATTTTTGCTGCTATATAGTTAAAAGTTAAATTAGCATGTTTCAGTAAAAACAGATAAAAGGATAAGATTCTTCGCCATCGATATGGTTGTTTTTCACATTTTATTTAATCTTTTAACTTACTTGTCCTATAAACCCTATAATGTAGATATAAAACGAGTTTAGTGATTAAAAAAATAAGAAAAACATCGAGAGGCTCTTTAAAGAACACTTTTTCGTTTCTTTTCATTTCGGCTTAACTTTTCTGGCACGTAAATGTTCAGCGTAAGCACAGATATCTAACAAAATGCTTAAGAAATTCGCGTTCAAAATGTTAATCTTGGTAAAGGCGTGGCTGAGTGTCGATTTTTATCAATTTTCATAGACGATCTCAGTCATATTTATGGCCCAAGCAGGGTTGAAAAACGAGCATTCTCTTTTAAGAATATTAAACAGACGCCCAGTTGAACGTAATGTGAACAAATATGGATTTTGGGAATTTCAAAAGCTTTTGTTTGAATAGATAACGCTTTAGATAGTTTAGCTGAGAAGTTTTAGGTTAAAATGTAACTAGTTTTAAGCGCTTTAGGATTATTTTATGATGGATGATTTTAGGCGGCATTCAGTAGTGGAGGGCTTAATAACTTTCATAGGATAGACATCTGGCTTGAATGATACTTACGACTGAGACGTAAGTACTTTATCCTTTGAGTATTATTGCAAAAGCCACAATTTGTACAAAATAACAGTAGATAAATGTATGGCGGGCAGGGTTCTTTTTGTATAAATCAATTATTATAAGATCTAGAATTTACTGAAATTGACCATTTTTATCGCCCAAAAATTTAATAACCCAGCCAATAGTGTTTACTGACTGTCCCATTGGTTTTTTTTTGGTTTGGCTGCGGCTTTGCCACTACCATGTGGTAGTGCGGTAGTCGACCCTGGGTAGTCCATTGCTTTATGCCTAAAGCAAAAATATTTAGGATATCTATGTGCCATGGCCCGAAATACAAGAAATCTTTCATAGATTAGTTAATGTCGAAGCAATAGGAAGCGAAAAAAATATAAACCTTTTAAAAAGCATTTATGCTTGCGATGCGGACACTAAAGTTCTGTTTTCAGAACGCGAAATACCTACTCAAAAATTATGAACGCAGTCTAAAGCTTGGTGCACGTCATACGTCTGTCGGGGCAGACTGCACAAATCCTACTTACCATAAACATTTGCGAAGCTCCGCTGCGTCTCTGCCTCACATGAGACACAGGTAAACGATCTATAGAAGGATTTTCGTGAAGCGCATTCAAGCGAGGATGTGTGGCAACCCTTATAGAAAGACTCTGTATTGATAGTTGGTACAACCATTGTTAATAGAATTTTACGACATGTTGAGAAAGAGGCGATGGATGGTGCTAAGATTTTTAGAAAAAATCTTAGCACCTGTAGCTAACCGTAGAAAAGAAGCCGCGAGCCACCAAATGGTAATTTTTTTTCTTTAATACATATTATTTCGGGACCGGACTAGTTTTAAACCAAAACGGAGTCCATTTTCAAGAGCGTAGGTTGAAACTGACTCACGAAAGTTATTATTCTAAATATTATTTTTTTAATTAACGCCACACTAGGATTTCCTCCTGTATCGAGGATGCAAGTACAGATATACAATTTCACAATGCACAAACTCTCAGACCGGATTAAATCTGATCTGTAATCCATACAAATATTTGCCCTATGCATAAATCTAACCCCACACCAAGTAAAAAAAGGCGAATCGCCTAACCGCTACCAGGAACTTGTATTCCTTTTTCAGAAATAAAAAATGGCGTTGTTTTGAATTATTTTTATATTTGTTGTTGTATACTCAAGGCTTTGTAACAAGGGTCGTCGCACCACATCCATTCATCTGTCACACGATCGTAATTTACCCGAAATACCACTCAAATGTATTTAATTTTACATAAAATTACTCTTAATACTTGACAAGTCCAGGTAAATTTTAATTAACAGTGAAGCTTTATTAAAATCATAGAGGATTTTTTTTTAACTTTTAATCTTTGTTTATCTGATCTAGGCAATCCATTGAAAACGGTCTACTACGTAAAGTTGCTATTGTGAAAACGATTCGAATTATTTTTTTCGTTTTGTTCTGCTGATGATAGTACACGAGTTAGAATCGAAAGTGACCCTTAACTATTCGGGAATATTATAGCTTGAAGAAGGGGTAGTAAACAACATACTCTGACAATGATTTCTCTTGTAGTGCCTTATGAAAAAGCTAGTATTGGACAATCCATTATGGGAGTTATTATACCGTCATTAGCCAACCTCTTGCCACAATTATTTAATACGAATCTCCAACAAAAAATAAATAATACCTAATAATAATTCCTATTTCTACTAGTCTACTACGAATAATCGAATTCTAAACACATTTACCGGTATTTAGAAAGTATATCTACTAAAGGATGGAAAAGTATGTTGAGCTTACCATCAAGCAAACGTAATTAAAACATTGTTTTGCTGGTTAATCGGACCTGTACCAGTCAATATGTCTCACGTAATCAACGCATAGAACAATCACAAAGCATGTATGTCAACAGCTAGTACTAAGATGGATTTATTGATTAACCGTCAGCTAGATAGGGAATGTAACCGCTAACTATATAATGTTACAGGTATGTTGTTCCTAGCTGGAATAAAACCGAATAAACCTCTTACATACTTCACAATTTCACGAATACGTCGGCAAAGGTTAAAACCAGATTTCCCAGTCGGCTCTATCAACTTGCGCGGAAAAACCCATTACCTACATAAACGTTGCCTTCACTCTCTGTTCATGAAAAATAAAATATTCGCCTCGTTATTGCTAACGGTACAAGGCGTCAAACGTTGGATGTAATTTCGAATCCTGTCCAAATTTTGTGATCAAATCAAAAGCGAATCAAAACTTTTTGGGGGCGGCAAACGTTAATAAAACCGACTGACAATCCCCCGTAACTTTTACAATACCTATTTGTTGTTATTGTTAGCGAGTTAGGATAGAATTTTTAATGCGATCGCTATCTAAAATACATAGGTACAGTTTTCAGTTGGATTTATTAGAATGAGTTATGCGAATAATGACGAATAACTTGTATCTTTGTTCCGTGACAAATTGGTATAAAATTTGGTACGAGCCAATAAATTGTCTCATACCTAGTCACACCTAAATCGAAGGCGAAAATACTTAACACAAATAATGACAGCGATTTAAACTATTTAACCGACACTTGATAGGCTCTAATGCCAGATCAGATTATTCCCTACGATGTGTTGCACTGTTGAACCTGTAGACATGAGCATACCTAGTGGGGGGCAGCAGCCGGAGTATTCACCGAAAAACAGGATCACTAGAGAGAAAAATTCTAACTCTCATCCTTTGAAAAGCTAAGATTATATATATTATATATTATAAGCTAAGAGATTTCAAATTAGCCCCTAACATTTAAAAACTGGATACGCCTAACATAAAATAAAACTGATTTCAGGGCATAGGTTAATTTCACTTGTTCATCGGTAGGTAATACTTTCATGAGAGTTATAAATTAATTATCACCTGCTCCGTGCCTCGGAAAACACGTTAAGCCGTTCAGCGGCTGTCATGAGGATCTTTGACAGTCATATAGGAAGTCAGTATACTCATAAAATGGACAAACTGATCTAACTTTAGAATATCGTATCCCTTTGGGTTGTAGGGGTCAGATAGGCAGTCGCTCTGTACAAAACTAATAATCAGCTGCCTCCGGTTAGATTAGAAGCCAACCCCAACAAAGTTTGAGAATAATAAGGCTAGAAGGATGATGACTTTCAAAGTACTTTTATGTGAATACCGCCTGCACCAGTCTGTCCGCTACTAAAAGTTCATTTTATTTCATACATATTGCAGTACCGTTCTGTATGCACGCACATTTCAGGCAGGTGCGCTTCACTGTAGATCAACACGATTAAAGATCAGACGGGTTTGTGGTCAAATCCTTGCCTTTTTCATGATAAAAAAAACCTCAATACATATTATGGTTTTAAATATTCATAACAAAACCAACAATTTAAATAATGAAAGTAAGCAATCATTTATAATAACACAGACGTAAGCAAATCCTCAAATATGAGTTTCAGCCATTGTTTGAATACAGCAAATACGTATTTAAAAAAGAAAAAGCAAACTGGCGACCCTATCGAAACAGTATAATCTTTTTATTAAATATAGCCATTTTGAATACCTAAAAAGCTTAACGTTAATTCGGGAAGATGGCTGCCGTGAAAATGTCCAAAATTTGCATACAAAACTCGAAGTTAAGTCGCACTGTAATGGAAGAACGCATCGCCAGAATAGGCGGGAGGGTGTCACAAATACACAGACATTTTGTCGCTATAGATAACAGTTTGCGAGAGAAAAAATCCAGTCACACTTTTATTGGGATTATTACTGATGCCAACTTGGCAAAAAGTGAATTTGCATACGAAAATGAAGCGTGTAAGATGTATTAAGTTATTTTCAGACTATTTTGCTCTTTACCAGATAAGTGGAATTCTATCCGATATGAATAGTCAATTTACTTGTTCATATTTGCATATTCTGGAGCTATCTGTTGCTAGATTTAGTTAAGAAATCAGCTTATTACAAATTCCTAATCCTCCATTTCAAAAAGTCTTGTCAGAACATCTACGAACTTATTGTAATGTTGCAGTTGGTGCAAAAGCGCATGCCAATGCGCGCATTGTTTCGTGGCTGCAGAGTAAAAGTAGACTTGAGATTGGGTTCGTAGTTCAAGATGAAGCTCCCAGAAAATACAGTTTTTTCGAATGTCAGACCAACGAAACATGACAAAAGAAAATAGCGGCCGTAAACTGGTTGATTGATTGCAACAGTAATTTGTGACTCATCAATACTTTAATAAACAATGTGAAAAGATACGTGTTTCACAGAAGAGTAATTGTTTAAAGAATGTTTAAAATATATTTTTAGTGTTTCGTTAGGTACCCAAATGGTGGTCCGAGACCCTACAATACATATTAATTATAAGGCTCAGCTGTCCATCCAGCCTTCCGCGTTTGTCCCAGACTCTATATCTTTTAAAACGTAATGATGAGTGTGTTTTCTACGGCCGCTATAACAACAAATAATAAAAATAAAATAAAGTTAATAATTAAAGAGATTAGATTAGATAAATGCTGAACATCTAAGAAAAGTATTTTTACCGGATTTTTGTACGGAACTCTTCGTGTTCAGCTCGCACGTGTTCAGTTTTATTTTAATTAATAACTTTATTTTCCATGCCACTCTTTATTTGCCAGATTATACAATGTTTTTCATCATCTAATACAAATCTCCCTTACCCCTACCTATCTTGATTCTGTAGCTCTCTTGAGAAAGAGCAAAATGATGAATACATTACGTATTCTAAGCTAGAATTTAGAATTAGTATAATCCCGGCCTCTCGTTTCATTTCCTACGGCATTTTTTTTTCTTAGTATTATTCTGGGGCGTATTCAGAATTCAGGCGAGCGACGGTCTTGATTGCTCATTGTTTTATGAACGTAGCCACTATAAATTCTTACATTAGTATCCAACGCCCACGAATCTCTATAAGCCTATAACTGTCCCGATGCAGGGCAAAGGCCTCCATTCATACAGAGAAGGATCAAGCATTAATTCATCACGCTAGCTAACTGCGTGTTGGCATTTAAAATAACTAAAAAATTACGTACTTAAATGACATTGTCTCACCTAAATTGAAAAGGTATTCGATCGGTTTGCAAACTTGTATTAAGGGTACAGGCCGTGTAGATACTAGGGGAAGGCCAGGTAAAGAGAAGAACACCCTAGATTAAACGATGCGCGATTTCAACGTACGCTAAACCGAACGAAAACTGATCGCGTTCGTTCGGGCAGCTTTTTCTATTCATAGAGGCGGCGGTGAGCGCATATTATAATAGTTATAAACCTACAATATGACAAAAGACATACCTAAACTTGAAATTCCAAAGTTCCTAAAATGGGAGAGGTGCGTAAGCGACGTCGTAACGCACCTATTTTTGTAATTATTTTACTTTCAAAGTTATCATAGTGCGCATAAAAGAAAAATATGCAGCTTGATTTGATCATCTTCTGGTTAGTTACACCAGTCGCCAATGTCGACAGGATTGGTGATAAGTTAAGCGCAGAAGGCGCCTTCTGCGCTTGGTGTCACGGATTCTATTTCGGCACACGACAAAAGTTACGGTTAAAAAAAAATATATCTAAGCTCAAAGATCTAAGTAAATATTTAGTTCTTCTAAATCAATTTCATTTTGCATGATTGGTTCTAATGATTGGTTCCATCCAAAGAAATTGACAAAAAACTCCGTTTTGTAATTTGTTTCAAATTTCCCGCCACAGTATTCAACAATTATTAACCGTTTAATTAAAAAGCAAGAATAATAATTGTTGAACGAATAATCAACTGTCAAAAAACTAACCTCTCCGTGTTGTTTGTTGTCATTTTTCAGTAGTTGTCATTGTTGTCAATTTGATGCTGTGATTCTGCTGATTTTCTACGCTAGATTGTGGTGAAAGAAAATAGCTTTGTGAAAATGAATCAACAAATGAACGTAGATCCGTTGAATTCAGCCTTAAATTCTCTCCGAATACTAAGATCAAGCGTCAGTCATGTTTTCGAAACACTTTCCAACGGTTTACGAGCCGACCACGGCGAAGATGGCAAAGATAAATTCCTTTTAGAACTCCAAGAGCTTCTCAACAACGTGAATATTAACTTACGGGATTTGGAACAAACTGTAAATGGACTACCGATACCCACAGCGCCTTTTAATTTAGGCACCACTACGTACCTGAGTCAAGAAACTACGCAAGACCGGCAAGCGCTTTACACTCAACTTGTAAACAGTTACAAATGGACTGACAAGATTCATGAGTACAGCTCCTTCGCTCATACGCTTCTAAGTCAGAATTCGCTCAAGCGATCATACATAAACTCTGGCAGCACAAAGCGACGGGGAAAACTACAGAGTAACCACAATGTGGCTCCAGTACAAGTAGATAACGTAATCAACAATATCGATAGATCTTACAGCGACATGAAAATAACAATATCTCGACCATTTGCAAGCAATGCAGTTGTGCAGATCAATTTGAGCCATGTTTTAAAAGCTGTAGTTGCTTTCAAAGGGCTACTCATGGAATGGGTCATGGTAAAAGGATATGGAGAAACGCTGGACCTGTGGACAGAGTCCAGGCATCATGTATTCAGAAAAGTAACTGAAAATGCTCATGCTGCAATGTTGCATTTCTATTCTCCAACATTACCGGAGCTGGCTGTGCGTTCATTCATGACATGGCTACATAGTTATGTGAACCTCTTCAGTGAGCAATGCAAAAAGTGTGGTTCTCATATCCACCACACGTCACTGCTCCCTCCTGCATGGCGAGACTTCCGTACTTTGGAGCCATTTCACGATGAATGTAAACAATAGTCAATGTGGTATTGATCGGGAGAGCCCGCCAATGTGTTTGGGAGCTCTCCCTTTCAATAAATGACAAGAGACAATGTAAGATAGTTATAATGTTAATAGGAACCATGAAAATGTGATCTGGACTAATCTGAAGTGTATATCATATTTTTATAAGTTGTAGTTTGTAAGATGTTCTATAACAATTAAATTACTTTCTTTACAAAGCTTATATAATATTATTATTAGAAACACTCAAATTTTATAATCTTTGCAAAGTAAGAAATTGAAACTAGCAGTTTTGATAGATTTTTCATATTTATACATATTACACATAATCTATAGCTCTAATTAAAGTATGTGTTAGAATTCCTATAGGGCGACTTCTTTATACTAGAGCACCAGTAAATACTTTGATAGACATTACAATGTAAATAGAAAGGAATGCATTATGTCAAATACAGTATCAAGCATTTGCCTAAACATCCATGGAATTACTATTTGTGAGAATAGACATGGAAATGTTCTAGTGTGTACTTACCATTAGATTAAATTATTGAATGGATAGATCAGACAGTTATTGAATTTACACAAATTGTAGTTATAGCAGTAAAATAGTAAAATAGTCTAACCTAAAATAGTGCATACCCATCCACCGAATTTAAGCATGTATTTATTTGATATCTTTATTGGGTTTTTCCAGTAGGAAATAGTGAGTAGCAGCACAGAATCTGGAAGTTGTACCAGGTTAGTTGTCAATGGGCTCGACCCCTATTACTTGGGACATAACATAGCTGGCAAAACGTGGGAATACTACATTCACCTCTGCCTACCCCCTCTGGGGAATACAGGCGTGAGTCTATGTTATGTATGTATCTGTGCATAAATGCGACGAAAAGATGTCATAGTATATTGTATTGATTTGTTAGTGCAACACTTTAGTAGGTACCTACTGATTTAAAGGAAACAATTTCTTCCAGAAAATAAAATGTTTTGAGAAATAATAATACTGCACTATTTTTCTATAAAATTCTAAAAAATATTGAATTACAATTGTGATAAAATAAACTGTAGTACAGCTTGGCAAAAAGAGTCTGAGGCGAGGACAGCTGGAGCTAAAAATAAAAATCTTAAAAACGTAAGTTAGTGAGTGCAATTTGTAATTTGAGAAGTGCGCCAGTGGCGCCCCCAATTTTTCCAGACTCTTGCCAAACTGTAATTAGTTATAATATGTACAGTCACACTTTTCCAATTAATCCTGTAATCGTAAAATAAAAACTTAAGTCATAAACTAAGTTATTTATTAATTAACAGTCTTAACAATAAATTACATGAATGGTTTGCATATTGCTATTGAATGATCGACACTGCACATGACTTTCAATACGTGTGCTCCGACGCAAACTTTTAGTGGAAAATGTTGATCTTTATGAGATCGTAGGCCTAAACAACCTTGTCTATTCCTCCCCCACATGTACAGATCTCCATTATTTGTAATAGCTGCTAAATGTGCTATACCACAAGCTACGCTTTCTACTCCACAGCTTGGATTAAATTCGTTGCGACCAAATAGAGCGGGCGGTATTTGCTCTGGTTTTTTTGAGGTTTGCACATTAGGTCCGAGACCTAGCAAGCCGAAACCCCAGACGAATGCGTCTCCAGCCTCTGTAAGAAATGTATTTATTTTAAATGTATAATCTTATATCTTCAGCTTTTACACAAAATTATGGTCAAAAATGTGAAAATATAGAGGAATTTAAAATAATGTTGTATGTTGCTTCATAGAAATGCACCTACTAAAGCTTACGTAAGCAGTGATAGCCTGTTGGCTGGCAAGTCAGAGTTTTCAGGTTCGAATCCAAGGCTCTAGGCTTTCGTAAGCATGTATTTTTAAGTAATCACTGGTTCCGAAGCTCGTCTTAGTCTCACGCACTCAGTCTTACGCCTGATCACTCTCCTAGAGAGTACACCTGTATTTACACACACTTGTGCATATAATATGAGCCTTGTACAGAATACGCAAACTTACTAATCCAGGCTGAACTTACATACACATTTCAGGGATTAATAACAAGCACTGATAGCCTAGCGCGCACCTCTTAAACGACTTTTCGTAAGTGCGTATTATATAAATTAATTATCAGTTGTTAAAACGGTGAGAGAAAACATCGTGATGAAACCAGTAGAGATTTTTCAGTGTGTAAAGCCATGTTAGAGGCCTATGGGGTGTTTAAACTCTGACACCAGGTTATTCATCAACCTCACGATAAGAAAATGGTGACAAGAGGCGAGGTGGGGGGAGGTTGTAACTGAGCTAGCGAGGGGGAAAGAGATACAAATACGCATATTCCGCGAACAATCGAGAACCTAACTTTAGCCCGGCAGAGTAAGTTTGCGCCTACTGTAGTTTCGTAGCCTTGGACTAGATTAGCCGCTGTAACCGAAATCCGGTTTATATTTTTCTTATACTAACCATTAACAATCAAACAAAATGATCCACCAGCAGCTATGTCCGTAATCTTGCCCAAGCCCTTCGTAAACTTGTCAAGAGCATACGACATGTTGACTTGCTGCATAGGATTCGGCATCGGAATCTGACCGTACTCAGAGTTACCCCAGCCGAATAGTTCGCCTCTGTCTGTGGAAAACGTCAAAAACTCAGTTTGAATGTGTACTGAGTACTGAATAACAACTAACCATGATTGTGAACTACAATGCCTTGAGCTCAGATTGATCTAAAATTTGCTGTCACCGTTACTTGTACCTGTAGGCGTATTCCTACTTCTGATTCGTAGCTAAAGAAATAAGCTCAAAATCAAAATCAAAATATTTTTATTCATGTAGACCATTAGGCACTTATGAATAGTCGTAATTCTAATATTTTTAATAAAAGAGTGACTCTAGTTGCCAGTTCCTAGGGCAGCCTACCCTTCATGGAGAAGAATCTGGCAAGAAACTCCATGGTTGCTCTTTTAAATATAGTGGCTTACAATATTTTAGGTTACATTGTTCTGAGGTCTTATGTGAGAACAATGTCAGTCGGCTCAACACAAGTACACCTTAAATATATTTATGCTTTTGATAAAATTACCGCAGCAGCTATGAGCTGACCAGTCCCAACAGACGGCACCCGTTCACGAGTATGACGCATGCATCAGCCATCGCCTAACTCGACCATATTGTAGGGAATCAAACGACCCGACACACAACGCCACCGCTATCAGAACATTTCTGAGAGCATGACATACCCAAGCCGTACAGCAATCATCACGTTAATAAAAACTAAGTTGGAAGGACTACATGGTGCTCACATAATTACAAACATACATAGTAAGCAATACAAATACATGTCGGAGTATTCAAAAATATTAAGTATTCTATAATAAGTATTCAATATGATGTCAAAGCACAATAAAAATTGATTTTGAATATTAGTAAAGTTCAATCAGCGCTAGTGGGTCGCAGTGTGCAGGAGGGAGTAGTATGCCACACATCTTTATCTTCAATGTAATCCTTCAACTTATAGTAAGCTTTTGATATAAGGATACCTTTAATAACTGTTTTAAACCTAGCATCAGGCAGATCCTTAATTATAGAGGGTATTTTGTTGTAAAACTTAATACAGTTACCCATGAATGAGTTTTTGGTTTTAGAAAGTCTATAACCAGGTACCACAAGATTGTCCTTATGACGAGTGTTATAATTGTGAATATCACTCTTTTTTTGGAAGCAAGTTATATTTTTGCGAGTGTATAAGAGGTTTTGAAATATATACAAGGATGGTAATGTTAGTATATTTATCTTCTTAAAAAGTTCACGAAGTGAATCTCTTGGGCCTAAGTTGTAAATTGCTCGAATAGCTCTCTTTTGTAATATAAAGATGGTGTCAACATCCGCTGCCGATCCCCATAGTAAAATACCATACGACATAATACTATGAAAGTATGCAAAATATACTAGCCTAGCCGTTGCCTCATCTGTCACCTGTCGTATTTTCCGAACAGCAAACGCAGCCGAACTCAGTTTACCTGCAAGTACCTCTATATGAGGGCCCCATTGCAGTCCACAGTCTACAGTGACACCGAGAAATACGGTAGAGGGAACTAGGCTTAGCATTTTCCCATCTAGTTTTATATTTGTACCTATTTGGGTTACGTTAGGTGCCGAGAATCTGATACATTTAGTTTTTCCGGCATTAAGTAAAAGATTATTTGCAGAGAACCAATCTGATAATGCATTAAGTGTAATATTTGGTTCAACAATATTCCTATCTTTCCTATTAATTTTAAATATGAGTGATGTATCATCAGCAAACAGGACTATATTTGTCATGGTATCATTAATCATGTGAGGGAGATCATTTATATATACGAGAAATAGAAATGGACCTAAAATTGATCCCTGGGGCACTCCCATTTTAACAAATGAGCCAGTAGAGGTAACGTTGTCGATTGTTACCTTTTGTTCCCGATTCGACAGGTAAGAATTTACGAGATCAATAGATTTACCCTGAATACCGTAATATTTTAGTTTTAAAATAAGGGTGCGGTGATCCACGCAATCAAAGGCCTTTGAAAGATCGCAGAATACTCCTAAAGCATCCCGCTCTTCTTCCCAGGCTTCTAAGATATTTTTCATTAGAGTTGAACCGGCATCTTCAGTAGATCGACCTCTAGTAAATCCAAACTGTTTACTGTGTAAGATTTCATTTTTATTAAAGTGCGTTAGCATTTGGCTAAGTATTAATTTTTCAAATATTTTGCTTAAGGCAGGTAGCACAGATATTGGCCTATAATTTGAGGCGTCATTTTTACACCCCGCTTTAAAAATGGGTACGAGTTTACTGTGCTTCATAAGGTCGGGAAAGATACCGTCTATGATGCACTTGTTAAAAATCAATGCCAGTAGTGGCGCAATATTTACTATTATGGGCGTAATGGCTTTAATTGACAATCCCCACAAGTCCTCTGTACTTTTAACAGCTATAGTTTTAAATGCTTTTATAATGTCAGTACATGTAACAGAACTAAATTCGAAACTAGTTGTGCTATTAAACTTAAAGTTTTTCTTTAAAAGTAGTTCAGCAGCTACTGGACACGACTGAAGACATTTAGTAGTCTCAGTGGGTATGTTTGTAAAAAATTGCTCAAAATAGTCAGCAACCACCGATTTATTAGAAACTAGTTTATCGTTAATTTTTAATACAGGTATACTATCAGTGGCCCTACGATTACCAGTTTCGGTGTTTATTACTTTCCACGTTGCTTTTACCTTATTATCAGATTTTTTAATTTGTTGACTTATGTAAGTAGCTTTAGCTTGTTGACATACTTTTTTGAAAATTCTAGAATAGTTCCGTAAGTAGATATGAAAATCATTGTTAGTTGTATAGGATTTTTTATCGTATAGGTCGTACATAATATCTCTACTGCGCCTGATACCTGGGGTTGCCCATGCACTAAAAGCGACCTTATTTTTAATATTTATTATTTTGACTTTACATGCTTTCTGGAATTCTTTATTTATAGCATCAAATATAGAACTGTACATCATATTAGGATTATCATAGTGTGGTTCTAATGTATGTAACTGTACCTCAACATTTTTCTTAAATTTTTCTAAACATTTATTTGTTAGTGACCTACATTGTATCGCCTTGTGCTTATTGACTATTTTATGATTTAATTTAATAATCTGGCACTTATGATCGGAGCGAACCCCTGATATAAGGTTTTTACCTTTTATTTTAAAGTTGGTTAAGACGTTGTCTATACATGTAGCAGAATCTGGTGTCACCCTAGTTGGCTCAAAGAAATTAAAATTTAAATTGAACGATTTACATAAAGATATAAAGTCTAGTTTTGCGGTGGTATCTACTAAGAGATCAAT
This sequence comes from Protodeltote pygarga, assembly GCA_936450705.2. Taxonomy (NCBI): domain Eukaryota; kingdom Metazoa; phylum Arthropoda; class Insecta; order Lepidoptera; family Noctuidae; genus Protodeltote; species Protodeltote pygarga. The sequence goes on along the minus strand of OW388249.2, from coordinate 1,809,058 downwards.
ATTAAAATCACCACATACTATAATATTTTTGTTCATTTTTATCCTCCGGAGGGCATCCTCCATAACTTCAAAAAAATGTGAGGTTTTAGAATTAGGAGGCCTGTATACACACAAGATAATGTACTCCTCCGTCTCTGCACATGCGAGCTCGCAGATTCGTTCAACAGAGAGGTCGCAAATATCTCGTCGCTCTCTATGAACATATTTGTTATTTAACAAAATCATAGTGCCTCCGCCTTCTGCTGACACTCTCTGGAACGAACTAGCGACATGATAGTCATTAATATTAAACAACATTGTGTCTGGCGTAAGCCACGTTTCAGTAAAACATAAAATGTCGACATTAAATTTTTCAATAAATAATTCTACATCTAAAATTTTGCCAGAGAAGTGATTAATATTTTGATGTGACAGTAGTAAAAACTTAGTTTTCTTCTCTGTTGTCGAACAAGTCAGTTTAAATTACAACTAACTGCATCACTATTAGTATTACTACTAACTACAGTAGAGAAAGAAGTGAACTTCGTCATATTGCTTATGACTGTGTAAATAATATGGGCTAGTAATCTAGCTGTTTCGCGCTTATATCTAGTTGGCAGGTACTCATTACCTCTTGTCATTTTTAAATTACCAACAAAACTGTTGGTGTCAAAATATATAAATTTATCACTATGATGAGTAACCAAGAATTGGATATGATTATTTATCATATGGATATAGTTGTTTTGCCTATCTGATAAATGGTCATAGTAAGGGAAGGCACACAATACAATTTTATGGCAGTCAAGAGTCAACATTTGGGCTATGGTGTTTGTGATATCATTTTTTTTAACTTTTGAACTATCACCTACAAATACAATCAAATTAGTATTAGAACATACTTTTTCTTTTACAGCTGATGAGATAATTTGTTTATAGGATAACCCTGGTGTGCAATAGTTTATTACAGAATGACCCAGGCCGTTATTAAGTAATTCTCCAAAACCTTTTCCTATGTTATCCGAGTACATGATAGTTTTATGACATGTTAAGGTGGTACTAGACTCTGTACTTAATGGCTTGGATGTGAGATTAATTCTGGCAATATTATTACTAGAACTGGAGCTATTTACATTTTCAGACAGGCCCTGTAAAACCTCTGGGGTACTATAATTATTATTTATTTTTGTAATGCAAGTACATTGAGTGGTGTTGAGTGTTAATGAATCCACTCTGTCCGCATTATAGTTACACAAATCAATTAAACTATTTGCTGCAAGTATATGCTCATCAATTTGTTTTTGAGAAGTCACATATTTAGTATAAAGTGAGTTCAGCGACTCCTCTAATATATTAATCTCAGACTGTAAACGCTGAGTGTCTATTTCATAAATCTTTTTACTATCCTCCAGTTTGATTTGGTAATTATTCAATTTATTTAATAAATCAACACGTTCTTTCCTGAAGTTACTAGACTTGTTGAGTTTTTTCTGCTTATTTTTGAGCATGGTACATTTTTTTATCATTTTATTTAATTTTAATTGTTTTTTAATTTTATTACGGCTAACATTGTGGGAACATCTATGTGTAGAAAGGGAATCTAGTGTCGTGAGGTCAATATTTACTATGGGGCTATCTAACTTAAAATCATTATTGGTACACATCAATTCATTAAATAAGTGATCAGATTGAACGGCCTGGGCGCATTCCTTTTGTTTTTGTAACCTACATAATTCTAGATTTGCACATAATAATTCCTGTTCTAGATCACTAACTTTCCGCAGAGTCTGCTCATATATAGAACTACAGTGACCGAATGCATTGATCTCATCTTGAAGCTTGTCCTGTTGAGCGATGGCTTCCTGATATTGTTGATGTAGATCCACAAGCTGCTTTTTCAGGGAGGTATTTTGGTTAATGATGTTCTTTACCTCTTCTTCGCTGTCATCACGTTCTTGCATTAGCTTTTTGCAATGGTCATTGGCAGCTTTCAGTTCGGAGAGGGCCATGTTTAATTTAACCTCCTGTTCCTGGGATGCAGCCTTACGGGTCATCATTGGCATGGTATCGGTCAATAGGTAGTTACTGGAAGTGAAAAGCAACGAAATGTCAGTGCAGATACAGAATGAAAGAAAATAGAGGGTGGAAAATAAAAGGGATAGTTAGTATAGTGAAAGTTATAATTTTACGAGAGACTGCAATACAGAAAATGCAATGAGATATTTTTTCAAAATTGTCTTCCTTTTTTTTTTTTTTAATGTGGGTACATCCTCCTTATAAATGTTAATTAATATGATTGCAATATTTATTAATTTAATTTACAAGTGTTCAACAAGTTGATGGACTATGATTATTATTATTTGATATAAATTATGAACAAAATAGTGGATACAGTGATGTTCATAGATGTCGTAAATTTGTTAACACTAGCATGTCATGACAAGATGTTATTTCGATAATGAACTAGTAAAGTAGTCATCAAACCCAATAGATGCTAATTATTATCTATTATGTGTGCTATAATATGAAATAAAAGTAAACAATACTCCCCGTAATATGATGAGTTCAAATTCGAACAGCTGCCGTTGACAGGTCAAACTTTTGTTGCAGTAAATCTACTGTTATACTGCAAATAACTTTCTGAAAACAATAATCCTGGCGATTTTCCGTGTATAGAATTGTTTTATTGCACTTTTACACATCAAATGCACTTATTTAAATTTAATTTCAATTTTTAAAATACACGAAAAACTTTTGATGTTTAGTAGGCAGTGTTGCCAGTCGAAAAAAGCTCCTCTGCATTTAACTCTTTGGAAATAAGTCCAGTTTTTTTTTGGAAATAACAAAGGGTGTCCTTTATAACTCGATAAATGCTGGACCCACTTTAATGATTTTTGATTTGTTGGATTTGTCTCCGCCTCGAATAGCAGGATAAATATTAAAAACAATGGAATTATACACACACGTTGGGCGTGCACAGACATTTTCGACACTACACATTTTCACTATTTCGTCGGCTGCGTTGTATCTATCAGGGTGGGCAGAACCTTTTTGCCTATATGAACTGCACGAGTCTAGACTAGGGAAGGATAGAATAGACATAGAGATAGAATATATAAGGATAATTAAGCGTACATACAAAGTCGCGCCGGGCAGCTAGTTTATAATAAAACTCACCATTCAATGCCAGCACACAATCCCCAGTAGACGCAACCTTGACAATCTTCTCTGTAGTAATATCTCCTTTCACTGCGGTGGGTACTGCCTGATTGTCGAATGTCCCGATTCCGGTCTGTCCGTCCGCACCCCAACCGCATGCAAAGACCTTGCCACCCTCTGTTACGAATAGACTGAAACACGATTTATAATATTGGTGGGGACTAATAAGTAACTAAAGTCAGAATGATTTTTTTTAGCACTAGAGGACATTTTCAATACAGCAACTGTCGATGTAGTGACTGTTGATATTATAAACCAGACCAAGCATTTGGTACTTCACTACATAGTATAAAACAAAGTCGCTATCCGCCGTCGGTCTGTCCCTATGTATGCTTAGATCTTTAAAACTACGCAACGGATTTCGATGCGGTTTTTTTTAATAGATAGAGTGATTCTTAAGGAAGGTTTATATGTATATTGCATCCGTGCGAAGGCGGGGCGGGTCGCTAGTGTTTCATATTTGGTATAAAAAACTACTAATACCTACGTGTGATCCTGTCCACAGCAGACACTAACAATCTTCTCTTTACCCAACCTCTTGATATTGTGTGATACCATGCTGCCTCTGTACTCTTCGTTGGGATTGATCTTACGTCCACATTGGCCATAAGCATTGTTGCCTATCATATATACTCCTTCGTTGTCTGTTAAAATGGCTGTGTGTGCGCGACCCGCTGATAAACCGGTAATCTGTGGAAAGTAAAAGTTTCATATAGCCTGTCTCCAAGTAAAAATTCTACTTTATAGATGTGTACCTAAGATTGTGAAGATTTTTTTATTCAACGTGCATAAACCGTTGAACGAAATTGGATGAAACTTAACGAAGAAATAGACCATGTCCTGGATTAACAAATAGAATACTGTTTTCCTTCTCCAACCTCCACATAAAGCCAAAGCTATGGGCAAAAAAAACTAATAAATAGACAAATGTCTGAAGAACCCGTCGGTGACAAAGAAATTTTTATAAGAGGTAAGCTGGAGCCAAACCCATGGGACAGTAGGTACTATCTACTAATAAACAAAAGCACTTTTGAGTATAAGGTTAAAAATATACATTTTAGAGTAGATAACATTCATCCAAAAGACATACTTAAAGTGATGTTGCATTACCGTAGATTCTAAAGACTTATAAGGCAGGTAGATAGGGGCGGGGCTCAGTAAAAGCTCGAGCGGATGTCCAGAGCGCGGGGCGTGGTATCCGATCTGCGAGTCCGTGTTGATGCCGGTGCCAAACACTTTGTGTTGCTCTTCTGTCTTCACCGACGCAACTGTGAAGCCGTAGCCGGCTGCTACATGTGTAACCTAGAATTAAGAAAAATAAAACTATTTATGATAGTGGGACATTTTATGAGAGAATATTTGTATAAGTACAGTGAAGAATGACTGTAGTATTATTCAAACAATCAACTTATATTATAACCTTCACTGAATTATATTTATTAAACATAATTAACCCTTAATTGAAAGTCAATTTGCACACACAATATTAATATTGACTGCTTTGATAGTGATAGCAAGGGCGAATGCTAAGCATAAAGTTTTGGGTTCGATCCCCTGGTTGGGCAGTGTTAATTGGTTTTACCATTAGGATATTCTCAGTAGCAGCAGAGATTCAGCTCAGACAAAACTTGTAGTTGCGACCCTCAGAATTGAGGGGCTTGCCCTCTTGTACATGGAACTTTACCTACCTGCATACCCCTCTGGGGAATACAGGTGTGAGTCTATGGAATATAATATTAATAAGTAAATAAAAACAATTTCTTAACATATGTAATACGCACATCAAATCTCTCTGCAAAGCTGGACCTTCTTGGGTATGTACAGTATGAAAACGTATTCCTGTACTGCTTCCTGCGCTTGCTACCGCGCGGCAAGTGTAAACCGAGCGCGCCAGTCTCTGCCAGACCCCAGACATACATCCGTCGGTCTGTCGACTTGCTTATGGGGTATTGGAAAACTGGAAATTTAAAATGGTAGTACTTTACACACTACAAATTTACTTACTATTTTATCAAAATCTTGGAAATGCTTTTTGTGAAATTTTTACATGTTTTAGCACATGTTAGCTTATTAAATATAAATATTTAATAAGAAATTTGAAAAAAACAACTAATACGGATGAGATTCGAACCCACGATCTTCGGCGTACCGTGCCGACGCTCTAACCGCTGAAATTTCTTATTAAATATTTATATCTTGGAAATGAAAAACTATTAAATGTATGGAATGTCTATTAGTAGGTTCTGCACACCTAAAACGACACTGACGTCATGCCGTAAAAGCATTAAAAGAAAGATTTACTTGGAAGTGATTCCTCTTCATCAGGATCCGGTATTTTCTTCTTTGTTGTCGCGTATAAGCGATTTGCAAATACATTTGGACTTTTATTTCTCAACAGCACTTTTATAGCTTGCATTTTTTGTATATTTTTATATCATGTCATTTGAGAACGCTCTTTATAATACATATTATAACATTCTGGAAAACTATAATATTCTGCAAAATTTGAGGTTAGGTGCAGACTGCAGAAAGCAGAAAATAACATAACATCTGATTTTGACAATGACAGATGACTTTTCTTTGACATTAGTCGTTCCATTTCATGAAACGGATTCCATGTCTATGATTATTAATTACAATTAGTTAAATATTAAAATTAAAGACTGAATCTTCAGTCAACAATTAAAATCGTAAAATACATGCTATTTTATTAGAACCATAAAAAGGATTTTTGGCCCTGAGGCCCATCATCGACATTGGTCTGAAGAGTTAAATTTTCGATTTTTATATTCCTTGGGGAAAATTGTTGTTTTATGGACCTTATACCTCCTAAAATTTGGCAGGTCTTCAAAGCAACAACCCTTTCTATACATAGTTTATAGTAATCTGTGATATCTGTCTCCGAAGTGTTCAAACAAAAAATGAATTATTCATTCAGCCCACTAATCACGGAATAATTGGCGTACGAATACGAACATAAAAAAATAAAGTTACGCATCATAGCATCGAATTGAAAACCGCCCCTTTTTTTGGAAGTCGGTAAAAAAGGTCTTTTTACCAAAAAATAAAAACAACAAAATAGTGTTCATCTGCTCTGTAATCATTTATTTCAGTAATTTATTTCAAGTAAATTATGAGTTTAAAATGTAACTATAACACCAATTCTTACAGTTTTACATTTATATGTAGTAAATTGAATGACACAATATTTAAAACCTTATAACACCATATAATATGATAGATATAAACACCAAACACTGAGAATGTTGATAATTATTGTATAATTTACTTTATTTTGGACAATAAGTTAGCTCGCATCTGTGTATTTTGGAACAGGGCTTTGATAAGACTACGGAGTTCCTCGTTTGTGAAATGCATGGCTAATGGCCCGGCGCCGTCCTTCCAGTGGTTTTCTATATCCTTGAGCGAGCCACCTAGTATGAAGATTAGTTCTTGAAGTTTGATCCAGGAATTCACATAAAGGTCCATGTCTGATGTAGTCTGTAACAATGGGGAACAGTTGAACTATACATATAAAATTCAATATTTATTTTAAACCCAGTATCTTGAACAGAGGATGGTGATTTTTTTTTCTCTTTATTTTCCTCCTCTCCTTTCCTCTTCTATCCTCATTGGGCTTTCTTAACTTAAAGGATGGTGATTTAGGAATAGTTTCATTTGATGCGATCGGCTTAATTCAACTATGTCAGAATCTAGTTGTTGGCATTAAATTATCAACAGGGAGTTCATCCACTCTAGAACAGGGATCCCTAATTGGTTTAATTGGGGTCCATTTTAAACGACTGTCTGTCAGGGTCCGCTTGGTAGATAATGGCAGTCAACCAAGCTTTAAAATGTCAAATACTACTTTCCTACCAACTCTAACACAGATAGACTTCGATATTCTGACATAAATCAAAAAGAATATGAATTTATTGTCAATGAAATGATGAAACTGAGGAATGTTCCATGGGGAAAGTTGTTAAGTTTCATGGACCTGATTACCTCCAAAAACTTGGCTGGTCATTAAAAATTCAGTTTGTATAAAGTTAGGACGAGGGCAAGAAGATGTCAATTAATGACGGCGTACACGAGAAAGTAAAATTTGACGCAGGCGCACGATAGCTGAATTTTAATATACCTGGAACAGATGTGGACTTTTCTGCACAACTAAGGTATACATGTCGGTGAGCTGCGTTGCCATCTCCATAGAAATATCCTCCACGGTGCACACACGGTGGATTAGCTCCTCCAAGAACATGTTTACTAGAGTCGCCATTAGTCTAAAAAAAAAGTTCCCATTATTTGATCAAAATATAATTATAATTTTTAAGTTTTAATATTTTTACAAGTATCTCCTATCTCGCTCGCAAATTTAAGATATAAAATCACTTAATATTATTTTTGTTTAGGCAATTTTTATGTGACAACTTGTTCTGGTCATACTTGTAATGTTATTTTCCTTAACTTGGTTTCTTAAAAAAAATTATAACTACATTCAGTATTTTGTATCTTCAATGTGCCAGTAAGATAATGGTTTAGCCAAATAGGCGCCTTCAGGGTAAATCGGGTTACTTTTAGGTTTAGGTAACATTACAATACAAAAGCTTCTTCTAAGTAGCACCAAAACATTTCGATACCATCTCCAATTCCAATGGACTAAATGGTAGCGATTTTATGAACACCAAACTTTTGGACAATTGATACCCCCCGATTTAAGCTGGTTAATTACCCCTCCCTAAGCCAAAAGTTGGGTTTAGGGGCGCCCCACCCCCTAAGCCTAAAACTAGGTACAGTCATATTTGATTTATGATGTTCTACTATCCTTATTACATTTAGAAATAAGCTAGGTCTGCTAGGTTTTCCGTTCCTGATAGAACTATTTGATGTGAGTGAGAATCATTATACAGTTCTTAACCAGTGTCTTAAGTAATAAAACAAGTTTTCAACAGAACTAACGCGGTTTAATTATATCAATTTTTATTTTTTTTTAACATTTCAAATGCTTTGCAAATTTTGTTATTGCAGGGAGTCAAATTAAAATCAAAATATTTTTATTCATGTAGGGAGACTATTATAGGCACTAATGAATAGTATAATACTTAATTATAATAATTATTGTTTATTGTAAGAGTGACTCTAGTTGCCGTAGTCAGCTGTCAAACGGGCTGCTGAAGTTTGTTTAGCATCTGTTAAAACTTGTTATGTATAGTATTCGCGAAAACCTAAGATATTAAATGTCATAAGTATTTACCTGGTAAAGACATTATTTGGGAAGACGCCTATCCAGACGTTCTTCAGTAAATGCAGTTGTCGGAGGCACTGCCTCACCGCAGCCTCCGCGTTGTCGCTCAATACGTCTTTCACGACAATGCAATTTAGATCTGTAATAAAGTAATTTATTATAGCTACAGGCTTTATAAACCATTTGTCAAATCCATTAATGGATTAGATTCCGCTTTTAATTCTACTCTAATCCATTAATGGAATAGATTCAGCTTTTAATTCCACTTTAATTTATTAATGGATTAGATACCGCTTTTAATTCCACTTTAATCCATTAATGGATTAGATTCCGCTTTTTATTCCGCTCTAATCTATTAATGGATTAGATACCGCTTTTAATTCCACTAGAATAGATTCAGCTTTTAATTCCATTCTAATTCATCAATCGATTAGATTCTGTTTTTAATTCCTCTCTTATCCATTAATGGATTAGAATAAGCTTTTAATTCCACTCTAATCCATGGACAATATTTTGAATTTTAATTGAAATGTGCGCCTGTTTTCGATGGGGGTAGGCAGAAACTGTCGAACGCCTAGGATCTTTACATACTTTTTTGTTTCTTCTATTCATGGATCTCATCTTTTCGCCGGTTGCGAGTGAAGTAAGTCAAACGCAAAATGTTTTTATTCATATAGAGACTGCTACTTATGAATAGCATTAATTCTATTCATTCATTCATCCATGTCCAGAGCCGGCGTCGGATAACAATTATTATTAGTTGTCTTGTTTTTTGCTGCTGGAATGACATTGATTTTAGTTACCAGTTCCGAAAACATCCTATCTACATAGAGGAATCTGGCAACAAAATCCATGGTTGCTCTTTCTATATAGCAGTAAACTAAATGCCAGATTCTAAAAATAAAGCACACCTGCTCTATTTACTCAGTTTGTAAATCCCTTTAAGGCGCGGATACTCGCTAATCTGCTATCTCGCTCACACATTGAAGATACAAAATCAATTAAAATAGTTATGAAAAATTGTACTAAACCAACTGAGTGAAAACAACATACAAAGTTTCAGAAAAAAAATTAGCTTGATCGAAACCTTTTTTCCTGCATAAAAATTCATTTAAAGAATTTTTTTTATTTAAAAACAAGTTTCGATCAAGCTGAAATCTTTGCTAAAACTTTGTAGGTACCTAATGTTTTTAATTTTTTTTTTACGTAAAACGGTGTTGTCATCAAAACTAAAGCTAGGTATGTCCCATATATCAGATCAATCTGTCAACAGGAAGGGGGTGAAATATCGATTACTAAATTGGACCTAATAATAAACAGGTCAAGCTAAATAAAACCTTTTTAAAATATACTGTAATTGACGTCGTTAAAAGAGTTTTGAGTTTAAATAACATTATGTACATTGTACAATGCACCTATATAGCTATAATTGCCATAATAAGACGCAATAAACGGATGTGGTAAGCAGCGACGTGAAACAATGTTTAAATGAAATCAGCACTTATCTGAAGGCCAAATATATTGTATTGTATAATGAAACAAATGTTTTTATTACCTGAAGAGCGAATATTATCCAAAATCTGTTTTCTTTGCTGCTGCATATGAATGGTCAGATGTTTGTATCCGAGGTCTCGAAGCTTCTGCACAAGGTCTACAAAGCTGATAGGATAATCCAACTCGCGGCCTTCCATCAGGGTCAGCCACTTGTCGCCGAAGGTTTGCAGGTTGTGCGCCAGGTATAAACAGTTGTTGTGGAAGAGAGCTGGAAAGAGAATTGGAAGCATGTAGATTAATAAAACTACTAGGAATAATGTGCAGCTAAGGAGTTATTTGTACTTTTTTTACTCTATTACACAAATCTGTATGATGCAATGATTTGCAAGGGTTAAGATGGTTGAATAAAATATAAAATGAAATTATGGAAGGGCGGAATTACGGTGTGAACAAACAAGAATACTATTTAATAATATAAACACAGCATAAATAAACTAAAAGCTAACTTAAACCTTTGACTCCCGCAGGGACGCCGGCATCGAGTAACAATTGATTTCTTTTTGTCTTTGTCTCATTTCTGGATATTCGAAGGTTTAAACAGCTTTTTCGAGATATGCAGTATGGGACTGACTGTTTTTGGTCACAAGTTTGAATGACCAGATGGACCAGATGTTCCTGATCATTAATACTCAATACTTATCAAGCCAAGGGAAAGCAGACTGCAACAGGTTGAATTGAAGTATGAATTTTAAACTTACCAACATATTGCGGAATGGTTTGCAAATAGTTTTCATGATGATATGGGACTACAGCATCATACAGCTCAAACACGAGCCTAGTAGTGTTGTAGAGTTTCTTGCACACCACATCTGAGCACTGCACTGCCTGCTCCATCATCACATACACCAGATCCAAGAGCTCCTGCGCCGTTTTCGATATCATGCACCTCGGAAAGTAAAACAAACTCTCCGGTATGGTCTTATCAAGAATACACAATGCCTCTGCACCTTCTTCATCGGACGTTATTGAAATATTCTTCTCAGGAATATATTCAATACCAATGGACATTGTAGAACTTAAATCTTTCAGCATTATAGAACGTGCTGTCTCCAAGAAATACTGACTAGACTTATTAGAGAATAAGACATCAATATTGTTCACATATTCTAATATACAATATTTTTCAGTAAAGAACCTTAGTGACACCAAAAAGTTTTGAAAATCTTCAATTTCCGAAGTGATTCTCCCATAACTTTGCATATCATTTATACTGTTTGGTATAGTATGAATCAGGCAATCCTTAACAAGTATATCACTGAACTCTTGACCAATCTCATTGCCCATCAACCACATTATTGTAGTGTTTCTCTTAAAATCAACATTTAACCTATTACTTAAGAAACGAAAGAATAATCTTAAGTTTGCTAATACGGCATCATATTGTGGCTTAAAATTGGGCTTGTGCATAATAGTAATAGTTACCAGTTCCCCAGTTTCATAGTACACAGTACAATCATTATGTATAATAGGTATCAAAACTTCTTTCAGAACAAACTGACCAAATTCCGATACCTTTTCAGTCAGTTTCTTACTCCTGTCTAGAGCATTTAATATATCAACTACGATCAGGGAATCATCAAGTCTTAAAGTGATGGTGACTACGACTTTCCGTGTCCCAGACTTAACATTACAGATGACCATGTGGTCCCATTCGGAAAACAAATCATGGAGTAAGCTGTCCCATATTAACTGTGCTGTGCTTTTTGTGGTATTGTACACATCTAAATTCTTGAAACCGTCTGCTGGAACGTCAATGTACTGTAAGAGATCATAAACTGCCTCCACAGCCCGTGAGAAACTTTGAGCTTCTCTCCCATCATCAAATTCTTTAACATAGTTTCCACATTGTAAAACATCAAAAACGATGTTTAAAGCATAATTCATAGCTCGTAGTTCTTTGGTTATTTGGTCACGGTTAGCTAAAGACTTGAGTATTTCTGCCATAGTTTCTTGTTCTATCTCCTGCCTGCACAATTCCATATCGTTTGCTAAATTTTGAGTTTCCTTACATAATGCTGTACTCTCCTCTAGTAAAGCTGTCATATCAAATTCAGTGTTAGCCAAAACTAACTTAATGTCCTTTTTTAGTAATTCTATTACTTTGGATAACAGAGGAATCTTCTCAGAAGGTTTCCAGTTTGGTTCATTAACATCAAACACAGTTTTAATTACATCCTCTACAACATATTCGTCCATTTTAATGTTTTCTTTTGGACCTATCTTTCTTTATTGAAGGTTCTGGGTGTTTATCTCGGTTGGGTGATTTGTGCGAATGACGATGCTGCCGCGAGTGGTACTTATTAGAATTTACTGCATTCCTTAGTGTATTCACCAGGAAGCGCTTATTAGTTTTTTGTTGTGGAGCTTTGATCCAACCTGAGGGCCCAACAATTTCAGCTCTTGCAGCACCTTGAACAGCTTCCCGCATCAGCTCCTCAACTGCCAATCTGAGAACACAAAAATGTTGTGAATTCATAACAGAAATTAAAATTTAAACAAGATTAATAATAAAAAAATATTTTACTTCATTGCAGAATCGAAAAGTTAACAAATTAGAGTGGAAATTGCATAAGTCACTAATATTAATACAATTTTCATTTTTAAATGTTTAAAATGAATGTTTTTAATGAATAATTATAATTATATCACTCCATACAAACGTAATGATTAAAAATATGCAATCATTGATGTTTGTTGATGTCCTATAGGGTAATATCATAATCTTATATGATTTAAAGCATATTTTACAAAAAAATAATATAGGCTAAACATATTTACGAGTCTTAAAGTAAGGTAAATATGGGTTTTGTAAGATAACTTTAAAAATAACAAACAATACTCACTTTTCTAGGGCTTCGTCATCTAATGGTTCTTTTTCGGGTTCATTGGTAACATCTTCTTTCTCTGTCATAGTTTATATTACTCTATTTGATATATTACCACTATACTACTGTATAAATATTAATTATTAAATCAATTGTTTGGAATCTCCGGAGAAATCCATTTTCAGTAAAATCCTCAGCCTACGAGAAAACAAACGCGTATTTTTTGACATTTGGTATAAAGTGCGTTCGTGCTAAATGAACTTTTTTTTTCACATAGAATTTTATAAATCATCGTTACCGACTTAGGGCTGTTACATACAACGCGCAGCAGCTTGCGTAAGTACTAATAATAGAAATTGTGCCGCCAGCATTCAAACGCAAGTTGAACCCAATCTCGCTTACACAGTTGCACTTGCCTTGTGCATATTGTGCAATGCCAGTTGCCACTCTCCACTGCCAGTTCATAGTAGAGGACTGACTAGAGAGCCATGCATAAGCGAAAGGTTTTACGTAAATTATACAAGTGCGTACCTAATTCAAGAATTTAATGGAGACAACGGAGTAGTAACTCAGAATTGATTTTCTATCAATACCTACATAATTTCCGGTATCGATATGTAAACTTGAAAAAGGAAAAGACAAAAGAAAATCGCTTTACTCATGCATGCGAGAACTGGCTTTAGAGGATGACAAGAATATCAATGAAATTAAATGGATGGTTTATCGGTGAGTGCAAAAAAGCAACAACAGTGTCGAACATACCACGTTGCATTCAAACGATGTGCCTTGCGAATGTCGACGGGTGGAGTTTACTGTAGACGTATAGAGTAGTCGTAGCGGGACCGTGAGTAAACAAGTCCTACCAATGACAAAGTAAATAACTCTATGAGTTCTACTAAGCAACTTTCACTCGCACTTTTACCGAGCAAAATATATTCACACGATATTATATGCACATTCACAGTAGACTTGCGCAAGCTAATGTGCATCGTCTACCTCGCCTTTACACGTCGTTCATTATTATCATTTATATGTGTGTTATGGATTATTATCTAAAATAAGTTATAATTGTAACATTATTGATCTTTATAAATGTTGTTGTACGATTTTGTTAGAAATAAAAGTAAAATTACTTTTTTTACCATAAGTTGGAAACAAAGAAAATGAACACAGCAATAATTTTATTTTTATTTATGGCAATTATTTTGACTGCGTGGAGTGAAACGTCAGCCACGTCCGAACGACTGTCACCGATCGTCTGCAACATTTTCCCATACCTAGTTCGCCTTTTAGTTGTTTATAAGCGTAAAATAAGGTAAGTTTAAGGATAATATACTTCAGAAATCATACATATTTATCTTTTAATTCATTCTTGACCGTACTTACATCAAATCGAACTTTTTTAATTCAAAATTGTCGTATTATAACACCCCAGTCAGCAACCTATTTTACGGCCTAAATTAAAGTTTTTATTTTCAATTTCCAGACACAATGAGTGCTAAGCTGTTATCACTGATCCTTATCATCGCTACAGCGGTTACAGCTGAAGATGAGCCAGCGATCGCGAGGCTACTTGTTTCTAAACAAGTCCTGAATAAATACTTGGTAGAAAATATGGATATTCTAGTTAAATACACTCTGTTCAACGTCGGTACTGCGCCCGCTGTGGATGTGAAGCTGGTAGACAATGGTTTCCACCCTGAAGTATTCCAAGTGGTTGGTGGACAGCTAACTGCGCAGATTGATAGGATACCTCCGCAGACCAATGTGTCTCACGTCGTGACAGTGAGGTCTAGCAGATACGGGTACTTCAACTTCTCATCTGCTGAAGTGTCATACAAGCCTAGTGAAGACGCAGCTGAGGTGAGGTTTTTAAATTACTTTCACTTTACAAAATGGTTTACTGTATCAAATAGTTTCAGCATATGGTTAAAGAGTTTGGATTAACTTAATAATTAAATTCTGCATAATTATTAATGTTACCATGACTACCTAGTATACAAAGACATGCTAAACACAAATATCTGAATTATTATTCTGTTATATATTTATTGTTGAACTGAGTTACAAAAGACACTGAACTCTGCTATACTATAAATTGCTAAGCACTACTAGTGGAAATTACATTAATGTAAACAAATTAAAAAGTGGCTAAATGTAACATATTAATAATAGTAATATGACATATTTAGCATTTCTTTGTAATTTTGAAAATTAAGTCACAGCTTGATTGGTACTCTACTCTGTTAAGTATTTTATGGCCAGTTTTGGTGCACAGGTGTTTTATAATCTAGAAAGTCTGGACTTTCATTGCTGACTATACCAATTTTTTTAAAATCTCTGACTAGTTTACTATTATGGTAGATTTAAAAATCTTTTTATATTGTCATAATAACAGTAAAAAGGCAAAATTGACTAATCCACAATTTGATTGAGTTTGTGTATCACTAATAGCAGAATTGTTTTCTGTGTCAATTGAATTTAAAACTTAAAATCCACTAAATTGTTGGTTTAATTTAGAAAGTTTTGATTAAAACATATATAAATAAAAATACCCAAGCTTTTCATATTCAGTAACTTAGCTAATAGTCTAATAAATGAGCCTATCCCAAATTGCAGCATGATGAGCATAATGAAGGCCTGATTACAAATATTATTGCCATAATATGTAATAAATAAACTAACAACAACTATTTACATTTCAGGCCCAATTCTCATACAGCAGCTCCCCAGGAGAGGGCGCTATCGTCGCATTCAAGGACTACGACCGCAAGTTCTCTTCTCACATTCTCGACTGGGCAGCCTTCGCCGTAATGACCCTCCCATCCTTAGCTATCCCATTCGGCCTCTGGTATTCGTCTAAAAGCAAATACGAGAAACTAGCCAAGCCCAAGAAGGCTCATTAGTTACTAGTTAGTTAATTAGGTTACTGCTAATGTTGCGTGTTTAATGAGCCTGTTTAATTGGCATTAGTTAAATCATTTCGATTTACGAAATATATTGACACTATTACATGCTATTACTTTCCAATACAGAGACACAATAGAGCTTTGATGATAAATATCTAGCTTTTGTAGAATGTTTTCGTGTTCAAGTATTTTGACTGTATGGATTCTGCCTGATTATGTTTTTCACTGCATTTAAAATCTTCAATTTTTACTATGGCAACTCAGTCGATTGTCAATGACTACTTGTGCCTGTGTCCAGTGTTGCCGTGTGCAAGGTATTAGGTTTTAAATCATAGAGTGTGTCTTTCGAAAATGGTTATGAGATGTAAGAGAAAACTAAATGAGTTTATTAAATGAGTGTTTGAATTTTTTATAGAATTATTTTTGTGTTCCCGTTTAAAATGATATTATTCATACAGCGTTAGCAGTAACTTATCTCATTTAATTAGTGTGCAGTCACAGATTTTAAATTGGGACCCATTTATGGTCGAAAATTGCGTATTGACTAAAATGTCGTGTTGACTAACCAAGAGATTCCACTTCACTTTACTTCTTTTGAATGGCCGTGTTTTTTTCAGTAGAATAGATTGATTGATATCACACGTCACTGATGTGGTCTTTGAAATTTCGACTTAGGTTAGGAAATGGGTCTAATATTAAAATCCGCAACTGCACATCAACATCTTTGTTAATACTTTATTAATTTATATGAACAATAAAAAACTTTTTTATAAGAAAAATATTCGTTTAATATACAGCGTACTCTAACCTGTGTTCACAGAAGAAATAATTTGAATTTATTTTGATACTGCTCGCGGCTTCGGATTTATTTAGAATTTGAAATTATTGCAAATTCACATGGCGCCATCTATGATCATAAGATTGTTATTGTTGTTTTCTTCGACAACAATACTTTAAAAATATTGGCGCGCATTAGGGGAGGCCTATGTACAGCACAGCAGTGGACTAAAACAGGCTGATGACGATGATGATGAATAGACTCTGTGCGACCTGCCAATAACATTGTTGTGATGTCAAAGTTGTGCTTATATACGAGTATATGTATATTATATAAAGTAAAGTGTATATTATATATACAAATCTATATGGGTATACCCACATAGATTATTTCAATCAAGGCACTGGATTCTAAAATCCGTGAGTTGTGAACTTGTGACCTTTGACATGGTAGTTCAACGGTCAAGAGCCTATGGCAATCGCTATTTCTTTTTTTATACACATCGTTCATCGCTATGTTAATATGTTTGTTTCGCGGGGATTGAACCTGCGATTTCAATGTCGCTTCAAGCTATTGCGCCAGACAGGTTGTCAAATTATAAATTATTTTCTTACCTTATACCTATGCTCATACGCAATGTGTTACGAAGACCATATAAAGAAAAAGTAGGTATAACATTATACTCGCTCTAGATATTTTATGAACGAACAGCTATTCCATCCATTAATACCTACTTACGCTAAAACAAAAAAGGATTACGTAGGTACCTACCTAAACTTATATAATTTTTATGAGTGTCTCTCTGTTCCAGTCTGTTCTATACGAGGCATGGCCATAAAACAATGTCACGTATAGATAATAATTTATACTAGCTTTTTCACGCAGCTTCGCTTAGCCGTGCGCTGTGGTTATATTTTTTTTCGAAAAAAGTGCGGTGCAATCTCTGGCCCATAAACTCTATGCAACTCGCGCGTCGATTCTATAACTTTTATAACTTACGCATTTATACCTAATATAGGATTATTTGGTCACATTGACTTTATGTTTTGAATCTATTCAACACATGTCACATAGGTATATACCATACCTATAGTAGTTAGGTAGGTATATTGTCTAAGATTCAACATGATGGTCACTTAGTCGCAATTAGAAGCGAAACGCAATGAATGATTGCCATAATTCCTACACAACACGCTTCCTTATATGAGACATGGTTTAAACTCTACTAGGAAGTGGCGATTATGACGTGCATGCAAACAATAAATGCGTTTATAGTGACGTGTTCTTTACTTTAAAAATAATAAATCGTGCCTGATAGATTTAATTAGTCTGTTTTTACCATTTCTCTGAAGTTAAGCTGCAGGCTGCAGAGCCGTCTAGACCACATTTCACAAGTGCCCATAAGGTATTGAACTTACCTACACTAACTAATCTACTACAGAAATCTCTCAACCACGTGTTGAGTTGGCAAGCTTTCTAGAAGACATTAGCAACTGGCGACGCATTTAAAATTCCCGCCATCGAGCATGCCCTGTTAGGCGCAGTCGAGGACATAGACTCAACAGCTGCAACGAAGCAACCACCTCTTGTAGAGCCACAAACCAGAACCAAAGAATGTAATACTATCCAGAACTGACTCTGACTGGAATGGCTACTGCAAAGAGAATAAACTTATCTGAAGAAGTTTAAGACGTTCTGCCACAGAAATCTAAATATTATTATTTAGATTTCTGTGGGTTCTGCGGAAGCCCTAGCAGCAAGGGCTATTCACAATGCTACGCTGCGATTGAAAATAAATACAAAAGTAGTATAAAACAATATATATTAACTAAAAGCTTAATATACTTACATATAAAATTATACAATGCAGTGTGCACAAAGAGAAGTATAGTATTATTTATATTTAAAACACTGGTGTTACTATTTCACAAAAATACATTTTATTTTTATTATTAAACTATTATCTATTACGTCTCTACTCTCTCAGTTTTAGGCTGCCTGTCCACCGGAGCGGAGCTAGGCTGCGGAGTGGAGAAACTGAGAAATGTTAACTAATAAAATTGCACAACCTCCGCTCTAGAGATTTTGTGCAATCCTATTGGTTAATATTTCTCAGTTTCTCGACTCCGCAGCCTAGCTCCGCTCCGGTGGACAGGCAGCCTTAGGCTGGCTTTCCTTTAGAGCCTTATGAGGAAGCTAATGGGTCACTGAGACGATCAAGTGCACTTGACAAGTCTACGTGAGTAAGGGGTTAGCGAAAGTTAAATCCACCAATATCTAAGAGAACTCCGCCGCGCGCCGTTCGAGACTTCAAGGTTCGGAAAATGCACCAATCAACCAGTTAGTGAATTTTTTCTTCGCTGACCGCAGACGCAGTGAAAAGCAAGCTTTATTCCGCGAGAATATCAATGTAAGTATGTTGTATGTTATTTAATATTCTCGTAGGTAAGTTACCTACATTATTAGATTTAAAAATGATGATGACAAATTTTATCTAAATGAAATTCAATATTCCAGTCCATATCCGTGATAGATATCATGATATTTAAATTATGTATTTCAACTATACATACCTATATGTATAGATAAGTCTAAATACATTATATTAACGGTTATGGTATTTTTTAAATGCGAAATATTTAAGAAGGTAAATCTATATATATATAAAGTAACTTGAAAAGAAAGAACTTATAGGAAAAAAAAACCAGGAATATTAAATCTTATCATAGTTATTTTCATTATTAACATAAAATTTTACTTTAAAAATTACGGGCATACCTATTCAAAGATTTTTCCATTTAAAAATTAATCTTAGGTGCATTATCGAGCATAAAGTATTTATTTCTCACAAATCACAATAGAGTAAGAGGCAGTCTGCGACAAATTTCATAACATAAATACCTAATATCCTTGAATGAGAAATGAGAATCAATAACTTCTCATGCCTTTGGAAAAACAAAATACCGTAGTTACTCCGGTAACTTTTACAATAAATTAAAAATGTGTTTTCAATAGGTATTTATCCCATCGTGGGTTTAAGATTAATATTATTTTTAAAAGTATTTTATAGTCCACGAAGGAGAAAAAGAAAACCTATTGAAAGTTCCAAATGCTAAGTCACAATACCTATCTAATGTGTCCAAGAATCTCGGTATTGGCTGGCTTGGCAGTGACCGAATGACCGAAGGAGATTATAAATAATAAATCAAAATATTTTCACTAAACGCTGACACATTGAAAAACAAACAAACAAAAGAACAAGGTATAGGTAGGTATACAAATAATAAGTCATAGAAAAACCTATACAAAATTAGATAAGAATGCTAATAATAATAAACCTTTACAAAATCAACATTTTAAATATTAATTATTATAATGTAGTACTACTTACAACGTAATTGCATAATGATTCACAAACTCGGTCGTTGTTTATCTTATTGGTAGGTATTTAATAAATAATTCGAATTACTCGTTTATATATACATAAACATGACTGCCATGTATATTTATAATACACGTCTAGGCCGTATGAGGCAGATTCTACAGGATGTAATTTATGCCACACCACACCGTGCGTTATCTGTGCAGTTTAAAATCATTTTATTGAATTAATAATCTTAAAATTTAACACGATTGAAGTTTATACGCAATTTATTCGCGGTATGTTTAATTATTTAGACAAGGCGACAAGTTGGACGAGAGATGTATCGAAGGAAGGATCAACTTATAATACACCCTGTTGCTTGAAAGACGTGCCAAATTTTAGAAAGAAATAAGGTCCATGAATCAAAACAACTTTCCCCAAGAAACAGGTCGAAATCTGAAAATCTAAAATTGACTTTTCATACAAGTGACAGGTCAATTGGTCATATGACTCACTCTTGTTTATGAAATTAAATTTTCTTTTACAGATTTCGACATACCTATGTGTATGTCTAAAAAACTGTTACTGTAATTAACCGACTTCCAAAAAGGAGGAGGTTCTCAATTCGACTGTATGTTTTTGTTCCATACATTTTGTCGAGTAGTGTTGATATAAATTTCTACGAAACAGTAGTGATTTGGTCGCGACAATTAGTGTCCGAAATCCCTTCTTCAATATGGTCCTTCGTTCAACCTTTTTTTTTTGCTACCCTGTATAATTTAAACAGATCGTGATTAATAATACTAATAATACATTAATAACTACTATTGGCGCAATTATTCATTTTGGTTCATTAATTAACGTTAAGGACCGACTCTCGTTTACGGATGTATGCTCTCTATCTCGTGATTTTGTCTGATGGCCGCTAAGCAATTACCAAAGATGTTATAGTTCCTGTCAGACTGGAGGTCCTCAGCAGCAGAGCTTTTGAGAATCCTGTCCAAGTTATAATATTGTGTTACCAGAGCGGTAAATAGAGCTTGTGTATATTCTATCTTCAAATTCGGGTTCCAATAGAACCCCGAAGAATTAAAGACAAAGCTGTTGATATAATCTTAAATGTTATTTAGGTATTTACAACAAGAGGAAATCGTGTGTCACAAATTAGAACACTCTTCTAAGATTTTATTTTAAAAAAATTATGACGCATAAAGACTATGGCCCGTAGCGTAATATTGATGATAAATCAATGTTATTAACACATTTACAAGTAAATTAAAATCATCATCAGAAATGTTAAAACATGACCTAAGCGAAGCTGTACCTACCCATTATCATTATCATTGCCGTTGCTTCTAAGAATAATACCTCTCCATGTACTGAGGTTGCCTCTTTACTGTGTAAATTAGCGGAACAAACTCCCGTAAATAAAACAATAAAGCAGTTTAGTACCTACTTCTTGAAAAATAATATAGTATTTCAAAGCTTAAAGGTTTCTAATGCTTCGTTTTTAGGGATATAAAACAGTTTACTGATTGTTTCTTTGATAAATAGAAGAACGTAGGTATGTAATAAAAACAAATAAGTATTCTGTTATGTTCGTGTCGTATTCATTCATAATCATGTTGATATGATATTGATTTGAAGAGCCAATGAACCGACGAGATAGGAATCTTGAAGTTCGAAGTCTTTGTTCGCACTGGGATTTAAAGACTACCTTCACCTTGATACTTATTATGTACAGTCGCGAGAACACTTATACGTGCATACATTTAGCGGCATTTATGTGAATATCTTCTAAACTTCTTACAGGTTGAGTTTATAAAAAAATATACATCCCCGAGTATTGGTAAATATGTACTGTTACCATAAATGCAATATTTCTGCATTTTTAGTACGCATACCTCTAGAATTGGCTTTTGAAAAACTCTACATGTTCATATTTTCGCTCCTGACTGTACTCATTATAAAAAAAAAACACAATTACTTAACACTTATTTAAGTTAAGTATGTTATAGTTAGGTATGTAATCGTTCAGTGCAGTTGAAAATTTAATAATTATCCAAATGATAAAAATGACAATCAAGACGATGATTTTAGCTTTTATAAGACTGAAGAAGATGTGAAGGTAGCCTACCTACATAATAACATAAATAAATATTATGTAGCCGTAGAAACTAGAAATGTTGAACACTGAAAAAATCGGTCACTTTAAGTAAAAAACTATACCGACTGGCTAAGTTAAAATTAGTTTGGCTTGGTTGAAATCTCTACTTATCCGATAACATCACTTGGTTATCTTATTGTAGCTGATCCAAATTCTACTAGATACTTCAGACATCACTAGGTACATCACCAAGGGTGTACCTATGATGATTTTTTATTAGGGGCCGACCATAGACGATTAATCTGACAAAGAAACGAAACATTTTAGCGTCGGTCAGGGTCATTTGCTCCTTGGCCAGGCCCACCTGCTCAACCCCTTGATACGCCTAATCTTCGTTTAACCCTCCCCCGTTTTAATATGATACGACAAAATAACAATGGCTAATGGGTATAGTTTTAAATTTGGTCGTTTTGGCAGCTCTTATCTCTAGTTTCATTTATATACATTAGATTGTTTAACTCCACTTGTCGTGCAAACGTGATCAATAAATTGGTCACCAAAGCGATTAGATTGTAAATGGAAAAAAGCCTTGCTATGTATAGAAGTTGGCTAAATCGATCATTGCCTCGCCTAAAAAAAAGGCGAATCTAAAAAGTAAAGGCGACGTTTTTTACTTTTTCTTAAATCATTCAGAGGTTAGTGCCTGATTAAACAAAAGACTAAAACCCCTTAAGGTCACGATAGATTTCATAATTATATGTAAGTAGTATACATTTATAATTCTGCCTGGGTTTCTACTTTTTACCTACGTAAGTTAGCTCAGCTGCTGCCTGCTACCCATATTTGAACGGGCCGCGGCCCGTTGAAAAGAAACGTGAGTCGTGTTGATAAAAATTAATACGAATTCTGCTAATGAGATAAGGTGTTGATAGCTTAGATTAAATCCAGTGACATTTTGGTATTTTACGGAATTTTAACAATTTTCATAGAAGTTCTTTCCCAGATTTTATTGTTGTAGATAAAAGAATTTAAATACTAGTCTACATATAAATGAAGTAGACAGTTCTAGTAGTGATCTACTAATCTGGCTATATCTATCTATCTAGTTTTTTTATATTTAGGTACCTATGTGGTCTCTTTCAATTAGCTCAGACCTCAGACTGATTAACCGAACTTCTAGTGAGACCTGAAAGGCCTCTAGCTAAGGCAGTAATTGTTGCACATTGCCTTGAGTGTTTTAAAGTTCAAGAAGAAAACAAAATGTCTAGCCCGAGTCATGAGATGACTCATGCCTCATACTCGTGTGAGTCGATGGCGAAACCTTTGCCGGCAACGTAAACACGGACGCGATGGTTTGACATTACGTCATGTTATCACCTTGTCCAAATTTTTCTTTCAATGTACATTTTGATAATTTCTATCTAAACCAATTAAATTGATGAATAATATTTCAATTAAGTAGATAACAAATTGACTTCAAACAATGTCGTCAACCGATATTAACAGTATTTGCATAATTGCACATGTTACTGTTACTTTTGGGATAGATACATAATTAAAAGATTATTACTTATTTCTATTCTAGAGCCATTAATTTAAGTTAACTTGAAGTGGGCGAACTAAGCTACGCGACGTTTGCCGAAGGGTCACGAACGCACGACCTCGGAGATCGATAAACCAGACTATCCCTGAAGTCATTATTCAACCGGGAATATAATTATTCTTTTTAGATTGGTACCTACTTGATTAGCAGCTCAGTTAGTACGACTAAATCAAAGAAATTTTTCAAAGAATAGCTTAGTGGCAGAACGACTGGGGGCTTTACCATGCAGGTCGCGGTTTTGAATCCAGCTCATTACCAATTTATTTCTTTCTACATAAAGGAATTTGAATTCTAAGTTTTTTGATTGTTAGTATTTTTACATTGCACCTACTTAAAACCACTAGAGTCACTGCCGTCGGTCATTCAGGGAAACCTGTTATTAGCCGTACTTTACTGTTTTATTTCATAAGTTGATGGTTTGTAACGCTGTTGGTTTCTTAAATAAATCAATAAAAAATGCCAAAACTTTTTTTCTCTATCGTTAAAAACTCTCTTCTAATGTTTAGTAAAAAGGTAATACAAGCAAATAAAATAGTGCTACAATTAATTACGGACCACGTAGGTATCAAGCGTCTCGTCTATAAATAGATAACATGTAATTCTCACACAATTGTGAAAACAGTGGTAGCCAGGTTCATAGGTCGTTTGTGATGAGAGCAATTGAGCAATTTGTTTTGCAGTGTATTCACAGCTCAAGATAAGCTGACACACTGTTTTGGTATCGCAAAACAAGAAAACAATACCTACTATACATATATTATTTCCGGTTCCGATATCCAAAACATTAAACTGTTTTCAAATAAAGTAGGCCAACTCGTTTAATTCTTATACATAATAATATATCCACTTCAATGCTCTGTAAATTGTGGCTACTTTGTTATCATTAGAGAGATGTTCGCGATCGCGTAGGTTGTTCATCAACCACACAGTAAAGATTAGGCAAAAATGCAATAGTAAAAGTAGTTTTACCAATTACATTAGTTCTCAGGGCCGGATTTAAAGAGGAGGAGGCCTTGGGGCAACCAAGAAATCGAAGCCCCAAAATTTTTTTGGAACTGATTAGAATGATTAGATTTTAGAGAATATATTTGAAATTTTGTCTGTAGTTTGATCAAGAAAGCAAAACGGACTAAAAAGCCAAATTATAAACAATTGTGTACACGAGGCGATCGGAAATGTTCTTTCAATAATGTGGGCCATTTAAAGCGTGACTAATGTTATCATCGAACAGTTATTGTCACTTGCAAGGCTGCTAGGAGCTAATTAGTATGTGTTATACTGTGCTTATTGACTTGCGAATGAGCACGTTTGAATTTAGACACGCATAATTCCAATCAATGTAAAAAGTATTAGATAATATGGAATCCATACTACGGATGGAATAAGCGGTAGCTTTATTTTTTCTATTAAAAAAATAGCATGGACATTCCTTTCTGAAAATTTTGATGTATTTTCATAAAAACTAATCTCGGATACGGCATATGTGGAGTATAATTTTTAAATTAAATTAGTATACTTCTGCCACATTGTAATTAAAGTCAGTTTGTCAAATAGCAGGGTTTTACCTTATGGGTTAACCTATTCGCTTATCGGTTAAATATTAAGAAATACGAGTTTTAGCTATTTTAGGGGATGCAAAATCTTTTTTTTTATAATGAAAAGCCGTGTGTTTGGCCGCGAACTTTGATGGTAAGCGACGTTATGGTCTACGATAGATCACACCTTTCTTTGAGATGCCTATTCACTCTTGATTTGAAAATACACGCATTCAAAGCCAATAAACCGCTTTAACAAGATCTGACTAAGAAACCTTGACTCACCGAATGCATAATATGTATCACTGCCGATATTATATCGAATTACAGTCTGCCTATTTACATACACGACTTAGACAGACTTACTAACACCATTTTAAAAGTAGTGCAATCGTTAGTTACATTAGATACTAGATCGGATTACGTTAACGTATCTGGTCGCTAACTTTCAGTTTTTTAAATTATTTTGGGATTAAGTAGTATAATACTGGCTTTAGTATATATTATAACAGTAGCGTTATCGTTTTTCCGAATTTTACGAGCAACTTTTCCAAACCCTAAAAACCTCAATCGGAATAGCTACCTATAACAAACTTTTTTTAAATTAGTCAAATCGGTCCAGCCGTTTTTAAGTGATGCTTACCAACAATATAAATATAAATTGTATTATTCAGAACGGAGTGTATAGGTACATTGCTTTTATTTTAAGGATTTTTTTTAAAGCGAAGATAAGGCAAATAAAAAAAATATTATTAATTGTATACAAAGCTTAAGTACCTAGAATAAAGCTAATTGCGAATTAGTAATGGTTATTCAATTTAGAAACCATTAATGCTGCTCTTGATTTAGTAATGTCCACATTATGCTATTTGATTCAAAGAAAAATCAATACCATATTAATTCAGTGTTTATTTTAAAATGACGATGTTATTCACCTAATTCAATGTAATGTAAAATTCAATGTAACACGAAAGATCTCATTACAGTATGTACAAAATAAAGCATAATTATATTAACGTCTAATAAGTTACTAAGAAAAGGAATTATAAAAATGACAGCCATATATCAATCACAAAATTAGTTCTGACATCTTATGTTCAGGATTGTTTTCCAACTATGTGTTTATAATGAATTGGCTATGAAATTACGTTTTCATTCAATTGTGTAATAATGATGAATGATGATAATTAATATTAAGCTCTAATCGTAAGTTATTCTAGATCTAAAGACATTACAATTTATTAGTGTTGCTATTTTTTATATATTTTTAAGTGTGACGTTTGGAAAGAAGTAAAAGTTTAAAACGTATTAAACAGTGCCAGCTCCACGGTTTATGACAAACGTTCAAAATCGTGAGCACTAAAACTAAGATCCGAACATAAGATTTCAGTAAATTACTACTACGCCGACTACTTCAATATATAAAAATATTGCATTGGTTATTTACAATAATATAAAACTAATATTCCGTTCACTATCGATGTAACGATATCCATCCAAGTCATTCATTTATCGTTTGATATGAGCGGACCACAAAAGGCAATTAGATAAATTAAATTTCGCTAATTTTACTGATTATATATTTATAGGATCCGGACTGTACGAGTGCGTCGTTACAGGTGACGAAGCTCCGTAATCAGGAGTCGTTGGCGTCGTGCTGGGAGGAGACTCAATAGGCTTCGTTAGCGCGGGCGCTACATACTCTGGGAACCTCACACTGGACTCCTCCTGCAACGGAGCCGGAGGTGTGCAGCTCGGGAATGGACTGAGTAACAAGAATGTTCCGAAAGCGACTACCGACGCCATGATCAGAATAATAGTTCTAGCTTCGAACCCTGCTCTGAGACCGGCCCACGCGGCCATGTTGACGAGCAGCAAGAGAACCGAGACTCGTATCAGTCTCACGGCCGTAGCGTGGATCCTCCCACCGCCGACACCGCTCATGTCACACGGACCGTAAGCAAAATACAAATTGTGTTTATCGCCCACATGTTTAAGCATCATGTAGATCAACCCAAATGGCGAGATCAATGGACACGCGAGGCTGTACACCATCGTTATTGAGAAAATTGCTATGCTCCAAGCGTAATGAACTCCGAAGGGAAACTCGTAAAGAATAGCCCTCTTCACGTAACTCTTTTCTGCCTTCGACTTAGATTGAAGTAAATACCATACATAGAGAAATAGTTCCGGGAAGCGAATCAATTCTAGTGCTGTACCGATTAGGCCCGAGGTTATGACGTAGTTGACGAAGAATGCGCCCTTGTCGGGCAAAAATACGCAATCCCAGCGCATAGTATCGTTTTCGTGATGGATTGTCCAAGTGACAAACGCTTCAGCACTAGCGAGACCCAAAGAAGGCAATATTAGGGTCATCAACAATAAGAAAGAAACAGTTTTTGTCATTATAGAGTAGTTCTGCTGAGACTTGGTCCAGTGAGACAGAAATTTATCAGAGAAAGCTACAATGGCAGGCATGATAGCAGCCATGGTCCAGAGGAGTAGAGTGGGTAGGAATTCAAATATAACAGTACTGACTTTACCTAGAGCCTCTGGCTTGGCCACCATAGTGTTGAAAAGATTAACAATAATTGCAGGGGTGGTTAAAAAGAAGAGCACAATAAATAAGAAAAAGTTGACTACAATAGCCTTCAGGTACCAAACACCAGGTTGCACACTTAGATTCTCCCAAATAATGTCGGAAGGATTTGTTGCATGAGTCAAAACCCAACCACGATGCAGACTAAAGTTATTAATGACATGTTCAGCAAGTTGGTAAGATGGTAGAGTCAAAAAAGCAATACCAAGAGGGTCGTTCAATACCATAGCTCTGCACCTCTTTGCTTCATTCTTCAGCCTCCTTTCTTCATTGCTGTAGTACTCCAGGGCATCTGTTTCATGGCCGCACCACTCTGGCTTCACAGTGATACGCTTTCCAGACTTCTTGAAGTATGTGTCAGTGTAGATGAGAGCTTCAGTCACCATCTCCTTCTTCTCCTGCACTTCATTCAGCTGGTTGATGTTGTATGCGAGGCGCAGATCCACAATTTGAATATGTGGAAAGTTGTGAGCAAAGTAAGCTCTTATTGTAGACTCATTTCTATCAGCTTTTGATATGTTAGTGATCATAATTGTGCCAGTCATAGATGTTGGCACTGGTTTACGTCCAGTACATCTCCTCATAATCAACACTGATATCGGCAAGAATGAGATGCTTATTAGGGTATGCACCCACAGCCAACTGGATCTTCCATTAAGGTTGGACAAAGTGGTCCTACTAAAGGTACTAGAATCAACATTTAAATTGGTTCCTTGGAAGTTTATTGGTAGGATCAGACCAATAGATACTAGTGTGACAATGAACATTAATGTTATTGCATGTCTTTGGAAAGATAAGTAGTGCACAGCGTCAGGGCCACACTTAGCGAGTACCTGCTCTCGGGTGAGCCGAAACACGGCTGGTAGCCACGTAAAGAACCCTTCATCTATGTTGAGGGGCTCGTCCGCGCTGCGCCTCCTGTTGACAAAGGCGTCGCCATCTTCACCACGGTAGAACAAGTTCGTCCATCGGCTCTTTGTGCGCTGGACGAGCGCCATACGCCCGTAGTTCCACGCAGTCCGTCGAAGCACAGTGAACAAAACAATGAGGCATGACCACGACACCAAGTTGAGAATCAAAGTCTGTGGAATGCCGTTGTATGCGCCTGTAATTATCACATTTTGTGTAGTGTTCAGCAACATACACCCTTCATCATCGGTACTGTTACCGCTCGAGTTATTTGAAACTAAAGAATATAACACTCTGTTTGTATAACGACTCATTTTGGATGTCGCAACACGGTCACTCAGGCGATGAAAGAGAAAGTATTTACATAATGAGTCTCCAAATCCACAATATTAAGCACTAACACATCACGAAAAATTCATTTGTGTACACCAGTGTACGCTAATTTCATTACCATCTGGAATTTCTATTGTTGTCAGATAAATTGGATCAAAAGATAACAAAATGTATGACGTTTCGCCCGTACGACGTACGTACGTTCGTCCGTCAGTGGTCACCGTCACAGATAAAAATAAAGTTGTTTGCGTTGGAAGAACATCACAAAAATTATAAAAGTAACAATTTGTGCATGTTCTGTCTCTTTTACTCACACATAGAAATGTTTTTGAGTCTAAAAGAGAAAGACATACAAACAGATGATTGTGATGATTTGTTAAATATGGTTTAAATATAGCCTTCACGATTGTAACGCAAAAGTAAACTGTCAATGTCATAATCAGAATAGCTTTAGAGTGGCGACATGCAGTCTATAATATTAAATAACTTCGTTATAGCAAATAATGTACCCTAAGAATTTAGTTACATATTATCTTTGGACTGTTATACAGTTACAGTTATTTTTTTATAGTTACACACAGACAGAATAGTATCGGTTAATAATTGTGGTTGAGCTGTCCAGCCAGACAGGTTGTAAGAAAAAATAAAAGAAAAATTAAAGCGCGTGCCGAGTAATAGACTAATAATAATAAATACATCACTATACAAGTATACACTGATTGTGATCTTTTTACTATTGATTTAATAAACAGGTCGAAAGGTCGATTAGTATCGCCCCGTGACTTTTGTTTTTAAAAAAATAATGTTTTTTAAATATATAATATATATTTTTTATAATGCCTTGTTTCTCATAATGCCATGTAAAATGTTATTAGAATCCGATACGTTTAAAATATTAGCTTATTCGTTACTCGGCTCGTGTCACATCTCTAGAACTGTCATTTAGTATTCATATTCATAGTACGTTTCGTTTTGCATTACTTTCGTTTATGGTGAATTAAATCGAATATTAATTTAATGAAAATAATAAAACACAAATCTCGGTACCTAGTAAAAATTAAAGTAGTTTATAATTCCCGTACTATTGGGTTGTATGGCATAAGATATATATTTTCAATTGCTTACAAATTATTGTTTTTAGATATTATTTCAAAAACGGTTCAATTTAATACCTACTTTTGTTTGCAATGAGTGAAAGAAAGAGATAGCAGTATACTAGGATTCAATTTGAATACATGAGACAGATACACTGTACTTGAAATGTGAGAATAAAAATGAGTTTCTGAAATTCGTATATATGTAACAAGTTCGACCGTTCGATTAACTTGTTTTGTGCTAATTATTTTAATTTGATGAATTCAAACTTGATTATTATAAAAAAATATGGCAGACTTCGATTGGAATAATTATTTGGAAGTGAATAAAACAATCGGTGTTCCTGAAGAATTATTTTCTCATGTAAGTTTCAATTATTTCTATCATGTTGTTTATTATATTTTTATGATTATCCTGTTTTCTATAAAGTTAATTAATTTTATTGTTTATAAAATATGAGGCGATTTCACTGCTTCTACAGTCCCTATTTTTTATGGAAAATTGGTAGTTAAAATTTAGAGATGGGTAGAGTAAAAGAAAATAAAATTTGATGTAACATCTTTTTTTCTATTTTTAAACCATGCATATTTTTTACAATAACTTTCGAGTATGATTTACTGCTTTGCCCTTTGTTATGAGATTCTTTTAACTTATTCCATATTTTAGATGGATGTGTTGGTTTCAAAAATAATAAATATTTAATATGTAACCATATGGCCATTAATTCTTACAAAATTTTATTTTGAAATGACTTGCTAGGAACTACTATTTAGGTACTATTTCCTACATGATTATTTAATTTAATAATTAGTTGTTTAAATGAACATGAATACAAAAAAAAAATATTTATTTTTAGAATGAAAAAAAATATGAATCAAGAAAATGATTCTATTATAACTATGGTGTTGTTATGCACTAAAAATGTTATTTGATAAAAATGATTTACAAATGTAAAAATAATAATGACTTTAAAAAAACTATCCAAGACCTCTAATCAAAAAAATTTTTTTTCTTTAACTTAAATTAAAATTCTTCATAATAATATTATTTTCTTTAACAAAAATATATAGGTGGTACATAGTTTTAAACAATAAAAAGGAAGGGATTTGAATTAAAATTCATTTAAATAATAATCAAATGGTAAGTACCTACTTATCAATTGAATTGCCCTTACTAGGTATTTAGCTTATTACATAATATGGAATGAAATAGATGTAAAGTAGAGAAGAGTAAGTAGAGTAGAGAAGTAGAGAGTAAAGAAGTATATATTTAGCCTATATTACATACGTATATGTATCATTATATAATTGATATGTATTGTTTTTATCAGACTTAAATATATTTTAATATAGTATGTAGGTATGTATTAGTATTATTATTATGTATTATAGTAAGTATACATATGTTATATGTATTTATATACCTAATAAGTATTTTGTAAATATAGAAACGATTAATTTCATTTTTATTACTAGTGCACCGTGGATTACCCATTTATCTTTCTTTTATGTTCTTGTCCATCCAATGGTTGTCTGGAAGAAATCGCTTTTAGCGATAAGACCGCCTATTGTACCTATCTTTTAAAAACTTTTATTTTTGATGTATTTTCCTTACGGTGTACAATAAAGAATACTCTATCTATCTCTATCTATCTATCTAAAGTTATTATTATAATTACTATGCCTATGTATTTAAATAAGCTGGCTTCCATATTGCATGATAACAAGATATTTTAAACTAACATTTTAAATAAACCAAATTTAATTTTTGGTTTTAAGTCATGATGGAAATAGGAATACAGATCACATCGTTTTATTGATTTTGGTCATTTGCACCATTATCTTCTTTTATTGGTTTTATTGTACTACTTTGGGGGTATTATGGGTATATGCTTCATCCTTTTCTCTTCTCTGCTGAGCGGCAGGTTGGGTAAAAAAAAGCATACTAGCCTCTACATGCCACTACATAGAAAAAATGTAATGAATACAAAATTGTATTTACTTTTTAACTATCAGGAACCAGTTAGTTTTTCATGCCAACAATTATATTAGAAAAGGATTTATCTCAGATAGATTTAGACAGGAAAAAATGGAAAGTGAGGCACGCCTTAGCCCTGCAATGGGACACTACAGGTATAATAATAGTAAGTCTGAATGCCGGTGGTCACCGTTTACCCTAAACAATGGATTTTTATTGTATACATTAATTATTATTTATTTATAGTATTTTTATTTTCTTTTTCCATTGCGGAGCAGTCGCAGACACAGTGCACAGAGTCTCACCGGGTCTCAAAATACTGTTGCTTCATTTCATTTCATGTTCATTTTTGTGCACATAATTTACTTTTCATTAGTACTGAATGCATTCTGTTTATGTAAGGGAACATTCAATAAATTAACAGAATGAAACATTCAGTTAAAAAATCGATTATAAGTAGTCTTAGATTACTGCTGGACCATTGGATGTTGAAGCTTGAAGTCTCTGGAGTAGTGGGGGACCGCAGGTTTTCGCTGCCCGGGCAGATTAAATATTCCCCCCCATCTTAATTATTAGTAAATTTTTCTAGTGCAGTCAAAGTCTCCGCCTCCTCTCTTTCGCACCCCTTTTGTATGCCGCCCGGGGCTAGGCCCTCCCTGCCCTCCCACGCTACGCCACTGCTCTGGAGTAAGATGGAGATCTAGGTCTGTCAACACAAAATTTACGAAATAATTTGCATGAATGTTGTTCCCTTCTACTATAAATGTGAAACTAAGGATGTATGTGATTTTGGTTGTGTTTTAATTAATCACAACTTATGGCTGAATAGATTTGGATGAAACTTGACACAGGTAGACCATGACGACCTGAATTAAGACATTATGACTTTTTATCCCGCTTCGACCTCACCGCGGGGGAAGGCGCGGGCAAAAGCTATATAAAAACATAAACAAAAATAAATAAAAACAAAAATGACTTGCTAGAGCAGAAAAGTGCAGTGATGCAGTAGAAAGTGAAGTCTTAGCTTTAGATGTATAACTTTGAAGAAAATTTGAGGATATCAAATCATAAGGGCGAGTGCGTAAATTGTAAAAACTGGCAATGCTGATAGTTTGACCAAAGAATGCCAGCCCTATAGCAGTCCCGGATCTAGGGTGGATCTAGGCGGAAATTATGCCCTGGGCGGCACATTCAGAGAACGCCAAAATTAAGCTTGGCAAACGAATACACTAGGTACTCAGATTATCGCAACTTTGCGATGATTAACACGCGCAGTTACCTACGCGGTGTTCTTTACGGGTGGCCTATATCCATCAGTGGGCATTTTATGGCTGATGATGACACGGATCAATGATGGTAATGAAGGTAAAATTATTGCCGGGTTGGGGCGGCATTTTTCTAGATTTGCTCTGCCTCAAAAAAATCAAGGCAGCCCTATGGTCGACGAGTCTAATAATAATCAATTTAAATATATCTTTGTTTGCATAATAAATATAAAATTAAGATATCTTAAACTAATGGTATAATAAAGTGCTTTGTTACGCCCCTATAGCCTGCTATGGTTTGATGCTTCGATATTATTGTGACTCACAGCCAGGCTATTGAAGACACTTATAGTCAGTATTGGAGTCGCTGGAACCAAGTGCAAATTTACCTATTATTGAGTTTACGGAAAATTTGTGACTGCCTAATTGGAAATAATTGAAATTTATCCTAATTATAAATTATTTCGGCCTGCTATTGTGACGTCGGTTATCATACCGGCCAAATAATTTATTATTATCTACGTGTAGTTTTACACGTTGCACGTTGCAAGTATGGTACCTAACAGTTCGGGTTTCGGCTCGTCCTATTTTCCTCCATAAGCTATGTGCGGATGTGATATTATAATCATCGTACTCGTGGCGTTGTCACCTGTGACCATACGACTTGAATACTGTGCGCTATGACGTGCAAGGCGTTGTTCCATGTCTCGGAAAGCTTGTAGGGCCAATCAATAATCAGGTCCGCTACTAAACATATACTTAGGTCTTTTTTTACAAGCAAAGGGGCCGAACTCTTATCAAATAGAAAGTCCCGGGAATTAAAATTCGATCGCAACCCTTAAAAGACCCACCAAGCCCATCGTCCTTTTCACTCTCCTCGTGCTCAACCTTCCGTACGTGGGTGTCTTATTATAGCGGTGTTATTGCAATAGCAGGATGCCACAAAACTGCCTCCATACATACACATTTTACCATACCGAACATACTGGTGTTATTCAACCATTCTCTCATGTCATGTTATTACGAGAAAATATACAAAACTAAATAGTTTTATAATATAATCCATTCCCTCCAGGTTGAAATCAGCCTCTACAATGGCATCAAACAGGGTATGCTGTTGGAAGTGTGCCACAAGAATAATCCGGACATCTATTGGATAGCAGAGATCACCATGGTCTGCGGGCACCTTCTCAGGATCAAGTTCATCGGTGCAGACAACGACTTCTGGTGCGACATATCTACTACCAAAGTCCACCCACTAGGCTGGTGTGGAAAATATGACGAGCTTATAGAACCCCCTGATGAAATTAACGAAAAGTATGGGGACACGATAATAGATATTATGAAGAAAGCCTTATTAGATGGACAGTCAGTCTCTATAGAGGCTCTGAACAATAAAGGTCTGTCCCCAATAGATAGAATCAAAGTTGGAATGAAAGTGGAAGTGCAGAACATTATTGATCCTTACAGATACTGGATTGCTACGGTGAGTTTACGTAATTTTTTTTTTAGTTTTTTTATTTTTGTTATCATATTTCATTCGCATTCGTGGAATTATGAATTCACTTTTGTAATGTTCTAAAAATTTTGGAAAATATTCAGAATACATTTTCTTTAAAGTGATATTTTTTTTAAGTTCAAGACTTGTAGGATTTTTAGTATTTTGTGCCCTTAAATCATCATCGCTACGTTTTCGAGTTGCTTTCCAAAATTGGCGTTCAAAATACCTAATATCTTCGCTATAATAGCTTTAACTTTTATAGCAGAAACTTGATCGACCAAAGCTATTTCACGTCAAGTTCTTCGAAATCTTATTATAACTTACAACCTTCTTTATAAGCTCTAGAATTAGGTAATGGTAATGTAGTCTTTGAAATAAAAATACTTCTAACATAAGCCATTCTGTGTGTAATTTTCATCATACCTACTTGCTCGTAAAAAGTGCTTTAATGCTATTACATATAGGAAAAGCGGGTGGTAATGTGCAATAATTTTGTATATCAATTTTGTACGTTGTTTTGTTGTTTATGTTGTAATTGTGTATTTTCTGCCCTTGTAATGTAACACAGAGTACTATAACCTGACTGTGATTATATTTTCGAACCTCGTGGGATTGAAACTGAGCCTCGATACTTCGGTTCGTATTCGAAGTAAAATAAACATTTCAACATTATTCTTTAGGTATGTGAAAATGTTGGCGGCCGACTCCTCGTGCGATACGATGGAGCTGACGAAGACCTTACACAATTCTGGATATTCTTCTCCAACCCTCGGCTCAGCAGCTTCGGGTTTGTTACCAATAAGGTGAGTTACGTACAACATCCAAAATTATGTTCATTAAAAGATGCCCGGCACTCGGCACTGTTGACTAATTGACTACCATAGGTTGGTGATAATGGAGGGTCCAAAGTCCCAATTCATTAATTTTCCGTCTTACATAGCGCAGAACTTGACTATAACAACTCTTCGCTTCGAATTCCTCAATGCTGCCTGGATTTCAACCTTTTTTTGTTAGAAATTTTATTCTGACAGGCTTTGCATTTCGACGTAATGAATACCATTGGGCCTAAATCTTTCTCATGATTTACATCAATGCAGGAACAGTATAAGTCGCCAAATCGATCTTATTCTACCTCAAGCCTTATAGGTACCTATTCTTCGGCCGCGTGGAAATACCACGACTTTAAAAGGTGTCTCATGTTCAAATCCAAGTCGTGGTCTATGTATGGGTGCAAAATTTTAGTGATTACCTAATTTACATACATCCAAAATAATATTAGCAGGATACGGCACTTATCCCAGGTTTTCTACAGCCCTTTACAGCACTTGTCCAGTATATTCTTTGCTTATACGTCGTGCCGGTAGGATCGCTAGTTGCGCGTTACTTATTTAAAGATCAATCAATAAAATAAATTCTGTAACGACGACGAGACGCCCCCGCTCGCGTCCGTATGACCTGGATTCTACGATGTAGCATTATCTCGAACGAAAGCTCTTTCATTCACTTTAAAAAATACATATTACCTAGTCATGTCGACATTTTTTTTCTTGTAAGAATCGTTTAGAATGTTCTCTGACGTAGCTGCGGTTGCTATGTTAATAGACCCAATAAGGGTCATAAAGTTCCGACATGAATTAAAAATAAAAACTGTGTCCTTTCTTTTATAAATCTCTTCTCTCCCTTTAATCTCTTTTCTAAATATAGTCTCAAACTTTCGCAAACATTTAACATTATGAAACAACTTTTAAACGGATTACTCGCGTATATTGTATTTTTCAAAACACCTGACGACGCGACGTTTCGAGATCTTTGAAGATCTCGTGGTCTGTCTGCCTGCGACCAAGAGATCTGCAAAGATCTCGAAACGTCAGATATTTTGAAAAATTTCTAAAGTTCTAATCTATGTATAAGTTTAAATTTTTTTAGTTCCCCTTATTATCACTACATATTATAAAACAAAGTCCTCCGCCGCGTCTGTCTGTTCGCGATAAACACAAAAACTACCGCACCGATTTTCCTGGTTTTACCAATGGATATAGTGGTTCTAGTATCAAGTAGTCAAGTTTTATTGGCTAAAATATAATGATATTTGTTGGAGGTGTCGGGAAAAAAGCCGAATTGCGGGAACGGGATCAGAATTTCATTTGCCATAACCGGCATCTACGCGGGCAAAGCCGCAGGCATCAGCTAGTGTATTCTAAAAAAAATTGCTAGTTGCGTTTTTTTAAGTATTCATAGTACCTCCTATGCCTTCTACCGAATATAATGGGGAATCGTATGATAAATAAAAGTTAAGGTAGTAAAAGTTACCTAGTTTAAACGATCTAATTACATTGACGGCATACCAACCTACTTTAATGCGTCACAGTGCATTAAGGAATGTGTAGGATACCGCCCAGTAGGTACATATTATTTTGTTCATTGTTCATTATTGATTTTGCCGACATTTCGTGACATAAATGTACCAGCTTAGTGACATTTATATAACTTATCTCATAATTTTAGAGAATTATAATTTAAACGCTAGATTTTAAAACGAGGAAGACGTATAAGACAAACTCTGGTTTTTTCCATAATCCTGTTTACTTTATAGATTTATTCCCCGGCTCCGCCGATGTAGAGGTCTGACTAGGATAAAAGGGATCTTACGTCCTAATCAGTGGCGTAGCTAGGTAACCAAAGGCCCTGGGGCAAAAAATGCTATTTCAAATCTTTTTTTTTAATAAGTTGCCATTATTAAAGTCGCGTTCCTGGAATCTGGATTCGGAATGTAGGAAAAAATTTCACTAGTTCAATTTATAGTTGTACTAAGTCGGAGTCCCTTGAGCTTGTGGGCCCCGGGGCACTGCCCCGTTTAGCCCTCCGGTCCTAATCTACCTGTAGGTCAGAAAAAAGTTTAATTTCTCGTGACAGTACAAGCGAACAACCCGAAGTTGTTTGATTGATTTCTAAAATACCTAATACGCATAAAATTCCCAAGTAAATGCAGAACTAGTGTAGATACTACGAAATGATTGTACCTACCTCCAATCAAAACTCCATTGTTACATTATTTATAAATAATTTAGAGCAATGTATAGTAGGTCGGCAAACATGAGAAACCGTAATTGTCGTCACTTGGCTTTGATCGTACATATTGACCTCGATACTAATTGTAGTCTTCGAACCGGTAAATCTTAAATTGTTTAAAAATGAGCTAGTAAAATATTGAAGTTCGAAATTATTGTAGAAAGAATAAATCGGTTAACAGCGCGACTTGAATTTTTTTCTGTCTACAAAATTATCGAAATGTAGTGTTTGCACAGTAATAGCCATAGGTACTGTGCAAACACTACATTTCGATAATTTATAAATACTAAATGCTTATAAAAATGTTTATTTAGCAAAATATTCTAATAGTGATGTTCATCCTTAGAAAACTATACTAATATCATAAAAGCGAAAGTAACTCTGACTGTCTGTTTGTAACTTCATACCGCCTAAACCACCGAACCGATTTGAACGAAATTTGGCAGGGTTATAGCCTGGAATATAAGAAAGGACATAGGCTACTTTTTTACGCGATAACGGACATCTACGCGGTCGGACCCTCAGGCAAAAGCTAATAGTACTTACTACTACTAGTCATCATCTGCCTAGCCTTTTTCCCAACTATGTTGGGGTCGGCTTCCAGTCTTACCGGATGCAGCTGAATACCAGTGTTTTACATGGAGCGACTGCCATCAGACCTCCACAACCCAGATATTGGGTTACACGGTACCCCTTGGTAAGACTGGTTGTCAGACTGGGGCTTCTGACTACCCGTAACGACTGTCAAAGATCTACAATTGACAGCCGGGGCCAACAGCTTAACGTGCTATCCGAGGCACGGAGAGTGATAATTAATTTATAAAACGCACATAACTTACGAAAAGTCAGAGGTGCGCGCCTTGGG
Source organism: Protodeltote pygarga (assembly GCA_936450705.2). Lineage (NCBI taxonomy): Eukaryota > Metazoa > Arthropoda > Insecta > Lepidoptera > Noctuidae > Protodeltote > Protodeltote pygarga. The sequence continues at coordinate 1,770,327 of OW388249.2, read as the reverse complement.
TTCGAACCCGAGACCACTGACTTGCCAGTCAACGGTCACCACCACTAGGCTATCACGACTCTTACTTACTACTACTAGTAGTTTATAAAAAACAAATCAGAACTTCACTGCCAACTACTTGAAAATTATTTCCCAAGACTTCCAAGTTACAAATAGAAATAAATCCCCAATTAACTATTTATCTATTTAATGCGTAGTTAAATGTGAGCCACACAATGTCAAGAACATTAATTTGATCAAATAATATTGTCGTCTGTTTTGTAGCGTATTATGTCCTCCTGATCTCATTTTTGGTCATAGCATCTCATCAAACACTAGGCTTACCTACTCGGATTTTTTTTCTAAGTCCTTTCAGTTGTACCGGAAAATGTCATTTTTTTAATAACCCGTGTAAAGCCTGGCTGTCTTATAATATTAAGTCGGTCATGAGCTTCGATTTGAATGCCTCCGATTGTATTTTTCCAGGGTTCCCCATGGCAGTTCAAGTACCCTGGCAAAGTGAACAAGTTCTCATGCAAGAACAAGCTAAGTACACAGCTGCGGCAAAGCGCTGAGGAGTCCATCTCGGAGCCTACGCCCGCTGACCTGTTCTTAGTAAGTATAAAGCGATTTTTAACTCACTCAGTTGCCGTGGTCTGTGTTTTGGTTAAGTCGAATCTTGTTACTAAGCAAGAATCCCCGCTATCGCTAGATCTTGGGAAAAATTAAAAATCCCTCTTGTCTAGCAGTGACAATGGTTATGGGAGCTAATGTCTAATTGCAGGTTCGATTCTCCCACAGAACATAAATATTAATATTTGTATCAGTCTAGTTAAATCATGTCTGTTGATTTCACGATACAGGAAATCATAGGCAACTTTAAAAAAAAGAGCAATAAAGAGAACACAAATGTAAATTCGAAAATTCCTCCGAATAAAATTATACTGCGATTACCTTCCATTCCCTATTATTCTTGTCGTATACTACCCTCTACTGAAGCTGACTGGCGACATCCTCGTTTGACGTTTTGACGGGAAAGTCCCAGAATGTTAGTAAGCACAAAAAATACAATTGAGCCGATGCGCGCGTGTAATCAATGCGATGTGTCATGTGAACCAACTCGTTTTGATCTCGAAATCGTTTGTTTACTTCCGTGGAGGGTAAACATGACTGCAAGTGATGCGGCCTTTTTTAAATAACATTGCAGCTCATATCATAACAATTTGACACTTTAAAATGCCTAAAATAACAAGGATAAAAAGACTGCATAGTTAATGTAAATATTATATTTTGTAATACAAAAAATATCTCTTCTCTTCCACAGCCAAATCAAAGCTTAGAATCTCACAATTTTGTCAGCGGCATGAAATTAGAAGCTCTTAGTCCACAGGACATGAGGACTGTGCGCCCCGCCACCGTTACCAAAGTTTTCAATAATTTTCACTTCTTAGTAGTATTTGATGACCACGTGGACGATTATGAAGACTCCAAAATGGCCTGGCTTTGTGACTCCATGCACCCTTACATATACCCTATAGGATGGTCACAAAAGAACAGTCTATCCTTCAGAACTCCTAAGATTTGGAAGGAAGGTCCATTTGATTGGGACGAATACTTAACAATGACGTCGTCAGTCCCAGCTCCTGATTACTGTTTTGGGAACAAACCTCCTCTTAAAGGAATTGAAATTAACATGAAATTAGAAGCTGTTAATCCACAGAATCATGAAGAAATTCACGTTGCGAATGTAGACTCTATTGTAGAACACATGCTTTGTGTGGAACTGTTACCAATAGGTGAGAAGTATTGGTACGCTCAAGATAGCGACTTGTTATTCCCTGTCGGTTGGTGCGACAGCAATGATTACGCTTTACACATTCCTGATACTACAATAGAGAAAGAGCAGCAGAAACCAGTTGAGGAGAAGACTGTCAAGGAAGACGTGAAGAGTTCTGACGAGTGGTGCGATAGGATATTTTTTAACTACAAGTGTTATGCGGGGCCATCGATAAGTAGGAACAAGTTGTCTCAGTTGCCAAAGCACGTGGGTCCAGGGCCGCTGTCTCTGGTGCTCAAGGAAGTGCTAAACAAAATTATATCGGCGTCATACAAGCCCGCTAAACTGCTCAAGGATTGGGAGACGGAGGGACCCCCGGAGGAAGGCATGAGGCTGGAAATGTTGAGAGCCAAGTGAGTATCAGAGGATTAATTCCTAGATGTTTCTAGATGTAGGCGTTGGCAGTTATAGCATTCATGTGGTCGATGTGGACTACGTTGTGTAAGGCTTTCATCCAGCTGTGACGTTTTTTAGCTGAGATGATGACGATTAGTCTGTCTTAAAGTTTAATAGTAAGTAAAAGTCTATTACAGAAAAGCTTTTTTTTTCTAAGCTAGTCTTTAGGAGCGTACGAAGTCTTTGGTACGGAACTCTGATATTTAAATCACGGTATTAAAAATTATTATTTTATATTTTAGAGGTATTATCCACTCTATGTTATGTACTTCCTCGAAGTTTAGGTAAATATGTACTGGAATATCCGATCTATGCTAATAACACAACTGAACAAAAGTTTTAATAATAATATACATAGTTTGTCAGCACTAAACAACATTTATAATATAATAATTATAATTTCCAGATTAAAAAGCAGTACGTACCACGCGTACGTGCCGATCGCGCGGTCAGCGGAGCAGGTCGCGGCGTTCTGTCGCGAGGTGTGCGTCAAGTTACAAGCTTGTCCAAGCCTGTTCGGTCCCGACGAGTACGTCGAGCTGTGCCCTAATGATTGCCAACACGTCGATAAGTCTACATTTCGTAAGTTTTTTTATGTTTCCCTAGCTAGCGTTGTTAAATTACTGTTGGACGTGCGTTCTCTGATCGTTCTTCGCTCCCTCTCACTTACTTATTGCTGGGTAGTTTAGTCACCAGTGGATAAGTTTTTTAAATTTCTAAATTTAGAATTATTAGCTTACAGAGAGAGCGATTACAAAAAAAATCGCCATGCTCTGCCGCTTCCGAAATTTGGCCGCCCCAGGCCCGGGCCTACGTCGATTCGATGATAAGCGGTGTACCTTCTCTGCCACCCCGGTTTAAATCCCATTCAGCTATTTTATCTCAAGAACTGCTGACAGTAGCCTAATATTGATGTAATTAATAGAAAATAATATATCTTTCAGATCATGGTTCCGAACGTCGAGGAAGGCCAAAGGGTAGTGTCAACGGTCGAAGGAAAAAGAAAAAGGCCGCTCCAGAGAAGAAAGAAAAGGAGCAGCAGCCCTCCCAGGAGTCGGAGAGCAACAGAGACGTGGAGTCTGTGGAGAGCGAGCACAGCGCAGGCTCGGCGCCGCCCTCGTCGCCCGGCACCCGGCCCGCCTCGCCCGGCACGCGGCCCGCGTCGCCCGACTGCGCGCCGCTGCCGCGCACCAAGCGCGCGCAGCACTACCCCAAGCTGGAGATGAAGACGCGCGGCGCCAAGCTGCCCAACTTTGCCCTTCAGATGAAGGAGGCGCACTGGAACAAGAAAGACGTAGAGACTATATACAACAACACCTGCGTCAAGAAACAAAACTCTCAGGACAGCGATACAGAGAACGAGACCAACGAAAGCAGCTCAAATTCAAGAGACGCTAAAAATATTTCAGATGTTTCGGACTCTGAAGAACCAGAACTGAAAAAGTTGAAATTCAACACTTTTGATCCCCTGCCGTCCGATAACAAGATGTTCGAAAAAGATATGGCAATGTCCTGGATGAAGGGCAAGCTCAAACTATCAGCGAACCCCTTAGACTGGTCAGTTGACGATGTGTATGCATACTTGAGCAGCACTGAAGATTGCAAGCTCATTGCAGAGAAAATGAAACAAGAAGAGATAGACGGCCAAGCTTTCGTAATGCTAGATCTACCAGTCATCAGGGAGTTCCTGCACATGAAGAAAGAATTTGCTCTGCAACTTAGTAAACATATAGCTATGATGAGGTGGTATATAATCAATTTTGAAGAGAGTGGTGAATCGTGATTTTGTTCCTTATTCTATTCTTTGTCTAGTCCACAATAAAGTATTTGTTACATGAGTACGCATTTATTTAACAAAAAAAATATCACATCGACTTTAAGACGTTTTACGGAATTTTCGGCACAAAAAGCCACAAATTTTCGATATAAAAGATTTGTCATTATCGCGGTCGTGACTAAAGTCTTCATTTAGGTGAATATTCTTCTTAGCGTAAGAAACTTTAACTGGTATTTCTCTATCGGGCTCATTATTGTCTTGTTGTTGTTCTACATATTTTGCTAACTCCAACTTCTTGGCAGCCAGTCTCTCCATATTGTCTGCAGATGCAACGTGTTTGCCATCCGTGTTAATGTTGCACGGCTCTTTGATGTTGATTTCCGATAACAAATTACGATCATTCATTTTTATTTGCACACAGGGATTACCAGTCAGCAGATAAATATTTAAAATTTCTTCCTTCTTAATATGTCGTCTTGTTTTTACAACATTTCCTTCTGCAGTAGAATCTGTAAGATAATTATCATTTTTGTAAGCTTCTATAACAGATTGCAGATTTTCAGCAACTGAATTAGTGTTTGTTACTAAACTGGACAAATCATCACCATTGCTTCGATTGCTTGTAACATCTTTTGTTTTTAACGATATTGTTGGACAATCAGATTTCCGGCTATCATTGGAGATAGAAGTTTCCGATGACATGATATGCTGTATCATATCTTTTATAAAGTCTTCCATATCGGCAACAGCCTCTTCTTTGTTTTTTGATAGAATATCTTGAAACCTTTTCTTATATACTTCGAAGTCGCGCATGCTCGCGTAGAAATTATCAAATATCTCTTTAACGGTAGTTTTAAAGAATTTAATGTTCGACTCCAAACTACTAACAGATTCATCGTCTGTTTGTAGTTCTTGTGACATATTTTTAAATATTTTCAGTTCTAATTTATCGAGTTCAGAATTAGTTAGAGACCTCTTGTCCCCGCCCATAGGCATAATATCTTGATAGTTTAAATCTTTAACGGGGACTTCATCGTGTTCATATTTCTTGTAGTACTCGCCAAAGCTTCTTACTGCTTTAGGCTCGTGGCCTTCATGATTTCGTTTGTTATTTTGCGCAAAAGAATATTGTTTAGGGAATACAACATTCATCTCAGATTTGCAATGATTTTCAATCTGTCCTATATGCTTGGGTGATTTTGCTGAGTAGAAGCTGTGCCTCATGTTCAAAAGCCGGTCTGGATCTCCTGCTAGTGAGAATATTTAATGAGAAAAACGGTTAGTGTAGTGCAAGAGTATAACCCTGACAGCCCAATCTACATAATTCGCTATGACTTTCAATATACGCTTTTGTTGCAGTCTATTTGGAGAAGTAGATTTTTTTTATGATAACTATTAGACAAAGTATTGGGAAAAAGAAAAAGGTTGTGTCGGACACTACGATATATCTATTATACCTAAGTCGTTCAAAAGAGACTCAAGTTCTAATGGTAACTGAGAAGGTAGCTTACAGCTGTAATTGCTCATTTGTTTGCATAACTACATTTTGTTTAGTTACAAAAATGCACTAGATAAAGGCAGTCTGTACTAGTAAATAAATAAAAAATCTGGTCTTTTTTTATAAAATGCTCGTTACAATAGTAATTATATTTACCCATAGTTAACTAGTTTGGATTTACAGTAAACTTGAGATTAATTTTATTCGTGAAGAGGAAATTTATAATAATGCTCCTGGTGCTACACTTCTTGAATATTCCACTTCACAGATTTTACATGAAGGTATTATTAGGAACTGTAATAAATATAAAAATACTATAATTTTTAAAAAATCGGAAATTAGATATACATGATTACCACGTCAGATTTTATTCATAACGTAGTGTTTTATTCTTTTTCAGGACTACAAAATTGTGTAAAAGGTGCTCTTTTTTCAAAATTCGCGGAATTTAGCTATTTCAAATACAGTGTGACCGTTTTAAATATCAGGTAATCTACTATTAAGATGTCATGATTAAAAAATTTAAAAAAGTCATGAACAATAACTCGCGTTTGCTTAGTAATTTATTATTTTCTGTCTTTTTGGTAATGATTTATTATACATTGTTATCTAAGATTACGCTAACGACTGACTAGTACGACAAAAGTAGACGTGCATGAGCTTTTTTAAATGTTTTTGTGTACCTTCTTAATATAAATAATGATATAAATTACCGATTATGTCAAAGATTCTTTTTTCGTAAATAAATAAATAATAACAATCATTAATATATGTAAATAATTCAAAAAAATTACGACATGTTCCCCTAAAGACTAATGAAAATAACGAAAGCTACATTTTATTCTAAATTTCCCGCCGTTTTACACGAAGCCACCATTTTAATTCATAATTTTATACGTGGACCGGAGAGATTATTTGAGAAGGATTTGTTTCTAAACGATAAACCACTTTTTTCGTTTCTCTATGGTTAATAGAAATAGAAGTAAAGCAAACAAAAGAAAAAGGGAATACATATTCTCACAAGTGGAAAAGAGATAGCAATGAAAACGACCATGGACTAAAAACGATAGTCTATGTCAAGCCAGTCATTGAACCGTCAACTCAATTGCTGAACGAACGAACGACAGCGAATCTCAGAGGCCCCGCCTTTATATCCGTAATTTTATTATTTCAGTTGATTTTCGCGATGATATTATTATAAAAACAAGCATTTAGGTAATATTTTCCCTTTGTTTAAATATATCAATCAAATTTATTTTAAGATATTTGAAATATCATTGCTGGAATGTAATTATTGATTTGCCGTATACAGCAACAAATAGTGGGATAGTGCGGGTTTTCTAAGAGTTAGCTTGTTGTGAAACTGTGTAACGAAAAGGGCTAAGGGAATTGCGGTACTTTTTTCCTTTGCGTAATTTGTTTTTGTGTCATAAGCGGTCGGCAATTTAGTGTATTTGCTGTTGCTATTTTTAGTGGGTGTTGTCATTGTGAACTTGTGGTCCAAGCTTTATTCGGATTAGGTCATCGAGTGCGGTGAACATGTGTGCCGGAGAAATGTGTTTTACTACATTTTAAAAGTGATTTATTTGATTTCTTATTAGATATACAAGTACTACGAAGTAGGAGACCTGTAAAGATGGGTACTACAAGAATACTGTGTTTCTTCGCATTGATATCATGTTCAGTGGCGTTATGTGAGTATTACTTACTTATTAATTATGCATTTAAAGCCTTTTAGTTGTTGTATCAATTATTAATTACATTACCAAGCATAGTTCATTCAACTTTTCATTCTTGTGATATGCTCTGATGGTTATAATTAAGTTATTAGTTAGACTTGTTGATATGTACCTAGGAGTTAGGACACTGTTCAAACTACAGTAACTACTGCCTTCCTGCTTCCATTTACAGACCTCACACTCACTACACAAATTTAAATCTTGTAACATCCTTTTGTTGTAACATAAGTTTTGAGGTATGAATTTCACCTAACTCCCTTTTTAATTAAGTTCGTTTTCTTTATTTAGTAATTGCCAATATATTGCTTTTATTCATGAAATAAAATCATCATAAAATTATGGACACAACCTATACATATACATGGTATAGGTATCATATCTTAATTTAAGAGTCTACATTCCAGATTTGTAATTGACAACATTGTTTTGTCCTTGTCTGCCAGTGATCAAGATTTTGATGTCATTGATTGAATTTAGCTGCCCACCTATGGGTTACAACTCATACTGTGTGATAATTGTTATTTTTATCTTTGCATTCGAAATATTGTTTTTGAGATGTTTTGATAACACACACTAAAAATGTTTACTTTTGCTAATAATCGGTAAAATATTAACGAGTACAGTGACATTATTTTCATGAAATTAATTTGAGTCTAATAGAATAATAATAATACACTTTTTAGGTAAGTACTTAAAGTAGGTAATAATTTCTGACCACATTTTGGTTACAGTGGCTAATCTTAATGAAGATTGGCCATTAACATAGGATATAGTGCAAAAGTGTATGCACAAATACAGATGTGCTCTCTATTTCCTCACCGTGATAGTTCAATGGGACGGCAATTTGACAGGACCAGAGAAAGATTTGGTGCAAGAGTGACTTAGTGTGCATACATAATTACAGAAACTCTCATAGTGCATGCCTTGGGATCAAACTGAGATCACGAACTTAACTTGACCATTGATTTGATCAATCAAAGGTCCACACCACAAGGCCATCACTACACTCTTATTACAATTATTATGTACCTATTTATCAAGTTCTAATTTGTTATAGCTGTTAAGGTCCGTAATAATCTAAACAATTGTATTGTACCACCTAAGTTAACATGGGAAGCCTTCTTTTCCTTGTGCCCATATTCTCTGGACTGAACAGATTCTATTACAAATACTCACACACATTTCAAAAACGAAATGTTTTTGTAACTCTGATCAAGTGTATTTCAAACCAGAATGTTTTCTAATTGGTCTGAATATTTACCTTAAATTACTGAATTGCAGACTTTTGTTTCAATCTTGTTCTTAATTATTCATGTTGTATGAATTTAAGTTCTTTTTATAGCATCCTATGTCCTAATCTAGTTTATGGTCTGTGTGTACCAAATTTTATCCAAATCCATTCAGTATCCATAATTCATTAGCAAACATACAAACTCACAAACTCAAGAACATCCAATTTTTCACATTTATAATATTAGTAGAAATCTAATATTATTCATACTTATTACCTACAAATTTTTCATTTACATAGTATATCTACTTCAATATCTTTGAAATATGCAATAATATATTTGTAGTATGTATACAGTACACTATATCTTACTATAACCACACAAAGCATATTTGAATGTTATTGTATGCAAAGTATGAATATTATTTTTGCATAATTTTACATTTTGTATGTATGGCCAATATGCTAATAGGAATAGGGTGCTGGCAGGCAGCATCTAAAGTACAGTTTGTTGTAGAAACTATTTTTTTTTAGTTCCAAATTAGTTGGAGATAAATCAGTAAACCCCTTCAAATTTTTGTAACAAACTTTTGTTTACTTACATACATAGACTCACGCCTGTTTCCCAGAGGGATAGGCAGAGACAACAGATTTCCACATGCTACGATCCTTGCATACCTCTTTTGCCTCATTCACTTCTTTTGTTTACTTATGTTTAATCATTTTTGTTTATTTTATTACATATTTATAATCATAATTATTATGATTGTTTGCGATACACTAGCAACTTTTTCAGTAAGTATTCTCTTGTTTTTATTAATAAATAATAAAAACCTGTAAACCAGTAATTATAATTCAAATAAACTAATCCTGTAATTAAATACAAATTGTTATGTAAGAAAGCATATCCACCTTAGGATACCTATACTTAAATTCTTGTCCATTACTTCAATTTACAGAAATACTGACCTACCTCAATGTTATACAATGCCTTGGCATTTAGTAAAAGCATGTCTATATGTCATGTATTTTGTAATTGGTATTACCTACTAAAGTCAAGGCCAAAAGAACCAGTTTAAGGTCAATATAAATAAAAAGACCCACCATGCCTACCCCCTTGAGAAAAAGGCGTGAATTTATGTATTTATTATATATAAATAAAAAACTAATTAGACGCATGTTAAGCTATTGGTCCTGCGCCTGATCTCTCTCCGGTCGTGTCGGATTGCAATCCCATCGGTCTATAACTGTGAGGGAATAAAGAGAACACCTTACCTTATTGCGTACACGGCTAATCTCTGTTGAGATTGGCCGCTGTGGCCGAAATTCGGAGCACATTATTATATGAAGTAATACTAAATGCTCAACTTACTATTAGGTAGGTACTAAATGTGAACATAAAAGCCACATTGCTTTTATGGCCTTCCTCATCGCAATTTTGTTCGCAGTGACGTCACCGCCGAAGATTGTGAAGCAGCCAACTCAAGAAGAGATACTATTTCAAGTGGCGCAACCCGGCGAGGTAGATAAGCCGTTCATCATCGAATGCGAGGCTGAAGGCGAACCGGCACCTAAGTAAGTTACCTTTAAACAATACCATAACATAAATATACCTAGTACCAGATCGTAGACAAAGGGAAAAATCTGGAGGATGGGCAGCAGCATCCTACTGTGTAATAGCTACCATCTGCTACTGCGATCGCCAACCCGCTTGCCTAGCCGTAGCGCTATTTATATCTTAATAGGTTATCCCCTATTAAGAGATATACCTAATAGGAGAGGAATCTATTGTCATCTACCAGTTCCATATTTCTACTAACAATTATCACGGAAAACCTGATTACTAAGGAAAATTAATAATGCTAAAGACAAATCGATTCTGGTAATCGAACCAAGAACCTAGCAGGCGCCTTTTAAACAGCAGGTCTATAAAGCAACTTTGCTTTGGTTTGTAGCATCGATTCATGTTGGTTGTTATTGTTATGGACAATAGGCATGACCGGACAGATGTGGTATTCTTTCTAGTAATAAGTAAACTAACTGCAAAGGTTTTATTTACTGATTGATAGATCTTATTTTGTGCCACACTGTCTTTACTTTTTTTTGGCTTAGTTGGCAGTCTCTTCGTAATTATTATCATTTAGCATTAAAAATAATTGAGATGATTTCTACATACATACATATACTATTGCGAAATGCGAATAGCCCAACAGGTATATAGCTGTTGTAAAGATCCACTTCCTATTCCACATTTCCCTTTGAACCACTCGGTCAGGGACACTCTGTACTATTTTAGAGCTGTTCCACAGATGTTTACGACCTAATATTATGACACCTCAGATTACCTAGTTAATAGTTACTATGCTACGACACTACTCACCCAAACAGTACCTACTAAAGTACTAACTGGTTACATGACGGCTTGAGAGCTTAAAGTTGCTAAGAGCAAGGGCTAAATTCTGCTCCGGTCAACTTAATATTTTTCACTCATGTAATTCCCACTAGTGATCTTTACAGAAGCTGCAATTTCCAATGATATGTTAGTTATTGTGTTCTATAGCGGTACCACCACCGATACCATCCCCTCACAGAATATCAGGGTGAAACAACAGTACTTGTAGTGTTTTCGTACTTATGTCCAGTTAAGAGCCCTAAGGCCCAACCGGGTCAAAGACCGGCTACGAATCTGCAATGCTTCTGATGTTGCAGGTGATCACTTACCTTCAGATGACCCGCCTGTTCGTTTGGCTCGATTTTCCATAAAAAAATTGTTGTCCTAATTTTTTTGGATATTCACGTCATGTTAGTCCTCGGCTATACACGCATCCCAGTAATCCACAGGTAACTATAATAGAACTAAAATTCTTAAGAAGTCGGTAAAATTTTGCTGTGCAGGATCACTTCACTTCACTGTCACGCACCCAAATCGCAGTGTAAGATCCCGGAAAACTCGTTTACCTACCAGAATAACGTTATAGTGCCTCCCTAAAATAGTCTCACTTCTGTCTTAGGATACGGACGTGACCGTACAGTATATTATTATCTAACCTACAGATGGTTTGCTATGATTCATTATGTTTCCTCAACAACCACATGATAGTTTTAACACTATTAAATTAAAATACACTGTAAACGTCATCGCTGCTCTGATGCATTCTTTCTGTGTTACTTTTTATTTACTTTTTTTTATAAAGAAGTTCACTTTTTAGTTCTGTCTTAACTGGTTACATGTAAAAATCAACCGTTTTGTACGTCAGTCACGCTCGCGCGGCATCCGTGACTTAGGATGTTTGGGTCTAATCTCGCAAGACGTGAGGGACTCATCCAGTTACACATATTTTACTAGTACCTGTTACTAAACTGTAACTGTTAAAACTATAATTTCAGAAATTAATAAAACAACAGTTTGCATACATTTTTATTCATTTTTAATTCCTCCGTATGACGTTTCGGACATGTTGCACGCTTGCAGCATTCGTGAAGGACCAAAAAAAGTATTATGACCGATATCTTAAGGTGTTTCTCCACTTAGTCGATCGAGAATGGCCATTTGTATTTTGTAAATATTGTATCGAGGCTCATCGACTAGGTGGAGTGCACCTTTCGTCTTCTTACGACCAAGAATGAATAAATTTGAAACTTTAGTGACCGTGCTTGCTTTGTAAAATGTTTATTTATTTATACTTGCTGCGAAGTTTTTAAAACATTCAAACATGGATCGCGTCAATTTCCGTTCACAGATAGTTATTTATTGTGGGTAGTGTTTGCGCCTTAGAGTATTCTATTTTTATATTTCTATGGTTTGCGCAAACCTAAGACATAACTTACCATTTAAAAAGGAACACAAGGCATTGTACGGAACAGGAGAAACAGAACAGGTTTTTATTATTCAGAATTCCTTATGCTAATCTTATTCTCTATTAATTTTCCAATTTTAACCCAAAAATACACACAGCTCGTGGTAAAATCATTGTAGACAGCTCATAATGAAATTTAATAATGCAGCAACACGGCAACAGTATGAATGAATGATGGCTGCCGGCATTTTAATATTTTTATTAATTCCTCAATAAAAGTTAAACACGCTACTAAAATATTCATGTTGTTACTGCTGTGGCGTAATTTAGTTTATAATTTGTAAATATATAGAAGTAAATTCGCTTGCCGAACAGTTTTTGTCTGTACTTGCTGTCTCACGGCTTTTTCAGCGAGGAAATCGCCAATAGAAGAAAGTTTATTTATTTAAGGAAGAAATTTCCTCGAAAATTTTCGCTAAATCAATAAACTATTTTTATTAGCAATCGTCAATTATTAAGAATAATAATGAATTATGCCTAAGGCTTTTTAATCATCGAATAATTTCTGAAATAACAACTTTTTACCAAAAAAAACTGAATAGTTTAAAAACTAAAAAGCACACCAAGTTTATGAGACTCGTCAAAAAGAATGAAATGAGCCCAAATTTAATGGGTTCAGTAGTAGTAATTTAGAAATGCCAGTATCCACCTCCTGTCTCACGAAATGTTGCGGAATCATTCATGAGGAGTTTCGTTGTTTATCTCCGAAGATCTTCATCATTTTTACTAAATTTTCATACTTGAGTTTTGCGCGAGAAATCCCTTTATTACAAAAAAAATATCATCCAAATTGGCAAAACCATTTTGTCGGTCATGATTTTGTTAACATCAGACGACCTTCTCAGTAGATGTTCCCAGTACATGTTCTATACTCTTGCAGAGTACCTATGCGTTTATATTTGGCTGGATCTACTGGTTTTTTTGCACAGTTTTTTAGACACTGGTTTATTTATTTATTTATTTATTTATTTATTTAAACTTCATGTACAAAATCAGTGTACAGAGGCGGACTTAATGCCATAGGCATTCTCTCCCAGTCAACCTTAGGGTGATGCAGAGATAAAACCATGGTAGATGCACAGAAAGTAATATAGTTACTTAATAAACCTAAACTTAGATTATTAACAAACATATACTACACATATACATAAACTGGGTACATATATAAATATATACACATATACATATATAGCTCTTTAAATATAAATACATATATAATAAATATTAGGTCCTTACATATGAAATTGGCGTTTTGTATGGAAAAAGCAAAATTACTTAAAAAATATGAAATTATATATTTAATCAATCAAACTATGTACCATTGAACTCTATGCACTTTCGCCATTTTATAGGTAGAGTTCATTGATTCCTTTGCTGAAAAAATTGTGGGAACGAGAGTTAATAAAATCTCTGAAGGCGGTTTTGACTGCCTCATCGGAATTGAATTTTTTTCCTGGCAAGAAATTGTCTATATTTCGGAAAAAGTGGTAATCTGTTAGAGGAAAGTTCGGGGATTATGGTGGGTGTCGGGGACATTCCAATTGCAGCTCCTCTAATTTTGCGACTATGTGTTGTGCAGTGTGCGGTCTAGCGTTGTCCTGAAGCAGCAGTGAGCTAGAGCAATTGACCAGTCTCGGTTGTTTAACGGCTAGTTTTGCCATCATGGCTTGTAATTGTTCACAATGCAGATCTGCCGTAATCGTCTGGCCAGATCTTAGGCAGCTGTAGTGGATGACGCCAGCACTGGTCCACCAGACACTTACTAGTACTTTTTTCTGAGTCAACTTTTTCTTGGGGCAGGATTTGGCCGGTTTTCTTGGGCTTAACCACTCTGATGAGCGTTTCCAATTATCGTACTGGATCCATTCTTCATCACAAGTAACGATACGATTCAAAATCCCCTCGTTATTTTGTCAGGTAAGTAATGTAACGCAGCCCCCGACGCGTGTTTGTTGATGTGCTTCAGTCCAATTCTTGCGGTACCCATTTTTCGAGCTTTTTCACTTTTCAATTTGTTGCAAGTGAATTAAAACTATATTACCACTCACACAGAAGCCTGCCGCTAATTCTGACCTAGTTTACGATGGATTCGCTTCTGCGATATCTCTTAATTCTTCATTGTTAACAAGAGTCTCCGGCCGTCCACGGGGTTTATTCTATAGGTCAAAATTTCCAGAACGAAAACGTTAGAACCAAAAACGTACCGTGTTTTCTTTTGCAGTAGCTTCCGCATACACATTATTTATCCTTCGAGCTGTTTCTGCAGCGCTGGTGCCACGGTGGAACTCGTTTTCGTAAAAAACGCGATATTTTAAGTTTTTCTTATTGTGAACAGAACGATGTCAAAGAAAAAACAAATGACGAGTAAACAAATGAATCACTTAATTCTAAACATAAATGTACAAACCTAAATTTGAAATAAATTTGAATTTGGAATTCTTAACCAAAGTCCAGATATTTGAGATCAAAGTAACCAGTTCGACAAAACGCCAATTTCATATGTAAGGACCTAATATATAACAGGTCACAATTGAGATGATTCTGCCAAGCCTTGTTTGTAAATATGTTCTCGAATTTTAACCTTAAATGAATAACGACTGGTAGCCATTCTGATTTCGAAGGGGAGCGCATTCCAGAGAAGAATAGACTGTATGAAAAAAGAAGAGTGAAGAAAGTCTGAACGATGCACGTTAGCTTGCTTCCAAGCATTCGGAAATTGTATGGAAAAGCCTTTTGAGGGCAATTATTTTCTTCGTAGTAATGGTTGTTTCTAGTAGCCTCCCCTGTACGCAGTTGTATCTACAAGCACGTACTGTACGAATGTATCTTTAATACTCTTTAATTTATAAGTAGAAACGATATTACTAGAGGTATTGACATTTTTTTTAAACCATGTAAATAAAAAAACCAATAAAATTAGGACAAGAGCAGGAAGATGATGATGATATAGGTAGAAACTGTTTTATTTGCAACGCAACGGGCAATAGATAGGGCGGTATATGCTTGATAGGGAGTCAAACGTACTATTCTAGATTTCCCAGGGGAATACCATGCGTTATGATCTAGTGCTTGTCCTTACCGAGATACAAGCTTCCTGTTTCAACCTCATCCGTTGCGCTGTCATCGAGTGATACAGATTGACTCACGTTTTATTATTGGCGGATTTATCATAGCAATAACTATAAAATTTATGCATCGATTCAGACTATTTAGTCTTTGTAGTGTTCTCAGAATTTATTGATGGATCTACACTTTGTCTGGTTTAGTAACCGTCTTTCAAGCCCAGAATTTATTCGTGTGGTTATTTGATCGATACTCTCACATTCCTTAGAAGTCAAGCATCAATTCATCAAAAGCCCGGTGAATGTGACCGTTGAATTCATAAGCAGGTTTTCGCCCACAAAACTCGCGCAATCGTGAGTGTACTAAAACGATGATGAATTTAGTAGATCTGAGTCAAGTGTGTGAACATAATTATGTCATCCTACAGACAGTTTAAAAGTCTGATCCTAGGTTGTTCATAAACCATACGATAAAAAAGGAAAATGCACCTATTAGACTTTCAATTTATTAGTTAATAGTTTAGGGCTTATGTCTTATGTGTAAAGTGAGTAAGGTGCTAGACGCGAAACCCTTTTAAATGCTCAACACTAAGTAAGGATTAAATCACTTCCTTGACTTCGACGTGTAACCAGTCTGTGACAAACCCACTAAGTTCTTTGAAAAGCTTAAAGTTACGTTGAAAAGTTCTTGCCTTTTTGATCTAGAAAACGTTAGTTTTGTAATGGTATCTATAAACATTATTACTTTGAATAATTTGATTGATGACTAATAATAATAAGTAATATTGATAAATAAAACCAAACGAGACGTACACAATAAAGTATTCAATCGTATCTGTAAGTAGGAAAGTAGGATCTCCGAAACTCGAAATTTTCATATTTTTAGATCCTTGTTGAGATGGTCTACAATTTTTCCGGTCATGTAATTTGTACAAGCTGTAATACTATAATTATAGTCGTAACAAAATTTTGTACGTACACTGTTTTATGAATCAAGTTACTATAATTGCTACAGATGAAATCAATGACCCGAAGGAGATAACGGTTTTATAACGATTATAGTAATCACGTAGAATTAACTTACACTCATATGAGTTCGAGGTTAATTGGCATCAAAACTATATCTATACTTTTTGTGTTTTTTGTCATAATTTAAATCTGAAAATAACATAGTTGCTACAGCGGTTGGTGGCTTCAAACATCAACATTCAACTCTATGGTGATAGAGGCATGCTGGTTTTAGCGCAAATGGGACGACTTGATCGGGGTAGTACCTTACAGAATATCGGCGTAAATATAACTGTATGCGAACAGTTAGGTTTCGTATAGTCAGTGATTAAAACCGGAAGCCCAATCCCTCTAAAAGGCCAGCGACGCAATAGCAATGCTTTTAGCGTTGCTGCCTATTGGTTGCGGTGATCACTTACCATTAGATGACACGTCTGTCGTTTGCCTCCTGTTGCCATAAGAAAAAAGTCACAGGGATTGAAATCCTGTTCTTTATCGGTTTTTTTTTCTTAATACAAATATTGGGAATTTTTGTGGTCTCTTTGCATGCACAAATGCTTAATAAAAATGATTAGGTTACATATTATATTTTCAGAAAGTAAGATGCTCGAGTGACGATTATTTTTGCAAGTTTTTATAATTGATTCGGTTTCTAATTTGTCATTAATAAAAAACGTTTGAAAAGTTTGATGATAATACCCATATAACTATGGAGTTTATTAATTACTGTCCTTTCCTAGTCACTTTTCTTTGTTCTTAACGTTTGTTCTTGTGTATTTATCCTTAACGAGCGATGAAGAACAATGTCAATAAGCTAATACTTAATAACATTTCTTTATCAACGTCCAACAAAACAATTATAAAGCTTTTAATATAAATTAACTACTACACAAACCGCAATAGGACTCATTCATCGAAGCTTCTGATATTAGTAGTAAATAAATGCGGGATCATGAATAATTCAATGCGTGAGTCAACCTTGGTTTCAATGCAGTCATCTCGCTTTACACTCGGAAATATTATGTCATGTATGAATAACGTTATTGGCTAAAAATATGACCGTTTATAAAACTTGTTTTTCTGTTTTTGTTGCTCTTTCCTGTGTAAAGTTGTACTCTCTATCATAGAACCGAGTATTAAGTTTATTCTCTTAGACTATAACCGCTTACTATGAAGGACCTGCTTTCGTTGGAAACCTTATAGTATAGATATCGGTAAATATCTTGACAAGAGACCTTGTATGCGTAATACTTGGTATTTAGGTCTCTTTGACGGACCAAAAGAGGGGCGAGGAAATTACTACCGCGCAGGTGCACGCGATTGGTTGTTCAGTCGTGAACATGTGCTAACTTTTTCCCAATACCTACGCCGCTTTATTTTTAGGATTTTTATCCATACTAATTCCGTAAATCCGTAATATTCACATGGAAACCTTTAAAAAAAAAGCTGAATCTCAGTCGAAGTCCGCTGTGGGAATACCGACAGTTTTAGTGAGGCAAAATATTCCCGTCTCTGTCCTTTCTGGAGAGGAAAAACGAGACAGTTATACATGACTCACTAAAATCTCCCTGCGCGATCGACGACGAAATTATACAATACACTGTCTACATTTCACATTACGCCAGTCCTTGCATTTATAGTTAGACGGGTGATTCTTCGTTTCCAATCAAAAACGCCTGAGCCAGTTTTTTAAAATTTTACATCCAATTCGAGATTTGTCAGTAAAATCTGTAGACCTATGCATTACTGATGTCTTTTGTTGATGTGATACTCGGAAAATTATGTTAGGGCCATTTTGCAATACAATACAGTATCAGTTTATACGTTTTTTTTTTGCCACAGGGAGAAACAGGGTGTACCCTGTGACCTGTCTCGGTTGGCCACAAAGCTAAAAGCATAACATAATGATTATCGGAATGATCTTTATTGACCCAGTTCCTAAGAGATTAGTTTCCCGCGAATTTGATCTTCAGAAGTACAGAACAGATGGCCGGTAGGCATTTGTTTTGCGTCAAGACGCAATTACGTGACAAAATCGTAATCTCCTTAAGTAACTAATATTATTTAGCTAGAGTATTTAAAAGGCTCTATTTCACTGTGTCTTAATAAGCGCTAATAAGGAGAAAAATCTTATAATTAAATATCTTCGAGATAAAATATCTGGAGGTAAACTGGCGCTTAATTTTAGAAGTAGTATTTTATAAATGTAATGTGACTCCTTTAAATCATGCCATATTCCATATAGATCGTTTCAACATAAACGCACAATTCGCTGAAGTGAGAATAATACGGTCGTGTCTTGTGACAGTGTTTGGGCAAAAGATCAATGACATCACTCTGTCATAATAACTTGAATGGAATTCGTCTGAGGGCGGCAAAGACGAAGAAATATTACTAAGAGTTTTGCGCTATTAGGGAACTTTAGTAATGGGAGTAAAATTTGTCAACATTCATATCTGTATTTCCCATATATGTAGCGTTTTGCTCACAACTTATTTCGCGTAGATTTTGGACCTACTTATTTACTTCCCTATATTACTCGAGAACAGTTTTCTAGTAGTGAAATAATTTTAACAATCGATTCTATAGTTGCAGTGATTTTATTCTATATGTTTACATAACGCGGAAAACAAACAACAAACTGACATGCTTGGTCGAGTCAGAAGTTCGGCCAATCTTCGGCATATATTTCAGCCGAAAGTACGACAATTTTAACATATGGCCAAATTTGTATTCGGTCCGTCACAACTTCACAAGTCCTTAATAATAAGGAGCGAGCCTAAATCTATCTAATCAATTTAATTGTATGATGCAGGAGTACGATAGAACCGTTTATAATGGCTAGATGTATAAAGCCAATGGAATTGAAGTTTTCAAAGTGCGTGACGTGCAATTTTCCCAGTAAGCTAATGTGTTTACGCTAGAAGTAGGTTAACTACATGTCCCCTTTATGACCTGCAAACAGGGCAGGTCGTTCACCTGTCCATCCGGAAGTTTGATATTCACCAGGCTACAGTTATCCCTAGTACGAGTTTATAATCTATGCGAATACTGTCAGTTTTAGTGAGACGTATGTCGTCTCGCTTTTACTTCCAAAAAAAAGAGGAGTCGCGTATATTACTTGTAAAGTAGATAAGTTTTTCAGGCAAAGTTCTTCAGGTACCTTGCTAAAGCTGGACTCTTAAAATGATTTTAATAAAATCTGCAACCTCAAAAACCCGCAAAAATCAAATGCTAACTTCAAAGATTACTAAAATTGTCTCATAATTGGAACTTGGAGGACTTCCCGTATCAAAGAAAGTATACCTTCCTAAAAGTACCTTGTCTAAGAAATTAGGGCGTTCGGTAAAATTAATTTTTAGAGAATAAAGAAAGCCGGGACAATTTAAAAACGTTTAATAAATAGTAAAACCTACATTATTGTTATTGCATTATTGTTATCATTTTCCTAAGGGCAGGAAAACCGCAAATTGTTTAAGTGTTATAAATATTACGAAATTATTATTAATTTAATTGTATTGTTGTAATATTATTATGTTTAGTATTATCCTTTTCTTTTGTGGTCATTATATAATTATATTTATTATTTCTCTAAATGGGGACTTAACCTACGATATCAAACTTAATTTGATTATGGTACTATGAGTAAAAATATGTGGGTAATTAATAACAGCGCTTTACTTAAAGAAATACCTATGAAAGGATATCAATTTGTAGCTAACGCCAACATAGCAACATTTTGTTTATGCCGTTTATGGTCAACGATTTTTTACAGATCCTAAGTTACCATAGTAAAATTATACACGATATTAACCTTATAATTGTCATCACAGGTACAGATGGATCAAAAACGGCAAGCCATTCGAGTACACGAGCTACGACAACCGTATCTCGCAGCAGTCAGGTCGCGGTACACTCGTGGTCAGTGAACCCCGTGACGAGGACCTCGGACAGTACCAGTGCTTCGCGTACAACGAGTGGGGTACTGCCGCCTCCAACAGCGTCTTCGTGCGACGCGCGGAACTGAACAGTTTCAAAGAAACAGACAGCCAGCAAGTCGTTAAAGCAGAGGAAGGGAAACCTTTCAAACTCACTTGCGAACCGCCCGATGGTCACCCCAAACCTAAAGTGTACTGGATGTTGCAAGGCGACCAGGGCCAGCTCAAAACAATCAACAATTCACGCATGACCCTAGATCCTGAAGGAAACCTTTGGTTTTCGAATGTAACTCGTAACGATGCAAGTGTGGACTTCGCTTACACATGTACGGCGAACTCCATCTTTAGAAATGAGTACAAGTTTGGCAACAAGATTTATTTAGAGGTGACTCAGACTGGCATTGCGCCGACCTTGAACAGACATGACCCTGTGAGACAGTACACTACCAGGAAAGTTGAGAAGGCTCTGAAAGGCAAGAAGGTGGAACTCTACTGTATTTATGGTGGCACGTAAGTATTTCTTTTTATACTTCCAAAATTTCAATCTCTGTTGAACTTGAAATAAATATTTGTTGATTTCGTAGAGGTTGTCAGTCAACTGAAATGGGTTACTATGTTATTCATGGCAAGGTAACACGTTGTTGGGTTACGTATTATTGCGTTTTTTGATCACATCATGATAAAAGTTACTACTATTGGTTTTATAGCTTTGTGGGGTATTAGCACGGTATTATTAGTTTAGGACCGTGTTTGTTTATATCGAGGGTGATTAGTGCGCCCTCTTTATTTTAGGAAAGCATTCTAGTTACTCCCTTGCGTCAGTTGTTTATTTTGAGTCGCAGCTATAAATACCTTTTATCGTTGTGCCATTTATTTAATTTTAGTAAATTTAATAGTAATCACTTTCTAAAGATAAAACTTTCCTTTCCCTTAACCAGCTCTCAGATAAATAGGAGTAGCATTCCACATGTAACTGAGATTTTAGTTGAAACGCATTGATTCTGTTCTTGCGGCAGTATCATTAGGGTTGCCAGACTTCCAGAGCCATAATTTCAAAAAGGAGCATAATTCGTTTAAAAAAACCCTTCTGGCAGGTACAACCTATCTTCCGCTACATCATTCCTTTAAAATTGAATTATCAGAATTAATATAGGCCATGTCTAGCCTATTTTTAGAAAAGTTTCCGTAGTTTTAAAGATTACTTCCTAAATACGACAATAAATAAACTTATTTTTCTTCTTTGAAAAATTTTACCTTCCTTCTAACCCTACAAAGTCAGGTATTGACCTATTGCGCCCCCGCTACGTGCATGAGTGGTCGCGAGTGGGCTTTTCACTATCGAATTTCACGTGTGCCGTTAATTTGCTACACGTTCTGTCCTACAGATCAATATTCAGTTAAAATACTCTTTGGGAGCTAAGAAAATTGTCTTCGTTTTGTTATAGCCAAAAAGCTAAATATGTATCCCCGAATGTTTAAGCCTCCCAAGGGCTTCCAATTCCCTACGACGTTGTCGTTGTATTAACAAAATGATCATCAATCACTCGAGTGATGTTTCGCGCGACAAGATGAAGGGGATCCGGCGATTATTGCTGTTACAGGAAAGCTAATGTATTATGCTTAGGGAATAGGGAATGCTCCTGTTTCGGTGCTATATAATAATTTCGAGGTTAGCATAGCTCTGTAGAAATCTGATATTCAGTTACATTTGGTTAGGTTAGAAGCCAAACTCAACGAAGTTTGGGAATAATAAGGCTAGGTTGAGGATGATGATTAGCATAGTTGCAAAAGTCTAGTCACTAGTAGTATACCGTTGATCTGGAATATCGAAGCATGCAGATTAAAACCCAAATTACGCATCACTGACTTTTCTAAATCATGAACGTGAAAGAAATTAATCTAAAAACCAGCACCCCAGAAATGTTCTCGATGGTGTGTAATTGTGTATCTAGTAAAGCAAACTTTAATCAGATTTACGTCGCGTTACTTTTATTAACTTATCAAATCCTAACGTTTCGAGAGCTTTATGCAGAAAAGTAACGCGAAGTGAATCCGATTAAAGTTTATTTTATTATGTTTGGAGTTCGCGAAAGTTTAAGATATTATGGTATGTGTCTAGGTCAGAGGCTTAGACTGACACTAGGTTCTTTATTAATCAAACGCTAAGAAAATCGCGACATCATTCTTGAGTTTTTTTTAATACGCTTTTAAGAACCTCCTCCTTAAAACTATATCATCTAACAGGCCTCTGCCGCAAATAGTTTGGAAGAAGAACGGTCGAAGCATTCTTTCATCTCAAGGGATCACTCAAGACAACTACGGCAAGACGTTGGTGATCAAGTACCCCACGTATGAAGACCAGGGCACGTACACCTGTGAAGTGAGCAACGGTGTTGGCACTGCGCAGTCTTACACCATCCTGCTCAACATTGAAGGTGAGTTGTAAAGATAGATATTTGACTGCACATAACTGTTAATAGACCTAAACCTGCTAAAATACCTATAACGATATTATATGGAGGTCAGCTGTCAATGGTCAAATCCGCTGAAACTAAAAGGTCGGAATGGTCTAGTGAATAAAAATAACTTTTCTTTTTCAACTTTCACCTAAACAAACGGGCATAAATAGTCACCCATCCATTAAATGACCACGCCGTAGCCTGCTTAACCTTATTAAAATGTTATTGTTATTCAAGACATTCAGCATTTTCTATTCATTAGATAAGAGCTCTTTAAATAAGCGGGAATTCTTAATTACGTTAGTTACACTAACCTTGGTGATCGTCAAAAAGCCTGTGATGACATAGGTATAGCAACACAAGATTAATGGCAAATTAAGTAATTTTCGGCAAAGTTTAGCTTCATCGATGATATATTATCTCGATGACTTAATTTTAGGGTTCAAAGCATTGCAACCCAAATATCTCGATTTAGACTTTAATTAGAGCTTAGATTATTGTCAATGAGTATCTATGTAGCGCTATACGGCGCAGATAAATATGTAAGTAGGTGTGCAACCAAATTACTCAAGCTCTTCTTTATTACCGATATAAATAAGCTCTTGCCAAATTGTTTACTTTTAATAACTTAAAAAGTCAACCCTAAAAATATGTAGGTGTCAAAGTCTGTGTGTTTGTATGTTTTCTTTCAATTACGACTAAACGTCGCCGAATGGATTTGAATGAAACTTGGCAATTAAGTAGGTCAGGATACGGTCCTGAATTGAAACATTGGCGAATTTTTGGCTGTCAAAATGCGGACAAAGATCGAAATAACGGGCTGAAGCTAGCAATCTATAAAATCCTCGTAATATCTTCCAACTAACGTCTGCGTCTAACAGATTTAGTGACCACAAAAGGTCGTCCGGATTGAGATCAGTACCAATTATGTTGTTTAAACCGTCGAGCTATTTCAAACTTTATACCGAGTTTACTGTTTACAATGCAATAGATTTTCTTTAATTTGCGAAGCATATTTTGTGTCCTACTTTAAGAAGGGTATTCAAAGAAGAAACGAGATATCAAATGAAGTAGATATTATTTTTAAATAATATTTATGTATGTTTTATAATTATGTTTATGCACATGTTTATTAAATAAAAATATTTATTAAGACACTCGCAAAAACAACTGACTCACGCACGCCACGCCAAAGATCGCGGGTTCAAGTCCCGCCCGAGTCAGTTGTTTGAGATTCCAAATTAAATATTTTTTGATATCATTTTATGAACGATTCAATGTCGAAATAATAATTTGGAAAAGGTTTCTTTTTTTGGAATTGTATAAACACTTTTCATAAGTCAATGATTATAATTGAGGTAAATGTCTTTAAGTTGCTGAAACTTACTTCGATTAATTTATCATTTGAAAAAGTATAAGCGAAATTCAGTCATTTTTTAAATTGTATGAAATGAATAAAAATTTGATATCATTTAAAGGTTTAAAATATACATCTGAAAAAATATTGTTTGTTAGTTAAATTATCATCTTCCCGCAAAATGACGAAAAAACGAACGCTTCGTTTGACGTTAAGTAGAAATGACGTCATTTTTATTAAGTGCTATCTCTATTTAATTTAGCCAACAATTTTCAAAGCCTTTTATCTTCTTTCGAATTTAACATAATTATTTTTTTTACTTTGAATAATTAAAAAAATATTTTCTTCGAAGGTTGTACATATGATATTTTATTCTTCTTTAAAGTGATGTTAAATATGGATGTATGTTACGGCCATTTAAGGCCTTAACATAGAGAAAAATTTAAAAATATTCGAGCAAAGCTTGAAGTCGTGAATGTCGTGATAGTGTTTTGTTTGTAGCAGTTATGTTGGTAGACACATTTTTAAATCTTTGAACGTGAATTTAGTCGTTAGGGCATAGACTAATTTGACAGTTTACATAACTGTCTGTATTCTTGAATACAAACTCTTTCTTTATGAAATAACGATTCAAGGCAACTAAATGTAGGCAGATCAGGCCCAGTCATCGTTTGGAAAATGTCAAACAGTAACATAACCTCAATGAATTTTGTATTCTATAGCTATCGAAGAATATGGCCTTAGGGAATCGTACCGTGATGGCGCCGCGCCGACTTGAGTTCTATCAAATTTTGTATCGGCTGACTCAACGTTTTGTATCGGTTATGTATTGCTATTTTCTTTGTAGTTTCTTTTTACTACCTGTGACAATAAAGCTAGACTTTACTGCAAACAACATCTATCTGGCAATTGTTTAAAATAGTCTAATGGTCTGGACGATAAAATTCAAATTCCGTCTTCCTGCTATAAAGGTATGTACACCAACTCAACGTCGACTCCACTCCAACCAAACAGTACAGTACCCCACAGTATGGTATTGAATGTACCTAAGCTTTATTTCGTGTTACAAATGAGTGAATTTTTCAACACATAAGTTGAAAGTTAACAACGCGTGGTCCATGCATTCACCGACCCATTGGAAACCGAATTGGAACGGTGTTGTATTAGCGTCGAGTCGGTGTAATGTGCGATTTAGATTTTTTGAACCTGAGCTAGAAAAGTTGATTGCATTGGTATATGCAAAGGGCATTGACAATTAAAACAAAATACGTAGATTTTTTTTTATTTCTGTGATAGAAAAACAATCTCCTTTTTTCTCATTTATTTTTCTCCTTGTCGTCCATCTTATAGGCGCCTCTTTTAAAAAACGGTTTCGACAAGCGCCTAATTATTCTGCCGGCGTCCAACAAACAATAGGGCGACATTGTTCCAAATAAAGCTGTCCCTTTATAAATTCTACGCCATTTCCGCAATGCTAATTGTAATTTTAACTTTGCAAGGGACGGTGCTTTAATGACGCTTATAATTGTGTCAAGCACGTCACTTCCGCTTTCCTCTAGAACAATTTGGCTGCGTTCATAAATTAATATGTAGATATATGTAGGTACATGTAGTAAACTATAAAAAAATAAAATAAACAAGCCGAAAGTCTTAAAAATATAGGTAGGTACTTATTCCAATTTGAATCTATAATAATAATTCATAAATCACCCTCTACACCATATTTTCCCCTGGAGAATAACAAAGTCTTTTTTGTCCTAAAACATGACGAAGGTTGACATATTCAGCTCAAATGGTTTATAAGATTAAAAATGTCTTGTTCCATCTCACTTTTTTTAGGTTATCATTCCTTTATGTTATTACATGTTTTTCAAAGCAAAATACACAAGGTGCCGTTATAAAATATAATAATATCAAGTATTAGTCTTTAGACTCCGTATATTATTATTTATTCAAAAGAAATCTTACTAATATTATAAATTTATGTGAAAGTTTGTGGGCTATAGGATGTTTTTACTCTTTCACGCAAAAACTACTGAACGGATTTTGATGAAACTTTACTGTAATACAGCTTATACATCAAAGTAATACATAGGGTACAATTTATCCATTATATACCATAAACATATACCACGCGAGTAAAGTTGAGAGCGGAAGCTCGATGATAAAGATGAAATCTTCATTAGAAAAGTATCATAAAAATTAAAACTGTACGATCTCCTGGAAAGTTGATGGAGCTAACCACTGTCGGAGAAAATATATTGTTGTACTATACCTACTGTAATTTTATGTACCTACATAACACATTGACTTTTATTATTTTCAGTACTTAGGTAGGTACGTTTGGAACCGTACTCTAGTTCTATTTTTACTCTCTTTATATTGTGTTTGCGACAACCAAGTGAAACTCGTACTTGATATAATCGTAAATGCTTTGTTAGTGACATCATCGTACGATTGTGTAAAAAAGCATATGGGGCGCATATGATATTAAAGGAAATTACTGATACTGTTGTAATACATTAGTCATTACCTAATAGTGTTCCAGAATGGAATTCTATCGTAATTATTTCTTCTTCTTATATTTAAGAGCTATGTTCTTGTCGGTGGAGCAATCGCCACCTCTCTCTATCCTCAGCTTGTCTTTTGACTTCCTGATACTTCACGACTCCTTTACTTGATAAAAAAAGGTATTTCTGTAAATAATATAAATTATATGTATACAAATACATTTTCTTAGCTTTCTGCACTTCTTTTGTACATAAACTTGAACTACCAAATCTCACACTCCTCCGTGCCCGCAATATTCTCAAAAAGAAATCCGAAATTTTCGCATCACGATAGCCGTTATAATACCCCTTGATGATAAATAAAAATAGTATATTTAGTCATTTGTGGCTAATAAGTGGTTATAGAATAAATCCTTGCAAGTATAATTTCATTATCTATTAAGTATATATACGAAATATGCTATTAAAAGGCCACTTCCTACTAAATCTATGGTTTTCATATAAAGTTATCAGTAAACAGGTGCACCATTCATCCTTATTCTATAATCCTGAACTCGGTTCTTACAGCACGTACGGTATGTGCTCCAGCGATGATATAGGGTGATTCAAAAGCTATCGACCGCGGTCTGTCCTTTCAATTTTTCGACTATTGGTCTAAGCTTAGTAGCATTATTAATACGCCTACCAAATCAATACTTAATTATTACTTATTGCTACCTAATTAGATCAATGTTAGATATTTTTATGAGCTCTATAAATAATTCGAAGCCATAATTTTGAGCCATAAAAGAAAGAGTAATAGGGAATATGTCCACGCATCACCACGCATGTCCATTACGTAATCACTTGTGATGCAAATAACTCGGTAACCCGTTGTCGTAGTGATGGGTATGTGCCCGGCCCTTTTTATTATGACGTCGTGAAGTTATGAGGTTGACCTTATTATTATAGTAGGTACTGTTATTTGGTCAAGAGACAAAATAGATTATTCTAAAATGTTAAGTGCAAAATATAGATATTTGTCTGGAGGACCTGCAAAAAAGAGGAAAAAAGATCGAATGATAAACGCGAATCGGGAAGATGGACTAACCGAATACAACTGTCGATAGAATCATTCAGAATATCTACGATGGAGGAAGCCCTCTATTTTTTATTATTTGCCCTTAAATTCCATCACCAAAATAATTAGGTACCTACTTTATATTTCTACATATTCTACTAGCTGACGCGCGCAAATTCGGATAAAAGAAGTCTATATTTTAATTCTAATCCTAATGCCAAATTCATCTGTTTAGCGATTAGTCGCCCGACATACAATCTAACAAACTTTCGCAGTATTTCATAGCATTAGTGGGATTGCTTCGAACTTGTAAAAAATGTAATCCTTCAAAACATTAGTGTCCATCAGGAAGGTTGTCGAAAACATGAGACATAATTTCTTGATTTAGCTTGAGATGCAAAAGGTTTGCATTTCTATTTCGAAATACGAATCATTGGATAGGGTGAGCTCGAAACCTACAAAACATCAGTCATTCTAAATTCATGTTTCTTACTTATTTTTACGTATTTCACAAATATTGTTTTTATATTATTATTGTTTACTACTCTAATAAACAAAAAACATAAGCTCAAGTCGTTAAGAAGAAGTTCTGACAGCCTTTCTCTTTATTTTATACTTCTTTTTATTTAATACTACCACACATTTTCCATAGCACTCAGCAAAAGTAAAACGCTACCGTTTCTTTGAATGTCGCAAACGTCTAAGGTAACCGTATGAAAGCCCCAGGCGTACTGGCTGCATTTTGTTTCGTCAACAATTCGTCCAGATTGTGAACACTTGAGTGTAGCCCGTAGCATGCAGTGAGGCGTAATCGCCGCAGGCATTGTTGGGATACCAACGCGAACGTCGTTCTAGACTGTAATTTAAACCACGACACACAATAGAAAATGGATGAAAAGTTTTAAGATATTACTAAAAGGTTTCCTTTTTTATGGCATTGTTTGTTGAACATAAACTAGATGACAAAAATAGACTTTACAGGTATATAAAAGATTTTATATCGAATGATACAATGGTAATAGCAAACAATGAATTAAATCAAAGATGAGTATGATAATCACATTATGTAGTCATCTTCATCTCCAAGTTGATTGCAAAGTACAAGAAACTAGATAACAATGGTAAATAGAAATGTACGAACGATTGTCCCAACCAAAAAAAAAATCGAAATAATTCCTGACTGTTTTCAGGTCTTGAAATTCTTTAAAATATCCGAAAGAGAAAATTCAAAATGAAAATGGTTTTTTGTTTTGGTTTCCTATCAGCAAATGGATGATATAAAACGGATGACCTTATAATTTATAAGTACCATAAAGTCCATGCTCTTGGTCTGACATCATCGTTCCCCATCCTATTAATGTGATTACAAAATGTACAATTAATGGCACAGACCCAAGTTTTCTGTAATTTATTCACGAATGGTAGTTTGAAGAGAGGTTTACACACAAAATACTCTTTAATTAATGAGATACGTGCGTTATATCAAGTCGCAATATCTTTCCTATTAGTATCACGTATGTTATTTTGTTGGAGCTTAACTAAGAGAGCTCTCATCAAAAATACGTTATGTTAATTTCACTTTCTGAGCGTTAGATACGAAGCAACCAGACCGTTCTTTATCGATCAACATTGTGGAATCGTGGCTCTTTTAAACAGCGGGCGTGACTGCGACGCGACTATAATTATTTATTTTAGCTAAAGTCCTCATATTGTCTAACACGTCATTGCGCCTGTTTTTCGCAAAGGCGTTATTCAAATATCCAAATAGTTTACAACTAATATTCCCATTTTTTTCCTAGCTGCACCATTCTTCACGGTCGAGCCAGAGATCCAAAACTTATCCGAAGGTGAAACAGCGGTAATCAAGTGCGAAGCTGAAGGTACTCCAGTGCCCAAGATCACTTGGATTCACAACGGCAAGCCCATAGAGCAGGCAGAACCGAACCCAAGGAGACAAGTGACTAGCAACAGCATCATCATTACAAACTTAGTGAAGAAGGATATTGGAAACTACGGTTGTAACGCCACCAGTTCCATCGGCTACGTGTATAAGGATGTCTACGTCAATGTTCAATGTGAGTAACTTTTTGAATTTTCATGTTTTTTTGTGTTTTCATGTTCATTTTCAGCGGCTATGGCAGAGCAGTTCGAAACTTGATTATTTATGTAACTCGATTATCGAATAAAATTAAATATGAGAGGCCAAGGGTTAGGTGGCTTACCAAAGTAAACTTGAACGATCAAAAGACCTAATTGAATTAATTGATGATTATTTGATTGATGTCTAATTGATTAAATGAATTTCCAATTATAGAATTCTTGCTCGCTCATAGATATTTTGTTGATTAAAGCCCTATTTCACTATGTTTCATTATGTAAAGTGATATTCATAATTTCATTTAAATTCAGTTCTAGTTTTAAATTTATCTTGTCGTTAGTGTCTATCCGTAGACTGTGAAACAGACCCTAATTGAAGCAATTATAAAACTACATAAAATATTGTCTAACCTCTACTAGTAGAGAATCAAGTGATTAGCTGCTTTGCTTTATAGGATGGAATTCTATATACATCGTTCGTAGCATTTAAACAGATATGGAAGTGTTAAGAAACCTGTCTTTGCATCAACGATTTGCCTCAGCAGATAGACTTGTGAATGGATCGGGCTCTCAGTAAGCTAATCCTCGCGTAACTGTAACGACTTGCTATCGTACACATGTCCCACTTGCAGTGTTCCAGTTTACAAGAAACATAAAATATTTTAAAATGAATGTTTTTCCTGGGTCGGCGCCGGGCCTCGAGGCAAGGCGCCACGACTTCCTACTTGTTTTAATGTACTTTATTTCAACTATTGTTTGACTATTTCTTCTTGATGTTTGTTAGTTTGAAAGTTAAATCGGTCTCATACATTGTAGTTATTCTGAAAAGTAATACTATAAATAAGTGCATAACAATTGTTTTTATGAAAAAAATACGTCTCATGATTGAAATATCGTGCAAATGTTTTGAAAATCAAATCAAGTCAAACGGCACATACATAAATTCACGCCTTTTCCCCATGGGGGTAGGTAGGGACTACCAAAAGCCCACCTGCTACAGTTGTTACATATTCCTTTTGCCTCATCCATATTCATACATCTAGTTCAAATCAAATCATTAATTACGTATTAACCTTGATTAGTAAGTAATCAAACCTCATTATAACGTCTATCATAATAAGCTCTTAAATAGATAACCTAAAGTGAGTTTTTTAGTAGATTAAAAAAAGCCTGCCTCTGCCTCGTTGGTCTAGTGGTAGCAAGCGCGACTGCTGAGCACGAGGTCCTGGGTTCGATCCCCGGGTCGGGCAAAGTGTTATTGGGTTTTTCCATTAGGAAATTCTCAGTAGCAGCACGGAGTCTGGAATTGTGCCCGGTTAATGGCAATAGGCTCGCCCCCTATTACATGGGACTTATAACATGCCGGCGAAACGTGGGTGTACTGCACACCTCTGCCTACCCCCTCTGGGGAATACAGGCGTGAGTCTATAAATAAAAAATAAAATAAATAAAAAAAGCCTGCCATTTCTGGGTTTGAAATCCTTGCTTCGAATAAAATTAGTAGCCCTTATCCAAATACTAAAATATAGGAATTTCTTGAGTGTTGTTACAAACTTAACCCAATATACTGTAGTGGTCCGCAGTTTTCAACTACCAACACGGGTTCATACAACTTAAACAAACAACTTCAATAAAGAACACAATTTTATTGTACGCGTTTCCTTTCTCAAGTTCTGTTCTACCAACTTTTATAAGGAAACGACGAAACTCGAACCACCATAGACTGTCACTCATAGTTAATTATGACCCTAAAGTTAAGCACATATAGCTTGTACACAAACTAAACTGGGCCTTATGTAACAACGTATATAGTTGAGAATTAAGAAATAGTGTAGCCACTTGGCATTCGCCCCATTCACTTCTAGATGAACTCATAAATACTGGGAATAAATCTTTATTATGTAAAAAAAAAAGTTGCTCTGCAAACGTCACAGTTGATCTGCGATGTACAATAGGGAGGGGATCGATATTCCTATTAAATTATCGAACTATTCAGACTGCTCCGTCAACTGTTCCTTTTGAAATAACTTTAATAAGTATGGGGGCTCTGAAAGTTTGTACTAAGTTTTGCTTGTTATAAGCTAGAACTTCGTGAAACAAAGTTTTATGTAATGTTATATTTTTATTTACTTTGCTTCTTTAGCTTCGTAGGATCTATACCAATTTCATTTATATAGCACTTACTATAGCACGAAATCGTGATCGATTTGCTTTAGAATTGGCTTTTGTAGGGGTGGGCTAAATCGATTCGCATTTGCACAAGTTGTTAAGGGACATCCTGTCATTGGGGCCCTCAATAGATTGGAACTTTGCCTCAAAGGGAAACAGGATTGGTATTCCGTCGATACTGTTTATGTTGTCCACCACAAATTGCTGAAAGTTCCCTAAATTGCGTTTACTTGAAAGCTATGTTTAAATTAGCATTTCAAGTGGCGGTTTGTACTGGAACATCTAAACTATATATTAGTATATTCTTACTATATTATCCTCAAATTCATATTTTCCGTCCGTTTTATATAACTGTCAGCTAAGAACGTGCCAAAAATGTAATTGCTGACAGAGGCCATTTCTATTAGTCCGCTCCAACAAATAATGCAAGAGGATGCGCACAGATACAGTTCATAATAATTCCAGTAGTGTCACGGTCGCTTCATTAATTTGAGTCTTTGATGACTCGATAAAGAAGCCAAGTATGCGTCTTATAGTTCCCAGCTTAAGTGTCAAACGGCCATGACCGTGTTGAGGCAAGATTGTATCGTAAAGTAGTATCTAAAGCTAGTTGGTATCGGTGGTTTTGAGTTGGTTTTATCAATTGGATTGATTTGTCAACTAAAGTTTATTGGCAAAATAAATATAAAGTTGTACGATTAAGTCAACTAATAAGACATCCGTCTGTAACTTTCCTTTATGAGTTTTCGGTCATTGCAAAATTATATCCCTCCCAGAATTCAGCAGATAATCCTGGTTATAGTAGATTATAAAATATTGAACTTTTTCGAAAGCATAAACAGAAACAATATGATATTAAGGTAGTTTTCCATTAAACACAAAAGCCTGGACATGGTTGCGTGTCAAGCTTGGATAATAAAAGGGCTTAATGAATTAGATTAACTTTATAAATCTTATCGGTGAATTAATTATTTTACACTGCGCCTTCGTAGGTATTTATAAAAACTTAAAAAACTCTGATTGCATGACCGTTGTTTACATAAAGTTATTTTCATTTATTTAATTGATTTTTAACGCAAAACAAAAGGCTCCGTTTCATGGCCAATGAACTCTTCCTTTTTAATTAATTAATCTTTCTACAAACAATGTCGTCCTTTCTTCCATTCTTTCATGATAAAATTTGCTCTGAATTAAAACTTAGATAATTTTATTCGCTTCGTTTTCAACTTCTGACAATATGATTAATATCATAAATTATTTACATTTTTATAATGTTTGATCTGATTATTGTTAGTTAACATTTAGCACGTATGCACAATTTTATTTTAGCAAATAAAATAACACTCATAAAAAAATTATTAAAGATACATTTTGAATCTGATATTTTCTACATTAAGTTCCTATTTCACTGTTGAGATAACTAGGTAACATCACTTGTATGTCAAAACGAGGAGAAGAGACACTTCATAACAGCTCAGCACACAAATTACTACGATACAAGGTACAAGGTAACAAGACTCATCTACAAAATATGGGTATGACGTCCGATCCCGGGAATACGCAGGAATCAGCCATGACCTAGATTGCCCGGGATGCGACCCACAGCGCTGGGGATATTGACATACAACCCAGACTGCGGTAATGGATTCCTAATTAAGAAATATTGCTGTTGTTTCATTTGTCCTCACACAATTGCTGTGTAAAACTAAGGTGTGAAATTGTGAGATATTAAAACTTTGAATGGAAATAGCGTTCGAATCTCAACTGCACTTTTATTTTTTTTTGAGCAGCAGATTAACTCTAGTTTGTTGTAAAATGATAAAAAGCTGATATTCTAGTAGTAACTAGTTATGAATAAATATACACACATCAAAAGTGTCTAGGGATCAACATATATTTTTGCAATAACTTTTCTCCTGATTGATATTAATTAAAATTTTCTTTAAGGATTCATCAAATAAAGTGTTTTCGTTTGTCACAGTAACGATAAACCAAGTCACCTTTGCATTAATAAAGAAATTTGCCATTTTCCTAATAAAGGGATTTTTGACATTTGAACCACTAACATTAAAGTTCAAAAAAAAGACTGAAATAACAGTTTTCTTTAAAATTTTATTGGGTAACTTAAACAATTAATAATCCGTGTTTCTACCGCGAACACTAACAACACAAGAACATCGGTTTGGCATACTCAAAATGAGTTCATCCAAATCACGCTGTGGAATGGCCGCCCATGTTCGTTGCAACAACAAAAAAAGGTCTTCTTGCGACGGGATACCCTCCATATTCGGCAGAGCTCTTCTCTGTAGCATATCCCATGCATGCTCAATCGGGTTCAAGTCTGGCGACTGAGCAGGCCAGGGCAGGACATTGATGTTAGCTGCGGCGAGAGTATGTCTTACAACTCTTGCGGTGTGCGGTCGTGCATTATCATGCATTAACTGAAATAAGGGACCGATTTGCACTTGTAGAGGAACGATGACGTCTGATACAATCGTCTCAGCATAAATTTGAGCGTTGAGGTTGCCTCTGATCCAAATCAACTCAGTTCTTCCGCCGATCCAAATACCCGCCCATACCATGATGGTTCCACCACTATAAGGATGGACTTCCTGGCAGGATTTTAATCGCTGTTGGCGTCCAGGGGTTCTCCAGTGTCGTATACGTCTTGTATCCGGTCTCATACCAAAACGAGACTCATCAGAAAAGCACACGAAACGCCATTGTTCTTCTGCCCAATTTCTGTGTTCAAGAGCCCATTGATATCGAATCCTACGATTGTGCATTGCTATAGGTGGTACCCGTAGCGGTCTTCGGGAATGAAGGTTCACTTCATGCAAGCGGTTTCTGACTGTTTGGTCGCTAATTAAGTTCCCTGAAGAGTGATGAAGCCTCACGGCTAACATCATGGCGGTTATTGTTGGAGCTCTTCGAGTTAAGATTTGAATGTATCGGTCTTGTCTCCGTGTGGTGCAGCGATACCGTCCTCCATGGCGCTCAGCCACGGTACCAGTGCTTCGGTAACGTGTCCAAAGTCGACTGATAACACTCTGACTTGTATTCAGAGCTAAAGCCACAGTACGTTGCCGGGAACCAGCTTCTATCATTCCCACGGCTCTGAGCATTTCTTCCCTGCTTAAATGACGTCGCCGCTCCATAATAACGTTGGTTTTAATCAGTAGTAGGGAAACAGTAGCACTAATAATGTCTTCAATGCGTTGTATGTTTTTATAGGGAAAATATTGACAGCTGATTTTCATCTTTTACTCGAATTTGATTCACAGTTCCTGATTCAAATTATGAAATGCACCAAAAAGGATCCATATAAATTTATAAAATCATAAATTTATTACAAAGCCACATCTCAATCTCAAGAAATCCGCATAAAAATGCTTGATCCCTAGACACTTTTGATGTGTGTATATAGAATAATAGCAGAGGGATATGGGTGAAGATTACAGACACGTTTTAAAATCGAAGAGTAAATGAACAGTGACCATACATAAAATTAATCGTTCGTCTTTGCCAAGAATGCATCGTAACATATTCAGTAAGCATCGTGTAATTATTTAAACTGCGTGAGATCGATTTTCAAAATTTATTCCTTTCATTTTTTTGTTTTATGGCGTGAGCTGGACTCCCAAAACTGTATGAACAGGTTTAGCACCAACCAGATCGTATATCGTGATGTTTTGTGACGAAAACAATGTATTATGCATTGTATATTTCTGAGAAAAATTCCCACCTGGAATCTTAAATAATTAAAGTTCACCGTTTTTTTTTAATATATTGTC
The DNA here is from genome assembly GCA_936450705.2 of Protodeltote pygarga. Taxonomy (NCBI): domain Eukaryota; kingdom Metazoa; phylum Arthropoda; class Insecta; order Lepidoptera; family Noctuidae; genus Protodeltote; species Protodeltote pygarga. The sequence goes on along the minus strand of OW388249.2, from coordinate 1,734,559 downwards.
TACGATATTGATTGATTGCTTAGGTTTCTCTTATTATGCCTTACTATTAGGACTACCTTTTGCAATGTATGTAAACACAAAGTGGCAGACACTCATATACTCGTATTGTCTAATTGAAGGTGATTTTACTATAACTTACAATGTAAAATCTAAAGAAATTAATAAACATAGTACAAAACTGCCGCGATGTCACGTATGACCTCTTAATTTAGTCGGAACTTACCATATATGCGATGGATTTGTAAATATACTAATTCTTTGCATTATATAGCGAAGGTCTACTGATAAGAAGATCCACAAGCAATGCCACTTCCAACATTATTGCTCAAATATATCCATTGAATTACCTTACTCTGTATCTTTAAAACGATGTGAGATATTCTCTAGATACTCGACAATATAATCAATTGGTCTTTTTAGCTATTGCAAATTTACCAAGCTGCTGTAAAAAGCTAATTTGAGGTAAGCTCTTTCAATGTTGATGTGTTGATATTATCACATGCACTAGCTTAGGTAACGCAAAGAGGTAATAGTAACAATTAGTTGCTACAATTGCAACAGCCTACTAGTCGTTTACGAGTCCATTTACCTTATTCTAGAGGATTATTTAATACAGGTTCTTTAACATCAAAGAAGTTTCATGAAGTGAGACTTCGAGGTCGTGAGGGAAAACGCTTAGAGGATGTCTAGCGTGTCCTTTTTGCTATTGTTATGGTTAGGTTAGGTTCTTCTATCTTTGTCGCACGATCGTAGTGTGCAGCTGCACCCCATTAATTGCTAAATAGCGTGAACTTCCGACGTAACTCGTGCTACAGGGGTTGAAAAAATGTCTGCATTGCTTTTGCTTGATAAACTACTGGTTTTAATCTTATTTATTGGATTTATTTTGCTAGTATTGTGAACGATTAATCGTACTTCATTTGTAATGTCATGCGATTAAGTGAATCAATATTAATATGAAATATGAATGGGCAATGTTTGTTTTTGAACGAAGGAAGAAACGTTCTTAGCGTTGCGAAAATTGCGTCCAATCTGTGGAGTGTTTACGAGTATCAATCATACTTTTTTATATTAAACAGCTGTCTCAGCATACTATAACGCCTTTTTTTATTCAACAGTAAAAAAGAAATGCTTAAAGTGCTATTTTTTAAACCGGGTGTTGCGTTGAAATGTAACATCCATTAAAGTGCAATACGGATTAATTTACACTAGCACCCTAGTTTACGTGTGACATTTGAGTTTAACCCCTAACTGCAACACCCAGGCGGGTGTGGCGAGGGGTGTGGATTAATATCCGAATTTTTTTCTAAGTCGAGTTCGATAACCTATTGTGAGTCATCCCCGAAATCCACAATAATGTGTATTGAGGTTTGTGGCATCGGAAATTCCTATTACGGCACGCGGCGTATTGTCCGCCCTTATTCCATCCAAACTCGTAACGTGTATTATTGGTCTATTAAATAATTCCCCATAAAGCATTTATGGGAAAATTTCTACATTGAGGATATTATTGGAAATGTTAATGCGAGTCTGTATTTGGTTTTGCGAAAAAATTTCGGAAGATCTAAATGGGACTCTTTTAATGGTCTTTTTAGTAAAAACATCCTCAATTTCTCCTCCGAACGAATAATCCCATTATTTACAATCACTTTGTTCCTAAATTTTGATTCAATTATAAATCGATTTAGGAACTTTGACTTGTATAGATTTGATGCTCAAGCTGTTAACGACCCCATCTCAATTTCCAAATCAATTTATCATAAGCTCACAAAAGACTGATAATATTGTTATATTTTATAAAGCAAAATGGCTTAACAACTTACGTCTTCGTTAGACCAAACTCATAATAGATTGAATGGAATTAATAAATAGAACGATGAAGGAAGTACAGGAGCTCTATGAGATTAAGATGGACAGTTGCAAAGTAGTAGTTATGTCACCATGTACAGGCGTGTCCTGATAAGCCGGACAAGGCGATGCTGTTAACAATGTTTGTCCAACATGTTCGATGTAAAGGTGTGACGCCAAGCCGCCAAGGTTTGTTCAAATATGTTTTTCCAGTTAGGTCGTGTAGGTCATAGTAATAATTTTGTGATAACATTGTATGTTCTTGTCAAGTTCAGTGCAGGTGCATTTATTATTTACACATTTAGTGTTGATTATATCGCATAGATTATACATATGTGACAGACGAATAATATCCGAAAAAAAATATTAAAAGGTTCTAAAAATATCTCGATATGTGAGTCGTACAAACAAAGCAATGCTTCAGGAAATATCAGCTGGAGCTTTGTTCTACTTTTCTCATACAAAGGCGGAAAGATAATTTTAGAATTATTTAGATAACTACGCATCAGTGTTCATGGCAATCATAATTCATAACATTAAAAAATACGTAATAAATTACGAAACATACGAGTATACCGAAATAGGTCTTCCAATTTCAATTCAATTCAAGATAATTCCAATATTTACGATGGATAATTTGGATTCATGCTGTTTTCCCTTGTAAGTTAAATAAAACCGTACTTGAAGATTATCGCTCCCCTTATTCTCATTATGCTTACTTCAGTGAAACTGTAACGTATTCGATATTTATATTTACGACATGTCGACATCAGTTTTATGAATACAGATTTAGGACATACTCGGAATTGAAGTGTTCATGTCTCCTATTGCCATCATGGATTGGATTGGTTTCAAATATAAATTTATTAGGACCGGTAAAGGGTTAAAATAAAACTGAACTTACAATTTTTTACACAGGGTGGCGATTTAATGAACATTAAAAGCAGGGTGAAAAAGGCCATGATACTATACTCGAATTAATAAAAATAGTGAAACGCCAAATGGGAGAGCACGTGGGGTGTGGTGGAAGGGAACAGCTGTCAATTGTCAACTTGCGAGTCGACCTAAGCGCTTGCTCGCCCCTTGATTCATAAACAGTGCTGCATGTCGCACTGTTAATGTTGCATAAAAAATAAAATCAGTATTTTGTTAAAAAAAACAAAGTACTATTTTATTCTATTGTAATTTGTATCGTGGGCTATTCACTTCCTTGAATGCTGTAATTTATTAAATGACCACCTAGTATAGCGCTCAATTTCCATAAACATCATAGTGCCATGTCGTCAAATAAAACGAAATTGCTCTTCACATTTACAATGACACATACTTAAACTCATCAAGAGGCATAAAATCTCGCTCTCCGTTCTCACAATTTACAAATTCATGTCAACTACTACTACAGGCATAGACAACAACTACAATCTCTATACAAAATTGTCTGTACGTCGATTGGACACATCCTCACGGCACACATTCACACGCCTACCCGCTATCCGCGCGAAATATTACCAACGGATATTATTATGCACTTAACATCTTGTTTATGAGGATTTATATAGGTGTTTGTTACTTTGAGCCGTAGAAAACTGTATTCTGACGAAAATAGATTGTAGGTAATCATAATGGGATTTCAATGCATGTTTTGAGTCGCAAATGAATAAAACGTTATATAATTTGACTTTTATTTGATTTGACTTCAGAATTTTAGCGGGTTAAAACAACAAAGGTTTTAACACAAAGTTAACGAATGATGAATTACTAAAAAAAAACTTTCTTCCTCACGTAGGAGAATATTGTATTAGTCCCTTTCCCTATCCTGAAAGCTAAATACCTACTAAGAATGCCAAGAATAATATTTTTTAAACTTAATGTGAACTGTAAACATTCATTTTAAAATTAAAACTTGGAACGCTGCAGTTTTACAGTTACAGTTGCAAGGATAATTAAATTATGTACAAAAATAATTTATTCATTTATTTGTAAACAGCAATTCCGCCAGAAATCAAGGAAGGCCCAGAAAACCTAACCCGGGTGGACGGTTCCGAAGCTGTGCTCAAATGCAGAGTGTTCGGAGCGCCGAAGCCTATCGTCAAATGGATGAAAGATGATGTTGACGTCACTGGCGGAAAGTAAGTGAATTTCTGAACGTTTTTGGAATATATTAAAACTGGCTTAAAAGCTTATAAGTAGGGCCCGGAAAAATATGTATTAAAAAATTCAAAATATGTACATATAATATGGACGAAAAAATGTAAAATATGGCTAAAATATGGAGTAAAAATGAAAAATATGGAATAAATATGGAGTAAAAAATAACAGTAGGTACCTTTAAAGGTAGGTAATTTACATTTTTACAATAAACTTAACAGTTTAACACATACATTAAAAAAAATATGAAAAGATGCTGAAATATTTACAAATAAAAAAATAAGTTTTATTCAAGAATAAGAATCTTTTGTTTGCTTTGCATTTATCAACTTCCACTACATCAGCCACTACACTACACTACACTATATGGTTGCAGTAGACAATCAAGTGCTTTTTTTAAATTATCAAAATTAAATCCTGACGATTTGGTCTAAATATTTATTTATTTATTTATTCATTCATTTATTGCATACATGTGGTATATGTATAGCTTTATATTGGCTGAAAAATCTTTCCACGTCACATGACGTAATGAGAGCATACATATTGTGGAATGAACTTAGAATCAAAAATCAAAATACGACGAATAAAACGCGAGAGAAATGAAATAGGTACGCGCGGCCCTATGGTCATGGAGGCGAGAATGCAAACACGTAAAATTATATCAATTTTTGTGAACTATGATATAAAAATGGAAAATATGGATGATTGTGATATATTTTTGTAAAATATGGACTTAACCTTGAAATACCTTAAAATATGGAAAAATATGGAAAATAAAAATTAGTTTTTCACATTGTAAATATGATAATCGATGTAGAGAACACATTCTAGACCGAAAATCGTGTAAATTAAAAATATGTATTTACATATAAATCCGGGCCCTACTTATAAGGATTCAAATCTGACAAGACGAAATATTTCTGAGCGCACAGGCATAAAATACAGATTAGTTTAATTAATTGTATCTTTACAATACATTTTTAATTTGTATCACAGAAATATGAATTTGCAAGTTTGGTAAATATAGGAAGTATAACCTACTAAACCTGTCATAAGTTGTAAATAATTATTTACAACAAACTTAATAGTTGTAAATAATTTAGTAGGTATACTTCCTATACCTAATAATCTTGCAAATTCCTGTTTCTGTGACACAAATACCCGTCTCACCCGCTGTAAGATTTCACACACTCTACAAATATACTTACGAGATTATGTTTAAGAATCGGATATCAAAACATCCCCAAGACGTGCTTTATGACGAAAATATGATCAGATTTCGTTCTCCCCCTGAAACATGAAGGGGGTTTACAGTTCATTGGACGGCTTCTTAGATTTCGATGAAAATCGATTGAGGGATTTGTTGCTTGATACGTTAGCTGTTGTAAAATATCTTCCTTGAACGTAAACAGGAATTCTTATGTTCTTGGTGGTGCAAACTTCATCCTCCAGGCTTCACGTAAGCTAACATAGTAATTTAATAAACAAACATACATATAAAGTAAATGTTTTTACATGTTACGGCATATGTTAGCTTATTAAATATAATTATTTAATAAGAAATTTGAAAAAACAACTGACACGCATGGGATTCGAACCTAAATTAAAAAGTTTATTTTTAGTTTTATTAAAAAGTTCCAAATTTTTGTAGGAAGAAAAAAGTCCATTACGAACAGGATTTGTACCTGCCACCTACTGTACTCTTAAAGTTAGCCCTTCGTACAAGGGGTGGTTCGAGCTACTGGAATGTAGAAAAGAATTTCGATAGCTTGAGTTCGCACTGCTTGCATAAATGCTTATTTAAGAAAATATATATTTGTAAACAAACACATATTCGTATACATAACATTAATTACTCAACAGTATCCTGTTTATGTTGTGTACCTTTGCACTGTGTCAATAGATTTTCATTAATTCATGTACTTCCTCGTACCAGATACAACATAACTACTGACGGCGACCTGGTAATCCGTGATGTGTCGTACACGGATGTCGGCACGTACCAGTGTTACGCGAAGAACAAGTTCGGAGAAAAGTCTGCTTTTGGATCACTTGATGTTAAGAGTGAGTATTCGTAGTTATCGCCATAATTGTTATTTCGATACAGAGATCATAATGATTTTACTAAACTACTTCTCTTTCCACAGAGCGCACGGTGATCACAGACAAGCCAGATAATTACGAGGTAGCGGCCGGTTCCTCCGCAACTTTCCGTTGTAATGCCAACGCTGATGATTCGCTCAGGCTGGACATCATCTGGCTCAACGACGGACAACCCATCGACTTCGACAATCAACCCCGGTTCAGAATGACCAACGACTACTCGCTGCTCATCTCTGATACTACTGAGTTGGACTCCGGAGAGTACACTTGTATCGCCAGAACTGCTATTGATGAAGCGAGGGCCCAGGCAACATTGACTGTGCAAGGTGAGTCTTTTAGTATAGATTTTAGGCTGTCATTTAAAGTACAATATATTCTGTCTGAGTCTAATTTCCTGAGTTAAGTCTAATGTGCGAGTCAACTGTTTAATAGCATTTAAAACTGTATTTTCACGAAATCTATTAAACTATTTGGCACTTTAACAAAATGTTACAATGTTACGCATATACTAAAGATTATATGAATATTATCTTTTGCTTACAAAATTCATTATTACCTGTAAATTGTGTTTCCAGACAAGCCGAATCCTCCAAGATTGGACAGCATCCAATGCCACGCTTCGACAGCGACTCTGACGTGGCACGCCACCGGTGACAACCGCGCGCCCATCCTGCGCTACTCCATCCAGTACAACACGTCGTTCACGCCCGACGTGTGGGACCTGGCCAGCGACAACGTGCCCGCCATCGACACCTCGTGGACCGTGCAACTTAGTCCGTGGGCTAATTATACCTTCAGGTATCATCCATCCTTCAAGCGCTATATTAGTAGATTATTAACCAAGGGCTGTATGATATCAATTGCATACGAGGTTTTTGGCGCCTGAGCGAAGCGAAGGCGCTAATTAACCCGAGTATGCAATTGATGCTTACGCCCGAGATAAATACTCTGCTTTACATATCGATTGTGAGGTAAGTAAACAACAAGACAGCAGGTTTCAATGAACATTTATTAAGAAGAAAAAAATGTGTATTTAATTAAAATTAATAGTAAAATTATTACAATTTGTAAGAGATATGGTCACGTTCTTTTTAGGAATCTAGTAGACTGCCTTTTTTTTTTCACGCACGCAAGCGCGTCAAATCTTGCTGGCCAGTTTGATTTTTAAATCGATTCCATCTAACATACGATGTGGAAACAAATACATAGTTCCATATTTAAAATAAAATCTTTATAAAATAAATTGTCTAGATTCCGATTCGAGTAATTAATCGATACCAAGAAAAAAAATATTAACTTTTTAAAAATATTCTTCGTGCAGTATGAGTATGACAGTTCTTTTTTCAAATTCCAAAACCTATGCTGTAATGATAGTCATACACCCCGGCATTCAGGGGTGTAAGGGTGTACTTACAGAGCAAGAGATATGTAAAATTATTTACGATTTTTTTTAAACAGTTGTATTATGTTTATGTGTAACATAAGTACAATGTAATGATGTGGGTGTATGTTGGCAGGGTGAGCGCGTGGAACAAGATCGGTCCGTCGACGCCGTCGTCGCACTCCGAGGTGTGCAAGACGCAGCCCGACGTGCCCTACAAGAACCCCGACAACGTGCTGGGCGAGGGCTCCGACCCCACCAACATGGTCATCTCCTGGTCGGTCAGTACCTAGCTTTGCTATTATTGCATCATTATACCGTACTTCTTGCCATTTTTACCAGTTCATCATACCGATGTGTTAAAAAATTATAGCTAGTTTGTTACAAGTTGATAAGAAAACTTGGCTCTAAAAAAGTAACAGCACTTACAGATTGGCAAAAAAAGGTCTGCGGCGGCGACAGCTGGAACTAAAAATAAAAATCCCACATATAATTACCAAATAACTTGTAATTTTGAATTGTAGCATAAGTGCGCCAGTGGCGCCCCCAATTTTTGGAGACTCTTTTTTGCCAAACTGTACACTCACCCAAGCACCTTGCTAAAATCTGCCTACAAAAACGCGGCACTTACATGTATTCTACAGATTGTTGCGTTGCAGCGTCCAACACCACCCATCAAAATATTGTATCTGTATCTTTTTCTCTAGAAAATGCCTCAAATCGAACACAACGGTCCTGGATTCTACTACCAAGTGTCATGGCGGCGTAACATCACGGGACAGCCGTGGTCGGACGATCAAGTGCGCGACTGGCAAATAACAGAGTACGTCGTACAGAACACACCCACCTTCCAACCTTACAAAGTCAAGGTAAGTTACACCGCATAAGGCTGTAGGGTCCTATGTGTAAAAAGTATACTTTTCAAGATAAACAATAATTTTTGTTGTTGTTAGACAACTTTTTCCGAAAAATATCTATCTAACTCCTATTACATAGGAGATTTTAATTTTGCAGCGACGTCATGACACAGATCATGTTTTTTTTTTGTAGATATATGAATTTTTCCAAATAATTCAGACCTCGCTTTGTTTGAGGAAATAAATAATTAAAAATACATGCTCAAACATGAACATTTTAATCTTCGCGATTATTTTCTATCGAGCCAAGTTTATCGAATCGTGTATTGGAACTCCTATAGTTTTTAGCAGCATTATTAAGTTGATTTTACAAATAATTTTTAACCATTAGTCGCAGTTTTTAACTTATAAAAATTGACTTTTCTGATCTTCTAGTTACTGTTCTGCGTTATTATTCTAACAGGATTTCGCCTTAACTCGAAATTAGGGAAGTTTCATTTGTTATAAAAGTTGTACTATAGCATACATAAGGCCCAGAAACAGTTCTTACAACACTGGTTCAGTTTCTAATGTTACAAGAGTCGGCAATAAAGGTAGTCCAAACATTTTAATAACTACATACTGTTATCGCGTCTAACATTCATTCAATGTCCGAAAAAAAGGATGAATATATATTATTTTTTAAATAAATACCCTACTAATTGCCCCACACTAGAATATTCCCCTGTGTCGCGTATACGATTTATTGCACAAACTATTACGTACCCAACAGGTAACGGCAGTAAACTACAAAGGTGTATCTAACGTAACGCCAGTGGAAGTCATCGGCTGGTCCGGTGAAGACGTTCCTTTACAGGCTCCCTCCAACTTCACCCTTGTTCAAGTCACCACAGGAACCACAGCTCTCCTGAACTGGAACCCAGTCCTCCCAGAAACTGTCAGAGGACACTTCAAAGGATACAAGATACAAACCTGGGTGGACGGCGAAGAGGACAGGCTTAAAGAAATTCTAGTCAAAGCTGACGCATCAAGTGCTTTAGTCAGCAAGTTCAAGCCATTCAAAAAGAACAACGCCAGAATTTTAGTTTACAACGGTCGCTTTAATGGACCTCCTAGTGACACCCTTAGCTTCCACACCCCTGAAGGCAAACCTGGCACAGTGAAGTCTTTCGAAGTATACCCCATCGGTTCCTCAGCTATGCTCCTCAAATGGGACAAACCTGTCGACGAAAATGGAGTCCTTACTGGCTACAAAATCTACTACCAAAAGGTTACTGGTACATCTTTGGGACCAATCCAAGAAAGAAAGAAGGAGATCGATCCTAAATTCGACCGTGCAAAGTTGGCTGGTCTCGAACCTAACACCAAGTATCGTATTGAGATCAGAGCTAAGACAAAAGCTGGGGAAGGTGATAAGTACTACGTCGAACAATCTACCAAATCAGTTGTGACTGCAAAGCCCGATGTGCCTGTGTTTGAGACGAAGACTTTGCCGGCTAAGGAAGGAACTGCGCATATCCTGGTCCGTTGGATTCCATCACTGGATGGTCACGCTGGGACACATTTTGTAGCGTGGTACAGGCTGAAGGGTCACCCAGATTGGTTGAAAACTAACGAGGTGACTGAAGATGATTACGTGATCCTTACTGGGTTGGATCCGGGACAACTGTATGAAGTGAAACTGACAGCTCATGATGGAGAATACTTCAGCACTAGTGAACTGAAAGATGTCGATACGACGATTGGTAAGTGTATAATTTATTAAACAATCATGAAAATAAATTAAATTTTTCACATTATAGTTTCCATTTAAGTTGTGTAAGTTTCCGGTTTTGCAAGTTTTATCTTTATATTTTCTTTTCAATTTTGACAATATGATGATGTTTTGGATATTTGGAAGTCGTGTTAGGACAAGTCTGTATCGTGGCATAAAGTAGGCAGCTAACGGCCCGTGGTTGCAGACGGCCCCACCGTGGTGGCGGACGGCGACAAGACGGCCACGGCGGGCTGGTTCATCGGCGTCATGCTGGCGCTGGCCTTCCTGCTGCTGGTGCTGCTGCTGGTGTGCGTGGTGCGGCGCAACCGCGGCGGCAAGTACGACGTGCACGACCGCGAGCTGGCGCACGGCCGCCGCGACTACGCCGAGGGCGGCTTCCACGAGTACACGCACCCGTACGTACACGCATAGCATCGCGCATGGCTCATTCTAATTGCTACTTCATTATTATACATACAGGGTTATTTGTAAAACACTAGCATCCTTAAAAGAGGTCATTAAACTCATCATTTTAAACAACTTTTACTATGGGACCAACGCAGAAATCGCAAAAAAAAAATCAGCTGTTCCATACATTTATGCTCAACAAAATAATGTATAGAACAGCTGTTTTTTTTTGCGATTTTAGGGTCCCACAGTAAAAGTTGTTTAAAATGATGAGTTTAATGACCCCTTTTAAGCATGCTGGTGTTTTACAAATAACCCTATATATTTAATTGTTTTTATTTGTAACGAATATAACCAAAAACACTTCAGCTACTTTTCTATGTTGTAAACTCATTTTTTCATATAAATTTAAAAAAATACTTGTAACTTTTTACCTGGCGAGCATATGAACAAATTTTCAGTCCATGATTAACACTACTTAAGTATCAGAAATTTCGACTAAGTAGAATATTTTTGAAACTTATGGAAATCCGCATAATTGTTTAAGTTAGATGAAGCCTTCGACTACTTCCACCATAACACTAGTCAGGAAACTACGCCATTAAAGCATCTGGGACAAGACTGTTAACCTTCTGACGTCTTAATTAATCAATAGAACTCAAAAAAAAAATTGCTTGATAGCAAAAGTCCACCTGGATTGCACCATACCATATGGGGCTTCCGCAGGGTTCAATTCTAGGTCCATTTTTAAAGAATACCACTATACACAATACATTACAATAGAAAAATATTGATCATTTACAAAACCCAACAAATCGATATAAGTATCTTAGGATAATGAGGATACATTGATGAAAACATTGAAAAAAACGGATGTTTAGGAAAATTTGTAGACAAAGACCTATTTTGTCAAATCATGTCGACTGTTTAATTTTAACACTGTCAACCTCATATTTCAGTCTTGACAACAAGTCTCGCCACTCAATGAGTAGCGGCACTAAGCCGGGACCTGAAAGCGATACGGACTCCATGGCTGAGTATGGCGAGGGAGAAACAGGTATGTTCATTAAGTAGTCAACTGTGTGGCTGAATTGATGCCATTGTATTAGGTAGAACTGCCATTTCTTTGGCTAGTCAACACTTAAATAACATTCCATTTGGAAATGAGTGAAGAAACTCCCACTCCATTAAAGTAATTAAGAATTACACCGATAATTCTGATTAGGTTGACCAGTCAATATGAAGTATAATATTTTATTACTGCCATAATTTTGTATAGCGCTAGCTTTTGAAAATTAAACATTTCAAAACTATAGTAAATTAGCATGTAGTTATTATTTTCCGCACGTTATTAAGTTTTTTTTTTGTTTAGTATTATAAGCATGAGTGTCTGTAAGCGTCAAGCATGTTGTTTGCAGCGGGTATGAACGAGGACGGCTCGTTCATCGGCCAGTACGGGCGCAAGCGTCGGCCGCCGCCCACGGGACAAACCGACTCCGCGTCGCAGGCCTTCGCTACCCTCGTCTAAACCGTTCCTTACCCTCGCACCCTCACTATCGGCATTAGGACTTGTTTTTACTGAGATACTCACGTTCAATTTATATTTTAGAATAAAGATTCAAAAGTTGTTTTGTTGGCGTTCAATGCACTTAGTTTTTTATTTTTTCACAATATAATGTATAGAGTTATTCATATTTTCTATCTCAGTAAACACAAACTCTTTGCAAGTGCTCCAAATACAGCTACGTTTTAAACGCTTGACTTGTAACGTAGTGCCATTGCATCACATTTATGCAACTTAGTACAGTCTGGTACTGACAACCAATTACCGTAGTTCTTTCTTCGCTCTGATTGGTCCGTTTGACGGTGACGTCGCCCGCCAAAATTTTGTTCTCGAACACGTTTCGAATTATGTTGTGAATCTTTTTTATTGATCTTCAGGCAGTATACTGCCAGTTTATGCGCAATTTCATGCACTTATACAAATTTAAAATTGTATTCTATGATCATTAGTAAGTGTACATGAAAAAAGTATTTTTAAATTTAGTACAGGGCGTTAAGTCTTTATTGCACTATTTTAGCAATAGTTTTAATAAAGGCTTTAGCACCGTTGATTCCCTTCGCATGAATTCTTCGCAGCTTAGGTTAGGTGTTAAGTACAGTAGAATTTGTAAGTAACATTAGGTTGTAAAGAAACAAATGATATTAATCGGAGTGCATATTTTCCTACTTAAATGTTTATGCGTGCTTTGTTATAGGTTTGCATTTGTTTTAATGTTGATATTTCCTTGTTCCGTCCCTCCCTCTTTTTCTTTGCCTGCACGAGCAACGTTTTTTTTCGTTTTGTAAGGTATGATTTTTTTTTTGCTTTTGTTTAATTTTGTTTTTTATTTTTACATTTTACTTAGTTACACTTATTTATTTTGAGCTAGCCCTTGCTCGCATTATTTTGGGATATAAATCCTATGTTTGAATTTATGACTAAAATTACGTATGTTTCATCAAAATCTGATCATATTTGTTTAGTCGCACAAAGCAAATACAAAATGTTGAAGGGCTGCAGCAGCTGTACAATGCGTGAAAGATTCCAGGGTGAGGGGAACGTTACACTCTTCCTAAACGTTACTAAAATTAAAAGGGGATTTTATTATTATTATGTACATCTCTGTAAAAATTTACACTGCACACCTATTATGGTTTAAAAGATACAGCTCTAAGACAGACAGACGGACTGGGGGGGTTTTACTGGGTACGGAACTATGAACACAAAGACAATAAAAATTGTATTATTACGTGCGTTTGGTTAAAAAGAGTTATCTAGTTAAACGCGCTACAAATTTGGCCAAAACCGAGTTATTTTTTTTTGTATGCTGGAGCCAAGCAACAGTTGGTATTTGCTTAGTGCGTCGTGCGCGTGGCACAGCGTAGTGACGGCTCCCCCGCGCAGGTCGCTTCACGGAGGACGGCTCGTTCATCGGCCAGTACGTGCCGGGCGCGCGCGTGCTGCCGCCGCCGCCCGCGCCGCCCACCTACGTGTAGGCGTGTACTCCACTCTCGGCAGCAGCACTGAGAGACTGACATTTAGAAGACATTCGTGACGCCACAACTTTTCAATGTCTCGCACGCGTCAAATATTATTTAGTAATAATTTCGCTTGTGTTGTAAAAAGTATTAACAAAAAAGGATTCTATAACATGTAACTTTCTGAGAATATTGTTGAAATGTCGACTAATTATATATATTCACGACCAACTGGACTCCGCTAAATAGCATTTTTGAGACGCGAAGGCAATTTCTTCGAACTAAAACTGTATACTGCCATTTAATGTTACATAAGAGATAGATTAGCTCACACGAATCATAAAAAAACTATTAAAAAAGCAGTCAATTATCATCTTTTATTTTGGCGAATACATCTGTGCCTTTATGAATCATTTCAAAATCTAAAACTTTTACGAACGATGTGAGATAATCTATTTCTCAAATAAATTAGTTATTATCAGTGAACTGTCGGCAGTGATTGTATTTAGTTGAAATTTATTAGCGTGTAAGTATTAGTGTAAGCTGGTAACTAGCCTACGTTTCTTCCTGGCTATTAGTTTCAATAGTGGAATATTTTACCGACTATCTTTCGCGATGACTATCGTCTCTAAGTCTGTTGAACATTTCGTTATTTATGAGACTGATTTTAAGTAATGAGAAATAGTCAAACTGGCACTAGCGTTCAGGTTTTGCAATCTTAGTATTAATTCTCGCTCAATTTGTTTTGGCTTATCAACTGTATACGAATGCCTTTGTATTAGAAAACCTTAATATCGCACTGTAGAATCTTTTTCCAAATCGATAATCCATCAAAGGCATAAAAAATCCCATGTCACATACCGCCGGGCGGCAAAACCCACAAAGCATTTGTGAAACATGCTCTCCGTTCAAGCATGAAGGAAAGGTGAACTGAAACAAAGTCTCACAGTGTTCCAAAACCTGAACGTTACAATATTCGGCTTGTGTTAAGGTAAGTAGGCGATGTTACAGCTCGATATCAATTACGTATAGTTAACCATACGGTAGCTGGTGAAGACTTGAGATAAGAAAAGCTATTTTTGTCACAGAAAATAAGGTAATTAGCTCTGGACCCCGGTGGTCATATGCGCTCGATGCGAACTTATCAGATTTGATAAATGCGTAGGAAATTAGAAATTAAATATGCAAGATTTTAGGGTATCTTTGAACTTAATGTGGTCTCCATCGGTTTTCGCAATGTCATTTATAGCCTCTGGTCAAGTTCGCAAGCCAAAATTAATGTACCCTTTATTTTTATATCAAATGCATATCTTTGTATCTACCTTTTGAAATTACTATGGACCATTAAGGCCCGTGTTATATGGGCCTAAGAATTTTATTTTACAAATCAAACCTATTACTGTTGTGAAAATCGAATATATGATTTACTTTTTTATAAATGTAGAAACGTTTAAGCAATGACCAAGCTTGTTCAATTAATAGATGTTTGTCCTTTGCCGTGTCATTAAATATTGCAGATATTCTTAGGAAATCTATTTATATTATAATTTTAAACTTAGACTCTTCATTAAGTTGTTCTTCCTAAGACTTATATTCTCTTATGTGTTAAGCGTATCTGCAAAATTTTGGAACACAAAAGCAATGGAGTACCTATCTAAAAAAATATATTTTATTAAGAAAAATTAAATTAAATATTTTTATATTGATTGCGCAGTTTGACCACCGGGGCATAATGTGGTGCTTTGCAGAGTTAAAGAGAGGCGTGGTTTGGTGTTGTGATCGTCTATTGTAGCGCAGAGACGTCGATGATTTCCTGATTCCCCCCTACCCCCTTCTTACGCTACTTTAACCCACCTTTGGTGTCAGTTCACGCAACTAAAACACGTAATCTTTTAACAAACATATTGTTAAAAAGTGTCAGTAGGAAATTATTGAAGTGATATGATAATTAAGCCAAGTTAATTACGTCTTTAGGATGTTATTCTATTGAAAGTCACTATTGATACGTTGATCAAAATCATTCACAAAACATTCTTCCACATTAATATTACTTACATACAGTCATATAGGTGTAGATCATCAATATTCTGACTTGTATAAATCCGCTTGATATTTGTGCGTGTTGTGTACAGTGCTGTAATTAGGGCGGTGCTAGCGATGCCCAGGCGCAGGCGCAGACCCTGGAGGCGCAGATAACCAGACTTGGACCAAGTTTCGGGTCGCTAGAAGCTCGCACCGGGCGTATAAGACTAGTTACGGCACTGACTGTGTAGGTACTGACATGTGTGACTGTAAAATAGTAGACGTACCTAATGATATTCAAAAGAATCTCGATTATTAAAACTAATAAAATCTCATTTTATCCCGAAATATTTGGAATATTATCGCGATAGCGGTACACTAGTATCATATCTATAAAGTTGAATGTATAAAACATTTATCATTCTGATATTATAGTTATCTGTAACCATCCACAATGGTGACATCTCGCAAATCTCGAATGAATTTAAGCACGGGCGACCCGTCAGTAATGTCTCTCTTACGTAGTAATAAGTCCTCTTTATAGGCTTTTTTCGTATTAAAATTTTTCATATTTGTCATTTATTGAAATATCGCACCGATCACATTGAAGTTTATGCCCAAGTTAACGTTTCTGATTTTGGACAATTACGGATGCGAGATGGTTGTTGTACTATTCCATTGTTGTATAACGTCAAACTATGATCCGTCGTGTGTTCGAAGGTCGACGATCGTCTCGCCGCGTGAACACAATCTCAATTGTATCGTGTTAGGATTAAGGCTAGGGATTCGTGTTAACTAATGTTAGGCAGCTAACGCGTTCGCTTACTGCATCTGTACATGTATATTTATTCTTTGCCTTATCTGTACCTACTGTATCCGGTTTTATTCATACACTGGACATGCACTCATGCACTATGAAACCATCAATTTATTTTATATTAATTTATTTATTTGTGTATACTTATTTCTCCGCCTGAAAGGTGTCGGGTCTTAATTGAATACATTCCAGACGGTTAAACCATGTTGATTTTCAAATCAATTTATTTAAAGTCTCCTTGGGGTCGTCGGTCAGATGTAATCTGAACAATGTTTAAAAAACTAGATCGACGCTGAGACTTACAAAGTAATCTATTAATTATTGAATTAAACCTCTCACGTATTTATTTCCCCGTTATGTACTCGTATAGTTTGACAAGTAACATGTTCTGATGCCAAGATTTTGATCGTTCTCATTTAGAGCTTATACTGTACCTTATACATTGCATATTTATATTTGATGGCACTGTTATTGTAACCCCTTTAAGTTATTTGTTAAGGAGTCTTTATCATGTCTATTGTCTAGTAAGAATTTAATATATATATCTATTAATATTAATTGATTAATAGTAGGAGCCTTGTTCTATTCGCGTCTGTTTTTGTCGCTTTTTATACCCGTTAACGATTGAAAATTCTGTCTTGAAAAAAATACTTGTTAGGGTTCGAAATTACAATTTTGATATTAGATTGTTAGTCACCGGTTTTCGGTGGATATTCTCACTGCCTTTCCAACTAAATTACACTGTGTTCATTTTATTTAACACGTACCTAGTAAAGAATACTTGCCTTACATAAAATTATGAATGAAAATGTGATTTTCATGGATCCAGATTCGACCTGTCAGCACAATGTCTGCATTTATTTAGTGTCACAATATTTACCGTGAACTGTATCAGTGTAGTTCCCAAATATCGTCGCCGTACTCAGTAATAGTTGATGTTAGCAGTTAAAATATTGTACGATTGTTCGGTCGCAAGTGAAACGAACTTCTGATTAATTCGGATGTAACTTTAATTTATGAAGAATAGCTCTAATGTTGATAGTGTTCGATTGTATTGAAAGTAATGTTTTTAGACGAAGTACGTGTGTTCATAGTATTCATTCAATGTAGTACCTACTACACCCTTGATCCTTTGTTATGATATTTCCCCAGCCTTTTGCCAGGGACCGTTGTGGTCAAAGAGACAAAAAAAACATACTTTCAATACGTTTGGTCACTATACCTATATGTATTTAAAAATAACCGAAGTATTTGCTATACACGAACTGGTAGATTCTAATTGTTGTGAGGTACAATCAGTGTTATCTTTAATGTTAAATTTGCTTAGTTTTCCCATTATTTTTCTTCAAAAACGGATTTATTATTTAACAACGCGTAAATTTTATATTGAAGACGCATTATCTGACGATTGTTGATCATCAATGGGAAAACTAGAGCATCTGTAACAGTTTAATTATATTTGCTAAGCAAGCTTTTTATCGACATTGGAGTGTTTTGTTGGTTAGATAATAGTTTGCATTTATTATAAAATGTTTAAAATCATGACAAAAGTGTAGGTAAAGACTTGTGTAAAATTTTCAGATCTGACCCGTACGAACTTCTGTTCACGAATTATCGTAAATTACATTTTAGTTCGCATTAAGTAACTGTAATTTATTGTAACTATGATGAATATTTTTTTATGTTGCATAGAAAATAAATATTAAGAAATTAATTTTGTATTTATTATTTTTTTAATTTATTATTCCATATATTTTGAAGTCATATTGAAATTACTGAAAAGTTTTGCTCTGCAAATTCAAAATCAAAACACAGGGGTACTATAAGTTCACATTACACACAAACTATGTGTCTGTAGTATCATAGCTCCCAAACTCATGAACCAATATCGATTTAGTTTTGAAATTTAAAGGTGGTGACTCGATCAAGAGTTCTTAGTTAAAAAAAAATAGTTTTTTTTATAGGGGTATTTTTAAAATTTTTAATCTATACTTGTTTTCCAATCATTCACGCGGTCGTGCCTACTTGAAAAGCCAAGTTTCAATTTTATTATTGCAATGGATATTAATTCTTTCATCGCTTAAAATTCAAAACAAAAATCAATTATCTTACTCTGAAAACTGTGCTTCCCTCTCGTACAGACCTCAGTACTAGTGAAACCAGGACGTTAAGGACCCACTGTATCTACTACTCCATTTCGTAAGTATCAACTACCTATATTTATTTGACGCCCAGCTAAGGGTGATGCTGATGGCGTCCCATCACCCTCGACTGAAGAGTCTGAGCAATATTAGGAAGCGAAAGATGCGTTTTATTTCGATTACTAGCTGAGTGCTCTCTCCCTTGGTTGGCCAATGGGATTGTGTATGTGGTACTGGCAAAGGATGAATTTTGTCGACCTAATACCTATCCCGGAGAAGAACCAATGGCACAGTCAGTACTAGTCGGCATTATTGACTGTGCCATTTTGCAATGAAAAGCTGGTAGGAATCAAGTTGTATGGAGCCTCCGCCACTGGTATGGGGCTTTTAACACTTTAACTTGGGGCTTACAACATATTTTATTTATTTGCAGTTATCACCTCGGAAATACGCTATCAAGAACTTATTAGTTTTGATTCAGCAACTTCTAAAATCCCTGCAGACTTTGATGGTATGAAGATGACGTAGTATCCACGACCAGGTGCCAAGTATTCAAGAGAAGTGAATCTGAAGTGTACTACACAGCTATCTTAAATGGTAATAAACAATATAATTATGTAGAAGTTGTGTAGTTAGAGTAGATACGAAGGGGGAAGCCCCGTCATTGTTAGTTGATCTAAGACACCACTGACTGACGATAAAGGAAAACATCGTGAAGAAACCTAGACTTAATAGTCTGAAATCGCCAACACGCAGTGAGCTATCGTGGTGGTTAATGTTCGACCATCCTCTTTATGAGAAGAGGCTTTTGTCCTACAGTGGGACAGTTATAGGCTGGTTTATTATTATTATTTAACTATACTTAGTCTCAAGTTAAGAGGTTCTAAAGGATCTCGCGTATTATGTGGCCACGATTACGGCGTCGCGGTTGGGTTTTGATTCCGCAATTTGTAAAGCTGAGCTCTTCCTGAAAAAAGAAAACGTCGGATTTTTTTTGCACATGATTAATATGAAGTCAAAAAGTAATAAGCTCACAAAGGTATACCTACATATAAAATAGTTTCTTGTCCCTCAGAGCAAGCACGGTTAATAATACCTGCTTTTTCTTCCAAATTAATTCAATTAGTACCTACTAAAAATTACCCGGAGTACGAGATGCGGCTTTATGTCTAGGATATCAGGCCTATGCTCAACGATATTACCCTCTCCAATGTGAAGTGGTTTTCCTGATACGAGGTTTCCTTAGCTGACTGGCATGTGGCAGTCAACAAACGCGGCAAACGAATGTTCATTTGCCGCAATACACCCTGCCCATATTGATAAGAACAAAATGTTTAGCTATCTAGGATAGACGGTAATATTGGAGTGTAGCTTGTTAGATATAATTTTCAAGTATCTTATCATATTCGATTCAATATTAAGTACGACGGTTCTATCATTGGTTTGGAATGTCCTTCTAATGCTGCCTTATATCGTAATTAATCGTCTTATAAGTCCCACTTTATAAAAACTAATATGATATGGTAAATCAGAAACGAACAAATGACACTGAGTCGTTTCTAATTTGCCGGAACCATAATTCATTTGTTGTAATGTGGTCAGGTCGTTTGTAGTAATGATTTACTATTCACATAAGATTCAGACTAAACAATACGTCAATGGCAGGTAAAATATAAACCGCAGTAATACGCGCCATTCATTCATTAGGTTCTAACAATAGCTACAATACACTTTGTGGTTTATGAAACACGCGCAGAACAGAAGCTTTTTATTTGGAAGCTTTCAACATAAGAAATTCTAATATTCAGACGCAGGATAAACCTTTTTTGTTGTTCCAACCAACCTTTATTCATCCTGGCATACACAGAGCACTTTTTGCATGTGCTAATTTAGTGAACATCAACAGATTTATTAATAAAACAGGCTCCATTAACTTTCAGAAGCAATTAATCTAATCGGCAGATGCTAAATTTTAGCGGCCATAACTTTGTATATAAGCTGATTGTAAAGCATCCCACGTCTCCCGGATGATTTGCTATCAATGGAAACGTGCGAAATGTTGATCGTAAATTATATCTGACGAGATATCGGACGCACTTCACCGCTCGGCCTGGGTCACCTCTATTTTATCAAAACTTAAGTCTAAAATCCTTTGTGGTGGAATTTTTCAAAGCGCAAAACAAAGCTCTGTGTAGAGTGAAGGCCTGTATGTAGCCAGTCTGTGCCCGACCGTCGAGAGGGCGGGACATCATCGAACGTTTTTTATTTATTGTCGACCGAGACGTCCGAGTTCGCGAGTTGTGAAGTGAGTTTTAAAATTATGAACGTGCGTGCAGCAATTTTATTTTAATAGGAACAAGCCGTAAATTTCAGGTAAGATAGGATCGTTCTTTTAATATTATATCGCGAATCCATTCAGGATGACAGAGGTCGGTAAATAAAAGATCGTTGATCCCACTTAAAACTTAATTGTTTAATCGATTCGGAACTCGAGTGGCGATCGTCTTTATTAATTACCCACATATGATGTACTAATATTAATTGTTTAGTTTTAACGATTTAATTTGATAAGATATATAAAACAAGTCGATTAGATTTAATCTTTGAACAGCGAAAAATTATAATTACGATACAATATAAAAACGGTGCTCGGAAAAAACAGGAGATTAAAGAAAGCACAAAAATGTAAACATTGCTATCTGGCAAATGTAAACATTACGGGGTGTTATTAATAGAGGCCCTAGCGATCATATGTTAAAGAACAGTGCACATGCACAGTGCACCATGCGCCGAGTTAAGGCAGGCCATTAACTAGCTACTTGTCGAGTTTGATTTGTGAGACACGATGGATAAGATTATAAAACTGGCTTTATGGTCTATCTGACAACTATGTGATAGTTAAATGAAATGGATACATGTTTTTATTGATACTGCCACTTAGTTCTCGACGACTGCATGCGATTTATTCCCTTGACTTATTGCTTTCTGACTTAACGATGTTTTAATCGTTGTTTAATTATTGTGTAGATGCATCTTTTAATTTGTTACAGGAAACTTTATCATGATTTACAAGCTTATTTTTGGTTCAGCAATATTTGACATTAATTAATAATTGCTACATTTTGGCTAGACAACATAGCAATCTAGCAGCCAAGCATAATTAATTATCTAAAAAAAACATAACCCTTCCTGGCAATCGGGTAAAAACATAGTAAACATCATTATTTAGGTGAACTACTATACTAAACTTAAGTTTTATCAAAACAATCTTACAAGCTTAGTGTTCAACAATTATTGAAATACTTGAGAATATCATTGTTGAGAACTTGATGATCATCATTCATCATGATCAAATGGTTTCTATAATTAGGTGTTAACAAATATACCTAAATGTATTTATCCACTTCATTGCGTAAATATTAGTATAAACATATCCATACAATGGTCATTGATAATATTCCGAGAAAGATGCTTCACTTTTTTACTAATCATATAATTTAGATCTCTGACATTACTTACATCATTTTTTTTACAATCTTATTGATTATAGACAGAAATTTATTTACTTAAGCAACAATTTGCGATACCTAGATGTGCGATTATTTTAGCGTCTAGTATTTACCGAATAGACGAAGACATTATAAATACTTAGATAGGTTTTAATTAAATGCGGTTAGTAGCATCATGAACAGTCGCCCTTACGTTCGCTGGACGGACGGGGGCGGCCGCGGACCGTCAGCCGGACTTTATTTTTTTACTTTTTATACTGTTACCTGTTCCTGAACGGGTATCGTATCGACTGGCCCGCTGGTTAGCTTAACAAGTGCACCCCGCCAGAGGTGCCGTATCTTTGGCACTAGTCATTTATTGCTGTAAAGATACGTAATCTGAACGTTAAAATAAATATAAAATAATAAAAGTGATTGTTAAATTGTTTAGTCATCGAGATAGATAAATTAAATAGACGAGAATGATGATGATGTCGTCAATATATCCACATAATCATTTACTTTTTTACAAAAAAAAGTTGTTGGCCCCGGCTGCCAATTGTAGATCTTTGACAGTCGTTACGGGTAACCCAGTATCTGGGTTGTGGAGGTCTGATACGCAGTCGCTCCATGTAAAACACTGGTATTCAGCTACATCCGGTAAGACTGGAAGCCGACCCCAACTTAGTTGGGAAAAAGGATAGGCAGATGATGATTTGCCGCTCAAATAGCAGAAAGTCGAAAGTCTAAAGCTTGACTTTGAACTTATCTAAAATTGTTACGATATTCTCAATTCAGGTGTAGGTACCTACAAATTTTATTGAACAGATTGAAAATAAACATTTTGGTATTTCGCGAACAACCCACGGTCATTCGCACAGTGTTATCACAGGATGCAACCGTCGCATTTGCAGAAAGTGACATTCGGAACTAAATGTTACTCTTTTAATGATATTTTGTACCAGAATTAGAATCTGGATTTAAAAACATATTTATTTTAAGCTATTCAAAATAAACTCTCGTCGATGAAACTTATCCTCAATTTGTATGAAATGTAGATGATTTGAACTGATTCAAATTAGGTATGTAAATCTTTGAAATCAGAGTTCCAAATGTATGTACTATGAAATTTTAATTTGTTCCCTTGGTAAATATTTCAATTCACCACCCCTTAGCTCTCTTTACATACGTATAATTGGGGTCAGCATAATTTTTTTTTTCATTCGTCCCTTTTAGTGTGTATTCCTTGCTGTCGCATAAAAACATCTTTCGCTAAAGTTCTAACTTAATAAACCTATTTATTTACACGAATTCCTTGCTTGAATTGGTTGTAGGTAATACAAATAAGTAAATTAATTTAAATCTCTAGTAAGACCGCAAAACAGAACCTATTTGTGCGGTGAACAGGCAAACATCATCAGAATACCGCAATTACATACGTGTATGTACCTATTGAGTGACCTAATAAATAACTGGGTATATGACTATTTTACCACGTTATTTCCAGTTTAACATAATAACATTGATTTGAATAACCAAATAACGGCGGGAATAACTGTCCATGTTGTTAATGCAGCGACATGCACAACTGACGAGACTTAAATTTCTAGTTTGTGGTTGCGAAAGTGTACTTTAATATCAAGCACATCTTGTAAGAGTAACCTCTTTTATTTGGAATGTTAACACTCATCCTCTTAGCCTTATTATTCCCAAACTTTGTTGGGGTCGGCCTCTAATTTAACCTGATGCAGCTGAATATCAGTTTTCTAATTCTGACCCCCAATGCAAAGCTGTACGATATTCTATTCGATTTTATGAGGGTAGGTACTGACTTCCTATATCGATTATCAAAGATCTTCATGACAGCCGGAGTTCGTGCTTTCCCAGGCACAGAGCAGGTGATAATTAATTTATAGGATACTCACATAACTTACGAAAAGTCAACCTTGGGTCCGAACCTCTGACTTGCCAGTCAAACGGTCATACCACTAGGCTATTTTTTCAAAAGTTCAAACAGCACTCGGCCTCCATGAAAGAGAGCGGGGAGTGTGGAATTCTTACCTCACTAAAACTACCCCAGTGATTACTATCAGCACACGAAAGAAGGTCCAGGGTCCTCTACTCTTACTCTGAATCCTCTGCTATTCCTATTAGCCACATCTCTGATGTAGCGAGAGACCTACCGTTTCCACCTTCGCCCACCTAAAATAATAAAAATCTTGCAATTTTTGCAATTTCAGTGTGTCCCGTTATTGTATTACAGTAAGAAAAAGAGGACAGCCCAGAGCAATTACTGCAGCTATTATGCTGTTATCTGTTATTACTTACTAGATAAATCTAGCTAAATGTATTCTTTAAAATCAATCACGAGCGGGATTTGAACTTGCGACCGACTGGGTAATGACTAATGTCCCCGTCGCTCTGCCACTGAGCTATTCGTAATCCCGCCCGTGTTTTAGGTATTTATTTCTAATCGGAATAAATACTCTTAATTATTAAATTCAAACTTTACCTACCATTTTTCGACACAGGTGCCCAATATCCCATAATGGGATGTTATCCTCTGTGTCAGTTAGGTGTTTAATACAGAAATCATATACAAATTTCTTGTACGGCACAAATGTACAATGTTTTGGTCAGTTCTAGAGTTCTCTAGTTCTATTTCAATTATCAACTGGATACTTTAAAGGTCTTTTGTAATAATCGCATCTACCTATAAATGAATAGATAACAAAGGTATAGTTTAACTTTCTGTAGATAACGAGGATACTTGGTGGCGTCAGTTTAGAAATAAACATTTATTAATTTTAGGTAAGTCTTGTACTTCTTAAATCCATTGTGACATGCTGCAAGCTTTAATTGTATATTAATTACGTTCTTTTACTGATATATTTATCTAAAGCACAGTAGATCGCGCTAATTTGAGGTTATCAACCACAAATATGAGAATTACAAAACAGATAAATGGCGCCCGAAATATTAGGATCACAATATTATAATTGTCGTAAATATAAACATAGCCTGACCTTTACGATAAAGCTGCTCTATTTAAATAAAACAAGTTTTATTTTTATTTCAGAACTGTTGACACGTGAAATTTATTGCGATCTCTGTTGTTTTGTACCTAGTACCTACTTTAATTTTGTTAAAATTGAATCATCTCTAACCAAAATTGTTACATATATCTACAAGCTATAATGTTTTTGGGGTATTCAGAAAAAGTATCTATAATTTCATCATTTATGCAAGTGTTACTACAGCTACAGCTATATCTTTCTTTGGGACTTTTCGGTCAAATAGTAAACATTTGGATAAGAATAAGCTTCGCCTCATTTTCTTGCTTTTCCTTTTATTGTGCCTTCTTCTGTCTTCTTCCTTTAGTGTGGTGTTCTAAGGCGTTGCATTGGCTTCTTGATATAATTTATTGATAGTGGATGCCCTAGATCCAATATATCCGTAATGTTTATCAGATTTTATAGAATCACCCATTACTTATTGGTATTTATACCACACTTCATTCTATATCTCAAAACTTCTGTTTTCCTTTTGTGATTATGTACAAATCTTAACTTTATGATTCGTTACATTAAAGTAGACAAAATTGTTGTGCACCCCTACGCATAGAGCTATTGGAGTATGTTTTTTTGTTAACACCTTTTGTACGTATAATTTGACACCGGGAGCGAGTAAAAAAAAGTAGTAGACATTACTTTTTGACAGGGGATATTTAATGAAGTTGTAGCTTTTTTTTACTTTCGTCGGCCGTTTCTCACGATAATACCATTGTAGAAGCACGTCCCAAACGGTCTCAATCAATTATGTTAACTGTGATAATTTTGTTTTTCTTTACTTTTTTTCTTTGTGGATGCTCCGAGGTTTTGTATGGTCGACAAACAAATTATACGCCACTTACACGGGTTATTATTGGTCCGCGTTGGAACGCTTTAATGGAATTATGACATATTTTAGGTGATAGCTTGATCGGACTGTTAATTGGACACTGGGGAACGGTTCGGTTAACGTGGAACCGGACAGGCTCCAGAGTTTACGACTGTGTTTTTTATTGAGTTCTAATCGAGATGATGAAATACGATAAGACGTGGAGTTCATCTTTTATGTTATTATAATCTGTTAGATACTTGTTTGGATTATGTCTTACTTAACAAGGTTTTGGAGATTAATTGGAGCTGATATTAAATTTCTCTGCTACGAAATGTAAGTCATTGTCCACTTCAAAAAAGGATAGATATAAGAGGATCAAAGACTAATGCAGCTGGATGATAGCAATGCTGATTCCCTTATAATTATAACGACAGCTGATCTCTATCAATCAATATGTAGTAATTATACCAAATCAAGATTTAGCTAGAAAGCAAAAATGATTTAATGATCAGGTACTACCTAAAAAACTTTTTCTCGCTATGTTTAAATTTAGATATTTCGTAAGTTAGATTGAATGCATTTTTTATATTCCTACAATTTTTATTACACATGATTCAAAGGAAATCGAATGGAAAGAAAAATATTATTAATATTAAGCTCAAACTTCGTTTGTATGGAGCGCGCTCGGGGAACACCTCTTTACCTAATAGGTACCTAGGTGTTCCCCGTGTTTGTGATAATAGCAACATTCATATAATTGTTTCTTTCACTAAAAGCTGTCACAATTCCACCAGCATGTGGCGATCGGCTTCGATGGGCGCTCGACTGTGCGCCGGGCTAGCGTTGGCGATGTCCCTATCGCTCGGCGCCGGTCGCCGCGACTACAAGGATCCCGAGGCCAGGCATCACGCCGACCTGTCGCTCTGGATCGACGAGCGACAAGTGCGAATGTTTAGTGGTACGTATTCCCTGATTTATTAGGTTAGTAATCTTAGCCTGATTATAAAGGTTTGCCCCGGAAAGGCAACACAAAAGAATAGCGGTATAAAAAAAATACATTTTTCTTAAAAGATTCGCGAAATGGAATCATTTTTATATTATTTCTGTTCTGACTGAGTCAGTTTTTTCATGACCACGGTCAATGCAACTTCACCGAAACATACAGTATACAGGTAGGTATACAGTTCAATATTGGTATTATTTTGAATTATTAGTGCGCAAATAGACCTGAAAAAATATTAAAGAAAATGAAACTTTTCTTGACATCGCCATTTTGGAGTAACAGAGAATAAATTAAAAAGCTTTTTAGCAGCACATGCAGCCTTTCACAATCATGGCTAAGAGACTCCCTAAGTACTACCTATATAGGACCAGACCATTGTTGTCGAATATTATCTTTTCTCAACGAAGGCTTGCAATGGAATAGTGAGTGCTAGCGTGTTGATGGTCAGCAACTGTACAGATTGGATAGACACCCAATACTGAAATAATTGTACTAACATCTTTCTTTGAGCCAAAAAAGAAAATTGACCATTACAATTCTCGTCGGATCTGATCAGTATAAAAGAGAATTCTTGAATTACAAACTGACTCAGGTTTAAATTTAATTAAAATTAAAAATTATTGTATATATCTACAATTTAACAATTCGAATTCATGTTACTTACTATCTAAAATTATCTCCATTCCAGGTATATCAATGCAAGTGTTCGCAATAATAAACGGCCACGTGTCCCCGTACGTTTTAGACCCAAACTTCTCCAACAAACTGCCGGTCATACCCTCGGAGGTCGGCTATGTCAACTTTACGTGGAAATCCAAGAAGCGATACTATTATGACTTCGATATTCTGACATCTTCGGACCTGACGATATTAAAACCCCCTGTATTGTCTATTAAAACTCGCGGACGGGTGCCTAAAACATCAAAAGGTTAGTAAATAAAATCGATTTAGGTATTTATACGATATTTACTATTATATTTGACCGAAAATTAAATAGGGAAATTTTGTCCACAGAATTCAGTATAATTTTGCCATGTGTTGGCAATAATAGTGGTGTAGCCACATTTGAAATAGGTCTTGTACTAAAAAATGGCCGTGGATTGCCGCTAAAAGGCACCCCATTAAGATTACACTTAAAGAAGGAATGCGCACAGAGAGGTGTGTATTTAGAAAGGACAGGTATTGTATCGCCAACGCATTTTTAACACTTACACGCCTGTGTTTTTCTGGCTGTCTAAAACGCACGTGTGCCTACTAATCTTATAATTATGATAATTCTCTTCATTTTTATATTTATTTTGCTTTTAATTAGCAAACAGCCGCAAAAACACAGACGTAACGCTTTCAATATTGATTTTAAATAACAGTAAAGTTATACTATTACCTCTTCTATAAAAAAATCAAAGATCTAATTAAGTCCCTCAAAGCTTATTAATTCAATATCTCATGCTTATCGTTTGTATAAAAAAACGAGAAAAATGTAGCGAACTTGAGTACCAGAACCGAAGCACTAAACATTGCATTTCATCTATTTCGAGCTCATATTGTTATGCTTACGCTACTAATAATACATTTATGGGTAGTTGGTATGAGTGACTTACCAGCGCCTATTAGTTTCACAGCATAATACGTCAGTGTTAGTATTCATGCAAACATGCGTTCGTTTGGAACAATACAGCGATTGACATTTTATTAGTGTTTTGTATTCGAGTTTTGAGCTGAAACAATCGATAATTTAGACGAAACACTCCGTGATTTTCATATTTGATTATACCTAGTTTATCTCGATTGGTGATCTTTATTTTTCGAAAACATTCTAATAGGACAATAGTGATCCACACAGGACCCGAAGGAAATCCATGGGCTCCTTTGAAACATTCTGTCGAAGGGGATTCAATAGGTCCCGAAAGGTACCTATCCCATACCTAGAACCCATCCCATACCTAGAACCCATCTGCATCGGTACCATCCCAGTAAGGCCTGACTGATTTTTCTGATGGGAAATCAGAATCAGAGACCATTTTATTTGTGTTTGATAAAGCTGTATAGTTCGATAAATCGCTGTAATGTTCCCACGCTCATTACTAATGTGAATCTGTCTTTGAAACATCTGTGTGCAAGCCTGCGATGGACGTCAGGCCATATTAACCGAATGCATTATTTTCCGGGATTTCGCCGAGTATGCTGGTTGGCTGAATACACGGTGCCTCTGCTCACGGCATTTTCGTTTTTTAGGTTTGTATCATACGCTTGCTTTTAACTAATCATTTAAAACAAAATTAATAGTAATAGGTTTTTATAGATTTTAAAGGAAATGCAATAAAGGTCAGTTTACACGTTGAATTTTTTTTACATTTGACAAGTGGGGTCTTGACCGTAAAATGTAACGTACAAAAGGACTCTATGTGGCCATTAAAGCTATTGTTTTTGTTTAGATCTATTTAGCATTTTAATTATTTATTTTTTAGTACTACAGATTATTCTTTTTCCAAATCTTAAGCTTATCCTTTTAATTATATTTATTTATTTTTTAAATTTTCAATTATATCTTTTTGTACCATAAATAAGCCTTATTTCAGGTCCGGACCCGGAATGTGACAAAAAGTGCGCGAACCAAGGATGGTGTAACAACGAGAAAATATGTCAGTGCCCTGAGGGGTACATGGGGCAGGACTGCAGGACCGCGCTGTGCTACCCGCAGTGTATGAACGGAGGAAACTGCACCGCGCCCGGCGTCTGCTCCTGCCCCACGGGCTACCAGGGCCGGAACTGTGAAGGAGGTACTAATACTTATACACTTTTTTAATTTTTAGCTCTTCTTCGATATATAAGTGGAAACTGACCGATATCATCAGCTTCTTGCCCTTGTCTTAATTTTATTTAGGGTCGGCACAATTTTTTTCTTTTATTCATGTCATGCTATAGCTTGTAATGTCACAGCGAACGGCTAATCACACCGGAGATTAGCGAACCTACGTAGGAGAATTTAGTGTCCAAATGTGTACGCAAACCTGTGTTTGCGTACACACATTTGGACACTAAATTTGGACTCTCCACTCTGTTCTTGATTCTGGTCTCGATTGAAAAGAGGCTAATGTCCTTCCTTCTACTACTAATGTCTACCTTCGGCTTTACGTGCTCTCCAAGGCACGTAACTTAACTAAGAGAAGTGAGAACATACCTAAGATTCTATTTATAAGTGGAAACAACCATTTAACTTCATACTTCATTTATTTAACAAAAATATACAAATTAGTTAGTATAGGTAGTTGATACTTTGTGGTCTACGCACGTTATCTATGAACATAATACTTTGAATGAAATTTTTACTATTGAAAATAAATGCTACGCGTACATCAGAAAGACATTATAGGCTTAAAAATAAAACAACATAAATATCTTTCAATGAATGACGAATTGCCTAATGTTTAAAGAATTTTTGGTGGATCTAAACGCTACCCTCCACCCGAATAAATTATCACAATATGTCATGCTTGACTTTACTGAGTAATGACGTCATTTCTGAGTGCTGTCTCTGTCTAGCAAACAAAAATAACAAGAGTAAAAAAAACAAAGTTTGTTGTTGTTTGTTTGTTGTTTGTTCGTGTGTTTCGTGTAAACATTTTTAAATTTCTACATCTATCTACCAAAATACGCTAATAATTTTATTAATCTCATATTTAAAATCTTCATAATTTATGAGAGATATGGTAGACTGCAGTAAGTTCATATTTATTCATAAAATTGTACTACCGATATCCTAACGTATTCAATCATATAAATACCTAATAAGAAATTTTGAAAAAGCAACTGACACGGATGGATAAGCTAGCATGTGCTAAAACATGTAAAAATTTCACAAAAAATATTCAATCGTCATTGATTGTGTAATAAGTTATTGTATCTGTTACATTTGCCTAAACCACCCAGTTCTCTTTATATTTTCTGTTTTAAAAATAATATTCTTCGAACTACGAATTGTTTAATGGTGCTTACCTCTTCTGGCACATGCTTTTAACTTATTTAGACTCGCTATCTCTCTCTACTACCATCAACGATAAAAGGATACTTTTTTAAAGTTTTTTTTTTTGAGAACTGTTAAATTAATAACTAATTATTAAATAATAGGACTAAAATTCAATTTCATATTATGGCAAACTGGTTTAGCTTTTGTCAATATGTCATAGATACCATACCTTTAGAGTCATAGAAGCACTTATTTATACTACTTAGGTAGCAAACAAGCCTTACAGGCCGCCTAATGGTAACCACCATAACCTATAGACGACCTATAGACCAACATCAACATCAACTAATTTGACAATATTGATTTTAGACTTTTTTCGATGATATCTAATAGAAAGAGATATAACGAGAGTAAAATTAGTTTAGCAGTACGATGTGCAAGATAATCAACACCATTGAATTACTAATAACACCTAATTTAGTAAAATAACACCCTGCTTTTCTAAACATCTACTCTGTACAATTTAGCAGTGAGGCAAGTCACCAAGTACAGCACATGTGTAAAGGCTCCTGTATTATAGAGATTTCTTATCAGAGATCGGAATAGACACAGTATTCTAACCTAAGCTTTACTTACTAACCTTAATTGTAAGGAAGTAATACTCGTAGAATAGATAATATTATTTAAATCAAATCAAAACAAAATATTTTTATTCATGTAGACCATTTTAGGCACTTATTAATAGTCATAATTTAAAATAATAATACCTACTAAGATGGCAAACAAGCATACAGTCTGCTTGATGGTAAGCAGTAAAGCACTTATTATCATCGAGAAAAGAACTCATTTTGTTTGCCTGTGTTTAAAGATTAAGTTTGATTTACTCACATGCTAATATTAGCTGTTAAAATGTATGCCATAGTACAGGAGCCAACACTTCTCAATCAAATACTCTTTGGTCTAAACCTTCTTCGAAATAGCAATGGCAACTTTACATCCTGCCTTAATAACTTCAGTCATGGCTTTATAGAATGGAGCTTGTTCCGCGCCGTGGTCGATCCCCGTGTCATGGTGTTCCTGCTCCTCATTCCGGAACTTAGTGATAGTCTCCAAGATATCCTTGTCGATGTTAGGGTCTTCCATTAGGATTCGAAGTTGGTCATTGTAGTGGTCTACTATGACAGTTTCTACAGCTACTGTACACGCCATGGCGGCTTCTTTGCCGAGTAGAGCTGACCCTGGAAAGGAGATTTTATGATTTTAAGGATTGTTGTTGAGATAATATTTTTTAAATAAAATCGTTCAGGGTCAGAGTGCCCAATTCTCAAAATGCCCAACAGTGTCAAAACGTCTAATTCCCAAGATGCCCAATTCTCAATGTGCTCAGAGTATCTTTGAAGATATTATCTAAATTACTTACTTATTAACATTTAAACGTAGTTTACTCGGATTGTGTATTTGTCGTTGGGCGAAATTTATACGAAGAGAATTTATACTTATATTGCGACTGCTAACCATATCGAAAACGCAATTCTGACATCCATATTTAAATATAATTAAATGCAAACTTACCAGCTCCCAATACGTATCCAGCAACATTCCATAAAGGCGTCATTGCTGTCGGCCTGACCCTATACTCATTGATGAGCTCCTCAAACTTGGCGCGGTGCTTCTTCTCCTGGTCCCACATATGTTGTATCAGCGGGCCCTCTGCAGAAGTCCCCAACACAGCCATCTGTCCGGCGTAGATACGATCCGCGCCTAGCTCGCCCGCATGGTCCACGCGAATTACTTGGTCAAGCTGGAACAGATGAGCATTAAAATTAGCCTGATTAAGGGGATTTTTTCAAACTTGTTTTAAATTAATGTAATCGCACAAAATGTCTTAGCATAAATCTTGTCTTGAGTCGAGTCTTAGTCGATCACGAATCATAAGAAAAAACAATAAACATTGGTTTTTATGTGTTCTGTAAATTAAATTGTTTCCTAGCATTATTTATGGAACAAGACATCTCGAAAGTTTTAATAATAAAATACTAGATATGTTTGTCAAGAAACTTAAAAAGTAAAATTTGATCAACGAACGTGCGGATTCTTCTTCCAATACGGCCTGCCGCTAGCAGACACTGTGCTGTGCGCGCAGCGTATTTGTTGCAGTAACGGTTTCCGTAACATGTTGCTCTACTTCTGTAACAAAAACAAATTAAGTCATCTAAAATCTAAATGAATAGGGTCATGATGTAACCGAGGATCAGGCTTATTGCTATTATTATTACTAGCCTACACTGTCCCATTTCTTATCCTCCTTTCATTTTGACCATCTTTATAGAAGCAATCATCTGGTCCCGCAATCTCCTGCGAGGAGCATGCCTCAGGGCACCAATTCTGTTATTTGCGGGTCGTCGACGTGTCCTGCTCTGTCCTACTTTAGCTTTAGACACATTGGGCTTTGTTATTAAAATAAATTAAAACTTGTTTATTTTATTTAATAATTTACTCGTTTGTTACAGGCATATGTTCACAGAAATGTTTGAATGGCGGCAAATGCATACAAAAGGACACGTGCGAATGTCCTAAAGGATACTACGGCTTGCGATGCGAATTTTGTAAGTGTACTCTGAACTGGAACATTTAATCCGAGCAGTTATTCCGTGGGGGTGGATCCCCAAAAAAGTTGCCTTAAGATGTATACATGGACACGTATAGGTCCGCAAATTCTTTTTACCTTAGCCTGGTTGGATACTGGAGGGGGGGAGGGGATATCCATGCCTTTAAAATAGAATACAATCAAATGTTATTGGACCAGTGGTAGAGGCAATCGCCAAACATATTTGTTTCAAGTTAGGACAAAGAAATATAACCAAACGGCATACCACCCTTACATGCCTCGAAATGAAATGCCACAAATGGTTACCCATCTACAGACTGATCGCGTCAAGCGCTGCTTAACATTAGTAATCATGATAACCATCGCGGTGCCGGTAATCTATTACCGAAGTAATTGTATTCCAGCAAAATGCGTGATACCGTGTCTGAACGGCGGCCGCTGTAAGGGCGTGAACAAGTGCCGCTGCCCCGTGGGGCTGGGCGGCAACCACTGCGAGGTGGGGCGGCGCGCCGCCGAGTGCAGCGCGCACCCGTGCCGCCACGGCCGCTGCGTGGCCGGCGCCTGCGCCTGCGAGCCGGGCTGGCGCGGCCGCTGGTGCCATCGCTCCACAGGCGAGTAGCCACCACACTCTACAGCTTTGCTGTCATTCATCCTGGTCTCAGACACATTTGATCACCAGACATCTCTTTTTCTAGATTAATGTGCCCTCCATTTTTATTCATAGTATCGACACAGATTAATAAATAGTTACTACGTAATATCGATGTGACTATAATAATTAAATAGTAAATAATTAAAATTTTGTCTGTATTAATAAGACTGTATCTGTATCACTTACAAAATATATTCATCAAAAATCCAAATGCCTCAATTCCAAAATCCAAATTTATTCATGAAATCTACAAACTGATTGTTAACAGCTAATTATCTTTTCCAGGGTCATCAGAGGAGTCTGGAGAATATAAAAGACCGCGATGAAGGAGAACAAACAGTTGACAAACTACTTAATAATGATGTGATTTCTTAAATTTTATGAAAAATACTTTATATTTTGTAACATTAATAACTTAGTCATTTAGATGTTAAGTTCTATGCCACTTAGTTGATATGTATTTAGATTTATGATTATGAAATAATATAAAATAATAGAGATTTACTTTGATTGGTTTTATTTCAGTCTGATTTTTTTGTGCCCATTATTCACCATAATGGACCAAATTAGCAATAGGCTTGGCTTATCCTCAGTAATAGTTAAAAGGGGGAAGCAAGTTATCTGCCTTTCCCTATAAAAAGTAGGCTAAAATTATTTTCAACCAAAGTTGAGTACCTATAGGAACGTAATGCACATTGTATGAAAGAAGTGAATTAGTACATAATAATAATCATTTGAATAGTCATAAAACAGCTGATCAGGTCATCAGCCAATACGATAGGCATTTTTTAGGTGCCAGGAGTTGAAATAGTTGAGACTAAAAAATTATAGAGTCAGAAGATTATAAGTAACTTTATTCCAAGGTAATTCAACAGTCTTGTGTGTGACCTACAGACAATTTTTTAACAATTTTTTTTTGGGGGTTTAAATAAACAAAATATATTCTCTAGGTTATTTTAAATATTTATAGGTACTTACAATTTTATTATGTTGTACCTATACATAGAAAATAAATAGAATAAAGCATATCTGAAGTTTACGGACCTAGCTTCTATGGTGAATAATTCAGAAAAGTTATTTTTGTGTTTGCACCAAATAGTTTTCACTTCCGATAGTTTTTACTTTTTTGTCAGCCATAGAAAGGAAAGCTGTCAGTTAACCTCAAAAGAAATATATTAGGAAATAGTAATATTTAGAAATTTATCTGATCTTACCTGTTCTTTCGTATAAAATTTAGCTTGTGTTACGCAACCTTCAACTATTGTGAAAATAAATATTAACCACAACACGCGCAATTTTACGAACTCAGCTGAATACTATTTTGTTTACAATCACCAAATGTCAGTTTAGTTTCTGAAAAATCCAATAGATGTCACTACAATATGACATGAAATGATCAAATTCGAAAATAAACTAGGGTGTTTTCCTGAACATCTAGCATCAGAAGACGCTAGAATAAATAAATAGCAAAATTAAGCTGTTAAAATTGGTGAGTACTTTCAGTAAAATAAGCCATTATTTACTTACATCGCTACGATTCCGGTCCCCCCGCAAGCAGAGGGGAGATTTCCCTTTCCATGCGAAAACCACACCGCGCAGACTCGTACAAAATGGCGATCCCAAGATATGAAGTCTATACAATCCACATACCCCCGCGCTTACCGATCGATACTAATGGAGGAGACGGATTATTCGGGGTCTCTTGTGCACTCCGTAAATTTTGTGAATTCAGTGTCTGGCCGAGTGTAACTGTCTTAAAAAGTGTTGTTTTGGACGGGTTACATCACAGCAAGTTCGAAAGAGTTCTAATTGGATTGCAAAATGTGCTTC
Source organism: Protodeltote pygarga (assembly GCA_936450705.2). Classification (NCBI taxonomy): domain Eukaryota; kingdom Metazoa; phylum Arthropoda; class Insecta; order Lepidoptera; family Noctuidae; genus Protodeltote; species Protodeltote pygarga. The sequence goes on along the minus strand of OW388249.2, from coordinate 1,698,624 downwards.
AAATCACGCAGGTGCGTACGCAGCCGTAGTCTTTCTATTCTGTCCGGGCCTGCTCCAACGCGCGACTCCGCTGCATGATGGCCATTCATTTGGGCTTATCCTTTACGCCGCCGCAAAGAGCTGCGTCATGTCATGCGTCTTCCATCGAAACTGACCCGTCGCGGGCCACCATGCACCGTATAAACAAAACATCAAACAAAATGCGTCATTGGTGAATGCGACTGCAGCGTTAGACACAGAAATTATTTGCTGTTGTTTTATAATTATGCAGCTAAGAAATATGGTGGATTCCTGTAATCATGATTTGGTGCATACAACTTTGCATACCTATTTGATTTTCTATACTTTTTCGACAAATAATCTAGTTGGATAGTCAGTGTAAATGGGAAGCTTGAGTATTGATTTTTCTCAGCTAGCTGCCTACACAATAGAATAGTCTATAACATTTCTATCGCGGCGGTGCTATGTACGTGAGGGGTGGCCAATCGATTATTTAAGCTTTTAATAAAGTGCTTGAGAAAGATTTTCTGGGCATCTTGATACAGATGTCCGCTTGAATCAATTCCAATAAGAAAAAAAATAGAATCAAATCATCAATAGCAATGCAAAGCCTTAACATTTTGCTAGATAGCTTTTTGATGAATAAAATATTTGGTTCTAAAATCAATACAGGTTGACCTCAAAAAAGTATTTTAGCATTTGCTCTACATGTCTATGATAGATATAATTTTGGTCTAGTCTGAAGAATTTAGGCTAAACCTAAAGGTCAGGGGTCACTAGTGAAATATAGGGCAGCCATTAGGCTCCCCTGATCAATGCTACTGGTATCTGGGGATGAAAGATTTGTGTCAGAAGGGGGAGTCATTGAACTTTATTGATTTTATACATACCTATAAAAGCATTAGATAAGTAGGTAGGTACCTAATTATATGTGGTGTGGGTGAATGTGTTAAGTATTTAATGAACTGAGCTATATTAAATATTGAATAATTGAACATAGTTTATTGTTTAGTAATAATTTGCTCAGAAATAACTTAAGCTGACTGGCTGGACTTTATGGCATCCTCTTTGTAGATTAGAATTATGTAAAAAAAAATAGTCAAAGAAGAAGTATATTAATTACTAATTAGTTTTATTAGATATGAAAGTAGTATAAAATATAAATAAAAGACAATAAACTCCTAATTTATTAGTAAACAAAATTTTTATTGCTTTGAACTTGAATTGATTTGATCTTTAAATTTTAAATTAATAGGTAATTCCTAGGTAATATAATTATTCTCACATATTTATTTTTATTATTTATAATTAGCTTAATATAATTAGGCATTTATTATAAACAAACTGGGATAAAGTAATATTATGCTACATATGAAATGATGTAACAGAAATTTAATGAAAAAAATTTAAAAAAGTCCACACATATGAAGAAACATTAAAATAATATTAAAAGTTCAAAACCAAGGACAAATTTACATTGATTATATCATGATTATACCTAACTAACATATGATTATGTAAAACATATAACTGGAAGTTACTAAGTATTGATCTAACTAGTTTACTAAGGGCACGACCTTCGGTATCAGACATTATAAGTTATTCAAACCTAGTTGTATAAAACACTACACCTCTACTACCTTAACTGGATAGGCAGTAGGTCTGCACTCTGAACTATCATACAATTTCGGGATATTTTCTAAAAAAAGGCAAGGAAATAAAGTACGCATAAACAAATTGTACAGGAAAATAAAATTCATAATTAAAATAATAAAAGAGGTAAGTATTTGTTTCTTGGCGTACCTCGACAACATTAAAATTGGGAGTTGGTGCCATCTTTTGATAAATTTCCATATCCTTGTTTTGCTGATAAGTTCAAAGTGTCTTAATAAGACCTTGCCTGCCAGTCAGCATTATCATGGGCTTATAAACAATATAGCTTGTTATTTCCATAAGTACTTAAAGCAGTATGACAGAAATTAATTTTATGATATTGATCTATATTGTTTCTTATACAATACAATCGTTTTTCTAATGGGACTTATTTAATAGTTTCTTAAATTCTTATTATAATCAAGATAAGTATAACTATCCCCATATCATTGGAAATTATCTTATGGTATTTTACTTGGATCATTTTATTTAAATAGGTACATAGCAGGGTAACAAAACAAAGTAGCAAACACTAAACCGAGATCTACTTTGTCTTAGTTTAAACTTGATTTAATTAAAACCTATGATAATAAAATAGAATTTGATAGGTTAATGATTTTATAGACGAATTTGAAGATTGTTTTATAAATACCGATCTTGCTAGTTAAGTCCCAGCAAGACTTTGCTTTACTATGCTCTATAGAACTCAGCCAAGTATGGAGGTAACTACATTAATAACTTGGTCTCCGAACCTTCAAAATATTTTAACAGATGAACCATTTAACCATAGAAAGCTATCATGATGACTAATAATGGGCAAACTGCACCTTCATTGATTAGCATTATACGTTTTATACCTAATGAATTAAAGAATTTTTGTACATTATTATAACCACAATTTCATAAAGAACTTTGCACCAAATTAGAATTCTAGTTTTTGATACAAAATCTAAATAAATATGAATATTCTCTTAGGTCATAAACCTCATCTACTGGAGAGAAGACTAACCGTGACTACAGTGGAAAAACCAATGGTTCTGGATTTTAGCATTAAGGACGAAGGTGTTACAGACTACGCCATGAACTCGGCCGTCAGCACTGAGTCCATGGATATGACAGAGGAGGTAAGGAATGGATACTTAGCAATTCATTTATACTATTCCAGTATTCGCGCGGCTTGCTTTGTACTAGAGGACTATTTATGGTTCTATCAAAGAAATTATGCGGTAGGTACGGTTATGCGCCTCGGCAATCTTTGCGGGTTCGATTCCCGAAGATAACAAATAGATATTTGTTTTGGTATATTTGGTATTTTATTTTGTACCTTTTGTGCAAGTTCTTCTTCTTCTTTTTGTGCAAGTAAAATTAATGATTTGATTGTTTTTGAACGAAAATAAATTACCATAAGACTTTGGGTTCTTTAATTTTAACTAAAATAAATTGCAAATCAGGGTACCTAAAACCTTTCGTTCGTTAACACGAAAGTTAACGAGTCAAGGAGTATGTTTATTTTGTCGCAATAATAACCGTAACTTCCAAAAACTTCTAGTCGCGCCAGCAAAGTTGTGGGTAGGGTTAGAAGCTATCCCAAAAAACCTATCACTATTAAGTTTTTAGACCAGTAACCAATGGCTAACTCTTTGTAAACACGATTGGCGTAGAGACATCTGCACTCAGTATCGCGGATTGGATTAGTGCTCGACAGATTTGTTCCTCGCTGATTTTACGTCAAGAAATTATGTCTTAGTAAATTCACTCTTTCTAAATACAACCCACAATTTGCTAGTTGAATTCCCACAAGGCCAGCCTATAACCAGCGCAATAATGTCTAGTATTATTCCTAGGATATGTCACAAGTTGACGGCTGCGGGCTAAGTGGGTCCGACGAAGACGACGAATGTACGTCATCGCCTACAGGCTCTACATATGATGACAGCGCGGATCTCATCAAGAACGCAATGAGTGATGAAGTTACCAAGCAGTTAGCCGCCGCTGGTGAGTTCAGAAACGAAATTGATGGTAAAGCCTGACTTTCAGCGTTTTGACTTTGAATATGTAGGTATGCATGTTCGGGTCAAATCTTGCAAGCTGAATTAGAACCACATACCTACTCTTATCCTACGGAGTTGAATTTTTACATGTTGGTTCAATTCCGACAACAATGCATTTTTATGGTAAGCATGATCTCAATCGACATCCAGGATTAGTTCCAGAATAAGGAAGTCTTCAATGGTCAACAGCACAGTCACAAACGCATTAATTAAGAACGTTGTTTTTATAAAAACTTATTTGATCTAATATCTATCGTTCCTGAAGTGTATCTAGATCGCGAACATCCATCGCCGTATAGGACTACACACTAAATTCCCATGTCTTACACCCGGTGTTGATACATTGCTTTGTAACGAAGTGCGAGTGACAAATAAGTAAAAATATTTACCATGTGCGATCCAAATAAGTTCAAATAAATAAATGCTATGACGTCACAAAATAACTATCAGTGTTCCACAAGGACGTTATTTCAATCGAATAGTAGCTTCTATCCTGTGTACAAAGCAATGTACGTGTAATGTTTTCTACTTGTTACTACCACTTCATCAGCATCGACGCATTGTCATTATCATCATCACGGAAAGCCTCCGCTGAACATAGGCATCAAAGTGTGAATCGGGCCTAAGCGAGCTGAGAGTTTGACATGTTTCGTAGGTCCGGTAGGCATGGCCGCCGCAGCCGCTATAGCGTCCTCTAAGAAACGCAAGCGACCGCACTCGTTCGAGACCAACCCATCCGTCAGGAAGCGACATCAGAATAGACTACTTAGGAAACTCAGAGTAAGTGTTTATTACGTAATAATAATATGCAGCTTTGATCTCATGTTTCTAATTATAATCCCGGATAAATAGTCAAAAGTCAGTCACTACCTGTACCCATTAGCCCATTGTTACATCAATCACTGACTGTACCTATAGGAATTAGCCCATTTTTACATCAGATACTGCCTGTACCCATAGGAATTAGCCCCTTTGTTACATCAGTCTTTGCCTGTACCCAAATGCATTAACCCATTGTTAAATCAATCACTCGATGTACCCATAGAAATTAGCCTATTGTTACATAAGTCGTTGCGTGTAGGGCTAGGCCATTATTTTAATCCAAAGCATAATTTATACTAAGAAATACGTAAATAAAATTTTATTCTCTAATTTTCTTCATTAGCAAACCATCGAAGAGTTCGCGACACGCGTGGGGCAGCAAGCAGTAGTGTTGGTAGCAACTCCGGGCAAACCTAACACCTCTTACCGGGTATTCGGCGCCAAGCCACTAGAAGATGTAGTGCGCAATCTTCGCTGTATGATCATGGAGGAACTTGAAAACGCTCTCACTCAACAGGTAAGTCAGTTGTTAATTTTACAGGCTTCCATCCATCGAGAACTTCGAACTACTGCCTGCTGGTTAGATAAGATAATTTATTATCTTACCTAACTAGCAGGTCGCAGATTCCGAATCCTGGTCACTAACGAATGGTTCTACAATAACTAACTTTACGAATTTTGAGAGTTAATAAAGAGCTTGCTTTCTTGTCAGGTTTAGAACTTAAGAACCCTTAGTTGATAGGATAAGCTTGTTTCATAAATAACATGATTTTCTCGGTAATAATATCTATATTACCATGCCTTAACTCACACATGCTGCAAGCATTATATTAATTAGGAAAAGTACACACCATTTAATACATTTGGCTCATCTGGAACTAAAGTGGTATAAGTTAAAATAAATATTTTGAAAGGACAATACTAAACTATTTTAGAAATAAAAAAAGGAAAATAATAATATATTCTTAAGTGGTTTTTTGATGATAACTTTATTTTGATGATGAAATGTCACATAGATCACTTTTGCCCGACTTATTATTTTTGTGTTCAAAAATGCGTAGATCACTTTAGTGCTAGGCTAGCCTTTTCATATTCATTTATTACATTTTTTATCGCACACTAGTTAACAGAGCAAAAGAAATAATTGTAACTAATGTCGTTCATAGTGCAAGCAGTAGCAGTATAGTCGACCATATGCTTTACCACTTTTGTCAAAAAGTTCCATTAAAATTAAATGTCGCTAAGACTCACTGTTCAAATGACAACCTGTCACCTGGTATTGTAAGCAAAAATAAACTTTGTTATTTTGTCATATGCAAACGACATTCACTCTAAGCGTAGTAAAGCAATTTTATAGTCGACTATACAACTGTAATGTTTTATAGTAAACCTTCATGGTCTATCTTTAACCCGGAAAAAGAATGTCATTGATTCAGTGGTTGTGGGCTGCGCGTGAGCCCGTAGGTTTAATTCTTGATTCAAAAGTGTTTTTGAGTTCAACTGTCTATCTGTAATCTGAAAGTTGAGTGTTATCTATTGCACATTATAAACCATATTAATGATTGGCTTTTCAATTGAGAGATATGTCCCTGCCCCCGTGTTGTGTGGCTAGTCCTCCACTGTATGTGGCGGCTGGTAGAAGTTAATAATGACGTCAGTTCGGGCTGGGCGGTGGGCCGCAGACGCCGGCGGCGCCGCAGGAGGACCCGTCGCTGTTCGAGCTGCCGCCGCTCATCATTGACGGCATCCCCACGCCCGTCGAGAAGATGACGCAGGCGCAGCTGCGGGCCTTCATACCGCTTATGCTCAAGTACTCAATGGGTCAGTGTCTCACGTCTATATGTTATACTGAGTTTATGACATAAAGTAGGAGTTCTCGAACAGAAATCACAAACATATTGAAACTATATTTAAGTTTTGACAGATTAGGCATTTGTTTAAACTTGGCATAGATCCTTTGTAATTTTTGGTTTGTTTGCCATGTAAAATTTTACAAGTATGTATCATCATCATAAGAATAAATTATTTTTAATAAAATAAGAGTACCTAATAATAAAAAAAAAAATTGAAATATAATTTAGTTACTTTAGTTTGCGAGCGAATAGAAAAAAAATGAGCGTATGTGACGAGTGTGTACGTCCGCAGTGCGCGGCAAGCCAGGCTGGGGCCGCGAGTCCACGCGGCCGCCCTGGTGGCCCAAGGACCTGCCCTGGGCCAACGTGCGCATGGACGCGCGCACCGAGGACGAGAAGCAAAAGGTTCACTTCACCTCTTCACTATTGACTCATTTCTATAAAAAAAAATAACGGAATAATTCTTTAATCAATATTCACAAGTAGCGACAGGAAAATGCTCATAAAAACAAAATTAGACTAGGTATCTTCGTTCTGTAAACTGAACTTGGTTTATAAATACTTTATCTGAGCATTAAGTTATAGTCTAGATAGAAAATAAGGAAAAATTTATACAACAACTCCAATCTAATTCATATTTTAAGGAAATGGCTTGGCGGTTTTTTGAGAAAATATAGGTTGTAAATGTTGACGATAGATAAAAGAAATTTTTGTCCAATTATACGATTTTAGACAAAAGCTTGTCTGTTCGTCTTTAATCTAATATGTTAAAAGTCCAGACAAATGTAGACTCTTGAGTTTTAATTTCGCCCCCGGAGTGAGAACTGGGCGCTGTTGATATTCTTGAGAAATAGAACAAAATGGCGCCCAGTGTCGATAAAAGGTTGCTCCTCGAATTTCGCTCGTCGTAGCAATTAGTTCATGAAAGGTTGATTAATTAAAATCGTAGAATACATCAAATCTATTGCAGTTTCGTGCTATTATTTATGCTTCTTCCAAAAGGCTTAAAACCAAATAGATGTGATATAACTACTTAAGCAAGTGATGGATTTATCCCAATTCGTCGCAATCAAGCAAGATCACAAACAAAAGCAACAAGCAAAGTCGTAAAAAAGCAATTCGAGCTTCTGGCTAGTGCTGATAGTCACCCTAATGGTTCCAGATGTCGTGGACGCACGCGCTGCGTCAGATCGTGGTGAACTGCTACAAGTACCACGGCCGCGAGGATCTGCTGCCAGCCTTCACTGAGGAAGACGAGAAGGGGCAGCCTGCACAACCCGTGAGCACTATTTATTACTATCCTTAGCTGTCTACATTATTAAATAGGGTGTATTCTATGTCCTACGTATTTTAATTAACGTGAAATATAGATGTAGGTACACGAAAACGCTAGGAATCAAACTCGCGACCTTGTATTATCCGATACTAGACATTCAAGGCTAGCCGTTAAGTTTCAATGTTAAATGACATAAATCTACTTAAGTCTTAAGGTTTCTTACATGTGAAATATATCAAACAGATATTGTCACACAGACAGATATTCTTGAAGTCACACCATGTATACGAGAATTCTAAAAGTATATGCGAGATTATTGTCTTAGGTTTTCGCGAGCACTATACATAATATTGTTTTAAAATTCGGTGTTTGTGGAATTCTAATGGGGACGCCGAAGTCCAGTAGTGGACGTCTACCGGCTATGGATGATTTTGATACAATAATAACAACTGTTGATGGTAACCGGATATTTTTGCAAGTTTCTCAGGCTCATGTTTTTCATGTTTTTGCTGCGTTTAAATAACAAAAAAAAACACTTTTAAACAAAAAAATTAAGATACTAATCGACCCTCTAATCACGGATAAATCGGTGTATTTTAAGAAGCGATAACCTCCTGTTTCCCCTTTTTAAAAGTAATTTAAGCTCATAGTCAAGACATGGGAGTTATAACATTTATGATCGAAACAGTTACAAATAATAAAATTAATTTATAAAAAGACCTAACGCGAAACCACAAATCGATGCGAAATCGGTAAAGGCTCTCATCTTGTGCGTCACTAGAATATTCAGGTCGTTGTCAATAACTCCCACGTAGTAACCACCCACAATAATTCTATTAGTAGGTAAATTATTACATCATCCTTTTCGGCAACGTTCGAGTAACGATCAATATTAGGGCGGTGTCTTACGTACCGAAATAGACACAAAGAGTCTTGCCTTCTTGTTAATAAATTATTTGCGATGTCCTTTAATTGTCTTCTTTGGAGAAACATCAATTACTATCTGTACTAATCGAGCATAAGAATATAATACAAATGTAATGCGGGTAGACAATAGCACTGCTCACCATGTGGTGTATTAGAGGTGCAAAAACATGCGTTTTATAGTTTAAAAGATATTTAATTTTAGCGTAAATTGAAATTAAAAAATATATTACATTTTTATTCTTGTGAATTCTAAATCTACATTAAGTTTATGCTTTTTGTATAATGTCTAAATTATAATTATTGTTCATTAATGCTGTCTACTTGGAATGCTGCCCGGATTTGGTAAACTGTTTCATTAACACACCACACATCCCACATGTTAATTTGCTAAAACACTTTTATAACCGGCTATGAAAATTTTCAATAAAACATGGACTTATTTGAATATTTCCCAAACGCTTTTGTTCCGTATCGCGTGGATGGTTGAGTACATAGATAACGGCGTGCTTGCCCACGCCGAGCTCCAACTCGTCGTCGTCGTCGGGCGGCCAGCGCCAGCCGCAGCAGCAGCAGCAGGCCGTGCTTACATCACAGCAAGTCTGCATCGACCAGATGACACTCGCTGACGTCGATGTACGATCATTTTCACTCGTGACAAACGGTCTTAACATTTTTGCGTCTATTTTAGACGGATTTGTCTGATTGTTGCCTAAACAAACTGACTCGAGAGCACCATGCCGTGTTGGCATACTCAACCTTAGTCAAACTTCTCTTCTAAGGCCTGTCGACATTCATATCAACACACTACACATAACAAAACATGTTTGAATTTTGTCACTACATACTTACTCTAAATAAGATGTAAAAAAACTAAGAAATAGAAGGGAATAGATTACTGTCAGAAGTCTCTTCTTCAATCCTCCTTAACAATTTGTTAACTTTTTTATTAAAGCACTATAGATTCATGGAACATGTTTTCTAGCTCTTAGGTAATAAGGACTGATTGTAAATCCCACAGATGTCAGGGTACGCGCCAGCGATGCTGCAAACGATCACCAACCCTGACGGTACAGTGTCTCTCATACAAGTGGACCCCAACAACCCCATCATCACGCTACCAGATGGCACTACTGCGCAAGTGGTATGTATCACAAATATAAACTATTGTCGGTTAGAACAATTAAGTGATAATAGTGTGGAAGCTTTTTTTTACATGATTAAAATGGCGTTGATAATGGTGTTAAGATAATTCTTTGAATGATGAACTGGTTGGAATTAGTTTATATTGTGAAAACCCCTGTCATCTCTCCAACTAGAAATTCCACACATCTGCCAATCAATTAATTTTTCTAATAAAGGATTTTCAAAAATGTTAACGCGGACAGTCAAACGTCGACTTAGATTATTTCACATTTTAAGTTTAGAAATCTTTAATGATACAGTATATTTTATTCGACTCGTTACGTACAGATCCACAGCGGCGAGGGCGGCGGTGGAGTGGTGCAAACGCTGGACAGCGATGGCGCGGTCGTTGACCTCAACGCCGTCGCAGAGGCCACGCTCAACCACGACGGACAGATTATACTCACCGGGGAGGACGGACACGGTACGTACACAGCACTGATAACGGACTAACTTCGTTAAGTCAGAATGATAGCTTGAATTATTTGTGTTCGTAAGTTTTACGACTGTTAAAATATTTTTTTACGCATTTTTGCGACCAGACTTCAAGTCAAGACAAGTTTGCTAATTCACAAATGCTTCCATGAAGTGTCAATAGTTAGTTGATGGAATAGTTGTGGGCATTTCCGTGATGAGTAGTGACAGCTTGTCGTGTGCGCAGGGTTCCCGGTGTCGGTGTCGGGCGTGATCACGGTGCCGGTGTCGGCGTCGGTGTACCAGTCCATGGTGGCGCAGATGCAGGCGCAGGAGTCGGCCGGCGTGTGCGTCACGCCCATCGTGCAGGTGCGGCCCAAGCAGGAGCCAGGAACCGACCTGGCCGTACACGTGCATGTCGCGCAGACCGCGTAGATGCTACATTCTACCACAGTTTGACTACTATTTTCAGTCATTTTAAATTTCACCAAGACTGAGTTTCAAAAAGATACAATGAATACACGTCGCTGACGTCAGGCAATATAACAAATGAGTATTTTTTTAATCCGTGCACTAAAAACAATATAATATTTAAGTCACGGATTTTTTAAACAAAAATAGACCTTGTTGTTGTTGCGCGTGTAAATAGGCATAATATGCGTGAGTGCTTTCGGACAACCTGTCTTAATTGTCACCAAAGTTTGTAGGTGAATTCATAGCCTAATGAATGACGCGAAGCTATTTATATTACGTGTCAGTAAACTGGCTTGTGTTTATACGAGTTCGTAGACAAGTACTGGAAAAAATAGTTTTATAGAGCTTGTCAATTTCGCACTTTTTTTATAACCCTAGTTTTTATCGGTAATTGCCGGTAAAATGATAACTTGTTTACTTTTTTGAACAAAATTAAGTTTGTTCTGGTAGCCTCAATATTAACTTAAAAAATACTGCCAAAGAAAGGTGATACTCTAAAAACATGTCACAAACTTATTTCTTGACGTCACAGGAAATATAATTTTGTCTTGAAAGAATAGTGTAACAATAAAATAATTCTCCAATAATTTATCAATTAATTTTAACACAGAGACAACCAATTCGTCCTTAGAATTACTTTTTAAAAAATCCTGCCAAAATATATTTACCCAAAGAGTATAAGTATAAAATATATTATTTATTTATTTTTACTACATATATTAGGTATAATTTAGCTTATTTTGAATAAATTGTATATTTGACTGTTATTAAATGTTCCCATGAGGCGCTTGTGATATTTTGGTATATAAACAATATACTTATAGATCTCGGTGTGCTTAAAAAGCTTATAATGTTGGATTAGTGCAATTTCTTTACAATAAGGTATTATTATTGGTAACCTTAAGCTGCACACATAAAAAAGTCCCAACTAGAGATTATATATATTCAGAATGATACTATGTTGCCTGTAATAGTAACTACTATTACTATCAAAGATCGCAAAGACAACCAAAATATTCAACCAGTAGGAACAACAACAACCTACCCGGCTGTTGTTGTTCCTACTAATTGAATTTTTTAAAAGCTTCCCTGAAAATTATTTATTATATTGTTGTAATTTGGTACATTGGTACAGTGAAAATATTTACGATGTTGAAAATACATAATTATATTTATTAAAAAAAAAACTTTTTTAAGTTTTAATATGACATTGAAAGTACACACATCAAAAGTGTCTAGGGATCAAGCATTTTTATGCGGATTTCTTGAGATTGAGATGTGGCTTTGTAATAAATTTATGATTTTATAAATTTATATGGATCCTTTTTGGTGCATTTCATAATTTGAATCAGGAACTGTGAATCAAATTCGAGTAAAAGATGAAAATCAGCTGTCAATATTTTCCCTATAAAAACATACAACGCATTGAAGACATTATTAGTGCTACTGTTTCCCTACTACTGATTAAAACCAACGTTATTATGGAGCGGCGACGTCATTTAAGCAGGGAAGAAATGCTCAGAGCCGTGGGAATGATAGAAGCTGGTTCCCGGCAACGTACTGTGGCTTTAGCTCTGAATACAAGTCAGAGTGTTATCAGTCGACTTTGGACACGTTACCGAAGCACTGGTACCGTGGCTGAGCGCCATGGAGGACGGTATCGCTGCACCACACGGAGACAAGACCGATACATTCAAATCTTAACTCGAAGAGCTCCAACAATAACCGCCATGATGTTAGCCGTGAGGCTTCATCACTCTTCAGGGAACTTAATTAGCGACCAAACAGTCAGAAACCGCTTGCATGAAGTGAACCTTCATTCCCGAAGACCGCTACGGGTACCACCTATAGCAATGCACAATCGTAGGATTCGATATCAATGGGCTCTTGAACACAGAAATTGGGCAGAAGAACAATGGCGTTTCGTGTGCTTTTCTGATGAGTCTCGTTTTGGTATGAGACCGGATACAAGACGTATACGACACTGGAGAACCCCTGGACGCCAACAGCGATTAAAATCCTGCCAGGAAGTCCATCCTTATAGTGGTGGAACCATCATGGTATGGGCGGGTATTTGGATCGGCGGAAGAACTGAGTTGATTTGGATCAGAGGCAACCTCAACGCTCAAATTTATGCTGAGACGATTGTATCAGACGTCATCGTTCCTCTACAAGTGCAAATCGGTCCCTTATTTCAGTTAATGCATGATAATGCACGACCGCACACCGCAAGAGTTGTAAGACATACTCTCGCCGCAGCTAACATCAATGTCCTGCCCTGGCCTGCTCAGTCGCCAGACTTGAACCCGATTGAGCATGCATGGGATATGCTACAGAGAAGAGCTCTGCCGAATATGGAGGGTATCCCGTCGCAAGAAGACCTTTTTTTGTTGTTGCAACGAACATGGGCGGCCATTCCACAGCGTGATTTGGATGAACTCATTTTGAGTATGCCAAACCGATGTTCTTGTGTTGTTAGTGTTCGCGGTAAAAACACGGATTATTAATTGTTTAAGTTACCCAATAAAATTTTAAAGAAAACTGTTATTTCAGTCTTTTTTTTGAACTTTAATGTTAGTGGTTCAAATGTCAAAAATCCCTTTATTAGGAAAATGGCAAATTTCTTTATTAATGCAAAGGTGACTTGGTTTATCGTTACTGTGACAAACGAAAACACTTTATTTGATGAATCCTTAAAGAAAATTTTAATTAATATCAATCAGGAGAAAAGTTATTGCAAAAATATATGTTGATCCCTAGACACTTTTGATGTGTGTATTATTTTAGTTGAAAGCTCAGAGTTTTTATTTTTTAAATTTAGTCGTACAAAAATACAGGTTACAATTTATTTTAAATAGTGTTGTAATTATTGGACAATGTGCAATTATTTGTTTTAAGTTACCAAAGTATAATGTTTAGTGAGCTAGTTACTGCCAAATATGCATGATTTTAGTGTAAGTTTTTTTTTTTGCTACTGTTGCAGTCTGTAGATACACACTTCGACAATTGGTGTTAATTTCCGATCAATTTTAAAAAAGTATGTATGTAGTAAAAATTGTGAGGTGTATCTACTAATTGCAATTTTCTTAATAATTTGATAAATGTACTAGTTTAATGCACCTAGTGCTTGTTTTATTTCACACTTATTTGTTGCCTACTGCCATACTACAAGTTTAGTGTCAATATTTGCAGAACAATACAAATTAGTATTCGTGGCGTGCGTGTGTAAATGTTCCTCATTTAATCTAGACTTGTAGAGATGACCTTTGTGTTTTAACAAAATTAAGATTTATTTGTAAAATAAACTCTTTGTGTTTGCACTGCCATAAAATTACGACTATTATCGGTTTGATTGGACGGGTTGCATTACAACCTCGTGCAGAGTTTACATCAAATATTTAAAAACAAACAAGCGATGTTCTCTCTACTATTGCTACTGCAAGTGGCCTATAGAACCTCTAACTATTAATTTCGCTGAACATATTTTTTATAAAGGAATAATAATTTATTTTATGTTGTGCATGTCTTTTTATAAAGATAAATATTTTAGTGAATTCGACAAAGTATTACTTGTAAATATAATTTGTTAAAATGTAGAATTTCAAAAGTACATTTTTTGTTGTATGCTTGCGAGTTGTATAATGTTGCCATATGTCTGCCATAATAATTTTATTATTTGCCAAAGATTGCACATACTTTAGTACATCTAATAAAATCATTCATTTATTAAAATTACACAATTTTCAGTTTGTATCTTATGTTATTATTTTGTTGAATTTATTTCAGAATTTGTAATAGGTACAGACTTTAAAAGCCTTCAACTCCAAATTGTATTCAGAAAGTTTTGTTTTGATATAAACTCAAGCTTTAATTTTCAATTTGTGTTGTGACAAAGTTGTTTTTATGCATTTTACAACACAGTGAAGTTCGTATTACAAATTCTGAGATAGCGCTTGAATGTAATAAATGTACATTTAGTTTTGAATTTTTATTTTCAGTTGAAGCTCGTTATGTTTTGTGTCGTAGCGTTGTTAAGAACTCTAGCTCAAAGCCGATAGTCATAATTTATTTACTACAGTATTAGCCTTTGAGTTAGAGTTTTATAAGAGTTTTTATTTTGTTGACGTGTGCGAGTGTCGCCCGTAATAAATATGTGAATGTATTGTGTTGTTTTATTTGCACGAGTTTCAGCTTGAACACTGTCTGCATGCCAGGTGTGTATACATTTTTTTGCTGCTTTTGATACTCATATCTAGCTAGTATATTGGAAAATCTTAAAAAAAACTAAATCCCATTTTTATGTCTGATTTAGCTACTGGTATAGTTGTGTAAATCTATAAAGATAATTATAGGTTGATGTCTGATCATTTTTTCGTAACATGATAGATTCTAAATGGCTGGTCAGCTATCGGTTTGTGAGTTTGTGATAACAGAGTTATGCCAATTTTTTTATACGAATAATTGCTATTATTGGTATAACAAAATTACTTACTCTATTAATATCAATCTCCTAACTCAAATGAAAATCTTTTACATAGTACGGTTGGCAAAAAAAAACAAACACTCATCTAAACATCCTCATAAACTTTTGCTGTATACACGTGTTTAACAGACAGCAAAAAGATAGCACTTTTTTGTATCGTTTCAACGCTGAATGATGTAGGTGACCAGCCTTCCTGACGGTCATATTTACAAATTCTTATACACCACCACCACCAGTCCACACCATAGATTTAGAATTATGTACCTAAGTACCTAAATTCTATATCTATGGTCCACACACAAGTTGTTGTATTATGCAATTATTTTCTCAGCCCCTAGCTTAATTCTAGCATGCTTTTGTATAATCTCGCTTTTACTTTTCTTGCATGATGCATGTAACTAAGCCTTCTATCGCTTCCAATATATAAATTATCTAAAGCTACTATCGGCGACTCCAAGCGCAACGTTATGTATTATAAAGTTCGCCCACCAGGTTGAGCAAAACGGGGAGACGTTGGAGGCGATCAGCATGGGCGGCGGTGTTGCGCAGGTCATGCTGCAGGGCAGCGGCGGCGAGGCGCAGGTGCTGCAAGTGCTCAGTCTCAAGGATGCCACTGTGCTCACAAAGGCTATGGTCAGTACCTAGAACTTGTTGATATCATTTTATGAAGATATAGGGCCATGCCTACCATACTTTTTTCTGAAGCCCGACAAACAAATGTAGGAAAACATTTTTTACTTCAATGTAGCCTTTAAAAAGGTTGTACTAGGCAAGCCACTGGAATTGTCTGATTTGAGGAGCTAACGGTAGCTGAAGTGCTACAACCAACGCTGCGTAGCGTATTTAGAATAAATGCATACTTTGATTAGTCCGGAAAATTTAAGAAAGGACAAGATAAATTTAGAGTCCTATAATTAAGTTGAAAATTCACTTTCCCTTAGAATTGGGCTAATAAGCCTAATGTAAGGAATTATATAATTTATTATAATATTTGTAAGGAAAAGTAACTTGAATACCTATTAGGATTGAAATAGTGTTATTTCAAACCTAATAGGTATTCAAGTTACCTTTCCTTTCTTAATGCTCAGATTTATTGTTTAGGATCCCGGGTAATACTTCCCAGTATGAGCACTGTTTAAAGTGGCACTAGGTACTACCACAAATAATAATTACTATTATTTATCTTGTACAAACACGCCATGGTAATAAATATATCCTTATCAATTTCTGATAAGTGTGTTATCGATTGATAAATGGATAAATACTTATTTAGTCAACCTGATTCTAATTCGTAATGTATTTATTTCTACTTGCAGCAAGTAAAAACTGAACGCGATGCTGTAGTGACAGATTCCTAGCTGCTGACTTTGGTGGCGTCCTCTCCATCGTCCGTAGACGCCTCAGACTGCGCCGTCATGATGGCCGACCAGAATTAACATACTAACAACGTGCACGCTAATTTAAACACTCGTCTTACAACATGATTGTTAAGTAGATATTCGAATCTTCAAGTAGATTCCGGATACGATACATGATAATACCAATACTAGCTAAGGCCCGGCCAGACATGCGCGACAAAAGCGACTGCAAGCGGTGGCGTCAGTCGCGCAGCTGTGGATCATGCGGGGTAAGAGAGTCAAGACCTCGGCAACCCCGCAAATTTGGCGCCCTGGGCCGTCGCCCCACCGCGCCCCCCTCCTGACGCCGTTACTGACGCATAACGTTGTGTGATTCAACCTTTGATGTCCAGCATTACAGAAGATACAACAGAAATGTTCATTGAAAAGTAAAGAGTTCTATTCTATAAAATTTATAACATTCAGGGGTATATAAAATATGGAACTCGTCGATCCGATGTCTTCATCAAAGTCAAACTCGAATGGTAAATCAAACTGACATAACTAAGTTATAGACGTGCACAAATTCAGTCTATTCACTAAACAAACGACTCGCGCAGGTGTGCAACTGTGCATTGGATTGTCCGTCAACGAGTGTGCACGTCCAGTTTCGCATCGTTGACGCTCCCGCTTTACGTCCCGCGTCCTTGACGCGCAGGTTTAGCCGGGCCTTTTTGCACCTAAAGTGACGACTAACCCGCGCTTCGGAAGGCTAAGCGTTTCCTCAGCTGTCCTTGTTCTTATACGGACTGAGTGTTGCCGACACATGATAAACGTGAAAGACATACTAAGGTCGCCCGTGGCGCACCATGAGTCTTCGTCTTGGACTTATGTGAAAGGTTCCTCAAATATTATGTTGAACGTATAGCATTGATGTCCATTGATGTCAGAGTGACTTTAAATTCTAGGAAATAAATTTACTATAAGAATAGGCTAAAGTTTTGCCATTAAATGGGATTTTATTTAATTTCATTATTTTGATGCAACTTTATAATTTATTGATATGAAAAATGAGACTAATTTATTTTAGATGCAAATCTACAATAGGTGGTAACAGATTTGTGCAATATACTATCAATTGCGTTTATTTTATAAAGAAAATGTCTTATACGGTAGAACAATCGTTCCCACGTGCAAGAGGTTTTTTTGGAAGAACGTAATAATTATACATTCCTCTAATAATTTATTGATGCGAGTTTGTTGTGTACATTTGTTGTTTATGTTTAATTTTTATCGAATTGTTTGTTATAGGTACCAACTTATTATTTATTCTAGTCTAAACCAAGTCAACAGAAACCTATTCTAGTCCGAGTGAAATATATTTAGGAACTTTACCCAAAACTTTTCTATATGTAATAAGTTTTGTAAAATAAATGTAATTTAAATAGTCCATTGTAAAATAAATTCGGGGAAGATATATTTGTAATTCCTGCGCAGGGTTAACTACATTGGTCATGAAGTTATTAGTATTTATCGGTGTTTAAAAACTTATAAAAAATATTATTATAGACTAATTACAACTTTGTGATGTTTGTACGAAACTGTGCGTAGATAGTTCCTTAGTGAATATTGTCCAACATTAAACATTGGGATTTATTTTCTTTTTAAAGTCTACTGTAGGCTTTTCGAATTAATACACATTAAATTTAAGATTATTAGTCAGGACTAATAAATAAGGTAGAGGTCATAGAAAAGTACAAAAGTGATGTGAGTAACAAAACACTTTGTTTTTTTAAAAGACATTAAGTTAGTATACCTAATTTATTTATTTAAATTGTTTGATTTCGTCCATATTTTATTTTTGTTTTATTTAAATACCAAAGAAGTTTATATTTTGTCCTCTATGATAGCATACTATAGCACAATTTTGTTGTTAAGTACCTACAATTTGTGATTGTAAATAATGGTATGAATGTGTGATTAAGGCAATCATTAAAGTATTTACGTACATTTCCTCGTATTCATTCCTGCAGATTTTTCCTGTATGTAACTATATCCACCTAGATGAAATTGCATCCAGAACAAAATTTTAGTTTTTTTTTAATATAGGTACGCCTGTTATCCTAACAAACCACGCGACGTGGATTCAAAATAGACTGAAGCTTATAAAAAATATTTTTTGTCTCCCAAGGCCTGAACAGTGGTTTATAAGAGCCAAAGCAGACTGGCTAGGTAAGTACTGTTAGAAACGGTTCGCTAATTTGCTACTTCACCGATGCTGCATCGCGCGGCTTTCTGTGTACGATCGCTGCAGATTGCTTTATCTAATAAAAAGGTGAAGAATCGCTGCGACCTTCAGGATTGCTGGTCAATTACCACATTCAGTGTTAACTTGTTAAGGCGTGGATAGATTTGAATTGGGTTTTATTAGGGATATTTTAGAACCTTTTTTTTTCGTAATCTTCATTGATAAAATTATAAAAAAAATATTTTGTTAATCTACACTATTTGAAGCATATCTCCTTCAGCTCAGATTTTTTTTCCCGTTTTTTAAATATCAGAAATAAATATGCAAATTTCCCTCTTTTTCAAGTACCATTTTTCTCCAAAACTATCAAAAAGATTTTTTTTTATTACCATCAGCATATTAAATAATACAACACCGAGGTAATTTTCCCAATTATTATTTTTAACGATTTTTTTACTTAATTTCCACGCGTAAATCGTGTGGGCAACCTCTGGCCGCCTGTATGGGCGGAAAGGTTCAAGGTCATTGGCGTTACTCCACGCCTTAAAACGTATCAAAATCATAATTAGTAAATAAGAAAAAACAAATAATTTACCTTACTGGATATTATGAATTGGCAATTGGTACTTCCTACGACATTGACTCTCAGCTGGCTTACCACTGCACTTGAATTTGAGTCCTTTTGGCCCTTTAGTCCTGGGTTCACTTCAAAGGGGTTTCAATTTCACCTTTGCCAACCAACTACAAAACTTAAAAATTGCCAATTAAACAATTCTAAATTTCAGTGTGATGTAGAATTAAATTATTGAAATTACTGTTGATAATAATCACTTCTAGATTCAGTGGTCAGCGTTATTACATTATGAATACCAATTTCAGTATTGTAGTATTACCTTATCAATTGCAAATCTGAAATTGGCCTATATGTACACAAGAATTAATTACGTATTATTTTAAAACTGATACAAGTAAACAAATCAAATTTCTGTTTCAGAAAATCCTCCTCTATTTTATTCAAATTATAATACTATCCACTTACAAAAAGAAAATGATGTAATGCTATAATTTTTATTTGTAATAAATACATCATACTATATGTGTATAACTAGATAGTTAGTGTCACTTGACAAGAAATTGTATATGTTTTTAGGGCCACAACACAGAAAAATGAAACGACATATTCATAATATATCATATCATATTCTCTAATGTTTATTACATTAGATAAGCATGTCGTATTTTGTATGATGGACCAAGAATATTCTAATTGAAGGCGCAGCTTCTCACAATTATAAGTAAATAAAAAGTCGACAACAAAACTATTATACAAATTCTCTACAGCTTAATTTGATATTTAATGGTGACCTTACATGTCAAAAACATTCTCTAAAGCTAGTTCTGGTTTGTCGTAGCCGAGCTCTTCGGGCGTTTCAATGCCAAGTTCTGATAACGTGGGCTTGATTTCCTGTACGATGTAGGGGTAAATGTCATTGACCCTGGGGCCACATTTGTCTTTGCAAGCCTCAATGAACCTAACGGCGAGTGCGTAGTCATTCACTCTCCTGCAAGCGTGCAGGGCAGCCTTGATGATCTTTGGGTCAGGAACAAGGTCCATACCGCAGAGGTCGTTCATAGCTTTGCGGATTTCCCATCCATCAATGTCTTTCCTGTTGAAGAACTCCTCATATCTGGAAAATAAAATGATACACTTATTTATCATTTCCAAATTAATCTAGGTATATCAATTGTACATTTCTATAATTAGTTAATTTAATTTGAATCCAACTCTGATATTGTAAAACACATATGAGCCGATTATTCTAAGCACAAATACCATTGTTTTAAATATTTATTCTGCTATTTGAGACGAAGACTAATCCATAAAAACCATGAAAATCAGTCCAGCAGTTCTTGAGTTATAACTAAAGTGTTTTAACAATGACTTTTCATTCCATTTGCAATTGCATTCACATCACTAAATCACTAGACACGCCTGTGATTTTTTTATTATTTGAAACTAGTAGCACACAAACACAGAAAACATGTTTCTTGTGTGGGGAATCCCTTTAATTTAAAGCCTTAATTTATTTTTTGTTTTTGTAGAGGCTATTATGTAACCTCATTGATTAAACAGGTAAACATGTTTTATTTTACTTGTGTTTTAATAAAATGTGATATGTAAAACACTTTATTTTATGCATTCCAACCCTCTACCTCAAAAACTTAGCTTACATTATTATACTAGACTTTATTTTTACATAATTTGTCAATTTTAATGTCTACTTGTGATCTTGACCAGTGCACAAACTTTTTTTTAAACTGCTCCAAACTTTTTTATTACTATTATTCTTTGTCATATAAAGATGGATGAAAATGCTCATTCAAAGGTTAATATCTATCCAAATAACATTTTATCTAAACTACTAAAAGACATTGTAGAACAAAGTTAGATTATTTGAATGATCCCAACATTTTAAATGGACATGTCCATGCTGTGCATGGGTATGCTTTGAAATAGGGTGAGCAGGGTAATATTTGGCTTTTTTACAAGTTTAAAAAAATAAATATCTTATGATTACACTTGTTCATTTTTCAACAAGTACTCAAAGTACTTTCATAATGTGTATAGTGAAGTAAGAAATATTGAATTGAAACCAGCATTTTAGATGTACCTACTTAGATAGAACCAAGAAAAAAATCTGTCGGAATTATGACTACAATAAAGATGATGTGGCCATGATAGCAAAAGTGAAAAATCTGACAATGTCTTTTAACTTATTCGGGACTTGTGACTAGACATAAATAATGTTAACTATCATTATTTGTACAAAAAATAAGGAAAACATATTTTATCAAATAAGGTTATAAATCTCAACATTTCTTATTAAACACCACACCAAAGGTCAAATGATTTGTTGAGGATCTGTTAAGCAAACGATTATACCTAACAAGTCGTACTATAATACTCAAGTCAAGTGCACTGAAAGCAATAAATCACCAACAAGGCTCACACAATTTTCAGTTACATAACGTCAAAATTTCCGACAAGGGCCTAACCTGCTATCAAATTCTTCATCAGATTCGACAGGGCCTCCATGGGACCGCCGCAGAGGCACAGCGCTCACCCTTGCTACTGGTACCAGGGACCTTTTCAGGACATTGACCAGCACACCAGAAGCTGATTTCAGCATTTTGATAAAACGTTACACGGGAACTTTGGCAAGGATAACAAATGGCTGCTAAACCATAGATTAAAAAACCTATGTGCCAGTCGCTACATATGACGTTCGTAGTGATGCGCAGACGTTATCGATTTTTTGCTGAGGAGACCATAAACGATGCTTGGCTGGACATACAGTGTTGCCAACTCGAACGTTGATAATTATGTTTTTAAAGAAATATAATTAAAATCTTGAGAAGTTGTCGTTATTCTATTTGTAAGTCTGTAATCATTTTACTGTATTATTACAGTGTTTATTTTTGTTTTGCTTTAAATTAGCAAGACATAGTGGTACTAATATTATAAATTGTTTAACTTAAACTATACCTATGCACTTCCACTTCCACTCTAAATACACATTTTCTATTTCTATTGAGCGTAGTGTATTATAGTAATCTCATTTGTGATTGAGCGTGCGGTAGCCAGCGCGAAGCTAAATAATTAATATCCTTCATTGGCGTTTGTTAGGCCTGTGTGTACGCAGCATAATACGAAATAAAATGCGGTATTTTTACGGTATTTTGGTCTTAAAAATAAAAAATCTATAAGGTTTTACTTGATTAACAAAGGTTTTTTTTAATAACGAGTACCTAGTAAAAATTACTTGAAGAGAAAATTTATAAGAATTTGCCCACTCTCAAAGAGATTCAAATAATATCATCTCATCTCGTTTCGTCATTATTCATTCGTAACCAGAGGTTTATTAAACCATTTGTGAGTTTGTGACAGAGGTTTTGGCATTCGTAACAGTGGTTTATGCATTCACAACATAGGTTTTTGAATTGATGATGATGATGATGATGAGTAACAGGTTTATGCGTTTGTAACAGAAGAATTGTATGCGTTTGTAACAGAGGTATTGTATGCGTTTGTAACAGAGGTACTGTATGCGTTTGTAACAGAGGTATTGTATGCGTTTGTAACAGAGGTACTGTATGCGTTTGTAACAGAGGTACCTATTGTATGCGTTTGTCACAAAGGCATTGTAGGTATGCGATTGTAACAGAGGTATTGTATGCGTTTGTAACAGAGGTACCGTATGCGTTTGTAATAAAGGGTTGTGCTTTGTAATAGAGGGTTGTGCGTTTGTAACAGAGGGTTATAGGTACGTTTGTAACAGAAGTTTACACATTTGTAACGAAGGGTTATGCGTTTGTAACATAGATTTAGGTATGCATTTGTAACAGATGCTTAATGTTACGAGTAATGAGTACAATGTTATGAGTACGTAAACAACGTAATCCTCGGGCTACTTAACCATGAACCTTTGGAAAATAATTACTAAAAAGTCGTAGTCTCGTAGACTGTTACAAATACATATTTAACTATTCAGGGGCGTACCTATACCTATTCACATATGCATTTGTAGCTTGACGTTGTATGCTCTTGAGCTAGAGAATCCACCTTCCGAATGATCATCACACTAGTAAAGCATGTTTGATTCAAACTTAATTTTTACTGATGCGGAGGAGTAGGTACCTACCTACTTTGACGCATAATAATTATTACCCTTTCCTTTTTATAGGCAAGTATAAGTATATTTAATATTAATGTAAATGACTGCCTCGTTGGTGTAGTGGTAGAAAGCGCGATTGCTGAGCATGAGATCCTGTATTCGATCCCCGGGTCGGACAAAATTAAGATTTAAACTATAATTGTATATTATAATACTTTATTTTCATAAAGAGTTGCGATGTCAGTTAACAAAAAAAATATATACTGTTCACTATGAAAACAACAAGTAAATGTTTATTAGTCATTATGTCTAGTAAATCTAGTAATACAAAACAGGCTTACACTTATGATATTTACTATTTGATATTACTGCTTTATGAATCTTGGTACACTGATTATTATCTATACAAGATATAAGGCGCTTTGGTAATTTTACATTTTTCTTCGTCGTTTTTTCTTATGGGCAGTGATACTTTCTTGGCCACTATCTTCTTCAGAGCTGTCTGAAGAACTGCTATCACTATCGCTACTAGAAGAACTACTATTAGATGAGCTGTCGGAAGCTACACCTGTGCCTTGACTTAAGTCCATACTACTGGCGATCTTGTACAGATCAGGTTCTTTGGTCTCCAATACTTTGACCCATTTTTTGGAGAGTTTGGGCCGTCCCCGTACAGTTTTGTGCCAAACTACAGGGAAATTGGTGCGGCTGCAAAAGTTCTGAGTAACAGCAACTGTATCGTCCAAGTTGAGTACGACGTGCCACCAGCCTCCCGGCACGAATACGGTTTCACCTGGTTTCTGAAGAATTTCCACCTGAAAAAGATGTTATATTATAATATTTTGATATTAACTTCAGGCAGGGCTATCATAGCCATAAGGACAGGCAAAAGCCTGGCAGCGTCGCAATCTGCATTCCGTTGAAATCAGGCCCCGACTACATAATTATGATAACTGAAAGATTTAAAATACGTACTGGTTTAAATTCTTTGGGCCATGTGTCTAATTGAGTCTTAGGATAAATAAGTTTGAACCATGTGATAGCTTCATCTCTCTGTTTTCCACCCATAGCCCCGGTCACCTTGATCAGTTCTCTAGGAGTCTGAGTTGGAAATAAGCACCATCTTTTGTGACCAAACACTAGAGCATTCCAAGCACTGGTTCCGAGAGGATCTATGTGGATGCCAGTTCCAGAACGCTGTGGTCCCATCACAAACCAGCGGTAAGGTGGTCTCCTTTCCTCCCCGCAATACTTAAACAAGTCATCCCTAAAATACAAAGGGGCATCATAGTCTTCCAAAAGTTTCCTTCTTCTCACGTGCTCTCCAAAACTGCTATCAAAAATATAGAGTGGACTGTCATCAGTCGTTGTCCTACTATACTCTACATAATACTTCATTTTCATCTTAACACTGTAACCCTCATTGTCCTCACCACATTTAAACTTTTGGTTTCTATACTTTTTGGCAAGTCTATCTAATGTCCACTTATGATTAGCCTTCCAGTTTGTCTGTACATTAGTAATTACTACAGGTTTGTATATTTTCTCATATTTCTCTATAAATTCTCCTGGTGTAACTTCATTTTCGCTTATTCTGTCAACATTATCATTACATTTAAGGAATTCGTCAAAGTTTGATGCATATTTTAAAGCTGTCCATTGGTATTTGTCTGCTAATTCTGTAACAAAGAGACTTACATATAGAAATAAATAAAATCCGAGCATGGCTGTATATTCAAAGTAACTTTTTTTAAGCTAATAAAAAGATTATTTGCAGTTTACAAAGTCTACCGCTTTTAAGATTCCGAAGTAAACCAGAAACCCTTATAGTCTCCAGTGATTCTTAAAATGACTCATGCGCGTCATAAAAGCAACTATGGTCCTCGGAACATGACTAGAAGCTAGTTCAAAGAAGACTCGAGTTCAGTTCTAACAGTTAATGTAAATTAAAATAATTAATATTCATAATCAATACAATCTTTTTTGTATCTGATCCTTTCTTGTTGTTTAACTAATGTCCCATAATATTTTAATTGTGAATTGTGTAAGTGGAATTCGTACACAAAGAAGACCTAAGCGTGAATAGCTGACAACAAGTTTTTGTTTTGCCATTTCTTTTTAAGTATGCAAGAAATAAAAATAAAAACCTAATACGCAAAACTCTTCACAAAGGTAAAAACAGAAGCTATTCAGAGGTATCTATCTATGTCCTTCTAATTATCACTTAATTAGCTCTTATCAGATAAACATGGTTTTTCAGAATTTATTTGGTCTAACTTTAAATAAGAACCGGACTAGTGCGAGTCTGACTAGCGCACAAAGGGTTTTGGGTGATATTACAATAGGTTTTTTATCAATTGATAAAAAATAGTAATTACTAGCATATTGTATAAATAGTTAAGGAGTATCTTCCTCTCTGTATGAAGAGAGGATTTTGCCATGCATTGGGATGATTACAGGCCAGATTATTTATTTAAAGTGAGATATAGTTTTTATTTCACAAAAAAAATCCATATCTCAAACTTATTTTAAGATTTCAGTCAATATTACTATTATTAAAAATTATTTAAGATTTTTTAGCCCGCAGACTTCGGAAATAAAGGGGTGGGGAGATAATGTTTTAGTAAGATATTTGGTAAAAGTCGAAAAGTGATAAGCCTAAGAACATGTAAAACATATTTACAGCTAGGTCTTTGAAATGATGCCCATAATAATTTATAACAACTGATAAAAAATATCATCCTTACTTTACATGGGCCTCCATGTTAACTACCCACGATAGATTTAATTTAAGTTGATTGGAATAAATTGCTTTATTATATAGCACTATCCTGTCTATGGAACCTATTGACAGAAGTTTTCAATGCATTAATATCAGCTAGACTCACAAGCTGATATTATTGAGAGTATTTTGCAATCAGTCAGTCAAGAAATGATAAAGGCTATTTGTTTGTATAAAAACACTACCTATATATAATAATTATAAATATATATCATCATCATTCATCATTTATTTAAGAGCTACGCTCTTGTCGATGCAGCTTCTTCCAGCTCTCCCTATCAAGAGCCAATTCCTAAATATATATAGGTATATAAAAATAACATATAACTAATATATAATTATGTGACCTTGTGATATATAAAAAGTAAAAAAAAATCATCAAAATCTCAACAGTGTAGTAATTACAGAAATGTAAAGAAGTAATGTATTTGCGAATCCAAATAGTAATCTATCAGCTATAGACCCCAAATTCTTTTGGTTTCTATCGTTGATCTAGGACTGGGCATGTTTCTGTATAAATAGGAATATGGATCTGTTTGACATTGTTGAAAGCCTTGTCTTAAGTAGGCTATGATGCAAACCACAAAAAAAAAACCATTGTTAAACATAAAAAATATAAAAACTAATTAAGTTGTAGTAAAATACCAACCTCAACAAACTTTTTCAAGACTGAAAATTCAAGATATACAAGTAATGTTAAAAACAATAAAATAATGATATCATGCAGATAAAATTAAAATAAAATAAAATAACTTAGATGCAGATATTTATTAATATATATTTAGGCCTAATCAAAGATTTTGGCTAGTCACAAACTTAGTGGGATGACACAAGATTATTTAATTTTATTCACATATTGTGATGATCGTATTAATATTTATTGTTATTTAATGTAAGATCAAGCCATCAAGGCAGGCACTAATTGTAAACCCGCCATGCAAGCCGACTGCCACGCTTTCGAAGATTATTCTAGAATTCCATAATTTAGGTTTTGGATTATTGACTTTTAGTACTCCTTGTTTTTCTAGCATTCAAGGTTCTTATTGATGTTCAGAATTGCCATCAAAACAATTACTTTTGAGTATAAAAATGCTAGATTGCGATAAAGTGCCAATGAGTCTAATACTCTAATGAGGTTGAGGTACAGTTCACTTACCCGGTCTTGCTTTCCTTTTCACTTCCTTGATACGCTTTTTGGCTTTATGAGGCAATTTGTACTCACTGTCCATTCTTTTCGCAATAAAATATGAAACCTTTTTATCACAAATTGCTAAACTATTGAATTGATTGAACAGCGTTAGATTTGACAATTTAATTGACTGATTGACATGACAGTAATCATATGTTAGTCTGTGGCCTGTGATAGTTTTAGTTCAATTGTCTCTGGTTTTAGTGTTGGATTGGATAATCGATATTTTTTTTAAAACATCCTTATAAGTACAGCTTGGCAAAAAAAAGTCTGAGGCGGTGACGGAAGGAAGCTGGAACTAAAAATAAAAATCTTAAAAACTACTTTAAGAGTACTAAAATAACTCTAAAGTGATTAATTTGATTTTATTTGAGGACAAAAATTCGTCATAGAAATAATTATGTCGGTACAATACATGGAATAAAATAATTTTGAATTGTAATGGAAAAA
Source organism: Protodeltote pygarga (assembly GCA_936450705.2). Lineage (NCBI taxonomy): Eukaryota > Metazoa > Arthropoda > Insecta > Lepidoptera > Noctuidae > Protodeltote > Protodeltote pygarga. The sequence goes on along the minus strand of OW388249.2, from coordinate 1,670,807 downwards.
GTGCGCCAATGGCGCCTCCAATTTTTGCATACTCTTTTCTGCCTAACTGTACAGCTCGGCTAAAAAGGGTCAGATGCGGTGACCATGCTATTGAAAACCAAGTAACCAACTATTTAAAAGCCCATTCCACACCACAATGATTAGCATGTCTAATTGGCCACCAAAATGTGTAATAGATAATAATTGATATTCTGTAGATAAAGATATGACATCTTGAAAAATGTGTAAATGTGTAATGTTAATTTGGGCTAGATGTATCACCAACTCAACTCATTGTTATTAACTACGGAAAATATCACTATACCAACTGCTCTCCACGTGAACCTGAGATAATTTTGATTAAGGCTGACTGAGTCTTGTGATGGTATACCATTTGTACAGTGTGCAATAGGCTTTATTTGCAAAAACTTCACCAGTCAGTCAGATCAGTGTTACTACTTAAAAAAATATATCTCAAGAAATTCGAAAAATGTTTTTGCGGCTGGTAACGAAACATTTTCGTTTCGACGCATTGGCAAACTCACAAACTGTTAATTTTAGAATTTCGTGTTTTTAACCGAAATAATTTGAACATTTCTGGTTTTTTCAGTTTTTATTCACTATAAATTTACAATTTTCAAATCAATCGCGTTTTTATAATTTAAAGTGATTGATTTGACTCTTGTAGTGAAACAAATTTCAAACGTTCCAGTCTGAAGTGTGTAGCTAGCTCGATATAACTGTCAATCTGGGTGTAGAAATTTATTTTGTAATTTTCACCGGTTCTCATGTGTAATTTCTCAATGTGTTAGACTATTTTTGAACAAAGGTTCTTTGAGAAATAATGTTCTATAGTGTATGTGGTGCCTAAATTTGTGTGAAAATGGATGACGGTACAATAAAGATTCAGTCGGGAATTAACATCAACATAAAAAGAACAGATGGTAAGTGCTAACGTATCTAAAATATCTACAATTGGTGAAAATATCACTAACTTCGTTGGTGGAGTAGTGTTTGTCAGCGGTGCATTATTTTGCGGTCGATGACTTGAAGGCCCATATGATTCATTTGTTGGTCACAAGAACTGCTTTTACCTGTAAGCACTAGCACTGAATTGATTTGGTATATCCGTTAGCTAATTATCACATACGATATTACTCATGAAAGTGAAAACGACTCATCTGGCTTGTACCTAAATAATTTGAGATCATTTTTATGCATGACCTCATATTTTACTGAATTTGCATCTTAGTTATTTTTCTATAACAATAAAAATAACTAACTGAATCACAATCCTAAATTATATTCTGGAGTATTTTTATGCCTCCTTACAGCCTATAATTTTTTTTCCAACTGAAATCATTGCTCCTCAAACGACACTCTGACCGACATCTGTGATTGACCTAGTCTTTATCTAAAATGGTTGTAAAAACATCTTATTCTATTTAATTTGTCCAATAAGAATTATGATATTATTAGCAGATTAGTTAAATGTAATAAAGTTTATCTTTATACACATTTTTCTTCTTCATCTTTTTGTTATTGCAAATCTAACTTGGGACAAAAGCGTCTAATATTACACATGTTTTAAGTTTCAGTTAAGAGCAATAAAAACAATCTTGCTTTAACTGCAACCAAATTAATAGTTTGCAGCTTATAATTTATTTTATTATATTGTGTGATAATTATGAATGCAAACACTAAAGTTCAAAATATTTGTAAAAATAAAAAATTGATTACGAGCAGGATTTAAACCTGTGGCCTACTGATTAACAAATAAGTTACTTTTTGGACAAAGAGGACAACTGGACTATTGGCTATTCTATTTGAGGTAATCGTTGGTGCTGACACCCACTAAGACCGATCCTTGAATAACAACATTTAGTATAGTACCATATCAGTGATTGCTTAGCATTATGACCGTTGGATTCCTAAGTCAAATACCGAAGATTTAAAATCCAGGCACGCTTCTCTGATTTTTTGGGTTTATGTGCATATTAGAAATTGATTATCACATGCAAATACGGTGAAAGAAAATATTGTATGGAAACCAGCACATCTGAAAGGTTTTTCAATATTGTGTGAAGCCACATCAGAGGCCTATGGGTTTAAACACTGACACTAGGTTGTCCATTTAACCATATGATAAAGAATAAAGAATATGTTACCATCTAATTAGGTATTATGACTCAATTTATTATTAAACATTTTTCTTATAAGAAGTTATCTGTCAGAGTTTACTGCTGGATATACAATTATACATACACTCGTGAATTATATCTGTCCTCTGACTGGATCAGAATCACAATAATTATTTATACAATATATTCCCTTTCATATGCACAAATTCATAAATCGACTATGGGGTTTAATCTGCAACATTTTATTTATATTATAATATATATTATTGCATAATATTATCATATAAAAAAACCCTTGACTTTTATAAAAAAAAACTTTTTAAGATTACCAACATTTTTCCTTATTTCTGGTCTATTCTTAAAAGCCATGGTTAATAAATGGGAAACAATTTAAAATGTTAAATATACAATGATGTTGCCTGGGCGGCGACTATGCGGCCTTGCTGCTTACTGCCATATACGGCACGACCGGCGCACGCGCCGACCGCAACCGGCAACGATGCGATGACGAGCGACGCGGTTGTATTGCTATTTCTTGGTGAAATAAATGTAGTATTAGATATTTACCAGATATTGAGACTGTCAACAATTTGGCACCAGTTTTTAAGAAATTCCAGATGCTATGTTTAAGTTATTCTGTTCAGTCCCATAGTTATGAACAGAATAACTTAAAAAATAACTGGCCGTGATAAAATAACGTTAAAATAACTGGTAGGATATCAATTTGGTATCCTAATACTAATTTTAAAGAACTTTTCAATGGAACAGCAGAGAAATCAGAGAAAATGTACCTATCTTTGGCTTCTCTCAAGAATATTTTTTTGAAGTAGGTTAAAATATTAAAAGTTGTTATTCAATGACCAGTGTTAGTGGGCGTAAGCGCCAACTGCTACTTCGAATAGAATAGCGAATAGTCGAGTTGTCCACTTTAGTTCAGAAGTGATTTATTTGCTAAATTTGTACGATGGCGAAATTCAGCGGTACATATAAATCCAAACAACTGCAATGTTTACTTGAAGACAGGTGATATGTGTAGCTATTAAACATAATTATAGTGACTTATCATTTTGCTCCTAATTTGCCCTAATTTTATTTAGGGTCGGCGCAATAGGTTTTGTTCTTCGATTTCTCTCCCTTAACTTTAACTTACCGTTAACTGTCTTTCCATACGTATGTTTTTTTTATACCATTAAGGTGGCAAGCAATCTGGCGTACAGCCCGCCATAGTAAACTGTATCTAGGTAGATCTTTTGATTGATTTTTAGGCGTTCGCTGTAGCCGAATATGCCTGAGAGGCTAATAATAGTAAGATCTTATGGATCCCAGTAGAAATCTTTTAAAACAAAGAGCGTAAAAAGATTTCAAACCATTACGTTCGGGTCACCACAAATAAACAGAGCAGAAACATGTTGATACCGATCTATCTAACAAACAAATAATAATCTTACACTTCTGACTCCGTATCAAAATTCCTATAATGTTATATCACGTAAAATTTGCTACACCTGGCGTGTCGAATGCGGCGGTACTGCATGCAGCACAGGAAGCCATCAATACTGTCGGTGTGCCTCGCGTAGCAATTAATAGACAAGGTCACTATAAACATTAGTCCAGCTGTGGATTTCAGGAATTAGCCTAAGGCGGAATAGGCTAAAACTCTGTAGTAATTGTGCTGTCTGCTACTAATAAGAGCGAAATATCGCTCACAACGCCAAGCATCTATCATTGAAGGGATCGCGTTGAACCCGCAACTCGAAAGTGAATCCAAATCCGTATAACTATCCCCTTTGGGTATATAGCCTTTGGCCGTAGAGAAAGGCCGTGTTAATTTACCGTCACCTGCTCTTGATGGTGGGTACCTATTCATAAACATACAACACACATAACGTTTGGTTTTCCAACTAAACTTAAGAAAAGGCATCAATAAATATATCCTATTGTATTTATTGCAGACCACTCATAGGTCTTAGTAGTTTTTTTTTTTAAAGAAATTGTGACGTGCTTCAATCGCTTTCAAATACTTTTAATAATAAAACACCTATTTCAGTTTAAATCTGTCTCAAAATTTTGTTGTTTCTCAATGTATATTGGAGGAAACAAGCAACAATTCATGAGAGAACATTACTAAGTATGTCAGAGCGCTTCCTGGTCGCCCACGAGGTTCGCCAAGGTTGCGCCATCGATCTGAGGGCCCCACTAACGAATATGAACGATCTAAACTATTCTAAACAATGCAGATATTTTAAGGCATTTTATAATGTTAGCTTAATGTTGGTATTCTTGACCTTGACCAAAATAAATGCATTTGACGTCCAAAGCTGAATGCTCTCAAAATTCTGTGCGTTGAGTTAATCAATGATGTCGATATGTTTGGGTTCTAGTAAGTTCTTTAAGGTACTAAATAATAATATTTTTCAAGCATGTTATCAGTCGATGACCTCGTCAGCCGAGAGAGAAGTTGGTTTAACAGTCAATTTGATTTTTAAATATAATTGACATTAGATCTTTTAAAATCTTTTCCCTTAAAAAGGTCTTTTTTAAATTTAACATCAGAAAATTAATAGTTAAAGTTTATTAAAATTCAAATCACTTCCGCAAAAATTAGCATCTTCGGTGCAAATTACTAAGAGCAATGAAAGTCAATTCTTTGTAAAAACGTTCACCCCTCAGGACGTTTTCTTAAAGACTACCTTGACTTCAAACGTATATTAAAGTAGGAGGCACTGACCTGTGCTTAAACAGTCTTTTGAAAAGATCTTTTGATTATACCAACTGAGATATGACTAGGTGAAGTATTCGCGGTACTTTTTCAAGTTATTTTTACTTTATAAAACTTGGTTGATTACGTCACGTTTATGAATATGTAGCCGGCTTTTTATTATCATGTATCGGCAGCAGCAACAAATAACACATCAAGGTCCCCGAATGGTACGCGTGGCAACGTTTTGAGCAAGTGGTGAGTCACTATAGAACGGCTTCCCTCGCTTCGACGGTGACCGACATATGAAACGAGAACCAACGTAACAGTACTATGAACGTTTTTACACGTTAATGATAGACATTGATATTATAAATCGCAATTGAACTTGTATCTTGTACCACATCGCCTTTATGGTATGATGTTCCAGTTTAATAGATGTTTTTTTTTAAAAGCTCTAAGTAATTCATTTTAGTTGAGCTTCCTGATAGTTTTTATGAAAGTTAGGCTCTCAGTAAACAATATTATGTTCTTCGAGTATACCTAATATTTTGTTGATTTTTCTTCTTACCGTTTGAATTTCTGTAATGCAAAACCTCATTAATTAAATCTCATAATCGTAGATTAAAAAAAAATGCAAATCAATTTCTGAACTTCCGCTTGTTCATATCTCACCCCACGCTGGCTATGACTAGTTTAAAATTATTGTCACAACCTAAAACTAGGTTTTACTAGAAACCGACAAGTGTTGTTTATTGGAATATTTTATCGCTTTGTTTCGTACGTAGGCGTCTAAGTTCATATTCTTGTTCTGTTCTCATAATGCAATGCGCCGACGCCGTTCAATCTATTCAGCTAACTTTGCGAATCGTATTTTATATTGAGTGACGTGTTAGATTACTGTAGTGCTATTTAATGTTTGTGAATGATTTTGTTGTTTTATAACTATACAATACATTTGAGATCTATATAGAAATCTGGAAAAACGATTAAGTAACCCAATGGCAACATGGAAATCTACTAAGACATCCCCTCTAACAAACAAACTCATTGATTTTTCCGTTCATTAAATACCAACATTAATTGGATATCGGCATTTTTCTCATGCCTGAGAAGTTCTTGTTTATAGTTACATGTAATTAATCTAAGAAACGTTTACATACACACAACAAAAACAATAGACGTTACGCTGTAATTGAATAACAACATGCTTCCAATCTTTCGCATTTAGAGATGAGAAGTTACTACAATCCTTACTGAACCAGTCTGCCTACAGAATAATAATCAAATGTGTCACACTAATACATTATGTTCTTACGAAACTAGTTGGTCCAGTAACCTTACGTTGCGTCAATACGTGGGTGATATTGTCCTGTGCTCTAATTAATTGCCCGTAGCAAACTATACGGATTGATTCTGCACGGCTATTCACCAATTAGATACATTGCCAAATTTCGACTGATGATGTTGACCTCTTTGCTAATTGAGTTTTTTCTTTGGTCATCATCTCGTTATGGAATAATAGTAGATAATATTTGGTAGATCACAATTAATTTAAACTAAAGTTTTGGAGTTTTTTTTTACAGTTTTACAGAAATGCATAAAACATGGTTTTGTTGATCATTTATTTAATAATTTTCCAAGGATTGTAAGACTCAGCTGACAAAAGCAAGAGCAGTGTTTCATTCCGTTAAATGCAGTATTGATTCAAACTGAGATAAAAACCCGCTTTCGATTGTACTGATGTCATCGGTAACTTCTGTAGGCGTACCATTAATGAACTATTTTAATAAGAGTTAGACAAGTCTTAAGCAATATCTTGATGGCCTAGAGACCAAATAGCGAAAAACTACGACGAAAAACTGTCTGCATTATGAAAGTAATAGCAAAATACAGCCGGCAGCGAATGTGAGAAAGTAAAATAGATAGTCCACTGCTTTCAATCTTGTTTCAATCAATCTTATCGTCTTGTTCTCTTAATTCGTCACAGACAGTTATCGTCGCTTCTAATTAACAGCTTCTAATTAAGAAAACGATGTCACAAAGATAGATTCCGAAAATAACTAGAGACACTAACATTAATTACTTAGGATTTTTTATTAGAAAGTAGCACATCAAATAGTTCTGTTTTCTTGTAATCGATAACCAATTGGGGGTAGGCAATTCAGGCCGAGTCTATTTCAGGTCAATAGAGCTTTGAAATACTGTTATTGTAATGTTAAAGTAATTTCATAAAAACTTGTTCATTAAGTTTATTACTTTTATGGAGGTAAAGGTCTAGATTTTGACACTTGACTTGGCTATCATCTACTTTCTCGCACAAAAAAGTACTGCCTACTGATTATAAATTCATTGTTGTTGTGTAAATTAGATACATTAATATATTTGGTACCTATTGACTGTTCTCTCCACTGACAGGCGAGAACTAGTTTGTTAAGTCGTTCGAACGATTTTTTGTCGCTTCGACACTCGCTCCTTCTTTCCGATGAGACACTCGCTCCTTCTAATCGATGAGACACTCGCTCCTTCTAATCGATGAGACATTCGCTCCTTCAACCGATGAGACACTCGCTCCTTCTAACCGATGAAACAGATTGTTTTATCGTGGTGTTCCGATCATAATAAATTTTAAGTAGAAGCTTTGATAGATGATTGAATAAAAATCTCTTTTGTAGAGCAGCCGGACACCCGACACAGGATCATAGAAATATGAAACAAGAAGAATATTATTTTTTAAATTTCCCCTTATTATCATTTTAGAAGGATCTGACACGGAATGCTAACATGTTCCTCTTATTGTGTGGTGTTTATATATTCCAAATTATTTCCCAATATCGCAATATTTCTCCCTTTACTGCAATTTTTGGCTTTATGCTGGAAAGTCAAAGGATTCGTCTCTTTGAAGGGGAACGGTGAATTGGTTCAGATTCGATCCTCCAGATCATTTTCGATGGTCTATGTTCATAGCCTTAAGATTTGAAGACGTTTTCTAATTTTTTTTCAAAATGTTGAGTGTTTTTGATTCTTAATAATAACACTTGGTTCTCTAACAATAGAATAATATCATCGCCGTTTCATTCGTAACTTTCTCCTAGACGCTGGCGTAATACTAGTATTATATTTATAAATAAAAAATATCCAACGAGTGGTTTTGCGGTGATAACTTGGTATTTTATTAGATCCAGCCTTATTGTATCTTGCGGCTTTCTTCCAACTATATCTTGTTTCTATTCAAGTATTGTAGGCACTATTATTGTAATGTTGTTTTTCCGAGAAAATCTAATAAGAGTCCAAGAATTTTTCTTTTGCTGTTACCGTATTGAGCTGAGTAGTCTTGGGTCTAAATCTGTTTATTTTTCTATACATTTTCAACTTCCTTGGTCAAGAAGCTTTTGACGCCCACAATCTTATTTCTAAGTTGGATATTCTATTCAATTAAGATCAGTACATTGCCATTAGTTTGTCAATATGGTCCTAATCCTAATTTTTGGGATCATTTGTTGTCGCTGGATTTACAGAATTTTTCAAAGAATTTTAGTGTTCATTTGGAGATTTGGTAAGATATGAAAATTTATTTTTTGACTGCTCATAAATTTTGTTCTGTATCGCAAAAGAAATAATTTATTAACTGTAGGTAGGTACCGTATAGATCAGTACTGACCTACAAGGTCAAGAAGACCGATCGCTTAGTATGACGATACGTAAATGGAATTCTGTCATTTTCTGACTGTTGTCTTAAATGGCGTCTGAATTTTTTTTTTGCTATGATGAACGAATGCTATTTATACTTATTTGATTGGGCTCAATATGTAATTGAATGATTGAAATTATTTGTAATGTTGCATGATTGGTTACATCCTCCGTCCTTACAGACAATGAAGGATGAATTTGAAAAATCTTTCATACTTCCACTGTACGTCGTCTGTTGGAAGAGATTATAACCATATTACTAATATTTATTTATACACTCGTTAGCCTAGATATACAAGAGTAAGCTTGTTTCAATCTTGATCTAATATTAGGTCTTCGTTCCTGACATGTGTGTGACGTATCTAGACTTCAGTTCATCGACTCAAGTTGTTATCCTCAATTGGTTGAAGCCGTTAGGAGGAACAATTATCATCTTGTAGAGTTCCGTCGTTCTATTTATTAGTGTTAAATCATCGTTTTTCGTGTTGTTAGTAAGATTTATTTTGGCTTACATATTTGTAGCTTTGGATACCTACATACATTTCATACCGCGTAGTAAATAGAAGGTTCAGCAACTTCAGACAGAAAATTTGTTTGATGTTTTTCTATTTTGTTGGTGTCATTAATATCTTATATACATTATCTGTATAAGTCACCCATGGCCTTTGATTGGTGTTTATTGAATTGCGTTGAATTTAACAATTAATTGGTTAACGACTAACTTCATTACACCGCGCGGTCATGTCTTGGACTTCAGTTTCTTTCCAATTGTATAATTTGTTTGTGTTTGCTATGGCACTGAAATCAATCACAATTTAAGATTAATTGTCGTTATAATGGTTTTTGATAAATACTCCTTATCATATACGTCGGAGTTTTATCTCCCATGACTTAAATTTAACATCTACCGCGCACAAAATCAAGCATTGTGGATTACCAACTACAAAATAAACCGTAAAACCTTTTCAAATGTTTACCCAAACAGTTTCTAGAAAAATTGTATCATATTATACAAAGTTCACGCCATCTCTCGTGTAAGTCAGCAGTCGACCATCTGAGGGTTTTGCAAGGCTCGCTTCGTGGGTGGCACGTGGGTTGCGGAGTGGTTCCGTCTACTGATGTCATCGTATCGCGGCCTCTCGGTTGCAGGACTTGATGTCCATAACTTGCTGTTTACGAATTAAAACCTCTTTCATTTTCACTTCGGATACTTCTTGACGACAATTACGGCACGGACAGTAAATTTATTGGTGTTTTGTTGCCTGATGAAGTAGTACAGCGTATTATTTATTACTACGGAAGTACCTAATAGAACTTTATCATCAATATTTTATAAGGTATAATCTTATTACGTTATTTTAATATACCATTTCCTTTTGGGAGTTAGCTTAGTGATGCTGAACAGTTCTTACAAGTTGGTCCAATGAATCTGGGAAATATTGCTTTTAAAGCGAAATCTAGTATGTGTTGATTTAGCTTTTCTCTATTGGTCTTGTAAAAATATAGAGACTAAAGAGGTATAAATAAATAATGTTTACTAACGTGACTTGAAATTTTAGATATCGGGAATTTTTTCTTTAGATCATTGATAAAAATCCTAAGTTCATATCAGGCCACGAAAGCTCTAGTAACTTGTACAGTTACATTATGTTATCGACGATTTGTTTTAGTTTATTTTGTTTAAATGTGTCCTTAACTGAATTAATGTGATTGCCGAATTCGATTCGACATGTTGTTTACTAGATTTATTGAATTGTTTATACCCTCTTTATGCAGTTTATAGTTATAGGTATTTAATATAGTTTCTGAATTAGCACATTACTTTACCTCTAATTTATGGGTTTTATTGGGACTATTTACCTTATTATTGTGATTAGAAAGAACTTTCTCTATTGAACGTCTACTACATTGTAATATGTAGAGAGTTCAAGTTAAATCTGTTCCCCGTAAATGCATTTGATTCAATATTAAATGCTATCAGTTTCTATTCTTGTATATTACTACTGACGTCAAGGTTCCATAAAACAAGTCTAACATTAACATTATGTAAGTAATATGTATATTATATCACATTTCTAAACTCTCCATACGTGAGATTCTATTGGCATTCTGCCTGTCTCAATATTTTATTATCTTTTACTGTATGATTATCTCGTTCATCATTTGATTATTCTTTATTTTCTTCATATCATGTACATTTGCTGCAAAAGAGTGTGAATTTTCCTGTGTCATGGTCAGCAAATATGATACGCTTACCTGCTCTGTAATTACATGCGTTTTTTTCCTCTGTGTATCTTGTTTTCTTGTTTCGAGGTGATAAGTATTAAGTAGTAATAAGTTAGTGTAAGATTATTTTGTCTAATTATTTTGTGTAATCTTGTAATTAAATAATGATAAACCGCCAAAGTGTATTTGTAATACAGCCACTAGCCAGTAATGTTTAGGGATCCTAAGTAAACTTATAGATTTATCCTAAGAAAAACTTTTAGATTTTTCAATAGAAGACTATTTCGAAATAATGTTATTAACCTAATTGTTACGCCTAATTTAGAATAAAGATATCAGAGTTACTTACCGAAATGAGCATTGAGCATACTCATTTAGTTAAAATGTTCAACAAAATGATGGTAATCTTCAAATTTATGGACTGTTGAGCCGGTCAGTAATCATCTACGACCTTTAATAACATCATTATTATTTCGTCACAGGTTAAGGTGCGTCGTCGAGTATTTCAAGTATCACAAAATCTTTGTTGAGTAGGTCAAATAAAATAATTTTCACGTAATTTAGAAGATTATATCAATGGAATATCGTTGTTTTTCTTTGTGTTGTGTATATTTTTGGTTTTTACTTATTGTGATTTTTTATAGGAGTCTTTGCCTTTACAACAGTTATTTGTCATTTTGTTGTTGCGTTTGAAATCATCGTAATTAATTCGCTCTAGCTTGAAGAATCCAAGTGCTTGCGGTCTGTCATTTATCATTTCTCGGAAGAGTCAGAAGCCTTGTAGACTAATATTTGTCGTTGATTAAACGTTGAATTTTATGGTAAATTGGGTCAATTACCAGATGAGGTTTGTGAAGCATTTCCAAATCTAAAATATTACTCGTGGTTCTTAGAATTGATTATTTTCTAGCTTAGTTAGACCTTATTTTTGACTCGTTCAACTTCTGTCTTCAATAGTGGACAGATTAATACTGGTCATGGACTTCAATGTACGTAGTCGTACGTGTCTTTTTTGTTACCTGTCAGCTAAGTCCACAGTTTACACACACACAATCTACTAGGACGGTTTTAGGGGGATCTGTAAAAAAATCCGATGTGACAAAATATGTCCGTTCCGGTTTGTCAACAAAAACTGATGATTATAATATAATACTCGTACCTACATACAATCAAAAGTTGTAGTCGACATCCGAAAATTATTAAAAATTTCTGATTTATTTCGTGACGTCCGCGTCGCATCTGACTGTACTATTATTTATTCTGTGACCAAAAAAAAATCCTCATGACGCGAAAGTTGATCATCTAGAGAGAATGTCGGTGACATGTCTTGTGTGAACACCGTATCCAGTAACGACAGGACCATTCATACTGAGCTGAAATAAAAATATAAACAAAGGTGTGGCTCATATCGATTCATATAATATCGGAAGGATTTTTTTCTTAATATTTGCTGTATAAAGGTATTCTTATCAAGATTACGATGTTTCAACTGAATATGTAATAAAACTGACATGTTTAGTCTTCACTTTTATTTATTATCTGCTTTACCATGTGCATTGCTTGCGCGGGCGCCGGCCGTCTAGCCAGTTTGCGCCGGATTGTCTGACTCACCGAAATAAAACAAAAGTACACAGAAGGTTTACTGCATGTACCTACGTCAAAACACGAGAGATACATTGCTTATTTCCTCAACCAACAATAATGAATCAAATACCAAGAAATTTAAAATATATACTTGGCGCTAGGTTTACTTTAGCCTTCTGACTTAGTATTGTAATTTGTATTGCATTAACCTTCTAGAGCTGCAATCAATTACTAAACTTATTATGTTCTGTATCTGTATATTGATCGCGTCAGGTTCCTGTAGCATTCGGTTAGCTCACGCAATGCAGAAACAATGTCTTCGGGTCATAAGCTCAACTACCTTAGAGAATGATCAGTAAGACTACTTAAGCAAATGTACTAAGAAGCTATTAATGATCTGGTAATGTTTATGTAATTAATTCATTACTTACACTAATTGAAGTGTAAACAGCTGTAACAGCATAATCTTATGCATGAGCAATGAACTCGTTTTGAGATAATATTCCAAAAATACAATATTCTTAAAAACCATCTGTTGTTATGGTAAAAATCCTGTTATCTTAATGAGAAAATGAGCTCCATCCACAATGAGGTCTTCCCAATATCAGTCACCCTTCTCAACTCATATAGTAAGACCAGCTAAGGTCTTTGAACCGCCTGGCATTCGTCACAGAATCTAGGATATAAACCTTCTTTACGCGGTTATACTAAGTTCCAGTTACTTCTGGACTGTGGACTTCTGGTTTAAGGAAGGTTTTGTTGTTTGCCTTGGAAAAAATGTTAGAATGCATTATGCATATAAATTGGTCACGTTTATGTGTTTGTCAAGACAAGTTTATCTGACGTTTGTCTATCTATCTAGTAGCTGACATTTACATGTACTACAGAGATTCTCTCGGTTGTTCTGAGATTTTTATCTCTCACCTTTAAGGTTCCTTACAGGGCAACTAGAAATCTGATGACTGATATGGATGGAATTTGGCCCCAATAAAGGCTTGTTGAGAATTATTACTTATTCATCAAAATGTAAGTATTGGTTCTTGACATCCAGTCGAACTGTAGTTAAAAATATTATTGTCGTCTACAATTTAGTCGAACTGGGTTTAAAAACCCATTTATGCCATTCATATTTTCCATCCAGTAGCCGAAAGTTACCTTTTGTGTATTTTCAAGCTCCTATAATTTTCAGACATTTACAGATAATAGAGTTCTCGGCTTCCTCCGAAAATTCCAAATCCCATTGTTCTTAAACGAGAAAAAGAGCGTAGGCGCTTAATCATCTGAAGGTAACTCTTAACTTAATAGCGAAAGTTATAACGAGAGCAAAGTGTTTGTCTGTAAATAATGATATATAAAACATCGTCTGCTACTATGTGGGCCACGGTCGACTCGCAAAATTACCAAAGTAGCTCATTATCGCTAGCCGTATATGATTGTACTTTTACTTTGGTGTTAACGCATGTACCTGGCTATTGGTGCTACTGGCGCCGGGCGCAATTGTTCCTAGCAGCTTTTAAAGCTATTATTCTATAGTTCCTAGGTATTCTACAAACCTATTTAGTTTTCCTTGACCTCCTTCTAATGAATACCCCAAAGTGATTCAAGCAACATTGCCTCTTTTTAGTAGTCTTTGATAATATTTTTTGGGTCATCTTTATTTGTGTAACTAAATCTTTGTTCCAAAAATACTCAACAAACAACTAATTACGTAAGACCGAGAGCCCTTCAGACTAAATAAATAGGTTAATTTGCTCTGGGGAATTGAAAAGATCTATTTACCTACTGTGCCTAATCTTAAGTCTGAACTTCACGAGACTGTATTAACTTTAGCTCAGTAAAATCTGGTCTAAAAATTCTTTAGGAACTTTTGCGAGCTCTTGTTTTGCTAAATAAATAAATACTTTAGGTTTGGACTTTCTACATAACTACCTACGATATTTTTCAAGGTTGATGCTCGTAGCTTATCGTAATCTTTTTGATATTCATCAAGGATTTTAATGAAGTTTATATGTATATTTCTAGTTAAGTCTTGGATTTAAATTTCTCCCCATTTCTGTTGTCGTTGCTTTCGTCGTTGCATCGTCAAAAACATGCTACTCGTGACTGCTTTGACCGTTAAGTAGCTATTTGTCCACGGGTAGTATTTCCAATATTTCAGTTATTGTAGCGTTCAATTTTGCGGAAAATGGCTGACTAATGAGGAATAATACAAATATTATGATGATTTTTGTTTCTGAAGCGTAATTGAGAATCAAAATATAGCAGAATCATTGTGCCTTCTTCGTTTTCCTCATAAAAATATACACATAATCAAATTCTGGAAAAAGCCGACCCTAATTACGTATTCTCCGCGTTTCCTTAATTTTCTTTGTAGCGATTTGGTTGCCTAATTTTGTCCTGCTGTAACATAATCCAAGAACCACTCTAAGATTTTAACCATCTTCAATAAAGAACGAATGGAACAGGGTGACGCTTTTGTTTTTATGTTGAAACCATTTAGAAAACTTTTTTCTCTTGTATCAAGTTTACAGATATGAAATTTCTTTAAAAACTTTGTTCTTCTTCTTATCGAGTCAAGACCCTGCTCAAATTTTACTTGCCCAATAAGTGGCAACCTCAATAGCCCTGTTAAAAAAACTTTGTTAAATGTCTCCTTAGTGTCCCTTCTTCTGAATCTATTATATTATATGGCTCGATTGCTCTACAAATGTATACGGAAGCTTCGTGGCGAAAGTCGCTATTGACCCTAGGAACCGTTGGGTGTCCGACCTTATATGGCAACGGCTCTTGTCACTAAGATCTTTGACCTGAGTCGCTTGTCTGACGATAATTCCTTGTTTGTGTAGCTCGTTAGATTCTTGTTAGCTAATGATATGTTGTCTTGTTAGAGTTCGTTATTAAAAAGTAAGATAAGTATGGTGCCTATTTGTTTTTGGTTTTTGCAATTAATTTTGGATTTTGATTAATTTTCAATTTTGGATATTAATAAGTTTTAGATTAAATTTTAGCAGATTTCATTTTTAGTATTCCCGAATCTGCTGTAAAGGAGACTATTCAGAGTTCATTTATAGAAAAAAAAACATCAATTTTCCAACTTACACAACAAGCTTCGTTACATTTTATACTAACCAAGATTTCTTGAAGATCAATGTAAAAAGATGAATGTTCATTGAAACTCGATCTATAAAAAATATACATATGAATGCGTTCACGGTTCTCTAGTAATTGCATGACTTCTCTCCCTTGTTGCAATCTTGACCGTGGGAATAAGTACTGTGTACTAGTTACTTTTCTACTTTTACCTGTCATGTAATTATAGGTTAGAATGTAACTCGCAGTTTTGTGCCTTAGTAGGAGTTTATTTAAATTGCCAAGCTTAATGAAAATAGCTGTAAATAATACCGCGTAATTTACTTTTTGATTGCTTTTTGCATTTTCTCTCTTTTCAATTTTAACGTCATTCTATTCTAAGTTTGTCTAAAAGAGATCGTTGTTACAATCACTCTTTGCATTGTGTTGTTGTAATTTATTTTTTGCTAACTGGCTAGTATGAATTATAAATGGGCAAATAAACATTAACAATAACTTTAAATATTCAATACTGTTGCTTGTATTTTCCTTTCAAAGTTTATTATTTATTGCTGAATTTCTATAATGATGTTATTTTTTTTTAGCCATATGTTACTTTTTAAGTTCACCTATAGACCATGCTTCTGTGATAAACTGCTGGATATTCTTAGGGGTGTTTTTAGTTAAGCTCCAAAAGTTACTTTATAGGGATTCCCCTTAGGCTGCCTTACCTTTCTCATCCTTATCTAAATTCTAATTAAAAATTTATATAGTATTCAGTATTTTTCAAACTCTCTCGACTTGAACACATAATAAATGTAGTATTAAATTCTAAAATTAGCTGTAATGATTCTATAAGTTGACTCGGTGCTGTATTTACGATTCGTTACAGTTAAAATTCGCGATAAGGATATTTTCCACGCGGTATGGTTTCTCTTTCTATGCTCCTCACTAAATTATTGATTGTAATTGATTTCTCTGTGGAACCATTTCTTAGAGTGTGAAAAGGTCATTTGATACAGTGTTAAAATTGTCTCGGTTCAATGCTTAGAAGTTGTGCTAAGCACAAAGCATGTTAATTTTTAATAGTTTCTTGGGAAAAAAAAAACTGATTACAAAAGGGTACGAATTATTTACACCAAAATTGAATTGGTTCTTGAGTTGTTACTTACTTAAGATCAATTTGTGATTGTTTGCATTTTTCTTGAACACGACTTGATAAAAACAACTGCTTTTTAATCCAGGATTGATGTAAAATTCATAACTTCCTACATCACACACAACCAATTTTACTATACCATAAAATCTAATCCTGGGACAGATTTTACGAGCGTGTTAATTAGTAGGAGTGGAGTAAGCAGAAAACCAGAAACTAAAACGAAATATGCTCACATAAGGAAACCCACCCGATTTATAATTAGCTAAGCGATGTGTTAACGGGTCAATGACACGCAGACCGATGCCATACGAAATCGTCACAGTGGCCAGTGCAATCTGATCTCTTGTTTAGATTTGTAAACAAATAATGACAGGTCTTAGAAATGTGGACACAGGTACATTTTGGCAGCACGCCACAAATTCCATGATTCAACTGCTGATTTCTAGGATTTGTTTGAGGATGCATGCCTGATCTTCGACCTCGGATTACTGATTTAATCGTCAAAATCTGATTTATAATCATCATATCAGACCGCTTAATCTTCATAATCGTCATACTTACTTATAGAAAATCAATTTACTGTACCTACCTATAATATGTATTGTATGTAACTTATTTTTCAGTTTAAACTACATTCTAAATAGTTTATTCTAATTTACATTGGTCTAGTCTATTTTCTGGTAAATTGCCTCTTTATTACATAGTTAGCGGCAGTTGATGAGTTAACTATACTAGCATTGTGTGCTAAAATTACCACTTTTTCTAATTGTAGCGTGCTTAATGCGGCTTATCTTAGCTTGTAAGTGTGATAGATATTATCAAGCTAACTCTTAGATGTTTATGCAATCTTTGATTTACACATAGATATTTCCAACTCTCTTTACGACTGTTCCTGTTCAGCAAATCAACATAAGAATTGAGGAATTCTTAATATCATTACATTTTGCAGTATGTTCAGTTTTTCAAATTAATTTAGTTACCTACAGCTTGGCAAAAAAGAGTCTGGAAAAATTGGGGGCGCCGCTGGCGCACTTTTCACAATACAATTCATAATTACAAGATATTTAGTGCTTACATATTTCTATGAAGAGATATTTGTCGTTAATTATAATCAAATGAATCATTTTTATGATAATTTAGTACTCAAAAACTTAGTTTTTAAGATTTTTATTTTTAGTTCCAGCTGTCACCGCCTCAGACTCTTTTTTGCCAAGCTGTACCTACAAACAAACGCCACATCGTAGTTTATTTTTGTATGGACATGATGCGGTGTAAGTGTGTAACTAACTCTAGCAGCTCGCTAAAAATTATTTAAAAAATTACCAAACAGTTCATATTTACAAGTGCTTTTCAAGCAAGCAATCTTATTGTCTGCTACATCTTTATCATCATCTATAGACTACATCACTTTAATTCATCCCCACGTTTTATCAACTCGTCAGCTGTAGCAGGAACAATAGCTCTGTATTAATTAATGTCACTACAAAGAACCAAATGCTTTTAGTTATCGACGTGTTGCGTGCAATCTCGTGCGATGGTAGACATCATATCTAGTTTTTGCAGTTTCTACTGATTGTCTTTTTAGTATTCAAGAAAATTTTGCATTAAGGTGCTTCTTCACTTTACATCTGGATAGTGAGTACCCTGTACTAGAGTACGTTAAGGTAAGCTTAAGTTAACTCTCACGTAACGCGCGAAGTTCCTTTGGTGAGGTAAGGACGGGACGTTCCAAGGAACGCGACGTCGTGAATCGTTTGTAAAATCTCGAAAAGGAATTTGGATTTAAATTTAGAAACCCATGAACGCTTGCTACGAAAGCGTAACGTATGTTTAGTGAGAGCAAACCTTTTTACATACGTTTAAAGGTCAGGTGATTCAAAATTTTATCGGCGATATAAAGGATTGTTTATATTTAAGCTTGAAATAACTATTAAATTAAACTATTAATGTCGACAGTAGCGCCTCTTCATTAATGTATAAACAAAATTGCCTTCAGATTTCAGATAAAGCTAACCACATTGTATAGTGGATGCGGTAACAGGCACACGATTTTTTAGACAAGAGACTAAGAAAACATCATCGTCGCATTATTAATACTAGTTTTGCGCACGAAAGCTGATGGACAAGTCTTTGAATACAATCTGATGGTTTCGGTGGAGCAATTAAGTGCTTTAAATCCGGATGCACTACATAATTTTTCCAATAAACGCCTCTAAACAAGCCAAACGCCCTTGACCCACTAAACGTGGCATATTTCAATCAGGTCAGATGCACCCGCGATAAGTTAAAACACGCCTTCAGCAAAATGGATTAGATGTATAACATGAATTTTCCATTCCAATCCATTAACTCTTAGAAAGAGCAAGAGCTTATCGCGTAAACAGTCAATTTAAAATTATATTTATGTTTATTAATTAGTAAGTTCAAATTAATTTGTATATTCTTATCATATCAGCTTCTAAGATTACAAGACCACCATTCATATTGGCAGTATTATGCAATGCAGTTTTATCGTCTTGGATTATTTATAGTAATAGATGCAATTGTGTTGTTTGGTATTATAATTATCAATGAATGATATGTCTTGCCTTCCACCATTGTTAATTATATCCTAGTGAAAGAGGAATCGTACGAACACAATCACAATGATTTGTACTGTACAGGTATTGCAAAATACCAATCTCCGTTAGGAAATTAAATGTTCAAATTGCCAATTACAAATATTTATTTTACGCGAATTTATGTGTTCCTCTATCTAGTGTCTTCTTTTGCAATTTCATCTATTGTTTAGGTTTTTTTGTAGCCGTCTGTCAATATCCTGTCAAACAGCAATAATATACTTCAACAACATTCTCATAGCATCAGGTGTCTTGGTTAGAAAAGTGAGTTAATTTTGCTGCAATTGTTTGTGTATTGTTTAATTTGTGTCCTTTAAACTGAACGTTACTATTAATGTTGGCTTGAATTATCCCACTGCTAGGCTTTTGCCCATCATCTTTAATCCTTTTTAAAATCTAAAGCTATTGTGGACAATGTATCGATCATTGTATCTAATTCATCACGCCATCTTCTACGTGGTCTGCCGTCTTGGATAAATCTGGCTCTACTTGGTGGTGTTAGACTTTGACTCACAGCTTAACAGGCATACGACAGACAAGCAGACAGAAGTTCAGCACAATCTTACTTTAATTTCGCGGCTTTGTGAGGAGTGATTTGTGTTTTGGAAAGCAGTGTAGTGTCCGAACACGATCTCTAGACTACTGCGTTTCATAAAAAGTAAGTTGCTTATAGGTCGATATTCATTGCATACCCATTTTTAATGCGATTCCAGTCCGCTTACAATTTTAATCTGAGAGATAAAACTGTCAAGAAATATCAAAGATATCATTTATAGTTTTAAATGCTTATTCATTGTTTTTGCTTCGTATCGGTGTCCTGTCATCGATGATATCACATCGTGCAGATTCGTGCATCGTATGAAAGTAGCTAATGTCCGGATGTTCGCGCTTTCGCATTTACTTCCAATGAGAAACGAACTAGTTTTTACTGTTAAACTGTTGGCAAGATTATTCTTTTATAACAACTAATTTAAGCTACCTAAAACTTAATTTGGAACGTATTTCTAATACATTTTTGCCTTATTACTTGTCTTTTCCTTTCCTCTTGACTAAGTAGTAAGTACTACGTATATTTAATCGGAATAGGCATTAATAGATCTTGCTTTTGTTTGTAATAATTATGTTGCGAGAAAAAGCCAGCGTAGAAATTATAAAGTTGTTATATTATCCTTAATCAAGTTATCCTTGGATCTCTCCAACACACGCAATATTATTTTAGAACAAAGTCTTTTGATCTTGGATCCAACATCCTTTGAAGTAAATTATTATTCTGCGCCAAAATAATTATTCTGAACTCAGTTTAAACTAAGGCCAATTTTCGCAAGGCACCCCCAAAATTGTTGACTGTTTTGTAACCCAGCCCATTTGTGCAAAGTGAAGGTGCTAGCAAGTATTAGCATAACACCCACGTTATTAAGTTATTCGTGGAGTTTGTATGTATATAGGGTTTTATAGTATCTGCATAGCACGATTTCGTGGTGACGATGCCGTGTCGTGTATGACGATATCTTTTCAATTCGTGACGTTGATTAATTAATCATGTTTCATGTCCTTGCAGTGAATGGAAGTATTGAATTCGTACTTCAAATAGGAAATATTTGTTCTGTGTGATTTGTTATGTGAAAAGTGTTCACGTGTGCACACATTTCACATTTGGATTGAACATTTTTTGACACTGATGTGTATAACTTTTTTTTTATTAATGAACACTAATGAAAACGATGTCAAAACTGCATTTAAATTTTAGCCTTTAATTTAAGCCTACTTTCACCAAGTTTTAAATTTAAATTCACGTCTTAAATATGATTTTCTTTTTTTAACATTGAATTTTAATTCCCCTAAATAACCTTACCTTCATTAGTAGATATTTAGGATCTTAATTTCCACATTAAATAAGGATAAATCGATATTAAATAAACATAATCAGAACCTATACTTGTTCAGTCATTGCACAAAATTACTACCTACACAAACCAATAAATTATGATCAATTCAAAGCAACAATGAAATTGTCAGGGTTTTGTGAAATCGACCTTTTTGCTAACTTCTAAAGTCCTTGATAAATATGGTTTTGGTAAACATATTTAAATGTAGTTGATTTGTATTCATTTTATGTGGCAGTGGTGGAGGCTCCATACAACTTGATTCCTACCAGCTTTCCATTGAAAAATAGCACAGTCAATAATGTCTACTGACTGTGCCATTGGTTTTTCTCCGGGTTAACTCAGGCTGACCTGTTGGAAAAACTCACCCTCCGCCTCTGGGATGTGGAGACCTTTTTTTGTATAGTTTAGTAGCATTGATAGCCTAGTGGTATTAGTGGTATGAAAGAGGTCCCCCAAGGCATCTCTAATTTTTGGACGTGATGTGCGTATTATAAATATTTATAAATTAATTATTAAATGTATGTTAAGCCTTTGGTCCTGGCTGTTATATCTGATAGTCAATATAGGGAGTCAGTACCCTCATAAAAACCTGACAACCTATCGACTTTAGAATATTGGATTGGAACCCAACAAATTTGGGGTAGTAGTAGTGTATAGGGCTAGGAGGACGATATTTGTGGAGTCTTTCTTTCGTCTACTCCAAATGTGAAATTTTTTGTCTTATTTCAGCCTAAATCTAGATACTTTTTTAACATTTAATAAATCCCTAATACCTATGCATATTTGCAGGGCAGTATTATCGCATGGCTCCTTCCTGTTATATGTAAATGTATGCACACTTTTCTTAAATTTTTAATTCTAGATTGCCGCGTAGTTCACGCGGCCGAAGTTACGGGCAAAAGCTAGTTTAGCATGAAGTCTATTAATTTGTCTCTTAAATACGTCAAAATAATTGTGATTCACTGCAAAATCCCAACTTTATTTGTACAAACATGACCGGTGCACGGTGGACGTATCGCTAAGCATATTTCCAATAACGGTGTTTTTTTTGCTTGTTTTATTTCGGCGTTTCGTTCCACTTTCGTTGGGTCCGCCGAGCGTAACCATGGTGACGACAGTGGGTTCAATATCTGGAGCTTCGTAGTATTATAATATATTGCGAAATGGGTAGCGAATTAGAGTTGGTTTTGAATATATTAATGTATTGAGGTGGTCGTTTGATGCATCTAATGATATATGTTTTAAATATTATTTCGGGTCTATTCGCGCATAGATAATTCAAAATAGTCATTATTGAACTAACCTCGACGTTTCTTCTAATGATATGTTTTTGTATAATTCTTTTTTTGAGGAGTTTTCGGTTTTGATAAGAATAACCGTGGTTTCATATTATTAAGGCATGCACATGTCAATCCAGCACATGAAATATATTATCTATGTCCAAGGCCTACCGGCGAATTGGCTCTGACACTAGGTCGTTGATTAATTATACGCCCGTTGACCCTGTAATAACTATACATAAGTATGATCACATTTAAGAAAATACATAACTGATGCAGATGTTCGCGCTAATCCGATTCAAACAAAACACGTTTGTCATCTCTGTAAACACGTGGTATTTGTTTCTTGTTACAATTTACATAAAATATACTATAATATACTTATTATCTCTGCGTGTAAGTAAATATATTATAATGTTCAATTATTCATACATAAAAACCATTTTGGTTTCTGTTCTTTTATTCATAAAATTACTTAAGATGAATGGAAGCACTTGAATGTCCTACAAAATATTAAAATTTGTTTTCTTTGTTATTGAGATGTATGTTAAAAATTTAAATTATTTTTTAAATCTAATAGGAAATTCATAGATCAAATACTTTATTATACGTCCGTAGACCCAACCTTCAATGCCTGTGCTAAAATATGTGAAAGCGTAAATTACATCGATGACTATACGTTCCGCGGTATTCCGCTCGGATAATTTATTACTAGCTCAGTTGACGCGTACGACCTTATCACAATAGTCTGCGAGTACATTGTGAGAACAATCTGTTCTGCGTTCGTAGTTTTGATCGGTTTTGTACGCGAAATAAAGCTATTTAAAAAATCTATCCTTTCCTACAGAAAGCTCGGCTGATTTTTATGATCAATATTGTGATTGTGACTGATTAGAAATAACAGGCAACAAAGAGATATATTTAGTAACTTATTTATTTAAGCAAATTAAAGATTAGACACCCATTAAGGTTTTAGTCGAGCTTGTGGGCTATGAAAATCAGGATTTGATTAATTCAACATCCATAAAAGCAATTATTTGTCGGATAAGATATTAAACAAGATCATATATCTCAAGTGGATTAGCATGGCATCATCAGGCTCCTAAGATCAAAATGTTCTAGCCTAGCCTAGCCTGGAATAGTCCTATATCAGCGGTAATAAGCACATTACGCAAAAATAGATATATTATCATGCACAAGACCATTCATACCTATCATGCGCATTCTCTTTTCCCTCACTCTCATAATCCGATTACATTTAATAAATAACTAGGGTCCACAACTATTCGTAAAACCTACAACTCAATTAGATCTTAAAATCTATTAATATTATTACGAAATCATACGTCAGCTGTGTTTGTTGCACAGAAATATCATAACAGTCTTTTGACATTACTTTTATCCTTATCTTTTAGTTTTAACATTTTCCTACTTCACCTAGATCTATTTTATTCAAAAATGTTCCTATAACATAAAAGTTCGCACAAATATAAGAATCTGTAACCCTAGTAGAATTTAGGTTTAGGTTTGCAAACCATGTGAATACTGACAGTTCTATATCTGAGACGGAGGAGAAAAAAACTAGACACGTATTTGTGTATTTATGTAGATTGAAAACTCTTTCTAGGAACCTACATAGTGTAGGGTCACGAGTGAGATGTGTGTCAGCTGCCAGTCCCGACTAAGTTTTGTTTAAAGTTCACTAAAGGCAATGGACGGAACGTGTTCAGTATGTTGACGCAGGTCAGTGGCCTTGACCCGATATTTCAGCGTTTACATCAGTCTCGCTAATAACCTGTGTTATAATACCTGTTTACGCTTGACTACGTAACTGTAATGACTTTCGCAGAATTGCGTTTTTCATCGTCTTTATTTCTGGTGAATTGTCTGAATTTGACAGCTACTTTATAACAGTCCTGTTGATTTTGGTTTTTGCTAGTGTAAGACAAAGATTAAACTAAGCCAGGAACCGCTTTTTAAATGCTGCCCGACTACTCTTAGTTTTAACTTACCACCTAAATATAAAATTTTGGAATATAATAAATATTTAAGTATTGAGTTTAAGCTATAAAAATATGTCTGCCCGTCAAAATGTTCCGGAGAATCCCTATTATACAAAAAAATATACTATAGCTGAAACGCCCAGAGCATTGTTTTACGCGATACATTTTTGGATTTTTAGTCGTTTTGTTTTGTTTACGTTGACTCTAATAAAGGGGCGCGTCGGGATAACAGGGGACTGAGGAAGGTCGGTGACCTTGCACTGACTCTACAATTAGCTCTTTGTCTGTTTATATTTGACGTTTGTCTGTCATCATTTTACGTGATACCTAGATGTCAAGTTTGAAGTTAAAGTTCTTTAATTTGGAAGCATACTTTGTGCCCAAAAAGTAGAAAATGACTTCTTGATATCTTTGCGCCTTTCTTTAGCTTATATGTCCTAGCCTCGTAACTCTAGTAAAAATCCTTATAAAGCCTTGAAAATGTAGAGCACTTTCCCAAGGATGTCATGATTTGTATTATTATTTCATTCTTTGCGTGGCAAAAATTCTGTCTACTTTTAAAATTCTTGTTTTTGCCAGCTATTCAAAAGCTTTCAGGTTTTTGGAGCATTTTTTTTTGAACACGTAGCGTTTTAGATATACGAACATTGCGGCTGCTTCATATTAAGACCCAGTAAAGGACAGTTAAAAAAAATAGTTTTTTTCATAATTCCTACTTTCACTGTACCTAAGTAAGTTAAGGGTTATATTATAAAACGATTTTCAGAAAACTGTCCCTTACTGAGTTTTGATTATGGGGCAGCCGATTGACCCCAATATTGAAACTTAATTTACCTAATTTTAACAAATTATTTTTATTGAGTAAACAGAATGGATTTGAAAAACAACAACTTCCTACGTTTTGGTATACACTGCAGCCACAAAAGGCAGTTTGTTTAATGCGTCTAGTCACTCCCCCTTTGTCGAAACGTAGACGATCCCCCTGTAAGCGTACACATAGAACTTTTAAATATGTGTGTGTTTTAATTTAACTGTGAATAACTGTTGGCTTATCTAGTAGCCTACTGAAGTAATGTGGGAGACTCTTGTTCTATTATGGTATGGTATTGGTTGATCATTCATTAGGAATTTAGTGTCGGAAAGCTATAGCATATAGAAAGCTAGAAATAACTCATTAACCTTCACAAACACATAGATGATGATTAAATGAAGTCGGGAACATAATTCGCTTGGCACCGGCTCCAAAATTTGTTTCGATTTTGTATTTCGATTTGAATCCTACCTTTTTAGTCTTTTGAAGTCGTTTTTTTTGTTAAAACTTCGTTTTTGCCAATTTAAGTTCCTAGCTGCCTTTCACAGAGTATTTTCATGTGTATTCTTGTCTGTTTTCAATGGTTTTATGATGATAACAACTGTTTAAATACTGTCGTGCACTCGTACATTTTGTTTGTACAGCCTTTGGTAGAGGACAATACTCTGGTCTTATTATGTTTTGATTTCCAAGTATATTTATTGCATTTGTGCATTTTTAGCAAAATCGCTGATGTCTAGTTAATTAATTTTGTGTTTTTCCCGTTGGGCATCCTTTGGGATATGCAACGTTAAAAAATACATTTGAAGGATGTCCTTGAAAATTATTACAGTGCAAGTGAAAGAACCTTGCAATAATTGTTTCACTTTGTAATTTCCAGGCCGGATCCATTCGGCAATCGTCTCCGGGGTCAACTTGGAGACGAGGTCGGTCACAGTGGAATGGTACGAGCGTGGCGAAACCAAGGGCAAGGAGGTGGAGATCGATGCCATCCTGGCCCTCAACCCGGAGCTCGCAGTCGGACCCAGGCACCACACACCGCACTTACAGCCAATGCCCAACAAATTAGCCAGGGTAAGACGAACACCTCTTTTTAATTTATCCGCGCCTAGTACTTCGATCTTAGACTATGTTAGAAGTTTTTCGTTTCGCAATTTCGTCAAGCGTGATCAATTAGCTCATCATGTGATTAGATTTAGATGTTAGTTACACCTCCTTGGAATTTAAGGCTCCCTAGTACTTCTGCTGTAAAATAACAGTAGTCTTTGTTGAAATTGATTTTAATCAAGTGTGATCCGATTTGTTCCATGTGCTTGAATTAGTCTAGTGCTACTAATAATATAATATGTCGATGATACTACAAAATGGTTTTCATTCATACACCCACGCATAAAACATGTACTAATCTGTACCTCATTTAAACATTGCATCATGGGTGTTTGGAAATTAATATAAATAGCAATGAATACATAATTACTACATGTAGGTAATGCAGGATCGTGGCAGCCTTGCTTTCATTACAGTCCAATTAATTTTTGCAGCGCTAACTGTATAACTTTAGTGCAATAAATTCTAGCAGTTAAGGTCTGCTCATATTGTTTGGCACCGATTCTTGCGGGCGGTGCAAGATTATTGTAAGTTACTGTTGTTATTTCTGTCTGTAATAAGGTATGGAACTATGGATTACCTTAATTTTGTTTGATAGTTGAAAAAAGAGAAATTCAAGAAGCGTCATGGTCAGAAGACTATAATGCTTCAGTTATTATAAACTGAGAAACTAAGGCGAACTTAAAAATGTTTTCGCAAGAGCCCACAACTAAAAAGAAAATCAGCGCTGCTAAATTTTAATTTATTTGATGCTATATTCAAGCAGCAGATAAAAGAACAATGAAAAATTAATTGTTTGCACCTTAATTGAGGTGCGCTGTCGGAGAGATTATCTGAAATTATTTTCTCAAAAAAGACATAAATATTTTAGATTTTGAAATGTTACGTATTTCGATAACTGACATAAAAAAAATTCGTGTGGAATTGCAACGTAATCTGCGATGTGACCAGACCTTAAAGCTTTCTTACGACAACAAAGGTGGAATCGACCTAATTTTTGCTGAAAGCCTGCAGTCGCCATTCGCTTGCTTTCGCCAACAGTGCCTCTAATCGATTGTTAACTTTAGCGATAAAGCTAAATGATGCTTTAGTTAATTTTATCGATTGGTAAGGGCGTTCAAATCGCGTACCAAGCCGCGATAACTCTCATTGTTTGGGTTGTGACTAGCAGTTGCTAATGGACGCCACACCACAGTTGCTCTGACATATCCGCGTAAGGCGAATGTGTGTTTTGCCCATGACGCCTCAACACCACTCACAGGAGCATCATATTAATAAACTAATCATCATGATCTTATCTACGAAGCTTATTTAGCGACGCGACGCGCTGCCAGCTTTTATTGGGTGTGTAGTGTCAAAAAGAAAATCTTGTCAATGCGCGGTATAACTTGCACCGGTGTCACGGCTGTCGCACACTCGCTGGAGAAAATGTAGAAATGTTCCCATATATCATCAGTTGGCAGGTGACTATTTTCAGCTAGCACGTAGTAGCGATCATTGCTTGACGAATTATTTTCACAAAACGCACCGTTGCTAGGTGATACATTTTGAGCACGCCGCTGTGTTATCACGAGAATGCTAGAACACTGTTTAGAGATTTAGGTAAACACAGAACGGCGGCAGTTAATTGACATGTATCTAGATAATGTCGCGTGCTTAGTAGTGGCTAGCGATCGGCAACGATGATTGATGGTTAGACGTATAGACGACCTTCCAACTTATATGGGTACGTTTGCCGCACACCGGACACCGGTCTCATCGATTTTCCACACAGTCGTGCAAGCATTTCAGTTTCACTTTCAACTCGTACTAGTCCATTAGGGACGCACATCGTTTGTGATAATTTTCTTGTAAAAATGACGCAGACAAAAGGTCGCAGTTGAAAGCGTTGGAGTGTCCAGTAAGTTTTTGCACCGTGTTTTGTCATGTATCATTGGCACGTGTATGTTTGACATGGCCGCGAAGGATCCATCTGGCTCGTCGTCGGACGACGGCGGCTTCCTGCGGGAGAGCGCCGAGGCCGACGGCGCCGCAGACTCCGGACACACGCTGCCCGTGCGCAACTCACGATCGGTACAGTCCTCGCACTTACTAAACGCATCATTCGCACGGCGGACCACGGCGCGTATAGTGCCGCGTCGTTCCATCACACCCTTTTTTTATTTTCACACTTTTTCGATTACGTTGCTCCACGATCTATGATTTGCACACGAACGGCTTGTTTATGGTGTTTAGTTTGACTGTAATGGATTGTGCTTTTGTTACGCCGGTTATAATCTCAGTCGACAATGCGTTACGGTTTGTGCTGCCTTCGGCGTAACAAAAACTATGTCCACTCGATATAATGAAGTAGTTTGTATAATGTCAATGTATTGTATATTTGTTGCACTCATTCATTGGACTTTTTGACCGACTTGATTCATTTATTTTTTACCATAAGTTGTACTATAGTAAATTATTTAAACTGGGTTGTAGAAATTAAAAATAGCATTAATTGATCATTTACCCAGCGTTTACGTTAAGTCTTAATTCGGTTATCGCCAATGACATCAACTGATGATTCATCTTCCTACGCTCTGAGCTGACTTATTGACTTTTAACGGAAATTTTCTTACGTATTTTATTTATTTAGTACAGGAATGACCAATTGTAAACGCCTTTTTTGGCGAAATTAAATGAGATTTGACTACTCACTAGTTCACTATAAAAACTAAATCTATTGAAACAATATGTATATATATGTAAAATAAAAACACTTCTATACTACTAATAATAATTCACTTTCTGAAGAAATAATACCACTTTGCACAAAAAAGTATTTTACAACGGACTAAAAATGATAAGTTGTTTGTAAATAAGCACTAATAATTTAATTACTATTAAATTGTATAAATTATAACCTATATAATACACCTTTTACTTAGTATAAGAAGATAATATTATACAACTGTTATTGGGTACCTTTAATGTCCATAGTCTAAGCTAATATTCATTATAAGCTCCAAGGGACAGTCATTTCTGTCCGCAGAGCTAATCGTGGATGTCGACTCAGGTCTTGCTTGTCACAAAAATGCATTGTCATCGGAACTGAACCAACATGTAAAAATGTACCCCTTTATGATTAGAGAAGTGGATTTATTTTAGCTTGCAAAATTTGACGTGAACATTCTAACATGCAAGTTAAACAAAAGCTTAAGTAGATGGCGCTGCGATCGGGTTAAAGTTTAACCACGGGGGCGAGGGTGGGGCGAGGGTTTGGTAATTTTGAATATTTTTGTATTAAACCAAACAATGACTAGCATTTTAATTTAGGTATCTGTGTCGCTTCGATTTGTGTCACCATCTATTAACTAATGTTACTACAAAGTAGTAGCACTGAAAAATCAATAGCTGATAGTCATCCAACAGTAGCTATTATGTGTAAAATATAATAAAATACATGGTTACGTTTTTGTTTAATATTTTAGTACAGTCATAACCAAATTATATTCGTGTAGCAGAATTCAATTGATTCTTTTCTTTAATGTAAGTTGAGTTTATAAATAAATTTATACAACTCAAATGTTGCTTCATATCTTCTGTTACCATAAATTCAAAAATACGTTCATTTTGAACAGAAGTTTTTCTTGAATTGGCTTTGGAAAAATTCTACATGTCCACATATTTTTGCTTGTGTTTGTACCTGATTTCCATTAGTTACAACATTTGTTAGCTTTCAATTTTTTATGTAATTAGTTACTTACTTTTCGGGTATTCGGGTTGCGGGGGTCAGATAGGCGTCACGCCGTAGAAAACTGATATTAATTAGCATCTTGTTAGATACGTAGCTGAACCCAACAAAATTAGGGATTAATGCTAGGAAGATGATGAAGGTACTTTTGATTCGATGGAGTTGAAGAATCAGAACAAACTTCTATAAGAAATAATAATATGGAAAAATTAAATATTAGGTACTATTAAAAACTATGTGCCTCGGCAATATTCGTGTATGAATATGCACCTATGTCTGGGCGGACATGTTGGCATAAATATTAACCGCTGGATAATTTGCCTAAGGCGAAAATCTAAAAAAAACTGCTGCAGTTTTTACATAAGACAATAAAAAAAATAATTCAAAAGTCAATTAGTTAGGTGAAAATTTAGTGACAGTATTGTTGATAAATAAAAAGTAAATGGCACCAACCAGTATTACTTTTACAAATATTTGTGGTATAAGTCAATAAAATTGAATTATCACTTTATAGTGTTGTCAAGTTACACGTGTAGACATTTCTATTCATTGTTAGTAACAATCGTAACAGGCATCCCGTTGTTACCGCAATCAGGTTGCGTACTCCTTTACTCGTGTCGTGGGACGCTTGTAGGAATGAGGATTTAAGAGATTAATGGTATTAAGTTTTTTTTTTATAAGAAACATAGACAAACACAAAATTGTTTAGTACTATATTCTCTTTTGTTTGGAAATTTTTTTTTTTGTTTAGTAGCTATTGTCAAGCTTTAGTGTTATTAAGAAAAATAATAGGAAAAGCAAAAATAAAATAAGTTTGAATTTAAATTGATTTATTCTAAAATAGTAACTAATAAAACAGCATATTTGAATAAAACGAAAATCTAGAAAACTTATATGTTATGATAACTAATAAATTAATTTAAGTAATTTAGAATTTATTTCCAAAAAAATCCCAAGAGATTCTCATTTCCTTCCTGCCCGCGTTTTCACAGCTACAACAATTTTAAAGTCTTTGGATAACTTTTAATATACGACTATGAAAATCAAAGAAATCACTTCTATGGACAGAATTAACCACACAAACCATAAACATAATCCTCGTGGCAGATGTGCTACATTTATATTTTCTCTTACGTCAGAAGAAAGCGCCTAAAATTTATGTAAGCCAGTAGCAGTTCACCTTTCAAAGTGTATTATTGTAGCTGGTTCAAAGTTTATTTGGTCATAAACGCTTGTTTTGATCATAATAATATTCATAGTTCAAGTAAGATTTATATTTCTATTCGATTTAATTTCCCTTTTTAATTGGCACATTTAAACAGTTAAACTTCAAGATTAGAGCCAAAGAACCAAGATTAACTATTCTACTTTTTACATTTTACTATTAATAGAGAAATTTATTGGTCAATAAATAACAAATCTTTAGCTAATACTGGTTATTATAAATGTTATTCCTTTCAGGATGTCGCTATTGGTGTTGTTCAAAATTTAACAATTTGGGGAAAACCTTTTAGATTTTTTTCGATTAAATAACAAGGAATATAATCAGCCTGTTACTGTCCCACTGAAAGGCAATTGCCTCTTTTTATACAGAGAATGATTTCGAATTTTAAAAAATCTAAAACTTCTAGCAGTACTTTCAAATATTACATTTACGTCAGCGTATATTCACTTAGGTGTACCAGAATCATGATTTAGTAGTCTACCTTCTCCTAGTAAATTGTCTGTGCGGTGTCCACTCTGCTGGAAGAGATTAGAGTCTCGGGGGTTGGGCTCCATTCATCGCCCGACCGTGATAAATAGCTATTCTCTAATTGCTTCGCTACTTCCGAAACGGAGATAAGTGGTGACATTTTGAAACGTTTAGTAAAATAAAACATTGGAGCAGTTAGGTTACAGATGACACAAATTAGTTGCGGATAATCACTTATCACATTGGTTATGTTTATTTTTAATAAATTATATTGTTTTTTGTTTATTTTTAATAAATTATATTGTTTTTAGACGTTTTTTTGGAGAAATTATTTCTAGTACGCTCGCGCTGTTCAAAGGGTAGATGTCACCATCGTTTAGGACGGTTGAATGTAGATGAGAATTGCTATAGCACAAGCTGAATTACGAATAGTTTAGCTGGCAGAGTGGCTAGTGACTTTAATCTTTAATTCTTAAATATTTGGTCAGTGTCGCTAGCATATTTTCCATTTGAAAAGGAATCGATTCAATACAGGAACGTCCATAATTCATAAATGTTTGCTTTCAACTGTTTGTTTTGACAACTCTAAATATAAGTAAATATAAAACGTGGCGAGACGTCTATCTTCAATTATTCCCGGATCCAAGTCAATATTTGTTTTGGGTTTATTATGTACAAATATTTATGTTACAAATCGGTTGCTTCGGTGTGGCACCTAGATTATCTTTGACCAAAGAGTTTTGTTTGTTTAAGTTTAGAAATAACTGATGTTAATAAAATATTGAATGTATGAACAATTATTAAGAAGTCAACTCGAAAAGAAATATGAGCATTAGGTACTTCTGTCGGCTAAGAGCTAAAGCCCACAACAGGAAATATGCACAAAAGCGGTTTATAAACAAATACGCGAATTTACCAATAAAAAATTGACTGCGATTCCTATTTGATCCAAGTATCAGGCAACTATCGATCGCTTGCACCATCAAGACAGCAAAACGCGTTATATTCAAGCATGTGCACTGCATCGACTAAACAATCGGCCGACAATCGGTAGACTTAAATCTTCTATATCAATAAAAATGAATCGCTGAAATGTATGTACGCGCATAACTTCCGAACGACTGGATCGATTTTAATGTAATTTTCAATGTGGGTTTGAGACCCGGTAGGTGGCGCTGCGATCAGATCTGCGACCATGGGGTCAACTAATTTACTATAACAAAAACTGTGCAGTTATTGGGTATACACGTGCGTTCACACCCTTGCGAAACAGTCGTAGTCGGCCGATCATTAGTTTAGAAAACGTATGTT
The DNA here is from genome assembly GCA_936450705.2 of Protodeltote pygarga. NCBI lineage: Eukaryota > Metazoa > Arthropoda > Insecta > Lepidoptera > Noctuidae > Protodeltote > Protodeltote pygarga. The sequence goes on along the minus strand of OW388249.2, from coordinate 1,637,822 downwards.
TCAACTCATATGGCAAAAATTTAATCGTAATTGGCAAACGATACCAATCGGCTTTGCTATCGGCAGACTAAAAGTAGTGCGTCTTAGCTTCAATAAACTACTACAGAGATACAAACCTGCAGTAGTCAGATAAACAGGAAGAGTGCCGTCAGAATGGATTTATATTGTGCATTTCGCGAAGGAAGCGAACGTCAGGTGCCGTAAATAAGGAAGCTACAGCGCATTGTATCATGGCCTGGATTTGTTTATACTAGGTTTATTCGTAGTAGCGCCTCTTCCAATTGGCCCCGACGCGTATTGGTAATTTTAGCCGTATATTCTTCAACTAACTAAAAAACTTCTTATTTTAAAATATTTGGTCAATACTTTAACATATTATTAAATACTATAATGGTTTTACTCACAGATTTCGATTTCGGGAATGTCCGACTAGTTTCGAATCAAACGGAGTCTTGTTTTAAATATGATTCTTCTATTCGAGCACAGATAATTTCAAAACAATCAAATCAAATTTTCTTATTATATAATCATAAAAAAGCATATTTAAGGGATGTCAACAATGTAGTTATAAATTTTTAGGGTTTCTATAAATATCTAGTCTCGATGGGGCAGATTCGAATTCCAAAGCTAGTGGGATTATAACTTGTCCTTACTTGGGTAAGTGTAAAACTTGGTCAGTGGGCCATAGATTTGCATTAATCAAGGGTTGCTTAGCTATGGAGTGTAAGAACAACTGGGTTAGCTGATGCATATGAATGAGCGGAAACCACTCAATATCTATTCAGGATATTTCTTTTTAAAGTTTGTAAATAGCGTTTCTGCTGTCGACATTGTTGACCCGACAGACGTCCTGTTCAAATTCAAATTCATACGAAACTTCCATAGAAAAATCACATTCAGTTTTTCAAGAATTTCCCAATATTCCGGGTAATATTTCCAATTTTTTTAGCCCTATATGACCGCAAAAACAAAATTTGCCAAATCGGTCGTTTTCAAGTGATGCTTTTACAAAATATTTTTTTATAAGGGCTCTGTACCCAAATGGTACCTAACTGGAGCCTGGCTTCACTGTAAAGGATTTTTGGAAATTCAACCATTTCAAATTCTAAATCCACGCAGACAAAGTCAAGGGCGAAGCGCTAGTCTGAAATAAAAACGGATTGCTTTTGGAAATAAATTATTTTATGAGCTCGCTAACCCAGAATAGCTGATTTCAATAAATCTTCTTATCGATTATCTGTTTGCGGTAACAAAGTTTAAAAGTACCATTTATAATGTTGTCATCACCAATTCCGGTCGGGTGGGGTAGCGACCCCACTTGTCATCCTTAAACAAAATCATAAAACAATTTGTTCCTGTTTTTATGATACTCTGTGCTGTCACAACAAACACTAAGATTTAAACGAATTACAGAAAAGCCCGCATATACGAAATAGGTAGGTACTAGAGGTTTTCGAAAGCTGGTTGTTTTCTTTTTTTGTTTGTATTATAGAATCAAATAAAGTCATGCGGGCTTAGAAAATAATAATATCTTTAGAACGAGTGATTATGTATTTTTTGATAAATTTTGAAAGCTTGTTGGAATGGAATGCTCATTTTTCTGTTGATCTGATGAATTTGGTAGCCATAAATAAAAAAAAAAATTTTGGTGTTATTATTTTTGGTAGGAATAAAATAATTACTGTTTTCGATAATATTAAGATTTGATATTGTTTTTTTAAATTTTACTTTTATAAACTGTTTACTTCAATCTTTCGCACTCTTTGGGATTGAGGTGGATGGATTAGTGGTGAGGATTTTGTAAATATACCTTCAGTACCTCTATGTTCGTTAAACCCTCTTTTTAAAGCTTTTTATGATTATTTTGCAAGTTTAACAGAATTAGGTGCGTGTTTATAAAGTGATGTTTCTGTTTTAGGATATGACGCGGCAATCCATACCAGTGGCGACAAAAGGTGAGTTCACCCTATTATTTTGTTGATTTAGTAAACAATTACAAAAAAAATAAACCGAAAGGAAATGAGTGGAATTGTGATTTATAAACATTGTTAAAGTTATTTATTTGTCAGTGTTGCTATTGAATGTCAAAAATACTTATTATATAACACTGCCCGACTTGAGAATCGAACCTCGCACGATTGCTCAGATTGGGCTAATGACTAACCTCTCGTTTTAAATATGACTTTCATGTTTAGCAGTTTATTAGCACTATAAGGACGAGTTTATAATTATTTAGTCATAGAACTGTTACTAATTATCCATGAATCATGCTGATATACAAGTGTAGATTATGTAATTTAATTGACAGAAATTACATCTATGTGTATGGTATTTTTTCGATGTCCTTACATCTTATATCTTAAAAAAATATTTCTAAAACATCATCACAAATCAAACATCATTTCAGCCATAAGACGTCCACTGCTGAACATAGGCCTCCCCCAATGACTTCCAGATCGGCCGGTTGGAAGCAACCTGCATCATCTAACATCTCATAAACATCTTATATCTTAAAAAATATAAATCATTCTGCCGGCTGATTACAGTAAGTAATTATGTTTATGTCATGCCATGGGGTCTCTTCAATAACTTTCAGCTGGATTGGAAACAGGTCAATCGATCGTATTGTACTGTCAATCGATCGTACCGTATCGTCAATCGTTCGTGTCGTATCGACAATCAATTGTATCGTATCGTCAATCAATCGTATCGTATTATCAATCGATCATATCATATCGTATCGTCAATTGATCGTACTTTTGTTTTGCCCAATTGGTATCGCTAATTAATGTGGTTCGTTAAAGTAATCAGCCGGTTGGTTACAAAATAGTTATAATAGACTATAACAAAGTATATCGCAATCGTAACGTTGACAACGCAGGAAAGACACCTAGTATTGCAAAACAGATATTATGAGTGACGGTGATTTACCATGAGATGTCCCGCAGGCTCGATTGCCAATTTTGCTTATAAAAACTCTTCATAGATTTCACGGTGAAGCAGCAACCATAACCTTGACTTTTTCAACACTTGAATTTCTTAATTATTCACTACCGCTTTAAGCGCTTATTGCAACTTGTAAGATAAGATCACCATCAATCAATAAAACTTGGGGCTTTCTAGAGATACTATTTTCTCAGTACTTTTTTTTCCCTACTACAATATTTTTAACTAATCACACGAATACATTTTTAGTATAATTTAATTGTTACATTTTACATTTACATTTTTTACTATTATAAAAAGAAGGAAAATTATATTTATTTGACAGCCAGAAACAAAAAATATGTAAGTATACAAAAAATCATAAAAAAACACATAATTGAAGTATGCCAAATGGGGGCTGGCGATCGCTCAACTAGCGCTGATTTTCAGCCACTGCCCGAAAGAGTGTTCTCTCTCACTCTCTCGGTACCCAATCTCCGTTTATGTACACCTGACAACGTATATGCAAAATTAAGGATGATCAGTAGTGCGTGAAAAGGTAACAAACTTACTTTCGCATTTGTAATATTATTTCGGAAGTTAGGATTGATTTCCCGATACTAAATACCACACCATACTTCTTACTCTTATTTCCCGAAAACCCAAAGTAGACAAAGGATGAACCAACACTTATGATGTATGGACGTAAAGTTTCGTAGTTTGAAAACAAAATATTGGTTATGCATTTGCATCACAAAGAGGTCGGAACAGTAACTTTATTCATATCACGCGATGATTCACTACAGGATAAGCTAGCTTTATGCAGTCTGAAGTCTGGTTAGGCTAGAGAAATGTAACTTGTGTTCTATGTGATGGACAATCTAATCTATTTTATAAAACTTTAGTAGTCGGATGAGTGGTCATACAATATCATCATCATCTGCCTAGCCTTTTCCCAATTATGTTGGAGTCGGCTTCCAGTCTTACCGGTTGCAGCTGAATACCAGTGTTTTACATGGACCGACTGCCTATCAGACCTCCACAACCCAGATACTGGGTTAAACGATACCCCTTGGTAAGACTGGTTGTCAGAATTTCGGGCTTCTGACTACCCGTAAAGACTGTCAAAGATCTATAATTGACAACCGGGGCCAACAGCTTAACGTGCTATCCGAGGCACGGAGAGTGATAATGAATTTATAAAACGCACATAACTTACGAAAAGTCAGAGGTGCGCGCCTTGGGTTCGAACCTGAGGGGTTCGAAGGTCTAGTGGTCTAACGCACTGCTGAGCACGAGGACCTGGGTTCGATCACCTGACCGGGCAAAGACTTATGCGGTGTTTCCATTAGGAAATTCTCAGTAGCAGCACGAAGTCTGGAATTGTGCCCGGTTAATGGCAATAGGCTCGCCCCTATTACATGGGACTTAAAAACATAATCGGCGAAACGTGGGTGTACTGCATACTTCTTTTGGGAAATACAGGCGTGAGTATAATATGTTATGTTATATCTGATATATTCTAGGGTTATCCACAAATGATTAGATCCATAGATGATTATTTCCGATGCAATTTTCTAAAAATGAAATTCCTAGACCCTGGTAAGACATTTAAATAAAGCCGACCCTAACACGTTAGAGCGAGATAGCTGCTTTCAAACAGCTGATTGGTTTTGTGATTGAGCGTCGTCGCGGCACTACGTCTGCCTCGTCTGGCTGGAGGGTTCATCGGTCGCGGGTCATTTGTTCACAGGTGGGGCACGCGAAATTATCGCTCATTGTAACGTTGTAGACCTGAAATACATCGATGTGTTACTATTGTGATAATGAATTAATTGTTGTTTATGGTAGATGTCTATACTTACATAATTGTAGTAAAATTATACATAATATAGCATTTATTTAATTACTAGCTGACCCCACAGACGTTGTCCTGTCAATTTTTTAATTAATATGTAAAAAAGGACATTTAGCCTTAATTCCCTTCTTCTTCTTGACTCTTGCCTCTGACATGGTTTTACACCATTGAAAAATCTCTTAGGTGTGCTGGTTTCATCACGATGTTTTCTAATAATTAATTAATTTTTATTTTAGTACGCATATAACTTACGAAAAGTCAGAGGTGCGTGCCTTGGGATCGAACTCGAAACCTCTGACTTGTCAGTCGACGGTCATACCATTAGACTATCAGAGCAACCCTACCCTTCCCTACTCTACTCTACCCCTATCCTACCCTACCCTACTCTACCCCTATCCTACCCTACCCTACCTTACTCTTCTCCTACTTTACCATACCCTAGGAGTATAATTTCATTTCTTTTTGTTCTAATCTGCTATTCGGCGGAGACAAATCCAACAAATCAAAAACCATGAAAATCGGTCCATCAGTTCTCGAGTTATAAATAGGTATGAAGTGTAAACACGACTTTCTTTTATGTATATAGATTAAATATCTGAGAGGTTGAATTAAGATCTCAAGATGATATCTTTAAATAAAAGGGTTCCTACGAAAAATATACTTAGTTGACAGCAATAGGAAGTACAGAAGTCGTTCTATACTTTAAAACTGTATAGAGCAGGGGCGTGCATAGACATTTTCGACAGAGTAGGCAGTAAGTTCATACAAATCCCACTTAGTTTCACTAATTCGTCGTCTGCGTCGCAACTATCAGGATAGGCGGTGTCTTTTTGCCTATATGAACTGCACGCCCCTGATTAAGAGATACTATTGTTTGTAATCCAAGGAACTAAAAACTACATAGTACATAGAAGTCGCGGGCAATATTCTAGTGTATGTCGAAAGGTTCTTTATCACGCATATCCTCAGTAACTAACATTTGAGATCCCGATCCCCTTTTTTCCTTTCTTCCGATCCGGTAAAAAAATTATATATTTTTCTTTGCAGTTTTGTTTCCGGCTCGAACCCCAGGATTGAGTTATCGTAAGTCATGTGCGTATTAAAATTTAATTTTCACTTATTACCTTTTCTATTGAGGTTTTTGATATTGTTTTTGGGTCTGTTTCTCGGTTTTTTTTTTTTCAGACAAAATTTAGTACGAATAGGATTTGAACCTACGATCTTTTGGTTAGTGATTTGTTTTGTCTACAAAAAATATGTACTTTAGGGAATTGGGGTGCTTGATAATCAATTACGCCCACGCCTTAACGGCTGAACGCATTTAGATGAAATTCGGAAATCAGATAGATCACACCTTAGGATTTGGATATCTTCACTTATTTTAACCTAGCCCGATCTATACACGCGCAAGGCCGCAGGCAAAATTAAGTGCGTAATAAAAATATTACAGTCCAGATAGGCACTAACAGATAAAAAATATGTAATTAGTTGTATGATCCGTCAGTTATGCTAAGTAAAGCTTGATAGGCGGTGTGACAGACAATCTCAGTTATCTAGATAAATTAGCGAAACAAAAGATTTCCTGACAGTTGTTAGGTAGTCGTTAACTAAACGTACCACTTACTCATAATAAAGTCAAGCTTTTATAAATACACTCGTTAATATTAACTTGTTTATCGGTACTTCGATCGACTAGGGTGGCTACGTTGTACTGTGTTGTGAGACTTATTATTCCGATCTCGTGCTAAATACACTCGTCCCTTGAGACACCCTCGAGTTAGTTGGAGCTCGAGCTCTTCTGAGGAGCATTCTTAATGTCGCCTTTATTCCTGAGCCAGTTGTTATTTCCTTATTTATTTAGGTATTCAAAGCGACGAACATCTGATTTACTAACATGGTATTTCTTCTTTTAAGTGTTCCACAATCCAATAAATCTAACTCTTATTAGCTGTGTTTTTGGCAACGAAGCTCTAGTAGTTTTTTTTAGTCGTATATTTTCTAAATCTGTATTTATTCGATATAAATTCTCCATTTATTATGATAGGTTCTTTTGCCCGCGGATTTAGTGAGCATTTATTATATTATAACAAAAAAGTTATTTTTGCTTTTCTTGGGAACAGTCCTTATTTTCGGGATAAACGGTACCTTATGTCTGTTTCTGTACACCTGTCAACGTAAATGCAAAATTTCAGGATGATCGGTTCTGTGGTTTAGACGTGAAAAGGTAAGAAACAAACCAACTTACTTTCGAATTTATAATATTAGTTCATAATTTATATCTGTTGAAGAAATGAGTGTGGTGAGTTGATGGCATATTCCATCTGTGTTCTATAAATAACGTGTCCTCGTAACCTGACCTACCCCACCTGTAACCTATCTCTACATAAAATATAAAGTTCATCGATATATTAAGAAATAGTCACCCTAATCGCGTGCCAGCTCACATACCCCTAGTTGCGTCAATCGATTGAGCAAGATTTATTTGGCACCGATCGTGATCTGAAACGTCCCAATTGACTGTCCCACTTGAAAAGTGGTCACTGTAGCTTTGAGTTTTTTTACATTGTTAATGGTTTGTTGTGTAATATAAATTAACTAACGTTTTGTTCGCGACTCTATCTGCGTGAATTTCGCATTTTTCATACCTTTATCACTTAAGGGTCGGTATTTCCGAAATACCTTTCTTAGAGCTTCTCTCAGGTACCTTAGATAAATTACCTCTATATTTCGAGGCTCTAGGCCCACCAATTTAGACTTTGGGTTGTCTATCAGTCAGTCAGTCGGTCAAGCTACCGTGGGCTTGTCACCAAAGGGGGGGTAGTTTGAGATCATGAAAAAGGGCAACTGTTTTCATTGTTAACGTAAGCATGAATAGCTAGAAAGGTTATTGTTATTTGATGATGATATTCGATTCCCAGCAAAAGAGCGTCGCATAAATAATAAATAACCTTTAGTAGACAAACAGAATTTTAAAATTCCTAGTTTTTGGGACCCGGGGTTTTTAATAATGACGTGGTGTGTGACCTTCTTCATGGCTCCTAATGTGCTGTTGATGTACTTTCTGAATATTAACATATCTCCCAAATAATCAACAACTCCTATCGAATAAGATCAAAAATTCAAGAATTGTGTGGTATATTCACAATTCTTAAGTTAAACTACAGTACTGACTTACAATTACTACATACTACATAAAAGTTTTGTAATTAAGAATTCCCAATTTAAATTATAACATTTTACTAAAGGGTCATTGTCAAAACGTTACCGCTCTTGACATTGTACTCTCGCGAAGGTCGTTAGAGTAAATGTTACGGTGACCGACTTGTGTGTAATCATGTAGATTGGATCATTCCCATTCAGCTTTGATTGAAGTTAGCCATTAAAAACTACTTTTGTATTCGCACCCTTTTTGATTGGTATTGATAAGAATACATGGTTTTTTGGCATTGTTTAAAATGTTATTCGAAATTTATTTTTATCAAAAATTTTCTTTTGAACTCAGAGAGATAAGAGTTTTTTGGTATTCTAGTTCTTTATCTACGACCATCACATTATTAGACCCCAAGTCTTCTGCTTGCAATCGACGGACGTTGTGACGTTTTTTCAGATCTAACACTTCCTCAACAGTTCCATGCGTTACAAAAATTTGCTGAAAAACTAGATCCTTAACAGGATTACACTTTTTACTTACTATCCACCTGGGGGCTACTACTAGAAATTCTAAAATCAGCCAGGAAACAACACTAGCATTGGCACGCGCTTTTGCATTCACGATGTTGCAATGAGTTCGTATATAAATAGGGATTGGATTCGTAGTTCATAAGTAACACCCAGTACAGCGTTATGAGATTTCAGGGGAAAATTTTAAGCTCCAAATTGCATGATAATGGGCCATTATCTACGCTTCTAGCAAATGGTGAGTGGTGATCATTCGCAAGAAACAATCGAGCCGTCGATTTCGAAATCATCACGATATCGTGACCACTTTTTAAAGTCGCGTTTATAAGCTATAAATAGAGCCGTCAGTGCTCAAAATCCAAGAATTCTTCGTTAATTAATTTCACAATTAGCGTCAAACGGCAACAATGGCGTGATGTGCCTATGCAGTTATGCCGGCGCCCGCGCCCCGCGCTGGTAGCTCTAGTTCTCACAATTAGTGGCCGCGTTATAATATATTTATCGTTCCCACCTCGCATGGGAATGTCATTGCCGACTGACAAGTGCATTGCACTGGCTTTTAATGATTTTGTGTTTATTATAATGTCGTGTCATTGTGGTGCCATTGTGGTTTTGTAGTCTATATCATGAAATGGTGGGGTTAATGTTAAAGAAGGAGGTTGCTTTGCCTTCTGAACTGTGTTCGTTGTATAGTTTTCAGAAATTGTACGGCAATTGTAATTCTTACTTTCGTAGACTTCATTTTTTATGAGATTTAGTTGTGTCTTGGTAGCAAATTTTCAAAAAACCTTGAATATCAATATATTAAGTCGCACAGAAATAACTGCCCGGCCAATTTTGAAGCACGTTCCGAGTAGGTATCAAGTGATCCCTTTATAGCGGAAAGCTTTCTTTACGACGACATAAGAGCATCAAGATATCACCTAGGAACGTGAGGTTATTGTGTGAAAGGTCACTTATGTCTTCGTATGACATAAGTGACCTTTCACACATTTGCTATTCTGAATCTGACCTTTGCATACATCAAGTTCTATTTCTACAGTCTCTTCCGTCTGAGGAAGTATCACTTTATATATGGTTTCCTAAAACGACGTATAGAATAACATTTTTCCATATTTATCTTCATAATAACACATGGCGGTGGCGTGTAGCTATTAAGCCTCTTTATTTCGGGGTTGTATGAATTTTACATGGGGCGGTCAACGTAACGCCGTTAGTTCCATCGCTATAAGTGTGGGACGGAGTAGTGGCGCGCGGACAGTGCGCGACCGGCCGTGTACCACAACACTGGCTGGCACCGGTGTTCCAAATTCAAATTGAACCAATCACTCAAATGGATTACACACAATAGTGCTGTTAACCTGACCTTCGGTTGGAAATTGAACTATTTTTGATTTTTTTTTTGTCATCGACATGCCAGGGCTGTACGAGCGATGTGTTCAGCCAAATCTTCAGACGCGGCGGGCGACCGTAGGCCGTAAGTTCAACCCCTTGGCTGTCTGTGAAGGTGTTTGTGCAATACTAATCCCAAACTCGTTGTGTTAAGGTTAAATTTTGTTGTGAAACGCTCGGGAGTTGATTCCAAGATGCAAGTGTCGCATACTGATGATGTAGACAAGAAAGGAGGTTCCCTTTTCGGAAAGTTGCGACTGGAGCGTTGTTATGTTAATCGTGGAAATTGTTGACATTACCAAGTTTGGTTTCTGAACGACCTTCCAGAGTATAAAGGCTGAGTTATAAATACATTGCCTTTGTCATGCCGATCGATCTAAGTAAATAACTTTATTAATATATAATTGTTCACGTACATTCAAATAATTCATCATCATTGCTCGCTTTTAAAAAACTTTTAAATCATACCTATCTAAAAATCTTTTATCTTCTTTAGAAACAACGTTCTAAACAAAGTTTTCTACGGATTAAAGTCTTGTAAAACTCGAGTCATCTTTCAGATTCAGAGCTTCAATAAAAGTTAAATTTCTTCGGAATTAATTTAAGTAGGTAATCTTTACAAAGGCCTACTTGACTCATTTAAACTTAAGTTTGAGTTTATTAAAAAGTTTTAGTGGATTAGATTTGGGAATCATTTTTAAATTCAGCTAGCTGTGCTCGTGAAAAGTTTACAAAAAGAGGGGTGTTATAAGTTTGACGTGTCTGTCTCTGTTCGTGGCTTCTAAACACCTGAACAAATAGACCGATTTTGATTTAGTTTTCGATCGAGTCTTCTAAGCTAAGAAAAACTGTGGTTGTGTCGAGGGTTTTTTAAATTTATTCTGTTCTAGATAAACGCATTTCTATAAAGCTATCAAGTGACTTCTATTAAATTTCTAAAGAGAATTCACAATTTTAAAAGTCAAGACAATGAATTCTAACGTTTTTGTTTAGTCAAGAACGTTTCGTTCAAAGCGATGATCTTAATGAAGTTCGTTGTATCTTTTCGTTTGTTCCTCATCCCACATGCAATGTTGGTAACCGAAGTATTACACATTTTGTTTATGAGGTTTTAATAAAGGATAACGCACGACACTGTGATTCATTTGTGTAGGCGCTGGCTAATGACCCGCAAGACGATGTCGCACAACACTCGCGACCCCTTCTACGCTGTGCACTTATCTTTTAGTACTTTCGTCTTAGGAGTTTTTTGAAATAAATGCATTGCAAAATGTACATTTTAACATAATACGTACCTTAGCGTTACTATAGCCAAAACTTTCTTTTGGAGTTGTTACCCTTTGAAACTTTTCTTGGGTTGTTTTCTTATTGTTTCGTCATTAGCTTATTGTAAATCTGATAGTTTCAAGGTTCTTAGGTTTTAACTTATCAGGCGTGGTTTGCCTCCCGATATGTTATTGTGGATTTCATATTGACACTCATTTCTTAGCTTTAGATGAGTTAAAAGCTTAGGTATACAATTTCAAAAATTTGAAAAACAAACATGCTTTTCATATTTATTAGATTAGCATTGTTATCATTAAGTATTTATTTACAGTTTTAATTATAGAACATATTTATTAACACTGTGCAAGTTTTCATAACAACCATTTACGAACTATCTACTTACAACTAATATTAAAAATTATATACTTACTGAAAATAAAAATAAATTAAAAGCTAATAATACAGTTAAAGCTATGGCGTTTGAGTCTATTTATGGCGTTTTATCTGCGAGACAGCGTTTTTGGTGGCAAATAAATAACATCCCTGAAAATTTTCATGCTCTAAACGAATAATCTTCGTACAAGGCCTAAAGGTCATGTGATCAATCATTGAGGGCAATCAAAATTTAGCATGCTCACTTATCCTACTTATACCATTCGTTGCACCTGATCTTCATGTCGAGTCGTCAAGGCTTATTATATTAGCACTATGACGTATAATTTGAAGATCATCATCATCTCAAGTTGATGATTGAGATCAAAGATATCTGCAGTAAAAGTAAATAAATCAAATTCCTGACATGCAAGTTACAACATAGTATTAGTTGTAGATATAATATTGTAAGATCAAGCGATAAATTTTATTTATTTATACTGTACTGTGCATTGCAAGCATTTGGGTGTGGGTTCGAACCTGGCTGTTCAATGAGACTTTTTCAATGTCATATGTACTTTCTTAGTTAATCTAAGACATCACTGACTAACTGTGAAGGAAAATATTGTGAGGAAACTTGGGCTAATAATCTGAAATCGCCAACACGTAGTGAGATAGCGTGGTGACTAATGCTCGATCCGTCTCTGTATGAAAAGAGGCTTTTGTCCTGCAGTGGGATATTTGCAGGCTGGTTTATTTATAGTTTATTATATTATAAAGACAAGTAATAATGACTAAATTGTGTAAGTAACAATATATCTTAAAGCTATGTTAGTACTCCTATTCTACATAGAGTACTTAACCTAGATGCACCTAGAGATAGCTGCTGAATCCCTGCTGAAAGCTCAGTACTGAGGTTAAACTAAATTTAGCTAAAGCGTAGAAATACAAGCCTATCCTTTAGGAACGAGAGGATTGTACCCTGATTGGCTCTAACGACGTCATTTAAATCAAAACTCCATAAACATAAAAATGAACTCCATCAAAGAATACTTTCAAATGAAATAGTAACCTTTGCATGGTATAATTTCGTTTTTTAAGCATTATGTATTAGTAAGATTTGTCGACATGACTATTATGGTATGATAATGAGTTTCAGACTACTTAATATTTGTATGCTTAGCTGTAATCAGATTTTGTAAGGATCTTTATTATAATATTCCATCTCATATGCAAATAAATGATTTCTATTTCTATAGAAATATCAAGCCAAATACCTTTACCTCGCTGGTTCAGTGCGGGTCGACAATCATCACCTCTCATCACAATTTCAATCACTGTCATTACTCACATTAATGCCATTCCTTGAATTGCTCACATCTATCACAATAAACTTCAGTCGATACTTAATTATGAATTGTTTAATAGTTTTGGCACACATTTCTTCCAAAATATACGCGTGGGATGAATCATTAAATCACTAAATAATTTATATACCTACATCTTCTCGGATTTTTGACGCTTCATACATTTTGAGAACATACTTGACATGGATAATGGGTTTGAGTACTCTCAGGTCAAAAGAAAAATGATCTATTGCATTGACCCAAATAAAAATAAAAGTTTTAACGCTTATTAGTATAACGTGAGTACAATCTCATTAGGTTTTTCCATTAATTTTGTTTAATTGAGCTTTAAAATTAATTATTTATGTAAGTTAATTTTTTAATAGCGAATAGGTATTTTTTTAGGATTTTATTTGCTTCCAATATTATATTCTATTGTGTATGTAGCAGGTATCCATTTCCTCGCTCCTTCATCATTTCCTCCTGGACTCGCTGTAATTAAATAAAAACTTTATTTTATTAAAGACTTTCTCTAAAAAAAAAATTTTAGGTAAATAGTGCAAACGGACTTGTCTTTTCTCATATTCCCAACAATCTCAGCATAATTAATCTCAGCTTCCTCGTGCTGTTTCTCATGTCTGGATGTTATTACGTATTTCCATCAACGACCACTTCCGCTCTTCCGCAAGTGCTTACATAAGTCCTCTTCACGTGCATGTAATAAAAACATTACATACACTCTAACGAGGGTACCATCAAACACGCATCTGCGATAAACTCTGCTGATATCGTAATTACTGTGCTCATTCCGATGGAGGAATCGGAAGAGGAAATCCCGATTATTCAAAGGAAACGTGTTGTACCTAAGGTTTGCTATCTGAAAGGATATGAAAGTTCGTGTTTTTTATTCTAGTTAATAAATAAAGGATATCAGCACATAGCTAAGCCACAAAACACCGAGAGTGTTTTGTGGCTTAGTTGCCAAAACACATTCTAATTTTCTGTACAATAAATCTTGTATTCATATCGCACTGGTATAATTGCGCTAAAAGAGCTCCCTAATGTAAATATAAAATGACAGAAAATGTGTGTAATTACGAAACATTGTGTTGATAGTAACGTTTATGGTTTAATGCCGTGAACATTAATACTCACCAAAAACATAAAAGCCATGCCGCTTTTTATATTTTTATGTTTGTTGTACTTCGTAAACACGTGGCTACTTACCTGATATCTGAATCTAATTTCTTTTTAAAAATGGGTTGGAAATACTTAGAATTTCGTGCGGCAAGTTGCCGTGTCAGCTGTGAATTTGCAACTACAGTAAAAAGATCAAGAGAATTCTGTCCTAAAACAGGTCTATAAAATTAGATCCGGGTCGATAAATAAATGAATGACATGAGAGAATATGAATGAAAAGCGGAAAATGGCCATTCTAAAAGGATCTTTTCCGTTTCCGTTTTGCGTAACATAATCTTCTATGTTCATCGGGATTATGGACCCTTCTACCTGTAGATGTTCCCGAAGGGTAAGGGTGCAATTTTCACGTACAATGTAGGTACTTTAAATTGTGTTATATATTTAAAGGTATATTAGGTACTTTAAATGTTATATATTTTCATCAGTTTCTCGAATTTTGAAGTCGAAATTCTTTATGATTTGAATTTTTTAGAACCTGATTTACTAAACAGTAAAGTTTAAAGCGTACATTTGTTTTTCAATAAATAAAAAGTCCTCATCAGGATATTTAGTTGTGTCTTGCTTTTAAGTTATACTTGTGGTCAGGTAGTCAAAATTCGGCAGTATTTAAAAAAAATAATAGATTCTGCACATTTCACCCCCCGATGCACGCAATATGCTTCAAAAGGGGTACAAAGTTATATCTTCAAGAATGAATTATGTAAATAATAAATTCAGTTTCCTAACAATGATCTAGTTGGAGATTTGTCTTCGAAAATAATACGAGGTATGAACCCGACCTACATACGATCTGGCCGCGATACCCAGTCCCGAAATCAACGCGACCAAATTCCTTGGCAACAGCTGACTTCCGATATGTGCACGTGGAAGAGCCTATTGATCAATGATCCTCCCGTTGTCAAGAGAACCGTTGTTATGCGCCAGTGTGGCCCAATTTTTTTTTAAATTCTGCACTGTAGGCATCGGCACACTCTACAGGTATAAGCTTTAGCATATGGCAGTTGACGTAACAGCGTTGTTAAGCGACAGTATTGCTGTATTCACAGCTGAGCGGTTCCGAAGAGTTGGTCTTTTGGAATCAGAAGTGACTGCTATCGTATTTTTAATCGGAATGTGTGTGGGAAGCGTGAACTACGATTTGGATAAAGTTTGGATTAAGAAATCGAAAGATAATTTAAATAATCTCTGAAATGTACACTGATGAACGTGAAAAGGGTATTTAAATCGATGACCCAGATCAAAATATATAACAAACTGATTACACAATGAGCAGCGTAGAAGGAGTAGTTGCTAAATACTTTAAGAATTATTTCTTTCTTATAAAACGTCAAGGACGACATTAGTTTTTTTTTAATATGCATACTTTATGGATTCAAGTACATAGTCACACAAACATGCTGTATAAATGGAGGTCGAAAATAATGTAAGTCAAATCTAATTATTCCACAATGAGAAATATGTTTAAGCAAAATAATTGAGGTACCAGTACTGCATACAGTGCATACTTCCTAAGAACTTAATAATTAAACAAATTTGAAATGAAACAGAATAAATATGAATGAAATTTGCTGTTTTTTTTTTATTAACTTATACCTTAACTTATTATTTTTTCACATTATTTTAAAACTTTAATGATAATAAAGATTATGTATACTTTTTAACAGAAGGCAACTAACTACTCTATGACACATAACACAGCTGATCAGTGATCGTACCCAATTTTCAGAGTCAACTGAGGGATTTTATTACTAAACTTATTTGCTGTTTCCATAAGAACACCCCACTGCCAAGTTCACAACCCTTAACTGTCACAACTATCGATTACTCACATGGAAACGCGTGACGTCATTCGATAATAAATTTTTCATTAGTCGTGTGACAAAGGCCACCCTAAGCCAATATAATGGACGATCATTATCCAATTTTACTCGATTGTTAATCGGATTTATAGGACTAATCGAACTTACGGCATCGAGTCATTTTGTTTCAGTTTGTAGTGAGCTGTTGGCTTGCTAGGGTTTTTATACTTTGTTTAAGGAGCATGTTTGAAGACTACTTGAATTTGGTGTCATTGATATAAGGAAGCGTACTTGTGCAGATTGTGTCTTGTTAAATGTTTTTTACCCAAGGTTTAAGACATAAAAGGCTTCAAATAAAAATAGTGATGGTTATGTTATGGATAAAGGCAAATACTTGATTAAAAATCATTAATCATCTGCTAGATATCAGCGTTGTGGGTATTTGAACTGCAAGACCAGAATTCCAGTGCATATACACGACTCTACAATCTATGGTCTTTACTTACCGGGTCACCAATCTCGATCACTTTTTATTATTGTGCTAATGTGGATATAAATCGTATGTGAACTATTTGGTTTACCAATAAGGTTGATATGTGTTTTCACCTTCGCGCGCGGCCGTGCCCGCCGCATGCGTCACGGTTCATTGCCTTGACTACGGAAAAGTGATCCTAATATGGCGGGCGGCGCAGGCGCAGGATTGCCTTGCGCCAACGCAAACTGAACTCATTCTGAACAATCAGTCTATCAAAGCTGCACATATATCATAGAAGAATGTAATTTAAAAGAGACTGAATATTATCAAAAATGTGCTGTTCGTGGTTGAGATGTCGACGGCGGGTCGCCGATTCGACGGAGACCAATGCTCCGATGGAAGCGTTTGAGAAATCCGAAACGCCTACGGAAGAGGCGATGGAAAAGGAACAAAATGCGACGTCACGTAAGGCACAGCTGTTGTTTTCGCACCACGTTTGCGTTCCTAGATGGCATAACGTTACGCTTTTTGCACTTGTTTAGAGATTTTTCTTTCGCTCCGTGACCACCTAGATTTAAGTATTACGTCAGTATGATTCATGGTTAATTTAGGTTTTTTACGAAATTATTATTTATTTTGTCTGCATGACGGGGTTGTTGTTGCCTGAGAACTTTTTGGTGAAAAAATATTGCGTGTCTTAAGATTTTTATGAGTTTCTTTTAAGGCTGGAGATATTGCTTGTTAATAGCGATATTGGATATAAAAGTTCAAGCGTATTAGATATGGATTTGGAACCTGTTCCTTACATATTTGGCGTGTTTTGTATTATGTTATTTATGACACAAGGATTTCTTGCATATAATCTTTTCGTCAAGGTCTACCCTAACTGATCAAGGATTAAGACATACTTCTATAACTTTTGATATCATAACTCATTTTTGTATTATTTGTAAAATATTTGATCATTAAAAGAGAATACGTGGGTGCTAGTTCCGTTAGCGCAATATTTCTAGCCTAAATTATTAAAATGGATTTTATAAGCTTTGTAGGTGTAAGTTTCTTGAAAGTATAATAATATGCTCATTTGACATTTTTGATGCTGTAAAGTTATACCAAAGTGCGTGCGTTTATATGCTTTCCAGTTTAGTTTATTGGTGAAGGCCTATTTATAATCAATAGCATTTATTTTGTTACTGTTGTCTCGCTACAAATAAATAACTAACTAAAATAATTTAATTGTCAGCAGCGCCTTCGCGGGTGACGCGCAACAACCAGATGCGGTTGTCGAACGCTCCGGGCGGGTACACGAACGGTCACGGCGGCGACACGACGGGGCGGCGCGGCGCAGAGAATGTACCGCCGCCGCAGCAGCAGCCGCCACCGCCGCAACCTGCGCCCGTGCCCAACTCTAGGATCACACAACAGGTACTAACTACTTATTTCACCGACTGTAGCTTGGAAATTTCTTTTGCTTCCACCTTTCCGAAGTAAATCTTTGTACTAGTGAACAGAACGCAAGTAAGGACGAATTATAGCCGAGTGATGAGATCGCGATACGCTCGTCGCGCACTTTCGAGGGGCAAAGAGGTAGCAGTCGTATTGCGCGGTACTATATAGACGCTAATATGATATATATGATTATTCTCCAAATTATATGAACTTTCCGGACAGTCCTTCCATTGAATTGATTCTATTGAAGATTCCACAATGTAGGATTTGTGATGTAGAATATGTTGTAACTCCCCATATTTGTGGCTAACGCAGTTTGTGCGTAGTCTTGGTTTTCCCTAATCCAAATTCAAAATTTCTTATTTTATGCGGCTGTTGTACGACCTGTAATCCAAAATTCAAAGGTCACCGCCTAAACCATCCCTGACAATCCTTGAATTGCGATCCTGTAGGGAGAGGAGAATAGTTGTCTAATTAAGGCATTTTCCTTCTTGCGGTGTCTCACCTGTATTAACCAAGTTATACCCTTCATTGCCCCTTGTCCGTTGACCCTGTCCTATCCTACCGTAGTTCGCGTCGTTTTCAGCCGCCTCCATCCGGCGGCCGGTCGCGGGCCGGCAGCACCCCGAGCGCCGCGTCGGTCCCGCAAGGTCTGCAGCAGTCGCCCTACATGCCGCACTTGCAGAGGAGGATGCACAATGTAAAAGAGGTGCCCCTGTCCTTTCCTTTTTCCTGAAGTCCTTGTCCTTAAAAGCTTGGCAGAGCGTGTGGTTATAGATAATTACTGAAAATTAGGGATTTGATAATTTGAGCGCAAAAAATCAGCATTGATTACTGTAGATTTCGTGTTGCAATTTTGCGTCGCCTTCGGGACATGGTGAGAGCAGAGAGTCAAGCTTATTAAAGTTTGATCGAATGAAATTTATTGACTTCAATCTAACCCTAAGATTTACTACTACCTTTTATTCTATTAGATCTCCCTATAAGTTGGTTTGTTTTTGTAAGTACCCACCACGCCAAACTGACTGCTTGGATGTTGAAGCGGTGTGGGCGTGTCGCTCAGGGTGTAGCTGGTGCTGAGTGGGGCGGGTCAGTTCACAGCGCACGCGGTGGGCGCGGCGCGGCCGGCCGGCGTGTCGTCCACGGTGTCGGTGCCGCACGCCGTGGCCTCGGGCGCCGTGCGCCGCTCCAACGTCGTCAAGGAGGTCGAGCGCCTCAAGGAGAACAGGGAGAAGAGGAGACAGAGGCAGGCAGAGCTCAAAGAGGAAAAGGTAATCTACTGCTCCAAGTCACGGGAACACTTGGAACTATTCATTTCCTGACACAGTTTGTAGCTGAAATCGATTGAGTGAATAATTCCTTTGCTTGTTAGTCCTTCAAACTTCAATAAAAAGTCTAGCCAGACGAACTCCAAATTCATATTAAACCATCATCTTTCAGGAAGCGTTAATGAACATGGACCCAGGAAACCCTAACTGGGAATTCTTGGCAATGATCCGCGAATACCAGAACAGCATCGATTTCCGACCGCTGACCGGCAACGAGCCCGTGGAAGACCATCAGATCACCGTCTGCGTCAGGAAGAGGCCGCTCAACAAAAAAGAGAACGTTAAAAAGGAGGTACGTTGAAAATAAATATCAGCCATCCACTTAAAATACAAAAAAAAAGGGCATATTCCTTTCTACAAAAAGGTCATCAAGAGGGTATACGTCTACAGACACAAAATAAAATAAAAAAGTGGGTAGCAAAATAATTATTCAATACCAGCACTCAGCAGGTGTAATTACCAATCCGATACTTCAATAATTAGCGGAATTAAAACTACATTATTGGTTTTGTTATTAACCCCCGACGCGACGCAAAAAGAGGGAGGGGTGTTAAAAGTTTGACGTATCTGTGTACTGTATATCTGTCTGTCTGGGACATCGTAGCTCCTAAACGAATGGACTGATTTTGATTTAGTTTTTTTTATTTGAATGGTGACTAGATCGAGTGAGCTAAAAAATAAATGAGTTATTTGTGTCGGGGGTTTTTAAATTTATAGTTATTTTAAAAGAAGTGTTTGTCATTGATATTTTTGTACTGATACTTGGAATACTTAAATAGAGTAGCTTCAATTTAAATGTAAATTATTTTTTACAGGTAGACGTAATAAGCGTGCCGACGAAAGACCAAATGATCGTGCACGAGCCAAAGAACAAGGTGGACCTCACCAAGTACTTAGAGAATCAGAAGTTCCGCTTCGACTACGCGTTTGACGACTCGTGTACCAACGAAGTTGTTTACAAGTACGTATTTCTAGAATTCAGTACAAAACTTTAAATATTGAATATGTTGCGTTTTCGTTATTAAAATACGTGCACCGTCATCCCCGTACAGTTTACAGCGCTCGCGCTTATGTCACGACTTTATTCTCTTTAGAGTAAGGGTTATTTTGAGTGCAAAAATAGCAATACAGAAAAAAATCACGAACATTTTCAACGCTGCCTAGAATACATAGTTTAAGTTTTTTTACCATGTCCCTTGCACTTTGTATGTACCTAAATAAAAATAAATGTTTCTTTGTATGTATGTCCTCAATGCGTTCCTAAACCATTAATCAGATTGTGAATCTTTGGTGAGTTGTTTTCCGGCGTCTTGGTCTTTCCCAAAAAAGGCGTTGCAACACCACAGCTAGTTTTATTATATCGTCATCATCAAGCTTGGCATTCGATACTTAGCTAACGTTTTATTTTGTATTGCAGATATACGGCAAAGCCGTTGGTACAGACAATATTCGAGGGCGGCATGGCGACGTGCTTCGCGTATGGACAGACCGGCTCCGGCAAGACGCACACCATGGGCGGAGACTTCCAGGTACGCCCGGGGACTTATGTACTGCCATACATACCCGTCTCGTCAATCTTATCTGGAGAACTTTACGAATTTTATGTAGACAGTGTGATAGAATTTATCCGGTATTTTAAACACTTGTTTAAAATATATTTATTATTAGCTTTTTTTTTGTGGCTCGCAAGTTATTTCGATTAATTTCGTGATATAACGTATCCTGTGTCATTTTCCAGCCCATAAACAAACACTATCAAAAAATTACAAATCCATTGCTGCGTGAAAGGAAGACAAACCAACACACACACCTTCACTTTTATTATATTAATACGGATTATAAGCTTTAATGTGTGTGTATTGTATTCCAGGGTAAAACTCAAGACTGCAAGAAGGGTATATACGCGATGGCGGCGCGTGACGTGTTCGCGTACCTCAAGTCTCCCAAGTACAAGCCGCTCAACCTCATCGTCTCCGCCTCCTTCTTTGAGATATACTCCGGCAAGGTAATCTTACCTCTAAAATTTTACATTAATTTTACAGTACCAAGCAAAACTATTAAAATAGGGTACATCAGCCACATGCGAGCTAAACATCCTAGCTTTAGAAATTAGAAGCCAAACCGCCGTAGCCGAAACCGGCAAGGAGATAATAGTATAGTATAGTCTTGAATTATTTTTTTTTTATAAAAAAATAATAATCTTACCTTTAGTTTACTGTAATTATTATTGACAAAGAAGTCTAAATCGTCTCGCTTGGTCAATAAGTAGAACGCACAAAGTTTATTAATTTATCCTATTGAATGTATTCTGTGCAGGTGTTCGATCTCCTAGCGGACAAAGCGAAACTCCGCGTGCTGGAGGACGGCAAGCAGCAGGTGCAGATAGTGGGCCTCACGGAGAAAGTGGTCGATAACGTAGACGAGGTGCTCAAGCTTATACAGCACGGGAACGCCGCCAGGACCTCCGGACAGGTGTGTACAGCAAGCGCAGATCTTTAGAGCACCAGCAGTTTACCGTATATATTTGCTATTGCACCTATGCAGTGTTATTTTAAATTAACTTTTCGTCTCGACGATTCCAGACGCAATAAAACGCTTCAAAAGGCGCAGAATATTGGAATGGACACCTTGGTATAGACTGGCTAATATATAGAGATGCTCAATGGAGAATCCGCTCTATACGTCGATGCTTCATACCCATACATCTGCTCGTAGTCAAGAAGACTGGTCGCATAATTCCTAAAATAAAAAAGTAACAAAACTTCGTCTCAGCTCGTGTATTTCAAACATTTCTTTGATTATTTATCCTTACTCGTCTCGAAATTGACAAATCAAATTGTTTAAAATAATCAAATTGAAATTTCGAACAATTTGGTCAATTCTTGCTTGTCTCTCCTTCAGCGGAAACACAAGGATATTGTGATGCTCGCAGCAATATTATATCCGTAATCTTTTATTTGTTTAAAATAATATAGAATTAATAAAAGTTGTTGTGTTATATGTTTCAGACTTCTGCGAATTCGAATTCGTCTCGTTCGCACGCGGTGTTCCAGATCGTAGTGCGGTCGCCCGGCATGCACCGCGTCCACGGGAAGTTCTCCCTCATCGACCTCGCGGGCAACGAGCGAGGCGCCGACACCTCCTCCGCCAACCGACAGACGCGTATGTGTCTATGTTCTACAGCCAAGGAATAAACACGTGTACAGTTATAAAACAACTAGCACTTTGCTCGCAACTTCTCTGCGTGTATTTCGTAATTCTATGCGATTTACACGCTTAAACCCGGCTGAACCTCGTAACAATATTCCTTCCCATAAAGAATGATTTTAATTATTTTACCGTATATTATCCACAGGCATGGAAAGCGCAGAAATCAACAAATCTCTACTCGCACTCAAAGAATGCATCCGGGCGTTAGGCATGAAGGGACAAAATCACCTTCCGTTCCGAGTGTCGAAGCTCACGCAGGTGCTGCGCGACAGCTTCATCGGCGACAAGTCGCGCACCTGCATGATCGCCATGATCTCCCCCGCCATGTCGTCGTGCGAGCACTCGCTCAACACGCTGCGCTACGCCGACCGAGTCAAGGAGCTCGGCACCGCCGACCCGGCCCGCCGCGCCGACTCGCCGCTGCAGGACGTCGACATGGAGCCCGCGCACGACCTGGCGCAGCTGCGCTCGCTCAACGTGAGTAACTAACTAACTGTACCTTACCCACGCTCTATGTACTACAAGTGCAGTTGAGCCATGCTCTATGTACGACAAGTGCAAATGAGCCATTATCTATGTACGACCACGTGCATGTGAGCCATGATTTTTCCCACCCATGGCTCGTTCAACAAGCCGATAGTTTCAAACAGAACAATAAGATTAAAATACTTTTTATATGTACCTCCTAACATTTAATTTACATTAAAAGTAAAATATTGTTCTGCAGGAAGGTGACATGTCAGCAGAGATGTACACGTTCCACGAAGCGATCGACGAAATGCAACGAGCCGAGGAAGAAGTATTAGACAACCACAAGGCCATTTCAGACTACCTGCAACACGCACTTCAACGCTGCAACCAACTGCTCGGCATCACACGAGACGTGGACTATGACCAAGATGGTGAGTCTAAAAAATACAACTTAAAAAAGTCACATTTGCAACTTGCCCTGCAACATACATTGTAACATAAAAGCAGTACACCCGACAAAAGGATACATTTTATGAATTCCTGAATGAAGTAACCTTGTGACCTCCGAATACTGAAAAATCAGTATCGAAATGGTTTAGAGAAATTAGGTATGAAAAAAAAATATGCAGGAAGTTTTGTCCATAACACAACAATGTATTAACAATCATACATTCAAGTAGAAATGTTAATAATATTATTATATTATTTTTTTAGGTGTATAAGTAATGACTTTTTGATGGCTATAAAATGTTTAAAAATAATGTCTAACGGTATGCTTGTGTACCATGTTACGTTACACATCTGTTGTTACACGAGTATGTTGCATTAAAACATTGTTGTATGCACCGTGCATGTTGCAGGCGTACACACTCGCATCAAGCGGTTACGTTTTCTCTCGAGCTACGGCGTTGGCATGCGACGTTCTCGACGGATGTTAGGTTTGAGTTGCAACCGACAGCGTTGCTGTATCATGTCATTGTTAACATCGGTAAAGGTCGCGTCATTCTTTATTAAAACCTGGTTTGTCCACGCAACAAATAGGATTTGTAAAAAAAATTAAACGAACGCATTTGAAAAAAAGAGAAAATATCTAAGTATCTCTTTGTAATTGAGTTATTAAATAAACAATTCAGACTTTTGCAGTCTACTAATTTGATACTCTATAAGTTATGTTCATATCAATAGACTAATATTATTAATTGAATTTCTTCATAATTTGGAGTTATTTCAAAATTTTAATTTAACATTGTGTGGATGACACCATGATAAGCTATGAATAACAACCGCGCGATCATACTGCTGCCAATGCTGTCGCTCACGGGGATATTGGCTTTTCTTTTATTTTTTAATCATTTTACTCTAAATACGTACCTATTTTTCCTTTAAAAATCTTCAAAAAATGCCATGCTTTAGGTCGTCTGTGCAGACAACATCTCGTAATATTTTATTGTGGTTTTTTTTTTACTTTATGATATAAAATTGCTTTTGAAGAATGGTAGTAGTAATAATATAGGTTATTAATCTGTGTACACAAACGCTTATAAATGATTAAATAATTTCAAACCGACCACTTTAATTCGACTAAATATCATCCAAAAACGTAGCTTTATTTGATATTAATTATTAATCCAGCATAACTATTTAAAAATGATGTTTAATTTATCTTAAGTTTTAAACAATCTTGGTATATTTTCGACTTTTTTTAACTTGAAGGTCCTCATCGCCAACATTCCAGAGTAATGAAACGTTACAGAGTCGAGCATTCATCAGTGCCACTGTCACTGATGAATTGTGATGTGTGAATGTGAAATTGTGATTGTGATGAATACAGTGTGCAACCTGTAATGATACAATTCAAGCTTTACATCAGTGATCTCCCTCACGCACCGAGCATTACAGTGTGCAAATGTAAATGCACACTGTAATATTTTATACAACTTGTAACATCATATTATATGCGAGCATAGTGAATGCAAGTCAGTCAGAGGCGGTAATGTAACGTAAAGCGCAAAATTGAATCTACAACGTTGTATTACAGGCCGCAGGCGAATGCTTTCGGTGAGAGAGCTTAATTTTCATTTTATGCATATTGCATATAATTTCTATGTTTTCCAACACATTTTGAGTAAAAGGTTTACCAAGATTGTTTACAACTTAAGCCAAGTAAGAAAAATGGAGTATACATATACTTAGTGCTATAATTTCGTATAGCGTACGCGACGCAGTGGGAGGAGCTCCTGAACGAGCAGCTGGCAGTGCTGGCGCAGTCGCGCGACCTGGTGGCGGAGTTCCGCAGCAAGATGCAGCAGGAGGAACACATCTCGCGCCGCATACAGCCTCCCAGACATCACTAGCTCTCCAACACTCGCACTGACGTAGCGTCATACGACATCACTATATATGACCACTATATTTCTGCCTTGAAATATGTCTGTTGATACAATTCTAGCAAGGATAATATGGTTTTAGTGTTCTATTCTACCAAAGTGTGTCAAACAAGTTTGCTGGACAAAAGTATCTTTTGGGTTGGGAGTGGAGTGCCTTTAATCGATTTTTGAATAAAAGCTTGCTTCTCTGATGTAGTTTGACGAAAGAGGTAGATCATTTAAGAGAAATACTTAATTATTTGCAATGCTTTGATGACAAGGTACCTTTTGTCAGCTCTTGTACATAAATCTGACTGACTGCTAGTCGTCTCATAGTTTGCCTTATTGTGTTGTGTCTATTATTAGGTAAGGTTCCACAAGGCCTTGTTTGTTCAGATAAGATAATGTACAAAAATGGATAATTTTGAAAGTCGCCATTTAAATTGGAATTTTGAGGGTGAAGCATAAAGATGGATGTAATTTAACAATTTTAAACCTTGATAATTAAGTAATAAGAATTCTTTGTAGTGCGATAATAGTATATGATATCGTATGGACGCTACGTACAGTGCGTTTCGCGCCATGTAATGGCGGTCGAACATGTCACAACAGCCGCTGATATTTATAGTGTACGAAGAGATCAGTATTGAAACAAATTCAATGTTCGACGACCGTGTGTAGCTGGCCTACTGTATAATCGTTTACATTTTGATTTGCCCGCGTTTCGGAACTGAGCGAGTTGTGACTTTTCGATATAATTGTAAAGCTTAGTATACCGAGGTATGTGCCGTCGTGTTGTAAACGAGAGACTGTTTTAATACTAGTGTTTGTAGCACAAATGGAGGTCTGCGGCCGGCAACTGTCCCACGCGATTCAATCATACTATTTTGACGTTTATTATTGACGTAATACCGTCCAAAATGGCATAGTTACAGTCGTGTTGCCCTGCGGTGCGGAGTGAGACAAAATGTGCTATTACGAGTATCGATAGAAGATGTACCTTTAGTTTCTGTACTAGATTTATACAGTTCTAAAGTTAAATAACATTCGAGTTCACTTATTGTCATTTTACGTAATTTGTATTGAGATTTCACCTTAGTTATAACTGTCGACGCGATTGTCAATAAGTGGACACACTCAAACTGAAGATACGAAATCGCATGTTAGATATCGATAGATTTATCGATCGATGCTTGATATGTAATCGAATTATGTAAAATGTAAGGTGCAACACATTACCCTGTTAACGATAAGTCACTTATTCTGGATGCATTTAACTTTCGCAAAGGCCTATAGTCGATCTGTAGATATTTTTGTATACCGGGAGATTTGGAAGTACAAACGCGACAGGAGTGGTACCGGAGTGCAGTTCCTCATTGGCGTGACTAGACGGCTGCAGCGGGAATGTGAGGAGATAAGCCGCATTAACGCTTTCACTTACACATGCTTTAACGATTCTTGTATTTAATACTAAACGCCGATTTGTTTTTTTTTGTGTTAGGGGTCGTTTTTTAGACCAAACCAGTTTTGTTAGCGTTTACGATAGTTTCTGGTCCATTTTGTCCAATGCCCTAGTTGCGCCAATGTCTTAGACAAGAATAAATCTGTCAGTAACCTATCAGTATATAATTAAGTAACTTGGCTTCATACTTCACCTGCTTGGTACATCGAGTCTGGTTAAGTATGTTAGCCATTTTCAGTTAAACTAGGTCTTAACGAATAAATACATTGTTGCTGTGATTCGTTTTCATGACAAAATTGTTAATAAAATATTTGGCGTACTCTTAATTGTTGTGAAATAGTTGGAAGTTTAATATTTGAGTGTGAACAGCGTTCTTATATTTTGCACACTGATGAAATATTGTTTTTGCCTCGGATGTTATTAGATGAAGATTATTTATGATCTTAGAAATGACTATACCCTTTTTTTCTCGCTTGTCCTAAGTTGCACATCATCTATATGAAAAGTGTATTATTCTAAAAAAAAATTAAGCTTAATAAGACTTTACTTGGTCAAAGTTATTTTAACAAATATTTCATGTGAAAGGAGTGCTCAGATTGTTTACAATTTAAGACAACAAGAAAAAATTGTGAAGATTCATTTACTTCTTCAATCTTGTGAAAATATACTCAAGTTACATTTACCAAACTTTTTTTGCTCTTCATATAACATTCGAGAGAAAAGCAATATTTCTGTAAATAGTAAAGAGAAAAAACTATGATGTTAAATGTATGATGTGATTGATTACATATCTGTTGCATATAAAATTGCTTGTTATTATCTCGTTGTGAACGTAATTATTGTGAACTTCAGTTCTTGATGACAATATGTCTGTTTCAGATGTGCGTGTTTATTGCCGAAATAAGAATTGCATGTAAAAATCTGAAGCTATTTTATATACCCCAAATTGTACTACTACTACTGTATTGTAAAATTGTAATTACTGTATTGTTCTTTTCCTAAATACTTTACATCGAACTTCTATTTTTTTTGTAATGTATGTACGTTATCTTTAGATCTTTCTCTTTCTCACTTTTAGTTATATTCTTTCGAAGTTTTTCTAAACGTTACTGTTATTATCGTAAAGCTTTCCGATATTTTTAAGTTTTAATTTGCGCAATAAACGTCTCGTGACAAACACGCACTTGCGAAACATTATAATTTTCACTAACTATGTAAACGTTTGAGTATAGTTTGGCTAGAAATATAAAAGTTGGCTGTTTTAAGTCGTCGGGGTACATCTGTGGGAAACAATTCAAGATCTACAAGAACATTCCACGTGTTGAGATTATTTGAATGTAGTTATTAAAAATCATCTATAAATTAAGATACTAGTCCACTTGAAAGATTTGATCCAAAAGTTTTGTTATTTTCTAATTTTAATTTTGGTATATATCATCGATGGCATTTACCATTTGTCTTGAATTTTTCCCCTCAGCTGTATTTACAAGCTTTAACTTTGATTGTAAAGCAATGAAAACAGCCATATTTTGTTGTTATATTCTGAATTCAAACGTTGGCGTGACAAAAATGTTATTTGAACTAAATTATCAAGTTATATCATGTCTACACACTTGACACTTAAGATTTACTAAATAAAATAATTTATAAATCAGTATATCATAATTTTTACATTTATAATCTGATTATTCCTACGTATGGTGCTTGAATTCATTAGGCCTTTAACTTGGCATGGTATAACTCGATAGAAGAGGTGCATGTTAAATCATTAGTAGTGGCGCATCGTATTTGTATCAGTAAGTTATAATTATACTAATTTGTGGAAGAGATTTAGTGACGCCTCTTTCTGCTTTTGTGTGTAAATGTATTTTGATTACTGCTCACGAATTAGTTCACACGAGCAGTGATGCTAACAAACGAACTGGGCGAGGGCCAAGCCCTCAGCCGCATTATATTACTTTGACTTCTTCATATTTCGCGTTTTACCTCGGAAACTTAGTACTGAACGTTAGGCATTGTGATTTATTAAGGTTAGTAATGCTGTATTATTAGTTGTACGACGTACGTTGTCCGCGGTAGACGCGTTTGTGTTCGACTTTTACGACTGACATGACTCGAGCTGGTGAGATAAATTTCTATACACAGATGTTTATTCCTACCATACCTATATTATTGTAATTTATTTAATAAAAAAAACCATTGTCGTCTATTAAAAATCGTAAAAAACTATTTTCTATTATTAATAAAAATAGTAAAACTACTTAAACGACTATATGTAACTATGTAAGTTTTTCAAGTCAGTACATTATAATACCTTTTTCATTTTTTTTTGTAATGGGACTTATTTATTATGTTGTGATAGTACGTGCATATATATATATTTAGATATATATATACCTGTTGTTTGTGATCCTGTGACGCTGAGCCTGCGCGCGTGAATTCATCTGCTCCGCTACGAGACCTGCGCCTATCTTCCATTCCGGAGTGGACTCTGATGAATGCTCGCTAGTTCATTGTTTGGATGTGCGATGAAATCAAAGAATGGAACATAGAATGCAGTTCGTTACGTAAAATTGCGTAAATCTTTCGTTTGTAACCCGAATTAATCCACAAATTTATAATATCTACAAAATAATAAATAAAAATAACCTGGATGTATCTTGTGGTTTAATATCTGCTCGTCTGGTGCTAGGTTTAGATTTTGCTTTTAACCTTAACCCCTAGGGTCTGAAACATAAGACAGATAGCTTTTATTTCAACAAAAATATATTCTTTTTCGTCTTAAATAATGGGAAACTCAGTGCTACCGAGTCGAATCACTCGGATATTCACACAACGACACGAGTCCACAGTTATGTCGTTAGAAGCTAGTTACACTTACCCTAGGAAATTGTGATATAAGCTCGAAAAAAGTGTTTCAACCCTTGTTAATTAAATTGCTAGTGATGTGGTTTTAGGCTCTGTAGTTGTGAATAGTTGTGAGAGTAGTCGAGTGTGACGTATTCGGTCACGTTTCTTGCCTCAGCTTCATCGACACGTTCCGAAGCAGGTAATGTATACTTTATAGCTTACATAGATAGCGCTTATTAATAAATAAATTAATTAAAAAATGCCCTCTGTATCAGAGTGGCTGTTGCGCCGTTTGATCGTACTGAACAAAATCTCTTACTATAATGATTATACGATTTTTTTTAATAATTGTAATATTGAAGATTGTAACCGCGTTGGAATGAATTAATTTTTGTATAGAAGCGTTTGCGTAAATGAACAAGTGTTGAAAGCTGGTGCGGCGCATTCCCGCTCTAGTTATCTAGTTAAATGCTTTATTATAAACTTTATTTTAACATCGCACATTATAATAAATTAATCAAAATTGATTTGATGTTTTATTGTTTTTCCGACCTCAGATTCCTGATTTTCAAAATTGATTTCAACTAAGATGGGTAGTGAATTTTGCAAAATATTTAAATTTCAAATTATTTAACGTGATGCGATGTATTTTGGCCTTATTTTAACAAAGCTGCACTTAATCGTGAAAATGTTAGAATTAATAAATCAAAAGCTCAAAGTTCTTAGTATTTATATTAGAACAAGTTTGTACTGGTATCATGGATAGTCAAATAAATAGTCACACATAATACTGGAAGACGACACAAACTAGTATAAGTACACAAAATTCTTAAATTATTATGATTAAATTATGTCATTGCACACTATCACTTCGGAATCCAACTTGAAATTAAATAGTTTTAGTTATCCAACCACTGCTGAACTCTTTAGTATTTTACATTACAGGATATTTTATAAACTTTTTAAATAACACACTAACTTCAGTACAAATAACGGGATATATTGATTTTATTGGGTTTGAAATTCGATAATTTAGTCCTGTTACAAGTACCGTGATCACGGATGAACTGACGCTTGTAACAATGCCGAAGTATTTTTATTTGTACTAAAGAATCATTTGAAATTTATCAATAAATAAAATAAAAAATCACAAAAAATTGAATAAAATAAAAAAAGCAATAAGTATCATTTACAAACTCAGAACCTTTAGCATAATTTCAAAGTCTTATTTTTACAATTAATTTAACTTTCTTTTTTTATTAATTTCATGGTAGGTATAAATCATCATAGTCATCTAATACCATGATTGTAGCTTTTCCATTGAAATGGAGAGTGGCAAAAACAACAAGCTGTCAATCAAATTGTTTGGATTGACATCTTGTTTCTGCTCGATATATGATTGGTAAATTTTAACATGTCTTGTAGCGGAGACGTAGTTTGGAAACAACCTAATTATGGAAATATATTCAATAAACAATAATAGTATAAAATAAATAATTTTGCTAGAATTTACAACTATAACTAATTCTACGTCTATACCAACTAACAATCTGTTCTAATTCCACTCGAAAATTTGTGCAATCCTAATTACAAATACTTATAATTTATCAAATATCACAGCTTATTCATAGTGATGTCTCGAGAAGGAAAATAATATAATAAATACAGGGGTGGGTGGTTATTAGACTATATTAATTTACAGTTAAGGCGATATCACTGTCTCTGTCGTCCCTACTATCTTGCGTCTCGCTCTCTTACTGGAAATACTTATACTTCTGTTATGTATATCGCCGCTACAGTAACTATTGACTTTGAACACAATTTTGTTAAAATAATTATAAATAGTCGAAAAGGTACAATTGAATCAATTATGTATTTACAAACAATGATTTTTTTCTCATCTCAATGAGTACAATACTCGATTCGGATCTCTGCGTCTGTGAAGTTAGCTGCGGGTAGCAATACTGTGATGTGATACTCGCTACCTTGCTCGCACATTGAAGATAAAAAATCAATGAATAATACATATAGTTATGAAAAATTGCAACAAACCAAGTTAAGTACAACAACATCACCATGTTTCAGCAAAAATTTCAGCTTGATCGGAATAAGTATTTATAAATAAATAATATTCCGATCAAACTGATATTTTTGTTGAACCTTTGTAATGTCATTCTCCATAACTTGTTTTGTTGCGATTTTTTGAACCTATATTAATTGATTTTATATTTTCAATGTGCGAGCGAGATAGCAGATTAGCGAGTGTCCGCAACTTAAATTAAATGTCTTCATGCATAAAAAACGTGGGATGCTTATCGGCCTCTATTTGGTCTTGATTAAAACGAGTTTTAAACGAGAATATTATATGAGAAAAACTAGACCGCTAGCTTCACAAATACTGAAGATATAAAATAGACGTTACATAACACGTGCTTAGGATTAGCGGTATCCCTCTCACTGTCTCGCTACTGATAAGGTTAAACGGCAAGACAGAGAAGGGAACAGGTCTTAGAGTAAGCTCGAGCTTGGTATTGTTTATTTATATTGTAGGAGTATAGGCTGATTTATTTAATTTATTGCACAAATGTGAATTTAGTATAAAACAAAATATAATTTGTAACCAAAGAAAATTTTACGAAATCATTACATAAACGTATAATTGATATTAGTTAAGCCAGTTAATTGATGAGTTAGGTAACTGTGTAGTAGATAAACTTGACTATTTCAGTATATCTTATGGAGTTATACTAATAATATATTATAAGAACACATTTAAAACCATTGTTATCTGATACTAGACACCAAACAAGCTCTAAAAGTATTATGTAAAATAAATATGAACAAATGAAAATCAACTCAAAATGAGTTGGGAAAAAACCTGTCGATATAAATTTATAAAGTATCTATCTATCGACATCAAAATGCTGCACTAAGGGGCCGTCTCCACGAGCGAGAGAATCGCGGCGTTTTCATATAAAATCACTTGACGACTGTATCGCTGTGTGGAGACGGTTTCATAGAGAGTGTATAGAAATACGTGGCACGACGATAATATCGCCGCGATTCTCTCGTTCGTGGAGACAGCGCCTAAGTAATAACTTACTGCAATAAAGCATAAATCAACTTCTTTGGTTTTGGACATTAAAATAACGTCATGGCCCTCGTGTTATTGAGCATACATAAATACTATGTTGCTATTTAAATAAATGCTCGCTCTATCTTGAAGCTCCTATAAAAATATTGAATTTGAATGCGACGACGATGTTTTATTTAAACTATTAGAGTAAGGAGAGTATCTAAATAAACAAAAAAAAAAATGAGGAGGGTATTGCAAGAATGTTTAGGCAAATGACAATGTAGACCTCGATATTTGGCCAAACTTTTTTCACCGCCCGGAGTTTATTAAGTCCAAAATTAAGAGAAATTTTAGCTAATTTGTATTTAAAAAGTAGTTATCTATTAACAGGAGCCTTTACAAATCGTATCCCAAAAGTTAATACAATATGTAGGAACTTCATTCACATTTAATTTTTCCGCGAGCATAGAGCTACCTGCCAGCAGGCACTAAGTGGAAGAAACATTAAGATTAAAAAAAAGATTAAAAATATTTACTTACAATATAAAACGCACCACAAGGTAATGTACAAGTATTGAATACATAATGGAAAATTGGAAATTAGATTTTCAATTTCATTTAACATAATTTGATTAAAGTAGCATTTTGACGTGTAAAAAAAAAGATCAATTTAGTTTTACAACAATTGAAAAATGTTATGTTTTGGTTGCCCTCATGAATGTTAGGTTTTTTGCAGGCAAGATTTAATTATATTTTTTTAAGAATTTGTCCGTCTACCAGCAATAATGCGGTATATTTTATTATATATTGTTTCTACATAACGTCTACAACATAAATAGATATAATTCAGTCGCAGACCAGACATCGCGGACACTCCATAATTAGTAGATAAGAAATATAAACGTCCAGGTCGCTTGTGCTTTATTACGACGTAGTAGAGGCTAAAATTTAACAGTACATTTTACCACTGATGTGTGGCCGACCAGCGCCACCATACAAGTAGGAGTTGAGGATTAACAAACGCAATTATTGAACGGCTAATAAAATAATGTTCTCTAGATGAAAACTAAACTGACCAGACTCCAAAAGTAAATAAATCATTAATACTTGGTTCAAAATTGAACTCGGCCAGTCGAAATCTTTCTAAGCATTCTTGCTCATTAAGTCATTACTAGAAACTGAACATTTCTGGATATCAAAAAGTTACCATCAAAAATTAGAACATATCTTCTTCGAATCCATCGCCGGTGAGTATATGCGGTTCGCCGATGGCTGGAACCATGTGGGAATACTCGCTTGTAGCCCATAAGTAGAGGTTCAGAGTTCGCTCCGTGCATTGTGCTATGAATCTGCAAGGATTAAGAACAAAATGGTTAACTATTTAGTAATCTGTGGTATAACTGAGTATTACTCGAGTGAGGCGCTCGCAGATGACGCTGTGTACGTGGTAATGTTGGCAGCGCTAATGGGTGTAATGGATGGGCGCTAAATAGATAGATATAAGTATAACCTTAATTTAGCTAACAGCAGCACATCTGAACGTATACCAGTCAAATACGCAGTGTGCGCGTACACAGATGCACTACTGCAGTGCTTCACTCTCTATTTCCGCACTCCCTAAGCCTGATAGGACGGTTGGACACAACTACCAGTAAGATTTGACGCCAGAATCGAAGGCTTTACTTGCTCCCCGAGCCACCGAGCCAATGATGATACTTACCTACATAATTTACGAAAAATCAGGGGTTCCTTGGGTTCGAACCTGAGACCTCCGATTTGCTAATCAACACTCGTATCAATACAGTTGATAGTAAGTCGTTTTATTTACATTATTTAAGGTCTAATCGCAAGCAGAAAACTTGAAAATATCATTCTCTCTTCAACTTGATGTTTTAGCCAATTTATATTGACTGTGGCCACAAGAAAAGTAAGTAAGAATTATATTTTCAATTATCTGTGCCACCTGAAATAATATAAACATCTCAACTTCTCAATGACATAGACCAATGAACTATATATCTATTGTTTAATTAATTCTACATCATTGATCGACGTTGAATCACATATTAATAAATAGTTACTATGTAAGTTGAATATAGTATCGTATTAGGTAGGCAATAGCAGATGTTGATTGTTCTGGTCTGGAGTTAGTCACCGTGTTCCACACTATATTGGTTTAAATAGTTAATCAACATAGTTGTATGTTTACAACCACTATGTTGATTTTACCCCAGTATTAAATCTTCGCTTGTTTAGTATATGATTTCGGATCTATTTGTGCACAATAATTTTAAATATACTTCTGGGCTTCCGGTTCCAGTTCTTTTTGTGGAATTTGCAGTCCTGAGCTTAAATTTTTTGGAGGTGCGGCAAAATGGTGCAGTTACTATATAAAATACTACCTATCTATTGCCAAAAGTCAAAGATAAAATCAAACCTCACCTAACAAAAGGTCTGACATCTCCCTCATTAGCTGTCTGTAGATGTTGGTAATACAGATGGCGATGTTGCTTAGCAATGATAACAGGAGGGTAGCCAGCCTGCATCAGTAGCAAGTTCATGAGAAGTCTGGAAGTGCGGCCATTGCCGTCTATGAAGGGATGGATGTGAACTAATTTGTAGTGGGCTAAAGCTGCATATCTGAAATTTTAAAATTACTTTTTATTATTTCGTTACATTATTTCTGTGATGTTGGGGAGACAACTCCAAACAGGTCATTTTACAGTATGCAACTTGTAACATTAACCTAATAAATACAAGATACGTAGAAAAGCAAATCTATTGTATTAATTATTATTTAATAATACAATAAATTTATCAGATGTCATCTGAGTTATCAGACGTCTTCCCGACACCACAGATTTGTAATAAACACTACACTACGTTCCAAAACACTAATCACTTATGTAGCACACAGACTGACGTGGTGGGATTGAGTTGGCCACATCTGTCACGTGCCTAAGGCTATAAAGTGTACAGGACTGCTCCAATACCGGCATGGCAACAGGGGAGTGCAGTTCATATAGGCAAAAAGGCATAATAAATTCTTTATTGAATTTACTGAACTTATTATGCATAAATAAAAAACAGAAAAACAAATCTAATTAACATATCAGTACCTTGAAATATTTAGCATAACTTAACATGTTAACATAACATACAATGTTTAACATAAATATTATGAAGTTTTTATTACACTAGTCACAATCACAATAGTCTATGATTCACAACTTTTACTTTCAACAAGTTAATTCATAACTGTTAACAAAACAAAAACCTTACCTGACAGGGTGCAGGTCCAAAGCATCTTCTGAATTCAACCATTCCAAGAACTGTGTCATTAGCCTCTGTATCTCTGAAGGACCCGGTGGAATGTGACCACCAACATAAACTTGCGTTCTACGGAACTGACCTCCCTCAATAGGATCTACATGGCCCAACACTCTTTTATGAATCTCTAATATATCACCCACAGTAATGTCTCTTAAACGGTACAGTAAAGTTGAGTTGATATATTTCATAGCTGCATCTAAACCTAAGATTTCATTATGCTCGTCTATACTCTTCCCAGACACTGCTATCCTGGTTTCTAAAACACTTCTAGTCTGTTGTAAAGTCATGGTGTTCCCTTCTATTGCTACAGTATGGTAGATATGTTGGAAGTATGCTTCTTTCTTGGCTCTGCGGAGTGCAGAGTTACTCTCAGGTATAGTAGACAGAGCATCTCGCTTCTCATCAATTTTTCTTAACATTTCTCTGTCTAAGTTCTCCACTATGCTGGCTGTGCGTTGT
Organism: Protodeltote pygarga; assembly: GCA_936450705.2. NCBI lineage: Eukaryota > Metazoa > Arthropoda > Insecta > Lepidoptera > Noctuidae > Protodeltote > Protodeltote pygarga. The sequence continues at coordinate 1,601,507 of OW388249.2, read as the reverse complement.
CTGTTCATAAGTGCCCCAGTATGTTCTGGATAATTTGTTAAAGCTAAGGTATACAGCTGATCAGCTCTTACTACATCCTTTTTAGTATCTTCCAAAAATTCTCCATAGTGGTTCAATATGTCAGCATGTTTTGGAGACAAGGCAAATGCGTGTTGAAACAATTTTAATGCCTTATCATCTTTGCCTACTTTCTTCATTTCCAATGCAGCGTTTAAGGAAACTACAGCTTCGGCATCTCGAGTTTTATCTAGCGATCTCAGCGGGGACGGATCCGCATTTTGTTCAGAAATAGGCTCCAAATAATTACCGTACAATCCATCTGGTATAGGTGCAAACGGCTTCAAAAATTTAACTTCGTAATTCAACAATTTGTGCAGGGATATCACAATAGCGAGCGTACACACAACACTTGATAATATCACCACAGTTTTACATCTATCTACGATCATTTTTGTGTTAATTTTCCATCTAATACCGCACTTCATGTTTTCAGTTTCTTTTGGCCTACCTATAAACAACATACTTGCATAGTTCACTGGAGCATATGTCTGCTGATAAAATCTCTCCTACGACTGTAATTTTTTCAGATTTCATCGTGTATTGCAATAATATTTCTAAACTCTAATTACAAATAACCACGTAAGGTCATAATTGACATTTCGCAGAATTTCGCTGGGCACAGACAATTCGCGTCAAACTGTCAAAAGTCATCACATTGACATTTGACAGTTTTGACGATTGCGTTTTGTTTTGTTGTTTTGTTTTAAAATCTTAAAAATTAATTTTATGCGTACCTACTACAATAACTTTAAAAGTGTTTCATTTGATTATATTATTTTGATGACAAAACATTCGTCATAGAAATATGTAAGTACCAAATAATTTGTTATGAAAAGTGCGGCAGTGGCGCCCCCAATTTTTCCAGACTCTTTTTTGCCAAACTGTATATTCATAAACTTAAAGATCCGTAGCGCACCTATAACTGAACATACTGCTACAAAATACGTTGCTTGTCACTCCGGCACTAAGTCTTAAGACGTCTGTAGGCCAATAGTGCACATATAGGTAGTACATACTTTAAAGCCCAAATGATGCGGTTTCAGTGCAATTTCCTCCAGCCCACACTTATTAAGATTGCACACTACTTTGTCATAGTAGAATGTAACCTCAATTCAATTGTTACCACTTTTATCTTATCTTATTACATTCAGATTGAGGAATCAATACCTATACAAAGTTTTTTCAAAGAAGCTTAAGCACGAAGTTAAGCATAAGTGCCCATTCAATCTGACACATCAATTTGTTAAATAGGTATTTATTATATTATTTTCATGTTTGATGAAAAAGCCCATGGAGCAGATAGTACAAAACAGGCAACAACCTCCGACTTATTGCAAGGTTTTGCGACTGTCAAAATGAAGGGACTAAGTCTTGTATTCGATTCCAATATTAAAACGATAGGTACGAGCTCAGGTTACGAGCTGGAGTTGAACCTAGGCTGCGACCTACCAGTTAAAGCTAAATCACAGTAGGTATAATAAGGGTAGCTACTTACATAGTCGATTCGGCACATTCGGTTCGGTATTTTAGAAGAAATTTCATCGGGACTTCTTCGAAAATATCGAACCGAATGAGCTGAATCGACTATGTGTGTAGCTACCCTAATATTTTTTATACTGTGGCTAAACCCACCAGCCGTAGAGCGCGCTCTGCTAACTGAGCTGTTTATAATGCTGCTCATGCTCTTTGAATAGCTTAGTTGACCAATTGGCTAGTGGCTTTTACCAGTGGGTCGTAGGTTCAATTCCTGCTCCATATCAAAATTTTCTTTACTTCGCTAGATGAGAAGAAAAGCTTGATTGCATATCTATCTATTGTTTTTAAAAATGTTGTAAGACATAAAGAGCATTTCAGTAGCACAAACAGAATAATTATGAATTTATGAGGATTATGAACAGCTTAAGTGGCTGAGGTCAGCAATTCCACATTACCTGGGGGACATCCACGAGGAATTACATTCGAAATAAATAACACGGTAATAATCATAATAATAATCATTTATTTCATTAATTTTAATACTTTTTTCGTTCTTTCATCGTTTCTCAAATAAATAATAACCCCATCTAAACACTCAGATCATTTATAATAAGTAAACAGTAATCACTAACATGTAGGTATTCACATTAATTGATTAAATAAATTTATTAACTAACTAAACTTAGTAAATTATAATATTATATTACTTAAAATTAGCTAAACAAACCCTCTGCCAATAAGGCATAAGCTGCTTGACAGTTAAAAGCAATCATTTAAACATATGAAACAGACGATTCATTTGTTTAAATGCAATACTTTTAAGCTCAGGTTTCATTAATGCGATCTAGTAAAATTGCGATTTTACGACCGCGTCCTTGTTGCTGACTAGACAAAAAAGTCGTCACAACTATAAAACTTTAGCGAGCATCAATTCGCTAATGGCAAGTTCTAAAGACACATTTAACATTCTTCGAGCGTAACGCTCTGCCACAATCGAATTTGGTTCAACGCCAACAACGTAAAAGTTGCGCGCTCGTCGTAACTTCCTGCGTTCAAGGAGCATTTTTTACGATTATTGTGCGTCAAAATGCGTTGGCGAGAGTCTATACTACTTATTTCTACACTTAGCGCTATACTATGGCAGTATTGCAGGAAATTAGAGAGCATACAACATGAGTTTCATAAAATCAAGCAGCTTAATGATGGGCTCGCTGCCTCTGACGGCTAACTATCACGCGACATTCACTGCTACAATTGGCAAGATTAATATTTTATTAATGCGATCTATACTGTTAGTTGCTGGCAAAGTGTTAAATTTTCTAGAAAATCGATATTACACTTTCAACTAATTAATTACCTTGAAAAAGGTTGTGTTAGTCATTATTAAAATTAAAATCGCTGCGTGTGTAGTCGCCTTGCGTCTGCTTCCGTCACTTAAAACTAATATACAATTTGGAACGATTCTCTCACAATGTTTCTCTAGGAAACAATTCATGCGACCAGCGCCGGACACACCTCAATCCCTGTCGAGTCATTCTTTGCGAATTAATACTTTATCTTTTTTTTTATTAAAAAGCGTACATTATGAAAAACAGACTTCACAGCCTGAATTGGAACTAGGAAAGTAATGCATTCATGAAATCGACCCTTAAAATTTATCGGTGGTACCATGCTATGTAAACTGTTATGATGATGAATAAACTGTATATTATACTAAAATTCAATTATGTCTGCCATTGTTCTTGTCATTTAATAAAGAAAGTAATTAGTATTTTATTTATTTTTCAATTTGTTACGTGGCAGACAACAATAGAATTGTAATATTGATTAGTACTACCTACCATTAAATTACTTCGATACAATTCTCAGATTCAATTTTATTATTATTACAAAAAGAAACTAAAAATTAAAAATCCATTCTTTAAACATTCGTATTTCAAATTCAACGGTTTTACACAGCATGCCAACGGAAAATTAAATTTCGAAATTTCCAATAGTTCCGTGATTGATCGATTAACGGCACATAGAATCGACTATGATCATAGTTGAGTATACTGAACAGCCGAGGGCTATCATGGTTCCCATTGCTATACTGGAGTGGTAAGCTCTGAAGGTCCTCAAGACGCGAATGTAGCGGGGACAGTGTGCGAGCTCGCCTAGAATTAGGCGACCGACCTGAAACAAGAGAGAATACTATTAGAACAAATCAAATCAAATGCGTTTATTGTGGGCATAGGTATAGTTTAAGTTAAACAATTTATAATATTAGTACCACTATGTCCTGACTAACAAATAATAAACGTAGAGCGTTCATATTCGTACGCGTATTATTCTTATTAACATTTAAAGAAAGATCATCTTTTCGCTATCATATTGCCGCGGAACGGTATAGCTCTGCCCCCGATAGTTGAATAGACGCATCTAACAAAAAGGTAAAATGGAGAAAAAAATGTTTGAATGTCAAATCGGGAAATTCTTCGCTGTCTCTAAAAAAAGCCTTAAAATTTTTAAAAATGAATGCTGAATGATGGCCGAAGTATCCATCTTTGATTCCCATTAGTTTAAAACAACATTGCACCTTTCATTTAGTTACTATTATTAAAAAACCTTTTCATCTTAGCAAAAAAAATAGATTAAAATGTCTTATGCTTAATTAAAAGGACGCAAATAACCATTAACGCCCTTCAAATTTCAACAACGTGTGATTATTTATGTACTTTTAGACTTATTCTCAAATTTATTTGCTACCTTCCACTTTTAAGAAAAAAAGGCGCATATGGCTATATACGTCTTTTCATTTAAGCATTTATAACACTAATAGATTATCAATATTATAACACTAAATGGCATTTCTAAGTAAATGTGCCTTTTCAATTAATATAAATGAAATCCGTCTTTTCTTCTTCTAACTAGTAGAAAAAAATTGCAGTTGCGCCAATTTTCGTTATGCTAAATCATTAACGGAACGAGATATCGAAATATTAAAAATACCAGCAGATGCGCCTTTTTTTCCTGATTCTGGCAGTATATATAACTCAATTTTGGAAAAACTGTCAGATACGTCTTTTCAACTATCGGGGGCAGAGCTATAGAAGCGAACGGAATCGTAGATACCCTAATACTTTTAACAAAAGACCTATGTTGACCAAGTAAGTAATTATTACGTAAATCTTCTTAAAAAGAAAATCTACTAAGTAGTGCTACCACAGAATAACCGAAAACTTAGTTCACGACCGTAGTTGGGGGAATTCCTGAAAATGCGCGAGAATTTACTGGAAGAGCAAGAGCACAGAATAACCGAATTCGGTTATTCTGCGGCAAGAGCGCGACCTATTTAACTAGTTTGTTCGTTATATAATTGATATAAAGTTTTCTAAGCTCCGACTGTGCTCCGCGGCAATATAAATTGAGCTTTACGGATAGGAGAAATAAGTTGATTTTAGCAACATATCAATACCTACATCTACTAATCAGTTTTTACGTCATGTAGCAATAACTAATTAAAACATAATTTGTGCTGCATTGCAATTCGCACGTGCATGTGAGTCACAGCTAGAAGGTGATGCCACCTGTTGCCAAGGGAATTATGTTTTAAAACTGATTTCTTACTTCTTCTGAGTACTCGTATCTTTCAGATATCTAATTGTTAGGGGCAGTCCACATAATATGTCAGTTTTAATCTTGCTATTTAATCAACGGACTTTAAGTTGGTTAATTCCGATTATTTTTGGATGACAATCACCCTGATTTAGGTAGATACGTAACAATCGAATAGTGTCGTATAGACCACGGTTATTGTACTTACTTCTTGTCCACCGCCAGCAGCCTCTTCCATCTGAGTCTTGACATGTTTGGCACGCAGCATCGGCTTCACAAGGCGCAGGCGCACATACGCTTCTATACTGAATACTGCTAGCAGCAGGGCTAGCTGCAACAATGTAGAAAGATTACATTAATACAATGGAAAAAAGGGTAAAAAGGAGATAAGGCTAGATTTATGTTCATGGAGCGCAAAAGCATGTCTAGTAGATTAATAGTTTTCTTTACTAAGTACTATTTTATAGGTGCGCGTCATCTGCACGCGCACCATTTGATGCGAACCTAATCAAATAATTAATAATGAAATGGTGAAGAAATTAGTTACGTAAATTGTATGTTTAGGTAGTTACGTGCTAAGGGAAAGCCCACGAATGCTTAAAAAATCTCTACCTAGTCAAGGAGAAAGTTATAAGATACAAAATCTATGGAAATCTAGCAAAGAAATTGTCTTTTAGTTCGTTATTAGACAAGGTCTGCGTAGCAGTAGGCTGATTTTTGTTTTATAATAGAATTATCTATTGCGTCTTAAGTATGGTACAGGAATGGTTTAATTTGTAATTTTCATGCAAATTATTAATAACATCAGCATAAAACGCTTAAAGTGTGATATAATAATTGAAAGCTGGACTTTCGTTCGAAGTAAAGTATGAGTGTGGTTTATAAACAAATATTTTATTTATATTAAGTATTAAACATAGTACATATTACATAGTTATGGCATTGCCATAACTAGCAATAACAAATTACTAAATTGAATCGTTGTCACTTTTAATTGCTGTATTTATTTCCTTACATCCGGATCCGGTTCCTACATAACAAAAAATAATACTTTATTTTTTTATCTGCTGGTTAGCAACTTAATCCGACCTTTTAATAGCCTTGCGTTTACTTAAGATTACTTAATGCAATTTATAATCTGTATTCTTAGCACAGAAAAGTATTAATTTTTTTGTAAAGAACCAACCGATCAAGGTCTTGCATCTCTATAATATTGGCATTCTGGCAACTAAAATTATAATAATTTATATTATTACAATAATACTGTTCTATCATTTTGAAAAGGTTACAATTACAAATGATGTCTAAATTTCTGATTGATGAAAAATATTGATTAAGTATATCTACATTCTATTAGATTATAATAAGAGCCTTCGATCATGATCATTAGTGTGGCAATGATATTTTGTATCAAACAGTCTAACTGCTAATCGTTAGACTCTAACTGCTAATACAACATAGGTAATAAGTAATTACGTAATTATAATTGCCAACACGCAAAATAATCTTGTGTAACAAGCTAACCACATTAATTTACTTTTATTTATTTGTATGCAGAAATGACGAAAGGGGACAGACGTGACACATGGACATAATAATGATTAAATCTTTTTACCTAGGTGCCAGATGTACTTTATTATAACTATAAAAAAAATTGACAGATCTGACTGATAATACTACGGGCCACAAAAAAAAGTTGAATAACTTAGAGACTCAATTATTTGTAAAAAGAAAATAGTAAACAAAATTTGAATCTGCAATCTTCTAGTTAAATACAATGCTGCTCTGCTAGAACTATCCGAAATATTCATGATATCGAAGTTTTCTTCTTAATTAAAATGAAAGCAATGTTGTTTAATTAACCTTTTATTTTCAAGAGCGAGTGTAGTCATGGCGGCGCGCGGCGTCTCGGACCTCCGTTTGGGTCCGGAACTAGTCGGGCATTCCCGAAATCAATCCGTGAGTAAAGCCGTTAGTATTTTACAAAATATTAGTACAACTCACGAAAGTTATTATTCCAATAAATATTTTATACAACAAATAAGCTTATCTGCAATCAATTTGTTACTTTATTATGCTCAATTAACACATCTCTCGAACATTTCCATCTGCTTTGTAGATAAAACTTGCAATTTATTACTTACAATCTGCCTAGGACACGTTATCTGAAGTGGGAATAGTGGAATATTCGCACACTTTAAATCAATGAGAGCAATTTATCATCATAATTATGAAATTATATTTGAACGATTTTAATTATCTAAGAACTGACTCTATACTCTGCCTATATATATAACATTGCATTAAAATAATTATGTTCCTTTCTTCTAAATTTAAACATCATAAAAAAGGTAGAAAATAAACTGTCAAATTAGTCTATGCTTTTGTAGCTAACGTTGTTCTTTATGCAAATCTTTGTTTGATTTTATAGGATTTCATCTAATTTAATGAATAAAGATAGGTACTTAATCTCATTCGATAAATTTTAATTTAAAAAAAAATACCGTCTCTTTTGAGCTTTTACTTCTTACCACGTAAATATCAAATAAATGAATCGTTTCAATTAGTGTCAATGACATTTATTGAAGCGCGAAAAGCACTTACGTTGTCGATTGGCGCCATTTAATATTGTCTGGTTGCATTTACCTACTTATATTGTAAGTTTATAGCGGACCTGTGACCTTTACGTATGTTAAGTGTTACTTGTCATATTGTACTCTGTTTTTTAGTATGTTTTAGATAATGATTCAGTATGGTTAGCGCATGCGCGACGCATGCTCCGTATCTACAGGCTATAGTTTGAACTAAAGTGATTAAAGAGAAGCAGCACGTTTCCGATTCTCGTTATGAGTAAATATTTTAGTACCTAATAGCATAGTCTAAACATCATATAGTCAGTCGACGCGTTTGATGTTTTCGGAAATGCCGACAACGTCTAGACATTCGTCGCGACGTAAAAAGTGTTAGGGTTGACACAGGACTAAAAACAAAAATATGTTTTTATAGTGTTTTTTTTTTGTAAGTATGTATAACACGTTATCAAAATTGGAAAACGTGGCCGCCATTTTGAAATTTTTATTTACTGGGCCGATTGCTTTCAAAATCGATATCTGAGAGTCCGCATGGTCTCCGAGTACATAACCGTTGTCAGAATTGGAAAAGGTGGCCGCCATTTTGAAATTTTTATTTACTGGGCCGATTGCTTTCAAAATCGATATCTGAGAGTCCGCATGGTCTCCGAGTACATAACCGTTGTCAGAATTGGAAAAGGTGGCCGCCATTTTGAAATTTTTATTTACTGGACCGATTGCTTTCAAAATCGATATCTGAGAGTCCGCATGGTCTCCAAGTACAAAGCCGTTGTCAGAATTGAAAAAGGTGGCCGCCATTTTGAAATTTTTATTTACTGGACCGATTGCTTTCAAAATCGATATCTGAGAGTCCGCATGGTCTCCGAGTATATAACCGTTGTCAGAATTGGAAAAGGTGGCCGCCATTTTGAAATTTTTATTTACTGGGCCGATTGCTTTCAAAATCGATATCTGAGAGTCCGCATGGTCTCCGAGTACATAACCGTAGTCAGAATTGGAAAAGGTGGCCGCCTTTTTGAAATTTTTATTTACTGGACCGATTGCTTTCAAAATCGATATCTGAGAGTCCGCATGGTCTCCAAGTACAAAGCCGTTGTCAGAATTGAAAAAGGTGGCCGCCATTTTGAAATTTTTATTTACTGGACCGATTGTTTTCAAAATCGATATCTGAGAGTCCGCATGGTCTCCGAGTACATAACCGTTGTCAGAATTGGAAAAGGTGGCCGCCATTTTGAAATTTTTATTTACTGGACCGATTGCTTTCAAAATCGATATCTGAGAGTCCGCATGGTCTCCAAGTACAAAGCCGTTGTCAGAATTGAAAAAGGTGGCCGCCATTTTGAAATTTTTATTTACTGGACCGATTGCTTTCAAAATCGATATCTGAGAGTCCGCATGGTCTCCAAGTACAAAGCCACCCCTGAAAACCTAGAACACAATACCCATATTGATTTTTACTAAAAACTCGCGTCCGCCATCTTGGATCTCTAAATTAATGTCATATTCGTTATCACCGCCCCCGAAAACCTAGAAAACGATACCCATATTGATTTTTACTAAAAACTCGCGTCCGCCATCTTGGATCTCTAAATTAATGTCATATTCGTTATCACCGCCCCCGAAAACCTAGAAAACGATACCCATATTGATTTTTACTAAAAACTTGCGTCCGCCATCTTGGATCTCAAAATTAATGTCATATTCGTTATCACTGCCCCCGAAAACCTAGAAAACGATACCCATATTGATTTTTACTAAAAACTCGCGTCCGCCATCTTGGATCTCTAAATTAATGTCATATTCGTTATCACCGCCCCCGAAAACCTAGAAAACGATACCCATATTGATTTTTACCAAAAACTCGCGTCCGCCATCTTGGATCTCAAAATAAAGGTTATAATCGTAACCACCTCCCCTGAAAACCTCAAAACAATACCCATATTGATGTTTTTCAAAAACTCGCGTCCGCCATGTTGGATCTCTAAATTAATGTCATAAGTATTCATAATCAACACACCCGTTGAAAAATTGAATCAACATTTAAAATTCAAATAAATAAAATGCGACACCCGCTAATTCCTAGGACCCAACAATTCTATACAACCTACGGTGCGCCCCCCCCTCCGTCCCCCGCTCCACACACCCCGCACGATTGCTCTGTCTAGACGTGTTCGTTGGACTACTGTAGGGAAAGAGAAGACCTCTTTATACTGTGCTAATAGTAACTATCAAGCATGAGTTTGTTTAGAGAGACGTTATAATATAGCTGTAGTGTTTAAAATCTCATACAAATGATAGACGTAACAAATATCTGGCTATACAACTTTTTTTTTGTCCCACGTATGACAATCTCTTCATTGTACATTGTCTACAAGATTTTGAAGTAGCACTTTATTGGTCTTTTGGTTTAAAATCAGCTATATTATGGAGCTCAAGGCTTGAGTTAATTCCTGGCACCGTTATCGGGATTTCTGGCCTTAATGTATCGACTACTGCTAGTAGGCTTGCATATTCTAAATGCTACGATAGATTAGAATTAAGTGATTCGCAGCTTACCTGTATCCAGGATGTATGCTCGAAGTGTGTGAGGCACTGCGTCCTGTAGTAAGCTAACAACGCCAGCAAGCTGATGACAGCGTTGAACGCGTAGTACACCGGGAACAAGACAGTCTGCACTCGGCCGAACTCGTGGCGCGGGAGATTGAAGTACAGCACTATACCTGGAAAGATAAAATGTAAGATGGTTAAAAATATGACTAGAGCACACTACTCTAAATTTTATGCTTACATATAGAATCAAGTTTCATCTGATCTAATGGTATTTCTAGATCGATATATACTATATGAGGATCTTCAATTAAAACTGTCTGTTTCAAATTAATTTAATAATTATTGCAATTAGTACCTACAGGATCGAAAAAAGTTTTAACTTCAGGAAAATGGCAAAAGCAAAGAAAGGTCTATACTCAACAGTGCCCATAAAAATATGAAACACTATCCTCCCTTTCAATATCTTTGTATAATTATGTGGACGCTGATGATGAGACTGTATACAAAAGGTCTATTTTATTCTTTTTTTTCTTTATCTATTTTTAAGGATCCTATATCTATGTGCCCAATTGAAATCCTATTTTAACTATGTAGTAAAAAAAAAATTGCACGAACGTTGCAAAGAGGTCGTACTTAAATTGCAATTGAGTTCGTAATTTAAATGTAGACCAGACCCATAGATGATTTTATGGAAGACATTCAACGACATTCTTCGTCTCTACTTCCGTAGTTACTATTATTGAATCTATGATGATAACATAAATATAACACTGAAACAAAGGGCTTTCAGCTCGTGTGGTTCATATAAATATTTTTGTTTCTATATGTGGGTATACCCATACTTTAATATGTATAGTGTTAGTCGGACTCGTGTGTGACCCTGAGCGAGGTTGATGCTCCGTCATCCCATGGGAACATCTTACCTTTATTATTAGCAGGTATAGGTACAGATAGTTGCAAAAGTACATGAACAAGAGGTAAGAATTATTTGGTCTTAAGACGAGACAAGACTGAATACATTTTTTAGTTTTTTCATGCATTTTGAAGCATAGAGCACATATTTTTAAACAATCCCTATAATAAAGTTCTATTTATATAGTCTATGGTCCCCTGTTTTGATCGTTAATCATTAATATGAATCGTGAACCAGAAATAGTTTACCGGTGTCATGTTTAAGGTCATATCAATGTAAGCTGGAATTCGTAACAGCAATCAGTTACTAATATATCCTGCGAAACCTGATTGTTGATGTCCTATTGACCATAGACTATGTATATACTTAATTATAAGTTAAGTAAATTGACCATAGATTATGTATTTAAGAATTATTAAACCATAATTAATGAAACCACGTACCTACTTAAGTATTAATATTAAAATACGTCAGAATATTAAACGGAGGTTAAATAAACTAATAAATACTAATTTTTATTCGACGATTTAAGCTTGTATATATGACTAGCGACCCGCTCCGACTTCGCACGGGTGCAACATACATAATATAAACCTTCCTCTTCAAATATTCCATCTATTAAAAAAACCGCATCAAAATCATTATTTTTTTACTCTGAAAAGGCTTACTTTTAGTGAGTAATTGTTAAGAACATTATTTGTAGAGATTTTGTTAAGTCAAGACCAGTTTTTTTTTCAAAGTATCTTACTTATATAACAGTTTGGAAATGTTAGATTCCACTTACTCTTTACTAACATAATTATGTAACACAGTATGGAATCCTTTGAGCCATAACCTAACCATAACAATAATACTGCAACATATGAAATTCTGCAAAACGCTCCCATATACATAGGTAATTTACAAACTACCTTATTATAAGATGATAAATAAAAAAAAATCTGGAATATTGGATGTTATAAACGCGGTTCTCTAAGAAATTTAAAAAAGGCATTTTAAAGATAACGGCCTTCGGAAATTCGACTCATGCGACGATACCCAAATAAGTATCATTGCGCCAATTACGTTTTATTTAATGTAATGATCAGAGATTTTTTAAACTTTAAACAAAGTATAAAAGCTTTTAAGGATTTTGCCAAATGTTTTTGTATATTTAAGAATTCTGTTGATAGTAAATATGCTAAGGAAGGAAAGGTAACTTCTCGATTTTCATACAAAACTAAAGAACGATAGTCTGGTTGACAGTTCTGGGGGTTTACTCTGGAACTAAGAAGTCAATCTCGATCCTATTGTTTACAATGCAAACGTTTCAAATTCCTTTATCACCCAGAAAACAATGGGACCTAAGGTTATAATGAGTTTTATATTAATTAAAATTCGTATTGTATTCGTAGTTCAAGAGTAACTCATTGAATAAATCTAAAGACAGTTATGGGGACTATTACGTGTCACTTTGTGTAGGAGCTAACAGTATCCCCCCTTTGTCACTTATGATTGGTTATGATTATGATATTGAATAACGACCGGTTTCGGGTCCATTAAAACTATTTTGTTACACTAGGTAGGTGTAGGTATCCGACACGCAAAATACGTGCTACGACGTAGACCTGCGGAAAACAGCACGTCATACCAACTGGTACTTAAATATTTCAGAAATATTCTGAATTATCTAGAAAAAAAGTGTGGCTAGGACTGTGTGTTATTAAGTTTTAGCTGCAATCATTATGCTCATTAGTCATTAGTTGTCTGTCTTGCAGTAGCGAAGGCTCCATACAATTTGATTTCTGCTAATTTTCCATAAAAAAATGGCATGTCAGTAGAACCTATGCTACCTATATGTATACTATCCCATTGTTTTTCTTCGGTTTCCCTCTTACAAAAATGTACCCTTCGCCTATTATATCAGCTAAAACGCTAGTTCCGCAAGCCGATTATACATTTATTTTTTATTCTCAAACGGATCTTGTTGAAATTACAAGAAGAATCACACGTATCCTGCAATTATTATGATCCAACGATTATCATGCCTTTGCTAAAACCAGACTTACTAATTATGATCGACTTTGTCGTCACCTTCAAATTCAAAAGATCAAAAACCAATCATCATTAAGTATATTTTTTAGGCCTTAAATCAGAAAAAACAAAAACATACTTAATTACGAAATTATTCAAATTTTCGAATAAATAAAACTGGCCACGGACAAATTGGGCTCGCATTAGGTACTTATTGTTTTTTTTATTGTTTTAGGTACTTACCTAAGTTTGAGTTCATCAAAACCATAAAAAATTAATACATGTTATTTTTTTTTAACTTGACGAACTTGTTTTAAATTACATAAAAAACATTTAATTTTTTAATTAAGCATTTTGGAATGTACCGAATAATTGGTTTGTAATTGTTGGAACGTTAGGAACGAATACGTTCGATAATAATCTATGTGACTGCGAATCTATGTAAATGCTGTGTGATGATGTAATAAAAACAAGGGTACGAAAACAATAGTAAACATGCAACAATAAATTATATACTATACACGTGTTTAACGACTGATGAACAACGACGATCGTGACAACTATTTTGTTTTATCTCTGGGCATTGGTTGAATTTTCAGAATCATTTCAGCTTTATTTAAAAAAAAACTCCTTTTTTAATTTTGGTGTAATGCAAGAGGAGCATACATTTTCCATGATTAATTCGATATCAACAATCTGCGACCCATCCGACAAACCAGAAATAACAACCACATATTTGGACTGAATGTTTTCCAATCTTTCCCAAACAAATACAGTTCCGCCTTCTTCAAACGAAAATAAAAACTGGTGTTTCTCAACGACAAGCCGGCTACCTTTTTTTATTTATGTTCCAAGTTCCTTCACATACGTTGCGCATGTTTGGCAACGTAATATTATTCTGCGAATGAACGAACGAGTTTTTGAATTCCAATTTTGAAATTAACGAAAAAAAAAGGACATTTTAATTAATAAAAATAAAATATTCGGAATTTTATGGATTATTTTGTAACTTGTTTCATTTTTAATTTTAGCTAAATAAGTTTATTTCTCGTCTTTATTTTAGACCTAGACCTAGAGACTAAATAAAGAGAGATTTCTTGGCACTCAACCTTTTTTCTGTAGCTTCGAACGTGACTAAGGGAATATTTTTAGAAAACTCAAAACAATTATAGCAATTATGCAACTTTTGGCATTATACTTCGTGATATTTTTTTTACTTTGCTACGAACAAAATGTTAGAGGTAGATAGGTAGAATCACCTTGTAATAATTAGTAGGTACCTAAGTAAAACGGATATTTTTTAAATTTAAGTGAGAGCCGTTTTCAGTCGTTTTTTGATATCATTATGTTTTGAAAGCCTTCAAATCAAAATCATCAAAATATGAATGATCAAAGATTCTAGGCTAGCACCATCGTAGGCCGCGTTTTTGCAATAAAGAGGTTAAGCATAAGTTTATTTATTTTATAATGGGTTATATTTATCAATTATTTCATTGAAATGATGATGACTTTTATTAAAATGTTTTATTTATTTTTTTAGCTCTAAAGGTTTTTTTTCTAGTTCTTGAAACTTACCAGAGATAAGGGTCATCCAGACTTGTGCTCCTAAATGCGTGGCTACTGCGGCGACGTAGAGGGCTCTCCAGCCGCGGACATTAGAGGTGGAGCCAGGACTACTGAGCCAGGCACCGAGGATGACCACAGCGATTAACACGTGGAAGGGCTGAGAGGTTTTAGTCGCGATACTGTGGACAAAAAAGAAAAATGAACTTTAGTAATTCATCTTGTTATATTTCACCAGAGATGTTTGGCTGTAACATAGGGAGGGTTCACGCTATACGTGACAACCAAAGATTTCGGTTTCAAAGACAATACAGCCGCTAAAACTTAATAATAATGTTTATACGTGCTAATAACTACCAGTCAGATTTGAGATATTATTTTGCATTAAGTATATATGAGTTTATTGAGAAAAGCTAAATTGGAAAATAAAATTTAAAAATTTATAAAGGTCGACTTTGAGCCCGCTTTTTGTTTGATAAGAAGGCTAGCTACCTAATAGTTATCAAGACTATAATCACATTTTTTTAGATATAACTTGAGGTACAGTCGATGCACATTATAAGTAACAATTTGACATTGACATCACCCTTATTGCATAGAAGTAAAGGTGCTTTTAGTAGTGCAAGTGCAAGGTATTCTCATCGAATTCTGTGACTTTCGTTATTTGGTAGTGTTAACTTTGAGACCTACTATAAATTTCTGTAAGTGGAATTCAGGTAGTAAAACAGTTTATGCTACCAAATTAAGAGTGTCACGGAATTTAAGTTTGCTATTATGAACAACAATATTGCATTTTTTTCCCCTGATCACCCCTTTAGATAAACAAGCATGAAGATAAATTAAGTACTCATCGTAAAATGTGCAACAACCGTCCAATCAACCAATGTTTCGTAACTAAACCAAGGTTGTTACTAACGCCGATAAGTACATTAGTAATGTTATGTGCTTCTAGATTATTGAAGCAGTAAAGTGGTGAGTATGAAGAAATTAAACTATTGTCTTTGATCATATAAATAATCAAACACTGTTGTTTTAGCTTAGCTTAGTTTTAGCTGTAGTCCTACTGCAATTATTTTTCATACCTAATAATATAATCATTTATAATAATCTTCTTAATAATCTCTAGGTCTTGTAGATTTTATGATAAGTAAAATGAACATGAAATTTGGCAACATTAATCAAAGGCTTAGATCAAAGGCAATTTTTTTTATAATTTTATTGTAAAACATGGACGTGCCGCGGACTCTACATTTAAGTATTTTGTTGTGTTGGTTGGCACCGATTTCAAAATTATTGATTTACTAAGAATTTTGAGTTAATGTACAATTATTTGTTACTTTTTAATACACACGGCTACACATTTAGCTATTTATTTCTACTATAAGCTGACATCTTGTTGTGCAAAGAGCTTCAATGCGAGGTCAGTTCATATGTTTTTAAAAAAATCGGTTTTTTTCTTTTGCATTTTTTTTATTAAGTGCCAGCTAGCGCTGCCCAGTAAAAAGGTTTGTAAGCAGATTAAAAAGTTTTGCTATGGGTTAATCTTTAAATGAAATTACTGCTGGATCAAATGATTACACATTTCATTAGGTAACTAACTGCCTTTTAAAAATTATCAAAAGCACATGCGGCGAGTACGAGGTTAACTAATGTAATCGATTTCCGCACGTGAGTTTAGGGAAAACAATAGCGATGGCGGCATGAAATTTAATTTGTGCACGATGACAAATTGCTAAATTACAGAGCTCCGTGTCGTATTTACTCGTGGAACTTAAATAATCAAAAATAATAGCGCAAAATACTGAGGATACAATAAATTTGGGTAACAATTTTCAATAAATTAAGTTATGCGATTTAAAAATTATCCGGTAGATTGTGCTAATCTGGGTACGAAGAAGCTACATACTATACCACTAAAATAGTACTATATTGAATATGTAAGAAGTAGTAAGAAATATATAAATATACCTATATCTCAAGCGCGGCATAATATTTGAATAAAAAAGAAAAATTCTTAGTTTCTTTTATTAATTATGCATGGATTTGACCTGATGATCTATGTATACCACATCTACCCTTATGATGTAAATTCGCCCACAATATTAAGATCCCCAAATTGTAGAGTTTCGTAGAGAGAATTGTAGAGTGCCGGAAGGGCATCCCATTCCTTAGCTGTTCCAATCTTCTGTAATGTTTACTACAGTGTACATACCAAGAAACAGGTAGGTACTAGATGCTACCTGGTTTTATTTCAGTAACAGATGGTATGATATTATACATTTTATAAATTTATTTATTATTTAATTTTATGAATTAATTATCACTCTCCGTGCCTCGGATAGCACGTTAAGCTGTTGGCCCCGGATGTCAATTGTAGATCTTTGACAGTCGTTACGGGTAGTCAGAAGCCCGAAATCTGACAACCCGTCTTACCAAGGGGTATCGTGTAACCCAGTATCTGGGTTGTGGAGGTCTGATAGGCAGTCGCTCCATGTAAAACACTGGTATTCAGCTGCATCCGGTAAGACTGGAAGCTGACCCCAACATAGTTGGGAAAAGGCTAGGCAGAACAGATGGTATTATACATACCCATTACCCATTCACTGACTTATTGGGTGTCTAGCTGATATTTCTGAAACACGGTATACATCCTATCGGATAATTTAGCATGTTTGCTGGTTGACTGGGCTCCGTTTGGAAGATTTCCGGAAAATCCGACGAGTTTGATAATTTTTAACGAACGAAGTTTAATATAATGGGTCTTTTCGCACGGAAATCGATAAATCGCTATCTGTTAAAGTATCTTAATCTTTTTTATCTTGTCTTTTCGTTGACCTCGATTTATACTATAGTGCTTATGTACTTATTTTAAAAATGTAACCGTAAAGTAAGTTTTGTTTTAAACTGCTGCAAATTTGCGGAGTTCGATTTGTGTAATGATAAAATGACTGAATAACGACACTAATTATCCGTTTTAAATTAACGAGTTATCATTCTTAAAAAACTCAACAAGGCAGGCTCAGCCTCTGTGTCTCACATATGTAGGTATACAATTATTATAGACAGATTTGATAAATTCCAAATTTCCTTAAGTCTGAAAACTTGAAATAGGTATATAAAATTAATGAGTAATAAATATTTTATCTTCTTAGAATGTTACCTAATATTAAAATCTTCAATGAGATTTGATGATTGATGCGATACGCTTTTAAACCTATGCAAATATTTTGTACGAAATCACGATATAAATAATCTTTTAATATTATGGTATTCTAAGAAACTATGTTATGTTTATTTTAATTTCCTTTAATGATGAGATAAACACTAATGTATCTGGGATAGCAAAACAAAAATATTTTGTAACGTAGCGTGCAGTAAACGAGGTTTTGGCGTTACGCCACGTCACGAGCCGAGTTTATTTTTACTCGAAAACGTAACAAAAGTAAATTATTGTTTGTGTTTATTTTGTGTTATGCCTTTTAAAATACATTACATTCTTTGTCATTGGCGGAAACCATTCCTTCAATTTTTCTTTTCTTTTTTGTTGTTTTTCTTTTCTATAGATAACCATTGCCAAAAAAAATGGTACAAGAGTGAGTTTAAGAAATTTAACAGATCAAAAAATTAAGTGAAACTGCTACCTTGCAACACTTTTATGACGTGAGGAATATAGCATAAAATCACATTGTTATTGTTAGTGTAATTATCGAAATAAAACGCAATCATTCATTTAAAAAACTTAAGTTAAAAACTCCCTCCCTCAACGATTCAAAATGGAACAGTCAATGGGAACAACACAGTATACAATTTGTATCTATTAAACGTTGGAATATCCGGTCATTATACATAGTAGTCTAGTGTTTTTATACGGACGTTTATTTTAATACCAAACAAAAGAAAGTCTACACTTTTATTCAGGTACAAGGCTATATGTTTCAATAAAAAAGAAACGCTAATTAATCAGTATGACGCGAGTATTGGCAATATCTTTTATCGATTAGCGGTTGTCGACGTGCTTCAAACCACGTGCGTACAATTTAATTAGACCATCCTTATGTAGAAATCAATCAGTGCCATTGGAATAATTTTAAAAGATACGAGGTTAATGAATTATTTAGTTTCATTGACGGTCATTAATTGGCACTCGCTATTTTTTTTTCTAAATTTGAATATAGACCATTGAGTTCGCAGCTAATTTTTTAAAAAATACCTTAGAAAAAAAAAGCTGGACTTAGATCATTTTTATTGATCAAAGTCCAGCATAATTTTTTTTTCAAAGGATGATAAGAATAGATTTTATAAATCCTGCATTATGTTGGCTTAGTAATATTTATGTTATCTTGACAAAATCAATTGTCGTTTGAGATAATTATGCCCCAAGTAATGGTTTTGTGTGTTTAAAAAAACTTATCGTTTAGGTGGATAGAAAAGGCCTTGCATTATTAGATTTGGTTGGCCAGCGGTCTTTTTCAGTCAACCTTAGGATGAACTTATTTATAAAATTCATTCCAATTTTCCGACTTTTTTATGAATTTAAACACATCTCTGTCATTGCTTTGCTCAGTTTAAACACAGGTTTATGTACGTTCAGTACGTAATGAAATCACTTTAGTGTTTTGTTTTTAAAATAAATTGACGTCATTACTCGTTTGAATGAAATATTTAAAGAAAAGAGGAGACCGCTCTTAGCAACTAGAGGAATCTCTTTAAATCGACGTTTGATGTGAGACTTTCATTTTACGCTAGAGTCTTGAAAATAATATTTGTTTTTTATGTTAAGTATAAGTAGGTAATAATTTGTTATTTTGTTAGGGATGATTGTTTTATACATAACTACTTATACCTATTCTATAGCAAGTTATTTTTATTTTACCAAATATGATTGATTGATTGAAAAAAGTTATGCCGATGGGTGTTTATAGATTATCTGAAAGCAGCATTCATTGATAATTTTGAATAAAATAAAACCGAAAAGTACAAATCGATTGTTCTGAACTTCTTTGATTTGCTGTAAAATTTATAGCCTATTTACCAGAAACAAAGCTGCGGCCAAGAGCTAGTTTGCATTGCATTATACTTAAAACGAAAAAGGTTTCGTGCCGGCCATCTTTGACAGCAAAATGGCTTTTGTATGCAGTTATTTGGAATCGATTTGTATTGCAATTCAAGTTTGAAATGCTATTGAACTTAAACTTATTGGTTTTATCCATAGAAATTTTATCAATCGGAGTTAACTGGATAATAATTTTTTTTTTCAAAATTTTTAAATTTTAATGATCGAATGTAGCTAATACAGATCTTTCTCCATGAGCGGTAGGCTGCTCTTGGAACTAGAGCCCCTCTGATAATAGGTAATATTAGAATTACGATTATTCATAAGTACCTAATTACACGAATACATAATGGTTTACATGAATAAAAATATTATGATGTGATTAGATTTGATTGTAAGCACATCTACCAATTTAGAAAAGTAATATGTGCCAAAGAATAGACTCAAAAAAACGTGCTAAAAATATCGTACCGTACGCTTCAGATGGACAGTTGCAATTGTAACATAATAAGTACTTCATATTGATTTATCAAGCCAAATAATTAGTCATAAGTCAATGAACTGCTGAGGATAGTTCGAGGACTAATTATAATTAGGTGTAATATTCAACGTTTGTAGATTTAATTAAACAAATTGATCATTACCACACTCCTGTTAAGCATTTAATGACACTGTTCATAAGGTCAGACGCTAAATAAGTGATGATTAATTTAATATGATTTATCCTACAAGAGCTATTAAAATTAAAACGTCTAATGCCGTCAGTTGTGGTCATCTGTGGTGTGACCGGTTAATCAATTACTGGCGCTAAGCTGACCACAAGATTGTTACTGTTTTAATGACCTGTCTAGACCAGTTGTGGTGGTGCGTATTTTTTTTTATTAGTAGGTAACTTAGTTAGATAATAATCCCTATCTTTAAGTGTTTGGATAATTAGAGTCCAGAGACGTATTTAACTAACTTTTTGTTTAGGTAAAATCAACATGCAGTAATAAATTTTTAAAGTAGGAATAATGCAATATTATCCTTATTCATCTATAGAAACGTTATTAATAGTCAGGGAAATTTCTATTCTAACTTTTCCCAAGTGCAACTTCGCGCGATCATACATAATAGAAAATGTATTAATTGAAACGAGGTTATAAAACGATAATTATTTAGATTTCTGTGGATAGCCATGATAGGATAAGGTTAGTTAATCGTTTGAAAGATTACTAAAATATCTGATGTGGTGCATTCCCTATCTGTTTAGGTAAGCTGGAAACTTAGTGATAAATGGGGATTTAATTATGGTATTAAATAGGTGTACGTTATTTATGAGTTACGAGTCTAGTCATCGACCCGATGGCT
Source organism: Protodeltote pygarga (assembly GCA_936450705.2). Taxonomy (NCBI): domain Eukaryota; kingdom Metazoa; phylum Arthropoda; class Insecta; order Lepidoptera; family Noctuidae; genus Protodeltote; species Protodeltote pygarga. The sequence continues at coordinate 1,580,341 of OW388249.2, read as the reverse complement.
AAGTGTTGTTGATGATACACGAGACGGCTGTGTCACGGATGACGATATTTACAAATGGGTGGATACGTAAAATTACCAACTGAACGCGTCCAATATAACAACAATATACTTATGACAATCATTATGTCCTTGTTTGAAATCTATTATAAGTGTCGTTTGTTTATTACACAATCACGTGGTACGAGATAATATACCTACTCGTGACGTCTATTTACGTCATTCTATTTCTAACATTACAAGTTTGCTACATAGGTTTTCTAATTATGACAGAAACAACGCAAAATAACTGCTGTTTGGTGTTCGAGATTAATAAAAGATTAATAAAATTGTAAGCGATAAAATCAGTGAGATGAAAGATTGTAACAATTTGAAAGCAAGACAGGTTTTTTAAATACAATTTCTGTAAAGTATAGAGCAAGGTGTCGTATGTCTAAATTATTTAAAATTATAGGTATTTTTCCAAATATAACAATAAGCCGATAAAAATGACAGATAAATAAATGCATCATGTGGAAAAATACAATGACAAACAACATTTTGTGTACAGTAACAGTTTTTTTTATGTCAAATCAGTGTCATCTAGATAAAAATAAGCCTGAATTTATTTTTATTTATAAATGTAAACAAATGTTGTTTTTATTTAGTGCAATAACCATGCATATCTTGTATCTTGTAGGTACATCTTTATTTTATAATTCTGCCACGATTTTAAACACGATCATTAGTGTTGATGACCCCTGGATTCCAATTCCAATTTTAGTTATGCTCTATTGGGAGAACGATGATTTTGTCAATGATAAAAGACATAGATTCCTTTGCTCGTCGGCACCACAGTCGGCACCGTAGTCGGGTCAAGTATTGTGCCTGCATCACATAACCTTGTCATAGCGCTACGCGGCATGACGTAGCCGCAACGCTACGTCACTATCAGAAATCGTAACTGAACTCTAGATGTCGAACGACTTTCAAAGGTCATTTTGTCGTTTGAGCAGCTGTTTAAACTTTTTAATGGAATGGAGGTCGAAATTTGCTAATGCAACACTGAAAAACACTGAAAAAGTTAGAACGTTCCATGTAAATCCATAGACAATTTTCGTGTTGTAAAGTTTGCAATTTAGGAAAAAAATCGGAAACGATTTCAATTGATAGATTTGTAGGTACATTAATTGTGGAAGTATGAAAAACTGTGCTAGTTAGAGATATCGTTTTATTTTTCCTGTAACAAGTACAGTTTTTTTATCTGTAAAAATCCTTCACAAGCACTCTAAATTAAGTTTATGTGATAGGTTAATCTAGCCAAATAACTATTAATAATATGTTTTCAGCTAAGGGCCTATATGTATTATCGGCTATATACGTAAATAAATATTTTAAAAAAAATCCTCGCCCGGGCAGGTTTTGAAGCAAATATTTTCAATGGAGTTTGTACAAATAAATAAGATGTCCTAGATTTACAATAATATCAGACAAATATTGTCTGAAGTCACGCAATACAACTTAAACAAATAATAAACGTCATTAATATACATATATGCAGTTCTAATTAACAGTTGCTTGAGACAATAGACGATCCCCTTACACTGATATAAAACGAACGTTATTTAAATATTTAAGTTTCGAATGTTTACCGTCAACGTTAGTTGAGGACTTGAAGACTGAGGAGTAATGTCACTTCTGACGTCACACTGCTGTTGTCAAGCGGCAGGTTAATTTGTTTTACCTTAAATCAGTCTTTGAAATAAACCTTGATTAGCTAATGGGTTGCAAATAATAGCAGTTTCCTTTTTTATTAGAGTCAAAAAATACAACTCGGTAGCAAATTGCTTTGTTTGAGAGATTTTGTCAACCTTTCAACCTGTTTCTCGCCAGCTCCAGATATCTTGAACATATATAATGGTGAATACCAACGTCTTAAATCAAATTGTATGCCAATTCTATTTTTTTATCGCGTGGCAACCCTTTATTTTTGGGTGCCTCATAACCAGAGGTTGGTGAGGGAGTCATATCCGACACGCTTGGACTAAATACCACACGGTGTTCCTCCACGAACCTTAATTCTGTAGAGTGTCGAATAAGTCATACAATATTACGCGTTTTATGTATATTATGTTTAATGAACTACTTATGGACTTTAGATTTTTATCTTACTCTATTTCTGTAGTAGGTATAAGTCGGATCAAATTGTTTTGAAGATGTGATTAATATAAGCACAACTGGTGTCGGTCATATCTATGAAGTTAAGATAGTAAATCAATGTTTTTCACTTAGGAAAAAAAATAGATTTTTTAAGAGGATAACGATACGTACCGAATTAGATAATGAGTAAGGAAATATTATAAAATATTATGTAATTCATAAACAGTTAATCAGTACTCAGATTATAACTAGCTTTAAAGACTTTAGATAATAATCATTCACTGTGAATAAATTGTATGAAATATGCAGCAGCTTGTAATTATTAAACGGTATGTCACTTCAGCTGTAACTTGAATTTTAATTGCAATAATTATGCCGATCTCTCAAAGAACATAACCATATAAGTAAACTTGTATATTCCACACACAGTCATACAAGGCGCCTCTGAGAATTTTTAATTGCACGCCTTAATATTGAATATCAGTAATCCAAAGAATTATAGTTCTTAAAAAAATACAGTGCAATGGCTTTATGCAAATGAATTTCCTTCACTGACAGGTGGCCATATTATGAAAAAATAAAAAGAGAAACGAATGGAATGACATAAAGAATCGATAATTCTTTTTTTGAATGCAATTTAATAACGCATTCGGATACATCCATAAAATATCTAGGCCGTCGCATCGCGTGCCACATCGCTTATCATAACTGAATCGTTAAGATCTTACATACGAACGATTTTTTAACTATACAGACACGGTTATCGAAACCTACTTACAATAAACGTATAACGTACAGTAGCGTTTCAGTCAATTGCTTCCACATTACCGATTACAACTAGTAATTAGTGCTAATAACTCATTTAGATCGACACCTGAGCGATGTTTTCAATCACAGTACATTATGAAACGTCATATGAAAAAGTCATTGGAGTGTTTCCGATCGTATTAAAAAGCTATAAAAGTAGAGGCTAATAAATTTAATCTATGTAGGTATTTATGGTATGGCGCAAATAAGTACGTCAAGCTTCACGTAACCATTTTCAATGTTTCATAAAATAGGACCATTCTAACGTTTCATAATTATGTGATAAGTGTGTGAATGTAAGGAAGGTTTATTTATATCTGATTTCTCTGTTCCAATCATGGGATGATGGGCAGATAATTAAACTTTCCATGAAGCTTACGTCAGTTTCATTCTCAGAAAGAAATGTAAAACACTCGTCTGAAGTCGATCTAAAAAGTAGTCCTGGCGCCATCTTTCTGTCACCAGCAGCGAAGCCTGCAGTAGCCTTAAAATATCGGAAAAGAACTTGTCTTAAGTACTTACTTATATATGGTTCACAGAGAAAATACGCTCCTGATAAAAATAACTGCACGTATTGATTTTGCCGACCGGTCTGTAATCAGGAGTTACGTAAGCAGTAAATTATTGTTTTTTTTTGCGATAATGTATGTGAACGCGAGTTTCTTATTTTGAACATTGACAGTTTTTGAATGGAGTTTCGTGAACGCAGTTTTTTTAAATGATTAAACACGAGGAAGAAAAAATGTATGGCTGTGATAAATTGCATCTATAACGTTAAAAAAACATTCCTACTTTCTTTCATTTAAGATAAATTGTGCCAAATTATCTAGATTACTTTTTGGCGGTTATCCATTTCCAGCTCAAAGATATTGCACAGTTTATTGTCAAATAAAATTGAGACTATCTGCCAAAGTATTTTCATGTTTTATGTGGTACATAAACATAATAATAACACTCTTTTAAATATCATATTTATTTGACAAATTAAAAATACAAAAAGTTTTGTTGCTTAAATTGTGTTTCTTAAAATAATATTGCTTGGTAAGAATTCTCGTATCTTCTACAAATTGTTGCTGCATGTGACCTGATTTTAAATTTGAACTGCTAACAAGATATGTAGGTAGGTACTAGGGATGTCTGTTGAGTTTCGTTACAATTTATTGAGTTGATCATATTAAATTCATCTAAAATAACAATATAAAATACAAAAGATCAGATCTCAAAATGTAATTTTTATCATATGGTTGATTAACGTTGATGCGTCAGAGTTTAAACTTTAAACCACCCGTAGACCTCTGACATAACTTTACATGCTGTTGAAAAATCTCTCAGGTGTGCTGGTTTCCTCACGATGTTTGCACTCACTGTTTTAGCAAGCGATCATTACTTTCTAATACACTCATGAAATCGAATAGTCAGAGGTGCGTGCTTGGGTTTTGAACCACTACTACTAGGCCACCTATCATAACCTAACCACTAGGCTATCACTGCTTTTAAATCACTCTATTTCGGTGTGACGTAATTTTTGGTGCTATTCTTTTTTGCGATTTGACCGCTTCTGGTGTACCTATTCTGATATTTCTCCCCTATACCTAATATGGTTTTCTCCAAAATAATTCCGACCTCTATCTATCCTTGTCTCTATCTTCCATTGACATCACTGCATAAATGATTCATTCCTAATTCAGGGTTTTGGCTCACTGCAAGAATCATAAACAATATCTGAGATATCAGCTATTGGCTCTATCTGATAAATTCGGCGCTACGTCGTATGTCGATGAACTTCGTCGTAGTTCGTAATAGTCACATGTTTGTACATTTGATTCCAGCCGTTTATCTTGTAGAGACGAATAACGACGTTTATCCGATTAACGATTTGAGATATGAGTTACTACGGTGTGTTGTTATAACTACGAAAATTATTTCGTTAGATTAATTGAATTGATTGAGTAAATTTTTTAAGGATTTTTAGCGGCGCAGATTAATGGGGACTATATATAGGTTTTTTTTTAATTTGACTTATGCTATCTTTTTCTAGGATGGACACAAGTACACATTTTTTTACAAAAACCAAAATTTTTTTTAGCTAAGAAATCTCGATCAAATCACAATTTAAAAGAAAGAAACTAAATAAAAATTGGTTCATCCACAGACTGATTCACACAGTAGACCTCTCTTTGTTATCGGGCATTTGACACTTCGTGTGTTTTAATTTAAAATTAGAAATATAAAAATTAGGTATAGTTTTAATTTAAAATTAGAATTAAAGCTTTAAAAATCAATGATCTTTCAGTTGTGGTTTAGGTTCCTCGTTGGCATCCAAAAATGTCGTACAGCCCTACACAATGACCAACAAATCTTGCACAGCAAGTAATATAATATCTTGTGTAGATGCTGTTCTTCTGCCAAATTGTGGGTTGCATCTTCACATCCACAAATGTTTATTTAAATTGTTTTGCTAAACTATGAATTTTATGCAAGCTTACACTATGGTCTTAAAAATGGAGACCGCTCGAGTCCGAAATAGTAAAGTGAGTAAAGCCGAAAATATTATGTTATAATTGAATTTAACACACGAAAGGTATTGTTTGGAAGTAAATTGTTTTTAAATTATGTAATTGTATCGATGGTACGATAACGACTCATTATTTTATTGGGTCACTGAATCAGGTTATTACACCAGTAATCGGAATAAGTTGATCTATTTGGGGTCAATAAACGCAATAAGTTTTAATTTAATATGGATGTTATTTAGCATAATTAATGCAAGTTTAAAATAAACAATCACTTTATTAAAACCGTTTTCTAAAATAAATTATTCTCTCCAAAACGAAAATCAAGTGATCAAGTAGAGTTTTTGTACAATTGTAATTGAATATAATTATTTCGAATTCCTTTATTTTAAGAACTAAAAACAAAAATTATATATAGGTATATAATAATTTTTAATTTTAGTATGAGAAGTCCGAGAGTGGTACCTAATTTTTGCAGACTTCTTTTTGCCAAACTCTACTATTTAACAAAAATATTAAACAGTGTTTGCTAATTGACACCTTTACAGATGAAAATTTTTTTTATTCTGCTTGTTCTAATTTACCCCGAGATGCATATAAATGTTAACATTTAACTCTAATTTATTAGCCGCGAAGGTTGTTGGAGAAAGAAAGGGCAACTTTTTGTTATAAGAACGATTTCATGATTGATGATTGCAACGATTTGGTCTGATTAAAATATAATTAGCAACTGAAGGTGAGTTTCATAAGAAACTGTCGTTTTAAAATGTATTATGATGAATGGATTACAATTGTAAAGTGTATTATTAATGTAATAATTTTCAATTGAAATTACATTTCACTGAAAAATTTGTGTTATTTACACATGCTCTATTTGTGTAATACAATCAAATAGCGGTTACAATTTTACTTTTATATTGAACTAAGACAATTTTTTAACTACTTGAGTTCTTTTTCATTTTTATCATTTTCTGATCTATATTCTACATATTATTGTCTATTTTTATTCGGTTAATATGTACTTTAAAAAACCAAACAGATACCTACATATCTTGGGATTTTCCGACTGGTCCAATATCTAACTTAGTATTGAAATCATATAGGTAAGATTTTGATAAACTTGTGACAAAACAAAGATCATGTTGATATTATTATTATCTATATACCCACTTATATGTCATTGTTATCTAACAACTTACGCAATTTCTATTTTTAAAAATATTCACAAAAACAGATATAGTACTAATTGTATAATTAATTAATAATTATTATTGAAATAAATAATGACTGCACTATAAGCCTTTTATTATTTAGATAATAATGTGTATTAATACATATTCATATCAGTAACGTTTATGAAATATCAGTAATAAACTTTACATGAAACCTCGGAACACCAAACTTCTTTGTTCTGATAATTTGAGGTGACCAAAAAAATCAACTCACCAGATGTCGCTTGATATGAGTGGGCTGACGTTATCTGTCACTCACTTCTGTCAGTGTCACTAGGTATACACGAAGTCGGAAAGATTTGAAATAAGAAGTGTTTAAGGGCTTAATTACCTGCAAGGACGTCGGCGACGCGTAACAATTGATTTACTTTTGTGTCCGATTTCTCGGTGTTTGACGGTTTAATGTAACAATTATAAATTTGAACTTTTCCGTCCAAAAAGAAGGGGGCTTACTTTTTACGACGAAATCCCGAATTCAGCCCTAATCCTGTTTTTATAGCCAGAAACAGCGATACAGATTGCCACACAGAAATTGACACGAGTATTTTGAGATCCTAGTATGGGTTCACCAATGTCAGCCCACTCCAAAGTGTCACCGCCCTAGTGGCAAAAATACTGGATTCTCATTTAAAATTATTTTGAAGAAGAGATTGTTTTTGGAAATATGGAAGCGACAAACTCAATTTAGATTGTATCTATGTCATTGAATTTAGGAAAGTTTAAGTTCGATTAGTGATCGTAGCAAAACATTTCGAAAAAGGGTAAGTAGACAATTTTTTCTGCTCTTAATAATCGCTTATGTACTTTATAGTCATCCCACGATTGTGACAACAGTGTCGAAATATCGGGAGCTCAAACCGTAATCACGGATGATATCCTAAGTGACAATTTAAGCCTAGGTGTGTGTTTGCCAAATTTTGTAATTCCAAACCTACTCTTTTTGTAAGTTTATAGGTTTATTTATAACAGTCGCTTTTCGTAGCCAAATATTTATTCGCCACATTTACAAGTTCATCCATCCTTGCAGACAAAAGTAAAATACTTTGTATCAAAAACGGTTATTAACGTAAATGCTCCTATTACCGCCAGTTTTAGCTGTCTTAGGATTCACTCTAAAAAAATAGATATAAGCTGTTATGTTAGGAAAGATGTTATAATTTATAATTAATCTCTACGAAGTATTCTTTGCGATTCAGTACTTAAATTCAATATTCAATAACACAGTAGTTACTAAATAATTATTTAATCCAAAAGAGTAGTTGATTCTATTACCGACCCATAGAATGCGGCAAGATTCTATTACCGATTTTTCTGCTTCTTTTACCGACCGCTCCGACGTTCTCACTACTTCTATATAAAATTAAAAAAAAAAACGTTTTAAAGGTATTTATTAACAATAGTTAAGAGATCAACATTATTACAATATGAACATAATTATTTATTGCAACGCTTAGAGCACTCATTTTTTGTTATTTTAATTAATAAAAAGTATAATCAGTCTCAGAAAACAAGTCTTCAAATAATTATTATTTCTTTTGTCACGCAGAGTTGTCCTCGGAATGCCATACCTAGATTTTTGAAGCTTCGTATATGCTGTTCCCTTCATTTATAGCTAAAAGCGCAGCTTCTAGTTGAGCAGAGGCATACTGCTTGCGCTTCTGCGGTTCCATGACTCTATAAAAGAACACAATCTTTAAAGAGATATAGAATTTAATTCTTCGAAAGAACCTTAAAAAAGTTACATGTCCCCCATTCCGTCCCGCCATTTTTATTTGATTTGAAAACTTAAGAAATATAGCCAATTCCATGAAGGAAGCCATGAATGAAACTGGATAGCAAATATTATTTTACATTAATATATTATTATGACAAAATCTCTCGAAACGTCACGTATGCAAGAAATTAACCAATTTGTTCAAAAATATACATTTTGTTTTTTTTTTACCTACCAAAAATATCGTCATAGCTGTGAGTCGGTAATAGAATCAAGTATAAAAGTTACAATATTCTATTAGCGACCTATAAAATTTATAATAAACAGATAAAATATCTGCTTTATGGAATACTATTAAATTCGATCTCATTACTATATTAATTATTTTAATGTCAGTTAGTCTTTAATTGAGATAATAAAGGTTATTTACAGTACAATATCATTATAATAATAGGGATATTATCTAACGTTGAATCGAGTTTTACACAAAAACTTTAAGAAATAGCTTTGTCGTTAATAGATCTAACGAAGTAAAATAATTTTAAGAATTGAACAAGAAAAAAATGAAATTTAATAAGGTAGTTTATAATAGATATTATTTTAAAATAACAAAATGCTCTCAAAATTTAACAACGCCATGGGTCGTTATTAGAATCAAGTTTTGAAATTTGGATTCTATTACCGCCTAAAATTAAAACATGATTTTATAACACAAAAACCAATAAAAAGTATTATATTAAGAGTTAGTTTAAAAAACGAATATATAAGTTACAGTTGTAATGTGATAGCAAGAATACAAATCCATTTTTAGTGTGTTATTTTCCTTAAGTAATATTTAGGTGTACTTACGTGGCTGGAGACGCGACACTATGAAATGTGCGTCCGCTTCGGGCATGTCCCACTCATTGTCAAATTATTTCTTTCACTGGCTATTTAAACACACAAACTTTACTCTGTTTGTTGTCCAACAAAAATACCTAACTAATTTTTAAGGTATTATTTTTCTGGAACCCTAAATTATGTCTAATATGAGTGATTAAAAAATTAGATCGTTAATAGAGTACACATTTTAGGGGGTCGTTAATAGGAGCTTTTACGTTAATAAGTGGAAACTTACATTTTCTCAATTGACCGTGCAGAGAGATTTGGCACGAACACAAAGACTGATTGCTAGCTTATCTATAAGCATAGACCATTTACTTATAGATGGTCTTTTAAAACCTATGACTCGTGATCACTGATGTATGGATATGCGCGGCAAAATAAGGCAAAGGAATATTCCATAATTCCTTAAACGTCAGATAGAGGCGTATTACCAAAAATATCTAGCTGTGATTTTCTATTCATATTTAGTTCATCAGTTATTTCACAGTTTACAAATTATTTTTGGGCCTTTGAAAGTATATAATTTTATATTACAAGACTTTCCTTGTTACCATGATACAAGTATAAATTATTATTTTTTTCAAACGCCCAGTACAAAAATCGTCAATTGTTTTTAGCTAATCAAGTCACTTTTTAAATAAAAAAAAAAACTATATCAAAATTGGTTAATTCGTGTGCAAACTACGATGTCACAGAAATACAGATATACACGTCAAACGTAAAACACCCCTGTTTTTGCGTTGGAAGTTTTAAAAAAGAGGCTCTTTGCAATGGAAAAGAGAGTAATTTCTGAATAGCTGAATAGGTTACCAAGACTTAAGTATAAAAGACAATTGCATGCAGCTGAGATGAGAATGTTAAGAGGTATGTGTGGTGTGACCAGAATGGATAAGATTAGAAATGAGTATATAAGAGGGAGTCTGAAAGTGGCACCGGTTACTGAGAAATTGGAAGGTAACCGGCTGTCCTGGTCCATACCAGGACAGCCGGTTACCTTCCAATTTCATGCCCATGCATGTGATGAGAAGAGAGGAAAATCATGTAGTGCGAAGAGTATTAGGATTGGATGTGGATGGATACAAGAAAAGAGGCAGACCTAGGAAGAGATGGATGGATTGTGTGAAGGGTGATATGGCGAGAAAGGAAGTAAATACTGAGATGACGGGTGATAGAGATGTATGGAAAAAGAAGACATACTGCGCTGACCCCAAATAAATTGGGAAAAGGGCAGGGAGATGATGACTTAAGTATAACCGTGATTTTGATAAGTATGAGCGATTGATCATCCTAACACGTGAGTCTTGTGACAAGATTCAAGAACGATGGGTTTCTGTTTTTCATAATATAATGTATACTCGTATTCATTTACTTTTGCCTTATCTAGATCTGAAGCGATAATTCTTCTATGCGAGAATAGGACGGCACCATGCATCTTGTAGGAGGTATAAGGGATAGCCGTGTATAGCACGTGTCCTATTAAAGTATTAATATATATTTATATGTACCTACGTAAAAGAAGATTAGTAAAAAAATATATCTATTAATAATTTATTTATTATTACTGTCCATTTTTGATTTATAATTAAATAGTTCCTACTTACAGCCTCTTGCCTTGTCTACTCTCTCTAGATTGATAACCAGTGGGCAGTGACAGGCTAATGGTTTGACCTGTGGGTTGGCTAGTCGTTGGTCTGCCAAGTCAAGGGTCGTAGGTTCAAAAACCAGGCACGACATTTCAAATTAATATGCGTATTAGAAATTAATTAACTCACTTGCTAAAATTGTGAGGGAAAACACCACAAGAAAACCAGCATACCAGAGAGATTTTTGAACGGTGCGTAAAGCCATTTCAGAGGCCTCTGGGTGGTTGAAACTCTGACACCAGATTGTTGGCCAACCATACGACAAAAAACTCTACATTTAAAGATCTCCAAATTGTAGTGTTCTGGTATATACGAGTACATACATCCTGAAAATGAACACCTTGTATTCGATTGTTGCTATTATACAATACGTGCTTAAATGGCCAGTCTTCATAACTAATCGATTTGAATTTCAATGAAAAATTACGAAACATAAAACAATACGAATGTATGCAGATATCTTCCATTGTCTAAGTATATTACGTCAGTGACTCGCTACTGATATATCGATCGCTCAAAGATAGCCACGTCTTTTAAAATAAGAATACTTTGACAGTTCCTTCGAAAATGAGGAGAAAACGTGAGCGAAATATTTGTAGAATTTAAGAACCTTCAGATCGAAAAGGTTACTTCTTCAAAGCCGAAAAATTTGCAAAGGCAAAAATAACCCACTGGATTACGTCATCAAGAAATTGATATTCTTCCGAAATTTTAGCGCAAAATTCTATAAATATGCTTAGTTACTTAATACACGCATGATAAAACCTAATTAAATGATCGAAAGGCTTGTTTGCGCTTCATCGATTTGACTTTGGGTATAAGGTCGTTCGTCACAATAGACGAATTTAATGATAATCCGTTAGCGAAATTTTGTTACGAAAAAAACCTGCGCTAATAAGACTGTAGCATAGTTTTTGTCTATTTTTATTGATAGATGCCTATTCCAGCCAATTCCAGATAAATCAAAATCAAACTATTTTTAATCATGTAGACCTTAGGCACTTATGAATCGTCATAATTCTAATATTGTTTATCGCAAGAGTGACTCTAGTTGCCAGTTCCAAGGGCAGCCTACCCTTCATGGAGAAGAATCAGGCAAGAAACTCCATGGTTGTTCTTTTAAATTTAGGTTAGAACAATAAATCCAATTTACTTCAATCAACGTCGTGCAATAACACGATTCATGAAAATGCAACCAACTATGTATTTTGAGCTATAAATGCAAGATGTCACTTCAAAAAGACAATTACTTTTAGAGTTCAAAAATGAAGCTTCAGTTCACATATTTGTGACGATGTGGTTTACATGCAGGCACCTGCCTGAAAAATGTTCTAAGTGAAGTACGTATTGTATTTATTAAGGTTACAAGAGGGAAACCCTTATTGTTCTGCTTATCGATCACGCAGGTATCATATCTTGTGCTCATGATTCGCTTATCTTGACGTCAATAATGTATAATGGAGCATGTAAAGTATCTATTTACATTAAATCCTAATAGGATTAGGATTTTTAGGGCTTGTACGCAATGTACAAAATACAAAAAATCCTTTAATGTAAATTGAGCCTAAGAATTGCAGATGTGACGAACACGAAGCCGTCTATTTGTCATTGATATGGCTATCGTTAGCAGACGCACTGAAATGATTATATTTAATATCTGGTTATATTAAGATTTAACGATTATATAGATTGTTTGATTATAATTATCAATTGCTATGCAGTTAGTTTGATAATTCAACAAATCTGCCTAGACCATCATAATTCGATAAAATTTACCTATTAAAAAAAATCTATCTATTGCATTGGTGTGTAATAAATAAATAACGCTTCTGCCTCATTGGTTTAGGAACTGGAAGTTATGGTATTAGCACAATCTAAGAGTTCTATATACTGTGGTATTAGTATATCACTACAACCTACTATGATCAAAATGTTTCCTCCAAGACTAAAAGTAGGGACATTTACTTCCTAAATTAAAACTAACGGACATCAGCGTACAATCGTTTCTAATCTAGAAAGAAAGAAAGGAAATCATAAATATAACAAGCTCACAAAACAAAAGAGAACACTCAATCCACAGACAATAACATAACGATCAATGAACACTATACAGAAAAACTAAACAATAACATTAACAAATAAGAAAATAAATGAATGATGGTTTTATAGTCTCTGCATGGGCTCGTATATGGTTCAATTGGCTAAGAAATTGATTTTATGTAAATGTTAAAGTAGATAATCGTCCAGTTAAGCTTGTCATTATGCATTTTGATTCGATGAGACTTTCGTTTTAATTTGTTTTCAAGTCGATAGATTTAATGTCTGTAGTTTGCGGCTGCGCTGAGATCTATGAACAAAGTTGCATCGTGATATGGAAAATAAACTGCTCTCAAACTTTGAAGAAAACAAAGGTCGTCATATGATAAGCAAAGATATGATCGATCGTGCAATATTGTAGTGAAGTTGTGAAATACTTATTTTGGTGTCGTTTACCTATATAAATATGTCTTAAATTTATTATTAACTTAAAATAAAGTTACATCAGTGATGGCCTAGAGAGCAAGTAAAGCCGTTGTCAGTCCTGCGCCTAATCTCTTCTATCGTGTTGGATAGCCGATCCCCATGGGTGTATAAATATGTATTAAACAGTTGATTCTTTTTTCGCGATTTAAGGCTTGGTCCCATAGTAAAAGTTGTTCACTTTTTGGGAAGCTCATAATTTAAATTTCACCCTGTATGAAATCAGAATCGTAAAAAAGTCATCAACCTTTTGATCTTCGATTTTTAAAAATCACTGATGACAGTGATAAATTAGTAAAGATTACATAACTTACACATTGTTTGACACGCGCCAGTTGACACAATAAAATCTCAATAACGTACTATGTCGTATAAATTACGCGCGTAGATAATTATCACAAAGGGCAATTTGGATCATAAAGTGTGTAGTTTATGGTAGCTATAAATTAATTATCTTTAAAATCGTTACAATATCTATTAAGTTCAAAACTATCTTTATGGTCTAGGCTCTTCTAGGCTTTGTGTTTCTAGCTGTAGAATTTGTCGTAAGTATTTATAAAATTGTCTTAGCAACAGAACTAATCGGTCTAATGGTTTTAAATTAAGTTAAAGCTCTTTGACTTAATTTTATCAAATTAACTGTTAATAATTCCTCCTAAACTTTTTACTTAAAATTCGCGTAATAAAAGTGTACTAATTTTAGACTAACTTACATAAAAAAAAAATTATAGATATTATATTATCTCCTTCCGATTTGGAGTTGAAAAAGAAGTCGGACGTCCAGACCCGTCCTCCAGAACAAAAGGTTCTACTGAACATTAAGCCAGAACATGACAACGTCGCTCGGACTCAATCACGGCCTAAGCTTGCTAAGGTTGGATATTGATTGCTGTTTATTTGTGACCTTTGCCCCATCATTAGTCGATGTTTACAGGCAAAGGGATAGGCATAGGTTAATCTTGGCCGACACCATATAAGGCACAGATGCGGTGATAACAAGACAGGTGCAGGAATTAAATATTATTATTAGATATCAAATAAACGCATCTATACGCACTAAAATACTATAATAGATAGAATATATTATTAATAAATTATCTGTATGTGTGATTGTGTGATTTTAATATTGCTATGTCTACTAGCGCTAATGAATCCATCGATGTATCATTTTATATTGTGGGCAGCAGCGTGGGAACTGAAGGCACGAGTCCTTATTCAATGCTCGACACCAACTGAACAATGCGTTTTATCACGCACTTATTAAGGGGGGAGAAAGGTGATTTTTCTTTGCATTACAATTGCTTTAATTTAGCACTTTTTTAATAACACGATCACAGTGCTTGGAGTGTTACGTGCCTACCAACACGTTTTCAGACCACGTATGGTCATTGTTATGAGTACGTATGAGATCAGTTGATCTAAGACAATACGTCTTGGAAATTGGGTCGTTTCATCAAGGCAAAATGATTTTACTTCTAACCTAGAAGTTTATGACAGAATCTTGTCTTTTTGACGGCTGAAAACATAAATAAAGAAATAAAAAAAATAACTTTTTAGTTCACAGGAATTGGAATGAGTTCAAAGAGTCTGTCACTGTATAATCAATCTCTATCGGCCTATATTTATGAAGAGACCAATGAACTAAGAATAAAAATAAGTGTGAAATAAGTGACAGTGGTGGGAAAAGTTTTTGTAAGAAGTCATTTGTATAATCAGGCATTCTATTCAATCTTAATCTAATAAAGAATGTCAACATTTTTCAGAAAATACTACCTATTGTATTTATTCCACTAAAAGTACGTTACTATATACATACACATGTTATAAAACGTGTGACCGGAGTAAAAAATGTTCCAACCGCATATCGTAGTCCGAGGATGTACGGTTTAGCCGCCCGCTGGCTAAGCTGACCAGTGCACCGCTTCGGGTGAATATTAATATTTTTAGTTGAAACTTGACAGACAGGTTAACGCCTTAATTGTGGAACGTCAATCAATTTTATGCGACGGACGACCGAACATTTTTGAGTGTTCTATTTTCAATTTTGTAAAAATTTAATAAAAAAAAAAACAAAGAATATAATGGAGGTATATGAAGTCGTTCGGGGGTCAATACATCATGTAAAATGATTAATGTAATAGATATACTCGTATGTGAATAATCCATTATTGTCAAATATAGTTCCGGGACTTGACCTCGTTCATCCTAAAACTGGGCCCAGTCCAAACGTCTCTTCCGCGTATTTAAATAAACCGGAACATCTTGTTGTTTTGTTTTTCTGTTTATCATATTGTTTGCATATTTACTTATGTAAAATTAAAACTAGAATTAGTACAGGTTTTTATTTATTAGTTAAAACATCAGACAGACGTTTGACGCTTATAACTATCCGAATTCAAGTCTCTGAGGGGGCGTAAGCATTTCAGTACTGTGTATACTTAACTTCTTACAGAGCTGTAAGTTGTAAATACGCCCACTTAACGTACTAGTGACAAATGGAATGTGAAAATACTGTTATTCATCAAACACTAGACTAATGCTACTACCAACCGATTATACTACTAATAATTTCTTGATCGTTTTAGACTCTCGTGAAAGATGATTTCTGAATGGTCACCTAAGTGACATTAGATTCCGTGATTATGTTAACTTAACTGAAAGAAAGAAAACATACAAAAAATCGTTTTACAAATAGAAGAGGAAAAAATAGCAAGAAAGAATAAAAATATTTATTTGGCAGCAAAAAAAGTACCTAAGACAGCTCTACAGGTAAAAAAATAATATTTAAATAATTTAATGAACAACAAAACCAAAAAAAATTTACGTTAAAAATAGTGACTGAACAATTCGTATTTGCTCTATTTATATTTAAATAATGTAACAGCTCATTGTTGATTAATTATTACTGCTACTGCTAGGGTATAAATTGGAGCCCGAACTCTATTAAGAGTTGCATCATGATCTTTGAGCAGCATTCCTTTGTAATTGACCATGTAACTATGTGTGTGTTATTACGAGTTACAATTGAATGGAGTTAATACCTAAGTATGTTGACATGTACCATGCTTGTACCGATCAGTGGGTTGATACTTGAAACGGCTTGTGGATGGATTGAAAAAAATAAAAACCTTTTTTTGAAAAAACACATTGTTTATAAAAAAAGGTTTGATTTTTATAAACAATGTGTTGCTAACACATTGTTTATAAAAATCAAACCTTTTTTAAAGTTTGAAAAAATCAAACCTTTTTTAAAGTTTGCCTGCTGCCAGAATGTATATTAGAAATTAGGATTAAAGATTGAGATAGAGTTAATTAGTTAATAACTTTAATGTGAGGTGTGAGACCTGTCCCTCGGTTTTTAATGTATCGAGGTATTTATTGTATGGTTTTACGCTTACATTTTTGATAACAGTTTCCAAAGCAATAAAGGTTTTATTAAGGTCATGGTTACACGGTCAGACTTTAACGATATAAAGCCTGTAATATTCCAAATTGTCTGTGGATATAGATACATAGCATTTCGAAAATAAAAACAGAATTTCTTCAGTAGGTTCTCTAACGCAAAATAAGTTCTTACCAACATTTCTACTTCGATTTTTACTAAATTAAATAAAGTATTGGCAAATAAAGTGTCGTAATTAGAACTTATTATAGAGCTCTTATCTTTACAGTAAATTAATCAAGAATAGACAATTAACTGCCGCTTTTAAATCAACCCGTTGTAAATGCAATGGGTTCAAGGCAAAGTAATAAAATGAGACTTTTTAAAAGTGAAACTAGGGTTGTAAAAAAAAGTGGTAAGTACCTGACTGAGTTTATTTTATTTTGCAATTTTTCTTGTTTATCTTGTGATTAACTAAATTCTAACTTAAAATTATAAATGCGAAAGTTAGATATAAAAATCTTTCAAGTGTGCTGGTTACCTCACGATGTTTTCCTTCACCGTTTTAACAAGTGATAATTAATTTCTAAAAGTTTGACTTGTTTGCGTATCTGTATGTCTGTGTGTCTGTCAGTGGCATCGTAGCTCCTAAACGAATAAACCGATTTTGATTTAGTTTATTTTTATTTGAAAAGTGGCTTGATCGAGTGTTCTTAGCTAAAAAAAAGGTCGAGGCTTTTTAAATGTTGTTGTCTGCACATAAGACCTAATTGAAAAGCATTGTTTAAGTTTAACAGCCCTAACATCTATGACAATCCGTCACTCGACCTCGTTTTTGACTAGACATCTAGATCCAGTCACTACCTCATATTAACGGTACCTAGACAAATAATTGTACAGGTTAGGTCACAGATTGAATACTGCGGTAGCTATAATGACATTGCATTGTGAAATAATGTAGAGTGGACAGTCTAAATCTAAATAAAACCAGAATCTAAATAAAACTTACCAGAATCTAAATAAAAATGATTGAAATTTCGATCTTAGATCGAAATTAAGATAGTTCCGTTTTAGAAGCTATTGAAAATCATTTGTTTTTTAACGTAATCCCATATACTAGGATTTTCTCCAGACGTAATATCACAGTGCAGGACCCAGACGGAAGATCTGTTGATCACAGGTACAAATATTTGTCCCGCGCGGGGATTGAACTCTCGACATAAATACGAGACAGTGCATTAGCATCATCACAATGACAAGTAATATTGCGCCCTATGTTAACTTCAACAGTCAATTGTTTAAGTGATTTGTGGCTGGTATTATTAACACGTGTAGGAGGCAAAGAGGGCGATGCACTTAGTACTTTATAAGCTCTTAATAGCTTTAGCTAGAACTTGTTCGCTGATGGGAAGATGGTACATTTCACAATTATTTACTTTAAAAAAATATATATTTCAATTAAAATATTCGCTCACTCCTGGAGAGGGACGGCAAAAAAACCTTTTAGCCCACAGCAATGATGTCAACCGCCGCGCGTCACTCGGCTCAAGTTTACAAATAAAATTGTTTATGACTGACCTCTGACTGTCAAGTCAGAGGACTCAGGTTCGAACTCAAGGCACCTCTGACATTTAAAGTAAGTAAGTATCGTAAGTAATGTGCGTGTTACAAATTTATTATTTGCTAAGTACCTTGGAGGGCACGAAAAGCTGTTGCTTCTGCGTCTTTCTCTGGTCATGGCGGTTTGCCGTCCCATCTGACTTTGAGAGTGAGAGAATAGGAAGTGCACCAGTTTGCGCACACATTTGTGCACTATAATATCTCCTGCGTAGCTGTCTATATATTTCTGTTGTAATTGGCCGCTGAGACATCAGTCAGGAGGATATAACAACTAATTCTGAAGGGGGATCAAAGTTACCTTAGCATTAAATTTTTAAATTGATATGAAGATAAATTCTGGCCACACCAGGAAGAGGAAGGAGGGTTTTGTTTGCAAAATACTTGACTATTGAAGCACTGAAGGAAGGCTTCAAAACTTCAAGAGACAAGATAATGGATCTGGCAGCGATATAGGATTATCTATTGCTAGTTATCATGGCGCACGGCGGCTTGATGTGATAGAGTGATATCTATGAATGATAAGTAGGTACGAATAGGACGCATGCGCCATTGATACTTAGATACACTATAGGTGTTCTTTAAAACAAGAGATTGTATGCCGATATAGAATTTTACAAGTTTTATTGTGATAAAGGGCTAGGTACGTATGTCGCTATCTTGGAAAAAAGAGTTATAAATAGTTATATGAGTATCTACGCATATAACTATTATTAATGTTTTATGGTATGACACGCCTACATTTTTTTACTGTGGTACCTAAAGGTCTAAAGAGGGGCTTCTGATGATTAGATATACAATATATAATATTGAGAGGTCTTTTAGATTAAGTTTATCTTCTTAATTAGTTTATTTCTAGTTGCATATATGTATATAGTTAGTTATTATTATAGTATTAGAAATTTGATATAAAGAAATAAATTAGATAGTAATATCCAAATTATAAGGATATGTAATTATAAAGGATGTGGTACTACTATTGCTAGGTCCTAAATTAACTTAGCGCTCTACCATTGTAGAGCATTTACCTAGGTATGTTAGTTTGCGTTTATTGGAATTGTTTAAAATTGACGTGAAACATATGGCAGTATGTTATTGTGTTACCTACGGTAGACATTGGTATTTTGTAAGCAATCAAATTGATTTGTAATTCCAGTTCATTTGCTTTCACGAAGGTCTTTAATTGAAAGTAATATGAAAAGATAAATAATAATTTCGGGTATTTTCTGAGTAATTTCTCAAATATCTAGCCTTATCTAGTAGAATCTTAGTTGTATATCTCTCTTCGTAACTTCTACTTTTGCTGTGCCCGACAGGGTCCAATATCATAAATTATAGTTCACTCAATTTTTTTTCTTTGGCATTTGTATTCATAAAGTTGTATTTTTTTTTCTCTCCTTTTACTTTAAACGCACTGTTACCTATAATTTTGTTAGAAGCTTTAATTATAAGGGCTAGACACTGGCTACTGCAATAGTTATACACTAACGCTAAAGCCAGGAAATTTAAATAATTATATCAATAAACATTTTTATTTATTGTGGAATGAAGAAACAAGGAAAGAAAGAAAAACTATTTATTCTGTTTTGGGCAGAAACAAAAACAATGGCAATAATAAAAATAAAAACAAATCGAAAAATAAGTATTGAGTATTGATTATATATGTTCGTTGAATTCTAAGCTAAGTGTATACGTGTTTCGCACAGTTCAGTTTCCTGCTTGACTATTACATTTAGAAAGCGTGAAGATAAGGACTTTGTGCCGATATCACGCTATTATATTTAATGTACCATACTGAAATCTTATAATATCACGAGTAATGATAACGGCCGTTCATACTCTTCTTATCGAATGTTCGCTTTACTATTTCAATGGCAAGTTTCACGCGGAAAAACTATATTAAAACTAAAAATGAAGATAACAAAATAACATTAAAAATTTTGATACTTAACAACTTTAAAAAAAAACCTTTGCAGCCCTAAAACGTAATATAAAAAAGTTAAGCAAAAAATTAAAAAAGGAATTGTTCATTCCAAATTCAAATCGGAAGTGAAAAAGGAAATTTCACGTTCGGAAAATTTTAACGAATATCGTTATTTGTTCAGTTGCTATCAGGCGGCGGTCACGACCGATTGGAAACTCAACACGTAGGAAATCATTTTATCCAAGCGCTGTCAATTCAAACCATACCTAATTTTGGAGCAATTTTTTATGTAGGTACACATGCCTTAATTGCTGTAGGGTAGCCTTCTTTTACTGATGCAACGTCTTCTAGAAGATAATGTTAAAAATAACCTAACAAAAAAGAAAGTGCACTTACACGTATGCTTTCGTCTCCTGCAGGCGGACCATATTCTGCTTGAAGAGGTCGTAGCTGACCTTAAAGTACTTGGTTGATACAGCCAGGAGGTCCGGCTGGTATTCCACCTCCTTCTGTTTTTCAGAACAAGCGGGATCAGTAACAATATTGTGCTTTTGCTTCATTCGTTCCAACGTACGCGAGGGTTTCGGCTTCGGCGCCGGCGCCGCCGCCGGAGGCGCCTCGGTCACATCACGGGTACACATGTTACACATTTTTTCTCAACAAAGTCTCACGCGCAACGCTCACCGATCGTTTGGCCGGCGCGCGCAGACGTTCGCGTATATAAAATCGCCCCACCACAGCGCGTGACGTAAGTACTAAGAAGGTGTGCACTGCGGCGCGGGCGCCCCCTGATAACGCGAGAAATTGATTTAATTGAACATCATTGCGTGGATTAGATAGTGACACTTGACCGTTTATCTTTGTCCTGATGAAAATCTTCTTTCGTTGCCCTGACGTCACGCATGCTCTGACGTCACGCCTTTAATTTTTCAGGAGTAGGCAGAAGTGTTCCAACCACTTTTGCAAAAAAATACTTTATTTTCTTCCAAGAATGCGTTTTTATTGGATATGTTATAAGGCAAAATTCACAAGGGCCAAGTTTCACACTCCTCCGTGCGCACAATATTCTTAAAAAGGGATCCAGATTCTCGCTTTACATAATATTATAACTATTCATAAGTGCCTAAATTGGTCTAAATGAAAAAAAAATTAAATTAAAATTCTTGTTAAATATTTATAAATAATTATTCAGATTTTCTTATTTATTTAGTTGCATAGATATAGATAGTGGGCATAGATTTAGCTCCTAAAGGAAGAGGAGTCCCAAACTATTTATATAACACATTATATAAGTTTACATTACGTATATAATCCTTTGATACAGTCATAGATTTTCCCAAAACGTGTTGTTTTCTCAAAAAATAATGCGCAACGTAGTAACATTGTTTTCGTAAACAAGTATGTGTAACAAGATAGATAAACAGATAAGAACCCTCTTTAAGTATTAAAAGGTTTTAACATAGTTTTGCAAAACATAATGTCGACCTTCACTGCATATAATTGCAAATAGTTTTTCTTAAAAACTCTGCCAGACTTTACCTGGAAAACTATGTGAAGATAGCCTAGTGGTATGACCAATTGACCATTGACTGGCAAATACTGACTAACTTTTAATTATATAACTTTCTAAAAGGGTGAAGGAAAACATCGTGAGGAAACAAGCACACCTGAGAGATTTTTCAACGGTATGTAAAGCAATATCAGAGGCCTACGGCTGGTTTTAACTCTATACGATAAAGAAGAAGAGCCTAGAGTACGAGCACGAAACTTTTTATTTTATCGAACGTTTATCAATTTTAAACGTCAAATTTGACATTAAGTTCATTAAATTGTGTCAAATTTGACGTTTGTTTTCGATAAGAATTCGATAAAAAGATTTATGCTCGCACTATTAATTCTGTAAATTATGTTTTCAGTCCGGCAAACCGTTAAACGACGTTCGTTTTCCGATAGGACATCAAGCCAATGATGAGGTCGTCAAGATAGACGTACAGTAAAACAAAGCGAAAACATTCATACAGAAACAAATATCTGTCGGCAACATTATCTTCACATCGAGATGACTTATCATTTCTCGTTTCGTTTGATGTTTAAAAATTATCTATTCAAGGGGTTTTTTCTTTACTCTACTTAGATTTATTTAATCAGTCAACTCTATTTCTGCACCCGAACTGAGTTACATAACGAAACAGTCATATGACTATGAATGAGCAACGTTTTTAATTAACGATACACCTACACTTTTCATGTGATTAGATGAAAGAGCGCCATTTTTATTTCTTTCAAATTTTAGTCTACCTGAATCTACAAGCGTTCTTATGCCAAAAATATCCGTAAGAAAGAAATAAAAGTTTATTTGTATAAAATACTTAAATGTTTTGACTAAATTTTCGGTCACAGCGGCCAAATTCACATAGGAGATTATAGTGCACAAGTGTGTGCGCAAACACAGGTGCAGTCTCTATTCCCTCACTCTCATAGTCCGACGGGACGGCAATCCGACACGACCGGAGAGAGATCAGGCGCAGGGCCAACGGCTTTACGTGCTTTGCGAAGCACGGAGGCAGTGATAATTAATTTGTAAAACGCACATAATTTACAAGTCAGAGGTATGCCGCGCCTTGAGTTCAAACCTGAGACCTCTGACTTACCAGTCAACGGTCACCACTACTAGGTTATCACGTAGTAAACTCAAGTAAATTATACCTTCCAAGTAATAAACTTCAAACTTGTAAGCATAAATAAATATAATACAATAATTGGAATTTATTTACTTGGGAATAGGGATTCACATTTCTCAATGCGATTTACAAAGCAATATTGATTAATTGTTGAATGTTGTTATTGAAAAATAAACATTTATAAAACGTTATCGGAAACATTCATTGCGTTAATTAATTCAAATATTTGTTTTATTATATCGTCAAAATCTGCTGAAGAGCATACGACAATATTTCGTCACATTCACGATCTCAAATGAACTACTTTTTTTATAATTGGGCTACAAATATCTTTGTGTCTAATTGCAAATTTATAACATTTATTATAATAGTTAATTTAATAGTTTCGGAGAAAATTGCGTGAGATAGGATAGGCAGACAACAGACACCTAGTACAGTCAACCGCATGACAGTAGTGACACTGAACTACAAAAATAGCCTTTACTGCTACGTAATAAGGGTGCTGTCAATGTCAAATTGTTACCACTGATGTGC
This sequence comes from Protodeltote pygarga, assembly GCA_936450705.2. NCBI lineage: Eukaryota > Metazoa > Arthropoda > Insecta > Lepidoptera > Noctuidae > Protodeltote > Protodeltote pygarga. The sequence continues at coordinate 1,556,753 of OW388249.2, read as the reverse complement.
GGTTGACTGTACCTAAAGATACTAGTTTTTTTTGGTTTAGTAGCTCTATGGACAACCTTCACCGAGAAAAAAAAAAATAGAAAAAAAGTACAATCCAATTTTGAAAAAAAAGTGACAGTTTTAATTATTATACACATTGTCTTTTTATTAAAATATACGTACGAATTAAACAAGGTGGATTCTCATTAAAATTGAAAAAAAAAAACATTTTTCAATTTGAGTTAAAACAACGTTAAATTGACTTTCTTATCGATTCATTACTCTACTGATTATTTTAACTAACTTACAAAATTACTATTTTCATTTATTAAGTATGTTATTTTAGGTACCAAGGAAACTTAACACGTTTTAAATCAGAGCTGGGCTCGTAGGACAAAACCCAAAAAATATAATTTCATGATAATCATCAATATAAGTCCTCCTGACCGAATTCCAGTCATCATTCAATTGGAGGGAATCATCAAAGCTGAAAAACCGTAAAGTATTTAAGAGGACATTTTTTTTGCTTATTTAACAGAAACAGAAATCGCTTTATCTTTTAATTAATTTAATCTGTGTAGGAACAGTGTACAAAGGCTTATGTACAAGAACAGTGTATATGGGCTTAATGCCATAGGCTTTTAACGCACAGAAAATCTGAAACATTTCTAGGGTGTTCTGGGTAAGCCTTGAGTCTCTTTTCTCTGTCATCTCATCCATTCATAACCGGACACCCTGTATATTCCCCAGTACCTATACGTAAAGACTTTATAATGAAAAACAACATATGTGTTTTGGGTAAGCCTTGAGCCTCTTGTCTCTCTTCTCTAAAGTCCATTCATAACCGGACACCCTGTATATTCTCAAGTACATACAAGTAAAGCAGGGGTTCCCAATCTTATTTTGTCTACTGCTGACTTTGAGAATAAATTATTTTTTTGCACCCCCATTTTTTACGTACTTAAAAATGTCTATAACTTTAAGTTAAATTAATAAAATAAAGCCTCTACACAACGCCTCGTTTATTGTTCTGGGTCTCTTACCCCCTTTAGGCCTGCAGCGCCCACAAGGGGGCGTTATCGCCCACTTTGGAAAAAGCTGACGGTTTTACATTAAAACAACATGACTCATAGTTTTCAAGTAAAAAACAGATAAACACTCGCCGATAAATCTATTTATTGCATGGTTTTTGATGAGTGAGTAATGCATTTACTTATTTTGAGTGGTTATGAGTTGGTTATAAGCTTTTTATACAAGGTACTACCACGGCCACACGTCCAGATATTTTTCTTCTACGTTGATAAGATTATTGAATAAGCATAGTACCTACTCCTCTGCATCTTTGGAATACAACCGTCCGTGACGTTATGTTTCATAGTTGACATAGTAAACGACAGGCTGACACATCGTATAGTAATGCATGTGATAACCTTCGAGGTCAGCTATATAACGGAATGTGCGTTTTGATGTCTAAGGGCTCGCGCATATGGCGGAAGCGCCGGCAGAGGAAGGAAAGAAAATATTTATTAAATATAAATAATATAATACACGCAATAAGAAGTAAAAGTCGCTCACAAAAAAAACAAAAAAAACTTTAAAAAGTAAAAAGTAAATACAATATATACTTTGCCCGACCCGGAGATCGAACCTAGGACCTCGTTCTCAGCAGTCGCGCTTGCTACCACTAGACTAACGAGGCAGTCAAAAAGATTTGAATAATGCATAAACAATTTTAAAAAAAAATTGAAATCGTCCAATGAAATCTCTCAAAATTGACAGAATTTGATACTTGTATAGCGGATGTGTAGGATACTTTTGATTGCAAATCCTAAGCAGTTTCAAAAAACCTTAACCCCTATATATCAATCTAAATAATGAACGCCATCTAATCTGAAATATCTTGAGAAATCCCCAAGTTCTGGTGACAAAGTAGACTATCAGATAATCACGATCACGATATCAGAAAATTTTCACGATAAAATAGGTATAATATGATTGATAGAAATTGCCGCTATTTATAATAATTGATAATTGGTGCCCACTGTGACAATTATTTCGTTGCGAGAGTGATATAGTGTGTGACTTCATTTTCTTTTCTCGCAAAAAGCAAAACTGTCATAAAACTCCACACAGTATATTACTGACCCGATATTTTTGTTGAAAATAGGCTTATCTCAAAAAAAGCCGAAATTCGCAAACGTAGTGTTGTTTATATACTAAATGTTTTTTTTTATAAAAGCTTTTTTTGGTCTATGGCCTCAAGATACAACTTGGCTATAGTGAGTAGATGTAACGTCCTCCTGACCAAATTTCGTTCACAGCGGTCAATCTCAACGACGATTGGCCATCGACGTCGGATATATATTAGGATAGTGCACAAGTGTGTGCGCAAATGCAGGTGCACTCACTCTCATAGTCCGATGGGACGACAATCCGATACGACTAGAGAGACACCTTTACGTGCTTTCCGATGCACGATGGGTAGATGTACTAAGTATTCATCGGTTTATTGTAGTACTACCTTCGCGTCGAGGTCGGACCAGGACAAAAAGTATCCTATCTAATAATCCAGGCCATGGTCTATCTGTGTGCTACGTTTCACCAAATCCGTTCAACGGTTTACGCGTAATTGGAGTTAAAAACATCTTCATAGACTTTCACATTTATCATATGAGTAGGATATTTGTTTTGTGACTTAATCATTTAGGTAATGATTTTGAATGGATAATGCAATTAATTGATTTGAGAAGCCCTAATTTACATTGAAATCAACTTACCAACTTAAATAAATCAGAGGTCAAATAATATTAAAAAACCAAGACAGACCTAATCAATTTCTTTCTTATTAAAAATGAAATTAAAACAACGACAAAAGAAATTGAAAAAAGAAATTGAATACCATTGTAAATTTACAAACAGTATTGTAAAGTGTAATAAGTCTATACCTATAGATTAAATGATTAATTAGTCGATTGTTTAAAGGCTACTTCTGAAGGTGAAGTTCAATGTTATACACACCAGAACCTATTTAACATCTGATTTATTGATTTCCTTAGACATCTGGTCGCCTCCGTGGAATATTGCCTCACATATGCCTAATAACATAATTAATTTCATCAATAATTTCAAGGGTCCACGAGCGCGCAATTAATTTTTTAAACAACTTAAAATCAACAAATTAAAATTAAAAAATTCAAATCAACAAATTAAAATCAATGAAATTATGTATGTGGTTTGTCAAATTTCCAAAAAAAAAAATACTTCAATGAAAATTTGACAAAAAAAACGTAATGGAAATCTGACAAACCACGAATGCTCGTAATGCCGTCGGTCCTGCGCCTAATCTCTCTCCAGTCGTGTTGGATTGTCGTTTCATTGGATTATGAGAGTGATGTATGGCTTAGGACATAAGATGCTTACAGTACTACCATGCACGTTGCCGACTCTGTGCGGGATTGTAGAAGAGGGGTTGGGCCTCAGGTTCTCTCTTCTAGTCGTACGAGGTGATGGTACAGTTATGTACTTTAAAAGGCTTTGAACTGTGGTTGATAGTACTGCATTTGTTCTACGTGCAGAATAAATTCCAGTTAATTGAACAATAACATGTGCAACAAATTGGACATCTTCCACGTGATTCGTTAGGAATGTAGGTATTTGCAGTAAAGAGTCACGTTGCTTCAGATCATTTCCTGATTGTGATTTGACAGTAACATTATGACTACTAGGGCAGTAAAATATATTTTGTCTGCGGTTCAAAGAGGAATTGTTGTGCATAATTTATGAAATTGGAAAGAACATTTTATTTTAAGAGAGCTTTATTTTATTTTAAAAAACTTAATCTTATCTCTACTTTGTAAATAAAACGAATGATACGAAATAATAGTAGCGGTCGTATGTCAAGCAATGGACAGCGTAACGTCATCATCTCCACCTGAAACTGAGACCTTTGACTTGGCAGTCAACGGTCATACCACTAAGCTATCACTGCACTTACAACGTAACGTAGATTATATAAAAACCAAACTGTCAAAATAAATTCGTTTTAATGGCTGATTTAAGATAATGTCATCTCACCTTACATTACAAGGTCATTAAATAATTCTCATCAATTCTAAGGCTTTACGGCGAGCAAATATGACAAGATTGTAGCAGATAAGTAAGAGATTGACCTTCAATTTTTGGAGTCGGATTCGATTGATTTGATATTTGTTCCGGTTGATGTTTGTGCATTGTGAAAATTATTTTTTTAACCTGTAATTTGGTCAGCAACTCAGCACCCACGATACTGGAGAAAATACTAATGTGGTACGTTTAAAAAATAAAACATGATCATATAATTATTACTATTAATTTTTATACTATAAAAAAATATTAGTTTAGTAAGTTGGCAGGGCCATTTTCACACCCTTGAAAAATTTCTCAGGTAAAATATTAGGTTAGTAAGTTGGCCGGGCCATATTCACACACTTGAAAAATTTCTCAGGTAAAATATTAGATTAGTAAGTTGGCCAGGCCCTTTTCACACCCTTGAAAAATCTCTCAGGTAAAATATTAGGTTAGTACCTAAGTTGGCAGGGTCATTTTCACATCCTTGAAAAAAAAAAAAGGTGTGCTGGTTATCCATCAACCGTTTTAGCAAGTAATCATTAATTTCTAATATGCACTTAAATCCGTAAAAAAACCTTTGACTTGGCAGTCCAACGGTCCACTAGGCTATCACTACTACAAGAAAAGGGTATCAGTAAGGAAAGACATCAGTAATAACATTAAAAAAAGAAAACCTAGAAATAACAGTACGAGGCCAAAAATGGACCCTATCTCACTTTGCTTTTTTTTATGGCATTCCAAGAACATTCAACGAAGGAGTTGTTTATCATTAACTTTGGGAAGAACTGACTCCATCTGTGGTTTACCGATTAGATCCTTAATACGAGTGTACACGTGATTGATTTTCTACGAAACTGTGACGTACTGTTTTAGATCGCTTGAGATGCCGTTTGGACCTGGGACTGTACTGAATCGTCTAAGTCACTTTCTTTTTTTAAGCGAGTAGCGATCGAGACACCGTGATACTGTCGTGATTTTTACGATCAAAGGGGCAAGGTTAAGTACCGCTTGAAGTAGTTAGTCCGTGAATTGGTGATCATTATGTGGTCGACTATATCCATGCTTTCTAAATTACCTTTGACTCCCGCAAGGACGCCGGCATCCAGTAACAATTGATTTTCTTTTTTAAGTTTAAAGTGTGGGGTCCATAGGCTCCGGGACCATTTGGGAAAGTTGTTCAGCCAAAACAAAGGGTGATCATGGTGCGTTAATGGGAATGGTAATGGAGATCATTTTAAAAGTTGAACCCCATTTCCATCCCCATCAGTGAAATCAAAATTACGAATTAGATTTGAAATTCAATCGAATGGGGCTAAGGCTACGTTACCTATTTTTATTTCCTACATTTGAAAGTGTGAAGGTTCGCCAATAAAAATGTTCAGCCATCGACGGCGGTCTGGCCGTCGCTGAATCCTTCTTGGGAAGCACTATACGTATGGATTTGAACCTGCAATCTTCGAGCCAGTTCATACTGCTACGCGATCATTACTGGCCAATTTTTTTTTACGATACATATAATATGTATGAGTTTCATATTTAATTGCAGGTATATTACTGTAGAAAATAATGAACATTCCCAGTTTAATAACTTGTAGAACAAGTTAATTATATTTTTTCTTATTCATATTTTTATGGACCGATTATTTTTTTGTTGCCATTTAAAAAATATTATAATCCTAATTAATATGAACCAGATATTATTATGTACATATAAACCAGTTTGTGACTTGATAATTTAAAATTTTATGTGGCCCACGCGCATCTTTGATCAATCAAACATATAATCAACTGACAGTTCCTTATTATTCTTATCTGAGCTTAAGCCACGTGTCTAAACGTGTGTTTTAATATAATTGTAGATATGTATTCTTGTTTTAATGTTTACAACACTTAAGATCGATATCAGATTCAACAACAACATTTAGATGATATCACCATCAGGTACAGCTTAAGCTGAACACCCGGACCATTAAAAATTGCAAGATACTGTCAAAAAACACGTTATACTTTTCCACACGTGTTTTTGTCTCAATTGACGGAAAACAACTGATGCAAAATGAAGCACACAAAAGAGAAATTCTAAATTTAATTTTAAATATTGTGGCTATGTTCGATTTTATTAATGGCCAGCTCATCAAATCTTTGTTACGGAGGTTGAGGCTCTCTGTAGAGATAAACTGATAAAACTGCTGTCGAACTCAAAACTCACATCTGAGTTCTACCGCATTTTTGCTGTTATAAAAATTAAAGACAGTTGAATCGTCACCCTATTAATTATCGGCCTAAGTCGAAAAGTCAAGAGAGTCAGTCAAAAGCTAGGTTCGAAAAAATCCGGGTGGTACCTACACAAATATTGACCGCTCAACGCTATTGTTCATAAAATGAGAAATGTACATATTCTACAATCAAGTTTCATTATTAGACTTTAAAAAAGAAAAGATTATTGCTACTTTTCTTTTCCTCCTTTTTTTCTTTTCTGAATTAAGTATTTCTTCAACGGTTTCAAACACCGAGTATTGAGATATACTCGTATATTATTTTTTTACAAAACTACTGTGACACCGTTTGACTTAAATACAAATTGCAGACCAAAAACAAACAATATCTGTGGTATCATTTCACATCACGTGACCCTAATAAAAAATAAAAACATGTTATCTAAAAATAAACATTTAAAAAGATACATAAATAGATACGATAATATTTTCAAAACTCATATCTGAGTCTGGTAGCTTTTATCAGTAGGTCACAGGTTCGAATACAGTTCGTAATAGCTTTTTTCCCTATACAACAATTTGGAACTTTGTTAATTTCCTCAAAATTAACCTCAATTTTGTTCGATTTTGTCGTTGGGACATTTTAAGATGGCGGCTTATCCCTTTTCCCCGTTTAATTTTATTTGAGGTGCGGTTCGGTAAGATTTATAGAGTAACCATGATTTCTGATAGTTAATCAAGATTGACCAATTTATTAATATTACGTTTTACCTTTAAGTATATTTTTGCGGTTTTATTTTCTGGTAATGAGTGCTTATCTTTTTTTAATATATATCTTATTTCTTATTCAATTAGGTATTTTTTGCAAATAAACTAGATAGATAAGGTTTATATTAAATTTTAATTCAGAACGACTCATTTTTTTTTGTTATTTTTTTTAAAGTTTAAAAATCCGTCAAAAAATATGTCAGTGTTGTAATTACGATCAAAGTTTAAATTTGTGCAACGCCCAAATAAGAAAAATTATAAAGGTAATTGCACGAAGCTTAAAATTCCATCACACTACGATTAATTAGGCCAATATTACTTATAACACACACAATTCTCTGAATGATTGATAGCTAGCCTGTTACTTGGAAAATTGCATACCCGTTTAACAAAGACCATGTTACAACAATCTGACTTTAAAAATGTATGCACATAGTAAGTAATTTAAAAAGTAAAATCAAATAAACCGAAAGCAATAAATATAAAATTCAGAATGGTCTATAAAAGATCACGTTTCATGGCTACAGTACAACCTTTGACGTCAATACGGTCTCAGGTTTGGTTCTCTTTTTGCATCCGTTTACTATGTGTATTTTCCCCATATTTTAGAATGCAGTCATACAGTTAAGTTTGGTTGGGTTTTCTAAGATTAAGTTTTACTACTGATTATAGACGTCATCAGATTTTCTCCTTAATCAAGATGAAAACAGTGATCATTTTATTTTTACCTAGAAATATCAATCTAAGAATGTATAAGGTTTTAATACTTGCCAAGCAAATACACACAGCAAGCAAATACATTTGGGGCTCCTATGCCTGTCAGGCCGGGGCGATGAAACTAAATCGGGCCACTGGTTTTATTTATTTATTTATACTTCATGTACAAAGCAGGTACGTAAGGCGGACTTAATGTTTTCTCAAAAAAAGACGTTTTTGTAGTCTACATTTTATAAAAAAAAGTTAACAGGCTCAGCTGGGGGACTTTGGGGGCTTAGGATCGAGGGTCTGGGGTGAACCAAAATTATATAACAATAATACAAATACATATATCTAGAGGATAACTATCTATCACCTGCTCCGTGCCTCGCAAAGTACGTTAAGCCGTTGATATAACTTTAGAATGTCGTATACCTTTCAGATAGGCAGTCGCTCGTAGAAAACTGATATTCAGCTGCATCTGGTTAGATTAGAAGCCAACCCCAACAAAGTTTGGGAATAATAAGGCTAGGAGGATGATTAGTCTTTAGATATGATTTATAATATTTCATTGATTTTAATTAGTTAATATTAAAATTAAGATAAGGAGAGGCCTAAGTATGTTCAGCAGTGGACTAAAACAGGCTGATGATGATGATGATGTAAGAAGAGCGTTTAGGGGACACTTCTTAAAGCTATGAAAAAGTAATTTCAATTTCGGGACGTGCCGTCTCTCACGTCTTAAACCATTACAAAATCGATGTTTATTCAGGTCATAAGCTCACTGCTATTTAAGGCCAACTAATGAAGGACTTATATGGTCAATGGAACTTGTGTACTTATACGAGATTACAGTTTGTGCGGTTTGTGTGTTTGGGCGGCTAATAAGAATTTGATAACGACCTAAAATTTACAGAAAATTTAACAAAATAACATAGTTTAGGACACGATTGGTGTATTCAATTTAATTAATTAATATATTTAATTGAATATACTCATATGTATCATTTCCGCAAGCGATGAGCAATGCGTATAAATAATATACAACTTCATTCCTATTGCTTCCTATTAAAAAAAAGGCACGGTTTGTAGTGTCTATTAACTGGTTTACCTCTTTAAAAAACTTGTAAGTAACTGTTTTTAACCCTCGACGAAAAAAGGTGTTAATAGTTTGTCTGTGTATTTGTTGCATCGTAATTTCCAAACGGATGCACAGCTTTTGTTTTTTTTTATTTAAATGTGACTTGATCGAAAGAACTAAAAAAATATAGGTTTCTTGTATCGTGGGTTTCCAAAATCTTTAATTTATACTTGTGTCTTGTCAAAAAATAAAAAAAGTAATAAATGATTATTAGTATTTAGCTTTTATTCTTAAATTTGATTTATTTTCATTAAAGCCCAGTTTACAACGTCGTTTTGCAGTTAAAATGTATTTTACAATGTTATTTATGAGTCGTTAACTTTCAATTTTCATTTCGCACAGTGGGACGAGGATAACTATGTATTTTATGGTACTACACAGTTTACCTTCCCACAAGCTTTCCCATTAACGCCTCACCTATGTGAAATTAACCATTCAGAACTTTAAGTTGATTTTTTATTATCCTCCAAGACCAACGGAATAAGGTATCTCAATAGTTATAAAACTAGTAGAAATAGTTATAAAACTAGTAGAAATAGTTATAAAACTAGTAGAACTAGTTATAAAACTAATTAAAATAGTTATAAAACTAATTGAAATAGTTTTAAAACTAGTTAAACTAGTTTTAGTTTTTAATCTTACTTTCACTACACCTACTGCGCTCCATGCGATAAATCTTGAGTCGTGAAGTTCGATTTTTGTAAAAAAAAAAACCTACCAATAAAATCAATACCTACTAGTATTATAAATCTAAACAGTTTGTTTGTTTCAACGGGCTAACCTCAGGTTATTAAATTTAAAAGTTTCTTCCTTTAGAAAGTTATTGAGAATGTTTTTAGGCTACATTTTAATTATTGTTGCTAGTTAAATATCTAAGACCTAAGAGAGTGCACCTGTGTTTGCGTAGTTGGCTAATTTCCGTTGAGATTGGCCGCTGTAATCGAAATTCGGTCAGAAAGACATTATTACTTTCAAGAGAGTTTAGATTTGCAAAATTATCGTATCTATAGTTGATTTATTAAAGCTATCTGTTTTAAACAATATCCAACGACTTTATCTGACAATCGTTTAATAAATTAATCAGTACAATTGAATTTGCAAATTCAATTTATTTATATATCGATAAACAGACATAATAAACCATATTATTAGGTCAAAGTCGAGTCTGGTTTATAACTAACGCTGGTCATACAATTCGTTGTATTGTAACTGACAAATATTATGGTATTTATTACCTCTAAAGTACTAAAAGTCTAATATTAGCGCAGATGAACTAGATATACGAATATTGCAATAGTACCAACTAGTAGGTTAGGTTAGTCGGACGAAAACTCAGTCTTAATTTGGTGGTGCAAGGTTTGTGTTTCATGGTCTTCATCATTAGGTATTACGTTTTGATCTGAAATATCGACGTTTGATTTTGGCCCTTCCCTCAGATAGGAAGGAATTGGAGCCTTTATTGATAAAGAAATAATCTGCGGTTACAGGCAACAAACAATTTATATTATCCTATTCCTAACTAAATATTACATTTAAGTTCATTTATTCTAAAACTAATTTTGACTAATTAAAACTATTATATACAAACCTATAATCTAAAACCTTAAAAATAAATAAAGATACAAAACAAATATAAATAAATGCGAAATACAGCGGTAGTAAGTTCATTTGTTTGTTACCTTTTCACGCCTAGACCACAGAACCGATATTCCTGAAATTTTGGACATACGTTGTCAGGTGTACAGAAACGGAAATAGGATACTTTTCATCCCGAAGAAAAATATTGTTTGCCAGGACAACAACATAACATTCTTGTGACAATAAATGGCCCCACGTGTTTTCTAATCATGATTGAAATTGAAGAAGCCGCGGGGAATAGCTAGTTTTCTAAATAAATGAATTTCCTTATTAATTGCAGGAAGATTTCAAGCGAACTAAAATAAGGAAAAATATTTACGAGGAATTTTATTACTTAGTGAAGTTGTTTATTTGAATAGATTCATTTATTTATTTCAATAAAGTAATAGTTATTGCATTACAGTAAAATTACCTTTTCACAATATTCTTAAATAAATAATTCATGTTAATATAAGTGCCAATTGGCGTAAGGATAGCCCCTTGAACAAAATTAATTTATGCAATCGTGTGCAATTTGGAATAAGGTAAAGTTCAAACTAAATTTTATGTGGAACAAATTTATTTGAATACAGGGAGTAATTTTAGGTACCAATTACAGTACTTATATGAGAATAAGAATAAGAACATTTTATTTGAGAGACTATGGTACAAGTCAGAGATCTCAGTTTCGAACCCAAGGCATGCACCTCTGTATTTTCAGAAGTTATATTATGCATTTATTATCATCTGCTCCCTCCGAAACCATGTTAGGTTTTGGCGCCGGCTGTCATGAAAATCTTTGACAGTAGATTTATTGAGTCAGTATTCTTATATAAATCCTGAGAATAAACTAAAATTGGGTTGCGAGGGTCAGATAGGCAGTCGTTTTGTAGAAAACTGATATATTCAGCTGCATATTTATGGTCTTTGGAGTAGAAACAGACACCAACAAAGTTTGGGAATAGTAAGGCTGGGTTGATGGATTGAGAGCTTCTATATTAGCTTGCTTGCAGTTACTTGAACAAGAAGAAAATAATATGTTGAAAAAAAAAACCAGCACATCTAAGAGATGTTAAGAAGGAATGAATCCTCTTGATCCAGACCGTACATCACATAGATCAATCGAATAAACAGACAACAGCGATCGATGATGCAAATCATTAGAGCCAATTGTAGAAAATAGGTCGATGTACGTGCGCAAAAGCTTTTGTTAGATATTTAGAGTATAAATCGTCTACAAGGTAACGGCAGACAATTTGTTAATAAATAACGCAATATACAAATGATGGACGATGGTCCATGGATCTCTTGATATCTGCAAACTTATTCATCTATATAATCAATATGTCAATACATAAAATTAATAAGAATCTGCGTTTCATAATTTTTCACCGAATATAGGAAGTCATAAAATATATTTTATGATGTTCTATTTTCAGTTTGGCCATCAAGAAGATTATTGACAATTTAACATAGAGAGTTAGTACCCTCATAAAAGTCTGAGACCTGAACTAATTGTGTACGTGTGTGTCTGGAAAACGGGTGACAGATAGGCAGTCGCTTCGAAGAACACTAGAATCGCTGATTCGGGGAATTGGTGTTGGAAATAATAATGCCTCTCTCAATGCGCGCCACTATCGTGCGCTAATTGGAAGTATTTGCCCATAATCGCCACGCTAGGCAAGCGGATAGACGATCGTAGTAGCTGTCGATCGATTACTATTACACAGAAGGATGCTGCTGCCCATCCTCTGAATCTTTCCTTTGTCGCTCTGTGCGACACTCGCGAGACGAGTAGAGGTGGTTCTATTCTTAGGCCAGAGACCACACGGCGAATTTATAATTTGAATTTCACGAATTTATCATTACGAATAACAAAACTCCCGCTCAATAGTTCTTGTTCTCTGATCTATACCTTGTAGAGTTAGTAGTCTCGGGTTCAAATCCCATACGTAATCGAAATTTTCTTCTACAAAAATTTCGAAATTTAATGTTCGCACCGTATGCATAAATACTTTATACTTAAAAATGTTTTGTGCAACTAAAACAGTATCATCTCATGGTCGTAGTTCTGAGAAACGGACTTTACTGAGAACTGAGAACATCGATATCAGAAACGGCTTCACCAGCAAATTTGTTGGTGATCTCATTTCCAGCAATACTTAAGTACATGAGCAATCGTAAAGGTTGCTATATGTAATCTTAAGGCAGAACTCTACCTGAACCTTTAGAAAAACTCGTAAAAAAAGTATTTTCAACTTTTGGTTTATTTGTTTTTTTTTTCTGTTATTATTCTAGTGAGGTCTTACCAAGGAGTATCGCGTAACCCAGTGTCTGGGTTGTGGAGGTCTGATAGGCAGTCGCTCTATGTAAAATACTGGTATTCAGCTGCATCCGGTAAGACTGGAAGCCGACCCCAACATAGTTGGGAAAAGGCCAGGCTGATGATGATTCTAGTGAGGTCTTTTGCTTGCTAGCCCAAAAGGTTTATTCTTCTTTTTCTTATTTTGATTTGAGAAAACATATAGTACAGTGAAAGACTAAAGTGTAGTGTAAAAATATTGTTAAATATAGTGAGATAGTAGCACAGATTACTTAATAGTTACTTCGTAATAGTAGAGATAATAGAATTTCTCTATTTTCATAGTACATAGAATATTTTCTATATAAATATTATTTAAATATTTATATAGAAAATATTCTATGAAAATAGAGGGACAAATCGTTGTGTTTTAACGTAACTGCCCGCAATTCTAACCAGTATGTTTAAATTAAGAACTACACTCTCCTGCGCACGTAGGCTTCAAATAACTAATGCATGCGCTATAGGTTCGTTATCAGCTGTCAATTATTGTTTTTAAGATAAGCTACATGTTAACTTAAAACGTTTTAGAAATAACTGCGCTTTTAAAGTGCATACTTAAGTACAATGTTTTAGAAATATGACGTGTTATCTTTGAGTTATGAGATGTATAAAAAAATTTTACCTCCTCTTTCTTAAGTGTTTATGATTCATAGATATGACAAATACATAATTATGTATCAAATTGAGAACCTTCTTCTTTTTTTAAGTCGGTTGCTTTTGTTTGAATTGTGTTGTTACTAATTATTTTCCAGATTCTGGTACTTGTAAGTAGATATGATTTGGATTGTGAAATATTTTTTATTAAAACACCATAACTATTTATTGAAGCTTTTACATTGAAATATCAAAACTAAACGTAGGTACCTACATGCAAAATTGTGCATTGTGTGACTGTAGGTACTGTTCACAGTTGAAGAGTTCCTTTATCTGGAGCTAATTCTGAATGTTGATTCAGGTCATGCTTACCATAAAAATGCATTGTCATTAGAACTGAACCAACATGTAAAAATTAAACTCCGTAGGATAAGTATCATTCTCATTTGAAATTAGGTAATATTAGGTAAAATTTTGCAAGCTCAGCTCAGAATTAGTTCAGCTTGCAAAATTTAAGCTAAACATACTAACATACAAATATTGCAAATTTAGTTTGTAAAAAAAATCGCGCTAAATTTTGCATCAGTCGCGTTTGATAAAACCAAAAAACAACCAACTAACAATAACACAAAACATCTTTATCTAGCGACTGCCTCGTTGGTCTACTGATAGCAAGCGCGACTGCTGAGCACGATGTCCTGGGTTCGATCCCCAGGTCGGGCAAAGTTTTATTGGGTTTTTCCAATAGGAAATTCCCAGTAGCAGCACGGAGTCTGGAACTGTGGCCGGTTAATGGCAATAGGCTCGCCCCCTATTACATGGGACTTATAACATAGCCGGCGAAACGTGGGTGTACTGCACACCTCTGCCTACCCCCTGTGGGGAATACAGGCGTGAGTCTATGTTATGTCTAGCGCGGTGAATATCACACGTTAAATAATATAATCAGTGTTGTTATGTGTTTAAAACCTTCGTTAGTTGACTCGCTAATCTAGTATCTCGCTTGCACATTGAAGATATAAAAAATCAAACTAAACCCATTGAAAGAGAAAAACTTTACAAAGTTTCAGCAAATATTTCAGTTTAATCGAAACATGTTTTCGTACTTAAAAAATGTATTGATTAAATTTTAATTAGGACTATCATTTATTTGTACAGACAACACATACTTAACTAACAAAATACAAATAAAATTAAAAACTAAAACTGAAATCGATTGAAAATGATTTGAGTTGAAAATTCAATTCAGGCAAATCGCATTATTTTTAGTGAAGTTTAATTTTAGCTATTATTTTAAGTTAAGCTGAATTAAATAGGGCGGATTTTTTTTTAACTCAAATATATCTATAGGTACATCTATACGATTTTAATAATAATCAAGGTTTTTATAATTTAAACCTAGGTTCAAGTTCGCAAATAAAGGCATGTTTTAAAAATATATATTTAAATACCTTCCTGTACAATATCCTGTTATATAATAGATATCAATAAGGAAAACCACTGTAACTATGCGGTAGTATTGTAATACTACTAAAATACTACACAAGCACTTAAAACACTTGTGCGAGTGATAAGGTATAGTAAATTGTTGGAATCGTCGAAAACTTAGTAGTAGTACACACGGGTACACATCAAGCTATACAAAGTATAAGCTCTTCGTATATACCCTGTTGCTTTAAAGACCTGTCAAATTTTAAGGTAATAAGGTCTTTGAAACTGAACATCTTTCCCCAAGAAACGTAGGTCAAAATCTGAAAATCGAAAATTTCACTTCATTCTGTAGGTATGAGACACAGAAATCTAATTAGATTTCTGTGGTATGAGATGTTTTTTCGTTTTCAGATTTCGACCTATGTTTCTTGGGGAGAGTTCTTCAGTTTTATGGACCTTATTACCTTATAAATAACACCGTGTATATAAGATTTATATGCGCGCATTTTGTATTTATATTTATTTTCTTTACGACCTTTTTTCCTTAGTTTGATAATCAAAACGAGAATGTACACTAGCTGCTAACTGATGGGCTTAATAGCACAAAACAAATACTATTCCGCATGAAAATAGCATCACCAAAAAAAGGTAGGTATACAATCACAATACCTACTAGCTTTACTTAGCCGACCTAATTGCCTGCTTAAAATGATAAATAAACTTTTAAATTAGTACTACATTGTTTCTAATCCGTCAGATCACCAGAAAGGTAGGTCATTACCTACCATTCATTATAAACTATCTATTTAAAAACATTTATTTCTGTCGAGTCGTCGGTCACGTATGTCTAATGGTCATGTGATTGTGTCCGTCACGTGGGGATCACAATAGAAATAAACTTCTACAACTGTTATTAAACTGTTAGAGTACATGGCATACTCGTTATGCAACTTTACTGAAAGAGTATAAGATAAACGTGTCAGGGTACAGGCATATTCGACAGGGTAGGCAGTACATACAAATCCTACTTAGTTTCTGCAAGCACTGATAGCCTAGTGGTATGGTATGACCGTCGCAACGGTCATACCACTAGGCTATCAGTGCTTCCAAGGCGCGTACCTGACTTTTCGTAAGTTATGTGCGTATTATAAATTCATTATCAGTTGCTAAAACGGTGAAGGAAAACATCGTGATGAAACCAGCACATCTGAGATATTTTCAATGGTGTATAAAGCTATGTCAGAGGCCTACGGGCGGTTTAAACTCTGACAGCAGCCATACGATAAGGAAGGACTTAGTTTCTCTAATTCGTAGTCTGTGTCGTATCTGTCAGAGTAAGCAATGCCTTTTGCTTATGTACCTAGTGTTGCTAAAATATAAACTAATAATAACAATAGAAACCACAAGGTTCGATGACATCAAAAAAAATTGTAAATACAAAAAGTTTCCTCCACTGAAGCGAAGTCTCGTGCCAAAACCTGTTTGTTTACTAATCACGTGAGTTTACAGAGTAAACGTTTTGGTGTTCCGTAGGTCATGGTGAAAAACCATGCACCATACATTTAAGTCTATATCACTGAAAGAACCGAAAGCAAGGAGTATTAAACACAAACAAAGTTTGATAGTTTTTTTTTAATTTGGATCTTAATTTTGTTTATTACTCAATTAATGTAAATGTTTTCAATTTTGAGTGGCACACTAACTTCAAAGGGGAAGGCCATACCCTTCCCCAACTCTTTTTTAAAAGTCGGTTATGAACAACACATACCTACCCACCAGCTGTATACAAAGCGATTTTTTTTGTTTTTGTGAATTTTTACATGTTAATAGCGCATTTATATAACAAGAAAATTTGAAAAACAACTGATACGGATGGGATTTGAGCCCACGATCTACGACGTACCGTGTCAACGCTGACGCTTCAACTGACTCTAGTGGGATACGATGGCTTAGAGACCTTTCAACAGGTCTGTCTCCTTCCAGGGTCTACGCCCTGTACCTGGGTACCGCTTGCAGTGCCCTGGTTAGGGCACTGTTTTCTGCATTTGTAATATTAGTTTGACATGGTAGTTCGTCACCTTATTTGTTAATGAGGCTTATGACATATACGTATCACTGTTTCACATCTTACGTTTAGATCATTTCTCATCTTAGATCAGTAAATGACAATTATTCTTACATCTACAACTAAACTCTATCTACAACTAGATTACTACTACCACTACTCTATCTACATTTACAACTAGAGTCACTCTTACAACAAACAATATTAGAATTATGACTATTCATAAGTGCCTAATGGTCTACATGAATAATAATATTTTGATTGTGATTGATTTTATCTATTTATTTATTTTGTTTACGGGGCCAAAAAAGGAATCCGGGGAAGAGACCGGGTCATGTAGAATTCTTATCTCACTAAAAATACCCCAGGTGACGGGTGAAGCAGTCCCGGTCCTAATTATTCTTACGCCTAATGGTCGTAAATTCGTTGGTGGCAGTAAAAACTTATGAATTTTATCATTAAATTCTACCGACAGTGACTCATAAACTGACGGGCCGGACCATTTAATATAACAAGACTCATGTTTCGATATAACAATGTTTATTGATGATGAAATGTGTTTGTAACGATTACGAATACTCATTTCCAATAATATTCAGTTAACTTGTATGAATCTGTAGAGATGGTCCGAGTACTTGTTAATTGATGGTGATTACTCGTTTATTATTCGTAGTCAAATCAAATCAAAATATTTTTATTCATGTAGACCATTAGGCACTTATGAATAGTCATAATTCTAATATTGTTTGTTGTAAGAGTGACTCTAGTTGACGATAGTCATTCGTTCAACTTGGTTCATATCCTCCATAAAGCTTAAAGCTTATTTTAAACTAAACAAAGCTCACATCCAACCATTTTGTGTTACGTATATTGAGGTAAAGCTTTTTTTGGCTTAAAGCTTGAGGTTGTACCAACACAGCCTGTATCAGTCCACTGCTGAACATAGGCCTCTTCTCATACGCACTTATTTCGTGCGCTCATTAAGTGTTTGCCCTTAATCGTACGCTGGGCAAGTTGGTTGACGATTGCAGTAGCAGATGGTTATTTATTATTATTTATTTTCAGCCATTATCGTCCCACTGCAGGGCAAAGGCCTCCCTACCCTCCTTCCATTCCCATGGAATGGAAGATGGTTGCTATTACAAAATAAAATGCTGCTGGGCAGGATGGGCATCCTTCAGATTTTTCCTTCAGTCCCTTCTTACGACAACCGCGGAATGATTAGGGGTGGTTCTATTCTTAGACCAGAAACCACAAGGCACGGCTTTCAGCTCTATAATAGAGTTCGTGGATTGCATATAATTGAAATGGCTCAACATTTTCCTTTACGCATACATCTCGATACTTCTTAGAAACATTGACAAAATATCACTCACCAGAAGTGCAATAATATAGGAAATAAACAGTTCTAAAAATATTTGTGACTCACAGCATTATCTTATGTAAATAGTTGTGACTTAGTAGGTACAGGTATATGACTATTTAGTTATTATTGATTTAGTGCCACTCACCTGGAAATATTAAAGTTTCAAACATATTATCGGACGAGGGTTGCAGCCGCGCGACTTTTGCACGCGATCACGCGCAGTCAATTCGTGACCCTGACCGCGCGGACGTCCGACGAGAACTTGGTTTCTTGGATGTTTGACGATGTGCAGATTATTTATAAAGTTACGACTGTCAGTCATATGTCAACCAATGGTCGCGCGACTGTAGAGCCCACCACAGTGATATGTTTACCTAGGTAGGTAGCTATAATTTATAATTATACAAGATATTTTTAAGGACTGCGAAAATTTTTAAGGATTGTTCTGATCCTAAAAAAATATTTTACTTATCCAATCTTCAATCCTATAATCAATATGAAAATTTACTTTCCCATACCTACCTACATACCGCATCGTTATATGATGCTAAAGGTTTACAAATTCAAATATTACCTACTTAGGTACGAAAATATCCAGCGTTTTAGACTGTGTGGTTTTCGCTTCGTTTGGGTTTTTTTTACAATTTATTTAATTTAATTTAATTATATGTATATATTTTTATTTAATTCGACATCAAAGACAAAGAAAACGAAAAAAAAGTTGAGTAGAAGTAAGTAGTTGAAAAATGTTTACACTTACTAGTAGGTAAACGAATTACCATTATTAAAATGTTCTGCATTGAAAATAAAGCTTAGAAAAACCTTATGTTGGATCATATACAAACATACTTGTGTACTTACTTGTACACTGTACTAGATGCTACTGACCCACAAACACCATTCCTAAAATATTCCTTACGCCTTGCCATGCATTCGTAGAAAAAATACTAAGTACTGTTCGGTTCTGACTTCTGAGCCACTGCACGATGCCTACGTGATCGACAAAGGTCGGTGCACCCAGTGCAAATATCAAAACTGTACCAACCAACTATAATCGTAACTCACAAAATCTACTACACGAAATACAACCCTGCTCAAAGTAATACAAGGTTGGTTTTTGTTTGACTTCATTTTGTATTTAGATGTTTTGATACTTTAAAAGATTTGCATCATAGTAATGGGTGTCTTCCCGGTGTAGTATGTCATTTGATCACATATCTTAACTCGTAACTGTTGGGGTTCTAACTAAGTGTGAGGCCGACTGATTTGATTGTTATGACTAACGGATGGATTTTATATTTGTTGTTAGTCATTGAAATAATCCGAGATTATTGATAATATTTGTGCAACTTAGTGACACGTTTGACGCAGTGGCTACGTTCTATATCGTATGGTTGATAAACAACCTGGTGACAGAATTTAACCTGCCCATAGACCTCTGACATGGCTTTACACATCGTAGAAAAATCTCTCAAGTGTGCTGGTTTCCTCACAATTTTTTCCTTCACCGTTTCAGCTAGAAAGAATTAATTTCTGATACGCACATGAGTCCAAAAAGTCAGAGGTGCGTGTCTGGGGTTCAAACCTCGACCTTTAACTTAGACCCAATTCTCAATACTCACCTCCTTCAAAATCACGGAATGGTTACAATTCAGGGAATAACGTTAAGTAAGATAACTAAATTTAGTTATACCATTTCAGAAAATAAGTACACTGTTATGCTAGAGCTACATTAGACGGAAATTCCGTCTCCGATTTTCCGCAGAGAAACGTCAATACATTTTGTAGCATATAATTTTCTATGCAGGAGTTATTATGCAGAGATTGCTCCGTTGTCATTTTTTTTCTATCTACATATTTGTTTAGGGCTTTTTGACATTAAATATGTCACCCCCGTAAAGTAAACTACAGTATACCTTAAATTTATTTTATCACCCACACATTGAAAGAAATATATTTTCATGAATCCGTTGTCATTGGTGGACAAATGAATAGGTACATCATCGACCACTCAACCACCCAAATGGTCGATGAGATACAATAAAATGCAACGTGGAAGATTGGCGACGGAATTTCCGTGCAATGAGCGTTAGCATTTTATTATTATACTAGGATACTATTGGATACTCTCCTATTCTTTGTTGTTACTAAACAATGCAACCGCAACCGCAGATATTAGCAGTAGAATATTACACCCGTTTGTAGGTTTGTTCCTACCCGGAAATTGGCGACATAATATTTACAATGTTTTAGACTTTACAGTAAGTATACCTAGACTTTTGCCACAACTTTATTTCTGTGGTTGAAATTTGCGGGATATGGAGTACTTTGAGACAATATTATAAGAAACCCAAAATACTACTATACTACTACTATAATACTGTTACTATAATACTACCTATAATATGATCAAGTGTAATATTATTTTAATTTACGACATCTATTTATGTATAATTTCTTCTAAGTATATCTATCCATAATTAATATCATAATCTATATATCTATTAATAATTGATATCATCTAATATCTATCTATAATTTACGACAACTTCTTCTAATTTTTTCTATCCCTTGTCGTTTTTTTCTACATCATCCTCCCTTCATCAATGGACCACATTTCCTTATTCTGTCTCTAGGATGCCTACAGAAAAGTGTTTCTCCATTTTTTTGTACCACGTAAAATATCTCCGGACCATTTTTATGTAGGTTTTCATGACTCTGTAAATTATGTTTTGAAATTGATTCTTTTCTGATTGTGGATTTCCTAATGCTAAGCATTAAGCATACATTTTTACATAAATATCTGTTTAAAACATTCATATTTAGGCACAGTCACAGATTTTTCATGAAACACTATATTCATACTATTTCATACCATAGTGTCACTGAATTAATGATACAGTGTTTTTGTGAAATTTTTACATGTTTTAGCACATGTTAGCTTATTAAATATAAATATTTAATAAGAAATTTGAAAAAACAACTGATACGGATGGGATCCCATCCGTATCAGTTGTTTTTTCAAGTTTTTTCAAATTTCTTATTAAATATTTATAAATGATACAGTGTTTTAAATTAATTACATCATACATACTAGAGACCATCTTCTACATTCTCATTTAATTGCAATGAAAAATGTCTTCCATCTTTTTGGTAGACGATAAGATGCGTTCAGTATTTTTACAAAATATAATTTAAAAGTAAAGAAATAAGTTATTTGTATTTGAATGGCGCCGTAATTAAAGGGTACGTCTGTCGATGATATCTTTGTGAGAACTTTAATGGAAGTTGAGCACTTTGTATGGATGTAATTCTCGGAATTGGTACCATCAACAGTAATAATCGTGAAATAATATTACAAGATGGTCTGCTTGATGTAGAGTTGAATTTTGTTGAGTTGAGTTAAGTTTTGTTGAGTTAAGTTGTGTTGAGATGAGTTTTGTTGAGTCTAGTTTTGTTGAGTTCAGTTTTGCTGAGTTCAGCATTCGATCGCTGACGTGAAGGTAAAGAAAGTCAACAAATTGAATCAAATTACTGTACCAACACCATCTTAGTTTTTACTATAGCTTACTACTAGGTATACGTTTTTTTCATAAATGGTCTACATGTAATCTCTACAAGGAACAACATGTTTGTTATTTATTGTATAAGTACTGCCCTTGGTTATGCCTTATTTGCTTAAACGTCATACATACGACAATACAAATTACAGTAATCACAAAGTCGTTATAAAGCTAGACACGTGCTCTTTGTTGATAGCAGTATGATAACAGACGAGTTCTGGAGTGATAATTTTGTGTGTGTTTATATAATATTTAACTGCAATGTCAATGTTATGTTGCCCTGTACTGAAAGCACTGAATGTAAAATACTGCATTCCAATATTGAAATGGCATGATACCTACTTGGGCACGAAGTATGGGACAGACATTTGTGGGATTTATATATACCATAGAATATCTTTGATAGATACATTATCCGTTGAGTGTTTGTGAAATGTGAGTGTATGTAGCACCCACAGTACAGGAGAAAATTCCATAATTCTTATTATTTATTTTTGCTTCATTCATTTACAATACATATAAAATACATTTCAAAATATATATATAAAAAAATATACATTTAAAAATATAAAATATAGTAGCTCACCGGTATCGGGAACAGGGTCCAAGCTACCGGTGGTCAGGGCTCTTGAGAAAGAAACCTCCTGACTATGCGAGCCGTGTCCAGGAGTACCGCCTTCTGCATCAAGCCCTTCATCCATCATTAAGCTACAAAAACTTCTGGCCAGTTGTAACCAGCCATATACCGATTTCTATTAAACTGCTCTAATACAAAGATGAAGGAATGACGTGTCAGCTTTGATCTATTTCGTCTAGACCATAGTTAAATGATTGTCGTTCTACGGTGTCTACGTGACACGTACGGTATCTCACGTTAGGTAGTGACGTAGTAAGGAAGTGGACTATCACTACAATTTGTTCTGAGAACCTGTTGAGAACAGGACATGCGCTTTTGCGAACTACAAGTTATGTAATAGGCTAATAGCGTGAGAAGAAGGATAAGTCTAGAAAAACGTAACGAGGCGGTTTGAATTCTCTAATTGTATACGCAAAATTGTATTGTTTACCTTTGATTACATTAAGAACGGAAAGTTTTATACTGAAAGACAAACGAAAGAGCCATACTATTATTGTTGTCGGTCGTGATAGCCTAGGTATGATCGTTTATTAGCAAGTCAGAGACCTCAGGTTCGAACCCAATGGCTCTAACTTTTGACTGAACTGAACTGATTATCATCTGCGCCGTGCTTCGGAAGCACGCTAAGCCGTTGTCTAAAGATCTTTGACAGTCGTTAAAGGGAGTCAGTACGCTCATAATTCTGACAACTAATTTAACTTCAAAATAACGTATTCCTTTGGGTTGCGGAGGACAGATAGGTAGTTGCTCCGTAGAAAACTGATATCCAGCTGCATCTGGTTAGATTAGAAGCCGACCCCGACAAAGTTTGGGAATAAATAAGGCTAGGAGGATGATGATCGAATAGTATTCGTAAATAATGGAATAGTATCGTTTAATACTAAAGCCAAATGAAAATTCTTAGACCAAAATAATCATTGGAAGAAACATCAGAATTTACTGTGTTTGCTCCTAGATCAATGACACTAAAGTCAGTCAGTTTACATGAATAATAATTGCGTCAGAATCGCGTCAGAGTCACATGCAGTCATGAGTACACAACGTAGTGGAAATAATTCTACTCTAGTAAATACTACGCAATAGCACGTAATTTTATCAAATAGGTTCTAACTAGAAATCGGCGCTTCAATAATTATAATTATTGTAACTCAAGAGACGACCATTGCTCACTGTGAAATTTTATAAATCATTAATTATATTATTTAGTGTTGCGGTTGCTCATTGGTTAAGGACCCAAGGAACTTTCTTAGTTTATCTAAGACACCACTGACTAACGGTGAAGAAAAACATCCTGAGAAATCGTGGACTTAATAGTCTGAAAAGTAACATGCAGTGAGCTAGCGTGGTGATTAATGATCGATGCTTCCCTGTATGAGAAGAAGTCTTTGCCCTACAGTGGGACAAATACAGTTATAGTTCAGGACAATTACAATTACAGTGGGACAATTACATTATTTAATCTTCGTTAAAATTGGCCGCTGTGACCGAAATTCGGTCAGGAGGACATTACAGTATCGTGCAATAAGTCCGTCATTTTAAGGTAGATTTCACCGAAGACCACCTTTTAACATCAGATAGATTCAAGGTCAAACTCTTTTTGCCTTTATCATTAATGCTTTTATAGTCATTTTATCAAAAGTATATATACATATATTTAAGGCGCATACCTATGTTTAATCGACTCGCATTGTTCTCACATAACACCCCAGAAAAAGAAAAATATTGTAAGCCATTATTTAAAAGAGCAACCATGGAGTTTTTTTTGCCAGATTCTTCTCCATGAGGGGTAAGGCTGCCCTTGGAACTGGCAACTAGAGTCACTCTTTTAATAATATTAGAATTATGACTCTAAAATGGTCTACATGAATAAACATTTTGATTTTAGATTTGTATTTAGTTTGAATTTTTATAGTAATGAAGGTTTCGCAGTAGTATTATCTTCACCAAATTTAAAAAGCAATGTCCCACATGTTTACCAGCACTTTGTAAACATAACATTGTTTTGTCTCGTACCGCCACTCCGTCATTGCTCCAAAGAATTCCAACTGAAGCATAAATATAAACTGATTGGTGACTGAATCGAAAGGTGTACGTGATGAGACTCATGATGCCAGAAATACTGAAAAAAATAGACTAACACAGTTGCAAACATCTTAACAAGCGCGTTATAGTCGATTTTTAGGTTTCTTTGGAGGAATTAAGGCGCGAATACTCGCTAATCTGCTACTTCGAATACATTGAAGATATAAAATCAATGAATTTGAAGGAAAAATTGTAACCAACCAAATTATGGAACACTAGCTGTTCCCCGCGACTTTGTCCGCGTTAAATTAAATTTTCCCGTAAACACACGTTTAGCAACCAGATTGCCTGTTTTTTTCTTACTTGAATCACAGATATTGTTATTTTTTACTGAAAACTGAACTTTTTTTTTAGAATAAAAAATAGCCTATAGCACTCAGGGATAAAGTAGCTTCCTGTTGGTGAAAGAATTTTTAGCATCGGATCGGTAGTTCCAGAGATTACCCCTGACATACATACATTATCACATACATACAAACTTTACCTCTTTATAATATTAGTATAGATATAGATATAGATTACAAATCAGGTTCAGCAAAAATAAAAGTTTGATCGAAATAAGTTTTTATGCATAAGTATTTTTTTATTTTATTTTAGGCCATTTTGAAGATTGAAAACTTGTTCCAATCAAGCTGAAATTTTTGCTGAAACTTTTTCATATTCTTCTCCTTAACTTGCTTAGTTGGAGATTTTTCATAACTATCCAATCAACTTCTGACACCGACAATAGGACGGGACGAGGAGTCTGGGCGGCATTGTGTGGAGAAGCCGTGGTGAACAAAAATCAATCATAAGTTTTATTCTACATATTTACTCCTCTAACTAACTCTCCTTCGCGTAACTTTTGTATAATTCTTAATTGTAAATATAAGTTATATTATTATTTAGTTTATTGATATTTGTACATATAAGTAATTGTATGCTAATGTAAATAAACTTCATTATTTTTTAGGAAAAAAAAAATTAAAAAAAATAAAAAACTTTAATAAAAACATTTCTAAATACGTGTCTCCAATGAGCCTTCGGTCTTTCCTTATCTTTAGAATTAAATAAGGCTTGCATAATCAAAATGGCTGGTTTTAAACGCCTGTCTAACTTCTTCGTATATTTTCTTGTCGTTAGATATTAATGGTTCATATTTCAATGGTTTTTAATATGCGTGTGATAGTGGATGAGCTTTTACTAGAATAACGGAAATGCAATTAGGTAAGTGCTCCAATTACTGGTATTGCAAATTTAGAATTAAATTTTATTTTAAACACAAGATTCATAAAGATGGATTACATAACAAAACAAAACTTTTTAAAATATAAATATGTATCATAAACCCTACACACATTTTAATAAAATAAAGATTTTTTTTAAAAAGATCTTCCAAAGCTCTCTTTTAAATTTGCACAAAAATCTGCTAAATTGTCTTCTTTTTTAAATAATATAAGTAAAAAAATATTTTTTTACGTAAAACAGTTTTGTCTTCAAAACTAAAGCCGTGTACTAAATATCATATCAATCTGTCAACAGGAAGTGGGTGAAATATCGATTACTAAATTTGAACCAAATAATAAACTCAGATCAAGCTAAATAAAACCGTTTAAAAAGAGGTTTGTTTGTTTCGTATGGGATTGTATTTACATGCATTTTAGCAGGTATTAGGGTAAAATATAAAACAACTTCTTGTTATAGGTAAATGTTGTAGTATATAACTGCACCAGAGGAAAGTCCACATGTACTCCTACAGGAAATAAAAAAAGATTTCCTGTTCTAGTGGGTGTAACTAAAAGTATTTTTTGATAAAATACCACTTAAGTGCAAATCGGACTTGAGCACTACGTTTAAATAACAAAAAAAAACAATGCATAGAAAGGATATACCAAGAAACATGTATCAGATTTCTATCATTTCGTGTGAAATTCAATGTTGTATTATTTTCAAAACAAAAAGAGTAATAATGTATAAGCGATGGTGAAATTGTAAACTAGCATAGGTAACTACTTCAACAAAAAAAAAAACAACACAGAAGAGAAAAGGAAAAAACATAACCTTCCTGACGCAGTCGGGGAAAAAAATACATACTTGAGATAAAACAAGGAAGATAGTTGATGTTTGTGAACATTCCATGTGAAAAATCATGTTGTATTCTATTTTTGATAACATAATACACTTACGCCATTATCGAAGGTCTCAACAACCTGGTCACAAACAATGCAAGAATATAATCAAACTTTCTTGAACTTATTTATCTTTTTTTTTTATGGACAGCACGCTCCATAAATCAGCAGGGCCTGCGAAGGATTTTAATTTGAACAATGTAATAGTTATTTTGAATCGAACATTAACTCATCATCATCGCTTCAGCCGGAAGACAGCCCACTGCTGAAATTGTAAAAATATATTTCATTTCGAATTATCTTGCAGTTATAAATTAAAATTTCCGGATTAAAAAGAAAAGAGATTCATACAATCAATTCTGCTTGCGATGCTCTTTCTTATCGTATGGTTGATGAATTACCTAGAGTCAGTGTTTTAAACCGCCTGCAGGCCTCTGACATAGCTTTACATACCCTTAAAAAAATCTCTTAGGCGAGCTGGTTTCCTCACGATCCCTTACCATATTAGCACGTGATAATTAATTTCTTAAACGCACATGAATTTGAAAAGTCAGAGGTGCATGCCTAGGTTTCGGGTTATACTCTTAGACTATCACTGTTTTTTTTTTCTTGCGATAGTAAGGACTAAGGACTGTGCTACACGACTTCCCACCAAGTTCACCTTGGTGGAGAGGATGATTACCAACCATGAAGTATAGAAAATTTGAAAAAACAACTGATACGGATGGGATTCGAACCCACGATCTTCGACGTACCGTGTCGACGCTCTAACCGCTGAGCCACCGTATCCCACCGGCACCAGTCGAAATTTCAAATCTCTTTTAAACGCCTAAGGCGTGTGGCGACATCTATCAGTTGTTTTTTCAAATTTTCTTATTAAATAATTATATTTAATAAGCTATCATGTGCAAAAAAAATGCTTAGCTTATATATATATAGCTTTAAATGAATCATATGAATGAGTGTGTATTTGTAATACACACGATTGGAATGTGCACTTAATGTTCAAGGTTCTTTACGTATTCCTATTAATATTATTGTTTGTTTATTAGTGTACGAGTTTCCTTATTTACGTCTCTCATTATTGCAGTGTGTCTTTCGTGACACACCCACTGATTTAAACATTAGAGACGTAATCTTTTTACCGTTACTTTAAAAAAAATATATTAGTAAAAAATTTTTTTATGTAAAACGGTTTTGTCATCAGAACTAAAGGTGTGTACCAAATATCAGATCAATCTGTCAACAGGAAGGGGGTGAAATATTGATTACTAAATATGAACCAAATAATAAACAGGTCAAGCTAAGTAAAACCGTTTAACAAAGTGTCTTCATGTTGAATCGTGGTTGATTCAACACTTTCTGTAACTGCGATAGGAAAGTGTAAGTTTATAAAGTTATTTTACAAATGTATACAAATATATGTAATAATAGTTTTTATTTTTATTCTTCTTTTCTTTATCATTTGGTTGATGAACAATCTAGTGTAGAAAAATCTCCCAGGTGTGTTGGTTTCCTCACGATGTTTTCCTTCACCTTTTAGAAAGTGATAATTAATTTCATATATACTAATACTATACTACTACTACTACTACTACTACTACTACTATACTAATTACATGAATCCGAAAAGTCAGAGGTGCATGCCTGGATTTCGATCTACAACCTTTAACTTGAAAGTCCGACGGACAAGGCTATTTTTATTAATAGCTAGAGAATAAGAATATAACAATATAATTATGACTATAATTATGTCCATATAGTGTATGTTCAGATAATATAAATATGAATATGAATGGGCGCGGTTGATATGAAAAAAACTTTATCTCTGGCCCGATAACAGGGGATCTCACCTTACAACCTCTAAACGATTCGAGAGGCGTGAAATTGTCACTCTGTTATTAAAGAAAATGATTTAAATCGAAGCGCCTATTATCGAGGCTTGGAAATCGATGGGTTATCGTCTTCCGTGTAATATTAAATTGTCAGTTATATTTGCTATGTAGAACGGCATTTGTTTTTCAAATGAGGACTGATTGCAATGGTTGGTGACCATATATGGTAGCCACGTTATTAATGGTGGGCTAGGTAGACTATCAAAATGTTAAAGAAAGTCATATTGATTTATGGTGTGCTAAATGTAGCTCGCGGCTTTATCCATTTAGAATATGTTGACTATATTTTTTAAATATTTTAATTTGAATCTTATCAAAAAAAATTAATAGTGAGTAAAACTAAAATGTAAATATTCAAAAATAACCTAACCTAATATGTTTAGTAGGATTTAAAAATTCTGTACTAGACAGAGATGGCATTGCGAACACATGACGTCATTTGTTTTATTGTCCAACTCAAAGAGAGAGAGAACTCAATCGATTCGAACCCCCAATCTTCAGCGTACCGTGCCTGTACAATTCAATTGATTTTTTTTTATTTTTTTTATTTAAAGTATGGTTGATGAACAACCCAGTGTCAAAGTTTTAAGCGGCCCGTAGGCCTCTAACATGGCTTTAGACACACCGTAGGTGTGTGGTTTCCTCACGATGTTTTCCTTCACCGTTTAAGCAAGTGGTAATTAATTTCTCAAACGCAATCTGAGGAGTTAGAGGTGTGACTAGGTCAATAAGGCAGATATAGGTACCTACTATAAACAGTAATATTTGCAGTCTCCTTTCACTTACAGTAATATTTACAGAAACATATTGCAGCTGTTCAACCTTCTAGTAATAACTTTCTCTTAAACAATAACCTAGCTTATCATCGATATGAGCTATAAATAAGCGTTCGAAAAAGTTCCATTGTTAATATTTAAAAAAAAAAACGAATGCGACGAAGATTCGAAGCTTAGATTTTTTAATGATATTAATAAATGGCCATTATCCCGATATTTGTAGACTTCTAAATTTAGGTAATATCGCTATCTAGATATGTACTAACGTGAACAAAGCCGGTACACCACTCTTAAGGTTAGAATCGTTCAAAGCATTTTGACGGCAAAGTGGTGCACCGTTCAAGTCCACGATAGTACGTGATCATCAACGTAGACACGATCAAAGAGGTGAGATCTGAAAACCAGCGCCGGACGTTTTGGCGTCTAGCATGTGATCTAGTATTATTTTATATTGTTTTCTGTGCTTGATGATTATATCTACCCATTTGCTAAATAAACGTTTCTTTCTTTCTTTCTAGGCATAGAAATGATCATAGTCATAAAAATGACGATATGATTGCCGTATAAATAGGATAGGAGGATAGGATAAAGATTCATCTTCTGCGCTTGATGTCGCGATCGATTCTTGTACGGGAAAAATATGTGTGTGATTCATCATGTCCACAGCTAACCATAGGCCTCTGGCGTCACTATTGTGCGTTCATTGCCCATAAACGCCACGCTGGGTAACAGGGTTGGCGATCGCAGTAGCAGATGATTGCTGTGATACAGAAGGATGCTGGTAACTATCACAGAAGGATGATGCTGCCCATCCTCCGGATCTTTCCCTTTGTCACTTCTTACTAGAAAACCAAACGGAACATGTGTGTGATTGACAGATATTTAATTCGGTCTAGATATTTGTGCATTGCATTGTGAAATTATGTACGTGTTCTGCATCGACGAGACATAAATAATGTATGTCTTTAGCTGTTACACCTCACGTCTAACTAAAAGGTTACGGACTATATTTCATTCTAATTTTAACCAACATACATAAATTGGTATTACATTCTCATAGCTCAATAGGCAAATACAACATAATAATTTAAGCTTACAAAAGTCATATCTTTTTATTGTTATTACGCAATAAAATCATCCTAATCCAATTTGAATATGAATTTCTAACATAAAATACAATATTATTGAAATTTACTCATCCGTCCCTTTCCCTCGTGTACAGTCAGAAAGAGACAGCAACACATAGCAACAACACAAAACATTATTAAAAGAATATTTCAAGAACATTATAATAACGCGTTGAAGTCTTTTATAAGACACACGTGGACTTGGAAAGCAAAATATATTTTTAAAGTACGGAAACATAAGCGCTCAGTTTCGCATCGTTGTTATAATCGCAAATGTTGTTGCGAATCAACTAATCGAGTCGTCCGGCCCGGCTAGAATGGGAACGCGCTCGTTTCGCGCTGTAAACGAGATAAAAGTACGTTTCCATTGTTTGGTTACGGTACGAGAATTTGCAAGGTTATAAGATAATGAATGTATATGTAAACGATTATTCGCTCGTTTTTTTCGCTCATTTTTTTTAGAGCGTTAAGTTGGTTTGAAAGACCGTTCGATTGCCACGTACTACTTTTCGAAGTCTCTTGTATTCGAAGTTAATTATCACTTGTTTAAAACTGTGACGGAAAACATCGTGAGGATGCCTGATGTTATAGCAGTTATATGGTGTGGTGGTCTACGATAGTATACCTGCATTTGAAGCATCCAGACACCTCCAGACAGATTCCAGACACGTCGAACATCGGCGAACAAAACAGAGTTGCTAGGCTTCAAGGGTGTATCCGGTTGGTAGACTGGTCACCAGCTACGGCCGAAGCCTTCCACCAAAAGCAGCTTGAGTGTTATTGCTGCTAGTTTGTGCCTTTTATCCCATCATTGGTCGACTTAAACACGCAGAGGAGGGGCGTCTTGCCTACATAGGGTAAAATAGTTCCAGATATATTATTTGTTGTACAGTGGACCATAGACCATAATATATTGCTAAACGTCAAGTGGGTTTGGGTTTTCATAATACATAATAAAAAATATATAGATATTTTTTTTCTTTATCACCTGTCCCTACTTTACTCATCAACATTTAATTTCAACGTACCAAATAATAATTTTGAAATTCTCTCACCATCATGACATCTCGTATCGCACAACAATGGTTACGTGCACCGAGGGTGGCGTACGTGCACAAATGCATGTAGTAGCGCCGCCGCCGCCGCCGGCTCCTATTCCACCGGCTGCGCGGGCGACCGGGACTATGTTAAGGCAACGTTATCTGAGTCAATTAATACGATGCCCTGAGATACCACTATCTTAAAGTTACAAAATAATTAATCTTTATTTTTCCAATGCTGGGCAAAGATGATCTGTGGATATTGTGGACTAATGATTGGATAATCACTACATAGTATAAAACAAAGTCGCTTCCCGCGTCTGTCTGTCCCTATGTATGCTTAGATCTTTTAACTACGCAACGGAGTTTGATGCGGTTTTAATAGATAGAGTGATTCAAGAGGAAGGTTTAAATATATAATACATGCATATTAGTGTAACCGTGCAAAGCCGGGGCGGGTCGCTAGTTACTTATATTGAATGAGCAATTTATACGGCAGCATAGTCTGATTGATTCTCAGTAAAAGGTGGCCTGGACTCCTATTCAATGGACTGGCCCGTTGTGGCTCTAAAATCAGACAAATGAAAGGCCGGAAGGGTCAGCAGTGTATGTTGTTAAACAGCCTAAAACATGTACATTATGTAACGCAAAAATAATTATTGAAACAGGTTTGGTATTTCCTAAAATAAACGCGTTCAAATAAAAAAACTCTTTAGCCTAATAATACAAGAATTTATGAAAACACTGCCTCCCAAACTAGGGAGAAACTGCCTGTAGGTACCTCTGGAGACAGTCTCTACTCAACTGGGAATAAACAATTTGGCCAATAAGCATAAAGTACAGAGGAATAGTTTCTAACAGATTTATCAATTATTATAGACTCTGAAAAGTTAGAAGTGCATGCCTCGAGTTCACCGAGAGAGACCCGAGTCATTTGACTTGGCTACACCACTTGACTATCATGGCTGTTACTGATTGAACTGAGAGAGGTCAATACTCTGCCACGTTGGCGCATGCGTGTTAAAGGCAGGTTTGTAGCTGTTAGTGTACATTCTTCATATTAAAGGTTTTGTACCGTGTTCAAAATTTTTGGCTATTGGAATCACCTCCATGTTCAACGATTAAGCATAGTTTAGGAGCTAGAGTTTTCAATCCATTTTTAATAAATTGTCACTTGATTAAGTTTTCTTTGAGTGATTAAAAATTTGACCGACTTTACCAGGCTTTTTTGTCATTGGAATCAGTTTTTAGATAACTAAATAGATAGTATTTTCTTGGATATAGCAAATACTGTAAGAATCTTTATTTAGAACAAAAAATGGAGGATAGATACAAAAGGAACTACGGTCTACAAGGACGCAAAAAATATTAAGCATTGAAATGAAAAAAAAAATCCCAAAATTTAGTTAAAAAATCTAGCTTAATTAATAAACGCTAAAAGAGGATTTACGAAACATTTTGAGTTAACTTATTTCTGGCGAACAGAATCGGTAATCAGCTAGAGCTACTAAGTCGTAATAAGAGCATATCTCTCATCACTTAATAACAGTTTCTCGACTTAACAACAAGGCAATTTTATCTAGAACAATTAAGCAATGTTGCTCTAAGATACCGCTATCTATCTTACACGTCAAGTAGTTAAGAAAGTGTTGGAAGAACTAATTGTTTATTTTTCGTCATTGTAATTTGAGTATGATTAAACAGCTGTTTGTATGTGATTATGCGAAATACGCCGTAAAGCTATGCAAGAGTGCGTACTAGATCATCAACAACAGCCAGTAGACGTCCACTGCTAAACATCGATCTCCCCCATAATTCCAAAATGACCGGTCACACTAAATACTAACCAATACCTAAAGGTCCTCCTGACCAAATTTCGATCAGTCTCCCATCTCAACGGTGATTAACTACGCATGAGATATTACTATAATGCACAAGTGTGCGCGCAAACAGTGCACTCTCTATTCCCTAACTGTCATTGTCCGATCAGCAATTAGACTAGAGAGAGATTAGGCGTAGAAATGACGGCTTTAGTGCTAGCAGCACGGAGCAGTGTTGATAAATAAGGCACTTAAAATAGTCATAAAGTGGGTTTAAAGTTTCAAAATAAAAATTAACCAATAGATGACAGTGGGGAAGTGTTAGATTTTGTAAGAGGTAAGCTGGATGAAATTATTTCATAAGAAACTCGCAAAAACTTCGGGCGGGACTTGAATCCGACATTAGAATATGGATCCCTTTGGGCTGCGGGGGTCAGATAGGCAGTAGATCCGTAGAAAACTGATATTCAGCTACATCTGGTAAGATTAGAAGCCGACCCCTACAAAGATTAGGAAGATGGAGGTTTCGAAAAGTCTCTGGTGCGTACTTGGGTTCGTACTTGAGACCTTTGAAATGCCAGTTCAATAGTCATACCACTAGGATTCAACTGCAGTTAGTTAACTCGTAAGTTGTTTATTACTTAACAGACAGACCAATTAGTTTTATCATTTTATAACTTACTCTGCTTACTGCTTACAAAAAGCATTACAAGGTTTATCAACGTGCAATTAAAGCTTTTAACGGCATTTTTAGAACTCGAGTGAGTGATAATATTATAGCTATAATAGTGGCTTCTAAGTTATGCACTTAAGTTTACGCGCTAAGTGCTAATGTGGTTCATTTTATGTCATTAACATGTTTTGATAAAGCCATCCATTATAATTCCTTGTTTAAATGATAGTTGTACGGGCCTGTACGGTCCGCACATGAAGAGATGTTGATCAAGTTATCCTGGCCGAATTTCGTTCGCAGCAGCTAATTTCAATGGAAAATAAGCAACTACGCAGGAGATATTACAGTGCACAAGTGTGAGCGTAAACACAGGTGCACTCTCTATTTCCTCACTCTCATACTCCGGTGGGACGGCATCAGACTCTACCGGGGAGAGATTAGGCTCAGAACCAACGCCTTTACGTGCTTTCCTAGGCACGGAGCAAGTGATAATTGATTATAATAAGCACGTAACTTACGAAAATTCAGAAGAATATGAGACCCCATGAGGTCATACAACTATGCTATAACAATTCAAACAAAAAGATGTTGAAAAAGATCCGTCCAGGTCTACAAGATGTTGGTGAGTACAAAGTGAAAGACGTGTTGCTAGGCTGAACGTCTGTCTTCTTTCTGTGACCTTCAGTCTAGCCACAAGTCAGATATAAATTAATTATTGTCACAATTTCGATAAAATTAAATTAAATTTTAGATCACAATTCAGCTTCGGGTTCGTTGTGAAAGATAATGCTAAGGGACATTTGTAAAGAGGGAAACTTAATTATATTAGTATGCGCGTGACCTATATAAAGAACTGTCACCAACCAGGTCAATGTATGTTGTTGTAGGACGTTCTTAATACAAACCAACAAATAATAAAATATATCAGTTAGATCTATTTTCGGCCAGTCTAGACATTAAAGTGAAGGAAAATCAATTTAGTTCGATAAACAGCCGTCAAAACTTATCAACAAATCAATATTTAACTTAACCGTGTTACAATTAATTATGTAAATATTTATTAGTCTTGAGCTCTTAGAGTTTTAAGAGCCCTCGTCATATTGTAAAGTACTGATTGGTGGATAGAACCTAATTGAGGACGCAGTATTATGTTTAATAGGCTAATTGAATTGCATATTTCGAAAGGCAGCAAGACTGCAAGATTTATTTTATGGAGTTTAATGGCAGTCATAAAAGGTTGTGTGGATGGACATTGGTTTACATAACAAAACATAGACTCACGTCTGAATTCCCCACGGAATAGAGAGAGGGGATTAGGATTGTTCCGAACCTGGTCAGAAATCGTAACCCGGTCGCGGGTTAGGTTAGGGATTTGAAAAAAAGTATAATATTTGTTCCGAACGTAACCCTCTTCCTAACCTATCCCGAAGTATCGTAACCCGAATTGCGGTATATGTAGGTTTTCTCTCTCGTCTTTCTTAGAATATGAAATATATTTTTTGTTTGGTGCATGCAGTACACCCACGTTTCCCCGGCTATTTTATAAGGCTGAGCCTTATGCTTTTGCAGGGTGTTACATTATAAACATAAATCGGTTCATCACACACCTGAATAATTTAAATGAAAATCTATAACAATGTATTTTAAGAAATAGCGTATAATCTGTACAACAATAGTAACCTATTATTTTAAAATACTTCGCGGTTTTTGAAGGCCATTGTTATTATTAGGGCCCGGATTAATATGTAAATACATATTTTTAATTTACACGATTTTCGGTCTAGAATTTATTCTCTACATCGATTATCATATTTACAATGTGAAAAACTAATTTTTATTTTCCATATTTTTCCATATTTTAAGATATTTCAAGGTTAAGTCCATATTTTACAAAAATATATCACAATCATCCATATTTTCCATTTTTATATCATAGAACAAGAGTTAGTTAACAAAAATGGATATAATTTTACGTGTTTGCATTCTCGCCACCATGACACATGATATTTAGACCAAATCGTCAGATTTAATTTTGATAATTTAAAAAAGCACTTGATTGTCTACTGCAACTATGTAATGTAGTGTAGTGGCTGATGTAGTGGAAGTTGATAAATGCAAAGCAAATAAATGATTCCTATTCTTGAATAAAACTTATTTTTTTATTTGTATTACATAAATAGTTCAACAACTTTTTATAATTTTTTTAATGTATGTGTTAAGTACTTTACTCAAACATTAAAGACATTTTTTTTGTGAAAAAGGTAAAGTACCTACCTTTAAAGGTATCTACTGTTATTTTTTACTCCATATTTATTCCATATTTTACATTTTACTCCATATTTTTCCATATTTTACATTTTTTTGTCCATATTATATGTACATATTTTACATTTTTTAATACATATTTTTCCGGGCCCTAGTTATTATGTTATGTATTCATATCGTATTCTGACTTTTCTGTTCGTGTTGCGAAAACTAAAACAGTTATCAGGAGTAGCTGCTTTAGTCACTGGCTAATTTCACCGATTGTAATGTGTAATTTATCGAATAAGCGATAAAAAAATGGATGAGAGAGATACGGGTATTTTTAGTCGACTTACATCAAGCGAAATTTGCTAAGCTCGCGTTTGACCACTATCTCACTCTCACACTAGATAGTGTGAGAGTGAGATCTGATGGTTAGCGATGATTCGGTCGAAGATGGTGCATGCTTGCCTAGAACTAACTATTCACTCTAAACTTTAAGACTCATGACGTTCTAGCTATTGGGAAACACATGTCCGGGTCAGTGTTGTTTTTTTCGTACCCAAGTGGTATGATCGTTGTCTGGTAAGTCAGAGGTCTCAGGTTCGAAACCAAGGCGCGCACCTCTGACTTTGCGAGAGTTTTGTGCGCACTTGTACCGTGCCTCGGAAAGCACGTAAAGCCGTTGGTCCTGGGCCTGATCTCTTTCCGGTCGCGTCGGATTGCCGTTCCATCGGACTATGAGAGTGAGGGTGCACCTGTGTTTACACACAACTTGTGCACTATAATATCTCCTGCATCGATGGCCAATCTTCGTTGAAGTTGGCCGCTGTAACTTAAATTCGGTCAGGAGGACATTAGTATTTATTTAGGCGCGTGGCAGGGAGTTTTACTCCTTGGCTTTATGCGTAATGAACGAAATTCCAAAACGTTTTGTTCCTATAGGTGGAATGTCCACCATGTTGCGCGGTAGCGTAATGCCGTATCTCGTACCTCATCCGAAACTTTGGCACTGACTACAAAACAATCGTTATTGTATTATTTCTAGCTTTTTAGTGATTTGAAGTCGGGTTTTTGTTCTTGTTAAAAAGTTTATGTACTATTCAGTTTCATAGGTACAGTCAACAGCAAAAGTAGATGATCAAAATCAGAAATTCAATACTAATGAACGGAGTTCGCGTCTGAACTGTGTGGCGTCGAAGTGATTCAAAAGTATGTGTTTGTCAATTATACCAAACATTTACTACTAGTACAGCTGCCATATATTTCGCGAACTCCGTTCATTAGTATTGAATTTCTGATTTTGATCATCTACTTTAGCTGTTGACTGTACGGCAAGTAAAAGTAACCAGGTCCAAATCACCTTCTCTCCTTCTCCCCTCTTTCAAAGGCAAAGGCGCCTGCAATTCGCCTAACGTTGCAGGTTGCAGGTGCCTGTTCTTTTGGAAAGGAGCTATAAAATAATGACTAGACTATTATAAGTAGGTAGGTAATACAATCCTTGCTTTTTTATTTCTGCGGCAGAGAAGTTTCGGATTGGAAATTCGAATAAGATGGCGAAGTTGTTGCTTAATCAGTGCGAATTTTTGTATTCTGTGTGTCAGTTTGTCTGTAAACATGTGTAAATTTTGTACTCAAATTGTGTAAATGATTGTGAGGCGTTATATTGTGTAAATTTTGTACCAATATTATGTAAATGCTTGTAATCCGTCTTGGCATGTTTATTAGCATATCAAACATAGCAAACAAAAAAAAAAGTACGTTACGTCTGAAAGTGGTAAATAAATAAAGATTAAAACTTAGTAACATAATAATGACTCTATCAGCATTGCAGATACTACATTCGTAGCCCAACCTGTACAAACAAGGTGACAAACGTCATCGGCATTGATAAATATCATATTGTCAAACGTACGTCACATTACTACAGCTTTTGTTTATTTAAATAAGTAATTTGTACTGTTTCTAAGACGTGTTAGATATATTAATGCAATTCTAGTAATATAGTTAACTAGCTGTTCCCCGCGACTTAATCCGCGTTAAATTAAATTTTCCCGTATTCCCGCAGCCAGATTGCCTGTTTTTTTTTCTTACTTGAATCACAGATATTGTTATTTTTTACTGAAAACTGAACTTTTTTTTCAGAATAAAAAATTGCCTATAGCACTCAGGGATAAAATAGCTTCCTATTGGTGAAAGAATTTTTAGGATCGGATCGGTAGTTCCAGAGATTACCCCTAACATACATACATTATATTATTACATACATACAAACTTTACCTCTTTATAATATTAGTATAGAAGTATAGATAATAATGAAAACATTTACCCAAGTAACGAGGAAAACAAATCAACATGTTATTGTGACAAGAAAATTTTAATAACATGTTAGTTTACTAACTTTAATAACATGTTAGTTTACTAACTTTAATAACATGTTAGTTTACTAACTTAAGTTTAAATAGCGGGATGAATATTTTTTTTAATAGAAAACATAGTACGCTGAAATTTTTGTTGACACTTTGTAATGTTGTTTTTCTTCCAATGGTTTAGTTCGATTTTTCAAAAATATATTCATTGATTTTATATCTTCAATATGCAAGCGAGATAACTGTGTCTGTAGCGCGAAAAATAATGTATTATATATATATATATATTAAGGCACATCGCCTTAATTAGTGTAATTACATTATTCACATCACATTAATTATAAATATGTACAGTAATCGTCGACATTAGATATTATGCTACTAGAGTCGACTACTACTATTACTACTGCTACTAGAGATACTACAGTCAATCTTACAATAAACAATATTAGAATTATTATGACTATGCATAAGTGCCTAATGCTCTACACGAAGAAAAATATTTTGAATTTAATTTTGATTATGGCTACACTACTACTCTAACGAGATAAGACGAGATTTGCTGGTTTTATGTTATTGTTGACATGAACTTAGCTGAAAAATTATCTAAGTTTTAAGGATCTATATTCTGTCCATATTCAGACAGTGAGCGTTTAATACTTTATAATAGAAAACTCCATAGTCCTAAAAGTCAATAGTCTGACATTTAGAAAAAAAAATAAACCATCAGTGTCAACTGTCAACAAATATTTAGTAATATTTACTTCTTAAAATTTCTTAAAAAAAAAATTTTTTTTTCACTATAATCAGACCTATGGTCAGAAAAACCAAGGTTAGTAAGAAGATAAGGGCAGACGTCATCGTTCTAGGATGTACGCTCCCAGGCATAGTCACCGCGCACAAACTAAAAAGAAAGTTTGGAAACACTATGGACATCATGGTCCTAGACCTCCCATCCATCGAAACTTCCAAACAGTCCACCAAATGCAATGTTGCTTTTCACGAGAAAGAAGATGTAAATATAGATTTTGATGCACCTGCACATGATTACACCGCTAGGGAGCTTCTCAACAATGTAGCTAGATTTTATCTCATCCAGTACGCGAAAGAGTTCAGGCTGCCCCTTCCAGATTCAATAATTAACCCAGGAAAAAAAATCTTAGATTCTGAATTATTAGAATCAGTTGTAGAACTAGAAGTAGCAGATGAAGTATTAGACGAAAGAGTAGGTAGTATTCCAT
This sequence comes from Protodeltote pygarga, assembly GCA_936450705.2. Taxonomy (NCBI): domain Eukaryota; kingdom Metazoa; phylum Arthropoda; class Insecta; order Lepidoptera; family Noctuidae; genus Protodeltote; species Protodeltote pygarga. Next base: position 1,516,833 of record OW388249.2, on the reverse strand, counting down.
TACAAAAACTTTTCCAATTTCGTAACGGAAGCACAGTAGAAATAATGAATGATTATCACGATTTCGGATACTTGAGCTTCTTAGAAAAATTCGAAATGAATCAATACCATACCTATTTAGATAAAAGTATGCAAGAACTGTTTCAAACTAATAAAGTAAACATTGAAGAGGAGAGACAGAAACTGCTGTACTACGACCAAACAAGTATGGAGAAAAATATTTGTGAAGCCCTTCTTTTCACCAACTCGAGAGAAATAATGAGAACTACTGTAAAGTTAGTGTGTGGGGCGTCAGCGAGCACCGTGTCACTTTTGTTCTACCTCCATCAGTGCTATAGAACGAGCAGTGCCAAAAACCACCTTGATGGATTGAATACAAGATTTCGGGAAAAACTTCTAGGACATTGCAGAAAACGTCTATCAAGTAAGCTACAACAAAGTATCGCTGACATCACGCTAGAAGCTAAATCGATCTCAGAAATCCGCACAAATTCAGAAAAGGTTATATTAGAAACTATAAAAGGTGAGACTACCTACATTTGCAGTTTATTGGCGATGGCTTTAAGACCCGAACAGTTACACAACATACAAGTTGAAGACCAACTGCTATTAGATGAAAATGCCAAGGTAACAAAGTCCATGACTCCTGGTGTTGCAAAAAAATTCTGTATACAATATAAGCAAAAATTTTGGACGGCACTTGGTTATAGCGGTGACATTTTCAGCATGCGAGGGCCAATAATTTGGGCTATGGAAAAGCCGAGAATGTCCCTTACAGGAAGTTTGGAAAAATATGTAGCATTGATAGGATATCTAAGGGTCAATGATGATGGGAGAGACTCTAAAGAAGCTGTTATAGAACAGTTAGTGAATTTATTTGGGGAAGAAGCATCTAACCCTGTGAATTACAAAGAGTCAACTATAGCTGATGTATATGTTCCATTGTGTGGGGACTACGTGGCGTTACGGAGGCTGACCAGTGAGGGAAGTCCCAAATTTTTGGAATGGGGAGCTCTTGATATCTTTGCTGATGGAGATGTTGCTGCTGCATTAGAAGCCGGGCACACTGCATATCTTCACTTGCTGGGCTGTTTACGACCCCAGGCACAGACGTATGATGATGCGATTGTTGCTGAATGGCCGAAGTTTCTTGGAGAAAGTCCAGTGCCGAAGTGGATATCACAGATCAATGTTATCAGTAGCATTAAAATATCTGTATTTACAGCGGCTATGTTCTTAGGAATTAAACTTGTGCGATCTTATATAAGCAGATAATCATTAACAGATTACATGACAGATTAGTTAATTGACATCTGATTTAATCAGATACATACGCTCAATCTAAGGTTGTTTAAGTTTGATATACTTATGTATTTTGTGCAACTTTTACTTTTTTAGATTTTTTGTTTGATTATACCTATAACTTTTGGCATACTATGTCTGTTTTACTGGTCTCCTGATTCCTAATCCCATCAAATAGATATTTGATTTCGTATGTTTAGTACACTGAGAGGAATGAGCGCGACCTGAGAACGACACAACCAGACAAGAAGTCTGGAAATTGAGTAGGTATTAGAAGGCAAGATAGTCTATATAACATCACGCTTTTATTGCGTGGAAAGGTTCAGCAGAGGTCTTCTACACCCGAATTTCATCAGTTTCATTATAAAAATATAAGTAATGTGCGTGTATAAAAATAAAATTTATTAGGAATAATACTGGTAGAAAAAAACAAATGTGGTGCCAAATGGTTGCATTGGCATTTAGCTTTAGTACAAAAAAAAAATCAATTCATGTATGTAAGAATTAAGTATTTAAGTACGTTCATAAAACATTTAAAATAATCTTAGTAACTAGTTAGATATTGAAAACGAATTCCTACTATAACTATAAATAGTTAAATTAAATTAAAATTCCACTTTAGCTAACGCCCTTTACATAGGTATTCAAATCGCGTCTATGTTTGCCTGTGGTCTCTATTAGGGACTGTGGATGGTATTGGAAGACCTTCGATACCGGCAAGGACAGGGCCAGGCAATTGGGTCAAGTGTTATTATGAGTCACAGAGTCGTTTCCTTTTAATAAAGAAATGGCAAGAACATGATCGAATATCATTTACAGTATGGCAAAAAGATTCTGCAAAAATTGGGGGCGCCACTGGCGCACTTCTCATACTAAGTTATTTGGTACTTGTATATTTCTATGACGATTTGTTTCATTCAATTTGAATTTGATTTGATTTTGATTTTCGATCAAATGAAAATGAAACACATCTAAGTTATTTAAGAACTCACAAACTTAGTTTTTAAGATTTTTATTTTTAGTTTCAGCTATCACAGCCTCAGACATTTTTTTGCCAAGCTGTAAATCTAGAATAAAGGCGTTGTTACCCGATCTTATAGCCAATCATCTGGAATGAGATAAGGAATGTTGAATGTAAAATCAGCTAGTTAGGACGATGCTATTACGATAATAATATTGGAGCTCCTGGACGTTAAACATGTGAACCAACATTATGTTTTAGTTTATCTCTATAACTTTCTCAGATAGCTATTATGTAAAACCTTGTGTAAACTAATAACAAACCTGTATTGTACAACATTGCATGTAATTTTTTCTTAGGCGCTCATATAATTAAACACAGAAATCGACGCATTAACAGTTTGCTATGATTTCAACGTTAGGCGATGTTGTATCTATTTTGTATTGTGTTTATTTTATATCTAGTGACGTTTAGATCGCATCGATGCCTAGAAATGTGGTGCTGGAGAAGGGTGTTACAATACTTAATAGACTGATGTGATACAACCATATAGAATGAACAAATAAAAAAACAGGTTTTACCTACTTCTTTTTTTTGATGGATTGTGCATTCTAAGAGATTTTATCAAAATACTTTTATAAATCCATTTCAGAAGCCGACTGGAGGTTTAAACCCTGACACCAGATTGTCCATCAACCACACTATGAAGGGAAGATTGGTGGATAATTTATTGTAAGTAGTAGCGGAGGTTGCTGCCGGAGACGAAAACAATACAAATAAAATGATTTGAATGATAAAGAATCAAGAACAAACCTCATATTCATATTTTACATCCTACGTTTGGCAGGCACACTCCCAAGAACTGAGAAAGAGTAAAGCATTTAGTAAAACTATTGCCTAAAGAAAATGACCATTAGAACTTTTGAATTAAAACTTATTGCTTTGTAATTAATATCAGGCTATAAAAAATACTTATTCCATCTTCCCGTTTTATGCAAATCTCTTCTACGGTGCAGTGGTGGATAAACACGATATGTGATTACGCGACCCTATTCTAAATCTTTATCCAATATGAATGGAAGTTAGTTAATCATTGTTTTGTCAACGTTTTGTTTGCTAACTAGAAGTACAGGTAATGTGGTAATAAGTTGTCAATTACAAACACAATTACAATTATTTGTTTTTCTAGCCGATCGATCCCGGGTTACAATCAAAAACTATTTTTCAACGCATTTATTATAATTTATTCATTTCAGTTCACAATAGGTAAGATCGCGACATAAATTATCAACACGTCATTTCATTCATAATACCTGATACCATACCATTTGCAATTTACCACAGTACAAAACCATCATTAAAAACTGACGTGCCAAGACACCATACATCTTATAATTATTTAATAAGAAATTGAAAAAAAAAACAAGTTTTCTATTAAATAATTGTAATTAAGCCTTTGACTGCCACCGCGGTCACTGGTGACCGCGAACAATAAGAATTGCATAAGCTAACATGTGCTAAGTACATGTAAAAAAAACACAAAAATACCATACATCTTTTTTGGTCAATGGACAGTGGACTCTATATCAATAAAATACCAAAATGGAATACTTTTACTACAAAGAACTGACTTCCAAGCATAATGAAAGGTTAAGCTAGTTTGGCAATTCACTGACCCAAAAAGCGGATCGTCAATTTTTCCGCAACGCTGCATCTTTGGATTATCACTCAGATTATTATTTTTTTCATCAGTAAGAACAATGTTTTCTTTTACTGTTAAATTTCTTGTGTTAAAATCACTCATTACTAACTATTTAATTCCTAGTGTTTCAAGTAACAGAGGTCAATTCAAGGCAAGTTCGAATATCTCTGTTTTACTTTGCCATGTACAAAACGATATCTAGTGGCATTTATAATATATACGATAAAACAAATCTATCTATCGTCATCACCATGGGGCTCTTATCGAGATTCAGTCTTATTCCTTACTCCCTAATTCTGTTCGTCGTTCTCCGTTCACTATCAGTCCTTTGTTTTCCAGTTAAATTAGTCTTAGTTAATCTGATCAGTAACCGAAGTATGAATTATTAATTTAGATAGAGCTACTGCTAATAGGAATTTATTAGAATCTGGTTGCATGGCGTTAAAGTTTGCCTTGCTTTTAGTAAACACAGCTGCACTTAGGCGGTCAACTACATTCTGTCGCTTTTAGTTTCAGTTCGCCTGATATGTTCCTCTAGACAAAGATCTCCCAGGATTTCCGCACTTCTCAGTCTAGACCAGACGAAAACATCTATTGTGGACCATTAAACGTTTCCTTTATTTTTATACAGCTAATTTAAATAAAAAATATATAATAGTGTTTAGTACTGTGATAATAGGTACTTTAGTCAGAGTGATTACATGGACTTGTACATCAGATCTACAAAAACATATCCATTATCAATGTATAATTATTTTTTTCAATCACTGTCAACCTCTAAATACCGGAAGCGATTCCGTAATCCGCAGTAAAAAGTACAAAATGGCGTCGTCGCAGTCGGAAGAGGAACCATTTTGTTTTTATAGATTACGCTCCGTTGATCTTTTACGAAGAAATGTCTTTCCTTGATGAAGATGCTCTGATAAATGTTATCTTACAATAAAAGAGGCGCCAGTTTTAAAATAGCTAGAATTTGTTTTGGACATACGTTTCAAAGGTGGTTCCTTAGAGTATATAAGAAAATATAGAGCACGGGTATGAACATCGCGGCTGCGACACGAGCTCCGTCCGCGATCATGCCTCGATTTACTGCGGTTCAACTAATTAAAAACTAATAAATTTAAAAATGACTTTTCAAAGTTTTACCTACAATTTTATTATTATTATCATACCTTACTTCTTATTATCTGTACCTCGAAAAGAACTAGATCTCACGACTAGGAATAGCATTTAGGGATTAAAACTGATCCCTTGTTGATTTAAACAATTAAGATTTAAAAAAAAATCTTGTTTTTTTTAATCCCTTTCCTCTTCAATTAGGCATATAATTTACCTACGAAAAGCTTTGGGTTCGAACCTGACTCCTTTGACTTGTCAATGATTTACTCTGAGGATAAATAAACATTGTTTATCTTCGAACGATACAGAATCATCTACAAAACAACTGTATGTACAATATAACTGTACCTACAATCTACATGAAATCATTTCATCCATTTCACTTGAAAACGAAGCAAATATAAACTGTGGCATTCCATCAAGTAATAATTACTAATCAGTGCAACGTTAAACCTTGACAGAATTGGAATAAGTATAATTTTCAAACAAAATTGTTACTACCAAATGTTGTCGACTGTACACAGTGGGTTAGTATCTACACGCACGCCACAATTATAGAACAAGCATATTAATTAAATACACTGACCCAAGTTGCGCAAACACTTTCCATTGCGCACCCAAATAGATCGTATTGTATAACGTTAAGAATAAGGCAAACATAATTTTGTCTACACCGTGCCTTACTGGATGAAAACTACATGCTAATTAATTCTACGAATTATAACTTTTGTTAGATGAGCATCAACGAGCAACATTCACCCTCTGTGTCAGTATCATGTGTCTTAAATAAAAGTCGTGTAATGGTGAAATAACGGTCACAAACTAGCAGCGATTAACATCCAAGTTGCTTCTGGTCGGAAGCTGTCTTAGGTTACCATTAGGTAAGTACCGACAGTGTGCCAAAAAAAAACTGCAAAAATTGAGGGCGCCACTAGCGCACTTCCCATACTACAACTCATAACTACAAGCTATATGGTTATGGTTATATTTCTATACAGCGTGTAACAGAAGTCCGAAATAATACATTAAGGGCGTATACGGTACCCTATAAACAATCTTTGAGCATAGGTTTTGGAACCGAACACCAAACAATACTCGAGTAAATCACGGTCAAAGTTTTCACCAAAATCTTTCAAATACAGCCCTAGAAATCAGCTGAAAGGTGAATCAACACGAATCCGGTTATTTACCTTTAATAAATTCTTTAAGTAAGGACTAGGCACGCGTAGGTTAATGAAATCTGTCATTATTGAAGAAAATGAACTCAAAAGAATTATTTTGTATGAAAAAAAAATGCCTCTTTTGCATTCAATATTTTTACAGGTGATTCTCTTCATGATATACATACATGCCCTTAAGTATTATTTCGGACTTCTGTTACGCGCTGTATATTTTTAAAAATGGTATACGTACTTACGTGTATATGTATACGTCCCTACAAGGAACCACAGGCTGACCAAAACCTTTAAGGCTCTCCAGAACCTTCAAGGCTCTCCAGGACCTTCAATAGTTCATAATAGTCTTCGTCCTTCCTCACATTTTCCTACTGATCTTGACTTAGGAGGAAGCTGTGCCTAACAACCATACAGTACACATGTCATGTCTTATGTCCTATTTACAGCATTCATTAGCATTATTATAATTATATTATGTATATTAAGCAATACATGTGCTAGACAGGCCTACCGTGTATAGGTACTTGTGGCATAAAAAATACTTAAGTACCTTTTTTTTTTTTTATAGACTCACGCCTGTATTCCCCAGAGGGGGTAGGCAGAGGTGTGCAGTACACCCACGTTTCGCCGGCTATGTTATAAGTCCCATGTAACAGGGGGCGTGTCTATTGCCATTAACCGGGCACAATTCCAGAGTCCGTGCTGCTACTGAGAATTTCCTAATGGAAAAACCCAATAACACTTTGCCCGACCCGGGGATCGAACCCAGGACCTCGTGCCCATCAGTCGCGCTTGCTACCACTAGACCAACGAAGCAGTACTTAAGTATCTAATTATATAAATGCTGTGTTTTCTATTATCAGCCGCGTGCTGAGTCAATGCCGCACGCGTGTACAGTGAGAACAAATTTGTAAAAAAGATAAACTAAGAACAAGCTTCACCATAAATTAAATTTATGGGAATAAACGATAAATTCAACAGATTTTATCTATATTTAATTTTATTAGAGTTTCGTTTTCAGACGCAAAATATCTTACCAGTAAAACGCGCAGTAACTATCCCGAACTAATTCTTTCGAAAAAAGTCTTCATATAATGTATTATTTTGAAGAATATAGGGCTGGATTTCGTATCTTGTATGGTGTATCATATAATTTCACAATGCATGTTCCTAGACCGAAGTAAACTGTCGGACGCACAAATATTAATTGTCCCGTCGGGAATAGAATCCGCAACACAACAGAAAGCTAATATCTTAGCCGCTACGTCAATCGTGTCAGTTTGACCAAAGAATAAATATTACTACGTGTTGTCGTCCTAAAACCGTATCAACAAGAAGATTAGTCTTACCAGTGTCAATCATTCTTACCCTACAATTTTTTTTATTTAATACGCATCGTCATCACCTAAATAGGCTAAATCGAGGCCTCGTTTGCCATAATTAAAAACTGAATTGACGCTAATTGTAGTTGTACTCCATCCCTCGTGGATATAGGTACTATACGCTTAGATGTTTTTAGTTGCCTTATGTCTATAAAGCTACACACTATACAAGTTGAAGTTAGTAGCTATGGAGTTAGGCCTTTTGGATTTCCAACTACTACTATTCTATACTACTATCGGACTATGAGAGTGAGGGAATAGAGAGTGCACCTATGTCTGCGCAAGCATTTGTGCACTATAATATCTCCCGCGTCGATGGCTATTCTCCGTTGAGATTGGCCGCTGTGACCGAAAATTCGGTCAGGAGGACATTATTCATCATCTGCCTAGTCTTTTCCCAACTATGTTGGGGTCGGCTTTCATGTATAGTATGTATTGTACACACATATTAACACAACAAGGTGAATATTATACACAATTTCGAGACAAGTAAGACGTGTCATGCTTATATTTCAGGGAAACTGCTGGCGAGAACAATACCAAACAAACGCGCAACAGTCAACAATTGAATGGAATGATAACATTCCGTGAATCGTTGCGTAATTAACGGATTTTGTGACTCCTGTCTCTGGCATCGATGCCTGGGTTCCTCGAAGAGTTAGGCACGAGTTTTCCTACAGCCGAGCAGTACCTTGTTAACTCAAGTGGAATTAAAACCATGTTAACAAAAATCGTGTCGTGGTGGCGCATTGGTTACGGACCAGCTTTGCAAACGCGTGGGTGTGGGTTCGAACCTGGCATGTACCATTGTGACTTTTTCAATGTCATATGTACTTTCTTGTTTATGTAATCTAAGACACCAGTGACTAACAGTGAAGGAAAACATCGTAAGGAAACCTGGACTTAATTGTCTGAAATCGCCAACCCGCAGTGAGCTAGCGTGGTGATTAATGCTGAATCCTTCTCTGTATGAGAAGAGGCCTTGGCATTGGGACAGTTACAGGCTGATTTATTATTTATTTATAAACAAAAATAGAATCCGCCATTTTTCTTTTTTAAATGTATGAAATATTCCAAGCCCACATATTTGCCACGTGACTGAGTCCTCGTAATAACAGTGATAATCAAGTTTCGATGCTATTATTCAATTCATTGTTACGAATAATGACATGCGCGTGCGACTACGGTGCGTCAAATGTTGTTAAATAAAGATTTGCAGAAGGCTTACTTTTTATAGTATATGGATCTACCAAAGGTTACATCTTCAAAAAGTACCTAGTTCATGAGAATCTTGCGTAGGTAATGTTTATTTAATTTGATTAAACTTTCTACAAATTAAAGCCCTCAATGTCGTAATCGTGAAAATTAATTTACGAAAAGTCAGAGGTGTGCCTTGGGTTCGAACCTAAGACCTCTGACTTGCCAGTCAACGTTTGCCACAAGGCTTTCACATAAAAACTATCTATCTTAGATATCTAGGCTAACACAGAAAAACTTAGTCAAAATTATTCGTGTAGTTCGAATATTGATACCTATACCTACACAATCATGTTTACCGAAATCGCTATTCTCGAACACAAAATTTGTTCTCACAACTATAGGTGGGTATAAAACATATTATTCTCGAGATAACATTTATGAAGTACCTAATTTAACAAACTTAGCTTTTGTGTTTTCTTTTCTGATAGGTGCATGTTATTTATTGAGAAGGTATGCTACTCGTTAATCGAATGTTCTATCATTATTCACCATAATATTTACAAACTCTGGGTACTTCAGATTTGCCTGCAGGTACTATCGTGGAAAAAGCCGGTGCACCACTCTTAAGGTTAGAATCGCTTGCACCCGGCGTCCGAACGTAGCGCTAGCCTCGTCCCTACGCACGTAGCATCGTTCAAAGCATTTTGATCGCAAAGTGGTGCACCGTTCGTGTCCGCGATGTAACCTTTAGATATTGCGCAATTAAGTTCACTTGTCAACAAGTTTGCATGGCGTCATTATACGCCGAAACCAAACCTGCATCAATCAAGGCAGGCAGGGCCTTTGGGGAGTCTGTCCGTTCACTGAGCAGTGAGCGACTTCAGAGACGATGCGGACGGTGGCAAAGTGGTCACATGCTACCGTGCACAGCGAGGGTCATGGGAGACCCTTTTACAGTCTCTACGGGATGTGCCTAACAGGTGTTGCATATAGAGGACCCAGGATCTCCCTGCATGTGCTGATCGTGATCACCGGAGTGGTTTTAGTAAGGTAAGAATTCCACACTCCCCGGTGGTCTCTTCCCGTGTCGGATGCCTTTTTAAGGTTTCCCCCTTAAATAAAAAAATGGTATCTGAAGGAGAGTGATTATAAATTTTATGATCTAATACATAGAACTGGTTTTTCTGCTTTTTATTTTAGTGTCATACGTAAGTATGGAGTGTCATGAATGTATGAGGACGTACACTTCATACACAAAGGTCGTATGGCGACATGATGGGACCGATTTCCTAACAAGGACATGATACTAGACGAGTACGGTGAACGACTAGCTGTAATGACACATTCATATAAAATTATCTGTGGGTATCAGACTTATCTGTCCTCTGTTCAAGTTCAAGTGCAGTAAGCACTTATGAATGTCGTTTGTATTGGAACTCAATCCCATTGCACTGAAAAGAAAACTGTTTGATAAGCTGTCCATCAACATGTTGATCCATAACCAACCGTCTGGATTTAACCGGACATGCCCAATTTTTTTGCTTACCGTCCGGATTTTTTCTCGGATAAAATTATTAGACGGGAGGGTATTTTCTTAGAACTTTTCAGAGAAATTTAGTTGTGTCCTTCTTGTCCTAGAGATTTTAAACATTAAAGTAGGACTTCCCAAAGATTTTTGTTCTTAAGATTTTGATTTTTGTACTTTGTCTAACCTAAGGAGGAAACATGGAAGCGTTTAGGTTTTAAAAACAATAATTAGCAATATTTATTATTTTCATTATTAACGGTAAAGACACGCCTGAAATGTTCAAAGAAATGCCCGAAAAATCATCAGAATTTTAACTGTCATTTAATTATTTTTTTAAATCACTACATAGTATAAAACAAAGTCGCTATCCGCCGTCTGTCTGCTTAGATCTTTAAAACTACGCAACGGATTTTGATGCGGTTTTTTTAAATAGATAGAGTGATTCTTAAGGAAGGTTTATATGTATATTGCATGTATATCGCGGGTCGCTAGTTAGATAATAAAACGGACTCGTATTTGCTACTATCTGTCTAGTGCTTAAAGTGAATCACGGTAAAATTAGCGCGCCGCCGCCTGGCATTTTGGGATTTTGCTTAGTTCTTTACTAAAATGTTCGGACTATTTTGGGAATGTCCGGTTTTTGTCAGGATTTTTCAAAATTCGAAATGGTAACCCTATGAGACAAAATTGTAAACAAGTCCACGTAGAACCAAATACGTTTATTTATTCTTAAAACAACAATAAGTTGAAACCAGCGGCTTGGCAGACCATGGAGTAAGTAAGTACAATTATGTATGCGCGAATAGACCCGAAATAATATTTAAAACATGATTCCAATTCGCGAAAGTTTAAAATCTTCTAGACCATGGAGTATTTGCTCCATGTGGCTGACCAATATCACGGTCCCACAACAGTAATTCTTGATATGCTGAAATGGTTAGGGTTCTACAAGGAAAACCCTGAAGGAAGCGAGACCTTTTTTAAAACTTTTCCTTATTCACATGATCACATCTAATCAAGCAGTCAGACTCAACACTCATGTCTTCAGGGCACTTCAGTGACCTCGTCTCTTCAAACAAACAACACAGTTTAAGTGAATTCAATAGAATAGAAACTTCGAGAAAACATGACTCTTTGTTTCAATAATTTAGCGTGTGATAAACAGTTATAAATACCACACCGTGAATGATGAGCAGATAATTCTAGGCCTTGAGTAGTCCTGGATCTTGAATACATTTAGTTTGTACAAATGTCAATTAATACTTTCCTCTTGACTCGAATTTTGGTTACAGCGGCCAAAATCAACGGAGATTAGCCCACTACGCAGAAGACATTACAGTGCACAAGCGTATGCGCAAACACAGATGCACTCTCTATTCCCTTACACTTATAGTCCGATGAGACGGCAATCCGACCGACCGGAGAGAGATCAGGCACAGGGCCAATAGCTTAATGTGCTTTCCGAGGGACGAAGTAAGTAATATTTAATTTATAATACGCACATAACTTACGAGAAGTCAGAGGCCTCGGGTTCGAAACTGAGACTTCTGACTTGCCAGTCAACGGTCATACCTCATGCCACTATAGGCTATCACTACATTTTCAATAAACATTATTTATATATATAAGTTGTTTTTTCATTATTTTTATTAAATAATTATATTTAATAAGCTATCATGTGCAACATGTAAAAAATTCACAAAAATATTATTTTTATATTTATTTATCAATAAACGTAATAATCACAAAAAAGATATGTTTCAGACCACAAACCCACATATGATGATAAATAGCACTGATAGCTGATAGCCTAGTGATATGACCGTCGACTGACAAGTCAGAAGTACCGAGTTTGATCGCAAAGCGAGCACCTCTGACTTTCGTAAGTTATGTGCGTATTATAAATTAATTATCAGTAGCTAAAACGGTGAGGGAACACATCGTGATGAAACGAGCACACCTGAGAGATTTTTCAATGGTGTGTAAAGCCATGTCAGAGGCCTAAGGGCGGTTTAAACTCTGACACCAGGTTGTTCATCAACCATACGATAAGAAGAAGAAGATAAAATATAATATTATGTGTATCACTATCTATTGTGGAACAAGTCCATGGTGAATTCACCAATTGATTGCCATCGGTATTTTTTCAGTTTTATATCAATGAATTGTTTACGTATTGCATATGCCGTTGGCCCATTGCCGAATAGTAATTGATTAATGTTTTTGAAATAACATTTTTAAATGAAAAGTGTAAGTTTCGCACGTTTTCGTGCTATTTGTTTCAAGTCTTCGTTTTAATTGATTGCGCATGTGAAATCACCGTGCAAATTGATTGAAGTTTAGTGTTTTTTTAATCATTAAGTAACTCTGAGGCCTTCTCTGAGATTTATGTAGAAGGCATATTTGATTCATTATAGGTAACTTTTTTTTGTATCATTGGCAAATAAGCATAAAGGCCGTCTGATGGTTACCATAATCTTCTAATGTATAGGGTTAAATCAAATTAATTTTAGCGAAACTTCATAGTCATGCTAGAATAATAGTTATAATAAAAATATTTTTTTTTAATTTACCTTAGGTTGCCTAAAATATTTTTTATTCAAAAAAACTATCCTAATTATCCAGCTTTCAAATATAAGGCACAAAAAAAGCATAAGGCATCTATAGTTAGGTACCTAATACCTTTACAATTGATAGAATCATCAGTTGTTTTGCCATAAGTAAGTATTTATTTGTCTTCCATTCTATCACGCAATAACTTTATTTTTACTGTCCAATAGTTGACTGATAAAAACCTCAAACCGCAAAAAGGTCGCCTTGATACGGCCATGGTTTTTACTAGGACAATTTGTGGTACAACTAAAACTATGGTTCGATAACAACGACTGATTGTTTCGGGCAAATATAACATGGGTAGGTACTTAATTTATAGGTACATTTGTTTGTTTAGTATAATTTGTTTCTTAATACAATGGGAATGTTTCGGAATAAACAACTTGGAAACTTATAAGGTATTGTTTGGCATACTGAACCAAAACAAAATTAAAGCAACCTAAGAGTACACGGGGCACACATCAATGAATACAAATCCAGTATGAACTGACCTCGCATTGTATACGTATAGGCTCTTCGTACAACAAGATGTCAGTTTAAACTAGAATGTATCTAATAGCTTAATAGCTATTAGATACATTCTAGTTAAGCTAATGCTTGATGTGTAGCCGTGTGTTCATCATGACTTCACGAGTATGATCTGTGATCTTTTGTATTAATTCACTTTGAATTAGAAAGAGATCTTAATTTTGAAAAGATGCCTTAGTATTAGTAATAATTATCGTAAATAGTTTAACATTTTTGGGTTTCCTATTGCGGAACTTGGCCTCCAAAGCAGTGGCTGTTTATTTATCTATATGTGGTGCTCATTGAGCATCACATATAGGTAAACGCTGCGCTGGGCTTTGATGCCAGGTTTCTCCTTGAAACGACGACCATTGTAACATTTGGAGGCATATAAAGCAGTGAGCTCAACTGGGGTTCCACTTCATGTACTAGTGATCAATGGAGCTGGAGAACAAATAGGTTGTTTTTAAATAAATTTCAACAGCGGGTTGCCATAAACTCGTCTCCTCCAACAAATAGACCTATAGGTTACTCGCACGTCTCTATTTGTGACAAAAGACCTTTTCCCAGCGGGACCGCATGGCTGGGCCGTATGGGGTGGAACCCTGTATAAACTTTGTAGGTACTCAGGATCGTCAGGCCAACTAGGTATCCTGAAAGTTCGGAGCGAGTAGTCTTTGAAGACGGAACTATTTGTACCTACTATTGTTTTTTCTGTGACAGAACGCGCATTTATTTCTAAAATTAATATCTGAATTATTGAAATTGAATTAGGAATCACAGCATAAGTAGATAAAGTCTGATTGATACATGAATTTATGCATTGGTTCCATTTTTTATCCGTATCATGAGAGCGTCTACATAATTACATAAAACTCAATAGGTACACGCAACATTTGACGCATGCAGTTTGATGTATACTTGAAACAAACTTATTTTTTCATCCGTATTGTGAGTGTCTACATAAAATACAATATACTAAACTAACGCATGAATATAAATATTTAATAAGAAATTTGAAAAATCAACTGATACGGATGGGATTCGAACCCACGATCTTCGGCGTTCCGTGCCAGTTCCGTCCCATCCGTATCAGTTGATTTTTCAATTTTCTTATTAAATATTTATATTTAATAAGCTAACATGTGCTAAAACATGTAAAAATTTCACAAAAATACTAACGCATGAAGTTAGATCTTCTTCTTACCGTATGGTTGATGAACAACCTGGTGTCAGAGTTTAAAGCGCCCTTAGGCCTCTGACATGGCTTTACACACCATTGAAAAGTATCTCAGGTGTGCTGGTTGTTGTCGATGTGTTACCTTAACGTTTTAGCAACTGATAATTAATTTATCATACGCACGTAATTTACGAAAAGTAAGAGCTGCGCGCCTTGGGATCGAACTCGAGACCACTGGCTTGTCAGTCGACGATCATACCACTAGGCTATCAGTGCTATTATATAATATTATAATTTATAAATCTGTGGTTTTACGTAGAAATAAAAATACAAATATTTAATAAGAAATTTGTAAAAACAACTGGTACGGATGGGATTTTCAAATTTCTTATTAAATATTTATATTTAATAAGCTAACATGTAAAAATTTCACAAAAAGAAATAAAAATACGTTTCCATTTCCGATAAAAGAAAACTGATTTTCTGAATGAAAGAAAAATTACTGAATTAATTAAACTGAGTACGTAATTGGAACAACCTATAGCTATGATTCATCTTCAGCTTCAGTACCAAAACTGTCGATGTAATCTAATTAAACCCGGCACCCGCTTTTACAATTAACTAACACCGCGACCGTTAACAACTCTTCAGCCACAATAAAAAGCGTAAAAACATTAAACGAAACCACTGCGTGTTATCTTGAAATAAAACGTTAAAATAACGTAATAAAAAACTGTTATAACATATACGATTTCTATTTTGACACTTTATTATAACAAAAATGTAAAGGTTTGGACAGTAAATCGAACCTGTTTACATTTCCCACGCGAGTCCTACGTATTGAATTCTTGATAAATATTTTTTATCGATTGATGAGTAAGTTTTTTTTATGACTCGATTGGCGTAGCGGTTAGGCGATTAGCTTTATGCGCTCGGTGTCGCGGGTTCGAATCGACAGGTCTGGGTGTTTGTGCATTGTGTAACTGTGCCAATGTATGGTACTGGCCTACACACATTATACACTACTACACTACATACATTTAGGCCTTAGGCATTTAAGATTTCTTGACTAGTTTCGTACTCAAACAGAGTCCGTTTTTAAGAGTGGTCACGCACGTCACGCGGCGGCAGTCAATCCCGTAATCAACCCGTGATATGCCGTAATAATATCTACTAATCCTAACTAATATTATAAATACGAAAATAAGTTTGTTTGTTACCTTTTTGTAGGAACAACTTGTATTCTATTTTGCAAATTATTTTATTTTGTATGGCAGGCTAAACTTACTAACACACATTATCTTAGGTAATCTAGATCTGGACTGTTATTTATTTTAGCTTATATTATCCCACTGCAGGGCAAAGGCCTCCCTTTCCTCCTTCCTTGTCTCGGTCTTGTCGATCTAGACAAGTTCACAAAAAAAAACTGTAAAAAGTGTGTACTTAAGTACCTCCGGTACGTTTTTACAACTTAGGTTTTTTTTAAAAGTAACGTTTCTAATTTATTAAGTAATTTCGTTTTTTTACTGGTGATAAGAACAGAAAATTTGGCACAGACCTATCCAAAGACAATAGTTTTTAATGTATAATTTATGCACCTAATATCTACTTAACAACTAAGTAACTATATAGGTACCTACACCTACATGTGCGTAAAAGTTGTCAGATGATTACAACACTGGTTCCTATTCCTATAACTAGTGGTTTAAAAAAATTGAAATTGAAAATGTAAGTTTTATTTTTATATCACAAGAATAAATAAACCGAGTAATTTTGTGTTTATATTATTTAAGTAAGTATTTTTAAGTAGGTACATTATATTTCTTTGCGGCCCGGGGGGAGTAAAAAATGTTGTACCTACGAGTACATACTTATAATGCAAGGTACCTGGTCTACTAAGAAAAACTTATCAATTTTACTCGTAGATATCTTTTTAAGTACCTAGTGTGTAGGACCTATGTGTGTTTAAAAGCAATGCACGTAGATTTGTGAGGTCAAGTGACTAGCCTCGGAATAACGTGTTAAAGCATTTCAATTTAAACAATCGAGTTTTTAATGA
The DNA here is from genome assembly GCA_936450705.2 of Protodeltote pygarga. Lineage (NCBI taxonomy): Eukaryota > Metazoa > Arthropoda > Insecta > Lepidoptera > Noctuidae > Protodeltote > Protodeltote pygarga. The sequence continues at coordinate 1,500,106 of OW388249.2, read as the reverse complement.
GTTCTTTTTAAATACATAAATATTTCTTGTACTTATTTAATAGTTTATTTTAAAATATAGTATTGTTAACGCCATCTTACAGTTTACATAAAAAGGTTACAAAATTTTAGCTTGATCTTATCATAAAAAAATAAAAATTGCCTCGCTGAGCGAACTTTAAAATACCTACATCTGGAAATTTAAATTAAAACTAACCTACCTACTAATTATTTACGCGATATGCAGGTAGCATAGGTAGAATGTATGTTTGTCATCAAACCGTTTTCTCAAATTATTACATAATCAGTCCCTATAACTGTATTGATTCTGAGATTATCTGCAAGTAAGACTAGGATTATTTAGGTACTTAATCCAATCAAAAATAATTCCCGCGCAAAAACTTTTCGTTTCTTTTAAACAGTAACAAGGTCTACCTACTTAGTAAATAGACAATGGAGATAGTCTTAAATTAATTAAAAAAGTAAAGACTTCCCTATTTCTTTTCTACGGATGATCTGTCTACTTCCTATCTAGTATTTACTGTTGATATTGTTCAAATGGTGATGGTGACTGCGCCCACAATGCAGTAGCCTAGCCTTCACCCCGGCTTACGTTCCGATTCCGACATTGAAACAATACAAAAGTTTTTTTCATTCGCGGATCTGTCTGCCTCTATAACTCGACTGAAATAGATATTCCACTTGCAGTTCTAAATGGAGTAAGGTGCAATGGACTCTTGAAGTGGGTCGTATGCTATTGTTTTGTCCGGCAAAACGTTAGGTTTACATCGCGGAACGTCAGTCGTGTCGCGCCGCAGCTGAGATTGACAACTTGTGTTGACGTGCGTGAAATAGTTTAGTTCGAAATGTCATCTAATATAATTAGCGATAAATATTCAAACGATACGAAATTGAATAGTTTTAGTGCGTTTACTGATAAGAATTTGGCGCCAATAAACGGGAGGTATAGATCAAAAAGTTTGTCGAGTGATAAGTTGAATAAAACTAATGCGGATAGAGCGGCAATTTTAGAAGACATCGAAGATCATCATGTTTCAGAGAAGTCTGAGACCCCTGGTTGTTTAGTTACGAACAGAGTTATGGGGCAAGAGGGTCAGCACGCAATGAACGGGTAAGTGGAATGTTTACAAATACAGGTTACACGATTTAGGGTATTATTTTAACACCTTGTTGACCTTTGTTATTAACATGTTGATTGCAAACTTCGTTCCTAAACTCTGACCTATGTTTGTGTATTTGTAAAGTGCTGATAAAATCAACAGATCCCTATCAAACTATTTTAATGAATGTGAACATCATTATTTGATTGATGAACAACATAATTAGGTACTTATTTAGTTGCCAAGTTTTGCTAATAAAAATTTGAGGGTTTTTAAATAAATAGGTAAAGAATCTAATTACTCATACTGGGCCAATAAATAAGTGTTTATGCCAGGCCTGACTTGACTTAGCTGTAAAGGATTATTTATGTAGGTACCCACTGCTTGCAACAAAATTCTATTCTCATAAATCCTAAATTTATGTGTTCATTTTGATCAAACAGTTTTATTTCAAACATTACTAAAAATCTCCTCTTTTTAGTTTTAATATCAACAATTTTCTTTTAGATAACATTCAACTCAAAACAATTTAAATAAAAAAATATTTAAGTATGTAAGTACTTATGTACATTTAAATTCAGTGATCCAAATAAAATTGGAATAATTTCCATATTACGGTAAAACTGTTTTAAAATTTAAATGTTTATTTCGGTGTCTAGTATTATAAAGTAAGAGTACTTACATATAGTACCTACTTTATATAAAGTTGGTTTTTAATAGACACATGTAGAGGACAAATTTTAATTACTAATACCTGTGTATAGAAGACACTAAACTGTCATAAAATCTGACTAAAACTTAAACAATTAAAATGTTCATCATATTATCATAAGTTCATAATATTATTCAAGATAAATATTATACAGTACTTGTCCTATACCTATATTACAAAAATAAAATGAGTAAGTAGGTACCTACCTAAATGGTTTTTAGCTTTGGTAATTGTCATAATAAATATAGAAAGGTACTTACCTACTTATTTTAAAAGAAAAAATTGGTATTTAATTCCTGTAAGTACCGTTGTTAAAATTTCTAAACAAGAATACCGTAGTGCTGTTAGAATTTTCTTAAGATGCTTATATTATTAAAATTAATATCATGTAACAATATTAATATATAATTAAGTAATATTAAGTATATCCACCTACCAGAAATACTAGGTATGTATACCTACAATATAATTGCTCCTAATAATATGCCGTCTTCAGACAGAATGTTATAGTTTAAGTTATAATTTTTTTAATTACCTATTGTATAATAATAGTCTTTTATTTATCGTATGGTTGATGAACAATCTGGTGTCAGAACTTAAACCGCTCATAGGCCTCTGACATGGCTTAGCACACTGTCTTAGGTGTGCTGATTTCCTCACGTTCTCCTTCCCCATTTTAGCAAGTGATACGTAATTAACTTCTAATTGTGTAGAAGTACATTTGGTTTTGAACCGACGACCTTTGACTTGGCAACTAACATTAACTAACAGTCATACCACTAACTGTAATAAGGGTAAATACATTTATTTATTATTTATTTATCTGAACATTGTTGCTGGGGTAATAAATCTATTCTACAGATTTTAGTCTTATGGTATGGCTCCATTATCCCTCATTAAGATCCAGAAAAATTAATAAATTTTAATTAGGTAGATATAACACCACAATGAAACATTTGAAGTCAGTTTTTTGACCTTTCACAAGATTTTTTTTTAAATAAATTCTCAAAAAAACCTTTCTTCCTAAATCAATTTTAAGAAGTTGAACAGGTTGACCCCTGTCCCCAAAATATTATTCACAACTTAACCTGAAGTTCTCAGGATATTTGTTATTCAATCACATTACCCCGAATAATGTGTTTGGTATATAGACTAGGTATGCCCTGGATGTTTTTTATCGTGGTTAGACATTAGACAACCACGCAGGCAAAACCGAGATCAAAAGCTAGTTATTTGGATTTTATATTATATGGGTCATTCTCAACTAATTGGAATCTACTCCATAACAAAACTGTCTATGTAAAATTAACAGGGGACTTATATTTTTACAAAGAATATTTTTTTGCATAAAATCAATTTTTAAAAGCAGAATAAGACATTAAAAAATGCAGCAAAACTTATTTTGTGCCATAACACCTACTTACAAAAAAAAGTCATTTTTAAGGTAAAAGTATAAGTAGGTAGGTATGAATATGTATATCTATAGACAGATAGTAAAAAAAACCTGTTGAGCTTATGAGTGGTGCCAATGTCCGTTTAAAAGGTTATTATCTTGTAGTAACATAGGTAAGTAGGTACTTAATTTGTCAATATTTACCTTTAATTAATTGTTGATTAAGTAATAAGTACGATAACGCTTAAATACTTTAAGTAGGTATGCAATGTGGTAGGTATCTAAAGTGCCATCAAGGTCGCCTTCACTTCTCTAATTTAATTCTCTAGTATACCTAAAGATAACTTATTCATTGAAGACTGCAAGCCCTCAAAAATACTTGAGATAAAACACTCTTGTAAAAAATAAAGTTGAGTAGGTAGCTTAGTAATTTTAAGAGTGAGAAGGCACTACTTATATAATGATAGACCGTAGGTATGTGGATTCGGCTGAATCAGTGAATGTAGAGTTCGGCCAAACATTCGGCTTAAAATGTGCCGAAGTCAAACTTCGGCCGAACTTAAGGCTCAAACACGTTTCGATAGTTTTTCAGTGCATCTTCTGCTCGATGATCGAAATTCGCATTAAAGCAGACAATTTCGGGCCATACCAAAAAAATAAACATTTTGTCCTTTTCTAAAAATATTATTATTTTGTGCCAATGCGAAATTATGTCTGTAACTGCACACTCGATACAGGAGAAAATTCTAGCAGGAGCTAAGTTCCAAAAAAAATCCTTGCTACCATAAATATTGATTGAGCTATCCTAAAAAATATGTGTTAAGGATGTCTATTATATGTATTATCATAACAGTGACATCGATCACGAACTTAATCCTTCTTCTCGATGAAGTATCAACTTGAGTTGTGTGAAAATGCCACGTTAAATACCTATCAAAAAATAATAATTTATCCGAAAGATAACTTGTCAGATATATGTCAAAATACTTCAGATTTGAAGCCACTTGTCAAACAAGTACCTAATTCACTATCATCACATACATTCAATTAATGATTCATTCTAACATAAGTTTGAAGGTCACAAAAGAATCAAGACATTAAAAAATATAGAAACTGGAGCTGATTTCATTTCTGGAACATTTGTGGCTAATTTCCAAACTTAGTTAAGTCGATAAGAGACATCAAACCATACAGAAAATTTCGAGGATGTATATTTTTTCCTAAAATGTCTAGGAACTAGGATACTTGTGATATCAGCTTAAAATGTTCTCAACTCTGTTCCTAGACGCTTAAAGAGGTTGCACCGACAGAATTTTCTGTTTGTTTAGTCTCATATAGTTTCTTCAATGTTTGTGTGTAGTGGTGTAGCCCCACCGGTGCGAGCCAGTAAAATTTTACTGGCAAAAATAAATCTCTACCATATCTATTGTGTGGTATCGTGGAAGAATAGCACCCCTGACCCTTCTGCCAGTTTAAGTCGACTAATGGTAGCACAAATATCACAAACTAGCAGAGATCAACATCGTAATGTCATCCTAAGAAATATTATTTTCTAAGATTAGATAGGGCGTCAGTACCCCACCATAACCCTAGCCAGGACTAACGGATTAATCTGCACTTCGAAGCACGAAACAAATAACTATTATTTTTTATACGCACATTACTAACAATTGATAGAGTGGGCTTTGAGTTTGAATCTGAAACCTGATTTGCCAGTCAACGGCATACGTAAACTACTTAGTCAATCAATGAATCAGATGTTTCCACTATGATTATGTTATTAAAAGAATCATATTGTACACATAGTAACCTAATAAGTTGTCTTTTGAACCTTATTTGCATCACAATAAAAGTTATATTACACGATTCGTAAGCTGAAATGACCCAAAACATAATGTTATAATACAATTTTGTGTGTAGGTATTCAAAGTTGTATAAACACTCTTTGATATTATTTGAGGCAATGTTCAATAATACACTTGAGTTACTAATACAAATCAATAGGTTACAAGGCTGAAGGCTATTGCTTTTATATGAACCTTGACTAATTTCCCTCTGGTATTTCATTCATTTGAGCTGGCTTGAGCAAGTAGGTTACCTAAAATTGTATGTATTGCTAACTATAACAGTAACTAAGTTTATCTTACGACAATATTGGTCAACCAGCAAATGACAAGTGATTGATGTCACACAAAAAGTGTATAAGGTGGTTTAATAAATTTTAAAAGTGGGTGGCCACCAAAGATAATGGCCACAAACCCTCTTCCACCAACTCACAGTAAGACAGCGTGGTAAAGCATGATTTATGAGCAATTTCTATTACCTAGGAGTGGAGTGGTAGCAGTATAGGCTAATTTATTAATAATTTTACTTATCAAACCCTTTGAGCTGTGAATTTGTAGCTTACCTGGCTAACCTCGTCTTATTAAATTCAGACGATTAATATACTACTATTATAATTTGTATATTTTAGAAATCTATGTATCAATAATATCGCCTTCAAAGCTATATCTGGCCTTTTTTATTGACCTACTTTAGTATTGTTATTATAGTTTGCTGATTTAAAAACTTCCCAAATAACCTAGGTAGTATTCATTTCGTTCGGCACACTGACAGGCAAAAGACAACTCTAGGTAAGTATACTTAAGTCTTTAGCGGAAATCTCAGCTGTAAACTGTTCAGAGATGACTGAATTCGTTCCACATATTATAATTGATGGATATGCGAACTCGGACAAGAGAAACAAACTGTTGCTGGTAACACACTGAGTTTATTTGTCAAGATACATACAGTTTTAAACACGAGTGGTTGCAACCACCCTCATATTCTAATATACAACATTCTAATATACAAAATTGTAATAATAATATCAAAAATTTGCCTGCTTTGATCGTGTTTCGGTTGCGGCGATTCATGACCAAACATTCATTATCTTTATCGTAAAAATTTTGTTTATTCACACGTAAACATTACAGTTTGATCAGATCATGCAATTTTTTGATATGTAGGATGACGAGCCACGGGGTTTGCAACGATATCATATGGAAGGTAGGTACACCAGAAAACTGAGAAACGTGATTCAACCTTAAGTTCGATCTAACTTCGGCTTCGGCATATTTTTAACCGAATGTTCGGCCGAAATCAGTATTCGGCAGAATCCACATTCAGGCACTCCATCACTAGTGTTTACTTATGTTTCTTTCTATGACTTGTGAGTAGCCATCGTGATCGTAACTATTTGCTTCGCGAAGAATCGCGTGCGATACCCTGAAGTGAACGTCCATTCATCTAGATTCTAGGCGAACTTATAGACGTTTTTATTTATTGTTTACTCGCGTTACGTTTACTAGACGTGTGATAATGAAAACATCGCCATTTAAACATTGGTCGCACGTAGTATATAGTGTGTATAGTAGATAAGAGTCTAATTTAAAAACGAAGCTACCGTTAGAGATGTTGGTGCCACTGTTAATAAAATTTACAGTCATTATAATTAATTTTAAGCAGTGATAGCCTAGTGGTATAACCGTTCCGACCTTTAAGTACCTACGACCGCCAACTTAAAGGTCGTAGGTTCAAAACCTAGGCGCTAGGATTCATGTGCGTATTCAAAATTAATTATCACTTGCTAAAACGGTAAAGGAAAACAACTGCATCGTGAGGAAACCAGCACACCTGAGAGATTTTTCAAGGGTATGTAGACTTGTAGAGCCGTGTCATGGGTCTACGGGTGGTTTTAACTCTGACACCAGGTGGTTCATCAACCATACGACAAAGAAAGATATAATTATGATTGATTGAAAGATGAATAATTGGTCCGCAAAACTATATTCGATAGTTGCAGACCAATTAGGTCCGCAAAGCTAGTCGTAAAATATTTCAAGAATTCCTTAAAAATAAAAATTTATAAATAATCAAGGCACAAAGCAGTAAAAAATATTCTTTTAAGAAATAAATATTTTAAAACCTAGTTACTAATTTTTTTTATTTTATTTGCTAGCTACTATATTTTTACGAGTAATTATTTTGAAACTACTATTTTTGCCAGAAATAGAGTTCGCAACTTTACTTGTTTCTGTTGTCTAGAAGTTTTCAATATTTTAATTATTATGTTACGATATTTGGTCGTAATCTACTGCTTCAGTTTAAATTTAAACATAATCTATATTCAATTAACCTCAAAAATCTGGAATAATATTGATGTAATATTACCTAATATTATGTCAAACAAGAATAATATTGATAATATCCAATGTTTGGTATATTATTCACTCCGTTATTCACTATACTAGAAATCTGACGAATCCGACCAATAGTTCTAGTCTTATATTTAAACAAAAAATATAAACACTTGGAAGCGGAAGATTTAATATCGTTAAGTAGGTAATATTTTCTTAGTGAAAATTATACAGCCAGAAGCCAGAAGTAATTAACCTTATCCAAAAAGTTCTTGATTTATTTTGGTTAGTCAAACTAAACGCACTCGAAGTAGCGGACGACAGCTAATTTGTTATAAAAACACAACATAATAAATCTGCCCCACAAGATTAGCACCTACATTCTCGATTTCTATGTGAAGTAGAGAGTAGTTACTTAGATACATAAAGGAAGTAATAAGTAATGCTTAGTCTGAATGTGTATGGGGCGTGAATTGTGCTGGTATCGGTACTTAGGCACAGGTCCCACCGCGTGACCGCGCTGATGAACAAGCGACTAGCTATCGAGGATATTCTCGCTCAAAGGTACAAGTCAACCCCGTACAATTCGGTCTATTTATAAAATGTACAGTAGCATATTATGATGTGATTAATCTACAAAATACAATACAAAAAAAAAATTGCTATGAAGACTCAGTCAAGTCACAATCAAAATCGGTTCATCAGTCATCATCAACTTTAGGAGCTACAATGCCACAGACACGCAGATATCTTTCCGTTGAAGTTTGACAGTTGTGCGACAGTGTCAGGGATATCACTAACCATAAACACGTGCTAAGTAACCTCTATTTCTCGAGGCCTAAATATTTACCATTGAGAATTTGTTTATCGCAGTGAAGACTTTTTACATCAATTGTTCAAAACATTAACATAACGTTTCAAATTGGTGGAAGTCTAGGTAGCCACGTTGATCGCGGTATCGTGGCGTTCCTCAAATGGTGAAAAGTGAAGGTACATTAAGACAATTAAGAAATCGCTCAGAAACACTCTGTGTCATCATCAGCATACTCGCTGAGCGATACTCGATTATCGCTTATCGCTATTGGTTTCCAGTGGGACAGTGCCCTATGCGGTTTACGCCGACCGCAATGCTCAATAGTTGTAAATATCAGTATTGGTGTTATACTATCGTACGACTAGGAAGTGTTAGAGGAAGTCATGTAATTTTGAGAGCTATAAGATACTAAGTAAAGGCCTCTTCGTCCTCGTTTTATGGATCTATACCTACTTATGTAAGTGTTCCGTACTCCCGTATTACTAGTACAGTACTAGTAGTAATCATAATAGAAATACAAAATATTTTATAACACTCCAGTATCTAATACATATACTTAGGTAACTGGTCTCGGAGGGCGCGATTATTAAAAAAAATTCGCTAATTCGCTAAATTTTGCCGATCCCGAAATTTTACCGCGTTAGGGCTAGGTCTACTCGGCTGCCTATGGAGAAATCCGTCCCTGGTACTAGAATTACTCTCATAGGGTAAACAAGCTTGCGTTCCAGTTCATGATGGTAAGCAAATATCGCAGTCAATTATGTCACTACGTCATGAAATCAAGTGTTAAGTTAATTACAGTGATGCGTATTTTATGAACTAAAGTCTAAACAACTGAATAAATATTGAAATAAATAATGGAAATTTCATACATGGAAATTTCATGTCTGAGTTTACTGTTTGTCATGTTCATACTGATTTGTAGTGCTAATTTGTTAAAATTGCATGTTGGAGACCATTTAATTTGATATTGAAGTCTAGTATTTAGGTATGTCGTATACGTCGGTATTACCATTAAGACTTTCTGATAAATAAGGCTTATGACTCCCTATATCGACTGTCAATGACTTCATAAAATCCTAATATCAGGTCTAATTACCCGACTGCGGCGAAGCCAAAAAGGAGGGTTATGTGTTTGACCTGTATGTATGTATGTCCGTCCCTATGTTCCCTCGTAACTACTAAACGGCTAAAGCGATTTTGATGAATGATATGTCGTTGGATTCGTCTTTATTGCGCGAGTGTCACTGGGTATATACAAATTTAAAAAAATCGATATGGCAGATTTTTGGCGCCAAAAGGTGTGATTAATAAAAAAAAAGTCCCCCCAAACCAATCGTAAGGGGTATCAAAATGAAGAGTTTTAAAAGGTGATTACAAAAATATATACAACTTATATGTTTAAACTTGATATAGCCCGCGATTTCGTCCGTGAGACCTACAGGAACTATGCATTTTTTCGTGATAAATGATTGCCATTATATAATATATAGTACATACATAGTTTAACGACTATATTATAATATAGTTCTTAAACTATCTCTTGGGAAAAAAATATTATTAAAAAACAAAAAACCCGACTGCTAACTAAAAAGATAGAAACAAGTTGGTTATAGATAGCTGATCATACTTTACACAGTGTTCACAAACGCAGTCGGAGGCATTAACTATTCATTCTCTCTCTCTCTCTCTCTAAACCCAGAAGAATATTACCTAAAGGATGCCTCCGACTGCGTTTGTGAACACTGTGTAAAGTATGATCAGCTATCTATAACCAACTTGTTTCTATCTTTTTAGTTAGCAGTCGGGTTTTTTGTTTTTTAATAATATTTTTTTTTTACAATATCGTAACCTTTTGGGTTGTGGAGTTACAAAAAGCTAACGCTTCAGGATATTTAGTCACATCGGGTTGAATTAGAAGCCCACCACAACAAAAGTTTAGTAGGAATATTTTGGGAATTGGACATTTTGGAAATTAATTGGGCATTTCGGGAATTGCATGTTTTGAAAATTGCATTGATAATATTAAGGATTTCATACCTATGCCTAACCTATTAAAAAATTAAGAAATGAATATGCATTCTGCCTTATTAGGTACTTACATTACGTTACGTGCGTGCTTTTTTTTTGGAAATCTACACTTGTTGCGTTGTATTTTAGCTGTGTAAACTCCCGTGACATTCAGCAGTTAACTCAATATCAGGTTTATTGACAATATTTCAGTGCTACGGTACACACAGATGCCATGAATACCATGGGGCTATAATTATGTGTATTGTGATATGTGCCATGCCGATGCCACTAACCTCTCACGAATTACTTGTAAATAACCACCCACCATTTCCAACTTTTACTATGCTACCTTGGTATTAAATCCCTTGAACTGTGCCATTTACCATGCTCCTGCGTTGGTCTCATCCAGTATCTATCTAAATGTTGGTATTTACTATTTAAAATAAGTTTCATATTGCTTAATACCGAAATTCGGGTTCCTAACTAGTATTATAAATGCGAAAGTATGTTTGTTTCTTTGTTACCTTTTCACGCCTAAACCACTGAATCGATTATCCTGAAATTTTGCATATATTGTCCGGAGGGTACCTTTTGGCCCGAAAAAAGTACTGTACCCGAGGAAAACCACAATGATTTTTTAAATGTTTTTATGATGTTTTTATAACGTTTCTGGCTGGTAGGCTGTATGCGCATCGTATGTGTCAAAATTCTTCTTAGAAAAAAAAACTAATATGCTTGCGCAGTAGTCATTTCACGACACTTTCAGTCACCATTTGGTTTTTTGTTTACATAAACAGCTGTACGTTGTTTTGTTTTTATTTCCTTGCAAGTAGGTATATGATTAAAAACATTAAAAGTCACACGAGTGGTACGACAATAATTACTAACGTCGTTACAATTACTAACTTCGAATATCCCTTTATCATCATCAGGCCGTATTAGTCCACTGTTGAACATATAGGTACCTCTCCCAATGCGCGCCGCTATTGTGCGCTCATTGGAGGTATTTGCCCACAATTGCCACTCTCGCTGGGCAAGCGGGTTGTGGCGAGCGCAGTAGCAGATGATTACTGTTTCACAGAAGGATGCTGCTGCCCATTGCATGCTGCGGGGGTCGCTTCTTACGACCCCCGCGGGACGAGTAGGAGCTAGTGGTTCTATTCTTAGGCCAGAAACCACAGGGCACACATACGCGGCGAATTTCCCTTCGATAGTAATAAATTGCATACGTACCTTTGTAAAACAGTGTACTATAGTAATTGAGTACTTAAACCCAGGTCATTAACATACCCTGAAATTATCAGTTCCAGTTGAGCACGAGGCTAATTACTAATTAAACACTTAGCTATCGTGATGAGTACTTTGTACTTGAATGACGATACTGTGACACGAATGATACGTGATTATTTACATTTACATGAATCTATGTCATCCGTAATTATCTATGCACATGCCATGCGTTAATGAGTAGGACAATGCCATTACCATCCTTTCAAACTGTGTTTCAAACGTATCTAATTTCCGATTTCGTAAATTTTGAAAATCATCTTGTCTAGGCTTATAGGTTCTGTATTTCTGTTACAAATTCAATGGTGCTGACTCTTTTGGACATCACCCTTAACTAATTTTAATATAAACACCATCGAAAAAAGACAGCAAATTGAACTATCAGATTAGAGAGAAACTAGTCTACTACGAGATCTAATGCCGATTAAAATTCTTCTTGATTTCAAGCAAATGTTTGACAGTTCTAAAAATCTTCTATCCTTTTCCAATAATTATCTCTGTTAGAAAGAGAGGAAGTCTAAATAAGTTTAGAGCGTGCGCAAGAAAATTAGCACTACTGCTTTCCTATTTCATCGGAGGGTAGCCAATTACGCAAGAGATATTATTATTCACAAGTTTGTGGGTAAACAGATGAACTCTCTATTGCCTCACTCTTAGTCCGATGGGACGGCAATCCGACACGACCGGAGAGAAATCAGGCGCAGGACTGACAGCTTTACGTACTCGTTCGTTGACAATACTCAAATAACTTGCGAAAAGTCAGAAATGCGTGCCTTGGGTTCCAATATGATACATCTGACCTGCCAGTCAAACGTCAACTTGGCTGTCACTGCTCAGACTACCAAGTTATCTTATAACTTGAATTTTTGTAACTTTGGATGTTTGTCTCAGTCATATCTTATCGATTGTACGAATTTAGATGAAAGGAGAACAGGAGCAAATCCCAAAGTTAGGCCCAACTTTGGCTTCATCATAATTTATGTACAGGTCATTACTAGTATCTTCTATTACTGCTACAGCTGTCTCAACATAAATGAAAGTCTTATAGCTTGAAATATTTGCCAATCTATTGTTATTCGTACCGTATAGATATTTCACATTATTTGTTATTGATCAATTGTGTCGGTACACGGTACTTGTGGCCGATATTCTGTGATTATGTCACTTTGGCGCTTGCTGATTGGTTCCGCCCCTAACTCAATTAGAGTTTCCATATTGCACTTTGCACTGGGCACCTAATAGAATTTTAACAGGAAGCAATTTATGTTTCCTAATCTAATCGGTATGTTTTTTACGTTACGTAATCCGATTTGAGTAATTATTTTTTATTTCAAAGAATTATACTCTGATTGACAAGTCAATCAAATGAATAATATTAATAATTATTGTCATGATCTAGTGACAAACGTGGAAGACACAGAATAGAAACCTTTTATCAGATGATAGTGAGCCTTTCGTTAGGAAAAAAATATACATAGTCCTAATCCTAATTTTCAGATTACGACCTATGTTCCTTGGAGAAACTTGTTTAGTATCATGGACCTTATTACCTCCTAAAATATGGCAGATCTTTAAAGCAACAGGGTGTATATATTTTGTCTGAGTTTTATTCAGAAAATAATTATTTACTACAAAATATAATCAACTTTAAGTTATTCTGTTACAACTTACGCCTTATCAATTAAAATAGCATTCGTTGCACGCCCTTTTATTTTAAAAGGGGGGAAATGGGTAGGCGCTATTCGCTGTTTGATAGGTAGTGCCTGTTTCCTTCATCCCTAGTTGTTATTTTTTAAATTAGGTAGGTATTTATTAAATATGTACGTATCTGTCTGATTATTCTAGCTCAAGGCTGGACTTATCTATAATCTATGCCCTAATAAAACTATCATAACAGGTCTATTTGACCCTGAAAATAGACAAATCCAAATTTATTATTCAGGTCAAGTTGTGGTTTATCAAAATTCTAATAGTTATTTCGTTTCCGCCGCTATCCGATAGTTCAACATGTGCCGTAAATAACCTGTCCGGCCGAGGTGGCAGATAACTCATAATCGCCGATTTATTTGTATAATCCGGTATTTCACTGATAAGATAGCAACAATGTAAGTTATCAATCACTATACTTGGGTTTGGTCGAAAAAAATATTAAGGAAAATTTCTTATTTAAAAAAAAGTTATTTTTATCTTTGAACTGAATAGGTAATCGATTTTATTCGATGACTGAATTGCCGAATTATGGGTAGGTATTGATTGATTAATTAAGTACCAATACAACATGATTGAAATTGAAAAGTGCGCTAATAAGTTTATTGTTTGACATTTGCAGACACTATTGTAATCTATTGTTATCCTGGTCAATAGTACCTAAAGTGAGACTACGAAATACTTGTGTAAATATCATCACAATATAAATAATTCATCATTATAACAATGCATGTTTCTTGTCAATGCAGATTGCAGAAGTATGCCTTTCCCGTAACTTGTGCTTCAAACCCAGTAAGCATGATCCACTTTGGATCGGCGATCCGCTATTAACGATCAAAGATCGTGGAGCGTGGAATGTGATCCCATACCATACGTGGACCTAGACCACGCGCGGGCACGCGGCACGTCTGCAGTTTTGCACAGACCGACCGCGCGTCTGGATCGCGCTCCTGCCGCGTTCTTGGTGCACGATGGATCATCTGGTATAGACCCAGTAATTCACTTACAACTCAAATTAAAATTCTGGGAACACAGACGTCGTAAGGATTATTCTAGATCTATTCCACTTTTAAGCACAGAAAGATAAGATACATGCATTACTATATCGCCTCTACCTCAGAGCTATTATAGGTACTCTTTGGCCTCTACCTTAATAAATAATATATTCCATTCAGATCAAAAACTATCAAAAATAACTATTCGACACAATATTTACATACTGTTCCCTCACGATAACAGTCGGTAGCTTCTGCACTATCTACCTACATTATGTGCAGGGAGTGGTTCGCTTCGATGTCGCAAGATAACATGGCGATAACAAATAGCTATTAGATTCAAATTAGTACTCATCCAGATACGGTAGTAATATGACAAGCTGACGACACTGTGATTTAATTATTCTTTGATTATATAAAAAAGTGATTTCTCTAGTGAAGTGAAGTGTTTGTCAAAATGAATGACTCGAACCCCTTGTTGTCGTAAGTTAGAATATATTTATCTTGATTTTGTGTCGTTTGTAATAATAATAATGCATTTTGTTTACTGTAGTCTCGTGGTGTATTGCAATTGCTATGTAAGCTAATTTAACTTGCGTAAGTGACACGAGTTAGTAAGACAATTTGTTAGGTACCTACTTTAATTCATCAAAATACGAGAAATGAGACGCAATAGGAAATCCATTAGGAATTTACAGTACAGTTTAATAATAGTCAATATACTGTGTTTACACCGAGCAAGGAATGCATAAATCATCGTTGGTTTGAACGTGATGAGAGCGAATGAGGCAAAAGAGGTGTGCAAGGATCGCTCGATCGTAGCAAGAGAAAACCGTTGTCTCTGCCTACCCCTGTGCGAAACAGGCGTGAGTCTATGTATGTATGTATGGGATGCATAAGATTCTTGATAGGTTTATTTTAAATAATTAAGAGTGAAAATCTGGAGATTTACGTTTAGTTTTGTGACCAAAAATTGTGCTGATGATAAGATTACTATTAACTTGGTTTAAACTTGGAAATAAGCGGAGTTAAATTTCTGCTTCACAAACCCTGACACGACTTAGGTAGGACAGGACTTAGTATACCTACCTATTGCAATTTATTAGGTGCTAAATTGCTTGATGAGTGTCCTGGCGCCAAACGGCATGGCAGCCGCATAGCAACTAGGTATTAGATCGACGAAAATATCCCGGAAGAACATTTAGGTGCAACGATTATTTATCAAGTTGTGTCACAAAATACATAATTATAGTAATACTGGTAGTGTGTCCAAACACGCGACTAGTCCTAAGCTTAGATAATATCATGTAGAACGGAACACAACACTTATCGTAAAGATTAGTGTTGCTCCGCTAATTTTGTTGCCGTCATAAACCTAGTATTTTTCCTGGTTACCAAAAGTTTGACGACACGAAAGGCGTCTAAGAGCTTCTAGCCCGATTCCTGTCCGGGACAAATATTTGTAGGATCCTCAAGTTTCGGCGATAAAGGAGAAAATACTTGTTTGTTAGGCTGAGCGCATGGTATATTAATTATGTAGGTAGGTATACCTAGTCCAGAAGACACTCTATGTATGCACTTTCTTGTGGAATATATATTTCGTCAATTGGAACACTGCACTTTTAAACAGAGCGTTGCTAACATTAGATTCGACTGAAGTGGATCTGATCGGTCGACTTGCCGACTCCGTCCCCTAGACCTCCGACCCTTAGATCTTTTTCCTACCTCCAAGCTAGAGTGATAAGCAACTTTTCCAAGCTATGTCTGCCTGATATGCACGTTATCTCTGCGTGAAGTCAGGTCGTGGTTAAAAGAGACGCGACTGCTCGAGTATGAATGCGCTAAGTTCGGCATTCCATCTATGGAATTCAAAGAATCCTTCTTCAGCATCATCTCGTATGCATCAAAGCGAATGCGATCAGATTTTTGAAGGGTCCAAGTCTTTGCGCTAAACCTAAAGATGGAGAAGACTAGACTGGTCACAAGGTTCAATTTCTGCGATAATATAAGGTCATCATAGGCAATGCACGCTGCCAACCACTTAGGTACGCTAATGTTTCTCGTCACAATAATTTACTATTAGTCCTTAAGGTTACGTTTTTGCCTGATTTAATTGTGCTCAACCTTACGTTTTTTTCTTTCGGAAATAAATTCAGGTCCATCTCATTATAATTGTGTCTTCTTAGTTGTGCATTTAGCCTTGCAATTAGGGTTATTAACTTTGTTACGATTAGTACCTATTTGTTTTTCTGAATTATTTTGCAATATCTATTTTTATTTAATTGATAAATGTGTTTTGATTATAAAATCGTTATAGTAGTTTCGCCTATTATAATTATAGAAGGATACTTATTTAGTAGGGTTACCAACACTACTCGCCTATTTCTTTTCCGCATCCACCCAATATTCCTAACATCAACATCAATTATTTACATTGAAACGATAATCACAACCATCATTAAACAATGTTACTCATTCTCATTGTAGTAACAATGTTTTGTACTCACCAAAAACCATAACAAATTGAATCAACTAGATAAAACAGGTTCACTGAAGCGTAAGACAAGTTGTAAACAAATGACCACTTTTCAGTTAGGCTTCGTTGAACAAAACTGTTCGGAAAAAAAGTTAATTTAACCTGCTATGCTGTGTAATTTATTAGGTAGTTGTACTTCAATTTTTTAATCTTCGACGAAAAAAGAGGTGTTTATATCTGTGGCATCGTAGCTCCTAAACAGATGAAGCGATTTTGATTTACACCCGAGTTGTCTTAACTTTTATACGAAAAATGGCTGTAAAAAAATAAACAAATGTTATATTAAAAAGCAGTGGTAGGTAACTAAGTTTAATTAAGTTTAAGCTTAAAACTGCTTTTTGTTAAACTCAGTTGTAATTTTTAACGCATTTTCCGATTAAAAGATGTGCTATGATTGTTTACAAAAAAATCGGGTGTAGGTTAGGTTAAGTTAGTCGTCATCTTCCTGCCCTTTTCCCAATTTATTTGGGGTCGGCGCAGTGTCCTCTTTCTCCACACATCTTTAGGTTAGGTTAGGTTAGTATGGTACTCAAAAAGGTAGGTAGATAAGTAGGTATGATACTCAAAAATCAAGCCCCTGTAGTGCACTGCTGTGTGCTATCAAAGTAAATTCAATCGACCGGCATTCCATCGATGCATCTTATCAAAAGCAGCAGCAAACATCCTTTCCAAAATTATCTACAAATTATTAACTGTCACGTGTACTGTACGTTTCCCACTACTGCCCCGAACAAGGTCATAAGTAGGTCTTTATAGGTCGTTAAACCCGATCGCCATTACAAATATCCGATAACAGATATTAGTACCGATTAAGTATTGATAAAGTGTGAAATACGACGTATCAGGTACATGTTTCTTCGTACAGTCGATTAACTATAACTAAAATGAACCATGTATCAATACTAACAAGTTAAATTTTCCAATAAACCTAATGCGACTGACTAACGAGCGACT
The DNA here is from genome assembly GCA_936450705.2 of Protodeltote pygarga. Lineage (NCBI taxonomy): Eukaryota > Metazoa > Arthropoda > Insecta > Lepidoptera > Noctuidae > Protodeltote > Protodeltote pygarga. Next base: position 1,482,418 of record OW388249.2, on the reverse strand, counting down.
GTACTAGGCGAGCGAAATTCAGTAAGTTGTTTGTTTGTTGGTGGTACTGTATGTAAGAATGTTATATGGAGTGTGTTAATGATCGGCGCCAATTATCTCAGATTAGCATTAATTTTCTTAAACTCATAAGGTCATTATCATAATCAATCTAGTTGATCTGAAGCATTACACATAGGTATCCATCCTCCTAACCTTATTATTCCCAAACTTTGTTAGGGTCGGCTTCTAATCTAATCATCTGCATCTGAATATCAGTTTTTTACGGAGCGACTGCCTATCTGACCTCCGTAACCCAACGGGATACGATGTTTTGAAGTTAGTATTGGATTCTAAAGATACATCTGCCTAGCCTTTTCCCCCAACTATGTTGGGGTCGGTATCCAGTCTTACCGAATACCAGTGTTTTACATGGAGCGACTGCCTATCAGACCTCCACAACCCAGGTACTGGGTTACACGCTTAGAGTATATAAGAAAAAAATAGAGCAACCCTATAGAAGTATGAACCGTGAGCACGGGTATGAACAACGCGGCCGCGACACGAGCTCCGTTTGCGATCATACCTCGATCGACTGCGGTTCAACTAGGCTCCACGAGCGAAAAAGTTACATTTTAGCTTATATCATGGTTAACTTTTTTTCTTTTTTGAAAAACGTCTAGAAAACTTAATTTGAAAAAATGACATTTTAACATTTCTATGGCGAGACCTGCTTTCGCTCCGCACAAGGCAATGTGGTTGACGTTATCACTCTATATTTTCTTGAATACTCTATGGTTACACGATACCCCATGGTAAGACTAGTTGTCAGACTTTCGGGCTTTTGATTACCTGTAACGACTGTCAAAGATCGAATGATCGAGATGTATTAGATTCTGAAGATAGTACTGGACATAATCTTACAAAAAAAAAAAATATACACGATATAAGGAACATCGAAACGAAAACTTTAGTTTTTTCTAGATATACTCATATTATTTTTCTGGTTTCTTTTTATTATTAAGTCATTATATTATAATATTTTTATTATAATTTATTATTCTCAACCTCACGATAATTTAAAATAATAACGTGGGATATAATTATGCAACACGTAGCCATCTTTTCTACGGACAAAAGTCGTAACAAATAAGGAAATAGGTCAGAAGAGAAACATACCATATTAGAATATGTCGCTTTATTGCCTCAATTATATCTGTCAATTATATCTTTCTGGGTGAACGAAATTAGATATCTCCCTATCTTTACCCACCCGGTCTTGTAATCAGGTACATAATTGATATGACGCGACGCCTTACTGGGATTCTTTAAGTTATCAAAGCTTTATTGAGTTACTTAAATCCAAAAACAACACTCCAGTGAGCCTGATAACTTGGTAATAGAAATACTTAAATATGGATTCTGCCATATCAAGATTGGCAAAACATTCAGTACCTAAAAACTCCGACCGAATAAGTTCAGTTGAAACAGCCGAATTCAGTGTGAAGAAATATTATACGAATTACGGTCGAAAACAAGTTTGCCATAGTGACGAACGAGAGTCAACACGCAATTTTGCGCTTATTGCCTGCAAAAATGGGATAATCAACTTGTTTGTTACGAATCATATGTGTCAAAAGTCATTGTTGAAGTAATAACATAGAAATTGCATGTTCAGAGACATAATGGATCATTACAATAATATCTCGATCATAATGTTCCAGCGACTTAAGCTAAACGTGGTTAGGTTAGGTTAGAAGCCGATCCCAATAAGTTTAGGAATAATAAGGCTAGGAGGATTGATAAAATAAGTACGGGTACAACCAGACAACTAGGCCTGAAACCAAAGCATGCCATTAGATATCCAATACAACCCTATGATATTTATTATGACTACGATCTATGACACACCTACGATGTCGTAGGTTACATCAGCGATATTATGTAAACTTTTTGGTTAATCAAAATCTCTAGACGTGCATTGTATCGGTCTGCCCAGTTTTGGTTTACTGTCATATTCATGCTCATTTCTTATGAATCATGGTGCTAGTAATGTTTTATTTTGAATAACGTTTTGAAAACCTTTGGAACATGTTGATATTTGAGGTTGTAGCAATTTCTCACAATGTCCTTCTGACTGAATTTCGATCACTCGGTGATCGTCATCAATCATTTCATCCACACTCATCAATCATTGTCCGATGGGACAACAATCTGACATGACTGTAGAGAGATCAGGCGCAGGACCGATAATTTACGTGCTCTCCAAGGACTTCAAGGCCAGAGCAAATTGCGGAAAAACAGAGGTGCTTGTCTTGGGTCCGAACCAGAAAACCTCTGAAATACCAGTTAACGGTCATTACTACACACTAAACTAAGCTAATACTACACCCAGCAGCACCCTATAGTTGGATGGCATAGATCCAAAATACATATATATACTGTAACCATTTCTTCTTAGGAGACAATGTTCATCATGTTCCATTTCAGCCTGCGTTTTAGGAGGAGGGGTACTACACGAACTCATTTTGGGGGAATTCGCCTCATTTTGCAGTTGAATATTTACCCTATCTTAGTCTCGACTGAAGGTAACCGAAAAGAATAATAGTAGATGTAGGTTTGTTTATACATATAAACACATTAGATGGATCAAATTGAAGCGATTTGGAATTAAGAGAATCATTACTGGGTTTAAATTTAGATGTTTATGCTATTATCCATTTAGTAAAATTGTTAAAGCAAACGTTAATTTCGATTTTATAGTTTGTAATGGTTTAAGATAAGAATTTATTTTCAAGGAATGATTAGAAAATTGAAATTCACTTACACGGCGATTAGTAAGCGTTGTTTTTTATGTAGATAAATTAACTGCAGTAGATTAAGTGCGCTTGTGGTAAATAGGTTTATAACGTAGCAAGCCTTAACCTTATCGAAGGATGTCAGCAAAACAATGTGAACGAATTTCGAGCAAAGTTGTACCCTGCATGATTGAACTATGATTATTCTGGTGCTATCAGCCCATATCAACCTTGCCCTTCATTATTACCCCTCGCTTCATTATTTTCACCTCCTTCGATCCAGAGCATGTGTGGACAAGCCTCTATTAGTTCTGTCCAATTCGTCCCGCCACATCGTTCGTGGTCTGCTGTTATGATTAACATTTATTTATGACTAGCTTCGTCTTCTTCGTGTGAGTTGTATTGCTGAAATACGGTTCAATATTATATAAACAATTTAAATATTTCAATTCATCGCGAGCTGTTTTTGTTCGACACGGTCAAGATTTATATCTTCCATTCAGGCGCCGATATCGCCAAGCCGCTATCTCGCTCGCCCATTGATGTTTTAAATCACTGAACAAGTTTTCATACATTCAAATTGCTAAACAAAAAATCATTTTAGTCAATTTTTGTGTATGAGAACTTGTTCCAACTTCGATCAAACTGAAATTTTTGCTGGTACTTTGTAATTAATTTGTTTTTTTTTGCGATTTTGCATAACTATTAGTGATTTTATATAAGGTTTTGTGAATAGGCGTGTAGACAGTAGACATCTTTCTTTCATTTCATCTTTGAATTACTTCAACTGAAAAACTCATTGATTGGCTAGAACCATCCAAACACTCGTTTTCCGCTGCATCATTGTGTAGGTGGATACTTCCCGGGTTTTTCTGCATAAATGGTTTATCCTTCAAACAATTGACCTCAAGTGCCCACAAATTTAAATCAATTGAAAATTAGAAGCGCTGATATGTAGGTGTAAATCGCGCCGAAATAGAACTACGTTATCGATTTGATTAAATTTTATCGATAGTTTTGCATAATCGGTTTTGCAGAGGCTCTCGTGGTGCTATTTCGTATTTCTGTATTTTTCACGGTCACGGTTAATGTAGCATTTGCGACGGCTGGGGCCAGCCTGTTCACGGATGACAGTTTGTGGAATTTTATTCAGAGTGTCTCCTTGTTTCGGAAGGCAACTCTTTATCCTAGCTACAGTCGCAACTCATCTTCTGCGTCCGAAAATCTTTGAATAAACTATACTCAAAACATTGCTAGGGGCTAATTCTTGACTTTGATACCAACCAAATCCCACGATTTGCTAACTTTTAAATCAGCCAGTAAACAATGCGCACATTGGCTCAGCAACGCGCCGCAATGAGTTCGTAGAGGCACAGATAATGTAGAAGTTTCGTATTTCAAGAGTATGTAAACTAAAGTTATTGTTGTCGTTCGAAAAACTTGATGGGATGAACTTGACACCTTAAGAATTTTTCCTGATCAAAATGTATCACACGATCAAAACCACGGATGTCGTCTAATTTTTTTTTCTTTTACAGGTTGAAAGACAGTAAAGTGTCATACGGCACAGACAGTCCAGCTCGAGGTCGCCGGGTCATATTCTGTGTACACGGGAACCCATCCACTGGTTGCTGTGCGGTTATAGAATCTAATGCAGATGGAGACGATGGCGAACAGCGGAATGGAAGCATATCTGAAGTTGAAAGTGAGTATAGATTGTTGAGTGGCGTCTTTATTGCATTAGAAAAGAGTGCAGATTAAAAGTATGTTGTTAGATTGTACATTTTGCTTACGGAGTTATGTTTTATCTGATTGTAATTTTAAGTGCAGTTCTGCACAGAACTTAAGATTATTTATTCCATGTAACCATAGAAAATATTCCAAGTAATTATTATTAATTTATTATCTATTAAAAAAAAACAAGTGCCTATTATAATTCCAAGTCTAAACTCCTTTAAGAAGTCACCAGTTTTCTATTCCAAGCCTTATTCTTTATTCATTTACTCATTATTTCTCCTTTACTTAAAATATCCGATTTGTCTTATCATTCTATCCACTTGATCATGCAATTCTTCAAAGATCATATTGCTGGTATACATATCAACTTTCATAACATCTGGCTTGCGCCATTTTGGCCACCCTGCTCTTCATTTAATTCTATAATGAATGTTCAGTTCGTATTGAACTCTATTGTCAGCATAATATATTTATAGTTTAATGTCAATTGCTTGTAAATTTGATCACTTTATTTTTAAATGACGCCATAAGGACAATAGTGCACTTGAGTCGAAATTCTTGTACTATGTTCGTCTTATAGTCATAATTGTATAATCCTTTATCATACCTTTTGTTGACTTTCATAATTATCTTATCAAGATGGACTAGAATATTAGTAGTTATTTTATTAGATGTAGTAACTCTAAAGCAGTTATTACATCTACATCCTTTCAGTCATTTCTATGCTTATAATTTACCTAAACATGATGATCCAGGTCTTCTTAGCCTATTTTGAATCCAAATTCCCGACAATATTTACGCTATTATCACCTTTTTTTTTCGAACTCCTCAAATTCTTATGAATCTCGATTCAAAAAATATCTTAAAATACGTTCATAATATTGGAATTTGTTGCTTTATCATATTAACATGTCGGCTGTACATTTCATATTCACACATCCATAAATCCATGTAAATTCAGATCTATTTGTTATTAGTTCTCTGCATAATATCCGTGAAGGTGTAGTGACGTAATCGTCCATTGTCATTTGTGTATTTATTCTGTTAGCAGTTTCGTTTTCTGTCTTAATAACATTTTGTTGTAGTTAATAATAAACATCATATTGTTTGTGGGAAAAATGCAGATCTATATTTTTAGCCTAAAAATATAAGGTCATTTATACTGTTATATTTATATTGAGTTACAAAATCATATTCTCAATAATAGTATTGTTGATCGAAGTCTTTAAATAAAGCAGTCACGCGACTGACATCACATCAAAAATTAATAATTTCTTGTGCAATTTATTGTTAAGTACCATTTTTTTTTGTTTTGGATCGACTGTTGAGTGCCTAGTTTGGCCAAATATTCTGTTCAAAGTATGTGCCGAAGCTGAAGTTCGAAAGTTTAGGTTCGTCCACGTTTAACGGCTTTCTAGTATGACACCCGCTCGCTACCACTGATTGCTATACTGTGGCTTCTCTTTTCACTCGTCTGCAACGACTGCAACACGTGCATTTCTTATCAACCATGCCGGTCGAAGTAAAATTAGATTAATTTCGATTTTACCGAATTTCGGTCCATTTCAGCAGGAAACTAAAACGTAGAGACGTAACACGAATCAGTCAACATTAATATTTTTTTAATTCGATTAGATTTCAAAATGGTGTGCTTTATTGTTGATCTATAATATTATATTAAATACACATTGTACAAGGTTATATATAGTTAATCCAAAGACAATATAACCATCTCTTTGAGTTAATCCCACTATCATATTATTAATGTTACAATTTTGTATATCAATCACGACACGACTAAACGACTGAACGGATTTGGATGAACCTGGGGACATTGATAGTTTATGTCCCGGATTAAAACGTAGGCTATTTTATATCCTCAAACCAGACTAAGTCGCTGGCAGAAGCTTGTATAATTATAATACCTGCTGTTTTTTGTTCCAGGACATTGCCACAGATCAAGAAACGAAGAGATTGACAAAAGGGCGCGAAGGAAGTTGATTATAGCTAGTATATTATGTGTTGTATTTATGATTGGAGAAATAGTTGGTGAGTACACGTGATCAATCTCAACTATCAATACGTACACTGTTTGGCATATTTCGTGATGTTTGAGCTGCATCCGTTCTCACGAAGAAAAACCTACAATTATCTAATGTTCTCGTGACTGAATTTTCGATCACAACGGCCTTCTCTACGGAGATTAGCCAACTACGCAGGATATTACTATAGTGCACAAGTGTGTGCGCGCAAACACAGATGCGCTCTCTATTCCTTCACTCTCATAGTCCGATGGGACGGCATTCCGACACGACCGGAGAGATATTACTCGCAGGCCCAACGGCTTTACATGCTTTCCGAGGCACGGAGTAAGTGATAATAAATTTGTAAAACGCACATAACTTACGAAAAGTCAGAGGTGCGCCTTGGGTTCCAGTCCGAGACCACTGACTTGCCAGTCCACCACCACTAGGCTATCACGATTCAATAGAGCAATAGTAACTAGAGAGATAGCTCCTTGTGAAGCGATGTCGTAAATGGGGCTCCCAAAACCCGAGGCAAGGACCTTTGCTTTCGTGGTTATTTTTTTTAGCGGGGCTGCATCTAGTATTAGCTGGTGGTTTTCAACTACTTTTGACGGAATCAGTTAGTCAAAAGTACTATTGACGAAAGCCTATGGTCAAAAGTACCTACTTTTGACTGATTTTGGTTTTGACTGTAACATATTAAACACTTAAAATAAAAAATAAAATAAATCAGCCTGTAACTGTCCCAATATAGGGCAAAGGCCTCTTCTCATACTGAGAAGTATTGAGCATTAATCACCACGCTAGCTCACTGCGGGTTGGCGGTTTCAGACTATTAAAGTCCAGGTTTCCTTACGATGTTTTCCTTAACCGTTAGTCTGTGGTGTCTTACATTAACTAAGAAAGTACATATGACATTGAAAAAGTCACATTGGTACATGCCAAGTTCGAACCTACACCCACGCGCTTGCAAAGCGGGTCCGTAACCAATGCGTCACTACGACTACCTTATTTTTAAATTCTGATTAGTATAAAAGTAATTAATGAATGTCTGAAAATTTTACAGCAATTGTTCAAACTAAAAGAAATATTTTCGAAAACGATTTTTATGTTTGCGTCATTTACGTATTGTAGTAGGTGCGTTAAAGAATTACAAATAAACTTGTAATCTTTATGTAGGTTATCAAAAATGGCGCGTAGCCAATTTTTATATTGTACACGTATAAAACCTGATTACAATATAAGGGTGTTATGTAATTATTTTACGGCGAATACGAATGTTTTGTGCATCAAATCGTCATGGTGTGTAAGAACCTTTTTGTTTCTTTTTTATTATTACGAAAAAGGATGTTTTCAAGTCAGTTTATGGGCTGGTTTATTTTTTTTATTAAGAACAACTGACAGTTATTGTATTTTTACAATTGTATAAACAACTATGTTATTTACAAAAAATATATATAAGACATGCAATAATGTTAGAAAACTACGTCATGCAAATTAACAGGTACCTAACTCACAAAAAGAAAAAAAAATTTTGGCAAAAAAAATTGATGATTTATTTTCTGTTTATAGAAGAATTAGGCAATCTTAATACCGCCATTTAAGATAGAGTTTTTAGATTCTAAATGGCACGTTAAGATTTTCCATCAATGTACAATGTGCCTGTACAACGCCATCTATTGATGAAACTTTATACTAATTGTAATAAAAAATTACCACTGATTGATAGCTAGACAATAATATTGTGGATGTTTACAGGTGGCTACATATCTAACAGTTTGGCGATAGCTACTGACGCTGCTCATCTCCTAACTGACTTTGCAAGCTTCATGATATCATTGTTCTCATTATGGGTAGCCAGCAGGCCAGCAACGAGACGGTAAGTTAAATTTCCTTAAATAAGATAGATGCAAACTGTCATGGGTTCAAGAGGGTACACTTGCACCTCCCTGACTTAGAAGATAATAGAATAAATAAAATATTGTACTGATAGATCAGCTGTTTTTACCCGACTACGGCGAAGCAAAAAGGAGGGTTATGATTTTGACCTGTATATATGTATTTATTATTCTACTAAAAGGTTAATGACCATATGAAATCCGCACTGATCTAACTCGAAGCTAACGCCATCTATCGTAAACGAACTAAAACTTATGAAATTTTATAAGTACCCATGGTTTGTTCGTCACCAACTATTATTATACTTTAGTTAATTCATTGCAATTTGAATCTAGTATCAGAGCTCTTCAGACTTAAATTTCACCTACTTTTGTTCCAGGATGCCGTTTGGCTGGTACAGAGCCGAAGTGATAGGTGCGTTAACATCGGTGCTATTGATCTGGGTGGTGACAGGTATACTGGTGTACATGGCCGTCCAGCGAGTCATATACAAGGAGTTCGAGATCGACGCCACTGTGATGTTGATCACCTCAGCTGTTGGGGTCGCTGTTAATCTTATGTGAGTATAAAAAAATGTGTTCAAAATTCTATCTTTATAGGTAAGTATTATTTTTACATAATGAAACAACTTTTAACGGATATAACTCGCGTTTTTATTTTGATAAAACACTCCTGACGTTTCGAGTGCTTTGCAGCACTCGTGGTCGCAGGCAGACATATCCGTTAAAAGTTGTTTCATTATGTTAAATGTTCGCGAAAGTTTGAGACTATATTATTTTTACATGGTATTTTTCAAATATCAATTCTATAGACTATTTATGGTAATTGCGGGTAGAACAATGAGAAGAATAGGCTGTAACTTAATAAATCAGTCATACCAGGCAGACAAATTTACTTGTCACTTCAGTCAGTCATTATTGGCGGGGCCCAAACTTTTTTTTTAACTCAACATTGAATGGCTCAGAATAGTTTTATCTCTTTGATATTTCTATTGTATATCTCGCTAAACTAATTTAAGTCCAACTATGTATATATCTTTCGATCGAAAAAGGACGGCAAATTGAACTGTCAAATTAGTCTACGTCCTTGCAATTAACGTGAAATTAAATTTATGACATGCCGATTTAAATTCTGGTTGATATCAAGCAATTCGACTAGTTTAGCACCTCTAAAAATCTTCTATAAGAAGATAGTGAGCCTTAATTAGTTTAGAGCGTGTTCAAGAGAATTAGCACCAATGTTTGTATGTATTTATTACAGCATGGGGTTGACCCTACATCAACACGGTCACAGTCACGGCGGCGGAGGTCATGGCCATTCTCATGGAGGCAACAATCCTGTGCTCAATAATAAGGTAATTACAAAAATCTATCAATGCTCGGAGAACATGTTTGTGAAATGCTCTGCGGTGCTCTGAGATCGTTTTTCAAGCATGGCAATATATAAAAAAGTCACATTGGTACATGCCAGATTCCAACCCCCAAGCATGTGTTTGCAAAGTGGGTCCGTCACCAATGCGCCATCACGAGTTATTATGGCAATATAAACTTTATTTTAAATCATTATAATTATTTATAAAACTGTGTGCTGGTCCAAAAAGCGATATATACAGGCCTGGTATTAAATACCGCCATCCTCGTCATCAATAATCATTCATCCAAGTCTGCATGCCTTAATTTTTATTTATACTAGCTTCTAGACTATTGTGTACATCATTCATTCGTGAACGACTTACAGAAGGAGCGCGCGGACTCAGACGTAGAAAGCTCGACCTCCCAATCCCACGATCATCACGCAGAAAACATCAACGTGAGAGCCGCCTTCATACACGTGCTCGGAGACTTCTTACAGAGCTTCGGAGTGTTCATAGCGGCCATTGTTATTTACTTTAAGGTGAGCTATAACTTAGTAAGTCGTCACAATAACATCAATGTTCGATGAGCATACACGTGCTCAGTCTTTAAACCTTTGACTCCCACAAGGACGCCGGCGTCCAGTAACAATTGATTTCCTTTTAAGTCTCATTTCTCGGTATTTAAGGATTATGCATAACATAGTATTTCATTTAGAAAATTTTGTGACGGTCTCTTATAAGATTGTCATTCTAATAAAAAGGTTGGGTACGAAACTTTTTTTAAAGTTGAAATAACAATTGAGCAATTATTATGGTATTTTAATTTAACCGTTGAAGCATCAGAAACGAGACAATAAAGGTCTTCCTACTACGGATATGGGAATTGCTTTGCCAAAACATAGGTATCATTAGAGTGTGGAAGAGATCACGCAATGAAGTCTGTGTATTCTGTGATCTGTCTAAGGCATTCGACGGTGTCCACCATCCTCTTTTTCCCAAACTTAAGCATTACGGTATGAGGAATAAGGCTTGTTTTGCCATTACTCTTTATCTTGGCTGTCGAGTTCCAACTGTATCGGCATGAGTGGGTTTTCTACCGGTTTGCTTATAGCACCCAACTGGGTGTACCGCAAGGATCAATTTTAGGACCATTCCTCCACCTAAGTTATATTAATGATTTACTAACTAAAATCGATATTTGCTTTTGGACTATAAAATGTCGTTTGTGTAAAGTAGCTAGGAATAAAAAAAGTCATCATCGTCCTTACATCATAAATATATGGTATTTTTATCACCCTCAGCCAAGTTGGAACTTAGTGGACCCTATCTGCACATTCCTGTTCTCCGTTTTGGTGCTGATCACCACTTTCAATATCATCAAGGACACACTGCTTGTGCTCATGGAGGGATCGCCTAGAGGAGTTGATTTCCAGGTAACGAAACTTATAAATAAATATCCACGATAACATATTTTATCAAACTTAAGTGCTATGAACCATCCTTAACCAAATTTTTAAAATAAATCTTGGGACCCATATCAAAAGGTTGCCATCGAATCCCTTTTGTTAAGATTACGCCGTGTCAATCTGTTCGTCCGTCTGATATAATATCACTAAATAATATAAAACAAAATCGCTTTATCTGTCCCTATATCTCTATTAAATCTTTAACACTACGCAACGGATTTTGATGCGGTTTTTTTTAATAGATAGAGTGATTGAAGAGGAAGGTTTATATGCATATATTGCACCCGTGTCGTCGCTAGTAAGTAATTATACATACTTACACTGTATAATCTTGTTTGGTAGGAGGTGGCCAACACGTTCCTGTCGCTGCCCGGTGTGGTGCGCATACACAACCTGCGCATGTGGGCGCTGTCGCTCGACAAGACCGCACTGTCCGCGCATCTCGCTATACGTAAGTATAGTCAATATGTCATTTTTTAAACATACTATCAATCAATGATTCCACATATTTCTTTAAAAGACTAAGTTCTAGTTACAAAGTTCTAGGTAAATTAAAAAACGGAAATAAAAATGTATGAATTTATCTGTTAGGTAAGGTAACAGGAACTTACCTGTAACCTGTAAAACAGGCGCCAATTTCTCAAGATTTACCTAACACTTAACATAATACAAATATTTCATAAGAAACACACTTTAGTTAACATAATTTTCACATCAAATTCTATAAAATTTCAGGAACCGGAGTGAGTCCTCAGAAAGTTCTAGAAGAAGCGACTAGATTAGTCCACGACAAGTACAACTTCTTCGAGATGACGCTTCAGATTGAAGAGTTCAATGATGGAATGGAAGACTGCAGCCAGTGTAAGATGCCCCAAGCTTGATAGTAGTTGTATGTAGATATAATTTAGTATTATTTAGTTGGCGTGCCTAGGGTGCTAATGAGGGTAGGTAAACAAAATTGGAAACCCAAAAGTTCGGTAAAAATTTAAACGGCATTTAAAAAAAAAAATATCAGCAGTCAAAACAGTATACAAAGTAAAGTAAATTTCGAAAAATAGATAAAATTTTAAATAAAAACCTCCAAATCAAAAGGCTATCATTTAGGTTAGTAAACCAACATTCGCGAATTGGAATTATATTTTAAGTATGATTTCGAGTCTATTCGCGCTCAGATAATTCAAAATAATCATTATTGAACTAAGCTTGACATTTCGGTCAAGTTGCATTGACCGGGAAAGGAAGTTTGATTGGTTGATCGAGAAGGGAAGATTGATTCAGTGACCGGGAAGAGAATTGATTGATTGATCAGAAAGAGAAGATTGATTGAGTGTTCGGGAAGAGAAGATTGATTTATTGACCGGGTCACCGTCGAAGTTAGTTCAATAATGATTATTTTGAATAATCTGTGCGCGAATAGACTCGAAATAATATTTAAAACATAGTAAACCGTTATTGTTTAAACACGTGTGTCTTTTAAATAAATACAGTTTTATAAGTAATCTTAAAATAATAAACCTTTAATTAAGATATAAATTATTCTCATTGACAACGCAAATAACATTTATCTTATCTAAAAATAACAATAGATAACAAAGTGAACTCTTTGTTCTGCATTTAATACATAAAGCGAAAACTTCGGATAACTTTTTAAGAATATTGCGCGCATGGAGTGTGAGATTAGGCATAATTAAAGTTTTTATGCCAAAGATAAATATCTTAGCTCAAGAATTATTATTTATTGTTTGAATTTGTGTGTTTGAGAAAAACAATAAATCGTTTATGAAAGAAAACAGAATAACCGTCCCATTGGTAAACTAACTGTTCGTAATAGGGATCAAATTAAACTAGGTAATTAGCTCGACTTGGATGATATAATATTGGAAAAGAAAAATATAATTTGTTGTACAATTGGTGACACAAGAGATTAGAAGCCGACCCCAACAAAGTTCGGGAATAATAAGGCTAAGAACAAGTTCCATCTCATACAATGTAATGTAATGTAATGTTCCGTCTAGTAGATACGGCTACAGATTTCCTAGGCATTCAACACGTCATTTTTGTTTTCGCCAATAACCACCATCAACAATTTATTAAAACCAACAAAATTCTAACAGATTTCAATTTACAATAGTATTTTTATTTATTTATCTATTAATACAACTATTATTACAGGTTTTACCTAATGCAATAGTGTACTTCTAACTACAATTAAGTAACTAAATGTCCTTTAAAACAACCACTAAACCAAAGTGGTATCCTTGTGAATTCTCTCAATGGACAACAGAAAAGAATTTTAAATGACAATACTATACTCATCATTAGCGACGCTATATTTAACGATATTATACACGCCTTTTTAAATATTTATTAATTTGAACATATTAGTGTCGTGAAAATTCGCACTTATTTGCCGTTGTCATAAAAAAAATCTTATATCGTAATACCTAGTGAGTACCTAACCTATATTTCTTCCTAGCACGCCAACAGTATCAAAACGTTCCATCTAGTTGTTTTAAGGGCAGTCGCACACGCGCAACAGTATTTATTATAGTTAGAACAGAGCCACCTCGTGAGTAGAGTATCTTAGCAATAGGTTTGTTGAATATGTATAAACCAAGTATTCTATTTTTTGCCTAGCAAAACAATTTGTTGCTTTCGATGTTTTGTTGGTCTTTTCCATTAGGAAATTCTCAGTAGCAACACGGACTCTGGAATTGTGCCCAGTTAATGGCAATAGGCTCCTTAACATAGCCGGCGAAACGTGGGTGCGCATACGCCTCTGCCTACCTCCTCTTGGGAATACAGGCGAGTCTATGTTATGTTAATTTTACCACTGTTTAAATATTAAAAACGCTATCCTAATCAAGCGTTTTTGGATATTGTGTCTGTATTTGTGTAAACCACAGATATAATTATATTTAAAAACTCTGTGGTGTAAACGTTTTGACTGAAGCTTCTAATTGTTTTGTTAGAACTATATATTAGCATTTTATCATGGCTTTATAAATAAACTGTATACAATATATTTGGGGGTCACTTTGAGAAGTAGAAATACCCAAATGTCACTTTGTTATGGACCAAATTGATATAAGTATAAAATTATTGTAACTTTCTAATTATAAAAAGAACTTTAAGTCTAAAAGCTGTGGTTGTGTTCAGCAATAGACTCAGATTAATTAAAAATAAAATGTATAATTTGGATTTTTTCCTGGCAACACTCGGTTACCTGTCAAAGTTATGATAGCTGTCATACGGGCGATATTGGTGTTCTAGACTTGAGGCTAACGCCAAAAATATGAAGAGGCTATGATTTAATTTTAAATTAAAAAATAAATTAAAATAATGATATTAAAGTTGATATTAAAAGCAATACATTATTTAAAAATAAACTGTTAAGGTTTGAGTCGAGTGTAGTGAAAACTTTTTTAAATTCTTATTGGACTTATAGAATTACCTTCTTTTATTAATTTGTACTTTTTAAATCATCTAAGTACTGTTTTTAGAATCTACCAAAATTATAATTTTTATTTAAATTATTTTTAAAAGAAACAAATTATATTCCATGGAGTTGTCCCCAATCGGACATGTCAATTAAATCCGAATTTATAAGTAAAGTATGTATAAATAATGATTGTTATTTTTAGTAATATACATTATTACTTTCATGTATATAGCGTAATATTTATTAGTAAGTAGTAACATTAATTGTCATTGTTAAGGGGAAGTATTTCAGGTCTTGTTTGAAACACTTCACCTTAAATCATGTAAACAGTTAATTAATTTTAAGATATTCCAATATTGATAAAGAAAATCAATAAATAAATATTTTTGAGACAAGATATTATCTATATTTTTTATACTTACATCTCCCTTATATTTGCTGCGCGGACTATCTCCCACCACATCTTTTGTGTAAGTTGCACGAACGGTGCACCACTTTGCGATCAAAATGCGTTGAACGATGCTACGTGCGTAGGGGCGGGGCTAGCGCTACGTTCGGACAAGCGTGCAAGCGATTCTAACCTTAAGAGTGGTGCACCGGCTTTGTCCACGATAGTACCTAAATTTACCTACAGAATAATAACGGGACACCCATATTTAGGCCGACTTCACATGGACAAAAGAAAATTATAATCTTGACATTCTACGTTTAAACAAAATAACGAGACCCACGTCAGTCTGTCTGTCACATAGCTGTATCTCTTAAACTGTAAGTAGCCAGTTAAATATTACCCCCTTTTTGCAAAAGTCCGATTTGACGTGGCCGTTTTTGTTTACGATAGAACGTAATATTATAGACATTAATATTTTCTGATAAAATAGGTAAACAATTAGAAAAACTTAAAATCTTTTACCGTGGAACAGAAGACCAACGTTCAAAGACAACCGTCAACATAATGGATGATAATGTTTCACAATATTCCTGGAATCAAGAAACAGACTCTGGTGATAATGTACAGAAGTCTTAGTACTAGTTTGCATACTATGCGAATACCGTCAGTTTTAATAATAATATACCCGTCTCGTTTTTACTCTTTGGGAAGGACAGAGACCAGTACAGTCACGAGCGAAAACATGTAAACATGTAGAGTTTATCAAAAGCCGTTCTAGAAAAACGCGTACCTGTTTAAAATGTAAAAATATTGCAGTAAGCATCAGTAGATATTTACCAATACTTAGGTTATATATTTTTTAACAAATTAATACTGTACTTGAAAAAATAATCATTTGAATTCCTCTACATGTGTACATAATTTTGCGGTTGACTGTACATTACGTCTACGTCACTAAAACTGACCATATTATCGCGTGGCAAAATACTAGTAGTTTAAGGCAGAATAATCGATTTTAAAACCAATTAGCATTACAATAAGCTCCCTTTTTGCCTAAAATGAATTTTTATTTTGGCAATTTTTATGTATGAAAATTTGTACTGGTCTAACTGATATTCTTGCTGAAACCTTGTAATGTTATTCTCCGTAACTTTTTTTAATAAACGTACAGTGATTTTATATTTTCAATGTGCGGTAAATAACGAGATACGCACCGTAAAGGTCTCCACCCACTATACCGAACCGTACCGTCCGACGCGTCCCGAGCACATGCAAAAAGATATAGTTTGTATGAGATCCTACGAGCTGGCACCTACTAAATCGTCGCGTATCTGAAGTCCTAACAGTAGAATGTCGATGTTTCGGATCGAAACCTAATAACGAAGAAGAAGAAGAAGATTAAATTCAAACCTTACTACCAAACTACTACTGTTTAATTATACTTATACTAAGTGCTGCTGTGTCTTTTCGTTTTAAATATATTAAAAAAAACAATCCGACACATGCAAAGCAAGCTACGCGACGTGCATGTCCAGGTGCACAGCCGCGTTTAGTACGCGTTTCGACGGAGGCCAAACGCGTATACCCATGTGTCTTGTGACTGTGATACGGAACGGATGATACGGGACGCTACTGAGATACGGAACGGGATAGTGTGCGGAGACCTTAAAACGTTGCATTAATTGCTTTTTGCAAAATTAAGTTGTAACGAAAAGTCGAGCTTAATAGCGAGTGTTTAATATTCTTATTGTGGTCACTTTTAGACGTCTTGATTAATGGTAATAAGGCTTCTTCCTGCGTGATGCAATATTATTAGCTATTTTTTTAAAATAAATTGGTACCTACTTGTTCTCACATAATTTTCAGTTAGTATTGTTAGTTATTAATGAATAAGTTGTCTATCTTGAACGTATATTAAGCGAAACTATACAAACTCTATTGTGTAAATAATTATAATAAATGATCATAATTATGTTTCTTTTTTGTTTTATTTGAATCAAAATAAAATTAGTCCAACATTGTTGTTTTACCATCGGTACTAATTTAACGGTGCCGTGTGGTTTCTGGCTTAAGAATAGAACCACCCCTACTCGTCCCGCGGGTGTAGTAAGAAGCGAAAAAGGGAAAGATTCGTAGGATGGGCAGCACCATCCTTCTGTGTAACAGTAATCATCTGCTTCTGCGATCGCCAAACCGCTTGCCCAGCGTGGCGATACCTCCAATGACCGCACAATAGTGGCGCGCATTGGAAGAGGCCTATGTTCAGCAGTGGACTAATACAGGCTGATGATCAAAAATTTATTTTTTAGAACTTTGCAGTGTTTTGTTTTTTTTTTTATAATAATTTTATATATACATGACTACATATTTTTTGTCTATATTTTCTTATAGTGCCCTTAATTTCCAGACCGTCCGTGACCTCTGGATTCTGGATGTGTTCGGGAAAATATGGATGTGTTCTTGTGAGTGTCGATTGCTGCGTGACGGAGTGACGGATATTTCTTGAATGTCATTTGTAGTCCGATCCATGGTTAGGTTTTGTAAGAACCCACCCAGCCAATGGCCATCCTATTCCCAGCCGTATCACGTAGTAATAAAATATCTCAATATTAAATCTAATCTAATATTTATTCGTCGTAAAATTTTACAAATAGGTACATAATTATTATTGCCTTATGAATAAACTTATAATTTATAATAAACAAGACAGAACATGCTAACCTACTTATAAACTATAGATATAGACCTAAGATATCTTATAGAATAAAAGTAACACTATCGTCTTGTTATTATATTCTCTAATTTTTTAACTAAATGATGCAAACATTTAAATTTATAGATTTTAGAAATTGATTTGTTCGAAAAATATGAAAACTAGTTCTTAGGTAAATTCCTATTGTATTTAAAATTCAAAATGGGTGTTGATTTATTGATTCGTAATTATGTTGTGCCCACAAATTAGGAAAGTCAATCGTCCTGGATTCTGTGACAATTAAAATACTGCATTACCTAAAATATCTTGAAATTATTAAATTTTGCTGCATCATTAGGTACATTTACAATTATTTAATAGAAATGCAGACCGCCAAAAAGCTACTGGTCCTACGCTTAACTGAATAAATTATATGACACTGCAAAATGACAGAGTGAGACAGCGCTATAGCGCCTGTTGTACGATCGAGGAAATGGAATCATGACTCACTATCACAAAATTTTGTTTGAGAGTCGTTGAGTGAAGAACAATATGTTTGTTGATATGGAAATAAACAAACGAAAATCGACTTAAATGCACAACAACTGCTATGCGAAATCGAACTTGGGTAGGTCATCATTCTGATTTTTAACTGTACGCCTGTAGGGAAAAAACTTCACACTGTCGCTGTCGAAGCCCTTCCACTAAATCTAGAACTAGTCAACTAAATAAGTATTGTCAACTGTCGGTTTTAAGGGCAAGCATCCAGTCCTTGCAACCTCGGCAAAATATTTAGCGGATTCTCGAGGTGTTCTAGCCAGAGAACTGTAATCCACTTCATATAGGCCGAAACGCTCTCTGAAAGGAAAACTCGTGATACTTTAACAGCAAAAATAGCATCAATAGAAATAACAGTCTAGTAGTACGGCAGTTTCGAACTGAGACACGCACCACTGACTAGTTATAAAATTAATTAATGCTTGCTTAAAATGCTGAAGCAAAACATCGTGGTGAAAAGTGCAGCTGAAGGGATAATTTTGTTTATACACTATAAAACAGCTATCTCAGGGTAGATACTCGGAATTGCGTGGATAAATCCACAACAGACTGTGGATAATAAGAAGTACCACCCCTAACTATATTCATTTCATAACCTGCCTTTAAATTAAGAGAAAGCAAGAGGACGGAAGTTGGATGGCATAGTCCAGACCCACCTTCCAAATAGTTTTCGCCGAACATTAGGCCGGAACTTGACGAAATCGGGGGGGACCAGCTACGGTCGAAGCAGCTTGGATGTTGATCACTGCTAACTTGTGATCTTTGTCCCATCATTAGTCGACTTTTATGACACGCAGAAGAATAGGCTGTTTTTATTTTTCTCCGTCACCAAATAGGACAAATGTATAGCTAAGAAATTAAGTAAGATCCAGGATCGAAAAATTTGAAAAAAAGACTTACGAGAATCCTCTCAACCATTCAAAATTGTCCATCAAGCTCCAGTAAGTGTATCCTATAACGGAACAACCGTCGTCATGAATGGCTTGGTATAGTTCCCGTAAATATGAGTCAATGAACAGAATTCGGTCCGTGTCGTTTAGTCCCGAATGGTAGGAGACTCCGTTTTCTGTCACGAGGACCGTAGGGTCGCTGTAGTTTAGTTTGATCCAGTTCAAGGCTTTCCTTAAACCCCATGGAACAACCTAGGAAATGTTAGCTTTAATAAATAATATAAAAAATCTATTCTCAACCGGTTTTCTGAGATTTCTACGGAACGTAGAAGAAGTAGGAGTTTCTATAGCCATTACATGCATGTAAATTTCGACTTTAAGCAATTTAATCAAAATTTAATTTAATTTTTGGCTGCCCAAGAATGGATTTTTAACTTGGGTAAGTATTCTGGAGATCTAGGTACCTTTAATATAGTAGCTTAGAATTAACCTTACCCTCAGCCACGTAGAATTGGTCTTAGGCCAGTCTGTCCTCTGAGATATTTCAACATTCATATCATCTTCAAACAGAGTTTCGTTGCTCACTTTTTTCGCCCTATTTCTCACTACATAAGCGGTATATTGATTTAATCCCATATAATCTGCGGATCCCTTTATCATGCATATTTCTGCAGGAGTGAAAGAGGGTAATCGGGACCGATGATATCCTTGTGCCTTGGAATTTGCATCTACCACAGATCGCATTATTGGAGGATAATCACCAGTTTTCGAGAAAATCGGATGTGTAAACCAACCGAACTGGAAAGAAAGGTATTTAATATTATTAGTAATGGTATATTAACTATATTTATTTAATACTAGCTTTCCCCTCGTGGTTTCGCGGATAGGATTCGAATAGATTTTTTTTATTTGATTCGAAATATGTTTTTACACGATAAATCAATAAATTGTACAAAGAGTCTACGAGTATGTGCACAAAACTGCGGGTTAGAAGTTTTAAGTTATTAGAGCACTTTCTATATCATATAGGTGGTTGACAACCACTGGTTGTACTGTCTGGTTAAAATCATCAGGCTGCTATTTTGATCTGACTCTGGAATAGGCCACGTAGAACTGCCCATGAGTAAAGCAAACCTCCCTTGAGTCGATGTCACCACTTTTAATGACTGGCCCCTGAGACCCTTTTATAGCAAATTTAGGTACTGGGGGAATGACAGTCACTTGATTCGTCGCCTGGTGTACCAATCTTCAGGGGTTTGTGGAAAGTCTAGGTAGGTTAATGCTATTAAGGAACTCCATCAGATGGAGAACTACTTTATTTATTTACAACACAGAACCGGCAGACCTATTTTTTTCGACTTTTCAAAGGACGTCAGTAATATGTACTGTTCTTGGGAGTAAGCATGATTAGGTACACAAACTGTCAATAGAGTTCGTTTCTATTCTCGAAATATCAGTAGAGAATCTGGCTATGAGATTGTGCTATGGTCTGATATGATTATTACTTAAGTACCTTTTTTTTAGTGCGGAAGAAACCTTCAAAAGGCAGAGGCACCGTTGCCATGCACCAGACAGACCATTTTTACATCACTAAAACCACCTCGGTGATCATTATTTATTATTGATGTGGAAATCTAATTTTCCCAATTTATAAATCCGTCCTCCTGATTAAAAAGCAGATATATTGATTGCTTTTTTAATAAAAGTTTTTAAGAAGAATACCTACCAAGAATTGTCTTGCAGTTTCCGCGGCAGTCTCGTCCTCGGGTTTTGTTGTATCTGGTTCCATCCACGGAAAATCTACCGCGATGCCCATGTGACCTGGATGACATGTACAAATATTAAAAATAAAGCTATAGGTAGTTACTTCGACTATATTTCCTGGACTTTTAAAAGAAATTGTGAGAGATGATCCTTGTGTTCCCGCTAAGCCCGAAATTCAGTCAGGCGGAAATTTTAATTTTAATTTCGAATGTATGAACTCTGAGGAAAGATACAAAAATATTTTACCTCCTTTTTTCTTCCGATATTGCGTATCGAATAAACGGTACGCCTTGGCGTGGGCTTTAAGCACGTTATGGCCACACATGTAGTCCAAAAGTCCACTTCTATTGGTGCCCGGAGCGTCGAGGCCGCCATATCCGTCGTGACAGAACGATAGTGGCTCGTTGAACGTCAACCAAACTTTTACTTTGTCCCCAAAATTGTCTAGAAGTACCTGGAAAAAGTTATTACTTATTTGAAGTTTAAACGTCAACATATTTTGGACTTACAATATGGGTACTCGTACTACTTGCTAGTGAAAAAAAACCAGCAAAAACTAAATCCTCGACCACATTGTTCATAGAAAGGAACTAGAAAAGTACAACAGTCCCACTGAGGGTAAAGGCCTCTCTCAAATCGAAATGAGAGAGAATAGACCATACCACCATACCAAAGAATCCGTAAAGAAGCGACACTCATTTATCGCCAATTTATCGTCCCCTACATCGAAACAATAAGGATAGAGATGTGTGGAAAAAGAGTTAAGAGTTTTCGTGGTGGAGTTTTTCTCAGCTCTTTTGTAAAATATATCAGCTCAATCGGAAACCGGGAAGTGGATCAAATTTAACTTGCAAGGTTTGTTATTTACAGACCGACGGACAACGGGACTGGTGAAACTAAATAAAAGCTTGTAAGAAGCCGACATTTGACTGACTGTTAAGTTGATTTGCAAGAAAATTTGCTTAAGTGCCTAAGTTTACAGTACCATTTGCCTTATATTATGTTCAATTATATAGTTTTGGTCTCACCCGAGCATAATCGACGAATAAATCAGGCATCATCGGGTTGGTCCAACCGCCGAGATCTTGTAAACATTGCGGTAGGTCCCAGTGGTACATTGTGACCAATGGAGCGATCTTGTTGGCTAAAAGGCCATCTATCAACTCGTTGTAGTACTTGATTGCTTCCTGGTTTACCTCGCTGGGGATCAAACATGATCGAGACTAGAAATGATAAACGTCAGAGCGAAGATGTATCTATTTATAGCCCTGCGTGATTATTTGGAACTATAATTCTATAATTTAAAGTAATATCTTTAACACTAAAGACGAAATAGGTTTTTTTTGTGTTAGTTATTGACAATAAGAAAAAAGTTACGGTCTAATTAAAACAAAAGACTCTAGTAGGTAACTTTAAAATATAAATGTGTAGGTACATTGGATGAACATAATATAGTATAGAAATAAAAAAAACTTAGAAGTCTTAGTAGTTCTAACACAAACAATATTTCTATTTTTTAATTTCTTGAATGTAATAGACCTGTCTTAAAGGAATCCTAATTAATGCCTTAATGGGCAGATCTTCAATCGATTCCAAGTACATTATAATATACCTCCTTGACGGTTTCGGCTACAGCGAATTGGCTTCTAATTTCTAAGAGCTAGGGTGTTTGTTTTTTTCCAAGTACATTACAAATAGGGAATACTGGTCATGATGTCAATAATCTGTATAAATCACTTACTGGCTATATCCTTTGGGTAATATTCGAGGCCAAGATATAGAGAACCTGTAAAAGTTTACTCCAAGCTTGGTCAAGATATCAATATCATCTTTCACCTTTTTATAAGAGTCGTCTGCCACATCGGCGTTCTTGTGATCAAAAACTCTCTCCGGGAAATCATGGGTATACTTATCCCATATACTTTCACCTTTACCTGTAAAAAGAGGGGGTATAACATTAATATATTGATTTACAACAAGTTTCCCTGTCTGCTCATCATCATCATTGCGTATGGCATTCGTCCTGCGTGGATCAGATCTCTTTATCCAAGTTTTTCAGCCAGCCTACGGCGGAAGGTGTAAGTTTTTTTAAGGACTCTGCTAACGCAGAATAGAGCAGCATTTTGAGCATTGTTGCCTGGCTATGTAGCTCAGGCTACTGCCAAGGATTTTTATAAAATCTTGCAACTTGTATGTAGAACTAAGACACTACGTGGAAAGTACCAACCTCCAACATTCCAAGACCCTTCTATTTGAAAGGCCGAAGTGGCTACACCAAACGCAAATTCGTTAAAAAAGCACACCCTCTGATCATCTTTGTCATTTGTCGCTTGTGCTTGTTTGTCGCTAAAACAAAAATTGTACATCTACAAGCATCAGACAGAATACATCACTACATATTATAAAAAAAAGTCCTCCGCCGCATCTGTCTGTCTGTTTGCGATAAAATCAAAAACGACTGCTTATTTTCATGCTGCTTTCACCAATACATAGAGTGGTTCTAGAATTCTCGAGGAAGGTTTTACCACAGATAATATAATAGGTACTTAGTTTTAGTATAAATAATTTGTCAAGTTTTTGTATACATTGGCTAAAATATAATGATATTTGTTGGAGGTGTCGGAAAAAAATAAGCCGGTTTGCGGAAATAGGATCAAAATTTCATGATTACTTTTGGTCGCGATAACTGACATCTACGCGGACGAAGCCACGGGCATCAACTAGTATACATATAAACGTTATTATTTAAAATGCATTTATGACTGAGATGAGAACTCTAAAGTTCAATATTTTTGTTAAAAGAAAGAACCGATTAAGAGCAGGATTAAAAGGATCTATATTTAAAGGTGCTCTCTCACCAAGAGCATTCGCCTGTAATGTAACGTCACATATTCGTTTTTAGCATTACGTTACAATACTGCCTTCTTGACTGACGAGTATTTTACATTGCGCACTGTAATGCTCGGTACATCTCATACACAGATGTGATGCTCGAATTGTAGGTATTGGTGCTAATTCTCTTGTACACGCTCTAAACTAATTTAGACTCGCCATCTCTCTTTCTAACAGGGATCATTAGAAAAGGATAGCAGATTTTTAGAGCTGTCAAACTAGTCCATTTGTGTAATATCAACGAGAATTTAGTCGGCATGTAATAGGTCTCGTCTAATTTTACGTCAATTGCAAAGACGTAGACTAATTTGACAGCTCTAATTTGATAGTTCTATTTGCTGTCCTTTTTCGATGGCGTTTATTAGAAAGAGATATAGTTAGAATAAAATTAGTTTAGCAGGATGTATAAGAGAATCAGCACCATTGTTACAGGTTGCGCACAGTAATTTTCGGTTTAGCTCGCTCACTGATGAACGCTTAATTTGCTTTGCTATGCTCTGTAACGTAACATTACACGCGAATGTTCGCGGTGAGGGAGAACCTCATACAATTATAAAAGACAGACGCGTTACGAGAATGTAGCTCGGGAATATTATTCACTATAATGTTTTATTAATCTCACTACCTATCATCTGCCTAGCCTTTTCCCAATTATGTTGGGGTCGGCTTCCAGTCTTACCGAATGCAGCTGAATACCAGTGTTTTACATGGAGCGACTGCCTATCAGACCTCCACGACCCAGTTACTGGGTTACACGATACCCCTTGGCAAGACTGGTTGTCAGACTTTCGGGTTTCTGACTACCCGTAACGACTGTCAAAGATCTACAATTGACAGCCGGGGCCAACAGCTTAACGTGCTATCCGAGGCACGGAGAGTGATAATTAATTTATAAAACGCACATAACTCACGAAAAGTCATAGATGCGCGCCTTGGGTTCAAACCCGAGACCTCTGACTTGCCAGTCAACGGTCACCACCACTAGGCTATCACGACTCTTCTTAGTTTTCATTAATCTCACTACCTAATTAGGGTTAATTTCTTATAAGTACCTACTTATATACTACTTATACTTTATAGGTGCCCACAACGCCAAAATGGCTGCTATATGAAAAGGCGGGACTTTAGGCGTCCCACTCAGGGTGCTAGCGGGACCTCACGCCAAAACCGGGGGTACTAGCAACACTACTTATTAGTTCATAATTGTGTGCGTCGCGAAGGCAATTCGGTTTTCTCAAACATATCGTCAGTAAATCCGAGTTTCTTGGATATATTGTTCTTATTGCCTATTATTATATACCTACTACTATACGGTTTCATTATATTCTATCTTTTCTATAATTAAATATCAAGGACCTTTGATCAAAGCGTGGTCAGAAGAGTAATTGGTTTAAGGCTCGCCAAATTTTAATACACGCCCTTCAGAAGGCGGTTAATAGGATTTAACACGAAAAGCGGAGTTACAGATTTGTTCAGTGAAAAACTAATAATTAATACCTTCATTGCACATTCTGATAGATTTGGTTTATTATGTTGAATGAGGAAAAAGTTTATAAAATCTATTTAAGAGATTTTTCAATTGTATACAACTAACTGAGCCCATTTAAAATCTCTTATAGTAGGTACCCTTACTACGTAGATGTACATTCTTCAAGCATCACGCCCATAATTTCTAAAGCCTAGGCAAAACCACGACAAAGAGGTGATTTACGCCCACATTTCGCCAGATACGAGCAAAAAATCCACTCAACAAGCCTTATATAAATCTATTCTAGTTAAAATTAATCAACATGAGGTACTTACCCGTATAATATAAGAAAATACACGTATATTATAAAATAAATAGCATTGGACATTGTGTTATCACTGTCCTGGTATTCGCCGCTATTGTCCAGAAGCTAATAGATAGCCCGTTGGCATTGCACTAGTAATAAACAGAATAACTACAGGATGTTCATATCGCAGCTTGCTTTGCATATTTAGCTGGTATACATTTATATAAATGTAAACAAAGAAACGTCAAATGTTTTCATGGTAGGAATTGCCACACATTACTACCAAAAGTTTCGGTACAACAGTTTTTAATAAAGATTTTTTGGACAATATAAATTTTATTTATTTACAACAAATACCTACCAGCACTATGTTATTGAAAAATTGCGCGTTGCATTTGTAAAAATTATTTCTAAATTGGACGTAGAACGTTACACAAAAAGGATCTATCCAATCCTCATAGACATCTTCATGTGGATTGGATCCTTTTCATGTAACTAAGTCCAGTTATGATATTGTTGTAACTTGTAGTCATAAAGGAAGTATCCAAGATACCTACTCAGTCAACGGTTGTAGTTGTACTTGTAGGTCAAATCAACAAATCATAGATATTTTTGAATAAAATGTGTCAGTTTTTGCCTCAAGCTCATATCAACGTCTTTAGCACTTTTGAAAAGAATATTTGACCTATCTGCCTAGCAAAAGAAGTCCCTTATCATAAAGAAAGTCTCAGCCAACGTACCTTATCCTAGACTGATTTACAAAATCAAATGAAAAAAAAAACAAAAAAGATGGCGTGATTTTACATTTTATTTACTTGAAATATTAAAAATACTTGACACTGGCAGAATTAGTAGACTTAATAAGTCCACTTTGTTGCCAAAAATAAGAAGAAGAAAGCTTTATCCTAATTATAATGATTCCTACTAATATAAATGCGAAAGTTAGTGAGAATGGATGGACAAATGTTTGTTACTCTTTCACGCGAAAATTGCTGAACGGATTTTGATAAAATTTTACAGTAATATAGCCTACGAGTACACATAGGTACCACGCGGGCGAGGAGGCTAGGTAGTACTTGTACTTTTGGCCAAGTAAATCCATCGTTACTAACATATACGTACCTAAGGAAGCTAGTGCCCCCACTTGTACTACAGATCATTTTACGTACGTATAATTCATTTGGAATACATACAAAATACATTTTTAAATATATATATATAAAAAAATAAAATATACATTTGAAAATATAAAATATAGTAGCCGACCGGTATCGGGAACAGGGTCCAAGCTACCGGTGGTCAGGGCTCCAGAGAAAGGAACCTCCTGACTATGCGAGCCGAGGAGTACCGCCCACTGCATCAAGCCCTTCATCCAGCCATCTAACGAGAGCCTTTTAAGATGTTGATTGAGGCTCCTGGGTATTAAACCATGGACTGAATCGACTATCGGTACAATGACAGCTGAGTCCACATCATTATTATAGAGAGTAAAATGTATTATTTGCCTGTTAAAATAGTAAGTATATCAAGTAAAGAAACATCCCATAACACAACAACTTATCAGCCGTGTCAACGCCTGTATAATGAAAATAAAATATAAAGATTAATTGCAATTCAAATGTATTTTAATAACATTGATAACAAAGCATAATGTGAAATCACCAGGAATACCAAAATACCTATACCTACCACAGATAATATTTTATTAAGCCAAGCTTTTAAAGCTCTTTTGTATGGGAATATCAAAACTAAACGTTAATGCATAAAATTGCATCTGTGTTGTTGACCGTTGAAGAGTTTCTTTTTCTAGAGCTAATCCTGGATGTCGATTCAAGTCATGCTTACCATAAAAATTCATTGTCATCGGAACTAAACTACAAGCAAAATATTAACTCCGTTCTACCCGTTACATACATTGCAAGTTAAATAAAAGGTTGTAAAAAGAAACAATTAGACTGAAATCTATAGAGCGTACCTACTTAGACTTTACTTAAACTTAACTTACGTAAAACTTGTAAAAAAAGAAAAGAATTAATAGGTTTATGGTCATTAGTCGATTTTGCGAACTTGACTATCCTTAATACTAGGGCTGCCATTTCCGTGCTGCTACTGAGAATTTCCTAATGGAAAAATGCAATAACACTTTGCCCGACCCGGGGATCGAACCCACGACCTCGTGCTCAGCAGTTACTACCACCACTAGACCAACACGGAATTATCTGCGCGCGAATAGACCCTAAATGCCTAAATAATACTTAAAATAAAATTCGATTATGAGTCATGATCTTGCAAGTAAATTAGAAGTAAAATCAATTAAAGTAGGTATGCTCTTTAGGTAGATTCTATGTTATACATTGTATATTATGTTACATTATGTTACCTATTGATATTGGTCTAACTATATCTTCCGATCGCACTGTTGGACGTGTTGGTTTGTCGATTGGTAGTTTAATATTTAATCCCGTGATATTTAGATGTTTTTGTGCGCAGGGGAAAAAATTGTGTAACGAATATAACGATTCCTTGCTTTTCCTTATTAAATAAGTGCCTACTTAGTGGAGCTAATGAACCTAACGTAGATAGAGACTACTTGTTTTGGATTGTTGTCAGCATCACAGATTAGGTACCTACTAAATAGTTACTACGTAATCTGCATGAAAAGTATACAAACACATACCGTACGCGTACTAATAAGATAATGGAATCAAGTTTTTGGTCATTAATGCTAAGAAATTAAATAACAATACACAGAAATAAACACGACTTCTTTGTCCTAAAGATGGATGTTTGTTAATATAGACTATTCCCTACTAGATGGCACTAGTGCCTATGAACAATAGTTCAGCTTTTTACCAACAGATGGCGTTATTTTCAATTGACACCTCCGCACTCGGATGTTTCTAGAACTAACAACATCTTTCTACAATTTTCGGTCGGAGAAGCGTAGCGCATTCTCGAAGTTGTTTGCACGTTCCAGTAATAGGTGGCGTTAGTATCTCCCAGCTATAAATACGCGGGGAACGCGGAGAGCCGGCAGTATTTACTTTGATAGTGCACAAAACAAAACTAACGCGAATAAACAAATATAAACGAGGACAAAAATGTCGGTAATTCCATACATCTACGATCTCGAAAGGCCATTCAGAATGATGGAGAAGAACATTATGAGACCTGAAGATTTTTTCGGCTACTCTCCGTTCCACCAGCTGATGCCTCGTGACTTCTTCAGTCCATCGTTCCTCAAGCCTTGGGAAAATGCCTGCAGTCCATGGGAGAAAATCATGAAGCCATTGGAACAGCTCTCTTCAGCAATGAACCGGCTCGCCATGAACGAAATGGGTCAAATTACATCAGACGACGAAAACTTCCAAGTAAATGTGGACGTGCAGCACTTTTCGCCTGAAGAAATAAATGTGAAAGTGATCAATGGCCATGTTATAATTGAAGGGAAACATGAAGAGAAGCAGGACGAGCATGGGTATGTGTCAAGGCAGTTTGTGCGGCGATACACGCTTCCTCAAGGGTGCTTGCCTGACACAGTTGAATCCAAACTATCTTCTGACGGTGTTCTGACTGTCTCAGCCCCAAAAGTTCTTGCAATGCCTTCAACGGGAGAGAAAATCGTGCCAATAACTCACACAGGACCCGTTAAAAAACAATTAGGATCTCCTGAATCTCAACTGAATATGAATTGAATGTATAAAAGTGTAGGTACCTTAACTTTTTTTTCTTGTAAGACTGATTTGTATAGACGTGCTATGTTCGCCTATTTTTAATTATGTATGTAAACTTAAGTTTATAAATAAATATCTTATAAATCTATAATTGCGTTTATTTTGTGAGCCTTTAATACTCAGGTATTTTTAGTGTCTAGGATTACAGTTTAAAAATAATCCTAATAGTTGGCAAAGGATATGAGCGCAAATATACCTATTAATGAATAGTTAGTCAATAGAAATAATTAGGTGGTAGGTGGGTAGATATACCTATGTGCTGCCGCGCGCCATCACACCAAAACATACCTGTACCTACCTGTTACCTATGTATATGCAATTCATAAACACAAAAATAAACTTTTTGTTTAATTTAGATTTACGTACTTACCAGGGTACCTAAATTTTATTATAGGATCTATTTAACCTTTTTATTCTTTAGTTTATTGTTTTAAGTTGTTGGTCTTCCTAAAATAAATTTTATTATAGATTATACTAAAACATAACTGCACAAGAGTAGTACTTATAGTAGTAGGTATACATATAACACTCGAATTTCTTGATTTAAAGCAAAAAATAGTTTGTCATTCAAATATTGCTCTAATAAGTACTGAGAACAGGATGAAATGATGGAAATAAAATACTTTGTTATAAAAACGTATTTATTAAGCAATTTAATCATAGAATCACCGAATGAACATGGGAATTATAAAGTACAGTAAAGTAAAGTATTTGTAACATTAACACAACTAAATGACGTTTTAATTCCAATACGCATTTTTGTTATTCATTGAAGGTTAGAAGTGAAAAAGTTATTTCATGGTTGGAGCCGCGCCCACTGCATCATATTATGCTGTGCATTCATTGTCCATTTTCTACCGATGTCTTTACCGCAGACTCACCATCGCCTACCTCAAATTTCACCCCGTCAGACTGAGTCTTCACGGGTCCAGTCTGGACGATTGGTACTATACGTTCGTTAGATGTTTGGGGACGCTCAAGCGGTGCAGTGACCGTCAGCACACCATCAGACGATAGACGAGACTGCACTGCTTCAATATTGCAGGTCTCAGGCAGCTCGTATCGCCTGACAAACTGACGTGACACCCATCCATGGTTATCCTTTTTCTCATTATGACAGCCTTCGATTACGACGAATCCATCAATAGTTTTGACAGTAATCTCTTCAGGTGCAAAATGCTGGACGTCTAAATTAATCTGGAACATGGACCTATCGGATTTTATTGTTGATCCGGCGTCGCGCAACAAGTTTGAGAGTTGTTTCCATGGTCGGTAGTAATCACTTGGATATTGAGGGGCTACTAATGTCAAAATATCTTCAGGCGTCAGGCCTAAAGCAAAATGTTGGTCGTTAATTCGTCTTGGACGTTCGTAATCGAAAAGTAATGGTAACAAAGACATTTTTCTGGTTGTAATTGCTTTTCAGATTTCAAATCCTTGTTGAAAAACAAAAAGAATTAACCAGTGAAAAAGAAAAGCGAAAAGTCCGTATTTATAAGCACAGCGCATGACATTCCGCGCTAAGAAAAAGAATTGTAGCCGCCACGGTAGTCTAGCCAGTAATTTATTGTCGCAAACATTGATCTAGCAAGAAGGTCCTAATACTCTTGAATGTATTTTTTTTACTGTATTGTGTGCTTAGATAAAGGGCTTAGATAAATCTTGGTTAAATACATTCATAGTAATATTTATTGTAGGCATACCTAAGTATAAATATAAATATTATATCTTATCAACATTACGCGGCCCTAAAAAAAGCATTTGTGGAAGTTTAATCTCTTTGTCTGTCAGGCGTATTGGACCCTTCCTTTGAGCTTCATACAGCAGCGGCAATATTCTTACAAAGCATTCCTGAGGCTAATAATAATACCATAGTCTAAACATCATATAGTCAGTCGACGCGTTTGATGTTTTCGGAAATGCCGACAACGTCTAGACATTCGTCGCGACGTAAAAAGTGTTAGGGTTGACACAGGACTAAAAACAAAAATATGTTTTTATAGTGTTTTTTTTTTGTAAGTATGTATAACACGTTATCAAAATTGGAAAACGTGGCCGCCATTTTGAAATTTTTATTTACTGGGCCGATTGCTTTCAAAATCGATATCTGAGAGTCCGCATGGTCTCCGAGTACATAACCGTTGTCAGAATTGGAAAAGGTGGCCGCCATTTTGAACTTTTTATTTACTGGACCGATTGCTTTCAAAATCGATATCTGAGAGTCCGCATGGTCTCCAAGTACAAAGCCGTTGTCAGAATTGAAAAAGGTGGCCGCCATTTTGAAATTTTTATTTACTGGGCCGATTGCTTTCAATATCGATATCTGAGAGTCCGCATGGTCTCCGAGTACATAACCGTTGTCAGAATTGGAAAAGGTGGCCGCCATTTTGAACTTTTGATTTACTGGACCGATTGCTTTCAAAATCGATATCTGAGAGTCCGCATGGTCTCCGAGTACATAACCGTTGTCAGAATTGGAAAAGGTGGCCGCCATTTTGAAATTTTTATTTACTGGACCGATTGCTTTCAAAATCAATATCTGAGAGTCGGCATGGTCTCCAAGTACAAAGCCACCCCTGAAAACCTAGAAAACGATACCCATATTGATTTTTACTCAAAATTAGCGTTCGCCATCTTGGATCTCAAAATTAATGTCATATTCGTTATCACCGCCCCCGAAAACCTAGAAAACGATACCCATATTGATTTTTACTAAAAACTTGCGTCCGCCATCTTGGATCTCAAAATTAATGTCATATTCGTTATCACCGCCCCCGAAAACCTATAAAACGATACCCATATTGATGTTTTTCAAAAACTCGCGTCCGCCATCTTGGATCTTTAAATTAATATCATAAGTATTCATAATCAACACACCCGATGAAAAATTGAATCAACATTTAAAATTCAAATAAATAAAATGCGACACCCGCTAATTCCTAGGACCCAACAATTCTATACAAGCTACGGTGCGCCCCCCCCTCCGTCCCCCGCTCCACACACCCCGCACGATTGCTCTGTCTAGACGTGTTCGTTGGACTACTGTAGGGAAAGAGAAGAGCTCTTTATACTGTGATAATACTAAGCATCTGCAGCGAGTTGCTGTCTGTCGCTTCTTTAGCTATTGTTCCTGGCTGCTTGCATCCCGCTCACTCACTAGAAAGGCCAACTATAGTAACCCCACTCATTGTAATATTAACTGTATTGTTAAATACAATAGATACATTTTTGATGCCTTTTTGTCCGTAGTATCGACCGTAGGGTCTGTATTATAGGGTCTGATTTGTAGAAATACACTGTCTACAATACATCTATTATAGAAAAGAAACTTTTATAAAAATAGGTGGAGACCATAGAAATAACTATGAATTATGAAATAATATCTTCTCCCTATAAAGACAAAGACAATAATAATAAAAAAAAATTAAGCACAATTTTTTCTTCTGTTTGTGAATCGCTTTTTTAAATATTTTTTTGTTTAGTTAGTAAGTTAGTTTATAAGTAACTTTAATTTATATTAAAGTACTTACCTAATGAATGATGAATGAAAGTCAAATTTTGAACAGAAATAGTTTATGTTTTATAAACGCGCTCATCTCTGGAACCTATCATTCCGATTAGAAAAAATATGTTGCGTTACTTAACCCGTGTAAACTTATGTGTGTGTGTTTTTGTTTGATCAGGGATCACCAATTAGTAAGGATTCGTTTCAAAAAGATTGTCGCTGTGTTGTTGGTTGGAAGATTATGAATTTACGACTGGCGACCAAACTTCAAATTTCAAATTATAATATTGTATATACTTACTAATATTATAGAGTACATACTACTATTTTAACTTATTGTAGGTACGTATGTAGACACATACGTAAATGTGAAAGCTTATAATTAGGTACTCCCGAATCACAGAATGGACTTGAAATCACACTAAAATATCTATAGAAAAAATTACATTTGGAATTTTCCCTGAACTGTGTAATTAATTTAATTAAATTGAATTCTAACGAAATATATTATATATTGTAAACATATATCTCTTCCTCTTCTGGCTAACGGGATCCATAATTGATACCTTATCTATGTCCACCATATTTGTGTGATCGACAGATGTTTGTTTAGTTGTGCATTGTGAAATTATTTGTGTGTAACTGCACCCATGAGGCCACAATACAGGTACCTAAGGGTAGGTATCTAAAGAAAAAAACGTAAAGTTTCGAATCTATGCAAAGGTAGATTTTTAACTTGAATAAGTAGGTAAAACCTAAAGAATTGAAATAAGCACAAGCTAAAGATAAGGGTCACGAACTCATCAGTTCACGACTCACGGTCAGCCGATCAATGTCATCCCTCAATACAGACTTAAAAAATGATCATGTCTACATTTTATATTATTTCCTTTCTTTATGCTACAATCTGTAACAGTAATCTTCCTAAAAAACGAGCCACGGAACATTTGATCGCAAGTATTAAGTAATCAAACTTAGTAAATTACTTTTCTAAAATAATTTTATAAGGTTGTTACGACTTCAAAAAAAAAGAGTCTGAGGCGGTGACAGCTGGAACTAAAAATAAAATTCTTAAAAACTAAGTTTGTGACTACTAAAATAACTTAAAAGTGATTCATTGGTTACCTATATGATTCAGTGATTATATTTGATGACAAAAAATCGTCATAGAAATATGTAAGCACCAAATACCTAACTTGTAATTTTTAATGATAATATTATGATAAGTGCGCCAGTGGCGCCCCCTAATTTTTGCAGATTCTTTTTTGCCAAACTGTAAATAGGTACTTAACTAAGTAAGTATGTAAAACTTGTGAAAATAAAATATAAAAATTAATAGGTTTAGGTTTAAAGTCGTCGAGTTTGTCGAAGCTATCATCGAACAAGAACTTAAACGTTTTCTTAATGCTTAAAACAATCAATATATGATAGACGCGTATTACATAATATTTTGTGCTAAAGCTTTATAAATGCTTTGTAAAAGATAACTACTTAGGAATACTTGATCTAAGTATAATTTCCGGTACTTACTGCTAATTATCTGCTATTTTACTACTAAAAGCCATCTATATACAATAAAACAATAAAAAATGATCCTTTAATCTTATCAAATTGTAGGTTAATAAACATTGAACACACTCGTAATGAACATTACTTAAATTTTATCAATTTCGAGAACCAGAATCTAGAAATATTCGTAGTACTATTCCCTCAAACAAAACTTTCACGATTGTTCCAGAAATTACTTTGATTATTTAGTTCTGCTATTCGATACCAGATGGTGCTATAACATATTGCACAGTCAGATGTTACAAACATTCGGTTCGGTTAATGTTGAACAGCCATTAATCCATATAACTCAGCATACAAAAATATTAAATTAGGAAACAATTTATTAAAGCCTTAGAAATGCCGACAAAAATATATTTTTTAATAGAAGTATCAAAATCAATCCGTATAAAAATATCATAGTAATAAATTAATATTTAAATTAAGTCAGCTAATGAAATAAAAGAAAGAAAACTAACAAAAAACATTTCAGAGACAGAACATGAATGTTATTAATATATGTATTTATAAAATATTAATAAGGATAGCGTAAGTAGCTTGTTTTGTTTTATTTCATAAAATGAATAACAATAAACAAATACCAACTTAAATCTAAACCTAAATTAAATTATATCATATAATTTATGGCGAAAAATATATTAATAGGTGTTACATTATTAGACAGAATATTTATTTTGTTTATTTTCATTTCAACTGTTAATTAAAGTTGTGAACTGTGTGATCCAATAGTATAAACAAAATGTTTTGAACACCTGCTACACGGCTGACTCAACACACGTTGTTAGCGAACCGACTTGCATTTTCTAGAGTGACGTTCCAGAAAATTCTGTTTGTTACTAGATGGCGCTGTAGTCATATAAATACAATGCTACCTTGAGTAACGACATTCAGTTCAAGTGAAACAAGCGAAAGCAACAGTGAGTGAGAATTTTGTAAAAGTTCTCTGTGAAAAAGTTACAAGCGCCTTCTACGAGTTTATACCTAAATAATATAATTAAAGTAATTGAGTTAATCAAGTAAAAATGTCGCTGTATCCGTTCTTCATTGAATACGACCGACCGAGGCAGCGGCCGCGTCATCTGCTCGACCAGCACTTTGGCTTAGGCCTGACACCGCAAGACCAATTGACGGTCATCGCAGTCCCACAAGCTCGTCAGGATTATTACAGGCCTTGGAGAAACCTTTTAGCGGCTGCCCAGGACGTCGGCTCAACCATCAAAGAAGAGAAGGACAAATTCCAGGTGAATTTAGATGTTAAACATTTCGCACCGGAGGAAATATCAGTGAAGACAGTTGATGGTTACTTAGTAATCGAAGCTAAGCACGAAGAGAAGCAGGATGAACATGGATATATTTCTAGAAGCTTCACGAGGAAGTACGCCATGCCTGAAGGTATTGATGCAGAGTCGGTGATGTCGAAATTATCTTCTGATGGTGTTCTAACAATCACCGCTCCGTTGAAACCGCCACCGAAAGAGTCAAACGAGAGGGTTGTGCCCATCGTCCACACTGGCCCAGTAAGGAAACAAGAAGGAGTAGAAGGACAGATAGAAGAAAAGAAAGAATAAGGCTAGAAACGTATTAGGATAAACTTTGTCATTCCGTGTTTTTTGTTATCGTAATGTGAATTTGTGATCTCTCTAATTTAATTAAATGACGTTTTAGTCATTATTTTGTTGTTTTCTTTACTTGTGTTTGTTGTTTTGTTGTTTACTTTACATTATAGGTAGGGTCCAAGAAAACAAGGGTTTTAAATTTAGATTAATTTAAAAGTATTTAAAATTTGGCTTAAGTATTTACAATTTTAAATACTTAAGCCAAATTTAAATACTTAAGCCAAAAAATACTTAATATGGGAATTAAGTAAGACAAATAATAAAATTCAATGGCCATTCCTTCCTTCAGCATTAAACATAAAAGTGTTGGATATTCGGTAGGTATAATACCGGCACCGGCATAGTAATTCATCTATCACACAACATAAAACTTCTGTAAAATAAAATTTTAATTGATCTTTTTTACAATAATTCAAGTTTTTATTTGTTAAGATGTTTAAAACTTGCAAAATCTTAAAATAGATATTGCAATCGTAACGCCATCTAATGGAGTTTTATTACAACGTTTAGCCGCTTACATAGCCACTAGCGCCATGTCTGTGAAACCTTATTTTAAAAGATCTCTCGATGAAGTGCGTAACGTCGGCGCTGTATGGCGCTAGTAAGGCATAATATTCATATCAACAAACCTCGTTGCTAAAAAGTAATATAGTCTGCCTCTCTTCGTTCCTATACAAATTTAAATTATTTCACTGTTAAAATGGCAA
Source organism: Protodeltote pygarga (assembly GCA_936450705.2). Taxonomy (NCBI): domain Eukaryota; kingdom Metazoa; phylum Arthropoda; class Insecta; order Lepidoptera; family Noctuidae; genus Protodeltote; species Protodeltote pygarga. The sequence continues at coordinate 1,445,626 of OW388249.2, read as the reverse complement.
CTTTGTACATTAATAATTATTATTAAATGTAATTTAATAAAATATAGCCCTGAGCGAAGCAGTGCTAGCCTAGTGGTATGACCATTCGAGTAGCAAGGCAGAGCTGTCTCAGTTTCGAACCCAAGGCACACCTCAGTCTTTTCGTATGTTATGTGCGTATTATACACTAATAATCACCTGCTCCGTGCCTCGGAAAGCACGCTAAACCGTTGGCCCCGGCTGTTATAAAGATCTTGGACAGTCGTTAAAGGGAGTCTGTACCTACCCTCATAAAATCCTGACAACTAATCTAACTTCAGAACATTGTATCCCTTTGGGTTGCAGAAGTCAGATAGGCAGTCGCACCTAGAAAACTGATATTCAGCTGCACCTGGTTAGATTTGATGCTAACCCCAACAAAGTTCGGGAATAATAAGGCTAGAAGATGATGCCAACCCTAAGCGTTGGCCCAGTTGGACCTTAGAAAAAGTATTTTTATAAGCAACATTTTTTCTTCAAACCTGTGACAGAAATTTGGTTGTCATATGCATAGGCAAGTACTTACGTAATACGTTTACAGATTTAAGGTTGGAAGAATAAAGGCAAAAATTTTTCCTCCAAGGATTTAGGCATAGACGTAGACATTGGCATAGACAGCCTTTAGGCATAGAATAGATAATACAACCTACGTGTCTGAGTTAAGCAAATGAGTTGAATTTGAATAAACGACTGTTCTTATATTTGTATTAGGCAGAACGAACATTATTGCCAGTTTTATTGGGCATTTTAACGTGTCAATAACAGTCAATAAAAGTAAGTGAATACATTCCTAACAAAAATAGGAACACTGTGTTACATTTCCAGAAATAGGTCTAGATCTGGAATAGAAAACTGTGGGTCTCTTTTTGAGAATATTGCGCGCACGGAGGAGTGTAAAACGTGGCATAGTAAAAGATTATAAGGAGAAGAAGTACAGAAAGCTAAAATTTAAAAAAAACCTAAAAAAAAACAAACGTGTGGCAGTTTGGCACTCGGGGACTGCTGCGGTAAAGCTATTACATAGCATTTTTTATCAACTTATGCAATTCTAATTATTATTATTTTTTTATTTATGCAGTCAATAGTAGTGGTTAAAACCTTAATACAAAATCACGTCTTGAAAAGTTTTCGAAATTCGAATGCTTATATTTCTAAACATTTTGTTTTATAATGTGTCAACAAAAAATAAGTATACCATATTTCTTAGTTTTGACCCTTTTTAAAGGTAGGTAGATAGAAGTAAATACCCCTTTCTGACAGTCGGGTAAAAAAAGTGATGTATTATTGTTCTATTTACTACATTATTGTATGGCGGGCTTTGGAAAAATGTACGGTAGAGGCGCCTCTGGTTTTTAACTGAACAATTAATTATCAAAAGTTCTCCCATTAAATTCCATTTAATATCTAAGAATTTATAATCTATTTAGATTAAATATAATATATAATGATTAGGTACAATTATAATGTCGTCAGGTCAAGCATGTATGTAAGATAGATTAGGTTAACAAGTTGTCATTGTATTCGTTAGAAATAGGTTTGGGAATTCCCGACAATTTCAAAATCCCGGGGCACGAGATAGCCTACAATCAAAGTAGGTATCTTAACTTACTTTTAGATTTTTAAGTTTTTTTTTTAAGAGCTGTAGGTAAGCCTTCTTTGAAGAATTTTGACTGATTTTCTGGTGAAACTTAAAAAAAAAGGCATTTTTTTTGTGAAATGTTAAAAAAAAAAATTGAAAATTAATTAAATTAAATAATATAATAAATAGGTAATTGTCTCTCTCCATTCGTGTCGAAATTGCCGTCCCATCGAACTATGAGAGTGAGGGAACACACTATACGCATAATATCTCTTGCGTATAGTTAGCTAATCTCTGTTGAGATTGGCCGCTGTGACCGAAATTCGGTCAGGAGGACATTATTATGATAAATGGTGTACTTATGAGACAGTTCACGAGCTTATCATCACTTCACTAGACCAAAGAGCCAACAAGTTCTATAATTAACGTACTGTATCTCTTTTTCATCGTGTGGAAAACCCAAAGATATTGGAAAAACCCTATCACCAGAAGGTGAGGGGGTTACGTCCGAGTCGCACGGACTAAAAACTGCAGGGAGTTCCTCCACGAACCTTTGGGCTGAAGTACGGGTTTCACTTAAGCATTCACGCAGCCTGCCACGTTGCCATCACCGCTGCCATCAACTCCACTGCTGCCTTTTTTTTTTGTCGTGTGGAAATCTCTTTATGAGTACCCCACCGCTAAGGGCTGGCGATGGGGTTATGTCCGACTCGCACGGACTAAAAACCACATGGTGTTCCTCCATGAACCTCTAGGCGGAAATACGGCTTTCGCGTACGCATTCACCGTATCCCCGCCAACACCTACCTGCCTGCTGCTGATCCAGCGCGGACCACCCTTAAGTCCGCGCCCACAGGCACAACTCATGGAGGCCGGAGATCATTGGTCGATACTTAATGTATCTTCTATCGACCTATTATCTAAGTGAAGAGGCTAAAAGAGCATGAACAGCTAGTATGGACAAGTTTATGTATTGTCTATATATGACAAACAATGTATTCTTAAAAACAAAGTATTACGTTTATAAATTGATACTTAATAATGATTCATTAGAGGAAACAGATGTTATTCCAATGAAAAATAAACAATGACTTGTTTACCGTCGTTATCAGTTTTAGGGTGAGTACTTACCTACACATTCATTTATTATATTTTAATTAATAATTAATTAAGAGTCGTGATAGCCTAGTGGTGGTGACCGTTGACTGGCAAGTCAGTGGTCTCGGGTTCGAACCCAAGGCGCGCACCTCTGACTTTTCGTAAGTTATGTGCGTTTTATAAATTAATTATCACTCTCCGTGCCTCGGATAGCACGTTAAGCTGTTGGCCCCGGCTGTCAATTGTAGATCTTTGACAGTCGTTACGGGTAGTCAGAAGCCCGAAAGTCTGACAACCAGTCTTACCAAGGGGTACCGTGTAACCCAATATCTGGGTTGTGGAGGTCTGATGGCAGTCGCTCCATGTAAAACACTGGTATTCAGCTGCATCCGGTAAGACTGGAAGCCGACCCCAACATAGTTGGGAAAAGGCTAGGCAGATGATGAATTAATAATTAATTACAAATACAATTTCTGTTGACTTTATGACTAACGCGTACAAAAGAACTAGAACTCTCTCCGGTCGTGCCGGATTGCCGTCCCATCGGACTATGAGAGTGAGGGAATTGGGAATGCACCTGTGTTTACGCTCACACTTGTGCACTAGAATCAGAATGATCTCCTGCGTAGAGGCTAATCTCCATTATGATTGATCGCTGTGACTGAAAAATGGTCAGGATGACATTATTGAGATTTATCTCATTTAAAATTATTTCAAATTATAGCATTTTAATGTAATGTATCTTTAATGTATCTGTGTATTATAATGTAGGTACCTATGTCGTGTATAATTTTGTGTCCATTTTTTGTCACACTGATATCAATGGATAATTACGATGATTACGATCCATCTACACTACGCCTAATGTCCTCTTTATAAGTTTTATAACTGTGGACCAACCAGGTTGCATTAGCAATATCAAAAATACCAACTAAAACATTACCAACAAAACAAAAATGCACCTTATTACTTCAAAAATACGGTTTAAAATAAACGCATTATACCAAGCTTGTATTTCTGAGAAAATCTACGACCTCTTGTTCAGCGTAGACTAAATTGTTTGCACAGTCGAGAATGTGGTGATAACGATAACCTATGAACCGACGTCCGGGCATATAAAACGCAGTAGTCACTCCTGCACTCCAGTGATTCACAAACTTCTGACACAAAATGATCGCTTTGCTACTGTGCGGTTTGATCGCGGGCGCGTGGGCTGCCCCACAGTTCGATTTTGATCGGTGGAGTTCCCGATCACCATACTACCCTAGCTTACGTTTTAGTTCAAATCCCTATTTGAACGGCAATACGGACGTGTTCAACACACAAAAGTTCTGGTCTGACCTGTCCAAGGATCTCATGGAGATCGACACGATGTTAACTGACTTCTCTCGCCGCTTCCCGTCTAGTGTCTCACAAGAAGGAATCGAAGGTACCAATTATATAGTAACTATTCCTCTATCAGGATTTGAAGAGAAAGACATCGTTGTGAAGGCTCGAGAAGGCTTGCTGATGATACAAGCGAATCAGAAGTACTCCGGAGGCAGTGCGAGGAACTACTTGGATATGAGGACACTACCAACTAACGTAAACGTGACTGGTACCTGGATTTTCGAGGCTGGAGTTCTGAAAATTACATTCCCACTAAAGGATGGAGTGAAAGTTCCGGAGACAGCTACAGAAGATGTGACGACCAGACAACCAGACTTTACAGGAAGCCGAGAGGAGATAGAGACGAATGTCAGTGGTAACGATAATAATCAAGATGTGGACATCGATATAGGAAGAGGAGATATGGACAAAGTCACTTCAAATATTGAAACTAATGAAATAAACGGCAGGAGCGCAGTCGAAGCCACGACTTACGCCGTAGATCTTAAAGACGAAGTGGAATTTGTACCTGTTAGATATTAAGTAGAGATTTTAAATAAAGTTTTTTAATAAAGTTATTAATTCCTTTTGTTTGTGGCCTTGCTTCACTAATCATTCTGCACTAAGCACTGATAGCCTAGTGGTATGACCATCGACTGACAAGTCAGTGGTCTCGAGTTCGATCCCAAGGCGCGCACCTCTGAATTTCGTAAGTTATGTGCGTATTATAAATTAATTATTATGAGTTGCTAAAACGGTGAGGGAAAACATCGTGATGAAAGCAGTACACCTGAGAGGTTTTTCAATGGTGTGTAAAGCCATGTCAGAGGCCTACGGGCGGTTTAAACTCTGACACCAGGTTGTTCATCAACCATACGAGAAGAAAGAAAAGAGAAGACTAATTCTAAAGAGGATACGTGTTTTGTTTGAGCATTCGTATGTACAGTCGTCTGCACATAAGTGGTAACAATTTGACATTCACAGCACCCTTATTGCGTAGTAGTAAAGGTCCTTTTCGTAATGCAAGTGTTAACTCTGTCATGCGGTTGACTGTACCTACAAAGTAATTTCTGGAACTACTAAACCAGTTCAAAAATTAAATAGAAAGCTACATTATCCTTGTGTAATATACTTTATACTCGTAGTATACCTCGAAAAAACGAAGTCGTCGGCAGAAGCTAGTAGATTTATAAGTTATGAATGTTATTTTATTGTACTTATATTTTGTTAAATTTTACGCGCATTGGTCGTTCAGTCACAATAACAACAACTTTTTTTGTTTATAGCCACTAGAAGGTAATAAGACCGCACGTCTGTCTTTGTAAATATAGGAATTAAACAAGGCTAATGACGTCACACTATTTCAAAATATCATTCTATAGAAACGCAACGAAATAATTGTTTGCAACTCTATAGCATTATATTAGTGACCATCACCAAAAAACCCATTAATCCATTTCCAAAAAAGGTTCTCAAAAGCACGTAGGTGTGGGTTCGAACCTAACACTCCACTGGAAGACCCCACTGACTAACGATGAAAGTGAATCATAAGGAAACCTGGACTTAATTGTCTGAAAACGCCAACACGTAGTGACGTGAAGCCATTACCTTGGAGTACAAAAAGTTATTAAGTAGTGCTGTTTTATTTATTTATTTACTTAAAATAAGGTGTAGGTGTAACTTTCTTCTATACCTATCAATAAAATAGTACCACAGTAAATACGTAAATACATACTGTGATAGATAGTACCGTGCATGACTGACTGACAGACAAGGTACAGCCCTATAAATTACCAAACCAAATTATACATTACCAAATTATAAATTACACAAACCTATAAATTTAAAATTTGAAGCAAAATATTCCTTGAGAACTGTAGAGGTATAAGGAAGAAGTTTCGGAAATTTAACCTCTAAGAGGGTTAAAATAAGAGACGAAAAATCCGAATTACAAGCCTATAAAGCGGGCTAAAAACTAGTATTGTCTACTCATATGTATCTGTTAATAATAATAATATGTCAAGCTTGATCCACTCGGGGAATACAATACGTGTTTACGAGTATGTACACACAGCAAAACTTTTAGGTTGGCACGAGTGCTAGGTAATTAAGGTTGTGATTTTTTTAAGATGTCATCAATACAATTTCATTTTACTATATTTTTTGCAAAGGTATAACTGAAACCTATACAAAACTGAACGATTTTTCACAATAACATGCAAACTTCTACAAAAAACTTTTTCCTAAACTAACTCTCTCTCTCTGCCAACCTAATAGCTTTGTACATTTTGATACAAAAACTAAGTGTGTATTTATTAAATTCTTCGCCAACATATTAACATTCATCGTCTTTGTGACACTTTGAGATAAGGCGCAGTAATTATACATCATTGGTGACAGACACCAATGCAAACATTGATAACCTTAATATATATTAACTATTCACGGATATATTTGTGTTTGTTGTTATTAGTTATCATTAAGACCGCCTGACTAATTTACGAGGACGATTGGATGATTGTAGGTATTATAATTTTCTTTTTAATAAAAAATTAAACCGACTTCAAAAGGAACTAAAAAGCTTGAAATAACTTTAAAACGTTTAAGAGTCGGTTCCAAGTCAAATTCTTAATGAGAAAGTTAAAGGCTGGCAAGAGCTGGAGGCTCGTTAGTCCATGATCAGATCATGACAATATTTTTATGGGACCAACAAGGGAATATGTTCTTTCAAATGAAAAAAGAATTGTCAAAATGGTCCACAATTGACTGAGAAATCGGTGAATATAAAAAAAAAGATAAAAAAAAACAAAAATATACATACCTACAGCCGAACATAGAACCTCCTCCTTTTTGTAGTCGGTTAAAAATGAGTATTACTTGGTGCAGCCGTGAGACACTCAACCAAGTTGCATTTTTGAAATAGTATTTATCTCAGAATAATAACTTTCGTGAGACATACTTATTTATTATTAAATTTTAATATTATTACGACTTTACTCACGAATTAATTTCGGATATGCCCTGACTAGTTTCGAACTCAAACACAGTCCATCTTCAAGAGCGAGTGTAGATACTTTATTTATTTTTATACAAAATGCTATTCATTGATATAAAATTCTATTATAATAGGTATCACTTGTCCGGTTTTTGATTATTATTTATCCAGTCTTATCTGGTGAGTCTTTAAAATTTGATAAAAACTTTTTTAAACTTTAAAAGTAGCTTCTTCATCGTATGGTTGATGAACAATCTGGTGTCAGAGTTTAAATCGCCCGTAGGCTTCTGACACGGCTTTAGACAAAGTTGAAAAATCTCTCAGGTGTGCTGGTTCACGATGTTTTCCTTAACCTTTTTAGTTAGTGATAATTCGTTTCTAATACGCACGCAAATCCGAAAAGTCAGAGGTGCAAGCCTGGGTTTTACCTCCGACCTTTGACTTGACAGTTCAACGGCACTGCATACAAGAAAGTACCTTTTAAAAGGCTATGCCCACAAGCCGTCCTAGTTTTGGCATTGTAAGCATATCCCTATGGTTAATATGATTATTTATAATATTATGCACATTTGTTACCTAATCACTGGAAAGCTATTATAGAAACCACATAACATAAATTACACATTGATAGGCAATGAATGTGATTAACTATTATTGTGGATGCAAAGAGCTTTTGAATAATAAATCAGATTGGTAAACACGTAATGTAACAAACAGATAAACAGACATACTTCCGAATTTAATGGACGTGCTTGCTACAATCCTACAGTCATCATCATCACCATCAGCCACCACTGTTGAACAAAGGCCCTTACGGTAATCCTACGGTAGTTCCAATTTTTTCTATGAAACCAGACGTCTTCGGACAAAAGGACACAATTTTTTCCCTTTTTATTCTATAGAACTACATACTAGCTCTTCACCCGAGTCTACTGCCAAAAACAAAATGGGAATTATATTTTCATCCTTATTTATTTACATTCTATTGTCTGACTGTATTCCCCAAAGAGGGTAGGCAGAGGTGTATGCAGTACACCCATGTTTCACCGGCCATGTTATAAGTAAGTCCCATATAATAAGGCGAGCCTGTTGCCATTAACCGGGCTCAATTCCAGACTCCGTGCTGCTATTGAGAATTTTCTAATAGAAAAACTCAATAATACTGCCCGACCCGGGCATCGACCCCAGGACCTCGTGCTCACCAGTCGCGCTTGCTACCACTAGACCAACGAGGCAGTGTGAAAAAAAAATCAATAAGCTTATAAACATATAATTACTACTAACACTAGTAAACATTTCTAGGTCACACATAAAATTAGCTTAAAACTTACTTAGGTGTAACTTAAAACTAGTATAACTTAAATCCGAATTAAGTTCACGTATAATTTGACATAAGGTAACGTCTAAGATTAAGTTACCTCCAACTTACTCAATCTGCAGGTTTCGGTTAATTACGTAATTTACCTAAGTAAAACTTACATGATTCGAGTCAGATGTTACATAGTCAACTTTCTGTAGATGTATATTTTAATTGAAGCTATTGAAGTTAGAAATAATAATAAGGAACTTGCTTTAATCCGTTTGATTGCTTGACTAATCCTATGTAACAATACTAGCTTTAGCCAGCGGGTTTGCTCGCGTGGTAAAATGGTTTTTAAATTTAATAATGATTTTCGTATTTTTTTTACATGTTATATAGCACATGATGGCTTATTAAATATGATTGTTTAATAAGAAAATTTGAAAAAACAACTGATACAGATGGGATTCGAACCCACGATCTTCGACGTACCGTGTCGACGCTCTAACCTCTGAGCCTCCGTATCCACCAGCATCAGTCGAAATTTCAAATCTCTTTTACGCCCTAGGCGTAGACTAGGGCGTATGGTAATATCTATCGGAATACATTACGTATCCGACTCATCGAATCCCATCCGTATCAGTTGTTTTTTCAAATTTTCTTATTTAATAATTATATTTAATAATGAGTCTAAAGACACGTGGCGACATCTATTGTCATAAGAAAGTTATTGTTCTCCTCGGGGACAGTACTTTTTCGGGATGAAAGGTACCCAATGTCTGTTTCTGTACACTTGACAACGTATATGAAAAATTATTATTATTTTCAGCCATTATCATTCCACTGCAGGGCAACTGCCTCCCTACCCTCCTTCCATTCCTCCCAGTTCTTTCTGCGGCCAATCCTCCCAATAAGTATGCTCGTCCCGCCATCTCCTTCTGGGATATATCCTCCTTTCAAGTATCTGGATATAGTTGCGAATAAATCACTAATACAGAAAAGAAATCGCAATAAAATCATGTTGTGAAAAAAATTCGTATGTGAATTGATACTTACCATTTTTTATGCTAATACTCATACAAAAAAAACTTATTAAACTAACTATGGCGAACTATAAATTAATTATCACTCTCCGTGCCTCCGACAGCACGTTAAGCTGTTGGCCCCAGTCGTTACGGGTAGTCAGAAGCCCGAAAATCTGACAACCAGTCTTACCAAGGGGTATCGTGTAACCCAGTATCTGGGTTGTGGAAGTCTGATAGGCAGTCGTTCCATGTAAAACACTGGTATTCAGCTGCATCCGGTAAGACTGGAAGCCGACCCCAACATAGTTGGGAAAAGGCTAGGCAGATGATGACTCATACAAAAGAACAATATGAGAAGTTTCTATCATGTCAAAAACCCGCCTGCCTGTCAATTATTCAAGAACACTTCTAAAAAGGTGCGATATCAACTCGGAAAAGTCCGCATCTCGTAAAAAGTTATTAATTTATAGGGGTTTTCCACACTTTAGTGCGATTACGACACCTATGGGAGAAATTACACGGCTCATTTTTACTTCATGGCTATTTTGAGTAAGATATATAGATTTTTTTATGTTTTAACACTAGCTTAAGCTACCGGCGCGGCGTGGATCTATTATCTTGGGATTTCTGAATGTATAAAAATAAATAAACCAGCCTAAAGGTCAAAGGGCAAAGGTCTTTTCTCATACAGAGAAGGATCGAGCATTAATCACCTCGCTAGCTCACTGCGTGTTGGCGATTTCAGACTATTATGTCTCGGTTTCCTCAAGGCGCTTTTCTTCAGCGTTAGTCAAAGAAAATACGTATGACATTGAAACAGTCACATTTGGTACATACCCTGTTTGAATCCTCACCCATGTGTGTTAGCACACGGGTCCGTAACTAATGCACCACCATGAGATCCTTATCTTAATAGTGTAAAAAAAACAAAAAGAAATCCTAGTCCACAGCTGAAGACCGACCTCTTCTCAACTGCCTTCCAGGAGATCAGTCCACCTGGCTCGAAGGCGTCCCCCACCACGTTGCATAAGGTACAGTCAACAGCAAAAGTAGATGATCAAAATCAGAAATTCAATACTAATGAACGGAGTTCGCGTCAGAACTGTGTGGCGTCGAAGTGATTCAAAAGTATGTGATTGCAAATTATACCAAACATTTACTACTAGTACAGCTGCCATATATTTCGCGAACTCCGTTCATTAGTATTGAATTTCTGATTTTGATCATCTACTTTTGCTGTTGACTATATAATATAATTTCCATTCTAGGACTGGACTGCTTACGTCACTCCAGCTTCTTTATTGAAATAAAGACATCTGAAATTACAACAAAGTGAACCTACAACAAAAGATTACGAAACCGTTTTTCTGAAACCGTTTTAAAAGATAGGGATTTCGACACTGAGTCGATTTAAAAAATAAACGAAATCATTTTGTAAATCCGACAGATTTTTATCTATACTGTACATTGGAATGGTGCTATTCAGGGCGTTGTGTATCTTTTTTTCAGGGAATACACAATTTCAGATATCCGCTTCCGTCAGCTGAGGGGTGTCCCATGGGGCTGGCGATGCGATACGATAGAATACTTAAAAATGTATGTTGATTTACTTTATATTTTGGAGTTATCCTGTTAAAGATTAGGTCACCTTTACTCCCCATGAGAATCATAAAAAGCAATTGAGGCGTGATATTAGGAAGAATTTAGATTAGACCGTTATAAGATGTCATGTCTTGTATAGTTTTTTTATTCTTTTGCCATTATAAGTGGTTGGTTTTTGCAAGTAATAAAAATCAGTTAAAATTATGTTTATTTAATAGGTCATGGAATAAGATTATGTCCAATTGCCAAAATGTTGGTATTATTAATATTGTATATCTTATAATAATATCTATATAATATGTATATATCTCTGACAGATATTATTAAAGTAAATTTTGCCGAATAAACATGGCTGGTTTCTGCATGGTATAGTATCTCTCTATCATAGAATATTGGTGTGAAATTACAGTATTTTTAATGTCGAATTTTGTATAGCCAGCCAGCTTTATAATCGTGAATATGAATTGGTAGCATAGCTGTTTTACAAAAATTTATATAGGTGTCTAATACATTTAGAAAATTTAATAACGCCGTGTAGTTTCTGGTCTAAGAATAAAACTACCCCTACTAATCCCGCGGGCGTCGTAAGAAGCGACAAAGGGAAAAATCTGGAGGATGGGCAGCAGCATCCTATTGTCATCTGCTACTTCGATCGCCAACTCGCTTGCCCAGCGTAGCGATTTGGGGCAACCTTCTAATGAGCACACAAAATAAGTGACGCGTATGAGAAGAGACCTATGTCCAGCAGTGGACTGATACAGTCTATGTAATGTGTATGTATATTGCCTCGCCTAGCCTCTGTCAGTCACGTAGGACTTAGTAGGTTATCATCTGTCGATTTGCACGAATGTTAGTCTAATCTTCTATTTAGTCTACGTTGTACACATTGCATTTTAAAAGCTTGGTTTAAGTAAGAGAAGATGCTCTAAAGTATCTAAAGTATAAGTTATCTGTGCGCGAATAGACCCGAAATAATATTTAAAACATGCTCTAAAGTATAAAATCTACATGACTTTTTAAATAAAAACAAAACATAATATACTAGAAATTCAAATTGTATGCCAAAAAAACATTAATTCAATCTCAAATAGTCAGAATCTTTTTTTATTAAATAAATAAAATTTTTTTTATTAAAAACTTTCTCTAACTTCTTTAGATATATTCTTTCTACTTGGAAACTTGATGGTGAAGTTGTGAATTTTTGACGACTGTGTAATTTTCATTTTCTTGTCCTGGGCCAATACTTTACAGAATTGCATGGTAACATTTGATATCATAAGGTTTTACGTTTTATCTTTACAAAAGTTTTCTTTCTATCCATCCATATACCACATACCAATCCTGCGAACGATATAAATGTTAAAGTTTGTTATACGAATTCTCTTTGAAACACGTCACGGCAAACGTGTTCGTTAGCTAACACTTAATATGCGATATATTATTAGGGATTATGGTGAAAAGTATCTACATACCTTTAGGATGTTGATACACTCGAAGATCTACAATTCGGCATTTATATTTACACTGCTTGGTCCAAGCGGTTCGGCTATTTTTCTTAAAAGTTACCTACTTCCTAAAATGTTTCTCATAGCAATTTTTTGTCTCTTCACTGGCGTATATCACTGAGCTCGTAGCAACATAAAGCAAATTTTTACACAAGGGTCGAAAACTTTAAGTAATGCCTCACCAACTTTCGGCAATAAACACGATTTATTTGTCCTTTGTTTTACATTCTTATTTTACGACGACAGCCAGGATTTGTGCATACTTTTAACGATTTAATGAAGCTTAGGGCCTTGCTTAAAATCAGTCTTCCAAGTAATATTATTATTCTTAAACTTAAATGGCGGCTTTTACCTCCCGCAGCTGAATTCACCGACTGCCTATCTGCAGTCTGATTTGAACCCATCAACTGAGCACAAAACAGTTGTCAGATTTTATGAGGGTTCTGACTCTCTATTTAGGTTAATAAAGTCATTCATGATAGCCAAGATCGATGGCATTACCTGCTTACCGAAACAACCTAAGCTAAGTTTAGCATTGCAATGTGCAACGCGTGTCTAATATGGCGATGCAGATATGCAGAGTTTTAGCGCTTTGGTAGCGGTCTTTATATTAAGAGTTTATACTCTTCTATTACGAATTATTTCATTCTTAAATACGGCTTTTATAACGGCTTTACTCACGGATTGATTTCGGGAATGTCCGACTAGTTTCGAACTCAAACGGAGTCCATTTTCAAGAGTGAGTGTAGTCGCAGTGGAGTCGCGGACCTCTCTGATTATTTTAGTTTGACTGATTAGTTATTCATAATTATTTAATAAGCTAACATGTGCTATAAAATAAAAAATATATACATGTAAAAAATTCACAAAAATATTGATAACAACAATGAATAACAACTATATTCCAAAGAGAATTATTTAATTTAAAAAAAATTAATCCTCAACTTACATTGGCTCAGTCTTTTAAGCATAAAACGAAATATTTCGCCAACACGGTTCCGCTATGAACTTCAAAAATGTTTTTGCGAATCCCGTTAAAACGGCACGGTTTAAAAATCGGATTCTGTTCCTCATCCTCTTTGCAGATTGTAACAAACGAATTTAGTTAGTTGTACGTGGATATACGTTTTGGTTAAGGTCGCGGTTAGAGTTTGGGAGTTAGCGAGTTGAACCGCAAATATGGAGGCTGTGGCTTAAGTATTTGGTACCGGAAAGTCGAGCATAGTTTCTTCAAAGTCGGCTTTAGTTATGTGGTGTAAACTTGACTGTATTTGCTTGACCTGTAAGCGGACCGTTAAACGTTGTCACAAATGACGTAGCGACAAAGCGATTCGGGTTCGATTCCCGCAAGGGATTCAATATTTATCTGATTGCCAGATATTTATTGCGGTTCGAACTTAAAATTTTGGTATTATTATTAAAAATAATTATTTTTGCAACTGTCAAACAGTAGTCAAATCAATTCAAAATATTTTTAATCATGCAGACCATATTTTGATACTTACATCCACATCCTCCTAACTGTATTATTCCTAAACTTTGTTAGGGTCGCGGTCGGCTTCTAATCTAATCAAATGCAGCTAAATATCAGTTTTCTACGGATTCTATTCTATCTGACCCCTGCAACCCAAAGTTAAAAGTCAAAATTTAGATCAGTTATCAGGACTTTATGAGGGTTCTGACTCTCTGTATCGACTGTAAAAAGAAAAATTCTATTAGGTACAACCAGGATTTGAACTTGAGACCTATTGGGTAAAGCTAACAGCCGCTCTGCCAACTGCGCTACCTATAAACCGCACCATAAACAGTAGATAGCAAAAAATTTTAACTTCAATTACCTCCTGATTAAAATTTACCGATAATTCAACGAAAACATTTAGAATATAATTAATTATTTGTAGTAAAGATTCGGATTTCTGTCCAGAACAGAATAATAGTCCAAACTGATTAATTAAAGTTGAGTAAATTAATTTTGGTAAATTCTGTAAGTACTGTGGATTTGTGGTGATTACTTGAAGGGCTATCTGTTGCAGCTTAACAAAGGGAGGGGGTGGCTTCAAAAGGGCAATTACTTCATGAAATGAGTTTTTTAAATCCGTATTGAATCGCTTTATTCACTTCACGGCTTATACATATCGTATGATTTCCTAAAAACTTAACGTTCACAAACTTTCTAATATTGTCTTGTTTTCGCAAGCTCTATAGGTACAGACACCAGCAGATCAAGAAACTACAATCTGTCAAATTTCTTTGCTAGATTTTCAATTTTTTCGCCAAGCAGGTTCTGAGATGATTGGAAAAAATTGTCTTGATGTGCTGGCGGCTGTACTTACATGATAAAACTTTTTAATTTATAGTAATCGCTGTTTTTATTGATTATTTGTCAGACGCTGTACAACACAATCTTTTTCCTCTTAGAGTGTTGATGACAATCTAAATTGTGTCAACCCAGAACTGGGCTACGACATTGGTACCTTCAGTAGCGCCCATTAGTTCCTCAATGAAATTCAAACATTACATTACTTCGACAATTATGGAAATTTGACACTAGGCTCCAATTACACTTTCTTATGGTCTATATTCGTTAATCGTAGTCTGTATTGTTCAAGTAGAATACTTACTATTGATGTTCAATGTCGGAGTAGCATAATGTCTGAGTAGTGTAATGTCTGAGTTCCATTATGTTGCAACCGTGTCTTTTGATGTTTTGTTACTAAGTCCGTTATTATGATTGTCTATGGTTGTATATTTTTTTAACAACAATACTATTTAGAAAAAATATATTTTAAATGGCTTTGGGTTGAAACCTGCATCATTGGGCTTTCAAACCACTTGGGCAATCGCAGCTTAGACGATTTAAAGAATATCTTTTTAAAACACGTCGGTGAGTTAGTTAATCGGATCAACTTAAACTCTTGCTCAGTTTAATCCTTCAAATTATTCATGATTTAAAACATTAAGTTCTTAAATTTAAAATATTTCTGGAAGAGTGAACACTAAACTGCGTTGCCTTCAAAACTGTAAATTTAACACAATTCGTCTTTATTCATTGTTGTATTTCTTTTAAAAATATTTAATGTCTAGACCACCTAGACTATGGTCAAGTGTGATTGTTTAGCGCTGTTGGTTCTCGCTCTAGCTTTTTTGTTACCGCTAGTTTGATTTGTTTTTTAATGTACCATATTTATTGCTTATATATGCGCAGAAGATAAATATCAATGAATTAATCGGATTATCCCAATAATTTGAAACTCTAACGAAGAGGGAAGGTACAAGAGCAGAGGCAAACGGCAAACGACGACGCACGCGGACGTGACGCGGGCGCAGCATTGACGTCCGCGACAACACAGCCCGTTGCCGCTTGTCGCTTTTGAAAATGGACTCCGTTTGAGTTCGAAACTAGTCGGGCAATCCCAAAATATTTATCGTATGGTTCATGAACAACTTAAGGTTATAATTAAACCAGCCCGTAGGCCTTTGACAGGGCTTACACCGTGGAAAAATCTCTTAGGTTCTTATATTATTTTTTTTACCTTTCAAGCAAATAACTAATTTTTATTACCACATAACTGAAAAAGTCAGTAAAGCATCAATAAAATCAAAGTTACCTTTCTTTTGTTTTGGCAATTCAACGGTAATTCTACTCCGCTATTACTAGGTACTACTCTTTACCATTTCTTTGAGTGACTTAGTGAGTGATCTATATGGTAATTCAACAGTCGTACCACTAGGCTCTCACAACTTCTCTTTACCATTTCTTCTATAGGTTACCGTAACAGCTTACCATTAGGCGTGACTTATGCGTTTGCCACCTTGGTTGTATTAAAAAAAATGTTATTGTTTACGAATCCTGTCTATCATCCCTAAAACATTATTTAGTCTGTCTTCAATTAACAAATTTCTCAACGCTTTCATCGTTACCTCCTCCTCTGCTTTATGATTTAAAAAAATTCAGGCATAGCGTAATTTCGCTTTTGTCTGCGCTAAAAAATTTTCAACGTTAACATTATTAAAAGCTTCCAGACTACGAGAGAGATGCATTAAAATTAAAAATGTAGCGTGCCTGTTTTTGGATTCTTTGTTTAAGATACCTATCAAATATTTACGCTATAGATATTTTGACAACATGTAAACTTGAGTACGTTTTCTCTTTATCCGGCCCAGTATGCCTAGAAGATCGCAAAATGTGTTCGAAAAAGCCGAGGACACGTTCCTGGCCAATAGAACAGAGTCGCTTGCTAATGTTTAACTCCTTTAATATGGCTAATAAGTTCTTATGACGGCCCAGGGTATATAGAGCCATTTTCGCCAGCACCACATCTTCAAGGCATCCTACTTCGGTAACGTTTTTTACACACCATGTTTCTGCACCATAAAGGAATCAACATCGGCCTGTTCTAGTCCACTGCTGAACATAGGCCTCTTCTCATACGCATCACTTATTTTGTGTGCTCATGAAGGTGTTTGCCTTAATCGCCACGCTGGGCAAGCGGATTGGCGATCGCAGTAGCAGATGGTTGCTATTACACAGTATGCTGCTGCCCATCCTCCAGATTTTTCCCTTACGACATCCGCGGAATTAATTAGGGTTGTTCTATTCTTAGGCCGGAAACCACACGGCGTTTTTTCGCACACCATGTTTTTGCAAAGGAATATAAAGTATTAATTAAATTTTTCTTCAATTTTAAATGGAAAGTCGGTATTCCTAGAGCTGCATTACAACCACCAATCTTCACAATCAACTGAAGACACGTACAGTAATAACTCACTGACTTTTAAAGGAATTATTTTCAGAATGTCAGAGTTACAAAAGGTCAGAGTTTCAAAATGTCTGCTTTTCAAATCGTCAGAGTTTCAAAAGGTCTGCTTTTCATATCGTCAGAGTTTTAAAAGGTCTTTAATTTAAAATGCCATGTACAGTAATAAACTTAAATGTTAAAACGACTGATTATAGTAATCAGTAAACAATATAACTGATCCAGAAGGTGTATACGACCTCCTATTTACTATTCTCTTTACGTCATTTAGATAAGAAAATGTAAAGTCAATTTGATGACTAGTGTCATCGATTTTCTATTATAATTATAATAGTAATATTCCATTGCACAATTGCACATACATATTTGCTAACGGAATACTTATTTTGCTTTGTTATGTCTAGTCCTGAAATTATTTTTACCACAAGCCAAAAAGGCAAAAAGCTTCTGCTTCGCGATGGATATCGGTACAATCTAAGCGTTAAGCACAAGTCTGGCAGAAGCAATTGGCGGTGCGCGAACAGGAAGGTATGCAATGCTTCAATTAGTTTGTGCAAAAATAATCAATTCGTTAAAATGAGTAGACACACGTGTTTACGTGATGAAAACAGAAACAGTGTACTGGAAAAAATATCTTTGTGTAAAAAAGAAGTATGTAAAAATATGGAACCCGTTGGTAGAATATATGAGACAGTTTTTTATCATCATAATGAGAATGTTAGGCTGAGCGATATTCCAACATTAGATTCATTGAAAAATACATTGTATCGTGCAAGATATAACTATTTGAATGTTCGTAAAGTAAATTATCATGCATTAAAAGATGTAACGATCCCCGAAGAAATAGTTAAATCAATTTTTGGGTACGACGAAGGTTCTGATGATAAAATTCTCATTTTTGCTTCCCCTGCTGCTATAGATAGAAGCAAAAAGATAAATGTTTGGTTTGGCGACGGAACATTTAGAGTAACGCCTAAACCTTTTTATCAAATGTACACCTTACTTGCAAACTTGAGTTCCGATCCCGAAAGTACTCATTTTGTACCTCTTATATATTGTTTATTGCCAGATAAATCACAGAAAACATACGAGAGATTATTCAGTATATTAAAGCAGCAATTAAAAATTAAAATCGATATTTACAAATGCGATTATGAAATAGCTGTGATAAATGCGATTAATACATGCTACGAAAATGTTCGCATTAAAGGATGCTACTTCCATTATATGCAAGCAATTTGGAAAAAATCAAATGAAATCGGTTATAGTAAGACTCAAAAAGGTCGTCATATTACAAAACTATTCGTTCGTCTGGCACTTCTACCTCCTAATATGATCCCAGAGGGATATTTGTCAATTTGCGATGAAGCTGAAGATTCAGACTGTGAGCTTTTTTCAAAATTCAACGTATATTTTACAAAACAATGGATGGCAACAATTAACGGACAGTTATTTAGTTGTTATGGAGAAAAATATCGGACTACAAATTCAATTGAAGGTTGGCACCACCGTATCAATACCAAAATTTCAAAACACTGTTCTCTATTTTATTTTTTACAATTATTAAAAAAAGAAGCCAATTACCAAGATATACGAATCAAACAAGGAGCATTGCATCATAATTTAAAAAAAAGACTCACTAAGGATATACGGAAAGAAAATCAAATTTGCAATATTATAAGTGATCTCATTAATAATATTATTTCGCCATGTGAATGCTTGAAATTATTAGCTGATGTCTGAAGTACATGGCACTTATTTTTTATGTAGGTAGTAAGTAGTCACATTTGGTTTTGGGTTAAGTTCTAGAATAAAATATAATTAAGTTGATGATTAAAATTGTGTTTGACTGTACATCGGCTGAAATTGTAACTGACATTTTAAATTAAAGACCTTTTGAAACTCTGACGATATGAAAAGCAGACCTTTTGAAACTCTGACGATTTGAAAAGCAGACATTTTGAAACTCTGACCTTTTGTAACTCTGACATTCTGAAAATAATTCGTATTGTTGTAGTTAATCGTCGCTGGCTTCCAGCCAACCGCCATCTTGTTTTATGTCGGGAAACTTTTGTAATAGTTCCGGATGAATACCCTTTGTACAGCTTTCAGTTAATGCACCTGAGGGTAGAGTTTTTTATGGTAAGAGCAGATAGGTTAGTGGTAGGACAGGCAAAAAAGTGTCAGTATGATTTTTAAAATGCATCACCAACTTCTTACTTAACTGTAGCATTCTTTTTTTTGGGAAAATAATTTTAAGCCTCACAAACCAGTCACAATGAAAATTGTACTGTTGCATAACCACCGGAGACCATTTCGTCGTTATAAGTTTGAAGGATATGACGACCTTTAATTTGCTTATCAAATCTTCTACTTAATAAATTTGAAAAAGTATTTGTAGCGGACAAATTAATTGACCTTAAAACGCGGATCTCAGATACGTTGAGGTCCGCGACGCGACTACAATCGCTCTTGAAAATGGACTCCGTTTGAGTCCGAAACTAGTCGGGCATTCACGAAATCAATCCGTGAGTAAAGCCTAGTTAAAGCCTAGTAGTATTTAATAATGTATTGTACGCAACACGGTAATACACTTGTGACTACTACAACGCAATTTTTGAACCATCATTATCATCAGCCTGTATTAGTTCACTGCTGAACACAGGCCTCTCCTAATGAGCGCCCCTCTTGTGCGCTTATTGGAGGTATTTGCCCATAATCTATACGCTGGGCAAGCGGGTTGGCGATCGCAGAAGCAGATGATTGCTGTTACACAGAAGGATGCTGCTGCCCATCCACCGGATCTTTCCCTTTGTCGTTTCTTACTACACCCGTGGGACGAGTAGGGGTGGTTTTATTCTTAGGCCGGAAACCCCACGGCATATTTTTTTAACTAATTTAAAAAAAAAAACAGTTTTCAAAGTTTAGTTGGTAGGAAACTACTTTTACAACATCAATTTCAACAAAGGAGGTATAAAGTAAGTTTTATTTGAAACCATTTTATCGAAGTAGGTGGAAGTAGTGCCGTAAAGATGCATGCTCCAGTGGCCTGGAAGGACAATAAACTACCGCAGACTTCTATGCGCATACGCCACAAATCAGGACGTGCACTGCGCAATGATGGGTAAATATACAGAAAAACCAGTTTTTGATCGTGTTTGACAGGTCCAACAAGGTTTTTTAGTGAATTTATTTTTCAGAATAAGTAATAGAGTATTCGTAGAAGTTAGTACAGGCTGGATAGTGTAGTGTAGTGTAGTGGTATGACCGTCTGACTGCCACGATTCACTAGTGATTGTACCATTTTCTTTAGCAATATTATCCTAATTAAATATAGTCTCAAACTTTCATGAAAACCAGCAGGCGTCCGTAGAGGGACCCGAGGCGTTCGCGTTGCGTAGGTTTGGCAGCGTTAAACACGGCAATCCCGTTTTCCGACGACAGTTGTAGCAAACGCGAATCACAGGATAATTTAGAAAAAAGAAACACTATTACCATCGCTGCCATTCTCGTCTTCTACAGACTCAGTACTCGACGTCATTTTCCCGAGACCGTGGTAATATGGGCCACAGATTCCTTCCATCCCACTTCTGGACTATAACAGAATTCAGAAAGTAGGCGTACGAATAAAATATAACAGTCAAGAGCAGCCTAGTTACGATCAAACTTTGATACTTCTACAACGTTCCCTCCAAAACAATGAATGACATTTACAATCTGTCAGTTCCAACAATTTATAAAAATAATACAAGTTAAAATTATATAAATCAATGGCGTTGGTTGTACAAATCAGAGTTTGTATATTAAATATTAATCCAGGTAGGAGGTGGTAATTTTTACCACGTTCACGATTTTTTTTTCACCGTTTTATCAATCTAGTTTCCATGGTTTTCAGAACTTGTTCTTCTAATAATGAAAGTAAAATATTTGCGGGTTTTTTTCAGTTTTTGCCCCGCCCCGGAAATATTTAAGATCCTTTCTACTTCCAAACTTTAAACCTTCTGTCTTATGAATTTTATGTAGTGGTTAACTGGGCACAAAAAATAAAGTGCAACTACGGTGTGAAAGTAAATTGAGATCGGGCGAGTGCCGCGCGGTGCCCATTTGTCAGCATCGAATGGGACATCCTGGGATCCATTTTTATTGTAGCTGTGAAAATATTACCGTTGCTATTTGAACAGGCTCCGCACTTAGCTGTGTGCTCCAAATTATTAGAAGGATAACAGGAAACCTGTTTGTGTAAGTAACATTATTTAAGAGTCTCTCATTTGGTTTCATTCACTTTTATCTAAGTGGGTATCTATTATGGAAACAGTGATAGCCTAGTGCAAGGCTAAGGCAAAGGTCGTAGGTTCAAAACCCAGGCACGCGCCAGGAAATTCTCAGTAGCAGCACGGAGTCTGGAATTGTGGCCAATGGCAATAGACCCTATTATTTTGGACTTATAAAATAGCTGGCGAAATGTTTATTATATAAATAAAGAGGCTATATAAATAAATAAATAAATAAACATAGCTGGCGAAACGTGGGTGACCTGCATACACCTCTGCCGCGAATACAGGCGTAAGTCTATGTTACGTTATGTTTTATAAAAAAATAATCGATACTTAAAGTAATGATTCCTTACATGATGAAGACGAACCAAAAAACATGTCACATGACGTAACTCCAAAACGATTTAGGTACTCTACCTACCCATTGTATTCTACCAGGTCGGATACTGAGACGCTTTTGTACAGCGGATAAAAGGTCGCAATAAGCATATTTATTGTGTCGTGAAATGTGAATCCATTTGATATAAGCTCGGTACTGAAAGTTGTTGCCTTACTGATCTCGGAGACTTGACCCTGTCATGGATAATAAATTAATTAGTACCTACTACGAACTTCTTCTTCTTATCGTGTGGTTGATGAACAACTTGGTGTCAGAGTTTAAACCGCCCGTAGACCTCTGACATGGCTTTATACACCATTGAAAAATCTCTCAGGTGTGCTGGTTTCATTACGATGTTTTCCCTCACCGTTTTGGCAACTGATAATTCATTTATAATACGTACACTTACGAAAAGCCAGAGGTGGCGCCTCTTGGGATCATTTATGAAGTCCAATCGGTAGCAAAAATAATGGTATTTTAACTGTGTCTAAAAACGGATAGCTAAAAGCAGTTCCCAATAGAAGCAACATAAAGAAGGAACACGATGGTTTGACCTTATTACTGTATGATATATCTGAATGAAAACAAAGAGATATATTATTTTTAAAACTTTGGTCAACGTATGTTAAAACAAAACAATAGGTATTACTATTATTATTATAGGTAATACAGGTAAAATATTATTGGATTGTATTATTTATTAGGAAAAATGTTGTAACATTTTCCGGGGGTAACTTTCAATCAGATCAGTAAGGAAAAAACTGTTAACAGCGAGCTTTTAACAAATGGATTCACATTTCATGATACAGTACATGCCTACAGATAAAGGTGATGGATTAGCAACCCTTTTACCTACAATTATTGAATATTATAGCTACAGCTAATAGGTCATTAGTTAAAACCGACCGAGACGCACATTTATAAGTGCTTTCCACGAGTTAATGCGAGGCATCTCAAATTAATTAAAATTTACTCCTTGAGATGACATTTTAAAGACAAAACCATTTATTTTCTTTGCCGTACGAGGAGTTTCGTTCCATATCTCGTAAGTCCGTAAGTATACATACAGCCAAACATAGAACCTCCTCCTTTTTGAAGTCGGTCAAAAAATATTATTAGGTATTGATTTATAGCAATTTTAAGGGTGAATGTTGTCTCTCATCGACTGGACCCATAAACCATCAGTAATCACTCCGTCCAAATAATCTATACTTACATCGATAAATAATACTGAAATCAATTCAGACAAACTCTGACCAAAGTTCTACCCTGCAATAAATTTCACGTCAAAAAATTTGATATTGTAACCATATTGGAAAAGTTAAAGTGACAAACTTGAGGTTATGGTAAAAGAATTCCAAGTGTACGGAGAAGGGAAACTAACTTAAATATCTGAGGTCACCCTTTATTAAATTCTATGGTATAATTAAAATTTATTTCAATAAGTGCTGGCTATTACGCACTACGATGATATGCGGTTGGATTTAAACTGCAAACTTTTGTAATAAAAATATTATGATCGGCGGTTGCGGCTACAGATTTTTAGCCTTTTTATAAGAGGGAAAAATAAATACCTACCACAAAACTCATAGGTGTATTTGTAAAAAATGACGCACGGATTTCACAGAATATTATATAGGTAATAGTATGTATTAGGGTCAGCTCACACCGAGACGCGACGCGACGCTGCACGCACATTTTAATAGAGTGACACAAAATAGAACTTTATTTACTACGCGAAAAGATACACATTTCATTGTGAGAATTTAGAATACGTTGCTCCATGCAGCGCTGCGCCTCGTGATGCCTTGCGGCGTAGAGTGATGCATCGCGACGCAGCGGTGCATCGCTGGTACGTTTTATCAACGATTTTACTATGCGCCTCGCAACGTTGCGATGCGTCTCGCGGAGGCGCGCGGCGCAGCGCGAAAGTATTGGCCTCTTCAAGTATCGTCGCGTCGCGTCACGTCTTGGTGTGAGCTGACCCTTAGTATTTACACACGTCATTTTTGTTTCACACAAATTAGTATTAATTTTTAGTATTACTAATAAGAAGAAACAAACCAGTTACATACGTGAAGTGTGATCGTGTTGGGTTAACTGTCTAACTTGTTACAAAAGTGAGTATTATTTATTGATGATACAGTTATGAAAATTATAACATTATAATAAGACATCATTACACAATTGCCTACATAATTAATTGACGCAGGATTGACGCCAAGCATAAAACCGCCCGCGGTAAATAACCGTAGTGCGTGCCTACATTTAGACTAGGCTCAAATCTTGCGTAATGAGCACGTATTATTAATTTCATGAAGCACATTGAGCGGCGAGAATCTCTAAAATGTCTCTAAATGCCTTCATTTATTGTACTAGCGTAATTACAAAGGTCTTGCCTAAGAATGTCATTGTCTTTTGGGTTGTGGCTGATAGGCAAACTCCGTGGAAAACTGTTATTCAGCTGTATCTAGTTAAATTTGAGGCCTATATTATTGTTTAGATACAAAAATAGGAAAAAGAAAATTACAAAAATGTTAGTTCTAGCGATAGTGAGTTTTCTACAAAAAAAAAACTATTCAACTAATAATAATGTGCTCCTGACCGAATTTCTCGAGAAATCTATCGAGATCCAGTCTTGGTCGATACAGGTCTCTTACTAATCAGATGACATGGAGGAAAAAGGAAGAGGTCTCAAGGGTATCCAAAATCAATTGGAACCTGTATGTGGCGCTGCGATCGAGTTAAGTAAAACCACGGGCGAAGCCGTATGAGCAGCTAGTTTCTGAATAAAAAGCTCGTTTCGTCTGTGAAAAAAACCTAAACTACATTTTATGTGTACCATATGACGTTTTGACTAAACGGTAATTACCCCGCGGCCAAAGTTAGTGGTGTTCGCCAAAATTAATTACAGAGCCAACATAATTAATCGGCCCATTGTAGAACCGGACGCCGCCGGTTGTATCCGTTATAACCGGTTATTACCGTAAATGGTACAGTAATTGATTTATAATGGGACGATATGTGTTTTGTTTGTTTTTAATGTTAGTTTCAATGCCTCCTTCTGTAGGGTGTCGTTAATGTCTAATGATGGGACGAAGGTCACAAATTAGCAGCGATCAACACCTAAGTTGCTTCTGGTTAGGCTTTGGCCGTAGCTGTTTACCACCCATTAGACCCAGCTTTGCCACCAAAGTGCCTTTGTTGTGTTCAGCCATGATGTTTGGTGAAGCCTATCGGGGGACGGTTCTGGCCAATACCGTCCAACGCCGTTTACCATGGTGGGTTCGTGGTCAAATAATTGGTTTTTTAGTCTGATCAGAATCACTACATAGTATAAAACAAAGTCGCGGTTATCTGTCCCTATGTATGCTTAGATCATTAAAACTACGCAACGGATTTTGATGCGGTTTTTTTAAATAGATAGAGTGATTGAAGAGGAAGGTTTATATGTATATTGCACCCGGGCGAAGCCGGGGCGGGTCGCTAGTTTATTATAAATGCGAAAGTAAGTTTATTTTCACGCTTTTGTTTGTATGCCTTTGCTTGTTTTCACATTTTCACGCCTAAACCAATGAATAGATAGATCATCTTGAAATTTTGTACATAGGTACGTTCTCAAGTGTACAGAACTAGACATAAGGTTTTCTTTCATCCCGAAAACCACTGTCTTGCCAGTCAACGGTCACCACCACTAGGCTATCACAACTTACTAGGTTAAATAACACACTTAATAATAAATATTTTAAGGGAAATCGAATTACATTGATTCAATTTAATTTGGTGGCGATAGTAATGAAATGTAATTAATTTCTATTGATTACTCAAACTGGCTTAGTTTGAGTTTTACTAGTGTTTAGTTAGGTCAAACTGTTAGTTGGGTAGGTAACTATTTCTATTTTCAATGTCGAGGCTGGGAGTTTAATTAAGGGTAGGTATACCTATTAGGTAGGTGTATTCACGAAATAACAAAGTAATATGGATTATGTTTATAAATTTTATTTCAGGTCTATTCGCACACAATTAGTGTTACGTCACTATTTAGTATAGTTTGTGAATGGTCGTCACTATGTGTCAAACGTATGTTCGGCACTTTAGCCTGAGACATGACCAAGGTAGGCCACTGCCTATCCTTTTATTTGTGACTATTGACTACAATATGTACTGAAGACTGGACTATTACTTATCAAAAGACTATACTATTATTAACACAACAATTAGGTAAATAAATAAATTATGTACTGAAGACTGGACTATTACTTATCAAAAGACTATACTATTATTAACACAACAATTAGGTAAATAAATAAATTATGTACTGAAGACTGGACTATTACTTATCAAAAGACTATACTATTATTTATCAAGAATACTAACACAACAATTAGGTAAATAAATTAATTAGTAATCTAGACGTTTAATTCAATTGCATTGATACTTGATAGACTAGAATTTAGATGGAATTGACCCAAAGGTGGACCATGACTTGGATGAAAACGTGGGAAACCGCGGTAAAGTTGTTTGTTCTCTCTACTGTAAACTTGACTTTTTAAGTTGGCGTAGTGTAAATTGCTGGCATCGTACCGTTACATCGGACATCATTACTTCCGAAAATAAACGAAAGCTTCCAAAGTGTATAGACTATGTCGTTTTGTTAACAAATGCCAATGAATTTCGTCTAACAGAGCAGTCGATTGCCGAACAGACATAGCTTTCAAAAAGCGGAAAGCGTCACTGCCGAAACTCGCATATTTTGTCAATTAGCTTTACTTTCAATATTTGATTTTAAACTTAAGAAACAAGTGGATAAGGTTGATTTTTCTTTTGTAAGTGTAACTAAATGTGTCGCTCTAGTGGCCGTGTAAAATCGTTTGATGTTCGGCTGTTGACAAAACTGTCTTTGAATCAGTCTCCATTGGGTTGAAATAACTTTTCTGTTAGTCGTTTTGTAGACTTTTATTGCATTTGAGTTCTGCTAGGTACCTATATAACTTTTTTAAGTTCTACATATTTGTAAATCTATTTTTTTTAAATTATACTAAGTATATTTTATGTAAGTAAGTATGTTTTTTACATGTTCATGCACATGTTTTGCTTATTAAATGAAATTAGTTAGAACCGATTTCACAACTGACGCTAAACGCGATCAATTCAAGTTAAACTAGGTTCAAGCGTTTAACTGAGTTCAGAACTGCAATTTACGTAGGGCTGAACTTAGTTTTACCAAACTCGGTTTTTGAAGTGAATGGTGAAATTTGGCCTTATGGAACAGCACGCTTCAGAGATCGCACTCCAGTTCCCACCCGAGTCAGTTGTTTTTGCGTGTTATAATTTCATATTATACTAAGTACTCAAGGTGGCAATCAATCATACGGATAGCGTAATGGAAAGCGGTTACCCTATCCTATAAACCTTTTAATATATTTACAGGGTTATTTGTAAAACACCCACAACCAGAAAAAAAACAACAAATTTTTTATTGCGATTCTATGTTGGTCCCATAGTAAAAGTTGTTCATAATGATGAGTTTAATGACCCTTTTTCAGGTTGCGGGTGTTTTACAAATAACCCTGTATGTATATCTGCTACCTTAGGTAGTAGCTTATAAAAACGACTCTAGATATTACAAGCTTTTATTTAACTTGCAATGTATGTTTGTTTGGGTGGAATCTTGCAAGCTGAATTAGAACCACTTCCTCGTTTCCTACGGAGTTGTTTTTTGCGTGTTAGTTCAGTTCCGATGACAATGCAATATGGTAAGCATGACTTGAATCGACTTCCAGGATTAACTCCAGTTAAAAGAACTCTTCAACGAACAACAACACAGATACAATTTTTTGCATAGGTATACTTAGTTTATACTTGGTTTAGTTTTGTTATTAAAAGCTTGGTTAAAAATGTTGTTTTTAGAAAAACTTATTTTTTTTAAATATTTTTGAGAGCTAAGTTTTCTATAGCAAACAGTCGAAGTTTTGTTTATTTTTTAAATTTCTTTATTTAACATATTTCTTATAATAATATTACAAAGTAAATAATATTAAACGATCGAAGTAAAAGTAGTGTAATCACCATTCAAAAAGACAATTGGTTCGAAACAAAAGACAGCGAGTAATTTGGACTTACTGTTGCAAATATTAAAACAGTTTGTAGTTTGAATCCTAATTTGTTCGAATTCGAGGCTGAGAATTGTTAGAAACTTTTTTTTCCACAATAGCATGTACTTGGGACTTCAGTAAGCGTTTTGATACTCTGTTTTGAACGCTTTTTGACGACGACGTTACTTCACAAATAAGAATCAGACGAAACTTAGTCAATTCTTTTCTAGATTTATAGCCAACAATAACGTTCAGGAATGAAAGCGAAGAGCTATTTATATTATTATATACAATTAGCTACCAAAGCGACCGCTTAAACGACTAACAAAAAGTATTATACCGTATTATTAAAACCATCTTAACTACCAACAATTAACACAGCGAAAATAAACTCTAAATACCAACAACAAAGTTGAAATTCGTTTGTGTGGACTAAGAAGTTAGGTGTATGCGCCTATAGTCGTCATTCACACGGAATTCGAAAGGCTTGTCTCTCTCCAGGACGATTGTGTTCATTAGGCTTGAAGTACAAGGCTTTTCGCTTCTCATTTGATACTCTTACCTTATTACCTACGGAATAGTGTGGGATAGTTTGTTTTGTGGAACCCGGGAACTTTAACTCCGGGATTCCTTTCAACGGAATTACGGAACGGAAACCAAACAGTGAGATGGTTATAGATAGTTTTTAATAGAATTTGACATGCGTCTTTAAAACTTATCTACATTAAGTATATATAAATAAATAATATTCTATATAATATTCGAATTATTCAAAATTCATTACATCCTTTTATCTATTTTTAATTTGTCGTCTTGTGTGAGTACCAATAAATATTTTCTTATCGTTCTTAAAAAGTAGACATTTAAAAAAAACTGGACCTTAACGCTTCGATCCACGTTTAAAACTAGTATAAAGTGAATAAAACCAGTTATAAATACTATTACGTGGTCGTGTTCCGTTTCAATGTGCAAGGGAACGTATTTAAAGATTGTAATAACAGTTTTCTAGTACATTGGTTCGCCCGTTAAAGTAGACCGTTGCTTTCAGTTTATTTGTACAAGATTTCCACAATATATTGTGCGGAATAGTTTTTTTCTTGTTCGTACTGTGATCTGAGTGAAAAGCGTAAGATATTTTTAGATTTGTGTTACAAAAAAATATGCTTTTAACGTTTCTTGGAACACTAAAGTCTTCAAAAATAATCTTACCGTTCCAGTGTAACAATAGTTACCATTATATTTTACACTAAAAGAAGTAGAACATCTTACAATTCGCTCCTTTTGTGCACTGAAATCCTTTGAAAAACACATGAACAATCTCGCGCTTATTAATCTTTGTTTTTCTTTCCCCCATCCGGGAAAGTTCATAAAACAATTTGTTTGTAAAAACAATATCCCGGGAACTTCCCGGGATTGCTTCTCCCTAGTTTCTTGTTTTCACTCCATCAGTCTTATTACTATTTACTGAAGCATATGGATGTTGTTAACAGTTTTCGTTCAGGTCGGTAAGCGTAGTGCGTCACAATTAAGAATTGCTTGAATTAAATGCTAATAATGTTCATGATTACACCGTTGAAAAATCTTATAAACTTAAACTTAAAGTGATAATTATAAACTTAAAGTGATAATCAAGTTATAATACGCACATAAATTCAAAAAGTCAGCGCTGAGTGCCTGGATTTGACGACCTCTGATCTGACTTGGCAGTTCAACGGTCCCAACTCGAAAAAAATTGTAGATATACTGATTTTTTTTTGCACTTTAGAGGTCCCAGAGTAAAAGGTATTTATAATGATGAGTTCAATAACACTTTTCTTAGGTTTTTTCAATTACATCGTGTATTTATTTTGCTTCAGCAGACAGATGGTTCTTCTAGAACGTGTCGTACTACACATTTCTTTTTTTATTTCAACCTTCAAGTTTACTTAAACATTTAACTGAGACAGTCTCCAAATCCTCGCCGTTCGTTTTGTATGCGAAAATTACTTTTTGCACTCAGAAAAGAGAGGATACGCCTGAAGAATAAAGAATTTGGTTATTTAGGTAAGTACACCTACCTCTCAGCAATACTTTTTTGTAAGACAAACTAACGATAGGTCCTCTAATGCTCTTATTTTTCTTTCTTTATCATATGGTTGATGAACAACCCGCTGTTTGATTTGAAAGATCAAATCGTGGCTATGGGCGAGGCTGTAAGCGAACTCGACGCTGTTTTTTCTAAACGAATACCAAAATCTGAAGAAATGTCATTTTACTCGATAGTGAGTAGTTCTACTCACACCCGTTACATCTTTGAAGCGCTAGTGTAGCTTTTCGAATTTAGTGAATACCAAATTGCAGTTTCGTCGCAGTGGCAGCGCTGCACGCGAGGCTGTATCCTTGGTATTGAAAAACCGCGGTGGTAACTTGTCAGAGTTACCACCTATACGCCTCTGACATGGTTTTTCAATGCCGTCGAAAAATCTCTCAGGTGTGCAGGTTTCCTCACGATGTTATCCTTCACCGTGTTTAGCAAGTAATGCTTAATTTCTAAACATTAACATGAATCCCAAAAGTCAGAGGTGCGTGCCTGCCTAGGTTTCGAACCTTCGACCTTTGACTTGGCAGTCGGTCATACCACTAGGCTATGACGCAACAGTACAGTCACGAGCATTATAACCATTGACAGTTCGGCAATAATATATGTTTTCATGGATCGTTCGTTAATTTATGATCTCAAGATGACTTATGGAGTTTGATCCACTTATGTTCATACAGGAAAGCTATTAGATTGGCAAGGCCGCTAGTTAGTTAAGTTTTTTGTAGAAGTATGTATGTGATTGTGAAAAATCGTTTAGTTTTGTATAGGTTTCTGTTATACCTTTTCAGAAAATATGGTGTCTAAATGAAAATTGTAAAAATTACAACCTTATCTAGCGCCCCTGCCAATCTAATAGCTTTGCTGTGTGTACCTATTGTACTTGTCTCGTACATAACTGAAAAAAAAAAGAAAATGACAGCAAAATAATGTAATCATGACTGTGTCAAAAGCAATATACACAGCGGCACGAATAATTGACATCAAAGGAATACCAAAAATTATCTGACGAGATACGCATTGCAGAAAATTAGGATGCCACATTGGCTTCAGAAAGATGTGTCATCTCATAGAATGCAAAAATATTGAACATGGCTTGCGTTATAAATATCTGCCCATTCAATTCATTTTAGAAGAATTTGTAAGGTACATTTTTGTGAACTAAATAAAAATAATTTGTGACATTACGGTGGCAGTATAAAAATCTGACATCATCCTCTTAGCCTTATTATTTCCAAACTTTGTTGGGCTCGGCTTCTTATCTAACCAGATGCAGCTGAATGTCAGTTTTCTACAGAGCTACTGCCTATCTGACCCCCGCAACCCAAAGGGATACGATATTCTAAAATTACATTAACTCTAATTATTTAATAAGAAAATTTGAAAAAACAACTGATACGGATGAGATTTGACACGGTACGTCGAAGATCATGGGTTCGAATCCCATACGTATCAGTTGTTTTTTCAATTTTCTTATTAAATAATTATATTTAATAAGCGCTATCATGTAAAAAATTCTCAAAAATATTACATTAACTCCCTAAATCGACTGTCAAAGATCTTCATGATAGCCGGGACCAACTGCTTATAGTGCTTTCCGAGGCACGGAGCAGGTGATAATTACTTTCTAATACGCACATTAGATGTGTGCGCCTGAGGTTCGAATCTGAAACCTCTATCGTTCTTATTCTTTAACCCCTTTAAAAGTTCAGTTTCTAACAAAAACACTAGAGTTCCCGTCGCTCGCCGTTTATCGTGGAGCTAACGGTTCGAAACATCGTCTTTAGTGTGTAACATCGTCAATACAGCGAGGCAAATGACACGGAAATCTTGAGAACATGTTACCACACAATTTATGAGGTCACAAACCAAGAGGTTATGGTTACTGGTTAGGTATAACACACGGAATAGTCTTATCTAACTTTAGAAACGGATTTTGGTAGTGTATTTACTTCTTTATCTATTTTGGCTGATTTTAAAATTTGAATTAATTATTTATTTATAATTCGGATTCTAATTATAAAATTCGAATAATATATTTATATATAATTCGGATTCTAATTATAAAATTCGAATAATATATTTACAATTATATAAATTTATATAATATTGATTGCCTCGTTAGTCTAGTGGTAGCAAGTGCGATTGCTGAACACGAGGTTTGATCGGTCGGGCAGACTGTTATTGGGTTTTTTCATTAGGAAATTCTCAGTAGCAGCGCGGAGTCTGGAATTGTGCCCGGTGAATGGTAATAGGCTCGCCCCCTTTTACAGAGGCGGTAGTTATTTTAATAATGTGAACGACAATTTTTTTTACTGCCATAATTAATTAACCCCCTAGGTACCCGATCAGAACTTACACGACTTGTTTAAAAAAAAAAAATAGCGATTTCGCAAGTTCTCTATTGTAAAAAACTAAAGACACGTTGGATTACTCAATGTAATAGCAGTCACGTTGCTGAGTCGTTATACAGCAACGTGACAGTCAGATTTTGCAACGTGGGTGTCGTTGCAGCAACACGTTGAGTTGCACTCGGGGAGTGTGCTGTGAGCTTGAGTACGTGCTCGTTTAGAAGGCACTTCTTACAACCTTGTAGCATCTGAAACGTTAAATTCTATTTTATTCCTTAGGTACGTTATTATAAGTTCCAAATTATGATGCATAACACCAGGGGGTTGCAAATGCCGATAGCTTACTGTAGCCATTTTAGTCTTCTTCTTATTGTATGGTTGATTAACAACCTGGTGTCAGAGTTTAAACCGCCCGTAGGCCTCTGACATGGCTTTACACACTATTGAAAAATCTCCCAGGTGTGCTGGTTTCATCACGATGTTTTCCTTCACCGTTTTAGCAACTGATAATTAATTTATAATACGCACATAACTTACGAAAAGTCAGTTCGCTCCCAAGGCGCGCCCTTGGGATCGAACTCGAAACCACTGACTTATCAGTCGACGGTCATACCACTAGGCTATCAGTGCTATTTTAGTAATATCACAGTATAAAAAAATCAAAAAATAAATAAAATATTTATTATACATGTTTTTATTTAATAAGAAAATTTGAAAAAACAACTGATACGGATGGGATTAAATAATTATATTTAATAAGATATCCTGTGCGTGCTATAACAGTTAAAAAAAAATACAAAAATATACATGTTTTCTTAATATATTTTTGTGTGTAAATAAAAAAAAATAAAAAATATCCTAGACCCCTAGATTAAAATGTTTCAACAAATTTCATGATCTCTAGCATTAAAAATCGACTCGTACTATACCAGTCACGTCTACGTCAATATTCTCAACAATTTCAATTGAAAACAATATCATATTTTTATTTTTTATTTACCCAATAAATCGCCATCAAAAGAGAAAAAAGTTCAAACATTCATAACATAAAATGTATCTGTCAATTTCAATTTCTGATAGCAAATATTTTGCGTATCCACGTAAATAAAACTATTCCCTTCGCGTTCAATATTATCTTGTCGAAATATATCAATTGGTGCAGCGCGTACATTTGTGTACAAAACTGTATTTTACAAATGTTATTCTTAAACGCCAACGTACACATGAACACCATCTATATATCAAGCTATAATGTCTAGTATAAGTTGACATCTTGTTGTACCAAGAGCCTGTACAATGCGAGGTTAACTAGTACTGGTAATATACATATAGCTTCGTACAACAAGATGTCAGCTTATACTGGAAATATATAGCTTAATGTGTAGCCATGTATACCGTGCTATTTGGCAGGGTTAGTATTTTTTCAAATAGGTGAATTGGTGGAAATACACTTATTTCGATTGTGATTCCAAAATTGAATAGTTCTTAGTGTGCGCATGATTTCTGTCAATAAATAGGTACGTATTCAAAAAATGTTGCAGTTTCAATCATGTAAAAGGGAAGATAGAGTTAAAATTTAATTATTATCTTAATTAATTATTCAATAATGCTATAACGTAAAGTAGTTATAAAATTATTTTTCACTCATACATACTCCATCTGAGACGGTTAAATGTGAATTCCGATAGTAAACTTTCTCCAAAAATTTGAATTTTTATTAATTCTTATATTTTTTCCTTATGGTGAGAACAAACATTAATTTTATTTATTTATTTTATATAAATCCCCACGATCCGGTTTCCACATTTTTTAAAATTGTTTGAAACTAAAATTGTTCTACGCAGTGTGTGTTATTCCTTACCAAAAAAATTGACTTCTCAATTCACGTACCACATAAATAACGTGTATATAATGTAATTTTTATAAAAAAAAACTTGTTTACGCAACAAAATCAATTTGGCATCGCACATTTATTGAAATGGTAAAAAATATATTATTCGGATTGTATGAGCATTCGAAATGTCCAAATGAAAAGGGCTGAGTTGTTTAAAATATTTCCAAGATTCAACTTTTGGATAAACTTCGTTAAGAAATGAAAGACTGCTTAGAAAAGTATTTATTTGATTTTGGTAAACTTGCGAATTTTTATTTCAGAAATAAACACATCATGAAAACTTTGAGCGGAGTTCCGTATGCCAGAAAAATGTGCCAATAAATTAAATTATCAAACTTAAGTCAATGCAATACAGTTGCTATTCCATTGACGATATGGTAGTAGTTGTATGTGTTGTAAGACTGCTGATATTATGGAGGAAAAATTTTACCTTACTTCTTCCAAGGCTGATATATGAATAGTACGTAGCTTAATTGATAAAACGATGGCACGGCACGCCAGTAATTGCGAGTTCAAGTTCCGCCCGAGTCAGTTGTTTCCAAGGCTGATATAGTATAGTAGTTAGTTTAGTTCGTAAAGCAATGGCACGGCACGCCAGTGATTGTGGGTTTGAGTCCCTCCCGAGTCAGTGGTTTCTAAGGCTTATAAATAGTAGGCAGCTTAGTTAGTAAAGCGATGGCACGGTACGCCAGTAATCGCGAATTGAAGTCCCGTCCGAGGCCGTTGTTTTTGCGAGTTTCTTATTTAAATATTTTCATTTAAAAAGCTATACCTAGATTTAATTTATCATTATAAATTTCTTATCCCTGTAGCAAGCTAGCGTAAAGATAATTTGTAAATACAGTTGAAACATAATGGGAGTACTATATCATTGTGAATGGGGCATCTTTGTAATAGCTTCATTACGTGGCTACTGTATCTCAGGTAATTTTAGAAGGCCTCTGCGCTCATTGAGATGAAATATAACTGCCGTTGTACCGTTGTTTTTAATGAGAAATTATATTTTAACTTAAGTGTCGGCTGGTCATACGGTCTATTGGCGACAATGCGTTTACGAAAGCAAGGTCTTGATGACCGTAACAGTGAAGTTTCCAACTTATTTGATAATGAAAACAAAATATAGTAATGAAAATATTTAATAAGAAACTTGCAAAAATAACTGACTTGGGTGGGATTTGAACCCGCGATCTTTGGCGCGCCGTGTTATCGCTTTACTAACTAAGCTACTGAGTGAAAAAACATACATAAAATAAAATATAATTTGTCCGATTTGTCCAAAGTCCAAGTCAAATACTGTAGCATAGTAAAAAATACTTAATAGCGTCAAGTGAGGTATCTTTGACCGCCAACCCGCTTGCACAACGTGGTGATTAAAGAGCAAACACCTTCTAATGAGCGCACAAAATAAGTGATGCGTATATGAAAAGACTTATGTCCAGCAGTGGACTGATGAAGGAAGAGAAAGGTGTAGAACAATTTTATTTAAACTATCGTAATCGGTTATTTCGTTTCCAAGAAATCAAAGTATAACGTCTTAATGTAGCACTACGCTTCAAGCTACGCCGCGTAGCAGGTGTTCTACGTCGTAGCATTGCAGGTTTTTATAAAAAAGTTAAAATCAAATTGAATATCAGGAAGTTTCCTATGGCTTTGTTCTTGCAAAAAGAATATACAAAAATATTTTCCTTTGTGTGCAAAATATAATGCACTTTATAGACCCAGTGACGAGTTTTTCTTTTTTCCCCTTTTTCTTTTCCGTACATTTCGTGTCGAGTTCTCAAAACTTCTGCCATTGTACTACGATTTATTAAAGTAGAATTTTACGAAGGTTTTGTAGTCGAATTTTTGTATAGAAGTTTATCCTTCCTTTTGTTAAGAATAATTGAAAGGGTGTAACATTATATTACTTCATCAAGTAATGAAAAATCTTGGCCTGAGAAAAGTTTTGCTGAAAATATCAGTCTTTAGGATAAGGCCCGATTACGAGCGAGTCCGAATAATATTTTTGCCCAACTTTGTATTATATTATAACTTATACTCCTTGATGAACAACCTAAAACGGGATATAAGTGCTGATGAATAAAATTATAATATGTTATTTAAGAAATTTAGAATTTAATGTAAGATTTAACATGTTGTATTTATTTCATGTTAAGTAAAACAACATTTAAAATAAATAAAGAAAAATAAAATCTTAATGTCATACCCATAATCACCACGCTGGGCAAGCGGGTTTGCGATCGCAGTAACCGATGATTGCAGCTGTTACATAGAAAGATACTGCTGCCCGTCTTCTGGATCTTTCCCTTTGTCGCTTCTTACAATACCCGCGGGACGTGAAGGTTCTTTTCTTGGGCCGGAAACCACACGGCAATTTTTGGATGTATGACATATTAACAAAAATTAATAGGCTAAGAAAAATGCACTTTTTGACATAGGAAAAGACCTAGAAAATAAGTAGTTATTTCACACAACAATTGAACCACATTTTTAAAAGAACTCTAAATCTACTGAACTCCAAATGTACTGAACCCCTAAATGTACTGAACATTTTATGTTGCATTTCGTGTTATGCAACGGAATGTACAAAAGCCACTCCAAAGAGGTCGTGTTCACACTAACATGCTTTACTGAAACTCTAAACTAGATTTTTCAGTTGAAAATGTCAAAAACATTTTTATTAAAAATTTAAAGAACGTTTCGTAGTCGTCTTTTTAGAAATTTCTCAAAAGTAGAAATTCACGTTACAAAAAATTATTATTAAAAAACAAAAGACCCGACTGCTAACTAAAAAGATAGAAACAAGTTGGTTATAGATAGATCCTAGTTTACACAGTGTTCACAAACGCAGTCGGAGGCATCAACTATTCACCTTCTCTTTCTAAACACAAAGATTGTTGTTGGTTTCGACAAAAGAAAACCCTTCTAAATAATACTACTTTTCTTCTTAATGCTCATTAAATATAAAAAAAAATATTTTTTTCTTTTTTATTATTATGCTTGATTTATTCAATAATATTCTTCAACAACGTGCTGCCGGGGTTAGGTACAATTTTCTCTTTCCAACAATAGCACTAGAAACCGGTGCCCTGGTGGGCGTATTGTAGGTGGGCAATTTAAAGTAAGACGAGCAAAAGGTTAAATAAATTATATTTAAACGATTACATTATTAATACTGGTTAAATTTGGTACTATTAATAATATTATTAATAAGGTACTGGCTGGATGGGAAGTTGGTGCTAGGACACAAAAACAATAACTAATTATTTTTATCTACTTCTAAATCTAAGTACTTATAGTAATATTTTTATTACTTTAAAAGATAGCTCTCGTCTTTTTCTTAATTGGAACTCAAAGTATTAATGGAATTTGTTTTTTTTATCGTTTCAGAAATGATCAGTAACATATCATCATACAAAATCGAACGGGATCATAAAAGCGCTCTATTTTAGTAAAATATATTCGTATGGTGAGCACGTCGTGCTCGTGATTAGGCCCATACGTTGTTATCATGCGGCGACATAAGGGTTATGTCATATCTTCGCGGCCGAAGCGGTACTTTATACCGCTATCGGCTCTTTGTGGAGCAATTTGTACTTTTCTATTATGTTTTAAGGGTTATATTAAAATTTTATGATGCGATTGCATAATAAGGCATAAAAATGTCTTCGATTATCTGTGCTTCGCTTTCTAGGTCGTGAAATTTAGCTGTCTTTTTTTTGCGTGATGTTTTTGATAGAAAACAACAATTACTTGAAGCATTTTGTTTTTAATTTAACCCTTCGAGAGATAAAATTGCAGATTCAATCTTATTTGTTTTATAGTTTTGGCCGATTGTATCTTATGCGAGTCAGTGGCTTGATAGTGAGATAGAAGCCTTATATTATGCAGAATTTTATATTCAAAATAAATCCAATGAACCAATCACTCAATTTCACGCCGAATTGATTTCATATTCGTTGATTTGAGCACGTATACGTATGCATAAAGATTACTTTTGACGAAAGTTATTTGAGTCAAGCCTTTGATTGAAAATCTTGGCTTTGGTTCCCAGGAGAACCAAATAAAATAAATAAATTAAACCAAATAAAATAAAAATAAAACGTTGTGGTTTGAATTTTTTTATTAATATAATAATTATCTTCCAATTTGAAAATATTTGATAAGAAATTCGCATGATATAACTAAAAATTTGAATATTTGAAAACCCCCGACAAAAATATTTCAATTTTTTTTTAGCTAAGAACATTCTCGATCAAGTTTCTTTCTACTAAACCAAAATCGGTATAGACCGATAAGAATAGTCGTTTAGGAGCTACGATGCCACAGACATACAAACACCCTCAAATTTGTAACACCTCTCTTTTTACGGGTGTTAATAAAATAGCTATTTTTAGGCATTGCAAAGGTTTTCCACATTGCAAACTTACTATAGAAGATCGATTTAGTTCCCTTTAGAAATCACTAGCAAAACTTCTAAATATAGAATGTCTGGCTGACTGATTTATCAAGGCTGGGCTCAAACGGGCGATGAATTGAACTAAGATGGGAATATTGCTTCGATGACGTAGGTACTTACAGTAGATTGAACACAGAACACATTTGAATAACGGTCATGTAGCTTCTCAATTTTGTGAAAACAAAAATTTAAAAAAAGTAAATAGGTGCTGTGTGGTTTCCAGTCAAAGAATAGAACCACCTCTACTCGTCCCGCGGGTGTCGTAGGAACGACAAAGGGAAAGATCCGGAGGTTGGGCAGCAGCATCCTTCTATGTAACAGTAATCATTTGGTACTGCGATCGCCAATCCGCTTGCTTATGGGCAAATATCTCCAATTAGTGCACAATAACAGCGCGCATTGAGAGAGGCCTATGTTCAACTGTGGACTAGAGCTGATGATGAAATAGAAGTACCTACTCTCTTATGAATTTGCGGAGGAGTATTTTAACGCATAATAATTACCCTTTTTCTTCTAATTTCATTTTTAAATTGTTTTTATAGGCAAGTGTATATAATAGTTACATTTAATTTTACTTTTACCCAAAAAAAAATGTTTGTCTTTTATTATTTGACACCACCATTGACTTTCCAAAAGCATGTGTTTGGACTCGAACCTGCTACTTTTCACTAAGATATACGACTAAGTTGTCACTACATCTTACCTCGTTTCTCCCATACATCTTTTTGATTACATACACTTCATACTCATTTAAAAAGTATGCAGTAAGAACGTGCTCTTCAAAATGCGCAAAGGCACAATATTTCTTGAAGATCTAATTCGGTCGCACCTTGACAGCCTAATATCAGTGTCATTATATCACTTGAGAAAGTTCAAGGTTCGAGGGTGCCAAAAATAGATCCAAGGGGAAGGTAAAGGTCTTGGAAAGGTAGAGGTGATGGACAACCTTTTTTTAGAAAGGGATGTTTTGTTTTAATTATTTTTTTAATGTGACATTAATTTTATTTTTAAAAGATATCAAGTGAAGGTATTGTGTAACCACAGTGTAACTTGAGTAGGTACTGCTGATACCAAAGGTTTTTTAGAGGGCGGTATAGATAAAAAATAGAATTAAAGTTAAAAATCAAAACATAAATTGATTTTTGACTGCCTTGTTCGTCTAGTGATCAAGTGGTATCAAGCGCAACTGCTGAGTACGAGGTCCTGGGTTTGATCCCCAGGTCGGGTAAAGTGTTATTGGGTTTTTCCATTAGATCATTCTCAGTAGCAGCATGCAGTCCGGAATTGCGCCCAGTTAGTGATAATAGGCTCGCCCCTATTACATGGGACTTATAACATAGCCGGCTAAATGTGGGTGTACTGCACACATCGTTACCTACACCCTCTGAGGAATACATTTATCTCATTTTTAAAATGTCAAGCCAATTTGATCTGACGCCTGACTTTCGGCATAAAGGGAAAAATCTATGCCTTATTTCATTTGTATGTATTGAATATATTCTTCGAGATTTTCTTGACGTTCTCATCGAAGTCAACTTGATTGTGTATTCATGCCCTATTTCCTAAAGGGGTGGGTAGTACTCTAGAATTGAATAAGTAGTTCTTTTTAGGTTCCGTTCTGTGGGATTACCCTTACTAACTAAGCCTCGTTGGCCTAGTGTAGCAAGCGCGACTGCTGAGCACGAGGTCCTGGGTTCAATCCCCAGGTCAGGCAAAATGTTATTGGGTTTTTCCATTAGGAAATTCTCGTTAGCAACTGAACTGAATCAACATGTATATATTCAACTCCGTGGGATAAGAGGAAGTGGTTCTAATTCAGCTTGTAAGATTTAACCCCAAATAATATAGGTAAGTAAATTTTTTTTATGTAAAACGGTTTTGTCATCGAAACTAAGCTGTGTGCCAAATATCAGATCAATTTGTCAACAGGAAGGGGGTTAAATATCAATTACTAAATTACCAATATCGATTACCAAAATAATAAACAGATCAAGCTAAATAAAACCGTTTAAAAATATACATAGGTACTCGTATTTCTGTCTGTTTAAAATTTCCTCTAATTTTTTTTAAGCAATACATGGTCATAACCTGACATATTATTATATTATTAGCCTAGGATGTCCCATTTCTGAGCAAAGGCCTCCCTCTTTTTTCTCCACTCCTCCCGATCCCCTGTTATTTCCTGCCATATGAAAAATCAATAAAAAGCTCATGAATTAAACAAAGTTTTTCTAGACATAAAACTAAAACCTTTATATCTAGACACAACAAGAAAATTACATCAGTACTGGAGCCAGCGCTTTAAATAAAATAAGAGGCTATAGTGATAATGCGAGTCACATGTGCGCAAAAGTAATTAAACCTCCGTACTCGTTAGTAACGCCGTGGTGTGTGTCCATTGTATACTGTGTCTTATTAATAGCACTATTGAGTTTAATATACAACAAAAGTACCTTCGTGGAAGAAGAAAATATTTAAAAAGTACTAGTTTTATTTCGTTTTCATCATCTGCCTAGCCTTTTCTCAACTATGTTCGGGTCGGCTTCCAATCTTACCGGATGCAGCTGAATACCAGTGTTTTACATGGAGCGACTGCTTATCAGACCTCCACAACCCAGTTAGTGGGTTACACGATACCCCTTGGTAAGACTGGTTGTCAGACTTTCGGGCTTCTGACTGCCCGTAACGACTGTCAAAGATCTACAATTGACAGCCGGGGCCAACAGCTTAACGTGCTATCCGAGGCACGGAGAGTGATAATTAATTTTTAAAACGCACATAACTTACGAAAAGTCTGAGGTGGCGCGCCTTGGGTTCGAACCCGAGACCACTGGCTTACCAGTCAACGGTCACCACCACTAAGCTATCACGACTCTTACGTTATTTCGTTTTGACGAAAATATAATCTGACGAGTGGCAACACTGATTTTGACATTAGAAGCTAGATAAGTTGTAAACTTATGTTAAATAGAAATAAAAGGAGTATAAAGTTAGAATAAGTAGTTTATTTTACACCTATTAATTACACTATTGAGTTGAGTCACCACCACTAGGCTATCACGACTTAAATGCATACAATATTATATACATAGATAGAAGAAAGGAAATAAAGTATAAGTAACGTAACGTAAATCTTACAGATTTAGTACTTAAATTCTAGTAGGATTTCGTGTAAAAGTAAAAGTATACATAAAATTCGTCGTTTATTTCTACTTTTCTTTTAAACGTTATCCTAGCAACTTGTCTCAAAGACATCTTCACTATGTGCAATTTAAATTCAAAGAAAGATCTCTAGAACTTAAATACGTTTTTCGAGTATTCGTCGGAAACGTTTTAAAAATGTGTATTTTAGTTAATGACATTTTTTGCATTGCCTTTGCAGCGGGGTCCTGAAATGCATCAAAGCTCTCAAAGTTGTATATATATTAATAATAATGCCCTATATATATGTATACAATACACACATAAATTATGTGCGTATATAATATAATTTATGTGTGTATGATTATAGTATAGTATATGAATTTATGTATATGTAGTAGTACATGTTTGTAAAATTCATATTGGTCTATGTTAGCTTTTTAATTACACTTTCTATGCATCTGCCATGTTTCTGTATCACCCTAAGGTCGACTAGTAGAGAATGCCTATGGCATCAAGTCCGCCTTTGTACACTGTCCCTGTACCTTAAGATGAAATAAATAAATAATCATCGGGAAATGAGACATAAAAGGAATAGGAGAGTGTTTCCGGAGTGCTGTTGTTGTTTTATCCTGCGTTTAGTAATAATTTAAAATTTGTTTATTTTCTTAAAAAATACAGCAGGTAAACGGCTATGTTTTTTGTTAAACAAACAAAGAAAAAAAATTACAGTTTTGAAGTTTATTCTTCAAAATTTTCGAGTAAAGATCTTCTTTATTGATCAATATTTGGCGACTT
Source organism: Protodeltote pygarga (assembly GCA_936450705.2). NCBI lineage: Eukaryota > Metazoa > Arthropoda > Insecta > Lepidoptera > Noctuidae > Protodeltote > Protodeltote pygarga. The sequence goes on along the minus strand of OW388249.2, from coordinate 1,402,911 downwards.
CTATAGCAAGATTCGTAGTTTAAGTTTATGACAAGATTGCACAAAAATCGTGTCGTATAACAATGAAAACGTACTCCAAGAGTCACGCATTTCAGGGCGTAAGTTAAAATCCAATTATGTTTTCTCAAAACGCTCTTATGGTATTGCCGACAAACTCGTGTTTTGCTCCGGCGCTTTTTGACTCAAATTAGTTTCAGGATAATTGGAGGAGTACCTTTGTTTTCTAAAAAAAACATTCCTATTAAAAATATATTAGGTTTATTTCGACAGAAGTTTTGTACAATGTTTTCGTGTAATTGAATTGTTTTGACGTTGGATTTCAGAGGCATTATTTTTGTTCCGTTTATGTAGGTTGCAAGCGCAGCTGTAAAAGACCAGGGTATGATTTCTAAGTGAGGAAAACGGTTTTTTTTATTGATACGCTCGCATTTGATGGTAATTTAAGTGATGATGTAGTCGAAGATGGTGCACGCTTGCCTAAAAGTAACTTATTCGCCTTGAGCAGAGAATATTAATTACATAATTATACATAGATTCAAGTTTCTATTCCCGAAAGGGGGTAGATAGAGGTGTGCTACGTTTCGCCAGATATCTTATGAGTCCCATGTAATAGGGGGTGACTTTATTGCCATTAACATTCCGTGCTGCTACTGAGAATTACCTAATGGCTATTAGGTATGCGAGTTCTATTCTAAAATGTCGTGAGTGGACTTTAGGCGTGAAGACTCCTAAGTCCAAGCTATCAGAAAACAAAGACGTTGGCAAGAAGTTTTACTTCTTCTAATTAAATTATATTCAATTCTGAAAGTACATTTTTTTTCGCCGCTGTTCAGGACGTCACGGTCAGTAGTTGCAGGCACAAACTCTCGTAGTCTAGTGGTAAGAAGACCATAGAGGCAAACAACATTTCTGACCTCATAGGTACTTTTTTCACATACAATAACAATCCACAAAATACATTTTCCATATTCACTCGATCCAACTCTATGCTTGAAAAATCAAACTAATAAACATGGATACGTTTGAATTTATTTACATACAATGCACATAGAATTTCAATACAGATTTCTAAAGAGATGACAATGTAGCGAAAGGAATTCTCAGTCCTCGGGGAACTGCGGTTTGCGTTCGAATGCATCCAGAGCTGAGCAGAGCAGAGAATTCTACGCTCTTGTTATTTTGATCGTGTCGTTTTCTTCCAATGACAGAAATAAGCAAGCTTGCAGACATTAAGTTTTAGATTTAAAATATCTTTTAAATTTACTTTGTTAGTGTAGAGGTTATAAGCACTGCTTAGCACAAGGAATTGGGGATGTATTTCTTTAATAGCTTAAGCAAAAGAGTTACTAGGTTTTCTTCTATTATTATTGTTTCAATTTAGGTTTAGAAGCGGTCATAACCTTGCCAAGTCACTTCGACCACGCTACGAAAACTTTTCGGATTCATGTGTGATTAGCAAATTAATATTATATTATAAATTAAATCAGTCTGTAACTGTCCCAATATAGGGCAAAGGCCTCTTCTCATACAGAGAAGGATTGAGCATTAATCACCACGCTAGCTTACTGCGGGTTGGCGATTACAGACTATTAAATTCCAGGTTTCCTTACGATGTTTTCCTTCACCGTTAGTCAGTGATGTCTTAGATTAACTAAGAAAATAATTAAGATATTATAGTTACCTTACCGTTATCTTACAAAATAAAAAACACTATAGGTACTTTCGATCTATCAGTGTCAATATTAGGTGAATTTATTATTATTAATAACACAATTTTGTTTATTAATTCCATGAAGCAATTCCAAGAACAAAGAATACTTGTTTTAATTAATTTCTGATCTGACGTTCCAATTAATTAGTTTCCTACAATTACTAGACACTTCTTGGATATTATCATCTTCACGTTTTGTTGTATATTATATTATTATTTATTAATTAATTTTAGTGACTTTCGTAATTTGGCAGTATTAACTATGAGACCTACTATAAATTTCTGTAAGTGGAATTCAGGTATTATTAAAATTTAGGTATTTATTAAAATTTAAATCTCGGCCTAATAAACGGCCTTATCTCATATAGAAAAAGATTGAGCATTAATCACCACGCCACGGGACGAGGACCCCTACCTCGTCCTGTAAGGTTCTATTCTTAGGCTGGAAACCAAAAAAAAACATTTGTTCCATACATTTTGATGAGTCTTGTGAACATAAATGTATTGAACAGCAGATTTTTTCTTGCGATATCAGGGTTGGGCCCATAATAAAAGCTAGTAAAAGTTGTTCATAATGATGAGTTTAATGACTGCTTTTGAATATGCTGGTGTTTTACAAATAACCCTGTGTACATTTTTTAAATGTATTTATTATTAACCTTGTCTTATTTATGTACGTAGTAATTTGTTGACATCAAGCCATTACGTACCTTTTACAGATACAGACAGAGCTTTTATTAAGATTAATTTTAACGGCTTATTCAACGTTCGTTTCTAATTTCACCGGTGTACTGTGTATCTATTAAACTCACACTTAGGGTCATAAAACACACTCGGTGTACGCAATGGCAGCATCCTATTGGCGATTTATATTCGCGTGACAGGTAATATTAGGATATTGCCAAACTGACCGAGCCGTATTTGAATCGAATATTCTTTGTAAGCAGCCGGTATCTATGTTACAAAATAAATCTAATTATACTAGTAAAAAAAATCTCTTTTTTTTTAGTAAGAGTACTTACTCGATTGTACATCGTGTAATAACTAGGTAGTCACATTTAAGTATGTGGATCAGACCATCAAAGTAAACGACTTTCTTCATGGCACCAATATTGAAATCGCTATAAAAAATCAGCTATTTCATACAAAATTTCAATACCTACCGGACCCCGGATGTATGATATTTGCGGACAGCAGATATTTTTACCACAATTTCGATATTAGTCCCATGGATAAATTTTTCGGCATTCACATGTTTTTGCCAAATTTCATTTTTTCAGACTTCAAACGATTAAAATTAATTCAAGTTCTGTAGTAGGTACCACAGGCAATAAGCGCTTTATTTATGGATTTTGTCAATTGTGAGATGAAATCTAAATAGACATCTTCTTCTTAACTATTTTTGATATTCTCAGACATGTCGCTCTCAATCGCAAATTCGCAATAAATAACATTTGATAGCAGGGATTGGTTAGAGATAGGTATAAGCTTGCCGCAAACCGTTGCGTTTGTAAGATAAGTACTGCCTTTGGGAAATAAAGATAGATTTATTGCAAGAGCAGAGAGTCTTCTAGATACATAAAAAAGTACTTTATGATTAGGTATTTAACAATTTATAGTTATTTGATAACAAAATTTTGATTAAACAACTGATACGGATGGGATGTTTCTTCAAATTTTTTGTGGGGATCAGTTGTTTTTTCAAAGGGGTTCGAATCTTTGTTGCATAGCGGGCCGTCGCCATTTTGTTTTTTTTCAAAGTGGCGGCAAAGGATGACACTCGTATATTTAGATAGAGGACATCTTAACAAACAAAAAACGTTATTTTAATATTGCGTTCTTATTTATTTAAATATTATAAAATTTCTCATTCATTTCAACGAGGCTATTTAGCCCGCAATCAGTTTTAAGCTCGTGACAACATTTTTATATTGCTGACTGCATCGTTTTTAGTTTTAATTAATATTTACTTAAACGCTATACAGAGAAAGATGAGAGTTTAAATAAATAAAAATCTCAAAGAAAATAATAAAACTAAAACAAGATGTTTGCTTCAAGGAAATTAATATAGAAATGATTATACAGCTTGAGTCTCTGTCAAATAAAACTAGACATAAACTTTTCGATGAAAAATATTAATAATATTATTGCACTTTAAAAATCTTAATTTTGATGCGATTATTTAAAGCGACGACGTTTAAAAGCGTAAACTGGCGCTCCCAATAGCGCAAAGAAACACATTAGCTTATTACTCACAGCGCGTCAGGACCAAGTGCGATCTTTTATGCAAACCGCCACATTTGCGTACTAAACGCCTGTTACGGAGCCACTAGCTGTACTTACCCCGAGTTGGGGTTATCAGGAATAACAAATATTGCCTGTTTTGTGCGACAGTTTAGAACATTTCATCGCGTTGTTTGTTTAAGGTTGGATAATGTGTAAATACACTGCCCTTGAAAACTAAGTACCACCCTTTTTAAATTGTAATAACTTATTTAGTGCACAAGATATGTTTTGGAAGCATAAAAGGTTAGAAAATAATTATTTTTTAATATAAAAACTTCGTAGAAAATGACACGGCACGCCAATCACCAGGGATCGCGGGTTTAAGTCCCGTCCAAGTCAGTTGCTTTTGCGAGTTTCTTATTTAATAATTTCACTTCCAAGAAAGTTGATGAATATTGCTGTAAAACGTTGTTTATTTCAAAAGTAACTTCTATGGTTTAGAAAAAAAAGCAATTTATATAAACTTGAAGAGAACTAAATCGAGTGTTCTAATTATGAGAATGAACAGTTATTGGAAGAAAGATACATTAGTCCCAGCCTTATTATTCCTAAACTTTGTTGGGGTCGGCTTCTAATCTAACCAGATGCAGCTGAATAACAGCTACAAAGCGACTGCCTATCTGACCTCCGCAACCCAAAGGGATAGGATATTCTTTGTTCTGTTTTTGTTTAATGCCCTTCAATTTGCTGAGCCCATAAAGGGCCGCTAAGTTATAAGCACTTGTAATACTTTAAGAACCAAATTGTACACTTAATTTTCAAATAAATGATTTGTGATTTGATTTGATATTAGTTGTCAGCATTTTATGAGGGTACTGACGTACTTTCCGAGGCACGGAGCAGATGATAATTAGTTTATATTTTTTTCTGTAAAAAAAAAGCAGTAGGCGTATTATGATACGCACAATACTTACGAAAACACACAAAAGATATAATGACACACAAAAAAAGAAACAAGTGAAAAAAATGTCTTGGCGATGTTCTTGTATAAAAGGTCATGTCTGTAATATTTTCAGTCTGATTTTCCCAGTAACCTTTTGGCTACAAGACTCCCCCTTATTAGTCTGAATACTTACAAGTATGTAGACATATTCGTACAACCAGTTTTATTAAGTTTGTTTAAGAGTTACCCTTGAGGTTACACATTGAGCTTCTATAACTAAGCAACATCGAGATAGACAATGTCGAGGTGCGAGTACAACGCAATTAAGAATCCCGACTTTAAAACCCAGTTACCAGTACCAGTTATAGTAAGTAAGGTCTATCTACTTGGTAAATTCAAAAATGGAACATAATTTGCATGAAATTATCTGTTAGGTAAGGTAACAGGAACTTACCAGCAACCCGCGAAACAGGCCCTAAGACTTGCAGTAAAAATGCAAGAGTTTTGCAATACGTTTATAATTAGAAATTGTTAGACGAAACAGAAAATTTGTCCAATTTTGAGTGCAGTTACAGGGCATATAATTTCACAACGTTTCCATAGTAAAATTACCCAAACTAAATCTTCAACAAAACCATCACAAAGCGCAAAAGGTTGTAAAGTACTTAACCGTTGCTCCTAAATAACTAAAAATAGTCAATTAATGTTGCAGATACAAGATTTTGTTCGAATTTCTGGAGGAGGTAATTGCTTTCCCGTAAAATTACGATCGCGGCTTTGACTAGAAAAAAAAATGAAACACTTATCTATTCCTTTTTTTATGAAAGTTACTAATTAGTAACTAAAAATCTTGAATATATCAAATTAACTAATTAGTTAATTTGATTTTGTCAAGATTTTTTAAGTATAGACAAAATCTCTTTTATCACTTTATATCGTTCTAGTACGGCCCTAAACGATATGCATGCTCTTCTTAGTTGTGTCGTACTCAAGTACTAGGTTGTTCTAACACAAAGTAAGCTTTATTTAGACAATAAATGCTACTAAGTGTTTAGTTGTCTAGAGAGTCCTTATACCGTAGTTGTAAACACCAGATGTCTTTATTGTTGATTTTGTGTAAGATTAGTAGACAAAGACATTCAAATAATACTATTAATATTTAAATCTCTTGGAACTTAAAGCTATTTATATTGTTTCTTTCTTTCTTTCTTTAAAGTATGTGTCCGTGCTGTGTGTGAGAGTTTATTTTATTTATTTCGCATAAAATGTGGTACAATATGATGGTAAATTTATATACAATTCGCCACGCTGGGCAAGCGGGTTGGCGATCGCAGTAGGAGATGGTTGCCGTTACACAGACGGATGCTGCAGCCCATCCTCCGGATCTTTGTCGCTTCTTACGACACCCGTGGAATGAGTACCTATTCTTGGTGGTTCTTCGAATATAAAATGAGCGAGACACATTTCGTCATAATACAATGGCATGCAAAAATAGGATAGGATATAACTAAATAAGGATAAAGGAAATTAAATTAACACCATTCTAATAACATTTTTTTTTGTTTTACAATGCATTTCTAAAGTATTAGGAATGTGAAGGATATTTAAAAAAACTCGCCTATAGTATTGAAACACTCTTTTATTAACCACTAGCTTTTGCCCGCGACTTCGTTCGCGTGGAATAGTGACTTCGACTCTTGACCAATAGATGGCGCTGTATGTCCGGAATAAATTTTATTTTTTATTTTATTTTTTGTAATAAAAACTATCCTATGTCCTTTCTCAAGTTCCAAACTATGTCTGTACCAAATTTCACACAAATCGGTTCAGTAGTTTAGGCGTGAAGCAAAGACAGACAGACAGACAGACAGAGTTACTTTCGCATTTATAATATTAGTTTGGATTTCTTTAGAGTCAATCGGAACTTGTTGTAGGGTACGTGGACTATCTCTTTAGGCAACGAATTGTAAATGAGCGGCGCCATATACACGAAGCTTTGTCTTACCATTTCCAGTCGTGGCACTGTTTCTTGGAACTAATCCGGGCTTTTTAGATCAAAATCTTCTTGTATATTGAATGGTTGATAAACAACTTGGTGTAAGAGTTTAAACCGCACGTAGGCCTCTGATATGTCTTTACACATCATTGAAAAATCTCTCAGGTGCGCTGGTTTCGTTACGATGTTTTCCCTCACCGTTTTAACAAGTGATAATTTATTTTTGATACTCACATAATTAAAATCGGAAAAGTCAGAGGTGCGTGCCTGGGTTTCGAACCTACGACCATTGACTTGGTAGTCCAATGATCATACTTATACCAAAAAACTTGCATAACAGTACAAACAAATTATTTTTAGATTCGTTTTTAGAATAAATAATTTGATTTGATTTGATTGAATATCTGTCAATCACACATACTTAACTATTTGTTCCGAGCGGAAATTGACGCGTCACCTGACGTTAAAACCCTACGATAATCGTGCTATAATATAACAAACAAGAAGCTCAATTTAATCTAGAAAGGAATTCAATAAAATGCACTTAAGGTACTATCTCATAGTTTAATAATGCACGCTCCCTGCGCCTGCGCTTTAAGCACGGCAATTATGAATACGTTATTAACAGTTTGCAGCCACCTTTAGTTAAATTTGCGCCAAAATATTTCAAGCACTGTTATTTATAGTATTTGGTTAAGTGGGCAAGTCGTTAAAAGCAGGAATTATGGAGTATTATTGTTTATAGTTATTTTTAGGTGATTATTTATCTGCCTCGTCTGGTGTTCGCAAGTGCAAAGGCCTGAAAATGTTATTGGTATAATGAAACAACTTTTTAAACGGATAAAACTCGCGTATTTATTTTTCTAAAACACGCCTGACGTTTCAAAATCTTTGCAGATCTCGTGGTCGTGGTTATTGGTATTTATTTCTTCTTTTTTTTTGTTAGTAGCAGCATGGTGTTTGGAATGGTGCCCAATTAATGGCAATATTACATTAGAAATTAATTATCACTTGCTGAAACGGTGAAGAAAAAATTGTAAGGAAACTAGCACACCTGAGAGATTTTTCAACGGTGAGTAGAGCCATGTCATAGGCCTAAGGGGCTGTTTAAACTCTGACAACAGGTTGTTCATCAACCATACGACAAAGATGAAGACGATTGCTATAATATTCAAATATAAACATTGTATAGCGCATATATACATTGCTGGTTGACTAGGACCGCTCGTAAAATTCGTCGCAATAAGCGTTTATTGCTTAGAATACAAATTGTTGGGGTTCTTGCTAGTATTTCGTGTATATTTCTGGTAAGAAACAGTTAGAATCTATAACCGTGTTAGTCGTAATGGATTTAGTTTGAAAATTTGTCAAAGAATAATAGTGGAACTTTATTCCGATGAAATTTGAACCAAAATGTGTTATTTACCTTGTTTGGAAGCTAATATATATTTATTAAACTACTAGATTTTATTTAACAATAATTTTATCAGTCACCCGTTTTTGTAAAAAACTGAAAAATATATCAGTAAAAACAAAACGCACGTTGTTTTGATTTATTCATCAATATGCAATTGATTTTATTTAAACGCCGCTTTTGTAGAATACTTTGAGTTTTCAAGTGAATACTGGCTGCAGCTCCAAGCCATTAACATAAAAATATTAATAATAATTCTTAAATATTAAACGTAAATTTCAGATTGACGATTAAAGAAAACAAAAAAACCGTGTAACTGTCAGTCTGACTGACATTTCTGTCTCTGTCACCACATTTGCCAAATTTGCAAGCATATTATTTTTCACAACTTTAATTTTAAAAAAAAGGGTGACTTTAAAAATTATTTCTGAAGGCATCAAAAATTCATAATAAATACACTCTTTCACCCTATCTAGGTCAGATTGCAGTTAAAATTTTTATTTATTTTAGTTCCAAGCCCCTTATATTTTTAAACGTCACATTTTGATTCACTGTGCCTCATCTCTCTATTAAGTTTACATACTCGCTCAATAGATGGCGTTACGGGAAACTTTAGAAGTCGCTAAATATACTTTGTTTCTAAGTTATTTTTGAACAGGTTGGACGCTTTGGTCTGACCTTATAAAGTTCATAATTATACCAATACTGGGTTATTTGTAAAACACCAGCATCCTTAGAAGGAGTCAAAAAAATCAGCTGTGTTCCATACATTTTGTTGAATCATTTAAACATAAATGTATGGAAGAGCTGATTATTTTTTGCGATTTCAGGGTTGGTCCCATAGTAAAAGTTGTTCATAATGATGAGTTTAATGACCCCTTTTAAGGATGCTGGTGTTTTATAAATAACTCTGTATACTAGCACTTAAATCGCGACTCGTCTGCGTGTTGTAAATCTTTTGCGAATTGAAATTTATTGAAATCATGTTTTAACTAATATGTTTTAATGACAATCATTTTTTAAATTTTTTTAGGGTTAAGGAAAAAATGGAACCCTTATAGAATAACAATAAAGGTTGTCCGTCGGTCTGTCTGTCTCTTAAACCCTTTATCTCGGGAACGCGTGGGGGTATCAAGTTGAAATTAAAACTAATATACCTACTCAAGAGTCTATTAAAGCTGTGAAAAAATCAAACTTCTAAGTGAACGTAAAAAAAAAGATATGGCCGTTTATGCCGCTAAAAACATAATTATATTTCGACACATTTAATAGAACAAAAATTTATGAGATTCATTTTCGTTGACTTAGACATTGATTTTGGCAAGTAATATTGTCTTATACTACAAATACAGAGAAAAGTCTAAAACTATATATTTTTGATTAAAATAAACAAATAATTTTTTTTTTCTAAAAACAACGTTTTTATGAATTACTATTTTTTGTTTTTAACCAATTTATTTTTGTTTTTAATTAAATTATGTTTGTTTTCACAAAGATAAATTTGCATATTTTTTGTAATTCCTGGTGCATATTTCTCGTAATATTTGACGTAATAAAATCCGTAAATTGAAAAAAAAATTCCAAAAAGTCTAATTCTAAAGTTTTAGTGCGCCTCACCTTACTCCACTGAGTTTACATACTCGCTCGATAGATGGCGTTACGGAAAACTTTAGAAGTCGCTATCGTTTCGTGCACAGCGTTTACACTTAACCTCGGCATTTTCGTTCGGCCGGCAGGACGTACTCCGCGTAGTGGGTACGTCTTATCCCACTTCTGATGTTAGATATTTTTGAACAGGTTGGATGCTTTCGTCTGACCTTAGAAGAGTAAATTAATAAAGCAGGATCTAGGTAGTGTTAGTGTTGGGCACGCCACAATAGCGGCGGTAAGGCCCACCATGGAGGATTGGCTGGGGCGCCAGCACGGCGCCCTAACCTTTCGGCTGACGCAGGTGCTAACCGGACACGGCTGTTTTGGAAAGTACCTGTGTCGAATAGGCCGGGAGCAATCGTCTGGTTGCCATCACTGCAATAACGGCCTCGAGGACACGGCGCAGCACACACTAGAGGAGTGCCCAGCCTGGGCGGATCAGCGCCGTGAACTCGAGGCAGCAGTCGGTGGCCTCTCGCTCCCGAACATCATCCAATCGATGGTCGAGAGCGAGACAGCGTGGAACGCCGTCGCCTCCTTTTGCGAAGAGGTGATGTCCACGAAGGAGGCGGCAGAGCGAGAGAGGGAAGTGACAACCACACTTCCCTCTCGCAGGAGGCGCACCAGACGCCGGAGGGCGACTAACGACCTCCGGCCTCCATGAGTTGCCGGCCTGTGGGCGTCGGACCTAGGGGCAGTCTGACGCCCAACCACTAACAGGCCCAAGAGGACGACGCGTCGTGTTCCACGCGCGCCTCTCAAGAGGATTCGGCGGCGGCCAGGGCGCCGACAACGGCGGGACCTGCCATTGGCGGGTCAAGACCAGGGCGGGAGGGCGGTGAATACACAAGTGAACCCCGTTCTCCCGTCCAGAGGTCCGTTGAGGAACACCGTGTGGTTTTTAGTCCGTGCGAGTCGGACATAACTCCATCACTGGCCCTTTGGTGGTGGAGTACCCATAAGGGGTTTTCCACACGAAACAAAAAAAAAAAAAAAAAAAAAAAAAAAAAAAAAAAAAAAAAAAAAGGTAGTGTTAGTGTATTAGGTAGTACTAAATTACACTATCACTACTTAGTGTTACACTGAGGACAAAGTCGCTTCCCGTTCCCGCTGTCTGTCGTCTGTCCCCTATCTTTAAAACTGCGCAACAGATTTTGATACAGTTTTTTTTAATAAGAAGAGTGATTCAAGAGAAAGGTTTATAAATTATGTAGATATAATACATGCATAATATAGTAGAAAAACACAGATAAATTTTAGAGGTTTATAATGTGATGTCGTAAATAAACACTTTTTTGCGCTTATAATTGTAAATTATGTGCATTCTCTATTTCCTCACTCTCATAGCCTGATGGGACGGCAATTCGACACGACCGGAAAGAGATCAGGCACAAGGCCAACGGCTTAACGTGCATTCCGAGGCACGGAGTAAGTTGTAATTAATTTATAAAACGCACATAACTTAAAGTCAGAGGTACGCGCCTTGGGTTCGAACCCGAGACCACTGACTTGCCAGTCAACGGTCACCATCACTAGACTATCACGACTCTAGATACTACTATCTCTAAGTTGTTCAAGGGCAAAACTACTTGTAACAATACTAACGTAAAGTTTTTCTCACATAATCGCTTTCCTTTTGTCCTAACATTAGGGTACGCACATACTAAAGCAATTTTTATTGATAACTAGCTTTTACCCCGCGGCTTCAAACACTTTTATTTAAAACTAGCTTTTGCCCGCAGCTTCGCCCGCGTGGATGTTGAACCAGGATAAAATTTATATTTTTTGTTAATCCAGGAAATATGGTTTTTATGTTTACCGAGTTCTATTCAAATCAAAAGTGTTTAGGTAACAAACATCTTCACAAACTTTTATTAGTGCAGATTAGTAATGTTATGATATGACAGTTCAAGTCCGCCCAAGTCAGTTGTTTTTGCGAGTTTCTTATTAAGCAAAACATGTGCATAAACATTTAAATTATCCAAAATATTTATTATTGAAAACATTATATATTGCCATTACATTATCCAGGACGATGCAATGGATAGAGCGAAGGGGAAGCGAAAAACCCGAAAAGCAGACCCCACTATCATGTGGGAATAATTATTGCACAGGAGAGAATGAGAGATTTTTTTAAATATACCTATTGTATTGTGTATGTTTTGCACATGTGAGAGCAATTATTCCAACAAAGATTAGTTTTATATTTAAGTCTTACTAATGTATAGGGCAAAAGAAAAAGTTATAAGTGCGCTTCGCATATTTTATTGCATAATTTCTGACCTAATAAAGCGAAAAACCTATGTAAAAGAACAAAAGTTTCGTATCAATATCAAATCCGAACCAGGATATTTAGAAAAACATACAGATTACTTTGTTTGTAGTTTTGCTCTCGGGAGCTAAAATGTACAGAGAGTCAGGACTGGTGACCCGAGAGCAAACGACATACAGTCTATGTGAGGAGAAGCTGGTCCTGAGATCGACACTCGCAGACTTCTCATGGCGAAACAAACGCCCACAGGAAACTACACTCGCTTAAATTGAAAGGGATAAATGTGGAAAATTAGTGGTACATGGTGTAAACACTGTCTCGCCAATACCGAAACCCGTTAGAATTTGTGCCTTGATGATTTGCAGATAATTTACATTAAGCCATCAGGCCATCATTTTCTGGGTCCCTTTACACAATTTCAAAGGCGTTAAGTTCCGAAGAAGCATAATCGGGACACCGACCTTCAACTTAATGACGTCCGTCGGAAGTCCACTTGCAGTGAGGGAATTCAGGAATTTTATAGAATAATGAGTGGCGTCATCTTGATTGACAACAGTGTTTATAAATGTGTAAAACACTTCATTCCCTTTCATTTATAAAAGAATGCATTCGTTGATTGCTGCAGCTTGATTATTTTTGGGCGTTTTGAGTTGGAAAATTCTTGAGCATGTGGATTCCTACTCAGCCGCCCATAATTATTGTCAAGCTCAACTTATGAATACAGGATCATAAAAATAATAGTTTCAAAGAACCATTCACCTCATCAGCCCCAGTTCCTCGCGTCACCACAGGCAGCGTTCAGTGGAAATTGCCGCTGAACATAACTGTGACACCACCCATTATGTGTTGGTTCCTACGGATGTCTTTTAGAGTTCTGTGTACCGCATCAACTGCTTTTCTGTTTGCCATTATACATTCATCCTATCATACGATCAAAGAACAATTCTTAAGCAAATGCCTGCCTTGTCACTATTTCGTGACACATCACAAACAGGTGTTTCGTTGCTCTGTAAATTGATGGGAATCCTAAACATGGTGTGCGCTGTTTTGTCACCAGAAAACAACGTGGCAGTAATCGCCGAAGACGCTACTGCAATTGTAATTTTGCCCTGCCTCCCTGCAAGGATGCCAGTGGTTATAAATATTTTTTCTGTCCCATCAGGAGTATCCAAGAAAAATATTTTTCCTCAGATTTAAATCGACTCCTAACGCCATCTAGTTAAGAAAAAGGAAACATTATGTTTTAAATAATAATAATTTTAATGCTTCAAATTAAAGCGGATTTTTTTTATAAGCTGAAATTTTTAAAAGTATAATCCCACACGATGCGCGTTGCTTCCTTCGGGTTTCAAATTGAAATATTTAAAAAAGAATTCCGCTGATCTAAATAGACTCTCACGCCATCTAGAACACTATGTTTTAAATAATATAAATTTTATAAATGTTTCAAATTAAAGTGGTGACGTTTTTTACATACATACATACATAGACTCACGCCTGTTTCCCAGAGGGGTAGGCAGAGACAACGGATTTCCACTTGCTACGATCCTTGCATACCTCGTTGCATATACGTTTTTTATAAGTTGAAAAATTATTAAAAAGCATGTTTCCTTCGGGTTTCAGCCGGTATGTAATAAAAGTCATTAAGAATGAAATACCACAAAAATACATATTCATTTCAATGACAAAAAAAAATACAAAAGAATCCACAAAAAGTTTGCGGTACTGGGGATCGAACCCAAAGCCTTACACTTCCAAGGCGTTCGCCCGACCGGAAGGCTATGAAGTCTGTTGACATGTAGACAAAATAATCGTTCCTAAAAGATATTATATGTTATGTTATGTAATGTTTAGCTCCTTGTGGATATAGCGTGATAATATTTTGTAAATTGAAATTTAATAATATTTTTCCCCACAACAACAACAATTCTGCAGCAAATTCTAGAAATACGCTGCTTACTACAATACTGCTCATCCCCCATAATTATAAACGTGATAATTTATACCCTATAAGTTGACCAAGAATTTAAAAAGTATATTTGCCGAATTTCAACTAAATCTGTCCAGTAGTTTTCGCGCCAATCAATTACATACATACTTCGTTACGATTTTATTATATGTATAGATTTCAATTTCTGACGTAGTTACACGAAAAGGATCCAATCCACATACATCTTTATATGGATTCGATCCTTTTCGTGTAACTACGTTCTGACATGTCGTGATAGCCTGCGGTGCCCGTTGACAGGCTAGTCAGAGGTCTCGGGTTCAAATCCAAGGCGTGCACCTCTGACTTGTCGTAAGTTATGTGCGTTTTATAAATTAATTATCTCTCTCCGTGCCTTGGATAGCACGTTAAGCTGTTGGCCCCGACTGTCAATTGTAGATCTTTGACAGTCGTTACGGGTAGTCAGAAGCCCGAAAGTCTGATAACCAGTCTTATCAAGGGGTATCGCGTAACCCAGTATCTGGGTTGTGGAGGTCTGATAGGCAGTCGCTCCATGTAAAACACTGGTATTTAGCTGCATCCGGTAAGACTGGAAGCCGGAATTACCCCAGTTTGTCGTCACCTTTACAGGAACAAGATTCACATCACTAACTTATTAGATAAGGATTGGAAACCAAACTTGTCCGTTTGCAGGATTACTGTTCTTTGATTTAGGAAGCCCAAAGTTTGGCAGTGGGATATTAGGTAAGTAGTTTGAACCGAGTTTATGAGATAACTGTAGTTTAGTGGCAACGGCTTTATGTTCAAGATCAGCTATCAGTTTCTCACTCTTGGCAACTTCTTTGTCATGGCTTTTATGGTTATTAGTCTGACACGTTTTTACCAAGCACTGTAACTGTAACAAATTGTAATAGATAGAATTTTCTCAAAAAAACTGGTCAAGTGCGAGTCATGCTCGCTCTGGTTCTGTACATAAACGCCGTAAATATTAAGTTTCTTGTATGGGGACCCCCTTTAATTATTAACTTAACAGGTCCCGTTTTTCTATAAATAGGTACAAACTATACTAAGGGGTATCGTGTAACCCTGTATCGGGGTTGTGAAGGTCTGATAGGCAGTTGCTCCATGTAAAACACTGGTATTCAGCTGCATCCGGTAAGACTGGAAGCCGACCCTAACATAGTTGGGAAAGGCTAGGCAGATGAAAACATGTTGTTGCATAACTTATCTGTTCTTTTGTTTTTTTAATGAAAAAAGAGTGCCATTTATTTCTATTTTACTTTTTTTTATTTCAACAGACTAGACCAGATACAGAAGTCGGGTGTTTCTTCGCGCTAATTGCTATCTCGCTAGTAAATTTAAGTTAAGTTTAAGTATGTAATATTAATAATATATATAGATATGAAAAATCGAAACAAACCAATTGAAGGACAACAACATTACAAAGTTCCAGCAAAATTTTCAGCTTGATCGAAACATGTTTTCACTACATAGTACTCGTATAAAACAAAGTCACTTTTTCTGTCCTTATTATATGTATGCTTAAATCTTTAAAACTACGCAACGGATTTTGATGCAGTTTTTTTAATAGATAGACTGATTGAAGAGGAAGGTTTATATGTATATTGCACCCGTGCAAAGCCACGGGGTATTCCAGTACCCCTGGGTACTTTTACTTATAGTCTAATATGGGTACCTACTGTTATAAGGTTAAAAGTTCAAAAGGCTTCACTATCAATGTCCTGTTTCTATACAGATTATATAAATTTCATAATTCTGTTTGAAATTTTGTTTTATAAAATGTAAGTGGGGAGGACGAGATGCTATATTTTTTGTAGATTAAATCAACGCAACGGGACGGGGGTTGCACTAAATTTTGTCATGCTACAGTGTTCTGACACAATGTAATGTAAGGTAGGGGGACCATTCTTCTTTTTTAAAGGAGAATTTTTATTTTTTCAGTTTTCTTTCTTTTACTGGAACGATATATTTACGTTTATATTTTGTTCAGACATTAAAAAGGCCTTCTACACAAGACTGTGGTCACCAGGAGCATTCGATTGGCGAACGAGCGTCGAATTTGATGCTCAATTATTATTTCGTGGTACTAAGTACCACTTTTATCATTTAGTGAAAATTTAGAGGTTTGTAAGGTACCTAATCTTTTTTTTGTTTCAGCAACTTTCCAATTGATAATGATTAGGTTATATTATACATCTAATACGTTATTATGCGGCCAAGATTTGATAATATGATATTTTTATATTGCTATGCTAGTACCTATATTTTGTAGGTAAGTATTAGAATCCTTTCTTGTAATATTATAAATATGTTAGTTTGTGAGGATGTATGGAGTGATGAATGTTTGTTACTCTTTCACGAAAAACTACGGAGTTTGATAAAATTTTACAGCAATATAGCTTGTACAGGAGAATAACACTTATGTTACAATTTATCAACATACCACGCGGGCGTCGCCGCGGGCGGAAGTTAGTATCGCACAAGAATTTCTGCACTAAATAAAATTCCCAAAGTCCTGAACACAGTGTCACCCTACAGTAAGCGAAGTGATAAATTAAAGCTTAGCATTGTCATGACATCTGGTGCGGCCGCTATATTTTTATTTAACCCAGTACGCGTCGCTTGACAGATATTAAGTCTAGGTTTCTTTTCGGGGAGCTTAATCTTGAATCACGAAACCAATCTAGATTCCAAATGTGTAGACTAACTCAGTGCAAAGTTCGATCTGCGGCGCGGGCTAATGCACACTGTTTTCTGACTGATTAAGGAGTTTTTGCAAAGTTTAAACAGAATTGGGATTAAGTAGGTACGTGATTCAAGAGTAGCTGCCAGATCTGGTCAAGATGTAACAAATTAAGCGCAAGACTTCCCGTAGGTAACTCAATACGTTAAACTAAATATTTATTCTTTAAGTTTCCGAAATTCGCAAAGAAAATTAGACTAAATTCATCAGCTGGTCACAATAATTTGTATCTATAGAAAGTCCGATTTTTTTCGCGAATTTCGAGAACTCTTCGAGCAAAATATACCAAATCTAATTTCATAATACTCTCTTTCGCAAACGTTTATCATAATAAAACAACTCTTTAACGGATTTCCGTGGCATTATATTTATAAACTTTTCAAATCCTTACGTTTGGAGTGCTTTGCAGCTTTCGTGGTGGCAGGGAGCAGGCCGTCTGCATTATAACGCGAATTTATAGTATAACGCGACAACGGTAAATCGTTAAAGAGTTTTTTTTTAGTAATTATCTGCGCGCAAGTGCTAGTCACCGCCTGAAGTAAAGTAGAGAGACGGGGGAGGGTGCTATTGATAACGCGATGGCAGATTGCCATAAACATGAGCGTCCGAACGTACCACCATCCTCCGTACCCTCTAGAATGTTTTATGATAATTATGCAGATTATAAATCTGTAAGTCACGTCTGATGGTTTGTTAAAAGCTTTTAAATTCAGTTAAAATAAATAAAATAATAGAAGTGGACCTTTTGTCAATTTTTTATTGCTACACAACGTACACACGGCAAAATAACAAGTTATATATTTCCAGTATAAGCTGACCTCTTGCTGTACGGAAAGTTTATACAATGCGTGGTCAGTTTATACTGGCACAGTAAATCTTGATAAGTAGCTATGGTACCCAAAATTACTGCATATTTAATTTCGCCAGGACTTTGTCAAGCTCTTAGGTGTGTTTTACTTAGACTTTAAGTGATGTGTTGTAAAGAAGTAGGTACATAGTGTGAGAAGTTTTTATTTTCCTTCGGAGGGTTGTAAAATACGCAGATGTAATATTATTATATTATTATAACTAGCCCAAACTGTCCCACTGCTGGGCAAAGGCCTCCCTACTCTCATTCCACTCTTCTCGATCGAGCGCAATGCACATCCAGATGTAATAGCTAAAGTTAAATTTGATTATAAATAAATTACTAAGGTGGTCCAAAGTCCAAGTGGTGGTTCTTATTTACGACGGAACGGAGTCGGTATGTGGTTGGTCTGAAAGCCTTCATTACATATAATTATCAGAATCGTCTTTAATACTTTTAATAAAGTATAAAATTATCTTTGGGTCACCTGAGTACGCACTAAGCTAAGTTCTAAAAAATCTACAACTTACTAAAAACTTAGACGGACCATTGAACCCATCAATTTTATTTTACTCTTACAAGTCAAGATTTTACTTAGACTTAACTCACGTAAAGTTAAGTCTAAGTAAAGTCGAAGTACGCTCTATAGATCAGCCTAAATGTCTGCACAGAAATCTTAATGGCAGGAAAGTCCAAAAAGCCTCTTACTTAATATTTCTCCAAACTTGACAAGACTAAAAATTGTTGCGATTAGGAAACTTTTTTTTAATGCCTCCACTTTTTCCGAGGCAAATGAGAGGAAAATTAACTTGGTTGAGTTTTTGTCTGAGTGATTTATGATTTTAGCACACTGGGGTGGCGTAGGAAAAGAAACTACGGGGTTATAATGTTATCATTAAATCTAGACGGAGTAAAGTGAGTTATTTGACGCCTATCTTAAAATTCAGCTCACAGACCTTTTACGGACTTTTTTCGGTAACTTAAGATAATACCTACATTACGAGACCAAAAAGTGACTGAACTTGTAACTGACTGAATTTTTAACAAAAATATTCAATAATAATACAGGCTTTTTGTCCTACTAAGGTGGCAAACAGGCTCGCCTGATGATAAGCGGTTATCATCAGGGATTGCGCTTGCAACGCCAGAGGTATCATTTGCTCGTGGCTAACTCTATTGCGGAGTTATGGAAGGGGAAGGTAGTAGTGAAAGCCTAGTTGTGTGACTGTAAGACTGCCAAGTCAAAGGTTTAAAACTGAGGCTCGTACCTCTGACTTTTAGAATTCATAATTATGTGTTTTAGAAATTAATTATCACTTGCTAAAACTGTGAGCTAGGAAACCAGCACATCTGAGAAATTTTTCAGTAAAGCCATGTCAGAGGCCTACGGAAGGTTTAACTGTGACACCAGGTTGTTCATCAAACAAACGTTAAAGAAGGAAGATTCAAGGGGAAGGAAGATTATGGAAGGGGGATCATGAGCCTTTGGTTTCCTGACTTATTGTATGAAAACCAACAACATAATACTAATACGCAACTTATAAGTTTTTTGTGAATTATTAAAGTTTTAGAAAACTGTAAAAAATGGACTTAATTTTTTTGGCATAAAGCAGGCCTACTCGTCAAAAATATAGCACATACTAAAGAAAAATAAACTATTTTTTTTGCAATAGGTTGGTTTTACCTACCTATTGCAAAAAAATACACTTAGACTTAGACTTAGAGTAGGTACTCTAAGTACTTACTTACAAACTTATTAAAAACAAGTGCAATATTAAGGCACTATAAACTTCAAAGTTTTGATATACTTCACCTCTTAACTTTTGTTTTCAACAGGTTTTATCAATGATAAAATGTCATTAGATTTTATCAAAAACATATTTCAAGTAAAGATAAAGTTCTGATGACATGTGTTTAATGTATATTAAAAACTTTTGAAAGGTTTTTAGGACGCATATAGGTATTTTAGGTATGAGTAATGAAAAGATACAAAGTTGATTCAAACCAAGGTCACCGACACAGCTCTTAGAGTATGCAAATTGAATTGGCAATGGGCAGGCCACTATCGCTCGAAGAACCGATAACCGATGGGGAAGAAAGGTTCTCGAGTACCGACCACGAACTGGAAGTCGAAGCGTTGGAAGGCCTCTCACCAGGTGGACCGACGACATCATTAGAGTCGCGGGTGACCGGTGGATGCAAGCGCCAAGTCGCCGTTCGTTTATGGCGTTCAAGGGACAATGTTTATTCAACAGTGGACTTGTATGATGATAGAATTGACTGACAAAGGATAATGAAGATGCTAACACATTACATTCGGACTTAGCGCGCACTTGTGACTTTTCGTTATCACTTTCTCCGTTCTTTGTTCTTCGAAGAGCAGGTAAAGCCGATTGGTTTTGACCTTCATCTCTTTCCGGTGGTGTCTGATTGCCATTTTTTCGAACTATGAGAGTGAGGAAATAAAGTGCGCACCTATGTGCGCACACTTCTGCTCTATATCTCTTGCGTAGTTGGCTAATCTTCCTTGCGAATGGCCGTTGTAACTAAAGTCACATCAGGAAAAAATAGAAATATTTATGCTATAAAGTCCTACCAAACCTTGTACCGCTTATTTTCTAATTCGATTAAATTAATTTATTTTATCCTTTCTTTAAAAACTCTAATTAAAAACTCTAAATAACAATGCACCTACAATACATTACAGACAAGCTATTCTCAGAACTTCACAACGTTCTGTCAAGTACCAAAACGCAGTGCGCTGACCGTACTCCTCATAAACCTTTGATCCAACCATTTGAGAGGTATTTAAACTACTCCAAAACTTTCTGAAGTAGTTTCGTGAGAGAGCACGTCGTTCATATTGCCAGTAGCGTCAGCAAAAAAACTGTAAATTTCTTTTAAGTGCGATCTTTTTAAGACAATTTTGCGAGTCATGGTTTTAAGTTTAATTTATTAAAAGTAGCTAATTTTGTTGAAAGAAAAATTTGATAAGGAGTAACCTTCTAGTTTAGTACGCCCACTTTATGACGGCTCAGTTAATTAATTTATCTAGAAGAGTAATTTATCTTTGATGTAGCTTCTTCAAGCTATCCCTATCCCTTTAGCCTTGAACTACTTGTCCGTCGTGACCTTTACCTTTTCTTTGATCTGCGCAACATAATTTTGTCTTGGCCTTCCTCTTCCTCTCCTAAATTTCTTCTATAATTTTATTTATTAATGTGTCGTGGCAGATAAGGTGGACTACTATCTTGTATCTTCTATACTATTTATCAGTTTTGCTCGCTCTAGAACCTCTTCGTTGGTCATCCTAGTAGAAGGTGTTATAGTATATGTCCATTCTACATAATTTAGGAATTATTGATTATTTTAGATTAAAGTTTACTTTTTTTTTCTTACACAACTTTGATAAGATTCTACATTCGTAATCATCATTTTCCTTATTTTATTTAGAGGTTACGCAATAGGTTTTCTTCTTCCATTCATCTCTGTTAGCCGTCATGTCATTGTGATTACTCCCTTTCTATCCATGTCATTTTTGATACAATCAATACACTCTAATAGCACAGTATAAAGAGCTCTTTCCCTACAGTAGTCCAACGAACACGTCTAGACAGAGCAATCGTGCGGGGTGTGTGGAGTGGGGGACGGAGGGGGGGCCGCGGCCGGCAGTACCTTTTTCCATACTCCATTCGGGTACTACACCGTCATTTGTTTTTAGTGGGTGGCACATTTTATTTATTTTAATTTTGAATGTTGATTAAATTTTTCAACGGGTGTGTTGATTATAAATAATTATGACATTAATTTTGAGATCCAAGATGGCGGATACAAGTTTTTGAAAAAACTCAATATGGGTATCGTTTTCGAGGTTTTCAGGGGTGGTGATTACGAATTTGACATTAATTATTTAGAAATCCAAGATGGCGGATACGAGTAAAAAAAAAAAAACTATATGGGTATCGTTTTCGAGGTTTTCGGGGGTGGTGATTACGAATATGATATTAATTTTGAGATCCAAGATGGCGGACGTGAGTTTTTGGTAAAAATCAATATGGGTATCGTTTTCAAGGTTTTCGTGGGTGGTGATTACGAATTTGACATTAATTTTGAGATCCAAGATGGCGGACGTCAATTTTTGGTAAAAATCAATATGGGTATCGTTTTATAGGTTTTCGGGGGTGGTGATCACGAATATGACATTTATTTTGAGATCCATTTGAGACAATTACGTAAAGTTATCGTAATTCCTGTAGAATCCCGTAATTCTGTAAAATTTCCGTGATTCCCGTAAAATTCCCGTAACCCGAACGGGAATGTCTGAACCAAAGTTAATTAAATTTGACATAGACAGCATGGGACCAATAGAAGATAGACATCGATTTTCATAGGATATAGGTACCTATGGAAAGAAAAATTACATGCGGACGAAGTCACGGGCAACAGTCTAGTCATAGGGCTTGAACTCCGTATAGATTAGGTAATTGTTTATTGCGTGTTAAGAAAATAAATGATTTTTTTTTGTTTTTAGTCCCGTGTCAACCCTAACACTTTTTTACGTCGAGACGAATGTCTAGACGTTGTCGGCATTTTCGAAAACATCAAACGCGTTGACTGACTGTATGATATCTAGACTGTACTAATAGCAAGAAAAAGAAAAGTACTAAAATATGTAAGTAAAGAATCCTAACTTCTATCTTTGACTTGTGTTTAAAGAATTAAAGTTTTTCGAAGGTGCCTAGTTACCCAACTATTTCCACTGCATTTCAATTCTCATAAAGCCTGCAAAAATACTTGAAAATACAACAACTGCTATTATATTAAGCTAGTTTATAATAAACTATAATATTTAATTTTAAACCAGCAGCGTAGACAATACAATTTCTTCCAAATAAAACTATCTTTTTCATTATAAAATTTTTGTTTAATTTTTTTCTGCAGACCGTACACAATGTAACATTGAACGTTTGTGCTGGCACTGGCGTTTGTGTTGGCTGCACTGACAAGTTTGCTAGATGCATGCTGTTTGCCTGTCAATAACTTGTGTCAGAGACGATGACATAAGTAAGATTTGTTTTTAATTAGTGACTTTTTTTGGGTCTCGTCACTTAACGCTTTTGCTTAACTCATCGCAATCCACTGCTGGTCATTAAGACTATCCTATTATAATAATCTAGCCTGTAATTATCCCACTGTAGGGTAAAGTCCTCTTCTCAAACAGAGAAGGATCCAGCATTAATTACCACGCTAGCTCACTGTGGGCATGCAATTTTAGATGATTAAGTCCAGGTGTTTCGATGTCACGATGTTTTCCTTCACCGTTTGTCAGTGGTCTCTTAGAAGTACAAACATTGAAAAAGTCACATTGATACATGCCAGGTTCGAACCCACATCCATGTGCTTGTGAAGCGGGTCTGTAACTGTAGCCACCACAACCCATTAAATATGATATAAATATATCCCAATGTAGGTACTATGAAAACCATAATGAAAATCAAAACGCCCCGAAATGGCTGGTTTACAATACATTGATTATTGCGAATTCAGTGTTAGTGTGGGATTCTTACCCCAATAAAACCACCTTTTTTGTGGCCAGGGGGAGGAAAAAAGCTTCCTACCGTTCACCGTAGTCCAAGGAGTAGAATGTACAGGAGGAGTCCGCAGACGATTATGTAGAGCTCGCACCCATTAAAAAAAAGTTTCACTAAAACCACCTTGGTTATTACCATTAGCATTTACATAGACGTTCCGGATCAGCTCACAGAGGACCTGGATCCGGAACCTCCCCTGTAGTCCCCAGTGCAATATCTGTTAGGCACATCAATCAAGTCACCGTCGCGTCATCTGGTGCTAGAAAACAGACTAATTTAAAGCCATCCGTTACTATAAAGTACAATAGCAAAAACTTCAAACACACATAACCCAAAAACAAACACTCAGAGGGTAAAACTAAACAAAAATAAGTGTAGTAACATAAACAGGGGCATTAACCTAAAAGCCAGAACATGACTTTGTGCGAGAGTTCCAACCGATAATCTTATATTAAAAGATATGGTGGTAGCTAGAATCTACAATATTGGTGTAATAACGTGATCACCGCTAAGTTTGGGAGTGACACACTGCTGTTGTGGACGACGAGCTAGGAATATTCCGAACAAAATAATTGCAATGAATTGCAGTGGCGGAAGCTTCATACAACACGATTCCTGCCGGCTCTTATAGCAAATGTCACAGCTTGTGATGTCCACTGATTGTACTATTAGTTTAACTCCAATTTGCTCCGGCTTATTTCTTAAGAAAATTGATTCTTCGCTACTCAGATTATTGTTATAACGACGACTGTAATGACCGATTTGCCAAATACCCGCTTGATGCGATCGAGTTGATTAAGAATTGACCAAAGAGGCTCATTAGCAACGATAGGTTGGTTGAGTTTAGGTTTCGAAACCTTAAACATCGTCGCCGTCGACTTTAAGTGTTTTATCGGTTGCATTTCGGGGTGTTCGTTGAAATTGCACAATAAATTCCGCTACGGAATTTATTGTGCAATTTCAACGAACACCCCGTCATCATCAGGTGAAGAGGTGTACTTACTGCGTTGTGACACCGCTACATGGTGAAAATTCCACTCACACGCATAAAAGGTTTTACGAATTCGTTCATCGTGCTTACAGCCAAATAGTGGAAGTTTCTGCCGTGTTGTCAAATTAATCTCTTCGGTGTACTAGTTTCCTCATGATATTTAACCAGTAAACTTAGATTTGGCTGCAGCATCAGGTCATATCAATATAATTATAATATTTTTAAAACTGTTTTAAATTATTTTTTACCTGAACATACTAATTAAAATTAAATTCTGCTTAAATAAGGTTATGCGATTTAAAATTTGTTTCGATCTAGTTTTTTTTCCTGGTCATTCGCACCATACCCGTTTAAAGGCTGGAATAAAACAAAATAAATGCTTGCTACTTAACATGTTCTTAAAAGGCGGATGCCACCAGCTTCCTTGTTATCCAGGTGATAAACAGAAATGTGTCGCTTAACGCATTTGTAACACGATGTAGATAACGCGACTAATGGAAAACGCGCCGCTCGTTTCGCGAGTGGCTGCGTGACGTAATTAGGTGAAAAGGTTGAAGAAAAAAAAAGATTACTTTTATTTATTTTTTAATGTTTTTTTTTTAATTTTGTCTTGAGTTTTTGCTAGTTTTACACTGCCATACTAAACAAAAAAAATAACGGAATATCCTTGCTTTTATTCATTTCGCCGTCGTCGTTGAAAATGAC
This sequence comes from Protodeltote pygarga, assembly GCA_936450705.2. Taxonomy (NCBI): domain Eukaryota; kingdom Metazoa; phylum Arthropoda; class Insecta; order Lepidoptera; family Noctuidae; genus Protodeltote; species Protodeltote pygarga. The sequence goes on along the minus strand of OW388249.2, from coordinate 1,377,853 downwards.
TAAAGTGTCAGAGACTTTTCAAATATCAATAAATCTGAAGTCTTATAATCATAACTAAAATAGAATAAGCAAGATAAATGTAAAAGATAATAAATTTAAGATTATTGCATAGATTTTACTACTGAAGCGGACTTTTACTTATGAGGACGCAAAATTGACGAGATAATATATGCGTGATATGTGCGTCACTCACATTTTCTTCTTCATTTTTATATATTATTCAACTTCTTCTCCATGATTACAAAGTAATGGCTCTGAAGAAATCGCTTCTTTACAAAGTAATGTTTAATATTCTTTGATCCTAATGTCTACTTAAAAAAATCGCCCAACTTCGACAACGTTCACTATTCTTTCAGTCCGTGTGTCCTTCACACCCAGAGGCTATCGTTAAATTTTATTTAACTTTGAAACTTGTTATAAGACGTGTTAAACCTCCCGAACATTATATACTAAACAGTTACATTTATTTCTATAGTTATTTTCCATTTTCTTGGCTTTCCTAGCTACTAACGACCAAGTACATTATGCTAAAGTTTCTAACTTTCAGACTCTGATTGTAATGGATATGAGTTTTTATATCTATTACTGAAATTTTACTTCGTACATTTAACCAAAACTTTATAATCCTTTGGACCTTTTAGTAGTTTTGAATTCGTAACATTACATTACACTACATTACACTTAATATTAACACGAATTAATTGTCTGTCTACAAAATGAATATTTATTCAATAAGATGTTTATAATATTGCATTCTTCTCATTCTACTTCTTTTTCTTCCTTTATAATTATATGGTTGATGAACAACTTGTTGTCAGAGTTTGAACCGTCTTTAACATGGCTTTACACAACTTTAAGAAATCTCTCAGGTGTGCTAGTTTCCTTACGATGTTTTCCTTTACCGTTTTAGAAAGTGATAAATTAATTTCTAATACGCACATGAATTCGGAAGTGCGTGCCTGTGTTCCGAACTTATGACCTTTGACTTTGCAGTCCGACGGTTATACCACTAAACTATCTGCTTTAAATTACATTCATTACATACACTAATAATATATTATAAATATTTATTAAAGACGTTACGAAAAATTTTAGGTCTGTTTTCGTTTATTTTAAAGTAATATAGCTTATACTTACATCAAAAAAACATATAGGCTACAATTTATCAACATACCTCGCGGGCGAAGCCGAGGGCGCAAGCTACTGTACCCACTGTAAATTGCAATAAGTAACATTCAAGCAACATTCCCGTATCTGTATTTAAATGCACAGTGAATAATCTGTGGGCAAAAAGAATTTACAACTCAGTATACATCTGCCCCGTTGGTATGCACTCGCAGAATGTAAAACATTGTTGGTAAAAATGCCTCATTTCCACATACCATTATTCAGTGCTTTGTGGCAAATATTTTTATTTATGTAGGATTGTTTGGAGTACATGGAGTTGCCGTACTTGAAAAAGTATAATTCTTTAATTTGTAGAAAAGTTTTAGCTAAAAAAATAAAATTCTCTACGATACGAGGTATCAAACATTTTTAGAATAGACAATCTTGACGAGACTAGACTTGGCTAATTTTTTTAGATTATTATTCTAAGTCATTCTACACTATGGCTTATAAATATTGATTGCTTATTTAATTTTCTAGTGATACAAGGTCAATAAACTATAAAACTAAATAAAACTATTTGGAAAATTATAATAATTATAGATACATTTAATCGGCGGCGCTATACAACACACGTTTTTTCGCAAAAGTGTAGTTTTTCACAGCCTGTTATTTTTGCGTTTATGTAGAAATAAATCGTCTGCCATACGAGAATAAAAATTTGTGTTTGATTTTACCATAGGAAACCAAATTACAGAATTTACATCGGTGTGTGAACCTATGTTTGAGGCCTACGACCGGCTAAAACGTTGCTTATAAACCATAGAATAAATTAATAAGAAGACCTCTGTGTTACATAGCCTCTTTTGTATAAAAATATTTCCTAAACTCGTACCCCTTACCTCGTTATCTCTAATACCCCGCAGTTGACTCCAACCTTGACTTACTTGACGAGAACCGGCAAAACACGTTCATATAGTATCGAGCTATATACACTATGGACATCTTACCTAATAAACTGCGAAGAGGCGGAAAAACGAACATAATCTGTTGTCACATAAACTCCTGGGGACAGAACTATTACGCCCCATTTCAGTAATGGCGGACTTTCCCGCGCGTTGCTCGGCCAACTGACAGCTAGGGCTGCCCTCAAAAAGTATAATTTTTATTTTGAGAAATCCCTAGTACCAGTGCTGTAACTAGCGTTTATGCGCCCGCTGCGAGCTTCAGGCTAAAGATCTTTATTTATTTGATAGTTTCCTGAGTAATTTGTTTTTGCGAGTTTCTTATTAAATATCTTCATTTCATGAACAAAACATGTAAAAACATACATGATAAAACATTATTCATTATTAAAAAAAAAAATACACGTTCTGCACTTCTCTGTAAATTATTAACTTTGACTAATCTCAAGCTGGGTATCCAGTATATTCGCGAACGTCTTGCTCTACATAATAGATACGTTTGCACTCCTGGAGCGTGAACGCTTCCATTATGTTGACCAGTTGAAGGAGCGCTGAGCGCAAAAGGCTCGCGAACATAGTGGGTAGTTTCACACCCGGTGCGCGCAATAAACTCAGGTACCCAAGGTTTGCGCTAACACGTAATAAGTACAGATCATAAATATTAAGTTTAAGTAGGTACTAGGAAAATAGAAATATTAAAAAAATACAATATTAAATTTATTTGTCAGCCCTTAGACCACATGGTAACATCAGTGACCCTACACCCCACGTGAACGTCAGCTAATGACATTAATTATTATAATTTCAGTGTAAGTAATTTACTTTGTACCTGATGGCCTACAGCCCTATTTGTCATCATTGTATGTTATATCTGTCAGTCAAAAGCTATGTCATGCTATTTACTTAATTTGTTTAAATTATAGGTTAAGGCTTCTCTGAGAGAACTAAGACACGTTGTCAGGACAAGTTACAGTGAAAAGTTAGTATTAAGTATACTGATCTGATCGGACATTTATTGTTCCAGCCTTTGTTGTAGTAAAGTTCAACAACCTTATACAAACGCTGTGCAGCAAACGATAGCGCGATCTAACTCGACGCCAACGCCATCTAGTTACAAAAACAATCAACTTAAGATCTTATGTTAATCCGGGATATAAAGTACCAGAAGTCTTGAAAATGTTTATTAGGCGATATAAAATAACAGAGATAGTGAAACCATCCAGTCATCACATAGACGGATATTTATTACTTCTAGCCATATCAGATATAAAGGTGTTAGAACATGATTATATGGACGCTAATAAAGTAGGTTTTTCGTGCTCTTAGGTTAACAAAAAAAAAATACTACTACTATGAAAAAAAAATTCAAAACGGCGAAGGTTGGCTTTGCCACAAAGGTTCCAAATTCTTTATTGGTGATTCAAAAATCGCAAGTATATGACATGTGTCCTAATGACTTATTAGGTACATGTGTGTGCGCAAATAATTGCAAGATATACGTAAATTTGTAGGCATAATGTATTTAAGACCTGGGGCGAAGTTGCTGCCTTGTAGAACACCGTAATCCGTGCTTTACTGCTAACAACTTCAACTTTTGTTTATGGTCATGAAAAAGTCTTCAAATATATTCTAAGCATTGCCTTATAATATCTATTGACAACAGATTGTAAAAAGAATATAATAATAGTCTTTTAACTTTTTTTCCAGTTCATTAGATTTAATATTTTCAAGGAAGTTATTCAAGCAGCTCGTTAAAACGTAGGGTACCTAAACAAATTGGTACCGACAACCATATATAATTCACACTAAATAAAACCCAAATGTCTTTTAGGATAGATTCAGACATTACCCTTTGGGTCAGGAGAAAAGCGATTTTAAAAAACTACGAGCGATGCGTTAATATAGGTACAAGTACAACCCTGAAATCATGATTAAAAAAATTTGCCGTTCCATATAAAAAATCACTGATACTCGACGTAATGAAAGGTACACCGCCTATATCAGTCCACTGCTGGACATAGGCCTCTTCTCATACGCAACACTTATTTTGTGCGCTCAGTAGAAGGTGTTTGCCCTTAATCACTGAGCAAGGTTGACGATCGCTTTAGCAGATGGTTGCTATTACACAGTAGGATGCTGCTATCCATTCTCCAGATTTTTTCCTTTGTCGCTTATTACGACACCCGTGGGATGAGTAGGGGAGATTCTATTCTTAGGCCGGAAACCACACACGGCATGCCGTTATAAATGGAACAGCAAATTTTTAAATGGTTGTTTTCCCGTAGCAGAACGCGGCAGATTTTTTTTCAGTAGTATAACTATCAATATCTACAAAAGAGTTTAAAAACTTTTTTTTTTTCAAATAATTTAAAAAAAATCACAATCTCGAAAGCGTGAGAAATAATAGTATTTCAGAAGAAGTAAGATAAGAAATATGCGAATAAAAAATCCGAAATATTCATATTAAATTCTTATTGATTTATGTCTGTCGGGTGTATTATGCCAATTCTGCACTCTAATACCCATTGCTTAAAAAGGCAATAAAAATTTTATTTTCAACTTAAAATATAAAAAACTATTTTTTTTGTCCCTTCTGCCGCTATTTTCCTAGCCCCAAACAAACGACGCAAGTAGCCCGCGTGCACGGAAGTGGCAATTCGGCCACTCTCGAGGGACTGACCCAGCCTATGACACGCTAAACTGACCAGATTTAAGGCCGTACTTACTCCAGACCTCTTTATAAGTCAGGTAGATAAAGCATGATAAAATATTGAACAAGGATCTTATCTTATGATCATGTGATTTCGACGTACCTAGATTTGGTGATCATTATAAGGCGTAACGCGTCGTAAATAATAAATAATGCTATGACGGGTCAGATGGATAGTGTTTGCAATTATCATATGATACTATACCAATATTGCCAGATACACACGAACGGACATCGAATATCGTACAAACTTCATCATCATCTAAACTTTAAGTCGGCTTCTAATCTAACCAGATGCAGTTGAATAACAGGTTAAGGTGATAAGCTTCGAATTTCGATTTCGAATATCTTTACGAACATCCTTTACAAAAAAACAAATTTTCGTGTTCGATGTTCGTTTTCGCGATGTTCGCGCTCGTTCGCGTGTGTCGGTATTATAAATTCGTTTTTGTGATTATATTGGAAATATCGTTTCACAAATCGACGTGATTATTCCCTAAGGATAATTTTAGGGGTGAAGAGTGAGTTAATAAACGTATTTTTTATCCCGAAAAATTAAGAGCCCGGTGAAAAGCTAATACAAAATATATTTTACATTTACGATTCATTGTTTTATCCATAAAAATTCTGTGAAGTGATAAAAGTATCAAAGTCACTTCAGCCACCTCTATTTGACCTTGGCTGTAAAACTATGATCCCAACTTCAAGTGGTCTCTCCCACTAGAGTAATGTGTCGGTTCAAAAGACCAAGAGCTTTTACTTTTATTTGCTACTATAAAAAGAAATGTAGTAGCAAATTGTCGCAAATTTAAGTGGCAATATTAATTAAGGTTTAGCTGACGAATTTTGGGTCTTCGCCATACAAGAAAAATTTTTTTTGCAAGAAATATAATATCGACTTTAAAAATAAAAAAAAACGAAGAGTTTGAAATATCAAAAAAAATCATCGTTTTGGAGTAGGTGCCAAGCTAAGCGGGTTTCAAATTAAACCACCTCATCCTAAACCTATTTGAAATTGCGACCTAATGAGTAAAGTCTCCAATCACACTGCCACGCTATTTAAATCCTGCCTGTGTTATCCCTTGGTGACAAAGCGAGACTTAGGGCTTTATACAGTAAGTTGGGGGATCAAATTCCGCTTGTAATCGTTCTTTTCTTTCTACAAACATGATAATTCTAGTGTACACATCTGCACCGCACATTTAAACACACACGAACAATATTATAATTGCGGCAGTGTGTGTTTTATATCTATGTATGGCGAGAAGATGAACACAATTACTCTGTAATAGAAAGGACCTTAAACGGTCAGTAATAGATTTAACTAAGTACCTACTGAAAGGAGGACATCGAGCCTGGAGGATGATGGTAAAGTCATTAGCAGACTATTTCTAGACCACTGAGTACCTTTGTGTTGAAGTTAAGTATCCCTAATGGGTCATTGTACCCAGTTTGATTGCTACAAGAGCTTTCTAGTGGCAAAGAATTTCGTAAAACATTTTAATATTGAACGTAGTTTAAAAAAATACAGAATAGGTTGTATGGTCAATATTTATTTGACATAAAAAAAAGAATCCATAGTTTTCGCTTCACGTTTTAATATACTTACAGGGTTATTTTTAAAACACCGACAACCTGAAAAGGGGTCATTAAACTCATCATTATGAACAGGGACCAACCCCGTAATCGCGAAAAAATCAGCTGTTCCATATATTTTGTTGATGAACATAAATGTATGGAACAGCTGATTTTTTTTTTCGTTTTACGGTACGGCGCCGCGCCATGGTGATGTGTACAGGCCCTTATGCGGTTATAACAGCTCTTAGATATATTGCACCATGCAGCTGGTGCTTGCAATCCAGCTTGTAAAGTTTTTCCATTCTCTAAAGCTTAATACTTAGTTGCAATGTGGTCACATCTGCTAATATAACTTATCTAGCTCGTTTCCAATATATTCGACTACACGACAGAATATGGCCGTTGCCTACATGATATCACCTTAAGTTTAAAAATAAAACGATATGTGCAAAAAAAAAACAGTCGCTTAAGGATAGCGAGGAATTAAAAAAGCCACAGAATTAAAAAAATCGAAAAAGGTGCGTGCCTAGATTTGAACCTAAGACACTTTGACTTGCTAGTCCAACAGTCATACCACTATGTTCTCTACTGTCATGTGTGTGATTAAAAAATAGATTTACATTTATTTTACAAACAAGTAAAGTGGGCTGAAGTTAGTAAACTGTAGCAGCTATAGGTATGAAAGTAAAAATTACCGTTGAGTCTTGTTTCATATTTTTTTTTACACCGATAATATCAAATTTTCCCCGCGAGTGTCATTCTTTCCTGGTACCTCTTCTTGAGTTTATATTAAAGCGATTTTGAGACACTTACCTCATTATTCTTGAAGTTTTTACTTCTCCAAGTTAGTTGTTTTGGTAATATTTACTGTTATCGCCGATTTCAGGTCGTAAATGCTTTTTACAGTCATCTGGGGATATTTATTTTCTTATAGTCAAAGTAACGATTGGTCTTTGGCGTTGCTAGTTTAATTTATGAACGAAGAGAGGCAATTTTCTTTAAATACAGCATATAAGCCATATTACTGTTTATTTATTTCAAGGTTTTGCCCCCGGCTTCGTTTGTTCAATCATAATTCGAAAGACATGTGGCGCCATCTAATAACCACTCCACAGTCCGTGGAAGACTTCTGTTCCAAAAAAAATAATTATCGCGTAACACTCACTCACTTATTTATTAGCATTCATCAAGTGGTTTACAAATGCTATTATCCTTGTATTTTTTTTTCTGTAAGGACTTTTAATATGCTAAATAAATATAAAATAAAAAACTTATTTTGTCTAAAAATACTTTTAGCGCCATCTATGAACTTAAGTGGATATTAAAATAAATTAAGACAGTACCACTCTACTTATAGATATTATAGATTAGGAACGTTATTGTTGTTTTCATCGGGAACAGTACTTTAGTTTAGAGTACTAGGGATAGAGAGTGCTCCTGTGTTTTCAGCACACACTTGTGCACTATAATATCTCCTGCGGAGGTAACGAATCGTACATAATTCGGCCCACTAGCGCCACACAGTCATGAACATGTCTTAACAGTTCAAAGAAAACCTTCTGCAATAACCTACTTGCTTAAATATGATTTATCATAAAATTTTAAATATAGAAAAAAAAAGAAACCCGTCACTATGTCAAAAAACTTCAATCCTCAAACTAGATAAAGAAAAATTGGCCAAAAATATTTTTTACTTCCAACCATGTTTTAACCACCACGGGTTTTTTTTATTATTTAAACAATCTTTTTAAAAATGGGTGATAAATATTATCAAAAATGGTGCCCAGTTTTTCAAGGACTGGTGAGTTGGCTTTTCTTTTTTTTTTGCATCCAACGCCATGACCTATGTGTTTTCTAATGTCTTTATTTTTAAATTAGATTTACTGTCAAAATTCCTAGTTACGATGATTCTTATTTTATTGGGTACAAAATAGGCGTAGAAAGCCAATAATGCGGTAGTAAGGTCAAGAATACATCACTACAAATCAGTTAGATGGACTCTCACAAGTCTCATGGAATAAACCACCAAGTAAGGCACAGTCTTTAAATATACGGAATGGTCACCTGAGGTATATTTTCAAAGGTTGTCAGAGACTCTGAGGCCTACAGGTGGATTGAACACAGCCTATAGATATGATAAGTAGGAATACCTTTTATATATTTAGTTGGTATGCACACTGCGGGGCAAAGTCCTACTTCCCTTCCGACTATCTCAACTATATCACTCCGACTATACCTATCTTCAAACAGTAGAGTATTAACCCTTCCAAAGAGTATAGAACAACCCGCCATATCCTTTTGGGCAATCCATGTTGACATTAATATTGGATCCACATGGTCGTCGTATTGTCTTGGTCATCATGCGCCAAATATGGTCAACATATGACACATAATATGGCCAATGTGCGCCAAACATGGTTAACATACGCCAAATATGGCCAACTTGCGCTAAATGTAACCAGTTAAAATTTTGGTCTAACAACTTTTTACGAGTTAATTTTGAATTCCAACGCAGTGCAAACAAAACTACCTTACTTACTACTTTTTACACTAACTTATAATAGCCCTATAGTTTATTATTGACGTCGCTGCCAGATGCTGCAGTATGCTTGTTGTTATAGGTAGCAATTTTGCTCAAAAACACTATTCGTATTTTAACCGTTTGATACCTTCTGTGACGTAAGCGTAAAATCTACCTTAGCATGTACGGCCTTATTACCTTAAGTAGGTTTTCTGCGCCTTATTTTGTGCATCAAGCGTTTAAATTATGTGGTATGTGACAAGCATTTGTGCGAAGAAGTTACAGGGGTGCGTTAATGAGATGTTTTTCCTTCAGGGAGTAAGGGTAGGTAGTTTACTAAGTTGCGTTTTTTTACCAAGTCTTGAAAGTATTGTCGTTTTGTTGGAATAGACATTATTACTAAAGACTACTATTTTGTGAGTACTTCAGGATTACGCAGGGATAATAACAGTCAAAATAAAAAAATATATATTTTAAAAAATAACAAATAGGTACATAAGGCAAGTACTATGTTCGTAATTTACAAAAAATATAGCATAATCCCCATAGTTAGTTTTAGTGTTTTTTGTAAGTTAAAGTCTATAACATAAGTCTTTATGGTCTATATAATCTATATACATCTTTTCAAAAAACATTAAAAGAAAATTCTAAAAATATATATTATATGTAAAAATAGCTTGGATTTCAAATTCAACGCGATTTGTCGTGTCGTATAGCCGACTTGTCTTGGTGCTATTTTCCCCCTAAATAATATCGTACGGAAGGTGTATTTTTTTATGATGATAATAAAGTTAATGCACGATGTATGTTGTTGATGGTCTGCCACCATTTCTTATGTTATCTATGTGAGAAATGAACGTTTATTAAAAAGAAAATGTTATACTTGAGTTTTTTAAGTACACAATAATGTCATGCATCATAATTATTTATTAAGAAATTGGAAAAAAACAATTAATACGGACAGGAACACACGATCTTTAATATACGCTTTGACCGCTAAGCCACCCTATCCCACCAAAATCTGTTGAAACTTCTTACAATAAGCTTTATCATATTGGAAAATTTCAGGAAAAAATCGCGTTTTTTTTTCTACATTTTCGCTGTGTTATAAAAATTAACATAAGTATATTATACACTATAAAAGTAGTTGTGCACCTATACACACAAATTATGCGCTACAATAACATCTCGTGCGTGGCTAGTCTCCGTTGAAAACGACCGCTGTGAACGAAAATCGGTAGGAACTGAGGACGTCAAAAACCCTTCATATACTACTAGCTTTTGCCCGCGACTTCGTTCGCGTGGAATAGTGATGAATTGATGCCGACCAATAGATGGCGCTGTATGTCCGGAATAAATTTTATTTTTTATTTTATTTTTAGTAATAAAAACTATCCTATGTCCTTTCTCAAGTTCCAAACTATGTCTGTACCAAATTTCACACAAATCGGTTCAGTAGTTTAGGCGTGAAGCAAAGACAGACAGACAGACAGACAGAGTTACTTTCGCATTTATAATATTAGTTTGGATTTGGATTTGGATTGCATTGTGTTGCGCGTCATTCTTAAATCACGTCACTGTAGTAATAATCCACATTTTATAAAGTAATTACAGCTGTTGACGCCTAAAAACTAAAGTTTATGATGGTTAATCACGAAACGTTTTATGTAAATTTTAATTAGGTACGATAATTATGTAAAACTAAAAATAACTTGGAAAGCTACATTGTAGTTTTATTGTTAATTTATGATGGTGTACTAATTAGTTAATGTAAACGAAATAATTATTAACACTGCAGTACACACGCCTCTTTTGTCAACAATAATACCCGCATGGCCTACTATAGTAGTCCAATTTAAAATGTCAATAATTTGGTTTATATTTTAAGTAACATTTAGATAAAACAGCAAATGGACTGGTATTTATAAACTTAGTTATTATTCTAATGTAGCAGCTATGGTAGATTAAAAAAAAATAAAAAAAATTATGGCACTTCGTGCTTAACTGAAAAAATAAAAATAAAATTATATTTTTGGAACAATTATTCGAGGCATAATACTGCTCGGTGATCGGTACAAATTAATTTGTTGCAATTTTTCAATATTTGTACCATTTGTGCAACCAAATTTGCTAACTTGAATTTGATACGCCAATATTCGCATGGACTACTTTAGTAGGCTAGTAATTTTGGCTTAATTACTCAAATATGCGCGAGTATTAATTCCACGCGCTATACGATATGTTAACAAATTTATCGAAGGAAACTTCTTTGAATCGTACCAATTTAATCTAATAATGGTGTTACCCTGGTCTATTATAGTGAGTCGCGAGTGTACCCTGGTTTTAAAAATAATTTGAAAAATGCTGTGATTTTGGGAAAAGCTCCCAAAATTTATGTCAGAGTGGTGAAAGGATCTTTTATGATTTTTGGCAAAACATTTATTATATCACTGTCATTAACACTATTCAACATGATTTACACATTTCTTAGCCATAATTTTTGGGTGATTAGATAATTTGAACAAAAATTATCCAATCACCCAAAAATAAGTGATATTGCAGAGATTTTCTCAAAGTCTGCAAACTGACTTACATAGCATATTTTGTTTGCAGACCCGCGCTCTGTAGACAGAAGTCTGTATACGTTGCTGTTAAACACCACTGAAGTCATGAGCAACGTGGCCGAGAACATGTATATAGACCATTACCACTGGCAGAGAGCCGTGTTTGGTCACCCTGTACGTAACAAAATTTGAATAAGTAAAATTAGATTTGCATTTAAAGTGAAACTCTGCATTGTCACTTAGCTCAGCAGCTTTATATTTTTGTTATTTTAATATACATATATTTAATAGAATATGTTAAAAAAAACGGTTTTCTATGATGATGATGATCAGTGATCATAGACTGCAGAATCACTTATTAAAATACCTTTTTTATGCTTACAGTTTAGCATGTCCCGCGCGTCATGTTCGGACCAAGAAAATTTCACTATCGTGAATGTTATGAGGAATTGGCTCAGATCACATGAAGAGGCACAGGTAAATCCACAAGTCCAAATATAATATATTCAGTCAGCCATCGGCAGAACTATGGTGTGACGCAGCGCTGCCGTTGCCGACCCTGTGCGGAATCATTGTGGGTGAAGGGTGTATTATGGAAAGGTTATTAAGGGGGTACGATTGGGTTTCTGTTTAGGGGCGTGCCTGTCACATTTTTCTAAAGCCCATCATACAAATGTTTTAAGGCGCCTCTTACCGATAATTTGCTATCTCGCTCGCACATTGGAGATATAAAATGAATGAATATAGTTATGAAAAATCGAACTACACTATATGAAGGAGAACAACTTACTAAGTTTTAGAAAAAAAATCCTAAGTGCGCCAAGTCCTAAGCGGTTAATAAGTTTAAGTTTTTGTTTCAGGTAATGTTAGCCAGTGTCTTGGTGGTATTAGGGCTGTGGTGGCTGGTGCGAGCCATCCTCACGCTCGTCATAAACTTGGTCTGTCCCTTGGTGGTCGTCATCATAGCTGTGGTTAGTACATTCGCCTTTTTATTTTATTTCGTGTGGAATACCTCTTATGGGTACTGCGCCACCAAAGGGCCAGTGATGTTCACACGGTGTTCCTCGACGGATCCCTGGACGGGAGAACGGGGTTCACTTGTGTATTCATCGCCCTCCCACAAGGTCTTGACCCGCCAATGGCAGGTTAGTACATTCGCCTACTGTATACAGTTTTCTTTAGTTTTGGATTAGTTTCCATTGGGAAGCGGAAAAGTATAAACATACAAGGGTACTTAACATGAAAAAGTAATTGTCTTTTTTGCCAGTGCCGCCATAATTGATCAGGCGCTTATTTTTATGAAAAACTTGCAGGTGATTTATACTCAAATATACTCATTTTAGGTACTTTTGGAGATGTTATATATTTTTGAAATACCAGAAACGAACGCAGTTTGAGCAAAATGAGGAAATATTTGGAGCGGAAATATATTTTAGGGAGTAGTTCCTATATAGACAATTTTATTCAGACTGAGGTCTGATAACTCTCTTATAAAAAAAAAACAAAATTTTTAAGGAGAAATCAGACCTCATAACGCAGCCGCTACAAATCTTTGCAGCAGAATATTTTATATAGTTAGTAAATTTTTTTTATAATTATTCAAGGAATTCCTCCATAATGGGGCTGCTGAAAGTCGAAAAAAGCGCAACGATCGTCCAAAATATGTAAAGATGACGTATTCTCGGGCTATCACGGTTAAAGAAGACCCGCAGAGTTAGTTGACTGAGACCAAACAGAGTTTTGAACAAACATTCCATATTCCTACTAAGGTACTATCAATGTACTAGAGTCAGCAAAAAAGTGTGTAAAAAATTAAATTTAAAAAAATACATGAGCGCTGTAACTTTTGAATTGTGACATTATTTTAGAATGCGTTTATTGTCTAAGTTAACAAATAGCACACGTACATGCCACAAATTATTCTAAGGCAACACGCAGACGCGCGCCTATTTCAAGGCAACTAAGAGCCGACGAGTCCTTACAAGTTTAAGAATTAATTTTTTCAAAAGATTTAAAATGATTCCTAATGCAGAAAAATAATTGACAAATTTATTTATCACGATAAAAACGTATCGACGTCCACTTAAATATAAAGTTAGAAAGAAAGTTTTAGGTTTCGCTTAAATTGGTAAGGCCATGGAGATGAAAATGATTGCATGACTTCTTTACCTTCCAACTGAGGCAGATACTGACTGGACATGCTTGTTTCGCAAAGTTCAGTTTCCTCAACACTTTTTAAACGATGATCCGGAGCCAGACAGCACGGAAGGCGGCTGCATTCCATGCTGTCTGGCTCTGGACCATTTTTTGGCTTTTGCGAGGAGGTGATGTTTGCAAAGGAAGCGGCGGCTAAGCAAAAAAAAGCTCCCCTTCCGCGGGTGACGTGTCAGGCGGCGAAGGGTGACTCCGGTCTCCATAAGTAGCCGGGCCTCAGCAACAGGTACGAGATGGTGGTGGGCCTCTTAAGAAAGATCCGACAGCGGCCAGGCCGCTTACGATGGTGGGATTCACCGAAATCTTTGGCGGGGTCAATACTTGGCGAGACTCCGTTCTCATGCCCAGAGGTTTGTCGAGAAACACCATGTATAGTTTTTGTCCGTCTAAGTCGGACATAACCCCATGGTGGTGGGATTTTTATACGTAAAAAAAGAAGACAAAACGATCTAATTTAAACAAAATATAATATAATTATTGGAAATATATTATAATTACAAATAATATAAAATAATTTTATTTAGTAAGTAAAAAAAGGTAAAAAAGCAATTTAAAAGAATAAATTCATTTTTATTACGTGCCTATTTATTTTGCCAAATAATTATTTATTTTTTCAAATTGATTTGTTCTAACACGATTTTCTTACCTATACCAACCAATATAAAGTTTAGTGCTCATGTCTTTTTTTCATTTTAATTGTACAACTTCCAAACACAGAAATGCTGTCAATTTTAAAACCAGTTTAAAAATGACCGTTTGTTTTATAATTTCGTGTAACTTTCTTTGCTGACTATACATTCTAAGTTTCCTGTCACAATTTACAGGTTAATATTAATTAACAATGTCTCGTTTGTCGACAGATTTGCGTCCCCCAACTCCGCGCCCCATTGTTAGGCCAAAACTACCCCTTACTAGCCAATCTACTCAGAAATATATTGTTGAAGATGGCTGAAAATATCAAAACGTAATAGTTAAATATATATTATATATTATGTTAAAGTGCACAGTTTGAAGTCAAAATTATAGCAATTCGTTTTATATTTGTTGTGTTTTATTGCTTTTAGGAGAAGAAATTAGTTACGATTACTCGTCTTGGGCGGTTAATAAATCTATTAACCGCCCAAGACGAGTCATTCCCAAGACATGTCATGTCTTTCAAAAGTGTTCTGGAGTTTGACAAATCGGAGATCTCAGATTCTGTCTTAATTCTGTAAAATTAGAAATCATATTTCTATAGTTCAAATTTAAAGCCAATGGTGCTAATTCTCTTACACACGCTCTAAACTAATTTAGACTCTCTATCTCTCGTTCTAACAGAGATCATTAGAAAAGGATAGAAGATTTTTAGAGCTGTCAAACTAGTCTATTTGCGTGATATCAACGAGAAGTTAGTCGGCATGTCATAGAGGTCTCGTCTAATTTCACGTCGTAGACTAATTTGTCAGCTCTAATTATTTGGTGTCCTTTTTCGATGGTGTTTATTAGAAAGAGATATAGATAGACTAAAATTAGTTAAGCGGGATAAACAAGAGAATCAGCATCATTAACAAAAAGATCATTAAAATGTTATTGCAGTTGGCTAGATCGTTTTGCCAAGAACTAGATAGAAGATGACTAAAGAACAATGAGAAAAGAATGTCTGCATTCCTACTGCGGTTACTTCTACTTTTCAAACTGTTTTACTTAGCTTGACCTGTTTATTATTTGGTTCAAATTTAGTAATCTATATTTCACCCCCTTTCTGTTGTCAGATTGATCTGATATTTGGTACACAGCTTTATTTTTGATGACAAAACTGTTTAACGTAAAAAAAAATTTACTTATATTATTTCTCATTCACATTCATCTTTAATAATAAATACAAGCACTATTTTTTATTTGTAAGCGGCCAACTTTAACGTCATAGGCTATAGAAGCAGACCTGTCATCTTCAAACCATCCCATACCATAGATTTAGAATTTTACTGAAATCTATGTCCCATACTAAACCGGGGATTATTCTTTATTCTAATTCAAGGATTACACAGGGCTTTTCACATCAGAGGATATTGTTCCTAAATCCAACATTTTACTGCCAGAAATAAGAAAGCGGTATAGCCGTATTTTCACGTAGTAAAACCACCTCACGAAAATAAAAGTTAAATAAAATTTAGATGGAATTTGTTTTATTAGTAAACGTGAAATGGCTAAGTTTACTTACAACCTTAGAGTATATAAAAAAATATAGAGCAACCCTATAGAAGTGAACCGTGAGCACGGGTATGAACAACGCGGCCGCGGCACGAGCTCCGTCCGCGATCATACCTCAATCGACTGCGGTTCAACTAGGCTCCACGAGCGAAAAAGTTACATTTTAGCTTAAATCATGGTAAACTGCTGAGTTAAATTTTGAAAAACGTCTAGAAAACTTAATTTGAAAAAATGTCATTTTAACATTTGTATGGTGAGACCTGCTTTCGCTCCGCACAAGGCAATGTGGTTGACGTTATCACTCTATATTTTCTTGAATACTCTATGCTTACAACTGAGTTAAAAGTAACATTATAGTTATGTCGCTAGGTTATTGTAAGTGACGTTATAATTTCACTAGGGGATTACAAATGAAGAGTAACTGTCATAAAATTATGGGAAGGGGTCACAGTCCTCTACATTAAGGGACCAACATAGGCGGAGAATCATAATAACATAACTAACATAATTTACCTGTATATTGTTATATACTCGTATTATTATATCAGGGATCTATATGTAAGTATATGTGTAGTTTATAATATTACATGCTTGATTAATTGTCTGTTATAAGTCGTAGAAATATCAAAGAAATACATATATATACATATAGTTCTTCCAAGGTTTAAAGAGTCCGCCATTTTGGTAGGTTAATGTGACGACATTGTATATGGTAAGCTATTGATAAATTCGGGGTCATTTATTTTAACTTTGATTTCATCGTAAAATCTGGCAATGGAAAAATTATGCGATAAAAAAAAAACAATAAAATCAACCAAGATCAGAACAATACATTTGTGCGAAATTGTTGCTATCATTTACTTTCATATACTCTGACGTCACGTCACTGCGTTTTGTTGTTTCAAAAATCCCGCAAGTTTTTTGCATTTTATTAAAAAAAAAATTCAATGATTTAATTTAAAAATATGTGATGATTACATACTAAAATATATTTTGAAATCATTATTTTAACCTATTTGGAGTGTTATGCATATGACCTATTCCATCCAAAGTATCAATAGGTCTTTGATTGCATTTTCAAAGGAGGTTGAAGATGATAACTTGTTTCTTTTTTATACAGCTCTTTCTCTTAGAAAAGTTGCATAGATACTGATAAAAATGTTATTAGTCAATTAAAAATATCTCATAAAAATGCGACGCTTGTCAAGTTACAAAAACATATGTCCATAAAAGTTCGACCTCCATTACAAAGTCATTCTCTACTTTGTCAAGTAACTTGTAACCCTGTTGTAACATTTTACCGAACACTATCTGCAGTCGGATATAAACCGTCGACAGAATTTAATTCGGCAATGCCTCGCGAGACACCTATACGATCGCGACTCTAACTGCGCGTCGTAAACCGGGAATTTGTTCTAGGGATGTCACGCGTGGTTAGTTAACCTGGTTATTTTGTCGAATTTTTGTACAAAGGCACCTCTTCGCGCTAATCTGCTACCTCACTCGCACACATGAAGTTGATTGAAGATAAAAAACCAATAAATATTTTTTTATAACTAAGTATATTCATTGATTTTATGATATCTTAAATGTGCGAGCGAGATACTCGTAGCAGATTAGCGAGTAACTGTCAGAATGAAATAAAAAAAATGGTGAAAACATAAAAGACCGGTGCAGAGCGCTGCATCACCGAAATCGGGCAGCGTCCATAGGGGTTCTATCGGACCAGATCACCTATTTTGGCGTTACGGCAACGCACCGGTCTGTTGTGTTACTAATTATAAGGAGTTGGTAGTTTTCCAGCCCCGTCCGATACAGTGCGAGGAACACGCAGGGGGGAAATGTTTTTAGTGGGTGTGAGGCCCACATAACTGTACCTCCTCTGGTAATTTTTAAAGTTGAAAAGGGTAAAGCAAGCGATGTAAAAAACTAATAATTAGATTACTTAAAATTGTATTTCATCATGGTGTTAATTACGGGACAGAGTAATAGAACTATGAAGGATAAATTAGTGGAAAGGGTGATTCCAGAGGAGCAGCGCAAGACGTCACTGAAAGCAACGCTGCCGTTCTCCGCTACACTCTTATCTCTTATCTCCTCTACAATCACGGTCAATGTAATCTCTCAAGCGTGCAAGCATGTTTACTTTCACATTGTAAACCTTTGCTTTCAGGAGTTGCAATAACATTATGGAGGGCACTTCGAACCAATGACGTAATTTAATTTGTGGTCGATGTTAAAGAACTATCGTACACAATTATTATCATTGAATTACTTCGACATATCCTATTTTGCGGGAAAAGGATAGAAATAACCCCTTCCAGAATTTTAGAAAGCTTCTAATTTTTTTTCACATGCCATGTTATTTTTAAATCTTTTTTTATGATGATAGAATAAGAATAAATTTTATTTGCTAGAATATGAGTATGAGAATCAAGTCTGTTTACTTTATAACAGAAGACCGCTGCTCGCGCCATTTTAGAATAATAACTTTCGTGAGTCATCCTTATATTTATATTATTAATTACTCGAAGTCCATTTTCAAGCGCGACAGTGAAGTCCGCGACGCCCGCGCCGCTGCGACTACACTCTTGAAAATAGACTCCGTTTGAGTCCGAAACTAGTCAGACATTCCCCGAAATCAATCCGAGAGTAAAGCTGTTATACTATCTAATAATATACTCTGTTCCAAGGTTATAAATATAAAACAATCACCGTGAAAAACTTTATTCGCCACCCCTTGGGAACAATATCAGATCTATGATGCTGACAGATGCCTCACCACGTACCGTGATGGGTTTTTGATGGCATACTTCTATGTTACAGTGGGTATTTCGTAGAGAACGCTTGGGAAATCACGGTGGTCGAAAACGTTTTTAGCTTTGAAAGGTTATACTGGTAAATTTTATTAAGTTTATAATTTGTGAGTTTATAATTTAAAGGCCAGTGTAAACGGTAAATGCTTTGTTTCACGGCTTACTGTGCTATATTAATTAACCTGTCAGATAAATCTATTTTTTAACCCCCGATGAAAAATGACGGGTTTTGCAAGTTTAACGGGTGTATCTGTGTGGTTGTGTATCTATATGGCCGCTTATCTATGTGGTACTGGACCCAAACTGTTTAGGACAGATATTATTATTACGTAAGTTTCTACGTATCATCGTAACGAAAAGAAGAAGAAGTGTATCTGTGTATTTCTATGTCTATGGCATTGCAGCCCCTGAACATTTTGATTGTGTTTTTTTTTATTTGAAAGGTGACTAAAAATGCTGTTTAAAATCTTAAGAAAAAAAAAATTAAGAGCCTTTTGTGCCAGAGATTTTTTTAAATGTATAATTTATACGTTAATGTCTGTCCCTAGATTGTGAAGCTACGAGTTCCAATTCTAAATCTTTAATCAGTCAAGAAACAATGTGCGCATTGTCACGCACTTAAGCCGTAACGTTATAGGTACAATGAATTCATTTATAAATTGACATTTGGATTCTTGTACAAAGATTCAAACCCAGATGTCTATTTATTTTATGCCGCACTTTGATGCAGTCCTTAATGCTATGAATTTTATGACTATTAAGGCGCCTTCGCGCTAATTTGCTGTCTTGCTCGCACATTGAAGATGATTAAAGATAAATAAAATCATTGAATATAGTTATGAAAAATCGAACTAAATCATTTGAAAGGAGAACAATAAGACTTGCGACGACCAGCTTGATCGAAACATATTTTCAAATAAAAAATAGCTTTAAATTAATTTTTATTTTATGTAATGTTTTATGCATGAAAAAATGTCACGATCGAGCTGAAATTTTTGCTGAAACTTTCTAATGTAGTTCTCCTTCAATTGGTTTAGTTCGATTTTTCATAACTATATTAATTGATTTTATATTTTCAATGTGTGAGCGGGATAGCAGATTAGCGAGTATCCGCGCCTTAACTGGCAAATTAGGGTTGTCAAGTTCAGAACCTAACATTCTAAAATCAAATCCACATTTAAATATTTTAATGACAGTTCCATATCAACTATTCACATGAAAGCGAGAACAATAAAATAGTCGTAACTTTAAACAAGTTTAATGTATTTTCTGTCGACACTTTATTGACTTGCACCAGTAACAAGTAATACCTAAGTATCTACCGTAAAATGGTCTTTATTTGCCCCTGTGTACGATTTTATGTTCCAATATAAATGGTAAATTTCACAACACATTTGAAATTTCTTGCTCCTTATTATAACTTTTCATAATATAAAATAAATGTTTCTCTGAATTGCTGTGTATAAAACCATATCTTACGGTTGGCCATAGACAAAACAAAAGTGCAGCGTGCTGCTACGCGTGTGGGGTAAATCGGAACAGCCATACGGCTAACCAGTATCGGCCATCCGCGCTTTACCCCGCACCACACCTTACGATTGCCATCTAGATGGCTTCTATGACTAATAATTAAGATACTTAGACTGTAATAAACCATGTAAAAATCCTACAGTTTAAACTTAAACTCATACGATAAGAAAACGAAGATTTTATTAAGATATCGGTTTAAATGTTATATCACCTAAGCATCAGATAGTCGTGTGGGTTAGTTTAAACTTTACAGCATCATTACTGAGGATGAGGCACGTAATGAAATAATAAAGTTGATCGTAAACCGTTAAATTGTTGCCTTTAAACCTGTCTTTATAGGATTGTCTCCAGTATCAGCTATATTTTAAAATATTTTTCTTTTGCTCAAGTAACAAGTTATACTGAAAAAAACGTTTATTCAGCAAATGGGCATAATAAATCGAACACAGAAAGCGATATAAAATACAATATACTACACTTCAGTGATAGTGAAATAATAGTTCGTTCTTGTTATATAAATTGTATAGACCTAAGTTTTGTTTACAATTATTTTCTCATATTTTATTCAATTCAATTACATATAATACATTTTTAAATATAAATAAAAAATAAAGACATTTAAAAATATAAAATATAGTATCCCACCAGTATCGGGAACAGGGTCCAAGCTACCGTTGGTCAGGGCTCTTGAGAAAGAAACCTCCGGACTGTGCGAGCCGTGTCCAGGAGTACCGCCTTCTGCATCAAGCCTTTGATCCTGCTATCTAACGAGATGGTAACGAACGAACTTAAGTTGTTGATTGAGGCTCTATATTATTAATTAATACAGCAAACTTAAAGTTTAGTGTGAGAGGCCTTACACAATTAAAATACTATTTTAATTGAGCTCAAGGATCGCATTGTAACTCTATGGACCTTTCAGCCCCTTATATAATCATCCAAAAGGCTTCTCCTTCAAATTTTATGAGATTCTGTAACGCATACTTCGATATAAGCAACTTTAAACCATGGCGGCAACATAAAAATAACCCGCTCCTTTCAAAAGTCGGGTTAAAATCAACTTTCTAGGTTTTGACTCTTGTACAATGTCACGTGGGGTGTGAACGATCGTGAAGGATTGTCAACATTAAAAAAAAATCCCACTCGTCAACAGTGTGGACGACGGGGGGGTGTTACCGAACGGGAATGACCGATATAAATGGGTGATCGATACCACAGAATCGCCTTATCTCTGAACCAATCATATCCACGCAAAAGAAATAGGAACAAAAAAATCTAACGAATGTTCCATCAAATTTCGATTCCTTACAATCGGCTTTTTCCACGAGATACAAACTATTGGACATCGGCAAACCGATCAAGATACCGATTGGGAAGCAATTGAATCGCTCGGTACGTTAGTTCCAGCTATTAGCTATTCATAGTGCAGCTCGCTTTGGACGGCGGACCCAAAACATTGGTTTTATGGCTGCTGTAGTATGTTGCAGCCGAAACTATTTTAATTTTTGATAGTTAACCGACATTTTTTAAATGGTAGACTTTGTTTAAAAATAAGATGGTTTTTAAATAATTAAAAATTAATTTAGTACCATCCAGTATTAATGAAATGAACAGCTAATTATTACTTATCCACGGGACCATCAGCGCTTAAAGCGCTTCTTAACCTTAGTAATCTTGAGAACTATTGCAATTTGTAGCGCGACGGCTGCAGCGCTGTGAGCGATTTAAAACATAATAATAAATTAGCCTAGCCTTAATGAAGACTTTCGACCTACGCAAATACATATTTAGGATGATGTTGGGATTGCCCAGACATTGCAGTGCGTCCGGTATGTTTGCCGACGTCGATGATGGATTGACCGATTTTATGTCGTAATGCGCAAAAAGAATGCATCAATCAAAAGCAGAATATTGTAATTATTATTATTAATAATTCCTAAACCGAACACTGAAGGCTCTCTCCAACATTCTCACACTAGTGCTGTGGCATAAATATTTACGAGAAATGCCTTACTTTTGCTTAGTCAACGGAATTTCATATTGGGATGATGTTATGTGGCAGACAACTGTTTCATTTAACATAATAATATTTTAAGGCTGCGCACATTATTACCCTTTTCTTAACAACTGCAAAGTTTTGAAAATAATTAATTTCTAATAGGCACTTGAATTACAAAAGCCAGATGTGTGTGTGATGTGTGGGTTCGAACCTATGACTGTTTACTTGGCAGTCCAACGGTTATCTAAAGAAATCCTGTGCACTGCAGCTGTAACGACCTCTTTATCAATCTGATGGAAAAAAAATATACATGACTAGTTTCTGCTTTCTAGTAAAAAAGTAGCCAATGTTTGAAATCGGGATAAAGATTATCTACTTATGTATGCGCCAGGTTTTACCAAAATTCTTTCAGGGAAAAAAAACAATCATTCAAACACACAAACTTTAAAATATTATCCATCAGAGCAGGATAAAGCTAGTTTATAATAATATTTAGATTGGTATAAGTGATGTGTAACATAAACCCGTCCAAATAACTTCACGCCCAATATTGCTTGTCACTGAAGTCAGGGGAGGTCTTACTTTTTAACATGACTATTAGAACCCTTGCTTGCCCCTTTACGAGAGACAGCGGGACGGTTCGGCATGTCGAAAGACCTGTCTTGTCGTATGTTGTGTGTAGTCATTTAGTGACTGAGTAGTATGTCGTACTTCAAGTACAAATGTTCTAACTTTTTCTTTTTACGGGGAAAATGGTAAAAGCGTACAGACGGTTCACATGATGTAGATTACCGCCGCCTTAATTACACTCGCTTCACCGGAAGCATTTCAGATGCGTTTCCGGATTTTGAGATAAAATTAGGCTAGTTTCTTCAAGGTTTATAATTATTCCGTTCAATCAACATTAGATCTAAGTCTTTGTATCAACCACGGGGTAAGACGGAATTGCTACAAAAATAAAATCAACACGCGAGTTATGTCAAAACTGTGATTGTTAAAAGAAATAATAATAATTTCCTGGTGACCGACTTTCGGTCACAGCGGAGATTAGCCAACTACGCAAGAGCTACAGCCAGTACAGTGCACAAGTGTATGCGCAAACACAGGTGCATTACGCACATAATTTACGAAAAGTTAGAGATACTCGCCTTGGGTTTGAACCTGAGACCTGACTCACCGTCACCAATCAACGGTCACACCACTAGACTATCACGGCACAAAATAAATAAGTTTAAGTATCACAAAAGACCTTCAGATATAAACTTGTGTACCGAGTACCAAGAAGCAGTGTTCTACACAGTCATCCAAGCAAATGAAGCGATGGCATTGTTGACACCAAAATCACCTTGGTCCCCGATTACCCATTCGCTGGCTGACAAAGGAATCAGGGAAGGATCACTTAAGGTACACGAAATAGCCCCCGCACACCTATTTGCAATTCACAGAATTAGGTGTGGCGCTTTATTGGGATATATTATGGCTTCTACAAGGAATATAAAAAAAAAGAAATTTTATTAGGAAGGGAAATATAATATAATAGTTTTTTTTTTAATTAGCGTGTATCGTCCCACAGCAGGGCAATTGCCCGCATTTCCCTCCCCTCTTTCCCCTTGTCTCGGTCCAATGCTTGATCGGTCAATCAGATGTGAGTTGAGTTCATCCAGCCACCTCCTCCTGGGGCTGCTGCGAAGATGTTTACTGCTATTTGGGACCCAATGCAGGTTTTTTTTGCTTATAGTTCATCCGTCATGCGGCAAATGTTACCATACATGGATTGAACTGCTTTAGGCCCTGTTTAACAGCTTACTGGTAAAGTCACATTTAGTAACCTGGCAGAAAATTACATAAAATCATTTATTTTCGTTTTTTTTTTTCAAATTTTCTTTTTAATTGATAGTTAAGTAATAACTTTCCTAATAAACTGTGAAATAGGTCCTTATTGTGTAAAGACCCTGGACATAATTTTTTGTAAACTTTTGTTTTCGAGTTTTTTTTTTGAGTTCAATTTAACCATATCAACGCAACAATGTTTTTGCAAGAGTATCTTCCTTACTCCAGGGTTCCCAACAACATTAAATAAATTGAAATCGCAATAAGGCCCCCATGTTCGTCGTTAGGTTAAGTCGTTTTAATGTCAGTACATTTGTCCTGAAACCGCAATACCATTCAGAAGGTTGGAGGTACGAATCTTTTAATGTTGGAAGAAAGGAGTACAATGCAAATTGTTTGGGTTTCTATGTGAGGCCTAATGGAGCCTATCTCAGCTGATGCTGCAGCAGGACAATGACAGGCCTAAAGTTTGAGGTCAGTTTAAAAAAAGGTTTAAATTTAAAATATTGTCAACTCAAAACACCAAAACACATTTTAAGATCCAAATTTAATTACTAATATAAAAGATTTATAGCATTAAAAATCTGCCGTGTGATTTCCGGCCTAAGAATAGAACCACCCCTACTCGTCCCGCGGGTGTCGTAAGAAACGTCAAAGGGATAGATCCGGAGCATGGGCAGTAGCATCCTTCTGTGGAACAGCAATCATCTGCTACTGCGAACACCCGCTTGCCCGGCATAATGATTATGGGCAAATACCTGCGCACAATAGTGGCGCGCATTGGGAGAGGCCTATGTGATTATGATTAAGCATTACTAACCCTTAGTTAATAAGTATTTTTATTAAGTCAATAAATAAACATTTTATTATTTTCAATCATTATAAAAATTCTAAACCAAAAAATGATTGAACCTAGAAATATAATTTTTAATTTCTTATCGCCTATTACTTTCAGCTTCCGAAACTCATTAATAAAATAATCTTGTTTGCAATAACATTGCGTAGACGTCGCCGAAAGTAGTTCCATATTTCTATTTTCTGTCAAAAAGTTTTAATTACAAGTTACCCGAACTCTGCCGAAGTTTGCCGAACAAATTAGTATTCTTTCTTCATCGGCGTTCGGTTGTATTAAATTTTTTTCGTGACTCCTATTTTCATTATCTGTAAAGATCAGGTCGTGTTGGTATTCTGTGATGATAAAAGTGAAATATTGTTTATTTAAGCTGTGATAGCGGTGATAGCCGAGTGCTTTAACTGCTGGGATAGATGCTGCTGGAAAATACTGCTTGAGCAGACACTGCCAACGGCTCTAGCAGTCATTTTCAACCGCTAGAGTACTGACAATATAACTGCAGATAGATTTTGAGTACAATCATTATGTTGTCATACGTCATCTATGTTGGCGGGCAGACGAGAATGGTGGAGAGGTACGCTCGAGAAGTTGAGATAGGTCAGTATATATTATGTCTTGCAATTAAAAATTATATAATTCCATCAAATAATATTAGATCTTAAGAAAATATACCACCTAATTATTACCCTGTTCAACACAATAAAATTAATTGAATATATTTTCTTACTTTTTTTTCAATAATTTATGTTAACTCAAAAAACACAAATACACATAATGTGATCCCTAAATATCTAAATTAATACCTACTTGTTCTTAGCTTGTTGATGACAATAAAATTGTGTAACGAGATTGGCGGCTTCGGTAGCGTCCATCAGTTCCTGTCATGAACAAACGACAGGGCCAGTAGGGCACGATATTAAGTGCCCCTACTCTAAACCAGGTACTTAAAGTAGTGGCCCAATTACTGAAGTAACGCGTCGCGGACCAAAAGAATGCGTGTTTGATTAAGGAGTCCTTTTAGTGGTATAACCTCAGATACACGAAAAGGACCACAAATCACTCTTCCGGCCCTTTTGTGTACGTGACTGAAAAAAAAAACAATTTCTTCCCCTTCTCTTGGGTATAAGCTGACATCGGCGCGCTTCTATGTATCTTATGTATTTAACATGGAGTGTTAAGGGAATGGAGTGTTAGGCTGCGATATTATTTGCCATTAAAGTAAACGTCGAAACATTTCAACTGTATAATAATCATGTCCTGTAACCGAATTTCGGTCACAGCGAACCAATCGCAATGATGATTAACCATCGATGCAGGAGATATTATAGTGCTCAAGTGATTTTAAAAATAACACATTACTTAATAAAAATGCGGCTTTGCTCGCATCATACGATGAAAATTCTATCATGAATATGATTTGAAAGACGTATCGCCATCTATTATAATAAGAACTATATTATAATATTTTTTTTTATTTGGGAGCAGTAGTTTTTTCCGGATGAAAGGTATCCTATGACTGTTTCACCTGACACCTGACAACGTGTATGCAAATAGGAAAATCGGTTTAGTGGTTTAGGAAAATGTAACCAACAGAACAAACTTACTTTTGCATTTATAATATTTGTTACGGTGATCACTCTGATTGCTTGCTCATCTGTGACGATAGTAAGTAATATATAATAATGTAAGTATACACCATATCATACATTTGTAGTATCATCTTCGTCTCGTTGACAAAGGGTCCGAGGTCTAAATTTTGATTTGAACAAACATGGGTTCAGTATAAGTTGTTTTCACATTGTATTACCGAAAAAGTGTGGTCAGAACACTTCGGGAACAAGTCTTAGAGGTTTATTCTAAGGGTGGTTTTCCACTAGAGATGTGCTATGCAGCTATGCCGCGACGATGTAATAGCTAAGCGGTGAAACTACATATGTGACCGTTTCCACTGATACTAAGCTATGTAGCGGTGCGAGTAAGATGTGCTATGAAGATGCACAGCTCGAGCTATGCGATGTATCGATAGTAGGGAAGCAGCGAGGGTGAGTAAAAACATAGTACGCATCCTTCCATCATCATTAGCCTGTATTAGTCCACTGCTAAACATAGGTCTCTCTCAATGCGCGCCACTATTGTGCGCTCATTGGAGGTATTTGCCCATAAATGCCACGCTCGCGCTCGGCAAGCAGGTTGGCGATCACAGTAGCTGGTGATTGGTGTTACACAGAAGGATGCTGCTGCCCATCTTTCCCTTTGTCGCCTCTTTATGACACCCGCGGGACGAGTAGATTTCTATTC
Organism: Protodeltote pygarga; assembly: GCA_936450705.2. Lineage (NCBI taxonomy): Eukaryota > Metazoa > Arthropoda > Insecta > Lepidoptera > Noctuidae > Protodeltote > Protodeltote pygarga. The sequence goes on along the minus strand of OW388249.2, from coordinate 1,350,678 downwards.
TTAGGCCGGAAACCACACGGCACATCCTTCTATCATTCTATATAAAAAATATTATCCGTTCCGTTCAGTTAAATCCGTTTCCACCAGTGCTAAGCTATGTGCACCAATGAATATCAAACGTTTCCATAGCAACGTAGCATAGCACATCTCTGATGGAAAAGCACCCTAAGGCTGCGTACCCAAAGGGTGCAAACGGGATCCTATTACTAAAGCCACATCATCCGTTTGTATGTTTGTTATAGAACTGTATCTTTTTAACAGTAATATGGTGTGTTGTTAAAATAAAAAAGTCAAAACGCAAGAATTGTAGTAGTGAGTCCGACTCACACTTGGCCGGTTTTATGATTTTGAGTTTTGTATGCGTTTTCTACGGAATACTTGTCAATTAAAAAGTATTTGGAAAGGCTTAGCCAGCATTGTTTGAACACACAGCAAAAAAAAAGAAAAAAACTAGTAAATAGTATAATCGTTTTAAATATTCTCAATTACTTACAACTGTTAATTTCACACAAAGGAATGGACTTAAAATGTTTGGAAAATATCTGTTTCATTATTCGGAATGTAAATATAAGTAAGTAATATTAAAATCCCGGAAAACCGCATCGGCCATTAAATCATTTCTCATCTGAATTCATTTCGCTCGCAACACTGGACATGAAAAGGCTATTCGGAATTAATTTATAAAAAGCATGGAAGAACCAAGGGTAGGTATAACGTTTTAAATTAATTTCTCTTTTATGAATAAAGGGGAAAGCATTGGTTTTTGGCTTCGTCTGGGATATTTTATTATTAGGTCAATGAACTGTCTGTGGAAGTTGATAAAGATGTTGCTGTTGATTAAAATGTTGCTGTTGATTAAGATGTTGCTATGTTGATAGTTGTTAGGCTTTTATGAGGGTACTAACTCCCTGTATCTACTTTCAGCACATCTCGCCAGCTGCCTGAGCAGGATGCTTAAAGTCCTGCTTTATCGTCTAAGCAACCAATTTAGCGTGGTGGGTATCCAATCCTAATTAAGTAGGGAGAATGATCTTAATAAAGTGTGGTTTTAAATAAAAATATTAAAATCATGTTATGTATTTGTCCTGCGTCCCAATTATTCGGCCCCGCTTCTTTTTTCATTTAAGTCTTGATATATGAAAAAATTAAGCTACTGACATTTCTGGAAAATCTGTGATGGCTTAAATGAGTTTTGTCTCACACGCAGACAGGTACGTGATTAGACATAGAATTGGGAATATCAGCACGCTATATCAATACCAAATCCCACAGATTGTAAAGCTATTTTAAACTCAGTATATTTTCAACCGGGAACTGCAAATAAATATCTAGAAACCCGCAAAAGTATCAAAACCCTATAAAATTATGCGAACATTTAACGTAAACCAAACAACGACGCTATGAAAACTAAATCAGGGTACTAAATCACTAACAAGTATTTTCATTTCGAAGGAATTATTCGTTCGAGGCCCCAAAACATTCACATTCCCCAAAACAGGATTAAACTCCCAAACTTTCCGCAAAATGTGAAATTATTTCATACTCTCTACGTCATTCCCCTTCGCTTGTGTATAATGTTCTATAATAATACCCATATTGGCCGCGACGAAGCCAAAGGTAGTATTAATAATTTTCTATCTGTACGTAATTTTTATGCTGCGTGGTATTAAAATATTGAATCTTCTTCTAGACGACGGAGGGTTTAATCGAAAGGATAGACTATCTTTTGCCCGCGAAATTGTTTGTATTTTTTTTAGATGAAAACTGGACTAACTTTTTAATACGAGATAAATAAACTGTGTCAAGTTTTTAAAATACGTTTAGATTTTAGTCGTGATTATTTATAATAAAAAATAAAACCGACTTCAAAGCACGGAAAAGCTAGAACTCATTTTTATTTTTTCATTTTGTGTGGCACATAAACTTCAAAGGGGGAGTCCAACCCCCCACTCTTTCGGAAGTTGGTTATCAAAACATATACATTCAAAGTAAAATTAGTTGTGCCAATCCAAACCGGCTGAGCCGTTTCCGAAAAATATGTACATACGCGTATGTATCTGTGTGACATTTTGAAAGCTTTTATCGTTACCCAGTGAACAGATCCAATGTTTCGGTAAAAAGGTAAATCTTGAAACTTACTTTCTTCATGAATGAGCTGATTTTGCTTGAAGGGAAAAAATTCTCGAGAGTGGATACCTACTGAACTTTTATTAGATCCCATTTTGGTAAAACCTCAAGGATACATTTTCTTTTCCTTTAATAATTTTCCTTCTCTTCCATCTTGTTACGATTGGGAAGGAAAATTTATTGAAAATTTTTCGTAAATCTTCTTAAGTAAGGCTTCTTGATATTTTTCTAATATGTTTTTTCACTGCTGATTTTTGGCTTTGATATATAATGTGCTTCTAAATTATCTGCCACGGTTGCAATGGGAGAAAGTATTGGGTATATACATTACAATAGTGAAGAAATTTCGTACCCCGGAACAATAAAAAATAAATTGGAGCATGGAGCAGAATTAGACCTACGCAATAAAACGCAGGCAAAAGAAAAAAATTATGACGTTAGATAAAAAAATTACTTCACTATTGTAATATAAATTACCAATATTATCTCCCATTGCAGCCGTGGCAGATAATTTAGAAGCACCTTATATATATTATAATTAATTGTTAAATACACTTGAATATAAGGAATTGCAATAGTTTCTAAGTCATATTAGTGATTGAAACATAATTATGCTAGAATATGCAATCACTTTTTTTTATTGCATAGTCAGTAAAAATATATTTTTTTTCAAAATTTCTTTTTAAATAAATATAGCTACACAATCATGTTTATTTAACATGATTGTGTAGCTTTTTTAATAAGCTATTTTAAGTAGCTATTTTAACTATTTAATAAGCAAATTTGAAAAAAACAACTTATACGGATAGGATTCAAACCCTCGATTTTCGACGTACCGTGTCCGTACCGTGAAGTTTGAATTTTTTATCTCAATTATTGTCAGCATAACCATTGATATCCCGCCTAAGCCTAAGCCTGTATGCTCAGCAAAGCGACAGATTCATGGAAACGATGCTGTACCTAAATCTAGTTCCTAATACTATCATCATACTTGCATCCTTTGATATATAAAGTGGTTTACCCAAAGCCAGAGATCGCACGAAATTGTTCAAGGTAAGTAAGGCTTCAGTGTCGGGAAGTTTCTCGACCCAAAATCTCCAAGTTGAATGAACTTTGAACATTGAAGATACAGAATTATACAACCTCCTTTGGTTTAATATCAATACTGAAGCCAGTAAATAATTATAGAAACTTTATTGACATGTTAACAAGCGCGGATATTAATTTAATCCTACTTCATACTAATATTATAAATGCGAAAGTAAGTTTGTTTGTTACTTTTTCACGCCTAAACCACGGAATCGATCATCCTGAAACTTTGCTTGAAATTTTGTACATAATAAACTGGCATAGGGTACTTTTTATCCCAAAAAAAAGTAATATTTCCAAGGAAAAGAACAATAACATTATCATGATAAGAGATGGCGTCAAGTGCTTTTCGAATCGTGATTGAATTTTAAATTCGCGGGCAAAAGTCTTTATAAATGTGGAAAATCGACCTTTGTATATAAACTCAGAAGTTAATTATATAACATTTCAACAATATCATAGGTATGTTTTTACATGTTTATTAAACGAATGTACTAGCTGCCGCCCGCGACTTTGTACTCATTAAATTGAATCTTCTAACTAATTAATTAAATTTTTCAGACGTTTTGAAGAAATGAAGCTTGAAGACTCTCTCATAGCTTGTGGTAATTTTATCAAAAGTATAAATATATGTAAGGTGCACTTATGTTTAGTAGACTGACATTGTTCTCACTGACCCCAGAACAATGTAACCTAAAATATTGTAAGCCATTATATTTAAAAGAGCAACCATGGAGTTTTTTTGCCAGATTCTTCTCTATGAAGGGTAAGCTGCCCTTAAAACTGGCAACTAGAGTCACTCTTTCAATAAACAATATTAGAATTTTGACTATTCATAAGTGCCTTGGTCTACATTAATAAAAATATTTTAATTTTGACAGATAGGCAGACAGATAAAAATAAAAAACGCATCTTTTGGTTAGGTTAAAGTAGTCGTTTATCGTACTATATGTAATGCGAAGGGATGAATGAAGTGTTGTGAGAATGATTTTAAGTATGAAGGCTGGTTATAAGGGTAGAGGTAAATCAAAGAAAAGATGGATGGATTGTATCAACGACATGGATAGAAAGGAAGTAATTAGTGGCATGACGGCTAATAGAGATGAATGGAAGAAAGAAACTTATTGCTCTGACCCTAAATAATAATATTCTCCTGACCGAATTTCGGTCACAGCGGCCAATTCCAACGCAGACTAGCCAATTACGCAGGAGATATTATAGTGCACAAGTGTGAGCGCAAACACAGGTGCACTCTCTATTCCCTCACTCTCATAGTCCGATGGGACGGCCTTCCGACACGATCGGAGAGAGATCAGGCGCAAGGCCAACAGCTTTACGTGCTTTCCGAGGCACGGAGTAAGTGATAATTAATTTATAAAACGCACATAACTTACGAAAAGTCAGAGGTGAGCGCCTTGGGTTTGAACCCGAGACCACTGACTTGGCAGTCAATGGTCACCACCACGAGGCTATCACGACTCACTAACCTACTCACGACCCTAAATAAAATTAGGTCAAAGGCAGAGGCAGATGATGATGATAAATAACATAATTATGGTTTTTAGCATATTACCAAAATCACTAACTGTTACTGTCAGCCCATATCATCCCACTGCTGGGCAAAGGCCAAAATCAGAATCAGTAACATGCAAAAACACATAAGCTTGAGAAAAGCATTATTTATTTGTTTTATGTTTTATATTTACATCTAAATCAACTTCGAAACATTTTTGTGGTAACAAATTAAATGTTTTATATCATTTACTGAACCAGAATTCTACTAAAAAGAAATGTCCTCTCAGCAAATATTCTTAATTACGATATTACCGTCTTGCGAAGTACCCTCCGTTGTTATTCCTAAATGCCGGCTATTGGGTCATTCTGCAGAAAAATGGAATGAACCAAAACGGTATTGTCGTTTCGCGTTTCGTAAATGGGTATTACAAATTGCAAATAAACATTTTAGTAAAAAAATATTGTTTGACTTCCATTACATTGGAAATGGCTAAGGAAAATATGTTTTTTATTATTAACAATGGACTGTTTTATTATTATGTTGGAGTATTTATTTTATTTTGGTACTTTTCTGTTAGTTATTTTGTAACTTAGGATACATCCGTTGTTGTTTTATAAAACAACATTAATAATTATCAAGCTCTCAAAACGGATAGATCATAAAAGATTGGCACAGGTTAAGCGATAAGCCTTCTGTCTGTTTGTGGATCCCACTGTCATCATCACATTACCTACCTGTAAATGATGTTATATGTTATAATAAATTATATTTATACATACCGATAAATGTCGTACCTACCTCTTATTTTTCGTAAGTTATGTGCTTATTAAAAAATTATTATCTTACTCCGTACCTTGGAAAGCACGAAAAGCCGTTGGCTATGCGCCTGATCTGTCTCTAGTCGAGTCGGATTGCCATCCCATCGGACTATGAAAATAAGGGAATATAGACTGCACCTGTGTTTGCGCACACACTTATTCACTATAATTTATATCCTGCGTAGTTGGCTAATCTTCATTAAGATTGGCTACTGTGACCGAATTTCGGTCAGAAAGACCTTATTTATAAATTATAGTAAATTTATGAGAATGGCCCATCATAACTAACTAACAAACATACCCTTATTTGATTGACTGACTTACATCAAAGAGCTTATTAACGTTAACTTAATTATCTCAGTGCGCTCGTATGGTCATAACTACAAGTGAAATTAACTTGGTTAGGCATGTGGGAGACAGGCGTGGTTAAATGGTAGTGTTTTGTTGACAACAGCCGTAATCATTAAGGGAATTATCAAATTAAATCAAAATGCGACTATTTGAGAACACGTAGAACTGTAACAGGTCATCTGTAGGAGGTTTTTTTTTTATATATATTTTATTGTGTCTTCTGTCCTGCCGTAGTGACAAAAAAATATTAACTTATTTATATTAACACGTGACTGACAATCAAATATTGCCTATTGATCTTTGTTTATTTTAATTAATAACTTTGTTATTTGTAATTTCCATATTATGATTAATCATTAGAAACTTGAACTAAAAGTGGACACAAGCCTATTATATAAGTCTTGTTACACACTACTCATCATTAGCCGGGCCGCGAATTTGAATGCTATCTTAGTACCTAATATAAAAAAGCAAAATAAGAATAAGTATTTAAGGTCACAAAAATCATTTCAAAGTTCACATTTTTGCACGATACGATCCTTAGAAATTAATATTTTCCCTCTGGTTTTCCTTTTAAAATACTTATACGAGGTGAGGAATGAATACTAATATAATATCATTAGGGGACGCTGTACGAATATTAAGTTCCGTCGTCTCCGCTGGATTTCGGCTAAGGTCGCTAGCGTCGTCCCGGTATAACACTGCACTTTGTAATCTAAAAAAAAAGAATGTATAACAATAATACATTTACGGCGGTAGATGTTGAATAAAGTAAAATAAAAAAATGTAAGTTTTATTGATACCAAATATTTTTCTTGTATTGAGATTGACAAAATAATATTTTACATATTTAATACACAGGGTGGGCGGAGAATAGAGGTTCAAAAATTTTATGGAAATGATTTAAAAAATCTAGCTCTTAAACTATAAATAATCGCTGAACATACATCGGGGTTATTCGAATAGCTATTGGAGAGAGGCATCTAAAAAAAATTTTTGAACCTCTATTCTCCGCCCACTCTGTATTTTTGGGCCTACCACGTCTATCGCATGCCTAATTAGCTATGTACCAAAATAACCACAAAGTGAAGTCCTGATACATAGGAAATGGTAGGACGAATTGAACAAAATTAAAAGCGTTTGGTCCACACTGGGCAAAGGCCGCCCAATAAGGGATGATATGGGCTGACAGTAACAATAATATTTTTTACATGAAAGATATCGAACAAAAGAGTCTTAGAACGCTATGAAAACAAAACACGAGGTAGAAATGAAACCCGACAATCTTATAGGTACTCCCAAGTACAAATGAGTCCCTTTTTCTCAGTTAATTTGTTGACAAACAGTAAATACCCGTTTTGAATACCCGGATCAGTCCTCAAGTAGCTCCCACATTATCTACCCGCTGATATTATTCACAAGTCCTTTGGTCCTTTCCCCCATAACTCCGAACAAAGGGACCAAGAAACGAATACATCTTGACTTTTAATATTACCCAACAATAAGTAATGGTGGGCTTCATGGAGATACCCTGAACAAAAGAGATCTTTTAGGCGTTGATAAAAGATATTTCTTGCCTTGATTGGCCCTTTTTTATATAAAGATTGCGGTTTGATGTAGAAGTGAAAACCTAATGGGTGCTTTATTTTTAACGGTGTGTTTTTTTTTGTGTCGAAATTGCGAGAGTTTAGTATTTAGATCCACATTTAGAAAATATTGTCAATTGACTTTATAAATCATTTATTGTCCAGATATTTTTCAAAATACAGGTATTTTCGTATTATACATAAAGTCGTACCTATTTTCTTTATTGGTCAAGGCCAACCCAAAAACAATATCTAAACGCATGTCTGTAGTACTTAGATACTTACACGTCAAATTTGATTTGATTTAGTGCAACAGCTTTTAACCTAGCGAGCTTCCCATGACCTAAAGTAGGCTAAGATATTAATAAAAAAAATTACAACTTTAATGATTTTTTCCTGAACATAATTTTTTATGCTAATAAATTACTACTTGCTCCATAGGTAAATACTGTCTTGGAGAGCACGTAAAGTCGTTGGTCCTGCGCCTGATCTCTCTCCGTTACATTGAACTAAGAGAGTGAAGGAATAGAGTGTACTTGTGTTTGCGTACACTTGTACTCTATATTATATCCTGCTGCTTATCTCCATTATATCGGCCGCTGTGACTAATATTATTATCATTATAAGTAAACTTTCTAGATATTGTGTACAGCTGTGATTGCTGATAAAATACCTACTTGAAGTCATTTTACAGTGATGAGTTTTTAATATCCAATATACTTTCTACGTTTGTACACGTTCCAATTATTTTATCTCGCTACAAAAGGCGATGTTGACAATGAAGCAAAACATAATTTTCGGGCACAAAGACTTCGAATCCGTATATTAATCAACAAAACGTCCAATGAATTACTTCAAAGAGGGTCAATTAAAAAAGTTCTGACAAATTAGTCGAAGACTCTGAAGAATGACAGAGATAATAGCAAAAGTATCTTGTTTTATGACTTGTGAAAGTTTCCATTTGTTTTATGTGAAATTAAAACGTACAGCTGTGAAGAATAAATAATTAACGTAGTTTAGAGGGAGAGCACTGATAGCCTAGTGACCGTCGACTGACAAATCAGAGGTCTTGAATGGGATCTCAAGCGTGCACCTCTGACTTTTCGTAAGCTATACATGCGTGTTAATTTATTTATTTACTCACAAAATCCACAGCTTTTAGGTATTACAAATTTGCTTACAAACTAGTCTTACAGCTAATTACGGATTTACAATTTTCTTTTATACATTTTAAACAACACAAGCAGAAGATATTAAGACGTGTGTGGATGTGTAAGGGAGGGTGTATGTGTGTGTGTATGGAGTGAATATTATAATTTAATTATCAGTTGCTAAAACGGCGAGGCAAAACATCGTGATGAAACCAGCACACCTGAGATTTTTCAATGGTGTGTAAAGCCATGTCAGAGGCCTACGGGCGGTTTAAACTCTGACATCAGGTTGTTCATCAACCATACGATAAGAAGAAGAAGAGGCATAGCGACTGGGTTTGCCCGGTAGTTCGCGGGTTCATTTTCATTGAGTCCGGTACATTCTATCTAAAATTATTCTAGGTAATACCTATATGGCATGCAAATTTATATGTATAAGCATAACCTAATTAAATGTGAAAGTAAGTTTATTTGTTTGTTACCTTTCCACTCCTAAACCACTGAACGATCATCCAAAAATTTGTATACACGTTGTCAGGTGTACTGAAACGGATTTAAGGTACCTTTCATCCCGATAAAAGGTACTGTTCCCGAGGAAATCAACAATAAAAATTTTATAATAATAGATGGCGCCACGTGTTGGTTACAATTTATCAGCATACCAAAGCTGCGGGTGGAAGCTTGTAGTTTAATAAAGCCGAAACAAATATGTTAAATTTTTTTTGAAATTGATTGCTAAGGTATTTCTAACAAAAGCTTGAAGACACATGCTTGAGTTGAGCAAGCAAGCACAACAATAAAGTAAGAATATCCGTCTACAAAATGCTCGGCTTTGCCAGAGTGCTGTCAGCACAGGAAATTATATAATAGAAAAATACTGATGCACAAAAATGTTACGTGTATTCAGTAAGGCTTCATGCAGTCAAGAGATTCACGTAGCGCAGTAAATTTAATAAAGGATGTTTATTTTTGTGATGCTTTTCTTCTATATATCAGATTCAGAATTTTTTACTATATATAGTAAACAATTCTGAATATATTCATTCGCAATATCCGTCGGAGTGATATACAAAATAAGAAATATTTTGTATACTGAAATCGATAAATTATTCAGTATATACTGTCCCACTAATGGGCATAAATCTTCTCTCACAAATCAAAGAGACATTAGGTCCATAAATATAATAATATAAATATTTAGGTATTTTACCCAGATTAATTTAGCCTGATTATTTATCCAGATTAATTTACACAGATTAATTTACCCATACTATTTACCCAGATTAATTTACCTCGTTAATATGGGTACCTCATTGTTCTAGTGGTAGCAAGTGCGACTGCTGAACACGAGGTCCTGGCTTCGATCCCCGGTTCAGGCAAACTACAGAGTCTGAAATGGCTTGCAAATTACATGGGACTTATAACATAGCCGGCGAAACGTGGACCTCTCTCTACGCCCTCTAAGGAATACAGGTGTGAGTCTATGTTAAGTTATGTTATAGAATATTTACTCAGATTAATTTAACGAGGTGAAATAAATCTTCAAAAGGTTTGTTTAAACTACATCGGAATCCAACCATTCGTTACGAAAAAGAATTCTTCGGCAAAATCTTATACTAATGTTTCGTTTCATCAGTAAACCCCTACAGTTCCGTTCTGGTAGATACCTAACACATAACTAATCGTTGTTTAATGACACCCAAGAGAGTTGATGAAGATTTATTTGACAGGTAATATTATACACTGAACGATACTTGGCTAAATGCTAAATATTTTGGATAAATAATTCGCAGCTAGGACTGGAATTCTAGACATGTATCAAAATTGATGCAGTATTTATGCACATAACTAACATTTGTATGAAATTATTTAATAAGAAACTCCCAAAAATAATTGACTCGGGCGGTACTTGAACCTTATACAGCAATCGCAAAAAAAAAACGGTTCCATACATTTTATTGAGTCACGTGAACATAAATGTATGGAACAACTGATTTTGTTTTAGCGAATTCAGGGTTGGCCCCATAGTAAAAGTTGTTCACAATGATGAGTTTAATGACCCCTTTATAGGATGCTGGTGTTTTACAAATAACCCTGTATATATGTATTGTATAGGTACCTATGCGGCCACTATAGCCACTTTATAAGTCAATGTCCCCTCTCGCGGGTCTGCCGGAAAAGATTTCGCACCGATAAATAAATAAATAAATCAGCCTGTAACTATCCCACTGCATGGCAAAGGCCTCTTCTCATACAGAGAAGGATTGAACATAATCACCACGCTAGCTCATTGCGGGTTGGCGATTTCAAACTATTAAGTCCAGGTTTCCTTACGATGTTTTCCTTCACCGTTAGATCGATTAGATTATCCAAGAAAGTACATATGACATGGAAAAAGTCACATAGGTATAAATACACACAGAAATAAATAAAGTAGTATCTAAAATATAGAGCTTTATCTGAAGGTTTAAATCTATTGTTGTTAAACATTCAAGGGTTTCAATCGTTTTTACCTTAAGTTTAGTAAAAAATTACCCGCTATTTTGATATCTCTATAGATCTTTCTTCCAAGAAATTCAAAGGTTCTTTATTATTCTCACATTTGTATTAAACTAAAATTACTTCGATATTTATGAAAAACGATACCACATGTACGTTATTGTATTTACGCCAAAATATATTTTCATTTCAATATCTAACAGACTGTCTGTGCCTCTGTCTACATTTTAGTAGGACGTCAAGGACTCATAATAAGAGAAAGCAGATTTTCCGAGGCAATATTATATTTTTCTCTTCGTGTTTGCCCTTAGCCTATGTTTATTTGGTCAAAATGGACAAACGTAATATTTTATTGTATAATTCCATTTGTCGTCGTGGTGGCGCATTGGTAACGGACCCGCTTTGCAAGCTTTGGGTGTGGGTTCGAACCTGGCATGTATCGATGTAACTTTCTCAATGTCATATGTACCTTCTTAGTTAATCTAAGACACCACTGAATAACGGTGAAGGAAAACATCGTAAGGAAACCTGGACTTAATAGTCTGAAATCGCCAACCCGCAGTGAGCCAGCGTGGTGATTAATGCTCAATCCTTCTCTGTGTGAGAAGAGGCCTTTGCCCTATATTGGGACAGTTACAGGCTGATTTATTTATTTATTTATCTTCTTTGGGAAATGCATCGATCAAATTATTCTGTAAAAGCTGCCGGTATTTTTTCATATTTATGGGCTTATCAATTTAATAATAATTTTAATTCGTTTTTTTCTAGGTGTATATATAATAGCTAAATATTGTTATATTATGGTGCCCGACCTTATAAAATATTAAATAAATTAGTTTATACAAAAATAAATAAAAAAATAAACAATTTAATTTAAAAAAAGTTAAACTGTTAGTTCTTGTTCAAATAAAGCGTCGATTGAATAAAAGTGTACAATATATTAATTAATAAGGTTGGTGATCGCAGTAGCAGATGATTACTGTTACATAAAAGGATGCTGCTGCCCATCGTCCGGATCTTTCCTTTAGTCTTTTCCTTAATCGCTTCTTACGACACCGGCGGGACGAGTAGGGGTGGTTCTATTCTTAGGCCGGAAGCCACTTGGCACAATATCATTTATAAATATAATATTAGTAGGATCTTATTTATACAGCCTTTAAACATTGTATTGTAGTAATGGGCCACGTACAAATATTTAAGACTCTTTTCCCTCTATTCCGAAGGTTGCAGCCTTACCTTACAACATGCTTGTTATTGCACTATATTTCATACTTTTACGTTTATTACCTAGAAAGCCTTTATGTCGAGAGATCAAAACACATGCTTTATGTTTACTTCGCACCTAATACTCTCGTAGAGGTAAGCACTTAACTACGTCGGCGAGTCGTTTCGGCTGTCATAAAATGATTTAGCGCACATTAAAGAATACTCGTTGCACGATTTTTGGAGCTGTGTAGTGTTTACGGTATAATAGTGTTATTAGTGTTGCCAACTGAAAATTAATGTTTGTTTTCTAAATAGATCTTTTCGTCTGCTTTTTTGGTCTTTTGGACTGCTGAGCTGTTCGATCTCTGGGTCGGGCAAAGTGTTATTAGATTTTTCCATTAGGAAATTGTCACGCGTGCCATGCGATATACATTTTTTTTGGGTATTTTGCAAACTGATGTTCTACAAGTTGTCCAATTTCAAGAGCACGTTGACTATATAAATATTGATACGGCTTTACTCACGTATTGTTCTCGGGGAATGCCCGACTAGTTACGCGATGGATACGCGGGTGGATACGCGATGCCGCCGCGTATACGTATACGTATACCCGCTCTTGAAAATGGACTCCGTTTGAGTTCGAAACTAGTCGGGCATTCCCCGAGAACAATACGTGAGTAAAGCCGTATCAATATTTATATATTAGTATGACTCACGAAAGTTATTATTCTAAAATAGCACGTTGACTTGCTAAAGGATCCCACACTATTTTTGTTACACGTTGTTTAGCAACATAAAGGCAACATTTTACGGGACGCCTAGCGTCATCCCTCTTCCATAACACGCCACAATAAAATAGTTGAACAATATGACCATAAAAAATTATTATTAAATTCTTGTCTTCATCATGGTTGTGGTATGGTTTTCATCGCTTTCCACGTTCCAAACATTCCTAAAATTAGATTCATCATTCGAAATAACAAAAAAAATAGCCAATAGACCTTTACCACTAAAAATAACAAATCAACGCGTCGAATTTGATCAGGGCAAGATGTCTGGGTAACAGAGGTCGTCTAATATCACTGTATTTGATATATTGACAGAAAATATAAGGGTCTCCTGAAAGCCCGGGCTATTTTGTGCCAACATGTTTTTTGATCCGTTTCTCAGAAGGTTTTTGAGGTCAGATCTTTGTGCTGTTTGGAAATTCAGAGAGATTTTTCTTTGAAGAACGGTTGATGTTGAAAGGTTTGTACTTATTACAATGGATTGTAAAATGCGGTAGACATATTTTATCCACGGCTCGTTCTATTTAACTGTAACGTTATTTTTAACTAACTTAACGATCAATTATGGGTTCTAAATTCGACGCTATTTTTTATGTTGGTTCACTGATTACGACGTGACTAGTGAGGCGATTTGAGATTTTTTTTTTAATATAAGAGTATACTCTCCGATTGGTAATTGGTCTCATATAAATATTGTTATGATCTGATGAAGAACTTTAAAAATGCAGAACGGAACTCTTCATCGGATGATAGCTAATCTCTTGTAACAACTAATTTCACTATGTTCGTACGCCTTGTTGATAACTGACTTCAAAAAAAGTGGAGGGGAGTTAGCTTCCCCTTTTGAAGTAAATATAATATACCTACCACTAGGTTGTCACGGCACTAGCGCGGCACAATGTGACATATAAAATAACCGTAATGGACAAAAAATCCGACTCAAAAAATCAGTTATTTTATCAAAAACTTGGCACATAGGTAGGTATGTAGTTTAAGTCCCAATTAGCTTGCCATTCTATCACATGGGAATAACTGGTGAAATGAGGGTTTAACGCATCTCTGTTTAACTCATTCGATGTACCTAATTCAGGCGTGATATACAAAAATCTAGTAACTCCTAAAAAACACTAATATTTTACTGTTCGGCTACATACGGCTCCCTAAACATCTTTCTTGCTTTTAATCTACTTTACGTATGTTGTAGGTATAATTCAGTATGAGGCGTTCACCAAAACTCTTTTATCTGTCCAGCAAAGTTGTGTTGGTGTATTAAATTTTTATACAAAAATATCACGATTTTTGTTTGATGTTAGTTTTTGGTGATATGGAAAAAAATAGGTAGACATCATAATCTTTCTTTAGAAAATGTTCTTTAAAGCCTAAAGAAAGGGCTGTCTGGCGATTTTCGATAGAATATTTTATTTTTAGGATTGTGATTTAGATTGTCATATCTCTGATTTTACAGAACTATAATATTATTATGTCAGTCACGTCTTCGCCCGCGTGAAGTTTAATTTCAATATCCCCATATCTGTGTGTTTGTCCACTTTTTTTCTTATTACAAAAATTTGGTAGTAAGTATTCACCTCGAGTGGATATAATATGCCTTTATAATAATGTTTTTACTTATATAATATATACTTATTTAATTTTGAAAAAAGACAGTTTTGAGGTTGGAGATTTGTTATTTTCTATTAAGTTTACCATAATTAAATTATTTAGTAAGAATCTGGCAGAAACAACTGACTTGGGCTGGACTTGAATCCGCGATACCTGGCATGCGGTGCTTTACCGACTAAGCTAGCGATAGCTACGCTAGGGATCGTAGGTTCAAGTCCCGCCCGAGTTATTTGATTTTGCGACTTTCTTATTAAATCCTGTCATTTAATAAGCAAAACATATGTATAAACATGTAAAAAACATACATAAAATAAGTTTACCATAACTTCTAACTCTCTTTTAAATAAAAGTCTAGATTTTACCGCGATTTTTACCACATAAAACTATTCGCATATTCCACTACACGTCAGAATTCTAAGTACCGGGACCTTTAAGTAGAAAATTGGTCTTTACGACAAAAACACGACCTAGAAAATAAACGATTTTTTTGTCAGTATTAGCTTAAGTTTATCCTTCTCATTACAACTTAGAGTAGTGGGTTTTTACGACTTACTTTACTAGGTAACGTCATATGAAACAATTAGTCTGAAAGCATTGGTCTCATTACTCCGATACTTCTGATGGGCTGATGGTCGTAAAATTTGGGGCCCGAGAGTATCATTCGTGCCCTTTGGAGTAAGGGTAGGAAGAGCACAATGTTTTTATTTTGTACAAAGGTCAATACAATACAAGTACCTTCACTTGTATAGTATTGATTGGTTGTTGATATTTAGGGTTAATAGATTACTCATTTAGTACTTAATTGTTTAGGATTACTAACTACTGGAACTATGAACTATGTTTTACAGGAATTAGTAAACAGTGAGTGCTTAGTGGTATGACCATTGGACTGCCAAGACAAAGGTTCGAAACCCAGGCTCTTACTCTGACTTTTCGAATTCATGTGCGTATTAGAAATTAATTAGGTATCATTTGCTAAAACGTTGAGGCGAAAATGGCGTAAGGAAACCTGCGAGATTTTTCAACGTTGTATAAAACCATGCCTGCGGCCTATGGGCGGTTTAAACTCTGACCCCAGTTCATTAACCGTACGATAAAGAAAAAACCAGGAATTAGTATCAAAACACTAACATTTGAAGTTGCTTGAAAAAAGAGATCTTTTTTTACATTATTCTTATGTACGCTTCTCCTACACTCACGCGCAGTTACGCCTTCACACATGTAGTCAAACATTTTATTGTTATTTTTTAATAACGATAAAAATAACGATTATTGGAATTTTCTTCTTCTCTTTCTTCTTTTCTTCTTTTATCTGTAATCGACCTCATTATTTTGTTACTAACCTTTTTTTTATTTTAAAACTTTTCTGTGAAATGAGTTAACAGAAAATATAAAATCTTCAAGAACAAAAATATAGGTACGTAATATAATAAAGCAGAACGGTTCAAGATTCTTGAATAAATTAGCTTGGTTAACCGAGCCATAGCGCAAAGACGCTTTGCGACACGAAATTGCAACATGCAGTGAAGTTTTCGCTTTGAAATAAAATTTGAACCCTTAATCTTGAGTTTTGACCCCATGATATAAAATGAAATTTAACCGTTTTGACGTGGCAATACCTTTAAAATAATGCCCAGATGAATCTATATTTATTCATACGTAAAGAGACAATTTTGTAGGCCTTTTCAAGTATATTGCGTACACGGAGGAGTGTAAGAATTTCGAAGTTTAAATATCTAAGAGGAGTCTTCTTTTTTATTTAAATAACGTGCAGCCAAATACTTTTATGCATAGAGTATTCAAGAAAATATAGAGTGATAACGTCAACCACATTGCCTTGTGCGGAGCGAAAGCAGGTCTCGCCATAGAAATGTTAAAATGTCATTTTTTCAAATTAAGTTTTCTAGAAGTTTTTCAAAATTTTACTCAGCAGTATAAGCATGATATAAGCTAAAATGTAACTTTTTCGCTCGTGGAGCCTAGTTGAACCGCAGTCGATCGAGGTATGATCGCAAACGGAGCTCGTGTCGCGGCCGCGTTGTTCATACCCGTGCTCACGGTTCATACTTCTATAGGGTTGCTCTATTTTTTTCTTATATACTCTAAGCTTTTATGGCTTGGCTGGAAAGACTGGCAGTTTAAGTAGTTCCATTTTTAAATTTAACGACCCATGTCTCAGTCTGAATGTAAAATTCATATTTGCCAAAGATATTGCGTTGCCATACCGTAGCGTTCATATGAGCACATCCGTTCCGTGAGATCTCAGCTTTAAATTGCAAATTCTCTTACGGTTATCTGTACACGCGTTACATTGTCAGGTATGACTTAAAGTGTGTGATTTAAAATTTTGGAATAAAGTTGACTTGAAGCATTTTTACTTTGTAAAAGAAAGGTATAGGTGGAAAAGATAGGTTGAGCCCGACTACACTCGCTCTTGAAAATGGACTCAGTTTGGGTCCAAAACTAGTCTATTTTTTGATTACTAAATTAATTTTATTATCAGTTGCTAAAACGGCGAGGGAAAACATCGTGATGAAATTAGCACACCTGAGAGATTTTTCAGGGCTGTGTAAAACCATGTCAGAGGCCTACGGGTGGATTAAACTCTGACACCAGGTTGTTCATCAACCATACGATAAGAAGAAAAATAAATTCATAAATCAATTAAGTGAATTAAACCCGCAATATTATCGCGCCATATTTAAATGGATTTCTCCATAGATTTTCTAATGATATAATACAGATTATGCCAAAATATGCCAATCTAAATGTACTACTCAGTTATTGACACCAACAATATCCTGAAGAGTCAAACCCTCGTCAAAGAGTGTTGAAACACCGTCTAAATTGGAATTATGTAAATAATTGTCAATAGTACTTACGTTGGGGCGTGGAAGAAGATTTATGGAGGCACAATACAGGCGCTTAGACCTCGATAAGGGTCTCACCGCGGCTTATCGATCGATACGGTACTTGTCGACTGTGTGGTACAAGACAAGATTTTTTTTTTTAATAATTAGCTCACTTTATAGGCCCAGTGGTGAAGGAAACGAGGTTATTTAAAAAAATAATAAAGAATAAAAAAGTTTAAAAAACATAAGCAAACTTTGAAACTCTTTGTTTCATAATCATTAGAGATAAGCTATTTAAAAAAAAATCAAAGAATGAACTAAAAACGAAGCTGAAAGGCCAATTTCTTGAAAGTGTGGTCCTTTTGATATAAATAAAATTACCATAATGGTTTTCAAATAATTGTTAAATCATGCAAACTGTTAGAGTTAGCATGATTTAACAATTGCTGCTGGCCGATTTTTTTATTTCTTGCTTAATTGAAAAAAAAGACAATATATATTTGAATTTGGAACAAAACAAGCGAAAGCCTGTAATACCACTACAAAAAAAAGGGGCGTGGGCGTTTTAAAAAACAAGTTTCGATTCTTTGAACACAAATTATGTACTTTTATCCATATACTAAAATCTTTAAGTTTGGACCACTACCGAAGACCAATATAAGCCCTTTATAATGAGGCTCGAGGGAGCTCGACTCATGTAAGATATAACGCTTATTGCTCTAAGAAACAGCTCGTAATAGTACACTTGTAGCGATTTTCTTTGCCAGGCATTCATTTGTGTTTACTCGATGTTAAAACTATTGTGATAATTTAATGTGCTTATTAAAACCTCATTATGTCGTGGTGGCACAAATAAATAAAATAAATCAGCTTGTAACTGTCCTATTGCAGGGCAAAGGCCTTTTCTCATACAGAGAAGGATCGAGTATCAATCACCACGCTAGCTCACTGCGTGTTGATGATTTCAGATTATTACGTTCAGGTTTCCTTACGATGTTTTCCTTCGCCGTTAGTCATTGGTGTTTTAGATTAACTAAAAAAGTACAATGATATTGAAAAAATTACATTGGTACATGCCAGATTCGAACCTAAATGAAATATAAAATAGATTATGGAAATCCCAGCTCTCACAGACAGTTTAATAACCGCAAAAATATAACAAAATAAACTTTATTTTCTTAGTCTATTATAACCAACTATATCATTATTTAGACCACGCAGCAAAATTTTGCCCAAAAAATTATTAAAAGATTAAATAAAAAAGCTATTTTCATCTCCTATAATGTGCTACTCATTAACACAGTATTACACAAAAGCCTCTCAAATAATATTTTTCTCAAAAAATAAAATTAATTTCCACAATATAGCGGTCGAAATTGGTTTTGTTCTGACCATAATCTTATTATAATTGCTATCAAGGAAAATTGAGACCCTTTAAAATGTGGCGGACGGACTTTGATATTTCCTGGAAAATATAATTTTTTTTTTAGGAAGTGGACGCCCGTCCGAAAGCATTACGAGTCACGAGAGCCCTCTCGTGACTCGTAATGCTTTACAACTACTCTCGATTAACGACATTCGTCTTGGTGTGATCAGTGAATTTGCCGTGTGGTTTACGCCCTAAGAATAGAACCACCCCTACTCGTCCTGCGGGTGTCGTAAGAAGCGACAAAGATCCGGAGGATAGGCAGCAGCATCCTTATGTGTAACAGGAATCGCTGTTGCGATATCTGTAATTATTTCAAGTAGTTAAAGGGCCTTTCTAAAGCTTTGTAGAGAGGAAATTGTCGAAATATAGTCGTGAACTCGTGATCTTATCAAATTATTATCTGCAGTTTCAAAATAAGAGTCTACCGATAATTTTCCAGCTACAATTTGTACCTTTATCATTTTATATAAGACTAGTTTATCCCGCGTGGCTTCGCTCACGTAGACTATAGAATATTTGGAATAGAATTTATTTATTAAAATCGAATTAATATAATATAGGTAGTACTGCTCATGAGAACAACTTGTACAGCTTTGAGTCACTACTTTTAGTGTCACTGAATAAGCAGAATTAGGTACAGGGCGAATAACAGTCAATTATAATGTCTGTATAGCAATCACAAATAGTCGCCTTTAATAATAATCTAATTATAAAAGATTTCAAGGAATTTTCAAAGGAAAATCAAGGTACACTTTGGCAAAAAAGAGCCTGTAAAAATTGGAGGCGCCACTGGTGCACTTTTCATACTACAATTCAAAATTTCAAGTTATTTGGTGCTTACGTATTACTAAAACGAATTTTTTGTCATCAATTATTATGTAATGACTCACTTTATGGCTATTTTAGTACTCACAAACTTAGTTTTTAAGATTTTTAGTTTTAGTTCTAGCTGTTACCGCCTCAGACTCTTTTTTGCCAAGCTGTATAAGATAAGTTTTTCTTTCAAATATAAAAAAACAAATAAAATTGAAATATCGAATTCTAATCCGATTTATATTTGACATTCCAATTTTAAAGGGTAATATATTTCACCAAGCCAGTTTAAATCAAAAGCACTAAGGAGTATTGATATCAACTTCGATGCAAATCACCCCCAAAATAACTTTCTACCCCTTTTTAACCCCGTTAGGCGATGAGTTTAAAGAAAATACGAAACACGTGTTCCATCAATTTTGTAAAAGAATGTTTATGCAAAATTTGAAGTAAATTGAACCAAGGAATCACGTTGTCCCATACAAACTTTGCCCCCGTTTTTCTCCCTCTTAGAGGTGGAATTTCGAAAAATCCTTTCTTATCGGATCCCTACGTCATACAAAGAACACACCCTCCAAGTTTCAGGTCTCTACGTTCAGCGGTTTAGGCTGTGCGTTGATCCGTCAGTCAGTCAATCAGTCAGTCATTCAGGACAAAGCATTTTATATGTATAGATCAGGTCGTCGACAGCCAACTTAAGTACTAAGTTTATATCAGATTGAAATCTAAAATGCTTTAAAAGCAATACTAATGTACGTTTTACCTTTTCATTTAAGCGTTTACACTCTTTGACGGCATTTTGTTTGAAGCCTAAGAGGCTTTTGAAAGCGAGTGAACAAATAAGCGTTCCAGTTGCGACGCCAAGAGTTGCTTGAGAGAGTAGTTATATTAATATTGGTTGGTAGAGGTGTGATTTTATCGGACGGGTCGTGTTTTGTGTGTAAAAATAGGTAAAAAAGGTGTACTTGTATGTTTTAACGATGTGTGCAAAGACCATATTCATTTGAAGTGCTTTTTTACGCGTCTTACACTCAAAAAACAGGATAACAAAACCAGTTCAGTTAATGTAAAAATAGCTAAACTTTGATTATTCTCAAACAAAATTGGTTTACATGGAAGCCATTTTTTTTGCTACTTGTAGCAGTATGGTTATGTTTTCACTATGTTTAATTACTTGTAACAAAACTTTTGTTACATATTACCAGATATTTTTTTCAGTGTATTTTTTTTAAAGGTGGAATTTCCTTCCATAGTGCACCTCTAGGGTACATGTAGAAAAATGCAGTAAATGATGATTATTTTCTCTATCATAGGCTTATTTTTAAGGATTTTGATGGATATTCTTTTCGCACTCATTTTAATTTAGACGCGCTATCTCACTTCAAAGAGAAATTATTAGTGAAATATGCAAGATTTCTAGAGCTATTAAATTAGTCTATTTGCGTGTTAAGAACGAAAATGTAAGTGACCGTGTAGATAGATAGACGTTTATTTAGTGCAACAAAAGATACAGGACGTACAGGTTAAAATATAACCCTTCTTTGGCAGTCGGATAAAAAAAAACAACAACAGAAATTTAAAAAAAAGAAAATACAAAAAATAGAATCCTGTCTAATTTTGCATTCATTTAAAAGGGCACCAACTAATTTGACAGTTGAACTGTATGTCTTTTTTCTTTGGTGTTGTACAAAAAAAGATATTAATTTTAGATATCAATTTTAGGAAAATTCTTAATCTATATATTAATACCTGAAGCGATAACTGTGGACCCCTTTTTAAAAATATTGCGCGCACGGAAGAGTGGCACAGTAAAAAGTTTATATTAAAAAGTACGTTCGAATTTCGACTGACTGGATCATTACTTTTATTAATTTGCCTTAAACATGATAACTAAACGTCAAACAGAACAATTTGTGATTCACTACTCGTATGACGTTAATTCAAATTTAGAATTTGGGCGCAAATGAGGTTTCAATCCGATTAGTGCAAAACGAAAAAAAAATACAGCTCCAATTATTAAAGACCTGTCTGGCAACACATAAATAAAAAAGTAAATCTTATAAAGTAGGCACCTACCTAACTGAAATTGAGAAGCTTTTTAAAATACCTTTTTAAAGTACCTACAGCTCTTACATATTCTATAAAACTCCTTAATCTCAGTTTAATCTCCAAGTACTTGATCATTACTTGAGTAGGTGCTTGAGGTTTCAAGAGTCACTTGGCTGATATTTATAATGTCCTCTAGACCGAATATCAATCTCAACGGAGATTAACCAACTACGCAGGAGATATTATAATGTACACGTATGTGCGCAAATACAGGTGCATTCTCTATTCCCTCACTCTCATAGTTTGATGAGACGGCAATCCGACACGACCGGAGAGAGATCAGGCGCAGGGCCAACGGCTTTACGTGCTTGCCGAGGCACGGACATACATACGTATTACGTAATACATTTTTTTCACTTTAATGTCAATTAAAAAAAATCGTATTGACCTAGGCACTAGGTACACTATTAGATACTAGGCACAAGTGGTTTACCTTGTAACTATTATTGTTTTAATCTTTGACCCCGCGTGGATACCAGCGTCAGCTAACAATTAATTTCCTTTTGTGTCTCATTTCCCGGTGTTTAAAGGTTTAATTCTAGACACGGCGAGGCAAAAGTTAGCTTAAAGTTTAACATTGTTTAAAAATTTTCAGTTAAAACATTGTTTACCTCCTCCTTATAAATACTTGTAGTAAGTCAGACCAGTATAAACCCGTATTATAATATTTAAGGAATTTTGGGTCACTGACCTTGTTGGGAACGGTGCAAATATAAGCTAAATAGTTTGTCTAAAACGTCCTCAGAGGTAACTAATGTAATTTATTTACTTAATTATTCTAATTTACCTATCGTCAGTGATACTGCAAGTCTGCTATACCGCGTAATTAATAACATTCAATAAAGCATGACTTAGATGTGGCATATTTACTAGTCAAAAGTACCTAGTAGAGATATCTAGTGGTACCTCTTACTCACCTTTGACGCTAAGTAAGACGTTTTAAATAATTTTGAGGACTAATAACATAATTGACTAAATACCTAATCCGTCGGGAAATAACAATATTACCCTATTTTATATTTTCTTCTTCTTTTCATTTCATTTTTACCTATGTAAAATTTCATTCCGATGAAAAGATTAATCAATCTTTTTTTGATTTTAAATTACTTATTTTAATTCTGATTTTGTACTTTCTTTTTTAGTTTCCCTGTCTAGAAGTCACAACAGTAATTCAAAAGAAAAATATTTTAGCAATTTTTTTTTAAATAGACAACAAACGACTCTTTAATACTTAGTTATTTCTCATGTTCTCAATTTACTGTTGCTAGCCCCTTTTACTATTAGTTTAAAGGTAAATATATTATCAACAACTTATTTATAAAGAAAATATTTTTCCTCAAGATTAAAGCAATTATACCATTTTTCAAGTTACCATCACAATGCCAAGAGTTTCCGTCATTAATCAATTTAAATATGTCAACATAAATAATTTATTTCCCATAGAATTCTTATAAGTAATTGCTACCTTCTTTGAAAATTGATCATTTGATCGCTGTCAGGACATCAAAGGACACAAATTTCTAAAGAAGAGTAGGCAGGATGAAAAAATAAAAACAAAATATAAATTTTCTAAATTCAATTCTGTTTTCACACCTTAAGGTTCATAATCCGTTTTCGAAGGCGCCAAAACGTAATTTTGTGAGTTGTGATTAAGGGCACGGAAATTAAAACCGGTAAATTTAGGGTAGACAAGAAAATATGACGTCATGACAGATACCTCACGGAATGAATGTGGCATCCGAGAGGGAGACAATCAACAACCATTTTTGAAGAGGATTCCTTCAACTCTGCAGTACTGAATCTAAGAATACCAATTTTGTTGTCTTTAATAGTTTTTTTTTTAAATTGGATTAAGTTTTACGATGGTCTGTAGAGGTAAGGTTGCAAGGTTTTAAATTTCAAGTGTTCGTTTGTCAATTTAAAAATAAGAACAAATGAAAACAATCTTAACTAAACAACTGCGATTGCGAAAGTGGAAAAAAAAAATTTTTTTTGAGCGTCAGCTAATCGGCAAGTTTGTATCGGATATTATATATTTTTTTCATTTTGTTCTACAAGTTGTTCAGTTTCTTAGATAAATTGAGCTCCTAAAGCGTCCCACAATATGTATGTTATGTAAAGAAATACGTTTTCGTAAACTTACCACATCAAAAGACAAAAATCACAGCACCTTATGTATATATAATTTAAACAAAAATGCTTTTTGTATTCATGAAATAAGCTCATGTTTCATTCAAATATACGTAACATTACATATTATGATTGACGTACCCCTTTCATACTTTGTTGGTTAGATGTTAATACAAATAACAGCAGAAGTGTCAGTCTTGTAATGTTTAGATTAAGGGCGTTTCTCCACTACTGCGATCATTGTTGAAATCGACACTCGATATTAACGGTCTCAGATACGAGGTACCTCAGAAAGGGTTAAGGATGGGAAGAAAAGGAAACTTTCGGTATGATATACCCTTTTAAGGCATCTTGCACAGTCGCATTCGTTAATATATTGGCTCTTCCAGGTTTCAAAAATATATGAACGTTATAAAAGTTCATTACATTATGACAACTAGTTATAAGCATCATTAAATTATGGTCAAGATTTATGTAACTTTGGCTGTATACATATTACTGAGAAAAAGCAGTCACATATTAATGAATCTAAATCTTGACCACAATTTAATGATGCCTTTAGTTGTTACAATATTATGGACTTTTTTAACGTTCGTATATTTTTGCAGCCTGGAAGGGTCCATATAATGAACTCGATTGTATAAAATAAGAACACATACCATATCGAAAATATTGGCGTGAAATTAAGACATTACGGTTGTATTTCGTTCTGTCAATGAATAGAACTGGAAACACAATCCCCTCCTTTCTATAATCTCGCACAGAGTGGGTAATGCGAGAAGAGAGACCCATGGTGTTGGAAGAGTCTATAGGTTATGGTAACCACTTATCATTAGGTGGACACTGACATGTGTGACTACAGTGTGAGTGACAGAATGCTGCTACTGAGAATTTCCTAATGGAAAAACCCAATAACACTTTGCTTTCAAATCCAGGATGTCCTGCTCAGCAGTCACGCTTGCTATCACTAGATCAACGAGGCAGAAGCGCGAGGCGTTTGTGTACGGAACTCTATTACTAAAACTCCGTTATCCGTTCATATGTCACCAGCCTGTATGTATAATGATGTATTTCTGTTGCTACTAAAAACTTATAAAAATAAATATTTAGGTGGAGCCCCCATATAACAAACGTGATTTTTTTGCCGTTTTTTGCTCGATATTAATAACGGCAATAGGTGGAGGCTGTGTGTCTGATCTGATATTGTTTAGATAATGGTACGGAACCCTTTATGCGCGAGTCCAACTCGCACTTGGCCGGTTTTTTAAAATAATATTTAATTTATGATAATTATCTTCTGTAACAATAACGTCACAATAAGGCTAATTAAATTATCTTAATACAAAAGCTTACATCTCATTAACATAAGTAACCATTAACACTTAAACAGCAGATGTCTCATTTCATATGTAAATGTTTATAACCACCACGTTGAGGCTGCTAATGTGGTCGCATTATCATACAAAATGAGTTCAAATAGTTAACACCTTTAGCAGTCCTGTTTGGCTATAGAAATAGTCTTCTTCCTCGTAGCTGATACCTCGCACCCACTAAAAACGTCTCCCACCAGGGTGTTCCTCGCACTGTATTGGACGGGGCCGGGTATTGCAACTGCGCTTTGCAGCCCCGTCCAGTGCCTGCCTGACACCGCATATTTTGCCGGTCTGCCGCGCGGCCCTTTTTGTAGTGTATAGGGCAGTGGTTTGGTTGGGTGTGGTGGAGGTAATTACCCCCGCGGGGGTAAATCAGCTTTTTTGTGGGGGTAACGGGGAACCTAATAATTAAGTCCTAATATCTAATTGTGTTGATAACATTTTAAAGTCGGGGTAAAACTGGTTTTCCTAATAGGTCATAGGGGTAACAATATTGAAACGGTTAGGAACCACTGGTATAGGGGAAATGCGCATTATGCATACCGTCCCACTCAAGGCAAATGCAAGACGATTATATCAGGCTCTCTAACCTCAGACTAATATACCGAATAAAACCCCCCGTTTCACTTCTCTTTCACATAGTGACGGGAACGCGGGAACGCTGTTCGCATGCTTCCATGAACCCGCCGAGGATTTCCGCTGCCGGACCCTCCAGTTGTGACACGCCAGGACACACGGCACGTCGTGATAACATTGAGGACCATGTGCAATGGACGTCAGACGACCCCGTGTCTGACACCCAAGGTCCTCTTTGAGACGGGACCACTAACCTGTCCCGTCGCCGACCACACTTTGGCCGCAGAGGATAGGGAGAACGGAGTATCGTAATACCGACACTCCTCCCGCGCTGCCCTGGCAATTTTTGCCCATAGCTCTTTCTGCATAGAGTTCTTTAATAATGTTTATTAAGAAAAACACTCTAATAATTTTATCAACTTGTTTATTAGATAGTCAACATATTTTCTTCTATCGTCGATGACATAGTTCATTATATTACATTAATGCATCAAATCAATCACATTGCCTTATTTAGAATTTATTGCGAACTATTAATACCATTTTAATTGGTTATTGGAATTTTAAAGGTATACAAGGCTGTATATGATGCTACAAAAGTGCATGGAAAAGGGAAAAGTAGCATATCATTAATTTTATATGTATTTAAACCAAAACACAAGAGACAAGACCAAATACATTACTTCCTTTTGTCCAAGCACTTTTGAAGCCGACAGTACAATAGTTATAATACAATATAGTTGCCTGATTCTATGAAAAAAGTAAACATATTTTGGTATCTTAAAGAAGAATCTATAAATATACGTGAAGCGAAAATCTGTGTGAAAATGTGAATCGTTTTTTAAGAATATTACGCGCACGGAAGTTTGTGAAAATTGGCATAATAAAAGTTTTACAGAGAAGAAGTGCAGAAAACCAAATTTATATTTTTTTTAAATACAGTCGAATTTTGACCACTGACTGGGTCGCTTAAAAATAAAACGACATGTAAAAAATTAATTAAAATCAGTGTTTAACAAATCAAATAATAATGTGCCATGACGTTTATTATAGGCTTAGTTAAACATAAAGCTTTCATTTTTTAATATTATTATTATTTTATATTTATGTCCAGCAAATTTAAAGCATAGGTGGGGATTTTTGCAAAATGAAAATATTATGAAGTGACAGCTCTTTGAATTCGATATACTAGTAACGTAATCTGTACGCTGTCTTATTTTAAACTGGTAAAGAATATTCAAAACTAAGTCCTTAAAGACCTAAATAAATTACTATTTAACATGGTCGTGACGTAAACCAAATATTATTGTTAAGTTTAAGCTGAGATGAATCGTGATGTAACAGGTGGCCTTGTAGTCTCAAAGCCTAGGCTTACAGGCTAAAATAGGCTTTATTATGTAAAGATCTATGTTTTGATAACCGTCATTGTTGACAGAGATAAGTTTCACTCTAAGATTTAAAAAAAGAAGTAATTTTATTTTCTTTAAACATAACGTGACCATACGACTAGCTTTAAGCGAGACAGTTTCAAAGATTGGACATTTTGGGAGTTGGACGTTTTGGGAATTGGACATTTTGGGAATTGGACATTTTGGGATTTGGACATTTTGACACCGTTGGACATTTTGAGAATTGGATTGGATTCTGACCCTGAACGTCCCGGTTTTATTAAAAATGTCACGCTCTGATAAAAATAAAGGGTCACGTTATTTAAACACTGTTTTAACTTTCACGGTTTGTAGTTCGCGTTATCTTTCGTGATTAAATATAACTACAGAGAAACCGCGATTAAGGCTCTTGCAATAGTGTCGAAATATCGGGAACTCAATTCTATATTTAATCACGGAGGATATCCTGTAAGTTATAATTAATCATTTCCTTTAATCTACGGCACGTAACAATAGATTAAATATTGCACCTAATATCACCTTTTATAAGTTAGTGAAAGTATTAATAAATCAGCCTGTAACGTCCCACTGTAGGGCAAAGGCCTTTTCTTATACAGAGAAGGATCGAGCATTAATCTCTGCGCTAGCTGACGCCGTGTTAACGATTTCGGAGTATTAATTTCCAGGTTTCCTTACGATGGTATTACCATGGTGTCTTAGATGAACTAAGAAAGTACATTAGACATTGAAAAGTCACATTAGTACACGCCCACACCCACACCCACGCGCTTGCAAAGCGGTTTGATAAGTTAAAATTTGTTTTTTATTATGACGTAAATACTTAATAGAATCGGGCGTTACTTCAGAAAATCTATAATAAATAGAATTTAAAACAATATTTTGTGTTGATACCGCTAATAGAATTCTAAATTTTATTAAGGCATAGTTAAAATAAGTTAGCCAGATTTGACTTTGACGAATTGCCTTTACTACAACGCCAATCGTAGGCGTTGCGGTAAAAGTAAATCTCTTTCAGCCTACGTATAATAAAAGTTATTATTCGCAGCTTTTAGCTCTTGGTTTCTGAGAATTAATATTTTCTATATATTATTAAGTATTTGTGTGCGCCAGCTAAGTTGTGTGTGTATTGTAAAAAATATGGTTGTAAGTGAAACTGAGAATACTGTTTAAAAACCCTTTCGTTAATCCCTGACATGGTTTTACACATTATCGATAATATTTCTTAAGTGTGCTGATTTCCTTCACCGTTTCAGTTTCATTCTTTGAAAAAAGTTTTACGTAACGTAAGCTAGTTTTAAATGGAGACCATGGATCGGCATCAATTAAGAAAATTTTAATATTTACCAAAGAATTTCGCAACACTATGTCATCTGCCTAGCCTTTTCCCAACTATGTTGGGGTCGGCTTTCAGTCTTACCGGATGCAGCTAAATACATGGAGCGACTGCCTATCAGACCTCCACAACCTAGATACTGGGTTACACCATACCCCTTGGTAAGACTGGTTGTAATTTCCCAACACTATGTATTCTATATTATTCGAGAAATTAAAGTATAGACTGTTGTTCAAGTTCCCTTTATTTCTGTAAGTACTTAATTAAATAAGAATAGTACTTATTTGGTCAAAGTTAGCGAGAAAGGTAACAACTACCTACAACTACCCCTAATATCCTCTACTTGGATACTTGGACCCGACTCCGGAACCACAATTTCCGAGTTGAAGGAGTTTAGAGTGAAATACTGTTAACGGGCGGGAGAATTTAGAGCTATTAATTTACGTGAATGTTTAAGTAAGACCCGTACTTGTAAAAACTTAAAGCGCCTTTTCGCGCTAGTGTGCTATCTCGCTCGCACATTAAAGTTGATTGAACATTTAAAATCAATAATAGTTATGAAAAATCGAACTAAACTATTTGACATTAAAAAGTTACAGCTAAAATTTCAGCTTGATCAAAACATATTTTCAGATAAAAAAATAGCTTTAAATGAATTTCAATTTTGTAATTTTTTTTTAAACTAGTTTCGATCAAGCTGAAATTTTGCCTACACGTTGTCAGGTACACAGAAACGGACATACGGTACCATTCAGCCCGAAAGAAGTTACTGATCCTAATGAAACAACAATAACGTTCTTATGATAATAGATGGAGCCACTTGTCTTTCGAACTATAATTGAAAATTAAATTTCACGAACATGAAAAGCGCGGACGACTGTAGATAGTAATAAAATATTTGTCAAAAATACTAACTTAGGTACTTAAGAGTTAAATAAAGTAACTAAGCAACATAGAACCAAGTAGAACTAACGCCTTCAACTAAGTTAGGCAGTACGTTCAATTGGAACACAAACTGACCAACTAGATAATATTTTTTATTAGGAAACTCCGGCGGTATTTGTTCACAGAATTGTTCCCTACTGTTTTCTTTCTGGTGTATGACCTTAAATCAATGATTTTTTTTTAGGAAAATAAATATCAATTTCTTACAATTATGTCCCTAAGTTTTAATTTTTTTCGTTAGAAACCTCAAAAATTTACAAAATTCCATTGATCATTTTAAAGCGTTAAAAAAAAGAAAAACTTAATAACACAGTTCATAATTGGAACTTCTATTCAGTTTATGAAATATCTTTTAATTTGGTCCAGTTTTGGAGGAGCCGACAGAGCCGAACCCCGAATCATGAACTGTAGTTGTCCTTGTCATACGACACATACGAAAGCCGAACTTTCGACAAACTCCGCCGACATTTCCTCTTAAAACTTATACTACCCTCAAAGTCAGCGAGTTTCTATACCCAGGTGCAAGAGAATCTTTATCAACAAGACACATGTTCCGAAGATGAATTGCGGCTTAGAACAAGACTCAGAAATAGGGTTGTTATAAACTAAAAAAAATACTAAACGAGTAAAACGACGTAGCGTAGTGCTACGTTGTCTTAGCGCAGTGCTAAGTTATCGTAGCGCAGTGCTACGTTGTCGTAGCGTAATGCTACGTTGTTGTAGCGAAGTGCTACATTGTCGTAGCGCAGTGCTACGTTATCGTAGCGTAGTGCTACGTTATCGTAGCGTAGTGCTACGTTGTTGTGGCGCAGTGCTACATTGTCATAGTGCAGTGCTATGTTGTCGTAGCGCAGTGCTATGGTGTCATAGCGCAGTGCTACGTTGTCGTAGCGCAGTGCTTCGTTGTCGTAGCCCAGTGCTACGTTGTCGTAGCCCAGTGCTACGTTGACGTAGCGCAGTGTTACGTTGTCGAAGCGTTTAGTAGTAAATCATGAGCTACGAACACTTAAGTAAAATATGTATAATTAAATAAATAGCTCAATTTATACGTATTAAATCATATTAAATGAATTCCTAGTCATAAAATGATGTCTTATATCAGATTTGTGTACCTATGTATTTTGATTTTATTTGGTGTAGGTACTCGTAAACGACATGGAACGTCTACAGTGATTTTAATTCAAAAAACTACAAAAGAAATGTACAAAGCAGCGTGGCAACCCTAAAAATGGCCAAGATTATAAAAGTCTAGTTTTTCTGTCACAGACGTCGGCTGAAAAGTAATGTCTTCAGTAAAACTGTCTGCTTTTGTTTCTCTTTTATATTTTTCTGCTGTAAAGTTGAGATTTTATGGCTTATGTTTTGTTATTTATTTTTAGTTGAGTTACGTTAAAAGTGATGATTAATGAAGAGAAAAGTTTACATAGCTGGGCTGTCACTGCTGAAGACAGTTTTACAAAACAATGGTCTACGTTATGATTCATTAAACTAAATGTGTTATTTTTTTGGTTTCATAGGCTGTAGGCACCGTCCCGTAGGAAACTGATATTCAGCTGCATCTGGTTAGATTAGAAGTCGACCACAACAAATTTTAGGAATAATAAGGCTGGGAGTATGGTGAGGGAGTTTATCTTCCTTTATAATAAAAGCACAAACATATTATATGTTATTATCTTATCAAAACACATTCCTTTCAAAGTACTTACTGACTTGCTCGCTCATGTCATCATTATATTCTTATTTTA
Organism: Protodeltote pygarga; assembly: GCA_936450705.2. Lineage (NCBI taxonomy): Eukaryota > Metazoa > Arthropoda > Insecta > Lepidoptera > Noctuidae > Protodeltote > Protodeltote pygarga. The sequence continues at coordinate 1,319,213 of OW388249.2, read as the reverse complement.
GTCATAAATAATCAGAGACAACTAGAACAAGTATAATTAGAAGTAATCAGAGACAACTACACCAGTTATTAGAACTAATCAGTTAAACAAGAAAATATCCGATGAGCTTTTTATTGATAGGTACAGCTACAAGCAAAAATATATAGCATAGAATTATAGCATACCTACATATCTAGAATTTTTCAAAAGCCAATTCAAGAAAAACTTCTGTTTAAAATGTATACTTACATTTTATTGAATTTATGGTAATGTACATATGAAACAATATTTGAGTTGTATATTTGTTTATAAATTAAATTAAATTCTGCTTCACGTATAAATTATAATTTTGTTCGTAACATTTTTCTTTTACTTTAGTTCCTGACCGTACCTTACAACACAATATTTCATTAAAAATCAATTTACCTGTGTTACTTGCCGCTGAATCAGACAATTAATTACTTTCATTATTACTTGTTTCCAATAACCAATTAAAAGATACATTATTAATATAAGCTTTATTATATTTATTTACAATATTTACATTGTTTTAACATTGTCTTTTACGTTTTAAATATATTTTAAAATGGAATGTACTTTGAAATGTTCATTTACTGGAACACTGTGAGTATTTTCTAGTTAAAATTGGCTTTGACCACTTAAGTATTGACAGGAATCCGGTTATTACATAAAAAAATATTATAATGCAAATATATTTACAATAATTCATAGCGACTTTTGTGAGCCGTTGAAATTAAAATTTGAACTCGTATACGAGTCACGAGCTTATAATATGTGAACATGTTGAGTTTTTCAGAAGTAAACTCATAAATAAACGTGAATTTAATAGGTATGCAATATATTGTACTTATGGTATCAATAGACAAATCAATAAATTTGTTACTAATATTTGGGTTGTATATTTTTTTATTAACTGAACCTGGTAGTCAAAAGACAATCATTTCTAACCTACAGGTTTCAGCCACATGTATACACAATTTTGCTCTTGACTGTACAACCCGTAATAACAAATATTTAGGTTATGGAGTGCATAATTATTAACTTTCTCTTTACCAGATTTATTTGATATAATAATTTCGCAGTTCTACTAATGCGCTTGAATTCTACTAAAAAGTCGTTTGATCAGTAAAATGAGATATTTAGTTAAAAGAATTGAACATTATCTTTAAATAATGATTTTTTTATGAATGTTACGGCCTTGTTTTTTATTCTAAATAAATTTAGAGAAAATTGTATAAAAGAGATGGATTGCATGATATTCTTGCTCATAATTATATATCATCTCTCTTTTCTATATCTCTCTTTTTCTCTAAATTTATCATAAAAATAGTTTATCAAAGGAGTAACTATTTTTATGATAAATTTAGGATAAGGATTGTAATTATGGCCTCATAATTTATATTTTTTGTTGCTCGGTATATACATAGTGCTTATATAAATACTAAATCTTGATTGCTATATTGAATTAGTTTAGGAAGACGTGATTTAATCCCAGTAGTGCTGTACCTTATTATGTATAAAAATGTTATTAGGAAGGTCAAATTCTAGATAGATTTGAATTAAACATGGAATTATTTTATGACATTGGTTTATAGTTATACATACGTATATACGTATGTGTCTAAAAACAAACATACTAATAGCACGCTTTTAATAATGAGAATATAAGTTCATTATTAAAATTTTTATCTTTGGAAATGTTTATTAATTATAATTTCAGCATTGACCAATCGATATGCAGCAATATTTAAAAGGGTAGTCAAAATGTTTGAATGTTTTTGAATCGCATCCAACACTTTAAACAGTAATTTAATAATTATGTTCCGATAATTTTACTGCTTTTAACCAAATCTTTTTCACATTTCCCATATCAACCAGTAAATACTAGAAATAGATAAAAACAGATTTATTATCATTATTACATAAATTATTTATAATTAGCATAAATGGCACATAGTTACTATATATACAGACGTGATGTATTTATATTTTTAGCTATACATGCTTATTATATACAAAAAATACATTCACTAGTTGTCTTTCATCGTGGCTCAAGTATAATACAATTTGAAGTGAGAATCATAATTTTACTAAGACGAGATTTGTTTTATACTTTTTAAATTATGTTTTTTTTGGTTACGTTACCTGAGAGCACAGATAATATAATACGAGTACAGTGATGCGGAGGAGATTTTTGACGCCCAATTTTTTATCCGCTCTCTTTTTATTTAATTAATTTTTTTTTTCGTACTGTATACATTATTTTAGTATAATATTAAGGTACTTTATTTATATATATTTTATTTTATTTATTGTTTATATATAAATAGTTTAGTTTTTTATCTTATATTAACATAATTTGTAATTTAAAAATTGATTAAAATGAAATTTTGGACAAATTATGTAACATAAAAATTTGACTAAGCATTTCATAATTATATTTAGAACCAATTCATACTGTTTCAGAGATTCCCACGAAGACACAGAGACAAGAAAATTGTGATTCCCACCTACCTTATCTATGGAAATATTATATCTAATACAACATTAATATTACTTCTTTTAAAGCGTTTTATTGAGCGCTAATTGCAACAAATTATCTAAAATACAAATATTATTAATTGCTTGAAAATGTAAACTAAAATCTTTGGCTTAACATAATACTTATTATACGACGATTTTTGTTTACATGACTGCCGACTTTTCTTTATCATTCAACCTTTTTTCAATAAAATAAAAGATAAAATACAATATAATAATATAACAACAATAACAATTAAATTGCAGTTTAAAATTATTAACATTCATAATTTAAAATCTTTATTCAACAATTAAACATAGAAATTATTAAAACATTAACACTTTGACTGCCAGACTGCAGACACAATGCAAATTCTATTGTTTGTCGGACACCATGTGTCCCCCATGGCGTTATAGCTGTTAACACAGTTCAAAATATTTCAAAACTTGAACAAACGGTTCTAGAATACGAAAACTTTAGCAGATAACCCGAAGTATTCTTGTTGAGTCGTCAAAGAAATCCTTTGCTGCTTCAAAAATATTAAAATACCTAAACATTCTTGCATATTTTTTTTTTTTTATAGACTCACGCCTGTATTCCCCAGAGGGGGTAGGCAGAGGTGTGCAGTACACCCACGTTTCGCCGGCTATTTTATAAGTCCCATGTAATAGGGGGCGAGCCTATTGCCATTAACCGGGCACAATTCCAGACTTCGTGCTGCTACTAAGAATTTCCTAATGGAAAAACCCAATAACACTTTTGCCTGACCCGGGGATCGAACCCAGGACCTCGTGCTCAGCAGTCGCGCTTGCTACCACTAGACCAACGAGGCAGTCTCTCTTGCATAAATACTGCATAAATAACTACTTTGAAAACATATCAAAATGAAACTATTGCACTAAAGTTTAGCTGGAATGTTTGCTAACAAAATACTGCATTGCCCGGGTAATGAGAGTTTGAGTCATTATGCAAAATGTTTGCTAGTCGTAAAAGTGGTGCAAGTTATACATTCAACACTTTTACGTAGGTTCTGATTCACAGTGTTGTACACTAATGACTTTTTAATATTTCTATTTTGAAATCTACAACATCATTTACCGTAGACTTAATACCATTTAAAATAATTATAAAGGTTTTTGCTGGTCAAACGCTTGCCCTTATTTTTAATAAAAAAAAACTACTATTATGTTTGTGAACTGTAATGATAAGATAACATCTCAAAAGGTTCTCGTTGAATGGCTGGATTAAGGACTTGAAACAGAAGACGGTACTTCTGGACACAGATTTTATAGTCATATGGTTCCTCGCTCTGAAGCTCTGAACACTGGTAGCTTGGACCTTACTCCCGATACTGGTGGGCTGCTGTATTTTATATTCTTAAATGTATGTTTTAATTTTATATACATTGCAAATAGGAGTACATTTCATGTATTGTAACAATTATAAATAATATTGGTTTTGTCATAAATGCAAATATAATTAAAGCAATCATTCAGCGCTAAAACAAAATATAGTGAACATGTTATAATTTATTGGCAGTATTTATTCCCTTCCGATCAAATAAAAAAAACAAGAATTTATAACGTATAACTCGCTCACACTCACACACAAACAAACGCTTGCATCAATTAGTTAGACCTAGTTCATCAATGAAGCTTAACGTTGAAATAATCGCGAAAATGCCGAATTATATGGTGAAAAGATGCAAAACCAATAAAAAGTAAAATAGAGTCACATTTATACGTCTCTCTCTCTCCGGTAGCCGGGGGAGTCCAAAATGCTTACCGCATACCGCACGTCCGAGGACGTACTGTTATGTGGGGCTCGCACACACTAAAAACGTCTCCTCCTGCGTATGCCTCGCACTGTATCGAACGGGGCCGGGTACTACAACAGCGCTTCGCAGCCCCGTTGTGTACCTGCCCGTAAGCCCGCTCAAAAATTTGCACTCGGGTGGGCAATGTCCTGGCGTCCAGGCTCTTGGACATCACCCTGACAAGCTTCTTGTTCTCTCTCCGTCCTCACATATATAACACTGTTGATAACGCTATATCTTGTTTTTTTATTTGATCCAAGTTAGTCCCGTCGAAAAACTATTCTAGCTGAACATAATTGAACTAAGCACCTTATCTATTCCTACAAAAAAATCATGATGTAATAGAACAACTTACGCTTTATATAAACGAATTCAGACATACAGATTCGTATCATATAATTTTTTTTTATATTATAACTGTTAACATTCATACACAAAAGTATTTTGATATGCATTTTGGAAAACTATTAGTAAACAAACATACATATTTCTAAGAATCACAGTAAGGACTAGCTTTTACAATGTTATACTAGAAAACATGGAGAAGTAAGAAATGAAGTGATAACTGTCAGCAGTACTTTTGAAATATTCACTTATTTCTAACGCAAGGGTCACTTCTCATCGATAAAATGGCGGCAACTTCGTGGCATGGAAAAGGTTTTTTTAGTCTGGAATGTTTAAATAATTATACCTAATTTTAATACTCATAGTACTCATATTTCTTTGACTAAACAGGATTGTCAGAAATATTGTAGATAATAGTTGTTATAGTATAGATGTCTTTCGCACTGTTTTGCACTTTAAAACTTCATTTCTTACTCCTTCGTAGCTAAAAGTATGGATGTACCAAAGATTGTCATAAAAATAAAATAACTATAATACATATATATAGCTTGTTGAAAATATTTGTTGAAAGGATTTTAAAAATAATTAATTCACAGCTAATATCATTTCAGAAACTTGCAATACCTGTCCATATTACGCCTAATACTTGCCATTTTTTATTATTTTTCTACATTATGATAAAGATCATGCAGCTTAAAAACGACATCTGATTGACGAAATCCTGGCGTGATAACACCGTTATAAGATGTCGGAAGCACGTTATTTGAGGTCGGAAGATTTATTACTATGTCTAACGAAAAATGTAAGGAATTTTTGTAAGTAATGGCGAGAGAGATCGATGTCTTGGAGCGAACCGTTCTGGGAAATACCAGCCCTAATGACAAACTTCAATTGGCTGAGCATGGCAGGCGATAAAAAGATCGAACAGAATCATTCAGAAGATCAATTTGTAATCAGCATTCTTCTCGTAATTTTTTTATTTTATTTTAGATACAGATGAAATTAGAAAATGATAAAAATCGATTGAATACCTTGGTCCGTCTTTCTCTAAAACAATAATTTAGTAATTAGTGTCTCCAAAAGAGTCTAATTTTTCTTGCTCGTCTTATTAGTTACGACGCAGACTCTTATCAGACAACAATCCTTTGAAATCGTTTAAAATGTTAACATTATACTAGGTAAAACTTTTAAGAGATTCTAGAAAATATTTTCCATGAACAAATGCTACAATTTAGGATCCTGAATCAAGCATAAATATTTACTGAACGCCCGCCAAATAAAGCGAAAGGGGAACCTTTTAACAATGAAGACATATGAAGGTCAGGACGAAAATTCGAGTCAATATCAGATATCTTAATGTCAATCCTATACGTTTTTGTATTTTTATCGTAACGTTTCTAGAAAGTGCCTAGTTTACGACCATTGGTCACGAAACTGCTCAATAAATTGCAGTCAAAGATTGCACGAATTTTGCTGATATCTTTATTTCGTTTTTACCATATAGCACGAGAGTATACCTATATTGAAGAATATTTGGAAGTAAGTCTAATATTATTCTAGACTATCCATTACTTAACACACGAGAACACATTTCAGATAGGTATGCTGGTTTCCTCCAGATTCAAATAATTACGAAAACTCATTGGTCAATATCATTTGAACTGACTTGATAATTCACTTATCTAGACATGACATTCAGTCACTGCTGTAATATAAAAAAAAATCGAATTAAGAACTGCAAAACAAAAGAAAAATAATATTTTAAAGATTAGATCTTCTGCCTCGCGTGTATCACTAGCGGTCTTTTTATTGGTTGGGTGGTGAAAAAATTATAGAAGACTAGCTTCCGCCCGCGGCTTCGCCCGCATGATATGTTGATAAATTGTAGCCTATGTGTTATTCTGATGTATAAGCTATATTGTGGTGAAGTTTCATTCAAATCCATTCAGTAGTTTTTACGTGAAAGAGTAACAAACATCCATACATCCATACATCCATACTTACAAACTTTCGCCTTTATAATAGTAGTAGGATTGATTCTGCATTTACAGCAATATGCTTCTGATATGAATCAAGAATATTATATTACTTTAATTCCAGATTCATGTAGTTTGTAAAGACCTGAGTGCTGTAAAGGCCACGGTTTGATAAAGCTCCCGTTGAGACGCTGCGGTAAATTCTCTTCCTACGCAAATGCATTTCGTGTAGAACTTTGTTGTTTCAGAGCTAAGTAAACTAAATTATTAAGTAGACATATATAACTTCAAAAAGCCTCGGTAGGTAAACGGGATTGTAGTGTTGAGAACGTAGTAATATGAATACTAACATATTATTTTTGTGACCTAGATATTCATAGTGAATTAGATAAAGTTTTTATTGTTCTTGTTAGAGTGCCACGAATGTGGCTTGTTTTATTTGAATATATAAATTAATAATACATAGAAATATGGTTTATCAAAGAGAACGAATCATTGATACATCCACACTTACTTTAATAAAAACATAAGTACAGTCTTATTTAGACAGTAACCTCTTCAGTAAAGCGACTCTTATCATCTAGATTAATAACTATAGCATGAGTCCTCGCATGGCCTGATTTAACACCCTTCACGGTTTCAGTACTGCCAGGACTTGATTTCAATTCACTAGTTTTCTCACTCTTATTATTGTAACCGTTACGACTTACTTCTGGTGGCCGAACATCACTACAATTAGCTTCACCAGAAATTTTGAACACTCCATTTTGTTTGTCTTCTTTGGGTTCTTCGTTTAAATCTGTGCGTTTCTTTGGTGAATCAGTTGTGACATCTGTCTGACTCTGTTCTGCGTTGCTGTTTTCCGCGCTTTTAGCTGGACTGAAGGTTTTGTGCCTGTATGCAGGAGGTGCCTCAAAAGGCAAGTCTCTGCCACTGCTAGAAGATTCTTCAGCGGGAGTCACAGTACACATTAATTTGTCCGCAACAGCACTAAATACTGTGTTGAGTTTTAAAGGCGCTGAGTGGTCAGAAGGGGGAGGTTTTCTATCATGAACTGCCGCAGCGTCTTGCATGGCACCTATTCTACGTGATATCACTGCACCAGCACCACATCGTTCACGAAGCTTCTCTAACTGGTTGCAGATTTTTCTAAACTCCTCCTTTTAGGCAGAAAAGATTCGAATAAATAGAGATAAATGAACTTCTATGTAATTTTATATCAACAATTGAATTTTGTAATGATATTTAGAATTGTGTGAAATGTGCGGAGGGACTTGATTGTTTTAAGCCCAGTTTTAGAGTACAATTCCAGAAATTTTCGGTTAAAAGGCCTTAGACAAAACAATTAAGTTCTCATCCAATCCGTCTTGGTTTGGGGAATAGACTAGCAATTTAATACAACACGATAAACGGGTTCAAAGTTCAAATGATTTAAGTGAAATATAATTTTGTTGATGAGAATCAGGTAGGGTTCTTGATTGTTGCAAATTATGTCATTTGATCTTGATCTAGTATTAATCGATTCGGAAAAAAAGGAATGGCTTCATTTAATTCAAAAATTGAAAACGTATAAAAAATACACAAAATTAACAATCAATGATGTTTTGTCTCAGTGCGTCATTCATTGCTGGCTCTGGATGGCAAAATAATCTTAACTCTAAACAAAACCATCATTCTTACCTCAAGTTCTCTCTCAGTCATATTGTCGCAGAATCTCGCGCTGCGGTTAGTGGTCATAGTATAAGTAGACTCCGCGGGTCTTGATCTGAACTTGCCGGTTTTCTCTCGTTCATCCTTGCCGTGCCCCTTGTAAACCATGTAGGCCTGGTGAAGATTATAATTTAGAACTTATATATTTATTTGTGTTTATAATAGCCCGTAAACTTTTATCTGCTAACTGCAGTCTATCGTTATTTATTGTGTATATTCATAAAAATAAGAGATAGAGAGGAGAAGAGATCCGGCGGGCGGCTAGCAGGCAATCAGCGTTCTGCAGTATGCAGAAATCTGGCGGAATCTGATTGTCTCTAAGTCTCCCGTATGACACAACCGGCCCCGAGGCGGTCACTCGCCACCGCCAAATAGATCGCATAAATCTAAGACAAGCTTTATCCACGGCTGAAACAACCTCATATTTATGATAAATCCGTTAAGAAATACCCAGTAAACTGTCCCTGAAGTCATGCAAAGAATACAAATCTTTTCATAAATCATTCGTTAAAGGATATACTAATATTGCTATTCAAAAATATTCAGCGAGATTTCTTTTGATGTGGTATAAGTCACAGTTCGTCAGGCATGTATTGAGATAGGATTTCCGGACGCCCGAGGCAGCCGACGGCGACGCGGACACACTGAAGATGTATTATTGTATAAAGGATCCAGGTCTTTTTGGGAATTTGGAAATCTCTGAATAAATCTGTGGACATAAGAAACAGACGGGACGTTCTTTCGCTATTTTTATACCCTATAGGTACTATGATTTTTTGATAATTATTCAGGTATAGTTGTAGCTACACCAAGTGCATAAAGTGATTTAATCGCTAAGCCAATTGTATCATCACACTCAAACGCGACGAGCACAATCGTCAAACATATGAAACGTATTGTGTTCTTGTGTGCAAAGCTCTTGTGCGCTGTGATACGGCGTGTCACGACTACGCCACACTACAAACGTAATCGGCTGCATTCAGCGTCACGCCTTTCGTTGTAACCGGGGAATGTGAATGGAAATGTACTATTGTGGTCTTTTTGACACGCTCGATGTTTATCCTGACTTCAGACGTCACTAATACCAACACACCATATATTAACAGGATACTAAAGTCAAAGAACGTTTGACCATAAAACATTCAAAACATTTCTGTGCTTCGGAATTCACGTTAAATAGTAATTTATTACTTAATGTGTAGTGTTTAATTTAAGTTAAACTAAGCGTTTCAAGTTGTAGTAAGCTCTAGGTAATTGGTTTCTTAGGAAATTAAATAGTAAGTAGTAGAGTTATATGTGAATAATCCGAGTTGAAACCGTGTAATTATATTTTTTTTAAACTAATTTTCAAGAGCTTGAATAAAATATTCATAATTTAAAATTAAGTACTTCACTTTATCGACATTTCGATACAAAAATAAGGTTCATCCATGGTAAGTTCCCAAAACGCACAACTTACCCAGAAAAGTAGATTGTGCGCGCGATTCATATATGTGTATAAAAAATAATACAGTATTTAGTTATAACTAAGAGCGAATATGAGCTGAGATAAAGCTGCAGAATATTATTACGCAGAACAAAATGTTGCAGCCGCTGCCAGCAGCTGTGGGATCCTCGCCAAACTAGTCGTAATAACTACAGCGACACTGAGATGGTCAGCTGTTTAGCTGAAAGTTACAGCCTGCTTTGTTATTAAAGCGCTAGAGTATGGAAATAGAGTTTGACCCATTTTGTTTTTTAATTTTTTAAAGCTGGTTTTAAATATCAGGCAGCCTAGCCTCAGATTGAATATGCCATTGTACAATGCTTTTCGTTTACACGTTGACAGTGTTGTTATGACAGACTTCCATTTTTTTTATTCCAGACGAATGATAATGATTATTATATTACTTATCTGGAATAATTAACGTGTTGACATGATAAAGAAACTGTTTCAAATAGTTTCTGTTGGGAAAAAATATATTTTAAATAAATTAACGCCGTTCTAATAATTCAATACTTAACGTAAATAAATTACCTAAGCATTTCATTAAATTTTTAAGAGCAGTGTTCAATTTTTTTATAATTATATTTTTGTTTTGTACACAGTTACAATGACAGAAAAAAAAACAAACAATTTGGAAAAAAATCTTAATAATGACACTAAACGTAAATGACTAAGTTTCAGCTTACTTGTTACCTTACATCCCAGGTAACCAATTTACCTATAGGTAACAAGTTTACCTATAGATAAGAAATTTATTGATAGGTGTTACCTAGTTGATTAGGTACTATTTTGTCTGGTTTGTCTGGTTTATTGTTAGTATTTATTTAAAAGTATATACTTAATTATTTTGTTATATTAGTATATGTTTTTTGGTACAGGTGATATTATATTTTTGAAAATCATTCTTATGTTGCAAGAATGTACTTGCTAATTGAAATTCTGTAGCGAAACTAATTTCCGCTTCAAACTCTTGAGCAGTCGGTTTAAAACTTCGTCCACTTCCATGATTCAATATAAAACTTTTACAGTTTTTTTTTCTCATAAGATCCTCGCTTAGTACCTGAGTACGTGGGGTTTTATCAGTAGTTTAAGTTAAATTGAAAGTTTAGCGTAAAGAGTTTTAAAAGTATACTATGAAGTGTAAAGAAAAACTAGTAAAAGTTGTTTAATTTAGAATTTTTTGCTCGTCCAAGTATTAAAAGAAGGGTAAGCTAGCGCTTAGAGTTATTGTTTTACAAGACAACCAATTAAGATTTAAAAAGTTGGTAAAGTTTTAAAGATTTAAGGTTTTATTGCGCACTGATCTTTTTAAACGGTTTTACTGATAGCACTGATAGCCTAGTGGTATGACCGTCGACTGACAAGTCAAAGGTCTCGACTTCGATCCCAAGGCGCGCTCCTCTGAGTTTTCGTAAATTATGTGCGTATTACAAATTAATTATCAGTTGCTGAAACGGTGGGGGAAAACATTGTGATGAAACCAGCACACCTGAGAGATTTTTCAATGGTGTGTAAAGCCATGTCTGAGGTTTAAACTCTGACACCAGGTTTTTCATCAACCATACGATAAGAACGGTTTTACTTAGCTTGACCTGTAAAAAGTTTCTATGGCCAAATATGAGAACATTGTATCCGAATCTTCAGAGTGATAAATATTTTATTAATTATTTGAAAATTTTATATTTTTACCTTCTACTGAAGGTAAATCGTTCTGCTACGGGAAAACTATCATCAAAATTTTAGCGTTTTTATAGAAGATAGTGGGTAAGGATTTATTTGCTAACTTTAATTTTATACGACTGGTAAATTTATAAAATAAAATATCTACTAATACTAGTGAGTTGTGAGTTGCGTGTGAGTTTTGACCGGGGCAAGTTCGGATTTAATTCAGGCGTACCTGCTGTTTTCTTTCATCGTTTTAGCAAGTGATAATTAATGTCTAATACGCACATAAATCCGAAAAGTCAGAGGTACCTCGGTTTCGGTACGACCTTTGACTTCGTAGTCCAACGGCAGGCTATCACTACTATAGTTCTAGACTAACAATTAAAAATAAATTGTCCTTCAAAGACCTACCAAAAGCACTCATCGGTCTGTTGTTGTAAAATAAACAACAAAAACCTCGTAAAATCAATTTCATTTACACGCGAGGTTAAGCTCGCTCGCACGAGAGCACGTCCGCTAATAAATGCCATCACTTAACTTTCGGTGTTCCACATACAAATAATTACACGTTTCGCGGAATTCGGAATTGTGTTTAATTGTTTGTTTTTCAGTCACTTTGCGTTGTATAATTACAATTTTGTTTTATTTGTGTTGGTACTCTGGTTTACCTTATTTTGATTTATGTGAAAATAACGGAGGCATTGTGACTCCGTTAATAGGTCAAATCTTATTTTATTTTATTTTTTATTTATAGACTCACGCCTGTATTCCCCAGAGGGGGTAGGCAGAGGTGTGCAGTACACCCACGTTTCGCCGGCTTTATTATAAGTCCCATGTAATAGGAGGCAAGCCTATTGCCATTAACCGGGCACAATGCCAGACTCCGTGCTGCTACTGAGAATTTCCTAATGAAAAAACCCAATAACACTTTGCCCGACCCGGGGATCGAACCCAGGACCTCGCGTGCTCAGCAGTCGCGCTTGTTACCACTAGACCAACGAGGCAGTCTTATCTTATTTCTAAATTAGTGAAGAGTTTGAATTGGCGGCGCGTGTCGTTTTAGCCAACTAGGTATAAAAATTCAACCAGGAATATAGGTATTATATGTGGGCATTACACTCTATTTTTTGTTACATAATATTAATAAATCATAGTCATTAAGGAATTATAACACAAAAATCATCTAAATCAGAAGAGAAAGTTTACGGGCTTTCACACAAGTATGGATTCACAAATTCCGAAACCACACACTTATACATAATTGAATAGGTACATGAAGTGTACAGACCAACACACACACATCCTACGTATACCTTACCGTGCCTACCTTGCTCCCGAAGATGAAACACAGAAGAAGCGTCACAGTCAGCTGTGTGTGGCAGAAGAATATTATGTACAGGAGGTCTGGGTTCGCTGGTGACTGCAGGAATAGCCTAGAAAAAGAGGATAATGTCAGAAGTTCGTTTTAGTAGGTCATCTGTGGCGAAATGTTATAACCGAAATCCAGCAGCCATGTAAAATTAAAGCCCTACAAATGGGACCAACGAAAAAACAGTTATTAGCATACCGCCGCACGCATCCTTTCCCTATTTGAAAGAAGGATTAAAAAACACTATTTTTTAAAATAACGTATAACGTTTTTGTTCGATACTGATTTATTCCACATTCGTCTTACAAAGTTTCGTCTCGAATATAAATTCCTTGTTTGTCCCACATTTTATTCCTGTTTTGCCTCGGAAAATATTTTAACCATAAAATTATTTTTAATACTTGTTTTTTATCCATATTTTATTCCTTATCATAATTTTGACACCTTAAAATAATTAAGACTTTATGACGAATATTCGCTCGATCGAATCGGATATCAAGAACCATCTTGTAATAAAAAATTAGGAATTTGAATTTGGCCTTTACTGTTATATCAGGACGAAACTTAAACTGTTTGTAGTACCAACTCTATTTTAAGCATTTCTACAAACAGTTTTCAAGTTGCTAACAAGAGCAGTATACGAAACTCATTTAATTCCGTGACACTCTTAATTTGATAGGATTACCGTTATTATTTACTACCTGAATTGCACTTACCAAAATTTATTTTAAGCATTTCTACAAACAATTTTCAAGTTGCTAACAAGAGCAGTATTGGAAACTCATTTAATTCCGTGACACTCTTAATTTGATAGGATTACCGTTATTATTTACTACCTGAATTGCACTTACCAAAATTTATTTTAAGCATTTCTACAAACAGTTTTCAAGTTGCTAACAAGAGCAGTATAGGAAACTCATTTAATTCCGTGACACTCTTAATTTGATAGGATTACCTAACTTATTTGCTACCTAAATTGCACTTACCAAAATTTATAGTACGTCTCAAAGTTAATACTACCAAATTACGAAAGTCACAGAATTAGATTACTTAACCAAAATAACAAAATTCTACGAACAAAAAAATATATAGTAAGAATATTTAAAAATATAACACAAAGCATGAATATCTATAGAGCTACTCCAAGTTGCCTTGACTAGTTGATACCCAACTTTTCCCATTCGCTGATTGTCAGGAAAATTTGAAACTATGCAGGAACTTGGCAAGAACTAGGTTTAACACAATCATTGTTTTACTCGACTCCTTTGCAATATCAGAAACTTTTCAACTTCTCTTATTTAATTTATGACCGTGCCACTTTCACGACCAATATTTCAATGTAATTCTTTTTTACTGCATTTTTTATGAGCGAAGTTCTTGTAATTCAATCTTATCAAGCGGTTTTTTTTCATTTTATGGTTTGTAAGCAAGAATGACGAAGAACTTTTAGTGTTAGAAGGGTTTTTCAATTTATTTTTTTGCTTGCAATTTTTAACAAAATATATATTATAAGACCAGTTTATTTTAATGGTTTAAAATTCAACTGTTGTAGTGACTGTGACTGTGTGTAATGTGACTGATGTTTAATATCAAGATGCGATGCGTGACTGTCATTATGACATTTCAGAGGTGCTTTTTATGATAAGAATTATTTTGTTGTGAAGTACTCCACCTGCATAATGTTTAGGTAAACTGACGCATTTCTTCAAGCAAAAATAAACTCACATCTTTTCTCAACATGAACGAGGTCCTAAAGTCCGAATTTCCCTCAAATTTGTCTTGGCCGAATGAAGCTTTGTTATCGAACAAAGAATCAATTGTCCAGAAAATTCGGTCCATTTTGCATTTGCAGTAAATCTTACTTCTCTTGACTTGCACATAAATCGTCGCCATTTTAGAATTGGATTTTTATCATGACAGTAAAATGCTCTATAGATGTGGATACTTCTAAGAATTTTCTTCAAATAAACAATTTTTTGGTATGCAACATTAGAATTTGGTGTCCCGGAAGCCAAAAGTAGTTTGTACAAAATCAGTAACTGAATTAATTGCAATGTTTTTTACACTATGGTATATTTTTATCCTAAAATATTATGCTAAAAATTATTTAAGTTGGACACCCATTTTTATAACGAGAATTGGCGCGTACACCAATCTTTTCTGATCAATCACTCGTCGCCTCTCGGCACCCGGTGCGGTTTTTGGGCGCATTTGCGTTGTTTCCATGATTTATAAGTAAATAGGAACAACTTTTGGCACTCGACACCACGGGAGTTTTAACAATTTTTTTTTGCCTTTGAAATCATGAATTTGATTGGGGTGTTTCGACTTTCGGGCCACAAAATGCTAACAATGTATAATTATCAAACAAAGTATGTTCATAAAACGATGTACATAAATTTAAATTGTGTTAAAAAAGTTAAAGTTTCCATATTATCTTGATTGCATCAAAACCTACCAATTGGACTATTGATTTGTTTATTATAATTTTATTCAGAAAGGTACTTAAATTAAATATTGTTAATTTATGCAAATGAAGCAGTTTGTATAAGTACTTACATTTTAATTGTTAAATTACATGGTATGGATCTTTAAAAACTATTGTTTTATTATCTTATAAGTGACCATAATATTAATTTGCTTTGTCTAAATACCTCCCTTTCTTTTTATAAAAACCCTTCTTCACCCCTCATAACTTTTTTTGGATACCTATTTTTGTAGCAGCTAAGTAAGTTAAATAATAAAATTCAAATAGCGTTGTTTCATCTAGGTAAGGTAAAAGGTAACTTCAACAATGTCTATCATATTTTATAAATTATAAAATTAGCTTGAGACTTTTACCTTTTTCCTTTACAAAAATAGATCAAAAATAAACTCTAAAAATAAACTAAGTAGTACAAAGTCATTTGTTAAGTCATTTTTCAGTGGAACCAACCTTAAATCTCAAACGATTCCGCAAGCAATGACTAGTAATTAAATAAAAAAGTTGGAGATTATTCTGACGCCGCCATAATCGAGTGACATTAATTTGATTTAGACAAAGTTTCTCTCATTTAAAAGGAATTGATTTCATTATACAACCAGTGGTACCGTGGAAGAGGTTAATTATTTTGAGTGAAAAATAAATTAGGACTCGACGAAATGCCAATTTTATAAACGAAATATTTGTAAAAAGAAAAAAAACTGATTACGAGCGGAATTTTAATCTGTGACCATTGTTCCTAGAACGCATAACTATTACGGCGATACAACAATATTTATAAAAACGTTTTTAACCAAGCTTTTAGGACTCGTAAAGATGAATCAAATGAGCACAAACTCGATGGGGTTGCGTCGTTTAATTACGGAGTTCCTATAGCCACCTTCCAGCTTCATTATCAGATCAGCTCTATGCCATAATAATATTGCATTTTCATTCGATTTATAGAAAGAGACAGACTTACATGGATATATTGAGGAAGACAGAGAGGAGGAACTCGTTGTAAATAGCCATGGAGATGAACCGGCTCTCGTTGAACTCTGAGGGCGCTTTCCGCACCATGATGCAGAGTCTGATGCCCCACATCAGGAATATCACCTCCACTGTTAAAATATAATTTTAATTAATTAGTTTTAAGTAGCTTACAGCACGTTCTCACTTGTCGGATGTCGGATCAGATCGATCTGGGAGCCAATTTTATGTTACTCACGCAAAGTACTGAACAATGGTACTGTTTAACGGGTACCGGGGAGAGAGTTGCCCAACCAACATCCGACTAATATGAACAGCATCGTACAAACTACTCGAGCGATATCCGACATGATTGACAAAAAAAATCGGTGTCGTATACATGTAAACAGCTTCGTATAAAATGTTTAGCCACGAGAGCACCCGACATGTTACCGGGCCCGAGGCCCGACAAGTGAAATTGGGCTCTTACTATTTGTGATTATGACTGAAAACCTAATGAAATGTATAATTATTTAATAAGAAAATTTGAAAAAATTAATAAGCTATCATGTGCTATAACATGTAAAAAAAAATTCACAAAAATACTAATGAAATGTGTTAGAAAAATATACATTTTTGCAACCATCTTTGATTAAAGCTTCCTAGATATTCCTCAAAGTCATATTTTTTTTTTATTCATATTATGTACCCATGCTCGTTTTCTTCGCAAACGTGATAATGCGAATAATTTGAATACATCTGAATCACTGGCCATTGTGACACAGACTGTTGCTGGTTGCTATGGTGACTGGTAGCTTTAGGTTCTAGTAATTTTAGGCGTCACATCTGTCTGACATCCAAAGAACGCGACGCGGGACGTCACGACACGTCAGCGTCATAACCTGACGCTTCGACGCGCGCTTAGTATACGCTTTCTGTTTGACTGGGCCTTTACACTTCTCGAGATGAGGACGTTGAGAAACAATAGACGTTCGCTTTAGTTCAAATATAATTCGAAACCACAAAGCAACTATAGAATTTCCATTACAATATAATGATGCGCCTGAGGCAAGATATTATATGACGATACAATAGGGTAGTTGCCAATTGTTAAAAAAGTATACCTACTATATTTGATATCACCAAGATCAATTTATCATAAAGAAATTTAAAAAATACGACATGAAAATGTGTAAAAAGATTACATACGAAGTTAGAAGCTTTTTTAAAGTTTTGAAGTTTTGAATTGAAATCCTCTTTAAAATTATGTGTAGAGTGACAGTTTTATAATTTCAACATTAGATTACATGACGTCAAATTTTTTTCGAAATGCCGAATCTGTAAAAAAAATAATACCTATATACCTTTTTTTTTTTTTTTTTTTGTGGCCGGGGGGAGTAAAAAATGCCTTCCGCATACCGCACGTCCGAGGACATACGGTTATGTGGGACTCGCACCCACTAAAAACGTCTCCCCCCTGCGTGTTCCTAGCACTGTATCGGACGGGTCCGGGTACCGCAAACGCGCCTCGCAGCCCCGTCCAGTGCCTGCCTGTAGGTATACCTTATTGACATTGTCACTTTTTGAAATTTTTTTTTCACTATTTTTCTTTTTTTAAAGATTTAGGTAATCAAGTAAAATAAGTCATGGAATGCCTTAGAATAAATTGAGGGAATTGAAAAAGAGACGTACTGTGGAAATACTCCTTTGTGAGCTATCGTATCGCTGTTACGCCTATCAATTTTCCTTTCCACAATGTCTTGAGAAGACGCCTAGGTAATGACTATAGGCAATGTGTGGTCCTAATTATTATTATTCTAATTGTAGGCAATAGAAATTATGAGTAGTTAGGTAAGTCAAAATGTGAGCCATTATATTCCAACATAAATTTCATGCCATTTGCCCAAACTCGGTAGCTAGAAGGCAAACAGTTACGCGATAACACATCAACTCCGTTCACAATTAACCCTAAGTAAATTAAGTAATATAAACTCCATCGAACAATGTCAAAATTTGTATAACAATATTTGACTGACTCCAACTACGAGGTGCATTTAAGGTTCGTTAGGGTTAATTAAATTAATTACAAACTCGACCAAGAGGTTTGTGCCAAGTTTTAGATCCTAGTATTGTTATGGCTATTAAATTAAGCTGTATCACTTCATGTTAATTGGTGTTAACTTAACTAACTTTGGATATAACTTTGCCGTCATGGATATTTCATTTGATAATTTAAATTTATGTTCGTTCTAAGGAATAGAACTAAATATCTAAAACTATTTCAACGATCTTAGACTTAATGATTGGCATGCCACGCTTAAGCATTAAACAGAACCCGTACTGGCGTATTTCGGGCCAACCGGGCCGGAAATATTTCGGGCCGATGATTGAATTGTATGAAACACGTCACCTATTAAAGAGAAAGAGGTCTTTAAACGTCTAAGGATCGTATAGGTAAGCCCGCTACGACATATCGTGGTCTGGCGCGGGATGTGTATGTATCATATTCTATGAGATTTTAATATAGAACATTTGACATAGATGTGTGGCAAACTGGGGGAATACCTGTTATCTATACCTATAGATTTCTGAAAGGGTAATCCTGCGACCACGGAGACTGCAAAGTTAAAACGTCAGGCTAAACATTTTATACGAATACACGAAAGATTTCCTTTTAAAAATTTGTTTATGTCCTCCTGAACGAATTTCGAATCTCAACTGAGATTAACCAACTACGCAGGAACCAAGTGCGCGCAAACATAGGTGCACTCTCTATTCGCTCACTCTCATAGGCCGATGGGACGGTAATCCGACACAACCGGAGAGAGATCAGGCGCAGGGCCGACAGCTTAACATGCTTCTCAAGGCACAGAGTAAGTGATAATTAATTTATAATGCACATAACTTACGAAAAGTCAGAAGTGCGCGCTTTGGGTTCAGACATGAGACTTCTGACTTACCAGTCAACGGTTATGACTGAAACAGACTTGAGTCGTGATAGCCTAGTAGTATGCCACTAGGCTATTACGTCTTAAGACTGTTTTATTATATACAGTGATCGTAAAAACTTAATCATTATTATTACTTACGCGTAGTAAAGGAATGGTCCCACCAGTCCGTATTACATAAGTAGGCTTTGAGGTCGTCTTTTGTTCTTCCAACTATAACAGCAGGAGGGGCAACCAAAGTCCTTATGGCTAGCAAAACACATGCTACACCGACAATCACCCCGATACGCCGGAGGAGGTACATATCCGATATCTTCACGGCCTTAGCTGACCGCACTTGAAATATCACCGAAATCCTGTTAACAAAAGAAATGGAATTTAGTTTTGTTGGCTTATGAATGGCTTGTGTATGTTTCCGGAATATAATTTTGCCTTTTCATCCCATTATGTAGTGACTGTTATTTTCTGCTGTGATTTGAGGGCGTGTTCTAATAATAAAGTTGCGCCCGGCCATGTCAGGCGATCTCTTACGGTCACGTGATTAATCGGAAACTACGTCATTGGCTGTGGTTCTCAACGGTTTTAACCTCCGATAAAAAGAGGGGTGTTATTAATTTTACGTGTGTATCTGTGGCATCGTAGCTCCTTAATGGATGAATTTTTTTTTATTTGGAAGGTGCTTAAGAGTGTTCTTAGCTATAAAAAGTAAAGGTTTTTAGTACCGGGGTATTTTTTATTTTTAACTGAGAACACTGATTGAGACGTAGTCCTAGGCTGAGGTCTATAAAGCATTGAGCGGGCCTACAGGCAGGCACTGGACGGGGCTGCGAGGCGCGTTTGCGGTACCCGGACCCGTCCGATACAGTGCTAGGAACACGCAGGGGGGAGACGTTTTTAGTGGGTGCGAGCCCCACATAACCGTATGTCCTCGGACGTGCGGTATGCGGAAGGCATTTTTTACTCCCCCCGGCCACAAAAAAAAAAAAAAAAGGTCTATAAAGCGTGAGTATTCACTTATATTTTTTACATCAAACAATTTTTAATTCACCAATCTGTATCTATATTTATGCTCAGATCTTATATGTATACGTAGTGGTTAATGCGTATGAGTATTGTATTTTACTTAAAATTTATTTAAATAATTAATCAAAGAGTAGATAAGTACCACTAAATAACATAAATATCTTGAGTTAAATTTTTCGATCTTTGATGAATTAAAGATTACGCACAGACTTCGATACAAATTATAGTAGGCATTGTGTACTTAAAGATTATCTTAAATTAGGCCTGTAAACCGATGCTTCTTATTTGTGTATCCCAAAAGGTTCAGTATTTATTAGACAACTTGATTCTTACCTTCTAAAAGAGGCCAATTTTATTCCAGCGATGTATAATTAAAAGAAACTTGATCGCAATCTAAAAAGTTTAAACTCAATTATATACTTGAAATGAGTCTCAGATTGGTGATTTAAAAAGTATTTGATGTAAAAATATATTTAGAAGTACCTAAAAAAAAATATTCATCATTAGATGAACATGAGTAAAGTGGGGATGATAATTATTCTCAAGTATTATACAATGATGGAAATCATTTAAAAAAGCCAATTTTTATTTTTAATGTATATTTTTGAGCTATACCTAACGAGAATATTCGAAAGCCAAGCTGCCGATAAGGGATTTAATTGCTAAAAGATAGTAATTCGCTTTTCTATCAGGCAATTATGATAGCAATTATTTGACGTCAATCACGATGAAAAAATATGTTATCCTCGACTCGCACTTGCCCGGTTTTTAAATCCTATCCCTATTTAGAACATCATTTGCAAATTTCAGCGCCCGGAACGAATTCCAGCAGATTCAATTATACAAATTAATAACTTCTCTCATTAAAAAACGAAATTAAATTTTGAATAATAACGTTTTAGGTTTTCGAAAGCACTATACATAATAAAGGTGTATACATAATAAAATCAACTGCGTCATAGATAATAAGGTAGGTACTCATTATGGAACAGCTAAATATTTTTCGCGATTTCAGGGTTGGTCCCATAATAAAAGTTATTCATAGTGATTCGTTTAGTGCCCATAATAATTCCCTTTTCAGGTTGTCGTTTAATGTAACCCTGTATATGTACAATATAATAAAATATAAATAAATTAGCCTGTAACTTTCCCTGTGCAGGGCAAAGGCCTCTTCTCATACAGAGAAGGATTGAGCATTAATCACCGCGCTAGCTCACTGCGTGTTGGCAATTTCAGACTATTAAGCCCAGGTTTCCTTACGATGTTTTCCTTCACCGTTAGTCAGTGGTGTCTTAGAATATCTAAGAAAGTACATATGACATTGAAAAAGTCACATTGGTACATGCCAGGTTCGAACCCACACCCACTCGCTTGTAAAGCGGGTCCGTAACCAATACGCCACCACGACATTTACAATATATTATGTATTTGAACTTGTAATTAAAAATTCAAAGTTTCACGTTGGTGCTCTGAAGGTCACAGGGGGTTTTAAGGACCCTATTTTAAGGATCGGCCTAATTCTGGGCTTAATAACGGTCCAGTGGGTTTTTGTGATATACCTGAATAAATAATTAGCTCTCTCACAAGTTTTGACACTCGAACAAGATTAATGAACCTGGCGTAATTACATTATACTACCATTTGCTTGCGTCTTCGCCCACGTCAATTAAGTAAATAAATCATTACATAACATAGACTCACGCCTGTATTCCCCAGAGGTGGTAGGCAGAGGTGTATGCAGTACACCCACGTTTCGCTGGTTACATATATAAATCCCATGTAATAGGGGGCGATCCTATTGCCAGTAACTGGGCACAATTCCAGAACCGTGCTGCTACTAGAATTACCTAATGGAAAAATCCAGTAACACTTTGCCCGACCCGGGGACCGAACCCAGGACCTTTTGCTCAGCAGTCGCGCTTGCTACCACTAGACCAGGCATTCAGTAAATCGTACGTTATACATATTTTATAAGGTTTTATTTTATTAATGTATATACATTTGGGAGGATTACAAAAAAGATACAAAACTTATGTGCATCTCGGACTACCCTCAAATCTTAGTCACACATCTCTTGTCCATCCAAAAGTTGTCTAGAAGATGCCACTTTTAGCTGGTTTTGTCCGACTGCGGTTAGGAAAGGGTCAGGGTCGTAGACCTTCCTGAAATATAGTTGATCTCCGCAATGTCTGACTTATCTAGTCTGTTTGTTTGTCGTGATATTTCCGATCAAAATCCTCTTTCAAGAACCGTTTTTTATTTATTTTTATATAAGTTAAAGAATTTCTCATCTGTAATTAGTAATTAATTTAATTCGTATAAAAAAGTGGGACATTTAAATATTCCTTTTTTGGGAAGCAATTTGAAAATGTAATATTTTATTTATTGGATACAGTGACCCCTTAAAACCTTTAGGCCATTTGCGTCCCGCCCCGTGGTTTGAATCCTATTTAATCTCTTTACGCCTCTGGGTATATTATCCCGGATTCGCAGGTTTGCATAAACAAAAACAAAGGAATAATAAGGTTACAACTTAATAATATATTCTTGTATTGACAATGAAAATTTTAGGCTGTATGCCAACATTGTCAACAGTCTAGAAGTTTGGTAATAAACTGTAACCTTTGTCTGACATTAGAAAATAGAGTAGACTGATATTTGATAAAGACTAATTTGTTATCTCTTCTACATTTTCCAATTAAAGTTGTTAATGAAATGAAATAATAGAAACTTTTTCACGTTTTACGAATCTTAATATTGTCCTAACTGAATTTTATTCTCAGCGCCAATTAAAACGAAGATTGTACAAGCGTGTGCGCAAATACAGGTGCTCCCTCCATTTCCTCTTATAGTCAATGTATCGGCAATTCGACACGTCCCGCTCGGCCTTCTGAGCGGGTTTGATTGCCATCCGTCGGATCTACATAGATAAGGCGCAAGGCCGACGGCTTTTAATTGCTATCCGAGGCACGGTGGAGGTGATAATCAATTTATAATACACATAGTTACAAAAAGTCATGCGCATCCTGTTTTCTCGTATGTCAAGTACTTACCGACTAGTACTTGACATAAAGCTGATCTGGATACCTTTTTGGTGCAGCCCAAACGCCATGAAATTGAATTTTTAATTGTTTATTTACTTTTTTTTTGTTGTTCTTATATTTATTTATTTTTTTTCTTATTCTTCTATTATTTGTTATGTTTGTGTGCTGTGTTAAATAAAAATTATTTCATTTCACAGTTTAATACCTTTGCGGCTCTGTGTCCAGCCACACCTAAACCTTTAAACCAAAAGTAAATAGGCTATTTAAGGCAGATATGGTCTACCATAAACCACTATACTGATTTAATACTAATATAGTCTCAAACTTTCGCGAACACTCAACATAATGAAACAACTTTTAAACGGATATAGTTCGCGTTTTTATTTTGATTAATACAATCCTGACGTTTCGAGTACTTTGCAGCACTCGCGGTCGCAGGCAGACTGAGGTTGACAAGCGTCTGAACAGTTATTTAAAATTATTTTTGATCTACCGTCAACTTTATTTAGTTTTTGCCCATAGATATTATGTGAATTTTTAATTTTATTGAAAATTTTAAAGGCTATTATTAAGATTTTTACTACCGTTTCCTAGTGCTTTGGCTGAAAAGAGAAGAAACGGCGAAACAAACTCTCCAGCAGCACCCTACTATGAATTATACAAAACTAATGTCAAAATATAAAAAAAAAAAAAAAAAAAAAAGGTTTTGTTTATTGTTTATTGTTTTTATATTTTGACATTAGTTTTGTATAATTCATAGTAGGGTGCTGCTGGAGAGTTTGTTTCGCCGTTTCTTCTCTTTTCAGCCAAAGCACTAGGAAACGGTAGTAAAAATCTTAATAATAGCCTTAAAAATTTTCAATAAAATTAAAAATTCACATAATATCTATGGGCAAAAACTAAATAAAGTTGACGGTAGATCAAAAATAATTTTAAATAACTGTTCAGACGCTTGTCAACCTCAGTCTGCCTGCGACCACGAGTGCTGCAAAGTACTCGAAACGTCAGGATTGTATTAATCAAAATAAAAACGCGAACTATATCCGTTTAAAAGTTGTTTCATGATTTAATACTATTTCAATAATTTAAATAAGTTTTTATAAAAACATCGTTTTTAACCAAGCTTTTATCTTGGTTATACATATAAAATATCAAAACTAAATGTATACACAAAAAATAGTATCTGTGCAGTTTACCACTGAAGAGTTCCTTTATCTGGAGCTAATCCTGGATATCAATTCAGGTCATGCTTACCATAAAAATGCACTGTCATCGGAACTGAACTAACATGCAAAAATTCAACTCCATAGGATAAGAGGAAGTGGTTCTAATTCAGCTTGCAAGATTCCACCCTAACAAACATACATTGCAAGTTAAATAAAAGCTTGTAATAAAAAAAAGTTCTTACCTCCAAGTCTTCAACATGAGAGCTCCATAAGTGAGGCAGAAGCCTACTTCTCGCAGCCAGACCCTCGCCGTACATGTCAAGACGGTGGGCCTGCCATACATGACTAGAGTTGTGCAGTAGATAAGCAAGGCTCCTAACACTATGACCCTGAGGAGTGCTGGACTCGCTGCTCTGACGACCTGGCGACAAAGAAGTTAATGATTAAGACATTATTAATTTGTTCAAGTAAGTAATACAAATATAAATATAGTATTAGTATAAGTGCAATAATAATATATCAATATATTATTTCAAGTGTGTTTTGTAGAGCTTTCAGTCTTCCAAAATAAATAAATAAAATGAAAGTTTGTAACAACGAGATGATGCCATGATACTAGCAAATATTCTTCCGGCAGCTAACATATTTTAAAAAGTCTTATAATAATAAATCATAGTCGGGTATATTCGAATACTTATAACTCGAAAACGGCTGAACCGATTCTAATGTTTTTTGATTTGTTGTGTTGATCTCTGTCCCGAATAGTGAAATAAGTATTAAAAACAATTGCATTATAACCTTAGAGTAAAGTAGGGTATGGTAAAATAAGGTAAGGTAGCGATAGATTAGGGTAGGGAAGTGTAGTGTACGTATAGTGTACGCGTACTAAGTCGCACCTGGCAGCTAATATCTAATAAAAATACAATGACTTTTTTCATATCGATTTCGACATGTCATGTATCATTTGTGGCTTGTATGTAGAGGCAGGTTCAGTACCTTTGTGGCAAGGAGCTTAGTTTTGATCGATTGGCAATCATGACAGATGGTTCGGGAAATAATAAACGTAACGAAAAAATACTCTACTTATCTATACTTATTTTTTCTTTGTACTTTTTTTTACCCCCGATGCAAAACGAGAGGTGTTATAAGTTTGACGTGACTGTGAATGTAAGTATGTCTGGCTGTGGCATCAATGGTTTCTTGTATAAGTATTTTATGCCTTTATTCTTATGAAAAAATAAATTTTGGTTTTATTATAAAAGTGTTGATATGGTATGTCTTTTATCTTAAAAAATATGCATTACAGACTTTAATGAATCCTTATTACAATATTTTAATCATATAGACCATTATGCTTGAGAATAGTCTAATTAACTATATTGATTCTTGCCATTCAACGGCATTTTTCATGTTTTAAGACTCTGTTAAAAATCTCTATCAACGTTTACAACATTTTTTAATTATTTTTTCATTCTATAAATTTCCAACTTTAGTGTTCGCATAGCACGCGTACTTTATAAATATGTTTATATATTTATTACTGATATTGTTCAGAGGACGTACCTATATAAAAACAGTGTAGAAAAAAGGGGGTATATTTATTTCTTTACCAAACTGTGGTAGACTTTGACAAAACTTAAACAAAACAAGTTTTCTACTACTACTACACAGATAAAAGAATATTATACTGTGTAGTAATTATATTATACAGTGTACACTTTTATCTGTATAGTAGTAGAAAAAAATGCATATTATGCATGTTATCGCTTTGCAAAAATTTCAAAACCGCCACGTAAATTCAGTTCAAAAACACTACACGCCAAGGTCACCTCTGCAACTATCTTGCTTAGGAATTAGGAAACATTCTGCATAGTAAGTGCTGCAAAAACGTAACTGTTGTTGTACAATCATAATTTTTGTCTATCTACATTGTTCTGGCATTAGTAGACCGCTGCGCTAAAAGTTGGAAATGGCTGGAATTGGCGCTAGATTTCCGACGTTAAGTGTGCGGTTGCAGAAACTTTTCAGGCTCCTAATAGCTTTAGCCGTTTGTGGGCTTTAAAAATGTTGGTGGAGTTACATTTTAGTGTCTGTTTTGTTTCAGGCTCAAAACAGATGTAAAATGTTTCTTTTTTTTTGTGGTAAAGGTTTTTAGGTTGAAGTGGATACGGGTAGGTAAGGGTAAATGGGATGTATAACGCAGCTGGGTGTCACAGCTAGGGAGATCGATAGATGTGTCTTAAAAGATTATAATACCGCATTTCGTTGATAGAAATTTGACGAATATCCAATCCATATACAGCGTGTAACAGAAGTCCAAAATAAAACAGTAAGGGCGTATGTAAAAAATTCTTGAGCATAGGTTTTGGAACCGAACTCCTAAAAATACTTGAGTAAACAGCCAAAGTTTTCGCCAAAATCATTCAAATATAGCCCTAGACATCAGCTGAAAGATAAACACGAACCCGGTTATTCACCATTAATAAATTCTTTAAGTAAGCACTAGGCATGCGTAGGTTCTGGTGGTGGTACGGTGAATGCGCAAGCAAAAACCGTATTTCCGCCCAGAGGTTCGTGGAGAAACACCGTGTGGTTTTTAGTCTGTGCAAGTCGCACATAACCCCATCGCCAGCCCTTAGTGGTAGGGTACTCATAAAGAGTTTTCCACACGACAAAAAAAAGGCACGCGTATGTTAATGCAATCTGTAAATAATGAAGGAAAGGAAGTCAAAAGAATTATTTTGTATGAAATAAAAATGCTTAATATTCAATATTTTCACAGGTGATTCTCTTAGATACACAAGATACACATGATACACATACATACCCTTAAGTAATATTTCAGACTTCTGTTACACGCTGTATATAGAAAAAATATTTATCTTCCAATAGCTATCCAGTCCATTTCCACTGAGACAATCATCAATAGTCTGTTAACATTTCTCCAAGTTCTAAGAGGGGGGGAGGACAACACATCAATCAAGAGGTATGGCCTTATACCCGCGGCCATCCGTCATTGCCAAAGTCATAATAAGTTTTTCCTTTGACATCCGCTTTGAGAATGTGTTGTTGCTTAGAAAAATTGAAGATTAAATGTTTGGGAAATTATTTAGTATGACACTTTATTTTTCTCGTGAAAGCCTAGTGTCAGCTTCGGCAGCCTGATATAATATCTGATACGAGACCTGATATGAGTCGTGATAGCCTAGTGGTACGATCAAGTGGGAGAGATCTCATGTTCGGGCCCTCATATACCATAATATTCTATTATCCCGACGTTTTGAGCAGGTTACACTGCAGTCAGTCTTCCCGTGACCACGAACAGTGTAACCTGCTATTGGGATAATGAAATCATAATACGCGTGTAAATCACGGTAACGTACCAGTTTAATAATTACGCATCACGAAAGTTTAAAAATTAATTTAACAAAAATGGCAAAACTGCTCCTATTTACTTATACTCACCCTCACATGCCCGTACTTTATAGTAAAATATACAATGAACGGCAGACAGGATATCACGAAGCACGCCAGCGCAAAGATTGTGGTCCTTACGACCCAGTTCAGGGCTGCCACGCAGGGAGACCCGTCAACACAGGCCTCACAGCCTTCAGCGCAGGGAAGGCACTCGAAGGCTTCGGGAATAGAGTACAAGCTGCGCTGGAGCTGTCAACAAAATAATGAAGATAAATACAATCTTTTGGTTATTTTTTGGTCCTTATAAACTTTACTCATATTTTAGTAAAAATTAAAAATGGTTCACTCAATTTAGTAACATCTTAAAAATCATCACAGTAACCCTGATTTACTTAAATACTTCATTACTATAAGATTTTATTAAGCTGAACTTGACACGTTTATTATAATAAATTAATGGCTCGATGGTATTCCTTTATCTGTAAACGACTACGATAATGGGTTTAAATACGCAGACGCGCGTATAGGCTTATTTTTACATAGGAATCGTACAAAGGGTACAAATATGCCTATACCCTGTCCTCCGGGCAGGTCTACTGAATCTGTGACAGCTTGAATCTCTATAATTTATCTAAACATGTTTAAACCAGCAGTTTTAAAACAAATGCAGCAACTTATTGTTGGAAATACGTAGTAGTAAATAAGTAGGCTTATCTAATTCTGTGACTCGTAATTTTGTAGTAAGTATTAACATTGAGATCTGCTATAAATTTCTATAAGTGGAATTCAGATAGTAAAAATGTTAATGCTATCAAAATAAGAGTGTCACGGAATTAGATGAGTTGCTACACGTGTATATTATCGAACACTTACCAACAAATGCTTTTCGTATTCCTCTTCAATATCACTGCCATTATAATATCTGTTGTCAGCTGTGGTGTTGGGAAAGTAGAACCCTCGGCGGCAGACGCAGCGGTAGGAGCCGCGACGGAACCCCAAGCCAGGCATAGGGACACACTGCAACAATACATAGCTTAGGAACGACGGAAAAAATATATAAATAAATAAATATGTCTTTCAAATAAGTTCATATTTATTGAAATAATAATTAAATTATATTATTAGATATTATTCATTTGCAGAAAATATTTACATATGTCTAACGTTAGAAGTTTTTTAAATCTAAATAAGGAATAAAAATAAAATACATATTTTCAACACAAAGCTTATGTTTTTGTTTAGTTTTTTAAACCTAATAACCTAAACCTAATAACTAATTATCTTCTGCGGAGTTCATGAGCAAACAATCCTGACCGTTTAATTAGTTATAGGTACGACGAAAATACTGCGATCATTATACAAAAAAAAAATTACACAAGTAAAGTTTCCACAGAATGCGATCATCAATCCAAAACAGTTTTAGAATAAATATCGAGCGAGTATTTTATTGCAATATAAAAATCGAATAAACATTTATATTTTAAAACAATTGCGCAATAAATAACCTTAATAAATCTACACAGCTACGCTTAACGCATAAGCTTGAAACAAAATAATACCTTCCAATTTATCCGGACTGTACGAGTACGTACATGTTGGGGATTTCGGTTACAATTGTTTATTTTGAAGATTGAAGATATCACGCCAAATAGTCTGTCTGGCCAAGTCTCGACGGGGCAATGGTAGATGAAAGAACCTTATGCTTACGTCCTGAAATAGGCTGAGGGCCACTTTTTATATAGGGTTCATCCCTAAGGGTACAAAAGGAAATATTGTCTCATTTCGTCGCTCGATCTTGTCACGAGTTACAGTATTTCACACTATAATAATAAAAAAAAATCATAATATAACGAATTTTTTAAAGGAAGAAAAAAACGATTAAATTACCTACGTCTATATCATTTATTAAAAATTGATTGAGTTTTAATAAATAAATAAGCCTGTATGTGCCCCACTGCAGGGCAAAAGCTTTTCTCGTATAGAGAAAGATTGAGATTAAAAGATTGATGCTAGCTCACTGAGGGTTGGCGATTTCAGACTATTAAAGTCCAATTAAAGTAGGTACCTACATAATATAAGGTAAAGTAAAAATATCACAGCTAATAGTGGTAACTTTTAAATGTTTACCATTGAGGCTATAGTATGTTGTTCGGTAAATTCTCCAAATAGCGCAAAATTACAACAAATAAAAACTAACTGTTCAAGCGCCCGGCGTTCGCGCCGCTGCACGTCAAGTACGCAACATACCAAGCAAATGTATCTTTATAAACATGATTCTGAGACCCCCGACCTTGGGGTGCTCTTGAAAATATTAGCACTAAGCAAAGAGTTTTTTTAGTTTGAAATAAGCTTTTTAGTTAAGTTCGTTTTTCAGTCAAAGAAAAAAGTAAAAATTCCGATGGTCAGCGCAAAATAGAATCACTGCTACCAAAATTGCGTAAAGCGTATCATCTGAAATTCACAGATCATTACGTAACTGTTACAAATCACAGTGACTTTCATCACATTAGTGACAATACGCTCCATTATGTAGATCACATAACACAGGTACAGTCGGCTCCATTTCAATTTGAAATGAGGCTGAATTGAGTCAAGTTCGAATTGGGATAATGAGATTTTGCCGATTGAAAGGAATTGAGACATAATCCGATGAAAATAACGTACACTGTGATTGCTTTTTTAATATTTACTTAAACGAGGTCTTCTTTTTTTAAACCAATTCTTTCTTAATTTTTATTTCATACTAGCTGAATAGCCCAGTGGTGGAGACCTTTGACTTGCAAGTCAGTGGTCTCGGGTACGAACCCAAGGCGCGCACCTTTGACTTTTCGTAAGTTATGTGCATTTTATAAATTAATTATCACTCTCCGTGCCTCGGATAGCACGTTAAGCTGTTGGCCCCGGCTGTCAATTGTAGATCTTTGACAATCGTAACGGATAGTCAAAAGCCCGAAAGTGTGACACCCAGTCTTACCAAGGGGTATCGTGTAACCCAGTATCTGGGTTGTGGAGGTCTGATAAGCAGTCGCTCCATGTAAAACACTGATATTCAGCTGCATCCGGTAAGACTGGAAGCCGACCCCAACATAGTTGGGAAAAGGCTAGGCAGATGACTAGCTGATGCCCGCAGCTTCGTCCACGTGGATGTCGGTTATCGTGAACAAAAGTAATCATGAAATTTTGATCCAGTTCCCGCAACCCGGCTTATTTTTTTCCGACACCTCCAACAAATATCATTATATTTTAGCCAATGTATACAAACACTTGACAAATTGTATACTAAAACCTTCCTCGTGAATTACTTTATTTTTAGTGAAAACAACATGAAATTTGGTGCAGTGGTTTTTGAGATTATTGCGAACAGACAAACAGGGAGGACTTTGTTTTATTCTATGTAGTGATTTTTGAAAAGCCAGTCTACTAACGACATATTTTTCTTTACACAAAACAACAAAACCATTCCTAAAGTTTTTTTAGTGTAAGTCAAACTCAGATCAATCAAGTTAAGTACAGTTAGGTTATTTTCCCTTTCTTTAAATAGGGAGCCTAGAAGTTAACAAAAGTCTTAGCTTACGTAATCTAGTTACTTAGCCGCAAAGTACATGTCCCAATTTAGACATTTGGCATCGCCGGTGCTACTTAGACTTATTTGTACAAAAGGACCAGACGAAATAAGATGATACCTATCTATTTGGGTAATATGTTGAAACTCAAGATTTTTGTGTTAGAAATATTTGACAACATGATTGGCGATTCGCTTTCTTAGCTTGGTGTTGCAGGTTTGATTCCCACAAGGGATAAATATTTGTGTAATCGAAAGACATTTCTTCCGGTCCAATTGTTTGTGCATTAAATTATACGTCTATAATTATACCCTGTAAAAGCGAGAAGTAATTGAAAGTGGGCAGGATACATGCTGAAAAACAGATAACCGGTAAGTGGAGACCCAGAACTGGTCGAAGGAGCGTGGACAGGCCACATGTGTGGTGGACCGACGATCTGGTCAAGCTAGTAGAGAAGAACTGGATGAGGAAAGCACAATACCGTCAAGAATAGGTTGCAATAGAGAATCTAGCATTAGGTGGATTCAAGTTCAAAATAAGAACTTTATTTGCAAAACAAGAGAAATTCCTAATTAGTAAAAAAAAGAAAATTGTAGGCGTAAAAAAATAGGCCACGTAAAAAAAAATGTTGCAGGTTGGAAACCAACAACGCACAGAACTTGGAGAAGCTTATGACTCTTCCAAATTCTTTTAAATTTGTTAAAAAAAACATTCTGACGAACCAACACACCTGACAGATTTTCTTATTGCATGTAAACCATGTCAGAGGCCAGCTACGGGCGGTTTAAACTCTGAATAAGATAAAAAAAAACCATTAAATTCTTACGTCATCAGTGATTGCAAAACTGAACTCTATTAGGTAATAACCCAGAATGAACTCGTCAATGCATCAGTTACGGTTACTCTGGCACAATGACATGACAGTAAAATACAGTTTTATAGTGTCTTGAACCTAGAAATCCGCGCAATTTGCTTTTATAGGGTAACAGTAAAACCACTGAATAAATAGTACCTAGTACACACGGCTAACCATCAAGCCATACATTTCCAGTATAAGCTGACATCTTGTTGTACAAAGAGCTTATATACTGCGAGGTCAGTTCATACTGGTTTTGTATAGCTTGATTTGTAGCTGTGTGTATACTTAGTACTAATAAACCGAGTCGGATTCACTTACATGCTTCAAAGATCGGATTACTGCAAGATTTTTCCCTATGTGGAATCGTAAAAGATTAAAAAGCAGTGAAAGCTTACTTGTATGACAGTTGACTGGACTGGAGCGCGCAGAATTGGATTACATATATCTCTTATGGCACCTCTTTGCGCTAACCTGCTATAGCACTCGTTCATTGAAGATAAAAAATCAATTTAGTATAGTTATGATAATTCGAACTAAACAAATTTAACAATATTAGAAAACTAGAACAATATTACAAACTTTCAGCAAAATATTCAGCTTAATCGAAAACCGTTTTCAAATAAAAAATGGCATAAAATAAAAAATCATTTAAAGCTATCTTTTTATTTAAAAACATGTTTCCAAATTTTTGTAATGTTGTTTTCCTTCAAATGATTTATTTCGATTTTTTTTAACTATATTCATAATCAACTTCAATGTGCGAGCGAGTCAGCAGATTAGCGTAAAAGGCGCCTTAAGTTTAGTGTTTGCAATTTTTTGAATACTAATACTCTACTTTATTTAGAATACTTCACGTATGCAATACCAATAAACGTAGAACGCTACGAATTTCATCCAAAAATATTATTTTTCTTTCTTTTCCAAGATATTTTTTTCTACAAACCGAGGTCGATTGGCTGAATATCTGTTTTCATGTTAGGAAAAGTTTTAGATATCGAATAAATAGAAGGCAAAGGCCCGACATTTGTTCAAGACCGACCCGATATGAGCTGAGGCAATGGGAATAAAGATTACGTGTATGTTACATGATAAAGAGAATTTGGTGTTTACGACAAAAGTCTGGTCTTCTGATTTCGGATTTTATTCCGTTACTATAATATTCTCGAGATCGAATATTTTTTAGAACCGAATACAAGATAGAAGTTAACTTTTTAAGAATTAATTTTCGTTTCTAAAAATTAAATTGTAAAACTAAATAATATTTAGTTATATATTATATATTGTAGAATATATTATAGAAGATAAACACAGTTTTAAATTTTCATGGTTTTTAACAACATATAAATTGTCACTTACGGGATATAATAATTAAAACAAAATCATGCAAATACAGTACATAATGATATTATTTAATAAAAAACTCGCAAAAACAATTGACTCGGAACTTGAACCCGAAATCTCTGGCATGCCGTGCCATCGCTTTACCAACTAAGCTACCGAGTCCTGGCCGCTTCAGTTGAAATTACGGTGGTTTTGCCAATTTCTTATTAAATAATTTCATTTCATAAGCAATAATGTGCAAAACGCAAAAAAAACGTAATAAATTATTTCTCCAGTTGTAATTTAAATACCTGTGTCCATCACAACATTTTAAAATTATTTTAAAATAAATATTAACAAACAAAACATAAATTATTCAAAGCTTCGCTATATGAAGTCTGGGTGAAGCTACCATTGGCTTTGTCTATTACAAGGATGATTGATTTATAGAATCTGCCAATATTCGGTGCTGGCATAAAATTCTACGTGTCGATCCGTTTACGAGCTATCCATGTGCCAAGTTTTATAGAAATTGATCCTCCTATCAGAGTTATGGATAACATAAAAGTATGCTGTGATCTTATATTGATTTTTAATAAGAAAACTGAACGTGTGGATTTTATCATCTTGTTTGCATCATTAACTACTGATGACAGTGATTTCTTTGTCTTTTCATCATTGTTTTACAGAAAAGTCGTAGTTTAAAGTCAATAAATTTACTAAGCTAACTTATTTATACATCAGAAGACGCGGGTTCCATACCTGCATAAAAATTGGGTAAATTAAGGTATCTATTAATTCTATATTAATTTGTATATACATTTGTGCATTGACTAATCTAAAACTCTACCGCAAAAATTGGACCGTCATTTTTCGTATTTGAATGTCAAAAATTTATACTGCGCATGCACAATAATGTTACGTTTATGTAAAAAGTTCCGATTGTCTAAATCACTAATGGCACACTCACGTCATGGAACGTCAGGTGTTTTGAAAAATACAATATACGCGAGTTATCCTTTTAAAAATTGTTTCATAATGGCACACTCCTTTGGAGTCTTTTTCAAATGTCTTATAAACTATAATTACTGCAACATGAGCCCGAAGAATTTATTACGTAAAGTTGGGTTTACAACATAAGAGAGATAAATGGTAAAAACAAACGTCGCAATTTGATGGAACTAACCTAGTAATATTTTCTGGATGGCAACGTAAACCTTTTTTTAAAACGTGAGAAAGTTTTTTTTGATTGCGAAGTGGTGTTACAAGCTACTTGAACATCTAAGTTATTTATAATTATTTAATAAGAAAATTTGAAAAAACAACTGATACGGATGGGATTCGAACCCACGATCTTCGACATACCGTGTCGACGCTCTAACCGCTGAGCCACCGTATCCCATCGGCATCAATCGAAATTTCAAATCTCTTTTACACGCCTAAGGCGTGTGGCGACATCTATCGAAATACATTACGTATCCCGACCCAGTGCTCTAAACTTTGCAGTTTAAGTAGACACCGATGCGATATCACCAATTTTCTTAATATTTTTTGTGAATTTTTTACATGTTATAGCACATGATAGCTTATTAAATATAATTATTTAATAAGAAAATTTGAAAAAACAACTGGTACGGATGGGATTCGAACCCACGATCTTCGACATACCGTGTCGACGCTCTAACCGCTGAGCCACCGTATCCCATCGGCATCAATCGAAATTTCAAATCTCTTTTACACGCCTAAGGCGTGTGGCGACATCTATCGAAATACATTACGTATCCCGACCCAGTGCTCTAAACTTTGCAGTTTAAGTAGACACCGATGCGATATCACCAATTTTCTTAATATTTTTTGTGAATTTTTTACATGTTATAGCACATGATAGCTTATTAAATATAATTATTTAATAAGAAAATTTGAAAAAACAACTGATACGGATGGGATTCGAACCCACGATCTTCGACATACCGTGTCGACGCTCTAACCGCTGAGCCACCGTATCCCATCGGCATCAATCGAAATTTCAAATCTCTTTTACACGCCTAAGGCAAAGTCAAATTTTCTTATTAAATAATTATATTTAATAAGCTATCATGTGCTATAACATGTAAAAAATTCACAAAAAAAAAAAAAAAAAAAAAAAAAAAAAAAAAAAAAAAAAAATATATATCTAAGTTATTTTCGTGACCTTTTTTACGTAACGAAGTATTTTCTCGATTCGTGATTGCAAAAAAATATATTTTGTACAAAACCAATTTTCATTATCACAAAGTATAAAATAAAGTCGCTTTCTCTGTCCCTATATCCCTATGTATGCTTAAATCTTTAAAACTACGCAACGAATTTTGATGCGGTTTTTTTTAAAAGATAGAGTGATTGAAGAGGAAGGTTTATATGTATATTGCACCCGTACGAAGCCGGGGCGGGTCACTAGTAAATAAATAAACCAGTCTTGTAACTGTCCCCCTGTAGGGCAAAGGCCTCTTCTGATACAGAGAAGGATTAAGCATTAATCACTTATCGTACTAGCTTACTGCGTGTTGGTGATTTCAGGTCTAGGTTAGTCCAGGTTTCCTTACGATGTTTTCCTTCACCGTTAGTCAGTGGTGTCTTAGATCAATGATCAATCCCCGGGTTCACAATCATTGGGTTTTTCCATTCTCAGCAGCAGCACGGAGTCTGCAATTGTGGCCGTTTAATGGCAATAGGCTTACCCCCAATGACAAGGAACTTATGACATAGCCGGCGAAACGTGGCTGTACTATATACACCTCTGCCTACCCCGTCTGGGGAATACATGCGTGAGTCTATGTTTATTCTATTGAAATAAAATTTTATATTCTATTCTCATTGCGATAAATATAAAAAATCTCCTTGCGCGTGTATAAGCCGTTTTGCGTTTTATTAAACAGAGTTCATTGAACTTGTTACGCTCTATTAATTTTCAAAGAAGCTCTTAAAGACCTGTCGACTTTATAAGTTTGATATAGTACCCGTTCATTTAGTTGGCACATATTTCAACCAACTCAACCATGAATCTAGCTCGGATTTGCGTGTGAAATATGTGTGGAAATCCGCATTATCTACTAAAAGACCCCTTAACAAATTGTTCAACTTGAGTTGATAACAATTAATGTATTGTATGTTAAATGATTTGGTAAACTTTATTTAGGTAAACAAAAGAAAATATTTATCTTATTCAATTTCTTTTTTTTTATGAATTTTTTACATGTTATAGCACATGTTAGCTTATTAATTATAAATATTTATTAAGAAAATTGAAAAACACAACTCATACGGATGGGATACGATTTTCGGCGTACCGTGCCGACGCTCTAACCGCTGAGCCACCGTATCCCATCAGAATCAGTCGAAATTTCAAATCCTTTCTACGCTTAGGGCGTGTGGTAATATCATTCGGAATACATTACGTATCCGACTCTATATATTATTCAATTTCGCCTAATTTTTCTAAGGCGTTACAGATGGCCGTATTATGTAGGAAAGATCAATAGGTATATGATTTAAAAAAACAACCTCTTTTGTGAAAGTAATTCGAGTTTCTACATCAGAGCTGTCCAAAGCAGCCAGTCGTGGTCATCATCATCACATCATCAGATAGAAAACGAAAACTTGCCCAGCTTTATTTATTGATAATTTACTAAAATTGATTTTCTTTGTATTTTTACCCTACTACAAAAAAAAGGAGGGTTATGATTTTAGCAGTCTATGTATGTATGTATGTATGTATGTATGTAAGTTTGTTCATCTGTTCCCTCGTAGCACTTAAACTATTTGTTGTAATTCAATAAATAAGGTGTCTATCGATGCGTCTTAATGGTCTGCGGGTTATAGGATTTATGAAATTTCGTAAAATCAAATAAGGTGGATTTTAAAAACAAATTAGTCAGCTCGAAAAAAATAAAGTTAAGGTAAATTTATCGTGTTTGATATCAAATGGAAGGTCTTAATGAGCACATTCAGAATATGTATATATTATCTATATATTCTGGACCACTTCTTAGAATATCAGGCTTCTAACTACCCGTTACGACTATCATAAATATATGTGATTATAACACTGCATACAATGTGAAAACGTGATAACAATAAATATTTACTAATTAAATTAAAGTTTCTACACATCACTGCCTATTAAATTATGATTATATTTTAAAATAATGTTAATTAAATTGAGATTTCTTTTTCGTAACTAGATGGCGTTGGTTTGCGGTTTTGTGGAAGTAAGTAACATAGAGTTAAAAATACCTCCTCAAAAATCCCGGAATCGTAAACATAAAAATTAAATCCCGGGATTTTATTAATATGGACTGGACTTTGACCTATAGTTTTTATTAGAATTAATTTTGTATGTAAAATAAAACTCATTAATTTAACAGTTTTAGTACCGAACTACTTAAGTATTACATTATCTGTTACCGATGTCTAAAAACATAATAAAGACTTTTGATTTTAATAATTTAGTATTTAAAACGTAAAATTAATATTTTGGAGAATTTATTACATGTTTTAACACATGTTTGCTTATTAAATATAATAAAATATTTAATAAGAAATTTGAAAAACAACTGATACGGAAGGGATTCAAACCCACGATCTCCGACGTACCGTGCCGACGCTCTAACCGCTGAGCCACCGTATCCCATCAAAATCAGTCGAAATTTCAAATCTCTTTCTACGCCTAGGGCGGGTGGTAATATCTATCGGTGCCTTCTAAAAACTGCAAAGTTTAGAACACTGAGTCGGATAATTAATGTATTCCGATCGATATTACCACACGCCTAAGGCGTAGAAAGAGATTTGAAATTTCGACTGATTCTGATGGGATACGGTAGCTTAGCGGTTAGAGCGTCGGCACGGTACACCGGAGATCGTGGATTCGAATCCCATCCGTATCAGTTGTTTTTTCAAATTTCTTATAAATAATTATACGTAAAATTAATTTCTTATTTCCCGGGAATTAATTGTAATGTTTATGATTTTGGGATTTTAGAGCAGGTATTATCAACTTCATGTTACTTACTTCCTCGAACTTTAGGTAAATGTACTCTATCTATGATGATATCCCACAAAAAAGGTTTCATGTGTACTTATACAGCTTGGCAAAAAAGAGTCTGAGGCGGTGACAGCTGGAACTAAAAATAAAAATCTTAAAAACTACGTTTGTGAGTACTAAAATAACATAAAAATGATTCATTTGATTATAATTAATGACAAAAAACTCGTCATAGAAATATGTAAGCACTTAATAACTTGTAATTTTGAATAATTGTAGTGTGAAAAGTGCGACAGCGGCGCCCCCAATTTTTCCAGACTCTTTTTTGCCAAGCTGTACTTCTTACTACTTTTCATGTATACTTCTAAGAAACATATGAGGCCATGTTTTAATAGCTCAAAGTCGCGGACGACACCTTTGAAATAAATTTAATTTAAAAAATACATGACATTGACTAAAGGTTTGAACCGAAGTTGACAGTTAAAGAAATCTACCTATTTAAGAACTACCACATTCTAAAAAATTGTGATTAAAATGAATTTTATTGGTTTCTTTACCACTAAAAATCATTGAAAAAAAATATAGTATAAAAACTAAAACCCGACTACTTAAAATCTAAAAACAAGCTTCTTAGATTTGAAATAAAATTCTGTAGTCGGAGGCCTTAATGTATTATAGGTAAATAGGTACTAGATAATCTTTCAAGGGTAATTACTTTGTAAATTTGGTGGCCTCCGACTACAGAATTTTATTTCAAATCTAAGAAGCTTGTTTTTAGATTTTAAGTAGTCGGGTTTTAGTTTTTATACTATATTTTTTTAATTGCTTGTTGCTGCCTTGTTGGTGTAGTCATAGCAAGCGTGACTGCTGAGCCAGAGGTCCTGGGCTCGATCCCCGGGTCGGATAAAGTGTTATCGGGTTTTTCAGCAACGCGGAGTCTGGAATTGCGCCTAGTTAATGGCAATAGGCTCGTCCCCTGTTACATAGGACTTATAACATAGCCGACGAAACGTGGGTGTACTGCATGCACCTCTGCCAACCCCCTCTGGATAATACAGGGGTGATTCTGGGCAGATCTGCAATCTGCCCAGTTTCTCGTTCATTGCCTTGATGATGTTTTTCGAATGTCAAGCAGTCAAGTTTAACTGTCATGCAAGTTACGACTGACGTAATTCACAGTCATTGCTTTAACCACATGTGTCCTCGCCCTTAAAAACCCAGTCACGTTGCAAATAAACAAAATGAACCGTACCAACTCTCGATATGTAATCGTAAAAAAGTTGCTCACATATAAAATATATTATGTGCATATAAAAATATACATCGGTATAAATATTATGCATGTTTAGCGCGTTAAGCAACAACGCGTGCTCTACGTGGCAGTGTATGCTCTAAAGTTTCGTGTCTATCACAGTTATTTTACTCGCAGATAATTATATATCTATACTAATATTATAAAGAGGTAAAGTTTGTATGTATGTAATAATGTATGTATGTTAGGGGTAATCTCTGGAACTACCGATCCGATCCTAAAAATTCTTTCACCAATAGGAAGCTACTTAATCCCTGAGTGCTATAGGCTATTTTTTATTCTGAAAAAAAAAAAGTTTCGTTTTCAGTAAAAAATAACAATATCTGTGATTCAAGTAAGAAAAAAAAAACAGGCAATCTGGCTGCTTTATAAACGTGTTTGCGGGAAAATTTAATTTAACGCGGACCAAGTCGCGGGGAACAGCTAGTCAATATTAAAGAGCTTAAATTGGATAATAATGAAATATAACGCTGACAAAGTTATGGTGGTAAGGTCTCTTTTTACCCGACTGCGCAACGTAAAATAGGGTAATGTGTTTATCAGCTTAAGTTTGTTCCTTTGTGGCGATCTACAGCCTAAACGCGTAGACCGAATTTAATGATTCTTTCGTCAATCGATTTATCTCAATCTTGCAAGTGTAACTAAATACATTATAGTAATCAGAATTTAATATAGCAACAGACAGACGCCATATTGCATACAAGGAAAAAATAAAGCAATCGGGATTTTTGATTTCTTAATTATTTTTTTTAATTTACCTATCTGTAAGTCTGTTTTATCCTCAATGCTAGATCAGTTTCATTAAAATATATTTTTTAATATGACATAAGTCTAACAGTACGCAGTTTACAATAGAGCTCACCTCCCCCCAAAAAAAACTAAAAAAACGGTTA
The DNA here is from genome assembly GCA_936450705.2 of Protodeltote pygarga. Taxonomy (NCBI): domain Eukaryota; kingdom Metazoa; phylum Arthropoda; class Insecta; order Lepidoptera; family Noctuidae; genus Protodeltote; species Protodeltote pygarga. The sequence continues at coordinate 1,278,330 of OW388249.2, read as the reverse complement.
ATCCGGTACCGGTAACGATAACGGTTAACGGTTAAGTTATCGGTTTGGAAGCTACGATGTCACAGATACACAATATGTTAACACTTTAACACATCCCGCCTCTCGACGTAAAAACAATAAAGTCCTGCAAAGTTTTAAATTTACTCTATTAAAACTAATAACACCCCTTTTTTTTCGTCAAAGGTAAAAAAAACATAAATATACATACATAGTAAGTATTCTAAGTGTATGTATAAATGTATATCGTAAAACCGGAATAAAAGTTGGTAACAAAATACGTCGAGTATTTGTTCCGATTAATTTTTCTTACGTTTTATTGGCAGCTGAATGTGCGTTGACGTTTATATGTTTTTGTATGTTGTTGGGTTTATTTTTATGCTGGTCAACTTTTATCGTCTACATATAGAGGGTGAAAATACCAGGAAGGTCAGAAGGGCGTTGGAAAAATGGTAAAAGAATAAATTCTACTATTAAGGCGCCTCTTTGCGCTAATCTGCTATCTTGCTCGCACATTAAAGTTGATTAAAGATATAAAATCGATGAATATATTCAAAATCGAGTTATGAAAAATCGAGCTAAGCCTAAGCTAAGCTATTTTATGCCTTTTTTCATCAGATTAAGCTGAAATTTTTACTGAAACTTTGTAATTTTGTTCTCCTTCCGTTGGTTGTTTGATTTCTATATTTACAATTTAAATGAAATTAAAAGAATCAAATTATTTAAAAAAAAATACTTATGATATCTAACAGATGAAAGTTCCCTGCAATCCGTTATACTTTAGTATTGAAGAGAAAAATAATCGGAAAAAGCATTTGGAAGCTTGAGAAATTGAACGTAAACATAATCTACTTGTATAAACTCCTCGATATTTTGTTCATGATTAATATCCGCTCTGAATCTGCAGGAAATGATCACAATTTCCTAAAAATAAACAATTTCTCCAAATCCCACATACATACTTTAATATTGGCCCAATTTATTTGTAAAAGCTTTGAGAAGTAGTAAACGAATTGCCTGTGGAGAGAAAAATCTGAGCTAATTTGGAAAGAAAAATGTCTGTCTGGGGTCAAAAGATAGGTTATCACTCAGGGCTCCCCTTATGTCGAGACCTCGCAATATTAATGATTCTAGTCTTATTATTAGTGCTAAATAGCCCACGTTATATAACTTTCGCCTGAAATATCAGAGATCTCAGGACCTAAGATACATATCCGACTTTTCGACTATGAGAATCACTGCGGTACGACAATCAATGCCAAGAGCACCTCTTTAACTAATTAATATAATCTCAGAATATAAAATAACCAGAAACTGCGTTCAGTTCAATTTCCTTGCCGCACACTGTGTTCACAAACAACCACTCGAAACGACATCACGAAATCATTCCATTTTAGAGTGATTTATGTGGCTTCCGGTTTTTACTGTATTCTGAAAATATTACGTACTTAATTTCTTGCTTGAAGTTGCTATTACCTCTTGCATATTACTCTGGCTTCAGCGTGACTTTACTTCGCTCCGGTTTTAGTCGATAATTATATTCCGTGCGGTTTCCACTAAACTAACAGGTTACAACTTAATATTGTAGAATTGATCGCTTAAGCTTTACCAGTATTACGAAATAGTGTACCTATTTCAAAATACAAGCAAACCTTAGCGATTCAGGATTTCCGAATATTAAATACGGCACGTTTGTTGAGAGTTGTGTTCAGATAGACTGTTTCAACAGATGTCCTTAAATTTCGATCTTGTTCACTAGGATTTAAAGTCGATATTTTAATTTTGTATAATTCGAATTTATCAAAGGATTATATTGAGATTAAACCCTTGTATTGTCAGCACGTGAAAATGTAGGCAGGTAAACTTACCTTAGAATATTTGCAAGTAATGTTTTATTTTACTTTATGGTTGGTTTGAGTTTTTGAAGGGTGTGAAGGATTTGATAGGTTGCCATCTAAGAGAACAAAATGACAGCCTGCTTTTAGTCCAAAGCTGAACTTTAAATAATAACTTTAAGACAAAAAAATAAAACTGATTCAAGGAATAATAATGAAAAGTGGTTTATTTGTTTTTTCGGGAATTGTCAATTTTATTTAAAAACATCTCGGATTTTGGCATCACAAAATGTCCAGGCACCGGTTGAAAAATATCCAGTTCGCAGAATTTCCAGTTTGCAGAATGTACATTTCGCAGAATATCCAATATTCATCATTACTTGAATATCTTTTCAAGTTTCTTGAGTATTATTTTATGGAAACTTAGTTTTAGCAAAATATTTTAGTAAGAAGATATCAATAAATATAATTATGTAGAATATTTTAGAAGTGGTAGACAGAATAAATGTATTTGATCAACGATATCTATTAGTATACAGTAATTATTTATCGAGAGTAGGTTAGTATTTGAAATGTCCAAAAAATTACACCGTCATAACAGTATGATACTATCAATATTAAAATTTAGATATTGACTGTTAAAAAAGCGAATAAGATGACTTCTATTTCTAATAATTCATATTTGATGTCACCATAAAAAAGGCTTAAAAAAAATTAAACATCTAAAAAACATGAATTTGGTTATGGTATTGGCATTAATATGTGGATGTTATAACCTTTTGAAATTTCTGGAAGAGGTTTTTTTTCATTCTTTATTGATTATAGAAGGTTTTTTTGAAAAAAAATATGCCACCCTCATCGTGACACTCCCAAATACTCACCCTTACAAAAAGAGGTATCGGTAAATAATAATCGCTTCGACGATGTGTATGGTGTTCGTTCGACATCATGGGCGTTAAGAGCTATCTCTGTCTAGCCAACAATTTCTAAAGCTTTTTATCTTCTTTAATAATTGAACAAACAAAATTGTATCTTTTGATTTTGTATTATATTTTAGCTTTGTTGGTGGTATCAAATATAGTCAATAATGGCCATCTACCCTATTGTAGGTGAAAATGATTTTGTAACGAAAATTGTTCTGAAACATAAATATTATCATTCGTCAAAGTAAACTCACTACTTAAAATATCTTCCAGCACAAGGATTATACCACAGTTAAAACACAATGTTGTGCTTGGTAATGATAAGCCGTCCCATCTGGTCCTACATTCATGGGACCAGATGGGACGAACAGAGGGGTGATTATACGATTATATCAAAACCATGGGCAAAATATTCATGATAATCAAAACATTAATCAACAAAGCCTTTTAACAAGGGATATTGTGGCTATCTACATAAACAAAACATTTTAATTTTATTAATCAAGGGCGCACTCTGTCGAAATAATGATAGAACCACACACAGCACTCAAGTCGACTCAAGTACTCGCGTATTTGTAAAAATCAATGACAATTTTGACAGCCAATATACCACAGATAGTATATTTTTTGTCGATTCTGACGATGTTGGAAGAAAACGCGTCTATTGGTCTATGCTCTACGGGTTAGGTTGACCAATCAAGTAGACTCTATCATATAGAAATAGAGTTAGTGGTCATCCAGAAATTTTGCATATACGTTGTCAGGTGTACAGAAACGGACATAGGTACCTTTCATCCAGAAAAAAAGTACTGTTTCCGAAGAATACAAAAATAACGTTCTTAAGATAATAGATGGCGCCACGTGTCGTATAACCCAAATTGATTCTCAAATTTTAAATGAACGCGAGCGAAGCCTCGAGCAAAAGCTAGTAAATAATAATTTAACCCTTTTTGGTTACATTACATCTAAAAGACCGGCAGATAAACCTTCAATGTTTTGCGTTAATAAAGTTAGATGTTATACCATAGGAGATGTCGAGCAAATATAAGGACCCAAGCTAATAACATGAATGCTTTACAACTTTATCAGCCAAACCGTGTTCATTGAAGCGGTAGTAAGCATAAACAAAGTATGAACTACTTTATAATTATTATCTCTATTGTAGTTTATGTTTTTAAGCCTATTTAAAGGAGTTATCTATGAAGAGGGTTGTTGTTTGTTTATAATTTTGTCTATTACTGTTATTAATACGATTTTGTATTTATTTTATTATTGCTGATAAAACATTTACTTTAACATTCTAAACGTATGACAGCGAATTCGAAATAAGGCAGAATTTAGGAAATAAGGAATAAGGAAGAAGATAATTTTTTTAAAAGAAAATTTGAAAAAACAAAAAAAATGAATATTGAAAAGCAACTAACTAGTCTCTGACACACAGTAACTCTGATTGGAATTTTAAATCTAGGTACTTTCCAAATAGTTCTAGCTATATTTCACTTTGCATAACCCAGAAAACATTTTGGCACGAAAGTATAATAATATGCGCAAAGTACAGTCAAAGTAAAATCTGAAGTTACAAAACTAAAACTCAACGCTTTTGGTATCAGGTGCAGTTTTCACCATGACGTAGGTATTCGAATTTCAAAATATTTCGCCATCTTTGGATAGCTTCCAATCGTTCATTGGTAGTATCGCATGCAGAAATATCTACTAGGTCAAAATAGGAAGTGAGGTGTGTCTAAACGTGTTTGTCAAATATAGAAATCTGTGACACTGCTACTATCATTTATGGTTATATTACTTATCTATACGAATATTATAAAGAGGTAAAGTTTGTATGTATGGATGTTTGTATGTATGTCAGGGGTAATCTCTGGAACTACCGATCCGATCTTAAAAATTCTTTTACCAAGAGGAAGCTACTTTATCTCTGAGTGCTATAGGCTACTTTTTATTCCGAAAAAAAAACGCAATGCTTTATCAACGTGTGTTTACGGGAAAATTTAATTTAACGCAAACAAACAAAGTTGCGGGGAACAGCTAGTGGTTTATATTTTGGTTTTCATTTTCAATTTAAAATATGTTGTTGACCGTTGAAGAGTTATTTTATCTAGAGCTGATCTTGGAAGTCGATTCAGGTCAGGCTTACCATAAAAATGCATTGTCATCGCAACTGAACTAACATACAAAAAATCAACTCCGTAGGATAAGAGGAAGTAGTTCTAATTCAGCTCGCAAGATTCCATCCAAACAAAACATACATTGCAAGTTAAATAAAAGCTTGTAAATAAAATACGAAGACGGCACGAGTAGCAATACCTCAGGCTCTGTTTATATAGCGTCCGGTCCTTTGCGACCACTTTGGGACGTCAGCGTATGCATAGACGCAAACAATGTTCCTTCTGTTTGGTCAGCAAACGTCCAGAACGTATTGATGCAATGCTAGAATTGATGTGTCCGACGAATTTGTTTGAATTGCAGACTGTGTTGAAGGCTGTTTGAGTACTGTCTTTTATTCTTGTTTGTGACGGGCCTTTTAAAAGGATTTGTTGTTACAAAATCTATCTGAGAGCTGAGGAGAAACATTTTCTGTTAAGGAAAACATATTTGAAAATTATTCGAAAAAAAACTATTTTTAAATATTTATGAAGACGTTCTTCAGCCCAAAGGTTAGTGGAAGAACACCGTGTAGTTTTTAGTCCGTAGTTACTTAACCCCCTCGTCAGCCCTTGGTAATGGGGTACTTATAAAGGGTATTCCTCCACATATTGACTAAAAAAAGTCCGTTGATTAATAGACTGCAAAGAAATTTTGCGTATTTTAGATCTCTATAAAATGTTTTGGAATTAAAAAGTGATATAAATAATACTTTCCGTGGGCAACTTTCTACTTTTACTTAACTTTAGGCGACCCTGCTTACTGAACTGATTTTGGCATAAAGCTGAAAACTGACCCCGAAAAATAAAAGACCAAAAACCTAGCCTAAGCTAGACATAAAAAATGAACAAAAAGCTCTTCCCGCTACAACAAAGCTAGTTTAATAATAATAAAAACTTCCCGGTATTAACTCCCAAATAAACTCCAGCCGACCAAAAAGACCGACATCAAAAATTACAATCGCTCTTGACTTACTACATGTCCTAAACAAGCACATTTTTCCAACCTCTGCTTACCAAAATAGATAAAAGAATGATTCAATCCCTTTCTGTGGCCCAACTAACAAGCCAGGGGTCTCAAAGGCCAAATATATTTGAGTTATCTTTTAGCTACACAGAAAATTTGTGCTGATATTTTGATTTAGAAATTGTTTTATGTGAGGCTGAGTCTTAAAATAAACTAGAAGTGCTTTGGGTCCCTTTGGTACTCAAAGCACTTCTTTGGTAGTTTTTATACGATTTGGGGTTAAGTTTTTTTATTAAGGCTATTTGCTTTGGTATTTAGGTTCGCTTTTTAGGTTTATAGAATTCGGTGGACTCATTTAAAATATTATCCTTTGTATTTTATGGTTGATAAATCTCTCCGTTTTCAAACGGCAAATGGGCCCTTTATAAGATAAATATTAATCGTGAGCTCCGATTGTGTTTTTTTTTATTAACAATGTTGAGTAAAATATGGCTATCTGTCCTTTAAAGAAAGAATTAAAGTGATAACTGCCATCCACGGACTGACCGCATTAAGCGCTGCTTTACTGTACGCGGTTAAAGTTAGATTTGCTTGCCTAGATCATATCACTACACTAAAATGAAAATGTATTAAAGTTAGATACAAGTATGAATAATAGATTTGGCTGCTCTAGTACTCCGAGATAGGCTAACGGAACCTACCTACAAGTTAACTGTCAAATAAGGAATAAATAACAAATGTAACATGGGTCTGCTAGCGTCAAAACGTCATGAATTTGGAACGAACGGACATACTAATTGATTAACTTGTCTCTTTGGGATCTTACGCACTACGCGGTCATGACCACAGCCAGTCGTGGTCATGACCGCGTAACTTATGCACAACCATAAACCATAAAATAAATATAGATATACCAGACTGTAAATGTCCCACTGCAGGGCAAAAGCCTCTTCACTTACAGAAGGATCGAGCATTATTCACCACGCTTGCTCACCGCTTGTTGGCCATTTTAGGCTAATAAGTCCAGGTTTCCTCTCGATGCTTTCCTTCACCGTTAGTCAATGATGTTTTAGATTAACAAAAAAGTACATAAGTTACATTGAAGAAGTCACATTAGTACATGCCATTAATTAGCTTGCAAAGCGGGTCCGTAACTAATGCGCGTCTACAATAGGATATAAAATAATTATAATAATTTATTAGTAAATTCTGAATTGGCAACACTCGCCTCTACTTTGTACTTGACAAAATTGTTGTCGGTATAAAGTGGGCGTCCTATTATTTCACTCCCACGCCTCTCCGTTACAGCCTATTATGGTAAAGCTTATTGTCTAGCAAGATGGATCTTATCTTACGAATATTGTATTGTATATTGGCTTAAACTCACTGGAAAAACTGACCCTTTAAGATACGATATGAGATATGAATATAATAAGAAGACTTAATGTCGACTTACTATTATTCCATAGACATTGTCGCGACACAATGAAAGTCAGAAATTATGCTACTCTGACAATTTTTATGGGACTTCGACAAGTAAGTAAAGATGGTGTTCTCTAAGCTAATCTAACTACTTTAACCCAACATTCAGCTGTCTTTGTTGACTTGTCGAAGATCCATAAAAAATGTCGGATTACCATAATGTCTGAGTATTATTTAATATTAGTTGTCGTAGGGTTGGCATGTAGCATTTTTGGCAATTATATTATGATGATTAAAATGAATCCTTTTGGGTGTAATCTTTAAAATTGGGTCGTTCTAAACCTAATTTTTTTTTGGTTTACCCTTTTTTTATGATAAATCACCGTATGCGTTTTTACAAACTCAATTTATTGATACAATTACTTAATTTGATTCTATTCATCTGCAATCTTAATTGTTTTTAACGTCACAAAAATTACAACACATCTTTTTAAATTTATGTTAAAATTATAGTACTTTCAAATCTTAAAAGAGATATCTACATAATAATGAATATAAGCCTTGTAAGATAAATAAAATCTTAACAACAGTAACCTTTGTTCAACACCTAATAAAACTTGGAATAATTTCGTCTTTTCATGTAACATAATGCTTTCGACGTTGAGGCCTTTAATATTCTTGTTGCCCTTTAAAGATAATGTCTTATAAGATGAACTTCTATACAAGTGCCTACTAAATACTCTTTTGTCTATCAAAATATTAGGTTAAAATATATTATGAAGGATTTTGATTACGTCATAGAAACTATGCTGTGGTATACAGGACCATAAGGGCATATTATCAACTGACGGCACGGCGCATGCGCAAAGGATTTTAGATTAATTATTAGAAGTCTATAAGATTTCAATCAATTATTACGTTTCCTATTGATAGTATTAAAATAACTACTTAGAACCATCATAGCGGACTCCTGAAGCTAGTTATTTGAGCATTGGAAAATACAATTTATTTTGATTATACAATGTGTAACATAATAATAATGTGAGACGAACATAAAATAGTGTCATATAGGAGTGAGCTCCTAGGCTGAGGTGAGGCTGAAGCCTACCCATGAAATTGAACAACTTGTAGAATACCAGTTTGGCAAAATTCTTAAAAATAAATGTAGGTATGGTTCCATAACCTAAGTGTAGCAGCTCATCGGCAAATTTAAAGGGAAAGTGTTATCAAACTGATATCCTACATGTTATTCAGTTTTTCGAGTAGATTGAGCTCCTAAACGGTCCTACACTATTTGCGTTACATGTTGTATAGTTATTCAACTACATGAGGTAATTAATGTTAGATATCGACACCGAAGTGTCAATACCTCATAATTAACATAGTTTTGTCAAGTAATTTTCATTTTTGTGGTTATGAAATTAAAAGTTAAATTACCATACTTCAGTACAAACAGATAGAAGGTATTCAGCCTGTAACTATACTACTGCAGGGCAAATGCCTCTTCTCATACAGAGAAGGATCGAGCATTAATCACCACGCTAGCTCACTGCGGGTTGGCGCAGACTATTAAAGTCCAGGTTTCCTAAGGATGTTTTTCTTCACCGTTAGTTAGTGGTGACTTACCTTCTCATAGATACTTTGTTTGCCAGAAACACAGGTAGTCTTACCTCAGTGGTCTTCTTCTTGCACTTGTCTGTCCCCGCGAAGATGTTGAGCTGTGTGGAGCCAGATCTTATGGGACACTGGTCGATGTCTACCCTCCGTAGATCAATATCAATGCCGCTGGTTCCTCTGTAACAAAAAGTTAAATTATGTTTAAATATTTAATAAGAAATTTGAAAAATTACTATTTGAAATAATTAATAAGCTAACATGTGCTAAAAACATGTAAAAATTTCACAAAAATATTAAATTATGTTTTTTATACTATCAACTTATCATAGGTTGAGAAAAACGTAAAGCTGCCTGATCTCTTTCCGGTCCTCCCCATCAAACTATAAGAGTAAGAGAGAGTGTACCTGTGATTGCATTAAGATCTCGCTGCCTCGAATTAATCGTTAGCTGTTACCGAAATTCGGTCAAGAGGACATAATAAATAAAATAAATTAATCAGCCTATTACTGTCCTACTGCAGGGCAGGCCTTTTCTCATACAGAGAAGGATCGAGCAATAATCACCACGCTAGCTCACTGCGTATTGGCGATTTCAGACTATACAGCATATACAGAATATACCAGGTTTCCTTACGATATTTTCCTTCACCGTTAGTCAGTGGTGTTTTAGATTAACTAAGAAAGTACATATGACATTGAAAAAGTCACATTAGTACATGCCAGGTTTGAACCCACACCCACGCACTTGCAAAGCGGGTCCGTTACAATACGCCACCACGACACTACAGATATGATACACTCAAATTAATAATTTAAATGGTAACACACAAAATATTTTATAATGTAAAGCACCACAACACTTCCACCAACTTAAATTAATTACTTAAACATAACAAATTAGGTTCGCGAAACACAAAACACACCGAAACTCGAATATCTAGAGTAATAATTTTGTGCTAGATGACATTTTAAATACGGCCATTTATTTTATGAAATTAAATTTTGGTTTTAAGTTTTATTTATTCAACCAGACTAGCTTATGTACAGTGTGACTAGTGGACTACAAACAAAAGTTCTGGGTTCAAATCTATACACGGTGTAATTGTAAACCTGAAAAGGTGTCATTGATCTCATCAATATGAATAACTTTTACTATGATTCCAACCTTGAAATTGTGAAAAATAATTTGTAGAATAGCGGTTGAAAACAAACTAGATCTGTAATTATAAAGACTCTTCTTTCTACTTCTTCTTTCGCCTGCCCTGGTCCCATTTTACTTTTGTGCGCTCATTGAAGGTATTGACCCATAATGGCTACGCTGGGCAAGCGGGTTGGCGATCGCAGTAGCAGATGATTACTGTTAGACAGAAGGATGCTGCTGCCCACTCTCTGGATCTTTCCCTTTGTCGCTTCTTACGACAGCCACGGGACAAGTAGGGATGGTTCTATTCTTAGGCCGGAAACCACGCGGCACCTGGCACACCGCACCAAGCACATGGCTTCGATAAGTAACATTGAGCAAAAAGTGCATTGTTAGGTATAGTGGATGAAGTCGTGAACGACAGCTTGTGCCTGATAAAACCACTAGACAAACGAAACAGTAAAGTAGAAACGTATTACATCAAGTTAATAAACAATGAATCATGTTATGTTAATCCTTATAAACTGTGTATGCCGGATGTTTACTGTTAATATAACGTAGATAGATTGAACAGGATAGAAATTTAATACATTATCCCGCACTGTTGTGATTATACGAACCATTTAACTTAATTATAAGCCTATTAGATGTACAAGATTAGTTTGCAAACAGGAATGTAAGAGGCTGGGACCTGCCTGGCTAATGTAACCCTTGGACACTTATTACAACGTCTTTACTATGTAGTATGATCCGGCCTAAGAATAGAACCACTCCTACTCGTCCCGCGGGTGTCGTAAGAAGCGACAAAGGGAAAGATCCCGAGGATAGGCAGCAGCATCCTTTTGTGTAACATCTGCTACTGCGATCGCTAACCCGCTTGCCCAGCGTGGCGATTATGGGCAAATACCTACCTTCAATGAGCGCACAATAGTGGTGCGCATTGGCTGAGGTCTATGTTCAGCAGAGGACTAATACAGGCTGATGATGATGAAAGCTGTCATATGTCTTTTCACGACCACTGTTCATAAGGAAACAGCTTTTTAATATTTTGTATAAATTTCTTGAAATAAAATAATTTTCCTATCTGGCAACTTTACAGATTTAGCATTGATAGATTTACATGCATCATCACTTTCAGGCGACAGTTATTTAGTCAGTATTTCAACATTCCCGAAATGCTCTCGCAAATATTCGAAAACCACTCAATCCGCAATGATCTATTTTGATTGCATGTAGCTCGAAATTAATTGTAGTGTCGGCACTCTATTTTATTAAACCGCGTAAAAAAAACTACGTTGATTCAAAGGTAAATAAATACTGGATTCAGTATTTTATCGAATTAACAAAATTCTCCAACAAATTTCATTTTGAGAAAGCTTTTTTTTTGTTGAGATTTATAACCTGTGGTTGCTTCCTGCTCGGCAGTTCAGAGCGGACGATAAAATAATTATTAAGGCCCGCGTAATTAGGTGAAATTAATAGGTTTTCTTTTAAGGCCGGCTTCGGGTAGGTTGGTGCCTACTTATAAACTTAAAACTTTGAATATTTTTTTGTTTTGGTTGTCAAAAACGCGGTTGTGAAGTTTGAGGTTTCAAATTCGCTCCACGAGTCACTTTTTGGTTTTATCTGGTACTTAGTTTAGAAAAAATCCTGAACAGAAAGCCAGAACTGTGCTCTGTGCACAAATAACTAAATACATTGGCTCAACATGTGTTACTGCAGTTAGATATACTTACTATAAAAATTTTGCCCGTGACTTAAACTCAAAATAAATTAAAACTCAGACTTAAACTCAAATTATTTTATTCACCTGTCGACTATTCATAAGCACATTCACATTCAAGTTCAAATAATTTATTTATTTAATCTTCATGTACAAAAACAGTGTACATAGGCGAACTTGATGCCATAGGCATTTTCTACCAGTCGACCTTAGGGTGATGCAGAAATAGAAACATGGTAGATGCACAAAAGAAGAAGATTATAAGAAGAAGCTAACGTAGACCGATTTAAATTTTACTACAAAATAATTATTAAACAATAATTGTGACTACAGTGATTGTGAATTTATGGGGAAGACTAATTTTTCCGTTTATTGCCCGTGGTACCAATTGTCCTATTAGTACTAGTATTATATAACAGTAGTAGTATTGTCCTTTTAATACTATACTATAAGGGAGTACCGTCATTAAATTTAATATTCCAAGGGATAAACCCTGTTGTTAATATTAAATTGTTAATGTCGTGATATTAATTCCTTGAATACAGTGGTTAGTAAGATTTCAAAATGCCTAGAATCTATGTTGTCAATAATGCGGATCATATCTCACCGTCTAAATCACAATAGCCAATAGAATCGTCTTCAGTAACTCTAAATTTGAATAATTCGATTAACTATTATAATGAATTCCATCCCTCACTATCTGTCCATGATAGTCCAATATCAACTGAATTAAATTTTGAATGTAATTATAAATTATAGCCTTTGTCGTCTTAGGACGAGTTGAACGTCAATATTGTGTAGCGGTTTAAACAATGATAGATGTAACCAACGCTAAAGATTACTTAACCAGATTTCCAGAAGGGGATCAACGAAAACAAAATTGAAACTATACATTATTTTACTGAATAACTTTAGAGGAGTGTCCTTTGAGCTTTATACAAACGAAGTTTGATCTAAATTTGAATTTTGTCCAATTAAAATTAATTAAATTTTGTAAACAAGGTCTAGAGAAGTAGAAACTAATAACAGTGTCTGAAATTTGTCAGATTTTCTTAAAAATAATATTTTAATGTCGTGGTGGTATTGGTTACGGACCTGCTTCGCAAGCACGTGGGTCTGGTATCGAACCTGGCATGTACCAGTGTGACTTTTTCAATATTATATATACTTTTTTTGTTAATCTAAGACACCACTGGCTAACAGTGAAGGAAAACATCGCGTGAATACTGGACTTAATAGTCTAAAATCGCCAATACGCAGTGAGCTAGCGTAGTGATTAATGCTCGATCCTTCTCTGTATGCAATGGTATAGTTACAGGCTGGTTAATACATTTTTATATACCTAATACTTATTTTATTGAAATGTTGAAAAATATTAAGGAAATCTCGAGGTGGATAATCAGAATTCGTATATTATTTTTCTTTCAATTTTCTCCCGCGGCTATGTACATGTACAATCATTAAGAGAAACGTAACAAAACTGGCCCAAGGTACTTAATTATTCTATCTTCAGATAGGGTGCATAGATAAACACGCCTAGAGTGGTTGTTTTAGGGTAATTAAACGAAATAACCTGATGCGGTTGGTGTGGTTAAAAAAATCTATCGAATGTTGAGATCGATCGAAGCTGTGTGTTCCAAAGTAAACCACAAAACTGTGTACCATAAGGTGAGCTCATTGTCAAACAAAAGTATGTCAAACAAATAAATAACACTATTAGCTATATCTCTTCTGTTATAAAACTACATCTCAGTAAAACATCCGTTTCTGCATATGTACTTCATATAACGATCATCAATTTATTCATACAATCTTCCATGGGTTCTTATGTATCCCAAATCGTACCAATTTGTTATAACCCCTTTGATGATACAACAATATGAAAAACATGTTTCGTCTATACGATCATTTATTTTGTGTTTATATGAAGATGTAACAACAAAAAAAAAAGAAAAGGATTAGGTATATTCGGAGTTGTGATGCTGAAAATGCTAGGACCAACGGATAGGATAGGATCGGCGAATGGGCATTCTCAACTCTAGGTAACTTTGTCTTACAAATTTTAATATAAAGGCGTGGAAGTGCTTACAACTTTTATTATAGGGCGAACTCAGAACTGCGCTATTTAACGCATTCGCAACAAGATTCTAATTTCTACCGTCCGGAATATGAAAGCACCATTTTTTAATGATTGCTGTTGGTCCCACATCAAAAGTTGTAGTCATACCATTAGTCTATCAGTGCTATAAGAGGAGTAAAAAAGTTATAGTGACACAAAATGGTAAACAAACACCACCAGCTCTAAATAACGACCCAAACACATAATTTAAAGAATGTATCTTTATTACACAGACTTACTGACATTCTCTTCTTCGCGGCTAACATATTGGACATCGGCCCAGTATTAATCTTATAATATTCTAACACTTTTGTAATAAAAGATTTATAGCAGAAGGGTTCGGACCTTTAAAAGAAAATATGGCTTCCTTACGATATTTTCGGGAAGTTTTCGAAGTAATGGCGGCGATTTTTTAACTTGATATTATGTTGATAAGGTTTAGGTTGAGAGTACTTTGCGATAGTTTTGTTTTGATATCGTTAGAGGAAGATTTGTGTTAAGAAATATTGAAAGACTTCGGATTAAAGTACTTATCGATAGTAATAATATCTGATATGAAATTTCGGTCATCAGGTGATCTCAATGGAGTTTAGCCATCTACGAAGGAAATATTATAGTGTACAAGTATGTGCGCAAACAAAGGTGTACTTAATAGAATTTAAAACTGTGCCTTTGACTCGCTCTCTCTTAAACATGGTACACATTACATAACCGGCATGGCATAATATCAGTGTAAAAGACGGTGATACATTATCATCATCATCATTAGTCCACTGCTGAACATAGGCCTTTCCCAATGCGCGCCACTTTTGTGCGCTCATTGGAGGTGTATGCCCATAATCGCCACGCTAGGTAAGCGGCGATCGTTACACAGAAAGAAAAATCTAACTAAATATTTAATTCTTAAAAATAAACTTTTATTCTTTATTGGATTTGCTTGTCAATATTTTTATTAAACGTAGCCCTTAGCCCTAAACCGTGGGTGTAGGTACAAACATAATACCTTCGCTCAACACCGAGACTAGAATGTATGGAGCATTCAATGAACCATTGTGGTTGGACCATTTAATGAATCATTGTGGTTGAACCACTGTGGACCATTTAATGAACCATTGTGGTTGGACCACTGTGGACCATTAAAATATTTTTTGTACCATACATTAGTAGGTAATGAGAATTCGTTCAATCACTATTTTTGAATTCGATTTTTATAATATACCTTGTCAATATGGTGAGTACTTTTTACCTTAATCAAAAGAATTACAAAATAAAACCTAATAAACAAATTACTTAAACAACTACATTATTCAAGGTAACAAAGTTGTTGAGCTGTTACTCTGTTACCGGCATCGCCAGCAGTTGTCACCTTGTCATTCAATCAACATAAGGTCTTATTTCACTTCCACAGCGCTGTCGTTCTCCCTCAAGTGACGCGACATGTCAACACTAACTTTGGACAAACGTAACAAGACGGAATTTTAGACGTATGTTTACGTTTTGCTATCCTTTACCATATTATTAACCCCTGGCGCACAAAGTGTTATATGTTGGACGTGTCTGTTTTTCTGTCTGTGGCATCGCAACTCCTTAACGGGGGAACTGATTTTTGATTTCGTTTTTTTTTATTTGAAAGGTAACTTGAGAGTGTTTTAAGATAAAAAAAAATGTTTACGGATTTTTAGTGTCGGGAGATTTTAATTGTTAAAATGTTTAGTTATTATTATTCTTAGTGTTCATGGTATCTAATATCTCGGTATTTCCAGAACAAAAAAATAATTAAATAAAAAATAC
Source organism: Protodeltote pygarga (assembly GCA_936450705.2). Lineage (NCBI taxonomy): Eukaryota > Metazoa > Arthropoda > Insecta > Lepidoptera > Noctuidae > Protodeltote > Protodeltote pygarga. The sequence continues at coordinate 1,262,637 of OW388249.2, read as the reverse complement.
AGAAAGCTAAAACCGACGATCTACCATCTCTTTATAAGCTAGAATTTCCAAGAACCTTACGTTACAGCAACAGATCGGCTTGATACTGCGGTATCCATGAATAATCCATTTTCTGGGACAAACGGCCGGCCGCGTATCAGTGACCCAATCTGTGTTATTGCTCAAACGACTTCAAATGGAACTGATAACTTCTATTTTCGTGTTCAATCTTTTTGAACGCGAATTTTTGTCCTGTTTTTAGCAAGAATTGTGGTCGTATGTGAAATGAAGCGTATGGATTATACGGATTTTTTGTAACAATTATTTTTTTTGCTTATATTATACTTTGCTTATTTTACTTTTATTATACTATTTTGCTTATTTTATTTTGGATGGAAGAACATGTAATGTATTTTGTTTGTTTTCCTGTTGTGTATTTCACAAACTAACTTTTGACAAGATTTTTTTAAACGTAACTACATAAAAAAATAAAAATACTATACTGTATTAGTATTAAATACTACTAATACTAATTTTTTACACAAGTTTTTTTCTGTATCATGGATTAAGTTAGACATATAATTTTACAATGCACAAACACCAAGATCGGAAAAAATTGTAGATCACACAAATAATTATCCCGTGCAGAAATCAAACCCGCTGTACCCGCCAGGGCAATTATTTAGTCAACTCCTTACGTCAAATTATTTGAATGTGAAAATCAAATTACTTGGAAAAATAGGTCCCGTTACTGTAACCGAAGGGGTGGCGGGCTTTTTCGCACGTGTGTCAGTACGCCTAAGTACGTAGGTGACACATGGACGAGAAAAGTCGTCCAGCCATAAGTACTTACGCATACTTGATTATGCATCTATAAACCAATTTAGAGGTACTTTATACCTAGACTAACGGAAATTAGTAAGCACAGCCCTTTTTTTTAATAACACCAGTAATTTAATATCAACTTACTTGAAAAAGTACGTCCCGTTACTGTAACCGAAGAAAGGGACGGTATATGTGAGCATCCAGATATTGCCGCCTCCGCAGTCGTAGTAAGGTTTCGACCATTTGCCGTCTTCGTACGTCACGGAGAGGATCTCGTCGGGCTCCCGTTCCGTGTGGGCTGTGTCATTGTACGTGTAGGTGTTGTACCCTGGAAGAAGAGGTTTAATTATTTTGGGTAAGTATTTCGCAGCCCACACTACCCGGCTAATTCCCCGGAGGCTGAGAGCCTTTGAAAAGTTTTCCCTCGTAATAAAAAAACACGGTTCGCTAGTAAGGTCTAACATTAATAATACAATCTATATTAATTCAACTAATGATTTGAATTAATATACATATAAATATACCGGTGGAGAGGGGCAGCAGCGTAATGAACAATGTCTGAAAAATGGACATATCGACAAACATACTTTCAGAATCACAATATAAAGTTTCCATAATTCATTGAAAATGAGCTCTCTTTTCACCTGCACTACTCGCAAACGCATTCAAAAGCAAGGCTAATCAATTAAATAAAAGAAATAATTCTTAGCAAGTGGTTTCTCGATAATTGGAAGAATATTGCGGTGCAGAACCTCAGAACCTTTATTTATAGATTAGTGAAACCATGATTTGTGTCGGATATTTCCTGTTTTTTTTTCTTCAAATATTGCAATAAGCATTTTCCACATGATAGCTGCTATGAAATTTTGGAGGCTTGAGTATATTATAATTATTATGGCCAATTTAGATGATAAAATATAATAAGAGCACATAATATATACCTACAAGCAGGAAAAGCCATACAATAATAATAATGGTTATAAACCCTACTTAACCTAGACGCAATCGATTAGTGTTAAAGGTTTATCATCTACTTTCTCTATTACTCTGTGTTTTTTACCCGACTACAAAAAAGTATGATGCTGTTGGATTTCAACCACAGAAGAATAATATGGAAAGTAGGATATTGCTTTTTTCGTTCATGAATACATTACAATATTTAAATGAGACTATTACCGGTGCACTTAAGCTGCGAAAATGTTTCCGGAACATTCATACATGCAAAATACATTTAAATATCTGAACACACTTTATTTTTCAAATAAATGATTCCGGGAATTTGTTCCAGTTCCAACGAACGGGTATTAATATTAAATTATGTGACGTAAGTAGCTCTAATCCCGGTGGTCTCTATTGCAAAGATACACCTAGGTTGATACTTTTCTGGTATTAACCTAGTCTGGTATATAAGCAATTTCAGAAAGTTTTCAACAAACGTAAGTTTAAAGGTACAGCCATTGTTTTTTTTAACATTACATAGAATTTGTAAAATAGGTACCTACTAGTGACAATAATAATTGAGTTTTAAGATTTGATTTTTTTTTTCATAAATAAATCAGCCTGCAACTGTCCCACTGCAAAAGCCTCTTCTCATACAGAGAAAGATTTTTTTCATATTTTATTTATTTTTATTTCTCTAAATGAAACAAACTATTAGGACATATTTTTTTATTTTAAATAAGAAATTTCACTCTCAAACCTGCAAAACTCTGATTAAGTATACCAGCTGCTCTAATTTCTAACTGCATTCTTCTTAACTATGTTTAAATTCTCAGTCAATTGAATTTTTCTACTTAATAAATTTTCTATCGCTTTCACTATTCGCATATTTTGATTTTTTCCCAACTTTCATTAAAAATTAAAAACTAAATGAAGAATATAAAATTATAACTCAAACGCTTCATTTGATGGCTAGTTTTAGATTGTGCCATGTCATAATAACATCCTTTATTATTATCGGTAATTTTTAGTTTATGCATTGTGAAATTATAATGTGTCTGTGAGAAAACCTCGAGTCAGATACCTACTTGACAGATTCTGCTTACTTTGGTGGGTTTTTATCAGAAGATAGTAATACCGACATGTACTTGGTATTAGTATAAAAACTACAAGCAATGTCTTTATATAAAATGAAAATAAATAATTTTCACACACAATTTTTTAAGCGTTAAAAAAGGGCGTTCTAAAAAAGGACGAATAAAAAAGGGATAAAATTCTGATTCGGATTTTTCCCTAAGTGAATTTTCGGGAAAAGCAATCAAGCAAATATTCATTTTTGTCAAAATATGTATCATGTGACAAAACGCTAAAACAGACAACAAGGCAATGTCCCACTGTGCCAATTTTTGTACACAACACTAGCAAATTAACAAAACGGGAACATTAGACTTCAACAACCCTCCAGCTGGCTAAATTAAACGTAGAGTAAAATTACTTTTGCAAATAAATTCTGTTTTTTACCTTTCATTATTGTTGGACAAACTTTTCTTTTTGTGTATTCTTGTTTTTTTTTTTAAACAGGTGTTTTTCTAGACCTTAATTGTTAAAATTGTAACATTACAACCATTTTAATGGTTTTCTGTTTTATTTTAATATTTTTTTTGTTAGGACAACCCAAAGTTTCGATTTCTTTTTCAGCAGACACAAACCAAACTCATAACATAATTATTTTATGTCCATGAGAATTTTGTCATGAACATAATAGAAAACAAAAAAAAAATTACTGTGATGAAAATCAGGAATATCCTGCCAACATTAAAAATATATGGTGCATTCAAAGGGGATCGTATTGGTATCGGCCCTTTAATAAATTAACGTGAACTTGATTGCGCAATAGAGTAATTACTATATTGAGAGCCCTACAATAGAGTCGGTGGGGTACGGACTCATTGAGAGCGGTAAAAGGAGGGAGTAAAAGCAAATTTTATATACTGAGAGCGACTTAAGTAAGTTGCAACATTTATTTATATTATTTTAATGTATTAGTGCCGTGTGGTTTTCGGCCGCAAAATCAAAATCAAAATATTTTTATTCATGTAGACCATTGGGCTTTTATGAATAGTCATAATTCTAATATTGTTTTACAAGAGTGACTCTAGTTGCCCGTAGTTGAAGTTGCCCGAGTGACTAGTTGTAGTGACTCTAACCTAACCTAACCTAACTACTCTACTCGTCACACGGGTATCGTAAGAAGTGACAAAGGGTAAGATCCGGAGGATGGGCAGCAGCATCCTTCTGTGTAACATTAATCATCTGCTAAGTTGCGATCACCAATCCGCTTGTCCACCGTGGCGATTATGGGCAAATACCTCCAATGAGCGCATAATAGTGGCACGCATTAGCAGAAGCCTATGTTCAGCAGTGGGCTGGTGATGATGATGATGATATTGTATTGTATATTGTATGTATGTTTATGTATTACTAGATTATATTAATTCGTTTTAAAATATAAAATCTGTACAAATTCTATAGTCTACGTGAGCAAAGACACGCGGGAAAAGCTAGTGTATATATTATAGTTATGTATTTAAATGTCCATCTAGTTGTTTGTGTACACATCAGACTACCCTTTGTGTAACTCTTGGCATTCCAATCCAATCGCGGTTGTCTGGAAGAGATTGCCTTGTTGCAATAAGACCGCCAATTATTGTAGGTACTTGTCTGTATAATTACTAAATAATATACTAAAAAATAAAGTTTCAAGTAGGTAGCTCTTTCTCGTTATTACAATTTATTTTTAAAACACTGCTTGCTACATTGAAGAATTTAAAACAACAATGATGTATTGTTTTCTAAGAACGAACTATTTCTAGCAAGAATTTAAAAGAAAAAAAAGGTTCAAAGAAAAAAATACAGCGTTCCAAAGCAGTAGCGACTACAAAAAACGATCATTCTTAACTTTCTTAAGCTTTCTCAATTCTTACAACTTGTACAAATAAATAAGTTGAGCTGTTTTACCTACAGCCCTAGAAAAACAATGAGCTACCCGTATTTCAGGAAAAGTTTAGGTTAAACGAGTTTCGTATAAAGATATCGGTTACGAGAAAGATATATAGCACTTTCAAAACCGAAAGGCCTGTATTTCTTATAGATATCTTGATTTACAAGTTTTTGAGATACTTGTTTTATTGGCATTTGAATAATATTTCCGACACGGGATAAATTGACGATTTCTAATCGTAAACAGAGGTGCATTTTCTATTCTGACACTCTCATAGTCCGATGGGACGGCAATTCGACATGACCGGATTGAGATCAGGCGCAGAATCAATAGCTTAACTTCTCCGAAGCACGGAGTAAGTGATAATTAATTTCTATTTTATTACTTTTTTTTATTATTTATTTATTTAGTAAATGGTACAAGGTTAATTTTATAACATATTATCACAATGTTTAACAAAACTATACACATAGTTTGTCTGTTGGATCACAAAATAATAGGCTACGCACATATTTAGGTTAGGTTAGGCTTTGATTTCGAATCTGAGACTTTTAACTTGCCAATCAATGACTTGCCGGTTATATCACAAAATCTCGGGCAATAGCAAGTTTATTCTAAGAATTAATGAACATGAGAGAAGTCGACTTATTTCCTAATCACAGTTTCTACTTATCTTTATTTATCGATACGAAACAAAATAGAACCTTTCTCGTAAGCTTTTAACGTTGAAGTGCTAAGTGGAGTAATAGAGAACAAACCTCGACTTCTTTACCGTATTGCAAGACTAAGTTTCCTAAACAATTTTCTGTGAATGTTCCCAGAGGTAAACGCTGTAAGTGCAGATGAGAACATTTGTTGAAACCTTTGATTTTCGTGAGTGGGGATCGGGTTTATGCACTTGCTGCGCATTTTGTGAGTAGTAAATTTGATTGGAATTCAAGTGTATTTATTCCTCTCGAATATAATTATATATTTATTCGTTTAAAGCCCAGTCTTATTATGCAACCTTTTCAGCAATTTGTATATTAGTATTTGAATGTTTTGACTGCTTCGTTGGTCTAGTGGTAGCAAGCGCGACTGCTGAGCACGAGGTCCTGGGTTCGATCCCCGGGTCGGGCAAAGTGTTATTGGGTTTTTCCATTAGGAAATTCTCAGTAGCAGCACGGAGTCTGGAATTGTGCCCGGTTAATGGCAATAGGCTCGCCCCCTATTACATGGGACTTATTACACAGCCGGCGAAACGTGGGTGTACTACACACCTCTGCCTACCCCCTCTGGGGAATACAGGCGTGAGTCTATAAAAAAAAAAATAAAAAAAATAAAAAAATGTTTTCAAATTGCACCATTTGAAATTGACAAATTTAATGAAATGGTAAATTTACAACTTGAATATAGGATTGAAATATGAGAATTGAAAATAAGTAAAATATACAACCTGTTTTATAAAGATCAGCCAAATTTTAGGAGATAATATGGTCCGTGAAACTTGACAACTTTCCCCAAGGAACTTAGGACGAAAAGATGACCATGGTCAAAGATGATCCTTTCTGTGAGATTACAGATGTGTTAAAATATCCGCTACTGAAGTTTTAAATAAAAACGTGACAGTCACGCAGGTTTAAAAAAACAGGAGCAGCAGAATTTTATCAGCTCTTTTAAGACTTATCTTATGTTATATGCATGCGTTTCAAGTGACGATTTTAAAGGTTGCTATACACTTATTTGGATCGGCAATTCGGCACATTCGATCACAACAAACAATCATGAAACTTATTATGTTCGCCTTTAATTCAATTCGCCTCGATCGGCAATACTCTGATTCATTCGGGCTTTCTTCGGGTTTTAGCGCTTAACACATCTTCAATGCCGAATCGAATATGTGTTGTGCAGATAAGCCGAGCGGCCCCGTTTGGGTCTGTGGTGTGAGGGTGTGTGTGTATGTGATGTCAAGAACAATAATGTTTTCAGTCCAAATTACGAATTAAATTTGATTTTTTTCATAATTTAATACATTTTGACACAATGTAAAATTTGTTCAAACTTTTACTTTGCCGATCCGACTAGTGTACAGCTACCCTTACTTTCAACGCAGACATATTGAACAAAGTCTCGGGAACAAATTATTCAAAGACGGTACTCGATACTTTGTTTTTTTTTTAAACTGACTTCCAACGGTACCTAGTAAAGAGACCTATCGATTTAACGTTACTTAAATCAAAACTGCCTTAGCTCTGCCACTGTGGAACATTTTAATTGATTTTTGCCATTGGTTTCCCACTGCATGTTAGAGGCTACTGTCCTACTTCTGCCGTTTCTGAGGCCGATCCTTACAATACATATCTAGCCCCACCATGTCTCTCTGAGCCTCGTCATCTAACGCCATGTGAGCTCAATTCGGCAGTGAGTTCTGCTCACATGCAGCAAATGTGCTGCATGTGAGCAGAATTCTCAATATCACTCTCAGAATCATTGCGGTTGGAAAACACTGAAGTGTAGGCATAAGGTTAACCAGTGACGATAAGTAAATATCGGTTTTATTTAAACACAGTATAAAATATGGGACTAAATATCCTGTGGGCCACAAAGAAATTTTAACAGTAATGTTAAGAGTTCTAATATCAAAATAATTGGGTACAAAAAGTTAGCAAAAGTTAAAGAAAATCAAGAGTAAGCAAGTTTTACATCAATTTAGTTTTTGAAAGGTTGTTTCTCTAAATATTTGATACCTGCGCAACCTCAATACGTCAATTGCCAGTCACTTTGATCTAGCCGCCGGTGAAATAGTCTTTGATATTAGGTATGCTGCTTTATTTTTAGAATTTTAGATTACAAACGAGAACCGATCAAAATTGTGCAAAGTTTTATGCAAAGTTATTTAAGAAGGATTTATTTTCTTATAAACATTTAATTTTCTGACGTTATCAATCTATTTTACAGAGGTTTCTATAGGTATCTTTTTTACTTAATTATGGATAACGAATCCTACTATAAAAGATCAATTTCTTCATTCACTATGGAATTCAAAAAAAGCTTATTAATTTGCAACTACCAAACTATTTAAAGGTTTAACTTTTCAGTTATAAAAAAATGTGAGGTACTTATGTGGCTGCGGCTTATCACGGAGACTGGTATGATTATAAATGCTAACGAGCGCTTGACGCAGTCAGTCCGTAGATTTTTTTTATTTTTATTTTTTTTATAGACTCACGCCTGTATTCGCCAAAGGGGGTAGGTAGAGGTGTGCAGTAGGTACACCCACGTTTCACCGGCTATGTTATAAGTCCCATGTAATAGGGGGCGAGCCTATTGCCATTAACCGGGCACAATTCCAGACTCCGTGCTGCTACTAAGAATTTTCTAATGGAAAACCTAATAACTATTCCCGACCCGGGTATCGAACCCAGGACCTCGTGTTCAGCATTTATTAAGGCTTACAACTTAACACTCACCTCTTCTAAACTGATTGTGATTCCTGATCACGCGTTCGGCATTCTTGCGCGCTATGTAAAACCACTCGGAAGTATTGCTTAAATATTTGTATTCTACCGCCAGGTCCTTGGCAAGTATTGGCCCTTCTGGCAATCTGTATGCAAAAGGACAAAACAGTTGATAGTCCTTATATTGTAACTGATCGTAACAGTTCCCTGCTGCGAAAATATCATCGTCGAATTCAACCATGGAGAATACGCTTGCGTGGAGCAAATATTCATTATGCATAACAGCAGGCCCAGCGTACTTCCAAAGTCTAGTCAACATATTTGCTCTATTTACAGCCACGTCAGCTTCTATCCTAAATCTTTCTTGTGCGTATCTGTCTACTACACCTTCCCCTAAATTCAAATGGGTACCAGCAGTACAGTTTTCACCAAGCAAATGTTGAGTTTCTATCAATCTCAAGAACTTTGTCACTACATCTTCGTGCACGGGTCTTGATATTGTGACATTTTCCACTGTACCGTTGGATTCTCTTAGTTCAGAATTCTCGTCTAAATTAACTTTAGTTTCGTTTGTATCATAACTATGTTCTACGTTGATGAAATGTTCGACTAATGATACGTCGTCAGTCGTGACTTCGTGTTTTGGAACTGATGTATTACCGAACAGTTTTTGGAAATTATAAAAATCTTTAGGGCCGTCATCATCGTCTGGAGCTGCGTAAGGTCTTAATGCTGCTATCACAGGATCTTCTCCGGATTTGTCGATACTTTCTGTAACAATGAAAAAATAGGGTTAATTACCCGGCTACAAAAAAAGGAGGGTTATGATTTTAGCAGTCTATGTATGTTTGTATGTAAGTTTGTTCATCTGTTCCCTCGTAGTTCCTAAACTATTTATTGTAATTCAAAAAATAATGTATCTATCGATGCGTTTTAATGGTCCACGGGTTATAGGATATATGAAATCTCGTAAAATATATCTATATATATATCTCGTAATATGGCGGATTTAAAAAATAAAAAGCTTGTTTTTAGATTTTAAGTACCTAGTCGGGTTTTAGTTTTTAAACTATTATTTTTTTCATAATATATTTCGTAAACATGTGGTCACACGTCACACTTAGTTTAGTATGACATCCACATGTCGCATTTGATACTTTGAAGTAAAACGAGAACGAAGTAACATGCTCTTAAAAACAATTTCATATTTATTATATACACGTCCACTCGCGTAAAGTTTGTAAACTTGTTGGACCTGCATGTACCAAGGTTATAGATTTTTTTAGTTGTTTTGACTGCTAGTATCTTTTTTTTTAACCGATAATAATACTTAATGGTGTTCTACTTTATTTTTTTCATGACTATCTCGTCTGATTGACTCATAAACATTCTCATAGATTGATTTGTTGAAATTGAATCGTAAAACCTAGAAAAAACTTATCTACGCTCTAAAAAGGGTTCCAAATGCTTCACCCGATACAAAACGAAGATTTATTTGACAAAATGCTTTCACATTTCGAATAACTATTCAATTTCCTGTACCCTTTTCTTGGAGATGTTTATAAACAGTTATATCAACAGGAAGTCAAATGCTGCAAGTAAAATGGAACTTGTAACCGAGGCAGGGGCGTACGCATGCATAAGCTAGTAGCTAAAAGCCAATCCTATTACGGAGCTCGCGCATGGCGTTTGGCTGCAAACGATTTGTGATACTTTGACTTAAGTAATAGTGTCTTTTAGATCTATTTCTACTTTTAAAGCAACCAAGCATTTTATTTGGTACGGTAATTCTTTTGTCTACATATATTATAATGAATTGTATTAAGCTATCTCAGTGATGTCGAATATTCCTTCCAAATCCTAACTTTGACTTTGTACCTTACAAACACAAGCATTCCGAGAAAATTAATATAAGCCTAGAAAAACTTTTAGGTATTCTACTCTCACGGTCAAAGCCGTACCTAAACTACTCGTATAAAAGGCAAAGTCACTTTATTTTTGCAGATACCTCTTTTGAGACCCGAAGCTAACGTTCAGCGTTATTGAATTTTTGGGCTAAAAGTACGGAAAAATAGCAATATTATGCAGATGGTTATAGTGAAGTGCCATATTGTGGGGTCTCCTTTGAAAAGAGCAGAGTAATAAGATTTTGAAAGGTATTTTTTTATTCGGTTTGTTGTTCAATAGCTACCTTCATAGTGGTTCATTTGAAGTTTGTAAGAAGTCAATTTCGGGTCGGGCGAGGTGATAATAGTTTGCCAAGTTTACGGATAAAAAGTATACAACTGTTTTCGAGGATGTTATCGGCAACAAATTCCGTATTTTAGTAGATGTTTTATTCATTATATATTTAGTTTTATACTCGTGGAACTCGACTATATATTATTTAATAAATAGTCGACCGACGGAGTCGTTTTTTCTTTGATTTCTGCCTTTTACAAAACTTTTGAAGGATATGTCACTTTCTGGAGAATTGAGTCGCTCATGTCAGGAGACAGTTACATAGTTTTTCCTGAAATAAGTATCCTATCTCACTGTTGGCAAGTAAATATTTTATTCAAAGTATTTTTTTTTTTTTAGACCTACTTACTGCAATGGCAAGCTTCTGATCAAATACCATAATCACATATTTTTAACTAAAAATCTGCATACCTCTTTGTTTATTTATTTTTTTGATATTAAACTTAAGAAAGCTTAAATTATAACATAACATTTGGTATTGGTTGTAATTATGTCTTCTATTTTATTATTCTGTAATTGATTTATTAATTGATATTACATAATATTACATACCAAAAAAATAAAATACTTAATAATACTAAATAAGACTACTATCTATTATATACAAACCTAAATACAATAAACCTAAATATAAAGTAATATATACATCAAAGTAAAAAAATAAAATTAAAACAAACTTATAAAGCGTCAAAAAACTCCTCCGCATCGCTGTCCCCGGGTAGCGTGCCCAGAAGACTGGCAGCATTACCACGTTGAATGGCTTAATTTAATTTAATTTAAGTTTCTGTAATTAATATCATTGTAGCTCCCGTTCAATTTCATAAATACTATGTAGTTTCTCGAGTAGAGTCACAGCGGCACTATGATCACGAGAAGCTATGATTACCGAATCATTATTACAGCTCCCGGCTGTCACGCAATTAATGTAATCTAAAGTAATTACAGATCGCAATTCGTGAGTTGTGACGTCACTGAGACGATTATATGCAAACGTTTGAAATAATATTGGCTTATTAGTCATTTGTTGTTTATTCAGGAACGATTTATATTGTATTTGAATATTTACCTAATTTTATCTAAATAGAGCTTAAATATATCACTACATAGTATAAAACAAAGTCGCTTCCCGCGTCTGTCTGTCCCTATGTATGCTTAGATCTTTAAAATTACGCAACGGATTTTGATGCGGTTTTTTTTAATAGAAAGAGTGATTTAAGAGGACGGTTTATATGTATAATACATGCGTAACCGTGCGAAGCCGGAGCGGGTCGCTAGTTAATAATAATTACAATAACAGCTTATTGTAGCAGCGATAGCCTAGTGGTATGACCGTTGGAATACCAAGTCAAAGGTTTTTTGTATGCATGTGCGTATTAGAAATTTATTATCTATTGCTAAAACGGTTAAGGAAAATATCGTGAGACATCAGCATACGTCTGTGAGATTTTTGAACGGTGTGTAAAATAATATTATCTAATATAATATATGTGTGTAAATAATATGTATAATATACAGGGTTAAATCAAATTAGTGAGCGGAACATAACAGAAATGCTAAGTATCAAAAAAATTAAATAAAATGAAAATATTTTTTATTCTGTTCTACGTCAAAAAAAAAGAAAACGGTAACAACAAACAAAATAATATATTTTTTTTGCAATCTGTTATCGAAACCTAGCATGTGTGTACATTTTCGCTTCGAAATTTGATTTAACCCTATAAGCGTGTCAAATAATATAATCATAACTACTAAAACTTATAAAATTCTACTTGAGCTAAGTTTTTCTTAAGTTCGGTAATTTCGTTTAATGTTAGTAAGTTTTCAAGGGGTGCGGCCACATGTGTGTCGCTTCCATAGCTTAGCAGCCGTTATTGATTTATTATATTCTTGTCTATGGCACCAGAGTAGGGCGTTGTCTTCATGATTTTATTCTATAATGAGTGATCCTGTCACGACCGAGGTATCACTACACGAGTGCCTCACAAAAAAAGTAATTAATGTATTATATTATATTTATTACGTCTATACTATGTAGGTATAAGTATTGTGTTATGTACCTAGTATACAGGTATTTATTTAATATGTGCACCAAACGCTTCCCATATCTTGTTCAGTACACTCTTTTCCATCCAAAGGTCATCTGGGAGATATTGCCTTGTGCGATAAAACCGCCCATTGTACAATTTTTGTTACAAATATTTCTTTTTTTATATTATGTTAAATGGTGTGCAATAAAGTATATTATCATCATCATCATCATAAAGTATAATATAGTAAATAATAATACGCATAAAACTTACTAAAGGTCAGAATTGCGCGCCTTAGGTTTGAACCTGAGGACCTTTGACTTGCCAGTCAACAGTCATCCCACTAGGCTATCACGACTCAGTACAAAAAAGTAGGTACCCACCTACTTACTCCAGAGAAAAAAACACAAAACCGAGCATGATTTATTTGAGTTTTCCGAACACAATACTTAAGTGTAGGTATCTAAATCGTTCTGACAAAACGTTCTTTCAAGATTCAGGGACGAGGGCATCTCTTTACCAAGATTATGGGATTACCGACCAATCGAGAGTGTTTTTATCAAAGGGACCGGAATAAAATACTTAGATAGCTGCATATTTCTGAATAGTTCTTTTTATTCGTTTTGTTGTGATATATTTGTCTATTTAGTGAGTGAAATTATGATCTACTAGCTTCTGCCCACGGCTTCGTCCGCGTGGTATTTTGATAAATTGTAGCCAATGTATTAATTTGATGTATAAGCTGTATTACCGTGAAGTTTCATTAATATCCGTTCAGTAGTTTTTGCGTAAAACAGTAATAAACATCCATCCATCCGTCCTCACAATTATAATATTATCAGTAAGACTAGCTTTTGCCCGCAGCTTCGCCCGCGTGGATGTCAAACCAGGATAAAATTTATATTTTTTGTTAATCCTGGATATATGGTTTGTATGTTAGTATAGCCTAGTGGTGGTGACCGTTGACTGGCAAGTCAGTGGTCTCGGGTTCGAACCCAAGGCGCGCACCTCTGACTTTTCGTAAGTTATGTGCGTTTTATAAATTAATTATCACTCTCCGTGCCTCGGATAGCACGTTAAGCTGTTGGCCCCGGCTGTCAATTGTAGATCTTTGACAGTCGTTACGGGTAGTCAGAAGCCCCAGTCTGACAACCAGTCTTACCAAGGGGTACCGTGTAACCCAATATCTGGGTTGTGGAGGTCTGATGGCAGTCGCTCCATGTAAAACACTGGTATTCAGCTGCATCCGGTAAGACTGGAAGCCGACCCCAACACAGTTGGGAAAAGGCTAGGCAGATGATGTTTACCGAGTTTTATTCAAATCAAAAGTAGTTAGGTAACAAACATCTTCACAAACTTTTATTAGTGCAGATTAGTAGCTAATGATATGATGACTGTTCAAGTCCCGCCCAAGTCAGTTGTTTTTGCGAGTTTCTTATTAATTATTTTCATTTAATAAGCAAAACATGTGCATAAACATTTAAATTATCCAAAATATTTATTTTTGAAAACATTATATATTGCCATTACATTAACTCGTTATTCCTTATAATTACAATTAATCAAATATATTAATTTTTCCTTTCATTATTTAGCTTTCATTTAAGAATTTACTAACATTATGTAGAAACATTTCTCTGTCAGCTAGATATACAGAACTTTCCTACACTTTTGTTATGGTAAACTTGTAATATTATAAGCTATTTTTTTATTAAATATATTGTTATGCACATTTGAGAGCAATTATTCCAAGAAAGATTAGTTTTACATTTAAGTCTAACTAATTTATAGGGCAAAAGAAAAAGTTAAGAGTGCGCTTTGCATATTTTATTGCATAATGTACCAAATAAAGCGAAAAACCTATGTAAAAGAACAAAAGTTTCGCATCAATATTAAACCCGAACCAGGATATTTAGAAAAACATACAGATTACTTTGTTTGTAGCAGTCTATGTGAGGAGAAGCTGGTCCTGAGATCGACACCCGCAGACTTCTGTGTCTATCTTTGTGACTTATTGATTAGTGATTATGGCGAAACAAACACCCACAGGAAACTATATATATATTCTCCTGACCGAATTTCGGTCACAGCGGCCAATCTCAACGGAGACTAGCCAATTACGCAGGAGATATTATAGTGCACAAGTGTGTGCGCAAACACAGGTGCACTCTCTATTCCCTCACTCTCATAGTCCGATGGGACGGCCTTCCGACACGATCGGAGAGAGATCAGGCGCAGGGCCAACAGCTTTACGTGCTTTCCGAGGCACGGAGTAAGTGATAATTAATTTATAAAACGCACATAACTTACGAAAAGTCAGAGGTGCGCGCCTTGGGTTCGAACCCGAGACCTATGACTTGCCAGTCAACGATCACCACCACTAGGCTATCACGACTCATGTTGATGTTTCTCTACAGAAAAATAGCCGGGTCCCTTTACGCAATTTCGAAGGTGTTAAGATCCAAAGAAGCATAATCGGGACACCGACCTTCAACTTGATGACGTCCGTCGGAAGACCACTTGCAGTGAGGGAATTGAGAAATTTTACAGGATAATGAGTGGCGTCATCTTGATTGACAACAGTGTTTATAAATGTGTAAAACACTTCATTCCCTTTCATTTATAAAAGAATGCATTCGTTGATTGCTGCAGCTTGATTATTTTTGGGCGTTTTGAGTTGGAAAATTCTTGACCATGTGGATTCCTACTCAGCCGCCCATAATTATTGTCAAGCTCAACCTATGAATACAGGATCATAAAAATAATCGTTTCAACGAACCATTCACCTCATCAGCCCCAGTTCCTCGCGTCACCACAGGCAGCGTTCAGTGGAAATTGCTACTGAACATAACTGTGACACCACCCATTATATGTTGGTTCCTACGGATGTCTTGTAGAGTTCTGTGTACCGCATCAACTGCTTTTCTGTTTGCCATTATACATTCATCCCATCATACGATCAAAGAACAATTCTTGAGCAAGTGCCTGCCTTGTCACTATTCCGTGACACATCACAAACAGGTGTTTCGTTGCTCTGTAAATTGATGGGAATCCTAAAGTGGTTATAAATATTTTTCCTGTTCCATCAGGAGTATCCAAGAAAATCATTTTTCCTTGGATATAAATCGACTCCTAACGCCATCTAGTTAAGAAAAAGGAAACATAATGTTTTAAATAATAATAATTTTATTGCTTCAAATTAAAGCGGTATTTTTTTGAAAGCTGAAATTTTTAAAAGTATAATTCTACACGATACGCGTTGTTTCCTTCGGGTTTCAAATTGAAATATTTAAAAAAGAATTGCGCTGATCTAAATAGACTCTAACGCCATCTCGAACACTATGTTTTAAATAAGTACCTATAATTATAAATGTTTAAAATTAAAGTGGTAACGTTTTTTATAAGTTGAAAAAATATTAAAAAGCATGTTTCCTTCGGGTTTCAGCCGGTAAGAAAAAAAGTCATTAAGAATGAAATAACACAAAAATACATAATTTTAATGACAAAAAAAATATAGACGAAAGAATCGGTCCACAATTGACTGAGAAATCGGTGAACCTCCTCCTTTTTGAAGTCGGTTAAAAAGAAGACAGACTGTACCTTGTAGTCGCTGTTTAATTTTATTTATTTCGAAAAGCAGCGGTAAACGAGTTAATCACTTGTTGAATTCTGTTTCATTGTAACGAATGTAACGATCCATTTTATGGTGCAATTGTTACATTTTATTGTTTCTTAGTTAAGATAGGTATTTGTTTACTGAAAGAGAAACGAAGGGTCGGTATTTCACGTTTATTTTTAATTGAAAACTTGCTCCTTAGTTTTGGAAAATACGTAAACACAAATCTTTGAAATACAATAATATTTGAGAATAATAACTCTTGTGTGTCATACTCTACATTCTTATAAGAGTGTACTTACGTATTGATTTCGGGGAATGTCCGACCAGTTTTCAAGTTTAAAAGGAGTCCATTTTTAAGATCGAGTGTATAGGCGCCGGCGTCGTGGACCCCACTAGCGTATACACTTGCTCTTGAAAATGGTCTCTTTTTGAGTTCAAAACTGGGTCGTGGATCTCACTAGCTCACTAGTATAGACTCGCTCTTGAAAATGGTCTCTTTTTGAGTTCAAAACTGGTCGGGTATTCCCCGTAATCAATACGTGAGTAAAACCATATAAAATTTAATGATATAATAATGATATTCGAGCTATTCAAAGATTTCAATTACGGGTATATTTATAACACTTTTTGTATCTGAATGCTGAGGAGGTATCTTATAAAAGTAATGACTTAGTACACAAAAAACAAAACGAGAAACAAGTGCAAAAACAACAACGCAGAAAATAAATCTCTTTGCATTTCCTCTGTTAGCAAAGCGAAGAAATGAATCTTCTAAGTAATAAAGTAGAATTATTTGAACACATTTAAACAGCAGTGAGACAAATAAATAACCCTTGATAATTAATAAATGTAGGTACACTAGTGGTGTGACCGTTGACTGGTTGATCAGAGGTCTTATGTTCGAACCTACGCCACCTCTGACATTTCGTAAGTAATGTGCGTTTTACAAATTAATTATCAACTGCTCCGTACTTCGGAAAGCACTTTTAAGCCATTGGTCGTGGCTGTCATGAAGATCTGTGACACTCGATAAAGGGAGTCAGCCCTCATAAAATCCCGACAGCTGATCTAAATATAGAATATCGTATCCTTTGGATTGCGGAGGTCAGATAGGCAGTCGCTCCGTAGAAAACTGATATTCAGCTGTATCTGGTAAGATTAGAAGTCGACGCCAACACATTTTGGGAATAATAAGGCTAAGAAGATTTTAAATTAATTAATGTACATCATCTACTTTTACGCAGGGGGGCTATTCTTAACGTACCTCTCATTCCTCACTTTTTACAACGCCAATAATTTACTTAAACAGCGTGTGAACGTAGGACCCGTAAAGAGGATTTGAAAGGAACAACAACAAACGAAATCACAGCAATATACCTCCCCAATAAAGCGGGATTTTCTTTATGAAGACTACAAATCGCGATTTTCATTACAAGTCAGGCCGGGGAATTGACTGCCTGTATTATGTATTCGGGGCAATTTCGCCTCGCCTTCAACTGACGTATTGAATTTTTATGTAGTTCCTAGAGATTTTTTATTGGACACCCAAGTAGGATAGGAAAGGTAAATTTATAATAGGTAAGAAAATGGGAAAGTGACAGTTGAAATTATTGTCTATCCGAGTCTCGTATCAATAGACTAACGTCAGAAACCAGGAGATCTGAAATTATGATAATAATATTCGGGAGAAATAAAATAAATCTTTCTGCTGACACTCCGCGAATAAGTTACCTAAGTTACAAGACGGCTGTTGTTTTTTATGAAAACGGTCTATGGTGCAGCGCACCTGTCTTTATAGTTCCTTTTCCCTCTTGATTTAACATTCCACAAATTGTAAATTTCTGGAAATACATAAAAAGACTTCTTGAGCGCTTGAGTAAAATTGATGCAATTGTTTGCAGCAGAGAAAATTTCAACCGTAGATAGAACCAATAGAATTCAGATGACAGATGTTTAGATAAATGATGAGGTAAATAATCTATATACTCTCGTAGTATAGTCGATAATAGTAATACAATAATAGTCGATAACGTGTCATTCAATCGACACGACAGGAAGGAGATTAAGCACAGGACCGTCGGCTTTACATAGTCCCTGAGGCACGAAGCAGGTCATATTTTATTTATAATGTATACTATAAGCACTTATGAACAGTCGTAATTCTAGTATTATTATAAGAGTGAGCTAGTTGCCAGTTTCAAGGGCAGCCTACTCCTTTTTTTTTGTGGCCGTGGAGAGTCAAAAACATTCTTACCGCATACCACACGTCCGAGGATATACGGTTATGTGCAGGAGCTCGCACCTACTAAAAACATCTCCAGGGCAGCCTCATGGAGAAGAATCTGGCAAAAATCTCCGTGGCTGCTCTTTTAAATAATGGCTTAAGTACAATATTTTTGGTAACATTGTTCTGAGGTATATGCTATACTACTATAATACTAACAAAAAGTGTGTGCATTGTGTTCTTACTTAAGCCCTCTGAGTTGCCAATCATCGAACATACCGCAAAAGCTTTTATAAAATGTTTAGAAGACTTAAAAACGTGAAAAAGTAATGTGGTTCATTCATCAGAACTGAGTCTGGTTTTAAAATATATGAGACGTGATCTAGACAAAACTGTCTCTTGTCTCAAACCGTTCTGCGACAAGTCTGATTTAAGACATTCTTGACTGTCTGCGCACAGCATAATAGGCGTGTTATGTTGATATCATAAATTAGTTGTCACCACCATCTGAGTCTAGATTTATTGGGTTTCACACACACTGACGATTTGTCACTGCAGATGACTAGCGATTCCAAATATTATTTTAGGCTGGTTTCACTTCGACTTTTCCATTCCAAGGAAAGAGAGAGAGTGTGCGATTGCTCCACTGACAAGAGCCTAGCTCTTAAATATAAGAAGAAGACACTTAGACTTGTCTCAACTGACAGTCAAAATATTCTTCTTCTTATTTTTAGCGATAAAGTGTTAAATAGTTACAGTCTAGTAATTCTGCTAGTGTCAAGTATTTTTAATATTTCAAGTGAATAAATACACACAATGTCTGAAAATCGTCAAGCAGCAACCATCCAAAATGTGGTTTATTGTGTCAATCCTCCGACAAAATATTTGTCATATCAATTGAATTGATATTTTAGAATTAAACTGTGATGCTTTTAAACCTTAAAAAGAGACTAAAAAAGGTCAGTTCTCATAATACATAAAGATTCAATGTATGGTTAAATCTTCATAGTTGATTCTGTTTACACATTTTTATTCTTTATTTTTTCTTCATTAAATCTTTGACATCTAAAACCTAAGTCTAAGCCTTCGTGTCATATCGACCGCGACGTCTATTCCTACTAAATAAGATCGCAGTTTTGTAAACAGCCTAACCGAGATGTCTATCACAGTCGAGGTTTAGGGCTGTCAGAAACATCGCCATGTTTCACACACGTCTCTGTGCGTAGATTTTTTGAAATATTGATTGAATTCTGTTTTTTTTTTGGTAATTTGTAATACTAGAATTCTACTGCGAGTAAAAAATGTCGTTTAAGCCTTTAAACACCACGGAGGTCACCGGTGACCGGCAAACAATAGAATTTGCATTGTGTCTGCTGTCTGGCAGTCAAAGTGTTAAGAACATGTGGGGTAAAAACATCACCATTTGTATCTTACCAAACGCTAAACGCTTTTGCGGTAAAACAAGCTGATGACTTAAATGGCTAAGAGTAAAAATAAAAATAAGAGTACTTTCCATAAATATTTTTATAACGAGTATTTATACCAAACAAACAAACAGACATGAAAGCAAATTTATATTTCATTGTCATCTAATTTTGAGCTATAATGTTTTTAATCTCTAGATCATCAATAAGTTGGAATAATAACTTCACCATAAATCATCATCATTGCAGATCATCGATCTGATCGAATCGGTCGAATCTTTATTGGAAGAAAACGGGTAAGATCACTTAGTGATCATGTCACCTAACATACTACATAACTTGTGTAAGGTAGGAACATGATTGTTATAATCAGTAAATTAATTAAAAAATCAGAACATTGGATACAGAAATACTATTGATAATTTATATCGATGTCGTTCATCTTTATAAGCTATTATAATTAAGTTTTAGTTCCGTTCACGCTTGCGAGTGCGCAGTTTATATCCCATTTAACTGTGAATCTTATCGACATTTCTCAAAATCACATTTCCGGACGTAATTTTAATATTTTCCTCAGAAGTTGTTAGGAATTAAAAATAAAAGCAAATTCTCGCTACCATTCCGATCGACACGTCACTCGCAGTCACGTCAATTACGTAACGCGACTCGCGTCGCATGTAGGAAAATATCTCAGTATTCGTACAACTTAATTACTTTCATGATACAGGGGGATTGCTTATAAAGGTTAATTTCGAACTTTTCCGGCATTCGATCTGTAAGTACTTAGAGATGTTGACGAAATTAGAAAAGCCAGAACTTTTAACTGACTTTCAACAAATCTTAATTTGACAGAATGTCATGAATTTTAATTTTGATACTACGATTGGCGTAGCATTTAAAGTTATTTCGCTAGTACATTGACAATTTAAAGATACTGAAAGTATTTTTGTGAATTTTTAACATGTTATTATTATACATATTATACATTTTATTATACATATTTACTGAACGTAGTTATGAAAAATAGCAAATAAAAAACAAGTTATCATACACGAAAATTGCTTTAAATAAATTTTTGTTAAGACATCTTATTTTTTTTATTTTTAAGAATTTCGCCTTCCTTGGAGTCACGGGTTCAATTTCCGCACAGGACAATTAATGTATATGTGATTATTTGGCTGGATGTTTGTGTATTGTAAAACAATAATGCCTCCACGATACAGGAGAAAAGACTAATATAATAAGCTACGTTAGAAGAAATACTTTTATAACTAGGTACCAGGATCTCCCTTCATGTGCTGATGGTGATCACCACAAATGGAACGGATGGAATCCCACACTCCCCGGTCTCTCTCCCGGGGGCCGAGTGCCTTTTGAGTATATTTTACGTATGTTTTTTACATGATAATATAAGAAACAAAATTATTAAATTATATTATTTTATGGGTTCAAGTCCCGCCCGAGTCAGTTGTTTTTGCGAGTTCCTTATTAAAAAATGCCTTTTGAGTTTCCAAAAAAAAAAAAAGGTATACCCGCATATTAGTTTTACTAGAAAATCACCTTATATTTTCTAGTAAACCCCTAGTATCTAATCTTATTTACGGTAGTTCGAGCTTATTTCCCAAAACTTCACGGTTCCCCTAAAAAAATACATTAGATTTTTTCATAAGAAAATATTGGTATTTTGATGTAAGTATTAAGGAATGTTGTTTTTAGCGGTTCAATGAATTTTTCCCGCAGCTTCACTCGTGCTGAAAACTGCGTCATTACACAACAAATACGTAATCTTTCTTGTTCTTCTTTATTGTATGGTTGATGAACAACCTGGTGTCAGAGTTTAAACCGCACATAGGCCTCTGATAGTGACACAGCGCGGGACGAAATTAATATATTTCAAATTGGCCTGAATTGGCGCATGACCGCGCGGCGAGAATCGTTGACCATACTGGTCGATGGCGAAAATGAAGGGAAGGCTTTGCTCATAAAAATAATTCTGTTAATATTATAAGATTTCCTAAAATTTTAGGAGCATACCATAGATAGAGCATAGCAACGATTACATATTAAGAGGGGGCTTTACCCAGTAGGTCGCAAAAACTACAGACTCGGGCGGAATTTGAACCCACGATCTTTGGCATGCCGTGCTATCGTTTTACTAACTAAGCCACCGCCTACCGAGTCAGTTATTTTTGCGAGTTTCTTATTAAATATTTTCATACAATAAACAAAACATTTGCATACAAACATGTAAAAAAATACATTAAAACCTTGTTTTGAAATAAAAAGTTTGTCGTTAACGTGTTGCGCTAACTCGTACCTACAGCAAATAATTTAATGAACCAGGTTTCAAAGTTACCGTACCCGTAGGCTTAGAATAAACTTTCCTAGCTCCATTGTTATGTTAGCATAACGATGTGTTCAAATTTCGAACAATCTGTTGTTTATGCAAAATTTAACAGAATATTCTGGACGAGGACGTTGTTAGTCGGTGTGATAGTCGGTGTTTAAAAGCTTTGATAGCCAAGTGGTATTATGACCATTAGACTGCCAAGCCAAAGGTTGTAGGTACAAAACCCAGGCGAAAACTGAGACTTTTTAGATTAATGTGCGTTTTAGAAATTAATGATCACTTCCTAAAAAGGTAAAGGAAAACATCGAAACGAAATCAGCACACCTTTTGTGATTTTTTGACGGTGTATAAAGCCATGTTAGAGGCCTAGTGTGTTTTAAACTCTGACACCAGGCTGTTTATTAACCATACGATAAAAAAACCCTTGAGTGCTGGTGGAAGCTGATTTGTGAAGAAAGTCGGTACACTTATGTGCTCGTAAGTACCATTGACATCTTAGACGTTTGTTTGACAGGAGCGGATTCCTAAAACACTTGACGTTCGCTCAATTTAGCGTTCTTATAACCTGTGTGCTCTAGTGTATGATATTATACGTATGATGTATTGTAAGAACTTTGTGCTTAAGTGTACCTAATATCATGTTTGTGTAAATTGTTATTATTTTTTATTTGTACCAAATGTGCTTATTTTTTTTTTATATGTAATGTATATAAAAATGTATCCAACTTTTAAGTGGCACAAATCAAAAATTGTTAAACTGAAGTTCATCGTAATATTACATAGTAACATTCTGTCCCACAGCTGTGCAAAAGCCCTCAATCACAAATCGTGAGATAGGATACCTACTGCTTATCTAACTCACACTTAACCAATTTTTCGTTTAAATAACGTAGTTCCATAATGTTAATTTTACCTACACTTTTTAGCGTCAAAACTGCATCCCTCAAATAATTAAGTGATACCGCCAAATACTGCATTCTATTCGTCTGAGTGATACCATTAAAACTATATCTTCTTAAATGAGTGATTCCGCCAGAACTGCATCTACTCAAATATATGATACTGCCAAAAACTATTTATCTTGTAATACCACTAAAAACTGCATCTATCAAATGGATGATACCATCAAAAACTGCATCTAATCAAATGAGTGATACTATCAAAAACTGCATCTACTGAAATTAGTGATAGCATCAAAAACTCCATCTACTCAAATAAGTGATACCATCACAAATTGCATCTATCTAAATGAGTGATAGCATCAAAAACTACATCTACTCAAATAAATGATACCATCAAAAATTACATCGACTCAAATTGGTGATACCACCAAAAATCTACTCAAATGAGTGATACCATCAAAAACTGCACCTACTCCAATAGGTACAAAAGCCTCCTTTAAAACAATAAAGTCCTACACCAAGCACAAAACAATCCTACTTTATACAACAACTCAGTAAGCTTGTTTCGTTCTATACGTGAGACGCTAAGCTTATTTAATACATAGGAAGGTACATAAATGTATTCAGATGAACACGTCAGGCATCGCTATGAATTATTACCGTGTCACACATTTGGTTGAAACCCTCTGATATACAGCTTCTGAGCTTAATGTAACTAATGCTGACATTGTAACCGATAAGATGCGTGGAATTCGTAACACAAGGCGATTGTTTTGTTTACATTTTTTTTTGTTTTGTTTTATTTGTGAAACCTTGATTATTTTAGACGGCGTTAACTATCCCTAACTTTGCCTGCGTGAAATTTATTCCCCCTAAAAAATAAATATTTGAATTAATCTAGTCACCTGCCTAGCCTTTTCCCAACTATGTTGGGGTCGGCTTCCAGTCTTACCGGATGCTGCTGAATACCAGTGTTTTACATGGAGCGACTGCCATCAGACCTCCACAACCCAGATAGGTACTGGGTTACACGATACCCATTGATAAGACTGGTTGTCAGACTGGGGTTTTTGACTACCCGTAACGACTGTCAAAGCTCTACAATTGACAGCCGGGGCCAACAGCTGGGGCCAACAGCTTAACGTGCTATCCGAGGCACGGAGAGTGATAATTAATTTATAAAACGCACATAACTTACGAAAAGTCAGAGGTGCGCGCCTTAGGTTCGCACCCGAGACCACTGACTTGCCAGTCAACGGTCACCACCACTAGGCTATCACATATCATATTAATCTAGTATACATATAAAATTCTCGTGTCACTGCAGTGCTTAAGTAGAAAAGAGCCAAGACTTATTTATTTATAAATGTACGTACGTAAATTTAAATAATTCTATTGAGTCAGTCCGTGAATGGTATTCCAATTTACTTAATTAATAGGTGAGAAATCGTAAAGGCTTGATAAGGAAGTACCGCATTGCAAAGAATTGAAACCACGGTTGAAGTCTAACTGTTTTATTGCTTTTTCTGCCAACCACAGATAATCTATATTATAACATTGACCATAGTAAATGTACCAACCTTACACATCCCTACACCAAATCAGAAGTATATCCTAATATACAAAGAAACCAAAGAAATTTAATCTTACAGCAAACAAAGAAAAAATAAATATAATTGTAAATTAACAAAGTTTATCAAATATTCAATTCTTTCTTTTTAGACCTAGTATAAGCTCTCTTTGCTCGTGCTGAGGCGTCTGGCGGCAGAGATGTTCTCGGCCCCGGTTGAACGTTCAACTCATCATCAAACGCGTCTTTAAACTCGTCACCCGAATCAATCACTACGACATCCGGTTCGGCCTGACCTTTGCAATTGTCGTCAGCACCCGATGCGAGCTGTGTATCGCGGCCATCAGATACCTCAGACTCTTCCACTATCGGTTGCGTACTCGTGCGAGATAGTGAATAGCGGCTATGATTTCTAAGCGGGACAAGTTGATCGTGATGTCTACGCCATTCCAACCCTTCTCCCACTTTAATTTTGCAAGACACTGGTCCAGTAACTTCGGAAACGTAACCTTTTGCCCATTTGTCCCCATTCTTGGAATAATCGCGAGCGAGAACATGATCACCCACAACGAACCCTGCAGTCGGTTGTCCGCCTGCAGCCGCTACCTGTCTATCCTGCACAGCACGTACTACGGCCGCCCCATCCGGACGTAACGCATCGAGGCGCCCACGCAGACGACGTCCAAAAAGTGCAACCGCAGGTGACACACCAGTTGTTGCGTGATCACAATTTCTATATTGAAATAAGAATCTGTACAAAGCAGTTAAAATGTCCTCTTTTTGAAAAATAGCTCGTTTAATCGCCTTTTTAATTGTTTTTACGGCATTTTCCGCTTCACCGTTACCTTGAGGTCTATAAGGCGCTGATGTAGAATGCCTTATTCTATTATTTTTACAATATTGGTTAAACTCTTCTGAAAAGAAAGGTGGGCCATTATCGGTCACTAATTGTGATGGAATACCGAAACGAGCAAAAATAGTATTTTTCAAACTTTCGCGACTCGAACACATAATTTATTAATTTTAAAACGGGTATTAATCGCGTCATTACCTTATTATTTTCCCGACGTTTCGACTGAGTTGCATCAGCCATGGTCACGGGGCGACTGGAGTGCTGCGAGATCACCGTCGACAAGCGCGAGTAGTTTTATCAACTACCCTCACTTGAGATGTTGTGGGACACGGAATATGTGCGTCAGGTTGGCACAACACACTGACTGTATCGGTACGTTTCTTCGAAGCCGGAACGAGTCGCATATTACACCTACTAATGACTGGATTCCACGTTGTTGACAGTTTATACCCATCCTCTCTATTGAAATTTCTATATTTCTTAATTTCAATAGCTTCGCGTGCGATTCTCTTATAATAATGCCGCTCATTAGAGAGAATTTTTGGCTTGTGGAGCTCGATCCAGTGGTTTGTTCCCGAATCTGGCTGATGCAACTCAGTCGAAACGTCGGGAAAATAATAAGGTAATGACGCGATTAATACCCGTTTTAAAATTAATAAATTACGAGCAAAAATAGATCGCAATGTAGTAATAGTCGCGCTAGCTGTAGTACTTGCCATGACTACTGTCTCAATCCATTTAGAGTGTGCGTCCACTAAAATAAAAAATCGCTTACCAGCACAATCAAAAAAATCAGCATGAACGCGCTGCCAGGGGTATAGCGGGTACTCCCACGGATGTAGAGGAGCGCGTGCGGGCGCGTCCCGTACCGACCTGCACGCGTCACAAGCATTACAAGTATCCTCAATATCCCTATCAATGTTTGGCCAGTATACATAGTTTCGAGCAATGTTTTTCATTTTATTCATACCTAAATGGCCACTATGAATTTCTTTCAAAATATCTGCTCTTAACTTTAATGGAATCACTACCCTATATTTATAAATAATACAACCGCGATCTGTAAATAAATCCTGTTTACGAGCAAAAAACACTTTCTCGTCATCACAATTAGCCGATGCCGGCCAACCAAATAATAGGTAACCGAGTACTCTACAAAGAAGCGGATCACGCTGAGTCTCTTTAGCCACATCATTAAAATCTAAAGATAGCGAATCTTCAACAAAATGTAAATAATCGATGTGGGAAGTGGATGACCGCTCAAGTGGTAAAGGCAAACGTGATAAACTATCAGCCGGACCGTTATCCGCAGACTTCACAAATTCAATGGAAAAATCATAGCCCGCCAGCCGCGCAGCCCATCGCTGCAGTCGACTAGCCGCCGTCTGAGGTATGCCTTTTTTCTGCCCAAAAATATATGTAAGAGGCTTGTGATCGGAGCGCAAAAGGAATTGCCTACCAAAAAGAAACTGATGATGCTTAGTAACGCCAAAATAGATAGCCAAGGCCTCCTTGTCAAGCTGGCTATTGTTACGCTCAGCATCGTTGAGAGAGCGCGAAGCGCAACAAACGGGCCTTTCGCTGCCATCGTCGTAGCGATGAGCTAGGACCGCGCCCACGCCGTATGCGCTACTATCTACAGACAACACCAGCGGTCGCCCCTCTTCATAATGAGCTAACACCTTATCGCTTAATAATACTTTCTTAGCCTTCTCAAACGCACTCACACAACGCGAATCCCAATCCCACTGAATATCTTTTCTCAGAAGATTGTGCAATGGATGGAGTAACGAACTCAAATTGGGAATAAATTTCCCATAGTAATTTAGTAGCCCCAAAAACCTTTTAAGTTGTGTGACGTCGGTGGGAGTGGGTATGTTGGCGATCGCGTCCAGTTTGGCGGGATCGGGATGCAACCCGTTTTCATCTATTATGAACCCTAAATATGTTACACTTTTTTGTAGAAATATACATTTTTTTAAAGAAACAGTAAGACACATCTGCCGTAACCGCTCGAGCACAGCTCGCAGACTGCGTATATGTGCGTGTCGATCTTTACCGGTAACGCATATGTCATCAAGAAACACAACCGTGCCTGGAATACCGCGTAAAGTTTCCTCCATCATTTTTTGAAATTGCTCAGGTACACAAGACAAACCATATGGAGTTCTCCTATAAGCAAACGTACCTATATGAGTCGTAATCGCCGTAAACTTTTGTGACTCTGGTTCAAGTAGTACTTGTTCATAAGCGTGTCGAAGATCAAGTTTGGTGAATTCCTTTCCGTTGCTTAAACTTGCAAATAATTCTTCAATACGCGGAAGCGGATAAAAATCACGTTTCAACTTAGGGTTAATGGTGATTTTATAGTCCCCACAAATCCTAAGCTCCCCGTTACTTTTAACCACAGGTACAATAGGGGTCCCGAAATCCGAGTGCTCCACGCGGTATATAGAGCCATCTTGCTGGAGCCGTTCCAGCTCGCGCTCCACACGCGCGCGCAGTGTCGCAGTCTACGAGCTGTAAACGTAACGATTTCTTACAAGTCCCTAACTGGTCTGAAAACACTTCAGGATACTCTTTGCGTAACTGACTCAACAACTGATCCTCTTCAATTAATTTGTTAATGTTAATTTGCGTTATTTTTAAATCATTTAACCAATCTCGGCCTAATAGCGGTCTGCCGCCGCCTTTTATTACATACAATCTTACATTATTAGCGCTAACATTCTTAAATTTAATATTTACCAAAATGTATCCGACGGGTTCAATTTTTGAGCCAGAATAACTACGCAAAATTAAATTACTATCAGTCTGTAATGATCGGTCTTTGAATAACAACTCGTAGCAACTGTCATTAATAGCTGAAATACGACTACCAGTATCTATTTCGCACTCCAAAATTTCAGAGTCCACTTGCACCTTAATATAATATGGTTTATTACCTTGCGCAGGTGATACCACCATGTTGAAGAAGTCATCTTCGGAACAATCTACAAAATTTTGACGTTGATAGTCACCACTTTTACGATTACGCTCTTTATTACACATCACACGTAAGTGACCGCGTTGATTACAATTGTCGCAATTGTAATTTACAAATCGACACCGGTTTGCCGGGTGACTCTTGCCACACCGCCAGCAGCCCGCACCGTCTCGGGATCCACCGCCGTCCGTGCTAGCGGGCGCGGTCGAGGCCCCTGCGCGCGGCTGCCTGACGCCTCCAGGCCGGGCGCGCACCGCGTGCAGGCCCTCGCCCGCCTCGCTGCCTGCCACGCCGCCGACATTCACGCTCCCCTTCGCAGCCAGTCCGCCACCGCTTACCTCAGCGTGCCGGTCTGCCGCCTCTAGAGCCAGAGCTAGCTCCACCGCCTTCTGATAGTTAACCGATTTCTCGGCGAAGATGCGAGATCTCATAACTTCACTCGCTAGACCCGATACGAACTGATCTCTGCAAAGTTGCAAGTAACCGCGAGATGCTTGAGACTTTGTAAATATGCGGTCAACGATTCCCCGGGACGTTGTCTTCTTTGTCGGAAAATGTGCCGTTCGGCGATATCTGAACGCTGTGGTTCAAGATGAGCTCGAACTAATTCAACTAGCTCCTCGAACTTTTTATTTTCTGGGTTCTCGGGAGCACATAAATCACACATCAAACTATACGTTGCATCCCCGACAACCGTTATCAACATCGGTACTTTTAACTCAGGTTTGATTTCGTTTAAAATAATAAACTGTTTTACACGTCGTATGTATGCCGGCCATTGTTTAGAACTTAGATCAAACGGTTCAATTTTTCCAATAGGCATTGCGAAAATAATAATTCTACAGTCACATATGACACTAACGGCCGGTTTCTGAAAGGCGGATCAAATCTCGAATTAGCTGACACAAGTGTCACATTTTGATCCAGGATTAACTCCGTGTTACATCGATTGGGTTTCTGAAACGCGAATCAACTGAGGATTAGCTGATCTCGTGTTAACTCTAGATTTTTTATTTGTCTGGTCACCCAGGGTTATTACATTCTCTTTAGTTCACAGACATATTTATTTTCCTATCTTTTGTTTCTATCTAACATATAACGTTGTCTTTGTCTGACGACAATTCAAGTTGTCACTGTCTAACTGAAAGCTAAAACTGTCACTAGCGGGAAGACGATTATTATTTAAAGAATTAAATATAATATATTCCGTCGCCTTCTATAATGTATAAAATGCGGCCTTAATTTACCGATTTCAGCCGAAACCTTCTTAATTATTCTGCATGCTGTTGTCTTGTGCACCCTGACGTTATCAGCTTCTGAAATCTGAAACCCTCCTGAAGCGTAAAAATGTATAGCCAACAACACTTGTTCCACAGCGCTAATAAAGTTTGTGCGCTGGGTCATCGGTTGTAGATGTCCAAGCAATCTCATAAGCTGACACAGTACCTACAGGTTTAGTAATTCTGTATCGAGCCTTGAACTCTGGTTCGCTGTAGTGTTGCGGAGGATTCATTCGCTCACGAATGACTCTAATCGGTACCAAATACTCCTCATTACTACTCAATGATACATCTTAAGCAGATAAATCTGATAGAGACATTTCCAATCTGCAAATTTTAATAATTATTTATAAAGATCTTGCTCGATAAGTAGGTACTTACTAAATAAATAAAAAATATATTTTCGCAATCAGGTCTAATTTGTTCAATAATCTATAATTAAATATATTTAAGTATAATGTGGTTACCTGTTTTTTTTCAAACGTATATAAACAGTATTACAATATATATAGCCTTTGATCCGAGTATAATCCTTCGATTTTCTCGAATTAGCGAAAATTCAATTTGACATATTGTTATTGTACAATAAATCATAAAAAACCTGTCCAGAAACTCAAAATGAGATAATTCGATATTGTGACACTAGGGTTAATCTCGGATTAAATCTAGTATCACATTTGTCTTTCAGAAACTCAAATGGGTTTTGATCCGATGTTAATCCGAGATCAAATAATGATTTGCGTACCAGAAACCGGCCGTAAGAGTCAAGTTTAAAATACTTTAAACGAAATACGCGCAGATTCGGAGTAAAATAAATCTATTTTACATCAGACTCGTCGCCAATGCAAAGAATTGAAACCACGGTTGAAGTCTAACTGTTTTATTGCTTTTTCTGCCAACCACAGATAATCTATATTATAACATTGACCATAGTAAATGTACCAACCTTACATATTATGGCATATGGCATTCATATGGCAATATAACGACCGTATACCTATAGACTATAAAAACGTAAGGTAAAAGGGCCTAAAAAAGAGGATTTTGACGTTCTTCTTTTTTACGAATCGAAGGATTTTTTTTTTTTATTTTTTTTTTAAGTATTAAATTTTTCCCCTCCAAAACTCTGCTACGCGGACCGCGTCCCCAGATGCAGTCATTAGGTCATCTAACGTGCAGGTGGCAGGGCATACAACGCAGGACAAAAGGTAGGCCATGACTTTGACGTTGAATGTACCACACTTGTTTTTTTTATAAAGCTACAAATAACACATGTTGATGTACTAAGGGTCGAGAGATTTTTCTAACTAATATTATAAATGCGAAAATAAGGTTGTTTGTTACCTTTTCACGTCAAATCACTGAACCTACTATAGAGTCCTACTATAATATAGCATTAAGCATTGATTGCCTTGTGTGTGTGATTGCATCTTAGTATGAAAATCGATCCAGCCGTTCTTGAGTTGTAAGTGTTCGAACAAACCCGACTTTGTTATGTATTAAGTTTTACATATTTAAAACCATTTCCTTAATTACTTTAATATATTGCTTATTTTAAAGGTAGATAAGGAGTTTGAATGGGGGAACTGACTTATTATTGTATTATTTTTTTCCTGATAAGGTTTGCCGATACCAACCTAATGTAACTTAACTTCAACAACTAAAACCAGATTATAGTCAATTTAACGCCGTTGTTTTATGCATAATGCCTTTCTGCCTATATTAATATGCAACAAAAGCGAGCCGGAACATGTTAATGGGGCAGGAACACGGAAGAAACATGTTAAAGTGCGCATACTAAAGCTAAAGAGACATAGAAAGGCATATAGCGAACAAACATCAACTCTACGACCATACAAATAATGATAACATTTGAATGAACACAAAAGTTAGAAAAGTAAGCCTAGAATTAAGCATTGTTCGAATATTTTTTTCACCATTAACATATTGTACTTTTTAGAAAGAAGAGAAAGAGAGAGAGAGAGAGAGAGAGAAAGAGACTTTTTAGAAGTCGGACTAAGATGAAAGTAACCTATATCCTTATCTAGGTTATGATCTACATGTGAGCCAAATTCTATTAAAATCCGTTCAACCAATATGGTGTGATTAATTAACAAACAGCATTTTTTTGTTATTTATTTACTTGTGCTAGTCCCAAACATGCGATTATATTGCATTAATGTGCGAACGGTATAATGGTTTTACGAGATAGGCTCTTTAAGGCGCGGATATTTGCTACTTTATTATCCCGCTGGCACATTGAAGGTAGAAAACTAAGTTAAAGAAAATAATCTTACGAAATTTCGAAAGATTAGGTGCAGGGCCAGCGGTTTTATGTGCTTTCAGAGGCATGGCATAATAACTAATTTATAATACGCACATAACTTACGAAAAGTCAGAGGTCGCGCGTCTTAGGTTTGACCCTGAGTCCTCTGACTTACCAGTCGACGGTCATACGACACGATTTCTTAAGACTAACAAAACATTGAAGATCCTCTTCTGTCTAAACTGGCCTATAAACGTTTTACGCTTCCATTAGTAAAGGAAAAACAAAAGAAGGAATGTATTTGTATACACAAGGCTTCCGACAACGCTATCAAATAAGAGACGAAAGCAAATGCAAGGGGCGTAATATCATTTGTCGCTCGATCCTAAACGTGACAATGGAATGAGGATTATTTGCGATTCCCTTCCGTCCAATCGCGAGATATTCTAAAGAAAATATATAAGAATGTTTTCTATATTTAGTTATATTTTTGTATACTTGCCTTCCGATTTAAATAGACAGTTATTTGAGTATTTTTTTATTATTTAAAATATTAAATAATTAAATATATTTTTTTCTTATTAACTATAAATCGTTTTAGTTTATACTTACTGTAATGTTTTGTATGTATATATTAATAAATAAATTATGGTTACTGTTAAACCATTTCTAATTCAAGAACGGCTGGACAAGTTTTAATGATTATATTTAGATTTAATGATAAAATTGTTGGATTAGTCTCCGTCCCGGATAGCATAATTAACTAAGAAACTGTTAAAATACCGGAAATAATCTCTTTTTTTTTTATTAAGTATATGTATTTAACTATATCAAGTCAAATTAAAGTCACACGGGCGGGACGTAGCGTGATGTCAGCTAGCGTTTTTTATTTGATTTGTGATTTGAATAATTTATTGCAACTGGGAATACACCCATACATACAATACATACAAATATTTTTTTATACAGCAACACATGCGTTTAGATAATATCCTTTTTGTGAAACATGGTAATTTATTTACTCTATGGTACGCTATCATGTTCAGTGAGTGACAAACGAGACAGGGTGACGCGACGCGTAGCAGCGTGTAACGTAGTACTGACGCGTAGCGCTTGTGTAATATCAAATCGTAGCTGCGTAGCTATTTTAAGTGGCCTACGACGTATGCCTACGTAGTTACACACATATTATACGCGACAGAAGGCAGTGCTCTGAAAATAGTTTGTATGTTTAAATCACGTCTAAACGGCTAAACCGATTTAGATGAAACATGGAATATATGAATATCTCTAGTATTCTAACCAATATTATAAATGCGAAAGTAAGTTTGTTTATTACCTTTTCACACCTAAACCACTGAGCCAATTATCTTGAAATTGTTCATATACATTGTAAGGTGTACTAAATGGTGTACACTTTTTCTTTTATCCGAAAAAAGTGCTGTTCCCGAGAAAAATAACAATAACGTTCTAATCATAACAGAACACTCCATGCGGATAAAGCCGCGGGTGAAAGCTAGTACTTACCTAAGCTATATTCGAACCCCGAACTTTGCGTATTTACAACAATACAATAAAAGCGAACGCTTTGCTAGTAATGTAATATCGCTCATAACCGATTTTTCCTTTCTACAAAAAAATTAAACTTAAGATTTTACAAATCTTTTACAATAGTACATTTGGTTCTGAGTGTCTTCAGGACCAGATAAGGCCGCATCAAATTCTTTGTAAACAATTTGAAAATCATTTTCAAACGAAACAATTAAATAATAAATACAGATTTTGTAATGTACGCACCCAATTAGCAAATACAAGACCTTCAAAAAAGTCTGATTGTAAATCAATCCTGTAGGCGTAGCATGACAACCGTAGACAAGGGTTTTGTCTACGCGATTTGTCGATTTTTGACATTTGTAGACATATCTCTTCGGCTCTTAGCATGGCGATGCTAAATTTGAAAAAAGAAAAGTTTTCTTTCTTCTGTAGAGATATGTCTATATTGTGCGAGCATGACCAACAATTTTTCTCTACTTTTGACACTTATGAATAGAGACATTTCTTGACAAATTGGACATACAGTGATTTTTTGTCTACATCTCATGAGACCTAGAAACTTGTCTTCGTCATTTATTTATATATTTACTAGCTTCCATCCTCGACTTTGTTCACATTATTTTAGTGTAAAATATAATGTGGCGGTTTTAAACTTATTTTATAGATAAATGTAACAATATAGAACATAATAATACATACATATTATACTTTATTATAGTTTTAGAAGTGGAGTATTATTTTTCAATAGTGTCTTAATAAAAATACCTTTATACTGAACCTAAATATAATTTATGGTATAAAAACATACCTACCTATTTCATCCAACAATATAATAAATTAATATTATGTTCAATGATATTTCGTATGGATTTATTTAACAGTGTGTGGTATCTGCACTCGGTACTCTGGTACGAGTTTGCAAACCACGCGAATCTCTAAATATGTAGGTAGTGTAGCTGTTTTCGTTTGTCTGTTTCTCAGCGGTACATCTAAACCTCGCTACGGATTTTGATACGAATTTTACTATCTTTTAGAGAATTTCTTCCGAAAGGTTTATAATACCTACTTACTTCTCATAGCCATATATGTAGATCACTTCGATCCGTTGATCTGTTGCTGCGTGAGAGCAGAACAAACAGGAGGTTAAATTAAACGAGGGTTTAAAAATTTATTTATTAGAGAGTTATTTATTAAGTCTGATATTAAGTTCACAAATAGTTAGGTACACGAAGTCTCTCGATGTATAAGTAGTTTTCGGTTGGTGCACGAACTGTGCGTTACGCAACGGATTCATCAGCCTGCGTCTTTATTACGTCTTTCCACAAAATATACTATACTGTCTGAAACAAATAACACAAATGATGTTAATATTCATATAGGGACATAGCTCATTTTTTGATTTAAAATGTCATACCTATAATAATTACATACCTACCTAACACCCGCCACTGCTCCACAATCTAGTTGTGCAATGTTCTTGTGCTCGCTCAACAAGAATTATAAAGACGGACTTATTCTTTGTCATATCGTCGTAGGGCCTTAAAATTTGCCGTCGGCATTATTTCTGTGGGTACTTGTAGTCCATCTATACTTCTATTTGTCTAGCGGTACTTCGTTTGCTGTAAATGAATGATTAAAAGTATGTTAGCGTGGTAAATGAACATAAGCAAAATAATAAAGAATTAAAGCACACTGGCGATGACAAGATAAAATAAAAAGAGTGTTTAAATGATGAATAACTTTGTAATAGAAGGTCCACATCCGGTCAGAGAGTCGTTGTAGGACGGTTTACGACCAATAAATGAGGGCATTGATATAATTAATCACAATAATATTTATGTATGAAAGAACAACTTACTTCATTTTTACAACATTTTTCCTCAACTTCCAAAAAACATAAAACATTTGAGAAATATAATTAATCACAATGTTGTTATTTTTATATTCTTGAAAATCACATAATTATAGTAAATCAATAACATCTTTCCAATGTTTTTCTTTGTTTTTAAGTCCGCAATTCCGCAGACGGCGCGAAGTTACTTTTTTTTTCTATGACGAAATTGCGTTTCGTTTTGCGTTCGGAATTTGAGATATTATGTTCAAAATTTTTGTTTAAATATTTAATTTGTTATGTAAGAAAATAAATTTAAAAAAGAGTTATTTATGATAGATATAGTAATTTTAATTATTATTAAATATAAATAAATATATTTTGTAACTTAAAATAAATGAATAAAAAATTTTTTTTTTGTTTACGACGTTTCGTTTTATGGTAGAATTTTATAATGATTACATTTATCAGAATACTTCCCCGTTGCTATGGACAATAGTCTAGGCCTTTGTCCGCGTAGAAATTTTGTCTTCGGGTGCCCTCATGCTCGCAGAGAAGAGAAATCTTGACGTATAGAATGACTTTTGTCTTGTCTTGGAAGAATAGACATATGTTGGTCATGCTACGCCTACTGAAAACGGCTACAGGGATGAGTAGGAACGTAATTAAATTTAAAACAGCACAAGCGATGCTCTCGCAAAATTAAACGGTTTCATTACGTTGTGTGGCAACGAAAAGTGCGGGATTAATATAATCCCGGGATTTTTGAAATCCTTGTGTGAATTATAGGGCTCGAGAAGATGGCTTTTTAAGACGTCGTCGTTGGCGACTGAAAGATAGTCGCCATTAAAAAAAGATAAATTGATAGTAACTTAATATTAAAAAAATAAATATCGCGCGCTTCAAGCCAGAGGGGCGTATAAAAAAATGCGTATTTTTATTACGTCAATAATTGTTAAGTTTATCGATTTATTTTGTCGAGTCATGTGAACATAAATGTATGGAAGAGCTGATTTTTTTTTGCGATTTCAGGGTTGGTTCCATTGTAAAAGTTGTTCATAATGATGAATTTAATGACCCCTTTTAAGGATGCTGGTGTTTTACAAATAACCATGTATATTCCTAACGTCTCGGAACTAGCGAATGACTGAATGAGAGGTGGTCGGTATTGGTACAAAGTCGTTTCCGCTAATTTGTCGTCGACCGCATTATTTATGTTCAAGTTTCCTGTTACTTGAATAGACGCAGTACTCCAACTTCATTCATCATTCATTTATTAAAAACCTTCAGTGGGTTCTTTGTGGCTATTTTAATTGAAGCTTGGAAATTAAAAGCCATCACGCTGACGTGAATGCCACCGCTGTTTCTTAAATGAATTGCAGATTCTTTTGTCATATTTTTCATTAATATGAGTTACTCTGTGGCCACTACAGCTCTCATTCGTTTGCGAGATTTAATTACTTTCTAACTAATACCATCGTGGCTTTCTAGTGGATTTTATTTTTATGCCTGTGTAGCTGAAGTTATTTTTCTTTTCTAATTTATAGTTATCATTAACGTGGTTGAGTAATGTTTTGATTAATGTTTTTTTTTTTTAATCAGAATATCTTACATAAATATAATATCGATGGTAGAAGAATCTAAGATCAGCACCAAGGGTAGTACATACGGCTTTTCATCAAGCCATACAAAACCAGTATGAACTAATCTCGCGTTGTATGGGCTCTTTGTACAACAAGATGTCAGCTTATACTGGAAATGTATAGCTTGATGTAAAGCCATGTGTACTTGCCATGTTTTAGTTGGTATGCCTACCATCATTAGGCCTGAGAGTCCGACATAACTTTTTCGCATACCCTGAGTCGGACGGCATGCATAAGGCGCATTTCCCCTCTACAAAAAAGGGTAGTTCCACCATCTTTCAGTGAAATAAGAGAAGCCGCGTACGATTTCCGACAAAATATTTGGACCAATACAGAAATAAAATAAGTCGAAAACAGTTCAAGTTAAGCGAAGGAGTGAGAATGGTCACCAATAGAAACCGATACAGGAGGATCATTCATTTCTGGACGTTTATACCGTGGTCATACTCCCGACAAACCACAGAATCGATCTTGTTTAAATAGCCTACCTACTTCCCTTACCTTCAAAAGTCCAAAGGTGTTATTTAATCAAATAATCTCTAATTAATTACTCTGCCTAACAAAAAGGAACTATTAAAACCTACACAACAGAGTTAACAACTACATAATTAAGTAATTCTACCGTTGCGCGTTGGATCGGGTTGTGAAAATTCTAGACCTACAATTTTTTGTCCCAATTTACTAGTACTTTCACTGCTTATTTCTAAAAACACTAGGCTTATAATTATGTTGTTTAGACATTAGGCCCAATTGTTAAGGTTCAGTTAGTAAAGGCTCTTCACTTCTAATAAGATTAATCAGACCTTAATTATTATAAAAATAAATAATAATAATAAATCAGCTTGTAACTGTCCGACTGCAGGGCAAAGGATCGATCAAGATCAAGTATAACTGACTGCGTGTTGGCAAGTTCAGACTATTAACCTCAAGTTTCCTAACTATGTTTTCCTTCTCCGTAAGTCAGTGGTGATTAATGCTCAATCCTTCTCTGTATGAAAAGAGGCATTTGACCTGCATTGGGACAGTTACAGGCTGATTTATTTATTTAAGTTGGTGTGCTTGCAAAACGAGCGTGTAATCAATGCCACCATTCCATTCGAAATCTATCTATCTAGCAATAATAATTATCTATCTATCTAATAATAATGTCATACTGACCTAATTTCGTGACAATGGCCAATCTAAACGGAGATTAGCCAACTACGCAAGATATATTATAGTGTACAAGTATGTGCGCAAATTCCAAACTCTCACACAGGACGGAAATGCGACTAGACCGGAGAGAAATCATGCGCAAGACCTACAGCTTTACGTACTGTCTGAGGCATAATCATAATCATATTATATCATCTATCTACCTACCTATCTTAGCTACAAGTACCTAAAGTCTTAGGCTCCCAAAAAGGTAGGCATCCAAACAATCTACCAACAAATACAACGACAAATTCATTAGCCAAATTAAATATTAGTTAGGGTAAATATGGAGGACCTGAGTTATGACCTTTATATATGAATAAGTATTTAGAAAGGCAAAATAACCGCATCAAGGGTAATTTTGTTACAAAACTTTCTATTTAACTCGCAGATACCTAATGGTAGACTTATTCTGTAAATAGGTTTTATTTATTGTCCAAGTATTTATTTGTTAAAACATGCATGCATAAGTAACCAAAGGTGTCTAATACTCTCGTCGGACCCATGAATAGGTGCTCTCTTTGGGGTTTTTTAGTTATTTTATTGTATTTTTTTTTTATCGCCGTTTCAACCATAACGTATACACATAACTAATTCATTACTATTTCATAAAAATAGAAGATTTTATTTTTTTTAAATTTAACTAAAACCGGCGATCTCTTTGGTAGAATACAATACAGAACAATTAAAAAAGGCATTGGCGCGAAATCTTCAGAATTTTCCTTTGATTACAATTTGAATTGGTAACTGTAATTTATTTTTAATCTAATAATTTATTATATTTTATTATAATATAGTTATTGGATTCTTTTATTTTCTCACAATCGTAGTTAAAAGTAGAGTGTAACACATGGCGCTAAAAACCCATTATACCTCGTCTATAAAGTTATACTACCTCGTTTAAAATGGGTCATTTTAGCCCCTTAAAACAATCTACTATTAGATTGATTACATTCAACTTCAAAGCCTCAGTAGCCTCGACTTAGTCTGCTCAAACGAAGATGCTGCCTCACTTTGCGCGTCGCGACGAGCTCTAAATTGTTTTCTTAGTAAAAGCCTTGCGTATAATAAAGTTTGTATCCTTTTTAATAGCTTTCGTGTATCTCGATCCAAGACTATTTAGTTATTATTATTTGAGGGACGGAATGCTGTGTAGTTTCTGGCCTTTAATTTTAAGAATTTAATTTAAGAATAGAACCACCCCTACTTGTCCCGCGGGTGTCGTAAGAAGCGACGAAGGGAAAGATCCGGAAGGTAGGCAGCAGCATCCTTCTGTGTAACAGCAATCATCTGCTATTCTACGATTGCAGCAAGCGATATGACGATTGACGATCGTCAACCCGCTTGCCCAGCGTGGTGATTATGGACAAATACCTCCAATGAGCGCACAATAGTGGCGCGCATTGGGAGAGGCGTGTGTTCAGCAGTGGACTAATACAGGCTGATGATGATGATAATTTGGACGGACCTGTGCTCGTTAACCTAAAATATCTATTGTGAATTTGTGATTAGTCCACATAATTACATTTTCCATATACCGGATAATGTGGCTGGCCGGGAGAGACTAGATATCCTCCGGGCTCATATACATAGGTACAGTCTCAAGATGTTCAGTCTGAGTGACCTATAGACGCAGAGGAGGTGTTTTGGAATTTATATACAGGGTGGGCGGAGAATAGAGGTTCAAAATTTTTTTTTAGATGCCCCTTTCCTATAGCTATTCGAATAACCCCCATGTATGTTCAGCGATTATTTATAGTTTAAGAGCTAGATTTTTTTAATCAATTTTTGGGAAAGTATCACCTGACTTTAGATTTTATTTTTTTTATTTTTTTGCATTGTGATTCTTGAAAATATTTTTTGTTATATTAAGTCCTTATAGTATGTTCTATGATCCATAAAAAATCCGTTTGTCTAATCATCTCATAAAGTGCCTAAAACTTAGCTCAAAAGGAAAAAAAGTGCAAAATTAAATTTTTCCAGATTTTCATTTATTCAAAAAAAAATCAAAAAATGGTGGCAATGACCCCAAAGTAGTTTTAAAAACTCCCTCGGACTTTCAGCATTTGAAAATAATAAAAATATTTCCTATTTTTCGGGACATTATTTTGTGCAATCATAGTTCAAAGATGGTAAAGAGAAAAAATCTCAATTAATTTTTTCATTTACTTGATAGGTCAAAAGGTTGTTTTAATACATTCTTATCATGAAAAGTTAATTGAGTTGTGATAGCTTAGTGGTAGTAATCGTTGACTGGCAAGTCAAAGGTCTCAGGTTCAAACCCAAGGCGCGCACCTCTGACTTTTCATAAGTTATTTGCTATAAATTAATTATCATTTACTCCGTGCCTCGGAAAGCACGTAAAGCCGCTGGCCCTGACCCAATCTCTCTCCGGTCTCATATCGGATTGCCGTCCCATTGGTGTATGAGAGTAAGGGAATAGAAAGTTCCCTTGTGTTTGCGCACACACTTGTGCACTATAATATCTCCTGGCTAATCTCCGTTGAGATTGGCCGCTGTGACCAAAATTGGTCCGGAGGATATTATTATCATGAAAACAATGTATTGAAACAACTTTTTTCACTTTCAAAAGGAAAATTAGCTTTGTTTTTTTTTTAATTTGCGCCATATAAATCGGAATCTATAAATTTTGGCCTTTTAACTAGCTACATTATTGCAATCAAAAAAGATACAACCCGGTGGTAGACATACGGAGAGGCAGTTGAAGGCAGAAAAAAAATATTTACAACAAATTAAACCATTTAAATAAAGTTCTATTTAAAAGTTCAGATTTTTTTTAAGCACAGATTTTGCTTAAATTTTCTATTGTTAGTGTATTATATCTAATGTTAACTGTATTTCATTAGAATTAAGTGCTATCAAATAATAAAAATTTAGGAAGACAAGAATTAAATTAATTGAGATTTTTTCTCTTTACCATCTTTGAACTACGATTGTACAAAATAATGTCCCGAAAAATAGGAAATATTTTTATTGTTTTGAAATTCTGAAAGTCCGAGGGAGTTTTTAAAACTACTTTGAGGTCATTGCCACCATTTTTTGATTTTTTTTTGAATAAATGAAAATCTGGAACACATTTAATTTTGCACTTTTTTTCCTTTTAAGCAAAGTTTTAGGCACTTTATGAGATGATTAGACAAACGGATTTTTTATGGATCGTAGAACATACTATAAGGACTTTATATAACAAAAAATATTTTCAAGAATCACAATGCAAAAGAAGAAAAAAAATAAAATCTAAAGTCAGGTGATACTTTCCCAAAAATTGATTAAAAAAATCTAGCTCTTAAACTATAAATAATCGCTGAACATACATGGGGGTTATTCGAATAGCTATAGGAGTGGAGCATCTAAAAAAAATTTTTGAACCTCTATTCTCCGCCCACCCTGTATATGGATATAGGTAGGTATGCAAGTTTTTAATAATAAAATATATAACGGTTATTTTAGGGCCGCAATATCGAGTAAATCTTTGTGTTGTGTAATCATGATAAGACTTCGTCTTTGGCCGGGGATAGCCGCGATAAATCTTTTTGATGTATCACCTCGGGATTGTTGGACTTCGGATTCGAGCGAACTTAATAAAAAAGTTTGTGAAATGATAAAGATTCTTGCTTCACTTGTTGCGATGATACAGATTTTCGTCAGAATCCAATATTGCTAGAGCTTACCCTGTTTTCAAAAAGTCATAAATGTTTTTTTTTATCTTAACTAATATTATAAATGCGAAAATAAGTTTGTTTATTACCTTTTCACGCCTAAACCACTGTACCGATCATCATAAAATTTTGCATATTATACGTTGTCAGGTGTTCAAACACGGACTTAAGGTAACTTTCATTTCGAAAAAAGTACTGTTGCCGAGGAAAACGACAATAAAGTTCTAAGTATTTATATTCCTTTCTATGTTTAATCGTTGGCCAGTACACAACTAAGTGAGATCCGTTTAGGCGCCCATTTTCTATTTACATCAGTCACCTTAATGATTTAATTTTAAAACCTGTATTTTTACCATTATTGAGCTAAATAGTAAGTTCTAATTAATTTCTGGTTTCCTGGTAGTTGTCTATCGATATAATTTATTACGAATCTTTCATGCTCTTGATTTCATTGTTGGTGCGTTTCGAGGAATAAAATTATAATATTTTTAATTTGATTTTGTTGCGCACCTGACGGGTGCGTTTCGAGGAATAAGAGGTGCGTTTCATTTGGTGCATTTCAAAATTGTTGCGCTTTGTGAAATACCCCTAATAATAATTAGACTATGATATTGTTATAATCAATAATTCATTAGATTTCTACACACACTTGACTAACAAACTCTTGTATAATTTATGCAACGTATTCGGTATAATGTAATTCACTAAACTCCTAGAATAGATTTTCATTTATTCCGGGTTGGACATTGGACAAATGAATGAGGGCATTTAGTTAATAAGCACAGAATTTGTGAAGCAAATTATTATCATTCATTTTATTTTCATATTTTTTTTTATTTCAAGCTTTACGTCATTACACATATTTTAATTTTGATTCATCCTGGATTATGATTTAAAATTACGTATGTAAGTTCTGAACTGGACTACACTACAATAATAATTTTAATAACATTAAAAACTTTAAACCTAAAACAGACTTAATTCATATATTATTTTAATCACTGCTTTATTTTATAAATTTCCAAGTTGTACTCACCATGACTTGTCTATGGAAAATGTGATTTTTTATCGTATATTATTTTTTACGGAAACATTAAATAACGAATTTAAAAAAAGATTTTTATATTAATTTTTTCTTATTTTCTAGCTTGTGTTAAATTTTTCCGCCAGCCAACAACAACAAACAACTCTATATAAGAAGGAAACTGCTACGTACTTTTATTTAAAGAATATCTGACTAAACATCTTCAGCTCAAAGGAACATTTTGAACTATGTCTAAAGAATTTCGTAGAAATTGAT
Organism: Protodeltote pygarga; assembly: GCA_936450705.2. Taxonomy (NCBI): domain Eukaryota; kingdom Metazoa; phylum Arthropoda; class Insecta; order Lepidoptera; family Noctuidae; genus Protodeltote; species Protodeltote pygarga. Next base: position 1,219,512 of record OW388249.2, on the reverse strand, counting down.
AATAAGATATTTTTAAGTTATGAGAAATTTGAGTTTGTATCTAGTCTTGAGAGATATTAAGTCTTCTTAAGTAATAAAAACCTGGAATAACTCTTACATAAGAATATCTCTTAAGTTCCTCACAAATTTACCCATGCTGTTATTAAATTTGAACGGTTTTACCCAGTAGTTTCGGACTACACTCGCTCTTGAAAATGGACTCCGTTTAAGTCCGAAATTAGTCGGGCATTCCCGAAATCAATCCGTGAGTAAAACCGTTTGTATTTAATAATAATTTATATATTAGTATGACTCACGAAAGTTATTATTACAAAATATCTATTTCCTTTTCTTAACAATTCGTTTAAATCTAACAGCTAACTCTATTCAATTTAACCAAAGTAGTTCAGCGTACTCAACATGTTCTAACTTAACAAATGAATGTCTCTGAAAGCTGCATTGTTTGTGACCCCTGACTGTGACGTACTAAACTATTTATACGTACTGTTGACTTACATTGTAGTACGGAGATTGGGTCTGGGATGGTAAGGTAAGGACATTATTTAAGACTCTTTTTTTACGTACTTTTTACGTTTCCCTGCGCCATTTTTCTGCTTAGCGATAGCAACAAGACACAATAGAAAATTATTTTTTTAAGATACCACATGTAAGCAATAAATAAATAAATGAATAAATAGTTGTGCCGAGCAAATCTATTTCATCAGTAATATTTTAAAGAAAAAAAATATATATTTTGCTTAAATATTAGGGGTCCTTATAATGTCCTCCTAACCGAATTTTGTCACAACGGCCCAAAAAAAAATTAAAAAATCAGCCTGTGACTGTCCCACTGCAGGGTAAAGGCCTTCAATCAGTCAATCTCACAGAAAAGTTGAGGATGAGCATCTGACGAACGGTGAAGGAAAACATCGTAAGGAAACCTGGACTTAATAGCCGTGATATTACATTTTATTCTTTTTTTGTATCTTGCTTGTTGACCATAAAATCGTAGTTTGTTGTGTTGTAGCCAAGTTCATCGGGCTTTAATTTTTAATTTTATTTTGGTGTAGTTAAAATAGCATTTTTTTGTTCCTCGTTAATTTACATATACCAAGTTTACGTTAAAACGTTATTAAGATCAATATGTATTCCTTGCTCTCACATGAAAAATCATTATTAATGCCTAAATTATTAAAATGACAAACATTAAATAAATGTAATAAGGTAATCCAAAACAAAATAAAAAGCATAGAAATCACATAAATTTAAAACCTATATCCTTAAAAAATGCACCTTTGTAAAACATTATCGATGTGGTGAGGATAGGACTCGACAAAGCAGTCTGCATTTACGAAGTTAGTACGAATTACCGAGAACTTCGACTGCTGAACCAAACTAGCTTTTAACGTAAACATAATTATGTAGTTGGATGAATTTTGTGTAACGAGTCGATAGTTTGATACACTGTCGATAATTTAGTTGTTTAACCTTAGCAAGCGTTTAACGTTCAGTTTGATCTGAAGATTAACTTTTAACAAGTAAACAGCGCGAGCGCTTGTTTATGATATTGGATTTCTTGCGCTAATAAACGTAGAGATAATGATTAATATTTTACTTTAGTAAAGTTGTGGATAACATTTGTGACAGTCAATGTTGAGAATAAGAGCCCTTGTAAAATGCTGACAAATTGTAGCAATAAGATTTATCATGCTTTAAGACCCAGGCATGCAAAGAGAGAACGTTCAAAAACGCAAAACAAAATATAATACATAACCTGTTTGCACCTACCTATGCTAGCCGTATTAAGTAAAGGACTTAGATTAATTAGGTACCTATCATACTTTTACGGGAAAGGCACTTATGTTAAGTTTTTAGCAAATGAAGTCGTATATCCTCGGGACCTACCTACTTGCGCTAAAACATAATGTAATGAGTAGATTGCGAGTAACTTTTTTAAAATGGCATGTGTCAACTGTTCCAGTGTTATTTTGGTATTTGTAAAATCAAGTGCAGTAATAAATTGTAATCTAGGTAGGTAAGTGTTTAATAATGCACACTGAAGTTATTATTAGTAGCTCGCAGTGTTCACGCTCATGCGTGTTCGTGATTACTGCTGCGCTAGTCATGTGAATAAATATCAAAACTCATGGATGCTCACGTCTACTGGTAGTGATCCAATCTAAATGTTCTGACTCTCATTGTTGCTACACAGATGGCGAGACTGGTGTTCATGATCTACGCAAACAAATGTATCAATAATACGATAGCAATACAATAATGTTTTCATAGAAAAGAAAGGCGTGCGGTGATTTTCATGATTAATGCACACAGGGATGGTGCAAAAACGATCCAGGAAGACGATTTGTGCTATTTGTAAATTCTCCCCGTTATCAGGAATACAAGACACCATGTTCAGGTACCTACTCGTAGTCTGTGTGTCACGTGACTTCAGTTATTAATTTTAAACATTATGAAAAATATTTGGTTAATGTTAAGATTTTTTTAGCTACAAAGCATCTTAGTAACCTATAGATCTACCCCGTAAAATATTTTGCATTATTAAAGTTTGACATTGTATATTTGTAAAATGTTCCTCCATATAATAGTAATACATGAGTTTATATTGATATTATAGGACATACATTTGCTAAGTCATACAAACGATACCCCTGTAAGCAATAAAAATAATATTATGCTTCCGACATCTTGAAACAGAATAAAAAATTGAATTTTAATGACGCACATTATAACATTGAACTTGACCGTACATATTTTACGACCAAAAAGATGCGCGTCTTGGCCTTCTTTTTACAATTTTAGGATCTGTTTTTATCGTAAATTTATAGCTGGCGTTCTATCTCATTTTATAGGCAGTCTGTTACTACTGTGCCGGTAAAATTACTGAGAACTTTTATAGGTAAGCTTATCAAAATATTACAGAAAAGATCGCAGGAATCCTTCACAATATTGAGTTTCAAAGTATTCATGGTTTCAAAGTTGATTTGATTTGATTTAGATTTGAACTAAAGCTGAACGATCAAGTGTTGATTGGCAATCGAGAGACTTTGCGTAAAACGGGATGCCGATATTTTACAGATTACCTTTCATAGGATATCGATACCTCCGATTTTATAGCTTTCACTTTGAAAATGTTGGTGTCTAATACTTGCAATAACTTGTCTATTAAATTATTCTATATTTTAAAATATAATTTGATGAAAAAAAAAGTATTTATTCAAATCTTGAATACATATTCTAGAACAATACTAAGTTTAAATAAAAAAAATAAAAAAACGCTTAAAAATAAAGAGTTTTAACGTAGCGATCTGGCTCCCCGACCGCAACCCTTGCTAATGCCAGTTCGAGCTGAGCCTGTAGACATGAACATGTCCCTAAATAATCAAAATCTGATCTTTCACACAGTCTTTAACACGTCCCCAAGCAACGCCCGAGTCCCATTAGGGGGCGCCCTTATCTACTGTTGCTTTACGTTTAGTTTAATTGCTTGAGCTGAAGGCCTTTAGATCTCGCTAGAAGACCGGTTAATCAGTCTGAGCTTCCTAAAGCTATAGCTGAAAGAGATCACATAGAAAAAAAAGGACCAATTTGGATGAAAGCCTAGTAACTTACTGACCTAACGTGCTTACAAGTTGTACCCAGACTTCGAAAAGCTTGTTTACAACCAGTTACATAAATACAAGAGATAGTAATAATTGTATTTTCTATTGCAGAAAACAAGAGGAACATTCAATTATGTTGGACATAGCTGACTATCTAGAGCATACAATATATTTTTGTTTAGTAAGAGTACCAAAACAAAACTATTACAGCGTGTAATGGATTGTACAGTAAAGAGATTGAAGCGTTTGTATCAATTTCCATATTGATATTGGTTATTTTTATGAAATATGAGTACTACCAACATAGTAGTTAATAGTTTATGTAAGCAAAAAAGCACTGCCTACCCTGACAACTATATAATTATATGTACCTATATTATGTATACGACACAGATGCTGAATTTGTGAAAATAAGTAGGATTTGTATGTATGCCTGACCTGTCGAAGATGACTATGCACTTCTTCGTGTAGGAAAATTATATGTACAAATTATGTATAATATTATAAATGCGAAATTAAGTTTATTTATTTGTTATAAGTTCACGCCTAAATCATTGAACTTAACATCTTGAAATTTTGCATATACGTCGTCAGGTGCACAGAAATGTGTACCTTTTATTCAGAAAAAATGTTTTTTCGGATTTATGTGCTTATTAGAAACTAAGAAAATAACTAATAATTTTCACTTGCTGAAATGTTGCAGGAGCCAAGCACACCTGAGAGATTTTTCAACAGTGTGTAAAGCCATATCAGAGGCCTACGGGCGCGGGCGATTTAAACTCTGGCTTCAGGTTGTTCATTAACTATATGATAAAGAAGAAGATTTAAAAAAAAAGTAGGTACTGTTCACGAGAAAAACAACAATAACTTTCTTATTAACAGATGACGCTACGTCTCTCGAATCATGATTGAATATTAAATTTAAGTACCACGCAAGCGTAGCCGCAAAAGCATGTAATTTATAAAACACGCGCACTTTGTAGGTACACGACATATTTACGTGCGACTGCTCTTGTTTCCAATATAATCAATTGAGGCATTGTAGTGTGAAATATTCTAGACGGAAATCCGACGAAGTCGAAAAGGCCACTTTCAGGAACCAACGAAGTATATTTTCACACGTTTGATGTTCAAGGTAAGTACTTAGGTACTTCTATTTATTTCTCTGTTGAGCCTTTTATGGATCGTGTGAAGCATTGATATGCCAAAAACCTGGATCAAAATGGAGGCCTTTAAGCACATCGTCAGCATTTATTTTACAATCTTCTTCTTATCGTGTGGTTGATGAACAAGCTGGTGTCAGAGTTTGAGACGCCCGTAGGCCCCTGACATGGCCAACAATTATTGAAGAAACCATTATCTGAGCTGTAACGTTCTCGCTGTTTCAAGTTTAGGTCAAAATTTACTGTTACATTGAAATTGACCAATAATTTCCTTGTGAAACAGAACAACAGAGGTTAATTTTGTGCTTCATAATTTTCGTCAACCGTACTATACAAGCTGCTCATGCTTTATAAGTGTTCAGTGGAGCTAATGATCGTGTACCTTTACTTCAGGCTAAGCAAAAGCTTTTTTCAACGCTGCAGCAACATTCTGATCAATTTTCTATACCCACTTTGCCCGTAAACGTTTGTAATTTTCAAGTCTATAAGTTGAAAGAATTTTAATAAGAAACTTGATAAAACAACTGACTCTGGCGGGACTTGAACCTGCGATCTTTAGCGTACCGAGCTTGCGCTTTATCAACACCTACCCACTTCAGTTGAAATTACTAATTTATTCCTTATCGCGTTATAGGCGTGTGGTGACATCTATCGTCGATCAATCGATCCCATGCTCCAAACTTAGCTTAAAAGGCATAGAGACGATATCACCAACTTTTTTTTTACCAAAACATGTGCATAAACATGTAAAAAACATACAATAAATATCTAACTATTAGTGTAAAACTCCTTCATTTCTCTTTTTACAGAATCTTATATTGTTATTTAAACCTTCTGCTGCCTACACACTGAGGTTCCTGGAACCCGGAAAGTTATGCCGCTGGCTTTATTTAAATAATCATTCCAGCGCACCCCGCCCAGCGGTGGCTTACATTTCCGCGAGTACAGTTTCGTTTGCGCTCATGCCCGGCGGCATTTATCAGCAATAAATAACTGCGAACCGCACATGAATAACGTTAAAAACTTAGATTGATTAAAAATACTTGTAAATGTGTTTGCCTATTAAATTAAAATAATATTTAATAAGGAACTCGTAAAAACATCCCTGATCCGACTGACTTGAACCGATCGATTTTTGGCATGCCGTGCCATCGCTTTACCAACTAAGATACCGAGTCCTATCTACTTAAGCTGAAATTACGAATTTCTTTCTTAACACTTAACACAGTACACGCTACACACACGGTACCCCACCCTCACGGCATGTCAAAGATCACGGGTTCAAGTCCCGCCCGTGTCAGTTGTTTTTGTAAGTTTCATAATAAATATTTTCAACCTTATAATATTTACTCAAAGCCGCTTATTATGTCTCTCTGATTACAAGTTTCAGAACGATTCTTTGAACAATCTTCTTATTTCAGCTCCGTTATTGATTGTATTCTTAGAAAATATTCCGTTATCATCTAGAAAATGTTTATCAATTTTAGCTGTTGTCATGGGCAGACGTTGTCGATTACAAAATTATGATTAATCTTGTAATTGGATTACATAGACTAGAAAATTTGTTTTTACAGATTACTGGCACATTTTGCTTTATTTCGATTAATTTGACTGATTATCGTACACATTAATTTAATTATTTAATTTAGTTTTGATGGCGGTGGCGATAAAAACTACATGGTGTTTCTCTACGAACCTTTGGGTGGAAAAACGGTTTTCGCTTGCGCATTCACCATACCCCCGCCAGGTTTTGACTCACCCGCCCAGACTCATAACGCCCAGACAGATAGCACCGCCGAAATCGAATTATGACTTTAATTTCGTTTTTTAGAAAAAGAAAATAAAGTGATTTCACAGGTCCATACGAAAGATACCCATTTCTAGTGCAGAAAGCAAATATCTACAAAAATCACTTTGATATTGTAATACCCAAAAATTCTTTATTACATCGCACGTGTAAACAATATTCTACTTTATCTCTGTGCGATAGAATATTGTTTTGTTTGTATTGTTCTTCAATACTGAGTAACGTGACGCATGGTTGACTTCTAGGGATTGGAAAATAAATTATGTTACATATACCTACTATAAATAGAAATATACTACTATAAGACATACAGTTTTACATAATTGCTTTTCTTTAACGTAATATTTCATAAATTCATCTGTAGGCCTAAACTTTACCAATCATTTAAATAAATAATTTAGGAAAACACGAACAAGGTTACTCAAAATTAATGTTGATTTATGAAAGTCACATAATTACTTGCCTTTATAACTTACGTAATTTGAACTTTAAGTGTCCGTCATCATTGATTTTACCTATATGTATACATTTATTTAGTAGAGGATAGAAGAGGCAAGATAGAGAGATAGAGGCAAGAGGCAAGGCGTCTTTATACGCCACAACACATTAAGGCGCGAAAACTTGCTAATCTGCTATCTCGCTCTCGCTAGATAGAACGCAGACACGCACATTAGGTAAAACTACATAATAACTACACTACCTACACATAAGTTTCCGACAGTCGAAACCAAAAAGCGCGCGAAGTGGTTCTCGACACTCAGCGGCTCGCACATGTCCTTTCCCGAGCTCGGCATCTTTGCAGTAGGTTATTATTTTAGGTTTTTGAGCGGAGGCGCAGACGCTTGGGTATCCGGGTAACGTATAATTTGATGAAAAATTCCGGGGCTTTCCCGGATTTTTGAGCCACCTGGCAACCCTACTGTTATATATAACCTATATATCAAATACTCTTTGCTCGATTCGAAGAGCATCCTATCAAAAGTTTCCTTTATATTTGACTCACTTTTTGTCTGAATCTCCAATGTCATAGAACTTCAAAGACATTGAATTTTCGACGTAAGCCCTATGTAATTTATTTAGATTTATTTCAAAATAATGCTTTGTGATTGATGATTTGTTAATTTTCAAGTGACGTTATTATTTTTGACGTATGTTAATCTTGTTTGAAAAACTTCTAACAATAACGTTGTGGATATTATAGTGCTTAATTGTTTGATGAAAAACACTTACAATATGACCAGCAATTGAACAATGTAGGTTGATTTATAATTTTATAAAATTACTATACAACAACAAAAATTGGTTGCAACTTTAAGTTTTAGAATACTTTGATCAGTAAAATTTAAATTATATCGCTTTTTCACATCTTCCAAAATCAATTTTTTATTAACTATGGTTATTCAAAACATTATCCGAAAAACGTTGCTTCAATACTAGTGTTAAATATAAGAAAGAAAATCTAGATTTTCTTTTGTTTCTCAACAAATTCTTTACTCTCGATTATTAGTAATTACTGTCACAATTATAAAAAGAACTTCCTACCAAGAACATCGAGTGTTGCGTTGTAGACATCTGTCAAAGTCGTTATATAACGGGTTCGACCCTCGAGACCGTCTTGAGTCGTTTCTTTTCTTCCGAGACAAAATTTGTCACCATTATGTTCGAGATTGTTATTTTCTATTGGTTTGTCGGTTATTATTTTATTTTGTGGTTGGTAACTTGATAAACTAGTAAAAGAATAAGTATTGCCATTCAACGTGACAATGCTGTCAGTCTTCCTATATTATACAAGAAGTATATTTTTCTGTGAACTTTTTTACATGTTATACATATTTGCACATGATAGCTTATAAAATATAATTATTTAATAAGAAAATTTGAAAAAACAACTGATACGGATGGGATTCGAACCCACGATCTTCGACGTACCGTGTCGACGCTCTAACCGCTGAGCCACCGTATCCCACCAGCACTAATCGAAATTTCAAATCTCTTTTACACGCCTAGGGCGTGTGGCGTGTTCTTATTAAATAATTATAGTATATTTTTCTTTGTCTAGCTACAATTGACTGGACTTAAAGCCCGTGATTCCTGGTTGACCACCTAAAAGACTACATAAAAACCTTAAAAAAAACAGCCTTTCTCGTCAGAATATTCTCAAACAATAGTAAATTCGATACCTACAAATTATAATAGTCTCGGTATAGATTTCCTCGGCTGTCGATATACAAACAAAGCTATGCGGAACAACATGGATTGTTACATATTATATAAAACAGCATTGTTGGTCGTATCATTGTCTATTTTTGACAACATGCTCCTGATATCCTCATCATCTTCCTAGTATTATTATTTACAAACTTTGTTGAGGTCGGTCTTATAATGATGTTATGTTCTGTTCCACTGCAGTGCCTACATAGAGAAGAATCGAGCAATCACTAGCTCACTGCGTGTTGGCGATTTCAGACTATTAAGTCCAGGTTTCCTTACGACGATTTCCTGCACCGTTAGTCAGTGGTGTCTTAGACTAACAGAAAGTACAAATGACTTTGTAAAAATCACATTGGTACATGCCAGGTTCGAACTCATACCCACATATGTTTGTAAAGCGGTCCGTAACAGATGAGTCATCACAACATTAATAATTTTTAATAATATTAAGTCTAGGTTTCCTTACGATGTTATTCTTCATATAGAGTAACTAAGAAAGTATAATATTATGACGTTGGAAACGCACATTGGTATATGCCAGGTCCGAACCCATACCACGACTTCCCCACACTGTCCCTACATATTCAATAATAATTTCGATCATATACCACGAATATCACATAGAAATGACGTAATAAACATTGCTGGCTGTGATTGACAAGCAATTCATTCGCTGTCATACTCCTATAATTTATTATTTGAGCTCAGTCAGGGTACTATCAATTTCCCGAATAATCTTAGAAATGAGGAAAAAATATAGGCGGTACGATCGTTGCTATGGACGGTTGAATAAGACTTATTATATAGTGTCACGCTCGAACATCTGAGGGCTTAGACAGAATATTATTACAGGAAATTAAAAAAGGAATATGATTCGAGCGGGGCTTGAACCCGCGACTCTTACCGTACCGTAGCAATGTTCTAACCAACTGAGTTATCATACACGCAACTAACAAAATTTCAAGTTTCCTTTCTACATAATCTTGAGGAGACGCCTGGTAATATCTATTAGCATTTTTAACAAATTATTCAAGTCAAAGCTACAACTAAATTGCAATTGTAGGGACCAAAACGACATCACCAGTCTTTAATTAACCATATCAGTGGCGGAGGGTGAATTTTTCTGGGATTCGAACCTGAGACCGTTGACTGGCAAGTCAGAGGTCCACCACTAGGCTATCACGCCTCAACACTCCTCAAAACTCCAAATAACATTTATGTATAATGTTTATAACAAACTATGACCAGAACGCGGCGCTTACACGATCTTACACTCGGTCGTATCGTTAAAGACAGGTAATCTGTGTGAATCGCTTCGCGGCGCCCCTGGGGTATTGCACAGTTTGGTAAACCCTGGGTAACAAGGAAGCCCTGGGTTAAGCATTACCATGGTATGGTAACTTTAGCGGGTGCAAATTTGAACTTTAATTATTTATTTTCAACCGTCACTCGTTTGTTTTACGTAGTAAGAAATAACTAAGTAAAGTTGCCAAAATTGATGGTTAGAAGCCACCTGTAAGAGGTTATTACTTAATTAAAATTAATCCTGTATAGTAAGTTAAAAATTTACCAAACAATTTTGCAAATTTATTTTGAAATCAATAAAAAACCACAATGTTTTTCATACCCGCAAATTCAATATCAATATCAGTATTTTAAATTGGATTGAGTATTATCCTGAAAATTGGTTCTTCAGCCTTTCTATGGCGTCTGGATAAAAAAATTGTTTTTATTAGCATAACTTTATGTTTGGTGAGACTTACTCTTTTTTGTTTCAATTCTGGAAGTGTTTTTAGTAAGCTTTACATGGTAGGTATTTGTGTTATTGGACGGTGCTACTGAAAATGGTAGTTTTTAGTATTTTTATTTCAAAGGTTTTATCTAAACTAAATTTATATTTATTTATTTAATTTATTACTGAAAACATTGTTGTTTATTTATTTTTTGTGTAGAATTGATACTAATTTTTCGGTTGCAAGCGCAGTTGTCAATCACTAGGAGCAAAACGGCTGGCTTTTAGAGGGATCAATCGGCCATAAAGATTTTAAACTAAATTGAAATTTGACATACATCTTTTGGCTGGTCAGAGCTCACTTAGAAAAAAAAATCAATAATAGGTAAGTACCCATAGTATAGGAAAATGAAGGAAAATCAAATTTAACGTGAATGATGTCACGAGAAGCCGCTAAAATAAAACCACAAACAATAAAAGCCCAGATGACATCAAAAAGCGTTATTAATCAGCGGTACAATCAGCCGCACAGCGGTAAAACTGAGCATTACCGTTCTCTAACTCATTAATACCGCGCTTTCGTCGCGACAATTACATAAATTCGTGTCGGGCGTCATTCTGTACCGAGCCTCGTTTGAACTTAGCTAGTGTGTTGATTTTACAGGCAAGTTGAGATATTTTTTTCACTAATAAATTCATTTTAAATCTGAGCTTAAAATACTATTCAACTAAGGCACAATAGGCGTAGTGGTTAAGGCAAACAAATTCGACTGGATCGGAATAATTTTTCATAAATAAATATTCTCAGATCAAACTGATATTTTTGCTAAATCTTTGAAATGCCATTCTCTGTAACTTGGTTTGTAGCGACTTTTCGTACCTAGATTCAATTGATTTTATATCATCAAACGTGCGAGCGAGTCATATGGCGCCTATCGCTCTAAACTGCAATCTTGCACGCACATTGACGATATAAAATTACTGAATATAGGATATTAGATTATAAAAAATCGCAAAAAAACGAAGAAGGAGAATAACTTTAAGTGAATTTTCGTTTATGCAATTTAGCGCCATATGTAACGGCACAGAATACAAAAAAATATTAAGCGTATTCTTTATATGTCTTAATAAAAAAAAATAAAAAAATATAAAATTACGTCATACATGTTACAAACACACCGAAATAAAATAATATCTGTGGACCATATAAATTTGTATTTAAATTCTCGATACTCTGTCAGCAATAATATCTTTTGAAAACAACAAAGGAAAAATAAAATATTTCAACATTGTTTGTCGGTAAATAACAAATGTATTTTCGCATTGTTTGTTAAACACACAACGATGTCAAAACTGCAGAACTTTAAATTAATTATTTCCTACAAATTGAATCCAAAATCGAATACCATTAACAATGGGTTGGCTATAACAATTAAATACAAACTGCCACTGTTATATAATTTACCCTCTCACCATGATAGTACTATAAGTAATTGAAACCTTCAACAGAACCCTATTCAATAGGATTTGGATCGCCTCATAGTTGTTTATAAGGAGACAATTAATTATTATATTTGGTAGTACAAATTACTATAATATACACTATATTTTTTTTAAGTTTTCATGCATACTAAAGTTTGATAAGAAAGAAAATATCGATTACGAATGTGAATTCACCCGCGACCTATTGGGCCACTAAGTTATTAGTAATAAGAAAATATGATAACACGGAGGGGGGGGGGGCGTGGTAATGGTAATGGTAATGGTAGTTACAATAACGAACGAAGTACTTAGAGTGTTAGGTGTTAGCATGTCGAACTTTGCAGTCAGAGTACTACTTACTTACTATAGAAGTGTAACCTGAAATTCGGTCAAGAAGACATTATTTTATTACTAGTCATAGCCAACTCGAGACGCTATCTATTATCATAATAACGTTATTGTTTTTTTCTTCGGGAACAGTACTTTTTTTCGGTACCCTATGTAAGTTTCTGGTCACCTGACAACGTATAAGCAAAATTTCAGAATTATCGGGACAGTGGTTTAACCGTAAAAAGATAACAAACAAACAAAGTTAATTTCGCAATTAAAATAATGATTAGTAAGGGAGTTAGGATTAGGATGGGATTATGTGTTCAATTTGAGGTCAAGTAGCATACCCACCATATAAAATGCATTGCCACAATTGATCATCCATTCAGTCGTCATTAAACTGCCAAACTTTAGTAATTGATAGGATCACCACGGTATCACTGTCTCTATTGTATGGTTTAGTGGATAGCCATAACAATAGGTATTGTGAAATTGCTCCATTATGCAAATATCTACTGGCTAACAAACTGGCCCGTTCGAATGCCCTAAGGTCGGGTTGAATTTATGCGGGATCATTAAATCAGAGTTGCTATTAACGCTACAGTATGACTATGAGGCATTAAAGCGGTAGTGTTTTTGTGGTTGATTTAATAATTTTATTAATTAGAAGGTTTTAATTCAATGAGTGACGTTAATAGAAACATACAACCTAAATATAAACACGTTTCCATTTGAAAAAAAATAATTTAAAAATTGAATAAGCGCACTAGCTAAAATGGTGTGAGTAAATATCGTGAGGAGCCCTACACATTTGAGAAATTTTTCAAAGATGTGTGAAACCATGTCAGAGCGCTACAGGCTAGGCAATTTAAAATTCTAACATGGCTATTGATCAAAAAAATATGTACAAAGAAGAATAAGAAGCTAGTGTGTTTGAATCTTAAATAAACCTGCTTTTTCGATGAGTGATAAACAAACAGGGCTAGCTAAATAAAACTTTTTAAAAATGATATGCTAATAAGATTGAAACGAGATCATTTCAATTTTACTTCTCAATTCTGTTGTATTTTGTTGCCCAGTTTAAACTTGAATAGAACACCAACTATCTAAAATTGTTACGGTAATTTAGACTGCTGATGATGTCGTCAAGTAATAATAACCTATTAAGAGTGCTACTAAAACTGTACCAGAGCCTTCGCTAAATAAATGGAGCGTACTTGAAGCAGTTATAAAATAGGGCGGTCATTACTCGCCCTCAGTGGAGTTATGCATGTTTTTTATGCTTCACTTTTAAGAGAATCTCTTACTGTATCAAAATAAGTACAGCTTTGGATATTTTTTTTTTTAGAGTTGAGGTTGCGGATTTTGCTTTATTGCACCGTTGGCGTTGGTTTTACAAGTTAGTATTGTCCATTTTCACTTTCAAAAATAATGTCCTGAAATTATACGTCGTATAAAGGACTAATAATGCTGTATAAGATAAATAAATAAGCCAACGAAGAATTGAGCATAAATCACTAGGCTAACTCTAAATACATACATAAATAATAATAAATACATAATTCTTATGTAATATTAATTTTTAATAGTTATACATATTGCTCGTAGTTAAACTTGGGTTGGGAGGGATGTTATGTGAGTAATGCACACTTATTAATGGGGGGGAGGGGGTTAAGTAAATGCAAAGGAATATAACATAGCTAGCTACTAAATTACTATTTTTGACGCCACTGTGTGGGAGTGTGAACAAATGCAAAGGATTAGAGTATGAGTGTGCTAGTAGTGCAAAGGAATATGAACATAGCTAGCTACTAAATTACTATTTTTGACGCCACTGTGTGGGAGTGTGAACAAATGCAAAGGATTAGAGTATGAGTGTGCTAGTAGTGCAAAGGAATATGAACATAGCTTTGACGCACACTTATTAGTGTGGGTGTGTTAGAAACTGCAATGAAATAATTATGAACATAGCATGCTAATGCTTTAATGTATTTATATTGTAATTAAATAAGACAATCATAAACCCTATTATTTAGCTGTTGCGTCATAATTATTGTGTGCCTATACATGTTTTTGCCAGAAAATTTCTTAATTTTGATTTATCTTCCTATCAACCTTACAGTCTATCTATATTCAAATTTGTATCCCCATTGGTCTCATAATCCTTCTATTGTCCTTTATTATTTATTTCACCTGAAAATTTGATTAAACCATAAACAAAGGGCCGGGAATTTTCATATTTATTGCCTCTAAAAGGCCATTTTGAATACTAAGGATAGGAATAAAATATACCTATTCCAGGACAGTATTCATCGTTGAGTGGGGTCGATATTTTAAAGCCACTTAAACGATGAATTAGGTATAAACTATAAGACTATTTATGTAGACAATAATAATATAATTTAAAATTATACAATACTAGCTTTCTCCCGCGGTTTAGCTTCCGGAATGTGTATTTTTCCAGAATAATAAGTACTCTCTCAATCTCTTTCTAACCTACTTATGTCTACACAAAAATCACTTCGAAGTATCCTTATTGTCGTGTCACTATTAACTACTATAGGTCTACTAGTACTACTACTAGGTACTTTATGTGAATAGGTCTATTAATTATTATAGATTCGAGTGTTTTTTAAATTGTTTGTTTTTTCTACTACTTCTCAAAATTAAAAAAAATACCTATATAATTTTCTCTAGCTTTTTGTTTCAATTTTTTTTCTTTCTACTGATATTTTTGACAGTTTTCGTTCCCAATACAACAAAAACATTGGCACAGAAAAGGCCAATTCAATTTGCCAATTATATTATTGACTTTCAATTTTCATTAACACTTCAATCTATTCGAGTGATATAAGCCTGATCCTTGTCAAAATCTACAATGTAGATAGACCGTTATAATCTGGTTACAAATTCAATGTTATTTATGTAGACAGGAACGAAATTAATGGAAATATTGATGGAATAAACGACACTAACAAGGTTACGGTTAAGGTTCTTTAGCTAATGTTTAGAGTGAAAATCAAGTTAATTTCTTCTAAATTACCGATTCATCTGCCTAGCCTTTTCCCAACTATGTTGGGGTCGGCTTCCAGTCTTACCGGATGCAGCTGAATACCAGTGTTTTACATGGAGCGACTGCCTATCAGACCTCCACAACCCAGATACTGGGTTACACGATACCCTTTGGTAAGACTGGTTGTCCGACTTTCGGGCTTTTAACTACCCGTAACGACTGTCAAAGATCTACAATTGACAGCCGGGGCCAACAGCTTAACGTCCTATCTGAGGCACGGATAGTGATCATTAATTTATAAAACGCACATAACTTACGAAAAGTCAGAGGTGCCTTGGGTTTGAACCCGAGACCACTGACTTGCCAGTCAACGGTAACCACCACTAGGCTATCACGACTCTTCTAAATTACCGATTGAATTTATAATAATAATATCGAACACAGCCATTCACAAATATTTGTAGACACAAATATGTGATTGTGTGTATGTGTATTGTGGTAAAATGATAGTGAAACAATGGTATTTATATAGTATATTGTTCACGAATAACGTGACTATTGAATTGAATCGTAACTAAATACATTTGAATAAACTAAATACACATTTCATGTAATAACTTAAAAACCTGTTGTTCTTTGCAGGGTCATATACATACCAAATTGAACCTACAAAATATATGGCAAATTATAAGTACACCTTCACCTATCCCTTCTGGAAAGAAGGAAAGAAAGATCTTAAGTTATGTTTACAATAATAAACATCTCGCAACCGGCTGCCGTATTCTTCCGCAACGGTCGTAAAGTGAGAGGAATATGGAATGAAGGCTCTTATACACTTTGGACCAATAGTGTCGGCCAATGTTTATAAACTATTTGTAGTATTTTGACTGTTGACGGCTAACTGTGGCCGTTCTATGTATACAATGTTGAATAATGTGTTTTCAAGCAAACGTTTAAAGATCTTGCCGCAGTTCACGATTATCGTTTACACGTTGACCTTTTTGTCATTTTTTAATACACTATTTGCTTAATATATTCAACATGCGGTTAACTGCCGCAGCTGTGGTAGTTAATGTTGAAATCCCATCAGAATTGCGTGACGACCAATCCATTTGCTTATTTCAACAAAAAACAAAACAATTTAATACAAGCTGATTATAATCTGAATCTAAATATTACTTTGAATAAGACCTGAAAAGTATTTTTCGACGACAAAATCCTTGTTAAATCATTAATCGCCTCGAGAAGCTAGCCTGTTTTTTTTTCTAAAAATATCACTTTGAAGTTTTAGGGCTGATAATATTGAATTTATAATCACAAAGCTGCCCTAAGGCGAGAAATCTGACAACACGAACAGACTGTCTTTTAAGACTTTTTTTGTCTGGGCAGTGCCTACAGTTTATTTATTACAATATTATTCTAGCTCGCAAAATTGTATTAACTGTAGAAATGATAATTATTCTCTAATGTTGCGTATCCTCCACTACCCACACAATCAAACATCTTGTTCAGAGAGACGCAAAGTTTGCTCGAAACAAAATCATGACGACAGCCGTTATACGAAGATTGCCGAGAGCCATCAATAAAATAGACACACTACAGTACTGAGACATTATAATTCCATTACCATGCTATGTTTATATTCCTTTGCAGTTACTGACACACACACACACTAATTAGCGCGTTTTAATAATAGTAATTCAATATATTTTATGTATGTTTTTTTTACATGTTTTAAAAATATTTAATAAGAAACTCGCAAACACCACTGACTTGAGCGGGACTTAACGGCATGGCACGCCAAGGATCGCAGGTCTAAGTCCCGCCCAAGTCAGTTGATTTTGCGAGTTTCTTATTAAATATATATTTTAAGTTAATATTCCTTTATACATAGTACAAGCTATACAAAGTCTGTATGAACTGACCTCACATTGTAACAAATTTTCTTACAACAATACGTCAGCTTATACTGGAAAATAACTTAATGTGTAGCCGTACGCATTCTAATTAGTGAGCGTATTAGTATTGCAAAGGAATATGAACATAAGAGTGTTTATGCATTGTAAAGCGTTGTAGCTATGTAGCTACCCACAAAACAGAAGAAAAAAATCTGATCCCTTGGGATTATTAAAAAGAACCTTTCTTATAAAAGTAATAAGGTCTTACTAAAGTAAACTCTTCCCTTCAACCGAGTTAATAAACCTGCCGAACCCATGTAATTTGGTTACTCACGTCCGTCAAGGCGATCTTTTTATTAGTTCTACGTACTTAGGATACGTTTCGGTCGACGTAATGTCACTTTCTCACATAAGAAGTTGGATTTGTCTCCGGATTTTAGTGGTTTAGGAGCATGTGGGACTTTTATGAATGCGTATAAGATGTCTTAATCTCAAGAGTTGGTTAGAAAAAAAAAAGTATTTATTTTATTATTAGTATAATATAGTATTTATTTATTTTATATAATCCTGTTAATAAATTAGTCATCTTCTTCTTTTTATCTTAAAAAACTGCAGTATATCTAAGTAATGCTAATATACCTACACAATTCAACCATAACATAATTAGCGGAATTAACACTTCATTTAATGGATTTCCGCAAAGTAACAGCTGATTCATTTATTTACCATCCAATTTGATTCACTTTGGTTGAAAGCCACAAACATTTAGATACAGTTACATAATTAGTTAATACTGCGTTAAAAGATTCACTGTTAAAACCAAATTTAATTAAGTTGCTTCATCAAAATTGAAACGCTAAAGTGAGCCGTGTAATGATGGCTGCTCCGAGCAAATGCCACGCAGTATTGGGGCAGGAAACATGTCCTGTTAATACAGCGTGCGACGTTCTACGTTTGAATACACATTTATCTAATGTCGAGTTTTATATCACGTTACTGATTTAAAATGGCGTGGATTAGGCCACCTTCATTAACCACTTCTGAATGGAGTTTAAGATTAAACACTTTCGTGGGTCTTAATTAATTCATAAAATTTAATGTCGAGAAAAGGACACAAAAATAACACCGGGATTCAAAAGATCGTTAAATTTTTCTTCGGATTTCTACATACTGATTGGTTTTGGCTTGTGGAGCAAACCCGAAATAAATCCGGAATTAAGCCAAAATAATCCTAATCCTATTCTTATCCTAACTATTCCATCCTAACTTCTTAATCCTAATTCTAACTAATATTATAAATGCGAAAGTAAGTTTGTTCGTTTGCTTTTGACGTCTATACGACTGAACCGATCATACATTTTGCATATACATTGTCAGGAGTACAGAAACTGACATAAGGTACCTTTTTTACCGAAAATCGTTCCTATGATAATAGATGGCGCCACGTGTTAAATTTCACGCAGTTAAAATCGTGGGTTATAGCTAGTATTTAATATACTTATATATAGCGTGAAGTTAGAATAATGTTTAATTTTATAGTGCTTTTGTTTCAAGATGATGTCAAATCTAAGCTACTCTCAACACTACGAGCGGATGTAAATAATTTAGTATTCAGTTCAATAGAATAATTGGTTCCGTCCAGCTATTTGACTAGTTACTGACCAAGTTAAATTCGTCCGTTGAGTTTGCGCGCCATAGTTTTTTTATGTTGGCATCGAATTTCAATGGGACCACTATTTTTTTCTTTTTCCCGCGTTATATTGGGTCTAACTTGTCCTAGTTTTTCGGATGTTAGGTTTTTTCGGTCATGATTTTTCCTATGGGCTGAGTGGATTTGATGGCGGGAGTTTCATGTGGAAAATGTAATGTAGGGTGAATGATAAAATGTATTGCTGCTAGCATAAAAGCTATTTGAAGGAATTATGAGGTCAGGGGCTTCGACTGACAGATTACACGTTTGTACGTTTTTTTGTTCGATAAATCATCTTTTTTTTCGAGTTATTTTTAGCCCTTAACGCAAAAAAGGGCTATTATAAGTTTGATGTGTCTGTTTGTCTGTGTGTCTGTATCGATATTAAAACGAATAAAAGTAATTTCGAAAAACAAATTCGGCTAGTATGCGTTTATCTAAACGCATACTACCGACTCCAAAACGTTTTAAGTTATTTCAAGCTTTTTAGTTCCTTTGAAGTCGGTTTTATTTATTTTTTTATTTTTTTTTACACACAAAACAAAATAACGTGTAATGATTTTTCCTTTCGATTCTTTTACTAATCTCATAGCGATTTGGTTTCAGAGTTGTTCAAGCTTATCCCACAAACTTAACGATTCCCACATTAACCAGCTGGCACCAACCTCCAGCGTTCGTCAGTAAAACCCAAATTGATACCCACATCACGTCCAGTACTGCGAGATAAAAAAATCTCAGGCCAAAACTTCGAAACATGCTGAACAGCGGCCTAACTAATAAACACGTAAGGCTACACTACTTAAAGGGATTTATTTTATAGCAGCCTTATTCCAGGCCAATTTTCACTTCGCAGGAAAACATAATTTTTTATTTTGTGCTGCCTATACCGTGAGTTTTGTTGTTTAAATAATGTTTAAGGGGTTATTAAGTGTAATATTTGCTTGGGATATGAGCGCCTTATGGTTCTAAGATCTCATATTATAGGAAGTTTACTCTGGTTCTGTCATTTATGGCGTTAATACTCTTAGGTAACAAGTTATGGTGGAATATAATGAAGTTTAATGTTGGGATTAACGTTAAGGTCTCCGCTCACTAGTTGTTATCATGAATTTATATGTTTACATACTAATTATGTTAACATATTATTTTATTTGAAACGGTAAGCATAGGGGTTTTACGTTCACTACGATGTCCACCTATGGCGGAATGGCCTATCAAGTGTAATTTTTTAATCGACTTGCAAAAAGAAGGAGGCTCTCAATTCGATGCGTTATGTTTTTACGATAAATAATAACACAGTGGTATTAGACAGTTTCCTTGTCTATTTATTGTCGATTACAAGATCACTAAATTAAAGTTTTCTTGTAAAATTGAGAATTAATAAAAAAAAAAAAAAAAAAAGAATAGTTTACGTCCCAGATTAACCCTAAGTTACTTTTTATCTCGGATAAATTGCAAACACGGAAGCAAAAGCTAGTATAACGTAATAAAAATATAAATATTTAATCCAACCTCGTAATCGAATTTTTCTTTCTACAAATATTGGAATCTTTATAGTTCGCTTCATATGCGTTTTAAAATTTTACAAAATAATAAAATTTCAAACCTCATTTTACTAAAACTGGCTGCAGTTAGGCTGTTGATCCGAGCAAAAAGGGCAAACACTTATATTAGGCGAAACGTGCACTTAAGTATGCACGAAAAAGCAGGTGAGCTAAACTCTAGCGCAATTTACGCCAACATTTTTAAAGAAAATGTAAACCTAGGAAATCGCTTACCCTGATAAACACATAACATAGACTCACGCCTGTATTTCCCAGAGGCAGAGATGTATACATTACACCCACGTTTCACCGGCTATGTTTAAGTCCCATGTATTAGGGGGCAAGCCTATTGCCATTAACCAGGAAAAATCTCAGACTCCGTGCTGCTACTGAGAATTTTCTAATGGAAAACCCAATAACCCTTTGCCAGACTCGGGGATCGAACCCAGGACCTCGTGTCATGCTTCTCAGCAGCCATGCTTGCTACTGGGTGCAATGACTGCGCAGTATAAAATGTTATACAAAAAGCACATCGTGGCGCGCCTGCGCATTGGAGAGTCAACATCAAGGCGGTAATGTAGTTTCGCGAGACCTGTAGGTACGTAAAATTTTATTAGTCTTGGTCTATGAAATGGTAACATAAATTAACATAGTTTTCTGGCGACTAATTTGTTAGTTTATTTTGCAAAGAAAATGACCCATACCTTCCAACTCAGTAGGTATCCTAAAATATCCACAAAATTACTATATTGTCGATACACCATAGCATAGTTTAGTCGCACTCAAATTTTATTTAAGCCAGTTTCACTAACTCATCAATCTGAAAGCAACACTATCGCTTCAAATTCAAAGTGGATATTTGAATGACAGCCTTTAGTAAATAGTTTATTGCCCAATTTATGCTTGATACTATATTCATGGCGTGTTTGGATTCCCGTCTTCGGCTATTGTAAACAGTCTCTGAAACAGAGTTAATTACTCTGAATGTTAAGCAATAAACTGATGTAGCTTGTCTAATTACTATTTTATAGTTAAATGGGGAGGTTATAGAGAATTTTAGATTAGATATCATGTTGTTATGTTTACCAGTAGTCCTTTATTTTTAAGGTTCTGTACTTCAATATGGAAAAACTGTTTAGAAAGAGTCTTAGTGTCGCTTAGTTATTTCCTATTATTTCCATAATACATCTTTAGAAAAAATGTTTTTCTAAGAAACGGCTGAAACTATTTGGAGTTTTGTTTTTTAATTTATTTGTCAAGGTTTTTTAGGTGAATAAGTCAGCTTCATCGTATTTTAAGAAGAATAATTAATATATGAAAAAATTGCGTATTATAAAATAATTATCACGTTAAGAAAGCACGTTAAGCCATTGGCTATCATGAAAATCTTTGACAGTCGTTGAAGGGAGTCAGTACCCTCATAAAATCCTAACAAGTAATCTCACTTCAGAATATCGTATTCCTTTGGATTGTGGAGGACAGATAGGCATGTTTGTATTAGAATAATATAATAATATTATCAGGATTCTGTACCCAAAGGGTAAAAACGGGACTCTATTACTAAAACTCTGGTGTCTGTCCGTCTGTCCGCCTGTCCCCAGGCTATATCTCATGAACCGAGATAGCTAGACAGTTGAAATTTTCACAGATGATGTATTTCTGTTGCCGCTTTAACAACAAATATTAAAAACTGAATAAAATAAATATAAGGGTCCTATCCCATATACAAACTCGATTTTTTTGCCGTTTGAGTGTCTTATGTGGTATAAATAATGGTACAGAACCCTTCGTGCACGAGTCCGACTCGCAGTTGGAAGTTTTTTTTATTAAGACAACATATTTTAAACCTCTTTGGATCATTATCGCGTCTACATATTACAGTCATTAGCAGTTGATGGCGGTCAAACTTAGTTAGGCCAGTTGGGCTTAGTCGAGAGCTTGGCGGAGCTATTGACGCTATGATTAATGATCATAGTTTTCACTTAATGGTTGTTCTGTGGTTTCAACTCGGGTTTAGTCGTTCGTTATTTAGTGAGTTATGCGTTGGAGGGGTACATGACGTATGAGGGTATGATCAAATACTTGCTGGATTTTCGTGACCTTTTTGTTCATAAGTAGATAAATCATAGTGATTTTGGTTGAGGATATTAAACTGATTAAGGGCAAAGTACGAGTACCTATTAATAGGTTCTTTTAAACGATATACGCATTTCTAACCATCATCATCTATCTAGCCTTTTCCCAACTATGTTGAGGTCGGCTTCCAGTCTCACCGGATGCAGCTGAATACCAGTGTTTTACATGGAACGAATGCCTATCAGACCTCCATAACCCAGATACTGGGTTACACGATACCCTTTGGTAAGACTGGTTGTCAGACTTTCGGGCTTCTGACTATCCGTAACGATTGTCAAAGATCTACAATTGACAGCCGGAGCCAACAGTTTAACGTGCTATCCGAGGCACGAATAGTGATCATTAATTTATAAAACGCACATAACTTACGAAAACTCAGAGGTGCGCGCCTTGGGTTCGAACCCGAGACCTCTGACTTGCCAATTAACGGTTACCACCACTAGGCTATCACGACGCATTTTTAACCGATTTCCAAAAAGAAGGAGTTTCTCAATTCGATACGTATTTTTAAAAGTGTTTGTACAGTCACGAGCAAAAACATGTAAACATGTAGAGTTTATCAAAAGCCATTCTAGAAAAACGCGTACCTATTTAAAATGTAAAAATATTGCAGTAAGCATCAGTAGATATTTACCAATACTTAGGTTCTATATTTTTTAACAAATTAATACTGTACTTGAAAAAATAATCATTTGAATTCCTCTACATGTGTACATAATTTTGCGGTTGACTGTACACTGATTTTTCGGTGATTAGTAAGTCGCTCGATTTGAAAGAGTATACACTCCGATTGGTTCCCTATAAATATTGCCAAACTCCTGATCGGACGATAGCAAACCTTCTGTAACAACTAATTTAACTTTGTGTTGTTGTTAATTAACTTCCAAAAAAGAGGGGAGGGGGCGTTATTTCCTGTTATAATGATTTTATGTTCGTAGTAGAGTAATATTTAGGTATGATACAATAGCTAAAAAGGGTTACTTCGATGACAAAATACAATTTTCGTTAATAAATTGTAATCATCCACTATTCAAGTATTCATACGAAATGAAAATCTTATAACAGGAAATTGTACATAGTTACAATAGATTCTTGCTTCTACCTACTCATAGCAAAGCATGTGTTATTGAGTGCAAACACAAAACTTTTCTATATCAAACCTTCTGCCCCGAGTTCCCTAATATCAACTGATTCGTATACTTCGATATTACTGAACGCTTGGAAGCCCACACAGATGAAATGAGATTCATTCCAACTTTTCCATTTTTCCGAATACATCGCTGTATTTCTACTACCTCGTTCAAAGTTCGTTCGAATTGCAAACGCAATTGTTTCGATACAATTGTTGTTTTCATTGTTGCTATGAAAGTTGGCTTCGAGCACGCGAGAGTTTTGATTAGAGAGCTCGTGAGTGTAGGTACATATGAAAGGTATGTACTAACGAAATTAAATTGTGACGTGTGTTGATCAAAATAATTTGAAATAAGTTAGATCAAAGATGAATGTTGGTGTGTGATGATATATTCATTAAAAACTTTCTCTTGATCGGCTGAAATGAACGGCTCCTTCACAGTTCCAAGTCAGAACAAAGTAACTAATTTTAATATTATAAAACTTTTTTTCGAAATAAAGCTTCCATTGAATTTCTTCTAACAAAGAATGGCTGTTCATAAATATCTGCAAAAGGTCTACATGATTAAAAACATTTTGAATTTGGAAAGACTGCAACGTGGCGTGGGGTCGAAAAAAACCGGCATCAGGTCAAAGGTTTTTAATGGGACAAAGGTCACAAAATAACAGCGAATAACATAGTGAGAGCCCTGAATCTCCTTACCTTTACCATAATCTCCCTCCCCCACTCAATGCGCAAGTCATATTTCTAGTGTTGCAAGCTTTTATAGGTCACGGAAACCGCTTACCATCAGGCGGTAGTTTACCACCTTAGTGATAAAAAAGGAGCTTATTACCCTGAGCTAAAATAAACCGTAGACGCGCACCTCTACAGTTTTTTTACGTCTTTTATAAAGTTTTTTATAAATGGCAACTTCATTCACTTGTTGCTTTAATACTTTAGAGCTACACCGTTCGCGGCGGGGGAATGAGAGTAGATAATCTTGTACTGATCCTATCTGTTAACTACTTAAAAATACAAGCTCAGAGATACAGTATGGCTGGTTCACAAGGGACGTAATGAAGGATGTGTGATGCTTACACTTAAACAATCTACTAATAATGCTGAGAGACCTTTATTTTCCTCGATCAGTTTTTGTCTTTTACTATTTTATGTGTATTTATTTGTAAATCTAAAATTAAAAAAAAAAACTGTTAGTTGGTTTGTCATTCTTTATCAACCAATGTAGTAAGCGTACGTCGTAATTTTTTACCCAGAAATATGGACTATAAGGTGAAAAATTCAAAAGGAGTAGGTACATATTATTATTATGTAAGTGTGGTGTACTTGCGTATAAGGGTAGCTACACACTTAGTCGATTCGGCAGATTCGGTTCGGTATTTTAGAAGTTCAGCGGGACACAGCGGCAACAGACAGCGGGAATCGACTAAGTGTGTAGCTACCCTAATGCATGTGGTTCTATAGTTTCTGCCTTTTGTTTTTGTCGTGTGGAAAACTCTTTATGATTACCTCATCACCAAGGGCTGGCGATGGGGTTATGTCAGACTCACACGGACTAAAAAACCACACGGTGTTCCTCCACGAAACTGGGCGGAAATACGGCATTCACTATAGTTTCCACCTACCACCGTCGGAAACAGACTTATTATTTGCCATGTCATCATCTGCCTAGCCTTTTCCCAACTATGTTGGGGTCGGCTTCCAGTCTTACCGGATGCAGCTAAATACCAGTGTTTTACATGGAGCGACTGCCTATCTGACCTCCACAACCCAGATACTGGGTTACACGATACCCTTGGTAAGACTGGTTGTCAGATTTCGGGCTTCTGACTGAATTGACAGCCGGGGCCAACTTAACGTGCTATCCGAGGCACGGAGAGTGATAATTAATTTATAAAACGCACATAACTTACGAAAAGTCAGAGGTGCGCGCCTTGGGTTCGAACCCGAGACCTCTGACTTGCCAGTCAACTGTCACCACTACTAGGCTGTCACGACTCTCTTATTTGCCATGTCATATTTACAAATATTGATACTGGTTGATTAATCATTCGTTTCATTATAATATTGACATTCAATTTTATCCTCTGGCGATTGCCAATTTACCACATAATTATGTTAGGTATTTGTTTACTGGCTTCATAATATAATAATGTTGTAGGCACATTAAATAATTGTGCAATTAAATAATAATTAATAATTATACATATTTGCAAATAAGTATTCGATAGCATGGGCAAGGTTACGAGTAACTCAGTTGATAGAGCAGTTCAAAGAGCAGGTCACAGGTTCAAATCCTGCTTGTAATTCTTCTAGAAGTTTTTTTTATAGAATCACGCCATGTATTCCCCAGAGGGAGTAGGCAGAGGTGTATACAGTACACGCACGTTTCGCCAACTATGTTATAAGTCCCATATTATAGGGGGCGAGCCTATTGCCATTAACCGGGCACATCTGTCGCAATGTGCACCACTTCTAATTTGCAGGGTTATTTTTGTTAGTGATTGCTAAATGATAAGAAAAAAATAATATCATCTGCTCCGTTCCTCGGGAAGCACGTTAAGACGTTGGGAAGTCAGCAATCATGAAGATCTTAGGCAGTCGATAAGGAGTCAGTACCATCATACAATCCTGACAACTGATCTAACTTTAAAATATCGAATCTCGGGTTGCGGGTTTGCTAGGGTCAGATAAGCAGTCGCTCTAAAGAAAACTGATACTCAGCTGCATCTGGTGAGAATTAGAAGCCGACTCCAACTAAATTTGGGAAAACATTATAAGGCTAGGAACATAATGATGATGGCTTAATAAAATGTTTATTTTCTTCAGTAGGTACCATTTCTCACACTTACTTACATTTTATTTTCCTTCTATTTAAGCTATAACTTTCCTTATAGGTACTTCGAATTCGACTTTTCCTCTATCGAAACCCAAAACTAACTATAAGAAAGCCATTCGATATTGTATGGAACGAAGAGGGCTTTTACGAAAGAGCCTTTATTAGTCCGGATCCGGACCTTTCTTCGCGGAAATCCGTTATCAAAATAATGGTTCAAGATGGCAAAGAAAATCATCAAAATCAGTGCATTTTTACCAAATGAATGTTGAGAATAGATATTTTCCAAATTAAGAAAATAAAATCATTCCATTTTATCATAGGAGCAGCTAAAAACAACTATTTATTTAAGGTAGGTATTTATGTGTTTTCGTGTGTGTGCATCTACTGGTCTCGTGGGTATCGTAAGAAGCGACAAAGGGAAAGATCCCAAGGATGGGCAGCAGCATCCTTCTGTATAAAGTTGCGAATATGGGCAAATACCTCCAATGTGCGTACTATAGTGGCGCGTATTGGGAGAGGCCTATGTTCAGCAGTGGATTAATACAGGCTGATGATGACCAGGTATTTTATGTAGCAGATGGATGCGCGAATCAGCTGTTTTACAAAACCGTTAGTTGTTCTACAAAATATCTACTTTATGTAAAATAGCTGCACAACGTTAAGGTGAATTACCATTGCGCTACGTTTAACAAAATTGCTAGCCACCTAACTTTAGCCGTGGTGCGGTGTTGGTAAAGTGCGGTGCTCCAACGTAAACTGACGCCTCGCAGGCGAACACTAATAGGACCATTTGATGAGCAGCCGCTACGTCAATACCCAGCTTTTACATTGCCATTGGACTTAAAAATGTCCTCCAGAATGAATTTCAATCACAACTGCCAATCTCAACGATGATTGGCCATCGACGCAGGAGATATTGTAGTGCACAAGTGTGTTCAAACACAGGTGCACTCTATATCCTCACTCATAGTCCGATGAGACGGCAATCCGATACGACCGGAGAGAGATCAGGAGTACGACCAACGGCTTTATATGCTTTCCGAGGCATGAAGCAAGTGATAATTAATTTATAATACGCACATGACTTACGACAAGTCAGAAGTACGCGCCTTGGGTTCGAACCTGAGAACTCTGACTTGCCAGTCAACGGTCTACCACTAGTCTACCACGTAATTGGAGTTACAACATAAGTGGCCAAATGTGTAGGTACTATAGAACCGCAGTAGCACTTAAGGTCCTACTACAGAAAAAATTACTGCCTCGTTGTTCTAGTGGTAGCAAGCGCGACTGCTGAGCACGAGGTTCTGGGTTTGATCGCTGGGTCAGGCAGTGTCATTGGGTTTTTCCATTAGAAAATTCTCAGTAGAAGCACGGAGTCTGGAATTTTGGGCTCATGATTATCCTAGTCTTATTACTCCTAAACTTTTTGGGGTCACCTTCTAATCTAATCAGATGCAGCTAAATATCAGTTTTACACAAAGAGGCGTAACCTATATAAGTTTGGCCTCTGCAGTAAGTACATAGCAATATCATCTCTACTTATCCCTTCGGGAAATATAAGCGAGATATCATGAAGGACCTGAAAGTAAATCCTTCCCATTAAGGTGAAGTTCAGATTTACGACATCACAAAGATATCCCTCATTATTATTAAAATATTTTGAAGTGTGCCATCTTCGTTTAATACATTTTACGACTTTCGGATATGATACCTGATGCCCGTTGTAGCACAGGACGAATTTCGGACTTAGTAGGGTCAGCAAAAATAAAAATGATTGGTTAAGAAAATAAAATATTGACCAAATTTCGGTCACAGGCAAACTACGCGGGAGATATTATATTGCAGAAGCGCGTGCGCAAACACAGGTGCACTCTCTATTCCTCCACTCTCATAGTCCGATAGGACGGCATTCCGACACGACGGGTGAGAGATCCAGCGCAGGGCCAACAGCTTCACGTGCTTTCCGAGGTGATAATTAATTTATAATTCGCAAATAACTTACGAAAACTCAGAGGCCTTGGGTTCAAACTAGAGACCTCTGACTTGCCAATCAATGGTCTTCACTCCACTCACTCACTCTACACTACTATCACAACTCAAATAATAGTGTGAAAACGAAAAAAAAATAGTGACAACGAAACGAAAAATTGAGTTCAGAGATGCAGTCCTACCCCAATGAGAGGATATTAATAACACTAATTAGTTTCTAAATTGTTACTGATAAAGCTATCTATCTACTTGTTAATTACTTACCAATATATCATCGTATGATATGAAATCGTATGAATATGAAAAGCCCGTATTTAGTCTAACATCAATTATATTAATGGAATACTTAATTGATCATCGATGCTCTGAGACTAATTTATGATATGTTGGCAGGTTAGATATAATTAGTTATGTATTTATACATGTAAATATGTATACCGGCCAATTTAGAAGTCATTGGGGGTCGCCTATGTTCAGCAGTGGACGTCTTATGGCTAAAATGATGATGGTAAAGATTTGAATCTTACTTACTTACTCCGTTGGCTCAGCGACTCAAAGTGTGTCTTGGCCTCCGATACGAGATTCCTCAATTCCTTGCGATCCTTCACGGTTTCTCGCCAATTACTGGCTTGAAGTTCACGGAGGTCGCCTTCAACTGCATCACGATTTGAATCTGGTGCAATGATTATAACTATCGGGGTTTTAAAAACCTGATAAAGTGCGAGTGAGACTCGCGCTTCAACTGTTTCCTATCGCTTCTTTTTCGTGGTTATAACTTTTTCGGGATAAAGAGTACTCTATATCACTTTCCGGTTAATAAACTATCTCTATACCAAAAATTACGTCACGTCGTAGAGAAACGACAAATCAACAAACACGTTCATATATTTATTACTAATTTATACCTGCGGCTTTGCTCGCGTTAATTTAGAACACATAGCGCCATCTATTATCATAAGAACGTTATCGTTGTTTTCCTCGGGAACCGTACCATTTTTTGGGATGAAAGATATGTATATAAAAACATATACCCTATGTTTATTTCTGTGTACCTGTCTACGTATACGTAAAATTTTAAAATAATCGGTTAAGTGGTTTGAGCGTGAAAAAGTAACAAACTTACTATTACATTTATAATATTATATTAGTTAGGATTATAATAATGTTATTTTATAAAATACAAATAAAAAGCAAAATAAAAAAATACAGATTCATCTTTTTTAATGATACGTTATTTTATTAAAAGACTCCGATCTTATTTTGTTTATCATGTAAAATTATTGTACAAAGCCGGCTCATGTCAATTTAAGAACCTACTTAGTATTCACATAAATTGTTTCATTAGAATATTAGATCATAATAATTTAGAAAATTATGTAAATAGGCTGAGCTTTGAGCTAATATAATAAAGTTTGTTTGCCGTCACACAAAAACTTGTAATACAATTTATAAATGTATCTAAAAATATATCATGTTGTTTGTTTATTCTGAGACCCTAGTAAACGCGATGCTAGGTAATGAAATTATACCAGAATTTGTAAGTGAATAAAGTCGTTATAGTTTTTAAGCAAATTGAATTTATTTAGTTAGGTATTTACTTAGATTTAGTGATAATAAACTAAAAAAAAATCTTCATCATCATCCTCCTAGCCTTATTATTCCCAAATTTTGTTGGGCTCGACTTCTAATCTAACCAGATGCAGCTGAATATTAGTTTTCTGCGGAGCGACTGCCTCTTTGATCCCCGCAACCCAAAGAGATACGATATTCTAAGGTTAAATAAAAAATAAAACAATCTAAAAACTATCCAATGACTGGATTACGATTTTACGATATAAAATATTTGTATAATTATGTGAGAGTATTTTTGTGCTGACCCTACAAACCATAAGTAGTGTCAGTGACGTAAAATTTCACTCATAAAAAAGGATCCTTTTTACGACATTTAACGTATGATAATATATTTAATACTCACATTCTTTGTGTAACCAGCGCGTTAAATGTATCAGGAGTATAAATAATCCCAAAATAAAATTTGGAATAATAACTTTGACGTGATCATTTTACCTCTACGCTTTTTCTACCCTACCCTACACTACACTACGCTATTCTACCCTACCCTACTCTACACTACCCTACCTTTCTCTACCACTAGCCTACCCAACCCCTACTCTACCCCTACCCCTCTATTCTTACCCTACCCTACCCTACTCTACCTCCACTCTACCCTACCCAAGGGTATTATTCACTTTTTTTTTCCTTCATAAGTCTGTCCATATTTCTTCTATTATATTCTACAGAAGTTTCGTATATTGAATGTATACACAATGTGTACACATTAAATATTCAAAACACCACAGCGACTTTGTCGATAACTATCGGCAGCCGTTAAAAACGATTGTGAAAAGCATTATCGAAATTTATTTGCTGAATCGCTAAATTAGCTTTTGTTTGTGATTTCAATCTGTTTTACGCCATTACGAGTTTATTGAAATGAGGGCCGATTAAATGGAATGGCAGTTTTATAAGTCCGGAGGAATTAAAACGGTAATAAATATGACTAGTTCACAGTTTATGGCAATCCTTTCTCGCTTTTATCGCAAGTATTGCCAACTTACAAAAACTTGTGATGATTTTGAAGTTGTTTAACGACTTGGAATAGGGCTTTTTCAAAATTTATTTCATTAATAAAACAAAAACATTTTTAATGAGTTCTATTTAAAAAAAAACTAAGGATGATACTTTATTAATTGAATGATGATTTGCTTATTATTTTTATAGTTTATTATTATTATTAGGTAATTTATATGGACAAGTAGAATTTTATAAAAGCCAATTCAAGAAATTGCATTTATGCATTTATGGTAACAGTAGATATGAAGCAACATTTGAGTTGTGTATTTATTTAAATACTCAACCTGTTATAAAGAAAAGACTTAATTAAAGTATATATTAATAATATTTTGATCGTCACTGTACAAAGAACTTGCCAGACAGCTGAACCACAGTATAATTAAACATACAGTATGGAAACTACGTACAAACGCTCGAAACAGGACACTCACACATATATACATGCGTAGATAATCAAAAAAGAACCATCAATTTTCTGAACGTATATCCTCCAATAATAATTTACCTGCTACTATCTAGCAACTATTATATTTCTTCAATATATTTCCATTATTGCCAAACCTATAGATTAACTATTTCTTACAAACTATTCATATAATCGGAGCAATAAATATGATAAATTGGTAATTTACTTAACTCGGCCACAGTTAGTATTTTGTTAGATTAGTTACGTAACATATTTCTTCGTAATAAATAATACAGTAGTAAAAACATAATAAAAAATGTTTTTAATTAATTAATATTCTATTAAATAAAACAGGAAACCGCCTTGCATTTCCCCGTTTTTTTTTTGTTCTCGGTGAATTCATAAAAGTCACTTTTCAAATATTAATTTAAAATAATCTAATAATATAAAACTCAAACATTTATTGCATTCAACAATGTAATACTTAGGTGGTATGGTCTTACTTACTTATACTTTAATATTACTATAATTACTAATGCACGCACTACGCACTACCCAAATGGGTTATATAGTTATAATATAAGTAATTATGTTGGAAATAAATACCTAATTATATAAAAAAATATATAAATCCTAATAACAGGATAAAGCCTGTAAATCTAATTTTGTTTTCTATCCGTCTATTCCCTAATCCCCAAAACTCCTACAGCCCAGTTAGGATAACAAAAGATATTCTATTTTATCTACAAATTGACAGCTGTGGGGTGAAAATCCCTAATGTTTGCAGAAACAACGCAAGAAAATCTAACATTGGAATCAAATAACAATGCTCTCGGGCTGTGACCTTTATCACTCACACGGAAAAGGGTAACATACAGACGTACCTTTAGACTCCACCACAATCAGTATAAGAGCCCAAATTGTGGCAACATGACATCCCAAACTCCCAGACTCCTGGACTATAAATCTTGCCTAACCGTTTGACTTGTCTTATTTCTGTTTGTTGTGGTCTTGTCTCTTGAAGGACACAAGTGAAATGTCGAGAAGTCACAAGAGACTTCACTTTGCTGAGAATTGATGTCAAAGATTGTTCACTTACGTGATTTGAATGCATGAAAAACAAGAAATAAGATCTAGATTTCGTTCTCAGACCATGATCCATGTGTCCATTTTAAAAAAAGAACACGACCTTGAAGATGATGAAGATTATTTTCGTCTCTATTTTTTTCTTTACATGAGAAAAATGGCGTAACCTTCCTTGTACCGCACTTGGAATTAGGCAATCGAGTAAGATCAATATAGATCTGAAACAATTGAATTCCGATTTTCTCTTCTCAGCCGCAACACTTTTAAGTGTAGGTAAGAGCCGAATTCACCACAGACACTGAACGCGATCAATCAAGTTAAACTGGGTTCAAGCGTTTAACTGAGGTCAGAACTGCAATTTGCGTAGAGCTGAATTTAGTTTTGTTAAACTCGGTTTTTAAAGGGAATGGTGAAATTGGTCCTAAGTATTAGCAGTGATTTGGGTGGGGGTGTCTATTGAAAGGAATCCCAAAAAACATTTTTTTCTAACCCTTCAGTTTTTTTGTTTTATTTAAAAAAACCTCCTTACTCAAGATAATATATCATGTTCTAGCCTTGATTGCGATCCCTAGACAAATGAAACCGTCATACAATTTTGACCTCAAACCCTGTTTAAGTCTACCCAATTTAACCCTTCCACATTTAATTCGATTTTCATTTCAAAAAGACGTTACAATAAAATAATTAAACACCTACGTATATAGCGTTAAAGTGGTAAAATAAGCACCCCTTCGGTTGGAAACACATTTAACCCTTGAAGGCTTTTAGGGGAGGCGGCAGCTTGTTCCAAAAATTTAACGTAGAAATAATTTGCTTTGTGATTTAGTAATGGAAGGAAAACATAATTTATCTGATGCTTGTTATGTAGGTAAGCTAATTTCAGACGTGAGTTCGACCCTCTAGATATTATAATTTCGAAATAAAAATATTTTAGCCAAGGGAGACTTGAAATTTGGCAATTTTCTATGATGATATTCCTATTTTTTTAACCCCCAACGCGAAAAGAAGGGTGTTATAAGTTTGACGTATCTGTGTAGCATGGTAGCTCCTAAACCGATGAACCGATTTCGATTTAGTTTTTTTAATAAGGTTTTTATTAAGGTAATTTTATCGAGGGATCTTAGCCAAAAAAATAAAGATTTTCTGTATCGGGATTTTTCATTTTTTTAAATTTATAGTTATAGTCGTTTTTTGATGGTACAAAACCTTTCGCTCTCATGGGTTCAAATCCTGTAACCATTTTTTTATTCTACAAAATTTCGAACTTCAGACTATTATAGACTTACCTATGCGATTTCTAA
The DNA here is from genome assembly GCA_936450705.2 of Protodeltote pygarga. Taxonomy (NCBI): domain Eukaryota; kingdom Metazoa; phylum Arthropoda; class Insecta; order Lepidoptera; family Noctuidae; genus Protodeltote; species Protodeltote pygarga. The sequence goes on along the minus strand of OW388249.2, from coordinate 1,185,520 downwards.
GATTATTACAATAATAATCTTAGAAATCGCATAAGAATTTAATGTAGGTGATTCACTGTTTTCCCTGAAAGTTTATAAGATTTAAGCAGTTAGCAGCGTGTCGAAATCTCAACTGTTATTGCACACCGAACATCGGAAACTTGGACAAACTTCCCAACTTCAACTTCCATTTATATGATAATAATTTTGAAAAGAAAATGATTAATTATAAAGTGGTTCTGTACCACTTTATTATAAGGTAAAGTTGATTTAAATTAGTTAAAGGTTTGTGTTAAATTGTACTTTGGGTAGGTAAAGTCCAAAAAGTAAATATATACTTCATAGGTAGATAGATATTTTTAAACTTTTGCGAATTGGAATACCTATATTTACCCGTAAAGATAGCTGTCTTTACAGGTAAATATAGGTATTCTAAAGTATAATAATGCCTACTCCAATATATAATAAGGATTATTAAATAAATAAATAAACATTTGGTAAATTCAACTTGACAAAAACGTCAAAATTTGTTTAAAAAAAAAATTTTTTTTTGTCCATGAATGGGTCCGCCATAATATATGTATACATACTTCATTGTATACATATATTACACTTCATTGGTAATATGTGAAAGACAAATTTCCACAAGAGTTAAAATTTCTACCGTTCTACGATTTTCAGATACAATAATTTCAAAATTCACGAGCACGCAATCCGTAACCAGTATCCGCCTTGTGCCCTATTCTTTTTAATGTAAATAACGTTTTTCGACTAACAAAGACCGGGTCCAAATCAAACTGTGGCCGAAAAATTTAGACAGATGAACCCAATTTAACACTTTTTCTGACCCTGCAATCTAATTATGAACCCCAAGCTTGACAGTCGCGCTTCTAAATTAAATCAGCACTGTCACACTGTTTAAGGTTTTCACAATTCAAGCTTTTTTTTACGCGTAGAAGTGCCGTGTAGTTTCTGGCCTAAGAAAAGAACCTCCCCTACTCGTCCCGCGGGCGTGAAAGCGACAAAGGGAAAGATCTGAATCCAGTTCCAAGGGCAGCATACCCCTCACGGATAAGAATCTGGCAAGAAACTTCATGGTTGCTCTTTTAAATAATGGCTTACAATATTTTTGGATACATTGTTCTGAGGTTATACATTGTTATGTGATAACAATGCGAGTCGACTAATCATTATCGTATAATTAAGAGTTAGGTTCTTCTGCTAGCTCTCCCTATCAAGAGACAATTCCTGGACCTCATTACTCGATATTTATTTTCTCTTTGATCTACATAACTTTGTCTTGGCCTACCTCTTCCTCTCCCTCTATAGTCTTTTCCCTGTAAAATGTTATTTATTAATGTTATTGTAACTTTATACTTGTTTATTCACTTGTTTGTTTTCATTAAAAATACCTATCTATCTAGCAAAGGTATTTCTAACATTTAACAGTAGTCTAGCTTTTCTAGTTACAATAATAATTTTATAACTCAAATTGAAGTTAAAATCGCCAGCCTAGCCGTAAAACAACAATCTTCAGCCTTGGGGCTTACGTCAACAATTATTTTAAATTCAAAATTATGGCTTACATTCCCTTTAGACTGTAAAAAAAACAAGGTAGGTAATTCTCAATTCGTAAATGTACTTTATCAAGTAAATAAATTAGGTTCCAATAAAAAACTTTTTCGGGAAGTGTCAACATCGCATCGTCGTACCTCGAGTACACACTGGAGATCAAGCTAAGGCGAGTAGCTCTGACTCGATGCAGCAGTTAATAGCCTCTCGCTTCTAAACATCATTCAAATGATGATCAGGAGCGAGCCATCTTTTGCGAAGATGTATGTCCACTGTCCACAAAGGAGGCAGCAGATCGAGAGAGGGAAATAACAACGAAATAATCACCTGCCCTTGGTGGCGTAGTACCCATAGGTAATAAGATTTCCTCATGTATAATGTCCTCCTGACCGAATTTCCGGTCCCAGCGGCCAATCTCAACGGAGATTAGCCATCGACGCGGGAGATATTATAGTGCACAAGTGTGTGCGCAAACACAGGTGCAGAGTGCACTGCTATTCCCTCACTCTCATAGTCCGATGGGACGGCAATCCGACACGACCGGATAGAGATCAGGCGCAGGGCCAACGGCTTTACGTGCTTTCCGAGGCACGGAGAGTGATAATTAATTTATAAAACGCACATAACTTACGAAAAGTCATAGGTGCGCGCCTTGGGTTCGAACCCGAAACCTCTGACTTGCCAGTCAACGGTCACCACCACTAGGCTATCACGACTCTCATGTATAAAAAAGGGTTCTATTATAACACTAATGTAAAAAAATTCAGAGTGTAGTTTTAAAAAAGTTTAATGCACATGCAATGCAAACAAGCACAAACAAGCACATCTATCCTTAAAACCTACAACTAGTACTTTAACGAAAACAGAAAAAGAAAAAAAAAACGTCCTAACCCGTCCTCCAGATAGGTTTCGTCGATCATCACGCCGGAACGCAACAACGTTGCTTGCCGGCAAGACTTTTCCGGTGGATAGTAATCTGTCACGGCTAAAACATCCCACTAGAAGCAGCTCTGGTTTAATCTCTGCTAGTTTACGACATTGTATCCTATCATTAGTCAACTTTTACGACACCTTGCGGGAAAAGTTTCGAATATATTAAAAACTGGTTTTAACTGAGGAACACTGGTTTTAACTGGTTTGAACTGGTTTAGCGAATACGAGCGTGCATAAAAACTGTAACAAATTTAAAACTAAAACAGTGACCATTTCATATATTTCTAGAAATCTGAATTATTATGACTATACAGTAGTCCAATTAATTCAGATTTCTAGGAAACGGTGTTAAAATTGTTGTTGACGTTAGACTTTTTTTTTAGGGATCGTACATCAAAAGGAAAAATTGGAACTCCTTGCGAGCGGAACGGTCTGTCTGTCTGTCTGTCTATCTATCAAGACACTTTACCTCGGGAACGCGTAGGAGATATCGAGTTAAAATTAAAACTATATAAGTACTCAAATCTACAGTCGCTGTCTTTAAGCTGTAAAAAAATCAAACTTCTAAGTTAACGTAAAAAAAATATACGGCCGTTTATGCCGGAAAAACGTATATCTCAAAGGAATCAAAATATAGTTTTATACTAAATATCTACTAAATATCGTTATATACTAAATATCGTCGTACTAAATATCTTTCTACTAAATATCGTTATATACAGGTAAAATTCTGAAAACTATGTACCTATACATTTCTAATTTAAGCATAAAAAACATAGTCTTTATAAGAAACCCTCGGTGGGCGAGTCCGATTCGCACTTGTCTGGTTTTTTTATTCACTGCAGTATTTTTTATAGTGTGTAATTATTTAGCAGGAATTGTAATAAGCAAAGAGTGCTTCGTATTTTCTAATTTGCTTTTATAATACCACGTTATTATTTGAATTACGTGCAATTTGTTCCAGCATTGTTAAAACCTTATTTTTAAAACCTTAGTTCAAATGAATTCGCGAGTTTTCCTAGAAAAGTTGGTTAAATAAATAATCTAAAGGAAATAAAGCAATGCAATAGAGTGACACCGATTTTTAAAATCTTAGTGGACTTTTATTATGATATTTTTAAAGAAATAGAAAAAAAAATAATTAAAAGAGAGATTAATTTCTTATATTCGATTCCAAAGGACGTATCTCCATGCCTCGGAGAGCACGTTAACCTAACCAAACTTCAGTCACAATGGAGACTAGCTAGATAGAGATAAAGTGATAATAATGTGTGTGGAAACACAGGTATGTGTTATTAACATTCTTCTAGTTTGTCGAGAATCAAATATCAACGGAGCGAATCTTTTAGTTTTAAGTAAATTTTCTGTCAATTTGATCAATAAACTCATGAGAGAGTTTTGGTTTTGAATTGGAGTTTTGTTGAATGTTTACTTTTGAAGCGAATCAGAAGTAAAAATTCAATGGAACTCCAATAACAAGGTACACAAATCGTTAATCTTTCGAACTACTATTGATCTAAACTTTGAACGGATCTGAGGCTGATGGTACGTGAATGTTTTCGAAGAGATCGCTTAATTTTTTGTATCGGTTGCGTTTAGCCAAAAGTTCAAAAAATTTGGTATCACTTTACAAAAGTTATAAAACTATAACAACGATTGAGCTGCGATCCTAAAAACGTAGCAATGGATGTAATTGTTAGCGCGATTCGAAACACAAACACAAATGTGTTTCAATTGTTATTTTTTAACGCAATTGCCCCCTTGGTAAATAAACTACTTCCGCATTTGTCACCGCCCTACTTTTTGCATGTGTACATCACGCATATGTAAACACTTTAATAAAAAGGCGAAACGGAGGTTCTACGCAGGCCAATTTCACAAATGTTGTGCCGCAAATCCGTACGACACTCAAAGCGGCCTCAAATCAGATCAAAGCAATCCTACAACTCGGTGACCGAATAACGGCTATGTAATGGACATCACACAGGCAAACGTTTTATCTCAGTACTGTAGACACGTCCATGGTAGCTGGGCTATAAATTGAAACCGAAAAATATAGATAATTTTACCAATTTTGATGGTTATAAGGAGAAGCCTGATGTCAAGTGGTTACTGAACTGTAACATTAGGGGTATCTCTTGCTCGTTGCCAACCCTGTGCAAAATTATGGAGTGGGGATTATGGAAGGGGGAACCTCGGGTTCTCTTCACTGATCTTAAGAAATACAACAGTAGGTATAAATACATAAATACTGTTATTTCAAGTCAATATTTTAGAGAGTGTTGTACTACTCCGGTCAAGTCGCTCCATTTATATATGGCTCTATTACCTTTGATTTTAGAGTTATAATTATGTGAGTTCAAAAAAATAATAATTCTGTCAGTGTATGTCTGTGTCAGACTTAATGTATCTATTTAGATCATTATAGTTATTAATTCAATATATTGTGTAGCTAACTCAAATACCATTCTGTGATTTTAGTGATGATGTTGAAAATAAATAATTAAATAAAATTTTGGTCTCCTTGTAGGAACTGCTACCACAACGACGTAACAGTTTCACCACATTGATCAAAATTGACCTATGGGACTATTCGACGAAAATATTAGCACGAATTTCTTTCGAGAGATCGTTCAAAAATTGCTTATGCGATAGATCCTGAGCGTAAACTACAAATATTGTCACAAAACTTTCAGTTATAGTCCAAGTTTTGCAATTTGAGAGGGAATTCGAACAACCGGCTGTCTCTTTAGTTTTTATCTACTTTTTCTTTCTAGTTTTCCAGCCTCGGATGATTTGTGAAGAGATAGTTTTAAAAGGTTTATAGGGATGTATATTAGGAGATGAATCTTTTACCCGAAAGTAGTTTTGAACTGTACTGTGACTTTGTTGTACCTAATGTAATATTTCGCATTTTTATATTTGCATCTAAATTCCTAATGCGTTCAGCTGTAGAGTGGAATAGAAATACCGAACATAAATGTATCTACGTTTCGCATTCATAAATATTTTAGAATGTTAATAATTATTACCTATTCATCATCTGCCTAGCCTTTTCCCAACTATGTTGGGGTCGGCTTCCAGTCTTACCGGATGCAGCTGAATACCAGTGTTTTACATGGAGCGACTGCCTATCAGACCTCCACAACCCAGATAATGGGTTATACGATACCCTTGGTAAGACTGGTTGTCAGACTTTCGGGCTTCTGACTACCCGTAACGACTGTCAAAGAACTACAATTGACAGCCGGGGCCAACAGCTTAACGTGCTATCCGAGGCACGGAGAGTGATATTTAATTTTATTTTAAAACGCACATAACTTACGAAAAGTCAGAGGTGCGCGCCTTGGGTTCGAACCCGAGACCTCTGACTTGCCAGTCAACGGTTAACACCACTAGGCTATCACAATAATTATTACCTATTATAGGTAATGAAAATAAAATAATATTTTAGAATAATAACTTTCGTGACTCATACTTATATATTATTACGGCTTCACTCACGGATTGATTTCGAGAATGCCCGACTATTTCGAACTCAAACGGAGTCCATTTTCAAGAGAGAGTGTTTACGCGGCGGCTTTGCAGATCTTACTGAGTCTAGTCGAAACTAGTCGGGCATTTCCAAAATCAATCCGTGAGTAAAGCCATAATAACATAATAATGATAATATAATTAGCTTAATACAGTTAACTTAACCTTTTAGGAAATACTTGCGTGATGTTGTGTATTTATTTGTAAACTAACATTATAATATGTACTTAAAATTATAGTTTTGAATAAGAAAATATTTTTTTTAACATGAATGGTCCCTTAAATAGGTAAATAACAACAACAACCACTACTAAACAAACCATCACTTACATAGAAGTTGAGTAATAAAACGACCCATAAACTTGCACCAGTGCAAATAACATCAAGAATTACGAGAAGATCGCCTTTTCAACTTGATTTACAATATGGGGTACAACAAAAACAAGCATGGTTCCCATTCAGAGCTCTATGTTGAGTAAAAGAAAAAAAAACTTAAGAGCCAAAATGTTTTGAAGGAGTTGAAGTGCCTCTTTTATTTTTTAAATAACGCTATGCCGCTATTAAAAGGAGAGTTTCCCTAGCGTTTAAAGCACTCTAAGCGTAAACGAAGTTTGATCTCAATTTTAATATTAGGACCTAATTAAAATTTTTAGACTTTTATCTATTCAATTTTACAGCTTTACTCACGGTTTGATTTAGGGATTGCCCTGAATGGGTATTGATATTTTTTTAACGAAATTCTGATGAACCATAGACTGACCTTGTTCACAAAAATTTTTTTCGAGGATGCTATAATCATAATTACTAATAGCCTTTTATTTTCTTCTATTTATACCTAAATATTTATAGCTTTCTATCTATAAATAGTCTTTCCCATCACTATCGTTATTTATTAGTTTGCTTGTAATAATTTAATCAGTGTAATAATTGAATCTGGAGTAAAAATATATAGGCAACTAATCCTGTCTTTAATTCATCTCGTCGTTTTCTATAATCCATCATAATCTTTACGTCACATTAATGTTTTCTTATCCAACAAAATATAAAACTCTTGGGCAATTCGCAACAAGAAATAAACGTACAATTTTCTGAAGGCTACATCGATAACTTATAGCAATAAGAGATGTGCTATCTTGATGTCAATTTTCCAATTTGCTAGCGTATCAGAGTTTCTAGTTATATTGGACAGGAAACAGATGTTGGAATTGAAGATTATATAATACTTAGATATTATTTTTACGTCAAGTGTCAGAAAATGATGTAGGTTATAGTTGATCCATGATCCATGATTCTAATGACCCGTTTTAAGGATGCTGGTGTTTTACAAATAACCTGGTATATGTGTATTTGGGTTTTGTTTCTTGCTTAAACAATTTTGTGTTTTGTAATCAAGCTTAGTTCGTAACAAAAACTTATTCACTAAATTATTTACTTATCAACGTGTGTTTTTCTTACGTACACACTGCTACACATCAAGTTGTACAATATTAGTATGAACTGACCTCGCATTGTATAGGCTCTTCGTACAACAAGATTTCAGCTTATACTGGAAATGTATAGGTTGATGTGTAGCCGTGTGTACCTTACATTCAAAATTAACTTATTTTATTTGTTTATTTATGTTTTCTTCCGATATCCATTCACCACAAAATATAACACGGAAAAATCAAAACCAGTACAAAACTCGGATGAAGTCCAACAAACCATAGCCATCATTTCTTTATAGCCATATAAAGCAGTCAAATGATATGCTTTATATTATAGCTCTATAACAATAAACTAGTCTAGATTTACTGAAGTTTATTGTATCACTATAATAGAAATGAGAATCGCTTAGATTAATAACGACTATAAACGATATTTTTGTTTAGGAAATGACCTATGAGCTTAAGAATTTCGACATATCCGGAATGAATTTAGTACAACACTATCCAGCCATAACTTTTTTTAAATGCAGGGATAAAATAAAATAACATAATAAAAGTGATAATCGTTACTTCATAAGTATTGCATTGAGGCAATTTTAACCACAATTTTCAAATCCATTAAATAATTATATTGAGTCATTAATTTTATATACCTACCTATTAGTCATTTTATTAAGTCAGTCTAAAGAAAAAGAAAAGAAAGAAAAAGGAAAGGCATACAATTATTTAATAACAGTGCTAACATGTAAAACAAAATTCACAAAAGTATTAAGGAAAGACTTCTTTATACTGAGATATTATTATGTCAAACTAAATAGTTTGTGATCTAAAACCCTAGTAAGAATTTGTCTTAAATACGATTAAGTACATAATTCAAATTTAGAATTTTAATTAATAATATTTAGGACAAATTAGGGACGAAAGAGTACCTACTGTGTAATTGAATTTTTCCAACCCAAATTTTCAATTTGACGAAATCTGGAAAATTTTCGTCGTATTTAGATTTTGGATCCTAATAACGTTATCTTACATAAGAGCTAATTTTGCATGCAACGTCAATGTCAGTAATACAGCCGCTGATATTCGGGTATTGAAGATATGAAAGCATTTTTAAGTTATCATCCTAGTCTTTATGGATTTTGGATGAGGTACTGGATATTTGGAAGTCAACAAAATAACGTATAGGTATAGGCATATAGCACAGTTTAAAGAGATTCGAAAAAGGTATAGAGCTAGTATTGGTGCTATTCTCTTGTTCATCACTATAAACTAATTTAAGTCGAAGTAGTTAGATACAGTTAATATCTCTTTCTAATCAACACCATCAGAAAAGGACAGCATATTGAACTGTTATATTAGTCTATGTCCTTGAAATTGACGTGAAATTACACAAGATTTATGACATGCCGAATTAAATTCTTGTTAACATCATGCAGATGAGCTAGATTGACACCTCTAAAAATATAATTATCCTTTTCTAATGATCTTTGTAAGAAAGAGATAGATATTTTAAATCTATTAGTTTAGTGCGTGTGCAAGAGAATTGTTACCAATGTCAGATTTTTTGTACAACAACGTATTTTCAATGTTTCTGATGTTGCAGTTTCCCCCTTTTTGTATAAAAATAAACCTAGAATTGTTAACGTTTAAAAAAAGTGGTTTAAACAAATTTATAAATTATACTTTCTCACTAGATGAACAAAAACTTTTTCTCAAAAACTTTTTTTTTTAAGTTTGTATCCTAAACTCTTGTCTTCCTACGACCACGAGAACAGCAAGCTATCGAAACATAACATGATAGATCAATATAAAAGCCGCGACGAAAATCTTTTAAACAGTAGTGTTTTTATAACCCTGGACTCCCACATGGACGCCGGCGTCGAGTAACAATTGATTTCCTTTTGAATCTCATTTCTCGGTGCCTGAAGGTTAAATACAATTTTCGTTGCTAACTAAACACGCATGAGATCAAAATCTAGCTTTCAGCAAAATCATTTCCTTTTAACAACTTATTCAACAAATAGTTACAACGAAAGTCCATTACAATTGAAATTACTTTACCTTAGGAACTTGTAATCTAGTTGTAATCTAGAATAGTGGTGAAGTGATTTGAATAATATGTTATTCCGATTACTTCGTTTTGATAACAGAAAATTATGTTGCGATTACTTTGTATTGATAAGCTTTGGAAATTGATGGCACGGAATTATGTTGAAGTAGGTAACAGTAGCGTGTTTGTAACATTTTGAATAATGAACGATTGAACGTTCATAATTAATTTCTAAAACACTAAAAAATCTACGCAACTTTTTACGTTTCCAGTTCTACGCAAGCCTAATGTTAGAAATATCTAGGGTTCGAATTTCAAACTCAGTTTAGTACAGTATGTGTGTCACATACCTAAACACAAAATAAATTCCTGATCCCCATAGATCAAATTTCGACCTTCAGTTTGTAGTTTGCGTTAGGTATCAGAATTTGCGGTTACTTGGTTATGTGGTAGGAATGCGTTGGTTATAGCACTTATAGCTGAATTCAAATGTGTGTAGGGTTGATTGATGTCAGTCGCGATTTTATCTAAGCAGATGATGATAATAATATTATGATTTCAATACACCATTCTGTCTGTATATCAAAATTTTATCGAATATTAATATTTCCCGCGGACGGACGGACAGATCGAAACTATAAAGGTTCTGTTTTTGCTATTTGGCTCCAGAACCTTAAAAATATAATATAATCTTTTTTTGATATCTTATTTTTATAAGGAACTTTTGATTATAATAAGATCTTGGTAGGTCTTGCTATTATACTAGGGTATTATAGTAGGGTATTACTATTATAATAGAATATATTAAAATTCATTTTTAAAATCTTTTTCCGCATTGTTTTATAAGTGTTGTTGTATTGTAGTTAATTGTGTGAATTTTTAATTATGAATTTGTTAAATTACCTCATTTCTGGTAGCTGTGTAAACACACAGCTACCAGAAATGAGGTAATTTGAGGTCTGATAACCAAAAAAGGTTTTAAGTATTTATGTACAAAAATTGACAACTCAAAACAATAAATATAATTATATAGGTAATTTAAACTATAACAAGGACGCTGCACTAAATGTACACACAAGTTTTACAATAAAATACCTAAATTATACTTCGACGCTAAAAACTTTTCATGAAGCATTTCTGGTGGCTATTTTACGAATATTGTTAGAACAGTATCTTTTGTTCGGACGCCCAGAGAAATATTTACACAGTAATTAGCAACTAGGTCACTAATTAGGACAATATTTCTGTACTCGGCACTTTATTATTTTTCCTTGGGGGCAAAAACCAGAATAATATCTATGAAAATTAACAGTATTTTATTAAGAATCACTGCTGTTTTTAATTTACATTTTGCTCAGTTGTATTTGAGTCTGGAATTTGAAATGAGGAGCGGGCAAATTAATATATTTTTTAATCCAATGCCATGAAACAAAACCTTCAAAGATGACTTTGATTTTATTACGTAGACGTTAATTAACTGTTCATCCAATTTCATACAATATAAATAATGCATGGCCTGTGTTTCTGAAGTCATAAGTGCTAGCATATGTCTAAAATGTATCATACATTTATGACTTTTTTCCTTTTTTATTGCCTTGCTAATCTGTGTCAGATTTTAAACTAGGAGATCTCTTAGTTCGCATACTCGTTTCCGTACGATGGTTTCCTTAAAATAAATCAACCCTTGCGTTTTTACAATTCTTTTACTAATTCAATTACTAATTCTTCTAAAAATTTAATCATATACAATTTAGCTATCAAGCACATGATAATTTTTAATTTTTAAAAGTCAATAACGCGTACTGCCTCGTTGGTCTAGTGGTAGCAAGCGCGACTGCTGAGCACGAGGTCCTGGGTTCGATCCCCGGGTCGGGCAAAAGTGTTATTGGGTTTTTCCATTAGGAAATTCTCAGTAGCAGCACGGAGTCTGGAATTGTGCCCGGTTAACGGCAATAGGCTCGCCCCCTATTACATGGGACTTATAAAATAGCCGGCGAAACGTGGGTGTACTGGACACCTCTGCCTACCTCCTCTGGGGAATACAGGCGTGAGTCTATAAATGAATAAATAACGCGTATCTTAATATAAAATGTTAGACCTAAAACCAAGTCTTCAGTCAAGAATAAAACAATTAACTATTCTTTGCGAAATATATATATAAAATTTTGTTGAATTTAATGACGGTAACTCCAAATTAAGAAATCACTTCACAGCGTCCTTATTAAGACTTGTTAGGCCGCACTTAATTTTAAATATACGTTCGCAAAAATTCAGAACGTAAAATATGAGAGTTTCAATCTATAAAATAAAAAAAAAATGTAAGATAATATTCTTCTCTCTAGTTACAAGAAGCGAAACATCCTCCCCCATAAAATTTCCCAGATACGAGTAAGGGGTCACAAATTACACGAATGGCCTGCACTATACAGAGATAACTAATTTGCTTGCCAAGCATGGTGGCTGTTAGGTATCTACGTATTTGTAGAATTGCGGTTTTTCCGGCCTCTTGGCATAGTATAATAATAATATCCTCCTGACCGATTTCGGTCACAGCGGCCAATCTCAACGGAGATTAGCCAACTACGCAGGAGATATTATAGTGCACAAGTGTGTGCGCAAACACAGGTGCACTCTCTATTCCCTCACTCTCATGGTCCGATGGGGCGGCCTTCCGACACGATCGGAGAGAGATCAGGCGCAGGGCCAACGGCTTTACGTGCTTTCCGAGGCACGGAGTAAGTGATAATTAATTTATAAAACGCACATAACTTACGAAAAGTCAGAGGTGCGCGCCTTGGGTTCGAACCCGATACCTCTGACTTGCCAGTCAACGGTCACAACCACTTAGGCTATCACGACTCTAAGTACAGACTAAGTACTGTATGTATAATAATACATACAGTACGGAAACTACATACTAAAGCTTGAAAGCAGGCACACTCTCACAAATATGCGCAACGACGAGTCGTTGATACTGAGAGTACCGCGACGTTCGCTTAGGAGTCTCGTCGTTTCGCAATATTACGCATGTATGTGTGATAGTTTCCGTACTGTACGATTGTTATACTAGCCTATTGGTACGTTTTGTCATCAGTCCACCTTTGTTCAGACTACCCGTGACCAAGAGCAGTGTAACCTACTTGAAACGTCAGGATAATAAAGTAATAATTATATCCTTTAAACCGAACTCCCACAAACTAGGTTGCTCATCAACCATACGTAAAAGATAAAGATATATTATTATGCATTTTTTAGAGAAATTTTCAGAAGACTAGTCGACTGCATGACCAGACCAGACCAGGTTTATTCTTTGTTCACAAAATCAGCATTGCCATCCAGCGTGGTAATGCTGCTAGTCTCTTAGGCACAGGACATAGTAATGACTGTAGAATGACGCTTCGGCAAAGTTTGTCGAGACATATTTGTTTTATAAAAAAAAAACTTTTAGGTAGGATCTTAATGTAAATAGATAGTATTACATTTAATGTAAATATTTAATTGATTATGATAATGAAATAAATTGTTCAGAAATTCTCAGATCACAAGCTTTAGCGAAAATGACAAATAAATTACGAGTATGTTATAATTATTTAACAACATCATTAATAATTTTCAACTAACATTAGCGTATCAAATTGTCTCATCTAAAGTATCAAAATACGTTGAAGATTTGTTGCTGTATTACAAGAAGGAAGAGTGATTATGAGTGACAAATGATATATTACCTCATTTTCTTAGAAGAAAATCCCTGAGATTACGTCTGAGGTGTAATATTAAATTTTTGGTAGAAAATTAATTACGGAGAACGAAATTTTGTCCCCAAAGGTGCAAAGCGTTGCTTTGTTTATCTTATTCATTAAATATTTGGACCAAAATAACTTCAAGATATTTCCCTTGGGAATAGGCAGACAGTATAAAATAATAGGTACCTTTAAAATAATAATTAGACACGTTTAGAGATACGAAAAATGTAAGGATATTTGGGTCATCTATATTATTTGTAGTGATAATTAAGTTCAGTAAAATTTCGGAATATTTACCATGTTTTTTTATTGAACGAATTTCCGACATTTTGGCAAATATCGCTATATTTGTACTAAAGTTAGTGTTGGTGACCATGTAAGTTTAAAAAAATATTTATTACTTTTTATTAATTTGTGAAAATAAACTTTAGCGCTTAGCTTTAAAAAAATAATCACAAATGTATATAATCTCTCTTAGAAAAGAATAAAGAGTACATTACGATTATTTTAAAAAAAAGCATGATTTCAAATTTCGAGACAAAATCGAGAGTTGTTAATTTGTTATTCTCAGCTATGGCACGCAAAATTTTTTATTTCTTTTATTTGTACCATAAAGTGGGCTGTTCTTTGAAAATATTAGCGAAAAGTTACGCATATCACTCTTTTCATAACGGCAATCTTTCCATTAATATTGCTAATTATTATATATCTATACTTATTAATACGTGAAGCGAAAACTGTGGATCCCTTTTTAAGAATATTGCGCGCACGGAGCAATGTGAAACTTAGTATACCTACCTAGTAAAAGTTTTTATGGAGAAGAAGTGCAGAAAGCTAAAATTTATAAAAATGAAAAATACAGTCGAATTTCGACCACTGTATGGAGCACTAGTTATAATAAAAACCTAAACTGCTTCAAAGCTATAACTTGCTAAGATAATAGACACATTATTTAAAATAATTTTTAATCCTGATATATCTGTAACGGTATATAATCTGGAAGTCATTGGGGGAGGCTTATGTTCAGCAGTGGACGTCTTATGGCTGAAATGATGATGATGATGATGATGATATAATAATTAAGAAAATTTTAACGATTTAAAAAAATACTCAAGTATACAATTCTGTCCGCCTTTATACGAGAAAAAAAAACAATCTAAACATAAACCTAAATTTGAAAAAAAAAACGTCGTATTAAAATATCCTCCCTTTTGTTATCTTTATCAATTCCTCTAATAATTAATATTCTTCTTACCAGCAATGATTATGAGATTATGAGATATATGAAATCCTAATACCTACCTAAAAAAAAACTCAAATACCGGTTAACTGATTTACAGTTTACGGATAGGCACAAACTACTAGGTAAATTAAATCTGTCAGGTTACCCAATAGCACTTTACCATTAAGCGAATCAATTAGGACCTTAGCCATTTGAAATTACATAGGTACTTCAAAAAAATTAAAATATTATATTATAAGTAATTTATTAAAATCCAAAATTGTCCAATAGATATTCTGGTCATGACTAACAATGCAAAAAAAAATTAAGGATTATTTATAAATATTGAATCATTCAAAAATATTGTATATATAAGTTATTGTTGTATATATAATATACAACAATAACAAATTTTATAACAAATAACTATTTACCTCAATAACGCGTTGACTTAACTACTTGTTTAAATTTTAAAGTTATTTCTGTTAATATAAAAAAAACGTTTTTTTAGAGCTGTTTTAAACTGGTTAATAGTTTTTATTATTTAAATCACGCAGGGTACACCTTTATTCCGCCAAATAACTTCTAATTTCGAATTTAATTACTTCTTAAAATAACGCTTAGCATTAAAAAGTATCAAAAAGTACCACTTTACCTAACTCACTACTTCTTTCAGCTTCAATTTGGGCGACCAGGTCTCTAGCCCGGCCGTGCATCCGGTTGAAATGAACCCTGGACCTCCCATGTCTTATGAGACTCCTACCACCATGTCGCACACCTCTCACTTCACTTCTATAGCACTGCACTAGCGTCGCGATGTATATTAATATAAGCGTCCGCATTATTAGAGCATCGTGTCGTGCGCTCTCGACGGCCGCGCGTCAACTACTGAGCTCGATCAGAGTTGTGTTAGGGACCAATTTAAAAAAATATTTTTTTCAATGTGACTTCGAAATTTAATTTAATATTTGAATTTCGTATGATTTTGTGGACAATCAAAGGATTAAATAAAAAGGTTTTAGTTTGTAATAAATATATTAATTTAATTCATCATTAAAGAACTTTGCGAGGTAAGCGCTAGGGTTGTTTAAATTTGAAATCGCTCTTATCGAATAACGTTTAAATCTAAAAATATTTTTGGCAATATCGACGTTTCATAATTGTAATTAAAAGATTAAATGGCTCTCATAAATATGAAACTCAATATTTTTGTAAGTAATTATTATCTTTTATGTCCTTGGCGGTCTCAAGAGCGTGCTTTAATTAATTATGTTGCGATAAAGTAATTGTTTGGCTTATAAAAGGATTATTGGAGTTAATTAAAAATAACTTTTTTATTAGTGGTAACAATTCTGATAAAGATTATTAGGCGATGACAATTTAATATATTTTTTTTAAGTAGCTGTAGAGGATTAATAATTTTAATATTAAAAAGCGGTTTTAGTAAATTTAATAAAGTTACAAAACGTTTTAGGTGTTTTCTAATCTAATCGGTTTAAGAAAAAATTTAGGAAAATAAAGATGAGAATATTTTTAGTCTGGCTGTCTTACTCTAGAGTTTAGGATTGTATGACTTTTTAATTGCCGTTTACTAGCTTCTGCCTACAGCTTCGCCCGCGTAGTATGTTGGCAAATTGTAGTCTTTGTGTTATTTTTAAACAAATAGGTACCTCTTTTTTTGCCAAGAACGTCATGGCTTGATCGATCATGACATAAAAAAAATCAAAATCGCTGCTGTCATTTAGGAGCAAGGATACCACAGACAGACACACAGATACATGGACACACAAATACACAGACACAGAGACACGTCAAACTTATAACACCACTTTTTTTACGTCGGGGGTTAAAAAAACAACATTTTCATTCATTTATCCACCAGTTAGGGTAACCGAAACTTAACAGAAAGTGGTAAAACGGCCCAATAACATAATAAATTATGTTGCATTTAGATAAGACGTCTTAACAGCTTGTGGCTTGTGACCTCCCGTGACTAAATGGCTATCTGTCAGATAAAGTTATTTATAAGGCTAACACAAGACTAAGATAAACCGCGTATTAAGAGACCACTCTCGATATTATATTAAAGGTTAACTAAAAATAGTCTTTATGATAAATGAAAATAAATATTTTTTTTACGTAAACGTGTTTTGTCATCAGAACTAAAGCTGTGTACCAAATATCAGATCAATTTGTCAACAGGAAGGGGGTGAAATATCGATTACTAAGTTTGAACCAAATATTAAACAGGGCAAGCTTAATAAAACCGTTAAAAAACTGCCTCGGTCTAGTAAACACTACAGCTGAGCGTGAGATCCTGGTTCGATCCCTGGGTTAGGCAAAGTGTTGTTGAGTTTTTCCAATAGAAAACCCAATAATACTTTGTCCAACCCGAAAATCGAACCCAGGACCTCATGCTCAGCAGTCGCACTTGCTACCACTAGACCAACGAGGCATGATCTTGAACTTAGAATGAAATTCCCATTTAACTATAACTAAATATATCAATAATTCATTTCCCGTGTGCCGCTAATATCCAACGTAATATATGCCAATAAATATGATAATATCTGTCTATCTACTAATATCCGCACGTGTTCAGCCTAACATTAAGATCACACATGCGCAGAATGAGTCGACAGCTTGTCAGTAATTGGTTCAAAGGAAATTCAAACTTATTGCCTTTAGAATTAGGTGCATTTTAATAATTCAACGTAGATCGTACTAGAGATGGTCCCGAATTTTGATCATTGATATAAAAGAGTAGTTGTTAAAAAGTATAAAATATATTTGATATTACCATAATAATGACCGAAATCGATTTCGGTCACAGTGGCCAATCTCAACGGAGATTACCCAACTACGCAGGAGATATTAAATGCATAACTACAAGTGTATGCGCAAACACAAGTGGACTCTCTATTCCCTCACTCTTATATTCCGATGGGACGGCAATCCGTTAATATTGGCCGATATGACCGAAATTCGGTCAGAAACACATTTTTATTTAATGCATGTCTTACTTGAACTGCATACTATGTATTCAGTATTTATGTGTTTTTGAG
This sequence comes from Protodeltote pygarga, assembly GCA_936450705.2. Taxonomy (NCBI): domain Eukaryota; kingdom Metazoa; phylum Arthropoda; class Insecta; order Lepidoptera; family Noctuidae; genus Protodeltote; species Protodeltote pygarga. The sequence continues at coordinate 1,167,995 of OW388249.2, read as the reverse complement.
ATTACAGCCAGTAAATGCCAGCCGCCATAATAATATCATTACCGCTTCCGTAGGCCGTTCTACGTTGCTACGAGATATCGCTACGGCGTAGCTGCGTAGCGCTATTGCATTGTGGATAATTTGTATTTCTTTTGGCACTGGTTGTTTCCAGATTTTGAGGTCAGAGGGCTTTCTTTTGAACTACGAAATTAATACTTATTCTATTTTTATATACATTTAAAAAATTTTGCCTCCTTGTATGTACGACGTACAAAAAAAAAACATTTTAAAATACTTAACTTAAAAGTTAGGTTTTTTTAAATCATTTCTTTTTTTATTTCATACGATCACATCTAATTTCTGTTATTTATTTACTCTTTTCCATGTACGACATACAAAAAAAATATTTTTAGATCCTTAAATAAAATAAATCAGCCTGTAACTATAGGGCAAAGGCCTCATACAGAGAAGGATTGAGCATTAATCACCTTAGATTAATAATTTAGATCCTTAAAAGTTATTTTTTTTTACTCCTAAGGCGATCACATCTAATTTCTATTATTTTTTTACGTTTTTCCGTTCTGACTTGATGATAAAACAGTTTGTTTAAATACTTCTAGAAAAACTGAAGGCTAATTTCCAAATCATACAATTAATTTTTTAATCACTACTATATTGTTAATTCAACACTACCACACAAATCACAATCTTTGTCAAATTAACCAACAGTTAACTAGAAAATAATAACATTTAATAAGCCCATACTATAAAACATTATTATTATTAATGCACAACACACAATAGGAACATTATTAACTCTTATCTTACCCTTAAGCAGAACACAATAACCCACCGTGAAAGCCTTACGGTTATCTGTAAACAAAGCATATTAACCCCTTAAGTAAATTCTGTGGGAAGTATATTCGTATGGGTTTTATTTATAAAGCTTGGGTCACACTACCGCAGACTCTAAGGGCGGATTTTCTGCGCGTTTGGACGTGCTATATTATGAGCAGTTTAAAGAACGATAGCTTTTTTTTGTTGCCGGGGGGAGTAAAAACTGCCTTCCGTATACCGCACGTCCAAAGACGTATGATTATGTGGGGCTCACACCCACTAAAACATCTCCCTCCTGTGTGTTTCTCGCACTATATCGGACGGAGCCGGGTACCGCAAGTGCGTCTTGTAGTCCTGTCCAGTGCCTGCCTATAGACCCGCTTAAAAAAAAACGATAGCCTAGTGATATTATGACCGTTGGACTGCCAAGTCAAAGTTCACAGGTATAAACCCAAGTAGCGTACCTCTAATCCAAATCATGTACGTCGTGTATTAGAAATTATTCCCATGATAAAAACATGAGGAAACCAGCACACATGAGAGATTTTTCAACGGTGTGTTAAGCCATGTCAGAGGCCTACGAGCGGTTTAAACTCTGTCACCAAGTTGTTCCACATTGCCTTTCAGCCGAACTTTTCTTATTACACATAGATAATTAATTACACACAGATGCGCGCACATAACATACAAAAAGTCAGAGGTTAATTAGGTTCAAACCTGAGACTTCTGACTTGCCAGCCGACGGTCATACTACTAGGCTATCGCGACTCAATATCGATCTATATTTCCCGGGGAAATTGATATAGAATACCCGACACCAGTTTATTAATTTATCATTACTCGCAGCCGGTATTGTCTCTCTCAAAATTAAATCCCAATCCAAGCCCCGAGCAAAATCTCTTTTGCATTTACCAGCGCCATTAGGAATCGTGGGGAAATTTTTCATTTATTTTATTTAGACTTAGATATTGCTTTTTATACTTTATTTTTATTTAAATATGTCGCAGCGTCACTACCTATGGCGCCATCTCTGAATAGTTTTTTGAAGAAACAATCGATAACGGAAACGTCAAGTAGTACACTTGGGTGAAGTCGATACAACGATGGCATTGATTTTGATGCCTGATTGTGACAAATGACAGTTGACGTTTGAGATGTCATTATGAGCAGTCGGTTGGACTGGCACTTTGGAACGAGACTTGAGAGCGAGGGGTCGCAGCTGCCACGTTGGGTCGAAATCACCGCGTTTCCTAACCTTGTAATTTTTATCGGTCGGCATCCGTGTGATCAGTAATCATTATTGTAAAATGTTAACGTTGATGATCGAATACAGTGTAAAACCGGCTATCCGAAGTATTATTTCAATTCCATCGCGATCAGTGACCCATCTGATAGTGAGACGGCGGGCCATCCCTCGACATCAGAATTGGGATAGAATTCGACGCTCACAGGTGCTTGCGCATTGATGCTGACTGTGGCTTCATGGCATCGTGAACGCGTAAAAAGCGGAGTAGATTATAGAAGATAGAAGAAGAACAGAAGAAGAAGAATAGGAGAAGATTGAGGAAATGCGGACGGATACAGTATGCGGACGGCTCACGGGCGTTGCTAATGCCGCACGGGCGTGGCAGTGATGTCTGCTAATGCCGCACGGGCGTGGCAGTGATGTCGCTAATGCCTTACGGGCGTTGCTATCGTACTGTCGTTGGCTGTATCAAAGAGGAAAAACCCGGTGAGAGTTAACCATTTCTTTGCTTATCAAGTATGAAGGTGCTTATTTAAGGCGTATCGTTTTTTTGTATTCTGTATCGCGAGATTAATATCATGTGTACCGCTCTACTTGGTATTGATTTTTGAAAATACTACAATCGAAAGTTATTATTAGTCTAGCAATCGCAAGCTTGACTGTAGAGTGCGATGCGGTCTTGGGTTAGATACCCAGGTAAGACAAAGTGTTATCAGGTTTTCCACACTCCGTGCTGACGAGTCTCAAATTATGCCTGTTGCCATAGATTCGTCCTCTGTTACGTAGGACATGTAAGAGTACTATGCCTATACCTACCCCTCTGAAAAGCAGGCGTGAGTCTAAGAAAGTTATTTTGTTGATTTGTGATTTTTCTCCATATACCTCCGAGTCAATATTTTTATGCTATGTGCAATAGATTGTGGATATTATTTTGTTGCTGTAATTTGTTTACAATCTGTGTAGTTTTTACAGAATTGGTAGTCAGAGTACCAATTGCTTTATTTTTCTTAATCCTTCGTACCCTGTCATAAAACCTTGTGAACTGAATATCAAATTTGGTGCAAGCAAGCAAGCATAGTGGCTTTAATGGCTAATTTCTTAAGTGATCTACCCTCAGATATTAACTGCTTCTATTTTGTTGGACGCTTTGTGTTGCCAAAGTAATCAGATGCTCTCTGGTGTATTACAGGTTTTAAAGATGGATTGTCACACCAGAATACGACTGCGAGGACGTTACAGCTGCGGCGAGTGAATTTTTGTCAAGATTCATGGAAGTGAAACGTCGTGTCACTTAAAATGATTTGGTGAGTCGTTTTCATTTTGGTTGTTCATTGTTCATTCAAGTTAATTGCATTTGAAGGGTGCTATAAGGTCAAATTCCAAGTAAATTTGTGAGTTGTCTACTGGTTTGTGTACTCGTATATTGGTATGGCTATGGACTGGCCTGGTACTGTCTAGTAAGTCGAGAGGCTTTGACCCATACTGCCGAGTGACCCTAGACAGAATAACCGTTGTGCGCCTTCCTGGGGCTTACGGTCTGGTGACTGTAATGTCTTGGGTTTCGCTGTTAAAACTGCGCCAGCCAGTACTACGAACATTAATGTTACAATATTGATTTTAAAATTTTAACCTTTTATTGCACACTTATGGCATTCTTTCTATTGTGACTTGTAAGCAAGTTTACTTGTCACTCTTTCACTCTATTTTTGTAGCTGACTAAGCGATAACGCAGCTAATTGAACGATAGCGTGACTGGTTGAGTGATAGCGTAGCTTGTTGAGCAACAGCGTAGCTGGTTAAGGGACAGCTTAGCTGGTTAAACGATAGCGTAGTTGGTTAAGCGATAGCGTAACTAGTTAACCGTTAACGTCAATAATAGTTATGCGATAGTGATGTGGCATTACTGGTTGAACGTGGTGATTTAGCATTGTAGCTCTGGTTGAGACCTTGAGCTTTGCTGTGCTGGTTAAGAATAGTGGATGCTTGCACTGCTGATTAATTAGTGATGCCGAGCACAGGTAAAGTGATGTAATTTAATTACGTTGTGATCGAGTCATGTACCAATCGATGTAGATGTTTATGATGATACGTGTTGAATGCTCCTATGAGGGTGAGCAGTCGAGTTAGTTGCCTATCAGCCGTATGAAGTTTGACCGTACCAGAGGCCATTCCGTAGCCGGTGTGCGGTGCGGGGGTGGCTCTGGCGGTGGTTGTAGACAGTGGAGCGATCCACGTGGTGGATGCGCTTATGACTGTTTGGCTGAGGATAGCCGTGGTGATAGAGAGCATACTCGAGCTTGTTGTTTGATAAGTGATTATTGGTTGTGATTTATGATGGTACATGATTCAGTGATTTCCTTGACAACTCAATATTATGATTCCTGATTTGATTACGATATTGGTTACACTGGTTTCACAGCCCTAGTAGAGTGTGTCAAGTGTTAGTAAAATAAACAAAATGCTCAATACTTTCTTTATTTGACTAAGTTAGACCTAGCTAGTACATGGGACATATTAAAAATTGTAGAGTTGCTTGTTGGTGATCGTTACCTATTGAAATCTTTGACTGGAAATCGAACGTATAACGTATAATCGAAGGATTCCTCTAAGTGATGTACCAGTTGAGTTAGATTTGGTTGATGTAGAAGATGGTGAGGAGGATGCCTCCACCAGCAAATAGAGCACATACGATAGCTAGGTCGCACTGCACGCACTAGTCTGTAGTCGTAACTGTAACTCTTGGTAGTTATTCAGGGAGCGATAGGCAGCTAGTGGTGTGGCGAGGCGAGAACCCCGGGTCTCGGAAGAGACTATTGTGTGGTCATGTATTGACCTGGGAGTCTGGGACTCTAGATAAAGTGTTGGTCGTGTCACATGAGGTGACGACGATATGGGTGACAATAGTGAATTGTCACTAGCTGCTGGGGCGGCCGGGCTATTGATGTATGTGATCTATTTCGTTGAAGATGTGATGAATTGAGATTCGATTATTATGAGACTTAGAGGAACCCTTTGTGTTTAGCTTAGTTAGATAATTTAGAAGTTCATTTCGTTATAAAAACGTACTTGTAGTTGTTGTAATGTAACGGCACGGTCAGGTTGGACGAGTGTGCGCGGATGCTTTTAAGTTGGTTTTGAACAGTAGAGTTTCATGTTTTCTGTGATAAGTTAAGTTGTTTAAGATAATAGATGTAGCTGGTTAAGCGATTGTGTTTTCAATTTTGCTGGTTTGGCACTATTGATCTGCTATCACTGGATATTGTGTGTACGTAGTGCTGGTTAAGTACTAGAGGTTTTTCACCGCTGGTTAAGCGATGATGCAGAGTACTGGTTAAGTACTAGAGGTTTTTCACCGCTGGTTAAGCGATGATGCAGAGTACTGGTTAAGTACTAGAGGTTTTTCACCGCTGGTTAAGCGATGATGCAGAGTACTGGTTAAGTACTAGAGGTTTTTCACCGCTGGCTAAGCGATGATGCAGAGTACTGGTTAAGTACTAGAGGTTTTTCACCGCTGGTTAAGCGATGATGCAGAGTACTGGTTAAGTACTAGAGGTTTTTCACCGCTGGTTAAGCGATGATGCAGAGTACTGGTTAAGTACTAGAGGTTTTTCACCGCTGGTTAAGCGATGATGCAGAGTACTGGTTAAGTACTAGAGGTTTTTCACCGCTGGTTAAGCGATGATGCAGAGTACTGGTTAAGTACTAGAGGTTTTTCACCGCTGGTTAAGCGATGATGCAGAGTACTGGTTAAGTACTAGATGTTTTTCACCGCTGGTTAAGCGATGATGCAGAGTATTGGTTAAGTATTAGATGTTTTTCACCGCTGGCTAAGCGATGATACGGAGTACTGGTTTAGTACTGGATGTTTAGACATTTAGATCGATAGGAATCTTAATTGGTGCATTTAAAATTTCGTTTTGGATATGATAATTGTCATGTGTGATGTGATAATAATTATTTCAACTAAAGTTTGATATGGGTCAGGAAGGCCGAGCTAGAATTTTTTACTGTGCGAAGGTATTTTCTGTTATTTCAGAATCAACACACGAGGACGTGTGAGGCGTCAGTATGGCCGTGTCGCAGCGTCACTACCTATGGCGCCATCTCTGAATAGTTTTTTGAAGAAACAATCGATAACGGAAACGTCAAGTAGTACACTTGGGTGAAGTCGATACAACGATGGCATTGATTTTGATGTCTGATTGTGACAAATGACAGTTGACGTTTGAGATGTCATTATGAGCAGTCGGTTGGACTGGCACTTTGGAACGAGACTTGAGAGCGAGGGGTCGCAGCTGCCACGTTGGGTCGAAATCACCGCGTTTCCTAACCTTGTAATTTTTATCGGTCGGCATCCGTGTGATCAGTAATCATTATTGTAAAATGTTAACGTTGATGATCGAATACAGTGTAAAACCGGCTATCCGAAGTATTATTTCAATTCCATCGCGATCAGTGACCCATCTGATAGTGAGACGGCGGGCCATCCCTCGACATCAGAATTGGGATAGAATTCGACGCTCACAGGTGCTTGCGCATTGATGCTGACTGTGGCTTCATGGCATCGTGAACGCGTAAAAAGCGGAGTAGATTATAGAAGATAGAAGAAGAACAGAAGAAGAAGAATAGGAGAAGATTGAGGAAATGCGGACGGATACAGTATGCGGACGGCTCACGGGCGTTGCTAATGCCGCACGGGCGTGGCAGTGATGTCTGCTAATGCCGCACGGGCGTGGCAGTGATGTCGCTAATGCCTTACGGGCGTTGCTATCGTACTGTCGTTGGCTGTATCAAAGAAGAAAAACCCGGTGAGAGTTAACCATTTCTTTGCTTATCAAGTATGAAGGTGCTTATTTAAGGCGTATCGTTTTTTTGTATTCTGTATCGCGAGATTAATATCATGTGTACCGCTCTACTTGGTATTGATTTTTGAAAATACTACAATCGAAAGTTATTATTAGTCTAGCAATCGCAAGCTTGACTGTAGAGTGCGATGCGGTCTTGGGTTAGATACCCAGGTAAGACAAAGTGTTATCAGGTTTTCCACACTCCGTGCTGACGAGTCTCAAATTATGCCTGTTGCCATAGATTCGTCCTCTGTTACGTAGGACATGTAAGAGTACTATGCCTATACCTACCCCTCTGAAAAGCAGGCGTGAGTCTAAGAAAGTTATTTTGTTGATTTGTGATTTTTCTCCATATACCTCCGAGTCAATATTTTTATGCTATGTGCAATAGATTGTGGATATTATTTTGTTGCTGTAATTTGTTTACAATCTGTGTAGTTTTTACAGAATTGGTAGTCAGAGTACCAATTGCTTTATTTTTCTTAATCCTTCGTACCCTGTCATAAAACCTTGTGAACTGAATATCAAATTTGGTGCAAGCAAGCAAGCATAGTGGCTTTAATGGCTAATTTCTTAAGTGATCTACCCTCAGATATTAACTGCTTCTATTTTGTTGGACGCTTTGTGTTGCCAAAGTAATCAGATGCTCTCTGGTGTATTACAGGTTTTAAAGATGGATTGTCACACCAGAATACGACTGCGAGGACGTTACAGCTGCGGCGAGTGAATTTTTGTCAAGATTCATGGAAGTGAAACGTCGTGTCACTTAAAATGATTTGGTGAGTCGTTTTCATTTTGGTTGTTCATTGTTCATTCAAGTTAATTGCATTTGAAGGGTGCTATAAGGTCAAATTCCAAGTAAATTTGTGAGTTGTCTACTGGTTTGTGTACTCGTATATTGGTATGGCTATGGACTGGCCTGGTACTGTCTAGTAAGTCGAGAGGCTTTGACCCATACTGCCGAGTGACCCTAGACAGAATAACCGTTGTGCGCCTTCCTGGGGCTTACGGTCTGGTGACTGTAATGTCTTGGGTTTCGCTGTTAAAACTGCGCCAGCCAGTACTACGAACATTAATGTTACAATATTGATTTTAAAATTTTAACCTTTTATTGCACACTTATGGCATTCTTTCTATTGTGACTTGTAAGCAAGTTTACTTGTCACTCTTTCACTCTATTTTTGTAGCTGACTAAGCGATAACGCAGCTAATTGAACGATAGCGTGACTGGTTGAGTGATAGCGTAGCTTGTTGAGCAACAGCGTAGCTGGTTAAGGGACAGCTTAGCTGGTTAAACGATAGCGTAGTTGGTTAAGCGATAGCGTAACTAGTTAACCGTTAACGTCAATAATAGTTATGCGATAGTGATGTGGCATTACTGGTTGAACGTGGTGATTTAGCATTGTAGCTCTGGTTGAGACCTTGAGCTTTGCTGTGCTGGTTAAGAATAGTGGATGCTTGCACTGCTGATTAATTAGTGATGCCGAGCACAGGTAAAGTGATGTAATTTAATTACGTTGTGATCGAGTCATGTACCAATCGATGTAGATGTTTATGATGATACGTGTTGAATGCTCCTATGAGGGTGAGCAGTCGAGTTAGTTGCCTATCAGCCGTATGAAGTTTGACCGTACCAGAGGCCATTCCGTAGCCGGTGTGCGGTGCGGGGGTGGCTCTGGCGGTGGTTGTAGACAGTGGAGCGATCCACGTGGTGGATGCGCTTATGACTGTTTGGCTGAGGATAGCCGTGGTGATAGAGAGCATACTCGAGCTTGTTGTTTGATAAGTGATTATTGGTTGTGATTTATGATGGTACATGATTCAGTGATTTCCTTGACAACTCAATATTATGATTCCTGATTTGATTACGATATTGGTTACACTGGTTTCACAGCCCTAGTAGAGTGTGTCAAGTGTTAGTAAAATAAACAAAATGCTCAATACTTTCTTTATTTGACTAAGTTAGACCTAGCTAGTACATGGGACATATTAAAAATTGTAGAGTTGCTTGTTGGTGATCGTTACCTATTGAAATCTTTGACTGGAAATCGAACGTATAACGTATAATCGAAGGATTCCTCTAAGTGATGTACCAGTTGAGTTAGATTTGGTTGATGTAGAAGATGGTGAGGAGGATGCCTCCACCAGCAAATAGAGCACATACGATAGCTAGGTCGCACTGCACGCACTAGTCTGTAGTCGTAACTGTAACTCTTGGTAGTTATTCAGGGAGCGATAGGCAGCTAGTGGTGTGGCGAGGCGAGAACCCCGGGTCTCGGAAGAGACTATTGTGTGGTCATGTATTGACCTGGGAGTCTGGGACTCTAGATAAAGTGTTGGTCGTGTCACATGAGGTGACGACGATATGGGTGACAATAGTGAATTGTCACTAGCTGCTGGGGCGGCCGGGCTATTGATGTATGTGATCTATTTCGTTGAAGATGTGATGAATTGAGATTCGATTATTATGAGACTTAGAGGAACCCTTTGTGTTTAGCTTAGTTAGATAATTTAGAAGTTCATTTCGTTATAAAAACGTACTTGTAGTTGTTGTAATGTAACGGCACGGTCAGGTTGGACGAGTGTGCGCGGATGCTTTTAAGTTGGTTTTGAACAGTAGAGTTTCATGTTTTCTGTGATAAGTTAAGTTGTTTAAGATAATAGATGTAGCTGGTTAAGCGATTGTGTTTTCAATTTTGCTGGTTTGGCACTATTGATCTGCTATCACTGGATATTGTGTGTACGTAGTGCTGGTTAAGTACTAGAGGTTTTTCACCGCTGGTTAAGCGATGATGCAGAGTACTGGTTAAGTACTAGAGGTTTTTCACCGCTGGTTAAGCGATGATGCAGAGTACTGGTTAAGTACTAGAGGTTTTTCACCGCTGGTTAAGCGATGATGCAGAGTACTGGTTAAGTACTAGAGGTTTTTCACCGCTGGCTAAGCGATGATGCAGAGTACTGGTTAAGTACTAGAGGTTTTTCACCGCTGGTTAAGCGATGATGCAGAGTACTGGTTAAGTACTAGAGGTTTTTCACCGCTGGTTAAGCGATGATGCAGAGTACTGGTTAAGTACTAGAGGTTTTTCACCGCTGGTTAAGCGATGATGCAGAGTACTGGTTAAGTACTAGAGGTTTTTCACCGCTGGTTAAGCGATGATGCAGAGTACTGGTTAAGTACTAGAGGTTTTTCACCGCTGGTTAAGCGATGATGCAGAGTACTGGTTAAGTACTAGATGTTTTTCACCGCTGGTTAAGCGATGATGCAGAGTATTGGTTAAGTATTAGATGTTTTTCACCGCTGGCTAAGCGATGATACGGAGTACTGGTTTAGTACTGGATGTTTAGACATTTAGATCGATAGGAATCTTAATTGGTGCATTTAAAATTTCGTTTTGGATATGATAATTGTCATGTGTGATGTGATAATAATTATTTCAACTAAAGTTTGATATGGGTCAGGAAGGCCGAGCTAGAATTTTTTACTGTGCGAAGGTATTTTCTGTTATTTCAGAATCAACACACGAGGACGTGTGAGGCGTCAGTATGGCCGTGTCGCAGCGTCACTACCTATGGCGCCATCTCTGAATAGTTTTTTGAAGAAACAATCGATAACGGAAACGTCAAGTAGTACACTTGGGTGAAGTCGATACAACGATGGCATTGATTTTGATGTCTGATTGTGACAAATGACAGTTGACGTTTGAGATGTCATTATGAGCAGTCGGTTGGACTGGCACTTTGGAACGAGACTTGAGAGCGAGGGGTCGCAGCTGCCACGTTGGGTCGAAATCACCGCGTTTCCTAACCTTGTAATTTTTATCGGTCGGCATCCGTGTGATCAGTAATCATTATTGTAAAATGTTAACGTTGATGATCGAATACAGTGTAAAACCGGCTATCCGAAGTATTATTTCAATTCCATCGCGATCAGTGACCCATCTGATAGTGAGACGGCGGGCCATCCCTCGACAAATATAATATTGGATAGCTACTTTTTTCATCATTATTCCATTTATTCAAATACTATACATTGTAAAATACATTTTTAAATATATATAAAAAATAAAGATATACTTAAAAATATAGTAGCCTATCAGTATCGGGAACAGGGTACCGGTGCTACCGGGAAGCTACCGGTGGTTAGGGCTTCAGAGAGAGGAACCTCCTGACTATGCGAGTCGTGTTCAGGACTACCGCCCTCTGCATCATTATTATTATAACTAAAAAATAAGTAAATTTAAGTACCTTTTTCTTTCTTTCTAATTATTAGATGCAAACAAAAACAGTAAGAATTCAAATAAATTTTTAAAGTTATTTAAAATACTTCTAGTATTTTGGGTATTTTTTCTTTTCTATCTTATATCTATATAGTAGAGATTTAAAGAAAATATTTCGAATTTATGAAAAACGACCCCGTATTTCTCTACAACTATACTGAAACATTAATTTTCTTAAACAAAACGTATAGGTAAGACAACTTCACATGTTTAAGGTTCAATCTGTTCCACAATTAATTACATAGTAAATTGGGCGTCGCCGTCGAGCACGGACGCGACGTTCTGAATCACATTCATTAACATACCAGCATGAGCATTGAGCAAGCATGAGCATGTCGAGCCAAGATAGAATATTTTCTTAAACATTTTTGATTTTATATTGAAGAAGGTTGAATGTACTCGTATATAAATATATAATATATATTTTAAAATCTATTTTTGTAACGCATGTGTTGTAGTGTAATAGATTACAAAGAGTTTTGTAGCAAAAAAAAACTTTATTAGAAAACTGATCTTGTTCAAATAATTGTTTTTTCCTATAATTAATTCAAAGCAAAGACTTTGCAAATTGATTTAACTTCTAAAGTATTGCTTCAACAATAGACAGCAATAAGCTTAGTCGACAGCACAATGTTAGTTTGATAAAAAAATATTGTAAGCAATAATAATTATATTTATTGTTATTTATTTTTTTAGTCATTACTAATTAATTATTACAAACCAATACCCACGGCCGAACAAACGTTAGTGTTTTGTTCATTGAACTACCTAGTGTCAGATTTAATCGATACACACGCCCAAAAACCACCGTGTTCCTCTTCAGTTCTCTTGACGGGAGTATGGGATTCACTTGTGTATTCACCTCATCCCCGTAAATAATGTAGGTCGGCCTAGCCACGACCGAATCCTTCTTCAGAGACCAACATCTCGGACTTTAATCAGGCAATAGACTCCCCTTATGCTTTAAGCCTTTAGCATCCTCCAGCGCCTAGTACCTTAGAGGTGCAGCCTGACTCGAACCTAAGACTTTGGATTTCCAATCCACCGTCATACCACTAAGCTATAACCGCTTATTTTGCTCTTGCATGGATAATTAAAAAATATCCACTTTTCGTTTTTATAGCAGCTATAATTAAACCATTATACTTTATACAGCTTAATTATACTTTAAGTAAATAATTTATAGTTTATGACAGTTGCGAAATTACTCTTTCGCGTGTAAAAAGTTGTAAAGAAAAACTGATATTGTTTATGGAATACGATTTTACCAAATTGACCATAAAGATGTTTTCCTATTGGCTTCGATAAGGTCCCATAACAGCGTAAAGTTAGTTTTTCCCATAAGCTAAGGAACTATGAAGATTTTATGTGTGGTTAAACAAATGGAGCGTTATATCAGCATTTTTCTTGCAAATACAATGTGTAAAATAAAAAACGGCCGCGAATGGCTTCAAGAAAAGATGGTACGGCGAATGGCTTTGCTCGAGATTTGGCGGGGTACTGCCGTGCTCCCTGATAGTGTCAGATCCTTTAGGATCTACCCATGAAACTGAACAACATGTCACAATAAATAACATGAACACCAGTTGGCGATATTCGTAAAAAAAATTTAGTTCTTCTTTCAAAGATCATCAGCAGATTTTCAAGCAGCAGCTGAAAATCAGCGTTAGCTGAGCGTTCACCAACCAGTATTATGCTGAGCTGTTGACTTATTTGGCATACTTCAATTATGTTTTTTTTGGATTTCCTGTACAAGTGTTTCTGGCTGTCAAATAAATGTATTTTTCTTTCTTTCAGATGTTTGTATGAGAAGTGAATATTTTTTTGTTGATAATGTTTTACAAGTTGTACGATTTCATCAGTAGATTGACCTCCTAAAGGGTCCCACATTATTTATGTTACGTGCGTAACGTTTAAATTAATTCAAAACCAATAAGATGGTCAGAATCCGAGGTCACAGACTGCAACCAGTACCAAAGTTCACAATCCTTTTCCCAGAGGTTATGAAAGCTTTTGTTTTTAATGGAAATAATTATTATAAAACTGCATTGGACTTACAAAGTTATGGAATGCAAAGTTAGTCTATACAACAATATCTTTCATAGCAAGTGGTACCAATGGGGGTAGTTTTATATTTTATTTCGAACTGCTACGAGTTTTGTTAACTTGGCATAATTTGAACTTTATACAATCGACTGCGGTTCTACTAGGCTCCACGATAAAAAAAAGTTAAATTTTAGCATATATCATGGTTAACTGCTGTATTCAATTTTAACACATTAACATGAAAACATTATTTTTAAAATGATATTTTAACATTTCAATGGTGAGACCTGCTTACGCTTCGCACAAGGCAATGTTGTTGACGTTATTACTCTATATTTTTTTATATATTCCAAGGTTACCACCCACTGGACAAGCGACAAAATTTAGTCGTAAACCGGCCTCACGTCACTGCTAACAGCGTTGTTTTGTTTTTTTATTTGGTCTTAGTTCTCTAGTAATATTATTATTCTTTGACTAGCGTTCAATAAAACAAGCCTAAACAAGATAATAATAAATTTCTGAAATAATTATCTGACTGGTTTATTATTTCTGGCTTCATATCATTAATTTTGTTTTCAGTACGTAATGAAATTTTCAATTTATAATATTTTCGTTAAATACCTAATCCTTCAGTTTTATCCCCAATTGTTTTAAGTGCCAGTAATATCTCGAATTGCTATTTTTTATAACAACAAATATAAAATAATAATGACTAATGTAATATTTATTCTATTTTTTTATATTATTGTTATTAATTAATTTAATCTAACGGTCGTAAACTCGACTGCTGAGTGCTAAGATCGATTTCCGCGTTAGGCAAAGTGTTATTTGGTTTATCTATAAGAAAATTTTCAGTAGCATTGGGTACGATTTGGGTATCAGTTATTGACAATGGGTTCGCATGAGACGTCGAAAGAGATTTGAGTTTTCTATACATCTCTGCATACCTCGTAACATATATAGGGTTATTTGTAAAGCACCAGCATCCTTAAAAGGGGTCATTAAATTCATAATTATGAACAACTTTTACTACGGGACCAACCCTGAAATCGCAAAAAAAAAATCAGCTGTTCCATACATTTTGTTGAGTCATGTGAACATAAATGTATGGAACAGCTGATTAAAAAAAACATTGAATATGATAATAAAATAATTGAACTGATAATCGATTCCCAGAACCTCTAAAGCTGAAACAGAACTTACCGCCCAATGACTATTGTGTAACTAAACCAACGGACGACATTGAACACAACATCAATGAATAGTCTATTCCAATTTCCTATTACCCCATAATTTCTCATTATTTTCGACAACAGAATCAAGATGGTATTCAATGGGAAATTTATATTTTTGTTTTTGTGGTCCTATTGATAAAGTAATGAACACTTGATGTATGTTTATGTATAACCAATTAGTTTCATTGATACATGTTATTGGGTCATACGATGCTTCACGGCCAAAAGGGGATAACCGCCATTTTAGAAACTTTACAGGAGAATGGTTTAAAGTAAAAAATAAACGAAAAAAAATCATAAAAAACTTTTTATTCACTTTCAAACCTTCAAATTTAAACTATATAGTCATCATCTGCCTAGCCTTTTCCCAACTATGTTGGGGTCGGCTTCCAGTCTTACCGGATGCAGCTGAATACCAGTGTTTTACATGGAGCGACTGCCATCAGACCTCCACAACCCAGATATTGGGTTACACGGTACCCCTTGGTAAGACTGGTTGTCAGACTGGGGCTTCTGACTACCCGTAACGACTGTCAAAGATCTACAATTAATTGACAGCCGGGGCCAACAGCTTAACGTGCTATCCGAGGCACGGAGAGTGATAATTAATTTATAAAACGCACATAACTTACGAAAAGTCAGAGGTGCGCGCCTTGGGTTCGAACCCGAGACCACTAACTTGCCAGTCAACGGTCACCACCACTAGGCTATCACGACTCTAAATATATCTCTATGAAATGGTAGTATCAATTTAATAGAAATCATTCTTCTTCAACCATTTACTGTCGGTTATCCTAAAACGTTCCTAAATTTACTAACAGGAAGAACGTCCTAAATGGAAAAAACTCACTGATTCACTTCCAACCCTAATGATTTATCAGAATCTTTTATTTTATTTAATTTCAGCATAAAAGTCCTAAAGCCAATATTTTATTTATCATGTAGGTCTAGTAAGATATAACCGGGTGAGTGGTATATGACAGATGTATAGGAACAATGTAATGAATAAAATAATATGAAAAGTTAACAGCCCTTACAATTAATTGGAGAAAGCAGTAATGCCATTAAGGCCTATAAATAACGTAATATACTACATGATTGCTCAAGAATTGCTACAACCTTCATTTGGAGACAAGAATAGCTATAATTTAAAAATATGATTTTGCCAAAAAAATAATTTTTCTCTAAATTATTAAGTTAAACTTAGATAAGATTAGTCCGATACACGACTTTCCTACTTACGTTCCTTAAGTAGGAGTCATTATATGGAACTAATCCTACTACTATTATAAAGGCGAAAGTTTGTAAGTATGGATGTATGGATGTTTGTTACTCTTTCACGTAAAAACTACTGAATGGATTTGAATGAAACTTCACCACAATATAGCTTATACATCAGAATAACACATAGGCTACAATTTATCAACATATCATGCGGGCGAAGCCGCGGGCGGAAGCTAGTCTTTAATATTTTTAAAAACAACATACTTAAGATTTATGTAAACATAACTGCAAGCCAAAATGACTCACGAGTATGCGTGGCGCTTGTACCGCGTAACACCCAATTTGTGTCAAACAAATGAAAGAGATAACCGACGTGTTTTAAGTATGTTGTATAATCTAACTGTCAAACGTTTAAATTGTATTTCGTGTAACCTTTCATATTCGTTTTACCATCTTATCTAACCACCATACTTCTTACATTTTACGGGAGGGAAAAAAAGGATATGCGACAATATATTAGCCGCCAATGTTTAAAACATTTACACTAAGCGCCAACGATATTTGATTGTAGTGACAAGGGAAAAAAGTAGTAAACACCAAAAGTGAGTCCTGGAAATGTGGCCTAAATCATGTAAATGACAATTATTTACTATAAAAAATCTGCCATAATATCCTAACCGAAAGTTTAGTCATGAAAGATACAAGCAAAATTTGACTAACATATATTTTTTCAAAAGATATTTCTAGCCAAAAAAGTATAACTTTAATTTTTAAAATAACATTTTCATCTAAATACCATAATTGAAAAAAACAACAAAAATTAGTCGTTTAAGACGAAAAAATTACTCTTAATGCCCTTTTTTTATTACCGCCTAAGCGACAAAAAGTTTGTCTTAGAATCATGAAACTTAGACCAAAAGACGCAGAAAAAAAAGGCGATTCCAACCATGTATATAAGTCTATTTTGGAAAAAATGTCGCTTATCCCCTTTTGGCCGTGAAGCATCGAATATATTTTTGATAAAATAACGAGTACCTATATTAGTTAAAAAAAATAAAAATAAAATTACAAAAAAATCCTAATTACATCATCAGCAATCTATAAATCTACCTTCTAAAATATAATTATTGTGGTTAAAAGTAAGATGTTATCCTAACTAATATCAAAAATGCGAAAGAAAGTTTATTAGTTTTACCTACCTTTTACGCCTAAACCACTGAACCGGTTTTTTTAGGGTGATCCCTAAAAAAAATACTGTTCCCAAGAAAAACAACAATAACATCCTCATGATTGCGACATTGTCTTCCGAATCATGATTGAATTTTGAATTCAAAATTAACGCGAGCGAAATCGCGGGCAAAAACTAGCAAGAAATATTTTTATACGACTAACTCATCACTGTCAAAATTAACAAGAAACACTTTTGTATACAAACGTCACGCGAACGTCAAAATGTTACGAAGTCATCGTAAAACACCAATTATAAGATAATAGGCCTTTGAAAAAGTTAGAAATTTATTTACGAACGCGACTTTGTTGGCGTGAAACAGCCTGTCTTCACCAACGAAACAGGTAACTAAACCTAATATTTTATATAAACTATAACTGTTCATTTATTCGGTAACTTTAAATACAAATTAATAATTATTATTCACATTCTAAATCTACTTACTGTACTTAAATACATTAAACCTAATAAATAAAAGGCGCTAGGCTACTGGAGGCGCCAATCTCATAGCCCAGTTCTGGGCTGACACAATTTAGATTGCCATCGACACGATAAGAAGAAGAAAGTAAAAATTAAGTAGTTCTAAACAAAAGCGAAGGCGTCAAAGAATTCCTCCCCATGACCGTCGTCTGCAAGCAGCATTGCCACGCTGGTTGGCAACAACTGCACTTCGTGTAAATTAGTCTATAAGTTATATTTTAATGTGTATATTTCTATGAGCCTGTTGCCCGATACCACGAAATAAATAAAAGCTCCCGCTACTCAGCTAATGACTTTACTTTTGGCTCTAGCGGAACTTCAATCCTGCACCATTGAGCTAGGGTCCATTTTTATTTCGCACTTGTATTTTATTACCAATTACTTTTTTTTCTTATTTCGAATAATTGTAAAAATTTTGTAGAGTGCGAAATCAAAATATAAATGCGTTTCCTTTTCCATAAGTATTGCTCCAGTGACCTATCTCTACGCAAAAATCCTGCGTAATTATTGCAGCGAGTCTCCGTTGAGACTGTCTGTTTACACCTAAGTTCGGTAAAAAGGATGTTACTTATGAACATCAATAAAACCGTACATTATTAAGAATAAGTGTTATAGTCTAGAAAAGCCGTATTTTAACGAGACTTAAGGGCATTAACATCACACGCTAAGGTAACGTTAAGCTTAACGACTTCCGCATTAAGTGGCTGTTAGGATCAACAACTTAACGCTCTATCTACGCACGGAAACGTTCGGAAATTAAAGTGCTAAAAATAGTTACATATCACGTTGAATATAGAAAGAAAGAAAGAAAGAAAAACATTTATTTTGCATCACATAACAAAAGACAAAAGAAAAAATAAAAACAAAAAATAGCTTAAAATGTACTTATATAAAAACTAACTAAAATAATAGAAAAATATTCTGACTATCTATCTATGTCCCAAAAGGTCAGTATTTCATATTCGCGACAAGTAACTAAAACTGATTCATCATTGAGGAAGTTCTACAACTAGTTGGACAGAAACGCAAGCTTTAGCAAACTATCGCACAGCGTTCTATTCAAATAACATTATGTAACTGTAAACGCTATTTTGTGACGTCATAGCTGCCGATATGATAAAAATAAAAAAAAAACTGTTCCTACAAGCCGTGACGTCACAAAATGGCGATCAGAGTTGTACATTATTATTTGAATCGTTCTTATTTGAATTCGAAAGTTGCATATCTGGGTCATGTGCTTAAGCATGGCAGAGCAGATCTCATAGAAACTGATAATGATAAAAAGAGGTATTGGGGCTTCGTTTTGAACTGATCCAATCCTAATCCTATTTTTACAAAGCAAAAGTTTAAAATTCCTTAATCAATCAGAAAATACTGCGATTTAGTACACATTACAGAATACAATGCGCGCATTGACAGGTGCTTTTGCACCTAGTAAAGAGTTCGTATATAAATTCGGATTAGTTTTGTAGAAGGAAATCGTGGTTGCGGATCATCTTGGAATGGATGAAAATTTTGAGAGACGCTAAACTTCTCCCCGTTGTGTCTATACATATTTAAATCCAAAGCGAGGTATACAAATCAAACAAAAATAGGTTTAAAACTAAGCTTGATATTTATAAAAAAAGATTACAGGACGAAGTAATGCTGACCTTCTTTAAGTAGAACCTTAACCTTTTTAACCTTTAAAACAAAATTAATAATATTTTGACATAATTATGGCCAGTGTAAAAATAAACCAAGCCACTCACAAATACGTTTTTTATAAAAAGACCAACCACTTAAAAAAGAAAAAATCATTCCAATATTTAAAATCCTAACCCAGTTAGATTCGTACCCGACTTTTAAATAAAAAAAGAACCGTTTTAACTTTAAATGGAATGTCAAACGCTTACAAATATCAAAGGTGTTTCACGGTTCGTGAGTTACATGTCGATTCCACCGCAGAATTTAAGCAGCACCTTATTTCAGGGTGATACGATTGAATTTTGCATAGAATTTGACATAGAAAAATGTTTGGAATAACGTTTTTTTGTGAAAATGTCTAAAAAACGTTCCGTGCGTTCTGCAAATTGTTTGATAGTATAACTTGTATTGGTTGTATTGGATTTAATTGATGCGTTATTTACCGTATGTTGTGTGGATTTACGTTTTGTATGGATTGCAAATTGAAACTTGGGCTGGTCAAATAGTGTTTGAATTTAGATTTGCTGTTTGTTTTTTGCTATAACTGAGTTGGAAATACACAAAAGCGCTGAGCATTTGTATGTTTTGTAAAATCGACGAACCAACTAATACTATTCTATATAATTTTATAAATTGTGTTTGTTAGTTCACGTCGTAAGGGCAAAACGGATTTATATTATTATAATATTTTGGCTCAAAGATAGACCAAAAATTGGGTAAGGACAATATAGGATTTTTATTTTTCTGGATCGATGTCAACTTCAAGCTTCTAAGCTATGTATTTCTGTAAATAGGTTTTGTTCAAAAACTTTTAAACTACAATTTTTTTAAGCTAGATGAAGGCGGAATTTTCCATTTATTTATCATCCTTAACATAAAACGTAGAGAAAAACTTCTTTCGTATTCCTAATAAATTGTACCTGTGTTACAATATAACAGACTTCAATTTACTATCGTAAGGATGTGTTAACCCTCCCTTCGCCACTTCAACCACTACATAATTCTATATAACAAATTCAGATATCCCAAGGACTATCACAAGAGAAACTGTAAGTGGTACAGCAAACCTCAAAGTAATATCAACCTTCAGTACTGAACTTTAGATTACAATTTTCGTTAACACAATTTATTTGCTCAAGGTCCGTCCATTCCCATCTCATTCAGTATATTACAGAAGAAAATGCACTGTTAAAATCGATTTGGAATATTTCACTTTGGCATTTAAGTGTAAATTGAATTCGACATATGGTACGGATGCTTGTTACCATTCGCAAATGTCGGGTTATGGATAGAGAGCCATTTCCTGCTGACTTTTATGAGAATTTTATGGAGTTGCATTTAGAGATTATATGATAAAACACTTATGAATAAAGGAAAGGAGAATATTAGTGTATTTATATTTTTATGTTTTTTTTACATGTCATAGCACATGTTAGCTTATTAAATGTTCCAAAGTTTGCAGTTTTAAAATGTACCGATGCGATATTACCAATTTTCTTAATATTTATAGTAATTTTTTTACATGTTTTGCACATGTTAGCTTATTAAATTTTAAAAATTTGAAAAACTATTAAGTCGGATATGTATGTGTTCCGACAGATTACCACACGCCCTAGGCGTAGAACTAAATTTGAAATGTCAACTGATCTGGTGGAATACGATGGCTTAGCAGTCAGAGCGGCGACACGGTTCGTCGAAGATCGTGGGTTTGAATCCCATCTATATCAATTGTTTTTTCAAATTTTCTTATAAAATAATTTTATTTAATAGCTTTAGCTAACATGTGCTAAAACATGATGTAAAACAAACTGATCTATCTTTAGAATCGTATCCCTTTGGGTTGCATGTGATAGATAGACAGCTTCGTAGAAAACTGATATTCAGCTCCATCTGGTAAGATTAAGAGCCAACCCCAACAAAATTTGGAAAAAATAAAGCTAGGTAGTTGACCAATATTTATAATCATAATCATAATCATCATTTATTTGTGAACATAGGTATAAGTTTAAATAGGTCTTAAGATTAAAATTTTGTGCATTATGTCGTACCACAAATATGGTGTACAAATTGAGGTACATGTATACATAGAAGGTAGGTATAATTAGTCTTAATAGATGTACTATACTATACTAGATTACTAACAATAAATCAGATTATTACAATACACCTTGCTTTCAAAATATTATGTCAATAACAATAATAATATAAGTAATTTTTTTTTACGTAAAACAGTTTTGTCATCAAAACTAAAGCTGTGTAGCAAACATCAGATCAATCTGTCAGCAGGAAGGGGGTGAAATATCGATTACTAAATTTAGACCACCAACAATAATAAACAGGTCAAGCTAAGTAAAACCTTTTAAAAATACAAGTTTTCAAATTTTTTACACAGAAAAAATAAAAAATATATGAGAACTACCTTGTCCGGTAACGATACACAGGTTATAATATTCCTTTTCAAATTGCAAACGTTTACAATTTCAGTTTCACCGTTTCATTGAAGCGGAGCCTTTAGCTTCAATGAAACTGCGGAAATTGTGTTTTCATATGAAAAGGCTTCTGGACAAAAACTTTTCATTTGTGACGAAAATGTATGAAATATTAAATGCTCCGTTATTAAAAGGAAGTTGGAGATATGAAAGTTTGTAACTCTTGTCGAATATTCGGAAAGGGCTGTAATAATTTAAAAGTAGTGGCAACATACTTTTTTCTTTTTTTTTTTACGGGGTAAACCTTCAAAAGGCATCCAACCTCCGAAGGAAGAGACCGGGGAATGTGGGATTCTTCCTCACTAAAACCACCCTGTTATAACTATTAGCACATGGAGAGAGGTCCTGGGTTTTCTTAGAGACCAGCTCCGGAACCTCGGACGAGTAGGGGTGGTTCTATTCTTAGGCCGGAAACCACACGGCACGGCACAACTGCCACCAATTTCGCCTGCATTTCGGATCTCAGAGCTTGATTGCGTTTACACTAACGCACGGCCATGTTCACGTTGCCCCGCGAGGCAAATGCGCCTCCGTATTGCAAAGCTGTTCGAACGAAGATTTTTCGTTAAAACATTTTGTCGGTCTTCAAGTACATCAGTCTCCAAACTTTACTTTAGCTACTCCGGTATTACGAACTTCTGCATTCCCTAAGACAGTCTGCCGCGTAGTACCCAAGTTTAAGTAATGAATAGTATTAGAATCCTAGCTGAATAAGAAACTACGTCATCACAGATAACTAAGATCAGTATGGACGTCCAAGATATCGACTTGAGTATATTCAAAAGCTTCCCGTAGAAGCGAAGGTGCTTAATCAACTGTTCATTGCTTAGGAAACTTGTGTTTGAGCTCGGTTTCATTCCAGATGGCGTGATACTATCTTTCGCAGTTCATTACACACTCGGAGGATTGCAATATATTATTAGTTTCAAGTTTTGCTGTCAACAGAATACTACTAATACAGATATGAATCTAACATTATTGAATTCATGATATAGTGGACGGGTTTACAATATGATGGATAGTAGGTATCAAAAATATTGTCGCAAACTTTCGCGAACGTTTAATATGTATAATGAAACAAATTTTTAAAAGATTCGTCGCGTAATAACATTTTTTTATCTGTCAAAACCTGAAGTTTCGAGTACTTTGCAGCTCTCGTGGTCGCAGGCAGACTGACCGTATTAAATACTTTTCTCATGAACCCTGTTGGAAAATGACAGTCTAAATCACTACATAGTATAAAGCAAAGTCGCTATCCGCCGTCTGTCTATCCCTATATATGCTTAGATCTTTAAAACTACGCAACGGATTTTGATGCGGTTTTTTTAAATAGATAGAGTGATTCTTAAGGAAGGTTTATATGTATATTGCATCCGCGCGAAGCCGGGGCGGGTCGCTAGTTATAAATATGTTATTCCTTCTTTTTGCTAATCAACCATATGGTATGAAGAAGTGATCGCTGCCATCCATAGGCATCCGCAATATCAGAAGCATTGTATATGCGTTCCCGCCCTCCGGTTCTCTTCACTGACCATATTAAATACTTTTTTCATGAACCCTGTTGGAAAATTACTGAGTCTAAATTTAATATAATAAACATATTATTATTTATTTTATACCACTTTAATTGTTCAAAAAACTTTTACCCCCGAAGGTAAGGAGTATGATAGATAGGTTGTAAGAAAAATGAGTCTAGACGAATAAATAGATGAAAAGATAAAGCTTAAGTATTTTTTAACGACTTCTTAAATTAGGCCAGTATTATCTATCAGACCATTATTTCATAAAATGTATTTCTATCCTTGGAAAACATCACAAGTTCAAACTATACACGCACCTTTTTTATTCAAGTGTTTGTTATCACTTTTTTTTAATAAAAAGGCATGTTGATTACGATGAAGCAGCCTTTGAGATGCCTATTCACTCTAGATTTGAATATCCTCAAATTATAATATTATGGGAATATAGACGCCTGGAACACCTGGAATGCCTGGATGCCTAGAAAAAATATCTCAGGTGTGCTTTGGTTTCCTGACGATATTTTCCCTCACCGTTTTAGCAAGTGGTAATTAATGTCTATAACGCCCATGAATCCAAAATTCAGAGGTGCGTACCTGGGTTTAGAACTTACGACCTTTGACTTTGCAGTCCAACGATCATTTATTAGACTATCGCAGCTTACCTTTATATTATTAACTTAATGGAGGATTCCCGAACCTGTCTACAAGTATTGAAAAAAACGCAAGGAAACATATACAGAAGTAAAATAAAAAACTAAATAATTGATTAATTATTAATAATAATAAAAATAAATAGCTGACCCTAGTTAGCTAGCCTAGCTTGGACCCTGTTCCCGATACCGGTGGGCTACTATATTTTTAAATGTATATTTTTATTTTTTTTATATATATTTAAAAATGTATTTTATATGTAAAGAAAATAAATAAATGGAATAATAATTAGGTGATTGTATTTTCAAATGAAATGGCTCATATAATCATCGAACATCACTTAAAGAAGTTAGTTGCAGTTCAATCCAGCTACCTTTGGGCATTATACAAAATTGCATGCCATTGATACCCAAAAATAGAAATACCCAATTTCAAATAGAAGTACCAAATAACAAAGCTGCAGACCAAAAAAAAACTTAAACCATTTTCGTTGAGCCCAAAAATACATTTTAAAATGCAATTGTATTGTGATACAAATAAATAACGCGTTAAAAGTACTTTCGATTCAACTTCCCTTGGGAAATAAACCGAATTTTTATCCACAATGCAACCTTTACAACGAAAAGAAATTCAGATTATAACTCGAATTTTCGAAGTACTTCAATATTGCCATATTGTTTTACCACCCCTGCGATAATAATGTGAATCTTATTCCTATAGCTATAAAGGTTAAAATTAGTGAGAAGTCGTGTTTATTGTCTGCAAATATAACTTTGTTGAAGCAACGATGAGTCAAACGGAAGCGAATTCGCACAATAGCCGGTGAAAGCTGCAGAAAGAGTTTTGGTGCATTTTTTACTATTTTCGCGAGTTGAGAAATTTTTCGATGGAGTATCGGTCTGGCTTCGAGGTATTTATGATTTTCATACGAATTGTGAATTTTCTTGTATCCAGCAAAATTGTTTCGGATATTGTAGGCAATGTTCTAGGCTTGTTAGCTGGAAGCCCTGGGATCGATCTCCGCGTCAGGCAAAGTGTTATTGGGTTTTTCATTAGGAAATTCTCAGTAGCATCACGGAGTTTGGAATTGTGTTAAATTTTTTGTAGAGGGTTGAGTAGGTCCCTGAATGGTTTATATTAAATACGATATTTATGATATACGATTGGACTACGGGGATCAGCGAGTTAAAACTAAATAAAAAGTTCCAAAAAAATATTACGTGCAAGTAAACCCGTCGTATACCGGAAATCTGTCGAAAATTGAATATTACTGATAGAGACCCCTTTTAAGTTATTACTAATAACAAACGATATATTATACCTATAACATTTTACAAGGAGCTCTTATTAAACTGGTCAGTATTGCAACTCGAACCAAAATACTACAACACCAAACTAACCAGACCCACGAATTCAAATCACAATTCCCTACATAACTTCTTAAACTATCTCAATAGAAACATGGAATTTGTAATATTAATCACTTTTGCTTCCGTCATCAGTTATGTCAAGTTTCTATCTCTTTCATACTAACTAAGACAGTATAAAGTTGTCTCTTTCCGTACAAAATTCGTGTGTTACCTATTTTGTTATTCACTAGGTTAGGCTCGCTTCTTCGCCCGCATGGTATATTAATAAATTGAGACCTATGTCTTATTAGGCTAAGCTATATTACTGTAGTTTCATCAAAATATGTTTAGTAGGTTTCGCGTGAAATACTAACAAACATCCATCTATCCATTCATCCTCACAAACTTTTATATTTATAATATTAGTAGGATTTGAAGGTTTTAGAAGTAAGCACTTTGATTATCCGAAATCAATAGTACTCAAAGAATATTTTCGTCAAATTTCAAGTGTCTAGCTTCACCGGTTTAGACTGTCCGTTGTCTGTCAGTCAGTCACGGTACTGTTAGTACCTTAAAACCAGATTTGTTACTTTTTTTCAAGCCCGTTATTTCAATGAAATCATAAAAAAATATATCAGATACCCTAATATATTTGAATACCCAGTTATTTCCTGACACGTTCCATTCGTTCGACGGTGATTTGAATATATTTGACATAGAATTTATTATTCATGAATGTGTCAAAGTTGAAATTCGGGGAACTTTTCATGTACCCGTCGAAGCTTTAATTTCGATTCGAATATATCCATGGAGATTAAGCTTCGGAAAGTACCTCTTTGGTTCATTTTGTATGATTACATATTTGACAATAGCCCGAGTTGCTTTTGATTTCGTAACTTTTCATTACAGGTGGTTGAGTCCCCCTTTTATAAATAAAAGCGAGAAATAGCAGAATTCCTATTAAAGTCCCAATTTATTGAAGAAAGAAAAAATCTATTAATCTAAATAAACGCGTGCGGTACGCGGCGGCCGGCGGCCCTGATAAGCGGTATATTTGGTCGGTTTAATAATAATTAAGCATAGAATAATTGACATATTTTACATTACTTTTTTGTGAAATTTTTACATGTTTTAGCACATGTTAGCTTATTAAATATAAATATTTAATATGAAATTTGAAAAAACAACTGATACGGATGGGATATCAGTATACCGTATCAGTTGTTTTTTCAAATTTCTTATTAAATATTTATATTTTACATTAATTTGGCATAACACAATTCAGAATTAATGTTTTGCCATAATATTAACTGCCATAAGTACTGTTGGCATAATATTAATGAAGCATATTTGATAATAACACAAGACGTTATTGTTTAAGCATGCTAGTGGTTTTGGGGTTTAAAAAAAACCTAACGAGAAAGCTATATAGGGAACTCTTCTACGGTTTGCTTCTCACCTTAGCTTCTAACCTAACCAAACCGATTCGGATCCGCCTTAAAATAATAATAATAATAATGATAAATAATGCTAACCTTTGCATTATACAAAATAATTGTTATGATAATAAAAGTTATGCAAAATTGTGAAAATGTCAAACAATATTCTGCCATAAATTTTATGCTAAGAGGATGATTCCCTATTTAATACCGCGACCTACTGAGTAAAGCCGTTGGTACTAGTCTTCGTAACCACGTGGTATCGAAATTTTCTTCTGCATTCAACTATTTCAGATGTTGGACACGACTTCATAAGCTGTTTATGAAGGTGTCTCCAATCATTGCTTATCATCATCACACCAGACGATCAGATAATAACTTCCAACAATTTTGTGTCACAAACAAACCGCTAATGCAGACTTTTGTCGAAGTTCCGGCTTTGATGGTGAAGATTTAAATAATTTCCATTTTGAAACTCGATTGCGTCCGTGAAGTATATAGAATATTTAAGTAAAAGTGATTTGATCAAAGGGACTTCCTTCGCGAAGGTTCTTGTTTGAATCTTCAAAATGTTTCGAGTTACTTGTTAGAAGAATAAGCCTGTCCTAATTGTATTACATCTTTTACAGACAATATGTTTATGTAACTTAGTAAATATTTTTTTGTACCTAAATAATTATGTAAATAAAAATTAGCTGTGCGTGTGTGTCGTACTGAATGTTTCAGTCTAAAGATATCTGCATATGGCAAAGATCATTTATATGTTCCAAATTTCAAATTTCAAAATTATTTATTTCCAAAAAGCATTGGTAATTGGTTTTGACTGTAACCCCCAAACTAGGCGCAGCCTGTATCTTGGGGATCAGAGTTGCATCGTGGTTACAATTTAATCAGAGATTGTTGACATTATATGTTGACAGTAATTATATGTAAATGTTAAATCTTAAGAATCGATTTAGAAAGACGAAGAGATTTTTTGTGACATTAATTTAAAAAAAAAAACTTCAGAAATAAAGAGAAACACGCTTGGATCCCCTGTTTGTGTGTGATTGACGACGGAAAATATTTAGACTGTGGTAGATAACAGGTTTTTGGTACTAGTTGATTTTTTAATAAAAAGTAAACTTGAACATTATTTACATTTTCTTTTATTTGTTCGATGGAAGAACCCAAATTTGTCATCTAGAGCGCCATCGAGGACCTTCACAGACGCCGCCCGCGTAAACACTCGCTCTTGAAAATGGACTCCGTTTGAGTTTAAAACTAGCCGGACATTTCCTGAAATCAATCCGTGAGTAAAGCCGTAATAATATTGAATAATGTATAAGTATGACTCACGAAAGTTATATTGTGTGATTTTTATTGCATTGTAATTTCATCAAATAATATAAAAGACATGGATAAAATTAAATAATTCTCTTGTTTCTCTTTCACTGTGAAAGGAATTTCTGAAAATTTTACTCAAAATTTTATGTCCCTGCAATTAAGATATGATAAAACCGATCAGTCTTAAAATAAGCAAAATCAGCATAAAAAAAGACCGCAAAATCAGATATAATCAAACCTTAATACCGGTTTCTTGACCTCAGTGGGATCTCAAGACGATCGACCTTCACGACTCGATGGGAGGGAGCTCGGCAATGATGGTGCTTGAGCACGATTCACCGATCACTTCACTTAAAGTGTTGGCCGCCAGAATATTATACTTTTTATTGACATGACATGAGCACTGTTTGTGGTTTTCTGATGTATTGAGCGACAGCTTTGGGTAAAGAGTCAGTCAAAAAGTAAAGTATATTTAAAAAATACTAAGTATTTTTCGTTGTTACTTTGCGAACTAAGCTTTATTTAGTCAAAATATTGTGGTACATTTACAGTACATTTTTACAGTTGCGAAATCAGTAAAGGTCTTAAATGTATTCACTATTTTAAGTGACATTAGCATAATACTGCCAAAAATTGCCTTATTTCCTTAAATGTTAGGAAGAAGTGTCTATCACCGCCATTTTGCCAGATAAGATATATTGGCTAAACACATCACCGATTGGATTCCGTCAAATGCTAAAAGACATCTTGGCAGGCTTAGAAGAAGATATCGACATATGCCCGACTTATTCTAGAAAGACTGGCCTATTAGCACTGAATAGAGATCTTACAAAAAAGGAAACGATATAGTAAAACCTAGGTAAGATCTATTGGTATAACATTATCAAGAATACTAAAATCACTGTTACAAATAACAGATATCGATCAGCAACCGTAACTTTTATCGATACTTGCTATGTATAAAGCAGGACAGATTTTCTCGATAAGTGGCTACGATTCCCAGCGTCAGCTTTTCCAGGATAGCTCTAGAGAATCGAGACTGTTCGCTCTAGTACCTATATCGATGTATTTGTAGTACCTATACTTAATATAATGGGTGGGTTAGATAGACAGAAAAATGTGTGAAATTAAATATGCAATTTTTGAAGTCTAGTTTTTTGGCAATTGATCCTCAATAGTTTTCAAAGACTTTTGTTCCTTATTGAGAAAAGATCGACCTACTGTGAAATAAAAAAAAAACAATTTTTGGACTGTATTAGTCTTTTAAAACCTGTTATTTTAAAAAACAATACGCGCAGCAAGGGAAATAGCTGAGAATTAATAAGCAAAAATAGACTACCTTTGAAAGGGGATACTTATTTGAGTCTTTTGGGGTTGAGACGCTGGGATCGTGGGGGCCGGAAGCTTGAAAAAATTTAAAAGAGCTTTTTTTTTAATTTTAAAGACCTGTCGGGGTGAGGTCGAAGCTACTCGGGAACAAAATGCTGGTTTACCTAGCTAAAACCACCTACCCAAGCCCTAGCCTAACCCTAACCCTAGCCCTAGCCTAACCCTAACCCTAGCCTACCTACCTAGCTAAAAGGCAATGCAGCCATCGTTTTAGGGACATTGCCTACTGGTAGCTGTAAGACCGCTAGATTACCTTTTTAAGTTTTTTAGTGTTTTAGTAATAGAAAAAGTGTACAAAGAAACTTAAATATTTTTTCTTAAAGTTTAATCTATCTATTATTTTTATCTATAGTGCGCAGGCACAGGGTTCGCGATAAACTCCAACAAAGGACTGGCAATATACCGGACAGGTCGAGTCTCTGTACATCACACGTTGCATGTTGTCGTCTTCTAAGTACGTTCATGAACGGTTCCCAGGAAAGTGCTGCATAATTATTCTGCAAGTCATCATCTGCCTAGCCTTTTCCCAACTATGTTGGGGTCGGCTTCCAGTCTTACCGGATGCAGCTGGATACCAGTGTTTTACATGGAGCGACTGCCATCAGACTTCCACTGGGTTACACGATACCCATTGGTAAGATTGGTTGTAAGACTTTAGGTGCGCGCCTTGGGTTCGAACCCGAGACCTCTGACTTGCCAGTCAACGGTCACCACCACTAGGCTATCAGGACTCAGAGCATAATTACTCTGCAAGTGTAATGCATTTAATTATAGTTGAATTAACAGTTGGTTTACCACAATATGTACTAGTTAGAGGATTGGGATTTGATTTCTAAGTACAGGTATGCGGTTGCAAGTGTTTCTGACGCATTAAGTGATCAAAGCTTTGCACGTAGATCCTAATTAGAGCAATGGTTTAATTTATTTTAAACTAGCTGGCGCCCGCGATTTCAATCATAATTTGAAAAACATGTTGTTTTCCTCAGAAACAGTACCTTTTTTGGTATGAAATAGTCTATGTCCGTTTCTATACACTTGGTTACGTAAATGCAAATTTGTAGGATGATCGGTTTAGTGGTTTAGGCGTGAAAATAAAACAAACAAACTTACTTACTTTTGCATACCTATACATATTATTAGGTAAGGATTAGGATTACTTATTATTCATATAATAAATAAATTTTACCTAACCTATAAAATACCTTATAAAATTAACATAAAATAAAAAATATCAATAAATCTATTAATTACTTTAATAAAATATTAGCCCACCTATATCGGGAATAGGGGCCAAGCTACCGGTGGTCAGACCTCAAAAGCAATAAACCTCCTGACTACAGAACCTTCTGCATAAAGCCCAAATTGTGACTCGTTTATGTGAAATCTACGGCCAATTAGACAAATATTTTCACACATAATATTGTCGTCAGGCAGATTATCATTTAATTGGAAATATATTTTTATAAATTACGAGTATAGCCCTAAAGTTAAGACTGTGGTAAGACATTGTGTTACGACCCTAACGTTTGAATCCATTTTAAGTAAGGATACCTTTACACAGACAATGTATAAAACAAAGGTAAGGGTAGCATTACACTGTACTCCTGTGTAAACAAGTTATTGTACTAACATTTTATTGTGAGAGCTAGCTATGTGTTTTGTTAAGCCTTACGGCCTAAAAGACCGCCGGAATTGTTGAATATTTAAATTAAGCACATTGTTGTTTTTGTGACTAAGCGATGGTAGCCAAGTGGTATGGCCATTGTCTAAGTTCGAACCCAAGCATGCTTCATGTCACCTCTGTCTTTTCGGAAGTGCTTGTGCCTAATATAAATTAATTATCACCTGTTTCATGTTTCGGAAAACACGTTAAACTGTTGGCTCGGTGTCATCAAGATCTTTCACATACATCATTCATTCATCTTTTTGTATCATTATTTAATAGTACACTATTTATTTATTATATAGTACTCTCTATTGTACACCACTTAACATAAAATATACATAACAGTATTACAATATTAATTTACATAAAATTGTACATTCTTATGGTCATGGTCAAATTAATCTTGTGGTCTTATCAAACATGAATTAACTATTAAGATTATGTGACTATTAGTCGCAAATCTTTTCCGTACAAATATGTATTTTTATTTAAAACGCTACAAAGCTAGAAATCAAATAAAGATAAAGAGAGGTCAAGATTTAACGATTATTTTAAATGTGTTTGAAAAGATTTTTGATTAAATGTTTGTTTATTATTAAAACCGTTATAAAACGTTGATTAACGCGCACATACCTCGTCACGAGTAGTCATACCACTGTTAGCCTAGTGGTATGACTGTCGACTGACAAGTCAGAGGTCGCGAGTTCGATCCCAAAGCGCGCACTTCTGACTTTTCGTAAGTTATCAATTTTCAGTTGCTAAAACGGTGAGGGAAAACATCGTGATGAAACCAGCACACCTGAGAGCTTTCAAGGGTGTGTAAAGCCATGTCAGAGACCTACGGGCGGTTTAACCTCTGACACCAGTTGTTTATCAACCACACGACAAGAAGAAGAAGACTAGTAGTGTAACCTTGAAACGTCGGGATTTATTTTTAAGGTAGGTATAGGTATGCGACTATGCGCATTAATCCCCATTTGGTATCAGTTTTAATTTGCAACAGAGTCCGCAACATTTTCTCAAATACCCTACTAACTACGGTTACATTGTTGATATTCTAACGTTCCATCAACAATACGCAGTTTGTTATCAGGTGTAGCATTAATTTATAGTTCCCTTTGTACTCGGCGATGCTACTCTCTGAGGAGCTGTTGTCTTAGTACTATGTAAGTAATGAATCTTATGACGTCTTATGTTATTATTGTGTTTTATGTGATCTTAGCTTTATGAAAGGAAATCTTTGTTTTAGTTTGACTAGGTGACTGGTTTGAAGAAGCAAGTTGAGGATTTATGTGGAACTAAGAAAGTTTAGTGTCCGCTATAAATCAGTGTTCTTCTTCTACATCATCGTATAGTTTTTTTTTAATATTTATTTATCATATTAAAAGTACAGAACATAGAGTATTCAAGAAAATATAGAGTGATAACGTCAACCACATTGCCTTGTGCGGAGCGAAAGCAGGTCTCACCATACAAATGTTAAAATGTCATTTTTTCAAATTATGTTTTCTAGACGTTTTTCAAAATTTAACTCAGCAGTTGACCATGATATAAGCTAAATTGTAACTTTTTTGCTCGTGGAGCCTATATAGTTAGTGAGTTATATAGCATAACTTTTACTTTGAAAGGTATGCGGTTTTTAAGTATTGTAATATTAGCTAGAAATTGTCTCAATTTATTACAAACAAGTTCAATATGCTTACTCCAGTTAAATTTGCTATCGATTTCATGTCCGAGATACTTTTGTGAGTCTACCACTTCTATTTGAGGGCAGCTACGTGCCCCACTATATAATATTGTTAGTTATATGTTGTAGTTTTCATAGTCGATGAACAACAAATTTAAACCACCCGAAGACCTCTGACGTGGCTTTAAATACCGTCGAAAAATCTTTCAGGTGTGCTAGTTTCACTAATGGTGAAGGAAAAAATAGTTAGGAAACTAATTAAAAACATTATTTAAAAAATAAAAAATAAACATTTAAAAAAATGGTATGAATGTGTTTGTGTAGGTGAATATTTGTTGGTTACGCGTAAACTATTAAATAGATTAAAACTTGGTACAGTCACAAGCACACACGTAAACATTTAAGTTATACATATCAGTAAACTGAATTATTTTCATAAAAGAAATAGGTCAGACAAGTCCAATTTTTTATTTACAATTGGATCGCACTGAATGCCTCATTTGCTAAGCTATTCGTTTAACAAGTCATGTTGTATAGATTGAGAAATGCTAGTCACCAACCATTGAAACTTTTTGCAATTGTTACTATGTTTTTGAAGCTGACTGTACATTTATAATCATGCCATATTATTCCAGTAATTAGATTATTTTTGTTAACAGGCCGTTTGTTGAATTACCGGTAATTTTATTTTTAATCAAATATAGATTGTTACATTGTCTAGGTATCAATCAAATTTTATATCTTGTCAATTGTATCTATGTATAAATAAATAGTCACAAACAAAATAGTTCAATACCATTTTGGCTTTTTTTTTGTTTAGTAGCCAATAACGAGCTTTAGTGTTTCTAAAATCTAAATTTAAAAAAAATACGGTCAAATTTTAACCAAGAGCCGACATCTTAGTATTTTTAATTTTACTTTACAAAAAAGTTGTTTGTTTAATTTATTTTAAACTAAAATATCCAAAGATTTTAGCACTTTTTCGGTGATCGTCAATACAAGGAAATAAAAACTGTGTCCCACACGATACCGATAAATAGCATAGTATTTCCCATTCAGCACGATATACGAAAGTAAATTGGTAGATCACGCGACGGGTATTTTATGGGAAATAGTAAAATACTAGCCAAAAATACTAGGTCTCTCGTAAAGTCCCAACAGACACGCGATGTAAACCGCAGTTTCGAAATTCAATTCAAGTTGGATTTAATTTTTTGTTGTGGTTTGTTATTTGCATTGACATTTTCATTAGCTTATGTCCGCAAAGTTAGGACTTTTCTCTTAGGTACATGACGAAAGGTAGGTTTTTTAAATCCTATATTAAGTTATCAATGTTTTTATACCATCATACGTAAATTATGCTAATATAAATTAATTATCACTCTCCGTGCCTCAGATAGCACGTTAGTTGTTGGTCCCGGCTGTCAATTGTAGATCTTTGCCAATCGTTACGGGTTGTCAGAAGCCCGAAAGTCTGACAACCAGTCTTACCAAGGGGTATCGTGTAACCCAGTATCTGGGTTGTTGAGGTCTGATAGGCAGTCGCTATTCAGCATCAGCAGTATTCAGCTGCATCCGGTAAGACTGGAAGCCGACCCCAACATAGTTGGGAAAAAGCTAGACAGATGATGACGTAAATTATACGCATCCTTGCTCTACAGAACGCGAGCCAGCCGCAACTGCGTCATGGCTATGATAGCAGGCCGGCTGGAGTTTTTCTGCATACTGCTCGTTCAGCGGTTCATGTTACGAAAGCTCAGGCTCTTTCAGGCTATATTGAATATCAAACTTGTTACCAACTGTGATGTATGTGGGTAAACCGGAAATAACTTGAGCTATATTGTGTGGGTGTTTGCAATAGTCGACTTTGGCAGTCGGAATATAGCGCTTGTACATGCCATTGTTTCCTTTATTGCCGTTACTGAAAATGCCATTCGATTGATAATGCGTACGGCAACGCAACGGCCGGCGCGATGACGCTGCATCGTTGATTTCTACAGCACGGCACCGCGCCGCGCCGCACGGTGGTTATATGGCCACACCCTTATTTAGAATTCAGTGTTAATTAATTAATTATTTAAGACAAAACATTAATTTTATCAAAAGCTCAGTGCTACTGATAAGTGTTGCCCACAATGCTTTGCCACTGTCACCACATAAATGTATAAAATATCTTTGAAAGGATTTGAGTGAATAGCATTAAGTCTTTATCATTTTCAACAACTCAGCCTTTTGGGAGTACCTAGAATTTTGAAGGCCTCATAATTTATTTATCGTGTATGTTTAAGCCTATTTCGCAAAGTACTTTAAGCGTAATGCTTGTGTTTACAAATTGGGCTTAATTTTATGAATATAATTAATCTTCCTTTCGTCACAAAAAAAATAACTTGTGTAAAAAAAATTTTTTTTTAAAAATAATATCGACTTTAAAGCACAAAAAAGCTAATAAAGGTAGTATATAAAAACGTTCATTTTGAAGTCTGTACCAAGCTTTAAGGTTCATGATCGAAGATCAAGAGAAAACGAACTTCTGAACGAAATCTTATATTCAATAAATATATCAATGATCTAATTATAAAATTGTGGGCACCCATAACCAAGAAATCTAATAACTCATATGCCAATAAATTTTGGTTTAGGTTGATCGTGTAAAACCACAGATTTTGGTTGAAAATCCCCAAGTTAGCGAGCATTATATAAAAATATCGAAAAAAAAAACATTTGTGGTAAACTTTATTACCAGTAAAATTTTATAATATTTCGTAATGCGAGATATTTAAAAGTATATTTAACTGCTAACTTAAATGAAGCGATCGGTAAGGAAACAATTTAACTGAAATAACTAACGAAGGTCACTGTAGTATTACGGTCAATGTAGGTAATTTTAGTAAAAAGAAATAATCAATTACGAGATTTATAAAAATGTTTATGTACTATTATAAATTATTCTATATTATAATAAATAAATAATAATAAGCTGTCGCGTGAAATTTAATTTTCAGTAGATGATAATGATGATAATGATTAATGCTCGATCCTTCTCTGTATGAGAAGAGGCCTTTGCCCTATATTGGGACAGTTACAGGCTAATTTATTTATTTATTTTTAGATGATAATATGAAAGACACGCGATGCCATCTATGATTATACGACCGTTATTGTTGTTTTCCTTGGGAACAATACTTTTTTTTGGGTAGAAAAGTACCCTATGTCCGTTTCAGCACATCTGACAATGTATTATGCAATGAAAATGTATTATAAAAAGGTAACAAACTTAAAAACTTAAGTTAATTTGTGTATGTATGTACAAGTAATTTGTTTATTTAAAATAGGTATTTAAGTAGTATAATATAATATAATTAAATTCAAACTGTGTTGTCTCAAAATTTTAGTGCATCTACCACATAATATCATTGTGTCTCTGCATCACCCAAAAGTTGACTGACAGAAAATGCCTACGGCATTGGATCCACCTTTGTACACTTCATTGTGCAGAAAGAATAAATAAATATGTATATACAAGTGGTGATTTTAAGTACTGTATCAGGCGCGGTCGCAGCCTGAAATTTTGGAGGGGGTCACTCACTACACTAATAAAAAATAGATAACTGAAATAAAATTGTTTCTAAACTAGATGTCATTTTTCTAAGTTATTTTGGCCATCGTACATAGTTCATTAAAACACCACTAGATGTCAGCAAACTATAAATTTATCGCTGTTATTTCCTTTTATTATTTGTCAAATTTTTGAGATTTTTCAATATGATCTTAGATTTTGGGGGTGACCCCCCCCCCCCCCCTTCGGACCGCGCCTGTACTGTATCTGCATAATAAATTATATTGAAGATAAGAATTAATATGCAGACTACACTCATTTCAGTTTACAGCAGGCCATTGACCTTTCCAATTAACTCCCAAAACATAATGATCTGTAATCAATCTGAAATCGCACCTGTCTTTGACAGTTAATTAATAGTCGGCGAAATTAATGCAATAAGTTTAATCAACTCTCAGAATAGATTCAAGTTTCGTTGAATTTGAGTACCTAAATGTCAATGACATTTTCGCTTTTATATACAAGTACAAAGTACTTACTTTTCAATAGAAACTGCATAATATTCCACAATAAAAAAACACCTACAACACACAAACTTTGAACCGCCGAAACACAGACAGACAGATATTCTTATAACTTCAAATAAAACATTAAAATCCAGCGTTGCATCGTAACAGATCTTATGCATGAATTTGCATAGACTATGTTAATCTCTTCCCTATATTATGGATATGTTAGAGAAGGATAGCTACCCTTTTTTGTCTGTCTCGTTCTAATTTTTTGGGCGCCGAAACGCCCGTACCAAATCGACCAGGAGGTGGTCGATCGACATTTGACGTTTTTGTAACATCATCCCGCTCCTTGTAGACCGACTTTTTAAAGGTTGTAACTCCTATAATAGAGTCGTGATAGCCTAGTGGTGGTGACCGTTGACTGGCAAGTCAGAGGTCTCGGGTTCGAACCCAAGGCGCGCATCTATGACTTTTCGTGAGTTATGTGCGTTTTATAAATTAATTATCACTCTCCGTGCCTCGGATAGCACGTTAAGCTGTTGGCCCCGGCTGTCAATTGTAGATCTTTGACAGTCGTTACGGGTAGTCAGAAACCCGAAAGTCTGACAACCAGTCTTGCCAAGGGGTATCGTGTAACCCAGTAACTGGGTTGTGGAGGTCTGATAGGCAGTCGCTCCATGTAAAACACTGGTATTCAGCTGCATCCGGTAAGACTGGAAGCCGACCCCAACATAGTTGGGAAAAGGCTAGGCAGATGAACTCCTATAATATAGTTAAGGACTTGTTTTGTTGGTTTCCACTTACACTTCATCAATCGTGTCACAGACCATAATTATCCATCTAAATATATTTAAACTAATATTATAAAGAGAAAAGATTTGAATTTCTGAATATTTGTATACAATTTGTAATAATTAAACTCAAAAACTACTGAAGCATCGTCAAACATTCTTTAATCTATATTAAGCTAC
This sequence comes from Protodeltote pygarga, assembly GCA_936450705.2. Lineage (NCBI taxonomy): Eukaryota > Metazoa > Arthropoda > Insecta > Lepidoptera > Noctuidae > Protodeltote > Protodeltote pygarga. The sequence continues at coordinate 1,130,355 of OW388249.2, read as the reverse complement.
ATACATTATGAATTGACTAGACCAGTGTGTTAAAGTCCTTTCCAAATGCGTTCTCAAAATACTCATTAAAAAGCCGTATCTACTTCAAAAGGTATAGAATCTGTCACAAAAACAAACGTAGGTATCATTGCAATTAGGTATGTAACTAGGGTGAGCTTCAACGGAAAGGTTTCCTACATCATTTCCAATTACCCTCATTACCTTATTCATTTTTCAATTAATTCCACATTTTCATACATCCATCTCACCTAAACTCTAGAACTAAAATAGTTTTTCACTTCCAAACTTGTGCCCGCAACTCCAACCCTTTTTTACCGAGCTTCGTAGCTTCACAAACTTCCTTCATTAGCATAATAACACCAGATGCGGGTAGTTATCTGAGAATTGCTTTGCAACCGGCCTGCGGTCTAAACCTTGGGTTAATCAGTGCCAATACCGCAGTCTGTTTTGTATTTCGATGGTAAATGATATTGAAATTGGCGTCGCGAATGCACGGTTAAATGGGAGTGGTGCACGCTATGCGAAGCTAATAACATTTAAACTAATTTTGGGTTGGAAATTTTTAACCGACTTCTTTTTAGGAAGAGGATATTTATGTATAGATCTTGAGAGTAAAAAATTGAATATTTATTTAAGTGGAAGACTGTTTGTTGGTTACTGTAACGTAGCAATTTTGATTTCTATTTGTACAAGTTAGATTTAATTAAGGAAAATTTTAAACTTAAGTCATGACCATTGCGAGGTTAGATCTTACCCAAACCCTTCTCCGCTCAAGTCTGATCACTCATTCCTATAGTCTAATGGGACTGCAATTCCACACGACCGGAAAGATATAAGGCGCAGAATGGACGGGTTTACGAGCTTTCCGAGGGACGAAGCAAGTGGTGGAACACTCATACCATTACGCTATCACGAAACGCTTCTTAACACTTTCCGGGATAAATCCCGCCTCTCGACGTGATAACAATAAAACTTTTATTGAATTTGTAGTGTGTCCCGCAAAATGTGCATAATGTAGATCCCCAAATTTCATACACTACAATTTTTAATTTCATGATCATTTTCTCATTACAGAGTACAAAACTATGCAAAAGTGGCACTCAACAAGTGCGAACGGAAGGTGCAGTAATTTCAGTCCTCAGTAAAAGAAAATATTATGAAAAATATGAACAAATTTTTGTGGTAGGATTTGCATTTTGGGCAGTACAAGTGCTCTTAAAGAGAGTCGAGTGTTACAACGATCTGTTTCTCGTTAAGTTGAGTTTCGCCATGCGTGAGGAATTACTGGACTGCACTATGGTCAGTGCGCATTGCAGTAGAGCTTTAACCTCCTTGGCGAATTTTATGTGCAGCTACCGATAGATACACTACAAAGTATATTTAGGGGGCCTATAGCCCTAAAACGCTAATTCACTCGCACATTAAATAAAATAAAATAAATTCAAAATAGCCTTTATTTCTACTACTAAATAGAATACTTACAAAAACAACTTATAATAAATTACTAGTAATAGTCGCTTCTGTGGCGTAGGCTTCCCCTAATCGATTTGATTTGATATAATATTAGGTATATCAATACAATAGCCATCTACCATAATTATCCAGCAGCGGCTGGCAAATCGCATTTATTAGTTCCACAAATGCACCTTCATGACGTCATTTCTACTCTCAGTTACCGACTATAACTCAGAATGTTTCTACTTTATTTATAAATCTATTATTTGCAAAAATATCTTCCTAAATGCAGCAATGATCTTAGAGGAGTTACTAAATTGGCAAACCAAAGGCAGCCTTGTAGCGTCGCAATAAAGTTCAAAGTCGAGTGCAAAGATATCAGATAATTGGAAACACGTCCGATGGGAAATCTGTAGACAGGATAATGAAGGGAGTTTTCTACAAGGATTGAATGTTAATTTATACAAATGATCAATCCGAAAGAATTATAGTGGTCCTCGTAGCAATGTCGAATGTTTTCTGGACAATTTGTTGATGGAAATAGAATAGATAGGGTTTTTAGTTTAATGTAAATAAACATAACATAACATAGACTCACGCCTGTATTCCCCAGAGAGGGTTGGCAGAGGTGTATGCACCCACGTTTCGCCGGCTATGTTTTAAGTTCCATGTAATTGGGGACGAGCCTATTTAATTCTAGTCATCGTGCTGCTACTGAAAATTTCCTAATGCTGCTACTGAGAATTTCGTAATGGAAAAATCCAATAACACTGCCCAACCCGGGGATCAAGACCTCGTACTCAGCAGTCGCGCTTGCTACCAACAAGGTTAAAGGTCATATTGAAATAAAAAAAAAGTTTTCGAAAGATGTTTTAAGAATTACTAGAGATAATAGGCAATATCTTATAAATAATGCATTTAATTAATTTTCATTTAAAAATACGTAAAATTTTATGTGATTAGCCGTCATAATTTTAATTACTCTACCTACATCTAAAAGAGCTTTCCGACTAAAAGCTAATTACAAATTTTAATATATATCTTTTGGTACGAATCCTACATATTTCCTTGGTAAAAATGCTAAAAAAAATTAGAAGATTTAACGTGATGAAATATTTATTTTTGATATTTAAATTGATGAAGTTAGAGAAAGGCTGGTCATTAAGAAGATGGAAAAAGCCGTTCGTTGAGTGAGTGACCCTGAAAATATGTTTTGAAAGCATCTATCTATGTACCTATGTTTTTTTTTACCCGACTACAAAAAAAAGGAGGGTTATGATTTTAGCAGTCTATGTATGTATGTATGTATGTATGTATGTAAGTTTGTTCATCTGTTCCCTCCTAGCTCCTAAACTATTTGTTGTAATTCAATAAATAAGGTGTCTATCGATGCGTTTTAATGGTCTGCGGGTTATAGGATTTATGAAATTTCGTAAAATCAAATAAGATGGATTTTAAAAATAAATTAGTCAGCTCGAAAAAAATAAAGTTAAGGTAAATTTATCGTGTTTGATATCAAATGGAAGGTCTTGATGAGCACATTCAGAATATGTATATAGTATCTATATATTCTGGACCACTTCTTAGAATATCAGGCTTCTAACTACCCGTTACGACTATCATAAATATATGTGATTATAACACTGCATACAATGTGAAAACGTGATAACAATAAATATTTACTAATTAAATTAAAGTTTCTACACATCACTGCCTATTAAATTATGATTATATTTTAAAATAATGTTAATTAAATTGAGATTTCTTTTTCTTAACTAGATGGCGTTGGTTTGCGGTTTTGTGGAAGTAAGTAACATAGAGTTAAAAATACCTCCTCAAAAATCCCGGAATCGTAAACATAACAATTAAATCTCGGGATTTTATTAATATGGACTGGATTTTGACCTATAGTTTTTATTAGAATTAATTTTGTATGTAAAATAAAACTCATTAATTTTACAGTTTTAGTACCGAACTATTTAAGTATTACATTATCTGTTACCGATGTCTAAAAACATAATAAAGACTTTTTATTATCATAATTTAGTTCATATGTATTTAAAACGTTAAATTAATATTTTGGAGAATTTAATACATGTTTGCTTATTAAATATAATAAATTATTTAATAAGAAATTTGAAAAACAACTGATACGGAAGGGATTCGAACTCACGATCTCCGACGTACCGTGCCGACGCTCTAACCGCTGAGCCACCGTATCCCATCAAAATCAGTCGAAATTTCAAATCTCTTTCTACGCCTAGGGCGTGTGGTAATATCTATCGGTGCCTTCTAAAAACTGCAAAGTTTAGAACACTGAGTCGGATAATTAATGTATTCCGTTCGATATTACCACACGCCTAAGGCGTAGAAAGAGATTTGAAATTTCGACTGATTCTGATGGGATACGGTAGCTTAGCGGTTAGAGCGTCGGCACGGTACACCGGAGATCGTGGATTCGAATCCCATCCGTATCAGTTGTTTTTTCAAATTTCTTATTAAATAATTATACGTAAAATTAATTTCTAATTAATTAATTGTAAATAGTAGTTATATGTAGTTATTTTTATTTAGTTTGTTATAGATAGTTTTAATGTTAGTTTTAGTTTTAATTGTATTTTATTAATTTTAATCTAATAAATATTTCTAATTTCCCGGGAATTAATTGTAATGTTTATGATTTCGGGATTTTAGAGCAGGTATTATCAACTCCATGTTACTTACTTCCTCGAACTTTAGGTAAATGTACTCTATCTGTGATGATATCCCACAAAAAAGGTTTCATGTGTACTTATACAGCTTGGCAAAAAAGAGTCTGAGGCGGTGACAGCTGGAACTAAAAATAAAAATCTTAAATAACTACGTTTGTGAGTACTAAAATAACATAAAAATGATTCATTTGATTATAATTAATGACAAAAAACTCGTCATAGAAATATGTAAGCACTTAATAACTTGTAATTTGAATTGTAGTGTGAAAAGTGCGACAGCGGCGCCCCCAATTTTTCCAGACTCTTTTTTGCCAAGCTGTACTTCTTACTACTTTTCATGTATACTTCTAAGAAATATATGAGGCCATGTTTTAATAGCTCGAAGTCGCGGACGACGCCTTTGAAATAAATTTAATTTAAAAAATACATGACATAGACTAAAGGTTTAAACCGAAGTTGACAGTTAAAGAAATCTACCTATTTAAGAACTACCACATTCTAAAAAATTGTGATAAAAAGGAATTTTATTGGTTTCTTTACCACTAAAAATCATTGAAAAAAAATATAGTATAAAAACTAAAACCCGACTACTTAAAATCTAAAAACAAGCTTCTTAGATTTGAAATAAAATTCTGTAGTCGGAGGCCTTAATGTATTATAGGTAAATAGGTACTAGATAATCTTCCAAGGGTAAATACTTTGTAATTTGGTGGCCTCCGACTACAGAATTTTATTTCAAATCTAAGAAGCTTGTTTTTAGATTTTAAGTAGTCGGGTTTTAGTTTTTATACTATATTTTTTTCATAATCCAAGATTATTTGACACGTACGTCCATAAGTAACAAACATGCTAATAATATTATTTCAATTTATTATTATCTATTGCTTTTTCCAACCTTTTTGTTTTAATATTTTTTTCTTTTTTCGATTACTTAATTAATTAATTTTTGAATAATTTAAAGATTTCAATATTCAAAACTATTATAGGTACAGACATGAAATAATTAAAAAATTGTTAAAATATTTGTTTATAAATTATAATTATAGGACCTCCATATTGTTAAGTTCAAAAACAATCATTACACAATCGCTTCAACTAAACTATAATGTAAAACCCACCCGCGGTTACCCAACCTCAATAAGTACTATAGTTTTCCCAACATTTCCCTCGGCTCACATTTATTTACTTGCGCGGAACAAATGTTTTTTTTTTCTTCCTGAGATGAAACGAAAATAATTATACCTCGGCTTACGACATTTTCCAAATAATTTGAGGCGAAAACCTTTGTTGTAGAAATGTACATGACGTAAACCCAACTAGCCAAAATGTCTAACTGCCGTCTTTTCCACTCGCCCATGCGTAAAATGCGAAAAGTATTCCCAATTGGAACGACAAAAGATTCTAAAATACCCTCAAATGTTCCCTATTGGAGTTTGGTTGACGCGGACGTTATATTTAGAAACCTGTTACAAACTACCATTATTGAGCGAGCAATCCACCATTGTTATTTTGATTCCTTTTACCACACATTTAGTAAAACTTTAGACATCAGAGCAAGAAATTTTAAAAAAACCCATTAAAGTGCGAGTCGGTCTTTGCACATTTAGTGTTCCGTACCAAATGTAGAATTTAAGCCGTCTGATTTATAATATTTATATTGGTATTTGTTAAGAAAATATTCGTTTTATACATTATCACCAAATTTCAAGTTCATAGATGTTACTTTAATGGGAAGTTAAAAAATTCTTGAAACAAAATTTTGTAAAACAAGGTGTTTTTGGTGGATTTCTTATTCCTTTTGTAATAAATTTAAAAAAATACAATATTTATCTACGCAATAAGTTCTAAACAACGATACCTTGATGAGTAGATCAAAACATTTTCGCGCCCCGTTTAGCTGGATGTGATCCCCCTTAAAAACATTTAAAAAAATTTAGACAATAATTGGTATGGCGAAATGCTTATAATGTAAAAATTTTAAGCTTTTACCGATTGGCTGTAAAATCTGTGTGATAGACGAACAGACGGGCACGGGACAGCAATAGGGCTTCGTTTGAACCCTTCGAGTACGAGACCCTAAAAAAAAGAGGCTTATACAAACGTATACAAACGTTACACTTATAATGATAAATTAGTACAAAAAACCATTTAGGACAGATTATGTATTCAACAATCAGCACTCGGTAATGTAAAAGTTGCAATAAACTCGAGAGTAGATTACAGATCTGCATAATGGCTTAATGTTGCTACAGTACAAAAATGCAAGTCAAAGAATATTCCATTGTAAGGATCTGCAAGAGAAGGGTGATGTAGAGTACAAGGTATAAGATTTAGCGGGTAGATTTTATTGTCTATTTAGGTATGCTAGTGGTCCAGCCAGTAGTCGGAATATGACCAAATTTTTTTTTATATATTTTTTCTTTCTGCATTTTTTCTCCATATAAACTTTTACTATGGCAAGTTTCACACTCCTCCGTACGCGCAATATTTATAAAAGAGGATCCACATGTATTAATAATTATAATTATAGATTATGTCCTTTTTTAGCGCGGAAACATGTTGAAATTAGTTCTCTGCGGTTTTTCGTTCGTACTCTTGTTTTTTTTTTCTTCTTTTTTTTAGTCTAAGCTAGTTTTTTTTCTTTATCTATCAAAAAGAAGCTTCCTTGAATTTACACACCGTTGTAAAGTCATTCCGGGTTCGATTTTGCGATCTTAGACTTAGTAGTGCATCGGCCATACATATTACTAGATTACCACTGCTTATACCAAAATTTTCAAGTGGAACAAATATTTAATACAAACGTGATCTCTCTCTCTCTCCTTCTCCTGTGCATTTGTTATTTCTACATGATAATGGGGTCTGCTTTTCTTATACGTGTACTGGTGTCGTGTACAATACACGACCGGAGAGAGATCGAGTGCAGGGTCAGCGGCTTTACGTGCTGAGATGGAGGATGGAGATGTTAATACAAACGTCATGTTAGAAGTATTTAAAGGAATAGCTATCGCTTCTCTTTTCTAACTTAACCCGCCTGATAATGAAGACCCTTCAACGTTGGTGATTCAGGGATTTTGCTGGCGATAATAGCAGATAGCCTTAATCACGGCTCGAGGGTGCCGTACGGCGCGGGCGTTTGGCTAATTGTGCCCTTTGCTTTTTCGCGTTTTCTAGCAAAACTGTTGAGTAAGGCTCGTGTGATTGGCGAAACTTTAGGCTTTATTTGGGATGGAATCTGAAAGGGTTAAATGTAATTGGAGCATCATTGTTAGTTTTAATTAGGATTATAGCGTATGCTGGTCTTTATTTTACCCATAACACAACATTACGCTTAAATTACTTTCGAAGGGATAGGCAGAGGTATTTTAAGGCCAGTTGCTATTCTGCTGTGCTGCTTATGAGATAGATAGATTTTGAGATAGAAAAACTAATTCAGAACTATTTCAGGTACTAGTTTTATTATAGTACATACATATTATAAATACAAAATAAATAAACCAGTATCTGTCTCATTGTATCGAGCTTTCATCATCGCGCTAGCTCATTGCTTGTTGGCATTTTCATGTCGATGTTTTCTTTCACCGTTAGTCAGTGGCGTCTTTTTTTTTCTTCTTTTTCTTCTTTATGGCAATCTGCTGACGACTTCAGCAATTTCTGTCAGTGTCGTGTAGAGACAGCACATGGGTGAAAATATAATTTAAATAAAAAAACAAAAGTTTTTGCCGATACTTTGAAATCTATAAAAACCAATTCGTCAAAGTTTCGTCGGTCAAATTTCGGACTTAACCCTAAAACTACAAACATTTCTTGTAGGTACTAGTAGTACCGCAATAATAACATGTTCGCTCCACAAAACACCCACAAAGTGGATTTCAATTGGAATCGTTTCAGATTCTAATCACGCGCCGAACGTAAATCTGCGCCAACTTACCGAGTTGCTGTACTGGAATAGTTTTAGTTGTTGCCTGTATGGGGCATGTAGTCTGGATATTAGAATTTAGAAGCCTGTATTAATCACTGTTTAGTTTGCATAATTATTTGAGAAACCTCATGCTTGAATTTTGTTGAAAAAAAAATGTTTTTATTCATGTAGAAGCATACATAAACGACAAAAAGAATAATAATAATTGTGGACATTGCTGTCCCTCATGTCGGCAATCTCTCGAAAGTCGAAAAAGATAAAGAATTAAAGTATCTTGACTTGGCACGCGAGATTGTCGACATGTGAGACGAAGACTCTGCAATCATTGTGCCGATAGCTGAGTCGGCCAATGGCCTAATAGCCAAGAGCCTCGAAAAACACCTAAAGAGGCTCTCGTTAGGCAGCTGGATTGGGAGCCTTGGGAGAAATGTATTTTATGTGTATTATAAATGAATTAATGGAATAAAAACACAAAAAAATAAATGTGGGTAGACCAAAGATTAAAAAAAAAAACAATAAAGTCATTGTCAGCGTCAGCATCATAGACTCATGGCTGTCACAGGTCTTGGTTGGAATAGTTCGCGAAAAGCATACCTACAATATACAGACCGTTAAAAAAACTTCAACAAACCGAAATAAAATTTTAGTAGCAACATTCGAAATTTGATTTCGTAAAAAAATAAGAAAAAAACTTAAACCTTTTTTCAATATCTTTTTAAATTGTTTAAAACGTTTGGACTCGTGTAATTTGAATAAAAGCTAAAAGGATTTTGTTAAAATCCCACAGGAACGGGGCAGACCTACAAAATGAATATCACACGAGCAAAATCACGAGTGAAAGAAAATAAAAAATTTACACATGAGTTTACCATTTAGAGATGAACAAAAAACTCGTCTCTGACTCGCAAGATCCATATTTAAAACGCTACTGAATTATTTCCCGCTCGTAAAAAAGCTTTGCTATTCAAAAAATACTACAAAACCAATCTTACACGACAAGGAGGAAAAATAACTTATTAAATAACGTTAGAACGAGACGAAAAATGCAGGAGCATATCCAAAGGCATAATAAATCATCGCGAACAAAGTGCGAAAAGGTCGACAGGCTTGAAGATTTATCTTTTATTAGTTTTTGTTACCGACTATGATTGTGTTAATGGTTTTATATTTTGGAAACATCATATCATAGTCATGGTACCTATACTCGCTGATCTGCTATCTCGCTCGCAAAAGGTTCAAACCTCGTGAAAGTCTTAAGAATTATATGAAGGAAGAAGTGGACAATACGCAGAACTAAAGTCTGGCCTAGGCTTCGGCCTAGGTTCTTAAAAAAGAACGGCCAATTTAAAACATCTCTAAATGAAACAGAATAATTTATTTAAACTAGCTGATCCGACAGACTTTGTCTTTATTTTTTAATAAATATTTAAAAAGTAAATTCAACTTTAATTGGGAACGTTGCCTACTGGTAGCGGTCTTTTAGATTAAGGGTTTTGTATATTTATTTATTTTTAAGGTTTTAGTTTATAGGTTTGTTTATATAGATTATTTTACTTTAATTACAATCTTATCATATTATTAAACCACCTCCACTCGTACCATACCCTAGGAGCATAATCTTTTTTATTGTTTTATTCTGCTATTCTAAGCGGACATAAATCTAATCTTAACCTCCTCCTCGCACTATATCGGACGGTGCCGGGTACTGCTAGCGCGCTCCGCAGCCACGTCCAATACCTGCCTGTAGGCCCGCTGAATCTGTTTGACAACCTCCAATGTTTTAGCGAAAATTATCGAAGAAATTTCCTGATACTAATTCAGTGTTTACAGAAGGGTTGCTTAGATTTTTTTAAAATTTACCGCCCTTTTTCTATAGACAGCTTTTGTTAGCCAGACTAACAATATTTTGTTATTTATGAACTTGAGTCACGATAACTCACACTAACTATATTCTTGAGAATAGGTGAAAATAATGGACAATGCGTAAGACAATCTGGTATTCATTATATGGTTTATAAAGTAAAAAAATTACTCGATGGCTCATTCTAATGATTATACTAATTATAATGAGAATATGGGTGAAGAAGTCGTTAGTTCACTAACAAAACTAAGCATAGGTCTTACAAATCCTAGTAATGGAAATGATTTAAATTATAATAAACTAGCGACCCGCCCCGGCTTCGCACGGTTACGCTAATATGCATATAGGTATTATACATATAAACCTTCCTCTTAAATCATTCTATCTATCTAAAATAACCGGATCAAAATCCGTTGCGTAGTTTTAAAGATCTAAGCATACATAGGGACAGACAGACGCGGGAAGCGACTTTGTTTTATACTATGTAGTGAAGCCTTAATCGAATTTGCACGTAAAACTCTCGAATGTTTTGGATAGTTTTAGATACTCACAATTAAGGCGTAGTAACAGTAATTCTTTAAAGTAAAAAGAAAAGTTAAAGAGACCACAATCATTGTTGCTATGGATTGGTCCAATAATTATATGGGATATTAATCTTCTTCTTAACGTATGGTTGATGAACAACCTGGTGTCAGAGTTTAAACCGCCCGTAGGCCTCTGACTTGGCTTTACACACCATTGAAAAATCTCTCAGGTGTGCTGGTTTCATCACGATATTTTCCGTCACCGTTTTAGCAATTGATAATTAATTTATATTACGCACATAACTTAAAAAAGGCAGAGGTGTGCGCCTTGGGATCGAACTCGAGACTTCTGACTTGTCAGTCGACGGGATATTAATTTCTACATTCTTTGCTGTTCTCCATGCCATTTAAGATAGAACTACCTATTTGTTTTTTGAAAACCAAATTGCGAAGAAAATAGAAAAGGACTAATATGATTTTCGAAAAATATAAAAAAAATTGCAATATGTGCCAAAGAATTATCCAGTTAATTGCTGTCATTGGTGCATGCCTGGATTTGAAAATGCTAATAGGGTTTTACTGCTATTAGTCCCATAACAGTTCATAAACTTGATAGTCTAATATTATTTAGGAGATGCTAATTCATAATGTAACTAAATATAAGCGCTTAGACATTCTAAATCTTCTTAGATTTATGGCTCTGCAATAACTTTCCGAGCTAACTTCATGTCTAGAAAATACAATTTCATCGACGTTCCACCCAATTTATTTTACGTCAAACAATAAATAAAACATTTTTGCAAACAATATATTTCGCTCGAACTAAACCCTGGGAGAATTTGATGCAATTTAGCAAGTAACAAGTAAGTGATACATCATAGTTGTAAGGCTGATACACATCCGATCCGAAAAAGTACTAGATATTTCACGATCGTGTGTAAAATACTTACATTAGATATTAATTCATTTGAAATATTGATACGGCTTTACTCACGTATTGTTTTCGGGGAATGCCCGAGTAGTTTCAAGTTACTAGACTAGTTGCCCCGAAAACAATACGTGAGTAAACCCGTATCAATATTTCATATACATATTAGTATGACTCACGAAAGTTATTAATTCATTTGTCTACATTTGTTTTAAGACCGCTATGTCATGTGAGTCATTTAGGCCCAATTTCACCATTCATCTTTAAAATCGAGATTAATAAAATTAAGTTCAGCCATACACAAATTGCAGTAATTCTGAACTCAAATTCAAATTCAAAAATCTTTATTGCTTTTTTATGGTTTTACAATAAATGTGGCCTTAAATATAAACTTATATATAGTACAGCACAAAGTACCTAATTAGGCATGCAATAGGATTAATTACAATTTAAATAACACTGAACAATTCTAATAATAAATAATAAAATTAGAATTTTACGAAACACATAAAATTAGAATTCTACAAAATGCAATTATTATTTAACAATATGAATTAATTTATTTTCGTATTAAAATATTCCTTTAAATCATAAAAACAATGTTCAATTAAAAGATTTTTAAGAGCTAAACAGCTCAGTTAAACGATTGAACCGAGTTTAACTTGATTGATCCCGTTAAGTGTCAGTGGTGAAATCGGCTCTTAAGAGGCAACCCTAAACGTTTTCTTTAGAATACAAGTCATGCTCTACCGCGTCTTCCAGCTGTACGGAATTTGAATTTAAAATACCTTTTCAAATGGACTATAATGTAACTTTATGTTATTCTTTTACAGATGTCGCGTTCTATTTTCGTAAATATTCATAAAATTCTATAAAACCAGCAATATTTATTTTTTAAACTTTCGCAAATTGGAATCATGTTTTAAGTACCTATTATTTCGAGGCTATTCGCGAACAGATAATTCAAAATAGTCTGTCTTCTCGTCACCACTGTCAATGCAACTTGACCGAAACGTTGAGGTTAGTTCAATAATGACTATTTTGAATTATCTGTACGCGAATAGACCCGAAATAATATTAAAAACATTATATTTAAATCGCTAACACGCAGTGAGCTAGCGTGGTGATTAATGCTCAATCCTTCTCTGTATGAGAAGAGGCCTTTGCCCTACATTGGGACAGTTACAGGCTGATTGATTTATTTATTTATTTTATATTTATTGTTGCGTTCTCAAAGACGACTGTAGCGATTTTACAACCTTTGACTCGGGAGTCCAACGGTCATACCTAGTGGTATGCTATTTTCTAATTATTAAATCACATAAGCTGTAGTAAGCGTGGTAGACATTATAGCCTCACACTACTCATTGACAGATAATGCCACGTGACAGTAAACAATTCATTCTTGACATTCATTTTGGTTTTAGCGTAATCACTGAAAAAGGTGTCAATTTAAAAAAAAAACACATTTATTCGTGAAAATCCGGATAAAAGTTTACGATCTCTTAAATTATATATCTCTCGACTATCGAAGAATACAAAAGTGATCCTGAAAATCGACAATGCAAAACGTCCTACACGTAAAAGTCGTTTTCGGTGAATTGAAAGCGTATCTTGATGAAAGAACTTTTGAATATACCTCTACGAACCTCCTTTGTATTGAATTTTATAAGCTTTAGTGATATGAATATGGACTCTTTTAATTTTAAAATTCAGTATAATGTCTAGGTGCGAAGTGGGTGTTAAGGTGCCGTACGACCTCGGACGTGCAGTATGCAGTTGGAACATTTTTTACTCCTCCTGGCCACAAAAAATAAAGGTGCTTTTTTACCGAGATGCGCGACTAGGAATGGATTATAGAGAAGCGTTATAATAAATGCGTGTGATAATTTATTTTGACAGTGAATCTTAGTGAAATTTAATTTTGATGGAAGTTTTTGTCAGAAGTGGTAAAGCAATTTTATGGTCGACTATACGACCTGGGGAAAGAGATTAAACCATCCGTAGGCCTCTGACATGGCTTTACACAATGTAGAAAAATCTGACAGATGTGCTGGTGTCCTCATAATGTCAGAGAGGTACGTACCTGGGGTTTGAGCCTACGACCTTTTACTTTGCAGTCCAATTGTCATACCACTTAGCTATCCCTTATTTAACATTTCCCTTTTATTATTTTTTCAATATAATATTGTTATATAAATTGATTTGTACTGTTATTTTAGGTTGTGCTGGTTGGTTAGATTGTTATGATTAAAGTAACTATTGTGTTTGAATGTAACGGTTTCAAAATGATTTAATTTATTCAACCATCACGCATCGTGGTTAAACAGTTCAAACTGAATTATTACCTGTGGTTATGTGGCCAGATGTACTGACACACAGCTGCACATCAAGCTTTACCTTTCCAATTTAAGCTGACATCTTGTTGTACGAATAGCCTATACAATGCGAGGTCCTTTCATACTGGTTATGTATAGCTTGATTTGTAGCCGTGTGCATCTATTTCAGTTCTTAATTTCTCATAAAATCCAACGATGCAATCTAGTAAAATGCTTGGCAGTATTTTTTCTCATAATAAAGTCGTGGCGCATTGACTACGGATCAGCTTTGCAAACATATGAGTGTGGGTTCGAACCTGGTATGTACTAATGTGACTTTTTCAATGTCCTATGTACTTTTTCAGTTAAAATATACGACACCACTGACTAACGGTGAAGGAAAACACCGTAAAGAAACCTGGATGTAATAGTCTGAAATCGCCAACACGCAGTGAGATAGCGCAGTGATTAGGTAAAGCTCGATCCTTCTTTGTGTAAGAAGAGGCCTTTGCCCTGCCGTGGGACAGTTACAGGCTGTTTTTTTTATGTGAAAGGTAACTTGATCGAGAGAAAAAAATTAGGTTTTTCTGTAGGTACTTATCGTTTTTTTTTAATTATTAATTTATGGTTATTGAATGTGAATTTATTTATTTTTTTATTTTTTATTTAATTCTTTATTTTCGAGCATCTTGGCTCATAGATACACTTAAATACATAATTATACAATAATATTATATACTAATAAATAGTTAACATCATATAAAAATACTATAATAACATACAATATAAAACTTATACCTATAACTAACATAAAAATACTATACATAAACAATAAAACTATGTCACACTTAAATCGACTTTATCGAATTTATTGACAATGCAATCCAATAGTGACCAATAGTGGTAGTGCTATGGATTCACGGACGTTGTGACTACATCACTACGACTCTTCTGATATAAAAAGACTGCAGAATCCGAACTGACGTGTATTTTCATGAAGAAAAATCCAGTAGCAATTTCTCACGATAAGAATGTAATCCTCTCATGCGCGCATAATGAAGCAATCTGAATATTATTATGAGTTAAGATATTCAGGTAATAAATAATAAGGAGGTGGGGTAATGTATCGTACTGGTAGATTATTCATTAAACCACACGTTTGTTTATTGTATAATTATTGCATTATTATGTTAATCTTATGTATGGATTTTTGCTTTAAGTTTTACTGAACGGAGTAAATTGATTGTTGCAGTAGTCAACGTAAAATTGTTTTTATAGTTTTGCGCGGAAAATTATTATCGTTAAAAAGTAAGGGCAAAATCGAAGAGGATACTTTTCTTATATTTAGAACAGTAGCAAATAGTTAAAATCCGCTTTAACATACTGTTAATAAGACAGCTTTCCGCCGGAGCTACGCACGGTTTTAAAACCGTGGTTAAATGGATGGAACACCACTGTGAACAAGTTAAGCTGGCACCGGCACGGCGCCGCGCCGGTCCGGGTAAAAACCGGCTCGTTAACAAAAAGCCTTAGGCAACTAACAGTACAGCTTGTATTGAAATGTAAATTTTTAACTAAAGTTTTAAATGTAGGGCTACAAGCGGCTACTTATTTAAGCCTTTTGGGGTCGAGACGCTGAGGTCATAGGAGCCAGGAGCCCAAAAAATGTTTAAAGACCTATTGGGGCGTCTATGTCTGGTCGAAGCTACTCGGGATCAAACGCTGGCCTATACCTACCTACACTGGCCGCCAAAACTAAGTAGTACACTTTTAAAATTGCAATTTCTCCTAAA
This sequence comes from Protodeltote pygarga, assembly GCA_936450705.2. NCBI lineage: Eukaryota > Metazoa > Arthropoda > Insecta > Lepidoptera > Noctuidae > Protodeltote > Protodeltote pygarga. Next base: position 1,114,843 of record OW388249.2, on the reverse strand, counting down.
CTATAGAAGTTAGAGTATTAAAATAATAGAACGTTTTATAGCAAATTTTATCAGCTTTCTTTGAAGCTATAGTTTATTATACATTAATAACGTTATTATCTTAAAAAAAGAAAAAATCCAAAAATATAGCAATTGTTTACTTACTGGCAAAAAACTTAAACAACATTTATAAGTATGTTTTACACCTTATTTACATTTTAATACATGATATTGCCTCTTCGGGCTCTGGTGTCAGCTTCAAGCCGGTTTGACATACTGAATACTAGGTTTTGGAGGCGATATTGGAGAATATTCTCCCATTTTTCCAATAGGGCTTGTTTTAGGGTCCTGAGGGTGATAAGAGGTGGCTTGCTGCTTTTGACTATCCTCCTGAGTTCCTCTTAGGTATGCTCCATCGGGTTGAGATCAGGACTTCTTAATGGCCAAGTCATAAAGCTGATAACAACCTCATAAATGCATGTCTTGTACGATCCGAGCGATGTGTGGCGGGGCTTTATCCTGCATCAGCATCGATCCATCAACCATTTTTATTAAATACTACTACATACTCATTTAAGGACCTCTTGAGCATATCTCTCTCCAGTCAGGGTGCCATTATCTATAGCCACTAACTCTGTGCGACCATCTGAAAAGTTGTCAGCCCGTACGTGTACAGAGCTTTCATCGTATTGGGCTCTTTCTGTAAAGAAGGCTTAAATGTATTGCTCACCAGGTCACCTGTAGACTCTTCACCTTTAATTGGAAGTGAATAGTGAGAATTAAGACTCATCAGTGAACAAAAATCTTGCCTTTTCTTAGTCACACCCCTGTATGTTTTACGTACGTAGAGTAGTCTTGCTACTCGATGCCCCCTGTGGAGTTTGGGGCAACCTGCTGGCCTTTTGGGTTTCAGGTTTGCTTTAGCAAGTCTTCTTCTCACTACACTATCACTGATGTAGTCTCTTCGCGCCTGAAGAACCTGTTGCCGAACTTTAACTGCATTGAGGTGGCGATTTCTCAACACAGTGGAAACAATATAGCGGTTTTCTCGAGTACTAGTGTACCTGCGTCTGCCATTACAAGATCTTTTCAGATGGTTTTCAGTTTCTTCGAACTTTTCCTTTACCTCTCGGACCGTTTTTAATGTTACACCCACCATTTTTACACTCCGACATACTGATGCCTAGTTTTAGAAAAGTTTCATGATTTTTGCACATCCTTAAGGTCAAAGAGGCATGAGAAATAAAGTTTAAGTGCTGTAGTTACCTAGGCTTCTGAATCCAAATTCATAGATCAAGAAATAAATGTAAAAAAAAATCACAAAACAAAAAGTTAAAAGTAAGAGAGCAATTTGAAAAGGAGTGTTTTTGTTTTGTAAAGTTTTTTTTAGCCATTCCTTATTTTTTTTATCAACTATGAACTTTATAAATTAAAAAAAGAATTCTCTTTCTAATCCTTTTTATTTCGAAAATATATCTTGTGTACTTTTAAAGTTATTGCAATTTTAAAAGTGTACTACTTAGTTTTGGCGGCCAGTGTAGCTCAAAGGCATCTATCCAACTCCATTGCCATCCAAAGTGGCAATGCAGCCAGCGTTTTGGGGACATTGCCCACTGGAAGCGGTGTTATAAATTTAGTTTTTCTTTTTAATTTATTTTTAGTTTTAATGTTAGTTTTTAATATTATTGGTTTATTATTTTTGTTGTGAGTTTTTAATTGAAATAATCACAAATTATATACAGTTCAAAATCACAGGCAGAGTTAAATCCCTCTAAATTAACACATTTATAATGATCCCTTATTTAGCTTCATACCCGAAATAATGGACATAATGAATTTTTTTTTAATGCCAACAGTCTGTAAGGGAAACTTGTACCATTTGAGCGAACATTAAGTTTTAATTGTAGCGTTAATGAAACACGACCCTGATGAACTGTTACAACTTTCCAGCTAACTTCATAAAGCCCGTAATATTTAGCTTTTTTAACCTAATTTTGTGAAGAGAAATATTGGTGGCAGTTAACTAAATTAATTTTGGGATGTATAAATGTTTTTGTGGCAATTAAAACTGCCCACGAACACATTTGTTGTTAAAAGGGATTGTAGTCCACGGTGAAGTACTCATAATTAAAATGACAATCATAATAGACGTTATTGCAAAATAAGACCTATAACTACCTAAATAAGGATTGAGTTTTTAAGTCTCACCAACCTAGCATACCTTAGGGTACTAAGGCGCGGGCACTCGAAAATCTACTATCCCGCTCGTACATTAAAGATATAAAATCAATGAATATATAATTATTTAATAATAAATTGCCTGAATAATAAATAAATTGACTGCCTCCTTGGTCTAGTGGTAGCAAGCGCGACTGCTGAGCACGAAGTCCTGGGTTCGATCCCCGGGTCGGGCAAAAGTGTTATTGGGTCTTTTCATTAGGAAATTCTCAGTAGCAGCACGGAGTCTGGAATTGTGCCCGGTTAATGGCAATAGGCTCGCCCCCTATTACATGGGACTTTAAAAAAAAAATAGCCGGCGAAACGTGGGTGTACTGCACACCTCTGCCTACCCCCTCTGGGGAATACAGGCGTGAGTCTATTAATAATAAATTTTATAAACTAACATAACATGTAATAAATTCACAGAAATATCAATGAATCGTTAAACCACCGCATTTCAAAACGGCCCTGTTTTTGATAACAGCTAGCCGTAATGTAATATGGCGGATTATACAACCCGACTGTGACATATATACCTATATGTCGTATAGTTTTCTATTAAATAGGAAAACCTTAGTTAACACTTTGACTGCCACGCCGCACATACAATGCAACTTTTGATGTCTGCATCACCAGTGATCGCAGTGGCATTCAGAGACTTAAAAAAAATAAGGCAAGGAGGATGATTTATAAAGAAATAGTACATTTGAAAATACTGATTCCTTTATTTTTCTTCAAGTTGCATCTGTTCTGTGCTACCATTTACAACTCTACCGACTCTCGGTCACGTGTTAACGAAAAACTTTTATAATAAATTTTGAGCAGAAAAGTATTCTTGAAACCCGGTTTGAATACTAAATCGGATTTTTTGTTTTTATTGGATAAAGTTTTGAAATACGTTTAGTAGAACTCGGTTTATCAGCTTTCAATAGTCTGTTGGATCTCTCTGGGGTGCTCTAAAAGAGTATCTATTGTTGCATAATAAAATTATTATTGGTTTATACAAGAAAAGGCGCAAAACACCAAAAAAAATGGCAGCCATTTTTGTATTGCTTTTGGCGTTGCCGTGGTACTGGTGTGGCGTTTGTCTGGTATCTATCCTCAATCATAATTATTATTATCTTATCTTAGAATCTCCCGGTATAAATTTCGATTATAGGATTGAAATGGTGTATTCCATAGACCTACAGAATTCAAAAGCCGTTTGTTTGTTGGGACTGGTCGGCCCATAGCTGTTACAGTAATTTTATCAAAAGGATAAATATATTTAAGGCGCGTACCTATGTTTAGTCGACTCGCATTGTTCTCACATAACACCTCAGAAAAATGTCATCATCTGCCTAGCCTTTTCCCAACTTATGTTAGGGTCGGCTTCCAGTCTTACCGGATGCAGCTGAATACCAGTGTTTTACATGGAGCGACTGCCTATCAGACCTCCACAACCCAGATACTGGGCTACACGATACCCCTTGGTAAGACTGGTTGTCAGACTGGGGCTTCTGACTACCCGTAACGACTGTCAAAGATCTACAATAGACAGCCGGGGCCAACAGCTTAACGTGCTATCCGAGGCACGGAGAGTGATAATTAATTTATAAAACGCACATAACTTACGAAAAGTCAGAGGTGCGCGCCTTGGGTTCGAACCCGAGACCACTGACTTGCCAGTCAACGGTCACCACCACTAGGCTATCACGACTCACCTCAGAAAAATGTATCAAAACATATTGTAAGCCATTATATAAAAGAGTAACCATGGAGTTTCTTGCCAGATTCTTCTCCATGAGGGGTAGGCTGCCCTTGGAAATGGCAACTAGAGTCACTCTTATATTAGAATTATATCTATTCATAAGTACCTAAAATGGTCTAAATTAATCAAAATATTTTGATTTTAATTTGAATTAAAAGTTTTCAAGATGTTTTTAAATAATAAGTTCTTGGTTTTGTAATATAATCACCTCGCCGTTTCCATATCTTTAACTATTAAGATTTGGATCTTGTCCTTTCAAAGACAATTTTCTAACAACTGATTTTAATACCGTTTTAATGATCTACAATTCTGAAAATACTTCTATTCAAGATATAAACCGATTAATTGCCTAAGCAGCTTTAGAACTTAGGTACTTAATCTTCATTTTATAATCTTTTGCCTTTTAATGTTGAGATAAGAAACTTCTGGAAAAGTAGTCCAGTTTTAGACTTAGATTGGTTTGAGGCTTACAATTTGATAGCATTATCTGTTGCGATCTGATTTAAACGATAAATTATAATTTATTTACTCTAATTATTTAACCATTTAAACTAGAAATAATAATTTAATTCTCTCAGCTTTCGTTAGTATAATTATAAAACTCTTAAGTCCAGTAGAAGCTATAAATATTTTTTATGGAATTTATTTAACGTTTTTTCGTTTTAGTTTTATCTTATGGCATGGTTGATATGTAACCTGCTATCAATGTTTTAACTACCCAGTATATCAGCAATGTAGCCAACATTACATAGCTATATGGCCGTTTAAAATCACTCAAGTGTGATTTCTTACGGTACTTACAGATCTTCTTGTGGTTAATACATATTCCTTTCTCTCTCACAGTCATACCACTAGTATAGTCTAAATATCATTCATACAGTCGCAAAAAAGGGGCAAATCGGTACCGGCCCGCACCTCGCAATTGCTTTGTCTAGACATCTTCAATGATCGACTATTTAAGTATAATATGTTATAAAGACTGTTGACTAGGCCATCGTTTCTCGTGCCACATTCGATCAAAAGACAGTATCCCCCAAATTATGCCACAATCTTACTTTGCCCTTCCTACAACCATTTTCATGAAACATTAAATAAAATCTCAGTACCTATCAAAATCGACGTGCCAACAAAAGTATTCCACATAAAAGTTTCGAAAGACTACTTAATCTGCCGACGACCCTAGCAGCGAGTCGTGATAAATATACAGCTCGGATTCCAGTCTGCCTAATTAAATTCTGCGGACTTGGTAACTTCAAAAACAGTTGGTTTTCATTAAAATGTGTACTTAAAAGTGTGGAGCCGGAATAAGAGGTGACATTTTTGTATGGTTTGCATAAAAAATTAACATAAAATAATTAAACCAACTAAAAAACTTGATTACTGCATAACACAGTCAAAAAGTCAGACAAGTCATCTTGAAATCCAAACCTTTCTCTGAATTGCCGAAATTATGTTTAAACATTCATTTAATATAATTTCGGCAATTGTAATTTTGTCGGGTTATTTTTTTGCAATAATAAAACCGATTTCAAAGCACTACAAAGCTTAAAATAACACAAAAATGTTAGTTTTGGAGTCAATGCCAAGACTTAGGATCAAATGAGGTGCTTTAATCTGGAACCCGCTTAGCTTGGTACCGACTCCGAAACGAACGCCGTTTTTGTTATTTACTGCTTTTCAGTGATGTAAAAACAAATTAAAAAAAAAAACACAAGTATTTTCGTTATTATAAATTAAAACAATCTAAATCATTTCTTTAGACATGACACTAGGACCGCGGGGGCCAGGGGCCCGTAAAATTTACACAGAATTATCGGGACGTCTGGTCGAGGCATCTCGTGACCAAAATGCTGGTCTGTATCTGGCCCAAAGGCTTAGTATTGCCATCCAGCGAGGCAACGCAGCCAGCATTTTGGGAACGTTGCCTACAGGTAGCGGTCTTTTGGATTAAGTTTATCTTTATAATTAGTTTATATAGATAGTTTATTTCTAGGTGTATATATAGTTAGTTATTATTATTGTCGATATTTGTGTGGGACGTAAATTAGCAAGTCAAAAATTTGATTGTTTATGCTTGGCCATTATAAGGGCGTGCATACAAAGTGGTGGATTAAAACCAAAGCTGAGGTCAGACAAAAGCTTTTACATATTTAGACATTGTATCATATTTTAACCTTCTTTAAAGTATAAAATGGAATCAGGCGTTACTTTGCAGAAATCTATGATATTTAGTTATAATGATAACTCTTTTAGGTGATATGAAATATTTATTAATGTTAATCAGACTACGTCTACGTGACTCCGCTATTGACTTTATAACTTTTTTATGTCAATAATATCAAAAAATATAAGAACTGGTAAAAGTACAGTTGTAAAGAGCTCATAATATATCTCAATGCTCCAATTGCAGATACCGAGGCAGCTAAGTGCCTTCCCTTGTCGACAACTAAGGGCTTATTTATAGCCATTAAGTAGTACGTTTTTTTGCACACCGTATTTCTCTCTTTAGATCTGTTTACAGAAATAATATTTGTGACTTAATGGGTCTGGTGGAGTTGATTTAAGTTTATGAAAAGTTATGAGAAATGTACCCACTCGTAAATTAGAAGCGGTTTATGATGTATGCAGAATTATAAGGATTTTTTTATAATCTTTCTGGTAGATCTGTTAAATTCACTTTATGTTATGATAAAACAGGTCTGCATGTGAAAATAAAATTTATAGGTAACAAAACTAAGAATTATTATTACTTACGTTAATATTTGTTATAATGAGTTCGAAATTCAAGTTAAAAAATTAAAGTCCCTAAACCTTGTTTGAAACTAAAAGATTCATGATGCATAGTATAGTATATAAAAGATGCACAGTCGCTCAGGAATGCTTTTAACCATAAAATAAATAAATAAACCAACTTGTAACAGTCCCAGTGTGGCAAAAACCTCTTCTAATACAGAGAAGAAGTCCTTTTTTGAAGTCGGTTAAAAAATAACATAGGTACATGCCAGGTTTGAACCCACGCCCACATTCTTGCAAAGCGGGTCCATAACCAATGCGCCACCACAACATGTTTCCGAAATCATTATTTGAATTGCTTTATCGACCTTAATAAACTGAATGATTTCTGTAAAGAATGGTGTCTCCAAATTGATTTCTCATTTCCGATTTCTTGGCGCAGCTGTGACCGAAATTAAAATAAAAAAGGAACGGTGCTTAAATCCGACCACTCCTTTTCAACAAACCAAGTTAGTATACCGTCAAACCTGGCTCGGTACCAAATTTTTAAACAAACTGGACTGGTAATGGCTAACTCTGACTTATAGCGGCAAAAAATAGCCAAGTAAATTATCTTTCCATTCAAAGTCTATTGTAAAGCCCAGAGAAAAGGCTAGGTCAATTTTTAGATTTCGCATCGCATTTTTTCCATAGCATTGAATTTGAAATATTGTCTTACGGTCAATGGATTTGATTTTCATCCGCACCTTTTGCCTTTCACTTTATTCAGAAAAGGGTATTGTTATTTGAAGATGAACCTTTTTATATTATCAATAAGGTTCAGTATTATCATCTCGTAAACTCTAAGTTCTTGCAATGTGTTTCTTTTTTGCGAATAACGGCAAACAGTTTGTATGGCAGATCGATTTTAAATTTTTGCTATTCATCCATATTTAGAATCAGTAAATATATTATATTATCTACACATTTTCTTCTTGTTGTAAATATATATTTTCTAAATTAAAAAAAGGCCCTAGACGTAGAAAGAGATTTGAAATTTCGATTGATGCTAGTGGGATACGTGGCTTAGTGGCCAGATTGTCGACACGGTACGTCAAAGATCATGGATTTGAGTCCCATCCGTTTTTTCAAATTTTCTTATTAAATAATTACATTAAAAATTAACTAAAAATGGAACGAGTTACAAACGATAATACTTAATGTAGCTTTTGTGAAATTGAAACTGAATAGGCATCTTAAAATCCATAACTCCATCATAATACTTCACATAGGTACCTTAAAGAGGGATTGTGGTCAAACAAATTATATGCTTTTTTCATTCATGGACTTAGGGTAAAAACACAACAGAGCGGTGCGGCGCCACAACGCCAAAGTCGGCGTTCTATCCTATAGGACTTGTGTTTATGCCCTTAAGCCTTTTCCAAATGGTCCGCAAACAACATGTTTTATAATACTCTTGATTATTATTATTCTCCTGCTCAAACCTCATAGTTTGTGACTCAAAATCACTTTGAAATATCTGCCTACTAAACACAAACTGCAACAGCGGTCGGTCTTTATTATGTAATCCTGCCTCTACTCCTGGCTTCGGTAACCACAGCCATTAATCGGGCAGAACTAGGCCGAGGCCTAATGCCAGCTGATACGGAATATTTGTCCACGTAATCTCGGTTCATACGTTAAAAGGGATACCTACAAAATGTTGATTTTTCATGAGCACGCCCTAAAACTGAAGACAGTGCCTAGTAATTAATATTAAACAGGAATTTTAAAAAAATACCCAACCTATATATAGCAAAACTATACTTACTGGTCATTGGAACATGTTTTGAATTCATACAAAGCCAATTATGTGATCATAAATGGGCTAGCTTTTTATAATCCTGCACAGGGTTGGTTTTTAAGTCTCTTTGGTGGCCCGAAGAAGGAACGAGGAAATTGGGAGTTAAATATTATATAAATATTGGCATAATATTGTTTGGCATTACCTTTTTGCATAAATAGTTTTAGTATAATAATACTTAAGCATAATGCCAAGATTAGTATAACTATCATTTGGTCAAATTTTTTTGGTATATTTGTTTTGGCATAATTTGGACTTGCATAAATTTGTAAGGTTTTTGGCTTATTTTCTAAGGCGGATCCGACTCGATTTAGTTAAGTGGAGCTCCCGCCCATTGCCTTTTTGTTAGGTTTTTTTTAAAGCCCAAAACCTTGCATGCTTGAACAATATGTTCAAATATCATTATGCGTTTATATCATTATGTTTTATAAAATTACGCTTCTTATTACATATCACCAGTGTGAACCAGCGCACAATTTCTTCCACTATGCCGCTTTTTGTTCAAGACGTTTTCCGGCGTCTGTAGCCCGGGTATTGCAATATTGCAAGCGTCTTTATTTTATAGTAACCATATACTATCAAGCCAAGGTTGAATCCAGCTTTGTAGCAAAAAAAAGGACAATTGTAGTTGGGACTTTTAAGTCACGTGGGGTCCGTCGATGTGAGTAGTGCAACATCACTTAATGCATAGTTAAGTGCAGATGAGATACAAGAGATTTTAGGCTTAGTTACTGCATCGTTCATTGATCGGAAATTCGATTAATTCCAACGAAGCGATGAAAGCCATATCGTTTAACTTTATGATAATGTTGCAAACGTCATACTGGTCTGGACTAATGTCTCTCATTAATAAGTTGAGTTAAGTTGAGAGGTACTATTTTTGACGAAGCACTTTTGGATCAGATGGAGATCTGAGCTCTCACGACTAAGTTGCGTGAAGAAACTAAATAAAATCAAAATAAAAATATTTTTATTCATGTAGACCATTAGGCACTTTTGAATAGGCATAATTCTCATCATCTGCGTAGCCTTTTCCCAACTATGTTGGGGTCGGCTTCCAGTCTTACCGGATGCAGCTGAATACCAGTGTTTTACATAGAGCGACTGCCTATCAGACCTCCACAACCCAGGTACTGGGTTACACGATACCCCTTGGTAAGACTGGTTGTCAGACTTTCGGGCTTCTGACTACCCGTAACGACTGTCAAAGATCTACAAATTGACAGCCGGGGCCAACAGCTTAACGTGCTATCCGAGGCACGGAATAGGCATAATTCTAATATTGTTTATTTTAAGAGTGACTCTGGTAACCAGTTCCAAGGGCAGCCTACCCTTCATGGAGAAGAATCTGGCAAGAAACTCCATGGTTGCATAGAGTTTACACTCGCTATCATAATGCCACGGCTACCGCGCAGCGTACGCGTAGCTACCGCGCAGCGCTCGCGTAGCTACCGCGCAGCGCTCGCGTAGCTACCGCGCAGCGCTCGCGTAGCTACCGCGCAGCGCTCGCGTAGCTACCGCGCAGCGCTCGCGTGGCTACCGCGTAGCGTACGCGTGACAACCGCATTGTGTAGGCACAAAAACATTCGTTTCAAATAAATGCCCTCTAAATGTTAACAAATGACTTACTCATAATATATTTTCAATACTTACTCTACAAAAACCTTTTTTGATGATAAACGGCTCATAAATACTTTGCCAACAAAACTAAACTGGGGTTCTAGCATCAGCAGAAATACTAACATTATTTTTTCAAACTATAAATGTTTTTGTAAAAACAGTATCTTAGAATTTTTATGTGAAAGCTGAATCGGATTCGAGAGAGGGTACGTAAAGTCGTATAATAAAAAGATTTTACGGTCAATGAATGCTGCAACAGATAGGAGGGCCGAGAATATGATTTACTGTCCTTATGTGTGGCTTCAGCGGAAGCGTGTATGTACGATTTACAATTTTAAAGAATCAAATTTTAGTAGAAATAAAAATTTTCAATTTTAATTGTCAGCTTAGTCACAAATACCTTTTTCGTTAAAAAAGTTAGGTTGCTCTTTTTTACTAGGTTTTTCTCCTGTATAGTGGGTACAATTTACAATTATATAATTTTCATACCATATGGTTGTTACACTTTAATAATATAATAAATATTACACGATTCACTGGATATTATTACAAAAGCCGAAAAAAGGAAAACAAATATCCGTGGATCACACAAATATTTGTCCCATGCGGGAATCGAAATTGTGACACTACTATGACGTAGCATTTGACGTAGCATTTGACGTAGCATTTGACGTAGCATTTGACGTATCATTTGAATAGCATTTTACGTAGCATTTGACGTAGCATTTTACGTAGCATTTGACGTAGCATTTTACGTAGCATGTTGACGTAGCATTAAGCGATTGCTTCACCGCTACACCAACGTCATCGTATCGTAAAAATCTCTCCAATTAATAAAACCGCGTTTAACATTTGTTTTGATTCTTACAACTTATACCAAACAACCTTCTTCTGATTCGTAGCGGGAGTCCGTCGTCGCTCTTTTATTGCCCTCTGGTTACAACAAAATCAAGAAACGTTTCAATCGTACTTGCTTGTTACTCCTTTAAGAACACAGACTAACTATCTTCCAGATAAATTAACTGAGACAGTTGTGCTTAGAGACAAGATTGCAATCTTTTTTTGTATGATTTGTAGTCAGTTGAATTGAACAGTCTGTTTTACCCCTTATTAGTACAATAAAACATCAAAGTTTATTGGTAATTTATTTATTTAATATAATAATAATGTATAAAATATTGGGATTAAGTTTCTGGTGCTCTCACTGAACGTACCAAACGCCGTCCAAATACTGTTAAAGTCAGCTCACACCGAACCGAACTTACCTGGGGGCTTAGCCAAGTTGATTATCTACAATCGCTAACGCTATAAAAAACGAAAGAAATGTATAGGATTATTGTTATGTCACGTGATCAAAACATAGGAATAGAATCTAATTCTACACATTTCTTTCGTTTTCTATAATGTTAGCGATTGTAGATAGTCAACTTGGCTAAGCCTCCTGATGTCCTGTGAATCGCGGGCTCCGCCGCTAGTTGGATGTGAACACAGACATCTCACGCGAGCACAGAAAGCAATATAAAATTGAAACTTCAACTTAAACGCCCACGCCGAATAGGTCGCTATCCCAGCATATATGCAGGACGCCAAAAATGTCCAGGGCTGGTTTTAAAATCTAACCCCTTGTTAACTCACGGACAACGTTTTAAAACTCGTTACCAGCCCACGTGTTTCCCTCCACTTATGATCCTGGGTTCTTTAAGCGGGACGTGAAAAAGCTTTTCTCAAGTGACGGCCATCATGCCACATTGCTATGCTGGTTGCTGGAATGATGGCCATCACTATGGTCTGCTTTCCATCAGGGAGCATGAAGTCAATTTGTGCGGCAGTAATAAAAAATAAAAAACAATTCATAGTCATATCAAAATTATATAGGTACCTCAGTTCTCTTTTGTATTCCATTTATAGGAGTTACACAACACCTTTGTCTAACCTGTAAACACGTTCGGGGCTTTATCGTACAATCATTGGAAGATCTCAAAGATATTTCGAAGAAAGTTTATAACATCAAAGGCTATCCCAGTTTTATATTTTTAGTTATTTTAGTTGTTTCGCTAGTCTTTTGAGGTAACTTCGAAACAAACTTTTTGGTAAAGTTCGATACTTTTACGTTTTAAGTAAATACGTGAGTGTACTGGATAGTTTGTTTGGACCGGCTGTCTGCAAGTTACTATTGTTAAAGAAAACTTAAATTTGGCGTGGAAACAGAATCTCTAACAAAGTCATAAAATAATTTATCAAGCTGCCCGAAACTGTCGAATTTTCCCAATCAATTTTGAACCTAATGCTTCAGCGAGAAAGTTGAAAATCAATTAAAGAAATTTGACAGATTGTGGTAGCTGTACCTCAAGCTTGAATAAGTATTATTAATATCATGTATAATTTGTTAGAATTTACATCCTCGTGGTCCACTCCGGGCAACGTCTTAAACAGCCAAAATATTCTGACTCTCCCTGGCGCGCTGAACTTGCGCTGAACCTTTCAGTGCCTACCTCTGCAATTGGTAGGAGTGACACAAAAAATACAAATACCTATTTTAAAAATAATTTAGATAAGGCAGAAGCATTAGGGTTAACAAAAAATTAATCCCTTTATCTTGTTCTTAATCCAAATTTCAACACTAAGCCAAAACTTTACCTAAATCGCTTAGTATTTTTTTATAATTACAATTTTTGTGTGTTTTCATCGTTTAATTAATTTAGACTTCAATTTTGTTTTGGAGGTCAAACTTGTTAAGCCTATTTTATTTTTATAGCATAAAACTCAACTACACTACTTAAATACTAAAATACTTTCAAAAAAGCTTTTCTTATTAACTAAAATCTGTAAACACTTAATCAACAAAGAGCCGATACTTATCACTAGGGCCCGGAAAAATATGTATTAAAAAATTCAAAATATGTACATATAATATGGACGAAAAAATGTAAAATATGGAAAAATATGGAGTAAAAATGAAAAATATGGAATAAATATGGAGTAAAAAATAACAGTAGGTACCTTTAAAGGGAGGTACTTTACCTTTTTCATTGCCTTTTTGCATTAAAGACATTGGAATGAGTAAAGTACTTAACACATACATTAAAAAAAAAAAAGTTTTATTCAAGAATAGGAATCATTTATTTACTTCGCATTTATCAACCTTACACTACATCAGTCACTACACTACACTACATGGTTGCAGTAGACCATCAAGTGCTTTTTTTAAATTATCAAAATGAAATCTAAATATTTATTGATTTATTTATTTATTGATTCATTTATTGCATACATGTGGTATATGTGGTACAAATTTATATTGGCTGAAAAATCTTTCCACGTGACATGACGTAATGAGAGCATACATAATGTGGAATGAACTTAGAATCAAAAATCAAAATACGACGAATAAAACCCGAGAGATATGAAATACGCGCGGCCGGTCATGGTGGCAAGAATGCAAACACGTAAAATTATATCAATTTTTGTGAACTAACTCTTGTTCTATGATATAAAAATGGAAAATATGGAGGATTGTGATATATTTTTGTAAAATATGGACTTAACCTTGAAATACCTTAAAATATGGAAAAATATGGAAAATAAAAATTAGTTTTTCACATTGTAAATATGATAATCGGTGTAGAGAACACATTCTAGACCGAAAATCGCGTAAATTAAAAATATGTATTTACATATTAATCCGGGCCCTACTTATCACCATAAAAAATGTAACAAAAAAGGCCGACCTCAAAGAGGTTCTAGAAATATCACTTCAAACGCTAACGATACTTTATATTTTTTTATAGCAAAAAGACCAGAGTTTCGAATTTGGATTAAAATTTTAATAAGATGCAAAAGTAGCCGCATTTGGAAGGCTTGTGTATGCATCGCTGACGGCTAGACTTTAAGCCACTTTAACTAACGAAGCGAGCACAAAAACCTCCATCTTTTAAAGTTGAGGCTAAGTCATTTCTCGCTTAGCTTTGATCGTTTTCATTTTTAGAGTAAACGGGGTTTTACACTGTAAAGCAAGCTCAAAGAATTAATTGTTTCCTTGGCTGATCAGACCTTATACAAGTTCTCTATGGCTGATCGGACCTCATGCAAGTCAGTTGGGTTAACAAGCTACAGATTCGCTTTCTTATATGTTTTCAAGTGGCTTTTTTTGCTTTTTAAATGAACAGCGCGGCACGCCAGAGATCGCGGGTTTGATTCCCATCCATGTCAGTAGCGAGTTCCTAATAAATATATTCAAGAAAAATCTTCTTTCCGTTCCCCTGTACCATCCTTCCTTCCATCCTTCTTTTCGCAGCAGAGATATCGAAAATATTATAAATTTTAAGAATTATCATAATCCTTTTGAGAGCTAATGGTTTCCTCTTTACCGTCTCCATTAGGCAAATGTAAGAAGCTCATGAATAATTTTCATTAAAAAAATGGATATGAAAAGTATAGCGTACCTAAATCTTTAATTGTACATAATGCTACAATTTTAATATAACCAATATAATTTCTTTACTATGCTTCTTATATTGTGTCTTACAAAATTTTTTTTAAACTTTCTTACAACTTTGCGTTGTGCATCTAGATTTTCAAAACATTCAATTTTTTGAACGTTAAAACGTTGAGGCTAGTTAAATAATGATTATTTTAAATTAGGTATCTGCACGCGAATCAACCCCAAATATAATAATAACATTAGCATTTTTACATTTTTATAAATTTAAAGAAACTTGATCAATCATAAGTATAGTACCTTTTTTTTGTTTAAGGGGGGTGTTGTTAAAAAGGCATCCGGCCTCCGCGCCGGGGGAAGAGACCAGGGAGTGTGGAATCCTCCACCAAAACTACCCACCTCATAATACCTACAAAATCAAGAAAATCTAAATCTATAGAATACACATCATATATAGAAGTACTTACCGCAAGATATATCAGATTTATAATCCCAATATTTTAGGCTTCAAAGTGAGTAATGCCTTTTAATCTTAAGCTCCAGATTAGAATGCGTGTGTATTTCTTTAACAATGTGGTTGAAAATAGAGTTACAATGAATTAGCTGACATTCAGACGACCTATTCCTACAGGAAAAAATCTAAGAAGGTCTATTTTACGAAAACGCGAACGGTAAATACAAGAACGTATGTGACTACATAGCGTTAGTATAAGATATTGGATCTTGGATTTATGAAATATATGTTTCGATTCGCATTACAATGTATATTAACGCCGCTCGGGGAGCACATGCACATGCAATAATATAATTGTATTATATACAATTTCAAAACGGCAACTAGAAATTAGAGCACAAATGATTTTGTAGAACTATTTGAAATTGTCTCGTTGGTCTAGTGATAACAAGCGCGAATGCTGAGCACGAGGTCCTGGGTTTGATCCCCGGGTCGGGCAAAGTGTTATTGGGTTTTCCATTAGGAAATTCTCAGTAGCAGCACGGAGTCTGGAATTGTGCCCGGTTAATGGCAATAGGCTCGCCCCCTATTACATGGGACTTATAACATAGCCGGCAAAACGTGGGTGGTGCACACCTCTGCCTACCCCCTCTGGAAAATACAGCCGTGAGTCTTTAAAAAAATTGAAGTTAAATATTTTGAAACGTTTTACTACATTTCGTAGTAATTTAAATTTAGAAGTTTATGCAATCTCGCCCCCTTGAGTGATGTGTTTTTGTCATCGATACTTGATCTAGCAGTAAAGTTTTTAATTTAATCGAAGTTTTGAATTGATTTTCTTTTCCACGGCTTGACAGGTTCAGCCCCGTTGAGCACTACCAAACCCTTTCAGGGTTATACCTTGTCGGGGTATATTCTTAATTAATCAAGTTTGTCAAAGCTTGGTGAGAATTAAAATAGACTATGCCAATTTTAGTTGCGTAAGCTAAGCAGTCCTGAAGATCTTTGACAGTCGCCATAGAAAGTCGGCGTCCTCATTAAAGCCTGACAACTGTTCATATGTCATAATGGTCAGTTATAATGGTCAGTGGCTACGTAAGAAATTGATATTTAGCTATATATATCTACAAGTCGACCCTTACGAAGTTTGGGAATGATAAGGCTAGAAAGATTGGTCGATGCTAACAGCTCTTTCGATTGGTCCTTTTGCTCCAATTTTTGTATTGGTCCCGATCTGATAACATTACTCTCTCAGATTTTGATAAAGTAGTACTTTTTCTTTTAAAAGTATTGACCTTTGCCGCCGTTAGGTACTTAAGTAAGAGGTGAAGTTTCAGCCATAGGTTTACTTAGGCTTTTTTCATGTATTATAATTAAATAATAGAAATTGAACTTTCTCACTTTTCATACTATTTTTGTTACACGTGACGAAAACATGGAATTAGATTATTTAGCGTAAGTTTCAAACTTGTGTCGCCACAACTTTGATGACGTAAGCAGGTTTAGTCATGATAAAACCAGTATAATTATACTATATGTGGCGTGGCTATTAATATGTTAGTTTTTATGTGTATTAGTAGATTTTCTTTTAATTTTAATAAAGTAAACAAAAATGTATATCAAAGAAATTATATTTAAAAAACTGTGTATACACTAGAATAGACTAGATTTCAAAATATATTTTTCCTCGAAAAGAAATTTTCATACTTTTTGGTAAGGTATTCGCATTTATTTATTTATTACATTATCATATTATCACAAATAAGTGTCACCACAAGTAAATTTGTAATTTTACGAAAAAGAAAATCATTTTTAATATTTATTACATGCGTTATAAAAGTATAAAAAATCCCAGTAACATAGTTCTAAGATTTTTTAACTTAAAAGATTTTATCGTTCATTTCGAGGAGCAAGGAAATTCATAGTGCACCCAATTTTTCATACTCGAGGAGATTGCTCGCAGTGCATTGCGGTTGGCCTACAATTCTAGGCATAAATCCAGACCGCTCGGCAACGTAAGGTGCATTTATACTTAAAGGAGACGTTTACGATGCGACTCGTATGCGAGTTTGAAAATATGTCTATTGATTTTTAATGGATCTTGCAGCCGTGCCTTAGAAATATTCGAGGAATATGAAAACGAGATGGGATGCGAACGGGGCGTCAATCCACCACTCTTACCAACTGAGCTACCGTTTCGCTGCCAGCACGCATCTCAGTTTGTAAGGCAATATATTTCTAGATTTTGCCAATGTTTTATCTTTTGTTTTTTGAAAGATTATTAGTTTTGCTTATTATTAATGTATGCCAACAACGCTATGAAATATTTTTTTATATAATAATGAATGAAAGGTAAAAGTACTACAACGGGTCAACCATTTCAAAGACCTTGGTTGAAAGATTTTTAGATATTATGTTATATCATCATCATCAGCCGGAAGGCGTCCATTGTTGAATAAAGGATTCCCCCATTGAACGCTTTTAAATAATATAACAAACTCATAAACATTTTTATAAAATAGTTACTATGCGAACAATAAAGTTTAAAATTTTTGTAGAATTTTTTTTCTTTCTACCTATTTTCTATCTAATGTTAACTTTGGGTATAATACATTTTTATTAGATTAATTATTAAGAGTGATCAAGTTCAAAAAGAAGATTTTATTCTATATCTATACTAATAATATATAGAGGTAAAGTTTGTATGTATTCATGTATGTATGTCAGGGGTCATCTCTGGAACTACCGATCCGATCCTAAATATTCTTTCACCAATAGGAAGGTACTTTATCCCACAGAGCTAAAGGCTATTTTTTATTCTGAAAAAAAAAGACCGGCAATCTGGCTGCTTTATCAACGTGTGTTTACGGGAAAATTTAATTTAACGCGGACAAAGTCGCGGGGAACAGCTAGTTTTTTTATATATGTGTAAATAAACTTGTAGGTATAGGTACAATATGTTCCGTATTTTGTAGGTTAAATAATCATCTTAACAAGGTCTTGCCTTTTGAGTCTATTCATAGAAAGGCTTACTTGTATCTTGCAAATTTAATTAGTAAGGACTTCCACGAATTGATGTCGCTTTGTATGTTGACAGCTGTTTTCAGTTCACATATAACATCTTCTGAAGCGGGCAGGACTCGATAGCTTAGTTGGTAAAGCGAGAGATCGCGGATTCAAGTCCCGCCCGAGTCAGTTGTTTTTGCGAGTTTCTTATTAAATAATTTCATTTTTATAAGAAAAACATTATATTACTTACTATCTTCTGCTCGCGACTTTGTCCGCATTATTTCAGGATAAATTCTACGTTATAATCTAAATTTAGATCCTAAACAACCTACTACATACACTTCTGCCCTATAGGTACAATAATAGTAATTTACATGAACCGATTACATAAAACATTCACTTCATCATCATTTAATTTATCTCATTCGTAAATAGCCAAGGATACCCTATTCAAAGTGGTCCAAACTTTTCATTTTCACTAAGATTGCTATGCACAATTCTAGACATAAATCTGGTCTAACACAGAGCCCATTTACATACAGACGAGGCGTTAACGACACGTTTTTGTGAACGAAATGGTACGATTTATTTGAACATTTTGTTTGGCGTTTAGGTTAGGTCATTGGGATGTTGATCTGTCTATTGTTTTTTAATCTGTGGGTAATGTGCTCCTGATCGAATTTTCGGTCACAGCGGCCGCGGCCGGAGATTAGCCAACTACGCAGGAGATATTATAGACCATAAGTGTGTGGATAAACATAGGTGCACTCTCTATTCCCTTTCTCTCATAGTCCGATGGGAAGGCAATTCGACACGACCGAAGATATATCAAGCGCAGGGCCAACGGCTATACCGGGGCGCAGGGCACGGAGTGAGTGATAATTATAATACACACATAACTTAGGAAAAGTCAGAGGTGCGCCTTGGGTTCGAACCTCAGCTGGCTAGGTTAGCATAAAAACTAAAAAAATATATTATCAACTACATTATACTATTAAAAAGCTTGTAGAAATAACACCAAAGTTCTTCTGGAGTGGCTTAAAATTAATTGGGTGCATTTTAAAGTTTGTTATCAACAACATAGATGAACAAAACATATAATTTTGGTGTTACGAGAATTTGCTTTCATTCGATAATTTATTGTGAAAATCGATTTACAATCGATATAATCGGTCGTGTCGTCTTCATCACGTGCAGTCGTACAGGTAGGAAGCTTAGCACTGATATATTGCAATGTAACGATGCTATTACTAAGGGCGAGCTGGGGCAAGCAATTGTAGTTGATTGCTTTGCTACTAGTGTTGTGATCGATGGATAATAGCCAACTTAAGTGGGGATTATTGAAGATTAAAATGCATGTGTTTGTGAAAAACATGTGCGGTAAAGTAAGACCTGGGTAAAAAGTTTTTATTGGTCAATTTATAGTGCAATATATAATACGCAAATATATGTATAATATGAAAACTTGCGTCTACAAAACTTTTTTTTTTTTCTTTATTATGGGCTTTGTCGCTTTGCGATTATGTCGCCTTACAAAAGTATTATTTGAATTCCTTAAAAATTACTTTTACGAACCGAATATGAATGTATATACCTCACAATGTATAATTATGAACTTTAAACAGATAATATATTAAAGCGCGATACGATAGATACTCGCTAAATTACAATTAATTTTAAGATAAAATATCAATGAATATAGTTATACAAAGTCACAATAAACCAAATTTTGGAGTAATACATTAAAAAGGATCAGCAAAAATTTCATTTTGATAGAAACAAGTTTTCATAATTTTTTAGAATATTATCTTTCGTAGTTCATATATTGATACGGCTCTCACGTATTGATTTCGGGGAATGCCCGACTAGTTTCGAACTCTAACGAAGTCAATTTTCAAAAGCGAATGTATACGCGTCGGCGTCGCGGACGTCACTAGTTTTCGTACATAAAGTATGAAAACTTGTTCCGATCAAGCTGGAATTCAGACAGACACACATACAGATACACAGACACATAGACAAGTCAGACTTATAACACTACTCTTTTCGGGTCGGGGGTTAAGCCAGTCAAATCTCCTCCTTTTTGAAGTGAGTTACCAACACTATTACCCCTCAAATGTGAAAAGGCGACATTTATGTAAATTTAAAGAAGTACTTTCCTTTACATATCCCGTGAACAAACCTCATTTTCGAGATAATCGCACCCACTTTTTACGACGCCAATAAAAAGGTGGCAGTGAAATCAGATAAAGGAACTATTTTTGCCCCTGTATCTGAATCTAAGGGTACTCTTGGTATAGTACAGTCACTAGGAGCTAAAATATATGAACATTTAGAGTTTTTCATAAGCTTGTAGAATTTGTACAAGGAATCCATACTTAAAATTGTAAAAATATTGCTTATCATAGACTCACGCCTGTTTTCCCTAGAAGGGATTAAAAGAGGTATATGCAGTACATCCACTACAGCTATGTTATAAGTCCCATGTAATAGAGGCGGCTTAAATTCTGACAATAAATTATATTATCCCAAGCATTGGACCAAAACATGGCAGAAATTGATAACAAGAAAGAAAAAAAGAAATTAAATCATTTATTAAACACAATATTATTACAACACAGAATAAAGAATATGCAATAATAATCACAACATAATATAAAACAAAGTCGCTTTCTCTGTCCCTATATCCCTATGTATGCTTTAAATCTTTAAAACTACGCAACGGATTTTGATGCAATTTTTTTTAATAGATAGAGTGATTGAAGAGAAAGTTTTATATGTATATTGCACCCGTGCGTACCCGGGGCGCGTCGCTAGTTTATAATACAATACAAATATAGAACAAACAACGTAACCATAATAGGAAACCTAAATAGACTAAAAAAAAACTAAATTAAAAAAAAAACATTTTGCAGTTCAGTCTACCGCACGTCTACAGCATGCTTAGAATGCATACCTAAGTATATAGGTTTATAACCCTGGTATATCATAATACATAATCGCAAACAAATTTATGTTCACAAATCCGTTTTACTGAAATTGCTTTTGCCTAAATACTATTCCGTGATTAGATCCCTAATTTTCGCATACATTTTGAATATACAAACGGACAATGGAATATCTAATTCTAATGTACTCTGTCGGCCAGCACAACGCTGACGGACACAATTATTATTGTAATAACACGACAATTCTGACGTCGAGCTTTGGGAGAATTTACATTAGAAGTCATCATATTGTAACATTTGCAGCTATTTCACAATATTAATAACGATTATCCATTCATTGGAACTTTGTTATTAGGATTAAGGTAAATGTACCAGTAGTTGATACTATAGTGAGAAAAAAACACCTTTTCTTCAATAACAATGTATTTATTTTATTTAGAATTTTCAAAGTAAGAAACAAATATTAATCAGTCTTTCATTTCTCTTTCATTGAACTTAAGTAAAGATAATAAGTGTTATTTATTTTAATATAGATTTTTTTTGAGAGGACTAAAATTGTACCAGTAATTGATGGGCAAATTTTCAATTGTCCCAGTAATTGACTATGACTTTTTCAAGCTAGTGACCCAGTACTTGATACGTATACTCTTTATATAAAAAAATACAACAAATTAAAAAAATCACAATAAGTATACATAATAATTTCACAAGACTTCTTAAAATACGTAAAATCAACATTAAAAAAAAAAAAGTATAGCCTCTTCAAACAAACATCTTGAAATGTCTTTATAACCGTAGAGCTATAAGCTAATAACCGTAGAGATAACTTTATACAAGTAGAAAAACTTAAAAAATATTTAAATCATCAGTATCATCGCTATTGAGATCATCTGTACTACCACCAGAAGGCTTCCATGTTTCACATTCAGATTCGCTACTTGAACCAAACAATATCTTTGTGACTTTTTTTATAGAAGTAGATTCTTTTTTTCTTTCAGTCTTCTTTGCACGACCTTTGTTTTTTTTGTTTTTGTTAGCTTCTTCTTTTTCTTGCTTTTTCCTTTTTCTTTCTTCAGCCCTTTTCTGTTTCTGTTCAAGTTGTTCAAGCTTTTTTTTCTCTTTATTTTCATGGTACTCTTGCCACTTTTCTGATGTGATTACTGCAGGTACTTTCTCAGTTTTTCTCTTCTTTTTGTTATTTTCCTTTTCTTTTGGCCAAAATAAAGACTTTTTAAATGGTGTAGGAATAATAGGTTTTGCTGTGCTAGTTGATGCTATTGGCTGTGTAGGACTTAAGGGGAGAGACGACTGGACGACAGGAGACGTAAGGGCCAATGGCTGCGGATTAACAATAATTTCAGTTGTTTGTTCTTTATCTGTGTCACAAATAGAGTTGGTTGGTGTTATTTTATCTTTTCCCATTACATTTAAATTATTAAAAACCTCTGTCACTTCTGATGAGTTCCAAAAGTTGTTAGTCTCAAGAGAAGGTGTTAATAAACCTTCTAATTCCCCAAAAACTTCTGAATTTAGCTCTGCAATACTACAATTTTCTTTATTGTTGTCATCAGTTAAATTTTCTTGTTCATCAGTCTGAATAACTTTTTGATCATAGTTTGAAGACACTGATTGCAAAAGTACGTCATGCTTATTCTTGATATTCTTCCAAAATTCAAAAAGTGATTGATCCTGGATGTCTCCTGTCCATTCTTTGGTATTTCGGAAAGTTTTTAGTTTATCCTGTCCAATATGTTTTTCAACGAAAGCAAACCCCTCTCTCAATTCCTTTAGAGATTTGTTTTGATCTTCTATCAAAGTATTATTTCTTAACGTTGGCTGAAGTATTGCCTCTAAATTCCATGGACATAGTCCACATTTTCGGAAACCATTTTCGAAGAGAGATTTTTTTAAAGTCTTCTCCAGGACTTGTTCCAAGAGTGGGGCAAAGTGTACTTTTCTGAGTCTAGGATTGTCCATGTTCTGTAAACGCCAATTTTGGACACCAGTTTTCCAGGCTGATTTTAAGGTACGAAATACAGAAACATCCATGGGTTGTATTAAATGCGTGGCATTAGGGTACAATGCTACAAGAACAATACCATTTTCAGAGCAAAACTTGCTGGTTTGTAGTGTCAAATGTGAAGTGTGTCCATCGATGAATAATACCGCTGGCTTTTCGATATTGTTCTCGTTAAGCCATGGATTAAAAATATTTGCAATGAACTCAAAAAACGTTTCACCCGTCATCCAGCCATTCTCTGAACGTCCAATACCCCAGTTTTTTGGTACGCTAAGAGCCAAATCTCTAGGAATTCTCGCATATTGATATACAATCATAGGAGGTGGCAGATCACCCGCTGCATTTCCGGTCAGAAGAACTGTAAGGCACTCCTTTTCATCAGCATTGACTTTCTGATAAACTGTTTTATTGCCTCTTGCTGCTAACACTTTATTACCTTTAGGATTAAGGAAAAAGGCGGTTTCGTCACAATTAAACACTCTCTTTGGGTCCCGGATGACAGCTTCTAAATTTTTTTCTTCGAAGAATTTCGAAATTTCCGCAAACCATTTGCTTAATGCTTCATTAGTAACAGCAGCTCTAGGTTCTGTTAAATTTTGGGATGTTCTTAAGCTAATCTCTGGGTGTCTTTTTTGAAAAGATTCATACCAGTGTCTCCCAGGTCTGTTATTTTTAAAAGGAGTTTCAATTTTTAATTCAGTCACTAGCTTGCATACACTGTCTTGCAACTGCTGCACAGTTACGGGAAATCCAGCTTTAGCCATCTCTAAGATCCATAAAACAATGACATCTTCTTGCACTGTAGATAAATATGATACTGGACCCATTCGGCGTTCAAGAGGTGTTTTTCCATGCACTTTATATGAAAGAGTGCTATAAGGAATATTATATTTTTTTGACGCAGCGGATATTGATGTCCCAGATTTTACCTCATTATATGCTTTCATCATATCATCTTCGGAATAACTGAACATTTTTCCCTTTATTGGAGGCATTTTCAACGTAATTTATCAAATTAATAAGTACCTGCACAAAAAAGAAAGACAAACTTTACTTTTGTACTAGAATTTGATATTTTATGTTCCAGTAATTGATACCCCTATCAAAGACTAGGTAGAAGTCACTTAGAAAAGCTAAATTTGAAACTAATACAGTTCAACCTTATGCTTATTGTAATACTACAGAAAATCGATCGAATCGAGCAGATGAGAATATACCTAGTAGATGATAGTTGTATCAAGTACTGGAAATCAGATGTTTTTTGTCCTAGTATTTGATACCCTTATATTTCGTTTAATTATTAAAAAAACTGTTAGAAAACAAAACATTTACATAATCTATACAATCTTAAATAGAATAATGTAAATACTTACCACTTTATGAGCTTCAATTTTGAGTAAAACAGTCCGAAACAGGTAAGGTCCTTAACAAATTCGTTAACATAAAAATTGAGCGGCAAACACGTGATGACACTATTGTAAACAAAATGAAAATATGAATGTTTGACAGCTAATCACAAAGAAAGTAATTCCAAGTTGGATTAAGAGATGTCGTTACTAGTATAAATAATAAACGTTTCGTTGATACCTGTGGAGGAATTCTTATTATAATGAGTTAAAGTAAAATTTATCAACTTCTAGGACAATATCAAGGATTGGTACAATTACGTATTATTTTGGTTGGATTAATAGAACGTAACTAATTGGATATAGAGACTTGTTGGGAAATGATTATCCAAACGGATTTGGATTTATCCAAACCCGTTTGGATTTGGACTCCAATAGATAATAATAATTTATTTCTAATAAACCTGGCAAGTGTGAGTCGGACTCGGACAGTTCCGTATTATAATAAAACTGTAATTTATTTAGTTAGTTTTTTTTCACAAACACTATACACGACACTTCAAACTTGAAACCCGTACTAACCGACCGTAACTTTTGTGCCTAGAACTTTTCAACAGCGCTTATGTGAGCATTTTTCGCTACTTAAGTATTTTTGAAATCATCATACAGAAGACCAAATAAGATTTCAACTGCTGCCCATCCTCTAGATTTTTCCCTTTGTCGCTTCTTACGACATCCGCGGGATGAGTAGGGGTGGTTCTATTCTTGGGCCGGAAACCACACGGCACTACCCCAGTAGAGCCGACCAATTCTCACAAAGCAAAACATATTTTACATTAATTCATTTGCTTTATTTCCCGTGTAATTAAAATGTTTACTTCCTTATCACTAGCTTTCTCCATTCTACATCACTATCGATTTCGTAGTTACGATGCTATTGCTTCTTCATTTAGTATTCTATCAAAATGAGACAGAGAATGTACGCATTTAATCCTATTCAGTACAAGTTAATCAAATTTACTTATACCTAATTACAATTTACATACTGTTAACAGAATTTGGTTCGATCTCATGACTGTCTAGTGTGTTTAATCCGGTAATGACTCTGTATATGGTAATGACTCTTTATGTACCTATATGGTAATGATTATTAATGAATGATAATTTGGATGGGAATAATTTAGTTTGTCTGTATCAGAAATAAATGTTCTGTACATGTTATAAAATGTACCAGGAAGTTGTAACTTGCCTTTTCTTCAATAAGGTAAGTAATTGGAAATGAAAATCTCGTTGTACCGCCGCCAGCGTCGTAATTTGTTTTGATAATAATTTAGCTATTTTATTTCACAAACAAGAGCTGTAGCGTGAAACTTGATAAATAGAATTAAACCGAGCCTCTTTTAGAATCTTTTTCAAAGTATATTTTATATCGTAGTTTGTAACTTTCAGGTTCCGTAAGTTAATTATTCTGTGTTTTACTTAACCACATAAAATAAATTCTACTTAGGTATAATTAACAATTTGGCGATCGAACCAGGATAAACATTCATAATCTAGAACAATCTGTGGGCTATGTTTAAACTATTTACGGCGTGATTAATGATAGGCACAATAGTGGTATGACCGTTAACTGGCAAGTCAGCTACGAACCCGAGACACGCACTTGTGAGTTTTTGAAATTACTTAATTTAATTATCACTAGCTCTGCCCCCGATAGTTGAATAGACGCATCTAACAAAAAGGTAAAATGGAGAAAAAAATGTTTGAATGTCAAATCGGGAAATTCTTCGCTGTCTCTAAAAAAAGCCTTAAATTTTTTAAAAATGAATGCTGAATGATGGCCGAAGTATCCATCTTTGATTCCCATTAGTTTAAAACAACATAGCACCTTTCATTTAGTTACTATTATTAAAAAACCTTTTCATCTTAGCAAAAAAAATAGATTAAAATGTCTTATGCTTAATTAAAAGGACGCAAATAACCATTAACGCCCTTCAAATTTCAACAACGTGTGATTATTTATGTACTTTTAGACTTATTCTCAAATTTATTTGCTACCTTCCACTTTTAAGAAAAAAAGGCGCATATGGCTATATACGTCTTTTCATTTAAGCATTTATAACACTAATAGATTATCAATATTATAACACTAAATGGCATTTCTAAGTAAATGTGCCTTTTCAATTAATATAAATGAAATCCGTCTTTTCTTCTTCTAACTAGTAGAAAAAAATTGCAGTTGCGCCAATTTTCGTTATGCTAAAACATTAACGGAACGAGATATCGAAATATTAAAAATACCAGCAGATGCGCCTTTTTTTCCTGATTCTGGCAGTATATATAACTCAATTTTGGAAAAACTGTCAGATACGTCTTTTCAACTATCGGGGGCAGAGCTCCTTGCCTCAGAATGTGCGTAAAGCCATAGGCCGCGGCTGTCATGAAGATCTTTGACAGTCGATATACGGAGCCAGTAGCCTCAAAATTAATCCTGATAACTGATGTAACTTAAAAATATCATACCTCTTTGCATTGCGGGGGTCAGATAAACACTTGTTTAGTATAAAAGTGTTACTTAGCTGCATCTGGTTAGATTATAAGGCGATCCTAACAAAGAGCGGGAATAATAAAGCCGAATAATAATGATGCATTTAGCGTGTAACAAACATCATTCATATTTATACATTTCTAAAGTAGAATAGCAGGATACATTTAAAAGCTCTAAAACACAACACAATGGATGTAATATTTCAAGTATTGCCATAAACTGAAAACATTTCGAGTTTTTTATGGTAAAACTTTATGGAACAACCAGTTTATTTTTTTCATAAGTTTATCTTGATAAAACAATCTGAATAAGAAATCTTCCACAATCATTACCGTCGTTGTGTTTTCATCTAAATAGCGATCTTAAATTCTAAATTTCTTTCTTATCCATCTAGAATCCCATTAATCTTGAAAACTGGACTTTTAAAGCCTTCATAGCGGGTAAAGCCGTCATTTCCGTGAGCCCATCATTCACAAAAAAGCATGGTAATGATGATCATTCCTTTTTCCACTTGAGGTGCGCGAAAGCGTTAAATTGCTGTAAAGCTTAAGGATAGCGTTATAGGGTTAGGTAGACCAGTAAATATTATTTTTGGTATAGGTTTGTGTGACATTAAAAAATCTACTTCCTGTAATACAAGCTGGTATAACTATGTTTGGTAACTTTTGGACTTTCTGTTTGTTAGAGTAGACACAATAATTACCTGTGATAAATACAATGTAATTATGGATGTGCGCAGTAATTGGAGTTTGCTGCGGAGTTTAATTATGATTGTTATCGTAACTAACAGGACACCTATACAATTAGTCATTTTAATCGTGACAAATGAGCTGAGTTTAGAATTTGCAAATTGCAATTTTAAAAATCTTGAACAAAATTCTTGCGGTATGCAGAAAGTATTGTTTACTCTCTCCGGCCACTAATAAAAAAAAGAAGGCCGAGATATATAAAATTTAGTAATTACGAGTTTTGGTTACGACCTGTCCTCATCGCTGTCTAGCAGTTGAAGTTTGACAGTTGCGCGACTGAGTCAGGGATAGTACTAAATCTAAGGCTGCGGTTCCACTGAGGCGGCGAAGAGCGGAGAAGAGATGTGTTTCCATACAAATGACGGATCAAGCGGTGCCGCTCGAGTTCATTCGAGTTGTCATTTGTATGAAAACACATCTCCTCTCCGCTCTTCTCCGCTTTGGTGGAACCCCGGCGTATTTAACCCAGCGTTTATAAGCGTAGATATGCGTTACAACCTTAATATTTTGTAAAAAGAAAAAAAATACTTTTGGTTTGGTTTATCGTCACAAGACGATTAAATTTTTAGTATGATAATATGAACCTCCTAACTTACGGTGCACAAAGCTGGTCACTCACAAAACAACAAAAGTCCAGACTCAAGATTTGCCAACGAGCAATGGAGCGCAGCATACTGGGTGTTAAATTAATTGATCGCGTTAGAAACACCACCCTGCGCTCCTTAACTCAAATAGCAGATGTTGGAGATAAAACAGCCAAGCTAAAGTGGGAGTGGGCTGGCCACGTTGCGCGAATGCACCCGGACAGATGGGCCAGGATTGTCACTCATTGGACGCCTGAGGGAGGACATCGCCGTCGAGGCAGACCGCGGCGAAGGTGGTGTGACGACTTGGATTCGTTTGCGGGACCGGTGTGGCATGAAATTGCAAAAAATAGGGAGGTTTGGAAGAAGAAGGGGGAGGCCTTTGCCCAGCAGTGGGACATAAATTAGGCTATATAAAAAAAAAAAAAAAAATATGAACCTGGAGTATTTTTAAAAGACATTCTTAAGGTCGAAGCTAACTAACACAACACCTTTCCGGCATAGCAAATAATTGAACATCCAACTCGGTAGCACGGTTGGTAAAGCGATGGCACGGTACGCCAGGGATCGCAAATTCAAGGCCAGTCCGAGTCAGTTGCTTTTGCGAGTTTCTTGTTAATTAATTTAATCATATTTTGATTGTTTATTCTTTGGCTGTGCCGGAGTGGTATCGTGTAAGTCAGCTACGACCTTTATCGTCGATTGTTTATCTCAAGACCTTTTTTTTTTTTTTTATTCTTTATTAATTATAAATGGAACTAATATAGAACTCATTCCTTGAACTACCCGCACTTTGTTACGACGTAGGGGCTCTAGAATAAGGCGCACTATTTTTAGCTACACAACCTTTGGACCTAAAGCCCTTGTATATGAAATTCAACAAGCATTATTCGAGTTTTTATATGAACTGCTCCGTTGGGCCCGAATGATCACGTTGAGGCTAAAACTAAATATAGAAATTATTGTGTACCTTTCTGAATATTTGATTTATTTGGAGGATTAAGCTTTTATACGATTTGTGAAGGTTTTTTTTATGTTTATTTTAACAGAAATGGAATAAAATTTATTTTTTCTCAGCTGTTAGTAAGTATATTACTTTAAATGTTGATCTTCGATTTTACCAGAACTTTTTGTTGGTCTCAAAGTCAAGGAAGAAGTTATTTAAGGAGTGCAGTTTTTCAGGGTTTTGAATGTGAATATTTCCCAGCGTCCAAGCCTCATTTTTAGCTCAAAATGCATTAATTTACCAAAAAAAAGTAGAGTCTATATTTGAGCCCTTCTGTTTCCATGACCTCTCTTCAAAAATGATGTGGGATCCAGGAAGCGGAATTGTTCTTTTTTCAAATCTATGTAATTTATCTTTTTTTTGAAATAGGAAAAGAAAAATATACCTCTTGCTAAAATACAGAACGTTACCAAAGAAAAGCTTCAGATTTTTTTGTAAATTAATTTTACCTTTAACTTACAGAACGGTATCAAAGAAAACCAGTTTGTTACTTTCATAATTTTCTCTTTTAACATTAATTTCACCTTTAAAAGTAGGAGAAACTATCAATATACACAAAATAGTAGATTATAAGTACCTCAAAGCTTACATAGTAGCTTTGAGGACGCCTAAGCCCCAGGTGTTAAGCTCGGCTCTTATCTAATATTAAAATGTTATGCCCCTCGCACATGAGACCAATATGTTAGCCAAAACTATTACGAACCGTGGAACTTACACCGTTTTAACATTATTTAATAAATAGATGTAACAACATATTAATTCGATTCAAATGAATAAAATCTTATCAATATTTAATAAGAAATTTGAAAAAACAACTGATAGGGATGGGATTCGAACCCACGATCTTCGGCTTACCGTGCCGACGCTCTAACCGCTGAGCCACCGTATCCCATCAGAATCAGTCGAAATTTCCAATCTCTTTATACGCCTAGGGCGTGTGGTAATATCTATCGGAATACATTACGTATCCGACTCAGTGTTCCAAACTTTGCAGTTTTAGAAGGCACCGATGCGATATTACCAATTGTCTTAATATTTTTATCGACTGATTCTGATGGGATACGGTGGCTCAGCGGTTAGAGCGTCGGCACGGTAAGCCGAAGATCGTGGGTTCGAATCCCATCCGTATCAGTTGTTTTTTTTTTCAAATTTCTTATTAAATATTTATATTTAATAAGCTAACATGTGCTAAAACATGTAAAAATTTCACAAAAAAAAAAAAGAATAAAATCTTTACAAATTCTAAAGTCTACGTGAGTGAATCCACGCGGGAAAAGCTAGTAGAAGTATAAACAGTAATAGAGAGAAATCTAAGCAACAAGCGAAAGTCATTGACTAATTAGTATACAATGTGACCTCAAGTATAAGCAAACCACATGCTAGTAACATTGCAGTAGAGTAATTAACGATCTGATGCAAGTAGCTTAATTAAGTTTCCAAATTGGCTGAGGTTAGAACCACCTGCAACCACATGCAACTCTCAACAGAATAAACGTGTGTTCTCTGAAGCATGTGGTTCGGAATGTTTGATCAAATATATCTAGTTCTCATGAAACACGTAATATCCCTAGAGATGTACCTATTCTGTCTAATCCGTTCACGTAATAATTTTCTCGAAATAACAAAAAAGAAATAGAAAAAAATATTACTTCTGCCGATCCCAGGCTTCCCTTAACAGTTTATCTTCTGATTACTTACTTATCCTACAATGAAAAAAACATACGTTGCGTTGTCAGATATAGAAGAATTATTCAGTTTAAGTAAATTTTACTAAAAAACATAAAGTACTTAAATTTATTTATTCATCCTAACTTAATATTAATAATAAATAATGCTTAATATTATGCGAAAGAAAGTTTGTTACCACGAGCTAGCTAATTGTAAATGTAATTTTTTTATTTTAATAGCTTTTATTTTATTTTAAGAAAACTATCTGTACTTTACTTCATCATCTGCCTAGCCTTTTCCCAACTTGTTGGGGTTGGCTTCCAGTCTTACCGGATGCAGCTGAATACCAGTGTTTTACATGGAGCGACTGCCTATCAGACCTCCACAACCCAGATAATGGGTTACACGATATCCGTTGGTAAGACTGGTTGTCAGACTTTCGGGCTTCTGACTACCCGTAACGACTGTCAAAGATCTACAATTGACAGCCGGGGCCAACAGCTTAACGTGCTATCCGAGGCACGGAGAGTGATAATTAATTTATAAAACGCACATAACTTACGAAAAGTCAGAGGTGCGCGCCTTGGGTTTGAACCCGAGACCACTGAATTGCCAGTCAACGGTCACCACCACTAGGCTATCACGACTCTTTATTTAAACTATCTGTACTTTACTTAAAGTGCTACAAATAAAAATATTTGATTTTGATTTTGAACTTTAATGTCAATGATATGAATATTATATCTTCATGTTTGTTTTAAATATCTCAGTTTATGTACATGAACAAATCAGTTCAAAATGTAAGATCGTGTTAATTAAGTACACAGTAGTGTGTGTTTAATTAAGTATATTTAGCTGTATAAACTTTGGTTTAAGTCATTAAATATTTGAACCTTCCACGAATATCGCGATTGTATTGTCTCTGTAATGTCAGCTTCAAGCGAATTTCTAATGTGTATTCTACGAAGTTTACAGAGTCTGTTACTATTAAAAAGAATAGCAACAACGCTTTTTCTGCTTTTTTTTTAAATATCAGCTATAACTAGCACCGATAAAACACTAGGGACCTTACTTATGGTACGGTGAATGCGAAAGCGAAAGCCGTATTGCCACCAAGAGAGGTTTGTGGAAGAACACCGTGTAGTTTTTGGTCCGTGCAAGTCGGACATAACCCCATCGCCAGCCCTTGGTGATAATATTTAAAAACTCACATATGCCAGGTTCAAACTCACACTTAAAAAAAATATTATCAAAAAAATCGGCAGATCATAGCCATCAAAAAACACAGTACAATGCATATAATTGATAACCACATCCTTCGCACGGGTGACAGCAGTGGATGTAGGAGACTGGCAGACCGCCAACCACTGTGTAATATTGTGATCCATTATTCATACTCATAGAGTGCAACTATGAATAACAAGAGGCCGCGGATTATTTGGAGGAGGTACTTGAGGGGATAAAAGTGGGTAATCTAGTATTATTACCTTACTTCCGAACTAGTTCATATTACCTAAACAAAAACATATTAACGGGGCAAATAAATGCTTGTAAAAAACAAAATAAATTTTATAATTTTATTATGGTACTTAAACAGAATGCACAAATTAAGTATCTTCCTCTTAGCTTTATTATTATTTGAAGAACGGGGCTGTGCAGCTTTTACAGCCATACTCACGTCGACCTAAAAAGATCTATTGTGAGTATTCCTCTTAGCTTTAACTTGGGACTTAGCCCCGCGATCGTCGGCATACCGTGCCATCGCTTTATTGTAAAGCGAGTGCACAGTACGCCGAAGATCGTGGGCCTAAGTCCCGCCCGAGTCAGTTGTTTTTGCGAGTTTCTTATTTAAATATTTTCTTTTATTAAGCAAAACATGTGAATAAACATGAAAAAAAAACATACCTACATAAAAATATTTCAAGAAAATTGTTGAAATTTACCATAAGTTTTTTACTTCAAAAACAACTTTTATATAGTTTTACTTCAAAACTAACTTTTATATAGTTTAGGAGAAATTTTAAAAGTGTGGTAATAAATACTAATTACGAAGGCCACTGTAGAGTTAAGCTTAATAAATTGAGCGCAAAACCGTCGCGTCCTATTGTTTTCGTGACCGACCTATTCTATAGTAGTGTTGTTATACAAAACGACGGCCACAATAACGGAGTATTTCCAAATTTCAATAAAGCTAGTCAGCTGACCATTTATCATGTTCACAATACAGACAAAGTGTCACTTTGATTCATTACCTAGTAAAATATTTGAAGATTTAGATGTCAACCACCGATTATCATTGAAACAACAACGGAATTCGTTAAATACATATACATTTTTTTTTGTTTTTATAATAGGCATAGGTAGTCTGCCCTTTGAACGGGCAACTACAGTCACTCTTATAATAATATAAATATTAAAACTACTCGCTAAGTGGTCTACATGAATAAAAATATTTTGATTTTTTATTTTGATTTCCATTTCAGTTTCACAATATTAATTTGGTAAATTATTAATATAAACAACAATGCAATCAAGAATACAATATACAAATGAAAATAGCCATTATTAGCAAATTGCTCTGCTGACCCTCCAGGGAAATCAGTATGATGGTACTTTTATCTCATATCATAATATTAACAGTTACGGTTCATTAAATTTTGTTCAGAGCAATTTAACAATCAAACTTTAATCTTTATTAAAAATATTTTTTATTAATTCAATTCTTATTATTGTTTATGTAATCTATTATCGATACCTAACATTCCTATGAAGTTTCTCTCACTAATTTGATTTGACCCTGTATAGGTCATCACTGCATTATATACTTACCCGGTTCTTTTATATTTTATCTAGATGTTTCTATATTCTATAAAAATAGACTAATACGTGTACGTACCTACAATATTAATAAAGCTAACATGATTTCGCTCTTACATCAGCCCTCAAAGGATATGTATCGATTGGTTAAGGTTACTATTAGTTATATCTTGAAGTCACGTTCCTTTGAGACGGTAGTAAAATAATCTGGGACGCAGTAAACGAGGTCTTTATCTGTATAATAGTTACTTGTAAGTTTCTTAAATTAGTCGTAAGTGCTGTGATAAGTAATGGCCATTGGCGTCGACTAGCAATTCAGAGTTCTCAAGTTCTAAACCAAGAAAAGAATTTCTATTATTTTTACCCCCTATTAAAAAGGTGGTTTTATAAGTATAACGTTTTTTTCTGAGTATTTGTGTGTCTGTGGTACCGTAGTTACAAAACGGATTTTACGTTTAAGGGAAACATCATAAGGAAACATGGACTTAGTCTGAAATCGCAAACAAGCAGTGAGCTAGCGTGGTGATTAATGCTCGATTCTTCTCTGTATTCTCGCCTGCGTCATTGGCCCGTTGAGATTGGCTGCTATAATTATAACTGTTTCATCATCATCATCATTTTAACCGTATGACGTCCACTGCTGAACATAGGCTTACCCCAATGACTTCCAGATTGGCCAGTTGGAAGCAACCTGCATCCAGCAGCTTCCTGCGACCTGAAAGACTGTTTAGCAGGATATTATAATTATTTATAGATTTATATAAAAATATTAATAATTCCCAGAAAGGCCGTGGCAGTAACTGCACTAGTTTACCCGGTAAACATTAAAAATCAGTAGGAGTACTGCTCTCGAAGTCACTGAGGCATGTTATAAGCACTTAATAATCATAAATTGAATTCCAAACCCAACAAAGTGTGCTTGATATTTTACTAAATAAATCCGTCATTTCACTGTAACCTATTAAAATAAAATCAACATAGAACTAAAATATATTTATATTAACGTTTCAATGTTTTTTCCGCTCATTAGCCATACGATGGCGCTTGGTTCTGTGACAGCTAGTTCCTGCTTATAGTAATGGCTTAATGTTAATGAACTTAATAAATTAGGTCGGTTGGATTAATTGTGAAGGGATTTTTTTACGTATTAAATGTCAAATAAAAAGCTTGAGCGGAACAAATATAAAATCGTAATTAAGGAAAATATTTTATTAGGGTTACGAGATTCTTATTTGATATGGGGTTTTTCACGTGCGCCATCTTTTAGGAGATCCGTAGCAAATTGAACTAAAGGCAAGCGTATAGCAAAGTTTAATTTTTCAGACATTTCACGGAGCTGTCACTTTCTATAATTTCTATTGAACTGATAGCAATAGCAATTGAAAGAAATATATTGTTAGTTAGATATTTCAAATTACTATATTCATATGTCAGAGGCCTACGATGATACCGGGTTTCAACTAACAAACAAAAAAAATTGAAATCGGTCAACCAACAATTTGCGGCGAAATCAGTAAACTTACATAAAAACAAAAAAAATACAGTGGAACATAGAACCTCCTCCTTTTTTTAAGTCAGTTAAAAAGAGATGAGAATTTGATATCAATCAGAGACAAAGTAAAGTATTATAAATTCACAGACATTCTCATCGCGAGTTCATTGTGTAAAGAAATATTACTCAGTTTCAATTTAATTAAGTACCTTCTAGATAACGCCCTCGGCTTTCATCACGTGGTACTGTGTCGACGGCATATTGTATGATAATATTATTTTACCAATGGCACCTTCGTCGTCGGCATTTAGTAAGTTTCGTAGGCATTTTACAAAATATATAATTATATATTATATAAACCAAAAACCATGAAAATCCAGCAGTTCTTGAGTTATTAATGGGGTAAATAAACCGACTTTATTTTATGTAATAAAATAAAGATAATAATAATAGGTATATACCTATAACAATTTGACTGCCTCGTTGGTCTAGTGGTAGCAAGCGCGACTGCTGAGCACGAGGTCCTGGGTTCGATCCCCGGGTCGGGCAAAGTGTTATTGGGTTTTTCCATTTAGAAATTCTCATTAGCAGCACGGAGTCTGGAATTGTGCCCGGTTAATGGCAATAGGCTCGCCCCCTATTACATGGGACTTATAACAAGCCGGCGAAACGTGGGTGTACTGCACCTCTGCCTACCCCCTCTGGGGAATACAGGCGTGAGTCTATAAATAAAAAAATAAAAAAAATATACCTATATCCGGTGGGCTACTATATTTAATTTTTTAAATGTATTTTTTTTATATATATTGAATTACACTGGCCGCCAAAACTAAGTAGTACACTTTTAAAATTGCAATTTCTCCTAAACTATAGAAGTTAGAGTATTAAAATAATAGAACGTTTTATAGCAAATTTTATCAGCTTTCTTTGAAGCTATAGTTTATTATACATTAATAACGTTATTATCTTAAAAAAAGAAAAAAACCAAAAATATAGCCATTTTTAACTTTGTGTCAAAAAACTCAAACAACAGTTTTATGTATATTTTACACGCTATTTACATTTTAATAAATGGTATTGCCTCCTCGGGCTCTGACTTAAGCTTAAAGCCGGTTTGACATACTGAATACTAGGTTTTGGAGGCGATATTGGAGAATATTCTCCCATTTTTCCAATAGGGCTGTTTTAGGGTCCTGAGGGTGATAAGAGATGGCTTGCTGCTTTTGACTATCCTCCTGAGTTCCTCTTAGGTATGCTCCATCGGGTTGAGATCAGGACTTCTTAATGGCCAAGTCATAAAGCTGATAACAACCTCATAAATGCATGTCTTGTACGATCCGAGCGATGTGTGACGGGGCTTTATCCTGCATCAGCATCGATCCATCAACCATTTTTATTAAATACTACTACATACTCATTTAAGGACCTCTTGAGCATATCTCTCACCAGTCAGGGTGCCATTATCTATAGCCACTAACTCTGTGCGACCATCTGAAAAGTTGTCAGCCCATACGTGTACAGAGCTTTCATCGTATTGGGCTCTGTCTGTAAAGAAGGCTTAAATGTATTGCT
Source organism: Protodeltote pygarga (assembly GCA_936450705.2). NCBI lineage: Eukaryota > Metazoa > Arthropoda > Insecta > Lepidoptera > Noctuidae > Protodeltote > Protodeltote pygarga. Next base: position 1,078,047 of record OW388249.2, on the reverse strand, counting down.
CACCAGGTCACCTGTAGATTCTTCACCTTTAATTGGAAGTGAATAGTGAGAATTAAGACTCATCAGTGAACAAAAATCTTGCCTTTTCTTAGTCACACCCCTGTATGTTTTACGTGCGTAGCGTAGTCTTGCTACTCGATGCCCCCTGTGGAGTTTGGGGCCACCTGCTGGCCTTTTGGGTTTCAGGTTTGCTTTAGCAAGTCTTCTTCTCACTACACTATCACTGATGTAGTCTCTTCGCGTCTGAAGAACCTGTTGCCGAACTTTAACTGCATTGAGGTGGCGATTTCTCAACACAGTGGAAACAATATAGCGGTTTTCTCGAGTACTAGTGTACCTGCGTCTGCCATTACAAGATCTTTTCAGATGGTTTTCAGTTTCTTCGAACCTTTCCTTTACCTCTCGGACCGTTTTTAATGTTACACCCACCATTTTTACACTCTGACATACTGATACCTAGTTTTAGAAAAGTTTCATTATTTTTGCACATCCTTAAGGTCAAAGAGGCATGAGAAATAAAGTTTAAGTGCTGTAGTTACCTAGGCTTTTGAATTCAAATTCATAGATCAAGAAATAAATATAAAAAAAAATCACAAAACAAAAAGTTAAAAGTAAGAGAGCAATTTGAAAAGGAGTGTTTTTGTTTTGTAAAGTTTTTTTTAGCCATTCCTTAATTTTTTTTATCAACTATGAACTTTATAAATAAAAAAAAGAATTCTTTTTCTAATCCTTTTTATTTCGAAAATATATCTTGTGTACTTTTAAAGTTATTGCAATTTTAAAAGTGTACTACTTAGTTTTGGCGGCCAGTGTATATTTAAATATAAAAAATGTATTTTATATGTATTGCAAAATTGAATAAACGAGACAAGTATATAAAATACAACCATATGACATACAGACTGACAGACGAACGGACGACAGGGTAGGCTTAAAAGTAAGGTTTATACATCTTCACGCGAAACCCTAAAAACGATCAAATTATACAGCGAAGATAAAATTTTAAACTCCGAATTTTCAGTCTTGACAAAATTTATGGATGACAGCCAATTAGTACTGACTTTCAATGCAGGCTTGGCACGTTCCCTGATCTTACTTCGCCAAAGTAATTCGCAGATTTGCATTTAAAATTGATAAATGATTTATGTCCGCCATGGTAGATTCTCTATCCATCTTCGAGATATTAAATTTCTCAGTACCCACTTTGTTTTTGGTGAAAGGTGGATTTCATAATCATTATCATTCGTTTCATTTAGTTTAAAATAAAAGGAGAAATTAATTAAATATATATTTAACTGCTGTTAACATAGTTTAAAATAAATTGATTTGCTTTTAAAGTGCTTTGAAGTTTAGTTTAAAATAAATTGATTAATGCTTTCAATTAGGTGATACTTCTAAAATGTCGGTCATATTATTTTGAATGGAATGTGTTTATATGCAACAAATATTTTAGGATAGCAAACATGTTATTGTTACTTAGGAAAATATAAAATTCAGACAACTGATCTAATCATATAATACTGTGTCTCTTTAATTGCAGGGATCAAATTAATAAGCAGTATCTTGTCGCGTTGAGGCGTGATAGCCTTTAATTATATATAGCGACCCGCCCCGGCTTCGCACGGTTACGCTAATATGCATGTTTTATACATATAAACCTTCCCTTTGAATCACTTTATCTATTTAAAAAAACCGCATCAAAATTCGTTACGTACTTTTAAAGATCTAAGCATACATATGGACAGACAGACGCGGGAAGCGACTTTGTTTTTTATTATGTAGTGATAGTGATAACTTATACCCACACTATCCATCTAAGCTTAAAAACTTTCGTTAAATTTAATATCGTATTTGCAGCAATTAAACTTCCAGTACAAAGTTCGGTGCATCTGCATTAGTAACCGCAGACCTCAGCCAGACTATCGTACAGTTAGTGTGGCGTAAACACCAAATATAGCAATACATATTATAATTATTTTTACTCGTACAGTATTGGATTGATGGCCGATTTTGAATTATGAATTCTGAACTGATTCAAGATATCTGAACTTTTATCCTAATTCCAACTTATATTATAAATGCGAAAGTAAGTTTATTTGTTTGATACTTTTTCACGCTTAACCGCTGAATTGATTATCCTGAAATTTTGCATATACGTTGACAAGTGTACAGAGTAGAAACAAATGTATAACGTTCTTATGATAATATATTGTTATTTTTCTCAGGAACAGTACTTTTTTTCGGAATAAAAAGTACTCTATGTCCGTTTCTGTACACTTGTACTTGTTATTCAAGAAAATTTATAGTAACTAAACATATTTGCCTACAATTTATCTATGTTGTGTTTTATCACTGCACGACAATTGTAACAAAATTGTAGTGATATTATTAACAATAAAGTTTCTTGGATTACAAAATTGTTACAATTTATTTGTATTTTTTTTTTACAATATCTGATCAGCGTATTTCAAAGTTTAATAACGGTGAACACACAAAAATAAAAAGTGCCACTAAAATTGGGCAAAAAATCAAGTTGTAGAAATTGACCCATCCAAAAAACATTTCAATATCACAAATATCAAATGAAGGAACTTCTATTTCTGCCTGTGTTAAAATATCAAAACTACCAGGCGTCCATTTACCGGCAGGAGTAAGTCCGTCCGGATCTAGACCGCAGTTTCAACATGGCGTCAGATGGCCGAAGCCACTGACTTCTCAGTTGTTAACTAAGCGAAATACAGTGCCAAAGTTTAAATCAATTTGTAATGTTTATAGAAAATTAACGAAGATTGTGTAACCTTTAGGACAGTGGTCTAGCGATTGACCTTTTACGCTAGTTTTAAAGGAAATTCTTTTTTATCGTATGGTTGATAAAAAATTTGGTGTCAGATTTTTAACCGCCCGTAGGCCTCTGACATGACTTTACACACCATTGAAAAATCTCTCAGGTGTGCTGGTATCCGCACGATGTTTTTCAAGTTTTTGACCAGTTTAACGAGTTTATAATACGCTCACAAATCCGAAAAGTCAAGTTATTTTAAATACTTAAATCACTCCAAATTGAATTTGGAATGTTTTAAATATTTCCAAAAGTTATGCGACCAGTGTTAACAAAGTCTAACAGATATGATTTTGTATTATTTTACTTCTGAGTTGTAATAAAATTCGTTAAGTGCCACTGACCGCGAGCTGTCAAGTTGACCACGAGATGACAGCGAGGTGACAGCAAGCCGACGACGGCGACATGACAGCGACATCGCGGTGACCCTGATATTAATTTAATATTTTATCTCTAAATTGTATAGGTACTTCGACCCCTGTGTTTCGCTTTCTTTAGGGGTTTCTAGAATAAAATGGGATCAGTAGCTTTTTCAACAGCGGTAGCTTAGTATATGGCTTATCATATTGTGGGTTCTCTGTCAAACACATGAATTTTCTATATCAGGGTAGGTATTTTCGAATCAAGTTTTTAGTAGGATATCCAATTAATATTGTTGTCTATAATTCAAAAATCGAATTCTAATGTTTTCTAATAGTTCAAATATATTTTGTTTAAATATTGTGATTTTTAAACATGTTAAAGCCATGTTAGCTTCTTTCTTATTAAATAATTATAATTATTTTGTTTAGTTTTTTCTTACGAAAATATCTACTCTCTTTGGTCTACAGGGATTGGTAGGTTTATTGTCCTATAAACCTTATAAAACATTGTCTGGAATATCTGTAAAGCCCTCAGGATTTGTCCAGCTTTTGCGCATAACGTTCAGTGTAGGTAGGATCGTAAAAAATAATTGAAAATATCATCCACGCCGCGCCGCCCGGTGCGGTGTTTTAAAAAGCGTTCAATTTAATACAGAGCTAATCTCGGGGGACGATTTCCATTGTTTGGTATATTGAAAAATGCGGGAATAACATTATGGGAGAGTGAGAATTTTCGATGACTTTCGATTGGTTTTAAAGGAAAATTAGGAAAGAAATTAAGTGGAGATGATGCTAACAAAATAATAATAGACAATTTGTTATTTACAAGAAATATTGTTACATAGATTTAAAGTGAACTTAAATTATTCTATACTAGCTTTTGCCTGTGGTTTCGGTACAAAAATCCTTTTTTTTTGCTAAAAACACTCTCGATCAAGTCCCCTTAAAAAAAACTAAATCAAAATCTGTTCATCCTAACGTGAGGTACGATGCCACAAATACGCGTTAAACTTAATCTCATAACACCCCCTTTTTTTTGTCAGGGCTTAAAACGAGATCATAGATTCGTTTCCTAAGATTAATGGCAAGATTCTAAGGAAAATCCCGGAAGTTGGACCTACTAACTGAAATAAAAATGGACGTAATAAAGCCCTGTCACTAGTAACCATGCTTGATGGCACATTTACTTGCTAATTTGTTTTATCGTCGCTGCCTAGACTTTTTCTTTTGTTTTCGTGTACGTAAATCATTTTAAGTGTTATTTTGAATCATATACTTGTTTAATTTTCAGACAAATAATTTTTTCGTTATCACTTTATTGCGAACGTAATATCGCGAACACGAACGGTGCACCACTTTGCTATCAAAATGCTTTGAACAATGCTACGTGCGTAGGGGCGGGGCTAGCGGTACGTTCGGACGCCGGGTGCAAGCGATTCTAACCTTAAGAGTGGTGCAGCGGCTTTGTTCACGATAGTACCTACATCTATCTGTCTATATGACTTTTAACAGAAAACTAACAAGAAAAACCGTTTTTTTTTACAAAAGGCAAATGTTTACAATATTAAGCTTGAATACTAGTATTTTTTTTTTTACAGTTAAGGCAGATATTTTTTTGTCTACATCCTTAAAAACCTAGAAAGACTTCTTCTTCAATAAGTAATAGGGAAGATGCACTAATTTTATTTTTGTTTTCATTTGAAAGAATTCCATGTAGAATAGACCACAAATATATTTAAAAAATTAAAACATTGCAATTTATCCGAAAAAATGCTGTTTTAAATTGACAGTTTGACAGTTCGCGGGAAAACGGACTTATGGTACTGATGACGTCACTCTTGTCTTTTACTGGTTCGCCGTTGGCTTTCATACTTTTGCATATTTATTTAAATCGAATAAAAAATAGTATTTACAAAGCATAGAACTTTATTTTATAAATTTACAAAAAAGAATAACTTAAATATTATATAGTTATTACATTTTAATTTTGGAAATACAGCATCTATCCAGAATTTCTATGCAGCATTCATAACAGATAAAATGCTTTTATCGTATATACAAATATATTTCTTTTAATTTTTCAAAGTTTGTGTGTGCTATACAGAAAAGTGATATTTTCCTTATGCTGAAAAACATTTGAAGTTGTACTTGTGCCCAATATTTTGGTGTTATTTTATTGTCTTTCACGTAGGAAAGTATGGTAGGTAGCTTCTGTTAAGGATATTTCACCTCTACTGTGTAATTTTCAGCCGTCAGGTGTTGCACCAAAAAAGGGCACTCGGCATTACGAAGAAATCCAGCTTCTTCAATTTTAATCTAAAATGCTGATTAAAATAATATAAACAATATTTATTACTACAAAGGCCTGGAACTAAACATACCTAACTAATTATTTTATTCAAAATATTTAAACTAGAGAAAAACTAATGATGTTATGTCAATACTAACTCTAGGTAAACACCTGGAGTCGGCTTTGATAAACCCATTTCCCATTTTTATTAAAAAAACGCAATTAATATTCCCAAAATAATATTCACCTTTACAACCATAACCTCAAATAAGTTGTCAAAACAAGTGTGACGTCACGAAACGCTAATTCGTGTTTTAAAATACGTATTGTTTCAAGTCATTTTTAAATCGTAATTATTGTAAAAATACAACAATATGTAAAATAAAAACGTTGCAGTGGCCTTTCTTTTATATTTTTTTAACGTTTTAATCATACAAATTCCATAAATATTACATCTGCATCTTCCCTATTGTAAAACTTTTTTCACTTAACTAAAAGAAAAATGTACATGAAACAAGATAGACGCATTGTCGACTAGACAGACGCATTCTCGTCTATCAATGGACTCGTACCCTCTCGGTCCACCAATCATTAGTGCATTTAGATAACACATCTGCGACCACTTGTAACCACGCGCGCTGTAATCAAACGGGAATTATACAGGACTTGTCCCAGGCGAACGCTTTTTTATGCTCATTGCACGCTTTTCAATTCAATTGTAATGTAAATGGAATGCATTTCCTATAGGATATTAGATTTTTACAATATTGGTTTTATTAATGTTTAGTGTGGTGATTTAAGTTTCTAGTTTCATGATAGCTTAGTGATGAGTTTTATTAAATTAATTATTATCACGTGTATGTCACGTGTAACTATGTAATGTAGTTGATCGTTGAGGTGAGTGCCTGTGTTTCGAACCTACGACCATTGAATTGGCAGTCTAACGGTCGTACCACTAGGCTTTCACTACTTGCAAACTCCGGCCTAACCATGCCATAATTAAGATGATTACCAAAAAATAAACTCAAATAACCACTTGAAATGTTATTCCTAAGATTAGTCTTTAAAACGTACACAATATAAAATTCAAGTATATCAAGAAAAAAGCGAATGAAATGTTAAATACAGCCACAATATCTTTCTTGAAATCCGAAGGCTCTATTGTTGAAAATTATGAACAAATCTTGAACGAATCGAATAATAAAAAAAATTCTGAGAACATTAATTGTAAATGTTTTCCATTTTTCTTTAGCAGAGATATTGTTTTAATTCGCCGTACCAACCAATTAAGCTTTTTTTACGGAGAACGTTCTCTTGCGTGGAAGACAGATGAAAAAAAATACGAATCATATTTGACATCGCTAAAATAATACAAAACTCAATTATCTTTAATACATTTATCGAGATATTTACCTACATAGAATATACCAACTTTCTCACTATTATCTCGTGCCACAGCTGTATAAGTTATCGAACTCCTCCGAAGCGGCTTGACTGATTTTTGTTTTTTTTTTCGTATTTTTGGTGGGTCTGAGAATAGATCGCAGGCAATTTTTTATACCCCTAGGTGGGGTAGGGTAGGGTATAGTAGGGACAGAGTAGAGGTAGAGTAGCGTAGGGTAGGGTACAATAGGCGAAGAGGTAGGATAATCAGGCGTACAAAGTCGTGCCTGGCAGCTAGTGTTATATTTGGACTATAGAGAGTCCAAATATTCGTGTTATGTACCTATTAAAGAACTAAGTGATAGTTTTAGGGACTTGATCCATACTCTTGGAACACGAACCCAATTTCCAATTCCAATTTAGATTACGGTCGTACACAAATAACGCGTCATACAAATGAATTAGACAACTCGACTCGAATCAATGAATTTTGACATTGACATTTCAATAATTTCGAGTAAAATTTTGTTATCGTGATTCAAAAAGTCTTTTGACTTTATCTAACAATGATCTACAATGTATCTTTTGCCAGATAAGTAGTAAGCATGATTCTCAGTGTGCCTCAAAAAAAATATTTTAACTCCCTTAGGCACCGCTTCGAAATTAATCAGAAAAAAGAAGAGACAGCATTTATTATTATTTTCCACATAATAAAACATCTAAAATGGCGTTGGTACGTAAATCCATTTGTGATTTCTCCTGACATGATGTTTCGAGCAATCTGCTGCATATGTGGTCGCAAAATGACTAAGGTGTCAGGCGCCGTCGTCTCGTTGATACGAATTGTATTTTATTTTCAATGATACCAATTTTAAATAGAAATTAAGCAAAATAAGTACACACCACACAGTTCTACGACACCTACAACACATTAAAATCTACTAACAGGTATTTATAGAGCTCTGTAGCTCCTTATCGAATCGAGAATTTAGTCAGGACACGACAGTACTGTGGTTTCAGATAACTTAATCGATTGCTGGCACACCGCCTGAGTAAACGAACCGATAGTTAATCGCCACGGGAGATTAATTCGATACCGCTTACTTGTTTTGTAAACTGACTTAAATTCGGTTTAGTTATCCGTATGATAAGTACTTTTTAAACATTTTAGGAAATAGGTTAGAAAGGGAAAAAATATAACAACACAAATAAGGCATGGACATGGGTATAAATATGTTATATATATAATATATTCTATTAAATACTATAACGACTTTATTCAAGAATTGATATCGGGAATTCCTTACTAATTTTGGGACTCAAACGGAGGCCATTTTCAAGAGCGAGTGAAGCGCTTTGGTATTTTTTGGTTTTTCGCCTTAGGTAAAGAGGAATTAAATGGGGAATGTTATCGCTGACTACCAGTAGTCAAGTGCGTAGACCAAATAAAACGCGTCTTCTGTCAAGGACTCAAGGCAGTTAGCTGTTAATAATTATAATTTATGTATAAATTATTCCAGGCAGATCGCAATATATACAAGTCAGATAAACATGTTAAAATATTATTTAACCATCTGATAAAAAATAAAATTACTATCTTTTTAGTATCTGACCTTTAGGAAAGTATTGCATTTTTTAAATCTTGATACTTTTTGTAAATAAAATTGGGTCGAAGATCTAAACTCCGAAAAGCTTATACAAATATATAAGCAAAGTGAACGTGAAAATGTTTCACGAATTTTAAGAGAAACCTCAAGTTTTTATTGTTTTTCTTTTAAAACACGGTGTTCCTATATTCGGCGTCTGTGTGTCTGTGTCCTTTGAATAGCTGTGACCTAGTAAATTGAACTTGCAAAGAAACGGGTTTTGTAGTTACGCTTATATTCATTTGCGCATGTTTATTTAAAATATTTCTATGTATCTTTTTATTCTATCTATCTTTTGTATCTTATTTTATGCAATTGCTAAACATCCTCTTGTATAATATTTTCTATTCATGAATTATCGGAATATTGACAACTAAAATGGTTTGACCTTTATGATTGCTGTTGAATCAAGTCTCTTCGAACTGAACGCGAGAACTACTGACTTTTTTTAAGTCGAGTGCGTATAATAAATTAATCCCTCTAAAAACATACACATAGTTTAGGTACAATACACCTATGTTGGTATCTAAAAAAAACTGAAATATAGAATTTATGTATTTTTTGCGAAAATATAGCAATTGCAGAGTATGAACGAAACATACATTACAACATCCAAAATTCTGAACCGATATAATATTATATCATCGAAAAAAAATATCGCTATCTAAAATGGTGAAATTTGGAAATCGCCTTTCATTTCGTAGGAATATTTCTCATTTTTCAATCATAGATTTAAGCTTTATCTCGGAAATGCGTGGGGGTATCAAGTTGAAATTAAAACTAATATACTTACTCAAGAGTCTATTAAAGCTGTGAAAAAATCAAACTTCTAAGTGAACGTAAAAAAAAGATATGGCCCTTTATGCCGCTAAAAACATAATTATATTTCGACACATTTAAGAGCACCAAAATTTATGAGATACATTTCCGTTGACTTAGAACTATGATTTTGGCAAGTAATATTGTCTTATACTACAAATACAGAGAAAAGTCTAAAACTATATATTTTTTTTATTAAAATAAACAAAATTTTTTTTTTCTAAAAACAACGTTTTTTATCAATTACTATTTTTTGTTTTTAACCAATTTATTTTTGTTTTTAATTAAATTAAGTATATGTTTGTTTTCACAAAGATAAATTTGCATATTTTTTGTAATTCCTGGTGCATATTTCTCGTAATATTTGACGTAATAAAATCCGTAAATTGAAAAAAAAAATTCCAAAAAGTCTAATTCTAAAGTTTTAGTGCGCCTCACCTTACTCCACTGAGTTTACATACTCGCTCGATAGATGGCGTTACGGAAAACTTTAGAAGTCGCTATCGTTTCGTGCACAGCGTTTACACTTAACCTCGGCATTTTCGTTTGAGCGGCAGGACGTACTCCGCGTAGTGGGTACGTCTTATCCCACTTCTGATGTTAGATATTTTTGAACAGGTTGGACGCTTTCGTCTGACCTTAGAAGAATAGTTTAATATAATTCGTATAGCAGTTACACTAACACTACATAGTGCTTAACTGACAAAGTTGCTTCCCGCTCCCGCTGTCTTTCGTCTGTCCCCTATCTTTAAAACTGCGCAACAGATTTTGATACAGTTTTTTTTAAAAAGAGTATTTCAAGAGGAAGGTTTATAATTCATTCAATTAATTTAAAATGTTATCAAAACCCGTTCAGAATATTTAGTGAATGATTTAGGTATGTAGGTACAAATTAAAGAACAGTCTGCAAGGATTTTTTCAGGTGTCTCTCAGACAATAATAAAAATAATAAAGTAAGAAAAAAAAGTAAAGTTAAGAAAAAATAATAATAGACACGACATACGTAGAGACAACTTTGCTATGAGTGTTTAAGAAGGCGTTTTGCGCAAAGGATTATGAACTTTTCTGTTTATTTTTACAAAATAATGAAAGACAAGTTTCGGGCATACCAGCACAACGGGGACTAGACAACTACTTACACAAAAAAAAAAATCGCCAAAATATTTGGTGAATTTTTTACATGTATTTTATTTTATTTTTTAGTAGCTTATTAAATATATTTCTTTAATAAGGTAATTTGATAAAACCTCTCCGTCCGTATCAGTTGTGTTTTCAAATTTTGTTATTTAATAATTACGCAGAAAATGTCGTATTGTAGGTACAGGTACAGTCCGCAAAGTAGTTAGGTCGACAGCACTACTTAATGTTTTCAAGATTTTATCAACATAATTTTATTTTACCATATTTTCTGAAAAGGTATGACTGAAACCTATAGAAAACTAAACAATTGTACACAACAACACAACATGTACATTTCTACAATAATCTTAATCCCTCACGACCCTACTAACCTAACTCCTTTGCCAACTGTACCTACATAAGCGTGTGCGTAAACGTTGACTTTTATATTTTATTTTCAGAGAACCGTACCTTATGCCTACTTAACGGCCGCAATAACTGATGTGTTCGTATGAATGGCTGTGAATCATGGAAATTCAGCATTTTAAACTAGTTTGAGTCATATGTATTATTCTCATACTCAGTATTCTAATAACGACTCCAGTACCTTCGATACCTATAGATTATTTGCATAACAGTAGCGGACAAAAATGTTTGGTATCTCATAATCATTTTTCTATACCCTCTTTTTGTGGCATTCGGATAAAAAACACTACTATAAAGTCATAAAGTTTTGTGAAAGGAAAAATCTACTACGAGCAGTATATGAACACGCAACCTTACTGGTCAAAGCCATCAACCAAAGACTGAGCTATCCTGCCCGTGCTATCTAGTAGGTTAGCTGGATAGATACCTTTTTTCTACAAAAAAAATAGTGCTGTCTTTGCATGCATAAATAGGTACTTCACCTTGGAAATGTTACGGTATTTAAAACAATACTCAATAGAAAGTACATAAAATAACAGAAACAGAAAAAAAAACTTTTGAAATAAAACAATTGAAAATCACGTAGGTATACGCTCACGTTATATCCGACCCCAATCAGAAATCAAATCATACTAACCAGCACAATTACCGAATCAAAGAGAATGCACGTGCATATTTTACTTGCTTTACCGGATTTACAAACCGGATTACCTAATAACCTAGTAGCAATCTATCATGGATATCGGTTTTATCGCCACATAATAACCGAACATTTCCAAGATGGTGGTCCTAAATTCACTTCGCACACGGAAATATCCATCAAACTGTCATGTTAGTGATCTGTAAGCTGGTTCTTTTGTACAAGGGTTTGCTTGATCTTTTGAGGAAAGCGTCAATTATTAATGTCGACTTGGTTGATAACCTTTGACCTTTTGACTGACCAGTACTGCCCTATGTAGGTCATTCAATTGTTATCCTTTTTGGGACAGTCAATATTGAATTATGACGCTGTCGTCCACATATGTCCCAAAGATAGGTATCGCCGAGTATGAGGCTTTGTCCAGTGAATGCTAAACAGCCACTGCCGAATTATTTTAACTGATTAAATATTATGATATTATTACTAATTTGTCACGGAACAAACTGTATCCTCAAAATGGTTGTGCCGTGTGGTTTCCGGCCTAAAAATAAAACCACCCCTAATCGTCCCACGGGTGTCGTAAGAAGCAAAAAAGGGAAAGATCCAGAGAATGCGAGAATGAGCGCAAAAAAGTAAAGCGCATTGCGAGAGGCCTATATCAGCAGTGGACTAATACAGTACAGCTGATGATGATGATTCTCAAAATAAACGATTTGATTGATTGATTGAAGCCAGCTGAAGCAAATGTAGCTTGGGTGTTGATCGCTTCTAGTTTCTGACCTTCCTTTTATCATTAGTTGAGTTTTATGAAACGCAAAAAGGTGAGTATTGGTGCTATTTTACCCAACATCAGTAGAATTTAAAAATTAAAGCCAAGCGTATTGTTACTTTATTTTCTTATCCGTTTTATATTGCAACAAATAGCGCTAAATAAAGTGATCAGCTAAGTAGCTAATAACTGATTACGAGTAAAAAATCCAAGGTTTGTACTTTTTCTCGGGCTTAAGTGTAAGTAAAGTGTTACTCACCACGTTCAGCTTTTGTTAATTTTGTAAAAGGTAATGATTCATTTTAAACGTAATTTTCAAGTCAAACTAACAAAGGAAAATATTACAAGAAGAATATCTCGTCTTTGAAGTACTCCTATACATCCATTTGTAACGTATAATGATGTAAATGACAGATGAAATGATTTTCCGTGGTTTAGAAAAGAAAAGCAACGGATAATAGGCGGTTGTGATGAAAAGCCTTTGTTGGTTACCCGGTAAACGGATAAATTATGGTTTTGTGTGGATTTCAGGATTCGCCCTCAACATTCCATTGTCCGATATTTAATTAAGTGCTCCAAACAAAATAAGAAAATACCTAAACAATGAACGCAAAGGTATGTCTTTTTATTTTTTAGTATGTCGCTTTGTAAGGCATGGTAATATTTGTCTTTATTATAAAAATAAATAACATTTTGTTCGTTGTTTCCGACTGAATTTTATTAATGAGGTTTTAATTTAAAAACATTATTATAAAGCATGAGCTGTGTGGTTTCCGGCCTAAGAATAGAACCACCCCTACTCGTCCCGCGGGTGTCGTAAGAAGTGACAAAGGGAAAGATCTCGAGGATGGGCAGCAGCATCCTTCTGTGTAACAGCAATCATCTGCTACTGCGATTGCCCAGCGTGGCGATTATAGGCAATTACCTCCAATGAGCGCACAAAAAAACGCGCATTGGGAGAGGCCTTATGTTCACCAGTGGACAAATACAGGCTGATGATGATTAAAACGCATTAATGCTAGCAATGTGAATACTAAAATATATCACGGGCGAAGTTACGAATAGCTTAGCGCTTGAGTGACTGATACCGTGGCTTAAAGGTCATCGCACATTACACCAGTGTTAAACCAAGTCTAAACGTCGAGCAATGAAAGGAAATACAACAACCATTAATTAGAACAACTTGAGAATTAGTTAAGGTGTTGTTTTGCGCGAACTAAGTTTAAACTCATATATTAAGATGATTTAATACGCATTGTAGGCTGTGGCTTTATGAACTGTTGAGATTATAACTTCATAAATAAGGATGTTCCTAAGCACTGATAGCCTAGTGGTATGACCGTTGACTGACAAGTCAGAGATCTCGAGTTCGATCCCAAAGCGCGCACCTCTGACTTTTCGTAAGTTATGTGCGTATTATAAATTAATTATCAGTAGCTAAAACGGTGAGGGAAAACATCGTGATGAAACCAGCCACCTGAGAGATTTTTCAATGGTGTGTAAAGCCATGTCAGAGGCCTACGGGCGGTTTAAACTCTGACACCAGGTTGTTCATCAACCATACGATAAGAAAGAAAGAAAGGATGTTCCTTTCTTCGATTTGAATATCCTTATCAAATTTTGGTGACAGCCATCAATCTAAACGGAGACTAGGGCAGCAAATTTGGAGTAGCGGTGTTTGGAGCATGCAGCGTGGTCATGGAGGAAATACTAATTACTCCATGAAGGTTGCGTTTCATACATAAATATTGGCAAAGCCACGCTGCACGCACCAAACACCACTGCTGCAAATTTGCGGCCTAACAACTATGCAAGAAATATTAAAGTGGACCAGTCTCACTGTCACACTGCATATATGGAGTGATAGCCTAGTGGTATGACCGTTGGACTGCCAAGTCAAAGGTCGTTAGTTCAAAATCCAGGTTCTGACTTGTCGCATACATGTGCGTATTAGAAATTAATTGTCACTTGCTAAACTGTGAAGGAAAACATCGTGAGGGAATCATCACTCCTGAGAGATTTTTCAATGGTGTGTTATACCATGTCAGAGGCTTACAAGGTGGTTTAAACTTTGACTATTTGTTTGTTTTTGGTCCACCAGGTTGTTCATCGACCAAAAAATAAAAAAGAAAGACCGCATGTATCCTTCCCGTTCTCCCAAAATCGCGTAAAAGCAACATTTTTTTCTATAAACCAACCACGGCGCACAGTGGACGTATTTTCAATAGAACATTAAGGAAATTGCCCTAGGCTATTAACGATAGGTGTCATGAACCACAACTATTTGTATTCATACCCACTGTTGAGTGGATATCTGACGTCAATGTAATGTGTTATTGTGATTTTTTATGGCGTTGAACAGGTAAGTACCTACATACCTACAATAGCTGAGACAGCGTAGGTATCGTAATTTTTTTAAAACTAGTAAAACAGTTAGAATACTAATATAATAATAATAATGTCTTCCTGACCGAATTTCGTTCACAGCGGCCAATCTCAATGGTGATTAGCCAACTACGCGAGATATAATAATGCACAAGTGTGTGCACAAACACAGGTGCTCTCTCTATTTCATCACCCTCATAATACGATGGCACGGCAATTCAACACGACCGGAAAGAAGTCTAACGCAGGGCTAACGGCTTTACGTGCTTTCCGAGGCACGGAGTGGGTGATAATTAATTTATAATACGCACATAACTTGGTAAAAGTCAGAAGTGCGCGCCTTGGGCTCGAACCTAAGACCTGTGACTTGCCAGTCAACAGTCACCGCCACTAGGCTATCACGAATCAAACTGGGGGCTTTACCCAATAAGTCACCTCCAAAATTTTTGAACTTTAGTATTTCTTACCTAATGTTACCTAGATAATATCTAGATATCCACTGCGCTCCAAATCTCTTAATACGACTCCAGCATTTCACTTCACATAACTGTAGCAATATCATAAAAGTATCCAGTAAGTATCCAAGATAGTTCTAACTATGAACATTTTTCAGTCCAATCTCTTTCATGTAATCTCTACATTACAAACAGCTGTTCAGAAAAAGCTGTTTCACGCTATCATAGAAACAGTTCAAACAGAATTTAATATAGCGCGAATATCCAATATTGGACCAAGTGTGTGATTGTGGTTTAACGAAACAGATGCGATAGTATCTTCTTCTTAGGATCGTATGTTTGAAGAACAACTTTTAATTTTAAGTTATTAGAGTTCGTTAAAAGAATTTTTAAAAAACCAGCGTAGCAAAAAGTTTAAAATTTTCTAGAAAATAGTATTAGGGATTGATAAAACTAACGTCAGAGGCGGTTGATTGAATACAGATAATATATTTTTATGGATCTCGCGAGATTCCGAATAGCTCGGTCAGCAGAACAACTGGTGGATTTAACCAGTAGATTTAGGTCGGAATCCTATTTGTTATCAAATCTGTGACGCCAACGGCATCTGTTTAAAAAAAATATTTTCGAACTAAAATTTTTGAGTGACTACAGACTGTCATATATAAATCAAGTGCTTATTAAAAATTACTTGCTAAAATCAGTGATGGAAAATATCGTTAGGATACCAGTACACCTGGTATTGTTCTAGATGGCGTATTAAGCCATATCAGAGACCAAAATTCCTATTTTTGAATGGTCAGTGTACGCAACACTATTCTTCATTCAACCCTAGGGTCCGAAATGAGACATGGTGGGGGTCCACCGTCCAGCGGTAACACCTGGTTTAAATTGATTTAGACAACAACGCAGAATGGTTTTATTCCAAGGTTATTTTTAAGCGTAGAGGATTATCGACAACGTTAAACATATTCTCTCGTTTGGCTCTCATCTCGAAAAACCAAAATTAAACACCCAAGATTATTGCTCGCGATGTGAAAATTCACGGAAAATATTCTTATAACTTATTTTATCTATACAGAATTGTTGCGAGATACGTCGCTCCGCAACAAACACAATAAAAAAATATAGTTTGTGTTTGTAGAGACTTTAACCTAAGCATAAGAGTAGGCCATTTTGTTTTTAAATTACCCGCATCATGATTCATGCTGCACCGTACGAACTCTAAGTTATGTTACGCGTATCTCTTGAAGTACATTGTTTTACCTGCTACCACTTAAACTGATATTCTAGTCGTAGTCGATAAGCCTAGTCGAAAGCCTTGATAAATTTGCCTCTCAGTGGCAATAACGTTTTCATTGACCGGTGACCACGAACCCACATCCCTCACTCACTGAGTCAGTCAGCTTGATGGCGTATGAGATTACGGTCGGTCGTACAAAGTTAAGTCAGCATTAAGTGCTTACGTGAAATGTCAAAATTAGCTTATTAAATGATTCTTATTACAAGGTAAACGCTTTGTAATGAAAACTTTTTATTTAATATCAAATAATACCGAAAAATGCTTGCATTTAGACCTTGATAATGAATTTTAAATTCTTTTTTAAGTCGGATTTTTGCTTGCAAATGAAAATTCTTATCGTAATCCATTTCTACTATGAAAAGAATTTAATAGCTTAGGTACTTATAGCTTAGTGGCAATTAAAACCTATTTGGCAGATAGCCTAGTGAAAGTGAAAAGATATGTTACCTAGGTGATGTACGTACACACGACTAGCCATCAAACTATACAAAACCAATATAAACTGACCTCGCGTTGTATAGGCTCTTCTTACAACCAGATGTCAGCTTATACTAGAAATGTATAGCTTGATTTGTACCCGTGTGTACACATAAGAGCATTTACATGTCATAGAACTTGTATTCACTTGTAAACCTTTTCGAGCCGTATTTTGAGGACGGCGCGGATATTTTATTACAATGTTAATTTGCAACGAGCGAATTTACGTAGCAATTTATCCAAGCAAAGAGCATGGAGATCCATCGAAACGAAGTGTGAATGCAAAATAAAAGCAATGTTTTTTTTTAAAGGATTATTGTGATTGACCAAACGATGGTACGCGGTGTTGTGGTGATGATGGGACAAATTTGCTGAATGCGTGAGGTTCAGAGATTTGTATTATGTTTGAATTTATTCATTTTTTATTTGTTTATTTTGCTCAAAAACAATGCACAGTGATGGGGATCACGATAGGAGAAATAAGACTCACCTAAAGCCTTTAAAGAACGGAATTTGGATGGAATGGTTAGCCCTTAGAGTATATAAGAAAATATAGAGCAACCCTATAGAAGTATGAACCGTGAGCACGGGTATGAACAACGCAGCCGCGACACGAGCTCCGTTTGCGATCATACCTCGATCAACTGCGGTTCAACTAGGCTCCACGAGCGAAAAAGTTACATTTTAGCTTATATCATGGTTAACTGCTGAGTTAAATTTTGAAAAACGTCTAGAAAACATAATTTGAAAAAATGACATTTTAACATTTGTATGGTGAGACCTGCTTTTGCTCCGCACAAGGCAATGTGGTTGACGTTATCACTCTATATTTTCTTGAATACTCTATGGGTTAGCCCTTCTCTTCAAAATCAAAATCATAACATTATTATTATTTATGTAAACCATTATAAACACTTATGAGTACGTAGTAGTCATAATTCTAATATTATTGTAAGAATGACTCTAGTTGCCAGTTCCAAGGGCAGCTTACCCCACATGGAGAAGAAACTGCTGCGTATATATGATAAATATAATATCTACTGCATAGTTGGCTAACCTCCATTGGCTGATGAGACCAAAATTACTACGCAACCCTAAAAAAGAGGAAGCTTTATTGAAATTTGCTTATTTTATTTTAGTTTTATATTTGGGTCAGCGATTTTATTATAACGACCACGTTTAGAAGAAAAAATCGTAAAACTGTCAGAATTTTAATAAACCAAACGATGACTGGTTTGGTCGTTTAAAATGACAATTAAAAAGTTTGGTTCCTTTTAAAAAAAAAAACGAACTTTAATGTTCGAATGCATAAATACTTCATAAAAATGTTGATGTAATAAAAAAGTTTATTTAAATTGTTCTTAGAAAAGCCCATTTTTAGGGCTGCGTAGAAAAACGGGGACCTTTATGGTTTCTTCATGTCCGTCTGTTTGTCTGTCACAGCCATTTTACTCGCAGACTATCTTGTATGTTTCGTAAAAGTCTATGTCTATTCCTTTAATATATTTTGATACCTTGGGTTACACTGTTGCAATTGTCATACAGATCTTTGGCATTTTCAAAATAAAATTCAGCCTATATTACTCGCTGATATTGTAACCTTCTTTAAGTGAAAGATTTTAAAATCGGTTAAGTAGTTTATAAGTTTATCCATTACAAACAAATGAAAAATCAAATCTTTTCTCATTATAATATTAGTTTAGGTTATAAACATACAGTATCAAATTGCACTTGACGTAAACTTTTAGCATTAAAAAACCACGACAAACACTAATTGCTAGAATTATGACAACTTAGATTGCAGCGCCCTGCACCCCTACTAGTAACCATGGCCAACATACAATATCAAAGAATCTACTCTGAAATTAACTATTTTCTACAAACTACAGGCCAAACGCATTTCAACTTAGTTCTGTTATAGTTAAACAATGAAATAAAAAGAAAATCTTAATCTAAAAGATTTTGATTTTAGAACTTTGGGCATTGTTCTAAAACGCTGGCAGCATAGCCACGTTGCATTTTTTTAAGTTTCTTTAAAAAAGTTTCATTTAAAAATGTCGTAAAACTTTATGCCTTAAAACACATAAGCAATTCACAGTCAATATAAGTATCCTACTCCTACAGAACCGCTTGAAATTGCGAAGTACTTTGCATTCAGGTGTTACGTCTGAATGGTTCCTACAACGTTTTAAAATTGAATTTCGAACGATGTGAATTTCGGCGCACTCGCAGTTTTATTTTTACTATTCATAAGTAGAATTCCTCGTTAATGTGTGGAAATGTAAGTGTAAATGGAATGGGTTTTACTGACTATTGCCAACGAGTTTTTGCCAAATTCATTGCCTACTTCAGAGATATAGTATTAACACTGTTATTTATCTAGCACCTCTACATATAATAGAGGTGCTAGGTAAATAAGAAGTCTAAATTAGTTTAAAGAATGTGAAACTGTGTAGTGTTAAACTGTGTGATAAATGTTTTTTACGCACATAAGAAAAGTCAGTGGTACAATCAACCGCATTACAATGGTAACACTTGAACTACGAAAAGTACCTTTACTGCTACGCAATAAGGATGCTGTCAATGTTAAATTGTTACCACTGATGTGCAGTCGACTGTACGTGCTTGGGTTCGAACTTACGATTTTTCACTTAGGAATCCTACTTCATATTTTAAATAGTCTTCTCGTAACTACGGTCAATACAACTTGACCAAAACGTTGAGGTTAGTTCAATAATGATTATTTTGAATTATCTGTGCGCGAATAGACCCGAAATAATAATTATTTAAAACATGATTCCAATTCGCAATTCGAAACTTTAAAACCTTTTAATCCTGCGAATGCTTAAGTCATCTGTCATACAATTCATACATACATAAATTCTTAAAAATATTAAAAAAAAAACCAAACAAAATCCCAACAATAAAAGTGTGCACTTTATTACTTTATTTGAATTTGAATGTAATTTAAAACTTTTATGGCTCTCATACATTTCACTCTCGGAATATTTTTGTACGACGGTGCAAGAGTCGATTTGGTCGAAAAAAGCGTACCTAATTAATTATGGGATGAATTGATCCTTTGGAAAAAAGTGGTTTGGTAAATTCTGATTCGAGATTCAACGCGATTTAACTTAGATAAGACTTGTGTTGAGTAAAAAAAGGTTTATGGTACTGTATAAGATTTTCATAATTAGCGAGGTAGATATGGTAACTATAATTATGACGCTTTGTAACAAATACAAATTATTAACAATTTTCCTTCTAAAAATTATTTTTACATTTGCTTACATAAAACTGACTTGTTCAATATAATTTATTTACTTTCTTAGTTAATGTAAGACACCATTAACTAACGGTAAAGGAAAACATCGTCTGCAAGCGCCAACCCACAGCTCGCAGTGAGCTAGCGTGGTGATTAATGCTCGATCCTTCTCTGTATGAGAAGAGGCTTTTGCCCTGCAGGGCGAGAGTTGCAGGTTGATTTATTATTATTATATTATAAAACTAAATTTCGGCTGCCAGCTTACGTGGTCTTAAGCTCAATGTCCCTAATTCATAGTGGAATAAAGATTCTAATTTGAAGTAGGTTTAAGAAAAACAATGAATGCAAATATTTGTTTTTTTTTAATCCACAAAACATTTTAAAATTCGAACGAACCAACCGCACCCTTTTTCTCGGGTACTTGAAGGTCGCTGACCTAAAACTTGACTCTTGCACTCTTTTACACTCGACTCCTTAAATCGATGGCGGTAATAAATGACTGCACAAATACCAAAATTCCATATCAATATTTTATGATTTAATCAAAGTCCTTACACACAATTTAAGGGGAATAAAATCTTTATGGGGACCTTCGTTTTATAATCTACAGATATATATTTTTGAGAGTTGTGCCGGGGTCGTAGTGCCTGACTATATTGATCGTACATTTTTGTAATACAATAAAAACATAAAATTTAGTATTTATGTAGTTATATTCTTTTTTCATTATTGCGCTTACGATATTTCAGTATTTCAAGAGGCTTAGGGAAACAATGCGTTAGCCATTCTTGATCCATTGAATGGAATATTTCATATAATCAAAGTACTCCTAAATTCTTTGAAATTTTCGGAATGGATATAGGTGTGTTCCGTGGAATTTTAGCTAGTCCCACTTAAGAGACGACAAATATAATTATTATATCCATTTATTGCTATTTTAGTGCTAAAAATCTAAAGTATGTATGGAGGTTCCACATGATATTAGTACGACGGCATAGCATAGTCACAAATACTTACTTAACTTAACTTAACTTAATAAATTTAAAAAAGCCTTTACCTTAGTACAAAAGCTGCTGGCGACATTACCCAGTAGGTCGCGGATTCAAATACCGCTCGTAATCGATTTTTTCTTTCAACCGAAATTAAAAAATGTAGTTATGGATAAATTTATTATAATGTTTATGTATTTGTAGCAATAAGTTACATCTGCGTAGCATTGTAATATCTTACTAACCGCCCAGAGGTTCGTGAAGGAACACCGTGTGGTTTTTAGTCTATGCGAGTCGTAAATAACCCCTTACCAGCTCTTAGTGATACGGTAGGTACACATAAATGGTTATCTAAGTGATAAAAAAATGCCACGCCAAACATGGCCAATTAAAGCAGCCCTATGAATTGATATAAATCGAAGTAGATGATAATGCAGGTTTTTATTCACATATTTGCAAGTTTTTATTAACATATTTTTATGATTGATCTTCACGATTTTGCTGTCATTCATAGGTGCACCACTATCATCAATTCGATGTAGGTACCTACAAGTAATCCGTGGCATGACACGAGATAAACATGAAAAATTACCTTACTCTTTGGAATATGTACCGCTCGCAAATGACAGATGGTTGAAGGTTGAAAAAATAATTGATTATTACATAAGGTTAAATCAAATTAGTGAGCGGAACTTCACAGGAGTGTTTAAAATCGATCACTTAAACAAAAAAAGTAATATTCTGTTCTACACCAGGTGTGCCAAGTGCCGAAAAAAAAACTAAAAATTACTTAGCCGTGTAGAGTATGTGTAACTTTGAATATGTCGGTACTCTGATAATAAATCAGTTATGCCTTAGACTTGTAGTTTAGATAGAAGGACAATCTAGTCAAAATTGACATATATTTATTGCGTCTATACTAATTAGATTTTTTTTTTATAGACTCGCGCCTGTATTTCCATGAGGGGGTAGGCAGAGGTGTGCAGTACACCCACGTTTCGCCGGCTATGTTATTAAGTCCCATGTAATAGGGGGCGAGCCTATTGCCATTAACCGGACGCAATTCAGACTCCGTGCTGCTACTGAGAATTTCCTAATAGAAAAACCCAATAACACTTTGCCCGACCCGGGGATCGAACCCAGGACCTCGTGCTCAGCAGTCGCGCTTGCTACCACTAGACCAACGAGGATTTGGTGGTTATTTAAAAACGCATTATAGGTAATAACCTCCTCACCAGCCTCCTCATTAGATGAAGAGGTAGCCATAAAGGGTTTTCCATACGACAAAAAAGGCCGTGCGCGCTCTCTCATAAATTACAAACGATGCGCGATTCTTTAGTTTTGCTGTGGCTAACTTCTTAAAATTGACCCTTCGCTACCGACGGAAAGTTATGCTAAAGTGACCTAGACATTTTCACCTTTACAATGTATCTAGACTTACATCTCTCCTCCTACTCAGGTCTAACCTCTGCCCGACACCAAAAAGACAAAGCTTAATAAACGAACCTTATTAAATTTCTTATTACTTCTACAGGAGGTCTCATCTTTATGCTAAATTTTGTTGCCATATGGTATGGACACTTAATAAGTATGGACAGAAATTCTATTTGGTGGTAGTAACTATAGAACGTAGTTTTGGAATCATAACCCGTTTAAAAAATAAATCTGCAGACAGATCAGATCTTATATAAGCCACCCATATAATAGTTGATTCTGATATATTCGCGTATAATATAAATCGGAATATACATGAATATCTCCCTTGAGACAGACAGCATGAACTCAGTAAGAAGATTGAAGAATTACACTCAACAGTGGATGTGTCTCAACTTGTGTCGACATACTATCCTAACACTCCAAAACTTGCAAATATTATTGAAGTTCATACATAAAAACACTTAGGTCAACCGTCCACTGAGGCGTAGCTTCATAGATTTGTATTCGTCATTATTCGCTTGGTGTAACACTATGAAACTCTGTTAACTTCGCGCTCGCGTCGCTGTATGCAGGTGTCATGGATACTGACGTACCGTATGTTATACGCCAGGCTACATTAGAGTTGCACGTGTTTATATTTATGAAAAAAAAAATTAATAAAAAATAAAACCGACTTCAAAAGGAACTAAAAAGATAAGATAAAACGTTTTGGAGTCGGTTCCAAGTCAAGTTCTTAATGAGAAGGTTAAAGAGGCTAGAAAGAAATAAACAAAGCAGTAGTATTTGTTACGACAATTTATTCTGGTATTATCCTACGAGGAGTTCCGTTCCATATCTCGTAAGTCCATGATCAGATCATGACAATATTTCTATGAGACCAACTTGGGAATATGTTCTTTCAAATGAAAAAATATTTTTTTAAATCGGTGCTCAATTGACAGAGAAATCGGTGAACATACAAAAAAAAAAGAAAAAAAAATACATACAGCCGAATATAGAACCTCCTCTTTTTTGAAGTCGGTTAAAAATGACGGGAACTGCTGCGAGATTGAGCCGAAAACGTACGATTGCAATACGCTTCGTAGACAAAGATTAACACGATAGGCCGCCCGAGCTGCACGACGTATATTGAAACATCTCCGTGGACAGTAAGCCTAACGTTCTTTCTTATTAATTTCGCAGTATTTCTATACTTTAAAAAAAGAAAGTAGATTTACTCATGAGTAAGGTCACGTACAAGAAACGAAACGAAATATAGTTAAGCTTGTCCAGATAAGGCGATTTACGCGTGGTTCGCTCGGCTAGTTTTATTTCATACGATTGTTTGGTCAGTATTAAATTTAACCGCATTCGCATTTATCGTGGTTTATACCAACCTTAATGAAAGCAGTACAAAGCAATGCAACAATGTGTCGAACTTGTATATTAAAATAATTTAGCAAATAAAACGCAGTATCTTTATATTGAATGCGTTTTCTATAGTTATAAATTGAACGCACGTCATCCCAAGAAAAACCTATTAACAGGGTGTGTTCGGTTTAATCCATTCAATATGTACTGCATATTTGTCTTTTTTTTTTAGGTTAATGTTATGTTAAATGTTAATGATCTTGCAAGCTGAATTAGAACCACATGCTCTTATCCCACGGAGTTAAATTTTTACATGTTGGTTCAGTTCAATGGCAATGCATTTTTATGGTAAGCATGACGTAAATCGACATCCAGGATTAGCTCTAGATAATGGAACTCTGTATCGGTCATTAGCATAGATAGACACAAGTTTTCGCATACGTTTCCTTTTGATATTCCAATAAAAAAGCTTGGTTAAAGACGTTGTTTTTATAAAAACATAATTATTTTATGTTATCTGTTCATTTTAATTGCGAAATCACTCGTGAGGCGTCAATTTTTTACACAATAGCATTTTTGGTAGAGTGTTTGTCGCTTATTATTATAAAAAAGGTCACGAAGAATATAATATACACGGACTGTCATTATGATCTTTGAAATCGATTTACCGTGTACACCATGGTGTATCTTTCACGCCTTTTTGTGGTCATAAGGTCAGAGCCGACAATTTATTTTTGGAACAAGGAAAATCATGATGGCATCCTCTCTTA
The DNA here is from genome assembly GCA_936450705.2 of Protodeltote pygarga. Classification (NCBI taxonomy): domain Eukaryota; kingdom Metazoa; phylum Arthropoda; class Insecta; order Lepidoptera; family Noctuidae; genus Protodeltote; species Protodeltote pygarga. The sequence continues at coordinate 1,053,323 of OW388249.2, read as the reverse complement.
AATTACTGATAAATCTGACACGCTGTTTTCAAACAGTCGAGTGTAATAAGATTAAAGGAAGCCTGATCGTATTTAAAAAGGTTTTGCTTGAATTTTGGGGATTTTGAGGAACATTATTACAAAGGTTTTTTTTTATAAATTCAAAGCGAGTCGAGTATGGAAAAATAAATTAGATTTGGAGAAGTTAAAGTTGTCAATGATAAAAATATGTAATTTGAAATTATTGAATAAGAAACACGCAAAAACAACTGACTCGGGTGGGATTTGAACCCGCGTTCTTTGGCGTGCTTTACCAAAGATCTATCATGTCAAATGACACGCAAATTTAATAAGCAAACCATGTGCTTAATCATGTAAAAAACATACATAAAATATGTGTAAAAGTGGAAAAGCGAGAAAAAGAGTTATTAGAAACTGACTCATTACTAAAAAGTTTTTTCAGTATATTCTGGGGGCTTAGCCAAGTTGACTATCTACAATCGCTAACGCTATAGAAAACGAAAGAAATGTATAGGATTTTCGTTATGTCACGTGGTCAAAACAAACGAATAGAATCTAATCCTATATATTTTTTTCGTTTTCCATAGCGTTAGCAATTGTAGATAGTCAACTTGGCTAAGCCCCCTGGTTTCTTCACGATGTTTTCCTTTACCGTCTTTACAGAAATCAATCAATTTCTAATATGTACAATATTTGGATAGGCTGTGGTGTGTGTCTCACTTCAAACTTTGTCACCTGTGTCAACAGTGAAACGGTCGTACCACTGTCACCAGATAGTGAGTGACAAGAACAACAATAGTGCGTTTTCATGTTCGACAATGCACTTAGTCCAACACATTCTTACAATTAGAATTTCTAAAATATTTACTGTGAAACAACAAAATCCTTTCAATTTAAAAGTTTTCTTTATTTCTACATAATAAGAGCAGACGTGTTGAAAAAGTTAATTCTAAACTTCTCATTTGGATTACTCAGGCATAACTTAAATTTTTAATAAAAGATTTTTTTTATATAAAAATGGGGGCAAATGAGCTGGCAGATCACAGCCCAATAGGCACGATCTGCAACACATGGGCAATTGGAAGCGTTTGTTGACTTTTGCTCTGTCGAATGGTCTTGATAATAAAACACAACAAGTAAACAAAAACAAGGAAGGAATAATAAAACAAAAAACAACGTAACAGCATATTTCTGATAAACATCTTTATACCAAAATTCTCATTAAATCATGCGATGTCACTTAATGTGTGATGATGATCCAATCCCAGGTTTGTGATTTAGTTCATTTTATCATACAAAAATATTTTTTTAGCTATGGTACGGGCGGGGTTACGAATAGCTTAATAGCAGAGCAACAGGGGGCTTTACCCAGTAGATGGCAGGTCAAATCCCATCGATATTTTTCTTCTACAAAAAATTTAAAGTGTTCGCATGGCATGGCATAAACAAACGATTTTGCTTCCTACTTACAAAACTTAAAGTCTGTCTTTTTCTGTGAAGTTATTACGAGATTTGTTGAAAATTTAATCAATTTTATTGTTGTACAGAGCCAATAACCAATCCATGAACAGAAGTTGTATTGGAAATCGTTTTTTGGATAGGGTAATCTTAGTTTCAGGCATTAGTTAGGCAAACGGTCCGCTACTACTACTACTGCTACCGTAAATCTATTTAGCATAGTAACTGTTTCTAACCACAAAACTCTCTACGTCGTTCTATCATCGTCTACGGTCGCTACGTCTAAAATATGCTCAACCAAATAAAAATTTACTTCCCCTATTTAAGCAAAAATAATGTATCTCCTATTTACACTTCACTTACTTTGTCTATATCCAGGCAACCGCGCCTGTCAATTTATTGTCACGGAAAAAATAATGTAAAAAAATATTCAATTTATTTCCTCACATGAAAAAATCTCTTGACAAAATATAAATATTTATGATCAGCCCGTTATCAATTCATTTAATCTCCTTTAAGCCTTTTATTAAATTGATTTATCCGGAATGGGTTTTCAATTCTACGCATAAACTTATTTTTATTTAAATTAAATTTGATACTTTAGTAGGCATTGCATCCAATGCCAAATATACAGTTCGCAACGTTTTTAACATATAAGCAACTATGATTCAAAGAAGAAAATGAAAACTACTGTTTATATAAATATTTCTATATTTTTATTTGTGTTTCAAAGCAACGTAAATTTAGCCACTTACCACTGGACGTCCTAGTTTTAGCTAGATAAATCTAGGTGCAGCCGTATATTGTAGTTAAAATTAAGTGTGAATACAGATAGAAAAATTTATATTTTTATTGCCTGAAAAATCCCAACACTTTATTTATTTTGGAATATTTTGCCGGCAACATAAACATCAAAATATTTTCAATAGCTTTTGAAAACAATATCACTCGCATATGAAAAAACTTTTAACGAATCTACACTGTTAGGTATTGGATATTCCATCTAGTAAATTTTAACACGGACAGCAGTTATAAAAACTCATAATTGTATAAGTTAACAAAAATATTGGTTCTAACAATTTTTTATTGAAACAAAAATCGATTCAAAAAAGCAAAACAGTGATGTTGATTACCTATATTTATTTTCTTAAGAAAATAAAATAATGACTAAAAAAGTTATTTAAAAATTCTAAAAAATTACAAAGTTAAAACGGTCATTTTTTGTAACACAGAGTCAGCAATTTGTCTAAAATGCGACATTTCAAACAAAGACAAAGTATTATCTCGAGAGAGAGATCTCTCAACAACCTCCACTCTGCTCCAGTCAGTACCGAATGAATTGATCAACTAGAGTCTTTAGACCAGGTGTGGTCTTCATCATTAAGGAAATCGATCCACGAGAAAGTCTTTAGACCAGGGCGTTCACGACCCTCAACATTCAGGAAACTGATGCAAGGAGGAAGTGTAATTTTTTACGATAACATTAGAAAGAAATGAGAGGTATCTGCCAATTCAGCATCATTACCTACAGCGAAAGCAATTTGCTATTATAATACCTCGAAAAACCGTAAAGGCAAGTAAAACATCCCGACATTAGTACTCATAAAGGAATAAACGAGCCTTACATACAATTTTCATACGAAAACACTTTCCTTGATAATAAATAGGGGCGAATGGGGCGAATGGGGGCGAATAGGGGTGAATAAGGGCAAATAGGGATGAAGTAAGAACAGTAACGTTTAGCCCAATTTATTCCTTTATTTGTTCGCTTTTCTGATCATATTTATATAAGGAAGTTCCAAGTCCCTACATTTGTATATCATCACGCTAATATGTTTGGGAGACAGCAGGAATTAGGGCACGAGTATTTTATAAATGGCAGTTTGTAAATATTTTTGTCGTTCAGTAATGTCATGAAAATCAATGTTTGTCTATTGCGAGAGCAGTTTAATGGGATCTGTACCTATATTGTAGAAAATACAAGAACCAAACACCATACAAATCGCAAATCATATTTAAATAATAATTAAGTATAACTTTATTATAATAATTTTTTTATTAATCTATGTTTAGGAAAATTTTACCAAGCGTTTAGCCTAATAACCACGTAAAAAGTAGGGTTATATAACCAAACTTTCAATATAAAACCGTACAGATAAAGTTCTCGTAAACCTTTAAAGGGATTAATACAAATAGATATCAAAGATCAAATGATTGATAAATATTAATTTGAAAATCTATGCAAATACGGCCAAAATTGTTGACTCAGTAAAATATTAAGCTGTTTTTATTTTTGTTTTACCAAAGCACTATAAGTATATTTTATTTGAACCCACGGTACCTTTGACTTTCTAAGCAGTGATGGACAATTGGTATGACCTTTTGGTCCTAATAAAGGACATATCTTTTTTTATTATGAAATAGGCTAGTTTTACCACGAACCCACTTGGTAGTAAGCAGTGTAGTAATCTAAGATTTAGAACACCAGCCTTGAAATAGAAATTAGACGTTATAATCCAGACCCATCCCCAGATAGATCCTCAGATAGGCCCCATATACTGGATAAAGGTAGCTAGCCGTACGACTCGATATCCGGTGAATGGATAATGTTAATTATTATCAGTCACAATTTCAAGGATAATATTATATTAATCACGATAGATACCTAACTATTAAAAATCCCAAAGGAGAGAAGCAATAATTTATGTTAATTGAACAAAAACGGACATAATTATGTTACTACACACACATTAATTGAGAACATCTGTGTTAATTTGCATTTATTATTATATAATTATTGCACATGATAATTATTATTTATACAGATGCTAAAGTGATACCTACTAATTGAATTGTGGAATATGAATAAGTACTTATACTTCTTCTTCTTATCGTGTGGTTGATGAACAACCTGGTGTCAGAGTTTAAACCGCCCGTAGGCCTCTGACATGGTTTTACACATTATTGAAAAATCTCTCAGGTGTGCTGGTTTCATCACGTTGTTTTCCTTCACCGTTTTAGCAACTGATAATTAATTTATAATACGCACATAACTTACAAAAAGTCAGAGGTGCGCGCCTTGGGATCGAACTTGTGACCTCTGACTTGTCAGTCAACGGTCATACCACTAGGCTATCAGTGCTAGTAGTGTATCAGTGTAATACTTATACTTTGTTAATTTTAGACAAACGCCTAGTTTTGCTGCATTGACTGTCAAATATCTTTATGACAGCCGGATCCATCGGTTTTCCGAAGCACGGAGCAGGTGAAAATTAACTTATAATACGCACTTGATTTCTGTAAAGTCACAGGTCCGAGTGAAGGTACGAACACATTGGGTTTGAACCTGAGATCTCTGATTTGCCTGTCAACGGTCATACTACTAGAGACTATCACTGCATCATAAGGCTTGATACTGAAATAACAACTTTTTTTATGTTGCTTAAATAAAATGCAACGAAATTCAGTTATTAGTTATAACAACTTTTATTAATTAACACTAGAACAAGAAAAACTTAACAAGAAATAAGTTTTTCTACTACATAACTTGTGTTAACTTAACTTTAACTACTTGGTTATAACTTTTATGTCCATTTAACTTTTCATAAGCAAGTTCTACTTTTTATGCACGGCACTGCAATAATATCATGGTAATGCAATTTTGTGATATTTATTTTTATGTTCAGTACCTACTGGAAGGAGTATTTACATAGTTAAATATAAGTTTTTATTAACTAATTAAATTTAATGTTATTTAAGGCGCCTCTTTGCACTAATCTGTTATCATCTGTTATCTCGCTCGCATATTGAAGTTGATTAAAAATATAAAAATCATTGAATATAGTTATGAAAAATCGAAATAAACCAATTGAAAGAACAACAACATCACAAAGTTTAGCAAAAATTTCAGCTTGATCGAAACATGTTTTCAAATAAAGGAATAGCTTTAAAATAATTTTTATTCTATGGCATTTTTTTATTTGAAAACATGTTTCGATCAATCTGAATTTTTTGCTGAAAGGTAATGTTATTTTCTTTCAATTGGTATAGTTCGATTTTTCGTAACTGTAATCATTGATTTTATATCATCAATGTGCGAGCGAGACAGCATATTAGCAAGTATCCGCGCCTAAATCTAAATCTTGTTTGCGGTTAAGATCAAAGTTAGAACTTACTTAGCTAACAAGAAGATTGATAGCTGTTACGAACATTACTAGTTCAAGGTTTTCTTAATCTAGATACTAACCTAGCCTGATAGACGAAATTAAATAAATATGTAGGTAGGTACTGAAAATAAGCATAAACATGTACTGAAAAAAAAAAATACATGTATAGTTTGTCTAGTGGTAGGAAGCGCGACTGCTGAGCACAAGGACCTGGGTTCGATTCCTGGGACGAGCAAATTCTCAGTAACAGCACGGAGTCTGGAATTGTGCCCGGTTAATGGCAGTAGGCTCGTCCGCTATTAATGGGACTTATAACATAGCCGGCGAAACGTGCCTTTACCTGTAAACCTACACCTATGCCTACCTCCTCTGGGGAATACAGGCGTGAGTCTATGAAAACAAGCGAATATTTTCTTAAATTGTACAATACTTTTTTTTATTTTGTAAGTACATGTAGCAAAAATTAAAACCAGACTCCAAAACATTCAAATGCTAGAAATATGAGATCTCTTACTTGCTAGTGAACGATAATACTGGCTACAAGCTGCGTATAATTGATTATAATATTGTTCAATTACCACAATAAATTCGTCGCACGTCTACCAATTACATTCAAACTGCAGAACTAGCGCCTATTACAGTAATAAGTGCTACAATAAAATTATGACCCTATTCAACCAAATCGACAGTAGCAATGTACAAAGGGACATGTACAAATTACAATTATCTTAGCCTTTCAAATAAAGCAGTTATTACACTTTCTAGGAAATCTATTTAGGAACACTGTAATTAGGAAATCGGAAGCCAGTGATCACACTAGAGTTAATAGAACCCTAATTAATAGAACAGACAACTTGCAGTCGTAGTACAATTACATTGGGTTACAAATTGCGTAGCGATACGATTACTCTCCTAAATCGTATACGATTTCTGCTTCCTAAATCGTATACGATTTAGGAAGCAGAAATAGTCATAGTCCGATGGGACGGAAATCCGACACGACCGGAGAGAGATCAGGCGCAGGGCCAACGGCTTTACGTGCTTTCCGAGGCACGGAGTAAGTGATAATTAATTTAAAAAACGCACATAACTTACGAAAAGTCAGAGGTGTGCGCCTTGGGTTCGAACCAGTCAACGGTCACCACCACTAGGCTATCACGTACTAAATAGAATCCAAATAGGACTAATAATTTGCAGTCGTAGTAGAATTACATTTGGTGGCAAATTGCGTAGCGATTCGATTACACTCAAAGTATAAAGTCATCTTTTTTAGCACGCCGGTTATGTAGCTGCCTGTTAGAGTATTAATTTGATCCGACCATCGGGTAGGTGACCGGCTCCGAAGACGTTTCCCTTCAACCTTCCCTACCACAAGAAGTTTGTCCAGGCTATCTGCGCTCCTGCGGGCTATGTGACCGAAGTATCTAAGGCTGCTGGTAGCAGACAGTAAAATTACTATAAGTAAAATAAAAAATCATTAAAGTGTAGTTGTCCCTCTTTACATTGGTACTGCAAAATAACAAGTTACGGTAGCACAACGAATGCGAATCAATTTATTAGACAGAATTACACAGAATTAAATTAATAACTAAGTTATGGGGGCTTAGCCAAGTTGACTATCCAAAATCGCTAACGAATAGAAAACGAAAGAAATGTATAGGATGACATTACCTTTATTGTTATGTCACGTGACATATCGATAATAGTAATGTCATCCTATACATTTCTTTCGTTTTCTATAGCATTAGCGATTGTAGATAGTCAACTTGGCTAAGCTCCATGGTAATTCAGGGCTGTTTCAAAGAGGGCCAGAGGTATTATTATAGTGTGTGACTCAGCTTCACCCGATACATAGGTAATTAGCCTTTCATTACATTATACACCTTCGTATGTACAACACGTCTTATATTTGATTTCTATACGCCAGAGAGAGAGTATAGAGTATACCGTTATTACATCAGTTATGATATAAGTTCCTGTTGCTATAATTAGTCGCGCACAAATCCAGACTCCGTGTTATTATATAGATAAACTTAAGCAAAAACCCAATAACACTTTGCCAAGGAAATTAATCCAGGACCTCGAGCTTAGTAAACTTAGCTAAGAGCATAGTTTAACTCACGAGGAAAGGAAAAGGAGAGAAATTTTCTGCTACTTCAGAAAAATATTTTGGCGTGTCGAATAATAATTATAATAATGCTCCTGATCAAATTTAGGTCGCAGCAAATCTCAATGGAGATTAGCCTTCTACATAGTAGATATTATTATATAGCGCACTAGTATGTGGACAAACACAGATGCACTCTCTATTCCCTCTCTCACATACTTTAATGGGACGGCAATCCGACACGACCGGAGAGAGTTCAGGTGCAGGACCACTACGTGCTTTCCGAGGAACGGAGTAAATGATAATTCATTTATAATATTCACATAACAAACAAAAGTAAAAGACGCACCTTGGGTTCAAACTTGACAACTCTGACTTGCCAGTCAACGGTCATGGCCAGTAGGCTATCACAACACAATAAACACACACATAATTATTTAGCTGTGCTAAGGATTGAATTTTATTAAAAACTGTACATAAATCAAGTTTATTAATATAGTAATGTTTTGAGCTGAAAGTCTAATTTTCTTTAAGGATACCTATAACATTTTGGCAGCACAGGCATGAAATTACACACCTAAAATATGACTATGACTAGCTGTGTGCCTTTATTTGGTTGAAGTAAATAAAAACAAAGTAATCTTTGTGCCTTTTTATCGTGGATTCGTGGGTGCAATAAGACATAAAACTTTACAATACATAAACCCATCAGTTAGTCTTATTATTCCCATTTATTGAAGTCGGCTTCTAATCTAACTAGATGCAGCTGAATATCTATTTCTACTACCTATCTATATTTACCCGATTAAGCAGTTTGATAGCCAAAATACTGCATTCTGTTGCAGTAGCAAGCAACACTGTTACTATGTAGATATGTCAAAAACCGGGTTTGGGAATTATATTATATGAAAACGTCAGCTAATTACGTTATAGAGAAACTAAAAAAAATAGCAAAACATCCACGTATATCGAAAACAAAAATACTACTTTAAAATAGTACCTACATATACAAAAGGTGCCTAAATATACCCCATACTTACAATACAGTTGGGAACATTAAATACATATATTACCGACATACAACATTCGAAGAACCTGTAATATTCAGCAATCACTCTCTAGAGGATACAGTTCGTATGAATAGAAACGATGGAATATAACAAGCCTTCTAAAGGTCACAAGTAACAATCGGTATTTTAGAATGGTACTAAAACGCTTATTATAATGACTAAATGACCTATTCTAAACTGAATAGCCTAGATATATAAAGCCAGCGGTGATAGCATAGAGAGTGATCGCATTAGAAATTAATGGTCACTCGCTAAAACGATGAAGAAAAATATTTAAATGTGCGAAATATCTAACTTGTCGGGCGATAGCCGTACCATTTAGGCTATCAACACAGTATAATAATCATATAGTATGGTAACTACGTACAAACGCTCGAGACGGCACACTTACACAAACATGCGTAATATTGCGTAACGACGAGACTGTGAGTTTGTGTGAGTGTGCCGTTTTCGAGCGTTTGTACGTAGTTACCATACTGTACGATTATTATACTGTGCTATCAATCTATAGCGAACAAGGTGGAATAGTGATGTGGATACAAGGCGCAAGGGAGAGAGACTAATGAATGCAGACAGGTAAATCAATCAATTCTCGGACCCATCCATAAATTACCCCCGTATATTAATGAATTATCATATTAGACCTCAAAACCTAAGGATTAATGATATCTGCCTCTGTATGCCGGTAATAATTATAACAAAATAACAACGGGAATGCTAATATTTTGCCATTAGTTATAATTAGTATTGGTAAATTGGCATAAAAACGTAATACGTATTTTCGATCCAAAAGGAGAGTCCCGAAATATTTTTTTATTAATAGAGTAATACTACAACTAACATTTAAAACTAGCACTAAAACTAAAAATTAATTTTAAAAAAACTTGATCTAAAAGACCGCTTCCAGTGGACAACGTTCCCAAAACGTTGGCTGCATTGCCACATTGGCATTAGAAATGCTAAGCCTTTGAGCTAGGTAAAGGCCAGCGATTTGATCCCGAGTAGCTTCGGTCTTTAAAAATTTTTCGGGTCCCCGGGCCCCACGACCTCAGAGTCTCGACCCTAAAAGGTAATAAATGCATGGCCAGGGTGCTGTTTTGTATATATAGCATACGTTTTCGCCTCCCACAGCCAGATTTTAGAATGCAGCCATTTGGATGGAAGAAAGCATACTCAGTTTAATTATTTGAATAGTATATTTATAACTAGCGACCCGCTCCGGCTTTGCACGGTGCAATATATATATAAACCTACCTTAAGAAGCACTCTATCTATTAAAAAAAACCGCATCAAAATCCGTTGCGTAGTTTCAAAGATCTAAGCATACATAGAGACAGACAGACGGCGGATAGCGACTTTGTTTTATACTATGCTGTAGTGAAAATCTCACCAGCACATGCATATTTATTAGTTTTTTTATAATTGTTATTTTACTAGATACGCTGGATATATAAAAATGTAAGAGAATGAAAGCCGTAAATTATATTCAATGTATAATTTGACGTACAAAATTTGTGTATTAAGGCCTACTGGGAATTGAAATAATAAGTGGACTGTATAAAATGAAGGCCGGTTTAATAACGTTCAAATTAACGAAATTTGCGGATCCCGGACAAACAATATTATTAAATTTACGAGACGATCGTAGACCGTGATATCCGAAATTGTAAATCTGGCGTCTTGAAGTTTTTAAATAACTGCCTTAAGTTTTACATTGCCAGTGTAAAAGTGTAATGAATGTGCCGTGGCTGTAGATCAGCCAGTCAGGGATCTTAAGTCGAACCTAAGCCACACTATCTCTCGGCGTACAATTATAACCTTTGTACCTTTGTTTCCTATGTATCCCTACTTCTGTAATGTTATATGTGTGTAGGTACATGAATTATTAAATAAATAAATAAAAAAAAAAAAAAAAATAATCTCCTCCTGACCGAATTTCGGTCACAGCTGCCAATCTCAACGGAGATTATTAGAACTACAAGTGTGCGCGCAAACACAGGTGCACTCTCTATTCCCTCTCTCTCATAAACCGATGGGACGACAATTCGACACGACCGGAGAGAGATCAGGCGCAGGGCCAACGGCTATACGTGCTTTTGTCAGTGATAAATTCGAATCTGAGACCTCTGACTTGCCAGTCAACGGTTAGGATATCACGACTCAAATTCAATAAACACTATCTACGCATAAAGCAGTAACACAAAAAGTCGATGACGAATGAAATTTTTGCTTACTCCTGTTTCCGTTACTCCGCTTCGTTGACTCCTAAACAAACGAAGACCTTAATAAGTTTTTTTAAACGTCTACGCAGAATTTTGTTATTTAAGTTAACCTCTGACTGGTTTCGTAAAAGGTATTTTACGCTCTTGAAGTTAAGAGTTAAATTATATATTCTGATAGATATTGGTAATATCTATCAGAATATATAATTTAACTCTTCACGCCCTAGGCGTAGAAAGAATTTCGACTGATTCTGATGGGATACGGTGGCTCAGCGGTTAGAGCGTTAGTACGGTATGCCGGAGATCGTGGGTTCGAATCCCATCCGTATCAGTTGTTTTTTCTAATTACTTATTAAATATTTCTATTGAATAAGCTAACATGTGCCATACCATCTAAAAAATTCAGAAAAAAAAACATTTAATCATTACCTATTGATTTAAATATTAAACCATGTTACAACATGTTCTTGCAATAAATTATTATGATTTAGGAAACAATTTACTTCTATCACCCCTACTAACATTCTAGTAATGTCAGGTTATGAAAATATTATACAAGAAAAACATGTTTTACTATTCAAGGCAAAAGTCCATAAATTCACTATAGTTGACGTGAGATAGTCCTTATATTCACAGAGGCTCTTGGGGAAAGAGGAGAAACAATATGTCCCTTTTTGTTGCTGTATTATTTAAGAACAGTGTCAAAAATTGATCGATAGATGGCGCTGATACCCTTTGACTTTACCAAGGATATTTCCATGTTGCAAGCAGGATTCTTAGGATAATTCAGTAGGGTGTAATTGACAAGAAGATTGCAAGTTTGAAACCCCTGCTGCAAGCAGTCGATATTACCTACCCTCAAAATCAAAATATTTTTATTCATGTAGACCATTAGGCACTTATATTATAATAATCATAATTCTAATATTGTTTATTATAAGAGTGACTGTAGGTAACCCTGTACAATTAATTAACATTAGAAATGTCAGTTTTCGTACCTACTGTTGTCTTGCGATAGATCAGTGAAAGGAAACGGAGGCCTAATCCCCTATTCCATAATTCTCCTCTCCTTACTTAATTTCCCCTCCCCTTCTATAACCCCACACAGGGTCGGTAACGCGCAAGAGATAGATATCAGGCAGTTGTTGCTAGCATTTATAGGTTACGCTAATCACTTACTATCAGGCGCAAAAAAAAAAAAAATCTTTTATTACACACGATAGACTACTCTATAATAAATTAACAACTACTTACCTGTCAATTTATTTCTGGTTCATATTTGTCTATCACTGGCTTATGTAATATGCTACAATCCTATCCGTATTAGTCTTTTTTTTTCTTATTTTAAATAATTATATTGAACAAGCTAACATGTGAATAAAATAAAAATATTATTGCAACTCACAGTCTCACACACAACTCGTCATAAACGTTTTTGACAAATAAATCAAATATTCACGTTATAATACAGGGCCCAAAAACTTTAGTCTTCCTATAACGGTTTTAAGAAATAAAAAAAAGGTAAAATCGTCAACACAAAATTTCTATAATTTCCAATTTTACTTGTGGCTAACAAACTTTGTAAATCTGTTTAGCATCGCAAAATTAATTATACCAAAAGAAAATTTAAGTTACTTGGTTTAATTAACTTCCAATGAACAAAGTTTTCGCAAAGTTTCAGTTAAACTATATTTTTGAAGCCGTTGAAATGTTCTAGTTTCGTTGAAATGTTGGACAGGCGGCGCCATGTTGGAATGACCTAACACTAACTCTTGACAGCTTTGACAGATCTGTTGACACGGAAAAGTTAAAAGGTAAGTACAAAATTATTATTTGAAAGGATACAAAGGATAAACTTAAATATGAACTATCAAAAATAGTCAAAAATTAACTAGGTAATTTCGATATTTTCTTAGTCATATAGTTCAACAACAATACACATAACACACATGCTTAACAATACACATGCTTATCTCTGCACCACCCTAAGGTTGACTGGTAGAAAATGCCTTAGGCATTAAGTCCGCCTCTGTACACATTTATTGTACATAAAGAATTAAATAAATAAATAAATAAATAACTGAACAAAATGTATGGACCGGCTGATTTTTCTGATTTTTTTTTTCGATTACAGGGTTGATCCCATAGTAAAAGTTGTTCATAATGATGAGTTCAATGACCCCTTTTCAGGTTGCGGATGTTTAACAAATAACCATGTATAAGCGACTTTATGTGAATGATACATAGCAAAACTGATAAGTTTTTACTACTTTTGCAAAAAAATAGATTTATTTAATAATTTCGATAATTAGCATTCCTCACTTAACAACCGACAGACAAGAATTTCCGTCCAAATAGTTCAAAAACTCTTTAATAACTATCATAGATTACCGAACATTCAAGAATTCCAATTATTTTTCAATTAGGAAGCATTTTCTAAATTCCTTCTTTGCAGCGTGTGGGCAACGTTAATTGTGGGTCTCTGTAAAATACTTCAGTTTTAATTAAATAGCATGCGGCTTGTGGCTGTGACAGAGTATCGTTTTTACAAACGGTACTTATTTTTTAAGGACTTTTATATATTAAATGCTGAAAGTGTCAGGTTACCCTTACCAATGAATTTAAAATCTAAGACTAACACCCCTAGTAGTAAAAAGTTTATATTATTAGAACAATTGATAAGTTTGAGATTACTTTTAGTAAAATTACATCACACCAAACACATTTTCATGTAAAATGTTGCCAAGACGAGACCAATGGTTCGCACTGTAAAAAACTTAACAGATCTCATGTAGGGCCAAGCTTCTAACTCTAAGTACATCTCCATTTCTTTTTTGTGTCTCTGTATACATATATGATTTTCCATCACTTCTAACATGGACAGGGTTTCGGCAGCATGCTCGCCATATATCAAAATTAAAATACAATAAATTATATAAAAACACAAAAGAAAAATGTTCTGAATGCCGTCCTTGTTAGGACTAGCTGGAAGTAAATTTATGACCATCTCATTTTTTAAATAAATTATTTTCTATAAAATTAACCTTATCCTTGACACGATGTAACACTCTCATAGACTATCCAACTAAAAGCCGCGCATACACTTTCTATTCTGAATAATAGAAATGCAAAAGTATTATTAGGGTTTGCATACACGAATAACCCTTTGGAAGTTTCTGTGACCCTTTAGCTAAACGAATTTAATACATAATAGTGCTACTGTCCCTGAAGGGCCAACTAGAGGTGTGCAATCATGAAGGTCACTGCATATTTAAGGACAGGTCGTTTCTTGTATTTTAATTTTGATATAATTATGGCGACCATGCTGCCATAACTGTTAAAACCCTGCCAATATTAAAATCACTAAAAGGCAATAAAAATAGTCACAGTAATAAAATTCCCTCTGGATTTTTTTTTTTTATTTTTAAATTTTTTTTTTTAATGAAGTTCACGTTACAAACAATGACGTCATTAATTGCTGGCAGTCCCGTCTGGTGAATTTTTTTTAAAAAAAAACCTAAATATTTTACTTTTTTTTTTTGATGAAGATTAAAAAGTATTTCAGCAACATCCCTATTTTGTTAAAATTGCGTTTCAGTAGGAGTTTTCATTGCCTCTTAAATTTGCGTTATCTATCAAGCTCCATAACTGGAACAAGGGAATGAGTAATAAATCCATTCAGTCCTACAGTGGGCTACAATTTTATCGGCACTAAACCCAAGGTGCTATAAGGGCATAAATTATTATTTTGTTTACATACAACTTGGGATTTTCCGTGGTTTACTAACCCGATGGAAATGTTTGGGGAAATGTATTTGATTCCGTCCTTGTTTTTATTGATTCGGGGTTTTATTGGGAGTATAAGTGAAAATGTTATTGCTTGATATATTGAGAGATTGAGAACAAAGTAAGCAGTAAAGTTAGAGTAGGTACTGGACTATCATTAGTTGGAGATATTGATACGCGACCTTATTTCATGATTATCTAGTACCTATTAACCTGCGTATTCTGTCAAAAGTGTCTAGACTATCTTCATACTTCGAAAAAAAATATGTAGAACCTACTACAGTAGTTATTTTTTTTTTTAAATAGTGACTACAGTGCTTTGACAGTATTTAAAAAAATCTCAAATGAAAAAAAATAAAAGTTAAAAAAATTTCATATAGAAAAGACCTCACACAAAATAACCTCTCAATATTAAAGACCTAATATAAAAAAACCTCTTACTAAAAAACCACATACTCAAATTTTCAAACACTAAAAATACCTCTGAATACTAAGATACTTGCTTCAACTGTCAGCTGTCATGTTGCGGATACAATTAAAATCTTGCCGATCAGACCTTAGTCGAGATAATTGTGTAAACTAAATATAAACCAAACTTAAGCCAACAAGACGAAAAGTTTATCTTGCGCAACTTGCAAAGTGCATGTGGCTAACTTTAATAATAGTGTTTATAAACAATTTTAACTCGACCTAGGCCTGCGGTGGCGGAGGGTTGAGTAAGGTCAACTTAACCCTGAAACGCTGCATGGTGTATTTTTATCATGGAGTGCATGCAAACATTTTGGGATATTATTCGTTAAAAATAACCCTAATCATTTACTAGGAGTGTGATTTTTTCAATAAAACTCTAACAAGATAAATTATATGTAAACAGTATGAAAAATAATGTTTTTACTTCTCAAGCGGGTAAAAGTTTTTTTATTTTAATATAACCCCACTCTGATGATATTCGCTGTATCGTATTGTGCACAGATAGCACAACAGTTACATACATAATATAATTTCACAATGCACAAACAATATTTGACAATAATATGATTGACTTAGAGGATTCGCCGGGTTTGATTCCGGCACGAGACAAATATTTACGTACATAATTATTATGTTATAGACAGAATAATAGTGGTTCCAGCCTGGGTATTTGTGATTTTTTTTTAATAATTATAATTATTATGTCTGTAACTAAGTACACCTACGATCATGAGGTCCTAGGTTCGATCTCCGGGTCGGGGAAAGTGTTATTGGGTTTTCAATTAGCAAATTTTCAGTAGCAGCACGGAGTCTGGAATTGTGCTCATTGTGTGTAGCAATAGACTCGCCGTCTATTACATGGGACTTATAACATAGCCGGCGAAACGTGGGTATACTGCAGACATCTCTGCCTACCCCCTCTGGGGAATACACGTGTGAGTCTGTCTATGTTATGTTATGACGTGTTAAAAAAAGATAAAAATAGATTTGAGCAATAAAACTTCAACAACTTTAATTACTGCATTGTAATTTATTATTAAAATAATTACAGATAACATATTCCATTCGTCTCACAATAGATCTTTTATTTATTTTTATACTATACACATTAGTATTATGCAACCCGTAGGTAGCGTTTTTAAATTGTATAGCATGTCGACGACACTTTAGTTTTAGGTTTAAAACAACGACATAGAGTTCAAAATCGAATGGCATTAAGTGCGAGCTTCGCAACACTTGACTCAAAGTCTGGCTAAAAAAAAAGTAATTGCTTAATTGTATATTTAAAGATGACCTTTATGACACAAGAGTATGAAATCTTCTCTGACATCTTTTAAAAATATAAAGATGAAATATTAATTAAGTAATAACTGCATTGAAAGTGAATGCCTGTTTGTTATGCTTTTAAGCTCTCATCATCTGCCTCATCTGCCTAGCCTTTTCCCAACTATGTTGGGATCGGCTTCCAGTCTTACCGGATGCAGCTGAATACCAGTGTTTTATATGGAGCGACTGCTTATCAGACCTCCACAACCCAGATACTGGGTTACACAATACCCCTTGGTAATACTGGTTGTCAGACTTTCGGGCTTCTGACTAACCGTAACGACTGTCAAAGATTTACAATAGACAGCCGGGGCCAACCGCTTAACGTGCTATCCGAGGCATGGAGAATGATAATTAATTTATAAAATATAGTATACACATAACGTATATACATATATACACATAACTTACGAAAAGTCTGAGTTGCACGCCATGGATTCGAACCCAAGACCACTGACTTGCTAGTCAACGGTCACCACCACAAGGCTTTGCTTTTAAGCTCTATCATCTTTCAGGTCAGCTAGTTTCCTAATGTTTTACAATAAACCTAGATTTTTTATAAATAAAGTAAATAATATTAGCGTCTTTACGCTAATTGAATTTTAAATTTATTTTTCCAAAATAAAAACTAACATAAGTAGAGAGATAATGTAGTATTTTTTATAAATTTCCCAAAAATATTTTGAAAAAATCCGTTTTTTTAATAATAATAGAAAATTACGTAGAATATACCAATAAATTATTAAAAATTATAATAATCATAACAGCATAACAACAAAAGTCCAAATAAAAAATCGTTTTACTAGCTAATTATAGGGATGACAAGATCAAAAAGGTTAGGCACCAATGGTCTAAGTGGTATCATTTAGAAGACTAAGCATCACGTTTCTTATGCGTAATACATAATATTAGTATAGATAAATAAATGCAACCGAGACGCACATTACGTGACCTTGTGTAACTCTTTTACGTTCAAACGTGCTGCAATGCACATAAAACTGACGTACCCTGTGTTAGGACAAGCTATTGTGTCGCATTGTACTCTGGGCCATGTTAGATAACATTTACGTATATGCTATGAAAAAGTAATAAAATGAACGCGAAGATACTGACGCTAGAAAATAACTATTTATAGTTTTAAGTTAGATCTACTTGCTAGTCATTTCCAAATTAAATAGGTAAGTAATATCCAAAATTTATGTACAAGCTAAACGATAGATCAACAAGTTATCCAAAAATGTATTTTTGTATAAATGCGATAGTTTGTAAGGATGGATGGATGTTTTTTACTCTTTCAAGCAAAAACTATTAAACGGAATTTAATGAAACTTTACAGTAATATAGCTACATCAGAATAATACATAGGTTACAATATATCAACATACGGGTGGAGGCTAGTACTATTTCTGGCGATGGGATTATGTCCGACTTGCAAGGACTAAAAACCACACAGTGTTCTTCCACGAACCTCTAGCCGGAATTACAGCTTTCGCTTACGCATTCACCGTATTGCCGCTAGGTTTCGAGCGGGCGGGTCCCACCTTCGTCGTCAGCCGCCTGGCCACCGCCGAATCCTTCGTGAGAGGGACGGGCGTGGAACACGGCACATACTCGTGCTTGTTGCTGATCGGGCGACGGACTACTATTGTAGTCCTATTGTATCAAGCGGGTGGTATTCCACCCGCTTGATGGTAACCTACTATAGACGTTTGCAATACTGTCGTATTACAAAACCTAACTTAGGGCTCAAGAGTTACTTAAAACTAATTTTAGTTCAACTAAACTCAAGTAATACTAGAGTATTGAGAGAGGTTGCAATCGACCCCGTGAGATAAATGACGGGGTATTGGGCTTTTTATTGACTGTAAGAACCACAATAGTATTGTACATACCTATATTGTTATTTCATGTCGATATTCTGTAAGAGGGTAGTACTACCCCGGTCCAGCCCGCCTATTTTAGTTATTGACTCTACTACCGAGAAAATACACAATTTTTTTTGCTGTTTTTTCGAGAGTTGTATTGGTGGGGCTGGTAAATAGAATCAACATTTTACTTCAAACAGATTTTAGTACAAAGTTCAGTTGATACGAATTTATCAAAAGGATTACTATCAGTACCATGCTTTTAGATTAACAAGCCTTTATGTGGATAGATGAAAATAATTCACGAATAACTTTATTTACTCCTATCATTTCATTTAGTTAATAGTACTCGGAAATTGTGGACATTTTTGTTCGTTTTTCCCAGGCTTCGTGAAACAAAGCCTCTATTCATATTTTTTCAGGTAAGCCATTTTTTTTTTCTTTATATTTTTCTTTCTACAAAAATTTGGAATTTATACCAGTTATAAGTTCCATGTATTATGGAGGCAAGCTTGTTTAAATATTACACTGTTTAGTATTACACAAAAATTTGGTCATACTCCACCACGCCAAAGTATACCACGCTGACCTACTTTGAGTTGGTGGAGGCAGATTTGAGGCTTGCTGTTAAAAAGAAAGAAAGAAAGAAAATAAATTTATTTGGACACAGCATTTAGAGGCAAACAAATAAAAAAAAAACATTAAAATAATAGAAGAAAAAAAAACTAAAAATCTTAACTTAACATTAAGAAATCTGACTGAAGAAGAGGTGGGAGGTCTTCCAACGCTTCGTCTTCCGTTTCGTAGTCGCTACTCGAGAACCTTTCTTCCCCATCGTTTATGGTCCTGGTTATATCGGTCCCAAATTCGTAATGTTCTAGAAATACCGAGGTCTGATATTAAGTATAATAAAAACGAATAAAATAGATTATAATAAATAAACATCCGTAGAAAAAGACATTTTAATCTGGGTACTGTACTATTTTGTGACAATCGAATACCTAACCATGAAGTTTTAAAGTTTTAGTTTTGTAATTTTTACCCGACTACGGCGAAGCAAAAAGGAGGGTTATGATTTTGACCTGTATGTATGTATGTATGTGGGTATGGATGTTCATCTGTTCCCTCATAACTTCTAAACTAGTTATCAAAAATCAAAAAATCAAAATATTTTTATTCATGTAGACCAGTTTTAGGCACTTATGAATAGTCATAATTCTAATATTATTATATGAGTGACTCTAGTTGCCAGTTCCAAGGGCAGCCTACCCCTCATGGAGAAGAATCTGGCAAGAAACTCCATGGTTGCTCTTTTAAATAATGGCTTACAATATTTTTGGATACATTGTTCTGAGATGTTATGTTCTCACGATGCGAGTCAACTAAACATAGACTAAACTAAACTAAACATATTATCATAATTGGACAAATGAGGTGTTGTTGGCCTCCTGATTGTCCGCTGGTTATAGGCTACATGACGTCACATTAAACTGACGTAAGCGCCCTCTAGGGGACTTAAAGTAAAGAACTAAAAAACAAAAAAATCTTGGCAGTGTCGTGTGGGGTATCAAATGAAAGAGCTTTATTAGCACATTTCAAATATGTAAACATTATTAGAATTCACATATCTCCAAAATAACTTAAATAAAAATATAGTTTAAAAACTAAAACCCGAATACTTAAAATCTAAAAACAAACTTCTTAGATTTGAAATAAAATTCTGTAGTCGGAGGCCACCAAATTTACAAAGTATTTACCTATAATACATTAAGGCCTCCGACTACAGAATTTTATTTCAAATCTAAGAAGCTTGTTTTTAGATTTTAAGTAGTCGGGTTTTTTTTAACTATATTTTTAACCATTAGTTCTCCTGTATTGTATAATTTCTCAATTAATTTGTAGAACAGACAAATTTTTGTGTCTTGCGGGAACGCTGTGTACTGCTTTATTCCAATCGTAATTGGAACAGTGAATTAGTAAAGAGTGCAACCAATTTAGACTATCTACAAACTTGACCCAGACTTTGTCTAGAACTATCTTCAAGATGACCCAATCGACAAAAAAGTGTCTGGCTTCTTTTATCGAGACATCTTTTATTTGATTCTTAAAAATAGTAAACTTTCTTTTGTTTGTCTCTGCAGTGATTTAAAACATCAATCATTGAATAATATAGAGCAGGGCTTCCCAAACTTATTTTTACTATGACGCCCTTGGGAGTTCACCATTTTTTTGTGACTGCTACCCCCTCCGCTCGGGTCAAAAGTACCTATCAGTATTTAGCTTTAGCCAAGTAACAAATTATCAAAAAACTCCAAGTATCATTTATAATTTTTATAAGAAACCTACTTCTACTACCTACATTATATCCTTTATTATCAAATCGGATATCAGATAAGGCTCTTCAAATTTCCAGTTTAGAATTAGCCGTGTATCCGTAAAATACCTCAGCTTGTATCCAATGAATGGCCCGATCGCATTCCACTGTGCCCTCATATCGTATGCAACACGCGCGTAATGCCTAATTCCAAAGCTTACCGCTGACTGAAATGCAACCAGGCAATCTATTTAAGTGGACCATTTGGTGATTATTTTAATGACAACCATCAGTTTGGTATTGTTATATGACAATAGGATTGCAATTATATAGGTACCTATGTGTTTTGTCTACAAAGTTAATAAAAAGTTGACCTCTGTGCAAGCAGAAAAATTATAACAATTAAGAAATTACTGTTTTATCGGTTTACCGGTCAATCTCACAGATTTTCGCAACGTAGGTACTTATGAATTAGCATTCAAAAAACTTATTAAAATTAATAAGTAGGTATCTATCATTTGTATTATTCATTTGTATCTATCTATTGGGTACTTGAACAATGAGGCAATTCATAAAAAATAATATAGTTTATTATAGAAGTATTTAAAAAGGTTTTAAAAAAAGGTCCCTGGCAATAAGACGGGTATAGAGATGACCTATTTATAGCGCTAAAATAAAAATTACCAGGTTATACTGAAATAGGGATGCAACGAATACAATGAAGTACCGATATTTACTCGGTTGTATTTTCGCTGAGTCAAATATTTTGGCCGAGTTTTTCGGTTCAGAGGGGCGTAAATACTTTTAAAGTTATGTTTGTTTCTACACAGGCTACAACGAAACTTTGACTAAAAATCATGCATCTTCCTTTAGAAGCAACGAGGAAGTCGCATCTACTCGTACATGCGTAGTTTCTCTTAGCAAGTCTTGGGTGACTAAAATGGAGTTAAAATATTATTGGCTTGGTATAATAATATTTACCAAGCCAATAACATTCTAGACTAAGAAAGGTCAATAGGTAATTTTTGCCAATTATTACAAAGATGCTAAGTCTTAGTCATAAGTATGTAAGTGTTGTTGGTGTTTGCAATTACTGAGTCATCGTTCGACTAAGTAATGTAACGCTTATGCACAAATTGATTAAAATAGGTAATTGATATTTAATTTAAGGTATTTAATTATTTAAAAGTTAGTCACGTGGTATGAAAATTCAATTTTCGATTTTCATATTTCGACCTATGTTCCTTGGGGAAATTTATTCAGTTTCATGGACCTTATTACCTCTTAAAATTTGGCTGGTATTTAAAGCAACAAAGTGTATTTAATAAAACTAACTTCAAATCCGTTTGAGTACGTACTAAGTAAAATATCAAAATTGACGATTAACTAACACTATAATATAATTATTTAATAAGAAATTTGAAAAAAACATCTGATACGGATGGGATTCGAACCCACGATCTTCGGCGTACAGTGCCGACGCTCTAACCGCTCAGCCACCGTATCCCATCAGAATCGAAATTTCAAATCTCTTTCTACGCCTAGGTGCCCTAAGCGCTATGCTATAACATGTAAAAAATTCACAAATCAAAAAATTAAAACCATTAAACCCATCGATTTCTAAGTACTAACTTTTACTACACATCGATACTAAGTTAAGTCTAATCAAAGGCAAAGTACACTGTAGATCTCAGCCTAAGATTTGGTACCAACGAACAAATCAATCAAAAATTAGCGTTGTGGCAAAATAGCAACACATTAGTGTTTCTAAGGATTTTACACTTGCCTATAAGGCATTTATTATTTATCAGCTTAACATAAAAATCAGTTAGACCTTTTATGCAAACGCTGGCTATGACGTATGATTCTACGTACAGCAAATTATATAACAAGCCATTTAAATATTGCCGTCACTAATTTCTTTCGTAGATTGATAATGAGTATAATTATTATAATAATTTCAGTTAACTATGTATAAATTCTTTGTATAATATGTTTTTTTTATTGCTTCGTTGGTCAAGTGGTAGCAAGCGCGTGTTGAGCACAAGGTCCTGGTTTCGATCCCCGGGTCAGGCAAAGTGTTATTGGGTTTTTCCATTAGGAAATTCTCAGTAGCAGCACGGAGTCTGGAATTGTGCCCGATTAATGAAAATGGGCTCACCCCCTATTACATGGTACTTACAGCTGGGTGTACCTACTTGCATACACCTATGCCTACCCCCTCTGGGGAATACAGGCGTGAGTCTATGTTTTTTTTAACTACACTGGTAAGCCATTTTCGTTACCTAGACGCTTGCAACACCACTTACGAGGTTAAAATACGAAAAAAACTTTTAGTTTTAATCATCAAGATTCTTTTTTTGTGTGATTTTTTTTACATGTATAGCACATGTTAGCTTATTCAATATTAAATAAAATTGCATCAAAATTCTAGTTAAAAACCGTTGTAACTACTTACTCCTGGAACTTAAAGCATTTCCCTAATTGACTAGCCATGTGATCATCACAACCAACTGTGCAAGCACAGACGAGCTAATCACTGGCAAATGAGTATAGATTTGTTTTTATCGGTATTGCACAGTGATTAATAACACATTATTTAAACAAGTGTCGAATTTTATTTGTCCGAAATATACGTTTAGTATAGAATTTTCAAGAAATCCATTTATGACATATATTATATTACACAAGTAGTTTTTGTGTATTTATGACGCATGTTGCCGTTTTTCTGTGTCTTTTATTGTTACAAAAAATCTATTACTGTTACCATACCGAGTTTTAAAGGCGTTAATTTGATTGTAAAATGGAAAATCTTGTAATTTTGAATAAATCGAAAACGAGTGTTCATTGACCATAAATTACTCTGAGTTTGAAATTAGGTTTTTAGATTATTTTTTTTATTAAATACCATATATTCCAATTTGAATGAGGCTCTAACGCTCTAACTCGGTTATTGAAGTGAAAGGTGAAATCGGCTCTAAGTAAATTGCAGATCTGAACTCAGTTAAATGTTTGAACCGAGTTTAATTTGATTGATCGCGTTTAGAGTCAGTGGTTAAATGGGCTAAGATATTTTAGAACAATAACTTTCATGAGTCATGCTAATATCTAACTTAACTTGAAAAGTAAATTATTTAATAAGAATTTTATTTAATAAGAAACTCCCAAAAACAACTGACTAATAAGTAACTGATAAAGTAAGTACCTACTTAATTCATACTGAGTTTCAAATGACTTAAGTTCTTCTGGCCACCGTGTCTAGATATAATTATTACATACTATAACGGATTAATTTCGGTAACCGCGGATCTCGGGGTCCACAATTTAATATATTATTTCTCCCGTGAAGACCTTTCGGTCTCGCGGGTCACCAAGCGAAAAGATAACTTGTCACATCGCTACGCTAATCGTCTTTTCAAGATTGCGTAAGTTTTTATGATGATAACAGCAGTGGTACTTAGTGGTACAACCGTTGAACTGCTAGATAACGGTCGCAGGTAAAAACTTAGGGTACGCACCGCAAACTTTTCAAATTCATGTGCATTGTGCGTATAATCATTTAAAACTGTCAAGAAAAACAATGTGAGGAAATCAGCACACTTGAGAGATATTCTCTAATCTTCCTGACCGAATTTCGGTCACAGCGGCCAATTTCAACGTCGATTAGCCATCTTTGCAGGAGATATTATAGTGCACAAGTGTATGCGCAAACACAGGTGCACTCTCTAGTCAGGAGGACATTATATTTATAGCGCCAAGTGACAGCCAATATAGTGTTAGTCTATACCTTGTGTAAAAATAGCACTCAATGGTGCCAATTCTCTTGCACACGCTCTAAACTAATTTAGACTCACTATTTCTCTTTCTAACTGAGATCATTAGAAAAGGATAGACGATTTTTAGAGCTGTCAAACTAGTCCATTTGCGTGATATCAACGAAAATTTAGTCGGCATGTCATAGAGGTCTCGTCTATTTTTACGTCAATTGCTAGGACCTAGACTAATTTGTCAGCTCTAATTTTAATATTTCAGTTTGCTGTCCTTTTTTTATGGTGCTTATTAGAAAGAGATCTAGTTAGACTAAAATTAATTTAGCAGGTTATATAAGAGAATCAGCACCAATGTTTTGTTACGTTATTTTTCCACCATTAATTTAAGCAGTAAGTTAAGTTGGTTATTTTACAAAGCCAAGAGCAAAATCACATTATCTAGTTTGGAGTTTACCAACAGAACCGCAATGACCACGAAGGTCAACTTAACCCTGCGGTAATCCTGTGGTAAGACCAGACAACTTAGTATTTACGTAGTAATTTATATCAATTAGATGTCTCCTCTAACTAGCGAATACAAGTGCGGTTGCTGCGAAGGAGGACCAGAGTTTGATACTAAGTTTGATATTAAGTTTTCCCAAGTTATTTTTCATACGAAGCGAATTCTTAAGTTAATTTTTTTGTAAAAAGAAATAATCTAAATTATGAACAGGATTTGAAACTGCAAATACTAGTTAAAGTTAAAAAAAAAAGAATGTATGTTTGAGTTTAAGTATTAACACCATCAATTCATCAACAATCAAGAAATGAGATACAATAGAAGATCCATTGTAAGATGCCGCCTACTACTATACTACTAAATATAAATATTTTAATAAGAAATTTGAAAAAACAACTGATATGGATGGGATTCGAACCCACGATCTTCGGCGTTCCGTGCCGACGCTCTAACCGCTGAGCCACCGTATCCCATCAGAATCAGTCGAAATTTCAAATCTCTTTTATACGCCTAGGGCGTGTGGTAATATCTATCGGAATACATTACGTATCCGACTCAGCGTTCCAAACTTTGCAGTTTTAGAAGGCACCGATGCGATATTACTAAGTGGACTAATACAGGCTGATAATGATGATGATGACGATGCACGAAGTGTAGGGAAGAATCATTTATCTCTAGTGTACCTGCAGGTGTGATGTTATTTTAATATGTGTGTTTATCTTTTTTTTTAATGATTATCTTTTGTGCCTCTGTGCATAGACATTATTTACCCAGTAATAGCCCATTGAAACAGCAATCAATTTTAATTACTAAGTAATTATGCTGACAATTGCTTAGCGATAACAATTGTTTTATTTTAAACTGTAACAAAATGCAAAGCTGTTACTATTGTACGTTTGTTTATAATTTACCTTTTCAAATTGTAAACAAATATAGTTGCAGTAATTATTTCTTTGTAAACGAATAATTAATAAAAGAATTGTGAATAGTATTTATTTCACGTTTAGTTTTGAAGACCTTTAATTATATTAACAACAGTATTGGTTATTTATAATCGCAGGTTCGAAGTCACTTACTGTCACTGTCACTTACTGTAATTTTGTGCACTCAGAGGACATTTGTATTCTATTTTAATTTTAAATTGATGATTTAGCTGTTTTAAAGAAAAAGGAGCGTGACATACAGAAACAAAACAGACAGACAGATGAACAAAGCGATCCTATTTGTCTGTCTTGTTCATGTGTACAGAACACACATGGGTTCTGTTTATTATATTTTAGGGTACCGAATCCTAAAAGTAGTAAAATAGAATCAAGTAGGTATTAAATAATGCCCTGGTGTTACGGGTACATACTGGCGAAAGTTCGATAACTTAGTAATAATGTCATCCACCATTTTTTTAAATAGATATTAAAAAACTATCCAAACAACGTTAGATACTGTGGAAACCTGGACCTCTGAAGGCCGAAGGTTCCACTCCTTTTTTTATACTATCTATACATATAATAAAATCGTAACGAAGTAAAAACTGTACATTGAAAATTTTTGGAAAAAAGTAAATGCTACGTGTTCGGGGAACGATACTGAAGCCGAATATGAAGAAGAAAAAAAACTTTGTCTGTCTGTTTGTATGTAAAGGGTTGGCGCGAAAACTACTGGGCAGATTTAGTTGAAATTCGGCAAATATACTTTTTAAATTCTTGGTCAACTTATAGGGTATAAATTATCACGTTTATAATTATGGGGGATGAGCAGTATTGTAGTAAGCAGCGTATTTCTAGAATTTGCTGCGGAATTGTGGTTGTTGTTGAGAAAAATGTTATTAAATTGCAATTTACAAAATATAATCAAGCTATATCCACAAGGAGCTAAACATTACATAACATAACATAATAATATCTTTTAGGAACGATTATTTTGACTACATGTCAACAGACTTCATAGCCTTCCGGTCGGGCGTACGCCTAGGAAGTGTAAGGCTTTGGGTTCGATCCTCAGTTCCGCAAACTTTTTATGGATTCTTTAGTATTTTTTTTTGTCATTAAAATTATGTATTTTTGTGGTTTTTCATTCATCAAGGAAACAAGCTTTTTAATATTGTTTCAACTTATAAAAAACGTTACCACTTTAATTTGAAACATTTATAATTATATTATTTAAAACATAGTAGTGTTCTAGATGGCGTTATAGTCAATTTAGATCAGCAGAATTCTTTTTTAAATATTTCAATTTGAAACCCGAAGGAAACAACGCGCATCGTGTGGAATTATACTTTTTAAAATTTCAGCTTATAAACAAATTACCGCTTTAATTTGAAGCATTAAAATTATTATTATTTAAAACATAATGTTTCCTTTTTCTTAACTAGATGGCGTTAGGAGTCGATTTACAGGAAAAATATTTATAACCAGTGGCATCCTTGCAGTGATCAGGAGGCAGGGCAAAATAACAATTGTAGTAGCGTCTTCGGGGATTAATGCCACGTTGTTTTCTGGTGACAAAACAGCGCATACCATGTTTAGGATTCCCATCAATTTACAGAGCAACGAAACACCTGATTGTGATGTGTCACGGAATAGTGACAAGGCAGGCACTTGCTCAAGAATTGTTCTTTGATCGTATGATGGGATGAATGTAGGTATAATGGCAAACAGAAAGCAGTTGATGCGGTACACAGAACTCTACAAGACATCCGTAGGAACCAACACATAATGGGTGGTGTCACAGTTATGTTCAGCGGCAATTTCCGCTGAACGCTGCCTGTGGTGACGCGAAGAACTGGGGCTGATGAGGTGAATGGTTCGTTGAAACGATTATTTTTATGATTCTGTATTCACAAGTTGAGCTTGACAATAATTATGGGTGGCTGAGTAGGAATCCACATGCTCAAGAATTTTTCAACTCAAAACGCCCAAAAATAATGAAGCTGCAGCAATCAATGAATGCATTCTTTTATAAATGAAAGGAAATGAAGTGTTTTACACATTTATAAACACTGTTGTCAATCAAGATGACGCCACTTATTATCCTGTAAAATTTCTCAATTCCCTCACTGCAAGTGGACTTCCGATGGACGTCATCAAGTTGAAGGTCGGTGTCCCGATTATGCTTCTTCGGAACTTAACGCCTTCGAAATTGTGTGAAGAGACCCGGCTTAATGTAATTTATCTGCAGAGAAACATCATCAAGGCGCAAATTCTAACGGGTTTCGGTACTGGCGTGACAGTATTGTTTATACCACGTACCACTAATTCTCCACAATTATCCCTTTCAATTTAAGCGAGTGTAGTTTCCTGTGGGCGTTTGTCTCGCCACGATAATCAATAACTCGCAGAGGTAGACACTGAAGTCTGCGGGTGTCGATCTCAGGACCAGCTTCTCCTCATATAGACAACTGTATGTCGCTTGCTCTCGGGTCACCAGTCCTGACTCTCTGTAGGCATTTTAGCTACCGAGAGCAAAACTACAAACAAAATAGTTGGTATGTTTTTCTAAATATCCTGGTTCGGGTTTGAAATTGATGCGAAACTTTTGTTCTTTTACATAGGTTTTTCGCTTTATTTGGTCAGACATTATGCAATAAAATATGCGAAGCGCACTCTTAACTTTTGCCCTATAAATTAGTTAGACTTAAATGTAAAACTAATCTTTGTTGGAATAATTGCTCTCAAATGTGCACAACGATATATTTAAAAAAATACCTCATAATATTACAAGTTTACTATGGTACACAGCTAGATATATAGAACTTTCCTACATTTTTGTTATGACAAAAATGTAGGAAAGTTCTATAATCTAGCTGACAGAGAATACATAATGTAAGTAAATTCTTAAATGAAAGCTAAATAATGAAAGGAAAAATTAATATATTTGATTAATTGTAATTATAGGGAATAACGAGTTAATGTAACGGCAATATATAATGTTTTCAATAATAAATATTTTGGATAATTTAAATGTTTATGCACATGTTTTGCTTATTAAATGAAAATAATTAATAAGAAACTCGCAAAAACAGCTGACTTGGGCGGGACTTGAACTGTCATCATATCATTACTAATCTGCACTAATAAAAGTTTGTGAAGATGTTTGTTACCTAAGCACTTTTGATTTGAATAAAACTCGGTAAACATAAAAACCATATATCCTGGATTAACAAAAAATATAAATTTTATCTCGGTTCGACATCCACGCAGGCGAAGCTGCGGGCAAAAGCTAGTGTATAAATAAAACCACTGGTCTCGTTGAAAGCGAATAGCAGACTTCTGTTTATTTCTTCAGAAATAATTCACTCCAGAATCACAATAAGAATTTTTAGTTTTTTTTTTTAGTTTTAAAACGCGACACGTCACATAAAAAATTAAGACGTAGCCTGCTCACTGCACTATGATCTGCGCAAGTAGGTCCGTAGCAAATGAAGAGGCGGTATATGTATATAACGCGGACACGAACGGTGTACCACTTTGAGATCAAAATGCTTTGAACGATGCCACGTGCGTAAGGGTGGTGTTAGCGCTACGTTTAGACGCCGGGTGCAAGCGATTCTAACCTTAAGAGTGGTGCACCAGCTTTGTCCACAACAGTACTTCAGTACACAATGCATTATTTAGACAATAAATAAATCAATGAATAGAAGCATTGTCACAAGTATTACTAAGTATAGAAATAGCGTTGCCTTTGCAATTAAATCGGCGCACACGTTTTTATAACACAAATTAATACTTAGAGGGTTTAAGATATTTTTTGCTAGGATAACTAGTCCACGTGCTTCTGCTGTAATTTGACGCTGTCACATGGTTATACATATACACTGCTATACCTACATAAATTTGAGTCTCGATAGCCTATTGGTGTTTGTAGTTGACCCATCCCGCAGGTGTCGTAAGAAGCGACAAAGGGAACGATACGGAGGATGAGCAGCAGCATACTTCTGTGTAACAGCATTTATCTGCTACTACGATTGCTAACCCGCTTGCCCAGCGTGGCGATTATGGGCAAATATCTCCATTTAGCGCACTATAGTGGCGTGCATTGGGAGAGGTCTATGTTTAGCAGTGGACTAATACAGGCTGATGATAATGATGAGCCTAGTGGTATGACCATTGACTTTGAGTCAGAGATCTCAGGTTCGAACCCAAGTTTTTTTTCACCTATCATGTTACTTTTCTTATTATTTTATGGTATATCAAATATGTATACTTTCATAACTAACCTATTACAGATACCATAACATCTTGTAATGTAACAACTAAGTTTATAAATGCTAAAATAATTATGATTATCTAGCAGATAAGTTAAAACTTTAAAGTGACGTCAGTAACCTTATCTTAACAGTAAAAGTTACTTATGAAGTTAAATGACTAAAAGTCAATAACATTGAACTGTCCTTATAGCTAATGTACTTTTCAAACATTACTGGGCAGGTACCTATTTATTTTGTAGACATTAATTTTGTATGCTAACTCTGTGTCACTAATGATGTAGTCAAACATTGTGGGGTAAGTAACATTTTGACTAGTACAGCCAGTAATACAGTGACTAGACAAAAATATATATAACTGTTTTAGGACTAAAACATTCAAACTTAAATAACTTAATTTAAAAATTGAACAGCCCTTAATGCAAATACCAATTTTTTTTTAGCTAAGAACCCTGTCGATTATTAAGTCACTTTATAAATAAAAAAAAACTAAATTAAAATCGGTTCATTTGTTTAGGACCTAGGATGCCACAGATAGGCATACAGACACGTCAAACTTATAATACCCCTTTTTGCGCCGGGGGTAAAAAGAACTGAAAGAAATTGTAAAAGAGAAAGGATATCAGCGAGGTTTGAATCCGGATAATCGTATCGTGGCGATGCTAAAACCAACTGAGCTCTAGTATCGTCTTAAGAAGACGCCAATTTGTTTAATTTTTTAAGTCATTACATGGCTGTAACATGAATTACAAATCAATTTAAGATTAAGATTTCTTTATTAGACCAAAAAATACAAAGCAAGTCAAATTATTTAATACAATATTAAAAATAAAATTTAAAATATCAATACTTTTAAGAATCTAAACAATAGTTTAAACAGATTAATTAGTTTTAGTTGGTTAAAAATGAAATGTCAATAAAATATCGCATAACTTGAATTTTGACTTGTTAGAAAAAAAAGGTCAAAATAAAAAAAATACATTGTTTTTTTCTTTCAGCTGGCCTGACCTAAGCCACAGCCTACGAAATGTAACATGTAACAAAGTGAATGCCGCTCGCTGGTTATTTGCGGTCGTCGGTCGTCTGTTTTTGAGAAATCCCTTTGAGTGTTACGTGACATATAATAAAAAGAAACATTACGTAATTATACAACTCCACTGAATAATATTTTAAGCTGGTACAAAACCGTTTATATTGTTATTATAGTCTCCCAGCGACCACGAGCTGAGCAGAAAAAATTCTGAGAATGCGCGAGAACACGTGACTTATTTATCTATTTTGTTTCGTTGCTAATTTGACTTAAAGTTCATTATGCTTTGGGCAATTCTGTTTGCTTTCATTCTGTTCCGCGGCAATGTAAATTGAGCCTAACTTGTACGAAACGTCAGGATATATTGAAATTATTTTAAAGCATCAAGACTATTGCATTGTTTTTTATATTCAATGAATTTGCTGACCTTACAACCAATTTTATGTCTCTTTAAGAGGTCAACAACCAGCATAGGCAGATACGTTATCGTCACTAATGTTTAAATATAATATGTTGAAAATATAGTACCTACTTAATGATAAACACGTGGAAATATGTTTTCTTTTTTTTTAAGTTTGTCTAAGTAACCAATTTACATAAATAAAAATTTTATGATGTTCATTGGTAAGAGCATTACTTGAAAATGGTTGGACTGATTTGACAAGATGTTACTTTCGCTCATGGCTGGATCAAAATCCACCTTCATGGAACCCTACAGCGGCTAAACAAGGTCTTGTTGTTTTTTTTTATTTGTTATAATCCGAATACGATTATACGAGTAGGTGTAAAAAAAATATTGTAGCTCGGAAAATTAAAAAAAAATGAATGTGCTGTTTTAATTAGATTTTTGATATCCTGGTAATATTTTTAACACTCTGCGGCAGCCCTTGGTAATGGCACCCATAAAGGGTTTTCCACACGACAAAAAAGGGAGCTATTCAGGTAAAGAAAAACGATCCAGGTGGGTAAAAACGCGGAAAAAGCGAGTAAATCATAATATCTTTTGAGCCATTATGCTCTCTCGTGCAGTTTGTTACATAAGTCCCAACTTTATTTTAATCTTCAAATAGTTCGAGAGGGAAGAAACTGGTGCTGACTTTGATAAATTAGTTCTTATTAAGCTTGGATTCATTTATGGTTACGTTGCGTATTGTGTACGTTTTTGATTTCCCAGTAATTGCATTAGCCTTAGCTGAGCGCAAGAAGATGGATCTGTCAGCCGGCTTTGGCAGACACTAAATTAGCGCTGTGTCAGCGATTTTCTTTACATTTGGGGCGCATGTTTTTTATACATTTATTATAGGTATTGTTGGTACATTTTTTGACCTCATGTGCTTTGAATATGTTTTAGAATTTTTCGCATTTTGCCACAAGCAATTAAAATAAATTTTATTTTTTTCTTTCAGTTAAATCTAATATATAATACTATAGATACGGTAAAATATCATTGTATGATTCTGTATCCGAAATTTTTGTTATCCTTTTTCTTCTATACTAATTAAAATAAAATTAATTATTAATTAAAAAAGCATCTTATAAAAATATCTGAAATATAGATATTCCTAATATAGTTTAGACAGATTAACAATGACAGTTCAGACAGAATTTAACATACATTTTACATTAATTTGGTATCTAAATATACCAACGCCATATCTACCCTGTTTAGACTGATATTCTCCTAACGCTATTTATATTGAAGTATTTCTGCCTCGTCAGGATGTTGGGGTCCATAGTTAAATATCCCCTTTATTACGTTGGTAGCATATCATTGCAAAATCATTACGTCATGTCATCGTGGGTGCGGGTTCTTCTAAAGACCAGGGTTAAAAAGGAAATATGGTAACAAGAATTAGCCTCTACTTAACTTATATACAACCTAAAGAAAAAAGCAAAAATCATGTAACCATTAGCTAACGACAATCAAACATTTCCACCACATTCATTCATTTCAAATTCTCACGTAACGTAACGCATGTAACCAAAAATACTTTGTAACTTTTTTGAAAGTGCAACCATGGAGTTTCTTGCCAGATTCTTCTTTATGCAAATCTTCGATTGCTCATCGAATATCTAGCGGAGATTATGTCTGGTGATTATTATTTTATTTTGTTATTCTGTAAACAAGAAAACGAATAATAATTATAAGCGTCTCGTTAAGCAGCTGGATTGAAAGCCTGGCGCAGAAGGCAGTATTGCTAGACAAGGCGTGAATTGTGAGGAGATTCCTCTCTCTTCCTCACCACCGGTAACTTGGACCTTGTTCCCTTCCCAATTCCAGTTGGCTCCTACTTTTTATATTATTAAATGTAAAATTATGTTTTTGTCTTTTACAATAATTATGTAGGATGTATTTATAAATATAAAATGAAACATAATGAATAAATGGAATAATAATCACAATATTATTTTAATATACATATAGTATGGATTGACCGACCGATGCTAAACTCCGATAGCAATGCGATTTCCAACGTCCAAGCCTGTAGGCCAACTACACGCTGTCTAACTAAACACAGTATTATGTCTGTGTTCCAAAGCATTGCAATGCTTTAAAATATATTTGCACAGATAAAATTAATGCACCTAAAATACCGAATATCCCCTTAGACTTATTACTCCCAAACTTGATGGGATCAGTTTCTAAATCTAGATGCATGCAGCTTAATGTCAGACTAAACAGCGACGGCCTATATCTTCCAAAACCAAAAGTAAACTACAATATAGGGTTAAATAATGTTGGAGCTAATCCAGATGTATATTATGTCAGGGGTAAGGCTATTCTAAACCTACTCTTAATCGAAGAAATACGCTCTAAGGAATCATCAGCCTGTATTAGTTCTATGTTGAACATAGGCCTCTCCCAATGCGCGCCACTTTTGTGCACTTATTGGAGGTATTTGCCCATAATCGCCACGCTGGACAAGCAGGTTGGCAATCGCAGTAGCAGATGTTGCTGTTATACAGCAAGATGCTGCTGTCGTCCTCCGGATCTTTCCCTGTGTCGCTTCTTACGACACCCGTGAGTAGAGTAGGGGTGGTTCTATTCTTAGGCTGGAAACCACACGGCAAGCTATGGAAGCTATTGTGGAATTCGTGCGCAGTCCAAATCTGTGAATCAGTATAAAAAAAAAACTGTAGCTTAGCATAAGCTGGAACTAAGCCCTCGGATGCTTTATCAGTGAGTAATTTATCGCAGCCCCACA
This sequence comes from Protodeltote pygarga, assembly GCA_936450705.2. Taxonomy (NCBI): domain Eukaryota; kingdom Metazoa; phylum Arthropoda; class Insecta; order Lepidoptera; family Noctuidae; genus Protodeltote; species Protodeltote pygarga. The sequence continues at coordinate 1,018,833 of OW388249.2, read as the reverse complement.
AACAATGCGCTTCAGGGGCGCCCACACAGCTAATTATCAAATATTAACTCATTAATAAGTCATGTCTGATATTACGATACCGGATTACAGTAACATGGATAATGTCAAATTAAAACGGATACAAAAAACTGATATGAAAGCACTCGATTCCTAAATTGTTAGTGAGTTGTAATGTATAAATTCATAGGACATTTTAATGTTGACGTTGATGTACTTCACTATCACTATCATCACTACATAGTACATAACAAAGTCGCTTTCTCTGTCCCTATATCCCTATGTACGCTTAAATCTTTAAAACTACGCAGCGGATTTTGATACGGTTTTTTTTAATAGATAGAATGATTGAAGAGGAAGGTTATATATTATGTATATTGCACCCGTGCGAAACCGGGGCGGGTTGCTAGTTTATTATGTACATGACATCTTAGTGTGTCGATGACTATTTAAATTGTGTCAAAGCAGAACTATGGACTTCGAGATTGGCACTTTCAGTAGCGTCCATCAGTTCCTGTAATGTACAAACGACAGGGCATGCAGGGCACGATATTAAGTGCTCCATCGTTTGTGGGACAGCACCACATTTACACTCCAGAGCATTTACATGTATTATAATATACATGATGATTACATAATACCAATGTTAGTACCTAAAACTGGTCACCGCGCTAAATGCCATACGTCAGATCTGCTTATTAGCATAACTAACCAATTATACGTGCTTAATATAATATTCTTCTTTAAAAATATAGTCCAAAATATTTTATGTCATTTATAATGAAATAATTATCTTCATTTCCTGATCTTCAATGACCTTGTTATCTAAAATTAGATCAATGTAATTATTTAGTTATTTTATTTTTTATTGCGAATCTGTATTTTTTTATCAAAAATTTTAACATCAAATAACTCAATGATTATAACAAACAACTAATAATCATGAATAGATACGGACATTGATTACAAAGTTAAATTATTTAGAGCTAGCTTTTCCCTCGGCTTCGCGCATGTGGGGTAAATTTTTACGTGCGAAAAACCCCCCATGTACTCCCCTGGGTGCCTCCTACGATTGATTTTGCGATATTAGGAACTATACAGAGTTGAAATAGATGTCAGAAAAAAACATATTATTCCTATGTAAAAAAATTTGCTTAGATAAAAATAATCAGAATAAATTTTCCTCTTTCATGAAAGGGATATTTTAAAATAATTATTACTTATCTGTATTTTATTTTTTCTTTACTTTGAGGTGTATGTATTTATTTATAGATTTGATTTCTTGTTTTATTTTATAATTTATTTATTTATTCACATAATCAAACCATAAAATATAGAATTCGTTTTAAACATTAATTATTTCTTTTTGGATTTAGTTTTATGAATTAAAACAAGGCGTGTTTAGTTTTTATAAAACAAAGATTTTCTTCATCGACGTGTGGCCTTCAAAAATATAAACAGAGAAATTCAACTACCCAGCAAAACATAACATGACCCAGACTTGGAAACCAACTTTCGAGTCCACACTTGTAAGCAATTACCGATTTATCGTAAACTATAACCGATTATTTACAAAACGCTCGTAGCAAACATTGTCATCGGTAACATGTTTTATAACAACGATTGTTACGATTGTAATCTTCGAATCGAATGACCGATTCGATGATTTTAACGATACAATAGCCGACGCGGATGGTCAGCAAAAACATCACGGTCGGACGGAAATTGTTTCAAATTGAGCGTGAGGTTTTGATGTTTAATATCCAGAACTTGTTTGGAGGCCGGAAAATTATGTTTTTGCTGATGGTAGTTAATTGAATGAGGCTTTAGTCATCTGTTTTGCTATTTTGTTAGGATTTACGTTTTGGAAACTGGTAATTGGTAATTTGATGCTCTACTATTTGTTCTCCAGTAAAAATCTTGGTTATACATATTTAACTGTAAGCGTCTAAGTAAAACTTAAGTTAAGTCTAAGTAAAGCTTAAGTTTTCTTTTCAGGTTCTAAAGTGGCGACCACGAATCGAAAGACGAAGTGTTGGTAGGTCTCCCACCAGGTGGACCAACGACATCTGAGTCTAGAGTTGCCGGTAACCGGTGGATGCAAACGGCAAGTTCACCCTCGTTGTGACGTTCAATTTTCATTTTTTTATTTATTTACTAAAATAACAAAAAGTACTTATAACAGGCACACTCTTAAACCTATGATGGGTTTGTCTTAGCATGCCATGGTCTGGCGATTATCAACGCGCTTTATAACATTAGTACTGTTTGCAAATAGGTGAGGTTAGCAAAGAATTCACACTAAAAATAAATTAACATAGTATTCGTAAAGTATGCGTTTTACGTTTTTATTATTAAGTTTATCTCTAATATGAAGTGGTTATTTAGTCATTGCATTAGGGACTGTGAAGGAAGCAATGGAGGAAGCCTTTGTTTAACAGTGTACGCCTTCCGGCTGATGATGACGATGATGATGATGATGAATTTATTTCAGATCGCAAACGCTTCACATTTTATCATCGCTGTTAATAATTAATTTCCAACGGTTAAGCAAAAGTGCTCCCAAAACAGACATAGACAAAAATCCAATGGGTAAATTTTGCCCTCTTAACCCTCTACGGTCAATTTGACAGCCAAAAGTTTCCTATCCCGTTACAGACAACCCTGAACTTATTACCGTCACACAACTGAATTCCCACGCCAATAATTTCATTGACAAACAATCAGTGTAGCCGCATTTAGCCTTACTCTCATGTTTCCGTTAGCCCAGATGTCGGTCAGTATGTTTGTTGTCATACAGCGAATCAATTGTCACGCTGACATTGTAGTCTGTGCGTTGGGTGAGTTATAACTACTGTGACAAGCATCTAAAATCCTACGCATCTTTTATTATATTACCAGTGGTTCAATTTCGACCACTCTTAACTCATTAAATACAAATAAACATAAATAAATGATGATAAATTTTAGCTTTTTGCACTCTTTTGCTACAAAATCTTTAACTATCCATCTATATACATATATACATCTTACACTCCTCCGTGCCCAAAATATGCTTAAAAAAGGGGTGCAAAGTTTTATTTTCAATATTCGATCGTTTTTTTTTTCATTTTTATTGATAACACTAAAATCATCATAAGTAAACAGAACAAAAAGAGAAAGTGGTAATGAATTATTTTGTGTTTATAAGATTCCATTTACCAACTATTAGAGTTTAGAATTTAGAGATAATTTAAAAGAGTTTAGAGTATTAGAAATTTATTTGTCACTTCCCATAAATGGTGAAGGAAAACATACACAACAATTAATATTTTGCGGACTTCGTGTGTACAATGTAAAGACAATAATCCATTAGCATACTACGTTCATATTCTTTTGCACCTACTATTACACACACACTAATTAAAGTGCATCAATAAGTAATCCACTAGCACAGTGTTAATACGTGCAAAGAAATATGGACATATTGTGGTAAAGGATTAATGTCTCTTATTGTACACATATTATGTAAAGAAGCTAATAAAGAAACAAGATTACTTAGAGGCCTGATTTTGGCGAACATTATCTCATTCATATCCATGATCCCATTTTATGAAGGGAATATTTCATGGGCTATCAAAGGCTTATGTTGACTGATTGTATACAGAGGCTTGAATTTTACCATCCTTTTGTTGTTAAGCCTTTCAAAATTTGAGTGTGGCTTAAAGGCTATGCGGTGTTTTATCAGTCGAAGTTCAAGGTGTCTTTAATAAAATTAAAAGTATTTTTTTTTAATTTAGCTGTGATAGCCGATATTGTATAGTGGTATGACCGTTGACCACGGTGCTGTTTGGTTTTCGGCCTAGGTATAGTACCTACCTACTCGTCCCGCGGGTGTCGTAAGAAGCGACAAAGGGAAAGATCCGGAGGATGGGCAGCAGCATTCTTATGTGTAACAGCAGTCATCTGCTACCGCGATTGCCAACCCGCTCAGCGTGGCGATTATGTGCAAAAACCTCCGTTGAGCGCACAATAGTGGTGCGCATTGGGAGAGGCCTATGTTCAGCAGTTGACTAATACAGGCTGATGATGATGAATAAACGACGAAAGGAACTCTATAACGGGACAGACACAACATTTTGCATACGTACGTTTAGTTTCGATATTATTCTGTATTTGAATTGGAAAAATAAACTATTTCATTTTATGTTTTCTTTACACGTTTCGAAGCCCTATGATCTATTTTACGCATATTACCATCGAGGTTAACAAAATTATTTTATTTTACCCATAAATCTACAATGATGCAATATAGTTCGTACGCAAATAGACACTTTACTTGGAACAAATACTGAGTTCACAAATATTTGTCCAAATGTTCAAAACTTGGAATCTAGTTCGAACAGTAGAATGTTCTCGACATAAATATACCTCTTTTAACTTGTTACAGCTAGGTAAAAAGTTAAAACATGAATTCATCCGAAAATTCTTCCACTGAATATTTTATTTAGTTTATAACAAAAGAGACAGTATTCAGCAATAAATCTTCTATAACGTATGGTTGATAAACAACCTGGTGTCAGAGTTAAACCGCCCGTAGGCCTCTGACATGGCTTTATACACAGTTGAAAAAGCATATTTTCCTTCACCGCTTTCGCAAGTAATTTCTAAAATGCACATGAATCCGAAAAGTCAGAGTTGTGTGCCTGAGTTTCAAACCTACGACCTATGACTTGGTAGTCCAACGGTTTTACCACTAGGCTATCACTGCTAATGTGGTAATATCTGAGGTGAGGCAGATTCTTGCACAGACTTCGAGTTACTGCGACCAGAAATGATTTTTTTATTTTTTAGGATTTTATGAGATGAGGGGATGAAATGATCTAGCATAATACTGTAGGTATTTCCGCCCAGAAGTCCGTCGAGAAACACAGTGTGAGTTTTGTAGTCCGTCTAAGCTGGAAATAACCCTATCACCTGATAAAGGGTTAACATTCAATCATTAATAATTTGCAAGCAGCAAAAAACCTTGCACATTTTAGTTATTCGTTTTGCGAAATTGTAACATTCACATATGAATTTTAGTCTAGACAGAAGAACTCTGACATTGTATTTGTTTACCTAGAAATTTGCTGTTTAATAATTGATGTAATTGAATTTGACCCCAAATATTTGATTTCAATTTACGAAAATCGTCTCCAGCAACAATTTTCCGTCTAGATCTTGATACAATTCTAGGCATCAAGGCGTGAACTGGTAATATATTTATATACTATTTCAATTCATCCAGAAAAAAGACGTTTCCTTCGGATATTTGTGGGCGGATGTTTATTGAATTTGAACGATATTGGATGGGAGCTACCTCGAAAGAACACAGTAATCGTCATTACGAAACTTTCACGCAAATTTTGATCTTGTTTCAATTGGAATAGAGTTAAGATTGTGTTGGCTGTTTTTAAAAGAAGCGAGGGATGTCAGATAGTTTGTTTCTTGGCGCCGAAATTTACCAAACTCCTTAGTTGTTTGAGGGCTAAAACTTGATCCTGCAGGAGTCACCTTTTTTAGGATAAATAGAAAACTTACGTGGGTCGGGATTAAAGTTTGTTTATTTTTATAAAGTTGTGCCCTTACAGATGGAACGACTTAGGAGGTTATCCCTTCTTCGTTTAGAAATATGTTATTGTTGGAGAGAAACACAAGTCTGAAGTTTTATTACTGTTATAAGTTGTGAATTTGTGATATTGTTGGGCGAAATGTTCCAGGGATTTAGCAGCAGGTTCGCTCTTCTTATTTGGGACTTATAACCGTGGGTGTCTAACACCTCAGGGGAAAATAGGCGAGATATTATGTGTCCAAATTCTAAACTAATTGCTACAGCACAAAATTGGCAAATAAGGTACGAGACTGGTTTGTGATCAAATATGGGTCTGCGTCGACAGTGCATCGGAGGACGCAGTGTTAGCTGATCTCTTGCAAGGTGGAGCGAAGTCGCTGGATGAGAACAGCGCAGGACCGACATGTATAGAAAACCTTGGAGGAGGCCTATGCCCAGCAGTGGGCGTCTTCCGGTTGAAATAATAATAATGATTGTTCATGAGCTGTGAAATTATAATATGTGTTATCTAAACTAATATTATACCAAGGTGCTTCTAAATTATCTGCCACGGTTGCAATGGGAGATAATATTGGTTATTTATATTACAAAAGTGAAGTTTTTTTTTTATCTAACGTCATAATTTTTTTTCTTTTGCCTGCGTTTTATTGCGTAGCTGCGTAGGTCTAATTCTGCTCCATGATCTAATTTTTTTTACTGTTCCGAGGTACGAAATTTCTTCACTATTGTAATCTATATACCCAATACTTTCTCCATTGCAACCGTGGCAGATAATTTAGAAGTACATTATAAATAGAGAAAAGTTATACGATTTGTATACCTATTTTTATGTTTGTATGTATTGCGTAAACTCATATACTGCTTTCCAATTTTCAAAAAATCTTTCACCTATAGAAAGCTAGATTTTGGAATGAAAAAAACTCATAGCAGGCAAATCTATTAATCTAAAATCCAACCCGGGAGCAACAATGCAGTGGATAAAGTTAGTAATTTTATTGCTTAGTTTATCACAGAGAGATGTTGTCTCTATAATGAAGTGGTTTATGTACAAAGGAGTTGGGAGCCAGACATAGCCGCGAGGCATTGTTAGTGCGGCAAAGACGTTCGGAATATTGGTTGTATAAATACTGTGTTCATTTGTACCTGTGTGTATGTCTGAAGAAAGGACGTAGATTAATTATGAAGGGTGTCGCGTCGCTACTACTACGAAAATATTTAGGTATTAATTTTTAACCGATTCCTAAAAAGGAGGTTACCAATTCGATGCGTCTTTTTTTTGTACATCGAATACTGGTTGGTGCGATAGTGATTTCATCATGCGTGATTTGTGTTTCGTTCGGTCAGCGAAGAGAAGAGAATAAGAAGGGAAGAGCTTATTCTTCGCGGCTCTACTCCCGCGTGGTTTAAATTTTTCCGGAAAAAATTGTACCGTATGTCACTCTCCAGCGCATTAACTGTTGTAACGTGAAAGAAGGACAAATCAACAAACACTTTGATATACAGTTTTTATTTAGCAGTTTGCTAAAAATTTTATTTTAAAAAAAAAAGCAAATAAATTTGGTCTAAATTGCCTGACATCAATGGACTAAGTGATAATTTTGCCACTTACAACATCATAAAATATTGTCAGTGGCAAATATAAATAACTTTTAACTTATTCCCCTGTAAAAAACATGACTTTGCCCGCGACTGGTCTAATTGTTCACCAGTAACGTTATAACTCAAACAATGTACTAAAAAATGGCTAAAACCAATTACTGTGTCTATCTACAAATCAAGATCATATTTATTTGTCCTAGACGGATACAAGTCAATATTTGCCTTTGAACCGCTTCCTATTTTATCGGAAGCCAACCAAACGCTGAGGAGATATTATGATAGAGCAAGTGTGAGCGTAAGCACAGATTGCACTCTCTATAGGGTATATACACTCTCATGATACGATGGAAAGCGACGCGACGGCGCGGCGCACGACTAGAGAGACACCAGCTTTATGCGTTCTCGCGTATTACACACGGAGCAGATGATAATATAAGTTTAAGTTATGATTTACGAAAAGTCAGATAGGCTTTGGGTTCGACCCTGAGACCTTGACACATACCACATAGGCCATCATTGCACTGGGTATCTAGATTAACAACAAACTAAAGCAATGTCAATACAATTAATTATGAATAAATTAAAGATGCACTAGTAATATTGACCAAAAATTCAATTAACACGGACGTGTGACACAACCGCAGTTTATTTTACCTGTGATCACAATTACGTTTACAAATTACCTCCAATCCAATATTGTTATTACCAGTCGCCAATAATAAAATATTAATTAAGGGACCCCATGGAGTACGCGACCACGACCCCAGTAAATGGCCGCGCCGATCAGAAAAAACAATATATATCACGCACTCAGCCGTACAGTCGTGTGACATCGTGCCACGATTTTCTAACAAGAGATATATCCAGAACTCCTTTCTCTAGACGTTTCCTCCGCTTCAAATCGTTTTAATTCTATGTCTATCATGATTTAAATGAGTTTAATACTACACATGGCAGAATCAAGCTCGATCTAAACGCGTGATTGACATCTTGGTCGAAGTCTGTGTGACCACGACGAGTGGCTGTGGTCATGTGGCCGTATAATCCGCAAGTTCATAAGAGAGTGATGTAAAAAAATATAGTATAAAAACTAAAACCCGACTACTTAAAATCTAAAAACAAGCTTCTTAGAATTCTGTAGTCGGACATTACATTATTAAGTGCTTACATATTTCTATGACGAGTTTTTTGTCATTAATTATAATCAAATGAATCATTTTTATGTTATTTTAGTACTCACAAACGTAGTTATTTAAGATTTTTATTTTTAGTTCCAGCTGTCACCGCCTCAGACTCTTTTTTGCCAAGCTGTATAAGTACACATGAAACCTTTTTTGTGGGATATCATCATAGATAGAGTACATTTACCTAAAGTTCGAGGAAGTAAGTAACATGGAGTTGATAATACCTGCTCTAAAATCCCGAAATCGTAAACATTACAATTAATTCCCGGGAAATAAGAAATTAATTTTACGTATAATTATTTATTAAGAAATTTGAAAACATTAATTATCTGACTCAGTGTTCTAAACTTTGCAGTTTTTAGAAGGCACCGATAGATATTACCACACGCCCTAGGCGTAGAAAGAGATTTGAAATTTCGACTGATTTTGATGGGATACGGTGGCTCAGCGGTTAGAGCGTCGGCACGGTACGTCGGAGATCGTGGGTTCGAATCCCTTCCGTATCAGTTGTTTTTCAAATTTCTTATTAAATAATTTATTATATTTAATAAGCAAACATGTGTTAAAACATGAACCTAATAAATTCTCCAAAATATTAATTTAACGTTTTAAATACATATGAACTAAATTATTATAATAAAAAGTCTTTCTTAAGTTTTTAGACATCGGTAACAGATAATGTAATACTTAAGTAGTTCGGTACTAAAACTGTTAAATTAATGAGTTTTATTTTACATACAAAATTAATTCTAATAAAAACTATAGGTCAAAATACAGTCCATATTAATAAAATCCCGGGATTTAATTGTTATGTTTACGATTCCGGGATTTTTGAGGAGGTATTTTTAACTCTATGTTACTTACTTCCACAAAATCGCAAACCAACGCCATCTAGTTACGAAAAAGAAATCTCAATTTAATTAACATTATTTTAAAATATAATCATAATTTAATAGGCAGTGATGTGTAGAAACTTTAATTTAATTAGTAAATATTTATTGTTATCACGTTTTCACATTGTATGCAGTGTTATAATCACATATATTTATGATAGTCGTAACGGGTAGTTAGAAGCCTGATATTCTAAGAAGTGGTCCAGAATATATAGATAATATATACATATTCTGAATGTGCTCATCAAGACCTTCCAATTGATATCAAATACGATAAATTTACCTTAACTTTATTTTTTTCGAGCTGACTAATTTGTTTTTAAAATCCACTTTATTTGATTTTATGAAATTTTATATATCCTATAACCCGCAGACCATTAAGACGCATCGATAGACACCTTATTTATTGAATTACAACAAATAGTTTAGGAGCTACGAGGGAACAGATGAACAAACTTACATACATACATACATACATACATACATAGACTGCTAAAATCATAACCCTCCTTTTTTTGTAGTCGGATAAAAATAAGCAATTATACCGTTATAGTTTTACCAATGAAACAAAAGAATCTATATACCTATCCGGTGCTTCTACCATGAACAAAAAAGACGGATACATATAACATCCTGCCAGGTGTGATATTATTATAAATTTTATTTATTGCAATATATGATGACACACGCTTGCCTCGAAGATGGGAAATGGGCGCGTCTCTATAAGGCTTCACTGCGTCGGCTAGAGACGTCTTTTGAAGACACATTTAATTATTCATAGTGTCACAACTGAAATATTATGACGATTTCCTTGTAATATTTTCTTGTGCCAGCACGCTTTGAGGAAGCGATCATAAATCTGAAATCTTGAAGGAGAACTTAAAATAACATAATAAATATTTCAACTCGCTGGCAAGCCGAGGGGAAAAGATAATAGGATTTTTTTAAACTACAATGTACTTGCAAGTATATAAAGCCAATAATAAGTATTTAGGAATGATTCATTTTAAATCATGCAATATTTAGGTACGGGATTGACATTGCAGTGACTCAGGCCAGGGTTAGGACTAGAAGAAATCTATGCTCTATGCTTGAAAAGTTAATGAAAATAAAAGGTTAATGATGTTGACATTCTTTGATCAATCATAATTTACTTTTGATGGTTGAACACCTAATTAGGTAGAATATGATGGACCATTACATAAATTTATTCTTATGTGTTGCAATTATTATAAAAACTTAGTAAGTGCGGTCGTACTCTCGAACACAAAAGGTTTTTTATTAAAACCCGAAAAAAAACACATTTCTTGCGTAGAGACATTTAATTATTAATTTTATTTTGTTGTTATAGGGGCCATAGTTATACAAATTCTGTGAAAATATCAAGAGTCCGACTTTTACGGTTCAAAAGATCGTAAAGACGGACGGACAGACAGCGACATCTTAGTAAAAGAGTCCCGTTGGGCACCCTTTGTGTATGAAGCCTTAAAAATAAACTGTGAACATATCTCAAAACTAAAAAAGATATTCGAAAATCTCCCGCTAAAATTCAAATTTCAAAAACAGAATACACATTAAAAAAGAAATTGTGTGCAAAAAGGTGAAGTTCCAACGCACGCAGTTGTTAACAGGTTGCAAAAATAACTAATCTGTTTACTCTTTACGAGTAACACGACCAGTCGTGGTCACAACCTGTTATTTGAAAACTGGATTATAAGGTTGAAGTTTAACTTAAGTTTACAATTATGTGATGCTATTATTAAACCTGTTGATAGGTCTGTGACTATAACAAGATGTGTTGTCATTGCAAATGTTTCCTTGTTGTTGTTTATTTTTTTCTTTTAAAAACATTTTTGATTCGTTTTCCTTAAAATCGGCCTAAGAATTGTGTTTGAAGTTATATTCGTGTAGGTATATTTTACAAACTTTTTTTAACTTGGTAGGTATGAATGTATGTATGTTCGGGTCCAATCTTGCGAGCTGAATTTATTAGAACCACTTCCTGCTATCTTACTTAGAGAGTTACTACTACTTAGAGTTACTTAGAGAGTTGAATTTTTACATTTTAGTTCAATTCCGACGACAGTGATTTTCGTAAGCATGACAAGAATTGACATCCAGGATTAGCTCCAGATAAAGGAACTCTTCAACGGTCAATAGCATAGACACACTTTTTTTGCATATACATACCTTCGTTTAGTTTTGTTATTAATAAAAACTTAATTATCATGCACCATATTGCTCGTTACAAGTTGTTGAAGTCGTTCTAGGGACAATAGCAGGCGAACTGTTTATGTAGGTATAGATAAAAAGCCCAACAAAGTTTAGAAATGATAAGGCTAAGAGGATGATGATGATATAAAAGAAATTGTGTATGTAACCGCAATCATGATAACTTTGCATGCCGTAACTGGTTGAATGTGGTTAAGAACTATGTGTGTTTATGACTAAAAACTTATTGTACCCATGTTCTGCAAATAAATAAATAAATCAATCAATCAATCAATGATGATTTTCTTTGCTAATTGTCACACGTACAATACCTATTTATTTTGACATTACACTGCCAAATAGTAAGACCATACCTTTAGTGTTTGCTTGACCTAGGTACAAGTTTTGCAATTAATCACTCAGACTATATGTGACTAGTGTTTGCCTTAACATTTGACTAGTGTATGTTATGTAAGGCTACATTAAGTCATTGATATTTTAAGTGGGTAACAACACTGACAACGCAATCTGTATTTACTTTTTAACTCCCAACGAAAAGAGCAAATTTAGGAAACATACTGGATGTGCCAATGTTTTATTTAACTTCTTGTTTCTTTCTCATATGGTCAGATATTTTTGTGAATTTTTTTACATGTTATATGTAAAAACATATATGTATAACATGTATGTTGCACATGATAGCTTATTAAATATAATTATTTAATAAGAAAATTTGAAAAAACAACTGATACGGATGGGATTCGAACCCACGATAGATGTCGCCACACGCTCTAGGCGTGTAAAAGAGATTTGAAATTTCGACTGGTGCCGGTGGGATACGGTGGCTCAGCGGTTAGAGCGTCGACACGGTACGTCGAAGATCGTGGGTTCGAATCCCATCCGTATCAGTTGTTTTTTCAAATTTTCTTATTAAATAATTATATATGGTCAGATTTTAAAACGCCCTTAAGCCTCATGACATAGGCCTACCGGCCTTTTACATACCGTTGAAAAATCAAGTGTGCCGGTTTCCCTCGATATTTTTCTTCACCGTTTTAGCAAGTAATAATTAATTTCTAAAACGCAAATAAATTAGAAAAGTCCTTGCTCCTTTGACATGGAAGTCGTACGGTCATATCACTAGGCTATCAGCTGCTATGCATTAACTAAAATCTATTTATAGTTTTACTTAAAATAAAACCGTGATACGATAAATCGGAATGTAACCCACAACCGTACAAAGCGATGCAACACATATACTCATAAATGCATCTAGAAGTTTCTGATACCGGTTGAGTGCAATGCGGTGAAATGCCACGGTAGCTGAGCACGGTAAGCACGTATGCTTTGGAGTTAGGCTCTCTATGGAATTCGTTCAAAGTGATACAGTCAACATCTAAAGTGGCTCAGTAAAAATGTCTTAAAGAATGACATTCCTAAACAAGTCGTGACAGTATGACATCGTCAATTTAAAAAGTGTTTTACAAATCCCATTGGAGAATACTTATTAATAAATTATCAATTTATTCAATCTAATAATAAACAAAAGGATAATGTTCCCGATACCGGTGGGCTACTATATTTACTATATTTTTATTTGTCATATATATTTAAAAATGTTTTTTTTTTATATGTATTGTAAATGAATAAAGGAACAAAAAGATAACAATAAGTAGGTACTATATGTTAAGTATTCAACATTGCTTTAAAAAATCTGCTATCAATAAGAATAATCATCTCTTCAAAGCAATGTTTGTACCACCAATCTAAAACTGCACACTGCTCTTTATCAAACATAGTTTAAACATAGTTTATTCAAACATAAATATTTCAAGAATTACATTATTTTCTACGCACTTGTTACAGCGAAGTTGACTGAAAGCCATCAAAAATACTATTGAATTCACACACGAGAAGCTAAGAGTTGTTGAAAAAACTTGACACTGTGCGACTCACAATTCACAAAGCGGGATGCTATTTGTTTTTTAGACAGATATACATCAGGATTTTTGATATATTTGATTCTGTACGAAACATCGCACACTTGATCCCACTGGGAAATAGACGGAAACAGGAAACGTTCGGTATTTGGAAGTTACAAACTTTGTACACAGTCGATCGGCTTACGTTTTGACGAAATATTTGTTTGTACCTTTTTGGTGTGTGTTGCCAACAAAGGCTGCAAATTTATACTATGTACAGTACAATAGCTAAAATAATTGAAACCTACCATTAAATTAAATTACCATACCATTAATATATTATTATACCATTAATTACCATTAGTATTTTAATGTAGTGTAAAGTGTGTTTCTTTTTTTATATCTCGCAGAAATAAAGCAACGAATGAACGAAAGCGGACGGACCCAGAGAGTGGCATAAACCCCAAAGCGAAGCCGCTGGAAATAGTAGAATTAGTAAAATTGTCAATTCAAAGGGAATTAGTCCCTTACACTACATAATTACTATGTAATTCTACGTAGTTTCTCTGTCACGGCTTCAAATCCCGCTGGTATCTAATCGATTTTTCCTTCTACAAAAATTTCACATAGTGATACGTAAGTATGCATAAATGCTTTACAAAAATATATAAGTTTAATATTGTGTATAATACTTACATAGGATTCAAATAAATAAATAAAAAATACTTACTACCATAAAAAACACAAAAAACTATCGTCTTTTAATTTAATATTTAAGTTGTAACACTATAAGCTACTAGAACATTCTAATTTAGGTATCCATAAATCATATTGTTAATGAAAAATAATCTTTAAGATGAATAGGGTTTAGATTGATTGTAGGTTAATGTGAGCCTCGCTACTACAAATACCTCGAAATATCCCGTCTAGCCTAGACAAGCGTCAGTCATAGTAACAAATGTTTAGGTTTCAATACCAAGGCGAACGTGATTTACGACATCGCAGATACGAGTCATACGGGAATCGTTAGCCTCTAGTAAGATTTATGATTATAAATGTAGCCTAATAACTATAAATCTTTTAGTCTAGAGCCAGGTGGGTTAAAGGTTTCGTGAGTATTTTTTTGGCTAGTGCAATGGATATTGCCGGATAGTATGGCAGACACACACTATGTAATGAAACCCTGTTGTTCCTATAAACTTATTACTATTCCATAATTGTAGTATCATCTGCCTAGCCTTTTCCCAACTATTTGGTAAGACTGGTTGTCAGACTTTCGGGCTTCTGACTACCCGTTACGACTGTCAAAGATCTACAATTGACAGCCGGGGCCAACAGCTTAACGTGCTATCCGAGGCACGGAGAGTGATAATTAATTTATAAAACGCACATAACTTACGAAAAGTCAGAGGTGCGCGCCTTGGGTTCGAACCCGAGACCTCTGACTTTCCAGTCAACGGTCACCACCACTAGGCTATCACGACTCTCGATATATGTATAACTATTGCAATAATTATTATTCCATAATTTATTATAGTAGTTATACATATATTATAAATAATAAATCAGCCTGTAAATGTCCCATTGCAAGGCAAAGGCCTCTTCTCATACAGAGAAGGATTGCGCATTAATCACCACGCTAGCTCACTGCGGGTTGGCGATTTCAGACTATTAAGTCCAGGTTTCTTTACGATATTTTCCTTCACTGTGGTGTCTTAGAGTAACTAAAAAATTACATGACATTGAAAAAGTCACATTGGTACATGCCGGATTCGTACCCACACCCACGCGCTTCCAATGCGCCTCACGACACTTATATTGTTATACATAAAATGTGTAAAATAAATACTGAGGGACCCTTTAAGAGATCAAACCAAACAACTTGTAAAAAATCAGTTTAAGAAATTTGCAAAAAAAAATCGGTTCTTCATAGAGCATGATGATGATAAATTACATATTGTATTTTGTATATGTTTGTATTAAGTAATTAATTCCATGTAATAGAAAGTGAGCCTATTGCCATTAACCGGGCACAATTCCAAACTCCATGCTGCTACTGAGAATTTTCTAATAGAAAATCCCAATAAGGTAACAATACACAACCCGGATATCAAACTCAGAACCTGGAACTCAGCAGTTGCGCATGCGACCATGATGTCTCCAAAACACGAGCCAACTCGTGTATGTCGACAAACGTGAGAATTGCAATTAAATCGTACGTGTTATTAATAAAGTCGCTAACCATGAAAACTTTCATTATGTGAACCAGATTGCAGTGTTATTCATTTGTCTTCACGACCATAGCACTAATAGGGTTAACAGAAATAATACCTATACCTAGCAAACTGAGTTTTAATCACTACATAATTATTATAAAACAAAGTCCTCCTCCAAGTTTGTCTGTTCGCCATAAACTCAAAAACTACTGCACCGATTTTATTGTTATTTTCACCAATAGATAGAGTGGTTCTCGATAAAGGTTTTAGAGTATATTTGGCCAAATTTTTGTATACATTGGCTAAAGTATAACAATGTTTGTTGGAGGCGTCGGGAAAAAATAGCCGAGCGGCTTAAACGACATGGGAGTCACATGGTCATCTATGACCCCCATTAAAATAAAATTCGTCTGAAATTACTTAACAAAAAACTATGGAAATCTAAGGAATGCCCAGGTAGAATCAGAAAATTCAGACTAACATAACAATTATATCCAATAAGGCAATC
Source organism: Protodeltote pygarga (assembly GCA_936450705.2). NCBI lineage: Eukaryota > Metazoa > Arthropoda > Insecta > Lepidoptera > Noctuidae > Protodeltote > Protodeltote pygarga. The sequence goes on along the minus strand of OW388249.2, from coordinate 1,002,710 downwards.
AGCGTTGAAAAGCAATTAATCCAAATAAGTGGTATTAAACTGCATACTATAGTCATAAATACACCCATAAGTATAACCTTGGTCAATAACAGCCACTTTTATGTGGATATCAAATCATTTTCTTCCAAACATCACTGACTTTTATATTCCTGATAAGATAAATGGGAATCAAGAGTAAAAAGACAAATTAAATATAATAGAAAATATATTTTTAACCAATCTTTTGTATTGGAATATCAAAACCGTTGAAGAGTTCCTTTATCTGAAGCTTATCTTGGATGTAGATTCAATTCATGTTTACCATAAAAATTAATTGTTATCGGAACTGAACCAACATGCAAAAATTCAACTCCGTATAATAAGAGGAAGTGGCTCTAATTCAACTTACAAGATTTGACCCCAACGATATGATATTGCACATAACGCGAATCAACGATGCTTTACCGACATGTCGCAAGACATTGCCTTGTCCAAGCAGAACTAAGTTGTGTATTTCTGTACTACACTATCCTTCAAAACTTAGTACCACACTTTTAAAATTGCAATAACTTTTAAAGAACTCAAGATAAAATTTTCAAAATAAAAGGATAAGAAAAATTATTTATATTTTTATATAAAAACTTCAAAGAAAGTTGATGACATTTGCTATAAAACGGTTTTAATTCTAAAACTCTAACTGCTATAGTTTAGAAGAAATTGCAATTTTAAAAGTGTGGTACTAAGTTTTGAAGGCCAGTGTAGAAGTTGTAGGAATCGTTTCAAAGCAAAACTTAGCGTATGACTACTCTAAGCCACTTATATTGTTTATACTGTGCCACTACTGTTCCAACCTAGGTACTTACCACTTACCTTTCAAATAATTGCTTATAAAAAATTATTCATCACTAGCAATGGTGAAGAAAAACATCGTGAAGATCCCTTAAAACGTTCTCAATGGTGCATAAACCATGTCAGAGAGCCACTGGCGGTTTTCTGAACCATACATAGAAAAGTAGGTACTAAATCAATTTCAATATTTGAGAAAAATACGAAAATTGAATCATTTTTGATTATTTTTTTGTGAGTGTACCTATGAGGCTGTCATATTCACCTCGTAGAGAAACAAATAAAATTCTCAACAAATACAGTGTGTTTCATATGTAAAAAGATTAAATAAATAATATTAATACTCGCCTAATGACTGCCTCGTTGGTCTAGTGGTAGCAAGCGCGACTGCTGAGCACGAGGTCCTGGGTTCGATCTCCGGGTCGGGCAAAGTGTTATTGGGTTTTTCCATTAGGAAATTCTCAGTAGCAGCACGGAGTCTGGAATTGTGCCCGGTTAATGGCAATGGTGAGTCTATAAAAAAAAAAAAATTAATACTCATATTATTAATATTCTATAGCGCTCAACTAACTAACGTGTCACCGAAATACTTGACTCATCAAGTATTTCGGTGACACGTTTATAGTTGAGCGATTCGTCTTCTTTACTTAGTGTTAGTAGCGGGTTGAATCACGCACGGAACAAACATTTATGTGATCGCAGACATTTGTTCCGGTCTAAGTATTTTTATATTGTGAAATTGTATGTATGGTAACTGCACCCACGATACATTGTAACGTCGTATAGCATCTCGTTTCTCAAAGTTTCTAGTGTTACGACCTCTAATAAAAGATTTTTTTTTTAAGAAAACAATGTTAAAATGAAGTTTTTATTTTGGAATATCAAAACTAATAATATGCCAAATGGTGTGTCTGTGCTGTTAACCGTTGAAGAGTTCCTTCATATGAAGCTAATTCTCGATGTCAATTGGGCATGCTTACCATAAAAATGCATTGTTAACCAAATTAAATGTGTATGCAAAATTTCATCAATGTTCATGCAAAAATCGGTTGAGGATAACTGCTTTAAAATTCAATTGCAAGATTTTACCCGAACATACGTGTAACATACATTGGAAGATACATTTTTATAAAAGTTTGGGAAAACAAAGAGTAAAAATAAATAAAATAAAATAATAATAATCCTAATTCTAACTAATATTATAAATGCGAAAGTAAGTTTGTAACCTTTTCACGCCTAAACTACTGATCCAATCATACTTAAATTTTGGATATACAGAAACGGACATCTCGAAAAAAAAGTACGGTTCGAAAAAATCAACAATAACGTGTACCTATTTGATAATAATAGATGTCGCCACGTGTCTTTTGGATTATGATTGAATTTTAAATTCTAAACGCCGTGAGCAAAACCAAGTTGGTTAATAAAAATTAATGGCTTTTTCTAATTTTTTTGGAGAGATCGCGTCACTTCTATCTGCGTTCGCGACCCCCAGGTTGAGAACCAATGTTCTACAGTATTAGGAGCTCCGAGTACGCCACTAACGAGATGGCACTGCAATCATCAATCCAACTGCCGACCAATGTGATTAGGCAATGCATCTAGTTACACCAATTGATTGTGGTTTCCGTATGCGTAACGCCACCAATTTAGATTGGATGCTTCTTATTTGCATACGTACTTACTGCATTCATTTAAAATTATTATTGTAATCTATGAATATTAATTATGACTGCCTCGTTGGTCTAGTGGTAGCAAGCGCGACTTGCTGAGCACGAGGTCCTGGGTTCGATCCCCGGGTCGGGCAAAGTGTTATTGGGTTTTTCCATTAGGAAATTCTCAGTAGCAGCACGGAGTCTGGAATTGTGCCCGGTTAATGGCAATAGGCTCGCCCCCTATTACATGGGACTTATTACACAGCCGGCGAAACGTGGGTGTACTACACACCTCTGCCTACCCCCTCTGGGGAATACAGGCGTGAGTCTATATAATGAATATTAATTTGTGTTAAATTTCAAGGGATGCTCATTATTACTATATATTTTAAGGTAGAAAAGTATTGCATACTACATGTATGGCATTAAGTCCACCTACCTGTCTCATGTATGATGAATCTTAATCTTAGCTAATATTATAAAATCGGAAGTTGTTTCTTACCTTTTCACGCCTAAACCTCTGAATTGATTATCCTGAAATTTTGCATAAACGTTGTCGGATGTACAGAAACAGACATAGGGTACTTTACATCCCGAAAAGAAGTACTATTTTCGAGGAAAACAAGAAATAACGTCAATAGGTAACGTCAACGGCACGATACGCCGAAGATCGTGGGTTCGAATCCCATCCGTATCAGTTGTTTTTTCAAATTTCTTATTAAATATTTTTATTTAATAAGATAACATGTGCTAAAACATGTAAAAATTTCACAAAAAAAAAAGAAATAACGTCGTCGTCAAATAACATAATCGTTTTTATAATAATAGATGGCGCTACGTGTTCTAGATTAACACGAGCAAAACAGCGAGCAAAAGCAAGTATATAAATAAATTGAAGATAATTATAATTAATACGAAACAATATATAGCTAGTTTGAATTTTGATACTAGGTAGGCTGAAAATCAGGCAAAGTTTTAAAACAATATAAACGATAGCCTTGATCAAGTTCAGTGATGCGATGTCAACCTTCAAAGGGTTTCAAATTAGCGTTACTAAATAACTTTTTTTAACTCACAGTTACTGGCAAAATGTTTAAGTTTGTTACCTGTTAGATAGACCTGTATCAGAAGGAGATATAAAAAATAAAAGCTGACAAATAAGTACCTAGACAGATTTTAAATTTATTTTTATTATTTAATTTATTAATTTTCAATCGATAAGTAGTGGAACAAAAATATCTTATTTTTATTTACTAGGATTTTTTATGGAATACTAGTTTTTGCTCGCGGCTTCACTTGCGTTAATTAAGAAATTAATTAATTAAGAATTTGAAATTATTTAAAATTCAATCATGATTTGAAAGACGTAGCGGTATATCATATCAATTATCATAAGAAAGTTATTGTTTATAATTATTTAATAAGAAATTTGAAAAAAAAAAGGTTGTTTTCCTCGGGAACACTACTTTTTTTGGGATGAAAAGTACCCTATGTCCGTTTCTGTATACCTGACAACGTATATGCAAAATTTCAAGACGATAGATTCAGTAGTTTAGGCGTTAAAAGTAAGGAAACAAACATAGTTACTTACGCATTTATTATTAGTTAAGATTCAAACAGTTAAATCCACAGATACAGAAATCCTTGGCTACTACACTACTGTACCAAAGAATATATACTATAACCACAGTCTAAATATCATAAAAAGTTCTTTTTACTGTATTATTTCTATGTAACTGTACAGTACAACAGCTACTTGCCCTTTTTTAAAACAACAAAATTAATTCCAAAACCCGGATTTCCAAAATGTCAGATGTCGTGTTTTTGAATAACATAAATCACTCAAAATTAACTAAATAAAATGTATTCTCATCACCTTATTTGAGGAAACCAATATTCTGTATAACCTTCAAAAAGTCCTTAAGAAAATCATTCTTAAATTTATTTAGAGACTTAAGTCGTAAATCTTATCTAAATAAGTTTTGATGACGACTCATTTGCAACTAATTAGTTTGGTCTGACTAGTCTAGTCATTAAGTTCATTAATCATAAATTGGATCGGAAATCTTAGGTGTCCTAAATAGTCTTAATTAATAATCGTCTTTCTTCGCTCATCAAAATAATTTTTACTAATAACTGCTTTATTCAGTTTGTACTGATTACCTTGTGGTAATATACTTGATAATAAGATTCAAATTTCAATAAAGTATCAACTTCATAAGGTCAGATATCAATTTGTCAAACTCTAGTTTGATACTTAAAAAAAACACATTAAAAATAAATACGTAAACATTTTTACAAAATATTTAATGCGAAAACTAAAGTTTAAAATTGTGTAGAAATAAATTTATGGATTAATAATACTTTTTCCTTGTACTTCAGCTTATTATAATCTAAAAAATGATTGGAAATTCCATTCTTCTAATGTATCCGTCAGTTCCAATGTCATCATCATTGATTTATGAGCTACGCCCTTGTCAATGTAGTCTTTTTTATCACTTTTTTAAGCATGCAATAAAATCTTTCAAAGCTTATGGGAAAATGGTTTTAAGTAAATTAGCATCACACAACTTACTATTGTCAAAAACTGTTATAAACGTTAGAATTGTTTAAAAATATATTTATTTAATCGCCAAATTAATACGTTTTTTATTTCAACCAAATTTACATACAATTTTATTCTTATTTTACCGTTATTATCTAGAGAGATCTTATGGAATCTAGCTAAATATTAATATTTTATGCAAAACTATGCCGATTTTCGAAATCAATCTATGCACATTTCTAAAAACTCTACTATTTTTATTTAAATTGTATTATATCGCTTTCTTTTTTCAACGTCATCAAAATCAAAAATCAAAATCAAATTTTTTTTTTTCATGTCGACCATTTTAGGCACTTATGTATTAGTCATAATTCTAATATTATTATAAGTGTGACTCTAGTTGCCATCATCTTCCTATCCATGAAGTAATTTTATTAGGCATCAGTGCAATGGCTTTTCTTCTTCCATTCATCAATTCTCTACAACAGATGCTCGTGTCTTTCTCCCTTTATAACCAAATCGCTTCTCACATCTCCATCTATCCTTTTCTTTGGTCTAACTCTACCCTTATAACCCTGAGTTATAACCATACACTTAAAAACGTTCTCACAACATTTTGAAAAAGCCATGTGTTGGACTATGGGTGCACGTGATTGTAAGGGGTGTCCTTATAAACAAATATTATAATTTTCTTAATATGGTGATTGAAATCATCGGGAGGAAACAAGCACATCCGAGTAATGTGAGGGAAGAAGTGTATCTGAATGTCTTCTTAACCCAACATCAATAAATCATACAGAAGAATCATAAAGAAAATGTAACAAGATTCAGAACTGAACAGTGCACAGTAGTCAAATGTACGACTTACGCAAAAAAATATAAATGAAATGAGTAAGTACTAACTTGGAAGTAAATCTGAAGGTTACTCAAGCAATAATAATTGTTGATGTAAGTCACACTGCGCAAACGCTATCAATATTAGCCTGATAGTCACGGCGTTGCATTATAAGTGAATTGTGTATGTGTGATTAACATCAGAAAATATCTGCCATATTGTTTGTCTGACACAATGGATATTGTCATGATTGTCATTCATAACAGTTACTTTCACGTCATTACTATGATTGGAAAATGCATTGCATTTTTTTTACAATGCTCCACAGTAGAATTTTTCCTGTATCGCGAGTATCAACAAATTACGGACGTTTAATTACAAAATGCACGAACGTCCTTTTTGTGACTCCTCACTTAATTAAGCTAAAATATTTACTCTGGTGTCAAGCCTTCTCTTATATTTTTTTATTCATAACTAAGTAAAAGAATAAGTCATTATCCATCTCATTGATCCAATGCGTCTTAGAGAAGTTGGATTTGACACCTGACGAATTTGTTAATCCGTCTATAAGACCTCTCATTATGGCATTGTTGATGAACAACCTGGTGTCAGTATTTAAACTGCCCGTAGGCCTCATATGAACCGTAAATAAAAGACGAAAGACCTAAATTCATTCAAAAAGGTTGTGCTTGTCTGGCTTCGGACCCTTTGACTTTGAAGCCCAAACAGTCTTACCACTAGGTTCTTTGCTGTATGAAATAAAACAATTTAGTTTAACGATTACTAGTATGCTGTATCGTGCACCAAAGCATACGGGTATTCGATATGAGTTCCAAATGTGTTCAGCCATCCACAACTTAATCTCAAGAAGCGCTGCTTAACCAACGTGATCGTAAGTAACGACGAGTCGAGCGCCTCAAGCGCACTGTGCGTGTTAAAATTTAATTATGACTGGCTAAACCGTTAAGGAAAACATCTAACAATTTTCATTTCCCGGAAATCTCGAACGTACTGTGTTTAAATTAAACCCACCCAAATTAGACTTCTGATTCCCTTTCTGATTCTCTAAAAATTATCAATGGGTCGTCTCGACCGGGGCAGTACCACCGTCTATCAAAATATCCGCGTGAAGTAACAGCATTTATACTGTTTTATTTGGTGCAGTCAGTGAGAGCACCAAATCGCCCCACTTCCATTATCTCTCCTCCTCTTCCATAGATATTTCATAATCTCACACAGGGTAGACAACAAGCTGGTAGTGTTACAAGTGTCTATAGGTTACGGTAATTAAAAAAAAAATTAAAACTTCGGACATAGTGTTGTTGCGTCCGGCAAATGAGTTAGACCACAGTATAATAATCATACAGTAAGGTAACTGCGTACAAACGCTCAAAGCGGCCACACACACAAACACGCGTAATATTGTGTAGCGACGAGACTCCTAAGCGAACGTCACGGTACCTGCGGTATCAACCACGCGTCGGTTTTTTGTGACGCTTCATGTTTGTGTGAGTGTGCCGTTTTCGAGCGTTTGTACGTAGTTACCTTACTGTGGTTAGACGTACACAACTTTCTGCATTCAATTTGTTATCGCTTAACCTATTATAAGTTACGTGGCGCGCTAGTTTGGTCGGCTCGACCGGCCGGTTACCTGTCTGCCCTTGAACAATGGTGTAAACAATGTCCAGCTGCAGCGACTCATTAGATAATAACAACACAATTATGGACATAAAGAGTATGCAAGAAAGAGAAGACAATACACATTTTAGATATAATGGAGAGAGACGGTGAAGATCAACAATCGTATATTGACCTGATAATAACATTGCATCATAAGCAAAATAGAGAGGAAACAATAATTATGGTTGTGATTACCGAATTATGAAAATAATAAGCACGTAATAATTGTATAATGTCATCCTGACCGAATTTCGGTCACAATAGCCTATCTCAATGGAGATTAGCCATCCATGCAGGAGTTATTATGTAATAGTGCACACAGCACAAGTGATTGCGCAAACACAGGTGCACTCTCTATTCCCTGACATTCATAATCCGCTGGAACGGCAATCTAACACGACCGGAGAGAGATCTGGCGTAGCACCGAGGGGTTTACGTGCTGTCCGAAGCACGGAGCAAGATATTAAATTCTAATACGCTTTTTAGGAAATGTATTTTTTATGTTCTCAATTTCAATTGCATATACCGTCAAGCCGTCCTGTTCTCTAAGCCAATACAGGAAGAAAACTTACCCTGTGCAATAAACCTAAATAGGTACTCAGTTCTCCGTAACTTAAGAGCCTAATCAAAATACGCCCGGTTTTACTCATAAAACTCATGCCAATGCAAGTGCTTGTCAAAATAATCTAGCGTCAGAATAAGTTAAGAATACCCAAGACCCGACACCACTACAACATAATTACAATACTCAGGCTCAGTTCAATCAGTCAACGAAGAAAATTAAATAAATAAACGACATCATCTTAAGACTTAGACAATAGGAAATGTTTTCTCAGATTAGATTGCGATTCGGACAAAAACTATTAAACGTTATTACGGCTTTACTCACGGATTAATTTCGGGAATGCCCGACTAGTTTCGGATCTCAGTTAAGTCCGCGACGCCGCTGCGTAACTACACTTGCTCTTGAAAATGGACTCCGTTTGAGTTCGAAACTAGTCGGGCATTCTCCGAAACAATCCGTGAGTAAAGCCGTAATAATATTTAATAATAGATAAGTATAATAACTCACGAAAGTTATTATTCTTAAACAAACAAAAATTAACTAATTAAAAAAACTTCGCGATGTTTTTTTAATTAGTTAATTTTGTAATGCGACCACGACGCGTCGTAGTGATGCATTGGTTACGGACCCGCCTTGCAAGCTTCTGGGTCTGGATTTGAACCTGGCAAATATCAATGTGACTTTTTGCCATATGTATGTACATTCTAAGACACCACTGACTAACGGTGAAAGAAAACACCAAAGTTTTTTTATCATAATAACGAATTACTGGGTTACAAATAGGTTAGTGGCACTGACAGGTCGCGGGTTCAAATCCTGCTCATAACTATTTTTAATTACTAAAAAAACTCGAACTTTAGTGTTATAAATACTTGCTAAATAAAATACTACGCATAAATACTTTTTAAAATTGTTTATGTATTCACAAACATTGACTCACGAAATACTACGGTCTATGTATTTGTGCATATGTCTTATCCTAGTGTACTAGTCCTCATTTAAAACTATCGTTAAACCATATTATCTGGTAATTATTCTGGAACATAAATACAAATATCCAATATATTTGCGTTTACGTGATCAGAAGGCTGGTTATTTCTTTGCACAAAGAATCAGCATTGCCATCCAGCGTGGCAATGCTGCCAGCCTTCTGGGCACGTTGCCTGCAGACGACGGTGATGGGGAGGAATTCTTTGACGCCTTCGCGTAACTTTTGTATAAATATTTAATTGTAAATGTAAATATAAGTTATATTATTATTTAGTTTATTGTTATTTGTACATATAAGTAATTGTATAGTATAGTATTTGAATAGAAATAAAGGCAACATTATGATTTGCGTTTGTAAATAGTTACAACACTGAAATGTGAGTAATATTATTTATATTATTTCTTTGCTTTTCAAAAGCTGAACTAACCAGTATTATTGCCTTCCAAACGGCTTTCACGTCATCATTGTTTTCCAATTTCAATTTATTATTCATGTAAACAAAACATGGGTTTGATATGAACAGTAATTGCGCAGTGTTATGCAACACCACGATTTATCCGAGCCTAGGGTTAGTTAAATCATAATATCGATTAAGAGTTGTGGATAAGTCATCACCTGCCTAGCCTTTTCCCAACTATGTTGGGGTCGGCTTCCAGTCTTACCGGATGCAGCTGAATACCAGTGTTTTACATGGAGCAACTGCCTATCAGACCTCCACAATACAGATATTGGATTACACGATATACCCCTTGGTAAGACTGGTTGTCAGACTTTCGGGCTTCTGACTACCAGTAACGACTGTCAAAGATCTACAATTGACATCCGGGGCCAACAGCTTAACGTGCTATCCGAGGCACTAATTAATTTATAAAACGCACATAACTTACGAAAAGCCTTGGGTTCGAACTCGATACCTCTGATTTGCCAGTCAACGGTCACCACCACTAGGCTATCACGACTCTAACTAACTCTAATGGATAAGTATTGAGATTAAATGATATTTGTAACTTCTTCAGCTCTAGATAGTTTATTAAATGATATTATTTACTGCCTCGTTGGTCTAGTGGTAGCAAGCGCGACTGCTGAGCACGAGGTCCTGGGTTCGATCCCCGGGTCGGGCAAAGTGTTATTGGGTTTTTCCTTTAGGAAATTCTCAGTAGCAGCACGGAGTCTGGAATTGTGCCCGGTTAATGGCAATAGGCTCGCCCCCTATTACATGGGACTTATAACATAGCCGGCGAAACGTGGGTGTACTGCACACCTCTGCCTACCCCCTCTGGGGAATACAGGCGTGAGTCTATAAATAAATAATAAAAATAAATTATTTAATAAGAAACTCGCAAAAACAACTGTCTCTGAGGATTATAAAAAACTTGTGAAACTTGACAGTAAAAATTTGTATGGAGAAGAAGTGTAGAAAGCTAAAATTTATAAAAAAAAGGTCGAATTTTGATCACTGACTACAGCACTAGTTCTATGAAATACGAAGAAGGCATTTACTACAATAAGACGATCACTCCAAAGAGCAAATACCCATTACATTCTATATTTATTACACCATAACTAGCGCTATGCCCGTGACTTTGCCCGCGTTGCATAATTGCACATGAAAAATCGAATAAAAGAGAAAGTATATAACCGAAAATAACGAAAGCTTCCAAATTTAAAACACAAATAAACCTCTAAAGGGCTCTACATACAATCGAAAACACAGGTTCTCTCAGACATTATTTCCACAGGATGTTTTCTTTGTTAAATACGTCCTACGCGTATGAAAATCTAGAATAACATTCTAGGTACAATTAAGTACCGCCCGTGTCCTAATTGAGAAACACATTATGGTATAGTGTTTCCCGGTCCATAAAGTTATGCTAGGCAGACTGATATCATAGTTTCTAGTACTAGGTAAATTTAATGACACCCACGAAGATAGCTGACTACATAAATTCTGCAATGAGACTATACTGTGATGACTTGATCTGTTTATTAATATTCGTCGCTTATAAATATTGACTAAAAACGTTATCAACGTTTGTTATTTAGATTTATAAATTTGGGGATACGACAAACTTTATTAAATAACTTAAACAAAGACGAGTTTAATTTTTACTACGTTAAATTATTTTAAAAAAAACTACGTTTATATCTACATCGCCCAAAGGTTGACTAGTAGAGATTACCCAAAGCATTACGTCCGCTTCTATAAACGTCTTATTGAACATGAAGAATAATTAAAAAAAAAAACTGAGAAACCCAACACATGCATACACCTACCATTGTCTTATATCACACTCAAAAAAAAATTAAAATTAACACACAATGAATTGTATTTCAAAATTGTCGAGACTGCCAGTTTATTTGAAAGACAAAAGAAACCAAGACTAACCTCCACAGTTTTAGTAGTCACACTTCACGTCTTACACATTACGCATTCATTCCACGCTGAGCCCATTAAAGAGTCGCTAAACGCATACCAACACGCCAAGCAAAACACTCAGGTAAATATAAAAAATATTTATTAAAATACTGATTTATAATTAAATACTTATTCTATTTTATCACTTTAAGGTGAAACCTCGTTTCCATGGGGGATCACGTTATCTTTTTCGGTTACTTCTTCTTTTTCGGAGGGTGTCGTTGGCTCTTTCTTTTCATCGTCGTCTGTCGTGACAGCAGGCAGAGGAGTCGTCTTCTCTATTCTTTCTTCTTTGTAAGGTTTGCCTGTTTCTACAATTGGTACTTCTCTGTCTACCTCCTTTGCTCTATTGACGGGGCCGTTCACTGGAGCGGTGACAATCAGATTTCCATCACTGCTCAAATCTGCAGTAACATCAGTGCCACTTGAGTTTGCCGGTAAGGTATAGGTGTGGAAGAATTGGCTGGCGAAAATGTCATGGTCTTCCTGTTTTGCCTCATGTGAACCCTGGATGAAGATGAAATCACCTTTCACCTTGACTTTCAGGTCATCTTTCTTGTAATCCTTGACATTCACGACGACTTGGAATTTATCATCGTCAGCGATGATTCTGGGTCCGATGTCGGCAAAAGTCGGGAACAACTTCCAGAGCGGAGCGAAGAGATTTCCGAAAATAGGGAATGTTAGCCATGGATTAGTATCTACGTCGTCATTGGTTATTGTTGTGATTGGTTTTGGCACCGGGCGGTCAGTAACCGGCACGGCGACTGCCGTCGCAAGGACTGCGAGAACCGCAAACAATCGCGGCGAGAACATATTGACGTGTGCACTCGTTTGTGTTGTAACTAGAACTGAGGCCGCCGCGGTTCGCGAAGGCTATATAGAGGTGGTGGGGGGCAGGGGGGTGCGTAAGCGCATCGCTTACGATGACGATAGACTAGTAACGTGAATACGGCATTAGGTAAGAACTAGTAAGTGACCGAATTTGTTTAACTTTGATTCATATATGAGTTTGAAAACATGAATGAATCAAACGGATACATTATGATGAGTATTCAATGAATTCCTCAGCAGTTTATATTTTTAATTTTATAAATAATTCATATTATGTTTATTAAATGTAGACTTAAATGCTTACTTAAACATACCATATTCCCATTACACTGAAACACAATACTGAATAAAGGATAAAGGTAAGTTTGAAATAAGTACAATCAGTTAGGCAGAATACTAGTTTTTCGTGTCATATCTGTTCAGAAACAAAACAAACAAGTCTTTGTTAAGACGCGTGACCTTGTAAGGCCAGCTTCTAGAGTGATCTCAACGAAATTAGCTGATTCCACACGTAATAATGAATCGAGCATGTATGAGATCCGATGTCACGTCTGCAACTTTTGATGTCAGCACTTTGAAATGATAACATTATTATTTTTGAAGAATGCTTTTGTCACCATTGTAATATCGCGTCATTAAAAAAAATTGGCCAAGTGCGAGTCGAACTACGCAGTGAAGAGTTCCGTAGCAAAGATGAACATGAAGAATATTTATATTTGGGCCGCAAAAATAAGTTTGTATTTTGTACCACTTTGATCTAGACACTATGAAAAACGAAGTTATTACTGCAGTCAGTAAAATTACAGTCGTGTGTAACCGAAAATATATCTTATTTTAAAATCTACAACCACTTAATTTGTTACAGATTTTTTTGGGGGAAGAATTCTCAAAAATAGTTCCTTAGTACACCCCTAGGGTACTTAAAAATTTTGTCTCAAAATTTAAAGTCTCTACGTCCACCGGTTTCGGCTGTGCGTTGTCTGTCAGTCAGTCAGTTCAGTAATGTTTTATATGTATAGATAAACTTTATTCATTAAACATATTTTAGGAGTTAGATCTATACAATGTAATGAAAGCAGTGATAGCCTAGTGGTATGACCGTTGGACTGCCAAGTCAAAGGTCGTAGGTTTGAAACCCAGCTCTATGACTTTTCGAATTCTTGTGCGTATTAGAAATTAATTATTACTTGCTAAAGCAGTGAAGGAAAACATCGTGAGGAAACCATCACACCTGAACGATTTCTCAACGGTGTGTAAAGCCATGTCAGAGGCCTACGGGTGGTTTAAACTCTGACACCAGATTGTTCATCAACCATACAATAAAGAAGAAAGAAAGAAGTACATCACGTACTTATCTTTTACAAATTATTATTCTTAGAATACGTTTTGTAATGTTATTATTATAACATTATGTGGATAGCGATTCATAACAGAAATTACCCTGAAGGTACTATTAATGCTTCATGTTGTAACAATAATATTGATGTTTGAAGACCTACAAGGCTATAGCTATCTAGACGCTTAGAGAAGTGTAGTACTTCGGTAAACATTTCAGTATCTATACTTGACGGCGAGAATTGCGTAGTGGCGATTCGCCTTTACATGTTGTCATGGGCTATCTCGCACAGGACAAATATTGGTGATCGATAAAAATTGTTCTTATCTAGATGTTTATGAACCAAAAAAATTAGGGGGATTGCGCAGGGATTTCTTCAAGCAATTTCGTAAAGAATAACACCGTTGTTTAGTCTGAAGGCCAGCAGGGAGAGGCAGAGTAACATTCTTTTTGAATGGAGTTTTTGTATATCCCGCTTTTGATGACTGCCAGTCATTGGCAAATCAGAGCTCTCAGGTTCGAACCCAAGGCAACTTCTGACTTTTCGTAAATTATGTGCGTTTTATAAATTAATTATTATCATTTGCTCCGAACCTTGGGAAGCACATAAAGCCGTGGGTCCTGCGCCTGATCTTTCTCCGGTCGTATCGCATTGCCGTACCATCGGACTATGAGAGTGAGGGAATATGCCACCTATGTTTGTTCACTGTGTACACTTGTGCTCTGTAGTATCTCCTGCTTAGTTGCCTATTCTTCGTTGAAATTGGCCAATGAGACCGAAATTTGGTCAGGATATCAATATGTATCGCCGAATGTGGAATGGACCAACCTGGAAGTTCACTTTTATACCATCGTAAAAAAAATCCAGAAACTTCTCTACCTCACCCCCTTACGACTCGCCTTCTCTTATGTTATGACTCACGAAAGTTGTAATCCTGAAATTATGCATATACGTTGTCAGGTGTACAGAGACGGACATAGAGTACTTTTTATCCCAAAAAAAGTACTGTTTCCAAGGAAAACAATACCGATAACAATAACGTTGTTATGATAATTAGATGGCGCCACGTGTCTTCCGAAAAAAAAGTCTGAATTAACGCAAGTGAAACCGCGGGCTAAAAAACTAGTGCTAGATATAAATATACAAAGAAACAAATATTTCATTAGCGACTTGACTTAATAACTTTATGAATTTTAATGAGCTATAGTGTCAAGTGGTATCTACGGTCAATGGCAAATAGCATTATCGACCTTATTTCAATGGTAGTAAGTATAATTTTCTAAAACAACGTGTGTTGACTGTCCAAGTGTCCATACCTAAGGCATTTGTCACATAGGCGATGAACTAACAATCTTCGCGCAGCACATACTGTCTTCTTCTCACCTTAATTTATCTTTATCTATCAGGTCTTGTCAAAGTTACTCAGGATCAAAATGATGGCTATACTTAGCTCAAAGTGGCAATACAGCCAGCGTTTTAAGGAACCACTAGAAGCGACCCTTTAGATTAAGTTTTTCTTTTTAATTTATATTTAGTGTTAGTTATTAATATTAGTTGTAGTATTACTCTCTCTGTTGTGTTATTTTTGTTGTGATTTAATAAAAAATATGCAATTTATCTTTTTTTTTATAATTATCTACTCGTAATTGTATTGTTAAGGGTAAGTACCATTCGGACACGAATGAAAACATATTTCTTGGATGGGGTTTTCATTTAATCTTATTTATTTATTTGGTACCTCAATTTAAATTAAATAAAATTACAAATTAAGTAAGTTACATTATACAGGGCTATGGGACCAACTCTGAAATAGCAAAAAAAAATCAGCTGTTCCATATATTTTGTTTAGTCATGTGAACATAAATGTATGGAACAGCTGATTTTTTTTTGCGATTTCAGGGTTCGTCCCATAGTAAAAGTTATTTATAATCATAAGTTTAATGATCCCTTTTAAGGATGCTGGTATTTTACAAAATAACCCTGTATACAAGTCATCAAAGAATCTTTATTTTTAATATTTGTAGAAACGGCAGTCATAGTAGTACACACTGAAAATGTCTTGTGTCTACCTATTACAACTCAAAAGAAGACAGGACTAGGACAGACAGACGGACGAACGGACAACGGAGTTTTAATTATGGGGTCCTCATTGGCACCTTTTGGATACGGAACCCTGAAAACTCAAACCAATACGACAATACTGACGACACGGTTAGACGATTCGCTCTCCGCGCTTGTTGCTACGCCTTCGATGCCTGGTCGGAATAATATTTGCGTGATCAACACATATCTGTTCCGGTCTAGTGTTCGTGTATTGTGAAATTGTATGACTGTAACTGCATCTACAATACAGAGAAAATCCTAGTGTCTACTTTTAAAGAAAGCAGTGATAGCGCAGTGGTTGGAGGTTAGACTGCCAAATCAAATGTAGCAGGTTCAAAACCAGACACCACTGACTTTTTAAAAACCATGGTCGTATTAGAAATAGAAAAGATGGCTATATATTTATATGTCGGAGCGGGTTATAGAACACAATTATAAGTATTGAAATATGATTAGTTTGCTATCATTTACTGTTTATAAAATCTAAAGTTTAATTATCAAGTACTTACGTGTTTGATTTGACAACTTATTTTGACATAAGAAACTATTGGTTCTGTTCAGAAACATTACTCGTTTATTTTGTTGTTATGATTGAATTATAGCTATCGAATCTCTGTTAATAGTTTACGATAATTATTGTTACATTACTTAATGTATTTACAAAGTATATGCTATTGGATTTAAATTGCTTTTGTGTTATGTATCGAGTAAACACTTGACGTATTTCCTGTACGTCATTGGACAGATTTGTTTGGAGGGAGTTCGTTCTTTATAAGGCCGTGCATTTGGCTCGGCATGAGAGTCTGTCTTTGGATTCGACTCCAGTAAGAGCTCTCGCTCCCGGCAACACTGTCGGTTTACCGGTACAGTGGAAACACTGTATATTGGCATTGCGGTATTGGTCGCCAGCGCGAAAGATACCCTTTGCGGGTGGCTATGCCACTATACGAACCAGGGCTGTTCGTTACTAGGGCTATTGCCTATTTCTTTATTTATCATCTTGTTATTTCATTACTTATTACATAGTGCTTATTACTAATCTATATTGTATTGTGATTTGTTTTAATTGTGTACTCTGTAAAATAAACTTTGATTTATCGATAATATGGTACTCTATTTGTTTGTCTCCATATAATGGTTACTCCTGACACTGATGACAGACCGCTCGCTATCCTGATCCTACTACCCCTTCAATACTTACTATTATCTATCGGTTCTGATTTCTACATCAGAAGTGGGATCAGGACTAGTGCGGGAATCGCAGGTTGAGGATCCATGGCAAGCAATATTGACGTTTCAGAACCATAATATGCACGACTTCTGCGTCTATGATACGCTTGCCTGAGTTTAACCCTGATTTACTAGATTCTAATGCCCGATCTTGAAGTACCACTAAAATGAGTGTCGATGTGAAGACATTCTTTAGGTTGAATCCCTAATTCTTGTTCATAGCAAATCCTTAGAGGGTAGTTTATCAACGTAGTTGTACAGAGTTGTTATCATACGTGGGTATGATTCTTAATTTTTAAAATCTGTTCCCTTGAGTGTTTCACCTGCTTCGTGCCTATATCTGTATCTCTCTCTCCCTCCGGTTGTGTGAGTTTGCCGTTCTATTCGAATAAGAGTGAAGAAGTGAAGTGTTTAGATTCGTTTTAGTTTAACAATAAAGCAGGTCCTGTTCACTGCTTTAGTGGCAGTATAAGCTACACATCACGAGCGTCGAATCGTGGTGGTTCTGGTTAACACCTTATGGGTGTTGAGGTGCTGCCTATCGATGCCACACGGTGTTGCGGTGTTGCCTGCTGTCGCATCCCGATCATGGTGCCGCTGTCTACAAACTCCTCACGGGAGTTGCCGAGTTGTCTACCAGCATACCACAAGCGCTGCGCTGCAATACAGCATGCGGCATACTAGCTGTTGTCTGGAACCTGTGTAAATTGAGGACGTCATGGTTGCGTCATTGACGTAATCTTATTGAAATTTATAAATCCGGTGAGAAGTAACCATATCTTTCTTTATGGTATAGCTAACTTTTTAAGCCACTGGTTAAACAAATTGCTATAGCAAATTTTAAGTAATTCGCTAACTTTTAGCTAGCTTTTCAGACCCATTTGTGCTAATCTAGTAATGATTACATTTTGTCTTGTTTCTTTATTATTGAAATAAAGTTATAAAGTTATTGTCTATTTTAAATAAAGGTCAGGTATGACCGAGTTGAATTATTATTAAAAGTGTTAGTCTATTCTCCTTCCATGATTAGTGAGTTTCTGTATCTGTATCTGTATCGTTGATAAAAGTAAATTCGAATAGTATTCTAATTTGTAATACTAATTGCATTTTCTCCATCTACCTACTGTGTTATTATTTTTGTGAATTATGTGTCGGACTGTGGATATAAATTCTGTGCTTGATTTTGACATTTGTCATTGTTGAGTTTGAGATTTTATAAGACTTGGAATACAGCTTAATGATTGTGGCTTGGAATTTAAGACCTATCAAGCTAAAAGCATTAGTGTGTGAACGGCGATCCGTTGCTATTCCTTGTAATGTTACTTGATTACAAATTACGTAGTTTTCTACAAAACCGATCTGACAAGCAATATTTTACTCCTTTGTTATTGCACATCATAATAGCTTAGTGCTGAATATAATCTTTTAATTAGAAGCTATTCCATTACACTTAAAATCACAATCTACTTACTGCTTTTATTTTGTGCTTTATATTACCTAAGTATTCAGATACTCTCTGATGTGTTACAGATTGTGAAGATGAACTACCTCTGTAGTACCCTGCAATAGTACGCTGATCTGCTGCGAGTAGGCTACAGCAGTAGCAGCAGCAAGTGCATTGTTGCAAGATTCTTTGGGCGCAGCTTCGATTGGAAGCCGGTGCGTCGTATTCATTTTATTTTAATACTAGAAACGTGTTTTCTATGACAAATCAATGATTTAACTGTAATACTTAAGTTAGTTTTTGGTAAGTTAAGATTAACTTGTGAGATGTAATTAATGATTATATTTTGCTTAGAATTTGAGGCTTAACCAACTAAATTGGACCCTTAGTTTAAAGGATGTTAGAATTATTGGATGGCGACAGTTATTTGAACAATCTTTGAGTTAATAGAAACAAATATGCGCATGATAGTGTCGTGTGTACGAAAAATGCCTGAATGTCTCGTTATTGTTATTGATGACGTCAATGATGACGATGATGTTTGTTCTGTTTTTGACTTATCATAGCCGGACTAATAGATCCAGTCTTTAATATTGTGTGCGGGTTGTCTATCTTGACTGGACGCCAATAGTGGTTGCCTATCTTGACTTGACGCCTATGAAGTTGTGTGCGGGTTGTCTATCTTGACTTGACGCCTATGGAGGTGGCTATCTTGACTTGACGCCTAAGAAGTTGTCTATCTTGACTTGACGCTTATGGTGGATGTCTATCTTGACTCCTGGTTTTGGATGTCTATCTTGACTCCTGGTTTTGGATGTCTATCTTGACTCCTGGTTTTGGATGTCTATCTTGACTCCTGGTTTTGGATGTCTATCTTGACTCCTGGTTTTGGATGTCTATCTTGACTCCTGGTTTTGGATGTCTATCTTGACTCCTGGTTTTGGGTGTCTATCTTGACTCCAATTAGTTGAATCACATGGTGTGATTGACTGACAGACTATATCTATTGTAAGTTGAGCTATGTTTATGTCTGAACCATTTTGGTTGTATTATTTAAGGCAGATTCAGGATTTTTCTAGTTATTGTTTTGGATGTTGAACTTGACTCCCATGTGAGATGTCTATTTAACTCCAGATTGGTTGAATACCATTATGTTTAATGTTTTGTGAGAGCTAAAGTTTGGTTACAGTAAGAACTGTTTAAGAATGATTTTAACTTTTTTTTTGTTGATGGTCAGAAAGGCCGAACGGTATTTACTCAGTATGTTTTGTTACAAGACCACACGAGGACGTGTAGATTGTCAGTTCTGGCCGTGTCGGAGCGGGTTATAGAACACAATTATAAGTATTGAAATATGATTAGTTTGCTATCATTTACTGTTTATAAAATCTAAAGTTTAATTATCAAGTACTTACGTGTTT
Organism: Protodeltote pygarga; assembly: GCA_936450705.2. Taxonomy (NCBI): domain Eukaryota; kingdom Metazoa; phylum Arthropoda; class Insecta; order Lepidoptera; family Noctuidae; genus Protodeltote; species Protodeltote pygarga. Next base: position 982,829 of record OW388249.2, on the reverse strand, counting down.
GATTTGACAACTTATTTTGACATAAGAAACTATTGGTTCTGTTCAGAAACATTACTCGTTTATTTTGTTGTTATGATTGAATTATAGCTATCGAATCTCTGTTAATAGTTTACGATAATTATTGTTACATTACTTAATGTATTTACAAAGTATATGCTATTGGATTTAAATTGCTTTTGTGTTATGTATCGAGTAAACACTTGACGTATTTCCTGTACGTCATTGGACAGATTTGTTTGGAGGGAGTTCGTTCTTTATAAGGCCGTGCATTTGGCTCGGCATGAGAGTCTGTCTTTGGATTCGACTCCAGTAAGAGCTCTCGCTCCCGGCAACACTGTCGGTTTACCGGTACAGTGGAAACACTGTATATTGGCATTGCGGTATTGGTCGCCAGCGCGAAAGATACCCTTTGCGGGTGGCTATGCCACTATACGAACCAGGGCTGTTCGTTACTAGGGCTATTGCCTATTTCTTTATTTATCATCTTGTTATTTCATTACTTATTACATAGTGCTTATTACTAATCTATATTGTATTGTGATTTGTTTTAATTGTGTACTCTGTAAAATAAACTTTGATTTATCGATAATATGGTACTCTATTTGTTTGTCTCCATATAATGGTTACTCCTGACACTGATGACAGACCGCTCGCTATCCTGATCCTACTACCCCTTCAATACTTACTATTATCTATCGGTTCTGATTTCTACATCAGAAGTGGGATCAGGACTAGTGCGGGAATCGCAGGTTGAGGATCCATGGCAAGCAATATTGACGTTTCAGAACCATAATATGCACGACTTCTGCGTCTATGATACGCTTGCCTGAGTTTAACCCTGATTTACTAGATTCTAATGCCCGATCTTGAAGTACCACTAAAATGAGTGTCGATGTGAAGACATTCTTTAGGTTGAATCCCTAATTCTTGTTCATAGCAAATCCTTAGAGGGTAGTTTATCAACGTAGTTGTACAGAGTTGTTATCATACGTGGGTATGATTCTTAATTTTTAAAATCTGTTCCCTTGAGTGTTTCACCTGCTTCGTGCCTATATCTGTATCTCTCTCTCCCTCCGGTTGTGTGAGTTTGCCGTTCTATTCGAATAAGAGTGAAGAAGTGAAGTGTTTAGATTCGTTTTAGTTTAACAATAAAGCAGGTCCTGTTCACTGCTTTAGTGGCAGTATAAGCTACACATCACGAGCGTCGAATCGTGGTGGTTCTGGTTAACACCTTATGGGTGTTGAGGTGCTGCCTATCGATGCCACACGGTGTTGCGGTGTTGCCTGCTGTCGCATCCCGATCATGGTGCCGCTGTCTACAAACTCCTCACGGGAGTTGCCGAGTTGTCTACCAGCATACCACAAGCGCTGCGCTGCAATACAGCATGCGGCATACTAGCTGTTGTCTGGAACCTGTGTAAATTGAGGACGTCATGGTTGCGTCATTGACGTAATCTTATTGAAATTTATAAATCCGGTGAGAAGTAACCATATCTTTCTTTATGGTATAGCTAACTTTTTAAGCCACTGGTTAAACAAATTGCTATAGCAAATTTTAAGTAATTCGCTAACTTTTAGCTAGCTTTTCAGACCCATTTGTGCTAATCTAGTAATGATTACATTTTGTCTTGTTTCTTTATTATTGAAATAAAGTTATAAAGTTATTGTCTATTTTAAATAAAGGTCAGGTATGACCGAGTTGAATTATTATTAAAAGTGTTAGTCTATTCTCCTTCCATGATTAGTGAGTTTCTGTATCTGTATCTGTATCGTTGATAAAAGTAAATTCGAATAGTATTCTAATTTGTAATACTAATTGCATTTTCTCCATCTACCTACTGTGTTATTATTTTTGTGAATTATGTGTCGGACTGTGGATATAAATTCTGTGCTTGATTTTGACATTTGTCATTGTTGAGTTTGAGATTTTATAAGACTTGGAATACAGCTTAATGATTGTGGCTTGGAATTTAAGACCTATCAAGCTAAAAGCATTAGTGTGTGAACGGCGATCCGTTGCTATTCCTTGTAATGTTACTTGATTACAAATTACGTAGTTTTCTACAAAACCGATCTGACAAGCAATATTTTACTCCTTTGTTATTGCACATCATAATAGCTTAGTGCTGAATATAATCTTTTAATTAGAAGCTATTCCATTACACTTAAAATCACAATCTACTTACTGCTTTTATTTTGTGCTTTATATTACCTAAGTATTCAGATACTCTCTGATGTGTTACAGATTGTGAAGATGAACTACCTCTGTAGTACCCTGCAATAGTACGCTGATCTGCTGCGAGTAGGCTACAGCAGTAGCAGCAGCAAGTGCATTGTTGCAAGATTCTTTGGGCGCAGCTTCGATTGGAAGCCGGTGCGTCGTATTCATTTTATTTTAATACTAGAAACGTGTTTTCTATGACAAATCAATGATTTAACTGTAATACTTAAGTTAGTTTTTGGTAAGTTAAGATTAACTTGTGAGATGTAATTAATGATTATATTTTGCTTAGAATTTGAGGCTTAACCAACTAAATTGGACCCTTAGTTTAAAGGATGTTAGAATTATTGGATGGCGACAGTTATTTGAACAATCTTTGAGTTAATAGAAACAAATATGCGCATGATAGTGTCGTGTGTACGAAAAATGCCTGAATGTCTCGTTATTGTTATTGATGACGTCAATGATGACGATGATGTTTGTTCTGTTTTTGACTTATCATAGCCGGACTAATAGATCCAGTCTTTAATATTGTGTGCGGGTTGTCTATCTTGACTGGACGCCAATAGTGGTTGCCTATCTTGACTTGACGCCTATGAAGTTGTGTGCGGGTTGTCTATCTTGACTTGACGCCTATGGAGGTGGCTATCTTGACTTGACGCCTAAGAAGTTGTCTATCTTGACTTGACGCTTATGGTGGATGTCTATCTTGACTCCTGGTTTTGGATGTCTATCTTGACTCCTGGTTTTGGATGTCTATCTTGACTCCTGGTTTTGGATGTCTATCTTGACTCCTGGTTTTGGATGTCTATCTTGACTCCTGGTTTTGGATGTCTATCTTGACTCCTGGTTTTGGATGTCTATCTTGACTCCTGGTTTTGGGTGTCTATCTTGACTCCAATTAGTTGAATCACATGGTGTGATTGACTGACAGACTATATCTATTGTAAGTTGAGCTATGTTTATGTCTGAACCATTTTGGTTGTATTATTTAAGGCAGATTCAGGATTTTTCTAGTTATTGTTTTGGATGTTGAACTTGACTCCCATGTGAGATGTCTATTTAACTCCAGATTGGTTGAATACCATTATGTTTAATGTTTTGTGAGAGCTAAAGTTTGGTTACAGTAAGAACTGTTTAAGAATGATTTTAACTTTTTTTTTGTTGATGGTCAGAAAGGCCGAACGGTATTTACTCAGTATGTTTTGTTACAAGACCACACGAGGACGTGTAGATTGTCAGTTCTGGCCGTGTCGGAGCGGGTTATAGAACACAATTATAAGTATTGAAATATGATTAGTTTGCTATCATTTACTGTTTATAAAATCTAAAGTTTAATTATCAAGTACTTACGTGTTTGATTTGACAACTTATTTTGACATAAGAAACTATTGGTTCTGTTCAGAAACATTACTCGTTTATTTTGTTGTTATGATTGAATTATAGCTATCGAATCTCTGTTAATAGTTTACGATAATTATTGTTACATTACTTAATGTATTTACAAAGTATATGCTATTGGATTTAAATTGCTTTTGTGTTATGTATCGAGTAAACACTTGACGTATTTCCTGTACGTCATTGGACAGATTTGTTTGGAGGGAGTTCGTTCTTTATAAGGCCGTGCATTTGGCTCGGCATGAGAGTCTGTCTTTGGATTCGACTCCAGTAAGAGCTCTCGCTCCCGGCAACACTGTCGGTTTACCGGTACAGTGGAAACACTGTATATTGGCATTGCGGTATTGGTCGCCAGCGCGAAAGATACCCTTTGCGGGTGGCTATGCCACTATACGAACCAGGGCTGTTCGTTACTAGGGCTATTGCCTATTTCTTTATTTATCATCTTGTTATTTCATTACTTATTACATAGTGCTTATTACTAATCTATATTGTATTGTGATTTGTTTTAATTGTGTACTCTGTAAAATAAACTTTGATTTATCGATAATATGGTACTCTATTTGTTTGTCTCCATATAATGGTTACTCCTGACACTGATGACAGACCGCTCGCTATCCTGATCCTACTACCCCTTCAATACTTACTATTATCTATCGGTTCTGATTTCTACATATATATAAATTATGATAGTGCATGCTGTCGTTTGTACATTTCAGGAACTGATGGACGCTACTGAAGGTGCCAACCTCGTAGCCTAGAACTGGGCTGACACAATTTAGATTGTCATCGACACACTCAGAAGAAGTAGATGACTAAATAAATACATTTATCATAAAATGAATATGGAGGAATAGCATCACTATTCACTAGATAATATTTATGTTACCCATGACTACAGCCAAGTCAAGTAGGTGCCCTGTGGTTCCCGGCCTAAGAATAGAACCACCCCTATTCGTCTCGCGGGTATTCTTAGAAGCGATAAAGGTAAGATCCGGAGAATGGGTAGCAGCACCCTTCTGTGTAACAGTAATCATCTGCTACTGCGATCACCATCCCGCCTGCCCAGCGCGAGCGTGGCGATTATGGGCAAATACCTCCAATGAGTGAACAATAGTGGCGCGCATTGGGAGAGGCCTTCGTTCAGCAGTGGACTAATACAGGCTGATGATGAAGATGATGATGATAACAAAGTATCATCATCAGTTTATGTGAAATCTCTGTTCCATAATCTGTGCAAATTATTGTGATTTTGATAGCCCGATGCCATAACTTCTAAATTGGCATCTAACATCATTGAAGTCGCCCAGCGCCAGTCGCCAGTCGCCGCTTTCTTGGCGGTTATATGTAGAACATTCGGACAATACCTCGCTCCTCGCTAACCGTCGCCGGTGAGACAGATGCCTAAGTGATGAATTAAAACTTGATTACATAACTCCCGAAGAGAATGGATCATAATTATTTATTACTTGACTATCAAATTTAATAGCTCGTTTGTTTTATATTTAAATGGACAGCTGTTATTTTATTCGTTGATTAACCTATTTTTGTTAGCTCCGACATTTTAAACTTGTTCTCTAAAGACCTGGAGGACTGTAGTCAATAGTCTCAGTATAATAATTTAATAAGAAATTTGAAAAAACAATTGATACAGATGGGATTTGAACCCACGATCTTCGGCGTACCGTAACGGCGCTCTTACTGCTGAGCTACCGTATCCCATCAGAATCAGTCGAAATTTAAAATCTCTTTCTACGCCTAGAGCGTGGGGTAATATCTATCAGAATACATTACGTATCCGGCTCAGTGCTCCAAACTTTACAGTTTTAGAAGGCACTGGTGCGATACCTATTACCAATTTTCTTAACATTTTTTTTTTTTTAGCCAGCGAGTTTTTTATATTTTTAATGTTAATAAGTCAAAGCACAAGAATAACAACTAACTATATATACACCTAGAAATAAACTATCTATATAAACTAATTAAAAAGATAAACTTAATCTAAAAGACCGCAGTAGGCAACGTTCCCAAAATGCTGGCTGCGTTGCCTCGCTGGATGGCAATACTAAGCCTTATATTCATATTTTTACATGTTATAAGCACATGTTAGCTTATTAAATTTAATAAGAAATTTGAAAAAAACCACTGATCCGATGCCTAATTCACACCCACAGAAAATACACCAAAATTCTAGGCTATAGTCTGTAAGGCAATTAACAATTCTGTAGCCTAGAATTTTCTTGAACATAATACCATTATATTCATTTCTTTCCGCTCTGACTCACTTGTGTTCATCAACGAGCCTTAATGACTCACGAATGTTATTCATGCTAAGACCTTTGGAACGTAGCTACTAAGTAGTATTATGTATGTAAGTACCTAATATTACAGTTAGCATTTTTTCCTATAACACATCACGTTTTTATTGATAACACAAGTCAACACGAATTTTGAGTCTGAGTTCTGTACCTCTGATTTTGATTACTTATGCCTAACTAATTAAAGAAAAAATATTTTTATCTAATAAAGTTTGCTTTTGTAGTTACTAAAACGAAATTTTAATTTATATGAAAAAGCTCTATTTTTTAATTTCAATTATATGTAAAAGGAAAACAGTTTTGAATTCACATATTTTTATTGACTTTAATTATACAAGACGGCATAAATAAACCCACAAATACAAAAAAGAATACAAAAAAGACTTTAAAAATGAACAGATTTGGTATTTCTTCTGTGTAAGTTGGGACTTTTTCGTATGAGCCCCCAAATGTAGTCACCCATCATGTTTTCATTATATTGTCCTTGATAACGCTTTTCAAAGTTCATTACATCTTGGTGGAAACGTTCCCCTTGCTCTTCTGAATATGCACCTAAGTTGTCTTTAAATTTATCCAAATGAGCATGAAGCATGTGGACTTTCAAAGACATTCTGCAACGAAATGAAATGAGGTGCCCATACTTTATCTTGACTTCGTACGGGTAAATTAAAATAAGCTTCATAGGCTTCACAAAGTCTCGTATTTGACGACAAACAAATTTTTTTGGCTCTCACTTTAATGAATTCGCCGCAAATATAACAAAAAGAGTCCACGGGATTTTTGCACTTTTTGGAAGACATTTTAGGCTTCACGACACATAAAATACGTTATTCCTTTGCAAAGCGCACGCGCACACTGCCGTTGACAGTTTGTCACTCCCGCTTCACACCTACAGCCCCCCCTGCCCCTCTCCTGTATCTTATATGCAACGGCTCCTAAAAAAAACTGCTAAAACACTATAATATTCGTTTTACATTGTGTAAAGGTACAAAAGCAAACTTTATTTATTATAAATGGAGTTTCTGCTTATTTTTCGATGTATACAATCAGAAAATATTTACTAAATAACAGACTCAAAGAAAAATATTTTTTTTGTTGACTATAATTCGATACGATTCGATGAAAAATATATGAAGGCAGTAAATTATAAATTTCCTGTTTTTTTTTCTTGGTTTACCTATACACACTATTTGCTATGGAAGGAAGTAGAATGATAAAAAAAAGAATGAAGAAAATATAGAATTTAATATTTTGGTATAAAAAAAAATTCTATAACTACTACCTACTACTAGCAGCTCTGCCAATCGAGCTATTCCTTATCCTGATCATGTCATAGAAGAAAGCATTTTGAAGAATTTTTATTTGAACAAATAATTATTTATTGCGCATTATTCGCAATCGCTTATTGCGTTTTTAAAATGTTTTTAGAAAAGTAAACGTAGTTTTTTTTCAAATTCATGCTTTGTGCAATTATGCTTTGTATTTATCTAGCAAAAATTGTTAATCATGGCTTATAGGAGCTGCACTGTAACAGTAGAAGGCTAGTCCAAAAAAAAATGTTACAATTCGCACATGCTTTTAACATAGGTAACTAACTAGCAAATTACTTAAACAAATCTTGGAAGTCAATACTTTTAATTGTCGTATCGATTTGAAAACAATCAAAATCGAATTTGAATCCAATCGAATTTGAAAATAAAAGTACCTATATGTAATCCTAATGACAATACAATAATATGGTTCTATCAAGTTAATCTGATTATGGAGCCAGGAGGTGAATAGGGCTATCCTCAATAAATTGCTTCTACTTAACCCATCGAGTTTGGACTCATTAGATTTGTTTTGTCGAGTCCCATACATTAACTTAATGTTGCCACCTTGTTTTTTGAAAAGGAGCAATTGGACAAGCGAAAAAAAGCTTAAAAAGATCTAGATTTTGCAATAAACCAAAACTAATAAAAATTATACGATGGATCCATCAATTCAACGATGGGTGGTCCCCATGTTGTAGGCAGTGAAAATAAAATTTATGAGTTTATATGCATCGTATACCATTGAACACCATCAGCATTTTCAAGCACCTCTGAATACCTGAGTCATGTGCAAAAATGACTCAACAATGCGCATGTGCGCAGTTTCGAAGGTATTAGTGCATGTAAAAAAATACCTATGCATATAATACGTATAAGGTCTTACCAAAATAGGTGCTCACAAATTTTACTCAAAGTTAAGTACGTCTAACTAAAGATATCTAAACAAAAAAAAAAGCATGAATTAAATATTTAAAAAACCCCGATACAAAATACCTTTACTAAAATAATTTATAAACATTTTAATAATAAAAAATAATAATTAATATTACAACCAGTATAATAATAAAATACAAAAAACACTTGCTTGAGCTAATAAGTCAAAGTTGTAGGTTCAAAACCCAGGCTTCTCTGATCCATTTTAGAAATTAATGATCACTTGTTAAACGGTGAGGAAAAATATCGTGACAAAACCAGCACCCCTGAGAGGTTTTTCAACGGTGTATAAAGCCATGTCAAAAACCTACTGGTGGTTTAAGCTCTGGCACCAGGGGGGTTAGCCAAGTTGACTATCTACAATCGCTAACGAATAGAAAACGAAAGAAATGTATAGGATGACATTACCTTCGATCGATATGTCACGTGACATAACGTTATAGCGTTAGCGATTGTAGATAGTCAACTTGGCTAAGCCCCCAGGTTGTTCATCAACCACGATAAAGAAGCTTGAGTTTATTTATGTTTATTGATCATAAATATTCTTGTCAATCACTAGGTTCACATACAAAAAGCCGCGTGACCAGAATGTTCGTCCAACAAACACATGACTCCTTCGTCATCAATTATGGAGCTACCATCAACATTATGGAGCATAATGAGATGTATTTCATGCTGATGCTTTTATATTACACTACCAGTATAAACAGAAAGATATACTGAGAGTGACTGTTTATGACCACTTTAAGATACAAAAAGGACAAAAGTGCATAGACACGTGGAAAGAATGGGTTAGTGACAAAAGACGCCTCTTGTGTCTTGGTTTAAATACATAATTATAAAATCAATGATATGCGATACAGATTATAGTAGTAGTAGTAGCATATTTTTTTAAAAAAGAAACCCTCTATAATTAATAAAGAATAAAAAAAAACTATTTTTCACAATCACATGCAAACTACAAAAAAAAATCCTTAACTAACCCTGACAATCTAATTGCTTTGCTGGGTGTACATTTCATGTGAAGAAATAAATATCGAAAGCGAAACCTGTACTCCGTACAGAGACTCGTGGAGGGACAATGACGTGTTGTTTATAGTCTCGCCAGCCGTTGATGGTACCTAAAAAAAACCAAACACATCTGCGATACCAGCAATTAAAACTGCGCCAACTTGAAAAAGTCGCCTTTACAGTAGAGACGACTAAAGAGAAAAATGTGATAATGAAAATACTAGAGCTTTCATAATGAGATTTTTATATCTAGTTGGCGGGTTATATATCGTGCAAAAAGTACATTAAGTTAACGTATTGGGTAATTCAAAACTTCTTTATTTTTTTCAAAAAAGTAATGAAATATTGTAAACATAAAAAACAATTACTTAAAAACATAAAAAATGACCAAAAATCGACTTAGCGTAGTGTTAATTATAAGTGAAATACGTTAGGATGGTTTCTGGTCATATACCTACCTACATAACATGCCTTTTCCAAAATCTAAAAACTAAATCGAAGAATATCCATATATTACGCTAGTAAATACTCATTTTAAAAAAAAATATTATATCATCAAAATTAATTTGACCGTGAACTTGAAATACAATGTGTTCTCATTCTCACTGTTGTGTTGCAATTTTTTTTTTATTGTTTGATATTGTTTTCATAAGCGTAAGTAGTAATCGTATGAAGAAGAGAATTTCGATAGCACGTATAGGATTACAAATAGTTGACAGACCGCTTCGCAGATACAAGTATTTAGTGTAAGCAGGGATAAGTTTTAACAAAAATTACTTAAATCTAAGTTTTGTAAAAAGATTTGACCTTCCCATGAAAATCAATAGTAAACAAATTGTATGGTAAATATTCTGGCAAAAGCAATTTAATTTTCATGTAGTAGTCATGCATCGCAATCTTTTATTACCGCTACTACGGATAACCTATCGCGCGTAAAGGGCCCGGCCCTGCGTCCCCACACAAAATAAGAATAATTTTAAACATGAACTCGACAATTTCTAAAGGGCAAACAGGTTCCCATGTCATTGACATGTGGTATACAATGTTACAATGTTGTTGTATTGAGAATTTGATAGGTAGGTATCTTGTAGACTTCAGTAAAATTAATACATGTGCGATTTAGAAATTATTAAATTATCACTTGCTAAAATGGTAAAGGAACCATAAGGAAAGCAGCTCACCTGAGAGATTTTTCAACGTGTATAGAGCCATCAGTATGTAAAGCCATGTCAGAGGTCTACAGGCGGTTTAAACTCATCAACCATACGATTCTTTCTTTAATGTATGGTTGATTAATAACCTGGTGTTAGAGTTTAAACCACCTGTAGGCCTCTGACAAGAGTGTGTAAATCCTTGTAAAATCTCTCAGCTGTGCTGATTTTCCTCACAATGTTTTCCTTCAAAGTTTTAGCAAGTGATATAACATTTTCATTATGTCATTGGTTATGACTCATAACTATGTACCTTCTTGATATTTCCTGCATTTACTACAACAACTAAGTCAAAGTAGGTAATTCAAACGAATTCATGTAATAGGTAGTCATAAAAATACTAGGTAATATACTTGTTAGTATTTTCCTGAAAATCACCTCGTTACTCGTTAAACGAAAACGTGCCAACTTAATACGCGCTTCTACAAAGAATTATGCAGGTATACCTAATCAGCACCTTTAAAATCATTCACCTGAATTCCAACAATAAAACCATAGACTTAAGATTGAGTATTCAATATATATACCCTTTCTGTTTCAATAATGAGCGTAATTTTTACTTTAAAAACCACGAAGTACTTATTCTGGACATTTACATCTCTATACTCTATCAGGAATAAAAAAAATAAAATTATAATAAAAGCTACAACGTAAAAAAAATATTTAATAATTACATAATAAGTAGGTAGTTAAATTAAAATTAAAAAGATTATTTACATTATTTTACTGATTATTTTCGTATTCCAGATAGGTTAATAATTTATTTAAGGTTTTGGTACTTTTGATTGTGTTAATTTTAAAATTGTATTAGTTAACATATTTATAAATGCTTAATGTACACTATCAGGATTGCTTTTACTAATTATTTACGTATTTTAAATAGTCGTAATTCATGAGTAGTTTAGGTAGGTACTCTTTATTACTGATTGTGATAACTTTATCACGTAATGAAGTTACATTATTAAAACAATCTAAGAAAATTGAAAATAAAATCGTCGTAACACTGTACTTACCGGGTTCCTCAGGTTTCTACCTTCGAGTATATATAGTAAGAAAACTCTTGATATGAAGATAGGAATTCTAAACAGTCGCTTTGTCGTATTACTATTGTTACTTGAAGGACGGGGTGATACAGCCGTACCCTCTTCTACCTAGATCTATGTGACACGGCTTTACATATTGTCGAAAAATCTTGCACATAAGATTTTTCGACGATGTGTAAAGCCGTGTCAGAGAACGCGCGGTTTAAAACTCTGGCACCAGGTTCTTCTTCAACCATTTAATAAAGAAGAAGATGAAGCCCACATTTACATTATCTCCTCTTCTAGCTAGCGAAATTGTCTATCACATGGAGGATAAAGATAAGTCTTTAATTATCCGTTATTTAATTAGCCGGGAGCGAGTTGACATTCTCTGGGCCCAATATTGTCCCAGGAGAATGTTTCAACTATGTACGAATGGTCAGCAGTCAGAGAAGGTGTTTAGAGTTTTACACTCACTCAACACCTCACTGCAGAATCTGCTGGAATCAGAAAATAATGTCCTCCTAACCAAATGTCAGTCAGAACGGCAAGTCTTCACTCTCTATTCCGACACTGATGGGACGGCAATTCGATACGACCGAAGACAAATCAGGCGCATAGCCAACAGCTTTACGAGCTTTTAGAGGCACGGAGTAAATTAATTTTATAATTATAACTTTCGAAAAGTCAGCATATAGAGCATATAAATAAGCAAATGCAAGACTACAAATAGGAGACAGTTGACAACCTTAATTTAGATTAAGTAATAAATTGCACCTTCGACTGTATTTTTCCCGAGATCGCAATGTTACCTACCATTTCCTTATATCTATACTTATAAAATGGTAACGTGACTGACTGACAGACAACGCACAGCCAAAACCGGTGGACTTAGGGACTTGAAATTTTGAGACAATATTCTTTAAGTACCGTAGGGGTGCACTAAGGAAGGATTTTCTGAAATTCCCCCCCTAAGTAGGTAAAAAAGGGGGAAACAGTTTGTTTGTAAATTCGTCATTCTTAACGTTAAATGTACGAAACTTGGTATTCAGCTTTTCGGTTGATAAATGAAAGGACGAGCATTGTTTTTTTTTTTTAATCTATCCTTGAGTGGATAAAAAAGGGGGTGAAAGTTTGTATGGAAGATTCATTATTTTTTAAGTTACAGATGTCAAAATGAGTATTAAGCTTATGCGCCAAAAATAAGAAAGACGTGTATCAAAAAATTTGGATTTTTTTCCCCCTAAGGAGATATGAAAGGGGACTAAAGTTTGTAGTAATAAAATCCGTCATTCAACTTGATAATTTGCTTTTCGGTTAACGAATAAGACGTGTTTTAGTTTTTTGATAACTCTACCCATTAGGGGGAAAGGGGGGAGGGGTGCGAATTTTTTTCAGGTAAGAAATTCAGTATTAGTAAGAGGCATCAAAGTGGCATAACTAAGCACGTATATCTCCATATTCATTATTCAATCACTTTGGGGAGATAATATACATAGAAGATAAAAGTTTGAATGAAATTCTGTTATTTTAAAAATTGAAGCCATGAAAATTAGTAGGTATACACGAGAACTGCTGGACCGATTTTTATGGTATTTGATTTGTTGGATTAGTCTCCGCCTATAGGTAATAGAAGAATCGAAGAAAAAGAATATGGAATTATACCAGTTGGTAGTATGGTAGGGCTACCCATAGGTAGGGTAGGGTAGAGGTAGAGTAGGGTAGGGTAGGAATAAAGGGGTAGGGTAGGGGTAGAGTAAAGTAGGGTAGAGGCAGAGTAGGGTAGGGTAGGAATAGAGGGGTAGGGTAGGGGTAGAGTAGAGTAGGGTAGAAGTAGAGTAGGGTAGGGTAGGGGTAGCGTAAGGTAGGGGTAGAGTAGGGTAGGGTAGGGGTAGCGTAGGGTAGGGTAGGGGTAGCGTAGGGTAGGGTAGGGGTAAAGCAGGGGTAGGGTAGGGGTAGAGAATGGTAGGGTAGGGTATAGCATAGGGTAGTTAGTGAAGGGTAGGGTAGAAAAAGCATAGAGGTAAAATAATCACGCGTACAAAGTCGCGCGGGGCAGCTAGTATCATACAAATATTTCAACTAGGAGAAAATAAAATTGAATAGGTATAATAAATGATTTATGAACAAGCTTGTCAATGTAATAGCAGCATTAATAATATCGTCCTTATCTAATTTCTGTCACAGCGGCCAAGCTAAATGGAGACTAACCAACTGCTCGGGAGATTATCCGCATCTGGAACGTCGACTTTTTCTGTGGGGCCTTGCCAGAACGATAAATTGATAGATATTATTTTTATTTATGACAGAAGATCAAAGTTTAATAAGTTTAGTCTCTAGACATTATGTTTAATTATTCGTTTTTGTTTTTCGTTCAGTAGCGATTGTGATCAAGGTATGATTTAACGTTCCCATTCTAGTCGCCGCGAACTGCAGCTCAACTTGTTGTCAAATCGTTAGCGCGATACGTAACGGTCTAAAAATTGTTATGCGATTTATGTTCAAATGTGCTGCATTGTCTAGCGAACCTAAAAAGCCCTCAGTGTTGGCAAAATAGTTAACTTAAACAACAGAAGCTAGGGCGCCCCCTAATGCGACTCGGGCCTCGGCTATGCTAAGGACTAGGTAGATCTGATTTTGATTATTTGGGTACATATTTATGGCCAACATCAAACATGTTTATGCGATCGCTAACCCGCTTGCTCAGCGCGGCGATTATGGGCAAATGCCTCCAATGAGCGCACAATATTGGCGCGCATTGGGAGAGGCCTATGTTTAGCAGTAGACTAATACAGGCTGATGATGATGATGTTTCTGGGTACAGCTTGGTTCAGACTGGTATAAATAAGGGTCGTAATAATGGATATTTTCATCGGACTTCGTCGGCAAGAATGGAATTTCTGGTCCATAAAATATTAATGTGAGTATCAAAATAAATGGTTTAAATCATGATACATTGATGGCTCATCGTTTTCATAAGAATACATTGTGACATGACTTGTGTATACAATCATACGTGTATCATTTCCTTACCAATCCGTGAATGAAAGGAAAATATCGGAAGCCTCTTGTGTTTGTTGTTTCAAATCAACTGTAACAGAGTGCTTGAAATGATACAATCATTGTGCTATGTTGATATTGAGTACAAAGTGTTTTTGAAGGCAGCCGTCTACTGCTGTAAGATAATAAATTATTACAATTTTGATTTTACTGCGATAGAACTTCGACCGCTAGGTGTAGCTCTTCGAAACTGTCAAATTTTCCCAATCAACTCTAAACCTAATGCTTCAGCGAGAGAGTTGAAAATCTATTAAAGAAATTTGACAGATTGTAATAGCTTGATGAGCTGGCTGTACATAAAACCTAGCTGTCGAAGTTCTATCACAATTAATTTAAAATTGAATGTATTTGTACTAATGTGTTGATTAGGAACTGCCTTAGTTGATCTAAGACACCACTGACTAACGGTGAAGGAAAACATCGTGAGGAAACCTGGACCCAATAGTCTGAAATCGCTAACTCGCATTGAGCTATCGTGGTGTATGCTTGATTATTCTCTATATGTGAGAAGAGGCTTTGCCCTGCACTGAGACAGATACAGGTTAGTTTATTATTATAAATTTAAATAAAATTTTAGCTTTCTGCACTTTTTCTGTATATCAGAGTTGGTTTCAAATGCGATAGTCAGATAATTAAATACCTAGATGCATTTCTTCTTCTTATCGTATGGTTGATGAACAACCTGGTGTCAGAGTTTAAACCGCCCGTAGGCCTCTGACATGGTTTTACACATCATTAAAAAAATCTCTCAGGTGTGCTGGTTTCATCACGATGTTTTCCTTCACCATTTTAGCAAGTGATAATTAATTTATAATACGCACATAACTTGCGAAAAGTCAGAGGTGCGCCTTGGGATCGTACTTGAGACCTCTGACTTGTTAGTCGACGGTGATACCACTAGGCTATCAGTGTTATTACTAGATGCGCTGAGTAGGTTGTAGTTAGGTATAATTATGTCAATGCCTAGATGGTAGATAATACCTATAGGTTTCCTCACGATGTTTACCTGCGTAATTTGCAGTGAGCGATAAACTAGCACGACAAGCGTTAATATGATGTTCAATCATTCCAGGAAAAAGTCTCAAGTGGCATTCATATCTAACTAGATGTTGCCCACGACTTTGTGTGCGTGGCATTGAATATTTTTTTGTAAATATTTCTGAATAGCAGGAGGTTACAGTTTGGCAAAATTTAGTCTAAAAAAATTGGGGGCGCCACTGGCGCACTTCTCATAAACAATTCAAAATTACAAGCTATTTTGTACTTACTTATTTCTATGACGAATTTTTTGTCTTCAATTAATTATTAAACTTAAAAATGATTACTTATGACTGCTAAGTGGTGACTTTTAAGTTATTTTAGTACTCACAAACTTGGTTTTTAAGTTTTTTATTTTCATCAGTCCAGCTCATATATTATCATCATATCAGTTCCAGCTGTCACCGTCTTTGACTCTTTTTTGCCAAGCTATACCTATCAATATGTTTTTAGTGTATTCTTTTAAATGTCTGATTTTATTGGTAACCAACGTCCAAAAAAAGTTGGAAGGACTTTCAAGTTAATGTGCCGCTCAAAATTGACGAATTAAAACTTTTGACAAATCAATAAAACCGTCTTAAAAACACGAAAGAGCTGGCAATACACAAAAATATTCGTTTTGGAGTCGTATGTCATATAATGAAGCTAAGACTCGAATTTCGAAATTTCCTTAAAAACAAAAATTCGAAAATCAAATTCGAAAAACCACCAGCCGCTTCAAATAAGCTAATGCTATTTAAACAACCTAATGACTTATCTACAATAGTACCTAATATTATCCATATCTATGATGATTCTGCAGAAAGTGCCACGTACCAGCGTTAGGTACGAAGCCATTGTTTCCTACGTGATCTAATTCAGTTTTGGAACTGACTTGGATCCAACTTGGATCCCAATGGATCTACCTTATGCAGTCTACGTTAGACTCCGTAGTATGATTATAATAATTGCTTTAGCTTAACTCTAACTTGAATTGGGAATTCAGAGAACATTTTGCTACTTGATTTCTAAGAAGGCACGGCAGAAGGTGAACAGTAACACAAAAAAAAAGCAGAGCTCAATTAATAAAACACTCAATTGAAGAGTTTCGCTCTGAAACTATAATTTTACTAAAATACACATACAGAGTAGGTATTATAGAGTTAGTTACGTAATAGGGATGTTGACTTTATTTTTTTTTAATTATTTACAAAATCTTTTTTTAAATTAGGACTAGATATCAAAAAAATATCGCCGGCTGTGTTATACTTATAAGTCCCATGTAATAGGGGTCATCCTATTCCCATTAACCGGGCACACTTCCGGACTCTGTACTGTTACTGAAAATTTGCTAATGGCGAACCCAATAACACTTTGCCGGACCCGGCGGATCGAACTCAGGACTTCATGCCTAGTAGTCGCGCTTGCTGCCACTAGACCAACGAGGCAGTCAATAAATATGATGCAAAAAGTCCGTTGAAGAGGGATCCTTAGAGGAGACCTTCTGAAAATATATTTTTTTATATCAATACCTGCTTAAACACACAACGAAAAGAAAAAAGAAACATTATTTCCGAAAATAATTATTATGATCAATTTTTAAGAATAGGTATATCTTTTTTTGAGATTACGTTCCGATTTTTTTTTACGATTTTAAAATTCTTCTCTGTATATTTTTTTTTAATTTTTAAATTATAATTATTTACCCTAATAATGGCCGAAAGTTTTTTTCTGAAGTGTACAAGGATTTTAATGCAAAGCCTCCTGCTGTTAATACTCGAGAATCGAACCCTAGAACCTCAAAAGAAACAGCTGTTATTTGTCCTTTGAACTGAAGCAGGAAGTCATAACATTGTTGTTCTTAATCTTATGATCAGAAGTCTCAGAGCGTCGCATGAATTATGTTGAACTCGCCATCCAAACGTGTACAGCATAATAAACTACTATATGACCACCATAATACTATCCGAAACATCCTTATAATAGCTGGATATAGAATAAGAAGGCTTCCAATTAAGGCTGTGTACTCAAACAAGATACAAAAGATGCTAACGTAATTATGGAGCTGTTATTTACTTATTTTTTATACATTTATATAATATATTTATTAATTATTTCACTTATAACTTATTACTAATACTTAGGTGCTACTAATAAACTGACCTCAACAAAGTTTGGGAATAATAAGGCTAGGAAGATGTGAATGACGAACTACAGAACTAAAAACAATTCTAATTTACTTTTGATTTCTCATACAATACAGTATTAACTCCAAATTTGGAAATAATTTGATAACCTGCAATCTCTGAAACTATTCATATTTATAGAAACCCTTTAATTTTATCACTAATCTTAAAACAGTGTTCACTTTTTACAATCTTTACCAGGAAATGAGTAATTAGTTTTCCAACATTTCTGAAAAAAGCTTTATTTTGAGTTGATACGCTCTTGTAATAGAGAGATATATTTTTGTACTCATCAGCTGTCGTCGCAATTTCGTCTCAGAAAATTGATTATAACATAACATCCCGAAGAATAAATAGAAAATATTTCATGATTGCTTGAACCGTTATTTTTTTCCTCGAAAAGGGATCATTGAACTCATTATTATGTAAACTTTTAGTGTTATGAGTCTTGATAGCCTGTGGTGTTTTCTTAAATTACCTTAGCAGCTATGAGCTGACCAATCTCAACAAACGTCACATATGTGTATGACGCATGTCAGCCATCGCGTTTGCGTTGTTAAAGAAAAGTAGCAACATTGACGTAATATTAAAATCATTGAATCATTGTGTTTCTTTCATCATGGACGTGACAAACACCGAAATAAGCTTCTGAATATGCCGACTGCACGTGAGCGATGTATTGAAACTCTAATATAAAATTATCCATACATATTATTACCTACTACATAATATAAATCAGTTCTGGGAAATAAAACTTCGTGATTTAATTTGCATAGGTCGTGAATTAGTGATGAGTGAACCAGCTTTTATATTATAATATATTTTTGATTATACCTTTATACTCGTAAAGGTGCATTTATGTAATCTAAAAACCACAGGTAGCTAATAAAATTACTCTGACTAATTATGAAAGGAAAAATTTTTTTTTGTATGGTATGCCTACCTTACAGGGGTGTGCATAGACATAGACATTTTCGGCAGGGTAAGCACACATACAAATCCTGCTTAGTTTCAAAAATTCGTCGAATGCATCGTATCTAGGTAATTATCTATACATATAGCTGTCAATAGCCGATCTGGAAATCATTGGGGGAGGCCTATGTTCAGCAGTGGACGTCTTATGGCTGAAATGATGATGATGATGATGATAGCTGTCAGGGTAAGCAGTGTCTTTTTGCCTATATGAACCAGCACGCCCCTACCTACGTCACATCAAGGAACAACATTCATGCTTTTGTGTTTCGCGGACAGTGTTTCACTGGAGGCATGAGAGTTCATGAAAGGGTATAATTGTATAATTAAACCTCAGAAATATGTAACCAAACAATATTATAAACAATCAAAAACTTCAGATCAGAACAATGTAACCAAAAATATTGTAAACAATTTAATTCAAAATCGAAATATAATTATATCTATTATCTATTCATAAGTGTCTTTATGAATGAAAGTATTTTGATTTTGATATGGTATTACTAAGCGGGCTGGTAGAAGATATGCTTGTTTGTCATCTTCATCATCATTTAATCAGCCTGTATTAGTCCACTGCTGAACACAGGCCTCTCCCAATGCGCGCCACTATTGTGCGTATTTGCCATCTTAGTACGAGTACTTAGTATAAAAATAAAATGCACAAACACCCAATTAAACAACTTTTGCAATCAATATGATAAAGTATAATATTCCAAAATAATTGCCTTTCATATGATCATTTGTGTAGTTATTATTTTCTAAGAACATTAATAAAAGCTGCTTAATTTCTAAGTTAGCCAGAATTTGATTAAAAAAGTTTTTCCATTTTACTCATAATTACTTTCTCTTCAAGATAACTATTTATTTTAGAGTATTAAACAAAACTAATCATAGTACCTACCATTGGAAAATATCAGCTGTGAATAAAATCTTCTATTTCATTTTCAATAAAGGACCATTTGCAATTCACAAAACAAAAAATGATAAACCAAAATAATCAAAATTCGAATCTTTGTATAAAGAAAAAATATAACATTGCTTCTAGCACGCATTCTAACAATTTAGGAATTTATCGTATGGTTGACGAACAACCTTTTAAGCTACTCAACCTGTATCAGTCCACTGCTGAACATAGGCCTCTTCTCACGCAACTCGTTAGAAGGTGTGAATTTGTGCGCTCATTAAAAGGTTTGCCCATAAAAGGCAAGCGGGTTGGCGATCGCAGTAGCAGATAGTTGCTATTACACAGTAGGATGCTACTACTCATCCTCCTGATTTTTTCCTTTGTCGCTTCTTAAGGCCTTTGCGTCTATTGTCTCAATTATGGCGTACTGTATGCGAGACAGCGCTTTTTTCAGCGTTTCGCTTTTCTTACGACACCCGAAATGTGAGTAGGGGTGATTCTATTCTTAGGCCGGGAACCACACGGCACACGACTAGGTGTAGTTTAATATTATACAGGGTTTTTTGTAAAACACCAGCATCCTTAAAAGGGATCATTAAACTCATCACTATGAACAACTTTTACTATGGGACCAACCCTGAAATCGCAAAAAAACATCAGCTGTTCGATACATTTATGTTCACATGACTCAATGTATGGAACAGCTAATGTGTTAGCTGGTGTTTTACAAATAACTCTGTCTAAGGCATATGCATAATAATTATATGTATATTGAGTACGCATAATAATTATGACTGTTCTGCCGTTTAATCATTCCGATTGCAGAATGCGCACACATTAAATTGGTATTTATTCAGTCACAATTTAAACAACATTGCTATTTATTTTCATTGAAAGCAAAGTACTTACTAACACGAATTTTCCGCACATTGAAGCCACATTGCCTTATCAGCCTATCAGCAAATTTTCCGGAATACGTTTAGAAAATATTCGTTATGTAAAAATAACTGTTTGTTATTTGCGTTCAATGGTATGTTGTTAAATGTTATTTCTAACGCAATAACAGTGGAAAAACACAATTAAATTATTAAATACTTACCTAAATGGAAGTTGAAATTTCAAAACAGTTATGTCTGCACAATGAGTTATGTAAGATCTTCCATATCGTCATAATTTATCAACTCATTATGAGTGTTGTTCTCAAACTTTTAAGTTAGGTATTAATTTTCAGATAAAACATGATATACCTAATACAGATATGGATTTAGACATTTTCAGTATGCAAACGCAAGCCGATCACGAATCTATCTGATGTTTAATGGTGTAGTGGTATGCGGTCCTCATTAAGAATACCACGCACTCCACCATGGCTGAAGGTAGGTGGAACTAAATGGAGGCGTTTTGCATGAGCTGTTACTCGGGAATCGAGACCAGAAATAACCACGATCACTACCACCGGCGTTAAGAGGGGGGAGGGGTGATGTGGAAACGGCCTAGGGCGCCAGATTTGCAGGGCGCCAAAGTCTGGACTCTCTCCTGGATACCGATTAGGCTCTATCGACCGTTTTGGTTATATGGTCGATCGCTCCTGAATTCCACGCGTGATTATCCTTACATATTTCTTCCTTCATACAACATCCTTTGCTTTTTGAAGAAACAGGCATGAAATTCGTAAAATATTTAAATAAAAATAGCGCCTGTTAATATTCGAAACGCAAACTTATATCGAACAACAGTTAACTATTTTTCTTTTCACACTATGGCTATTTATCCAAAAAGCCATTGGACTCATACATTGAGTTTAAACCACTCATAGGCCTCTAACACTGTTGAAAAATCTCTCAGGTGTGCTCGTTTCCTCCCGATGTTTTACTTCACCGTTCTAGCAAGTGATAATCTATTTCTAATACGCACATTAATTCGAAAAATCAGAGTTGCGTGCCTGGGTTTTGAACTTACGACCTTTGACTTGGCAGTCCAACGGTCATACCACTAAGCCATCACTTGCATCACGCTGAACAACGATGTTTTGTTAAATTTTATAAAAAGGTAACTAAGTTCTTACGAATAGTGTAATAGTAATACCTACTATTTCTAATAACATAATGATTATACCCTTTTTAAATAGAAGCTTTATAATATTCCATGTTCATTAACATTATTCTAAAAATGTTTGTGTGAGAAGAAAATATTCAAGCCTTATCACGAGATAAAGCTTGAATATTCTCTGGTCTGGTCCTTCTTAGATATAAGACGATATTAATCTAAATTAAGTTAGAGCAGTATTTTACGGAATGAAATCCAATATCTCTATGGACCACATCAAAAAGCACCATAATTAAGCCTCATTAAACTAAGGATAATAACGGGTAGGCCGCAATAGTTTCCAGAACCTGCTGACTGGTGTAAAGTTATGACGTGTTTGGACGCCTTTTGATTTAGGAGCTTGATGTATTACAGTGTGTGGACCTAGTTATAAGCGTAGCGGATACGTGCTATGACATAGAGCGGCGGAAATCCGCCCGTCATACCAATACCAAGCGTAGCTGATTCAGATCATGTCACATACATAACTCTCTGCTGGTAAAGTATAGAAGTTTGATAGGCGTTGTTTAGATTAGATTGTTTTAGGAGAGAACTATTAAGTACTGGGTTTAGTGCGTTTAATTCTAAGCAAACAAAAATTTTAAAAAAAACTGATCTGCTAAAAATCTCAAAAACTAAACAAAACTCTCAATCAAGTCACCTTTCAAATAAAATATAATTTAATCAAAATCGGTTTATCTATACGGGAGGTTCGATGCCACAGACACAGATACGCACGTTAAACTTATAATATTCCTCTTTTTTTGACGGAGGTTACAAAAAAATTTGACTGTTGCTGGTGGTGTTCCGCATTCCGAGTTTTGAATTGAACTTTCTATCTCATTGTATTGTAGCAATGATCATGTGTGTTGCTCTAACATGTTAACCTGATTTAGATTAAATATACCTATTACATAATCGGCTGGAGAAATCTACAACATGTCACCTAGAGCGATCCATTTCTTTTACACTTTGAATAAGATGAAATATTTCTCTCTATCTTATTTAAGAGCTAGGGTCTTGTTGGTGGAGCAATCGCCACCTCTCTCTATTATCCTCTTGTCTTTTACGAAATATTTAATGGTGAAAAAATATATTTATAGTAAAATAAATGCTTCGCGTGTGCCTTAGACCACAAACCATATTGATACATTTGTGGAAACTGCTGTATCTCACAAACCAGCCGACCTCTGCTTGCTCAAACGGTTTTGGTCGAACGTATTTACATAGTCTCGACAGAGAATTCAAAATATACGCATACATAGGCATTTATTTGCGTAACTGAATATCGTGTTTGCCTTCTGATATTCCATGTTACCTCTAGTATATTGAATGCTTTGAAATGTACTAGAATAATTCATCCACATCATTCATTCATTTTCCTAGCCTTATTATTCCCAAACTTTGGTGGGGTTGGGTTCTAATCTAATCAGAGCTGATAAATATCAATTTTCTAAAGTTAGATCAGTTGTCAGGATATATAAGGGTACAGAGTGGTGCTGACTCCCTATATCTACTTTTTTTTTTTTTTTTTTTTTTTTTTGCAGAAGGGGAAATGCGCCTTATGCATACCGTCCCGCTCGGGGATGCGAGACGGTTATGTCGGGCTCTCCGGCCTAGAGATGGTAAGCGGCCGGCATACCGACTAAAACCCCTTCTGTGTCACCTCCTTTCCGCATAGTGGCGGGAACGCGGTATCCCTAATGTACTACATCCGCGAACCCGCCGCGGATGTCCGTCACCGGACCCTCCTTGGGGTGGGGTGATTGCCACACCCACCCACCGTGACCACTTAGAGGACCATGTGCAATGAGCGCCAGACGACCCCGAATCTGACGCCCATGGTCCTCACCTCGGCCGCAGAGGATAGGGAGAGCGGCGCATCGTAATACCGACACTCCTCTTCCCCTGCGGCCCCACCGTGTCCGCAATCCAGCGGTTGCGGCCCCGCCGAGGCCGCGGAAGGTAGGCAGAGCGGCGCACCGTAATACCGGCACTCCTCTCCCGCCGCGGCCCCGCACTCCTCAGCCGCGATGTTGTTCCTACAACACCGCGGCCCGCCTTAGTTGCGGTGCTGCCGGGTGCTCCATCCATGCAGCACCGCAACCCGCCAGGGCCGCTCCAACGCGGGCTTCCGGCTCAAAGCCCGCAGGAGCGGCGCCTCCTTGGGGTTCCTCTTAGCTTCGCCGTGTGCCCAACCACGGCTACTAAGCCCCCCCGCCACGACAAGGCGAGAACCCACATTCGGGGGGGCTCCCTATATCTACTATCTAAGATCTTCATAACAGCGATATGATACGCAGGTGCGTACGCAGGTCTGACTTTTCATAAGTTAGGTAACTTATGAAAAGTCAGAGATGCTTGCCTTGGATTCTGAACCTGAGACTTGCCAGTAAACGGTGGTACTATCGCAGCTTAAAACGTAGTAGAAATAATTAATTTATATTTCTAGATTTTTTTCTATCTAGACTGGCTAGTTTATATGCTAGCTTAATGAGCTTAATGTTTAAAAACTTATATTTCGAAATTCTGTTTTTGCTCGAGTGTCAGTTGTTTACACAGATAACAAACGAAAACCTTTGTTTAGTTCTGTAGGTATTTAAAGCACATTACTAGGATATTCATTACCACTTAAATACATAAAACAGTGAGTCTGAGTGCATCAGGGAAAATTTTTAAGAACAAATACTTACACTGTATTTGTCTAGGGGGGTACAATAGTACGAAAACTGTTATTTTACGCTGATATATTGTGAGAAGGTGTCGTGATAGCCTAGTGGTGGTGACCGTTGACTGGCAAGTCTGAGGTCTCGGATTCGAACCCAAGGCGCGCACCTCTGACTTTTCGTAAGTTATGTGCGTTTTATAAATTAATTATCACTCTCCGTGCCTCGGATAGCACGTTAAGCTGTTGGCCCCGGCTGTCAATTGTAGATCTTTGACAGTCGTTACGGGTAGTCAGAAGCCCGAAAGTCTGACAACTAGTCTTACCAAGGGGTATCGTGTAACCCAGTACATGGGTTGTGGAGGTCTGATAGGCAGTCGCTCCATGTAAAACACTGGTATTCAGCTGCATCCGGTAAGACTGGATGCCGACCCCAACATAGTTGGGAAAAAGGCTAGGCAGATGATGATATTGTGAGAAGGTAGGTTATGTTTATTCTTGTAAATGGATCTACCACCTACTAGATTGTTCAACACTTGATTGATTGATTGATTGTTGTACAGATGAATCCAACAATATCGAGGGTTAGTAGCTTCTTGAAAGTAACTTGTTTTAGCCTGGTGGAGGCCCCATTCCCTATTTGACGTTACGGTTGACTTTAGGGTAGGGTAGGAGTAGAGTAAGGTAGAGTATTGTAGGGTAAAAAGGTAAGGTAGGGTAGAGTCGGGTAGGGTAGGGTAGAGTAGGGGTAGGGTAGAATAAGCGTAGAGGCAGGATAATCACCCGTACAAAGTTGCGCTGGGTAGCTAGTAATTTGATAAACTTTTTGTAAAAGCAATCTGTTTTGTACTTAAAGCATTTGTACTTTGCCATCCCTATTACCATTAATGAGGAAAATAGTACATTGTTATTTAAGTGCAAGCGACGCCTTTGTTTATTTATGGATAAGCTGCTTAACGAACTGAGAATAAGAGCGTTGAACAGAATATTATGTTATTTATCCACGGTGTACTTCGCTAGCGCCTTAGTCCGCATGGATTTCAAATTTTTCAAAAACCAATAACATTCTTTAAGGCTCATTTTCATTGGGCGATAACTTGGTCGATACACAGCATTTGGGGACTGTAATGGCCAATGAAATACGTCAACCGTTATAAGCGGGTCTATCGCATGCGTTATCAGAAAATCTCCCGCACCCTGCATGCGGACCCCATCGACCAATAAAAATACGCCCTTAATTCATAAACTGTGCGGTCGTGAAGCCATTAAAATGCATGAGTAAAAGCCTACATTAGAGACAAGACCGCTGATTAGCAAAGCAGATCGAGCACATAAATAAGGAGTAATTAATAATGTAGCTACGTTAGTATCTGCTAGTGACCGCAACCCTACGACCGCGGTCGGCAGGGAAATTGACTAGGGTAGCCCCTTGGGATTTATAGCGTATACTATCTATAAGTAAACTTATAGAAGATACATTGAAATCAGGCGCTCATAGAACTGAGATGCCTTTAATCATTAGGTTTTTGACGCTGTCTGTGAATGGAACCTAGAACCAAGACCTGGAATTCATACCTACTGCTTTACTTAAGACAAGACAGTAAAAGTTAACAGCATATTTTTGGATGATTATAACAAAGGAAGGACAATTTACTAAAATCCTACAATATTACTAAGTTTAAGGCGTGATAGCCTAGTGGTATGATCGTTGACTGGTAAGCCAGAGGTCATAAGTTTGAACCCAAGACGCGTAACTCGGGACTAGTCTTTTGTAAGTTATGTGCGTAATTAATATCACTTGCTCCGTGCCTCAAAATGCACTTGATCTCTCTCCGATTGTGTCGGATTGCCGTCTTATCGGATTACGAGAGTGAGGGAATAGAGAGTGCAACTGTGTGTGTATTATAGTGCACACATTTGTGTACTATAATATCTCCTGCTGTCTATAATATATCTGCTAGATTAGCTATCTATGCTAATCTTCTGGAATTAAATCAGGAGCACACAATTCCTAAGTTTTGAAATTATTATTTAGTTCCAGGTCCAAACAAATTCACCAAAAACTACAGCCTACGAATACAATGGCCTCGTTGAAAATAAATTAACAACAACTGTAAGTAGTTCTAAATATTTAATATACCGACCACAGACATTTAGTTTTAATTCTAATAACGAGATTGCGAGGCACTGTTCAAATTGTTTCACTTTGCCTCCCCATTATCCCTCTGAGGTATGTAAACCCTTTCAAATAATTCACCCATTCTTTCCCCATTGAGGCAATATCCTGCCACCAAACTGTCTTCGCCAAATGATTTATTTCCAACGATTACGTTTCCAACTTTATTTCCACGCATTAGAGATGAAATTTCGCTGTCGTAACTTTGGTTTTGATTTCGTACTGACTTTGGAAATGGCACGTGATTGACTGGTTGTGAATCATGTATTCCGCATGCTGCTTGAAATATGGATTCTAGGGCGAGTTGATCCTGCATCCGTCTTTGGATAGCTGTAGCCTGGACATTAGCAACTATATCTTTGTACTTACTTTCAAGCTTGTCGACAGAAGTAGATAGTTCTGTTTGGTTTTCTTCTGTCATTTCATTGACTACTTGAGCCCTTTGTCTAACAATTTGAAGCTGTAAAGAACATTCAACCAAATGTTTCTCTCGTTGTAACTGTGCTAGCTTTGCTTCATACATTTTAATACATTTTGCCTTTGATTTCTCCACTTTATTAAGTCGTTTTTCTAATTGTTGAGCTTTCATTTTCATAGAGTCGTTTGACATTTCCTCGTTGGATTTTTCAATGAATTTATTTAACATAGTATGTAAATTACTTTTCTGGTCTTCAACTTGGTTCTTCAAACGTGATATTTCCGCATCTCTAATTTCCAAAAGCTTGGTCTTTTCGTTAATGATGTCATTTTTGGATTTAACCATGTCATTTACTTCATTTGTTGCCGATTCTTGTATTTTTTTAATGGTATCTTCGTAAGTTTGTTTTAAATCCTCAAATTTTTTTTCATAAAATTCTTTGGTTTCTTCTCTTGTACTAGTTCGCAAGTTAATCAGTTCTAATTTGTATTTTGCTTCAATTTCTTCGATTTCATTTTTCTTCATTTCATTCAAATGGTTTAATTCTTCATGTAAATTACTTATTGTCTGTATCATATTATTTCTAGAGTCTTGTACCTCTTGAAGTTGACATTTTAAAGATCTTAAAGTGGAACTGCTGTCGTTATTTCTTATAAATGCACTAGTAGCATTATCAACTTTTGGAATACACTCACAAGTATCATTATCATCAGTTTTATTATTAGACTCATCTCTTAAAGCTAATAGCTCTCGTTGAAGCAAAGCATTTTGCATTTTAATCTCCCGGAGTCTTTTCACTAGGTTATTAGCTCTATATTCGTATTCTACCCCATGTTCTTTATAATTATGTATTACCTCAGGACACGTATAACATAATATATTTTTGTTTAAAGGGGATACAATCGGATCCCTTTTCACCGGCAATTCGCTGCTTGTAAGGCTTTCAGTGGCTTTATCAAATTCTTGAGAAAGGTAGTCAGTTTCAGATATATTTATTAACTTTTTGCTATCAAACAATATTTTCGTTCTAGGTTCTTCCGAGTTGATTACTAGATATTCCACTTCAGTCGAAGATTCCTCGCTGTTGAGATCTTCAGACAGAGGAGTTAGCTCAGCTGGAGGACGTTTCAAGAAAGGCATATCTAGTACGCCTCTGGCAAGTTGGTAACAAAGTACAAATACATACTTATTTCTCAAAGCTTTTTCATTGTCTTTGCAATCAGAGAGTCTTTGTATCCAAGAATCGCAGATTCGAATGATGTTTTTATCAATCAATTGTCCCAAGTATGGTCTCAATAGTTGTAAGTATCTTTTAAACTCCAAATCTAAATTTGCAACTTCAGTATCCTCCATTATTGTTTTTTAATAATATAAAAATCTTATTATTTCCAGGTGAATTAAAAATTTTCTAATTTTGGTATGCCAAAGTGACATGGTTAAAATGACATCATTTTGCTTTGAAGTTTTTTTAAATTTTATATGGTATCAATATTTTGAAAAAAGTTTTGTTAAAATCAGCACACGGTTACCTTTTTAATTTGACCTACATGCAAGTAGTTTTGTCCTGTCCGTCCGTCCATTTGTCACAGCAATTTTACTTGGTAACTACTGGCGTTATATCAATTAAATTTTGATGCTACTAGTCTTTTATAAACTGCTAAAGAAACCATAAAATGATGTATTGACACTATAAAAAAAATTGCGGTGGCAATCTTTAAGTGTAGCTGAGGACTGAATGATCTTTAGACATTAAAAAGGTACGAGGTTTCTTAATTACTTTTTTAGTTATGCCTTTTAGTTAAGCTTTTTTAGTTAAGCCTTAATAGTCTTGGGCATAATTTATCCAAAATATTTTTTAAAAAGCTTTTGCAGAGTAATTAAAAAAAAAATTTTGCACAATGAAGCTACAATGCTAGTAGTTATCTAAATAAAATATGCTTTGAAGGAACAAAAGATTCATATCGTCTTTTATTAGAATTTTCTGATCTAAAAATGAGGGAAACTAAGAATATTCCATAAATGGACTGCAATAACCTTATATGATGTGTTTGCACTTCGACGGTACGTAGATGGGTATTTAATAAGCTAAACATGTGCATATACGTTTAAAAAACATACATAAAAATACACATTTATTCAAATAAACATTAAAGTAGGTAACTAAACATATTATATCATGTTTCTTCACGTCGTCTTGATGCCAAATGGAGCTTTATTATTCCTGTAAGAAGCTTTACGTCCATACGTGAGACTTAAATAACCTTAAGCGGATTCAGTCAGGCTATTAGATTTTTTAAGGTCGTAGATTTTTTGCAAGCTCCATGCTTTTTTTATAAGACAAACAATTTTTTTTAAACAGTTTTACTTAGCTTGACCTGTTTATAAATTAGTTTAAATTTAGTAATTGATATTTCACCTCCTGATGACAGATTGATCTGATATTTGGTACACAGCTTTAGTTTTGATGACAATAACTTTTTACAAAAAAATAATTACATATATTATTTTAATTGCGTTTTGGTTATTGGTAACATGCAGATAACATGATACATTTTCCACACAAGAATTTCGTAGTGAGGTCACCATAGGTTTTTTTTCCTAAATTATTTATCTATCATAACAACCAACATTATTATTAGGTTTACTCGTAAATTAAAAAATTTAAATATGGACTCACGCCTGTATTTCCCTCAGGAGGTAGGCTGATTTATTTATTTTTATTTATTATACGAATTTTGGTATATTTCATTCAGAGATTAACCATTTGGTAGTGCGTGACGTAATAAAAGGGTTTAATTACAGTAGTAAGTATAAGCACCGTTTAAGTAATCAAACTGGTCCTAAATCCTTCTATTGATTACCTTAGAGACTCATGAAATCTGTACTATATCCCCAATCATAAACTTGAAAGCTAGTTACCTTCCTATCAAGATCTTAGGCACGTTGTATTTGCAGTTTCAAGTGCTCGTCTAGTTTTATGACGTCATAAAAGTGACGTCATTAAGCCAATGCATCTTCAGCAATAATGTTGCGATGGATATATTAATATTTATTGACGTGTTATATAAGGTAAGGTGATTGCTGTGAGAGTTCTCGGGAATGATGTATAACAAGTTGATAGCTTGTCAGATGTATCATAATCATAATAACTACTGAGCTCCTCTTCAGCTTATATGCCACTGCTAAATTAGGCCTCTTCTAGAGCGAAAAGAAAGAGAAAAATGTTTATCAAGCAAATAGTTATCGAGCACAGAAAGCAATACCTATAGAATAAAAACGAAAACTGAATTAAAGAATAATAATTATTTGACACAACACAAGGACACCTACAAAATAATAATACCTACGAAAAAAAAAGAAAAAATACAAAGAAAAATACAAGTAATACTATAAAATATCAAATGGGTCAATATTCCAGCATATGCTAGACACCAAAAACTCCAGCGCGACAAAAATATTATATTCTTTTATTACTGACAGTCTTAAAACCTTAAATTATTGATGAAAAATTTTATATTAGTACGATGGTATTGACATAGTCGCAACTGCGTACTTAAATTCTTTAAATAAATAAAGATTTAAAAAAACTCCAGCACTGGTTTTCAGATCTCACCACCGCTAAGAGCGGAAACCTTTGACTTGGCAGTCCGACCATACCACTTGGCTATCATTGCTAGAGAGCCAATAGAAGCAGGTTTAATAATTAATTACTTACGCATGTAGAACAAAAAGCTAAGGCCTAATTTCACCATTCACTTTAAAAACCGAGTTTAATAAAACAAAGTAACCCCCTTCGCAAATTTCAGTTCTGAACTGAGTTTAACTTGAATTGATCGCGATTAGCGTCAGTGGTGAAATCGGCTCTTAGTTTAATTTTTGTAAAAAGAAAAAATCGATTACGAAGAGGATTGGAACTTGACCTTCTAGCTACACGCTCCAGCCGCTCTACCATATAATTCATTCATACATTAGTCATGTCTATCTCCACTTAATCTCGGTGATCATAAAAAATCTTGTATCTCAGCGCGACTGAAAGCTCAAAGACAAGTCAACAAGAAAATATATTCAGGAACATATTTCCCTCTCTCTTCAACGCACATTCTAAAACCCGTTTGTCCCAATCTTTACGACAGACGCAATGCGTTCGAACATCAATCGTCAGTTTGTCTGTCCCGTCACGTACTCAGAAACTGGATGGGTGTCATTGTGTTTGTCGGGGTGAAAGAATAACGTTTTGTCATGAACACGCGATGTGGAAATATTAAGCGGAGGATATGGTGTCTTTTGTTTTTCAGAAGAATATTCTAGAAAGGAATTTTGTATTCTACTGGGGGAATCCAACAGATAGGCTAGCTGCGTTTCATTTGAGATAACCTAAAGATAAGCATTCGAGCGATGTGTCAACCCTATTTTCAGTCCAATAAGGTCCCTATTGCCATGAGCTACCTATATAGCAAAGGTATGTACCTATATTTTTGAACTTATTGTATTTGCACGCGCATTTCGTATTTCCAAGCAAAAAAGATTCTAATGAATAAAAGTCTATTCTTTATAGCCCCTAAACTAAAAGTTTTTTTTACTAAACAAAAGTTATTTTAACATTAAAGTTAAAAGTTATTATTTTCTTTAGCCATGGGCCTATTATTTTAACAAATTAAAAATTATGTAGTTATGACATCATTACCAATTTTGTCATGGAACGAATTCTATTATGTACTCATATTCATTAAACTATTTGATTTGAAATAGAATGAGTCACATCTCTGCTATAAATCAGCATTTTTTTATACTTCTGCCGTGCAAAAGCTTTCTATCCCAAATTGAAGAAAGAGAAAATAGATCATACTCATTCACTCTGAACCAGTGCTATGCTATGCGTTTCAATGTGGGTCACTTACTGTTAGAATACATTAAATTTAGATTTATTTATTAGTCCAAACAACAGTGTAATTAGTAAGATAATTTACAATTTATGATTATTATAACTTACATGTAGCACTTTGCCCGCGACTTTATTTGCGTGAATTTTGGATTTTATCATTCCCTCTTTTTCCACTTGGAAGGAATTTTCAAAAATCCTTCCTTTATGCTCCTATGGGTACTCAAGGAATATTTCCTCTAAGTAATTTTGTGAATTTTAAATACTCTAGGCGTAGAAAGAGATTTGAAATTTCCTCTAAATTTTAAGTCTCTAGATTCATCTGTTTGTCAGTCAGTCAAGGTACTTTTTTAAGCATAAATGTAATAAAAACATCCACAAGATCTTGCAAGCAAACTCAGAATCTTATCCAAGCAAAGCGAATGTTTACTATCACTTCGTTTCATACAAGCTGCCTCTAAGACTAATTCGCGTATAGTACCCATTGTTCTATCCATAATCTCTGGGCTAAGTACCTCTATGACATCGCAAACCCAACCTTATTAGCTAAACCTAAAGTTGAAAGTCCAACAGAGATAGTATTCCACATGGTACTGATCGCTGTGGTTAGTATCCTAATTGGTGTAAGGAATAGGTGTACGGACGTGTTATGTTCGTAATGGCGCGCAATATGCTTTGTAGAAGTGACGTCATTAGGCCTGTTGGTAAGGAAGGGTTAATCAGCTGATTATGGTAATGACGACACGGAAATAGGGGCGCCGTTGAAGGGATGGTCTACGATATAACCACTTTAGCTTGAAATTGGACAGAGATTTAACGTGAAAATGTAATACTAGGTTGAATTCTACGATATAAAATGCTGTCAAATATAAGAAAGAAAAGAAAACAATATATATAGCCAGCAATATACTTAACTAGGTACAGTAAGAAAAAATGCGCTGGTTCGTGGTAGAAACAAAAGCTATATTTCAAAAAGGTAAAACCAAAAAGGTATAAAAAACATAGACAAAAATGTAAAAAGGATTACATATCAAAAAGAGTTTAGTACAGACTTGCACATTGGATGTATAAAATTACAATTACAGTCAGAAGAAATTTACAAAAAAAAAACTATTCTATGTAGTTTAAAAAGAATACTAGTATTCCTTTTGTTTTCTTATAATTTCTATTGTTTCGAATGGTTTGCAGCTTTCATAATCGCAGGGAGACAAAGATGTCAAGCAAGGGGAAGGGAGGGCGGACCCGTTTACTCCTTAACTAGATAAAGAGTAAACGGGTCCACCCCTCCTTCCCCTACTTAGCGGAACCTACTATTTTATACTAGAGGTAATGGAGATCGAAAAAGCATGCAACTGCCGGATCCCGGCAACGATCCCAGCCAAGGAGGGAACATTTTGTTTCACGGCCTTAGCGTTAAATAAAAGAATATTTATCAAAATGGGTTCATAATTTCTGGAGAAATCGAGTAATACATACGTAAAAAAGACATGCTACTAGAGACCCTCTTCCATTTTCTAGGTTGGTTAAAAAACAACACCACATTACATCCAAGTCCTTTAATCTGTCAACAACTAGGGCTGGCAGTCCACTTTAATCCCGGTATCCCGGGATCCCGGGAACTCAGCTAATTGAGTCGTCGCCTTTATCGGGGTATTGTGAACGTAATTGGAAATGTCAAAGCTGCTATAAGCAATATTGAAAGACTTATTCGTTGTTTTGTAAAACAGATGGCTGATTCAATGTTTAAATAAATGTTATTGATGGTTATTATAACATTTTGTCTTAAATGAGATTAGGTTTCTTTATTAACCTTTCATTTTCTTGATTATTTTGCCAGTTATTATGGTGCTACCTGAATATAATTTTATTATTTTTTCTACTATTTGTTGTTCAAGACAAAAACAACAATTTTTCCCAGAAATAAGACCTAGGTTCCAGGGATCGCGGGTTCAAGTCCCGCCCGAGTCAGTTGCTTTGCGAGTTTCATATTAAATAATTTCATTTAATAAGCAAACATGTAAAAAACATAGACAAAATATCATAATTTATTTTAATTAAATAATTAACAACTATAAACTATTTAAATTTAATATAAGTGCCTCATTGGTTTAGTACTAGCCAGCGCGACTGCTGAGTATGAGGTCCTGGGTTCGATCGCAGGGTCGGGCAAAGTGTTATTGGGTTTTTCCATTAGGAAATTTTCAGTAGCGGCACGGAGTCTGAAATTATGCCCGGTTAATAACAATACGTTCGCCCCCTACTTATAACATAGCCGACGAAACGTGGATGTACTGCCTCTCTGCCTCCCCCCTCTGGGGAATACAGGCGTGAGTCTATGTTATTTAAATATTTTTATGTGTCTAATGACACCTATTATACATGATCAGTCTACAAACTAACGACTTGACATTATTAGGTAAATTTTGTTGTTAAAAATAAGAGACGTATTAAAAACCAAATTTAGGATAATCTAGTGCAGAGTATAACTAAGTACGAGTATATATCTGTGGTATAACGTAATTATTTTAATATCAAGTTCACATGTTCTAATGATATTAGGCATTAAGCGTCCAAATAGAGTAATTAACTCTACACATTTTTAAAGCCTACTGCGACATTTCAAATATATTTAAGTACTAATCTAGTTAGAATAATGGCAAGAAATATATCACACGGGTGGTGAAAATTAACCTAATATTTCAAATGAAAGAAAAATTAATGAAATAATGAATAATAATGCCTGTAATATAAACAAATAAGATTTTTTTTTTAATCCCAACGCAAAAAGAGAGATGTTATTAATTATGATGTGTCTGTTGTCTATCTGTGTGTATGTTACTATCCCTCTGCAGGGCAAAAGCTCATGAAGACAAAAATTGAGCATTAATCACCACGCTAGCTCTCAGCGTGTTGGCGACTTCAGACTATTAAGTCCAGGTTTCCTTACGATGTTTTCCTTCGCCGTTAGTCTATGGTGTCTTAGATTAACTAAAAAAGTACATAATATGACATTGAAAAAGTCGCATTGGTACATGCCAGGTTCGAACCCATACCCACGCGGGTCCATAACCATTAACCAATGACTTACAGTTTATGATAAAATAATGAAAAAAATAGCATCCATCGCTGTCACTGACCGTATGAAGCAGCAGTGCATTTGTCTTTACTACACGGCCGGCAGTTCAATAAAGAAAGATATTCAGCCAACATTTAAAGAATTTTTAAAAAGTAATTAGAGCTGTATCACAATATTTTAATTCAATTTGTAAACCTTAAATTCTAAAACGCGTTCTACATCATTTAACTAATCTAATCTCGAGTTAAAATACCGGAACTGTAACACAGTAGAAGCATAGACTATTCTAGGAAATTTAGCAACGGGAAAGTTGCTTCAACATGTAGGGCAGGTGACCCGGTTTTGGCCATTTTAAGAATTTTGTAGACTTTGAGGCTATATCATTTTACAGTTTTTGTTATCACGGACATATTTCTTGTAAAAAGTGATTAAATATATATAAATCTAGCCTTAGAATATTTTTTTTTTCATAATGATTCAATGGAAAAATAATCCTGTAGAAAAGAAAAAAAAATGGGAATTTGTGCCATTTTTGGCCAGATTTACCCCATTTCTGGCCACAGTCATGTGCCAGTTCTGGCCATCAAAATTCATCAAAAATAAAAAGCAGATAATTCAAGAAATAAAAAGTTTCTTCGAAAATCGCATATTTTACGACCAATAGTCTTTATTTAGATAAAAATAGCTATCATTATATTGACGATAAATATAAAATATAATATCTCAGCTGGAACTGTACTGGAACAAATTTCTTTTCACGACACCGATTTTTTTAGTATTTGGTTTCGATGGAGGCATTATAATCGTAACTCTGAAAATTAATAGATTACTTATATCAAAATAGCTAAGTAATTAAGTTGAAAAATCACGATAAAAACTAAATGGCCAAAAGTGGGGTTCTACGTGCACCACTTTTGGCCAGTCATGTGGCCACAGATGGGAAAATTCATTCATTTTGGCTCCATTAGTGGCCACCTCTCCTATCCTCACTTAATAAACAAATAGCGATAAAATATCATTAGTACCACTTAGACAGTGTATTCTTTATGAAGGATTAACATAAACATTAAAAAAAATAGAAGAATTAAAAAAATAATGAATTTTTACTCACCCGCTCGCCTTAGCGTTTTTGCTAAGACTTAAAACAATTTACGCTCGTCAAAAAATAATGACTTGTTGGATTGAAGTGAAGTTTGACACATCAAAGCTGGCAACGCTATCAGTCTTGCCAATATTAGATATATTTATTCCCGTAAACCATACAGTAATATATTTGTCTTTGCCTTAGTTATAACGATTTGAAGTTCTAAATGGCCACAAAGGGGTCGGTGGCCACAACCGGGTCACTTGCCCTAGTTATTCTATTGTGAGCTCTAATTGATTCAACAGCAACTGTGCACTGAACCAACTTCCTAATTGGTAATTGGAGAGACATTCCCGTGTTTGATCATGTAAATGGTTTAAAGTCGTACCTATTTCACAGAATACGACGGTTAAGGCGCGGATACTCGCTAGTCTGCTATCTCGCTCGTACATTGATGATACAAAATTAATTAATATAGTTACAAAAAATCGAAATACCCAATTGAAGGAGAACATCATTATAAAGTTTCAGCAAAAATTTCAAACATGTTTTCGTCATAGAGTATATTCAAGAAAATATAGAGTGATAACGTCAACCACATTGCCTTGTGCGGAGCGAAAGCAGGTCTCGCCATAGAAATGTAAAAATGTCATTTTTTCGAATTAAGTTTTCTAGACGTTTTTCAAAATTTAACTCAGCAATTAACCATGATATAAGCTAAAATGTAACTTTTTCGCTCGTGGAGCCTAGTTGAACCGCAGTCGATCGAGGTATGATCGCAAACGGAGCTCGTGTCGCGGCCGCGTTGTTCATACCCGTGCTCACGGTTCATAATTCTATAGGGTTGCTCTATATTTTCTTATATACTCTAAGGTTTTCGTACATAAAGATGGCATAAAATAAAAATTAATTTTAAGCTTTTTTTATATATTTGAAAACATGTTTCGATCAAGCTGAAATTTTAAAAAAAATTATACTATAAAATTTTGAATCTTGCATTTGCTTTGCATGGTTCTTAAAACAGCTTTTTATTTGCCTTATCTATAATATTATCTTCGACATAGAAATCAAATAGGATCTCTTTGACCAATAAAGCGATATAATTAAAGCGGAAGTCAATTCTGAAACTTTTTCACAAACAGACATTACCTTTAATGTTCACAACTTATTATCAACGACCATTCGATTTCATATTCCATTGCACCTTTCCAATAACCTTTTCGATGACTTTCGTTAATGAAGCTATAGTTAGCGTTCAATGGACTGTGTATAACAACTTCGCCCTTATTCCGTCGATGTAATGTTTGTCCCATAATAAAAAATAACTCGACGTTCTTATGTTAGTACATTGAACTTTATATTTATGTGACTAGAATAATGGGTTACGAGAATAGTTATTTAAATCTTCAAAAGGAACCTTCAGAACTTAGTTCAATATTACTAGCGAGATTTGAACCGCGGAAAAAGCCTCCAGTTGCTCTGGCACTAAGCTGTTTGTAACCCCACCCGTGTTATCAATTTTTTTTCTACATTTAACGACTAAAGTCATGTCTGGTAAATTCTGATACCGTTGTTCATCAATCATACAATAAAAAAAAAAATCGCGCATTTTGATATACAAAATACCATTGACTGCCTCGTTAGACTAGTGGTATATCCCGGATCTCCGGGTCGCGTAAAGTGTTATTGGGTTTTTCCATTAGGAAATTCTCACCCATTACATGGGACTTTATAATATCTCTCTGTCTACTCCCTGTACGTAAGGAATACAGGCGTCAATCTATGTTACGATGTTTATGTTAAATATTGATTGGGAATATTACCTAAACAACAGAATTTGCTGAAAGCTGGGCTTTTAAATTTAATTAACAAATAACTAATTAAAACTGTATAATTATCTATCTTTAAGTATGTACTCTAAGTATCCTTTTACCATCAACTAAATCGAATTCGAACTATGTTTATAAATTGATACCTTGATATTCTTAGCCTCCTTCAGACGTACTTGTTACTATAATATCGCCCACATAACACTCAAATAGCTGTTTGACTAAATCGAATTTGGAGCACCCTTAAATAATATTAACAGGGGATGTTAATCAGCAGACACATTCTGTATTTACTTTTAATTTCCACATAAAAGTAAAGGACCAACCTTTAATCTGAAATGTTTGGTTTTATTAACACAAACCTCTGATTTTTTGTGATGATTAAAATATTTGATCCGTTAGGTGTAAGCTTTATTTTTCATAAAAATATATTGGATTTTAAGGTAAATTTGCTTTTTCACGTGGGTTCGTTTCTCTAATTTAACATTTTGACAGCGCAACTATATTTATCGTATCCAATAAATATGTAAACCATCCAGGAATCCACTGAAACCCACACAAAAAAATTCATTAAAATCGGTCCAGGTTTTCTTGACTTTTGCGGCTAACAAACATTTAGCCATACATTTTTATTTATAAGATTTAAAAATTGATGAAAACCAAAACAATTAAGGTTGAATATTGTGTATATATTAAGCTCTTATCACATAACACCGACCCTGTCTTTAAAATTTTTATGATAATTTGAGGAACTTCATCCACCCGTCCTACTAGCAAAATTTAGGTACTCTCAACCCTAACGGAGTCTAGCTAGCGCAGGATTATTACAATACACAAAGGTGTACAAACCCTACATTTAAGTGACCTCTCTATTCCCTAACTCTCATTGTCGAATGTGACGGCAATCCGACACGATCGGAGACACAGGACCGACTGGTTTACGTGATTTCTTAGGCACGGAACAGGTGATAAATAATTTATTATTCGCACAGAACTTACGAACAGTCAGAGATGGGTCTTTTTCTTTATCGTTTGGTTGATTACAACCTGGTGTCAGAGTTTAAACCGTCCGTAGGCCTCTGAAATGGCTTTACGCACCGTTAAAAAATCTCTCACGTGTGCTGGTTCCCTCACGATGTTTTCTTTCACCGTTTTAGCAAGTGATAATTAATTTCTAAAATGAAAATCAAAGGTGCGCGCTTGGGTGTAGAACCTACGACCTTTGACTTGGCAGTCTAACAGTCATACCACTAGACTATCACTGCTTTTATTTACTGTAAAGTCATACGACTTTAAACTCATGATCAATACACCAATGAAATGCTACGTCGCCATTTTTATTTTTTATTTTAGTGAGTCCTTATTTTCATGATAAAAATATATGATACCACTTTTTGTACCTACTGGGATAATTATCCGCTTTGCACATGTTTCACAGATAGCTGACGTCATTTCCGGGGTCGTTTAATGCGAACATGATCGCTGATTACGGTATTTTCGGAAATGTGATCCCGCGATCCCGGGAAATTGATAATATTGAAATTCTTACCCACATACTTAATTATGAAATAAATATTCATTGTGAACAAAAAAAATATTGTTGGTATAGATCTAGATTTCATTCTAAGTTTTCATTCTAAGGTATTAATTATAACAAAAACTACTTAAGAACTGGTAAACATCACATAGAATATTCGCGCAGGTTCACGCAGGTTATTTGCCACCTTAGCAGAATAAAAAAAAAATTCAATCTCGTATGTGACTTTGAAAAACGTAAAACTTAAATATTAAATTTTAAAATTCTACCGTAAAATAGCAGTCTACTGGAAATACAAATTCTTCAATACAGATTATTATAACAACAATACAAGCAAGAATAAAAGTGCACCAACAATGAACATTGCTGACAACATTCGAACAGGCGCTCTTTATTTTTTAACATAGTAAGTTTCGCTCGTCAGCTCGTGGTCCTGTGATACTGCGCGGTGGTTGTAACGAACATTAGGATTAAGGCCCAATTTCAACATTCATTAAAAAAAACGAGTTTATTACAATTAAGTTCAGTCCTACGCAAATTTCAGTTCTGAACTCAGTTAAACGCTTGAACCGAGTTTAACTTGAATTGATCGCGTTTAGTGTAAGTGGTGAAATTGGCCCGTCCTTAACGCGGTCAGACGTCGATGGGTGACCATTTGTAGCATTTAATATCGATGCCTTCGTGCTTTCCAAAGGTAGTGGGTACTCGCCGCATTGGAATAACATCAAGACACTTCATTCAACCTAATTAATTAATTATCTTTGGCTTATCAAGCCACTACCTACTACCCTACGCGCTCTGACGCAGCTAGTTGAAGTATGACTTCAGCGAAGAAACAAAGCATTGAAAACCAGCTAAACACGACCAATCTGCAACCATTAATCTACAAACTTAATATGGGTACAGATAGCAACAAAAATGTTACGAATCTTACTTATTAAGAAACATAATAATAATGATATATATTTGATTATTTATTTATATTGACTAAAAGTATTAAAACGGTTTCTGAAGATTAGGAATGAATGTTGTTTAGGTACTCTCATAATTTACCTTTTTTTACTCCAAAAAAAAGTTACTAATAAAATTTTGTCCTGTATCGTGGGTATAGTTACCATCCAACTTACAAATACAAATTGCATTTTATAATGGTCAAGTAAACGTACATAACACGTAAAAATTAACTTCGTAAAACATGTAAAAAAAATATTAGTCCTATAGAATTGACCTTTCAACCACGACAGCAAGCGCAGATCGCAATCGTATCATCAATTTGTTCTTGTATATTGCGAATAGAAATATATTAAATCCTTTTTATGTGTATTTTTTTCATGCTTCTGCGCATGTTTTGCTTACAAATGAAAAAAATAATTATTTTCGACTTTTCTTAATAAATAATTTCAAATACTAAATCAATTTTGTTTCCGACCGTACCTCCTAACTTTCCCCAAACAGCTTCACAACATTTCTCTCAGAAAGTCATTTCAATGCAGTCCAAAATTTCCCAACACAGAGTTAAACAATTCAAAGATTAATTTGTGCCAGGTAGAGTCGACGTCGAACTGGCGACCTTCCAAAGTGAGGCCAATTTGTCAACCGTACCTTTGCGTTGGACTAATTATCAAGGTATCGGCGGAGTGACGTGAATGCTTGTTAAGGGTAACCTGGGATTTCAGATCGGAATTGAGGTTTAATTTGTAGATTGTACGTCAGTAAATTGATAAACAGTGATAGCCTAATGGTGTGATCGTTGGTACGTAAGTTCGAAACCCAGGCACCTCTGACTTTTCGGATTCATGTGCGTTTTAGAAATGTATCATTTGCTAAAAATGATGATGAAAACATCGTGAAGTAACCAGCACATAAGAAATTTTTCCACGGTGTGCAAAGTCATATCAAAGGACTACGGGCGGTTTAAACTCTGACACGAGAGTGTTCATCAACCGTACGATAAAAAAAAGAGTTTATTGATGTTGTAAGTTGTACACTCTACCATCCAGCATGAATAGCTGTAATAAAACTTTCCTACAACTAATTTCTAAGCTAACGCTTTCAGAAATGTAGAAAAATCAGCTTTTATTAATTCCATTTAAATTCTTTTGTTTTATTCAAATTAGTCTGGAAATAATCTTCATTAGCCATTCCAAAATGTGACTTTTTTTTCTAAAAGATAAAAGAACGTAGCGTTTGTATTGGCCTTAACTGGAACGGATCCAAATAAGCATAGAGCCACGGCTTTCAAGCTTAAGGTGTGTAAGGGTGTAATCACATGGAACGATCTGATGCATTTATATAACTTTATAATTATCTCTTATATCAACGAAAAGACTTAAAAAATATAAATATCATGCTTGTTATAATTTATAGGTAATAAGCTATTTTGAAGTGTAATTTTCTGATGAGTTATGGAAGAAAACCCGTTACGCTCGGGATCGGTGACGCTGAATCGGGTAAACTCGGCCATATTCAATTTAAGAAAAACCAGGTTCACTTATATTTAACTGTTATTATGTTACGTATACGTACCCTCTTTTTCCGTATTATATAATATCATTGATTCTCATAAATCGAATCGACACATTTGAAAATAACCATCTTGAATCACTCTGCACGGAAACCGCATTAAAATCCGTTCCATAGTTTAAAACACCTAAACGTACAGACTTTAAACATTATTAAACAAATTATTTATTACTTATAGTTTTTTTTAGAAACTGCTCTTAGCTCAATAATTCGATCGCCCAATCTTAGCCAATCGTGATTCGAACTTCAACTGTTACGTTTTGAATTGGAAACTTAACAAGTTGGAAGAAGGTTGAAAGTAGAAGATCCCGATCACTGTTAAAAAGCTTCTTCAAGCTTAAATTATTTAATAAAGCAGTATTTATATATTTTGCCGCCAATGTGAACCCACCCTTACGGTCCGCCAGTATTCGTAAAATAACGTCAAATTCTCCGCACTGTGATAGTTTAGCTGTTTGTCTCCTATTCTCGGATTATTTTGTTATTTTGTTGTTTATATGAAAATAATCCTAAAGTAATGCGCGATAGTCTAGGAATATAAAAGGGTCGAAGTCATCACAAAACTATAAAAGCCTTTAGGACAATACCTTTTCATTGATTCAGTAATTGGATACAACGCTGATAACCTAGTGGTATGATCGTCGAATGACAAGTCAGTGATCTCGAGATCGATCCCAAGGCGCGCACCTCTGACTTTTCATAAATTATGTGCGTTATATAAATTAATTATCACTTACTCCGTACCTCGGAAAGCACGTAAAGTCGTTGGCCCTGCGCCTGATCTCTCTCCGGTCGTGCCGGATTGCCGTCCCATCGGACTATGAGAGTGTGGGAATAGAGAGAGCACCTGTGTTTGCGCATGGACTTGTGCACTATAATATCTCCTGCGTAGATGGTTGATCTCCGTTGAGATTGGCCGCTGTGACCGAAATTCGGTCTGGAAGACATTAATAATTAGTTTGACTTATCAATGATGGCATGATTCTCAAATGTTATGTGTTATGTTAATTCCCAAATTGGTTTATTAATCCTCTGATTAACATCAGACGGTGCATGGCAAATAGTATTAATTGGATCTAAAGCAAGATGAATTGGTAATTAAGATGATTAGCTTAGACAAATTAGAATCATACATTTCTACTCAAAATAGAATAAGGGCAAGTTGCAATTTTAAGTATTTTGTTAGATACTAGCTGAATCGACTTATTTATTTTTTATTTTATCTGTGCGGGCAACTTTGCCGATGGATTTTTTTCCAAACCCTGCTTGTTCAGGATGTTGATGTCAAATTGTGAGGAAATCCTTTTTTCTATGACATTAATAAATAAATAATAAATATTATTTTAAGACAGTATTAACGTCACAGAAAAAAGGACTTTCTAAGTATTTTCTATGATTTTAATAAATAATTTATATTATAATTATCCACTGCTAAGCACGAGGTTCTGGGTTTGATCCCTGGGTTGGGCAAAGTGTTATTGGGTATTTCCATTAATAGGAGATTCTCAGCAGCAGCACGGAGGCTGGAATTGTGCCCGGTTAATGGCAATAGACTCGCCCTCGCTAATAGGGGTATTATATGAGACAAATAACATAGCCTGCAAAAAGTGGGTGTACTGCATGCATACCCCTCCCTCCCCCCTGGTGAATACAGGCGTGAGTCTATGTTATAATATTTATTAACGTCATAGAAAAATGGACCCCAAAAAGATATTTGATTCAGTCTATCTGCATAACCAATACGCCGATATAATTTTACCAATTCTCTTCTTATTACGGTATCGTGATACAAACTCTCTTTTCTCATACCACTCATATTAATTTCGTATAACACGACAGCGTGTGCTCGTAAAACTGCTATAAATGTCACTAATTAAAATATTACGGTCCAATCTATCTCGTCAACCTTAATTGGTAGTACATCATTAATG
This sequence comes from Protodeltote pygarga, assembly GCA_936450705.2. Classification (NCBI taxonomy): domain Eukaryota; kingdom Metazoa; phylum Arthropoda; class Insecta; order Lepidoptera; family Noctuidae; genus Protodeltote; species Protodeltote pygarga. The sequence goes on along the minus strand of OW388249.2, from coordinate 939,060 downwards.
TCAAGTTATTGCATTTTTATAGAGGTGTTCTTGATTAGTAATTGATGGCACTGATTTAAAAAATATAGCAAATAAGTTTGGTATGAATTTTCTCTATCCACGAGCCAACATTGATCTTTTAAGTCATCATCCTTATGTGGAGAGAGAGAGGAAATGCGCCTTATGCATACCGTCCGCTCGGGTTATCTCGGATTGTGAATCTAGCTTATTTACTAAAAACAGTTTGAACAGCCATTATTTATTTTAAACAAAATACTGCTATCAAGGAAACAGTTACTTTGCCGTGAAAAGCGTAATTTCTTGAAATAACTTATTTTACAAAATGGCGCTCGTAATATTGAAACAAAACTCGTGATGCTACGTGCATCATTAACTACAGTTACAGAAAATTGCCAACAGACTAACTATTATATTAGTGGGGCCATGAAAATGGTGGAGAACACTAATCTCTGGCAAACGCGTCCTTAAAATTTCCACACTCTTGCGTCTTTCTTTATCGTATGGTTGATAAACAACCTGGTATCAGAGTTTAAACCACCATAGGCCTCTGATATGGCTTTACACACCGTTGAAAAATCTCTTAGGAATGTTGGTTTCCTCACCATGTTTTCCTTCACCGTTTTAGTTAATTTCATAAACGCAAATGAATCTGAAAAATCAGACGTCTAGGTTTTGAACCTATGACCTTTGACTTGGCACTTCAAAGGTCATAATATACTATTAGGCTATCACTGCTTGTACTGCCTGTGAATTTCGGAACAACAAGTGTCCCTGAATACAATTGATCTTGTGTAAGAGACTATAATTAAATGCATCCTCTTCCCCACTGTTAAGTATGCGGGATAAAAGCAGGTGATACGAGTGAAACGGCCGATAGTTGGTTACGCACTGATTTATTAAACAAGGTGGCGCGGGGGGAGGGCGCGCACGCACACCTATACATCGGTCTTCTTCCAGTTTTTCAGAGAAACGAATCATCTCGCCATCTCGCTATTTTAGTGCCCCTACCCACGATTCAGGTCGCCTAATAGTTGTAACGTGAAACATTTTACGATGCTGTTGTCTATGCCTCCAGGTTATTACACCTGTTTTGCGTCCACGATTGATACATTTTCTAAAATAGTTTAACATTGCTATTTCAAAATTATTAAAGTAAAAATTGGTGACATGACTGGCACGGTGCGCATAGTGGTTGCTGCTCGGTGTCACAGGTTCAATTGACAAAAAAACACACCAGCAAGCCGCTCTGCTATAAACTACTATAAACTGAGCTTTTGCAAGCCCGCTAAAATAAAAGCCTTAAATATTTTGCATTTAAAAAGAAATAAGACCCATCACAATATATATTATGTTTACATACAAGTCACTTTTCTTTCTTTCTTTATCGTGAGGTTGATGAACAACCGTGTTAGAGTTTAATCCGGCCGTAGGCCTCTGATATGGCTGTACACACCATTGAAAAATCTCCCATGTGTGCTGATTTCCTGACAATGTTTTCCTTCACGTCGTTTTAACAATTTAATGATAATTCATTTCTAATACGCACATAAATCGGAAAATTCAGAGCTAGTGAAGTCAAAGTGAGTCTGTGTTTCGAACCTAAACCAACTTGGCAGTCCAACGAGGCTATCACTGCTTCATACAGGTCACTGTTAAGATAACCTTACCAAGTAATTCAGATGAACATACTCAAAGACTTAAATTTTAAAAGAGTAGGAACTAGTGACCATCAGGATTTCGAGGAGTGTGTCTATGAATTTCAAATAAACTTAAACTCTATGTCTAAAGCGATAGCGTCGACAATGACATCCTTGCATGTCCACATCACTTAGGAAGAGAACTCAATTTACTGAGAAATTCAATAAATTATGTAGGATCCCTACTGACTCTATTATATTCAGGGTCTTGCGCGACGACATGAAACATAGATACAGATTGAAAGGTCCTTCATACCCTTAGGAAACTTCCGGTATGCACTTGTGACACATTAGGGCACTTCCGGTCAGATAGAAAGTAATAAACCCCTGGATATCCGGTGGGAAATATACTTGTATGATGGAAAAATGAGCAGTCGGAAAGGGTTACAGGATTCATACAAAATTCAGACTGTTTTCTTTTAGGTGATAAACATACAAAAATATCATGTAGGTACCGATCTTAGAGCATAAAAAATATAGAACGTTCATACAGAAGTATCGCTTACTACTTCATCTCTGCACCACCCTATGGTTGACTGGTAGAGAATGCCTTAGTCATTAAGTCCGCCAATGTATTGTACACTTTTGTGACATGAAGTTTTTTTTTTTTAAATATAGGTATATGAAACGTGAGCACAGGTTTAAACAATGTGGCCGCGACCTGGCTCCGCATTATTTTTTTGTTTCTAAAGACTGAAACTAAATAAAACTAAATCATAATCAGTTTATCTGTTCGGGAGCTGCCAGCTGCTGTTACCAGGGGTTAAAATGGGATGAATAAAGAACCTTCTGGAACCTTTTTTATTTGCGCAAAATTTGTGGAACTGAAAAATGCTTTATTTGACGAATTCGTATCAATTTATTTCTCAGACTAACTCTACCTATCTCCGGCGTATTTTCTGAAGAGTTGTCAGATTAAAAATACCGGCTACAACTAGCGTATAACAAAAAAAAGTTACTCGTAAAACTGTCTGAAATGATTAATATACTTACCTACATAAAGATAAAAGAAATATGACAGGCGTTAAAAAAAAACTAAATGAGAAAGCCTCTAATCTTTCTTTCTTTATCGTATGGTTGATGAACAACCGTGTCAGAGTTTAAACTGCCCGTAGGTCTCTGACGTAGCCTTACACGCCGTTGAAAAATTATTCAGGTGTGCTTGTTTCCTCACGATATTTTCCTTCAGCGTTTTAGCAATTGATAATTAATTTGTAATACACACATGAATCCGATAAGTCAGAGTTGCGTGCCTGGGTTTCGAATCTACGACCTTTAAATTGGCAGTCCAACAGTCATACCACTAGGCTATCACTGCTTACAAAGCCTCTAATGATCCTTTCAAAGGTCAACCTGTAAATAGTTCCTCCATCATTAACACTAATTTGGGGGCCAATGTTGGTCGGTTTGTTGGCACAAATGTCGCGCAAAGGTCGACACTACGACTACCTTTGTTACGATACTGTCACTACTACAACTACAACAAAGATTGCAAAGAGGAGGAGGTGACATAATCATTTAAGATGAATGCAGTTGGGACTACTAGGATAGACCCAGTAGGATTAGGAGCCCGTTGCTTATCATGAAAGAACAAACTGCAAGGAAAACGAAATACTTACTATAACAACCATACTTAAACTACCCCCGATGCTAAGAGAGGTGTTATAAGTTTGGCAAGCATGTGTGTCTGTCAGGGCACTGTAGCTCCCAAACGGATGATCCGAATAAGATTTTTTTTAAATTCTGTAAATATCTTTAAATAAATATTATTATACTATTTATTAAAATTTATAATTACATCTTATCAATTATGCATTTATGCAACATTAAAGTTTAAAATTTTGCAAATAGGTAATGTTTTGTTAACGAGCAGGATTGGAACCCGCGAACTACTGTTTAAAGCCACCAGACGCTCTGCCACTAAGCTATTCGTAATTCTTCAACATTCTACCATCTTAGATGGTAATTACATCCACACCCTGTACGAAGTTTGATCATTCTTATAATTGTTTTTTTTTTGCATAAATTTCTTTAAAAAGAAAATCATTTGCCTATAAGCTCGATCATGGTGTGATCAAATCTATCGCCCTAATAAGCTCCCATTGCGCCTATAGGTACTACAAAAAAAATACAAATTAACATAAACCTTATGGTAGGTTTATATAAATTGTGTCTGTAAATCATGATTCGCCACAGAGAAAAACATGCTACCTTTATGAACATTAAAAAATAAATTAAAAAAAAATCAATTTCAATTTTGAATTTATATTAAACGATTGTTTTTATGAGTTTTTGTATCTCTTCAAATCTTTATTCAATGAAGCCGTTATGTGCAATAATAATAAAAAAATACTTCGCTTTCGCCCAAAAATATGATTATGATAATAAGCCCCCATTAAAGACAGTACTATAGTCTTGTATTAAACCACTGAAGAGAAGAGTAATTAACATTTTTCGAGGACTGCAGAGCCAGGAGGGTGACAATCGCCTAAAACAATTAAATATAATCGCCGCAATAAAAGTAATTAGCAGTCTTAAGACTGTATACCTATATTTGTATAATTATGTTTTAGAGAATAAGCTTGGCAAGCAGTTTTAACTTTAAATTGTCTGAAATGAAAATGATTATAGTTTTAATTTAGTTTTCTTTATAATTTAAAATGTGCTCTCGGATTAATGCTTTGTATTTACTGCGTAACAGGAACACACGACCTGGGAATCTAACTCAAGACCTCGTGCTCAGCAATCACGACCAATGAAGCAGTAATATCTTACTCCAAAGATATTGGAAAGTATTTCTATGTCTTACTCACTTGTGTTTCAATCAAGCTGATTTTTTTGCTGAAACTTGGTAATGTTGTTTTCCTTCAATTGGTTAAGTTTGATTTTTCATAACTATATTCATTGATTTTATATGTATTTTCGTAGTGCGAGCGAGACAGCAGATTAGCGTGTATCCGCGCCTTAAATAAAAGCTTGTAAAAAAACTAACTACATAAGGTGGCCTATATTATTCTCTGCCAGTCAGTCTTCGGGTTAAAAAGACCTACAATAAAAAGAAAAAAGTTATCTTATCCATTTCTTATGACATCGAGGAACTCTGAAACTGTATTGTTAGGGTATAATGGTTCCCGAGTGATAAAAAAGAAGGGAATAAAAATATAATGTCGCACCTGACATTTAGCGACCTCGCCTCGTTGTGAAGACCATTAGGTGCCTGTCTATACTTACTAGAGTACCTATGTGCCCTTATGAACTTCTATCTGTAACTCTCAGGTGAGCAAGAGTATAAATTTCTTCGTTAGATTTTAGGTACCTAACCCTCATATGACTAATAGTCACATAAGGCCTGTATCCTTTCTAATATCGGCCTTCACACATCTATTTATGTGGGAGTAGCAGGAAGACGTGATAGCCAGTGGACCATTGACTGGAAAGTCAGAGGTTTCAGGCTCAAATTCAAAACGCGCGCACCTCTTACTTTTCGTAAGTAAAGGGCCTCGGAATTTAAAGGGCGTAAAGCCGTTGGTCTTGCGTTTGATCTCGCTTCGGACGAATTGCCGTCCCATAGGACGGCAATTATGATAGCAAAACATCAGATAGTGCTCCTGAGTTTGCGCACAAACGTCTTGTGCACTATAATATCTCCTGCGTGATTGGTTTATCTCCGTTGTGATACTGATAGGCCGCTCGGACCGAAATTCCGTCGGGAGAACATTACATTTACAATATGAGGATTTTCCATATAGTTTTTTTCAGACTATAAAAGACAATATATCAACGTGAATTCGTTCGACAATTATCAAACTGTCATCAAACTCCTCACCGATCTGATTGAATAAAACACTAAATAAATAATGCAGAAGTTTCATACATAAATAAGAGTGTATTTAATCAATTGAAATACTAATTGACTTATATAATATAATAAAATATTATACGAGTATAATAAAATATTGACTTGCCATCCAGCGTGGGAATGCTGCCAGCCTTCTGGGCACGCTGCCTGCAGACGACGGTGATGGGGAGGAATTATTTTACGCCTTCGCGTGACTTTTGTTTAATTCTAAATTTTAAATATAGTTATATTATTATTTAGTTTATTAATATTTGTACATATATTATTGTATCAAAATGTAAATAAACACCTTTTTAATTGACAAAGAACATAAAATATTAATTTAAGAATTAAATTAAAAATAAAATATTAATAGAGTTCTGATTCTACAACATAAGCTAAATTTTTCGCAAAAAGTCGCAGACACAAGCTAGTGTTATAATAAAGCAAAGACTAGAACAACTTTATTGCAAACTTCACCTACTCTCGACCACCGGTGAGGCGATCCAATAGCGATCCAATAGCAATCCAATAGCGATCCAATATCGGTAAATAGCCGTACCTCACAGCACCGTCTGCGGTTTCAATACACACCTATAATATACACAGCGAAACGAAAACAATATGGATTCAACAACTGAGTTGAAAGATTTTATTGAAGTTTTAAATTATTATTGCCCTTACAATTTATAATATGTATTGTGAATAAACTTTGTTGCGGTCGACTTCTAATATAACCATATGCAGCAAGAATATCAGTTTTCTACGGAACAACTTATGGTAGGTACTTATTATGGTAGCCCTTTGGGTTGCGGGGGTCACATAATATGATTCTGTTGATTGACAGGATTTTATAACTCTATATTGACTGTTAATAATCTTTATGATAGTCGGGGCCAGCGGCGCAATCTATTCGTCACCCCGATTTCGAATCGCTATGTAGCAAAGTGACTGAGTGAGTGAGTATCTGAGGCACGGAGAGTGATAATAAATTTATAAAACGCACATAACTTACGAAAAGTCATAGGTCCGCGCCTTGGGTTCGAACCCGAGACCTCTGACTTGCCAGTCAACGGTCACCACCACTAGGCTATCATCGCTCACTAAATAACTATACACAACACTATAACCATTCCCCTTCAGCAGATGACTGATTTCCTCTACGGCGATAAAACATAATCTGACTCTATGGCATAACAGGTGAATTATGCTGCATAACAAGCAACAAGCAGTAAAGTTATTTACAAAACGGAATGTTAAAATATTTACATTTAGTACCAAAAACATAACATTGATAAGAAACCACAATACACAGAAACACGACTCTACGAGTGATTAACTTACTATATATACTATACTATGTATATACTATGTTATATATACTATGGTATATTTACTAAATTAAACGAACTTACCTTAAGTGAAGTTCTATTGTAATTATATGAAATGATTAGTCTTCGAGATCTTGATATAATTTACTATGTAGTCCCACTACTTCTACTGTATGACACGCGAATTTTAGAGGATTCAATCCTGAAAATAAAAAAGGTTGCGCTGGCAACACTACCCAGCTTACGTCATTCTATTTAGAGCAATTCTGGAATAAATACTAAATATATACATATATATATCATGTATGGTCATATATTTAGGATACAAAATACTTTTTCAACTTCAATCCCAGGGTAAAACAAACTTCAATTGTTTTAGGGCTTGGGAGGGTTGTTAGTCTCGAAGACTAATCATTTCATATAATTACAATAGAACTTCACTTAAGGTAAGTTCGTTTAATTTAGTAATTATATTCATGATTAGTCTTCGAGATCTTGATATAATTTACTATGTAGATGTTTAGAGAAGAAGTTGAAAAAGAAAATAATTAAATAGGTACAATCCTTCCTATGACAAGAAAACATTTCAATTAAGTACATGAAATCTTTTTTATGAAAATTAAAATAATACTGAATAATTATATCAGTGTTTTCGAACCCCCTTTAAACATCACAATCCTCATTAACAAACAGTACTGAACAATCATTTGTGTTATTATTAAATAATCACATTAATCAGTCTGAACATTTCAAACAGCCTTTGCAAATAAATAGTAGGTAGGTAATTATCAGTTTCCCTAGCTAAAGGTTTATTATAATGATTAGCAAAAGAAAACTTAAGATCCCACTGAGAGTAACCAGCAGTTTTAAAAATTGCACCTCTAATTGCTAATGAGGTGGATGAGTGTCACATTATAAATGAGGTGTGAATTTTTTAATTTTTATTGATGTATACCCCCTGTTCAACATTACTTGTTTTAGCTAACGACTTGTTTGCCTACTGACATAATTATAACTAAACAATATAATCTTTCAGTGTTTAATTCAAGCTTCTTAAATGATTAATTATCATTTATACAATATAGCAGAGTAAGTAATCACAGGACAAATAGAAGATTTTTTGAAAAATTAAGGAAGTATAATTTCTTATTTTTACTGTTTTGATGTCTTAATTAAATCAATAATTATCATCTTTACAAATGAATCACTGAATTCTATGTTTATACATCTCATTATATAGATTCCCGTATTCTCTGTGTACTTGTAAACGCTAACAGAAGAGTATAATTCTTGTTCATTTATAAATTACCTTATATAAAATTACCTTTTTTAAAGTTCATTACTAGCGACAGATCCTAAGTATCATTAGGATGAGCCGCTCTTTATTTGAAAATTCCTTCAAAATCTTTTTATCTGTGAATCTGTGCCTATATCATAACTTATGATCAATGATATACTTAGCTTATTTAATAGTAATAAAGGAAGTGTATGTTGAACTATATATTATAAAAATGCTTTGTGAGAAATTCTACTATCTTTTGAAACAAATAATTCAAATTTGTTTTCATCCTTACAGAGAAAACCTACCACTTTTTTAATGTCACTGTATATTGTATTGTGAATGCTATAATGAGGATATCATAACCTGAATAAAGTCATCTTATATCAGTAGTCTCTTAATGCTTCCCTGGTAATACACCTGCCCAAAAGAAAGACTGCTGTCAAAAGGATGTGGATTTTTGGGAGGTGACAATAATAATTGTCTTGACTAGTCAAAGGCCAAAAGCATTATCTTCTTTAATTTTAACTCTTGAAATTATGCAAACAGTAGTGCATAAAACAATGGGTAATTTTTTCAGTTAACTGTAAAAGTATCCCTATATTCCGCATAATTATAGATCTTTAACCAAAGACTGATATTATGACATTTGTGCTGGCTCTAGAAACAAATAAATCTGTGGGAGGTTTTTTAAATCTTAGGTACTACCTCAGATAAAACAGAAAGCCTTTACCCAGCAGTGGGATGATATGGGCTGACAGTACCAAATTGTAACTATCTCACATAAAACCATAGAATAGTTCTTACTCATAATCAACACCTCTATTTCTAGACAAAGATAGCTTTTTTGTCTTTAGACTTTACATAGGATGCAAATATACAAATATTGCGAGCCTTAGGTACACCATTAGATACCACAAACTATTAAAATTCATGAAATGAATACCATCTATCCTATTAATATATAAGCGTTGCTGTGGCAAGAATTAATTTCTTTGACAAAACATTGTAAACCCACATAATGATTGCAGCTAAAAGTTCTAAATATTCATGTGATTTTTCTTATCCTCCTCAGTCCAAAAACCATTAATCAGGTAGGTACTTGATCATTATAAAATATTCAACAATACAAGATGCACTTGAATATTTTTTACTATTTTTCCATATTTATGCAAAGAACAAGATACCTATTTTAACAGGAACATAGTCTAACTACCATTTTCTAACCATTCATTAAATGGTGTTTCTGTAAATTCATTAAAATACAAATACTATCACCATGATAACTGATTTAAATATCTCTACTCTGAAGATAGGATATTACTAATTTTAGTAGGTAAGTATCTTAGTGAAAGTCAGTGGATCAATACATCAGCTAAAACACATGAAATTGAACTCACAAATAATATTATGATAGTAAAAACCAAAGTATACCTGTATACTGTCAATAGGTATTAAAAATATACCTACACCTTTCCAATCTATGGTAATGTGATCAAGATTATCAAGATTCAATCTTAAGATTAGTTTACAAGGTGTTTGTATGTCATTTAAAATGTTCAAAATTAATAAACTTATTAAGGCACTTTAAATTTAATACTAATATAAGTCTCATACTGCCAATAGGAGTCACTGTAATGTTTTTTAACAATTTAAGTACTCTGAACAGCTTGGTAAGCTAAAAACACTTAAACTCAATAGTCTATCTATTTGTTTAAAAAGTTTTCCATATTTTCAGTTAAGACTGAACATGATGTAAAATATTATGGAATAGTTTTTATGATAACCTTGTTGCTATGATAGGATAACTTTATCCTGTGTAATTTTTTGCCAACAAGAATAATAATATATAAGGCGGCCTGTAAAAGCCTTTACCTTTAAGTCTGTCTCACAGACCTGTGATGATGTGCCTGTCCGCTTGCCTGAGGTCCTGGATTGGTGTTCCTTTCCTTTCCTGTACTCCTGATGATATTGCCCCCCCCCCCCCCCCGTTTAGAGTCTACTCACACATGGGAGGAGGCATGGCATGGAAGTTATTCTTATTTTTGTAACAATGTTGTTCCTGCTGATTACAGCAGAAACAATTTAACAGGCTAATAAGCCTCCATGTAATAATAGACTTCTTTACATTAAAGGAAAAAAAAAAAAGGAAAAAAAAAAAAAGGAGGGTTATGATTTTAGCAGTCTATGTATGTATGTATGTATGTATGTATGTATGTATGTATGTATGTATGTATGTATGTAAGTTTGTTCATCTGTTCCCTCGTAGCACCTAAACTATTTGTTGTAATTCAATAAATAAGGTGTCTATCGATGCGTCTTAATGGTCTGCGGGTTATAGGATTTATGAAATTTCGTAAAATCAAATAAGGTGGATTTTAAAAACAAATTAGTCAGCTCGAAAAAAATAAAGTTAAGGTAAATTTATCGCGTTTGATATCAAATGGAAGGTCTTGATGAGCACATTCAGAATATGTATATATTATCTATATATTCTGGACCACTTCTTAGAATATCAGGCTTCTAACTACCCGTTACGACTATCATAAATATATGTAATTATAACACTGCATACAATGTGAAAACGTGATAACAATAAATATTTACTAATTAAATTAAAGTTTCTACACATCACTGCCTATTAAATTATGATTATATTTTAAAATAATGTTAATTAAATTGAGATTTCTTTTTCGTAACTAGATGGCGTTGGTTTGCGGTTTTGTGGAAGTAAGTAACATAGAGTTAAAAATACCTCCTTAAAAATCCCGGAATCGTAAACATAACAATTAAATCCCGGGATTTTATTAATATGGACTGGACTTTGACCTATAGTTTTTATTAGAATTAATTTTGTATGTAAAATAAAACTCATTAATATAACAGTTTTAGTACCGAACTACTTAAGTATTACATTATCTGTTACCGATGTCTAAAAACATAATAAAGACTTTTGATTATAATAATTTAGTTCGTATGTATTTAAAACGTAAAATTAATATTTTGGAGAATTTATTACATGTTTTAACACATGTTTGCTTATTAAATATAATAAAGTATTTAATAAGAAATTTGAAAAACAACTGATACGGAAGGGATTCGAACCCACGATCTCCGACGTACCGTGCCTCAAAATCAGTCGAAATTTCAAATCTCTTTCTACGCCTAGGGCGTGTGGTAATATCTATCGGTGCCTTCTAAAAACTGCAAAGTTTAGAACACTGAGTCGGATAATTAATGTATTCCGATCGATATTACCACACGCCTAAGGCGTAGAAAGAGATTTGAAATTTCGACTGATTCTGATGGGATACGGTAGCTTAGCGGTTAGAGCGTCGGCACGGTACACCGGAGATCGTAGATTTGAATCCCATCCGTATCAGTTGTTTTTTCAAATTTCTTATTAAATAATTATACGTAAAATTAATTTCTTATTTCCCGGGAATTAATTGTAATGTTTATGATTTCGGGATTTTAGAGCAGGTATTAACAACTCCATGTTACTTACTTCCTCGAACTTTAGGTAAATGTACTCTATCTATGATGATATCCCACAAAAAAGGTTTCATGTGTACTTATACAGCTTGGCAAAAAAGAGTCTGAGGCGGTGACAGCTGGAACTAAAAATAAAAATCTTAAAAACTACGTTTGTGAGTACTAAAATAACATAAAAATAATTCATTTGATTATAATTAATGACAAAAAACTCGTCATAGAAATATGTAAGCACTTAATAACTTGTAATTTTGTAGTGTGAAAAGTGCGACAGCGGCGCCCCCAATTTTTCCAGACTCTTTTTTGCCAAGCTGTACTTCTTACTACTTTTCATGTATACTTCTAAGAAATATATGAGGCCATGTTTTAATAGCTCGAAGTCGCGGACGACACCTTTGAAATAAATTTAATTTAAAAAATACATGACATTGACTAAAGGTTTGAACCGAAGTTGACAGTTAAAGAAATCTAGCTATTTAAGAACTACCACATTCTAAAAAATTGTGATTAAAATGAATTTTATTGGATTCTTTACCACTAAAAATCATTGAAAAAAAATATAGTATAAAAACTAAAACCCGACTACTTAAAATCTAAAAACAAGCTTCTTAGATTTGAAATAAAATTCTGTAGTCGGAGGCCTTAATGTATTATAGGTAAATAGGTACTAGATAATCTTTCAAGGGTAAATACTTTGTAAATTTGGTGGCCTCCGACTACAGAATTTTATTTCAAATCTAAGAAGCTTGTTTTTAGATTTTAAGTAGTCGGGTTTTAGTTTTTATACTATATTTTTTTGTAACAATGTTGTTCCTGCTGATTACAGCAGAAACAATTTAACAGGCTAATAAGCCTCCATGTAATAATAGACTTCTTTACATTAAAGAATCTTCCTTTGACACTGCGTTTATAGATTTAACATTTTCATTGAATTTTTCATTAAACAGATAATTATCCCGCTCTATTAAATTTATTTCTTTACTATGTCTTTATCCAAATTAATTGGAATCAATTTACTGCGAATGACTGTGTCAGCAAATGTAAACACTGATTCTTCTCAAGACATCTTAATTAATAATATCTCAATGTTAGAGACATCAGCATTTTTGTTGGTTAAATACCAACTTATTTACTACTTTCAGCACTGCTGACAGAGCTAAACCCAACTGTTGCTGACTTTCTTCTACTCCTTTGTCTTTACCCTTTATATTATCAATCAGCAGGCTTGATATTGAGTTAGGCGCTTCTAACAGTATACATTTTAGGGTAAGTTATATTATATTTCTATAAGATATCCTTTACACTCTTTTCTATACCACTTAAACTGTCAAATAGGGTTTTTTGCAGTTTTTATAGTCATTGCCATCATCCTTTACACACTATAATTTTATTTTTATTGTTGAGAAAGTCAATATGATCAAATAATTTATACCATTTGTTCTTCTAATACTTTGATATTGTCAGTGTTCATTTAGGGGCTGATATAAATAAAACGATAGCTCACAGCAAGACAACAGTTCAGGTCCCAACAGTTTTGCAAACTCTCTTATGGTAGCGGTAAGTACAATAATTCTTATGTAAACTTTGAAGTAAATGAATTGTACATTTCTTTTTATCTGGCACTGCCAGTGTCATGTTCATTTATTAGTTAATAGTAGTAGGTATTAAGTAGTATATTAGCAACATGTAAATACATTTTCTACATTTGTTAAATCACTTCTGAGTGAATTTCCTCTACATAAATCATATCAGTCAGCAGCGGCAACCTATGCCCAATGCTAGTAATATGGACTCGTTCCATTCTATTACTCGACTGAACTTCTATAAAACAGACATTATTAGATAACTATATCGTAGTCTGATGTACAACTTACAAGATCACTGATCTTAAACGTATCCAATATTTCCCTCGTGGGATAATAAGGTACGCGTATATCATAGAACTTCTAGATATACCAGTTTATTGTGCTATTTTCTCAACTAGAGAAAACTTTGTAACATGAACTTACATGTACAAAAAGCACGACACCGATGGGTCCTCTGCTGAAAATTAAGAAACTTTTCTTATAGATAACATACCTGAATCTATTTCTCAGAAATATACTGATATGATGATATTTCTTTTATTGACATTTTTGTTCCAGTAACGGTGCCGGTGGTGTAATAAATAATAGCCGGTTTCGACGTCCATGTTTTTTCGCTGCTTTTCTCCATATTATTTCTTTCCTTGACTCGTCTTTCACGTTGCATATTGGAAATATTGTAATGTAATTGTATTTATAACAATAATATTCAGTTTTATCACCCAAATAAAAATTAGGGAAAAAATAACGTGCGCGTGATCACGGCGAAAAAATAGTGAATGACGTAAGCTGGGTAGTGTTGCCAGCGCAACCTTTTTTATTTTCAGGATTGAATCCTCTAAAATTCGCGTGTCATACAGTAGAAGTAGTGGGACTACATAGTAAATTATATCAAGATCTCGAAGACTAATCATGAATATAATTATACTATGTACTATAAAAGTACTTGTTAATGTTTTGTCTCAGTTCAGTTAAGTTTTTTTTATGCCACGATCGATGGTTGGAAACGTAAATTTTAAGAACTTAAGCACTGATAGCCTAGTGGTATTACCTTCGATTGACAAGTCAGAGTATCGAGTTCAATCCCAAGACGCGCACCTCTGACTTTTCGTATTTATACGTAAAACGGTTTTGTCATCAAAACTAAAGCTGTGTACCAAATATCAGATTAATCTGGCAACAGAAAGGGGGTGAAATATCGATTACTATATTTGAACCAAATAATAAACAGGTCAAGCTAAGTAAAACCGTTTAAAAATAATTGTCAGCTGCTTAAACAGTGAGAGAAAACATCGTGATGGAACCAGCACACCTGAGAGATTTTTCAATGGTGTGTAAAGCCATGTCAGAAACCTACGGGTTTAAACTTTGACTCCAGGTTGTTCATCAACCACACGATAAGAAGAAAAAAACATAAAATCCGCTTGATGGTAAGTGCCCGATGCTATGTATAAAAACTCTTTTTAGCAGTCTAAGCATAACCGCTTACTAACTGTAGTAAGCGGTTATCGTTACGTTATCTATTTATTTATTGAAATAAAAAAAGTACGTAGTACATTTGAATTCGGAACATTCGAAGCCCGAGCCGTAGCCGTAGTAGGGTTAAATCAAATTTAATGAATGAATTGAATGTGAGGAATCGATAAAAGGTTACATAAAGTATAATCAAAAAAAAAAAAAAATTAAATTGAATAAAAATATTTTCTATTCTGTTCTACGCCAGGTGCAAAATGCGTAACAAAATAAGAAATGTTTTTATTTTACATTTTTTTTATTGTTCTTTATGTAAGTTGTTATCGATTCCTAAGATTCCTGTTAGTAATTGTCGTAGCGCGATACGATGTTTTTCATTATACAATTAAAATAAACAACAAAACAACTTATAATTATTTATGTAAATAAAAAGCAAAATGGCGGGTTCGTCCCGCGCATATCTACTGCGGATATGTTCTAAGAAAAATTTTGACACATAATAATATGATGCACATTCAGAATGCCTAGTCTAAAATTTAGCAGGTCTTCAAAGCGACAACCTGTATATTATTTAATATAAATAATTATATACTTAAATATTATTAAATATTTCTATTGCAGACTTCATTGACCTTTTGCTCACCTTACAGATCAAACAAAAAACAAACAAACATACAATCGAATTGAGAACCTCCTCCTTTTTTGAAGTCGGTTAAAAATAAATATGACTCAACTCACCATCAATACTGCCTAGGTATTACCTACAGCTTTCATCTGTGGTAGGTACCTACGAATCAATGAACTTTCACGATGCTTACTTTCACGTCCAAGAGTACAGGCGCACGCAAATGTGTTTATTTAAGTATATTATTTGTATACTCTGTTTATGAATAAATAACTCGAAATATTTTTTGATGTTCGGTTTTACGTTTGAAATGTTTCGTTTTATTTTTATTTCTAATGGTTGTGTGTGGAGTTTCACGTTTGTTTTCGTGGTTCATTAATTATTTGAATATGTTATGTTTGTAATAAGCTTCTTATCGTTTATTTTAGGAAATTTGTTATTTTTTAACCTCCGATAATAACAGAGGGTTGTTATATGTTAATGTATGTATCTGTGTGACTCGTGGTATCGTAACTCTCAAACGGATGAACCAATTGAGTTGAGTTTTTTTTATTTGAAAAGTGAATTGATCGACAGTGTTCTTAGCTTTCTATTTTTTTGTGTCGGGGGCTTTTTACTACAATAAGTTATCTTAATTATTTAAACATTTAATATAATAAAATTAGATAAAATATACTTTTCAAGAAAAATAATTCTAAGCAGGTATTATAGAGATATTCTAAATTTAAAAACTGTATTGCAGTTTTTGACATGTAAACAAAAACCAACACATCGTACTCAATCGTGCGAGCACGAGTCATTCGATATGAAATCAAAAGTTTGTCTCACTTTTGTGCTCGCCTGTACGAATTTATTGCTTGCTTTTATTAACTTTTTCACGAAAACAGTTTAACTACAATCGAAAGTTAAATGTTATTGGCATAATAACAAGCTAACACCTTTATAAAATATGTTTGAAGTTTAGACACTCTACCTAAGTCGTTTCCTTATCCCATGAATCATGCATGCCTTTCTATTTAGTCTGTTCTTGGTTCAGTAAACCTGATAAAAAAAATGAAGGGCTTTAAAATCAGGCATTAATTATAATATAGATTAGTAATTACCTTGGTAGCACTGATAGTCTGATAGCCTAGTGGTATGACCGTCGACACAAGTCAGTGGTCTCGAATTCGATCACAAGGCGCGCACCTCTGACTTTTCGTAAGTTATATGCGTATTATAAATTAATGATCAGTTGCTAAAACGGTGAGGGAAAACATCGTGATGAAACCAGCACACCTGAGAGATTTTTCAATGGCCATGGCGGTTCAAACTTTGATACCAGGTTGTTCATCAACCATACGCTAAGAAGAAGAAGAGGTACCTAGGTAGAGTGTGAAATGGTTGCTGCATTTGAGGACCACGGTTATGTAGCACTAGGCATACATACATAATATTTATTTATTTATTTCACATACATTAACACTATCCTTACAGAACTGATTCCAATTAGATAGTGTAGCTTCCCAATTTTTAATTAATTAAATTTAAAAAGTACAAAAAAAAAATATTGAATTGTTAAACATAAAATCAATATCAATACATAGTATAAAACAAAGTCGCCTTCTCTGTCCCTATATCCCTATGTATGCTTAAATCTTTAAAACTACGCAATGGATTTTGATGCGGTTTTTTTAATAGATAGAGTGATTGAAGAGGAAGGTTTATATGTATATTGCACCCGTGCGAAGCCGGGGCGGGTTGCTAGTAATATATATACCTAATGTTACCCTTGCAAACTCGCTCAGAGATATAATTTAAAACCCTCAAAAATAAGTATGGAAAAAAGTAAAGCTTCAATGTAACAGCTTTTTATATAGCTTTATTCGTTTATGGAACATCCATCAATAACCCCTTGTAGCATGACATAGCATGGTAATATGACTTAGTGGTGACTGGCAAGTTTTATAATTTGTTTACATTGTCCTGAGAAATAGCAAAAAAAGCCTGATATGACCGTTGACTAGTAAATTAGAGGTCTCAAGTTCAAACCACCTACTCCGTGCTTTGGAACACACGTTAAGCCATTGGCTCCAGCTGTCAGCTGTCATGAAGATCTTTGTCGATTGTCGATATATTATTAATGTTGTTAATTTAGGAATTAGTAATAAGGTAGTTTAGTTTTTTTTATATTTTTGTTTTTGGAAGGGTTTAGTGTTCACGAGAGTCACGATAAGGGTGACATAGCATTTAAAACCCTCTATAATTAAAAAAAGAGAAGTCAGTACATTCATAAAATGCTGACAAGTGGTCTAACTTATCGCAATATCGAATATAATAGAATATCGTATCGCTTTGGGTTGTGGGGGTCAGATAGACAGTCGCTCTAGAGAAAACTGATATTCTGAGCATCTGGTTAGATTAGAAGCCTACCCCAACAAAGTTTGAGAATTATAAGGATAGAAGGACGATGAAATAGCTCTAAGATAGGTTGAATCCACAAGACGGGCAAATACTTTAGCCACTGCGGCAATTGTGTCATAAAACAATGCTGGTAAGTACGTAGGTAGTTTGGCTTTAAAAACACGTAGAAACACGCTAGTGATTGACATTCCACTGAATATTCTCGGCCTATTGTAAAACAAATAGCAATAAGTTCTCATAATCTCAGACAATAGTATCTTAACATTCGAGTGTTTAGTCTATAAACAGATATTTCGCACGCCGAATCTTTCTAGAAGGTTACCTCCGGTGTAGTTTGTCTGCGTCACTGCAATCATTCAATCATTTTCCCCTATCAAGGGGAGGATGGGGCTAAATGAGCTGGGACCATAACTGCACCTGGATGATATCCATTATAAACTGATAGCCTACAGGATCTTACAATCATCGTGATTGGAAGGCCAACACCAATAAGACCCAATTTATTTATTCTATAATAAAAAGGTAAGCGTTTGACCACTCACACACCTAATGGTAAGAGTTGGTCTACGATTGAACCAAACTGCCTTTAAGATATAATTATTTAATAACAAATTTGAAAAAACTACTGATACGGATGGGATTTGAACCCACAATCTCCGGAGTACCGTGCCGACGCGTCGAGACCGTCGCGACGGTCTAATCGCTGAGCCACCGTACCCCATCAGAATCACTCGAAATTTCAAATATCTTTCTACACCTAGGGCGTGTGGTAATATCTATCGGAATACATTACGTATCCGACTCAGTGCTCCAAACTTTGCAGTTTTGGAAGGCACCGATGCGATGTTACCAATTTTTTAAATATTTTTGTGAATATTTTACAGATGCCTATACAAGTATACAGTCTTGGTTTGAAGATCCCCAAATTATAATGTTCCAGATATACAAATGATGGATAGTAATTCTCTTTAGCTGAACGCATGAAAAAGGTTGGAAGCGAACCATTTGGTTCGACTAGAGGAGATATCTATCAGATACGAATGGCCGATAAAATAAAGAAGCTGCAGCTATGAGCTACTTATTGAGTTTTTGTTGAATAGTGTTTTGCCCTCGACTAAGTCTGGGTGGATTTATCATCATCTTTGTAAACCCCTTTTTAATATTATGATAAGAATGTTATCATTTTTTAATATACCTACTTGTATTTTGATTGACTATTTTGAACATGAAACGGTTTTTACAAAATATGAAAAACTAACGTTTTAGTGTTATTTCTAGCTTTTTAGTGTTTTGAAGTTTTTTAAATAAAGGTTTTACTTTTTTGAGCCACGTAGGAGTTTGACCCACTATAAGATACTGGTTGCACACCACAATCATGACCTCATATGGCACGGTTTATGGGGCAAATATAAGTACTTGATTAACTAACCAACTCTTGTGAAATATAAATAGGTAAGCATTACGATTTATTTATTATCGCTAAGTAAATAACATACAATATGGTTGGTTAGCACTTGAAAATATCAAGAAATTTCTTGTTGCAACATAAAACTTCACTAATGAGTCATTATTGATCCTGATTTTTCAAAATATTATGGATACATTTCTATTTATTAGTAAGTTATTCTATTTAATAATAAGTTAGCCAACTAGAAGAGAAACTTGCCATGGTTGGCTATGGTCAAAAAAGATATGAAAATTGCGAACTGTCAGAAAAATATGTCCAAGATAGGGTGAAGAAAAAGAAAAGTTGAAAAGCTTGCTTCATCTTAGGAAGGGCCTGACGCATACACCAGGAAGAAGAAGATTATTAATGACCAACTTAGTGAAATGTAAAAAATTTGACACGAAAATTGCCCATAAACTTTTTATATACCATAAAAGACTTCTATAATTAAATGAAATCGAAATAAAAACCAAAAATAATTTGTGAAAGTATTAACTAAAGAAAGTGACACTAATAATTTTTTAAAAGTTTATTGAAAGAAACATAAAAACTTCTTATGCCTGAATATTATAATAGCCATTTACCTAACACACTTACCTAAAACAACAGCTTTCACAACATTAAAAGTAAAAATAACCGTTAAAAATTCAAAACAAAATAAAAAAAATCTGAAAAAACATGTACAAATTAATTCTTCAAAAAATTCGTTACAAACATCCTCCGTAAGTTTTCGAAGTGTAAATACTAACATGTAGAGCGTGAACAGCGTGATTCTTATTCAAGGCCAGCTTCAAAACATACATTTTTGAATGTTAATTTTATATATCACAGCTTCGAGTCAATTTTGTTTGAATTTTACCCAATAAGAAATTTTTAAAAAACAACTGATACTATTGAGATTCGAACCCACGATCTTTGACGTACCGTGTCGACGCTTTGACCGCTAAGCCACCGTGTCCCACCAGATTTTAAAATTTCACATCTCTTTCTACGCCTAGGGTAATATCTATGGGAATACATTACGTGTCAGATACGTAATGTATTCCAGTGCTCCAAACTTTGCAGTTTTGAATTTTACTTTCTGCTAGTCTTTCTGTCAACTTCGCTGAGAACATTTATATTGATTGCATTCGTATTCATAAGTAAGGAAGGTTCTTTCGCTGCATCCCAATCTGTGACCAGAGATAATCTTTTGTGACGTCTCAAAGTATTTATATTATTCTCAAGTTTTAAGTTATTTATAAGATCGACTAAGGTCTTATGCTTCTGCTCCTATCGCGTCCTAATGCACTAGTTGTGTTCCTGTCTTTATCAACCCAATAATGTCCGACAGAGATAGCGTTATAGTTATTATGTTAATTAATGCGATAAGACGCAGGTGTGGAAGAAGCATTAAGAGACAAGATTCACAGAGCCTCAATATCAATTATACTGTGTATGGGGCATTTTTTTCTCATTGTGCAATAGTCTGCAAATTGCAGTGTCAATAAGATCTAGGTCATTTGATTTGTACTTTACTTTTTACACATACAATAAAAAAATACGTTATTACGTATTTTTTAATTCTTAATCGTTAATTCTTACCTAAATTTGAATTCTTAATCGTTAAATCTTAAATCGTTCTTATTATTATAAGAACTGAAAATATAAATAAAGCGTTGCGTAAACATGTTAAATCACAAATTATTACATCACATGAAGTTATTACTAACGGTTCCTGTTTTACCGAATCTCCCCTAAGTCCCTGTCGACCTGTTGCGTATGTTTGTTTACAATATTACGCGAAACCACGCGAACAAATTCAAATGCAACTTATTTACTAACACAACTACCAACCAAAATTAGACTTTAAAACTATGGTAAGAAAATACAATATCGTTTTTATGATTTAATGAGTTACTGCATCCTGCTTCGACGAATTCGCTGGATTGTACTAGAAAGCAGGCAGCCGTAAATCCAATTTAAATTACAAAGGAAATTCAGGCTTATTTTGTAAGAACTTAAATGCATATTGGTGTGTCGGATTATATGATTTAGGGTGCAATTACAAAAACCAGTAATAGTGATCGCGAAACAGTAGCGTCAGCATACAAAATATACCGGTTTATGAGAAGCGGTGTTATGAGTTCGTATTCATAACATTGCTTGTGACACGTGTGTATTCTTAGAATATTTAAGAATATTCAGTCGGCTTTAATATTCCCTTACAAAATAAAAACTCATATTCATATTTTTTGTGAATTTTTTACATGTTTATTGCACATGATAGGTTATTAAATATAATTATTTAATAAGAAAATTTGAAAAAACAACTGATACGGATGGGAGTTCTTATTTTCATTCATTATTAGATTCATTATTTTTCTTATTAAATAATTATACTCATATTTATATTCAACAACACATTCAAAACATTCAACACACTTATTCAAAAGACATAAGCAGTAGAATAATACCTACATATTACCAATAACTTTGGTAACAAATTGAAATGTGTATGAACATTCTCGACGTTTATTTAAGTCTGCCCCAAACTCAAAAGACACTTATTTATGGTCGTAATTCTGCATTATGGTATGACTCTAGTTGCCAGTTCCAAGGGCAGCCTATCCTTTATAGAAGAATCTGGCAAAACCTCCATGACTGCTTTTTTAAACTGATTAGTAATCAGTGATTACTTACATTAGATTGACGAATTGTTTTCATTTTAAATGCAGATATCAGTGCAATATATTTATGTTAATAATATAAGTAAGTAATGCATTCGAAGCTAAGAGCGAAAAAAATCACCAACAAATCGATAAAACTTAAAATCAATCTTCACGTGATGCTGGACTCTTGCCATGAAGACTCTTTTAAGTAAACTCGTAAACTCTTATCAAAGAACATGGACACATGATTTGGAAAGCAAGCATGGTACAAGCAATCTGACCCACGGACACAACTTTACTTAAATCTTAACGATATAAAACACCATAGCATCATAGATCTACAAATTAATCATAGTGTCACAGTACTAGGTAATATTATCATTTCTTATGTCCAGTCCTCTTACTCGAAAGAGTTGAGTCATAGCACTCGTAACCAATAGGTCAACAACTTGTTACATTTCTCGGCTATTGCAACATTTATTTATATTAGGTAAACAAGTCGACGTCATCGGTGAAATACCTACGAGACTCGTTTGAGAGAAAGGTTTGTGTGCATTATAATGTAGTCCTACTGCTTTACAATATTACCTTTGCTTTGCTTTACGACCGTTAACTGGTAAGTCAGAGGTCTCAGGTTCGAAACCAAGGCGCGCACCTTTGACTTTTCGTAAGTTATGTGCGCATTATAAATTAATTAAAATATCACTTGCTCCGTGCCTCCGAAAGCTCGTAAAGCCGTTAGTCCTGCACCTGATCGTTATAATGCATCTACTAAAAGAGATATGTATTTTTTTCCCTGATAGGGTGGAAATAGGGGAAGAAACCAAATATGCAATTCTGTAATTTGTTCAATTCCATTTATTTTTTAACCCTAATGGGTTGAAAATGATGACGGTAGTTTGAATAGCAAATACCTTATTATTGAAGTCAAAGACAAGAAAATTTTAGTAAAAGTTGGTTGAATATTAAGATATATGTATCAGGATTATTGGTTTTCATTTAATAAATGACGTGAAAATATAATGTGGAGGAGGCTAAGTGGCGGATGAAGATCTATTTCCTTCATAAAGACACACAAATAAGGGCGTAGTTAAATGAAATAGATCCAATCCACAAAATTGACAAAAAAATTATACTTGCAGTGTTTCTAAAGTAGGCCATTTCATTGAGCGAAAACAATTCAGACCAAAATATAAATCTCATATACTTTTTTGACTCAAGGATACCATCACAATGTACGGCCAGGTTCATACTTTATCAAAACTTTTAAGTGCCAAATCTCAAAATGATTTGATGTGGTTTGGATCCTTTTCGCTTAACTACTTCCTTGTTAGTTTTAAAACGTCAATCGACACGGAAGTGATAGTTTTTCGAAGAACGCATTCACCTAAAGGAGGAAAACGCGTAGATAGAAATTATTATGGTGCTCTTAAGCATGATTCATCCCAGCTAAATAGTATAAACAACATACCATGCAAGTACGAAGATGGAAAGCTGTTATGTTATTTTGTTTACATTTTTAATAGATTCTTAGAAACTGGGTATTTCCTCACGTTGTTCTGACGAAGCTCGAATACAGATATTAATCCGACACAATTATAAGGTAACAGCCCCGGATTAAGGGGACTATGTTCATCAGTTTTATGGCCAAAATGATGATGATGATGATGAAGGTAAAATATTGGCGAGCATTTTTCGGTTCTTGAAAAAACGAGATCCGGGGTTGTTGGGTAGAATCTATTCAAATTAAGGTTGAACTTAGTTTGTCTGGAGCGCGCTTGAAAGCCTCTTAAATGATACTTACGACTAAAAAGGTATTATTTAAATAAATAAGTCGGTCGAATCGTTCACAATATGTCAATATACGTATATGGGGTACTCTTTGGAGATTTTAAACTTGAACAGTGCGGCCAACAGCCGATTTAAATAACTTATCTGTCTGTGTTTATTTTATAATAACATAAAAAATGTGTAATAGCTTACTATTACACATTTTTTATGTTATTAATATTTTATAATAACATAAAATATTTATTACATATAATTATTTATTAATATTTTATAATAACATAAAAAATGTGTAATAGCTTACTATTACACATTTTTTATGTTATTATAAAATAAACACAGACAGATAAGTTACTTAAATCGGCTGTTGGCCGCACTGTTCAAGTTTAAAATCTCCAAAGAGTACCCCATATTTTTTGACATAAACGAGTAAGCCTGCGCGCGGCGCTATGCGGTATAACAACAACTCTTTCATCACAATTTTCTAAAAAACATATTCGACAGAAGGTAACATACTTTCGATGATAAATTTAGAAATAATTACCACACAAGGCACAGACAGCAAAATAAACATCAAACTCCTAATAAGCTTTTTTTAAAAAAAGAAAAGGTTATTGATACTGAAGCAAAAAGTAGTCAAAAGTGTTATGTTTTTATTTTGTATTAAGAGTAAAAGTGTGTGACCTACAAGTAAGTGCATCGTTTTGCTAACGGTACCGCGCACACAGACGCGGTCGTTGCCCGGTCTTTCTGGTGCATGTGTGTGTGAGCTCTAAACACGTTGCTGCGCAGGAGTCAACAACCTAACGCTTATTGCAGCAAAGTGTTAATTTGAAACAAAAATGTAGTGACATAATTTTATTCAATATATTAGGTATATTCCGATCTTTATTATTAATGTATCTAAGTTATTAGATTTTGTTTATTTTCGGATAGTAACAACATAAGTACATCTTTTATGAAATTGGAGTTATGAACACCTTTATTTTGGTTAATAGCTTTTGGAATGTAACCAATTAATTACAACGAAAAAAAACAGTCTTCTTAATAATAAATTAAAATTAGTTATATATTATATTGCTAATTTTTATAATTTTGCTAGTTTATTTAATTTTTTTTAAATCTTTTTTTATTTATATTATAATAACCACACATTAATATAACATTTTCTATTTGGAATATGTTCACGATTCACGATAACTGAATTTAGCATATCAAATTGCCCTGTTTAAATAACTAAATACTTACTTAATAAATACTTACACTAACAAACTACAAGACCAGTGATAACATTAAACTAAACAATCATAAAATTCAACAACCGTAGGACTTTTTTGTAAAAAGTTTTAAAGAAAATTTCAATAAATATTCAAGAAAAAAATGTTTCCATCATAATTACTTTACATAACACAGTTAAACTATTTACATCGCAAATAAAACTTATTTATGCACGATTATTCATGAAAGTCAATGTCATTCTAAAACAAAACACGGTCGAATAATTCACCTTAAGTGTCTACTCTTGGAAACATCTGTTCAAACTTTCCAAATGTTTACAACAACTGGTTTTACCGCTGCGGTTATCAATGAGCGTACATTCTCGAAACACAACCAAGCCTATATAAGCATCGAGCCTGGCTGCAGCCGTCATAGTATAATACGAAAGCAAACACGAAGCACCGAACGATGCAGAAATATCTCCTAATAATCGCATTTTTTGCCGCCGCATCCTGCCATGAAGGCAACGGCAGGAGGCATAGGGTCGAAGATCCCTTCTCCGCACTAGATAAACACATCACCCATACACTTGCGTACCACTACTTATGGCCGTGGAGTCAACTCATCAGGGCAGCAGCCTCGCTAGACCTGGAAGAAGCATTAGAAGAACCCCAAATCATTTCAGACAACGAGAAGTTGCAAGTCAATCTCAACGTAAGAAGGTTCAAACCTGACGAGTTGAGGATCAAAGTGAAGAACCGTTACATTATCGTTGAAGGAAAGCACAAGGAAAAAGGTGACGCCGTGCAATTGATGGCAAATCACTTCGTCCAGAGATTTGTGTTACCTCCCGGTAGTAAACAGGAAGAAGTCACTGCGGTCCTCAAGGAAAACGGTGTTTTATGTGTGTCTGTGCCCAAACATGAGCTGCCTCCACCACCGCCCGAGAGAGAAGTGCCTATCGAAGTAAGACTACCGGTAAAAGTTGAAGACAAAACAGAAAAACCCGTACAAGAAGAGAAAGTTGAAACCACAACAGAAAAACAAGAGGTCTCTGTCCAAACCTCTTCAGCAACACCGCTTGAACAGTTAGACTTAGTAGAAGCTACAACACATGTTGGTAAAATCAGGAAGAAGGAATTAAAAACTACAACAAAAACTGCACAGGACAACGAAGTAACAAAAGGAATCGAGAGAAATGGACTAGATTACCCGTTATATGAGCCTGAAGAGTGAAAAGTAATAGTTAAAAGTGATTTAAGACTGAGCCAAGCTTTAAGACGACAGGTAGTTGTTGAAAACGTGTTTTAACTTAGCGCGGGCTAACAAACTGACAAAGTATTAAACTTAGTCATTCTGTTGTGAAAACATAGTAGCACACGAAAGGTTACTTAGTTAATTATTAATAAGTTTAAATGTATTATTTAAAACATTCCCCACGAATAAACCGTGTTATTTATTACAATGTGTTTTCATCCGACTCGCGCCGATCCGCGGTAATATTTCTGTTTTATAAGACTGTTTTTTATGTTAATGTTGTGTGTAAATCTGTGTAACGCACTCTGTAGGGATGAGATGCTGCCTTAATGGTCTGTAGCCTCATTTGCATAGGCGGAAAACCTGCGTGAATTATTTCACGGCCTTGAATGATGGTCATTTCTGTTGGTTTCGGGGATAGACAAAGATAAATGTAGAGTTTTTTTTATAATACATCCAGCTATTCAGGGCGATGATAAGCACTGATAGCCCAGTGGTATGACTGTTGGACCTCTAAGTTATAGGTCGTAAGGCAGGTAGATAAGTTCGCACCTCTGACGTTTCGGATTCATGTGCGTATTAGAAATTAATTATCACTTGCTAAAATTGTGAAGGAAAACATCGTGGAAAAACCAGCACACCTGAGAGATTTTTCAACAGTATGTAAAGCCATGTTAGAGGCCTACGGGCGGTTTAAATTCTGACACCAGGTTGTTAAGCAACCATATGACAAAGAAAGAAGTGCGACATCTTTTGTATTAAATTACTCCAAAATATTTCCAATATATTTTTTTAGGATTTTTAGATATCTTTTCTTAGGATTATTCTTCATACAAGCAAAATTTCAAGTCTGTAGGACGAATATTTTTCTGAAATTTCATACTCATGAGTAAGTTCCTCTAAAATCTCTCACGTGTGTTTGTTTTCTCACGATGTTTTCATTCACCGTTTTAGCAAGTGATATTCCTCTTTAGTATCCAATACCTTTTAAACCTAAATTCAGTATCTAGAAGACTAGCTCACGACGCAGGAGATATAATACACAAAGAACGCAAACACAGGTGCACTCTCTATTTCCTCACTCTCATAATAATCCGATGGGACGGCAATATGACATTCGAGTCATCGGGAAAAAGATCAAGTGCGACTGAAGGCTTCAAGTTCTTTCCGAGGCATGGGAAGCAAGTATTTTTTTGTCATCTATACACATGACAAAAAAAGGGTATTCACCATAGAGTATTCAAGAAAATATAGAGTGATAACGTCAACCACATTGCCTTGTGCGGAGCGAAAGCAGGTCTCGCCATAGAAATGTTAAAATGTTATTTTTTCAAATTAAGTTTTCTAGACGTTTTTCAAAATTTTACCCAGCAGTTAACCATGATATAAGCTAAAATGTAACTTTTTCGCTCGTGGAGCCTAATTGAACCGCAGTCGATCGAGGTATGATCGCAAACGGAGCTCGTGTCGCGGCCGCGTTGTTCATACCCGTGCTCACGGTTCATACTTCTATAGGGTTGCTCTATATTTTCTTATATACTCTAAGGTATTCACACCATTTATAACTCGAGAACTGCTGAAGCGATTTTTATGGTTTTTGATTTGTTGTTGGTCTCTGCCTAGAATAGAAGAATAGAACAAAAATAATAGATGGGGCAAGAGTAGGGTAGGTATAGGGTGGGGGTAGAGTAGGGTAGGTTTCACATATTTATTAAAAGTTTTACAGATCTACGTCTGTCGAATAACCTAGTTAATTTATAATACGCACATAAATTTACGAAAAGTTGGACCTTGGGTTCAATTTTGATTTTCTTCTTCTTCTCTTGTTGTTCATCAACCATTCGATAAAGATTTTGCTTTTATAAAGCAAATACAGATAAATAAAAGCTCAGAAATATTATTACGTTCATTTTGAGTCAGTGGATAAATGTTTTTATGACACAACACAATCATTATTATCATCCCACATACCATTCATTAAATAACATTCCACATTTCCAAACAAATACGTAATTCAAATAAATAAAATATCTCTCTGTCAATTGTTTCGCACCCTTTTGTACCATAGCTGAGCTGATATTCATTTATTTTTATTAAAAAAAAACATTTTACATAGTAAGTTTAAAATAAATGTATACTTCCCAAACTGTTACGTTTGATGACGAGACGCGTTCATTTCTAACTCTCAACCCTATCCCTAACAAAATGATTACTTGAACAACTTGCCGAATGTTTGATCAGTCACTCTATCAACCTTTTTTTTTTGTTTACGGGGGGAAACCTTCAAAAGGCACCCGGCCTCCAGGGGAAGAGACCGGGGAATGTGGGATTATTACCTCACTAAAACCACCCCGGTGATCACCATCAGCACATGAGGGTCTCCCCTCCCGGGTCCTCTTAAGAGACCAACTCCGGAGCCTCCCCTACGCAACGCCTGTTAGGCACATCCCCGGAGAGACTGTAAAGGGGTCTCTCCTGAGCCTCGCTGTGCACGGTAGCATGTGACCACTTTGCCACCGTCTTCTCTGGGATCGCTCAGTGCGTTCTATCAACCTATCGAACTAATAGCATGTCACGCTCTAGTCAGAATTTATGACATGTCGCTCAAAAAACATGTCTAATATCTGGCTTCACGTGCTAACGACTAGGCAAACCAATGAAATTTCACGCACTCTTTAACCTTAGGTATATGATATACATATTACGTAGTTCCCCTAGGCCTACTACGCGCGCCAATACTAAAACGAATGATATTCTTAGCAAAATAATGCTCAAAACTTTCTCAGCATTATAGAAAGCCTTTCTTAAAGTTTACAGATTTCTAATTGGCATTTATAATAAAAAGCTCAGTAAAATTAAGAAAAAGTATGAATTTTAGCAATACCTTCGTCTGCCATAGAATTTATTTCTATTGTTAAGACTTTTAGAAATAAAATATTCATACTAGACTTCGTTTTTAATTAACTCGATTCAGAATAAAAGAAATTTGATTTAAAATGTTCTTTATATTTAAGCGTACCTAGTACTTTCTTTAATAATACGCTACGTCTTGATGCTTTTTTAGGGTTTCGTACCCAATGGGTAAAAAATGTAAAAATGGAACCTTATTATTAAGACTTCTCTGTCCGTCTGTCATCCAAAACGGCGAAAGGGGGGGGGGGTAGGGCGCCTTTGCGAAGGCGACAAGGTCTTGAGTCTCTTACCCCCCGTGCTCTATACCCTCAATACTGTGCTACACCAGCAAAAATTAACACTCGTATTTGGTCGCCAAAATATTTTTTTTGCCCACGGTGGCCCAACGCCGGCGCTGCTGTCACCGGGCTGTATCTCA
This sequence comes from Protodeltote pygarga, assembly GCA_936450705.2. Taxonomy (NCBI): domain Eukaryota; kingdom Metazoa; phylum Arthropoda; class Insecta; order Lepidoptera; family Noctuidae; genus Protodeltote; species Protodeltote pygarga. Next base: position 909,644 of record OW388249.2, on the reverse strand, counting down.
TAAAACGTGATTGCTAGCCAGTTGAAATTTTCACAGATGATGTTTCTCTGTTGCCGCTATAACTATAAATACTAAAAACCGCATAACATTTGAAGTATTTAAGTGGGGCTCCCATACAACAAACGATGTTTTTTTGCCGTTTTTTCGATATTAATAACGGCAACAGGTAGACATATTTATAAAATATTGAATTGTATATTCACTTAAAAATAAATTATTAAATTAAAATTTATATTTTAGGGGGGCTCTAAAAACGGCAAAAAAATATGTTGTATGGGAATACAGCAAACGTATTTTTTTGCCGTTTTTTGCTTGATATTAATAACGCCAATGAGGTTAATTGATATAAAAAAAGGATAGGTATAGTTTCTAATGTTTTATAGATAATAATGGTACGGAACCCTTCACGCGCGTGTCCGAATCGCTTTTGGCCGGTTTTATTGTATACTTCTACTTTATTATTTAGTTAATTTTTCTTTTTTCTCGATTTAATTTGTCTCTCTCGATTAAGTTTAACATAGATTTGCCTTTAGATTCTGGAATTAAAAATATTTAAAACGAATAAACATCTTTGCCAATTTAATCTACATGTAAAAATCTACCTAAGTAGAGAGTACTCAATATTAACTTGTTGAACAAAGTAACGTAATATACCTTGCAATAATATAAATTCTTTATAATTAACAATTGAGAAGGAATATTTATAAAACTTTGAACATGAAAACATTTTTTCGTTCAGTGTAAAATTTCTAATTATTGATAAAGTTGGTTTTTACTTTTTACCTATAATCATCATCAATTTAAGAGCTAAAAATCAGCTGTTCCATACATTTATGTGCACAAAACTCAACAAAATGTATGGAACAGCTGTTTGCGATTTCAGGGTTGGTCCCATAGTAAAAGTTGTTCATAATGATGAGTTTAATGACCCCTTTTCAGGTTGTCAGTGTTTTAATAATAACCCTATATACACCTACATTTTCGATGGAAACTACTGGTTGTATCGACAATGCTTACTAAAACAATCATCTACACTAATGTTAGAGTGCCAATTCTACTTCGGTGTGAATATATGCACCTGTTCAAATATAACAAAGGCTCAGCGCTCTGTGATTGCATTTCAATAACGTGTAGGCGCTTTTGAGCACTGCTTAGTATTAAATTAATGTATCCGTATTGTAGATATATGATATATTTTATGAGGGTATTGATTCCCTTAAACGATCTTCATGACAGCCGGAGCCAAAGTCTTAACCAGCTTTTTGAGGCACGGAGCAGGTGATAATTAGTTTTAATACGCACATAACTTACAAAAAGTCAGAAGTTCTTGCCTTGGGTTCAAACCTGAGACCTATCACTAGCCTATCACTGCTTTATTAAGTCATATTAGACGTTAAGACTATTATTATTAAATTACCCTCATAATAAATACCCTAAGAACTGAAACCAACTATTAAGCCCCGAAATAAATACAAGACAAAAGTGACAATTTAATTTTGGACGACTACCATAATATTATATTCCATAAGCGTAGTCACAATGGAAGTTATTATCAACCAGCTCCCCCAAAAAGGCCCATTTCCTAATCCTTACACCATTACTCAAACATCATGCAACAACAAAACTTAACTCGTTAAATTGTAGAGTTAAATGTAACTGACACAATACAACAATAACGTCGCGATTTAACTTTGACAACAACATAATAGGGTATGGTCGCAAAAACAAATGTATAGTGCCACAAATTTATGTGACCCGGTGACGGCGGCGCTAGTGGTGAGTATAGGAGTAACATTTGAAGAGATTTTGTAAGGAAATCGGTTAGTTTTAATTTTGGCCACCGGGTCACATAAATTTGTGGCACTTAATGCGTGTATGTGACAGATAAGATATGAAGTGACAATACTTTTAATTTAGTAAGTGATTTGACTATTTTGTTGGCACTACTTTTGTGAATAGATTATAGTAATCACGTAGATATAGGAATCATAGTAGTTCTTGATAGCTTAGTTGTATGACTGTTACTGGCAAGTCTCAAGAGCTCTCAGATTCGAACCTAAAACTAAATCATTACCTGCTTCGTGCCTCGGAATGAATAAACGAAATGAAACTATACAGTAGATAGCTTATACATCCCAAAAAAGACATAGGCTACAATTAATCAACATACCACGCGTCCGAAGCCACAGGTTGTAGCTAGTATTATAAATGTAATATTTTATGAGGATATTGGATATTACTTTTTTTGCAAAAACTACTCAACAAATTTTGATGAAACTTTACAGTATAACTTGTACATGAGACAAAGGCTACAATTCATCAACATACCACAGGCGAAAGCTGGTTATAATCTAATTAGAAGATGGTTAGAATACCAACTACCCTGGCCATCCTAATCTGAAGCAACATCAATTTTCTCAAGTGCTTGGCATAATGACAGGCCCGGTGGCACTCTATTACTCGGCGCATGCTCCAAATTTAGATGCCCTTGTGAGCCATCAACCACTCTCGACTCCCCACGGATATGCTAATATTTTAAAGTTGATACCCTCGAGAGTAATACTGGCTGGTTTTCATAGATCGTTATGTTTTTTTTATTGTATCAGAGTCCTCAGTACCTTAAACAAAAAGATGTCATTGGCACGTAACAAGAAAATTATTTTGTAATGTTTTGCCTGAGAGAAACACTTTGATTTTATTCGCCATTTCTGCTTATTGTTCATTCTTGCAACAGGTGGACAAAATAATGTAAAACAAAGCAAATAGCTTCATTCAAAAGGTCTATTCTAGAAGAGGTCACATTATGATGTCACTAATATCAAGGATATCCCGTAAGTGCTTACAGGCCGGCACTGGATGGGGCTGCGAAGCGCGCTAGTAGTACCCGGCCCCGTCCGATACAGTGCGAGGAACACGCAGGGGGGAGATGTTTTTAGTGGGTGCGAGCTCCACATAACCGTATGTCCTCGGACTACGATATGCGGTAGGAACATTTTTTACTCCCCCCCGCCAAAAACAAAAAGGGTAAATAAGTGGCCATTAGGAAATCAATTGTTGCGTCGCCGGTGTCCTTGCGGTAGTTAATTAAGCCTTTAATATCAAAGCAATTAGTAATCTGCCACTTTGCAAGAGCACTTCGAAAAATAACAATTACATTTTGTACTATGAAATAGAAAGTTCTAGTTCTGTGAGTGAAGACGCTTTCCCTTCGCTTTCGCAATTCACAGATTACAACACTAGCTCTTACCGTGGCATGTGATGCGTTTGAAAGGAAGGCCCTACAATTATACATGTATTGTGACTTTGTATAGATACAATATAGGCTAAAAAAAGGTATAAAAGAGAGAGAGAATAGAAACTTTATTTTGTATAATGCTACCAGTCTTGTGGGCCCTTAGCCGTATGACAGTGATGCAGAGAAGGACTCTGACGCATAAATAATTACTCCTTTTCTTTTATATTAATTAAGTTATATTTAATTTATAAATGATTGTATAATAATGTAAATAAATATTCATATTAATGATCTTTATTTTACTTTTAAATAATTTAAGCTGATCGCAAATTTTGAGATCAATTTCCTAAGAAATTCCTAAAATGACCAAAAATACAATATCTCACTCATTTTCAGCAATTAATTTTCTATTGTTTCGTCTTTGACGGGTTAAGTCGAAAACACAACAGACTTTGAAATAATTATAATTGCCCATCCAAGCTTTGTGAAACAGATCTTATTTTTTAAAATTCTGAACCAAAATGTAAAGAGTTTTCACTTTACAGTCCAAGAAAACATTGGGAGAATAAAATAAACTGAAAACAATTCTAATTTCAAGCATTTTTATTTATCGATTTTACTATGACATAATTTAAATAAATTACTTAAAATATTAATATCTTAAAAAATATGTAGCAGCCATTACATTAAAGCTAATTACATATGAGGTCACTATTAATTTTTTGGTACATGAAGACTTTTGTTCTAAACTTTTAATATTGTTAATTGCACTTTTATAAATAGTCACTTAAGGGATTTTTGATTTGACGGGGTTTCATGATTTCGTTATAATTGACTTAATGAATGGAATTACCTAGTAGGTAAGGTAAGTGGTTATTATTTGTTGTTTCTGTTCAGTTATTTTTTTATTTATTTATTATTTTATGTTTTGTTTTATTTTATCAACATTTTTCTTGCTACACAAACATGTATTGTGTACCTCTGCCCAGAGGAAACAAAACCTTTTTCTTTCTTTTCTTCTTTCTAAGCGATTCTGGTCTTGTTTTTAAATACTACACCGAATAAATATTTATACCATGAATAGATGTTTGTTCCGTTTTGGTTTTTATGCATAGTCATTTAGTTGGTGTTTACCTAGGATATAGGAAAACACCCTAATGAGAGGATACTTTAAAAAACAGAGTTCAGAAATCATGAGAAATAGCCCATAAGTGACTAATTAAATGAAGTTTTTTTTACAACTTATACAATGTTTTTTATACATGTTACGGCTTACATGGCCGTATTAACCCATTCCCTATTCCGTGAATCACATACGATTCATGCTATTGTTCTTTTTTTCTGTCTGGACAGCGATGCTGTTAAGAAAATTAAGAAATAGATATAAGCAAGATTTGTGCCCCGGTTGGTAAGATTTTGCCACGATACGGCAAGTGTAACGCGTTCAAGCCCTGCTCATTGTTTCGTCTCAATTTTCTTAGAAAAACATATTTTAAAATTATCTAGGTACCTATTTAATAACTGAAAAAGTATAAAGCCACTTTTAAATTAAATAAAAAACCTTCTGGACAAAACACAAGGAGGTATCTTAAGTCCATATCTACAAAAAATAGTAAAGAAATGAGTACAGACAGAGTTGAAAGTACTTCTGAGAAACTGCCGGACGAACACTTCACAAGTTTTCACGACTTAGCAAGCTCTTTAAATCAGATATAAGGCGAATTAAAAGGTTTGGCAGTGAATGAAACTTTTTTAACGCTTTAATTAATATTTTTGTCGTACCAACTGCTCTGTCAACTGAATTACATAGCTTAGTACCTATATAGCCAGTAATAATTTTTCTATTCGACAAAAATTTAAAGAAACTTTGGGTTTAAGGCGCCCAATGCGCTAAACCGCTGTGAAGCTCGCACCTTAAAGATATAAAATCACTCACATAGTAATGAAAAATCGCAATAACACCAAGTTAAAGAGAATAACATTACAAAGATTCAGCAAATTTCAGTTTGATCGGAACAAGTTTTCAGTCATAAAATAAAAATTGCCTAAACAAAAATTTATTTCAAGCAATTTTTATGTATGAAAACTTGTTCCCATCAAACCGATTATTTCTTACCTATTTCGCACTAACTTTTAGTTAAAAAATCCAACTCTGACACTGAACAAAATGTTACAAAACATTAAAGATATAAATTATAAAATTAGATTAAGTTGAATATTTGTACGCCAGAAATGGTAGAATATAAGAGACATATTACCAATTGTTAACAACTTTTCGCACTATATTTTTACAAATAAACGTATTCTATTCTATTTTATTAACACACCGCTAATATACATTTCTGACACGTTTCGTTAACACACATTCGTCAATAAGTATATTTTTCTGGAAAAACGGGTAGAAAGGAACGGTACTATGGAATAATTGTATAAACTTACAAGTCAAAACTAATTACAATTCCCTTATTTTCCTTTAACAGAGTAAGATCCATCAGCGTCATATATTCTCTTCTTATAATCACTTCCATATCCGTGTTTATCATACCCGTAAGGTTGGAACTCACTAAAACTTTGTTCGAAATTACTGTGGTCGTAATTTCCATGATCGTAGTGCTCTTGTTCAAAATGCCCGTGGTCAAAATGCCCGTGGTCATAATGCCCATGTTCAAAATGATCGTCGATGTATTCGTGGTGTTCATGCTTCTTTTTTAGGAAGTGGATGAACCAAAGCGTGAATTTCCATGCTTTTGTTAAGAGGATAAAGAATAAGGCACCGTAGACTATTTTCAGAACGAAAAGCTTCGTCGCCACCACGTAGAAGAAGTGAACTGTGGGCAAAGAAAAATTATGTTATTGGTGATTTTTTTTAATTTTTAACCCTTATGAAAACAGAGGTGTTATAAGTTTAACGTGTGTGTCTGTGTGTCTTGTGGCATCGTAGCTCCCAAACGAATGAACCTATCTTGATTTAGTTTTTGTTTATGTGAAAAGGTAATGACCTTTTCATAAGTAAAAAAAAACTTAGATGTAGAATGGAGAGGAGTATCGGGGATTTTTATTACAATAGGTTTTATAATACAACAAGGTGTCACTGCTTTTTAGATATTAAATTTTTTTAAATGAAAACTTCCATCCTGCTAGAAATTGAATCTATTTACAAGACTTTGAGATTAAACAGATATATTAATAAGTTTTATAGGTTTGGCATAGCATGGACGTGGTGGTCAGGGTTGGTGGAGCAGGTTGGGGCAACTGCCCCACCCTGTTGATCTTATTTAGTACATATTTTTTTATACTCTTGAATATATTAAGCAATTTGCCTCGTCCTGACAGATTGGCCGGGTACGCTCTTCTTGAGTACATAATAATTAAATGGATAAAATTCAATGTAATAATAAATTAATTAATTAAATGTCTATTCCCTATAAATTAAGTGTCTATTTTAAAGAATGCAAGAAAAGTATTTTATTGGATTACTCTATAAATTTCGCGGTCCCAGTCACACACAGTACACACCTTTAACGATAAGGATGACGTTTCCTAACGTAATCAGCAATAAAATCCAATGCTTGATACCCCTCCCTATGATGCAAAAACTGGTCCTGGTATTCAAACGGCCTATGTTCCGTTTTCTTGTAATAGGTATATGGATCTGGTATGTATTTGTATATGGTGGATATCCAGACCATAATGAGAAGTATCTTCACGCCAGCCAACACCACGGCAATGGCCAGGATTAGTTTATACAGTCCAACTTTCGCAGCCAGTACGATCGCTAGGTTGGCTGTAACAAAGAAAGAACGTATCATGACATAGACTCACGCCTGTATTCCCCAGAGGGGATAGGCAGAGATGTATGCAGTACACCCATATTTTGCCGACTATGTTATAAGTCATATTGCCTACTGGGCACAATTCCAGCCTCGTGCTGCTACTGAGAATTTCCTAATGGAAAAACCCAATAACACTTTGCCCGACCTGGAGATTGAACTCAGGAACTCATGCTCAGCAATCGCGCTTGCTAACACTAGACCAACGAGGCAGTCAAAGGAAAAACTCTAATATTATTGTAGTTTATTACTTGTGTAAAAAAGTACTAAAAAAAACATATTGTATCCAATAATTTCGTGAGAGTACTGCCCGCGGGTAGGACGCTAAGGCTGGGACTCCACCAAAGCGGAGAGATGTTTCCATACAAATGACGGATCAAGCGGCGCCGCTCGAGTTCATTCTTGTTGTCATTTGTATGGAAACACATCTCCTCTCCGCTCTTCTCCGCTTTGGTGGAGTCCCGGCCTTAACCTTGCCTAGATCACGCAACAGCTCATTACAAATAAAAGCTTCTCCACAACCGTTACGTTCTTTTTCTGTTTTTAATTATTTTCTTTTATAAAACAACTTCTCCAATCCCCAGCTGGTACGAGACTAGTTTTTACAAAAACTTAAAATGTTTTCAGTAATGGAAAGGCTAAGGTTTCAGCGAGGGTAGTTTCCAATTTGTTCTCGATTCAAATTTAAATCCTTGGTCCAGACTTTTACTTTAATTCCCTGTAAACCTGAGACTAGATGTAACTAGAATCAAAATGAGTCTACAACCAAGATTTTTAGTTCAATATTCTGTAGGAATTATGCGGTCTGCATTTTAAGATGATTATGCAACTTACGGGAAAATGTTTAAGAAACCAGCGAGTATTTGATAAGGACTGCAGTTTTTTTATTTTAAACTTTTTCTTTCATGAAATAGGTAAGAGAGTCTTAGAGTATATAAGAAAAAAATAGAGCAACCCTATAGAAGTATGAACCGTGAGCACGGGTATGAACAACGCGGCCGCGACACGAGCTCCGTTTGCGATCATACCTCGATCGACTGCGGTTCAACTAGGCTCCACGAGCGAAAAAGTTACATTTTAGCTTATATCATGGTTAACTGCTGAGTCAAATTTTGAAAAACGTCTAGAAAACTTAATTTGTAAAAATGACATTTTAACATTTGTATGGCGAGACCTGCTTTCGCTCCGCACAAGGCAATGTGGTTGACGTTATCACTCTAATATTTTCTTGAATACTCTATGTAAGAGAGTATACCGAACTCATTTAGAATTAGATGCCAAATTTTAAACCATAGTTGCAACGTTTAGTTTGTGCGACAGCGCGTGCTTTCGAATGTGGCACTGATCCTCAAACTATGCCACGTTTAATATTTTTGTGATTTTTTTTCATGTTAGCTTATTAAATACTAGCGACCCGCCCCGGCTTCGCACGGTTACGCTAATATGCATGTATTATACATATAAACCTTTCTCTTGAATGACTATCTATTTAAAAAAACCGCATCAAAATCCGTTGCGTAGTTTTAAAGATCTAAGCATACATAGGGACAGACAGACGCGGGAAGCGACTTTGTTTTATACTATGTATTGATAATCACGCGGTACGTCGAAAATCGTGGATTCAAATCCCATCCGTATCAGTTGTATCAAATTTTTTTTTGTTACACAATTATATACCACATTTGTTGGTCTGCCCGCTATAGCCTAACAGCTGCACTATAAGTGACGTCTGTGCAATGAAAATGCCATGGTATGGCTAAATTCCGGAACATAAGCTTTAGTACACACTAGATAAAACTATACGTATCAGCAACACGACGAAGAAGAAAATATCTCGTACAATTAATTGAAAACGGTTCTAACGTTCATTCCACCGCAAATGCATGTCGTAAAATGTGATATCTCAGAAGTTCTTAACCATTTCTATACGAATGAGTGTAAAGTGGACTGTAAAAACACTTTCTATTTCAGAGAAAAACAACTTAAGTAATGTTTAGCACATTTTACACCCGTGACTATTTGTTGATATTGTATCATGCGACGTTAGTTAACAACTGAAATATTTCCCACTCTTCTTATAATATATATTTACATAGTATATATACAGGGTTATTTGTAAAACACCAGCATCCTTAAAAGGGATCATTAAACTCATCATTATGATCAACTTTTACTATAGGACCAACCCTGAAATCGCAAAAAAAATCAGCTGTTCCATACATTTATGTTCACATGACTAAACAAAATGTATGGAACAGCTGATTTTTGTTTGCGATTTCAGGGTTGGTCCCATAGTAAAAGTTGTTCATAATGATGAGTTTAATGACCCCTAGGATGCTGGTATTTTACAAATAACCCTGTATATATTTAAATTAAAGAAAAAATAGGTGGATTGTATCAAAAACGGCATGGATATAAAGGGAGTAAATAGAGATGAATCGAAGAAGAAAACCTATGGACCCTAAATAAAATTAGGACAAGGGCAGAAAGATGATGGCAATAATAAGTTTTATAGTTTGGTAATGCTGTGAATATACAATATGATAAAATTAACAAAGATAGTCACATATTGGAAATGAAAATTTAGAATGAAAAAAAAGCAAAAATAATAAGAGATTGATTAATTAATTACATCAAAAACAATATCTACTAAATAAATAAACACTTCCTTAGCACTCTCGTTGGTATCTAAAAAACGGTCAAATTAAAAGATTATCCGACTCTTAAACAGGACAAAGGTAAACTTTATCTATTCACGAATGGCAACCATTTTCAAGGAGTCCCGAAGAGTTCCGAGTAGATCCGAAGAGCTTTACGAAGTATAAGGATCTTCTTTTTGTTAACTAACGCTTTTATTGAAGGGGGCATTGTTTCGAAGGTGGACTGAATAAGGTTTGAGTGTCCTTTGATAAGCAAAGGTAAAAACTATTTTATTAGTTTTTGTGATAATAAAGTTTGATGTAAGGACTCAACTAAGATTTGTTATTTGCCGTCACCTTCACTCCTCCAAAACAAAGGAGTATCTTCAATGTGCGAGTGAGATAGCTGTTTAAGTGAGTGCCTAGTAGTAGTAAGACCGTTGGACTGCTAAGTCAAGATCGCAGGCTCGAACCCAGGCACGCACCTCTGACACTTGCTAAGCCTGTGATGGAAAACATCGTGAGAAAACCAGCACACATGAGATAACAATGAGATCAACGGTATGTAAAGCCATGTCAGAGACCTACGGGCGGTTTAAACTCTGACACCAGGCTGTTCATCAACTATACGATAAGAAGAGAGTGAGTGCCGGCGCCTCAATCAAAGAAATATTATAAAATATGCGTTCGTTGGTATGTTTTTTTCACGCAACAACGAGTCGGCAGCAGGTCGACGAGGTTTTTTACGTACGAATAGTTTATTAAATACTATAGCCGCAGAAAATAGCAATTAAAAAATAAAGATACCAGTAAAAAAATACTCAATTGGAAATACCGCAGTAGTATCGCACCCAAATTGACTTTACATCCATTACGCCTTGCATAAATGGGAGATTGGAGCACGTCAGGGCCTCGCGGGGGTTACAAAGTGCACCACGTGCTTTCAAACACTCGAAAAATTTCAAACAATATGCAAATATTGTTTGAGCTGTGTCAGTTACTTTTGTATTTTCCGATTGTTTGTTTTTTCCTCCGACACAAAAAGAGGGGAGAGAGTCTGTGTATGTGTATGACTGTGTGTCTGTCTGTGGCATCTTTGTTGGCATCAGATTTTGATTTAGTTTTTTTTTTATTTGAAAGGTGACTTAATCGAGTGTTCGTAATGTTGCGGGTTTTTAAATTTTAAAATTTATAGTTATTCCTTGTAATGGCTTTGCGATTCCATTCTGGCCACATTCCATTGTGCAGATTTGGATTTATGAAATTGTCATGAATACAATGTCTATGTCATGCCCTATATCCAACTTTAGCTCTAGTGCCCAAAATGAAGTCAGAAAAATAATAGTTACAGCTGACAAAGAAACGTGATGATGAAAATGAAAACCATGATGATGACGACCATTATCATGATGATAATTAGTGCGATGTAAAAGATGAGCAAGTAAGTAGACTGATGTTTAATGCATTAATTTAAGCTAATTTACTTACTTTTATGTAGATACGTAAATTTGGTGACGCACATGCGCGTTAGTATATGATTATCAGCATTAAAATAGCCTAGCATCAGCAGTGATAGCCTATGGTATAACCATTGAACTGCCAAGTCAAATGTCGTAGGTTCGAAACCCAGGCACGCACCTCTGACTTTTCGAATTCATGTGTGTTTTAGAAATTAATTATCACTTGCTAAAACGGTGAAGGAAAACATCATGAGGAAACCAGCACACCTAAGAGATTTTCCAATGGTGTGTAAAGCCACTTTAGAGGCCTACAGATGATTTAAACTCTGACACCAGGTTGTTTATCAACTGTACGATAAAAAAAAATTTGGAATATTTAAAGTAGGTACTCACTTATTAAAGCGTATTTTCCAGCTTTGCCTCTCGCTTCCACTGCATTTTCCTTGTCCCTCTCATTTGCTTCCACAAAACACGAAAATGTAACTAATAAAATAATAATACACCGCTTCATTGTATTTCATAGAATATTTTTTTTAAATGTTAAAAATTAGCCTAATTTTACGAGACCATCAGCTCAGTACAGTGCCGTATTTGAAAATGACATTTCACACCGAAGTGTTCAGGTCCGTACTTAGGTGCTAATATTACACAAACACTACTAGAAAGTGGACTTGAATATAACACTTTATTATCACAAATTTTCACGTAATGTTATGCGAGAGTGTTTTTTAGTGAAGTAATATTTATTTTTTAAATTTATTTTTTGTGATTTTTCTTATTATAGGTTATGTTAGTTATGTAGCACTAATATGGAGATGATAAAACCTTAAACATGTTTTTGTCACCGCGTTCTGTATATAAATCTTTTTTGGGTTCGGTATAGTGTTTTTTAAACATCACTCTAAGAATTATTCCTATCATTGATTATCTTATACTATTTATTATTCTTCGAAAAAATATCATTTCGTCATAAAAATATTTGTCGCATCCGGGAAACGAAGCTGGGATACAAGCGCAGAGTTAAATCACTTAATCATTATCTACGCCAATCGTGTCGCCATCTTCAGAAACAGTTTGCCATACTTAAAACTAACTACAAAATAAAAATGAATACATAGTAGAGTCCTCTAATTGCCGTTATTTTCAAAATCCAAACTGCTACTGAGATCTTCAAGTTAAAAATAACCACTTCAAGCCCAATGGAAACTAATCCGGGACCCCATGAAGTGTGCCGTAATACCTAGTCTAACGAAGCATGATACAAAGTGAACATGATTACCGTAGTAAATGTTTATATGTGACGAAGTTACCCCGCGTCCTACGTAAGCTTAACGCGAAGCGGGGCAAAAATAATAGACAATCACTGCCGCTTAAAGTGTCCTACGTGACAAACGCATGAGATTTAGTGCTGCGCGATAAGTTTCAAATTTTCGCGAAAAAGGGCCGCGGTGCCGCCGTTTGTATTTGTGTAATCGCGTCGCATTGCATCGCGGTCACGTTCCCTGTGAATAATTGTCTACGTGGGACAACGTTTTAGACGATTTGTTTACAAAATATTTTGTGGTTTATATAAAACTAACATTCGTCTGCGACTTCATTCACATTATTTCGGGATAAGAAGTCAATTCAGACTACTATTTTGTCAAATTTCATTACGATCTGTGCTTAGTCGTGATGAGGCTGCAAATATCGACATAAAACTATCATCGGGGTAATGGCAAACGGGCTTTATCGGATATACATCCCAGCGGCGACTACCTGCACTGTCTCTTTACTGTGGGAATTGAAGTATTTTACAAGATTTTATTTATTTTTACTAGTGTGTTTGTATTTCTCAATTTTGCAAGCCAAAGAACCACTAAATTTTCGACTTTGACATTTTGCATGCTTGTTTAAGTTCACTAAAATGATAGAAATAACCAGATACTGCAGCAAGGATTATCTCCTCACGACCCTCCTGAAGAGACAACTCTTGTGCAGCAAGAATTTTGCTTTGCTGCTCTGCTGCGGTTAGTAGCATGGATACAAAACTCTGCATAATTTCCTTAATAATAAGTAGTTACCTACCTAAGTTACTTTTCCTCAAATCATTGTTGTCATTTTATTAAATTAAATATTTCTCTGTGAACTATATTCCGCCATTAGCATTTTTGGGGTAGTGTAAGGAAAACAAATACAATCGCATTAAACCGAAGTTTCAGAAACGGTAAAACGTATCCATTAAGTTTCCTTACATCACTTTGTCAAAACATTTCGTTACAAAACGGTTTTTAAATTAACTAGTTTTGTTTTGTTTATGCGTATTTAACTAGTTAAACTGGTGCACTATAAACTTGTTCAATCTCTTTTATGGTGGAAGTTATAGTGCAACAATTTACCGACCCGGCGGCGGCGGCGCTAGTAGTGAGTATAGTAATGTCATTTGAAGAAATTTTGTAAGAAAACTGTTAGTTCCAATTTTCGCCACCAGGTCACATAAGTTTGTAGCACTGTAAGTGTTTGTACCTCTAGCCTAAAGTTAGGAATTGACACTGCATGAGAGAGACGCTGATACTACAAACAAAAGCGAGCGACACGGGGAGAAATAGTCTTGATCTCTTCATAAGGGCAAAGGTATATCAAAAAATTGTGCAAACGATATTTAGAATGAGTTTTTGTGTAAATAGTCTGCATTTATTTAACTTTTTTTTTTCTTTAATTAGGCCTTCACTATCAAAATTTAGAGACTTCTAGAACGAAAGAAATTTACTTGGCTAGAGAGAATAAATGACAAGAGATGTCTCCATCACACAGAACATAAAACCAAAATCTTACAAAAACTTGTCAAGTTTAATTTTATTGATAGAATTAGTTATTTTATATTTATTTCGGAACTTGAGAGTATTTTAAACATTTTGATTTATTTAAGCAATTTATTTCATTATCTACGAGTACTAAGTCACTAAAATGTAATGCATCTGAGCAATGAGAAACAAAGTGTGTTGTCTACCGACAAATGTCAGACATTCGTTGTTGTTGGAGAACTTAGTAAACATTTCCTGCACTTAACCTTTACGACCAGCAGAACGGTTGTCAGTACAACACAACGGTCAAGTTAATTATTCATAGTTTTGTTACTGTTTGATTTAACTGTTTGTATTTTAATACATATAGTTTTTCACATGTTTTGTTTTTTAAATGAATGAATGTTTTACTTAACCCCACTGCGCCAGAAAGAGGGTTATATTTTTTGTATCTTGTATTGTAGAAGAGAATTTAGATAACACGGGTGAAGTTACGAATAGCTTATTGGCAGAGCGACTATAGGCTTTACCCAGTAGGTAGTAGATACTATCATTTTTTCTTTCTACAAAATTTCAAATTTTAGTGTTCGCATAGTATGAATAAATACTTCATAAAAGTTTAAATTAATTAATTATTAATTATTTAGTTATGGCATGTAGTATATGTATGGTTTTTAATGCATGCTAGACGGACATAACCCCATCACCGGCCCTAAGGGGTTTACCACATGATAAAAAAATAAGACAGGAACGTCAGGAACCAAACTAATAGGTAACTACTAAATGAACACAATAAAGTTAACTTACCCCGACTTGAAACCAATACGTTATAACATTCATTCCGTTTATACGGCTTCATTTAAAGATATATATTTAATAAGAAACTTGAAAAAACTTGAAAACAAAGCACACGCCCTAGGCGTAGAAAGGGATTTGAAATTTCGACTGATTCTGATGGGATACGGTGGCTCAGTGGTTAGAGCGTCGGCACGATACGCCGGAGATCGTGGGTTCGAATCCCATCCGTATCAGTTGTTTTTTCAAATTTCTACATGTGCTACATGTAAAAAAATCACAAAAATATTTGGTGAAGTTTTTCGACGTTTGATCTCATTTCGATCGGCGGTAATATTGTGGGATTGCTCTCATGTGCAATCATCGTTAAATATGGTAATAATGAGCCGTACACATAGGTATATGTATAGGTGTAACGATTTGGAAAAGGGATGGGCCGACTTCCGATCGATATGTCGGTATTATGACGACCATTACCATTTATTGACAAAGTAAAGCTTAATATTTAGCACATGTTACGCGTCTGATAATGACAATGACACAAACTAATTATCACCTGCTTTGTGCCTCGAAAAGCACGTTAAGCCATTGGCCCCGGCTGTCATGATCATGAAGATCTTCGACAGGCTGGGTAAAGGGAGTCCGCACCCTCATAAAATCCTGACAACTAATCTAACTCTTTCTTCTCTCTAGAATATTGTATGATATTCAACTGCATACTTAAATTAGAAACCGACCCCAACAAAGTTTGGGAATAATAAAGCTGATGATGATAAGGATGATTAAAGCACTGATAGCCTAGTGGTATGACCGTCGACTGACAAGTCAGAGGTCTCGAGTTCGATTCCAAGGCGCGCACCTCTGACTTTTCGTAAGTTATGTTCGTGTTATAAATTAATTATCAGTTGCTAAAACGGTGAAGGAAAACATCGTGATGAAACCAGCACACCTGAGAGATCTTTCGGTGGTGTGTAAAGCCATGTCAGAGGCCTACGGTTTAAACTCTGACACCAGGTTGTTCATCAACCACACGATAAGAAGAAGAAGAATAAGGATGATGACGTGAGTCTGATAATGCTGCTAAGATTCAAGTCTGCAAGATTCAAGAGCGTAGAGCGCACTGACGAACGGTGAAGGAAAACATCGTGAAGAAACCTGCAACAATTACTTCCCACTGCTGTTAAACAATTACTGCCTCATTGGTCCAGTGGTAGCATGCGCGACTGCTGAGCACGAGGTCCTAGGTTCGAATCCCCTGTCGGGCAAAGTGTTATTGAGTTTTTTCATTAGGAAATTCTCAGTAGCAGCACGGAGTCTGGAATTGTGCCCGGTTAATGGCAATAGGCTCGCCCCCTATTACATGGGACTTATAACATAGCCGGTGAAACGTGGGTGTACTACACACCTCTGCCTACCCCCTCTGGGGAATACAGGCGTAAGTCTATAAAAAAAATTAAAATTACTTCCCACTCGCTGAATGGAATCAATTTAAAATTATTTAACTTTAAGGTACTTAATTATAAAAAAAGTGTCATCCTACCCTTTCCTTCACCCTCATACTTTAAAACTATCACCATTTTAAGTTAGTAACTTTCACATTTCGCTGGCCAACTTGCTAGAAATTTGGTAACTTTTAAAGATGTAACTTAAAACTAAGTGAGTTTTCGTAGTTGGAATTTGTAGGTAATAATTCAAGTTGTACTGTCAGTTTTTTTAATACTTTTAGTTCTCATTGCTGTGCGAATTCTTTAAAAAACTTTTAAAATACAAAAGACCGCTTCGTTTTTACAAAGTTTTCCATACATTTTTACATTTCAATTTAACTAGGCTATAGCTGTTGCATGTGGCATGCGATTTTACAAGTGAACTGTCGAATGGTATCAATTTTTAAAACTATTACTCAACAATTTAAAAAAAAATATAGCACTAGAATTTTCTCTTGTATCGTGAGTGATACAGATTGCACAAACCCCCGTGGGAGTATTGAAGCTTTGATATCCAATGCAGAACGTGAATCGTATATTCGCTTCACTAAATTGTATGTCATCGAAAATAATGATAATAGAATGAAGTTTGATGTAGACGAGTTGCCGTGGCGAAGTGCCGTGTGGTTTCCGGCCTAAGCATAGAACCAACCCTAGTCATCTTCCCGCGGGTGTCGTAAGAACCGACAAAGAGAAAGATCTGAAGGATGGGCAGCAGCGTCCTACTGTGTAATAGCAACCATCTACTACTGTGATCGCCAACCCGCTTGCCCAGCGTAGCGATTAAGGGCAAACACCTTCTAATGAGCGAACAAAATAAGTGATGCGTGTGAGAAGAGGTCCATGTCCAGTACTGATACAGGCCAGGCTGTGTAGGTAGGTACTTATATACGAATTTATTGCCTGTTGGGATATAACATTAGATTTGATTAATTGGACGTGATGTACATTGCTTGACTATAAATACATAAAAATACATTGGCTGTACGTCGTTTAAATAGCTGCAATGCAGATAACAGTAATTTCCTTTTTAATTTACCGAACACGATACCAATCTCCGGCCTTCTGAGAATTTTCACAAAAACTAATAGCCATTTTCCCTGTCCGGAAAACGAACTTAGATTATCCAGATGTGCGGGAACTAGAAAGCTTAGTGTGTTTCAAACCTTATAATTTTTACATAGTACTAGCACACAATGTAGTATAATATATATTTTTTTGCTTTATACTTAAAAAGAAATTCAAAGACGAGATTTCATTAAGCATGATCATGATATACGCTCACAAAAATAAAAACGAATAAATATAAATAAATTAAAATTTTGTTACTACCTCCTTTTTAAAACCAGGTTCACTTATATTATACAGAACTATAGCTTCAATGAAAATAAAAACATTAAAAAAAATGTTTGACCTGGCGACCTCCATCCAAGCTAGCGTGGTATTTAATGCTCGATCATTTTCTGTATGAGAAGAGGTTTTTGCTCTGCAGTAAGGTAATGTTATAATGCATAACTAGTAATGCATAATTTCGCACCAAACCAGCAGAATTTTTGTTGGAAAAAATATTGAATAGAATATTTTTTTGTCATTAATCTTTCAGAAAGTTAAAAAATCCGTAGAGAAATCTTGTATTACATAGCTGTAAAAAAATGAGGTAGGTACTTAATATAAATTACCAGCAAATCAATTTTTTTCCGATTACTTTTTTTGATATATCTTAGGTATGCCTATTAAAATTAATACCAATTTAGAATTTCATAAATTTTAAAAATATATTTCTACACATAAACATTTTTATAACAGTCATATATTTTTAATCGAATTGAATCGAAGAAAATAATATCTATTCAAACAGTCGCATATTTTTTTTAAATTCTTAAAAAAAGAAAATTAACACAAGAACATACCAGTATTTGAATCCTAACTATAATATTCTGACATTAAATTTCTATTTTTAAATATTTAAGTGTTAGCTTCATCGTATAACTTCGCATCAAGGCAATCTATCATAAACTAACGACTATCGAGAGTAACACTTCGACAGCTACTTGAGATCCATTAATTAGAAACGCATTACTTTGGAAGATCATTACTATCGACTCGAATAACGTAAAATTTAAATTTGCCCAAAAGAATTTTATACAAGTATATCTAAATATTAGTAAATATAAATCAGCCTGTAATCATTCCACTACAGGGCAAAGCCCTCTTTTCATGCAGAGTAGGATCGAGAATTAATTACCATCTAGCTCACTGCGGGTTGGCGATTTTAGACTATTAAGTCCAGGTTCCCTTTCGATGTTTTCCTTCACTGTTAGTCAGTGATGTCTTTAGATTAACTAAGAAAGAAAGAAAAGAAAAAAGAAAGTACATTGACAAAGTCACATTGGTACATACCAGGTTCAAACCCACAACCACATGCTTGCAAAGCGGGTCCGTCACCAATGCCACCACGACATCCTTTCATAAAAGATTTTTAAATAATTTAAATTATTTTCGTAGTCAAGTTGGACAAGTTTTCCCTTTTATATCTGAAAGAGAAAAGCTGAGCTTTTTTTAGGGAAAAAAACAAACTTATGATCATGCACTTATTTGACCATATAAAAACGAAAAGATTTCTTTCCGCACATCCTTGATCGGTTCTTTATCTGAATCGAAGGGTAAGACGATAATATATGATTTGTGATATCGAATAAGATGGATTAGATGGGCTCGCCCCTACGATTTGTCATAGTGGCCATCTGGGTTGACCGATCACCCATAATATTGGATTCCGGTTTGGTCGACAGCCTCGGGGTAGGAATGTTTTATAAGGACATAAAACGGAAAAATATTATTTATAGGAAGTGATTTTATGTATGTATGTTCCGGGATAGCGCCTCGTTTGAACTATATGGGGCGTACCGCGTAATACGTTGCCCGGAAAATGCGCGTAATACAAGCGCGTAGCACGATGCGTGTAGATCATTCTCGTAGCACAATATTGTTGATTTTATTGTTTTTACAATTATTTTTTTTGATGACAAGGGACATGGTTATGTCCGACTCGTACGTACCGATGTACACGAATTCATTAAATAAAACACTTAGCTTTAACTACAACTTTTACATATTATACAGTGTTAAATTAAAAACACCGACAACGTGAAAAGGGGTCATTAAACTCATCATTATGAACAACTTCTACTATGGGATCAAATCTAAAATCGCGAAAAAAACAGCTGTTCCATACATTTTGTTGAATTATGTGAACAAAAATGAATGAACAGCAGATTTTTTCGCGATTTCAGGGTTTGTCACATAGTAAAAGTTGTTCATAATGATGAGTTTAATGACCCCTTTTCACGTTGTCGGTCTTTTTAATTTAACCCTATATAATAATCTCTCCTAATAATTTTAATAAAACTGGTAGGTAGCCAGAAATGTGAAAAATAAAGATGTCCACGTTCCAAAAACCGTTAAAACCTTTTCATGTGACATGAATCGGATTAAAAACTAGGTTAAAGTAAATTACGAGCTGAAAACTTTCTAACAGGATATGAGATTAACTTTTGATAATATATTTTGAATGTAACGAGGCTCTGTAGGGTCAGGAATTTTATGATTTGGAACTTTTTCATTAGAAATTCTTGGCTTTGAATCTCGGACCCAAGATTTTATATATTACTTACAAACTGTTATTCAGAATATGAAGAGGTTTACGAAAGTTGTGCAAATAGAAATGCTTCAAGGCGGTCTACCGGATACAATAATATAAAAAAACGAATTTACTGGTGGTACATAATTGAGCACGTCTGGGTAGGTATACCATAAAGCAAATACTAAGATTTGCTTCATGAGGTATACTGTCCGTCCGCTATTTGCGAACATCAATATCCTCTAATTTTGATTGTAATATTGCTAAGTTTGATTGTAGAATAGAATAATCATTTATTGTTACCGCTCAAAGAACACAAAATAAAAAATAAATAAAAGTAAAACATTCTTAAAAAATACATAAAATTTTTGGAAACGCACGCTGGTTTTTTTGATTTTTAGATTTGTAGACCCACCCAGTAAGGCTGAAAAACTAGAACCTCACTTTAGTGGCACTAAATTAATGCATACATATTGCAGTACCGTCCAGTATATATATTTAGCCACTGTGTGGTGTTGAGGAAGTATAAATAGCACCAACTCCTCATTCTCTGTAAGTCGTAAAAGTCGAATAATCAAAATCAATCAAATCAAAGGTCACAAACTAGCAGCTAACAACACCCAAACTGGTTACTACTCACCGGACAAAGCCTTGCCTCCTGCTTTAAAGGTATGTGTGCTCTATCATAGACTAAAAAACCTAAGTCCTAAATTAAAAACTAATAAGACTAAAAATATATCTTGAAATTACTTTTTTCATCCTTAGAGCAAATATGGTATATAAATATAATATCTAAAATAAATTATTAAGCCCCACTTTACGTTAAGAGAGGCCCCGTAAAATTTACTTTTTATTAAATTTTATTTCTTATCTTGGTCGGCATTATAGACATGTATTCAAGCCAAATTTTAGTTCTCTTCCATTTATAATGTGCTAGCAAACCGTCTGTGACGGACAGACGGAAATTACAAAACTTGGGTGCCTGATTAACTATGGAACCCTAAAAATTGGGTAGAAAACATAGCTGCTACCCCTTCCAGAGATTACAGACGTGATGTGATTTTATGTATGTAATTACATGTGAAAAAGTTCTGCCGGGCAAAGTTGTATCTTCCCTAATTGGCGTAACTGAGAGTTTCGCTTACGTTAATTATGTTTACTTGACAGTTTGGCGCGAGGGCGAATAACAAGATTTATTTATACGTTTTATTTGTTTTGACGTTTCGTGAGTTTTATTATTTACTTAAGTTGAAAAATACGTTTTATTACTTGAGCTTTTATTTAACTTGCAATGTAACTTGTAAGTATGTTTATTCGGATGGAATCTTGCAAGCTGAATTTGAACCACTTTCTCTTATCCTACGGGGTTGATTTTTTGCATGTTAGTTCAATTCAATAGACTATCAGAGTTGAAGCAATAGCCTAGCGGTATGACTGTAAGTTGGACTGCTAAGTCGAAGGACGCAGGTTCGAACCAAGGCGCGCAACACTGACTTTTCAAATTCATGTGCGTATTAGAAAAGAATTATCTTTATAGCACAGAATACGCGCTACGACTTGGAACTGCGGAAAAAATAAATTAGGAATCATTTAAAACAGGAAAGAGATATTTTCAACGGTGTGTAAAACCATGTCAGAGGTCCACAGGCGGCCTATTATAAACTCTGACACTAAATTGCACATCAACCATACTACAAAAATAAGAATTCCTGAAAATTAAACCAGCATTCTTCAGAATAAGGATCATCGAAATTTGATGAAAAAAAAAGAAACCATAAAGAAAATAAGTACAAAACCCAGTCACAGAAAACGTGAGGGTATATTAAAATGCCAGCTCCTTGTAATACGTGTTACGTAAGTAATTGGGTTCATTTTATGAAAAACGTCGCTCCACGACGGGCGGTGACGGTGGTTTACTTGAGAATCTTACACAGAGAAATGCGATCCATACTGTTCGTAAGCGATTTGACAAGAAAGCTTAGAAGAGAATGTTTTATCGATCTGAAGCTCTGGGTACAGTAAGGTATATCACAGATTTCACAAAACACTCATATCTTTCGAAATGTAGAAGCCGCAACTCTGACTTTTAGCAAGTTATGTGAATGTGCTGCCTTCGGTTCGAACCTGACACCTCCGACTTGACTTTCAACGGTTATACCACTGGCTGTCATGAGTCCCTTTGTTTACAGAGACTTTTTTTCCTTTATTTTTAAGGGTTTGATCAACACGATCACGTCACCCTCATTGGGCTTTCTTAAGTTACTATCTACGCGTAATACCTAAATTTAATAGCCTATACAAAAGTCTGGCCGTCCTCGACAAAGGAGTAGACAAAATACTATTGTATAAGCCAACATTATAAAAACATAACCCTTCCTGGCAGTCGGGAGAAAAACAAAATCATTTTCTAATATAAAGATACTCCTTTCAGATTCGTTCCGAACACATTCAGCTTTAATGTGCGTAACATCTTTTACAGAAACTTGTTACAGAGTTTCTTATTTACTAATATTAACACAAAAAAATCAAACAAACACTAATATTGCATTAAAACTTTATTCATATCGTATAAATTCAGACAAACCACATTAATATTATCCTTGCAACTTATAAAACTTAACACAAAACTCATTTAGTAAGTAAATCCTAAGTAAGAAACTTAACTGGGCGTATAAGAAGTTTAAGTACCTACAGTTTTGTTCACTTGTTTCTTTTTGGAAACATACAGGATGGACCGCAGGCGCAGTTGTAATACTACACTGTACCAAATGTAATACTGCAATTTTTCCTTCATTTTATCCATTGACCGTGGCAGGCGTTTTATATGACCAGTTCATTTTAAATTTTGACAATAAAAAGACAAATGTTGAGTATCAATAATTGAATTGTAAAAAATTTCTTGGGTTTTGATTTAAGTATGCAAAGACAACGTCTAATTGAAAACATTATCGACAGTTTAATTTATCCCTTTAAAGTTGTATAAGAAATTAAGAATCCTTAATCGAATGGAGTTTTGAGTAATAAAATGTAAAATTATTTAAATCTCTACATGATCGGAAAATCTTACTTATGGTGGTCACCCGTGGACTATTTCGATTAAATAGATGCTGAACAAGTCGCCCATTTGCTAAGAAAACAATAATTTTACAGGTGTCTGCAAATTGTCAGCTGTTGCTAAGGCCCAATTTCACTATTCACTTTAATAACCGAGTTTAATAAAACTAAGTTCAGCCATACACAAATTGCAGTTGTAAACTTAGTTAAACGCTTGAACCGTTTAACTTGATTAATCGCGTTTAGTGTCAGTGGTGAAATCGGCTCTTAGCGTTATAAAACGCCGCGTCGCCGCCTTTTCTGGGCTCTTGTATGTTTCTAGCTTAAGTATTAGCTTTGTTTTGCTTGCAGCTACTCAGTAAAACACTGGGTGGACGGTTAATTTATCGGCCCATTTGTACTAGTAGGTGGATAACCACATATTCATACACATTAGGACTTTTGTTGATCAGTTTCTCTCTTCTTGATACTCGTGTAAAGCTGCATTTACACTAATTGTTCCGCCACCTTAGCGCCTTTAAGGCCTCAAACTAAACTTAATATAACTATAAATTTAAAATTTTAAGAATCCTCGATACAAAATAAAACCTAAGAGCTAAGAACAAACAAGTCACCATTCAAATAAAAAAACTAGATCAAAATCGGTTGATTTGTTAGCTACAATGCCACAGACGAACACACAGACACGTTAACTTATTACACTTTTTACATCGGAGATTAATAAAATAGAAAAACGGGAGAATATCATGTATTTAGAACAAAAACAAATATTGTATTTTCTTTTCCTACTTTCAGACTCAGCTGATGAAGAAAAGCAATTTTCTTTTTTCCGTTTTTTATTTCAAAGTTTGATTATTTTCAGCTGCAAGAGAAGTCTCAAGAAAATCCAGTCAGTCCTGCAACATGGCCACCTCACTGTCTATGCAAACCACGTCACCGGGACTTTTTTCTTGCACCGCCACCTGCTAGGGAGTTAATGATGTAAAAACACAACTGATCTATCTACGTAGTTATGTTTTAAACAGAAATCATTTGATTTAATTATTTAATAAGAAAATTTTAAAAAACAACTGATACGGATGGGATTCGAACCCACGATCTTCACAACAGCAAGTCAGAGGTCGAACCTAATCGATCTCAGAGTTTTCGTATGTTATGTTTGTATTATAAATTAATTATCACACAGATGCACTCTCTATTCTCACACTCTCATAGTCCGATGAGATAGCAATCCGACACGACCGGAGAGAGATCAGGTGCAGGGCCTACAGCTTAACAAGCTTTCCGAGGCACAGAGTAAGTGATAATTAATTTTAAAAACGCACATAGCTTAAGAAAAGTCAGAGGTACGCGCTTTAGCGAAGCTGAGGCCTCTGACTTGCCAGTCGGCGGTCATACCACTAGGCTATAGGCTAAGTTGTAATATTATTGTAATGTAAACCAAGTTACTATACTGTTATTGTTTCAACTAGGGCGCCTTACTCATGTACACTGCAGCCCATACATCGTAGCTTATGAAAATGTATGTGCATGTTAATTTGATGGCTGCGGACGTCGCTGTGACGATTTTGATGACGTTTGTTTAGTAAAATAGCTTGTAAGTGTTTGTTTGACTTTTCTCTAATGATATAAGCATGAATAATTATCAAAATCTTGGTTTATAGAGCAAAATGTGGTAATTTTCGGACCTTTTTGACCCCAGTTCATCTAACTTTTACTGTAGAGCGTGTTTTAGATATTAAAAATGTATGAGATGAATACGTGAACTTACCTCTATCAGGTTCGAACCCATAGCACGCGCACTCTGAGTTTTTGTGAGTAATATGCTTGAAATTATCGCAACTATCGAATTAAGGAACTCGCAAAAACAACTGACACGGGCGGGACTGAACTGACCCGCGATCCCTGGCGTGCCGTGCCATTGCTTTACCAATTAAGCTACCGAGTCCTGCACACTTCAGTTGAAATTACAAATCTCTTTCGCCTTAAAGGCGTGGTTATATCTACCGGAGTACTGCCGCACTGCCGGTCCCATGTTCTAAACTTTGCAGCTTAGAAAACATAGAAACGCTATCACCAATTTTTAAAATATAAGTATTTAAATATGTTTTTGCGAGTTTTTTATTAAATCATTTCATTTAATAAGCAAATCATGTGCATAAACATGTAAAAAACATACATAAAAAGTAATATGCTTATTGTAAAATAATAATCACTAAGCACCTTGCTTCGGAGAGTACGTAAAGCCTTCGTTGCTGCTTCTGAGCTCTCTTTAGTTGTTCGACCATCGGTCAATGAGACTAATGAGAGTGAGGGAACCTGTTTGCGCACACATTTAACTACAAATCATGTGTGGTATACGATTTATAAAAACATTAAAATAAGTCATTACAATAGTAGTGCTGATTCTCTTGTACATCCCGCTAAACTAATTTTAGTCTAACTATATCTCTTTCTAATAAACACCATCAAAAAAGGACAGCAAATTGAACTATCAAATTAGAGCTGTTTAGTCTACGTCCTTGCAATTGACGTAAAATTAGACGAGACCTATAACACGCCGACTAAATTCTCGTTGATATTACGCAAATGGACTAGTTTGACAGCTCTAAAAATCTGCTATCCTTTTCTAATGATCCCTGTTAGAAAGAGAGATGGCGAGTCTAAATTAGTTTTGAGCGTGTGCAAAAGAATTAGCACCAGTATTACAAAATACAAATGTAATGCAAATATCGTAGATTCCTCTGAATCCCAATAATCTCGTATCATATTCTCTAAGCCTACAAGTTCGTAGATACCGGATATTGAGCCTGGTAACAATACGACCGCATTGTTTAAGCATTTGAAGAGCCTGTTATCGTCATCGGGAACTCGCAATGTGTTTAAGTTTCGCTATAACACGACTGGGTAGACATTAACTTGGATTATAACGAACAAGAATAGAATTAAGTAATTATAATTATAAAAGGAATGATAATTTTGGTTCTATTTAGAGTTTTATAATCGCCTAGAATGTTAAGTAAGCGGCGGCGATATGACTGGCTCAGAGGTTTACCAGTTAATTTTCTGTGCTCGGTCGTAGCTTCGATTCCCATAGGAGAAAAATATTTGTGTAATGGACAGGCTTTTGTTTCAGTCAGAGAGTTTGTCTTATGAATTAATATGTTTGTAACTAGGCCCGCGATGTAGGAGAAAATCCTAGTTAGGTTAGTTATGCTATGTTTAAAGAAAATAAAAAACTGCAATAAATAACGACTCGTGTTACCTTCATTTTTATCCTGTCCATGATGATATGACGGTATTCCAATTAGCTTTTTATTGCATTAGATAATAAACAATATTTCTTGCTGTTTATGGTAGCATTTATAGCATAGTACTCTCGTCCAACATAATAAATAAAGTAAAGAATAACTTGCAGTGTTCAATAAAACTTAAAGTGCTTATTCCGATAAGTACTTTGAAAGGAGAACGCTCAAATTCATCCAAGTTATTACCATCTTGAAACTTTAAATCTATCGAAAAGTACTTGCGATACGCTTTTGTGAAAATAATGCAAAGTTTACGAATTGTTTTGTGTTTTTTGTGTGTGGTTTTCGAGTGCAAATTTGTGTAAAAGAAAAAAACTGTAAGTGCTAAAAACTGTTAAAGTTTTTATGTAACTGCAAAAAATAATTCGGCAACTTTGCACATATTAATAATAATTCTCTAAGGACTGATTTATAGCACGCTCACGCGACGGTCTGTACAGAATTTAAGTAAAAGAAATAAAATACTATCTATGAAATATACTAAACTATTTCAACTAAAGCACCATCTGGGACTGGAGACTGGATGCTAGCTAGTATTTGTAAGAGTTTGTATTTATCTGTGAGATTGTGATCTAGGGTAATTGATTTTTTTTCTTAGCATTCGGCTTTTGTAAATTCCTATTCCTTATTTATTAAATCCATGGTAACTTATACCAATTTACGTAATATGTTTAAATTCTTGTCATCATGTCTGTTGTCTAACTGCTATACTTTTAATTAAATACAAACTTAACACAAAGTTATATGAAGATAAAACATAAAATTTTGCACCCAATTTGTCATAATTTGTTACTACATTTTAGGTAGGTACCCTATGCAGACAAAGACTGAAACAAACGCTTAAAAGCAATCAGAAAAATATTTAATAACAATGTTTTTCAATACGCATCATACCTTGGTATTGTTTTTTCCCCACGTTTCGGTTAAGTTGCATCAGCCGTAGTCACAGAACCCGTCTTCTTCATCGTATGATTGATGAACAACCTGGTGTCAGAGTTTAACCATCCGTAGGCCTCTGGCATGGCTTTACAAACCGTTGAAAAATCTCTCAGGTGTGCTGGTTTCCTCACGATGTTTACCTTCACCGTTTTAACAAGTGATCATTAATTTCTAACCTAACCCGTGTATTCCAACATACTCGTGTAAAAATTAGTTAAACGGGTGCAGTCTAGTGTAAACGATTACGCATATTTTATTAAAGGGTATAATTTCTCTTGACAGCGCTTACTAAGTCAAATGTGATTAGTATCGGTTTCACTAGATGGCACTAGTTTAGCTATAGATATTTTTCATGATTGAATTATTATTTTTGTGATTATAGAGTTTATATTTAAAATTAAACTCTGATTAATAAGGATATATTGTAAAAATTAATATCAAGTAGTATTTTGAATTTATGGTGTGTTTTATTTTATTATAATGTAATAATGTTTTGTGACTTCCGGAATGACGCGCTACAACCCCACTCTCGTCGGTTTCTTGGGTGTGGCGCGACATTTCGGAAGCAGTTTTGATTTAGCTGTGATAAGTATCGGTTGAAAATAAAGTTCTGTGAAGTGAATTGTGTTTGTGAAGTTTTATTGGAAAACCAGCTTCTACACTTCAGAAGCGGGATTGTTGGCTGGGAAAATCCCAGCCGATAAGATCCAAGCCTACTTGAGTTTGGTCGTTCTGCATCTTGGTGGTTTAAAGGTAATTGTTTTTTTTTCTCTCTCTTATAAAAAAAAAAGGTGTATTCTTAGTCCAACTTGAAAGTGATTTCTTTTTATGTACTTGATAATTGAATTCATGAATTTCTTTTCCTTTTTTTTATCTTAATCAATTGAATAGAATATAGGGTTATTTGTGGAAATATAACGCAATAATTTTTAAATAATAGGTAGTATTGTCTCTTATTTCAATATTGTACCATGTCTGGCTTAAAATTAATCTTTTTTTTTTTTTTTTTTTCTTTAACTATTTAATACAAATTAAAAATACCTTGTAAAATATTTGACATTAATGTTTTTATTCCTTATTTATAATATTTTGTCACCAATATAATCAGTAGTTGAATAGCTGCAGCGTGTTGATAAATAATGTAGTGCATTGTTGCTTGACAAATAAATTATTTTGAAGTTTTAAAAACGTTTCAAACTTTAGAGTGCTCGTGAACACACATGCTAATATACAATTATTGTTATGTTGTTGTAACTTAATTAGAGGTTGAATAACTATTGTCTAAGTAACACTTTTTACTCCATAATATTTATTATAAATAGTGTAGTAAAATATATTCGTTAAACTTTAGATATAGTGGGACATAGTATATACATATAGATATAGTCTAGACTAGTATAAACTAGAGTCACTCTTACTATAAACAATAGTAGAATTATGAGTAGTCATAAGTGCCTAATGGTCTACATGACTAAAAATATTTTGATTTTGATGAAGTAGATCTTAGTACTTCTTAAAATAAAATAAAAATAACACAGTAGTGGCTGTCCTAATAGTTTATTTGACACAATCGCCAACAGTATACTTCGTGGTTGCTTTGTTCTCAGAGATGGACCGCTTCGTTAAACGCCGACTACGTACGCCACCTGCTGTGCAAGAGTATCAACGTGATAGAGTGAACCGAAGCGAGGGTAGCAGCCGGAACCGGCGCCTGCAAAACGATAGCAGGCGCAACTGGCGCCATACCAACTCGCCGGAACGAGATGACGAGCGTCATCGCTCTCCATTGCTGCCGGCCGGTCGGGTCAACCGTCGGCACAGCGGTCACCGACGCAGTCTCAGTGGACGTGGTGAGCACTCGCCGACGCGGGGCAGGTGTCGCGATCAATCACCTGTCGAACCAGACGTCACCAGTCGTCGGTCCCGCAGCAACCAACGACGCAGCCGGGAGTCCTGGCGCCAGGATGGAAAGTGGGAGCGCTCAACCAGGAACCAGCGGCCATCCCGTCAACACCCGTCGTCCAGCCCGAGCAGCTCGAGGACATCTGAGCGGCACACCTCTCCAAACCGTGAGTCGAAATCAAAACATAGTGATAATGTTACTATCTCACAATTAGTCCAAGCATTGCGAGCCGTTAACAAGAATAGTGGCC
The DNA here is from genome assembly GCA_936450705.2 of Protodeltote pygarga. Classification (NCBI taxonomy): domain Eukaryota; kingdom Metazoa; phylum Arthropoda; class Insecta; order Lepidoptera; family Noctuidae; genus Protodeltote; species Protodeltote pygarga. The sequence goes on along the minus strand of OW388249.2, from coordinate 880,324 downwards.
TAGAAAAGTTGTCCAACCATAATTCTATTCCCGAATTTGACCCGGAACGTAAACAACAGACTATTGAAATGTGGTTGCACAAAGTTGGCGAATGCGCAGTCATTTATAGCTGGACGGACCAACAAACTTCTCATTTTGCTCTTCAGAAACTTAAAGGTGTCGCTCAAAAATGGTATGAGGGTTTACCTACCGTTTTGTATACGTGGCCACAATGGCAAGAAAAACTAAAACTAGCTTTTCCGAGTAATGAAAATTATGGCAGTTTGCTTTCCACAATGCTATCTAAGCGGGCTAGATTTAACGACTCGCTAGAAGGTTATTTTTACGAGAAGTTAGTTTTACTAAACCGTTGTAACATTGACGGTGGGCGAGCGGTGGACTGCATTGTTCATGGCATTGATGATCGTGGTGTGAGACTTGGGGCCGAAGCTGCTCGTTTTGAGACACCAGATCAGCTGTTACCATATCTAAAATCAGTTAAATCTAGCGTTCCCCTCGTCGATAAAAAGAAAGTTAGGACTTTTAATAATAAAGTAGACGGTATAGACAAGGACGATAATAAGAATCGTACTATTAAGTGCTATAATTGTTTACAAGAAGGACATTATAAATCGCAGTGCACTAAGCCACCTCTTAAGTGCACACGCTGTCTCAAGTACGGTCATGCCGTGGACAAATGCAGACTACCCGCAAATTCAGTTTCAACTGAAAATAAACCTGAGCGGCCGGTAATGTGTATAATGAGTACTGAGAGTGAGGGCAGCAAATATTACAAACAAGCAGTCGTTAATAAGTGCCCTGTTAATTGTTTTATTGATTTCGGTAGCACTGCTACAATCATGAGTTTGAGTTGTGCCAACAATACTACTGTTGATTGGGTTCCGGGACAAAATTTGCCACACTTGAAAGGTTTTGGCGATGCCATAGTTAGGCCCTTAGGTAAATGTATTACTGCAATTATTATTGATGATGTAGCTGCAACTGTAGAAGTCCTTGTCGTCCCTGATGAAGTAATGCGTATCCCATTGATTGTAGGGCAGACTTATACCGAACAACCGCACATAATTATTGAGAAAGATAATCTTACTTTACGAATTTTAAGTACCGATTTAGACCATTTCAATAACAAGGTCAAACTATTATGTGCGGTCGATACGGTAGTAGATGGAATGACAGTTGTTGATGTTTATTGCGAACCTATTTATACTGGGGACATATTTATCTCCAGTAATAACCGGTATCAAGTTGGTCGTGAACACTATTTGGTGCAAGGGTTGTTTACTCTAAAGGACGGATTAGGAACCGTGTTAGTTGAGGGTAAGACTAGTCAACCTTTTATCTTAAAGAAATGTGTTACTATAGCGAGGTGCGTTAAAGCCGAAAAGGAAAACGGTTCAGATAAAGTAGTAAACGTTTTGAGTATTGGGTCTAATGGGTTCCTACGATCTATAGTAGAAACTGACATTGTAAGCGATACGTCTCTCGACGAAATTAGACAAAAACAACTTCTCCAGTTGTTAAATAGGTATCGGGACTGCTTTGCGTTTAGTTTACAAGAATTAGGAAAAACTAACTTGACTGAAATGACAATCAATTTAAGAGATGACGAGCCCGTTGTTTACCGACCATACAGGTTGCCGATTAGTGAGCGGAGTAAAGTTCGGGAAATGATACAAGAGTTGCTGGAGTGCGGTATTATTCGTCCATCTACCTCGTGCTATGCCAGTCCCATAGTTCTTGTCAAAAAGAAAACCGGTGATATTAGATTATGTATTGATTTTAGAGCTTTAAACCGGAAAACGGTTAAAGAAAATTATCCCTTACCTAGAATCGACGACCAATTAGATGACCTTGCGGGCTATAATTTTTATACTACATTGGACTTAGCGTCCGGGTATTATCAGATCCCAATTGTTGAGGCGGATCGTCACAAAACGTCTTTTGTAACCCCCGAAGGGCAGTTTGAATTTAACAGGATGCCCTTCGGGCTAGTAAATGCACCTTCTACTTTTATGCGTACCATGCATCTAGTATTGAACAATAATGTTGGACAAATGGGCACTGACAAAATCGCATCGGCTTATATGGACGATGTTATCGTACCTTCGGTAACACTTGATGAGGGGTTTATACGGTTAGAAGCGGTGTTGCAGTTACTTAAGCAAGCTGGGTTAACTTTAAAACTATCCAAATGTTGTTTCTTTAAGAAAACTGTTGATTATTTAGGCTTTGAACTAAGTGCAGAGGGAATTAGGCCGGGGACTCAAAAGATCGAGTGTGTCAAAAACTTTCCGCAACCAATTAATCAGCACACGGTTAGGCAATTTATTGGGCTGTGCAGTTTCTTTCGACGCTTTGTCAAAAATTTTGCAATGATCGCGAAACCGCTTACCACTCTCTTAAAGAAAGATGCAGCATGGTCCTGGGGCCCCGAACAAAAACAAGCTTTCGGTGATCTTAAATCGGAATTAATTAATAAACCCATCTTGTCACTTTATAATCCAATAGCGTTAACGGAGTTGCATACTGACGCATGTAAGATAGGCGTAGCTGGAATACTGATGCAACGTGATAAAAATAACGTATTAAAACCGGTTGCGTATTTTAGCCGTCAAACTACGACCGAGGAACAGCATATGACAGCATATGAACTTGAAACTCTCGCCGTTATTACCTCCTTACAACGTTTTCGCGTGTATCTTATTGGAATTGAATTTAAAATAGTGACAGATTGTAATTCGCTTAGGGCAACATTTCTTAAACGCGATCTAATACCACGAGTCGCTAGGTGGTGGATTGCTATGCAAGAATATAATTTCAGTGTCGAATACCGACCAGGTGCCTCAATGACTCATGTGGACGCACTAAGCCGTAACCCAGCACCTACCACCCCTACTCAAGCTGATACTAGTAGTTCGCAATGTTTTGTGTTAGCAATTGGTGAATCAGACTGGTTAGATACTGTCCAATTAGCAGACTCGGAAATTCAAAGAAAAATTTCAATCATAAAAAGCCCCCAAACAGACGATGTAGTTGATATTAAAAATAATTTTGTTGTTCACAATAATAAATTATATAGGAAAACTGTAGACGGAGATAAGTGGGTGGTACCCAAGGGGGTCCGTTGGCAAATTCTTAAACAGTGTCATGATGATTTAGGGCATTTTGCATTTGAAAAGACTTTGAGTAAGGTAAAAGAAATGTACTGGTTTTCCAAGATGAGACGTTTCATAAAAAAATACGTTCAGTCATGTCTGGAATGCTCTTACTCAAAGTCTTCATCAAGAAAGCGACCGCCATTGCACCCAATACCGAAAGACCGCGAACCATTTGGTACCGTTCACATTGACCACGTTGGACCGTTTGTCAAAAGCTCTAAGGGAAACACTCATCTACTTGTTATAATTGATGCGTATACAAAATTTATTGTCCTAAAACCTGTCCGCAGCACGAAGTCCTCGGTAGTTGTCGAGAAAATGCGGGAATATTTCAGTATGTTCGGATTACCAAAACGAATTATTTCGGACCGGGGCTCATGTTTTACGAGTAGTAAATTCAAGGGTTTCTTGGAAAAGTTGGGTGTCAAGCACGTTTTAAATGCGGTGGCAACTCCACGCGCAAACGGCCAAGTAGAGCGCTACAACCGTACGTTACTGGAGTCATTAACTGCAAAGTGCGTGGGTTTAGATGAAAAGAAATGGGACGTGCAAGTGCCTGACATCCAGCTAGGCCTCAATAACACGTTTAACAAGGGAATAGGGAAAACGCCGGCCCAAGCTCTTTTCGGTATTAGTTTGACAGGACTAACGGAGGGTAGAATCAAGGCTTGTCTTGGTAATGGTGAACCATATTCAGAGGATAAACTTGTTAAAATTCGAGACGAAGTAAATGAATATATCACCACTTACCAGGAAAAGCAGAAAGCTTACTACGACAAAAAGGCGGCTACTCCTATTTCGTTTTCCGAAGGTGATTTAGTGAGTGTAGAGCGAGAGATCGCTGCTACTGGGCAAAGCAAAAAGTTGATACCTAAATACCGCGGTCCCTATAAGGTTGTAGAAGTTCTAGGCAATGACAGATACCGTATCGAAGACACTCCCGTCACTCGAAAGGGTAATAGGAAGTATTCCACAGTTGTTTCGGTCGACAAAATGAAACCTTGGGTTAATTATGGTGCAAAGGATCCTGGTTCCTCTTCGAGTGACGAAGAGGATGATTTAGATAAATAAACTTGTGATTATATTATATTGTAGGTATATAAATAATAATTATTATATTATATATACATATTTATTTCAGTTAGTTTGTTTTAATGGCAATGTTGTGAAATGGTAATCGAATTATATATACTTACTTGTCTATATCTTTCTGGCAATATTTGATTGGCAGGCAGGAGCAGCCTCCACTTAAAAATATATATATAGTTTTGGCGGTTTCAAGGTAGTAGCGACTTGTACCGCCCTAGTGGTTTCAAGGTAGTAGCGACTTGTACCTCTAGTAAACCCAACAGTGAAACTTTTGCGGTTTCAAGGTAGTAGCGACTTGTACCGCTTTAGTGGTTTCAAAGTAGTAGCGATTTGTACCACTAGTATAGTTAATAGTTATACATGTTTCGTATTATAATAAGATTAATAGACAATTGATATTATGTTGTTGTTCTATGTAACTGCTTACACGAGGACGTGTATAGTTTCGGATGGCCGAATGTAAGAATTAGTTAAACGGGTGCAGTCTAGTGTAAACGATTACGCATATTTTATTAAAGGGTATAATTTCTCTTGACAGCGCTTACTAAGTCAAATGTGATTAGTATCGGTTTCACTAGATGGCACTAGTTTAGCTATAGATATTTTTCATGATTGAATTATTATTTTTGTGATTATAGAGTTTATATTTAAAATTAAACTCTGATTAATAAGGATATATTGTAAAAATTAATATCAAGTAGTATTTTGAATTTATGGTGTGTTTTATTTTATTATAATGTAATAATGTTTTGTGACTTCCGGAATGACGCGCTACAACCCCACTCTCGTCGGTTTCTTGGGTGTGGCGCGACATTTCGGAAGCAGTTTTGATTTAGCTGTGATAAGTATCGGTTGAAAATAAAGTTCTGTGAAGTGAATTGTGTTTGTGAAGTTTTATTGGAAAACCAGCTTCTACACTCGTAACATAACATGCAACAAATTCGCAAAAATATTAATAAAATTTGTTCGTAATAATGAGTACAATATTAACCCTTGAAGTTATTGTCGTATTTTCGTCACGGCTATATAACTAGATCCAAATGTAAAATAGAATATAATAATTACACATTACTTTTATACAAAACTACTTTACTAATTGGAAGTAAAAATACTCTTTATTTTAAAACCGATTTTACTCCGGTATACATACATCAATTCACGCCTTTCTCCCATGGGTATAGGCAGAAATTACTGAACGCCACCTGCTACAATTCCTAAATACTCCTTTTTCCTTTTTTACTCCGGTATCTAACTTAGAATTAGGCTAATTATGTAGCGTGGAGTTTAATGTACGTAAAGTAGTTAGTATTTTCACGCTTTTGTAGTGTAGTAGTTTTTATGTTACCTTTGGGAATATATTGCACTGTTTATGTTAGTGCTTTTAATGTTACGAAAATTAAAGGAACTGCCCCAGGTGGTAACATTTGTAAATATTATATTATTAAAAAATATTAACAGACTTTCTAAATAGTATATTTTGACTCTAGTATTGAATATAATTACTACGTGCGTATACGAGTCATGGTGGCGCATTGGTTACGGACCTTGCAAGCATCGAACTTTGGGTTCGAAACTGTCATATTGGTACCGATGTGATTTTTTCAATGTCATGTAGGTACCTACCTACCTTCTTAATCTAAGACACCATTTACATTTACGGTGAAGGAAAACATCGCGAGAAAATGGTCTGTAATCGCCAATACGCAGTAAGCTAGCACACCTCAGAGATGTTTCAACGGTGTGTAAAGCCATGTCAGAGGCCTACGGGCGGTTTAAACTCTGACACCAAGTTGTTCATCAACCATACGATGAAGAAAAAGAGTGAGATAGCGCAGTAATTAATGCTTAATGCATTTCTGTATTATAAGATGCCTTTGCCCTGCAGAAGAGCAGTTACGTACTGACTAGTTTATTTATTTACTGTTAAATAGGGGATCGGACAATTTTTCAGAAAGTATTTAAAATTACTCATTATGGATATATAAAGCTATGAAAAATATTTTTTTAATCAAATAAAGTCATTTAAGTACATAAAACCATGTCCAAAAGTTATTATTAAAAAAATGCCGCGAAAACGCTACAAGCGTCACACGGCGACGGGTGACGTCATTTGAGCGTCATTTAGAGGTTATGTTTATTACAAGTAGGTAACTAAATAGTTTTATGTTTGTGTTTTAGTTGCCGAATGATATAGAAAATTAAATGAATATTTTTTTATGACTATTGTCTCTCAATCCAATACTTTTTTTTAGATACAAAACACATTATTTACCACGCACAATACAACTTGTTTGTTACTAACTTGACTTGTTTTGATTCGAATGACTTCCTATGCTGTGATTGGTGTTGCGCTTGAAGTTTAGAACAGATTAAAAAGATTAGAATTATTGTATTTTATTTATTGATTTAAAAATATAAATCATTGATATTTCCCAGAAATATTTAATGTTATATTTTATAGTTTTATTTTATAAACATTTTTTCTAACTAAGTTTCGGATTTTTTTGAGATTAGTGTCCGGTTGCCTATTGTAGTTAGTTAGTACAGTTAGGTAGTTACATAAACCCCAGCTTAACCCTGTAGGTATGTAATGATTTATTTTTTCCACAAAATTTTGACCTTTAATATTATGTTTTTTTTTGGTTCAATTCAAAGAATGCTCGTCCTTCTAATTACGAATTAAGATGAAGTATCTTATAACACTTTACTTTGTCAATTTTTATCGTAGACATACTTGCATTTGCAGCCATTACTTTTATAATAGAAAAATCTAGACTATCTGAGTAGGTATTATTCCAGTCCATTATTTCAGCCCTTGAGACGCCTTCTACAAGAGATATATTGCCTACTTGTCGCAGACGTGACACTCACATGATTTATAGATAAGCGCTAGGCATTTTATGTTTTGGAATTACGTTTATGTCTTCGAAAACAAAAACTGGCAAAGTACAAGCCGTACTGTCGCAATAAGCGTCAATCTGATTATTTTAAAACCGGCTTTTAAATCCTTACTAATATTATAAATGGGAGAGTAAGTTTGTTACCTTTTCACGCCTAAACTATTGAATAGATCATCCTGAAATTTTGCGTATACGTTGTAAAGAAACGGACATAGACCTTTCATCCCGAAAAAATATACTGTTCTCGAGGAAAACAACAATAACGTTCTTTAAATAAAAGAACAATGAAAGAATAATAGAAGAACAGAGTAGAAATTTTAATGACTTTTGGTTTAAAGAGATTCTTTATTTGATTTCCAATTTTTTTTAAATAAGATAATAAATAAAGTCGCTTTGTTTAATTCTTACTTTGAACTCACCTCAAACATCAAATCAGACTTTTACAGATATGTGTCTTTTGATCTTTCTGTCAAATTTCAATTTCGCACATCGATAGCTACAACAGACATACATAATAGGACTACTACATAGTAACATAGTTATTAAGATATTGTTACTATTTATAACACATTTGAGTCATTGTTACTTGTTCTGGAAAAAAAAAATACACCAAAAGTATTAGTTTTTTCAAGCGTAGTACATACAGAAAAAAATAGTGTAATTGTATTATATGAAAAGGAATAAATGTCTAGTGTTGAAAGCAATTTAGGCTTGACAGACACAAAGATGTCTATGATAAGGTTTAGGGGTATTATTTGAAATGAAGTTTGAGAACCGTTGATCAAATTGTGTCAATACGATGACAGTTGTGTTGGGGATCAACTCTTTAGTTTTGATAGTCTTAGTACTAACTTATTTTGTATTTTCATCTTTTTAAGAATAATAACTTTAATAATTTTTTATGCTAAAGAAGCTAAAATAAAACAATAGGTAAATAAAATAAATAATATATTGAAAGAATCATAACCTAGAATTATTATCAGAACTCAAATATGTCACTTAACTTTAATCAGATACTTAATAAGCGATGTCCTTTGAGCCCAAAGGTGGTGTTAATTTGTTAAAGTTTGATTTAGGTAATTTTTTAAAATATTCATTTCGTATAATGTATGGCAACATTATAAAACAGATAAGCACTGTTTTAGTATTTAAAAACAAAACTATTAAATGCACTCGTTTTTATTTAAAAAAAAAGAAATATAAGATGGCACTTGTAAAGAAGATGATACTGATTTCTGATTGAAGCATTTTGGTTATGATTTCCTGAAAAAGATTGTAAACTTACGTCAAATAAATTACTCTGAAGTTTTATCCTTTACTAATAACATATAAAAGAAAGAGACAATGTGTTTTAAATTGCAAGACCTATTAAAACTAGACTACGATAGTATGATTAGTGAACACTTTTTACAACTCTAAAGTAACTCCTATGTACATACATTAATACACATACATAATTACACATACAAACATATGTTACACAATTTAAATTCTCGGTAAACATAGACACACATTTAGACCTAATTTGTCCTCATAACAAAGGTTTTATAAATAAAATAAATAATCATTTAAAACAATATGTAAATTCTTAATCTAAATATTTAAAATCATTTGTTTAGTGGTGGTGACTCCGCTAGATAAATAATTTTAATATTTTCCTTAACTTAAACTTAAACATTTTGTTCTTTAAATATAAATTACATTACTTAGTTAAATAAATTCTTAAATTGATGATACAGTATTTGAATATAATAGGCAACATTTATCAATCTTGTGATTTATTATTGAAAATAATCATATTATAATAAATATTAGGATTACAAAATTACCTAACATTATTTTGGTCCTTCCATCCGCGCGAAATTAATTTATAAAATCAAACGTTTATTTGTATAAATATTATTTAGCTCAAAAATTATGGACACTATCTATTAAACTAGGCTAACCTGTGCTATAAAATAACAGAGTAATTTACCGTTTGTATTAAATTAAAATGGACCAAGTATACTTCCTTGTGGGACTCCATAAGTTACTTGAGCTTCTTCACTATAAATATTTAATTAAATTTAAATTTTTACAGACTAAGTTTGTTCGGTCAAGTACCTTCTAAAACTTAAACTTAATCTTGACAATCACTACTGATTTTTCTTAAACAACCAGTTGAATCCACTACTTAAGTCAGCTATGCTTGGTAATGATTCAGGAGCTTGGAATGGCTCGTGATCCGGAGCTTCGTAACTATATCCCACTGTATTGTACTCTTGAGGAGGTCCATACATCATTTGGGGGGAAGCCGATGATGCTATCGGCTGGCTCTTCAAGTAATAGTTGAGGAATACGCCGCCCACGGTGAAGAGTTTTTGGAAAAATGCCACGAGGAAGAAGAATGATGCGACTTTAGCCACCGCTAGCTTAGCTAGGACTACTAGCGCGATGATTGCTGGAACAAATAGAATTTTGCGTTAGATTTAGTGCTTGTAACATTTGCACTTATTCTTCTTCAACATCATCGTAAGGTTGATGAACAATCTGATGGCAGAGTAAACCGCCACCCGTAGACATGGCTTTACACACCGTTGAAAAATCGAAATGTGCTGATTTCCTTTCAATTTTTCCTTCACCGTTTTAGCAAGTGATCATTAGTTTCTAAAACGCACACAAACGATAATTTATTTGGAACTAATGAAACAGCTTTTTAACGGATATAAACGCGAAAGTTTGAGATTATATTATTTGGAACTTACGACCTTTGACTGGGCAGTCCAACAGTCATACCAATAGGCTATCACTGTTTAAATTTACGTTAGAATTTGCGCTAATTCTATGTAAAGCACTTACAAAAGGAACAAGAAATATTTTCTAAAACGCCAGTTCCATTAAAAATAAGTTTAGTAATGTAAATTAATTAGCTCTTAATTAAATTGTCGACACTGTGTAATTCTTTAGCGGTTTACAAATTACTGTAATAGTTTTATTTTATTACCCTCTTTTTAATTATAATACGCCTGAACTAGTCCAACTCAAAAGTAAATTAGATTTATGTAGGTACCGAGGGATAATATTTTTTAATCTGCAAAATGTACGTAGGAGTCTAATTTTCCTGCCTTATACAAAAAATGATTTTTATAAGCAAAACCTTGTCGTGTTATTAGAAAACACAGCGAGCGTAGTAACAATTTTGTTTTTGTTATAAAAGAGTCACCGAAATTTTGATTTTCCTTGTAGCGCAATTATTATTATCATATTGTAATAATTGTATTAAGAAAAATTTCGATTTTCACTATGTTATACAAACTTACAGGCAGATTAAGTTGTTCACGTAATAGGTACCTTAATTGCATCCCCTACGTAATGAAAATTGGTAGGGGGCCTATTCTTAAAACTCGATGAAATCGAAACCGACCACATTTCTCAATTTAGAACCTCTTCACCACGACAAATTGTACTTATCTATACCCAACACTTTTCAGTAACCAAAATCAAAGCTACAAAATCAACGCTTAAGCGTAACCAAATAGAATTCAATTTTGTTTAAAACGCGGGTGGTGTCAATAAATTGTATTGACGAGAGCAAATGTCAGGTTGAACGTAGTTAGTTTCGATTAAGGAAATTGTATGGGCGGATTAAACTTAATCGTGATTAAACCGTGGCCTTATTTGTTATTATACAGTTTAGTTAACAAGGTTTGATTAGATTTACTTAACTAAGTTTGTTCTAAAAGCCTATGTGGGAACACTAACGCAAACAAATTGAATTTTATTAAACTAAAAGTTTTTAATAACTTTCAGTTTTGTAGTCGTAAAACCTTAGCTTTTGCGGTATATTCAAACTTAGTGGCACTAATGTTATTCTACTGAGAAGGAGTAATGTCAACGGTATTAAACACATGATACATAATAATATAATATTATAATGGTATTACAAATAAGCCATTATTTTAAGGAGGTTTTAAGTTATATAGCTTTTAATAAAATTTTAAAAATAGCGCAAATGATATATTTTTAGTTAAAATAATTATGTTTTGTTTTTTGTGACACGCTGTAGTTATTCAGTAAAGGCAAAACTATAAATAATTGATAGCTTAGTGGTATAATCGTCTACTGACAAGTCAATGGTCTCGAAATCGATCCCAAGGCGCGCATTTCTGAGTTTTCGTAAGTTATGTGCGTATTATAAATTAATTATCAGTGCTAAAACAGTGAGGGAAAACATCGTGATGAAACTAGCACACCTGAGAGATTTTTTAATAGTTTATAAAGCCGTGTCAGTGGCCTACGGGCGGTTTCAACTCTGACACTAGGTTGTTAATCAACCGTACGATAAGAAGAAGTAGTGGCGTTTATAACTTTTAAGTATTGATACGTATAACCTGAAATTATTGAGTTTTCTAACTTTTTTTAGAATCACTGCCACCGATGCGACGGTCGGCATGCTAATATCACGCGATTACTTAAATTAGATCCTTATTTTAAATCACCCTTTTCAACTTTTGCGCTATTTGGGGATCTAGAAACTAATGTCAGAGTTTAAACAGACTGTAGGCTTTTGGTACGGCTTTAAATACTATCGAAAATATTTCTCAGTTTCACTGGATTTATCAATTGTTTGCAATATTTTCATTAATTATAGAATTGTACTGATGTCCTACATAAATGCAATATAATATATTATTATGACTAAAATTATAGACCTAGAATCAGAAAATTATGTGGGACGAGATAATAGAATGTAATAACAACCACAAAATCTACCTACTGTATTTAAAGATACCTACAAAAAATTACGAGGAAAATGCAAAAGAAATGTCGTATTTCTTTTATACATATAGCTTATAAGTACACCCCATTATAACTTTTCTTACAATCTTTCACAACTTGACGCACAAACAAAGGTTCCCTTCAAATGAGCCCTTATTTATTTATCGCAGAACGTTTACAAGTTAAGTAAAAATGCGGAAGCACGATTTACGGCTCCATTTTATGTTTCAATGAACATCATCATAATTCTATATCGGGCTACAAAAGATTCCTTTGATTTTTTAGGTCGTAAAACACACCAATTAAATTAACTACTCACCCAAAACCTTTAAAGGCCCTTTCTTTTTTTTCGCCCTCGCCTCCTCCGGTAATTGTTCGTTATTTTCCAAACAATAACAGCACACGAATAACGTTAAAATAACGATTATTTTCTTCAACATTATAACGATTCAAAGACTGTTATTTTTAATCTGTGTCCTAATTCAAAATAATTTAATTCTAAATTGCTAGGCGCGCTTTTTGACAGCTGACAGTTTCGTAATTCAAAATTATGGACCAACGAAATTATTAACAAAAACTTTTCTAATAAACTTTGTGTTTTACACCAATGTTTGAGTTTTACAACTTTTGGCAAGCTATAAATATATTTAACAATTTTCCCGGATACCGAACTGTGCGGTCTGCGATCCTGTTAATAAATAAGTATCGGTAAGGTGTGTGGCATTCGTAAATTCTTTTGCTAAAGAAAGTTTGTTCATTGTTTCCATAAGTTAAAGGAAACTGTGTCGAGTTTTCCTTTCTGTGACTAATTTACATGTTAGGAAATAATTATGATGTTCTTTTGTGTAACTTTCGCGTTCCATACGTTCTGGCATTTCAATTTTTACGCTCGTTTCAAAAAATTTCACCGACATTTGCATAAGAATGTGTAGTGAATATTTGAAATGACGTGTGTTTGTAAAATGCACGCGTATTACATTGTCTGAAATGTTTCTTGAACGTGGAAACAAGATTTGTTTTGTTTTCTCTCTACAATGTCGGCTTTTTCCCATGCTATCAGTATCTTCTTTAGGAATATAAATAGGCAAAGACCAAATAGTTGTCATGGCATCACTAGTAGGTAAAAGAAAATTATCTAAATAATAGCTAATCTCTACTTAGTATGAGCTTACAAACCACGTGAATTTCGTCAGACAATGTAGTTGTTAGTTGGGTATACTTCTTACTAATATTGTTAGTAAAAAAAAAATTGTTAATAGTTGTACCTATGTGCGTGGTTTATAAACTAAACGTACTACGTCATGTCATTCTTTGCAAAATTGACATCACAAAATAACTAAAGCCTAAAAGTGTGTTTTCAACCATATTAGTTTGGTTGCTTAGGAACTTGTCTCTCTCACCTACGGGTTATATGAGGAGACGCCATTTTCAAAGCCATTTTTTATCCGCACGGGTAACAGACAACAGCATCCCTTACCATCATGTGGGTTGTATGTAACTTTAACAAACACCTTTTTAATATAGGTGTCACGGACAGCCTCTTATGCAGAGGATGCATGGAGGCAGAGGAAACGGCCACCCATGTTCTGCTGGAATGCGGTGGCGTGGCAAACTACCGGGCTACATACCTCGGCTCCCTGCAAGCGCTCCAGGACATCACCACAAATGTGAAGGCCCTGGTTGCGTTCCTGAGCGAGCTGGGATGGCTGGAGTGATCCAGCCAACATCTGCGTACGCAAAACAGGCGCACAAGTCGTCGATTTGCGGACACCGCTCGTTTGAAGAAGAAGAAGAGAGTGGGTTGTATGTCAACTTTCTGTCTCTGACTGTACACTGAACACTTTTTACCCATGACAGCATATTTTTGTGTAGCGACTTTCTGATAAAATTCGCTCGTTCACTCAGAATATCTATCGACACAACAATAGGATCCCAAAAGCTGTAAAGGACCTAAACCACTTTGAATATAAGGCTTCAAACAGTGACTGATCTAAGTATCCTATCTTAATGGATTAAGGTTCAAATGAATGAAATTTCTAAGAAAAGACATTTTTTTAGATAAGGGATTTCTTTTACTTTAAGGCACTTATAATTTTATACTAGCTTCAGCTGGTGATGATGTCTGCCCTATATGGGGATGAAAAGTAGTATTAAATTCTAATCCGTTAAATAAATAAATAAATCTAAATCTAATCTAAATATAAAAACTAAATCCGTTCAGCTCTTTTGTCGTGATATAAAGTCAAACTGTCTGACTGATTTGTTGGCAGCTTCGTTGGTTTAGTGCATGCAAGCGCGACTGCTGAGCACGATCGAGGTCCTGGGTTCGATCTCCGGGTCAGGCAAAGTGTGATTGGGTTTTTGCATTAAGAAATTCTCAGTAGCAGCATGGAGCCTGGAATCACAAAACACCGAGAGTACAGAAGTAAAGCTACGTAAATTAGGCGCGCGAGCCACGCACACATAGACATCGTTCACGGACACGAAAACTCAGACTGATTCGGAGTTCTGCGCCAAAACTTGGCACGCGCTGCACTATACGCATCGTAATATTTTTTGTGCAAAAATGGAGCACCGAAAAAAAAGTTATTACAATTGTTGTGTGTTGAAATGTTTAAATTCGACTTTAAATAGTCAATTTTCGTTTTTTAAACTACCAGTTATTTTAGAGACGTTAGTAGGTTTGTAATTTTATGATTAGATACGTGAGTAACACAAAACACGGTAGGTACCTAAGTGTTTATGATTTTTATAGGTGGGTACCTACCTATTTGCATTGTATTATATTAGGTATCTACAAAATGAAAAGAAGTGTTTATCATAATAGGTACTGTTATCGAGAAAGAGTCGCACATCTTTTTACGTAACTATTTAGCTTTTTTGTGTGTGTCTAGGAAATATTGTACCTACTCGTATCTACTATCTACCTAGGTATTTAGTGCAAATTACTCTTACGCTAGTGAACCAATAAACCGTTTGCTCAATATGTATACTCGATGATATCAGTTTTACAATATTATATGTACCTACAATCAATCTAAATAATAATATACCTATCTACGCTCGACCCGCTCGCCACGGAAAGATGATGGAGCGGCGAGCGCGGCATCCCTAGCGCGACCGCCGAGAGTAGGCATAAAAAACGCAGTACATACATGAGCTTTACTTCTGTACTCTCGGTGTTTTGTGCTGGAATTGTTCCCGGCGAGCCTATTGCCATTAACTTCGCTATATTACATGGGACTTATAATAGCCGGCGAAACGTGGGCATACACCTCTGCCTACCCCCTCTAGAAAATGCAGGCGTGAGTCTATGTATGTATAAAGTCAAACATCTAAATGTAGTAGTACAATGTTTGAAACTTATAAATATTCCCACTATTTTTTTAATTTCCTATGTTTGTAATTTCCTAGCGTAAACATTAATTTAAATATCGCAAACAGCAAAGTAGCAAACTATTACTTACATAACGTTTAGTTTTCTATTTCCAATATACTGCTGCTATTCAGCAACAAATAATCAACAAAACAATTTCCGTTTTAAACGAAATGCGCTGCATTTATAACGCAGCTCGAACTAAACGAAGCAATATTACTAGCAAGGCTAATAGAGAGCATAAATTATGTAAGCGATGAAACCAGTGATGGGACACTAATCCCGGGAATTTGCAAGCCGGGCTTGAAATTAACAACATTGATGTAGACGTGAATACGTGATATGATAGAGTTATTTTTGTATCTTTTCGCTAGAGCAGACATACTGTGAGATATGTAACAAAGTAACCTACTTATTGAAATGGAAAAACATTGTAAATACCTATTTACTTTTAAACTTTCGCGTTGCATGAATTAAAAAGGTACAAAAGGGGAATTATCGCGCGTGTACTTTATCGACATCGCTGTGACGGTGTCTCCGTGAACAACTGAACACGAGCAGTGAAACCAGCTTGAAACATCGGGAAAATAAAATAATATAAGGTATGACTGTAAATATAAGTAGTAAATATAATCTTTTTATTAATAAGAATATTGATTGAATTAAGTATTGGTTTCTAATAATTATATTTCATTTAGTTTGCATAAGTTTAACTTACTTCGATTTCTCATAAGTTTAACTTTAAAAATAATGGATTTTCTTATTTTACCTGTTCAGTTCTGGGTAGAATTAAAAAAAACACTCCTAGTCTATGTTATAAAAAAGGTAACTTCAAAATTTCAAGCATATAGTAGGCCGCAAACTCCGATTTTGCGACCTCAGCGGTGTAAAGTGTACGTTGATTTGTCAGTCAGCTTCTCCTTTTATATAATCGGAATTATATTTAGCTAGAATATTTCCGGCAATTCAGTTCCCGTCGATTCCCATCACTAATGCACTTCTAGATTTTTATTCAATTTTACTTTATTTCGAGCTCATTCCACTCATTGCGAAACGCCGTGATTTTGTATTAAGTGTTTTACACAGCAATATTTTAACCGATTTCAAAAGCGCTGCTCGATGTTGTGAGTTTTTTTTTAAATTATACGAGTTGGACTATGAGTAAGATGTGTGTTAGTTTACTGTTTAAGTTAAAGCCAGTCGAATTAAGTTATAATGTAAGCAAGTGGGAGTAAAAACATAGTATATTACTATTTGAGGTAAGTATACCTAATTACTTAAGGTATCGTGGTGTCTCGTTTGTTACGGACCCGCTTTGCAAGCGCGTGGGTGTGGGTTCGTACCTGGCATGTACCAATGTGACTTTTTCAGTGTCATATGTACTTTCTTTTTTAGAAGAGATCTCTTCTCAAGAGGCCTTTGCCTTACAGTGGCACAGTTACAGGCTGATTTATTTATTTATACCTTGTTTTAATTAAGTTAGCTATGATTCTGTACTACCATAGAATCTTGGACTCGACTCGGACTCTTTAGAAAACAACATTATCAAAGTGTCAATATCCCTATACTTACCAATACCTACCTATACAGTACCTAGATAGGTACTTAATAATCCCTGCACCAGATTCCCAGCAACCGGTCTGACATTCCTTCCATAATGAGCATGACATTCTACGGCGGGCTCTGAAATATAAAACTCTAGAAGCCTCGCTTTGCGTATGGTGACCATGGTTTTAGTATTTTATTAAGAACGTCTTTTACAGAAATGTCTACTCTGTGCCATATTAACTCAAATAATACCAAAAACCGAACTTAATTGAGGGCAGTTAAGTTCAACTAGTTCAGAGTTGAGTAAATTCCTGTTGGTGTCATACCAAGCGTACCAAGCTCACGAACAAAGCAAGACACAAAAGCTGGATCACTTAAAACATTTTACACTAAATTTCCTGTAAACCTGTTGAGACTAGAAGCATTTAAGGAGGAAATACTTTGCTCAGATATCTTTCGTGTAGCTAACTGAAGTGTTCGTATAATAATGTGGTTCACGTTAGCTGAAAAACCACTAAAATGTTCTTGAGCTAACGGGGGCTGGGCACCACTGTATTTGAAATATAAATACGTCCTTTTTTCAGGCGTGCACAACATATTTTGTGTTAAATTCAAACCTTAAATTTTTCAAATCACATCTCAATAAACGTCAACTTAACTATCCGTATCTACATTTCGAGCGACTTGCAGATCCTGCAGTGGCAGTGCAGATGAGTACTGCGATGTCAGTAAAATTCTGTAAGGAGCCAAAGAATGGTCCCTTCGGCCCACTGCACTGTGCTGAGTTTTGTAAAAAAACTGGACTGAACGTGAACTCTTCAAGGAAATAAATATACTTACATTACCATCCCTGTACATATTCCAAAATATATTGTACATTCGCAAAAACATAGCTTGCTTTCAAAAAAAGAGTGATATCCATAACCTTAACACTCGTTACAAGGACAATCTTGTAGTACCTGGTTACAGACTTTCTAAAACCAGCAATTCATTTATGGGTAATTGCATTAGGTTCTATAACAAAATTCCCTCTATTATTAAGGATTTGTCTGATACTAGGTTCAAAACAGTTGTCAAAGGTATTCTCATGTCTAAAGCCTACTATAAAGTAAAGGATTACATTGAAGACAAAGATGTGTGGCGTACTGCTTCCTCCTGCACACTGCGACCCACTAGCGCTGATTGAATTTCACTTTTCAAAATCAATTTTAATTATGCTCTGACACTTTATTGAATCTTTGGATATATATTTATATTGTATAATAATAATATGTGCACGGTTGTAATTATGTGAGCACCATGTAGTCCCTCTATTTTAGTTACTATCAACGTGATGATTGCTGTGCAGCTTGGGTATGTCATGCTCACGGAAATGTTCTGATAGCGGTGGCGTTATGTGTCGGGTCGCCCAATTCCCTACAATATGGTTGAGTAGAGCGATGGCTGATGCATGCGTCATGCCCGTGAACGGGTGCCGTCTGTTGGGACTGGTCAGCCCATAGCTGTTATAGTGATTTTATCAAAAGTATATACAGGGTGGGCGGAGAATAGAGGTTCAAAAATTTTTTTTAGATGCCCCTCTCTAATAGCTATTCGAATAACCCCCATGTATGTTCAGCGATTATTTATAGTTTAAGAGTTTTATTTGTAGTTTAAAATCTAAAGTCAGGTGATACTTTCCCAAAAATCGGTTAAAAAAAACTAGCTCCTAAACTATAAATATTCGCTGAACATACATGGGGGTTATTCGAATAGCTATTGGAGAGGGGCATCTAAAAAAAATTTTTTAACCTCTATTCTCCGCCCACCCTGTATGTATATCTAAGGCGCGTACCTATGTTTAGTTGACTCGCATTGTTCTCACATAACATCTCAGAACAATGTATCCAAAAATATTGTAAGCCATTATTTAAAAGAGCAACCATGGAGTTTCTTGCCAGATTCTTCTCCATGAGGGGTAGGCTGCCCTTGGAACTGGCAACTAGAGTCACTCCTATAATACTATTAGAATTATGACTATTCATAAGTGCCTAAAACTGGTCTACATGAATAAAAATATTTTGATTTTGATTTTGATTTTGAGTCTCCAACAAAACAAACTCAGGGTGCACCCTAGCCGTAAGCGCTTGATAACTCAGTGTGTCTTGACAAAAATTGGTTTCACTACCACCGCGCCGCCGTCGCGCCGCCGCCGTGTACTTTACTTACCCGCTTGATAAATTACAAGAGAAAATGGAACAAAAATTATAATTTCTTTAGGAAAATGATACTTTAAAATTTAATCTGTGTACAATATTAAAAGATCTCGTTTATCTAGTGTGGCCTATATATTGCAACAAACTCGTTTCCTGCTGATGAATTCTGTATAATGTGTTAAAGCGAATCGATAAATTATACAAAATACTGTCCTTATCTATTTTCATTAATTTGATAGTGTCGGTCATTGTAATATCTCTATTCTATTTTGTAGGTACCTATATTTGGTCTCCGTCTTCCCGTTTATGGACACAATTTCAAAGTAATTACAACCACAGCAATGCTTAGAAGAGTTAAGGCAGGTTAAGCAGTGAACTCAGTTTACTACCCAATGAGTTGGAGGCTATAAAGGCTATAAAAACTTGATAAATTCTAACAGGGTGGTCACAGACTCGCTTCCACCAACATACACATGTCAGCGAAGTGGAGTATTGTCTAATCTCTCCTTCCTGCAGCCCTGCTCAGCTGCAGTCTATATTTTTACTCTCAAAAAAAGTTGACCACGAAGTTACGAACCCATCTGATGGTGCACGGTATTGTCATCAACGCTGAACCCTTTAGAAGAAGGTCGTAAGTTACACCGAAACGCCCTGACTCGTCCTCTAGAAAGGTTTCATCGAACATCATGCCGAGAAACACGACAAAGTCCTTACGCGATAAGACCTTCTCCGGCTCGTGGTAACCAGCCACGGCTTCCGAAGCCTTCCCAGCAGCTCCACAGCTTGGTTGTTGATCGCTGCTAATTTGTGACCTTTGACCCAACATTAATCGTTTTTTACGAAACGCAGAGCCCGACACTATACTGCGTAATATTATTCTGCGCATAATTTAGTAACCCGATAGTCAAACTGAAATTGCTTACAATCAAAACCGAAACAAAACAAATACGCAGTTTATATCACAATAATTGGCGCCTCCTCGTTACCAGTACTCACAATAACTCGGTATAACGCGCAGCTACAAAAGATTGAAGCAATCATCGTAAAATTAAGTCAAGGATCAGACGTGTGTAGAAGTGACAACAGTCAATAATATGCCTATCAAGAACTCTTATGGCTCGATCATTTTTAACAGACTTCCTTGCTTGATACAATTTGTTAGATGTCATATACAGGGTTATTTGTAAAACACCAGCATCCTTAAAACGGTTCATTAGACTCATCATTATAAACAACTTTTACGATGGGACTAACCCTCAAATGGCAAAAAAAAATCAGCTGTTCCATACATTTATGTTCACATGACTCAACAAAATGTATGGAACAGCTGATTTTTTTTTGCGATTTCAGGGTTGGTCCCATAGTAAAAGTTGTTCATAATGATGAGTTTAATGACCCCTTTTAAGGATGCTGGTGTTTTACAAATAACCCTGTATAAACCTATACGCTTCCACTGACTAAAAAAAGGTTACTTATATTTTTTTGTACGATCAAACTGTAGTAAAAATAGTTCTTTATACTGTGGTCATAATATGTATACTACTATACTTGTCACATGATTTTTTTTTTTAATTTATAACATTTTTAAAACGCATAAATTTACGCACGTGAAGCGAAATCTAAAGATACGATTACAAGCAGGATTTATTTTGATTTTAGACCTACCGCCTTCTGGTTAAATACACGCAGCCGCTCTACCATCTGAGTGTCTGCGTCAGGGATGAACTACTGAACTAAGAGCAAAGTTTAATCTCCAGCAACGGTTTGGACTAAATATTTAATAATATAAAGAAATAGGTACACGCGCCTTATATTATTGAAAGAAAATCTGAATAGCGCCATTCAGCAAAAAAAGTAACAGTGCAATCTATTTCCCAAATTTAGAAGTAATTCTAACACTGAGCGAGACAATTACATAATACCTGTTATCCTAAAATTCTTTAAATCCCTAGAAAGTATACTATCTGTAAACTGGCGTAGAATCCTACCTACTGTCGCATCTGTTTCAAAATCTTTGCTCGCGTTGTTTTATGTTGAGCGTAAAATGCTTATAATCGCGACCGCCATCACATTTATAACAAATTCGTTAACCCCTTCTTTATAGCTCACCAAACGACTATTTTATTATGTCGTACGTATCCCTGGTGGGTGCTAAATTTTTGGGTTCAAGGGTACTGCTGCAGTAGCAAGAATTTAGAAGGCTTTAGCAGTTTAAGTATTTCAGAAATCGCTTCTTTGAAAGCTACCTAATTACCTATCGGCAGTAAATTAGTTGTGATTGTCACTGTAGCGTACAGCCTACCTATAGATACCTACCACTCGGACGCCAGCGGAGCCTCGGCGGCTGTCTCGATGGATCGGCGTCCGCGCTGCCGCCTCGTACCTACAACGCGCGCGCGCCGCGCCGCCGCCTGTGCACACAACGGCCCGCGCACCCCCTCGCCAGTCCGCGACAAGCTATCACGCCGAACGCACGTCGGTTATTATTTCGCGCACGTATTGAATTTTGTGTAATGTGTAACCTTAATTAAGACTGTTAAAATATATGTGTAAAGACTGTTAAATATATAAAGTGTTAAAGTTGAACTATCGTTTTATAATCACCCCAGTTCCTATATTGGTGACCCCGCGAACACGAACAGTACTTACCTAACATCAAGACGCCGAAATCCCTTGAAGAAGGAAGACTGAACAGCACCACTATGGCAGAAGAGAAGACCCCTGAAACGATAGAGAAGAGAAACGACGTCGACGTAGCTTCAATCTCGTTACCAGCCCGTTTACCTCCATTTTGGCGCCAAAACCCAAGATTATGGTTCGCCCAGTTCGAAGCCGCCGTCGCCGCCAGCAAGATCGGTGAAGAACAAAAGTTCAACCTCGTCGTGCCGCTACTCGGTTGTTCCGATCTAGAACAGATCGCAGACATAATTTTGGACCCACCAGCTACGGACAAATATAAGACCTTGAAACACAGACTGATATCGACGTATCAAGAGTCAGACCATCGTCAGCTTCAAAAGCTTCTCAGCGGCCTAGAGCTCGGCGATCAGAAGCCCAGTCAGCTGCTCAGAAAGATGCGTGACCTCAGCGGCAAGCTACTCACCGACGAAGCGCTGAAAGTAATGTGGCTGAACCAACTGCCAACGCAAGTCCGTGCCGTGCTGTCAGTTAACACCGGATCTACTCCCGAAGTCCTGGCAGCTATGGCAGATAAAATGATGGAGCACTTCGAACCGGCGTCCGTCGCAGCCGTCTGCACGACAATCTCAGGCGCATCCACATCAAGCATTAAAGTTCCCGCCCAGCCAGAGCCTGTCAATCTGCAAATCAACCTGTTATCGAAACAAATAGAAAAACTATCGCTAGAAATCGACGAACTACGCTCGCACCAAGCGTCATACCGCCCGCGACGTCGTACGTTTCCCGCTAATTCTCGCTACGCATCGCGCTCGCGCTCAAGGTCACGATACACAGGCCCGGCGCGCAACCCGAGCGACGCCGACTGGCTCTGTCGATACCATTTTCGATTCGGAGATGAAGCAAGGAAATGCGAACTGCCATGCGCTAAGAACACTAAGCAGCGGGAAAACTAAATAAAACATCGACCGTGGCGGGTGTCGATGTTGACAACAAAAGCCACCGCCTATGCGTCATCGACATCAATTCAAGAGAACGATTCCTCGTAGACACCGGAGCCGACATATCCGTACTAGCAGCAAGAAACACAAAGTACAGAAAACCAGCAACGTGCGCATACAAATTATTCGCTGCAAACAACACAGAGATACGCACCTACGGCGAGCGAACACTGGAGCTCAACCTAGGCCTGCGTAGAAATTTCAAATGGAATTTTGTCATCGCCGACGTCAGAACATCGATATTGGGCGCAGACTTCTTAACATGTCACAAGCTGCTAGTCGACCTTCACCGTAAAAAATTAGTAGACAGCATCACAGAACTCTCCGTTAACACCATCAAAATAAATAGTACAGAACAATCCGTCTACCTAGTCAACAAGAATCATGAATATCACGACATCCTAAAAAAATACCCAGATATCTTACGACCCATGTCATTGAAAACTCCCGCCAAACACGAAGTTACACATCATATCGAAACAACCGGACCTCCGATATACTCTCGGCCACGCCCTCTACCGCCCGACAAGTACAACGCCGCTAAACTTGAATTCGACCGTATGATGGAGATGGGAATATGCAAGCCGTCAAAAAGTCCGTGGGCGAGTCCACTTCACGTAGTCAAGAAGAAAGATGGTTCATTACGTGTTTGTGGTGACTATCGAAGACTCAACACAGTCACGGTACCAGATCGGTACCCCATACCACGTATTCAGGATTTTACGTATCAACTTCACGGAAAAACAATATTTTCAAAACTCGATATGAAGATGGCGTATTACTGCATTCCCATACTAAAAGAAGACGCATCAAAGACCGCAATAATAACGCCTTTCGGTCTCTTCGAATTTAATACTATGACATTCGGCCTAAGAAACTCCGGACAAACTTTCCAACGTTTCATGCACGAAGTTCTAAGGGGACTCGACAACATCGTATTCTGCTTTGTCGACGATCTCCTCATACACTCGAGTAATGAAGAAGAACACCGTCGTCATTTAGAACTTGTACTCGAACGCCTAAATACCTACGGCGTAACACTTAACATCGACAAATGCGAGTTTGGGAAGAACAAGATTCAATTTCTCGGATACGAAGTTACAACCGAAGGCATCAAACCCACTCAAGACCGAATACAAGCAATAGTAAATTACCCGAAACCTAACACCGTACAAGAACTACGCAGATTTCTCGGAATGATAAATTTCTACCGCAGCTGCTTACCCCATCAAGCCGAATGTCAACATGAATTAAATAAATACCTACACAACAGTAAGAAGAATGACAAGACTCCGATACAGTGGACACACACAGCTGAAGAGGCTTTTGAAAAATGCCGCCAAAGCATTCTCGAGGCCACGACGTTAACTCACCCAATACCTAGCGCGCCGTTAAGTTTGTTTACCGACGCATCGGACAGTAGCATCGGCGCCGTACTTCAACAACAAGTCGGCGGCGTATGGAAGCCACTAGCATTCTATTCGAAGACAATGAGCGACACTCAGCGACGCTACAGCGTGTACGATCGCGAACTACTAGCTATGTACATCGCTGTGAAGCATCTACGCCGGCTGATAGAGGGCAACGACCTTATAATATTCACCGACCACAAGCCACTAACATACGCGCTGACGAGAACGCCGAGTACTAGCGATACGCCTAGGAGGGAACGTCAACTTCACTTCATAAGCCAGTTTTGTTCAAATATAAAATATATACACGGCGAAAACAATGAAGCAGCTGACGCCTTATCCCGCATCGATGAAATCGACTTGTCACAATCTGCGATCGACTACAACAAATTAGCTCAAGATCAAGAAAACGACGATGAACTGAAAACTTGCAAGTCGAATTCAAGCCTCAAGTTTTCACACGTCACGCTGCCTGGAGGTCAACGACCGATCACATGCGAAATATCAACGGGGAAATTACGACCATACCTACCATCGGCTTATCGTTTTGCAGCATTCAAAGCGCAACATGAACTCAGTCACCCAGGCGTACGGACTACGAGAAAAATTATGACAACTAAGTTCTTTTGGCCCGCTATAAACAAAGAAGTAGGTATATGGGCGAAGTCGTGCATCGGATGTCAGCGCGGGAAAGTTCAACGTCACGTAATAAGCCCGCTCGGCGAGTTTCGTGAATCTGCACGCTTCGAACATATACACGTAGACATCGTGGGACCCCTGCCGCCGTCTAACGAATACAGATATCTCGTTACGATGATCGACCGCTGCACTAAATGGCCCGAAGCTATACCTACTCGGGACATCACAGCAGAGACCGTGGCTAAGGCGATCTACGACGGATGGATTTCTCGATTCGGTTGCCCACTACGTGTTACAACGGACCAAGGCAGACAATTTGAATCGTCGTTGTTCAACGCATTGATGAAGAAGTTCGGTATCACAAGAATACGTACGACTGCATTTCACCCGCAAGCGAACGGACAAGTCGAGCGGTGGCATCGCACGCTAAAGGCTGCACTCATGGCCCGCGGCGCCTCAACACGTTGGAGCGAGGAACTACCGACAGTACTACTTGGACTACGTACCGCTCTGCGCGAAGACACCCAAGTGAGCCCGGCCTTGATGACCTACGGAGCAGCTCTACGGCTACCATCAGACTTCTTCGTGCCTTCACAGCCGAACAATGACGATGCAGAATTCGTCCGCCAGCTGACTGAAACAATGTCGTCACTATCTCCGACCAGTAAGTCTCACGCCAACAGCAGGAACACGTTCATTTACAAAGATCTGGCAACGTGTAGTCACGTTTTCGTGCGGAATGACACAGTGCGAAGCCCACTTACGCCACCGTACGACGGACCGTACCCGGTGCTCCAGCGCGGCGTCAAACAATTTACCGTGCGGCTGCCTCTCCGCACAGCTGTGATATCGGTAGACCGGCTCAAGCCGGCTCATCTATTAGGCGACCAAGACGAGCAAAACACAAAGACTGCAACTCAACATCAACAGCCTGAGATCACTACGAGCGCACCGGCACGAGCATCAAACTCCAATACGTCGGCGACAAAAACATCGACTTCACCGCGCGACGCATACGTCACCAGGACCGGCCGCGCGGTGAAGCCCAACGTACGCTTCGCTTAGGGGGGAGTGATGTAGCGTACAGCCTACCTATAGATACCTACCACTCGGACGCCAGCGGAGCCTCGGCGGCTGTCTCGATGGATCGGCGTCCGCGCTGCCGCCTCGTACCTACAACGCGCGCGCGCCGCGCCGCCGCCTGTGCACACAACGGCCCGCGCACCCCCTCGCCAGTCCGCGACAAGCTATCACGCCGAACGCACGTCGGTTATTATTTCGCGCACGTATTGAATTTTGTGTAATGTGTAACCTTAATTAAGACTGTTAAAATATATGTGTAAAGACTGTTAAATATATAAAGTGTTAAAGTTGAACTATCGTTTTATAATCACCCCAGTTCCTATATCACCAATAGAATATGGCGTTGTAAGAACAACCCTCTTGACATTCTAAATCAGTGTTAATAATTTTTTATTTTGAATTATTTTTTTATAGTATACACGGACGCTATATTATTACGGGTTGACGGGAACGCTCTCTGACCTCATACCTACTGACTGTATAATATAAATATTTTTTTTAAATATTTTAAGTCTGCTTCTACTGGGCCTAAAAATTTCAAAAAACAATATTTGAAAAGAAAATCAAAACAAAAATCCTATCTTAAAGTTCCCGTAGGAAACGAAAAATATTCATGAAGAAAAAAGTCACAAACTTAGTTATGCGGTCGGTTAATTTAACTTACCTCGGTTAGCAGGTCCGACTCGCACTTCACCGGTTTTTTAATTCCGACACCATTGAAAATGTGCATATAAATCAAGCTTTATAATTTCCGCAGTGAGATAAGCAAGCCAACAGGTTTTTGGTTTTATGAAAATTATTTACCAAATAAATATAAATTCCTTATCGACATGTCCACGGGTTTCGTATATAAAACCTATCACTAGTTCTCGATTCACTAGCTCATTGTGACTCTAACATCTTATAAATAAAGTTCAAATTGCAATGTTACAAGCTCGTTCGTGAATGTAACAACTCTATATAGGCTTTTAAAGGATTGGTTATAAATCGCAGTTTATTTGAAAGTTTTAATACAACTTTATGTTCTGCGGCAATCGTTGATCATTATTTGGTGGTATTTTCCGGAGGACAGGGCTGTATTTAGAAGGGTTATTTAATGCTATTAACATTCTGGTTTTATCATGAAAATACTTAACGACTGCCTCCTTTCGTATTCATAGTCCAGAATTGTCCTTGAATTTCGTGTTCAGAGAAAAAAATCTTCAAGCAGGTATTCGATTTCACCGTGAAAGCAATCTTCATTAGCAAAGAAAATGTTAGTAGGTAGACAGCTCTGACTGCTTACTTTTAAGCAAACCCAATCTGAACACTATTTTTATTATGCAATAGTTAAAGGAATTATTCCTTTGCGCCTTTATCGCCATTAGCGCGCTCCATACAAACGAAGTTTGATGTTAATTTCAATGTTACCTAATTAAAATTTATTTAATATTAAGTTATTTAATATTTAAGGTACCTATTTATTAGTTTTATTGATTTTCTTTTTTTTATTTCTGTTTTAATTCTGTGTTAATGTAATTAATTTTTGTGAAAGCCGTTTTAACAATAAATAAAAAATTAATGATATATTAGATCAAACTCTTCTTCAAAATTAAAATATTCTTTGCCAACCGTGCAAAGCGTTCGTAATAAATATATGTATACTCTCGATAGGTACACTTTGACATTGTAAATTGCCTCAATATAAAAAAGTTGGTAACACGCAACAACTTCGACCAATAATTTTACGAGCATACATTATAAAACGGCATCCAAGTATTTTATCTCCAATAAAACGAAGATGTAAAAACAGCCATTATGGTTTACAAACTGAAATTAGTAAAGTTTTCGCATCATATTTGCACCCTTGAACGTTTTGACGACACGAGCGTAGCGACTCTTTCCGCACTTGGTGTCAAATTTGCTTGGTGTCAAATTTGCTTGGTGTTGAGTTAGATTTCCGCAAGGGACATTATATTTTAGTAATCATCATCATCCTCCTAGCCTTATTATTTCCAAACTTTGTTGGGGTCGGCTTCTAATCTAACCAGATGCAGCTGAATATCAGTTTTCTACGGAGCGACTGCCTGACCTCCGCAATCCAAAAGGATAATATTTCTGTAGTGAGTAGGATTAATGTTGTTGAGTATGAATCTTCCAAGCATCATACATCCAAGTATGCTCTACCATAAACGTGATCAAACATAATATTTTCCATAATAATTAAAAATTCATTCACTCACTTTAAAGATTAATTTAAGACAAATAGAATCGAGCTCTTCCCGTAATCTTTATCATTCGACAATTGACGGGATCCAATCAATAAAATATAATGACCAATATATTCATCATATGAGGGTATTGTATAAATCGCTAACCCGCCACCTATCGGGAAAACAGGAAATGAAGATTAAAAGCGATCTTACTATAATTCCCTGTGCACCTCATCGCTCCCAATTCAACCCTGCTTGCACCCAAAAGTTCATCCAATAATAAATGTGAGGCCCTAAATTACGCATTATCACGTGGAGCCGGTAAAGTCGCGCGCATAAATTAATACCACTGTTATTCCTGATTTATGTATGTGACAAATCAATTTCGTGACTGCCCTGAAATTACTGTACAAACTATTGTTTCAGGTATCGGTGCATTTCCCCTTCTGGGAAAAAAAGGTATAATTAATTAAATTTTTATTTTAAATATGATACAAAAAGTATGGGTCACCAATTTTGCAATTGTTACTTATAAAGTTACCTAGAAACCTAATTAAAATTCAGCGCGACCATTTTAATTATATTTTTATAGCACTTAAATATTTCTTTCATATAAAAAGTAATTTAATAATGTTAGTTTTTCTTTAAAGGCTAGTAATAAAATGAAACTGTGTACAGTTTTAAATGTCCGTCTTAAGTACTGTACCCGCGTTAAAGATTATTAAACCGGTTATGACCGGATAAAAGCGGAGTGAACCAGTTCCACCCGGTTTATGATGAGTTGATACTACGTTGAAATTGTTATTTTTATTTACTTAAATATCCGAGCTAAAATTGGAGGAGATGATAGGGTCATTGGACTGATAGTTTTAAGCACGGCAGCTGAACATAAAGTCCCAGGTTCGATTCTCAGACCGAAAAATGAAGAAGAAGAAAAAATAAAAATGTGAGAAATTATTTATTCAGCTCTGAAGGTTTGAAGGTTCTTAATGGCAGTGTATTATAAAGAGAAAAAAATCCTTTTTATATGATTGTTTATAATGGATAAACTCAAAAACCTCTTAACAAGCTACAGAAAGCTACATTATCACCGAATAATTTGGGCTGTATTTATTTTTAAATTAGAGATCACTACAAAAATTGCAATAACGTAACCAAAGTGATGAGAAATACACATACTATTACGTAGATGTACAAAAAAAATCAATTTCTTGCAGATGAAGTCGCTGACGAATCTATATGTGTAATAGATTCGTCAGCATACATATTACTAGGTATACCAATATTATCAATAACGTCAACCAATTTTCAGCAAAAGAGCTGTCCAATAAAATACCATAGTACTTTTATTTTAAAATTCCGGGCAATAAAGCAATTTAAATATTTTCATACAATAATTTTACAACATCGTGGAATTAACGTAAAAAGATAAAATGCAATGACTTGGCACCACAAGTGACAGCTCTGTGACACCGCCAGGGGGCGCTAGTTGTTTACTCGATGAAAAACTTTATTGTGCTCCCGGTTTTACTTGTGGTAATTAAGTTTTACTTTATAGAGAGGTCGTAATGGCGCATTGGTTACGAACCCGCTTTTCATGCACGTGGGTGTCGAGGAAATCAATTGTTGCACCACGCCGGCGTCCTTGCGGGAGTCAATTGTTTAAAATTTAAAGCAAAAATCTTTTGCAGTGATAACGTTTTTTTGTAATCGTAAAATTTTAATTTAATTTTGGTACTTATAGTTAATCGTTGTCAGCCACGTCAAAGATCACAAATATAAAGGTCCAAGAAAATAAAGACCACAATATTACATTTACTTAATTATGTTTAATAAATAAAACTTATGAGTAATCACAATTTAAGAAGTCGTTACATTATCACTAGCTATAAAATATGCATACATCACTCGCAGACAAAAAAAATAAATACTTAAATTAAAAGACTTTGGGTGACTTTTAGATACCCATAATTAAAGCGACTGGCAGGCAAACCGCGATCGAGTATATTGTAGAGCTGATCGGTCCGGGGTGTGTGCCCGTAGCGATCTGTGATAGACTTTAATCACAAATCAAAACTTGAAGAGCTATACAAAAATACCATACGGGACTGGAAAGGGAAGTTTGAGGTACTAATATTCATCCCCTTAAGGATCCAACAGGTCTTTTCTTTATTTAATGGTATCCGCTCCAATTGAACAATCAAATCACAAAACAAAACCACATTACCGAAAGTAAGGGACCCCTTGAGACTCCTTATAAGGTTTTACATTCGGAGCAGAGTATGGATTATAGGGCTTCTGGCTTTTCCTCTTATAAGGCCCTGGGGGCCCATATTCATAATGTCCGTGGTGGTGGTCATCGTGGTATTCGTGTTTTTGTTCCTTCACGTAGCTCAGGAACCAGCCAAAGAGGTAACCGGCCTTGTGGAGAAGTAACCAGAAAGCGAAGGCGTATATCAACTTGAGAATAAAGATCTTCTTTATGACGAGATCCACGAAGTATACTGGAACAAAAATATTTGTGTTAGGAGGTATTAATAATTTCCCCTTCGCCGTATCGATCCTAGTTCTTGGTGTTCAACAACTGCAATGACGACTACTACGACTAAGTTCAAATATAAATTATAACTGTCTTTGTATTTACGTTAATACGTGGTGCCGCCGGCCTTAGAAGAGGGGCGCCCGCTCAAGGGCCCAAGGGTACACCCTCTTGCTAGTGCGGACAAACAACATATTACACAACTTTTGTTCGTGCGATCGTGTAAAAAATAATAACGCTAACTACAAGGGAAAATCTATTTTGGTATCTAATAAAAAAATGGTTTTAAAGAACCTTTTCTTGGTAAGGAATACTGATTTGCGTTTCAATGGTGGGCTAAATAAGTTCAGTTTATATAAAAAATAAATGCGCTGAAAAATTCCCCGCTGAGGGTAAACGGATGGGTAAAGCGCCGCTGATCGTACGAGTTAGATTTCGTCCAGTACAACAATAAAGTAAGTAAGTAAAGTAATTGGATAGCCGACCGACCGAGGATGCGTGACGGGGAATTCGATATACCAATCTTATTTATTATGTTAACATGGGAAAATTCTTGTTTATAAGGGTACGTTATCTTTATCAAGCTTATTTCTGAAGATATTTCAAGTTTTTTGGCCCATTTTGTATTGCAACTCATAACTCAATATAACATCCCGCTGTTGCCAAAATATAAACAGTCACTGACCTATTTTACGAGGAACCTTGTTTAAGGATAGTTTTTTAATTACTATGCATTTAATAAAGGCTGGGTATTTGACAGCGACCACGAACGAACCACCCACACACACACGCGAACATTGCTAGGAAACCTGGACTTAATAGTTTGAAATCGCCTACACTCAGTGAGCTAACGTGGTGATTAATGCTCGAGCCTTCTCTGTATGAGAAGAGGCCTTTGCTCTGCAGGGTTTATTTATTATTCCATCATCCAAGCGACAGCTAATCTTCTCCTAAATCAAGTGGAACTTTGGCCATATTCTTGTCGCATTTCTTCCACTTCACATCTTTCTTAGTATCAAATAAAGTAGTAGTTAAATTCTTAAAAGCATCCACAGATCAATCATAAAACTATAAAATACCAAATAATAGTCGAATGGTTGAAAAATTTAATCGCATTAGTTATGAACTTATAACTCCGTCCGGTAAAGTGATATTCGATAATCGCTTTTCAATGGCTGAGCACATTTTAATATTTTATTTGACATCATCCATTTATGATTTAATCAAATATTGTAAACATATATTAAAATGATGTTTAACTATAATTTAATTTGTGTTTAATGGAGTGTTTGGGTTTTGATTATAATGATTTTATTTAATGGACATTGATGGAATAGATTAAGTTAAATCGGTTTAAATTACAGAGAGCAGCGAGATAAATAATGGCAGTTGATTTGCATAAACGTAGATGTTGACTTTTTTTTAAACTAGGTATTACCGAAATCTTCTTCAAAAATCAAGGTTAAAATTAAAATTATGAAAATAGGTACCTACTAAGTTTTGAGTAAAATTTGAGTTTGAATATTTTCTTTTTTTGTGTTTTTTTTTTATACATTTGTTATTATAGGTACGTATAGCACATGATAGCAAATATAAATATTTAGGTAATAAGAAAATTTGAAAATTTGAGTTTGAACATTCTTTAAGAGACAGAGAGGGCATTCGAATATATTACGTTATGTGTTCCAATGTCGAAATCAAGAAATGTCACCTATCCCATAATTAATTCAATAAGTACGAGTAAGTAAGTAAGTTCAATAATCTTACTAAAAAATCCAATTTTCTTCTTTTTCCCGCGCTCTTCCACACCTTCAAATGCTTCACAAGTTACAACATAATAAAATACCACTAACAACACTACACCCAAACGCATTTTTAACTGGCAATTTAAAAAAATAAACGTCAAAATCAAAATTTACTTTTTTTTATTCTATTTATTGTGTGTGCCTGACATGAATTGAAGTTACAATGATCATAGATTATACGGACAGTAAATTTTACTCCAAGCCGCGATAGGTGATAAGTAATGGAAAGTTGTAGATAAGGTACTATTTGTATAACCACTTTCTAAGAAACTACTAAACTGTTCTAATGAAGTTATGCTGAACTTGTCAATGTTGATAACTATATTAGCACATATCTAGACTTATGTAAGGAGTTTCATTGGATTTCTTCGACATGCCGAATGCAAGTCACTTTCTTTTCAGCATTTTGGTGAAGGTAAAGTAATTTTATAATCTTTTGATCTTTGATATTCCTAAGCCTCCCGTGGTCTTTTTCCGAACATTCCTGTCCATCCAAAGGTTGCTTGGAAGAGATCGCCGTGTGCGATAAAGCCAGCCAGCAGATCAAAGAAAACCGAGTTGCGAATACAAACCTTGGATTACTAAATATAATAAAGATATAACTTTGCTCATACTAATGCCGCTGAGAATAACCTAATTGATTAACTAATAATATATTCATTTCTTGTCCCAGTGGGACATTTTAGCGACAAAATATTACGACCATACATTACTTTCTTAGACTTTTATGTACTAAAAGATACATTTCGACGACTCCAGTGGTAATGTTGTAGATATTTTCAACAATATGGAGTTGTTTTAGGTGGTGAGGCTACCAACCAAACGAAAAAAATAATATAACATCATGATTTTATGTTCCCCGAAGATAAACTTGAACAATTAATTATTATTTTTATTACATTACATAAAATTGAGAATGTAGGTAAGTATTACGTGTTTTTACACATAAGTTTTCTATAAGTCTGGACTATGGGGTTTTTAAATGTTCTAACCGACGGCCTAATGTCCGACAGTCATAGAAGACAGGCCAGGGTCGTGAAACTTCTTAATATTTGGGTGAGTTTCGCGATGACTGACATTATCATATTATAAGGGGTGAGATCTGAAAACCAGCGCTGGACATTTTTGGCTTCCAGCGTTTATGCTGAGATTGGACCCATTTGCATTTGATTATAAGTTTTATTTTATTTTGCTTTCTGTGCTCAATGATTATGCCAATTTGCTGAAGAAATATTTCTTTCTTATCATGTCAGCTCAAAAATGAAGCGGCGCTTTAGAATAGAATAGAATACGTTTATTTGTAAAACTATAGTGCGAAAAGTTGTTAACAATAATTATTGGTAATATGTCTCTTATATTCTACCATTTCTGGCGTACAAATATTCAACTTAAATCTAATTATTAGCTAAGTACATATTAATAAAAAATAAATTTTAAAAATAATCTTTTTTTTTATTTATAACATTTTATCATCAACGTAATCCTTAATAGAATAGTAGCATTTACTCATTTAGGTATGTACATTTACTTACATAGATTACTTACATTACACATTTATGTACATTTACTTTGAAGCTCATTGAGGCATTGCATCATCATGGTCTACGTCGAAGTCTACGTAAGTTTTTCCCCGCTAAGCCCCGGTTCCCGTTTGAACAGCTGAACCACTAGGTATCAATACTTATATTGTATCGTGTTAGTTCAAAAATATATTCTAAAAATAGATTCATGATTTCACCAAAATAATTTTATACGTCTATAAAATTTGAGGGCGCAAGTTCTACTGGTCTCTTGCCTGAATAAGGGCCAGTAAGTCGGCGACCGTAATCGTTCATTTTAGGAGCCCCGCGATTATCCTACTGGCACTAAAAATAGGGTTGACCAAAATCTTTAATAATTTAGATTGCATTATTTGATAGTCGATAGTTGGATAATAATAAATGATAAAAGTATTTCACCTAGTTCATAGACAGCTGAGTCAATCAACGACAAGTTATTTAAGTCAGTCACAAAAAAACAAGCCGTAAAAATGTTATCAAAGATATTGGTTTATTTATTTTCTATGAGTTTTATTTAAACGTCTATTTTAAAAGGCCTGCCAAGCGGCCTGTGTTTCAAAAAAATATACATAGCAACGTGCGCGTCTTTTATCTCTTTAACAGGTAGGTTATCATTTACTATAACTAAATTTGCAAATATAACAAGAAAATCTTCATATTTGCCAACCCTACACTTTGGTACAATCGCGTGCGGAACTCATGAAATTTATTCAGTTGTTACAGTTCAGCTATACGTTATGTGCGACACTTTTGTGCGCGACAGTAATAGTGACATACTGTTGCTTTACACTATTTATTTGGGAGGAATTGTAAAGTAATATGTTAGGAGGAGTACTCGTGGCACTGTGATACCGTGGTGGCCGACGCAGTTTAAAACGTACTTTTTTTTTTTTTTTTTCGGGGGGAAACCTTCAAAAGGCACCCTGCCTCCGGGGAAGAGACAGAGCAAACGTTAACGTTAACTAGATTGAATGGCACGGCACGCCAGGGATCGCGGGTTGAAATCCCGCCCAACTCAGTTGTTTTGGGAGTTTCTTATTAAATAATTTCACTTTTAAACGGTTATAAATATTTAATAAGAAATTTTAAAACGGCTTTGTCATCAAAACTAAACCTGTGTACCAAATATCAGATCAATCTGTCAACAGGAAGGGAGTAAAATATCGATTACTAAATTTGAACCAAATAATAAACAGGTCAAGCTTAGTAAAACCGTTTAAAAATATGCCGTATATGACATTATTCCGCTTATTTATAGGTATCTAAATATTACATTCACTTCGATAGAATCTACGATTGTAATTAATTAAATCCACAACCGAGCCGCCCAATCATTACCAACATTTACCGAAAAGCACCACTAAGCATCAAGCCAGATGAATAAATCCAATCTATAATTCTCCTAACACAATCAGTCAAAAGACAGAATGAATGAATTCCCCCTTCCAAGATTACCCGCCATATTATATCTCGTGGCCATAGTTCATTATCGGATTACAATATGAAACAAATTGCCTTCATTATGTAACGAAATTGGTGGGATGTAATCCTTGCTCAATAAAGTATGACATTACGCCCATGAGTTTCCGATAACCTCGTGTAGTAATGGTGGTCAAAGTTTTATGAAAAGATTGTATATTTTACTGCTAAATACAGCACAAGAAGCGCTTTATGGTGCCTTATAGCACATATACAGGGTTATTTGTAAAACACTAACATCCTTTAAAGGGGTAATTTGTAAAATACTAGCATCCTTAAAAGGGGTCATTTGTAAAACACTAGCATCCATAAAAGGGGTTCATACTCATCATTATGAACAACTTTTACTTTTATAAAAAACAGTTGTTCCATACATTTTGTTGAGTCATGTGAACATAAATTGTATGGAACAGCTGTTTTATTTTGCGATTTCAGGGTTGGTCCCGTAGTAAAAGTTGTTCATAATAATGAGTTGAATGACACCTTTTAAAGATGCTGGTGTTTTACAAATAACCCTTTATTAATAACGCTTCGTCAAAGCAGTACGAAAACATACGTATGTGGATGCATGCTAATTTCTACAAAGCCAAATAGTTCAAAGCCCCGGTAAGCCAGGGGATACATAAACCACTTTGGCAATCTCAGCACTGGCCAATTAATTGGTGTATCGGTTTTACGACCATTTCTAATACCCAGCGCTCGGCCATCGGCACTATCATTATATGAAAACGGGGGATTTTGGTTTAATAAACAACTTTAGCAGCCGCTCTAGTGACACTTAGTTCACGATGATTTAACTTTCTGATATAGTTGCCTGGTGGATTAACCCACGTGTGGCCACTCAACTGCTTATGATGTTTCAGTCTTATTGTTGTATTATAATGGTGTCTCTATTAATACATTTCAATACAATACATTTCAGTCATTCCCGTTCGGTAACACCCCCCCCCCCCCATCGTCCACACTGTTGACGAGTGGGATTTTTTTTTAAATGGTGACATTCCTTCCCGATCGTTCACACCCCACGTGACATTGTACAAGAGTCAAAACCTAGAAAATTGATTTTAACCCGACTTTTGAATGGAGCGGGTTATTTTTATGTTGCCGCCATGGTTTAAAATCGCATTTATCGAAGTATGCGTTACAGAATCTCATAAAACTTGAAGGAGAAACCTTTTGGATGATTATATAAGGGGCTTTGTTTCTATCTAATTCTTGAGGTACCTATACGAAATTTGATATTTTACACGGCCTTAAATCACTTAGATTAAGTTAGGTTTTCAATTGCCTCTCCGTTCTTTCCAGGGCAGATTTATTCCATGACGGATTTAGCCGAAAAAAAGACTCCTACCGTATGGTTGACGAACAACCAAATATCAGATTTTACAACTTCACGGTGCACGTCACATTATTATACATAATATATTATAATACGCACATAACTTCAGAAAAGTCTTCACAGGAGTCAGAGATGTGTGCCGTAGATTCAACCTGAGACTTCTGAGTTGCCAATCAACGGTCAACCACTGTCGGCTTCCAGTCTTACCGGATGCAGCTGAATACCAGTGTTTTACATGGAGCGACTGCCTATCAGACCTCCACAACCCAGATACTGGGTTACACGATACCCCTTGGTAAGACTGGTTGTCAGACTTTCGGGCTTCAGACTACCCGTAAAGACTGTCAAAGATCTATAATTGACAGCCGGGGCCAACAGCTTAACGTGCTATCCGAGGCACGGAGAGTGATAATTAATTTATAATACACACATAACTTACGAAAAGTCAGCAGCCTTGGGTTCGAACCCGAGACCTCTGACTTGCCAGTCAAACGGTCATACCATTAAGCTATCACGACTTCTTCTCTTGTAACCACTAAGTTATAACTGCACCTTACAAAATGGGATGTCAAACTCCTCAGCCTTGCCTTCGACAAGTAAGTCTTTTTTTATCGCTGACTTAGTAGATCCATAGTGTTTATCTGTACAAAACAGTGTAACAAACTCTCACGTACTGGATAAATGGCTACGTATTCACAACTGAATACCTCTTGTCGGATAGAAAGATTGCTAGGAATTTGTTTTCAGCGTCCTCTTTTAACAAAGCGAATGCTTTTCTTGTACTAGATTTACTGTTGTTATTGGTTTTAGAATTGAAAGTTATAATCTGTTTTGTTAAACGTATGTTGTCATTTATTGTGTCCCTACCGTATCTGTCTGTTATTGGTTTTAGAACTGAAAGTTTATAATCAGTTTTGTATAAAACATACTTAAGTAATTTATTTTGTACCGTAACTGTTCTGAGCGATATGAGTAATTATCGGGCAATTTTTGTATAGTTTCGTAGCTAAATCATCCAAGCAATGGTAGAGCCAATAGATTGTTCGATAGAAGCTCAAAAACTACTACAGTAATTTTGAACTAATATGAATTAGGCTGAAAAGAGAAGAAACGGCAAAACAAACTCTCCAGCAGCACCCTTTGTTTCGCCGTTTCTTCTTTTTTCAGCCAAAGCACTAGAAAACGGTAGTAAAAATCTTAATATTAATATGAATCAATTTGAACCACGTCTGTCTTTAATAATTTTATAATAATAATCCTAGAACAAAACATGGACAGTGACGCTCAGCAACCACCCTTCCAAATATCTTAGAATAATAAAGAAGACGGTTCATATGCCAAAACATTCAGTTTCAATCTCGTTGGTTTATTGGAGACGAGCAACAAGTCGTGCTACGGATCAACGGTGAGATATTGTCGCAATATCGGATCTCGTGGATCTAATCGCAATGGACAAGTAAGTTAGGACAATAGATAAATCTTTATCTGTATTCTGAATGCTATCCAACAATACTATATGGGATATATGCTATACAACAATACGATGTGGATTTATCATCGCTGTTTCTTAGGGTTTAGGTGCCAAATGGCAAAAACTGAACCCTTGTCCTATCCGTCTGTCCAATTACTGCGGGTTGACGATTTCAGATTATTAAGTCCAGGTTTCCTCACGATGTTGTCCTTCATAGATGGTCAGTGGCCTCATTAACTAGTGGTGTCATAGATTTACTAAGAAAGTACATACATCATTGAAGAAGGCACATTGATACAGTCAACAGCAGAAGTAGATGATCAAAATCAGAAATTCAATACTAATGAACGGAGTTCACGTCAGAACTGTGTGGCGTCAAAGTGATTCAAAGTATGTGATTGTTAATTATACCAAACATTTACTACTAGTACAGCTGCCATATATTTCGCGAACTCCGTTCATTAGTATTGAATTTCTGATTTTGATCATCTACTTTTGCTGTTGACTGTACATGCCAGGTTTGAATCCACACTCACGTGCTTGCAAAGCGGGTCCGTAACCAATGCGCTACCACGACAATTCCGAGGACCGTCAGAGGTAATCAATAAAGTATTATGTTTCTCTATAATAACATCACAATAGACACTAAAATATCAAGTACCCCAATACAATGTTTCATGATTTCATCTGTTAATATCCGGGTATTTTCAAAAGCAATTTTCTTCGTTGTTCAGCCGGATCAATTTCCTAGCTCTATTTATTCTTAGATATTGCTTCAGCATCCGCCCAGGTTTACTATGTATGGAAATATTGATTCAATAAGCTGTTGCAGTTTGTAGTTTCAATCTTGTTTGAGCTGAGAGAAACTCTGAGAGAGGTTTGCTTATTCCTTAAGTTTATCAAGTAAAGTAAGAGAATATGAGTTAATATCAGGTTTGTATTTGTAAGAGAGATAATAACAAAACTTATTTAATCTACAACATTAATAGCTATGAATTTTAGAAATAACAAGTTGTCGTGTGGCGCATTACAAGTACGACGATGAGAGTTCGAACCTAGGGGCCTACTCCGAAATTTTAACAACGAAGCTTCGATTTTCGGATCGCATGTTTGTTCGTTAAATTACCTTCTAATAGATTGTTTTTTTTTATGGATTTGTAACGAAACGACAGATGAAAGCACTAAGTACAATTAAACAGTAGTAATTTGGTGGTAAGGACTGTGTTTAATGGTCTTTATTACGTTCCGATGCGAAACATCGTTGTTCGATTTTCGGAGTAGAGCCCCTGGCATGTACAATTTTACTTTTTGAATGACATAATATTTTATGTATTTTCTTAGTTAATCTAAAACACATTCAAACATCGTGAGGCAACTTGGATTCAATAGTCTGAACTCACTAATACGCAGTAAATAAGCGTGGTGATTGATGCTCGATCCTTCTTTGTATTATTTACTTATATTAGGAAATTCAACATCTAATAAGTTACAATGTAGAACTTAATATAGGTGACATAGAGCCAAACAGGTCTTCACGAATATGTTTTTATTAGATTATTATATGTTTTATTAGAAGGCCTTTGTTCTGCAGTGGGACAGTTACAGGCTGGTTACAAGAGGCCGCTCTTGTCATTACATCTCTATGAAAAGAATGAACAACAACAAAGAAAAATCAGTCGTAGACAAAACTGTGAAGCAGTTATTTCCTTTATTGATTCTTTAATATACTAAACTCCAATGACCATAAAAAATTGCTGTATCCTCATGAAAATCCATTTGTGTTTCC
Source organism: Protodeltote pygarga (assembly GCA_936450705.2). Taxonomy (NCBI): domain Eukaryota; kingdom Metazoa; phylum Arthropoda; class Insecta; order Lepidoptera; family Noctuidae; genus Protodeltote; species Protodeltote pygarga. The sequence continues at coordinate 840,358 of OW388249.2, read as the reverse complement.
CGTAAATTCGAATAGAATGTGAAAATAACTCAACAACGATGGGAATAAAAAGGAAACCATGGGAATGTTACTGTTTTATTATAGTGCAATCTTATGGGGAAGGATATTACATTTTCACTTTGAAAATGTACTTTTTGAGAGAGAGTATTTTTTTATGTATTGTTTATTTCAGTATTTCAAGGAAGAGAGGAAACAATAAGTAATAATAATGTATTTCTGACTGAATTTCAGTCACAGCGGCTAATCTCAATGGAAATTAGCCAACTAGTGCACAAGTGTATGCGCTAACACACAGGTGCACTCCCCATTCCGTCACTCTCATAGTCCGAAGGGACGGCAATCCGACACGACCGGAGAATGATCAGGCGCGGGACCAACGGCTTTACGTGCTTTCCGAGGCAAAGAGCGAGTGTTAATACCCCATCAATCTAGCACTACGATTGCCTTTAGTTGAACTTTAACTTTTTGATTAGGCAGGTAATGCGTGATATACCTACCTATAGGTAATATCAAATATGTAATATACATACCACGCAAAACTCCGCAAAAACGTAAGCACTAGGTACATAAACATTTTGTATTTTTTCGTGTAAAACGTTCAATAATTTTACAACCGCTCGTAAAGCCGGCACCGGAGTAATAAAATCAATTTATGAAGAATACTACGAGTTCATTATTCAAGAAGTTATTTTATGACGGTCTACAGTAAATCTATTTAAAGGCCACCGATTATGTAAGCAGCCTTTTCAAAATAATTGCATTGTGTACATCAATAAATATACCTAGAGGATATTTGATCGAATTTCGGTTACAGGAGGGGTCCATTTCCACATTAAAACGATGATGTTTCGGATCGAAACCTGAGCATCTTGACTTTCTTTAAATTTTTTAAATACATACAACCTGTTGTTTTAAAGATCAGCCAAATTTTAGGAGGTCCGTGAAACTGAACAACTTTCCCCAAGGAACATAGATTGAAATCTGAAAGCAAAAATTCAACTTCTGATACAAACGCGAGTCACGTGACCAGTCACTTTGTAAGAAAATTTAATTTTCGATTTTCAGATTTCGACCTATTTTCTTTGGGAGAAAAGTGTTCAGTTCCATGTACCTTTTTAAGTACTCAAATTTGGCTAGTCTTTAAAACCACAAGTTGTACCTATGTATAAAATAAGCACAGAAGCGCTTTAGTTTCGACATCAAAGCTTAAGTTTAAATTAAATAAACTGGCAACGACGTATTATACATAATAAGGCACTGAAAAGGGAAAGCGCTTAAATATCTACTAGTTACAACATAATGGCATTGTCATATCAATTTCATAGACAGATAAGTTATAGAAACCAGCTGTTAGTTAATTACCAAAACCAATAGAGTCGTATAACTGCAGCAGTATTATTGTAGGCAAAGCTATCTTTATTCATACTTTACGACATCTAGTTCCTAGAATAACGATGGTAATGAACTGTTTTCTTTTAATTGAAAAGCCATGAAGCCAGCTAAATGTTTTTGTTTCAAATGATTTAACTTTGCGAAGTGCCTCGCGACGCGATAATAAAAGGTCATAGCAGTGTCCGAATAGGTTTTAATTAAATAGTTTAATTAAATTTTAGAGTGGAAGCCACCAGTGCCAAGTCTCAGCGGTCACGGAGCTGCGCCGCGCCCGCCACAAGATACCTGATAAAGCGAAACGTAAATAAATTCTCAACTGACAAAGTTATTGGCTTTTATTTTTCTCTAAAAAAAGTTACTATAATAGTTAGTTTATTAGTCGAGGCATCTTATGACCAATTGCTTGTTTTTATTTGCCCAAAGGCTAAGTATAGCCTCTAGCGAGGCAATGCACCTAGCATTTTGGGAACGTTGCCTACAGGTAGCGGTCTTTTAGATTAAGTTAATCTTAGTTAAAGTTAAGTTAATTGGTGTTTAAATAGTTAGTTATTATTATTGTGCCCGATCTTATATGCAGTACATTATCTATCATCTAAATTTAATAAATGATCTGTAATCCAACCAATACTGTGTAAGTATACTTTTTCTCTCTTAACCCTTGGGTAAATTACTCTACTGTAAAAAATCCAGAAGTAAACCTGATAAGACTTTACCTGACCTGAGAATCCAACCCGTGTCCTACTAAACGACAATATTCACCACCATTAAATAGCGTTGTAAATAATTTAAAACATTACTGCCTTGATTATCCGTAATTTTAATTTTAACGTTTGGTTGGTTACTGGGGTAGTTAATTAAGCCATCTTAATTGCACTTTGATAATTTAGTGTCCTGCCTGTTTAATTATTCTGTGGCTGTCTCTTACTAGGACCAACTAAACCGCTGGGAATTTTGATTGAATTAAGAGAACAAAATAATGTTTTTGGTGTCTAGTTATTCTAATTTCTGAGTATCTGTGAGCTGAAAGAAAGACGTGTTAGGAATATAAACAATTCAACAACTATTTACAGCATTTACAAATACAAATATTTTTGAGATTGAAATAAAATTGTTACGTTCTAAGAGTGTAGGCTGATTATTTATGTATAAACCTACGTACATAATGTGTATTGCGCAGTGTGTTGGCAGGCACCTTAACTTAATCTTAAAAAAACAAAAACTTTCAAGAATATTCTACTAAACATTTTTCTTTCTTCGTAGCATTTTAAAAATGGCGCTACTGAAAATCTCAGCAAAGTCCAGACTATGTTTTTACACCGTGTAATATTACCTGAACGAAGTATTATCACGGAGGCGTTTTGTTATCTAGGGACTAAGCAGCGACAGTAATCTTATAATTAATTAAATCCCAAGTCGTTGTCCTCATGAATAGTAATAAGGTACGTTTTACTAGGCCGTGGTCTGATTTATAGCGGAAAGCGTTTTGTGCTATCTCAGTCGTGTAGGTGCATAATAACCTGGGATGTTGACTATTTATCGTTCTTTCCATATATTTCTGTCCAAACCTATCTGGGCCAATCCTCTAAGAAGAAGCCTAACTCGTCCCGCTATCCCTTTCTGGGCCTACCTCTTCGTCGGTTCCTGCCATAGATGAGATTGGAAAAATGCACATGTCCATGTGCTTACTCATAACAGTCAGCAATCATACAATAAGAAAAAATCTTCTCTTTTTTAAGAGGAACTGCGTTCCGCTTACAAACGGACCAAAGCTTTACGTCTTAGAACTCACGAGATCACGGCTTATGTTTATGTACGGAAAAGCTTATAATTATCACCTTTCATACCTACTAGCAGTTGCTTAACATGACAACATATTCCTACAAAATATGACTTTAAAGACACACACACGCACACACATATATTGTTATATGCCAAAAATTAAAGCAAAGAAGCAAAGGTTTACTTATATATTTGGGCCATAAATTGGCACAAATCTTTTGCTTTAACACAATTCCAATTCCACCTTCTCTGTGTTTGTTACATTCCAAAGTTCCGTTTCCATTCCGTTCGAGCATGTCCGAGCCGCATACGTTATGACAATTACAAGCCTCGTCTAGCTAACTGAAATGTTTAACTAAGTTCGTATACGAATTCTGCTAACTTCGGTATGCCAATTATGCATTTAGCGCTGCAAACGCCCGAATAATGTTTGATTGAATTCTGGTTCAGTGTGTAGAGTACGGCTTTCCAAACTTATTTTTACTGTGACACCCTTGGGAGTTATTTACAATAAATAGTCAATATTGGGAGTCAGTAACCTCACAAAACACTAACAACGGTTCTAACTTTAGAATATCGTATCCCTTTGCGTTGAAGTCAGATAGTTAGTTGCTCCGTAGAAAACTGATATTCAGCTGCATTGCATCTGATGAGATTAAAAGTCGACCCCAACCAAAATGAAATCTAATAAGGCTAGGAGAGTCCGAGTTTGACTAATGCAAGTTCACATTTCGTCATTATAAAAGTGTTCTATTACCGGTTTATTCTTTCAGACATTGTATACAAACAACATCTAGACAGATGAAATCAAGACAAATTTCCAGAGCTTTGTTATCGTTTATTGTAACTAGACAACACCCGCTGTGAGCAGTCAAATTTTATTTCTTTTGTCTAGAGAACAGACAACGCTTGTTATTAGATAGGTTTTCAAATCGTTGTTATTTTATATTATTTTACTATTTAGCTTAGGTACGTACCTAGTATTTAATTACAGCTATTGAGATGCTTGATAAAATTGTCTATTGTGGTGCTTCCCCGGACGATCCAACTCAATTACAAACTGTAGTCAATTGCTGACCTATTATTTTAATCGTAATTGAATTTTAAGTTTATCTATCATGCAAAATTTTAATTCATAATGTGTTTTAGAACTACAATAAAACACACACGCTAACATAACATTAAGCACAATCTGTTACTAACTCATGACTAACAACACCTATCGATTTTTGTGTCTGAAAATAAAGTTATTTTATTTTATATTTTATTATTATATAATAATTGTTATAGTAAATGGAAACATTGTGAGGATACCTACTGCAAACTTAAAAAGGGTTTTTTGTGAAGTCTGCTAAATTGCAAATTTATTAATATAGCGTGGTAAACTAATTCGTTTTACCCTCTTTGAAAGACGCTTCCACGGTTGAGGAAGAGTTGACAATAATGTTATTATCAATCTGTCTGCCCATCCCGTTAACAGCATAATATATTTTACTATTAATGGATTGTTATTTTATCTTAGTTGCTGAAACTAGAACTACACCCATTTACTTAATTGTTTTTCTTAAGTAATTTCTTTTATTGAATGTTTGTGAATGTTTAGTAAAACTTAGCGCAAATAAGGATAAGAAATGTGCAATGTTTTTGTGAGATTGTGTCACAAATATAATTATTTAACAAGCTATCATGTGCTATAACATATTATGTAAAAAAATTCACAAAAATATCGTGTCACAAAGTTCTCGTTGTAGGGAAGTACCTAGCTCTATATTTTTTTTAAACTAATAACTAACTAGTGTTCAAAGTCTCCGAGACCTAAAAGCTCTTTTTAAGTGTTATAAGTTAGACGTGACTGTGTGTCTGTCTGTGGCATCGTAGCTCTTGAACGAATGGACCGATTTTGATTTAGTATTTTATATTTGAAAGTTGACTTGATCGACAGTATTCTTAGTTTAAAAAAATAGGTTTCATTGTGTCGAGGGTTTTAAAAATTTTAGTTATTTATTTGATATTGGCCGCTGTGATCAAGATTCAGTGAGGAAAATAATATTATATTGCCCATTATGTTAACATTGTGTTTAGTCTCACAATGACGTCATAATTGCTTGCTATATGTAACACAATATTACTTGGAATGGAATGCAAATACTAGATACTAACTTGTCGGTAGGTACCTACCTACGATGTTTATAGTTCGGAGCTGCTATTAATGTAGGTAAATCATGCCTCCTTGTGCCTTTAAGAACTTTTGGTATGCTTTATAGAGGGATAATAAGAGAGAATATGGTTTTGAGAGTAATATTATCAATTGAATGGTTTCATTAATTGTTATTGTAACTGTGACGTAACGTTTTTAGTCCCATAAAATTTTAAAATGTTACTTACCGTTAATAACACGGTTTCAATTAGAGGTCTTGAGTTCGATCCAAAGGCGCGCACCTCGCACTTTTCGTAAGTTATGTGCATATTATAAATTAATTATCAGTTGCTAAAACGGTGAGGGAAAACATCGTGATGAAAACAGCTCACCTGAGAGATTTCTCAACGGTGCACGTGATAAGCTATGTTAGAGGCTTACGAGCGGTTTAAACTCTGACACCAGGTTGTTCATCAACCACACGATAAGAAGAAGAATTTGAGCGTGGCAAATGTAGGCTCGATCGAAAATGAAAGGTCAAATCGTCACTGTATCACTGCTTAACCGAGTGTTATATTATCTAATTTCAAACCGAATATTTTGCAGCCTCCAGACATTAAATTCAGTCCACATTATGCTTCAGCGAGAAATAGAACGGACCTACAAATGGGTTACGTGCCGACACGTAAAAAGTTACCGACAATGACATTAGATCTGAGTGTGTTTGGGTCAATTTCTTTTATAATTAAACAATCCTACGTGGAAGTAAAATCGTAAGAGGTTATCTAAAACTGGCTAGGTTCGAATAGGACTCGCATACAAAGAGTACCAATAGAAACTCATACAAAAACGCAGAAAAGAAAACACGTTTCTTTTATGGGGGACCTTTGATTTTGACCTTGATTTTATTTTTATTATTTGTTTAAAGTTTTGATTTTTTTTTTTAATGTGGTCTTATTTGTCTGCATTGTACCTACACACTGTAAAAATTGAAGTGTGAGGATGTGGAAAACCACCACAAGGAATTAATAAAATAAAACTAAGGAAGAAATATTTTAAAAAAAACATATTTTTTTCGATTTCTTTCGAATATTAGCCCGCACCTCTCCCATACAGATTATTGAAACGATTTGAGAAAACTATGTCTGTCTTGCAAGGAGTCGTAACGGTACCTATCCGAAAACGGCCGGTCCAATCTGGCTATCATTTTCAGGATACAGCAATACGGCTCCCCCGCACAGTTTGCACGACAAATAGTTTTTTTTACACATAATGGCATAGAAGTCGTCAATGTAAGCGTCTGCAGACATGCCTGAAGCAAGACTAACAGGAAAGCCCGACCAGAGCCCTAAAAACGTTAATAAACCTATTGAGAAGAGAATAGAAATTACTTATATACTATTCACAAAGTATCATAATCAATATCATTCAAGAATTCAACATCGACGTTTGTAACGGCAGAAAATTTACAGCTATGTGTTACCCTTTGTGAGCTCCGAGTTAGCAAGTCATTGCATATTTAAGAAGACATCTCCTTAATTATTAACAACTTCGTCTTGGGAACGGAGTGGCGAAATTGAGTTCTGTTTTTAACCTTTTTTTAGAATCACGGGAGTCTTTAGGTTGTGGAACACTTAGTGCAATTTTAATTGGTCTGAGTTTTACAACCATTTGTACTTATTTATGTAGTACCTGTACCTACCTAAGCTACCTACTTAGGAACAATTTGTACTTAGGTATGCCTACGCCACCTTGATACACTTTATTGTGCAGAAAGAATAAATAAATAAATACTTACCTACCTAAGGGAAACTGTGAATTTTGTCTAAAAACGATTTCGAGGGATAAAGACCTTCCTAACTCAATGTTGCGAATTCTGTAGGTCGGTATATGAGGTTTCTATTGTGTCATATAGTGTGTGGAGAATTAGTAATAACCTGGCCAATGATAAGTTTCAAATGTCTGCCTATTACGGTTGAAAGAATACAACCCTGGGACAGACGGACAATGGAGCCTTAGTAATAGGGTCCCGTTGGGTTCGAAACCCTAAAAAAAGCAGTTTGTTAAAAAAAACAGGTCTCGATAAATCGAAAGTTTGAGACTATAGGTCTCGATAGTTAACCGTCGATTTAAGATTTCATTTTACATTGTTGTCGCGTAAAGTTGATGCCACGTAAAGTTGATGCCACGTAAAGTTGATGCCACGTAAAGTTGATGCCACGTAAAGTTGATGCCACGTAAAATTTGGTTATTTGTTTTGTTTGCGAATCTTATAAGTATATAGGTACACCCACATTTAACCATTTCTGAAGCCGAGCGCCTGCCCGTTGCTACCGGATACCAAATGCCATGCCGAGACGGATTTAACCTCCGTAGGCGGCAGTTCTCGTTGAGTCTGAGATAATCTTGAAATAGAACTAGCAGTTCAGGTCCTTCCTTTAGAATATCCAGTCCATCATTTTCTCGATAATTTAATCTCAGCACTAATCAAATCTAAGGAGCAAAATATTACCATTGGTTGCCGACGATATTTTGTGCCGCAAGATACGTTTAGTTTTGTTTTAAAAGTAGGTGCATATCAAATACTGCATTCGCTTTATTTGAAAGCTTTGGCTACAAAAATATATCTAGGCGATGTGAAGTTTTAAAATTCAAGCTGAATAGAAAACCTATAAAATGAACATAGTCACGCAATATCTGCTCTTACTATTCGCCGTGTTTACCTCTGCCCAGGATCAGCATAGAAATCGCATCTCATATACAATGTATAAGATATTATTTTCTGTAGTTGAATGTAGCGACGAAGTCACGTAAAACCAGTTACACGTGCTCCGTGTGTTGCACGGGATATATTTATACCGTACCATACCATATTTTATGTTGGAAGAATTTTGTGCATTTTGCAGGCTTCAGAAAACTGCAGATGTGAAATTATTTGATTATACTCCGATAGCTCGGATACTTTTAGCAAATGGATTTTCTGAAACGTGGGTCGTAATAGTAATTCTCAGTTCGTGTTCTAATAAATATAGTATGGTTGCATCTTATAATACACAACGATGGAATGGAATTTGATGTTCTTCTCGTCGCGTCTTTGGGGTTTTAGATATTCGCATTATTCTTGAGCGACGCTAAAGTCACACACTCGAAAGAAATATAATGCGTAGTTATTTATAGTAGGTATATTGTAACCTGTTGTTCCACGCACCACCTTAAAAAAAGAAATCACTATGTTCATCATATTGTCCGAAATAAAAGATGAAAATGTAAAAATAATTTCTAAGGCAATCTTCGTCACAAGAGAATAGATGACTGATGACTAGTGACCAAAAAAACATCTCAGGCAGTTGTCTAAGAAGCAATCAATCTTAGTAACTTCATATCTGAGAAACTGTATTGAACTGCGTGACTGGCCAGGATTATTATTGACGGAAGTTGTTAAACGGCACTGCATATCACGGAAGCGAAATTTACTTTTTAATTACATTAGTTTTCTCTATCTTACTCTTATCTACCTTTTTATCTTACAGAGTCGTGATAGCCTAGTGGTCGTGACCATTGACTGGCAAGTCAGAGGTCTCAGGTCTCAATGCTCTGACTTTTCATAAGTTATATGCGTATTATAAATTAATTATTACATACTCAGTTCGACTCACAAAACCGTTGGTCTTGGGTCTGATCTCTCTCCGATCGGTATCGGATTGCCGTCTCATCGGATTATGAGAGTGAGATACACTTATGCACTACCTGCGTACCTGCGTAGTTGGCTAATCTCCGTTGAGATTGGTCGCTGTGACCGATATTCGGTCAGGAGGATATTATTATGTTATCTTACTCACTTCCAAATTTATTTTAATTCGAGAAAGACGAATATTCTGTTTAATCGAGTCGAATTACCAGTTTTCGATCTACTGTAGGAACAGTAGCTTTGTAAAATAAAAATAAGTCAGCTTAAATGTTTTGTGTATATTATAAATTAAAACATAAATATATTTGACATTTTATTAATGACATGTCCACGTAAAAGCATTGAACTATTTGAGCACACAACATAAAGAGCACCCTGTCATTACAATTTGTATTAAAACTATAAAAAATGGCTTATTTTACACAACGATCGAATATTGTAAGCAACCAGAATATTGAGGGATCTTCTGTAAATTACGTACTAAATAGACACAAAAATAATTATTTAATTACCAAAATATATATTGTACACAAAAAAATACAATCAGACAATTTAATTCATTGGTTTGTGGTATAAGGAGATTCCTCTAAACATTATTTCATCACAAGTAAACTTAGCGTACCGTTTGTAAACCCAACTACCCACATGATCGCTAATAGACAGAGTAAGAACCATAGTGGAAAAAAAAAGAAAAATCAACTAGACACACAGGTTTCATGATATTATCTCTTGTACTTAATGAATTAAGGTAAATGAAAATATCTACAGGAATTTTCTTCGTCACTATTGATTTCCATAACGCTACGCCTTTTTGTGTATAATATCTTTGGAGTTTCTAGCAAAAATATACACTATCTTAAACCATGCATATGCTATATTATACTTGGAATAGACATTACTTAAATGCAGATTACATTATATTCATGAAAAAACGTCAACATTTAAAATACTATTTTGTATAAGTAATAAAAGTGTTTAATAAAACAATAAGTAAAGATTTTAAGATATAATGGAAATAATTATTTTAATTATAGTAATACTTACTTCAAGATTTATTTAATTTTATTCGGATATAAAAATAACATTTAATTTGCAGAAGACTCCTCAATGTTTGACAAACTTTGACTAACTATCGGGATGCAAGCTTGCCCAGCATTGGGCACCGTGCCCACGGTCCAAGTCTAATCTAAAACAATAATCTCCTAATATTATTTATATTTAATAATCTTCCTAAACATTCCTGTTGTAGTTTTTAACAAATATCATCTTAAAATCAATGGCTATAAGAATTAAAATGCTTTAAATTAACATAATTATTATGTAAAGAATAATGACATTCCAAGATTTTAGATCTCCAAAAAACTTTTACAATTTCAGAACAGCTATAGGTATATTATAATTCATATATTTTTTTTATAACTGTCAATAAATTTATCACAATAAAACTTCAGTAATGATTTGACATTTGCTAAAAAATAACTCACATTGAACGAGATACTCTTTAGATCACTCAATTAATCTTCAGAATTATTATTTCCTATTAAAATTAAGGGCATTGATAAAACAACAGTATGTTCCAGTGTGGTACGTACTTCGCAAACCAGATCGAATGACAAGCAGGACTCTTGATACTAACTTTAATATGTACTGAGAGAATCGTTTTGGAAAACGGTACTTAACTTGTAAAAAAATGCTCAGCATAAAACAATATTAATAATCATAATCGGGTAAAATCGAATACATTTAAATGCAGGGTGAAGCTTTCAGTTTGCATTTAATCGGCGCTGTAGGGCGACGAATATGCGTTAAGCTCAAAAAGCTGAGCCATGCTCGAAATAACCGGACGATTTTGCCGATCGGTCGAGCCGAATGGTCAAAAATAATGTTGAATCGGCTCAATTTAGTTGTTCAACAAAAAAAATACTGAATCTAATAATTTGAGCGGGCCTACAGGCAGGCACTGGACGGGGCTGCGAAGCGCGCTAGCAGTACCCGGCCCGTCCGATACAGTGCGAGAAACACGCAGGGGGGTTAGTGGTGGATGCGAGCCCTACTCCGCTACGAAATAAAAAAAGTTCTAAAAATCTCCTATATTTTTCTCGTGGTCTTTGTAAAAAGAGAGGTAATGAGTCCAATGTTATAGTGTTTGCATAGAATGCATAAATACTTTTTAAAAATCTTTATAATATATCATATGTTACCTATTGCCCTAATTCTCTCAGTACATAAGCCAATCTTTTTTATTATTACATCTAAAACGGTCTATATCCTGCGGGGTACTTGATGGGTACGGCAGCTTGTGCCGCTTTGGAGTAGAAGTTCCACCCTAGTTGTTGGTACGCCTCTATGAGTCTGTCCTCCACCTCCTTGGAGGGACGCTCCTCTTGGATCTTGTTGAGAAGCTTGATACCGCGCCCCCATTGCTTGAAGGAGAAGCAGTGCCATACACCGTAATGGATTGCCTGTCGGATAGACAACTATTTTAGTATTGACTCTGATAGAAACTGCCAAATATAGAAAGAAGTGGAAGGATTAACTGTGGGAGATCTTTGCCCAGGTGAGACAGGTTAAAAAATTAATAATAATTGGTTTGTTGTAAATTTTACACAAAAAGACCGCAACCTCCCCCTTCTTGACTGCAAAAAAGCAAAAAGCGGAGATTCCAAATTCGAGTGCGTTTTTATTTTTTTCTTACATATTATAACCTTACTAAAGGTTTTCGCTGAGTAAGCAGGATGCAAGCACGAACGACAGCTCACGCAGGTTAGCGTCATACTAGTATCGCACTTCAATGGTAAAGTAATCGCGATGGCAGGGTAAATCCGCCTTACCTTAGTATCGGTGAGGTCAGTAAACTTGAGCAGGTCGGCCATGTTGTTCTGCAGCGCCTCGGTGATCTTCTCCTTCGCGGAGTTGCTCTGGGCGAGCGCTCGCAGGCGACACAGCGCTGTGCCTTTACGACATAACGCCTCTACGAGATACCCGCGTTGCTTCTCTTGCTCCCTGAGAAGTTAACATTTGATTTAGAATCTGACACTATTATTTATTAATTTTAAACAGTTGTTATTTAGCCTATATCTATCTGGTCGTGTATGGCATGACATGGTATGACATAATAATATCCTTATAAGGTGCATATATTTTAATATTTAAAACAAAACTTACTGCTTTATCTTGGTAGCGTCGGTTCTCGTATCATTCTTCATGCCGAGATATGCGAGTAGTTTGTCTTGATCTATGTTCTTTATTACCTGGGAATGGAGTACACAATTGAATACAATTTTGATTCAAACGGCGACCACAAAATAAATTTTACAGTATATTGATTTTACGTAACCTATAACTGATTCGCGAATTAGAGAGAGATAGATAAAATACGTAGTATTACTTAAAGAGCTTCATTAACTATCTTAAAACACACGCATAAATACATTCAAATTCCTCTACCGTACCGTCCACCGGTTAAATTATATTTATACATACCTTTTCAGCTATAGTAATGAGTTGTTCACACCACGCTGTCGTCACATCCGGGTCTTCATTAGCATGAGGTAGTCTGGAAATTATATTGGCTATTACAAAATGATTTTTATCAATATTAAAATCTTCTATCCTTTCAAACGATGCCTGTTAGCAAATAAGTAAGTCTATTTTAGATTAGATCGTTATAGAATCATGTAATGTAGTACAAACTTTTTAACATCGCTAGGGCTGTCCAGCGCGGAGAGGTAGGCCACGTGAGCGCCGAGGTAGCCGGGGAACTTCTCCACCAGCTCCTCGTACACCTGCTCCAACTTGTCACCCTCTAGAAACAACGTAACATCACTATAGATTCTTTAGTTAACACTATCTTCTAACCACGACTTTTCGTTTACTTCCGGGATAATGAGGACATCTACAATGTACTAAGTTTGAAATCAAATCCAAACGAATGAAAGACAAACATACACACTACAAATTTTCTTTATTTAAATATTTGTAGTAAATTATATACGGAACTAATATTAACCGAAAGGGATCATGCTGCTTGCAGGCCGCACGGGACAGGTCATTGCGCAGAACGCTTCGGGGAGGCCATTGTCCAGTAGCGCGCGTTTTTCAGCTGAGATTAAAAGTTACATAAATTGCGAAACCACTACTGACAAAAGTCTGAATTTTATATATTTTTTGTCATTTTCCATTAAATCAATTGTTGCATTTATTGTATATTGCGATTAATTGTTTATATTTGTTCAAGACGAAGTTAGGGTTTGCAAGCCGTTTAGAACGCAGAGACATGTAAGAAGTCGCTATAGCTGGACGAGGCGTGGAATAACGATGATGATGATGATATTCCAATTATTATTGTTTTTTTTTCTAAAAATTATGATGATGATATTGCAATCTTTTTTTTGACTAAGATTAAACAAAGCTTGTTGAATCAACGTATTACCCTACTACCTATCAAAGACATCTCAACGCACATAATATGTATGGACGCATATAAGTCAAAGATTAGGTGAAAGTTTGACGTAAGATGTGGGTGTGCTTGGTGTGGTTGCGTACCGAGCTTGGCGAGCCAGTTGGTGGTGAACTCCTTGAAGGCGTCCATGTAGTCGTCGTGCGGCTTGGCCTTGTCCTTGTCGCGCGGCGCGGGCCGGCGCGGCGCCTCGCAGGCCACGTAGGCCAGCGCGTAGCTGTCCACCTTGCGGCCCAGCTCGTCCTTGGCGAACGTCACCGAGCCCGTCAGCGTGTGCCCCACCGTCAGGTTCGACCGGCTTATTCTGCAACGTACCAACTCTATTACGAAAGCTCCGAACACAATTGCTCCCTTTTTTTAATTGTATCCGTTGTCTACTACCAAGTTGGCCACTTATGGTGACAAACACTAGAACAACTGACAGTGGTAAGGTTTATAATGTTTTATCCCAGTGTCAGGTGTATCCAGTAGTAGCAACAGATAATGAAAACATCTTCAATTTCCTTATCAAAAGTACTTAATAAAACAACTTTTTAGATTTTCGTCACGTCACTTATTCTAACGTTCAAGAGAATCGCAATCACAAGAAGACTAAATGCAGGTATCAAGAGTCAACAGTTTTTAAAATTATTTTTGATCTACCATCAACTTTTTTTAGTAAATTTACCTATATTATGTAATTATTCAATTTGAAATTAATAAATTTAAATTCTATAACTAAGATTCTTACTACCGTTTCCTCCAACAGCACTATAAGTTGTAAATAATTACAAATCTTAAAAAAACTAAAAATAAGGATTTTTTTAAAATAAGAACTTACTTATCAGAAGGCACTGATGTGAAGTAAAGAGGTAGTAGGTTACCACTTGATAGAGATCCTGAACTAAACTTCTTGCCACCCGTTAGAGCCTGCACAAAAATAAAAAGAAGTTAATTTCGATGAATTTAATATCGAAGTATGTTTTTATAACAATTAAAAACCCATGCGTTATTGCGTAAAATATACAAGCAATTAGTTACATTTATGTAGCATTGTATTTCAACTGCATAACTAGACATGCTACCCCTCTAGTACGCCATACAAGGAGTCAAGGTCACTATATACTACACTAATTTTCGATAGCACAATAAATTATAAGCATAGATCGAATATTCCAGTGCATATTTACCTAAACTTCGATGAAATACGTAACATAGAGTTGATAATACCACTTCTAAAATAAAAAATAATAATTTTTAATACCCTAATTTAAGTTAGGTACTTAAATAAGCACTGGAATATCCGATCCCTGGTTATAAGTTACTCAGTTATCGTCAACCGTTAAACAGATTTTATGTCCTGAATTAACACAAAGGATACATTTATATCAACACGCGGAAAATGTGATACTGTAATCGCCATTTTCTGTCTTAGTCAAAAGAAACCGCAAACTTTGAATTGGCAGTTCCTATACATCCTATTAGTTACGTCATAAAATAGCGATCAGTATCATACTCTTATTTGAATCGCAAAGTACTTGTATAAAATCTTAAATCTTACTTGTGATTGTGAGCAATACACATCTAACGTGATGGGTTGCTGCAACCGTTGCTGTATCACTGCGGGCAACTCTTGTAACTTTTCTAGTAACGCCTTGTTCTCGTGACGGACGTTTAGTCGTAAGGTATAGTCACCTTTCTCAAGCTTCACTGAATACTGAGGAACAGATAAATGAAGTAATTAATGAGAAGTTCTTATTGTAGGGTCTGGATCATAACATCATTATACTGTAATGAAACAACTTTTTAACGGATTATTCGCGTAAATGTTTATTTATTTGTCATAAAACCTGACGTTTCGAGTGTTTTGCAGCTTTCGTCTGCAGATTGGCTACAAAATAAACATGCCTACAAACTAGTAACTGGTAAGTTTGTCTCGAATTATTCGCGCAATATGTGTATTTGCATCTCTTTCTTCCTCACTAGCTCGGCAACAACTCCCCCCCCCCCCCTACTCGCATCTTGTTCCGCCTGTTTGGGACTAACTTCAGCCTCATCAAAAAACCTGTTTTTTTTTCTTTTTAGCTGGCCATGTGCGAGTCGCACTCGCAGTTTGAAATTTTTAAATTAAATTTTCAATTATTTTTTTTATCGTGTCATGATCCCTATTATTGTATTACCTTGGACGGATAAGCATCACCAACAGCCATCAGCTGCTTACAACTGTTGTACAACATCCACATCTGCGACTCGAACTCTGACTCATACAGCATGTCACACAGTAATGATATGATTGGCGAAACCTGAAATAATATCATAAAGCATCATCAAGCCTTTTTTTCGATGAAATTGATAAATAATTGACAGAGATAAGGGCCACTACTTACACGAATTAATATTAAAATAACAGTGGTATTACCCATAGATTGGCAAATCAAAGGTCGGTTGTAACCCAGACACGTACCTCTGACATTTGAAATTCATATTGTGCGTATTAGAAATTCATTATCACTTGCTTATACGATGAAGGAAAACATCGTGAGGAAACCAGCACACCTGAGAGATTTTTCGACGGTGTGAACCCTACGAGCGGTTTAAACTCTGACCCCAGGTTGTTTATCAACCATACGATAAGAAGAAGGCATTAAAATATAGTTCATAGTTAAAAAGTTAATGGATTTACAATAAAACATGTAAAAAAAAAATACCTCTGTAGCCTTAGCGATATGGAAGGAGTAAGTATTGACTAGTTGATATATTTGCCGGCTTGGCGGAATCACGTCCCGGGCCGTTAACGGCGTTAACTTTGATTCAGTAGGCCTGGAACAAAAATATATTTCTTACAACACTTTCAACTATACTTTCGTGGGTGTGAGTTCAAACCTGACATCTAGCAATGTGACTTTTTCAATGTTATATGTATCTTATTAGCTAATCTAAGCAATGTTTTTCGCAAAACCTGAATGTCGGAAAATTAATGTCAAAATATCGAAATAGCTCGAAAAAATAAATTTTAATGTCCGAATGTCAGGAAAAACTTGAAATAATTAATAAAATCTCGGAAATAGCGACATGAATGTCGGAAAAACTGTTAAAATAAACATAATAGAAGTCGGAAGACACAAAATATAAATCGGAAAGTCATGAGTGCCAAAAAATAGGGACTGGGAATGTCAAAAAACTCTAAAAATAAATGTTAAAAATCTAAATAAATGTCAGATAACATGAATGACTGAAAAACTCAATAAAATAAATGCCGAAAAATCTCAAAAAAGTCATTAATGTCAAAAACATTTCCAGATATAGATAAATTTCGGAAAAGAAAAATGAAATAAATGCCGAAAAAACAAAATTATGCGCATCCGTCGACGCGGCGCCCAGCACCAGCCTGTAACTAGGGTGCAGTCCCCACCTGACGACGGGCTCGCTGTACTTGAGCGTGGCGGAGGGCGCCACGTCCTGCAGGCGCAGCGCGGCCAGCAGCACGGAGCGCAGCCCGTCGGCGGCGCCCAGCACGAGCCTGGCGCCGAAGTCCGGCTTGAGGCCGTGGAACTCCACCGAGTAGTCCACCGTCAGGTCGCCTATGTTGGCCCAGTACTTCGCTATGACAACTTCGAGGGTTTGGCCGCCCTGTACAATTAACAAATATATACTTTTAGTAAGTTTGCTAACCACGCGATACAGTACTTTTTTGTCATTTACCGATTACTTCCTATACGTTCATTCGTTCATTTGTCCTTGATCATTTATTCATTCTTTTTCGTTTATTTATCCTTGACCATTCATTCTTTCTTATTGGTTAATTTATCCTTGATCGATCATTCATTCTTATACGTTCACCTATCCTTGGTCGTTAATTTTTTCTTATATGTTCATTTATCTCAGATCGTTCATTGATTTTTATCTCATTTTCATTTTTTGACACACTAGATCAAATCAATACAATTTTATAACGCTTTTACTAAACATACCACAAGTTGGAAAGGTAGCAGTGTCGGTGCTTCGGCAGTCACATTGATCATCTTCTGTGTCTCGTGACATCGACAACTACGTTTAGGTAACATCTGCATGGTGTGTACGAGAAATCTACCGGTCTTCTCTTTATCTTCTGTTGAGATCTTTAATACTCCCCACGTTGCTTCCGGAGGTACTGCAGAAATGGAAACATTAAAGCTACACAATTATAGAATTTTAGGCAGTAAAAAAAATATTCTTTTTTTAAATCGACTCGACTGCATTTTAAACAACGTGTGTGGTAATTTTAAGCTGCTGCGGCTGCAGCATGTGACGTAATGAGTAGGCTCACCAATAACGAAGTGGCGCACGATGGTGGCCGGCTTGAACAGCACGTCCCGCTGCGTGAGCGCGGGCGGCGCGGGCGCCTGCGTGCGCAGCGCCTGCGGCTGCAGCACCGTGACCGGCAGCCGCAGCACCGGGCCCTTCTCCACACACGACACGTCGTACGCGTTGATGCTGCAACACAACACAAACAAAACCTAAAACTTCCATTTCACTTAAGTGTGAAAACTAGGAAAAGCAAAACTTGCAGCTAACAGTAATTAGGGATTTATTTTTCCAGGCGGCAGGCCCGTGGTGTCTATCCTGATGGTGAGCGGTCGCGCCGCGTTCATCATGTCGCGGTGTAAGTACCACGTATACACTTACCTCGTGAAGTGCGGTCCAGGCGGCAGGCCCGTGGTGTCTATCCTGATGGTGAGCGGTCGCGCCGCGTTCATCATGTCGCGGTGTAAGTACCACGTATACACTTACCTCGTGAAGTGCGGTCCAGGCGGCAGGCCCGTGGTGTCTATCCTGATGGTGAGCGGTCGCGCCGCATTCATCATGTCGAGGTGTTGCGGCGCGGACAGCCAGGCGGCGTCGCAGGCCAGCGCCAGGCGCATGCCGAACGCTATCTGCTTCGGAATTACTGACTTGTCTGCAACATTCACACGCCTAATAGCTTTTGTTGGATCTGCCGAGTTATGTGGCGACCAATACTTTAAAAAAATATGTAAAGCCCTACCAATAAGGAGTATAACAAAACTTTTCCTTAAACCTCTCTCTCGCTCTTTTCTAATGAGTAAAAGAGTACGCTAAGGACTGCCTTATCTGCGCTGACAAATTGAACATGTTGTGGAACAAGTGCTTAATATTTTATTTATTGTCCATTTCAGACTCTATTATGTATGAGCGCAAGTCGTGTATAAAAATTACTCCTGTACTTTGTTATTCTCCCAACAAATTGATAATATTACACCGATTCGATTAAGTACTTGAAAAATGTGTGCAGCAGTGGCGAAGGCTCCATGCTACTGGATTCCTATCGGCTTCCCATTGTAAAATGATACAGTCTGTGTCTACTATTGTTATGAAATAGTTACACGTATTTAATAAACCATAAGAATAAAACGGTATGGTGTGAATCAGGGAAGTAATGAGGAAGTAATGACCTAAAGAGGTCCGACCAAATTCTTTATCATCAATGATATGCTGAAGGTAGTCAGGGAGGCACGGCGCTTATGTTTGCTGATGATTTAAAACTGATGACTGTGAAACGTTACAGGGAGATAGCGATAGCGTTGTAGAGTAAACCATCATTAAAATTACCCGCCATTTCGTTTTTTATTTACAAAAATTGTACGTTGTTTTGTTTTTTATTTCCTTGGAAGTGATGAGAAATGAAAAACATTTGAAGTCACTAGGACAATTAACTTACGTCGATTAAAAGTCGCAATTTTTATTATTATAAAATAACATTATTGAAATCAAGGAAGTCATAGTAATGAATTTTATTGACAGTATTTTATTTGAATACAATCTCAAAAATATATTTTTAAAAAGGACATTTTGGGAAAGAGCTATTTCGGGAAAGGGACATTTTGGGAAAAGGACATATCGGGTAAGGGACATTTCGGGAAAGGGACATTTCGGGAAAGAGACCTTTTAAAACCAAGAGACATTTTGGGATATTGGGAAAGGACATTCTGAAACTTAACGAACGCCCTCGCCTACTACGGCTCGGGCTTTGATATTAATTTCATGCGTACCGCCCATATATCACAATGTATTATTTTCTTTCTTCTTTCGTCGAATAAAATGCAACTGCCTGGGACCCATATGACACAAAATTTAAAATATTATTTATTACTGCCTGACAGACTATGTTTTTGTCTGAAGAAACATCCTTTTCGTTAAGTTTTGAAAGTGTAACATATAATACAGATCTGTGCTCGCCCAGACATATCGTCACAAGACTAGGTACTGTAAATTACAAATGACGTAATAGTTTTCTTTGGTTTGGCTCCGGCTTCTGACCCTTCGCCACTGCATTGCAGTACGATTTTACTTAACAAATTGTTGTTCTAGTAAAATATCTACTTAAAATAATGGTATCGACGTACCGTTTAGCATTAATCCCTGTTTTATTATATCCTTGAGGAAAGGTACTTTCTGGCCTACGAATTGAAACAAGGATTTTACTTTTGAAGAAAATAAACCCAAACCCAAGATTTTCTTAATCTTTGGGAATCTACGATATAGGCGATAGTAGGTAGGGAATAAAAGGGCTGTAGGAATTTTGCCTTTTAAATTTTGACCGTTAGAAAGTTATTTTTTTGTATTCGTACACGACGAGCATACTTCATCAATACTTAAAACGACAGCAAAAAGGTGGTAATTTAGAAAAAAAAACTTTGTTTTAATAAGACAGAACTCTTCAGTCACAAGTAACTACCTAATTAGAAATGCAAAATTTATATGCGTCGACAGCATTACATTAGAATCTGTACAAACTTTTTCGCCAATACTACACAAATTAGAAACTCGAACTCAAATAGAAACCTAATATCTATCAGCATAAATATCAAAATACTCACTCTCCATATCCTGGTGGTCTTGCAAGAAGTGTGGTTCGATGGTAACGCCGACATCTTTGGGCACATCGTCTAGTTTGGGTCGCAGCAGTACGCCTTTAGCATTGGACGTGCCGCATTGGACGCTGAAAGTTACGTCGCGTTCTGGAGCGTCGTGGTACGTGCTTAGTAGATCAAAGGCCTGTGGGGAAATTTATTTTGTATATAAACCTTTTTTTTAAATAGATTTTTTTAAGGAGAAACATAGGTTATTATTAAAAAAAATTGTTGGTAACTGACTTCCGAAAAAGCGGGGTTTTTTTGTTTTGAAGTTATAGTGCCACTCAATATTGATTTTTTTTTAACAAAAAGGTTAAGGTTTAGGTTTTAAGAAATTTATTCTCAATAAACCGAATTTAAACATTAAAAAGCTAGATATAACACAAAAACGATAAAGATGTGGAGTCGATGCCAAGACTTAGGTTGATGGTTTAATCTGGAACCCACTTAGCTTGGGACTGGCTCCAAAACGAACGTTTTTGTGCTATTAATTGAGACAAATAAATTAGAAATGTTGTTTTCGTTTGTCAAAAATTTTAAAATATGTAACTATGATTTCCAGGGAGGCCATTGGGGGAAGCCTATGTTCAGCAATGGACGTCTTATGACTGAAATAATTATGATGATGATGAAACTTTTTTATTCGATGATTAGTTTACGTAGCATACACAAGCCTTACCTTTTCAACGTTAAGCAGACCACATCCCTGCGCCCAAGGTTCCACATGAGATAGATAAGTAGCCGAGTTCTCTAACGATCGCTTGATTGAATATGGTGAGTAAGGAAGTTCTTTCGCCTTTAGACCAGAGATTAGAATTGCTGGGGAACGAAGATTTATTAATACAAATATAGTTCAATTAATTTAATTTGATTACAGCTGAGATTCCAATAAATACATAAGGTGCTTCTAAATTATCAGCCACGGCTGCAATGGGAGATAATATTGGTTATTTATATTACAATAGTAAAGTAATTTTTTTTATCTAACGTCATAATTTTTTTCTTTTGCCTGCGTTTTATTAGTATTTTAGTAGGTCTAATTCTGCTCCATGCTCCTATTTTTTTTTTTTACTGTTCCGGGGTACGAAATTTCTTCACTATTGTAATCTATATAAACAATACTTTCTCCTATTGCAACCGTGGCAGATAATTTAGAAGCACATTATATAACCTTATAGATTAATAATTTGTTGGTACAAAAATTATTTATTCGTGTTGTAAGTTAATAAGGAAAACACGTACCAACTGCACCAGCCACGTGAGGCGCCGCCATTGATGTTCCATTCATTAACTGACAGTTCCTTAGCGTGAACCTGTTACGACAATATTATAATTATTTTAAATATTGAACAGATATGATTGAGAGTTTATGTTCGAGGCTATAAGATACAGTGGTTCGAGAAGAGGCCAACGTTTTAGCAGCCCACACTATTATTTTAACCAAGCGTCGCGGTACATACTTAAAAAATTATGTACTTTTTCAAGGGACCTGTCGCCCTCCGTTGATAAAACGCGTAAATCAAGATCCATATTAATATTATTATCATTAGCATAGAAATGAGTGGATGACACAAGAATCAATAACGCATTATAAGAAGCAATTAACATAATTTAAATAACATAACAAACATTAATGTAACAAAATACCAGTGGACTTAGAATAAATCCCTGCGGTATTCCGGAGGGTATTTGACAAATAAGTTAACTGTTTCAGTTCGGAACTAATATAATTATGGTAGTGGCTTCTGGAAGCATCTGATTAATCACCCCTGATTGGTAACATCAAGATAATGTATATTATAATAGTAATTTATGTTAGAGAACAACATGATCTATTCGATCGAACGCCTTACTGTTGTCTGTTTAGACCATGTTGATTTGTGCGAGTTTATACAGAAGAACTAGATTCAAGATATTTATTTTGATATTTTTTTTAACTATTTCAGGTAATGTAATAAAACGTTAGACCGGAGCCCGAGCCCCAGCTGTAGCCTGTAATGTAGCTCAGCTGTACATGAGGAGGTACGTGCCTGGCCACGGCGGCGACGGCCCCGCCCGGCGCGCACAGCGCCAGCCCCTGCGCGCCGTCGGCGGCCGGCCCGCGCGAGCTCCAGCTGAAGGCGCCGCCGCACGTGCGCGCGCGCATGGAGTACGCCGCCGACATCATCTCCGGCGACACGTACGCGCCCACGCCTGGGACAACATACTCCATACACCAACTCCGCACCAAAACAATATTGACAGGCAGAAGCACAGACTACGAGTCCGTAATCAAATCAACATACTCCTTCGAACTATGTCTAGAACAGCAAATCGCGTGTAAGCACAGTATTGAAAAAGTATTACACATGTTTTACCGACAATCAACAAGTTTTTTATGCTTATATTTGGAGATTAACCCCATCAAACTTCGCACTGCATCTTCGTACACTACCCTACCGTACCCTACTCTACCCTAACCTACACAACACTACTTTACCCTACTCTACACTACACAACCCTACCCTACACTACACAACCCTACCCTACTCTACACTACCCTACTCTACCTTTCACTACAGTACACTACCCTCCCACTACACTTACTACCAACCCACATCTACTTTTTTTTGTAACAGCCTCCAGTAAATGTACACGATACGTACCGATGAGTATGGGCTGCGCGATGTCCGGCGGCGCGCCCACGGTGCAGAGCGCGGGCCCGTGGTTGCCGGCCGACACCACCCACGACACGTTGTAGCGGTTCACCACGGAGCAGATTATGTCGCCGATACGCCTGCCAACAAATACATTATTTAGGGCCTGTTACGAAGGTCACTGGTTTCAAAAATTTTATTCCATTTTTGAATTTACCAAAAAGTTAGAGTCTATTTGTAAAATGGGCCTTAATCGTACAGCTAAAAATTATTAGGCACAAAATAAATATAATATCTTCGTAGTCGATCCGATCTTAAGACAGTCATCTGTCAAATAAATATCAAAAACATTTATTAAAAACTCCTTAAACATGATGAAAAAAAATCGTATTTTTAATCAAATTTTGTCCAACCAATTTTGTAGACTCCCGATCTACTCACCCAGCGTTAGACCAATGCGCATGTTCGCCGTAGCTCATATTGATAACATCGATCTTCATCTTTTTAGAGAGTTCCATGACCTTCATGCAAGCTCGCACAAGAGCCGTGCCAGTTTCCATGGACCCTAGCCGGCTGTCACCTATAGTTAGGGACACTATTTTGGCCCCAGGAGCAACACCATTGCGGTCTGGTTCATCGGGGAAATAACCTGCTGCTATTGCAGCTACATGAGTACCGTGGGTGGCTGGGGAAACCAGAAAGAAAGTTAGAAACATAATTATTTAGAAAGGGTTTTCGTCAAGCGTCATAACAGATTTTTTAAATAATTTTTGATTTGGTCAGTCGTGGCCACCAGCTATTGTAGTAACATTATGTACTCACAGCACATCCCGACAACCTCGAGCGTGTGTCCATCATCGTGCACATTGATGCTGACAGTCATCTCATCGAAGGGCGTGAGGTGTGCGTGTTCGTGGCTCGCACTGTATTCGCCCAGCAGCGGGCCGGACGCCAGGTCGCCGCTCTCTGACGTGTCGATGCATGCTCTGTTGGAAGGGAAAATATAAACAAGTTGTGACGCAAATTATTCTTATTCCTTACCTATTTTTGCTTATTTCTAAAGATCTGTCTTTCCATTTCAACTAGAACTAAAATTTCTATAGCTTTAATATGTCTAAACCTCTAATGGCTTTGACTTAATGTAATCCAATCCTGAATATTAATGAAATATGGAGTGAATCTTAATATGACCCAGATATTTCTTTAACTTAAAAAATAAATGTATGATTAGATGATCATAGACAGTAAAAGGTGTGCTACTATTGATACTATTGTCAAAACCATTCTTTGTTACATTTTTGTGTTATTAGTATTCAGTTATCATTCTTGGTATTTAAAGATCAGTTCAACTCAAATAATTAAAACTAATAATTTTTCCCATATAACTATGGAAAACAGTTAAACATGAATCAAAATTACATCAATTTTTTTATATAAATTCTGTATAAAGGAACCTATTTAATTGAAGACTCATTAAAATTCGTATGAAACTGGTACACTTATCCTTTATAACTAGTTTTTATCATTTAAAAACTTGAAATTACTGCTTACTTAACTCTGCATTGAAAAAACAATTTAAATAATAGACACTTTAACATGTAATGTACAGTCAAGAGCAAAATTATGTACACATGTAGAGGAATTCAAATTATAAATTATATCATTTAATTATATCATATATTATAAATTAATTATCACTCTCCGTGCCTCGGATAGCACGTTAAGCTGTTGGCCCCGGCTGTCAATTCCTAGATCTTTGACAGTCGTTACAGGTAGTCAGAAGCCCCAGTCTGACAAAACCAGTCTTACCAAGGGGTATCGTGTAACCCAGTATCTGGGTTGTGGAGGTCTGATGGCAGTCGCTCCATGTAAAACACTGGTATTCAGCTGCATCCGGTAAGACTGGAAGCCGACCCCAACATAGTTGGGAATAAGGCTAGGCAGATGATGTAGAGGAATTCAAATGATTATTTTTTCAAGTACAGTATTAATTTGTTAAAAAATATATAACCTAAGTATTGGTAAATATCTACTGATGCTTACTGCAATATTTTTACATTTTAAATAGGTACGCGTTTTTCTAGAACGGCTTTTGATAAACTCTACATGTTTACAAGTTTTCGCTCGTGACTGTACTACAGTCATGGTAAAAAACCTTCTATTTTCAAACTTTTTCCTTTATCAAATTGCAGATATATGTGTATAGTACCTATTTGAGCTATGGCTACACCTCTGCATAGAAAAATATACTTAATGAACGATAATAAAGGTCAAAGTAGCATACCTCTATACTACCTAAAACGTTTTTGTGACCATATGGCTATGGCTACACCTCTGTATAGAAAAATAATACTTAATGACCGAATAATAAAGGTCAAAGTAGCATACCTCTAAAACGTTTTTGTGACAGTAAAACTCACCTCCAAATGGTGCCATCATGGAAAAGAACACAATCATAAGTGGGTCCTACATCATTATACTTCTTCTCAGCAGCCTGCAACACTTCCACTCTGGCTTCCAACTCCTCCTTCAGGAGTTTGTCTTCTGGACTTAGATTGGGGTTCTTTGCCACTGCAAGAAAAATAATCAAGTTACAACATAGCATAAAAGTATGAAAACCATCTTGCTCGGTTGCTTTTATTTGATAGCAAAAATGTATACTAGTTTTGATATCATTCTTAAAACGTTTGGCTGCTATGGATAGGTAGAAGTCAAATTAATTTGTGTTTACTAAGCCACAACATTATTATAAATTTAAGTTTTTCTCATTTGATATTTTAGTGTGGCATTTGCCATTTTCAAGACAACTTATAAGTTTTTTTAAAACACAAACTTCAAAATTTGTAGTAACATAATAATTGTCCTGGAAATCACTCAAGTCTGGGTGAATAAATCGGTAATCATAACATTTATATTGATTTGTATAACATTTTACGGCCATGTGCTTTAGAAAAATTAAGAGAAATTAAAAAAGAGGTGGGATACAAGCAGTGTTTTTTTTTAATAGTCATCCTAATTACTTTTTCACCCTGGATAAAATTTGTATTAGATTTTTGATAGTCAATGTAATATCTTTGAAGCAGCAAAACATCTGTGGGAACTAATGCTAAAGACAATTATTAAGACTAAGATAATATGATCCCATCCACGAAGCAAATACTAAGAGGAGATGGCATAAGCATCGGCGCACTGATACCAACCATACTACATTGGCGCACAACACGCCCCCAGGTAGTGGGTGTGGCTTATCAATCGAACTGCAGTCGTTCTACGAGTACTACTAGCGTCACTAACCAAAGTTCTCATAAACATTTATCGTTTTCTTAAGTTAAAGAAAGAAAAACATGAAGTGTTGTGTATTAGACTGTAAGAATTACACGGATAGACGTCCTAATACAAAGAATGTCGTCTCATTTCATAGGTAAGTATTTTTAAACGTAATTTATGAATAGACTTCTAGAACATTTCTCGAATTTTTTCACTAGTTTCCTGTTGATTTTAGTTTTTCCACCCGACAAAAGATGGCCTTAATATATGGAGACAAATAGCTGTAAAATACATAAATATGATTTAAATCTTTACCTATTAACGTATTAAAATAGATTTTGTAATGATATAAACCTTTTTTAGTTAAGAAAAATATCGTAATTATGGTTTTAATTTGTATTTAAAAACATGAAAAACTTGTAAAAGCGACATCTATCGCTAATGCGTGTAAAAATAAATGATTTCATTCATTACGTTGACGTTGTTACCGTTTAATTTGACTTCTATGTACCATGTTGCAGGTACATTTATTTGTAAATATTACTATTTTACTATAATTTTGCCGTAGGCTTGCACAATTCTAATTACGGCCTGGAGTTCGTAACCTATGCTAGACACACTAGTGACACTAGCGGCAAATAGCAAAAACATTATGCAGTTTTGACATTTGTTATACGAGATAGTTTAGCTAAATACCGCTAGGTGCGTGGGTGTTGGTGGGTGGAGTTAGCGGAGTGTAACGTCCCCCTCACCCCGCAAACTGTCACGCATTTTATCGTTGCAAAATTCCCATATGCCATCTCCTCTTAGTATTTGCTTCGTGATCCCATCACACTGGCCATTCCTTACTCTGGAGGATATTAGGAAAGTAAGATTGGTGCTGATTATACTCTCATTTAGACTTTCATACCCACAGAAGTTACTTACATATCACTAAACTGAAAGAGGGCACTATCTTTCGAGATAAGAATAAAACCTAGTTCCAAGATATTGTACAAATATTGGTAACTAGCGACCCGCCCCGGCTTCGCACGGTTACGCTAATATGCATGTATTATACATATTATAAACCTTCCTCTTGAATCACTCTATCTATTAAAAAAAACCGCATCAAATACCGTTGCGTAGTTTTAAAGATCTAAGCATACATAGGGACAGACAGACGGGGGAAGCGACTTTCTTTATACTATGTAGTGATAATAATAATAGCAGGCACTAGATATTATAGCAATTAGCCCCATTTACAATAATATTAAGAGCAGAACATAATTCTTTTTTTAATTAATCCTTTTTCAATTAACTGATGATACTGATAAGACATTAACAATAGAAATTGAATCAATATCCCGTTTATTCGTTTTAATTAATGAGATTTGAATGATTAGATTATCTTTCATGCAATCCAATAAGCATAAAGATAGGCTAGCCAATCAAATCTAACAAATTCAAATAGCTCAGTGACGATAGGTGAAGATACCTTCGCCAAGAGGCACACTGAAACCAGAGATATATGTATTTTAACCATAATCTGAAATAGGTGTATTATTTTCAGGTATTATATACTGTTATGGCTATCATTTTAGACTTTGACTGCCGTCAGTCTTTAAAGCAAACTCTTTAAAATTTTATGCTGTCTGGCAAGACAGCAGACACAATGCAAATTCTATTGTTTAATTATATTGTTGTGAAAGAACAGTATTTGTATATTGTTTTCCACTCAAAAGCTAGCAGCATGTCAGCAATGCTTTTAATATTGCAAGTGTCTATTAACAGAGGCGACCATTTACCAACCAGTGTTTGATTGCCCTCTTTATCCATTAAAAAAATAAATAAAAAAACAAATAAATGTCAGTGAAACAATTGGTTATTGGAAAAATTACACATTACATGAAGAGCAGTGATAGCCTAGTGGTATGACCGTTGGACTGCCAATTCAAAGGTCTTAGGTTCGAACCCAAGATGCGCACCGCTGACTTTTCGTAAGTTATGTGCGTATTATAAATTAATTATCACCTGCTCCAGGCCTCGGAAAGCACGTTAAGCCGTTGGCCCCAGTTGTCATAAAGATCTTTGACAGTCGATATAGGGAGTCAGTACCCTCATCAAATCCTGACAATTAATCTAACTTTAGAATATCGTACCCCTGTGGGTTGCGGGGGTCAGATAGGCAGTTGCTCCGTAGAAAACTGATATTCAGCTGCATTTGGGTAGTTTAAAAGCCGACCCCAACACTTTGGGAATAATAAGGCTAGGAGGATCCTATTGGAAAAATTACTATTCTATCTGACAATTAATAAAATAAATAAATAAAATAGCCTTTATTTACAGAAACCGAGAAGTAAATTCAAGCACATTTGCTTATCAATACATTCATAATACCTATATCCCTGTTTTCTGTGTGCCTTTTGGCAAAGGCCTCCTCCAACTGTCGCCACTGAGCTCTATCCATTGCCACTCTTGACCAGAGTGGTAATGGATTGAATGGATTTTTTCTGTCTAGTTCTATTAAGAGAACTATTGAACTTGTTTTTCTAACATTTCTTTGTTTTTCCGACTTTTATTTGTTTATCCAATTGATTGGTGGTTATAACTTATTTACCATGACTTAATAAAAGTTATGTGTAAAAAAATATGGTTTAACTTTTCTAGGTAAGTATATATTTTTGACCTATTAATTAGTTAATTAACAATAATAACTTTTAATGAGATTCTAATCTCAAACATCATTTAAAGATTTCCAGAAAGACAATTGGTATTCTGGATAACTTATATTTCTGAAATCTTGATATATGAGACAAATAGAAAAATTATGTATTTTATATTTCACTCAATTTTCTGACTCAAACATTCTAACAAAATTAAGTATCTGTCGACAAGTGTCATAAGTGTTGTGTTTATTGCAATAGAGCACATATGACCAATGCCCCATGCCTGGTGCTCGAAGAGTTGGTATTTATAATGTTTTTAGTTCCACTCACCAACATCAGTTTCAAAGTCTTGAAGTTGCTTATTCGCCTCAGCAAAAGCAGGCTTGTAGCCAACATCCCAGGAGTGTTCCTTACGATGCTCCTGAATCCGTTCCTTCAACTTGGTTGGATACAAACTGAATGGGTGTAGCACACCGACCCGCCATGCCCCAGTTGGATTCTTCCATAGGTCAGGAATCTAGTAAATAAAATTTTAGTAGAAAACATTTTTATTGAATTTTTTTTGGACTTTTATTTTGACTAAAAACACTAATGATTTGTCTAACCAGAATTATAAATTTCATGTAATGTACCTAAATCTATATATTATAGGTATATATGCAACTAACAACATACGTACACTGTTACAGACATTTCCATACAAATTATACTCTAATATTTATCATTCAAAATAATATAAAATTTTATTGATGATAAAATCAGCTGTAGGTACCTTGAACATTATACCTTCAGTACTTACAATGATACGTTTTATTGTTACGTTCTTACTCTTACTTACTCTGTACAAAGCACTCAGCACGAAATACAGGTAGAATGAACATTATTTCTACAGTAATCACCTTTAATTTGCGGCCCGTGAGGCCGGTAATGCATCCATCGGTAACTTTTCTAATGACAGTGCTGGTGTCCACATCTCCGCACCCGCTGCAGTCGTATCGCTCAATAACCTTCGTCTCACCCGTACTCGTCACCTGCAACCTCAGCAACTCTCAATAACGATCAAAAATACAACTAAAGTGCAACTAAACAAATCGTGACATGACAGTTTTCTACCTTAAGTCCAGCAGCCGCCGGGTCCACTCCCGAATCAAAAATAGCAATTATAGTGCCCCTTCCATCGTAGTTTGGATTTTTATTGATAAAAGAAACAACCCCCGTCTCTTTTTTCGGCAATAATCCCCAAACGGGGAAGTCACAGTCGATCAGAGCGTCTGCCATATTTGATGACCTGCTAACTAGTGTGACCAAACAAAATAAACAATTTATTTAGTTAGTGACTCCTGTACACGTGTCGGAAACTGAGTAATGTTGAAAAAATAATCTTCTTGATCTGATGATTGATTCGCGACTCTCGCTCGGGTCAATTAAAAAGATAATGCTATGCTAATCTTCGGGCGTTTCTAGTAATTAATAAATCAAAGTCGGAGATCTAATAGACAATGAACATTTCTAGTTAAAAGATAGCAGCAGAATAAAAATGTTTTATCTTGTATATGTGTAAAGTAGGGAATTCACCAACTGAACGACACGGCCCACGGGCCGCTAGTCACGAGCTATGCAAATGGGGCTATTTGCGTTTGCATTTTATGCGGGGATTTTGCCCGCAGGCGACCCAACTGGAAGCCGCCTGCCCTTGTTGAGCTCACGAAGATCGGCAGTCAGTCAGCAATTAATGTTACATGTGCGATAGCGAAATCGGTGCTGCTTTAATGGGAAGGCATACGCAAAAGGAGAAGAGTAAAAGAAAAGAGAATAATATGGTGCAAAAACTGATACCAACCAAATATAGACATTGTTATCGAAGCTTGTCCGGGTTCCATAATGTTACACAAAATGTTTGTGGATGTACGCAAGCGACTGCAAGTCTCAGCCACGTCTCAGCATCCCCTCTGTGATCCACATTCCAGGATCTTGTTGATTTTTTTATGTTCTACAAACCGTTTGCCAAACCATTCTTTTATTCGGTTGGTCATTGGGTTGGTTGAAATCGCACTGATTAGCTAGTTATAATACCAGCACGTTAGTGATTATAATATTCTCTTTGAATACTGTATGGGTAATATTTTTTATGATTAATAAAACGATGCTCTGATTGATGGGTGTCATAAGTGTCAGTTATTACATTATTTCTTGGATACTTCCTTTATGATTATTTCCATAAAGGAAGATACTCAGTCAACGATTATTTCTATTAATGTTCATTAACTAAGTATCGCAGCTGTTCTAGAAAAAATAATGTGGTTTAATATAATTCCACCATATTTAATTGTAGTAGGGGTTTTTGCGTTTAGTGGGTATGGACTATATTGGACTCATTACTGGTGCCTGGGAAACGTAAGTTTTATACTATCGTCCGATTGAGAATATATAAGTTAATGAAGTTATGTTTCTTTTGTAAAGTAGTGGCGCGCACTTACGCGCGCGTTTTTAAATTGTATACCGTTTCAATCGATATCCAGGAGCATGTCACTTACATAAGCATGGATCGTTATGATCAGGCAATACCTACCTAAATAAAAGTGGCTTTCCACGGTTGCACCATAGATTCTTGCACAGCTCTGAGCACTCAGTGAGTACAGAAAAAAAACTAATAAGATTGATAAGACTGTTTAATTTGCCTTGCTTACAAAAGGAAATCTTTTTGATATTTTTCCTCTTTGAGATCAGACGATAAGATCCTCGCACTGATCAGAGTAGGTACCAGATGTACCCAATTCAGCTAATTTCCAAACACTTCAATGGTGTGTAAATAAATAACTTGTCGATTGCATATTTTTGTCAATTCAATTCATTAATATTCTGTTATGTAAAATTGCGAAAATTATTCCACCGACAAGCTGAAACGTCGGTAAATTAGCAGACTTGGGCCCTAATTAAATGCCACCAGAAATGTCCCGACTCAGGTATTTATAAATGCCATTCGTCAAAAAGAACAAAAGGAAATTAGGATAATTATTCATTATTATAGTTATCATGCGCCCGCGCCTCTACCGGCGATAAGAAACATTGGACATTATTATTGGTGTATTGAACTACCGGCTTCATAAACAGATACACAGAACAACAGGATTTTGTCGACCTTGTGGTCCTTTTTCTAAAATCTATCAAATACGTTATGATCTTCATGAAACATCTTGAAAACTGAAAACATCAACACCAAAGTTATCAAGCAACTAAAAGCAGACTATTTTAAATAAGAAATTAATTATTCACATTATGGAAGGCTATAAAACATACCTGAGACATTATTTCCACTTATATCTTTTACAACTTGGCCACACTCTTGTTTTGGACAGGATTTTGGATTATATCCTGGCAATACACAGTTTACTGTTATTCGGATCACGGAATTGTAGCCACTGTAAATTCGATAATTTGATAGTATGTGGTACGAAATTTTGCCGAGTGCGATCATTATCGCGGGTGCTCTGGGTTTGCCGGGATGGGGTCTTTATCACATTCACAATTTAGGCATTGGCAACGTAAGTACACATTTATAACTTATTAGATAACAACCCATGTATCTTTGTCCATAGATTTGACATATTTTTGTTTCACAGATTAAAATATAATTACAGAAAAATCATAACTATTAAATTGGTTTAAATAATTTGATGTTGTCTTAGAATCTTAGAATCTAGGCATATAGCCATATAATATAAAATGATAGGTTATACCTACCTACCTCTAGGAGATCATCTGAATATCTGTCTTCCATTAAAAACCTGGTGTGTTATTTTCAAGGTACCTGTTTCAGTCTATGGATAAGTACTACCTACTGTACCTAATGGGAACTTACCAGTAAACTGTGAATCAGGGTATCCACCCCTAAAACGACATTGATCCATAAGAGTTTTTATTTGGCAACAGTAAGAAAAAAATCATTTTGAGGAATGGTTATGCCTACCCTAACAGTTCTTGACATGTATTTTTACCTAATAATGCATTCTTAAAACCACTATTCTAACAACACTCAAAAAAATGGAGACAGTTGGTGGAAGCCTTTGCTTTTGTAAAAAGGCTTATAGACACAGTTGATGAAGAAAAACAATTAATAAATGTATTATTACTTAAGTTAACTTACTTAGACTTACTAGGTACTACAAGGACTCTAGAGACATGTTAAAATTGTTTCCTTTTGTGCCTCATTTTTCGCTACTTGTAAGTTTAATATTATAAATGTATGTATGTATAAAGTATGTGTACAGTACTGACTATATGTGTACATTTACTGTATGTACCTACAGGCTATCATTTAGTTTAAGGTTTAAGGAAATTATTGTAGAAAACCAGGACACCTTTGATATTTCTCAACAGTGTAAAGCCATAGGTATTAGAAGCTTATATGCAGTTCAAACTAGGTTTTTCATCAACCATAATTATGATATTGAAGAAGAAGAATTTAATTATGTCTGCATATTCATAAATAATATATACCTAATATATTTTGCAGCACTACAGGCGCAGTCTCAATAGCAGGTGGGAACGACACCTGTACCAGAGAGACCTTCGACTCACTGGAAACCCTTACAACGTTGCTGTAAGTAGCTATAAATATTGATAATTATTTACATTGAAAACGCCCGTCTATCCTGGGCAGTATCTTTTGAGCCATCATACGTAAACACTTGAAATCTTGAGTATGTACTAGAACTGTACAGTGTAGTAGGTACTATAGCCACTACAACCACAAATAATTATACTTACTTAAATTTTAAAAGCCCCCAGTATAGAAAAACCTTGATTTCTTAGATATAATTTATGTATATCTACCCTACTATCAAGTTACCAATAAAAAAAAAAACAAAATCAAAATCGGTTCATCTGTTTATGAGCTACAGACACACAGATATACAGGCACGTCATACTTGTAAGACATTTTTCCATAACATACTCCACATAAAATTAATTGTCATTAAGTAGAATGACAGGTCTCGACAGTCTCGAGGGTTACAGTGAGCGAACAAGGGGTGCACTATGGTATACAACAATATTACTATGCCATAGGGCATACAAAAATTTAATAAATATGATTGAATCTGAATTGTCGAAGAACTGAAGAGTTGTGATAGCCTAGTGGTGGTAGCCGTTGACTGGCAAGTCAGTGGTCTCGGGTTCGAACCCAAGGCGCGCACCTCTAGCTTTTCGTAAGTTATGTGCGTTTTATAAATTAATTATCACTCTCCGTGCCTCGGATAGCACGTTAAGCTGTTGGCCCCGGCTGTCAATCGTAGATCTATGACAGTCGTTACGGGTAGTCAGAAGCCCGAAAGTCTGACAACCAGTCTTACCAAGGAGTATCGTGTAACCCAGTATGTGGGTTGTGGAGGTCTGATAGCAGTCGCTCCATGTAAAACACTGGTATTCAGCTGCATCCGGTAAGACTGGAAGCCGACCCCAACATAGTTGGGAAAAGGCTAGGCAGATGATGATGGCAGATGATGATTGAATCTGAATTATGTATCTATCTGAACCTAGCAACTAAACTATTTTTTAATTTTATTTTCAGGGATTAGAAACACTTGAAGATGATGAAGATCAATAAAAATGAAGAGGCAGTGGTTTTAAGTAGAGATATTATAAATTATGTCTTAGTTTTTTGTTGTTAATAAATGATTTTGACTTATTTATTATCTATTTAATACAAAACAAACAGATTTACTTACTTATATGTATTTTTTTAAATATAATTTCGCACTTCTATGAAGCAGGCAAATCAAAAACTTCAGGCGCAATGGGTGCAAATCAGAAATTTCCTGTTGGTTTCGTTGCATATCATGAAGTCTCTGTGAATGCCAATGTGAAACAATAATAATAAAAGTGATCGTCAGGATGGCTAGTTGACTACCTACTACATTCGGCTTGAAACGAATGGGAAAAATTGCTATTTATTTGCTCCTGATACCACGGAATAGAAAAAACAGTTTTTTCTGTTCCGTGTTTGATACCTTACTATACCTCCTTTTTGAAGTCAGTTAAAATATTAGTTAAGTAAATCAAATTAATCTAGGTACGACGATTATCGATCGCCTTCGATAACGATGTTATGAAGAACCGTAATGAATTAAATTTTTATTGACAACACTATTATAATCATAATAATCTAATCATTATCATGACCGTCATTATCAAACGAGGCAAATAGGCAATAGATCATAAACGGACGAAGCAGTCAATATCCATAATTTACATCGAAATAATTTTAGGGACTTGAGTTGCTATTCTACTAATCGTTAAATAGTTGCTACCCTCGTTTTTTAAGAAATTAACTAAATTTTAAGGCTAGTCATCTATCCCGTTTATATCTGACTGGGTCAACTAATGTAGTAGTAGGTACCTAACTAATATGTAGTTGTATAACCGGGGAAGTGCGTATGCTTACAGAAACGATTATTTCTTTTATACAGGTACAGTACCGAGTTACCGACCTACAGTTTGTCAAAAAAGTCTGGAAAAATTGGGGGCGCCGCTTCCGTATCTCTCATACTACAATTCAGAATTATTTTTTGTCATCAAATATAATTAAGTGAATCACTTTTAAGTTATTTTAATTCTCACAAACTTAGTTATTAAGATTTTTATTTTTAGTTCCAGCTGTCACCGCCTCAGACTCTTTTTGTACGTTAAGCGCTTTCCGCGCAGACAGACTCATAGAACAGCGTATTGAAAAATAATCGTTACATTCGGGTACTCGAAACTACGTATACGGTTACTAGCCTCGTAATCAGTTATTGTAACCGATTATGTTATTTAACGCCCACTCCTATGACGGTTTTTAAAGAAAGAAAGAAAATAAGACAAGGCTGTATGGTTCAAACCTTTGCCTTTCTTTTGGCAAAATAAAATAACAACAAGTTGGACGAACGAACTGAACTGAAAAAAAACAACTTGCGGCTATCGCGCGCTTTTCTCATGACAGCATGACACCATTCAACCATTGTCAATACTTGTTTTAGAAAATCAAGATTTATGTTACATTAATAAATTATGGATATTTGTACTGTTGACATTACACTAGAGTTCCTAGCAGTAGCTTTTCACAGTATATTGTACTACACGTCAGTTTACCCTAAAAATATTTTCGAAATTCGAAAAAAGTTTAATATAATTGTTTACCGTTCCATTCATCCTGAAGTGAACCAGTACTTAGACTTATGCTTGAAAAGCATTGGAGAATGTTTGAAGAACAGTCAGCTGAGTTGTGTGGATTTTATTGTCACAGATAATGAGTACAAACCTTTAATAAAATTTGTGTTTCAATTTGATAAAAATGATTACTTTGATGAGACAATTGATGCATATTTAGTACAATGTGAGCAGAATTTGCGTGCGTTTTGCTTGAAGCTATCCTCAGTGAGTAGTAAATTCAGTGATTTACCTGAAGACTGCAGCTTCTCTCTATATATTCATACAAATGAGTCTACTGCAGTTGCCATGACCGCCAATACAGATTTTGAAGAGTTCCCATTGGTTGAAGTGGAGGACAAGTTTGAAGAAACTGATAAAATAATACCACTTAGAAGGTTTCCAATAAGGAGTTTTTCATTAGATACTTACATAGAGATTAAGTAATATGTAGGTAGTATAAATAAAATAATTTAATGTGCTATAATTTTGCTGGGATAAATAACCTAGACTGTATTTAGATGCTTTTTTAGCTTTAGTAGATAGTTATAATACTTTCAGTAAAAATTAAAAAAAAACATTTTAATTTTCAGTTTTAATTTTTAAAAATGGAGCACGGCTCCGGCTTGCCCCTAGATCTGGGGCTGCGTTCAAGCAGCACCACCCTGAGATAAAAACAGTACCTCAAACATTTTTTTAGGCTTAGAAAACTCAAGTTTATTTCAATTAATAAAAAATAAGAATCGGTTCATCTTTTTGGGTGCTAGTGCCACGGACAGACTCATTGAACTTATACACTTTTCGTTGGGGGATAAAATATACTTACATATAGGTAAGGTGTTACACACAGTTATTAAAACGTATCCTATTGCAACTTCAAAACATATATCAATGTACCTACATACACCAATACTATAACTCAACAGATTATTTTAAGATTAAATAATATTTACTTACATTATTAAACAATCTATAACAAACTAAATATAACTAACTACTATTTACAATAAAAACAAAAATAAAAATAATAATAATAAAAAAAAGATAGTAAGATTAGTTTTAAACCGGTTATTTATTTTACTACAAGTACATAGGTAGGTATAGTTACTGTTTATTAAAATTGACACAAAATGATATCAAAATTACTAGGAATCTCATTGAATACCATCTTCATTCTTCAATTTGACTCTAAGGCACCTCAATCGTGAATAGATCTCGTCCCAGTCAACATATGCACCAATCAGAGTCCTTACGTTGTTGTTACTGTCTTCATACGCGTTTCTACCGTGTAGTAATCTAATATTGTTGAAAGATAGAATGTCGCCAGCCTTAGTCTTAAACTTTGCCGTGAACTTATGATTCAAGGCCAAAAACATCTTATGAGCCTCATACCATGGTTTCACCAACTTAATTGGGCCAGGGAAGTGACTGCCTCTTTGAGGAATCGAAAAGTTAATTCTTGATATTTCGCCGTGTCTATCTAAACATATGACAGGGTCACGGTGCAGTTTAAAGAATTCATTGCCATCCTCAATTCCAACATCCCTCCATTCAACCTCAGTGTCAGTTAGAAGTTTATATTGCTCTTTATGATTCTGCTTCATATATTGAGCGGTGTAGTGACAATCTGATAACAAATTCTCACCTCCTTTGCTTGCAGTTTGAACCAGACAATGCAATAGATTGCTCCCTGGACAGTACTCGTAGTACGGCAGGTCGGTATGCATCTGTAAATTGCTCGATAAATAAGCTACATTACTCGTATTTGGTACGATTCGCACAGTAAATTTAACGCCGTAATGTGTCCTCTTAGTGAACCCAATTTTGTTGATGACCGCATCTATAGCTGTGTCTGAGTCGGGTGTATTTTGAATTAAAGCAACTCCATAAACAGACAACTTGTGCAACCAGTTGTACAAAGCTTCGTCAGAGTTCAAAATCTCGTTGTAGTCATGTTTGGAAAATATTTTGTTGAAGTCTTCATTATTCCACGTAATTATCTTTGGCTTATAAATAGTTTCGGTATATTTCTTCTGATTTTCTCGAGTAAAACTTCTAAACTTCAACCAATTGAAATTGTACTGAGATGTGTGTCCGTCGCTCCATGTGATTTGTAGAGAATTTTGGTCCTTTGTGACTTGTTTTGGCGTTATATTCAAATCAAAATTGCTCCAATCTAGTATCCTACTTTGGGCTGATGTGTGGTAACATTGTTCACATTGGCAATTTTCTCGTAACCAAACGTGTGGGAACTGTAAAGATTCGCCACAAACGTCTATTCTTAGTAGATCGTCTGTTTTATTTTTGTATAATATATTGTGAGTATGAATTTTTTTGGTACACGATATGTTCGGCACTGATTTCGCAAAATTTTTAGCTATCCCGACAAATCTCAAGGCGAACATGTTGACGTGCTCTTCTGAGCGCGCGAGCGGTGCACTGATGAGATAACTGTACCTACCTATTATAGTTCATTATCATATTATGTTTTATTATGTAAACGAACCGGATTGTTACATACGAAACTGAGATAGTGTGTCGATAGAAATACTTAGGTATATTCGTATCGGGTGATCTGCGTTCAATAGATGGAGAATTTGTACACTGATGATATTATATTAGGTATAATTATGGAGAATTGTTAGGGCCATGGAAAAAATAACTAAAAACTCGTATATCAATAAAAATATTTTATTGTGTACCAATAAATATGTTAACTATCAAAAAAATAAATTTGACTAATAATATTACAACATTTTTGATTTTAAAATCTAATAACTACCTAAATATGTATTACAAAAAACGATTGCATTCTCAAGCACGTATAAAATAGTATTGAAATAAAAAAAGTTAGTAGTGGTCATGGGCAGACTAGGATTGTTGTGTATTTTCAGTCTAGAACCATTTTTATTTTATCATTTATTTTGCAAATAAGGGTAACAAAACATGGTCGTGGTCACAAATATAAATATAATTTATTTATGGGTACGGTTTTCTCTAAGAGTAAAAGGCCACACATGAACTGTGTTAACGTCTTAACGGCCTCTTTCATACACCTTTTTTTTCGTTGCGGGCCTCAAGGCAATTAAAATCATTCCTCAGAGCACAGCCAAATGTCATGCTCGGTGCTTGTCAGGCAAAAAAAAGAACCTGACGCGGGCCGTGGACTAGTCCCCAATGTGCGTCATAAGAATTATTTTCTTTTTCATTCAATTTTTTTACTTAGTTACACCGAATATTGCATTCTTAGCTATCGCTATGAAGACAGAAGACACGTCTCATCGCAAATATTATGTCGACAATTTTGTCGTCATCATCATCTGCCTAGCCTTTTCTCAACTATGTTGGGGTCGACTTCCAGTCTTACCGGATGCAGCTGAATACCAGTGTTTTACATGGAGCGACTGCCTATCAGACCTTCACAACCCAGATACTGGATTACACGATACCTCTTGGTAAAGTATACATTTTTAAAGAAAATGGTTATAATATGCATCTCCATCGCGAGGATTTACTCGTTCTGCGAGTTTATTTTATTAATAGTTCACGGCAATCTTCGTGTTTTGTCTGTCTGTCGTCTTATTCGTCATATTATTCTTTAGTTCATTTTTTTTTTAAGCTCGGGTAATAATTAGAGAGATTACCGAAAGACGTTAAAAAGGAAGATGCACGATAATGAATATTTGGCTACGAATTCGAGCAGCGAATAAATGAGCTTAAAGTTTGCCCAACATGGTTCGCCATTAATTTCTAACAAAAACGTTTACCGCCTCTGTCACAAGAAATGAGGCTTAATGTTCGATAAAAAATGCTTAAGTTTTATTCGCAAACGAATCGGTCGGTCGGCTGGGAAAATACATTAATATAGAAACGTTCACGGGACGGGACTTCTTTCGTGATCCGCTCTTTATGAATAAAAAAAACATATCTTTACTTCAAAAACTTGAAGCATACCGTCTTACAATAAATAGTAAGTACCAAGATTATTACGAGCTAGTACATTTAACAACAGTCTCTCATGTTACAATCTAGAATATTCTACTGTTTAAGCTGTACTTTGATCCTCATATAAGCGTTGCTGAGCACTCCGCGTATGTTCCATATATCTTCGAACCTCTCTGGTTGAGTGTTGAAGTTACTGTCTGTCGCCTTCGCCCATAATTTTAGCTGAAAAATGATTGTATTTATTTATTATGAAACCTTTAGTTTCTATTTTTAAATATGGGGCAATGTTCATAAACCACGTTCAAAGCCACGTCAAACCGCGTTTAAAACCACATACATACTTCGGTTTTACTCTGGGCCGTTACATTTGAACAACTTTTACTTTTCTCTCTCAATTATACCGTTTAAAACAACAAACAAGTATAATATGTATCTTTTATTAATGGTTTAATAAACGTAGTACTTAATTTATGCAATAAAGAGAACCTACCTCAGTCTGATTTTTGTCAACTGGTATCTTGGCCGTCCACAAGGTCCACGCATAGTGTTGTTGTGGCGGTGCATCATCCGACTGCATATTCTCAGCCTGGACCCAGGTCTTGCCTTCATCCGGGGATATATCCACTCGCAAGATTTTAGCACCACCCCCAGAATAGGCATAACCTAAAAGACAAAGATAAATAGAAATCAAGGATATAGGTTTATTAGGGCTCCCTGTCAATACAGGTTGATAAGGCAGAACCCAACGGATGTAGAAAGGATGTAGGAAAATTTGCATAGAACATTGACGGCGCATAAAGCAGAAGCCACACCTAAGAGACTTCGTTTCTTACTTTAACAACTCCAATCTTCACACCCTATCAGCGTGGTCACATACAGCCGAGCTAGCGGAAGGCTTTTTGTTTTTCAACTATCTATATATATAAAAATGAAACCCGTTTTCCGTTGTCACGACATAGCATGAAAACGGCTTGACCGATTTGGCTGATTTTGGTCTTGAATTATTTGTGGAGATTCAGGGAAGGTTTAAAGGTGAGAAAAAGGGGTAGAGTAGGGTAGGGTAGGGTAGGGGTAGAGTAGGGTAGGGTAGCGGTATAGTAGGGTAGGGTAGCGGTATAGTAGGGTAGGGGTAGTGTAGGGTAGGGTAGGGGTAGTGTAGGGTAGGTTAGGGGTAGGGTAGTGGGTAAAGTAGGGTAGGGGTAGAGTAGGTTAGGGGTAGAATAGGGTAGTGGGTAGAGTAGGGTAGTGGGTAGAGTAGGGTGGGGGTAGAATAGGCCTTGAAGTAGGATAATCACGCGTACGAAGTCGCGCGGGGCAGCTAGTAATAAATAAAAGTCATGCTAAGTCTTACCTCTTACTTCAACAACCCCGTTCTTCACATCAACAACATCCCCATCAGCAGGGTCACATATAGCCGAGGTAACGGGCAGGCTGTAAATCGGAGGAGCAGTCGCGAAGTCTGCAGTCTCCCAAGTCTTGGACGCGTTGAAGGAGCGGTAGTCTTTTTGATGCCAATGAGATTGGCTCTCATCGCTGGATACTGTTATAGATGCTGTAGGTAGAAGATAGTGGATAGAAGTATATGGAAACTTTAGGAAATTGATTATAATAGTTTTGGCAGCAGGCAGTGGCGGAGAGTAAATTTTTCCAAGAGGTAAGCCGGAGAAAAACCAATGTTACAGTCAGTAGGCATGAACCCTCCACCACTGGTAGCAATTATAAATCCTTGGAAAAGGTGGTGGAAGGATTTAAAAGCTGAATTAATAAGTCTCTTAATATTTTTATCACGCATTAACGTTTTAGTTAATTAGATACACCTACTTAGCCATTTTACACTTCTTACAGCAGGCGCGCCGGGTACTACGACTCTTATCGGGAAACCGTGGTCCGGCGGTAATGGCTGCCCATTCATTTCTGTAGCTAGTACTATCCTGCTGTTGGGATTCAATGCTTGTTCAAGAGGTATTGATGTCGAGAAGTTCACTCCTGTCGCGTCAATGTCAGCCCCAGTGAACTATAACAAAATATTCAAGAGCTATATTGTGATCGGTTATTGCTAGCGAGTCTTGTTTAAAAAGTTAAGAATTTGATCATTATGTTTGAGTAGAGAGCTGGATCATCTTTTGGTAGAATTAGCTTACATAAAAAAATATACGTTACAATGACGTGTTTTCCGATAGTATTTTGTGTATCCACGCCGCAGAAGACCAGCACATCTCGTAGATGCACTCCCGTCCACAGCGCGCTACAGATGGCGCCGCCCTGCCAGTCGATACCTTGCACCGACTTGCTTGCGACTTGCTGTAATGAATATTACGATATTAGTGAATTTTGATATAAATATTGTGCGATTTTAGACTGGAAAGATGTTTTTTAAGGTGTGTGTGTGTGTGTGGATGCAAATTTTTTATTTTTTTATTTATAGACTCACGCCTGTATTCCCCAGAGGGGGTAGGCAGAGGTGTGCAGTACACCCACGTTTCGCCGGCTATTTTATTAAGTCCCATGTAATAGGGGGCGAGCCTATTGCCATTAACCGGGCACAATTCCAGACTCCGTGCTGCTACTGAGAATTTCCTAATGGAAAAACCCAATAACACTTTTGCCCGACCCGGGGATCGAACCCAGGACCTCGTGCTCAGCAGTCGCGCTTGCTACCACTAGACCAACGAGGCAGTCTAGTGCGATAGTGTAGTGGATGCGAAAACTATATAATAACATAAAAAACCGCATGTAATTTATTCT
The DNA here is from genome assembly GCA_936450705.2 of Protodeltote pygarga. Classification (NCBI taxonomy): domain Eukaryota; kingdom Metazoa; phylum Arthropoda; class Insecta; order Lepidoptera; family Noctuidae; genus Protodeltote; species Protodeltote pygarga. The sequence goes on along the minus strand of OW388249.2, from coordinate 797,587 downwards.
TTACGTAAGACAAAACAAAAATAATATTATACTTATATAGTTATAATAATTTAGTAGATAGTTCATCGCTGTTTGTAACTGAGTAGGTAATTAATCGATTATAGTACAAGCTAACACTACCTTACTCATCTCGCTCCGCCTATTCCCGGCACACATAAGAGCAGCTCTCACGGACGCTTTAGGAAACTTCTCGAGGTCGTCCAAAGAAAACTCCTTGGTATGAGTTCGTTTATCTTTGACTGTGATGTGCAAAATATGATCGCACGCATCCAAATCTGGGACCGGCATGTGCTGACGGACGTAGAATATTTCGCTGCAAAAAAAAAAGACGTACTGAGAAGTTATCAAGCTCTTTTGAAGTATAAAATATGTGTATTTTTTTAACAGTATTCAACTAGGTATCCATTAGACGATTCCATTTATGTTCATCATATACCTCCACAAAATATATGTATTTCAGGAAGTATAATCCCTTATTAAGGGTTGTTACTTGTTCTCAGTTAAATTACACAACACCAGGACTGCCGCTTTAGTATAAACTTAAACAAAAACGTTCAAAGGAGCATGCGCAACATTAAACAACATACTTGGGCGTATCGAAGTATTGTACTTGTAGCTTTGCAGGTATCTCCGCATTGAAAGGTTTCTTTGTCCTTACAATGAGTCGCTTGTCTCTGCACGGCTCCTTGACCCACAGCTCGTCGCCTGAGTGGTCCACTACGTCATCGTCGTGAAGGTTACCTATAAATGAGTTTGTGTTCACATACTGAAAATGTTTAAGTCGTTCTAGGTGCTAAATCTTACCAAATTGGTCAAACTAATTTAATGGCTCATATCTGGGAAAGTTCATCCGCTTATCTAACAGCCAAAATAATGGTTTTAGAGAATTTTACTCCCGCGCACATTCAGTCAGGTTGAAGAAACAGCATTGTTTCAAGTGGGGATCGAACCCGCGATATGACCAAAATGAGCAGATTTTCAAAATATCAAGTCATAGAAAGAGAATTTAAGGCTGTAGGTACTCAATCAACGGCCGACAGTACAAGTGATACAAACAACAAAAATGAGCATTCTTGGGTGGGCCAGGCCTATCTTGCCAACCTCCTTGCTACATTTGTGCGGTAACCGCTCACCATCGGGAAAGTCGTATGCTTATTTGCCACCTTCGTAGTATAAAAAAAGAAATTGGTAGGTACGAGTGGAACGAACGCGTTTTGAATTTAATCGTTCAAGCGGTAAGTACCAGCCAGTACCTTCACTCACCTATTCTAAAAGTCTCCAGTAGCTCGTAAACTTCTTTGGTCTTATGCATACCGTATACATTCCAAAAAGGTTCAATACTAAGGCCGCCAGCGTTCATAATCTGATCCCCACCGGGATGCGACGGGAGGAATGACGTCACATCATACACCCCGTACTTGTATGTTACCCAGAAACTATTTCTGAAAAGAGAAGAAGTTAAAAAGTGGTGAACATTTTGGAAATTGGTCCCATAGATGCGTTTGCGCATGTCATGAGCAAAAATACTTACATCAAGTTTTTATGGAGCGAATTATACAGCAAGATTTTATTATGTAGTGTGCACACATGAGGGGTTTCATTACCGATTTTATTACTGCCTACTTGGACTTATTTCAATCCTACAAATTATATAGTCAATTTACCTTACATACAAATCATTGTTATTTATTGCCGATTTGTATGAGAAGGTACATTTTCAACTGGAATACAGGAATTTGAAATTTAAACCAAGGTACCTATTGTAGGTAGGAGGAGGTAGGTAGGTAGGTACCTATATCTGTTTTGCACTTCTGCCTAGGTACCTAAGGACAAGAGACAAAAATATAATTGCGGCGAGCGGCTGCTTTTTCACCAGGGATTTGCGAAGATGTGTAAATGTATTGCAGGCTGTTTTCCGCAGGTCCACGTCGTAGCGCGTACTCTGCATGAGAGAAGATGTGTAGCAAGACTTAGGGATGTGTGCGATACCCATAAATAGGATTGTTTAATTTTCCTAGCCTTGTTTTTGGTGGAAAAGGGCAAGCGGAGCTAGGTATTAGTACCCTACATACAAAAAAAAATAGAGATGGGTACTTATGTTATGTTGGATGGGAGCGAGGAATGTGTGCTATACCTATGTATGTATGTATGTATCTTTATTAAAAAACAATTTACATTTATCTTATTGCTAATACAGAGCCCCACAAAACTGTTTTCACAGTTTGTCTGTGGGAACAGAAAAATATAAACACTTATTTACTTAATTAAAATAAAATAAAAAATTAACAAATTAACAATTAACAATTATCTCAGTAAATATGTAGTCGCACACTACATATTTATTTTGCCATTATAAAATATATATTACATCATCATCATCATATATTACATCAGTCACTGTCCCACTCTTTATATATTTAAGTTCCGTTCGGAAAAACGGATGTGGCAATACGAATATAGGTGGTAGCTCGGATAAGCCGAGACTTTTCCAAAAAGTTTGTGGTTTGATTATTCTTAGTGTTTGTTGGAATGGAGATTTAGGTATTTCTGTTTTAGCTTAGAACATTCATTTATGTCTGATATGAAAATTAAATTAGTGAAGACTTGTATCTAATTAAATTTTAAAGAGATTGTTACAGTTATTGCACGAAAATTGTCTGATCGGTTGATGAGCGTCTGATGTTTAAGTTGGAAGACAGATTTTTGTGTAATAAAATGGCAACAGATAAATAAGTAGGTATATTTTAAATTACACCACAGAGGTTTATTATGTTTTGTCATATTATTTACTTAAATAAGTATTTGTGATTTGAGTCTTGACGTACGTTGGTGTACTGCAGTGGTGTTGTTTGACGTCATAAATGTTGACTCCGTTCTGTTATCAGCATATTAAATCACGCTATTTGAACATATTTAGCATGCACCTAATCGATAGGTAAGTAACTACCTAATTGTTTACTTCAAATAACTGTACAGTTACATTTTTATACTTACTTAGAGTAGGTAAGTATAATAAATACCTAACTGTTCCTAGGCCGGTTCATAGGAGAGACCTAGGATGTCCAGCAGTGGATTGCTATAGGTCAATGATAATGATGATGAAGGCCGGTTAGAGATTTTACAGTCTTCTTAAAATGCACATGATTTCGAAAAGTGGAACCTGTTACCAGTAGGCTATTACACAATGAACTTATACGTACTTACCTGTATCATATAACCGCTATTAACACAGCCACAGATGACTAAATAGTTACTTGACACAGCTTAGTAACAAAAGTAGGTACCTATATCACCAACATTATCAACGTAAGATAGGAGTTGTTTTATTCACTGATTTACAGCAGAATTAAAACAATATCATGTTTGTGTTATCATTATTAATATCATTATTAATGTACTTACACTGTGTGTAGGTACCTAATATTTTAGATTCGTATTTAGATTGATTGTGTTTTTTTTAATATGTTTATTTTGATCGTCAAATAAATGATTTGATTTGATCTTGAATCTTGATGCAATATAGATATTACGCTTTTACAATTAGCGACTCTCGAGTTAAGGCCTGTGTCTACTAAGCTAAGAGTTGTCTTTTTATACAAATTGTGATCGATTACTAAATTTACTGTGAGGACCGACTAAAAGGCAAGGTTAAGTCTCATTTGATGCAGTCATTAATTAGATGGGTGTCATCATTTTATTTTTATTTAACATAAGTTTTATAAGTAGAAGTAGGTACCTAAGTAAGTACATATATTTTTATATATTATTTAGGTAATTAATATATTTATCTTTTCATGCTAAATTAATTATCTGTCTTGAGCGACAGATTAAAGGAAAATAAAAGATGAAACTTAATTTTATTATCTTTCCTTATAGGTTTGCTTAGGGTTATTCCAGCATGTGTCATTTAATTATGTTTTATGGTTATTATTTAAGACTTAGCTATGAATTAATATTTATCTACAAATCAAGAAAATACAAATCAGAGAATAGGCAACAGAAAGGCTGGTTAGCATTAGTGGTGGTTAATAAAGCGTTTAGCGCCAAAATATAGCATGCTATTTTTTCTTAGCATTTAGCATTTGCTATTTTCGAACTGCCTTCGTGCTATATGCTATAATATAACGTCTCGCTCAACAAAGCGCAAACAGCGCGGCCAAAACGGGATAGCAACATAACGCGAAAGCGTCTACTCAACAAAACGCAAGTAGCAGGGCCAAAACGAGATAGCAATCTATGACTCATGACTGACCCGTTTAGCGCGTCGCTGAATAAAATAATAACATCTCCGCGTTCAGTTGACTGCCGCGGTATTTTATAGCGTGCTATAAATATAGCATATAAAATAGCATGCTATAAAAATATAGTCAATAGTCTATAGCACGTCTATAGTTTATAGCAGAGATTTGAACATCACTAGTTAGCATCACCTAGATAACAACACCACTTAGGTAGGTACTGTCAACGGATTTACTCTTGACCTATGAACCCAATCCAATATTTAACTCTTCAAAAGTACCAACGTGTAACATTGCAATGAATATTTCAGTGATGATGATATATGAGTAGAACACACCAATATTGGGATGCATGTTGCGTAAAATGTTGGGATTGTGATTAACGGAAGTGGATTCATAGTTCAAGATTATTCCATGGTAAAATAAAAAATATTAACTACTTAACTTACATATTGTCATGTTTGCTTACTTCTTCAGCTCTATATGTAGGGAGGCCAGCCTTTTTTTCTCCTGCCCCAAATGTTTCTTCATTTTTGTCATCACTTGCACCTAAAATGTATAACAATGATATTGTAATACAATAAAAAGGTGGTGCTGGTAAATGCTACTAAGTAACAGTGGCGGAGGCTCCATACAACTTGATTCCTACAGTCAGTAAAGCCTACTGACTGAATGACCCTCTGTCACGGCTAAGTTAACCATTATCTATGGTTATAAGCAGCCAGTAAAGGTGTAAATACCTACTTACTCCTAGTGCTTAATTTTAAGATGCTATGGAAGCAAGTACCTAGTAGACTGGCTTTGGTGTTAAGCTGAGTTGGAAGCCTTTTAAACGGCTCTCGCCTTTGCCCGACAGTGAAACAGTTTGGGCTAGTTTATTATTTGAATTATACTTTTTGGCTATGCACTACTACACTATACACTCATAATCATTCAGCCTTATTGCTATGTATGTTTTCTGTAATTATTGTTTGGGATGATAGGTGCTTTTTAAATGTTTAATTACCTGACACGACAGCTCCAATTGCTACTGAACCAAAAAGTGCTGCTGCAATAGTTCTTCTATAATATCTATAATGTCTTTCGTCTTCTCGCCCATATTGTCTTTGCTTAGAAAATTTGACTGCAATAGCAGCAAGGTTAACATATTTATTCCTTTGGTTTATTGTCCTAAAAACATAATACTATGCTTTATTATTGTCACTTGCATCTTCCTCAATAAACTGGCTATTGAACACATTTTTTTTCAAATTGGCTTGGCAGTTCCCTAGAATACAATGTACTTATACTAGAATTATGTACCTATACCTACATTGAAAAAACAACATTATAATAAGGTACTTTACAAAACTGTTTTGGAGACTTGAACAATGAGGATAAATTAATATATTTTTTTTTTTATTAAAAACACTGATGACTGAAAACATTGGTTAAAGATGACCCAACTGGGTTCAACAGATTAAAACAGAAACCACTGAGTTTTTCCTGTTAATTAAAATTTGCTAGAGTAAATATCATTACCATAGGTATATTTTATATTTAACAAAGGTGGTTTGGTAAATGTTCAAAAAAAGTAGTTAAATATGGAAATGAAGGGTAATAATAATCATGACTTTGCATAATTACATTGAATTATTGATAATATCTGTGGAAAATATTTATTTTTTTATTAATAAAATTAAAATATACTCTCAAACACAACACTTTTGTATAGTTTTTATGTAAATTAACATCTGTTTAAACATGGATCTGGATAGTCCAGGATAATTTACTAGATATTATTTTTATAGCATGAGCCCATCACTTCTGCAGCTAAAACACGAGATTTTTTTAAAGAAAGCTGCTTTGAATAACACTGTGAAAATATAGGTAGGATAAATTAATTATCCTTTTCGAATTATATGCAATTAACTATTTTCCTCGTCGACAAAACATCATTTTGTTAGGTCGTTACAACTGCGAGCCAGTCAGAAATTTAAAAAAAGGTTGCAAAGAAAAGGCCAACTTTCTATTCTTGTGATACAATACTATTAATATTAGACGCACGTACACTGATACCTGTAAACAAATAGTTCACTGACCTACCTTAGTAAAATGTTTTTTAGCGACATTTTCCTTTTAAACTCCTTCAAAACACTGACGTCGTTTACATGATAAAGTTGTAAAATATATTATTATCTTCTATATCACAAAATTGCTCGACCTTGGGTATTAACTGTTTTATGTCGACATTTAGTTATGGTAACAAGTAAACATGACGAAAACAACGACTTTATACTTTGAATGCAGATCAATTTTATTCTCCGTCTCCGTCATGAAATGAATGACCTTTCGCGCGATATCTGTCACAATGACAATCAGCTGATTGTCAAATTCAAGTGATTATTTTACGTTTAGTTTTTCAGTTCTACTCTACTGACGTAAATAATAGGAAATGTATTTATATTGTTATACAATTATTTATAAAAAAAATATTTCACTTTGCCTATAAAAAACAATAAAAAAAGAAATTAAAAGACAAAAGGTAATCAAATTGTTTGACGCAGGAAAAATTTTTGGCTAAAAAAGTCTGAGGCGGTGACAGCCGGAACTAAAGATTAGTTTTTGAGAACTAAAACTACTTACAAGAAAATTATTTGAATATTTGATGACAAAAAATTCGTCATAGAAATATGTAGATACTAAATAACATCCACCAACCACTACCAAATAACCAAATTCAATTTGGTATAGTATGTGAAGTGCGCTAGTGGCGCCCTCATTTTTGGAGACTCTTATTTGCCAAACTGTAACTTATTCGTTAGCCTTTTCTTTACATGTCTGTGAGTAATGCGCACAGTTTGCAAAAAAGGATCTGAAAAAATTGGGGGCGCACATATTAATTTGCATATCAATGCTAATAATTGATTAGCATTGATATTTTTATTAAATATAAATATATAAATATAAATATATTAAATTCTATTATCATATCATTCGGATGCCTTTGTGCACGAGTCCGACACGCACTTGCTCGGCTTTTTATTTTCTGTTCTTTATTTTTGTTCGTATTTTTCACTCATACTTACATGGCAAACAATAAATACGAACCATTCTAAAATAGTCTCCCGGGACTGCTGTCCGCGCAGTATGAGATGTTTTAGTACCTATAGAAGATTTCGATACTTACCTGACGTGAAAAACGATTTGTTGATCGGTAGAGTATAGGTAGTGTATACGAGTTTGCACTTTGTACATAACTACTATATACGAGTATTTGGTTGTAGTACACCCAAGTACAAGTTTATTTGTATGTATAACAAAAAGGGTGCTAACAGGAGTTTATGCTATAAGCCTCAGCTGTCCATCCGTCAGTCTATCCGTCTGTCCCAGGGCTGTATCTTTTGAACTGTAATAGGTAGACACTTGAAATTTTCGCAGAGGGTGTAGGTATATTATGTGTTATAATTATACAAATGGTACAAATATAACAACAAATAAAAATAAAATAAAATTAAAAAAATGAAACCCAGTGCAGTAAGATGCTAATTATATTAGCATCTTACTTTACTAAGTTATTAACACTACTCATTTGTTTTTTTGTGTGTATTTGTTATACATTTTTACCGAATAAAAAAATCTTCACAATAAAACCCCAGTCTACATCGCACGTCATTAGTAGGTACGTGCCGTGAGTATAAAACTTCATTATAAGCAGAGTTTACATAATCGATATTATTACCTGGCTCGCCATATCCATCATTTTCGTTATCAAAGGCAACGAGTCATCCTTCAACCTCCTTATTATTTCGCCTGATGGCTTTATTTTCTTTAATGGAAAAGGTGGAGAAATAAAGAATGACTAATAAATCGTTATAACCATTCAACCGGCTACTTATTTAGTGTTATTTTCGTGTTTTTCGGGTTACAAATTAGAGCCGATTTCATCACTGGCACTAAACGCGATCAATCAAGTTAAACTTGGTTCAAACGTTTAAATGAGTTCAGACCTACAATTTGCATAAGGCTGAACTTAGTTTTATTAAACTTGGTTATTAAAGTGAATGGTGAAATTGGGCCTTAGTCTTCTTCTTGATCGTATGGTTGACAAACAACTTGGCGTCTGAGTTGGAACCGTCCGTAGGCCATGGCTTAACAGACCGTTGAAAATTATCTCTAGGTGTGCTGCAGTGGCGGAGAGGGAATTTTTCCAAGAGGTAAGACGGAGCCAAAAAATTAGCTAAAATGAGTAGCTTTTATTGGCAGGTTACAGTAACAGGTACCTAGTAATTTTTCATATTTGTTTTACATAATTGATGTTTTTGTATTGTGCAAGTCTAGTCTTTTTTCTTATTGTTGAAAACGTTATCGGACTTTGTTTTCATTTGGTAAATCATCATCCTACTACTATAGCTTTATTATTTCCAAACTTTGTTGGGTTCCCAGTATAATATGTACCTACATGATAAAAAATCACTGACACAAAGATTAAGATTCTAATAATCACTAATCTTTTAAGTGTGATTTCGGTGATCCCTGATTGCATAAAATTCCACAAGGAGATTGTAGCTCTAAAGTTCTACCTTAAGGTGTGTATACAGCAATGTAAATGTTTTCTTCAAAAAATCAATAGCAATTTTGTTTACCGACCATCGTCTCTGAGTTCATCAGCACAGTGGGGATTCGATTTGAAATCTCTTACATTTCTTTTCCTGGTATTCTTGAAGTATCAGGGTTCCCGTATTTGCGCCGCATTAATTCACGGCCAGCCCTCGGCCGCGTCGCTAACTTTTTCAATAACCGTCCCCCGGGATCCTGTGTCCCGGGCAAATCGGACCTCGCGATTGTAGCGGGGTCTCAATGATTGCGGATTTATTATAGAAATAATTATCACTTGCTCATGTCTAGAATATAATAATTATCTTCCAGGTGACAGGTGTGTGTCGTACTATTCTATTAAAAATGATTATGGCTTTACTCACGGATTGATTTCAGGATTGCCTGACTAGTTTCAAACTCAAACAAGTGAGGTCTGGGACGCCGGCCGCCATGTGACTACACTCGCTCTTGAAAATGGGTTCAGTTTGAGTTTGAAACTAATCTAGTAATCCCGAAATCAGCCCATCAGTGAATCCTTAATAATATTTAACCGACAGTCAATTATCACCATATATAGCTGTGATGTCACGATCTATTATTAGAATACACATATACCTAAATAACGTAACAAAAATTAACACATTATTTACGAGGAAGCAATGGCGTTTTAGTTAGCATTTATTAAATCTCAATTAGGTACTTATTATGTACATACACAAAGATCTAAATAGTTCACATAATACCTGCTAATTATTAATAGGATTAGTGTGGGGATTTTCATTGACCTTCGGCCATTGATAAACTCTACGGGCCATTGTGTCTGCCATTATTTTAAACAAAACGGGTTTTTTTTTCTATTTTATTCTTGTTTTACCAGTTGTATTTCCTTCATTGAGGCTTTAAACATAATCCAATAGGCAGTAAACAGTGACAGTGCGAGTACCTACAGAATTAGATAATTTTTGAAAATTTTATAAAAAATAAAAAAAATATTTATAAGAAAATAAGCTGCGCGTCCAACATCAGTGATTCAGTTTGGGCAAGACATTTAGAGGCTAACGCAAGATGCACTCTATAATACTTTATGGGAAAATATTTTGCTAGAAAAATATTTTAGTATCAGTGCCTTTGCTATACAATAGAGGACTCAAGCCGTAACGATTCCAGCTTGCACCAATTCAGTAAGGTTAGTATATATTAAGTACATTAAAATAAACCCGCTGTTACTGTGACCATAATATCTAAGTAAGGCTTAATAAATAGGAGCTCGTTACGCTGTCTTCAGTGTATACAGATATATAACAACTTTGTACTGAACAAATTCTTTAAGAAATACCAGTGATAGCGATTTTTCCAGTTGCTTAGGTGCTCGAATAAAAAAAGAAAGTATTTCAACAAAAAGTAGGTTTGAATATTTTTCGCTGAATTTCACTTTATAAAACTTTATTTGGTACACTACAATATTAAATATCAATTATTATCTAATTAAAATTATCTATATATACAAACCTATAAACTTAAACCTTTCACTTTTGAATCCCATTTTTCAAATATTGTTGGATCCCATTTTGCCATAGCCATTGAACCATTTTTATGAAAGCTTGTAGATACTATTTAAAAAATATTTATGAAGAAAAGTGAATCCTCTTCAACACTACAACTACAAATAGGACAACGACTTACTTACAAACTACTTGTTCAATTAGTTTTAATTATTTTGTAAATAATTTTTGTTTGGTTTTTAAATAGTTAAATAGTTTTGGGGTAGTTTCTATATTTATTTATCGATATGTGGAATAATAACCAATCTCTGATTGATTTTATTTCATTCGTTTAAAGTCTGTTTCGAATTAAACAGTTGAGCTCTTGCATCATGGAAAACGTTGTGTGAGTAAATTTTGAGGTCCGGCTGAGTAAGTCGGACTTGACCGGGGTAGTTCCACTCTCTCGTAGAATATCAGCATAAAATAACAGTATTATTATCTCTTATCATAAAATAACTTATCGTGTTATCAAAACATCCAATTAATATTATTTAAATATTCTCACAAATAGTAAGTACCTAAATGAAACTTTAAATTCATCAGCGAAAAGATCGCAGTATGGGTTAGTTTGTAATGGATATGCGTGTTAAGTAATGTAGGTAACGTGCCCTTAAAACTACTATCTACAACGGCCCCCGAAACACATTAACGTATTTGATTGAAAATAATATGAAAAATAGTTTTCTTTTCAACACGATGACATAAAATCGAACGAAAATTTCGTTCAAAAACTCACAGGGTAAAACCATTAAGCCCGCAATGTTGGCCATAAAAAAAGAATTAGGGATCGTAAAAATAATAATTTGTTGAGTGAACTATTTTTGGTATTTTTTATATAACGTAATTATGTGAAATATCTGCGGTCTTGCGCGCGGAAAACTAAATATTTTTATATACAAATTACCTCTCAAAGGATTAAAAAACTACTTCCAAATCGAATCGTTTATGCCAGTACTTGTATATTTTAATTTAAAAAATCTCACTAAACATTATTTAACCAAAATGAAATACTGATTATGATAAAAAAATATAACATCTTACTTAAATGAGTAATAACCATTTTAAATGTTTCAGAAAATCTAGTCATGAGATTCCACCACATGGTTACAATCTTCTGGGTAAAAACAGTGTTTGGAGCCGACGATATATTTAGAAATTTCTCAAGACGAGACCTGGACTTTATAGCACTTGCCAAACACGATGGCTATACTGCAGAACAGCATTTTGTGATAACCAATGACGGATACATCTTAAGCCTTTTTCGAATACCTTTGCAATCAAAATGCGCTGCCTCTAAAGGCGTCATTATCTTCATGCATGGTCTCGTTCTTAGTAGCGACGACTGTCTTGTGCCAGGACCAGGGAAGGCCCACTGCTACATCTACTCAGATAACTGCTACGATGTTTGGGCACCCAACATCAGAGGAAACTACTATAGCAGAAAACACAAAACCTACGATCCAAATAAAGATTCTAAATTCTGGGACTTTACTTTCGATGACATGGCACTTCACGATCTGCCAGTTATTATAGATCACGTTTTGGAAACTACAAAGGAAACTCAAGTTTCATACGTAGCTCACGCACAAGGAGTTGCTTTATTGTTGGTGCTTTGCTCAAAGAAACCTGAATATAATTCCAAAATCAAAGTAGGTATCGGCATGTCACCAACAGCTTGGCTGAGCAATACTAGATTTGTCGCTGTACAAATTTTAGATGTTGCCACTCCACTCCTAACACAGATTGGCGATTTGGTACTCAACACGGAAATATTTGCCCGAAATGGTGTGTTCCAGAATTCTGCCGAACTACTGTGTGGTATGTCAAATCTCTCCTACCCAATATGTTCTGGGATTCTCTTCGCATTTTTAGGATATAACAACTATCAGATCCCCAGTGACATTTTACCCGTAGTTGTAGGTCATGTACCAGGTGGCACGTCAATGAAAAATATGGCGAGATGGGGACAAGTGAAAAATAAGGGATTTTCAGAATATGATTATGGAATGATCAAGAATATGTTTGTGTACGGTCAGATGACCCCTCCACTATATGACTTGAGTAAAGTGTCCATGAAGTGGGTTTTTATTGGTAGTTCAAATGATTATGTAGCTGATTTAAAAGACATTCAGCTACTAATATCGAAATTGAATAATAGCTCCGTGTGTGTTTTGTCAGATAAGACATTTGGACATCTAGATTTTCTTTTCGGTAAAGACATACCTAAATATATTACGCCTATTGTGCTGTCTAGTGTAGAGACGGGTAGTTATGAATGTTTGTAAATAAAATGTTGAAGATTCATGAATTTTATTTTAACATAGACTCATGCTTGTATTCCCCAGAGGGGTAGGCAGGGGTGTATGCAGTACACCCACGTTTCCATGAAATAAGGGGGCGATCCTATTGCCATTCCTTGCTGCTACTTAGAATTTCCTAATGAAAAAACCCAATAATACTTTATCCGACCCGGGGATCAAACCCTCGTGCTCAGCAGTCGCGTTTGCTACCGCTAGACCATCGAGGCAGTCTTTTATGGCAGAATTTATTTTTTTCTGTTAATTAAACATTCATGTTTACGATAAATCTAGTGGTTCATTATTTTGCTATACTTTTTAAGTCAAGGAATAAGGAAAGAAATTCTACAAACATGTTTCTTACGACATACCCACTTGTCCTTACACATTCCTCCCAGAGCACAGAGGTAAGCTCTATTCCACTTATACTTCAAGTGGCTTTAACTCATAAGGAGGGCAATAAAACACTGCTGTGCGCGACGGAATGTAATAATGAAAGAATTTTATTGATCAACTAGCTTACAGATTTACTTTTCGATACGTGGGACAACAGCTTTGGTTAATATACGTGGAGTTTCTATTGCCGGTGTCCTAAGTTATAAAAGAAATAATCTTTTAGTAAGTGATACTTACGGTTAGTGGTGGCGGCATAAGTCCGTCGGAGGCCCACTAAATTTCGTCGCCCGGCCTTCTCAAGAAAATGATGTATTTGTAGTGTAAAGTTTGTTAAAAAAATCGAATAAGGTGATTTAATAACTATTAATAACGATACCTCTTCTGCCCGAGGATGAGACCAGCTTAAAACTTCAAACCTTCACGTATACACTTTTCATCACTAACCCTAATTCCAAAAAAACCAAGAAAAATTTACTTACCCACGAAATTGTGATCGAATCTCCCGTTTCCAATTACATAGGTAATTTCGTAGCTAGTATGCGGTCACTCCAATGTCCCTTCTAATGTCTGTCATAGAGAAGGGTCACAAAAGGCTGCCCCTCATCAGTTTCAAGCGTTTTTGTATCAAACTCCATGTTTTTCGATATCACAGTCGATTACGTTACATCAACGAGGTTTACTTGCCTAAACAGTAAATATAATACTGAATGCTCTGAATGTTATATGATGTGAAGTTCCTTTTTTTTACAAAAAAGGCGTAGTATTATTTTATGTGTCGTAAGACCATAATTTACCATCATATTTCTAATTACACTGTGTCTTTTCCCTATATTCAATTAGAGTAGTGATAGCCTAGTGGTATGCCATCGACTGAAAATTCAGAAGCCGCGCGCCATTGACTTTTCGTAAGTTATGTGTGTATTATAAATTAATTATCACTTACCAAGTTAGCGCAAATTATTTTATTCGGAAACGTATTCAAATAAGTGTAATAATTCAAATAATATAATGTAATGTAATGCCTAAGGGATTGGTGATGTCGATGTCGGTCCTTACTTACTACAACTGCTATAGTTATAGCACAGTCTAAATATCATAGGGAAAGAGCTCTTTATACTGTGGTTATAGCATGTAGTTGAGTAATTTGCAAAAATTGCTAATAGACATTACCCGTTGGTTCCCACTTGTTCTAATGAACAGTTCTACAGTAGAACTAATGGGATTTTTTCTCACTAGTTCTACTATATTAGATGTAACAAAAGAGTAGAACTAGTGGGCAGGCGTCTCCTCAAGAGAATATAGAAAGGGAACTTGAAATTGAATAAGTACGGGCAGAGATACCTACAAAAGCTCAGTTAGTTAGAGCATTGCCACGGTACGGCAAGTGTCGTGGGTTCAAACCCCGCTCGTATCATATATCTTTTTCAATTCCCTCTAATATTTTAAGGGCTTAACTAACACAAGGACGATAGAAACGCGTATGACGCGTTTGACGGTTCAATATTATTTTAAAAGGTTATTTTCCTCAAAAACCAACATTAGCAAACATCAAGAACTGTTTCAAATAGCATTAATTAAAACTTAACTACAATGATTGATTACTTAACCACGTAGTATGTACACAAGTACTTCAGTTTTATTAGTTTAACGAACAAATTAATAAAGTTATAGATTTCGGTTAGATATTGTATACAATGTGTTTTAATCCTCAGTTAATTAAACAGTTTAAATGGTGGTAGAGCTACGAATGGGTCGGCTTAACCGGGGTACCACAGGTTCTCACAGAATGTCAACGTGAAATTATACCTAGTATTATAAAATGTTGTGGTTCTTACGGTCAGTGAAGAGAACCGTAAGCCCAATCCCCTTTAAAGGCCGGCAACGCATCTGCAATGCTTTTGGTGTTGCGGGTCCCTATGGGGGACCGTGTTTTTTTGGTTGAAAGGGGATTTTGAATAACTTTCGTGAATCATATTTTATATATAAAATATTGATACGGCTTTACTCACGCATTGGTTTCCGGGAATGCCCGACTAGTTTCGAACTCTAACGGAGTCCATTATCAAGAGCGATTCGCGAGGCGGCGTCGCGGAGGGTGAGTAATCAATGCGTGAGTAAAACCGTATCGATATTTCAAATATGACTTTGAGTGTTCTTAGCTAAAAAAAAATTGGAGGTTCCTGTATCCGGGGCTTTTTAATTTAAATTTAAGTTCGTTCCAATATACAAATAATATAATTATGAATGGATGAAAAAATATGCCTAGTTTGCCAATTTAAGAAAGCCGGAAACATATAGGTACTTATAATAAAAAACGATTGAAAGATAAAGGCTTGAACACAGAAACAGAACATTTCATTCCATAAAGATAAATAATATAAACACGTGCCAATTGAAGAAAGCCGGAAACATGTAGAACCGGAAACTTATTATAAAAAAACTATTCAAAGGGTTGAACACAGAAACAGAACATTGAATTCTATAAAAATACAATACAAACAAAAAATAACGAAGAAAGAAAAAACTGCGAACACGAGTTATGTCTTCGTCATAAAAACATCAATGTCACTTTACGATGCAGGACGTTTTAAAGGGGCTAGATATAAAGGGGGGGAAATAATCGTGCCGCTAAAATCATAACAAGCGTGTAACCACTCAACAGAAGACTGCAGAAGTTTCATGACAGAGTCAATCAATCAAGCAATCAAAGGTCATCATTCTACTAGCCAAACTGTTTTGGATCGGCTTCTAATCTAACCAGATGCAGTTGAATATCAGTTTTCTACAGAGCGACTTCCTATCTGACTTCCGCAACACAAAGGGTACAATATTCTAAGGTTAGATCAGTTGTCAGGATTTTATGAAAGTACTGACTCCCTGTATCGACTGTTAAAGATCTTCATGACAACAGAGGCCAACGGCTTAAGTGCTTTCTGAGGCACGGAGCAGTTGATAAATTCATTTATAATAAGCGCATAACTTAATTGCCGACCTTTAACTAACCTAGAACTACTAGACTTTAACTAACAAGTCTTTTTTTCTACTGCTTGCAAGAAGATTAAACTAACCTCGGAAAAATATACTGCACACAGGCACCGCACCGCGAACGGCCTACGGCGCTACGAAGTGCTACGCTTTCGTAGGCTTACTTTGTCTACGGGTTCCTGCAGCGTAGCAATATCCTTTCAAACTTAAAGGGTATTGCTACTCTGCAGAAACCCAGAGGCTTAAAGTTTAAGCTGTCAAATTGTAAGGGTCAGTAAGCGGTCGCAAGGCATTTAATGACACAATTTCAGTTGCTAATCTCAGTGTGATATTTAATTATATAATCGTGAAAATGTTGTGATTTTTAACCGTAAGTAACTATGATTCGCAGCGCGGACCCTGGAACTGTGTTCGGTGATGGCGTAGGCTCGCCGTCTATGAGCCTTGTAACACAGCTGGTGCCACCCACATTGGTAAACATCTCTTTCAAAGATATCCAGACGTAATAGTATTTCTTGTAAAGAGGGTAGAAACATGAATTTCACAATCACACATGCGCATTTGATCCCACGACACCAAGCGCAGAATGCGAAGCGTATAATAGATATTATCTTCACATCCAAGAGGGAATTCCCCTCATTTCGTACAGTTTTATCGTTGACACTACCGGCCACTGGAACAATACTTCTGTATATACATGGTATGTGTGTGAAGCAAGTAATAAAGTTTAGTATCCGTATATTTCGCACGTGTACGATTGAGTGCTTACCCTTGAGCGGAGAGGACATTGTTATTTATCTTATATTGTACAAGAAACCACAGGAAAACTTTTCACAACATTTGTAAGAAAGTAGGTATTAGTTAAATGAAAATAATAGATTTTTCCTCTTTTCTAGGGTTGTGTAGCACAATGGTAAAAAGAAACCCCTATGGTGCATGTTTGTACGTCTGTCACAGCTATTTTTCTCAACAACTATTTTTTTTTTTTTTTGGAAAACGTGTGCTCGAAATATTTAAGTAGGAATACTAATAACTAAACTGAGTCTAAGGTATGTTATATAAAAGGTCTTCTTAGCATATTTTAAATATAAGTTATTAATTTCTGATTTATGATGTAAATTGTCAAAAACCGCAAAACCGACTTATTACTTTGTGGTACCTAGTTATATTAGTAGTCATACATAGGCACGCCAGTTCTTTGCCATCTGACCTCTGAAAAAAAAAAAACTACTTTTTGGAATAAATTTTCCTATTCTCGGTCACAAGTTTAAACTCCAAACTTTTGGCACTTAAGTTTAATAAGTTACATAAATCATTTTAATTTACGATCGATTTTGATTACCCGACAAATTTCAGAAACCCCAAAATCAACCCGCAAGTTTTTCTTCTTAATTTACTTTTAGTTTTAGTGTTATAGTTACCTTGTATATTCCATTTAAATATTGTTTTAAACATTATATACCCGTGGGTAAAGCCGAAATAATGTTCAAATTGGCACAAACCTTAATTTATGATACCTGCGTCCATAAATTGGAGACATTGTGCCAACAAAGCAATCTTGAAAGCTAATTACACACTGATTGTTTTGAAGTTTATTACGACCAAGTCCGTTTATAATATAATATGGAAGCCAGCCTGCATGGTGCAATTTCCTTAGTATTATGTGGCGCAAGCGGCGGTAGCATCATCCATCATATCACACGCTAGCTAATAACCTGTCTATATAAACTGAACACAATATACTGGAAGATGAAGGATTGGAACCTCTAGAGACTACACAGTAACTGTTTATTATGATATCCCTCTAGCGTGGTGGAGTATGACCTAGTCTTTGTTATGTTGTGCTTTTAGAAGAACTGATTACATGAAATAATAATATGTATCAATACATTAGTGATTACATATAGTAATATGAAATCAGAGTGTAATAACTCTCTCGATTGAATCATCGCACAAATATTTAATACATATACCTGAATGTATGAAAAAGGGTAATTATTATGCGTCAAAGTATTCCTCCGCATCACGGTAATATATATTTTTAATAATTACAAAGATAAAAAAATAATTATATGATAATGTTAATAAATAATGATTACAAAGCAAACGTTACTTTTTCAGCTACATATCTGTGGAAATAGCTATTGTAATCCCTCATTCTTCTCCGGTTATAGTTCTCCATTTGAATGTCCAAAACATATACAATTATAGTGAACATTACGGATACACTACCAGAATGCGGTGGTTAATTTGCCCAATATCATTCAACGCTTTCATTTCTAGAATTCCGCGCATACTATTGATTCCAATTCATGCCTCAATGTACGAAGAGTTTGAAACGGATGTTCAGTTTTGTTTAAATTGATTTCTATCAGGTTATCCAGTGTACCCAACACCTGATAGAAACTATGTAAAAAACTTTTCCATGACCTGGATGAACGATTGAATTTACATGAGCATGCTATGTGATTTCCAACCTAAGAATAGTATCGCCCCTACTCATCCCACAGGTGCAGGTGTCGTATAAAGCGATAAACGGAAAGATCCGGCTGGACAGTAGCATCCTTCTGTGTAACAGCAATCATCTGCTACTGCGATCGCCAACCAGCTTGCCCAGCACAAGCGCACAAAAGTGGCGCGCATTGGGAGACGCCTATGTTCAGCAGTGGACTAATACAGGCTAATGATGATGATGCATGAGCGTACAACAAACCAACACCAACAGGAAATTATAAACGGCTAAAAACAATAAGAACTGATCATTAAGGAAAATAATGATGTTTACAATAGCAGTTTAGTAGCAAAGAGTTTTGTGTTTTCCTGTGTGGTGTGACTAAGACGACCACCGACAATGAGTGGATCTCTTAAAGTGAAAACCGGGACGGCAGACCATGGAGGGACGAACTTGACTCCTGCAGAGACTGGCTGCTAAATGTGTTGAACCGCAAGAATAGAAAGGTGGGTGAGGTGCCTTTACCTGCCGTTTCTACTTATATGTGTAGATGTTATATGAGTCGTGATAGCCTAGTGGTATGACCGTTGACAAGTCAAAGGTTTCAAGTTCGAACCCAAGACGCACCTTTGACTTTCCGGTAAGTTATGTGCATTATTATAAATTAATTATAACATACTCTGAGCCTCAGAAAACACGTAAAGCCCTGCGCCTGATCTCTCTCCTGTCGTCCCATCGGACTAAGAGAGTGAGGGAATAGAGAGAGCACCTGTGTTTACGCACACACTTGTGCACTATAATGTTTCGTATACCGATGCCCCCCAACAGCGCTAACATTGTACTAAACATAATGCACATCTTTCAGTTTTACTATTTGCTTTTCAATTTCCTCGTCCACTACAAAGCCCTTTATACCGCATCGCACTTTAGTACTTGATGTGCCCGCCGATATAACGGGAATCTCGAAACATTCCTGTATACCCAGCACTACACGGGTGCCATATAACTTGGCATTGAAATCAAGAGGAAACTAACTTCTTAGTGATTCACTTAAAATTTAAAACTGGTTTTGGTATGCCATAAAATTCTAAGTTTTTGTACAAAGAAAACTTGATTACAAGCAGGTTTTGAATCTGTGACCTATGTTAAAGCCACTAGTTACTCAGCCAACTAAGCCAGTGCTCGTACGAAACCGTTCCAGACGATATTGACATGTACCTTTGTACGATATATTAGAGGCTAGCATGTGACTTTGTAGAATAAAATGCGATATAATTATCATATTATAGCTTTTAAATTCTATGACATTTTTCAAACGCAATAGAGCTTGCAATCATCATCATCATCATTATTTCAGCCGGAAGACGCCCACTGCTGGGCATAGGCCTCCTCCAAAAAAGCGCTTGCAAAGCGAACTTAAATATTTTTTTATATAAAGTAAAGGAGATTACGGGCAGGAATATTCTCGATTGGATTAGCACAGAGGTCAGTAACATATCTGTGTCAGCGAATCATGCACGCCATTGCGTCGCTACCACAGCTTGCACCGAGTTATGTGTTACTGGCGCATTTGCGAACGAATGCTGAATCCGCGGCTCCAATATTATTGCTATATGAGACAGATCAGATTTATGTACACAGAATTATGTCGCTATAGTAGCG
The DNA here is from genome assembly GCA_936450705.2 of Protodeltote pygarga. Lineage (NCBI taxonomy): Eukaryota > Metazoa > Arthropoda > Insecta > Lepidoptera > Noctuidae > Protodeltote > Protodeltote pygarga. The sequence goes on along the minus strand of OW388249.2, from coordinate 777,435 downwards.
GTACAAGTTCATGTAGGTATAGTTGTTACTTTTCTAATAAAGCTTCTATTCAGTGTTAGGCCATCTAGCTACTCCAATCAGATCTATCGACGAGCAATTGTAACTTTTCAAATGTTATTCTTTAGAATATCATATTTTTAAATTAGACATCCAGCGGACCTCTACAAGATATACGTAAGAAATAAATGTAAGATGTGGAACATGATCGAAATATATAAATAAGGTGAATAAATAAATAGAAAAAACAACCGACAATATTTTTCACTCTTAAGGAGTTGATAATAATTTTTTTCTTTACTTCCACCTTTTTTTCTACTTGTTTGCATAGTCTTTATGCAAACAGGTAGACTACGGCTGCATAATATTATTCCTACTAATTGTTATGCGAAAGAAAAATATGCCGAACATCTTATAACAATCGAAATTAGGACAATCAATATCATTTGAACGAAGAGGACAATAGGACGGAGGAAATACGGTGTCCTCTTCGTTCAAATGATATTAGATATCTAATTAAATATCAATATATAGTTAAAATAAATAAATAAATATCACTCTATTTTAGCATGCTGCAAAACGTGCACGCACTATTGCGGTATACTTTTTTGTTCTTTAATTTATAATCTAGCCATTGAAAAATGAGAGCTATCATAATGTAATAAGTCATCTGTTATCTTGGCCGTGATGTAAGTAAGTGTTGATACAACCATATACAACTGTGTAAATATGCGTTAATTTATAATTACATAGCGACTCTGTAAATTACCTGTATTTTATTAAAGGAGACTGCACGCTTTTCATACATTGGAAGGCTGTAAGTTTTTATGTAGGTAACATTAATTTTTGGGCTAATAATATAAAAATATATATTACTATTGTTATCTGTAATGTATGTTTTTTATTATTTTTGACAGAATATGTGTATTACCAATGTTTTTGTATTTTACAAACTTTCCCGAGATGATTTAATTGAACTTAAACGCGTATTAAGAAAATAAAATTAATTACGCGATCAATACCCCATTCTAATACAATGTTGTTAAAGGTAATTTTATATTCAATTCTGTATAAACACAGTTCTTGCAAACTAGCCAAAAGTGATAGAATCTAGTAGAATATTAAAAAAATACTGTATTATACTACTGGGGAGAGGCCTTCTCCCACAAATCAGAATGGTCATACTCTACAACGCTGACTCAGTGGGTTCTTTTTTCAGACTAAATAACAAAAAAATGGACTTTCTAAAACTTCGTTAATTCGTCAAAGTTCGAAATGAGACACAATAGGAATCCATTGTTACGTGCCACCGGTATGCAATGTACATAAGTAGTACATACATATGTTAAAATATTGAAAAGGTTTCATTAAAAGGTAGCTATCGCAAAAAAAATCCGCAACACTATCGGAAAATATCTTTTTTATTGTTTTTTTTTTTTATAAATGAACAAGGTTCTTTATTAAGGTTAGAGATCTATTAACAAACAAACTGTTAAATTTCTATAAAAGATGAAATTTTATCAAATTAAACCACAGACATGTAAAGTTAGTGGATTACTCACTTCATTTTATTTACGAGGAAATCTTATTTGGTTGATCTCAGAAAAGGTAAGTAACTATTTTTGTTTTTTATCATACTTCTTTTCTATTCTTATATAGTGTATTATTATATTATGTTATGTATCGGGAAACACGTAAAGTCGTCGGTCCTGTTGTCCCGATGGCGTTGTCGTGAACCTGGCTGAAAATCAGTCAGGGCACATACTCTTTAACCAATTCAACATAATTTCCTTATTCTTTGTTTCGACCGACTTCATCACATTTGGAAATAAAAGCGCTGTCCATCTAATGTTATTGGCTGAATATTATCTTTCTTAGTTACAAAGATAAAATTCGGTCAATTTTTCCTAACCTATCTTTCACATATCAATCAAATTATTTTATATTTTTTGGTTTCTAAATATTTTTAGTTAAAATATCCACTCCACGATTCTTATGATTAGATAACCGTTTTTTTTACAGGTACCGATCAAGACATGAATCACGTCTTCGTTCTGACACTGTTCTGGATAATACAGGCAGTTTTCGGAAATGAAAATAATGCCAGTCCATTTGGCTTGTCCCCAAGACAAAACTTACCCTTTATAGAACTTGCCGAATACGATGGCTATACCGCAGAACAACATTTTGTGACCACTAAAGATGGATACATCTTAAGCCTTTTTCGAATGCCTTTGAAGAAAACCTGTTCAGCATCTAACGGCACCATCATGTTTATGCACGGCCTCTATCTCAGCGGCGACGACTGCCTCATACCAGGTCCTGGTAAAGCACATTGTTACATCTATTCAGACAATTGTTATGACGTTTGGGTTCCTAATAACAGAGGAAACTTTTACAGCAGAAACCACACCACATATAACCCAGACAAAGATTCAAAGTTCTGGGACTTTTCCATTGACGAAATGGCTATGTACGATCTACCGGCAGTCATAGACTACGTTTTACTGAAGACAAACGAGACACAAATATCGTATGTAGCACATTCTCAAGGAGTCAGTTTACTATTAATACTTTGCTCTAAGAAACCTGAGTACAATGCCAAGATCAAGTATGGTTTCGGCTTATCTGCGACTGCGTCGCTATATCACTCAAGATTCATTGTTTTAAAGTTCCAGAGTATTATTGCTTCACCGTTGACTCTAGCAGGGTCATTGCAGAAAAATGAAATATTAGCTCGTAACGGACCTCTACAAAATGGAGGTGAATTCATTTGCGGGACAACGGAGCTAGCATATCCGTTTTGCTCTGTAATTATCTTTGCAGCTCTAGGTTATAACAGATTTCAAATTACGGACGATGTTCTACCGGTAGTAGTTGGCCATACACCGTCCGGTACATCAGTCAAAAATTTTGGAAGGTGGGGACAAATAAAGAACAATGGTTTCTCTGAATATGACTATGGTGTATTTCAAAATCTGTTGAAATACGGACGCCCCAGCCCTCCACTATATGACTTGTCTAAGGTGACTATGCCGTGGGTGTTGGTAGGCAGTCTTAACGACTACGTAGCTGATGTAAGGGATGTAAAAGTACTTAATACAAAATTACAAAACTCTTCACTTTGTGTACTCTCTGATAAAACGTTTGGTCATCTTGATTTTATTTACGGCAAAGATATACCTAATTATATAACTCCAATTGTGTTATCTACCTTAGAGACTGGAAGTTATGACTGTACATGAAAAAATAAACGCTGAGAAGAGAGATCGTCTCCATTTGTTTCATTTTCTTTATGTTTACGTCATTATTCTCCCAGCCTTATTACTCACAAACTTTATTGCGGTCGGCTTTTAATCTAACCAGATGCAGCTGTATATATGTTCCTTTATGTTTGAGTAAATTGTAATTATTTATGTAAGATACCGTTTCAAGATAGTTTAAAAGAAGATTACTGTCTGTTTGTTAGTGTTATCATGATATTTGCCTGGCTTTAGACTGCTTATGCAAAACTTAGCCTTAGTAATCGTAACAATAACCGCGGTACCTTAGCGGCGGGCGCTACCAATGCCTCATATAATTATGATTAAATTAGAGGTAGGTAATTCGTACATATCAAAATCAAAATATTTTTATTCATGTCGACCATTAGGCACTTATGAATAGTCATAATTATAATATTGTTTGTTGTAAGAGTGACTCTAGTTGCCAGCCATATAAAATGCTTTGTCCTGTATGACTAACTGACGAATCAACAGCTGCAGTAGCAGTGGACTAATACAGGCTGATGATGAGATTACCAGAATAGAACAAAAAACTGAAATTATACCCCTAGAGTATAGTAGGGTAGGGGTAGGGTAGGGTAGGGGTAGGGTAGGGTAGGGTATGGGTAGAGTAGGGGTAGGGTAGGGTAGGAGTAGGGTAGGGGTGGGATAGGAGTAGAATAGGGTAGGGGTAGTTTAATAATACGAATAAGATTTCAATTAAGGTTTGAATGTCTTATTTTCACATATTTATTAAAATGTCAACTAGTATATACTGTACTGGTACTTATATTATAGTTATAATATAAAATATGGTAAATATAAATTTATAAAAGTATTACGCTAAATTTAAACCAACGAATGTTTTGTGGATTTCAAGGAAACGCAAATGATATTATTGACATACACTAGGTACACAGACGTCTGAATAATAATTGACAAATAAATACCTACATATAAGTAACAGTCATCATATCAAAATATTTTATTTTATTTAAAAAGAATTAATTGAATATTTGCACAGCTGCTGACTGCAACCATTAAAGATATTTATAGTTAAATTAAATAAAAGAAGCAGTGACAACTGTGCACGATGTAAATTAAACAATCGTCTTCACATTAATTAAAAGTATAATTATTCAAAAAATACAAAATTGTTGGCGTTCGATCGGTAGGTATAGCGATGATTCAAATTGACAAGTAAAAGATGGCGGGCCGCTGCGCGTCGCTTCGTTCCCCCGCCACGTCGCCGAGCGTCACCATAGACGCGTAGACATCTTCCGGGCCTTGAAAGAGTTAGCTTTCAATTTAATCCTCTTCAAGTGGCAGTCGAACAATATTATGTACCGCCCTGCGAATTGTTCCTTTGGATGTGTAGATATCTACAACTCTACATATGTTGTCAGCTCCCATGTGGAGACGTGTAATACGTCCGAGACGCCATCGTTGAGGTGGTAGGTTGTCCTCCTTAACAATCACCATATCTCCAATCTTAGGATTAGCGTTGTTTGATCTCCATTTGCAGCGTTGCTGCAATTCGGCTATAAATTCTTTACGCCATCTCTCCCAAAAGTCTCGACGGAGCTTCTCAACCAGTTCATATTTGGGCTTGCTGGCTTCTGCTGGAAAAGAAGGCACCGACATCAGTGGCCGTCCGATTAGGAAGTGCCCGGGGGTAAGGGGAGTCAAATCAAAGGGATCAGAAGAGATAGGAGAAAGAGGTCGGGAATTTAGGATAGCTTCTATTTGGCTAAACAGAGTGGTTAATTCCTCAAAAGTTAATGAACTATTTCCCATTATTCTTTTTAAATGGAATTTGGCTGCCTTTACACCCGCCTCCCAAATACCACCAAAATGAGGTGAGTAAGCCGGACTGAATTTAAAATTAATACCCTCCGTACCAGCAAATTCATTAATACACGCACGACTGGAGCGTAGAATTCTACCTAGTTCATTATTTGCACCAACAAAATTGGTGCCGTTGTCGCAATAAAGGACATTAGGTTTACCTCGCCGTGACACAAAACGACGTAAGCATAAAATAAAGGCGTCTGTAGTGAGATCGCTCACTACCTCCAAGTGTACAGCTCTAGTATTAAGACAAACAAACAGGCAACGGTAACATTTGGTAATCCGATTACCTCTCCCCTTTCTACTCGAAATCATAAAAGGACCAGCAAAGTCAGTACCACTAGAATAGAAAGGAAAGGTAGCATCAGTTCTAACCGATGGCAAGTTACCCATAATAGGTTGTACAGACTTGCCACGATACCGTGTACATACAACACAAGCCTTTGTCACCCTGCGCGACAGCTGTCTTCCACCAATAGGCCAGTAATCCTCACGTATGGAAGACAGTAGCAGCTGTGGACCAGCATGAAAGAGGCGGCAATGTTCATGTTGCATTAATAAACATGTAAACTTATGCTTCCCATCTAGTATAATGGGATGTTTTTTATTATAATTAAATGAAGAATTTGAAATACGACCGCCGACTCTCAGCAAGCCTTCCGCATCAACAAATGGATTCAAAGGTAATAATTTTGATTTTTTATTTAATTGTTTATTAATAGTTATGGCTTGAATATCATTTTTAAAACATTCATTTTGGCTTAATTTAATTAGAAATTTAAGTGAATTATTAATTTCAAATGTTTGTAAACTGCCAACTAATCTATTATTCCTATTATTTAAATTTCTCACAAATCTCAGAACATATGCGAATATTCGTTTTAATTTATTTAAACTTGAATAATTAGAAAATTCAATTAATGAGTTGTTATCATCCTCTACATGTACGCAAGCCTTAAGTTCAGGTAAATCTATAGATGAATGCGGTTGTTGTGGCCAGGCCGTAGACACTTCCTTTAAGAAGGGAGGTCCTTCCCACCACAACGATTCAATTTGTAAACGTTGAGGACTAACGCCCCTGGATGCCAAGTCAGCAGGATTAAGGTTAGTCGGAACGTGTCTCCAAGAACAACCCTGAGTGAGCTCATTGATTTCGATTACCCGATTGGCAACAAAGGTTTTTAGGAATTTAGGCTGAGCCTTAATCCAGCCCAATACCACAGTGGAATCTGTCCATAGTACTCTTTTGGATATAGGAATGCGAATAGAATTAAGTACCTTTGTTGACAGCCGAGCACCGAGCAGAGCACCACACAACTCTAAACGAGGGGTGGTCATGGCCCTCAAAGGTGCTACCCTTGATTTTGCGCACAGCAATCTGACGACAACACTATTTTCCATATTTATGGAACGTAAGTAGACACAGGCTCCGTAAGCTTCATGAGACGCATCTACGAAGCAATGTAATTCAACATCAGTAAACGTGTCACACAGCACATATCTCGGTATTTTAATATCTGACAATACTTTAAGATTTTCAGATATATCTAACCATTTTTTAACAATACTTGGCGGCACTGGGTCATCCCAGGCCAGCTTTTCGTTCCATAACAATTGTAAAATTATTTTGGCCTTAATTATGCAGGCACTTAATAGGCCTAACGGGTCAAACACCTTACAAGTCAAAGATATTATTAAACGCTTAGTTATTTTCTTATTGATGCTCATATCTACACTAAAATGTAATATATCTGATACTGGGGACCAATTTAATCCTAGCACAGAAGAGTCTTTATTAATTTCTAAAATTGTGGATGTGGTTTCCTTTGGAAGTACTTCGGGACAATTACTACGGACTTTGTGTAGTGGGAAACCTGCTGAATGCAGTACATCCTTGACTTTGTCATATATGTGCCTAATTGTTTCCTTTGATTGTGATCCTGTAGTTAAATCGTCGATATAAATATCATGCTCCAAAATCAAAGATATTATAGGATCAGAGCACTCACGCGCCAATTGAAACAAACACCTAGTACTCAAGTAGGGCGCAGATGCTGTCCCATAGGTGACGGTGTTTAGCTGTAAGATCTTAAGTGGCTGTGAATCAGAATCAGAACAAGAATGAGAATTAATTTTTGATGAATTTATTTTGCCTTTAGTTTCATCATCCCTCCACAAAAGAAGTTGTAGGTGGCGCTGACTTGGGTCGATTTGAATTTGCCTATAAAACTGTTTCAAATCTCCAGTAAGAACATATTTAAAACATCTAAAGCGTAACAATATAGATATTAAATCGTCTTGTAAAACAGGGCCTACAAGCTGGATATCGTTTAACGATTTACCAGAAGTGGTTTTGGCAGAGGCGTCAAAAACCACTCTGAGCTTAGTTGATTCACTTTTTTCTTTGATTACGGCATGATGTGGTAAGTAGTAACCAAAACTGGGTTTTTCAATTTCACATAAATGGCCCAAGTTATGATACTCTTCAATAAAATGTTTATATTGCTGTTTAAAAATTGGATTCCTATTTAGTTTTTTCTCTAATGCTAAAAAACGCTTTTTAGCTAAGTAATAAGAATCGCCAAGCGCTTCCTTAGGATTTTCCTTAAAAGGCATCTTAACTGAAAATCTCCCATTGGTAAGACGCTTAACATTATCTACAAAGTATGACTCGCATAACTTTTCTTCAGGAGTGAATATGTTGTCACATTTTAAATTGATTTCTTCCACTTCCCAAAATTTTTGTAAATTATCATTTATTTCCCTAGTGAAATTACAAGTCACGTGCCCCGGGTTAGAAAATCCTACAGGACCACTAACCAGCCAACCTAGGCATGAATCTTGAAGTACTGGTCTACCTATTGCAGTATAAATACTGCATAATAAATACTTTTTCAAAGTACTGGCCACTATTTTTTTATTTTTTTCAAGGATTTGAATTCTTTGTTAGGAATTTCGACACAGCTGATGAAAGAAAATTTGGCGTGTGTCAGAGTTTAGTTGAGTCTTCGCAGTGTGCAAAAAATTATGTTTTTTCCGCTAATCCTATTGTTATAAATAATAATAATACTGTATAATAGTTAATACTATTTATATGTGTTGAGTTCGAACCGTACGGGGTACGTATCATTTGGCGATTTCATTGGATAAATTTTATTTGGTCTGCTTTTATTACTATATTTTTTCTTTCTTTGTCCATAGTTTATATATTTCATAATTATTAGGCAAGAATAAGAATAAGATAACGAGTATTGGAATAAGAATACGAGTATTGGAAACATCTAAATTAAAAAGGTATTTATTTATTTTTCATACTTATTTAATTCGGAAACAAGCTTATTGTTTTTAAAAAGTCGACTTGGGTTGCGTTTTATAGACCTAATGATTTCCTTTGTCATTAGGTATAAGAGAACCAAGCCGGACTTCCGGTTTTGGGCTCCGGATTGTGGCTTCGGCTTTAGGCCCCAGGAAGAAATACCGAGGTTACGTCGAGTATTTCTTCCCATTCCACCACCACACGAGGGACTGAGGTTACGTCGGTTAATTTTTCTTCTTCCCATTCCACCATCACACGAGGGACCGAGATTACGTCGGTTAATTTCTTCCCATTCCACCACCACGCGGAGGACCAGGACGGCTTCATAATATAATATATTGATAAGGCGTAATTGCTAGATTATTTTAAAAGGTATTGGCAGCATAATATATTATTTGAAAACTATATGTTTATAAATCCTATTGCAATTTGATCAATTTTAAATTTAAAAGAATACTGCGAAGCTTTTTTTATTTGTTTGTTTTTTTAAAAATTAACCTATATTTTTATTTTATGTTGTGTTTTTTAAATTTGTGTTTGTGTTTTTTTTTTTTCCCTTTAAATAATAATTAAACTTATTCAGTATGTGAGAAAGTGTCTGATTTTTTATTTCTTTTCACTACAAAATGGCGCCCGAATAAAAAAAGAAAACAAGTGAAGTGAAGTGAAGTGAAGTGATATTCAATTTTTTTTTTGTTTCGTTGGTATGTAGTGTTCGCTTGTTTTCGCGAACAAATACAGAAGTTTCAGAAGCGTTGAAGACAAGATTTCAGAAGATTTAAATGAAATTGAATTTATTTAACTAGGAAAATATAAAATATATCAAAATATTTTGAATTTTATTTCTCCTCTTAATAAATATTAATCCCGTGTTTCATTTAACTTGTGCTAGCTACCTACTTCGAACCAGCGGTGCTCTGAAGTCTTTTAAAGGTAAGTTTTGCGCTAGAATCGTTTTTGTCTTTTTGTCTAGTCTGATATTTCGCGGTGTTATAGTTGTTAGGTTTGTTGTGCAGCCGTTGTTTATTTATTTCTCTCAACGTTTAGGCCTAATTGTAGTTTTTTAGGTTTTGATTGTTAGACAATATGGCGGAAGAAAATGTCTCAATTCATGAAACACCTCAACGACAAAGCCCTATTATTTCTAGACCACCTCCTATTCCGCCTAGGTCTTCTCAAGTTTCCATCAATTCTAACCCTTTTCAAAGCAAAACGGAGGATCAACCGCGACATTTCCATAAGCAGTTGTCTTTATCAAAATGGAAAATTAATTTCTCAGGAAGCACTTGTGTGCGTGAGTTTTTTACTAGCGTCGAAGAACAACAGTTTGCAGATGATCTTCCTGAATATTATATTGTAAAGCGTTTTCACGAACTTTTATCCGGTGCTGCATTAAAATATTTTCGGACTATTCGTTCTGCAGAATTATCATTTTTTGATTTAAAACGTTTATTTTTTAAGACATTTTGTGGATCAGATTTTGATTACAAAAGAGAGTTAGAAGTTCGTAATTTGAAACAAGAATTAAATCAATCTATTAGGGATTTCGTGATTCAGATTAATTATCTAAATAACACACTTAGCGAACCCATCATAGAACAAAAATTAATAGAGATAATAACCCACAACATGCATCCACGATATTTCCCTTGCCTTTCTATTCATAAATTCACAGATATTGAATCACTTCTAGACACAGCTTCTCATTTCGAAAGTTATCTTCCTAGTCTTTCTAAAAAAGTTATATCTATCGTTTCTAATGACTCACAATTATGTCCTAAGTGTAAGAAAAACGGACATTGTTATCGTTTTTGTTCTGAATTTCCAGGCATTCTTTGTTTTAAATGTCGTACACCTGGTGTGATTACTCGTGATTGCCCCAATTGCAATCCAACGAAAAATTTGATCCACCGACAACACGTAGCGTCTCGTAAAGTGTCGCCGGTTATAGCTTCTGACTCGTTGGATAATCGACCTTTTATTGAAATATTATTGCGTGGTCGTTTAGTTAAAGCCTTACTAGACTCAGGCGCGCAAATGTCACTTATTAGTGAATGTTTAACCCGTGATTTAGGGATTTCTTTAAATTCTAATAACTCTTGTCCCCGTGCTATTTCTGCTAATAACTCACCGATTGATATTTTGGGTACCGTTTCTCTTCCGGTAAAATTCAATGGAACAACTTTGGTTCATGAGTTCTTAGTTGCATGTTCAATGACGACATCTGTTATCTTAGGGATAGAGTTTTGGAATAAATTTGGTCTAACTTCTATACTTAGCAATGCTTTTGATAAAAATATTAAAGGTAATATGTACATCTCTGCTAACAGCCCTTCTTCACCTCAAGTTTCTAGCATTAGTGAAGTCCGTTACATTCATCCCCGTAATGAGTCACTTCCTGATCAAGAAAAGAGTTTACAGACTGATTTATGTAAATTTGAGGTTATTAGAGATTTTCCAACTCCTACTACTGCTAAGTCTTTACGTGGTTTTATTGGAATGTGTTCCTATTATAGACGTTTTGTTGATGGTTTCTCTTCTATTATTGCTCCACTTACAGCTCTCATCGGAAAAAGAAAAGGCCGAGATCCTATTGGTTGGGATGAGGCAGCTGAACGTGCTTTTGTTAAATTGAAAGAGGCATTGATCAATACTCCTGTCATAGCTTGTCCAGATTTTACTAAACCATTCATCCTACAATGTGATGCATCTTCTGTTGGGCTTGGTTCCGTTCTTTCCCAGAAGATTGATGATGTTGAACATCCTATTGCTTATTACTCCCGTTTGTTTTCTAAGGCAGAGCGTAATTATAGTACCACTGAACGTGAATTACTCTCAGTACTCGATTCTATAAAACATTTCCGTTGTTACTTAGATGGAGTAAAGTTTTCAGTAATAACTGACCATATGGCTCTTAAGTGGCTTCTCACGCTAAATAATCCTTCTGGTCGTCTAGCTCGATGGGCTACTGTGATTTCTCAATATACTTTTGATATCATTCATCGTAAGGGTACACATCATGTAGTTCCAGACGCCTTATCTAGGATTTTTGCGCATGCAGTTACTTTTGATCAGGGTGTCGAGAATACTAACGATAGATGGTATAAGAAAGTTTATTTAGGTGCTCGTGACACACCTCAGATGTTTCCAGCTTATGCTATTCAGAATGGTGTCCTTTTAAGACGCATGCCTATTACCAATCCGTTAAACTCTGACCCATGGCGGATTGTATTACCTGCTGAAAAGGTTCCACTCGCGATCTGGGAAGTACACAATAACCAACCTTCTATTCACCCTGGTGTTACCAAATCTTATCTTAAGATCAAAGAGATCTATTATTGGCTAAATATGTTTCGTGATGTTTCTGATACTATCAGTCGTTGTGAGGTTTGTAAAGCCTATAAAATTACAAACACTCAACCACGAGGTCAAATGTGTTACCCGAAAGACGTTTCGTTACCTTTACAGCTGATTTCTATCGATCTTATCGGACCTTTACCTATTGCTTATTATGGTTATAAGTACATTTTATCTATGGTAGACGTTTTTTCAAAATATGTTTGGCTCACTCCTCTTAAGAAAGTTGACTCTAATTCTGTCATTAAAGCTTTAGAGTGAAATATTCCTTAATTTTGGAGTGCCTCATGCTATTCTCTGTGACAACGCTACAGTTTTTCGTAGTACTCTATTTGTAGACTTTTTGAGATCCTATCATATTGATTCACCAATTTATACTCCTTATTATACTCCCCAAGCTAATACAGTAGAGCGTTATAATCAGAGTGTTGTAATTTGTTTAGGTATTTTAGTCGGCGAAAACCAGAGAAATTGGGCTAAAATGTTACCCAAGGTCAAACTTTACCTCAATTCTTGTATAAATTTAGCCACAGGCTTTACGCCTAATTTCCTGATGTTTGGTAGAGAAGTGTTAATGGACTCCACTCGTTCCACACGTGTCAATTGTCAGACTCGAAGTTCTAATTTAGCTGAGAGTCGGGCTCAACACGCGTCAAACCTATCTTCTCTCACTGAGGTCTATGCGAAGGTGGCCGATAATCTTTCAATGGCTTTCCTCCGTAACGCAAGGGCTTATAATAAGAACAGGGTTGAAGTTATCATTAACGTAGGAGATACTGTATGGAGACGGAACTTTTCCAGGTCTTCTGGGGCTGATTATTTTTCCGGAAAGCTCGCTCCTCGTTTTATTAAATGTCACGTTACTAGGGTTATTTCTAGAACCACTTATGTCCTCCAAGATTGTGATTCTGTTCATTCAGGGCAATATCATATTAAAGATATCCTTAAGTGATCCTTAACTCGGTATAACTACACGCTTTTACTCCCGTCAGGTTATGCAGACGAGTTTAATACACAACAAATAAATTATTGGCTACAACTTCCAAACATAACATATAATTTACATGTTATGCGTTGGGGCGTTATTTTTAGACTTAACTCTTTCTTATGTAACTAATTTTTCCAAAATTTTTGCTTAAATAAAAAATTAATTTTCAGAAAAATATTACGACAATTTATTTCCTCCAAATAAAAGTTAAAACTATAACCGCGCGCTTTTGACATCTGACGTCTATTAGCAACGTGTCAGGGTTTGAGACCTGACTAGGGTTGGGACATAGTCGATTTTGGTTGTTAGGTGAGGTTTAGTGATGGGACATGTCGATAATTTTTTTGTCGATAATAGTTTTTTTAATCAAGTCAAGGTTCTCCTTTGTTATAGTCTAACCTCTTATATTTTATCAATACTTTGTTTTTTGTTAATCTCTCTTCTTTTATCTTAGTCTTTTGAAATCTTACTTCTTTATTTATTTTCTTGTTCATCGTCGTGTTACAGGTCTGCTTATAGCTTGGACCACTTATGACTAATTTTTTTTTCCTCTCGTCTTGTGTCGATATTGGTGGACAGATGTTGTTTCTTTTTTGAACTGATGTCGCATTCTTCCACTTAGGAAGTTATTTTTTTTTGTGGCCCGATGACATTTCCTTGTCTGAGGTTGTCCTCTCTTTCCTTTGACTGAGCTATTCATTTAGCTAAAGTTGTTTTGTTTTTTAGTCTAGTTAATACTTGTCTTAAGGGTTTCAAATGTTTAATTAGGTTATTCTTTTGCTTTTTTCTTTGATTTAGTTTTAGTTTCTCATCCTCTCCTTCTTTTTTTTTGTCGGAAAGAGGGTAATGCAGTATAAATACTGCATAATAAATACTTTTTCAAAGTACTGGCCACTATTTTTTTATTTTTTTCAAGGATTTGAATCCTTTGTTAGGAATTTCGACACAGCTGATGAAAGAAAATTTGGCGTGTGTCAGAGTTTAGTTGAGTCTTCGCAGTGTGCAAAAAATTATGTTTTTTCCGCTAATCCTATTGTTATAAATAATAATAATACTGTATAATAGTTAATACTATTTATATGTGTTGAGTTCGAACCGTACGGGGTACGTATCATTTGGCGATTTCATTGGATAAATTTTATTTGGTCTGCTTTTATTACTATATTTTTTCTTTCTTTGTCCATAGTTTATATATTTCATAATTATTAGGCAAGAATAAGAATAAGATAACGAGTATTGGAATAAGAATACGAGTATTGGAAACATCTAAATTAAAAAGGTATTTATTTATTTTTCATACTTATTTAATTCGGAAACAAGCTTATTGTTTTTAAAAAGTCGACTTGGGTTGCGTTTTATAGACCTAATGATTTCCTTTGTCATTAGGTATAAGAGAACCAAGCCGGACTTCCGGTTTTGGGCTCCGGATTGTGGCTTCGGCTTTAGGCCCCAGGAAGAAATACCGAGGTTACGTCGAGTATTTCTTCCCATTCCACCACCACACGAGGGACTGAGGTTACGTCGGTTAATTTTTCTTCTTCCCATTCCACCATCACACGAGGGACCGAGATTACGTCGGTTAATTTCTTCCCATTCCACCACCACGCGGAGGACCAGGACGGCTTCATAATATAATATATTGATAAGGCGTAATTGCTAGATTATTTTAAAAGGTATTGGCAGCATAATATATTATTTGAAAACTATATGTTTATAAATCCTATTGCAATTTGATCAATTTTAAATTTAAAAGAATACTGCGAAGCTTTTTTTATTTGTTTGTTTTTTTAAAAATTAACCTATATTTTTATTTTGTGTTGTGTTTTTTAAATTTGTGTTTGTGTTTTTTTTTTTCCCTTTAAATAATAATTAAACTGATTCAGTATGTGAGAAAGTGTCTGATTTTTTATTTCTTTTCACTACACTATGCCTAAAGTTATGCGCTGAGATCCTACAAGGTCCCAAAAAATGTCCGCACCTAACAGCATATCAATTTCAGATGGGCCATGGAAACCTGGATCTGCAAGCTCAATATTATGAGGTAAGTTTAGCTCTAGGACATTAACCGAAGTACTAGGCAACGTGCCTGTCACCTGAGGAACTACTAGACATGTTATCATAGTATTAAAATAATTATTGCGAGATTCTATTTTTATAGTACACCGTTCAGTAATGTTGAATGATAAGTTATTAATGCCCGAAATACGAAGCGGTTTAATATTTTGAACAGGTAAATTTAATTTTTCTTTCAGGTTTTTAGTAACGAACGACGATTGACTCCCGCTATCAAGCAACGCACGAGCAAGGTAAGTTTCATTATTAATTTCATTTCTAACTTTTATTACAGCAGTACACAACAAGACCTGACTGACGGAGGCAACGGACATCGCTAAAGGAGGCAAAGTCTTCGAGGATGACTGTAAGTTAGTATTCAAACTTACATTTTCTCCATTTTTAACATCATTTTTATTTTTATTCATATGTAATAATGTGTTATGATTATACTTACAGAACCGACACATGGTCTTCAAACGACAGCGTTGCGTGTTGTGCCCTTCGCGTAAACAGTTGGCACAGAGTTTCAAACGTGTAACCTCCTTTATTCTTGCAGCAACATCAATATTTTTGAATTTTGCGCAATCATAGATACGATGTCCCTGATCATTACAATATAAACACAAATATTCACATATGTTCTCGGACGAGGTGACAAATGAACCAGATTTATTATTATTTTTATTACTACCAGTAGTGTGTGACGCAGAATTATTGTGTTTATTCCAATTATTTTTATTTGCATTGGAGTTAGAATACGTATTCTTTTCACCTTGGGTTGCCACGACCGATGCCGTGGTTTCCAAAATATCAGCTCGGTTACGAATAAAAGTGTAAAATTCATCCAGGGTAGGAATATCAGGCAAGTTATTTCTATACTCCTCCCATTTCATGTTCGTAGTAGTGTCTAACTTTGCTGTTACCATATAAATAATTAGAGCGTCCCACTTATCAGTCGCCTGTCCAAGCGTATTAAGTGCTCTTAAATTTTTTGAAACAAGATCTACTAAATACCGTAAAGATTTGTGCGATTCTTTATTTATTAACTCAATATTAAATAATGCCTTTAAATGATTATTTATCAAAATCTTCTTATTATTATATCGGGCACATAGTAAGTCCCACGCAACTGTATAATTTTCTGAGGTAAATTCTAATGCCTTTATTACTTCATTAGCACCGCCCTCTAGTGAGGACCGTAGGTAATGAAACTTATTGATGTCCTGCAAGGAACTATTTAAATGAATCAGTGATTGAAAAATGTCCCTAAATTCGAGCCACTTTAGGTAAGAGCCGTCAAATGTCGGTAATTTAATAATAGGCAATTTAATTGAACCTGAAACTTCAGTATGCGAATGAGGACAACCATCAACACGATTATGAAGTTCATATTTATGAATCACATCCTTTAACGTGGAAATAACATTTATAAATTGAGTTTCAATCGTAGATCTTAAATTAATTTGCTCTTGCACATCTTCATCATCGCATGACGATTCAATTTTATTTTGTATCACATCAAATTCTTGGAATAAAACCTCACATTTATTTAAGTGTAATTGAATCTCAATTATTTGCACACTAGTTAACGCTTTAATATCAATTAACTTCAGAGTCGTGACATATTGAGTATTTATTGTCAATCGTCCTTTTATATTTCCACGAACTCTAATAAACTTAGCAAATTCCTCTTTAGAAATAGGCATCATTAAGTTTAATCACCAAATATATAACCGTAGTATTACAACTTTAAGTATATGTATTGTAGTAAAATAATATAATAATGAACTAGGTAAATAACTTGTGCATCAAACCCAAATTTATTATTCTAGTCTCCACTCGTAGCGCGTCGCACACGAAGATGGGCCGCCTTATTTATCAGCTGATCGTTCCGGTTGTGCATAACCCAGCGCAGCGTAGTTATTGTTCTATGCAACGCAGGCGCACTATTTCTTTTACGGACTGGATATTCTCACAGCCGTGCCGTGTAGATAACCTGGAAACGTTCGGCAAATTTTTTGAAGCAAAGCAAAGCTATATGAATAGACATAAAGGGCGGTAAAGACTGTAGGTTCTTTAAGATATTTAAAGGTTACGCTTACTTGCATTAGTTACAATCATGAATATTGCAAGAAGCCGGTACGAAAATGAAGGGCAGGCTGTTATTAAGACTGAATCAAAGATGTCCTTAAGTAGGTATAGCAGTGCAAAGGCAACACAAATATGATGCAATAAACTCGGTAGGTACCTACTTATATTTGAGCGTAAAAAGATATCAAGTCCAAAAATAAAGCCTTAACCTTATATATAACTTTCCACCAAATTATAATATCTATACTTGATTAGAGTATAAGATATAAATCTGTTATATTTATCTAAATCTTTATAAAAATTTTAAAAAACTAACCTAACCGATCACGAACACACTTAGGTACTTATTAGTAAGTTATTTATTTGAAACACTTATTAGGTTTTATACGTTAGTGGATAGCAAACACTGATGAGGAAACAACCACCTATTTATTACACAAATGAAGGGGATATTGGAAATAAAGAAAGGAACGAGCGGTACTTCCCTCGGATCGAACCTCCTGAATGATGCGGTGCCTTTCCAGATTCCATCCATACAGGTTTCGATAAATAGGTATTGCAATTCCAAAGTGTCCAAATCCAATAATATCCAAGTATAATCCAATTATTTGCAATGTTAGTAACGACAATCCTGCGCTGAGCGTCGCGTCGCGTTCAAAGGTCACTCCGGACACTTGCCGGCCGGCGTCGCTTGTTGTTTACTAATCGTTTCAACTTTCTTCTTCCAAAGCTGCAGTTTTCTTTATTGTTTAGACGGTCGCCAAATGTGCACGATGTAAATTAAACAATCGTCTTCACATTAATTAAAAGTATAATTATTCAAAAAATACAAAATTGTTGGCGTTCGATCGGTAGGTATAGCGATGATTCAAATTGACAAGTAAAAGATGGCGGGCCGCTGCGCGCAGGGTTGGATTTGGGTACGTTGAAAAGGATAGCCTAAAAAGGTAAAAAAGATAGTATTTGTCAGAAATTATCGTACAATCATTCAAATCGAATGAATGGAACGATCCAGCATAAGGAATGACCTAAAAAAAAAAAAAAAAAAGGTTGTCACATAGATACTGAAATCAATCGAATCAATCCGAATCATAGCATCGAGGACCAAAAAAAAAAAAAAAAAGGTCGTCAACTGCTACGTTTCGTATTTCTGCACCTTTTTTGGTAATTATTTGGACTACTTGAAATTATCGTACATTTGCGTACGATCCTTACTTATGGATCGTATATCGTACCAAGCCTGAAATTATAGTACAAATACGATAATTATCGTACAAAATCCAACCCTGGCTGCGCGTCGCTTCGTTCCCCCGCCACGTCGCCGAGCGTCACCATAGACGCGTAGACAACAACTATGTTTTTTCTTTACTTTCCGTAAGTTATGTGTGTACCAGCTATTACCCGCGGCTTCTCTCTATTCTGTACACCTGACAACGTATATGCAAAATTTCAGGAGGATTGATTCAGTGGTTTAGGTGTGAAAAGGTAACAAACAAACTTACTTTTGTATTTATAATATTACTAGCGACCCGCCCCGGCTTCGCACGGTTACGCTAATATGCATGTATTATACATACAAACCTTCCTCTTGAATCACTCTATCTATTAAAAAAAATCACGTCAAATCGCATCAAAATCCGTTGCGTAGTTTTAAAGATCTAAGCATACATAGGGACAGACAGACGCGGGAAGCGACTTTGTTTTATACTATGTAGTGATTAAGTTTCGAAGTTAGAATTATAATTTTACTCCGTGTCCCGGCAACAACCTACAGCCGTTAGTCCAGCAGATGCAGAGGATCTGCCGCCGGTTGCCGTCCTATTGGACTACGAAAGTGAGCGGACATTTGCGTACACATTGAATATTATATTTTGTTCACTATAATATTTTCTGCGTAATTGGCGGATCTGCGTTGAGATTGGCCGCTGTAAGCATAACACGATAAGCCTTGGTGTTGCGGGGGTCGGTTGTCGCTTTGTAGAAACATTTTACCTACATTTAATTAAAATCAGCCAGGTGAGAGTCGGATTCGCGCAGGTTTGTTTTTTTAATTATTAGGTATAAGGCAAAAAGTAAACGTTTTCTTAATTCTTACAGCAAGCCCTTTTAAATGATCCATCATGTTTTTATATTGTAAACATGACTGTGACAGACGGATAGACAGACGAAAAAAATGGTAGATAACGTAGAACAGAAGTTGTTTTTCAGGTATTTTTTTTTAAATCCATCAGGTTCATTAAAAAAATCCACCCTTCTTCCTAGCATAAAAGTTCTATAAGTATTAAATGACCTTCTATCTACGACACCAGCCAGTGTCTCCCATGAATGCCTCATCTCGCTCAAGTGCTCTTTATATTCACATTTTGAAAGATGGCGGACGATATTGTGACCACCTCACTCGACGGTTTGCTTTAGAAAACATATTAGCACGTCATTGTATATTAATAAATTCAGGTACGGTGATAGAAATTTCCATTTTCCTTCGTATTTTTCCTTTCATAATATTCAAGGTAAACTAAACAGGGCCTAGGCGTAGAAAGAGATTTGAAATTTCAATTGATTCGGGTTACGGTGGCTTAGCGGTTAGCGTCGACACGGTACGTCGAAGATCGTGGGTTCGAATCCCATCCGCATCAGCTATTTTTTTTTAAATTTCTTTTTTAAGTTTTTTTAAAACAATACTAAATACAAAAAAATAGTAGTAAACAGCATAATATACAGCCGTGATGGGTATTGTAGGAATTTAGGATATACGAGATAGTTGAATATTACAACGATAAAGACCTTGATACTCATTGTTTACGATCAGACATCGTAATACATTGTATTACGATACGATACGATATAAAATAAATACCTAGTCATAAATTACATTTTGGTTAGTAACATAATTTCAAAAACATGAATTGGTATAAAATGAAATATTACGTCGCGGATTCGTCGTCCCTAATGGACAGACCTTTTGTGGCCACGAAATCTGTCAATTTAAGATAGATTTTTATTTGTACGTTTAAATTGCAACTTGGCCAATATGATAGACCACAATCACATCGTGTTGCATCAATTGACACTTCAAAGGCTTCAATAAGTGATTCATACGTAAACGCCCATTACGATGCTGATAATTGATTTCTGTATGTCCCCGGAAAGCAGCCAGGAATTGAAAAATACAAGTCAAGTAATAGTCCTAAGAAACTCACAAAAACCACTGATTCGGGCGGGACTTGTTCCCGCGATCCCCCGCTTGTGGTGCTATCGCTTTACCAACTGAGCTATCGCGTCCTGACTGCTTAAGTTGAAATTCTGAATCTCTTTCTAAACGCCTTAAAGGCGTGTGGTGACATCTACCGGAGCACTTATACACTACTTACTGGTCCCATGTTCCAAACTTTGTAGCTTAGAAGGCATAGAAACGATATCACCAATTTTGTTTACTAAGCAAAACATTTGCATAAAAACATACATAAAATCCACCAAGAAAGTTGACAAACTTATACTCGGCGGACTACACGCTTTGTTTTATAAGCCCGCGTCCTTTGGGGCCCGAAGTGAAACGTTTTATTCGTGTCACGTACCGTCCCTCTCATATTTTTATTGTCCACAACAGCTTAAGAAAATGCCCGCCACTAGAAAACAAGGACCTTTAATGGTTTCGTTGGTTCTGAAAACAATATGAATTGAGTAACTCGTGTTTTTGAGACGCCATTGTCCGAAAATGACCGTGTTTTGAAACGTAGATTCTTTCATGTAAGTATAATACGAGTATCCCGGACTAGGTCCTAGAAGGAGCGTAAATATATAATTATGTGAAAGTGGATTGTTGTTTTACTCTACTTTTACGTAGTAACGGAGCAACGGATTGGCGTGATTTTTTGCGTAGAGTGAGTAGGATATGGGTCGCAAATTGATATACCTTTTATCCTGAAATAGCAAGCTATAAGATTGTTGGAGCTAAGCCTTGACCGCGTGGAGAACAATAATTGGAATACGGAATATCCAGCAAATAGCAGCGCGTTAGGCCTGTAACACAAGGAAAGTTGCAGGGCATATATTGTTATCACAGGATATGAAGTAGGCACAAGATCTAAGAAGAAGAAAGAGAGGGATATTCTCAACAACAGACTCAAAAGGTATCTTGAACCAGTCTGTAAGGATGTGCAAAGCTGTACATGCCAAACGCTACTCTGCCAACAAAACATACTATTTATACAAAAAGATAAAGAAAGAGCTTGGCAGTTTATGACCACAAGTGTATAATACGTCACTACAATTATTAATATTAAAATTTATGGTTCGAGAAGAATAAATTCAATTTTATATACATTTGCTTTTTCTCTACGCTTTGTGTTTGTAGCGTATTGCGGTCGACGGCGACGAGTTTAATTTAAAACTGCAATAACTTGACAATGTTAGCGGTCACCGCTACATTTTAATCGCAGGACTAGTATTAAAAAAAAAGCGGTAAAAAGTGCTATTTTGCTGAATAAAATTAACTGTTAGTTGCGTTTGCGTGTGGAGGTGGGAAGAAATTTACATTAAGGCTTGGGCTGAAGACTGAAACTGGCCAAGTGCTAGTCGGACTCACAAATGACCTCCTTTAATTTTTGTTATAGCGAATATAATAGTACACACTCTGTTCAAATTTCAAATGTCAACTGATATTACGGTCTTAAAGATACAGCTCTGGAACTGACGAACGGTCGGACAACGGAGGTTTAGTAATAGAGTACCGTTAGCACCCTTTAGGTTGCCAGAATCTCCTGTAATCTTGTGCTGTCATGCAACTCCTATAAGTCAGCTTATAGAAGTTGCATGGCAACAGCGGAGGGAGGTAGAATCGGTCCCTAGTGTGTTTTTATGATATAAATCTTACTTTTTTCCCCAATAAAGCTTCAAAAAAAAACTAGTATACCTCGAACTTTACCAGGACTAAGCTCTAAAATATTATAGGGTGCTTAATCCTGGCGTGCATCTGCGATTTCTAACTAAGCCCATTAAACTGGAAACTAACTTACGCCTGCAATTTAATACTCCTTAATTCTATCACAATACGGTTGCTTTTAGCATTGCCATGTGATTTGTAGAAACAAACTTAAGAGTTTGGTCTACTTGTAGCTTAACACTTTGAGTTAAGGTTAGAATTTGAATGAATTATGTTTAGTGAAATGTGGGTATAAACTTGTTGCATACGACTTCGGAGTTAGGTAACAGCAGTTTTATATTTACTGTTGGACGCATGGCGGGATGTATGTGGTTTGTTTTGGATGTTTGGTTTCTAGGAAAAAAAAAATAGATGATCACACCTTCGTGGCGTCCATCTGCCTTGTAGAATTGCATTATACGTGAAATAAAAACGTAGTAAGTGTACATTTCAGTCCAGTTCCTAATTATTTTTCTCGATTGATCAAAACAATTTTATACTTAATAGGTACTTACATTTCATCATTAATATAATTTTATTTATTGTTACTTACCTCATTACAATTAAAAAATATCAGATATTACTTTGGTGTCTCCTATCAATATGTACATAAAAACTATTTTATGAAACTCGAACTTACATAAGAGAGTAAATAAAAATATACATTTAAAAGAGTTTCTTATAGAATCGGATCCTCTTTTAAACTTGCAATCTTGAGATATTCCAATAAACTAGAAAACTTGCAGAGAGCATCATCGGCTTGAGAAATTCAATAAAACGCAATTTGGAATGAAATAGTAAAAGTTTTGCATTGCTCTGCATTTCAAAGTTATTCACGTGGAAAATATAATTCTACATCATTTAAAATGGTAATTAACAATTTGACAATACTAAAAAGATTCTATTTCACTCTAGAAAAGTCAGCAAAAAATAAAAATTGAAATATATTAATAATTTTTATGGTAATCATTTTTATTTTCACAGATATCGAGAGAAAAATTTAGCAGAATCTTGAATCTAGTGAGGCGCTCTGGGAAATCTTTGCAAACTATTTCCGATATCGAGAAATCCTAGCTAGATGGGTGTAAATAATGAAATATGGCCGGCGCCTCGGGGCTCAATTAATGTTGACTGGTGGCCCCCCGGGGGAATCGTATCGCGTGTCGATGTGTGCTAGATAAAAATGTAAGATGGTGTTTGTTTTCTAAGTGTTTGGATTCTGTGAGGATGTGGTTAATATTGATTTTTAGTTCTTTCAGTATGAGTTTAATAAGTTTTTAAAGTTTTATAGTTACACTAGCGACCCGCCCCGGCTTCGCACGGTTACGCTAATATACAATATGTATTATACATATAAACATCCTCTTGAATCACTCGTATCTATTAAGAAAACCGCATCAAAATCCGTTGCGTAGTTTTAAAAAAAGATCTAAGCATACATATGCAATATCTACAATTCTTTATTATGATATCCCATGTATCAAAATAACTAATCACTACATAGTATAAAACAAAGTCGCTTCCCGCGTCTGTCTGTCCCTATGTAACTATGCTTAGATCTTTAAAATACGCAACGGATTTTGATGCGGTTTTTTAATAGATAGAGTGATTCAAGAGGAAGGTTTATATGTATAAAACATGCATATTAGCGTAACCGTGCGAAGCCGGGGCGGGTCGCTAGTAGGTAATTAAAAAAACAAATATTAGTATCTGAAGAATTCTTGGAATTTTTTAACCTGTTTTTAATACGATCTAATACCGACAGCACTCCTCGTACGTAATATTATTTAAATTCCAGTAGCAATTGCAATTTCTCATACCTAAGCGGAATATGCGGTGTAAAACCGCTGCATGCTAATGAGGCTCGAGTCTAGTGCGCCTAATGAGACCAGACGCTACAGTGAGCATCTAAGTCTTGATTATTACATGTATGTACTTCAATATATCACAATTAAAACCTAAGTACATTATTATATTCATAATAATTTATGCTAAATTGTATTGCTTAATCGACTGCCTCGTTGGTCTAGTGGTGCGACTGCGGAGCACGAGGTCCTGGATTCGATCCCAAAGGCAAAGTATTGTTGGGTTTTTCCATTAGGAAATTCTCAGTGCAACAAGATTAATGAGGCCCTGACTCCTGCGCTTTAAGAGGAGCCGGGATCTCCCTCCATGTGCTGATGGTGATCACCGGGGTGGTTTTAGTGAGGTAAGAATCCTACACTCGCCGGTCTCTTCCCCCGGAGGCCGGATGCCTTTTGAAGGTTTCCCCCCGTAAACAAAAAAAAGGGAGAAACACACTCCCGGTTCTCCGGGGAAACGAGAGTTAAATGAGTTGCAAGAACGTTAGTAAAAAGCTTATTAAAAGAGTTCAATTGACTAATATCTACTATCCCTCAAAACAATAGTTGGAACTTTATAAATACTGATAAATGTTTAGACATTGTTCTAAGAATAGTGAACATTATTTGTGAATATTTATAGCTTTAGTATTGTTTAGCTTTGTTTCAATATTGTTACCCAGGACAAAAGGAAACATTCTTCAGACAGTATTGTTGTAACTATTAAATTAGACTTATTCAATAAACTTCATGGTCGAACAACTACTTCAGACAAATTTCGATATGTCAAAGGATTTAGATCCCATTAATTCATATTTTAGGATATTATTACAGATGCTACTTAGGTATTTGGCAGGAATGAATAAATGAGCCTTTTATTCTGAACTTTTAAGAATGTTATGTGAAAATTTGAATGTTTTTGTAGAATGACAGAATGGCTATCGGCATAGGCCTCTTCTACGGTATTTCGCATAAAATTATACAAAAAGGACCTCTTCAAATGCTAAGTAACATAAATCTATTTAAATATTTAATTATTGCTGGTGCGGACAGGCCGCTCTGGACATAATATATTATGCTTTGATTTTTTTTTATATTTAATCAAAAAGACGAATTCTCCTGTCCATTTTGTGGGATTATATAGGTATAGAAGATGTTCATCATAGAAGAGTAAAGGAGTAAATATTAAAGGGCTTTACATACTGTTGGTACTTTTATATTTACGATAATATCTAAATAACTACTTATTATATCTTAGATGATAAACTTGACGGTGTACGAACCTAAATCAGAAATCAATGTTTTGCTTACTTACGAATAACCCTTAAAAATCTGAGCCCAGCTCAATATACGTAAAATCCTAATTTCAACAAAAACTACATGCCCTTTATACCCAACAGATTGCCTCTCACAAATTCTCACAAATAAAAACGGGGATAAAATTTAAAAGGTCAGTGGGGTACGCCCATAAAAGCGGTCTCAGACGCCTGTCAAATAAGCCGGTGTATCTTTGCGACGAGTAAGCAGAAACAATATTAACCCAGCTCCAGTTTAATTTCCATATGAAAATAAAAATGCCCGTTATTTGTCTTTGGAGAGGATCTTGGGGTTGTGGAGGTACTATTGGTCCGAACTGTTAGATGATTATTGTGGTAGTGTTTAGGTGAGAATGAAGTGAATATTTTATGCCAATGAAATGTTCATTTGAAACGAAATAAATTTGTAATCGTTCGTTAGGTACCTATACATTTATTATGCTCAATCTAAAGGCGATCTGATTGCAAATGTTTTGCGGAGAAATCATTATAATTATAGTGTTTCACAGCGATATTTTTTATGTAGGTATATTTAATATACTTTTTATTTTGAAATTTCATTAAAGAGTATTTTAATTATGTGGGATTTGTAATGTAATTAAGGTTGCATTAAGGGTGTTTAAGTTTTTTTATACCTACTGCGCTGCAAGTAAAAAAGGAAAAGATAGAATTGTTTTTCTAAGTCATTCTCTATATCTACGAGTTTCAGACACATAGTAGGGCTATAGTATTGGTGTCCTTAATTCTAAACTTATTATAATATCTCATTTGCATTTGTCGAGTCCTGATTTCCGCAAAATGAGTTATTTTCAGTCAGCACTATTATTGTAGAGAAATTTCAATTCTGAACTTTATCTAATTAAATGTGAACTAATGTTAGTATGGAGACAATATTTGCTTTTTTTGCACGTTTGTTTTTCACGGATATCCTCAAAAAGCACTTAACCGATTCAAAAAATTATATCTCCTATAGAAAGCTACATTACATCAATGAGTAGCATAGTCCATGGTATCAAAAATTTAAGAATACCTATTCCAAGATATAGGAAATTAAATTTTAGGCGGACAAAGTCGAGGGCGACGTCTAGTTTAAAATAAAACACACAACACAAATAAACTTCTTTGTTATGATAGAAAAACAAAGGCCCTTAGAGTTTTAGGTTCTGTTCTTTTTTAAGGTAGTAGGTAAATGGCAATTAAGATGAAATGATTTTACCTAAGTCCAAAAGGTAAGAAATTGATTTAAAAAATACCAAATAATTTTATGTATATTTTTTACATGTTTATGCACATGATTTGCTTATGAAATTATTTAATAAGAAACTCGCCAAAACAACTGACTTCAACTGGACTGGGTTCGTCCCGCCCGAGTCAGTTGTTTTTGCGAGTTTCTTATTAAACAAACAACTTATTCCGGAACATTCCATAAGTACCTAATATAGTCATATTCATTATTTTTTTTATTTATTATGGTTTATGTGTTTTTTTCTTATTTCTTTTTATAATCGTATCCAGACCATAACGGGTTATAATCATAGGTATGTCCATTGTCTACTAGCTGTTCCTTCTTAGCTGGTTGGCACTTCTGATCCATCCATTTATTTAGATCCATTCCAGGTATGTGCTTGCAGGGAATTATTTTGTTTCTGTGAATGTTTTAAAAAGTAAAATAATCAAAAGGAAAATGAACACGAACAAGTAAACTTAACTATAATCGTAGGACAAAATTATATAAAATTATATAATGTCCTCCTGACCGAATTTCGGTCACAGCGGCCAATCTCAACGGAGATTAGCCATCGACGCGGGAGATATTATAGTGCACAAGTGTGTGCGCAAACACAGGTGCACTCTCTATTCCCTCACTCTCATAGTCCGATGGGACGGCAATCCGACACGACCGGAGAGAGATCAGGCGCAGGGCCAACAGCTTTACGTGCTTTCCGAGGCACGGAGTAAGTGATAATTAATTTATAAAACGCACATAACTTACGAAAAGTCAGAGGTGCGCGCCTTGGGTTCGAACTCGAGACCACTGACTTGCCAGTCAACGGTCACCACCACTAGGCTATCACGACTACGATAAGTATATAAAATTATATACACAGTGCCCTTACCAACATTATGAAATAAAGTAATAGATAATTATAAAACTGTTAACATTATAAATGTTTGCCAATGGCCGACGACAAAGTAAACCTAATAAACCTTTTTAACATATTTCTTTAGCAGATAAAGCCTTTGTTTGTAGGTTCCACTTCCTTTACAATTGTATATAGTGCGACAGACTTAAATCTGACCCGCTGACGGCGGCGCTAGTGGTGAGTATTGTAATGTCATTTGAAGAGATTTGTAAGGAAACCGGTTAGTTCCAATTTTGGACACCGGGTCATATAAATTTGTGGCATTGTACTGTGCCAATGATTTGAACTTACTTTTTACTGACGTTGAGCAGGGCTTTGGGTTGGATCTCCTCGACCCCATCACCGTTGTCACACAGCAGCCGCGCTACACTCGTTCTCCTTACTTCATTAAGTTGAGCTGGTAACAGTTGAATTGGGACTTAAACAGCTAATTTACATAAAGTTTCTTTTTACTACAGAGTTGGCCTAGCAAGCAAGTCCGCCTGGTTGTAAACGTCTATCATAACCTTTATCATACGTTTAGTTGTAAATATAAGTTGACTACAGAAAGAATATCATGAATCATATGTGATTCACGGATTAGGGAATAAGTTAATATACACCAACATATTGCCTTTATTATATTATTATCTATCTGAAATAATAGATAGGTTTTATGTATCCCGTTATCCCTTACTAGTTATGGGCTTGATCTTTCGTACAAGGAGGTGACAATGGCTCTAGCTGCTGTACTTATAATCAATAACGGTATACTGAGCTATCCTTACGCAAAGTCAATGCAGCATGCGTATCTCCGTTTTCAAAGAAGAATCTGTCAGATTTCCTCCAGTTGACGAGATTCTCCACCATGATGCAGAACAACGTCGGTCCCACCCAGGCGTCGTGCAGCAGTCTCTCGCTGTATATAGCCACCATCAGCTCCATATCATCCACCTCGTCGTCGTATATGCGACGAAGCTGTTCTACTTTCTGAAATGTTATTTTGATGTAACGGTTTTTGTTGGAGAATTTTGCTAAATTGATATTTTTTTTGTTTTGATTGTGTTGATTGAAATCCTCAAAATCGTATCCTCAAAAGTTTAAAAAGTAAGTGGAATGACTTGTGTAAAATATATCCTATTCCTTGCCAAAAATATCAGAAAACCAGCAGAAATATATTACCGATGGTGTTGAAACCCAAATTTGAGGATAGTTTAAACTCTGTAAAATGATTATTTATCAATCAATCAATCATATGATAATAATAAAAGTGGGCCTTACATCAGCGTATATGGTGTCCTCAAAGTCTTTGAATTTGTGTGCAACAGGCAAACCGCAGACTTTCCTATACTCGTTGTATGGAGGAAGACCTTGGTCGCGACCCCTCATTATGTCGATAGCGCTTAAGTCGGACGCTGTTTGTAGTTCTCCAAACACACGTTCGGCAATCTGGAACAATCCTTCACTATCATTTCATTATCATCAAACCGTCACACGTTTGTGTGTGTACAATATTATATCGTATCTTCTCGTATTATAACTTTATTTTACTTAAATTGCAATAAGTATAAAAATAAATAATCAAAATGAAATAAGGAACAATCGTATGATTAAACTTACGTCAGGCTCAATAACATGATCAAACTTGGCAGCTCTCTGTCTAAAGGATCCCTGCGTGAGATCAGCCTCAGTGTTGTTCACTTCGAGAATACCGCTCCGGAACTCATCGTCAACTGTGGTGCGAGTACCGAGGTACTTGCCTTTTCTACTGTACAGGCTGGAGAAAATAGATTAATAGATTAGTTCAGCAATTAAGAAATCAAGGAATTATTTTCAAAATGGAGCACGTGATTTTATTAATAATAATCCGGAAGATTGCTGGTTCTTGTGTAAGTAATGGGGTGAAGATAATGGTTTCTGTCACAAGAATACTCAAACTGTGGAATAAAATATAAAACGTAGTGATGATATCTCTACCGTGTGGCCCACATGAAAAATGAAGAGAAGTGAAGTATTTATTTGCGTTAGGAAAATACTACAATAAGCTTCAAATATTTTGTATGGTAACATTAAAACTCCCTCATAGGTCAAATGGAAGCTGGTGAGAACAAGTACCGGATCCATTTCTTCGATCAGGCAAAGGATTACTAGATTTTGTCTATTTTCAAATTCTCGAAAGCAGCTTGGTGTCTTGGATTTAAACTAGCAAAATGTGGGTATCAACACTTCTATCTAACCCTTTGGAAAAATACAGGCGCGATGTTATGTAACGTTGAAAGTAGATTTGACCTGAATACAAAGTTTAAAACCAATATAAAAACTCACTCAGTCCTCCCGTCCTGGAATGTATGGAACCAGCGGGTGCCGATCAGGTACTCGTGATAGACACCTGGTTTGTGCCGCTCATCGAAATCATTCACGTACCCATTCGTGTCGTATATCACCCCAGTTTCTAACGCGTTCTTACGTCCTGTGTCACGCAAATATTAGTTTATACGCGAAGTAAGTTAAATGGTCCATTTGGATCACCTTTCTATATTCAAAGTTAAGCTAAAGGTAAAAAAAAATCTAGCCTAAACTTTGCTTTTCTTCCAAACACTAATTGTATTTTGTAAATGTGAGGGATTCTGCACCTGATTTTCTTCTGTCGTGTCGGATTACTGTTCCATTAAACTATGAGAGTGACAAACTCACTGTGTGTATAGTCAGCTAGTCTCGTTTGAGATTGGCCGCTGAGATGAGGGTTGCTAAAATATGGAACAAAGTGACGATTATCGCTTTTACAAATTCTCTTCAACCACTTAATAGACAGGATGGTGAACCAGCTATATCTTAGCTACAATTTTGCATATACTTAATCGGTTATAGAGGGTAACTTACCTAGAATTTCCGCCATTAGCTCATAATACAACATATATTGCCACTGCGCTATGTTGATCTGACGGGCCGTCTCGAACAGTTTCTGATCGTCCCAACAAGGGTTGATCGCAGCCAGCTTGCGAGCCAACCGATTGTGCTCCCGGTAGAACCACATTGCAGTTAGATAGATGCCTGATAGCACGTTCCCGTCGTAGAAATCACCTGCAAATAAGATGGTCCCTCAGTTACAATGTATATGGAAATCAGAACTAGGCTGTTAATCAACTGTAATATTGTCTTTAGATTTTATAACTCGATTACGTAAAAATCTTGATATTTATTGGCATGGTTCAGTGACAACTTTGTCACTGCGACAAGCTTAATCACTTATCTGTCACCAGTACCGTACAGTATAGTCGTGAACAGTGGCGTAGTTTTTGCGCCCGCGCATCGGATCAGCGTCCATCAGTGAAAACTAAAGTGGAAACTGAATGACGACATTGTTCTGCGGTGAAAAACGCGAGCGTGCGAAAAACTGGAGAAAAGCGGACCGAGCCGCGGTAATTATATAGCTAACTAGTCACGATACTGTCTTGAATGTACTACCTAGTGGTGTCGTGATAGCAAGTGCTAATGTCGACTTGTGAGAGGTTAAGAATAGCTTATATAATGGGACTTTAATACAGTTATTTGTAAATTGGTACATCTCCTAGGCATTACTTGGTCTTGGTCTACATACCAAACTCATAACAGGCGTTCTCCACTGGCCTTCTGTTATTGATACAAATAGGTGCCGTCCCAGGAGGCCGTTCCACGCCATCTTTATTCTCCGATTTCAGTAATCCTCCTTCATAGGTCCTGATTTGCCTCTCCCGAAGGTCGGAGTAACCGTACACTATTGATAAATCTTCTACAGGAGTTGGAAGATTGTACTGTGAGACAAAATATTAATAACTTATTGGTTCTTAGTAAAACCCGTGTTTAAACCATTTCAAAATCTGTTTGTTAATTAACTTTTTGGGCAATTTTGGTAATGAATCCAATCTATAAATAAAGTGAATGTTTACCATGTATTTTTTTATATCTTCTTCTTTTTCGCGATCAACTCACGAAAACGTGTCTCATATACATAAATATGTATGTTGGTTTCACGCGTGCCCAAAACCTCTGACTTGGCAATCTAACAATTATAACACTTGGTTTTCAATCTCTGCTGTTTGAATGAATAACATGAAGTACAATTCCCGGTCCAAAATCACCTCCTTGTGAGGCGAAATAAAAAACTTACTCGTTCAGCCGGCAAGGTATTGGGGATGCACCCCATCTCTTGGAACGTAGAAAACCTAGTTAGGTTCATGCATCTAATGCCTGTTCTACGAAGGTAAGGATCGTCTCGAGGCACGGGGATGGGGATACAGAGAGGGTTGATTCGGTTAGGCGTGTTACCGACGCAGCAGTCACTGGCTACAGCATATCGGACTGCAAAAGATAAACGCTAAGATGGTATTTCATTTAAAAAAAAAAAATGAAACTGAGAAACTGTAATAGGTTTTTATTATTTAGTACTATTATTGGTTGGGTGCGAAGTGGGTATTGAAAGACACGAAAACGATCGAAGCGCGTGACGTAACAAAAAAGGGAAACAATTGTGGACCAAACGGCGGAGAACTATTACAACTATTAACCGCTAGATGGCAGTGACATTGCGCATCCATCCAATAAGATATTGACATCAAGCATAACATTAATCTTACGCAAAACAGTTAAATCAGCGACATCCACGGTGGAGAAGACAAACATATGCGTTGCCAGGGTGTTGAACTGGTGGTCTTCAGGGTACCCATCGCCCAAGATCTTGGTGCGGAGCAGGCGTGCCGATGGCAGCTCAGATCCGTTCATAGCTGGACGCAACTCATTGCCTGAAACATTTTGTGTTTACATTTTCCTCCTTAATCGAAGGCACAGATACTCACATAATTAAACAAAATTTAATATATGGTACATCCAGATTTTAGAAATATCTTTGAGCCATAAATATTTTATCTAAGGTTACCTGTCCTAAAGGTGCCTTATAATTATGTAAAATCAGTTACCTAATCCAAACTTAGCGGGTCGTATTCTCAGCAGGGGGGTCGGTGAGCCACCGCGGGAGGGATACTTGGGGTTGACGCAGGTGCCGTCGATGCGGCGTCCTTCGTGTCGCTTGCACGGCTCAACTTTCACCGTACATGGTCTATACACCATATAATTCATATTTATTTATCTTTGTTTTATATTACTTGACGTCATTACATTAATCCAAGCGACGTGCGAGCGAGAGGTTTTTATTGCTGCCACCAACCGAGTTGTAATTTGCAAGACTAACGCAGAGATTTCCAGTTTAAATTAGTTCGCTCTACTGACATGTATCTATGCATGCATATTAGAAATGAATACTTATAAGTAGGTACCTACCTAATTTGGTCAAGCGATGAAGTTATTCGATAGGATAGGCCACAGGTCTCGGCTATAAGATAGGTCTCAAATACTTACTCGTAGATTATTTTAAGTCAAGGAACTAAGGTCGGCTAATCAACACTAACTGTGCCGTACATAGCTATATTTAGGCAATTCGCTCCTTAAAAAAGCTAGCATTCGCGTGGCTACGCTTTGGGGTGTGCTGTAGTAAAAAACCTAATTACTCCTTTTGTCTGACCTGTAGTGCAAATACTCACCCAAATCTTATTAATTACTATATCTTTGAGCCGTTTGGGGTTAGCCTTCATACCCTCATAACCCTAAGGTTTTAACGTTTGGGGTTAAAACCTTAGGGTTATGAGGGTATGAAGGCTAACAGCATTGCCATTCAGCTTAGCAATGCTGCCAGCCTCCTGGGCAAGCTCTCTACAGACGATAGTGATATTTTGACGCTTCAGCGTGACTTTTGTATTATAACTGGTTAGTTTTTTATGATTATTTATTAATTTAATATAAAATAACATAATTTTTCTGTATTTTTGAGATGTTAAATAAAATAAATTTCTCACCCAGTCAAATTCAGTGATTCTAGAAGTTTACCCCTGTCATCCTTAACAGGCTTCCCGAAATAAGCATCGTAAATCACTTGGGACACCGCGAAGTGTAGAAGAAACAAATAACATGCACTTTTGACGAACATCGCGAACGATAATCGCGACTTGTTTAATTATTCGATACTTAAAACAAGCATTTATTAATATTTTTCGTGTAAATGCTATTATTTTTTAATTGTTTATTGCTTGATTGCGTGATTTGAGAATAATTAGGTTTATTACATTGTAGTGTTTGAAGCAAATCGTCTACCAAAAGTAGAAAGAGAGAGATGGATTTATGTATCATAACCCAAGTCACTAGGATTGAAGTTAGCTATCGTTTTGAAGACACAAGAACAAATATTATTTTCCTGGCCGATCGGCCATTAAACGAATCAGTTATTTATGCGTCTATCACAAATCCATTTACTTATTTGTATTACAAAATTCTCTCTTGACCGGATTTCGGTGACAGCGAGCATCTATGCAACTACAAATCATATAAAAAAAATCAATGGTCCTTGCCTGGATTTAAACCTGAGACCCAAAACTTGCCAGTCAACTTTCATAACAAAGGCTATCACTGCAATAAAATCATCCAAGCATGAAAATAAAGCATGCGAACGATAAACATACTCACAGCAAATTATAATCACTGTCATCCGTTCTACAATCAAATTAAACCGTTATTATAAACGCATTAAGGCAACATAAATAAATTATTCACAATATATCTCGTTATGTTGGCAGAAACTTCCGTTTTCAAGTAATTGATTCACCAATGACGAAGTGATAATTATGATACACACATCACTTACGTAAAGCTACATGTGGTTCGGATTAAAATCAAGGACATATTACGTCCTCCTGACCGAATTTCGGTAACAGCGGCCAATTTTAACGGATATTAGCCATCGACGCAGGAGATATTATAGTGCACAAGTGTGTGCGCAAACACAGTGCACTCTCTATTCCCTCACTCTCATAGTCCGATGGGACGGCAATCCGACACGACTGGAGAGAGATCAGGCGTAGGACCAACGGCTTTGCGTGCTTTCCGAGGCACGGAGTAAGTGATAATTAATTTATAAAACGCACATAAGTTACGAAAAGTCAGAGGTGCGCGCCTTGGGTTCGTTTCCGAGACCATTGACTTGCCAGTCAATGATTACCACCACTAGGCTATCACGACTCAAGGACACATAACTAGCAGGTCAATGGTCAAAAAAAATTGGCCATAATAATATAAAATTAAATAACACATTTTAGATTTAATAAATAAATATTTTTAATTTCTTTATTTTTGGGTGTAAGAATATATTGCACTGAATAGAAGTCAGATTTTTTCTTTTTTATTTCCAATGTAGCAAATTAAATCAAATTTTGCTCAGGCGAAAATAAACCATTAAATTTATAGATTTTTTTGGATTTTGACTTGAAAAAACACTCTTTTCACTCCATTTTTTTCATTGAAATAAATAATAATCCACACACACCGTTGAAAAATCCTTGTAATGTTGGTTTCCCTATAATATTTTCTTTCACTGTTTTTGTCAGTGTTCAAAGTTAGAATCTGCGACCTTAGACTTAGCAGTCAGATCAGACTACTAGGCTACCAATGTTACAAGATGTAAATAAAACAAAGAATTATATTTACCTTTAATTTAATCAGTTTGAACACATTTATCATTGATTCTCACCCAATCTGAAGGACATGGGTCTACCCCTAATGCCGCGTCCATAAAATACCATGATACTGGCAAATTATTTGTTTGTTTTATCACTGTAAATTCGTTTTGCAACAGCTCTTCTGTAAAACCGTTCATGACAATGACAGTAAAAGTATAAATTAGTAAAATAAATATACGACTCTGTACTGGATGCTTCATGTTGTCTGCAGTTTACGGTGGTTTTATGAGAACTGCATTCGTTGCTTGGGATTAAGAACCGTTTTTATACGCGAGCGACTTGTAATGACAGTCTTTTAATGCGCATACCATTGAGTTATAATAATTTTTCATGTTTCAATTAAACATTTAGTAAAACTGAGGTTAATAATAATTTAATCAGTTTTGTCGGACGCGAAAAAAGTGAATGAAGGGTCTACCGTGTCGCAAGTCGCTTTTGTAACGTTATTTGAAATGTTCTTCTTTATCCTATGGTTGATGAACAACCTAGTGTCAGATTTTAAACCGCCCGTAAGCGTCTGAAAAAATCTCTGCGGTGTGCTGGTTTCCTTACTATGTTTCCTTCACCTTTTTAGTAAGTGATAATTATTTTCTAAAACGTAACTAATCCGAAAAATCCCAAATAAAAGCAATAAATAATTAGATTAGGTTTAATAAAAATAACAAAAATTTTAGACGGTCTAGACCTCACTCAAAACATGATTTTTTGAAAAATACCAGCTACCCTTCGAAGAACCGCTTCTCTTTAAAATAGAAGTTTTAATTAAGTCGTTCTGCAATCAGGATCTTAGACTACCACAAAAAGATATAACACAAAAATCAATAAAATTAAACGATATTCTATAATTCGATTTATTTTCAACTAGCTTTTGCCCGCAGCTTCGCCCGCGTGGATGTTGAACCAGGATAAAATTTATATTTTTTGTTAATCCAGGAAATATGGTTTTTATGTTTACCGAGTTCTATTCAAATCAAAAGTGTTTAGGTAACAAACATCTTCACAAACTTTTATTAGTGCAGATTAGTAATGTTATGATATGACAGTTCAAGTCCGCCCAAGTCAGTTGTTTTTGCGAGTTTCTTATTAAGCAAAACATGTGCATAAACATTTAAATTATCCAAAATATTTATTATTGAAAACATTATATATTGCCATTAAACATTATCCAGGACGATGCAATGGATAGAGCGAAGGGGAAGCGAAAAACCCGAAAAGCAGACCCTACTATCATGTGGGAATAATTATTGCACAGGAGAGAATGAGAGATTTTTTTAAATATACCTATTGTATTGTATATGTTTTGCACATTTGAGAGCAATTATACCAACAAAGATTAGTTTTATATTTAAGTCTTACTAATGTATAGGGCAAAAGAAAAAGTTATAAGTGCGCTTCGCATATTTTATTGCATAATTTCTGACCTAATAAAGCGAAAAACCTATGTAAAAGAACAAAAGTTTCGTATCAATATCAAATCCGAACCAGGATATTTAGAAAAACATACAGATTACTTTGTTTGTAGTTTTGCTCTCGGGAGCTAAAATGTACAGAGAGTCAGGACTGGTGACCCGAGAGCAAACGACATACAGTCTATGTGAGGAGAAGCTGGTCCTGAGATCGACACTCGCAGACTTCTCATGGCGAAACAAACGCCCACAGGAAACTAACTACACTCGCTTAAATTGAAAGGGATAAATGTGGAGAATTAGTGGTACATGGTGTAAACACTGTCTCGCCAATACCGAAACCCGTTAGAATTTGCGCCTTGATGATTTGCAGATAATTTACATTAAGCCATCAGGCCATCATTTTCTGGGTCCCTTTACACAATTTCAAAGGCGTTAAGTTCCGAAGAAGCATAATCGGGACACCGACCTTCAACTTAATGACGTCCGTCGGAAGTCCACTTGCAGTGAGGGAATTCAGGAATTTTACAGAATAATGAGTGGCGTCATCTTGATTGACAACAGTGTTTATAAATGTGTAAAACACTTAATTCCCTTTCATTTATAAAAGAATGCATTCGTTGATTGCTGCAGCTTGATTATTTTTGGGCGTTTTGAGTTGGAAAATTCTTGAGCATGTGGATTCCTACTCAGCCGCCCATAATTATTGTCAAGCTCAACTTATGAATACAGGATCATAAAAATAATCGTTTCAAAGAACCATTCACCTCATCAGCCCCAGTTCCTCGCGTCACCACAGGCAGCGTTCAGTGGAAATTGCCGCTGAACATAACTGTGACAGCACCCATTATGTGTTGGTTCCTACGGATGTCTTTTAGAGTTCTGTGTACCGCATCAACTGCTTTTCTGTTTGCCATTATACATTCATCCCATCATATGATCAAAGAACAATTCTTAAGCAAATGCCTGCCTTGTCACTATTTCGTGACATATCACAAACAGGTGTTTCGTTGCTCTGTAAATTCATGGGAATCCTAAACATGGTGTGCGCTGTTTTGTCACCAGAAAACAACGTGGCAGTAATCGCCGAAGACGCTACTGCAATTGTAATTTTGCCCTGCCTCCCTGCAAGGATGCCAGTGGTTATAAATATTTTTCCTGTCCCATCAGGAGTATCCAAGAAAATTATTTTTCCTCAGATTTAAATCGACTCCTAACGCCATCTAGTTAAGAAAAAGGAAACATTATGTTTTAAATAATAATAATTTTAATGCTTCAAATTAAAGCGGATTTTTTTTATAAGCTAAAATTTTTAAAAGTATAATCCCACACGATGCGCGTTGCTTCCTTCGGGTTTCAAATTGAAATATTTAAAAAATAATTCCGCTGATCTAAATAGACTCTAACGCCATCTAGAACACTATGTTTTAAATAATATAAATTTTATAAATGTTTCAAATTAAAGTGGTGACGTTTTTTACATATATACTCACGCCTGTTTCCCAGAGGGGTAGGCAGAGACAACGGATTTCCACTTGCTACGATCCTTGCATACCTCGTTGCATATACGTTTTTTATAAGTTGAAAAATTATTAAAAAGCATGTTTCCTTCGGGTTTCAGCCGGTAAGTAATAAAAGTCATTAAGAATGAAATACCACAAAAATACATATTAATTATTTCGATGACAAAAAAAAAATACAAAAGAATCCACAAAAAGCTTGCGGAACTGGGGATCGAACCCAAAGCCTTACACTTCCAAGGCGTTCGCCCGACCGGAAGGCTATGAAGTCTGTTAACATGGTGACAAAATAATCGTTCCTAAAAGATATTATTATGTTATGTTATGTAATGTTTAGCTCCTTGTGGATATAGCGTGATAATATTTTGTAAATTGAAATTTAATAATATTTTTCCCAACAACAACAACAATTCTGCAGCAAATTCTAGAAATACGCTGCTTACTACAATACTGCTCATCCCCCATAATTATAAACGTAATAATTTATACCCTATAAGTTGACTAAGAATTTAAAAAGTATATTTGCCGAATTTCAACTAAATCTGTCCAGTAGTTTTCGCGCCAATCAATTACATACATACTTCGTTACGATTTTATTATATGTATATAGATTATAATTATGAATGAGGGTTTAAACATGAAAGATTGCAGAAACTTCTAAAAAGAAAAATGCAATAAAATAATTTAATCAATAGGAACACATTTGATGTCCATTCTAATAAAGCCAGGCAGGCATGGGTCCGCTGCAAGAGCCGCTCCGGAAGGTGTTTGGTAGCTCATCGGATCTTCCGAAACTATTGTAGTTTCCGTCTTTTGCACTTTCTCTATTTGCACATTATATGTATGCATCACATTCACTTCGATAAACTATTAAAACAGTGACTACTACAACTGAGAAGTAATACATCATGTCCACTAATTCGCTTATGCTTCCACGTTGAAATGATTTCCGTTCGATAGTTGACTCGTGTTTTATATTACAAGTTGATTAACTAAATCATGTTTACTGTAGACTTATGTTGATAATGCAACTTACTCATGAATCACGAACACAATCTCAATCTCAAATTTATACACTTAATTTTAAGAATGTCCATAAATCTCTAAAGTTCATGGCAACAATAGTTTAGTGCCCCACGCACCTATAATATTATGGCGTAATTGTCATATTTGCATCAAGATTATTGACCGTATAGAGGTATAAGGTGGCACAATGATTTTGACAATACAAAATAAAATTGTGCAATAATTTGAGCAGGAATATTGTAGGTGTGTAGGCCTTAGTATTATGTCACCTTGTTATGGCCATAAACGTTTGGTTCGCGTGTTGTATTATTTTTTTAAACGCTTTATTTTTAATTGCCTTTTCAGACTCAGATGCAGCTAAATATTAGTTGGAAGTGAAGCATATAATGTAAATAATTTTCATTTATTTTTCAAGAACAATATTCGTAAAAGCCCAAGACAACGCTCTAGAAAGATTAGACGTTCTAGACGCAAAACGTTTTAAATGAAAAAATATAGTTTTAAGTATGGAGGAAAAATATTTTAAGTATAGATTTTTACTTGAGATACGTTCTGAAATGACTCTCAACAATGAATAAAATTAAATGACAATATTTTTTATTATTTAATTAATTCGAGTTAAGAATGTGAAAAAGTTTAAACATGAAACGTTTGCATAAACTTCTTGAAACAAAACAACAATGTATATAAAATTATTTATTCAGTAAAAACACATTTATAATGTCCGTTCTTATAAAACTAGACGGGCATGGCGGTTTGGGTTGAGCTTCCATGTTGAAACAATATCCGTTTGACAGTTGTGTTACATTATGTCATCGATGGAATAAAACATCGCACAACTGAATTATCGACACACCATGTTGATATACTTAATAACAATCGCATCATAAACTTTCGCTATCAAATAGGGAACCATACTGTAGATACGTTGATATTGCTTGGACATCTATATCGTAAAATTAAGCTTATCTTGGATTACCAAGTACGAGTGCGTAATCAATTACGATTTATAAGATACATTTAAAAAAATAAGTAAATGAACATTACCGAATTACTCAATTACCAAATTAGCTTTGGTCAGTCGCTCCGCGAAGAGTTTGTTAAAAGGATTTTCCTTCTTAGTGTCTCTATGAATGCAGCTCTGCATATTATTTTATAATCAATCTTAACAAACATTTTTTAACCCACATTGTTTTATTCTCAACTTAAGTTCGTTTCCATGTATCCATCAATATCGTCTAGTCATCTGGTATTGCGCAGCCCCCCGCAGGTCCTCGTACTTTACCGTCAGGACAGTGCTCTCCCTGCAATGACCCTGGACTTTGACCTATAGGCCCTTTGTCTTGGTTTCCAGTATTAGGTTTAGGATAATAATATAGGCCATCTGGGAGTTGCAGCCTATCTTGTCCATGGTTGATTTCAATATGAGTATTGGGATGATAATACAAATTATTATCTGTGAATTCTGGAACTTCTATCACTTGCACTTTCTCTACCCATATTTCAACACCACTTGGGTATACCACGTGGTACCCACACGTTAGTTTAAATAAAAACATGCACGCTAATAATACTGCGGAATATTTCATGTCGATGCTCTGTGTTAGACCACAACCAAATGATTTTAGATGTGGTGAATGCTGCTATTTATATGCCTAAACAAATCAAATTAAAATGTTTTCAATAACGAATGCTAAGCTAACCTTTTACTTCCTAAGAATTGATTAGGTTTTATTGTGCTTAAATATTTATAATATTGTAATAATCCCATGGTAGTCAGTTG
This sequence comes from Protodeltote pygarga, assembly GCA_936450705.2. Taxonomy (NCBI): domain Eukaryota; kingdom Metazoa; phylum Arthropoda; class Insecta; order Lepidoptera; family Noctuidae; genus Protodeltote; species Protodeltote pygarga. The sequence continues at coordinate 736,983 of OW388249.2, read as the reverse complement.
ATGCAGACTTAATAATAAAAATTTAGGCATCCTAAACTATGAATCTCCATACTTTTAAAGTTCATGGCAACAATAGTTTTAGATTATGTCACCTTGTTCGTTGGCCATGAAGGCATACCGTTTGGTTAGACATAAACTAATAATTAGATAACGTATTATTTTTTAAAACGCTTCATTATAATTACCTATTCAGACTCGGATGCAGCTAAATGTTAGGCGCAAGCAACACTGAAGAGATGTAAGGCGAGGATACGGCGCAGACGCGAATTTGTCCATACATTTCTAAAGAGTCTGACGCGTCGGCGATTGGAAATACATGGAGAAACACGCGTCTGCGCCGCCTTACTTCTCTTTAGTGTGGTTTGCACCTTAGTTGGAAGTGACGCATGTAATGCAAATAATTTTCATTAATTATTCAAGAATAATATTTGTAAAAGCCGAAAACGACGCTCTAGAAAGATTAGACGTTCTAGACGCAAAATGAGATTTAAAAATAATATAAGTAAAAATTTTTTTTTACGTAAAGCGGTTTTGTCATCAGAAGCTGTGTGCCAAATATCAGATCAGTCTGTCAACAGGAGGGGGTGAATTATCGCTAACTAAATTTAAACCAAATAGTAAACAGGGCAAGCTAAATAAACCCGTTTAAAAAGTTACCTTTAGTTCGAAGTATGTACCGTTTCAAATTAAAAAATATAGTTTTAATAGTATGGAGGAAAAATGTTTTAAGTATACATTTTTACTTGAGCTACGTTTTGAAATGACCCACAACAATGAATAAAATTAAATAACGATATTTTTTATTATTTAATTATTCGAGTTAAGAATGTGAATAAGCTAACGTTACATGAATACATGAAACGTTTGTATAAACTTTATTTTTTTTATAGACTCACGCCTTTATTCCCCAGAGGGGGTAAGCAGAGGTGTGCAGTACAACCACGTTTCGCCGGGTATGTTATAAGTCCCATGTAATAGGGGACGAGCCTATTGCCATTAACCGGGTACAATTCCAGATTCCGTGCTGCTACTGAGAATTTCCTAATGGAAAAACCAAATAACACTGCCCGACCCGAACCCAGGACCTCGTGCTCAGCAGTCGCACTTGCTACCATTAGACCAATGAGGCAATAAGTGTATAAACTTCTTGAAACAAAACAACAATGTATATAAAATCATTTATTCAGTAGGAACATATTAATGTCCGTTGCTATAAAACTAGACGGGCATGGCGGTTTTGGTTGAGCTTCCATGTTTAAAAAATATCCGCTTGACAGTTGTGTGTTGCATTTTATGTCATAGATGAAATAAAACATCGCACAACTGAATTATAGACAAACCATGTTCGAGATAATTAGGTAATTCGGTAATGTTCATTTACTTATTTTACTGCGACTGACCAAAGCTTTGAGATTTGGTCAGTCGCTCCACGAAGTTTGTTCAAAGGATTTTCCTTCTTAGTGTCTCTATGAATGCAGCTCTGCATATTATTTTATAATCAATCTTAACCAACATTTTTTAACCCACATTATTTTACTCTTAACTTTAGAATCCCATGTAGTTGTAAAATAATAAAACAATCAATTTCGTCTAGTCTTCTGCGTCGCACTTGCCAAATCTTCGTACTTTACCGTCAGGACAGTAATCTGCTTGTAACCCTGAACTTTGACCTTGGTTTCCAGTACTAGGTTTAGGATAATAATATAGGCCGTCTGGGGGTTGCAAACTATCTTGGTTGATTTCAACATGAGTATACAATTTACTATGTGTAACTTCTGGAACTTCTATCACTTGCACCTTCTCTATCCATATTTCAACACCACTTGGGTACACCACGCGGTACCCACACGTTACTTGAAATAAAAACAGCCACGCAAATAATACTGCGGGATATTTCATCTCGATGCTCTGTGTTAGACCACAACCAAATGATTTTGGATGTGGTGAATGCTGCTATTTATATCGAATTAAAATGTTTTCAATGACAAATGCTAAGCTAACCTTTTACTTCCTTAGAATTGATTAGGTTTTATTGTGTTTAAATATTTATAATATTATAATAATCCCATGGTAGTCAGTTGATGCAGACTTAATAATAAAAAAATAGGCATCCTAAACTATGAATCTCCATACCTCTAAAGTTCATGGCAACAATAGTTTTAGATTATGTCACCTTGTATGTTTGGCCATGAACGTGTAACGTTTGGTTCAGCATTAACTAATAATTAGATAGGTAATATTTTTTAACGTTTTATTTTAATTGTCTATTTACATTCAGATGCAGCTAAATATCAGTTGAAAGTAAAGCGTATGATGCAAACAAGTTTCTTAATTTTTTAAGAAGGATATTTATCAATGACCAAAACGATTTAGTAGATTTATTTGAGTTTCATTTTAAAATAAAAGTTTAAGCGTACAGTCACGAGCACAGATAAGTAAACACAAACTTTGAAAACGTACCGATAATATCACTATCGTGTATAATTAGGAAGTTTTGTATAAGTAACACAGATAGAATATATACATTAGTACTTCTATATTGTTTACATAACTATTTTTAAGCAGTAAAGTGTAAATGTACATTAAAAAGACACAAATAATAATAAAATAAATAAATTATAATAAATAAATAAATTAACATGAATTATGTTTATCTAAACTTTGAAAAAGAAAAAATGCAACAATGTATAACATAATTTAATCAATGGGAACAATAATATTTGATGTCCATTCTAATAAAACCAGGCAGGCATGGGTCCGCTGCAAGAACCGCTCCAGAAGGTGTTTGATAGCTCATCGGATCTTCCGGGACTTCTGTAACTTCAGTCTTTTGCACTTACTCTACTTGCACATTATAATTTAGTTATATTAAATAGCTCAGTGGTCTTCTCGTCCTCGTGCGGTGCGATAAACCATGATCTCACTGCGTCACGATACAACTATGTAAGTCAAGACTGATGACATCATTTTTTACTATATTGATTTTGGTGTTATGAATGTAAAAGTACATTCAATTTTCAAGGTAGGCAGGAGGCTTGCCTGATAAATGTAAATTCCTCGAAAACTTAACTACAAATGATTTTTGGTGCTGTTTGTTTTTGGTCACCACCTCCACACATAAGCGAGCGAAACACCAGGGGAATTTCAGGTACGTTACAAGCTTTTGAGAAAAAAATAGGTTCGATTCTTGATAGTACTCAATTCGGAACTAGAATTGCCAATTATTATTCCCAAGATTTCGCTCCCATAAGGCATGGTTCGTGCCAAAAGAGACTTAAGACATGGTTCGTGGCCATTTTGACATTTTCAATAGCAGCATGAAGCCTTAAATTATGCCCAGTCTCGATTAATGACAATAGGATCTATTACATAGGATTTATAAAATTGGGTGGTGTGTCTACCCTACCTAACCCTTAAGGAATCACAAGCGTGATGTTTATTTTGATCACTTTTGACTTTTCTACGTCATGTCGTCAGATCTCTAGATAAATGGGCCATTTACCCACTAGCAAATAAATGAGGGTAGCTAAACGTTATATGTTTAAAGGTACCGGTATGGACCGCACGTACACTTTACGTAAATATTTTACGTCCGATGGATTGCTAGTTCCCAAGAAATGTATGAGGAATTTATATATTTTATCTTTATGCGTCTGAAGTTTCGGAGTTATGTGGTATATCAACGTTGTTTAGATTTTTCGTGTCCTCATATTAATTTTCTTTCTTTCTTTATCGTGTGGTTAATAAAAACCTAGTATCAGAGTTTAAATCATCCGTAGGCCTCTGACATGGCTGATTCTGGCATGACTTGAAAAATCTGTTCACCGTTTTAGTAACGCACATGAATCCAAAAAGTAAGAGGTGCGCGCCTTGGTTTCGAAGCTTTGACATGCCAGTCAACGGTCACATCACTAGGCTATCACTGCATACAGACTACAAAGTAGATGCGATTTTATATATGAATAAAGATGAACTGAGGTCAATGACACTGAGTAACTACATGACTAATCTCTTATTATTCAATCAAGCGAATTGGTGAAGGTTGTCTGCATCCAGCGGATAAAATCGATACGTTTTAATGTAAGAGTATCTATCACTACTAGGACAGGATATTTTAAATTTAAACTAAGTAAAATATTGTTGTGTGGTGGTGTAGTCGTGATAGCCTAATGGTATGACCGTTTGACTGGCAAGTCAGATGTCTTGGGTTCGAACTCAAAGCGCGCACCTCTGACTTGTCGTAAGTTATATGCGTAGTAGATACATCTAAAACTTATCCATTTCACACACACACACACACACACCCACACATAAAAACTGTGAAAATAATGAAAGGACCTTTTTAACGGATTCGTCTGAATAGTCATTTGAACACCTCACGCCTCTGAGGTGTTAAACCTCAGTCTGCCTGCGACCTCGAGAGCTGCAAAGCACTTGAAACGTCAGGACTTGACAAATAAATAAATATTTTTACGCGACGATTCCGTTTAAAAGGTTGTGTCATTATGTTAATTATCTATGTGAAAATAAGTTTTTATTTTTATTGTTTCTTTCATAAAAAGGTAAATTTAACAAAATAATCCTACAAACATCTAGAAACAAAAAATATATCCCCTTCATGCTGCAACAAATACAATGAACATCCATGAACGTTCATAGCAATGAAAATGTTTGCCCTCCCTGTGTGTAGAGCGGGGAACGTTGGAATTTTCCGTCACCGTCGCGAGTCGGACCGAGTTATAACGGTATTGGAAGAAATGTTACTCTATGTGGCTACACGGATATATTTTGTAAGAGTAGCAAAGTTTATTGAAGTAGGAAACTTAGTCGCGCATAATGCAATGCAATGTCCAAGAAAACTTCACAAGTTTTGCTGAAAGATTTCCCTAAATGTAAGTGGAAACTAAAAGTATTTGGAAATCAATTATTTTTTTCTTTATGTAAGTATAGATATGTACAATGTTTGTTTCCGCCGCTCTCCCTACCTTCTGCAGCCCCAGCGGTGCCACAGCCACTGGATTGAGGACACGGTAGGACCCCAGGTGAAGAGCGTCGGTATCACGACGTGCCCTACACTCTGCGGCCGAGGTGTGGTTGGCGACGAGACCACCCATCTGAGGAGAGGATCTTGGGTGTCAGACTCGGAGACATCTCGTGTCCATTGCATATGGTCCTCGAGGTGTCCGGTGACAGACTTCCACAGGTCCCCGCAAACCTGTGGAAGCGTTCCTGCGTTCCGCGGATGAGAACTGACACGGGGGAGACTTAGTCAGTATGCCGGCCACCTACCATCTCTAAGCCAGAAAGCACAACATAACTGTTTCACATACCCTGAGTGTTTTAGGCCCATTTCTCCTTTACAATAAAACAAAGGGGGGAGCAACTTAGATACATCTCTTAGATTGGTTTCACCGAATATCATACTGGAAATATGACAAATTCGCTTGGCGGCAAGGCTTAGCCCGGTGGGTGGCAACTAGCTGCGGCCGAAGTTCCAAACAAACAACTATATCTTTTTAAGCAATGTACCTACTTATTTAATTACTCCTGTAACCCTTATTGGTAAAAAGCCCGCTACCGCTTTCCTGGTACCTCTTTCCCCAGACCCTATCTAATGATTCTTGAATAATTTACATACATAAAATCACTGTAAATTCGTTTGGTTGTTCGACTAATAAGACCTTTGGAAGAATCCCGTCTAATGCTTTTATAAAACCCCATTAAAAAGATATCAAAGGAAAATTGAGCGAGTCGCTCTGCAATGAATATAATTTATATTTTAATCTCAAGCTTTGCGTTTTGGCTTCGCTTGAAGGAATTTAAATAGGTACTTAATTAAACGAAGCCGGTTAGAAAAATTATATCAAAACATAACATGATAATTAAATTAAAACATAATAATTCACCCATTACGACAAAATTTACAAAAGCTACGTCATTCTAGATACGTAATGGGTCCTTTTGAAGGTCCTTCCTTCCTTATCGTGTGGTTGATGAACAACCTGGTGTCAGTAGGCTTCTGACATGGCTTTACATACCATTGAAAAATCTCTCAGGTGTGCTGGTTTCATCACGATGTTTTCTCTCACCGTTTTAGTAACTGATAATTAATTTTTAATACACACATAACTTACGAAAAGTCAGAGGTTCAGCCTTGGGATCGAACTCGAGACCTCTGACTTGTCAGTCGACGGTCATACCACTAGGCTATCAGTGTTTTTGAAGGTGAATATTATATTCAAGTCTCAATTTGACTTGTTACAAATTAACCAATGCTGAAATGTTTACATGTGAATTTGATAGTTAATTGTGAAAATGTGCCTGTTTTAAGAGCTCGCTTCGGCTATACGGTGTCATATTATAACACAAATACATAACTAACGATTTTTGTACTTCTCCTCTGTTTGCTAAAAAGCGCATCACTCAAGAACGGCTGGACCGATTTGGTATATTATTTTAAAATGTTAGTAATAGTCCGAATAAAGTTTATTTTCAAAATTCTCAACGGGCAAACATAATAGCCCACAGTACTTCTGTGTAGAGATAGATTAAGTTAATTAAGCGCATCCCTCGAGTGTTTTGTGGGCTTCTGTAAAATGCCATTAATTTATTTCGACCGCCATTAAAACCTACTTTTTAGGGTTCGTTAGTGTAATCTGGATCGAAGGACCAAATAATATCAGTTTCATAATTTGCAAATTTCGCGCGAAGAATAGGTTTTGTTCTAGACTAGAGGACAGTAAAAGATGTTTTTAGATTACTGTTTACCTGTTCTTTTTTTAAATCAAAAATAATTATTTAAAAAAGATTGCAAACATTTGCTAGTAGTGCTTTATCTTAAGTTAGTGGATTTGTGACTCGAATCGGTCAAAGCTAATATTTACCTTATTACAATAATTCTTAAGCACGATTATATAACTGGTCTGCGAAATTTTATATTTGACTCTAGTCATTTAGGTAGATATAATTATCTGCAAACTTCCATTACAATTTATATTTTTATTTATTGTTAGGTTTATCCTATGAAACGCAAAATATTAAATCCGGGTAAGGATTTTTCCGAATTACATTGTTAGTACATATTACTTTTACCTGAATACTTATATATAGTAATCAAATAAATGTGTTCGCCTATTGTCACTTTACTTCCTTCTGTCGTTCATTCGTACTGTCACCTAAAAGCATTAACAACGCGAACACACACACACACTCGAGCTGGACATCTCGTGAGGATAACACGTGTAGTGTAAAGTGACATGAAATAAAGTGAAAAAGGAACTGCATTCTCGTTTTCTGGATTTTAAAACAATGCTCAAATCATTTTAGCGTAGTTGAGTAAAAAGCGAATTGCTATGCTAGCGAAAGTTTCGCTTTAAATGAAAACGATAAAAATAATACAATGTAATAATATCGTGTGCAGAACCCAACGCTACATGAAGCTCGAGTTTTTCTAATCCGAAGGCTTCCAGGTGCCACCAATGAGCGTTTCTTTAATTAAAATACTCCGTCAATTCGCATTCAGACCGATCGCATTTACTGTATTTTTTATTGGTTAACTTTATTCATTTTAAGTTTTTGTTCTCAAGGTATGAACGGTATGAAGGTAGAAAGTATAGGTTGCAAATGGTTACAACGTGCTAATGAAAATATGTAGGTACAGTTAGGCAAAAAAGGGTCTGCAAAAATTGGGGGCGCCACTGGTGTACTTCTCATACTACAATTCAAAATTACTAATTATTGGGTAGTTACATATTTCTATGACGAATTGTTTGTTATCAAATATAATCTAATGAATCACTTTTTAAAGTTATTTTAGTACTCTTCGTTCGTCTAGTAAACTTCGTTTTTAAGATTTTTATTTTTCGTTCCAGATGCAACTACCACCTCATACTCTTTTTTGCCAAGCTGTACAGTCACGAGCAAGATCGGAATTCGGTCAGGAGGACATTATTATTCTTATATATCTCCTAAGTTGGTCACACATTTTACACATAAAACTTTCGAAATTTATTATCCTAAGAGCAAAAATCTTCAAAATAATAGTCGTTAGATGAGTTCCCGTTGTACGAGCGGCAGGTGGTTCCAATCAGTCGAGATGACGAAGCGAAACGTCTGCCATCTAACACTAACACCGCACAAAACTACTACACACAAAAGACAATCATACAGAAACATAGAATACACACACATGCGCAAAAGTTATCAAAAACTAACCAGTCATGCTGATTTTTTAGTAGTGTGTGTGCACAGGGATAGGTTTGGACATGTGTGTGTGTAGTTAGGAGTATTTCCCCGCATTTATCTCTGGCCATCCCGCGGCGTTAAAACCCTTTCCACGTTCAGGGAATTTTCCATCACATGTGAAATAAATGGGGAACGGAACGTAGCTCAGCTTATGCCTACACTGTGTAGAATTTAAATTTGAAACGACAATAATAGTTTGGTTGTTGAGAATTTGGTTCCAAAATCCATTATTGTTGAGTTAAAAAAGTTTTAACTTGACTCGTGTTGAGTTTTAAGTTGTTTGTTGTTGTAGTAGCACAGTACAGGTATGGTAGTAGGTTCATTTAATTCTGTGACTTTCGAAATTTGGTAGTATTAACTTTGAAACCTATTATAAATATCTGTAAGTGGATTTTAGGAAGTAAAAAAGTGAATGCTACCAAATTCAGAATGTCACGAAATTAGATGAGTTTGCTAAACTTAAGTAAGTATCGTGTATGAACATAAAATGCACCAGAATCATATATAAAAGTATATAAAAAAAAAGCATTTACCTATGCATGCTTTGCGAACACCATAGTTTAAAATTTTTGCTGAAAGGATCCATTACCATAATCGATAACGAGCACTAGTACTACGTAAAAGGGTGGATGTTACTACCATTTGAGATGGTTGAATGTTGACGAATTTCGATAGCATGGGCGGGTTACGAATAGCTTAGTGGCAAAGCGACTAGTGGCAGGTCGCTGGTTCAAATTCTGCTCATAGGTACATAATCGATTTTTACTTTGTATAAAAATTAAAAAGCTTTGGTAAAAATGGTTCCCAATTCACTAATTCAACGTCGTTTGTTGTCACAATAATATACATTATTTTGGCGACAAGATTGAGAGTTCGATTTCCGAGCAGATCAAATATTTGTGAATTATGTTTGTATGTGTGTGTCTATGTCGTAGATAACAGACCCGGTTTGAAAGCACGTAGGTATGGGTTCAAACCTGGCATGTACCAATGTGACTTTTCAATGTCATATGTACGTCATAAGACACCTCGGACTATCGGTGAAGGAAAACATCGTGAGGAAACCTGGAATCGCCAACACGCAGTGAGCTATTGTGGTGATTAAAGCCGAGCGATCCTTCTCTGTACGAGAAGAGGCCTTTGCCCTACAGTGGGACAACTACAGGCTGGTTATATTATTTATGTATCTGTAACTGCACCTACGCCATCTCTGTATAAAGATAACCTTAAAAAAGCTTAATAATAAACTCAATCAATAATAAACAGCTTCATTTTTGTAATAATTTAGTTAGGTAAACAAACAAAAGTGGGTTGCGGTCAATTTAAATTCAAGATACAGTGCACACTTCTCAATGCCATCCTCAAGGGCGGTAACAGAAGCCTTGACAAATGGGCCGGCTTACCTCCGGTGTAAGTTTGCAGAGAATGGTTGTTACTCAACTGGAATACAGAAAGAAAGTAAAAAAAAAACACAAAAAGTTTACTTTTTCATATATACCTATTTCATAATCCTTTATTCCTTCCTTGTTGAAATTCAAATACAGTTAATCAATATTATTATTATGATTAAATATTAATATTTAATTTAAAAAAAAAACTGATACGGATGGGATTAGAACCCACGATCTTCGACGTACCGTACCGTCGCGCGTCGACTCTGACAGCTAAGCCACCTTGTCCCACCAGCATCAGTTAAAATTTCAAATCTCTTTCTACGCCTAGGGCGTGTGGTAATACCTATCAGAATACATTTCCCATAAAAAATACAGCAGTGTCGCTATACTCTCTTTTCTCAACTCGTTATTTTTTCAGACAATTTCGAAAAATAGTATGCGTACCTTAGGTTTGAGCCTGTGTCCTCTTGATAGTTTAATAGCCATACTTTTAAGGCTCCGACTTTCACTGATTTTATCTATTTAAAAAATCAGAGATTTAAATCACATCCAATTGGAAGAAAATGTACGTTTATCTAAACCCTAGTCCCGTAACTCCTACCTTCGTAATAAAACCTTGGGAGGATGGACAGATAGATTAGATAACACTCTTAATTAACTCGCTAAATAAACAACGTAGTTTACTGGATAAATGTAAGTACTAGTATTTTTAACCACCTACGCAAAAAGAGAGGTGTTATAAGTGTCGTATGCCTGTGTTTGACTGTGGCATCGTAGCTCCTAAACTAATGGAACGATTTTGATTAAGATTTTTTTGTGTTGCCGGGCGACCTTTGCCATACATAAAGACGGTCGAAAGGAAATGACACAAATGGTCCTGTCCTCAGACTGACCGTGTCAAGCGCTGCTTAACCTTAGTGATCGTGTTGCTCACCGCGGCACCACAGCGACACGAGGTTCACCATAGACTAAAATGTAGACTAATTGTAGTCTAGTGTCGCGCGTTGGCTGTTAATGACGTGCATCCATCAAACTCAACGACTTCATCTCGAGGGCGGCGCCACGTGTTGCAACCACTTAGAGATCGGCTGCTGATGCATCCACCATTATGTAATCTAAGTATCATGTCCATGACAGCGCACCTCGTGTTATTTGATTCAACATTTATTTATTTATTGGTATTTCAACAGGTTTGCGATAGATTATATCGATAGATATTATCTCTAAGACATTTAGGATATCCTGCGATAATAGTATTACATGAGTTAAAATAAGATTATTGTGCACGTTTCATATATTTCCAAAATTAAAACAAAAGTATGCCACCTTTATTTATAGATCGATAAGAGCGGTCAAGAAGGAGGACTCTAATTTAGATGGTATTGAAGTTAAATTTAAACTTTATTAAGCCTTGTTATAATGTGCTTCCTCTTATACAGGGTTATTTGTAAAACACCAGCATCCTTAAAAGGGGTCATTAAACTCATCATTATGAACAACTTTTACTGTGGGACCAACCCTGAAGTGGCAAAAAAAAACATCAGCTGTTCCATATATTTGTTGAGTCATGTGAACATAAATGTATGGAACAGCAGTTTTTTTTGCGATAACAGGGTTGGTCCCATAGTAAAAGTTGTTCATAATGATGAGTTTAATGACCCCTTTTAAGGATGCTGGTGTTTAACAAATAACCATGTATGTCCTAGTCTAAAACATAGGTACATTACATAATAATAGTCCAATACACCGTATATTGTAACATTCCCATCCCCAAAGCTCGGAACAAATCCAAAATCAGCAAATCCTATTCGGAAATTCGAATTCCGAAGACAAAAACCTTAAGCCGTGTCCACATATTTTATACAGAAACAATACAATATAGCAGATGGCAGCAGTATTTACATACGCTCAAGAATATGTTGGGGCTATGTCGATAAAAACGAATAAGGGACCAACCTTTCCCATTCTTAAATCACGAGACACGAGATGGCACGAATTACGACGGAAAATTACGAACACTTTTTTCTGTTTGAAGCACGGTTTGTTTTCGAAAATAATGACGTTGTGATTTTACACTCTGGGGGAATAATCATAATGAGTGGTAAAATAGGCGTGGCATTTATTACTTTGATAAACTATATGTATAGGTAAATAAAAATTGAATGCATCACTTGAGAACGGCTGAACCAATTCGGCTATTTTTTACAAAGTCCGAATACGTATAGGTTAATTGGAAAATTCTGGAAAAACATAATATAATTTTTTTTGTAGTAATTCTACGTTTTGCCACTAAAATTGCTCGCCACTGCCATTTATGTATGTATATATATTTTGAATATAAATGAGACTTTATGAGACGCCATTTTCAACTCATTCTTTATTCCAGTTATTTTACATTCTTTATTTAAAAAATCAGAAAGGTGTTTAACGATGTAGTGGCGAAGTTTGAAATGTCTCATTAATTACGGGATGATGTGCCACGCTCGCCAAAACCTCGCTAAGTTTAGCAATTTATTATTACAAGTATAGCAATTGAATAACGTAAATTATGAAAACTTAATTGGTATAAGTTTGTAGTAGTAGTAGTAGTGGAGCTTTGTAGTATTAGGTAGGGTAGGTAGTAGGTTGACTAGAAGCAATTTTAAATATTTATAAGGATTTTTGTAAGTATAATTCTCCGTTATTTATGTATTGTACTCATCAAAATTATATTATATTGCATTATCAACAACATCGATTTCAATAATCACTTATGTAAGCGTCACCATCCTAGAATTTGCTCTGTAGTAGTTTTGGTGAAGTTAAACTATTTACAAGTAAAGGACGGTACTCACCGGGTGAGCGAACGAGCGTTTGTTGCGCAGCAAACTTTGCACATTCTTTGACTAACCGAACATTCGTTTCGCGAGGAACTTACAAAAAAGTATATTGTGCAATTAATTTTAATGTACACACAATGTTTGGTTCGCGAACGAATGTGCAAATTAGCTAAACTTGAGCAAATGCATGCAACATTTATTTTTATTTATTTTATAAGTCGATTGTTTCCAGAATTTTCTCCGCAATCCTGGTCTTGAAATGTAAAAATATTTGTGAAGACCTTTCTCATAACATCCGCCAGTATTTTATCACTCGGCTCTAAGTAGGTAGATCGAACTGGACCGTAGGCAAAATTAATAGGTGGAGGTATTATTTTCTTTCGTAGCTTTGTCCAGATGTACCGGCTCGAAATTTTTACCGAACAAAGTCACAAACAGCTAGTTTTTTATTGTACCTGTTACTCTTTGGGTAATTTTTATTGTGTAACTCGAAAGAACCCTATATATGATTGCGATTTGTAAAAAGTTTTGAAAAAATTAAACAACATAAATATATAATTATAATATTGAATATTTGTCAGTTCAACTGCTAAACTAGCAGTCAGCTTTCAGACTCAGTAAACTCTAAATGGAACACGAATTACACACAGCAACATAATGTATTTTATTTCTTTAACATTATAAGTGAACTGTCTCTACTAATGGTTACTGTACCCGACACTTGCCCATTTACACCCCGTCCTTTTCAATTTAATAACAAGATTCTTATCAGTTTGACAGGCGACAGCCATTTCTTTTAACTTTCATTGTTTGACGCCGACGTGATATTGCATTTCCACTTAAACTGCTCTGATGGAATATTAATCCTTTCTAATGGAACTGGAGTCGGGTTCGAAGATTGTTCTGGTAAGGAACGAGACAAAGATATTGAAGCATAGTGGCGTCTCTTTTTGGATGATAAGTGGGATGGGATATTATAGGAAGTCGGGATCGTTGGCGGTCTAGTTAGCATGGATTTTCTTGTTAGCGAGTAAGTTACGGCGGGTAAGTTCTGATAAAAGCGGTCTTGAGCTACGATTGTGGTGGTTCCGAGATATTTTAAGGATAACGAGCTGGATTTGTTGAATCAAGTGCCGTAACTGCTGCTATAATAATAGTTGCTGTATTTTCTGTACCTTTAAATGTATTGCTTTATCGTCAAGTTCATTAATTCAATGCTTTCTAACATTTTATTATAATTTTAAAACAGTGCAGTGACTGACTGATAGACAGCGCACAGCCTAAACCGGTGAATCTACAGACTTTTGAGAAAATACTAAGTACCCTAGAGGTGTAATTTTTTTTGTGTGTGAAACTCTTTATGAATTCCCCATAACCAAGGACAGGTGATGGGGTTAAGTCCGACTTGCACGAACTAAAAGCCTCATGGCATTCCTCGACGGACCTCTAGGTAAGAGCAAGGGATTGATTATGGTATTCACCGTGCTCCAGTTAGGTCTTGACCTGCCAATGTTGTAAGCTGGGCCTGCCATTGTAAGCGCCTGGTTGCAGCATATTCCATTTTGGAAACATTCGCGCGCCAGCCCTAGAGGTGTGAATTTACTAAGGAAAGACTTTTCAAATGTCACTAGTCAAAAATACAAAATCCATGCGGGCAATGTTGAAAGCGAAGCCCTATTAATGTATAAAGAAACAGAATATCACAAACACAGCTTCAGTAATGTCACTAGGGTCTAGTTTCGTATAACTAAGCCTAATGTCTCACGCACAGCTGTTTCCGTAATTGTTAGTAATCTCATGGGTTTGGGTCGCATAATAGGATGCACAATTACCTCATTGCTTGCATAAATAGCACGTGGCGACACAGTTCACATGACACAGTAATGTTGGTCTTATTATTGCACATAAAAATTAAGCTACGGTCCACGGACTATTTTTTTTGTACGATCCAAGAATATTCTTTCATTCTGATAAATGGTTAGATACCTATTAGCCGTCATTACTTTAACTTGGATAGGTCTAAATCCAGTTATGTATTGCAATAGGCTGTTTTGATTGTACAACGGTTTATATGGTGTAAATCATCCTCCTAGCCTTATTACTCCCAAACTTTGATAGGGTTGGTTTCTAATTAACCAGATGCAGCTGAATATCAGTTTTTTACGCAGCGACTACCTATTCCAAAAGTTCTAAACATATAATTATATGACCACCGGGCCCAATGGTTTAACGTGCTTTCCGAGCTGCTGCATGAAAATTTACACATCTCGATGAAACTATAATATTAATACACAGAATAACAGATAAGCTACAATTTTTAAAGATTCAGGTGAAGCCGTGGGCGGTAGCTAAAATAATATTATATTTGTAAGACATATATTTTATAAATTTGCAAAATTTTTCCTTCTTCTTATCGTATGGTTGATTAACAACCTGGTGTCAGAGTTTAAACCGCCCGTAGGCCTCTGACATGGCTTTACACACCATTGAAAAATCTCTCAGGTGTGCTGGTTTCATCACGATGTTTTCCTTCACCGTTTTTAGCAACTGATAATTAATTTATAATACGCACATAACTTACGAAAAGTGAGAGGTGCGCGCCTTGGAATCGAACTCGAGACCACTGACTTATCAGTCGACGGTCATACCACTAGGCTATCAGTGCTGTTAAAAAATTTTTCCTTTACAAAATAAATGAAATACCTTGTGATTTCCATACAAAAATGTGACATCTATTGGAACCCTTTACCTGCTATCGCGCAAATTGTAAAAGTTGACGAAAGTGGTTCATTGTTGAGGCGATGGGCAAGAAACCTGCTACAAATTGTTGGTGCTAATAGACTTTCTATTGAAAACTTGGCCAGGTCAAGTAAACGCTTGGAATATTTTTAAATTAAATATTACTAAGTTACAGCTCAAATTCTGTCGGAGCATAGGTACTTTACGTAGCATTTTTCTTTAGTTATGTAAGTCATTTTATCTACCTAGTAGTTACGGTACATTTTTTTTCTGGGTTAATATTCTAGCTTGAAGTGAAATATTAAATTAGCAAAAATCGATTATGAAAAGAAATTCCTTTTAAATATACCAGCCTCTCTACCCACTGAGCCAGGGTAGGGGTGGGTAGGGTGGAGTAGGGGTAGGGTAGAGTAGGGTAGGGGTGGAACCTATTCTGAAGTAGGATAATCACGCATACGAAGTCGCGCGGGGCAGCTAGTTAATTTATAATACACACATTATTTACAAAATATCTGAGGTTCGAATCTGAGACCTCAGACTTAAATTGTCAGTCAACGGTCTTACCGCTAAGCTATTACGGCTCAATTTGATACGTACTAAACTTATAAAAGATTTTTTTGCAATTTCTGGGTTGGTCCCATAGTAAAAGTTGTTCATAATTATGAGTTTAATGACCCCTTTTAAGGATGCTGGTGTTTTACAAATAACCCTGTATAAGTATTACCTAGAAGTAGGATTTTAAATTTTAAAGATAAATTTTATCTACTCTCGCCACTCTCTGTTAAATTCTCGCGTCAAAAGTGTGCGTTTTTTAACTCGTTTTGTCGTATAATCGCACGAGTGAGTTCGTATAGAAATATCTGCACGGCTCGGATTGGGAATACAACTTGTCAGTAACAGTGTCACGGAAATTATTTAAACATCTGACAAAAAAAAAACGTTTTGAATGAATATGCAATTTTATCAATCTCTAGGTGTATTTTACTTGAACAGTTTCACGTACTAGGTGCACAATGGAAATGCGTCCCGTCACATTATTACGCTTAACAAAATAGCATGCAAGTGTTTCAAGAAAAACTACGTGCGCAATAGAAATGCGGCTAAACACATTAAATAATTATTTTTTATAAAATAAGCCTATTTTATTATAAAAACACGATATTAATTTTCCACGTATTCCTCATACATAATTATTATGTTTATACACCAAAATCTGTTATTTACAATTTCTATTGGCTTATTTTGACACGAGAGAAAGATCACATAATATGTTAAATACTTACACGTGTGGTGGCTTAAACACATTATATTTGTGTCTAATTCTCATACAATTTTACTAGATGGCTCATTACTTCCCCACGACGTCGTACTGAGTTTTGTAGAAAAATAAACAGTGAATAGTCCTCCTAGCGAAACGTGGCTTGTCCAACTAGTTAGTTACTGTCATTTATTATTTTATGGTGCCAGAAAAGTAAAATAGGTACGAGACTAATAGTGGTACGAAGGTTAAGTAGAATCTGACGAGGTCAACCTGTGAATGGGTTACGATCTTTAGTATTTAATTTCGAGCTTTACACATTTAAAGCTCTTTAAATATTCCCTAGCCATACCCCGCATGGATAGCGAGTGGCCTTTTAGGCAGCTTGATAAATAACTTAGTACAAATAACGGAATATTTACCATATTATTTTATATTGTTCTTGTTTCCAATATTTCCGCACTGTTACAAGTATGATCAATTGATGAACACGTTCTGGGTCAGCGTTCGTCTTATGATGATTTCGATCGATTAACTAACGAATTCATATGATGTCCTCCTGACCGAATTTCACAGGAAATATTTATATTCTATTCCCTTACTCCCGTAGTCCGATGAGACTGTTTTTCGACACGACCGGAGGGAAATCAGACGCAGGGCAACGGCTTTAGGTGCTTTCCGAGGCACGAAGTAACTGATAATTAATTTAAAATACGCACATTACTTACAAAAAGTCAAAGGGCTCGTTTTGGGTTCAAACCTGAGACCTCTGACTTGGCAGTCAACGGTCATACCACTAGGCTATTATAACTCAACGAGTACATATAATTACAATTTTAAGTATATTTTCTCAGAGGCAAACGCCCGAGTCCCAATCAACCGTAACCAAATCAAACAGTGATTAACAGAATCTTTCGCAAATATTTGCAATCTTATTAGATCTATGACAGGCTGAACTTTTCAAAGTAAACAACATTCCTAACCTTCCTTTCTGCTAAGGAAAAACCAACTCTATTCGTAAGTAATATGGATGAACTGATGGTAATATCAGAATTGTAACTGTGGTACTTACCAAGTTTGTACTACGAATCGGATTAAACGAATCCTTTGATTGAGTTGTATCGTTGTTTTTATGTCAAAGTTTTTTTTGCAAAGTTGTTTGTATTTTTATAGAAATTAATACTGGATTTCTTAAATTATACAAGATAAAAGTATTAATATTTATACACCTACTTAAATATATAAGTACATTAATTAACTGTTAAGTAAACGAATTGTACACATTATGAAAAAAATCTTACAAAAAAAAGAGGGATGAAAACCACTTAATTTTTTCAGTTCAAGTAAATGTACAGCTCGGCAAAAAAGAGTCTGCAAAATTTGAGGCCGCCACTGGCGCACTTCTCATACTACAATTAAAAATTACAAGTTATTCGGTACTTACATATTTCTATGACCTCAGACTCTTTATTGCTAAGCTGTAAAATAATATCAGAAAGTTCAGATGTGTCTTTAATTTTTGTAGAGCCTTTTCGGTATTATTCTACTTGCTTTTCTTTTTTTTTTGCTTTACCTAGTACTAAATTAATTAACAGAGTTATTAAGTTATGTTAGATGAGTAGGATTCCTTCGGAGCAGTTTCATAAATCTAGCTATTGGAATTGGTATGTTTGTGGTTGAATCCGCGCGTAGCCACGAACCCACCTCCACATACACACAGCGTGGGTATGCGTCTATGACCTCCGATATCACGACGTGTGTGGAGGTTTTTACCGAGAAATGGGGTAAGTAGTAAATCTCTTTACCTTAATTTAAAATAAATATTTAATTAAGATAGTTTTTTGAGGGTCTTAGGTAGCATTTATTAGCACAGTCTAAATATAAGAGAACAGTTCAATGCACTGTGGTAGGTATTTGGCTGGATATAGATTCTAAAGGTATATTATTTCAATAGGATTAAAAATAAATTATTGCTCAGACTAAATATTCATTAGCAAGTTGTATTATTTTCAATCAATCAATTCGTTTATTTTGTTTTCAATAAACTCTAGAACTCTTTAGTGTTTAAAGATAGTAAAATGAATAGACAGGCGAACCAATTAGTGAGAGAGAAACTAAGAACAGTGTTCAAAGCCTTTACAATTTACGTGCAAAGCTGCAGTAATTGGTTTACTTAAATTTAATATATTATTTAAAGTTTAAATTAATTTTTAAAGTTGAAAAATATCAGATACTATCAGGATTTAAACCTGCAACGTACTCGTTAAAATCAGTAGTGGTTATTTGTCAAAACTCAACCGCATTTCTTTCCAATGTTTTATTGGTAGCATAAAAAGCTCATCAATTGCTACTAAACAAAAATAATACTAATCACAAACAGACGGGAATTTTTTTCTGAATTATTTTGTTTTCACCTAAAATAAAACATAATATAAATAATAAAATAAGTATTATCTGATAAATTAAGTTATACGTCTTTATAAAAGATCTAAATACAAATTCTAATTTATTGCCTAAACGACCAAAAAGAAAAACAAGGTTAACAATTCGAAACGAATAAATATATATTTTTTTTCTTGAGAACGCATATCTTTTAAAAATTGCCCTAAGTCATTGTTTGCAGACTTAAAGCATTGCAAAGACTCTTGTACAACACTCCAACTAGCATCAGAAGATAGAGATACAATACAAAATACGAATACAATATTTAAATATTTTATTCTGCACAAAGTTCTGAAGCACAGCATCGCTTACAAAAGGCAAAGCTTGTCCTAATAGGCGTAAGCTCCTTTTCAAGCATTCGTTAGCAACAAGCAACCTTGTAGCTAATAGCTGAAGGTTGAGAATCACCTATAAGTACTATGTTCGCTAACGTTTGAAGATGATAAAGCTTTTTTTGCAATGTCGCCTTTTCAAGAGGACGTTTTGTAACTCAGTGTGGGTGAATCTTTAGAAATTAGTTGGCTACATTTTTATGGGTTCATAATTAAGCTGATGTAGAAACCTCACGTTTCTATTATAATTTGGACGCGAACTCTCTGTACCGAGCATAGTATAGCCGTGGATTCCAGTTGTCATACAAATTTCGTAGTCATTGAGGACGGTTAAAAGCTCCAAAGGCTGACGGGCGGCCTTATAACTTCAGTGTCGCAGTAATTGGGTAATGGAGAGCATCTTTTCTCTCTTTCTATGCAACGCTATACTAATAAAATGTTTGCCATACTAATATACACACTTGTGGACTATAATGTCTTCTGCGTAGTAGGCTAATCTCCGTTGAGATTGGCCGCTGTGACCAAATTATTATAATGTTTTTTTTTATGTATATTTTTTTACACATTTATGCACATGATTTGCTTATTAAATGAAATTATTTAATAAGAAACTCGCAAAAACAACTGACTCGGGCGGGACTTGAACCCGCGATCCCTGGCGTGCCGTGCCATCGTTTTACCAACTAAGCCACCGAGTCCTGCCCGCTTCAGTTGAAATTACGAATCTTTTTCGCCTCAAAGGCGTGTGGCGACATCTATCGGAGCACTGCCGCACTGCCGGTCACATGTTCCAAACTTTGCAGCTTAGAAAACATATTATTATTATATAACATACATATTATATACCATATCCTAATCCTACTACTATTATAAAGGCGAAAGTTTGTAAGTATGGATGTATGGATGTATGGATGTTTGTTACTCTTTCACGTAAAAACTACTGAATGGATTTGAATGAAACTTCACCACAATATAGCTTATACATCAGAATAATACATAGGCTACAATTTATCAACATATCATGCGGGCGAAGCCGCGGGCGGAAGTTAGTTATTAAATAATTTAATGCTTTCTATAAATAATTTTCAGAACAGAACAAATTGACGAGAGTGATTTAGAAAACAGCGAACACAAGAAAAAATATTTAAATTAAATGCAGCATTTGATTGGACAAACACTGCACTACCTGTACCTAAGGGTATAACGCAAACAGAAGCCAGAACATCAACAATAAAAATATGCCAAAATTTGAAGAAGATCTAAAATAAACTGGATAAAAAATATTAAAGATTTAAAAATAAGTTATGACAATTATTGTATGGTATTTATTTGGCACTTAGTACTCTTCTTCTTATCGTATGGTTGATACACAACCTGAATGGTGTCAGTTTGTACACCGCCCGTAGGCCTCTGACGTGGATTTACACACCATTGAAAAATCTCTCAGGTGTGCTGGTTTCATCACGATGTTTTCCCTCACCGTTTTAGCAACTGATCATTAATTTATAATACGCACATAACTAACGAAAAGTCAGAGGTGCGCCCGCCTCGGGATTGAACTCGAGATCTCTGACTTGTTAGTCGACGGTCATGCCACTAGGCTATCAGTGCTTTTATAAGTACTTAGTACTTATAAAAAAGTGTCTCATTGATATGCCACTTAGAAGTGTACCTACACTCCAGTAACACAGGACAGAGCCATTAATCTCCGCAATATTGGAGGCCTGAGTAATGCCCCGCGGCGCGTGTGTCGAATGCGAATATTATAAACTATTAGTACGAAGCTGACCGGCTGGCGGTTATGTGGCACGCTTAATGGACTTGTTTCTATTCACTACGGAATATTAAATTGTAGCCTAATTGGTAACAAGTGCGGTGAAGAAGCCTGTTTTTGGTTTTAATTGACTTTGGATTGGATAGAAATTGTGTAATGTACATGACTATAAAATTTCATTTATTTACTTAACGAGATTTACAGGTTTTAAATTACATTTTTCCTGCCAAACTAAAAAGAAAGAAATAATAATGAACCAATCTGTAACTGTCTCACTGTAGAGGAAAGGCCTCTTCCTATATCGCTCACTGCGCGTTGGCGAGTTCAGACCATTTAAACCCAGGTTTCCTTACGGTCTTAAATTACCTAAGAAAATGACATTGAAAAAGTCACATTGGTTTATGTTAAAGTCAAACCCACATCCATGTGCTTGCGAAGCGGGTCTGTAACCAATGCGCTACCACGACATTTATATAAAAAGAAATATATTTAAAAAAAAGTTATTTATGCTTGCATATTTTGTCTCCGTAAAATTGACTGATGTTACAAGCGGTTTGTATGCCTGTCAATTACGGGATTAAGTTATAGGGCGCAGACCTAAGGCAAAAAAAATTCCTCCATGGCGCAGATAAGCGCTGACTTTAACCGCAAATTCAGAAGTGATGAAGTTCAACACTTTTGTGGTATTGTATTGGTATTATCGCCGTCGGCGTAGAAATAGAAGATTCTAGCTTCGCCTAATTGTATCTTGATGATTTAAAGTAGTCAGGCATTTGCCGAAGAGTGAATTGAGCAAAAAAATAGCCAACATTTTTTTAATGATAGGACAGACTTAAAAATACAAAATTCGAATAAAAAAGAGCACAGCGATATTCCGTTTACAGGCGCAAAACCGAATAACAATAATTAGTAGGAGCAATAATTGTTTGCAGGATCCCGCAAATTAGGTTTTTGGGTACTTAGTAACTTAGTGAAACCTGCATAAACAGGTCTCTGCAAAAAAAAACCGTTGTCGTAAAGAATAGGACATCGTCGAGGGATTCGATTTCAAGGAATTTTTTTGACTTATAAAATTAATTTCTGTTTGAGAATATAACGACTTTAACTAGGCCAATCAGTGAAAAAACATCATCAGAATCGTTCGACGCATGATTATAGATTCAGAATACCTATTACTGCAAACAGATTAAATTGTCTCTGAAATGTCATTTCACACTGTCCTAATCCCTAAGCCGCAATACTGCCAAACCCTATCATTGTAATGGAAAGGGTCAGTTGAATCAACATCGCCGGCCATTTCCTGGTTACTGACAGCTGATAATGTTATTATCTTGATGGTGATTCACCATCAGTCGGATTGAGTGGAACGATTAGGGTGTTCGAATGAGTGACGAAGGTTTCACAGCGCATGGTTTCATGAAGCTATATGTTAATGTGAAGATTTCAAATCCTTATTGGAACATCTCCGACATATCCTTATTGGTAGAAGTGGACATGTATGTAGGAATAAATTTGCTGTAATTAAACTGCATTTTTGTTAAACCAATTTCCTTTAAATTGTTACGCAATTAGTAATCCAATTTAAAATTAATTGTGATTGTAATTCCTGGTCTACTAAGTGGAACATAGAGAAAACTGTAAATCATTATTATCATGAAACCAGCACACCTGAGAGATTTTTAATGGTGTGTAAAGCCATGTCAGAGGCCTACGGACGGTTTAAACTCTGACACCAGGTTGTTAAACAACCACACGATAAGAAGAAGATCATGTAACAATTTGCCTTCGTTCAGCAAATAAAGATTAATATTTTATAAGACCCTAAATAAATAACTGTCTTTTACAGACACAATTATTATTGAAAAAGAAGTTCGAACGTGATAGCCTAGTGGTATGACCGTTGGACAGGCAATTCAAAGATTGTAGGTTCGAACCCCTGACTTTTTGATTTCATGTATGGGTAAGAGAAAACGTCGTGGAGAAAACAGCACATCTGACAGCCTACGGGCGGTTTAAACTCTAACACGAGGTTGTCCATCAATTATAAAATAAAGACAAAGTAAAGTTGCCTTTATAATTATAATATTAGGTATTCTTCCATCAAACATCAGATACGTCGTACAGCTGGCTATCATAGTACCTGGTCAATTTTGCTTCTGCTTAAACCGAACGCAGACCATACCCTTATCGCGTTTGTATTTTCAAAACACTCCACTTTAGAGATACAACACGTCGTGTGACCACTAATTCACTCTTGATTTAAAGATTTATTACATAAAAAAATAGTACCAACATAATAACTAGGTATTTGTATAACGTTTACGTGCTCACACAGTCAGAAAGAACTTTAAAAAAATTTGCGGATCCAAAGACCAGGTATGCCCAAACCACAAAATTAATATTTTTAACAACAAACACTTTGCATACGCCAACTTTTTGCATTACAAAGCTACTTAAAATGCTAAAAATAACGAGACTTACTGAAATTTCTGGCCGCCTGTGATTAAAAACCCTTTTTGTTCGCGTTGCGTAAAAATGTTGAAAAAAAACCCGTTGCTCTGTAGCTGTTTTAATGAGAGGGACACATAACCAACATATTTTAATTGTTTGTAAATAACCCATTTAACCGTACGTAGTATACACTTTAAATGAATATTATACTTACTTGATATGATTCAACATATTTTATTTCTGCATGCCGACGTAAATTCTCGTTCACCTCAAGCAGATGGATTAATTTGACAGTGCTAAACATTTTTTATTTTTCTCTAATGATTTCTGTTAAAATAAAAATAGAGATATGGAGTTTCAATTAGTCTAGAGCGTGTGCTAGAGAATCAGCACCATTGTCTCATTAATATTAATGTTCCATAATTTGCTCGTGGTCCCTTTTCATCATCATCATCATCGTTCACAGGCTGAATCTACGCACAAGTGAGTATAGTATAGGCTTGTCTGTTTTTCCTCTTTCAGTATACTTTTACTATGAAGAAATACCATACATCATTTAAACTATATTGATATACATATAGACTATCGACTAGATTCGTAATAACGATTACTTAATCGTCAAAGCGTCCATTATATAAAAAAAAAAACTAAAAAGTCGGGCATAAAAATGTATTGTTATCAGTTATTGTCACAATGTTGTATGATACATTTATTGTGTAACTTGATGTTACGATAACTGCAGCTCAAACTCAAATTATTAGACCTACCTTGCTTACCAAAATCGTAATTATATTATATTTTATCATATTATATTAACAAAGTCTAAACTCGAGAACGGCTGTCCCGAATGGCAGAAACTAACAATAACTTTCTTATAATAATAGATGGCGGCACGTGGCGGCCAAAGTCGCGAGAGGAAGCTAGTTGTAAAATAATGTGAACTTAACGTCGACGTGTATTTGCTTATCTACTGAGAAAATGGCGGAACGAAATAAGTGTTCCTCTTTGACTTTGCCTTTGGTTGGTAAAACAGCTTTTACTTTTAAAAGTAATAGTAAGTACCGTACTATTTAAAATAAAACCTGAAAAATTTCGTTTACCTGCACTTAAAAGATATGCCGTTTGCGACCGCGTTCCACAAAGTTATATTTCAAGACTCGAGGTTTTACAATTAATTCTACTCTAGGCTCCGTTGAGCTTGCAATATTTCAGTATAGGCGTAAATATTATGAACAATGTACTTACTAGGACTTCTTCTCGTATAATAGGTACAATTTACAGATGTAAAATACCAGACCGGAAAAAATTGCATTTAAAAAAATAATAATTGTTTAATAAGAATTATACAAATTATTGCGAGTCGATATTTTGCAATACATTGACAAATTTAATTGACATTCTCATCGTACTTTAGGATATTACGCATTCGATCAGGCTAACTTAGTACTAAATTAATAATTTCATATTAATATACTTTAATAAACCGATTCCGTACTGACAACCCTATCGACCACTCTCGCTAACAGTCGCCGACAACCGGTAGCCACCGACCATTACACAATAAGCCATCGCGACGAATCCAATCCATTACCATTCTATATAGGAGCGCATGTACCGGCTTTTGGTCAGCCGTACACGTGCCGAATGCTGCGGGCATTATACCGTATCAAATACCTACTACTATTATTTAAATATATTTTCAAGCATCTAAACGACAAACGTTATTATAAATCACTTATACTTGACCACACAGTCAAGTTCAAAATTTGCGATTTTATGACGGGGTTACGTATAGCTTAGTGACAGAGAGACTGGTGGCTTTATCCAGTAAGTTGTGGGTTCGAATCCCGCTGTGGAAGGAAGGCGCAAACTGACTTACTGAACTATTTGCCTGAGAGTATAAACAAAACTAAAGTAGTTATAGGGCACTTTTATGACATAGCATGAAGCAACCAATGATCGATGGACTGCCTCTGACTTTTCGAATTCATACGCAAAGAAAGATTTCTACAACTTTTAACTTTTAAAACTTAGTCTTAAAACACGTACAAAATGCTGTGTTAATTTCTCAGGGATTTCAATTGGAAGTCTTTCTAGTTCCGTTTTGTCGTAAAATCTTTATTGAAAAGCTGGCCGAGCTCCGCGAGATCGCGTTCGCGCCTGAACGGATGTGGTTTATGCATCTTTTACAGAAAATGGGTGCGGGACGACTGCGATGCTTTGGACTTATTTGTATTAAAACCTTAACTTGTATTCGATTATTCCCCTTTTAATTGCCACAAATTACAGATGTGTAATCAAGGTCATGTGTAATGATGGGGTTTCGAAATAAGAATAAAAAGATTAATATGCCTAATGCATATAACTAAGAAAAATAAATAAAAAATACGTTCCTATTAAGAATGGGGGTTTTCATGGGAAATTACGAAATAATATCCATTATTTCAAATCTACTTTTGGTTTTATGACGATTTAAAATTATTTTATTTTACTTGACTGTTTTAGTATCAACAAAGTTCTACCTTTGTTATAACTGAAAATTATCTGTTATATTTATTAGAATATCGGCTACTATAAAAGGTACCGTGCAGTGTATCGGGCGTAAGGATTAAGTTTTAATCGGTCGGTGTTGTGCGACCATCGAGACTACAACCTCAGTACTATAAACTAAACTATGCTAAACTCGTTTGCTGATAAATACGTTTTACGCAACCATAAAGTAATTTTATTTACATTATCATAATTATAGATTCATATCTAATTAAATATGTAGAAACGCAACTAACAATCATCATTATCATTTTTTAGGTCTTTTTTATGATTTTATTTGTAAAGAAAGAAAAAAATTATATATATATAGTATAAGTTTTTGATATAAATGACCCAAATAAACAAAAAACGGTGCAAAATTATAATTTATAAAACTCATCTCAACGTCATGTCATTATTTGAATAATTCTTTTTTTAATCAAACATAACCAACTTTAATATTTCAGACAATAATTCTAACATTTATTAAAATACATTAAATCCAAAAGCCACAATCAAATTGTAATTTGAACGATTGTCAACTTAAGTTACGTTTATTAATGATATCAGCCTCACGGCCGAAGTCAAAACTTTTCCAATTATGATGTATACAGCGGATTTGAAGCTACCTCACTTTTACAGACTCAGAAACGCCAAACAAAGTGCGAAAAAAATTAAACGTAATATTATTATATTATTGTAATATTATTTTTGTCATGATTTTTTTTAAATCTTATTAGAATTTACGAAATTTTAGTCTTTTTTTTATATATAATAATTTATTAAGTTTAAGTCTTTTTTTATTTGAAAAATGACGCCAAAGTTATTAATTATTGTGCAGAAGCCTAGACTTCGCAATCTGCTTCTGCAGTGGACATTTTGGACCTTAAAGTACTCAAAATTGCCTAAAAATTGATTGAACAGACGGATGGAATGGAACAGGTCTCCTACTAATCGTATGGTTTGATTAACAAACTGGTGTCAAAGTTTAAACCGCCGCTAGTAGGCCTCTGATTGAAAGATCTCTCAGGTGTGGTGGTTTCATCACGATGTTTTCCTTCACCGTTTTAGTAACTGATAATTAATTTATAATACGCACATAACTTACGAAAAGTCAGAGCCTTGGGGTCGAAATCGAGACCACTGATCAGTCGACGGTCATACCATTAGGCTATCAGTGCTTGCTTGCATAGAACAGATGAATAGCGGAGGCTAGGTCCAGTTTGTACTCTTGGGTACGGAACCCTAAAAATTATATCGGTCCGTTGCTCCGTTGCTGCGTGAAAGAAGAGTAAACCAACAAACAAGCTTTCACATTTTAAATATTAGGCGGATAAAATAATTCTCTGATTTTACGTCTCATTTATATCACAGTAAAAGTAAAACAAATTGAATCTACAGTCCTGTACATTTTACTTAAATAAAATCGATGAGTAAATAAAGGATCGTGAGTACATATCGTTAAGCCAGTACCTAGTGCCCGAGGCCTTACGAATAAAACGAAAGACTTTACCGGCCCTGTTACAAACGAAATTAATGAACAGAGTATTGCTGAATTGTTTTATTTTTTTATTTTTTTAATGTGAATTCGCATTAAAAAAACCTTTTAAGTAATAAAAAAAATTAAAACTTCTAAAGGTTTTTTTTAATGTAGCTCTATATTAGGATTTTCTTCTACACCGTGGGTAAAAGGAAGAAATATAACTTCACAATGTAATAACCCAGTATGGGTTATTATTACACAAATATTTGTCTCAAGCGGTAATCGAACAGGCGAATCGTTTCAATGTAACATCGTCAGGTTTTCAAACTTCAACTTTTTCTAAGAATACAACCTTGTATTACATGAATTGTAAAAATTTGATTTTATATCGAATCATATCGACAATACATATAGAATGAAAACGAATACTTGGAGAATACGAGCACGCTGTCTTACGGGCTTAGGGACAAAAAGGACAAAGTAAACGTTGACAAAAATTACTCCAAAGTCAACTTTAACTCATCACAATAAGAATCAAGATGACCGTATCATTAAATTTGTTGAAGACTAACCCAAGGAAATTGGCAATCCGTTGTAAAATGACCTTTATTTCGTTGTAATAAGAGTGTTTCATTAGAGGTATTGTTGCTGTGGGGTGGCCACGTGTTTCGATTGTAGTACGTATATTTGTATTGATAGTTTTCAAATAAATAACTTGTATCAAGTTGATATTCAAGATGCGTAGAGGGGGACTAACGGGAGGGGTGAGGGGGGGATATTTGTACATAATATTATTGGCATTATTTTGTTATGTCTTGTCACGTACTTTTTGTCGTGAATTTTCGCTAGTAGTAGTAAACTACAGTTTACATACACTTGGTACAAGTTGCCAAAGTTCACGATGATAGTAGTTCTGCATAAGCCCGAAATTATAAACTCAAAATTTTTATCCATTTCCCGCTTTAGAAAGAAAATGTAAGGATTGACAGCTCTTATCTTCGACGTTCTAAACAATGAAGTCATTTCGTGTGCCATCTTTATCACTAAAAAATGTTTAAACCCTGATATGTATGTATTTGTATGTCTGTATTTAAACTTTTTGCTTATATTTGCATTTTACAGTACATTTAAAAAAACTATTATCATCTGCCACATCTGCCTAGCCTTTTCCCAACTATGTTGGGGTCGGCTTCCAGTCTTACCGGATGCAGCTGAGTACTATTAGTATGAATAAATAAAAAAACTATAACAATAAAAAAACTATTAATATGAATATTAATTTTAGATTTACCGCCCGTTTTTCTAGCATGGCACAGTTCTTATTATGTGAGCAAGTATGATGAAAAATATTTGACAGTTTCTACTCGTTCAAAACAGTTTCGTAGCGCTATGACGAAATGCTACGAAATATTCGTAGCGCTACGATATTTTCGTAGCAAAAGAAGGGCTATGTGTTATAACACTTTGACGGCTACGCCGCAGACAATGCAATTTTTATTGTTTGCCGGTCACCGGTGACCGCGGAAGCGTACAAAGGATTAAGACTACTTGCTTGGAGGCTTTACTTGTAAATATTTTAGGCACCTTTTGCAAATATTCAATTACCTATTTTTTTTATAATATTAAACTTTTTTCTTCTCGACTGTGGGTGTAATAAATAAAATTAATGCTGTCATGCTTACTATATAAGTAGGCAGTGTAGCCCATGCTTGCCCGCTGGTTTGCGCTCTGTGCACAGGTGGCGAGAGTCAACAGCGCGACTGTTACAATTAGCGCATAAAGCGAATCGCTTAACCGTTACGCCAATCGTGACGTCATGGTTGATGTGTATATTAAATGTAATTATGCACATTTTCTTCAAGCTCTCACAAAGACATTTCTGCCAGCGAATGTAAAGTTGAATGAACTTTAATGTAAGAAGATTATTTATTGCTTTTCTGAATTTATAGCTGATGTAGCGTACGACAGATGTAAGATGGAATTAAAAGTTTTAATGGTGTGATTCTTCGAAAATAATTTTCTGATGATTATAATAAATGTTTCAAAATTGTATTGGCATTATTTATTTAGTATTTATTGACTGTGACAATGATGCTGTGATTATCAGGATGACTAATGTTAAACAGCGCTTGACGCGGTCACTCAATGGGTGGGTCACCGTTTCTGGTATTAATTTTGAGCATTTCCGTGCCTTTCAAAACAGAAAAACACATTATGAAATGCCACAATTTATTGTTGTATTTGATTTGGAATTTTATATTTTAATTAAAAACGACTCGATTGGCGTTACGGTAGCGATTTGCCTTCTGCGCTTGGTGTCGCGGGTTTGATTCTCGCACGGGACAAATATTTGTGTGTACCACAAATATTTAATTCGGTCTGTCTGGGTGTTTGTGCATTTATTATATGTTTGTAAATGGTACCAATGATAGGATGGTCTTAGTGTAGCCATCTACGTAAAAACCTGCCCTAATTATGATATAAGAATTTGTAAAACTATTGAATTTGTATTTGATCAGATTCATGCTAAAACTCAAGACATATCGCGGCACCACAGCGACTGTGAATGTTCATTAATAACAAGATAATTGGAACGGAGTGGGTTGTTAATTAGCTGGGTATTAGTCGCCGCACAGCAACTGCGCTACATTGTAGTTACGTGTAGTTAGAATTAATGTGGTTACAGCTGAGTTACAACTATACTAGTTAATGGTAAACGCTTATCGAGTTGTAATTAATACAGTTAGTTAACTAGCTTTGTTTATTTGTACTAATATTATAAAGAGGTAAGGTTTGTATGTCGGGGATAATGTCCGGAACTACCGATCCGATCCCAAAAATTCTTTAATTAATAGGAAGCTACATTATTCCTGACTGCTATAGAGTATTTTTTATTCTAATAAGGAGGGGTTTTCAGAGAAAAATAACAACTTATGTCATTCAAGTCGGAAAAAACGGGCAATTTGGCTGTTTTATCAATGTGCGTTTGCGGGAAAATTTATTTTAACGAGGACAAAGTCGCGAGGGACAGCTAGTGTTTAATAAAAACTACAAAATATAATAATGGTTAATTTACACTCACTCGCCAAATATGGGCAGCATATGGATAGTATTTTTATAAAGAGTTTGATGCGACGTCCAATTACTTGTTATAAAGCTGACCTAAACACATTTGGTCGAATTGTGATTGTGACATTCACATGATTGTGCTATTATTTGTAATGTTTTTTTTTTTTAATTTTTAGAAAGACCGTCACTGATAAAATTTTTGTATGGCAACACTATTCATCGTAACATCAGTTGACCTACAACTGCCACGTAGCATCGTCCCGTCGGGAAAGCCCAACCGCTTCCTGTGTTCGACATTTTTGTATTTTGGTAACAATATTGGCGCTGCTGCAGTGTTATAATTTCCTAGTACTCTGTTGACTCGGCGACCTAAATGTGTATTGTCTTCTTTTAAGAGACGGTGTTGCTATACTTATGATTTCTTGGTATAATAAAATTTTAATTAACTTCGAATTTATACACATAAAAAATCCATTTAAATACCGACTTTAATATTTATATGAAAGTAATTTCTATATACATGAAATAATTTAATAAGAAACTCGCAAAAACAACTGACGCGGGCGGGACTTGAACCCGCGATCTCTGGCGTGCCTGGCGTGGCTAAAAGAGTACACTCTCCGATTGGTCCTTTGTTATGAAATAGGACATATTGGAGAGTGCACTCTTTCGAATTAAATAAATAAAATTAATCACAGAGTAATTGGTGCACAAACATAAACAAAAAAAAAAAAAAAAAAATGATGTACAATTTTTAGAATGGTATTGGTAATAATGAACTGGCTGGTTACAATTATTGATTGGTAAAACTATAACATTTGAGTCAATGACATGAGGAGATGAAGACAAATAATTATTGAAAAACATTTAAGTTTTAAACTGTCTTTAGAAAAAAAAAATAAGTTGACATAATTTAATTAAAATCAGAACACATTTGAAGATTTAAAACACTATGAATCATTAGTGTATACGAGTCTTATATGTATACTACTTCATTTACTACGTTTTATTTTGTGTCAGGCTTGAGACTAACTAAAAACTAATAACCTTAAAATGACTTGCAAGAAACTTAAACTAAGTTAAGAAAACGTTTCCCTAGTCAATTAGCGTCTCCATAATTAGCAGAACGCTGCTTCTCGCGAGATGGCGCCACCATCTACAGTTAACTCAACTTTATTGGTACGATTTAACTGCGCAGTTAGGTTTTTATTTCAAGTTCATTTTTTATGGCTGAAGGAAAATGGGAAAGTTATGGGAGGCACAATAAAAGAGAAATGGAAGTGTATCTTAATAAGCTACAAAAATTAAAAGACCAATTTTGATCCTTTGAGTCGACTACCGGTATCAGCTAACATTTACATATGAAGTCGAAGCTTACATTTACGTTATAGGTACGTAAATCTTAGCATTTCGTTAATTCAAGAAGAGCAAACGCTGATGGAAGTTTGCTGACTGTTATAAGAGATCAAACTACTGAAGAGACATCTTTTTTCACTTACCTCTAATCTTTGCTCTATCCATACTTTCTGGATTTAGAATAAAATGATAAACACACTTAGCCTCAACTCTCTATAGTATATAGTAGGATAGTAGCCAATCTATTCAGCTTATTTTAGTCCAGCTGAGCAAGACTTTCTCTCTCAAATTAAGCTGAGAGAACGAGTCATGCTCAGTCAGCTCATGCTCTACGCTGACTCAGTAAGAGTTGGAGAAAACAGATTGCGATCACTGGAT
Organism: Protodeltote pygarga; assembly: GCA_936450705.2. Taxonomy (NCBI): domain Eukaryota; kingdom Metazoa; phylum Arthropoda; class Insecta; order Lepidoptera; family Noctuidae; genus Protodeltote; species Protodeltote pygarga. The sequence goes on along the minus strand of OW388249.2, from coordinate 704,715 downwards.
TTAATAAAATAAACCCCTATTATTAATTAGATATGTGTTAGAACTTTTATAGGCTGTATTGTTATTTTGGCTATATTGTTATTAGTAAAGAGATTAAGCTATATATCCTGGTTTCCAAAACACAGTAATAGTTAAAACGAAATGTCACAAATGGTCATCCTTACACTTGCTGACTGCGTCTAGCACTAATTACTTTACTTAAAAACTACCGTGTCACTGCTCCATGAATGCTTCGCCCCTATATTTCAGAGAGCGGTTCAAAATTTACTTACATTATGCTGCCCGAACTTGCGGAGGTTTGCTTTGCTATGTAAATGCAGAGATTCGTCACTTTCGCTATACGTACGAAACGCCGACAGGTTTATTTATGTTGAATGAAATGAATTGGCGTTTTATCGCTGTAGTCATTTATTTTGTATCTTTTAGGGATGCGTTTTAAGTATAAATTACACTTCGAAGACACTACTACTACTACACACTATTTCTTTCTACAAAGTGTAAATTTTTACGAGGACCCCGCGTACAACGTACATACATCTCTAACTCTTTTGTACAAATTGCTAACGTAACTGATGTATCGTGAGTTTAATTCCTGAACTCGGATGTGACAAATTGTTGTGTGTTCTACAAATATTTATTTGTGTATTGTGAAATTAAATAATGAAAAAAAGGACAAACAAAATATAAAACAAATAAAATAACCCGACGTAACATTCACATGAATAATATTACTAGTAATATTATAAGTAAAGGTCGTAAACATTTAAAGCCACAGATTCAATTAAATATCAAATTCGACCATTTCTCTGATAGCTATCCTTTATTCATTCCTTTGGCTTTAGCATTTGAATTCGTTTTCTTTGTGAAAGCGAAAATTACCTTAAATCGACAATTTCGTTACAAAAACAAAATTAAGAACAGATCTCATCTTGAGATAATCTCTATCTTTCAAAACGACTGAGATTGATTTAGACAGTGTTCTCAGGAGACTTCTCAGATCAGAAATTAGATTATTTCCTTTTGGTCTTCTTCCGTTGCTATGGCAACAAATTATTTGAACATAGCTTTGATTTTGTATAATTTTGTAAGTTTAAACTTAACTCAATTAAAAAATCGTAAGTAATAGCCAATCTCAATGGAGATTAGCTAACCGACAAACGGACTTTACATTTATATTATCAGTAAACATAAATATATTTATTTATTTATTTATTTATTTATTTATTTATTTATTTACTCTTTATTGTACACCATTTAACAAAACAATATAGGGATACAATGATAAACAAAAAATAGTACAATGGGCGGTCTTATCGCACAAGGCAATTTCTTCCAGACAACCTTTGGATGGAAAGAAATGTAGGTACTATAAATACAGTGGGTAGTTTTAGGTGTACCTATATTAAAATACATATACAATAAATACTTAAATAAATACATATATATATATATATAAAATATATAACTATATATACTTAATAGTCAGATTCCTATAGGTAAATTATAGTAGCATCGGTTGGACCAAAATGAAAGGATCACATCGACAAATAATGATCCTTTACCAATTTTTTAAATGCTGGTAGAGATTGAGCTCGTCTTATGGGTACCGGTAAAGCATTCCACAAGCGAGCGGCCTGTACGGTAAAAGACTTATCTAGAAATTTCGTGGAGTGGTTCGGCATTTTCAACCTCAAGTTCTCAGATGATCTCAGAGATCGCATGTGAGTGTCACCTAGAAATTCAAACCGTGATTTAAGATAAGCTGGCTGAATATAATATATTTACTTTACATAAATAATATAATTACATAAGAAAATATTACTTACATTATTCTTATGCCAATGTGATGTCATAACATAATGTTTTCCGCTTATCTATAAACTTTAACAATGAGTAAATAAAACAAAAGTTCTTTGAATCGATTACAAACGGCAAATGATAATGAAATCAAATAATATAAAATACAGTCGGCGACAGTATCGGCCTCGGAGTCCATTTAGAAAAAGAATCAATCCATTAGAACGAGCGAGGCGACGGCGCGATATCCGCAGACCGATCTTAATGTGCTGCTGTAGTGATGCCCAACTTACAAGGCTTTTATTTTTACTAAAATATTGAAGTCCATTTGTAGAATATAATTATGGTCAACAATTTTAGTTAATCTTTGTTGTATTAAACATAGTATAGAGTAGGTAGACATAAAAGTTATTTAAGTTGAAGGTACTAAACATAGTTTCATAACATAATAGTTACTAAGTTGTACTAAATATAGTTATATAACGTAACAGTTACTAAATTGTACTAAACATAGTTACTTAACATAACAGTTACTAAGATGGACTAAAATAGTTACATAACATAACAGCTACTAAGATGTACTAAACATAGATACCTAACTGTTAATAAAAAAACAGTAAGTTTCATAACAAGAGAATTTTTTAGATAATGATTCTTATCATGACTTTAAACTTCAACTTTTTTATTGGTACTGTTACATTTTTCATCACGTGGTGATACAGTAGTCTCTGTCTCCACAAATTACACGACCTGTTGGTCATATAAGTGTCAGTGTCAGTGAAGCCAAATTTGTGACCACCCACTGTCAGAATTTGCCGTCTGAAATAATAACTGCTCGCGCTTGCAAAACAAACTTCAGAATATTGAAGAGGTAGTTACAGCCAAGCAAAGAGGGTTCCAACTTCAAATAAATGAACAAATCCTGGTACCTGCACCCATCACGGAAATCCTTGTATATGTATTTACAAACTAAAAAATGTAAAACTTCCTCTTTACTTTGCGAGTGGGTTAATAACAGTGAAAAAATCTGCAAGTTTTTAAATTAAAACTCACCAACTTGCAATTTTAAAGTCTTTATGTCACTTCACTAGTTTCTCGTTCCACTCGTATCGGACAAGTTTGTTTGATGACGAACGATCCCGTACCGTGCACGAATATTGGCATTCCAAATTTAAAATTGAATTTCACGATTCGTCCTGTTGATTGGCATCGCGATGATTAGTGTTGTAGCGCGATCAATATTTGTCGATTATTGAGAATGAACATGTTAGCAATTTTTATCCAAAATGACGGTTGTTCAAATTTAAAATGTAATCATAATTATATTATTGATTTTTAATACATGTTATGGCCATTAAATGCCTTAGAAAAATTAGAGGAAATCTAAAAAGAAATAGGATACCAGTGGGCCTCGGACTTGCGACATTTGCCAGGGTACGGGCAGCAAGTGTCGCGGGTTCAAGTCTCAGTGTTATTGGGTTTTTTCCATTACGAAATTCTCAGTAGCGGCACGGAATTAAGAAAGAATTGAAGCTAGAATTGTGCGCGGTTAATAGCAATAGGCTCGCCCCTATTACAAGGGACATTATAACCTCTGCCCACCATCTCTGGGAAATACAGGCGTGAGTTTATTTTTAAAAAAATAATTATTTTAAGCATATACCATACTTGGTAGAAACGGCAAGTGTATTACGTAAGTGTGTAGTACGTAAGAGTAATATTCACCATGACTACTATAATAGTTAGATATTTGACGTATATAAGCAATATAAAAATTCCTTTAAAATGCGAAGGAAACATTCTCAGCGTAGAGTTACATCGCTCGGTTCAACGTTAGAGATTTAGTTGCCAAGGAAACAGTGAAGCAGTTTTATGGTCCACATAAAATAAAGGTAATAATGGTCGCAGTGTTTTGACAGATTCATTGTTCTGGTGGTTGCAAGTCCGATAGGTTATGGGTTAAATTCCTGTGGCATGGTTTTGTAAGTATTTAACAAAGACGTTATTGGAAAACTTATAATATTATGAAGACATCAATTAAATGAAATGATAAACATGAACTGTCAATTAAGAAACATAACAGAAATCTATGGTTTTCATGGCCATCAGCTGTTTTATAAAATTATTTAGATAAGCGAGAAGAAAAAATAATTATAATGTCTAGCTCCTAAAGCGCTCGTGGCGCTATGGTAACGCCGTGATTGTCACGATCGTTGAGGTTAAGCAGCACCCGACGAGGTCAGTTTGTAGATGGGTGACCATTTAAGGAATTTAATTTTAAGCATCTCCGCGCTTTAGAAGGCACATTAAGCGGTGGACCCTAATATTAAAAGACAAATGGACCGCATCCTAAGAGACAGAATGTATGATATGTATAAGTCCATACGAGAGTTGCCGTAACAAGAACTATGTATGGATGAATAATAGTCCACTTAAAACACAGAAAAAAAGTGATTATGATGAAATAAAAAAATAACGTAATGTGAGAAAATAGATCACCAACTTCAACATGTTGGAAAGCCCCATAATAATTCCCATTTATCACAAAATCCGCCTTATAAGTTTAACATTATATGTATAACATAATTGACATCTAATGCAATATTCTACCTAAAACAAGGCACATAAATACCGAACAAATGAAACTCCGACCCCAAAATGTTTCGATCCCGCCACAACATACCGTACGGCTACGCTGCTACGCGTGGGCGTAGACTCTACGAGCGTAGTAGCTACGGCGTAGCGTACAACGTGGATATTGTATATTTTGACGCGCGTCTAGCAAACAGCTGATGCGTTTGTAGAAATAGTAAATTATGCAACTATTGTGAATTTATGCAAACGTTTTATTGTTATATGGTAGGTTGAAGCTTAGAGATTGGTATGGCTCGGGTTCGATCCCCGCACGGCATTCATATTTTTATGATCCACAGGTAATTTTGTCTCAATATGGATTTTTATGTGTATTATCAGATTCGCTGTCCCGACTACAGACACAATAAAATGAACAAATGTGACATGTACAAATGAACAATAAAATTTGCATGAATCATATGTGTTTCACTGGACAGGGAATAGGTTATATACGAGATATCGTGGACAATTTTTTTTGTTTTGAAAAATAATGAGTAGCGCGTTCGACTTTCAAAAACAATAAATATCGTTTTTATAATCTGTGAAAACGTGATAGCGTATCGCACAATACGTCTGCAAAACTACAAAGTATTGATGAAATAGTAGTACAATTCAAATAGTCTATATTTTATGTAATAGTATCTCGTAAATACGTTTGTTATAGACAGGCGATGTCAGAGTATACATTAATCACTACAGTGCGGGTAGAAGGAGATCAATCACAGGGAGGCGAATGTTCCTTCATATTGTTCCTGGCTTAGGCAGATAGTGAAAACGCGTTTTTATTGGTTTTACCATATAGATATTTAGTTTGGAAATAAAAAATATATATATGAATCTCCCCTCTCCTACCATAATCTTGCATAGGATTGCCAACATACATACCCCTGGTGTTGCAAGTTACTGCTTGCAACACCAGGCTTAGCAGGATAAAAAAACATGGACCCATAGACCCACGCCTATATTGCCCAAAAGGGGTAGGCAGGGAGGAGGGGGTAAGGGGAGAGACAGTACATCCATGTTTTGCCGGCTATGATTTAAGTCCCATGTAATAGGGGGCGATCCTATTGCCACTACCCAGGCACGAGCCCAGACTACTAGCTGCTACTGAAAATTTTTTAATGGAAAAGACCAATAAAATTTTGCCCGAGGCGGGTATCGAACCCAGTACCTCGTGCTCAGCAGTCACGCTTGCTACCATAAGCCAAACGAGAAAGTCAAAAGTATAAAAAAAATAATCAAAAATAATAAAAAGACGTGAAAAGTTAGAATAAAACCGTCTAGTAGTTATTCGTATGTGAGTGACGTGATTCTGAATAATAACTCGCATTTGTCTGGCTTGAGACTGCGTGGCTGTCCGTTCTCATCCCAGTATTCATTGCGCGAACATAGAGGTATGGACGTGAGTCGTGATAGCCTAGTGGTGTTGACCGTTGACTGGCAAGTCAGTGGTCTCAGGTTCGAACCCAAGGCGCGCACCTCTGACTTTTCGTAAGTTATGTGTGTTTTATAAAATAATTATCACTTACTCCGGGCCTCGAAAAGCACGTAAAGCCGTTGGCCCTGCGCCTGATCTCTCTCCGATCGTGTCGGAAGGCCGTCCCATCGGACTATGAGAGTGAGGGAATGGAGAGTGCACCTATGTTTGCGCACACACCTGTGCACTATAAAATCTCCCGCGTCGATGACTAATCTCCGTTGAGATTACACACGCGCAATAACACACAGCGATCAACACAACTTTTGTCAAGCAAAATGATACTGACTTTCCATTTCGTCGATGCAGAAATGAACAAAAATTAACACTTTTATGAATTTTAATATAGAAATGACACAAAAGGTTCCCATTTCCTTTCACAGTTCCCTGTAATTAGTCATATGATCGTTTAAAAAGAATCAGCGTTATCTATTCACGCGTGACTGAGGCTCTACACGTACTCACGTACTCAGGTATAACGAACGTGTTACTTAATGTTCGATGTAATTATGGATGTGCTTTGTAAACCTTTTACAGCAAAAATAACGTTCCGATCAGTTCAAATTGCCAGTCTATCGGTCATTATTTGTAATATATATATTTATTTGTATTATATAAAATAAAAAGTTTTTTTTAAGTTCTGCTGTATCGTCTTGACACTCATTTTAAAAAATAAAGACCGGAACTATTGCCAGAACAGGAATACAAAAATAACATTTTAAATACCACTAGCGACTATATACAAGATTATGATTAAATTTAATATAAAAACCAAGGCCGTATTCGCGCACAGTAACATTTGTATCAAACAAATAATGTATAATAAATTGTCCAATACATCAAATTTTTTAATATTGGAAACCGGTGGCAGCGAAACTCATTGTTCGGGAATCTAAAAAAGGGACAGAATTATTTAGTACTATGTACATTTTATTCGTATTTTGCAAATAATAGGTACAAATATTTCCGCTAGATTAAATCTAATTACAGATGTTTGTGTTAGGTTAGGTTAGCTCTTAAATTTTTATATAAGGTTTTTATATAAGGTTTTATATAAGCTCTTAAATTTTTTGGCATACCTAATTTAAAGAATATAACGATCACTATTAATATAAAGAGTATTGCTATCAAAAATAATTAATAATAACATAAAAAACTAGTCAGGACAAAAGGATTTGTTAAAATAATCATTACACCATCTTTAACAAAAGAATGAATTATAGTATTTGAATATTAAATATTTATCTATTTACTACAAAGTTTATAGATGAAAGTTGCTAAAGCTTATTTAAACATTCCATGAAAAAAGTTTTACTAAGTAGATACTTTGATTTTGTTATAAAATAATTTTAATTTTGAAACCACAAATACTTGCAGACAATATAATGATCAAAGGTACTAGAAGTATATTAGTCAAAGGTGTCTATTGAATTTCAGTCCAAACATCGTCAAGTCTCAAAAATATTTCATAAATTTATCTTTTTTTTCGTATTTCTCGCAAATAATTATTATCTGTTATAGTCCACATTTTTTTCATAACTGCAATATTATGTGAGCCTCTCAGCTGCATAATTTCCAATCTAGGTTTGTTAAGTTAATTAGAAATATTTAATTTCCCAATTAAAAAATCTTCGACCAAAGTTAGCCTTGTAGACAAACGGACGGCGCGAAATGTAGAGGCTACACAAAGCTCCACTCAAACCGCAGAAATACTTTTTGTTTTCAACAAAATAAAAGTTATTTACTAACAAATAAAATATTTCATAAACCGTCAAAACGCGAGCAAATCGTTAAAAACACAACCGTCAAGCGAATTCCAAGGAGGCATAAATCCTTTTCCGACGGACTTTTTTAATAAGCATCAAGGTGTGGGGCAGGGAGAGGCTGAGGCACGCGGGGCAGGGCACCAGCTCGTCCCAGACGCCCGCCTACGCGCGTCGCTGCGGACGTCTCCACGTCCCGCCCTTCGTCACAGTTCGCCAGCGGTGGGCCGCGTGCCCGCCGCGCCGCCGCGTCTCCTAAATATATGAACCGTTTTCGTATTTTCTACACATTTGTATTTTAATAGTTAAGTTAAAGGTAAGTAACATAAGTGTTTTTTGGTGTTTTTGTAACTTTGTGTTGTTCGTTAATTATTTTCATTTTATTTTAATTTATTATACTTTATTAGAATAATCCAAGTAAGTAAATAAATACGTTTCAATTTAATATAATAGAAATATTGACGGAAAAGTTTAAATATTATAATGAAATCAAACAAATCGTAAATTATTAAAAATATAAACAAACAAATAAAATATCGGTGAATAAAATTGAGCGTGACAGGTTGCTTATATATAGGTACCTATTGTTTTGATTACGTATTTATTATGTGATTGCTAAAACTATCACTCTGCTGCAACGATGACGTAAAACTGTTTATATTTTTTGAATAATTTTTAATTTAAGTCTTATTAAACAATTAGTTGCTACCAGTTACTTCATCTGCGTTATTATTATTTAATCTATGAATTAATCGGAAAATAAACGTAGTACGTACTAAGATTCATCTGATTCTAATATGTCTTAAGTAATTCAAATAAATCAACTTAATCTTAAAAGCTAAAAATGTTGAGTAACAATCGTCGTAAACTGAAGGTGTTCTAAAGTTAAGAGGAAATAAAATTTGATAATTCTGAGATTATTTAATAAGAAAAATATAATAGGTACTATTAATTACATTTCCTTCTAAATGTTCTATTAAATAAAATTAACAACATTTTAATTAAGATGAAAATGATGGAAATTAAGTTCTTGCTTAATCTGTGATTTTTCATGACGTAAGTGCATTTTCATGGTACTTTTATATCGTTTTACCCATCCGTAGCTGTGAAAATATATTTTTTATGGCGTTAGAAAGAGGCACCAGTATGGGATAAAATTAAGTGATTTTTAATCGCAATTCGTATTTAATCATTTAGCCTTTGCTCTACGCGGGAAGGTTCATAAATAGTACAAAAATCTTTGACCAATGTCTCTGTTCGTCATTTTGGGTATTTTTTTAAACCGAGGACTATATTTAGGTGCTTACTGTCATAATTTCGGCTACAACAGCAGCGTAGAAGCCTAGTGGTATGACCGTTGATTTGCAAGTCAGGGTCTCAGGTTCGAACCCAAGGCAGGCACCTCTGACTTTTTGGAAGTTATGTGCGTAATATAAATTAATGATCACCAGACCGTTGACTTGCAACAACTGATTTAACTTTAGAATATCGTATCCCTTTGGGTTCTAGGGTCAGATAGGCGACTGCCTAGAAAACTGACATTCAGCTGCATCTGATCTGAATAGAAGCCGACTCCAACAAAGCTTGGGAACAATCCGTTACTACCTGCGCATGTGTTGCGTTTTGCATGGAAAGGTGCGGTTGATGACGTTAATGACGGGGTGATAGCGTAGTGGTATGGATGGATAGCCATTGGACAGCTAATAGGCAATGATCTCAGGTTCGAACCCAAAGCGTGCACCTCTAACTTTTCGTAATATAAATTAATTATCACCTGCTCCGTGCCTCAGAAAGCACGTTAAGCCGTTGGCCCTGGCTGGCGATATAGTGAGTCAGTACCCTCATTAAATTCTGACAACTGATCTAACCTTAGAATATCGTATCCCTTTTGGGTTGCGGGGGTCAGATAGGCCGTCGTTCCGTAGAATACTGATATTCAGCTGCATCTAGTTAGATTATAAGCCCCCAAATAAGTTTGGGAATAATAAGGGTAAGAGGATGATGGATAAATCAAGCAGGTATACCTGCCGACTGCGTTGGGTCATGGCCTTCTTTTTAATAAATCGAGTAGTATGTACGTTCGTGTCAAATCTTGAAAGCTGAATTAGAACCACTTCCTCTTATGGAGTTACGGAGTTAAAATTTAACATGTTGATTCAGTTCCGATGACAACGTATTTTTATAGTAAACATGACCTGATTTGACATCCAGGATTAGCTCCAGACAAAGGAACTCTTCAACGGTCAACAGCATAGATACAAATTTTTGCATATACGTTAATTAGTTTTAATATTCCAAATACAAGCTTCATTAAAAAACGTATTTTCTAACTCAAAAAGGGCCGGATGATATTATAATTACTACCGACTTATATAAATATAGTTAAAGTATAAAAATATTAAATAAGTTTAAATACGTCAGACTTATAGAAGATGATCACTTAGAGAGACTGAGAAGCGGTGTCACTTGTAGAAGCCATATAGAAGCAATTATCTTCATTAAAATAGACAACAGACATTTTTGACATATTTTAGGCAATTTGATTAATTGATTCATAGCAGACAAAAGGATTATTTCAGCAAAAGTTTCTAGCGCTCAAAACTTTAAAAAAATATTGTTTGCTTAGCATCAAGACAAGTCAGACAAAAAAATTGTTTACCAACGTTTTAAAACAATGAGCAATTAGTATTTCACTTGAATACAGTTCACTGCACTACATAGTATAAAACAAAGTGGCTTCCCGCGTCTGTCCCTATGTATGCTTGATCTTTAAAACTACGCAACGGATTTTGATGCGGTTTTTTTTAAATAAATAGAGTGATTCAAGAGGAAGTAAATATGTATAATACATGCATATAAGCGTAACCGTGCGAAGCCGGGGCGGGTCGCTAGTATACTTATAAAACAGTACCGTGACTGATTGACGACCGACTACACAGTACATATAGCCTAAACCGGTGGACCTAGAGACTTCAATTTTGGGGAAATTATTCCACTAAGGTGCACTAAGGAAGGATTTTTGGAAATTTTACTCCTACGCGGGTATAGTTTGGGATGAAAAATCTGAAATTCACGCGGATAAATTCGCGTCAAAGCGAAAACTAAATATAGTTATATCTAACATAAGTTGTGAGATTTAAATGAGGGCTTCAATTAATATGGCACTCAGCGTTGAGTTAGCAACTTGTCACTACATACATAGCTACTTGTACTTACAGTTTGTATTACTTAACTATGAGAGGGGTATTAAGCAGTGTTTAGAAACAGAAGAGCGTGTAGTGTGATACTACAATACAAAATTATTATTATCATTAGCATTATCGCCCATTATTAATTATTTATTTACTTAAACCGTGAAGGGATCAATATAAAATGCTGCTTAGACGAAGAAAGACAAAATACTGCTAAAAAGTTGCGGATGGGAAATTCCGTCTAGAGGTACAAAATAAAGTATAGAATACAAAAGGGATAGATACCAAGCTACATAATACATATTTATACAGATATGAAAATATATACACTATATTTATATATTGATGTATGATGGGGAGGACTATATATGTATATATTTATATATACACAATCATACTAATGACGACAGGACGATACTGACTCTCGCATCATATCTTTGACGATATGTAGGTATTATCACCATCCAGTGATCACTTTTTTAATTAATTTAACCTTACTATTACTTACAGCTATATATTTCACATGTAATCGCTTCTCTGAAATTTAATACTTCACACAAGGTAAAGCCTAAGCCTCAACTACACAAGAAGCAGGGTTTGGAGCTATAAAACACAAAATACCGATACATAACCCGTCTGCCACGAAATGCCTTTGCCGGCCGTTTTACAAGCCAATTTAATATCGCGACCCCTGTCCGGTATTCACCGTAATGAGCAAAGGACGGCCATTTGCATTTTTTTTACATTTTGGCGCCAATAATGGCGGTGTCATACCTACTTTATTTTAATACCGCTAGGTATATAGCATTTCTGTCAACATTTTTTGTTTGTCTGTTTTTGGAGATAAGGAACGAATTGAGGAAAGTAATATTATTATTTCACATGTAATTTTCATTTTTCGTAGCTAATTTAAAGGAAAAGAAATGAAAATCGAATAAAGTAATGAATTGCTGTAATACGCGGAATCTTAACACGGAGCTTAGTACCATGTCTACATACTCGTAGGTACGTTCAATATTGTTTAGATCCTAGTATTTCAAAAAATTACTAAATGAAGAATGCATACATAAGTATGCAAATAAATCAAAATAATAAGACATAAATGTACATTGGCGCATCCAATATTAAATCTAAACATTTTTAATCGACAAAAATAGGTAGGTAGAGGTTCTCAATTCAACAGTTTTTTTAGTGCAAGTTACACGATATCTCAGGAAATTCGGGAAATAGGAAAATTGGAGGTTTATGCTTGACTTAATTTTGTTTCATAATTTCCAACAGTTAATGTTTTGAATGTTAAAATGTACACGAATTAATGAATATCGTTAACAAAGAACTTTGAACTTGCAAAAACAAAGTTGTACAAGTAAAAATCTTGGAAACTGAGTTTTGCGAGATTTAATTAAAAACATTGTCTGAAGTTAGTGAACAATTATTATTTAATCGTATTAAATTCTTGAAACCCGCACCTAACAATGACGGTGCCCTATTTGTTTAGGTTTATTCCTTTAATGGACAAAAAGATAAGTCAAAATTCATATTATTACTTGAGATTTCAATAGAAACAATAGGATCAGCCTCTGTTACATAGGACTTATATCACTGGATATCTCTTCTGGAATATAAGTATTGTATGATATTTCATGTTTATAAAAAAAACATATTGGAATATCTATACCAACTTCAATTTCGACCAGGTCTGAATATAGACTATAAACGCACCTAAAGATCGTAGGAAAAATATAATAGCTACAACAAAAATAACTTGTAATCTATAATTTGATTGACTTCCAATATGGCGTCTCATTGGGTCGTTCAAGATAAGATCGCTGAGCAAATTGGCACTTAGATACAAGCGCTTTCAAACTTAATAATGATTTAACAACCAAACTTCAAAGTTAGACTCAAAATTGTCTTTATTCGGTTAGACATTCATTCATGTGTAAATGCTTTCGAATTTTCAAGGTTTTTACACATTATTTACCACCGGCGGCTATGGAATTATGGATGTAAAGATCGGCGCAATATGGCCGACATTTTAGTATATCTTACTATATACAACTTAATGCATAAATTCTTACTTAAAAACAGCAAACTACTTACAAATATAATAATTTGTATCTGTGCTATGGCTGTTTTAGGTATAGGTATTTAAGTATAGTGTACAAAGACATGGCCGGGTATATACATTGTGGCATATCATTTAAACCCTCTATAATTAATTTAAACAAAAAACATTAATTTCTGGCATTATTGTATCTAATATCGAAATTAGGAATTAGCGCGTTTACGCGTACAATTAAATACTCGCCATACTCTAACTTTATAGACATAAAGACTCGTGGCTAACTACATTTCCCAAAATAACAAATGTCTCCAATAAATTGTTAACAGAAAGATGTAAGATATTTCACACTATGCTTAACAGAGGAACTGTGAGACAAAGCAGAAAACCTGAACACAAAACCCATTACCCCAAAACCCAAAAAAAAACAACACACAATCTTCTTCCCCATCGTCCCTTGCACGTCGCATCGCTCACACTCCGAAGCTCTTTTGTTGCATCACTTTCTTCTCAATAGGAGTGAGAGAGAAAACACTACTCACTACAACCCCGACCCCCGAACGTTGATTTGGGTCAAGTTCAGTCACCATCTGGGCCATTTAGTGCTAACTTTGACAATAAATATCGACTTCTTAAGAAATATTAGGTAGACCAAGTTACTAGTGGTAGCTAGACGTAGCGGTTTGTATTACTTAGATGTAGCTTGGTAGGAGTCTGAAGTTACCTATGCTCTTTATCCGATCTGTCAATAATTTGTTTGTCTTGAAAAATTTGTGCAGGAAGCGAAATCCGGTAAAACACTGACTGGAAGTTCACAAATAGCAGATAGATTTTAATATTCTTAATCAGTGATACTAGTAAGTGGTTTTTTAGTTAACATAATGTAGGCAATAATCAAAGTCGGACGATCCCGGTCGGTAAGTAACCGAATGGTCTAAAGTTGATTCTGTGGCATTAAGGTCGCAGTCCCACTCGGGACGCGACCTGTGTACAAACATATAAGAATACCTACTTACAGAAGATTGCAGCTTCACAATTCACTCACCTTGGTCAAGAGCTCAAAATGCTTGTAAAGTGTGCCAACCCATCGTCGAAACTCCAGGTCTTTAGGAGTTGGAAGCCACATATTTTTATTAAAGATTTAGGCGGTTATTTGAAAGACGGCCACGATTCCCGTTTAGTCTCATTATTATCGAAGCAAGGCGTATAATGGGCACTTTTTATTCTGAAAATCTTCTTTGTCGAATGATTTTACTGTGGACTATAAAAGTATTAGGTATTTTAATGATTATTGAATAAAATAATGATTGTTAATTTGGTCGGTTGGTCATAAACAAGGCAATATTAAACTATTATAAAGCATTTTGCGATGCTACTCGCAACGTCGGGAGAAATTAAAAATGAATATACGCATTACCGACATCAGTTATTACAGCATTTATTTCAAATTGAATTGAAGCTCACGTTTTTATTTTTGAACCATTATACAATTAACTACATTTGCCATTATAACAGATGATGAAAGAAAAAAAATTAAGAGGCTCTAAAAAAGGTTTGATTCTAGCGATATCGGCTACTTATTAAACATACATGACGTTATCGACGAATATTAAAAAGAAAGAAAGAATGTTATACTTTTAAATGTACCGGTCAACACTGAAGAATATTGTTTTTAAAGAATCTTTGTCGAAAACTGAAGGGGTTTAAACATAATGCGGACCATTCGCTTGGTTTTTTTCTGTCACCTCCGTAAAAAGCAATAAAAGTTTGTTCAAGCAGAAATCTCAATTTGTCCAAAGTTTAAAGGCGCTTTCAGTTTATCATCTTTCTAACATTATAATTGGTTTATCGTGAGATGTGATTCCGAAGATAAATTATAACGGAATTTGTGGAATACTGAGCTGTGTAATAATCTGCCTGTTTTTAAATTCTATTTTCAATAAATAAAATCATCGTGCGTAATTAAATTAAATAAATTCAATCTGTATTAATATGTTGGGTACCTACCTAATGTGATACGTACGTAAAAATATTTAAAAAGGAATACAGAAAAAAAAAACACAAAAAGAGGTTTGCTATCGTCCGATGAGGGGTTCTGTTCTGGAACTCCGAAGTTCATATCAGATTATGAAAATATTTATTCAACCGGACCGGGACCAATCGAGAGTAGGTATTATCTTTAAAATAAAAAAAATACATAAATCGGCCCACTTGAATAAATTGAAAGGATGTGTTTTGTAATGCCTATAATATCACCTAGTCTCTCGATTGGAACAATTAGGTGCCTAGTCTCTCGATGGCAATACCCTAAATTGTGTAATTCTAAAAATACAGAGGCACGTGGCGAATGGTATTGTACTTTTTAGCAGAACGCATAAAGTAGAATTGTTCTGTGAAAGAATGGAGCTGAAAGGACAGTAAAGCAAAAAAAACCTTTAAGAAAAGCACATCTCACTAACCACATTTCACGCTCTAAATACTCCAAACAGTAAATGACTGAATATATTTATTCATCGTCTGGCAATATATCAGGTTTTCCAGCACCTGTATTGTTTGCGATACCGCTCGTAAATTTGTTTTATTGCTCTGGATATCAATTTCCGATGCAAACTGTACTTTTTGTGCCCCGAATTGGTTGTGGTTTGTTTTGATATAATTATTTGGGTTGAGTACCTAGTATGTATTAATTTATATACCTACATACCTATTCTATTTATAATCCGACATAGTCTAATTAACGACCTAAATCGATTTCCAAATAAAAGCCCAGACTTCTGAGCCCAGGTTGATCGATGTTTTTCTTCATCGTTCGTCAATCTTAACTAAGAAAGTACATAAGTAAAAAAGTCATATTGCTACATGTCAGGTTCAGACTCAAACCCAAGGTGATTGCTGTAACCACCAGTGTCGATGGGCTAATATTAGTAGGAGGTAAGATGGAGCTCCGTGGGGTGCCCGATATAGAATACCACCCACCCATATCATCCCGAGGGTGTCGTAGAAGGCGACTAAGGGAAAATCCGGAAGACGGGCAGAAGCGGGTTCCGTGTACTTAACAACTACACTGCGATCCCCAAGACGCCTGCGCCTGCCAAGCGTAGGGATTATGGCAACTTAAGGGAGGCTTTTATTCAACAGTGCACGCCTTCCAGCTGATGACGATGAAGCTGGAGTTAAACTGGAAAAAAACCAACGGCACGGTCAATAGATACTTCTGACTATGCCATTTTTCAATGGGAAACTAGTGGGAATCGAGATATATGGAGACTTCTCCACAACGGAACTAAATCAAAAGATATATAGTGAGATTACATTTGGACTGTACCTATATAGTGCGCTGTTTAAGAGAATCGGTTTCGACACATTAATGTAAAGCTGATATTTACCTGGGACAGCTATCATGTTTCCACGTCAGTTGTGTTGTGTAATCTGTCAGTTTAACCATGTTGTATGCTAGTTCGCTGAACTAAACAGTGAAAACAATTCGAGTAGAGTTTGCTTGATATCGTTTAAGATGGGCACATACCTTTCATTGTATGTTGCAATGGAATTATTTCGTTTAGTAGATAAATTGTAATTTGCAAGTAATTGTATTAATTTAAACTTTGTATTTGTTTATTATTTTTTTAGGAGGAGGTGGATTTAATTTATTTTTAATTTATAATTACGTTTTTACAATTGTTACTTTAAAACTAAATTACGGGTTATTTAATTATAATATATATTTTTTTAAACAACTTTGATCTAACTGCATTACCAGTTCAAAGTAAAAAATATGTTTAAATAAACGTAGATATGCAAAATTTCCTGTCCGTGCTGTCAATCGTTGTAGTTGAAGAGTTCCATCTTGAGTAAACGATCTTGGCTGCAATGAGTTGATAAATAAATTGGGATTGAGAATAGATTCGATATACAAGAGTAACTCCCTGGTTTAAAATCCTATATCAAAAATACCGCAGTCTACTAATAGGGCAAAGTAAATACATAAAAGCTTGAATTAACGATTATTCATGCGCATAAAACAGAGATTTTAATTAGACAAGTATTTTTTCAAGTTCATGTACGGTAAATACTCGGTAATAGGGATAGTAATTCCACTAAGTGGTAACCCGCAACTTTGTGGTCCTTTTGTACGGGATTTACTTTGTTACTTTTTTATTTTTTTTTCACCGCTCCTGCTGCGGTTAACATTTATCTTCGTTAACAGAAGTAACTGCGTAATATTTGTTTAAAGGTTTTAAAGTTGTTTGAAATAAAAAAATGTTTTTTTTTTGCTTGTGATATGATAACACGGGCGGGGTCCCGAATGGTAGAGCGACTGGGGGGCCTTACCCAGTAGGCCATGGGTTCCAATCCTACTCGTAATCAATTTTTCTTTTTACAAAAATTTGGATCTTGAGTGTGTGTTATATTAAGGTTAGTACAGCCTAACATTAGGATTTTCTCCTATATCGTAGGTGATGTTTCAGAAAATACCTTTGTCAATTTGTCGACCAATGCATAAAATCAACAAACCCGATTGACGCTCAGTTTAAAGCGCCCTATAAGTATGTCAGCTTATGATATTTTCCACAACTCATAATACTCTATTGATCAAAATGTGTCTAGTAGTTCAGGAGCTACACGGAAACAATTAAGTTTTTCTCTTATATAGCTTTACACACAAAACATACAAATTTACTTACAAATGAATGCTGAACTTGGTATAGTTCGGTCCAATCTTTATGGCGGCTGAGAACATCGTTCGTATCGCTGCGCAGAACAAAAAATTAGGTATTAAAAAAATAATAATACTTTCACATATAAAAATAATATT
Source organism: Protodeltote pygarga (assembly GCA_936450705.2). Lineage (NCBI taxonomy): Eukaryota > Metazoa > Arthropoda > Insecta > Lepidoptera > Noctuidae > Protodeltote > Protodeltote pygarga. Next base: position 686,972 of record OW388249.2, on the reverse strand, counting down.
ATAAATTGAAATGGAGCGTAATTATTGTCTATTTGACAGTACCTGCGCACACTTGCGCTCGCAGCTGATATCCGAGCCGCCAGGACCGAACTATACTCATTTGGCTTCTCGGAGTCGAGTAAAAAGAATGTAGACATAAATAGTGCTATCAAGGAACATCATTATCTTTAATTAAAGTCCGAATCGCTTCAATCCGAAATCTAGGATAGATACAAAATTCTCCGAGATCCTTCACATTGCAACCCTTACATGGCTCAATACACAAACGAACTTCCAATACCAAATTCTCCGTATGAAATTAATCAAGTCGCATAAATTCTATTGTGGATTAGAATCATATTGCCGTACCTATATCTACAGACGTATTAGTGGTAGTATCGGATCCTATTACACTGCTGTAATGAATAAACGGGGCTTGTAAGCCGATTTCGGAGTATTGTGGCAACGAAGACTCATATCACGTTTTAATGGAAGCATTTTTGTAAGTCCAAGCGTTTTAACGTCACATTTAATTAAATAAATGTTTAGTCTGTTTCACAGTTTTTTTACCTCCGACAAAAACAGAGGGATTTTATAAGTTTAACGTGTGTATCTGTGTGTATAAAATATGTGTGGCTTAGTAGATATTAGACCTATTCGTAAAATGGCTTAGGTCGAAAAAAATAACGTGTTCTCGGAATGGCTTATTCTTCAAAAAGCTTGTTCTCATAATACCTTATTCTGGAAAAGACTCATTAAAAATAGGGTATATCGAGAATAAGTCTTTTTAAGTATAAGTCTTTCTACGAATGAGTCCAAGGTAGAATAGCTTATTTCACGAATAGGGCATTTTCAGAATAAGGGATATCGCAAATATGTCATATTTTTTTGCAAATTGTTTCATTTATATATTTGTCTTGGAATTAGCCCGTCCCTTACAAAACACAACAGGCTTTTGTTCAAATGCTTATACAGAATCATTTTTAAGGAATGCACATAATTATATTGATGGTTAATTCTTAAAGTCATCCAGAACAATAACTCGGGCCTATTGCAGTCCTATTTAAGTTTAAATTTACCATTCTTACGTAAACCCTATTGTCCTCAGTTACCAAATTGTATGATGGAAAGGTAATACTTTTTATAAGGTCCGACCGGCCGTGCATGATATATTATTTTAACAATAATTAATAAGTAGGCATAAAAACAGTCAACAATAAATTTTTATTATTATTATTATTTGTGTCTACAAATTGACTGCCTCAATTACCTATGTACTTTATAGGTATACGGTTTTGTTTACGCAGATCCATGACTTTGTTAGTAGAACTATTTCAATTAAACTATACTAAAAGCCTTTGTACCTGTGTCGAGAGTTTTACTTTTTCTTTTTAATTGGGTTGCTAGCTTTAAAAATCGAGCTTTTATCTTCTCTAAATCCTTTATTTATTACATCAAAATTAAAGCACACAGGTATTCTTTAATTACACACATCAAAAGTGTCTAGGGATCAACATATATTTTTGCAATAACTTTTCTCCTGATTGATATTAATTAAAATTTTCTTTAAGGATTCATCAAATAAAGTGTTTTCGTTTGTCACAGTAACGATAAACCAAGTCACCTTTGCATTAATAAAGAAATTTGCCATTTTCCTAATAAAGGGATTTTTGACATTTGAACCACTAACATTAAAGTTCAAAAAAAAGACTGAAATAACAGTTTTCTTTAAAATTTTATTGGGTAACTTAAACAATTAATAATCCGTGTTTCTACCGCGAACACTAACAACACAAGAACATCGGTTTGGCATACTCAAAATGAGTTCATCCAAATCACGCTGTGGAATGGCCGCCCATGTTCGTTGCAACAACAAAAAAAGGTCTTCTTGCGACGGGATACCCTCCATATTCGGCAGAGCTCTTCTCTGTAGCATATCCCATGCATGCTCAATCGGGTTCAAGTCTGGCGACTGAGCAGGCCAGGGCAGGACATTGATGTTAGCTGCGGCGAGAGTATGTCTTACAACTCTTGCGGTGTGCGGTCGTGCATTATCATGCATTAACTGAAATAAGGGACCGATTTGCACTTGTAGAGGAACGATGACGTCTGATACAATCGTCTCAGCATAAATTTGAGCGTTGAGGTTGCCTCTGATCCAAATCAACTCAGTTCTTCCGCCGATCCAAATACCCGCCCATACCATGATGGTTCCACCACTATAAGGATGGACTTCCTGGCAGGATTTTAATCGCTGTTGGCGTCCAGGGGTTCTCCAGTGTCGTATACGTCTTGTATCCGGTCTCATACCAAAACGAGACTCATCAGAAAAGCACACGAAACGCCATTGTTCTTCTGCCCAATTTCTGTGTTCAAGAGCCCATTGATATCGAATCCTACGATTGTGCATTGCTATAGGTGGTACCCGTAGCGGTCTTCGGGAATGAAGGTTCACTTCATGCAAGCGGTTTCTGACTGTTTGGTCGCTAATTAAGTTCCCTGAAGAGTGATGAAGCCTCACGGCTAACATCATGGCGGTTATTGTTGGAGCTCTTCGAGTTAAGATTTGAATGTATCGGTCTTGTCTCCGTGTGGTGCAGCGATACCGTCCTCCATGGCGCTCAGCCACGGTATCAGTGCTTCGGTAACGTGTCCAAAGTCGACTGATAACACTCTGACTTGTATTCAGAGCTAAAGCCACAGTACGTTGCCGGGAACCAGCTTCTATCATTCCCACGGCTCTGAGCATTTCTTCCCTGCTTAAATGACGTCGCCGCTCCATAATAACGTTGGTTTTAATCAGTAGTAGGGAAACAGTAGCACTAATAATGTCTTCAATGCGTTGTATGTTTTTATAGGGAAAATATTGACAGCTGATTTTCATCTTTTACTCGAATTTGATTCACAGTTCCTGATTCAAATTATGAAATGCACCAAAAAGGATCCATATAAATTTATAAAATCATAAATTTATTACAAAGCCACATCTCAATCTCAAGAAATCCGCATAAAAATGCTTGATCCCTAGACACTTTTGATGTGTGTATTTTGGCGCTTATAAAGTGAAATTAATTCCACCATTTATTTTATACGTAGTTGTTACTAGTACCTATACTTATTATACTATAGGTACTGATACCTACATAGCGCAGTGAATAGACGAGTGACTTCCATACTGCCACCCAGAGATCCGACGAGGAACACCATGTGGTTTTTAGTCCGTGCGAAACAGACCTAGCCCCTAACTTGCTCTTGGTGGCTGATGGTACGCATAAAGGGTTGCTCACACATAAAAAAGATACCTGTAGACATGAAATTTGAAAAACATTGGTCTTGTAGGGGTCACTGTCCTGCACAGCGAAGCTTGTGTGTTAATGACAGTTAGGCTATCACTAAAGCTTTTTAAGGTACTACTACTTATTCTAAAATCTTAAATTAAACACGAAAAGTATTTTAGGTGTTCTAAAAATACCTTTACTTAAAATACTTCTTACTTAAATTCTATTTTTGTCACTATAAAGCATCAAAATGTACCTCTATCCTCGCTAAGTAGGCATGTGCGCAGAACCGTTGCGTGTAAGACCAAATTAATGTTTAATTAAGAAAGGGCCCGCCTTGTTCTTGATTTAATTACATTTAATTAAACATGTGACGTACGGATTATATCCCTCTTGACTTTCACAGGGTGTGCATGTTTTAGTTATAAATATAAATGCATGTAACGTGCTTTTAAAATATATTTTTAAATAAAAAAGCGCGAGTTACCAATATTAATTATTTGATTTCATAATTATTGTGTACCAACAATCAATACTAAACAAAAAAGATATAATCTGGTAAATCACGATATTCAGAATTGAAATCAAAACACAAACCTCGAAAAGCATCAAAACCCTCAAGGTACCACTCTCGTACACAAACAACAGCATTTCACATCAGTAAACAACATTCTCCATTCCCAAACTAAACAACAATCAGCATGATATTACCGAAAGCTCAAACGAAAACGTAATGTAATAACAAAATGATATTCCCATTTGAAAGAATTTGTAGTATTCCATCACTGTTGCGCCATGAAACACGCCGCGGCAGGAAATGAATCCGGCGCCGCGCCGCAAATATGATACATTTCGTTTTTATTTTACATCAAGGAATTTCATATTCTATATTTTTTTAGGATAATGTTTTTGGTTGGACTTATGATTTTTGTTTTGATGAAAAGAATAATAAGGGCCTGGCCCTTTGAGCCGAGTTTTTCAAAAGAAAAGAGAATTGTGAACGATTATAAAAATATTAATGTTTATGCAGGATAAACCATGAATCTTGTACTGAGTGAGTACATCCGGTAAAAGTTTGTTTTATTGTAATGTGTACCGATCGCGAAGGTCTTAGATATAACTGTCAATATTTATTATATAATATTATTACACTGAATTCTGTTTGAGTCACAATATATTAGGTACTTCAAGGGTATTATCTAATATTATATACATTAATGTCCTAAATATTAGTATTTTGTTCAAAGTTTTATTTGTAGTTTTTAATATTGAATTAAGTTTCACCTCTTACCAAAACAGACAATATGATAGAGTAAAAATATCGAGAGACATAAAAACACGTTTCGAAGATGTTTAATTAAGTGGTAGTAGTTTGATCATGCCAAATGTTTCTTTAGCTATTTATTGTATAGACATGGTGTTTAAGCCAGTTGAACTTTGAAAATGCACAATAATTTGAAGAAAAGTGAGGGCAGTAATGTTTACCCAAGCATGCGATCAATAGGTTGTAACTCTGCGTGAAAACTGTAAAAAATAGTAATTAGTAAGTTGTCTTCATAAGCAATTTTTTTTCTGGGATACCAAGTACCTATTTACTTGCGAAAAATTACCATATCCCTAAGACACAAAAATAGAATAAAACAAAATTCGAAGCTATAAGTATAATTATTGAGACTAGTATACTAGCTCTAAATATCTTTGAATATTGAGTTTTGTTACTGTAGGTACTTAGGTCTGACACCATGTGCACCTCTAGCTCTAATAGTCAGGTGTCACAGGTGATTCACTCTAACCAATTCAGTTACCCACGTACTAGGCTCTAACTTCACCTTCAATTTTCTCATCCATGATATAAATCTATAATGGTCAGATAGGTACAGATACCTATATCTTATTGTACAAATGTAAACACAGACGTTTCCATTTGCCAGGTCTGTTTGAACGGGTCGACAGGATAGATTAAGTGTGATGTTTCTAAGCACTAAAACAATGATTAGAGTAGTCCGTACCTAAAGACGTCGGTGCCCCTTTCAAAGTGGTCCTTTCGTCCGCACGGAACTAATATTTCAGTGGTTAATTTTGTTCCCGGAATGTTCATGTTGCTAGGATTTGTGAACGTAGAACACAGTTGCTTTCCGCTGATGCTTGGAACAAGTATATTCTTTTAGTAATATGTATAAAATCATTTGATTAAAGAAATTGAGTTGCGGACATACTAAAGACGTGAAAGATTTTATATAGAGTCCTACAAGGATTGGTTTTATCATTACCATTTCTCTAGGAATAGAGTACGTAAACAAAGTTTTTCTTAACATTTAATATTTTTCGTGTAATCACATTCGACGGGCGGTATTGACAGCGGTGAGCTTGACAAAAGGACGACGGGGCACTTCTATAGAACCGAGTAATATTAAATTGAACATTGCGTGATGCCCGTTTCATTTTTCGAATCATTTTTCATCAGTAAAGGGCTGACATGTTCGTTCAATGTAACTTTTGTTAATGTTTTGATCATTGTTCCGTGTTTGGTCAATTTACGGAAAGTCAACGCAAGGCTTGGCTCTTTATTTACTTCTTCTATTATAATTTATTAGGTAGGGTTAAGTAGTTCAATGACAACTGACAGGTTTTTTTTATAGAAAATGGTGATATTTTGTAAATAAAAATGCTACAACTAATATAGAAATAATAAATAGGGTTAAATTATACTACTATGCCTAATCTCTAATTTTGAAACTATATTAATGAATGCCTGTGTTGTACATAACCCTCGGTGCGTGAGTCTAACTCGTACTTGATTGGATTTTTTTTATTCTAGGTAACAACTCCGAGACAAGTTTCGCGAGGACGAGCAGCGGACTGATAGATGAGAACGGAACGCACGGTCGCGCACACGCAAAATGGCATCTTTCAAAGGTCAGTCACTGCTTCAATTTATGCTTGAAACTATTCAGTTATTCGCTCTGTATAGTCAGGGAAGAATAGTAGGCTAAGCTACTAAGGCTTTCACCCTCTGCATGTCATAAAATTCGACTAAAGATGCAACGAAGTTCGCAAGCCAAGCTGCTATTGGTGGTCGCCAGCAAAGCCTTGCTGCTAAGCCTATGTGTATCTATCTGGGGGATGGGTTTAGACCATACCGTCCAACTTTTATCCTCCAAATTTAAAGGCAGGTGTGCTCCATCGTAAACCACAACACTGCTTACCACCAAGTGGGTTCTTAGTTAAACACTTTCCTTTTTTGTGTCTAATAAAAAATAAAATTAAGGTTGTATTTCTATTTTGTAAATCTATCGCTCTAACCTCAATACGATATTCGGTACTTGCCTAACACGAAGTAGCGATATCCAGCTATCCGGCTGCATGCGGCGGCATGATTGTTTCAAATAAGGCTGGTGACATAACCTGCTGAAATGTGCTGCCGTGGCCAGCGGCCTCAGTGTGTACAGACCATTAGTTGTAAAAAATATTTTGGCAAGCGTTTTAAGTAAACCCTTTTTATACAAATAAAAAAGTATTCGTTTTACACATCGTCTCATCTCAAATCTATCGTAAAAATATATTATTGAGCCTACAAATAGGATTCATGATACGATCACCTTCATCTGTCGCCATGGGCACAGAGTTCACTGGCACTCTGTCGGTTGCCTAGCAACTAATCGGGATCATTGATATGCATTGTTGGTACATATTTTCGTGCCTTTTGATAAAAGATATCTTTTAAAATCCTCCTATTGTTTATAGGTACCTTATATTGCTGCATATAGAATCTACGCTACCAAAATTCTATTGTTAAAAATACGTTTTATTTACTGTGGTTTACGTCAGATTAATTAGGTACACATTAGGTGTTTTAATTATGGTAGAATAAAGGCTTTCATAGTCTTTGTATAATATTATAAATATAATGTAGAAATTACAAACATATACCTATAATATTCTAACTGAAGTGAAAAATTGTGATATAAGTGGGAAAGAGTGACGCCATATTTTTTAGTTAAAAAGAGAGTTGTATGCGTATACAGTTTGTTGGCCTTCTGTATTTTGAGTCAAAGTGGACTAAATTCGTATTCTCAATCAAATACAAATTGTATTTAAAATAAATCCAAGAGGATTTAATACATAAATCATCAAACGTTGTACATTAAGACATTCAATTTATTAGAACCGAGTAATTAGATATTTTGCAAATAAGATGTTTTTATGTTTTAGGCAAATTGTTTATTGTATTAAAAACACTTAATTAGTTATTAATATCAGTTTAAAACAGCAAAGTTCTTTATCAATTAATCTGCAATTAATTTTGAGTTTTAGTTTCGCCAGTTTAAAACGAAAACTCGTAACTGATTCATTGAATCCACTGAATGAAACAGTTGGGTAAAAAAAGACGAGAGAAAGAGACAAAAGGAAAGAGAGGAAACGCACTGGGCGTTGGAAAGCCTTAAACAACCGCCATCTATGAGTTGTAAACCTAAGGACATCAGATATAAGGGAGTCCGTCTCCTGATCAATGACAGGCCTAAACTTTTCTAAAAGATTTCTAGGGGCCACACCGCCGAGGGAAGAGATCAGTCGGAGAACGCTCTGTGTTTTGCAAATCGGACATAACCTTTTTATATCCCCTCGTGGTGGGACCTTAGATGCTTTGCTCACGAATAAAAAAGGTTCTTCATCTAACATACGATGAAAAAAACAATCAACTATTCAACTGAACCATTTCACTGCTAGACATGATTTTTCAACATCACACAAATTGTAAATGAATTTTTACCCGCAAAACTTTACTTGTAGCCGCGAGCAATAGCTTCAATAGCGAGCAATAAATTAAGCAACAAATCTTACAAGAGTACATAAAACACAGCAGCCTTACTTTATACGTCAGATGTTTCTCGACAAAATTCATTACCGAACCCGGTCGCAACTTTTCACAAAATTTAATTTCTTGATTTGAGAATTTCTTAATAGTATACTGAGCTATGTCACTAAGGAATTCTGTTGGAAGTAGAACAATTCAGGGTATTTAATAACGAGATATTTTAAGCTTTTGAGTGGCTTCGCACAATACATGGAAATTATCGGAAGAAAAATGTATCCTGATTGTAATGTTACAGAGGATACCTATCAATGGATAATTAGACAACTATTTAAAATCATATTTATCTTCTATGGTGAATTAAAAATTAAAGCGAATTATTGATTACATAGATAATATATTTTCATTATCACAGAATAATTATTATCCTCTTCACACAATCCATTAACCTACTTTTGCAACCCATCGGAAAATATATAAAGTGACACTTTCATTACTGGGAATTCGTGTAATTCCCGATAATAGGCCTCGTCCGGTAACTCACAAAAAAACAAGGAAGCACTTATTTTTTTTATACGTTCTAATTGTTTTATATTCATCTTGTCACAAATGCTGCTTAAGCCCTCTGTGATCTTTCTTTTTTAATAAAAATGTAAAAGGTTAAGTAGATCTTATGACTGGCAAAGTTGCTTTGTAGGTAGCAGAGTAGTGATATGTGACAAAAATAACACAAACTATTCTAAAGAACTTTGTAATAATTGTTGTTTTTATTTGCATACGATATTTATTCCCCAATGACAATTTTAGACATTACCTGGCGGCCGGAATAAAGATTTTATGCAAACGGAATAAATAAATAAATGATTGAATTTTCGTTACAGAACATCATTGCAACATTTAGATATTCAATTGAACCTTAAAAAATATTTTGCAAAGTAGGATATAGGCTTATAAATATATAAAATGAGTTTGTCTAAATTATTAAAAGATGGATGGATATGACGCGTCATGATTATGGCCTATTTTTTCCCATCTCTTCGTTCTTTACCTCCGTGTTATTACAATTCCACTAATTACCCGGTATGGGCGGCTCGCTTCGTCGGCAGAATTTCTTATCAGGCATTTGCCACGTGCCTACAACTATACGTATCTTCGTAATACTTAAGCATGTATGACTAGATTTTTTTAATAAAGAAATATTTAAAAAATCTTTCCGATCAGCGATGTTCAGTATGGTCTAGAGATGAATTACTTATTTGTGATATTTCAAGTATATTTTTCGTATAGAAAATAAGTACAAAAAACTGTTTTTTTATGCGTTGTTGTATTTACATTTTTAAAAAATCGTGTCGAATTGAGAACCTCCTCGTTTTTCGTTAGTTAAAAATAAGCATGCATCATCATCATCAAACATACTGTAGGTACTAGTACTGATGAAGTTTTTGACAATTTAAAATTCGCTTTGCATGCGTTCTTGCGTTTTAGAAATATATTTATATAACTATAATATTGGTTATAAAATACAATACAGATTATGCAAATGAAGGGGAATACGGGGAAACCTGTTAAAGCTAACAAAGACGGCATACATATAATTTCTCCAAGAAGCTTATTATAAGCCGAGGATAACGACTCTGAGGGACTGACGCGGACCTTTGAATCTAGAAGCGCCTGTTTTAGTTAAGTGCGGCATCCATTCGACCGTTGACTGGCTAAGTGGCTAGAGATTATAAAAACCGGACCAGTGCGAATCAGGCTCGCGCACGAAGAGATTCGTGTAATATTATAAAGAATTTTAATCAATTATAGTTAAAGAGTTGGGTAGAGATGTAAATTTTACAGTTTTATAATTTTTCACAAAAATTGTAAAAACTAAATTTTAATTTTCTTTGAGAGGATAATATTATCAAGCCAGCTATTTTTGATAATTATAATTATTTCAGATTTGACTCTCAGATGTCGGAGAAAAGGCCCGATGTTTATTATAGCTAATAATAATAAGCGTCGTTTGTGGCGTCTATGGGGGAGGCCTTTGTTCAACAGTGGACGTCTTTCGGCTGATGATGATCATGATGAATATTAATAAAAACTCTTTATTTTCGAGCTGATGTGGCTCATAGATAATACCTTACAAACATATATTTTATTATAATATAGTTTGTGTTAGTGTAGAAGTTGTATTATATCTATAAACATAAAATAAAGTCGGGTTATTATACCATTTATGGTATAACTCGAGAACTGCTTGACCGATTTTCATGGTTTTTGATTTGTTGGATTTTTCTCCGCCTAGAATAGCAAAAAAGAACAAAAGTAGTATGGAGTTATACCACTAGAGTATGGTAGGGTAGGGTTAGGGTAGGGTAGAGGTAGAGTAGAGTAGGGGTATTTATATTAAAATTTTGACAATATATAAAATTATGATAATTTAAAATAATTCGCATTCTTCTGCGTTACAGCAATCATCTGCCACTGCGATCGCACACCCGATCGCCCAGCATGGCGATTGAGAGAATACCTCCAATGAGCGCACAATAGTGGCGCGCATTGGGAGAGGCCTATGTTCAACAGTGGACTAATTCAGGCTGGCAGGCTAATGATGATGAATAAAATATTTTAAAATTATAGTAATTTATCCGATGGTTCTCCGAATTTACCATCAGCTGACCCGCCTGTTCGTTTTCCCTTTTTTCTGTAAAAAAATCTGATTAACTTTTTTAATTTATTGGGATTGAAGGCTTTACATTCTTGGGAACATTGAAACATTTTTAATATGAGTTCGATAAGTCCTGTTCAGTGAAGTACTCCGCCGTGTCCAGGCTGGTTCTACGTAAAACTTCAAGTAGCTATTGGAACCTCGTACTTATTGGAACAAATTGATTTACTTTACAGATTATGATGTTGTTTTCTTTATGTTTTATTGGAAATAGGTATTAACTTTTTATTTAAATTTAAGAGTTAATTTCAATTTGAGATATTTGATATGGGAAGGAAATTTTGACATCACGTCTGGGATTACACGAATATGTTAGTTGGAAGAGTGGTGGTTGCATCTAACTAGAGGTATCAGGTTCAAATCGCATTTATATTTTTTCTTTATACTTAAATAAAATTTATAACAATGAGTTTGTTTGTAAAGTAACCATTTATTATAATTCTAGTAGATATTACACGTGTTCAATTGTTTGAATGACTTCCAAACTTCATTGGCGAAACAATCCCACAACAAGTCATTAGTATTTAACACACTTGAATGGACTATTTTGAACTAACAAAGTCACGCAAAGTCAGACAAAGTAAATACATGGATTCAGTTATAAATAATAATATCTACTAGATTAACTACATCGTAATGTATATAAGGTTGCTTCTTAAACGAGTAATATTTTAAGTAGCTAGATAGTTAGCTATACATAGCATTCGTTGTAGCTAAATAGTTAATGTTTTGTAGGAAAAAGAACGCAAAATTGTTACAAGTTTTTATTATTTTCTAAACGTTTTAAAATAATTATTGTTTAATGATGTTCGTGTCAGAATTGTCGATTTTTGAATACATGACCTTTTACTTAATGTTGCTTCGAAAATATACCTATGTATAAATAATTGATATAATGTTTTTTTTTGTCCTTTTATGCATGAATATTTGAAAAAACTATGTAGATTCGTCAGCCAACATGTAGGAGACCATTTCCTTTTTTTTGTAGCCATTAAACTATTCTATGAAAAGCCATGATTGATGCCATGCGAGATTTTTGTTTAATGAAATTTAATTTATGAAAATCAGATGACCAAAACAGTGGAATAATATTTCCAGGTGGAACGCATTATTAGCTAAAACTTTATTAAAATCAACATAGAAAGTTTTACTTGTGTCATCCGACACGTGGGCAGCCCATGTGACCCCGGGCACCCCTCGGGGGCCATTAGGACCGCTTAATTACGAGCCTGTCTCAACTCAAACAGATAGTGCTTTGATTGAGTTCAGTTATGGTACAGTTTGGGAGTACGACACGTGTGAGCACACTTCAACTTTGAATGCATGCAATGCATTGAATATTCATGGTTTTATAGGATATCGAGATTGGTAATAGAAGGATTAAATCGAACCGGCTAAAATCCCAAATTTGAAGCGGCCGAAATCGCGGGCAAAGCGCTAGTTTTTTAAAAAAGAAACAAAGGTACACTAGCTTTCAATTTATTTGGGATGACAAAAAACAATAGGTAACAATATAAAATATTATTCTCCGTGCAGACTACACTGTACCGTTATATTCCTAAAAATACATTTACATTTACGAATTTAAATGTAATATCAATATGATACCGAAATCCCCATTTCCGACGGCATGCGACACGGAGCGGCGCCGCCGCGCCGGCGGCGCGGCGTGCGGCGCGCGGACGGACGGTGATTGCTACTGTGATTTTATTTAATTTTCCACTCGATTCACACCTGCAAATAAAGGAATGACTTGCAGCTGAATCATTTAATTATTGCTTTAAACCCGTCCTGGCTTTTGCTGTGTTTATTGTGTGATTCTTGTTATTTAAAACAATATTACTATTAAGTACGAGTATATTATGTTACTTGATGTTTTTGTTTCCTTAATATTTGATTCCCATATGTACGTATTTGCGCCTTTGTTTTGTGATTATGTGTCTAAATCCTCCTCTTCAATTAATTAGATCATAGCGCAGGTGATATTATAGTAAACAAGTGCGGGCGCAAGCACAGGTGTACTCTCTAATCCCAGGATCTTATATTTCGACACGACTTGAAAGAGATTAGGAGCGAGTCCACTTGATCTTCGAGGCACGGAGCAAGTGTTAACTATTATAATTGTATTACACACATAAGTTATGAAAAGACGTGCCTTAGGTACGAACTTGAGCCGTCTGACTGGCCAGTCAACGGTCATATCACAGATATTTTTAATAGATATTTATGGGTATACAATATATCACTTGGGCTGTCACTGCACTGTGAGTATTTAGAGTAGTACCGTTGTATTACTATGTCAAAAAAAAATGTGATAAAGCTTGCATGTCGGAGAGCTCTATCAAAGATGGTATAAATAGTTTGCCAAAATCTAACTGGGCACAAGCTTGGTATAGTATATTGGAAGTGAAGCTCGCGTCAAGCAGTTAGACAGACTTTTTCTAGTAGTATGGATAATGGTGACCTACTTTCAGAGTGTAAATCTCCGTGGCCTAGAAACATTAAAGGCTTAACATAGGTACTTGAAACTGTCTCCCAGGTGTGCTGTGGAGGACTACTAGACTGAAACTATTTTTATTGGTCTATATTATATCGTTTTATAAAAAATTGCACCTCTAAGATATTTTTTTAAATCATATTACCTACGAGATAGATTATTCTGAAACACAATAGTATTGATTTTACTAAGCCTCCACTTGCTGGGGCGGACGGAACTTAATAAGAATCTTAAGATAAAACAATAGTAAGTACTTGGAGGTACTTCCACAAGGGTTTATGTTATACTTATTACTTATCTCCTGGACCTAGAGGCCGTCTGAGGAGATTCCTTGTTTATGCTCAGCTTTATGTCTGCCATTAATTTGCCCTTCTTAAGTTATGGTAAACAGGCTTCATCAAATTGTTATAACGAATTGAAAAGAAGCCTGACTGGATAAATAGGCCTGTTATTATATTTTCGGGGATAAGCAAATTCGGGCCGATAATTATGATGACAGAATTGCCGTATCGTCTTGTAGCCTAATTGGTATATTAAGCAGAGATGAGATACATTATGTATTGTTACTGTATTCTAAGTGTATTCCTTAGATAGATAAAACGAAATTTATAAAAAATAATTTGGAATGAATGAATAACCTACTCCTTATTTGAAAGTCAGTTAAAAATAACTAGAGCCTTATAACAAGAAATATTTCATAAGTGGCCTATATTTAAATTCAGAACATAAACTACGTAATATGTCAAGTTTAATTACAAACATCGTAAACTTTCACGTTAATAGTATGACGTCTAAAGTTTGATAGCTATAATATACATAAGTTGCCGTTTTCAAAATGGAATAAGAGGTAATTTTAATTAGTTGCTAATTTGTGCATAAAGTATGGACCGTTGCCAACTTGTAGGTGCTATTACAACAGTCTACCACTACCAAGCGTTACTCCCCACGCTTGTCCATTGTTCTCAGAACCCCCTCATATCAAAGCAACGACCTCTCACCACGTCTTCCTTAAACCCACATTCCCTTATCTCGCTAAAGTACATTCCTACACAATCTCCTCGTTTAATTCCTTTGTAATCCACCTGTACAAATTCAATTGTATTTAGCGGAATTTAGGTAAATATACAGACAAAATCCTGAGGTATCATTCTTGTTTGACGAGACGAAAGCAAAACGATAGATCTTACGTAGATTAATAAGTTTGCAGTATTCGTATTTCTAAATGTCTGTTGATATTAGGATCCTTACTTTTGAAACGCGAACCTAATTCTAATTCACTCACAATCCCATTTAGATTACGCTCATAAACGTCATACCGTATACGTAGTTTACAAACGAATTTTGACATTAACATTTTAAAAGTTTCATGTATAGTTTTGAAGTAGGTAAGTAAAGGAGAAATTGTAATTTTTGTTTGGCAAAATCAGGTTTGGGATTGGGTTCGTAATTGTAGAGTAAGCAACTCGATACTTTCATCATCATTCAATATTAAAATCGTAATTTTCTTTCTCACATCAGTAGCGCGAGCATGGATCTATATATCGAATTCCTACCGAAAATTTATTTATATTATACGTCAAATTTGACACAATTTAATAAACTTTATGTCAAACTTGACGTTTAAAATTTACTAACATTCAATAAAAAGTCGACTAAAAGATCCATGTTCGCGCTACAGTCTCGTATTCGTCTCGTAAAACTAGAATGACACCCAAGAACGACGAGCAAAACAGTACCTAACTGACAGTAGTGTTATTAGCACCCACTTATATTCGTGAAGGAAGCCGTTGTTACACTGGTGGCCGAGTTCACAGCACCACTGGGTAAATAAGTTCAAGTTCAAGATCAAAGTAAGATCTTTGAAAGAGAAGTTTGTTTATAATGGTTTGGGCGCGTATAGAAATAGTTTGGTTGCTGTTTGTATAGGTGCTTTGTTAACTGAAGTGTAGTATTAATTAAGTTGATCATGTGTAAAGTAGGTAGTAGTATATCGTCTTAGTAAAAGTAATCTTACTAAATGAAATAAAGTACCAACAAGACGGGTGATAGAGATGTGTGGAAAAAGAGGAGATAATGCGCCGACCCCAAATAAATTGGGAAAAGGGCAGGAAGATGAAGACCTTCTCTCATCCTACTCCTACAAATATAAATGTGTGAATGGTAACATCACATTCAAATAGCAAAACCATGGCCATGGTAAATCATGGCCTAAATTAGGCATAGGATACTTTTTATTCTGGTCTGGCTTCCACGCGGGCAAAAGATAGTGTAAATGACGTACATTACACATAAGTATATAATATAAATGACAGGACTGTGCATTTATATATATTTCGGCTACCACCATAGAAATATAAAGCAAAATTTTGAAAAATTCTGAACCAAGCGGCAAACCGCGCGGCACCGCTTATACCATCAACAGTTAGCGATATAAGCAGTGTCAAGCGGTTCGCGACTTGGTTCAGAATGATTTAATTGGGAACTTATGGAACTTATAACAAAGAATGGATGATAACAAAGAGAGCTCACACCTTAAAGTAATCATTGGACTACCAAAAAATTATTATAAAATATGGTGATTTATATTGTAGCGTAATACTCAAGATATATACTTATATTCAATATTTCTAACGTCTTTAGATCATCAGCAGTACCTAAATACTAGACATAAAACACAAAATTTCAGCTATTTGTCATATAACTGCTGTAGAAGTTTCTTGTTTACAGTAACTGTTGTAACTTAATTTACTTTACTAAGTGATAGTTAGTGAAGGAGGTTGTTTTGTGAAGGCTCTAAGAAATACCCTTTCGTATTTATGTGAGGTAGGTACAGCAGCCGCATGTTTCGATGTTGTACAAACTGAATTTTGATGAGCAGGAGAGTAATCTTTAAGCAAAGTGCGTTGACCCCGCCAGGGAATCGTGTTAGAATAGAATACCTATCTTATTTGCAAAATGTTGATAACATACATTTTAATTTATGATATTTAATTTTATAATATTATTGTTTTTATTATTATTTAGTTATCTACTGTATTGTAATGAGACTCATAAGCACTTCAGATTGATAATAATATAATAATTAGATGCGTATTTTTTTGTGTTTTCAAATCGGTTTTAATTTTCTTAAAAAGTTTTTCGTATATAAAGAGTACAATGTACAAAAGTAATCATATATAATTCTAAATATAGCAATCTACGGACCTGTACTGTAAGCTAAAAATTAGCATGTGAAAAGTAGCAGCTACCAATAGCATTGTACTTAGTGGTTATCGCAGAGTTATAGAGTCAAAAGTAATAAGTTTTCTTTAGGATGTCAATTTATCCACACTAAAAATTTATTTTCTCTTAGCCTGATCGGGCCTAGGGCATGGTTCTAGTTTAACCCAATTGACTTTGCCATTTTACACCGTAGTTCAATGAACTCAACTATCTTTACAATTCAATTCTATCCAATTAACAGAAGACGTTAATCTCATCAATTCGTGTCTAGTTTTCAAATTGCATTGAGTATTATGCGCGGTGAATAATTTGCACGCGAGTGTGGGTACATTAAAGATGTCTCATTGCCCACTCTAGCATTTATTGAAGATAATCTTGTACATATGGCGTGTTTTGTAGAGCAATAATTTGTGCACAACTGCGCATTAATGCGTTACAATAAGAAGATAGAACAGAAAGGACTGGACCAATCTTGAAGATTTTTTTTGGGTTCTTGGATTTTTGGTTTATATTCAATTGAACCCGGTAGGTGGCGCTGTGGTTGGGTTAAATTAGAACTATGGGGGCGAGTAGGGCCAGCTAATTGTGTATTAGTAACTCATAATGGGATGGATTACTGCAGTGATAGCCTAGAACAACCGTTACCAAGTCAAAGGTTGCAGGTTCAATCCCAAGCATTACTGCCTTTTTTTAATTAAGTGCGTATTATAACTTAATTATTACACAGTGTAAACAGATAATTAGGACGTATTTGCTTCTGTGGTAAAACGAAACAGTAGCAGATTACAGTAGTCGCTGATTGCATGCACTCGCATAAGTATGTAATAATATAATAAACTTATTCTTTGACAAAATGAACCTTTTAATTTCTTTACAGTGTGGTGCAGCATTATGAGAAAATGATATATTTCCCGCCGTATCTAGTGGCCCTTCCATTATTGTGTTATTTCTGAGCGAATACACTGGGATCCTTAGTGTGTCGTAGATAAATTTAACTTCTATTGGAGCCGGTGAGTAAGGAATTGCACCATTTTTGTAGCTGTTGTCATTTGTATTGGCATTCAGCAACTAAAAATTGTACCTATATTAAAATTGTTCAGTGCAAGTACAAAATAAGTATTGTTTATTACTGAAAAGTGTTTTTGAATACATTTTTCATTTCATTTACATTTTTCCTCTTAACTTTTGATCAATACAAACAAATAAACAAACACAATTACTAATTAATACAATTAAATCAATTTATTATGGTTTAGTTTGTAGGTGAATATGCAGAAAAAGTGCAGAATGCTAAAAATTTTTTAAAAAGAAATTTAAACGGGTAAATTTTGAACACTGATTGGACCACTAGTTTATATTAGTATGTACATTACAATGTACATTACAATATTAAGTATTTCCTTTCTTAACTATTACGAGTATATTAATTCAACCGTAAAAACTAGTATCTGGGATCTTAAAAGTCCTTTTATACTTCAGATAGTCACACCCAAACTAGTTTGTCATCCTCTCATAAAAAAGTGGGAGATAAATGATAAAAAAAACGTGATACAGAATCAATGAAATGGCATGTTCCTAAGCAAAGAATATCGTGTGTTTCGACCCCTAACACGCAACTACTTTTGTCCGGTAATGGTCTCCGTTAACGTTTTTGTTTGCTCCATTGGGTTCCTTCCGCAAACACTCACGTCTCTAGAAAGAAATACAGCATGTGAAACTACGTGTGTGCGAGTGAGATAGTTGCCAAGGTGAAGTGTGCAAAGGGTTGAAACACGTAGATTTCGATACAGAGACAAAGTACAGTCAGCATATGAAAGTACAAGGTACATATTTGATCTCATCTTTGATGTACCTGCGGGTTGCCACAAGCTTGGAGAAATTGTTGCGTAATTTTTCTATTCAGCAATAGCTCTAGGAAACGTTGACCCGGGGTAGGTGTATTGTGACATTGTGAGTGCAGTAAAATTGAAGAATCCAATGAACTTACGTATTTAGTCTGATTGTACAGTCACTTTTAACTTGGATGATAGTCCAAGTTAAAAATGTATGGCTTGATAGTAGCCAACCTTTGGTCAAAATTGTACATTCCGCCAGTTTTTAATGTAGTAATCACAAGTAAGATAATATATTTGTTTGTTGTTGTTTAATACTAATGCTAGTATGTTAAAGTATTTTACATACTAAAATACCTACAGTAATTCCTGTTTTCAGTTAAGCTTATTACCTAATGGGAATTCCAAATGTAAAATTTTCTTGTTGTAGGTTAATTAAAACTATTTGGCATACAAAATGAAACATACAATATTATATTGTACAAATGATATTTTATTTAAAGCGCCCGCCGCTGTTTAATTTAAAGCACCTAAAAGGTTTTCCCAGTACTTCATACAAAGTGCATTGTATAATTTGCATAATGTATATTTGGGTAGTTCCGATCAAGGATTGTATAGTTGATTATGACGCGATGATCGTGTGATATCAGTGGAGATTTGTTACTTTTTCTTATGCAATACGTAAAATGTAATCAGTGCGATATAATGAGCAAATGTGTACCAATAGGTTTTTTTAAAACTATTTATGTTGGTTTTTGTGCTGTCTCTACGCAAACCGCTTACGTTCAAAGAATGTAGTCATGTGTACCTATTTCCTTTGAGTTTATCTTACAGTGCTTTTCGCTGCGGCTTATATGAGTTTCTACGTTGTCGCTTTGTCGTACTCCTACTGTAAAAGAAATGTATCTAAGATTAAAAATTGTATAGTTTTGATCTTCATAGTTACCATAGTGGCTAAAGACGATTAATAATGTGTATCCTCTAATGAAATTTTGAATCAGAATTACTTCTCGCTTGGTCCCATATTGTAATTTATGAGTTAGATCTATCAATTTCCCCCACAATAAATTTGGATTTCTGAATCTTACAAAATAGTCCAATTATGAATACTTGCACTACACACATTTTCTATGCGACAGCCCGTGGGTACAATATGTCACCCATTATATCTTCAAAAATATGTAAAAGTTGAACGCAGTACTAAATCATTCCGTCCCCACCATGAAACATTCATACAGAAATCGGAAAGGAGGGATCGATCGCAGTTGGAATGCTGATTTCTATAGGTAATATCTAGCAATAACAGAGTTTCCCCTCCTTAATTGTCCAAGTTACACTGACAAAGGCGAAGGCAGGGGCGCCGCTAACTATGTTTTGATAATGGCTGGAGGCGTTGACTGGCCTAACTAGTTACTGCAGTCTTGTTGTTCAATGAAGAAACTATTTTCAATGAAGTCATTTGCTTCAAAACGTGTAGAAATTTACAGTTGTTAGGAATTAGAGGCTAGTTGTAATCAAGTTAATATTGAAGTTGTAGTGTTTACTTCTTATTAATGTATAATTAAAAACATCTATAGGTACAGACTTGTTTCTTTTATTTGAAAAAGTAAAACATATTCATCGATATTTGTAATAATTATTTATAAATGATGGCTAAAATGGATGAATAGGCCAGACGCAATTTAGTAATCTACTATAATAATTATGAGGTTTTATCAAGAAGACAAGGAATTTATCAACACTGTTATAGAAATCAAAGCTTTGTTAAAAAAGATGAAAAATCAGACTCGCAGTGATAATGAAACTTTTAATAACATTAACATTTCGAAATGTAGGCTAAGCTGAGACTTAATGAAAATAAAATAATTTTGTTCTTTATCTATTTGTCAGGTGTCAGCCCTGAAATTCTCGATTTGGATTTATTACCGTCGTGGCCCACTGGTTATATTGAGATTGAGTTCTGGCCTGACGACATTATTCTAATAGATTAGTTCAATATCGAGACAGACCTAAAAGACGTACCTACAAAATGAATACTCGGAACGAATTTTAAAATTGGTCGTGAACCATTATTATAATCAGAATTATAATACTTGATGATGGAAAGTGCAAGTAAACACAACTTTTAAGTATTTAAGATGTATCAGAAATTTAATTGATGACTCATCATTTAACAGGATTTCAAAAAAAAAAATAGAAATGCTATGAACACTTAATTAACAATTTTTGTGTAAACATAGCCGTCCATTTATTTATATTGACAAGATTAAAAACTCAAACTAATCTCACTTAAACGCTCATTACTAGCTAACGTACCTACACTCTAGATATTTTGGTATTCTGGTATTTTCCGAATAGGAATCTACAATCTACATCAACACTAATATTAAAAGGTAATAAAATTGTTTGTTTGTATGTAGATAATCTCTGGAACTTCTAAATCGATTAAAATTCAATATGGAGCAGTTTAATATCTCCGTCTTTATTTTATTTTGCTAACTATTAATATGAGATCATACAATTTCACGCGGACAATGTCGCCGGCGAATTAACTTTCGTTGAAACTTCACTATATTGGCTGGCTATACTTTTAAGAGAATGTATCTTAAAGCAACAGCTTGTATCTCCGACAGCTCTACTTCTCTTAGATTTATTACCATTATGAAGCTTTATATTGACATATCTAGCTCTGGCTGGTCTCCGTCCTTTCAATATTCATGTGCTTGCTGCTAATGCATTGCGCCATTAGTCACCAGCCGGAGTATACAAGCTAATGTACTGTTGGAGTATAGTTGGATAAAGATACCTGTTAGTTTATTCTTAACGATTCGTTTAATTTTAAAAAACTTCAACCTCAAACTCGGTCTAAATGGGTTAAATTTGGAGCTGGGTGCCTGAAAATTTATTTTAAGTGAAAAAATAATTTAATTATTCCAAAAAATTACAAAGTGAATGGTGTACGCGGCATCGGCATTACGAATAGATGACGTCACGGGTTCCTTTGTCGAAGTCAAAGAGCTTTCATTACATGTAGTACCTACATATCTCCATTTTGTGGAAAAAGGATATAAAACAGCCTGTAACTGTCCCAATAAAGGCCTCTTCTCATACAGAGAAGGATTGAACATTAATCACCACGCTAGCTCACTGCGGGTTGGCGATTTCACGCTTTTTGTCACCCGCGACTTTCATCCAGCTTATATGTAACAATCGCCAGCTGTTTCTGTCCATGTATCAGGAAGAAAGCCAGTTGCTTCCTGCGGATCTGATCTTAACGCTGGGTTGACACAATAATGATCCGATTAATACAAGAAAACCAATCACTACAAAAAGAGAAATTGTATACAACATAAGCATTGGTAAGCCACATTGTATACAACATAAGCATACAGGTTTTCTCGAGTAGTAGTAGAAGCTATTATAGAAACTAACCGAATGAAAGGTATTTAAATAATGTACCTATATTCGAAAAATTACAGCTTTTAGACTTCTAGCCGTGTAGCTATTAGTTAGGAATGGTTTGGAAATTTTTTGAACATTTATTAAAATCATTGCTTGCTTATTAAATGTATATTTTTTTCTATAGTTAGCGGAAGAAATAGGTCTAGAATAGAAGGGATTATATTATATGTAATAAGAAACCCGCAAAAACCACTGACATGGGCGGGACTTGAACCCGTAATCCCTGGCGTGCCGTGCATAAAAACACACACAAAAAACATGTGCATAAAATCATGTAACAAATATAATAATATATTATAACACGTATATTATAATAAATATGTAAAAAATATTATACTATAATTACTGTTTAAGTTTTACAAAATACTTTTTAGATATTTTACTTAGATTCTCACATAAAAGTGACTTAATATAAATTTGTTGAATAATAAAACCTTGGAAGTCATAGGAGGAGGCTTTTGCTTAGCAGTGGGATGGTATAAGCTAACAGTAACAGTAATAAAACCTTGAAGGACGGGCTCAAGAGTTACCTTAGACCGATCAGGTAATATGTAAGTGGCATAAATCATCGTTTTGCATAAATCAACCAAAGCCGAGATTCGATTAAAATAGGGCCCTGCAGACCACGCAATATCCCTCCTCTTATCAGGTGCTATATATCATATTACTAATTGAATAATGGAAATAAATTATGATAATGTGTAATAATACAGATAGATTTTCATCTTAGAAAAAAATTATAAGTATGTGAGGAAGCTATCAGAATCAAACTAAAAAAAAGAAAATTATTTTATTAGTCCAGAACACTAAAAAAAAATGCTAAATATATCTCAAAAATCAGAGAAGAATTTAAAAATATTTTTGTTAGATAGGTAACAATTCTTATTATTTTAAGTCGCTATTTTACGAAAATTCAATACCTTTCAGTACAAGCATCACTCAATCACCACTTCAGAGTTTCTGTGAAGTAGCGAACGCTCTTAAAATAAGGCCTTATGTTATTATCGTTGGAAAAGGTTAAAACACTCAAACTTAATTGTTTCCCTTTATAAAGTTATTAATGTAGTCGAAATATTGAATTTATGGTTTTATCGTTTATTGCGGCCGACGTGAATAGTTTGCTAGAATTTGAAATTCATTATAAGGTTTCCAAACTGTTCATGTGTAACTGGTAAAGTTTAAATATCAGGTTAATAAGTGAAATGGTATATTTATCACTATTATATAATTGCAACTGTCGTTAAGAGTCAGTTTAAATTGTGTCAAAAAATAAATATTTGGAGTTATATTCCGCATTTATTTAAACCACTTTCACGTACATTGTACATTAAATAGCTAAATTATTAATAAGATTGTTGAAGCATGTACTATGCTTGTCGCTTATTTATTTCGTATTTAATCGCTGAAATAGTAAATGTTTTAAGTTCATGGTTATTTGCCAACATATTAATTTTAAGGACAACTTGGTTTTCATTGAAGATAACTATTATTTAGTAGCACATTGACCAACTTCCAATAGTTCTAAAGTAGCGATGACCGCAACGCGTAGCATTTTGTTTGCTACGACATTGTAGCAAGCGTAGCGCTGACGTCACTACGTCTGCTACGTCCGGCGTCGTAGTAACGCGTGGTTTTTATATTATGGCGTGTTTACTTGGACACAGAAGGACCTGAATTTACACCAACAACTTATCTGTAAATATTCGGTAACAAAATTATTTATCAAAAAGTTAAAACACATCTTATTTATAAACCGGAAAGCTAAACACCAATTTTTGAAACGGCTTGTTACAAGGTTTCGGAAACCATATTTTATTTATTTTTACCTTATTTTTTAACTTTATTTTATTTTTAACTTAATTTCTTTTCGATTTATACCTAAATAAGTCTGAAAATATTCTACCCCCAAATTAAAATTATTAATAATATGTATGTAATAATATAATTAAGTTAATAATTAATTTCTAATACGCTCATAAATCCGAAAAGTCTGAGGTGCATGCCTAGGATTCTAACCCACGACCTAATAATTGGTTAAAATTGTATTACAAATATTATACAAAAACGCGAGTATGCCCTGCAGGTTTTTTTCATTACAAGCGTGGTTGCTTCCTGTATAATTTGTTTTTTCTAAGAACTTGTACGTTATGAAACTCATATCATATTTGATTAAATTGTAGGGTGAGGTACTGGGGTACTAAATATACTAACTTTTATGATGGTTAATACTAAAAATATAATCGTTTTGCCTTTACAAATTGGGGTTGAATTCTATTTTTATTTCGGGATTTTAATTATTCTGGAACAACTAAAGTACCTCTATCACTCTCCAGCTTATAAACTTTCTTTCTTTTTGCTAGAAACCACGTCGATCTTTTACTCTATTTTTGTGTGAAAGAAGTACTAATCAACAAACCTTCTAAACCAGAAATACACTACGTATTTTTCTCTTATAAAATCTATAAATTCTTACTTTTTAAAGTTAAAAATTTGCAGATAAAAATTACCTTATTTCATTCTCCGAATCTCTAACAGTCTTTATACGTACTATCACTAAGTTTATTTTAATCACGTTGATCCGAGGCTCTGTTGTTGCGTAAAACAGTAACAAACTAACAGACATACTTACGTATTTACACTATTATCATATCGTCCTACTATTATGCAGAACGCGACCGTCAGGCATTTGAAGAGGGTAGATTGAAACGTCTCTGGAGACGTTTTCCTCAACATTTTATTCTCCACTTATTCCAATAGACTCTATTGGGATTAGGGCAAACAAATTTGTTTGTATGTAGTATGTATATGTTGGCAATGTCAATATACATGCTGGATTAGATACTCTTAAACGACTAAACATCTGACTGTGAAATGTCATAGGATCAATTTTTACACATCACAATATATTATTTCCATGTCTCAAATTTAAAACAGAATACATTAGACACAGTTATTTAAAAAATACCTTTTTTATACTGTTAGGGTGGCAAGCATAACGCCCGCCTGCTGGCAGAGTGGTTACCGTAACCTATAGACCCTTACAACACTAGGGGTATCACTTGTGTAACTTTGCGGGATTATGGAAGGGGAGATGAGATTAATTAAGGGAGTTATAGACTGGAGCTATGGGGTTCCGGTTCTCTGCATTAACCGAAACTCAACAGTGCGAATATTCCCTATTATTATTTCACGCTGATATTCTGAGACATATTCTGGTACTACTCTGATTGTACATGACTCTAACACCTTCTTTTTCGGCGCGGAAAGCTCTTTATTACTACTCCATCACCAAGGGCAGGTGATTGTGTTACGTTAGCCTTGCTTGAACTAGAAACTATACCTCTAGGCACGGGATTTACTAGCGTTTTCACTGTGCTCCCGTTAGGATGGCTCTACCAGGTAAAAAAAAAACTCACACAGTAAGAAAATAGGTGTATATGTAAATAAATATTTTATACCTATATGGATTGAACATAAGTCTCTTTTAGCAAGATAACAAACGTTCTGAATTCTATAACATTATGATGTTACAGCCAATCATTGAAAAGCAGTAAAACCGCCGATGGTTGTCGGAGGTCACCGCGGAGAGTTATCATGTAGTTGGCATGCCGCCAACACCTCTCACTTTGTCGGCGAACGGCGCCCATCTCAGTACTTTGCAATGTTTATATTATAGTTCATGTTGTGGTATAACGAACGTGGTGTAGTAGTTTTAGACCTATTTACCAAGGGTTCAAATCTTCTCAGATTTCTTTTGTGTATTGCATATTTTAATTATTTGTTTAGTAGTATAGGCTGGTAGCGGCTGGATGCTGGTCGCCGAAGATCGGGCTAAGTGGCGCGCATTGAGAGAAGCCTATGTTCAGCAGTGGACTAATACAGACTTATGATGACGACCCCTAATGTCCTGCAAATCATCATATCTATGTACATATGCAAAAAGATCACAGTCCAAAAATAAATAAGTAGGTACAACAGCAAAAATGTCCACTCCAAATTGCGTATAAAATCACACACTGAATTAAATATTAGTAAGTTACTTCATACAACGTCCCATGCATCCAAACAGGTTATTACGGAACACTTAATATTTTATTAGGTATTCAGTTTCCATTAAAACCAAACACTATCACTAACACTGGATTAAGCCGTCTTAACCCTTTTCATCGAAGAGAAGTTATGCGGCCTAAAGATATGAATACACGAAAGCGTTGTGAATATTCGAGGAATGCTTTTGTAACAATATTATGTTGGCGCCTTTATGTCTTAGCCGGAATAATTTTGAATTACGTTAGATTGCGTGAGGTAAAGCGACCCTTGTGAAGTTTGGATTCAGATGGGTGGCTGTATTTTGATTACGAAGTTTTACAATGATTGGGCACTTTCGTTGAAAAGGGTATCTGACTACCTACTGTTTGAAAATTATTTTCAATGCATAAAAAAAATATATTTCCTGAATATCTGTTGTATTTCGGCAAAAATCTTATGATAAAATAAAAAAAATTCGCACTAAAAGCACAATTTTGTTGTGTAAATAAGAGGAAAGCTTTAATACGATTTCATTAATTAGAATGTAAATAATTTCAATTGAGTCCAACTGACATGATGATTATCTTTTATACATCCTCCTCCTCATAGTCATATCATATCCTAAGACTATAAGTCAGTGTCAACAACAATTTATCACACAATTAATTCTTTAAGGAAAATGAAATTTGCTCTAACAATATCGTTTCAGCCTAAACATTAATTAAAAGGGAAAACATTGAAAAAAAACACTTTAATTGTAAAACAAAAACAAAAGAATAACAACGGAATCCATTGTTCTGACTCCTTTTGTAGAGGTTTTCACAAAATTTCATAAAGAAGTTAGTTAAAGGGACTGCGGGAACGTCGCCATGCCTACTCAGTTTCACGTAAATAATGAATTCTTATTATTTTGTACCATTTGTTTTCGCAGCGAGTACTTTTTTTTATTGAAACAGAAACAAATATTTATAATGGAAAATAATATTATTACACCATGAAGTTTTCCTGGTCCGACGCGGACGGTCTACAGTCTACGGTTTAAAAATTTTGCTGCAGCTGCTGTGCCCGTTTTTTGGCCTCGTACAGGTATTCTTAGTTTTTCTTGTGATATTACTTGGGGCAATTATAAAATTAAAAATATCTCATGCGACTTCGCCTCCATAGTTCTAATTTAACCCGATTGCAGCACCACCTATCGGGTCCAATTGTAAAAATGTATAAATCATCCAAGGACGAACTCAAATACACACAAAAAATGCCATCAAAATCAGTCCAGCCGATTTGAAGTGATACGCGGATAAACCTTGTTACAATTTACATTCAGATAGGAACTCTTTATCTGAAAGTAACATTTATTTACCAGTTATGTTAAGCATTATTCTCTCTTTTTTCCACACATTCCTACATAACGTCCCTACACGGTTCTTTGACCTCTACTGGACCGAACCTGAACCTTTTAGCCTAGAACGTGTTTTAATTAAAATTCCCTGAATTATACGACATATTTCGGCTAATAATTTAAAGGAAGTTCTTTGTGAGGAATCAAAATCCCTCATCCCATTAGCCCTGTTTAATTCAATGAGTGAAGTTATCTCCGAAGGGACGGTCTCTGATCTGAGTATAAAGTAGCTCTGATACTTTTTGTTGATTTGCGAAGAGCATGTCCGTTTACAATCAGTTTTTGGGACTTGTTCAAGTTTCCGAGGGAGGGACTAAGGAAAAACACTGACAAATACATGAGATTTATTAAATATTGAGTACGAAATGTAAGAATATTTTTTTTTTATTGTATGCCTTTTTATGCGATTATTCTATCTCTACGCCTATTGTACCCCTTCCCTACCCTACCCGTCTCCTTCCCTACCCTACCCTTCCCCTACCCTACCCTATCCATACCCTTTCAATCTTTAATTATGGTCTACTATAATTTTTTATTAAACAAACCTTGTCCTGACAATAACAAACCAAAAAATAAAAGAATTATGATTGTTTATTGCAATATAAAAATGTGGTACCTACTATTGTACATCTTGGTAGTATAGGTACCACGGGTTTTGTTTCTATGTTTTTTTTTGCCATAGTGAACTTTATAGTAACTTTTATTTTAAATAAAGAATTTATATATCTTTTAAATATTAACATCAACTGGACTATATCTATTTAGAAATATTAAATTAAATATTTAGAAAGGTTCAGTATTTCCATAGATTACTCCCTACATACGATCAAACAAATTTACCTATGTGTAGAATACTGAAAGAAATAGTTTTTAAATGGCTTAGCCTTTTATATAAAGTTACAAATTTTGTGCTACTTACGAAGTAGAATAAAAACCTAACAAATCATTATATTCTGGATTTACAGTACAAAAACGTTTTTCAGACGAGCCTCCCGCTAAAGTATTGGTAACAAGGGGCGTCAGAAGCAGGCTCGTTATCTCCTTCTATTCAAACCGAGAGACGTGTGGTGTGAAATGATTTATAATACAGTATAAACTTTCTTTACTGAGTTTCTTGAACAACTTCTTCCACTGATTTTATTTATTGGTTCTTCTGATTGGGGGTACAGAAATATTTCAGTTCATTTTATTATACACGAAAAACTTTTTTACTGAAATCTGTATTATACCTAATACTTGGAACGGTATCCAGAAGACACAATGGCATTCGTATTAATAACATAAACGTCTATTATTGGTCTATTTGGTCATTGAATCCGATACATATCTAATTTCTTGTTTGGTCCATCGCTCTATCCGTCACTACAGCCACTAAGAGTATCATGATGAAATAAAAGACATCTAAATGGACTAGATGCGAAGACCAAAACCATTTTGAGTTTTGCGTAATTAGGTTATATTGTTTACCTTTGGATACGGTCATTCCCATTCGGTAACACCCCTCCCGTCACATTCCCGTTCACACTGTTGACGAGTGGCATTTTTTTGTTGTTTCCGATCTTTCCCGATCGTTCACACTTCGTGACACCTAGTAAAAGAGTCAAGACCTAGAGAATTGATTTTAACCTAACTTTTAAAAGGAGGGAGTTATTTTTATGTTGATGCCATGGTTTAGAATTGCTTTTATTGAATCTCATAAAACTTAAAGGAGAAAACTTTTGCATGATATGCCCTTTTATATAAGGAGCTGAAAGCAGAGTTACGTCTAGCAGTAAGCCCATCTAGTGATCCTACTAAGTTGATTAAATTGAAGATTAAATATTTAATTATTTGGTTTATTGTGCGCAGATTGGCTGACAGTGACGTGGGCGCAGGGCGGCATGCAGCTGCAAGGAGACGGCTCCGCAGACGACGACGACTCCGTGAAAGGACGGTAAATTTCTTTTTCTCACTATACTTATCCTTTTCGGTTGTTTGGCCGCCAGATTAACTGATGACAAAAGACTAGTAAGATATCAATTTAAATCTAATGGAGATCTTTGTGATTACGAGATATGATATAGTACAATTTAGTTTTTAACCGACTTCCAAAAAGAGGAGTTTCTCAATTCAATGCGTATGTTTTTTTTATGTTTGTACACCACTCGGTGATTAGTGTCCCGATTTGAGTATTCCTTTTTCGGTGAGAAAGAGTAAATCTTTCAATCCCCGATTGGTCCCATAGAATAAATATTGTCATGATCTGAGGATAAACTTAGCACTCTCCTATCTATCTCTTAGCGGAACTCCTATCGTTACAACCAATTAAAATTAGTTGTTTGTAAGTGTTGTTAAAATATTAAATAACACCATATTTCAATACATTAATATATTTCTCTGGGGTTCATCTGCTCGTTCCACTCATTATAAACGTTCCTTCTGCATGGAGGTTGTGTTGGTCACGGACTTTTTAACAAGGTGGTTGTAACTTTGCAATAATCTAGTTACTCGAGTAACTTCGTAACTGACGGGTTATACACGGCACGCGGCCGTGAGACAGGACTACTTCACCAAACTTTAGCGTTGTATTTAATTAAATGGATTTGTTACTCGAGGTTTTATTGTTATTGTTTGGATTGACAATGGTTTGCTCTTAAAATACATCAATTTATTTATTATCAATTTATGAATCTTTTGTAACTTGCACCCTCGCTTTCATCAAACTTCTGTTTCTCCGAGTTGTTTCGTTTTCTTTGTACTCAGTAATGTTTGGCCTTGATTTTTTATAGATATTTAACTCGTTATTATAATAAGCAGTGATAGTCTAAAGGTAAGATCGTTGGACTGCCAAGTAAAGATCATAGGTTTTAAACCTGTGCTTACTTTTCGGATTCATGAGCGTTTTAAAAAATAATTATCACTTGCTAAAATGGCGAAGAAAAACATTGTGAGGAAACTAGCACTCCTAAGATATTTTTCAACGGTGTGTAAAGTCATGTTTGAGGCCTACGGGCAGTTTAAACTCTGACACCAGGTTGTTCATCAACCATACGATAAAAAACAAAGAAAGAAGAAAAGCTAGTTATTATCATGCCAAGCTATACTAATAAATCTCTTAGACATCTTATCAACATTAGAAATCAATACACTTATTTAAAAAGATCTTGAAATAAGTAGTTTTAGACCAGTTACGTCATCGTTTGCCGTGCAAACTAATAATGCCAGTCTTTGCCAAGTTTCCGCAACACTGGTTTGTCGTCCACAGAGTATATATTATTTACTATTGCTGACTATAACTTTTATTGGAAGTAGTTGTTAGTTATAAGAGTTTCTGTTTTGATGACCGATACTAAAACGTAAATGGTATTAAAACGTAATAATGATTGCGACAAAATAGAACTCAGACATTACCTGACAATTATGATACTGCCGAAAAGGTGGCGCTGACAAGTGCCAGAACACCTAAAGAATCTAAACAGTAGAGGTCCAAATAGTAGGTCCTTTCGGAACTTAGACAATATACATTGTCAATGTACAATGCACATTGTCTAAGTTAGATAGTTGTTGGAGTAGCATAATGTCTGAATTGTATAGGGTCGCAACAGTGTCAATCAAATAATAGTTTGTCAAAATTATGTTTTTGATTCTTTCTTCTACCTTCACGATTGCTAATTATTGTGGTGGAAACGTGTTATATATATGTATAGAAGATTATATGCTACGATATGATCAACGACAACATTATAAAAGGAAATATCGATGGAAGGAGAGGAAGAGGCCCAAGACAAAGTTATGTATCGCAAATCAAAGAGAAAGTAAACCGCGAGTGTCCGCGACGTATTACCGCAATCTACCCTCGACAAATCTTTAAAGCTAATCCATATTATGGGTCCCAAGATCTACAATCAACTGCTTGAGAGTATATCGGCAGCAAAATCTAAAAGTATTTTCAGTAAGAGTTTAAAGTTATAGCTTATCGAGCTACGACCCTATGACTATCAAAAATGGTTCAAAAAACTGTAAATTGTATAATTTTTCATTAATTATGTAAGTACCTAAATTGTCACGTAATAATTCGTACCAAATAAATATGTCTGTCTATAAGGAGGCCAAGGCATTGGTTCTAGATAAGGAGAAATGGAAAAAGCTGTATCGACTAGATTGTAGCTTTTGAATTAATGATGAGAGTAAGTAAGAAATAAAAATTGAAAGTAAATGGTTCCTGTCAGAAACATTTCTCATTTGACATTAATTAATGTAAATTTATCAAACAGTGTTGATCCCTCTCGTGACAAACTTAAAAACTAAAAGTCACCACCTCTCCGCATTAAAAAAATATAGACAGTAACAGTTATATATACAGCCACTCGTCATCGGCAACTGTCGGATAATAAAAGTACTTAATAAATACATAAACATTTTTATGAAGTATTTTATGTATATTTGGAAATCGATAAAAATAGTAATTTTGTAGAAAGACTTTGACTTCGACTTAGCCTAAAGTTGAAACCTCTTTGTTATTTATATAAATTAATTTGTTGAGTATGAAAAAAAAGTATTAATAAATAAATTTCAACTACATCTTTCCTACATCCATCGCAGCATTGTGTAGTAGTTTCAAGAAAAGTTACTTTACCGATATATTACTTAACAAATCATGCTTAAAATATTATTATTGTCAATGTTATGTAATTCTGTTTTGAAAACTGTTGTTTAGTTTAGTTGTATACCAACTACAATTTCTATAATTATATGATCAAGGTATCGGTCAAATTATAAATTAATTAAGACTGAACCAGTTATTGATCAAATTCTAGAAATGCCCTTTTATTTTTTAATCAGGCAAGACCCCGTGATGTAGGAAGATTAAAATCAATTTTCTTCGTTCCACCGCTGATTCTCGGAAACTTATTTATGTCTTGGGACGTTGATTTGATTAAATTCTATTTGCTTGAATAAAATTACAAACCAGAGACAGGGCTTTGATGTTAATATTTTGTTATAGTTAATTAATATTGTATATACCTTTTCAGGCAATTCACACCACAAAAAGTATACAGCTTCAAGTCTTACAAAACTAAAAAAACTTTCTGTTTTTATCTTGTTAAATTATAAGATAAATTACCTTTTCCTCGCAGCATTGCAATCTTAGTTTTACGCGTTAAAGAGCAACAGAACGACCGACGTGATAGTTTACACACAGATAGTTTATAGGACAGGGGTCAAAGGTACTGTTGTATCCAGAACGCGAGTTGTGTAGTAGAATCATCATCATCAAAGGCCTTTATACATCTATAAGAGATAGAGTAATCTAATAGAAAATAGATCAAACAACACTCGTTATTGTCATTCAATTTCAACCGTGAGCTCACACGCAATCATGTTACAAATCTGTCATATTGTTTCAACCAAAAATATTCGTCATACAAATTAAGATAAATATTTGGTCTGTCTACAGTTATTTGCATCTGTTTCCCATTCATGATTAAAAACAAACAAATGGTTATTCGCGGTGATTTATCAAAAGCTGTCGATCTGCACGTAAAAGGACATCGTGTTTAAATGTGCGACCATACTAAACGTCCAACGAGTTTATTTACTTACGTTTAGAGTTTTTATGTGAATTGTTTATCTATAGGGAAATCCAAAATAGTTTTTTACCATTTTTTTTTCTATTTTAAATGGTTTTTTTTAGGAGCTATTGATGAGCTATGGGTATGGGCTATGGTAAAATAGGTGGCACATTAATTACATAGTGACTTTACTTTACTTTTCTAGAAGTCGGTAAGGAGTTCCGTGTAGTGTCTCCGTAGTTAAGCGTCAGATTACGACAATGTTTATATGGAACAAATCGGTGACTCTTTCGAACAAAACAAGGAATACCTACTCAAATCGGCCCACTAATAACGAAGTAATCGGCGGACAACATAAAAAAGTAAGCATTGAATTGAGGACCTTCTCTTTTTTGGAAGTAGGTTAAAAGGTTAAACTTTTTGAAGATGTTTGGATGTTTGTTACTCAATCACGTGTAAGCCGTTAAACGGATTAAGATGAAACTTGGCATAAGGATAAACCCGTTTTTATTTTTTATAGGAAAGTGTAAATAGTTTTAATTTATAAATAACTAGCGACCCGCCCCCGGCTTCGCACGGGTGCAATATACATATAAACTTTCCTCTTCAATCACTTTATCTATTTAAAAAAAACCGCATCGAAATCCGTTGTGTAGTTTTAAAGATTTAAGCATACATAGGGATATAGGGACAGAGAAAGCGACTTTGTTTTATACTATGTAGTGATTGTAAAATA
This sequence comes from Protodeltote pygarga, assembly GCA_936450705.2. NCBI lineage: Eukaryota > Metazoa > Arthropoda > Insecta > Lepidoptera > Noctuidae > Protodeltote > Protodeltote pygarga. The sequence goes on along the minus strand of OW388249.2, from coordinate 653,457 downwards.
ATGTAAATAGATCTAGTGGGAAAATGTATAACATAAGTACATTCATCATAAACAAATCGTATCATAATAAGATCAGCTATCATAGTGATTGCATATCTTAAAACGTAATAATTGCAAGCACCTACCTATACTATCCAACATTCCAAGATTAAATTATTCCTTTAAAATTGTCATTAGCATCAGTTCGGGTGTATTGTTTACAAATTGAATGCTCCCTTAAGCGATAACTGCCTATACTGAAGATAATGATCTTAACATTGAACTAACAACAAACCAAACAAAGGTGTTTCAAACGGTGTATTGTCTAAGAATAGGTCTAAGAAGCGAACTTACATTATGTCAATAAATGTCAAGTAAAACATTAGTACAATCTGTCCCACGTTATCGACAGACAAATGGAGAGACAGTCTGAGACACTTACGTCTAGTAATATAATTTTTACCATACTTGCTCGTAAAGTGCTATTACGTGTAGAAAAATCGGGCGGTAAAACGCGGTGCGAAACGACATTTTTAAATTTTATTTTATTCGTTGTTCTGTTGTTTAATTCATTACAAGTATGATGAGAATCTTTGTATGTTACTCGGGCGTTACGACAATTAATAAGTTCTTGGGCCATTGTATATGTCTCTTTTTTATTATTGTAATAATTTCTATCTATGTAATGATTTAATAATAATTTAATTTTAATTATAATAATATCTATATGATAATTTGATTAGGTATTATAATAATAACTGAATTTATAACTACAGTAAAAATAAAATTACCTATTACCTGTGACCTGTAATCAACAATTACCAATAAATGACAATTGACTATTGTATACCTCATCTGAAGGCTATTTCTTTTTACTGACAGTATTGGGTGTCACATATATCTCTACACTAATACACACTACATGGGAAATACTCTGACGCGTATAATTATGATGTATGAGGTTTAATCTTGTTTGTTTAAATTTATTCAATTGAAGGACAAGTTGATGTTTTGTCGCGGTAGCTTGGTGAAGTGGATTACGGCGGAGCTAGTTGCTACGCCACCGCCGCGTAGCTGGTTGGCTACGCCGCCGCCGCGTAGCTTTATATTATTTGATCTCCTATTTAGAGGTTTTTAGAATTGAAATATTTTATTTTTTTATATGGAATTAAAGTGATATATAAAACTTATCTGTAACCAATTTACTGGTTTTGTTATTTTACGGGTTTTTTTGGTTTTACGGGTTATCGTAACACTTAAAAGCAAGTTTTACATTACAAGCATCAATATAAACTAACTTCTGAAAAAAAACATAGTATTTTATACAAGAAAATCTTACAGAAGTCGGTTTTTCAAAGCTTTTCCGCAGTCGAAAATGGATAACTTCGTGATCTGAGTTTGTTAGGAAAGTTTAATTGAAAGTTGATAGACAAATCGATAAAAGTAATCATGAATTCGAGATAGAGTAATTGAGTTTAGGAGTTTTATTGATGAAGTGAATGATGATAACAATTGAATAGAACGGAATGTTAGCATGATTTGTAATATTCAATCGTTACGAGAAATTATAGTGCATTCAGTCTGCTAGTATGAGTTTGCAAACCACGCTAATACTTAGTTTTAATGTGATGTAATATTGCTATTACTTCCCTGACTGTCTCTATAGGTCCAATGATTAGTTACCAGGTCAGGAAAAGACGATTTCTCCATCAGATTTTTTCATTTTTTCATACCAATCAATGTTAATTCATCACTGTGTAGTGTATTTAGCTTGTTGAGCATTTCAAAGCGTATGTTGATATAAGTGAAGATCTTTAATTTCTTTCTAACACTTTTGAGACTCCATTATACTTGCCATAGACAAGTGGTTACCAAATGAAAGAGTTTTATCCGTTTAAAAAGTTCTTTCATTATGTTAAATATTCGCAAAAGTTTAAGACTATATTAAGTGGTTATCAACTCTATCTCTTATATTAATTTCTTAATTGCCAAAATAAGACGGCTGACAACCACTCGCTAATTCTGTGAAATGTATGTAAAAAAAGCTGTGTTTGCACATAACGTTCCAATAACGATATGCACGATTCATTTGCAATAGCTCTTTTTCTATAAATTTTACTTCATTAGCACGTGGTTGCCGTATTATTTTGGCAATAACCTTAATTCCAAGCCCCGATTTGACAGGCAGGTAACAACAAGACTAACATAACCTTTAACTGCAATTAATCACGCCTCGTTTGTAGCGCGTATGTGACAAATTCGTCTCATCTAGCCGACGGTTCAACTGTTTAGGCTTTGCCGAGAGATGTCCCGAGAATATTACGAACGCGAACGCTAAGATATATTACGATCGTGTTCTCCTAGGCAACCTGGCACGATCAAGATGGGATCGCTTAAGGGTTTGATCGATGGAGCCAGGTATTAAGTTTTCTTATTAACTTGGCGGCTTTATTTATGATTGTAAATTGTTTATTTGCGAGTGATTAGGAGCTTTCCAAGTCTTTAGTGTAAACTGTAAAGCATATTTTATTTCCTGGTTAATCACAAATAGATGACAAATACTATGTACAAAATGATAGGTACATCCAGATCCACATTGAAGTAATAGGTCAAAACTAAGTCCAGCAGAAGACCTACGTGTTGCATTGTGGTATTTAGTTGTATATTTATATGCCATGATGAATTTAATCTAGGACTTACTTAGAGGAATACTATGTTCTTAACGGGATTTCATGATCAACACACATTAGTACAAATTACAATGTAACATTAAAAATATGTAAAATAAAAATAATCACACATAACATTTTAAACAAGTTTGTTCTAAGTAGGTACATATGCCCGTTCCATTAGCGAGCAAGGAGTTGGCATAGCTCCAAGTCATTTACAAGAATATTTGTTGGTATTAAATTTACAATACACGCGCCCTACTGTACCTACGCAGACATTTTAGTTTTAAAATATAAACAAGAGAGGAACCATGAAATACTAAATAGTACGTGCTTCCGTAAGAAGGTTTTTAAAAAAATCAACTATTTATGAGCTATTTTCGTCCTTACCTTTGCAGATAGAATTATTGATTGAACAAAATATTTCAATAATAGAAATAGAAAAACATTAATTGCAAATGTGACAGTGTCAGCAGAAATCAAAAAACAATAAAAAAATAACTGGCCCTTAATATTTTTAGCTATATAATGTGCTTCTAAATTATCTGCTACGGTTGCAATGCAATGGGAGAAAGTATTGGGTATATAGATTACAATAGTGAAGAAATTTCGTACCCCGGAACAGTAAAAAAAATTGGAGCATGGAGCAGAATTAGACCTACGCAATAAAACGTAGGCAAAAGAAAAAAAATTATGACGTTAGATAAAAAAAATTACTTCACTATTGTAATATAAATAACCAATATTATCTCCCATTGCAGCCGTGGCAGATAATTTAGAAGCATCTTATATCTAATAAAATATAATATTATAATGAGAAATTACTATGTAATAACAGCTTGTTTGTTTAGTTTTATTGACTGTTTGAGAGTTTTCTGTCTCTTATTGTTGAGAATTAATGTTTTCTTTCTTTCTGTCTTATTCTAATAGGTCGTTAAGATAGAACAATGCCAAACAGAACTCCCATATAACGTATTAGAAGTTGTACTCGCACAATTAGCATTCAATATTCGCGACGACATGTTGCGTTTGTAACACAATTAACCACACTCATTAGCCTGTTAAGTTCGCATTCCCATCTTTCAGTCTACGCAAATTTAATTTCCTACATTGTTTCACTTGAAATAAGTATTACAGAAACTTTGTGATTGTCAGTATGTATTCGATATAGTACGGTTGGGATGGGAGCAAACGGAGTGAAAAAAAAACGTAAATCTATCAACTACATACATACTATTTGAATTCTGGAGTTGTAATTTTCTGTCATTGTTATGTTATTTATTTACAAAATCACTTTTCTGACTGACTGATCCATTAATTCAAATCAAATTCCAAAGAAATCAAATTTTACAAACTCTCTTTCTCATTATACAAAATATCATTCCCCTTATTTCGCGTTCATAATTTTCGCAAAGTTTGTCATCGTTTCCTGAAGCGGCCGTGACGCACCGATACGTCACATCCGGTGACGTTGTTTAGATTAATAAAGTGTCAGTCAGAGCGGGAGGAAATTGGGGAGGGTTATTAAGCAAAGGGCTAAGTTCAGGACGCCTCGAGAAATTGATGTTGTTCGCTCTAATGTTACTACGTTCAGGTTTTATGAGTTAGTTACAGAACATCACGAGAGTTTTGCGGGCGTTTAGCGCGTGCAGATTGTTGCATCCTAATTCGAAGTCGTATAGAGAATATTATAACGATACTATTCTGCCAATCTCTTTGGTTATATTAATATTCCCTGAAAGTTTAATAATTTTACATGTAACATAATAATTAGTAATTCATTGCCAGAAAAAAAAACACAGCACGTAGTAAAACCATGAAAGTAACAAACCAATAAAATCTTTTGAATAATATTATATTGTTATGAATTATATACTTACAATAAGCACAATCTGCGCGCCGCTATTTAAATTACATTATAGTTTTTATCAAAATCAAGGATCTGTAACAATAATAAGTTTATTAAATTATCTATTAAAAATAAACCCTCCTTGATCCTCAATACAAACAATTTGTGCCACAGGCTTACCGTGAAGGTAAAATATTTTAGTTTTATTACCAGCTCATCTTCGCGGAGAAATTATACCGGGAGCTTAACATTGAGTGGCGAGAGTTAGTAAGTGCTGAAACAGCAACTTGGCGCCACTTAAGCAGCTTTAGATTAAATAAATGAACGATTTTGTCTCGGTTGCCGGTTGATAATTGGACTGTAAAACCCTTAGAGTATATAAGAAAATATAGAGCAACCCTATAGAAGTATGAAATGTGAGCACGGGTATGAACAACGCGGCCGCGACGCGAGCTCCGTTTGCGATCATACCTCGATCGACTGCGGTTCAACTAGGCTCCACGAGCGAAAAAGTTACATTTTAGCTTATATCATGGTTAACTACTGAGTTAAATTTTGAAAAACGTCTAGAAAACATAATTAAAAAATATGACATTTTAACATTTCTATAGTGAGACCTGCTTTCGCTCCGCACAAGGCAATGTGGTTGACGTTATCACTCTATATTTTCTTGAAAACTCTATGGTAAAACCTGTACCAAAGTGAACTCACTTCAGCTAAATCCAATATAAGTTGAGTTAATTGAAGTGTTAAAGATTTTAGTCTACTGAAAAAAAGGCTTCCATTGATTTTAGATGTAGCTCATCACAACTGTGTGAATAGGCATAAGTAAGAAAAGTTAGGACTATGTAACCTACTAAAATTGTGGCTGAAAATAATGGCGATGAAAATTAATGTATCTACTTTAGTTATTTATTATTATTTTGAATTGGTAAGTTTGGAAATGAAATAAATAAACGTAAGACTGAGATTGAATACTGAGTTAAGTTCAGACGTAGCCAAAACTAATTTTCTCAATCAATTTCCTGCGGGCGACTCTATCTATGAAACAAAGTTTTCAAATATACAAACCAAACAAGAAGAAGTAGTTCAGTTCTTCCGAAATCATCCAGAACAGAACATAGATGTGTGTGACAATTGAATTTGTATCAATATTGTCATCGACAACCAATTCACATCCACACCAATCTATTTGAAGCGTTTATCAAATGCATAGCCAGTATTAATTATCACATTCCGTAGAAACAGACTGGTCAGCCGGGCCATACATCCCATTATATAGCTTAGTGGGAACAGTGGTCTCCGGTTGACATCAGTATTCCTGATTACCTGTGATGTGTGTTACGTAGTCTGAATGTACAGTTAGCAATTTACAATACACAGTCAATACAGTTAGATTCTATAATGTTATAACTTGATTTTGTGTAGCTCCGATAGATCAGCGGATGGGTTAAAAAAATAATTCTAAAAACTAATAAGTCTTTACTCTTTATTATACAACTATATACAAAAGAACAACCGGGGAGTAACTGTATAGATTTTGATGATGTAGAGACTTGAATTGCGTTGCCTTAGTATTTGATATTATTTTAACTTGATACCGCCGGTTTTAAGAAAAAGGACTGAGACACACACGCACAGACAGACTGACAGATGAACAATTAAGCGATCTTCTAAGAATTCTATTTTGATATCCGGAACAATAAAATGTACCTTATCTTTTCCGTGTCTTGTTAACGATCTTTGTAATTTTGCTGAAGTCGATTTAGAACAAACATCGTCAAGAGACAATAAACAGACACACAATCGGATTTTGTTTGTTTGTAGGTAATTCCATCTGTAAGCCAAGTCAAGAGCATGAAGCGCTGGGTTCAGTTCTTAAAGTTTTGCTTTTTTATAATAAATAAATGGTTCAATGTTTAAGTTAACAGCATTAACAACAATAGTTTAAACTTCGATATGAATTGACTATTATTGAGTCATTAATTAGTGATTGCCCCCGTCTCTTTTTGTTTTATAATTAATGCTATTACAGAGAACTGGCTGGAAGAACCGAGAAAATGCGTTTATGTATAATAGATGTTTATATGTATGTGTATTTCTTGCTAAAATAGGTTTAGTATAACAACAGTTTTTACAACAAAATTAAAGTTGTTACAGTATTTTGGATTAGAGCGAATAATCTATAATATTTTAAAAACATTTGTTAGTTAATTTAAATAATTGTTGTTTACCTTAAAATTAAACCTTCATTTCATTTTGATTTCACTCAGTGCTCTAATTTATAGAGCAATAAAGATTTCCTACAAACAAAAACAACTTTGAATTTAGAAAGTTAAAAAAAAAATGCTGAACCAAGCTGAAGTTTATCTACCTTCTATAAAATTTCTCATTTATAAAGTAAGACTAATACCTATATTATAACCCTTTGGCTGCTGACTGGACCTAAAATTGCGCTGGCCTAGATTCTATTGACAGGCGGATGTGTAATCGCCGGGACGCGTGTCTACAACCATTGCTCGATGTTTGGATTGTATTTACACATGTGCCAGAGGTATAGGTACTCGACTATGGTATCCGAGTGGTTTGTGAAGAGAGCTTTAATGTTTTTTGAATATCGAATAAGAAGTGTCATATCAGTAGACCATTTTTTTTTTCTTTTTAATAAAAATACTCATAAAAAACATGATACCTAACAAGTGGCATTTTTGAAATAGGTACTTGTAGGGTTTTTTTTTTTTTTTTTTAATCTTTATTTATGTTTAGGGGCTTTTATCTGATAGATATGTCAACCCCATCGTACCTTATTACAGAATTAACTCTTAACTTAATACAACAAAATTAGTAAATTTAATGAATACACTTGGCCAAATATTATACTATTTGGCTTAATATAGTACGTTTGGAAAATGAGTTTAAATTTACTCGTACAAATCGAGAAAATGTACGTTCACTTAACTTTATGGCTAGAACGGTTTTTTACAGTACGAAAATAAACAAAACTTAACTCGATACGCTCGTTAATAACTCCATAGCTAACTTTCCGACGTGACAATAGTATGCAGCGGAATGAACGTACATCCCTCGTTAGGCGGCTGTCAGCAGTACTTCATCCATTCACTTACCGGAGGTGCAATCATGCGCTAACTATCGAACAAACGTATCGCCTCGATAGTATCATGTCCTGTTACAGCTTACTACTGTCAGTTCTACTTTCTCAATTCAATCAAATTTTCATCAGAAATTTTGCTTAGGTTCGGTTTAAATATGAACAAATTCACTGTCCCGTCTTTAGACACAATATAGAAAAAATAGCACGAATCGTATGTGCTTCACGGGTTAAAATTTAAGTGTATGTTTACAAAGAATTATCTTTAAAGGAGATTAATGGAAGCTCACATTTACATCATTTTGTCAGATTGTGATCAATTCGACTCTGGTAGTGACCAATCCAACGTATGCTTCGATGATTTAAAATATTTTTTTACGAATTAACTCACCTCTATTATAATACTAGGTGCGGCCGCGCCGGCAGCCTCGCGGCAACTCCAGGCGAAAAACTTCTAGAGCTACTAAGACCGAGCGCGGGCACGCCTCGGCGACATTCAACAGCAGCGTGCGCGCCTGCACAACTGCAGCGACCTGCAGGATTCGTGTACTGTCCATCCGACGCACTACCATACTGCCCACCCTCAAGGCTCGCGCCTCCTAGACCAATTATGAAGGTACAAAACTTGTAAAAAAAGAGATGCTTGCAAAGGGTCCAGTCCTTTAAGCCTCCAGAAAATGTTACTATTTATTTGTTGTTTTATTAGCTCCAACCACCGCCGCAACAGATACAACCAGTCCAGCCACAACCACCGCCCGTGCCCCAGCGTACTGCCGCATCTGCAGTTGCGCCCACGCCCCTACCAGTGCCGCCGCCCGCGCCGCCACGACGCTCCTCTCCGCAACCGCCGCGCCGCGTTCCTCCACCGACACCGCCCAGACCACCCACAACTACTCCTCAAACAGACCCTAATGGCAACAGACGAACAGTCGCTCCAGTCCAACCGCAACCAAGACTGGACTGCAACAGAAATCCTCAGCCACAGTCGACTCGGAGAGCTCCTCCACAAAGAATTCCAGACTCCACGCCTTTCACTCCTCCCCCGTTACCTCCTCAGAATACTGTCCAACCAATGAAACGGTCTCCAAGTTCAGGGTCGAACATAAGTGTTCGTCAAGACTCCAACGTGTCTTCGGATTCATTTAGTCAAACTTCTTCACCGTCTTATACGACGAAAACTATGGAGGCTCCTTTATTACCCCACCAACACGTGAACAAGAGCCTGAATGCCAAAATTGCTCGAGGGTTATTGATCAAAGAGCAACAAGACAGAGATTCAGGAAACGGGTCTATCACCAAGAGTATGTCTACGCCAGCATCGCTGCAAACTATCGTCAGGTTCCAAAATGGAAGCAACATGTCCCTGCATCACCGGGTAAGGGTAATATTATTTTTTATAATAATATGGTGTGAGCTTTTCTTGTAGTTTCTTATGAGTAGTAGTTTAATATAATTTTGTAAACTTTCATTATTTGACCAACTGTTAGCTACTCGAAAGTTGCAGCTTCATTTAGCTCAAGTTTAGCTCAACTTTTTAATAATTTTGTTGGATCTAACCTCTCTGACCATTCTTCTTTCTGTACTTTCAATTAATTTGTATTTTTGGAATTTTTAAATCCACGTTTTTTATTATGATGTTGTTGTAATATAAATAAGTAGATGTTGCTTATCGGTAACGTTTCATCATGATTTCAAGTCTGTTCGTCTACACAATTATACCTTCAGCTAATTTATATTTGGCATAAATTGCAAACAAAAACGTCGTACTCGAGTACAAAGGCATTTTTAACGCTTCAAAAATCTGCACTTTACAAAATAATAAAGTAAATATCAACGGTATTTTCTCGCACAAGTGCATGACACATATGGCTGCTGTAAAATAATGTGTTGCGCACAAACGGCTCGCGTTGTAAGTAATTAAAATATTGCGACGCGTTTAACGCTTGCTGTGTTTACAGTAAAAGCTTTGATATATAGAGAAAAAGGCGGCCCTTGTGACGTGGTAGTTAAGAACAATAATAAAAAGTAATTAAACCACTAAAACACCGGCTCATTAAATCAATTAATATTGATTGATTGCGATGATTAATTTAAATATCAATTGTTGTTTATCATAGCTGCACATTTATTAGACCCATAAGTAGCAAAGTATAAGGTTGCACCACATTCATCCACAGATAAATGAATAAGCATGACCGAATCAAAAGCTCTTCATATTAAAAATTCCGTTATCCATTGAAGTCATATTCGCATGCTCTCTTTACTTGTTCAACTCATTCAGTACACTAGGGAGAATTAAATGCGGATCGGATTATATTGGGTCATGTCGTAACCACATCTTGAATTATGAAAACCTTTGATTTTTAGATAAGGTTATTAATAGAAATAAAATGCATATATTTTCTGATTTAGAAATTTCTATGTTTATAATATCTAATAGTAACATATTTATTTTGCATATACAATAATAATTATTCAAAGTATTCATGTGATTAAAATTTTAAAACCCAACCTTACGGGTAAAAGAAAATAATATGTAATGGACATTTTAATTCTTTTTTTTTTGGTACACAGCATAGGTACATATCTCTACGTCTGGTCTTAAAGTCGTCTTTGGTAACGTAAAAAACATATGTCTGCTCACTGTAATATTCCCAACTCTCTAGAGGCTAGAATTATATAACTTAGATTTAAATACTATCTCATTGTAAACGAACTAGTAAGTTCATATGAGAAAATAAAATTCTTTAAACCCAAACTGATTACGTGGATTTAAAAAACAAATAGCCCAATGCATAATAGTGTATTAATAGGCCTGTAATATAAAATTGTGAATCACTGCAAGTTGTAACAATTTATATGTAGTAATAACTTAGAGTATATTGAATCAAATATATACTCTAAGAGTAATAATAAGAACCTCGTATTAAAAAAACTCAAGAGCTTCATATAAGCGGATTACTTACGTTTGTTCCTTTAAACACAATAAAACATGAAGACGCTAATAAGTTTCGACGAATCCAAAGAACGTTTCAGTACTTCAAAGTCAAAGAGAGCAGACGAAATAACTTTTCTACTTCAAATATAAAAAAATACACTTAAAAAGTCATAGATAACATAGGTATAAATAAATAAATAAATAAATCAGCCTGTCACTGTCCCAATGTAGGGCAAAGGCCTCTTCTCATGCAGAGAAGGATTGAGCATTAATCAACACGCTAGCTCACTGCGGGTTGGCGATTTCAGACAATTAAAGTCCAGGTTTCCTTACGATGTTTTCCTTCACCGTTAGTCAGTGGTGTCTTAGATTAACTAAGAAAGTACTTATGACATTGAAAAAGTCACATTGGTACATGCCAGGTTCGAACCCACACCCACGCGCTTGCAAAGCGGGTCCGTAACCAATGCGCCACCACGACACCATATAACAAGAAGATAACATATAACAAGACATAAATATTTAATAAGAAATTTGAAAAAACCCCATCCGTATCAGTTGTTTATTCAAAATTCTTATTAAATATTTATATTTAATAAGCTAACATGTGCTATAACGTGTAATTTTTTTTTAAAAAGAAATATTACAAGACGACAAACTTATGTAACCCATGTGACCTAAAAATGTACTGCCGTCACACACAAATTGCCGACCGTGTACCACAAAGACGAACTCATGATTATCTAAGTCTTGCTTACATACTCTACCACAAACACGAACAAACTTTCCTTTTACTCTCTAATAAAATCTTAAAGTCCGTCCTTTTAAGTTTCCACACAATCTCAAAGTTTCTAATCAGCGTTCGCCACATACATATCTACGCGAAGGAGTGGGGAGTACACTCCTGCCCCTCCGTATAGTAAGGAGTTGTCGGCCCGCGCCACATATTACTGTTTACATGAGTCAAGATTGCGTCCCGTTCTTCGTACAACTTTGGAGAGTAATTCTGTGTTGTATTGCGAGTTTTATATTTCTTTATTTATTTAGAGGGTTTAATCACTCAGTGATTACGTCATCCATAGGAAACATTTTTATCGACGGTATCTTATAGGGTACAAAGCATGTATTAATGAAAAATACAACTTTTTTGTTTCTGCATTTATTTAGGTAATTGGAATTGTGTTTTACATATTTTCACCTACACATTTTAAATATTAAAATTTGCTAACGAATATTTTCGAGAGGTATCCACAACGGCTTTACTTGTCCATAGAACTAATTGTTTAAAGTTGTCAACGTGGTTCAATTACTTCGTTACTTGTAGGCTTTCACGGCAACTGTTCAATGCTTATTGATACCATTATAAGATCTTATACCTATCACTTCGGTCAATAACTTGATTATTAATTGAACAAATTATAGTATGAGGCGCGATTTTAAGTTTTGATGATTGGAGTTTCACTTGAACGTTGATTTGCCTACTTCAACAAATTCGTCGTAAAAATAAGTTGTAAAATAATTTGCTGTCATTATTGCTTTTTCAAAATTGTCGAACGAATCTCTAAATTTTAGTTTAACATACGAATATATAGATAATATAGAAACAACATTTCGAACAACAAATACACAAAACCTATTGTCCAAAACAAGCTGAAATTATACCATTATTTCAAATCTAACTCTCAAAACAAAGAGTTATTATTCCAAATGTGGGCATCCTGAATAGAGATTACGTAACAATATCTCCCGGGACTGTACAAAGCTAGTCAGCGTAGTGAATATGAAACAATTGGGAGTACGCACTGTCGACTGAAACTCCATTCATACGGGAATTGCACTGGAGATAATACCCTTTTGGAAATGGTTGAAGTCATGAAGTTACTGTTAGTAGTAGTTTAGCATAGCTCATGGTTCACGTAATAGGGTTGCACGTATACCTATAACAAATATGGAAAAATGCGCCAGATTCAATTCAAGGGAAATGATTATGTCTTTGAAGTGACCCTGATCATCGAAGTTATCAGAGTAATCTTTGCATTTGGATTTAATATTTGTATTCCTAATTAGACGTCATTCGTAAATAACTACATACCTACATAAGTATTTTTAAAGTCCAAAGTAGGGATGGATCCACCAGTAACCCAATTTAATACTCAATATTTGTTATTGTAGATACCTATTTAAAAATAAACTTAGCTATTTTTTTAAATTTATAAACGGGCGCTAATAATTTAAAAAAAAATTGTATTCGAATCGTAAACTCTTAAAACTTGCACCGGCCAGCATGGAAACAAACGACAAAACGAGCTATCGGAGCCTTTTGTTGGAACTGGAAGGAATTTAGACATAAGCGGCACTAAGCCGGTTAGTTGACAGCAACGGAAGCCTTCCGGAAGTCGAATGCTGAAGAAATGATTTGTCTGGTACAACTGAGATTAATGTAGTAGTACCAAAGTGATGAAATTAATAAATTTAAAAAATATTGACTTATTTTAAATTAAAAATCGAATTTAATTGAAAGGCCTATTAACGCCGTTTGATTGAAACAACATTGTGCTATGTTTCGGTAAACTCGCAGGGTTACTGAACAATTCAAGGCAACACAAACACACGGTTTCCGGAAAATTAATGAAAAGTCGTTGATATTTGTTATAAACAATAGTTTTGAAGTGGATAAGTATTTTATTGAAGCAATAATTTAGTACTTACTTAGTACTTTTACTACAAATACCTACCTAAATTTATTGAAGTGATCCAGTTGGCGGTTGAAAAGCGAGAACGTTGTTGTCAACTTAAATATTTGATCTGTCAGAATAGAACCAGCGAGCTGAGTTTTGAGACTCAAAATAAACTTTGGACTGACGACAAACGCGAGACGAGACCTGAACCGTGGTACCAGACTCAAACCTTGGTCTCTCGAGTTGTTTACAGTAGAGGAAATAAAACAATAACCCTCCGAAGTGCACTGCATGCGTTTAGCCTGTCACTGTTTTGTTTTGAAATACTATTTTTGTTCTGTTCTAAACATCTATTCAAGTGAGGGTGATCTGAAAATCCTTGTATCAAATTGTCTTTTATGAGCTGTTCTTAGAAAATTTAAAAGCGCTTTTACGATATGGTCTCAATTTCTACCTACCTATTATAATTTTGGTTTAAAATATAGATGCTCATGCGCTGCGACTATTAAGTCCAGGTTTCCTTACGATGTTTTCCTTCACCGTTAGTCAGGGAGTCTTAGATTTACTAAAAAAAGTACATAATATATTATGATATTGAAAAAATACAGATACATGTCAGGTTCGAACCCATACCCACGTGTTTGCTAAGAGCGTCCGTTACCAATGAACTACCAGTCCACGACTATATATATATTACATATATATACCTACAAATATTCGAAACTTAAATGTTATTTTCCACCAGATGCTCCGTGATATGCGAGGAGTAAGCACGGACCCTAATCCGCACAAGTTTCGCTTGATGCAGTTAGCACTCAACGCGGTTGCACTGCTCGCCATTACAGGAGCACTGTTCGCTTACTTTAGAGCGAATCCTGCTGTACAGGTGAGTTTTTATTTCTGATCATTTGTTTGCAATTCGGTACATATCGACGGTAAGAAAATATCCGGTACTTACAGTACATCATGCAGAAACCAGATATTATATTTATGAATATAATTTTATTGATACAACATTTACTACCTATGTGTATTTTTATATAGGCACTATGATTTAGTAATTACATGGGTTCTCTAGGCTAAGTTTCCAATGTAAACTCACCTAAGTTTTCTCCTTTCAAAAATATTTTGGTTAACATTGTTTTTAAATTAGTTTTTCTTATCATAAAATATTAATCGGCTTATCATAATCCAAAACACGCGCACCCTTCCTTTATCTCTAAAAAAACAAGGCTAAAAAAGTAAAATATTGTTACTTTATTATAGGTATAAGGATATTTCACAAGATAAATAAAATGATGATCCAGATAATTACCAGCAGCTTAACTTTTTCTCAGTAATCTTTTTTACCTCCTTTTTAATAACTAAATTTACCTCCTTAATTATTTTCATTAAAAAAAAAAACAAAAAATATATCGTTATATATTTTGGTGTGCGAGACTGACTCGCCCTTCAGAGGTAGAATCTCCATGCAGTTATTTGCTAATTAGACGTTCTGCGATATAGACCATCTGATAGTTGGACGTTTTGCTACATGGACCTTTTGCTATTTAGACTTATTACTCATTGGATGTTTTGCGCTGTTGGACATTTTGCTACTTAGACCCGATCAGGAGCGGTTTGTAATTACCATGGATATTTACAAAGAGCAAGGCATAAGCTTATCACCCCCATATTGAACCTAAAATTACTTGGAAACAACCATGAATCCAACTTTTGTATTGTAACCAACTATAAAATCATTTCCGTGAAAAACAACAAAAATGTTATTTCCCTTATTTACAATGGTTTAACTTTGCAAACAAACTTATTCAGATTCAGACAATTTCTCTCTGAATATAAATCAACAAAAGCAACTCAATTACAGAACCACTTGCATGCAGCTACGGGCTGAAAGCCACCCTGGCTACAAAAAACGTCGGGAAAGCAAAGCTTTGCTTACAAAACAATTATTGTGCTTGTAAAGTCGGGCTTCAGGCTTTGTGCAACAATTCCGTCTTACCTGGCCGTCTTTGTCTGATTTGTAAGAGCACAACAATAGCCATATTGTGAAGAACACGTTGTTGTGGCTACTTATATAATTTTTTTGAGTTCTATAAAACGTGTAAAGTAAACCTGTGTTTAAAGTACACGATGAGTTATATGGCAGGTACACGTGGATTTTGATGATATTTACGCCCCCGTGAACCCGGTCGGTCAAGCATATCTGGGTAAATTTGTTTTCTCCGTATATTCACGCAACTATCCTGAGCAAAACTCGATCGCCCATGTTACTATGTATATTATACGTAATCTAGACCTGTTGGAATGTGAATGAAATTCTTTATCCCCAGTACGTATCACAAGTGGTGAACAGGTCCACGGTAGTGACGTGGCCTACACCTACAGACGCGCCTGGAGCCAGAAACCCAGCACCCGGGGTGTGCTTGCCTGTCATCGTCAATTTCTGCCAACAACACAAGATACCCTACAACTTCACAGTGTTCCCTAATTATATCGGACATTTTGGACAAAGGGACGCTCAGCAGGTAAGTTCATTTTTCATTTATTATTTCTTTGTATATGATGACGTTGGACCAATTTCTCTTATGATTTTAAGCAAAGATACGGTCAACGATGGCTTTCGCTTGCCTAGAAGTAACGTATTCGTTCATACTTGAAAACTCACAAATTGTATCAATCTGGAAAAATCTCAAACTCAGGCAACGAGTAGGTATCACTCCAGTGCGGTGCGATACGCGTGGTAAAAGAGAAAGTGAAAAGCTTTTTGTTTTGTTTATCTACTTTCCATAAGTAAGTAGGTACCTTCCTATGTAACGTCGTGCCCAAGTTTTCTTGATAATTATCTCAACAAAATCTCGATTAACTCAGTCAGTTATATATTTAACCAGCTAAGTTTGATTTACTTCGTAAGCCTATATCTGTTTGTGGCTATAGCTACACGGAACCTACAAATATACAACTCTCCATAATTGTTTTTAAGTCAAATATAACAAGTCAAACGCTTCGATTCGCTAAGTTACAAATTTGATGAGTTCGTTAGTGATATTAGTTAAATTGCTGTACACGAACAAACAACTCCGGGAAATTGAGTTTGCTAAATGATTTTCGGTTAGTAAATATTCTATTTTTTTATTAAAATGTTAGCTGGAGTCGAACTTCTATAGGTATCTATGCCGAATGTTTGATCACTTCAAATTTGTTTCGTTCATGAGTCAATATTAGGATAACATTTTAATCATATTTAATTCTATGATTAAGATAACAATGAAAAAAGTAAAATGGCAGTGGATTTTTTTGTTATATAACTTGAGAATTTAATGGACATTAGTTTTTCATACATATTTGATACACATCACCAATCATCAATCAAGTTACGGGACATTACTCTGATTATAATAAATGTGATAATTAAGTAATAATAAAAAAACAATAGACATTATTCGTATTGAAAACTAGTGTCGCAAGAACTTCCGTGATCAGGTAGTCCAAAGAAATCAGTGGGTACATCGCGATCATTGGTGGGCAATCGGTTTAATTGCCTGGATCCAAGGTGAATCGTTAAAATGCCATTAACAGGCTTAAAACAGACACTTGGCAGGTCCCGGCGGCTCGTTAATTAGCCGACCTGTAATGTTTTCAAGTGTTTTGGCGGGATTAAAAATTTTAGTCGAGTAATGAAGGTCTGAGAGAATTGCGTGGAATTTTTAAATTTAATTCTCGGGTAAAAAGCTGCACGTCTGTGTTAAGTTGTGTTAATACCACATTTCCAGTACCTATACCTATTCATATACCTAATTGAATATTATTTTAATAAATTTTCTTCCTTCATTTGAATCCCTAAATTCCTTTTCAATCATGGAAATCAGCCAAGATCAAATGACGATCGACTAAATATTTGAACACGGTGACCTTTCCTCCCACAACAAGTCTTTGCAACAAACTTTCTCAAAAATCCTCTTAACGAAAATTAATTGATCGAAAACCTACGTACTAGGCACAGATCAAAGAGCTTATTGGCCAATTAATTTATGTATTCAACACTGATAGCCGCACTAATCTCTTCTCCGGGTGTCAGGGCACGCATTCATAGAATCCTATGAAGTAATTATTTTATAAGTATAACAATAAATTTAGGGATATTCAAACAAAATAATGCGCTTCTTTCGATTGATAAAGTTTGCTTCTGATTTGGTACCTACCTATTAACACGTAACGCTTACCCTTGGGTTTATCAACCCGTTAACAGGAGTTATTTTTTAAATCTATAATTATGTACAGAAATTATTGTTTAGCAGCTTTTTTCAGAAATTCAAAACAAACAAAATATACCTTCTTTAAGTTCTAAACTTCTAAACTTTTTTTTTGTTTTTAATAACTATTAAAAACATTTATCGTGTATTTAAAAAATGAACACGAAGATTTTGTTCACACTATAATTCGTACACAGCCCGATATCGACCACAAGAGCGAATGACGTGGCGACATCAATAACCATTAGCTTACCCTTTCACGAATCAATCATTGTCGCGGAAACAATGCCGGCCTGACAAGTAAAATATAAGCGTCTGACTCTAAACCCCGTTTTTAACAAGTAAGTATCTAATGATTATTACAATGTAACATTGTTGTCCTTGGGTGAAGATATTGTTTCAGTGTTATGAAGAAATAAAAGGAAATATCGAGTCTTGATTGAAACTTATTGGAGAGGAGACATTAATAGTTTTTGATTAATTTATGGGTACCTAGTAAGCTTTTAACCACCTGTAGGTATTTGCTTTAACTTTACACTTTATTAATATATTTAAAAGCAATCACCGTCGAACATGATCCTCGTGATGAACCCATATAATGAACGTTGCGATTTGCGGAATAATATTACTTATCATGATCGTGCTTAGAACACCGTATTGCGTTTGGAATTTTCCGACTAAATCTATCAATAGCTCCCTAGCTATGGCTAGCTATGGCTCCCTAGCCATTAGGCCTGGAATGGGATACTATATACTAATAATATAAAGACTATTGGACTGAAAAGTAAAAACTCACAGGCACACGTTTTGCATGCTAAAAACATTAAAGGAAAACATCGTGACGAAAAATCGGCATCGCGATATTTTCGATGGTATGTAAAGCTACGGCTCATCAACCACACGACAACAAGTACAATATTAAGTAACGAAACTATGTTTTGCGCTCACAGTGCAGACAGAAATACTTACTAGAATGGTTTTTACTTTGATTTTATTGAAGACTTTTTCGAAACAATCATTGACACTTTGACTATATTTAGATTGAGATCGATAAAGATTAGGTATGATGAAAATATCCATAAATAGATACACATTGGTAGTCTTCCCACGCAAGATTAAGACAAGGAGTTGTTATGGGCGACAGTTCTAATCTTTGCCACGTTCAGTATGTACCTACTTTAGATATCTACTTCAACATCATTCATTTTTGACACCTACAGACCCTACATTGAATTGTTATCTTGATCTTGATGATCTTAATAGATAGGTAAATAGATAATTTAACTAACAGGCATTAACGGGTAGGTGAGGTAGGATGGGCACGAGTAATAGGGAGTTTAATAGTAGATTATTAACCAAGGGCTGTATGATATCAATTGCATACGAGGTTTTTGGCGCCTGAGCGAAGCGAAGGCGCTAATTAACCCGAGTATGCAATTGATGCTTACGCCCGAGATAAATACTCTGATTTACATATCGATTGTGAGGTAAGTAAACAACAAGACAGCAGGTTTCAATGAACATTTATTAAGAAGAAAAAAATGTGTATTTAATTAAAATTAATAGTAAAATTATTACAATTTGTAAGAGATATGGTCACGTTTTTTTAGGAATCTAGTAGACTGCCTTTTTTTTTTCACGCACGCAAGCGCGTCAAATCTTGCTGGCCAGTTTGATTTTTAAATCGATTCCATCTAACATACGATGTGGAAACAAATAGTTCCATATTTAAAATAAAATCTTTATAAAATAAATTGTCTAGATTCCGATTCGAGTAATTAATCGATACCAAGAAAAAAAATATTAACTTTTTAAAAATATTCTTCGTGCAGTATGAGTATGACAGTTCTTTTTTCAAATTCCAAAACCTATGCTGTAATGATAGTCATACACCCCGGCATTCAGGGGTGTAAGGGTGTACTTACAGAGCAAGAGATATGTAATAGTAGATTATTAACCAAGGGCTGTATGACATCAATTGCATACGAGGTTTTTGGCGCCTGAGCGAAGCGAAGGCGCTAATTAACCCGAGTATGCAATTGATGCTTACGCCCGAGATAAATACTCTGCTTTACATATCGATTGTGAGGTAAGTAAACAACAAGACAGCAGGTTTCAATAAACATTTATTAAGAAGAAAAAAATGTGTATTTAATTAAAATTAATAGTAAAATTATTACAATTTGTAAAAGATATGGTCACGTTCTTTTTAGGAATCTAGTAGACTGCCTTTTTTTTTTCACGCACGCAAGCGCGTCAAATCTTGCTGGCCAGTTTGATTTTTAAATCGATTCCATCTAACATACGACGTGGAAACAAATAGTTCCATATTTAAAATAAAATCTTTATAAAATAAATTGTCTAGATTCCGATTCGAGTAATTAATCGATACCAAGAAAAAAAATATTAACTTTTAAAAAATATTCTTCGTGCAGTATGAGTATGACAGTTCTTTTTTCAAATTCCAAAACCTATGCTGTAATGATAGTCATACACCCCGGCATTCAGGGGTGTAAGGGTGTACTTACAGAGCAAGAGATATGTAAAATAATTAATTATAGTTTATACACATTCTTAGTCTCATATCGAGTTCGGATTTTAATAATGGTAAACATAATTTAGGTACTTTAATACCTTCTGTAAACGTTTTTGCAATGCTAGTTGGAAAGAAGCAAAACCTTAATTGTGTTACAAGGGCAGTACGTATACAATTATTATCGAAAGGACATTCGAAGCCCGAGCCGCAAGCGAGGGATAAAATGGCCCGACGCGCGCCCGGAATGATTAAACTATTAGGTACGCCCTAGAGCGTTATTTTGAATTTACTGCTTTTCTAGCATGAAATAGCCTAATTACGAGTAAGTATGATGAAAAAGTTCATTACTTGTCAGGACTTGGAGGTATACGAAGCGGTGGTAGATGTCCGCTGTTATGACCTGACCGCATTGTTCCTGTGTTCACTGTTTGTGCCCAAGTGTGGGCCGCTGGGGCATATGGTGCGGCCATGTAGGAGTTTATGTCACGGTAAGTAAATATTTCGTGTACAAATTTTAACTTTACTGCCTTGTAAGTGCAAGTACTGTGCGAGGTCCCAGGTTAATTTTTCAGGTCGGGAAATGTGTTCTTGGGTTTTTCAATCTAGAAATTGTTAGTAGCTGCACAAAGTCTAGCCTGTGCTCGGTTTATATAGCAACAGGCATTCTCCTGTTCAAAGGGACCTATACACACTTTTGAGGAAAAACAAGCGCGATGTTATTTTATCTTAACTAAATAGGTTATCTAACTACGCGTATCTATGTATACACTTGAATTTAATAATGTACTTTCCAAACAGAAACAATGCGTCGCTGTGGCTTCTTTCTGGAAGTATTCGGTTTGACGATGCCTGACTACCTTCAATGCGACATATTCCCAGAGTCAACCGATACAGAAGTATGTCTCGGCAATCGTGAAGTCAGCGAAGCGCGATTCAGAGACGCTATGCCTGGTAAGCTCGAAATATTATATGCAAAAGTGTATTTATTTAGTGTCTCAGTAATAGACTCACGAATCAGGATCTTTGAATCTTATCAGGACAGTCCAATAATATTGGAATCAGCAAAATAATTTAAATATTAAAACCAATTCAAGAGTAGCCTACAGAACTTTTCTTATTTACGCTATCCAAAGATTTATTTAATTTATATCTAAGGTAATCTCTCAGCTTATCTAAAATAGTATCTACCTACTTCTTTAGCTAAGCTTTTTGCCTTTTAATTAGGTATTAATGAACACTAACGAATCAATTAGGTAGGTACCTAGATTCGCAATAGGTCTGACACGGACAAGAACTTAAACATTGACACAATTGTCAGCTACAATACCTGGTGTCTATGCGTGCCTTTTACATCTGGTAAAAAACCCAATCTTTCTTTAGATTTGACCTTCCTTTCCTCGTATTTTGCTCCTTCCTAAGATCAAACTCTAAAACCAAAATGTTACATGCAGTATGTCCTACCGGGTTCCAATGCGACGTTCGCCGTTGCATCCCACACGACTGGCGATGTGATGGTCACGTAGACTGCGCCGACCGATCCGACGAACTAAACTGCCGTGTGTGCAAACGCAGTGGGGAGGTACATTGTGGAAATCAACGGTGCATCTCGCAGGCACATCTCTGCGACGGGAAAGTGGACTGTCCGTGGGGTCAGGATGAGAGAAATTGTTGTAAGTAATTATTTTTTACCTTTAATACAGGCTTGGATGAATAAAATAATTTTGTCAGAAAGAGCATTGAACTTTCATCGTTTTTGTTTTAATTTTCAAGTAATATTTGCTATAAGAACTCCTAGATAAAGATTTGGCTAATTGCCAAATCTTGTTCTTGGTTTAGATTTTGTTAAAAGGATTTATAGCCATGTTTTGTACGTATTTACCTCAATGGCTAAAATAAAAGTTATATTTATGTATACCTATAGTAATGGTTAAAATATTTGTGATAGTGCGCCTGAGTAAAGCGAATGGGGACGTGGGTCGCGGTGAGCTGCAAGTGTACCGTGCTGCCAACCACTCCTGGTTCCCTGCCTGCATCACAACGCTGGATGATGAGACTGCCTTAAAGCTCTGCTCTATTCTCGGATATTCGTAAGTATATAATCACGACAGGACGAACACACCGTTCCAGTAAATACAGCAACACATTTAATACCTACATTAATTGACGAGTATTTATAAAATACCTTGTGCTTTAACTGCTAAAATTAAAAGAATTTAGTGTGTAAATAGGAATTTGTGTGTACCTATTAGTATGCACCACGGATCTCTTATATCTGTGAACTTAATTTCGAAAGTTAAAAATTGAAATTATATTTTTTTCATGGAATAGTCGCGTTTATAATAACACTCGTACATATTGTTTAATTTTGTTATAGCCCAACCCGTCAATAACGAGCGACGGAAACAGCTATATTATTAACTAGCTTTTGCCCGCAGCTTCGCCCGCGTGGATGTTGAACCAGGATAAAATTTATATTTTTTGTTAATCCAGGAAATATGGTTTTTATGTTTACCGAGTTCTATTCAAATCAAAAGTGTTTAGGTAACAAACATCTTCACAAACTTTTATTAGTGCAGATTAGTAATGTTATGATATGACAGTTCAAGTCCGCCCAAGTCAGTTGTTTTTGCGAGTTTCTTATTAAGCAAAACATGTGCATAAACATTTAAATTATCCAAAATATTTATTATTGAAAACATTATATATTGCCATTAAACATTATCCAGGACGATGCAATGGATAGAGCGAAGGGGAAGCGAAAAACCCGAAAAGCAGACCCCACTATCATGTTGGAATAATTATTGCACAGGAGAGAATGAGAGATTTTTTTTAATATACCTATTGTATTGTATATGTTTTGCACATTTGAGAGCAATTATTCCAACAAAGATTAGTTTTATATTTAAGTCTTACTAATGTATAGGGCAAAAGAAAAAGTTATAAGTGCGCTTCGCATATTTTATTGCATAATTTCTGACCTAATAAAGCGAAAAACCTATGTAAAAGAACAAAAGTTTCGTATCAATATCAAATCCGAACCAGGATATTTAGAAAAACATACAGATTACTTTGTTTGTAGTTTTGCTCTCGGGAGCTAAAATGTACAGAGAGTCAGGACTGGTGACCCGAGAGCAAACGACATACAGTCTATGTGAGGAGAAGCTGGTCCTGAGATCGACACTCGCAGACTTCTCATGGAGAAACAAACGCCCACAGGAAACTACACTCGCTTAAATTGAAAGGGATAAATGTGGAGAATTAGTGGTACATGGTGTAAACACTGTCTCGCCAATACCGAAACCCGTTAGAATTTGCGCCTTGATGATTTGCAGATAAATTACATTAAGCCATCAGGCCATCATTTTCTGGGTCCCTTTACACAATTTCAAAGGCGTTAAGTTCCGAAGAAGCATAATCGGGACACCGACCTTCAACTTAATGACGTCCGTCGGAAGTCCACTTGCAGTGAGGGAATTCAGGAATTTTACAGAATAATGAGTGGCGTCATCTTGATTGACAACAGTGTTTATAAATGTGTAAAACACTTCATTCCCTTTCATTTATAAAAGAATGCATTCGTTGATTGCTGCAGCTTGATTATTTTTGGGCGTTTTGAGTTGGAAAATTCTTGAGCATGTGGATTCCTACTCAGCCGCCCATAATTAGTGTCAAGCTCAACTTATGAATACAGGATCATAAAAATAATCGTTTCAAAGAACCATTCACCTCATCAGCCCCAGTTCCTCGCGTCACCACAGGCAGCGTTCAGTGGAAATTGCCGCTGAACATAACTGTGACACCACCCATTATGTGTTGGTTCCTACGGATGTCTTTTAGAGTTCTGTGTACCGCATCAACTGCTTTTCTGTTTGCCATTATACATTCATCCCATCATACGATCAAAGAACAATTCTTAAGCAAATGCCTGCCTTGTCACTATTTCGTGACACATCACAAACAGGTGTTTCGTTGCTCTGTAAATTGATGGGAATCCTAAACATGGTGTGCGCTGTTTTGTCACCAGAAAACAACGTGGCAGTAATCGCCGAAGACGCTACTGCAATTGTGATTTTGTCCTGCCTCCCTGCAAGGATGCCAGTGGTTATAAATATTTTTCCTGTCCCATCAGGAGTATCCAAGAAAATTATTTTTCCTCAGATTTAAATCGACTCCTAACGCCATCTAGTTAAGAAAAAGGAAACATTATGTTTTAAATAATAATAATTTTAATGCTTCAAATTAAAGCGGATTTTTTTTATAAGCTGAAATTTTTAAAAGTATAATCCCACACGATGCGCGTTGCTTCCTTCGGGTTTCAAATTGAAATATTTAAAAAAGAATTCCGCTGATCTAAATAGACTCTAACGCCATCTAGCACACTATGTTTTAAATAATATAAATTTTATAAATGTTTCAAATTAAAGTGGTGACGTTTTTAACATACATACATAGACTCACGCCTGTTTCCCAGAGGGGTAGGCAGAGACAACGGATTTCCACTTGCTACGATCCTTGCATACCTCGTTGCATATACGTTTTTTATAAGTTGAAAAATTATTAAAAAGCATGTTTCCTTCGGGTTTCAGCCGGTAAGTAATAAAAGTCATTAAGAATGAAATACCACAAAAATACATATTAGTTTCAATGACAAAAAAAAATACAAAAGAATCCACAAAAAGTTTGCGGAACTGGGGAACGAACCCAAAGCCTTACACTTCCAAGGCGTTCGCCCGACCGGAAGGCTATGAAGTCTGTTGACATGTAGACAAAATAATCGTTCCTAAAAGATATTATTATGTTATGTTATGTAATGTTTAGCTCCTTGTGGATATAGCGTGATAATATTTTGTAAATTGAAATTTAATAATATTTTTCCCAACAACAACAACAATTCTGCAGCAAATTCTAGAAATACGCTGCTTACTACAATACTGCTCATCCCCCATAATTATAAACGTAATAATTAATACCCTATAAGTTGACTAAGAATTTAAAAAGTATATTTGCCGAATTTCAACTAAATCTGTCCAGTAGTTTTCGCGCCAATCAATTACATACATACTTCGTTACGATTTTATTATATGTATAGATACAAATAGTATAATATAATAGTAGGGTAAAATAATATTATAAATAACTGTAAAAAGGTAATAGGTAGTTAGGTAGGACGCTATTATGTAAATCATTTCGACTTTCTTTGTAAAGTTCTTCTCGTTCTCTTCTCTCTTGCTCGTCCCGTAACCAGGCAAAATAATTAAATTAAATCACAGTTGAGACGTAGTTTTTCTAAATAAGACACGTCGAGTTTTCTTATTTCTCTTTTTTTTCTTAGGGAACTAAACAAAAGCAAGACAGTGGTTAACGAAACGAGGCCAGCAGTGAGCAGCATTAAGGCAGCGATAAACGTCAGCGCGACCCCGGGTCCGCGGGCCAGCTTCGTGCACGAACACGGCGCGGCACTAACCTACCGCGCCTTCTTGAGGAGTCAAGGAGGACTGCTGAAAGAGCTCAAGCAATGCAGACATGATACCCCAAGAGTCCATCTCGTGTGTGACAACTTTGGTAAGTACCTACTCAAAGGATTTATTTAAACTGATCAAAGAAAAAAAATTGCTTTGCAGCCAAAAAAAAAATGATAGGTACCTACCTAATTTGTAAGTAAAACGTCGATGATAGACATAATAGACGAGACAAGGTAATTTCTCAAGTTTCTTTTTACCATTTTGGTACGGACTTGAATTAATAACATGTTGAATAAATATTTCTGAAATTATTCTATTTTTAAGAATAGATCTCAAGTCTAGGTACTCACTAGTTAAACTATCTACCTCAAAGATATTGGAAAGATATTTCTATGATCTACCTACCTAATGTGACATACTGAAACTGCCACACCAGAATGATTCAAATTATAATAATTATAAAGTTTAAATACCAAAAATGTAATTAAAATACAGCCAATTTCTTTAAATTACTTTTAAAAAATTATAACCATCAGAACTCATCGATTCGTATAAAACAAATACGTAGATAGCCAGCAATTTGGCTAATAGCCCGGGCGTCTAGCGATAGACTCGCTGTAGCATGTGATCACGTTAGAGGCTTTAACGGTCTTATGATTATGCCACGGCTTTTAATTTAGACCCTCAGATTGCGGTAAATTATGTGGGTTTTTTTTGTATGATATTTGTTGATGATTATTTACCTTAGTATAGTTAAAATAAAATTTATTTGTTACGTAGGTACACATGATACGTTTATCTTTATGTTTCTTGTATAAAATTTTGTGAACAATATAGAATTAAGAATAAAACTCAAACAAATACCACGTTTTGGTTGTAAATAAATCAGCTTTAACTGTCCCACTGCTGGGCAAAACACAAAAAGCCTCACAAGTTGAGGCTAGTGGAGATCGGTTTTAGGTCTCCCGCATAAGATATCTATTATTGAGCTTCGATGGCAATAAATAAATGTAAATAATGTATGTAAATAAAAACGCCTTTTCATGCGTCAAATTTCCATTTACCAATTTACTAACACAACATAAAATAACCCCCCTATATTGAACAATATCAACAAGACCCTGTTAATACGAACTAGTCCTCCAGTAACATTATGGACAAGACACTTGAGGCCTGGCCCTCTGAATCCGTGCTCCCGTTCTATTTTCTTTTACTGTTATTTTACGTAAGTGGCGAGGCGTTTGACGTTCGTTGAGTGCAGACTCGTACTCGCGCGAAGGCCTGAGCTTATCTAATCTTGTGTCAGTTTAGAGGGTGAATAAACTTTTGTTTTATAAGAGCTTCGGAAGTATTGAAAGGTACTGTTAAGGTTTTGAGGGTAAGAATAATGGGTGCGTGTGTCGCATAATATTTGGTTTAGTCAGAGAGGCCTTATGTACTTATACTTATAGGCATGCACACGGTAAAAATGTAAACAAACCCTAATATCACATACTGTTCACAACAACTTTTATCAGTGGCGGAGGATGAATTTTTCCAAGAAGTAAGCTGGAACCAAACAGGAGATAACCAATAACACAATCAGAAGGCATTATTATTCAATAGGAAGCCAGTATGGAATCGAGTTGTATGGAGCCTCCGCCACTGATTAAGTCCTTTTTATAGTTCCGTGTCCAATGAGAGGCATATCGGACCTTATTACTAAGACTAAGCCGTCTTCTGTCCGTCTGTCTTTCTGTTAAAGGGTTGTATTATTGTATATATCTTTTTCACGTACTATGGCTTCTATAACGACAAATAATACAATAAAAGGTCATATCACAAAGGGGTAAGAAACCCTTAGTGCGCGAGTCTGTCTTGTTATACGAGGTTTTTTCTTCTCAAAATGTCAACAGTCAGGATAAAAAGGATCATAATTTACTCATTAAAACTATTCCGGCTTTTTTTTAAATGGTCCAGTATAGTTTCAGAGATTACGTCTACATACAAACAAACAAATTTTATCATGTAGATTTCTAAAATGAAAGGCGAAAATGTTATAAAGTGAGAGATAAGTACATCTATCATTCTATTCTACCTGCACTGTACAAGGGGAGGAAGATGTCTCTAATATCGTCTGGGACGATTAACGGTATAAAATCATTTCGATAGCATAAGCAGGATTAGGAAAGCTCAGTTGGCACAGCGGCCGTTGGCTGTTAGCCGCGTGGAGGCATTAGCGAATGATCAAATTTTTTTTTCTAAAAAGAATTGAAACCTTAATCAAATGCCATATTAGCTCACACGTAAATTATAATTATTTAGGGAGAATAACACCAAACGTACGTGATACGCAGTAGGTGTTTCCTCAATAAAGGAGCCCCAGTTATTATCCTGAACGCTCATAAAAAGCTTTTATTTTTCAATCGAAACTAATATCACAACGGAGCCATTACACAAACAGATAACAGCGCCACTTTCCTTGACGCGTGCCGCGGTCCGTGGCCGCGTAAACGCTTTTGACAGTTTCAGAAAGCAGTGGTTTGATTATAAATAACAGTTGCACAAATTTGAATATAAATGTTTTGGTACACAGGTTGACCATGACGTAGATTAGAACTTAAGATACTTTTGTTTCTGGTCTGACCCTTCACGCGGGCGACGATGCCGTGGTCAAAAACTGGCAGTGGCTGAATGACTAACTGATTGACTGACGCACAGCTTAAAAAAGTTGATTTAGAATTTGGAGGAGATTTCTATAGGTATCTTATGGGTGCACCAAGGAAGGTATTTTTTCCCCTCTAAACGTAAAAACAGAGTATGAAAAGTCTGAAATTCACGCGCACGAAGTCGCGGGTGAAGGGCTAAGTTCATTACAATTTGCAAAACGTATTTTTAATTTAAGAAAAATACCTGTAACTGTAACAGGTCACTGTGCAAACGATAATTTAGCATTTGGTTTGGAATTTAAGTACCTCTATTTGATACGAGAAAATTTTAGTACTCCAATAAACTTAACGTAATAAGGCTTAATAAGTAGTAGTACATGCTCACAGGCAATATTATTAGATATATCGCGATCCTCCTGAAGCTAAGATACCAGTGCCAACCTCACCGAAGGTCGTCTAGACGCTAACTTAACAAAATGAAATCTAATTTGCCAAGACAAATCGTTTTTAATTATAAAATCTGTGAGGAATGAAAAAAATATTTCAAGGCTTAGCTGGCAATTAAGCAAAACGAATTACTACTGAGCTCTAACCTTACTACTACAGTTGATAAAGATCAACTTTATGAGATAGCTACCTAACTACTTATTTATATTCTAAGCATTTTCCTTGACGACCTACCTTGTACCTATTAAGAACATTAATCTCGTAGCCCAGTTCTGGGCTGACACAATTTAGATTGCCATCGACACGATAAGAAGAAGAAGAAGAACATTGCCAGGAGATTTGTTTCCCAAAGTGATTTAAATGAGTTTGCTTATAATTAATAGGTTTATACGTAATCTATTAAGTACAT
Source organism: Protodeltote pygarga (assembly GCA_936450705.2). NCBI lineage: Eukaryota > Metazoa > Arthropoda > Insecta > Lepidoptera > Noctuidae > Protodeltote > Protodeltote pygarga. The sequence continues at coordinate 624,480 of OW388249.2, read as the reverse complement.
TCAGGCCTAAAATTCATCGTACACCTCAAGCTCTCTAAATTGACGTGCCTAAATATTCATAAAGCATAGCCAACGATACTGGAGGCAAGAGCGTGGCGGCGCGGCGGCGGCGGGCGGCACAAAGTTTCAGCGGATAACCACGAATAACATAATTATGTTTCTATGTTATAAATTCGCAATTTATTCGTGAAATACTCGTATGTATTGAATATTATTATGTGTAAAAGTACTTAGTAGACTGTCGGATTGGGTTTAGGTTTATTGAATACTGCTTCCGCCCGCGGCTTCACATGTTTGGTAATTATGTTGATAATTGTAGCCAACACGTGGTACCTTCTCTTATCATAAGAACGTTATTATTTATTTTCGTCAAAACAGTACTATTTTCGGTATGAAAAGTATAATATATACCCTATATTCGTTTCTGTATACCTGACAATGTAAAAAAAAAATTTAACTAAAATTTCAGGATGATCGGTTCAGTAGTTTAGGCTTGAAAAAGAAACAAACAAACTTACTTTCACGTTTATAATATTAGTTAGGAAGTAAGGATTTTACTAAGCAAGCCTCCAGCTAAAAGCTGTCAGTTCCGTACTTTAGGTTTGTTATAACGTGTTTTTACTTATTGCTTTGTTTAGAATTTATTTATGTCTTTAAAAATAGCATTCGTTTCTAGAATAAAAAGGCCTTTAGGTGATATTTGAATGACAAAAATGGTGCAGCGTTTATTGGAATGCTTTACCAACCTGCTGGCTAAAAACGCTGCACCATTCTTGTCATTCAAATGTCGCCCACAGGCATATTTATTCTAGAAACGAATCATTGTATCCGGCCTTTCTTGCCACGGAAAATGTTCATTCGAACGGAATACTAAAGTTATTGTATTTACGTCGAAGGTCGGCGAGTCGGATCCGTCCATTAGCCGCCGTTTCGAATACTTAACGTGAAATACCTACTTTGTGAAACTGATCACTTTATAATATTTACTAAATTTACGATATTAGTGTAGAAAGGTCATTATTGGTCATAAATTTTTTTTTGCTGGTACCAATACCTATTTCATAACAGTTACCTACTTCGGTAATCGCCACCAATATACGACAGCATTAATTAGCCTTTGGGCCTGGCTTCGAGTAAATAACCTTATTTTTCCAAGAAAATTAATGTCGCTAAGTTTTATTCGGAATTTATGTCTTCGCTCTTCAAAGATTCTCACAGAAACCTAAGAGCTATTTATTTATTATTAAAAACCGAAAGTCGTTCTACAAAGGCCTCTTTGAAGTCCCATAAGAGGATTTGATGAAAAAAAAATCATCATCTTTTGCTTCATACAACGTGATCGTCTACAGAACGGGATGTGTAGGCGACAAGATTACTTTTATAAGTAGGTATTCATTTTTATGGTAAACGAATAAAAACTTTTTTTTTTAAATGTCGAATAAATATTTAAATATTGTGACGTCGAACCCATCTGATAGTAAGTGGTTTTGTGGTCTACGATAGAGCATTTTGAAGCAGGAGGACGGAAGTTGAATGGTATCGTCTGGAACCGTCTCCCATATAGGTTTCATCTAACATCATGTGCAACGCTTGGCAACAAGGCTTTTTTCAGTGGGTAATCACCAGCCGCGGCCGAAGCCTCCTGCTAGAAGCGGCTTCTGTATTGACTGCTGCTAGTTTATGACTTTTATCCCATCATTAGTAAACTTTACGATACATAGAGGGAGATACGTTAAAGCGTCCGTATTATTCTTGCCCGACAACATAATGGCATTTTAATTCTCAAGGTGGAGTTAAATCGTAGGAAATTAATTACCTTACTACCCAGCAGCACGCAGTGCTAACCACTAATTATGATAACTACCCACAATATTTACTTAGACAAATGGAAACACAAACGTCTTAAAGATGATCTGGCGATGATATTTGTTGTGTCTAAAAGAAAATATCGATTGCACGTAGGACTTACGCAACGGGGCGGCCGCGGTGGCGGGCCGTCGACCGGGATCCGTACCAATGTTACTTGAAGGTTTGACCGCTAACTTCGTGTCAGGCATCCATGGAAGGCAGTGACGAACGATGGGTTAAGCCGTTTATATAACGCCTCCAGATCAAGCAACTAGTTCTTTTAGGAACTGTAGCTTGATCCAAATACGAAAAGATTTTGATTTCTCGGAAAGATTCTATTGAACCAGTTACAAGCTTTGAAGTGGAATATGAAAGAACTATTATAATAGGTACACAAGTTATACCTCATTACATTAGATTTTTTTTCCAATCTATCATAAATATGATGTTATACCTACTTATTCAGAGACAGGTTGTTACTTTTTCTCGTTAGTAATGACAAATATGACGCAATGTATATTCAAATTAACGTTTAAGTAAGCACCTGGCCTGTTGCCAAGGTCGTCTTTCAGAACGAACTGCTCATGTGCTAATGAGTTTTTTCATCCGAATAGTAGCGACACGTTAGAGTGAAATGTCACTTAATGTAGGTACCATTTTCAGATTTAAGTAGAGACTTGATGTGTACTTTGAAGACTAAGAATATTATAGTAATAAAATAAAATATCGTTATTCATGTTCGATCCGGCAAACGATGTAATTGCAATGTGCAATGTGGGTGTGTACGTTTATTTAAACTTATTGACTGCTCAACTACTCACCAAAGTTTAACAAAAGTTATTGGGTTTTTCCATTATGAAATCCTCAGTGCAGCACGGAGGCTGGAATTATGCCCGTTTAATGGCAATAGGCTCGCCCGCTATTACATGGGATTGAATAACATAGCCGGCGAAACGTGGGTGCACTGTATACACCTCTGCCTACCCCTTCTGGAGAATAAAGGCATGAGTCTGTCTTACAAAGTACTACTAAAATCTACTTCTGTAGCGCAGGGTGAAAGTAGGTAAGAGAATAGTTTGTAGTGCTTTACTATCGCTATTTCCTTCGGAGTAAGGAAATGTTTCTGGGTCAATTCTATTGAAGCTTGTGAACCGTTGTTATGCGAGGAAATAAATGTATAAGAACGCGCGTGTCCAAACTAAATAGAAAATATGTAAGCGAAAACTAAATACTAACTTTCTTGTTGTTTATTAGAGACAAATTAAAGTACCTAGATTAAAGGCACAAAAAGGGTTCATACCTACTACTAAACTTATAGTAATATTTACTATAATACTAAACTAAATCTAAGTATGTTTACAAGAGGAAAGACCTTACTATTTGTGAACATGGACTAATTTATTGTTTCAAGTAAAATATATGTATAAATATTTAATAAGAAATTTGAAAAAACAACTGATACAGATGGGAGTTGTTTTTTCATATTTCTTATTAAATACTTAATAAGCTAACATGTGCTAAAACATGTAAAAATTTCACAAAAAGTAAAATATATGTGTAACTAAATTAAAACATACTTTTTTCATCAGCATTATTAATTCGAAATATTTAGTAAGTTAAAATAAAACGGGTATTATTCACGTCGAACCTTGCAATTATATTTTCCCGACACGTTTCGGCTGAGCTGCATCAGCCGTGGTCATGGCTGTTAATTTAATCATGAGTTCGAGTCGTGAAGTTTGAAAAATACTATATACAAACAAATAGAAACTCACAAATAGATTGTGCGACATAGTATTTGTTCTCAATTTCATTCCATCTTCTTATCGCAAATAAACTACCCGCGTCATAAATCTTTTCAATTCTATTTTTTTCATCAAAATTCTAATTAAAATCTAAACTGATGAAATACTAAAGAGACTAACGTCAAAGCTTTCAAGCACCCATAAATATGATTAAAGCGTAAACAATTCTGAAGTCTAAGTTCTTGTTGCTAAGGTTCAATTTTGTTTGTGAGGAGACGCACAGTGGTCTCATTACCTGTAACGACTGGCCATAAGTTTCGCCAATTTAATTCTATCGTCTCATCGCTCATACAGTACTTGTATTTTTACGAGGAAAAATACGAAAAATAAGAAATATACGTTCTGGTCCACAACTTCTTGATTTGGGGGAAGTATAGGTTGTCATATTTAGGTAGTTGTAACTCTTTTACGAATGCTACTAATTTTATACAATTATAAATTATTACAATTTATATTACAATTTTTAGCTTTTAATATCTACATCGTCATTAAATAAAATGTTGTATTCGACGATGCGACGTTAAGAAAAAATAATGTATGATCTTTTTTTTATGTATAAATAAAACAAACTTGTAGCTACCTCTACGACCCCGTAGCACTCGTAGGCAGCAATGTAGTATTTCAATTTGAGAGTAATAATTTTTTTCTGTCTAATAGGGTTAGGCAATTAGAAACATTTTACTGTCATAGCTTCGTTTACATTTTAATGTTATGTTAGTTCGACAAGCATTATTCGACAGACACTGTTGCGACACACAAACTCAGATATTATGCTACTCCGACAATTTTGAGACTTCGACAATTTAATTTTAACAGTTAGGCCCTGCGCAGACGGCACACTTTTTGTGCGATCGAGTCTGCGGCGCACAAAAAGTCAGCATGGCGCGCAAAAAGTCGGTCGCGGATTTTTCACAGACTCAACGCACACGACGCACATCTTCGATCATTTTGTCGGCAGAGCTGTAGGGACAAATCGTGCAGAGATCGCGAAGATTGCCGACTAAAGTGTGCGCCGTCTGCGTTAGCGCGCGTTGGAGCAAACGTTCAATTTTTTTCACACACTTTTTGTGCGGAGCGGCGCGCCGCGGCGCGGTGCGGTCTGTCCGAATTACACGGATTTTTTATGCGCCGGACTTTTTGCGCGTCGTGTGCGTTACTGCATATAATTGCAAAGGTTCTATTTTCACAGACTAAAAAGTGCGTCACGGATAGTCTGTCGTCTGCGCAGGGCCTTACCTCTACTATAAAAATCCATAAGTGGTATTGCACTCGTCAGTATACACCACAACACCGCTCATTTGTGCGTAGCGTGGTCAGTAAGAACAAACTTAGGTTAGATTAGAACCTAACCTATTATGACAAAGTACTATAATTGTCGGATTAGCATAATGTCTGCGTTCGTGAGTCGTTTAGTATGAAATATAGTTTTTTAGTGTCTGAGCTAAACTCAGAAGTTTTTTAAACAAGTAAAAGCTGCATGAGTCCATAAAACTAAAATAGAGAAACGTGTGTACGAGTATATGAGTAGTTTGGCACAGAAAATGTTTGAACTGATAATAAATAGTTCAAGTGAAAAGTTATATATTGTACGCTTTAAGGAAATTATTTTATATATGTGTAAACAGTTTTAAACTTTCCTACTCACCCTATGATAAAGTCTTTACTGAAAAGGCTCTTTAGTTAAAAGCATGTGTTTTATCGAGTGAAGTATTTAATACCCTACCTTTATATTTTATTTGTCATTTTAACTCATTTGAGAAAAAGAATCTTTTTCAGAATTTGATATTCAGGACAAAGAAACGGATTAAATATATTTTTTTTACATGTTTGGCGCGGTGGCTAACCATCGCCTCCGCCAAGTGAAGTGGATTCGATATCCGCATGGGAATAATATATTTGTGGTCCACTGTATTTGTTTCGATCTGGGTGTGTGTTCATTGATTGTGAAATAAGTCTGAATCCGCACGACCGATATATGAGAAAATACTAGCGTGGGGCAACGTTTTACAGCAGTTTTTTTTAATGTACAATAACAAGTAGGATCTAGTTTATCTGTTACAATATCGAGTCAAATGGAAAAAATGAAAACTCATAGCAGTTTATTACGTAAGGCTCGGGTCACTGTTTATTTATTTTTCCCCGTTGCCTACTGTATTAATATTCGGATGATTCAATTTACCAAGTTGAAAATATTGTAGGTATTTGATGAAATGCAATATTTAGCGAGGCAATGCAGCCATCATTGCCTCGCTAAATATTAATATCGTTTTTTAGATTAAGTTCATCTTTTTATATAATTATTTAATAAGAAAATTTGAAAAAACAACTGATACGGATGGGAATGGAACTCACGATCTTTAATGTACCGTGTCGACACTGACCGCTAACCCACCATATATCCTACCACATCAGTTGAATTCCAAGATTGTGAGTTCGAATCCGATCCGTGGTACTACCCCGGCCGAGCCGACGCGTTCTTACTGTCGTTTGACGGGTCTACTACCAGTAAACAAGTATATGGTAATAAAACCTTTACCGCAAAAATCTCGAGACAAAGAAAGGTCTTAGACCGCTATCTATAAAGCGGCAAACAATCAGAAACATTCCACGGTAATGAAACGTCAGAAAAATTCATTAATCACAAAAAGCTAGGTACGAGAACAAACTGTTGGTAATCTGATGTTCAAAATTGTGGCGCGACAGGATTGCCGAAACTTTAATTATGTTTTTGTGAGGACCCGCCAGGTGTGCCCACTGTGTTTGGTTAAAGCTTACAGCGGGGTCTTGTAATAACGAAAAAAGGAAGTACATAATAAAGCAAAAAAATATTGAGAATATTAATATTACTGATTATTAGATCCCATCAAAAACATAAATGTAAAATGAGAGCCAAGTTCAATATATGCCTTGGTTGATGACTTCAACGAGAAAAGGAGTGATATATAAATGGGTGCCAAGTTCAATGGTCAGTCCTAAAATTTATTTACAACATAAAATATTTTATAATAACTTAAAATAATATTGCTTCTTATAACTTAGGATAATATATTGTAGCTTAAAGTCTGACCTGACTAGTTTCCATATACGATTTTTTCTATATAATATATTCTACTATATATCTATCTGCATCTATATGTTCTGCAATGTTCCGACTAACTGCCTGACTCATCAGCTTCACCGTCCAGCCCAAACCACTTAAGCTAGAAAGTTGAAATTTTGAAATGTTGTTAAACTTATAAGGTAGAAGTAGTTTAAGAAAGGGTTTTCCGAACTTTAACCCCCAAGAGTAGTTTAACAAAAAATCGTATATGAAAACTAGCCAAGTCAGACTTTAAGCTACAATATATTATCCTAAGTTATAAGAAGCAATATTATTTTAAGTTATTATAAAATATTTTATGTTGTAAATAAATTTTAGGACTGACCATTGAACTTGGCACCCATTTATATATCACTCCTTTTCTCGTTGAAGTCATCAACCAAGGCATATATTGAACTTGGCTCTCATTTTACATTTATGTTTTTGATGGGATATCATAACTTTTTGTAAAGAAAACTACACTTATTTCATCGTTGAGAAAGAAGCATGATGAATATAAATATAATAAAACAATAAATACTACACTGAATCGGTATTCGTAAACGTTGCCTATGTTTATTATGTGTTGCTCGGGAGAGTTTTTATATAGATTTACTTCTGTTCTGTGTATAATTGTTGTTTTGCCCGTATTACAAGTTTTTTGTATGGGGACACCACTTTTTTTTTTTTTTGATTTTTTTCTATTTTTTGATTTTTTCCTTCGCTTACACGCAATTTCCAAGCTGGATTCCAAATTTCATCTTTCTAGGTCATCTGGAAGTAGGTTATAATTAGGTACTATAAGTCAGTCATTACTAAAATTTACGATTTTTGGACCTTCATATTTTTGTAACCGTTGGAGCTAGCTTTATGAAATTTGGGCTTCTACATGTCCTTATGGATATAATTAAACACACGTAGTTTTATGTGTTTACGTTAAAGAGGTTTTGAGTTATAGAAGGGTCAAAAGTGGCACCAAATGGTTCGTGTAATATTACACTCGGCGCTGGCTAGCCAATGCTTGAACTTGGCTTGACACGCTGCCGCGTGTCTAGATCTCAGCTCAAAACGACGCTCAAATAAAAAGCTTGACACAATTACTAAATTTTTTGAAATTTTAGAATAGTATCCCTTTTCGGAACCCGTTCCAAATTATTTAGTGTTTGTCTGGAATAACCTCATCACGAATTTTTTTCTTTTATATAGGGCGTATAAAATGTTTAGGTTTAGTTTAGGCCAGTAACTGTTGAGCAAAATAACTAGTAGGTAACTGTTTCATGATCTTCAATATAAGTAGGTACTTTACTCAAACCCGCTTCCTCCTGTAACTTGGAAAAAAATGTTTATTCTCGGGAAAAGGGTTTTACTTAAATTTCAATTTAGAGAGCGCTGGACCTCAAGTGGGTTGAATAGAGAAACTCAGCTATACAAATTTAATTTTTGTTTACCTAACATTTGCGGTAACAAGCACAAATTACAATAGAATTAATATTTACTTGCTTACTTTGTGTTGTGAATTGTTGTGGCCGGGAAATTATTTGTAGATAGTTGCTGCGGCTTCATTTTATTTTGTTGTTTTATTGTAGCTTTGAGACATGACTGTGTTTAATATTTTTAACGTTTGAAGCTACATCTTTTCAAGTATTAAACCAATATTAATGTCGCTAATGAAGATTTTGAGATTCGGCTGAATAGTGTCGTTGGATCGGATTTTTTTTTTCTCTCAAATACCTATACCTAATTAGTATGGATTCCGTTTTGCGTAGTAAAATTTACATCTACACTATCGGAACTATCAAATCTACTAATATTATAAATGTCAAAGATTGTGAAGATTCGAACTCAATCACGTGTAAACCGTTTAACGTATTAGGATGAAACTTAGCACACAGATAGACCATAATTATCCTGGATTAAAAAGATTAGGATTCTTGTTTTTCCGCGCCAGCAAAATTGTTATTTAAAAAAGAACATGTTCTGCTTTGTATGTTATGTCAAGTTGTTTGTCCTCAGAATGCGGCAAGCGGCGAACGATAGGAGTAGCGACAAAACGTATAGTGGGCGGCGTGGAAGCTTCCCCGGGTGACTGGCCTTTCTTAGCAGCGATCCTCGGCGGACCTGAAGAGGTGTTCTACTGCGCGGGCGTGCTGATCGCCGACCAGTGGGTCTTGACTGCTGCGCATTGCGTCGGCAAGTAAGTACTACAGTAGTTGGTAAATAAAACCTTGTCTAATATTAAAAGACTGTTTTAACATCATAAAGCTTAACATTTTTCTGAAATCTTTTTGTTTCCATCGTTAACAGTCGCATTAAGTCGTTTATTGTAATCACACAAAGCCTGGCGCTACTCACTGCTTCGTATTACTAATGACAACTTCTTTTTCTTTTTCATTCTCCTTTATAGGGTCCCGTCAGGTAGATACAGTCATCTTTAAAGTTACTAACGACATTTAGGTAGATCAGATGTAGGTATGTTAAAACTTATTTTCCTTGTATTTTTGTGAATAACTCTACCTAACCTAATCTAACCATAATGTGATGTTTTAATTCATCAAAGATCGAGAAATGAGACACGAAAAAGCAACTCTTACATTCATTTAGCATTTAGGTATAGCTATAATAGGTACTGCTCTATGAATGGTAGAGTAAATTGTAGCTAGCATCGGTAATCCTCCAGCAACATCTCACAGGCGTGTTTGTTACAGCCACACGGACGTAAACGGTTGGACGATACAGTTGGGCATCACTCGAAGGCGCTCGCACGCCTACTACGGCCAGAAAGTTAAGGTGAAGCGTGTCGCCCCGCATCCGCAGTACAACAGTGGCATAGCTCATGATAATGACATCGCTCTTTTCCAGGTATGATGTAGTTAACTGTAGTAAACTAATAAAATGAGAATAATCGAAATTCGGACATAATATGAGAATGTGTTTATTTCAATGTTATCCCCTGTTGATTTTTTTTACAACTGCATCTCGTTTGTAATAGCTGTCAGTGAGAGTTCGGTACCACGAACAAGTGTCCCCTGTGTGCTTACCACCGGCTCACCGCGTGTTGAAGCCAGGCACGCTCTGCACAGTCATCGGATGGGGCAAGCGGGACGATAAAGAACGTAAGTCTTTATTTTTCAAAACATACGATACAGTTGGATCAGCAAGTTTTTCGTTATCGTACTATGTATATATATTTACAATTACCGTACCTATATCTATGTTATGTAATATCTATGTTAAAGTTTTATGAAAAATCTTTGGAAGTAGGCAATCTTTGGCTAGTGATACAATATTTTCCCTTCAAACAATTTTCATTGATTCAATGTATAAATTACTTTTTGTATTATTTTTTATGTAAGTATTTAAATTTTCGACACAAAACCAAGTCCTTTTTGTACCGTCAATGTTGATGACGTAAAGACTCGATATACCTAATTGATTACTTTTGGGTTAGTATCGGAATACGAGCCAGCAATTAACGAGGTGGAGGTACCAGTTCTCAACCGGGACCTGTGCAATCAGTGGTTGGAGCACCGAGACCTTAACGTAACGGAGGGCATGATCTGTGCCGGCTACCCTGAGGGCGGGAAGGATGCTTGTCAGGTATGTAACAGGATTTATTATAAACGAACAAAACATAAATAACTTGAAATCAATTCTAAATCTAAATCCCAAGTTTATACATGTCTACTTAAATTAGTAAATTCCGTCAGGGTCGGGTCATAATCACAATAGACACTTTTACTAAATTTACCAGCAGCTTACTATTATACTCCTCTGACATTTTATTGTATTGACAGATACAATAAAATATATCAGATCTGTCAATAAATTATATCTATTTGGTTAAGCAATATATTACCTACATAATGTTATTGTAAATCAACATTATACCATAGGTATATTGTCTTGATGTATTAGCGACGGTCGAACAAATCTTGATATGATATTGAATTATTGAGTGTAGTGCCTACATGAAAATTTTGAAGCGTTATTGTTTTCATTTCGATTTTATTGTTAAAATATAAATAGTTCCTAAATATGAAAAGATTTGTAGACTTTTGTACTGGTAATGGGCCTATAAAATAAATTAGACTTTAACGAAAAGTTGATGACTTCATGCTAACAATAACAATTTTATGAAGGAAACGGTAAACAACTCGTTTTTCACAACAATCTGGATGCAATAAATTTTGTTTATCAAAGTAAACTGCTCATTTATTTATAGGGCTATTCCGGAGCGAAAGTCAAGAGGTTAGAAACTCTGTTTTATAAATATAGTAACTTGTTCTTCCACCCCAAGCTATCCCACATTACAGAATAAACAAAATTATCGCTTGGTTGGCCACTTCGCTTCCCGCTGGTGTGGATATAAATCCAAGATGTAATTTGAAAGCACGCTGTACTTAACCTTTAAGGTAGCTATTATGAAGTACGTAGTAGTATCAGCAAAAATCGTGTTGTATCGAATATCCCTTTCAGATCAATAAGATCAGGTTGACTCTCAATAAAGTCCGGGCGGCAATAGATTTTAATTGTGTCATTCAGTAATTGACAGTTCCATGGGTTTAAAAACATATTAAACATCTCAATTAATTAGACATTCCGACGATTTAGAACTGACTAGCACAAAGGAAAATAATGGAAAAACAAACATCAACTATTCGCTGTCAGCTTACGTACTTTAAGACCGGGGCGTAAAACTCTCCTCCTTGACAGTCTCAGAAAACACTTCAGTAAAGCAATAAAAACTAAAAAATGTCTTAATACGACTCCCAAGCAAATATTTGTTCAGCCAATAGGTAAATCCAATAAGTGAGTACGTCGGAAGCCGACGACAATAAACATCTCTTCACTAGCAACCATCCAATAAGCTTCGTATTTACTCCACTCGTTCGCCCAAATTCATTGGAGTTTCTTTATGAACGCTACTTTAAAGGTTCAGTGAAGCCCAACATCTTAAGCGGAGATTTTATATAGTTTTTATAACCATGTTCGGGATGTGTAACGCTGTAGCTACTGTAATATATACTTAAGTAGGTATAGATTGGGATTTATATTTTTATCTGCGTGCGCTACAGAAAAAAATTGCTTTAAATTCCCACGACAGGAGATTCTTCTTATATTATACCTATTGCGCCGACTCTAAATAAAATTAGGACAAGGGCAGGAAGATGATGTCAGGAGACCCGACATACATAAGTACCACAAGATGTGTTCTTTTCATCTGCTACAGGAAAAAAATAACATAATGATGTTCGTGCTCTAAACGATCATTCACAAAGATCTTCAAACAAGCTTTATGTTATTTCTTTTAGGAAGGCCCGGCATTAGGCGGGAATAACTCGACAAAGGTAGTTTCTGTCGTGTGGACACAGCCTAAGTAATGCTGACGTAGCGAGCCGGAGTTTGCTTATGCTTAAAATATCAGGTTTATTTCATAAACTAGAATACAAATGAGGGTTTGGGGTAAAATGCTTTTCGACTAATGTTTGCTGAATTTTAATTTAGGGTAACTTTTACTTAGGCTTTATGTAAGGTATAAAGCGATTAATACAATTTGAGGGTTGTGAGCAATTTATGAGCGAAAAAATACAAAAAAATTAAGATACCTTGAAAAAGAGATAAGATAGAGCGGGACTTGAAGTGTGACATTTGCGGTACCGGGGCAGCACTCTAACCAACTGAGCAATCGTTTCGCTGCTCGCACCTATCAATTTTCGAGTAACCTTTCTACATCGTCTCGAGAAGACGTCTTGGTAATGTCTGTTGGTAATTTTTACAAATTCAGACCCTACAAACCGACTTCAAATCACTAAAGAGTTTGTGCCTTAACGCGATTTGAAGTCGGTTTTATGTTTTTGATATTTTTTTTATGTAGTAGACGTATGTACCCACTAGCAAGAAATACAACATATTAATTATTGGTTGATGTGATGAGGATCACTAATTAAGGTCAATACATGCAGCAATAGCAATTCATAATTTCTTCCATCATTTAATTATAGGGAGATTCAGGCGGGCCGTTACTCTGCAAGGATCCTAAAGATAACAAGCGGTGGTACGTTGGCGGTATCGTGTCGTGGGGCATCAAGTGCGCTCACCCGCGCCTGCCCGGGGTCTACGCGTACGTACCCAAGTTCATACCTTGGATACACCAGCAGATCGCACAATTTAACGACGACAATGCCAAGTCGGAAGAGATATGAGCTGAGAAACTCAAAAAGTCATCACTTTGGAATAACTAATAAAATGAATGTTTCTATTTTTCAGGTTATTAATATAGTTTAAAAATATTTTTGCATAAATGATTACTTATAGCTTATTCAGGACAATAAATAAAAACTAAAAGGCTTAATAAAATATAAAACTCATAAGTATTTTACAAACAAATATTGGGTTTTAGCTTTACACCAAAATAAGTATATAAATTATATAATTTATTATTCCAATGTGGTGTCAAAATTAACTTGATATTTACGACTCTGTACGTTTTGCAGAGACTTATGTTTATGGAAAATATTGACAATAAATAATAAAATATGACAATAATAATCATAAATGGAATAAAAATATATACAAACGTAAAAAATAGTAGGTAAGTCAATTTTTCAAGAAATACATATTATAATGATATATACAAAAAATATTATACACGAAAGTCCTGACGCATATAAGTGTCTTGGAGAGTTGACTTATATATTGCTTTCGATAACATATGGCTGAATATTTTCACATATCACTCGTATATCGTGTGATGTAAATTATTTAAAGCTGTGATAATAAATCATTTATTATGAAGCGGGGAAGTCGATATTGTATTAAAGTTTACCCGTGACTTCAAAATTGACTTTACATTGTGACTGGACGCGCCTGGCGTCCCTCGACACTTTTTCTCGGGGAAAGTCATATGAGTGACATAGTTATAACTATTATATATATGAAAAACCGTTTTTAAATACGTGAATTTTAAATGTAAGACGCTTTTATAAGTAATGTAGTGTTCTCAAAGCTTTAGCAAACTTTTAGGGAGATTTTTAATATTTTGTCTTATGATTTTTTTATTTCTATTCTGTGTTAGAGATTAGTGTGAAGAACTTAATTTGTCATGCATGATCATAGGTTGGTACAATCTGATTGGAGAAGCGATCTTAATGGGTTTGAATTAAAATCAGGGTCATGTGTGGCAAATCTAGAAATCTGTAGTATTTAAGTGTATGTTTGTTTGATGTTTGATGTTAGTAGTTTTAGGGGAAAGTGCTTTTATAGAATAAAATTAAATCCCATTCACATGGATGCAGGTTAAAAAAATATAGACAAACATTCTAAAAAAAATAGATGTAAATCAATGCTGTTTTAAACTTCTTACTAATGACAATAAATATGAATGTCAGATTTGTGTACGATTAAATCGTGTCAATAAAAGATAGTTTATTTAAAAAAAAACAATGAATTATATATAACTATTATACAATTTAACGCGACGTACCTATCGCTATAATAAATAATAAACGTCAGTTGTATGTATATAAACTTGTAACTTGTACGATTTAAGATCAAAAATACTTTTGACTTGTGACAATAATAATAATTTTTGACAATATATTTACTTACAGACGTAGTGTAAGCTTTGTTAATATACACGTTATGAACTTCTGTTTCAGTATTATTTGTAAAAAAAAAATAGGTAGTGAATCATTTAAAACTTTGAAATTAATGGAATCTAAAAATAAATTAGCGAAATAGCTTTAATAGACTTTAAGACATCATAATATTATTAGATATAGTAGATGTAGGTGTGGTAAATATTTTTTAAATTTAGGGAAAAGATATACTTAGTTCCTTTTATATGGATAATGTTTTAATAAATGTATAAATCTCTAGATGTTCTGCGATCCAAATTGAGGTCTCTATGATGACGTTATAGCACAAGCTATGCTCAAAGTAACATAGGTATATATAAGTACAGAAGGATAAATACTTAGCGATGTGAACATGAACTATTTTATAATTATTTATTTAATTGAAGGCTAGAATCAACCGGGTAAATTTTACTTATAAATCGGATAAACGGAGTCGGTTCATAACACTTATTAAGCTTTTTGGATGGAACCTTGGAATGAGGACAACATATAACATGATTTACCTACCATGTATTATCATATGAGGAGCACTTATTATAGATAGGTATACCAATTTTAAATTTTAACAATATTTATTCTATGGATCCTCTTTTTAACCGATATCTAAAAAGGAGGAGGTTTCTCGTTCGTCGGAATCTTTTATTATTTTGGATCGATTTGGATAATTATTTTTTTATTTACCAGTCTACCTCTAACTCCAAGGTGGTCCCATTTTAATATTGTAATGATCTGATAATTTTATATGATAAGTCCTGATATGTCCGAAGATTTAGAACTCCTCATTGAATGACAGCATACATCGCGTAACAATTAATTTCACCTTGTTTATAAATGTGTTCTTCTTGGATATTAATGTACCACTTAATTCTTTTTTAAACAAATAAAAAAAATTATACCAAAGTCAGTTAATTTTTAAACGGATACCTACTTGTTCACATCGCGCAAAAATTCTACATTTACATGGAAGTATGGTTGTTGACTTCATAAGAGTCTCCTTCTTAACTCGAGCTTTCTATTAGTGTTACGAGAAATTAAAATTTTATATGAACACCTAAATTATCAGATATTTATCCAAAAGATTTCCTAAAGTACCTATTAGTTCCATGGTAAATAAATCTAGTTTGAAAAATTAGTCGATAATCGTATTTTGTTATTATTATTTTATGCATTTTTTTATGTCGTGTCCGAATTAAATCATTTGAAAATGAGAATAGAGTACCTACGTAAAATCAAAGAACGAAATTGTAAAGAAATTGCTGAAAGAAGATTGACTGTATTTTTGTTCTTTTTTTTAATAGAAAACTTAGATGTAATCGATAGTAAGTTAGGTTAGGTAATAATACAATAAACTAGTACCTATTAGGGCCATGCTTTAGTGTTCTGTAACATCTTATGATACTTGTGATCTCTGCATTATAAACTCTGTATTATCTCTCAGTACATTTGCTAAGTTTATTTTCTACTCGCCTTTATTTAATTGCGATTTTCTATTAATATAATTTAATTGATTCGCACAATTATCTATCTTCTATATTAAAATAGATATAAGTGTGAGCTGGGAGGATGGTTTATATAGAAGTACAAAGGCTGATAAAGGAACAAATTAAAATGATTTAAATGAAGAGAAAACATCTCCAATATAATGACAAAGTACTAAAAAAAGTACGCATATTTGTGGGTAAAATATAATATACGGATTCCAATTTATACTGTTAGCTATTATAAATGAATTAATGTTATGACACGACCGTTTAGGATAAAGATATACCTATATTGCGCCGAAGCGCACGCCAAATAAAATAGAAAGAGAGCATATTGATGATTTGAAAATTGGACGATATATATGACACCTAAATATTAAAACAACTGGAATCTTAAAGTGACATCATAGTGATTTACCAATAAGAAGCACGAGATGGAATGTATGGAAAGAATCTATGTTCAATATTAATTTATAATAGGCGAGCACTTTGATTTCCGTTAGTCTGTCCAAGTTACTTGAGTAGTAGCAACGCTTAAGTTATAGAGATGTGTCTCGACGAAACTAAGTTCGTTAACGAATTATAAATAAACATAAAAATGCATTGGTATTTGGCTTTATATAGAACATGTGTGGAATATGCATGTTCAGCTCTTAATGTTTATATGAACGTAGTTTTACATGTTTAAATGTACATGTATCGCGTATATCGTATACTGTTGTAGATTATAATTGCTGTTGGAAAATAAATTCTATGGTAGACTATATTGTGTCGTGTTCAAAGCATATCTTCTCCGAGTCAGCCGGTTTGACTCTAACCCATAGTATTAGGTAATGAAATTATTAGATACATACGTATTTGTAAAGAAATAGTAACTAGCGACAATAAATATTTTGATAATGAACAAAAATATATATAATTCTAAATTTCTACTTATGGTTACATAGTGGTTAAGTTTTCAAGTAAATAATAACTGAGAGGAAGAGATGAAAACAAATAGAAACAATTGTATTAGTAAGAGACAATATTGTATAGTTGATATTTTTAATTGGAATAGGATGAAGGCATAACCACTACATATCCATTTACAACTTGATATCAAGCTTGGAACTTGAATTAAATTGCTTTAGTCATTATGATTTGTCAACAATTGGTTTCTCCTGTATAATTTAATCGAAGCCCTTCATAACAGGCTAAAATAACGGTTGTGTGTTAAATGTTTAGCGGTGTTTACGTCACTATTTAGTGCTCGTATCGGTGTACTGGCCCCTATTGAATGTTGATTGTTGTAGAAAAATATTTATTAGATATTAATGAGTGTTTCTTTTCTAAATAATATAACTATCTGGGTATTAAACTTTGCCTAATTATTGTATAAGAAAGAAAATGTTGGTGCACTGTCAATAAAAGAATACTAAGTAGGTAACTTTGCAAATTAAATCACTTTTTGTACTTGATACTTTGAAAGTACCTAATCAATACATTTTATTTTAGAATCTATCTGGGCTGGTCCTAAATTATAATAATTTAAACATTCAAATATTGTCAGTGCAATTTTTTTGGCAGTGTGACAACTAGAATTTATTTTAATCTGTTCAAGTTTTTAAATCATTTTATATGTACCTACTTGTATTAGTCTAACGAAACATTTAGATATTGTCAATTTCATGCCAAAGAGCACTGATCGCGCAGAATGTTAATTAATCTCAATTAGATGAGCCTTCTTAAGATATTTAATTTAAAAAATAAGATATCTCTCATCAGAAATACAACTCTGAAAAACTTAAATGATAGGTACCCTTGACTCTTGAATAAACAGTGTAAACCACCACTTTTAATAAAATTATTGATCGGTACCTATTTAAAATTTGGTGAGAGATATTTTTAACGTGGTGAAGACAATAAAAGTGATCTGACAATATAACGGACTTTCAAAGTCCGTAGCTTAGTTTGTTGATTTTTTGTATTTTTCCAACATCTAGACTTATGAATCAACCTTCGTAGTTTAGATATTTGTCATTAAGAAATTAGGTTATAGTAATCATTGGGACTATTCCGTAGATCTTCATTTAATAATATTTTATCCAATAAACAAAAAGGAAGCGGCTGTGTAAATTATAAAAAAATATTACTTTACATGCTTAATTATATATTTAACTATACCTATCATACTACTTTCTATCTGCCTAGATGATGGTGCAAACGTTTTTATTCTGTAGTAATCCTTCAATAATAACCAATATACATTTTCAGGCCATCTGCTATGGCTCAAAACGTACCTACACCTATGCATAGCATTCGAATTAAGGTTGAAATTACATAGTGCAGATTGTTTATGTGGATATACAGATAGCAAAATGTTGAGGCTTTATCTCAAGTGCATAAGTGTCAGAAAACTAATTAAAAATCCTACTGGGTAACCCAGTTTCAAATGCAATGAATAAAGATACCATAAGTACCTTCTGACTACGTTAGTCTTAATAATTACTATAATCTTACAATTATATATAAATGTAGTAACGTAATAGATACGCACAAATTACTCTGTACTAAAAGCCATTACCTATAGTAGACGGTTTCCGTTTATATACCTATATCTGGATGATTTTTTATTAAGTTGTCTATTGAAAAATTATTGTGATTTTAAGAAAGATCTATCATAGCATACTTTGGTATAAAATTAAATAAATAAAAATTCGATGTGAATGGAAAGCTGAGTTTTAGTCGTGGTTATGGGATTGGACAAAACTTTATTGTTCAAGGTTAAGGCTGTTAAGGCTTTACTCAAATCGACAACTTATACAAAATCATCCTGCTCAAATCGCAGATACATAAGCTATATTGTATTGATGTTACGTGTAGTAGAAAGATGTTGCTTTAAATGCTCTATGTGATTCCTGTTTTTATATCTACTATTTTGTAAATTTCGTGCTTGTACTCGCCTAATTAGCGTGTGATTTCGTAATAATTAAGTGTCTATTAAAATTTAATTTAATATCGGTGTTATTGCAGACAGTAGGTACCTATCTATTAAGTTTTAAGTCTTATATGTATATTTTTTTTACAAAATTATTCTAAACTTGTAATAAAAACATTTATTTGCGTAATTAATTTAATTTAATATTATCAATGTTCAAAATATTTTGTTTAATTACTCTTGACGAGTCTGCACATAAATTTAATTTTCTCCAAAGACCTATATTTACACATTTATCAGGCTCATTATTATATAATTGCTGATATAATATATTTTCTATATATATTACGTTGTTACTTTAGTCGGCTACATGGTTTTGTATGTGTCGCGTTAGTTTGTCATTGTGGCGAGCCGGGAGCGTGTCGCTTGTAACCCCCTTGTGTAGCTTTACTTTGTTCTTCAAGCTTGGATTAAATATTATAATAAATACTGTGTTTTATTGTGCCTACATTTACTATCAGGTAAGCATAGTTAAAGGTCTAACAGGTGGCTTGATTTAGCTAAGTTAACGCGACGCATAGGTCGGGCGTGTTCGCACTACCTACGTATTACGTATAGGTACGTATTTTCTCGAACCAAAGGTATACTTACGATCTACTTTGGACCCCTCTAAACTCAAAAAATTTCTGAATCTTCAAAAATTAACTACTTAATTTTTCGATATATATCTGATGCTTTTCAATACTAAACAGTGAGAGCCTAGTGGTATGACCATTGGACTGCCAAGTAAAAGATCGTAGGCCCTAAATCCAGGCACGCATCTCTGACTTTTCGGATTCAAGTGTTCAGACGCCAAGTCCTCCGCATAAACAGGTAACGTTTTGATTCGTTGATGAGCCAGTCCATTTCCATTATTATATTCAGACTACCCACTTGTCAAGTATATCGTGTTGTCACATGAAAAAAATATTCTATGCAACGAAGATAGGTGGCGCTGGTGTTGTCACAAGTTTTGTACATTGTAGGTATAGGTACTCAAAACTATGCATTAACCTCTACTAAAAATTAAAACAACATCAATAATGGAATTAATATTTTACTAATGGATACAATACAGTTACATTAATCAACAATAGGTATAAATAACTAGGCGTTACCCACTACTTAATTAGACGTGGTACATTTCCTCTACATATTTAGGCGGTTTATGAGAAAGATTTCATATAAAGATGGCGGAGTCGTTACTCCTAAAGGTTGAAAAGTAAACAAAGTAATGGACTTTTTGCAAAATAAAATAACAATCAGATATTATAAAACACTACAAAGTACGAAAATGATTATTGCTAACCAGATAAATGGCGCCACTGATGAATCTTTCTCATAAAACCAGTGACAGCTATTGTTGGGAAATATTCATATCATAATCTTGTAGAGCTAAATATCCTAGAGAGACTTCTAGCACTATCCCAACAGTAGAGAAGTCACAGCCCTGTTTTAAGTAAAATCGGTGGGACTGTTATATCGAGATGTTCCAAAACCAACGCCGAGATTACTTTTAGACTGAAGTTTACTGACGTATTACATATTTCAATATTGGGGCACGAAAACGAGTATTAGAGCAATAATTACCTATAATTTCGTCTATAAAATAAAGTAATCTCTCAATTGTCTCAATATGTCAGTATTCCATATTTGGTTAGCAGACAAATGCTATCTAATTATAAAAATGTAATGCGACAGGTAAACCTCAGCCTTTATTTAGTTTTATTTTAATTTACTCGAACTAATTAGACGTAACTTGTTAAATACTGCTACAATCGACAATCCATAGCTAAACTAAATAATTCGTACAGCGAGGACCGTTTTGATGGCTTATAGAAATTTATAGAAATTATGTGTTTCAGAAAGAAATCGGAAATGGACTAACAACGCCAAACATTGAAGCATCCTTTTGCCCGATCCGATCACCGTATCCATATCGCCGTATTATTTGCAATATCTATCGTATCAAGCTCTTACGGTGTCTCTCAAAACGGCCCTCGTATCAAGCATGAGATTAAATTAAAATGTTCGCACAACATCCAAGTTCAGTCTTGAGTATTTTCTCTAAATTGACTAATCGATTCATCTGATACGATACGAACACGATACATTTAGTAAAATCAATGAGCACACATACAACAAATGCAAATGTACGTCAAAATTTGCCCATGCTTTAAAATATAACGCAGTAAAATGTATGGCATGCTTTAGAAATGTACGATTTGAAGCGTATATCTTTTGAAATTTTGAAATAATGTTTAATAAATCGAATTATAATAAAAATATGTTTCATCTTCCATTAAAATTAATAATATGTAACTTAAAATTAACTAAGCCTCTGGTTCCGGCAAAATAAAGTATACTTAATCTCAATAGAGGAGTATTATGACAAATCACGTAAAGTATATAATTTAATATGATAATATATAAATATACACACAATATAAGCGTGCACGCATGCAAGCATACGTGCACGCGCACGATGACATAAGCATAATTGCATTTAAAATATTCGATTACCGAATTATTCAACTACTTCACATAATGTCCGACATTAATTGTATTTATTCACAAAACTATTACGTGAATGATCTAATTATAATAATCTAATGTAGAAATAAAATCTTAATAAATGTGATTATTCGTCTGAATTTTTAATACTGTGTTACATACAAACAAGAGGGTCTTATCTATCGCACGCTTTCAAGAACAGATTCATCAAAAAAAACTAAGAAACTAATAAATATTAATCCCTGATACGTTTATAAAGTAGGTAAATCAAACTTTAATTAAGTATATATCAAATAAATAGTCTCAAAACGAATATCAATCAAGATAGGAACATTTAAAGCTTTGATTGGAAGTTACCACATTAAACGATGACGTAAACACCATATGACAGATGCACCAAAAGTATGCGACAGATATCACTCTAATTCAACAACCCGAGTCTTACCATAATAATTATAATCGACATTACAAATTGACAGTACACAAGGCTCTATCGTACAATCAACTATACAGTATACAAATAAAACAATTAAATTCTTTACACAAATACCTACATCAACAATTACTTCATAAGTATATTTCTAAATCAATTTAGTCTTTTTTATAAGAAATGGTCTGGCAATATTATATTTTTTTGTCATGATAAATCGCACAATACAAATAATTGTAGCAATTTTAGCTGACGAAATAAAAATCGTTAAATCATGTTAAGAAATATGTTGTGTTGATGATAACCTTAAGATTAGGTGGCTGTATTGAGGTTAATCATCGACATGAACCATCAATTATAACATACGTGTACGATGATTTATTCACAGATATACCAGTAAAAAATCTATCATAAGTATCAACTAAAGCACATTTTAACAAAATAAAATTAATTGATTATATCCAAAGCTGTACCCTGAGATAAAATGCCATAATGATTGGCAGCAGAGATAAAAGTATATAAAACTAGAGAGACTCTAGATAGTTTTATTTATGAAATTGAAAGATCAAGCATTATGAAAATATTATAACCAAAAAGATTTATAAAGTAACCCAGACAATTTCTTACACAAATTGATATAATATAATACATCATATTTATAATACAATAAAATTATATATGTAAACAGTTTAAATAATATATAAATCTAGATAAACTATGATAGCCTGATGGCAGAGCTTTACAGATAAAATGTAAATTTCATATCAACAAATATTATAGGGTGAGATATTAGTCAGTGACCATTAAAGATTTATTTTATTTCCTGATAAATATACATGTTACTTAGAATAAATGCTTAAGCAAATTATTTTAACCGAATTGTAAGAAAGTTTTCTTTAACTTTATTGAAGTTTTACTTCAACTTTCAATAATTTAAAAGTAGCCTTTAATAATTAATAATTTTCTTTGTATTTAAATATAATAAAAGATGTTATAATATAATAATACACATAGAAACGTTAACGGCCACTGACAACACCTCGTATAGGAAAATCTATGATTTCAATAACATATCAATGGCGACGATATAATTCATTTACTTAAATTTAATGATATGAAGCAAGCGCAAAAGTTTACCGATTTCGAACAATTTAAAATATTTTATAATTCGTTTTAAGTATATATAATTCTAATAACTCTACATTCTTAGCATAGAATTTATATTACAGTTGATAGAAGTAAATAGGTATCTTGAACTGATATGAAATTGTGGACATACTCACTTTAGGCTTTTGACGAGTCTAAATCTACTAAAGTATGTTCGCAAATACTCACATCAGCAGAACAGATGACTCATTATATAATGTATGACACATCAATCAACTTAATACAAATCCTATGCTAAAATCCTTCAATATTTCTCAGTCATTAAATAGCCTCTTTCGAGAAAATATCACGTACACATTGTCTACTGCTAACAGACGATTAAAACGTTTAAAATCTTTGGTGTGTTGAGTATTTTATTTAAGTGATTATTAAGACTGACATCGTTTCTGTAATAGAGCTTAAAATCGATTGCAATTTTCTCATCAGAATCGATATCTACCGTACTGTGTCTCAGTCTAAACCATCGATTATTATTTGATAATTGCAGTGCCGCAATATTCGTACACCGTTCATATAAAAGTTACGTCTTGACGAAACCGTGTCGTTCTGGGCGAAATAGCTACTTTATTGAAACTATAATTTGTACAAAGTGTTATCATACTTAACATTACTAAACCGGTTTTAGTTGTAAATAGAAAGATGATAAGTTACAATTACAACTAGTGATGGCCGATGTAAAATCGTTCTAAATTATTGGTTTGTCTATCACAACTGATTACAACTAATAACTTGGTTGATGAAGTAGTACAAGAGTTATTACAACACAAAGTCTTTGAGTAAAAGTAAATCCACATCTTAGTTTAGGGTTACGTAATAAAATAGTATAAATTTTCTTCCTATTTTTCCCACCACTAGTTCTAGAGTTGTGCTTTATGTTTCTAACGCTTATGAGCACATTTAATGATATAATTAGCATGCTAACTATACATAGTTATTTGTCGATCGTCATTGTTAAGATAAAGATATTAAAATTTAACAAAGAGAATCTAGATATGCAGTTTTAAAGGTAATTTGGATCGGAATGGACAATCTTAAATTAATAGTCTTTTATTAACAATAAAGATTAATTGGATAAGAGAAGTGTGTAGTAAATGGTGGAAGAAGTGTAGTAATTGATAAGCAAGTAAGACAGTAGATCATTCTATAGCTCTATAGTACCATTTGGGAGATATTTTTGGGTCTAAACACCACTAACTTATAGGCCCTCAGTGAAACAGCCGACCTTTTTAGTACATATCCTTTACATGATAAAATATCATTGCTTCCTTTTTTCATCCAACCCTGAAGAAAACTATAGGCGAACCTACACACTTCCCATTATAAAGAATGTTCTCGAAGAAGAAAGAGTTTCCAAAAGCATCTAGGCACGAACAGTTTAAATTAATTAAATCGTTCGTCTTTAAATTATTTTCGCAAATTTTTAAGTCATAAATAGAAAATTCTAGAAGTTATTTACAGGGAAGACTAGGGTATAATATTCGTAAAACTGATTTCACAAATACAACCCTTATAACAATAGAAGTAAGATTTAAAAATATATTTGTAAGAGACAACAATGCTACGTCAAAAATTTTAGTCTTTCAACATTCGCTGTTTGGGTTTATAGGTTTTTAGGCCGTTAACTAAAATTTAATTTATTGTTTATAATAATATCTAAATCATAATTACACTTTTACTGACCGTAGCGATTAAAATGTTTAACATATGGACTCTTTTCCCAGTGTTGTTATCATTTACGTTGAATAAAATCATAATCTTATCAGCAACACCAATATTCTTTTAAAAAACTTGTAGTAATCTTTGACATTGTACAATCTGTTATAGAATATTATAAAACTGTATCCAGCCTACAAAAAAATAAAAAAAACCGATGTTTTTCCTTTTAAATAACCGATTCCCAATCTACTTACAAGGCTTTAAAAATATTACAGTAACTATTTTGAAACTAAAACAAGTTATACAACAATATACATGGAGAACTAACAGATACTCTGTTATACAAATACACTAAAATTGTTATAGGTATAACAAGAAGACTATGTACTTTAATATCACCTGACATCTACTTGTAAAAACATGTCCAGCATCTATTAGTTCCCCAGCTTAATACGTGTTAAACAATAATAAAGATCTTATAAATACCGGCCGTAAGGTTCTAGTTGGACTGCTGGATGGAGGCGAGGAAGGCGGGGTCGACGGACGCCACCTTGGCCGTTAAAAACGCGTGCATACAGAACAGTAAGCTCTGTAAGATCTGGCATTCTAACTCCTGGAATATAAACGACAGAAATCAGCATGATCAGCCCCACGAGTGCAATAATAGGTGCACTACGAAAAGACCGCGATTGAGGTGTAGGGTGGACATACCAGATCTTTAAATTAAAAATCAAATGAGAACTGCTACTTGACGCTGCTTGATGCAACGTCTTCCTGCTGTCGCGAATTTCACTTTTACAGCTTTTACTAATCTCGATTATAAAACCCGAATCCGAAATTGCAATTATCTTTGTTAATTTACATAACTAATTATACTTTGGCTTGCACCTTAATTTTTGAACAATCGTTTGCAACATGGCGCAGGCTGCACGATCGCGAACTTTAATTAATTTAACTTTGGTATAAAAAATAATTATGTAGTGAAATATGTACCTTAGTCTCAATTACTTTAGTCTCGGAATCTTGAAAATGCAACTTTAATTTAGATTTTCCGTCATCGCTTGATCCCCGGAGTTGAGAAAATCTGGGAAATGGCAAATAATAAAGTACAATTAGATTTCATACAAATTCTGTTAACAAAGTTACCTCAAGTAGTTCCACCATTGAATTACATTACAAAGTATTGCAAGGGCACTATCTATAGTTTACAAATAAATACAGGGTGCAATTTTCTCGTGAGGTGACTTAGCCCATGATATTAAACACTAATGTTCTACGATTTTATGTAATAACGCTAAAAATCTAATTGGACTTTCTATACATAGGACCGCGATCAGCTATGAATTTGTATGGGTAAACATTTTTTTTCCCAACTTTCGGAAACTCGAAGAACCAATGTTGATTAGTTTCATATGCTAAGTTAGCTCACGACTGATTTTGCGTTTAGTTTGTTACAATAAAGCGTTATTAGAATAAAGCGGAGTTTCGTACTGATTAAAAAAATGGGAGCACAAAAAAATAGTTTAAGGTTATTAGGTAGGCAATGTGTACCTGTAGGCCCACACGGGCTGCGCGCCGGGCGTGCCCTCGCTGAGCGAGAAGCCGGCCGCCCAGTCCAGCGTCAGCCCCGCCGCGCGGCCCAGGTGCACCACCGTGAACGTCTTCTTCTGTAACACCAGTGACATCATTACTCTACTTGTCTTTTACCTCAACGTTTGATCAACGACCCTATGCAAAGGCAGCTGGTGGAAAACTCAAAGATAGAAGATATCGCTTTTAGCGATAAGACCTCCCATTCCACCACTAATTTCAGAGATAAGACTCCATAATATGTAATTTCAATGGTGTACAATAAAGAATATTCTATTCTAACTCAATTTGATTTGAGTTTCCTTTCATTATATTCAATAAGCAAATATAACTTAGTTTCGTAAATTAAGGCAATGCTTAAACTTTTAATTGCTAAATTCATAATTCATCTCCGAAGTTCATAATCATAAGAATATTTTTTCATAAATTTCAGATAGAGAAACAATTACACCGCCCGGAAAGATCTAAGACTACCATTAATATTGGAATAATCTTAATTAATATTGTTGTTTTTTAAAACACTGTTAAAAATAATGACTTTAGATTCCGATCCAAACTCACTTTTTAAGTCCGCTTTATCGCAATTAACAATAAAGTTATAGGTAGGTATACTAACTTTATGCAATGGACATCAATGCAAAGTTATGGTCAAAGTTATCCATAACTATTCTGTTTACGATTCTATGACATGACTGACGTTAGTATAAATTTACAACAACAATGTCAGATTATTATAATACTATACTATATATAATTTCCACAAGTAAAGAAGAAAATTACGATACGATTGCGAATCTTTATAAAAAATGTATGGCGACGGAAAACATGAATGTACAATATGGAAAGAACCGAAATGTGCTGACGTAGCTCCGACTGCTAACTTTTTTCAAAAGCAGGTTAGACTAGATTTTATTGTGTAACTTCTAGAGTATTTTATTGCAAAAATCAGAAGAGGCAAATCAAATAGTTTGCGAACATGGATACATAATAAAGATGTTAAGGTATATCGGTTTCAAAACATATCTGACCGTATGGTCTACGGTCAGATATAAAATTCATACAACGTTATATGAGGAAAATTGGTGACAGTGTATTGTGTGAAGGGATGTATATTTAACAAAGGACAACACGACCACAGGTTATAACATGTTGTAAAACTGTCCCACAGCGATGTCGGTTCCGCAAGCTAATACTTCCGTGCGAGTGGCACCACGGCACAGCGCTGTTCATCCGCAGTCTGAAGCGACTGCGCGACGACCGCGACCAACACCCGCACGGCCTCATCTGGCACCCCTACAGCCCCATCAAGTATTATTGGGACTGTATACAACTGATATTTGTGTTTGCTGCCCTGTTGTATATGCCTGTGAAAGTTTTTATTCCGTGTAAGTTTATTACGAGCGAGACTTTATATCCAGTCAGGTCAATCCTTAAGAAATAGGTTGATTACTATTAATTAATGTTGTTCTATGTTAAACAGTTGATACACATCAGCGTCATAGCAATAAAACTTCTAAAGTAAATACAATTACATGTTACTAAAGGCGGATTGACTTTAAATGATTATATTACACGGTTTTTTTTTAAATATACTATAATCTTTCAGGTCCTAATAGATACGACCCGTTCATCTTATTCACGGATGCTCTCACATTCCTATACACGTGCTCTCGCTTCGTGACCGGCTATATTGAACAGGAACACAAGACCATCGTTCTAGAACCGAAGAAGATTGCCATAAATTACCTTAAAACATACTTCATTGCAGACTTGATCAGTTGCTTGCCTTTACAACTAATCATTATTTACGACAAGTGTGAGTTTCCTACACACACCGCCATGTTCATATTCAAGCTACTTCGAATCATGTCATTAGCCGCGCAATGGCAAAACGTCATAGGTCAACTACAGCTATCGTACATCAATTACGTGGCTCTGAAGATCACGACAATGCTCCTAATGTTCTTCCACTGGATGACCTACATACACTTTCAAGTGCCTCTGTTATGTTATCACATCTACGATGTAGACGACAGCTTTATATCTTGGCTGAAGAGGTTTAACATTATGAGAGAGGAAGATTCCTCAATATTCCAGAAATATGCCACAAATTTCTATTTGGTGTGTGGTTTATGCATCGGAGCTGCGTATTACATACCATTGGATTCACATTTGGTGCCTGAACTCTTGTTATCAT
Organism: Protodeltote pygarga; assembly: GCA_936450705.2. NCBI lineage: Eukaryota > Metazoa > Arthropoda > Insecta > Lepidoptera > Noctuidae > Protodeltote > Protodeltote pygarga. The sequence goes on along the minus strand of OW388249.2, from coordinate 596,120 downwards.
CAGGTATGGGCCTGATTGGACTTCTTTTTTTGACGTATACGTTCTCGGCGTTTTTGCGGTTGGCGATCTACAGGCAGTTTGAGACATACTGTTTTAATGGAAAGTCTAAAGATTTGGAAGAGTACATGATCTTTATGAGGTTGCCTGCATACTTGCAGAGAAAGATTCGTTTGTTTATAAACTACAAGTTCAACGAGCACTTCTTCCACGAGGAGGCCATAAAGAACACGATCAACGACCAGATCAGGCAGGACATCAACATGCACTGTTGCAAGCGTCTCGTGATGAACGTGCCGCTGTTCCAGGACATGCCCGTCGCTTTGATTAACTCTATCATATTCAGCTTGACTCAGTTCTTATATATGCCTGGACAGGTATGATTTTCTTAGCTGATTTTTGCGTATTTATTTACATTAGTGTATTTTTCGAAGGACAATGTGTTTTTAAGAAGCTTAGATTTCTTGCTGCTAGAAGAATGTTTGGACGCAAAAACCCAACGAAAGAGACATTTTGTTCTTAGATTTTGTAAAACTGATAAACTACATTGGAAGCATATATTTTCAGAAAGTAGTTGAAGTAAACAAACCTGGTACTTCTTTACATCTTATATCATCTGGAACCGTTGCCGTTATGGACGCTACCGGAAGAGAGGTTTGTACCACGATTTCAACTTACTAAGTTTACTATTTTTCTTATCATCAAAACTTAAACCACCCGTAAACTTCTAACAAGCTTCTTTACACACCATCCAGTGCACCTCTATGTGTGATAGTTTTATCACATTTATTTTTAATAAATGGTGCGTGGTTAAGATGGTATCGTGGTATGGACATGATTGTGATGTGGAGGGATGAAGTTTTTAAGTTTTAATATGGATAATTAGGATAGAGGTAGGTCAAAGAGAATATTATGGTGAAAAACGACATGGATAGAAAGGGAGTAAGCAGAGAAAGGGAGTAAGGAGTAAGTCACTTTAGGGTATAAAAAGTATAGTGATTACTTCAGCAATATTACCTCACCGTGCGAAGCGGGAGCAGTTAGATAGCATATAGAAGCGTTTAAAATGTTTGGTTTACTAGTGACTTCCCGCTTATAGAAAAATATGTCAATAGTGTTGTTCGTCAATACTTCTCGGTACTAGTGTCATTATAAGTTACTAAATTGAATGTACCTAATAAAGTCTCTAAGCCTTCTGTAAAAATAAATAAATAAAATAAAATAAATTATTTCATTCAAGTATATTCTAAGAAGAAAGTCTTTTGCACCGACTCTAAATAATAGGAGCAGGAAAATAGTTTATCAAGGTTTGTTCGTGAAGTTCCTTTTTATGATTAAAGAAAGTGATTGGCTACGGACACACCTTTGATTTTGGTAGTTCTCGGTTGATAGTCTTAATTAATAGTCTCACTGTCAAAATCCTTTTTTAAAATCTTAAAAATCAAGGCATCAATTGTTTTCAGGTGGCACATCTCCGAGATGGAGCATTCTTCGGTGAAAACGCTCTCATGTCACCGGGACTGCTCCGAACAGCTACCATCATCGCGCTTGAGATAACTGAGATATACATGTTGGTACTTTTTTATCATACTCTCGGACTGATAGATCTTATTTCTTTATCGTGTGGTTGACGAACGACCTGGTGTCAGAATTTAAACCACCCGTAGTCTCCTGACGTGGCTTTGTGCACCGTTAAAAAATCTCTCAGGTGTGACTTTCGCACTCTACGCACTATTGCGCTAGCGAACTACGAGTAGCGCCTAAGCAATATATGTGAGTACGTTGTGGTGCAGGTTGGACAGCGCGGAGTTCCTGGCCAGCCTGCAGCCCTACCCGCACCTGAAGCGCCGCATGGAGGAGCTGCGCCACTCGCGCCGCACCACGCTGGCGTCGCCGCGCCGCCGCCGCTAGCTCCTACACTAGCGCCTAACCAACATATTACTAAACTTCTGCTGTCCGGTCATCCGTCTGTCCCAAGGTTTTTATCTTTTGAATCGTAAAAGGTCAAAGGAAATAACAAATAATAAAAATAACAAAGATAAAAACAATTCACAGAACCAATTAATTGCCACCATTGGAATTCCCATCCCTATTCCCCTCTACAAGAAACGTGTTTCTTTTGGCTTTTTTGTGTGGAGCCCTTGATGTGCGAGTCCGAATCGCACTTGGCCACAATATGCCGCATTATAATATGTGTTCTAATATTGGACTTACAGACTTGATCCCGCTATCTTGATATCAAGATGGCGGAATCAGCATTTTTGACAAATATCTTTAAGCACAATGAGGAACTTTTTAAAAATAAAGGTACCAAATAGTACCAACTAGGATTTTAATACTGGTAATATATTTTCAAGAAATAAGCAGTGATCCCGTTATCTTGACGGTTACAAATATTTGCTGAACCTGATACCATAAATGTAATGTTTTAAATTTTAAACACGTGTTTTTTTAGAATTGGCTTTTGACAAATTGTACATGTTAATAATTTTTGCTAGTGACAACAGTTTTTAGTACACAATTAGAAATAATTGAATCACTGTTGAATAATAATTGATAAGTACAGTTTGGTAAAAAAGAGTCTGGAAAAATTGGGGGCGCCACTAGCGTACTTCTCATACTACAATTAAAAATAATAAGTTATTTGGTACTTACATATTTCTATGGCGAAAGTTTTGTCATTCAATATAATCAAATGAATCACTTCTAAGTTATTTTATTTTACTCACTAACTTAGTTTTTAAGATTTTTATTTAGTTCCAACTGTCATCGCCTCACTCTTTTTTGCCAAGCTGTATGTTACGTACAGGGGCGGGACTACCATATAAGCCGAAAAGCCTGGCATGCCCTAGAAAATAACCAACAAAAGTATCACGTCATAATAAAATACGTATCATTATATGAATAATATGACATTTTAAATCTCGCGCCACTTTTCAATTATGCAGAGTGCGCGATCTCGTTTAAACTTTAAATCTATGGAAAGTGTTCCGTGCGTGGCACGGAACGTATCGCACGTTTTGACAATCCCTTCAATCGCTTCACTCACTGTCATTTTGCCTGCACGGTGCGAAGTTAAAGGTACGGTGCGCAGCCTGCTATATTGCTCTCGCTCGCACTTGTTGAATGTAAATGAGGGATGTGGTGGATTTTTTCTTGAATGTAAGTGCATTGGAATCATAGATGTCATTTGAGTACTAAAATCATGAAATGTACCGACAAAATAAGCCTGGATTAGCTGCTTTTTAAAAATGTTTGTTGCGTGCGGTGACGTTTATGTTTAAATGTATGAATGAAGTACTTATGTAAATAAACAAGATTTTTAGTTTGCGCGGAATACTGAATGGAGTGCTTTTTTGATAATTTGACTTTGTTGTTTAGAGAAATTGTAATGGTTATAATAGTAGTGCAGTATGTGTATAGTGGAAATACAATCTTGAAAAGCGTTTAATAGTTGAGTTTGTTTAAGTTAATATTCATTACATATAAATAATGAATTTCAATTGGCGTAAATGGTTCGCCCCTAAAACGACGCTTTATAAGTATGTGCAAGTTTTATTAGATCGCAGAAAGGTAAGAATTTTGCTAAAAAGAAATTTGTGGATTGTCGGTTGTTCTCATTTGAACAAATTATTTTGTTGGTGTTGCATTTTTATCGTGAATGACAAGAAAATACTTCAGACTATTTGCCATAAAACGACACCACACAGGCTTCTCAATATGTAAAAAAATTTAGCCGCTCTTATTACTTTTCCAATTCTCGTTAGTTATGTATGTGATAGGATCTCAAAGAAGGTATGTACCTATAATGTTTACGTTGACCATAACATTGCATTGTAGTAATAGTATGATAATTCAAACATACTTAAAATCAAGTCAAATGCAACAACATCTATTTAAGGTAATTTTTATCAAAGAAATTGTAGTAAATAATTCCTATAGAATATGAATAGATGAGAGATGGAGTGGAGTGGAGTGGAACCTTACTGGGTGGTATTAAAGTTCTGCATAATTTCAAGAGATGGCGCTTTTTACAAATTATTTACTTTTCAGTGCTTTTTTACTTTGGTTGTGTTTTTTAATACTTCATTCATAAGTACCTAAACCTTGAAAAAAATGATGGGCATGCCTTGCTATTTGGGCCTAGGCACGCCACTGGTTACGTACGTGGTTTAAAATAGTATAATACTTAAAAACAATACAAATACTAAAAATACTTAAAAATTGGGTAGCAAAAACATCTCTTTTGAAAGTTAAGTTTCACGCGATCGAAGTCGCAGGCGACAGCTAGTTCGTAATAAAACCATTATTTATTAAATTTTTCAAATGTTGAAATTGCTAACTCATTCGGCTTGTTTAGTTGTATTGGTTTATCTAAGTGATATTTTATGAATATATTATCTAAGTGTTATTTATGTTTTAAACTTGTTAATGTTAATACAATTCTTTATTCGGTTAATTTAAAATGTGATAAGCACAAGACCTATTCAGAGGTAAGGTAATCTTAGTGCGTTGTAAATATGTCTTAATATATTTTTCTAAATTGTCAGGAGAAGAATGCATTCCAAGTCTATTGAAATAAAGTAATAATATTGATTACTTTGATATTGTTTTTATTTGGAAACTGGTCTATTGTTCCCCGTTGTTATAATGAAACTCTTGTAATTCAGGATTTAAAATCCTTTTAATTTGCTAGATAAATAATTTGAGCCTCGCAATGAGATCAATTACAAAAACAAAAATTCATCGTTTTTGAGCTACAGTAATGTAATCGTTACCATTGATCGATGACGACAATTATTTCGTTTAGGTTCAAAATGTCCAATTCCCAAAATGTCCAGAGGTTGCAAAATGTCCATTTCCCAAAATGTCCAAGTCCCAAAATGTCCAAATCCTAGAATGTCCAATTCCCAAAATGTCCAAATCCCAAAATGTCCATTTCCCAAAATGTCCATTTCCCAGAATGTCCATACCAGTGTCTATGGTGGATTGAAAAAACAACTGTTGTCAATCATAATTATGTTTTAATCAAAAGAACAATGAAGCAATTATAATAATTAACAATTCGAATAAGAAGCAATTTTATCTATTTTTATATAAGTTAAGAAAGGAAAGCAAATATTGGGATAATCAGATGGGAAATTCACTGTTTAAGAATTCAAGAAATACACGAAGACTGCGGGATATTGAATTCGACAGACAATATTCGAAATACATTACAGAGCTAGAGAACAATAAAATAACAATAAAACATTTTTTTTCGAAAATAATTTATTTACGTCTTTCCTTGTTTAAGTAGTTATAATATAGCTGATATTGTTAGATTCGACATGTAGACCTATCAGGATACATGGTATCTATGTAGGTATCTACATATTATTTAATAGTTAAATTGCAAAGTATCTACCATTTTTTTATTTAGCATAAATAATTATTATAATTGCTTCATTGTTCTTTTGATTAAAACATAATTATGATTGACAACAGTTGTTTTTTCAATCCACCATAGATAGACACTCTGGTATGGACATTCTGGGAAAAGGACATTTTGGGAAATGGACATTTTGGGAAATGGACATTTTGGGATTTGGACATTTTGGGATTTGGACATTTTGGGAATTGGACATTTTGGGATTTGGACATTTTGGGACTTGGACATTTTGGGAAATGGACATTTTGCAACCTCTGGACATTTTGGGAATTGGACATTTTGAACCTAAACGAATTATTTGCTGCATAGTAAGTGAAAATGATCTGTTTTCTGCAGAGGGTGTGATGATAGTAAGGTACGATTAAAATATTATATTCATTCGAAAAGGTAGCACTGAATGTATGTATAAAACGATTAGGGCCTGTTTCACAGTCTATAGATAGGCATTAAGTACTAGGTAAATTCAAAAATAGAACAAAATTTATATGAAAACATAAATGTCCGGTTACTACTATGACAGTTTACCAGTAAGCGGTGGAACAGACCCTTAAAGTGAAAAAAAAAAAATAGTTACCCCGAGCCGTATGACGGAGTTGACGATGTTGGCGGTCCAGGCCGCCTCCACGCGCAGCAGCTCCTGGCGCGTCTCCGCGCTGAAGTAGCGCGGCCCGCCGCCGCAGCCGCCCGCCGGGCCCGGCGCCGAGCTCTGCCAGTGCCCACCAAGCGTTACCCACCAAGTACTATCGTGGACATAGCCGGTGCACCACTCAGGTTACAATCGCTGCAGCCGGCGTCCGAACGTAGCGCTAGCCCCGTCGCTACGCACGTAGCATCGTTCAAAAAATTTTAGTCGCAAAGTGGTGCACCGTTCGTGTTCGCGATAGTACTTCACTTCAATGTGTGGGAGTCTCACCTGAACCAGAAAGCAATGTTGCCGCCAGTCCACTGTCTCGCTCTCCTTCACCGTGCGGAACATTGTTTGATACACTTTCAAAGTTTCTGGACACTTCGTTAACTCTGTTATGTTCATCTGGAAGAATATTTTTCAATTCTGTTAATGAACAGAAATTTAGTTCGATCTCGATAAATGGCATTGACGTCGAATTAGATCATACTATCATTTTTCATAGAGTTATTAACCTTTTAGTAAAATAAAACCTCCAAACTTATTATATCCCTACTTACCAATACTAAACAAAAGCAAAGTTACAAAAAAAATTTCCTGTTGCAGTTTTTATTAGCTACATTCTTTCTTTATTTCTTTTTTAAAGGGACAGTTTTGTTTATAAAAATCAAAGATATAAAGATGAGGTGTGTACCGGCGCGGCATCGAACAGCATGACGTCGGTGCCCTTGAGCACGAGGAACTTGGCGCGGTACGTCTGCCACTGCTGCGCGCTCAGCACGCCCTCGTGCACCCAGCCCATGTACTCGATGCGCGAGCCCGCCGCCAGCTGCCGGTTCAGCAGCTTCATCTGGGGGACATACTCATTACACTTGCAAACTAAACCTAACTTTATCTCCACGCATTAAAGTGCTTATCCAAAATCAATTACATATTAAATTCTAAAAAAACTACGTAGCGTGCGTGGCACGTGTATACAATGCGCTGGTGGGACCTGCAGGTTGGTGAGCCCCACGATGTTGTCGGAGATGCTCTTGAGCCACTGCGACAGCGCGGCCGGGTCCTCCGCGTGGATGACTCCCGTGGTGAGGTGCGGCCGGGCTCCTCGCACCTGTACAGTACCAATCAAGTTTCGAACAATGAAAAATTCCAAAACCTACACTTATTTTGCCTGAAATGTTCTCCAGGGATTTAACAAACATTAGTATTCAACGCATCTACAACCGATTTTTATACGATATGGACAAATGATACATACCTCAAATGCACCGGGCCGCAGTTTGTCAGTCCCTAACACGTATCTCGTCACATAGCCCATCATCAGCGGAACTGAAACGAAATGGCGATAGTTAACTATGTTGCTATAACTCTAATATTTTTTCCGTTATTAGGTTTCAAAATTACATAAATCATCTATAGGGCCAAGAATTCTTTCCTGTAGAACACCAAACTGAATGGGGAATTGAGTGCTCGACTAGAAGTCTATTTAAACTAAATATTGATGTCAATTTTATTATGGTAGACCACAGATGTGTTTTTAATAGAAAATATTACCTAGTGGTAAATCACGTAATTCCAAGTGTTCCGCTTTTTATATTACCATTATCAAAGGCTTTGGCAAAAACTAAATGAATGTGAAAGATCTTTTGCTTTTTATCAAGGTAAGTTTTTGAGAAGCACTGTATTAACTGGAACTGGATAGCATTAGAGTATTACGAATAATAGATTTTTTTAAATTACAACGTAATATATATTTTTTTAAACTGGCTGGAAAAGAACCTGTTTCTTAAGCTATACAGATGAGTTAAAGGTGGTATGTGGTATTACAATGTAAAATAATTGTTTTAGGAAAGAACCTGATGTCTTATCTACAAAACTTATATCAGAGATCAATTCTTAACTTCATTATAAATTATTTGATTTTAAATTAATCTCTTTGAAGTAGAACTGAAAAATTGTGATAGAGGAATTTGTAGTAGCAGGAAAAGCAAAAAAGCAAGCAATACTCTTTACGTGGTATATAAATGGGTCGCTAATAGTAATGCATGTACCACCAGGTACCCACTAGTTATATTGTAATATCATAAGTGGGTACCTAATGCTTGTATCTTTTTAGTTGTGAACAATTTATAAAATCTAAACAGACAAAATTTATTCTTACAATTTAATACAGCATACCTACAATTGATTGTATTTGCCAGTACTTAATTTATTAATCTGTGGTTCAACTGTAAACCGCGATAGTTTAAAGTAATAAACATTTATTTTTAACCCATCTTATCGCGGTCGCAGTTGTCACCAGTTGCAGTTAATACCTAATTTCCTCTTAAAACTTAATAAACAATGTGCATTAATTAATTATCAGTTGCTAAAACGGTGAAGGAAAACATCGTGATGAAACCACCACACCTGCGAGATTTTTCAATGGTGTGTAAAGCCATGTCAGAGGCCTACGGGCGGTTTAAACTCTGACACCAGGTTGTTCATCAACCATACGATAAGAAGAAGAAGTAATGCATGTTACCGGAGACGACGTCCCGCCAGTCGCGCTCGGGCCGCTCGGGCCGGTCGGACGCCACGGACGGCGGCCGCGAGCGCACGGAGCCGGCGGCGCTGGCCGGCCGGCTGCCGTCCTCGCCGTCCGTCCACGCGCTCTGCACAACATGCCACTAACTTTATAAAACTATATGCACCAATAACTGCTCCATAATATATCATTTCACGATTTGACTTCAAAAATAAAAGTATCATAAACCTTGGTTAAGTAGAACCTGTTCTTTTTTTTAAAGAAAAATAATACAAAAGTAGAGTCACCTGCCAACCGCCATTAGTTTGTTCAGTACTCTTCTCGGTGTTGCAGTTAGCGTCCACCGTTTTGTTGTGAAGCGACGGATGGTCGTCGCCCGTACTGCTATCCGTATCTGATGCACCATCAGCTACAAATTAAATCTTAAAATTATTGTAAACACTCAACACAATCTGTATAATGTATTATATCACTGTCAGTCTAATTATCATAAAAGATAGAGTTTGAATAAAACTTTACCAAAACAATATAGTTTCCCAAACTATGTCAATCGTCACTACCAAGTTGAATTACAAATAACATTCCATCTATGTAATGGGCCCATCATTTCAATTGACTAAATAGATTTATTTGAATTCCTTTATTATTATTATAGGACACTCATTTATTTGAATCATTTGTGACTGTTTTATCGCATTTGGTATGCCTGTAACGTAAGCTTGGCCTCAATTTTTACTTTTTTCTTCTCTTCTCTAACCTCCAAGCCGAATTCTAGGCTTCTAATTTTAAGAGATTGGATGTTTCTAAGCTCAACTCTCTTTCGATTTTGGTAGAGGCTAAAAAAGCAATGTACTTGTTGACTGACATGCTGCCGATCGTACTATATTAATATTAAATAGGATTAAGATTAACGTACCCTGTTTCTGTAAGAAAGGAGTCGCTGCTCTGTAGTGTTTGACTGTAAGGACTACGATGTCACCGGCGTTCCGCAGTATGTTTACCGCGTCGTCGTGCTTGCATGCCGTTATGTACTCTCCGTTCACTAGAATTAAGATTATTTTAGTTTAATTTATGAAGTAATAGTAGAACTTCTATAGATGAAGTCGCCTTATTGCTAGTTAGGTAGATTTATGGGGCACAATGCGTAAGTCAGATAATTGACGACCTTTAAAAAGTAAAAACCCATGTACTCACAATGTGAAAAAAAAAAACATAAACTTCTTTGTAGTAAATAATTTGATGGTTTAATTAAGAATAATTTAAAACGTCTGCTCAATATTATGATTTTACTTATGCGTATTTAATTTCATAGTCTAGCCTTTGATCCCGCTATTAAACACTTGGCTCTATATTCAACTCAACACGACGGCGGCGTCAGTTCTATTTATTAGTCATCTTTATTCTAACGCAAAATTATTTTAAATCTGAGATCTGTAGTATACTTTAACTTTGCTACGTCTTAACTCGTAAGATCAGTTTTTATAAAACTTCGATATTCGGTACATATATTTGTTATTACTTTCGAACACATCTCAATATAGGTCACCATCATAGACCGCAATACCGCTTACCATCAGGTGAGATCGTGGTCAAACACATTTCTCACCATGAAGTTTGATTCGCTACAAAAATAAAACCCCAATGTATTGACAAATGACTCCCGTTTTATATTCAAACGTTTCTAGCGAAAGTTGTACATAATTCTTTAAGTATTTGCGTTTAAAAAATCTATAAATAAGACAGTTTCAAACTCAGTAGCCACTTGTACAAGTATAGAACAGTAGTTAGTTATTGTTGAACATTGCGTGTTTGTATTTATAGCCCGGCCGTTTGATCTCGGTAATTATATTAAACTCACTTACGAAACGTTACGCCCGTCATTTCTGTGCACTAATCTTTGTAGCATTGCGTTCAAGATTGCTGTGAAAGACAAGAAGAAGGCCATCTTGCCTGTGCTTTTAACTAAACAAATCTGAATAGATTTACTATTCTTTTGAATGCCAATTAAATGTAAAGGAATGACGTTTACGATCGTCTAGCCCGAATATAATGCAAACGTTTGCAATGTTAGCATTTTAGCAATCGAAGAATTCAGAGCCGATTCGAAGTGTCGCAAAGGGTTCACTTCCAAGACAAAGGAAGGCAGAGAACTAGTGTCAGGGTCTAAAACTCTCTGATTATTGTCTCTGACGTCCTGAACATTTGTCAGGAGTATTATGTTAATAACGACGTAGTCAATACTGTGCTTCGTGCGTTCGTTTAACACAACTCTAATCATTCCTTAATCATCAATCTGTTCCCCAAATGTGACAAGATTTAATAACCTTCGATTGCACGGTCCAGCAGATGACCCTAAACACAAAGGACGTTTACAGGCCGTTAAACTTTTTATCTAATAATTAATTTGGCAAAAGGTCATAGGACATGGTTATATTAAAAGGTTTTATTTATCCAGTCATGGTACTGTTGCTTAGGTTGGTGAAATTGCCATAGCTGGAAGCGTTTTAGGTCACCTTTTGCAAAATTTTTTCGTGGGTACGATTTACAGACATAATTTTACATACTCAAACACCTAGACCGAAACAAATATGTGTGAATTGTACAAATATACGCATAAGGGCAATGCTTATCCACTGCACCATTCATGTCAACATGTATCCATGATTATATATTATAATACAGGCAAGTTTAATCGGATTGTATTAAGCAGTTCTCTAAAGCCATCCAATGATTGCATATCATTACAATCTGACTCTCCGAAACGATAAGCTTCTTGAGATGTTTATCTTCCACAAGATAATCGCACGATCACAATCAATCACGCTCGCTCAGATACTCCTATATATAGAATATCACAGCCCTGACGATTTGTAAATTAATTTATTTATATAGCATTTAGCACATAATAAATTTACTTATGAGTTGTGGTTGTAAGATAAACCAAGCTTGTTTTATACCAGGAGATATTACAAAAACACTTATAATATTAATGATGTAAGGTGAAACAACTAGACTTCGTATATAAATTAGGAAATGGTAAGCACATGCAGGAATCTGAACGAACATCATCAGCCAGACACTCAAGATAACAGAGTTATACTTAATGCTCATAGCGTTTTATTTGGAAACATTTTTACCCTTCATTTACGAGTCATTACGAGTCTTACAAGTTACGTTATGTTTCACTTCACTTACGTTAAATAATAAAAATTTTAGTTCCGGTATCAAGTACAGCTCAGATTTATACTACAATCGTGTCTTATCGTGATGCATAAAAATGGCTATCAGAGCTAAATATTTTGTAAGGAAACACATTTTCGTACATTCTTAGTTCTTACACACAACACACACATGACACAGTACAAATTCAGCTTTAGTATTATAGTGAAAGTCGATATTAAACCCTTAAAGAATATCGCTGTTCAGCCATGCAGTAATTTAGTAAAGTTTCACCATAAACAAAATTTTTGGTTGTGTTTTATAGCACAAATTTACCAAGTGCTAAATACCAACAATAAGTATATCTAAAATTACATCATGTGCACTAAATTCCCTAGAGTATCTTGATTGTCTTTAATTAGTGGCACAACAGACGTACAATTTGCATCCAGCGGCTTCTAATTGCAACTTGTTAAGCAATTGGATAAAACGCGCGTGTGCATCTGGATTGAGGGCCCATTTTTTAAATCTTTGCCAAACGAAATAAGACTTATAGGGCAAGCACTTAGAAATAAGTAAAACTTAGGGCAAGGGGCCACGAATTTCTAAAACGCGAATTAAAACTATTATGACTAAATAGCTTGGGCCCTCAGTCCAGACGCTTGCATAAAGTGGCATATGTTAAATCTCAGAAAGTACTATCTCTGGGTTCATGTTTTTTATTTAAGAATCTACTTAGGAATATGTTACATATTTTCAGAAATTTCTAGATCTGTAGAATATGACATTACAGATTTATGGCGGTTTGCCTTGGGCCCTCAGTTCAAATATGTTTGAACTGAGAAATCTGCAAAACATGAATTTATCTGAAGAAATACATAAATACGACTTTAATATATGTTACTTGGATGCCTCTGTGAATTTCTTATAAAGAAATAATGACACAAAAGTTCATTGTTAAAAAGTAAATACAAGTTGAATATTCCTAAAACGTCTGAACTGAGGGCCCAAAACTTTTGCCTATATTGACTAAGCTTAACCTCATAGACTAACGCAAATTGGTATAAGTTTTCTTACAAATTACTATCTAAAAGGTTACGTATCGTCCGTTCTTCTAAATGCCATACTTTAAAAGAAACTTTCATTTTTACATTTTCTGTATGTAATAATTATGTAGGGTGACCATAATTTTCGTCATAAGTAAGTACTGTGGGAAGCCTATACGACCTTCATGAAGAGCTACGAGCCTGCTTGCGCTAAGACATAGTGCGATGAGCAGCTCCATTTCTTCTTTTTTATTCAAGTGACGGACGTCATCTTTTTAAAATCAAAAATGTGTGTTCTGTTGTTAAATTTAAATAATTTAAATAATAATTTTATAATAATAAATATTGAACAGTCTACAATCAGCTCGCAGATGAATCACTAGTTTTATTTAACCTAGGCCAATCTTAGTGTATCTACTTCTGGATCAGTATAGTCCTAGAGTGTTAACAGTACCTTTCTTTTTACCCTCGGCGCAAAAAGAGAGTGGTTTTGTAAGTTTAACGTGTCTGTCTGTGTATCTGTCTGTGGTATCGTAACTCCAAAACGGATGAACCGATTTTCGTTTAGTTTGTTTTTTGCGTCATAGATAATTTTTATCCCGAGTGTTCTTAGCCAGGTTTCATGAAAATCTATTCAGACGTTTGAAGATCATCAGCTCTTTTCTAGTTGTTGAGACTGTTGTTGTGAGTTGATCTGACTAACTTCCATATTATTATGTCCTATCAATTCGAAATTTTGTACCGTGTTACTTCAATGATATTATTGCACCAGTCGTCGCAATTCGCATTCAAATAAATAAAACGATCGGTACAATTAAAAGAAAGTTATTTATTTCACATAAATGTAAAAGAAAAGAAAATAAATAAAATAAACAATTTCATACTTTAACCCATATTATTTTTTACTCATTAAAATAAGGATCAGGCAAACCATACGTTAGAACGTTAGATTTTTTTTTTTTGCGATTTCAGTGTTGGTCCCATAGTAAGTTGTTCATAATGATGAGTTTAATGACCCCTTTTAAGGATGCTAGTGTTTTACAAATAACCCTGTATTACATGTATATTGTATAATAACTATTTTATAGTACTAGCGGCCCGTCGCTACTTTGTACGCCTGATTATACCTACTACTTCTACACCTACTCTATCCCTACCCTATTCTACCCTACACTACCTCTACCCTACTATAACGCTACCCTACCCTACTCTACCCCTACCCTACCCTACTCTACCCCTACCCTACCCTACCCTACTCTACCCCTACCCTACCTTACTCTACCCCTACCCTACTCTACCCCTACCCTACTCTACCCCTACCCTACCCTACTCTACCCCTACCCTACCCTACCCCTTTTTCTCACCTTTTTAACCTTCCCTGGACCTCTACAAATAATTCAAGATCAAAATTTGCCATATCAGTCCAGCCGTTCTCGAGTTTTAGCGAGACTAAAGAACAGCATTTTTATATAATATAGATATAATATGTAGATATGTACTATCGTGGACAAAGCCGGTGCACCACTCTTAAGGTTGGAATCGCTTGCACCCGACGACCGAGCTAGCTATTTAGCGCTAGCCGGACGTAGCATCGTTCAAAGCATTTTGATCGCAAAGTGGTGCACCGTTCGTGTCCGCGATAGTACCTACTGCCTTATTGCAATGATGAATAATTTTATCATGGTCACCCTACATAATTATTACATACAGAAAATGTAAAAATGAAATTTTCTTTTAAAGTATGGCATTTAGAAGAACGGACGGTACGTAACCTTTTAGATAGTAATTTGTAAGAAAACTTATACCAATTTGCGTTAGTCTATGAGGTTAAGCTTAGTCAATATAGGCAAAAGTTTTGGGCCCTCAGTTCAGACGTTTTAGGAATATTCAACTTGTATTTACTTTTTAACAATGAACTTTTGTGTCATTATTTCTTTATAAGAAATTCACAGAGGCATCCAAGTAACATATATTAAAGTCGTATTTATGTATTTCTTCAGATAAATTCATGTTTCGCAGATTTCTCAGTTCAAACATATTTGAACTGAGGGCCCAAGGCAAACCACCATAAATCTGTAATGTCATATTCTACAGATCTAGAAATTTCTGAAAATATGTAACATATTCCTAAGTAGATTCTTAAATAAAAAATATGAACCCAGAGATAGTACTTTCTGAGATTTAACATATGCCACTTTATGCAAGCGTCTGGACTGAGGGCCCAAGCTATTTAGTCATAATAGTTTTAATTCGCGTTTTAGAAATTCGTGGCCCCTTGCCCTAAGTTTTACTTATTTCTAAGTGCTTGCCCTATAAGTCTTATTTCGTTTGGCAAAGATTTAAAAAATGGGCCCTCAATCCAGATGCACACAAAACGCGCGCAGTGCAACTAATTCAAATAATTAACTGTATTCTACTGTACTGTAATGTAATGTGTAATGTGCATTGAATACATCCGTCAGGACAATGGATATTCAGATGAAAGACACTTGTGCCTTTTAAATAGTATGTAGAATAGAGTAATGTCGACAGGATATCCTTTAATTAATATTGGTAGCTAACTATACATTGTATAACAATTTAAAAATAACAAAAATATTATAAGAATAATGAGATATTATGTGTTATGATAATAACTTATTTGTTAGGGACATTATGTAATTTTTAAAATAGGTACTTGTCTTTTTAGATTTAGAATACAAAGTCACAAATACAATGTGTACCTAAAGCAATTCTATCTATAAGATCTACAAATAAACAAATTTGATTTGATATGACAAACATGTTTTATTTGTTTTCTCATTTTATCCAAAGTCATTTGTCTAATAGTATTTGACTAAGATACCTCTAACGGAAAACATAACAATTTGGGCTTTGTTATGACGCTTGTACAAAGATATTTACGTCTTACGGAAGGAAATGTATGTATGAAGAAGCCTGTATACTGAGGGAGATTCACTGTGTCTACTTAGTCCAGAGATTATTCCTTCAAACCAAAGAAAGTTAGTCTAATTATATTTGAAACCAATTTGTGTAACTTGTTGATATTTGTACGTTACACAACTTAATTAGTGAAGATGAAAACAAAAAGATCACCTAATGTTTTATTGTAGTATTTTCCCCACCATATCTTTGTTATGAGGGGACGACCAATTTGATTGGGTTATGCCCTTCTCCCTTACAAGAATTACGGATTTCTTTGCAGGTAATTCTTGACTTGTACTTCTTATAATTTATTTCAACAAAGCCGTCTCAGTATAGAAACAATTGTTTAGTTTAGAAGTTTGCATATTATCAGTTTTATTGCGACGTTAATTTCGCTGCATAAGCAATAGTATTAGCAGCTATTGAAATATTCGCGCATTTACACCATACACGCAGATCTGGGGATCTGAAATAGGAACCCAATCCCAATTCTCGTTTTACTATCCAACAGGTGCAAATTCCTCAATCAGGAAGGAAACAATGCGCTCATTGGCAAGCGCTTTTGCACGAACGTTGCAATGAGTTGCCAGTCTTCAATGATTAGGTTCGTAGTTCAAGAGTAACCCCCCTGATGAAACCTTGATGGCTTACGTTTTATCGTGAAATCAAAACGAAGCTTCGACACGAAATAGTTGGTAATATTAGGTATTATCGTAGCATTAAAGTCCTTCTTTGGATTTCAATAAGATATTAGCGGAGAAGATACATTCGTCTCTACTAATCTGGTTTTCTTCCATCGCATTTTCTTTAAAATTGCAATATTTATCACTGAAAACATAATACCGACATGTGAACCATTTGTTTCCACAGCTTTGGAAACAAATAGTATAATAATGGTTGACATAAATTGCTTTCGGTGCTTGGTGTAGCGGGTTCTATTGTCGGATGGGACAACTGTAAATAAGTGTGATCGACAGACCCTTGTTTCGGGCAGAGTTTAGTGCACTGTCAAAAATTAATGTCTAAGACTGTACCTGACTGTACCTACTGACTGTATGTTTAAAAAAAGGTTTTACGGGATTTAAAACGCAAACGGCTTTCTCTACCTATTTACATTGCTAGTTTTAAACAAAAGCGTCTTCTACTCAACTGTACCTTTAATAACAGCATCGCCAACAAACAGCTGTCCCGTCTGGTCGGCAGCCTGGTCCTTGTATATCTTGGAGATGAGGATGGGCAGCTTGTGCTCCGACCCACCCTTGATGCTAAGCCCCAGTCCACCAACCTTTTGCCGCGTGATTTGGACCATGCGCTCCTGCAAATATTTCCATAGTTTCGGAAGGGAAGAAAACTAAAAACGACTGCCACCGACTTTGTCGATCATTGAAGTCCATTTTTATAAATTTACCGGGTGTTACCCCTAAAAATTGCAACAGTTTCTTGCATGCCAGCACATTAGATATAATAGATAAAGGATATGTCTATTGGCATGGTTCTACAGGCCCCCTTTATAATTCTAAAAACATTTTTGACATTAGGGGCCTAAGCAGACATGATACTTTCAGCAGCATCGGCGATCGGTGTTTGCATTTATGCATTCAGTTGCGATTTCGATATTGAGCTTTTATGCATCTGCATCTATGTATTTTGGATTGGATGTCGGACTTGTAAGTACAAGTAACTAATTTGCGTATGAAGAGATTTCAGTCGCTAAACCTTAAAGGGATTATATTGCTGCTACTACTAGTATCAAATCTGCATTGAACCTTAGCGAAATTCTTTAATAATATATATTCAAGATAAAAGTTCGTTAGCACAATAACCTATTTCTCTATCTCTTTCACTTGATGTTTATAAAAATAGAACACATTATCTTATCTCATGTTTTAGGTACTAGAAATAAGTAACAAATAAAATTATAATTATTATGTGAAAAGGTCAGTATAATTACATCCTGTTCTAAATCCACAACATCGCGACTAAGGTTCAGTGAACACCACAGGGGTACCTGCTCTAAATGTTTCATTGTGTGATTATTAATTCACAACTACCGCCCATTAGCCTGCTCTCGGGTTCATGCAAAAATCATGATCTGCGTGGATTTACGTTTGAATTGTAAAGCCGCAGTAGAGCGGCCTGCCCCCGGCTTTGTGATCCTTTGGCATAATACTTGCTTGTTTTTGAATTCAGTTCATGTTTCACATTTCTTTAATTTTCTTTTAAAACGTGCTGGATGAATGGATATTGCAGCAGACTGACCATAAGACAAAAACATGATTTTCAAAGACGAATGTATAATTTTCTAAGGTTTTCGCGAGCACTATACGTTACAATAAAACAACTATTTTGAATGGTTAAAATTAATTTCCCGAATGTATAGAATAGTTGGTATTCTACTAAACAAATGCAAATACCTACTTATGTGACTTTCGCTGCGAAACTCTTTCATATTATAGTTACGAGTAGAATAATAGGAGGCCACTCGTGTTATATTTTGTACAGATTTACATAGTAACTGACCTCTAGCATATTATGAGGCTCACGAAGAGAACGCAAGAAATTGTTATCTTCATCGTACAGCTCATATTTAACCACTTTAAGTGGTTAAGCTGAGCTAAGCCTTTTTCTAGGCCAACTATCTTACGAAGTTACGACACAAATTAAAATTACGCAAGCTGTTGAAGAAAAATCTGCGCTGAAAGTAAAATCATCTAGAAATGGCTAACTTTAGCTCATTTCCAGCACTAGATTTTTGCCTTCAAACTTAGCCTTCAGCAATTCGCAAAAGAGCAAGCGTTTAAATCATTTCGATGCCATTAAATTTGTAAGAGTGAATTACCGATGAATTCACTTCGACTGTAACACAGATAGCGTCATAAATACCCACTAGTGCATGTTAGTTTATGGAAATCGTTTTCGTGTGACAGGATATAGGTTTATTACCTATTTGTTTCCTTTTGACATTTATACCTAATAGGAAAACACAAAATAAATTAATCTTGCAATGTGTTAAGTAATTCGTAGGATGGAGAAGAGATATTGTCTGCTAACTCTGTTGCCGAAAACAAGAACGCGAACGCAACGAACCGCAAAAAGTAACCTGCTCGAGGACAATGTGCTATGATGGAAGCCCAAACCATTTAATGGAATATTAGCATACAAATCGTCAATATGAATGATTTTGTTAAACACGACCCAGTTTTACTATCCATTGTTTTGAGTCTTTGGTCGTAAAACCATTGTTTGTTTCCAACTTGTTAACTGATAGATAACTTTTTTTTATGTACCTAAGACAGGTGTAGGAAATAAATTATGATTATAGGTACCTAGTACTTAAAGTATATGATCTAAGTTATAGCACAGTATAAGGAACTCTTTCCTAGACTGTGGTTACAATACGAAAAAAAAAATTCATAAACTATTTCTTTTATTAAGAGTTCTGTTTGCTTTCGCCAATCAACCTTCTTGGCTTGATCTTTATTTTATGCATTAAAAATACATCTGACATAATGTAGCCTGGTCCGTTTATATAAAACTACTGGGTAAAGTAGGTATATACATGCAAATGGGCTAAACTAGCCTTGAACTTTATACGTGTTTGCTTTTCATTTGTAAATGATTTGCCTAGATAAAGCTGTTAATGGAAGACTAGAATGCGAGAGGGTTGGGCGAGCTATTAAATATTAAATACAAGGTTAATGATGAGTTTAAAACTTTACTGTGAAATAATCTTGCGGATAATCAGTAAAATAGGGGTGAAAATACAGGTTCTGCACTTTACATGGCAAATCAATTCCCTGACATGAGTCTAGGCTTATAGGACCATCTGCCTATTTTATTAGCCTATTTTCTATTTTTACTAGCCGCGTAAAACCCACGGCGGCAGCAAACAATTAATTTTTAATTGTCTTTTTCGTAGTTTCGTAAGGATCCGAACGTAGGTGTCGTCGTCGTAAACCTAACTAATGTTTCATTACAAAATGCGCTTGTAGGTACGAACTTGCCCTAATAGTAGGTACGTGGTAATGTGACATAGATCCTGTAACTTACTCTGGCATGCGGCACATTCTTATCCTTGATCGGCAGCACAGGCACGGGGGCCTCGCGCTGTACGGTCACCGCTTCCATCGTGAGCACCAGCCGCGCCGGCCTCGGACGAGACTTGCCGTCCGAGACCTGCACCATGCCTGTTCGAATCTGAAAGATTATATCCTTTTACTATCTTATCGTACGTACAATAATTACTACAGATATAAAAATAAACAATGCACAAACCGACAAAAAAAATATATCCTGACTACAAAAATTTACATCATACTTATGGATAGACGTATCTTTATTATTAATAACATAATCGTTTAAAACAATGCATTAATTGTTTCCTTCTTAGCAGTTATTGTAGATACATAACAATGGATAGAGGACGTGAAAGCTAAGCGAAACTATATGACCATTTCTGTGAAGCGGAGCGAGTAAGATGTGCTATGATAATGCGCCGGCGCAACCCCGCGAGGTAGATGTGCGAGGAAGAAGCACAGCACAAGCCATGCGACAGTAGGGAAGGCATAGAGAGCGGTTATACCACTCACGCATCCATAAACGCATCCTTCCACATAAATAATAGCACGGTTGAACCCATTTTAACCAGTGCACCAGTGCTCTCGTATGTTGAACAATGAATATAATTGGTGGATATCAAATGTATCCATAGCAATGTGGCACAGCACAGATCTCTCAGTGGAAAAGCAGTCTAAATGTAGATAAGTGCCTACATTTATAACATTTAATTGCAAAGCACTCTACCACAGAATACAGATGTAACTCTACACTAAAACCAGAGCAAACATGAATACTCATTCATCATTCTGTTGTCTGACTATAAACCATCAGGATAATTAGCAATCTATTTGAGTATATTTGAGTGTGACATGATACCCTTTACCAACTGCTAAGCTTCTCATTAGACTCAACAAACAATATAATTAATGAGCAGAGATAGTCTTGTGCAGCAATCACCAATTTAATATAAAAATTTGTTCCATTGGGGTCTTGGAGACCAAGCTTTAAAATGTCAAATCTTAATGAAACAACTTTTTAACGGATATAACTCGCGTTTTTATTTTGATAAAACAATCCTGACGTTTTGAGTGATTTGCAGCACTCGTGGTCACAGGCAGACTGAGGTGACAATCGTCTGAACAGTTATTTAAAATTATTTATTTTTTTGCCCATATTATGTGAATTTTTAGTTTAATCGAATAAATTTAAAAGCTATTATTAAGATTTAAAAATAATAAAAAATCTTAATAATAGCTTTTAAATTTATTCAATTAAACAGTATGTCAATAAAAAGTGAAGCTATTACAAAGTGAGTTATACATGAATTGGTTTCCTGTCTTCTTCTTAGCGTGTCAATGACAATCTTAATTGTGTCCTGTCTCAATTAACTGTAGTGTAGTGTAGTGTGTTTCATTTTTTATCAAGACGTGCAAAATTACAATAATCAAAATTTAATTATTTAAACACTTATAACGTCCTCATCGCTGGTCAACAAGTTGAATTAATATTGTGACTCCTTTAGCTAGTTTTTGTATGCATGTCAAGTGCAAATCAGTTGTCACTGCAGCAATATATTTATGACCCAGGCTGGAAATTATTGCCTATTATTTTTTTCATTTAAAAAAATATACTTAGTTTAAAAGGTCTTTGCCTGGAGTTTTGATTAATTTATTTAGGCAGGTTACATCTAATATTACTTATTGGTTCTTATTGGATTGAATATCCTTATTTTTTAATTAAATTACTTATTCTTTCTCTATATGAGAAGAGGCCAAGCGCTACAGTGAGGAAGTATTTATATAGCAAATTTATAAAGAATAAGTAAGTAAGTAAGTATAATTAGTAAGTATAATTTTATTATTGGATTGAACTATTGAAATGACCAGCCAGTGTTATTGCATACAATTAAAAGTAAAGACTTAAAGAAATGGTAGAAATAAATTAACAAAAACATCTGGCTGAAGGAAATAAGAAAAGCATAATCTCTAAGAGTTATATCAAACATCGGTACGCAGAAATAACTACATGGAAATATTTTAGGAAACATTTTAGTCAGAGTGTCGTTTTATACTTTAACGTACTTTTCCCAAAGCAAGTACAGCTACTTCACGTTTCTACAGCTTACCTTTTCATCTTTCTTCTCCTCAATAGGCGTCATCATTGTGAAACATACACACCATAACGATAGTAAATACTTTTGGAACGTTCCAATTATAAAACTATTTATTGAAACATAAAATTGCGGACCTCCGCCACTCTCACAAACTTCGACCTCATAACTCTCTTCTACAAAGAATTTGTTATCAAAAGACCATTTCTGATTACCTCTACTGTTGCTTCTAATATAAAATTTAATTATTTATGGGTTACACATTACAAATACTAAAAACAGGTCACTGGCATACGATAAATCAATATAGGTGCACGGCATCAAAACAATTGAAATACGATGGATTCTTTACGATCTCACTATCGTTATTGGTTTCTAAACACTGATTAAAGATTTATGACTAGTATTTAGAATGTTTTCATTTACAAAACTGCTATGAAATTATACAATAACAAATATATTTGGAAAATTTACGACCGACGACACACCACTCTCGCTGCTGTGCTCTAAGTAGATACTAGTGTTGTAATACTGTCTGCTTTGTACGAACAAAAAAATATTCGAAAACGACGTCTCGTGACTATTGACTAAACCAGTAATCGATTGTTGGAGTTTTAGTCGATTCATAAGATTAAAATGCTTGCTAAATTATTACAGCTTGGCAAAAAAAATCTGATCGGTGGTGACAGCTGGAACTAAAAATAACCGAAACTAAGTTTGTGAGTACTAAAATTTGTAAAAATGAATCATTTGAATATAGTTCATAACAAAAAATTGTAATTTTGAGTTAAACAAGCTTGCAAGAAAAGTGCGCTAGTGGCGCCCTCAATTTTTGCAGACTCTTTTTTGTCAAACTGTACATGCTGTTGAGCTTTCTATTTTATTGTTTTATTTATTTTAGTATCTTTAACTATTTTTATTATTTAGCTACTAAAATTTTTTTAATGAAGGTAAATACTAAGCTTCGCAAATCTAGTAATACACCGAATACATTTTATTTCAATCAACGATGATTTCGATTCGAGTGAGTATTAAGACATTTTGGAAATATCACTTTCTAGGATTCGTATAATCGTATTGGACAAAATAGCAATTTGACATAATGACAAGCAGTGCCGGGATGGGGGCATGCATACAAAATCTCAAATATTTACAAGATAATAAATAACCACTGAATCTACATGTTTTTATATCAAATTAATATTTTTCCAATTATAGTCTTCTAGACTGTTCTTACTTTTATTCCTATATTTTGTAAAACCTGCAATTTTTTGATCGACCTTGCAATTTAATGTTATAAATATAGAAATTATAATATCAATAGTTGCTAAGTATAACCCACGTTTAATACTTTTTGTAAACGTTATTGAAATGAAAATTCCGACTAACTTGATATGAAACCCATCCTTATTTGTCATCTCCGTGCCTCGGCAAAACACTCATAGCCGTCGGACCTAGACACAGACCCAGATCTCTTTTATGTCATCTCGGATTGCCATCCCATCGTACAATGAGAGGGAGAGTTTAAAGTTGACCTGTTTAAGCTCACACTAGTGAAGTATAGGCATGCGTAGATGTTAAACCTTGAAATAAATCAGTTTATGCTTTAATGTTCAAGAGCCTAAATTAACATCGCAAGAGGCTTTCTTTAGATGGCTGGATGTTGGCTTGATGCAGACGGCTGGCTCCTGGACACAGCAGGCATAGTCAAGAGGGGAGACCTGACCACCAATAGCATGGACCCTATTCCCTATACTGGTGGACAACTATTTTATATAGGTATTTTTAAATGCATGGGATTTTAATAATAGATTTAAAAATGTATTTTATATTTTGTGTGTACAATAAAGAATTATTTAAGTACTTCCAACGCAAAAAAAAGGGGTGTTATAAGTTTCATGTGTCTGTGAGTCTGTCTGTGGTATCGTATCGTAGCTTCCATAATATGGATCGATTTAGTTTTGTTTTTTTTTTATTATTGAAATTTGAATTGAATGATTTGAAACATTGTATTGTGTAATTGTGACATGATCGCAAATATTCTTTCATAAAAAAAATCAGTTTTTTGTGTCGAGGGCTTTTAATTCATAAATTTTTATGTATAGTAAATAAAAGTGGGCTAACTAGAAATGTATTTATTTTGTGAGGCTAACGAAGAAAGAGGCCATCCACCGAGTCCGTAGGCACCCGCAAAATTTGAGGAATTGCAGGTTGGACGAAGGAAGTTTCCAGTTGTTTTTGATACAGCTACACATTTCGGGGAATTAAAGAAAATTTCATACCACAACACACATCTTTATTTCTTTCCTCCACACTAATATCAATAATTTTATTATTACACAACATGTATATAGAAAGATTTTTATACAATAGTGTATAATTAATACTTTAACTATATTAATCAACAATATAGTAAAAAGAATTACGAATTACTTAAATACTGGCAGTCTATTTTAATGATATGTATCTTTTGCAGTTTGGAACAGCCGTTATCTTACATAATGTATTAAATTAATTTTTTTTTTTACTTTATGTTCTAAATCTATTTTATGTGCAACTGATTTTATACGCCATGCGCAAACATTTTTAATGATTAAGTTTCGAAAAAATTAGCTGCACATAAGTTATTTTCTGAGATGGGTTTGCTGTGAGATTGTTTTGAAGCACATCGATATTTTTAAATTCTATCGAGATTTTAGCTTTTTTATGCATGGACAGCAAAATCTCTACATTTATTTATTCAACTACTGTAAATCTCACAGCAAACGAGTACTTACATTATAACTTCTGCTAATATTTACAATTTATTAGATGCCATATAAAAACCAAACCTGTTTTTTATTAACAGCTTTAAATAATTCACATTATAATAATAATAAATAATTTACTAACAGTTTTAACATTAGTTAATTGGGGAGTCACAGTTTTGTGACGCAATCACATGTACGAATTAAGCCCTTTTTTACAAACAATTGACCGCAAATTAATCGCTTATTTAAGTCCTAATATTAGTATTACTCGAAACTTGTATCAAATCGCAGTTTTAGAAAAAATGTTATCACGATTTAAATTTTATAAAATTGTCATTTTACGATTTGAAATTGGATTTGTTCAATTAAAAATAATATGGAAACATTTAATGTTACACGTGAATTGTACATTCTCGCCTTTCTTGTTCTTTTCTTTGTTGATACCTGTAAAAAACCAGAAAGTAGGTACATACATATGGATATAAATTTCGTTAAAATTTAAATTTTGATGTCATATCTTCGTAATGATATAAAGAAAGAAAGAAAGAAAATAATTCTGCCACAGCATATACGCAAACAAATAAAAATAAAAACAAAAACAAGAGCTAAAAACATAAAAATAAATAATGAAGGTTGTGATGGTCCCATTGCGGCGGGATATTTAAGAACTATAGAGGTTTTTTGTTATGAACCACCTTAAACGAAAATTATTGGATTTTTGTTTAATTTAAGCACCTAGTCAACAAAGACGCTACCATTTATACCTTTGTTTTATATCAAAATGTTACCAATTTTGCATGTAGTAAGATTTGAAACATGAAACGGTAACATTTATAGCATCACTTCTAGCGTCTTTATTCACTACATGCGCAAATAAAAAGATAATGCAATATTTTCCGCGGTTCAAAATAACAAAAAACATCTTAATTAACTGTTTAATTGGTTATAAAACCACATGTCTTAAGTTTACAATGATAGAGAATAGGTATGTTTAAATAATATAGTCATAAGAACTAAAGGTATGTAACACATATCAAATCAATCTATCAACAGGAAGTAAGTAAAATTTTAAGAATCAAACAAACCAAAAACATTCAGGGCAAGCTAAGACAGATATATCTATTCAAATATATAGATATATCTATTCAAATAGATAGATATATCTATTCAAATAGATAGATATAATATATCAAGAAGAAAGAAATCAGAAAATAGCTGGCTAGCTGTGATCGTTGAAGAAAATTAATAACGACCATAGCGCAGATTTTCTATGCCAGCCTTAATGAGGTGTCATTATTAATTTAAATAAACGGATTTCTTACTTATCTATTAAAGAAGATATATCAGCGGGGACTGGAGCGAAGCTTCCCGAGAGGGCGTCGCTCCCGTTCGGGCCTCCACTGTTAAATAAATGATTTTAAATTGCTATTTTATATATAATAGTAATTATCTATTTTCGTATGGTATCTAAGTTGTAGTAAGCTGGTTATTTACAAGCTTAATGTTGGGCATATATATATGGGTATATATGTACGCTATAAATTAACCTAAATGCTTTACTAAAAATATATGATAATGAAACTGGAAAGAAAGTATCAACAATATTTTTTTCTCTATTCTACGAATTTATTTTGTCAGTGTTACTATAGGTCATAAACAATTAAGCTAGGTCATTATAATTATTTAAAAACTATTAATCATTGTTAAGAGTGCGTTATAGATACCTACAAATAATTTAAATTAAATAAAAATATAATCTTTTTTTTTTTTCTTAACAAGATTAGCTATAATGGAGGTGCATGGATTTAGGTGAGCGGTGAGCGGTGAGTGGTGAGGAGTGAGCGGGGGAGGTACCTGAGTTCTACCTGCTGGTCGTGCGGGCGCTACGCCGGCCGCTGCCATACGTGCTGTTGCAGGGAGATGTGCCCGAACCTTAACATTCAAAATATTTAATTAAAGAAGTTTCGTAATTCATTGACAAGTTTTAAAATTATATATTTTATTTAATTATAGTGTTCAAAAAAGATACCTTTAGTAGTGGTATTGGCAGCACTGTCACTGTTGTCATCAGAGTCGGTGTGCGTATCTCTCCAGTTGTTGGAAGCAGCACCACCACCAGCACTGGCACAGGCGGCTCGCATGCGATGGCGCGCCTCCACTGTCGAGCATTTAGACAGGCTCGATTCATCTGTCGGTACAATAAGCATCCGTCGGAAAGCAAGCGAGCGCTTGTGAATAAGAACTCAATTTACTTACGCCATTTATATTGGCATATGTATTATTATATTAAAATCTGAACTATAACATTATGTATTTCAGATTTTCAAAAATCGACTATTGGTATAATAATTAATTGTGATTAATTTTTAGTATCAAGACTATCAGCAAAGTGCAGTCACATCACTATGACAGAAATGAGGGTCTTAGTGATATTTACTTTACCGCTAATAAAAAAGTCAATTTAAAAAATAAATAATTATAAAATGTTTTTTTTTTGTTTTGATTTGCTCGATGTTTAAAACAGTAGCAAACATTATATCAATTATCATATCAGCTATACTAAAAGTACAATGTTGTTAATGTTAAGTTTTTGATTTGCCTCCAAAGCCAAATGCTGGATATACCCGTGTAGGTACAATCTGGCCGTTTTGCTTGTTACTGACCATATCTGTAGTGGTCACAGGCGCGATGCCGTCTCCGATGCGGTGGTGCTGCGTCATCCTCACGTCTTGCAAGAGTGCGGAATTGAAGTGAGTGTGCCGCGGAAACGCCAAAGGTTGCATACGGACTTATTTCGTATAGTTCCGCTAAAAAAGGGAAATGACAATAATAGGTAAGGTAAGTAATAATTAATAATATTTTGCTGATTGTATAATAATATAATATGAGAGTGTCAATATTAATTTATTATAACCAACTTCAAAAAGGAGGAGGTTCTATGTTCGACTGTATGTATTTTTTATGTTGTCTATACGTTGATACGTCAAGTTAGTAAGTAGCGATTGTTCTCAAACTTCGAAGACGGTTTCTAAACTCTTGACATGTTAAAAGTATGCTGAAATTACGTAGGTACTAAAATAATAGGTAGGTACCTAAGTAAAAAATAAGAGTAGGTAACGCCACATTATGGAAACTGTTGTTAAGGTTTGGAAATAAAACCAAATACCTACTTAGGTAGAAACTTACCTGAAGAGTCATCATTAGACTTTTCGTTACCGTTGATTGATGATGATGAATATAACTTCTGTCCTTCTCTTAACTTCTCCCTCTCTGCTTCATTGCTCTCGCTTAGTTTTCTATCGTCCCTCATGTAGTGGTCACTTGAGATGCAGAAGATTCTGAAGAATCTGAAAATTGAGGATTGATAATTAAGTACCTATCATGGTTTGATTACCTATAATAAAATCATGTCTTAAGGTAAATATCACTATGTGAAGCAACATCAAAGCTTTCAGAAACTAAGTACTTTATTAAGTGTTTTTGTTATTGTACCTATTGCTATTTTTATAATGGTCTGAGGACCTGAGATTGGTCCACATAATCACACAGTAAAAGACTCGTCTCTTGTTACTTAGGTATAAGTAATAATCTCTCCTACCTTTCATAAATATAATTTCTGCCTTGCCCTAAGTGTGATGCACCTTTTTTTACGTGTCAACGTGTGGGAAAGCCTTTAATGGGTATCCTACCACCAGCACCAATGACAGGTGAGGAAGTTACGTCCGACTCGCACGGACCAAAAACCACACAGGGTTCTTAGACGAACCTCTGGGAGGAATTACGGGATTCACTTGCGTATTCACCGCTCTTGATGTATAACGTAATTGCATACGGTAAAATCTACTTATAGTTAGTCTACTAACTTCTTTCCATAAACGAGACACACAATAGCTGCGAGTGTAACGACGATGATGACGCCGCTGGCCATGCACGTCACCAGCAGAGTGCGCAGCGCCGAAGCCCGCGAGCCGCCTGACAGAGGGGATGACGGCTTCATGGGGGGGATGCGACCTGGGAACAATTAAATCGAATATTCTAGGTAGATTTTCTTTTGATTTATTAAGTAGAGTCGACTCAGAGCGGTTTTGTGAAAAAGTTTGTGGGTAGGTATACTGAGTACCTAGTTAGTTAGGCTATACAGCTGTACGACAGATAGGTAATGAGTAGCTACACCCTAGTTGTAATTTTATTTCTTCATCATTACAACTTACCTCCCGCAAGGGTATGAGTGTCAGCAGTGAGCGTTACGCGCTCGACGCCCGCGTCGCTGAACGCTTCCACTGCCAGCTCGTACCATGTCGCTGGCGTCAGCTCTCCCACCACGTGACTTGCTGAGCTTAACCCATCTCCCACCTGGCATAATCAACATTCATTACTGATGGTAGACATTCATAACAAGGATAACAAATTTTATGATCTCTGGTTGGTTGGAGACCGCGTATGGGCAAGCGTAGTTGTGGGGGGCTCGCCCTCGAGGTGGAGCGACAACCTACGAAAAGTAGCTGGTTGCTAGTCACACCGTTGGTTGCTAATGCCCGTTTGAAATGCTAATTGTACCAAATATAATACCTTAATCCAATGTTCTGACCCAGCTCTTCGGTACGACACTCTAAATCCCAGAATAGGGCAACCACCATCTCTCCATGCATAGAAATTTATTTTGATTGCTGTCGAATTCATATGTACGTGGTCTTCGGGTTTCGGGGGCTTTGGACCTGGAGTATACCAGTTACAAGTATTAGATAGGTATTACAATCAAAATTGTGCTGAGTTTTGTATCATAAATAATTCCTATGATACTTACGTCCTCCTCTTGTGGTAGCTGTAAGAACATCACTGGGTGGTCCTATTGATATCTTGTTCCGCGCCTGTATCTTGGCGTTGTATGTAGAGCCACATTTGAGCATGTCCATTGTGTACGAGTTCACTTCGGGAGATACGTCCACCGTGTGCCATTCGCTTTCAGATGCTTGCTTGTAGTGGAGAAGAAAGCCTGGAAATTAGGATTATGTAGAAGTTAGACTACTTATAATGTAATTAACTGTCGATACTACTAATACTGCGACAAGTTTAAACACCTCGACTGCTTCAAATTCACCGGTAATCAGCGAATATTTTGAAAATACAAAAGGCATAATGAAATTAATTAACAATCTTTTTTCAAAGGTGGGACATAAATATTTTGAATTACCGATTATAGGTTCCGTGGTCTCCCCAGGCAGTTGCCAGTGTAGTTTGATACTAGAAGTAGTAGTGTATTGTAAAGATAGCGCTGGCGCCGCGGGAGGCATGATGGCTGCCACCACGTACACGATGGTATCTTCACCGATGGTGTTGCTTGCAGTGCACGTGAAATTACCAGAGGATTGCTCGTTTACTTCTGTCAGTCAGAACATAAGGTATGTAATATGTTGTTGTCCAGTGAGGCAAAATTTGTTCTACTCAAAATGGTAGAGGTAGGTATAGGTACCTAATGATCGAAATCGATCGAAACTTCTTTTCTGATTCTGGTGGTGGAAAAAAAGTTTCGATTATGGTATTATGCATAAATAGTAATGCTATTCACTTTAGGTATGTCCCAAGAACCTAAAAATTTTAAATCTTGGCAAAATTTCAAAAGGAATAATTTTTCAGCATATTTTCAAAAGAGTAGAGTTGGCAGCATACCGCGTATGTGCAGGTGTCCGCGGTGCGTGACCTGGTAGTACTGGTGGTGCGTGACGGGCAGGCGCGCGTGCGTCCAGCGCGAGCGCGGCTGCGGCGCGCCCACGCACGTGCACGCCAGCTGCGCCGCGCGCCCCGCGCCCACCAGCACCCAGCGCCCGAACGACGCGATGCGCGCTGGAACTGACCGAGGGAACTTGTAATTTGCTTCTACATTGAGTTACGTCTGAGTTGCTAAACGCTATATATTCCCTATTCAAACTTTTTTTATTGTTGTATTTTTCATTGTTGTCGGTCAGATTCTAGATCTATGACAATTGATAAAGTTGCTCCGAGATCCGTAGAAAAATTAACTTCAGCTGCATCAGATTTTCAGACAACCCTAACATATTTGGTCAGTGAATTGACCAGTTTCCATGTCGATAGCTATAATTCGACATAAAACATATATATTGACATACAATACGTTAAAATACAATGTCAATACGTACTTCTAGAACTGGGTCCTTGTCCCACCACAAGCGTGGACTCTCCTTCCCCGGAGCCTGTAGTCGCTGATACCCAGAACTCGTAAAGTTGATTTTCCATTAAGTTCCGCACTTGGAACATGAGCTCTGTGTCTGGCTTTTTGTCCGACACTGTGAAACTGGAGTGTTTGCCTAGACTGGAAAAATATAAGTGACAATGATTACATTGACATTGTATCTACATTGTTGATCAGGGAAACAGGTACTTATAAAAAATATTTTATAGGTACATTTGTATAATTATGAAGGTACGTAGGTATATTAAAAGAAATCAATTGAAACAGTAACAAATTGTGGTTCTAGAGTAATTACACAAAAAGACATACCGGCCTGCTTCTCTATAATAGACTGTGTAATGAGATATAACGCCATTAGGATGCAGTGGTGGCAGCCAGCTCACCAACACCGAATCACTGGAGAACGCTAATGCTTTGATCTTTTCAGGCGCCGAAGGAACTGCGTGAAACACAAAATAGGTACAAACACATGCACATTGTATCGTGCAACGCACAACTGCACAGGACAATGCGTTGTACCTATAGATGTTGACAGGCAATTTAGATGTCTGAAGTACTTATAAAACCATAGCGCGCACTTATCACTTTTATTTATTTATTTATTTATTTACTTTTCGTGAATTATGTGCATATTTTATCTTTTATTGCCATCTAATCGGACTATGAAAGTGAATGCTTGAACTGTGTTTGTCGCACATGTAATTTTGTGCACAGCACTTTGTGTGTGCAAAAAAAATATCGGCTAGTCATCTTTAATAAAAATAACAATATTTTTATTAATTTAGATAAAATTAAATCACGTACCATCTTCTTCTGTCATGCAATAGACAGGTATACTTCGTTTTCCGTCCCCAGCGTTGGTAAAGGCCAGGACTTGAATGGAATAGTTGGTGTACTTGCGAAGAGTATGGAGATATGTGTCAGTTGTCGTCACACGCTTGATTTCACCAACATCTACTGTAAAATAAGGAGTAAAAGGATAATAAATCATATTCACAAGGTGCCAGAATATGTATACAGAAGTTTGCAGGCAACAAAGCAAGGGTCATACATTTCCTAGCAGCTGCATCTATTGCTGCCGATGCCGAAATTGTACCTAATTGTAATAGGTGTTGTAATAGGAAATGAAAATATGTTATCGCTATTCTACTCGTATAGATTTCTATTCTTCTATTGATCTATCTAAGCAAATTCATATGATTTACCGTGATCTGTAGTTAGTGGTGAATATATAACTTTGTATCCTTGAATTAGTCCACCATGTTGACCAATGGGAGGTTGGTTCCATGAAACCTTCATGCTGGATGACGATAGAGCTGAGCACGATACTCTCATTGGAGGAGACTCAGGCACTGAAAACAAAATAAGCTATGAGTTAATACAAATAAAATAAATAATTTATCAATTTTAAAACGTTTGTCAAACGTGGCAAGGAGAAATTTGCTTCTTTAATTCATTAAACGCCATGGGGGACACATGGTGTCCGACAAACAATAGAATTTGCATTGTGTCTGCAGTCTGGCAGTCAAAGCGTTAATATCCGAAGTTCAAACCTACCTCCTTCTAGCGTTGTCGCCGAAACGGGTGCGGACGCAGGTCCTGCTGCAACTCCGTTGAACGCTCTCACTCGGACCTCGTATCGGGTGAATTTGCGCAGTGCTGATAAACTTAATTCTGTTGCCGACCATCCATTTACAGTTAACGTCCTGGAAACATTACTTGAGATTAAAATGATTGTAATTACATGAATTTCTGTTTTCATTAACAGTGTTTGAAATGAAATGTAAGTAAAATCTTTTTTCTTCGAATTTTTCGAAAATACCTAGGTCAAACTACTTTTGGCATGGTAATTTTACAAATAAGCAAACAAACTTGTCCGTGATTGAAAAGGTTGGAAGTTTGGAACTTATTCGATGCTTCCGAATGGAGTCGTTAAATCAAGTTTAAATACATTACAACGTGCCTTTTAACCTGACTAAATAAACAGCAACAGCAGCTTTGTCTTTACATCTGGATTCACGCGATAAAGAACAATCTATTCCCTTTTTGCTTATATTCACAGGAGCTAGGTTGAAGAAATAAAATTTAATTAAAAATTGCTTGGACAAGTAAAAAATGATCAACATTATGTAGTATTTACCTAGTAGAATTCCTCATGGTCGGTGAAGAAGGGCTGAGCTCGGTGCATGTAACGGAGTACCCGAGCAGTTCACCATGCCACGCGTCGCGCGGCGGCGGGCGCCACGACACGTGCAGCTCGCCAGGACCGCCCGGAGTCACGTGCACGTTGGTGGGGGCTTCTGATGGGGCTGGGGAAATATTTTAACTGTGTTAAATAAAAGATGATAATGTAATTTAGTTTCGTCTTTAGATTTGCGGTATTGCGATGTCAATTTCTTATTTGTTACTTTGTAGAGTAGAGATTAATTAATAATTATGTAACAAACGTTAAAAAATGATGCAATGTTGGCTAACCTTCCTCCTGCGTCTTTACTACTACAGGTTCTGTGTAAGCACTTATGTCGATCTGATTGATGGCCGCTATTCGAAGCATGTACGCGGTGTGCGGCTTCAGGCTGCTCAGCAAGGCCTCGTAATGAATATCGCCTTTCTTTGTCAAGCTGAAATATTTAAATACATCCTTAATATTTGAACCAAACCATCAAAATTTGCACCACAAGATAATTAGTGATTAGAAATAGTGAGCAGTACATTTAATTTTCATCTTTTGTTGAATTAGTTTTAGCATAAAAGAGGAAATAAAACGTTGGTATATAAGTACCTATAGAAATTTTATTAAAAAAATATTTAATAATAATTTGTTCTAGGACTCACATGACATGAGTGTGGGCGACGCCATGGACGGACACATTGAGCGTGACAGCAGCGTCCCACTGGTTGATGCGGATGGCTCCCTGCGCGGACAGCGTGCAGTACTGCAGCGTGTAGCCCACCAGTGGTGAGTTGCCGTCAAAGCCCTGGCTCCACGATAGCCGGACGGCACGGCTCAGGATCTCCGTCACTGATAGAGAGTGGGGAGTGTCGGGTTTTTCTGAAAATTTCAGATTTATGTATGTTTTAAGTTCTCGATATGCGAGAGTTATTCGAGATATTTTCGATTAACGCTCTAATGGTATACCCTATCAATGAATGCACAAATAGAAAAGCGTGACACAATGGACAAATAAACTAACCTTGGACGGAAAGATAAATATAATGGTCGCTGTGACCGTAAGCATTGACGGCTTGGCACTTGTAGACGCCGGAGTCTTGCCGGTCCGCCCGGCTGATGTACAGCTGGGACCTTAATCCACTATCAGTCTTTGCTTCAGAGATGCTTAGCCTTAAACATTAGAAAAAAATGTTGAGACTAAATTGTATCCAATAGTCAAATTTCGAACTTTATAGAATGAGATTTTTGTTCAAAGAGGTTTGTTCTTGATTGTCAGATCACCCGACTCATGTGTAGACCTTTCCTTTGTTTAGTATTTTTCAAACTCACAAATGCCTGAGATACTCGAATAGTTAATTAGAAGTCAAGACTTATTGGATTATGTTATATACCTATAAGTATTAAGATCTAAGTGGTTCATATTGTGCGCCCATGTCACCCTGATGGGGCTGTCTCCGCGCACGTCACACACAAGAGTTGCGGGTGCGTCGCGGCGTGCTGTCATGTTATGTGACGTAAGCTCGAACCTCGCAGGCTCTGAAAAAAGAAAGTTTTGAATGGTTGCAATATAAATATTATCTCTAATCATTTCACCTGAAAGATGTGAAGGGTCTTAGTAGTGGTAGTTTTGGATGAAGCCACCATGAGACCGTTGAGAACTAAAAAATTGCCCGCTCGTGAGTAAAATCCTGAATCCGCAACTGTGTCGAACAATAACCGTCTTTCGTTTATTATCATTGCCATAATTTTATTAATAGACTGTTAGTCTTCAATAAGTCGCACTCTGCACTTTTTAGGTTACAGTACCTATAGGTATTTGCGTTGAAAATAGTAGCTTACCGTTGACGGAAACAAATATGGTTTTTGTAAGTGCAGAGCCTACGCCATTCTCTGCTTTGCACATGTAGTTTCCCTCGTCATAGGGAAGTGCTGACTCGATCCATAGAGTTCCATTTGAAAGAAACTGGAATCTTCCACCCAAGTTGACAAGAGGAACGTAGTCTGGTGATGACCCTGCTAAAAATCACCATTTCACAAAATATATTTAATATGAATAAATAGTTTATTTAACGTTATAGAGCTGTTGTTAATTTATAGCAAGAATGCTATATACATTGATAAAATCACAAAACGCATTTAGTATGCGGTTTAATATTAAGCTTTAGCTTTAAAATCTAACCTCTTTGTTTCAACCAGATGACTTGGGGTGCTGGCGACCCCGTAGTCTGGCAGTGCAAGGCCAGAGGTTCCCCAGCCAGCACAGCTTCATCTTTAGGCTCCACCATCCATTTGGGAGAAACTGCAGCGTGTAAGTAAACCAAAGCCGTTTTATTTAAAGTCTTTTTTGTTATGGTTGGGCTACACCTACGTCTGAACGCGATAATTAACGCGTTAATTGTGTTCCTGTCTTTAACAACCCAATAGTGTCTAACAGAGATAGCATGATAGTTATCGCGTTAAGATGCAGGTGTAGCCCGAGCATTAGCCTCATTATAAAATATAAATAATTATTGTAATAACTGCTAACGGTTGCGTTAACACGTAATACATAGTTTCCTTAATTAATTCCTTGAATACATTATAATACTACTTATTTTTACCTTTTCCTTCAGCAGCAAAACATTGTTATGAATATAAAGAGCTTCAGCTCGGAAATATAATAACTTTAATGTTGCTTCTTAAAATATACGGCAGTCTCGGCGCATTATAATGTTTCTTCCTTAATTTCCGAATAAACTCTTATTTGTTAAAAACACTAAGAAATTATATAATAAAAACATAATTACTTTTTTGTATTACATTAGATAAGGGTGGGTTCTTAAAACAAATGGTCTTAAAAAATTAAATTTACCATTTTCACAAGCCATCTGAAATCCAACGCTATGCAAAACAAAGATATCAAGAATGTATATATTTATTTAAATAATAAAATATTTGTTTAGAAAAATGTGCGCTATGATTATGGTGCTTATAAAAGTGCATTTATTTCCAATAAAGTTTATTCATATTACGCGACATGAAAAGATGAGTTCCTTCAATAGCCGCAGGACATTAATTTCCCTTTTCATCATACTTGGTCGTAAATATCACGATTGCGTGCTAGAAGAGCTGAAGGTAAACTTAAAATTCAACCCTAGTGCGCAATTTTTTTAATCTATCCTATAAAAATACTGTAAGTTTATGCAGTTTCAATGCTCGACATAAAAAAAAATGCTGTAGCTATCCGCTATCATTTTGTTTATTGTTTACAAATATTATGCGTTATTTTGTTGTTTATTTTATTTACTCATAAGTATGATGAAAAACTTTGTACGTCATACGGGTGGTACGACAATATTAACATCGGGATATTGTAGCCCTCGCCTGCGGCTGCCTTTGAATGTCCCGCGATACCTAATAATGGTTGCCTTACCAACCTTGTAACAATGTACTGTTGATATTTAAATTTAATATCATAGCGTAATATGAAAAATGCTCATTGTACCAACACTTTCATAAGGAACTACCTACACAAAATACACACATGTGGGCTGCGGAACCTACTGTTGTGATCCTGCAAAGGAACCAGCTTACAATAGATAAAATAATGACAGTCGGTGCTCTGTGCAAGCGTGATTAGCCTTTCTGATGATGGAAGCGCGGCGGGAGACGTGTTCTTAACATCAACAGTGTTCTGAAAATCTGTTCAATTCCTACTGGCGTTATTGCACAAAATCTTGTTGACATAGCGGGAAATACAAATTTAATTAACTTATCTTTGCTTTCCCTGAGTAATTCAAGGGATTCACCACTTGAATACTTGAATTTTAATGATAGTATAGCTGTTTATTTAAACTACCAAATTTATATTTAGTTAAAATATTTTTAACACATTAAAATATGTAGCTTTGCTCGTGAAAGCAAAATTGTAAAATTCAATTATGTAATGGGGATTTTTTTTCTTCCTGTGATCCCTCTCCGCGCTTCCACATCTCATGGACAACATGACGGTGCTCGGTGCTCTTGTGCATATTGACATGGTGGTTACCTTTGACCACCAGTTCGGCGGTATAGTTAACCTTGGCCGCGGTATTGGAAGCCACGCAAGTATACAACCCGCTGTGGCGGGCAGACACCTCTTTGAATACGAGGTTGCTGAAAAAATCAGCTCCCCGTTCTTCCACCTATACAACCAGTCCGGGTTTTGAAGATTTTTATTTAGAGAGTTTCGGGAAAGTATCTGATTCTGTATAGTATAGTAAGTAAAAAACTGAAGTTCCGATTACAGATTACATTTATAACCAATTTTTGGTAAAAATACTAACAGTATGGAACATTTATTGACAGGAAAAGAAGTAAACCTTCCAAAATATTTAAATTGTAATCTGTTCTACAGAACCGAGGTACTTTAGGGATCCAATCCTTAAGTCTATAAAATCTTAATTCCATCTAGATCATGAACTAACCTGTAAGCTAGAGGGTATAGGTGTGTTGTCCTTAAGCCAAGTGAAGTGAACGGGCATGTCTCCTGACGTCACACTGCAGCTGACCTGAGCACGCTTCCCTTCTTGCAAGTTCGCAGAAAAGGAGAATGGCTCGATTTCTGGGGGATCTAATAAAAAAATTATTCAATAGATCCATCATAGTATAAAATAACTTTTGTATTGTTTTATCATCAGCAGAAAAATCAGGGCAGAGAAAACTATAGAGATAGAGATATAGAGAGACTCTACTATATCCATATATTCTTTTTCTTATCGTATGGTTGACAAACAACCTGGTAATAAATAAATAATAAAAAATAAGTGCTTTTTATTATTCTTAGCAAAATAATCAAAGTTGCACTCACTGCTCACAACCAGCTGCAGTTCTCTCCTGGCTATTTCCCCATGTGGGCCCATGACTGCGCATGTATAGGCGCCCGCGTAAGACGGCTCCACTCTAGACACTCTGAGAGCTCCGTCAATGCTACTGTCCCATTCCACGGGGTTACCATCTCGCTCCCATTTAACTGAACTAAAAGTAGCAGGCGTATAAAGAATATTGAATAGCAAAATTATATGGAGATTGTTTTGTTTCGAGGACAATAAGTCAGCTTACCTGATAGGATAGCCAGAATAAGGACAGTAAAGAACCAGCTCACGTCCAGCTACTGCTCTGATTGGCCCTATTGACCTCACATAAGGTGGACCTGTAGTAATAAAATATTTTTTAATAATAGTAACGATGAAATAAATTGACTTACTTAAATATTATTTTAGGCTTTAATCACGGGTTCTCTACCTCTTGCAAATCGACTCTGTACGAATATCTAGAATAGTCGGATAATCTCGCAATCCCCGCAAATAGAATCTTAACAAGATTTATTTGAAATCTTTCTATTAAAAATCTTACAAAAAAGATTTACCATAAATATTGAGTCTGGATGTGTGTGACACTTCTCCGAGTGAATTGGCTGCTCTACAAGTGTACAGGCCGCCGTCTTCTGATCGTACCGCCGAGATGTTTAGGTAGCTCACTACGTCATTCGTCTTAGTTGCAAACTGTTCCACGCTGTACCTAGAGAAATGTTTGTTAGAAATGTCTTGAAACATTTGTTTGTATAAAACAAATTAAATATGTTGGCGCATTATCAATCATTTAAACAAATTTGTAATTTTCATAGATAGTTATGACACTCAGAAATTTTACTAAAATAAATACATTACATAGCTATAACTTATAGCACTTGCAATTTGTTGTTCCTCATTGCCCAAGGAATTGTTTCCGTACCTGTGTCCTCTAGCCATTGTATTAAGCGGTTGTCCATCAAGCATCCATGTAAAGTGTGGTGGTGGGGATCCAGCCGCTGAACACTTTAGGGTCACAACCTGTCCTGCTCTCAGGACTTGTTCTATAAAGGTGTACTGTAACTCTGGTGCCGTGTCTGCGAGAATAATGAAGAATAATCTTACGACAGAAATATGTCGCTTATGATATTACAATTTTTCATGTCATTTCTCGGATATCTCGTCCAGATAAAGATTGACGAATGGCAATATTATGGAAGCTAAAAGGTAGTTCGTAGTTCAGAACATGCTCTATGAATTATTTGTCGAATTTAAATGAAGTATCGGAATGTCCTCGGTTTTATCAATGTCTCTCTAAATATAAAAATATATAAACTAGGATTAGTGGAGTGCCGTAAGCTTTATACCTCGGAATCCAGGGCCAGTCAATGAATCTTTATAAAAACTTTGGGAATGTGTTTTTAATAGTCTACAGATTAAAGTTAAAAAAAAAAATTTCACCGATCTCATTTTTTTTTTTTTTCGGAATTTTCCTTTGGAATTTCCATTTATATTTAGTGGAGTGCCGTAAGACATAAAAATGGTAAAACCTCGGAATCCAGGGCCAGTCGATGAATCTTTATAAAACCTTTGGAAATGTGTTTTTAATAGTGTCCAGAAAAAAGTTAAAAAAAAAAATTTCACCGATCTCGATTACAACAATTATTTTCAACCAATTTTAAAAAGGAGGAGGTTCTATGTTCAGCTCTATGTATTTTGTTTTGTATGTTCACCGATTTCTCAGTCAATTGTGAACCGATTTTGAAAATTATTTTTTTCTTTGAAAGAGTATATTCTCAAGTTGGTCCCATAGAAACATTGTCATGATCTGATCATGGGCTCAGGAGATATGGAAAGGAACTCCTCGTAGGATAATAGCAGAATGGTCGTAACAAGTAATATTGGTTAGTTAATAAGCGCAGTCGATGGCTGACAAGTAATGAGGAAGAGGGGGGAGACGTGGTAACCCCCCCCCCGCATTATATCACTATCGAAGATTAAAAATATCGCGTGAGTTATCGTTTGAAAAGGTAGAGATCCCTGTTTGCCACCACTGTGGATTCGCTGTAGACACGGCATAGCACACTCTCGAGCAGTGTCCGGCTTGGAAGGTGCAACGGCGTGCCCTTGGCGCGACAATCCACCAACAGAGCATCTCGCTGTCGGCCGTAATGCGAGCTGTAGCCGATAGCGAGGAGGTCGTCTCGTACCGTACGTGCGTTACGGTCGTACGTGTGTGGACTTCCGGTAAGGCATAGGCCACAAAAAAAGAAAAAAGATATCGTTTAAAGGCTTTTCATAAGGATTTCAAATATTAGCGTCACAAATGACATCGAAAGGAACTAAAAGCTTGAAATAACTTTAAAAAGTTTTGGAGTCAGTTCCAAGTCAAGTTCTAACTTCTTTTACCTTTTCATTAAGAACTTGCCTTGGAACCGACTCCACGTCGGTTTATTTTTTGAAAGTAGGTATTAAATATATATATATAATATATTTTTTTTCACGATATCACGATATTTATTGGTGCTTACCCCTCGTAATTTACCCCCCCCCCCCAGAGAGGATCATATTTGAAATCCTTATGAGAAGACTTTTCAAACGATACCTCACGCGATATTTTTAATCTTCGATAGTGATATAGGTAAGGCGGGGGGGGGGTGTTTACCACGTCTCCCCCTCTTACTCATTACTTGTCAGCAGCCATCGACTTATTATCGCTTGTTAACTAACCAATATTACTTGTTACGACCATTCTGCTATCATCCTACGAAGAGTTCCGTTCCATATCTCCTAAGTCCATGATCAGATCATGACAATATTTCTATGGGACCAACTTGGGAATATACTCTTTCAAAGAAAAAAATAATTTTCAAAATCGGTTTACAATTGACTGAGAAATCGGTGAACATACAAAACAAAATACATAGAGCTGAACATAGAACCTCCTCCTTTTTAAAATTGGTTAAAAATAATTGTTGTAATCGAGATCGGTGAAATTTTTTTTTTTAACTTTTTTCTGGACTCTATTAAAAACACATTTCCAAAGGTTTTATAAAGATTCATCGACTGGCCCTGGATTCCGAGGTTTTACCATTTTTATGTCTTACGGCACTCCACTAGATAGGCAATTTCACAAATTATATAAACCATCATAACCTACCTCCTAACCGCAGTTCTGCGCTAGCCTGAGCGGAGTCTCTCTCGTTCCTAGCCATGCATTGGTACACGCCCTTATCGGCGCGATGTACAGAGGAGATGACCAGCTGTTCCCCATTGTTTTGCACCCTGACCCTGCCGCCAGCCACCCCGGCCCCTAATGGTATTCCGTTGTGAAGCCACTCTAGTCGGGGAGCAGGCCAACCACCCCATGTGCAGTTGATAATCGCAGTTCCTCCACTGTTTACGACCTGACGAGAAAGTATGATGTGTTGAGAGGTCCTTGGAACATCTTATTGTATCGTTTGCAGTTTCGTTTTAGTTCTTTGCTTTTAACTTTTAGAAAATGTAGAGGGTCGTAAAACTGGGTACAAGGTGGACTTAATGCCTTAGACATTTTCTGCTATACCAGTCGACTTTTGCGTGATGCAGAGGTAAAAAAACAAGGTCGATGCACTTAAACATTAAGATTACTGAAAAGATAAAAGTTATTAATATTTTATCTATTGTAAGGCTGAGATTTGCAAGTTCTTTTATTCAGAATTGCAAGTTCGCAATTTCCTTTAACTGAAGATATTATTTCAGGAGCATTATTATGTAAGTATCTTATTATTATTTCCTAACAAGTATACGTGCGTACATACACCATACAATAAATAGATACCAAGCGCTCATAACGGAAAAGGAGGTTGATTTGCTAATAAACGACACTATTTGCTTTTACGACGCCCGGTTTAATTAAACCGAATATATACGCGCACGAATATCAATAATTTTGTTACATACGCCAATGTAAGGATGTCGCATGAAATAAAACGATCTATAATGTGGTCTGCCGTTTCTTTACGACATTGTTTATGTATATTTAATTCTGGGTTCTGAAGTAATCTATCTGACCAGTTTCTTCACTGTAAAATAGTTGGTTAAGATAGCAGATAATAGATTCTAAGAATACACTACCTATCCCGCTTCAATTTTTTCTAAATATAATACGAATAGCTTGATGTGAATAAGCAGCAAAGCTGTAAACTTTGTTTTGTTTGCTAGATTTAAAAAAAAATCTATAATATAATATATTGCGCTGTAAGTTGTAATAATAATATAGCTTTATACTTTTGCTTTGTTCTTATCAATGTACGCAAGAATTTCATTATTTTTTACTACCATCATATCAGTCAGTCCTGGAGCCAACCGAAACATTATTTCTACTAAATATGACAAAGATAAAGTACCCTTTCCCCTATATTTATGCTATAATAAATCAAAGAGTTTGTCCGTATATTTTGTACTCATGAAAATTCATATATTTTTGGTTTGTTGATGTTATAAGAAAAAATCTCGTATTTTTTTTTCTAACAGGTTGACGGTACTCATCTTTTGAGGTGCAATTGCTTCAGATGTACATGCCTAGGTATATGGAAAAAGGTTGACAGAAATTCTAATAACACGATCATTTTACGATTAAGCAATTATTAAACTATTTCTCTTGATGAGTATACTAAAAATAGCTAAACAACACAAACAAGGAAAATATTAAGTGAACAGCAATGAATCCGCTTTCAAACGTTTGTATATATATACTTATCTCATACGAGTCAACCCTATCTATAATTGCGCGCGTAACGTTTGCGGGCCGGTATCGGGACGCATTTATTTTATTTTACGTCGCAAATATCCTGCCAACAATAACTTCGAATACTGCTACAACAAAATGTTGAAAATAGCTGGTTTTTTCGAACAATTGCCAGTGATTGCTATTTATTTAGCTGATGAAATACCACAATGACTTTCCATTTGATTGCGATACGTGAGTAATTGCAAGCAAATGTTTGTTGATTATTTGTATCAGATTAATTAATTTTATTAATATTTATCAAGGCTTTTTGATCAGGGGTATCAATTACTCTACATTTGGTATAATACTTTGTATATACTAGAATGTTACATAAACATTAAAATAAAAAATATATAAGATTATATTATAACCTGTCAAATGACCATAATTAAGACACAAAAGGAAACTAATTGTTACGCATCGCCAGCATCGTAATAAGAGTTGATGAGTCAATTCAAGAGTATTTTAATCAGTGCTCTTGGTACACAGAAAAAAAGATGACCATCTTTTTGACATACTTTTTAACGGAATGCAATAAAAAGAAATAACCCGTTTTGCCTGGAACAACATGGCCAGTGAATTCAAACCATTACTTATACTCATTTGAATACACATAAAGATAAAGCCATGCCACCAAACTGCTAGCCAAATCGATTGGACAACAACGGAATACCGATAATAACCAGTGATCTAATCGATAAGCTGCA
The DNA here is from genome assembly GCA_936450705.2 of Protodeltote pygarga. Classification (NCBI taxonomy): domain Eukaryota; kingdom Metazoa; phylum Arthropoda; class Insecta; order Lepidoptera; family Noctuidae; genus Protodeltote; species Protodeltote pygarga. The sequence goes on along the minus strand of OW388249.2, from coordinate 552,824 downwards.
ATCTGCGATTTCGCACTATTTCGATGAATTCAGAGAATATCGAGCACATCCATGATGGTTATCGAATTGTATATTGTGTTTAATCTTTTATTTAGCTTTTGTGCTTATGGTTTTTACTTTATAATATTCATCTTCATACTGAAAATTTAAATATGTTATGAATAAAACACTAAAGGTACTTTGTTATAAATAATGTTAGCATACTTTAACATTTTATATTGTAAACCTCGCTACCAAATACTTCCAAGAAATAACTTCCGCTAAAACCGAAACTGCACACCAAAGAAACAGACTCTCGTTTTGATGTGAGATTTTATCTTGAACCAAGCATAAAGCCCCCAACACTGTACTACATTTTGGTAAAATTTACATCCACACAAAATAGCCGAGAGTCAAGTTTATAACCTCCGCCAGTAAATGAGGGCAAAAAAAATTCATCATCAACATCTCCAAAACATTCTTAAGGGTTTATTGCAAAAAAGATCTTTTGAGAATCGTGGGATAGTTGAAACTATGTGATTCGCAATTCAAAGGTCTTAAAGGTTTTGTGGTAACAAGTGTCGGGTCTCAAAGTGTTGGCCTCATCCGGCCCAATCTGAAACAATCAGGAAGGGTAGCATTTAAGCCTGAGACAATTGTACCGGACGCCTTGTTAACATAGCTTTGATGGCCTACTATTAGAACCATACAGTTTTATTTTTATTGGAGGCTAACAAAAAATCTATGTAAGCTTACTTAATAATTTTTTTTAGAGCTAAAAGGTACAAAATTAGGCTTAATGCTGAGTGTAAGCCATTTTCTGCATAGCTATGGCGCAGCTTCGTAAAAAAATAAATATTTTCCTAATATTTTTAAGCTCCTGTTTTATTTTTCTTTTATTTTTTGTTGTTTGCGTCTACGTTGTAGCAGGAATATATATAAATTTTCTTTCTTTTTTAAAATTATTTTGTATTATTATGACCTATTATATATATTACTCTAGGGTTTTAGGAAGTTTTTAAGACTATTTCAATAAAAGGTGTAGAAACTTTGTTGTTGAAATCTTGATAAGCTCAATAGTCTACTCCTATGTACTATATACATTTGGACTGTTTTGTTGTCTTTCGTAGAATAAATGTAAAACTTATCCTACATTGAAGATTTTCTGTATTAGATAATACAATTTCCTACTATTTATTGACGGTATTTTTGAAAATACTTCCATTCTTTTTCATTTTTTTTTACATCCCCATTACGTATAAAAACGTCTCTTAATATCTATTTCATAGATCTAAACTCGACGTTTAAAAAAGCAAACAAAAAAGTCCTTCCAAAAAGTAAATCCTCAGCTTTAAAATCTGATTTCCGAGTAGAGGAGGGCCTAAATATTTAATTGAATAAGCGAGGTTAATCTTGGAAGGCAGTTTAGGTTCGCACTTCTAACTACAATATTTACAAAGGTCTGCAAATAGTGGGCGGTTGAAGAAAAAAGTTGCTTTCATTGAATTAGTTCTGAGCCTAACGATGTTACAACGACTCGGAATTGGATGGCTGAGTTCAATTGGATTGTATCTCAAGCCTCGGTGGAGACTGTCAAGAAAACGGCCGAGCACCTACTCTGTTTTTGATTTAACTTTGAACAATGAAATGGTTAATGATCATATTTTATACTAGGTTTTAAACAGATGTAAGGTCCACCTGATGATTAAAAATCATAAGTATTTATTACATAAATCAGGTGTGAGATTATATATAAGATCACACATTAAATGTGAATATCATCGAATTAGACAATAAAAATAAATAATTGTTTAAAACCAAAATGCCTTAATCTAAATGAGTAATGTTATTGAAAACTTTTGTATATTATAAATTAGTAAAAAATACTTTCTTGATCAGATTATTATAATAGTTACATGTTATCTGAGTCAAAGTGAGATTAATGTAGCGTAGGTGGAGCTATTATATACTGTCAGTTGTCACTGTTAGGTAACACGTTGCCATTAGGAACAAACTAAATAAGTTATATAATATGTTTAAAGAGATAATAAGTTGTGCATATTTTGAGGTTATATGCTTAGAATAAATGTAATCAATATTAAATTTATAAATTTAGTAACTATCTATGTAATTTCAGATAATGTTTAGAATTATTTTATATCCAAATGTTCTTTTGTTACTCTTTCGAAAGCTTTACTACTGACCCAAAGGTTGACTGATAGATAATGCTTTATAGCATTGAATTCGCCTTATGTACCAGCTATGTACGTGTAGTATAAATAAATAAATTGACATTCTACTGGCAGCAATACATTTCGAAATAATATAACCGCTAACCTCAAAACAAAATGTATAAAAGTCACCGGATAACGTTATAACCAGTAGGTAGTGCCGGCTGTGCTCGCTAGAGCCCGCCCCTACCGCAGCCTATTAAACACAACCGCTGCATTAAAGCATCTTTTTGTTACTGAAGCCTGTTTGTTTTAATTAATTAAAAGCTTTCACTTAATCACTAACACGCTTTGGGTCAAAGCCTGGTGCGGTACGGCAAGCTGTAGTTTAGTAGAAGGTTGATATTATGGAGCAGTTTATATGACCAGCAGTGACTGGTAAGTCAGCTAGCCTTCAGGTTTAAACCCAAGGCATGTTCTTCTAGTTATTCGTAAGTTGTGTCAGTATTATAAATTTGAAAAAAGGTTCTTGGCTCGAAGGGCACTTAAAGAGTCATGTCAGTCCTGCGCGCCTGGTATGTCTCTGGTCGTATCGGATTATCGTCCCATCGGATGGGTTTAAGGGAATAAAGAGTGCACCTGTGTTTGCGCAAACTGTTGTACACTATAATATTTCCTGCGTAGTTGTTTAGTTTCGTGTGAACCAGTGTGACCGAAATTTTGTCAACATTATTATTTTTTACTAATAGGTATACTTATTTATTTTAAATTCAAAAATTTGAAAGGTTTTATCGTTGATTTTTTCGATCTTTACCAAATTATAGTTATAATAATTTAAAAACCTAAATATGTCAATACTGACCTGTGTATGTGGTTGCGCATGTGCTGTGAGATGTGCTCGCACCGCTAAATGTAGTCTCAATGTAAGATGTCCATGGGCATTAGCGGCTCGGCAGGCCCATCGGCCACCATCAGCTATTTCAGCACGACGGATCCCGAGCGCATCGAGAGTTCGGCTGTAGCGACCTCCGCCTTCACCGTCTCGGATCTCACGGAGGACTCCTCCACCGGTTTCACGGTACCATCTAGAAAGAAGGAGTGACTTTAGAAACATTTTCTAGAAACTGCTTAAGTAGTTAGAGCGGAGCAACAACCGGGAGAGTGAAAAAACTGTTCAGATCTGTGTGGTTACTCTTCAATACGCACCCAATTCCAATCCTGTTATTTTTTTATACAAATAATCCTAAATTAATCAGAAAACCTAGTGCCATAGCACACGCCGTGCCACAGCACACAAATGCCGTGATTGTAAATTCACTCTTTACAATTATGTGCATATTTTTTATCATGTGGAAATCCCTTTATAAGTGCCATGCCCCATTACCATGGGCTGGCAAGGGGGTTATGTCCGACTCAAACGGCCTAAAACCGGAACTTCTGGGTGGAAGTACGGGTTCTATTTGCGCATTTGCCTTACTCTCGCCAGGACACCACCGAATATTTTGTGAGAGACGCGCGCAAAATACTGCTCGCAACTTACCTACACACTTACAGTTGCTAGTCGATGCACTAATTATGAAATAAAATATTCTATATTAAACTTTGCTATTCTCTTTTACTAAAGTAAACCTGAAACTGTCGTTTTCGCGCTACTACCGTCACCGAATTCAAAAGCACCCTTCGGAAATGTTTGCGGTCTCCGCTATTCATTATCAAGCGAGTGAAACTGTGTTATGAAGTTGGGTCATAACAATAAAAGTAATATGATACAGCGAGTGATAGTTGCGCGGACAATTTATGTTTTGTTCTCGTAATATTATGGTTCGACATTAGTAATTTGTTTGATTTACTGCACATTGTTGGTAGTTTGAGAACATTGACAAAATTCAATATTGGAATCGTTTTATATTTTCTTTGATTTCTTCTTTAATCGGATCTTGATAAATAACATGGTATGGGATATAGCTTTACATCTCTTAAGCGGGCTGGTTTCAACACGGGTGACACGTGTTTGCGAAATCAAAGGTGTAGGCCTAGGTACCGAACCAATGACCTTTGACTTGCCATATTCCAACGTTCATTATAATAGGCTATCACTATACAAATTCGTAATATTATTTTAATCCTACTGGTGTAGGTACGAAACCTTAGATCTTACTAGGGATATGATTATAACTTTAAACTAATCTAGTGGTATTCCACTTTGTTTTCAAGAGATTTAGAGAGATTGTAACGTCTGTTTCAAAACTTTAGGCAAGGCTAGTAAGATAGTTATGAAATGGTCTTGTACCTGAGATATACTTAATTATAATAGAGTGGAGAGTAGAGTGGTTATAACTATATACTGTATATAATATAATAATATAGTCTCAAACTTTCGCGAACACTCAACATAATGAAACAACTTTTTAACGGATATAATTCGCGTTTTTATTTTGATAATACAATCCTGACGAATTATATCCGTTAAAAAGTTGTTTCATTATAATATAATATTTGAAAATAGACGACAATAAATTCCCTACCAATTTTATAGAACCACCAGAAAGAATATAATAGCACATTTTTCGTCCCTCTTAGTTAGGGCAATGTGTCAAGCACCTCATTCGATCCCATTTCCTCTTCACAAAGCACCCCCGGATGAACGGCCAACATCCTTCTTAACGTATTTTTATACGGAGTATGCTCACATCACTTCCGGTTGCAGGAAGTCATCATTAAATTTATATAGCTTACGCCTGGCGAGGCTCGGTAACGTACTTATGTACTTCCAATTTGGTGTAAAATGTAAAATCGAGTTATGTTGTATAAGACTAAATGTATTTTCTTACTCGTACATTGTAAGTTTGTTTTAAAGTAGGTACATGTACCTACTTATATTTTTAACAAAAAACATTCAAGAACGGTGCTAAATTACAACTTCATTTTTTTACTTAAAGTTTAACACATTATAACATATCAATATCAAAATCTTGCATACTATAAAAAAAGTCGCCCAGTTTCCTCCCGATCTTATTCCACCCCGTAACTTTTTTTTGTCTGAAAAGTCCCTCATTATTGCGTTATTTTTTCTCACAAGTTGGTTGCTAGGCAACGGCACGCTTCCCCGGCCATTACCACAGAAGGAACTGGTTCAAGGAACGTTTTCAACAAGGATTTAGGTTGAGCTTCAGACGTCTGTGTTAGGTCGTTTTGGGAATAAACTTTTTGTTATACATTGGAAATACAAACAAAAAAAAACGTGTAAGAAATTTCAAAGATGTTTAGATGTAAGTATCTGGAAATTGCCATTATCTAAAAGTACTTGAGTGGTTGTCAGCGTTGTCGATTCTCTGATAAATAGTTCAATAAAACATTGACTACACTATAACGATGTTTTACAATAAGGCTACGCAGTAAAGTTAAGGGACGAACAATGAATAATGTCCTACATCAAAATTTAGTACTCAGTTGAACCTACTGTGAATAAATTAGAATAAGGATATAAAAAGCAGGTACCAGGGACACAAACAAAGCAGGAGGTATAAAATAAACGATCTGAACACTGAACTGAAGTTATAAAGTTCCGGGCCGGACGCTTTGTAACGTGACCGAGCTATTTTGTTACGTCGCTCGCTACTGATCATTCTAACTAAACTTTGATCAAAGAAAACCTGTTAAATTGGTTACGGAAAACAATTTGTTCTAAAAGTTAGAACAGCGTAATTGTGTAATATGATGTTTAAAAGGAAACCTGTGAAGTAATTTTCTAGGTTGACTGCTTTATCTGTTTAATGGTCAAAATATGTCGAAGATTCAAAGGTTGTGAGTTTTACAAAAATAATATTAAATTACTATGGCGCCGTCAATAACTTCTAATCATAAACATTGTTATTTCTACTTATAAAGTGGTAAATAAGCTTATACCGCTCATAATAATGGTAAGCAGTTATTGAAACCTATAGATGCTTGCTTCCCCAGGAGTAACAACTGCGCGTTACCGACCTTCTGCAGGTTATATCTTTAGGATATAATTATATTATATTATTTACTTACAAAAGTTAAATACATTGTGTAGATCGTTATGTCCAGGTTGTTCATGCATTATATCTATACATATAATAAAATCGTAACGAAGTATGTATGTAATTGATTGGCGCGAAAACTACTGGACAGATTTAGTTGAAATTCGGCAAATATACTTTTTAAATTCTTAGTCAACTTATAGGGTATAAATTATTACGTTTATAATTATGGGGGATGAGCAGTATTGTAGTAAGCAGCGTATTTCTAGAATTTGCTGCAGAATTGTTGTTGTTGTTGGGAAAATCACGCTATATCCACAAGGAGCTAAACATTACATAACATAACATAATAATATCTTTTAGTAACGATTATTTTGACTACATGTCAACAGACTTCATAGCCTTCCGGTCGGGCGAACGCCTTGGAAGTGTAAGGCTTTGGGTTCGATCCCCAGTTCCGCAAACTTTTTGTGGATTCTTTTGTATTTTTTTTTGTCATTGAAATTAATATGTATTTTTGTGGTATTTCATTCTTAATGACTTTTATTACTTACCGGCTGAAACCCGAAGGAAACATACTTTTTAATAATTTTTCAACTTATAAAAAACGTATATGCAACGAGGTATGCAAGGATCGTAGCAAGTGGAAATCCGTTGTCTCTGCCAACCCCTCTGGGAAACAGGCGTGAGTCTATGTATGTATGTAAAAAACGTCACCACTTTAATTTGAAACATTTATAAAATTTATATTATTTAAAACATAGTGTTCTAGATGGCGTTAGAGTCTATTTAGATCAGCGGAATTCTTTTTTAAATATTTCAATTTGAAACCCGAAGGAAGCAACGCGCATCGTGTGGGATTATACTTTTAAAAATTTCAGCTTATAAAAAAAATCCGCTTTAATTTGAAGCATTAAAATTATTATTATTTAAAACATAATGTTTCCTTTTTCTTAACTAGATGGCGTTAAGAGTCGATTTAAATCTGAGGAAAAATAATTTTCTTGGATACTCCTGATGGGACAGGAAAAATATTTATAACCACTGGCATCCTTGCAGGGAGGCAGGGCAAAATTACAATTGCAGTAGCGTCTTCGGCGATTACTGCCACGTTGTTTTCTGGTGACAAAACAGCGCACACCATGTTTAGGATTCCCATCAATTTACAGAGCGACGAAACACCTGTTTGTGATGTGTCACGAAATAGTGACAAGGCAGGCATTTGCTTAAGAATTGTTCTTTGATCGTATGATGGGATGAATGTATAATGGCAAACAGAAAAGCAGTTGATGCGGTACACAGAACTCTAAAAGACATCCGTAGGAACCAACACATAATGGGTGGTGTCACAGTTATGTTCAGCGGCAATTTCCACTGAACGCTGCCTGTGGTGATGCGAGGAACTGGGGCTGATGAGGTGAATGGTTCTTTGAAACGATTATTTTTATGATCCTGTATTCATAAGTTGAGCTTGACAATAATTATGGGCGGCTGAGTAGGAATCCACATGCTCAAGAATTTTCCAACTCAAAACGCCCAAAAATAATCAAGCTGCAGCAATCAACGAATGCATTCTTTTATAAATGAAAGGGAATGAAGTGTTTTACACATTTATAAACACTGTTGTCAATCAAGATGACGCCACTCATTATTCTGTAAAATTCCTGAATTCCCTCACTGCAAGTGGTCTTCCGACGGACGTCATTAAGTTGAAGGTCGGTGTCCCGATTATGCTTCTTCGGAACTTAACGCCTTTCGAAATTGTGTAAAGGGACCCAGAAAATGATGGCTTGATTTCTTAATGTAAATTATCTGCAAATCATCAAGGCGCAAATTCTAACGGGTTTCGGTACTGGCGAGACAGTGTTTACACCATGTACCACTAATTCTCCACATTTATCCCTTTCAATTTAAGCGAGTGTAGTTTCCTGTGGGCGTTTGTTTCGCCATGAGAAGTCTGCGAGTGTCGATCTCAGGACCAGCTTCTCCTAGATAGATCTAGATCTCCCACATAGACTGTATGTCGTTTGCTCTCAGGTCACCAGTCCTGACTCTCTGTACATTTTAGCTCCCGAGAGCAAAACTACAAACAAAGTAATCTGTATGTTTTTCTAAATATCCTGGTTCGGATTTGATATTGATACGAAACTTTTGTTCTTTTACATAGGTTTTTCGCTTTATTAGGTCAGAAATTATGCAATAAAATATGCGAAGCGCACTTATAACTTTTTCTTTTGCCCTATACATTAGTAAGACTTAAATATAAAACTAATCTTTGTTGGAATAATTGCTCTCAAATGTGCAAAACATATACAATACAATAGGTATATTTAAAAAAATCTCTCATTCTCTCCTGTGCAATAATTATTCCCACATGATAGTGGGGTCTGCTTTTCGGGTTTTTCGCTTCTCCTTCGCTCTATCCATTGCATCGTCCTGGATAATGTTTAATGGCAATATATAATGTTTTCAATAATAAATATTTTGGATAATTTAAATGTTTATGCACATGTTTTGCTTAATAAGAAACTCGCAAAAACAACTGACTTGGGCGGACTTGAACTGTCATATCATAACATTACTAATCTGCACTAATAAAAGTTTGTGAAGATGTTTGTTACCTAAATACTTTTGATTTGAATAGAACTCGGTAAACATAAAAACCATATTTCCTGGATTAACAAAAAATATAAATTTTATCCTGGTTCAACATCCACGCGGGCGAAGCTGCGGGCAAAAGCTAGTGATAATATATAGTTCATGAACAACCTGGTATTATAGTTTAAGTTGTCTGTAGACCTCTAACATGGCTTGACATACTGGCAAATCTCTCAAGTGTGCTGGTTTCTTTATACCTTACGATGTTTATATACCTACCTACGCAAATGATGTCGAAAATTCAGTGTTGCGTGCCTGGGTTCCGTTCATACCTGGTGACTTGACTTGGCAGTTCAACTGTCATTCCATGTTTTAAGCAGTGATAGTTTTGTTAACTCATACTAGAGTTATAAGGTCGTTAGTCACGTTCGCGCTTACTGATACGTGAAACAGATCCTCATGTACATGAATACATTTGTACCTGCTTGTAAACATCGTACGCCTCTAGTCCCTTGTGTCTGACATTCGATTAGATATCTTACATAATTCGAACAGATAGCAGAACTCTCGACACAAAATACCTCATTTTTTTTAGTTAAGTATAGTTAAGTCACCTTTAGAAAAAAAAATCTAAATCTGTCCATTCGTTTATTAACTACGATAAACGACAACCGCACAACTTATAACACCACTCTTTTTGCTTCGTGGGTAAGAAAACGACAGCCATCTTATACATCAGACACCAATGTAAAACAATAGCACAGACAATAGTGTTAATTGTAAAGGAACCTCCTTTAATTAACGGCACAGGCATTTAATTACAGACCAATTCTTTAGACTTTGCCACAGGAACCAATTTCCCTCATTTGAATAGATTACTAGATTACGTCAGCAATTTCCACTAGATTACTGTGTTTCTTTTTATCTAAGGGAAATAGATCTAGTGTAGTCATTAATTATTTAGTAGTATCTATAATTTAGTATTAGAGTATTTATTAGACTAGTTCAAATTAGATTAGGTGTGTAGATCCCCTACTAGCAAAGGTGTTAATTAAGGTGATTATTATAATAATGTGGTCTTGTCGAGAGTCCTTAAGAAACACGTAAGTTTGAATTTTTCATGAATAAATCTGATTAGGATTGAACCCGCCAAATACTGGGTAAAGCACCCAGTTACTAATATAAACACATAATACTTAATAAAAATGTTTAAGTATGTGTTTAAAATATGTCTTAGGAGAATTAAAAAATAACAAAGAATAGTTTTCAACTTGATAACATACATAATTAAGACGTCATCATTGACAATACATTTATATTCAATGTTAAGGATATTATTTTCACACTATTTTCGTCTTGTTACCTTTTAGGCTAGTGGTATCTGTTCACGCTCAAATTAAAAAAAAAACAGAATCTGTTTTGAAGAATTAATCTTCTTTCTTTATTTGATTTCTATGTAATTAGATGTAAAACAAAGTGGTCTTATTCACAAAAGCGTGGTTGCTGTACCAGTCAAGTATTCATGTATACCTGCGCTAACAGAGTTAATTCAGCTCACCCAGAAGGTTCAAAACATTTATTTGTATTTGAACTAGAAATGAACTCCTTTGTTACACACATACACAAACAATCCTAAGCTATAAACACGCGGTCTTTTCATTAAGGGTCTCGCTTGGGTCTCATGGGGTAACAACGGACTTGCTTTTAATTACTTGCTAGTTTAAATTAGTTAATGCATTGCATCGTAATTAAAGGAACTTGTGTAATTAAGGTCTGTTATGATATTATTTTGTTCGGCCTTTGTGCGAAGATATTAGTTTTTGTTATGCGAGCCAACTCGCTGTATTTAATGAGGTCCTCGGATAATTTTCCTTAATACGGACGTTTCTAACGATCTGTAAGGTTAAGTATCTGGTTTCGTTAGTCGGCATGTAAGGTCCTTCACAAATGTGGCGTATTTTACGCGGGTATTAACTCGTATTTTGACGCTTGTGTGATTCGCGCGTACATTAGAAACATTCACGCGAATCTATTTAGGCTAGACAGCTCGGCGGTACACGAACTTTTAACCGCTTTATCGCTCATACATAGTGGCACGTGTAGCCGGCGCATATTTACGAGCGTGCAAAATACAACCTTATACGCTCGCGTTAGACGCCATACCTGTAATCGCACTAAAGCATCTTTTTGGGTATTTTTAGTCCAAAGTTCTATGAATGTAGTACGTAAGCCATGGTCTGGGATCATGGCACTTAATTTAATTTTAGTTACATTAACCATGTTAGCCTTAAGTAATAAACCAGGTTTAAAAAAAAATTGGTATATTTCTAATAATTGTCACAAATAGAGCGACAGCGTTAGGACGCTGTCAGCTGCTATATAAATCCTACAAACCGAACACTGCAACACAAACTCGCCCGCAGTCATTTGTGTACTGTAGAACGTATGCAAAATCGGTTGACATCGCATCGTTTCTCAAATCAAACGCATGTGATGCGGGAATCACAGTGGGGTCGTGGGTAAGGCTGTGGTCCTCCCCGGGGGCAGCACTCAACGCCTGATGGATACAGCCTTGACTCGCCTCGGGATGTGCTTGTGGTCCAAGCGGTAGGGTAAAAGCGATTCACGTGCTGACAGTGGAACAAAATGTTGATACATTATTACCTCTGAAATGTCGACTTGCCAATTGGTTTATAAGCGAGCCAACCGTTTATAACGAAAACGTTTTATTTTTATTGTACAGAACAAATTACCACAGTCCTTGTTCATCTACAACGGCATTTATAAGTTACTGATATGTAATGCATTGCTATCGAAGCTTCGGTAATCATCAGTCACCACACGAAACGGAAGTTATTTTGGTGCTTGATTCCGGTTTTCTGTGATGGCATGGTATTCCGCCAGTCGAGCCAAGCAATGAGTTGTAGTCGAATTATTTGCCATAGCTAGGCTCTACCGATTGATTTCCTTATTTTTTAAAATCTACTTTGGTAAATGTAGGTATGTAAGAGAACAATGAGACGTCACATTGATCAAAGATTCCAAAAAAAATGTTTTTTATGAACAAAAACCTAATAATAAGTACGTATATATTGGTCACATTTGGCATAAAACGTGAGAAAAAGTCGGTGCGACTCCCCCAGGGCAGTGCTCAGCGCGTGATGGATACAGTTTTGTCTTACCTCGGGGTATAAGAAGCTGTCTAAATGACGAGACTTCAGCGAATATAAAGTTCGAGTAAACAGAAACTTCTTATCGTTGAAATATCATGTTTTTTTTAGATAAAAAACTTACCTACCCAACATAAGCTTTTAACTTCTTCTTCTTTTAATATATAAGTTCCCAGTTTACTTTTGTTTTCTCTCCCTCTTTACTATTTTTTTCTTTAGACTTGAATCGCTTCAGTCTGTTATTTGAACCACCTACCTACATCAATATTATTTATATGATCGCAGCAAAATTCTCGTTCTCCGAACCCCAGGGGAGTGTGTGTCAGCGTGTGGCTTTTGATCTTAAGTCACAAATGGATGCAGGGTTTGAAAAAGGAAGTAATCCAAGGACAGGTCGTGGCACGTTATGTTGTGTTCCAGAATTCAACCAATCTATCCGTGTTTTAGTGGCATGTGATGAAGAATATTCTCACTATAAAAATGCAATAAAAAAGGCCAATTAACTTACTTGTAGACATTATTTGGATAAGTACCTAGAGGTTATTATTGGTTGTGGTATTGTTATCTCTATAGATTTCTAGACGATATAGTTAATACTATTTTTAATGGTGGGTTTTATATACATTGTTTATACATTAATTTAACACAAATTTTACAAATTTGGTCTTGATGGTCTAAATAATACATGCAAACATATCAAACATTTTTACACAATACTTGAAAAAAGTATTTTCCCTTCGGCTTTTAAGCTAAATTATGCGTAAACATTGCCAACCAGCGTGTGTGCTGATTCCGCTTAGAATCGTGTAATATAGTACGTATAAATGAATTCAACGTGGGCTTAGCACCCTCAAGCCGGAGTTCGTTTACCTGTAGAGGGCGTAGTATCTTTGAGTGATATTGACAGCAATGTATCATAATCCAAATATTTTTATTCATGTAGACCATTAGGCACTTATGAATAGTCATAATAAATTTTAATATTGTTTGTTGTAAGAGTGGCTCTAGTTGCCAGTTCCAAGGGCAGCCTACCCTTCATGGAGAAGAATCTGGCAAGAAACTCCATGGTTGCTCTTTTAAATATAATATGAATTTCTAGTATGAATTTTTATTCTTTGGTACTTACTAATTATGACATAGGTAACATACAAACATCACTTTGCCGGTTGCCTATGTACACACTTATCTGAAAAGTGACACCCGTGATAGGCGTCCTCGGGGGGGGGGGGGGGCATGGGGCTAAGTCCCCCCACCCTCCTAAACCATATGTTCTGATTTGCCTAAGTGAAAAGATGGGTATGCCCGTACATTACCAATCTGCAGAGTGCGCAGTGGATACGTATTTTTTTTATTTGGTTATTTCCGTGCTGATTCAATGTCCGCCCTGGGGCCAGTAACTAGTAAGTGAGAGCCTTTCGATTGTGGCGTGAGGTGCCGCGCGAACTCGTTGAGAAGTCAATGTTACGGAAGATTGTTTTTATAGTTCTCAGTTTAGTTTATCTTGCCCCTCTGCGAAAATATAGAGATCCGCTTCTGATGTAGACACTATCAAGGACTGGTTTTAATTTAAATTTAAAAGGTAACTTGGCAAGACTAGTCGTTTTCTTTTACCCGTAAAATTTAATCTTAGTAGCTTTTAAAATAAAGCCACTAAAAATTTACAGTAGTCCACATTTCATATCCACCCTATTACTAAAATATTACTGTTGTTTGCAAAATATAATGGTTTACTCATGGTCCCCAGAAGCTTTGTAGTCAACTCTCTACAGTGCCATCGCACCAGTCTCCAATATCCTCGTAACTTGGGCCACAAAGGCTTCACTTAGTTATCTGTGGTCCGTAATGGAAAACGCTTGTTCCAATCTCCAGGGAATGACAGAGATGTTGCCTTTATTTGTGTAAAGGATCGGGGAGAAAATAATGCAAATTATTAGGTATGTTTGAGAATAAATTTGTGCGTAGAAGACTCCAAACGTACTTAGATATTTTGTCACAAGGAAACTTCAAATCTAATCCAATAAAATATGTTATCTGACGGAACTGTCAGATTTCTCCGAAGTTAATTTCCATTATCTACTATGATTATCTTCATTCATTTAATTATTAATTAGAATATTTTTGATACCGCTTTCGTATTTAGTGGGAAAATGAGGGCTGGGCACAATTGGTCGGCGAGGGCGTGAAGGTACCAGCAATTCATTACCTTACAGAGATCCGGAAGCGGTACCGGTGGCAGGGGAGGCAGCGGATACGTCGTCGAGCACTCGGATTTATTCGTTCCGGAGCGGTGACGTCACTACCGCTTACGAGAAGAATGGAGAGGTATAATAGATAATAATTTGTGGCTCTATTTGGGTAAACTATCTAAGAAATAAGATGAAGTTTTGATATAGGGATATAAGGACTGACAATTTAATTACGTTTATCTCTAAAGGTATTATTTTTGCAGTAGGTATAGGACTTGGAGGATGTAGAATTTTGTAAGAAATAGAACGGAATCGTAAAGTGTGAATATATTTCCTTTTTACTAATAAAAAAAAAGTAGTTATTTATAAATCATAGAGATCTTTAATCTTAAAGATAAAAAATCTAACAATAAAATAAATTATTTATTAGACTATTTTTTAGACTTACTACGAAATATTATTTTTCCAAATCTATTAATAAATTATCCTGACATACGGCACATTTGCGCGTCTAGACTCCATGAGTACTTCATAAATCACTCACAAATAAGTCCCCTACCACTCCACGGCCTATGCTCAAGGTCCCATAAATTGTCGTGTAATATGTCGCATATATCATAGGCCCAGAACAGATGGATGATACTTGGCAGCCAAAAGTCCCAACTGGAAACCATCACCGCATCATCATCAAACTTGCTCTTTGATAGAGCCAAGCTGGTAAGTAAGTTATAGACAAATTAAATAAAGTAATAATCGAATTCATTATTATTCTTATTCATGTAGGCTCTTAGAATGTATTATCAAAGGCAATTTTTTTTCTCCAGGTGTATACTTATTAACTTTACATTTAAGCATAATTATTTTTCAATTATAAATATGATATGGATTATAGTTGTCAGTCCCAGTTCATCCTTCATTGAGTAGAAATTTGCGATTAACTGTATAATTAGATCGATTTCTCTTTGAGCACTCAGAAAGTGTTAATTATTTTAGTTCATATTCAAAGAAGATTGCACAATGGGCAATATATTTGATCACATCGTTCTAAGAAGGACTTTTAAAGTGGATTTTAACTGACTAACTTTCCTACCATAGCGTTATGCACTGCACTGTGGTGACATTTTGCTCAAAAACTCGTAAATTTTGGGTGACAAAATGTTGCTTACCACTCAGCTAGTGTACAAACAGCCTACGATGTCATCCAAAATAAATGGTATGTATGACGTATCGATACAGTGGACAGGCGGGATGAGGCGGAAAATGAATGGCTGTATCGCCGACAGGGGAAATAAACAAGTATCAAGGTCCCACATAACACATGGCTTTTTATTGTTTGTTCAAAGGTGTGTGATATTTCGCGAAGGATAGAGTTTTTCTGTTATGATAAAAGCAAGCGTTTGACCACTACCCATGTGATGTTAAATAGTAGTGTGGTGTATGGTGAAACACATCTGGATGGCACTACATTATGAATGCATTAATCAAAGTTCCAGTTCTTCAGCCTCACTTTCCTGGCTTCCCCGCTTTACATAGCAAATAATAGGTGACGATTACTGTTTATAGTTTTTTTTATGAACATTGTTTCCCGTTACTCATTGTAAACACAATTCTTAGTGTAGCCGTCCTGGCTGGATAATAAGCCTCTCTAATAGTTAATAAATAAATTCCTTTAAACGCTACATGACGACTATTGCAAACGTAATATTTAAAAAAATCCAACTAATCCTCATTTCCACAATCTCTTTCTTCACCTGCTCTGTTCCATCACTAACAACTGTGTGCAAACTTGATTACAATATTTACAATTGAAGTAAGGCCATGATAAGCAAACGAAACGTGCTAAAGATTCGCCGCGGGCGCAGCGCTGGCGCCCGTCGCGGCGGCGAGCGTACCCTATTTGTCGATAAAACTTTTCAACTACATGCTTTTCAGTTCATATTGGGTAGTGGTCCAAAGGATGAGATGTAGCGGGGGAAAAATACATTTGTAATTGTAAGAATATTAAAAAATCAATGAGGTTTAGTAAGGGTCGGGAAAAGTAATACAAGCTTCCTTGCTCTTTGATTAAAACTGTGAATAGTCACAAATTAATAAACTAAGAAGATAGTATTAAAAAAGCTATTAGGTAAGTGTGTCTCAGAAGACTGTCAATGTTATCGTTTATTAGGATTTTTTTAAATCGAACAGTATTAAGTTACTTCTGTTGGTATAGTTAAATATTTTGAGGAAACCAACAAACTGAGACATTACTTCGATATTGTGTGTAGAGCTACGCGCAGTTTTGTTATTGTATAATTATCATTATCAAACATAGGAAAGAATTATAATCCACGAAACGCTACAGTTCCTCTGTTGCGTCACTCATTCGTACAAATGTGCAATGACAATAACAACTTACGTCCTAGGTACCTACTTATAAGTTTTTACTAACGACCTCCAGGTACAGTTCAATATTTACCTGGCAGTTGTCAGGCACGTGCCTTCGTTTAACTAAAGCACCTACACTTATTACTTGGAATATTTGAAGTATTGTTGTGACCTAGTTTTTGCTCGCTTTAGCTCAGTCGGTGGCGGTTTAGTTTTAACTTTAGCTGGTATAATATGCTAAATTTGTAGTTTGGGACAGTGTCAAGTTGTGTGAAGCAAAATGTTGCCAATATTGTGGAACGAGTGATTTTATCTTATCTCGGTCATTATTGATCAATTATTGGTAGATTTTTACTTAATATAGGTTACAAACAAGCTTGTGGTCCATCTGATGACGCTCAATTTAAAAAAAGAAACAATTGAAGAAAAAAATTTTAAGAAAAATTTATTGCTGCAGTCCATTTATGAGCTGCATTCAATGCTGAATATAGTTACGCTCTACCACGCGGTAAATTTGTAATTGTATTTTTTTATTCCATGTAGAAATATTTAACACGAACTTACCTTTGAACTGGCAGACATATTAAATTGTAATTAACCACTTCCATTAAAAATAAAAACGTATTTATAATTTAAAATTTCACAATACCGACTGCCTACTAATTTAAACTTCACAAAAGCCGAAAAAACAATAACGGCAAAACATTAACCTCGCCCACACTGTTAAACATTTGTCACGTAGAAAAATTGCCAATTCATGGATCATTAATAATAATCATAACCCTAATGACCAATTTCCCTTAATTCTAACGAATATGTTTGTAATGCTGTAAACTGTATTTATATCATTATAGTTTTACAGTTTCGGTAACCTTATTCCTAATGCATTCAATAATGTTATATTATAAAGTTGGTGGACATCAATTATGGACCCCGTCAGGCACATCATAGTTAAGTAGGAGAGAAGAGGAAAAGCGACAAATACTGCTATGCTATTTCAGTTACATTTTATTGGAATTCAATTCAGTTTAATTTACAGTTCAGGGAATATTGCAGTTGTAGCACTTTTTTAAATATTTATTTAAAAAAAAAATTAAAAAATATTACAACAAAAATATTTTAACATTTGCATCATTTGGCAATTCAGGCAATAAATTACGTATTCTCATTTTAATTAAAAGTATGGATATTGGTGCTCAAATTACATGAAATATGATTATTTAATTAGGGACTTTTTAAATTATTTTGTACCTTCGATGCAGAATGGACTATGTAGACTTAAGCAAAAATTTCTCCTTCCGAAACACCTTTCCGTGCTTCCTCAATCACTCACTATTGTCGAATTTATACCTTTCATTAATAATTAATTAATATTAGGTTACGTAGAGCAGGTGACGTGACGAGGCCTCACAATTAATAACACACCATCAAAATTGTGCGCGCAGTTCTTGATGTATTTCGTAGATCCATTAGCGGTCAGACGCGCGCCCTGACACTTGACAAATGGTCGGGTTATAGCTGAGTTGCTGATGGGGTGCCATTGAAAGCGAAGCTTGGGGGTTTACTCGTTTACGTATCTATCATTTTGCTTTGGAAGAAGAGCAAGGTTTGAAATGGGCGTAATTGCAATGGTGATCTTTATCACGTGAACAATTTACAATCAATCTCGTTAACAAAGAGTGCATTAGGGTGTTAATAAAAATACCAAGAAAAACTATTTAACTTAAGATTTTTATAGGTACATAATTTTATGATCGTAAACTTTAAAATAAGCGCACGAATATTGATTTCTTTCTAATGCAAATGGTAGAGAGAAGGGTTTAGTTGGTAAAATAAATTTTTAATGCATTGGATATTTTTAATCATCCATTACACAAATATTTCTAGGACAAAGGTTTTCATACTTGCAGTTCGCTCCCAATTGGCCATGAGCCTTCCTAGAAACAGGCAATACATGGAACTCTGATGACAAAGTACTCAAGTAGGCTCTCACGCTAATGTGCCCAAACTCTTCATGAACAATAACATGGAAACGTTAAACATCAGACAAAGACAATGTAGGCTTAACTTTTGTGTAAAAATAGTAAATTGGAAATAACGATAATTACACATTTTGTAATAAGCTAAGCATAATAAACACAGCTAAGGTATTTCATTTGTGCTTGTGACTATGCAAAAACATCCATTAAAAAAGTTGTGATTTAAAATCATTTTTCAAAATACTATCACGTGTTTCGAAGCTTTATAAAAATCATATTTGATTTGTGTCGCAAAAACAAATATAAAATCTTTTCAATTCCTGGCCTTTTTAAACGGCCTTTTTTCACATTACACATACACACAACTCACTGATTCAGTTTAAGGTAACTACCATAATACTTCTTTTCACAAGCAAAACAAATAAGTCAGATGGACATTTAAAAAAGGGTGTGTATTTAAACTAGGTCAACCTTGTGACTCGGACAACAGAACGCGAGTTGTCCCGCCTGTCCCGATTGTCCCGAGCGTAATAAGTATTGTGCACGATGTATTCCTTTCAAACGACATTGTATTGTGTATAGATAACTTCGTGAATGTTTGTTTTTATCGAAATAAATTCATAGGTATTGCAGGGAATCAGGGATGTTACAAATCATGTTTTTTTTATGTTATAACATTTTGTCCAACGTAGAACCATAGGCTTCAATTAACAAAGTTTAGACTAATTCGTCATATGAATAGTATTTTTAATAATCACCATGACTGTACTGCACTGAGCACTAGCTGATTAGTTACACAAGCAAGATCGCATAGGAGGAAGTCCAACATGCGAAAAAAAATCATTCGTAACACTAGGGCTGTCACCGATGCATTGCCAATCTGTGAAAGGGTTGGGCTGAATCATATAAAACAAAGCTACAATATTATTAAGTAATATGTCAAACTTCGAGAAATGAAACACAAAAGGAAATTCCCAGCGTGCCGTTGATAGTAGTAAAGTTACGCCGGTAATCAGTGACTGTTTGTGAATACAGTGCTGGCAGTTTCTACGGTTCTACCGCGCCAATATCTTTGCTGAATGTCGCGTTGCTCTGTTTTACTTTTTTAATTGGTAAAAAAAAATATAAATGAACTATTGCAGGTTGAGTTGTTAGTCATGTTTCGTGCCGTCGATTACCGATTACACTGGTTTACATACCTATATAAAAAAAATAAACGTTTTTTTTAAATTGAAGGCTAAGATTTATCCAAAATATGCAAATTTTGTCATGATAGGTTTAGTTAAACTCATTTATTAAAGATTTTGAAACTCATCATGTAATGGATTGATTTTATAGACAAAAGACATATCGTTAAGATATGTTCTGCTCGTAAAATATTTAATACAGTTTTTCTGTTCAGCAATTAAAATATAACCGAAGGGCTTTCCTATAAAATTGTTTTACGCGCACGACTGCGTTATTACTTCGAAAATAACTTCCTTATGCGAAGGGAAACACACGTCGGGGAACTACCAGTGTGCACGTTATACCTCCATAACTACAATTCCTACGTTTTTTATTCTATTCCCTCCAAAATATGGATATAATAATTATACAAAAAAAAAGCATTTTGATGGCAAAGTGGCTCACCGTTCGTGTCCGCTATAGTACGTTGAGACTCAAAAAGTTGCTCTCTGAATCTGATTGAATTCTCCCGATGACAACAGTACTGGTCATCTACTTATTATCAATTTTCTTACTGTTTAAGACATAGAAGAAGAAAAAAACCGACTTCAAAAAGGAAGTCGTTTGTGCAGTCATCTAGGACAATTTCAACAGAAATTATCGGTAGGTAACGCACGATTCACGGTCTCGCATATTCCTAACATACGTACACACCTACTATACGCATGGTTTAAAGACGGCGGTTAACGAGAGGTCCATCGTAAACGGTAACATATACAGTCAACTATACCGACGTTGTTTACCTACTGTAATTGGTTCAACCGAGCTTGTGTGCACGCAAATTCAAGACGTGATAGTCGTACTATTGTTACAAGTAACTACGCAGTTAACTACGTGTGTATTTATGTTTATGATTCTTACATCAATCTTGTAAAGAAAATAATTATATATTTCGTACAAATTGTATTGTATATTGTCTTTTATGATTAGCAAAAATCTCGATTAGAAAAACCCTCGAAATAAAATGCGTTCAAGCTGATTGCTGTCATACTTCAACGCGTTCCAATCTACACTAGAGTTTTGAATCAATTATTTAATCAATATTATGTTCAAATTACCTAATATAATTAATACTTACTGTGAATTTTGATTAATTTAATAAGCTCTTCTTTTTGATTAACTTAATTTTTTAAATTACTTTTTAACCTCTTATTGGTTTAAATTATTATATTAAATTTGTTCACAGTTCGCAATATGTTACTGTATTACTTTAAGTGAACACGTGGAATAGACTACACTATGTGAGAATAATTAGTTGTAAGACTACTATGTTGCAAATAAATAAATACTTGAATGCTATTCATTGCGTGACAGTTACGTTGTTGTTACAGTTGCAACAAAGTTTGGCGAAATTGTGCGAATTGCAAAAGCAACAGTTCTCTTGTCACTGTTTCCCTTTGAGATGCAACGAACTGCGACTGTCTCTGATTGCAAATATTCTGTTTATGAAGTGCATTGTGTAATGCTGAATGTAAAGGTCTTTCAGTATGGTAGATATACCTACCTATTCAGTAGATATACTGTGTTGAGTGATTACTACTGAGTAATAAGTCAATACAGCTAATTGATACGACACAAGTAAGTTAATTGTAATTAAAACAATGTTGAGTGAGTAATTTTGAAATAATCAATCTTTTGGTACTGCGATAGTCTAATATAAACATCGACTGGCAATCTAAGTGTCTAAGATTCGAGCTCTAGGTATGTACCGTTGACTTTTCGTAAGTTAAGTGCGTAAGCCGTCGATGTCAGATTGCTGTGCCATCGAACTATGAGAGAGATAGAATAGTTGTTTTGGCAAACTACAATCTATATGTTATGAATGTTTTTTTAACACGTTTATGCACATATTTTGTTTACTAAATGAAGTTATAATAAGAATCTCTAAAAAAAACTGACTTAAATCATATAAAAAAATGGTGATATGCCTTATTTATATATGTTTATATATGTATTATGCTTTCTATATCGTTTGTAGCTGAAAAGTTTGAAACATTGGGCCGGCAGTGCGGCGGTGATCCGGTAGACGTCACCACACGCCTTTAAAGCGTTAAGGAAGAGATTCATAATTTCAACTGAAGCGGGCCGGACTCGGTAGCTTAGTTGGTAATGCGATGGTATGGTACGCCCGAGTCAGTTGTTTTTGCGAATTTCTTATTAAATTATTTCATTTAACAATCTATATCCCTATTAATTAGCCTATTCGATTGATTTGACAGACAAGTTAGCAATCGACTCAAGCCGCAGACTATATTAGACTGAATCTAAACTTTTCCCATCAGACAATGACTTTCTGGGTGGGACACTATATCCACGCTCCAGTAACTATCGGACCAACTTCTTGGATTAACCTAGCCTGGGCAAACTACTTGATCTTAGCTCTCTTCGGTTGGATGCACTATTCGAAGTTTAGTCGAACAATCTAAGACAATGTATCTCTAGGATATTCATTAGATTTAATATTGAAGATTGTATTGATTATCTGCGACACTATTTGATAATGGAGATAATAAATACCACAAAGCGACTGCCCATGACAGCCACCCATCCATACCAAACAGTGCCGAAAAAGCTGACGGGATTCTATGATAGTGCAAGATTTAAAACGCCCTCCACGCCGCACTCGAGTCGGTGCGCTTATCTGCTACGGCAATGAGCTACGACTGCTACGCAGAATCGGTATCAAACTACCGCACTGTGCTACGCGGTAATCGGCTACGAGTGCTACGAATCTGTCTATTTAAATCAAAATGAATCGCCGAAATGTAGTACACGCTAAATTTCTGAACGAATGGACCGATTTTGATGAATTTTTTATGTGGGTCTGAATGGGTCTCTGAGTAGTCCAATATTAACAATTGGACTGTGTACATGGCGCTGCGATCGGGTTAAATTAGAACCACGGAAGCGAAGCCGTGTGTGAGGGTCGCCTAGTTATGTATTTTTATTTATTTATTTATCACAAACACACATCTTTACAAAATATATCCTAATACGGTAGTGTCGTATCTAATTATTACATATTTCTATATTAGTCAACACATATAATGTAAACAACTAGCGCTTTGCCGCGACGTCGTCCGCCTGGTTTTCGAATTATCCAATATTACACAGGTATAGTACACCTTTCTATTAGTATATAATAATATGTTGTATTAATTCAGTAGTTGCCCCTACACTTTCTATAAACAAACAAATTGTACCAATTTATACTTAATAGAAAAATAATTAGAAAAAGTATCTAACACAGATTTATACGGGTACCTAACTTTTCGACGTCATTAATCTCATTCCACGCACAAACGTCGTGTTTGGAGCCGCGTAATCTAATCTATTATTTACCGTCTTATCGTTGCCATGGTGAATGGGTACGGGTCGAAAACAAATCGAGAGTTTCCAGTTTTTTAAAGGTGATAAAACTTTTTGGTAGCATTAATGGGGACTGCCTCGTTGGTCTAGTAGTAACAAGCGTGACTGCGGGGCAAGAGGTCTTGGGTACGATCCCCGGGTCGAGCTAAGTGTTATTGGGTTTTTCCATTAGTAAATGGTCAGTAGCAGCATAAAGTCTGGAATTGTGCCCGGTTAATGGCAATAGGCTCACCTATTACATGGGACTTATGACATAGCCGGCGAAACGTGGGGGTACTGCATACACCTCTGCCTATTCCCTCTGTTGAATACAGGCGTGAGTCTATGTATTTTACATTCATATTTTAAGCCGTAAATAACATTTGAAAAATGTCATAAAAAATATACACAGAATCAATAATTTATAATATTAATTATTTTTCTTACATTGGCCTCTTATGCATAATCACATCCATTAAAACCCGGTAAATGTAGTAAAAAATGTGATGGAAAAGAAGAAACGCCGTTGAATAGATATTTTTGTGATCATATTTTAAACCCGCTACGGAAAGAAATAGACCCCATTATTTTCCTTCAAACAGCAAATCTATAAATTTGAGCAGAATGTAAAACTCGCTAATGTTTCAAAGTTATGATTAATAGGCGCTTCCATTATGGGGAAGACAATAGACAGCCATGGTTTGTTATGAAGACACGATACGGAAAACACGTTGCTTCCAGTTTTAATAATTACGGAATTACATGAATCCTGCTACCGAAGTATTTGCATTCACTGATTCACACAAATATACATAAGGTCTAACATTAATAATGCAATATTTCAGTTCATAATCAACAATTACTATATCAAAAATGTTCTATCGACGGATTAATGAATCGACAGTATCCAGGTCACTAAAATGCGTTGTAGCAGAAAAAAATAATATTAAAATCAACCTGTTTTATACATAAAATCATCATTTTTCTACGCACTATAGGTACTGAGCGGTCGTAGACTCTTGAATTTGTGACCTGGCCTAAATCAAAAGATTTATGTTTATGTAACTTAGTCCTTATATACAATATACTAGCGTTTTCCTGTGGCTTCATCACTCCCGTGATTCTAAATTAATCAGGGATTAAAAGAGCCTTATATACTTCCGACTGCATGCAACGATAAATAGATTGTTTTTAGAAGAAATAAGACACACTAGAGATAAAAGTATCTAAGCCTAGTAGGTACTACCATACATTGTACACAAATTGAATGAACGCATGAAAATATATAAGCCCGTACAAAGCTCGGTTGCTTAGGGTCTTTTACGGGTTCAGTGTTAATGAGGGCGCCAGTTGACACCCTTGAGCGTTGAGTAGTTTTGTTTGAAGCGAATGTGCGGCCGGGAATTTCGTAACATTTCGTTTTCAAAATATTTGATACGAGGAATAAGTACTGTTTTAATTTAATTATATTATCAAGGTACAATAAAAAAAACATGAACTGTAGACGCACCCAGTATAATATTTTAAATTTAAAAAAATACAATTATTTCTCTGGTATAAGCTGTATTTTCCCCCGAAGGTTCGCGGGGAACACCGTGTGATTTTTAGTTCGTGCGAGTCAGACATAACGCCATCGCCAGCCCTTGGTGATGAGATACTCATAAAAAAAAATCCACACGTCAAAAAAAGGTATGTTAATTAGTTAACAATATACTTATTGATTTATAATATTTTTTGGTACTTGTAGGTGCACAAAGACGAACTTAGTTCTTTCCATACCAGCTTACACTAGATGGTCCTATTGCACTTGTAAAAGAGAACTCCAATTGCACTGGTACTAATATTATATTATCTGTGGCATGATGAATTTACAAAACACTGAAGTTGTTTATACTAACGACTTAAGTTGTTTATGACTATTTTTGAGAGAGCAAAAGGACCAATTCCTTCAAATTAATTCTACACAACTCTTAATAAAAAATAAATGTGTAGGGGACGTTACATCGGGTCCTTAGTCGGCCTAATTGGAGTTGACGAGATGGGTCGGCAGACAAGGGTTAAAATCCTCAAAGTATAAAAAATAACACCCTTAGGGTTCCACAACTTCACATAAAAACGGTAGGAAACATGCACGTTCATTTGTCACACTTGAAGTGAAGTAGGTTACACATGCGGTGCAAGATAGTATGTGCGCACCACTGCACAATATTGTTTTGGTGGAAAATTTTAGGATATTATTATTTTGGTCAACATTAAAAAACAGTGCTACTGTTTTTGCCAGACTGTCTCAGAAGAAGAAAAAATTTTTTTTTCAACATTATTTTTAATAATAGTAACACCAAATAACAAACAAATATTAAATAATCATAACGTAAAACATATTTTCAATATTTTTTCAAAAGTTTAATTTTTGGAAATGTCTTGACAGCTCTACATGGTTTCGTCTTCTCTATCGACAGTCATCAATAGTACAATAGTTAAGAGTGATAACTTAAAACTCACTTTTTGGGCCAAATCCAAATTATTCTTTGTTCATGAATGGCGTTGCCATATCTTTTCTGACATTGTTTTTCAAGAAAAGCTATTACTGATCGCATAAATTACCAAGACTCACATAACGGACGTGTTTAACACCAAAGTTTAGCTATTATTCCTATATTTTCGTACAAGCTGGCTTGTTTTCGAATAAAAATGATTTATTACTGACATCCTCGCGGGCTAAGCACGAGTTTCCTGCCAATATTCTGATAAAAATGTTGATATTCGAAAATAAAAGACTAATGGAAATTGGTGGTGACTTATTAGATAATAGTAATCAAATAAAATTTGTATATCAATCAGAAATATAATCGAATAAATTACTTCAGTTTTTTTCGACCGTCTAACCGAATATAATGTTAAATAATAATGAGTTATCAATGATTAAGTTGTATCAATAAATTAATTTCAATAATTTTTATTTATTTACAAAAAAACTTTATGTTGCGTGTAATTTTTTTGTAGTTATTTTTTGTTATGTTGTTTGTATGTATTATTTAGATATTTTACTAAAAAATACTGTAAAGTGTGCGCAATATAATATTTAAAAGCTTGGTTTGAAAGAAACTTAAGTATTTCATCTTTCTTTAAATTTAAGTCCTTCTTCGCCATCATGCGACCACGTGCAGCGTTGACTCACAAACAATAGAATTAGCATTGTGTCTGCTGCGTGGCGTTCAAAGTAAAACATTAACAAAGGTTTTTGGAAGGTGTACGACGTACGTACCTATTTTTTAAAAAATATTTTTAAAATTTACATATTTTTCGCAAATGAATGCTGTCTGAATTTTTATGTCGCACAAAAATAGAAATATTATTACTAAACATAGATATTCAGAAAAAGCTTGGCTAACAGGCAGCGGGTGATCCACGTACCCTCGTACATCACCCGGACAAAGCGCAGTTTGTTAGTGTGTAGTCGCGCGCACTTGCGAACTCTGATTTAAGTGGCTTTGAGCACTAACTGCGGCGCGCGTTCTATTTATATTTCCGTGAAATGTGCCCCACACTCGTTTTAATTAATTATTATTTTTGGACTTCGTTAGTTGGTCCTCTAAAAATTTAACGTTTTTATTTTTAACTTGTGTTGGCTAACTCCTCGTTTAACTTTTAATTAGTACACACTAAAGTAGACAGATTAAGCAACAATGCATTATTTCTAATATGTAAGGTTTTGCATACCTAATTTAAAGATGAGATATAATGTGATATAATAGTAAAGTTTGGGATAAATAATGGAATCAGTTGTTATTCTGCGGTAATTCACAAAATTAAAAAAAATAGGTATGTAGTGTTCAATGCGCTAATTAAAAAGTTTATCAAGCAGTAATGTATATTCCCCGCTCACATAAAAATAAGCAAATGCAGAAACAACAAATAACCAATTCTCGACACATGCGTCACACGGGTTTCCATTCTGAAAGTCATCTTATAGCTGCACAAACATTAATCGCACATCCAATAGTCGTGCTCACTCTGTACATTGACCTCCCAAAACTTGCATTGTAGTCCTAAATAAGTAAAGTTTCAACTTTGAAAGCAGCTAGCATCCCCAAAATTAACTTCTCCAATAAAAAGTCAAGTGCTGGGAAAATCCTAATTACGGAAATTCAAGTACATTAGAGCTGACACGTAGTACGGAGGTAATTATGTTTTAGTGGCCTCCAGTTTACGATTCGTCGGGGAGTCGTCGTCGCGTCGGCGAGCTGTCGTACGCACTCAGCGCTTACGACGTCTGGGCACGACTTTATGCGTTCTTTGTGAACCGAGCTTGCTACGTTTTGTTTTGGGAATAAACTTGTGTAAATGTTTGCGTTATATATGTTTTTGCTATCGTTTTTTATGAGTTTTGTTCATAATTCTTGTTAGATAAGTTAGTGAACAGGTAAACTGTGTAGCAACTATGTTATAACGAATCTAAATTTGTTTTGTCAGATTTTTAACGCAAAAAGTTATGTTAGAATATCTTCATTTATTTTTAGGTATTTTCAATCACATTATTTTAATTCCATATGTCCGAAAAATAAGTTTTAGTTGAAATATTATGTTGTTTTGTTAATATGAATCTTGTATTGTAAGTCACGTACACAGCATAGCTTGTTAAGTTCAGCAATAGGCGAGACTAATGGACTGTAAAGTCAGTGTGCAAACTGAAAGAGTAGTGTGGAGATAATTATTGCAGTAGGAGATTATTGGCCGCGTGTGTAGTGTTGCATTTCCATCAGAAGTAGTGTAGTTTGAAACAAAGAAACAATCGGTACATTTACAATGTATAATATATATTTGGGTTATGGTAAGATTTTATCAAATAGGGCAGAGATCAGCGAAGATACTAAATCTACGATGTTTCCACTAATGCGTTTGCCAACTTTGCCAAGACTATGGCAGCGATTGATTTTTATCGGTCTGCCAAAAGTAAGTAAACATCTTGGTCCTGGGAATTTGCTTACATAACCAAATTGCAATAGAGCCTTTGTGTTCATTATGAGAGAAACCTTATTGTAATTTAAACACGGGAATAATTCTAGATTTAGTAATTATATTTTTATTTGTTAACAATTACACATTCACAGATTTGATATAGGTATTTATTTCCACATATAATTCAGGCATAGATAAAACCAAAACCTTTTTTTTTACTCTACTAGGCACGCCAAAACTATAGCGTTAGGATTGCCTCATTATTTTTCTCAGTTTTCCTCTAAGCTCGTGGCTACGGCCCCCCTGGGGGCAGTGCCCGGCCACATTAGCTGGTCCCCGGTCTGTTTGCACAGGATAACGTAAATGAATTGGTAATTCAGTACGTATTACCGCTCAGCGTGTTTGGTTGGCAAGGGAATGGAATACGGGCTTCATGATTTGTAGGTTGATCATGATGGGAGAATGGAAATAGTTTGTTCTGTGTTTTTTTATTATTTTTATCCATTATTATATTGTTTTAATAAGGAGACCAAAGAAAAGATGGATGGATTGTGTGAGAATTTATATGAATGAAAAGGCGTGAGTCAGATGACGTGTGATCAAGAGGAATGGGAGAAGAATACATTTTGCGCTGACACCAAAGACAGGCTAAGACAAGATTATTAAAATAATATAAATAAGATAGTTTTAATAAACATACCTGCAAAATTAATAAAACAATACAATTGGTACAATGCAGTTGGCATTGGAGCAATTATAGTATTTTTTGTACAATGCGGTAATTACACAATTACTATTGAAATTCATTCAAAGCCTGAGCTGGTGAGAGATAATGGCCCGATGTTATATAAAATGTTTTTCATCATACTTGCATGAAAACAAACAATAGAACTATGTACAATAATGTACGTAAATAGAATAAATGGGGGGGTTAGTACCGCGCATTACTGCCCGCTTTTTCTGCATGTAATAGCACTTTTTACGATCAAGTACGATGAAAAAATATTATAATGGAAACGTATAAATAGGTACTCGGTAATAATTTGCTGTTATGATTGTGTCTTCTTCACAACAATGTTATTTTATCACGGTTCCCACATGTTTATTATTACACCATACAATGCTGCATCGCATCGGTTCGTATTTACTTTGTTTGCTTTCAATAAAAATACACTCTCGCGGGATCACGGTCTGAATTCGTTATAGAAAGATACAGGATTGTAAATTGTATCGTAAAAACTATTATATATTTTTTATCACTGGAATATATTACTTTTAATAGTTTTTTATATCTGTATTTCTGTGTTCAACTAAAAATGTGCAAAAAAAATCCGTCCTCCCCTCTATTTCTGAAGTTTGCAGGCCAAAATATCTGAAAAATACTTCAATAATAGCTGGCTTGCTAAACTTTCAGAGAAAATTATGTAACGAAGTTTCGATTATTGACACATTTCGTGAAAAAAATATAAAACTGTAAAATTTATATCTCTGCCTTACTCCTTAATTTATTATACATTCAAAATGCTCTTCAATGAAGAGCATTTTGAATGAATAATAAATTAAAATTCTATTATAATATCATACTGAACCCTACGTGCGAGAGTGCGACTCGCACTTCACCGATTTTTTTTTATATTAACTACAACTTGTTTTCATTTGAACAAACAAAGGACATAATTCTCATCTCGCTTCATTCAATCAAACAGAAAGGTGTAATATGTTTAAAATCTTTTCATATGGATAAAATAGATACGTGGGTAGTAGTAGTGGATACTGCCTGCTGGATTGGAATAAACAGGTTGTTGTTAGAACAACATATTTAGTTTTAGTTACGAACTATTCTAGATTCCCTAGCCATTGAGGTAATAAACCTATTACCTCAATGACAATGAATGAGTCCATATGAATCAGTACATAATATAATACCTGTGACTTTGAAGTACAATTATGGGAACAGCAACATTCCGCAGTAGGGTATGATGACAAAAAAAAATTAGTATCAAGTATCTAATTAGTTTTTTGACTGGTGGCATTCGAACATATTAAGAACCAAGTAACACACAAAACAATGTTCAAATTTTGGTTATCATTTTGTAATTTCAAAATCAAAAGCAGTATTTAGTGTTTTCCAAAAGTGTATTCTTAGGATATTTGTGAAACTGTCTAAATGAATCGAACAGGATATTATAATAATACGAATTATTTACTTT
Source organism: Protodeltote pygarga (assembly GCA_936450705.2). NCBI lineage: Eukaryota > Metazoa > Arthropoda > Insecta > Lepidoptera > Noctuidae > Protodeltote > Protodeltote pygarga. The sequence continues at coordinate 522,626 of OW388249.2, read as the reverse complement.
ATGCACCTACGTGTATAAAGCAAAGTATTAATTAATCTAGGCACAACAATACATTCGTAAAAACAATTAAACCACCGACAATAATCTTGACTTTTTAAGAAATACTGTTAGAATTAAATGTTCTAAATTGCTAGGTCGCAATTATGTATTTACTACTGAGAACGAAATGTCAGAGTAACTAATTTTTAATTTTGAACGTTTCAAGATTTTCATTTATCGTAAATTGCTTTAATTAAAGCCTGAAATTGTAATGAAAATAATATTTCTTTAAATTTGTGTTTTGAGACAAAACATTTTTTTATTTCAAATGTCATTTAATAATAAATATATAATTGCTAAAGATTGGGTACCTACACGTTCGTTCGAATTCCCTTTTGACATAATTGCCGCTAACGTCTATACACGCCAACATTTGACGCGCGACACGACTACACTTTGAACGTGATTAGACGTTAGAAATTAATTAAATGGAATGACCACTTCAAGGACTGACTACGACAAGCGCTGCCCTCCCATAGCAACAGACAGAACCACTGCGGTAATACAGTACTTGTGTTGTATCATTTATTATCTTACTTACCGAACTCTTCGTAACATCTTACGTAACTTACCGCGCGCTGTACCTGGAGCTGTGTCAAAATATTTCTTGCCAAGTTCATAGATGAATACCTGGTACATAATAATGAGCTCGTAGTTTAAGCTTCTCAAACTACTCACGTGATGGTGGAGGGTGGGTTCGCGTGCACCAGACAGGGCAACACCACGTCGCCCCCCCGGCGCACTGCCGCCTCCCACTGCCCGTGTGAGAGGCCACGCGGCGCTGATGCCACGCTCATTGCTACAACAAATAGATTTTAACCAATTAAAAATTGAAATATTTTTAATTTTATATTACAATTTCCAATTTTGCCTCATTTTTCGAGACTATTAATTTGTGCCGTGTCGGGGACGGCCGTAAAGAATACTTTTCCCCACCGCCAATAGGAGGCGTGTCGTAAGAGGCGACTAATTCCTGTAGCACGCGGCGGGCAGCAGCGTCTGCGTGTGAAACCTAATACTGCGCTCGCCAACCCGCCTGCCAAGCGTGGCGAGTATTGGCAAAACCCACCAATGAATAAAAAGAAAACCAGGCCCCCAGTCTCCGGTAGTCCCGCGGTTTCTGGCTACGGTAGCGGTCAGGGTGACGGCGGGGCAGGGGGTGCTAAGAATCCCCGGAGGCGGAATGGCTACCACCCCCGACGACGACTGGCCCTGGTAACACACAATATACGCACTTTGAGGACTGACGAGAAGATTGTTGAGCTGGAAGAAGAAATGGGTAGGTTGCAATGGAGTGTCATGGGGTTATCAGAAGTCCGACGAGCGGGAGAGGATACGATAACCCTGGAATCCGGCAACCTACTCTACTACCGGGAGGGCGACCAACTGTCCCAAGGTGGTGTCGGGTTTCTCGTCCACAGGTCCCTCATCAATAACATCATTACCATCGGAAGTGTGTCGAGCAGGGTTGCGTACCTGATACTCAGAGTATCGAAAAGATACTCACTGAAGGTCATCCAGGTATATGCACCGACCTCAACACACCCAGATGAGGAAGTAGAGGCTATGTATGAGGACATAAGTAGGGCCATACATACTGATATAACCTACTTCAATGTTGTTATGGGGGACTTCAACGCAAAACTAGGCATTCGAGGCGATAATGAGTTGAGAGTGGGGCAATTTGGGTATGGGCAACGGAACCCCAGGGGACAGATGTTGGCAGAATTTCTGGAGAAGAAGGACCTCTTTATGATGAACTCCTTCTTTCAGAAGCCACCTCATAGGAAGTGGACCTGGTTGGGTCCCGATGGTTCCACGAGAAATGAGATAGACTTCATCATGACCACAAAGCGACGAATATTCAATGATGTCTCCGTGATCAACAGGGTTAAAACCGGCAGTGATCACAGAATGGTCAGAGGCACATTGAATATCAACGTCAAGCTGGAAAGGTCCCGTTTGATGAAGTCTACGCTCCGACCCTCAAATGCCCATATCTCCTGCCCCGAGAGCTTTCAGCTCGAGTTGTCAAATCGCTTTGAATGCCTGGAGAACTGCGAGGCAGTGGACGAGATTAACAACAGGTTCGTAGAAACTGTCCGAGTGGCCGGGTCGAAATTTTTCAGACCCCGTCGTACAGACAGGCCGCAAAAGCTTACCGATCAAACTCTTAACCTCATGGCAGAACGACGTTCCATGGCGCTGCAGACTTCCGTTGATGCTAAGGCATATCGGCAGCTCAATAGACGCATATGGAAGTCCTTGCGACACGACATTCGCAACTTTAATACAAACTCTATTAAAAAGGCGATAGAGCGGAACCAAGGCTCCAAAGTGTTCGCAAGAGACAGATCTATTGGGCAAAGCCAGCTGACGAAGCTGAAGACGGAAGATGGCAGTATAACGTCGTCAAAAGCCGAAGTTTTGAGGGAAATCGAGAAGTTTTATGGACAGCTATACACGTCGGTCACTAAACCTGTTGGTAGCTCAGCCGAAGACCCTAGAGCTAAGCTGACCCGACACTATACCGAAGATATCCCGGACATCAGCCTATACGAGATTAGGATGGCCCTCAAACAGCTTAAGAACAACAAGGCACCGGGTGAAGACGGAATCACATCAGAGCTTCTGAAAGCGGGTGGAACACCGGTACTGAAAGTCCTTCAGAGGCTCTTCAGCTCCGTCTTACTCGAAGGAATAACGCCAGAGGCGTGGAACAGAAGTGTGGTGGTACTCTTCTTTAAGAAAGGGGACAATACTTCCTTAAAGAATTATAGACCCATCTCTCTTCTGAGCCATGTCTACAAGCTGTTTTCGAGGGTCATCACGAATCGTCTCGCACGTAGGTTCGATGACTTCCAGCCTCCCGAACAAGCCGGTTTCCGAAAAGGCTTCAATACCATAGACCACATCTATACGCTGCGGGAAATTATACTGAAGACCGAGGAGTATAATTTGCCACTATGCTTGGCGTTCGTGGACTATGAGAAGGCTTTTGATTCGATCGAGACCTGGGCAGTGCTACAGTCTCTCCAGCGGTGCCATATTGACTATCGGTACATCGAGGTGCTGAAGTGTTTGTACAAAAACGCCACTATGTCGGTCCGAGTACAGGAGCAGAGCACGAGAGAGATTCCTCTGCAGCGAGGCGTAAGACAGGGAGACGTTATCTCTCCGAAACTGTTCACCGCTGCATTGGAAGACGCTTTCAAGCTCCTGGAATGGGAAGGATTCGGCATCAACATTAATGGCGAGTACATCACTCACCTTCGATTTGCCGACGATATTGTGGTCATGGCAGAATCGCTTGAAGACCTCGGCACAATGCTCGAAGGCCTCAATAGAGTATCCCAACAAGTAGGGCTCCGGATGAACATGGACAAAACGAAAGTTATGTCGAACGTCCATGTTGCGCCCTACCAAATATCAGTTGGGTGCTCTACTCTCGAAACTGTTGACAAATATGTCTACCTGGGACAAGTGATCCAGTTGGGTAGGTCCAGTTTCGAGATGGAGGTCAATCGTCGAATCCAACTCGGCTGGGCAGCGTTCGGGAAACTACACAACATCTTCTCGTCCAACATACCTCAGTGCCTTAAGACGAAAGTCTACAACCAGTGTGTGTTACCAGTGATAACATACGGAACCGAAACGTGGCCTCTCACTATGGGCCTCATAAGAAAGCTCGGTGTCACTCAGCGCGCTATGGAAAGGGCTATGCTCGGTGTTTCTTTGCGAGATCGAATCAGAAATGAGGAGATCCGCAAACGAACTAAAGTCGCTGACATAGCCCAACGGATTAGCAAGCTGAAGTGGCAGTGGGCGGGGCACATAGCACGCAGAACTGACGGCCGATGGGGCAGAAAGGTTCTGGAATGGAGGCCACGTACCGGCAAGCGCAGCGTAGGACGTCCACCCACAAGGTGGACAGACGACCTAATAAAGGTCGCAGGAAGCTGCTGGATGCAGGTTGCTTCCAACCGGCCGATTTGGAAGTCATTGGGGGAGGCCTATGTTCAGCAGTGGACGTCTTATGGCTGAAATGATGATGATGATTAATTTGTTAAATTAATTTGTTAATTGTTAAATAGCTCGGTTGGAAAAATTGCGAAAATATGTATAACTTAGCAAGTTTCCATTCAATTGGTATCATTTCATGTAGGAAAGCTTAATAAAGTACTTCAGACCGTTGACGTTGTAAATTTTGGGTCATACGTGAATGTTCAGTGCTTTGTTATAGCAATACTTACGAGTGACATCGATGTTTATTGGCGTACTTCTCCGCCTGTCACCAGTTAGAGAATCCAGCACTGAGCACGAGTACTGAGCCCTGGAGTCCTCCACGCGGACCGCTCTGATGATCAGCCGCCACCCCTCATCAGCTAAGAGAGTGGAGCCAGCTGCGGGACATAAAACACAACACAGTTGTTAAAGTAAAGGGTCGTGCAATAAAAAGGGAATCTAACTTAGACGACTTTTTAATGTTTCCCGAGAGTCTTAAGGAATTTCGTGGAGCTGCCGTGGATGAAGTAAAGTTTTGGAAGAATGGTTTATTGCAACTCGTGTGTAATGGAATACTATTATCTTATCCTTTAAAAGATTTTAAAACGAATATAGAGAATGAAAATATTTAATAAAAAATCTAGCAAAAACAACTGATTCGGATGGGATCGTCAGTTGTTTTTGCGAGTTTCTTTTTAAATATTATCATTAAAATAAGTAAAACATGTAAAAACATAAAATACTATATAGAAAAGTTTCCCCAGCTTTATTTAATCCTTAAAATATAGTGAAAAAAAAATTAAAGATTACGAGAAAGATTGGAAACTACGACCTCAGCCGCTCCTAAAAGCAGCTCCCAGCGTAATTAAAAAGATGCATTCAAATTCGCTCGTAATCCCATTTTCCAATCTACAAATACTTTTAACATTGCGTGCGTTTTAAAAAAACATTACAAGTTTTCTAACCAACATTGAAAACAACATAGTTTGCATGTCTGTAAAGATTTTGGAATTATATTTTTTATTACAAATTTTCAAATAATATATTATTGCACAAACTCCCAGATTTCAACAAGTACTCGTATCACAAAAATATATATCATATACACTCATTGAGGAAAGTCAATTGTTTCGTTAAAATTAAATAATGTGTTTAAGCTTCAAATAGTTCAACTTGAGATGGAATCCGACGAATAATCTCTGGTCTTATAATTCCCAATTTACTTACACATATGATCAGCAGCGGGCAACACAGAATCATCTCTGTACCAGGCGGCGACTGACGCGTGTTCCCTCAAGGCAGCTGGAGCCACGCACGTGAGGAGAGCTGGGCCTCCCGCCTCGGACGGTGTCGACGTCACGTGCACCTGCCAGTCTTGCCATACTACTGCGGAAGGTAATCTAACGTTAGCAGGAATGGTTTTTGTCTTAGTATACAGGAAATACGAATAACAATAACAATTACTGCCTCGTTGTTCTAATGGTAGCAAATGCGACTTCTGAGCACGAGGTTCAGGGTTTGATCCCCGGGTCCGGCAAAGGAATGGGTACATGGGACTTAACATAGCCGGCGAAATGTGAGTGTTCTGCATACATCTCTGTCTACCTCCTCTGGGGAATACAGGCGTGAGTGTATTGTCATGTTATGTTATGTTACAAATAACAATGGCCTTAGAGTCCATAATTTATGTCTTGTATAAATTATCGCTCTTGTTTTCTAAGGTATTACGATTCCGTACACAATGAAGGGGTCACCTTAAGATTGTTTTGTTATTAATGATTTACCTCCAATATCCAATCACTTAATTGAAATGGCAAAACAAATTAAAACAGTAAACAAACTTTTTACCAAAGTCTCAATTTCAAACCAATAAAAACAGCGTTTAACTTTAACTGTAAACACGAGCTTTGATATCGTTTAATTAACCGTAAGAACTGTGTAACTAGGGAGAACTGTAGCAATGGGATTTGAGGAAAATACAAAGTATTTGCAAACGAATACAGTCATGATTGCCAACTGTGAACGATTTCTGATTTCCGTTATAATGTATACGACGCCGACGCAAATTGCTGTCGTTTTTTAGTAAGCTTAAGATTAGGGTTCGCTTGTTGCGAGACCTGAAGTCGTAATACTAAGGGGATCAGATTTCTTTTTTGATATTCTGATTAACTCATCTACGTAGCAGTTCATTAGTGTTATTATAAGAAGGGAAAAGTAAATTGTACTTAGGTATTAAAATACAGCTTACTGATTGATTGTCTTTTGTCAATGCCGTAGTTAACAAAATTTCGATTCTTAAAAAAATATCAATTTTATTCGAGAAGACAAAATAAAAACTCTCTGAATCAACATTAGCCAGACGTACTAAAACTTTTCGTAGCTTGTTATTTTTTTTGCCAACTTTTTCTTGCATGCAGTCAAAGTTTGTAGCAGATGTTCTAAAACTTTTGTATTTTGTCCCCTCTGCTAACACGGTAACTTTTTTAAGCGTTGCTCTTGGGAAATCTTCATCTTATATTAAACGAAGTAGTAGATACCTAAATAAGTCAATTTTCGTGTGCTCCTGTGGGACGAATTCAGACTAAAATGTTCAGAGTGGCGGATCACGCTAATTATTACTACTACTCTACTACTTAACTGTCAGGGTTAACGTAAATGGTATCATTAAGGACATGCTTAATTTTTTAATTACCTTAACGGTAGAGGTGCGGGGTGCCTATTTGGCTGCCTAATGAAAACTAATTATGTTAAGGTGTCATCTATTATGTGTTAAGAAAAAGCTTTCTAGAATCCAGAGCCTTATTTTTTTTACACAACTGTCGTTAGTTTGATCTTGATTAGAGAATGACCAGCTACGATAGAAGAGGGTTGAGTTTATAAGCAAATAGTGTAAAAAATATAGATTTTTTACTTAATTTATAAACAGAAGATGGCGGGACAAACGGCAGAAAAAGTTTCTAGCTCTGGATCAAAAGACGTGGCAATGAGGAGAGCCTTTTGCTCATTAGTAGGATGATATTGACTGGCAGTAACAGTAACTTAAAGTCTAACAAATTGAGCATTATACAACATCCAAACCATATCTCCACTCTCTACCATCTTTAATCTCGTACTTGAGATGTTTCCACCTAGAAGTGCTTTTTTATTATATCAGTTGCCTTTGGCGTAGTACCCACTCTCTTTAACCTACAATCTTAGAGCTCTATAAAGCCATAAGGCTTGTTACACATTCACGACCCGACGACAATGCGAGCAAGATGTTGTTACTCCTAACACGATCGATTGTAATCGTGATCGAATTTTCTAGAAAGATACCGTTAAGTGCCCTTAACATAATTTGAAAAATGTTTTAAGGAAACGAAAATTCTAAAGGGATAATGGTGCTTGATTTAATCAGCAGATACGTGTTTTAAAAAAATATTATTCTTGGAAAAAAATGTTGTAACATGCTACAAATAGATTAGGTTCAGTTGAAAACCAGCGTCAGGTGCTATTTGTCTGGCAGTCACTGGACATATTATCTTCTAACTTTTATTTATTGTTAGAATTTTTTTAAATCAAATTCACTTTAAATGTTTCTTTCTATCAGCTAGTCTCATTGCTGGGCAAAAAGTCTATCTAAATAAATAATTGGAGTGCTTGTTGGTGAAGGTTTATGGTCATTTACTGATGCAATTTACCACATTATTTATTAAGTGGTGCTGCTCTTCGGGGCAATCCATGCCTTCCAAAGAACGGAGACGCTCTGGTAAACGCCACATGGCTACCCATACCGGTCTAAGCGCGTCAACCGCTGCCTAACCTTATTAGCGCTAAGGCACATACCTTGTCGCGATAAGACAATGTATATCGCGGGGGCCGTGGCAATGTAATACCGATTGCGGCTTCACATTGCCCAACTATGAAACGTGGCGCCCTCTCCACGTAATTTTCTCTTAGAAAGTTTTCGTTGTTGACGCCAACGTGTTAGAATATTTAACTTTGTTAATATTCTCTTTCAAAATTTAGTTTTAATTAAGATTCCACACTCTGTGTGTGGTATCGTTCATAGTGCGCATACCGAAGTTATTATTATATAGTGTAGCTCCTCCAACCTTTTTATAAAAATACTGCTAAGAATTAGTTATTTTGTGTGGTGGCTGGCTACAATTAATAAGCCTTTGAGCTGAAATTATTACTTCCAATTTTACTACCTACTCCAAAAGAGTTCCGCGATGAATAAAATTAAATAATATAATGTAACTTTATTCAAATAAATCGTACAGAATAAAGCCCAAACTGTCTCTGGCGAACTTTTACTAACTTTCTATAATAAAAGCATTCGTCTCACGAGCACTATAAAGCGATTGTTATGCTCGAAGTACATCTTGAGCATTTTTAAATATTCTTATGTAAGTAGGTTTAATTCTCTACGAATATAAAACTCATTTTTTAGTTTGAAAAATATTCGATTACGGGTAATATAATAGTACTACCGTTGTTAAGTATTTTTTTTGTTTATATTTTTTTAGAATAACGATGAATATTTCATTTTCCTTGTTATCGAAAATTATGTTTATTTAATAATAATTATTTATTTATCTTAGGTATTTTTTTTCTTTTCTTATAGTACTAAAAAGTTCTCATATAAAGGTGTTCGCGAAGAATTTTATTATAAAAAATACCACCCGTTTAGGGTTCAGAAACAGATCCAGGATGGTAACGCGCCATGTTACACGCACACTTTTCACAAAGGTTTCGGCGGTGGCCAATCCACCAACGATGATCACACTGGCCGCCTGCCGCGTGTTGAAACCTGGCGGGAGCGTATTTTTGCCCAAATCTGGGAAAAAGATAGGAATGCTGGGTTGGTTTTAGCCAGAAGTAATCCGCCCACCCGAGGATGTAGGAAATCCATGGTTATTACTACGCATCGATGTCAGATATTGACACGGATGGAGTCATAAACACAGCCCGTGTCCTAAACACCGCCCGTGTCAAATACATTTTAATTTATCTTATAATACCCTCTAGACATAAACAATTACCCTTAGTTTTCGTGGTTCAAGAAACGTAAGTTACGTGCGCAATTTACTGTAACCTAAACCTGGCCTAAGATTTATTAAGAGTAATGTACATAAAATGCGGTTTGTTGAAACGTTTTCGTCGAGGTCTGAGTACTCGTAAAAGTGTCAGTATCTAACCATTTAGAATATTACAATGATTTATCAAAGAAAAAACATGTTTTTATTGACTCGCGGCTTGTTTTTTGTTTTTACACTGCAAGGAGATTACTTAAAAAATTGCTTAGCGGTATTATCTACTTTGACAGATTAAAGTTTATTTTGGACGGAATTTATTTTGTTGTGGACTTTAAATATATACAAAAGTGGTTCTGCTCAAAGTGGGTAAATTGGACTCCAATTAATATTATAAATAATAAAATTCTAGTTACGTGTATGTTATTCAGTTTATTTTAATTTATGTGAGCAACAATATTGTTCTGTTAAATTGTGTTTGTTATTTTTAACAGCACCTTGGCGAATTTTGCACATGCAAAAACATGCATAATATACAAACATGCAAAAAAATGCAAAATATATATGTAATAAAAAAATAAAATTTTTGCATGTTATTTCGAATAAATGAATATGATGTTAATAGTCATTTTTGGAGTGACTGTGACGAGTAAAGTCAAAACTAAATTATTGACGTTAAAATATAGCAGATTAAATTAATCAATAAACTTGGCACCTTTTCAGTCCAGTGTTTGAAAGTGGACCTCGTCCAAGTTGTGCTAAAACACCAAGGCCACAGCTTTCTACTAATGAATAGGCTAAGATTTTTATTTTATTGTGAAGTACAATTTTACACATAATTTCACAATGCACAGTCACCTATAAACAAATATCTGTGGATCACTTAAATATTTTGTTAATGTATTGTTCGTTGAAGCCACTGTTGCCCTGCACAAATCGTGTCGTCAAACTTAATCATAACTTGGCTAGAATCTCGATCAAGTCTTCAGTCCGTTTATAATTAATATCATATAATTAGCTGTCTTCCCCCTTTGACGCAGCAGCGCTTCACTCGGAGACATTGCTGAGGTGAATTTGAATAAAGTCAAACTTTCATAAACACTCGGAGAATTTAATGAAAACCCGTTAAGTTGCCGACGACGACTAACTGAAATACGGCATTTCTTGAGTTGACCCGTCGGCTAATCTCATTCACTGAAGTTTTTAGACTTCTTGTAAAATAAATATAATACAACGAGTCATTATTTATAAGGAAAATTTGATATTTTTATACATCCTGGTAGCGGTTGATTTCTCCGAAAAATATTAATTACAAAAATTATGAAAGAGCGACTTTGTTAATTATTGTAATTTAATTAACAAATTAAAATCGTTACGCAGCAATTTATTGCTGGACGTGACAGTAAAAATCCGTGCCAATGTTACCAAATTACGTTCAATCTAAAGCCACGCAATATGAGTAACTTAAAACAATAATATCACGTAAAACGTTGTGTAACTGCAATGACCCCGGACTGGTCCCCGTGAATTCCATCCACCGGTCTCCATCCTGGTTCCGTATACATATTTGATTCAATTAAACCGTCCCGATCTGGCCCGCTGCATATTTTATACGTACCTCGATTAATACGGACTATGAACTAATCATATTTGCATGCTGATCCGAGGATTGGGCGGATCTTTTGGCTTTACTGCATTTCGTGAAGGTTAAGAGAGAGTAATTGAATATTTTGTGGGTTTATACTGCTTTAAACATGAATTTCATTTTCGTTTCGAGTTTTATTTCTGTCTGCCGTGTTTTTTCCTCGTACGCCCGTGATGCTTATTTTTTTTTAAATTTTAGCTAAGTACTTTACATATCTTTTTTCAAAATGATTTCATTAAAAAGTAAATTAATAAAACCCAAATTTTGAAAGAATACACTTAGATATTATATTGAGAAATAATATATAGTAGATTTTTGTTCTTAATAAAATTTCTCTTAGAATCTTCGAAGCCGAAGATTCTGTAATCGTTCATTAGTGAATAAATTGGGAGCACTCTAAAGCACCGGCAAGTTGGTAGCAGCGACCCATAGAGCCGTCAATTATCTCTGCTCGTAATGATAAAATTAATTGCGGAACCCACCGGAGCTATATATCAGCCGTATCTGCACTTGTAGTATGATGGATTATATCAAGGCGTAATTATGAAAGCAGTACCTACCTTATTGGATAGCAATTATAATGATATTATGATTTGGATGTGTAGTCCATAATTAAGTTATTGGTACATAATTTAAATTTTGTGTTCTTTTTTGTCGTGTGGAAAACTCTTTATGAGTACCCCATCACCAAGGGCTGGCGATAGGTTACGTTCGACTCGCACGGACTAAAAACCACACGGTGTTCTTCCACGAACCTCTCTGGGCGGAAATATGGCATTCGCTTGCGTATTGACCGTACCCCCGCCAGGTTACGACCCGCTTAAGCCACGTACCTTATCTACATATCCCAGGAATTTTAGGATGTATTGATATCCAACTCCTTAAAAGTGATACTGTGTTGTCTTGTAATCAAATGATTATAATTTGTTTATTTTTATAGATCTAGGTAACATTATGAACCTCGCCGATGAGACCGGAGAGAGGTCAGGTGCAGGACCAACAGCTTTACATGCTTTTCGAGGCACGGAGCAAGTGATAATTCATTTATATTACGCACATTGCTTAGGAAAAGTCAAAGTTCGTGCCTTGGGTTTGCCGAACAGAAGTCATACCACTTGACTATCGCTATATTTTTTATATAGTAAGCAAGCTTACAATGACAAAATTAAAACAATACCTGTGTAATAATTACCTATGTAGTTACAAAAAAATAGACCGCACCTAGACACCTAACAACACTACTTTTGTCAGATAGATCAACAGATTAATTAATTTCATGTCAAAAGTAAACCACTTTTACAATAATTATTGTCAATTTAAAAAAAATGGTTTGGTCTAAAAAATCTCAACCACCATTTAAATTAAATATTTACATAGAAAAAAAAAACTTTAACAAATTAATAAAAAATATTTACAACAGGAAACGGTACGGTCAACGACGTAATAACGAAATTAGAAAGCACTGTGGCTTCTAAAACGGATGAAATAAGGTGCAGATTTGTTAAGTGGATTACAGTAAAGAAACATGAAAAGGAATTTTTAATAGGAATAGCTTTTATGCAGCCAGTTCTGATTAGAAGACCTTTACGTGTTTATAAATTTAATTTAGATAAAAGCGTTGAAATTCGTTTTAAGTATAAAAATTGTGCAAAAGAGCGCCAAGTCTTCCACATCTTGTTTGTTCGGTCAACTGTAAATATTAAAACCTAAAGCGTTGCCAAGTTTTAGGCCATTTTTTATTTTTAAAAGCCAAATAATGTTATTATCTTTTTATGTTTTAAGTAATTTGTGTATTATTTTCTTTTCTAAAAAAATTCTTATGATCAGTTTGATAGACGCATAGTTATCTTATTTCTGATACAACTTCAATGTTCTGAACGAATGAAAAGAAGTTAAATATACAAAAGTAGTTTCTATTAATACGCTAGATAAGTGGTAGGTAATTAATTAATTTAAGGTATTATATTAGAGTTGTATTGCAGAAGGTTCTACACGTTCTTTCCAGAAAAAACTAAGCAACAATATATTAGCATTTAGCACAACAGTTTTCCACGCCATAAAATTTTACCGCTCGAGAAATTGACCCATTGGTAGTTAGCAAATTACCTTTTCAAGCTTTTATATTATCCAGTTACTTAATAGTAAATTAATTATAATAATTATATTACGAGTTGTTACAAAACAGACTGAAGGAAACAATAAGTTTTATCTTTATGTTCCCTTTATTTTAATCTCGATCGCTCGTTGTTCATAAGACTACTACCAAAATACGGTTTGCCTATGTGATACAATTCGTAATGATACCAAAAGAGTTCTTTATACTATGACTAGCGACCCGCCCCGGCTTCGCACGGGTGCAATATACATATAAACCTTCCTTAAAAATCACTCTATCTATTAAAAACCGCATCAAAATCCGTTGCGTAGTTTTAAAGATCTAAGCATACATAGGAACAAACAGACGGCGGATAGCGACTTCCTTTTATGCTATGTAGTGATAATACTATCCTGCAGTTTATTATCATCATCTGCCTAGCCTTTTCCCAACTATGTTGGGGTCGGCTACTAATACTGTCCTGCAGTTGAGCAAAGATTTATCGAGCAGCTAGAACACCTGTAGCTTGGCTTAACGACTACCATATGAAGTGCTAACCAGGACCTACTTTATTATGAGACTTGCTTTTAAAAGCACAAAGACACGCGAAAGTAAAATACCACTAACGTTAGGTGGCCTAACTGCACCAAGCTATACCAAATTTAGCCTCGTTACAATTCGTACATTCATCATTATTGTTGTTTTTGAATATTGATGACTTACTATAAGTTCCACGTTATAATTTATATTTATTTTTATTTTTCTTACACGTAATAATCACAAAAGTCTCCTGTTGCACTCCAAAAGGCAATTCTCTCGTAGGTTTTTTGTATCGACATTATGCAGTGCCGGTTTGTTATGTTACCACAGCGCTGTTGTATTTTCGCTCACGTTCACATGTTTTCTCAAATTGTGTACCAAATCACGCTGGCTAACGTCATAAAATTGTTTAATCCGTAGAGACAGCAATATGGGGAACCGCAGCTAAAAGTACATTCAAAAAATTTGCATATACCAAAACCTTTTTGCTTAATCACGAGGTACATTTGTATGCAGGCTGAAGTTGCCTTATCTGTACAAACGGTGCTGTAATGCAGTTGTCACACTTGAATTATTGGCGGCACGTTCTAATGGAATGCCTCCGATATAGTCAGATTTCCCGCTGTTTTGGGAACAAATTGACTGTCCGCTCTGTTGATTATAGAGGAAATACGTTGATTGGTTTTGCAAAAATGGCCTTAGTTGGCTACTGAGTTTGTTTAACGAATATCATTTATGCCGATAAAAAAGTATGAAATGTCTACTACTCAATGCATTGTGGTTTATGGTAGCTAAACCGATGTTACTTATATGAGACTTGGATCTATTTTTTGCACAAAATGTCTGGCAATCTTCAGTATCAATTAGCTCAAATTAATTTGAAGGTATGAGTAGATAAAGGTATCTGCTCACAGTATATTTTTTTACAGGTTATTGTGTAAAAAGCTGTCCAAATAGCATCGATGTGCACACAAATGCAAAAAAAAATCTGAGAAAGGGGATGTAGTCAGTTAAAATGAATCAAGAAGGTTTTTACACCTCGTTATGATGCGACTTTGGAATGCGAAAATACACTGTAAATAAAAAAGTAATACTATTTATTATTGGTATAACAAAATTTACTAAACGAGGTTCTTAAAACAAGTCCAAACCAAACTCTCGGAAACAAAAGCAGGAAATATTAAACTAATAAGTCAATATTATCATTCAAAATCAATTTCTAATAAACAATATCCGACAAGTATTTTGTTCGACAATTCTATTTTAGTCAAATAAGCTATTCTTATTGATAACAAAGTTATAAAAGTAATTTCATGTCGATTCGTCGGCTGTTTCCGACTAATCTCCTTCATAGAATTGGTCTGGCTGTCGGCTTCCTTCAAATATTATAAAGTTATAAATCGTACTTCCAGTAAGGTAAATTCGTGCAATTTAAAAAACTCACTTTATAGGAATTCGAAACATTTTCTATTATTTACATTTCAACGTTAAAGCACAATTTTTTCTATAACATTTTAGTTAAGTTGAATCAAATCGATCCGTGAACAATAGTCCAAATATAAATTTAAAATCCATCTTGTGAATCGTATATAAATCATACTCTAGCTTTGTTTTAGTCTTAAAAAAACATTAAAAATTATCTCTCAGGAAACAAGGAACAACGTACTACTATTTTTAAAAGAGTATGAGTAGAAGTAATAACCTAATGGAATTACTGTAAAACTTGCAAGCCAGATATTCAAACTCAAGGCACGTTTCCACTTACTTTTAGAAGCGATGCGCATATTACAAAATGACACTGAATACTTGCATAAAACAGTGATGGAAAACATTTCGAGGAAACAGCACATTGAGAGATGTTTTTGAAAATTTAGATCATTTTCAATTCAGACTAGTTCCCGATTATAAATAGGAGAGTCCTATCTTCCCCCGCGGGTGCCGTGAGAGGCGTGCGTACGACTCCCTAGGGATGGCCAGCAGCATCCATTTGTGAAATATTTATTTATTTATAGACTCACGCCTGTATTCCCCAGAGGGGGTAGGCAGAGGTGCAGTACACCCACGTTTTGCCGGCTATGTTATAAGTCCCATGTAATAGGGGGCGAGCCTATTGCCATTAACCGGGCACAATTCCAGACTCCGTGCTGCTAATGAGAATTTCTAAATGGAAAATCCAATAACACTTTGCCCGACCCGGGGATCGAACCCAGGACCTCGTGCTCAGCAGTCGCGCTTGCTACCACTAGACCAACGAGGCATTTGTGAAATAATAGTATAAAAATGCAATTGTTGATATTTATTTGTTAGTGATGGGAAAATGATATTCGACGCAAAATTATTTATATTGTACATGTGTATTCCCTTAGGTAAAATAAAGGTCTTTTGTTATGTTACATTAATTCACATTTTGTCATTTATCGTGTCGTGGTATTTTATTATTGGCAATATATCTGAAAGGTCGTGGTAGTGCATGAAAATTTATAATCATATTGATATTCGAAAGTATAAAAAATGTGACTAGAGTATATAGTACAAAATAATTGGTCAGAGTGTGATGAGAGCAGTTAAGAACGGCAAATAAACAACACAAACATGGTGGTAGTGAATGTGCAAGTGTACAGTTACTTGAACTAATGTGAAGGTAAACACGACCTTAATTATCCTACAAAGATTAAATGAGAGTCGATGTAAAAAACTGAAACTTTTTAAAAATCCATTTACTTATTCTGTCCATGACACACTACAAAAGATCGTTGTGGTCCTTTCTCTAGTTAAAACAAATAATAAAGGCTTTGTAAAACTGTGTTCAGCAACTATTGTTGTTAACAGTGCCACAGAGAGGAGAGAGAGCAGTGAGGTCCACGACGCCCCCGCGTAACTACACTCGCTCTTAAAAATAGACTCCGTTTGAGTTCGCATATCGCTCATCTGTGTCCTAAAATCGTATTGTTTCCTTGAAAAATAAAGTCAAACGAATCTAAAGTAAAACATAATATTATCGATCAGCCGCACCCTTCTCGAGTAGGTGGCATACATAAAAACACCGTGTCCATAAAACTTATGGTAAAAATATTTTAAAAAAAATACCGATTTTTAGAGTACCGATTTTTACAGTGTTCGTGATCAAAACGCATGAGCGTGACCATTATTTTAGGGATTGGTTCGTTCGCACCCCACAGTTGGGATTCGACCGATATCCGAAAACATTTAAATCTCGACATAATGTCCGAGTTAATATAATTAGTGGTTCATCATGATCATCGTACGTATTTTTTTCTTTGGTGACCATTACCCACAATAATACGCTGAATAGCAGTGGTTGCAATATGAAGTATCATTTAAAAAATTAAATACCATTTAGTTAGGTGTACTATATAATTTTGTAACTAGTTCCAAGGTTGTACAAAATAATTTTTCATGACGTAGTTAAGTCAATGAAACTGTAACCAAGTGAAGTTTGCTAAATAATATATTTTCTTAAACCTAAATAAATTAATATTAACTAGTACTTTAATAGTAGCCAAAACATTTTTAATTAAATAATTATATGATTGCTGTGCAATGTTCAGCATTTTCGCGGTTTCACGCTCACGAATGTAGAACGAGAATTAGAATATAATTATGTCTAGTATTTCGCTTTGAAATTGTAAAGTGTCATATATATGTATAGTACACGACACTCAACAATTTTGAAATAGAGGTTGAAATATACACTGGATTCATTATCATCACGCTGTTGCTCATAAGAGCTAAGCAGGGACCATTTTATTTTCAATTTCGATGCTTTCTTAACATGTAAGACAAAATTGACCTCGTGAGAGTCACGGGAAGAGACCGACATATACGTAAAACCTTGGAGGAGAAGCCTGTGCCCGGCAGTAGGCGTCTTCCGGGTGAAATAATAATAATTACGAGTGAAATAATAATACGAATAATTAAAACTAATTAAATAGGAAAATAATATTAGAGCAAATACTTTATAAAACGCAACAATTTTCATTCATAACAACAATTTAGACGTTTGAGTAAACTATTTATTCTCAAATCAATAGAATAATAATTTGCATATGCAAACTATGCAGGAAATTGAAACAGCAATTAATCCTACATCGTCATTAACTGAGCTTGCGGATATAATCCGCTGATCTAACGCGTTACATCACTAATCTATCCGAAACTTCCGATGTCCGATGATCCGCGAGCACATTCGACCTCTATTATGCGTATTTTCGGCGTATAGGAGCTTTGGACCATAACAGTTAATTTACATTTGTATGGGTATGGATGGGTGCTAGGTATAATATCGGTTTCTGGACTATTATTATCGGTCGGTATATGACAATGTGAGTCTGTCGCAGGCCCAGTAATTATTAATAAGTAGGTCGTACTTAAGCAAAATAATGAGCCAGAGAGGGCAGAAGGACATTTAATGGTTAATGGTAGAGCCTCCTAATTAAAACCTTGCCGATTTGCGTCAACACTTATATAACATACAATATGAAATATAAAAAACTTTTCAAAACGCTTACCTATTACAATGTAGCAGTGACACGTCCGGCAATGTGCGTGAAACAAAAGTAGTAATTCACTTTGCAAAGCGGCAAGGTTTGGATGCTTCAATTCTTTGATATTGAGACTTTTTTTTTATAAAATTGTTTAATCAAACATCACCTTTTTTCTGGACCAGTCGGTTCTTTTACTTCCAAGACTTCGGAGTACGTTTAGACTCGTTCTTATTATAGTAACTCGTTAAACTGATGTGGTAAGAAAAGGCAATGTTCAGTGTTAAGTTTTACTAGCTTTCAGAGCAAAAGTAAAGGCGCATGTTAAACTAGGTTTATTAACGTCTTACGTAAGGTTTGTCTTAATTTGCCAGGGAAAAATAAATAATATGTCTTGGTGTATTTACCTTTTGAAAGTAATATAAAGAATTAGATCCAGTATTATTTTCCAGTAGCTAATTGTTTTATTAAAAAGGACCGAGAGGGCATCCGAGTACGTGGTGGTAAGCAATGCACCACAAGTTATGAACACGCGCATCATCAGGATATCACCTGTGCGTTGCTAATTGGGGTATAACATACTACCATCATGAAATTAGTATATTTCCTATATTTGTGATTGAGAAAGTAAATAAAAATTTTGCAGTATTAGTTTAAAGTACATTTTAATAATTAATAAAAAAAAAACTAACATAACGAATGTAATTTTTGTGATATACGTCTTATTTTCAGTTACCTATTAAAAAGACGAACTGCGCTTTAAATTTTTAAGGCCTGTGTGTTAAATACCAGAGGGTGTACAACTTCTTTTATAGAATCTGTAAGGATCATAACACCTGTAACTGTATAGCAACATAACACTGATTAACAGCGTTATTGTCACAGCGTAGTGGCAATTAATCAGAAGCTTGCATTTATCATCAACGTGGTCCTATAGTACCGGAAGGAAATTCAAACCGGCCTGCAGTAACTCAGTGATGTTCGACGTAAATCAATTGCTCTGATTCACTGCGTGTACTGAAATATGATGACAGCTCGGTACCTATGCAGTGTTCGTTGTATAGCAACTACATCATTTGCCTTTATTGTCTGACTAGGTAAATATCTTCGCTCACCAAACGACGTGATAGAGATAGTCATATTCCACGAGGATGCAATGTGCAGCGACCGTCAACAGTTTTTTTTTTACAAATTTGTATGTGAATAAGTATGTTTAGTCAAATATTGCAAGCTGAATTAGTACCACTTCGTTTTATCCCACGGAGTTGAATTTTTGCATGTTGGTTCAGTTCCGATAACAATGCATTTTTATAGTAAGCAAGACCTGAAGTAAGTAAAGAAACTCTTCAACGGTCAACAGCAGAGACCCAACATTTTATCTGTACGTTTAGTTTCGATATTCCAATATTATAAACGTTTATAAAAGTTAAAAACGTTGTTTTAATAAGAACTATTTTATTATAAATAAGGCCTTAATCCACAAAATTTCTATCTCTTGGTACTTAGATCATTTTCTAAGTCATTCTAAGTAAGTAAGATATCTCGTAGTGACAAGTGTAAATATTTTTTGCTTCTTTCACATTCATTAATATGTTACTTTGACTATAACTGTTTATTGAATGATCTGAACGTATGAACGAAGTATTGCTTTTGCCCGCTCGTATACATGGCTTCTGCAATGCGCCTTTTATGCACGTATTTATTATGATTCATCATACACGGAGTGCAGGTGCGGCCATAAAATGCCGAACAGATATCAGTAAATGTCACATATGATTATTCATTGACATTTCTGCTTTTGTAATAATAATGAAAAGTGGATGGCGTCCGTTGCATCGTCTGAATTTCTACTTATAAATATCTGTTTTTACTTATAAATCTGTTTTTTTACTTATAAATAGGTGTTGGGAATTATTCAAATACTATTTTTACTAGTTCAGCAGTTATTATAGAAGAAGATAGATATAATAAACCCGCCTGAAACTATCTCAGTGCAGGGTAAAGGCCTCTTCTCATACAAAGAAGTATTGAGCGCGCTAGCTCACTGCGTAATGGCGATTTCAAACTAAGAGCCGATTTCACCACTGACACTAAACGCGATCAAGCGTTTAACTGAGTTCAGAACTACAATTTTCGTAGGGCTGAACTTAGTTTTATAAAATCGGTTTTTAAAGTGAATGGTGAAATTAGGCCTTAGTCTAGATTTCCTTAGTTCCTTAGTCCTTAGGTCCTTAGTTCGTCAGTCAGTGTAGTCTTAGATTAACTAAGAAAATATACTACATGACTTATAAAAAATCATATTGGTACATACCAAGTTCGAATCGACACCCATGTGCTTCAAAGCGGGTCCGTAACCAATGCGCTATCAAGACATTCAGTTTTGCAATAATAAGTATTAAGAAAGCTGTCCGTAAATTAAGAAGGCTTGTATAAAAGTCACTATATAGCATAAGGATGCGGTAGAGTGTAGGTACACTGAAATAAAAAAAAGTAATCTCGTAAAAGGGGTCTATATTTTGGTAATGTGTTAAGTGTAATCTTAAAATTGGAATACCGCGGAACACTTATGGTAAGGCGTTATTACAGCTATCACATAACCGTTTCGCTTGATATTAAAGTATAATGCGTAGGTTTTTTGCTTTACTGTTTACTGTCCACTGTGAAATTAACTGTGTTCTCTTATTTTGTACTCTCATAGCAATAAAGTAATCTTTTACATAAAGATGTTATTAAAAATGCGGATTGAGTAGAACAGACTCTTCATCATTATCATCAGCCTGTATCAGTCCACTGCTGAACATAGGCCTCTCCCAATGCGCGCCACTTTTCTGCACTCCTCATTGGAGGTATTTGCCTGTAATCGCTACGCTGGGCAAGCGGGTTATCGATCGCAGTAGCAGATGATTGCTGTTACACAGAATAATGCTGCTGCCCATCCTCCGGATTTTTCCCTTTGTCGCTTCTTACGACACCCGCGGGAGGCCGGAAACCACACGGCAAGTGTTTAATTAAATTCCTGACATCCAAAATTTAATTTAATTTCTACCTCCTTTAAGTACATGCGACGCAGATGTGTCTTTCTGTGTCTGAACGCGCACTTTTAAACCAAAAATTTTCAAAGTTTATACAAACAAATTCATTCATACAAATGTTTTCCCTGAAAATGATAACTTTCAATTAGCTATCTTTGGTGCATTCAGTCACTGAATTAATTAAACTGCAACTCAACCCAGATATTAATTAAAATTAGTTTGATTTTGAGTTGTTTCGCAAATTATTAATTTTGTAATATTAATTAATTGAGCTTGTGTATGTACCGATGCTGCGTTCGATCTACTCCATTCAGTGTAGTTTTAAAGCCTTTTATATCAATGTTTATGTATCTTATATAAAAGTTTGATGTCCACGATTGATACTACATACTTTATTAAGATAAAAGCATCATAACTCAATTTAATTAAAACACTATACAATTTTGTAATAAATGCCAATTTGGAATGTCGTGGTGAGCGTGCAGTAAGCAGCGAGGCAATGCGAATATTTAACTATGAAACGTCACGCAAAACATTCGCACACTCCACGCGCCGCTGCACTGCCCTGAATTTGAGACCGAAGAGATAGTTCAGGAAATAAATGGCTTGCATTATTTTAAGTATAATTTGTATCTTGTTACCTAAACAAGAGAACAGACATTAGTTTAGCAAAGAGTATAGATATAGCGCATCTAACAATACTATTGTAATAATGCTTAAATTTCGTTGGGTGCGAAGTGATTAGAAGCAGCGCGCAACATCGCGAAAAATAGAATTCAGTGCGGACCGTCCGGTGGCAAACTGTCACAGGTAATCAGTCAAATCAAAATACAAAACATACAAAATTTAACTTTTTCACAATACAGAGTCATAATGAAACTTATTATAATATAATATATTATAGATATTTTACAATGTTATTATTGTGTAATTATATTTGTGTTCACTTCTCGTTTTGACAGCATTGTTCAGACATTTTAATGTCCACCTTCAATGTGATCGCTAGTAGGCGCTGTCATCGCGCAGCCAGTATGCTCAGAAAATAAAATTCTAATGCGAGTAAACCATACCAACGTGTCTGAACGTGGACATAATAGTTAAGAAATCTAATGTAATTAAGTGTTGTAACTGTTGCAATAATTAGTTTTTAATACGCAACTTTTCTATAGTGTGAACTTTGGGTTCGAACCTTGACCTTTGACCTAGCAGTCTAATGGTACAAAATTTGTTTACTCCATACTATGCGATTAAAATAAGAATGTGACGTCATATCTGTCAATACGAACAGTTATTTTTCTATCACATTGAGAACTTTGACGTCACAAAATGGCGATCATTACAGGCATAGTACACGTGCTAAAAGTTTCCTAACTCAATATCCTAACACATAATGACTTCTAAGCTTGAAGTAACTAATTCTACTTAGTCGCAGCTCCAACCACGTCCTTTGTATTTATACATAATAAATTCAAAGACATTCAAAATGGCGGAGCCTACACGTTTTAATAATAAAATTGGAATAGGTACGTGTTTCTATCAAAGTTTCACGCTCCTTGCTGTTATACGGCTAATAATATGAAAATATCCTCCAGTTTAGATCGAATCGGAAGCACTTAATATTTTATACCTTACATAATGTATCAACTTATTTAATAACGAGTTTGATATGATTATGAAAATATTTAAGTTTGTGATAAGTTAAAGATAATATATAAGTTAAGGAAATTTATAAATTTATTAATGCCATTTAAAGCCTTACTTATACTATAAACGTGAAAGTAATCTTATCTGCCTTATCTCTACCTTCATCACGATTAAAGCACGGAACCGATAGTATAATTATTTAGTAGATAATAATTTAATCTATCTAATAATAATAGTAGATACTCTGGTTCCTGGAGAATGATATAGACCTCTTTAAATCTCAAAATAATGAGGAGGAAATCGCAGAAAAGTATAATAATGTCCTCCCGACCGAATTTCGGTCACAGCGGCCAATCTCAACGAAGAGAGATTCGCCAACTATGCAGTAGATATTATTGTGCACAAGTGTGTGCTTAGACACAGATGCACTATTCTGTCACTCTCATATTCTGATGGGACGGTAATCCGAGACGACCGGAGAGAGATCAGGCGCAGGACCAACGGCTTTCTGAAGCGCGGGAAAATACACAATAAAAATAGTGTGTTATTTTTATTTTGTTGTGGTATTGAAATTTTTCAACAAAAGCCTTAGTACATGGATACAAGTTAGCAAACCACGTACATATAATATAATATTATTAAGACTTAAGATCTGTTTTACAGATTACTGGTAAGTTCCTGTCACCTTATCTAACGGAAAATTTCATATAAATGTCGTTCCAGATTTGCATTTACCTAGTAGGTAGAGCCTATTTGTAGCCTCTGAAACTGGGTAAATATCAGGTATATCACTATTTTTAATGGGAAGGAAAACCGAGACATGTGTACGTCCTACTAAAATTGTACTGGGGGGTTAGCCAAGTTGATTATCTACAATCGCTAACGAATAGAAAACGAAAGAAATGTATAGGATGACATTACCTTCGATTGATATGTCACGTGACTTAAAATGTCATCCTATACATTTCTTTCGTTTTCTATAGCGTTAGCGATTGTAGCTAGTCAACTTGGCTAAGCCCCCTGGTATATTTACAAGCCCAGCCCAACAAAACAAATACCGACCGGTCGTTGAGTGAGTCCCCTGCGCTATCAGATCGTATCTCAGTCAGTTTGATAAAGGCTGCATGATTTATTCGACGCAAATGAAGATATGTGCCGATATTACCCACCCTGCTGCGGTTTAACCAGTGATTGATAAGGGTTGGTTTAGACTTCATTGTAAATTATAAATCGTGTTTGTTTGTTGTTCGGTAATATGAGAGTGAACTGATTTAATATTTCATACTTTTTTAAAATTCTATTTATTTGTCGAGGCTTTACCACAAGGTGTGCCAACCTTATAGGTATTAATTACATCAATTAAAGATTAAAAAATACAGATTTTCCTGATGAACTTTTAGTTAACTTAATTGAATATTTGGGTAATATTTTCGTACCGCGGTAGTACCGGGGTAATCCTCACAGAATATTATAAAATAATATTTTGTACAGTCAATAATCTCCTCTTTTAAGATTCCCCTTCCTTAATGTACCCTGCCGCAATCCCGCACAGGCCATATAAATTTTTTTTTCAAACTAAATCTTAGTTTCTAGTTCTTTTTTATTAGGATTTCATTTAGGATGGGTTACTGACACATAACCTCACATTGCACAAACTCCGACAAATATTGATGGATCACACAAATATTTGTCTTAAACGGGAATTAAACCCGTGACATCAAGCGCAGATGGCTCGACCAACCACTACGCTTCGCTACGCTTCGTTACGCTAATCGTGTCGTCAACTTACATTATTATTGTTACCTAACATTCACCATTCACGTAGGCATCTAAAATGTGACAACTATTTATTTCAATGACGAGGGTGTAACGTTTGACCGATACCTTCGTCATTCTTAATCTATCATTGTTTCTTTTTAAATTTACACTTTTATAAAATATAAGACTTTTTTAAACATGATACTATTTGTTTACTTTTCAAACAATGATAACTTAGACTTACTGGTCCAATGTAAACACATTTCAATTCAGTAATCAGCCCTAGATTGAAATGTCTTTACATTGGTCCAGTAACTCTGAATAGAAATACTGGATCAATGTAAACCAGCCTTACTGTAAATGACGTGTTTATGGTTTTGGCACAAAACTCCTACGTATTGCTACTACTACGTATTGATATTAGAGGTATTGATTGAGGTAGTAGGTGGCAAAAGGTTGTTTCACAAAATATAGTGCTAACTATATTTCCTTGATTTCAATTCACTCATCTAGGATTTACCATTCGCTTGGAATGTCAAACCTAATTCGAGTAATCGTATTCAAAGCCAAACTTCGTAATCTGCATTCACTCGATAAATAGGTCAAGCATTCCGCCAAAATTACACTATTTACAAGTACCAATAAGGCTATATCTAAATGTACGTCCTAAACTGATGCGAATAATTGTGAAATGAGCTGTTAAGTTGGGTCGATGACTAAATTATAATGATGATAATGATAATTATAATTAAATATACATAGATGATGAGTAGCAGTATCAGTATATTTTGATAATATTTGTAACTTCAGCTGTACTGTTCCATCGCATGCATTTAAAAATGTATATGTATATGTATATTTGTAAGCCTTAAGTAACGTCTGTATAGCTTTGTTTTCTAGTAGGTACTCCGTACAAGTTCCTCCGATTATGCACCGATCATCGATCTCAGATGATAGATGGAACTTGTATGGAGTGATCGGCGCATAAACAACCAACTAACAAAGGAAAGCAAATTCGAATCCGTATTCCAATATTTCTAAAACTTAAAAATTGTAAACTGGTATTCTGCAAATTGGCTTAGAATCAAGAACGATGTGTTTCAGGACTTTGTATCCTCCTGACCGAATTTTGGTCACAGCAGCCAATCTCAATGGAGATTAGCCAACGATGCAGGAGATATTATAGTACACAAGTGTGTGCGCAAACACAGGTGCAATCTCAATTCCTTTACCATCATAATCCAATCGAAGAGGAATCAGGCGCAAGGCCAGGCTTTAAGTGCTTTCTAGGCACGAAGTAAGTGATAATTAATTTATATTACGCAAATAACTTACGAAAAGTCAGAAGTGCCTTAGGTTAAAACTTGAGACCTCTGACTTACCAGTCAACGGTCATAACCACTAGGCTATCGACTATGTAGTGTATGTATATAGGTAAAGTGTCGCCTAAATAAGCAGCTAGTTACTCTCGCTTATCGCAGACGAGGGTGAGACATGTGACGTGTACCTCCGTTACTCCACTATCGCGTTGTCACACAACAACTTATTTACTTAAATATCTTTTTGTTGAAAATATTTATAACAGTTTTTAAAGACAACAATGAGCGTTTCAACACGTCATAAATTATTAAAATATTGAGCAGAGGCGCGAAATGTCGCACTCCTACGTGGGTGTCAGTTTACAAATGTCAGACTGGGAGTCTAATGTGAGTTAAAATTATGTGGTTCATGTTACATAATAATAATTATGAATTAGAAGAGCAGGTTTGTGACTTTTGTAAAGGTTACTAAAGGGTATGCAGTGGCTACACTTACATCATACGCAATCATACGCCACTCGTAGCATACACATAGACGTAGCACATTCGTAGATGATGGCTGAACTAGTTGCTACGAGAGTGTATGTCGACGTAATAAATAGCAGGTAGATTGGCATTTTTTCAGGCCCCACCGCCCTGTACTGTTTTTATTTGCCAAAAAAAAACACCGAGCATGACACTTGCCTCACCCCGGGGAAATGATTTTAACTGTCCTGAGGCCCGCAACAAAATTAATCAGAAAAATAAAGACATGGAGGGATAATTCAAAGTATAGGTATTTTCTTTTCCTCCAAAAAAAAAACAAAAGAATGCACTTATTCTAATAGCAGAAAACTAACTGTAGATAGGTTTCTACTTCTGCAAAACTGCTTATCAGTCAGTCTATAATGTTCCTGTTCACCTATCAGTAATAAATAGCATCCTGCCGTACTACCAGAGCGCTTTTCATTAAAGCAAATATAAATAATTAAAAAACAGCAAAAATAAATTAAAATGTAACTGCTACCGTTTGCGCCAATATTTTTATACCTAGCAAAACATTTAAGTTGGTTAAAAGTGAATTTAATTGCTGTTAATTGGGTCAGAGCATATTTGTGTAAAAGCGAGTAGTTTTTATCCGAGCTACATGATGGGGGTTCAGTAAACTTATTAAGTGACATGCTTTCTAATTAAGGAATTACTTTTTTTTGTTAGACCTACTTATAGGACGCTAAGGAATTGTGTTGTCAATTACAAACCTATTTATTTTCATTAGATAGAACTTTACACTTTAGTCTGTTCATCATTCCAATATTGTTTTGTGGCTAATAATGGCTTTTCTTTGCAAATTTGACTAGACACTAAGTACATTACTACATAGCGTCAAACTTTGTTTTTTTTTTACCAATATCACCGATTCTATATCAAAATATATTTTCCAAAAGATGTAGTATTGATCTTTTGTTGGAAACAAAGTAGCACAAAACCCGTCCTCTTACAATCAACACTTAAACGACGGCATAAAATTTACTGCACAATTCTACAAATGAATTCTCAAATCATCACAAGAAACTCCTCTTCAATTAGGTTCACGAACAGTACCTACACTATAATAGAATCGATTGTGTAGCTCAGAAAATTGAATCGAAAAGAACTTACGTATTTGACCTTTCCTAAAGGTTCGATCAAGAAACTTAGGGCCAAACTTGTGAAGGATTATTGTGACGATTTCAAATACGTCATACGTTACTATCAAAGTTCTGAATGCCTCTTTGCACGCTTTGACCTATAAAGGGGCTGGGATTCTCATAAGCAGCGAGTTCCAGCCCGACAACATTCAGTTGAGCTGAGTTTCCTCGGTGGCTCTCACCAATCATTAAGCATTTGGGTGAATTTCACAACTGGCTCCTTTTTGCGGCATTTACGCGTCTCTGATAATGCTATTGATATGAAGAGATACAGAACGTTTTTATTTTTTTACTTTGAAAATTTTATAAATTAATTATTTATCACTTGCTGGAAAGGTGAAGGAAAACATCGTGAGGAAACCAGCACACCTGAGAGATTTTTCAACGGTGTGTAAAGCCATACCAGAGACCTACAGGCGGCTTAAACTGACACGGTTGTCTATCAACCCGTTGTTGTTTTTTTTAAAGAAAAAAAAATGCAACTTGTTTAGTCTTCTCCTCACATGTAGCCATTAAATGGTTAATGTTGTTATTTTTTTTTATTAATTCGATAAAAAATATTTCTCTACTTCCTAAAATATTTCGCACTTATAAAGTAAATTTTTAAACCTATCAAATTGACAAGCTTAGAACACGTTTTCACCAAAGGCTATGAAAGTAGCCGCGGAACAAAGTTGTCGAGTTCGTTTGATTATTCATCTTATCCTCCGTTCACTCGGTTTGAGTAAAAATTTGATTAACTTTGACGTCCTTTGTTTGTAAGATAAAGGCTTTAAGGTTTTATCAGATAACTTGAACTTATTATAAAGGTAAATGTTTTCCATCAGATGTTTGTATTTTTTTTTGTTTTTATTTTGTTGCCTTATTCTGGGCAACTTACAGACTCCAGGCTAAGGATTTTCTGCAGATAGAAGAACTCTACTACTCTTTGCCCGACCCAGGAATTGAACTCAAAATATTTTGCACAGCAGCTGCGTTTGAACCCACTACGCCAATGAAGAAAATGTTTAATAAAAGTTTATAAGCAGAGAAATCAGAGCAAATTGACAGAGAAACAGAGTAAATTGCGGGGACATAATAATATATTCCTTTGAATTAGTTTTGATTATAAAGAGTTCTCTCAATAAGTTCTCTTTATAAAGAGCTCAAGTGAAGATTATGTTGTGTATCCAAATAGTATTGATCAGGTATTGAGGGGTATTTCTAGTCACAGGCAGCCCTGCACAGTTTACTAGTTTTGGCTTCTTTGTCAGAGGTATTATAATTATGGTTATTAAACAAACTATTTTTTCTACTTGATAATAAAGACCATGTAATGAAGTGCCAGAAAAATTATCCTTCTCATAAAAAAAATGCATAAGTGTGTTTGTTGGTCTCTCCTTCTTCCACTTATAAATGAAACAGTGGATAGTAGTGTTTGTTTGGATAGAGATAGTTTATGAGCTGGACAGCAACGAACGTTTTTTGTCCTGGAAAATTAAGAACCACGAAAGTGAAGTTACGAGTAAAAGCTATTCTTTAATAAAATCATCAGCAAACTTACTGTAGCTAACAAAATATAACTGTCTTTTTGGTAACAAAACATATTGTTATTTCTAAATTAGTTACTTGGATATTGTTACGTATTTTTTATCCAATATACGTCGTATTAGTTCAGAAACAACAAGATATACTTTTATCCTATTACGAGGAAGAAAACCAGAACATCATTCGTTAATAAGCCGTGGATCGACGTAACGAGGAGTTAGATATACTCGTAAAAAGAGAGCAGAAGGTCAACTTCACATCTGTTAAACAAAATATATTAATATCCTACACGTACTATATCAGGCTTCTAAAACAACAAAAGCTACGTAGCATGATCGTTTAAGTTACTTTTACGTTTAGTCATAAACTCCCACCACTGACTTTTAGAAATTGTTTGCATAAGAAAGTAATAATCACATGGCTCATTATTATATCGATAAAGGAAAACATATTGAAGAAGCAACAATGCAAAGCCATATTAAAGGCTAAGAATTTGAACTCTAATTTGAGGTTGATTTTATAACCGTTCGATATCGTAAAGGCCTTTTACTTTTCTGACATAGAGCGCGGGTGCTGGATTGAGAGGTAGGTCTACGACTAACATCAAGCTGCCCCCTTAGAGATTAGCATGATTGATGATTTTTGGCGACACGCAAGTCCAAAGGCAAAAAGCAAAACCAAAAAAATATTTGATGGATGACATTTTCACTAAAACTAAAATTTTTACAAAGAATACACTGTACGAATAGACTTTCTGCAGTTATTTACCGAGTGGTTATAGTGAAGCAGTTCTTTACGTGTCCTGGTCCGCTCGTAACTGTCATGTTACTATAAAAGGCGCCCAGTTAATAATAACCGTGTTCAAATGTCCTGTCGAACCTGAGAGCTCTGACTTGCTAGTCAATGGTCATACCAATAGGCTATCATTGCTCTTCAGCAGACGTAATATAAATTTAAATTACATCAGAGATACACACGACCACAGTTGATATCGGTTTTAAAGAAAATAATATTTAGAGCTCGTATAATATACAACTGTCTTTTGTCGGAACAAGGATAACGATTTTTGCTTTTTAATAATTCTTGTCATATTCATATAAACAGGTTTATAACCCTTACAATATTAACATGACCTGCTTTGTATGTCACAAGATCAATTTTATTTATTTTTTCTTTTTGAAGAGGGGTAACCTATTATTAGAAACCCAAATTGATATTCTATTGTATGAGAGAAGGCTATTGCTCTGCATTAAGACAGTTACAGGCTGTTATTATCCCTTGTTATTATACATCACTTTGGTAGTTACACATTGCTTTAATAGTATTTTTTTCGATGACAAAGTTCATCACTTAATAGATGTTTTTAAATTGATACGTTTACCTGTAGCACGCCCCTAAAACCTTTTTTGTCGGTATGAATAGGTACCTATTATTGTTATTACTACTATTCTCCGGGTCGTGATTAAGCTTTGTGCCAACTTTAGTTTAAATTCGTTCAACAGTTGAAGTTCAGGTTAAGGTTAATCAAATTGTATGAGTAATGCTTAGTTTTATTGTGATTTAATTAAACTAAGCCTTACCTTTTTGAATATTATTTCCTTAACAAAACTCTAAGGCAATAAGGTAAAATGTAACCGGTAACCTACCCAAACTAGACTCGGCTTTGGTAGGTTTTATTGTATTTGTTAGTGTGGTTTTGAGATTTATAAACGGACATACAAACTCACAAAACCAGGGGCGTGCAGTTCATATTGGCAAAAAAGCACTGCCTACCCTGGCAGATGACGACGAGGACACAGAGGACGCAGAGGACGAATTAGTGAAACTAAGTAGGATTTGTGTGTGTGCCGTGTCAAAGATGTCTATGCACAGAACATCGCATCTATGATATTAGTAAGAAACAGCATTTACTTACGTCTAATTCTAGAAATGTACCAATAAATTTCTCGTTTACAACTCTGTTACGAAACACGATACGGTAGCTGCAAAACAATAGATGTCGGGTTACAGTTCTATTGTAGTCACTGCCTCAACCCTCTCTTTCAATCTTGTAGGTAAAACCATCTCTTTCTATTTCATGAATTTGAGCGACGTTTTTAGAGAGTAAAGAGTGTTCATTTGGAGAACTATTCGTATAGTACTTTCTGTATAACAGTTTTAAAATTTTCGGCATATTAAGTTAGCTAGTTCCATCGTTAGTTTGTTCTACGGAACTAATGAGACTTTTTTTCACGGTGTTCCATAAAATTTGTTTGTAAAATAAGTGAGACGAAACTTCTTCATCTTACTAAGTAGTACCATCGCTTATTAATTTGGCCTGGGAATCAAAAAGGGAACTCATGTTCAGCATAGCAATCTTTAGATCAATGAGGTGTTCACAATATCTTAAAATACAAAGCTGTAGTGAAACTTCTCCACTTATCGCATTAGCTTATAACTATACTTGTCGTTTTGTCTCTAATTCTACCCTGTTCTACCAGCGTACTACGCGTATTAGCGTACAACGCTCGTATGATTAAAGCTCCCGCAACCCTTTGGCGTACCGTCGCCGCGCCGTTACCCTACCGCTGCCGTAAGAGCAAAAACGTGGTTTTTGCTACTGGTAATTACTAGGCTCAGTACTTTGTTATAAAATGTAGTGTAAGCAAGAACAGTAGGTCAACTTATGGAATATCAGCCTACACTATCTGACAACTGGGCAAAGACCTCTCACAAATCGAGAAAGATTAGGTTATACACTTACTCAGAGCGTATTTGTGGAGGCGAAATTATTGGAATTTATGTGTTAAATATAAATTAAAACTCCCGAACATGTGTTTTCTTGTAAGAAAGTGAGATGGAATTTTCGTTTTAAACTCAACTGAGTAAAAAAATCATCAATTATCTAGCATATGGCATAAAAAGTAACAGCTGAGAAACTTTTTACGCCATATAACAATCAAATTCAATTGTTTTGGGGTCATCGGTGACTAGTCTGGTATTTAAAGACTTGATTTACTGTTCTTTCTACACTATGTCATAACGCATATGTTTATCTGAGGGTCAGTAATTACAGTATGACGTAAAGCAACGCCGGGGGGCAGATGTTGCGCTAACACAAATTGTAGCCCGGGAGGGAATTGACGAGTTATGAACGCATGGGCAAGGTAATTACCGGCTAAATTGCTTAATTACATGGAGCCTCAATATGACACACTGGTGATTAGGACAAGAGTCATGTATAGTTTTGAAGGTGGACTATTAACTAAACGAACAAGTAAGTTATTAAGTCTGCTTTTAAAATTACTGGTTCGCTAATCCTAATATTATAAATGCAAAAGTACGTTTGTTTGTTACCCTTTCACGCTTAAACCACTGAACCGAACATCCTGAAATTTTGTATATACGTTTTCTGGCGTACAGAAACGGATATAAGGTACCTATATAGGGGAAAAAAAGTACTGTTCCCAAGAAAAATAACAATAATGTTCTTATGATGGCGCCACATGTTCTGGGGACACCTGGCGTCAAACGATAATTGAAACCGCAAATTCTATAAATTGTGGAATCTATTTTCAAACAAAACCAGGTTGTCAAAAAAACAAAATATTATTATGTGGCGAAACGAATTGGATGTTTTGGTATTTACCTTATGATCAGAACTTTTAAAAGTAGAAACCGAGGGATGCTTAAAGCCTAAGATTCATCATATTGCGCGCTCTATTCCCTTACTTTCTAACTACGGTGGAACGGCAATGTGTCACGACAGGAGAGAGATCAGGCGCAGGAATGACGACTTTACGTGCTCCCCGAGGCACGGAGCAGAGATTGTGAGAGACCTTATTTTCGAGCCTGAGACCTCGGACTTGGCAGTTACTCTAAAGTAAGTCCTACTAACAAAACGACTGCCACAGAAAGAGATATTTCAAAGACGAAGAGTTGCAAACCACTTAATGTAATAAGATGTGTCACTATGTGTACTAAGCTTTATGTGAGAAACTTTTTGCTTCTTTGCGTTGCTTTAGAATTTAAGTTCTTAGAAGTTTGCAATCAAGTTAATGGTTTTAACGATTTGATGAATTCTTGTGAGTGTATTTACTTTACGAATTACATGAAAGGCAATTCTGGCTAAGTAGTTACTCTTAAAAATCTTTGACTTTAACTGAAATTATGTAAACAAAATATAATATTAAAAGACTCGTTTTAAATATTTATACAACTACGGAGTCAATGTTATGGAAAAATAATATTTTATCTTATTAATTTATTTTTTTCATTATTTTAGTGACGATGATATATTATTATTCATTGTAATTTACATATCATGTACCTATATTGACATTCCATAACTTAATACAATTTATTTACAAAAAATGTGATAAAATAATTGATTGAAAATGACAGACATTTTGCTTATTTTAAACATATTTTTGCATGCTGTGCTACCGGCGAAACATCATGCAAATAAATATATTATACTCGTGATCTGTTCTATTCTAATAAGAATTATAGTGTGGAGACGACTCTACACTGCTCTTATTCGAAGGACTAAGGACTAAGGGACTAAGTAAATGTTTACAAATTATCTCATAACATTATTACGTGGAACGAGCGGAGAATTTGTGACGTCACGGCTTGTACCCTCACTCGCCACGCGCCGGGAACTTGAGGTAATCTAATACTCTGCCCGTTTTATTTTTTTATTATGGATGTTTTTTCTGTAGTGTGTGGCTCTCAGAAGTTATGTCAATGCTATTGTTCCGCTTAATGTGTTGTTGGTTATGCCACATTTTCTGTTCATTTATGATGAGATTCGTGATAATTTCAAATTTGTTTATTTAATATTATTTCGACATAATCAAGGGTCAATTTTGGGCTTACCCTACTAGTTTTGCACTTAAATGGAATCCATTTTTAAGAGCGTGTAAAAGTTTATATAATATATAATATAATCATAACAAATATAGGTACTTATTTAGCTTTAATTCAAGAAAGTTTTTATTGTTAAAACTAAGTATAAATTTAGTTTTTCTTCTTTTTGATGCTTTCATAAAAATGAAAATAATATTATGAAAACCCATTTAAATTATTATCCGCATATTTACTAATAATATCTCTATTCTTACTATGGTATGGTTTGTTCTTTCACATACAAGGAAGCAACAGATGGATGCGATATTTTATATAGATATAGCTTATAAGCCAAACAGTGACACAGTCTAGGAAGTTTTTACAAAAAAATACTAAAATTTAATAGTATTTAAAAAAAAAATCATCTTCCTAGATTTATTATTCCCAAACTTTGTTGGGATCGGCTTCTAATCTAATCAGATGCAGCTGAATATCAGTCTTCTACAGAGCGCCTGCCTATCTGACCTCCTCACCCAAAGGGATACGATATTCTAAAGTTAGATCGGTTGTAAGGATTTATGAGGGTACTGACTCCCTATATCGACGAGGATCTTCATGACAGACGGGGCTAACAGCTTAACGTGCTTTCCAAGGTACAGAGTAGGTGATAATTTACATTATTTTATATAAAACCTCCTTAAAACCCATGACATCGTGATAACGATATCCCATCTCTTTCAAGAGTTTTCTCCAAAATCAACAGCCTCTCCCTAATCTACAAAAACACTCTCAGCTTCTCAGCAATATTGGTAAAGATAAAGCCGTTATACATTTCACGAGAAAATAAAATATCATTTTTATTCGTCACTTGTGAAGCGCGTAAGTTTTACGCATGTGCGCGTAGCCTTTAGCAGCGTAATTTGGGAATCTTTGAAGATATACGCTGGGAAATAATATTGTTTTGTATTAAATTACTATAACATGTAGTGATGTTTATGTTTTGTTTTCTATTTTGTAGATTTTCTTCTGATAGACAACCTCTCGTTAGAGCTCAGGCATGTTTTAGCCTTTTTTTAACAAACCGTTGAAAAATCTCTTCTGAAGTTTTCTCTCATGAAGTTTTCTTTCACCGTTACAACAAGTAGTTATTAATATCTAAATAGCTAATAAATTCGAAAACGTGTGTATAGTTTTTTGTAATCACCCTATGAAAATATAAGGATTAAATAAAAAAATAAACACATTACTCTTGCTAAGCGAACTATGTATAAAGTTTTTTTTTTAATGAAAAATTTATTACGTTAGGATATAAATCTGCGGCGTACTAATCAAAATAATTTCAATATTCGAGCAGGATTTTGAATAGCTCAGTGTTATGTTGTGTTATATATTTTAGCCAGTAGGCCAAAATCTTGGTTCATATTTAGCTTTCTATAAAAATTAGAATCTTTAAATATAAAGATTATTAACATAACAAGAAGAGAAGAAGCGTACAGAATACAAACTGTAAGAGCAGCATTACCACAATCTTATTAAACGTTAACAAGAACAACAGCAAAGTCTGCACGATCTAAAAACTTTACCGGATTATCTTACGAAGTAAACTTTATATTTTGCTTCCTGAACGCAAGCGAGGCACCGTTGCGTTATTCTATCTTAACTATTATGAAATTAGAAGTCCTAACTTTTTAACACAATTTAGCATAAATACTGGTCTTTCAAGATTATTATTATTTGTGTTTAACAAAAAAGAGGTCGTGATCTATTTTTTCTTAAGAACAAAGAAAACTAATCTATTAACTCGTGTTACACAAGGTTTCGGTTCCTCACAAAAACTCGACATGACGTACATTTGCTACTTCCAAGAATTACTTTTACAAGGCGTGAGTATTCCCAACACAGTAACTTAAGACTTGTAGTTTGGTTACGTTGACACTAATGGAATGTCAGAGCTAAGTATTAAGTCACTTTAGAACATAACTACTTAAGTAGGTAAT
Source organism: Protodeltote pygarga (assembly GCA_936450705.2). Lineage (NCBI taxonomy): Eukaryota > Metazoa > Arthropoda > Insecta > Lepidoptera > Noctuidae > Protodeltote > Protodeltote pygarga. The sequence continues at coordinate 487,008 of OW388249.2, read as the reverse complement.
AGACTTACTTAGCGGCACAGCTAATGTATTCAATACTTGCCTACATAATCACCTAAATATATTATACGTTAATCTAGTACATAATGTTCTTTCATCTCTACATGTTATTTCAGCTCGAATTAATAGCAAAAGTCCCTGTCCCAGTAACATAAACACATTAACTTAGTTCCACTAACAGTAACATAAAGAAAGTTGGGTCACATAAAGAAAATATTACTATCGGTATAGTCAAAGAGCAATTTGAACAGAATCGCCCTTAACGAGGGGGGAATTGCCTACGCATGCCGTGTGACGTCAAGTTGTAATAACATTATGTTATGTGGAAATATTGTCGTATATTTTATTTCTGTATAGAAAAGTTTTCTCTGAAATGTTATATAATATTTAACAAGTAAGTTTTACGGCGTAGAAAATTGATAATCTTATTACATAAGCATGATTTCGCAAAAACGGCTAGGAGGAATAATAATGTTTATAATTTTGTTCGTATTAGCCAATAAAGTAGATCTTATGTGAAAAGCGTATAAAGGTAGCTTTCAATAAATAGTGACGTAAGATAAATAAAACCGTTAATATTTTTCTTGTATGAGATAATAATGAAAAAAATGCTAGACTATGTGTTTAGGACTCATAAGGTATTGTGATCTACCTAACTGTAGAGCATACCTGCTCTAAGGATGGATCTTAAATCTGAAATCTTATGCTATGCGATCTTAGTGGCATATTCTTATTTGAATTGCATAAGTATGTAATAAGTGATCCAGTGGAAGAATGTATCTGCTAAAATACCACAGAGATGTATGGTAGTACTTGCTAAGGTAACTTTGGCAGATTGTAGAAGTATGTCACTAACCTGCTTGCGTCCTCATGTCTCTGGAAACTATCGTTCCGTGCGCATTGTGAGCTCGACAGCGGTACACGGTCGCGTGGATGTCTTGTCTGTACTGCACCGCGCTGAAAGGCAGGAACACCAGCGTACCATTGTCGAGGACTTGTCTGTGAAACAAAAAAATGTTTAGTCTTTGCTAGAGCATGTTAGAAAAGAAGCATTAGTGTTAAAAAAAAACATAGAATCGTTCGCGTTCCTTTTATATTTTTTTGAATAGGGGATTTTTTATTCGAAGGTTTAGTTCGTATTTTAATATACCATGGTGTGTAGCGATGAGTTTACATATTGTACTTAAAACTCAAAGAACAATACAAAAATAACATAAAAACTAAATATTCAAAAGTATCGCACTAACCCAAAGCCCTAATCTTCACAAAAATGCATAAAAAGTTAATGCCAAGAGGTAATTCTGCTACAATTTAAAAAAAAACTCAACGAGCAATATCTTAAAAATTTTAACTTCGAACCGTAAACCGCGGGATTCTGTATTTAAATTATCCCTGGCTTTAATTTCCTCAATGAAAAAAGGATAAGATGGAATTAAGGACGAATAGCAGTGCCTTTTAAAAAAGGATCGGCGGTCGTAATTGGTGTCGGAGCGAACGAGTTTTTCAGAGAATATTTTAAAGGTACGAGCATTTTTGAAGTGAGCAATTGAGCCGTAGGTATGTTAAAAATGTTCCGGACGTCATTGTGTTAAATAAAACTCATATTTGATGAAAATATAAACTAGTTATGGTTGATTTCGGTGTAGAGTGCATTATCCCGGTACCAGGCACCATCGCACCTTTTGTCTTTTTTTCTTAATTATTTATCACCGTTTCATTCATCAAAATCTTTTGTAAAGATCGCCTAAAAATCTTCTGATCTTCTTGTAGATTTTGAGTTAGCTGTGATTGAATCTTAAGTTGTTATAAAACATAATTATACATGATCTTCACCTCTTGCAACACTAAAGATTGTTTGGTATGATATTATTTTGTATGGTAACATTTCATTCAATTTTTTCGGTTCCTGTTTCTCTTTTTCTGTTCTCCCGAACGCGGCGGTTACGAAATTAAGATTTAAGTACTTAAAAATCGTACAAAAAGTGCATAAAACTATTACCTACTGTGTCTCAAACTCAAATAAACGTTGACCACTATTGTTAAACTGAAACTCAAATTGTCGTTCAGTGATCACTATACTAACAAGTGACTTTTTTATTTTTATTTAACGTTTTGTTTTGATGGTACCCCATAAACGCGATATCATCAGAAGCCTAATTCATAAGACGTGTTTCGAAACTCAAGTCCTTTTTGAACCAAAAATACACAGAAAGTTCTCGTCTACCTTACCCTTCGTGGTAGAAACGTGATGTTATGTTATACATAGCTAATATTACCGAATAAGGAAAACAAAAAAGAGCCCTTTGCACCCAAAAACATGAAATGAAATACTCAACATGAATACAGATCAACACAATATGTCGTCATGTGACGTCATCAACCCTTGTCAATACCAATATTATATTTTTTTCTTTTTTAATAACATTTTAATGACTTTTGTATCATAGGATCATGTTAAATATCCAGATGGTATTGATATTGTTAATCATCGCTTCTAAAAAAAAATTGCATAGGTAATTACTTATCTTCGCGTTGATCATTTCAAAAGCCTTTGCATTTAATTTATTGAAGAGCGAGAAATGAGACATAATAGGAAATCAATTATAAAGAGCCGCCAGGATAAAAATATCACCGGTATAACATCAGATTAATTTTCAGGTAGTTACAAGATTAACATAATATTGTAAGCGATCAAGAAATAAACGTCACAACATGGCTTTATAAGGCAGCGCAGCACTTCACTCGGGCTCATTCGTTTGTCGGCGGTCGGAGGGTTCACACGATACTTGCGTCATACGGGTCGTACCTAATATTTTGCTACATAGCTGTTATATATTTTTTATGTTCAGTGTAACTATTTTTGATTAGAATTATTCATTGTCAAATTCTTTGAAATTAATTAAAGTTGTGTACTTGATTTTCCTTTTTTTTAATACAATCCACTTCTGGTTCCTAAAATCAGAAGTGGGATAGGATTCACAGCCTTACCGTTTGAACCATCCAATTGCATATTCGTTATTTCGTTGTGAATAGTTAGCTAGTCTTATAAATAAAATAGAAATGTCGGGTAGATCAAAGCGCAATCGCTCGCGGTCGCGTAGCCCGATCCGAGACCGTGGTGACAGGGATGAGGATTCAAGCGAACGTGTTGGGCGCCGTCGCTCACGGTCTAGGTCTAGGTCTAGGTTTAGTGCACGCAGTGATAGGACGCGTGATAGGTCTAGTGTACGTAGTAAACGCTCTAAATCTAGTCGTAAAATGCAACGTTCGTTAGACGTAATTCTAGCGAGGTTAGATGCGATCGAGCAAAATAGTGACCGTGCTAACGTTGGAAAAGTTTATTCGGATTGTGTTCCACCCTCAGTGCTCGAAAGTGAATTAGTTCGTGAACAATTGAATAATGTGTGTCCCTCACTGTCTGAAAATCAAAACATAGAACCTACCGTACCAATTTCAACTTCTGTGTGCACGAATGTAGGAAACGTACGATCGCAAAACCGTTCCGTTTTACCTAGCACTAGCGATGCAAATGTAAGTGTAGTGTCTAACGCTGTCAGTGATAACCATACTAGTTGCAGTTTAGTGTTGGCAGAAGCGTTAAAATCTTTAAACCCGTCGCGATCGCAATATTTCGTTTCTAATTTTGACCCACGTATTCACGACATAAATTCATGGTGCGAAGAGGTTGATAGGGCTCGTGATTTGAATCGCTGGGATGATAGGGAATGTTTGTCGCGGGTAGCTCTGTGCCTTAAGGGGGATGCAAAGGTCTGGTTGAACGAGTGGGTGACAAATGATCGATCCTGGACGAATTTCAAACGAGAATTTAAGCCCCTTTGTCCAAGTAAGCTTGATTTTGCAAATATTTTATTCGAAGTTATGAATAGCACATCGGATAAGTTTAGTACCTATGCTGAATATGCCCGTCGTTCTTTATTACGCCTCCGTATAGTTCAGGGCTTGAGTGAGGAACTGATGACTCAAATAATAATTAGGGGTATTACGGACGCACAAGTAAGAGCTGCAGCAGCTAACGCTAATTTAACTACGGAGAGTTTAGTTTCCTTTTTGTCGATATATGTTAAACCTTGTCGCAGTAAACAAGATAATCGCTTACCGACTTTTAGGCAGCGTGATAATTCAAGTCAATTACATAGATCTAAATGTTTTCACTGTGGCAAGATCGGACACAAGAGTTATCGTTGTCTTATGAAACCGCGTCATGAAAAACCTGAGGAGCGGTCTGCTCCTAAAGCAACTCCTACAGTCACGTGTACTTTTTGTAAAAAGTCGGGTCATGTTGAAAGTAATTGCTTTGCAAAAGAACGTTCCGCACATAACAAACGTAACATAAATTTATGCAATAGCATTGACCAGTCTTTGAAATGCCCCCATAGAGGTAGTGACGTCACGTCGGCTGTAGTTCAAGGAATTCCTGTAGATGTTTTAATCGACAGTGGCGCTATGAATATTTCATTAATTTCCGAAGACGTGTTAAAACATATTTCTTGTAAACAGTATTTTAGACAGTGTATCCTTAAGGGAATTAGTGAGAATGAGATAGTCGCTAACTCTTACGTCACCTTAACTATCGAATTCCCTGAAATATCTATTGAGGCTGATTTTGTGGTTGTTCCTCGTTCCTGTATGAACGCGCCTATCATAATAGGGACTGATATTCTTAACCGAGATGGTGTTACCTATGTACGTACTAAAGATAGACAGTTTATAACACGTTCTAACGTAACAAAATCCTGTCCACTTAATGTTAACGCGGCTATTAATGTTAATGACGTTAATACGCCTCTTCAGGGCCAGCATAAGATTTCTTTGATGTCTATAATTAATTAACGATTATTCGGACTTTTTAATTTCTGGAACTGCAAGTACTACTGTAACCACTGGTGAGATGCATATAAATCTTACTAGCCAAACACCTGTTGTTTACCGCCCTTATAAACTGTCTTACCAAGAAAAATTAAAAGTGCGGGATATAATTAAAGATCTTCTTGATAAAGGGATCATAAGGGAATCGCAGTCGGAATATTCAAGCCCCATAATATTGGTCAAAAAGAAAGACGGAACCGATAGAATGTGTGTCGACTTTCGCGCGTTAAATCAAATCACGATTAAGGACCGCTACCCTATGCCGCTGATTGATGACCACATAGACAGGCTGGGGAACTTCAAATATTTCAGTTCTTTAGATATGGCGACAGGGTTCCTGCAGATACAGATCCATGAGGCTTCAATTCACAAGACAGGATTCGTTACTCCAGAGGGCCACTATGAGTTCCTTAAAATGCCATATGGTTTAACGAACTCTCCGATTGTGTACCAGCGCATAATCAACAAAACCTTGCAGAACCATATAGAAGCAGGTAATGTTCTTATTTACGTAGATGACGTATTGCTGATGAGTCACACTGTTGAAGAAGGTCTGAAACTCCTGAGGGAAGTTTTTCGCACACTCACGTCATCTGGGTTCTCCATTAACTTGCGTAAGTGTTCATTTATCACTACTGAAGTGGAGTATTTGGGCCGTGTGGTTAGTCAGGGTCAGGTAAGGCCGAGCCCTCGGAAGGTAGAAGCCTTAGTAAGTAGCAGATCACCGGAAAATGTCAAACAAGTCCGGCAGTTCCTGGGGCTCGCTGGATACTTCAGGCGGTATATAGAAGGCTTTGCAACGAAAACTGCATGTATAGCAAAGCTCACCAAGAAGGACTCAAAGTTTGTATGGGGTCCTGAACAAGAACGTGCCAGACAGGAGATCATCAGTCGGCTAACGAGTGAACCTATACTGATAATCTTTGATCCTAGCCTTGCCACAGAAGTACACACCGATGCGAGCAGTGCAGGGTACGGTGCAGTACTGATGCAGACCTCTAAAAATGGTAACAAACGAGTTGTTGAATATTTTAGCAAGGTGACGCAGCCTGCAGAGCGCAAGTACCACTCCTACGAGCTGGAGACGTTGGCGGTGGTCAAAGCGCTTCAGCATTTTCGCCACTATTTAGTTGGATTACAATTCAAAATATTTACGGATTGTAATGCCCTCAAGGCCACTGAACGCAAAAAGGACCTGCTGCCTCGTGTGGCTCGCTGGTGGGTATATTTGCAGGATTTCACTTTCTCTATGGAGTACAGAAAAGGTGTTAACATGTCACATGCCGACTACTTAAGCCGTAACCCTATTCCAGTACGGGTAAGTAATGTTATCAAACCTCGTAACTGGGCACAGATGGCTCAAGCCGCCGATAGTGAGACTAGAGAATTGGTTCAACAGCTGGAAAGTGGAACTTTGGATCCTAACCGGTATGTGCATCAAAACGACCTATTGTTCTATAGGTATACCCCGATCGGCGAGACACCCCGACTACTCTGCTATATACCGAAAGGCCACAGGCTGAGTCTGCTAAGGGTGTTCCATGATGAGCATCAACATATAAGTGCAGATAAGACATTAGATCTTATTTTAAAACACTTTTGGTTCCCAGGTGTGCGCAAATTTGTAAGTAAATACATCTCTCATTGCCTTATATGCATATCAAAAAAAAGAGTAGCTCGTGCCCCACATCCAAACATCACTTCGTGGGAAAAACCCAACATACCATTCGACACTGTGCATGTGGACGCACTAGGACCACTACCGGAATCAAAAGGTTACAAGTTCATTCTCATATTAGTAGACAGTTTCACGAAATATTCTCTTCTTTACCCACTCTACCGTCAGGATACGAGCGAGCTCAAACGTGCAATGAGTAACGCTATCTCACTTTTCGGTGTACCGAAACTCATAGTGATGGATCGTGGGCGTATGTTTGAAGCAGGTGAGTTTGTTAATTGGATTAAAGACCTAGGCTCAGACTTGCATCACATAACAGCTGAGATGCATCAATCGAATGGGCAGGTCGAGCGTTACATGAGGACGGTACTTAATATGGTAAGAATTGAAGTTAACCACAAGAATGCTGCCTGGTCTGACACCTTATGGAAACTCCAACTTGTGTTGAACGTAACCAAACAAAAAACAACGCAGTATTCACCACTTAATCTTTTGATTGGTACCAACGCAACTACCCCTGTGATTCGCGCACTAGTCCGAGACATAGCAACCGAAGGATCTTCACCAAACCATGAAGCCTGGCGTGAGATCTGTAGATCTAGGGCTGGCGAACTTCTGAAGAAGAACCAGGAGCAGCAAGACGAGCGCACCAATCGAAACAGACACCCTCCTCGCGAGTTCAAGGTCGACGACTTTGTCTTTGTGATAAAATTTTCTCAGTCAACAGGGAAGCTTGACTCAGGAATGCGTGGACCTTATCGGGTTATCGAAGCCCTACCGAGTGGACGCTACAAACTAAAGTTATTAAGCGGTGCTTATGGAAAAACCACTCAGGCAGCAGCCGAGTATATGGTCCCTTGGAGAGGAGAGTGGTGTCCGGAGTCGTGCGCTGCATTCTTTGAAAGTGAGTGTTTGCATTCCTATGTAACGTTCATAGTGATCCATCTCAATATGAACGACTATAATGTTTGCAAGAATCGGTTGTTTGACTGATTGCTTGTGTAAATGATCCGATGTAGATGGTACTGGATCTTGAAGTGTTTGATCCGATGTAGATGTTACTGGATCATTGTGTTGTTAAAAAGGTCATAGAGGTCCGATGTAGATGCTACTGGATAAACCAGCATACTGAGGCAAGTTGTACTGTAAGGCCTGTGGCAGTGTGTAGAGGACAGTGGGACGCCTCTGTTCTCATATTTAAAACTTTCAGCTTTATCATGACACAGTGGATTACTGAAACGCGCGCAACGATCATGGTAAAGTAACAACTGTTACTTAAAAGTATGTAAGCTGAGACATCTTATTAAATTATTTGTTATAATTTCTGAATGAACTTTGTATATAAGACATGATGTATGAATAAGATAAATGTGTGACGAATGCCTGAGTTAACTGTGTGTTAATGATAATGTTCTACAGGTATGTTTTGTTTCGTGTATTTCAGATGAATCTGATGACGATCTGAACGCCAGTAACGATGATGCCCTAGTTGTAGCTGGTCCCAGCAGATCAAGAGCAATCGAGGCCGATGCTGTGTCAGGAGAGGCCGTGTAAGCGATCAAGAAATAAACGTCACAACATGGCTTTATAAGGCAGCGCAGCACTTCACTCGGGCTCATTCGTTTGTCGGCGGTCGGAGGGTTCACACGATACTTGCGTCATACGGGTCGTACCTAATATTTTGCTACATAGCTGTTATATATTTTTTATGTTCAGTGTAACTATTTTTGATTAGAATTATTCATTGTCAAATTCTTTGAAATTAATTAAAGTTGTGTACTTGATTTTCCTTTTTTTTAAGGCGCTGTGCACAGTCAAAATAGGCTTAATTAAACAGTTTTTTAGCCTAATGTATACATTTTAGAGTAGCAAAAAAAATATATGTTATTCTCGATCATATTTATGAGAGAACTCACGGCTTCAAAACACGTTTTTGGTATTTTTTTTCGATAAAAAAAAATCATAAAACAACCATTAAAATTAACATTCCTGCAATTTTATCTCTATTATTTATAAACCAATCTTGATGAAATTTATAACAGTTACGTAATAAATAATAATAAAGGGAGCCCTCACTTGTATTTATCGATTGAAATAAGATATTAGTAGGAATTAATATATTTACTGATAAATAATTCGGACGAGTCGAACCAAACGTCACGCCATTATCCCTTCTCTTTCATTTCTACGCGGAGCGACAGTGACCGCTGAGGCGCGCTGCTAGATGGACCTATGTCATTTTGTTCCGCCCCCGCTCAGAAATTATTTACGTATCTTGTTTGTTGTTGAAAGCTGTATATTGGGAAATGTAATTTCGTCACCACGAATACCGTCCAATTGGTTTAGTGGTCTTGAACGTTGCACATGTGACCTACGAGAGCGACCGGTTGGGAGTTCCATCCCCGCATCGAGCGATACTTTTTGTTGATTATCTTATTTGAAATAATTGATATTAATTATTATTTTACTTTTTTTTCTATTTTCTTGTCTGAAATAAATGTTCAGTATTTATTTTTGTTGATTTTCTTATTTTTAAACAATTATAATGCAATTTTAATGGCTTTTCTTTAGAGTACCTAAAAAGTTTTTTTTTAAATAAATAGTTTTTTACTTTTTGTCTATTTTTAGTTTGATAAATATAATATACTTAGGTACATAAAATGATTGTTTATACAATTTTACATTTTTTTTAATTTTGCACAATTTTGATATAATCTTTTCTAGAAAATAACAATTATTGTTTCATTATTTTAAAAATAAGAAAAAAAAATATTAACATAAATATTTTAAAAAATAACAAAAAGAAAATATGTAGGTGTAAGTACCAACTTATTATTATATTGTGTATTATAAAAATACAAAAATGTACGATGTCTGACATCTAAATCAGACATCTACCTTATTCAAGCTTCTGACCATCAAGGAGAAATGTAATTTGGTCACTACCATTACTGTCTAAATGGTTTAGCGGACTAGAATGTTGATGTAGTCAACCACTATAGTGTATGAGTAGAGTTCGATCCTGCATCGAGCATGACTTTTTGCTGATTTTCTTATTTGTTATTTTACTTTTTTTTATTTATTTATTTTTATTTTTGTTGATTTTCTTATTTTTTAAACAATTATAATGCAATTTTAATGGTTTTTCTTTGGAGTAAAAAGATTTCTTTTTTAAATAAATTGTTTTTTTACTTTTTGTCTATTTTTTTGTTTGATATAAATATAATATATGTACATAAATAATTATTTTCAAAATTTTACAGTTTTTTTTTCAATTTTGCACATTTTTGATGTAATCTTTTCTAGAAAATAACAATTATTGTTTCATTATTTTAAAAATAAGAAAACAAAATTATGAACATAAATATTTTAAAAAATAACAAAAAGAAGATATGTAGGTAATTACTAATTATTATATTGCGTATTATAAAAATTCAAAAATATACGATGTCTGATAGGGTTCGAACCGAGAGATTGCCGCGGGCACGCTCATTTCAAGCGGGTCATTGCCACGATAGGTCAAATGCACTTGTGATATTACTGACGAAATTACGCTTTTATTTATAATGGACGTTACGCAATGACGAGTTTTGCGCGATGCCTCGCAATCTATTATTTTGCTTCAAGCTTGCAATAGACGGAAGGGGCGGGACCCATGGGCGGGGCGGCTCGTTCCCACTTCATCCTGCTTCACCCCCTTTGTAAGACCAAACTTGACTGTGCACAGCGCCTTAATACAATCCACTTCTGGTTCCTAAAAATATATATACAAATATTATCAAATCTGTATGTATGTAAAATAAAACTTAAACGTTTAGGTGCGACGCGACGCCCAAGTGGGCCTTTGATGTTATAAACAAATAGAATAGTTTTGTGTCTGTGTTTGACTGGAGGATTTCACACTAACTGGGTTGCCCACAAGCTTTGAGGGGCTTGTGACACAGATCGGCAAATATACGAAGTTATTTTCTAGGGCATTGAATGGGAGAGTTTTTCAGTTTTTTTTCAAAGGTTGTTCACCTCTGAAATCACGCAGTTTCGAGCAGCATAAAATTCCTATATATTATATAGGTACATAATAAAACTATTATTTTAAATGATTATTTAAAAAGAAGTAGGATAGTTTGAAAACTCCACTAAAAAAATATATAAAATTTACCAACACCAAGCGAAAAACCATCCATCCTTATTGAATAAAATAAAAACTCTTAAAGATATGCCGAAAGTAAATAAATTAAGTGAACTATTAATGATCTTTCATTACTAGCATTACTTTGTTTAAAGGAAGAATGATAAAATGCTGCACCTTTTGAAATACTGAAAAATGAATTTATTCATCTTTCTATAATTATTTCTTCCATCAATATCGATTCATACAGATATAGCGTCACTGTATATTCTAGGCCGAGTTTGTATGAGTATATTAATTGAGGTAAAAGTCGTTCCGTGTTTTAATTAACGAGCATTTTATTTTCGTTGAGCTCTTCCGAAAAATGTCGGATTACTAATTCGACTTTTTATGCCGTTCCGTGTTAAAAAATATTTATTCGCAACTCAAAAAATAAAGTTTTTTTTTCCATTTGGAAAGAGAATTAAATTTAAATGTTTCTTTTAGATTTTTAATATACATTCGATGTAAAAAAGGACCCAATTTATTAAATTTCCATTCAAAGTTGAAACATAAATATTAATTACAATATTTTACGCAAGTAAAAATTTAAATAATGTTAACAGTTTTTTCCGTGTGATATGTATAATTAATGGCTTAGGCCTTTGTTGTAGTTTATTACTTTTTATTTGTCTGACTTTTGCATTTATTATTTACCTACAATTTAGATTTCGTTCTAATTCTAATATAAAAAAGGTATCGTCGTTAAATTAAGAATGATCCAGGTGACAGAATCTTGTGATATATTTAGGAAAAAAAATATACCAAAATGTTTTTCGCAAAAGTTTCTTTTCCTTAGATAACAATATATATTTACCGATATTTCCTTCAGTCGATATTTCAGGGGACTATAAGTAAATTTTACATACAAGTCATCATTGAGCGAAGCTTCATTTCCTTGGGGAAATTTACGGATAACTCCAAGGTAACAATATTATAAGAGTTTTGCCTAAATTATAGTAGCAAATTTCTTTGTGGCGCGTTGCGTGGCTATATTGAGAGTTTCTACCTGATTGGAATCGGAAACTTGGTGTAGTTTATCATAATATAAAGAAAGTTTGTTGGAGTAGAAAGTTAGGTATATTATAGGGTACAGGTATTTTGTTGTACAACAAGACAGTAAGAACTGCTGTATACAACTCACTTCACTACCTGCTATGATGGTAGTACAATACTGTTATACGAATACTAGTATATTTATCACTTGCACTGTGCCTCGGAGAGCATAGATTTTTTCTTTTTACAAAACTAAATTAAAAATTAAAGGCGCTATAAATTATGTACGTTTCATTAATTTAATGTATTTAGATCAAATACTCGTGTAATTGGCAAATACTTCAACCGGCAGCACCGCATTCCCGAGTAAACACTAATTAGGTACGTCACAGAGCATCTAGTGGTCGAATACGATCTATGATAATTAGGCAAATGGCAATAGTGTTCAGATACGCAGATCACTGAGCCTAGATAATTTAGTAGTTTTTGACCTATTGGTAATCTAATATGCAGCAAATATACGCGAAACTGCAGCAGATGCTGAGATGACGAGATGAGCTTGACTCCTTTAATATGAATAGTCCTGTAAATGGCCAATCAGAAGTCTCATGTTCAATACCTAGACTCTGAATTTTAGAAAGTAATATAAGAGATTTTTGTAATATAAGAGAGCGGAGAGCTTGTAAAGCCATCGGATCTGCACCTGGTATTTTTCCAGTCATGTTGGATTGCCGTCCCAGTGGAATATGAGAATGCGAGAATAGAGTGCACCTGTACTTGCTCACATACTTGTGTACTTTGTGTGTGTGATTAAAATTAAGTTTAGAAGAAAGAAGAAGGCTTTTGTATTTATGTTTCCAGGTTTCTACCAGAGTACACAATAGATAACATATTATATTTTCAAAATATCGTAAGAATTTTTCATTCTTATTTAATCTTTTTATTTAACACAGAATAAGCACTAAGAAATTTCAAATAACTTTATCTTTACTAATTCTTGGTAAGCATTTGCCTTAGATGTGGGGGGTGGGTGGAGTGAGGTGCTCCGTAATACAATCTGATCCAATTCTCGCAACCAAACCTTCACGGTCTATTGTGCACGTCTGCAGAAGTGTGTATCAATTAGTGATCAATAACGTTTAGCCTGAATCATGGCGACTGGCGCGAACTAACCATGTCAGATTTGATTTACTATCTGTGTGTTGTTATGCTGGCCTGGTACCTACTTGAGTTGTGATAGTCTAGTAGTAGGACCGCTGACTGACAGGTCAGACGTTTCAGGTTTGAACCCAAGGTGACCTCTCACTTTTCATAAATTACGGTACCTATTATAAATAAATTATCACTTACGTACTCCGTGCCTCGGATAGCGAATAAACCCGTGAGCATGCACGATCTCTCTCCGGTCGTGTCGGATTGCCATCTCTTCGGACTATGAGAGTGACGGAATAGAAAGTGCACCTTTGTTTACGCACCCCCTTGTGCACTGTTAGTCATCTCCTGTGTAGTTGCCTAATCTCCGATGAGATAGGCCGTTGTGTTATATTCGGCAGGTATTAACATAGACGCTGGCACTCATTTCAAAAGATATTTAAGTATAAATTCAAAATGATCTCAACCATACACGCCCTTCGATAAAGGTAGTATGTACAACCAGATCAGTGACACTATGTACCGCTTATACATACCTACTCATTATTTACCTAATCGATAATCCATATTCAAACGGGATGTAACAAGTATTAATAGGCAATTACTAAGGTAGGGACGTACCTGTTACCGTCTTACTGAAGACGATAATAGGATAAGTTCAGTTCACCATTATAACTTATGAATTTATATTATAAACTTAATACGAGAAGAGCTTAAGGTGATCTTAAACTCTAGAACAGGTTTAGTATACAGCTGCTTTTGATAAAATATTTACTGGTGTAATTATACTATCTAATACTAGCTAGAAGTAAAATTTTGATAGATATTCCACACGCCCTAGCCGTAGAAAGAGATTTGAAATTTCGACTGATTCTGATGGGATACGGTGGCTCAGCGGTTAGAACGTCGGCACCTCCACAACCCAGATATTGGGTTACACAATACTGACAATACCCCTTGGTAAGACTGGTTGTCAGACTTTCGGGCATCTGACTACCCGTAACGACTGTCAAAGATCTACAATGACAGCCGGGGCCAACAGCTTAACGTGCTATCCGAGGCACGGAGAGTGATAATTAATTTATAATACGCACATAACTTACGAAAAGTCAGAGGTGCGCGCCTTGGGTTCGAACCCGAGACCTCTGACTTGCTAGTCAATGGTCACGACCACTAAGCTATCACGACTCAAATATTTGAAAACCAATTAATAATATTAAAAATGAGGATTCACAATGATAATTGATAACACATGAAAGAATATAATTTAGGTGTATGCATTTATTGTTAGTAAAATTAGTAAATGCGAAATGCCTGTTTGTATGCGCGCACAACACAACAAACCACCCCGGAACTACGTCAACAAAATTATGCAATCGATAAACAATAATCCATTCGCAAACAAGGTGCGTATAATGATTATCCAATTACCTAATAATAATTAAGCTTATTAACGAATTTCCCAGTAAAGAACATTTATGTTAATGAGGAATATTAATATTATTCCAACCAATAGAAAATAATTATACATTTAAAAAATAAAAGACTTACTTAGAAATAATGTGGTACTGGAGAAAAATTCACACATTTAAAGAACTGATGCGGACGGAAGGAATTACCAATGAAAAGGAACTGGAAAGAGTGAAAGAGAAAAGACATAATATGAGTAAGGAAAACAAAAGAGGCAAGGTGATATTGCACGTCATAATATACGTCACGGTACATTGTTAAATATCATGAGGAAACAATTGAAGAAAGGACAGGAAGAAATCCGACACAAAGTAGCACAGATCAAAGAAAAAATTGCGATGGAGACGTTTATGGGTTCCTATAAATTTGCTCTTGATAGGAAAAGCTCTGAAAGATGCTACATCGACTTAAGCGTAGGTTTTAAAAAGATTATGAGAAGAAGATAGACTCACAGCTGTTATGGTAATTTTATCAAAAGTATAAATATATACTTAAGGTGTACTTATGTTTGGTCCACTGACACTGTTCTCATATCACCTGACCTCATAGACCTCAGAACAATGTAACCTAAAATATTGTAAGCCATATATTATATTCAAAAGAGCAACCATGGAGTTTCTTGCCAGATTCTTGTCCGTGAAAGGTAGGCTGCCCTTAGAACTGGCAACTAGAGCCACTTTACAATAAACATTATTAGAATAATGACTATTCATAAGTGAATGGTCTACGTGAATAAAAATTATATTATTGCTTTAGCAAAAATTTTGCAGTCTAAAAAGTTTTCAATTACCTATTACGTTAAAACCTTTTGGTAACCAGATGTAACCGATATGGTTTTTAAGTATAAATTCCTAATGAGCACAAACAAATGAATATGACAACGGTTCCGTTTGAAGTTGAAAATAAATTAGCTAATTACAAATTTAAGGTCCATACCCCAAAATGTCTAATTCAGTCTTTATAGAAATTTGCTTTACCTTGAAAATTTCCGAAACAGTTTACTACCCTATCATCAAATAAACGTCTAATTCATCCATTCGGCTATTTTCCATTTTAATACCCAATTACCGGTAGGTAACCGCATCATTATCATCTTTCCAAACAAAAGTTATTGCTTTTAACTTTTCACATAAATTTTTGTCGCCCCCATTAAAGTACGTAACGTAATTTTGTAGGACGAAGGGGCTTTAGGATATTGTCCGCTGTTGCCGTTAGTGACTTAGGGGTATAAATAATAACCACAAACTGCGTGAAATTGCCGGTGTTTTGTCATATCTGGAAACGGATAAATCCGAAATGATGATACATGGGTAACATTAACAGATAATCTGAATTATTTTCAACTATTTGGTCGAATTCATTCTCATGAATTGCTTAATAGATGGCGATCAGCTCGGTTGGCAAAATGGCGGTAAACACAAATCTAAGAAGGTCATCTTTTGCCTAATCAATAAAATCAATTTAAAGATATCACCATCTGCCTATTAGCCAACAGTTGACTTTATAAATTATGAAAACACTGTAGATTTTACTGTTGAAATATAAATAATTGTATTACGTTACGGTATAAACCTATTTGCACTTGTTAAATAAAAGCATTTACTTGGAAAACAAGTGGATATATATACGTAAAATAATTATCTCTCAACGATATCCTTCGTTACATCTCCTAGTGTTTCATGTTTGGCTCAAGTTAAAAGACGCAGCAAGTTTAATAAATGTATGTTTAAGGAGAGAGTTAAAAATGTCTTATTTAAAAGAGATAAACGACAACGTTTATTGTTGATAGACTACCCTGTCATGGTTTAAACCCTTTAAACCGTTCGAATGCCCCTGCAATAGCTAACCTTTGTAGTTTTAGATAATTGCAGTAAATTTAAGGGTTTGAACATTCTTTGCTAGACAAAGACAGCACTTCGAATATGACGTCATGTGTTTTAATGTCGAAGTCGAAGAATAATTTGTGAAAATCTCAATTGATGTCGTTATTCTTCTGCAATCGCTGGTACCTTACTACTTGCACCGCCACGCTCGTGCGCTCGGCTCCGTTCGCAAATTTACGCGGGCCAGTGCTCAAAGGGTGTCCGCGTTCGTTAGCAGACTCGCGCCGTCACGCGCCATCTTTGAAAAATAAACTACTCACCTCTCTAAACACGTGCCTTTTATACCAAGACGTTAAGTACAGATTTTTTTCTTGAAAAAGGAGATTCTCTAAGTAAAACTTGTCTTTAAAGCAAAATTCCACAGACTACGTAAAGTTTTTTAAATCTAGATAATTTCTCAGAAAATAACAGTTCACTGAGTTTGTTCGTGCAGGGCAAAGTGGAAAGGTACATTTTACCACGAGATGTTCCCTGGTTCAGTGGTCACATGATCCAACACGACAGCTCTATCGCATTTATGTTTAAGTCTACTATACTACATTTACATTTTATATTTTCTTTGTCCAAATTTCTCAATTTTCCGAAATTTGAGCGTTAGCTTACAACTTTCATTTCCTTATCTGATGGCACGAGTTGGATTAGTTCAGTGAAAGTACTGCAGACATAACATTGTGCTTTTCTAGATCAGCTCGGCTAATGCTAATTTGTATACTTAGTTTTTATACATTTTTGCTGAAGATTTTATCTTTTTAAACGTCTTTGGTGGAAACTTTGAATGTTTCAACATCAGTGCTTAGTTGATTAGTTTTAGGGTTCCGCAGTAACCTTATAACTTTGTTAAGCCTATAATTTTGTCTTGTCTGTTTGATATAGCTGAACTAACACGTTTAGCAAATGTCTAAACTACAAAATGTATTCCATATTTGCTCTTGTATTTGCAGTTTGTAATTTTCTTGTATTTGCCCCGTGGTCAGAAGAATATCTATCAGAGCAAGGAGGATAGCTAGTTGTATAACTCAATGTCTGTCGATTAGAGCAACAGGGATGAGATTGCGAAGTTTCTCCATACATTTTCCGTAGTATAACTTGTAGAATATAGAGTAGAATATATAGTATAACTTGTAAAGTATAGCAAGACTAGTATTTAGCTTCATAGGCGCATAGTCCCCAATTAGCTCGTATGACTCGCCTATTGTCAACCAAAAAATAAATAAATCACTGAATACATTTCAACTCGGATGTATCTTTCGAACGTCATTCTTTATTCCGTATTTCTCAAGCAATATGAATATAGGATGGCGAAACATAAATACATTTGAACGGATTCAACGCTCACAATGAATATCCGTTTACAATAGGAACGAAGATATGCGCATATTTTGCTAACACTGTTTGAGAAAGTAAAATGAAAACGGGAACACCCGAGGAAAAGAGATGAAAATAAAGTTTGCTTTTAATTACAAGTTCACTTATACTACATCACGCCTGTTTTCTAAAGGAAAGTAGGCTGAAGCGACTTAACACTGGCGCGCCAAGTTCTAAAAAAAAGATTACTAAGGTACAAGTACATACTTGGTAAATATGCTAAAACGTTAGCGTTTACTGAAATATGTCAACAACAACCTCAGCTTTAGTACATTTGTACGGAATTCCAAAACAATCATACAAAACGATAGTCTTAATTAAAAGAACTTACGTAATTTATTTACATCAGAATTCCAGAGCGACAGAAAGTTTGTACTTCTAAGTGGTCGGAAAGAAATACACGCGCCAAAGAATAAAGTACATAATAGAAAGACAATTTCGTTAAAATACGATTAACGAAGGACTTTTCTTTATTTCTTTGGAGGAAGGTGAAACAATTTGCAAGAAATGGTTGGATGGGACGACTAATAGACTCAGGGATATGGTGGTAGGCAAGAATGTAGCTAATTGAATATCTTTATTTCAGGCTCATTTAACCTATTTGCATAACTGCATCATAATTATTTCTTATAATTGTTACCACGCTATAAAATCAGCCTGTAACTATCACACTGTAGGGCAAAGGCCTCTTCTCATACGGAGAAGGATTGAGCATTAATTACCACGCTAACTCACACGGGTTGGCGATTTCAAACTAATAAGTTCAGGTTGCTTCACGATGTTTTTCCTTCACCGTTAGTCAGTGGTGTCTTAGATTAACTAAGAAAGTACATGTGACTGAAAAAGTCACATTGGTACATGCCAGGCTTGAACGCACACCCAATGCGCCACCGCGACACATAGTATTAAGTACTTATTTATTTATTTTTCCTGTAATTTATAGGTATCATATTACATAGGTGAGTATTATGTGGGCTGATCATTTTGTGGATGCAGGTGGTTTAGGGCTGTGAAGCTCCCAAGATAAAAATTATAGTTCTGAGCTCTGCGATAATAAAACTAAACTATACATCTACCAATAGTCATGTCAAAACTAAAGTGGTTTTTCTTCAAAATGGTCGTCATCATTCATTCATTTTTAATCATCTTTATTTTTGAAGAAGTAGCTCTACATTAGGATTTTAATTAATTTATTATTATTTTGCAATTATTTCTACATTGTGTTTAATGTAACGTACAAACATTTAATAATAGGGCAGATGACTTCTGTATAAAATTAATGGACTGTCTATAGGTTACGACAGGCGGGCCCTATCCGACACCTTAGTGGTATAAAAAAACTTTAGTAAACGTAAAGCACAGTTTGTTCCATATTTATAACCCTGTTACGCACTAGCCGTCCTTTCATAATTATTCAACATTAATTTTAGCCCAAACCCAATTTAAATGCTTAATTCCTTTTTCTTTCATCCCAAATTCGTACACATGATGTCCAAAATAAAAAATAATGTCGCACGACTAACTTCGCGAGTCTCGGACGTCGAAACTTATTTAACAGGTACATAAAAGAGTACAAATTATGTAAATTAACGGAAACTTTCAGGTCTATTATGAAATTTTGGATTTCATTGAAAGTTGTCCTTTTCAGAAGTATTTACGTAATAATTTTGACGCATTTTATGCTAATTAAGATTTCAATTCAACACTGGATGCTTCAAAAAGTGAAACGTGATCATATTTTTGAATTTTGTCGCGAATTTTTAAAAAGCAAACGTACTTGTTCCTTTAATATGATATTAGTTACATAAACATATACCTAATTTGACAATACACAAATATCTTTTTTTTTTTTAAATGGAGGCAAATGATCAGGCGAGTCACTAACCGTACGAATACTGTTATTTTTCGCCGATATTCCGCGAGGGGGTGGTACTACCCCTTGCTGAAACTGAGAGCCATGCCTAGGTTACCATTGACAATATCCTGTGGATCATACATTTTTATCCTGTGCGGGAATCAAACCAGATAAGCAGTACCTACTAGGTTAATTGAAAATTCAAAGGGAGTTTGAATGACATTATCTGTCAAGTAAAGTAGTATAAATTTACCTGTAAACGGTAGACATGGGGGCTTGAGTGTAATAAAATCCTCACTCAGTTAATATAAATAATATAAATAATATTAATTTAATTTACATTAACACTATTATTTACACTACTGCACGCACAATGCATATCAGTCAGAATTCTATATTCCGTTCATATTTTAAAGGGGTATTATATTTATACAAACAATAAATTCACCGAATTGTCATAATGAAAAGCGGTTTTATGGAACTGGGTGTGTTGTTATTATAAAATTATTGTTGTTAGAATTGCATTTGATACTTTTTTACGCACATGGTTAACTCAGTTGGTTATTGTAATTTATGAAAAAGCAAAAGCGTTGTCAAAATAATTTTGAATTTCGACTATGCTAAAAATACAAAAGTTATAAATTGCTCTTTGGGACAGCTCTATTCGTATGCTTTAACTCAGAGATGCGCACGAAAAAAATAAAACCATTTCCTACGCGATCCTCCCCGATGCGAGCAAAATAATTCTTTTCACCAAGAATTACCACCATTAACCATTTTACATCAACCAAAACCGGACACAATTCTCAAGCAAAGGTTTTCTCTGAATCTCTTAGTCTGTCTGTACCCGCCCCGGATAAATCAAACGTCAAGCCGAAGATTTACGACCGCATCCGAACATTACCGAAGGAACCCTGCTGACTTAGCATGGCCAGACAGCAATAAACTCGACGGACGATGTTTTAACTTACTCGTGATATAATTTGGAAGACAAATAGTAACCGTGTTTAAATTTAGGTATAATCTGGAGTCTGTTTTATTTGTTTTTGGGGTAAGATATATACTTGCGTATCCTACAACATAGCTATAGCACAGGAAATAAAAACAAAATACTTAATTTTTTTCATGATACGCTGATAATGTAGTTTATTGTAGGTAAAAGATTTTTTTCAATCGGTTACCTAAGTCATGTTTAAGTTTATCCGTTATAGGTAAACAAACATAAATGTTTTATTTTTCTTTTTATAATATTAGTTTATATGGCTGTTAGAGGAAATAAAATCACTTATTCAAGAATAGCTTTGAACAGCAAAGACCTCCGCGTTCTAACAGGCAATTATCTGGCTGTAGGATTGCAACAATTTCCATAGACACAGCTCGTAACAAACTAGCACAAAGTAAAGGAAATTGAAATAACTACGCGACAAAGGTATGAATAAAATAATATACAGACATCCAACTAGAAATCAATTCTAACGTAACAACTATAAGACCCAATTTAGCTAGACATGTTTCTTTGTAAACAATACGAGAACATTTTCGCTAATTATCTTCACGGAAACCCGTAATTTTGCGGTTCTTTTA
The DNA here is from genome assembly GCA_936450705.2 of Protodeltote pygarga. NCBI lineage: Eukaryota > Metazoa > Arthropoda > Insecta > Lepidoptera > Noctuidae > Protodeltote > Protodeltote pygarga. The sequence continues at coordinate 465,973 of OW388249.2, read as the reverse complement.
ATGCTTGGTGTATTTCTAAAGATATCTTAATAACAATTATAAGTTTTATGTTGTTGTGATAAGGATTATATTGGCGTGTTCTTTGGTAACTTTTACTGAGATGCAATATTGTAGTGAAATAATGGAGAGTTTTAAATTGTTATAAAAGATGGAAACAAAAGCCTGGGGGGAACAACATTCCTTTACTGATAGATACAAGATTTAATAAATTTGAAAGAAGCGAGGTAATATTGAAACAATTTGGTTTCATTACAAGAGTGAATACAATAGGTACTTAGTCTCGTAATAAAACAAAGCAAAGTAATATTACAATAGAAGAATAAAGCAGAATTCTTTTCCCTGCACTGGCTGTAACTGTCGCAAAGCCAAGTATGAAATAAACAAGATACAAAGTGAACTGTATTGCACTCACGAAATTGCACTCGAAAAAAACTCGGAGCTATCGCATAAACTTTCGAAAAAGGTGATAGGAGATAGAAATATAAAACTATATTTGTTTATTCGGGTTTGATTTCATATATTTCTGAAATTAAAAGTAAAAAAATTAGCACAGAGCCACGACGGCAAAGTTTATAGGACTTTTTGACGGAGACAGTAAGTATTTTAGGAACTGTTTTAGCTTCAAAGATTGGTCGGTTACTACTCCGAAACTTGACGAAGTTTTGACTGACGGATCACAGTTTTGTATGTTTTTGACGTTCTTTAAATTACCTTTTAATCGATTGTTTTTTTATAAATTTGAAACGAAACGACAGACGAAAGCACTAAGTGTAATTAAACATTAGTTTTTGGTGGTAAGATTTGCATTCTATAGTTTTCGTTAGTCGACATCTGGATCGATCCGAATATCAGCAGTACTGACGTAGATAATAGTTACGTCGGAGTTTTAAGTCTTGGCTTGGATAGCAATTCCCAATTTTGAGAAAACTCTCATTAAGCTTTCTACGATAAGAATTCGTTTCTTAGAAGTTAACTCTTCAATCACTGTTGAAGTGCATTAGTTTAATTTCACGTACAATACAGGTGATCTTCTAATGGCTATTATAGATTTTTAGTCACATAATATAATTCTGGCTTAATTTAATAGTTTCTAAAAAAAATTGGTCATTAATCATACAGAAGCAATTAGAAATAATTCTTAGAGAAGATTTTTCTTTTTTTTTTTAGGAAGAATTTAGAGAAAGAATTATTTAATGTAATGTTGACACCACTGTATACCCCCGACCAGCAAATAAATGATTTATGATTATGATTAAGTAAATACCTTTATCCGAGTTCTTCCCAAAAATATCGTCTCGTGTTAATTCGTTCGACAGCGTCGGGCCGGAGAAAGCTCGGGCAAATCCACATGAATATGTATGAGAAACAAAACAAGACATTATGTGGAACAATGGCACCCAACACACCTGGTCACACGACTCCCATGTTAAACCTCGGACAAATATGACTGATTTATTGTTTGGACAAATTAGCCGCTGCATTTTGTCGGGGATTTTTTGGGTCCGAAGCGCAATGTGGGTATTTTAGCTTGTGGTTAACTTGCCTTACGGCATGTAAAAAGTATTGGTTACATATCAGATCAATAAGAAAGATTTTTGGTGTCCCCGCGGCTCGTAATAATGGATAAACCCATGGTGATCTTATTTATCAAATCCAATTTATTAATAACTAACATTTTAATAATAACTTTCTTGAGTCAAATTTATATATTATTAAATATTAATACGGCTTGAAAATGGACTCCGTTTGAATTCGAAACTGGTTTCCCCGAAATCAATGCGTGAGTAAAGCCGTATTAATATTTAATAATATATAATAACCAACAAGGTGAAATGTATGTAAAACTATTTTCCTAAAGTGAATAATTAAATGATATCTAATAAAGCGTATTTCTAAAAGACATGTTCATGAATATGAGCATGTTCGTTCAGTCCAGTGTGGTCCATAATAGAGAATTGTCATAATTCTCAGCCCGAGCTCGGAGCGAGTGCTAGTTTACGTCCGTGGACCAAACAAATTAGTTTTCGCTATGAAATAATGTCAAATGTGATTTTCTTTATGTCGGACACTGCGGTTTTAAGTTTCGGGCAGCGGGAAATGGCAAATTAATTCGTTTTGTGGTTTGTGGTTTTAGTCCACGTGTTTATTTTGCTACATAAATGTAAGGATTACAATTTACATTATGGTTCGCGGTAGGCTTAGATGAAATTTTCGGTCACAAACCATGAATAGAGGTTCTCGTTTCTATTTGGGTCAAGAACCAGAATGAGAAGTTTGTGTAAGGATCAAAGTTACCAAAATATCTCGCTTGTATAGCTTGTTGAATTGGCAAATTATTGACCTATGAACTCAAATAGTTAGTTAGTTACTCAGTTTTCCTTCATTATGTACCTACTGAATAGTCCAAATGTCACAAATAGCCAACTATTTGAACCAACAAGGTCGTTTCGCTGCAAGTCGTACTAAGTAAGCCTCATTAATAGTCATTATCATTAATGTGACGACGTGTACTGCGCCATTAGCTGGCCAGCTTATAGAACTGTGCTGGTCATTTATTTATTTTTCGTTTGCAAGTGGAAGCAGCCAATGTACTGAACTTAATGAATTCGAATGATATTTTTTACTTCGCAGATTACTAAATGCATTAAAAGTGTACAGAAATATTATTGTAAATGCTTCCAATGGGTAATTGTGATAATGCACGTAATCTTATTAGTTACCAGTAATGGTGAGGTAGATAGTTGATTTTTTAAACAAACCAAGTATTTTGAATAATGTAGTCTCAATCTTTCATTTAATATAATGGAACAACTTTTAAACGGATTACTCGCGTATATTTTATCTTCAAAACACACCTGACGTTTGACACTGCGTCTGCCTTCGACCACGAGAGCTGCAAAGCTCTCGAAACGTCAGGTGTGTTTTGAAGAATAAAATATACGCGAGTATTCCTTTTAAAAGTTGTTTCATTAAGTTTTTTGGATATTAGAGCCTAGCAATCACTAATTGATGTAGGTAATATGGGCAGACTCTACTGGGAAAGTACCGCACCGTCACATAATACCAGTGTTGAGTAGCAACATTGCGTTGCTGCGTTTCTTATGGTGATTGACAATTGACTTTTTTATTTAAGTTTGAAAATCAATTCTAATTATCCATTTAACAGTTTTTAAAAACCATACAACAATTCAACCGGGGTTTTTAAAAAAACATACAAACATATAAAAATATTTTGAATATGAAGAAAAATTTAGGAAACGAATGGTTTAATGTATTAAAATCTTTCAAGCCTTAATCTTTTACACAGTAAATCATTAAATGATGTTTTCAAGAGTTCTATTAATAGTCGTAAGAAATGTGACATAATCTATTCTTTATTTGACATAACTAGCACAAACCTTTTAGTGATTTCAAATCTGAACAGTATTCGAAAGTAGGTCACTTAAAATTGGAAATTTGGATCAAGTGTGGCAGTTCATATATTTGAAGCTAAATATTATTTTCAACACTTTTCGTCTGTCAATTTATTTGTAGCAATACGGAAACTTTGTTCAAATTCAAAGGGAAAATAAAATGGTTTTACTCTATGATGTGATGACATCGCGTGTTCAGTTTGTATTCGCTAAATCTAGACAAAACTACGCTTGACAGAGTTTAGTGTAAAATGGCGTTAACTGTCATTAAAACAACGGAAAACCGACAAAGACTTGAAATATCTGTTGTTCTTACATCTAAATAATTATATCCAAAATGTCTACATGTTCGTTTGTCTCATTAAACTAAAGTTTAAGAGGATTATTAAAATGGTATACAGATTTTTGCAATATACACTAATGACATCCAATCTTATCTTATCTTGTGTAAGTATTATTTATAGGACCTTCCACCGATTGTAATTTAGTGAAGAACTTAAACACGATCTTGAGAAGGATATAGTGTACTTTTATCTTATAGAATGGCATAAATTTCCAGGGAAAGATAAGTAGTAGGGCTATAAAAATTCCCCACGACTGAAGTTACGATTGGAGAGGCACCCGAGTTTGGTTGTTCATGTTATTTTTTCTTTAGTATGTTTACGATTATTTAATTAGAAGAATTAAACAGAGCAGATCAAACTATATAATCTCAACCGTCACATTAGCAAGTTGATTATAAGGAATTAATCTAAAAAGACGAACAAAAGATAAATACGATTTAAACTTAATAAGTTCAAGTTCTAAGAAAAGCAATGTCAGAGACAATAATAAGTTACATATTTAATGTGGTGTTTAATGAGAGCTTGGCTACCAGGAAAACTCTAAGTGAGTTTTCCTGCTTTGTAAGAGCTTTCATTTGGTAACATAATTTAAAAGAATTTGTTTTAGAATCATGGATAACGTAAAACAAAGAATGAAAAGAAGTGTGCTTATAAATTATATTTTACCATCTTTCGCCCGCGGCTTCTCCCGCATTGAGGTCACATCGGGACAAACGTTGTGTATTATAAAATAATGTGATACAATCATTTACTCTTTACATTTTGCTGGAATATTATCAGTCCAATGCAAAGGAAGTCTGTCTAATTGAGACAGACTTTCTTTACACTTATTACAACAACTTATTAAATATACAAAGACGTCGCGTCGCATAACAATTGACTTCCTTTTGTGTCTCATTTCTCAAATGTTGATGGATGTAAGAAAAGTCCTGAGGGAGCTCGTTTTTCTAAGAACGGCACAAAAGACGGCTCTGATCGTGGTTAACATGGTGGCCGCACTACATGGACGTAGGAACGTCCAAAAATAAACCACGTGAGTGCTAAGTTTCGTCTCCAATTAGTTGCTAATTTCGAACACTTCTGTCCCCTCAATTATTGATCCTAGAACCACGTACCTGACTTTAGAAAAGGGAATATTCTCTTAACCGAAATGTAACGATATCTTTCAATTATATTATTTACCGCCCTCCTCCTAATTTATTGTTGTAATCCAAACCCTGTTATAAATATTTACTTATTAAATGAGAATATTTGAATCCGAAATGAGGTAAACAATACGTTTAAATAAAATTGAGTTAATTTAAAATGTTCGGTTACAATAAAGTTCCTGGTATTCATTTGGGTTAGTGAAATATAATTCCTTGTGTTAATATTATTGTAATTGGGTAGGGAAGCAGTGAAAGCCTAGTGGTATTACCGTTGGGCTGCAAGGACATAGGTCGTTGGTTCAAAACCCAGGTGCGTACCTACTTCTGTCTTTTCGAATTCATGTGAGTATTAGATATTAATTATCCCTTGATAAAATGGTGAGGATAACAATCAAGAGGAAACCAGCACACCTGAGAGATTTTTCAACGATGTGTAAAGCCATTACAGAGGCCTATGGGAGGTTAAAAATCTGACACCAGGTTGTTGGTCAATCATACAATAAAGAAAGAAGAGTGATATGAATACTTACATTTTTGATCTCAACTTTAAGTCTCCCCTTTAAGAAGAATTAAAATTTCACACACTCTCAGAAAAAAATGAATTCCGAACTTATAAGGTTCTCGAATTTTCTGGAGGAGGTAATTGCTATCCTCTTCCCGCGAAATGACAATCGCTTTAATTGTATAAGAATGTTTAGTGAATTTGAGTTTAGCAGTGAGATAAAACACTTGACATTTGACATTCTTAAAAACAATTGTAAGTAGCCGAGTAAGTCAATGCTCTAGCTTGACTAAACAATTTCTGTCCCTTCCATTAAAGCCTTTCTTAAAGCCACTCTTAAAAGTTCCCCACTTATTTCAGAAGGCTCCAAAAGCCAAAGTATACAACGAGTTTTTATTCTTCAAGTCGGAGTTGAAAACCGTTGTAGTGGTGTTAGGGTCCTTACACATTAACCCGGATGAGTCAGGTATAGTAAGAAAATTACTGCATAATAATTATGATCAAGTGAATGTAAATAAATAATTTGCGCCAGTGAGTTTTTCTTCTTTTACCTGGTGTCAGAGTTTAAACCGCCCGTAGGCCTCTGACATGGCTTTACACACCATTGAAAAATCTCTCAGGTGTGCTGGTTTCAGCACGATGTTTTCTCTCACCGTTTCAGAGTTTCAGCGACAGATACTTAATTTATAATACGCACGTATCTAACGAAAAGTCAGAGGTGCGCGCCTTGGGATCAAACTCGTGGCCTCTGACTTTACAGTCAACGGTCTTACCACTAGAGTATCAGTGCTATTATGTGTTTGTGTTATAGTAAGTTTTTTAAAACTCATTATGATGCAGAGTATTTACAAAGGAGAAAGGCATAAAATACACTTAATTATAAGAATTAAACAAAAATGTTTGTATCCTTGTATGTGTGTATGACTATCCCTGTAATAACATGGGATAATCCAGAGTCCACGCTGATGTAGTCACGAGCAAACTGTTAATGTTTGATAAACAGCCTTATCGAGGCGTTGACGTGGAAAATGTCCACAGCGCCAGTGTGTCTAGTTCCTAAGTTCACAAGTACTTGTGCAACTTTAGATTTACTGGCGCTCTTAATGTTTCGCCCCGCTCCGCACCGCTCCGCTCCGCTCCCGCTTTGTTGCGACGGTTGCAGTTTTGCATCTCGACCGACGACGGAAAATTTTAAATTAAGCGTAATAGTACCTGATTGTTGTTCTTCGATGTTTTAATGTAAAACATTTTACTGATTTTGTTACAGCAAAACTTGTGTTAGTTATTTTGAGCCGCGGAAATAATTAAAACTTTTTAATGCTGCTTTCAATTCAGAATCAAAGTGTTATTTACTAGATTTTAACGCTTTTTGATCGAGTTTATAGGTAATTCTAATGTTTAGTTTAACTTAATCGTGTAAGTTTCCAAATCTATTTAATGTTTGGATTTAAATTGAATCAATAGACACAAAAATTTCATTTAGCCAACAACAATTTGATGGTTTCTCTTAAACCCAGAACTCAAAATGTCTGACTGACCAATGAAAAGTTGGCTTAAATAATTATGTACTCATGTACAGGATTATAGACCGTGCTATTTCATCAAAGGTCGAAAAATGAGATATAATAGAAAATCTGTGGTACATGCCGCCGGACCGCAATAGATGTTTTATCGGATAAATACAGTTAGAAATACAAAACTGCATTATATGAAACTACTCGTATACAACAGTTTTATTCTTAATATAGTCTCAAAATAAGTTTTATTCTTCTAAATATTATGCATATTTGTCAATTTTCTGATTTATAGTACTCCAATATCTGCCAGTCTCATAGTTTTATTTTACGTTTGTTGGACTTCAAAACTCGATAGTTCTAGAATATCCTGCTGGAGGGAGTTGACCCAATTACGGAACATTGGACTTTTGATCCTCCAGGTCAGCTTTATGGAATGAAAAGCTTAACTTTTTGTTATTGAAGTTTGACATTCATTAGTGTTGTGAATTTTTACATTCTACTTTATGAAGTCTTTTTTTCTTTATGGTTGATAAACAACCTGGTGTCAGAGTTGTAGGCCTCTGACAAGATTTTACACACCGTTAAATCTCTCAGGTGTTCTGGTTTCTCACGAAGTTTTCTTTCACCGTTTTAGCAAGTGATAATTTCTAATATGCACATGCATCCGAAAAGTTAGAGGTGCGTGCCTAGGTTTCGATCCTATGACTTTGATTTGGCAGTACAACGGTCATACTACTAGGCTATCATATGCTATCATATGAGGTGGTAACCACACTGCATAGCTTTCCTTCCAAAGTGCTGACACCTAAGAGTATATAAGGCGGAGACGCACTGATTAAAATACCACAAATGGTCACCCATCGATGGACTGACGTCGCATATCAAGCACTGCTAAACCTTAGTGATTATAGTGATAGTGACCATCACCATACTACTACAGTACTACGAGCGACGCTAAGGAGCTTTTTATCCTGTGAATACTTTTTATCTCAATATCCTAGTTTTCTAAGGCAAGCTATTAAAGCTAAAAAGTAGATACAGTTGAAGTATATTTCTACTAGCTTTTGCTCACGGATACGCTCGCGTTAATTTAGAACATGTGGCGCCATCTATTATCACAAGAACGTTATTGTTGTTTTCCTCGGAAACAGTACTTTTATCGGGATGAAAGGTACACTTTGTCTGTTTCTGTACACCTGCCAACATAATATTTATGCAAAATTTCAGGTTAATCGGTTCAGTGGTTTACCGTGAAATTAAGGTAACAAACGAAAAAACTTACTTTCCCATTTATAATATTAGTACGGATTCGTTTTCTTGAAAACAAAACTCATTTATTTTATTTCAATGTTTTATATTTCTGCTAACAAGCTACGAGTCGTAGCCATAATCGTAGCTTTCGGCTACGAGTCTACGAAACGCTACGACCTTCGTATTAGTTAACTTTAAAGTGAAGATACAATATTTTACTAATAACATATTAAGATAATGGCACTCTTTGTATTGTACTTTCTTAGAGTATGTTATGATATGATAAAAGTCCTTGACCTTTGCCGTTTTATAAGAACAAAGAGTACATTTCGTTAAGTATTTAACACATTTCTTGAGGAGATATATAGAGTATTGTTTTTTGGCATTCCGTTTGTTTTGGTTTAGGATTTGGATATTTTTAATGGTTCCGTTGATCTTTAAATAAATCATTATGTTATCGTCCGATCTTTAAAATTCTTCAATCGCTCGCTGAATTACTAATTTTTTTTAAAAGCCTGCTCGCAATGCTCAGAAGCACTATTTTCTCCATTTGAAAAAGCAGTATAAGTAAGAAAGTAGTTTTTAGTTTCGTAATCTTTTTTTTGTTCTAATAAACTTTTTTATTTTTTCCTTTTGAGTGGCTTAAGAGAATAATTATGAGATTTTCTGTTTAGAGTATGGTTTAGATTTCTTAAAAGTGGCCACTTTAAGCGATACATTTAAGAGAACTTTAAACGTGGAGGTGACTCCTCCTACTATCTGAAGTCGGTTATCAAGAGCACATGATGTCTTTTTGACAGAATTTGCGGCCTATTTCAATAGAGATTAGCGAAGTCAATTATCAGATCAAGGATTATATTATGTACTAGCTGTCCTCGCGACTTTGTCCGCGTTAAATTAAATTTTCCCGTAAACGCATGTTGATAAAACAGGTAGATTACCCGTTTTTTCCGACTTCAATGACATAAATATTTTGTTATTTTTTACTTAAAACCCCTCCTTTTTAGAATAAAAAATAGCCTATAGCACTCAGGGATAATGTAGCTTTCTATTAATGAAAGAATTTTTGGAATCGGATCGGTAGTTCCGGAGATTATCCTCAACATACATACAAATTTTACCTCTTTATAATTACTTCAGTATAGATTACTTCTTTTATAAAAAAATCTTGTTTTGAAAGTCAGTTAACACTTTAAAAGCCACGCCGCAGACACAATGCAATTTTTATTATTTGCCGTTCACCGGTGACCGGCGCGGCGGCGTGGCGTTCAAAGGGTTGATCTGTTTGACAAAGAAACCAAGACTTAATATAAGAAGGCGGAAGGTTTTAACTAAAATAAATAAACAATACTTTTTCGTAGTACCGCTACAAATCTCCAAAGCATTCCCTGATGGCAGCACATTTCACATTAATTATAAGACTCGCTCTGCGTGACGTTTGTCTGGTAATTAATAGCGACATTAATGAGAACAAAAGAGTCGCGCACAAAGCGTTTGTTTTGTTAGCGTGTGTGCTATCTACGTAATGTATACCATATGAGGTTATCTGAGGTCCTAGTACAACAATACTACCAAAAACATGAAAGATCATTTCTATTAATAACATTGTGGAGGCTGTAATTATTAAAAATGTCTGAATGGTGTAAATGTATTGTGCAGTAAGGCTGCTGAATATCCCGGTTAAATGCCGTCGGTACGAGTTTTCATATTTTTTTATAGAACATATTACAGTAATAGTTTAAATAGTATGACCGTTGACTGGTAAGTTAGAGGCTTTAAATTCGATTCAATGTACTATCGCGGACACAAATGGTACACCACTTTGAAATCAAAATGCCTTGAACAATGCTACGTGCGTAGGGGCGGGGCTAGCTCTACGTTCGGACGGTGCAAGTGATTCTAACCTTAAGAGTGGTGCACCGATTTTGTCTACGATAGTACCTATACACGTTTGAATTTTTTAAGTTAGGTATTATAAAAAAATTATCATATACTCCATTACTCAAAGAGCACATTAAGCATTCGTCGTTGGTCCCCAGTACACTATTGTCCGGTGATTTGCGGTTGTGACAGAAATTTGGTAAGTACAGAATAAGCAATTTTAATGATATTCTATAATAATTATATTCTACCGATACCATTCTTTGCTATAATTAACTAAACATAATCTTGCTAAAGTATGAACTTATTAAGCTTTCCTATCTGGCCTCATTTGCTTACTGAATATATAAACAAGCTTCCAGAACAAAGGCTCTGTTTTGTCTCGCTATTTATTACGTCACAGTTAATTGCGAGTGACGTCATACGCGGTGAATAGCCTGCATGCTAATCTGAAAGGGATGAAGTTGTTTACTAACATGAGGAATTATGTAGTACCGCAAACATTTTTGAGAAAATTAGGCCAGCTCTTGTTATGACGTAACATAACTCACGCCTCTATTTTCTGGAGGAATAGGCAGAGGGTTTTAATTAGTCTTAACTACGGAACTACTTAACGAATTACAAAAAAATATTACACTTAAAGTTACATTCTCTCGACACTACGATCTCACTGGCCGTACAAAACACCACGTACGCTGTACGAATACTGTAAGATAACCAATATTCTGTTAGAGGCTGGTTCTACCCCGGTTAAGTCTGCCCAAGTGCCCATACTTGCTGATGGTTCTACTACTATTCCTTTTCTTTAAATTCTACTAGGCAGCCAAGCTAACCATTTTATTAATTAATTGTTTCACCAATAGGATTGCTATTACGAGTCAGCATTATAACAAATACTTCAGTTCCGCCGAAAGGGAATATCTGTGTATCATTTATTCCGTATCCCGGCAACATCGGAGGCAGCATATTTTTAGCTCCATTTATCGAGAGAAAAAGAAACGTGCTTTAGTGAGCTGAACATGTCATTATATCGAGAACGTGTCGTATGTTTACCTACCGTTGGTTGTTGTCGTATCGATTGAACACGGTAATGACAAAAATAACGAATTCGTTTTGAGCAAAGTATGCTGAAAATATTATTAAGAAACATAATGTGAATAGACGGATGTTGATATGAAAATTTTATAAACATTTTATAAAGTATTATGCTTCATAAAATCTATTACGAGTGGGATTTGAACTCGCTACCTACTGGGTAAAGCTACTGCCCCTATGCTCTTCGTAACTTCTTACAGAGCGACTTTACCTTATAGGTCACGGGTTTAAATGCCTTTTGTAACTGATTATTTCTATCTACAAAAATGTAGAACTTTAGATTCAATTCAATTGGAATTTCTGGAACTATATTATATAGTTGATAGCTTGGTAAAAGAAGTTTTTCTTCTTATAGTAGGCCTATGGCTTGGCAAGTCGACATGCAGAAACAACAACTAGTAACTTTCCTTACTTAATGCGTCAAGGTATGCTTAATTAGCGTCAAGCAAGAAATTTTTACATGTTTTAGCACATGTTAGCTTATTATAAATATTTAATAAGAAATTTAAAAAAAACAACTGATACGGATGGGCTCCCGTCCAAAAAAAAAAAAATTAAGTAAAACCGTTTAAAAAAGAGAACTATCCGCTTTTCATAGAAAGAGAGAGTTAGTGTTAATTTCTTTCTGTCAGACACCTGTCATCTTTCATTTGTAATGGTATTATAACATTCAATCATCCTTTCTAATATTTCACCCAAGTCAAAGCAGTAGAGCCACAATTAGTCAGAAGGTTATTCTCGAACGGCGCTCATTTAGCGCCATTTAAAAATAATCTTCCTTAATCACGAGTTCGCGTGTCAGTGCGCATGACAGTGATACCTGACGCTGTCCCGATAAGTAAGAAATACGATGCGATGCGAATCACACCACAACAGATAGCCGACCCATCTGTCTTTTTGACAGCACACTAAATGCTGCACGCTATAACATTCTTTAGTATATTTTGAAATCTTGAAATATACACTCATAGCTTGAAGGGTCAAGTGTTAGTAAGAAATGAAGGAAGAAAACATAGGTATATCAATCGCACAGTAAACCATTCTCTCAAATAATTTTGTAAAACACTAATTACACAGCATCGACAAGTTAACCCCAGTCCGATATTTGAGAAAGTAACATAACATACACTCATGCCTGAATTCTCCAGAGGGGGTAGGCAGTACACCTACGTTTCGGTGGCTGTGATATAAGTCCCATGTAATATGGGGCGAGCCTATTGCCATTAACCGGGCACAATTCCAGACATACACAATTCCGCTTAAGAATTTCTTAATGGAAAATCCCAGTAACACTTTGCCCGACCCGGGGATCGAATCCAGGACCTCGTGCTCAGCAGCCACACTTGCTACCACTAGACCAATGAGGCAGTCAAAGTTTAGAGAAAGTAATTTCTGCTTTTTAATTATGTATCATGCATATCATAATGATACGAGGAAACACCAATGTTATTAATGCACATTATATTCGACAAAATTCTAATGGTTGTCTTTTATTTTGTAATTTAGTTTGTATAAAAAAGTTACACCCCTACGTAATCTAACGACACACTTTCTATTACTTTGTGTCTACTTTATACGTTTATTGCTGAAGGCCACACGACAACATTCAAAAACTTAGGCACAATATAGCCGTTGGGGCCGGTAAGCTTACACTTTGGCTTAGGTTGGCTTACTACGGTCCTCTCAGGGGAAAATTACTGAAATATCACTTGTATTGTAGAGAAAATAGAGGTTATTTATGGTGACACGTGGACCGGTGTACAAAGTATAATTTATTTACAAACTAGAGGCGGTAGGAGTGTTTGTTAAATATGGGCCTAAATATTTTATTTTGATCTCGTGGTTAGGTTTCTATATTAGTAAAATCCAGTTGGTCAAGAAGTTATGCAAGGAACATGGCTACTCAGGAGTAATGAAAGCATACTATTTTCTGGTTCAGATTTATATCATAATGTAGCTTATTTACTACCAAGGTTACAGACAAGCATCCGACCTGATGGTAAGCTGTTGTAACACCACACAGGTGCTTGCAACACCAGGAGTATCATTTGCACGTTGGCGACTCAATGCTGGATTACCAGGAACGGGAAAGGAGATTATGGAACAGGACTCCGGTCCTCTTCACTGACTCTGTTCTGTTACAAAGCACCTTAATGACCTGTACCTCCTATAATATTTCGCATTAATAAAGTTGGACCTTACATATTTAACACGTTGACTGCCACGCCGCAGACACAATGCAATTCTTATTGTTCGCGGTCACCGTTGACCGCGGTGGCAGACAAAGGCTTAAAAAGGTATTTCATTTCCAGGTCTCAAACGGGATTTCCGTCATCCAAATATAGCGTGAACTATCGATCGTAAGGAATAGATTTAGCGTGGCTAGGCGAGGCTATATTTAGTTGTAGGCTAGCAATATTGTGCTCATTGCATAACGGGAGAATTGTGTGGAAATATTGTCGCTGTTTGTCGAAACAAAAAAGGTAAGAAGTGCTATTACGAAGCAGAAGGTCCCAGATTCATGTTCCCGAGTGTTATTTTGGGAATACTCTAAAACTGTGCCTGGCATAATATGGCAAAAGGTTCGCTCTCTGCTCTTAAATGTTCTAGCAGCAAAAACGAGACATAATGACAAATTAATTGTTATCAGATACCGTTCTTAAGCTGATATTTAATTAAACCATAACCCGCAGAAAGTGGGTGAAACGAATGGATCTTTCTGGAAAACTCAAGTTTGATATTATGATAATATTTAATTATTGTTTGACGTACAAGAACCCTTGTTCAATCTTCCGTACATCCTTTAATGTTACCTCGGTGATGCGATAAAAATAACAGAGTTGTGGAAAATTACTCCTAAGCCTTCTCCAGGGACTAATCTAAAGTGGTTTTAGGTAGGTAGGTACTTATAGGATGTATACTTTGCTAAGTTATTTATATTCTAGAGATTAGTTAAATGTTTGCACCGTATAGTTAAGTTAATTTGGAGATCAAATCTATTATTTTTGTGGCTGATTAAATAGTAGATGAGTCGCTAACTGAGCGAAAATTTGAGTTTCATTTTCTTTTTTGAAATTGTATATGTCTAATCTTTTCTTATATAAAGTTGATAATTTAAAAACAATGCCCATGAATCCCTAGGGTCATGGGGTCCAAGTGCGCGTCTCCTGTACAAAGAAATTGCTCGGAGACTAGTCGACAGCACACGTGATCAGAAGGCTGGTTATTTCTTTGCGCAAAGAATCAGCATTGCCATCCAGCGTGGCAATGCTGCCAGCCTTCTGGGCACGTTGCCTGCAGACGACGGTGATGGGGAGGAATTCTTTGACGCCTTCGCGTAACTTTTGTATAAATCTTTAATTGTAAATGTAAATATAAGTTATATTATTATTTAGTTTATTGTTATTTATTAAGTACATTTACTTTAAATATTTATGCCATTTGTAATTTAAATACTACCTTTGTGTGTCAGTCTTTAACTGTCTCACTGTAGGACAAAGACAACTTCTCGAGAAGGATCATTAGATCTAAATAATCACCACGCTAGCTGACTGCGTGTTGGCGATTTTAGTCTAGCTTCCGTCTCGATGTTTTCTTTCATCGTTAGTCAGTATGGTATCTTAGATGAACTAAAATACTACAAGCCAAGTGGAACTCTACCAGTTTCATGTATATACACGCGACATACGTACGTCTGTCAAACTGTACGGGAAATGTCTGAGATAGATTATGACATGTACTTCGAAGGTACTGCAGTGACATAGTTCATAAAAAGGCTACCGCGGGGAATATCGTCAACGTGTACTATAATTTCTTTGTTCCTTATTCAAATTGAAACAAATAAGCACACTGGAAGCGCATTTACCCCATGACAAGCAGGAAATAGCCCATAAATTTTCGAACCTCACGACTTTTCTTTGTTTCCCTCACGACAAGTAATGGCAAAACTATGACTAGATCCCATATCACTTGCATGCATGTCTTAATGTTAAATATAAGGTATTAAGAAGGAATGTTGCCAAATCTCGAAGAATATATTATGTGAATAAATTTAAATTAAATGACCGTATGATACTGTTGGTAGTGATAACACACACACTATAGTTTTATCGTGTTGGTAGAAAACTAAGCTGTTCAACATGAAACTTAAGGTCTTCTTACTGAAAAAGTGTTTGAATTCTTACTGACGAATCATATTTGACGGGGGTTCGTGAACGAGCGGAGCCAATTAAAGCTACCGTCATTCACTTTGTTTTAGAATTTTTACCATGAGTATAGAAATAATGACAAAGTTTTTGTAAAATAATTGCAATATTTATGTTCTATCGAGTAACGATTTTACCGTCTTGAAATTTACCAGTATATTTTGAACTAGAACAACAATAGATCGTAGAAAAGCTATCCAGACATAACAAATAACCCAACCTTATCGATTTATTACTACCAAATAATATTTGGATTGGAACACACAAAAACCTGACCCTTTCCAAAGTATATAGAGTGGACGCTGCCGAATTATTTCACAAAAGGGCACTTCAAGTTTTATCAAAGTATGAGAGCTTCATACATGTTTACTTACCTAAACACATAAAATTCTTTGATCAATGTACTGGTTGGATACTACATTCAGTTCACACTCGATTAAACCCCAAAGTTACGACAAACAAGAGAATTTTATCAGCTTAATACTTCGGAACTTTGTTATGAGAAACTGGGGTTTATACAACAACCCGTGGACGTAGTTCATATAATATTGAATGTTAGTTTAGGCAATCAACCTGCTAAGGGTGGAATAATAGTTAATGTTATGATGATTCGATGTTATTAATACCGGCGAGAGCATTTGTTGAATGTGTGTGTTTTAGAATAGGAGCGAGTCCTTGGAACCTTTGTGACCATTACGGTACCTCTACTACGCTTAAGTACCCATACTAGTTTCAAAGCGAGTATTTTTCTACAGAATCTTAAGTAAAATTAAGTATCATTGAACCTTGAATCACGAAAGAAAGCTTCACGAGGAAAAGAAAATAATGTTCCTATGAATGAATAAATTGATTACAATTTTATTTGAGACAGCACACAAGGACGCAAACAAAACAATAATACAAATGAAAAAAATAACGAAGAAACAAAAATGAATTTCAATAAAACTACGCAGGCTATAGTGCACAAATGTGTGCGCACAGAAGCACTCTCTTTCACCTCTAATAAGTCACATAAGATATTATGTCAAAACAGTGTTATCATGCCTAGCATGTAATAAACATATTACACTAGTAGGTACTGGTAAGTAAAACCTCTACTGAATTCTCAGGGGATTTATTGTATTTACTTAGTAAATGGTAACACACGGCCAATTACTTGGAAACCAAAACGTTATTACCAAAATGTGGTTACTACACTATGTCTAGTTTCAGCCTTAAGGATACAGCCTACCAAGACTTTATTTTTATCTAGCAATAACAGTAGGTTAATTCGATTAACCTAAAACCACACACAAACATAAATCTCAATCTCAACGATAACGATAAATCTCGGAATTACTTACTACAAATTATACAGTTTTACCTACAGACCGCGACAGGCCGGCATGGCAATATACAATTATACATACCTACACTATTAATAATATTTAAATTAGGATGGTTGCTGACCTATAATATATAATGAGTGAGCTCTAACTGCCTATAAGAAAGAAAATAATTTTCAAACATGAGATTGGACGATAATGCCTATTTAAAATGATTAATTTTCTTAAAATAATCATAATAATAATAATCTTACCCAAAGGCTAAGTATAGCCATCCAGCGAGGCAATGCAGCCATCATTTTTTTTTGGGAACATTGCCTACATGTAGCGGTCTTTTAGATTAAGTTTATCTTTTTAATTAGTTTATTTCTAGGTGTAGGTATACATAGTTAGTTATTATTGTTGTGCTCGACTTCATATATTATATTGCTGATACACGTTCAAACTATTATTTTAAAAAAATATATAAATTTAATTGTTTCACAATATAATCTACATATAACATAAAACCATTTTTTTTAATGAACTTTCAAAAATCTACAAAGGATGCTCCAGACGAGATGGAAGTATAAAAAGAAAACTAAATGCTGCCGTACTCACACGCTGTGCACTACGGGCGCGGGCGCGGGCTTGAATTCTGAATATCTGATACATATTTCATAACGTTCGTCCCGAATCTACGCTCTGACACTTGGATTATTTTAAAGATACCGTTATACCGTTTGCACCGCAAACTATTACGATTCTAGAAATTTAACACGTTACGTTTGTGTTTGAATAATCGTTCGTAGTTAGAATCATGTTGTTGTTTACGTAAATGGCGTTGATAAGTATATAATCTTTTTGATGTGATCTACAGATATTTGTTTGAACTTGAAACTAGTCGGGTAACTTCGGGATTACAATAATCCTTACAAATATTTTACATTTATGTAGTGCCTTTCTTCTTTCAACGGATAGCCATGATTTTTACGACAGTTAACGTGATTTGACAACTGATAAGTGACAGAATAATGCAAACAAAGTTGCGGGTGTGCAAATATATATAGGTGTTACCGGTATAATTGATTACAGTACACTGTGTTACAAGGGCGGTAAGCACACGATTACTATCGAAGGGACATTCAAAGTCCGAGCTGCAGGCGAGAGATACAATGGCCCGACGCGGCGACGCGACGTTAGTAATTATCGTACCGCCCAAGTGTCGTACAATGTTTTTTATCATACTTGCAAGTAAATATACAAATAACAGTGCACAATAATTATGTATGTATGTAAAATACAACAATGGCGAGTTCGCACTGCGTATTACCACCGGCTTTTTCTGTATGTAATAGCACTGTTTAAGAATAAGTACGAAAGCTACAAACTATATAGTATTGCAATGACTAAATTTTTATAAAACTTTCATTAGCATCTTACAACGAAAAGCAAAAAACCTTTGTCTTGTAATTGTCCAATAATTAATCAATTTCACGTGATTAGTACATGCGTTGACTAGAAACTACCTCTAAAACTATCTGTGCAAGCTAAACAATGCTCTTGTTGCACAAACTGACAAACATTTAGGTAGATACCCTAAACATTCACTACGGAATACTGATACCAGAACAATATTACCAGTGCAGGCGTCCGATTCTACTTCTGTTCAATCTCGTTTATTTTGCATATTGGCATTTACCGATATTATGCAATGCTTCTAATTGCAATGGACACTGAAATCAATGTATAACTTGAAAAATATCTTGAAAAAACACAAATCTTTAAGAGTCTAAAATGTCTTTTTTTTTAACGGGGCTACTGTTAAAAAAAAGAAAAAAATGTCTCAATCTTTCACGAACGTTAAACGTAATAAAACAACCATAAACTCTTGAAAGACACGAGATTTTTCCTATATAGTAAGTGTAGTTACATGTATAATTTCACAATGCACAAACACAATACCTAATATTTCATTCCCAATTCAAATAAATCATAGCAAAAATGTTACTCTCATAAACTAATCTATATGATAATAGTTTATTTAAATAAATTAACGTTAAAAGTCCTGAAAGTTTTAATAGACATAATCCCAGCTCAACCTCTCAACCCTCAACAACTTTAGATTTACATCTATTTATTGAGCTTAAACATTGTTTACCTCCTAATTGTGAAACATTATTTATTTTTAGATGACAGTTAAATATACGAGAGTTTTGGGTCTGTTCTTCTCAGAATTACAATCTTGATAGTGATATGTTCTTACATGATTAATTTTAAGAAAATAATAACTGTAATTTACATTTACAACATTGTAAACTGTATTATGGGAAATTAAAAGATAATTCAACGGCATTTACTTATTATATGTATGAGTGTGTATGTAATTTTTTAATGACATGATAATTTAACAGTAATGGAAAACATCGTAAGGAAACCTGGACTAAATAACTTTGAAATTATCAACACTCAACAATTAATGCTTGGTCCTTCTTTGTATGAGAAGAGGCCTTTGTCCTGCAGTGGAACAGTTATCGGCTGATTTATGTATTTATTAACTATGAGTAGTATCTAATGAAAACTTGTTATAAAAGTTAAAATAATGTTATATATATGACCGTTAGGTATGACCGCAGTACGACCGTTAGTTAAGTCAAAAGTCAGAGGTTAGCTATGTCAGAGCTTTTACTCACGGTCAGCACAGCTTAAAGATTTTCGATGTCATACCTTCTACACAACCTAATGCACTGTAGTAAAAAAAAAACAATCAAGTCCGAGTTGGACTTGTTCACTTAAAAAAAACGTATTATATATTTAGTTATAACCGACCACGTAACTAATAAAGCTGTGCTTGTTAAAATATCGTTTTATTTTTTCTGGTAAATTCATGTATATTTCTACCGACCTTTGTCCCTTTCTAAAATGTGCAAATGAAGCCCTTTCACATGATGAATATCATTTGACCAAGTAACTCCACATAAAAATGTCGACTCCTCAATTTGGCTCTTTTTGCAATGAAAATAGAACTTTGGAAATATTTTGCGTTAAAAAAGTAAGACCTTGTCTATATGATGAAAATAAATAAAACTATACCAAAACTTGATATCTTATTCTCGTGAGAGTTAGTTGTGACTTCAGAATATTATATACTCTTTTCACTTCTTATAAATTCATTCATCTTGTCACGCACGCTCGGACCGGGACCGCCACGGCGCAGTTCTAAAAATATTTTATTTCCAGTCCAACATAACAACATACGAAACATCCTTATTATAGAATTACTTCCAAAACCCTTCCTTATTGTGAATCTCGATACATTCTGTGGAAAAGTTCTTTGCTGCGGAAAATTTCGTGGTACCAGGTGCAAATGCGATGCGTCGTGTATTATTCAAGACCTTCCCAATATGAGCTAGTACTACAAGTATAATATTTTCTAGTACTCGTATTATAATAATATGGAATAATACCTAAGTGTATTTTTTTAATCCACTTGACCTGTTCATAGGGGCAACGTCAGTGTAATAGCTAAATCCGAAAATAGATGAGAATAGTACGACTAAACTGACCCAAGTAGTCGGCTCAGTACTACTATAAAACTGCTATATAACTAGAATTCGGATAATTTTTGACTATATGATGTTTTTGCGTGTCGGGTACTCTCTCGTACAACTTTTCTTTCTATAATTCTCAATCCGCAAGTCTCTCTTGCTCTTTCCTGAATATAAAGCTTATTTTCAGCAAAATTACATAGATACTGTCATTGACAAACTCGGTACATCTGCTCACCTTCAGTTAATACTGGCGTGATGTATAAAATTCATAGGCACCAGGTGTTCCTCCGATCCCTGCTTTATTAAACAAGAGTTTCCCAATATGTGTATGTTTATAAACTAGGAACTTTGGCTGGATCTATGCATTTCTGTACGAGACATCATTTGCGTATTATTTTGTTGGTTGGTCTTTGTAGCTGAGGCCAGATTATAAAATTAATCTAATAGTGAAGTGTTCAACTATTTTTTTTTATATGTAGGTAAATATTTTTTTACTATTTTAATATAATTACTATATCTCTTTTTTTAAACACCGCCCGTTGAAAAAGGAGACTATATAAGTAGGTATGCTTGCACATAACTGACATGAAATTGAATTCTTTTTGTTATCCTTTGGCAGTTCTCAAAACCTTCGGTCCTTTTCTAATGATCTTTGTTAGAAAGAGAGATATGGAGTTTACTTTCAAATTGCTTGGCGACGGCTGTCTTAAAACTAGTAATAGTATTGTTTATAACCCCAACTGCAAAACTTAATTCTGCATTAAGTGCTCAGACCTTAATATCACGTTTCCTTCAAAAGTTAAGTTTTGAGCGTGATTAAGTGCACCTACGACTATCAGATTACGAGATAAAACTACCCTCATACTAATAATAAACAAAGATCCATCATTATTTGTGAAAATAAATAACTATAGTAGTAAATGTAGTTCTAAATTATAATTATCTTTAATATAAGTCTTAGTAGTTAATAAGATTAGTTTTATATTTTTTCCTAGAAACCTACTCAGATTCTATGACTTAATATCTAGTTGATAAATGTTGTTTTGTTTTTCCATCAAATCGAGTACCGTCTAATGGAACGAGACAACAAAGATTGCTGAATTTCTACTAAAGTAAATATTTTCATCAAATCCACATTTGGTATTCTTTTAGTGGATTCTTAATATAACTTATCTTCTTTATCTCCGTAACTTAAGATTACTTTTAAATTCGTAATTTTAAATTCTTTGTAATTATCGACTTCAAAACAAACGTTTAAGTTTTTTGTTTTTTACATTTGTGTTTTTTAGTGCTTTGAAGTCGGTTTGAAAGAAACATTTGAATTGATAACTTTCTCTATTTTTGGATGTCGATTAATATTACGCTTCATGATAATATTTTCTATCGTAAGTATTCGTGTTTTGCTAGCAGCAAAAAAAAAAACTAATAAGGGCACCCCTTTTATAAGTGTGGTGACGTCAATATAACTTTTACTGTTGTGGAAAATACACTTTACTGTACCTGGAAAGCAATATCAGTATATCAACTTACCTCAATCCAGGCACATCATCGAGCTGACCGCCATCAGGTTGTTGCCACGCAATCTGCGGCGAGGGGAACCCGTGAGCAGCACATGAGACCCTGGCGCCCGTGGTGTTGGAGAACACCAGCCGAGGAGGTGGCTCCATCAGGAACACCGGCCCATGCTCCTGTCCTTCACCACCTGAAATATGGCCAAGTCTTGAAGATTATTCTTTGTCATATTTATTTTCCTTGCTGAGATCTATAGAGCAAAATGGTTTGCCAGTTCGTGCGTATATTATTTCATTGCCCCTTAATTCAAATAAATTCGCGTCTAGAGTATCTCGATGAACGCTGATTGGGGTTAGAACTTAGAAGTCTGGCCATATTTTTAAGACTTTTTTACCATTAGTATTACTTTTTTTTTATCTTCGAATAACAGAATAAAATTAAAAATATTATGAAAACTAAGAAAAAAGATTAGATTTTTGGAATGTTGGTTTTAGTGAATAAACTTAAATAATACTGAACCGATTTTGAAAATTATTTTTAGCTATAGAAAGCTACGAAAGAGTATTATAGATATAATAAAACGAATAGACAAAGACTTTTACTTTTATCTCACGCGGACGAGTTCGCGGGCGACATCTAATATATTATAAAGGCATGTTATAAGCGGATAGATCAAGCCATCTGGACATCGCGGCGCATTGACCTCGACGAGTATAATAACTTGCCCACATGGAACAATCCGTAATGTGCGCAATAAAATAGCTCTCACTATTATTGCCGTGCTATTTTCTTGTCCCATTTAGATGCTCGTAATATTTGTATTATAAAACTATCCTATTCAACATCAACATGTACCGGGTCAACGTGTAGTATGACCTATCCACTCTTACTTATATTTATAAGAAAAGGTTTTTATCTAGTTAATATACAGTACTTAGGGACAGAATTATAGGTTGAACTACACTGGCCGCCAAAACTAAGTAGTACACTTTTAAAATTGCAATAACTTTAAAAGTACACAAGATATATTTTCGAAATAAAAAGGATTAGAAAAAGAATTCTTTTTTTTATTTATAAAGTTCATAGTTGATAAAAAAAATTAAGGAATGGCTAAAAAAAACTTTACAAAACAAAAACACTCCTTTTCAAATTGCTCTCTTACTTTTAACTTTTTGTTTTGTGATTTTTTTTTACATTTATTTCTTGATCTATGAATTTGAATTCAAAAGCCTAGGTAACTACAGCACTTAAACTTTATTTCTCATGCCTCTTTGACCTTAAGGATGTGCAAAAATCATGAAACTTTTCTAAAACTAGGCATCAGTATGTCGTAAAAATGGTGGGTGTAACATTAAAAACGATCCGAGAGGTAAAGAAAAGGTTCGAAGAAACTGAAAACCATCTGAAAAGATCTTGTAATGGCAGACGCAGGTACACTAGTACTCGAGAAAACCGCTATATTGTTTCCACTGTGTTGAGAAATCGCCACCTCAATGCAGTTAAAGTTCGGCAACAGGTTCTTCGGACGCGAAGAGACTACATCAGTGATAGTGTAGTGAGAAGAAGACTTGCTAAAGCAAACCTGAAACCCAAAAGGCCAGCAGGTTGCCCCAAACTCCACAGGGGGCATCGAGTAGCAAGACTGCGCTACGCTCGTAAAACATACAGGGGTGTGACTAAGAATAGGCAAGATTTTTGTTCACTGATGAGTCTTAATTCTCACTATTCACTTCCAATTAAAGGTGAAGAGTCTACAGGTGACCTGGTGAGCAATACATTTAAGCCTTCTTTACAGAAAGAGCCCAATACGATGAAAGCTCTGTACACGTATGGGTTGACAACTTTTCAGATGGTCGCACAGAGTTAGTGGCTATAGATAATGGCACCCTGACTGGAGAGAGATATGCTCAAGAGGTCCTTAAATGAGTATGTAGTAGTATTTAATAAAAATGGTTGATGGATCGATGCTAATGCAGGATAAAGCCCCGCCACACATCGCTCGGATCGTACAAGACATGCATTTATGAGGTTGTTATCAGCTTTATGACTTGGCCATTAAGAAGTCCTGATCTCAACCCGATGGAGCATACCTAAGAGGAACTCAGGAGGATAGTCAAAAGCAGCAAGCCACCTCTTATCACCTTCAGGACCCTAAAACAAGCCCTATTGGAAAAATGGGAGAATATTCTCCAATATCGCCTCCAAAACCTAGTATTCAGTATGTCAAACCGGCTTGAAGCTGACACCAGAGCCCGAAGAGGCAATATCATGTATTAAAATGTAAATAAGGTGTAAAACATACTTATAAATGTTGTTTAAGTTTTTTGCCAGTAAGTAAACAATTGCTATATTTTTGGTTTTTTTCTTTTTTTAAGATAATAACGTTATTAATGTATAATAAACTATAGCTTCAAAGAAAGCTGATAAAATTTGCTATAAAACGTTCTATTATTTTAATACTCTAACTTTTATAGTTTTGGAGAAATTGCAATTTTAAAAGTGTACTACTTAGTTTTGACGGCCAGTGTATTTATTTTTCAAATACAAAATTAGATTTTGTTTCCAATTTCTATAAAACTTTTATATTTCAATTGAATTTTCATAGAGAACGTTGTTTCAGCAAACTGTGCCGGACACAATAACTTTACAGCAATTTCTACCTAATATTTAGATAAATTTTATTGTCTTTTTTCAGAGAATCCTATTATTTAGCTTCAATGAACCATTCAAAACTTGCTAATCATAATTGAGGTAAAAATGTTCCACAATTTTCGGTTAAAACAAAGTATAAAGACGGCTATGAAATTTAACAAAGATCTCTAAGGGATTGAATGGTTTTGGATAGTAATTAAGGCCTGTAGTCGAGCCATTATAATCTTACTGGTAGCAAGGTTTAAAGTCAATTTGATCCCTACTCACCTCAGTTATCTAGATAATATAGTATCTTATAAAAACTAAGCCTTAAAATGAACTCTTCTTGAAAAAATATTCAGGGCTGTGGAGAGTTTTTTTGCGTAATTTTCGGATCTTAATCGTATTGAATTTGATAAAACAATTACCGTTTGACGTTCTTTTGAGTTGAAGCATTTTTTTTATCCTAATTAAGTATTCATTGCCTTTTCAACGTAGCGTGGGATTGAAAAAATGATGGTTGGGTAAAACTACTCTTCTTTTTTAAAACAACAATATAATATTTTTTCTCTAGAATGCGGCCATCCTTCAAATCAGAATAATCACCATCTATCACATACTTATTACGTTAGTATCCCTAAGTGCAATATTTTGAAGAACCATTTTAAAATATTGTTTTAATTTAAGTAAATAATTTTAGACAACAATGATGAGTCTATTTTGTAAATAAAGAAAGAACTTTTGAGTGGTGGTGACCGTTGACTGGGATGTCAGAGGTCTCAGGTTTAAATTCAAGGCGCTTTTCGTAAGTTATGTGCGCATTATAAGTTGACCATGTGTCTGATCACTCTCCGGTCGTGTCGGATTGCTATAACTTCGGATTATGAGAGTGAGGGAATAGAAGGTGCACCTGTGTGTGCGCTATAATATCTCTTGCGTCATTGTCTAATCTCTGTTGAGACTCAGTCAGGAGGACATCATCATCTTGATCATCATTAAAGGAAAAATATTGTCAATTTTTGTTTTACCATTAGGAGCAAACGTGATTTAATTAAGAAAATGTATTTTATGTCAAAGTAAGAAAATATTATAGTCATTCTTTTTATAATAAATATTAAATCAATAGAAAGCACTATATATAGGAATAAGCTTCAAGCTAAATCAATAAACATGAAACATGCACGCCAAAATGGAGCCAGCAGTTTCCGAAAACGTGTTTGCACAAAGATAACTTGTGAAAGGTAACAATCGAGTAAGTTTGCTTAGATTGTAGCCATTGACGCATGCCTGTAGCGAGCTGACTCAGTGAACGTGTACCTATTCCTAGTGAAGCTAGTTTCGAACAATGTGGCTAGTATATCTCAGAGGTTTCTTGGCAATTGTTCGACTGTCAAAGTTTTAAATATTATACGAATAGTTCTGTATAAAATATGGATTTATCCCGTGTGTAAAATATTACCCAACGTTACACTGAGAAAATAGTAAACCAATTGACAACCAAATTATGCGTCACCTCTACCAAATTAGATGCAGTTAATCCGAAAAAAAAACGTTATAACGCAAACACAATAAAAAAAATCGCTAGCATGATTCATTGATGAAATAGTTAGTAAACATTGAATAGGACTTGTGCTTTAACCGTCAATCGTCTCCTTCAATGTCCTTCTCACTCTTCCAACTTTCTTCATTCTTCTTTTTTCATTCAATCCATTCTTCTGTGG
Source organism: Protodeltote pygarga (assembly GCA_936450705.2). Classification (NCBI taxonomy): domain Eukaryota; kingdom Metazoa; phylum Arthropoda; class Insecta; order Lepidoptera; family Noctuidae; genus Protodeltote; species Protodeltote pygarga. The sequence goes on along the minus strand of OW388249.2, from coordinate 439,898 downwards.
AATGCACTCCCCCTCGAAATCAGAATGGCTACCAGCAGATACTCTTTTAAGATCAAAGTACGTGAACACCTTTTAAAGTAAATTTTTGGCAGATTAGTCTCAGCATTTGACCGGTTAATTATTATATTTATTTGTGTATGTTTATGTAGTTTATATATAAGGTATATGTGTAGTTTATAATAGTTTAGCTTCATTGTTCATGTAAATTATCTAATAATATTTCTGTGCATCTACCATGTTATCTCTGCATCACCCAAAGGTCGACTGGCAGAAAATGTCTAAGGCATTAAGTCCACCTTGTACATGTTTCTGTACGAAGTATAAATAAATTTAAAAAAATAAAAAAACCCTAGAAGCATATATATTATCTTCTATAATATATAATCCTTAACTTAAAGACATGTGACATTGCAACGGACCGAGACTCTATATACGTTACATATAGATACGCGTGATAAAGCGTGCTAGTACAAATTATATTGCAAAACTGTTTATGTTAAAGAATAAAAAAAAAAAAATCTAATATTGTAAAAAGAATAACTCAACTACGAGCAGGATCGCACTTAATCTTTTGATACAATTATACTATTCTATGTTACTACTTAGGAATATTTCCCTTACCTAAGATTACGTCCAACTGAGCAAGTAAACAAAAATATTTTCCCCAATCCGAAGGTGTTATCGTTCCGAGGGTTAACCGAGATTTGTCAAATTAGACATCGGGTTAACTGCTATAACTTGGTTACCGCAGACAGACAGACGGTTGGCTTGATATGTATAATACGCCATTTGAATTTCAAACGCCATGCTTTGGCAAAGTGAATTCAACTAGCGTTTACCTCAATGTTATGTTAGAATTAACATAATAATATGTTGTATAACTAAGTTTGGATTAGGGGTACAGATTGGATCTTATTGGTCGAACTTTGGTTGAGGTATCTTTTGCATAGTGGATATTGTTTAGTTTTTAAAAGCACGAAAACGTACATTTTGTATTGAATCTGCTAAGAGGCAAAAAAGTTAGCCAACTTTAAAAAAATACGAACACACATTTAATAAGTATGTATTCTGTCTAAAGTCCGATCCCCACATATGATAAATATTTTTATAATCCACGTATGTGTTCCGATGTAATCACATCGGTACACATTGTGCATTGTGAAATTTTACATCGACAATTGTAACCAGAAGACATGGGAAAAACGGAATTAATATAAATTTATTAAAAAAAAGTCGTAGGGTCTTCAAATACACGTATTTGCCTAAAGTCATAAATAATTTCTTTATTTACATGATAAAGTAGAAACTTTCCTACATAATTTTATATTTAAAAATATGAAGTACCAACCCTAAAACATTTTGGTTTAAATTAGCACCTTCGCTACAGATCAGAAGTACGTGCTCAGACGGGCGTGTATTTGCTCTCGCATAAAACGGTATGCAGTTATGACGACATCTCGCGACGGTTTACAATCGTGAGCAATCGTTGCTTCTACCCGAATGATCCAATTTACCTATCTGTTTAGCTTATGTAGTGACTCGTGACATGACGTTGTGCAAATTTTTATTTTCTAGTTGTATGAAAGTTTGGTTTGAGAGACCGAACATTTAGAAGATTTGGCCTTGTGAAATCATAGATAGTTTGTATTATGAATTTATATTTCGAAAATATTATTTAAAAAATCTGCCCCTAAGTAACCACGAAAAATACACCGATCTAATATATTGCAGCCTTTTTTTTCATTTACTGTTTTGCGTTATGTGCTAACTCTTATGTCATACGTGAGTTTTGATAGCGTGCTACTAGGGAGGGAGTTTTTGCACTCATCTTAATATGATAGGGCATAGGTAGTAGGTACCTTTAAAATTAATGTATTAATTTTGTCTAATATTTTTGTAAGTTGCACTGTGTGTAAAATATTTTAGTAACAGTGTTTTGTATCTTATAACTTAATAAAAAGTACATGCATTAATTAAATAGTTATTAGGCCTGAAGATAAACATTTATTGAAGTGCAGCTGCAAGAAAATATACCAAATATATTTTAATCAGCGTAAGCGTAGAGCAGCTAAGAAACACTACTAAAAGGTTTCTGAATAGATTTATTTTTAGAACAGTTCTGTGTCACTTGCTAACATCGCTCCCCCTGGTACTCACGAGGTCATCGGCTTCTCAGAGTCTTCATTACTAACATGTATAAATGTCGCGCGATTTAAGGCCAGTTTGTTTGGGCCTCATACAGCCTGATCAAATACGCCTAATTAGAACTGTGCCTGGTGTGTGACAACTACCTATATACAAGGTATTATGACAATATGTGTATGTTCGACCCTTGCGACCCGGGATTAATTAGAACTTAGGATTAGAAAGTGACGTCAGGTTAACTCTTTAGTTTAGATGTATTTAATGTTTTGTGACAAACTTACGTTTGACTTGGCCATTAGTCTTTTGTGCTTACGCTTTATGAGATTATAGATAAAATTTGCAAGTTCTACTCGACATTGTTTAATGTAAACATTAACCACGATACAGTAAAATGTTCTAACGTGCAACGTTTAAAGACAAACAGATACTAGTTGATGCTTGCAATTTCGCTTGCATCTTGATAAAAAGTACCGTAAATATAAAGATACAGCTAATATCTTAAAATATTATATCAATTTTGATTTTGGACTGCTACATTGGTCTAGTGGTAGCAAGCGCGACTGCTGAGTACGAGGTCTTGGGTTCGATCCCTAGGTCAGACAAAGTGTTATTGGATTTTTCCATTACGAACTTCTCAGTAGCAGCACGAAGTCTGGATTGTGCCCGGTCTGGATGGGACTTATAACATAGCAGGCGAAACGTAGGTGTACTGCATACACCTCTGCCTACCCCCTCTGGGGAATACAGGCGTGAGTCTATGTAAGGTTATGTCGTGATATATCTAGCAGAAAATCTAAACACTAATATTTCGAAAAGCAAAACTAAACAAACAAAAAGAATCACCGGCCTCACCTTGTTCGAACTAAACAAAAAACCCTCGAAACTTCATCTTTTAATACTTTTGTCTTGTTCGTATCTTTTGTGACGCAGGTACGAACCTGGGAAATTCCGCCAGGCTTTGTGTGCTCTCAAAGAACCTGTCTCGATTGTCTGGGTGCTTTCATTAGATCTAGGACAGGAATTAAAGTGTACGCTTCAGTAACATTTTTAGTTGGACATGGTTCTACATGTTTTGATGAATCAAGATATTACAAAAATATCTTTGTAGATAAGAAAAGAAATCGGGTTATTTACACCATCTATAACTCGAGAACTGATTCAACGATTTTCATGGGTTTTGATTTGTTGGATTTGTTTCCGCCATTTTTGATTAGTTAGTTTGATTAGAACAAAAAATATTGGATTTATTACCCTAGAGTATGGTAGGGTAGGGGTAGAGTAGGGTAGGGTAGGATAGGGGAGGGTAGGTAATTATTGCATACACATACATTCCCAGTCTTAAAAATGTAAAAACAATATTTCATGTAAGTACGTAACGAAATGGAGTAGTAGCTAGGCTCCATATTATACAGAAATAAAACTTTGTTAGTGATGATAATAATACACAACACCATTTATACATATCACAGTTAATTTATTGGTCAATGATGTATAACTTAAATATCTAATAATATAGTAATAGAATATGTAGTATTTTGTAGTACCTAAGTTGTTGTGTAGTATGATGACATTGATAATACTAAATGAAAAATAAGTTTGAAATACATTTAAAATTATAATGCACCTTGCAATTAAACCATACAACCACACATGCATTAACATTTTTAAAAGCAACCCTGGGCCCCACATAATTTCTCACGTAATATTTACTTTCATTTCAACCTATTTTAAAGCATTGTCAACAAAATTTCAACTACCTACTGTTTACGTTGAAATTGAAACGAACTGCGCAACAACAACAATAGGGGAACAATTCCGCTCGTCATAACTCTATGCTCTTTTGTTTTTATTTTTTTTAAACGTTACAGAACAATGGGGAACTCAAACATATATTTTACCCAAATAAAAGTTTAGAAGTTCTGAAAAATGGGCAAGTAGGATGCTAAAATGTAGCTCGAGGCGAATTGCGCGTCACTCACAATTTGTTTCTGAATTGGACTGAGAATCTTTTGCTTCTATTTTCGGAGTTAGTGTGTGCTCAAAGAGGTGTCTGGCTCAATTTTATAGTTGTGACTGTCCTGTGTAGGTACCTATACGTTATTTATATGTTACTTAAGTACGTAAAGAGTGGTTTGAGGTAAATTTGATAGATCAATGTTACCTACTCGTAAATATTTATTATAAGGGCGCAAGCTGTTACATAATAAGAGGTCACTGAATGGAGGAAAAATAAGTAATAGTATTATTTATTTATGTATGCAGATTAAAGACGTCTATTTGTATGTTTGCGCGTGATTGATAAAAACTCCAAATTTTTATTAGAATATTTTAGTAGAATATAATTTTTTAGCTTGGTCGCCAGTCATCATTTACTAACCATCATTTATGTTTTTGAAATGAATCCCCAATAACTAATAAATAATTGTTGATCCCTGACTAATTTCATTATATGCAAGGTGTAGACCAATCATTAAATATGAAAAACAGATCAAGTTTTATAACGGATCTCGGATCTAAGATAATATTATCATGGAAAATAGATACAAAGTATTACAGACTCTCTCCTGTATACCTTTTGTTAAAAAAACGTGATACAAAAGCAATAAATCCAGCTGGCGGCGTAACAATACAACACAACTACTAAAAAGAATAAAAACCTGCGCTACAATAAACTGCGCAACGTTTCGTACAATTTTCTACAATAAAATGCTTATAATTTACACATTACAATATTTCTTGTGGTCTTAGAAGATTTCTTCGTAAAATGGATCCTGTTCTTGTTAAGCTTACGTGGAGGAATTACTTTTATCCGAAATGTTTTAGAAAATTTCTTGATTTAATTGACCTTTGAGTTTCTGTTGGATTATTCTTCTTTGAAGCTCTTAGAGCTCTAAAATCTAAAATAGTTTGAAATATTATATAATATTTTTTCATTATTTTATAATATATTTTGTTTTTCCTGCATATATGTACATAATTTGATGTTGACGGATTGATGACTTTTAATCAACTTTTAATTGCTTTTTTTCATTCTAAATCTAAAGTAGTTTAAAACTTAAACGATTGAAAACCGTTCGTTCTAAAACCCAAACAAAAAATTACAAACAACAGCTCCAGAGATTCACAAAATTCTGATTGTCTTATCATCCTAAGAGCCAAAATAGACGAATATAAAAAGGACTTCAAAATTATAAAAGCGTTAGAATAAATTCAAAACTGCGCCAAACTAAGTGTGTTTAATGAATTCAACGTTCTTTCTACTTTCCAGCAAAATTGTATTATATTGGACATAGTTGGCAGTCAAACCAATTATTGCGTTACTCAATCCTATACCTATAGACCCTTAAAGTACAAAAATTTTCCTTTCATTTCACGAGTATGTTACCCCTGGCGTAGCGCGAACGTCTGAACAGGCCTTAAGTAGCTGCGCAAAGGTAAGTATCCTTCACTATCCAGGGGTTACAAAGCAATTTGAAATCTTCTTAAGAAACTAATTTTAACCTAGTATTGTAAATTTTTATTGAAGCGAGTTATAAAAGACATTTTCAGTTTTTAAGATATTTTTAGAATACATTCAGTACCTTTTTATGTTTAAAATAATTATAATGATATTTATTGTAACTCTTAACTTTGTCACCATCAACAAATATATTTTTCGCAGAACACAGTAGGTACCAATCAATTGCCTGTTAGCTTATGTTTGAGGCTAAAAGAAAATTTGTTATACTTCTACTCAATACCAATATTCTTTAGACGTGATTATTCGATGTCGAATTATAAGACGCTCTTTGAAGAAATGTAAACAAAATTATTTGCTACTTTTTTTTCAAAGAGCATTACCACTCAAATTTTATATTAACGAAAATTACACAAATTCTAGAGTATTTGGCAAACAAAAATGGCGGGTTCGTCACCCCGAGACTAAGGTTATGATTATGTTAGCGCTAAAGTTATTTATTCTAACGGGGTGCGGTCTGTGTTAATAAAGACTTGTGATTTACCAAATTATACCTTAATTTTGTGTGACGGTAATCTGGGACGTTTGTAGGGTTAGAAGTACCAGCGGCATGGCCATTAAATTTACTCAAAGGTCACCGGGGTGAGGGAATTCTTATAATGCTTCTATCTATAATATATAATAATGCCATAGATAATATTAACGCGCTTCTTTGCTCTAATATGCTATCTTGTTCGCTCATTGAAGTTGATTGAAGATTTAAAATCAATGAATATACATAGTTATACAAAATTGAACTACTATTTGAAGGAGAACAATATTACAATGTTTCAGCTAAAATTTCAGCTTTATTGAAACATGTTTTTATATGAAAAAGTAGCTTTAAATTAATATATAATTGAACGGTTTAATTATAAACTATAAATTAAATGAATGCATTAAATGAATTTTATTTTATGCCTAATTTGTATACCTGTTCTTGTTTTACCAGTTGTCTCAATGTTCTTGTACTGAATAGAACGCCTAATTACGATCTATCTTTTATAAGCTTACCATTTGTTGGTTAAATTGGAGACGCATTTCTCATACTATGACATAAATTCAATTCCTGAAATCCCTAGTAGGTACTAAGAATCAAGTCCAATATTACATAATTCCAACCTTTGGTTACCAAGAAATAGGCTTAATATTTTCCAACGGTTACCCCATATGAGTCGCAGTGGGATCTAATAAGCGAGTTGAACCGACGCAATCCGATTGTCCTGACAGACGGACGGAGGGTTAACACAATTTGTCAGTGGAGGCCGAATTGACGGCCGACACGTATGACTGACGAGTTTGTTGCTAGCAGTTTTACACCTGAAGAAACTATGTTAGTAAATGTGCGTGCGATTGCTTTACTCAAGCTTGCATATATCTGTTAGTTGATGTTAGATATGAAAACTATATCAAATATAGGGAGTTACTACGTAATAAAAATTGTTGCTGATCATGAATTAGGTAATCATCTATAAGTGATGTGTAGGAGTTTTTGTGATACTTGATATAATTATAATATCTTATTTAGTCTGTTTTTACTTTTCAGAATAATACATCAAATCAAATCAGAGACAATAAGCAACAACGTTCCGTTTTCAATCAAGAATTAGTTATTTAAGTATTGGTCATCAGGGCTTTCTCGATGGCTGATTATTGGTCTTCTCTGCGCTATTGAAATGGAAAACGATTTAATCTGGTTTTGATAATGCCTACGTTTAATCACATTCACTCATTTCCATTCCCGAAACATCTTTATTTAATTATTATGTTTACACTCTTATGAACTTACCCCTGTATTTAGCAAATATAAAAGAATCGATTTAGTAAAGTTTGAGCAAATCCATTTAGAAGAACGTTCACCCGCAAGAAAACCGTAATGACACTTCATGAAGAAGAAAAAACAAAAAGAAAGTAATATACCAAATCCTTCTAATTCTACCAGTCGTTCATCGTTCCCAAACTCGTTTACTGTCTCAAACAAAAAAAGACTTTATGCAGTAGAGTTAAGACTGAGAGTTGCAGAGTAAATGAGGTCATTTGGGTTGCACGCGAACACATTAGCATATATACAAGCAGACAACAAGTTTTGGCGTCTTTCGTCTAAAAGTTAATGAAGATGTTTTGTGAGCTCATTACATTTTAATAAACTGCTGAAGACGGGGCGAGCAGAGACGTACGGGAGAACTATACTACTTTATATGGTGATAAAGTTTAGCATAACGAGGCAACTATGTAACAATACTCAAGCTAGTGGCAAGGTTAAGTTATGTTTTAATTAATTATTAAGTTTTATGTCAACGAGTACACCACATTATTAAAAAAACAAAAACGGTTTTACTTGGAAATTATTTCTAGCTTTTAAATCATTTGAAATTAATTCTATTTTTTTGTGTTAAAATGTAGCGGGTGGATGCTGGTAAATGAAACCGGGCTAAGTGGCGCGCATTGGAAGAGGCCTATGATCAGCAGTAGACTAATACAGGCTGATGATGATGATGTTAAAATGTTTATATATTCATCTTTAAGTGGCATAAGCGAACATTTCAATATAATATGGGTGTGGTTTGAACTTCTTAAAAATGACCCCCAATATATAAAGAGACTGGAATTTCCCATCAGATGACACCCGTTTTTTGTATTAAATGTACATGAAATCTTGACATTATTTATATGGGGCAAATCGAAGAATAATAGTTATACAAACAAAAAAAACTCAAATTGGTCTATTAATCTCAGAGTAATGACTGTACGATCAACCTATACGAGATTAGGATGGCCCTCAAACAGCTTAAGAACAACAAGGCACCGGGTGAAGACGGAATCACATCAGAGCTTCTGAAAGCGGGTGGAACACCGGTACTGAAAGTCCTTCAGAGGCTCTTCAACTCCGTCTTACTCGAAGGAATAACGCCAGAGGCGTGGAACAGAAGTGTGGTGGTACTCTTCTTTAAGAAAGGGGACAATACCTCCTTAAAGAATTATAGACCCATCTCTCTTCTGAGCCATGTCTACAAGCTGTTTTCGAGGGTCATCACGAATCGTCTTGCACGTAGGTTCGATGACTTCCAGCCTCCCGAACAAGCCGGTTTCCGAAAAGGCTTCAATACCATAGACCACATCTATACGCTGCGGCAAATTATACAGAAGACCGAGGAGTATAATTTGCCACTATGCTTGGCGTTCGTGGACTATGAGAAGGCTTTTGATTCGATCGAGACCTGGGCAGTGCTACAGTCTCTCCAGCGGTGCCATATTGACTATCGGTACATCGAGGTGCTGAAGTGTTTGTACAAAAACGCCACTATGTCGGTCCGAGTACAGGAGCAGAGCACGAGAGAGATTCCTCTGCAGCGAGGCGTAAGACAGGGAGACGTTATCTCTCCGAAACTGTTCACCGCTGCATTGGAAGACGCTTTCAAGCTCCTGGAATGGGAAGGATTCGGCATCAACATTAATGGCGAGTACATCACTCACCTTCGATTTGCCGACGATATTGTGGTCATGGCAGAATCGCTTGAAGACCTCGGCACAATGCTCGAAGGCCTCAATAGAGTATCCCAACAAGTAGGGCTCCGGATGAACATGGACAAAACGAAAGTTATGTCGAACGTCCATGTTGCGCCCTACCAAATATCAGTTGGGTGCTCTACTCTCGAAACTGTTGACAAATATGTCTACCTGGGACAAGTGATCCAGTTGGGTAGGTCCAGTTTCGAGATGGAGGTCAATCGTCGAATCCAACTCGGCTGGGCAGCGTTCGGGAAACTACACAACATCTTCTCGTCCAACATACCTCAGTGCCTTAAGACGAAAGTCTACAACCAGTGTGTGTTACCAGTGATAACATACGGAACCGAAACGTGGCCTCTCACTATGGGCCTCATAAGAAAGCTCGGTGTCACTCAGCGCGCTATGGAAAGGGCTATGCTCGGTGTTTCTTTGCGAGATCGAATCAGAAATGAGGAGATCCGCAAACGAACTAAAGTCGCTGACATAGCCCAACGGATTAGCAAGCTGAAGTGGCAGTGGGCGGGGCACATAGCACGCAGAACTGACAGCCGATGGGGCAGAAAGGTTCTGGAATGGAGGCCACGTACCGGCAAGCGCAGCGTAGGACGTCCACCCACAAGGTGGACAGACGACCTAATAAAGGTCGCAGGAAGCTGCTGGATGCAGGTTGCTTCCAACCGGCCGATTTGGAAGTCATTGGGGGAGGCCTATGTTCAGCAGTGGACGTCTTATGGCTGAAATGATGATGAAATGATGATGAATGACTGTACACGGTAAAAAATATACTCATCGCATTGGTAACCTCCTAGAAATGATTTTGTAAAACAGTGAAAGATTAAATTTGTGAATTCAAGTAATAATAGCTAAGATTTAGTTAGTCAAAACTAGTGAATCGTTTTGTGGTGACGGGCTAACATTTGGAACACTTAATTTAGGAAATATTAAGTTTTGATCTAAGAGTAGGTGAACTTTCGTAAGAGAAACTATCAAAGAGAAAGTTTATAGTGGTTTAAGTCCTGACCTCTAACTAATTAACAAGATGCTGCTCCCACACATATTCAGATTAGTGAAATTTTGTGTTTTGTACAAACATATCTTGAGGAGAACGAAACAAGTAGTTATAACTCAAAATTAAAAGTCTCAAGAATTCAGAGGTCATGTAACAGGCTGGTTTATTTTATTTATTATTTATTGGAGACTGACTGAATTATACTCTATTTGCTTTGCTTGTAAAAAAAGCCCCAACGAGGCACGGGTATCTTTTCAACACTTTTTTCTATTAGGGTAAGACTTCTTCTATTAGCTTGTTTTGAGTAATCTTAAATTACATACATAAAAAAACCAAGCTAGAATACACACATGTTTTTTTTTAATACATTAGCTTGCTAGAGTCGTGATAGCCTAGTGGTGGTGACCGTTGACTGACAAGTCAGAGGTCTCGGGTTCGAACCCAAGGCGCGCACCTCTGACTTTTCGTAAGTTAAGTGCGTTTTATAAATTAATTATCTCTCTCCGTGCCTCGGATAACACGTTAAGCGGTTGGCCCCGGCTGTCAATTATTGTAGATCTTTGACAGTCGTTACGGGTAGTCAGAAGCCCGAAAGTCTGACAACCAGTCTTACCAAGAGGTATCGTGTAACCCAGTATATGGGTTGTGGAGGTCTGATAGGCAGTCGCTCCATGTAAAACACTGGTATTCAGCTGCATCCGTTAATACTGGAAGCCGACCCCAACATACTTGGGAAAAGGTTAGGCAGATGACATTAGCTTGCTAGATAGAATATATGTGTTATAAAAAAGTATTTCTTAGTAAAAATCTTTGGACTATTCCGTTTTTCAAAAAGCCTGCCTTCTGCGCCCGGTTCCCAATCCAGCTGCCAAACGAGAACCTTTTCCAGTTTATTATATTTAGGTACTCATTAGTTTTGCATGATAACAAATCTGAATAAAGTTCTTAGATCGATACCTTCCTATTTTCTGTCTATCTAAATTTATTTGATGATGTAAGCAATTAATAGTATAAATTTTATTAATCCGGCAAACATTTTGTGAATAAATTAAGGTATTGGATTTGACTTTTTCAATTTTTCACGCACGTCATCAGATAGACAAGTTTATCAACACGATTTATTCTTAATTATACTTGTCCAAATTAAATCTTCGGGGAACCTAATCTAAATAATTAAAGGAATTAAATTAAAATAATAGAAATGCAAAGGTTAACTAACTGTCGAAATTATTCAAAATAATTCACCCGAATGACTCACCGTGAAATTCCACCTTTTATGCTAATTATTTTACTTTGATTTAAAGTTTTGATTGCTTTACTACTCAAGTAAATTAAATCTCATCAAAAACATAAATGTGAAAGAGGAGCTAAGTTCGACGCCTTAGCTGATAAAAGATATGAAATCTAAATGTTTGTCCAGTTCTATAAAGACTCTCCGTCCCAATTTTTGCATTATTTTACCGAAATGACGGCCATATGCCTGCATACGTTGCTAAGTTCTTATTTGACATGGATGTGGCATAAGATTGAATTGAAGATATTTTTGTCTTACTTTAAATTGTAATAAGAAATATATTAATCGAACCAATTCATTTATTTCTTACAATTTAAAGTTATACATAACGTTTTATTATGTACGCAACATTGCAAGTATGACAAAAATATCTTCAATTCATTTATTACTGACATGTGCGTCGCACGAACTTGGCTTGACACGCTACTGTGTATCTTGATATTACATATAATTTGCAAAGTTTCGAGTACATTTTCTTGAAAGCAGAAAGGTTGTTAAAGGTCGTAGTTTAAAAAATGAGGCTCCGTGAGATACATTATTAAATACCTATATAATTATCATCTCGCTTCATAGATATAACAGTGCTACCTAAATTGTATATTCATTGGACTACTAATTCAAAAATCACAAATTCGAATAGTCTCAGTTTCTAAACTGGTATGTGATACATTTGAAAGATTTTCTAACGGGATGTGAAACCTAATGAAGCATAATAAATAAAGAATGCGGCCTAAAGGGAATACCCTTTAGGCCACATTTGTTCTTTATTTAACCGGATAAAAAAACCGGCTAAGTGCGCGTTAGACTTAGCACATTTAGGGTTCCGTACCAAATGATTCTAAATTTCTATTCATAAGCCGTCCAACGCGATTTATCAATGTATTGGTATTTGTTAGTAAATTATCGTAATAAGAAACAATAAAAAACTCAAGTTCATAAGTCAATGGGAAGTTAAATATCATTCAGAACTATATTTTGTAGAAAAGCTTACTATGGTGGCTTCTCATTCCTTAGCATTCCATATTTTCAAAAATTCAGATTTATCTTTTTAACTAATTTTAAACATCGATCCCCAGTCGATGGGGTAGCTCGAAAAAAAATCATTTGCAACCCCTTTTGCTCTACAGGAGGCCCTTCATTGAAACATTTACAAATATTTTTGTTAACGCAAAAGTTAACAAAATGCTTTTATTGTGAAAATTGGAAGACTGTAGCTGCAACCGTTTGTCTGTAAAACTTGTGTGACAGAGAACGGACAGACGACAGACACACGTGAGTGATAACAATAGGGCTCCGTTTATTTAAACCCTACGGGTATGGAACCCTAAAAGAAAGATTGGTAAGAGAAATCATTTGCTTAGCCGTGAAACAGAGCAGACAGTTTAAAAAAATATATTATGATTAATATATCTCTGACTCGCTATAACAATGAGCGACATAAATCTAACCTTTTTTTAAACTCAGCTCAGCCTTAGAAATCAATTTATATTAATATATGCTTGATACTTTATTAGTTAGATAAATTGTTTGAAAAAGGTTTTATTAAAAAAAAAAATTGTATGTAATTATAGCTCTGGAAAGATTTTACATAGAATAAATAACGTTATATTATTTTGATTAATTCATTAAAATGTAATTAATTTTATTCAATTAAAAAAAAAACACGATGTGTCAGAGCCTCACAGAAAAGAACTCCTGGCAAATCAGACAGCAGTCATAGCCCGGTGATATGATTATTAGACTATTAAATCAAAGGATTAAGGTTTAAACCTTATACCATTTCATAATCAAGTAACTACCAACAAGTTTACGGCCTGCCCGATGGTAAGTAATTAACATAACCTATAGGCGTTAGTGAAATGGAAATATGTAAGGAAAACCTTGGGGGAGGCTTATGCCCAGCTGTGGGCGTTTTCCGGCTGAAATGATTATGATGATGATGATAGGCGTTTGTAACACCAGTGTGACTTGCGCGTTGCCAACCCTGTGCGGGATTATAGAGAGGGAGGGAAAATTAAGAAAAAGGAATTATGAAAGAAGGGTTTTGAGCATCCTGGTCTCTTTACTGACTGTACGAAATAATATATCTTTAAATATTATATCGTTTTTCCATTAGGGAATTGTGCCCGGTTAATGGCAATAGGCTCGCCCCCTATTACATGGGACTTATAACAAAGCGGCGAAACGTGGATGTACTGCATACATCTCTGCCTACCCCCTCTGGGGATTACAAGCGTAAATCTATGTTATGTTATGTTATACTTTAATGTTCATTTAACATTTTATACGTTACATTTTGGGTTGAAAAAGCTAGTTTTATTGAATCAATCAATCTTAATCAGTTCTAGATTCAGGTTTTATTCTGTGGTAATCAATCATACGCTGAGGTACTAAAGGAATGAGGATCTGAAAGAATATGACAGAATTAGTCTTGTTATTTAGTTTTGATTGATTAATTTTTAAGTTGGCCTCATTATAGGATTTTTTCCTGTATTCACGATACACGTTACCGTGTTTCAACTCACATGATCTGAGTCAGTACCCCCATAAAATTATGACAACTAATGTAACTTTAGAATATCGTATCCCTTTGGGTTGCGGGGGTCAGATAGGCCGCCGCTCCGTAGAAAACTGATATTCAGCTGTATCCAGTTAGATTAGAAGCCGACCCCAACAAAAGTTTGGGTAGGAGAATGGATGGGTCACTCTCACTTAAGTTTTGCATCATTTGAATTACGATACCACAACTAGAACACTTGTCCCCCGTTTCACCTCCTTTTGAATACAATATTTTTTATCATTAGTCCCGATTCCTATCTAATCTACGTACCATTGTAAGTACTTGTGACGTCATATTCTGTAACAAAACGCTTTTGTTCATTGTTTTGTATTATTTTTTTACACTCTCTCGTAAAACATAAGTACTTTAATCCAGTGATCTGGTTATAAAAGAAACAAAATTAGCTACTTGCAGCTTATAAAAAAATAAAAATAAAAACAAAATGGTATACTTAACTCGGAGTTTAACTCTTGTAGTTAATTGAAAAGAATAATAAAAGTTTTTACAGTACTAGTCTTAATCACGCAGTAACACATCGATGTTACTCGTACACTGAATGTAATACTACAAGCTACGATTCTAAAGCTACGGTGCTACAAGCTACTTTGCTACGAGCTTCGAGCTACGTTGCTACAAGCTACGACCTATGGTGCTACGTGCTACGTTACTACAAGCTACGATGCTACGAGATATGTTGCTACGACCTAAGGTGCCATGAAATTCAAAGAGCATTGAATTTTATTGTAATTCTACCTGAAGTTGAGTTTTTCAAATACCTTTTAGTATAATTACATTGCCAACCAAAGAACTCATCAAGATTTCAATGACATAATCTAATTCCATATTTCAGGAAGCAAATCAAAATTGTACAACACGACCTCTTCAAAATAAACCCTTCTATCCGCACGTCGGACGTACAAAGAGTGTCATGTATCGTGATTTTTCATCGGACGTACGTCAATTAACATGTAAATTGGACGCGCTCGGTGATGAGTCCCTATGTAGGGCTGCCTTTTCAAGTGTTCGTGGAGTGACGTAATGTTTTTAGCCGCTTTCAGGGAGTTTTAAATGAATTTTTGATTAGCATGCTATTAAGTTAAATGGGGATGATGTATCTGCAATGTAAATATTTAGTGTTGGGATCATCTCTATGAAGCTGGCATGTTACGTGATGTAGAGCCTTTTCAAGAGTTTATTGTTAGTAGAACATTAAGAATGAATAGATTATCTTGTGTCATGGATCTTAGGCCTGCGCTTGCGACCGACAAGAGACCAGTTGTAATTTGGCACCGCACAATTATTATCGAAACAATTTTTTTTTTGCGGGTAAAGGATTCACAAACATATGTATTTAGCTATAAAAAAATTGGTCTATAATAGCCGTAGCAGGGATAAGTGGAAGAAACCTTTGCCTTGCAGTGGGATGTGATAGGTTGATAATATTAATGGATTCTAGTTAGCGATTTGATCTTTACAATTTTTTTTAATAACATTTTAATGAAGTATTTATGAATTCAATTTTTATTATATTTTTTATGATATTTATATTATTAAATATTTTTTGTTATTATTTAATATAATATTTATTTTTATCTTTTATGTTTATTATTTTTTATTTATGCATAATATGCGAACACTAAAGTAAGAAATTCTTGTGAAAAAAAATCAATTACGAGCGGATTTGAACATTTTTAGTATCGCCGGTAGCCCTAGCTCGCAGGCTATACATTTTGTATTCACGTGTCAAGCGCACAGGAGGATTTAATAAAACATCGGATTTATTTAATTCCGCGACCGGCTGGGTGTAAACAAAAGACTTAATTATTGTTTTATATTTGGGTAAAATATTTTAGTTAAAGATGAAGTTTTATATTATAAGAAAAACATGAACATTTATATAAAGTATATTTATATATACTTGCGATAATTAAGTTTTTTTAATAATAGAAAAATGGCTAAGTGCGTTTTGGGCTCACACACAATAGATACCGTATGAAAACGCCGAAAAAACACGTATGTATGGGGTATTTCTTTTATTTTTATTTTTTTATTTTTAGTACATAATAAACAAAAAAGTACATTTGTTTTTATTGTTAAAACGGTCTTAGTAATACACACTCACACAAATGTCTAACTTAATAAGTTACAAAAGTTACAGTCCTGGGACAAACAGACAAACGGACAGAATTCGATTGCCATCCCTATTGAGCTTTGCAGTTATTACCCCAATACTATTTTGATCTCAATTCAAGCGGCTTATAAAGGTTAACGAGAAAAGTAGGTTAATATGTTGCTCGTGCTCAGACTACGTGATTAATCTAATGCTTATTTGTACAACTGTGATATTTTTATTAAAAGCGAATGATTTTCTACTCTGAAGTAGATTAAATGCTTATTAACAATGTAATAATTTTGTTTTTTAGATGATATTTAGTTTCTTAGTAGAGTTCTTACCTGTAGATGCTGATTTAGGCTAACGAAATATTACTGTATGTAAAATATCATCATCATCATCAGCCTATATTAGCCCACTGCTGAATATAGGCCTTTTCCAATGCACGCCACTTTTGTGCGCTCATTGGAAGTATTGGCTCATAATCGCCACGCTGGGTAAGCAGGTTGGCGATCGCAGTAGCAAGTCCTTGCTGTTACACAGAAGGATTTTGCTGCCCATCATCCGAATCTTTCCCTTAGTTGCTTCTTACGACACCCGTGGGACGAGTAGGGGTGGTCTTAGGCGGTAACCACACGGCACTATGTAAAATATACTATTATCAAATTATTGATAGATATATCGATAATTTTGGTACTTATATCTACTTACTTTTTTCTACTTCTTATAAATAGTTTTTAAATTTTTTTGCTCTATTAGTACGAAATCTGTGAAAAAAAATCTTACTGAAATTCGTCAAACAGTTCTTTTCAACTGTTTCGTAAAAAACCGCTTCTTTCTCCAAATACGATATCATTAGTTTACAGGTGACAGATATTGCTCTTCCACTGTAATACCACAGACCATTAGCCGCCTACAACACCCACGGGACCCATAGAACACCATTTACTTTTCCCGTAGACGGAAAATAGAAGCGTAATAGCAAAAACGCGTTAAAATTATAATAGAAACCTTTCTTTAACGTTTTTGAAGACAAAAGGAGTATTAAAGATAAAGATAAGGCGGAATTGAGACGCAAAAAAGAAAGTACAGAAGAAACTGTCTAAATGGTGCGACTTCAAATTCACGCAATTGATAACGTCTGAAAATAAATGTAATATTTTTAAGGTTTCGTACCGAAAGGGTCCTAACGGGATCATTATTACATAACTCACACGCGTCCATTCCCTCTCTATCCATTTCTTTCGTCCATCTATCCGTAGAACCATCTTCTTCTTCTTTCTTTCTTTGTCGTATGGTTGATGAATAACCTGGAGTCAGAGTTTAAACCGCTCTTAAACATCTGACATGGCTTTATTATATCGTTATCAAAATCAAAATCTCTCAGGTGTGCTGGTTTCCTCACGATATTTTCCCTCACCGTTTTAGCAAGTAATATGCATGCCTAGGTTTGAACCCTTGATTGACATGACCTTTGGACTTGGCAGTCTAACGGCTATACAAGTAAGCTATCATTGGATAAAATCATAATACCTATGAATTTATTGAATTTCTAAACATTAAATAAATTATTTACAAAACTGTTTGTGGCATTTACATTGTATTATTTCTGTACCTGGTGTACCTTCTGTGATTATCTGTGATGCATCATGATGACTGAGATAAGTTCAAGTGAATGTCACGGGGCAAATTGAATGGGAGTTGGGTCGGGTTTTTGCCGCAGCTTTGTCTTGGTACCCTTGTTTGCAAAGCCCTAAGGTTGATGTGAACGAACTCCATTTTTAAAATTTCCCATACAAAGTGAAAGTGGATGGATAAGTTTTTGATTGAATTTGTCATGGATTTTATTTTGGAATTATAAAAAGATTTCACAAGATATTAATTAGACGGTTGAAGTATTTGTTTTTAATTGACTTGTAAAACAGAGAACGTTCTTAATTCAAGGCGTATTTATTTGTTTGTATACCGATTACTCTATGATTAGTAGACCGATTTTAGTAATTATTTCTTGTTCTAAAATTTATCCGATTCATCAACATTATTTTAGTCAGGAGACGCCCACTGCTGTACATAGAAATTTTATACATGTCGGTCTTGCGCTGTTCTCATCTAGCAATTACTTCCTGCAACTCTCCGATTGGTTCCATATAAATCCCATAAAAAAGTAGACTAAAATTTGTTTTTTTTTTTACTTCTCTGAATAAAATTTTCCAAATATATTTTTCTAGCTAACACTTTTAGTCTCCAGGAAGTCTCGTATTTTATTCTAAAATTGGGTTAAATATTTATTATTATTATTTTGTAACATTCTTAGTAACATCACCGAGTCTAACAATAAAACATAATTGGTGGAATTTGTATTAAATACCCCTGCTTAACCCACCGAGGAACTACAACCGTGGTGTTATGTCGGTATAATTCTATAAAGCCGTAGCTACACAAACTTGTCAGCGTAATCCTCAGCGGGCCGGTCGGCGCGCGGCGCGACGACTCCACGTCTAGTTATTAAACTTAGCAAAAACTTCTCGCGTTGATCCTACTACACACAACTTTAGATTACAACATTTATATTGATTTTCTTGTAGATAAGTTTACGTTGACAGGTGATTAATTAGTTTGTGATCAACATTTTACTGTTTTTTATCTATATATATATATATAAATAGCCACACCAAATAGTTTAGTATCATATTCTCTTCTGCTTAAGACTAGTTTTTTTTTGTTTTGTACCCTTTGAGGAGCTTAATGTTATTAATAATATTTTTTTTAAAGTAAGCGACGATGCGAGCGATGATAGTGCACACTTGTCTAAAAGTACACAAGTAACTTTCAGGAAACAGCCCGGGAAGGATTTTAACTGCTTGGTTGTTCGATCTACTATGTCGACGCTCTGACCGCTGAGGTACCGTATCTCACCAGAATCAGTTGAAATTTCAAACCTTCTTGATAGATAGGTATTAACACACGTCCTAGGAGTAAAAATCAATTTGAAATTCGACTGATTCTGGTGGGATACGGTGCCGTTCGTAATTTTTTTTTTCAAATTTCTTATTAAATATTTTAAATAATTGTCCTTGATTGTACACACAAAACGTATAGTGCTTTGTTTTAAAATAAATAAAAACTACGTTAAATAATTTGCGAATCATCTCTTCTAAAATCTATCTCATCATTTAGGTGGAATTACCACTGATGGCCTATTTGATGCTTGTTCGTTATTAATCAGTTAGTAAGCTGAGAGGCGCAGAGGTAAGCCGCTTATCCATCTAAGTGTTTCTTAAAAGTAAAACGTGAGTACTATTAATGGATCCGAGTAACTCGATCATCAGTAAGAGATTTGTTTATAATACTGAGAGGTTCGAATTAACGATACAGTGAAACTCTTTAATTGATTCATTAAAATAAAATTAGATCTATGAGTTGCACGTGAAGCGGTAATGAAGTTTTGATTTTAATTATTAATGATTTTTTTTATTTGCTACGATACCTATTTTTATTTATTATATTAAACCTCAATTTTTTGTCTTATGTAGATATAGGTATAGTAATATATAGATAGGTATATATTTATTTTATTGATAATTTTAAATATTATTGTATGTTGATGTTAATAAAAACAAGTATTTATTTAGTATTATTCAACCTCCTAATATTTCACATTCCTTGAGTAACATCTTATAATATTAAATTTGAATGGAATACTGTAATTGAATGTCAAAATAATAGAAAAGGTTATAAGGGGTAATTTTATTTGCAAATAGAAACGATTTGCATCAGTAATAAAGTTAATTATTTCTAAGAATATTATTTCATTTCGCAAGATTTAAAATTCATTTTTCACTTACATTCGTTTGAAATGTTTTTCAACTTATATTTCAATTGACGGACCAAGAATTTATGAAAGTTCAATCTTAAAGTTTTCCTTTCAAAAGTTTTCTCGCCGGGATTGAGAATAGGATTGTTGCAATAAATAGTTAATGTCTATGGGACCTAACACAGTTAAACTGGGGACGTTGAAAATACTTAAATCGCTAACTTGTGTGATTACAACTAAGTTAACAATTAAATTCACTTTTAGTCAATATAACTTTAACTACTCTGCCGATTTAGGTCATTTCTTACATCGTTAACAATGCCGTGAACACTTTTTAAAAGTAATTGTGAATTGTCTGTACAATGTGTCATAATACTCCATATACTTAAAAATAAAACTCACCCATAGCAAAGAGGATGATGATCGCAGACACCACCCAGGAGCACATTGTGACGTCACTGTGGCTCCTTTACATCGTTCGATTAGGCCGGCCTACTATCACACGAGAGATTGAGGTCTGTAACAAACAAATAAATAACTATATAATAATATTATATCAGTACTAGGTACAGTCGACTGCTAAAGTGCATGGGTAAGGAAGTAATGTATTTAGTCTTATCTCCTATGTCTTGGTTTAATACAGTCATATAAAATCAAATATAAAGTCATATTCAAAAGCTATTAGCAGATTCTATCGGATATCATTGATGTTATATTTTTTTTTTTGCACTAAAATATAAAGCTTAAGTTTATGATTGTGTATTTGGTTTAGATGGTTATAATGCTATTTATTAATCTCCAACCAACTCAATAATGTCCCTCAACTGTGACAGGAGTACGACGACAGACAAGTTTTTGACGTGTCGCTTTCTATTTTACCTTTCCTATTTATTTTCTCATTTCGTTACCCGAAAAAGATACTTAAGTATGTAATAAGGTCTCTATATAATAATTCACTATACCGCGACGCTACCTCATCTTGATACACAAAAACGAAACCGTACGTGGTAGACAATATTTGTAACGTATCAAATATAATAATATGATTAGAAACATAACTTATTGTCTATAGGCGTATTTATAGTAACTTGAGTGGAATGTGTCCGTATAAACATAAGCCGTCATTGTCGGCTTCATCATCATCTACCTAGCCTTTTAAAAATCAGCTGTTCCATACATTTATGTTCACATGACTCAACAAAATGTTTGGAACAGCTGATTTTTTTTTTGCGATTTCAGGGTTGGTCCCATAGTAAAAGTTGTTCATAATGATGAGTTTAATGACCCCTTTTAAGGATGCTGGTGTTTTACAAATAACCCTGTATAGTTTGTTACTTAGTTACGTGAAGTGAAGCTACATAATTTATATGTGTTAATAGTTAGGCCAAGTTTTACTTTTAAATTTGATATCACGTGTACTGTACATAGAAACTTAAAATAAAAGTAAAAGTGAAATGTTTACACAAAAGAAAACTCGAAGATTTAACATAAAAGTAACTCTTAAGCCTTTAAATAAGTTGAGAACTTGCAAACACTTCCATTCGCTGGCACTTACTCCTAACAAGATTTTATAAGACGTGAAAATTGTAAGTAAATAGTCTGATAAAATATTTTTTCGTTCTAGTTCTAAGATAAACAGAGCTGTGAATTTTTACTTTACAATCAAGAAAGATTGTAGTTTTGACAAAATGGAAAAAGTGTAATAAGAGAAAAGCAAAGCAAAAAGTTGAAGGAAAACAAACAATTACTAAGCATTTGGTCACTAATGACTTCTGCCCTCTGTAACACGGAAAGAGTTTTAATACACTATAACTGATTCTTCAGAACGCCCCATTCTAGTATAACGAACTTTTGTAGAAAAAAAAATAAAGCAATTAAGAGCTGGAGTTGAACCTCAAGCAACGAAGAGCCAATTTCACCACTGACACTACACGCGGTCAATCAAGTTAAACTCGGTTCAAGCGTTTAACTGAGTTCAGAAGTTAAATTTGCGTGGGGCTGAACTTAGTTTTATTAAACTCGGTTTTAAAGTAAATGGTGAAATTGGGCCTTAGTCATTTTGCAGTTGCTGCATTGCTTTAATAGCATTTTTATTTTGCAAATATAGTTGCCAGCAATAGATCTTCGATTCGAATCCCGAGTTGAGTCAAAGTAAATTAACATTACTTTTAGGCTTTTGTATTTAAAGGTGTAGTATTCTTATTAATTATAGAGGTACATACTCACACTTCAAATTACCTACGAGTATGTATAAAATGTTAATACATTTACTTCTAATTAATGGTACGAGTATGAGAGCGTTAATTACAAAATAAACCGATTAACTTTATATTAGAAACCAAGCTTTCTAATTAAATTAATTACTATAAAATTACAGTTGTAATTTATTACTTTCCTTGTAATCTTATAATTGTGTAATATTACATGTTTGTTCACAAAATTGTTTGTAATGTTTAATGCCGCGCCTATGCATGAATATAATGATTTTATACTGACTTATGGGGATTAACTCCCCATGATCATTAAGGACGTGGAAGTTAAATGGAGGCTGCTATTAAATTTCGTGGTAATGTTTGTTTTACATAACATAAATAGTCAAATTATGAAATTTGCTGTCTATCGTGATTTAAATTGCATGTCTTTTTGTATGACATTATGGTTGGATTTAACAGAACTGTAGATATATCAAAGAGTTTTGTAAATAATGTTATGTGAATATGACAAGGCTAGAATCAATGGCCATTACGACTTACAAAAAATGGGAACTTCGTTATAAACAAATGTTTGCTTGTGTTAGTTCTGTTCTTTCAAGATTACATTAAAGCAGGAGGGAATACATTTTTAGCTGTAGTTTTAATTTATGGACAAAAAATAAAAATACATTATTACTACATAATGCACACAATTAGAGTGTGTGTGCGTGTGTAAGTATGAATGATGTGTGGATGTTATATGTGAGAAATAGATACGAGAAGAATGTTACTTATCAAATTATATGTAGCCAGACTTTGTCATGATTAAGTGAATATAAAAATCAACTAAATCCTAAAGATTTTATAAAAATTACGTACAAAAAACGCGTTTCACAGCGATATTTCAGAGCTTAGACAATTTTTTACTTAAAAATAAACATAATTATAAGTCATAACACATTTTAGTCTCGGACGGTCATAAATCTCGGTGACAAGTTAGGAAAGTGAAGCGCGGCGATGATAAACGACTCGCTCCGACGACTCGTCTTCATTTTACTTCTGCTCGCTCTTTTACGAGTTGGCAATAATAAAGAGTTTTGGACATACTACCAGAGAGATTGGACTTGTTTGAATCGCTGGTGTTATTCTTTTTTTAAATTTTGTACAAAATATTTGAAGTGGTCTAACAATAATAGGCCATCTATACTACTAAACTAACTAAACTAAGCAACAGTACAAATAGTTGCTCCGTATGGTCAGTTAGAGTACCGGAGCTCCAATAGGTCCTTCTAAAATCCACTTTCCTAATCTTCTTTTCTTTTACATTTCTTGCCGGAGAAGAATCAAACGGAAGGGATCAGCTGCACAGAAAGCAATGGTCATTGTAGAGGTTGTGGAAAGAGTAAAACGAGCTGATATCGAGCATGGAACACAGAAGAGAACAAAAACCTCATTTTACGTAACGACACATTCATAAATAACTTCAGAGAGGTAAGCTTTTCATTCATTCATTAACCTATGTTCGCAAATAAATAAATGAGTGGAATAAATGAATCTATGGAATATTTAAGTGTGAACTCACTCTGGCTAATTCACTTATGTATTAATAGTTGAAGTAAAAGTTATAACATCTTATCTTATCTACCCCTTGTAAGGCGTACAAGACATGCTAGTCCTCAAGTACATCAACACTTATATCTGGAAAGTACTTGTGTCAGTGCGTGTATGTGTTTATAAAACAGTTGAATGTTACTTTTCATGAATTA
Organism: Protodeltote pygarga; assembly: GCA_936450705.2. Taxonomy (NCBI): domain Eukaryota; kingdom Metazoa; phylum Arthropoda; class Insecta; order Lepidoptera; family Noctuidae; genus Protodeltote; species Protodeltote pygarga. The sequence goes on along the minus strand of OW388249.2, from coordinate 415,999 downwards.
TTACCATGCCAAATTCACGCGGATAAAATCGCAGGCAAAGCGTTAGTTACATAGTCATTATTTTGGTTCACTCTTTGCTAGTCATATAAATTTCAGAAAATAATAGGTGCGGGTCACTTACGGTCAGGTTAAGAGGACCTTTGGTTTGTTTAAAAAACAACAAAGTCATCGGTTTCTTTTGTTCACTGTTCAAGTTATTCACAAACAAAACTGCTGATGCACTCCACCTTTTTTAATCCTTTGTACAAAAAAGTAAAGAACAAAGTGCTTTTACAGTATTACTACGGTTTCAACTAGAGTTTGCAAACTTTTCTGAATGCAGATAAAATTTTACCGCGTGTATTCCGGTCTTGATAACGTCATCGCTTCGACGCCATCGCAAAGTTCTGGAATGTTCTAGAAATTGCTGTTTTAATTTCTAAATTAAGATAAAAACTGCCCAAAAGTTTTTAAATTATTGATAAAATCAGTTTCATGGAGATGTCACTCGGAAGTAGAATTTTATCATATTTTTTATGACTATCATAGCATATCATACTATTTTATGGAACTAGAGCAATTTTTTACTGCCTTTATTAAGCTGTAATGTAGTCAGAAATGTGATTGCGAAATTATTTGTCTGCAACTGCACCCACGATATACGAAACTGCGTTCTTTTGGTTAAATACCATCCCTCTATTATTTGAGTTATTCTCAAACCTGCTCGAATCTCGAAATTTCCTTTGAAAGTATTAATCACCTCTAAAGGTAAGTTTACACTAGAGCATTTACTTATAACAGAACATCAGGTCGCTCGATGCTTTGCTACTTTTGATTTTACAAACTAACGAGCGAGTGTGTGCGTTATCTTTCATCGAGCAAAGCCACGAGCGTGAAGGACGGAAATTTTAACGATTGTTAAGGTGCGGGTACTCGTTAATCTGCTACCTCGCTCGCACATTGAAAATCTATGAATAGTAAGCTTCAAATTAATTTTTAGTTATGCCATTTTGTTCAAATGTTTCAATCAAGCTGTAATTCCTTCTAAAACTTTGTAATTCTCCATAACTTGGTTTGTTGCGATTTTTCGTAAATATATTCATTGACTTTATAACTCAATGTGCGAGATAGCATATGATCGAATATTTGCGCCTTCAAGGTAGATCTGTACAGATATATTACATTTATTATTATTCTCATGAGGTATTTGTACGTATCTAAACTGCTTTATAAAGAAAGATAAATCATTAATAATCAAATTATTTTTTTAGCTTTTTTAATTAATTCAAATGATTGATGTTTTCAATGCATAAAATCTAAAGGTCTTTGCTAACTACAACATATCTTGTCATGACCGTAACTGTATCGGAATTCGAAGGTAAATATATTATTTCTTTAAATTAATATGAAACAACAATCAGACCGTTTCGAATTCGACCAACCAACTGACCTATTAAAGCTGGTCACAATCCGAGGCGATCTACCCTGCGGCTGACCTGTGCGGCGAGCCTTACACACAAGCATGATTAGATAGCCCCGGTGTATCCCCTCCATAGTCTTCTACGCTTCACTACCGGCCACCGTTCGCCCTTTAGGCTGATCTTGTCGTCAATCTGTGATAGACTTAATAGAATAATGCCTAATACGTTTATATCAAACTCATGGTATAATTCGCTGAAGTGTGCAATCACCTTAAACCGTAAAGTCATAACGTATGGCTATGATTTCATTGACATGTCACTAATTGCATGGTCACCACAATGTATTTATGTGGTTAAAATAACAATTTATTTGACATAGGTACGTTATTGTTAGTAAATCGATCTAATAAATTATAATTTTAAATAGACTTATGACCAAATAATACTCAATATCTCACACAAATAATTTTCCTAATTGCATCACTCGACTAAAGTGTAAATTCAAACATCGTTGAAAGCATCTCACAGACAAACACAAATACAAACAAACGCACACAAACGCCCGCAGACAGTCTAAAAGACTTTTTTTCCTTTTCCACTTCAATCTGCCTTTGCAATGTCTACTATTTATCTAGGCTGTGAGCACGAAGGTAATACTGCATCATATTTGAATCTTACTACACAGAAACAAAGATCAAATTTGTTTGGTCTGATGGAGCTGGAGGAATACAGACAGACAAGCCACTCGTGAGCCTGAGAGATCAATTATGCATGCTATGACAAGCGATGGGGTTTAAATAATAAAGGAAGATTCAAAATGACAGTGAATTTGATACGAGTAATTATATCAAGTCTGCGATTTGAGATCGGTTGTAGTACCCATCTCTTATATTATATCACTATAATTAATTACATATAGGTATTGAAAGTTAAATTATTTATTGTAGAAGCTCTAGAAGTCAATTGTTTTCGTGGCTGATCGATTAATATGCATGACTTATTTGGAATAGTAAATCCAAACCATCTACAATGAACAAACTTTAAAATCAGCCAATAATCTTAATCAAACACTGTAACAGAGAAACATCTAACAAAGTCTATGATGGTTCAAATCCCGCTAGTAATCGATGTTTTTTTTCTTATTAGAACAAAAACAAATAACTTAATTAATGATGTGCTTGTTAAACTGGAAGTCAAATATGAAAATAATGTCGCTTGGTCTTAAAAAAAAGAAAAGTCAAAACTTTGAAAAAAAAACGTCAACACACATTTATAAGCAAGGAGGACCATCCCATGGGGACTATCCTTTCAACGGGGATAAAAAGTAGCTTCCTTCCTCACAAAGTCCTATGGTAACAAGTCCCGTTGTCCCTAGCCCGTGGAGACTAGATTGAATTGGATCGCCCACTGTGCCCAGTTTTGTATTCATGGGAATGTGTTGAAGTATTGTTGTAGACGTTACAGGATTTTTTGTCCTTTGGTTTGGCTTATTTTATGGGAAAATGTTATATTGCTTATTTTTTAAGATAAAATACAAATAAATAATATTCTCCTGACCGAATTGCGATCACAGTAGCAAATCTCAGCAGAGATTAGCTATCTACGCCGGAGATATAATAGTGCACAAGTGTATTGCAAACACAGGTGCACTCTATTCCCTCACTCTCAAAGTCCAATAGGACAGCAAACCGACACGACCGGAAAAAGATCAGGCGCAGGGCTTAGCGTGTCTTCCGAGGCACGGATTAAGTGATAATGAATTTATAATTCACACGTAACTTCCAAAAAGTCAGAGTGGCGCGCCTTGGGTTCGAACCTGAGACCTCTGACTTGCCAGTTAACGGTCACCACCTCTAGGCTACAAAATAATGCTTATAAGAAATCATTTATAGATTCACTGCTAGAAATAGATGTTATGAACCTAGTGAATGTTATATATTAGCTGCCCGAAACATGTTATCGCATGTAATATAATGTGGGTTACATAAACATATTGACAACGTCCAACAAGTAACAAGAACAACACAAAGTTATATTAGTCGGTGAGGGTCGCGTGCGTCTGGAGTAATTCTGTGGACGGCGACGCGAAATTATTGTCATATCCCTTGACGAAAAGGTATGACGTGTAGGTATGACGTGTTGGTTGAGATCTGGACTAGCTTATTATAAGTAGTTGGAAAATGATGTCCATATTTTTTTTATAGATTCACGCCTGTATTCCCCAGAGGGGTTAGGCAGAGGTATGCAGTACACCCACGTTTTGCCGGCTAAGTTATAAGTCCCATGTAATAAGGCGCGAGCCTATTACCATTAACCGGGCACAATTCCAGACTCCGTGCTGCTACTGAGAATTTCGTAATGGAAAAACCCAATAACACTTTGCCCGATCCGGGGATCGAACTCAGGACCTCGTGATCAGCAGTCGCGCTTGCTACCAGTAGACCAACGAGGCAGTCCATATATTTGATAGATTTCTTGAGTTCCGGCAGCACTGAACAATTAATTGTCTATTGTGCCTCATTTCTTGATTTTTGATGAATAAAAATGTAAATGTTGTTAGCCGCACACAACATATCATCTTACATTGTATCACTTAGTTTTAATTTTTACTAGCTGACGACGCGGCTTTACTCCCCTGGTTATAATTTTACCCGATCGCAATGCCACCTACCGAAAATGTAAACCATTTTGGAAACCACACAAAACGTTTTATTACAAAATATTTACAAATACACAAAATATTTTACCAAAATCGATCCAGCAACTTTGAAGTAATGTGCGGTCAAATATTTTTGGCAATTGATATTTAAAACGTAAATAGTGTTAACAAGAGGCCTACCGGAAATCTATCTATCTCCTATTTTTCTCATTTTAGCCTAGCAGTTACTTAGGGTAGGCTGATAGGTCTGATGATAGTGTAGAATGGGCTTTATTTCCACTTCATCTCAATAATATAAAGGTGCCAGTTTAAACTACCCAAAGGCATCTGAATATAGTTTTTAAAGGATGACAAAAACTCAATTAAAATATTATTGTAGTTAATTGATTCGTTTTAGGCACTTACAAAGCTGTAAATGTATTTATCAAGGACAAGGATAATTGAGTGAAATTATAACTGCCACACGTATTTACATAAGCCCAATTTTAACACTTGGAACGACCTTCGGCCCACAAAAAATAAAATTATGAGCGTTCTTTCCATTCACTACATTCCCAAGAGAGCTTTAAAACCAACACTTGAAAAGTATTTTCCAACAAAATACATATTTTATTCCAAAGTTAACAAAATCTACGTAGAGCTTATGACGAATTCCCTAATTACTCATTTGAACTCGTAGACGCGCTACGGCGTAGACGCTCTACGAACATCGTAGACCTTTGTGTGCGGGTAGAAATTTAAGATGTGAAATTCAACTCAATTATTGAATAATGTACTGTTTTATGTGTTGAAGCTTAATATTTTGTTTAATGATTTCCATAATTGTTAGTAAACTATGATAATGTTAATAATTAAAATTTTAATTATTAAGCGTCAGTTTACGTCTTAACAAGTTTATTCCACTAAGCAAGAAGTAATCGGTGTACATACATAATAAATATGTAAAAAAAAGTAATTCCTCGACCAAAAGGTGAGATGGTTAAAAGTACCTAGCCAAATCGGTTTAGACATTCTCAAGTGATTTGCCTACCAATTAAACGTACAGTATATTTTTTATACATATAGATAGATGAGACGTCTATAACGTGTTGATTTAATAACAACTCAACTAATTTCGAACTCAAACAAAGTCTACTTTCAAGAGCGTACTCATTTGAAAACTGTTGAATGGCTTTTAATAAAAATTGGCAACTTTTTATCCTATTCTACAGTGGGTGAAGCCGCGGGTAGCTTAATAAATGCATTAAAATAACTAAAATGACTTACAAAAATTGTATTATGAAGTAGTAAGTCAATTTTGTAACCAAAATTCGGACTTACAAAACCCAAATGGTCTCATTTACCCCAGAAAACAATGGATATTGATTGTGTCTGCCAATTAACTTGGGTTAATTACTTAAAGGTACGAAACCCTAAAAAGTTTGCGGATATCAGTAAAAGTTATCTAAACCCTGGCATTACCGCGGTGACACATCGTCAGTACAGCCACTGACCTGATTACCTCTGGCCGCTTCTGAGGCACGTCACGTAGTTGTGCTATACTTCGCTAAGGCTTCGACACAGACGTGGCTACTGTGACGTCACAGGATATATGGGTCTGCTTTGACTAGAGAGCAATTAGTGTAGAATTATAATTTTCGTACAGTGGTTTTAAAAATTGTTTTAAAATGTAATCGTGGGTTGATGTCAGCAGGCATTCACGGCGCTTTGCAACAGTGTCTAAACATTAAACGCTCATTTTAAATCAAATTATGGAGGATGATAATTAAGTACAATAATAATGGTAGAATGATATTGTAAAATGATAAATTAAACTGGTTGATTTAAGGCGCGGATACTCGGTAATATGCTATCTCACTCGCACTTTGAAGATATAAAATCAATGAATATAATTATGAAATATTGAACTAAACCTATTGAAAGAGTACAACATTACAAAGTTTCAGCAAAAATTTCAGCTTGATCGGAACAGCTTGTTTTTAAACATAAAAACGGCATAAAATAAAAATTCACTTAAAGCTATTTGTATTTGAATACATGTTTCGATAAAGCTGAAATTTTTGCTGAAACTTTGTAATGTTGTACTCCTTCAATTGGATTAGTTAATTTTTTTATAACTATATTCATTGATTTTATATCTTCAATCAACTTCAATGAGCGAGCGAGATAAAAGATTAACGCGAAGAGGCGCCTTAAGATTAAGGTTTGATTACCAGGATGATAAAGCGTTATTGGATTTGTCCATCTGTTATAATCTCAGAAACATAACAGCACGGAATTTGAAAATGTGGCTGGATTATGGCAGCAGGTTTTGCACTCTGCTAATATTTCAGGATCATAATAATGAGTCTATCTATAATGTTTCGTCTATGGATAAAATGGAATAATAATTAATGTGATAATGATATGGAGCAATAAAATTGATAATTTTAATCTCTAATTATGTGACCAATTCGGTGTTAAAGTTCAAGTAACCTAAAGACGTCTTACTTAACCATTTACTCTAATATCTAGTTGCATTTATCGGTCACACCTAATTTCAACTTCATATCATTTAGATTTTTTCGGATATAAATAAAAAAAATAATTTAGAAAAAAGCCGCGGGTAAAAGATTATTATTTATTATATTTCTATTTTATTATTAACAGCAATACTGAAATGAACCCTTCATCAACGAAATTTACTATGAAACATTTAAGGATACAAGTTTTACTGGTAAACTCATCCCCTACCGGTTCATTAAATACGCATTATTTTTGTTTGGTTGTTACAGCCGTGGGAGGGTTACCAACTGCTCTGTTTTTTTACCCCACACATTACCCAAGTAAAGCTAAAGTAAGTTAAGTTATGCGTATCACTTAACTTCTTAAAATAATGTGCGTACGAAGTAAGAACAGTCGAAGTCAGTCCAAACAAAACACAAAACTTGAAAGAAATAATTACAAATTCCGTTATGCATGATATTATAGGTTGCTACGATGTTATTGTGTGTTTTAAAAAATTCAACTTAAAAACATTTGTAAGATGTTTCTATTTTCAAAATCTTTTTATATCAGTATAGTATAAAAAAATATTATAGAAAAAATTGAACAATAAAAAACCCTGCAATAATTCTTGAACAAAAACGAAAATAACTAATACTAATTCATATTATACAAACAATAAAACTATTAATTTATCAGATTTGGTAAGTTGGACATAAATAAAGTGGGAAAATGGCAAGAAGATGATAATAGATTTGGCAAGTCAGAGGTCTCAGGTTTATCTCCGTCATATTAAACAAATTCTTACTTGTTCCATGCCTCTGAGAGCGCGTGACTCCTGTAACTGATCTTTATTCGGTTGTGTAGGGTTGCTGTTCCATTAGATGATCGTCCCTTGTTAGATGGACATATTAAAACATACAGTTAAATGTGGACATATACGAAAAGTAGGCGGAATGATGTCCATGCTTTTTGTTTAAAAACTTCCGGACTCTTTCAAAATTTTTTTCTTAGAATTCTAGTAAAGAAATAAAATTTAAAGGCATAGTTGTTGTAAATTTCAAAAAGGGTTTGCTGCGTGGTGGTATGAATTTCTTCAGATAATATAATTATTATCAATCTAGTTTTTCTTTTTAATGTATTTTTAGTATCTAGTTTATAATACGAGTATTCATGTATTTTCATATCTATGATACTTACAGCTGTATCATAATGTAAGTAATAATGGACCCTTAGGAGGACCACATGGCTGGTATAAACATAGTAATAACCAGTAAGCATAATCTGGCAACGCTAAGTCCTCTACCAAACTTGTGATGCTTCAAATACCGTTTCAATTTAAAAACCCTAAGCACCAAATTAATTAGAAGTCATTTTATCGTATTCCTGCAATTATCTTTGATAATAACAATAAAATCTTAACAGGAATCTGTTTGGAAATCAAAGTGTCCTCCCAATTCAGAAAATTATTCAAACAATGCTAATCTCAATGTTAGCAGGATCACATAAATGCCAGTCGTATTTCACTGTCTGTTTGTCTAAAGCGTGCAATGTTTAGGAAGTTAGTCAGACCGTGTGCTCTGTATAAACTGAGGGTTACAAATTACATACCATTAGCCAGCGCTGTTCCTAGTCATTAATGACTGCATATATACCGCTCTAGGGATGCTGGTACACTTACTTACAGTCTAACACCTGGAGAGAGATCAGGTGACAGAAGACTTGAATATTCTTTGTTTATAATATTACAGCATAACACCTAATATGAATGTTGTATGATAACTATTTAATAATCTATTAAATTATTAAAAGAAATATGAAACATCTCCGAGCTAAGTGATCCCAAAACAATTAATATCAGCTGACATTACATACAAAACATTAAAAAATAACCTCACATTTTCATGTAGGTACTAACGCCCGAACTTCTCCTGACATAAAGTTAACGACAAAATATTAATGACGGGTGCACTCATAAAGACTTTAACCCTGCATTTCGCCGGTCACATTTAATTACTACGTACCTATTTTAACGCGTTTTTTTCGTGCCTTTCTTTCGCACAAGTGGTGGTATCGGTTTGCAGGAGAGGGATGGACACAGTGGATGGTAAGAGAGCGCGTTGCCGAACACCCGCCGGCGGTGACGGCGCGAGGCTGACTAAATCTGTGTCCCTCTCAAGCCAGGTCAGGTCAGACGTAGAGCCGCGTCCAGAGGGCGAAAATTTCCTGAATAAATTGTGTAAATATTTTAACACGGGCTCGGTGTTTTCAGCGTCAATTTGACGGGACGCGGCGCATTCTAACAAATTTGTTGCTGTCGGTACGAATTTTATTGTGTCCGATTTATTTGGCCACACGTGTAAACACGTAGGGATCAAAGGTTCAACTAATTTCATTTGATGTTTCAATTTATAAAATACGAGTAAACCTTTAAATTACACTTTTCAAAGATTTGTTATTTGAAGAACGAAATGTTATTTGGAGACTTTAGAACGTGGAACGTTAATTACCAATATTAATGTACACAAGCTAATTAATAGCTCCACTAAAAAAATAATTGATGTAAAGATTTAACTCGCACGCATATAAAAAATACTTTTTATTAGAACAATTTTTATTTTGTAAATAGGGGTAGGCATTAAAATTTATGTTATTATCAAAATCCAGTATTCAAAATATAACGTCTTTAATAACATTATGGATAAGAACTAAAACATAGTTTACTTCCAGAAATTGAAATAGATTTAACAAAACTGTGAGAATCTGCAATGATTTGAAGCACACGCCTGTTAACCATTGCAACCGCCCACACAATATTTATGTACCATGAATACACTCAGGAGACGTGTCAGGAATAATCGAAAGTATTCCAATCTTGGTATAAGCACTCGGCGTTTGTAAACTTATATAATCCGCCGTCCCGAGTCCCGAGCAAACAATCGTACGAACTCAATCAGCCGAACGTCCATATGGACGCGGCTTTATTCAGCATCCCACGCACACTTACAAACCTATCAGTGTGCTATGCTACACACACACATACAATTTTGCATCCTTTGGAGAATTTGATACGTTTATGTATGTGTGCGTAACTAGTGTCTACATGTATACAAAAGTCGCGTATGTAAGTGTTGGTTTCCCTGAAAATGGCCGCCACGGAAGGCGCGCATGCGTTCGAAAACTATTTGAATATGCAGTTTGTATTTTGCTTGTCTTTTGAATTTAGACTCTATGTGGTAACTAATAAAGGTGTCGTATATATTTTTTGATTGGTAAATAGTAAATTGGTAGTAAACACGGCGGATTTTTGAAGTTCGGACTTGAGTAAGGTAAAGGACACTTCTTGACGTCGGTGGCGTACAGAGAATTAAAATGAGTGCTCATACAGCTACAAACTTAAAGCGTGGTTAGCGATGGAAGCGCTGTACTGAATCAAATATTTAGTTTTGAGCCTTGCTGCTTTATAATACTTAGTATGTCTGTATAAAACTTCGAATCTTAAAAAAAAATCATAAACATACAGTACAAAAATGTTGCTGCCGTTAAACAAAATTTGAAATAAGTTAATGAGTTAAGTAAAACAAATAACATAGATTGATTTAGATTTTTTATTTAATATATTTGTATTATTCATGTTATTGTTAATTCGAGGTTCTTTTGGTATCCTTTTTGTTTACTTTTGTATGCAAATTACACTTATGTGATAGATTTTTCATAATTGCTTGGCACTTCTAACGCCACGTATAAAAGAAGATAGCTTGTGCTGAGTCCCGCGTATAGCTTCCAAGGTGATGTTGTATGCGGTATCCTATTGTAGTCTTTGTTCCTATGATTGGTTACCATTTCGATGTCGTACCGTTGGAACCTTCAAAATGTAATTCAGGAATAGATGCTCTACTGTTTCACTTGTCATTAAGTGACAAATGTCATATATATATCGACCGTAGTACATTTGACTCCTGGACTACCAAGGTCACAATTTCGAACTCACCTAATTTTCGCATTTAAAATGTGCGCATTATAAAAATATTTTAGTATTCCTCCTGACCAAATTTTAGACACGACTACCAACTACACAGAAAATAGTATGGTTCACAAGTGTAGGGGCAAACGCAGGTGCACTCTCCATTTCCTCACTATAGGACGGCAATTCGAAAGAGCGTAGAAAGATCAGGCGCAGACCTTGTTGTTTTCGACGAGGACACAAATAAATGTTTCAAAATTGAATAGTTAGTAGCCAACAATATTTTTGAAATATCTACAAGCAGTACAACTAATTGGTAAAATATTGTACGTGTTTTAATTTAGTTCAAAGACTATACATTTAATGACAAACCACATAAGTTAGTTCAAACATCAGACCATGTAGAACTCTAACAAGATGAGGCGAAGATTGTAAAGTTTTACGATGGCTCCCATAAACGCGTGGAGATGAAGTCGACCGTCTCTGCTGGGAAGTTTTAGTGGCGACACCATTGAATTAGACGTCTTACTACTATTAGACTTGGCTATATTTTATTTAATGATGTAGTGCTGAAGAACAATACTACAGTCGTTTTAGGGTTCCGTAACCTAACACACCAAGCAGGAAAGTATTTCTGAACTCCAACTGTACGTATGTTTGTCAGTGTGTTAGTCAGACTGTCACTCCAGTGTATATATTTTACTGTTTGGGTAGCCAGTTTAATTACTTACACTAAATGCAGCTTACATGTCAAATATGAAACTAAAAGGGCTATGTTTAAGATTGAATACGTGTTCCTTTTGCATTTGGCTGGTTTTTCTAATATTCTTTTAAAATTAATTTCAAGTTGGAGTATTTTTTTTATGTAAGCCCCATATTTTTTCTGGTTTCTAATAATAAAAAATTGCAGAAAGAACACCAACTTTAAATAACGGAGAGGAACTAGGAGTAAAAGCTAAATTAAAAAGATAATATTGTTATAGGTACCATAAATACATAAATATTTTTATAAAATATTTATGCATACGATACGAGCTATAAAGTTGTAAAAAAAATCAATTACGAGCTGGATATGAACCCGCGTCCTACCAGATAAAGCTCCAAGTCTCTCTGCCACTAAGTTATTCGTAACTTCGCCCATGTTATCGAAATTTAGTCTTTTCTTCATTTAACCATTTTAGATATGTACCGATTTACTTTTCTGTCGTAATACCATAATAATCTGAGCAATGTCTCCCTCTGCCTCGGCTAAATGGCCAGTTACTCTCAAGTGCCTTGTTGAAATGTAAAGAAGAGAGAATATTAACATTCGCTTAACATTCATAGTGAATGCAAGTTGAAGACGTGCAAATGTTTCTGGTACAGTCCAACATAATATTAACTAGAAATCTAAAACATTTTTTATTAAATATTTTCTAAGTTTAAAGTAACTTAGGCCAGTCAACAACCTGCTAGTGAAAGTGCCACTATAATTAGACCACCGGCCATTTAAGAAACATAGAATGTTATTAATGACCAGAAGTAATTTAACCTTTGCCACGGAAATTGAGGATTTACAGTATCTATAATTTAAATTTTATAGAAAAAAAATCCAAAAACTTACCAAGCTATACGTAAGGGTTTGAAAATTCTTTCTTAGAAAGAGGTGGTACTATAGACAAATGACGTCACAAGCCAATTACGTTGAAGTAGCACTTTTAAATCGGAGCGATCTTCATTTTGCGGGAAGAGGATAGCGATTACTTTCCATAAGTTTCAAAAACTTATAACTTCGGCATTAATTGACTTCATTATGGGTAATATCATGTATTAGCCATTTTTAATTGTAGCTAACATTCCCATCATCCGTATAATAATGTGTACCATCCGAATTTGCGGTGAGCCTCCATTTGAAGGTAGTATTGAGCTTGTCCGGCGGTCGCACATGGCAGGGAAACAATTTATCACGCTACCGCAGCTCTGAGGTCGACCAATTAGTGCATACCTACGTGTTTAAGTAGTATTACACTGTAAGTAGGTAGGTATATATGTTATTAGCAATCACTGGTAAAAATCTCACCTTAATTTTATCTTTAAATCTAATGACATTCATCTGCCTAGCCTTTTTCCAACTATGTTGAGGTCGGCTTCCAGTCTTACCGGATGCAGCTAAATACCAGTGTTTTACATGGAGCGACTGCCTATCAGACCTCCACAACCCAGATACTTGGTTACACGATACCTCGTGGTAAGAATGACATTAAGAGATCAAAATTATTTTTTTATAAATTCATCCTCGTTAAGGTCTCCCCCCACTATATTGTTCCGTAACCAGAACTATCAGAATATCGTTCATTCAATAATAATACAAAGACATTCTATATCCTACAAACGACTAAATGAACAATGTTTATCGTTCCATTAGTCGCTAGTTGTATTGAATTTCAGAAAATATCAGGTAGTCGCTCTTTATAAACTTCTACCTCTCGTAGCGCTCGTAGCACTCGTAGCCCGTAGCACGCCGCTACGTCGTAGTCAATCGATCGTAGCTAATCAAACGGAATGAAATGAATTTATGTAAATAAGTAAAACATATGAAGGTACTTATGAATAGTCATAATTATAATAGTATAACGACAATATAGAATACCAGTTCCAAGAGTGGTATGTGCTTCATATGGACTAGAAAAAAAAGTTAATTTATACTAACCAATACTTGACTTCTCCCAGGTTGGGACGCAACCTCCGGTACTCAATCTTTTAAAAATTATCTACCTATCGTGCGGTTGATTAACATGCAAGTGTCAGAGTTAAAACTGAAGGACTCTGACATGGCATTACTATTTGCCCAAAAATATCTGTTATGCTGGTTCCCTCACGATTTTTTGCTTTACCGTTTATGCTTGTAAAAATAAATGATTTTCCAATACCATTGATTGATTGATTGATTGATCATTGACGTTTGAAGAACAAACAAGTGTATTTTCATGTTAGCTGAACAAACTAAATATTTACCAAAAACAGAAAACTCTAAGAATTATTACGACGCGATAAAAGGCGTGTGTTCACAATTATTGGGCACACTTCCAATACTGTTCTATTAAAAAGAAAAAAACATTTTTGCGGTGTGAAGAGCAAATTATTTAAGGTAAAGAAACAATGCTCACTTAATAGAAATTGACTACCACTTGCAATAACGGCAAAGGAAACTATAGGGAAACCAACACTTCTGAGACGTTATACTATATTATGTATCTATCTACGCCGGTTCGGCTACGATAAAACACGGTTACGATTAATTGGATGTTCTAGGATGTTTAACTCGCATGAGACACTTTCTCAATACTTAAAAATATGGATTGCATTCCACAATGTAATACTTAGACGGCACCTTAAAATTATGAGATCATCACTCTGGACTTTTCAGTGTGTAAAGTCATATCAAGCCCTACGGGTGGTTTAATTCTGATACCAAGTCATTGATCACTCGTCAAGAGAAGAGACCAACGCGAATATTATTATCAGAGATATTCTCGTGAGTCAACGCATAAAATTTTGGATCCAACTAAATACTACACAGAATATAGAGGACGATAGTGTAGATATAATCTAGGCATGGCGTCGTGCCAGATAGGGAATTGAAACATCTTGGATCTGAAGCCGCACTTAAATGCCAAGTCGCCGACAAAATGGCAATGCCAAGAAAACTATTGATGGAAGACATTATGTGAGCCAGTTAATGTTATAAGATAACTGTGTTGTTTGTAGTCTGGGATTTATTGAGCTGTTTATTTTATTTAAGCTGTGCTGGCCAGTATGTTGAATATGTAATAATTGTCTTTATTATTTTACGTAGAAATAAACATAGTAAGTACTTTTTTGGATTACAGATCAAAAAGGAAAAATATAGGACACTAGGATAGGTACTTTTTTTAGGATAATTTATAGTCCAAAAAAAAAAATGACCATACGATTGGCGTAGCGGTTAGGCTATTTCGACTTCTACGTGTCGCCGGGTTCGACAATTTTTTGTTATAAAACGACGAATATTTGTTTTGGGTGTTTAACAAATGTGAAATGGTTATTTTTAAGTGCGGTCATAATCATAATTCCAAGGGAAAATAAAATAAAAGCACAAATACGAATCAATCGATTTTACTTTTCGTTTCGTTTAAAATATTTACATTAGCAAACATGTAGGCAGTGATAGTTAACATAAGACTTGAGTAGAGATCTGTTATTGCTAGATTAACCTACAGATAAATTATTACAAGTGTATAAAACAACTGAGGTTCAAGTATTTGGCTCGTTTTATTAGGATACTTTATAAAAATGAGGTATTTCAAATTTTTTTCGTAATAATTTATTTTTATACAATAATAAAAAAACAATAGGCAATGATATGCCTATTACCTATTCAAGCTTTTATATTACTTGAATATTCATAAAAATAACAGTTTACAAGTTTTACAAAATCGTACTAAAAGTTTACAAAATGTAAAATAAAGCATGATTTTATATTGAGCATTTGAAAAATAATCAAACTTTGAACACATTAAATGGTCAGATAATTTAAAATACAACGCCATCTATCGAGCCTGTTTGTCAACACAAAAACCGTATGTTCGGTCATTAATTTATGCTACATTCCTTGTACTTATTTTTATTGACGTCTTATTATTACTATTTACTACTTTTTACAATCCGTCAGATATGATTCAGGTTTTGTTTATTTTAGAATAACTATTGTTTAAGTGTAATGATTAAATTGAACTGTCTATGGATTTCTACTAAAATGGGAGTTTGGAAGAAACGTTTCGTTTCAATACTATTAAAAATTATAAATTTTCTGACACCGAATAGGCCACATTAATTTTTCAAATCCAACACAGTACAAAACATCCTAAAATATTTACATTTTTATTTTTCGTGTTAAAATCTCTTAGAGCTAAAACGGTAAATTAGCTAAGTAACAATTTAATAGTATTTTGCTTGTAGCAGTCTTTATTGTCCTCGTATTCATACGTGTATCGTAAAATCTCTTCTCTCTTGTTCCTGCCGCTGTTGGTACCTGAAAACACATAACAGCGTCATCTAGTGGGTGGTCGTGGTATCAACAAATGAGTTGGGAACAGTGCTAACAAGAGGCGTGGTGTGAGCTTACAGCTGTCCGTTGCTTGGTATAAGTGTGGAAGAGTTTCGATAGATGCCATGTCAAACTGTTTTTATTATTTTGTAATCATAAAAGAACTACTTAGGTAGGTAGTTATGCACTCTAAGCAGTCTTGCTTTTGGGGTCAGTATTCTCATTTCAAAATATTATATTATGTACCTAAAGGGCTTAAAGAATAGTTAAGAGCAAAGTGAAAGAAAGTTAGTAGTTAACGTTTTTCTACAAGAACTTTTTGTGGAATAAATTAATAAACCTTTAATAGGATTTTTTTCTGTATGAGAAGAGGACTTTGCCTTGCAGTATGATAGTTATAGCTAGCTAGTTTATTATATTATGAAAGAAATAATTGGATAAAAATATTAGTCTTTTATAAATTTTTTGGTCCTTACGACCCACTTAATCCATAATTTGAAAACAAACGCGACTTGAAGATGAACGCTAAAGATTGTTAAAATAGAAAATTTTAATAGTGAAATAACAGCAAGTAAAACGCAACCATTTCTTAAATAAATTAGTGTTATATAGAAGTGTGTGAGGGAGTAAATGTGCTGGTAGTATTAGGAACTGTAGCCTATAGAGAAAGTGTGTTTACCTATGCGTGTGTTTACCTCGTGGCGGTGGGCGTGTGGTGCCGCCGCGGCCGCCGCCGCTTGCTGTTGTCGTGTCGCGCCGCGTTCGACCGCGCGTCCACCGCCGACTCCGCGCTCGAATCCGTCACCGCGCGGAATACTTCGTCCACTACTGCGAGGATGTCATTATTTGTCATATAATTTTAGACATAATTGATTTATTTTTATTCAATCATAATTTTATTATTCTTCAAATACTTATTAATGAAAACGTGACCATATTTTTTTAAATATATAATAAGTATAATCTTAATGACAGTTTGCTGGATTCAAACCTACATTAACCTTGTAAATTTGAGTCATTTGAGTCGTGATAGCCTAGTGGTGGTGACCGTTGACTGGCAAGTCATAGGTATCGGGTTCGAACCCAAGGCGCGCATCTCTGACTTTTCGCAAGTTATGTGCGTTTTATAAATTAATTATCACTTACTCCGTGCCTCGGAAAGCACGTAAAGCTGTTGGCCCTGCGCCTGATCTCTCTCCGATCGTGTCGGAAGGCCGTCCCATCGGACAATGAGAGTGAGGGAATAGAGAGTGCACCTGTGTTTGCGCAATCACTTGTGCACTATAATATCTCCTGCGTAATTGGCTAGTCTCCGTTGAGATTGGCCGCTGTGACCGAAAATCGGTCAGGAGAATATTATAGCCTTGTAAATAGTTAAACTGTTGTACTGCAAGGTTTTTACATAGTTTCGGATACGTTGATGAATATCGGATTAAGATCGTACCTTTGCCTGGAGTGACAGGCATTCGATATGAGACGCTGGAGTTGCACTCAGCGCAGGGCGAACCGCTCGAGTCCGAGTCTGACTCAGAGCGTCGCACCATCAGCGTCATCGCCCGGGATAACGTGTACTCATCTAAGAAAAAGGATTTTGAAAATAGTTTTATTATTAAAATGTTACACTTCTTAGTCCTTGTTCAAAAAGTGAGAAGTCAGTGTTGAGGAGTGAGGCGTGTGGTGAGGAGGAAGTTTGAATTTAGAAGTAATCTGTGGATAAGCTAACCGGCCGCTTGTTGCGCGTCGTGGTGCAGGTGCGGGAGTCGCGGCGGCGCGGCCTGCAGCGGCGCGGGCTCGGCGCGCCCGAACGTGCGCAGCGTGCCGCCCGCCACGCCGCCCGCGCCGTCGTCGGCCGGCCCGCTCGCGCCGCCCGACATGCTGAACGTTGCGTACGGACTTATCTCGTACATTTCTGAAAATACTAACAAATTAGCCAATCCTGTTCTATTCCCATAATTATTATTCTATTTTATCTGTTTATCCCACCATCCTCACGCTTGAAAAATTCGTAAAAATTAACCCTGACCGAGTCTGTTTAGTGTTACATAAGTAAGTTGATTATAGCAAACACCGCTGCAAGATAGGATAAATTAAATTAGAGGAATTTTGAAAATAATTAGGTAGGTACTGTGGGACTTGAACCCGCAATACTTGTTGGTCCGTAGCAACGCTTTTGCCAACTAAGCCATCGTATCACTGCTAACACCCATCCACACAAGTTCTCTTTCTACATCGTCATAAAGAAGAAAAAATTTTTGCTACTAAAGTCGAAAATAAAATGAAACTGAATGCATCAAGTTTTACCTTGCTGTTCCTTCTTGCTGATAGGATGTTTGATGGGTGAGGAAGTGTACACCTGCTGACAGTTGCGGCGGTTGTCTCTCTTCTCCACTGACTTGTCTTCTTCTTCCGATATGTCTCCTTGCTCGTATCCCTTTCTGAAGCACTTTGTTGTTGGGCTGAAATGTACAAACCGTTAAATAAGTTTTCAGCAAGTCAAACTTTTTAGGAACAACAAATAATATTGTATAGTTCATTAAAAAGTTGATTAGTTTAAACGTTTAAAAAAAGACAAGATTAGTATTTTCTTAAAATTTGTAAGTACAGGCAATTGAGCACCCCATGTTCTGCAGAAAAATTGTTCACGACGTACCTGCGCCTGTAAGCCAGTGCAGCGAGCAGCAGCAGTGCAGCCAGTAGGCCGCAGGCCGCGGCGGCCAGCACGGCCGTGGCGCGCTCGTCGCTCTCCTCGCCGCCCGGCGGGAAGTGCGCCGGCGCCGGGATACGCTCTGAAATTAAAGAAACTTGTGTCATCTTGAGCAGAACGCTGTAGGTAATTCTCAAATTGGTAATGGAGAATTTAAGATATAAATAATGTTGGTAATTATCAACTCCAATAACATACCTCCGCCTTCCGTCAAAGTAGAAAAATAATAATTCCCCAGCGTAGTCCCAGCGGCACTGGTAGCAATAACCTTCAAATGGTACCAGGTAGCTACTGTCAGCCCACATAAAACAGTAGGCTGAGCCGCTGGCGACACTGTCTGCGTCACCCACGAGGACTCCTCGAAACTCCTTACTGATACTGTAAACTGGGTCAGTGGACATCCATTGCTATCCCAAGTTAGCAGGTTCAGACGGACGCATGAACTGTTGGTTGTTATTAGATCTTTTTCCGGTGAAGCTTTTGAGGCTGGAACGGAAGAAAAAATATTTCGTATAATTACTATAATTAGTAGTGATGTAGATAAAACCTTTGAAAGTCCATCTACCATAAGGCTTTCAAGACTATTTAGATAAGCCACATCTCGTATCGAAAAACCAGGAAACATTTTTAATGCGCTTTATCAATGGAAAAGGGAACAAAAACCATTTTCGCAACTTGCCGTCGATTATCTCTGATATTTCTGGATAAGTAAACTTTTGTTTTTGTTATCGTAACTAAGTAAATACACTCACGTCCCCCCTTAGTGGACACGACGAGCTCGTCGCTGGGCGGCGAGGCGCCCACGCTGTTGTAGGCCGTGAGGCGCACGCGGTACAGCGAGCCGCACGCCAGGCGCTCCAGCGAGTAGCTGCGCGCGTCGCCCGGCAGCCGCGCGCCCAGCCACGCGCCCGCCTCCGCGCGCCGGTACTCCAGCAGGTAGCCTGCACGTGCAAATAACGGAGTAAAGGTGATTACTGGACCAGTTTGTGTTGATGAAGGGACAGCAGGTTTATGGCTACCCTCTGAAAGAATTTATCAGGTCGCTTATAGTCCGACTGCCCAAGGCTATAAATAACAATAATGAAAAAGTAATAATTTCAATGTCATGCCTGACGAAGACACTTTTAAACATTTTCATTTCTCGAAAACGGATAAAATTCCTATAATTTTTTTTGGGTATCTCTCGTATAGCATATTCTATCTTACCATGCACACTGGTGCCAGCAGCATGCGGTTTGTCCCAAGCGAGTGTGAGTCGAGCAGGTGCAGCGGCGGTAAGGCGTAGAAGTGGATGGGTTGGTACGCCTACAACGCGCAACTCCCAGCTAGCGCGCTCTTCGCCCCACGGGTTGCGTACTGTGCACGTGTAGTTGTCCGCTGAATTGCGATCCACGCCTGAAATACAGATTACCTTTTAGTGTCTTTAACGATGACTTTGATGAATAATTTAACAATGATTCAGCCTTTTTCACAGAAATCATGGTGACATAGAAGAAGTTACTGTGGACCCAGTATTAAGTAATAGCAAAGACAGGCTATAGCTACCTAATGCAAGTGTGTGATCGCCCAATAAATGATAATTAATTATAGGTAATTCTCGTTTTAGTAAAAGTCTCAAAATTTTATTTCTGTTAGGAAACTCACTGAGTATAACAAGATAGGGTCCCTCGATGACGTAGTTGGCGTCGTGCGCGAGCGGCGGCGCGGGGCGGCGGCGGGCCCAGGCGGCGCGCGGCGGGGGCGCGCCGGCGCTGGCGCAGCGCAGGCGCGCCGCCGCGCCCAGCCGCGCCTCCACGCGACGACCGAACGATGTGATTTTAGCTGGAGCTGGAACAATACCAAAATTCCATTGAGTCACTCTAGAACGTACACTGATTAAGAGTTTGTGTAAAAGATGAAAAAGGTATCATGGATGATAAGAAGAAAAAAAAATTTGCGCCAACCACAAATATAATAGAAAAAAGGCAGCAGAAAGAGATAAATCGTATTAGAACCCACCTCTGGCATTGGGTTTCCTCGCCACTATAGTGCTCATCTCGCCTTCCCCAGACGCCGTAGCCGCCGTCACCCAAAACTCATACACTTGGTGCTCCTGTAGCCCCCTCACCTCCACTTGATACTCGTCCTCTGCTTCCTTGTGAAGCACCATCATTTGCGAGTGCTGGCCTGTCCTGCCAAAATAAATAAAATTATTCATACGGAATATGGCTGTATTACATTACATAGTTTTAAAAATATTGTAAATTTAAATTCTTGCACTTAAATTATCAGTATTTATATTTTTTATGCGAGTGACGATTGTAATATGATCACTGTATGAGAACTGTCTAACTTGTCCTCTCGTTGAAAACACCCAAAAGAACTAGTGAACTTGTCAATAGTAACTATTTGTGAAGAATACAAACCTCTGTGGTCTATTATATACGGTATAGTGCTTAATCTTTCCGTTCTTCTGTAGCGGTGCCAGCCAGCTGACGATCACTGTATCTTCTGAGTTGGCCACCGCTTTTATATCCATTGGGGCTCCTGGAACTGAAGCACCAAGAATAAGCTTTTTAACTAAGAGATCTGCGCAGGAGATCAAAAGCAAACGACGCGGGCTCTCCACATGCATTGATACGTGCAATGAACCATTTTATCCTGCCTCGAATCATTTTTGCTTTTGTTTCAACACACCTTTATAAGATGGAGTTGGAGTCTGCCCAAAATTGCAAAACATGCAAACTACCTTGCATTAGATCTTAAGTTTGAGAAAAAGCCATATTGAAAATATATCCCTTTAGAATGTACACTATTAAAAGTGCTAGTTTTTGCTATATAAATAATACTCACTATCTTCATGAGTGGTACAGAACACAGGTTCAGAGGTAGGCCCGGTCCCAGCAGCTGTTCTGGCGCGAACTGAGATGCTGTAGTTAGCCGCGCGCTGCAACGCTTGCAGGACAGTCTCCATGCCGCCTGAACGACGGGTCTCCACTTGACTTTCTAGTTCATTTACCGTCTGTTGAACCAGATATTTTTGTTAACTCAACTGATTTAATAACTAAATGTCAAAGAATGAGATTTGACGTTTCATAACGTCGCTAAAGTCGGCTTTTAGGCACATATCGAATCATTAGATTGCAAGTAAAAATTAAATAAAAACATTTAGTTAGGATTTTCAGACATAGCTATTTAGATATATTTACCTCATACAGCACTTCGTACCCCAGCAGCACTCCGCCGCGCAGCGCGGGCGCCGGCGCTTCCCACCACGTACGTATCGACACCGCCGACAGCGCCTCGCAGCGCACGCGCTCCGGCGGACCCGACGGCGCTGAGAGACAAAGATCATCAATAAGGCACTAATACCACATAATACTCAAAAAGATAATAACTACTTCTACTCTACCTCCTTCCAGTGTAGTAGCAGTGAGTGGTGAGCAAGGTGGTCCTGCGCCCACGGCATTGAAAGCTCTCACTCGCACTTCATACTGCGCATGCGTGCGCAGCGCCACCAGCACGGCGTGCGACGCGCCCCAACCCGCCGCGGTCAGTGCCATGGTCTTGTTGTCGGAGGAGGACGCTTCATGCCATGTTACTACGTAGCCGAGGAGCTCGCCGTTCCAGGATTCTTGAGGTGGTGCCTAAATGAAACAATAATTATGTCTAAACTTTATAGAACTTAATACCTTAAGACTTTAAACCTAAACTTTGTACAATCAG
Source organism: Protodeltote pygarga (assembly GCA_936450705.2). Lineage (NCBI taxonomy): Eukaryota > Metazoa > Arthropoda > Insecta > Lepidoptera > Noctuidae > Protodeltote > Protodeltote pygarga. The sequence continues at coordinate 394,018 of OW388249.2, read as the reverse complement.
TAACTAATAAGTGGAAATACTTTCTGATTATTAATGCACAAACCCTTCCATTTTCTCACTTCCTTTGTAATTTAATTTGACAAAGGTGAGTAAGTAGGTACTTTTTAGGTCTTCACTTTGAATTACCTGCCATTTGACGAGCAATTCTCCGGGTGCGGTGGCTTGCACTTGTACGTTGTGAGGAGGTTCTGATGGAGCTGCAAAAGATATAAATGGATAAGAACATACGTAAAAATCACACAAGTTTGTGAGAATGTTAATTTATTTATTGCAAAAAATAGTTTTTACCTTCTTCCAAAGTCTGAACAATGATGGGTTCAGAGTAATCACTATCTCCAATGGCGTTCACAGCTGCAAGTCTTAGCGCATAGGCTGTGGCTGGTCGCAGGCCCTCCACTCGGTACTCCAGGTGAACTTCTAAACCAGAGTCTGGATCATGTCTGAAAAAAGTACGTTTGATAGCAAATTTTTTGTCTAGTGTCATAAGTCCACTGTCAATGAAACTTTAATAGTATTTTGATCAACAAGAAGAAGTAGGTCCTCTAGTGTAAGTAGTAACATAAGGATTAGGATAAAGTCTACCTCTCAAGCACTCTATCGACGGGCACGTCCCTAGTGGGTGCGTCGGCCCAGTCGGCGGCGTCGGGCCTCCTGGCGTCGCCCACGACCCTGTACTGCAGGCGGTACAGCAGCACGCGCGCGTTGCCGTCGTAGCCGCGCCGCCACGCCACGCTGGCGCCGCGCCCGCTGTGCCGCGACACGTGCAGGCCCAGCGGGGCTTCCGGGAACTCTAAACCAACAATATTATTAACCTGTACCTAATACCCTCTTCGCTATTCTCAAACTGCTGTTCTGTTTAGTCAAGATCCATATTGCTGAGTATTCAAACAATATGCGTTAGATTAGAGAAATTAGCAGCGTGACGCCAGAGTCGACTATCAAGGTAGTAATATAACATGAAATCAATCTCTTATATCCGAAGAATCTTTTTTGTCGAACCCTAATAAACCTGTTGGCATATACTTAGTTGGTGAAAACCCTGCTTAGCATAATTATGCCACCACTAATCTTCGTTGCCGGTGTTATTTAGTGACATGAGATACCAAAACATACCTTGAACCGCTAAGTAGATGAGTAGCTCATCTCTCCCGTAAGCATTCTCAGCTCTGCAGCGATAGACGCCCGAGTCATGACGCTCAGCGTGAGCGATGCTCAGTTGCGAGCTCACTCCGCTCTCGGAACGCTTCTCTGATACCGACACCCTTGACAAAGAAATATCAACGAAATCAGTGTGACTGAAAACCGCAGTTCACTCAATTAGGTCCCACAAACTAAGTGATTATTGTAAAAAAAGGAACTAAATGGTAGATCTGTCTAATTTGTCTTATCATGCAGTCTGGTATATGCGTCTTATAAATTGTTACATACCTCTTTTTTAGGGCAATGAAAGACAAAAAGGAAGCGGATTAGTACGTAGGGTACATATAAGACTAGAAAGTTACCTGTAAGTAGTAAGGTCGACCCTCTTCATGTTGTGCGTCCACTGCAGCTGTATGGGCGGGTCGCCGCGCGCGTCGCACTGCAGCGTCGCCTGCGCACCGCGCTTCACCGTCATGTTGCGGGAAGAGAACTCGAAATGGGCAGGCTCTGAGAAAGAAAACTGTATTAATTTGGAATTTGTAGCTTAACGGTATTACGAATCTATCAATTTTAATTAGGCTATTTTTGGCAGATGATTATTAATAGAAGAGATTGTCCAAGCGACTAAAGAATTTGGTGTCTTTAGCAATCTTATTGTGACACAATGAAATGTGCCTTAATCTAAAGTATTATTTAAGTTCTTTTTAATAAAGTGGACAATTTTATGATGACTTTAACCGGAATTATCAAGGTTTGTAACTCACTCTAAATCGAATCGAATCGAATCGAAATCGAATTTTCTGCTCAACATTTTGTCAAACTTACCCGTGTTAGGTTTGAGACAGACGTGCGTTTTCTTTCTATCTTTACTTACCTACTAATAAAGGATCCAAAAGACAAAAAATAAAACTTATTATTTCCCTACCATTAACAGAAACAGCAATAATCTTGGATAATCCTCTTCCAATCCCATTCTCTGCTCGACACATGTACTGTCCCTCGTGATGATGGGCTGCTGGAGCTATGCTTAGAGATCCATTCAGGAGCATAGAGAACTGAAGGTCCAAGTTCGATACTGCTCGAAAATCACTGACACCTGAACCTGCAAAAAATCGAGAAATTATCTTATGAAATTGAGAAGGCCGAAATCGTATTTAGAACTGTTCCCACATTTCGGCAAGACCTTTTTGGAAGATTATCCATACTATCTCATAATTTGAAACTTACCATGACCTTTGAGCCACGTGATTCTTGGTTCAGGGTATCCTTTAGTAGCGCAATGAACCAGGATTTGAGTGCCTAATAGAGCCGATACGTCTTGAGGTTCGTACACCCACGAAGGTGCAACTGAAAATAAGTGATACAGTACTAAATTAAAACGTTATTTACTTACATTATTTATTGTGAATATCAAATTCTTTCACAGATACAAATTTGCAATTCCTGCTGATGGTGTAACCAGTTCCTGTTGCATTGTATACCTAACTGTATAACCAAAATGTCGGGTTCCAGAAAGGCTGGTAACAAATAAATTATTGCAGTTAGAAAGTTTAATTTAGTACCCTAAATTACTCGTACCTTTAACAGCAAGCCTAGCAGTGTGATTGACTTCAGATGCAGAGTTACTGGCGACACACGTGTAGTCACCGCTGTACTTTGATGTCACGTGCGAAAATATCAGGAAACTGAACTCATCTAGGGATTTCTCTTGGATCTAGAACAAAATGAACCATATCAGACTATCCAAACCTTTACTTTATTAATGCCGAAATGCATATTTGACAAATTGACTCAGATTGACTCAGATATCCAGCACAAACTATAAATCTGAAATTTATGACAAGTTGCTACGGTCATTTTTTGTTCTAACCTGCAATGTAGACGGTATGTGCTGACCATCTTTAAGCCACGAGAAGTAGACAGGTTTGTCACCAGATGTGATGCCACACAGCACTTGTATTGAACTGCCCTCTACTAAGTCAGCTGGAAAACTAAACCCCGCTATCTTTGGTGGATCTGGAATCAAAATATTTGTAGTTTTTAAAGTAAGCTTTAGAGGATCTTAAATCTTATTTTGACTTTAAAAGTGATTTGAATGATTGGATGAGTGTGGATAATTTCAGCCACTACTGTTGTTTTAAATATTTTTAACGTTAAAACATTGTTACAACTGCGAATTACATCCCTCAATGACAAAGTTGTTATATCGAACCCAATCTACTTAAAACTGCAGCTCCCAAAACCTACTTACTCCTAACAAAGATCTGCATATCCTTTTGAGCATACTGTCCGGTTGGTGCCGTGACCCTGCAGGAGTACACCCCTGCATCAGCAGGCTCAGCAGGCCACAGCAACAGTTCTCCTCCTACTCCTGACAGCGCGCGACCGCCCGTCGAGCTCACGTCCATGCCGCCACGTTGCCAACGAATCTCACTGGAAGGGGAAGTATGAGTTAGTCGTAGTTAATGGTTTATTAAAGAAACATTAAGGCCGATCGGACTTTTGTTTACTTTTTATTTACTGTTTAGGTAATGAGGCATTGTATTTTATACACTGGTGTAAATATGATTTGCACTTGGTAATTGCAAAATCTCTAGTAGGGGTACGATTACAATCTACATAATATTGGTTTACAATATAAAATACAGTATTATATACGAGGATATTTCTCTTCTTTCATTTTACATTTTCAGTAGATGGTATCAACATTTCAACCTGAAAATGAAGTTCTTTTAAACAAAGTTGAAACAACGAATTAGGAAAAGGTAATATATAATTAGGGATAATCTAGAATAGTGTGACAACTGAGTTCCTACAAATTTTAAGGATTAAAACTAAGGAAATACAAGGTGATCTAACATCGAACTACGAAAACGAAATAAAAATGAAACTTATATTTTTACTAAGCAAATGCACCTCCATCAACCTGATTGGAAATCCGGAGTATGGACAGTAGATGGTGGTGTTCACGCCGGCTACCACGCGAATCGGACCAATGCTGCGAATCGATGGGGACCCTGTAAAAAGAACATGATGAACGTAAAAACCAATGATAGCTCCGAATTTTTTGATTTGTTTTTAGGAAACTTTCAATTGACTTATAGTTGGATTGCTTGAGCTTACTTGAAGGACTGACAAGCATTTTATTTTATGTGTATAGAATTTGTTGCTTGTGCAACCAAGTCTCGCAATCAAATAACATGAAAATCTACGAACCATAAACATTAAGCCTGGTGGAATGTTCAACGGCACCCCTGGAGTTGTGTGCCCGGCAGGTGTAGCGACCCCCGTCCTCAGGACGCACTGACGTCAGGTTCAGGTAGCTCACCACGTCACCGTTGGAATTCATGAACTGACTTATACTTCTGTAAACGTAGATAGATGTTACAATCTGAGTTATTTTTGAAATCAGCATTATTTTAATAGTTTGATTCACAATTTTGTGTAAAAGTGTAGGTACATCGTAAAAGACCTATGCAGAGCTACGTAGATAGAATATTAGCTTACCTCTGCGCAGTGTTGCGGTCCTCAATAGGTTGTCCGTCTATCAGCCACGTGAACCTCGGCGGCGGGCTGCCGGACGCGGCGCAGTGGAGCGTCAGCGCGGGCCCCGGGTGTAGCGCCTGCTCGATGAACGTGTAGTGCAACTCGGGAGCTGTGTCTGCAACAACATAACGGTTCTATCAATTCATCAGCCTTATCTATTTTGCCAACATTATATTGTACACGATATTCACATTGAATCCCCAGACGATACATAAAGATGTTATCCAAAAATATCTAAATGCGTATATCTATTATTCCTTGTAATCGATTCAAAGTCCTGTCATAATTTATTTACTAACAGATATAAATTATACTATTTATGTCCTGTAGGTATTCTATTAGCACCAATCAATTGAATTACTGATGAATAAAATAGAAGTACCAATTCTACTTTAATCAAAACCTATCAGTCTAGACCATGACTCAACGTCGACAATATTTCAAACAGCACAATAAACTAAATCGTCCAAATAATATCGCACCAAGTCTTACATCACAACAAAATCCAATCAACGTTGTCCAGACCCAAATGTATGAGGCCCGTTTATCACGCATCATAACGGGGCATCTGCCATTAGCGGTAGATTTATCGCACTCGTGATGCCGACACATCATTGTTCATGTTATATGTTAGATACTGAGTGATGTGTGTGAACCATTATGAATTGAGAAAGTTATGGGTTAATTTATGTTTTGTTTACTTAGAATGTACTAAAAGATCATATATGGAGATATTAAATTTATAAGACTGGTCAAAAAATATGTTTAGTAGATACACAATTATATCTTTATATTGTCGGTATTTGTGCCTAGGGGAAATTTCTTATTTGAAAATTGAATGGCTTTCCTCGTGGAATATCTAGAATCTTTCCTGTGACACAGGTTTATCCTAGTACAGGCACCTAACACTGTAATACCTTAATGATTTTTATGATTTATTTTTATATTTTATTGTACTAAATTAGTATTTGAATAAAAAATGATTTGAATTATAATTTTATTTTTTATTGTTCAGATGATGATGTACAGATGAAGTAACACTGTTCACTTGGTAAAGTTTTTTATAGAATTTGTTAGTTACATCGTTTTATACATTTAAAACTACATAAACATAAACATCGTAAAACTGAGACTTTTAAACAGTATGCACTTAATACATCGAAATAAGTGTGTGGTGTATAACTAATAACCTTGTTTTCTCTTGGAATGAGACTATAATATTTACACATTTAAGCCGTTATTGACTACATCAAGAGTGTTGAGTAGAGTTGAGTTGACTTACAAAAGTAAATAAGACTCTTTTGCTGATAATTTTAAGATAATTCATTTATTTAATTAGTTAAGAATTATTAAGATGTTAAGGTGTATTAAAATAAAAAATCATCTTAATAATTATATGTAAATGTACGTAACTGTCCTTAAAATGAGTTATTCATCAACTGGGCCGAAAGAATCTTGTCCGAACGGCCGAGTTGGCACTATTTATTTTTTATTATTTTTCTGTTCATCAACTCGTCCGAGTATCTGTAGTACAGTCTGTTCAAAAGTGCTTAAAGTATTTATGGTCAATAATATTTTGAAATGAAATTTTTACAATCACGTTCCATAGGTACTTATATGAATTTTTCGTTTACACAGAAACACTAATTACTCTCATATAGAAAGTCAAAATAATTAAGTCAGAACAATTACCGTATGATTTTTATAATTTAGTTAATAATGACCCAATTGTTTTAAAAATTGTGATATTTTTTAATTTTATTAGATTAAGTTTGAAATAAGACCTTATTTTATATTTTTTAAACAAAGAAAACAAGTTGCATTTGATTTCAATTTTTTTATGCGACGAAAAACGCAGGGTTTTCAATCATATAAGTACTTACGTATTTTTTGTTTTTATAATTAGTTTGTGTACTGTTTATCAGGCAATAGATAATTTAGTTAATAACTAGCCAAATGCTTTACAAGTTGTGATATTTTTTGATTATTTTTAGATTAAGCTTTAAAATAGACCATATTTTATATTATGTTGATTTTTTAAATAAAGGTGATATTATGTTAAATTTGATTTAATTTATTTACCGACGAAAAACCCAGAAAGTTTTGAATCCTATTCATATTTTTTGTATTTATAATTATTTTGTCTACTATTTATCAAACAATAGAAAATTTAGTTATTAAACTAGCAGAATGCTTAAAAATGTGATATTTTTTGATTATTAATAGAGCTTTAAAAATACTAATTACGTTAATTACTAATTAAGAATAATTATGTTAATTTTTGAAACCAAACTGACATGCTCTACATGTATTTTAAGGCTTTCTTTGAGTTTTGTTTTTACAATTATTGTTCAGTATTCATCAATCTTTAAATAATTTATTCACATTAAGCATAATGCTCAAAAAATTGTGAAAATATTGATTAACTTAACCTAATAAGTTTTATAGACCACATTTTGTATATACAGGCTGACTGGTGAGACACTAACAATACTGAAGGAGGGGGTACTCAGTACCCGATTGTCGTTATATTTACATCATAAAAAAGGTACTTAATTTTTGAAAAAAATATCCTACAATAATTTAAGTGTGGATAATTTTTCGCTAGGACGTGTCGCTGATAATGTTAAGTCGATGAAGTGGCCAAGCACGTGCTGTGGGGCCAGCCGCCCCCTAGATACCGAAGGTAACGGTAACGGTCACTGTAAATAAATTGTAAATTGAAATTATTTAATAAGCAAAACATGTGTATAAATATGAAAAAATATACAAAAAAAATCTTTGTAAAGTGTAAATAACGAAAATAGAGTACCGAGTACCCTCCTTCAATATGAACGTGTCTCACCAGTCAGCCTGTAAATATATCTTTTAAATTAAATCTATTTTATATAATACGTAGTTTTTATATAATAATTGTTTTATTGAGACATATTATTATTTTTATCAACAGTTTTGTACTTGACTGTACAAAAATACTTAAAAATTTTACGTCGGCCGAGTTGATGAACGAAAAAATTATTAAAAATAAATGGTGCCAACTCGGCCGTTCGGACAAGATTCCTTCGGCCCAGTTGATGAATAACTCCTTAAAATATCTACAACTTATTTGGTAGCGCCCTATATTTCACCTAGTAAGTACCTCAAAAGTAATTTTGCGCCGGTAATTTTATTTTATTCTTCTTACTATTCAGAAGCCTGTTCATGTTCTGAGCTAGTTTTGTTTAATTTATACTGAGCATTAACCTCGTTTATTTTTTAATTGACTTCCTCATTTACGACTCATAAACAACAAGCAAATAATCCATTACAATTTACCACATTCTGACTCACAGCAAACGTCCAAACACTCGTACTAAAACTTAGCCGTCAGCATAATAAATCTTGGCGAATAAATTCAATTAGCCGCAACACTAACATAATAACGAATGAATACAATGGGCGCTGGAATTATGAGGGTCTAAATTGTGAGCGGCCAGCGTTTCTGAGAGCTTTATTACAGGCCGTACCGGACGCCATGACAGACAATATGTCAGAGTGTGGTGCAAGTGAGGAGGGCGCAGGACTCGTAGAGCAATTGCTTAGTGGAGATATAGGCTGTTTGGTGTCAATAGAGAGGATTTACATCTTAGTAATGACTAAATCCAAATGCACTAGGCAGGTTATTATATCCTAAAGTATCATCGGGCGTTAAAAATGCGAGTGTAATCATAATCAATTTTTGTACGCCTGAAATCGCAAAGTAAGCCATAGTAAAAGGCTGATCAGACGAGAAAAAAAAGGAAATTAACAGTTAAATCATTGAAGCGCTTAAGTTTTTCTAGTTCTTACTAGATGTAGGTAATACATACATAGATACTAATACATAGATATTTTGAAAAAGGAAAGGTCTTTTTTGAAACAAATATTTTTTTTAATTTTTGTAACAAATTACTTTTAAATATTTTCTGAACATAGGTAATCACTGGAAAGTATAATCGAGAATATGGATATCTCTCGCACAATTCAAACTTTTTATCTCAACAACAAGGCAGAATCGCTGTCCCTTAATACTTTCTCCATGTTCCAGTTGGCACGTCGCCCGCTCACAACGCTAGCTCTTGTAAACGTTGCATCGTTTTGCGCGAATTTATATCAGATGCCCGCTGATAGTCGGCTAATTGTATAATTGTGTGCGATGCGCTTATCTGTGGTCGGGCTGGCCGGACGTTTTGATGCCTTATTGTATTATTCCAAACGGTGAGCTGGTAATGAGGGGCTATTTGGATGGTATTATTTTGTTTTTGGTAGCGCTTGTATTTATGGAATAATGATAGAACTGCGGAATGCGTGCGTGTAGAGTAAGGGCTCAGATTTATCTTTGGGTTGGGCGATGTTGGTACTTACAGCTCATTACTGATTTTTCGCATAAAAATAGATTTATTTTCCAGCCACTAGCGGAAAAATTACGACTACAAAATTACTTTGAGTAATGTAGGTAATAATATTTGAAGAATAAATCAACTTATCAAAATCATAGTTTTATTTATTATCATAATTTGAAATCAAAACTAGACTAAACTATGAAAGATGCATCGTTTCCAGAGGTACTTTGAAAGAAAATCTTTGAAAATGGGCCATCGCAAGTTTTGCAAGCAAGCAACTCGCGTGGAATGTTGATCTTAAGGAATCTCGAGGAATTAAAGCGGCTAAGCCGCTGGCGCCTGTTTTCACATTTTATTATATTCTACTTTATTCTCTTGTTGCTGCGTTTTTATGGGTCATTGTTTAGCTGCTGCAGAATACTTATCTTCTCAGCATTATGGCGTAACGCTAAGAAATACATAAATTCTTCTTATTCGCCATTGGACGTCTGACATTAAGACCATCTCTCAAATGTGCTGGTGTCCTCGCAACCTTCACTGTCTGTAGTCACAAAGACAGAGAATTTTCTGCTGAGCGACATCATTAGTACTCTAAGATGTCAAGATGTTTTGCGGGTACCGATATTGATAGTCAAAATGTGCATGACAACTAGAACCAACGGCTTAATGTACTTTCCGAAGCACAGAACAAGTGATAATAACAATAACCTTCTGATATTGTAACTGGCATGTAGTTTGGACGTTAGCGACTTTATAGGTAGGTATATAGTGTTATTTATTCGGCAGTGGGCGGTTATGTATCCAAAAATATTGTAAGCCATTATTTAAAAGAGCAACTGGAGTTTCTTGCCAGATTCTTCTCCATGAGGGGTAGGCTGTCCTTGGAACTGGCAACTAGAGTCACTCTAATAATATTAGAATATTCATAAGTGCCTAAAATGGTCTACATGAATAAAAATATTTTGATTTTGATTATGATTTTCGGCACATAGGAAAACCATGGTGTTAATTGGGGCATAGGATATTTTTTATACGACCTCTACTCGGACAAAGTTGGTTGAAAAATTATTTTTTAAGTCACGTCCAAATGCTTAGGTAACTATTGGTATGTAATCTAATCTCTCTACAAACAAATAAAGAGACTAAAGTAAAATCTATATCTCTGGAAGTTATCCTGGCTGTACGTAAAATATACGGCATCATAGATCGTCTCTATTATTCCATTAGAGCTATCCGGATTATTCCGCAGTTTGACTTACGGTCTGTCCGCGACATTATTGCGAGAATTATGGCCACCATAACCGACGCAGTAGGAGGTAATAGATATAGGTAAGTTATATGTTTGCTGTAGTGTTTCCTGGATAAGTAGACACAGGTAAGTTTTACAGGGATTATTTTATCAGGAGCTTTTTTCTTAAACATTGTATTTAGAAGAACAAGTCCAAAACGAAGGTGTATTTATGAAAGTGTAATATCACCCACTCGCCACCACCCCACTGGCCACAGAATATATTTACATTTAATCCTAATATATTGTAAACAGGATAAGCATCCCTCTTAGATGCTCTAGATCTCAAATTCTGACAGTTCCATTAGCTTTTACAAGATACATATAGATGCCTCCCGCGGGGGTCATTTATCGTTGTATGCTTGTATCGTTTGAGTATTCGTAGACGTCAATAATCAATACTACTTCTATCAATACTAAAACTATACGAGTGTGTAATAGTTGATATAATAACAAAAATTCGAACGTTCACTTGACCTAATTTCAATTAATATACAGGGTTATTTGTAAAACACCAGCATCCTTAAAAGGGGTCATTAAACTCATCATTATGAACAACTGTTACTATGGGACCAACCCTGTAATAGAAAAAAATTTTTAAGCTGTTCTATGATACATTTGCGTTCACATGAATCAACAAAATATATGGAACAACTGATTTTTTTTGCGATTTCAGGGTTGGTCCCATAGTAAAAGTTTAAGTTCATAAGAATGTGTTTAATGACTGTTTTACAAATAACCCTGTAGTTAATATAGTTGAACTAACATTCTTAGTTCCATAACAAAATGTAAGATTTCAAGCATATGAGACACTCGTTTGCATAGTGAATATTTTTCTGTACATTTCATTACAATTTACACTGGAGTGCATGCAGTGCAAAAGACTTTACTTAAGGCTTAGAGTGTCTCATAGTCAGCAGTGCACTCTTTCTGTTACGAGCGAAACTTGCAAAGTAAGTAGGTAGAAGGTATCTGCTAAAACGTCGTTCAGAGTTATGTTTAGAAAGTTGAGATGTTTACTTTTGGTACAAAGTAACGTTTTAATGAACTCGTTGTTCTTATCTATGTCTTTTTCTGATTGGTGCAAATTGTGCAATCAATTTTCAACTTACTTACCGATGAGTTAGAGACTTAAAGCTTTAAACACAGCTCTAAACTGGATGACAATCACATTATTTTTTTTTTACACAGGTAATATTAACTTGATTTATTTTTTGTGTTTTATTAAATAAAGTACGTTAAAAGGTAATTAAATACGATTGACTACTATACCTGATGTTAAGATAGGATAGGAGTAATTTATTCTAGGAGTGATCCGATCGGGAAAGCCAGACTTAGACAAAAAGTTACAAGACAAAATGTTACACTCCGTGGCATAATACAAAAGAAGAAGTAAAACGTTATATAATATGCACAATGTAATATTTTGTATAGTGTTATGACTATCAACTACATAATTTTATTTGCCTTTTTGTAACAAACTGAACACGAACACCCGATAGTACAGATAAGCAGTACGAACTACGAAGTCTGAAATTATGCCCGGTATATGGTAACAGGATAAAACCACTATGTTACAGCCGTCGAGTGTTACGGAGTTGACGATGTCTTTGTGGCGGGGCCAGGTCGTCTGACGCACCGCCCGGCAGTGGTTGACGCTCACAATAGGTCGTACTGTGTCGGGCCAATAGACTAGACTCGAGTTAAAAGCAGTAGCGAGTATTGACTCGCTGGTAGGTCTTTTTTATATTTTATTATTGGTGTTAATTCTTTTCTCTGCACAAACTCTTACTTTTATATCTTTTTCTTCTTATGATAATTGAACAGGCAGGAAAAAAAATGTAACATTAGAACAGGCGTTACATTAGACGGGATCTATAATTTTTGCTGTATTGTTGCTGTCACGCAAATGTACTAATTTGACTAGACATACATACTTGTCTCATGATCTCTGCTAGGAAAAAAAATCGTAAATCTTAATTTGTTTAGAATTAAAGAGTGCGCAAGAGATATATGCACCACTATACAAAGAAGAAGTTTTCTACTTGAAACCCCTTATTATATAATTTAATCAAATTATCAAAATGGCTATTTCTTTAAATAAACATAGAAACAAAATTTTTACTGAAAAACAGAACGCGTTGGCTCGAATTTTGACCGTGATTATACTAGAAAAAGAAACAGCTATATGTAGAAGGCAAAGATAAATAAAGTAACGTAAAAAATAACCTTATTTAATAATAGCCTAACGTCGCTACCTCACAAAACTTCAATAATTTATCGATCACAGCGGATGACACAAACGACTGGAACATTCCCGCCGTTAATCAATAACCCGACGACATACGAAATCGCATCGCGCTGCACTCCGCAAAATTACACCATTTGTAATTACACGCCGAAGTGGTCGCTGATTGGCCAATCGACTCTCAAAGGACGATAATCGACCAATCAGGAAGCAATTTTGTGTTCCCAGAAACGAAAATTTTCAGTTGAGGTTTTCTTTTTGTTTTTGCTGCTCTAGCCGTCTTTTTTGTTTATAGTAAATACAAAAAAATCATATAACAAGGGAGACTAGTAAAAGGCTTCATCACAAAATCGCTGTAAATTCGAAACATACATAATTACATACCTAAAATACTAAATATCTGAGTTGTACAGAAATAGCTTAAGTGAACCGTCGACTAGCAAATCAGAGGTCTCTGGTTTAAACCTATGGCACGAACTTCTGATTGATAGATTAATTAACACTAGCTCCGTGCCTCGGACTGCACGTAAAGCCGTTGGTTCTACGCCTGTTCTTTCTCCGGCCGAGTCGGTTAGACGTGTAAATATTTCTAACACTTATGGATTATTTTGTATGGAACAGTTTTATTTTAACTTAAAACCGTTCCATACAAAATAACCCGTCACACCAAACATCATTAAAAAGAAATAAAAACAAAAGGTAAGAATACAAGTGATGCGGTAATCCGAAAAACACAATTCCGAAACTCCAAAGTCCTAAATAAATACGTTAGAACCTTGAACCGTCCATTAATTCTAAATGGACCCTTGGCAGGACTAAACATTTGTTGAAGGGAATTAATTCCGTAAGGACTATCGACTTTTCCTGGGAGATAAAATAGAATAGGATTCCCCTCACAGTGACTGAGAAAGTTTTAACCCTTCCAAAATACATTTGAGTTAGTTGTTGGTTGGTTCAGTGAGGAGCGGAAGTACATCCTTTTTATTGTAAGTAGGTTCAATTATTAATTGCACTACAAATAATAGATTTTGGTTTACTACGCAGGAGATATTATAGTGCACAGTGCGTGCGCAAACATTGGGCTCAAATCTCATTGTCATAGGTCATACGACTAACGATATCACTGCACCAATGGACCGTCGCCACGTATTTGTAATATATTGTATTTGTAAGAGGTAAGCAAGGTCGTACCCAGGCACGCATCTCTGACTTTTCGGATTGATGTGCACCTAGAAATTAATTATCACTTGCTAAAACGGTGAAGGAAAACACTGTGAGGAAACTAGCATACCTGAGAGATTTTTCGACGGTGTATGCTGTTAGAGGCATTTTTTTTTGCGTCGCCTTGATTGTATTCAGTATCGTAGGTGCAATTACAGAAATATAACCACAATTTGTGTCAAATGTCTGTTAATCACCCATATATTTAAGATAGTCAAACCCCCAAGCGAAGAAGACAAATCTCTCTCCTTTACGCCAATCATTTCGTCAAATAATTTCTTCATAACCTAAGGGCTCTACCAACATTGATAAATGATTCAAACTTTTATCGGTAAATATTGTATAGAAAGTCCTTCAATGCTCCAAAGTTAATTTCAAACAAAAGATAAAATAAACAGAGCAAACGAACATTCCCAACGATTTAAGAGTACTTGTAGAGGTCCATTTGGACAAAAACAAGCAGAATTAACACTTTTTGAGTAGGTCTAACGATGACTGATGGAAGTGGGACGCTACTTATTGGGATTTAGGTGTGAATACAAACAATTCAACCTTTTTTTTTGTTTAAATAGTTTTATAATCGAGCAAGTTATTCCTGAAATAAGTGCGTTCATTCATACAAATTCTTCGGCTTTGTAATGTGATAGTGCAGACTACAGACTTAAAAAGCTTAGTCTTCAAGTCAAATCTTTAAAAAATGAGCTTGAAATATTTTTGCAATAGCACGCTTTTTGCATGACATTACTTTGTAACAGTATTGCTATCGGAAGTTGTATTCAAATATTTGTTTTGTATCGCTCACGCCAGCTTGTTTTGTCAGGTGGTACACGGGAAAAATCTGTCTGCGAATCACTTTTGTATGTCGAACTACAGTCGTTTTTTTTTATTTGTTACAATCTTTTAACGTCATTGGCTACTACTATAAAAATACTTCTGAAATAGTTTTATTGATTAATTATTGCTATCCTTTTAGACATTATGCATAAAATTTTGCATAGATTTGTCGTGCACCTTACAACATCCATTCTCAGTGTACTAACCTCCCAGCCTCAGTTCAGCAGCCGCCTGCGCGCTGTCCAGGTCTCTTTCCGCGAAGCACTGGTACATTCCACGGTGGGCCCTCACGACACCATGCACCCTGAGTACTCGCTCGCCGCCCCCCACTGGGACTCCATCGTGAAGCCACCTGACTCGAGCGTCTCCTCCTTCCACCGAACAGTTGAAGGATACTGAGCTGCCCGAATTTGCTACCTGTGGACATGTAAAAGAGTTGTAGTGGTCAAGTTATTAACGATTGATAGATACAATATCAGTCTAAACTTTACAGTAACTGACTTTCGTAATGGTAAGAAAAAAATTTAAGCCTATAAGCCATCCATTGATTATTACGATTGCAAAGGTCTGTCTCTTGCAAACAAAGCATATTTTTTATCACAAATAAATAACATAAAATGTATTTATCAGGAACTGTTCCTACATATCGACCGAAATGGTTTTATAGGTTCCAACCATAACTGTACATCATATTGTCCTTTCCAAAGAAAGATTTATGAACGTTCGTAAATATCGATAAAATACAGGCAATTAAGCGAATAAAAATAACGGCAATTTTCGATATTTCGGTTACAAGTCAAGATTTAGTTTTGACCCAATAGTATTAATTCATGTTTAATAATATAATTATCTTGACCAGTTAAGTAGTTACTTATTACGCTTAATGACAAAAAGAAAATAAATTAACAAAATTAGCGCAACTGTCGGAACTGGGTATACAAGTGACTAATACGAGCGACTAAGACGATCCTTCGAGTTTCATCTCATGAATAATTCACGGCGGCATCACCTAGTGACTACGTCACGGTGCCTGTCAGCTCAAACTAGATTATTAGGGCTGTAGCAAATGGTAGGGGAGTTCTTGAATCCGATGTGAATCCGATGTGTTAGCTTTTCAATTACGAGTAGAATTAATATTAAATTACTTTTCTCAGAATTCTGGCTCAACATTTTATTTGGTTGGCGACGAAATTCTTTGATAAGAACGACACCTTTGATCTGAGGGTAAGTAAATATAACTGTATCATAAAATGTATTTATAAAAAAATATATGTTATACAATCTTTCGCCTGCGGTTTCACTCGTGTAAATCTTGTTCATGTAATTTTCTGACAAATTATGTGTCATTTTCAGAAATGAAAGATGATGTCCGTTGATATCTATTCAATAGTTGAGGTGTTAAGAAGTAACAAATGTAATATACTTTCGGATAAATAGTATTTGGACGTAATCAAAGAATCCGTTCGGAAATTCAATAGCGTCTTGATATTCGTTTCGCTCTGGGTGTTTTTCCACTGCGAAATTACGTTTTTTCATCGTACGAGTATCTACAATACAGGAGAACATAGTAAAGTAGAAAAATATTAATAGTAAAAAGTAATCATATTAATAGTAGTTATTATAATAATAGCATTATGATTAATTCATCAAAGGTAGACGAATCTTTGGCCTAAAAGCCTAAAATATATAAAAATCTTTTATACAACATTTTTACAACTTTTTTTATTGTACCCGATCTTGTTTTTTTTTCAGTAATAAATCACATCTTTACAACATTTTTCATGCAACATAATATAAAAGATTGTTTATATTTTATACACATTCTAATGCTCTAAGGGCAGCCAGTAGGCTGAAGGATAGTTTATTTTTGTTTATTATGATGTTTAGAAACCTCCCATGAAATTTGATGTTGTCATATTATAGGTGCGAATAGTGTTAAAATATTAGTGCCTAATCTATGGTTTAAAATATCTTCGGCATTGGTCTCGTCATTTAATGACAATATTTACGGAATTTTCGTTGCCATTAAACTATTTAGAATGTCATCATTCAATCATCATTGCCCCAAAAAAGTAGTTTAAAATAAAAATATTTAATATTATGTAGTGTAAGGGCAGCCCTGTGACACTAGATATCGGCTACAAACGTTATTAAGCCTACAATGTAAATAATTTATTCTTATGGTCAAAGAGAGTACGTACTATGAATATAATACCATGTTTATAAATGGTATATATAAATACAAGACCGCATAAAACTTACGCTAATTTGGAACAAAAATATTTACGATCAGATATAACGTTTGTGCGTCTTGCTTTCTTCTCCAAGTAACGTATTAAGTATATAAAAAATAAATTCGAAAATTATTATCATGTGCTTTATTATGTTTTTTTTTGTAATATGTATTAATAAATCTACTTGGTAAATAAAATAATGGTACTTAAATCACAGACAAAACCAAACTAAATACTTATTATGAATAATGAAATAGATAGCATTTAAGTCACATGTAGTTTAAGCTGTTAAATACTCCAGAAAAGTTTTAATAAGTACAAAACTAGAAAATTACCAAGAAATTAACCTACCAATGCGCTAGACATCACATTTGAGGGATTAGTTTATAAAGAATACGATCTTTTTGGGCAGTTGATAGAGGTCGCTGTAGAAATAATTCATTCAGAACCATTCACCCGTGAGTTGACAGAGGTTGTTTGGAAACCTTATGAACTGAAAACCTGAGAAAGGTTGTAGGGAACAAAAATGACCGACTTTTTTAGTGAAGGCAAAGTTCGATTATAATTGGCTGAGTAGTCAGCGTTGATCTATTAATTATTTTTTTTGCTTTTAAAAGTAGAACATGAAGAATGAAAGGGGAAATTATTGGCGAAGTGTCTAAGCGATTGTTTCTTAAAATATTTGTAGGGCCTACAGATGTTTTTTCCGGTACCCACGTCACACTAGTAGTGACTTCTACTGAGTCACTCACAGCGGCTAATGTCAACAGATATATAATAATACGTAGTAGACATTATAGTGTACTTGTACAATGTGTGCATAAACAAAAGTGCACTCTCTATTCTTTCACTCTCATAGTCCAATAGGACATGACCTGTGAAAGGCACGGAGCGAGTTATGATTCATTTAACAATACGCACATAACTTACGTAAAGTCAGAGGTGAGTGCATTGGGCTCGAATCTGAGACATTTGATTTGCCAGTCAACGGACATAACAGTTAATTTAAGCTGTTTAAGTGAGGTAGTAAAATTATGAAGCAGTGTTTTTTAAAAATGTAGTAAGTAGTGTAGTGGCTTGCCATGCGTGGCCGCTCAGTGACCCAACAGCTATAATCGAGTCAACTCGTATAGAATCGAGTTGCTAAGATTGCTGTCGGGCTAATCCGACGATATAAAGACGCCGCGTGCTGGTTGCACCCCCAGACGGCTTCGGTGTGTAATAAATGACTTTATTTTCAATACATTTCGTTTTAAATTTATTGTTATTTTATTTAATGTTAGTACTTTGAGGCAAAGTGAATTAATATTTCACTTCTCTCTTTCAGTCCTAGACCCAAATACGTTTTATATAAGTATATTTACCGTCTGTGTATGATATATCATCATTTTCTTGAGTAAAGCGCCATTACGAAACTTTTGATCTTCAGATAAGCCAACGAAAACAATTTCAGCCTTTAATCAAATTATGTTCCAGTAATATTTGCTTGTGAATTAAATTACGTCGAATCAAGTTTGTTTTATTAAATTTGATGGACCCAGACGCGGAATTAATTAAAACCAGAGCTCAAGTAAATTAAACAATAGACATGTCTGTTTGGAATGTGAGGAATGATTTGATGAAAATTGTTATTGTTAATTCAAACTGACTTGATCAAACTCGTTACCAATAAATAATACAAGGTGTATCATACCGAAAGCTAATAGTTCTACATATTATAGAGAACACACACTTTTTTATATAAATCTATACTTATAAAATGGTAACGTGACTGACTGACAGACAACGCACAGCCTAAACCGGTGGACCTAGGAACTTGAAATTTTGAGACAATATTCTTTAAGTACCGTAGGGGTGCACTAAGGAAGGATTTTTGAAAATTCCCCCCCTAAGTAGGTAAAAAAAGGGGAAACAGGTTGTATGTAAATCCGTCATTCTTTACGTTAAATGTACGAAACTTGGTATTCAGCTTTTCGGTTGATAAATGAAAGGACACGCATTGTTTTTTTTTTTAAATCTACCCTTGAGTGGATAAAAAAGGGGGTGAAAGTTTGTATGGAAGATTTTTTATTTTTTAAGTTACAGATGTAAAAATGAGTATTAAGCATAAGCGTTAAGAATAAGAAAGACATGTATCAAAAAAATTGATTTTTTTTCCCCCTAAGATATAAAAGGGGGCTAAAGTTTGTAGTTATGAAAATCCGTCATTAAACTTGATAATTAGCTTTTCAGTTAACGAATAAGACGTGTTTTAGCTTTTTGATAACTCTACCCATTAGGGGGAAAGGGGGGGGCTAATATTTTGTGAAAGAAATTCGGTATAAGTAAGAGACATCAAAGTGGCATAACTATGCACGTATATCTCGATATTCAATCACTTTGGGGAGAAAATATAGAAGATAAAAGTTTGAATGAAATTCTGCCATTTTCAAAGTTAAAGCCATGAAAATTAGTAGGTATACACGAGAACTGCTGGACCGATTTTTCTGGTTTTTGATTTGTTGGATTAGTCTCCGTCTATAATAGAAGAATCGAAGAAAAAAAATATGGAATTATATCCCTTGGGTACGATAGGGTATGGGTAGGGTAGGGTAGAGGTAGAGTAGAGTTATTGTAATAATAGAGGGGTAGGGTAGGGGTAAAGTAGAGTAGAGTAGGGTAGGGTAGGAATAGAGGGGTAGGGTAGGGGTAGAGTTGAGTAGGGTAGAGGTAGAGTAGGGTAGAGTAGGGGTAGCGTAGGGTAGGAGTAGAGTAGGGTAGGGTAGGGCTAGCGTAGGGTAGGGTAGGGGTAGAGTAGGGGTAGAGAATGGTAGGGTAGGGTAGAGTAGCGTAAGGTAGTGTAGGGTAGGGTAGAAAAAGAGTAGAGGTAGAAAAAGCGTAGAGGTAGAATAATCACGCGTACAAAGTCGCGCGGGGCAGCTAGTTTAATATATTATACAAACTTAAAAAATTAAAAAATCACTTGCTTTGCACTTTTGGCAGCCCTACTTATGTATATCTAGGTGAGCGGTGTTGTGATTTGTAAATAATATGCAATCCTTACGTTTTTGCTTGCCATTATCAACTCAACATGACCCTATCAGCCGTTTTATGGTCAGTTGCTTACAAAACGATATGTACAAATACAAGACCTTCTGCATTTTGCAGTAAGTATAAACAAAATTCTCTATTCGAGGGCTTTAGTATGATATAACCCTTCCGGGGCACCTTGTATGTATTATGTATTGTAATAATATTGAACGTTTTATTATCTGCGCATAAGGCACAAATCATTAATTCACAAACTTTGAAGAAAGAGAATAGCACACACACACCACATTAAATGATAGCTAACTTTTCTGACAAACTAATTTCACTTTAGTAATTTGTGTTGATAGGGAGATAAGATCTTAGCTCTTAAATTGAAGATGCGTGGAGTGCGACTTACAAAAAAATGGAAAAGGTTTTTCTCATTCTTTATACAAACATTCCACAAACATACACCTTAACCACTCAAAATTGAAATAGCCAATAACATGTTTAAAATATTATATAATAATAAAAATCTTTTAATATAATACTAATAATAAGTCATATTATTGAAAAATGAGAAAATTCTATTACCTCATTCCCACTAAATAAATAATTCAAATAAGATGCTTCGTGGTGCTATTGAAAGCGATTTAACGATACCATGAACTAATAATCGTAATAACTTGTTCACAGATTTTTATAAATGGTGTGGTATACACATATGTATTCATACATGTATGGTGGACACATTCTAAGGCCTACTACAGACAACAGACTTTTTGTGCGCTCTCATACGCAGTTAGAAGTAATGTTGTAGTTAGAACGCGATACATTGCGCATTATAACACTATAATGCTCAAGGTAAAGCTAGAAATGAATTGACATCATTTTGTGCCGGTTATCGTTAGGTATCTATTTATAGGTACAAAATACATAGTTCGGTACCATTTTTTTTTGTGAATAGATTTTTTTTCTTTGTAAAATAAAAATGGAAACACAATTAAAAACTACTTTTGAATGTCGACCAATAGACGAATTTTAGTATAAATAAGTACATTTGCTGATATGAATAGAGCTCAAAACGGAGTGTCACAAGTGTGTTAAGATATAGTGAAATTATATAAAACTTACGTTATTAATGTAAATAAAGAAAAAACAATACGTTCATATTTTTAGGTCCAAGAGTTTTACTTACCTATATTACCTATTTTACGGTTACCTACCTAAAGTTCCATAAAATCTTCCATCAGATTTATAACCAACAACAATTTATTAGCTATGCTAGTTTTCATTATAAAGCAAAACATGAGCATAAACATGTAAAAACATAAATAAATTAATTGGCTATGCTTTTATTCAACGATATCCAACAATACTCTGTCAACCGCTAACACTGTCACCACACCCAACCTTGTCTATATTCGATGAGCGAATCGTTGGGATCACATCTCGCTATATGTCTCGTCGCCAATGTGATCTGAATACTTATTTTTCAATTTTTGCAACGTCACCCGCTACTGACAGAAATTTAGCTGCTCTTCGAAATACAGATGTTGGGACATTCGGGACAATTGTGTTTTCTGTTACTCCTCTTTATAAAATAAGAGATATGTTCCGAAAATATCGGCTTGAAATATACGCTGTTTATCGTATGACATGATAGAAATAATGAGATCAGGTAGGTGCGAATTGATGCAGCTTACTAAGTCGCCAACTAGTTAGCGAGTTAGTAAAATACGAGCTCCAAAAATATGATATACATTATGTTATATTTTGAAGAATATATAAACCCTTGCGTGTTGGGACACCGTCATGTGTCCGATGACCGCCTGGGGGTTTCAAGATATCGCATTATAGCATTAAGTATTTTATAAACAAAAGCCTAAGAGCCCTATGTTACTCAAGATCATAATTTGTGCTGCAATATGCCAATTTTCACGTGCAAAAACTACCCTTACCACTTGATTTTTAAGGCCTGTTTTTCCATTTAGCATGCGAAAGGTTAACTTAGAATATTTTGATTTTCACCTGCAACTGTGGATGAACACTAACAACCAGCCGCGACCTGATTCTTAATCTCGCATCTCTCCTCTGCTCTCCGAACTGATTGTGAGCTCTGCACGTCCACATGCCTGCGTCAGACAGTTGCGCGCGCCGGATTATTAGCACCTGTTCTGACACGGAGATCCTGATGCTGTTGGATACTGGGCTTAGGCGACCGTTGGAGTGACGAAACCAGCTGGAAGAAATTAAAGAGTTAATGGAAATTTTTATGTGAGGTCGTAAAAGTCTATTATAACTTCAGTCAAATAAAGCTTAATACTTTTATAGAGAACTTAAAACGTAAGCTTTTCTAATTTTTTATGTAATTGGTTTTTAGTTTTTTAAATTAATGCATTTTCTAAAAATGTTCAACCTTAAAGAGACATTTAATTTAACGTTAGAACGTAAAGTTACGTGAAGTTTAGGGTAAACTTTAGGGTAAAGTGAAGTTTAGAGTAAACTTTACTTGTGATACATTTTTTGTCTGTAGTTTTTTAATCAATTTTTTTATTGGTTTTGTGTTTATCTAAATTGATTATACTTTTTTCTTCTTTCTTGCTTATTTTTGGTCTGTGTCTCGACATTTGCCGATTCTAAGCAGCGCGAAGTCTAGACACAGGTATAGAACCGGCAATATAATCGGCGATATTATCGGTAAATGTCAAACTCGACCCTCAAATTAAATAGGACACTGAAGCAATCACCCGAGCAAACTATAATAAAATTAGGCAATATTATAATAACTAGTACCTACGTTGTAAGAAAGATATATTATACTTTACTTAGTTTACAAGTGCTAATAAAATAGCTTCCTTTGCCGATTAGTATGCTCAGACTAAAATAAGAGGATTATTAACGTTCACTCTTTTTCATAATCTATGTAGGTTCATACAATTTCCGCTAGAAAACTAAGTTAGATGTTGGTTTATTAAAAATCTAATTGGAATTGGTTGAGGCATGCTTGTGCTTACAGTGGCACTAAAAGTTTTCTTGAAATTCAAGACTTCAACCTCTCTGGCATATGAGAGAGCCCATGTGCTTAGTGTTAGAAAAATATTTATGTAAAAATGTTTACGGAAAACCAACGGTACACAGACATATGTCATATGTTGGATTTTTCTAACTTTTTGCTCTACTTCACGCGTCGCGCTAAGCTCAGCGTCTCCCTGATCAAGACCTTTAACAAAAAAATATGAGCTATCAGTATTACCTGTAAGTGGGTGGAGGACTTCCAATGGCACAGCATACCAGCCTGATGTCACCGCCTTGAGGAACCATCTCATCATCTGATACCGTCAGCATTCTTGGTGCCATACTCGATGTAGCGTCTAAAATAAAAGTATTTCTCGTATTTCTTATTAAGAGAGGTGTACTAAATTCTATTATAAACTTTGGTAAACTTAATTCTGCTTAAAGATTTTGAAAGATAACATAGATCAGAGAAACATAGTCATGATCTAACGCCAAAAAAATGATATGGTTAAAAAAATACGATTAAGTTCAACCTGCGACCTTCTTGTTAAATATACCAGCTGCCTGGCCATTTGAGCCGTTCGTAATTCCGCTTTTGTTCTCTATACATTCACGGGTATCACTACGTTTGCGCTAGTACTCTTTTACAATGGTAATCTTTTACAATCTTTTCATTCGCACCATAACCATCTCAGAAGGTAGTTTCTTTCCGCAAAAAAATTAAATGCGTATTTATGCTGACAAATCAGTTATTTCTGTAAGTAGGTAAATCTTTTAAAATGTGTAGGTTTAGAAAAATGGAAATCAACTCAATAATCAACGTCTTTCTTAAAGTTCGACGACGGTATTCCCCCTCCCATTCTTGTCAAAATATCAGTTATGAACAATCTCATTATAGTCAAAGGATAAAAATCATTGCATTTATCAACTATTAAACTATATTATACTAAAACTTTGACCCAACAATGAGATAAAAAGGATTTTTAAGTAATTGATGAAGGGTACGGTTGGCTACTAACGTGAAACAGTGACTGACGCCGGAGCACTTCGCCTCTTGTCCCCGGTGAGCGCGTGCTGTGCTTCGCAGGAGTACGTGCTCGCGTCATCAGGACTAGCGTCACGTACCACCAGTATGTCACCGCGACTGCCTCCCACTATGTATCTACCATCTAAAATAGAAATGAGAATTTAGACTGTTTATAGACTGCTTTTAAAACGTGAGGAAGGGCATTTCTAGGAATGCTCGAATGGTAGAGTTTTATTGTGTTTTCAAATCTGAAAATTGATAATCTTTGCACGAGGCCTGAGATGGGTTTCATTTATGGCAAGGGGCCTAAACTTATAGCTTGTCACAAAAGGATACCAACCCTGGAACCTTGAAGAAATATAAACGGTATTATAAACTTAACAGGAAAAGCCAATTATATTATTTTTTCGTAGAAGTACATTTCCTATCAAATGAAAGCACGTCTACTAGGAATCGTCTACTGATCACATTAAGCTATGAGTCAAATTCGCATGACTGAAGACAGTTCGGAGTTCTGAAAGTGGTTCTCAAAAAACTTTTGAGATACACACAGACTGCTCAGACTCAGTCTGTGTGTATCCAAAAATTTTTTTCAGACACAAATGAGAGTTCAATACGAAATTGATTCAATATTTGAAAACATTGTCATTTTAAGTATCGTTAAAATTGTATGGCTTAAGAAAATATTAAACGATACATAATTTAAAATAGTCTAAGTCAAACACAAGATTGTGATAGGCTAAGTTGATTATGAAACACAGTGGCGAAGTTATTACCGGAAAGCCAAAGAGTTTTTTTATCCAGTAAACATAGCAGAGAACAGCAAACAATCCGATCAAAAGCCTATCTTCTTCAATCAATACATCGGCCTCAACCATTGTATCAGTAACAATGCTGCTGCTGGCCAGAGTACGGGAACCGCACAAACAAGCTTTCTATTTGATTAAACTGCAGCGTTCCCTTTCGATACATCCATCAATATCCGCTAGCAACTAGGAAGTTCGTGTGAAGTGACATAGTAGACGAAGGGGTGAGGTGGGAGGAGACGTAGGTAAAGTATGAGTTTATTGCAGAAGCTTCACCATAAAGTATATATATATATTATGAAATAAAACCATAAATAAATATAATTATAATATGTTCATCATCATGGGTTTTGTTTGGTAATGTATACAGGGCTTTTTAAGAAGACATCTTAATAAATACATATTTTTTATTAATTTGATTTGTTTTATTATCAATATTTCCGTTAAAGTAATGTTACAAAATAAATGCTTCTTCCTTTCATTTCCATATTTATAATTAATTTGACATCAGAGCTTACTCGTTTCGAATGGCACTTCTGTACATATTGAATCTGCCCGTGATAGAGGAAACGCTCATGACTTTGAAATTAGGAGACAACTTCGATCGAGTGCACTTACCCATTTATAGCGTGGGGGTGACACCATTTGACCGAACAGCGACGTACTCTTTGTGTTGGATAGTCGCTAACAAAGTGATTCAAGAAAAATAAAAGAATAATGTCCTTTGACAGAGGTATTTCTGATTGGGTCAAATATATTATCTGCATTATTTCATTATTGACATTACTTACCTGCTGAAAATTTCAATTTATATCTTATATTAAAATAAAAATGGAAATAGGATTTCACTGATAAACCAAGATTTGATGTCGTTTATGAATACATCAAAACATTCAAACAAGATTTTTGATTTATCATATCGGTCGGATTCTAATTTGTTTTGCTTGAACTTTGGAATATACTACTTATATTTATGTTATAACCTAGACATGGGGCAACCATAAAAGGTTTTCTACACAATAAAAGAGACACACTATACGCATGGAGATAACTTGAAAGATTGACAATATTTTGCCTTTAAATTATTTATTTTTTATACTATTATATTATATAGTCTGCTATTATGCTCAAAAACATCACTAAAAATAATATACAAATACTTATTAGCAGTAAAATTGAAAGCATGTTACTTTATTTTTAAAACTGTTTCAAAACTTGTGTGTGGAAGCGTACCGGGTCCGTCTCGCCGGTCGTCACCGTTTACGATCAGATAACTTTCAAGCGGGACTTTTTCAATGAATTCTAAATGCGCCACTACCTCGACGGTTCCCCTTCGCGCTTGAGCGCTCTTTGTTTCAGGATTGTCGACTGTTAACTGATCCAGTCGATACTATTGTTTATTTTGTTCGGTTTTAAACGATTTTTGGCTGTAAAGTTGCGGGAGATCTTATCTGGTATTTAAATATGGATGGACCGGTAAAACCTTTTGTAAATATTTAATCATATTTCTTTTTCAATCTACTCTTAGCCATCTAATAACGTAAAAATTGCGAAACAACACTGTTATCTACATTATTGTGTAAACATTATTAAAACTAAAATTTATATAGTAACTTTACAATACGATTGCCGCAGTGACTAAGCTATTGGTCTGCAGTGTTGTGAGTTCGATTCCCGCCCAGGAAAATGTTAGTGTAATCTACAAATATTTGTTTCTGGCTTAGTGTCTGTATTATGTATATAAATCGTACCTACAATACAGGAATATAATGTGTAATAGTGCTTAAAAATTGTAATAACATTATTATACACCAGTAAGCATTGGGAAAAGAGAAATCATCATCACATTACATAGGCTTCAACTAAATGAAATGACCTAGATTTCAGCCTTAAAGCGACGAATGAAGCATTTTTCTGAACAGTAACAGTTGAGAACAGTTAACACAATAAAATACCTTGATTATTAAAACTCACTCAACTCAACTCACTGTACGATATAAAAACAGTGATAAAAATAATTGCATTGCACGCCTTTATGGATACAAAGTACAACAGAACTTTGTCTGCCTACCCTGTGACAACACTAGACATGTGACGCCTTGTCCGACGACGCGGAACAGTATAACGAAGTTTTAATTAACACGCCATTTTGAACCCTTTGTTCCAAATATTGTCGCCTGACAACGAAATTAAATAAATTGCAAAATTGTTTTTATGTAATTCAGTTGATACTCTGAAGCTTTAGAATATTGAAACGTTATAAGAGATCTTATAAAATATGTCATTGATTAATAAATAGTGTCAGATAATTGTGTCATTGGAACACTTACTCTCAATAACATGCACAAATCCAGATTAGAACGTGACAACAGAAAACCAGAACAATGGTGCCCAGCTGTGGGCATAATTCATGTAACTTGGTAGCCGAAAAAAAAACCTTGTTCTTGGAGCGAATCTACGAAGGTCGCATTATTTAAATAAATAAATAAATCAGCCTGTAACTGTCCCAATGTAGGGCAAAGGCCTCTTCTCATACAGAGAAAAATTGAGCAATAATCTTTATTTATTTATTTTAATTAGTTTATAGAATATAAGGTTTCAATTAAGAATTTAAATCAAATTAAGAATTTTCGCACAAGTGGTCCTGAAATTGTTAAGAACTCAGGTAAAAACAACCATTACTTAATTATAATTGTGATAATAATGAGAAACATGAAAAGAATTATCTGGCGTGGAAATATTACCCACTGTATCTGATACCTGTTAAAATTACTTTAAAAGAGAATCATAAATATCAAATTATAATTTAAATTAGTTTCTTTGAAGAAATTTAATTTACCTGAGACAGTAAAGTGGAGCATGAACAACAAGGAAACTTACTCCGGAATAAAATAAGAAAGCCCTGATTTACTTTTAATTTCATTCTGAAAGTAGTTAAATTACTTTTGGGAGAATAATTTATGATGTTTGTAAAGTATCTGTCTGGGTAAGTAGATGTCAGCGGGTACTGACATTGTTCGTACGTCCTGAAATTATTCTCTCTAGTACTATAATTTATTAAAATTAAACACTGTATTTTAAAAACTTCTATAATACCACTAAAAGACTACACTTTATCAATGCAAATAGGGTTAACGAAGAAATTTTTTATTTAAAACAGATTAATTTTATAAAAACAAATAACAGAAAATTCTTCGTCCAGAAGTGAAGTGATCCTTTATCTCTCAGACTTAACTTACTTTATGTCGTCTTTATAAAAGGTACGTCATTCAAATAAACATAAAAGTGAATGTCGAAGCTGTTAAATGGATGTATATAGTTTGGAAGGGCACAAGTTCAGTTGAGCGGAGATGGGTGACGCAAGATAAGCTGCCTAAACGTCTGTCTTGAGTCGATAAGAGTCAGTAACAATCCTTATTTTAAATTTGAGGAGGACATTCTCTTACGAGCAGTTTTTGTTCTTTTTTTTATTTCTACTTTGCAAACTAAATAATTCTGTTTTTGAAGGGTGGTGTGGGTGGTGCTTTATAAATACGTTGAAAACTAGAATAATGTAGTGTCTCAAACTTTCGCGAACGTTTAAACAACTCTTAAGGATCTCAATTGAAGAATTTGAAAAGTTAATAATTATAACGCATCGGAAATTAAAAAATGGTTTTACTAGAAATAATTAAATCTCTGCCAGGTAAAAAAATAAGAAAATAGAAGAATACCGTTTTAACAACGCACTGTGATAAAAACTTGTATATTTATTTCAAATCAGCAATTAATTTAGTTCAATTAGCGAATAAACACATTAACATTTTTATAAAATATTTATGCGTACTACATATATGCGAATACTCATTTTTTTATATTAATTTGCTAAGTTTAAAATAAAAAAATAAAAAAACCAATTCAGCACGGAGATTCATTGTAAAAAAATAAAATCTGTAAATAACTTAATAATTATGTTTACAAGCAAAATGTATTTTAACATCACAATCTTTATTTTGATGTAAAAAAAAAACAGTACATGCAGAATTCATTAGCAGTTAATTCCCGGAAAGTAATATTTTAATGCTGAGCTGAGCGGAATGCGTTTAATGATCCTTGTACAAAATGTGCGCGTTCATTGTATATGTAATACGTAGAGTCGTGATAGCTTATTGGCATAACCGTTGACTAGCTAGTCAGAGGTCTCAGGTTTGAACACGCACACGCATTACGTGCGTATAATAAATTAATTATCACTTACTCCGTGCCTCGGAAAGCACATAATAAAACCATTGATCCTGTGCCTAATCTATATTCAGTCGTATCGAATTGCAGATTCATCGCACTACAAGAGTGAGGGAATAGAGAGTGCGCCTGTGTGTGCGCACACACTGTTGCATTATAATATCTCTTGCGTCGATGGCTAAACTTAGTTTAGATTCGCCGCTGTGGCCAAAATTCGGTCAAGACGACATTATTATTGCATTATATATTTTCAAAGTGTGTCATTCATTAGCTGTATTTTCCGTTTACAAAAGTAAGTATTAAAATATATTTTCTAGAAACTATCAATTTGTAGGATAAATTATTCAGAACCGCAAACTTAACTCAAAAACAAAACACAAACTACAAGTTAAATCATTGCAGCATCGGTTAAAGAAAACTTAAGTTCTTCAAAGTAGTTCTGTAGAGAGACTCTTGAATAACCAGATTTACTAACAATGTAAGAAAATATTTAAAACCTGTACTGGCAAACAGTGAATGAATGTAAAGAATGGCGTGTAGCTGTAACATTGAGTCCCTCAAACTGGCGCGTGGCGGGCGGATATTAAATCAAGCGCGCGGGTAATCTGCATAAACGCCGGCGAAACTACCAACTCCCGGCGTGATAGAACTGCATGATGTGGTGCTAGATGGGGCAAATGAGTACCTACCATTTATTTTTTCTAGACAGACTCTAAATTTTTACCGGAATATATAAGACTTAATTTTAGCCCCCGACGCGGACGAACAAAGAGGGTTGTCTGTCAGTGTCTGAGGCATCGTAGCTCCTAAACACATAAACAGCTTTTGATTGAGTTTTTTTTATTTGAAAAAAAAAAAAGACTTGACGAAGAATGTTCTTAGGTAAAAAAACATTGGAAAAGAGGATTCTTAAAACTTTTTATTTATACTAACTAACTATTTAACTTGTATTAAAAGTAAAGATTTCAAGAACCAAAATCTTTCAGTCAATCGATTTTTTCCTAATTTCTTTTTTCTTTCTAATAGTCATGTTTTTTTTCAAGCACTCCACTAATTTGTATAAGAAAAAGCATTGTTCGGTTCAACGACAAATAAATCATTGAGAAAGTCTCTTCCAGCAACTCTATAAATTATCTGTTTAAGCAAAGAGTGGTAATTCCTCGCAACTGCATCAAAGGCGGACATTAAACTTGCATTAGCGATGCTTAACTTTAACGTAAAGTTTGAATCTTATTGCCGCGGAGCTCCGACAATTGAGAAAAGTTCCCTATTCAATTTGTACTGTTCTTCTTTATTAAAAGACGTGAAAAGATTTCACGAGAGACCGTTTAATGGTAATGTTGCATTTACTGTAGTCTTAAAGGATTTCTTCGTTTAAATGTTAGATTTTATTCTGTGAATCTGCAAAGTGCATATCTTATTGCGTGACTGGTAGATGCTGTCGCCTTTCTTCAATATTGAAATCTGTTTCATCGTCATATTTTTTTTAACTTTGTTGGACTCACGAAGCATCAAATTTGCTTAGTGGTTGGACTAGATCAGAGCAGAGGTTGATTGTAGGAATGAATAATGAAAATGAATGTTGTAAAACGACATTATAAATATTGTGTGTGACACAGAAATATCATAAATTTTATTATTTTTAAAGACTATAGATTTTTTTTATAATACTGAACAAGCCTGATGGTTAGCAATCCGTATCACAAAGATGTTTGAATATTAATATAGCTATATATGAAATGAAGTGATCGTTACCATAATATAACATCTTTATGTTTGAATTCAACAAGTGAAACGATATATACCTACTCAGTTACGTAAATAAGCACATTTCTTTCGTGTAGGTACAAGTTCTTGGAAGAAAAGCTTAAGTGAATCGTGGCCTCTTGAGAAAGATTAGTAACTCGTGAGTATTTACTATCGGGACCGAGCGTTAGTCCGATGTTTGTTTTGCTACGGTCAGTAACAAAACATAATAAACGTATTCTTAGAAACATTTTTGCGAATAGATGATAATTACCGAAACACTCGGAGTATCACAAAACATTGATTAGGCTCTAGAGTAGAATATGTTTTCTACTTTTCGTAAGTTTCTGATGCAACTCAGCCGAATCGTCAGGAAAATATAATAGCAAGGTAATGACGCGATTAATACCCGTTTTAGTTTAATCATGAGTTCGATTCGCGAAATTTTGAAAAATACTAGTTAGTTTCAATTATTACCATCTATACCATAAATAATATAAATAATAGATATTTAATAATAGAGATTTAATAATAGAGAATCAGATGGTGTTATATAGGCCCCAACATTTTAAATTTGTTTATTCTGCTTATCTTTGCGCTTTTACTCTTTACAAGTTTTCATAAAAATCCTGTTACTTTTTTAATGCTGTTTTTTTTTATTTTTTGACGCCTTAATGACTAAAACGATACCATTTTTTTTTTCAGAATTGAATCTTAACACTAAAAAGAACATTAGTTTATTTTTATCTTACAAAATAGATCTTTATTTTCCAGGAAGAGCTATCCAAGCGGCAATTAGTACATGATATGGAAGATTAATGACCATCTTCCTTTAATTCAATGATCCACACATGGCGCACGTCTGTCTGCGGTATCGTTATCTCACGGGTGATTATTAATTCAGCAGTCAACACAAGTATACCACTGTCAGATAATCCTCTAATACATACTCTTCGTATGTGAGACTTAAGTACCTAACAAAGACGCTACTCAGATCTTCTGGGATCGGTAGTTCGAGTTTTAAAATTATTTTTTACTTTTACCATTTACATTTTAATCTTATTAT
Source organism: Protodeltote pygarga (assembly GCA_936450705.2). Classification (NCBI taxonomy): domain Eukaryota; kingdom Metazoa; phylum Arthropoda; class Insecta; order Lepidoptera; family Noctuidae; genus Protodeltote; species Protodeltote pygarga. The sequence continues at coordinate 362,253 of OW388249.2, read as the reverse complement.
AGATTAGCTCAGCTTACTTTTTTGCTTCTTAGAATATTTTTAGGCGCAACTTATTTTGAGGTGCAACGTAATTATATATTTTTATAACTATATATTTATTATGTGAATCTACTATCTACTATTATTCAATATTCAGAGTAGGTATATTTACTGACTCTCATTTTTGTTAAGTACTTATCTACTTCAAATAATTTACCGCCCACTGGCTCTTAATATAAGTACTAGTCATAAATGTATAATAAATAGACTTAAGACTATTAATTTCTACTCTTAGTGAAATATTTATTTGTTAAGAGAACGTTAAATATCTTAGTCAGGAACACACAGAAAATACAATTTGACTTGGAATAGAAATTAATTTGATTAACTTAGGAACTAAGCAAATAAGTTCAATTTTAGCGCTGCGCACTGCAAGCAGACAATCCTAAGAGGCTTTGCATTAATTAAGGCCTTTGGAACATCGACAGATCTCATAATTGTGTTACGCACCACCACCGCCACACCGCCACTCGTTCGACGGCTCCGCTCCTTTATCTAAGCGTTTCGGTCCCGGTGGACATTTCAGTTGCCCCTTTGTGATATCGGTTTGTATTTTGTAGCTCTTCAAGATAAAATTAAGTTCAGTTGATTGAGTCTGTTTAGATTGCTTTTGTGCTATTATTATCTTACACAAGTTATACAGTTAACGGAACAAAACTGTTTTAATTTAGACAGTCAAGAAACTTTGGCCCTTTCAGTTATACTTATAATATTAATATATATTGGTTCTGCAAAATGTGTCTTGATACCGCAAAATGGAAAGGAGATGATGAAAGGAATTGAAAAATCATTATTAATTTTTGAACAAATATCAGTCGATTACACAAATATTTATCCCGTGCGGGAATCGAACTCGCGTCCCTATGTGCCAAACTAACTAAACTAACCGCAAAGTTCACCAATTAGTGCAAAAAGATAATCACCTAACAGCTACGTACGCCTATTATATCGTCGGCTTGGGACTGAAAGTCGTAGAAATAATAGCTGGAGAGACCTTTGCCTTGAAGTATATAGGCTGACTTATGAATAAATATATTTTACCTTAGTTGATAGTTACTAAAATAATACTAAAAATAGAAGAAGATAAGTAGGTACTAACAGCAAAACAATTATCTGTACTCAGGCTCTAATAAAGTTTGTCCCGTACAAAGATAGAACTTATATTAAACCATTATTAAACCCAAAAAGACAATCGCTAGGCCATCTTTATAAACAAAAAAAAAAGTTTGAAGTAACTGACAAAAATTTCCTAATCGTTGAACATTTAAAAAAGTTTCTCAAACAAATATTACTTGAGCAAAAAAAAAACAATCTCCTTAAAAATGACCAAGAAGTTGAATGAGTCATTACGTCGACGAGTAATCGAAAAGAGCGGAAGCGTCCGTAAATGAAAACATTAATCGAATTTTCCAGTTCTAATCGAGAACTCGGAACTCATAAAGCAAGTTCAGTTCCCTTGTTCCTGTCGCCGACAGCCGTTTCCTACATTTGGATTAACGAAAAATTCTTAATTTTCTCCTTTCGAAAGCAATAATCGGCCATTTTGCCCCTTGGCAAAAATTAATTTCGATTTTATAAAGTCCAGAGTTGGTATTGTTGGAAACTTTCCAGACGTCGCCACTGTATCTATTAGGAGACAAGTGAGGGTTGCGTTTGACAAACATGTTTGACGTCACATTCATTGTGATGGAAACATTCTTGAACAGAAATGTCACATAAAAACTCTTTCGGAAGCTGATTACTTTTAATTTTCGTTGGATAATAAAAAGTTATATTGAACGCTGATTCATGGATACTGCCTTCAAAACTTTCTCTGATCATCAATTTTTTTGGATAAAAACGAATTTTATTCATATCTATGTCTAATATTATTTCTGTAGATCAAAGTGATCTCTTTGATAAATCATAATATTGTTTTTGTCGGTGCTTTACGGGGTACGACTATAGTTAACATACCAGCCTCAGCAGCCAATGGAGCCATGACATTTCCATCCTTGAACCACCTGGTGACGGTGACATGGCTCCTCACGATGGACGGCACGGTGCAGGTGAGTAGCGCGGCGCCGCCCGCCACGCCGTGTGAAGACTGCACCCGCACCTCCCAGGGAACGTCCATTACTAGAATAAAAAGATACAATATAGTGATATACTTCCTATATTATAAACACTGTTACCTATTAAGATAGTGTCTAAAAGTTTTTTTTAACACAAAACAATTATGTTTAAAGCATTTATAATGAGTTTGTTATCATGAGTCATGTAACAAGCAACTATTATACGTCATGTCTTAACATGCCCTTCTTGTTACCTACATTCATTTGCAAATAAATGGTTTCTGATTTCTGAACATTACTATAAGAAAGAAGTAGGCCTTTGCTTGGAGTGAGGCCATATACCTCAATAGAAAATAATTGTAATTTTAACTAAAAGTCATTGAAAATATTGCTTACAGCCGTTTCAGCTAACAAAGCCAATTAATTATTCGTGTAATTCTCAAATCTGTTCATTACAGGCACACAAATTATTACAGAGGGTTATGTATTTTGATAACAAAGCTTTAACATAACATTTATGTATTCCACAAATACAACAAATAGGTAAAATATTCCGATCCGAAAACTCTTATTCAGCTATCAGTACGTATACAAAGGGTCTGCAAAGACTACGCGTTTTGTACGAAACCAAAGGGTTTCATACTTTGTGTAAGTCCGACTCGCACTTGGCCAGTTTTTGTTTTAACTAATGACAGAATCTTGATTAACTTACTTTAACATCCTCTTCAAACCTTAAGTAATCAAGTTAGGAAACCACAAGCCCGGAGTTTGCGAAGCGTTTTAATTGCCTTACATGCAGCATGGAACCCACCCATGGTGGAGCACTCTCATAATCGTCTAACCTTTTGACCAGGGGTCCTACTCAAAATCGATCGTCGTTGTTTCAAATCTATTGCAAACGAAGACCACCAAATTACTACTGTTTAATTATACTTAGTGCTTTCTTAGTCAGTTTGTTTCAAATTAAAAAAAAAACAACCGAGTAAAAGGTGATTTAATGCACAAAATATACTAACAATTGTGTGACCCGTCAGTCAAAGCTTCGTCATTCGAATTTTGAAGACTATGAATAAAGCACTACCACATAACGTCAATAGCATTCATAGTCTCGCGCTCGATAACACATACTAGACTAACGTGTCACTCATTATAAACCTCCTCCCCCTCCCCCTTCCCCTGTAATGATGACATGACATCGAGTGACGTCATTAATTAAACGGGGCCCGCGTCCAGCGGAATTGGGTTAGCGGTTACTGCATGCATCAATTATGTGTAGTTTGGAAACCCAATGTACCTCTTTGAATTTGGCTTAGTCGAGTTGGTTATTGTTTTAAGTACCTACCTATAAGCTTCAAGGGCATTGATATAAAATGTTAATCACTATCACCTTATACACGGCTACACATCAAGCTATACATTATCAGTATGAACTAACATCGCATTATATAGGCTCTTCGTACAATAACATATTGCCCTTATACTGGAAACGTAGACGTAGACGAGTAGCCGTGTGCACTCCTTTTTTTATGAAAAAAAAAAAATTACCTATAATAAAGCAACATATTATTGCAGCTTTAGTGGTCTCGTCAGACTGAGATGTCAAATTTAAGTTTTTTTTTTATTATTCTTGATCTACCGTCAACTTTATTAATAGTAACTTAGTCGATACTATGAAATCATTTCATTAAAATTAATTAATTGGATTATAATACTCTATTACAGTAAAATTTAGAACCTCATCCTTTTTGTAGAAGGTTAATAAAAGGCTACCTATAGTCGCACATCGACTGAACGTCGCGTCGTCAGTGATTTAGCTATTCAATGTTTTCCTAAGTGAATAGGAATGACTGAAATAATAAAGATAGGAAGGAGGGTAGAAATATCACCAGAATGACTAAAAAAATAAAGTAGGCTTTTGATTTGGGCCCGAAGATAAATTGGCCTGAAAATAGATTTATGTTCAAAGAACTGGAATATTAGTCACGTATCTAACGCCACGGAGTTTCAGGTTGTTTTTGGAACAAACAACGTCATACAACGTAGCCTTCAACATTATTAGATTTACCAAATCGTTTTTACCCTAAGGATTTGAGTTTTGAATAAAGTGTTGGATATAAATTTTATATCTCTGTTTATCACAGTCTATTACCGGTTTTATTAATATATCATTTAGATTAAGTTATGTGTAGGAGAGTGATATTCTTACCTTTAATCCCGAAAAATTAGAACAACGGCACCGGCCGACGCCGCAGGAAATAGCTAGTTATTAATAAAAGGAACGAGCTCGCCAGAGAAATGTTCTTAAGGGCGTGCAAAACTACGTCAGAGGCTTGAGGGCATCAAAAACCTCAATTTTAGGTTACACAGTCGCAAATACAAACATTATTAACACGAAGATATTAGGAACACATGTATTTATTTAACCAATTAATTATCAACATTTCGCAAGACTTAAATGAGGCGACGGATAGTTATTGAGGTTTGCCACATACTGGCCAAATAAAATTTAAATTAGGTCTTGAATCGACAAGACGAACGAGAACATTTCGCCATACAAAATATACTTTTAAAACACAATTGAACACTAATATACATACAAATCATATGTGAACCTAAATTGCACAATAATTAATTATACACTGTTTAGCCAAGATACCGATGTGGCCTACTCGACGAACACTAATTGACTTACTCGAATCTCTAACCACAACCGTTTATGCAATACAACACTAGACTCGTCACTACCCTCACTATAACATGCCACAACGGCAGCGCGACCCAAAAAATATGGCAGAATCAGCTGGACTCTCATTTGAAGGATTGGCCCGTAAAGCCATAAACAGAGAGGAGTGGGAAGAGGTAAGAGGGATCATATCCCTGCAGTGGGGGAAGTTTGGCTAATGATTATTACTTCTATATAAAGCAGGTACGGGCGCCTGCAAAATTGCATGGACAATCTGTAACGAAAATCGTATGGAGGAAGTAATGACGCCATCTGTTGGATATCAAGGTACGAGCAAAACTATAAACTTCCAAGTCTCACCAAAGTCTTACTAGATGGCTCTGCGTTACATTAAAACGTCAATAAAAATCAATTTGTTAATAGAAACTTGCGCGTATTGCATTCAAGTTATAATTATTATTATTTGATGTTTTTTTCTTGATGTTTTATCATTATTATCTAATAAAAACCTTGTTTTTAACATCTACTTAAAACGAAATTCACAAAAAGACGTAACCGGGATTCGAACTTAGAACTCAGGTTCTCAGCGTCAATGTCGATGCTTAGCCATTAGACCATCGCAACTTATGGATAACGTGTTGAAATTTAATACCACTTTGTTTATTATATGGTGCGTTTTCTAAGAAATTTTGTTCGAACAATTAAGTGGGTCAGTTATGGATTGATAAAATAAATTGCGGGTAGTTTAATTAATAGATCGATTTTACGTTTAACAGACTAACACTCCTTTGTTCGTTCGCCAACTTCGTTCCTGTTGTGTTGTTCGAGTGCTTTTTCTTGAGTTTTTAATTTCACATCTTATAATATAACCATGAGTACGCGTTGTAATATTGACCTTGTTACAAAGGCCCAAATAATTGCTTTGCATAATCAAGGCAAAAATTTGTCGGAAATCTCCAGAGAGACGGGTGTAAACGTAAGTAGTTTTTTTAAATTATATTCTTAAATACTTATTTATTAAATAAATCGTCAGTTAACATAATTATAATATTATATTATATATATTTCTGTTTATTGTTACAGAGAAAAACTGTTGTGTTATGGGTACGACGATTTGAAGCGGAGGGTTCTTTGCAACACCGTCAAAGAACAGGTCGCCCACGACTCATAAACGCAATCCAGCGTCAAACTATGGTTAGGGAGTATGAAGAAAATGGTTTCATACCGACAAACCATTACGCTGGGTTATTTGATACTAGTGCTGACACTGTTCGTCGCGTTCTTCACAGTGAAGGTCTACATCACCGGAGGCAAGCTGTGAAACCCTTGTTAACGGAAAACCACAAAAGAGCAAGGTTACAGTTCGCTTTGGAACACTTAAATTTTGACTGGAGCAGTGTTATTTTTTCAGACGAAAAGACTTTTAAATCAAGTCAACACGGACGCTTAAGTTTGTGGCGTCGAAATAACACACGATTTGATAGTGATCACGTAGTGCCTAATATGGAGTCTGGTCGTATAACCGTTAACATGTGGGGATGGATGAGTGCAGCTGACCCGGGAGAACTAGTCAGAATACCCAGTCGAGCGAATAGTGTCAATTATATAGAAGTGCTCGAGGAGACCATGGTGCCCACTGTTCGAAATGTGTATCCAGAAGAAGACCTACCAACATTACGATTCGTGCAAGATAATTGTCCGATACATCGTTCGCGTAGTGTGCGGGAGTGGTTTAGCCGGCATGACGACATTAGTGTTATTCCTTGGCCTGCCAGATCACCAGATTTAAATCCCATCGAAAATTTATGGGGTATTATTGTTCAACGGTGGGACAATCAGAATGAGCGAACTCCTGATGCGTTAGAGGCTCATTGTGTAAAAATATGGGACAATATTCGTGGCTCGGATTTGTGTAGAAATCTCGTAAATTCAATGCATTCACGTATGCAAGCTGTAATAGACCAAAATGGAGGTTACACTAGTTATTAATAATTAGATTTAGTGGAGACCGGGTTGTGCTTAACTTATTATCATAAATTTATGAAGATTTCAAGCATAACTTTTTGTATCATCTTTTAGTTTTTTTATGTTCAAAACCATTTTAATGTTTTTGTGTAGATATATATAAAATATAATCTAACAACTACCTATTTGAAATGTTTCTGTAACATTTTATAATTGTTAGATATTAAATCTAAACCGTTTGACTTTCATGATAAGATAATCCGGTCTCCAGTTATTTTTATTGTGGTAACCTAAGCTTCAATCTTCTTTCCGATCTCGGAAATGAATACTTAAGCTATGGTCTCAATAAGAAGTTGTCAGCCACATTTATTTTTACAACAAAGTTTGTTCGATAATAAAAATTGTAATTATCATAAATAAACCTAATATTAAATACTTGTTTCATTTCGTATTACAAAAGGAAACAATAGTTTCTTGTCAGAAGGCACAACGTGACGTGGATGCTGAACTATGATTTCCTTTTGCGTCTCGTTTTCTGAAGGTAGATGATTATGGAAACAATAATTGTGGAGGTGAATAAAAAAATGTGAGGGTAAAAAAACTACGCATTTGTCTAGTTGATCCTAGACTCCGTAAAAAATCTTAAAAGTGGCAAGCGAGCCTTGAATTAGTAAAAGGCATAATACACAAAATATATAAAACAATTATCTGTGGTAATTTGACTTCAAAAATGTTTTGTGTATAAATAAATACCATTATCGCAATAAATGAACAATCAACGCCATCTTGTAAGTTTTACTGAATTTTGACATAACTTATCGACAGGATTCAGGCAAAATATACAAATCATACATAGCAAACCTTTTAGTATAATTTGACAACATTATTTGCGTAAAAGTGCAATTTCAACGCTATTGTTATCAAAATAATATGTGAAAAACCAACGCCATCTAGTTTATTTTGGTGAACTTGGACTAACATGTTCATAGGATTGTAGACACTAAGGTATCCATGCAATTTTGCAGGCGACTGTACCTACAAGTTTTTTGGCGATTTTTAAATGTACGTTTGTGCCCGTGACTGTACGATAACCACACGAAACTACTAGCTAGATAAATACGTAATGAAGTTGTCAAAAATCTTTGAGTAAAACGAAATGGTTTACTATGTTTTTCTTTGGAACTTTATATTTAATTACATCAAAATCTCTGATTGGAATCCTGACGTAAGGGATTTGTTAAAAGATTATAATATTTAATTTAAAAGCGAGTTACATCTGAAATCTGTTATTCGTGTAATCCAATTTTTTCCACTTTCCACTGTGTCAAATGTAATCCAATTATCAAGTTTAGGACCCTCCAGCGCTTGACGAAAATTTAATTTTGATCTGTTCTATTTCTCGCAATTCAGGAATTTTAAACCTATTTATTATTCCTTAAGATTATTATACTACTTACTCGTACTAATTTGATCACAGATAATTATTTTCCCCAATGAGTTGTCTTTCACATTTCTTTATTCGTCAACCATTGACGATGATAAATCGATCGTTACAATCCTTTTTGTTTAAACTACGACACTATTTTTTCTGTAATATGATACGAGTAGCTATCTTAAAGTTACACATTCTGACTCTTACGACTTTCTAAAAAAGTAAAAAAATATATTAAAAATACTTTTATAATTATTAAATTGATTCAGAAATTAGCTAGTTCCCTACGACTCCGTCCACGTGAAACGTGAAACTTGTATTTGATAAATAATGTACAAATTTTACGTTGTTTGTTCCTTTACTACACGCTAAACCATAATCAGCTTACGTCAATTTCCTTCCGCTTCGCTAAACAGGAGGTAAACCTTAAAATTAATTAAAACGCCAAATTGGAACAGAAGCCAGCAAGTGTTGTGACAGCAATCAGGTAGCACATTAGTGGGAAGCTTTAAGAGAATTACCCCAACTCAAGGGAAGGTTACATATAATCTGACAGCTACATGTACATATGAACATTTAATATGTGAGTAACATTATGTGAGGTTTTCTCATACTTTGCTAATGTATTTTTGAGAAAGTGTGAATTCAATTTTAGAAAAATATAATATATAATACTTAGATTTCATCCTCAACAAAAAAAGAAGCCTTTTAGTCTGTTTGTGTGACTGTCTGTGGCATTGTAGCTCTTAAATACGGTTTATTTTAATTGTAAGCAGATTTAATCGGAATGATTTAGTACAAAAATCAGCGATGTCGCGTAAAATTTTCTTTACATTTACAACAACAAGTCGCTACAACATCTTATTGCTGATTGTTTTTCATGCAATTGATAAGAATTTTGTAATGTTTAGTGCTCTGTTAGCTCTGTTAAGTGCTCGTTTTTATTATAAAAAAGAAATTTAACAAGCATGTTACATTAGAGAGTTTCAGAGTTGGTAGAGTTTATAATATGTAACGATAAAGGTTAGGCTTTCCTCATCGTAAAAATTATAAACCACGAATAAACTTGTAGATGCATAGAAAACTGCAATTACCGTTCCAACGGGAGTTTTAATTAATTTAATAAAACCCAACCGCGATAGCTGCAGTCAAATTAGATACCGCAGCAGTCCGTCAAAAATAATAAGATGTCACTCCTCCTCGCGGGAGATCCGCCGGTAATGAAATCCGCGGCGAGTCCGTCATGAATAATAAACAACCACCGGACTCTGATTTCCCAAGCCGCCGATGGCTCCAAACAAAATGTTGGTGAACTGAGCATTAGACTGTCAAGTAAATGAGTATGATACGGTATTGTGGAGCCAATTATCGCTGTGGTATAACTTTGTGCTGTTTCGTTTTACGAGGTAGATCTCTTGGCGGCCATTGTGGAGTCGCCTGTTTCAAGGTCGGAGTCAAATTATTCTGCTTTAAACAAAGATAGTTCGCTTACAACAGAACAAAATCAACTTGAATTTAAGGGTTAACCTCAAACAAGGTACACTCGGTCACAACAGTACTTAGACAGAATGAAATAATGTTCCTGATCATGTCTCTTATGTCTAGGTTTAAACACAAATAAAATCAACGATACGCGATACAATCTGCTATTTTAATTTACTACTTTTGTGGCTGACTATACCCATGAATATTGCTCGGTACGATTAACATACTGTACAAGTGTACACGCTATTAATTCTAAATAACGTTCTGTAAAAACGCATATACGCGTTTGTTAAGATAAATATTGTCAAAAATCGTTGGCAACTCTCGGCAAAGATTTCCACCACGATTGGCAGTAGATATCAAAAGTGCACAGGTGGCCTTTGCTTTTCTTTCAAATACATTGGTCCTTTACAACCCCTGTGGGAGCCGAAGGGTCGGTTTGCATTAGCAAACCCTAAAACTTTCAAAGGCCAGAGGAACGATTCAATAGTTAAGGATAAAACTGTGTTTTACGGTATATTTTGCGATGCTATGTTATAGTGTGACACAATAGTTTGGTACAAAATACTGTCACAATACAACGCGCCATACAAGCGCACTCACACAGACGTGCATACAGTGATTTCAGTTGAACTCGGTCGAATGCTAGCCACGAATGAACTGGGATTACCCCAACTAAGGACCTAGGTATGCGTGTTCAGAATCTTATGTAGAAATATATTTTGTACATAATTATACTCGTATATATAAGTTTCGCAAATTGCAAAAGGTATCTTTGAACACTTTGATTAAATTTTTTTGAAGCTGATCCCAGTATATGGGATAAAGGTTACTAGTATTGCATTGGTAGACCATTGTCTGCCATATCATGGCGTGTTACAGGTAATAGGTACGACAAGTACCCGGACAATCATAACTGACTTTTTAAAATCATGTGCGTATTAACAGTTAATTTAACCAGCACACCTGGGAGGTTAAGGCCCTCTTTCACAGTCTACGGATAGGATCTAACTACTAGGTAAATTAGTCGTAGTAATTCAACAGCAGTATGAATCACCACAAAATTTATCTTAAAGCTACTTGGTTTACCTTCAAAAAACGTCAGAAAAAACTCAGGTAATAATTAGATTGAATAACAAATTATGAAAACGAAGTGTTAATCTTTTGCGGAGCAAGTTTGAATTAACATTGAACTGCCGCCAGAAAAAAACGAACGAACAGATTCTCAATTGGAATTTTCTTTAATCGGCTCTTCACGATTTATTCTTACCGGATAAAAATTCAATACTTCATTTCCTGAGAGGAGGTTTGCGAAATCGGTTTCCTTAATTAATTTCTTTTTGTGCGACACCAAAGCGGCGTAGTTGTTTGTAAATTAAAAACGTGTTTTCTTCCTCAACCGGAGGATTCCCACCATAAACAGATTCGATTAATTTTTGTAAAGGAAATAAATAGATTTCTAAGAACAGTTTGCTGTCCACAAAGGAGGAGGTGGAGTTTTTTATTGAAAATAATTATTTGTTGACGTTTCTTAGAACCTGAAGGCGGAAGGAAATTGGATCTTGGACGAAAATTTCTTGCTCCTTGATTTTTGGCAAGCCTTTTCCTAATTGTACACGTTTATTCCAACATGTAATATTAGCTGAAATGATTAAATGCGAGGTAGAAATTATAATAGCGAGAGAGCAAGCCTGTAGATTGTATTACAATGTTCATTACGTTCTGATATTTGTCGTTCTGGTGTTATTTGCTGATAAAATATACATCGCAAAGCTTACCCCGCTTTACCCATAATCTTGTGGGTTTCAAAACGTTTATTGCTGCGTTCCCCTCACTTAACGCAGGTACTCCATTACGATACGGGGCCATTAACGTTTGTTACGATAAAAGTTATATTAGAAAACGCTTAGCTATTACAGATAATGATAAAACAAGTAAACATGATTATGAAATACATAGTAGTTTTAGAAATAAAGTGGATAAGGTCGAAATTGGTATCTAATAAAAACATATCCGACTGCATAAAACCCAAAATAAGTTGCTTAGCATATATTTGGCATGTTTATCGAAGATATAAAAGCTATCCATACCTTTCATCTCACATCACGGGTGAGAATCGTATAACATTTACGAGAGCTCAAAGGTTGCATATAAATATTTTGATCAAGACAGTACAGAATAAGGCACTCTGTACATTTTTTATACCTTAAAAAGTTGGTCAGCCAAACATCGTTATGTATGTAAAGCGAGCAGCAATAAGGAACATCTGGCGAGGCATTACAGCGGACCGGCGACTTTCCGACTAATTAACTTTCCTGAAGGAAGTGTTGCAAAAACTCCACTTAACATTCTAATCACATTTTTTTCACTCAGGAATAAATTTTGTTAAGTTCAATAGGAAGTCGGAATGTGCGGTCACTGAATTAGGAGTGTTTTACAGATTTTTTTTAAAGGGAACAATGGGGCGTAATGGCTGTTTTGAAAGTATTTTTGGCGTATACCTCCAACTTTACATAACAAACTTGTACAATAAATTCGGTTTGACCACGTTGTTTATGATTTTTTCTTATGTTAGAAAGTAATATATTTAATGTGTCTAAAAATGTAGAGCTTAAATAAAATAAATTTATGCTCGGCTCGGCACAACTATGAAAATTTTGTTATTGGATTACCACTTGGAATACTTCCAAGCAGTTCGATAAAGTGCTGTCAAATTAGCTAGTTTCCTTGTAGCTGTCGTGATATTAGTTGGGACTCAAATTAAATTGTCGTTGTTATCACGCTAATGGCTTTAAGAGGTCTTAATACCTTTTATTCTTTTTTGTTTAACTTTACCTATGTTAGAAAGAGAGGTAGTGGGTTTAATTCTTATTTTTAGCGTATTATTATTGCGTGAGCAAGAGAATATAATATGTATGTCTATATTCTTACATATTATAATTATGTCTTTATTCTCTTGCTCTCGCTATTGACAATGACAGTCTTTGCAAAGCCTAAAAGCACATCCACTGGAATAGAATCCAGAAAGAATCTGTTTGTTTTCGTGCAATTCCATCAAGAAAAGAAGTTCACTAATTATATCTACCACATTGATAACACATTGCCATTGCAGAGTAAATCTAGGCCAGTCTCATTAAATCCTTACTTCATACAATCAGGTTTTCATTCCCATCCCCAGCTTAAGCTACACATAAGCGTCTATATCCAAGTCCTTACGTGACAGTTGCTTAGTGCGCACCACCCTTCAACCCACCATGGAACAAAAGCCCTTTTTACTCAACCTAGAGGGCCATTAATTCCACTCCTGGCTGAAGGACTTTTGGAAAACGCTCAACTTCATTTGTTTAGTCCTTTATAAAACGGGATTATGTTTTGTGTAATTCTGATAAACTCCCAAGTTTTGGCATTAAGATTTAGGTACTGTTTGGATAAACGATTTTACAGTGTCAATAAAATTGTTTGAATAGATTATTTTGATCTTTTAGCAGTTATACCATTTAAATTGTTTTAATTTGTGGTATTTTATTTGTTATATCCATTAAACTATGTTTTTATGCCGCGATAGCTTTAAAAGATATTACCATAGATACCATATTACATATCAACATCCAAATTTCCGTCCAAAGAGCATCAAATATCAAAGAAAAATTGCTAGTGCCTTACCTACGCATACGACAAAACACAGCATCCAATATCCGATACCGGCTGTAAAGCGGAGCTTACACCGTATCGCCATTGTGGCGGGCATTGTTCAGCGCAAAAAGACCCGTCAAGTGCTCGTCGAGATATCGTGAGTGGCAAATCGGCTGATATAAGGACAGCCGATAAGTGTAGCGAGAAAGCTGACGGTGGAGATTGTGGCCATGTTTTTGTGGCGCTGCGATGTTTACTGTTGAAGTATGGCGTGGACTGATTGAAAATGTATGCTATAATTATTTTAAAAGAATTGTGAATGAACAGTTACGGACACGGTGAAAAGTTTTGTGAGTGGGTTAACGATCTATAGATTTATAGTTATGTTTGTTGTTTGTTGTTGTTTGTTAAATAGACAGACACATGGCTACTTTTTTACCTTAAAATCATAATAAGTTAATTAAATATATAATAAGTTTAATTATTTTTTATTTATTAAGACTTCCTTGTTGGTTTAATATGCGTAAGCGCGACTATTAAGCGTAAGGTTCTGGCTACAATTCCAGGATCGGTCAAGGTGTTACTGAGTTTTGTCATTATGAAATTCTCAGTAGCAGCACGAAGTCTGAATTTTTTTCCTCACGGTTTCACATGAGTGAAGTTCTAAACAGAATAAAAAGTAGGTATCCTGTGTGCTAATTCCGGATATGGTCTATATACTGAATGTCAGTCACTTGACTATCACTTAAAAAGATTGAATGACAATTGACATAAAGATTCCAAAATTTCAAAAGTAACGTGGAATAAATCAATCATCGATAAGAAACATACATTTATATGTAGGTATATCACGGACATTCCACATGAGCTTCAGCATCTGTCCCTTTCTAGCTAATATTTCATTATTCCTTACAGGTTTACGAGAGGATTATAGCGCATCATTCTACTCCAGTGACGTTATCTTCATTTCACCAACAAAAATTCATCCTTGGAACCCGCAAATCCCAATCTCACCTACCTAATTCCTACACCTTAACATCAAAAAAATCCCAAAGTAAATTGGACGTTCTCTCGTCGTCCGTATTTCGCGGGCCTTATTCCATTAACGGACCTTTTTCGCGCCTTGCACAAAGCGGGGATATTGAGGGGCACAGACCTCAATCTCAGAGGTTTACGGCAGCCCTTCAGACCTCTTCCATAAAGAATTGTATTTGCATTCCGAAGGCTTCGAGATTGATCCCGACTTTAGCATGTCAATACCAGAGGTCAAGGGCCGGATGAAATTACGGAATTAAAACCCTATTTGCAGCTGGTAAGGGTGGAATTTGATTGCAAAGTGGTCTGGAATTGAGGAGCAATATTTGAGTATTTGTCGATATTGGTTTAAGATCAGAGGTTCGATGTAGAAGTTCTTGACATTAATTGTAGGGCTTAAGAAAATTATATGCAAAGTACCCGAGGAGAGGTATTTTGAACATTTTCACAAACTTAATTGAAGTAATGTTCACAAACATTCTGAAAATGTAGGTACCATTTTGATATGAAATACGCAATATCCCATACGTATAACGACAGAATATATAAAGCTCGTTACCTAAATGGGACGTACCTATATACGTAACACATAATAATGTTGAAAATTTTGCCAAACAAATGAATATATAATGTCCTCCTGACCGAATTTCGGTCACAGCGGCCAATCTCAACGGAGATTAGCCATCGACGCGGGAGATATTATAGTGCACAAATGCTTGCGCAAACACAGGTGCACTCTCTATTCCCTCACTCTCATAGTCCGATGGGACGGCAATCCGACACGACCGGAGAGAGATCAGGCGCAGGGCCAACGGCTTTACGTGCGTTCCGAGGCACGGAGTAAGTGATAATTAATTTATAAAACGCACATAACTTACGAAAAGTCAGAGGTGCGCGCCTTGGGTTCGAACCTGAGACCTCTGACTTACCAGTCAACGGTCAACACCACTAGGCTATCACGACTCAAATGAATATTATACGCTGAGCAGCAATGTTGTTACAAAGTGAACTCTCTATCTAGTTATTTGTTTACAAAACTTTCTTGGCAACAGTTTTATGTATTATCACCTTCTAAACTTGAACTTCATATCGACAACAAACCACAGAAGTTGGACGTTGCTTTAAAAGTTCCAACGAGTGCAGAAATCGCTTGAATCCCACGAGTCGCGCTCCACCGCTCCACCGCTCCACCGCGCCGGCACCGCTCACACAAGTCAGTTTTCATCTTTCCCCGGCGATTTCGTTTCAAATTCCTGTCACACTCGGTCCCTTCAGACGTTAGATTGAATATAAACATACAAGTCACGTTTCTACGTGTTTTTCTACACGACAAAGAAAGGTCCTAACCGTTTAGTGCACGTAATCAAATATATAAATTGAACGGTGCTGATTCGATAATACTTCGGTAAATTGTATCAAGTTTTTATGGGAAATCTCATGGGACGCATAAACGCGCCATGGTCGTTTGTAACGTCGATAGGGCTGGAATAATAGGGTTAACTTTTTACATGCATGAGACGTACACAATTTTCATGTTTTTTTTTTTACATAAAGTACCTAACACCTCTGTGGTACTTCAAAAGAATACTTTTTCAAATACATTATATCTGTTTATTACTCAAAGGTTTCGTAGAACTCAACATTGTGGTAAGCCTGCCTTTGTACCTATTAATATCAAATTCCACGAATAAAAACATTTTACCGAACTACAAAAGTAACGGAGCAACGGATTGACGTGGTTGTGAATATAAACCTTTGGAGCAAAGCCGCGAAAAGAAGCTCTAAATGTATCAATTAAAGATAATATTGTTTACAGAAAGTTAAGGAGGCTTATAATTGTAAAAAAAATTATCACCTCCAAAAATCTTTTTGTTGGAGTTTACCGTAACTTAAAACAAAACACGTACTAAATTCTGAATTCTATTTCACAGTCGATTTCAATTTTTTCTGTCGACATCCATTACCATTGGACTGGGGAGGCGATAATGAAATGTTAAATGTAACAACAAACTTAGAGAGCGCTTTGAGTTACAAGTCCTGAAGTGAATACATTACGGTTTGCTTCCGAAGTGAAATCTGAAATTGAATATCTTATTCGTCTTCTTTATCGCATGGTTGATGAACAACCTGGTGTCAGAGTTTAAACCGCCTTTAGGCCTCTGACATGGCTTTACACATTGTAGAAAAAAGTTTCAGGTTTGTAGGTTTCGTCACAATCAATGTTTCCCTTACCGTTTTTTATCTTATTAGAATCAGTTTATTCCTAACAGGTTTCACTCAAATCAAATTTAATTGAATAAAATTATTTCCAAATGGTACTTAATAACTATTCTATTTCATTTTAACATAACACAAATTTACTTCATTAAACAAGGCTTTGAAATCTTCGGAAGTTGACTTCCTGCCTCTCAACCTTAACTTGATTGATGAAAATTAAACAATAAACATTTTTTCGAGGATTAATACAATACAATTTGGCGGCGATGGCCTCTTAAACTTGCTTAAGTGCTTATTGGGAGAAAAACGTCGCTAATGGAATAGTGTGACGTCACGTCGACATGGGATCACAGATTAAATGAGTTGTAGAGAGTGAGGGCTTCGAATTTACTAGAGAATAAACGTGAAGTCACAGAACGTTATCCTGGACGTATTTCAGCAAAGATCATGACAAAAACAATACAATAAAAGTAGATAATATTCTATCTATTATTTACTTTGCATGTATTCACCTATATTCATATATTTTTTTAAAATGTTTTTAAATTTAAAATTTATTTAAACATTTTTGAAGTTGAATGAACTGCATTTGTGAATAATGGAAAGCACAGCTTGAAATATAATTAGTCAATATATGCCTTAGTTATCCGCATATTGAAAAAATAGGTTTAAACATCTACTTAAAGAATTTTACTATTCCAAAAGACGCGCCGGCGATGAGTCAAAACAAGATGGGAGGACGAATTTCACTGAATTGTCAAAAACTGGGCTTTAAAAGCTTGAAATTAGCAGTAGAACAGAAATCTCTCGTACTACGAAAGCATTGGATTTCATTATTAAACTATCACATAAGACGCATGAAATGCATCACATAAGAGATGATTTATGTAGCGTTCGCTTAGTTCGCTTAGAACAAGCTGATTCAAGGTCAGTCAAGATGTTGGCCGGTTACCGTAGCGATGATATATTTTTGCCCTTTTCTTACACCTGCAGGTAAAACTAGGCGTCGTGATGCAATAAGCAATCACCGTTAAAATTATAGCCTAGACGCAGCTTGTTTAAAAAAATAAGTATTTATTTTTACACAAGTAACACCACGTCGTGTCTATGGAATAATCTATGGATGAGATTGTGTAAAGTATTCGGTGAGCGGTCGGCGTCGGATTACAAATATTTCGCCGTGACTGGTCGTCGGCTGGCGTGAGGGGTTAGATTAACTTCGCAATTTCTTCAACTATTTCCCATTAAATGGACCCGCATTTTTGGTGTTTAACGCTATTTTCCAATATTGCTGAGGTGTACGGGGTTATGTGATAATAATATCTAGCTATATTTTATAACCACAATAATCTGTAATAACTACAATAATCTGTAACTAATCTAATCTAACTAATCATCTAAATAATCTGATCTAACTAATCATTTTTCTTAAACCTACTGAACTGAAGCAAAGTGTTAGTGTACTCGTATGATTCCTGAGACTTTTGAAGATTGGCTCTGCTGTTTAAATTATCGTATTAAATTCTGCTAGAGATTTACCTATGTAGATATTTAAAAGAAAAGAAATATACTCATATTATTATTTGAAATCATTGTTCCAAGCCAATAACATTAACAGGGCAGAATTAATCACCCCGCGTCCTAGGGACACCGCAGTCACCGCACGCGACCTACATGCGAGCTTTAAATGTTCAGCCCGAATCATTCGCTTCCAACTACTCGAACTGGTGGAAACATTGCTTAACTAAACTAGAACAAAATAAAAAGAATAACATAAAAATACTATCACATTAGCTGACGATGCATGCGCTAGCCATATCTATAGAATGAAACGAGTGCTGTTAGAACAGGCAAGTCCTCCTAAAACGAACCGCTGAAGGCTCTCCATCTAGGTAGACCATTTACCTGGAAGAAGGCATCTGTGGAAGATTGAATGCAGTAGAATAGCGATTGTAGCTCAAGACCTTTGTCCAGCTGAAGATTGCGATAGGCAAATTACACAAGGATTCACCTTTAAAAAAATAACATTACAAGAGTACCATAAACCCTTATAACAAACCGTCAAAACACCGAGAAATGAGATACATAAGGAAATCAATTGTTACGCGTCGCCGGCGTCCTAGAGGTAGTTGAAGGAAGGCAAATTCCTACCACTTGCACCTGTGCAAAGTCCTAAACTGAACAAACGTAATGAATTTCCACAAAGCGACTAAATCCAGATGAACTATGTACGCACTGCAGCTGTGCGCCGCATTACGTTGTGTGTGTGTGTTATGATTTACTGTGTCATCGCATTCGTACGCACATGTCTAATGGTTATGAACGAAGAGAATATTATGTGCTGTTATCGTTGTAACGTAAATTGATTTATGTGGATGTTAATTTAGACAAAACATATAACGTGGGGTATTACCTACTATCAGTCATACAATGCTAAACTATTGTACATAGTTAGTAGGAAATTTTGTCGAAAGCAAAAATCGATTACGTGCGGGATTTGAACCCGCGACCTACTGGGAAAAGCCCCAGTCAGCCACTAAGCTTTTCGTAATCTCATCTGTTATATAAACCAGGCACAATTTCGTACTCCGGACTGCTTTTGTCATTTGCCAATCCGAGAATCAAATTACTTGTTACCACCACCACTTTCTTACCACTTCACACTTTTGTTTACACTTCAAGAGTTATATACAAAGAGATAAAGACTTTTACTGTCAGTCACTCACCCACTTACTCCGATTCAGTCGGAAAAAATAGATTTAACACTATCTCCAGACAAATAGTTCAAAATGTCATGTCAGCTGTCTCAAATGTACGGGTTTAGTTTTTGTCAGAACAATCACAATTTTGGAAAAAAAACAAGTGAAGACGTGATTTAGTTACTCTATATTGTAATACTAGGTTCCGCCCGCGTCTTTGTCTGCGTTTTATTTTTGATAAATTATAGCCTATGTATTATTATGATATGTAGGTAAGCTATATTACTGTAAAACAAAATCCGTTCAGTAGTTTTTGTGTAAAAGAATGATAAACAGCCATCCTCCAAAGTTACACATTTATAATATTACCTAGTATACATAGTTGTTACATATAATATTATGTATACCTATATTTAAGTATCTTCCACTCCGCAAATACTGTTTCCATGGTGAGCGGCGCACAGTCTGCGCACTTAATCCGGCTAATCCCTATAAATCATTCCATATTTATGGATTATGAATAATTTCTCTTTACAGCCTATCATTGTTAATTGGAAATAACATTATCCTTATTATACGGACGTAGAAATATAATAAAAAAATACGCAGACGATAAATTAATTCATTTTCTTATAAATCGCGGCATCTGTAGCTACGAAGAATATTATTATATTATGAAGCCAAGTTAATTCTTATCTTAATAACCTTTTAACACATAGGTTACTTACTTCTCAACATTTTGTAAGATATTACTTTTAGGTAATAATCTGCTATTTTCATAGATTTCCATGTTAAAGGAAAGCAAGCGTATTACAAAATGAAACTATTCGGTACTACTTATTTATATGATAACTAGACGTGGTCGCGCGATATTCTGGCGCGGCGTTGTTGGGGGCGGGGGTCGTATTAGTGGAATATTTCATACTGCTTCTTATCTTCTATTGAAGATCTTTATCTTTTTGTGAAAAGTACACATTCGAGCCTAATATCTCAAGAGTCGTCTAAAGAAAAAAAAAATCCAGATATTTCTAATGCTTCTGTAGTAAACTGGTAATATTGTGCTTAAAGACTTCTGAATTGTATTAAAGTGTAACCTTTATTGGTTTCTTAATGAATAACTCGTTTTAAGATAACTCCTTTTTTGTAGTCGGGTAAAAATTTGAGTAAATTACTTACAGTCGGCTATGTGTCCATTAATTATTTTACAGAACATTGCACTCTATATTAACGCTACTACATATTATATTTGCATAATATATTATTTACAGAATGTTCTAAGACATCGTACGCAAGAGCGCTCGCGTGTCAACGTCTGCGGCGGTACACCACAACGCGCTTGTCATCTGCGGTTGTAGCGAAGTTTGTACATATACGCTACAATTTTATATTAAAGTTTGGTAAGTAGAGTGTAGATGAGAGGCTAGAAAAGTAATTTATAAGGACTGAACACTAACTGACTGAGTACTTGAATTAAAATATTTATTTGTAAATTAGTGTTGTGAAAACATTATTTTTAATGTAATGCTATAATATTAGAACTAGTGCCTACATAAGGTATAATCACACTCACCCGCTTCTAGTCGCATGTCGCGCGACAAAATCGTGCCGGCCGTGCTAGCCGCGCGGCATCGGTACACCGCCGCGTGCACGTCGCTGCGGTACTGCGCCGCAGAGAACGCGCCCAGCCACAGTGTGCCGTTTGGGAGAGCGCTCCTGTGAACAAAATGAACGGATCTTTTAATATCTGCAGTCAACGCTATTAAAAACCTTTTTATTTTATCGTTTGGTTAAAGAACAACTCATTGGCAGAGTTTAAATCGCTCTTAAGTTACCAATTTTTGTTACATCATACTAGGATAGAAGATTTTAAAAGCTTTGAAATTAGTATTTGCCGCTAAATTTCGCATCAGTTATAACAAAAAAATGAATATAACATAAGTAAAATTATTCGCAAATAAGTAAAAGTTTCACAGATGTTGTTCAAAACCTTTGTTAAGAATTTAAGTATAGCGCGCAGTTTGTGCCTACTAATGACAATATTCGCATTCACATAACGTTCATTGGTAGAAACTTGTAAAATTAGAACTGTACAACAACAAAACAAACATAACCCTTTAAGAAATATACCATACTTAATGTTATAGCATCGTTAGCGAAATTATCCCCAAACATGGTGTCTCGCGTGACTCCTAACGATAAGTTAAGTACCAGTAGTTAGCCGTTAACGCCTCGTCAACTTTACAGTACAGCTCACTTTATGAACAAAATTTGCATTTTCCAGTAAAAGGCGTAATTCTATTAATGGAAGAAGACTCCACTTCACTGCCCATTATAATAAAATAAAAAATATCTTAGTTCGAATGTTAGAGCCACGTCACACGAAGCGTTTGCGACGCCGCGACCGCGTCTTTGATGCATGTTACAATAACTAGAATACTCCACATAGAAAAATCTCAATGTGACATGGAACAGATTTTTTATGTGTGGGTTACTGAAACGTAAAATAGTAGCATTCAATTGGAACCAAATTTAATAATTCGACAAATGGTAGCCACGTTGCAGCAGCGTGGTACTCAGGGTGTAGACTTGACTGATGTAGGGACTTAGGGACCTGTCACAATAGCGCACATTATGTTGTGTTAACAAAAATGCACATAATTGCGTTATTTAAAATTCAAATTATTCTATTTTATGGCACTTAGATGGGTGATTCATCATCATCATCATCATCAACCTATAGCAGTCCACTGCTGGACATAGATCTCTCCTATTGCATGCCATATTGAGATGGGTTAATTTCGTTAATTCCGAGATACTTACTTAATTTCGAGTAAGTTAAGCAGTGTACCCTGGTTGCTACTATATGTAGTAGTTGGTTGGCGGAGTTGAAGGCCTTATTAATAGACGGCATAATAAGTTTTAATAGCGAGTACCTAACCACAAAATTGCCTTCACCATACACGAGTTACACGTACTGGTACCAATCAGCGAGGTGTATAACCTATCTCTCATGCCACTGCCTAGCAATGGGACAATTATTTAAGTTGACTTATCTATTTATGTAATTCTTTGTTACAAACTTTCGGTTGTTGTTCATTCATCAACCATACGATACAAAAACGCGGCCAAACGCTGTGTGGTGTGGCCCTTACTTTGAGTTCTTATTTCTTGGAAGTTACTATGTTGAAGTATCATAAGCTTAAGGAAACAATAGCTAACTACTGCTAGTTTGTATTGTGTTGGTTTGTTTAGCGAAGGAGTTTAGTTCGTTGTTTATTGAATCGGCAGGGGAAGAGTTAGTAAAGTTTATTTATTATTGCTTTATTATTAACTGCTCAGCCTCTGGCCACTGTTGACGAAGTAAATTGAGGCTACAGAACTTATGTGGTACTCTACTACGTCTTTGATTCGTAGAAGAATTCAACTTCGTTGTGATGACATATTAACGGCACGATTTGCCTTCTACGTTTGGGGTCGCGGGTTCGAATCCCATAATTTTTCGGATCTTATGTTTGTTTCGTCGTGTTTGTGTATTGCAAAATTGTATGTGAGTAACAGTATCAAAATGAGACAAGGAGGAAAAAATCCTGATGCACGGCTATGTTAAAAAAAAGTTGTCTTTCTGAAAGTCATAAAATAAGAATTGATTTATAGCACTGATAGCCTAGTGGTATGACCGTCGACTGACAAGTCAGAGGTCTCGAGTTCGATCCCAAGGCGCGCACCTCTGACTTTTCGTAAGTTAAGTGTGTATTATAAATTAATTATCAGTTGCTAAACCGGCGAGGGAAAACATCGTGATGAAACCAGCACACCTGAGAGATTTTTTAATGGTGTGTAAAGCCATGTCAGAGGCCTATGGGCGGTTTAAACTCTGACACCAGGTTGTTCATCAACCACACGATAATAAGAAGAAGAATAAAAAGATAGAATCATTTATAATTATCTGTATTTGAATTCATTTAAGGATCATTTTATTTACAATAAAAAGGCAATCTTATTTACTCTTGTGCGTAGGAGCCATTAAAACCAGGATCAAGTTGGTCCTCAAACAAATCAAACTAATACAATCTTGAATCACCTGTAAGTAAGTAGTGCGACACATACAAACGTGAAATATTGAATTCCTGGGCTTTCACCTTCCTTTGAAGTAAGCTGAAAAAACGTCCCGAAGCTGAGCATCCAAAATTTATCGAAGATAAAAAAGGTTGTTACGAAATGGGTCAGCAAGTTCTTCAATCACGGATTTAACGGCTCCCATCGACTTTGAGGTCCAAAAAAAAGAGTTATAATAGACTTTATTTTAGGTAATAACTTGGGATCTCCTGGCTGGTAAACCAGGGTTAAGGCAGTGAATAACGGTCTGGTCATAAAAGAGGTGTCATCAATTTTTATACGTTTCCAGTTAAGCAGCAAGTTTATTGGCTTCAGTTATCACGGTGTATCGTTACTTGTTATTTAACACTCCATATTTTTTGAGCATTAAGTGCAATTGTATCATTTTTGTAGATGTGACGTCAATGAACATCAAATTATTTTGAGGGTGAAATTCTATCACCATCAAGCTAAAATATTCACACACAATTAAAATAAAAAATAATTAAAAAAATAAGTTTGTATAGTCTTAGTAGGTATCATACAAGACGTCAGTAACAACTCACAACGCCATAGTACAGTCAACCGCATGTCAGTGGTAACACTTGCACTACAAAAAGCAACTTTACTTCTACGCAATAAGGGTGCTGTTAATGTCAAATTGTTACAACTTATGTGCTATACAGTTGACTATACAGTTAAAAAAAATCTTTTTATTAAAACCAATGACCGAAAATACAGGTAGTCAAAAACGGCTTAATAAATGCCATAATATTTGCATCGCTTCACTTGTCCTTGCATGATGTTGAGCTAATTGCTGGATGCGCCATGCCTGGAATCTACAGAAAATATAAATATGCGTTTTTAAGCGAATTGGAAGTCTAAACTGCTATCTTACGTAATATCCAATCGGCCTTGAAAACAATAGGTATAAACTGCGTCTGTAAATTGACAGCCCATAGAGTTAATTTAATTATTTCTAATATTTTTTCTTCTATTTCTAATGATTCAAGAAAGTCTTTATAAAATCAGCTCTACCACGATTCATCGCCTTCGAAATGTCTTTAACAAACCGATTTCAAATAACAGCGTTTTCAAACCGCAGTAATTAAAACACCGAGTCTTTTCACGTCCTAAATTATATAAATCCGAAACGATTTTTCTCAGACCGACCGCCTCCAAAACTCCTATTCAACCAAACTTTTCATTAAATAATCTCTTTGAATACAAATGATAACTTGAAACAAAACACTTTGACTGTCCTCGTAATTAATCACCCAGATACTGTTCTTTCCATTCCGATTCAATTCCTTGGCGTTTTTGAATAAGAAAATCTTTTTAATAGAATCCACGGGTTTGTGAATAAGATAAATGAGTCACGATTTTTGGTTTGGATAAAAAATGTCGGTGAATGTAAGAAAAATAACGTTTGAATGGAAGTCGGGTCGGACTGTGGTTCGCGCCATTTATACCCGTCGCGGGTGAAACGATAGTGCGCGCTATACTAGGTGGGCTATGGGTGTGTTCCAGATTTATTAAAGCACTTACATTTTTGAGGTTTTAATAAAAATTGTTATGTGCGTCACTCTCTGAAGAAAGTTAATATAATATTGGTCATAATTGGTAGAAGTTCTGTAACTATTTATAATATTGGTCAATGAATTTATACAAAAAATAAATCGCTTAATGTGTAATATATTCAGTTTACATGGAATATTTGAGTACTAGTTTTAAGTAGATACAACCTCAAGTTTAAAGTAAATATTGTAGGTGCAGGATTTAAAAAAATATTATAATAATTCACTGCTTACGCTCACTTTAATAAAGTCTAGGCCTCAGCAGCTCAGAGAGAGGTGGCCTTTGCCCTGCAGTGGGAAAATATGGGCTTGTAAATAATAATATACTCAATACCTATTTGAAATAATAATTAGCTTAGTATACTTTCCAGGAAAATTTATATAGAGTTCCAGATATTTATCTAACCGTACCTTATCTAGACTACAGAACTCTTTATTAAGCGAGCCCAACTCGCACTTGGCCAATTTTTTCGTTATTCATTGTGAACTTTAAGATCCCAACTTAGTTATTACTGACGTTCACATAAAAACGCCAATCTCATCGTTTATTACACTAATTTTGTGCCTAAAAGAAATTTCCAATCTTTCTTCGTTCCCAATTTGTCTCGATTGTAACCGCTTTGTAACGATTTCTGACAGATTTTGATCAAATCTTTTTTTAAATGTGAAGTTTAATGATGTTCAATTTACATTCGAAAATTCATTTTTAAATTGACGGTAATATTTTTAGAACATTGGGGACAAATTCTTTGTTATTAGTAAAAAGCGAATTAATATCTATTACTGTCTGCATACCCGATACAGGAGAAAATCCTAGTGTGGCGCTACGATAAAAAAATATTTAGACACATGTATCTGGACGGGCGCTATATTCATAATATGTATTTGTTAATAGAATTAATGGAAAGCTGTTAACTTTTCGTGAATTACTATCACCAATGAGCACCTACATTATCAAAGAAGTTACATATGCATTGCCGCGCTCTTAAGTACATTTTTTTTCTCAATTCAAAGACAAGGGTTGTCGTAACTATTTGAAGTTTATGAGAACGAAACGAATTCGGTTACACACTGTGCACAACAAAGGGTGCCCATAACTTCTACATAATACAGACGCACAGACGTCTAGATTCACTAAATATTCTGGGCCTAGGCTCCCAAGAGCCATATAGTCCAGGCCCACATTCATCTTCCAGCCCAAGAGTCGTATCTAACCAATAAGAGTATGAGGTCACAATAAAATAATCATGCGCGTGTTTACGTGACTCGAACCGCCATGAATATTGCATGGAGCCCGGATTATGTCGCGAGCGCGGATCGTAGAAATGGGTGATGTGGCAAACTGTGCACACTTGTGAAAGTTGGGAGTTTGGAAGATTAGAATATGTTTTGTTTTAAAAAATAAGTAAAAATATCACAAATAAAATGTAAGCTTATGATATTATTGTCAGAGCTCTAGAGGAGGATTAATACGGAAATAAACCTAAAATTAATCTGACAGAGTTTCTTTATTTTTTTTTCTAATGGCCTTTAATAGCGGATGTCGTTTATCAAGTGTAAATTGACCGATGACGTAATCCAAAGGAACTTAACAAGTGTTTCCTTTTATTAAGGGTAAATTTAATTTAAATAGTCTTATATAGCACTACCACTTTACAGCTTTACAAATATCAGACACATTAATCTACTCTTAAATATACTGAATCATCGCAATAAAAAAATAATATTAATATAGTCTTAAACTTTCGCGAACGTTTAACATCATTCACCACAGATTACTCGCGTGAATGTAAAAAAATAATATTAGATTTGCCATATCAACCTTTCTTCTTACTGCAGCTGGAGTAGTAACGATGACGACGCAACTTTTTATGTGGCCCGAAATGTAATGTATGCGTGTGTCGAAATGTATGCGGCTTTCATTATGTTGTCACAAATGTATAGATTATGCTTGTAGCAAATCACGTACGTATTCCCTGAAGGTTACCGGAAATGACGAACAGGGTTTAGAATTCAGATTTCCCGCAGTAATATGCCCTGTACAGGATTATGGAAGGGGAGAGGAGATTAAGGAAGGGGGTCAACTGGCCTTCCGGTGCTCTCACTGTCCGCATAAAACACAACATTACGAATACTATATAATATGTCTCTGACAGAGAAACATTTCCTACAGTGTCTCCAGTTTAATTTAATTTATTTAAATCAGATAAAATTCATATTATTGTTAGTATAATTTGCCCTCATATGAGTCTCTATTGCATGTCACAATATTGGACAGTCTATCTTATCGGCTATAATGCTAGGAACACTGTTGGCGTTGATCACGGACACTGCGTAGCATCGAGGCAGCTCTTTTTCTTATTAAACTACATTGAAATCTATTAAGAACATATTTAATAACTTATGTAGAGACATTAAATTCGTCCCTTATGTTCCAATTTCGATAAACCGACAAACTGTGTGGTGTCTGATGTGGTATTTACACCGGTGTGTACCCCTCGGGGAATATCCCTTAATGTTACAATGTTAACTAATACACCGGTATCAGTATTAAGTGACGTATTGCCGCACTCGCTAGCTCATTCATTCATTTAATATGAAAGTGCTAATGTGCTTAATTATGTTCTGTCATTTATTACCCACTTTCAAAAATGAAAAAAATATTAGTGGATCAATTTCAACATATTTTTTTGGTTAAAAGAGTAAACTCTCCGATTGATCCCATATAAATATTTTCATTATCTGACAATGAACTTCGGAGACACAGAACGGAATTCCTCTATTGACATTGATTGTCTGTGCTGTTAATAACCGGCTTCTGAAAAAATGGAGAGGGGATAAAATATTTTTAGAGAAGACACAGTTTTAGAAATTTTATTAAACCATCCAGTTTTTATTAAACCAACTCCAATACATTTTTTTTTGTTTAATGTTTAAAAGTCCGTTATTTTATTTTATGTATCATTTTGCTTAAAGAACTCGTGTTGCTGTACAGTAACGCGGTGTTTGTGCGGTGTCGTAAATTAAGTTGTCTTACTTGATAATAATATATGAATTTATGTCAAATGTAATTTAACTAGTAATCAATGGATTTATTTATTAAAGTTAAGCTATCTAGTATTGACAGCTTTGAATGCAGCTTGAGTGTCGGATTGCGTCACCTGGCGAGATTGGATATGACATGAGTGAGTGCTAATGAGGTGGCGAAGCAGCTCTGCAGGTTTTAGTTAAGGTACAGATTTTGGATAACTTCACTGTTTACGTTTGTTCTATTAGCCAACAGGGTATAATAGTCGGTACAGTAATAGCTTGAGTGCTATAACCGTTGATTGGCAAGTCAAAAGTTCGAGGTTATAACCTGAACCTGAACTATGAGTTTTTTGTTTGAATAACTTTGATTTAAACATAGGTATTTTGACAGTTTCCCCCTTCATTTTGTTTTCTCTACAAACATAATGCACAGTAAGTTAGTTTTTCATTTTTAACTACAAAATTTTAAAGAAATTTACCTACACAAAAAAAATCCCGGAAAAGCATTCAAAAAACACATTTCGCTCCCATTAACACGCACAGTACTGACTCTTAACATTAGGCACATCCCAATTAGCAGGCGTCAAAGTAACTGTGGCTGACTGTCACTAGAGCTCCGAAGGCTTTGGTAAACACTAACTACCTCGACGCTACGAGCTACATATTTACATACAACACCTGCTTCAAAGTAATTAATGTACCAAATTATTCCGTAAATTCGGTTTGAACGAAATATTCTGACGTAAAAAAACGTGATCCGTGTATTACTGAGTCAGCAACTCCGCATTTTAATTCTTATTACGCATTCAACATTGCCGTCTATACGCTACGAGAATTGCTACGTCGTAGCCGACTACGCATTTTCGTAGTACGTCGTTATTTGCTACGGAATGTGCTACGCTACAAGGTTTCTATTGTATATTTGTCCCATGTTTTTCGTCAGTCTGTAGCTCTTAAGAAAGAAATAAATACGTAGACTGGTATAAGCTCCCTCGGTTTTCATCATTATTTTATGTAAATCATTTACGATTTGCAAGAACGGTGAATGATTTACATAATTTTTCTTCGCTTGTCAGTGGATTAAGCAAGCATTCCGGCCACAAAAATATTGAACAAATATGTATTCTAGAAAAGTCTTTAAAAATGTGTATAATAAAGAGCCTGATTTTACCAAATTCAAAAGATAGTACAAAAAAAATATGCTTACATCTTGTATACTCTTAATGCAAACTCCTAACACTATGACACGATTAGTATTGATATTAATTGACATCTTTACTATAAATATGGACATAATTATCTAAGTCTTTGGACTATCACGTGATCCAGATGTTACGAGAAGACAAATACTAGCCATAGCTTATTATTATACCTTGTGTCAGATGACGTTAATCTTTGGAAAAAACTTCAATTATTAGAAAAATAATGACATAATTCTAACAAACTATAACACTAGCTCAGTACTCTAGGTCCTCATAACAATAGTATAAGTATACCTCACATATATAAACTATGATCCAGATATTTGCAAGTGTAATCCCGCTTACAGAAGGAAAAATAAAATCCAACTTACATCCTAATCGTATGTCGGTAATACATGAATTATTCACGAGCGAATATTGAATAACATCGGGCCACGAGCACCGAGCCCCCCCCCCCTCCCCCGCGAGCGCGAGCGCCCGGAGGATTACGAATTAAGGATTTTGTGTTCGTCAACTTGTGTGAGCCACTTAGGTCTGTAGTCAGCTCTTCATTACTTAGTTAAGTGATTACATAATGAATTGAAATTACATAGCTTGAAGTGAAATTAGAATTCTGAAGCTAAATTGGGTATAATTTAGTTGAGAGTGCGACTAAATTTAGTGTTTCATTATTAAGTTTTAAATTAGTTTTTATTATTATTATAATTTTAAACATAATAACTTACGTGAGTAGTACTTATTTATTAAATATTATTTTGGATTTACTCACAGGTTTATTTCGCAATTGCTAGACCAGTTTCAAACTCATATGGAGTAACTTTTTAAGGGAAAGCACACCGTAAACTAAAAATAATATTGCGTGGCAGTTCAACGAAACATTTAGTTCAACAAACATAGGTAATTATTACTAAAATATAAATGCTAACACATGACGTCAGAGAACTTTAAACTAACAGTAAATATATTAAACTTAACGTATTCAAATCGTACCCAAAAGTTAGTAATGCGTGACTAACAAACTAGTCTCGTTCGTCATCAAGGGTATCAATCGGTGTAACGAGCTGGCCAATTCAGCCGCCCGCAGAGCGCCAGCACTGGCAAATATTTGACAAATGTTTGAAACTTGGCCGAAGCGTGTTTGCTGTGCGATGAGGGACCTTGTTGGAGTGTGGTCTAATGCGTATCAGTGCTCAAAGGAAATTCGTTGCTCACCTGGTATATTCCTAATAAATCGTAATACATATAAATTCCTCTCTCTCTCCTGTGCAATTATTATTCCCACATGATAGTGGGATCTACTTTTCGTAAGTGATGCTACCGTCCATTTATCGAATATCAATCAATGTGTATTTTTCGCCGACAGATACAGGCAAAGATTCTTAAGTCAGCATTTATTTAAAAACAATAGTTTTATGTATGACGCATGTTTTTATAAAAAAATATTAATGGTTTTTTTTTATTTAAGTTTAATATATTAAATAAAAGGTGAAAGAACATGGCGTAGAACTAAATAGTGCTTTCCTATTTAAAATTAAAAACACATCGCCTTTAAAATACTATAAAAGTAGAAAAAGCACAAACAAGTTCGCTGCAAGTCGGCTTAGTATTCGTTGGTTTTCTAGGTTAGTTGGTTTCTCAGAATCTGTTCAGGTGTTACATGACGTAACGGTAACTTTTATACCTACTTATTATATTTGTAACAAGTGTAGTTCTTAATTACATTGATTTATACATTGTCTTTTTTTGCTTTTCTTTAAAAAATAAGCTTTTAAATAAAAAAAGATACTGTTTTAAAATGATGATGCAGGCTTTAGAACTTTTTTTACAAAAGTGGTCATTAATATTCGTTGTAATATGAAATGTTTTCAAACAAAACTCTTAAATGACTAGAATATGAATACTATTTATGTTTTTGTAAAAAAATGTGCAGTGTAAGAAAATTAAGTCACCCTCAAGCCAATCTTTTTTTGTGTCGTGAAGGCTATAAAATTTAGTTAATTTTCCTACAACTTAAACCAACTCCTAAGTTTCGATACTCGTAATATAGTGCGCAGGGTACATTGAAGAGGTCGGTTTTACGAGCTAAGCCAAAGGGCCGATTGTTTGCTGAACGACAGCCGCGCACCAAACAATTCTATGTACAGCCTACATTATTAATATAAGCCGAAGTTTATTGTGTACTCCCAACTTAGGACGTTGACGCGTTGATCCACGGATCAAGATCTTGAATGTTATGATGATATGTCAACTTGTTACTAATAGTTTAGTTTTCTGAATAGAGGTAGAAGCATCTAATATTATAAGTGCAAACATCTTATTATTTTAATTCAAATTGAAATGAATTTGTATTAAAATAAATAATAATAAATCCGAAAAAATATTCGGACAATATAAATACATTTTTTATGGAAAATCTTTGAATATTATAAATGCGAAAGTAAGTTTGTTTGTTTGTTATCTTTTCAAACCTAACTTCTGCCTAAACTACTGAACCGATTATCCTGAAATTTTGCACATACGTTGTCAGGTATACAGTAACGGACAAAGGGTAACTTTCATCTCGACAAAAAGAACTGTTTTTGAGGAAAACAACAATAACTTTCGTATGATAAAAGACGACGCCACGTGTCTTTTAAGTTAAACAGTATAAAATCTACGTAAATTGATAAAAATTAAAACCGACAAATAGTGAGGTAAGTACATAAAATAAAAATCTCTTTTAAAACCAAAATTGTTGGGGTCTCAAAGCACAAAAGAATTCCTTCGTAAAATGTGGGTCTCATACCGCAAGACATTATTTTTACAAACCTAAATCTGTTCCTCAGTATAAGCCGTCCATTCTCTTCCAATCAACCCACGCACACACACATAAAGTGGGCCACCTTTACACACACATAAACAGTATTTGTATTGTTATATACCGTCTATGCAAATGTACGCCTTACGTCGGTAAGTTCTTGAATTTTCCAGCGTGGGTGTCACTCAGTCAGAAAATTCAACATTCCATGAATGTGTGCGTATCTAAATAATCACCGTCGTAAAATATATGCATGTGTGCGTAAAATTCTAAGAATCAAGTGAGCTACGGACAGTTTATCCTTCGATACCTTTTGTTCGGGCACTTCCCGGAGAATCCCTGGGGTATACCGCCCATTACGCACGGATAACGACTAAGGACGCTTAGAATGAATTTTGGACTCACTGGGTAATGAAAAGCAACCGTGTTTCATAAAAAAAGATTAGATTGAACGAGCTAATTATTATGAAGGAATATCTTTTGTTGGTTTAACAATGTTTCTGAGATTAGGCGACAATATTTGCTCGAAACTGAGATAAGAAAAAGTAAAAGAATTTTATGCAAGGTTGGTGAGGCGGAGAAAATATTGAAATTATTTTTCTTTGTTCATTTATTATGAACAGAGGAAGAAGGCAACTAGGGACAAATAATTCACCTTTGAGCAATTAATTTGCAGACAAAAATAAAATTTATGCTTTTCTGGCCGATTGGACCTTATTCGAGTTTACCCTTGGAAAGTAACACCGTTATACAAAATGAGAATTTTGTAGCGCATTATTCCGGGATGTGTTGTTGATGTTGTGTTTTTTTAATTAACATAAAAAACCTTTTTTCTACTAAAATGTAAGTTACAACTATTTGTACAAATTTTTATTGTTTTTTTTTTTGTCTTAAAAATGTTAAGACTGAACACTAAATTCCTGGCACAATGTAAGAACGAACGCAATGAAGCTTCTTTTAAATCAAAGCTGAATTCCTTTTATTGCGCTGTCGTACAAGTTCTCTACTTTTATTTTAGCTTTTTATGAGTGTTCACTGACAATTTTAAATTTTTATCGAGTTCAGATACTATACAGTGGACTCGACAGTCCAGTCTAGATAATTTTGTAATTTTTACTGAACATTGAAACTCTAGGAATACTACTATGTTGCCTGAGGAAAAATAGTTATTCATCATAGTACAAATCCTCTTTATTGTACATCAAAAAATACATTTAAAAAAGAAAAGTACAATTGGCGGTCTTATCGCAGCATGACAATCTCTTCCAGATAACCGTAAATGGACTGGAGTGTATATAAATCATAAGTAGCCAGACGGCCCCTTATGATTGGTGAGCTTATAATTATTAAATTAAATTAAGAAATATAAGGTAATTGGAGCTAGTTATTTGAAAGAAATGAATGAATATATTTCTTGCGGCTGTATAGGCTTATATTCTGCATAATTTTCGTGACGGTATTTTCAAACAAAGAATCAGAATCTTTTTAGGGCTCAACAATATTTTTGTAAGAAAACTAATTTTGGGACTACGTAGAACTACGTCAAACATGTTTTTTTGTAAGTATTCTGTTTGTGTTGTTTATGTAGTATGTTTCTTTAATTATAAAGTTTTAAACATGAAGCTTAAACTTCAAATTTTCCTAAATCATAGGGGTTCCTTTTGTGAAAACTTATATGGAATACTACCTATCTTTCTGTCTTTTAATATTCATCGCAGTACACTGAGTGAGCCAAACAATGAACGCAACCCGCATGAATTACACGCAGGAACAAATTTACGACTGAAATTAGGCTTCAACAGCTGAAGATAAAAGTTAAATTAAAGATCCAAATAATTGTTTTCATTTATATAACTATGTAGGCCACGTTAAACTTGGTCTGGTCTTTTGCTTTATTTCTTATCGTGAATCAATAAAGTGAAGTTAACAATAAGAGTGTTTTATTGAGAAAAAGTAAAGAGAATAATGAAAACAACAACTAAAAAAATAGTTTCAATCAAAATTAAAATACACAAGAAAAAGAAAATAAACATATTTTGAAAAGTTGTAAATCTTTAAAAAAAAAACACTCCAAAAAGTATCTAAACGTGTACAACCAGATCCTAAAGTATTTACCAAACTCGAGCGCGGAACATTAAAAACTTTAGTAAAACACAGCTTAAGTGTTAACGCCTAAACGATAACACAAATTGATCTCCCACTTTCAGGGATTATTCGAAGCGAAGTTTCCCTCGTAATTTTACATAGGTATTATAAATAGCCCAAGGATTAACGCTGAACTAAGCCCCAGTAGCAACGGCGAGTAGTTGCCCGCGTTCAAAATTATATATAGTAGCGAGTAATATTTACTTGCTTCAGAAACTAATCAAGTGGTTCCAACTTTTCTAATAAACGCTTACATGAGAGTGGAAAATTCAGCTAATGAAGATTGCGAGAATTCGAAGTCCGCGAATTAAAGTATGTTCTAAAAGTTTGTTATATTTCATATGTATTTTACTATTAATTAATGTACGTAAGATTTGATTTTCTTAGAACTTATAATTTAGACTGAATTTGTTAATAATTTGGATTTTTTCCCTAGTATGGAATATCGTAATCTAGATTAATTTTATTATGGATCAACTAGCTTTAGAACTGGGATGCATACTTTAATACTTTGCAAGCAGAGTTGCAATATATAGTAAACCAACGCGTCGAGCAAACTATCGTATCGAACGCTAACGAGTCGCGCGCGCTGTGACGAGATCGATGACACTCTTAACAGCTTTTGTCAACGATGAGATACGGCGCTAACAAAGCGTGAATGATACAACTTTTCAGTTTGCGATACGGATCTTATTTTGTGAAATTAGCTGCGGGTGGCATTTGCAAATACAGTATGAAAACACGTGGGATGCTCATTGAGCTGTTTATTTAATCTCGATATAAAAACAATATCATTCAGATGCGTCTATTCCATGGGAAAAATCATCCCGCAGCTAACTCCACAGTCTTAGAAATCCGTGGCGCGTACTGTACAAGTAACTCACTGCTGACTTCCTTCCATCACTTTGTTTAAGTCTGATCGCCATGCTGGTCATCAGTTATCTCCACCCAATTAAATTTGTGGTGGTACTATTTTAGTTAAATGTTTTAAATACTTTTTCATATCACACAAATAGTAGGTATGCAATCGTGTAACAGATTCTTACAAAATCGTTCCTAAAATATATTTTTTTATATTTATTCAAAACTGACTGTTGATAAATCAAACTCAATTTCAATTTTAATTAAACGTTTATTTGTTTAATTAAGATGGTTGTGTTCATAGGCCGAATTAAATGTACACAAAACATTAATATTATATTACAAAGAAATGAAAAATCCAGACTCCGAAAACACACGGAAGAAATAAAACAAACTGTACAATTCAATTTACAGAATTTGGTTGTGCAATGTAGATTTTTTTAAATGAAGAAGGCATGGATATAGCCACAAACCCACCTGATGGTAATTGGTATTGTACTGTTATGGTCTACAATGGAGTACTTTTACCTACAAAGCAGGAGAACGGAAATTAGACTGTGTCAAATATCATCCAGACCCATCACGTAGATAGGTTTCACCGAACACCATGCCGGAACACAGGCTGCTTAAGCCTAACCCTGACCCTCTTAAAGTTATGTGAGCTAAGATTAACAGCGGACCGATCCTGTGTGGTGCTTTGTTGACTGCGGACCGTTACAGCTCAACAGAAATGTAGTTTGTGTCAAAATGGCTTTCATAACATAAACATATTGTATGGGCAGCCTTATGGCTGACGACGAATACTCGCACTTGGATTTGGAATCGTGCCACTTTCAGTATCGTCTTACGTATTAAATATATACTATGAACGTGTTGTGTGATGCTTACTCCGATAACATTAAAGTACCTAAAGTGTTTAATAAATCGCTAAAAATCTCTAAAATTTGATTAATTAGTAAACAAGTAGTAGTTTATTTAAATAAAGTAATCACATACCTAATTTTTAATAAATAATTATATTTTCTTTGTTTAACTTCTAACTTCCAACGTCCAAAATTAATTAATACATACAAAAAAAAAATACGCAACATGACACATTTTATGTAAAAGTAACCAGCGCGCGGCGCCGACAGTTGTAATATTACATTGAGTAGAAACTTCGTTTTGCGGTTGATAAATACAAACTCAAAATACGTGAAAACTTTTAACTATATTCACGAAATGCTCGTCAAACTTCACAAGCAAGGGTTTGCTAAAGCGATGTTGAACGAAGATACTAGCACTTTGAAACATACGAAATTTTCTAAATCCGCAGTGAAGCGTGATATGTAGTAATTGTTAACTAACAATGTTAGCGTGAACACACATTATTCACCGCAATTAACGGTATTCCAATAAACATGTAGGTCAACCCGCTGGGGATGCGGAGGTTGAATCTACTACGTTACTCTCGAAACATGTTCATTATGAAGACTCTAATAGACAAAAACTAGTAGTAGGGTGTCTAGGGAATGATGTATTTTATCGTTGTTTTTCTGATATACCTAACTTTATAGTTACATTACAAAATGTTACGCACTCATCTGGAAATATTAACAGTCTTTGGTTAAAAAAAAAACGAATATATTCTTTATTTTGATTTATTTAGATGTCACTATAACCAGTTTATTTTATGTTTGTCTATCTGTCATGTCGGTCAGATGGTTTGGGTAGTTAATCTTCCAAATATTTTTTGTTGTTTGAGTATTTGTATGTTAGTTAAACGATTTAATGGCTTTGGGTGAAAATTAGCTTAAACGTAGATCATAAACTGCATTGGAACATACGACTTTTTACCTTATAAAAAAAGCTAGTTTAAAACTTTTTAATTATTCAACGTTTATTTATAAATACGTTGACAAAATCTCACATATATATAAAGACAGTGCTAGTTATACCATAGACCAAGTTATACAAACGGTCGGTACTATATAGTACTATAAAGCTATACCAAATAAAGAAACAGTACTAGCTATAATACCAAAACCACTATAAACAGAGAACATAGGTATCCTTAAAGCTAACTGATCAGTTTATTTTAGAATGGCCCTGGTTTGTGCACAGTAAGCGGGTTTGACTCCTAATAGCTTACCGTGTCACCGTGACAGGGACAGCAGTGATGTGAATGTTGATCGCAAAGTGACGGAGGTGACCTGACACTTTGACCTGCATAGTTCGTTCATTTGTTGTCGGAAATGGTTCCTGAGTTCAAATTAATTCGCTTTTGTGGCTACTTGGCCAACGAGGTAATCTTATTATGAACAAATCATTAACTACTAAAATTCAAATTTATGGAAAATGGAATTGCACGCAAAAAATGGGAACTCAATGTTTCATGATAATGAATATCCCTTGTTACCAACTTTTAAGAAATATGATTCTTGGAGAGAATTTTCGATTAGAGGAATTTACAGCTTAAAAATATTATTTTAAAAATGGCTTTAAAGGCATTTACTTATTCCAATAAATAATTTTAAGAATAGGGAAAAAGATCGCTTCATTCTTGATAAAACCCATGATCAAGACCCCATGCTTGGATGACCTAATAGTCTGTTTCAACACATTCTAACCCAGTTTCAAATGAAACAAGCGAACAGTAATCGGTTACTATCACCCAGTGCTGGCTGACAGAGATGTATGGGGCCAATGACGTCACGGGACACACTCGTGTTATATTAATGACGTCAGAAGTTATACATGCTACAGTTGCCATGATTGATCGTCTCGGACCAACTGACGACTAATTCAGTACCGATGTTAAAATGGAGTATTTTATATCCAAATACTTTTTTTTACTAAGTTTTCAATACAATGCTTTGAAACTGAATTTTTTTTTCGATGCCAAATACTTTTGAAACTAATATTATGAAAAAAGTAGGTGTTTGACCACGAACCCACCTAATGATAATAATAGGTGTTGTAGTTTAATGAAGCGGAACGCTTGCTTTTAAATCAGGTGGACAGAAATTAGTCACTATAATCCAGATAGGATTCACGAAACATCATGCAGGGTCACTTATTCAACCTATTCACCGATCTAGACATTGATTAAACGATCTAATCTACTAAGTCGCCGTCTTTAATTTCGTCAGCAAAGATTGTAACTTTTAATGGGCAATAAACATTAATCGTTGACATTTCTGCGACACAATACATTGACCTCTAAAAACCAAACAAAAGTTATCTACTATTTCCGTTCAACTTTTAACATCCGCATCAGCCTTAGATTCTAATAACTCAGCGCGTTCTGAAAAAGCGTATAACAAAAATGTCGTGTGACAGCACAGCACGTTGTTCAATCGTTGCAGTTGTCCAGCTCGCGTCCGGCATCCGGCATCGATAATTGTGCACACGCGTCAGCGGACACCAATTTTCATGTAAATTGTAAAAAATCATCTGACAATCGAACGAATGCTAGGAACTTGCTGTTTACAATAATTAATAGTGTTATGTACCGATAACTTTATTATAGTTGTATCTTTTAACCAATATAATTATATATAGAAATCTTTAAGTTAATAATTATGTATGAATGAATTGATTGTATTTTTGAATGAGTGCATTGTGTAGTTATTTCTTTGAAATTAATTAGAAGTAATTTATTCCAAAATAACTTGAAAATAATTATGTATAATAGCTATCCACTAATTTATAAGTTTATCAAGCAGGGATGTAGGTAACATTAAACGGAGCATGCAGAAAAAACAAATTTTCAAGAATATAAGCCCAAAAAAAATAAGAGGTATGCAAGGATCGTAGCAAGTGGAAATCCGTTGTCTCTGCCTACCCATCTGGGAAACAGGCGTGAGTCTATGTATGTATGTATGTAAGCCCAAACCGTCACTTGTTACAGAGTTAACTTACGAATATTTTGCAGAAAAACAATTTACAATTTTTAAATATATTCAGCTTAACTTATTTAACTTTAGGGATTATAAAATAAAAAAATAAATAAGTATATCTGGTATTTTATTTTTGTACTACTCTCAACTAATTCACAAACATAAACTAGTTTTCTATGATAAAATAAGCAATATAATTTCAAAACAGATTTGTTTCCTGATATATTTCATTTCCCGGCCGGCGATCTTGTTAAGATTGAGAACGCTTGAGACGTGACGTTTATGTATCACGAGCTTACACTCCCTACATCCTGGACTATGTGTGTTGAAGCTGATATAACGTGGGTGTAATGACGTAACTTCAGTTTGTTTGATAGACCATTCGACTATAAGAATAGATAATGCACAGAATATAGTAGCTTTAGATTTTTAATAATCTATCTCTGCCTGGAGCTGCTATGGACCGGTTTATATTAAAGAAGTCAAGCTCATCCCGCCATATCCTTCTTATAAATATTGCGTAATTAATTTAATACTTTATTAATTATTCCACGATTTTATAACGGCAGAATTATAATATTCGGTAACATTCAATTGTAACTTCAAAATCCCCTATTTATGTTCTCATGTCAGATTTACAAAACAATAATAAACTCAAAAAACTTTTTGTTTGCTTGTATAAAAAAATCCTGAATATAGATTAACAAAATATAATAGCTGAGAATTTTGATAGAAAACATTTTAGTTTGAAATTGTCGATTTGTTTTCGGGATGGAAGGGATTTTGATTGACTATTTGCGAGATCAAAGAAAAACAATTGAAACGAGATTAATCCAACTTTGATGGAATTCTGTAAGGTAAATAAAATACCGTATGTTATTAATAAATATAAATATCTGTATATAACTACTACTACTATAACTGTAAATTAATGAGACATAAATTTCATCTTATATTATAAATGAGTTACGCGTGTATGGTAATTCAAATTGATTCTTACATGAGTCATAAAATGTTTTATTGAATAGATGCGCTATCTATGGCGACGTCGCCATCAGATGACACATAACCGTATTTTATGGTTTGTACCCAACTTTCTATATTGGCTACAAAAGAGGAGTCGTGTAGGAGTTACTTGAGTTATGCTTTACATTTGATATGGCTTCAATATTATATTAATATTATTATTTCGGAATCATAACTTTATTGGAATATTTAGGGTTAAACGATGTTGATGCATGCTACCCTAGCAGTGGGAGGTCTCTAAAATTATAGAAACTCGGCTTTGGTAACGATGTTTAGTGATAAAATTATCCTGAAAACATTAGAGTATATTATTATGTACCACACCCACATTTCGACAGTTATGTTATGACAAAGTATGTAAGTACTGAGAAGCTTCAATAACCGAGGCAATGACTGGTCATCGATAATTATCGAACATAGTGTTTAAACAGTAATAGGGAGACACTTGAAAGTTGAACTGAGTGTGAATTGCCACTATAATTAAAAAATATTAAAGAAAAAAATAATTAAATGGGATTATAAGAAAAGTACAAGAAAAGTTACATCAAGCGATTTGTACTAGACTCTTTGTGTGCGAGCCCGAATCGCATTTGCAAATTTTTGTTATTTAATTCAGGAGATTGAATAAAGTGCCTATCTATCTATGTGTATATTTTCATCCAAATCTGTTTAACAGTTCGAGATAAATTGAATAACAAATATACAATTATAAAAACTTTAATTGTTATAAAATATTTATACTAGTAAGACAAGGCATTTGAAAGTTTCATTTTTTATATTTTTAACACGGACTAAACACAGCTACTGCAAGAATAAGCGTCCATATTATTTAAGGTTGCCTATCCAACAACAACAAAAAACTTCAATTTCCATCAACTTCTATCGTTTGTGTCGTCAACTAAAATAATCTGGTTTAACATACTTCATATCTAACATGAGCACGTAATACTTTGGGAAGAAAATCTCAAGGTAATAGCGCGTAAGCAGCACCGCTACATTATGTAGCTACCCAAAAGTGGCGTAAGCTCCATAGTGAGACGTTGCCCTTATCGTGGTTCACGCCTCAATAGCCGGCCACCCACTAAAATATGACGGCATTCCCACCTCGTTATTCCAAACACGCACCCACAGGGGAAATTCAACCCTATTCCCATTACATAAAGAGTTAATATGTGCGCACGTAATGTTGTTTCCGTGACTTTGAAAGTTTGTTTTGTGAATACGATTAAATTTTGTAGGCACTTGCAAATCAAGTTGAAATTATTGATAAGTGAATTGTTCCTTTGACTTTGTGTAACGGTTTTCACTTTTGTTATCGTTGGGAAAGTTTGTTGGCAAACGTTGTTAGAGGGTTGTCTTTCCGAGAGAATGGAATCTCTAAATATCTGAACTACATATCATAGAGGTAAGTTTTAAAACAAATTTTGAGTTATAACAAAAGAAAGTGGACTCTTGTTGTTTTATAATACCGGAGAAACAAAAATAAAAGCAAGTTTCTATTCAGGTTTACGAAAAATTATATTTTCAAATAATTTTTATTTTAAAATATTTTCAATCCTGGAACCAATTATAATATGAACTATTTTCCGAGCACTTAACTCTAAGCTTACTCTCAATTTTATGAGTTCCTAACGTTTAAGAACTAAGATTTTCCTCGAAAGCTTCATTATTATATTATTAAACTCTCTTTTAGTGAGGCTAATGTCAGAAATTACTTTCAGCAAACCTATACTTAAACAAGATTGTTCTAGATCCAATAAAAGATTCCGCAAAAATTTAAATTGCGAAAAATATTATGAGAATCGCAAATGAAAAATATTACGGCATATGAACATCACCGAGGACCATTCACCGACTCAATTTAGCTGGATATGTTTCATAAGTGAATTTATTTTTTTACGAAAAATGTGTTAAAACATCAGGGAATAATAAACCTTATTCCGTTGTTATAAAGGAGGTCAAATGTAGTGGTAAGTACGTAGATACATCATCCTCAATTATTGGCGCGCAGCACATTATTAGAGGAGTGAAGATAAATGACGCCACTACGTGAACTCTGCCAAAGCTTACGGGCAGTTTTTGCACGCCAACCTCGTACGCGATATTAGGATGTGTAATTTTATAGTTATGAAGAAAAATATTAACGGTCAATGAGTTACTATTTGTTGTATTATGGAAGGTCAAAATTGACGATCATTTTTATTGTAACCGATTTAAATAAAGCGTAAAGAACAGGGGTTTGAGACATCAGTCATGTAAACCAACCATTTAGAATAATATTATAATAAATATTATTATTAGGTATATAGTTTTATTGAGCCCTGTGAACCACCGGGTGAACCCGCTCCTGCAAATGAACTTGGTATGACTTCGGAACTAGTCGAACAACCTCGAAATTAATTCTTATAAAGCCGAATATAATATCTTCCTATAAATTAAGTAATCTCTCTCCGATAGTCGGTCCTGCGCTTAATTCCGCATTGCCACTTATTTTATTTAAAAAAAAAATAGAGTGTGAGGACATCTTCAGGGCACATGCCCTATGATAATTATCACCTGCAAAATTCACTAGCCTTCTTTTGATTGGCCGTTATGACCGAAATCGTTCGGAAGATAACATGATTACTGCCTGAGTTCTTAACTCACCTTTTTGTAAAAATATAAGCGTGATAACAA
This sequence comes from Protodeltote pygarga, assembly GCA_936450705.2. Classification (NCBI taxonomy): domain Eukaryota; kingdom Metazoa; phylum Arthropoda; class Insecta; order Lepidoptera; family Noctuidae; genus Protodeltote; species Protodeltote pygarga. The sequence goes on along the minus strand of OW388249.2, from coordinate 319,721 downwards.
AAAACGTTTGGATCTACTCATCAATCAAGAAGAGCAATATTTTTACCTCAATATATTATAATCATCAGTCTGTCACATTTTCCTTGCGCCAGCTAATAACACTAAATATCCTGTATAAGGCCGTGACATCAGCTGACGTGGTCTGGAGACGCCATCGGAGGTTATTACGTCACAAGGTTATTACCTTAACGAAGACAAACGGTCGGCATGACGCGAATATGAACTGCATGGTGTGAACATGCGAGGGATGGGAGTCAGCGGGAGAGTTATTAAAGAACACGAAACTATATAAGAGTAAATAGATACCGTCCCAGTGTAGGTGAAAGATTATTGTCATAAGTTAACTGAAATATGTTTATTTAGATTTCTAAACAAGATGTTTATCATTAATTCATTATGCAGTCAGGATTCTAATGTTAACAGTACGACAGTAAAATATTTCAAAACCTTGGTTTAAAAAATATATATTTGATAAATAAGTATAACGAATGTAGAATGTTAAGAATGTTAGTTAGTAATTTAATGGATATAACATTTTCAATAATTAATCTACTAACATTCTCCAGACGTATTTTCTCGTTCACTTATTAAAGTAAATTAATAATTAATTAAAGTATTAAGAAGTGACAAATAATTGCTTTCTTAATTACAAGTCACTCAGCCGTAATATTTTAATGAAAATACTTGTATAGTATTAGAGAGAAAATTCTGAAAACTAAACTAGAGCCGTTATAATTGGCCACTTTTGACATTTATAACTACTGCGTCAGTAGTATATACGATCGGCCACACTCTATCAATTACTAAATATTCAATAGAAATATTATTGAATACTAATATTATTGAATAATTAAAGAATTGTTGGTAATGTTTGGGAATGGCACGTGATTGTGGGGTTCGAACCTGGCGTTTACCAATGTGATTTTTTTAAATGTCATATTTACTTTCTAAGTTAATCTAAGACACCACTGACTAACGATAAAAAAAAACATCGTAAGGAAACCTGGACTTAATAGTCTGAAATCGCCAACCCGTCGTGAGCTAGGGTGGTGATTAATGCTCGATCCTTCTCTGTATGAGATGAAGCCTTTACGCTGCAGTGGGACAGTTACAGGCTGATTTATTATTATTCTTTTTTTTCCTTCAGGATATGCAGTACGCAATCATACTTATCTGTTTAAAAGACAAATTTGGTAAAAGCTGCATGTTTGCTAGCTACAAACGCAGATCGCGCAAAAGTGATGGAACAACAAAAAAATAATAATGGAAGATTACATCGAACGTACGAATTGATAAAAAAAAATTGGAAATGAAAATGTAATATCAGTTACTGAAGATAGCTATAATGTTTGGTTTGTTATAGCAGTTTGGATAATGGAAATGTATTTGTTGTTTTTGAATAAAATATTCAAATACAAGTTACATAATTGAATCAATCTTCACAAATTATACGAAAAGTGAAGACCGGGTGTTGTGACGCAACTTGAAACATGCCTATGTTCAGCTGTGGACAGGTCTAGGCTGAGTAGATTGAATTCATTTTAAATATGTAATATGATGCCCAATAATTAAAGTATACCGACTATTGGTGATTGTTATTTTGAGTTCACAAAAATGATAGAAGATTTGTAATATTGTTAATATTAATAATAGTCCGCTTATCGCTTACTCCTTCCACCTCTCGGTTTCCTATCCACTGTTCATATACATAATTTATCAATCATTTATCACGCTGCGACCGCGCAGCGTTCGAGCAACGCTCCAATTTGGCCGGACGCTAATGAAAATTGAAAATTGGTTCAGAACACCGATCAGTTTTCTCACTCATGACTGTGTTGTAGGTAAACTCATAGCCATAGTTTTATTCAAGCGAGCTAAGATAAAATAAACGGTTTTTTTTATACAAATGTAAAGTGTCTTCTCAGGAATAAGTCTCGCACTAGAAGCCAACTGTCGAAACTTTTTATCCTCTGCCGATATTAATATGTAACGATTCATAGTCTCTGCTGCTGATACCCGTAAGTTTATGAAGGTAACATGTGTTTAGGCTCAGTGAACCGAAACTCATAAGTGCTTAACGCTGTGAACAGGCCATTGAACACGTTTGACGCCACGAGTTTATCATAGACAAGTAGTGTATGGTACCTTACATAGGTCATGTTTAAGGTTTAAGATATGGCTACTTTATTAAAAGAAAAATATTTTTTGACACCTGTTTTAGATACATTGGCCACTCTGCCAATTAAGGTTACAAGTTGAAATTCGGCTCGTAAATTCACGTCAAAATTATTTAGCATTATTATGTAGGTGCAAATCGTAAAATTCATAGCGAGTCAAAATATCTGCATAATCTTAGCAGGAAAAAAGCGGTTGACAGTTTTAAACGGACACGGGACGGGCAGAACGCGATCAATATTACTGTAAAACTGAATCTACGGTGAACTATGAAACTATCCAGAGACGTTGAAATCGACGGGATTTTAGATGAAAATTGAACGTGGAAAGAATGACGGAGGTTTAGTTTGCTCATGTTTCACAAGTATTTTCCGAAAAGTCCCACGGGATTGGAAAACACGGGAAAAACAATTTTGATGCGGAAAAGTCACAGGAATTAATCTGATATTATAATTGTGTAATAACAAATGCCTTGTTGGCCTGGTAGCAAGCGCGACTGCTGAGCACGAGGTCCTGGGTTCGATCCCCGGATCGGGCAAAGTGTTATTGGGTTTTTCCATTAGGAAATTCTCAGTAGCAGCACGGAGTCTAGAATTGTGCCCGGTTAATGGCAATAGGCTCACAGGGTTACATAGGACTTGTAACATGCCTACCCCCTCTGGGGAATACAGGCGGGAGTCTATGTTATGTTGTTATGTTGTGCCATTACAGTGGATTGTGTATGTTAGATAGAGGGCACCTGTGTTTATGCATACACTAGGAATACCTAGTGTATATAGCGCAGGAGATATAAGAATAATATCTCCTGCGAAGGTATTTGGTTAGTCTACTCTAAGATTGGTCTCTGTACCTATCTATTATTGCCTGTCAATTTATGAAACAACCACGAAACTACAAATGACTATATACAAAAGCGCTTCAATGATAAAATACTTTCCAAGGAAGTATACCACAATACTAAGTCGACTGGTCACCTATACAAACAGTTTAAACCCCGAATTTATAGCTCGTTAATCTTGTCTGACCCTTACGCGTCATTGGTTCTGAATGAATTAATGCCTACCCACGCCTGGGGATTAGCTTGATGCTTGTCCGAGTACGAAACGACTCCGTACAGCCGGGGTATTGAACCGTGAACATTGCGTGACGGATGGCACGACGCGTCATTTGTTAGGCCATGATAAACTCCTGAAGGTTCTATTGAGGTATTAGTGGGTGTGAGGGATGTTGATGGGGTCGGTGGGGTTTAAGTAATCGTGCTTGAAGACAAAACGTTTCAATTTGGTATTATTATTTTAAGGCAAGGCTATGCAGATATACAGTCATACTGACGTTGACCTAATTAGATGTAATTGTGATCAGTTCACACTCAAAGTAACTACCTACACTTGTAACTCGTCACATTAAGCTGGCTGGGCAGAATTTGACATCCTCGACACAATCACAAAACAAATATTTTCATTCTGGTATGGTGCAGGCTGCACTGCATCCACGATACAGGGGAAAATCCAAAAATTATCAAAATAGACTATTGTTTTGGAATTGAAATAAAGTTTGACACGTTCAAATGTATATCAAAGTATTAAATAACATAATAAAATAGTAGTAGTAGAGTACTTTTTGTTTGAACCAGAATGCTACCCTTCCAGGATTAAGTCTAAAGGCACTTGCATGGATGCAGAGAGCCAATAACGAGAATAAGCTGCCCTCAATCTGTAGTTCAGTAAAAAATCAAAGCGATTACGTCACAAAGAGCTCAGATAGTGCGCAGTGACGTCATATCACATTCCGTGTGCCGTGCCGTTCGCCCACCGTGCTCCGTTCCGCCCGGCTTGTAATCCTGCGGGTCTGATTAATACTCGCTGCCTCTTTGTCGCCCATTCGATTACTGATGGGCTTTAACCGGAGCTTGAAGCTTTTAATTTTTGAGATAAATTAGCTCTATTAGTTTAGTTAGGTATTTTATTGTAATACGTTCTTTGGGCACATTGGAGAAAGTTATTTCTATTTAAATTTTAAACTCTATTGACATTTATTTTTTTGGGTGAACGATAACAATGTAGACGCCCTGATGTGATAGCTGCATAATGTTTATACTGTATCTGTAACTACAAGTAAATGAGTAGATAGACTGACTGCCCGATAAATAAACGTACCTACGGTATCAAACGCACTACTGAAGGATTCCACTCCTAAGAAGTTAAAAAAGGGATTAAAGTTTATATGAAAATCTGTCATTCCTTAAGACAAATTTAACATTTCGACTAACGACTTACGACTTGTAGAAACTTGTAGAAAGACTCAAATTTTATTGAAAGTCAATCCCTGGATAGAAGTACTTGTATAAGGAAATCGGTTATTTTAAAATTTAAAGAAATACAATTTGTTATTTAGGCTTTTTTGGTACTATACGTCCATCTTGAAAAGTTATTATCTTACCTGAGTTCAGCCACATCAGACACCGGCGCGCCGTCCTCTGTAAGCCATGAGATAACTGGGGCTGGTGACCCGTGAGCCGCGCACGAGACTCGTGCGCCCGTGCTGTTGGAGAACGACAGCCGAGGAGGCGGCTCCATCAGGAACAGCAGCTGGCATGATGATGGTGACGCTGTGGAAGAAGTGAGGGAATTAGTACGCGATTCATTTATAACCTTACCCTTAAAATCTAATTAAGTGTGTGTAAAATTATATCTTTAAGATTAGTTGGGGTTTAATTATTGGGCTTTATAAATTCCAACAGTGGGTACAAATTCACGTCCATTAATACGCACTGGGTCAGCAGCATGCGTATGGTCAAAATGTCCTTATTATTGTGGGGTAAGGATTTGACTAACACGAATAATAATTATGATGCTAAAACACAAATGTTGTGAAATATTGGAAAAAATAGAAGGTTATAATTTAAAAATCAATAACAACACTATAAAAAGGAAAGTGTCTTAAAATGGAACCAAAATAGGTCTTTAGATCAGCTTTATGTTAACTGAGTAAGTACTTCCACGTATAAATATCTATACTAATAATTTATAAAGAGGTAAAGTTTGTATGTATGTAACAATAGAATAGAATAATGTAATAATGTATGTATGTTAGGGGTAATCTCTGGAACTACCGATCCGATCCTAAAGATTCTTTCACCAATAGGAAGCTACTTTATTCCTAAATGCTATAGGCTATTTTTTATTTTGAAAAAAAAAAGTTCAGTTTTCAGTAAAAAATAACAATATCTGTGATTCAAGGAAGAAAAAAAAAACAGGCAATCTGGCTGCTTTATAAACGTGTGTTTACGGGAAAATTTAGTTTAACGCGGACAAAGTCGCGGGAAACAGCTAGTTTAATATAAAACGGGCTACTAAGAGAACCTTTTGTGTGTTTATCTATCGCAGATCGCGAAGGCAAAGTTGCCCTTCTGCATCCAGTCACATAAAACGTAACAACCACTTTCCTTTTAATGCGTCATAAAGTACACATTCGAAAATGTCCCCATCTTAGATTCAAACGACCATGTAACAGATATAATAAAATTAACGATCCAATAGGCATAGCTCTGCCGCTTAATTATTGTCAGAGAATGATTGACTTCATATAACTGGTTTACAAAATAATATCACTATGGAGTTCCAAACTCAATTAGTGTGAATCGAATAGCGTAAACAATTAGTTGTGGAGACGCGGAGCTTGGTATCATCTGTCACTTATGTCAACGAGTGTACGTAATTAGCAGCTGTGTATGAACTCGTATGAGTTATTGGATGTGCCTTTTGATTACGAAGTCAAAGAGATGTACAGTCGCGCGCTGCGGTTCATTATGGATGGCGTTGAAATGCCGTTTTGTTAATAAACTGCGTACGTAATATGTGGTGATTAGAGTTTGCAGAATGCTGTGAATTACACGCTTAATTTGAAGTTGTGGATTTCTTGCTGCCAGCTGGTTGTTCTTTCTCACAGTAACAAAAAAAAAATAGCTCTTTAATTTATTAATGAAGTAGACCTAGGGCCGGTCGGAGAATTGTGAGTCTTAATAAAAAATCACACTATGATATTAGAATATTTTTTTCTTCGTTTTGTATCCTATTTTATGTAATCTAAAAACAAAGACCAATTCAAATACTATTCAGTGGCTTAGAAGAAACGTGACAGATTCCCCCAAATATTTCTTTCGGAGATAATTAAACAAATTTAACAATTTGTCGCAAACACCTGGCTCTTCGGCTTCTAGATTTATGAGTGTCGCGTACACAGAACCGCACCTTAATCTTACAATACAAGTACAATGTGGAACAGTAAGGCGTGTTTATGTTTGTCGGTCGCAGTGAGTATCAGGGGCTTACTCTTAAATCAAGTACCCATCCCAATCTTGTATTGACCAGCAAATAGCCAGAAAACAGGTCGAATTAGCATGCATAGTCGCAGCACAACCTTTACAAAAAGTTTGTAGGTAGGATCGTGTAAATTGTATTTTCCCGAAAATACTAGTGGTTTTGCGAAAAATGGCATTTTCGAGCATTTGCTCTACACGACTTGGTTGATTTTCATGATTCTAATTTAGTGATTTTGCGAAACTTGAATTTAATTCACTTCGCGTTTAGTTATGAAACAGCTAGACTAGTTTAGTGGAATGCAAAAATTCGTTAACCCTCTACTCTAATGCTTTGCAATCACAGTATTTTTTCTGAATTAGTGAAAGTTATGTTGAATCATTAAATATTTTGACATTGAACGGGTACAAAATCCCAACAACAAAAACAAAGGTTTAATCAATTTTTTTTTACTATAAGGACTATTTAGATATCCATAGCGGTTCTTAAGTATTAGCACACTTGTGCTACTCGTCTACAAAACGCGCGGCATTTCGGCAATTCGTTACTCCATGTTGGGGCGCTTTATTAAAATTCCAGAGTTGCGACTTTGTCGTGCGACCGCGATAATTGTAGCGCAACAATTTGCGACGGAATCCGCTTTGACGAAACCTCTTTGATGTTCACTTATTATTATAAGACGCCGCGGCCGTGTAAATTAGTAACACTTGACAATTCTGTAGTAATGACGTTTTAGTGTTGTATATTTCGAATTCGTACAATTTTTAAATGGGTAGTTTTAAAGAATGTTAAAATGTTTTAGACTTAAGACTCGAAATAAATTGTTTAACTTGTGTTTTTGTAGTGTAGTTTTATTTTTTCTTTAAGTCTTTTTCTCTCCAAATAATACCACATTACTAGCATTCATAACGACAACTGACTGGAATATAGTGTGCGAGAGGAAAGTTAATAAAACGAAATTACACGTACTACGGCTTACAGCGGCTTAGCCAGCCACCACTCAAATTTACTGGCCGTCTCCGCGACTATAAAAAGAGCATTTGAGCGTGTTACGCGAACGTAAAATATACGAGCTCCTGGCCTAGAGTTGGCGGAGTAATGTGCCGCGATCATCGATGTTGACTAATGAAATGTTTAAAGATAATCAGCAAAAATAATTCTAAAGATAAAATACAAATATGTTTGTGTGATCCGCAAATGTATGAGAAATGCGAAATTATGTGTCTATAAATAGACTCACGATACAAGAGATAATCGTAATGTGGGGTAAGCGTAACCTTACTTTTAAAAAATCTTAAGTAAGTTCATTAACTTGTCACATGCTATGTCATGGCTCCATGTTAGACGCAACGGATTTTTTTAGTGTTTGGTTTTGCAGAATTCAAGAAATCACAGATGTAGCGGAAAATTAAATAGAGATTTTATTTTACTGTGTGTGCGGTTCATTCATTCTACAAAACCAGTCTTTATTTGAAAACAAGAGATTCCAAGTTATCGATATCGATTCCCCACATCACTACATACAATGCCAGGTGTTCGGATATTGTTTTATGGGAGTTCCAGTTTGAGGCAAATTGCATAACTTGCCTACCTATGTGTTTATCGAATTTATCGCTTACAGATAAAAACTAGGTATCATCGTAAACGAGACGCCTGAAGTTTGTATTTACGTTGATGTCGTTACGTCTAAAGTACTTCGGTTTATGTGTAATTTTCTCACACGTGATGAGTTTTGAAGCTTATTACCTAATGTTTAAGTGCGAATTTTGCACGAAGTTTGTTAACGGAGGCAGTTTTTGAAAGACGAAATATATATCTCCTCAAGAAAAATAAAATAGCCTCCTTCACAAAAGATATATAGAGTGAACAAGAGTGTGCAAATAGATGCACTCACTATTCCAGCAGTCTCATAGTCAGATGGGATAGCAATTTAAAACTACGCTACTACTCTCAAACACTGTCCTAAAATTTGTCATTAACGTCTCAAATTATTAATTTGGAAACCGTATCACAGCTCACAATACAAAATGACTGTGTCCATTTAACTCTTTTATTTATATTTAAGTACCCTCAATCATTCCAATTATCAATGAAAATTACACCGCACCTAAGAATTAAAATTGAGTAATAGCTTATTAGCGTAGGACGTCGTCCACCCACAAGGTGGACAGACGACCTAATAAAAGTCGCAGGAAGCTGCTGGATGCAGCTTGCTTTGCGATGCAGGATGCAACTGCGTAATCCACGCAATTATAAGTTTTAGCAAATAGACTAATGGTTTAACTATAATGCCTGGCGGTCGTTGAAGAGAGATCGTGTTGAAGTTTGATTAATGCCCGGAAACAACTTTTCGCTATCAAGTAATACACTTCAATTCGAGACCAGGTTAATCATGAACAAACTGAAATATATATTAGCAGCAGATATCTCAAACATTTTGTTTCCTTGAATTAGTCAAGATTCTCACAGAAACCCCTAATTTGTACTAACAAAATTTCCTAATAAAGGCTTTCCTTTACATAAAGTAGAGCCACAACTCTCCGGAACATTTCTTTTTGTTAATAAACTGCCGGAAAGATGTGAAGTTCGTCTTTGTTACTGTCCTAGTGTCCTTAATAAAGTAGACAAAAGACAGGACGCCATATTATTGTGAGCCAGTATCCCGAAATAAGCAATAGTACAAACTTTGAAGTACTTGAGATTTTTTTATGTATTTAATAGCGCTTTAGTGAAATGGAGCTCTCGCATCTATCAGAAAGCATATTTTAACTATTTGTTATCCATAAGCAACAGTGTAACGGTTTATTTACCAAAGGTTTTGTCAATGGCCGGGAAAATAATTTGTTAAACTTCCTTGCCCTAATAGATCCCAATTAAAATCACCGTTTAAATCTGGATGAACATAAATATTGTAATTCAATTGATTTTAAAATACAGACAATCCATCAATTTAGTTCGAGGCATGTATTTTGGGCTTTGCTTATGAATAATATACATTATTAACTCAAAAATATCACGGCTAGCCCGCTGTGGGTTAATGCCGCCATCTTTGATATTTTACACTAAACTAAACTAAACAAACAAATTATATAACCAAAGTAAGTAACATATATTCTCCTGAAAATTGAGGCTAAAAACTAACTTAACAAGCTTAAGGTTAATTTCGTAGAAGAGTGTCGGTCCAGCAAAGGTCATTGTAATATCCATTTAGTTTAATTTAATCCTTGGTACCTCATTAATAACTACATAATCCATTCGGGCACCGTTTAACCCTTCCGAGGCCCAAACAACGCTGTAACTTCAAGCCGTATAGGTTATTTGTGTGGGGCAAGTTATGAGAGTAAAACGGGTGAGTGATTTTTAAAATAGAAAGCTTCTGTAATAACTATTTTCTGAACCTAATTTTAAAAATCAACCTGCATTGTCCCACAGCTTGGCAAAAGCCTTCTTGTATTAAAGTTAGATGAGAAAAACTTATCTTAAAACTTCACCACGCTTATCCAGTGTGTGTTGGTAGAGACAAGTTTGTGACCCGCTATTAAAACTTATCAATCATATAAGGCTTTTAATTCCGCTAACGGTCTACTACTTAATATACCAAAGCACGAAGTTGTAAATATCACAGATAGCTACCTATCAACGGACTGACGTCAAACGCTGCTTTTCTTTTTTTTTTAACAACCACTTCAGTATCATAATGCCATTGTTTTTTTTAAAATTAGTCCCACTCTAGGAATTTCTTGTGCATCGTTGTTTTTTTATAATAATTATAATAAATCATCTCACTCATCACTCATCGGGCTCACCTCATGGTTGCCTTGTAAATCTAATTCAGTGCTATTGAATTTTTTTGAGTTGTGTCTGAAACTTTGAGTAAAACTATAACCAATCGCTTCAGCCTGTGCCTCAAGACGCACCAAAAAAGGTCTTTGATATGCCAATATGCATGCACGACGAACTCCTCCAGGCAAATTGAAATTTCCAAGGGTCGCACCTTGACTGGGTCACACACTATGCTGAGCTTCGCGCGAAACGGTTATTGTCCGAACAATCGCGTTCATTGCGCGCTATGAATGGAATAAGCCGACGTTCATTTGATTATTTAAATGAAATGGTGAATGCTTTTTCAACTGTAAGGTGATGTGAAGATTAGTTCTTGAGGATTTCTTCTCTTGATCTTTTTTCCTATTTTTAAGATAACATTGTAAATTACGTTAAACCACTAAATATTTAAGTGCTTATCTATACACACCATGATGTGCCGTAGATATGAAAATAAGGAAAAATAAATAAATCAAATTATAGTTTTTAGATAGCATTCAGTTTGCAGCGCGCTTCTGTTTGTTTGCGCGTTGAGTTTTACAATTCTGTGTATTATGTAGTTTGTGTGTTAACAATTTTTTATTGTCCAATAAATAAAAATTAAAATGCAATAGATAGCACTTTTGAGTCAAAAAAAAAGTTGTTCGCAAACAATAAAAAAATTAAACGGCAAAAATGTGTACTCGTAAGTATAGAAAACAGGACGCTCTGTCTGTACTCAGAGCAACTAGGTCAGCAGAGCTTCATACAAGTCAAACTAAAGCCTTCAGAAGCTCTCCCATCCAAATTAATAAAGGACTTTAAAATTTTAATGCTGTTATGAACCTCAGAACAAACTATGTTTTGAAATACTTCATTTTATTACATTCATAATCCTATTCAAGCAATACTTTGTGTATTTATCTCAATTAATTTTCATTTTTTTTTTGCTTATTGAAAAGATGTTATTTTCTCTCAAAAATGTCCAAACTAGCGAGCTTGTAAACTAACGACGACACTATTGGTGTAGCGGTTAAAAGATTTGCCTTCTGCGCTAATTGTCATGGGTTTGATTCCCACAAGTGAGATTTTGTACCATAACAGATGTTTTTCTGGTCTTGGTGTTTGTAAATTATTTGTAAGTAACTGCATCCAAAACAAAGAAGAGAATCCTAATCGTGGCTAAGTTGTTTAAAAACAAAAAAAAAATAAGCGCATAATATTATCATTATTGTTTGATAGGTTTTTATCATTCGATAAATAGCCATTAGCCAGGCTGGTGACTAAGTGCTCGCCCGACGCGGACGGCTATCCTGTCTAATGACTGAAGCGCAACTTAAGTTTAAGCTCAAACTTAGTTGACCAACAACTACGCCCTGGATTTTTGCGGCAGCTGAGAAGTTAGTGCAAAATGTTTGTGCTAAAATTTGTGTATTAGTTACTAAATAAGGTACAGTTTTTTAATCCACAAATTATTAAACAATAAATCAGCTTAAACGATCCTATCCTATAAAAGGACAAATACCTATTTTTGGAAGTATCGATGATAGCAAATAGGTCATACTTCACCACCAAATGTGTGTTGGTAGAATCAAGTTATTGGCCTCCCTGTTTATAGGGCCTCTTATTCGAGATTACGCCTTCCAAAGCATAGAGACGCTCGAAATGATGTGCCACAAATGGTCACCCCCTTCCATTGAATGATAGCGTCAGGCGCTGCTATTATAGCTCTGCAGCAACACGAGCGCTTCTCCAGAAAAGAAAGGCCAATATTAATTTAACAATAAACCTTCAACCTTGAAATAGAGTTTGGGAGCCTGTCGTATTGTGTTTTCTCATATTAACAATCTGTGAGCTTCCAAGTCATAAGTGAATACGTTACTAATTAAGTAAGCGTGCGCCATTGTCAACAGTTTTATAGCGACATGATAAGATGGCGGCGTAAGCTTATATATTGAGCGTTGCTTGGAAGGATAATGAAAATAATAGTCGTAATAGGCAAGTCTTGGAGGCGCATTGGTGTGGGTTCGAACCTGGCATGTACCAATGTGACTTTTAAATGTCTGGTGTAGTTTTTTAGTTAATTTAAGATACCATTAACTAAAGGTGAAGGAAAACATCGTTAGGAAACCTGGACTTAATAGTATGAAATCGCCAACACGCAGTGAGCTAGCGTGGTGATTAATGCTCAATTCTTCTCTGCATGAGAAGATGCCTTTGCCCTGCATTGGGACTGTTACAGGCTGAGTTATTTATTTATATTTTATTTAATAGTCGTAATAAAACAACAGAAATGAAACGCTACATTTTTGTGTTTTCCTCTAATATACCTCCTATCACAATTGACCTCCAACCTCCCAATGCGGTCATAATTTAAATAATAACACTTATAAAAACTGTCGGAGTGTATTACTGACGCAGTCTGGCCATAAAAAGCAACATTACAGCTACAGGCACATAAAACAGCCATACGCTTAAATGCCTGAGCACTAAAGAGCGTGTTCGAGTTCGATACGACGAACATTAAATTAGTTTATGTGCCCTTATATTGGATAAACGCCGGGCGAATGGGTGACATGCTTTGATGGCTCTTTAAAATGTGAGAGGAGCTTCGTATAATTATGTACTCGAATATACTTCCAACTTATATCTCGAATATATTTAAATAAATAAGACACGAAACGTCTTTCGGAAAAACAACTAAAAGTTATACAACATTAATGAATAGAAGTCATGTGTTTCAATAATATATATGCTTTTCTGATTATATAGAGATCATGACAATACCTCCGTACAACATAATGTAGTAATGATTAAGGCGAGTTTTAGGCCTTAAATTTATGTAATAAATACTCGTTATTACATCTTTTTTTTATATATACTACATCATAGGTTTTAGAGTCTCTATGCGTTTTTTTATATGTAACTACTTACTTTAAATTATTATATTGTTAACTAAAATATTATAAGCTGATTTTTTTCTGTTTGCTATGAAAGCTAAATTTTTATTACAAAAATATTTGTCGTTCAAACTGTTTCCGTGTTCAGTTTAATTTTCACTTACCCTCATAAAATAGTGATAGTTAAACTCTCTAGTGCGTGATCGCCAGCGAGACAGGTCCGCTCGTAACTGCTTACATCGTTTTTATGATCAGTTTTATATTCACACTTAATGATGGTAGGCGTTAACGACCCCTTAGGGAGCTGGACACTGGCCAGGCGGAATTGGAATAGGTGAAGGACTTACCAAGAAAAAATGGACATTAGCTTATTGTCTTGACTGTTATAAGTTAATTTGTCAAACATTGAAAAACAAGACACAAAAATGAAATCATTTGTTATGCGACGCTGCGCTGGCGTCTTTGTGATAGTTTAAAGTTTAATTTACTACAGTATTATTTTAGTAGAGTAAAGCCGTTAGTATTTAATAATATATTAGTATGACTTAAGAAAGTATCTCCAAAATTAAATACGCATTCTTTAAAATTGGTTTGTAAATATTCTACGTATAATATAACATATTTTCGCTTTTTATGAACTTTTTACATGTTTGCTTATTAAATATAATTATTTAATGAGAAATTTAAAAAAACAATTGGTCCCATCCGTATCAGTTATTTTTTCAAATTTCTTATTAAATAATTATATATTTTAGCTCATAACTTACATCACAGTGTCATCATTCCGACAATAAATCTATAAATTATCACAAATCTATTATATTATATACAGAAAGCTATGTTGGTATTTTTTAAAACACTGCAACGTCATTACGAGCGTGCTATTTCATAATATCTCATTCACATTATCGAGCGATAACTCTTCAGTCGCGAGCAGAACGTGTTGGTATTACAGCGACCGCACATAACAGATGAGTGTGTCCGTGTCGTAATACCCCCATAATTAACGATAATTAACACAACACCCTGTATTGATTCGCGCTCGAATAAAGTGTATTTATAATTGCTTGGAATCAACTTTGCATTGATGGCACTAGATGGTAGGGACTAGATTTTAGGTACAATTTGAGAGTTTAAAAATCATTTGTAAATAGCTTACTTCCAGACAAACATTCGCCATCATGACCGACCGCATCATCACTTAACATCAAGTAGCGATTAAATATAAGCCTAATACTTATTTATTTACAAAAAACGAGGTAATAAGACTGATTTTTAATCAATTAATAGTCCCAAAAGATAGTGTTTGCAGCTAAACCTTACCAAACTATACCATACCTCGGCATTATTTGATCTACTTTGACTCGTATTAATGAAAAAAAATTCATTAGAATTTTAAAAAAGAGTGATCACTAATTTTATTGCGTTTGCCCTGCTGTGGGACAGTTATACGCTGGCTTATTTATTAACTTTTAACTAAACTTTATCAGCAACACGTTAAATTCTTCTATCATTAGGGAGCAATTTCCCACGAGGTCAACGACCCGGCCCAATAATTGCGGGGCGCAATTACACTTGCATTTAATTACGCCAGAGGTCGCCCGCCGCGCCGCGTCACTTCCGGAGACGCACCGGAAGCTGCGCACACTGCCGCTTTGTTCCACACTGTGTGTGTGTGCGACTATGTTATGAAGTGGTTGTGTATTTGTGTTTATGTTTTAAGCAATATATTATTTTAGTTAATTCTGTCTTATTTAATAAACTGTATGGCGATTACATTATGTCATGTGTCCGGAAATCGAACCCACAACACAAAGCGCAGAAACCGAATTGATTAATCGCTTTGCTGTTCAATTAATTAACTATTTTAATAAAGTAGGTTTTTATAGTCGTGACTATTATTGAAAATTAAAATATAGCAAAATAATCTAAGATTATTTAACCAAACATTTACCGATAACCCTAAGTTGTTCAGAAATCATAGCAACGTAGCGCGTAGCCTCGTAGCCGCGTAGCTGCGTAGTCACGTAGCTCGTAGCACAATCTTTTCCCTGGATTTTCGATTACACTTTATTCGCCACTCAAAATAATTCTGTTTTTTTATTTATCTTTCATTTCTGAGTTAAACTCAACTTTCATAAAATAACATTATACACTATGTACAATAAAAACAAAAATACAGCTTTAACTTTTTGTATGAGACTTTTGTTGTATGTTTAATTAACGTAGGTAATACAAAATGATGCCGTAGGTAATACAGCATTTGAACAATACGGCGGTGAATTTGTACAACTTGTATTGTTAAACGAATACCAGTGTAGGTATGCAGTACGTCAGAGCGTGGCATGCGAACGTATGCGTTGACAAAAATCCACGGCTCTTTGAAACGTATAAGTATTCAAAATAAAAATGTTTTTCGTGTTCACTTTACAAACACTTTTGTGGAGCCCACTGGCTCGGAATGTTGATTGCTGGAAATAAACGGTGGTTAAATACAAGTTTTAATGGAAGGTTTGTGCGAGAAGCTTATAACATTTGTGAAGTAAATGCAAATTTCAGATACCTTTTCTGTATTTATTTATTAAGTGTCGAATAATGAGCCAAGGGAAATTTATTTTGGAGAAAAAATTCTAATTTTTAATTAGTTGAATGTAATATGAAAAACAAAAAGATTTTTATTTCTAAGTCATCAATTCATCATCAAATATGAAATTTTGCACACGTAAAGCTGTGAGTTTGATAATTGTAAAATAAACATGTTTTCTCAATTCTTTTATGAAATTTCTGACTAAAATTTAAACCAAAACAATCTTACTTTGTAAAACAATACACAAAGTTATATAAGTGTTTCTACGAAATCCCGACCTAAAATGTAGCCTTCCAATTCCCGTCAAAAAGTCCACTATATTTTCATTTTAGCTAAAATTGCGCATGCAGCTTGATAGGTGTGAAACAAGCTGCAGCTAGTTTCAGCTTGGCTAGTTTAGTTTTGTCCCGAGCGGCATTCCGGCGCATACAAATGATGTCATCAACTCTGACCATAACCAGCCCTCCGATGAACGCGGGGATAATGAGTTCAAACGTCATTGAAGAGACGGTGTCAAATGGAAGGGACGAAATGAAACGGATCGTCGAACATGAAAATAGTTTATGTGCGACGTTCAGCGCATTTTATGTTACGATGATGATGATGATCCAATTTGCGTAGGAACATGGACCCGTCAAATCGACAGCGGAAAGATATCAGTGTATAATAATCGAAGAGATCAAATGAGTTAACTACCACATTACAGGGTGAAATTGAAGCATTCTTAAATGAGATCATCAAACTCGTCATTATGAATGTCTTTTATTATGGGACAAACCCTGAAATCGCGAAACCAATCAGCTGTTCATACATTTATGTTCACGTAACGCAACAAAATGTATGGAACAGCTGATTTTCTCAATTCCAGGGTTAGTCCCATAGTAAAAGTTGTTCGTAATGATGAGTTCAATGACCCCTTTTTGGGATGCTCATGATTAAAGTTTCACCCTGTATAAATATCAAAGTTATTGTAAAGGTAAAACGTATAACGTAGGTTTTATAAATTCAAATGCTGAACATGACAGATCCAATTTGTTTTCCACTTACGTTTCTTAATGTTTTACAATTACAATTTGAAAATATCTAAAACAAAATTTGTTTAACAAATGGTTACTGTAATGAAATTATTTGTACGTAGAATATCTCTTGTTACAACCGTTTATAGAATTTAAAACTTGGCACTTGTCACTATTGCCTAATAGGTACAAAATCTTAGATTAGATTTCGATTTTAATTTTGATTTTGACTATTATAATACCTCTTGCCTAGTTGGCTAATCTTCTTTCATATTGATCGCTGTGGCCGAAATTCGGTCAAGAGGTCTTTAGTAAAGTAGTCCTTACTACATAGTATGCTACATTTATGACTACTAGATAAGTACGATTAAAACACCCGACATTCGTGCTTAACCACTTGGGAGAATATTGTCGTGATATATATTATTAGTTATGTGTAAATTAATTTACAAAAGTTTGGATTCGCGCTATCGTTGTAGCGTGCTGCAAGTTAATAACTTCAAGTTGTTATAGCAGCTAGTACTTGTTATATAACTATATGCTTAATTTATGCAACAAACTAATATGAATTCATTAACGAATTGGCTGTATTAATTTAGAATATAGTTGTGTTGTCAAACACAGTATAATGGCGTCTTTGTTGTTGCGGTGCTGTGTATTTGTTGTATTATTTTTTAAATAGTAGTTTACGTCTCTTCTTTTTATTATCTTATTTGGTAGTTCACTTTATCCTATTGTAAGTATATCTTTAATGTTTAAATAAACCAGTAATGTAAAATTTAGTATATTTTTTAAATAACCTATCCAGGCCTCCTGCACTGGGCACATTTTCCGGCAGGCGTGGACTTTTTACTAAATAAATAGTAAATTAGTCTACGAGTAACAACTGTCATTCCTTCAAATGGACATTATTAAATAAACTAAGACTTGAGTAGTTGTTAAAAAGAACTATTTCCTTACTTAACACGTGTAGTAAACGAGTAATTATACCAACACATTATCAAATTTATTATAAACGGTAGTTTTGTCGTACGGGTGTACGTCGTGTATTCCCGGCGAAGGAAACTGTACGGACCGTTATTAACGACGCCCGGACGACGGTAATTAATAACTTCGCGATTTAAACGCGTTTAACTTTAACCATAAATATATTGTAACGGCTAACTAGACGGAACGATGCGGGAATTGATGATACTGTTGCTATATTTTTTGAGTAACTGATATTATATATTTTTGTTGTAGCTGGACGCGGGTGTAGATAACTGATATTCAATTCAATCTAAAAAAAAATATTGTTGGAATATGGTAAAAGTAATAGCACAAAATATTGTGCCCCGTATGCTGTGCAACTCTGTGTATATATGCTACATTACATTTTATCATATTCATAACTATTTTTATAATATATTTTAATAATAAATTCTAACTTTGTCATGTTAATCTTATCATCTAAGACATTTTGAACACTGTATAACTTATGTTTAGTACTAATTTGTACAATTATTTTGTCTAACTAATATCATTGTTTTGCAATAATGTCATTGGTAAATTAATGATGTAATACTAATTCAGTATTTAGGAGATCATGTAAAGTTGTTTGTCTTGGCTGTCATAATTAACAGTCTACTTAAGTGGACAGTTGCCTCAAAAGTTCTTACGTTGAGAAGTTCGAAAGTCATTTCACAGAAAACAGCTTAACTGCATCGGTTTGCAACGGAAACAGGAAACAAAAGGCTACAATAACAATAGAAATATGTTACAATCAGTGGCTCCATTATCAAGAATATTTGCGAATATAACTGTTGAAAAGAAAACTCATCTACATATGGCGTGCATACAAAGTACCTTACTTCGTTACTTGGTACATTAGCACTGTTTCTCTTAGCTAAGTACCGCTGTATGACATTCTGTACTCTCAATTGTTTTGTAAGTATGTACTTACGTGCGGAGCTAGGACCTCCGTGCTATCTGGAACTACGGTAAGTGTATTAAATACTTGTACTACTCTTGTAGGTAGTATTTAGTGTATGTTCTAGTTTTGTATGTAATGTGTGAAACTTCTTATGTGACTGCTGTACAGTTTGACTCTAGGATCCGATATTAATGGATTTTCGTATCTAGAATTATTCAGTAGTAGCAGGAACCAAAAGAAAGCTCCATATCAAACCTTTACATACAATATAATACATTGGCTTAACGGTTAAATGAGGAATGAACAGTTAAGTGCTTAATGTCAGGGTTCAATTCTCGCACGTGACAAATCGTTGTGTGTTTCACAGATATTTGTTCCATTTTGTGTGTTTATGCATATTGAAATTATAATTCTGTAACTTCACCCATAACACAGGAAAAATAAAAATAAAAAAAGGAAATTTCAAATTGTGTTTTAATGCCTGTGATCCATCATCAACCTTAACTATTCATTATTACAATATTTTGTTTAAAACTTACCTGAATGTTACTACAATACATTTAAAGTTTGTTAGGAAAACGATCGATGAAATATCAAATTGAAACTCATACTATAGAGATCAATTCAAACTCACTTACGGTACTGCGACTCAAAGAGCTAGTTACTAAACAATATAAGATGCAAAGCGAGTTAGTGTTCCGCATCAGGCCTGTATTAGCATTGCAAACGGGGACATTGAGCCGTCCTCCCGCGCCTAATGTAACCAACGTGCTACGTCCTGCACCGCGCCTAATGTAACCAACACACTGGACGTGTGTGGACGCTCCTACTACAAAGATCCATTTACTGATGATGTTGACGTAGGACACAGAAATAGATTACTTGACGATACATTCATTAGCCTATATACAATATATAGGTTCTTTTATATTGTCTTGTACACGAAATAATCAAAGATAAGTAAATAAAATCTTAATAACTTATTGGTTACGGATCTGCTTTCGAAATAGAGGGGTGTGGATTCAAACCTGGCATATACTAATTGACTATTTAAATATCATATTCATGGTTTCTTAATTAATCTGTAAGAACTACAACAAAAACCACTCTGTCAACTGAAAAATGAGTAATTCTACTGCAAAAAAAAAATCGAAACCTACTTTTATATTCAACCGTCCCATTGGTAAAAATATTAATTGTTTTGTGTCGTTTGTATTGAAGTTACAAAAGGTTACTTCACAAATAAAATAAAACTGTATTTACTACAAAAATGATATTCGAGCAAACGCGATAAAGTCACAGGCACAAAGCGGGCTCAACAGGAGCTGCACAATACTTGGCTGGATATTTCATGTGTCAAACACAAACGGAACGCTCCATATTTGGTACGTTACGTGCCTGTACACAATGTACACAACAATACGGGTGTACAACACTTGGTGGTTATTTATGTATAGAGTAATAAAATATTATAATAGATAGTTTTAATCCTACAGCGTGAATTATCAAACTGATTAAATAAAAGTAAAAAAATATTTTTAAGTTAAACGGTGATCTTAAATCTAATACATAATTCGGTAGATCCTAGGTACTAGTCATCACACCACTCTCGTCATCAATCTATGGCAGACAAAAAAATCTAGGTAATCGTGGGGTGGGCGCGTGAAATTTCTATCAACAGACAACAGGACAACATATTTTATAATGTATTGTTTTCGTAGCCGATCGACTTCTTTGGATTTATGTTTTTAGTTAGTCAATAGTCAGTAACTATTGACATTTTTGATCCAAATAATGAAAACTGTATCTCTCATGTATCTGTTTGTATCATATTTTTGGTAATGAATGAAAGTAATGAGTATTGGGTATTTCAGGAAATTGAACGTTTCGTATGAAATTAATCTGAAGCAAACAGGAAAAATATTTGTATTGCCTATTCATTTGTTCATGCTTAAATAGGTTCATATCATATATCATATCATGATAAACAAATATCATGTATCATAATAAACAAAATTATTAATAAGAAACACAGAAACAGAAAACAGATTGCAAAATCAAATATCTGAAAAGAGATATTTAGCTATACTCGGAAAACATTATCCTTCTTCTAGGAAAATCGGCTTAAGTATAAAATTTCAAAATAATAAAAATGTCTTAAATATTATTACAGGCGCGTGAAATTTCTATCAACAGACAACAGGACTAATAATAATAATATTAGCTATGATTTACTTACATATAAAAATATTCAGTTTTGCCAGTTGTTTTAATAAATAATTATCTTGCTATATAATAATATTACTCTAGATGTCAAATTTCTCTTGTACTTAGGTAAAGCAGCATCCTCTTACTACTAGGAAACCATGACAATTTGTAAACAACAGAGAAATTAGTGTCAGTTCCCAAAAAAACCACATTAAATTAACATCTTTTATCTTACGGAAGCAATCTAAATGGTACTCATAAGCTAACCTAACAACTACAAGCTTAAAACTTTTCCCATAACTTTGGGTACCAGTAAAACCGCTAAACGTAATTAAATTTCTAGCTAATCAAGCGCTGCCAAGCGAACCACTTTCCTTGAAGCGCTGCAGTGCTCAGAGAAGTAAAGGGCTTCAACTTGGGATCCACAGCTTAAGTGCAAAGTTATGATTGCTAAGCTCAGTAGCCACGCTACAGTTATTTAACTTAGTTATTAGCCCGGCATTGA
The DNA here is from genome assembly GCA_936450705.2 of Protodeltote pygarga. Classification (NCBI taxonomy): domain Eukaryota; kingdom Metazoa; phylum Arthropoda; class Insecta; order Lepidoptera; family Noctuidae; genus Protodeltote; species Protodeltote pygarga. The sequence goes on along the minus strand of OW388249.2, from coordinate 298,298 downwards.
TATAGTGTTCCACTTTGTGATATAAGTTACAGGATAATGCGGTTGAAGAACTTAAAGTTGGTGACTTTTTTTTAAAGGTACAGACAGCTTCATAAATTGGTGACCCCTGCCAAATATAACTTCCTTTAAATCTGAGTTAATAGACTAATTTTTGTATTATATAAAAAGTTTATTATACCTATTCTATCGAAGAGCAACAATGGTGGAGATTCTCTTGTACATCTCGCAAAACTAATAAGAATTATTTTAGCATTACCATTGGTTTATATTTTTTTAAGTACTGTCAGCCCATATCATCACACTGCTGGGTAATCTTTTGATGAAACGAAAGAAGGAAAATTTAATTAACATGAGAATCAAATTCTAAACTTAAATGGCCGTCAAACCTACTCTAACTAATCCAAAAATATATGTTAACATCTCGCGCGACAACGCGACTCGCGACGCAGGCGACGCGACGCGCAGGCAGCTGAGCGCCAAATTAATCCGTTCGCAGGTACAATGCGCAGGCCGCATTGTTCGCGTACAATTGTTTTCCCCACATATTGCGTCGCCGGCCTTAATAACGCTCGGTTTATGAAAAACTCTCCGTTTTAATGTTCGCGGCGTAGCCTTCCTGTTGTGCCATCGCTTTGGGGTTCTGCTATAAAAAATAAGGTTATTTCTTGGTTTTGATCGCTTGATTTTTTTGGAGTTTTGTTTTGAAAGCGAATGTAGAAATGTATGTTGTTTTCAGTTACTCTTGCTGAAATGAAAATTAGAACTTTGCTATTTAGAACTAGGATTGTATACTTAAATCGAAAAATGCACTGCATTCATCGTAATGTGCAAATTTTGGTTAAAGGGAGTCAAAAAAAATCTAATGCATGTAACATCTTACATTTACTTAATATACCTATTATACATATACCTATTTGTAGACGGAGATCAGCAAGGGCATTCGATAACTCTAACATAACATTAAAACATTTCAACAAAACCTCAACATCATAGCTTTGGGACTTTTAGGAGTGTAAAAACTCATAATTGTATCTTTTAATCTTTATCATAATACTCTAAAGTTTTTAAGAAAAACACTTAATGCACAACTTTATAAAAAACCTTATTTAAGTACTAGTGTAATAAACACCGATGTAAAACATTGTGCAGTAAGCTCCAATAAAATCGAGCACTTTGCAAATACAGAGTGAATTAATGTAAGCTGTATCAAATCCAAGTCGTTTCCTTAATGACTGGAGAATTGCCACCAAGCGGTGCCACTAAGTACCAAGTAAGGATGCCACAAACCGAGAGTGTGCCAAAGATTGTCAAGTGTTTATGTTTGCGGTTTAGAAATACATGCATATTCAGAACATTTTAAGTTAAATGAAACAGCTCCCATACAACTGTTTTGGTCGCTGTGTAGGAACTGTTACCACAATGAGGTAGAAGTTCCTACACAAAGTGACGAAAGTGATCATATGGGATTAATACCAACGAAGTCAGTTTGCTGAAATATCATACATTATTTTAGGACATCTTTTCAGATTACAAGGAATACTTTAAGTTAGTTAACTCAGTTCTGTCCTAGCTTCTTTCGTTAAGTTTTCAAACGATCAGAGCATCTTGTGTAGGGCAATTACATAGAAGAGGCAATAGCAGGCAGGATTGACAGGCGTTAAAACTAATAAACCGCTGAGTAATGTTATTTTTTGTGGAAAAGGCATTTGACTATAAACTTACGAGGGGGTCTAGTACGAGTTTGCAAACTATGTGAATACTTTCAGTTTTGGTGAGACATAGTATACTTCTACACGTCTCTATCCTTCCAGGAGAGTAAAAACGAGACATGTATTAATATTACTTCTCACTAAAACTGTCAGTATTCACATACATAGTTTTCAAACTCGTATTAGATCTCCTGGTGGTATGCGGTGTTGTAATCTACGATGGAGCACAGTTGCTTATATAATTGAGAGGATGTATAGGCACTCTCGATTTGAAAATCACCAAATTAAAGTGTTCTAAAAATACAGGAACAACCCTTTAGACCGAGCAGAGGGAATTTCCTTTTGATAATAATTGAAGTTATCCGTACGATGCGACGTCCGGAAGAATAGTAGAGCTAGATATTAAGAAAACGTTAGTAACCTAACCAAGCACATACATTTATTATTATAGAGCTATTTTAAAGTTTTATTCAGGCTAACAGACTATTTTTTAATACGTTGTAATACGTAGTTCTATGCAGTTAAAACTGTTTTCATCTCAATTAATCAAGCTAAGTAAAATTTTCAATTTGAACTATTTCGCGCATCGGTCGGAGTCATTACTTTCATTGTAAGTCGGCAAGTTAATTAAAAGTTTCTAGTTTGTTAACTAAAACTCCTTCCCTCCAACGTTATTGTTGCGTTCATTTTGAAAAGTGAAAGTAAAAATATTACAGTATCAACTTTGTGGAGAACAGGACAAGGAAAAATTATCTGTAAGAAGATAATATTAGGTACGATACCCTCGGGGTAGTTTAGCTTAAAAAAATATACATTTTCATCTTTTTTGTACATACATAGTTTATTTAACAATTTTACTAAGTCGGCAAACAGAGAAAAAAACAATGAAGTAGTGATAATTATGATCGTTGACTGACAAGACACAGGGTTTAGGTTCAAACCCAAGGCTCGGTCCTCTGACTTTGCTTCATATTATTATAAATTAATTATGTGCCACAGAAAGCACGTTAAGCCATTGGCCCCGGCTATCACGAAGATCTTTAACAGTAGATATAGAGAATCAGTACCCTCATAAAGTTCTTAACTTAAGAATATCGTATCTCTTAGGGTTTTCGAGTCAGATAGAAATTCACTGCGTAAAAAACTGATATTCAGCTGCATCTAGTCAGATTAGAAGTCAACAAAATTTGAGAATAATAAGGCTAGGTCCGCTTGATGGTAAGCGATTATTGTAAACTATAAACGGTTGCAATACCAGAGGTTTCACTTATAAGATTCATATTTTTGTAGTAAACATTGTTATCCTGTGAAAATAAATCCTTTTTCTTTCTTTCTAAAAATAAATTACTTTACATACCCACTCGCTGCTTGCAATTATATTTCCCAACACACACTACACTGAATATGGACAATGTCATACAGTCAAATTGTTAGCTAATCCACAATCAGAAACGATACCCCGATCTGAAAACCAGCCAAACAAACAAAAGTGATATGACGTAACGACGTATACCGACGTCGTATCAACTGGGAACAAGCTTGCACAAAGCGGATTTAAAATCCAAAGCTCTAGAGTTTCGCCTTTTTAGTCTGTTTCATTTGAATCGTTCCGTTGTTGACGCTAGACAAAACGACGATAGCGCATTAGCTGCTTATCTGTCCACTTTGGAGCTCAATATAGTATGTTCAGTTTTATATTGGTGCAGATTACCGGGCTCATTGTATTGTTTTACTGTATCAGCTTGTGACTGTCCCACTGCAAGGCAAAGACATACAGAGAAGTATCGAGCTATAATTACTACGATAACTTTGTTTTCATTCACCAGTAATCGTAGTCTTTTATACTACCTGAAAAAGAATTTTAATAAAACATTGAAAAAGTTACATTGGTACACACGCCAGTTTCGAACTCATACCCACGTCTTTGCAAAGCGAGTCTGTAGCAATGAGACTGCCTGACCATAGCCGTAGAGAATGAGACAGAGATTTATTTAGAGAATTAACTACAATATGAAGTACAATACCAATGTAACCAAATTTAAAAGAAGAAGACGTTTGGTTTACTTGTGGTTCACTAAAACGATCTTTTTTTTATATGCAAATAAGGTTTTCGTTAAATTTTGCTCTAAAAACAATATCTGCTTCCACACACGAAGCGACTATTCAACCGATTGAAATTAGTTCTGCCACAGTTACAACTAAAGTTTAACTGCTCTACCATAGTTAGTCTCACGTTTTGCTCAATTAGTGGCTAAACTGTGACATTAGTAACTTGTGTATTGGTCACACTGCAATATCCATTGAACAGTTAATAGCATCTTGGCTGACCGCTTTACGTAACAACGTCGTAATGAACAGAGAAGCAAAAGTCGCATTGTAGGGTCAAGAACAGGATTTTTTTTTATTCATTTGTTTAATCTTAGTTTTCAGCTCAAATAAGATTATAAAGATTATTAGACCTACATTTTTTAAACCATTTTTTTACAATGATTTGAAATCTTCAGTCAAGAGTATAGCCGTATCTTAATTATAAAGAAAAATACTGTATCGAACCGTATCGTAATAAAAATATAATCTTTGAATTGGTGTATTGTGCGTGCTTGTCATAAAATCCTATCTTAAGGTCCAACCAGTCCAAGGTTTTGAACAACCAGTTCCATCAGTTTGAAAGATTTGAGTGACACAAAGCTTAGCAAACAGCATACAGCAACGGTTAAAAGTATCCTTTGAAAACATGCTACTAAAATAAATTAAACAAAAACTTCGTATATCAAGATGAACCTTCATATTTGATGAGACTACTAATAACTTTATGTTTTACATTAAATTGTAATTTACATAACTTTTACATCACACGAGGTTTTGAGTGCATCGTCGTAGTGGTTCTGTCAACGATGCAAACTTCGCAAAATATATTCATTTTTAATCTGACTGAAGCACCATATTTTTTCTGTTTTTATTTCTAGATTAAAGTAAAGTATGTTTGATCACAGTTGGAGTTAGACCCACTTAGTACAGTTCAGTTAGTTGAAGTCAGAAGTGCGCCGCAAAACTAACTGTATTTAGAAACTTTATGTACTACCGGTATAGTTATGTTATAATTTATTGTTTTTTCCACGTAGTTTGTTTTTGCTCTGAAGAGAAACATAAATAAGCTTCAAAAAAACTTATTTAGATTTGTATACCTATTTACATATTTGTATGAAACGTGTCTATAAAATACGTAATATTTAGGCCCAGTTTCACAGGCTAAGAATACAGCTACCTACTAGGTAAATAAAAAAATGGAACATAAATTGTATGGAATTTTTTGTTAAATAAGGTTTAGAATATAATTATTATTATTTATTATTGCAATTTTAAAAGTGTGGTACTAAGTTTGAAGACCAGTGCGTCGATATTCTATAAGACGGTACGGTAGTACTATATCGGTTGAGCCTTGTTTTTTTTTTTTTTTTTGTCGTGTGGAAAACTCTTTATAAGTACCCCACCGCTAAGGGCTGGCGATGGGGTTATGTCCGACTTGCACGGACTAAAAACCACACGGTGTTCCGCCATGAACCTCTAGGCGGAAATACGGTTTTCGCTTGCACATTCACCGTACCCCCCGCCAGATATCGGTTGAGCCTGCATTATAAGTTTCACGAAATGTACAATATAATATGCGAACAGAATAAACACCAACACCATTATGCCCTGAAGCTTCCAATGAAACCCTAGCTCGAGTCAGTCATTCGTGATGGGTGCAGTTGACCAAAAAATTGGCAAATATTAAAGGATCCGCCACCGCGGGTGTCGCCATGTCGCGCACACAACTCAATTTGCTATGTTTACACACCGTATTTGTTTATGTCGCCATGTTTATTACGTGTACATGGTCGGAATATTCAAGTGTTATGTTTTGTTTAATTCTGCTAGCTTTTGTAGGTGTACATACTCGTACAATAATCTTAGGCCTAGTTTCGTCTCGTTGATTTAATCTGGGAATTACTAGTTAGACTGAAGTTTATGTTTGCTGAATTGATTTCGCATATTTTATAAAAGATATATTAAAGAAGCATCTAGAACAGGTTTCTAGATTCTTCTTTAATTAATACCTTATTGTTAATACGAATCGACTATTATTTGATACATTGATCATTATCGTTGTGTCTATATAAGAGGAGGATTGTTTCAATCAAGCTAGCTTAACACTGTCCGGGTCACATCACACATCCCGCCTCTCAACGTGATAACAATAAAACTTCTATTGTATTTCGTAACGTGTCCCGCAAAATGTTAACTTTAAAACATCGTAGCCTTAAACACTATTAACCTTGTAAGACTGGCAAGACGTGGGTGTATTTTATACACCTCTGCCTACCCGCTCTGGGGAAAACAGGCAAGTCTATGAGCCTATGTAACGTACGAACGTAGCTAGTAAGACACTAAGATATGACTATGAAAGCAAACATACTTCGTGAAGTGAGCCAACAATTAACGACTTTCAAACACGGCCCGCCGTTCGCTCTACATTGTCGGTTTGATGGCATAATATTCGCGTTTGGTTTATACTCGAAGAATATTATTACTGCAACAGTGTAGGATTTATCGCTCGGGGCGAGACTACATTGAAGTTAATTGGAGGGTAGGTTAAGAATTATGAAAGAGTTTGTATTGTTGGAAGTCTATGATGTAGTTTATCTTGGCAGGTCACCAAGAGTCGCTAGAAAATAAAGTAGGTACCTATGCAAAATATAAGTGCACCTTGGGGAAAATTCTCTGTTTAAAATGAAGTGAGAGCCACATAATTGTGCAATTTTTATACTATTTTAGTATACTACTAGTACTAGTAGTTTTTAAATATCTCATCATCATCAGCTTGTATTAGTCCACTGCTAAACATAGGCCTCACCCAATGCGCGCTACTTTTGTGCGCTCATTGGAGTTATTAAATTATTTAAAAATCTCGAGAAAGTAATTATGTAACCATAATGATAATACTGACCTACTGACCGAATTTTTATCTCAGCGGCCAGTCTCCATGGAGATTGGCTATCGGCGCGGGAGGTCGATGCACAATGTGTGCGCAAACACAGGTGCATTTTCTATTCTCCACTCTCATAGTCCGATGGGAGGGAAATCCGCAATTAGGTGCAGGACCATCAGCTTACGTGCTTTCAGGTCTTACGTCAAAGGTTCGATAAATATTTGTGTGATTGACAGACAATTTTTTCAATCTATGAATTTTAAAACAATTTTGTATGTTGTTCGGTGTGAAGGAAAGTACGGGAGAAATCCCAGTGTAGGTTAAAAGCGTTTAAAAAAAGTAATTTGAGTACACACGTCCGGTTGCATTTCATGTTGTGTTTAATGATATACCCACGACTACTATTAACCTTCCTAATGACTCGACCACACCCAAAAACAAAAATGACCCCCTACTATTAGACTGGACGACAAAACTTGCAAACACATTAGTTCCCCCTCCTCCTCAGAACTCTATAATTACCAACCCTGAGGGTGAGTGCGTGCATTTAACACGTAACTAACAATCAACCCCTATCGGATGGGGTGCAGCCGACCGGGCGGCGACCACTTCACAGATCATTACTCCTATTAAAACTTTGCAGGGTTAATTTATGTTCAATAACTTTTGTATTGCAAGACTTGTAAGTTATAACGTTGAAGTATATTTTATAAATTAACTTGCTAATTTGCTTGGTTTAACTTCTAACTTTTTAATATATCTACTCTTTATAGTATAGTCGCGAGCAAAAATTATCATCTTAAAATTACTTCTATCTTATCTTCTACAGGTTTAGTTCATAGAAAAATATACAACCCGGATATTGGTAAATATCTATAGATACGATAAATGCAATATTTTTGCATTTTAAGTATGCGTTCCTTTTGAAAAACTATACTTGTTCACATATTGTAACTCGTGACTGTACGAAACAAAATAATGACAAAATAACAAACGGCTGTTTTATCGCGCACAGCGATCTCTTTCAACCTTAGGAATGACATAAATAGATTAACTTTGTAACTGTTGGTAAATAATATATTTAAACTTATAAAAAAATATAAAAGAAAACATCGTGAATTAAGAGCACACCTAAGAGATTATTATTATCGATGGAGTGTTAACTTATAAATAAGCCATGTAAGAGACTTACAGGACTGACAGGTTGTATATTTGTATAACTACTATAATTATGATAAGAAGAAAATAAAATTAATTATCGTATATATAAAATAGTAGAAATTTTTTTTGTCCCCAAACAAACTAGGATTTTCTCCTGTATTGTAGGTGCAGATACAGGTATAATATTATTATTATTTTCACAATGCACAAAAGCCAAAATCGGAACAAAATAATCTGTACATAGATCACACAAATATTAATGCGCAGAAGACGAATCGCTTTACCTAGCGGTGGCCAATCGTGTCGTCAAAAATGAATTAGTTGCAAGTTCTTTGTCTAATATTAAAATATATCAACCATTTAAGTATCTTTTTGCGTTATAAAAACTAGTAATAATATGCAATTATTCATCTCGCCAAACATTCCTGCGCAGCCGAAGTGGAAACTACAAAGAAACTATGATCAAAGTGGCACATTTCACGAGCCGAGGGACACGCATTCCTGCGAGAGGGTGGAGTGGAAGGGGTGGGGGGTGACATGTACACGAGTGCTACTCACTTTTAATTTATCCAGTGAGCTGATCCATTTTGTAAAGTCTGCGAGGGCCTGTTTTGGAAAAGAGATAAAAAGAGGGGAACTGAATTAGAGGGACTTGTTTGATAGGTGCGAGCAGCAATAGGACATTTTTTTTGTGAAATTTTTACATGTTTTAGCACATGTTAGCTTATTAAATATAAATATTTAATAAGAAATTTGAAAAAACAACTGATACGGATTGGATTCGAACCCACGATCTTCGGCGTTCCGTGCCGACGCTCTAACCGCTGAGCCACCGTATCCCATCAGAATCAGTCGAAATTTCAAATCTCTTTATACGCCTAGGGCGTCTGGTAATATCTATCTATTTTTTTCAAATTTCTTATTAAATATTTATATTTAATAGGATTTGTCCCACCTATCTAGTAAACGGAGTAAGGATGATAAATAAGCAGAAACGAATCATGAGAACCTAAGATTTAATTGGTATCTATTACCTTATATTATTATCCGTTTCTCCTATATCGTACGGTTGACGACCAACCTGGTGTCAGAGTTTAAACCGCCCTTAGGCCTCTGACATGAATTTACATACCGAAAAAATTCTCAGGTGTGCTGTTTTCCTTCACCATTTTAGCAAGTGATAATTAATTTCTAAAACGTGAAAGGTGAAAGTGCGTGCCTGGGTTCGGAACTTACGAACTTACTTGCTTGTCCAAGATTATAACACTAAGCTATTTTACGGCTGTTCTATTATTCCGAAGCATGTTGAAACAAGAACTATAAACAAGAGCAAGTATCGGAAATACTTGAGAACTAAATATTTCATTTATCTAAACTGTAAGACGAGGAAGTTCAAGCGCTGCGCTGTGAGGAATGGCTCGCTTTAGAGCTCTCTAGAGTTTAAGAAATATGTCTGCCGTCCACAGTATTGGCACAGCAGAGTGATAATAGTCCTGCTATTGACAACCATATTTGTGCCGGTATGGCTTTCCTTTCTACACAAAATGAAACGTTTATTGTGCTTTTTATAGTTTGAATTGAGTTTCATGTAACCTATATGCGATGTTTTATTGAATATTAGATTGGGGAATACTGTGAAAACAATTATATTGCTGGGGTCTGAAAGATTTATTGACTGTAAAAACACAATGACTTCGATATTAATGCTTAATCAATAGCTTACTTACGGTATGATAAATAAAGCGAAAATAGTGTAACTTTCTATCAGTAAAAGAATTTTCGTCATCAAAGTACACGCACCCATTTATAAAATTTTGTCATAAAAGTATAGACAAATAAAATGATTATCAATACTAATATAATAAAGAGATAAAGTTTGGGTTGCAGCTGTGAACAAAACTGCGCTCAGCTTCAAATTAATGGCGTTTTCCTTCTTCGAAATAATGAGGCATATTTGTGGTTAGTGCTAATGGCTATAGGTATATGCCATAAAATTTTATAGTTTAATTAACAATAACACCATTCTAAAAGCACTATAATTTGTAAAGTAATAAACCTATAAAATAAAGACAAAACCGTTGATAACAATATTTTAGGTACTGTAATTAATTTAGTCGTATTATAGAAAGATAAAATTTAATAAGTCTATCTTCAAACAAAATTGTACAAGAAATCGTAAAGACGATTGTAAAGATCAACTTCAATCCGGAATAACTTAGTATAACTGAGATTAGTGAGATGTTGAATATTAAACATTACAATATTAATTAAGTACAAGTTCTTTGCTTTATCAAAACGTATAATATCTGTAAAATTAATCGCGTTGTAAACAGTAAGTTAATTATAATAGCAGCATGTACAAGTCCCCTACACATTGGGAGTTCATTAGTGAGAGCCACCTCGTAGACTCATTAGGAGGATGCGACGTCGTGCAACACACTTCTTTAATTTAGGTTAGTTACTCCGTCCTATGAATACATTCCCCAAACAGAATGAAAACACAAATATGCAACACATAGTTGTTATAAAAATTTTATTTAATGAGTGAAACTAAATGGAATTTGCGTAGATAATATTTCTAGTTAGATTATAAACTAGTATTACAATTCGGCATGTGTGTTTTAATATTAATATATTTTACTTACCGTACATACAGGTACGTATAGCGGTCTTAATGCCCTAAGGCATTCTCTACCAGTCAACCTTTGGGTCAGTAAAAATCTTTTAGAGGTACAAAATAAATATAATAATAAATAGCAAAGTACCTACTTATTGTATATATATCTATTGAATACTATTGGATCATGAATGAGTGTGTATAAGTTAAAGCAAAATGTACGATCTCTTTCGTGCTATAAAACGTTGTTGAAGTAATGAAGTTAACTGCCGTAAGCTTAATTTGAAGTGGGATTTGCTTGTACACCAAAAAATATTTTATTTTTTTAAACTGGCCAAGTGTGAGTAGGATTTACACACAAACGGGTTCTGTATAAAAGTGGAAAAAGAACATGGTTTATGAACTTAATATTATTTGTTGTTATAGCGGCACAGAAATACATCATCTGTGAAAATTTCAACTGTCTAGCTATCATGGTTCATGAGATATAGCCTGGTGACAGACGGACAGATGGACGGATAGCGGAGTCTTAGTAATAGAGCCCCGTTTTTACCCTTTGGGTATGAAACCCTAAAAAAGAGCCTACTAATAGAATCTAACTCTGTGAATATTACTTTAAAAAATACTTTGTTTAGTTTTAACAACAAAATAGAAGAAAAACAATTTGGAATCATGTAGTAGAAACTAAACTACAAACAGTTTCTTAGTACGTAAACTAAGTCAATATAATAGAAACTTAGTCCCAACTAACTCAGTCAAAATTAAGATAAATGTCTTTAATAAATTTCACGCCACTAATATATTCAGAGCTTCCATATAATTACAAGTATAAATTCAGTCAAGGCGTTAGGTTAACTTGGTTATAAATAAATACATTAAACCACAGCTTAGCGCTAACTTTAATAAAGGGACCGTAAATCTTTATTAAAAGGAACAAATTTTAAAGATCGTTAGGATTGCAGAAAATATTTGAGAAGAATTTGTTAATTAACTCGCCAGTTTTATGTTTATTAAAGTCGCAATTCAAATATGGATGTTCTGTTTTGTGAATCTTAATTAAAATAATTAATAAACTTGAAAATTATAATAGTTATACAATAAATCTTAAAGTTACTTGAAATAATAAGTTCTATTACAAAATTTTTGTCATAGAACTTAATAATTAACAACGTTCTATATTCAAATTATATAAAACTCTTTTTATACGTAAGTCGTTGTAAAGCTCAGCTTGACACAGCTCTAGTACAAGTCAAATTACCATTCCGAGTTGGTATATCACGTGTTCATTTGATTTGACAGTTATCTCGGGCGGCCATGTTGCGGTGCGCCGGAAAATTAGACAAGCAACGCTTTTGTCAGGAATTACTTACATTTACCTGGGATTCATGTTTTGGTTACTTTAATATTAATAGCTTGTGTTTCAAGTTGTTATTTCCCTTGAGTTCAATTTAAATAATTTAGTATCTATTTATGATTTTGTGTATTTGCATAAATTTTATTGTCGCAATTTTAGGAAGGGCTCAATTTTTTGCGTTACGTAAAACTAAAATAGCCAGCATTAAGTACAAGTAAGTATTTAACTGCGCATTCAACTAGTAAAGTACCTAAATATGCGAGAACGCAAACAAAAACACACAACTTAATAACTCAAGTTTTAATTATGTCGCTAGACTACATTTTATTCTTAATACTTAATATGCAGTATCCAACATAACTAAAATACTTTAAGTAAATAATATAAGCAGAGCTTATAAATCTGCGGCGAGTCAAATTCAGGTTGCTAATTTCTCGCTCTTTCAAACGATATTTTTGAGTTACATGAAAGGAATAGAAATATTATAATAGATACAGTTGAGGAAAATGGCATTGCGTTTCGACTCGTTAGAAACTCGTCCCACTGCAGGGCAAAGGTCTCTTATCACACAGAGAAGGATCGCGCAATAATCACCATGCTAGCTCACTGCGTGTTTGCAATTTCAGACTACTTAATACCAGGTTTCCTCACTAAGCTATGTATTTCTTCACTATAGTCAATTGTGTCTTAGACTAATTATGACTTATATGTATATGTAATCATTTTACTAAATACCAATAACCAGTAGCAACGAATGCAAAACAAAGTTCCGATCTCATAAATCTAATATTCACTGCAGACGCTGCATCTGTAGACAATAGGCTGCGTGTTGACGTTATCGAAGCCTTTACACAGGTAGCGACGGAACTGTTCCCAAGATATCCGATACTAGTGACAGAGCAAGATGCCAAGACATTGCAGTTAGGGATGGAAATATATCTACAAGATAAAGTATTGTGACTCTACGTTTAACATCTTAAAACAAGAACAATGGAAGAGGAGTTATTGTATTTTAGAATATCTTTTATGTAGTTTTTACCTGTGGCTTTGTTCTTGTGAGACTAGTTTCTTGATCTAAAAGCTTGTTCCCCTGAAAAAAGAATGCAACTTAAGACTGTGTTTAAGCGTATAAAATAAATTTAGTTGAAATCGATCCAATAGTTAAGAAAAAGAGAAAGCAACAAACAATCAAATCATTATATTATTATTAGGATGTTTGAATGTTTTCTCCAAAGCACTATTGGCGGATATTAAAACTGAATTGTATCTTCAAAGTAATTTTAATAGCAAAACCATAATTACAAATATCAAAGCTATTCTAAAAGATAAAAGGTTAATACAATATGTAATTTGAACCTGCGTTAAAATATTCCTTGAACTGTCTTCTGCACGCTCTTTTTGATCTTTTAACAGACTATTGAGCGTCTCCTGAATTTCCCATAAGTGGCCGATAAATCCCTTTGTTAAAACAAAACACGGGCGCCATTGTCTCCGGTCGCGGTGGTTCCGAGTACTTCAGAGGGAAATATCAGAGACGATTATCTTTAATAGAATCTGCGGTTACTTCAGTAAGTGTGTTGTTCGCTCTGATTAAGTTGGATACTTTTGAATCTATTCTAGTGATAATATGTTACACTACATTAGCGTTGGGAATATTAAGTTGAGGTGATAAGATACATTTGTGTTTTGTTTATGATTAGATTTTGTTTATTAATTCGTTGGTTGTTGTTAAGTAAAATGTTACATCAGTTTTATCATATTTAATTGGTTACATGTTAATCGAATTACATTTCATTTATTATTCAACCTTAATAACAATATTTATAATATCAGCGTTATATGTTTTGGTAAAAGCATACGTAATATAAAATATTTTGCTAAAATCCAATTCAATATTTTGTTATTGAGGTAATGATAAAGTTACAAATTAATTTATATTCGAACACTTTATCAGATTTAAATTTAATTTAGAGTGCAACTGTTGCTATATGTATAGTAGGTATTATTTAAAGTCGTAACAAAAATTACGTTCAGAAAAAAAAGATGTGTTAATTTTTAGAAATACAACACCCAAATACCGACACTGAAAGAGATAGTGGAGACTGTCTGTCGATTACACAAATAATTATCTTATTTCTTTTGACAGACGTCGAAGCGGCAAAACGAAGCGTTATACATAAATTTTGATGGATTGAGGGGGAGAGAGAGACTAAAGAAAAGATGGATGAAACAGGTATGAATGGTCAGTTGATAACTCATAGATAAGAATGGAGGGACACTTTTCCGCCGACCCCAAGTAACATGGGACCAGGGCATGCAAAAGAAAGAGAGTTTCATCTTGTATTTTGATAATTATAGTGGTTCAATTAGCTTGAGAAGCTTGTCTTTTGGTTCACCTAATTTATATCATCATCATCATATGGGCCTATCGCAACTTAATTTATGTAATTGCTGTGTAATCGTTGGAATTGGCTCATATTGTTACACAAACCGGGGCCACCAACAAACACTATCAAAATTTCACATCACAAATAGCGCGCGCAGCCAACATCGAACAGATTAAATTCAAATGAGATGTCATATACCAACAGTAGCTTTGAAATGTTAACAATGGCTACCAAATAGATATTCCGTTCCTATCGCTTGTTCAAATTTTGTTTTGATAAACTACACAAGTTAGAGAAGAAAGAAAGAAAAACGTTTTATTTTTGAGACAGCATTCACAGTTGCACACGCCAAGTCAATATAAAAAATAATAAGGCACAAATAAAAAATAATATAAAATGTAGGTACACAGAAAAAAAATATAGACCAAGTAACAATTTACAACTTTTTGTTTTTGTTACCTTAAATAAATTAGGTTTATTGAATTTTTAGTGCTATGATATTTTAAATGTTTTTAAAATAAGGTTTTTATTCATATTTGTTTATCGTTATTAACAAAATATTGATTTAATTTTTCCTTTAACGTTATACACATTTAATTTTACAATGCATAAACACGCCCAGAGTGGAACAAATATTTGTCAAAGAAACAAACATTGAACCCACGTCACTGAGCGCGGAGGACAAAACGGTACGCTAATTGGGTCGTCATTTAAATATTACCTTTACCTAAATTAATGGAGGTGTATCAGCTGATCATCGTACTAATTTTTACGCCCAAATCCGGTAATAAATAGTTACTGGTGAAGCGTCAATGCTTTTTTCAATATAAAAAATAAATAAATAATAATATTTTAGGATTTTTAATAATACGTTTAATATTTTAGTATCTGAAATTAAAAAATTAACTTCTCAATTGATGAATCCTCGCACCAATCTTTGTTGTCTTGAGTTTTCTCGCGATGTGGCCGATAGATGGCGTTAGCGAGCAGTGTTCTTCTCGTGGCTGCACGCATCGCTGTGTGCTTTAGACGCTCCGCCTTTTGAATCTTCCATTTTTGGTGAAACCTTGATGATACTCTTAAAATAATAATTATTTAACCTAATTATTAGACCTGCATCTGTGCTTCATTGAGAACTTATAGTGCAGTGTTGAATTTTGGAGTTTTAATCATTTCACCGGTGGATTTAAGAAGATTTTGCTCGCCGGCCGGCAGCCTACCTACAAGCCTATCACGCGCGCATGAACGAGGTATCTTCACATTACCCTGGGTCTGAGTGGGATCTCTGGATTCTCAAGGTACGTGGGCATGTTTTGCTGCTAATAAGTCTTTGGTATTGGTATCTCGATGATTCATCAATAGGTGCTGGTGCACAGCGTGACACTGTCACGTCACAAAGCGTGCCACGTCACGGCAATAAGGCCCACGCGCCCCCGTGCCGGGATAACGCACGTACGTACGCTAACTGTGACAAATACCCTCACTTGTTTACTACACAAACTGTCCCCAAACTAAATTATGTGCAGTTACGTAGCGCCGTATAAATTGTGTAACATATTATCTACCTACACGTTTCTTACTGTTGAAATTGTCCATTTTATCACGGAAATGAGAACTGTACCTAGTAATTAGATCAAATGTTAACTTTGCAAACGTGACACGTGACTCAGTGTTTTATATTTGTTCATGTATTAGTAAGACAATGTGAGCTTCTTTTGTATTGTCTCTTGAGATGGCTCTGAGGAAATATTTGCGTTAGATTAGTGTTAATTGTATAAGCTTAGGTAATAAAAGTATCTTCTGCATATTCACTGAATGACATTCATGAATTGATTTTTCAATCTATTCTAAAAAACGATAGAAATATCTACCTACCCTATAACACATTTGAGTACCACGCTCAGGTCACTCGCAAATATTCTATTGTTTATATGGCATATGGCGACTATTGTGTGATAAACGTAGACTGTTACATTTTACACCAAATAAAATTTAGTTCAAAGTACTAAAAATCTCTAGCAGCAAAGTCTCATTTCGCGATCGTAAGATACCCGCAAACTTGGGGTTAGTTTAATGACATGTCTAGCATCCATTACCCTGAATGTAGGCGAGCGTTTAAAGCTTGACTATGCAGCGCGCAGTGGAGTGTGTCTGCGGATGGCGGCGCGATTAGCAATTCTGATGCGCTAGTGTTTACTGCACTTCAGTCGTACTCAGACGTTCGCATAGTTCGTCTAGTTCTGTCGGATCGTGTTACATCGCTATTACGACCGGAATATGCAACGTTGCCGTGCGTATGTAAAATGTTACCTACTATATTACACAGACTAAATAAAATAAATCCTTAAATATAATAAATGGCTGTGGACTTCAATTCACAATTGCAAAAAAATATATGTTGTTGTAATACTGAAGTAATATATTATTCTTTTATGTCTTTTGAAATTCAATGGAATAAATAGGAAAATATTCGCGTGTCCCAATATTTTTTCTTTCTACATCCTCTGTATGAATCTAAACATTTACCACAATGTAAGAAAGATCTTTGTATGGAACAGAGTTATTACGTTTTATGTAGTGTGAGTTACACTTCACAATTTCTTATATTAGGTATCCTTTAATGAATGTTTACTAGCATTCAGATTCCGATTTCGTTCTTGCTTAAAACTAAAAACATCTTGTTTTCACGATACTCAGACATATCTCTAATTGGAGCTTTAATTACAATGTATGTGTCACTTAGGTTGTCGTCTCAGAGTAATTGGTGCTCAAAATCTTTCGAAATGTGAAATGAAATTTCAGTAGTGAATGAAATGAAGCACCAATGTGCTGTGTTTCATAGTAGAGCTTGAAAATGGATGAACAAGACAAGTATGAACTCATTTTTCTCAGTCAAGTCCCGCGAGTTCTCAGGTAAGTCTTTAATTAAATTTATGAAGTAGTGAACAAGTATTAATCGTGTGGATTCTGAAAAATAATTATTGGTCACTGCCTTTTGTAGGTGCTCTAGAAGTAAATAATGACACACGTTGTATAAATGTAAAAATGTGTTTGTTGGTTTGTCCTTTATTTACGCAAAAAGGAGGAATAAGATCGACCGGATTCTTTGCATAGAAATAGTTTATTTGCCGGAGATTAGCATACAATAATTTTTATACCGAAAAAAATAAAATAACAGGAGTGAAACCGCAGGGTAAAGCTAAATTAGAAAACTCAGTGATCCTAAATAGAAGTATTTAACTATAAAGTCGTTTTACAAAATTATCTAAATAATGAAAATTTCATAGGTACTTACCATGATAGTTTTATCTTTCCATAATTGTGAAATCAAAGCCATTCATCATTTGGAGACTCGGGGGGTCGCAGATATATCAGTGCGGGCGGTGCATATTAGATCCTACCTACTCATGCATGAGATTCTGTTTGATTTGCGGCGCTACTCCGATTGATTGATTCATTAGAGGCCGCACACCGTGGATACTAATCAAAAGTTCTATTAAATGAATTGATACTATACGGTGTATTTCTATTGGAACAAGCTGTTAATTATAAAACCGTGTAAAATACGAAGTTATTTTTCTTGTTCATTTATTTGGTTCACTACGTCAAGACGATGTGTAGGTACTTATTTAGTTTTGTATAATTAAATTTATATTCATTTAAAATTATTCACAACTCACTACAAGTGTAAGCCCACTTATGCCATAAAATAGCAAACATCATTCGGTACGAAGCAAAAAAAAATAACAAACGCTTTTTATTGCCTGTTGTCCAATGCGCAGCTGGTGAGCGCTTTATGTATTGTAGACCGAGACTAGCGCGCAATGTACTGTGTAGTATTCGGTACTGCTGTAATATTGATGCGACCTCAGGCCGAGGGCTGGCGCGTGCAAGTTTGATGCCGATGACAAATGAATTATGCATTGCGTCAAATGAGATGTTTTTCGAGGATACTCTACTGACCGACTGCCAACCCTAGGGTTTATATTTATTCGCTGAGTAATTGTACATGCAAACTAGAGACTGGAATTAATGTAATTGTATGTGTTAGGTATTGAGTGGCGGCCGTAATTAGTGCTAAATAGATGTAATTAATTACAAGTAAATATTGATTTAGTAGGTACATAAATCTATATAGATGCGATACAAGTTACTGTTACAAACGTACACGGTAAGGTAACTGGTATTGTTCACGCAATTTGATACTGTACTATTTTAATCGATGAGATTTTTGTCTTTTTAAAATATAGCCTTACACTAGGGCTTTCTCCTTTGCGATACGGTGCCGTCACAGAAATACATGTAAAGCAAGATCTATCTTGAATTACTGAGCGTTAGTATCACATAGGGAGACGTACCTATGTAGGTATTTGTCTAAAGTGAATATGTAAGTATAATGAATTAGTTAAATGATGTAACACCTTCGGTGAAGCCATAAAAGTGTCACACATATATACGCTACAATCTTCTTAAGAAAAATGTTATGTATCTTAATTCTCTCTTATTTCTAGAACGATGCTCAAATATTAGTCGACCTATAATAAGATTAGTGCATATAGAATGATTCCTTCTTTTTTCTCTGAAGAGTTATTCTAAAATTTAAACCTCATAGTTGTAAATCAAGATTTATATTTGAGTTTATTCTATAATAAGATGTTCAGGACACTTCCACGTCAAATCCAATCAGTAATCGTCATAGCTAACTAAAACATGTATTATAATCAGTAGTTAGATTACATTTTGCACAACACTGGTTCAGGCCAAGTCCACAGGGGTGTGCACAGAGAGTTAGTTAGCAGGAAATCATTAAAATTTCATGAACATACTTTATTATTTTGTGCCGAAATATAGAAATATTTACTGGGAACAAAATTATTTAATTAGTGGCAGACTGGAAGTAGCGTAGTATTTTCGTACAGAAACAAGGTGAAATATAACAGTGTGCAGGTGGATTTTATGCAGCCGGCTAGACCGTGCAGAACCCGGAAAGCAATTAGAGCAACTGAGACGTGTAATGAGTGACGCGACGCCGCCGCCGCGCCGCTGCAACGCTGCGTCGACGCTGCGTTCACTTTGCATCACACTGCGATGGATCCTTCTATAAGAGGTTTCCATCAGGTCACCATATTGTTCAAAAATTAAACGATAGCAGAAATGTATGTACAGCGTTATATTAAATTTTTCCTATAAATAAATAATGTTAAAGTTTGTGACGATGTTTGCCACTCAATCACGGGTTACCTTTGAACGGCTTTAGATGAAACTTGGCATACAAATGATATCCTGGATTACTAGAATATTTTTTCATCCTAGTCCCACCTCCACTTGGGCAAAGCTGCAAGCAAAAGCTAGTAAGAGAATATATCATAGTTCACATTAAATTGTTAGTTTCAATGGACTCCCATATTTCAGGTTTATAAATTCAAACAAAAGATTGTAGGCACACAAGCTGTGACCAATAAGCACTCGCTTGAGCACAGCTTTGATTTGCTTATATATGTACTTATACCCTTTTATCCGTTTATCGGAGGTTTCCTACCCCTGTAGTGGATAAACGTCGCGTCGGTCAAGTAATCCTATAAAATCAATCAACGTGGATCGAAGCGAGAATAGGTCAATTAGCGGCGTACACCGGCCGAAATCTGACCGATCGCTGACCCCAAATCCTGAACTGATCATGTACCTAAACTTAATAGCTAAGGTAATACTTGTAATAGCTAAGGTTAAAGTGCGAGCCCTGGTGGCGCTGTGGTACTGCGGTTATAGTCACGGTCACTAATGTTAAGCAGCGCTGGATGCGGTCAGTCTTTAGATGGGTGATTTTTGTGGGTTTAATGTGGTAGTCGTTAAAGGGAGCTGGAGGCCTATAGGCGGATGATACACTCCGATTGGCCACAAACTCACCTTTTCAAACACACAATAGGTCAGATTATTGAAAGCTTTTGCCCAACAAGGGGACAAAATAAGTTGGTTATTGGTTAGCCTTAATGCGAATAAGCATAGTTAGGTACTCTTTACGCAATTTTCATTATACTGTGTTTCTTTATTTAAGCAACATAAATCTTCTCAAAAATGTAATGAGAGTAAAAATTATTCATGTTAAAAGGATTTGAACATTCTTTGCTAGACAGAGACGGCACAGTGATCGTCACTTGTTTTAATGACGAACTCAAAGAGAAACTTTCGCGGGAACGATTATGTTACATTTTGTGAAATTTATAACTGCCTTTACAAACATCGCATGTTAATTATTTTTTCACAAGTGATATCAGATGTGTTTACTTATTAAAAGCAAGCGGTAGCGCGGCAGGCCCAGGAAAAGCTGGACTCTCATTTGGAGGATTGAAAACGGTTAAAGCTATGGATAGAGAGGAGTGGAAAGAGGGAAGGAAGGCCTTTGCCCTATATTAGGAAAAGACTAATAATAATATTCAACAGTAGGCAACGACCATATTACCTACGTCCATATAATTTATTTATTCTACATAATCTAGTATTAGTAGAGACTAATACCACAGAATTAATAATTATAGAACACACAGTAGCTAGTGACATAAGGGATTTATTCATTTGTGAGATACCTACATAATTAATTGAGTATTTTGATTTTATAATTGAATGCTAAATAACTTAATCACAGCTTTTGATTTAAACTATTTAAGCTAATTCATATAATTTTTGAAACAAAATGATCTATTACGAATAGTAATCGCCAAACAATAACCAATTAGTTAAAGTGTTATATTAACGTCAGGCTCCGATACGATTATTAACTATTCATTACAAAGCTTGATTGCACTCCCTGTCCAATTGAAATTACGAACAATATTATCAAACAACCCCATAATTATAACTTGAAACATAAGCTTAATAGCCGAATTAACTATTACAATGCAGTCTTTGTGACCATTATGACCAGTGGATAAAGTTAAAATTGCAATGATTCACGCGCAAATAAACAAAACATGATCAAAACTACGAATAGTTTAACAAAATACCCGGCTACCTGAAATATCGCGTTCATTATTTCGCTCTGCAATTCACAAACAGTAATGATACATCATTTTTATGTTTCGCTTTTGAAAACTAAAAAAATGTTTTAATATCAGTCTCGTAATCTGTGTTTGCAATTCTGAGGTTTGTATGTATTTAATGTCAATGTGGTCCCAGTAGAAAGCAAAGAATAATTACCTACAGTTTATTATGTAATATGAGAATGAGTTTTGAGATTATAAAACATGGCACAACGGCCGTCTAATTACATGTTATGAAACGGGAGTTGAAGTTTTTAGAAACAAAAATATCTTGTGGTTTAGTATAGAAGCAGTACCAACAACTTACTTATCCTTAATCTAAATTCGCGGCGTAATTATTTTACTGAAACATGGCTTGTGCCGATACTATTATAAGGTCTTTCTTTATCATAATAGGGTAGATTAACAACCTGGTATCAGAGTTTAAACCGCCTGTAAGTCTCTGAAATGGCTTTACGCACCCTTGAAAAATTTCTCAGGTGTGCTGGTTTCCTCACAATATTTTCCTTCAGCGATCTAGCAAGTGATAATTAATTTCAAATTCGCACATGAATTCGAAAAGTCAAAGGTACGTGCCTGAGTTTTGAACCTACGACCTTTGACTTGGCAGTCCAACAGTCATACCAATAAGCTATCACTACTTTACATATTATTAAGGTAAAGAAAAATAAACAAAAGAACAGCATGAATTAGCAAACAAGAGTATAAAGTAAAACATACATAAAGCTATTTACTGAAAACTAATAAAGCTTATTCAACTAGGTACCGGAAAACTGAACAATAAAGGTTAATAAAGTGTATCAAGTTTACAATCTCAAATATGGCATATCTGGTATCATAGCAGCAATGGTAATAGAATGATATTGAAACGAGCTAACACACAGCGCCAACAACAAAGCAAAAAGCTACTTTTGAAGTGGCCGAGTTCCCACCCGCTCTCGATACTGAGACCCAAGGTGAGCGCTCGAGCGATCATTATTCACACCTAAATAAAACTGCTTTTTAATTCTTGACACTTGAAACTCATAAGTTGGGATGGGCCTATCCGATTATCCTATTTATTGACAGCCAGCAATTGCGTCCACATTGCGTGCATAGACCACAATACCGCTTCCCATCAGGTGGGGTCATGGTCCAACACACAATATAATGAAATTATTTAAAAATATATTCGCAAAACCAACCATCGCTTTACCAACTAAGCTACCGAGTCCTGCGTGCTTCAGTTGAAATTACAAATCTCTTTCTTGACATATACAAAACGTAGTGACAAACACAAACATACACAAAATAATGTCAGATTAATAATAACAAAAAAAAATCGATAGTATGCAAAATCATAATTATATCAAAGTACATATTAAACGAGTTATGGAAACAATTTGATACATTAATATGATGGTAATTATATTTTTAAATTGAGGCGTGAAGCCTAATGAATCTAAAACTATGAAAGTTTTAAGTCCAAAGCTACTATTTTAAACAAAAGAGTCTTATTTCTCTGTCGTCAAATTCAAACCACAGTATGGCACAAATTGCCTACTTCGCTTGAACCATTACATTTTTGAGGGGTTATTATTGTTACACAAGTGCGCTAGTGAAACAATTACGACACTGTTATATATGAAGAGCTCTATAAAGTGGTAGGGGAACAGTAGAAACAGTAAAAAATTAAAATGACATACTGGAATTGCAAGATGACTACACAATGTGTTATAATAATGTAAATAAAAAATATATAATAATTATATTGACTATAGGTATAAACTTAAGTCTATACTATATCATAATACATAATCTATTATCTATATTAATTACGTAACATAAATAAATAAATGTTGAACTTTAACCTTCCCATTCAGACCACATTGTTCTCAGTTACAAAATTTCATATGAAAGTAAATTTTTAACCGTTTAGCCATATTTTGGTCGTGATTGAAAGACATTCAACTAAACTGACAAACTTTGGCATTTATAATATTACACTATGCGGCACGTAACAATGGCTTTACTATTGTTTAATTTGTCTACCTTTGATAATTTAATTGTATAAGAACGTAATACATGATTCAACACTCACTTACAAAACCCACCATAAAACTTAATAATATGTTCATATCCTAATCCAGATTTAAAATTAGCACTTTTGCAAACCTGCCAACAAAGTAACTCCTATTCTAAAACCAATAAAACTTCCTTTACACAGCAAAAAGTATTAACATCAAAACTAATAAAAACTATGCCAAACAAAACAAAAGTTGCGATCATAATAGTCAGTGTGGTACAAGTCTTATACTGTAGCGGTTACCGGCGAGTGGGGCGGAGCGGGGTAGGTGAGGAGGAGCGGGGCAGGACGCGGCCGTTGTGGCCATTATACGTTTGAGTGGCTCTAATTGCTTTCCAAGAGGCTCTGACTCTCTGAGGCTCTACGCTTGCGTTAGTTGCACGTTCACTCAGATACTGTACTCATTTAGATTTACCTAGCCATTTAAATGTATTCTGTACCTAAATAATTATCATGTGCAGTGATAGCTCCGTTGATTGGCAAGCCTGAAGTCTGAGACCCAAAGCCTAAAGTGCCTAAAGCCTCTGAATTGCGTAATAAATCATTATCACTTGCACATTGTGCCTGATCTCTCTCCGGTTGCGTTAGATTGTTTTTCTTCACTGCATTAGTTTAACTTTTACTCATTACTATAGGTATAACCTTTTTCTGCTTGAATTACTAGTTTTGTAACAGTTTTCTATATTATCAATTATATGGAGTAAAAGAACTCAGCTGTTTACGACACGACAGCAACGCCCTCTCAACAAAATAGATAAATGCATGCACGTAAATTGTGATCTATTTTAAGCTCAGGTAACCTGGAAAAATTATATCGCTGCTGCACCACACAATTTTTTGTCAATTTTGTATTTCTTTTTTTGTAAAGAAAAAAAAAATAACCTATGTCTGTAGAATAATTTTCCCTGTGGCTCAAATATATTTTAAATGATACTTTCTTTTACAAAAGCCAAACTAAAGCAACTGGTTTCAGTAGGCGATATTAACATATTATTTGGCAGACATACACAAATAACACGTCAACACAATTATATCAGGCGGTGAATATTCGAGATGATTTATAACGAAACTTCACTTACGCCTATTTGCATAATTTTCACACCGTCATAATGTATGCATAGACCCGACGAGGTTATAATTGTCTCGTGTAGTAATCATTTTAAGCCGACGCGTCGCGTACGGATGGACACGGATGGTAATCATAAAGTGAAAAGTTACATCGTTAACAGTTTGCAAATACGGATTATACAATTATACTAAGCGCTAAAGTTCTAGATCGCTTTGAAGTGGCAGTGAGCGGATTTGCGCAGTGAAGAGATGAAGTATGTAGACAAATATACAGTATATTAAGTTTGAGTAAGCGCGTGGCAACTAATCAACCAAAATATATTCTTTTAGGTGAAATCCTGTTAGTAAATAGATAAGATCGAAATGGCCAAAGAGGTTGTTATTATAGAGTCTCATGAACATTATTAAAAATCGCGTGATACTGGAAGCATTTACAGTACTACTAGTTACTAACAGAACCTAGGCCGATATTCTTATTCTTATATCCCACAGCACAATCATTTTGGAAAAGATTACATTGGTCAATTGGCTCTTTAGTCAAAATTTAAAACGACTTTCTAAGCCCGACTCTGAGCTTGATAAAGGCCTAGTTGGGGGATTTTTATGAGAATACCACAGTATAAAGAGGTCTTCTCTTTCCCTACAGTAGTCCAACGAACACGTCTAGACAGAGCAATCGTGCGGGGTGTGTGGAGCGGGGGACGGAGGGGGGGGGGGGGCGCACCGTAGCTTGTATAGAATTGTTGGGTCCTAGGAATTAGCGGGTGTCGCATTTTATTTATTTGAATTTTAAATATTGATTCAATTTTTCAACGGGTGTGTTGATTATGAATACTTATGACATTAATTTAGAGATCCAACATGGCGGACGCGAGTTTTTGAAAAACATCAATTTGGGTATTGTTTTGAGGTTTTCAGGGGAGGTGGTTACGATTATAACCTTTATTTTGAGATCCAAGATGGCGGACGCGAGTTTTTGGTAAAAATCAATATGGGTATCGTTTTATAGGTTTTCGGGGGCGGTGATTACGAATATGACATTTATTTTGAGATCCAAGATGGCGGACGCGAGTTTATAGTAAAAATCAATATGGGTATCGTTTTCTAGGTTTTCGGGGGTGGTGATAACGAATATGACATTAATTTTGAGATCCAAGATGGCGAACGCTAATTTTGAGTAAAAATCAATATGGGCATTGTTTTCTAGGTTTTCAGGGGTGGCTTTGTACTTGGAGACCATGCGGACTCTCAGATATCGATTTTGAGAGCAATCGGTCCAGTAAATAAAAATTTCAAAATGGCGGCCACCTTTTCCAATTCTGACAACGATTATGTACTCGGAGACCATGCGGACTCTCAGATATCGATTTTGAGAGCAATCGGTCCAGTAAATAAAAAGTTCAAAATGGCGGCCACGTTTTCCAATTTTGATAACGTGTTATACATACTTACAAAAAAAACACTATAAAAACATATTTTTGTTTTTAGTCCTGTGTCAACCCTAACACTTTTTACGTCGCGACGAATGTCTAGACGTTGTCGGCATTTCCGAAAACATCAAACGCGTCGACTGACTATATGATGTTTAGACTATGAGAATACTCTTAGTAACAGATGTTATTACAGTTGAATATAAAAGCTTTACTTTGTCACTTAACTTTGGAAGTAAGGATATCACCGTACTAGAAACTAGCGAATCAGTTGATGGATGCGTATAATATAAAAGACATTTCGTAACTTTCCTTACTTCAAATACCCAAGCACGCATTTTATTACAAGTCACATTCAGAGGAAAAATACTTATAAAACTACGTGCAAAATTATACAAACCACATTCGCCTACTTAGAGGCTACAACAATAACCGTCGTCTACCATAAGCCGTAGTATTCAAAGAAAGTCGCCATAAGCGCCACTAACGCCGCAATAACACTAAACACGCTGTAACAGGCCGTTCGGACCAATAACAGAACGTCTGCCGCCCTAATAAAGGTATAACGTCCGATGAAATCAACGGTGGTGTAATTCATAAGCAAGAGCGATTCGCTTTGGGTGCTGTTTTTTGTTGTGGGATGTGGTGTGTGTGCGAGATTTAAATATTTGATTAAGTAATTCTACTACTCAGTGGATAATGGATTTAAAAAAAAAAACGCGTAATATTATTGTATGACAAGATATATTTCTATACAACTCAGATTTTACTAGAACAACCATAGAGTATTCAAGAAAATATAGAGTGATAACGTCAACCATATTGCCTTGTGCGGAGCGAAAGCAGGTCCCACCATATAAATGTTAAAATGTCATTTTTTCTAATTATGTTTTCTAGACGTTTTTCAAAATTTAACTCAGCAGTTAACCATGATAAAAGCTAAAATGTAACTTTTTCGCTCGTGGAGCCTAGTTGAACCGCAGTCGATCGAGGTATGATCGCAAACGGAGCTCGTGTCGCGGCGGCGTTGTTCATACCCGTGCTCACGGTTCATACTTCTATAGGGTTGCTCTATATTTTCTTATATACTCTAAGAGAACAACACTATACTTGGGTAATAATTATTCATGAATTATTCAGATGTTTTTATTGCATATTAATTTATTGAGTAAGAAATACCTGGCAAAATAGGCGAAGCAAATATGTTTAATAATAGCAAAACATGGCTTTAAGTAAGCCGTAACTGAATGGATGTTTATTAATTTATGTTATTGATAGTAATTTATCAATTGATGAAAGTTTAATGTTTTTTGTTGGTGCGTGGGTGCGTCGTCGGTCGAAGTAAATGAAAAGACTAACTTGACTGACTTCTATTATTTAATTAGTTTTAAGATTACAAGATACAGACTTACTGACAGACCGGTACGTGCACCTTTTTGTGTTACACGAAATCCAGAGACCATAGATAATATAAAAACATCAAGATCTGTCACAGATTATAATACTTATAAATACATGACAGAAAGCTGCCGCATTCCACTTAAGCCATACACCACACCCCTTATACAGCACGTACTGTATATCTAGTAATAGAAATTGAGTAGTTTTGGTAATTGGTGCTCGCAGTAATTACAGCCGCGGGCTTCAGCTAAATATTACTCTTTATCTCGTAATACGAACCATTACCAACCGCTGCGGCCGACAGTACGCACCCCCGGTGTAAGGCAGTACGCAGCCACTAGTAAAACACTTTAATGGCTTACTTATTGGTCAGGTTGGCCGGAGGTGTGTGTTTTAGTACTTTTATGTGGCCGATATTACACTTTTAAGATTTATTCGATGAGGTTATATTTGGCTTCAGCTGGACCTTTGATGTGTTAGATGTGTAATTCCCGGTTATAACTTCAGAAAATGAAATTTGTGTGTTCTTTTCAGTTGCTGTTTTTTTTAACTTGGTTTTGAAGGTTTTAACGCGGTTGCAAACTTCGAAAAGTATTTCTGTTAACTAAACCTCGTAGATAAGACCAGTTTCTTGGTACCTACAAAGTTACTAATGTTCAATACCTTCATCGTTTTTACCTTGCCCTGTTTAGTACCTATATTTATTTGGCGAAATCTTCCAACTAAATTTTTAACTATTTCTTACCAACCGATTGAGTTCAATTCTAATGGCAACTAGGACAAACTGTTAATGCAGTGAAGATTATATAAATAAATATGATGACAATGCAATTTTTAAAGAGCTTAGTCTAAAACATAAGTTTCAAACTTAATGTTTGAAGTTACTGTAATATTTTCAGCTTATGAAGAAACCCCAGCAAAGCAGGAAAAGCGACATTATTATCCTTTTAAATAAATTAAATAGCTTCTTTTGAACTTTATATGAAACGGGTAAGCTGCACGTTTGTAGGTCGCAATCTCTTTGTCGATGTCAACGTCACTTCCGGTCCCTCACAATAAGGAGCCACATCAAAAATCCAATTATTTTACAATAATTCTATTGAGATTTAAGAATTTTTGCGTATTTTAATATTTATAAGGCTCAGCATTCCCAATAATTGTTGTCAACTTCGGGATTAGAGATTGAGAGTAAATTAAATTTCAGTAAAAGGCATGAATCTTTTACATTGTACGATTGATAATGATTTTTAATGTCTTATAAAAAAAAAATTATAATATAATTAGGTATGGACATTTGCAATTTAACCAAAGACGACAACACGACGATAGAGTCAACATCCACGTGTCAATCAACTAACAATTTTACTAGTTATCTTTATATGAATGTGCTGTAAGACACAGACATGTTTTAATTAGCTTCATCTATACAAAAAAATAAAATTGAAATTGTCTGTTAAAATTTAAGTCTCTGTCGGTAATATCAAAACAATTTTCTAAATTAATAATTATCTGCATGCCCCTATAAAGAAAAAGCGTACTAAATAAAACGAAGAAAAGATAGTGTTAAAATAATGTGGTTACAGAATCTCCGATATTTCAAATCTGAAACAGCGCATAATGTCGGCGTCCCATCAATTTCACTACAGGTCTAGAATATTTCAGTGTAAACGGAACGCGGCGATACGGCGACGACACGACACCGATCGTTAATTGTAAATGTCAGCCGCGACGGAAATCCCTAATTTATTTTGTCGAGATTCCAGCCAGACGCGGCCTTTGTAAGCCCATACTCACTGATTTGTAATTAAACCTTCCATGTTTGTAAATATCTATTTTTAGGAGAAATATATCTGAAGAAAGGATAATGAAGGTACTGTATTAAGGTACGTCGTTTATGTTCCGAATTTAGAGAAGGAATCTTTTATTTAACGTTTAAATTGATATCAGTTAACCCAATCTTTATCTACCGAATAATATTATGGAGAAGTACTAGTACCAGTTGTATTATGTTGTTTGTGTTAAAAAAATATGGAAATAACATGCACTAACTTCGTTTTGGGAGCGCAGAGGAAGTGGGGGAATAAGGAGTGGAGAGAGGAACAGTTTAGGGCATCGGTGTCACTCCGGGTAATGCGGATGTTCACGGGATGTGCTTACCATCAGATGACCCGTAAAAAATCACCTCTGTCAAAATGTAATTACACAACAAAAGAGTCTCGGGAAACAGTTACTGATATTTTAATGACACAAATTTTCGACGCCCCAAGCGAATAAAGTGGTATTATGAAAACTGCTACTTTTCAGGAGAGCGAAAAAACGTAAAAAGTGTTCCTAGTTTTCGTACAAAGCTAGGACACTAGCAAATGTTACACAGAAAGATGCACCAAAAAATTAGCTACCTGATGAAAATAAATACCATTATAACAAACTTACGAGTTTTAAACAATATATAAAAAAGCATAATAAATTTATATTCGCCTACAAGTCTATACTTATATTATTTGTATCGTTTAATACGTCTTTATTCGTCTCAAACTACTAACATTATTTTTGCGTACTGCACACATACCAGCCAAAAGTCATGCTTTTGCAAGGGTTTTTTATTTGGCATTAGCATAATACGTCTTTTTTCGTCTAAACATTCCATATTTTAATTGTGGTATAACAACAATAACTCCTATGAGCCTACTAATATTTATAATACTTATAATAGGAAAAACTCATGTATTATTCACAAATATTACGATAAATACCATAAAACAAATGATATTGCAACAAAACCTTAATAAAATATTCTACTAATCAACACGGATATAATACAATAAAAATAACTGATTTCTTTTCACACGTTCAATAAAAATCAGTATGAACGTGAAATCCCGCTATGTATAGAAGAAAATGCTGAATATTGATTTTCTAAGAATGCCACGAGTCTAAAAATGAGTGAGTTATGAAATAAAACCATTAGACTACAATATAAACACAAGTAAAAAAATATTACTGTCATAATTAAATAAACAAAATTTTAAGAAAAATTAACATGACGAACGCTATGACATTTTTTTATGTAAATCAAAAAGTAACATAAATGGCATTTTTGTCGTAATTATAACAACAAAACCGGCCAAGTGTAAGAAGGACTCATACACAAAGGGTTCTGTACCATTATTTATACAACATTAGACACTTGAGCGACTATCTGTCGCGGTTATAAATATCGAGCAAAAAAAGGCAAAAAAATCACGTATGTTGTATGGGAGCCCCACTTACAGATTTATTTTATTCTGTTTTTTATATTTGTAGTTATAGCGGCAATAGAAATACATTATCTGTGAAAATTTCAACTGTCTAGCTATCACGATTTCTAAGATACAGCCTGATGACAGATGGACAGCAAAGTCTTAGTGATAGGGTCCCATTCTGCAAGCCCTTGATCTACCTATTTAACGAAAGCCTCTTAAAGTATTAAGCGAGGTTCTTGGATATAATATCCATCGGTTAAAACGACTTTTGACACGATGACTACTGAGTCCACATCCCACATGTTGACAATCTCGCGGTGCAAGTTCAGATATTTTATCTGTTTATCTTTCTCGGCTTTTAAGAGATTTATGTGGAATGGTGACATGAACAATCATAGCGCGGCGCTCTGCTTGATTTATCACTACTATATCAAGCTCATTAGCAATAATAGTCCTGTCAGTGATTATCGACCGATCCCAGTTAAAAATGGCATGCCCAATTTCAAGAACTGGGTCGAGTTTATACCGGTAATATGGTAGCTCTGAATCCACAAGATGGTATTTCAAAGCAAGTTGCTGGTGAATATATTCTAGCCAGCAGGTTGTGCCTGTGCAAATAATCTCCATTAGCAAGACAACAACAACCTCTACGAAACTACATGTCGGATGAACTCTTCCAGACAGTGACATACCCGACATATGTTCACTGTACCTTTTAAGAATCTTTGTCAGGTTTTGTCTTATCGTTCATGTAAAGGAAGTGAGATATAATCCGATCTCCTCTTCTCAACCAAAAGCCCAGCCCTGACTCCACCAGCAAAGTACTTAGAGGATTCAGGGCCAAACAGAACCACGACACACTGAGCCTATCGACCTGAAATATACCCCGTTGTATCGTAATTGAGTCGTCATCTTTTCCAATAATGTGCTTTTCCGAAGCAGTGATAGCCTAGTGGTATGAGCGTTGGGTTTCCAAGTCAAATGTCGAAGGTTTGAAATCCAGGCACGCACCTCTGAGTTTTCGGATTTATGTGCTTATTAGAAATTAATGATCACTTGCTAAAACGGTAAAGGAATACATCGTGAGCAAACCAGCACATTTTTCGATGGTATGTAAAGCCATGTCAGAAGCCTACGGGCGGTTTAAACTCAGACACCAGGTTGTTCACCAACCATACGATGCAAAAGCAGCTGACCTTTTCCGAGGATCTGCTCACATCCTGGATATTGAAGGACTGTCATCCATTGCCCCATACATTATCAAAAGAAAGCAATTAGAGTTGAATCTACTTTATACAGCTATATAGTCTAAAATGTTGACAAATTGTTTTGGGAGCGGTGAACCTGGCCATGTCGATAAAGAGTAGCTCTTTAGTACTACGGGATCCACTGTCTATTTTGAAATACAGAGATTATTAAATTGGTATCAATATTAGGATGATTTTTTGATCTCAGAATAGATGTAAGAAGTTTATAGATTGATGCCAACAAGTGATCGGTATATATATTTTGGGTTCTACAGTACTACCCGATATATAGAGCAGGTGGGTTATTTTTGTTGTTAAAAACTGTGTTGATTAAAAATTTCACAGTAAACCTTATTAAAATAAATACTTGTGTGTGACACTATTTTCACCAGCCACTTACACTTGTCGCTTACAGAAGACATAATTAATATTACACTTTTATAAACCAATATTGTATGAATGCTTAGTACATTAGAGTTTGTGCGCGTAGTTTACGTATTGCTCACACTTACTTTAGGGGTCGGGGCACTCGAACATTGACGAAAAGGACAAGCGAGAAAGAAGGAATACAACGTTGCGTTTAAAAACCACTAACAAGTTTCTTTGTAACAAATACTTACCTTATTTTAATATTAAATAATAGTAATTGAAAAATATAGTTTCAACATCATACAATTGTGATTAGTAATTTTGTATAATGTTAAGTTAGTATCCGTTTAAACAAATAATCAGTAATAAACGTAAAAGAATAACGCGTTAGAAACATAAACGCTTATATTTTGTAATATTATTTACGTTACACAGGTTTTTGATTTATGCTGCGAATAAAGCTGTTAAACTTTAATACAAATATAATCACTGTAAGTTTTGGCCGAATAAAGGCGTTATATAATATTGCTGTGTTATTCTACTCTGGTAGCAGTATTAAAATTAAAGTAAGCAGTAACTATGACTTTGTTCTGCTATGTTTTTGTACAGTATTTCGAAAGTATAAAGACGTCTCGTTTAATATCTTTAAAAAAAACAACGATAAATTCTTGAAAAAAATTGGGGTAATGTAACCAAAGTCGTAGAATCCGAATATGCAATAAAATTAAAACTCATGTAAGCGACTTTACGACTTTATTCGTCTGGGGCGTCGAAATGAATAGTACATTTTTGTACTACACACAGTTTTGCAACAAAAAAAGTTAAGATAGATTTTATTTACCCTATTTACAACATATAAGCGAATCATTCGACACCTTCCGTCAACCAGCAGAGGTACGTTATCATATAATTAACACTAACTCAAGTTTGACGTCATCCCAACAGTTCATCTTGATTCAATTCAAGATGAACTGTGTTAAGGCGACGTCACAACTTGAGTGGCAAAGCCTCGGCGAGTTCTCAAACTAATTAAAATTATAAACACGGCCGTGTAATCTCGCCGCCAGTGATTTGATTACGTCATAATTCCTGCCTAAGAAAGGGTAGGACGAGTTTAGCGGTACAAGTTTGGACGGCGACGAGTTTGTAGAAACCCTGTTGATGTGTAGTATGAAGTCCTTCACCGGGTAATGTTAGTTATGAGGGTACTTTTTGCAGCCGGTTTAAATTACTAATCTTTTTGCATCTTTTGCAAAAAGTTTGAGGCTAAATTAAGCTTAGTTTTTTTCGAAACTTGCGAGGTAAAAATATGTCGCGTTCTTTTAATTGAACTGTAAATGTGTATAACTAAAAGTGCATAGTGAACTGTAAATAAAAATAAGACTTAACTCAAAAGTCTTAACTACCAGGTCATAAATTTACAAAATAAAGTAAACCTATATGTCAATGAAATACCTACGTGTAAAATTTTCACTGTTTTAATGTTATTAATATAATAATTATTTTAAGTTAATTATATGTCAACGTAATTGACATTGTTGAATGCGACCTTAATTTACGAATTGTTCGTAGTACTGCAGTAAGTTTTAATTTATCGTTGTAAATAATAATTTGAAGCTCGCCAAAAATCTGTATTACGTAGGTATTGTAGAATCAATATCTGACAGCGTTGTCAACGTCAATAGCCTTTACAATGGACCGGGACTCGGTAAATGCAGCCCATTTTTAATAATCGAGCATAGTATTTGGTCAAAATAGAGTTGAAAATGCCAGAGCAATTAGTTTCACTGTCGATATTCTCTTCTGTACAGCAGGGAATGTTCACAAAATGTGCACGACGCGAATGCGCCAACCCGTCGCTGAGCTAAATATTTGTATGAATAATAAAAATATTTTTTTCCAATTTTTACGTTCAAATACAATACTTTTGAACGAGATAAATTTTGAGTTGAAAGTGATTTAGGTAAAACTCTCTATCAGATTGTCTAAATTCATAATGCATATCCATCACATGTTTAAAAATATTTTTTTAATATTAATTTTGTGCATTATCTAATATTCGATGTGTAAAGGTGTTGGTCACGGCAACGTGACAAACATACAAGGAAACTCCTCAGTCATCGATATAATGCCGGACCTTCACTAGTTGTCACTGTCAACTGGCGGCCATTAGTCTTCGTCGCGTACGATGGACTGACGGAGGACATCGGACCCCTTGTAAATCCTTATTATAATTTGGATTTCGTCGTGACGTTATAAATGGAAGTTTATAAGTCGACTGAAATTTCTCTTGTAATAACGTTGTAAATACATTGTTTTTGTGGTATAATGGGCACTGAGGAAAGCAGAAATTATGGACTTGCTCCGCTTATATTGAAAAAGTTTGGGGAAAAAATATGAATTATGATCGCGGATTCTAATAGCTCCCATTAGAGAGTTTTGGTGGATCGTTTTGAACGTGGATCTGTGAAAACTTCTCAATAATAATAATATAAAGCAATACTTTTTGTTAATTTAAAAATACATATTATAGGTATTATGGTGGCAAACAAGTATAGGCCCTTTTGATGGCAAGCGATTAATGTAACCTGTAGACGATTGTAATTATATACCAGGGATATTATATATAATTTGCGCGTTCCAGGGATATTATGTATCATTTGCGCGTTGCCGACCCTGCGCGGAATTATGGAAGGGGAGGGGAGATTAAGGAAACGGAGCGGAGATTATGAAAGTACCGTACAAAGCAAAACACTTGAATCTATCACCTATAAAACTTTATTATTAATAATCTATAAACTGTTTGTATAGTTTTTGTTTATTTTAATAATGTAATAAAACATTTCCACAAACGTGAAAATTTCGTCACAGGCAATGTTATACAATTTAATACCACGCCGTAAAAGGGACTAAAGTAATTACTGGAAACTAACTCGTGAAATTTAATTAAATTAAATAATTTAATGTTGACAGAGGCCTTTCATTGATATAGGTCGCGAGGCCGAACAAAACAGCTGAAATAATTGATTACCATTAATTGAACTGACAGGGCGTGACGTTCCTCAGCCTACGAGTGTCGCGACGTAGGACGTGTTACATTTACTTTATACAATCATATTGTTTCTTAACTTAGAATAAAGTAAGCAAGTAGGTGAGTAAGTTAAGTTTACATACTTGAACATGGATTACGTAGTATTTGTAAGTAAAAATTAAACATTAACATAACCATTTTAAAGTAAAACCTATCGCTTCAGAGATAAACTCAGCTCCAATATTCAAAATTATTTAATGTTGCACACATTTTCTGAATTTGCTCGTCCTTGTGTAGGGTGGTATCAAAACATTCGCATTCATCACTGAGATATTAAATATTTGAATGCAAACGAAAAATCTCCCTTTCAAACGAGGAGAAATCTAGCATATTAAGAATTTACGATTAAATTTCGCACATATTTGGCTTGCCCAATACCCAACCGCATTCACCGTCTAGACCTATCATTCCATTCCGACCGAAATTCCACTTAAAATCCTAATATAACTCACAATGGCCGGCCAGAATTCCACAAAAACAATTTAAAGTTAAACAGAGACAGTTATATGGTAATGATATATTTGCGGTTTACTCTTACCGATGTAAAAAATAGTGTTTGCTAAATAGATTTTAAGAAAAAATCAAGACCATGAAACTTTTATGAGAATATGCGGAAAAAAGATAGTAAGTTGAACGCTCGCGTGCGTGCACCTACGCTAGCTAACTGCAAGTGCAATGCGCTTGGTTAATGACAACAAATAATTTGTGTACAAACTTGTTGTATTCACACAATGCCCCGCTGATGGAATGCAGAATCAGAAAAACAACCACTTCCAAGCGTATAATTCTTAAAAATCTAGACGACAAAAACTATTCGGAATTAAATGAAAATGAAGTTTGGAATCTTTTGGAATAATTCAAAAGTTTTCAGACAGGAACGGTCCATTATGATGCTGATCTTGATAGTTGGTCGGTGCAAGCGTTAATTCACAGATAGAGCCAATTCTGGCGACAAATATTTAGTGTTTGAACGTTAGCCAAGAAACACCATGTGCACAACATCTATTCTGTTGAATGGCAAATGAGTGGCATAATGATAGTGCAACGATCGTCTGAACCTGAAACAAACAACGCCCAATGTATTGTTCATATACACATGTCGCGGCTGAGACAGATGACGACCGCTGCACCTGATCTTAATATTGGATAAAATATATAATTTTTCAGTCATACAAGAATAGTAACAACAGACAAGGCAATGTTTAATAGTTCAATAGTAGGAGGTAAAAATGTCAAGCTAAATGTATGTCTTTATCAGTAGCTCTTAGAATATCAGCGCAGGACCGACAATGACATGTATAATTTCGGCTGGAATGATGAACTCATGGGGTAACGACACTCAGGCTATGATATTGTGCTGCGCTAAACACAATACTAGTTAAGATTATGGTCTAAGTATAAAGCCGTAAGTGCATCAACCTCAGTAACCCTTAAACACCTTCGTGTGGTCACGTTGACCAGTTATATTGTCTATGTACTGGAATCTTAAGAAAAATTAAACATGTTAATGAATAAATACTCTCTAAAGTTAACGGTATTACAACAGTATTTAAATTTCAGATAATATTACAACACTAAAATCATTCAAAAAGTTGTCAGTTTCTATTTTAAGCGATGACAGTGTTTTTGACAAGATAAAAGTAATTAATATTGGGTTTATTACCTAACCTCTCTTAACAACGCAATAGATATACATTTCTGTGTAGGTACTAGGTAATTTTGCTGTAGACGTTAATCATCAATCAAAGTCTCACGTCTTGCTGTTACTACGTCAAGACATGATCCAATGCACTTTGAACAATATGGCTGGACGATGTGACGTAACCAAATGTTGCTCCCTGCTTTACAATTCAGGCTTAACCGCTCAAATACCATACTCAAGCCGGTTCTAGCTCGAGCCAAGCAATATCACTCGAATGTTCCACCGTCACTGGCTCGCTCAGACCTTCCGTTACGTCACTCAGTCGCAGCACAATGCGCCACGAGGCACACGGAGTGATGCGCGCGCGTGACGGACGAAATTCTCCCGCTATTCTACCGGATTTATACAAATAGCTCATGTCGGTTCGCTGCTTTATTTATTTAAATTAGCTTTTGGGTAAATTAAGTGTCAGTCTTACGTGCACGTTACACTGTAGAATGGAGGATTACGAAACTGTTGTTTCCATTTTGTTCACCTTTTGTCTCGTTTGTACAAAGCATTAAGGAGAAATACTTACTATGTACCTACTTTGAGCTATCCAATTTTTGCCTGTGGACGTTGAAAATGTATATAAGTAATTAAGAGTGGTACTTACTAAAACACATTATACCTAAGTGCTGTTGCCAACAAGTTTCACGACAAACTATTGGTGCAACATCGACAAATCGAGTGCCAAATCCGATCATTTACCATATTTTATAAGTAATAAATATTTCATTGGCATAAATAAGGCGACTAATAAAAGTAATAAGTTGTGTAGTAAGAGATGTACTTTACTGATTCAGATTGTAACAAAGTATTTCAGCTGCATTACGATAGAAACATGAACAACCTATCATTTTGGATAAAACATGCTTCAACATAATAATAAAAAAAAGTTTTCTAACAACATTGCACGGCGGTGACCGAGTGCGGGCGCTTCGCGTTAACAATGCATAATGGTTTGTAATCTGGTACCCAATAGCACTGTGTTGTATTGTGTTTGCACTTCGAAACGGTTCGCCGTTCGCAGTGAATTTAATAAAGAAGTAAATCCCGACAGACATCTTTAATGTCAGAATGGGAGTTCTTGAAAGAGGATTAGACGTCCATTCACTGCTCTAATTTGACTCCTTGTTATAGACGATTGAAGTCCGACCCGGAATTAGATCGTCAGCTTAAATGATTAGAATTTGATGAAAGGTTTTAGTTTTGCGCAGAAAAATGATTTTCTTAAATACATATCACGCACCATTTGTTCTAATCTTTTTGTGAAGCGGAATAATTAAACCTTAAATCCATTCTGCTATAAACAATTACAATGTGTTGCTTAGAATGTTATTGCTGTATAAAATTCAAGACAACGTGGTTATAGCAGTCTACTGTCCTGCTAGATCGTAAAATTCTGAATTATTTGACAACTTCTGCCAATCTGAAACATTCATAACTGTGAACAACGTAAACATCGATCATGGATGGTCAAATAAACAATGTTTGAGATAAAATACAGTTTTGGCTAAACAAAAAGTTTGGAAGGTGAGTGCCCAAAAATATTTTTCCAATTTTAGCGCTTTTTCCTCTTTTTGTGTAGCGCCTCTTGACCTATTTATGTGCATAAGGTAAACGAAATCAATTATACTTCAAGTTGTATATACTTGTAAAGCTCTGTTTTTTATTATAAGAATTCGTGTAAGATGTACATTTTTGACGTCACCCTCGAGCCGACGAGCGGACCGTGTGATTACTGGAAGCTTTGGAAGCATCGGAAGTATTCGGGTAGGTTGAGAATCCGTTACATTTTTTATTTGGAATCCTTTTAGGCTGCGTACACTCATCACGTTTGTGGTGTATTTGACCTCATTATGAATATTTTAGTTGGTTCATTAGTTTGGGATTTGGAATTGTAAAGTGAAGTATAATTACAAGTATAAGTATATCTACATTTTAAAGCAAAAGGTAAATATTACAATGAAAACAGAGATAAAATTTGCCGTAAGCGGGTTAAAGCTAGAAAAAGTTCCCATAACAGGCTGGACCCGATTGTGATGCCTGTCACATACAGTTGCGTCGAATTTAATGGAATATTTAAGTTTTAATTTAATTATTCGCTTCCATGGGACGTGTCATATAGAATTGGTAATTTTTTTATTGTTTCGATAAAAATATCTGTTATGCCAAGAGCAAAGTTTAACCATGACGTCATTACTTGAGTTTCTTTGATTTAGGAATTATTTTATTCCTAAAATTATTGATAATTAAAAAAAAACATTTCTCATTGTGCTACTTGTTAATGAAAGTCTTTCAATCTGGTATTAATGAAGCCGTCCTGGTATCTTGACGTAATAAAGTAAGATTACATTCATTGTAAAGCCTCTTTACTTTGGATCTGTTAATATCGAGCTCCTTGGAGCGTACATGAGCATTGGAAATCGATGTAATCTGGTAGAAAGTATTTATAATACTTGTAGATTTATGTTCATAAATATAATTTTTTTTAAATAGTTGTTTGGGAAGTAGAACTTAACAATACAATAATATTTATTTACTGAATACAGATGTTATACAATGTATGTGTGTTGTTACAGGTCATATTGATATAGTCTTCTATATTCTGCCATGCTGCACGCAATAATCTTAGTACAAACAACCAAGGTTTTTAAGTTGTATTAAAATTTGACGTGTGTGAGAAAGTGTAAGTAAGTACTTACTTATGTCCTTTATCTGGAAATAAAATGAACTCTCCAATTATCTTTACCATTTATGAAAAAACATTTCCGCGAACAGAAACGCAGTAGATAAAAGTAAAATGTGAAAAATTTATTAAAATTCGTTGTATCATGTTTGGTATTCGGAACGAATGAAAAATACCGATCATTTTTTCATGTTGACTAGGCGGACGTGTGACAAGGATGGAAAATTGCTACTATGCAGATAATTACAGAAGGTCTAGTGTAAATAGCAATAGTATCTTCTCATAGTCCCGTAGTCCTTTGACATGGCTTTAAACACCATTGAAAAAATACTTAAGAGGTGTCAAGGGACACCCGGATGGAACGAAGTTCCTTTATGAGAGAGAGAGAGAAAGAGAGACAGACAGAAAAACACGCACACACCGCACGGCTTACAACTATAGCAAAAAGTGTCGTTACAACTTTTGGTCTTCATTTTTCCCGTCTAGCCCCCTTTCGCAACGCGCGATAAGGAACTTCATTCCAAAATCTCTTAGATGGTAATTTTACCGTTTTAAACATGCAACACCAACATATTCGTTTTTCATACGATTGTGCACATTTATCTCAAGAAGTCAGTAGTAAGTGTGATTAGGGTTCAAGCCTATGAAATCCGTAGAAATACTTTCACAGATTGTTTTAGAAGTGACAGTGGTATCTATTATAATCCTTAGATTTTTCGTATAATTCAATGCCAGACTTATTTCGTGTTGAATTACGAAAAAAAAGTTACTATTCAACTACGAACTCTACGAAACTAATTCCAATCCCAATCTATCGAAAGGTACGAACTCCTTGCAACATTGCTTAGTGCAAAAGACCATTTCAATGTACGTATTGTTGCCTGGCTGATGGAGGTTATTACAAGTTTTGCATAGTAAACAGGATTTGGATTGTGTTTGTAGTTCAAGAGTAAACATGTGATCAACTTCATAGTTGCTATTTACGTTAATAAAGTTATTTTTGTAGCTGTTTTGTACTAACTTATTATTATGACCACTACTAACAATGGCTTAACAAAAGGGCCATTATTGTTCCCAAACTTTGTTCTTGTATCGGCCCTTCTCTCCGTTGTTTTAGTATCACCGTCGTAGTGACGTACCGTTCGCTGCCGGCACTGCGCTGGCTCGGTGCCAAATCTCGCGTTGGCCCATATAGGCCATTACCTACGTACCATTGTCACTAATTGCCTTTATAGCCCATTGTGACACCCAGTGTACACATAGCTTAAAATTTTCACGTGAACAATTATTTTTGTAGGCCATACCCATTACATTTTAATGCATTTTAACCGATATAATATTATACTTGATTGTTCGTCACTATCTTTGTTGGTTATGGTTTTAAAGTTCTATACAAAAGGCGTATCGTGTGAAATGTGTATTGAAAACCTTTATCATGTTATGTTTTTAATGGAGTTTTTTATTTCATTACATCTTGATCCATATTTACTAAAAAATAAAACCGACTTCAAAAGGAACTAAAAAGCTTAAAATAACTTTAAAACGTTTTGGAGTCGGTTCCAAGTCAAGTTCTAGCCTCTTTAACCTTCTTATTAAGAACTTGACTTGGAACCGACTCCAAAACGTTTTAAAGTTATTTCAAGCTTTTTAGTTCCTTTTGAAGTCGGTTTTATTTTTTATTAAAAAATTTTTTTTTCACGATTTTTAGTGGTGCCTAAAATTAATCCCCCTCCCAGACTTTTGTGAGGCTAATATTTGAAATCCTTATGAAAAGCCCATTCAAACGATACCTCACACGATATTTTTTATCTTGGATGATTATAGGAGGGGGGGGGGGGCTGACCACGTATCCCCCTCTTCCTCTTTACTCGTCAGCCATCGACTGCACGTATAAACAAAGCAATATTACTTGTTACGACAATTCTGCTATAATCCTACGAGGAGTTCCGTTTCATATCTCGTAAGTTCATGATCAGATCACGATAATTTTTCTATGGGACCACCTCGGAAGTATACCCTTTTGATTACAAAAAGAATTTTGAAAATCGGCCTACAACTGAAGGAGTAATCGCGTAACAAACATACAAAAAAAAAACATACAGTCGAATTGAGAACCTCCTCCTTTTTGGAAGTCGGTTAAAAACAGAAACGTTTACCTATTGAACGTAAAGTGTAAAGTATAATTATATGGATACACTAGTAACTCAGACACTAACATACTATTTTGCGTTGTTGTCAAACAATCCAGCGCATTTCTTATAAACTGTTGTCGTTGACGCTCATGAAGTCCGTGCTGCGGATATTAACACAAGTTCAGATTGTATTTGCGTATTGACAATATTGACAATTTAT
Source organism: Protodeltote pygarga (assembly GCA_936450705.2). Taxonomy (NCBI): domain Eukaryota; kingdom Metazoa; phylum Arthropoda; class Insecta; order Lepidoptera; family Noctuidae; genus Protodeltote; species Protodeltote pygarga. The sequence goes on along the minus strand of OW388249.2, from coordinate 256,429 downwards.
TTGTGTTTTCTAATATCTGCTCCGGGCGATTTCCAAAGCCCGGTTTCCTTCGAACTAATAAATTTGTTAGAAATAGACTATCTAACTATATTTTTTTAGCAAAATGGGGGAAGGGCTATATGAACTGGTGAAATAAATACACGTGAACATCTTGACCGAGATGGTTATCGACAACATAACATCGAAAGGATAAGTTTCTTATAGACGTTGATGCTCTCAAACGTCGCAAACTTGACAAGTTGCAAGAGACCGCTTTATTTTGCCAACATGTTAACTAAAGAAAATACTGTTTTGTTAGATTTTAGGTGCGAGTGACTCGAATTCATGCATACATAATTATAATTCGTATAAAAATACGGGATGTCATTTTGATATAGTCTTTACTATTTGTGTCCAAAACTTTTTTTATTTTTATTTTGCGATACTGATCAGAAAAGGAAAATAATAAACACTAGTCTCTTGAAAAAATAAAAAATATAAATAATTAATAGAAGAAATTGAAAAGACATAGGATACGGACAAGAAATTTAATAGGTGCAGGCAAAGATACGGTAGCTTAGATTGTAAGAGTATTGCTACGGTACGGCAAGTGTCATAGATTCAAAACCCGCGCGTAACTCTTGTTAAAATTCCTCTAATTATTCTAAGGCCGACATTTCGTGGCCATAATATGTACTAAAAATCATATAAGATAAAGAATATTCAGGGATTGTCGAAAATGTAATATCTAAGAATTTAAAAGTTTTCAATGGAATAGAGGGGTTACAAAACAGGTGCTCCTCGCGCCGCGAGTTTGAGTCAGCTGGTCTAACTGGTGTAGTGGCTTGGAATGAAGCCAACACGTTTAGACTTGCACTCAAACCAGGCTGCAAGGAAAGAACTACGTGAGTGATGAGTGCGGTGGCTTCGTGAATATCGCTGCCAGGAATTTACATTGGGCTGGTAGTCTTACGATTCTTTGAATATTTATTATTACTGATTTGTTTTCTTTATACATTGTTGACTATTTATTCTAAACTACGTGAGAGGCTTGCTTGACGAAAAGTGTAAGAATACCTGCACTGTAGGGTCATGCTGCTTTGGTTTTGTAGGTATATTTTAATTAAATAGGTAGACATTGAACTTTTTTGGAGGAGTATAGTAAAGAATGTTATGTCAATAACAAACAATGTGTGTGTATTTATGAGAAAGGGTGTGTTTGTGTGTGTATACTCATGTAAAAATGTATGTTCGTTTTCCTTCTTTCGCAGCAACAGAGCAACATATTAATTGCATTTTATTCCGTGAAAGCTGAAAACTTTTCATATAAATTAAAAGTCGGCTAAGTGCGAGTTGGACTTGCGCAATGATGGGTTCCGTAGTCTGTTAGGTTACGTTTTTCCGAAAACTGAACATAATTATCTAGTACTTTATCATAATTTTCCATTGAGAATTATTTGCTCGCAGACTTCAAAAATAATGGGGATGTGGGGCGGTTTTTTTTAAAATTATTAGGTATACTTAAGTGTATAACTCAAACAGCAATAGACCTGAGAATATGTAAAAAAGATCTTAATCTTAAAGGATTTCAATTTTAAATAATCATTTAAAATTTAATATCCAATAATAATATTCAATAATTGATTAAATGATTATTTATATGATTTTAAATGATATCTATCACAGTAGCCATATAATGTCTGAAAAAAATTTCCCCACTTTACAAACAGGAGAGGCAACCACAGATCAAATAATGCCAAATTTCAGCATTCTAGTATTGATAATCAGCAAATAAATGCCTGTGACAGACGAACAAACAGAACGGATATGACGGAAATACAAGGGTTCCTAGTTTTACTACGAAACCCTAAAAGAAAGAGTACATACATGAAAAATTATGTTGTTTTTCTGTGGTTATATTTATTTGAATGCCTTTGTAAATGTCGACTCTGCAAATTCATTCATTTAATTGTTTTTCAATCCACGTTTTTGCATGTAAATATGTGATTACAACCGCGTTTTATTACATAAGCGACTAAAAAACAGCTTTGTGTCGTACACAATTAAACCCATTGACAATTAGGATCGTTCGTGCACAAAAACAAATTAATTTTCTTTATTTACACAATCAATTCGGGGCGTGTTTCAAATAGGTTAAATCAACATTTTGGGGTCGCCCCATCCTCCGGGCTAGCAGACTGGAGGCTGGAGGGCCATCCCAATGACCCGACACGTCCCGCATTCATTAACTGGAAACTGGTGTTTTTTCATACGACACACCAGGGATTTATTGCAGGAACAAATTAAAACTTTCAATATTTCGATTGATGACTTCCTGTACACAACGCTGTTAAATCGAGTTTTTCGGAATAAAACGTGCTGTTGTAAATTTTATTTAATGATAATTAATGTAAGCAATTACTTGCATGCTACTGGGACTTATAAAAACATGTTTTTACGTCGCCATTACTAAATGTGTCCACTTAACCTTTGTATTCCTCGAAATTGACTACAGATCTAATGTATCGAAGCATTCTATGTGCATATTTGATCCCATATGATTAGGGTAAGGTTAACAAACACGCTATTCTAGGAAATTAACAACCTTTTAACGAACTTACACCCCATTTATTAATACAATCACACACACAGTTTATAACACCATTGACTTTTATAAATATGTATAATTACTTCAATGATTCAATTTATCGTTTATTAAAAAGGGACTAGTAATTCCAGTATTTTAATTAATTATGCTTATACATACCAGAGTAACATTTTTAGATAGAATCCTATATCTATTATTTAAAAAAGAAACTAGGACAAGTATTTATAAAAAATGGAGCAAAAATGGGTTAACCGAATCACCGGACAATACGACAATACGCAAAGCCGCACTCGAGTGCAGTGAAGAACGGTCGTAAAGCGGAATGGTACGACTCCACAATAAAAACATGCAAAAAGTAGAAGGCCAACTCTTCACTAAGCTCTAATATTTTATATTATAAAAAGAATAATTTATAAGACATATATTGGTGTACCTAACAAAAATATGAATTTAGCAGACGAGCAACAATATCTATTAGGTATAATTATGCTTTTTTTCTACTTCTTTACTGCTAGTTGAAAAACGAGCCTAAAAGAGATCTGTTGGTAATAAGCTGTCAGAATTGCTATGTGATCTGTTATTTTTTGACAAAGATCATTAAAAAAATATATTAATTAAAAAGATTATTAAGATTATTAAATTGGACGTGGACTTGTGTAAAACAACACGTCACACGTCACGTAACCAATAATGTAAATAAATAAATATATATTTATCTATGATGGGCAAAACTGAACTTTTGCAATTGTGGAGTGGAACTACTGCATCTATCTGTCCAAGCTACAATGGCGCACGGACGCATCAAAGGGTTTATACACGGTCCGGCATTATTGCCGGACGGTTTATGACGTCACTACGAGCGTTCCCTCGTTTATCTGTGATACTTGAACCTCTCATAAAGTGTGACGTTATTATTACCGGTGCACGCGCCTCAAGACAAGCCATGATGAACAAGAAGACGAGCGAGTTTGAGCATTATTATGCTTGATTTGCTTGATAAACAAAAGATTTTACGCCTTTCACTAGTCATCCTGTGACTACGAATTCAAAATTATCAACATATATCTAGCAGTCTGCTACTAAATCTCCTATTGTACGCCACTGGGCACGTTTTCGGATAGTCTCATCCAGTTCTGTGCGTTTTATATGCGATATGATCCAATCTATACAACTTTGTTGGACAATATACCTAATATACTGATTGCTTAAAAAAAATATTATGATTAATGTCATTAATATTTATTTTTACCAACTTGGAGCCGTTCAGGAATCGGCTTAAACAACCAGATACAATTCCTTCTAACGCAAAAGATTACTGAAATCATAGATCAGAGTCACAATCCCCAGTAACGCGTCAACAACTTAAAGGATTAATCGCAAAGGTTTTCCTTTCCTCAGACAGTTTAAGCCAAACCGATTGTATCGTCCAAACAATTTGTAAACAATCTTCGACGGGTGGCGCATGGCGCGGGCGGCTAGAGTGAGATTGTATCGTGATAACGTCTGGCTACCCACGCTTGAACGCTTGTGGATAAAAGAATGTACGTGTGAAATTCAATTTAACCCGAAAAAAAATGTTCAAAAAACTGCTCCTTGCAGAAAAATAGGAAACATGCAATGCAATGATCTCTCTACTTACTTCACATGTAAGATAACATAACAGATCTTATTAAGATATTTAAACTTCACAGGGGCACAACAATTTAAAACTTGAAATCTAATTTAGTTTCAAACAAAAAGTAATATTTATAATTTTATTCAGAAAAAAAATGCGGTTAACAAAAAGTCATTATTAATGTCACAATAAAATAAATGTCGATAAATTGAATGATCGCAAATTAAAATTTGTAACTAGGAATGTCTATACAAGGTCTTTTGTAACAATATTAAAAGTAATCTTCGGAAAAATCAGGATATTTATCTTTTTAACGGATAAGTCGCGTAAAAACATTTAGTTATTTGTCAAAACCTGACAATTCGAGTGCTTTGCAGCTCTCGTGGTTGAAGTAAAGATGTTAGTAGCATTGTGCGTTAAAACGTTATCACCGAAGAAACTTTGAACTCGCGCGCAAGCCTTCTCAAGCTCGTCTCAGCGTACTCGACTACGTGCTTGAATGCTAATAGCTGAATGCTGATTAAGGAGCTTCTTCATCACTAGCATTCGAAAGCATGCTTTCTTTAGCAATCGTTCTATACCGTGCAATCGTTAGTGAGCTTAGGATTGTTCACATTAAAAAACGCATGATAAAAAATATTTTGAACAGCTCTGTTAAAACATTTCGATATTTAACTGTCGTTTTGAAATAAAAAAAAAATGAAAAATGTATGTGATCAGCACATAATACACCTGTGACAATATTTCAATTCATCTCCTGACGACAACTTATATGACTATCATTATTATAATGACGCTCATTTCGTATCGCCCACCTCTTTCTAGTTAAATTGCAGCACTAGAAAACCTCTAGTGCTCTGCAGGTGTACTACAAAATGGTAAAGAGTGGGTGCAAGGTGGGGTAAATGCTGGCTAAAAAAACGACGTTTTTAAAGTACTCATTATTCTCTCCTAGCTTGAAAAATGTTCTCGTCTTGTGTTGATATATTCTAATTGACTAGAGGTACACCACATCCACATCGACAAGTGATAACACCTTGATCCTGGAATCGTAGTAGTAAACTCAAATATGCCTTTGTTGAGGTTTGTGTTTTATTGGCTGTTGGAACGAAATAAGAGAACATTCGGCTTTTCTCGATAATAATGTTAGGTGATTCCTAACAAAATGTAAATTCTGTGAAGTAACTATGTCCTACAGTGAGCTTAAACGTTATATTGTAAATAGCATTACGATATTGTACCATCGTGGAATCATCATCGCTTAACCTGAAGTAATATTATGGCCAAAGTAAGCCTATCAAATCAATACTTAAGGTTTTTTTTACAAATTTGACTGTAAGAAGTAAGCTTTGTTAGATGATAATTTAAAATGAGGTGAGAAAGGACAATATTTCTTCTCAAACCACCGGTTCTAGTCATTAAAATATTGCACAGCTAACCTTTTTAAATAATGTAATTTGACTTCCAGTAAATCTTTGCAAGACTACCTAACCCTGTCAGCGCGGAGCAGTGGGGCGTTTGAATCACATTAACCGTCGAGGCGGACGGCGACAGGTAATAATGGTTGACTTGAGCCCGGTCTAACAGACCGGGCAAGTCGTAAGATGTGACTTGGATTTTGACACAGAGGTTGTAGATCTGTTGTAGAATAGTACCAGTAGTAATGAGAACAAAACATGTAAACATGCGATAAACGTGGCAAAACCAACAAAAACGTGTTGCAAAACTTATTATCTGTATAAAGAAAAAAATACAAGATATTGTTCATTCTTTCTTATCATAACAGTTATTAATTTAAACCGCTTAGCAAGTGATACGTGAAATATACACTCGACATGGTGTTGAATAGTCTGAGTCACACCTCGAGGCTATCAGTAGGTACTATTTATTGACCTTCGCCTAAAAATCTTTCGACATTGTCTTTCACGGATTGACTAACTAACTCCTCCTAACTAATATTGTAGATGCAAAAGTAAGTTTGTTTGTTTTTTTAACTTGCCATGCCTAAACCACTGAACATAAACATTTTTTGCATAAACGTTAAACGATATAAATACTACACTACCGGATAAAAATACTGTTCCTGAGGAAAACAACAATACATTACTTATGATATAGATGGCGCCACGTGTCTTTCGAATCATGATTGAATTTTAAAATCTAAATTAATGCGAACTAAACCGCGGGCAAAAGCTAGTACAATTTATTTGTTGGTACAATTTGTAAAATTATTTTGATTTGTTACAGTAATACCTTTAATAATATTATTACAAACAAAACTCAAGCCTGACCCTATTAGTCCGCAAATACAGGGTCTCTAGAATGTTTTGTATTTGGTTTGTATGTACAATCCTCGAAGGCCGAGCCGGCGATCCGGGCCGTTCATTAAGTCGTGGGACATGTTTGACATGACCTTTATTAAGGACGCCGTCATTAGTGGTCTACAATTATTTACTATGTCACAACTTTCATACATATTTGATATTCTCCTTTTAGTTAGATTTAATTTCCTTTTAATACATTTTTATGTTGCAGTTATGTCTGGGAAATAATTTTGACAACTTTTCCTAAGACAATTGCTTTCTTTTTGAACAATCCAACTGTTTTCAAATGTCTTTTCAATCAACATAGAAAACTGTGATCGATATTCTTGGTGCTCTTTTACCGGTTTTGTTCCGTCTGATTGATCGCAATCCGGTTTTATTCCCGCACCTCGTCGCTGCCCGTTCCGGAACAAACAATTGCTAAAATCCAATCAGTAGACAAAAGGATACTTTTTCTCGGGACACAATTGTATCCAGCGGCATTGGCAGGGTTGGTAAGCGTTCGCTTTTAATGACAGCTTTGGGATACTATCGGGAAAAACGTGTTTTTGAACTTTGTAATCTTGTAAAGTGTGGCCATTTGCCACTTGGTCCCAAAACATTTCAGTTTATTATTTTGGTTTTTGTGAAATATGCATTTTTATTTCTACTTTGCTTCTTGGACAATGAAATAAAATATTCTCGTGACTTTAAATTAAGTAAAGAATTAACTAAACTTCGTATATTTCCTCTATTTGTCAGTCTGATATGTCCTACCATTTTACTAATAATTTATTTTTTATATCACTTATGTTGATTATTATATTATATAATATTTGTCATGTTGATAATTATAAAAATGCATAGTGGTAACTTTTGTGAGACACAAACAAACATGAGCCTATAGAAACTTAAAAAAAAATGTTTATTAAATGGTAACCCTATAAGTGCAATGTAGCCTCCGTAGCAGGTCGTCTTTGAGTCGTCAAAGGATCGCTGAGCGTCGCCGAGTCAGCACTGAGGCCATTTGAATTGCAGACGCCGAACCGACCGGACGATATTGAACCACTTGGCAAACTCTAGCTATATTGACTGATTGCATAAAGTAAGTCTAAGATCTTATATTTAAGTTTTGTTTAGAACATCTTAAATTAATCATTTGTGTGCAATTAAGTCTGGTAATGTAGTTTTTTTTTAAATTTGTTAGAGAGGTCAGTATCGTCACAAATTGTTTGAAATGCGTGCGATCTTATGATCATCTTACCTTCCTAACTAATATTATAAATGCGATAGTAAGAATGTTTGTTTGTTACATTTTCACGTATAAACCACTGAACTGAAATTTTGCATTTACTTTGTCAGGTGTACAGATACGGACTTAGAAAACCTTACATCCCGAAAAAAAATACTGTTCCCGAGGAAAACAACAATAACATTCTTATCATAATAGATGACGTTACGTATTCTAAATTAACGTAAGCGAAGCGACACGCAAAAACAAGTTCAGAATAAGTAACAAAACAGTTGTACGAGTCTAAAAGTTCTAAATTATGTACTTTCAAGCCTGGCATAATCTCACAAAGCTCTAAACCGACCCAAACTTATTTTACACTACCTTCAAACTAATATCCCTAAAGTCAAGTGTAAATTATCTTTAGCTCTGACCTCGCCAACTTACGTTCAATAGAACACAATCCTATTGTCCAAAACTTTGCGACCAAACAATTTACAAGCTAGCAAGAAGGCTGATACAAATGCTGTGCACGTAGGCAGAAGGACCACGGATGTTCTGGTCCTAAGAGTCGCCATTTGCATGTGACGTCACAATGCACTCACAGCTCCTATTGTTGCGCTTCAATGTTGAGTCAAATTGCAGCGGACGTCCTGCCTCAAGTTGGTTCTTCTGTGACGATTTAATTTCGTTTAGGTGTACTATACGTACTACGAAGATTTGAGTTGGGCTGAATTTTGAATGTTTGCAGGAAAGATTTGGTACAAATTTTTGAATAGTTTGTTTTGATTAGCATCCCAAGACACCGTAGGATTTATTAATGATTGCTTGTGAAAGTTTTTTATTTTTATTTCAAAAGATTTTTAAAATTAAACTATAAATTCTTGTGTTTTGGATTCTGTAATGAATCAGCCATTTTGAACACCAACATTCTTTTCGATATTTTTGATTATTTTTCACTAGTATTTACTATCTTTCACTCCACTCACTCCTGTCTCATGGTGCAGTTACAAATATTTGTGGTGAATATTTGAATAGAACCCAGTGCAGAAGGCAAAGCGCCTAATCGCTACGCCACTTGTGTCGTTAGATTTCCTAGTCACTATTTTGAAGACTATCGTTATTTTAATTAAGTTTAATCAGAGAAAAGTAACGTTTGAAATAGAGTAAAAATATCAACTTATGAATATCTTTATGTGATTTTGAAATATTTTTTTTGACATAATTTACTTTTGTTGTTGACTGTACAACAAACTGGCATGCTGGCCTGTTCAAACCACTGCTGAATTCTATCGATCCACAGCTTCATTAAGCTGTTTCCAGACATGCGAACACATGTGTGCAAATATTCCAATAAATGATTTCGGAAATATTTAACATTATAACTTTTTGAAATGAGCGGCCAGTGCGGCTACCCTTATAAGTTTCACTAATATTTGTGGATAACTGACAAAAACTGTTTTGCAAAGGTTGCAGACATAATAAACAACAGTTTGGTTGACGCTATAGAGCTTTATTATTCATGTTTTTTTTACCTATTTGTACATCTTATCTGCCAGTTCCGAGTAAAAATAAAATATTCTAACAAATAATTGCAAAGATCTTTTATCATGTCTGGGAGCGGCTTTATTTGTGGTGAGTACAAAATAATTCTATACACGAGTAGGCATCATATTCAACATAGCACTCGTGTCCGAGGTTGAGTGGGCTTATTGATTTTAGATTAATTACCGCGTTCTCTCCGTATATTTTGAATCATCCGCGATCATTTTATATTGGACGCGGTATCTATACGTTGGTTTAATCTGATGGTTATGTAATTGTGGGGGCTTTGCATGTATATAGGTTTGGCCGATATATATGTGGGATATGTTTAATCGCCCGTCAGTTAAGGTAAATGCCTCGAATCCGTGTATGTAATCGTACTATGCAGTGTTTGATATCTTCGTCTCTTTGTGTTGCTGTATCTATGATGATGTTGAATTGTTGACGTCATGACACGAGAGGCAAGTATGTTAACGTACATCAAGCATAAGATCGTCTGATTAATTGTATGTCTGATTAATGTGTTATTAGTTGAAATAAATAGAATAATTGCCTGATTTAATTGATGTTTTGTAGGAATATCCCATTAAGTATACTTTTGAAGTTATTTTTTAATGTTCTGTGTAGTAACCAAATATTTTTGAAAATGCTTTTGTAAATATTTGATAAACAAAATACTGCTCACTTAACAAGTTTATTTTCGTCCAAACAACAGCTAATAATTCAACTTAAAGCTACTTCCACGAACGTATTATAAGCCGATGCCTCGTTTAATTTCGTTATGAAATAATTTATGTGAGGTCCGCCGCAAACCAAACCATCTCTACAAACGAATTAATTCCTTTTATATTATTTTCATTGCGTCACGTTTATTTCCGAAAATCAAATTAATTTCGCTTAAGTTAATAAAATTGCCATTAAATTTAAATATTTTTTCTAAAATTAATTGTTGCGTTGTTTTGTGTAAAATACTAATATCTCTATCCATCCATATTTTCACTAAATATTAGTTTAAAATAACGTAGTTTGCAAAATTAACATCATAAACTCACTTGAGTTTTCTTAATCGAGTATTCGTGTGGTGAACCAATACCATAAAAGCTTCTCCTTTTCGCAACAGAGCTGAGAATGATGAATGCAATGACACCGTCAGTCAACACGTACGACAATAGATTGCGTATGTGAGTGATGAACCCGCCGCGCGCCGCCCGTGAGTGCAAACATCTGAGGTGGATACCTTCGGCATTTTACGCACCGTATCAAACTTCAGTCTCGGCGATTATTAATACTACAAAATCTTAACTTTTGACAACTTTGCTTATTTTCCACGATGAACATTTTAGAAGAACGTGTGCAGAACTGTAGGTTAATAAATGTGTACAAAGACCACCGTTCAGTTAAAAACTTTTTGCATTTTTGGTTAAATTAAAAGAAAATTCGGTCACAGCGGGTACTAATTACTACATAGTGGAGAAAAGACCAACAATTTCAAGTTTTGCAGTAAGACTTTTGAACCGGTTATGAAACAAAATGCTTTGCTGTCAGCTTTTGACTAAAATAGGCTGAGTTTAGATACATATACGAATTAAACAAACAACATAGTGCAATGCGCAAGTAATCGCAAAAACACGTGTTCAAATAACATAATTTTTGATATCTAGTTAAATCCATTAAAAAAACTATGATTAGACTTAAAATGCATAGTAATCCTGAATTTCAACAATATATTTACTGCTTTATTTGATCAATACAATGTGGGATTTTCAATCCTATCTTAGTATGTATCTATAGGTAGGCTTACGCCAAGAGGCGTAATAGCTATGTAGTTAGGAGCGTACTCCTTCCTCGCTCAGTGCCGCAATTTCAATGAGACTAATATTTTTGATTAAATGTCATATGTTTTTTCTGGCCCGCAGGTTTAGGAAATTAAATAAAATCAACTGTTTTTAATAAAGATCCTACTTGAAAAAACCTCGTACAAACTTATTTCTAAATACTCAACCGGTACGGCACGCTCTCGTACAGTTCGGCGTGCATTGTGCGTATAGCCAACGTCTGTCGTATGAACTGTCATTGTTACCGCGAACCATTGTCCTTGCTGAACAGTTATTTCGGGCAAGGTCTGCCGGAATAAAAAGAATAAAATGCGCGTTCCTCTATCGCTGGTAAAGATGGCTGGATGGATTTTTTGTATGAATGTGTTTGCTTTCTTTATTATTAACTAGTATAATAGGTTGTTATTTTCAGATAAGCATTAGAAATTAACAATTTTCTGCGGGATTGGTCGCGGTTGTTAATTTTTTTCTAGTAGTTTGTTGTAGTCTGGGACAGTGCCCAACTGTCCAATATCATCATGTGAAAATAGCTTTTTGTTTCAATGGACTTTATTACATGAGTGTTGTAAGTGTAATGTGGGTATTAGACATCTCTTAAGTCTCTTCAGTCTAAAATAATTGTAATCTTTACCTATCATCCATCCTTACCGTCCTAATCCAACCTCATAAACACAACACAAATCTCTCTGAACAAGTAATTAATACTAAATAAACAACTTGATAAAATAATATCTAATTTGGCCGTAGACAATATCTACTGCCAAATGAGATATGTGTAAATAACAACAATTAACACAAAAATAACATACAAAACCCCATATCTGTTTTTTTTTTGGAAACACTCTTACAAAAATATTATTTAGGCATTGTTGATAATATACGTAACTTTTGGGTAGTAGAAAAAACATCGTGTGAAAACCTATCTTAACCACCTAAATGAACGGTGTGTACAGCCCTATATTAGAGGTCGATGACACTAACTAGTTTATTAACCATCTTATAATGAAGAAAAAGAACCCATTGATATGTTGTATTGTAGTAACTAGATATTTTAAGTGATTAGGGCTTCTGCTGAAGTCCCCTAAGAAGTATACCAGCTAGATTATTGAAGAGAAAATGTTTTAGAAACGTCTTTTTACTTACGTAATTAAATATCCATTGTAAACTAAATTAAAATATACAACGTAAAATAAAATTGATCAGTTATTTAGGAAAATAATCAGATCCTTGAAAGTGAACATTTGTTTTCCTAAGGAGGATAGGTCGAAACCTAAAAATGGAAATTAAACTTCTAGTACAATTGTGATTTAGTATAAATATGTAGTCGATTTCCAATAATAATTGAGACGTTGATCATGTTGTTTAGGAAAAGTTTTATAGTTTTATGGATATGATTGTCTCTCAAAATATGGCTGGTCGAATTTATTTCACACTGTTACATTTTATCTCTTACATAATTCACAACAGAAACAAAACCGGTCCTTTTATCCGCTACCTTCAAAATTGCAAAATCAAAACTCCTATTCAAGTGACTTAGGAACGGTATCAGGAATCGATTTAAATGTTCTGACTAGTGCACTCGACAATGCAACTTGGGTTGAACAAGTGAGCACTTTTGTCAGCACCGCTCTAATCCCGGTTTGATTGCAGTGATCGACTCGCTCAGCCTCTCATTAATATCGGTTCGCATCGTTTTTTATTACATGGATATCAACACGTCTAGCTCGAGGGTATGATGAATAGGTTATAGTTTGATATGTATATGCAAGATTGAATGATATTATTTAGCACTAGAGGTCGCCTGTGACTCGTCTCTATTAAAACTATTTATACCTTTTTAATAATAAATATTTTTTTAGGTCTTTAACTAGATTTTATCCCCTTTAGAGAAGATTTTGGAAAAATCTGAAACACGTTTATCTTATTTTCTGATATAATAACAAAATATCGATTTTCATAATTATAAACTTTTATCCCGTAGTATAATTTCCTAAAATCCATTCGTATATTGAGCGGTTTTGGCTGTGCAGTCAGCTTCTCCTTTTATATAGGTGTAGATTTTGAAGTTTAACAAAACGCTGTTGATCATATTATCATTTTCTAGTAATTGAACCTGTAGCCAATTATAAAATACGGTCTAAAACAGCAACATTAATAGAAGCAGTGTACGCCGCGCTACAACACACAGAATAAACACCTCATGTTGGTACAGCGAAGCCTCCTGTTTACAAGCTAAACAATTTCTGACAACGCAATTTGCGTACGCACATTTTGTATTGTTAGAGATTGGGATTATTTCCGTACAGAACAAAACTACTTATTATTTCTAGACCTTACGATCGTATTACAGAATTATAACAACTTCGTAAGAATGATTCGTATGACACGTCGTAGAATAGCCGTCGATGCATAAAAATCTTCGTTTGGTGACTTGATGCGTAGTAGATCAATTTATCAGCAACCGCAAAGTAGACAGGTCACTGCATACTTAATGTAACAAGCCGTACGGAACGGAATACGGACAGAGCGGGGACTGGATGAGAAAAATATCATCGTCGGCGGCAATGTTTATCACACCCAACCCCGCGCCTGACACGCCACGCTTATGATTCCACTGCTTATGTTCAGTTGCTTTGAAGATCGAGTAGTAAGCAAAGGGTGACATACAATTACGTATGCATTAAACACCCGTCCGTATCCTGTCCCTTTCTTAGTTACGCCAAAGATCTCCATTTATCCGCTACGGCGTAGCAAGCGTAGACGCTACGTCGTAGCAGGTGTAAAATGTACTAAGGCGCACCATGTAAATGCTACATCATTAAGCAACTACAAGCTACAGTATTTTTATTAAATTTTCTTGTTTGTTAACTTAATTTATAATAATTTTGTTTTTTTTTATCTCATCAATATTTAGTTGAACATTATTTACCCACAAAGGCCATATTAATACAACTAAAGTTAACCTTACGTACTACATGAGTATTATAAATGCTAGAAGTTTTCATAGGTAGCACCTCTAATAATATTAGTACCTAAGATCGAAGGTAGTAATGCGCGGTATGCTCGGCACGACACTCTTGAGGCCAGATATTGTAAAGTTCGCATCAAACAGTTCTTGGTATCAGCAAGTCAAATATTCCGGTGAGAGCATGGTGCTGGGAGCGGGTAGTTTTATAGGTGTAAAGTCCTTACGAGCAGTTAAATAAATCTGTTTGTGTTTTTCTTGTAAATGTGTTTCTGTAGTGTAATATTTTTAGTTAAGTACGAATGATGAGATTTAAAAAAATGATTAATATAATCACCAAATCATCAATTTTGATTTACTGATTAACATCGTGGACATTGATAAATGGATTAGTTTTTTTTTTTACTTATAGTTGAACATCTAACATTAGGCGCATTTGATAATAATTATGTTGTTTGGGTCAAATCTTAATTTAGTTGTCGGCTTATCAATGTGTAAATAAAAATAACAAACGTCTGCAACAACAATATTGATAATTATATATTTCCTGCTAAATAATAATAAAAACAGCCCATACGCTGACGCTATCAAGAGATTCCTCCAAAACCGCTGTTCCTCCTTCTACCGCTCCCGCCTCCCAACATGTCCAGGAGTTTCCACGGGCGGTCCTTTGGGACGCATCATCGTTACACTTGCTGGAATAATTTCCATTGTAAAAGCAAACAGAGCGGGAGCGCTGGGAGCACGCCCGCGCCGCGGCGCGCGGAGCCCGCCCCGGCCGCGGCCGGCTCCACCGCGCCGCTTAGCTTAGAATACCTAATGTGAGATCAAGTGTGCGAATGAGCTACCGGTAACTAAATGGTTTTAGGTTTAACAACAATATTTATTTATTTATTTAATTCTTTATGTACAATAAATGTTTACAGAGGCGGACTTAATGCCTAAGGCATTTTCTACCAGTCAACCTTAGGGTAGTGCACAGATAAGCATGGTAGATGCACTGTGAGTTAAAGCGAAATTATAAGCGAATATTATTATTCATTATTTATTCTCAATTACTTGCGACTTTGCTATAGTATTAAATTTCTTATAAAAGTATGTCGTATATAAGCTTCATATAAGAATTTATCAAATTAGAGCGGTCAACGTTTTAAATTGGGACACATCTCTATACATCCTAAAACTTGACTTGCAAACAGCTCATATATTTCCACAAAATGTAAGTAATGGTACTCACAAACGCATATACAGCTTAAGTGTAGTAGTAGGTGTATTTTATAAACAAATATATCAAATGAAATAGTGGTCCAAGCAATTTCACAAATTTTAATAGGTACAAGACATTTAAAACAGTAGTTAACAATAAAAACATTTATAACTTCATAAACGTTCTTGTTTACAATAAAAGACTTTCACAAAGCTTATCAAAACCCTCATTTTCATCTCCAACATGTTAACACAAGCACACAATTGTAAGCGATAAATAAGTGAAATCCTCAGTATCAGTGGATTAATTAGAAATTCAGCTTGCCGCGTGACTGGACTACGAACAAGCGGCTTTGGGCCGGCGGCGGCAGTACGACGGCTTATACCTCCCCCCCCCCGAGGAAGGGAACCCCCCGGATTATCATGTTGACTGCTACGCAATAAACGATGCTCTTTGTTGATGTTATTAATTTTGATTCAGTGTTGCTATTTTTAAAATGTGTCGATTCGTAAATAGTAATCTATCTTGTCTTAGATATTTTATTAGAAAAACGCTTATTATTATTGGATCGCACTTATTGAAAAGAGTTCCATTTACTTTCTCTTTTTTTCGTTTATCATAGGTTTACTTGAATGAATTTGAACACTCTTCTCACTCAATCTTCAATATTATTAGTATTATCCATCTATCCCCTATCTTATCACCAGGTGGGTTTGCAGTCGAACACAAGCCTTCTTCTTAATAATATGTTTTTTTGTTTTTGTTAGTTGAGAACGACTCCTTATCTCCTAAGTAATACTCTATTATTATGTGAGTGTAACTCACAAATGTTATCAAGTTAAACAGTTTCTAAAAATAAGTGAAAAAATCTACGAAAAAACTTCTTAGAAACGAAATCTATTCTGTCGAAAAATAAACGCCTAAATTAAATACCTATGTTTTTCAGTTGCTCAGTTTATCTGTTGCTGTAATCTGATATTTTTGATAAATAAAGAAAAAATATATTTGGTATATTTGGTAATATTTAACGTTAAGTTATGTTTGTAGGGTATATACATATTTATACTTTTGTTTAAAATTGATACATATTTAAATCTCCATAAAGAAGGTATTCGTCTGGGAAAAGTATCAAAATCAGTTAATTAATGCCGAAGTTATTTCGGGGCTTGTAGAGCGCGGGGTAAGGCAAGGGGCGCGGAGGAATCATTATCCTCTTCCCGCCGAAAGAAGATTTGCTAAAATTAGCGATGTTCAAATTCATTTTCAAGTTTTTTCAATAGGATTATTAAATTAATTTAAAAAAAAGTATCTATCCTATTCAATTATACACAAGTTCGTGTATATATAGTAAACATATTTTTATTAGTTGTTTCTAGAGTGATTTTAGTTGCCAGATATAAGGGTAGCCTTTATGAAATAGACTGGCAACAATTGCATAATTTTAAGAATCGTTTTTATCTTCTCAATCCATGAGCAAGAGGTTTAAATGGGTTTTGCTGATCAGCAGCTCAAATGGTAAATCTCCTTTGTTCTACTGGATAAAATAAAATCTTGTAACATAACATATCCTATTATGTGTGTAGACGGTGAATAACCACACATCGCCAATGTCCGCATCGATCATGGCGGCCATCAGCAGAACAATGTCACCGTATCTGACGCCGTCACTCGCCGGCCATTCATCATTATCCACTGATTTATCTTACTCTAGAACGTACAATGATAATACCTATGTATTATATTTTTCATCTTACTTGGTCGTAAAAAGGGCTAAAAGACTATCGAAAGTTACATTCAAAATACGACTCGAGTGAGAATACAAACCGGCCATTTAGTTTAGTTTAGTGCTTTATTTGTTGTTTGTTGACTCACATACCTACTTAAAAAGTGAATACAGCTTAAACTTAACTTATCACCACCGCCACCGAAAATAAGAGTAAGGTTTCAGTTATAACAGTTTAAATATAGAATGCGTGACGTGACATCTATGAATGAGTCATTAATTCCCACATTGGCGTTACAGGAAATGAAAATGCAGATTTTTTGGCAAGAAGTACAGTTGACGCTGACATTAATAGTAATAATAACAGTATTGATCAAGTTGCCATACCATATACAGACTTTTATTCTATCCTAAAAAAGAAGTTAAAAGAAGAATGGAAATCATATTGGATAAGTATTCTAGAAGAAGGTAAAGGCTTATGGTACGCATCGATAAATTCAGAAATTCCAACCATTCCTTGGTTCTCTCGCACCAAGGACATCATTGGTAGACAATTTTATTCTACTATATCAAGACTCAGATTTGGTCATTATCGTTTAAATGCTCACCTCGCTAGGAAAAAAATTATATCATCATCATCTTGCAATTACTGTAACTCTGATTATGACCAAACTGCGGATCACATCATTTTAGATTGCCCTGCTTTTACAATAGAAAGATTGCTGTTGATTGAAGATTTGATTAATATTTATGGAGAATCTGAGAGCGTCCCGCGTGCCCTCCAGGATATTCTACGTAATGTTAACACTTACATACCCCTGTACAAATTTATACCTCAGAAGTGTAAAGGAAATTTAAGATTTTATTCGATAAGAAAAGATTATGACTATATAACAAATAATGGATATAACGGAAATAACTTGGCTTTGACACTACTTGGATTTGACCTCATTATAAACAACAAACAACTGACATGGCATTAGCCTATTAACTTGGAAAAACAGACATGGCGTTAGCCTTTTGGAATTGAGAAATCAGACTTGGCCCTTGGCCTTTATATCTTGAAAATACAGAAAGAAAATCAAATAAGACATGGCTGTATGGTTTTAACCTTTGCCTGCCATTTGGCGAACTATATTAACAACAACAATGAGTCATTAAACAAATAAAAATTTATTTTCTGATCCAAACTTGATCAATAAAAAAGTTTTCTTTAATCGGTGACTAGTATTTTTTTTAAATCACACTGTCCAGTTTTTATAACTAAAATGATCTCACTCAAGTAGGTAATAAAACAAAATTCAACTGAATTTTCTGATATCTAATGTCATTTCGAGATGGGGTGAAAACATCTCGGAACCAGTTCGTTAAGTTCATCGCGACTCGGTTCGTACGATATGTGGATATAGTTCAACTGTGTGATAGTACATATATTCTTGCATTGTACAAAACAGAAACTTTAATAAAAATCTGTGTTTTTTAATGAAAAAGAAGAAGTTGTATCCTTTTATATTTAACGTAGGTATCGTATATTATAGTTCAAGCATTGGCTAGCCAGCGCCGAGTGTAATATTACACGAACCACTTGGTGCCACTTTTGACCCTTCTATAACTCAAAACCTCTTTAACGTAAACACATAAAACTACGTATGTTTAATTATATCCTATTTTCTCAAATTTTCTCACAGCGGGCGAGAGTAGGAAGAAATTTACCCCACTAATCATATTATTATCAGCTGTTGTTGTATATTCGTCTGTAAACATTTTTAATAAATTATTGAAATTTCTACACATGTGAACCCAATTAGACCAAAATAAATATTTGTGGATCAAAAAATATACAACTACGTGGAGATTGAACCCGAGACACTTGGCGCGACGGGCTGGTCACTTATCAATTGAAACTTGCCATCATATAGTTTGGCAAACTAGCTGCCGATCTTTATCTCGAGTGATATCTATAGTGATAGTTATGGTGCGATGTTACTGCTTACACAGCTATTACGAAATAAGTGCTTCCAACATTTCAGTCGGATAATATTGGAACTAACTGATTTCCATGGTAAATTGCTCAAATTGGCAATACAATATTTACCACTAGCGACGCCTTCATCTTATCAGATAAGTTGGGGATTCTTTAATGGAAATTCATATTTACATTATCACTATCATTATTTTTCCTTACCTTTCTTTAGTTGACTAATCTTGGAAAATATTTTAAACGAAAAAAACAGTTCGAGCATCAAATCGAAGACAGCAGTTTTGAGCTCGAAATTAGAAAATCTTGTGCATAATAATACAAATGATTCAGAAAAACATCGTAAAAAAACCGGCTGACATCAGATTTATTATGATAAGTAGATTGTTTGTCAACTATAGATAAGATATGATAATAAAATATGAGTAGAAGTGAGAAGCGATCACGCACAGCATCAATCACGCTAAGCCAGGGAGCTGTCACGCCGCGAATCTACTGACCCACCAATGTTTGTATATCGACGTGATTGAATGAGCTATTCATTATATTAGAGTACAGCTGATTATACGTATGAGACTGGCTAGTACAGCGTTGGAGATGCCTTTCAAATGACATGGAACTTGACAACATTCTAAGATTTGCAGTTGACGTTCTAAACATAAAAGCTATAGCGAATAAATACGGTATCAGAACTTAAGCCATTTTATTACTTTCTTCCACAGTTGAGACAATATTTCATGCATTGCTGCATTGTTTCTAAATGTACTAATATATCAATTAAAAGCATGCGCAATATGCACCCAGAATAATTGGATAGCGCGTAGTATACCTGCAACTAACCGTGTTAGTACGACTGCTTTGTTAGTTAGTACTTTGAAGCTCGTTGTTGAGATTGTTATTGAGGAGATTGACTTCAAGACTGGATACGAGTTGTTATTTTATTTTTGTGTCTCTACAAGAGAGAGCTTTTATAAGAGTTTATCCTAAAACGGGGTCCATTTTTCCTTTTCCTTGGATAACTTTTGTCAGATCGCAGCTCTTCATATCTTTATTGACAACAGTCAATCATCTCAGCTCTGTACTTTCTCCTATGCTTTTGTTTTCTTTCGTTCTAATAAAAATAAACATTACCACTTCATTAGTAAAAAAAAGTGTATACTGTAGAATACAAACTCTTTGGGACTATTAAACAAGCCAGTTTAACACACCGCTGACGAAAGTACTCGACATACCGCAGACCGTGTGGAGAATCGTTATTTACAATAAAATTGAATTTGAGACCACAACGAGGGTATCGCTGGGATACCATTGTTCGTGCGACCATTTATTCCCCAATATGACGGCATATTATAAAATACGGTATCTTTGAGATAGCCAGTAATCCATCGATCAGTGTTGCCTGTAGCATGACGTCACGTCTTGACTCAACGCGTGCTGATCTATCACGCTGCTGACCTCATATTTGTACACAGAGATTGAGTATGGCTGGTCGACGAATTATATTAAAAGTGTTACAAGTAACTAATCTGACAATATTCTAGAGTGAATGCCTGTCCTATGCCATCGAAACATTCGGGTTTTCAGGCTAAAAAAGGGAGTATTATTATATAAAGTTCAGCATTATCGTCAATAATTACATACCTGTATTTAAATGAACGGTTAGGTGGAGGTCAAAAGTACCTAAAATTTGTCTGTTATCTTAAAAGTTCCAAGTAATAGAAGGCAAGCCTAATGCCATCATAATATACCTACTAGCACAATTTTTAAAGCTGCTACTGAGAATTCTGAGATATTTATTCACTCTCGTAGAGCTCAGCCGCAGGACTAACAGCTTTACATGCTCTACAAGGCACGAAGCAAATGTTGATTTATGTGTATTGGGTTAGAATCTAAGACCACCAACTTTCCAGTCAATTGTCATGCCAGACACTCACAGCTCACGTATTGAGATAATAATTTTCTTGACCAATGTTTACGTTTCCTCTCAACACAACGTACGTTTATTTAGTTTGTCACTTATTTATTTTACTATTCAAATATTTGTGAGGAAAATATGAGCTTCCTTTAGATTCGAGTGAAAAGGGTCAAGTGTCGGGTGATATTCTCACGTTTACAGAATGTTTACTCACATCGAATGTGACTCGTTCAGCTTTCTTCGTTACGAATTGATGCCATTTCAGCTCAAGTATTGAGCACGACAATCTGTTATATTCTTTATGCTGATTAACAAATATTACGCGTGTTGTTCTATAATACATATGTGTTGAGCAGAGCTGTTTTATTATAAATTTGGTGTCTTCAGTCTTATTATACTGACATGCGTGATTTCTGTAATTTGACAATCTTCTCTGTAAACGGACTTTATACAAATTGTAGATTTGTTGATACAATATATATTAACACAGTCACTCTAATCACTTACAATAATTATTAATTATAGATAAGTATTTGCTATCTATGTATAGTGATCATCCAAGAGATCCTAACCAGCCAATATGCATATTCTATTACAACTGTCGATTTGAAACCTCATTCCATTGTATTTGTATAATCTGCCAATATGGCGTCTATATATTCGGCGCGAACGGCGGCCATGTTGGTCACACGAGTAATTTAAACTGAACATAGGAACTGACGGAGAAAAGACTCAGGACTTGTGTAAACTGTTTCACGTTATAAAGTTATAGTCATTAATCGGTGATCTTACACAATATTTTATATGCAAAATAAATTAATGGATTAGGTAGGTAAATTACATTAAAACATTTCTGAACGTAACAACCGAAAGAACATTCGTAAAACTTAAAACCTCGAAATCCTTTTTAAAATCGCACTCGGACGGTATGATGCATGTAATTAAAAAGTGGGGCAATGTTACATACATGGACCACTGATAATGGATCCCACGGTTTGGATTTACGCAACGAGTAGAGAGGTCTTACTACACTGGTTAAGTAGTAGTGGGGGTGTAAAGGGTGGTGGAGTTTCCGTCGATGAAACCGCGAAGCTTTGATATTCGCGCCGGCTGGCTGTGATAGATATGTTGATTCACGAACGGAATGTTGGAATTAAAATTTATATTTAAAAAATCTTTTTTTTTTTCAAACAGAAAAATCATTAGTGGTTCTCGTTGTGGAACATTCTCGAGCGATTGGTAGCACGTGTTTACTCAACAAAAACTAATATGGTAGTGCGGGTCGTTATATCTCTCATAATATTTCATTCAGTGGTGCGTGATGCTCCGCGCTCATGTTGTTTTTATTGGGAATAGTTTCAAGTATCGCCATGCCTGTATTACGTAGTGACTATTACACGTGGGGTTGGTGCAAATTATTCATAACCGATATATAAGATTTACTGTTTATATTTAACAAGTATAAACTTGTAATTTCAATAATAAAAGTAAATACGAATTATTCCATCCTCTGTGATTAAGTATAAATTTTAAACAAAGGATTTATATAAAATGAATACTGTTAATATGAGATGTTACCTAATGGACTCCGTACTACTATAAATGTTTCTTGGAATTCTCTGATATCAATAAATTGCCTATTTCGGGGAACTGTTTGTAGTCTGATTCAGAGAACTGGTATTAGTAAAATTATATAACATATAATCTTGCTTGTGCTTTTGAGATACTATGGTACTTTGCAAAGATATTAATTTAATTATTTTCTTGTTTATACTTTAAGGTAGAAAATATTCAAAACAGAGTTGGGGATTATTTATTAACCTAAATTAACACTGTAAGGATTTGACAAAACTATGCAAGATGAATTATTGTAACTGATAGGTAAAAAAAAACAGTTGACTCTCTAATATTCTTAATTATTAATCATTTCTGTTACATTCTTCAGAAACTATAGAAAAGTACTAAAACAAAATGACAGTAAAAAACTTCTTTATTAAACTTTTAATTAACCCGATGAGAAGCGATAGAAAATTGTAGGACTCCAGCGAAATAAAATTAAAAGTTGACTAGAACACGTGACTTACAGCGCAGATTACAACTTTACTTAAGTCTTAAATAGAGCAGGACGTGTAATAGTTTAACTATATCTATTTCTTGTCGGTTCTAACAATGTAGCACATCAAACTCAGTAGGTATAACTAACGCTTTCAATTTAACTTTAGAGCAGGACATTGTATGCTGAAATAAGAATGTTCAGTCCTAATCATCCTCCTAGCTAGGAGTTGACCTAGCCTTATTATTCCCAAACTTTGTTGGGGTCTTATCATACAGATACAGCTGAATATCAATTTCCTGCGGAGCGACTGCCTATCCGACCCCCGCAAGTTTACTCCTAAAAATGCGCCACATTAAAACTATGAAACAACCGAATAACAGCCACTCTGTTGCCATCTACAGGATTTTTCTGAGATTTAAACCTCTCCTACTCCGTAGATGCGCTTGAGAACAACGTGACACTCTCTTTATTCTGTTTCTCATTTGTCTCAATATTGATTTCTTTGTAATTTTACGTATCCCTGTTCCTTCTCTACTAACTACAAAGGAATTAGCCATCAGTTAAGCTGAGAACAATCCGAGCACCTCCGGATATAAGCCTTTAATATTAAAACCAATCTCACTCGCGACACGTTTAAGCTACACGATTGTGACGTGGGTTAAGAAATATTCTGGAGCGAAACAAAAGCGATCAGCGGATTACAAATATGTAATGTAATGCTGAATGACGATTATATAATATAGAAATTAGTGTAGATGAGAGGCGACGAGTAAAGACATATACAGGTCTAATTAGTGATGTCATTTAAAAAAGTCAGTGGTATCAGTACTCAGAGTATACGCCACGAACCTCTAAGTCTGTTAGGTAAGCTGCAGGATAATTTTTCTCATGGATTAGGGGCTTTTTAAATTTATTGTTTAACCCCCGAGATGAGTTATAGGAGTTTGGTAAGCATACCACAGTTTTTCGTTCATATTGAAAGATTTAAACGCAAGTATTCAACGCGCAAATCCCACTCGCAGTATAGATCACAATAATGCAGCATGAACATAGAGCTTTATAAATAGTCTTACCTGAGTAAACCCCTGATATTGCCCTGATATTTCTTCTATGAAAATTTCTCAAATTATCACTCTTTTCACAAGGTTTAAAATACCACTATCCAATCTAAACTATGTATTCTAACGCGCTCGTTGCTCCGCTTCCTCTTCTAACTGAAGCTTCCTAGGATCGGTCCCAGAGTATCACGCACGAGGCATGAGTCTTTCGTCGCCGACACTCGATTTAGATTCTAATGCACATGCAGATTGTCTCTGTAATGTCCGTATTTATTATACGAACACCTATATCTTTTATTCAAGTGTCCATGTACAGCGCTGATCTAAGGGGAATAATGTATGATTTGTCGATGTATGGTTTCTGAAAGTAGGAGTGGATAAAATGGACCGTTGTGACAAAATGGACAAAATAAAACTTTCTATGTCTCTTTGATTTTAAATTCGAAAATTGATGTCTAACTGAGTCTACTGATAACCGACAGTAATGAGCTATGTGTGATGCTAATTATAATATATTACCTCTTGCCTCGGGCTTTGCTCGCGCTAACTTTGATTTCAAAATTCAATTATAATTCAAAATACACGTGGCACTATTTATTATTATAAACGTTATTGTTATTTTCCTTAGTAATTGTACTTTTTTCGGGATGAAAGGTACCCTATATCCGTTTCTGTACACCTGCCAACGTAAAAGTAAAATTTCCGGAAGATCGGTTCATTGGCGTGAAAGGTAACAAACTTACTTTCACATTAATAATATTAAGTTAGGATTAGGGCTTCTTATGGAAAATCGTACTCATTTGTTTAAGTGGTGTGTGTGTGACGTAAATTTAAACTTTTAAATTTACGTCAGTGTGTCAGTAACGCAACAAACCATGCACACAAACTACGTTTGCTATGATAAAGGGTTAAGACGCGTTCAAAATGCCATTCCGTGCGGTGAGACACATCCCTTAGTCCTCACACGTCTACCATCATAAATTAACAACTCCATCATTATGAATAATAACATAATGCTTCACGCACACTAAACGCACCGCGCACAAATGAACTGAAATATGTACACCAACATTTTTTCAATTTGTTTCAGCTCTGTAATTTGAACGTGACAAACGAACGATTTAGAATTGAAATGAAATACTTGATTGACGTTTATTTAGTTGTCTAGCATTTCTTTTTACATTTTCTGTGGAAATAACGTGGGTCTATTATTTAGTAATATTGGAATAGAATAGAATATTTTTTATTTTACAATTGTAAAGTTCACATTAATTAACATTGTTAGGTATCCATGATATATATAGGTAAGTAGGCATTTGTTCATTATTATATTTATCCTACATATTACATTAAAACTGGACTCAAACTTTCAATGCAAATTGTTTGCCAGATTATTCTGGTTGCGTTTACAAAGGTTATGTAAATCGCTCCAGCATAAATATTTCGTACTAACTAAATTATCAAAAACAATTCCAACTTATTACAATATGAATAGGTACACTGTTGTAATAGCCATCATTGCACCACACACTAAAAAAGACCTTATGAATTTATTTACAAGAATCATTTTCCCCTAGCATAGAACGTACAAATTATATTTGTGCTGTCGTGTTCGTTTTTATTGCATTGTGTTAAAAGCTAATGTTGCTTGTGACAGTTCCCAGTAAGCGTGTTTGGAGTGACCGACTATAAATCTGGATTGATGAATGAATTCGCTGGATGCAGCGGAAATGTGATGTGGTTGGTATTTGTGAGCGCTCCAGAATAAAAGCCAAGATGTGAAATATAAATCGTATTTCGTGTTACATATTTTACTTGATAATATTATTTACCCACTCACACATTCAGCTCAGAGCGCATCTGTCGGGTCACGCACGCGCACAATCTGACAAAATCTGATGGTGTTCTTTTAAGCGTAGAAGTAGATTAAAATGATTAAATCATTGGGAAACTATGAAATTTATATCACAGAAACCCTAGAATCACGTTCTCACGTAATAATAACAATAAGTTCTTTTTGTATTTATTTTTAAATCCAAACTTATAAAAAGTGAAAGCCTTTACCAAGCAGCGGGACGGTTGGTATTTTAATAAAACATTAAGGATCATCTTCTTGGAACCTAACTAAACTTTTGGGGTGCCTTAAATTCCAGAGTTCTTTGTTAAAGTGTTATTCAAAATGTATTTAATTGTATAGAATGCTGCCTCAATTTTATAATATACTGTCGGTTACATTAAAAGAAAGAAATGTCTTTAAGTTTGTTTAATTAAGTATATATTAAAATTCGACCAGTATTAAACCAGAAAAACAAACATACATTTATTGAAATGGAATTGATTGAAATAGAATGCCATATATTCCAAAGAATCCACGCAAAAGGCTCGCACGTAACACGCACGAACTTAAATTGATATCACGGTATCTTTTGTTTAATTAATGTATCAGAAGAGAAAAATATAATAATTAAAACTGTTTACCGTACACAAGGACCACAAACCACTTAAGCCAAAAACGCAAGCCTTTGTCAATCCATAATTTTCGATTACCGTACACAGTTCAACCAATCAATTAAAGTCAAAACACACTTGAAGCACTCAACCCCCACATGGTATGGCTCCACTCCATTTATTAATTATGTGGTCAGAGACTTATGTCCCCTCGGATCGGAGGACCAAATGACATGAAAATATCTGCAGCGCGGGTTTTTCTCATGGGAGTGGAAAGTTGTAAGAAAGTTATGGAACCCACAATTAAGATATGAAGTCTACAATTTGTTGAGCATGTGCTACTTTTTAATTTGAAAACTTTTGATTTATAACCGTTGACATTATGCTTGTTGGGAATAGAACTAAAGTAAGTTGGTAAGTAGTTGCTTGCATTGTGCTCACTCAACGTTTTGTTCGTTTGGTTTATTGTAATGAATAAAAATGTTACTTGCGATATTTTTATTTCCTTAATACTTATTTTCTAATGTAACTTTATTACTTATGATATGATTTATTATAAAATGTATATATTTCGGGGTTAGCGATCCTATTTCAGAAAAGTAAATACTGTGATTCATTAGAGTTGCAGAAATTTTCTGATACTATGGAAAACCTTGTGCCCAGCAGTAGGCACCTGTCTTCTGGCTAAAATGATGATGATAAGGGTCTGTAAGAACTTCTCTTCACAAAGCGTCTCATCCATGGTACAGCCCAGAACTATCCCGTTCCACCGATCAAAATTTCAAAAAATCGTTTAGGTACATAAAAAAAATATTTTTCTCTATAAAGTTCCAATATTTTTTAAATCATGGTGATTACATTTTTAAATTGTAGAATTCAAACGAAACTTACAGATAATTTTTCTACGAACAGAATATAAGTATTAGATCAAAATGATAATACTCAAAGAAAATAATAACAAAATCAGACACTTACCGGTCACGACGATCAGAAGTAAAACAGGAAAACTTTTGGCAAACATGTCGAGTTACTTCAGCCAACCTGCAAGAAAATATATTATTACTAATTAGTACCCATGAAAATTATTACAATGTTACTCGTAGTATGTTGTTAGTTGATTTCGGGGAATGCCCGACTATTATAATATTTAATAATATAATAAGTATGTATGACTAAGTAAGTATGGCTCACGAAAGGTGTTATTCTAAAATGTTAGTTATAATTAGAAAGAAACAAAAAACTTTTATTTGGATACAAACCAATATAATAAAAAAACTAAAACTATAAACTTAA
Source organism: Protodeltote pygarga (assembly GCA_936450705.2). NCBI lineage: Eukaryota > Metazoa > Arthropoda > Insecta > Lepidoptera > Noctuidae > Protodeltote > Protodeltote pygarga. The sequence continues at coordinate 228,670 of OW388249.2, read as the reverse complement.
AATAAAGTACAAAATAGTCCAAATACATATTGTAGTAGGTACAATGTGATCGTGGGCACGTGTCTCACGGCTTTCATCTGTAACCCTTGTGCTTTGTGGATGTCAACAACATAATGATGTTTAACTAGTATAAAAGTAGATTTATTAGGTACTAGTTATTGAAATGTAGATGTTTCGCAAATAATAAGTTTTTGTTAAAAAAGAAATTACAGCGATTTTGGTACTTCTGCCTGTTCAACTTCAACTTTCAAAGTTATTGTTATTTCTAAGAATAAATTTACCGTTGATACACTTGAGTCGCTAATACAGATGTACTCGAGATACTCGGAACATTCTTCTGCCCGAGCTATTGAAATTCTCTTCTAAATTCAATCGTTTCAGACAATTTCTTTTTTTTAATTCTTCGTATACGTTATTCATTAAAAAATGACAATAGTTTTACCTGTTTAAAATATTAGTGTAGATGTAACAGATTGCTTTTAGTCTCGATTATCGGCGTCGTATGGATTTAGTAGTTTCAGAGAAAACCGCTACAGATAGCAAGTCCAGTAATACCTATGGTAATAATTTATTTAGGTCACTAAGTCTCTAGCATAAAGAAAATGTTTCCTTTAAATATAATAGCGACAGTAAAGCGCGGCAAAGTAACCGCACTAACATAGTTTAAAATATTTTTTGCCTTTTTTGGTGTTTTGTGCCGCGGCCGGCCTCGGAAGTCCAAGCGTTAACTCTTTGCAACTTAAATACAAATGCTTTGCGAACGGAAACCATTTGTATGAAGTATCTCGTTTTTACTTGCCGTAATTTGTAGCGCTGGTTTAACTACTTTGTTTTAGGTTATTTTTAACTTAAGTTTTTAATTTCTGTAATCAAAGAAAATTGAGTTCAGCTCCAGCACAAAAAATAAAAACAGAAAGTATCTAAATGTGTCATGAAAAATGTTAAATGAATTTAGTAGAAAATATTAAAAGCTATAATTTAATAAATACTATTTTAAGTGAAACTATAACAAAGAATGACAAAGAAGATGTGAAACTATTATATAGCTTAATAGCAAAAGAATTTTTAAATTCATATATCAATAACTATGAACTAGATAAAAAGTCAGCGATTATGATTGAAGACTATAATATTATAACCAAAACAATAGGACCACAATGAAAGCTATACAACAATCTCTGACAAACGAAAATAAATGATACTACCTAGAAAATACTTCCCACCTTCTAGGGCTGTCGGGTAAAAAGGGACCATGGAGTAAATTAGTTTAGGATAAGACATGACATGACATTACACTTACTTGTATATTATGTTATCAGCACCACCAGATTCAATTCAAGTTCCCTCCGCAAACATCACGAAGCACTCAGTCATAATAAACTATTCAACACAAAAGTTCACTCGCGAAATACTTTCCGATGTCGTAGCCGTAGCCGCAGCTCTACGCCGTAGCGGAGGACTGCGCGCCTACACACCGAACTCACGAATGGCGGGAGATGCCGCGCGTCGTATGCTACGCCGCTACGTGACACAGGCTAAAATATTCACACCACAGATGTTCCAATAAACCAGTGGGCCAATTGGTTTTCTGCTATTCAATGCTCATGTTACACTTTTATAGATTCGCCCGTATAGGTATGTTCCTTAATTCGAATTCGCTTGTTTCGGACATAATTGAATATGAGACCGTGTTTTGCACAGATTAACGTGGCTTTGTTTCATTCCTATTGTGCGAATTTCGATTAATAATTAAATTAGGCAGCCGGGTTGTAGGTGCTTATAAATGTTTGAAATTAGTTTTCGGTCGTTTCAGGAAAATCGTTGCTGAAGAAGTTTGATTGACAATGTAGAGAAATATAGACCATGCCCTATTGTTCTAAGGGTTATAATGAATTGCATAATTAAAACTGTCATGATAATGAGAATGGTTAGTGTTTTAAAGGTATTTCAATAAAAAAAATGTTTTATATGATTAATGGCGTTTGTAAATTAAATTTTGTATATTTTACATAGTTTCTCATCACATTAATTAAAATTTAATAAATACAGCTTCACACCGCGTCATTTATTCAATAAAATTATATATTTTAGTCATTGAATCTAACAGACCGTTCCTAGAAAAGCTCTATAAAAGAGTTTGTTTGGATTTCCACGTATTTTAATCATCGGACACTTGATCTGAGCTGTCAGTGATATATATTGTGTTCGAGTTGAGCTGAATGTTTTCTATTCTTTATTATCAGAATTTTAGTTTTGAAACTTTCGCGAATTGTAATTATATTTTAAATTTATTATTTTGGGTGTATTCGCGCACAGATAATTCAAAATAATCGTTATTGAACTAACCTGATCAGCATCGCCTCACAACCGTCGGCATCCACTCCGCGTTGTCGCTGTGTGGTCGCCGCATGATCGCTGCATGGACATAGAAATAATGGTTCGAGATTGAAAACGATTGGCATGAATATTTTACACGGTGAAAAATCTTCCCTTATACTATTAATGTTTCGTTTGGATGTTGTATAATGAAGAGACTCTCACAGCTATGGTAATTTGTTAAAAATTTTAAAAAAATGTCAGAACAATGACGCACGTTCACGCGCGGTACGCTTGTTTAGTTTATAAAGAGGCGATCTGAAGTTGACATGTGTGATGGATTTGAATAATATGGAAAGCCATATAACCAATGACAAACGCCCGAGGTACTGCTCGGGTACATAAGGTACATACTGGTAAATAAGCGACGATTGACGATCGGAGAAAGCTTACCTTAATTCGAGCGATACCGTGGAGTTCTCAAATTTAAACATAACCACCTTTATGTTGGTATTAACTTTCTGAACAACTAAACAACAACGAACTCACGTTCTAAAGTAATTTAAGGTAATTCCACAAATGTGATCAAATTTTTGTTCCAACATTTGTTGTACAGTTGTTTAACGCAATAAAATGATAATCGATGGAGGGTTGGCGACATCTGACAACACGCAAACATCCCGAGTGGGTCCCGCGGGACTAGACCATTCACATGTTAACCACAGTCCACAAAGTTAGGATGTGCGCAGACTATTGTCAAAACAGCCTGTCTTCGATCTGGGGGCTGATTCTGGGGGCCGTTATATTGAAACCCGTTTCGTATTCATAGTTGTCAATCTCAAAGATTTGAAACTTAAGTAGACGACCACTGTTGGTGAAAACTCGTATCGAAACTAAACTACGACTTTTTGTGCATACTGTACAGCAATAAATAGTAAATTAAATCAACTGATAAACTACTTGTTGTATTTTGCAATGTGAATAGTAATTCTGAATTATTCGATTGAGAAATATTACAATACGTGAATTGACGCAATCCTCTTAGTGTTTTATAATAGCTGATTTCAATGTTGAAATATTACTCATTTTGATTTACGTACTAAATAGAAAATGAATGTCTAAATAGATATTATTAGTTTACTACCCACAATTTATTACTGAATCGGCCCTTAAGTATTTAACGATAATTTATGTATTTATGTCATCAAATTTTTTTTACCAGAAATATTGTGATCCTTCAAAGCCCAACATCAGTCAGTAAAGTCGCAAATGCTTTACGTAAAGTTGAATTTGTTTCATAAAAGTCAACATTGGAATTTAAATAAAAACAAAACAATTAAATTAAAACAAAGAGTAGGTAATTAACTAAATGTTAGGCATAAACTTACTAAGTTGAAAGTACAGAACCTCACAGATGCAACAACATAAAATCCTCTAAACTTCATCCCAAGCTTAACTTGCTCCGTTTACTGGTTGAGTAGTGAGACTGAGTTTTTACATCAAACATGAAAATTCAGAAGACCCATTTTGTACTCATCTGTTTAAATATACCTTCATAATAGTGTAAGATCTGATAAGCAACTTTAGTGAGTTCACATAAAGTAAAATTTTCTTTGAAAATTTACTATTTTTATAGTAATTAAATAGTTTCCATACATTTTGCCATCAGGGTTATACTTATAAATAAAATTGTGTTAATACAATATACCACAAACTTAGAATAAAAACATTACCTACCGCGGTAAGCTATCCTTGAACTTGTATAATTGAACTTTGCAAAGGACCTTGGGTAAAAGTGTCCCCACCCTCCAACAGATTTGAAACATATCTCATTCGAAGCATCATAACATGTTGATATTTTTTTATTATGGCGACAATCTTGAAATGAATGGGGTTCATGAAATAATCGCACTTTTGTGTACCATTTTTTCAAGCTATTTTTAGCTATTTTATTAGTTCCTCCTAAACGATTTAGCTAGAATTTTTCATACACGTTCAGTTCTGTTAACAATACAATTATATGATTGACATGAACTGATGCTGCACCTAGAATCATCTCCACACATAGGAACTCTTCAACGGTTTATAGCTCGTACACGAAACTTTGCATTGTACCTACGTATTTTTAGATGATTAAACATGATAATCACCATGACCTGATATGCAGCTAGAATCGTCTCCACATGTAAGAACTCTTCGACGGTTAGTAGCTCGTGCACGAAACTTTGCGCCGCATACCTACGTTTATTTAGCTGATTAAACATGACAGTCACTGACCAGATGCTGTAGCTTGAATCGTCTTTACATGTAAGAATTTTCCAATGGTCAATAGATCGTCCAAAAAAACTTTGCATATACATACGTCATGGTGAATCATCTAAATAAACATAGGAATATGCAAGGTTTTGTGTACGAGCTATTGACCGTTGAGAAGTTCTCAGGTAAGAAGACGATCCTGGCGGTATCGTGGGTTCATGATGGATATCATGTTTAATTAGTAAACATATACTGTGTTTATTGTATTTGCCAAAAACCGCTGAAGAGATCCTACGGATGGAGACGATTCTTAGTTCCACATCGGGTCATATGGTGAATATCACGTTTTATTATCAAAATATGCGTAAGCATAATTATTCAAGTTATTGACCATTAAGGAGTTTTCTGTGAGAAGAAGATCCTGGTTGCATCATTAGTTTATGATCAATATTAAAATATTATAAATAAACCGTTTATTGCCCGTGGTACTATTATAGAACTTTAATTATTTTGATCGTACAAGTATGAAAAAATTAACATCGGCAAAAACAAGTGAATATCGGCAAAAACAAGTGAACGCCAAAAAAACTAGTGAACGCCGAAAAAACAAGTGAACGCCGAAAAAACAAGTGCATATCGGCAAAAACAAGTAAACGCCGAAAAAACCAAGTGAACGCCGAAAAAACCAAGTGAACGCCGAAAAACCAACTGAACGCCGAAAAATATGTGAACGCCGAGAATATAAGTGAACTAGGGCAAAAACAAGTGAATATCGGCAGAAACAAGTTAACGCCGAAAAAAAAAATGGACGCCGTAAAATCTTGTAATTTTCTTAAATACTCGTAAACCCGTAAAATTGCCCTAATTCACTTGTTTTATCTTATTTTTCGAAGTTCACCTGGTTTTTCGGCGTTCACTTGTTTTTGCAGATGTCCACTTATTTTTGCCGATATTTACTTGTTTTTGCCCATGTTCACTTAATTTTTCGGTGTTCACTTGTTTTTTCGGCGTTTACTTGTGTGTTTTCGGCGTTCACTTGTTTTTTCGGCGTTCATTTGTTTTTTCGACGTTCACTGGTTTTGTCGGCGTTCACTTATTTCTTCGGCATTCCCTTTTTTTTCGGCGTTCACTTGTTTTTTCGGCGTTTACTTGTTTTTTCGGCGTTCTCTTGTTTTTTCGGCATTCACTTGGTTTTTCGGCGTTTACTTGTTTTTCCGATATGCACTTGTTTTTGCCTATGTTCATTTATTTTTTCTGCGTTCACTCCTTTTTCGGCGCTTACTTGGTTTTCGGCGTTCATTTGTGTTTTTCGGCGTTCAATTGTTTTTTCCACGTTTACTTGTTTTTTCGGCGTTCACTTGTTTTTTCGGCAATCTCTTGGTTTTTCGGCGTTTACTTGTTTTTGCCGATATGCATTTGTTTTAGCCTATGTTCATTTATTTTTTCTGCGTTCACTCCTTTTTCGGCGTTTACTTGGTTTTCGGCGTTCATTTGCCTTTTTGGGGGTTCAATTGTTTTTACCAATATTCAGTTGTTTTTGCCCATGTTCACTTATTTATTCAGCGTTCACTTGTTTTTTCGGCGTTCACTTGTTTTTTCGGCTTTCACTTGTTTTTTCGGCATTCTTTTGGTTTTTCGGCGTTTACTGGTTTTTGCCGATATGCACTTGTTTTAGCCTATGTTCATTTATTTTTTCTACGTTCACTCCTTTTTCGGCGTTTACTTGGTTTTCGGCGTTCATTTGTCTTTTTGGGGGTTCAATTGTTATTACCAATATTCAGTTGTTTTTGCCCATGTTCACTTATTTATTCAGCGTTCACTTGTTTTTTCGGCGTTCACTTGTTTTTTCGGCTTTCACTTGTTTTTTCGGCATTCACTTGGGCAGATGTCCACATATTTTTACCGGTAATACACTGTTTTTTACCGATATTCACTTGTTTTTGCCGATGTTCACTTGTTTTTGGCGTTATTCACTTGTTTTTGCCAATGTTCATTATTTCAGATTTTAAATGATCAAAATAATTAAAGTTCTGTAGCAGCGCAGGCAATAAACGAAGTGAACTTAAGTATTTGCCTACAGAGTTTCGTAAATGTGCTAATAAGCGTTGAAGAAATCCTGTGTGTGAAGACAATTCTTGGTGCAGCATCAGGTCATATGGTGAATATCATGTTTAAACCTAGGTATACGCAAAGTTTCGTGTACGAGCTACTGACCGTTGAGGAGTTCCCTCGTGAGGAGACACACATTGGTTTTTGTAGTTTGAAATAAGCTTTCTTATTTTCTTACATTACTGTTATCCTATTAGTAATATATTTTTGTACAAAAATGTACATAATAACAGATTTTTTATGAAAATAATCCCAAACGTTTTGTCCTGTAAAAAAAAATCTCCATTGATTTCGCTCTTAAAACAGGTGGCTTGCCTTTCTATGGCTCCTAACAAACATGTTGACATATAGCCCGTGACTGTTGGGGGGTGGGGACGGGGTCCATACAAAATCCCCCATGGTCCTTTACTTCATCAATTTATCTCTATATTCTTATTTTATTAATTTAAGTCTTACGTGACTGGCTTTACGATTATCGCCGATTTCGTCTATCAAATATGCGCACGTGCGCGTACTTGGTGCAGCTGTGCATAGCCGTGTAGTATTACGTGGTGTCTCTGGGTCGTTATAATTTTTTATAGTAGCAAATAATATTGTTGTTTTAAGTTTTTTTTTATTATTCTTCTGAGTATAGTTGTTAGTGAATATTATCAGCGTCTGACAGTGCCTGGTGGCCACAGATACCGCGCTAACCGAGCGGATTCAAAGATATTTTAACTTTCAACACTTATTTTATACAGTGAAGGATTTCCGCGCTCATTCTAACAGGCGACCCTGTAGCGATTAACTGCATCTATTATGGGGTTCTAAAATTCCTTGTGGATTTTCGTGCTTAAGAAGTATTTAAGATAAAAATTAATAGTCCTTGGTTTAGAACTTTACTGGTATTTCGTTTTTGGCTTTTTACGTAGGTGCATAGGTACCTACTACTACTAGGTACTAAGTTAAAGAACTTTCACTATTTAGAACCAATGTGTACCGGCAATTTTTGATACAAATAATAGAAGCAGGCGTTATTTTTGCGAAAATACATAAAAAAATTAAAACTAGTCGGGTCTGGGTTTGAAACTAGTCGGGTGATCCCAAAATCAACACGTGCGTAAAGCGAAATATTACTTTTTATTTATTTTAATATGGACGAAGACAATTTTCCAACTAAATTGTTAGCACTGACGTGCTGTCATCCGTTAATCAACTACATCTTGCGCCGTTCTATTCACGTGCGTTGTTGCCTTGTCCGTTTTCTCGTTCAAAAGGTATATTGTCTTAAATTGGGCAATATCTGTTGAAACGTACGAAACTATTACTAATATTTATTACTATTTTACTAGGTTTCCAGACAGTCAAAAAAGTATTGAGATTTACACAGCTTTTTTTACAAATACCTGTCATTTATGTAAATCGCTTAATGTTGTATCGCGGAAACATCGGGCAGCTAGATCGCGGCCGGAGGCTTTGGCACTCGTCGGCTTAACGCGAATTATGTTCAATTTAAAGTTTCGCGCGATTCAGTTACCGCTTGCCGCTCTGGGAAACTGAAACTAAAGATAGTAGATCGTAGTTTTGTTGGGAATCCCAGTAACAGACTAGTTTAGCGCAGTGGCAATAAGCGTTTGGGGCCTGCCACACCAAGTGTTGCGGGACTGCGGATACTTTACCCGCACATTACAAAATATATTAGAGTTATTCACAGGTTTAAATTAATTTGTGTCGGACTGGATGTTTTTGCATTTCCATGATACAGGAAAAAAATATTGTAAATTTTAAAAAAATACAAACTTGTGGATCTTATAGGAATGTATCCAATTAAATTATCTACAACTTTTATCGGCTATTATTGTGCAATTATTACTGACTCTCAGTATAAATGGGTTATTGACAAACACAGTTTTTTTTATCACATCATCTCGATGTGTGAAAAATACCGATTGGTAAAGTTAGAATTAAACACCAAATAAAAGTCGCTGCTGTAAGCTACAGGCCTAAGCCGGCAATCATGAAAGTGCCTACGACCAAATCCACTTACACATCGTGCGCACGGAGTAAGGGTGTGCGCACACTCGTGGGTCAATCATACATTGATCACATTGATCTACTACCTTATAATAATAAAGATAAAATCTCTTTTTGTGGGATCATTTATTATAGATAGTAAAAACCTCTCAGAGATGATTTTATAGAGCATAGGCTTGATGAAATATCTTGCGAAAATGGAGGGGTTTTATTGCAACAGCATCAAGTCTTTCGAGCTTTGTGTCTATAGTTGATTTTTGGTTGTGTTTGGTAAAGAGAATACTGCTTATTATTGATAGGTTTTTTAGATTTAATTATTATTAGGTCGTATGGAATGTTGGCTTCTTCCTTCGAACTTCATTGTACTCGCACAATCCACTTACTTCCAATGCTTGTGGATCATCGGTACACTGCGCCAGTAGTATTTGTCTAATGTTATTGTGAGTTGCGTTGGAACAAACACGGAGCGCTGAGTGAATGTTGAATATTCATGGTTTGCGGCGACGCCAACAGATGACGCTGCAGTGATGACGGAGACAATGTGTACTCCCCTTTAAATTTTAGTTTCAAAAGACAATTTGTGTGCAGTGGATGATCCATGGTATTTTGTGATTTTGCTCGTTCGATTGACTGTATCAAATTTCTATTCTAGCACAGTATTTCCTCTATATGAAAGAATAAAGATATAAACAGAAGATGTGAATCTCGACGACATATTATAAACTGGTAATAAAGATGCAAGTGCGTAAGCAAAGCAGTGTATTTACATATATTTTTCTACAGTTTATACCTTTTAGGTCAGCTCATTCGTATGTACATACTGGTACGTGTACATAATATCGTCTTTGGTTGAGACCTGAAGTACATTTATTATAAACTACCTAGTCCATGATAGGGTTATATCTCTCACGGATTAAAAACCACATGGTGTTCCGCGACGAACCTCTAGGTGGGAGACCTCTACCCTCTCTCTAGCCCGAGTTTAGTAAAACTGCCCTTCAACAAAACAAACTTAAAATAATAATTTACCAGCACAAAAAATAAACAATCGAGCGGTTTACCTGAATAATATGTCAGAATTCATTTAAAATTAGAACACATCCGCCATCACTGCGACCGCTCGTTCGTTCGAAGTTTGAATAATAGAGCGGGCGGTTGTAATCCGCGGCTGGTTCGTGTCGCGGGATTCAATCTAACCGACATCGGATCCGATCAGATCTGATCGGTGATTGGTACACTGGACAACTGTGCTAATCACTATTGTAACACGGGATCAAATACTACCTACATGTGAACAATCGGAACTTTTGTCTGCTTATTATAAATGAAACCCGCATTTTTTTATTGATTTAAAAACTATTAACAGTTAACTGTTACTGACCGCAAGGTTTAGTTTTATTGCCTCATAAACTTATAGCTCCAACAATCTACTATCAAACTAGGTTACATACGTTAATATATGAATACAAAAATTGCGATATAAAATATTAAACATTGTGGATACTTACATCGTTTTTTTCCTATACAGCCCGAGCCCAAAAATCCCGATACCGATAGTTACAAATTAAAAATGCTTAAATGTTTATAAACAATGGTTCCTTCAAACAATTGCAGTTCCGATCAAAACAAAAGCTCCTCAAATATATTAACAGTTGATAGAACAATGTACTAGTGTTGCTCACTTGGCATCACGTAGCACTACGCTGCGTACTACGCTGCACAGTACGCAGCGTATTGTTTTAAACGAGAACGTTTAACAATGATTGTGATTGTGGATTTAGGGTTGTAGCGTTTTAATTATCGATTATTTTTTAAATGAGAAGAAAGGATCTAATTTAGTAGTATTAAATATTTCAAAGAGCATTAGTCGTTAGGGAGACTGAAATCAGTTTTTCTGAACTCCTGAACTAAAAAAGTGACTTATTAAGTGTTAGTGCTCTAATGTTGCTTATTATTTTCACTAATAGATATTGACTTTTATGAGTATATAAATGACATATTCATTTCTCCTTCTATAAGTGCTAAGAGACCTGGATATTTTAGGTGAAGCATGCATTCACAACCCATTCCCTAAAACACTAGCCGCTTTGTCAATGAATCTTTACAGTATCTAAAACAGTAGCAGTGGGTACGGAATGTGAACTAATTCTTCTTGTCATGTCAGCTGACTCTTTTTATTAACTTTCCCGATCAGTATGAAGTAATTGGAATTCCTGGACGTGTCGCCAACCCTAGCCGAGCAGGTTGGCCGCCAATAACTCACGCGTGCAAGCGTGTTGTAGCTGCAGTCACACTGAATATAGGACTACAAGCTGTGTACGCAATTGTAATTTAATATTATTTATATTGATTGAGCAAAATTATAAGATGCACTCAAAAACTCAAAACTGATATTCATCATCATTTATTTAAGAGCTACGCTCTTGTCGATGCAGCTTCTTCCAGCTCTCCCTATCAAGAGCCAATTCCTTGACCTCCTTAGACGTCTCGACCTTTACTTTCTGTTTGATCTGCGCTACATCACTTTGTCTTGGCCTACCTCTTCCTCTCTTTCCATTGACTTTTCCTTCTATAATGTTATTTATGAATGCATCGTGGCGTATAAGGTGGCCTACCTAAAACTGATATTAAAAATGTTTTTTAAACGCAAGCAACGTTCGTTCGCTCATTGGTTTGCGCATTGCGCATAATACGCACAATGACTGCTTTAATCATTGTAATTTGCCTTCGACTTCAACCGAGGTGACATTTAAGTCAAATTAAATGAAAATCAAATATTGCACCTATATTAAATCTCAAAACTCTTTTAAATAAATCAATAAACTTTTTTACTTACGGAAAGTACGATAGTCCATCGACATTTCCCACTCTGGCATTTTTATCATCCGTGCAGTGACTCGAGCGACGCGCGATATTTGTTCAAATGAGCAGACAATTTTAAATTGTGCGCACTTTTTGCGCGGACGTTTTTGAGACCCTGAGTATGTATCTTATGTTTTTTGTATATAAATAATGCTATTGCTATTTCCAACATAATAAGCTAGTTGCTACATAATTATAAAATAAACAAAATATTTATTTAGTTACAAACTTTAACACTTGTACAATAAAATATCTCGACATCGTTTGCAAAGCTTTAATATTTATAATAAGACTCAACTATGAAGCTTGTTCTAAACACTATTACATAGTTTGATGGTTTAGGTTCACTTCAGTGTTTGTGTTCGGACGGACGGACGGACGGGCCGTCTCATTAACATAAGGGGTATTGAATAAATGATTCCACTGAGTTTGTTAGGCTTGTCGAACTTATAAAGTATGTTGTTTATATGTGACCACACAATTACCGAAGCATTAAGTCTAAGAGCTATGCACTAAGCACAATGAGCAGTTAAGTTTCGCCTTCTGCGCTTGGTGACCCGGGATCGATTCCTGCTCGATACATATATTTGTGTAATCAATAGCTTTCCAGTGTTTGAAGTGGGTGTCTTCCGGCTGAAATAATGATGATGATGATGATTAACGTATCACTAATATCGGCTAAAATGATCAATAAACTTTAGATAATTATCAACCAAGAAGGCTATGTTTTTAAAAATGTGACAAAAAAGCCGAAGATTACCGAGCAAAGAGCGTTGTTATATAGTGTGGTGTCCCACGCAAACAGTTTTGCATCGCATTAAGTAACTTTAATATCAAAATCATTCGAGTACCAAACAAATAGAAACTAGTTTTCTAATAAGTGCTCTTTTTAGCTGGCTTTCTTACATCTTTTACAATGTCAGTAGACAATGAAATAGGATATTTAACGCCAATAATTCATATGTTAACACTTCAAAAAAAATTATATATTAATATATTATTCAATTGAGTTTTTTTTTTCTATTTTCTATATTTTTGTTTTTTGGTTCTATTGTAAATAGCCGTGTCCGACTAGCAAAAGGTTACTGTTCTATACACAGCTGTTGGAAAGCGTCATAAAATGCGCTGAATAGAGACGTATAATTGAAGCTATTTTGTTAGTATAGTATAACATTATATCGCTCTATTCACCTAGAGCACAAGCTTGTTGTAGCTGCACGCCGCGCCACGCGCCGCAGGGACCCGTGTTCGAATGCCCCGATAGAGACGTGTAATAGAAGCTATTTTGCGCGAGGAACTTACGAAAAGTTCAGTACTTTTTGTAAGGGTTTTTGTTTGATAAAAATAATGTGAGTTGAGTGTACAAGATTTTGGTTTCTTTTGTTTTTGTTTACCTGTTTCTTTAAAAGTTAAGATAAGTTTAAAAATAGAACAATGTTTTAATTTTTTCATTAGTTCAATTTTCCAGATTCTAATTATTTCAAGAGTAATTACTGATAAGACAGATATTTAGTACGTAGGTATATTATATTAAGTAATGTTATTTGTAAAGTACAAATAACATTACTTAATATAATATACTGATTAAGTTAGTTTTTTTTTTGTTAGGTAATACTTTGCTTTTCCAGTTTCCAGTTATATGGGCCAGCCTCTAGTCGTATCAATGATGCGCACAGCGCAGCATCCAATGCTCGCCGTTCGTTAAACCCCGCTATGTGCATGCTCGTAATATGGGATTACCGCGTTAAATAAACGAGTGCGTAATGACAATTTACGAGATGCGAAGCATGCAATACAAAATTTATTTTATTTATCTGGTTGTTGACTTCAATATATTTATAGAGTTATTCTAAAGGATAGGTATATACGGGCGCTCCTACACCAGTTTTTAATGTAGACTTAGTTAAAAGTAAGTATTTAAATTATTTGGTGTTTTGAGTTTAGTACTTGTGTTTGGTTAGAGCTGAGGGAATATCGTAGTCAGCCGCAAATATCAAGAAAATATAGAAAATGACTTCAATAGATGCACTTGCTGCCAATGAAGTGCAAACTCATTGAATATTATCACTCGCGAGGGGTTCACATAAACAGTTTTCTCTATTTCAACTGCACTAGAGTAGCTACATAGCGGTGAGCATTATGTAAATATAGTTCCACTCGGTCGTGGTACCTAAAGTATGGGCAGAGGTCGTAACAGACCACATTGGTATGCTTACACTAAACAGTGTTGCGAATATATTCAGGGTGAACAAACGTACAAGTAGGTTTTAAAGACAAAGTAGTTTTGTAGACGTTTCTTTTTTTAATATCTACTATACTACTTAGGTGGCAAACCAGCGTACTGCTCGACTGAGAGTAAGCGGTTACCGTAACAACCTATAGATGCTTGCAACAAAGTCGTATCATGTTGCCGTCCTGTACGGGATTATTATATAAAGGCGTGTTTGGATTAACTTATATCCTACACAAAGAGGATAATTTGATTCATTTGAGGATCAAATTTTATTCTGATTTGACAGTAGACGTACTAACGACTGCTAAATAGAGTTCTATTGTATTAGTATTAAATAAATCAAATAATTATTTTCTTCGCTTCAAACCTACCTCATTAAAAAGTACTTTCCGCATATTTCAAACCCATATTTAAACGCTCCCGAATCAGACTTAACTTTACAAACACACTCGAAATCCAAAGACAATTCCCTCTTAATTTATGAGCACACATCAACGCTCCCTTATTAACAGACTTGTTAATTCCAACCAACTGTCACTCGATGAGTAAACAATAGCATCTTGTCTCTCCCTCACACGTATGTTAATTTAACCTAGTTTCGCAAATTAGACCACTTTGGAAGCTCAGCAAGTCTAAGCCAGGGATAGTAAACTTTTGGAGCATAATGATAAAGACTTATTGAAAGTAAGAACTTAATGAACATCTCAAACAATTATGTATCAATTGAAAAGAAGATGATATTAAATGTTTTTACAATGTATGTTGATTATAAAAAATACATTGCTTATTCTATGAAGTAAAGTAAACGTTACTGTTTTTGAATTAATGCGGCACAGTTTGTTATTTATACCTATGATGATAGTAATACATCAATCAGCCCATTTTGAGCATTCAATATTTTAGTTATAGAAACTTGTAGGAATTTATACAAATAACAATAAAACCAATGTAAGTAAGTACATCAAATACGAGTATAAGAGTGAGGGATCACTTTTAGATCTCAGACTTACCACTCAACAAATACTACGTAGGTATATAGATTACCACTGCATATGTGGCAGTGGCAATAATAAGAAACGTTTTGTATCACTGTTATGTGCAATCCTGTTGGTAGTCCATACCTACCTCTAAAGTCATTCCATCCACTATTGGATTGAAAACTGATATTTATAATTCACAAATGGTGACTCTGTACAATCAAATATTTTGTCTTATACCTATGGATTTGCTGAAGATCGACCATCCCTGTCCTGAGCGATCCTACGATAGTATTTTCAGCGAAGACAACAGCTGCAGCTATAGTAAGCGCTTGAAAATGTCTTAGTTCATTTGTTTTAGCGCGTTTAATCGGCGTCAAGTCATTACCAACTTTGACGGTTAAAAGACATTTCTGCATTCAAATGAGTTGAATGAAGAATTTCCAGATCGGAAGTTTTGTAAGAATATGTAGAATGTATGAAAATATTATATTCCTTGTTAAATACCAACTGGTAAGTTGTTGCATTGTATTCGTGTAAAACTATCCCCCATTTTGTGAATTATATAGGTAATATATATATATAGTTAATATATAGGTGTTTATATAGGTATTATATAAGTTATATTATGCCTATGTTGTGTGTTACTGAAATCAGTATTTTAGCGTGATCAAGTAACCATCCATTATAGTTTCAACCATCATTGTTTGTTAAAAGTCGTTTTTCAATTTTAATGTTCAGTATTAAAGGTCCATTAACAATGTTAGAAGTAGCTAAATGTTCATTATTATCGCTCTTACAATCAATCGTATGCGTTCACCATCCAGTCATTTAGAATATAATATTTTAAACAGAAGGTTTAAAAACTTATCTCGATCTGAAGACTACCCTCTGAATTGTCAGTGTTGGACATATCTAACTAATTTCTTCATCATCATCATCAGCATCAGCCGGAAGACGTCCACTGTTGAACAAAGGCCTCCTCCATAGAACATAATAAGTTAATTCAATAAGCTATAATTATGACTATATACTCGTACTAGCGCTTTATACACAACGTGGATTTCAGATTTATGCCTATGTTTATAGTCGAGGATAGAATAGCTTTTTTTCAGTTAAAGAATCTTTAGAATCGGGTCATTATTTCCTGAGATTACGCGTACATACACAAATTGGAAATTTTATCATTTTAGAAGATAGATTGTGTTCCTACTTAGCAGAACGATTTTTTGGCATTTTTTGGCGAAAGAAACTGACATCGCCATTTAAACAAACTCAAAAATAGTTAGACAGAAAGGTATGGAAATCATCAGAAGAGGCTTTTGCCTAGTAGTGGGATGATTTCGTAAGCTAACAACAAATAGTTTAAAACTATGCACATTATTGTGTACGACATATTGTTTCTCCCCTTTGAACCGTATCTGACCTATGAGAACCTGTCCGAGTCTGTTTTATCTAGCTTTAATCTGAGGGCTACTAAAATTGGCAGAATTTCAGGCCATATGGGTCGTTAAAGTCTCGTCAATCAATTGACGACAACCCTGGCGAGATAATTCGAGAGCTACGAGTATACTTACTAAAACTATAATATCAACAACAACTTTGGACTAATGGCTCTATAGTTATTTATTATCTTACACAATGAATAGGTGCTATGCAACAGTGGTGTGTCCGGTTTAAGTTTAAAATCGTTACAAGTCTTTTGAAACAATAACTTTTATTGTCTTTTTCTTACCATCCGTCTCTATTCTTTGCTTGTTTTTCTTGCATTTTAACGGTATAATATCCTCCTGACCGAATTATGACCGATTTGATCCTGAGAATAAATCGAATAACGAGTGAGTTTATGATAAATATGTTCAGTTCTGGTCGGTTTGCCTAACTTAAACACGATAGCCTCAGCACTTGCAGTTTGTGGTGACTATACTAATTGTATGATACTGACAACTCCCGCATGGGAGTCACATACTTCGTAGGTCTGACCAGAGAAGTTACCATTGTTTTATTGTAATAAGTGTACCTTCTGACATTCAATGATAATTAGCATCAGTCGAGTGAGTGTGTGAACACTTCGCACCTGTGTCGCTACTGTGTGGAAGTATTGGAGGAGTCGACAAACATTTGTGTAGCGACTGAACACAGTCGTCTCGCTTAATTCGCTCCAATTCTCAAAAGGGCGACAATCTTAACAACTCTACGGAGATACTCCGTGTATTTTGGTGCTTAGATCCATTGCGGCTAGATTAGAAATCATTGAATTCGAATCGCGTAAGACTTTTCGTTACTTTATTTACAGCTTTCCACGCGCTATTTGCTTAACTTCCTATTACTGGCCCACTAGGATTTATTTATTCCTTTCAAATGCAGTGCCTCAACACACAATCATATTTATATTTCGTTTTATATTAGCTATTAAGAGGGGAGGGGGTGGGGGGTTAAGACAGGAGGGGGTGTCACCAAATGTGTTCTCACACATACTTTGTGCTGTTGCATATTTTAACTAGACTCGACTTCATACATTGAAGTCGTAATTCACAGCGGCGACGAAACAATGATATTGGATTCAGACATATTCTCGGTTGCCAGCGACTTGTAAATTCTGCCTGAAACCAATTGGATTTAGTTTATTTCCTGTCCAGTTTTCTTAAAAAAAGCAAATGTAGACTACAAACATAAACATCGCTTAAAACCATCAGGTAAGCGATGTTTATTTTTTACGGTGGAGGTAGAGAGGGACGGGAGTTGGGTGCTGATCGCTGATAGTTTGTGACGTTTGACCCATCTTTAGCCGATTTTTAACGACATATAGAGAGAGTTAGTGCTGTGCTTTTCTTCTCTAACGCCCGATAATGGAAATCGACGATCCCAAAGTTTAAGAAACCATGTCAAAACTCAAGGTAGAAACAATCAAGGTAACTGGCGAAATATATCTACAATACCACAGCGTGCGGCGTGTTTTCTTCGCTTATTTGGATGCTAACCACGCGAAAAACTTTCAGTAAGCATTTATCAGACTTGACCATATATATTCGTATAGGTACCAAGGGCAAGTTACAGGAAGCTCACCATTAAATTGCATTATAACCGTAACAAAGCGGACATTTTCCACACTCACCACACACGCCACAATGCCACCATTGTACGCTGACCCTTGTGTAATCTTACGTAAATTGGTTCGTGAGGGGCCCGGCGCGCAGCGGACGCGCGACGGCTTCCCGTGCCACTCCAAGATACTTGAACATGTTTTATATTTTAACAAAAATATTTTAACTTTAATTTTACACGGATTTTCTTTTACCTCATGCGATGTGTTATATATTTGTGTATATTTGTACGGGTATTTATTAGCAATCGTAAATTTTCTCACCTCCCAGTGGCGTGCCTAGCACCTAACAGCAGAACAAGCCAAGCAACCGATACTAAAATTTAAAATTTACAGTTTTAAATATACAAAGTTTGCATTGAAGTAAAAAATGTTTACTTAGAAAACCTTACTTAAAAATGTATAGTAGGCACACCTCTGCCTCCTCCATCTTTACCAGGCCGGCCTGGCTAAGGAGATAATAATTATATTCTTTGGCAAGGTATAATTCAGAATTCTAACAGTAGGTAGGTAATGGTAAATTCATAGCTAAGCACTTAATTGCTCAGCTGCCATCGTTCCTTGTATAATTTGTTTATAAATGGTGGGTATCTCCGCACGGAGCTTAGCTCACAAGCTTGTGTAATGCGATTACCGCCGGTGTAACCACGTTAGTGTCTCACTCTTCAGAAACTCAATCACCAAGACTTCCCCTGCTATAAATATAGA
Organism: Protodeltote pygarga; assembly: GCA_936450705.2. NCBI lineage: Eukaryota > Metazoa > Arthropoda > Insecta > Lepidoptera > Noctuidae > Protodeltote > Protodeltote pygarga. The sequence continues at coordinate 210,093 of OW388249.2, read as the reverse complement.
ATACTACCTTTTGCCCGCGGTTTCGCTCGCGTTTATTTAGAATTTCAATTTCAGTTATGCTTCGAGAGACACGTGGCGCCATCTATTATCATAAGTACGTTGTTTTCCTCGGAAACAGTAAATTTTTTCGGTACGTGAGGTAGGTAAGTAAGTACCTTTTGTCTTACAACGTGTATGCAAAATTTCAGCATGATCGGTTCAGTGGTTTAGGCGTAAAAAGATAACATACAAATAAACTTTGTAAGGTAACCTTCGGTGGGCGAGTCCAACTCGCACTTGTCCTCTTTTTCTTTTGTTTAGTATTTTTTTTACCTAGATCGTTATCAATAAAAAAAATACTGTCAAATTTTCATTAATAGTATATTTCAAACTTCGTAAGAATAGTAGTCAATATTCAAGCTAACTGTCTGCAGGTAGTAACAGTATTACATCGACGCAATTGGTTTACATCACCGTCTGCCAGGCAGGCCGGAGTCGGACGACGCTAGCTTTATTAAGGCTACATTGCCATCGATGTATGTATGATGGAATGATAAATGACAGGAACTCGGAGCTCACAATCTTCTAAAAATCACCAAATTCATCCATCTATATATATACCGAAACCAGTATTTTTGAAAAGAAAGGTTTTAGTTTAAATTAGGTTTAAAATATTTATCAGTAATTAGTTTTTATATGACACTTTTCATTGTAGTCGAAAAATAACACTCCTATTATATTAATTGCAAGTAGACCCAAAGTGGGGTAGTCACCAAAGTTACACCATTCTTGCCAAATTTTTTGTAATGATTTTTCGAAGACTCTTTGATAAAAATTCCCATCCCTTTTTCTTGTTTTTCTACAAGCGCCAGATTAATACCTAAATGGTTCAGCCAGTACAATTACAGTGTTTATTGATTTATGTATAAACACCGGAGTAGTTAAAGTCCGATCGGCCAGGCAAACGAAACTAACAATTAAATAATAACATGGTTTGTTAGACAGTTTTCCGCTGGAGTCCACGTCGTGGCGCGTAAATAAATAATGATATAAAATTTTGGCAGGTATTGTTCGCTAATGATCCTGAATAACCTGAACAGCCAGCAACAATTCGATATATTAATATAGTCTAAACAAATAAATAAGCATTTCGTTTGATATCGAAATTCAGTAATTCCACATAACGCTTATTTGCATTGCTCTGATAATAAGCACCTGAATTAATATTAATGTTTTGTACGGTGACGCGGTCCGCAATATGAGGACAATGGGCTTCAAAGTAGTCAAACTTATTTCCTTTACCTTTAACAGAAACTACTGAACGCCAAGTGTACCTCACATAGTATACTGGTTACTTTAAAAAAAAAAAAATCTTGCGGTACAGCAATATTTCATAATAAACTTTCTTGATAGATAGATCTTTGAACAAAACATGCCATACTAAGAGCATTTATTTTTCGTAAGAGATTTCAGTTTTGTTTAGTTTTAATATCAGTCGGTATGGTCCCGCTGCGGAGCAGATTATAATACATACTCGTATGTGAAAAATAATGATAATTTGTAATAATATATTTCCGAAATATTGCTTTAAAAGCATTTGCAATTAAATTCTTAACGCCGATTAATAAAATTCATTTTCCTTTAAAATATAATTAATGTAGAAGTAAAGTTCCTCTATAATTGAACCGCTTTCGATAATGTAAATCCCGCGGCGCGCAAACACGCCGATCTGGATAAATAATTATAAAGCGCGCGAAATAATAATAATTTCCCATTTTCATTTTAAGGCCATCCATACATACGAGTAATGTAAAACTTGTTCCGATTAAATTGATATATTTGGTGAAACTTTGTAATGTTGTTCTCTGTAACTTCGTGGATTTTATATCTTATTAATATTATAATGTGCGCGCGAAATTCAGGTAGCAAGGCGCCTTAACTGTTTTTTATTTAAATGTGCATTGATGGCAAGTCAAAGGTCTCAAGGTTCGAACTCAAGTCATTAATTTGAAGATGAAAATTTAAAACGGCAGTCAGCACATCATCATCATCATCAGCATAAGCAGTCAGCACAGCTATCAAAAATCGTAACAGCTAAGTTAGCCTAAGAAGCCTAAGAATATAAAGCTACATAAAACAATATAGCTACAGATAGTATAAATAAACATTATATTTATATTTCAGGATCTTGTTTCATTATTTCACGCCAATCTTTACGTTCGCGCGAAGCGACAAAAACTATCTCATTACGTTATAATAATTATTAAAGTTACCATGCACTACCACATTTACTTCAGAAGTAGAAGTCATTCCACGTTCGTTTTAGATCATTTAATTTATTCCGATTGACGATTAGGTAAATACGTTAAAAAAAAGGACTGCCTGGTTGGTTTAGTGGTAGTCATTGCGACTGCTGAGCATGAGGTCCTGGGTTTGATCCCTGAGTCGGACAAAGTGTTGACCATAATCCTGAATGATATCTTCTACTTTTTGGAAATTATACACCTGTCCATACAATTTAGCAACATAGAACGGTGCAGTTTGTATGGGAAGATAAATATTTTTAACTTGAATATAGGATGAAAGAAGTAAAATATATTTTAAAGGGTCATCCTTCGAAATATCTACACTCCTTAAACTTAAAAACGAAGTGAAAAATCTCCTTAAAAAAATAACGAGGGTGATACCAGGGCGTGTAAAAGTTTGATCCTATTTGAGTATGCCAAAAGAGTACATCAGGACTGGCATACGATAACCCAACTGTTAAAGGCCGGAGCCTGATTTCCGCCTGACAAAAGGCTTTTATTTGTTATTAATATAACTATGCGTAAAAGTGAGCAAGAAACTTAATTATCAGACATTTACCTTCTGCGCCTGTCTGTGTAACAGGCATTGATGTGTGATGTTTTTGTATGTGTGTGTGAAGCCCGCGTCATGTCGGCGTCATCGATCCACTCGCATCCAATTATTCATGTACCTACCTATGTACATAGATATGTGCGATGTAGGAGCCATACGGTTGCCTGCCACCCGGATATCGTAGTTTCGGATTCAGTAAAGCCATCTCACGATAGTTTATTCATTAGGATTTGATATCGCTACGAGAATGAACTAGTTGATTCGTTATTCTTCCATCACACATTTTTTACGCTATTCAAACCGACTTCCAAAAAAAAAAACCCTTGACTTAAGATAAGTTTATGACAATGTTTTTAAGGAACCACCATTCATTACATTAGGCAACAAAAGCCAATAGCTGTGAGATGTTGAAAGAAGCTGAAAAAAATGGTTGCCTGTAAAGTCGGTTTTACGGGCGAAGATTTTACGTGACAACGTCATAGTTGAGTGGGAGAGAGACGCAAGGCATTCGGCGGGCCTCTCTCTCGTTCGGTGACTCATCGTAACGTTACCGAGCGTTACACTTTTTCATAAGTGACTCCCAGCCGCAACCTAATTTAAGACGTTGTCACGTCAATTGAGTGGGAGAGAGACGCAAGGCATTCGGCGGGCCTCTCTCTCGTTCGGTGACTCATCGTAACGTTACCGAGCGTTACACTTTTTTGACTCATCGTAACGTTACCGAGCGTTACACTTTTTCATAAGTGACTCCCAGCCGCAACCTAATTTAAGACGTTGTCACGTCAAAAAAGTGAACATGAATGGCTAGTTGTAATAATAATTAGGAACTCTTTATACTGTCCTTACAACCTCATACCTGACGTGACAAATCATTCGCTTTGATATCATGTCAAGTATTTTTGGAAACAGACTTGTGGTCACCGTACATGCAGTTTGGGCGCACCATACCAACATAATGTAGTACACACACATACGTTAGACAATATGTCGAGTAGGTACACCAGTATCTTCCAGCAGAAGCCCAGAAGGATGGACAGTGTTGAGCCAGCGATGGCTTGTGAGAGTATCGTTAGTGGGTCAGTAGGCATGTAGGTGTGTAGCAATCAAGCTTGAGACATGCATATTGTATTGTTTTAGAATTCATGTTCAATACACACTAAAACCAATCAATGCTATTGATTTTTTAGGGTTTTGGATAAAAAATAAACCCTTACTATAGTTATGGTTACGTCATGTCCGTTTTTCTGCCTGTCTGTCACATAAGCTATATTCCTCGCAAAATTTGGCATGAATATACGTATTTATAACGCCGACAACTCATTAATTAATTTGAGGGGGCCATTTTTACGTGTGGGAAAACCCTTTATGGGTGTCACATCATTATGGGCAGATGAGGGGGTAGTGTCCTACGTGCACGAACTAAAAATAGCACGGTGTTACTCCTCAAACGAATCCGGTAGTATGAAATTATAAATTAAACACGTAGTAGGTATTACTCGTAGTACTACAAGAAGTTTAGCGGAACGATCGATTTCGTTTGCAATCGCCGATCACCACAAAGCGTAGATCAAATCGCCAACTTTCAGTTTAGCATTATAATTAACATTTACATATACGCATCAATAAAACACCTTATTGGAGCGGTCCCTACAAAATGGTCTGTTGAATATGTACGCAGCTGTATTTATAGTATGTAATTACATCGGCGCGGGCGGTGGCTTTGACAAGTGAGCCGAGTAATTGTATGCGGCTTAATACGAATCATTCCGGGTCATATCTCTCACAAACATTACCGACCACATTTAGGTATAATATGAAAAATTACTCGACCGATTTCGATGTAATTTCCTCTCAGAAGAAATATATAGCGGTGGTGGAATCCCAAATAATTCCTATATTCTATATTTTAATGTACAGTACAGTGCAATGCGCGCTCGGATACGGACGTGTTGACACATTACGAATTATATTCGCGTATTGCGCGGCCGTAGCCGCTGCACGTAACTGTCGCTATGAGTTCCCAACAACTTATAGCAAATGAGCTGTTGGCATTCATACAGCATGCCATCGACACCATGGACGAGGTCAGCATTTTGCAGATCTGCAAGTCTAACTTCAAAGAAGATGAGATTTGCAGTGGCAAGATGTTGCTCTACAAAACTTTGGGAAAAGTTGCCGAGATGCCGTCCCGTAGGAGAGATGGAACGGAGAAGAGCATCCAGGACATTATCACCTTGTTGAAGGTGACCGATCCGGACGATGTGCCCGCTTTCGTGGCGAAGGAGCTGCATAAGCTGCCCCCCGTCACATTTGACCACGTTGATGTCACCAGGCTGCTGAAGGACATCGTATTCCTAAAATCTAGCCTGGCAGAAGTTCAATCGAAGTTGGAGGTGTCAAATAACACCATAGGCGAATTACGTGCCGAAGTAATGTTGTTACGCAACGCTGTTCCGGTATGTAGGTCGCCTGACGCCTCTAAGGTGAACATGCGGCGCGGGGCACAAAATGCCTCGGTCAGCAGTTTCGAGTCGGCGGATACGTCATCGCACAATGTTGCATGCGATGCATCGCGTCCCGCCACCGCTTGCCCCTCGACTCCGGTAGAGGTGACGAAACGCGTCAGTACGTCGACCCCTAAACGTGCCTACGCCGATATTGCTGCCGCCAATAAGCCTGCTGCGTTACCACCTAAGCAGCAAGAAGGGGAAATGCAAAGCAGGGATCTGCCACAGATAGACAAGGAGGGCTTCATTAAAGTCGAGAAGAAGAAGAGGAAGCCCACTTGCAGAAACCAGTGTGGTACCGCACCGACAGGACCAAACCACATGCTGCGTCCGGCTGTGCCAGTGACGTCGTTGTACGTGTCCCGACTGCATTACTCTACAAAGGTTGAGGAGGTTGTAGAGTACATACGCATCAAAACCAAATTCACCCTGAGGGTCGAACGGTTGGAGTCTCGTCATAATACGAATTTCAATTCTTTTGTGGTGAGAGCTCCGACTGAACATCTGTCGACCTTCATGAAGCAGGAGTTTTGGCCGAAAGGTGTTGTATTCCGGCGATTCCGAGGCCGGCTACCCGACACCGCGCGACACACGACGCCGACACTTCGTGTAAATTAGTCTATAAGTGATTATGTTATGTATTAGTTTATAATATTTTATAATTATATTGTGTATTATATTCTATGGGCTAACTGTTGCCCGATACAAATAAATAAATAAAAAAAAAATAAAAAATATTTTTATAGTACTGAACATTAGTATATTATCTTCGCTCCAATTCGAGCGGCCTTTGGGTTCGTAAAGCGAGTAATTGAAATCATGACGAGGCTTTTTGTTCCTACATTTGATTTTATGTTGTCGTGATCTAGGTAGGTACAGCTTGATTGAAGTTTTGTACCTCGGCGATCTTCGTTTCACTTCGGAAATACTAACGCTTGATGATAAGGATTTAGTTACATATTGTTGTACCCACATCAACATTAAATACTTATTTTTGAAATAAAGATTTAGGATATTATTATTAATTTTCGGAAAAAACCAAGTAACAAGTAGAAAAATAAAATGATTATTTTTTCTGGCACGAAAAATGCACAGAAAGTTAAATTAATTCATTATGAGTATTGTAAAACCACAATCTGTGTGGTGAGGATTGAATTACCTCTGACCATTAACACAATAAAAATAAATCAGCCTGTAATTGTCCCACTGCCGGCCAGAGGCCTCTCATACAGAGAAGTCATCGTTGTCGAATACAGTCGTGATAGCTACGAGTCTAGATTCTGATAGTATGCCTACTTTTCTTTTTATGGAAAAAATAGTAATACAACTTTAGGCACTTCCCAATAAAAAACGAACTTTTCAAAAGTATAGTTACTGACAAAGCACGGACTAACATACTGACTTTTGTGCATATTTGTGATATTTCGGAAATACAAAGATTGCCGAGGCGCTTTACTTTAAAAATAGTGCTGTACTAGCATGTTTCCCCAGCCTCAGGGGAGAGCTGGTTGTTCTAAGAGTTATGACGGTCGGTGGTCAATTCATATGCAGGAAAGGTGAAAAGGCACCTTTCTGCCGTGGAACTCGATGTATAAAGGTATTTACTATTTCTGAGGAATGTTTGGTAAAAATATTTAGTTGGTAAAAATACCGTTCTTGGGATACAAAATTTTAAACTCTTGCAGTTTTAGTTTTTAGGGATTTGTACCTTATACTAACAAACAAATTACACGTCGATCGCAAAGTCTTGCTGGTATGTTAGTTTGTTATATTGCAGATGTTACAGATAAGAACATTATCTGCTAATGTCCTCTGCAGATAGTGTCTGTAATAACCTACTGGTTACGCAGAATTTCAACTACTTAGTTCCAACAATTTAAATCGCATTTTAATTTCCACGTAGACAACGTCGCGGGAAGCAGTTAGTGTATAAAAACAATTTACCTATCCACGTAGCCCGAATGGAAATCAAATCTTATTTGGTTTCACGAGTTCGGCAGATATTTGTATTGAAATTACGTATTACGTTGTTTAATACAATTCAATAAGCGCCGAGTTAATACCATTCTTATTTCAAATTTGTCTGCAGTAGATCCACTCCCAACAATATTTTTAATCATAAATATTGTCAAGGTGAGAATCTATCCAGATGCTGCGGAGATGAAAAAAAATCACAAAACTTGTGCTCACAAGTAAACACAGATGCATCCACAAGGAAGTATAGAGTGTTACGTTATTTACATCCGACAGCTAATGACTAGTCATCATTAGATCTTTACGATCTAAGTTCACTTAATGGTGGCACTCAATAAAAGTATGTGAAATTATAAAAGGTTTGCTATCGACTCGGATAAAGAAGCGCGCTGTTAGAATTAAGCATCTCCTAGGCTGGGTCATAACATCCGTTATTTCGATCAGATAGATTTATACCAGTCTAGTCTCTGATTATTTAGATTATACTATTCAGAGCTCACTCGAGGAAAACGAAAACAAGGTGAGTGTTACCTGCGCTACACAGACTTTTTCAAATGGCATGAAGCAACCAAGGCAACTTCAAGCTTCAGGGCAATCGAGTTGGCGCTTCAAAAATCTAACAAACAACTAATCATATAGACCAAAAAATCCAGGCAAGTGCGACTCAGATTCGCGCTCGAAGGGTTCTGTATAATATTATTCTAGAAGTTAAATCAATTAATATGAATAGTATGTAGTGACATACTATTGCGACGGTGTAAAATGTTATTGTTGTGTTGTAAAATGTTACACATTGTATTTCTCTAAAATGTTACACAGTGTTATTTTTAAGAATTCTGTTATTTTTCTGTTTAGTGTCCTCAGTATACCTTCTGGGTAATCTTCAAACACAAGTTATGTAACAAAATATTTCTTTTTGATTATGTGCGATGAACGCACGCTGAATACTAATCTGTTTTCTCTTAAATATTTTTTGAGTGATGAAGCGACGTGTGTGTTGTGTTAAGATTTTATCCTTGCCGGTGTGACACTGGAAATAGATGCTGTTATAAGGTACTATTGACGCCACGTCAGTATTGAAAGTTTTAGGAGAAAATGTTAAGTAATTTAAATTAGGTTCTTATTACTATTAATTATTCAAGGTGCATGACAGTCACCAATGACGTGTCGTATTTCCTTTTTTCTACAATGCGTCTTCAGGGGCGGCAAATGTAAGTTAGGAAAGATCTGCTCCGGTGCTTTAATAGCGATAGTGAGCCCAAATTATCTTGGTAATGCGGTACTCGTGTAGGATTTCCATGCGTTATAATAAGGTGTTTTCCTTTTCATTTTCCGGAAAATATTTAACAAAGCAAAACATCTCCATTATTAATTTATGGTTAAAATCTAGTTTCTACTATAGGCATCTGATTAGTTCGATCAATGAATACCAAATAGATTGAGCGTAATTAATAATTTGATGCGGCCGCGCGCCTCGCTAGAATAATTAGCAATGAATACGAACACATTTCGATTGCTGCACCACTCATACCATACCTAATTAGAAAATACGATTTCATTGGGAATATTTTGTTGTGTTTAAACTTACCACATCATATTTCCTATCCCATATGTATTTCCTATACTTATCGAAGCTTTCATATGTTTATAACACATCACGAATGATCATAACAGAGACTGTAAACTATAATAGGAACCATTTATAGTCACCATTGCAAGTGACAGTAGTTTTTGTAGTATCTGCGGCCGGGGTCAGAATTGTGCCTTAGATAATTCTAAATCGTTGCAACTTTGAACGAAGACGCTGGAGCAGGATAGTAATGGGGTGGAGATATTGTTATGAGCCTTTTAGTATATACAATGTAATTACTTAATTAAGGTTCCAACGTAAAATTAACACCTCTCTTTAAGACGCTCTTGCATTTATAATACCTGTTTAACAAACCAATCTACATCACAATCTACATCCTTCAAGTAGAAGGACTTATTTATGTATTTTAAAAGCTGCAGTGATGGGTTAGTGGTTTGTAAGTTTGTTGTTAAAGGTTTGATTGGTTCATGATTTGAAAATTAACTGGTAAGGTCAGAGGTGACAGGTTTGAGTCCAAAATGTATCTTTGATTTATTGTTTCAGTGTGCATATTAAGAATATAGATTAAGATTTTTGAAAAGGCATATTACATACGACAAGTACATACGAATTGAATTTAAGATAGCCTCGTTGGTCTTGCGGTTACAAGAGCTCTTGAGTTCGATCCCAGAGTCAGGAAAGTGTTATTGGATTTTTATATTAGTAAATTTATTGCGGCACGGAGTCTGGAATTGAGCCTGGTTAAAGACAATAGCCTCGCCTCTTTTTACAGAGGAATTATGATGTAACTGGCTACCCCTCTGGGAAACAGTCGTGAGTCTACCTATGTATCATTTGATCATTATATTTCATGCGTGTAAATCATCAATTCTGGTTACGAGGTAAATCTATGACAGATAGTGTCGCTCAAATTTGGCTAACACACTGCCACGTATCTTAATAATATTGCGTTTATTGATACTTAATTAGGAACACAAACAGAAATCTCATTTAAATATTATACTGAACTCGGGAAATACTAAATACAAGTGAAGGGCGTTCACTCAGACACGCGGAACTCAGCCCAGCTTACTCTTAGACTTAGAAGATTAATCGAGAGAGGAAAAAATATTCAAACACTGTTGAGTTAGATACACGATGAAAGCTTAAAGTTTAGACGCGTTAGTATTGCTTTTTGTTTTGCAGTTGTCCGGTAAAAGTTTTATTTTACGTTGTGAACACGCCTTTTTAGCTACATTTAATATAACGTTTTAGGAATTTAATTACAATTTGTTGCTTCCTAGCCACACGAACCTACATTTAGTTGTTTATATATCGAAAAACACTGAGGGTCCCAATAATATTTGGTTTCGTTTAGCAATCAAATCCCTTATTTAAAATTACTTTTACCTCGTCGTCACTAACAATATGATGACAACTATTATTAAAGTCTCCTGGGTTGTACTACAGGGTTCCACTATAGGAGTAATCTTCAAGTGGCTCAGATGTCTCGGTTGTTCACCCCGGAAATGAACAGGGACCAACTTCGTCGACTACCTTATCGCGCTCACCAGCTGATGGAGACTTATCAGAAACTCAATTCAGTTGTTTGCCACTGAAGTTGAGACTTGGATTAATTACCTGCGGTCTCTAGGGAAGATTCGGGTTTAAGCGTCAGCGCCATTTTGGTATTGTTAGGTACAATGTCATCTTTGAAGAATTATAAATGGTAAAAACTATTATTTCCGTCTATTAGCCTATAAAATTGTTGGTAAGCTAATTCCTAAATAAAATAAAATATTTAAAAAACATCCCTTGGTTAAAATTGTTCTTCCTGTAAAACTAACAAATAACAGACATAACAGAAATCTATTGTTATGGTGGCAGATTATAATTAGATCTCCTCACTGTCAATACTCGTAGCTTCTACTACACGTAACAAATAAATTAAAGCGAAGTCCTCGCCCGGCGGGCTCTCTGGCCGTGTAATGTCCCTGTCCGCCACATGTGGAGTGTAGAGGTGTAGTGGGTATTCGACAGGTCTCGACAAGCACGAGCGAGGACCCGACTGTCACCGACACAGCTAGAAGCCCGGAATTGGCCATTTTAATCTGAAGGGAACTAAATAAATAAATTGAATAAAGGAAAACTCCACAATATGGAAAATAACATTTTCCTATGTAACTCGTCTCAGTCAAAATTGAACGCATACAGGAAAAGAGTTCAAAACTGAAAAACAGGTTCAATTGAGGACAAGCTTTGAATGCTGAGCTGAATTCTAAGGCGTTGAACAAAGGTTCCACTTGTAATTATGTAGAGCTATTCCAAACAACGAGCACATAGTTGACGCTCGGAGCACTAAATTAAAAAGCAGAAAGGAGTTTGAACGTGTGCCATCGCCCTTTTTCCATCATTCCTTTTTATTACTAATTTTAATTTAACTTGCAAAATTTGTGTGTTCGGGTCAAATCTTATATGCTGGATTAGAACCACTTCCTGTTGTCTATCTATCTATAGAGTTGAATTTTTACATGTTGGTTGAGTTCCGATGACAATATACTAAACATGATCTTAATCTACCTCCAGAATTAGCTCCAGATAAGGGAAAGCTTGGTTAACTTTGTTTTTTTTTTCACATTTAACGTCTTTCAATGTGAAACCTCAATACAGTGCGCGGAAAAAGCCTTATCCACACTTTGCATGTCTTTTATATAAACACCAAATCGTATCCACTATTTACTTCAAATAATATTTTATGAAATTATTATTATTAGAATTAAATTACTTTTAAACTCGAATAAAATTAAAACAATTTGTTATTAAAATGGACCATCCCTAGGTCCATTTTTTGTCTCATACGACAGAAAAAATATAGTTTGTGGTGTTTTTTAATTTTTTATTGTCAATGTTGTTTGTTTTGTTTTTGGTTTGTTGTTGTGACTACATACTTACAAAGCAACTTATAATCAACTGGTTCGATTTTTCGATTTTGAGCAGTAACTGTAAGAGCAAATCTCCTGTATCGTATGCGGGTAATTAAAATAACTTATCTACACAGATAAGTGACGTCACTGTACCTGCAAATAATGGGAAGCTTTATATTTGGTGTGTGACCAACAAAATGGAGGATTTCAATTGAATCGAGCGCCGCCGCGCCACCGTCCACGCCGCGCAGCTCCCGCCTCGTTTGTCACCGTCCACGTCAAACCGGACGCGCTTTAATTAAAATTTATTCATTTCACACCAACATTTAATTTATATATGGCCCTCCAGAAGGTTTTATGTGACTTCACGATAATAAAATTATGGGAGTTATAGGACAATATGTTGCTGCTCGTTTTAGCTATCTGAATTATTATTTTAAAGATTATTGGTTCCGGGGAAGTTGGAAGCTTAAATGTGAACAATTTAGTTTTCGCAATAAAGATCATGCTGCGAAAATTGATATTTAAATAGGAAAAATTCCGGGATGTTTTACGATGTTTTGATTTAAAGAAAATTTCTAGTTCAAACGATATAAAAGTTGATTATATTATTATTGAAATATTAGAGATCTAATCAATAGTACTCGAGAATTTAATTAAATTTAATAATCAAAACAAAAATGATTATTGATGATATCTATTACAGCATCTACCAAAGTTTTATGAATTCTCTGCTTTTAACAATACATTCAATATAATTGTCCAAATTCCAGGAATACCTACGTGAGACTGAGAATGTAGGGGCTATTACAAAAGTGTGTCAGACACGACATTGCCCAGGCTGCCCCTAGCAATCCAATTATACTGCCCGTACACCGATCATTGTTGTGCAGATAGGCGACTGTCAGGATTCATCGCATTCTCACGTTTACATGCATAAAACACTGCATAAGGAGGTAAAGATAAAAGTAAGACGTCTTAGATTTTCACGAACGTTTGAGTTAGGTACTAGAATAGACTATACATTCTAAAAGTCTCATTACCAACATACATATATTATGGTCAGGCTACGAAAAGCCAGTATGTGAATAATATATACATATAAAGTCAATAGTTAGATACTAAGCCCTAAATACGAAATGACAACCTACTCAAGAAGCCATAATAAAAAAAATAAGACATTTGTGTAATATACAATAACATAAAATCAGAAGTGGTACAAGTTTACAGAACATAGAAATAATATGATATTATTTAGTTTATTAATTTTCGATACTGAGATTTTCCTATCCTAAAATATTTCGGTTTTAAAGGAAATACTTTATGTATCGTAATAACATTGTAATAATATGTATGTAATATTGACTTTTTTTAATACTTATAAAAATGTCATCTGGTAACTCAACTGGAAAAATCCTGTTGAGAATGATTGCAGGTTCTTTTTACTACTTATTACCGTACAATAAAAGAAACGATAACGTTCCTCTTCTATATTTTAATGTTTATATAATACTGGTCATAAATGCATTAAGTGTGGCTTAATATTTAATTAAAAAACTACCTGACACTTAGGTATAACTTCTATTAATTTTATTATGCTGGGAACATAATATTAAATGCAGAAAACCAATATTTTGATTTAGCACCATCTAACAGTTTGTAATAAACTCATTTAAAGTTCAGAGGCACTCGCTCTACCAGCCTAGTTAAATAAAGCGCCCTCTGTTACAGGGTAGTAACAACTTGTTATAAAAACACAAGCTAAACGTATCTGTGGCGTAAACATAGATGGCGTTTTTAACAATTTCGGTACAAATCGTAGCAAAGAGGTGTAGCAGGTTGTTTTCACTAGAACAACTTGAACGAATGGTCGGAAGATGGAGTTACATGTCTTTTTTTTTTTGTTGTAAAAGCAGAACCAGTTCATTATCACAGTCGGTAGTCCATAGAAAGTAAATTTGCTTTGTCTTACCTCACTACCTCAATTTAATTATATGCCAGACATACAATTATCGCTGTTTAACTAAGATTTAGAAATTTGGAATATCCTTATAGTTTATGGTTTTAAATAATGTTCATAAAGATAAATGTTTACACTGTTTACCATCCTAAAATTTAAAATTGCTTGCACATTATATGATTCACACAGACACATTATATGATTCGCCAAAAAAATGAATGTGAAATTCTTTATTCTTCTCGTTATGGCATAAAAAGATACTGGGTTATCAATTTAAAAAAACCACTAACAAAATGTCGTTGGCAGCTATTTTGCTATGATTGATGCTACATTATTTTAAAAAGTAACATATTTTGATATAATTATGTCATTTTAGGCCTTATACGAGAGCGTTTAAGGGACACTATGTATGATAAAACATAATTTAAAAACAGTTTACTGTACATCATCTGACCGAGACAGTTCATCATAAAAGTAATTTTTGAAAACTTCTATGTCTACAATTTTTCATGTAGAAGTCGCCACTTGGGAATAGAGTTATTTACGTATCTTGTGTCCTACTTCTGTCCTGTAAAACATAGCCCGAGCACGAACTTTTGTGAAATAAAATAGATATGAATAAACATTACCTTAAAAGTAAAATACAAACATAGACTGGCGACATATATTTTAATGAGATGATTACACCTAAATGAAAAGCTGTTTTATGATACATAAACGTAACATATACACGAACTTATAATAAAATAAATATTATATTTTTTGTATAATATAAATAACGATGGCACAAGACCGGTCATTGTGGAATTCTAAGTAGGAATCCAAAAGGAACGTCTAGCGGCTGTTAATGATTATATAAATAATTATAATTAATGAATATTCATTTGGGGAAAAAGTGTTCTTTTACTTTCTCTTTTCTTGAAGATAGACAAAAGAGGACTGAGGAAAAAAAATCCATTATCGCACCTATTTAGTATTGAAGTCGGTTATTTTTTTCGAAAAAGCATTATGTTCCACTAATTTCTTCATTTTAATTATGAATAAAAAGCCTCTGTAATAGGTACGTTTAAAAAGCTTTAATTTCTTCCATTAAACTGAAGGTTCAATAGAAAATATCTTATAACCAACCAGGGGTAAACATTAAGCAGGTTTCTTTCCTTATCATTAAATTACTGTAATAATGATTCATTATAATTAACCAGAGTAAATGGTCTATTTTTTCATTATATTTTTAGGCAAAAACATCACCCTTGTATTTACACCATCGACCTTCTGACCTTTTGATCTGAAAAAATATAAATTGTTTCATTAATAAGTTTTTATAAAAATAATGTTTTTAATCAAGCTTTTATATTGAAGTATCAAAACTAAACGTATATGCAACACTTGTGTCTTTTTTATACTCGTGGGAACAACATAAATGCACATTCCTATGGCCACCTTCCAGCTCCAGCATAAGATCAGCTCCATGCCATTATAATACACATATATGTATATTGTCACACAATATACATATGCATGCAAAATTTCAGGTCGTTCGGAAACCGGAAAGTGCGTCAACTTGCAAGATTTCATTACAGACACCGAGACAGGTGAAAGTAAATAAAAGCTTTGAAAAAAAAACTTAACCATAAAGTTTCAGATATCATTTTACAAAGCAGAAACATCTAAGCCGGGACATATACAAGTCTTTCATCCAAAATGTTTGTCCCCTTACGGATACCAAATTCGCGACACCAATCATAGAAGTTAAATTGCTTAACCGCTACGCTTACGCCCTACGCCCTATCGTGTTCAATATTATTGATAACATTATGCTCTACGAAGTACTAAAATACCAATTTCTTTCCACCTTTACGTCGTTACATAGAAAACATGTGTCACTAACACAATAGGTATGTTTATCAGTACATCCGTAATAGTCGATCAATACGCCCGCTTTGACTGGACCTGTTTGACATGAAATTGATACCATCTAATATTTATTACGTAAAGGAGACCTCTTACGTTGGCATGTTAGTTTATAGGTGTGACCATGACTGCTTATTGTGACAACTTCACGTATTAGTATTCTAAAGAGAGGTATTTAAAAAAAATGAAAGACAGTATGGTAAAACAAGTTCTTAGAAAACACAAAAATATCGCTGCTTAATCTAATCAAATCAAATCAAAATATTTTTGTTCATGTAGACCATTTTAGGCATTTATGAATAGTTATAATTCTAATATTAATATAAGAGTGACTCTAGTATCTATGTACAGAATAAATAATTATCTAATTAATGGTTGGTAATTTAAACTTGGTGTGTTAGCAGAGGCGGGTCTGTGGCCACCTGCTGTTTGAACGTATAAAGTCTTCAGCAGGGTCTAATTACTGAGTCTTCTAAAGCAAGGAAACGCGCAAAATGAGATACATTAAATAAAAATATAATATAAATATTAACAAAAATATTCCTAATTTTTATAACATTTCAGTGTAAACCAAATTAATGATTGTGCAGATTGCACATACAGACATGACAATGTAGTTTCATATAATACATAGACAGTCGACACACGGGTATTGTGTCTCACAGTCCTAGATGTACCCACGCTGCTCGAAGCGCCGCGCGCCGTACTTATCGGATTATTCCTCGAGGCAATTCTGCAACAGAATACATTATTCATTATTTAACGTGATTTACGAAGTTGATCTTTTATATTAAAATAGGCTATTTATTAGTAATTTAAATATTACATAAGTACTGTTAGCATTTTAATATTTGATACCAACTGGAACGGTTTGTCTAACGAAACAAATAATATCAAATTTAAATTACAATAAATGCTTTGTATCGTTGGGACTTACTTGATGTCTGTATCATGTGAGTGAATAGAAATTGGTAGCGTAACGAAAATACCTACTAATGTCGTAATTTCTTAGGAGTAACAAATTATAGCTTATATAGTCTAATTTATGGCTCATGTAGTCAGCTCGCTGACACTACTTTGAGCATGCCTCACAGGAGAGTAGCTTGGTAAGTCAGGGACACTCTCTTTCCTTTAGGAGAACCGAGAAGTTATTACGGTTAAAGGTTACCGACAGTTTTACTAAGAAGTACTAAGTATATCGATCTCGTTGTAACTCCTTGGAAAACACGGAGACGGGTAAATTACGTCCCAGTAAACCAGTATTCACGTGGTATGGAAACTCATTCTAGAGGTACTAATAGTACCCTGTATGATACTTATGAAAGATAATTATTTTGGTTCCGGCGGCATTTAACAATCGAATTCCTATTTTGTCTAGTTTCTTGATCGAAAAAAATTATACCTACTTAAAATAAAACCTACTAAGTGTGTACTGGAACAATACCTACAGCATTGCCGTGTTCCGCGATAACAATATCACCAGTGTATAATTGCCATGTAGTCTATAGTAGTATTAATTATGTATTTATCCGTTAATTACAGAACACGGAAACTAGATAGTACAATAGTTCAAATACAGGTGTTATACACCGCACGGACGTGTTCACTCGGGCGTATCGGTTTCGCCCGCAGCATTAGTGGGTCAAGTAAATCTCGTCTATTGACGCTTATCTATCGCGCCACCATCTTGTTTATGTGAGACATTATAATAAATATTACTATATCAATAGTAATACATAATAATATTACTATATCAAAGTTTGTGAAGATGTTTGTTGTTCAATCATGCACAAATCGTTAAATGGATTTGGGTGAATAATGGTACAAAGGTGATGAATATAGACCATGTCCTGAATTAACATTTAGGATAAATCCTATCGTCCAACCTTCACGACGGAGAAGCCGCTGGTAAAATTTTATTGAGGATTTCTTTTATTTATAATTATAGAATTATATTATTGTTTTACTGATAAACTTCATTTCTATGGCACTTGCATAATTTTATGGTATTTTTTTGCGCTGTTGATATGCAAATAGACTTAAAATTATGTACAGTCATGAGCTATAACATGTAAATATGTAAAGTTTTTCAAAAGCCAATCCTAAATGAAACATGTACTTAAAATGCAAAATATTGCATTCATGGTATCAATAGATATTTAACAATATTCGAGTTATATACAGAGCTTGTAGGTCAGAGAATAACCACTTGAATTCAGCCAAATGTATAAATTTGCTCGTGATTGTACACTTGATATCAATTCGCAAAAGTTTAAAAATAAGCATTCTTATAATATCTTGATTCACAAACCAAATCGGAACCGTATAGTTTCTTGCCCTATATCATATTCATTCTAATCTCATTAATGTAAATACATTACTATTATGCATATTATTCAAGATGGTCGGATGATTCATGCTTCCAAGCGATGTGCATAATATTATGTGTGGTATAGCTATAACGGCTTCAGTGTTATGTGATTAGTTTGATATTATTATAATAACACCTATACATTATCTAAGTAATTGCATTTGGGGAAATTGCTACCTAACTGAACTATAAAGTTATTTGTGACGTAGTGTACTGTAGACAAGACTTTAAATTGCATATATATTAAATGCCAGAACGTAAAACATAATATATTGCATATTTATTCAACAAACTTGTTAAGTGCGAGTCGGAGTTGCATACAAAGGAAAATTCCAGACAAATTCCGTACAAAAACACCTTTCTTTTACCTATTATTTTTTTTATTATTTATTGCTATAGCGGTCATAGTAATACATACTCTGTGAAAATTTTAAGTGTATACCTTTTACGATTCAAAAGATAAAACCTTGGGACAGACGTACGGACGGACAAGTAGACGGACGGGCAGCGAAATCTTAGTAATAGCGTCGAATCATGATGCGAGAGAATAGGCCATACTCCATCTAACTGCCCCAGTGGACGCGAGTTATATGCGTGGACACTCGCTCTTATAATACAGCAAGTCACATAATAATACCTTCGACCCTGCTTAGCAAGTATCACATTGAGTGACAGCTGGGGCCCCACTGATTAACATTTCTACAGAAGAACTTGGTCATCATCCACGAATTGAAAGTTACCTTTCTTAAAACATTACAATTTACTGATATTATATTGTACGATTCTTTGTATTACATCGTAATACCTTTCAGTAGACCAAGTCACAAAGTACCAAAACGTACAGTGGAAACAATTCGCAAGTGTACTATATCTCTCAATAAATCATCTCCGTCCACTTGAAAGGAGCGCCAGCGTCGTAACACGGGCTTCGGAAATGAAAAGGAAATCATTCGCAGCGATGGAGCCACTCATCCCTCTTACATCACCCGTCGCGACGCGCCTCTCTTGTCACAAATACAAGTGCCATCATGTTTATACGAATATTTCGGAGGTATTGATATTGATCAGTGTAAATAATGGGTGAAGGCTTTTTAAAATTGACTTGTTAAAGATATAAATAAAGATATTTTGGGCTATGAACCAGCCAACCATTTATAGTTCACCATAAAATAATTTAAAATAATAAAGCTTAAGTACCGCAATCACTATTTCTTCGATTATTTAATATTAACCGTTTAAAATACCATAAGTACTGGAAAGTAGCTTATTTATCTATAACAAATGTTAGAACTATGTAAATGCAAATCAGCTTAGAAACATTATAGGCGCCTAAAAGTAGAACAAATCGCATTTTTGACTTTGTTTTAACTTTTCTTTTCAAGCATAGAAAACTACAATTCCATCCAGTCAAAAAACTAAAAAGAAAAGACATTTATTCTGAACTCGCACAATGACATGAGTAACAATTAACAACTAAAATAAGTTTTAATTTTTTATATTTTCTTAGTTAAATAATGATTAACCTACTTACAAAAATACATCATTGATTCTTAAAATGAAAAAATACCCAAAATTACAAAGTTGAAATTGCTAAAACAAAAATGTTAATGTTAGGCATATTTTATCCGGTACCGGCAAGCTTGATTAATTTAAAAACACAACCTGAAATCCTTGTATAAGACAACACTGCTGTTAACAATCTGTATTTGCACAGGATGGTCGATAACAACAGAATATTTACAGCGTACTTAGAGCTATCATAATATTAGTTTCACAAACTTGCGTAAAATCACAAAGCCCTCGGAGAAATATTTATGCAAACATCAACGAGAGGATTTGAACTAAATTAATTTGTACGCAGAAGTAATATTTGTAAATGTATTCATGGAGCAGGTATTACCCATGGCTGGTTTGGCTGAAACGCGCGGCGGATTGCCTCTATTCAAATACGAAGAAACTGTTTTATTTAACAAATTAATTAAATAATGTTGGTTATATTTGTACTACCTAAATTTTCGAGATAAAAGAGGTTTCCAGATCTGGTGAATTCATGTTGTTCTTATGAAATTGTTATCATTATTTCAAAATTTTATTTCATCAGTATTGTTTTATTTGCAACTCTTTTATTATATAATTTTCATTGCATATTAAATATTAAGAAAAGAAACAATAGGAAATTCATTGTTATATACCGCTGGGATGCATAGAAGTTGCATTCATAGGTACAATTTTAAAAGTCGACAATTTTTTTTTTCTATAGTATCGTACGTAAGACCTAAATAAATATCTGAGCATCATTCAAATATTTGTTCCAAATTATATTAAGATTCCAATAGTAACTATCATAATTATTAAAATATATAATTAATCAACTGTATGTAAGCAAATCTGTGAGCGAGCGATTCATAGCAATTATTGTGTTGACTACGAGTTATAGTAGTATTACCAAGATTAGAAGGTATGCATCTTCGGGAAGTAGGCTAAACGTATTTTGTGAAGACATGTCATTATGTACATGTCACTTGACGTGGAAGTGGCATAGCGCGGCCCTGCACCCGCGCGACGTCGGGCCAGGGAAAACGTGGTTTTGTTCAGTGCGCTCGCTATAACTTTGCCTCTTTGAACCATTGTTCTCTCTGTTTAAGTCAATTTTGCTCATATCTATAACTTGCGTCTCACTCAGTAAAGAACTTAATAATTATAACAATAGTTTCACAGTCACAACTTATAGAGAATTTTATTATATTGGAATGATGATAAGATATATTATAATGAACTAGCAAATCGATTTCCAGCAAAGTTAATAACATTTTGCCGCTTATCAATATAATATACTCAAAATAATTAGTGTTGCAGCATATTCATAATTTTCTAGGGGCGTTTCTGGCATTTACTTGTGCGAGTCTAGAATAATATTATTATGTACTTTCTTCTTTTTCTTTCTTTACGAGCTTTTTACAGATGATGTCCAATGCATGTTATCAATCAAGCTCCCAATAACTTGACAAGTACAATCGTAATAATGCAATTGTAAAATCCAAAAAGAATCGTTATTAGTGTGGCCCTAACAGCACCGAAGTGGGATGCCACCAACGGAATCCAATTATATTGTTCTCCAGCGCGATATTAGCGTTGAGTCGTATCGACGTCGCGCCGGTGCCATGCCGATCCCGTACCGATCCCGTGCCGTTTATTGCGGAACTAGTTGAATGATTCGCCGCGACAATGAGAGCCGGGATTGGAATGAAATGTTTTGTGCTTCTTGCTGCCGGGAGCTGCATTGTAGTGATGAGGGGCTGTGTTGCGCTGTTCGAGTTTGTAAATTGTTCTCATTGATATATTGGAACTGCAGCTAGTTTGTTGGATTTCCACTTTAATATATTACCTTAATTTAGCGCGTGAATAGAAAACAACTTCTCAATTTAAAAGTTTATCGTGAATGAAATTTACATTAGCTGATTGCAATATTCACCGCGTATATCAATACTTTTGTTTACCATTGAGATTTATACATAACGCTCTCAATCAATATATAAATTCCGCAAAACTAGATTCAGCAGGATATCCAGAGTCTTCATCCTGAGTATGTATGTGTTGCCTCCAACAGCAAGTCACGTAGTAGGCAGAGGATTTTCACATTTTGGTAAGGTATCTGAAATGAGTTGGAGATATTTGATCCTCAACCAGTCAACTCAATGGGTCAAAAAGGGTTTAAATCGGCCTAGGTCTCAAAACGACTACTAGATTTTAGAACGAACCACAGCAGAAAAACTACATTATAAAACAACTAGGATAGGGCAGACATCAAACAGAAGAAAATTCTATCGTAGAGAATTTTATTGTACCTAAAGTACTCTTGGGAAAACTACTCCGAGTCATTTGAGTACAATTCATTTAGAAGCACTTACTTTCACTCCAATTGCGATGCACGTAGAAAAGAGAAATTCCAAACCAATTTATTTATGTATGTACCCACACATATACACTTCACCTCCTGCACTCTCACTTCGGCTGTACGTACACTTACATAAATAATAATACAAAACACGTCGAGCAGACGTACATGTATTTGTGTGTACGTCTATTCGACGTACGCTACAATGGTTTGATGGCCGGGCGGTTGTAAAGTTCACTTTACTGCGTTCAATTTTATTTACTGCAGATGCTGTGTCTCGTAAAATAACACGCTTTTACGTTACTGTTTGATACTGAAATCTGAATTGGCACTCACACTGCCTTACGTGGTAGGTATACTGGAACTACATAAAATAAATACTTCAAAAAATTACCTTTAATCTAATCTATCTTTGTAATCTACTAGTAGGTGTATGAATATACCTATGAAAATGTTACTAGAATTTTATTTACATCTTATTATTCAAAAAAAAAAACGAAAATATAAGCAAATTATAGAAATGAATCCAAATGGATTGACCAAAGTAAGTTAAAGTCGAATTATAAATATATTTCTCCAGAATTTCTAAGCAATGCTCACTATATCTAATAAGTGTGACTTTGTGCAGTTGAATAAAGCTGGCACATAACACCACAGTAAAGCAATCAGAAGATGTTGGTACAGGGGACCATCATCCGACTATTATAGTAAGCAAAACACAACCAAGTGAATGCCGAAGAACTACTACAAATAGACCTGCGCAGAAAGAACATTATTATAAAACGAATGCGTCCTTTGCAATTATGAGCTATGGAGTCTTTTAAATTAGCAAACATCAATTTTTTCTATAGATGTAAACTGAATATCCTGACATGTTGGATAGTTAGCTGTAGTTGATTGAATATTAGTTTATTTAGCGTTACTTGATATTAGTGTACACCGCGAAAAGTGTCATCACATATTATTAACATTTTAGGTGTCATTTTTACACATGTTTAAACAATATGGTTCTTCTGCTCCATAATATCTGGATAGCGACGTCGCATCCCAATACATGCATCAAGACGAGCAAGGAGAATGTGAAGCGCTGGGGGCGCGCGGGCGAGGGTACAGCGAGGGCTCCGCGTCGCATCCCGGTTTAATTGAATTCGTTGCAACTCCAAAATAAAGGGGATGAGCCGAG
This sequence comes from Protodeltote pygarga, assembly GCA_936450705.2. Lineage (NCBI taxonomy): Eukaryota > Metazoa > Arthropoda > Insecta > Lepidoptera > Noctuidae > Protodeltote > Protodeltote pygarga. The sequence goes on along the minus strand of OW388249.2, from coordinate 186,960 downwards.
TAATAGGTGAAAGCGTGTGGGCCTTGAATGGAATAACTACACTTAAAAAGTTTAATTTATTTAAAAAATTAGCTATCTAGGTTTCTATGAACTTAAATTTTCTATGAACTGAGCACTGTTTTTAACTCTACCAAAATCCAAGATATGTAACATATTGTAATTTTATTTGTAGGTCTACTCCAAAAACTGTAAGTGGTATTATGATAGCAAAACCTCAGGCGTCAGTGACAAACAGAGAGGAATAAAACTGAACTCGCTTGGCACTCATATCGCCGTGGTGCCGCAGTTATGCTCACGATCATTATCACAGTGTTTAACACTGTCAGTCTGTTGATGGGTGACGATTTTTGACGTTACATTTCAGAAGGCACATTAAACACTGGGACTTGGCTCCACTTATTCTCAGCTCCTAACTCCTAACTATAAGACTCAGCCGGTATGCGTGGTGAAGTAGTGACCTTAATTCGATATGTGAGAAGCCTTTGTCCAGCAGTGAGACAGTACATGTTGTTTTTATTATTTGTAGCTTTGCAACTTTAATAGTGCTTGTAAATGTTCCCGCGATCCGCTCATCACTTATTCCCCTTGTCTTTAGTACAGCCGCCATTAATACCTTTGTACAGTTTGTGTGCAGTTATTTAGTGTGCTGCGGACGCACGATCAACTCCAAGCCTCTTCCAATTTAACGCTACAACAGCGCGGCTTTTGGGAGTGAAAATAAAAGTCAAGATGGCGCTTTTGGTAATTATACAAACTAAGTCGTATTCCTACATAGATTTAGATGTCATATTAGAGTAACAATACATTATCTATGTCCTAATCTAGTTGGTTCGGTTAGATTGTTATTTTTTTAAATAACATACTATGTACACTCAGGAATGCTTTTTACCATTAATTTTACGCTTTCTTTATGTTGTTGAAATCGTGATTATGTAAATATGAATAGTTTAAAAAAATAATAACAGCTACTTTATTATTTATTAATGACAGACTTTTCAGTACGAGAACGAGGCTTTAAATTGTTATTAAGCTAAAAATATATTCAATCAATAAAATAAACAAATAGGGAGGCCATTTCTTTCAAAATATGATAAAGTGGGGATATCTGATAGTAGCAATCAACATCGTTTAAGCACAGGTTTAAGATCATACGCAACACCAAGTCAACACATTTAGTTTGGCTTCTAATAATATAATGGCTCTTAGCGTACGAAATGCAGTACATAATATAATGCTACTTGACGTATTCTCTAATGGCGTGGTATCCTGGTAGACCAACCCATTTAAGAGCTGCATTCATACTTACTGGATCAACAAATAATAGTAGATATTATATTCTGAATATAACAAACTTCCAACAAAAATATCCTCCAATTTGTTGAACCAATTTCAATATGGATATAATAATTCGTATCTTAAATAATTCCATGTAATATCCAGCGGATGGTATTCGCTGTTGACAGTGGGACATTGGCGCGCCGATTATCTCGTCGCTTTACGAGTTCATCTGTCGATATGTCGACAGTCGGGAGGGAGGGTAGGCAAGGCATATTGTTGCCGCTTGATGATTTAAACCCTGGATTACCGTCGGAAATATTTAATATGCTGGAACTGAAGCTGCCAAGTTATAAATATTTGTTTTTATTTGGATTTAGCAGAATTGGGTTTGATGTGAAGAATTGGATAGTTTGATTTGGATCTAGTTATCATGCTAGTCCTCGGTTTAAATTGTTAACAAAAACTTTGGCCAGTTGTTTAAGAGTAAGGACAATTATGCACTCACGTATTGGACAAAATAAATATGAAATATTAATCCACCTATCTCCATTCCCTTTGCTTCTTCTAATTATAGGCAAAATTCATTTTTAGTGCGAGCGAGTAAAGACTTTAATATATTAAGCAAAGAATTTTCTTTTGACTTGTTTTGTGACAAAGGCTCAAGAGTACGCAATCAGCTAAACCTTCACTTTTTTAAGAATCCATAGTTTTTAAGAATAAATAACTTTTATTGGGTCATGTTTGGTGTAAAGTTTGATGTAAATTTTATCTCATTTGTCTTTTATGTTTTTGAGGTTACGGCATTGTATATTGATAATCACTTTGTGCTGTTTTGTGATCCATAAGACATCTTTTTTTTATATAGTGTTGCTAGCCGTGAAAACCTGTAATTGGCTCCATGTCTCTTATTCCACTGTTATAGTACCTATGAATAGCTGTTGGTTTTCCATCCGAAAATAAAAAATAAATAAAGAAGCCATTAAAAATTCCATCTTTTTATTATACTTAAATCTAATATTTAGAACTACACAATATTATGAGAGCTAACTCGCGACTTCTTGAGTAAGCTATGAATAATTCTCTCAAAACTCGTTACCAACTGAAATTAAAAACGAGCGATTAAATCTTGCAAAGTCGGGGTGGGATCTATGACGTCACAAGTGCCCCGCCACAATACTGGTACTTAAAGTACTCGGAAGAAAAATGCAAAAGGACTAGTATCTCTATAAAGTCATAACACATTGCTATCAGGGGCTACCGGCACTGCAGCATTATTAGTAAGCTTGTCCCCGAACAGGTTTAAATGGATGACTAGCTTTTCCCGCGTGGCTTCGCTCACGTAGACTATAGAATATTTTGAATAGAATTTATTTATTTAAATCGAATTAATATAATCTAGGTAGTACTGCCCATGAGAACAACTTGTACTGCTTTGAGTCGATGCCACTACTTTTAGTGTCATTGTAAGCAGAATTAGGTACAGGGCGAATGACAGTCAATTATAATGTCGGTATAGCAATCACAAATAGTCGCCTATAATAATAATCTAATTATAAAAGATTTCCAAGGAATTTTCAAAGGAAAATCAAGGTACACTTTGGCAAAAAAAAGTCTGTAAAAATTGGAGGCGCCACTGGTGCACTTTTCATACTACAATTTAAAATTTCAAGTTATTTGGTGCTTACGTATTACTAAAACAATTTTTTTTGTCATCAATTTATTATGTAATGAATCACTTTATGGCTATTTTAGTACTCATAAACTTAGTTTTTAAGATTTTTAGTTTTAGATCTGGCGGTCACCGCCTCAGACTCTTTTTTGCCAAGCTGTACATATAAGGTAAGTTTTTCTTTCAAATATAAAAGAACAAATAAAATTGAAATATCGAATTCTAATTCGATTTATATTTGACATTAAGTATTTGTGACAGTAATACATTGCACCAAGCCAGTTTAATTCAAAAGCACAAAGGAGTATTGATATCAACTTCGATGAAAATTACCCCCGAAATACCTTTCTACCCCTTTTTAACCCCGTTAGGCGATGAGTTTAAAAGAAATACGTAACACGTGTTCCATAAATTTTGTAAAAGAATGTTTATGCAAAATTTGAAGTAGATTGAACCAAGGAATCACGTTGTCCCATACAAACTTTGCCCCCGTTTTTCTCCCTCTTAGAGGTGGAATTTCGAAAAATCCTTTCTTATCGGATCCCTACGTCATACAAAGAACACACCCTCCAAGTTTCAGGTCTCTACGTTCAGCGGTTTAGGCTGTGCGTTGATCCGTCAGTCAGTCAGTCATTCAGGACAAAGCATTTTATATGTATAGATAATAAATAGTTAATTTAAAAAATATATTTATATGTATGTATTTAAATATTTTTCCTAAAGACACATTTACATGTAGTAAAAGAGCAGGAATTATTTAATCAGAAACGCCGCTTACCATCAGGTGGGTTTGTGGTCAAACACATGCCTTTAAATTATTTGAAAAAAAAAATTGAGTTGACACTTTTTTCATACCCCACCAATCGATAGTTAAATGCATTAAGAGAAGAATCCCCCGAGAGCATTCCTTTTAAACAGTTATATATTAATTTAAATATTTCCAAATTAACATCAATAATTTTTTTGAAATTTTAATCACTGTCAAAGACTGCACGGAATGATCTTTCTGAGAAGTGATTTCTATAGTCATCGTATCAGGCTGTTACTACGCGGCTCTGTAAGTCGCAAGTTAATAAACAAATTAAACAAGTTAGGCAAGGTCTTTGATGAGGGCTTTTGTGTCATTAACGTTTTACAGATATACTTCAAACAATGAAACAATATTGAAGATAAACTTTTAAACGAAGTGTACTTTATTGAACCATCAAATGTGGTACACAATTCTGAGTAACATTACATGAAAAATATTATAAGGGGGCCTCAGAAGTAAAACAAGATGATGAAAGAGGAATTATCTCCAATGTATACTTTATACGTACCTACACTTTAAAGTTACTTGCTATTGCTACTAATACAGAGGAAACTGTTGACGCTTGCAGAGCCAAACTACTTCGTAGCGATAAAACTAACTTCACGCTGCATAGTTTGAGGTCTGTGCATGAGATAAAACTCAAGATACACTACTCCGACTTGTATAACACATAACTGCGTATTTAAAAACAATGTGTGTGTTTGTATAAATATGTGTTTTATCTCTCAATAAATTTATATTGTATGATAAATACATGTGTGATGTTCTTTTTTGTTACTCACCCACGGAAGAGATTGAGCCAGTTTTTGCTGCGAATATATTGCAGTATCTTCAACGTAATACATACTCACACAAAATACTTCGTTATTATTTTCCGTCGTATCTCGTAAGCTTAGTAAATCGTATTAATGTACTTAGCTCGCAGATTATCCCGCTCCGATGATAATCGGATTCTCTGCATCGTCGGACAAACAAACTCATGTGAGATACACGAGGAGAAATATTTTTACGAGGATGTGGATGCTGGAGCCGTTTATAGATATAATTCTAACATCTCGCCTCTACTCCTTGAGAGAAAATTGTGAGATTGGTTCGTGCAGTATTACATAAGTAGTATTGACTGGTATAAGTATCAGAGATTCAAACCCAAGGTATCTTGGAATTTTTGCAAGCTATGTGCATATTATAAATTTATAATTACTAGTTCTATACCTCAGAGAACTATAGAGGATTGCTGTATCATTTGACGATCACACTTCACAGTGAGAGAATAAAAAGTGCATCTGTTCAAATTTTGTGCACACACTTGTGTACTACTGTATTTTCTGAAAAAAATTCGCAAAAAACGGGCGATCGTAAAGATTGGCCGCTGAATTCGATTAGGATAGGTATATTATAGATTGAAAATAATTTTTGAGAGTTTCTCAGTTCAATGCCGGCCGCACGCCTGTCTACACCTTAAAATGCCTGTTAAATGCGGCAAACGCCTGTCATATGGTAACCCTAATCATAAAAACACTTTTCCTAGTACATGAAACGAGCTCAACATTACAACATTCTTTGTTGCGCACAATCGTAAAAGAGAATTTCTAGATTAAAATATCTCAAAAGTAAATTATAATTAGGTATTTGATGTTCTATATTACATTTCGTAGGTACTTAAATATATAGGTGTTTATTAAAATTAGCCGTAATTTCGCAAGAAATTGAACACGGTGTATGTAAAGTCGTGAACATTGTTAAAACTTGGCATATTGGCAACTTTTCATATTAATAATCATGTAGCAACAATAAGGAACAATTTGGATATCAAACTTCTACACATTATATAATATTAACATAGATAATTATTTGTTATTAAGACGACTGCTCTATTAAAAGTTGAAGCTTAGAAGATAATGAGTATGTTATTCGATGCCTCGTTTGTAATGAGATTATGTCTTATTGGATGTGTTATTTGTTAAATGAGCTTTCAAGATTATTTGGTATATTAAAGTCTCGAGCTAGTCTAAGAGTCCTGTCTCGCAGAATAAATTGAGTACATGATAGTAATCACGATGAAAGCCGTTGGTACCCTCCGTAGAAGGTCCTTAATTTTGCGTCATTAGATGCTCGAGGTTTGTTCAAAAGATTTTCTGTACGACACTGTACAATGCCCTCTTGAATTAAGAAAAAAAATATTGCGAGACATTGTTAGCCTAAACTCATTGTATTATAACAAGAGTACAACAGTAATCCGTTTTCTCATTCAATTAACTGGAGTCAGCATTCTGTTTCCCTTTTCCAGACAAGACTTGCGTGTCTCTGTGACGACAAGACATAATACACATTAGCTCTCATTATTCCACCGAACAATGGCTCTGAGGGTTCGTAATTTTTCCTTTGTGATATAGTAACAGGTGCGTCATTCATTTTGTCCTGTTTTCTGTGGGCGTACTTTATTAAACACGCCGTAAATATGAGCTTCATATTGTGTATCATTTCTGAGTGGATATTATGCTCCATTATGATGGCCAACACTAGATTATAATAGACGACACTCGTGATTTATGAATGGAGCTGTCACATCAAATGTTAATCTGATGAGGTTACTTTTAGCACTGACCTAATTCTTTTCGTTTTTTTCTTGGGGCAGTTAAGGATAATTTTACAAAGCACCAACACTCAGCCCAAAACAAATATCTATAGATCTCACAAATATTTGTTCCTTGCGGGAATCAAACAAGCGACACCAAGCTGAGAAAGCGAATAGCCTTACCGCTACGCTAATCGCGTCGCCGCTACGCTAATAAAAATTCTCTCTCGATTTATGGAAGTAGCGCCTGGCTACCAATCGGACAGAATAGGGTAATTTATTAATAAATTTGAATAAAGAAATTACCAGTTTACAGAAATAACATTATTAATGTTTATTTATTATTTATAACAATTTTCTTTATCACTCCAAACATTTTCATACAGCAAACATCATGGTACCATATAGGTACCATTAAAACTCATTGCAAATAAGCCAGCGCTATGTATGTTCCCGATAGTGCGCACATACACTACGAACTAAACAGCTATTGCACTATTTGTTTCACTCTTTGTTCCACTTTGTGTTCCATTCGAACGATAGTTTAAATTACTTGTGTTTGGAACTATGCGCTGTTTGTTCTTTGTGGCTACTTTTGTATCTAATAAGTTGTTCTTTGTGCAGTTGATATAAGTATGATTTAAATTATGTGTATACTTTTGACTTCGGCGCTACGTGTTTGAGTTTTTGCAATCCTACATAATATAATAAATAATAATGGGTGGATGGATGTTTGTTACTCTTTCACGCAACAACTACAGAATGGATTTTGATGAAACTTTTCAGAAATATAGCTTTTACATCAAAATAACATAGGCTACCACTCATCAACATACCACGCGGGCGGAAGCTAGTAGTAATATAAGCATAATATACCGCAGCTTAATATGGAATAATTATGCATTTGACAATAACAATAAACCTATCATAGGCGTGATTAATATGTTAATTACTTTATATATCGGCTATGATCTGCTGTAGGAGTCTTAAAATTAATGATTTAGTTACAAAGTCAAATTATAAACATTACTGCGTGTTAAATCCGAGCGTAAATACAAACACTCCAAACCCTTAGTTCATATTTAGCAAGAACTTCACATGAGAATACCCAACCATCTCTGCATATTAAAGGTACATAGCGTCCATAATTTCCAAGGAAAATGTTTTAAATAACGAGACGTGAGCGCAATGGCGCCGGGCCTCTCTCGAGACATTTGAGGAGGAATGTAGAGACGCTCTACAATGTTACCTAGACATTTTGCTGCACGGGCGACGTAATGCCTCCGCTATACGAATTATATTATGCGAGCTTAAGACACGGAATACTAACAAATGGATGAATGACAATTGCACACCCATAATTATAATCTGTAGGCGTCTAGTTCAACCGAATACTTAAACGTCTGGTTTATCCATAAGTCGAGGTCATGCTGAAATAAAATATAAAAGGTTTCAAATTAGCGCGTCTATAATAATACTTTTTTATCTATATCTATAACTCGTATGACTCTAACAAGACTTCAATGTGATATTTTTATTTTCCCAAACCTGCAAACGATCTTTGTAGCTTGTTGCTTCATATGTTGTTGATCGGTGGAGGCATACCATTATGTTGATTATGTTTACCTCATGCCGTACTGCCACGCTCTCACCGTTTGGAACGGCAACAATACTATGTGTGCTTTATACACACATTACGTATAAACTTCACTTACGTATAAAAGTGATTAAATTATTTTTCGGTGAACGCATGATACGTAATGTGGATGAATGGAGAAAATGTTAAGAAATGAGATACAAATTGAAATATAAAATAGATTAAACAGTAGCATTGAATAGGAAAAGTATAATAGAAAGGCCTGGAGGCTTGTCCCAAGAAGAGAAGTAAGTAATACAATTTGTTTTCTTAGAATGTCCTACGCGACCCTCGCTTGTGTTCACATTACGGAAAAGAACCCAGTGTTTACAACCCAGTGTTTGTAAAGCAGTGTTAATAGTCCTAATATCTAATTCCTCGTTATTTCACATATGTTGTTTTTGTCCCAAAAGACAACCCAACCGTTTTCCTATAATGTTCTGTTCACACATGTTTAATAATATCAGTAAATACAAATGAACAGACCAGTAATAAAAGCTACCAGTAGCAGTCGTAGGCCGCGCCTTGCTAATGTTGCTCGTTACAACACAAACATAATTTTCGTCCGTGTGATTGCCAATATTAATTTTTATTGCATATTACTCAGATGGCCTGCTGTGTTCAATCTTTTGTTGTAAGGTTAAAATAGCCAATAAGCGTGAGTAATAACTCTAAGACTACAATGTACGTCTACTTGTTCCTACAAAAAATTATGAGCCGGTAATTAATGTTAATTTCTTATGAGAAAAAATATCTTAAACCCGACTTTGTTATACGCCGAGAAAATAATAGATTCAGAACCAACAGTACTTACGTGTCTAATCAAAGTACTTACTTTACTTTATATAAAGCACGTAAAATGTAATGTATAGTATTTTTTTGAATACCTACCTTACATATAGTTTACCATAATATTTTTAGATTTTTTCTGTTAAAAGCAATTCTGGTAGGGAAACCGTTATTTAGTACCCTAATAAGGTAGCCATCAGAGAGCTCCTTGTAAAGATAGGTAAAAAAAACCGGCCAAGTGCGAGTTGAACTTGCGCAATGGCGAGAGTTCTATCCTTATTCTGGAAGGATAAGTACAAATAAACCGACCGACTAAAAATAAAATAAATAGTGTCCAACGACCGAATTAATACTTTTCTGTCTTCTTTCTAATGTTAATCCAATAACCTTAATTACTTAGGTTGTTTGAATTGTAAGCGTTTTATTGAGTAGAATAAAAAGTACAAATAGAAAGTCCTCGAGTGTTTGTTTAGGTCTAAATAACTACCTAATGTACGGTTGTGTACAGTGTAAAGTGCACTACAAATGTATCGCTGTCTCAGTAGTCGCTGTTGTCATGAACAGTAGCGACACACCGAAACAAAAGCACCGATACACTGTCATCCCACTCACTCCGTGAAAAACCTTCTTTCAGGGAGTCAAAGTTATAACCAGCGAAAATTGTCTGCATAATGCGCCTCAGGACACGCATACTTCGCGTAAAACAGGCATTGGCACTGTGACGTCGCGCGCGGGCGTCGTCGAGAGAAGCGCCATTATTGTATAATCATTTGTTTTGTTCTCCTTTTCTTTTGTTAAGTTAAAAAGAACGAACATTGAGGTTTTGTTCAGTAGAAACGCAATTATCGGAATTCAATTTTCGGAACAATTTTTGGTGTCGTGGGGATTGGCGAATCCTCGTAATAGGCTGAACGTAGTTACTGGTCGGAATGGAACAAAACAAAATGTACTGATGTTTATTTTTTAAAACAAGAAGTATTATTCGATAAATTAAAGAATAATGTTTTTTGTTGTAACGGATCTATGGGAGACATAGTTTTTTTATGTCTGTCTACTATTATGGTATTTAAGGTAATAATAAAGTATCACATTAACATAGTATGTATGTATTTTATAGCTGAGGTATTGTGTACAGTTATATATTTAGTTTACCTGATTTCCCAGCTTAGATTCACAATGTCAGTTCTAATGGACGTACATTGTTTGCTCTCTGAACGCAAACAGCTGCGCACTGGGCCGTGAATGTCTGTTACTGCATCTTGTAACACTGAGCTAAGAGTACAGTGCACGTTCGAATGGGTGAGCCTGGTGATCTGAAATACAGGCTTTATTTACATATCGGACACCAGCCTTTTTTTTATCCTCCTGAGCGAATATCCGTCATAGCGTCCAATATCAACGTAGATTAGCCACTAAACAGGAGATATTATAGTGCAGAAGTGTGTGCGTAAACACAGATGCACTATCTATTCTCTCTCCTCTCATAATCCGATGGGTCGGCAATCTGACAGGACCGGAAAGAGATCAGGCGCAGGACCAACGGTTTTACGCGCTTTTTGAGGCACCTTGGTTTGAACCTAAGACCTCTAACTTGCCAGTCAACGATCATTTGAAAAAATTATTAATTAATTCTAATAATATGTATCTTTTCATTTGATTTTCTTTATAATTATCATCCTACACAACATTACCACAACAAAGCTGTAAACGTACACCAAGGCTTGTTTCCAAACGCTTGTATAAAAATATATTCAAATATAAACACTTTAGTCACGTGTTGTCCCACACACGGCTCCATTTACCCGTACTTTGAACAAGTGTACAATGTCAAAAGGCTCTTTGTAAAATATTTTGCTTTATTAAGTGCCGTGCACAGTTCCTGTGAGCTCCAGTGCCCCGCGTAGCGCGCTGCGCCGCGGTGCCTCCCGCGACACGTGACACGGCGCGCCACCCTTAATTAAACCCACTTTTCTTCGTAAAACATTTATCTTTTATGAAATTTTCGCTATTCAAGTAATCAACGCCGCAGTAATACTTTGTTTCTTATTGTAGTAGCCGGGTGTTTGTCTTTTTATTAAGTTTGATTTTAAGACGAAAGTTTACACAAAAGAATTAGGAACTGAGACCGCAACGTTTTTGTTCTTTAAATGCTGACAAATCTTTTATTTTAGTTTGCTGTGGGATTTACTTTATTGTACAATTAGTTCGTAGTGAAGGTAACCTCAATAGGAAGTGATAATAAACCCTATAAAAATATAAACATTAGGTACTTTGGCTTATGCAGCTCCATGGAGCACCGGACGATTATAGAAAAGTTAATGATGACGACGACGATGATATCGGCCTCTATTCATCCGACAATTACAAAAACTCAGGCAGAACTTGGAGCAAAGTCATTTATCAAGAGTCTTTTGTTAATTACTATCACCGATCTTAAAAGAAAAGCGGCTCCCTGGGGAAGAGGCGGAGTTGGGGGGAGGAGGGAGCTGTTATTGTTTCATCCAAACGTGCGGAAGGTAATTTTGGCGAGAATTGCCTTCAGGTGTTTACCGGTCCTCTAATGGGTTTCTTTTGTGCCACCTCCGCAAACTGGATGAGGATAAATTACTTATTTTGATACATACACCAGCTAATGGCACTGAGACCGCGCCGCGTGAATACTTGTGGGAATGTACTTCAAATGTACTGGATCCATTGTTTACAGAACAGATTTTTTTTGTTGACGAAAGGACCTAATAGCATCAAACTGAGTGCCGTTTAACACAAGTGTTGTTCCTTTGGATTCAAATCTGTGACTAGTAGTTCAGCAGACATCAGCTCCTTAGAGACGGTCATTTCAAGATGATCATTTCAATACTCATAATATCACTAGTTATTTCGAATTTTATGAGACCACGAGACAAATTCTTGTGTTTTATGAGACGTTTATGCCCAGTTGCGCAAATAACTATGACAGGATTGAATAATTTAAAATCGTGTAAAAATCATCTTTGAAGTCAATCTACATATTTTCCATACTTATTATTGTACTCAACTATACCATTAACGTGAGTGTAACTTTTTACCGCGTCAAGTATGGAATATTGACATTTCTTTCTCACGACTTATAGACGCGTTTGAATTTCGTACGTTGCGAAACCCATGTGAGGTGAGGTGGGTGGAGAATTGCCCGCACCTAAACTTAACAATGCCTTACGAAAAGAAAGAAAACGACTGAAAAGTGACAGAGATAAATTCATTTCCTCTGAAAGACGTATCCTTACTTTTTATTTAGACGATTGAAGAAAAAATTCAACTGAGGCGTTCTTCACTAAAATTTTCCGCTAAAAGTCTTAATACTAAAAGAAAGATATTTTTCTAAATAAATATCGATTACGGCGATCAATATTCACGGTAATTAGCCAACTACACAGGAATCCCAAATAAAAAAGCGATTTCAAATTAATTCCAGCAACGCCGTATTACTCCACGAGTCCACTTGGATATAAGTCGATATAATTGTTAATGATCAACTCCTACGAACTACTTTCCGAAGAGTAGCTGTAGTGTTCATGATAAAGGATACGAACTGCAACAAAATTTTATTTTATTTTCGAAGTGAGCTGAACTGCAGGCGAGCTCGTTATATTCGTATTGTTGACGGCGAGTGCGCCAGACGTATGGAGGGTATTACATAAAATATAAGAAAGTATTGCTCTATCTGCAACTGAGTGACGTAATCATCAGCACTCACGTCATCAGGTTAGTTTCATTTCTTAAACTGAACTGGGGGATTATTCCATTACTACGACCCAATTACGATGCCAATTTATATAGGTAGGTATGAACTCATCCCAGCGTCGTCGTTGCCGCGGCGCATGCAAATGCGCGCATTGTCTCTTGGCTGATTGAGAAATTCATAACTTTTGCACAGTTAACATAGAATTGGGATTGGGTTCATTGTTCAAGACTAAGTTTCCTGATTGGAATAAGCATTTTGTATTTTGTAGAACACCTTGATGTAGCCGATGCAGGTTTGATACTCAGGTCGGGCATATAATATATGTGTATTTATTATTTTGGTAACCGATGCGATTGTTAATACTGTATTTATTTATTTCATTAATTTATTTAAACAGCTTGTAAGAAACATTATAAAAATAGGTTACTATTTATACATGCACATACATACATATTATTTATTTGATATAATTTATATAAACTATATATACTATACTAGTAAAAGATTAGGCGTAGAGACTGGCATGATGGTTTGTTGTCATGGCTCATTTAATTTGGACAATTTCGAATATGGAATGGATGCCATAAGAGCAAAATACGGTATGTTATTCCATACACAGCCACCTAAAAGCAATTTAGTTTGGGAGCACGTGTATCCGTGTTGGGTAAACGTGCGTGTAATTGCTGTATATATTGAAGAAATTCTGGTGTACCGTCAACAAACAGCGCGAGCGAGGACGTGCGCTTCAGGTGGGCCAGCTTGAGACCACCAAGGAATGTTGGTATACCGTGCCGACATTTTGTAATTAATTTAACTAAGGGACTAAGAACATGTGAAGCGTTTATTATGTGACTTAGTTGCAATGCAGGCGTGTACTTGTAGGTAAATAGTAATTGTATTTTGTCAACCGACAAAAGATCACGATATATTTATTTGGGGAAATATTATGGTTCATTGTTAGTTTAGCCCAAAATGTTACCCTGCTGTGAAGGGTATACTAACTACTAGGTATACTGTTATCTATTATTTTTCTAAGGCTGCTATGAACGCATCCTGGGAATCCTTCATAGTGGAAGGCGCGCGCGCGCGATCGCTCGGCTTGATGTACATAACAACAGATTATTGTAAGCTTTAGCTCACCTTATTATATCGCTACATAAATTATATAAGTAGGTACTTGTTTATATGCAAATTTTAACATTTTAACATCGGTGTCTTTTAATAAAGTATTTTATTTCTTCGAAAGAAAGATCCAGTAGGATCGTTAAAAAAATATACATAAATAAAAAACATAAATTATTATTATAATTAATGCACAAACACCTGGACCAAAAACAAATATCTGGATTGCACTAATATTTATCCCGCGCGTGAATCTAACCATCAATATTGTTGTTAACTGATTTATATATCTGATAGTTTAGTATCACCAAATAACTCAGCTATTAAAATGTCAGCAAACATTTCCAACGTATCCGGTATACAAATATAATGAAAGCGCGCATAATCCGTTGTAGGTACACATTCTTTTCACCAGCGCATCACACAACACAAATGCAGAATGCTTTTTATCGGAGACAAAATGATAACACTCGTTCGTTAACGTAGATTTTCTTGTGCTTCGCTCCATACATTTATTTTTTTTAAAATACAAAATGTTAGTTTGTAAATACGCTCGCATATTGTTTGCCATCTTCAAGCGAACATTTTTTGATCGTAGTTGCAGTCACAAAAAAAGTTCAACCTAATCCAGTAACAGACATATAATAATGTGTAAGGTACAAACACCCAGACCGGAACAGTATTGGTGATCACACATATTATATTTGTCACGTGCCAAAACACGTCACCAAGTGCGAAGTTGAATCGCTTTATCGCTAAGCATTGGCTTATAGGCGTTGTTATCCATTATTGATGTAGATGATCAGTTTTCTAAAATGGCTTACAACGTATGGTGAGGATATAAAACACATCACTTTCAGCTGGTTGCTGGTGTACGGTCGCCGGGTGGTGGCTAGATGGTGGCCGGGCGGTGGCCGGGTGGAGCCGCGGATGAGTCGCCGTGCATAAGTAGTCCTTTACGTAAGCGGATTGAGACGTAAGCGCAGCGACAGATTAACTTTGTTTGTATAAAGTTTTTGTGACAATGCTTTGTAAGATTAATAAAAAATCTACTTTCAATCACTTCACTAGTATTCACAAATGCCAGAACAAATTAATATCTGCCGAAAGATATTATTAATTGCCTTGCGCGGGAATGGACCCACAACACCAAGCACAGAATAGCTACATTAGTCGTGTCATATAAAATTATGTCTATGTAATATGTTTATATGCATGTTAACAGCTGTATAAACTAGCGAGCTATTGGCTCTCCGCACAGTTGGCATGTCGATGTCGGCGCGCGGCGGAGTGGCGTTCAATGTCTTCCGCTCTCGAGCCCCGAGTATCTACGACACTACGAGTAACGAGCCAAGTACAGTTGACACCACACTGCTTGTATTCACATTTTAGACTTTAAAAAAGAGGAGATTTGATTTTATATTATTTTATGTGGCTGAGTTACGCGATATCTCTAATGATTGTGATTCATGATTATTTTTTATTTAACATGGTTTACCTCCAGTCTTTCTTTTTAAAGGTAAATGTTATAGGATATAGATGGAAATGATGGTTAGTAATTTTAAAAAATCTTTCTTATAAAAAATGTATAACATTACTTTTCTAAATTAATTTAAAATAATATTTTTTTGTTTTCATAAAACCTCTATTTCATCCACCGGGCTAGGTTATGATATTGCAAGATTACTTACCGTTATTTATAGTGGCAAAAAGATTTTATGCAAATTGTCTGCAAAAATTATTGGTAACTATCTGACCCTCACGCGGCTTCGTCCGCCGTGGTTCTAATTTAAACTGATCAATTTGAAATTTGAAATTCACCGCTTTGAAATGATGCTGATAGAAGCATTTTTACGGCAATTGATTTCTTACTTGTACCATACCGTAGATAGGTACCATATGTAATAATAATTAATAAAAAAAAAAGATAATTTCAAAATAAACCAGTCGATTTATCGTGAGCTAACCAGTCGTTTGCTGGTAGTAGAAGTTGCAAAAGTCAATAAATTCCAGAGTCTTCGTTTTCAAACGGCTTTTTTTCTAAACGAGTTAAATATTTACCAGCGATAATTAAATAGTGCATTGAATACTAAGCTCGGATACAATGGCTCACGAATGTTTATACAAAAGCTTTACTTCGGAACTACGATGGTGTCTAAATATGTTGGAATTAAACGAGATAAAGTTGGGATTACCCGCATCGTTACGTTAATGAACTTATGAAGCTACCGGATATTAGGATCGTCGTTTATTTTAATTTTTGCTGTCACACAAGTGCCCTTAGTGTCACGCAAGGATTCGTCGGTGAGTTGAATAAAAATTACAGGTATATAAATATTTAATGAGAAATTTGAAAAATTTATATTTATATTTAATAAGCTAACATGTGCTAAAACATGTAAAAATTTCAAAAAAAATTACAGGTATCTTTCGTCGTAAACTATTGGCTTTTACTATGAAGTCAAGTCTTATTCCTTAGCCTATTTGAGAGATGTAACCGAAAATACGTTAAAAATGTAGTTTGAAAAGTGGAATGTCTGGTTTAAAGCCGTTGCTATCTGTTTCCCGGTTGAGTGCGCCGGGATTGAATGCGCTGCCCCCGTCCGCGTCCGCCGTGAGATTGGACTCGCGCTCGCCGCCCGCACCTCGGCTTGTACCCGATGATGTACTATGTTACGTAATGTAAAAGTTCAATTTAAGAATATTATAAAACTGTCTTTTACTCGTAGCTTTGCTTGCGTATCTTCATGATTTTAGCTATATTTCAAGATAAATTTTGGTGTAATCTATTTAATAATTGGGACGTCTAAAAGTAACTTATATTTAACTTTAACTTTATTCCTTACTATGATTACTATTACTATATATTAAATATTACTATATATTACTATTTTCCTTTACCTAAAAGTATTGTATGCTCAAAATAGGCTGATTAATGTAACACTAACTTATGTATAAATAACATCTGTACCTTACTCAATCAAAAACAAATAAAGAATTTTGGATTCAGCGCAAAAAAAAACCTTCTAATTTAGGGACTTTTAAGTACCTAGTTCATTTTGGATTTATGGCTCGCACAAAAAAAAACGCACAATTTTCTTTATCGTAAAAAATCTACACAGTCCCTATTTTTTTTTTAACACAAATATTTCGCAAGCAGGCAATTAATGCTGTCTACGTAATTCTTTGTTCATAGAATAGTGTCGTTTGTAACGTTAGCCAAATTAAATTTATTTCATTCCACAAATCAAATAGAAACACATTACGTAGTAGTTAGAAGTAATGTTACAGAAACGAGGTAGGATCATTACATTACATAATATTAGGTTTGTGGCCGAGTACACCGACGGACGGAAACCAACGCGACCAACGCAACCAGAGCGAACAAAATACAAGAAATAATAGAAGTACTACCTATTTCTGATTAAACGAAGTAGCGGTACTTACGAGCTATAAAATAAATTAAATTTACTATCCTTTTTCTAACACTAAACATGAAAACTTGTCAAATTAGTCCGTTTGTGTAATAGCAACGAATTGAAGTCACCATAGTGATGGGCCCGTATTAATTTACGTCAGCTAATTTGTAATTGAATTGTCTATCACTTGGCACTTAAAGACAATTAGCACTAGTGCAGCATAGTTAGAATAGTTAGAATGAATTAAATAAAGATGCTTGAAAATAAAGAATGACTTTTGCATCATAAAATGATCCGTTGGTTTTTTAATTTTCAAGTAATCGATTAAAGTATTAAATAGTATTGCGCATCGCTCGTAAGGAAAGGACACTATGACTATTTTTTGGTTCTGTATATAAATGATTGCTTATGATCTTATCTGTAATCTTATTAAGTTTAGTGATAGCCTGCTGAATTAATGTTGTAAGAATTAAATTTTAAGATTTGCAAACATCACTTGCGATTAAACACTATCTTACGTCAAATATTAGTAGCTGTTCTTATTGTATACTTTGTGGTACTTCTGTATATTTATTGTACAAAGCCACGTTAGTTCCCTAGAGGCTACGTCCTGGTCACTCGAGCGACCAACTGACGGACCTTATATTAATGGCCCGATTTCCTCTCCGTATTTTGGCTGTTACAAGGTAGGTATGTAGAACTGTGAAGGTAAGGTGTTTATTACAAAACGACAATTTACGGTTTGCTATGGCTTCTGCTTATCTGCTTGTATGTGTGTTATTGTATTGCAGTTTACATTTCTGGACATTAAAATCACCATCACATTTAGACCAGTCCTTACTTGAACATTTAAAACATAAAAGCAAACGAGCATATAAACACTCGCATAACAGCCGCGCTGCAGTTACACTTGGTACTGTTAATTCTGTCGGACCCAGCATCTGCGCCCGGCGAGATAACTGCTGGCTAGTGCACCGAGCCAGTTCGCAGATAATCACACTAGAAACTCACGTGTGTGTAGTAATACATCACATGTGAATTTCAATATAAAAACGTTGAAAACACAATCAATAAAGTGCTTTTATATTTATTTTATTTTCGCCCAACTCATATTTACAAGCCCGCTAACAAAGGAAACACTCCACCACTCTGTTCAATTAGATACCAATGCCATAACAATATCACAAACGTATATTTTTAATACCATTTGTTCCGTGTCACTGAGCGATTCGATTTAGGGAATTACATGCCAACTGATAACGGAAATATGTATAATATGAGTTTTTACTTATCTAGTATTTAAAACATGCCGTAAATATTAGAATTAATCTATAAAATTCATAAACATTTTCCAGAGTACGAAAGTGACTGAAATGAAACAGAAACAGTACTATCAATAATTAATTACTTACTTATTATGCAAAATGCTATACAAATGCACCATCTCGTAGCAAGTGCTACGCATCTCTACGAAATGCGTAGCGCTACGAACATCGTAACGCCTTTGCGGAATGAAGCAATTACCTAATATTTGGCAGGCTGTGAAAACGTTCCAGCAATACATAGTAGTCGTTTGCGACGTGCTAAGAACGTGATGTGTTATAGACGTGTGTTATTGCAAAAAGACGTTTATGTAAGGTTTTTAGTTGTAAGCAGAGAAATAATAACTTAAGATTGACTTCAAGTGAGAAATTTTGCTGTTTCAATACATACTTTTAGCTACAAATAGCATTTTTGTTCCTTTTTAGGGTTCCGTTGTAAAACCCTTATAGTTTCGTCATGTCCATCTGTCACTTTGTCAATCTGCCCGTCTGTCTGTCAGTCACAACAATTTAACTCGCAAACTATCATAGATAGAAAGCAGCAATTCGGCATGAATATACATTATTATAACGCCGATAAAGTTATTTAATAAAAAGATTAATTTAAGGGGCCTCCCATACAGGTAAAATAGGGATGATAATTTATTTTTTTCAGATATTATACACCATGATGGGTATCATTTAAAAGGACTTGCTCTAAGGGTAAAGAAAATATTTTTGATAAATTTTTAAGACTCTTATTTTTCGACTTATACTCGTACTTACCTAAAAATATGCAAAAAAAATCCGTCCCTCCGTCTCTACTTCCGACGTTTATAGGGAAAAATCTGACATAATTCTCAATAATAGCTGGCTTAGTAAACTTTCAAGGAAAATTATAACAAAGTTTAAGATATTTACACTTTTCGTGAAAAAATAACTGTAACATTTACACCCCTGCCTTACTCCATAATATTATTCAAGCAAAATGCTATTAATTGATTAAAATTCTATCATAATAACATACGGACCCCTACGTGCGTTGGCATCACGAATTCACGACAAATAATGAAGTGTCTATAGAAAACACAAAAGGTTGATAATTTTGTTTTCTTCATTATTATTCTCGTATAGTTTGTACCTTCTGTTCAGGCGTACACAATAGAACACCTC
Source organism: Protodeltote pygarga (assembly GCA_936450705.2). Classification (NCBI taxonomy): domain Eukaryota; kingdom Metazoa; phylum Arthropoda; class Insecta; order Lepidoptera; family Noctuidae; genus Protodeltote; species Protodeltote pygarga. The sequence goes on along the minus strand of OW388249.2, from coordinate 167,466 downwards.
CCACACTTCATGAATACTGAAGCGGTCCACAATACGAAAACAATTGTTATATTTTTACAACCACCTTTATTCACGAACTGTCTTAAAGATATTGTAATTGGACCGCTCTGCCATCAAAAGGAATTTCCATCGAACTGAGAAGGTAAATAATGTGGTATTGTTTATTTTGTATGACAATGAAAGGCTCTCAGGTAGAAGATTGCTTTTCTTTAGTATCACCCACCAGAATATGGACAAAATATTGTAAATTTTTTTTTTATTTAACATTACAAAAAATATGGACTATAGAAATAATTTGCGTTTTTATGTATCAGTATATAGCTATTTGCTCATTAACGCACTGTGTTAAATACTAATAAGCTTTGTGCCTAATTAAAGTGGTTCTGTAATCTCTTTCTGTGTCTTGCATTTATAGTTTTACTTATCTTCTTAGCCTTAAACAATATTTTGGTCAAGTGAAAATTTGAAAAAATGGATGGGATTCAAACCCACGATCTCCGACGTACCGTGTCGATGCTCTGACCGCTAAGCCACCGTATCCTATCAGCATCAGTCGAAATTTCAAATCTCTTTCTACGCCGTGGGCGTGTGGTAATTATCTAATTGTGGTAATTATTTAATAAGCTAACACAAATCACAAAAATATTAATACTAAGTAAGATAAAAATTTAACAGACCGATGAACCTAAATTTAATGAACAACTTTATAATAGACCGGGGCGGGATTGAACCCGTTCTCTTTCAATCGTAGTTAATTATCTGCCGTCCATTGTTAAGTGAGACGTTTCACAGATATCTTTGAGTGGTCTAATTACTTCGGATCAAGCGTCGTACTATATAGGACGGCTCATGATAAAGGTTGCCTCAGTTAGTTATGACACAAGTTATTCACAGAAGGTTCAACTGTAGTTTAGGAAATTTAAACTCACCGCTTTATAAGAAGAGAACTAAGCTGCTTATATATTTTGAACCACGGAGCAAAAGCTACGGGAATGAGCTAGTTTGATTTATTTATACAGGCTAACTGGGTGGGTAGTCAAATTTCACCGCCATTATTTAATGAAAGGACGACCCTTTCTACCATAGAGTGGACACAATTTGAAACTCGGAGCAGCTGTTGGCAATTATCAGATTTAATACATTTTCTAATCTAGAAATCTGTTCTCAATGTTAAATAAAGTAAAAAAAATGTAAAGTCGCGCTAACAGCCATCAGACCAACAAGACAGACGAGACGCTAACGTTTATTAAGAACGAGAGTATAGTACAGCCTGGGCCTTCTCTGCCTTCTTGTAAAACTTTATTGTTATTACCAGAGGGAGTCTATTAGCTAGAATTAACTCAACTATCCGGCAACAAATTAAATTTCCTTGACGTTGAAGAATTACAGCGTCGACGAAGCCTCCCTCCTCTACCTCCCGTCGGTACAGCCTGTCTGAGCCGCCCAACAACTGAATCTCAAATGAGCTAGTTTACTAAAACGTTAGAGCGATTTAATTTAAACGCCACTCTGCTTAAATCATTTGTTTCGGTATCTGGAAACTAACTTGTGTGTAATGTTTTTATAAGTACGACGACGATAAGTTATTTAAGTCATTGATGCAATTAAGTTATTAGCTTTAAACATTAACAAAATTTAGTTATTCGCTCTAGACATTGACAACATTCAGTTTTCACTTTAGACAGCGACACAATTACTTGCATTCTTAATTACGTTACACTCCCATTACAATAATGCTATCCTGTAATGACATGACAATACGTCATGTCGTCATGTATGCTTCGCGACTTCTGTACGATGAATGCTGGATTAGTTGCAATACTCGTCATTTTAATCCTAAAAGTTCTCTCGTTTTCGTTTCATCACGTTGAGCAAGAATAACACCATAGCAACATTTTCACTTATTCGAAGCATCTAGACACTGTTTTAAAGCCAGCTGACACGTTATTCGTACAATGAGTACTTTTCGTTACAATAAAACGTAGAGAGTCTTTTGACATTCCGCTGCTTTGTTCTAAAGCTGCCTGGATCATGAATTAATACGAAAATGTAATGTTCGCTGGCTGTGACTTGGAAATTAAAACGAAGCGAGCAAAGAGTACGTGTTAACTTTTGCTTAACTCTGTGATGAAATCGAAAAACACTCATTAAATGCTATTGAATTTTTTACAAAAATGTTAACACTAATAATGTGATATAATACTACAGCACACAAAAATACTACGTCCCATCCCATCTATCTCTGAATCCAATCTGAATACAAAGCGAACAAACACAAACAAACAAAACAATACAAAGTGTTGTATCTACGTGGACTAAAATCAAAAGACACTTTTTAATCTAATTATTGTCAAATGGAGGAAAGTAAGCCCTACACCACGCTGACCCAGTAAGCGTTGGTGGAGGCAGGTTTGTAGCTACCTGCTGGTGAAAATGATCAAGCCACCTGTAGGGAGACCAACTTGACTTAACGACTAGGTAAATGAATTATTAAACTGGCGACGTGCCTTGCAAAGCAGGGAAACGCTAAATACGAAATGGCACTATTAATGGTCTATTACTACTTTACCTTGCTGATTGTGAAAATCACTAATGTACCACAACTCCGCGAGCGCCTAGGTAGAGTGCATATACGCCATAAGCAATTTGGACTCAAGCAGCACAAATGTACTGAGTACCAGTTGAAGTTTTGTAGCCCCTTGGGTTTAGCAGCTTAGACCTAAATGCAGTAATGTAGATTACGTTTGAACACAGAACTCTGAATCCATTTTAGCTTCTCCAGTTCGTATTAGACACTGTCTTAGAAGGAGGGTCGCAATATAGCTCGGGGCTCGCCCGCGCCCCCTTCCCCCCTCCAACCCTCTAGCAAGTATTCTTCTGTTCAATAAAGTAGAGCAAAATTCAATTCCGTCCCAAAAAGCTATAACCCTAAAATTTATGGAACCAGGTCTATTGTACTTCTAAATTATGAGCATTGGTGAAGTAATTCTGCTTATTGGTTTATAGATTAGTGCTTGCGATAAATTGTTATAACTGTTTTAGAAATTGCCGCTTTTTATACTTTGGACATCATTTAGGATGGACTTTTTCGATATCAATGGGACAAAGATTATTTTTATTATGGTGATTACTCCACCTCAAAGACATTATCTAAAACAGACTGATTATAATATAGAAGAGTGCAAACTGTACAAAATGCATCATAAATGCACATGTAAAAGAGATTTTATACACAAAGAAGTACCCGCATAGTTCCTCCAAAACACACACCACTGAATAGCTACACTTGTGAAGTTGTGTAATAAAATAAAATTGTAGTGTAGTACGGCAGCAGTATGTCTCGTGGGGTTACCAATGCAGTGATATTAAGTTGAAAAGTTATAGAGACTCAAGAACTTGTAGCAATAACTGTGCTCCAAGGATCCAATACATTCGGTTTTGACGTTAATCGCATCGGCGATGTAGTGGCCGTACCTACGGAGATACTCTCGGAACTGTAGTTAGTGATGCAGTAAATTTATTGGAATTTATGAAAACGTTCAAAGTTTGAAGTCTACCTTCAAATTGCATCGCTTTCTTATTTATAGTTGCATCCAGTCTATAATGACTTGGCAAGTCTTACCGTCTTACTTTTAGTCTCATTGTATTTGTCTATAGACTCTCACGATTATGAGTTAAGCAATCACCAGATGCCTATCTGCGTCAATTTTTGCAATTCCGATTGTACAAAGACGAGAGATAAAGTCAAGTACTACTTTTACTCTACTTGACTTACTTTACGAGGCAAACGGGTCATCCGTCCAATTGGTGTAATTGTCAAAAGATCTCGAGTGACCGTCTTGAGCGCTGCCACGCAGACGACGCGAACCCCTCGGATCCCTCGGAATTGAGTTTGACTTTACAATTCAGTTACGATCTCCGTGTAAATTAAATTTGTTGACGTCCGACAATTAGTAGGAACCAACTTGAAGAGTAGTGATCCTTACATTACAGAGAATCTTATTTGCGTTTCTGTTTAATATTGTCAAATTTGACAATATTAAACAATATTGAACCTAAATAATTTTATATTGATTTTTGATACGTCATGTTACGGCCTTTTGATGCCTTAGAAAAGTTATAGTAAAAGAAGAGAGATAGGATACAAGCGGGGTTTGAATTTGTGACAATTGCCGAACTTGGCAATGCTCTGACTGAGCTATCTTAACGCTGCAACCTATCCAACATAGAGACTATTCCTTTCTACATCGTCTTAAAGAGACGCCTACCGTATAAATTATTTGAGCTTTGTTACATTTATGACAAAAGACCTGCAATAAAAAATATATAGAAAGATGTTTACATCTACACAAAAAAATACAACAACAATAGTGTAATCCTGTAATTACTCACTAACGCGCAACAGAGTCTATAGTTCATCAAACTTTAATTAATCTCTGCTTTTGCTTAATCATTTAAAAAAAAACAATTAGCTGCTGTATGCCGAGCGGCCGGCGGCAGCTGAGCGAGCGGAGAGCGGCGATGTTTGCACGAGCGACCCCGTCAGCTCCGGCCTTTCAATATCCTCCACCAACCCGTCTTTAACATATTGAGAGGATTTTAAAACGTATTGAATGCTTCCTAAGCTTTATTAGCTTCAAACAGCTCAGTTTCATTAAAGAAGACTGTTTTATAGTTAACGAAAAAACCTTTTCTAATCTCTTTTTATTAATTCTTAAGAAATAGGAAGCCTTTTAGCTAATTTGTTGGACCAATATGAAAGCTTTGTATAGAAGTAGCAAAAGCTTTGAACATTGTCCTCCTGTAGCTTAAGTTATCGTTGAATTTTACTTATAAAGTCAATACACTCAAAAATTACTACGATACTACTTCAGAGTCACTTGCTGGAAATTCAATACTAAATAGGTATATTTAATTACCAATACTCATTATCTGCACATTAATTTTAAATGGAAATGTTAACGTACCCGACGTAATAAATTATAATATGACCTAAAACGGTATTGAGCATATTCAGCTGACAACAACTCGCGATACTCGACGAAATTCAATTAACCATTTAGGCCGTAGATTGTAAAATTAAGGAGCGTGAAAACCTTTCCCTGTCGAGTAAAAATGAGACACTTCACAGAATGGGACCTTCATTACGGATATAAATTAAATCAAGAGCGACCTTTCAGCGGGCTTTATAAAAGCGGCCGGGGCCGTCGGGCGAGTGTTTGTGCTCGGTGGCCGCAGTACAAATATGGCGCGGTCATGTCTCGCATGCCGCGCACGTATAGGTCGCTCTAATTACTCACGTGATTGCTGCCCGCCAACGTGTGTGGTATCGATGTGAACGCCCAGCGAGCGGCTTGAGGATGTTGGTCATCTACTTCTTATCAATATTAAAAATCTCTGCTATCACTAGGAATTTTGCGATTAGCTTCGCATCTGAATAAGTCAACATACATCAAACTTGATTATAACAGAGGAAATTTAATTTGAAACCTATTTTAATTTTCTTTTTAAGTGGTAATTTTTAAAGAGACTGCTAGACAACCTCGCTAGGCTACCTTATGTTCAAATAATTAAGGTATAAAAATATTAGGAAAAAATAAAATACATAAAATAATACTTATGTAAAAGTCAATCAAGAAGCTTTTTTTTTCCATGATTTATAGTTACTGAAAAATGAGAGGAAATTGAAAAAGAGAATATCCTATCTCTTTTTCAATTTCCTCTAATTTTTCTAAGGCTTTACGTAGCCGTAACATGTATTAAATTACTTAATTTATTATTACTTGTACGACTTTAGACCAAATGATTAGCATATTACTGATACAAACCCACCTTTAATTTATGGTGATAAGATTGAAATTCCATTGTGACTTTAAAATGGATTGTTTTAAAGGCTAACGGTGCCCAGCTTTTGTCGTGGACTGGCTTCCTGATGGATGAAACTAATCTATTATTCTGTCTGGCTCATAAGTCCGGATCCGTCTGCCATTAATACAGTTGTCCCGGCATCGTTCAACATCGGACGACATCGGGTGGTATCGGGCAACGTCGGGCGAGGTCGTGCGGTGTTGTACGTCTCGCGTGATTGATCATGAAATCGTGGGGATATTTTAAAATTAATAGCCTGCATGTCTGTGAGATTAGGAAGATGTATGCTGCATCTGCGCAGTTAGTGAATTACGCTATTTGTTACTTGTCTTGTGAGAATGCATCTGGTGCTGCATTAATTCGCCTGAGAAGCCCGAAGCCTGCCGTGAGAAGTACACAAATGAGGATAGAAATAATAATATAAGATAGAAAGCGATCTTTGTTTAGATGCATTTCTTTCGTAACATGGTTTAGAGTTTTAAAATTAATAAAAAATACAGGGTGAAATATAAATCATGAGCATCCCTAAAAGGGGTCATTAAAGTCTTCATTAAGAACAACTTTTACTAAGAGACCAACCCTGAAATCGCGAAAAAAATCAGCAGTTCCATACATTTTGTTGAGTTATGTGAACACAACGTAACGTAACATACATAATGTATGAAACAGTTGAGTTTTCTTCCTATAAGTAATGACATGCTAATCTACCCAATATCGAATTAATTTGATTTTACAAAATTAATGATTGAAAATAATCTCTGTACAAATTATTCTTCTTTGTTTAGATCAATTGCTAAAAGTTTTACCGTACTGGGTGGATATTTCTGCTTTCAAGATTCAGCCGTTATAGACGCTAGTCTGTTTTCTCGCATTTTTATGTAACGGTAAATATGTCGCGGTATAGACTCTATAGACACAATCCACCTGCCGTAATGAGCGTGACCGCGGTTACGCGTTAATGCCGCTCATTGGCTAATATACAATATTTAGCGCGCTGATTGGCTGATTGCGCGGGCCGCAACGTCCAACCGCACTAAATAAACGTGCTAGTTCACACATGATAAAGTTACTTGGAGTTATATCTGACGATATTGAGACCCAATTTTATAACGCGATTCGCGAACCCTACAAGCATAATGTGATTTTGACCGACCGTCATGCGGCTTCCCCCTTGGTTCTAATTTAACCCAATTGCAGCGCCACCTACCGGGTCCAATGGTGAATATACACTACCTGGGACCCACTCAAACCCACACAAAAAAAAAACAAAAATTTGAGGCAATTGATTTTTATTTATATAGATATTTGATGGAGGTTGTATTTTAACATTTGAATGTATTCGGAATTAATCTATGACATCGGTCAATTTATTCTGCTTATGTCGTTCCCCATGTTCGGATGTATTTAAGCTGCATGTTTAAATATATAACCTGTTATTCTAAAAGTTATTTTAATAATACTGACTAATAAATAAGATTAACCGAAAAACTAAGTTGTAATTGAAGTTTAAAAAAATATGTATTTGAGTATAAACTGTTACCCTTAGACACTTTTTTGCATTTTAGTGGTTTTAGAATAAATAACGATACGTTACAATAACTATGTAGCCACAGATATTTCTTCATACATTTGATATAATCGTATCTTAAGATCAGTTCTCGTGATCGTCTCGTGTGAAACAGAACGCGGTCGCACACCGCGCGCCGGCATTCATTCGCGTCGCCTCGTAATACTCTGGATCAGTTGTGGCGGCGATCATTTGACGCTGCGCATACACAAACACATAATTGTTTTGCAATTTAATTAGCTATGCACAAAGACCAAACGTTAAACCAAAGAGCTTTCAAATGCCACCAGGCTAATTAGCTCAACAACTGGAATAATATTGCCTACATTAGGAGAATTAGAAGAATTCCGAATAAAGACTTTACTGACAGTGGGAGTATTAATTATGCTAGGGGATTACGTATGAACCGTGATCAACTTCTTTAATAAGTGTCAAATAAAGGTGGAATTAGGAACGTATAAAAGGCTATATTAGGAATGTGTAACACAGCGAGCGGTGCTGAAAATCTAAGCTCGGCAGTGTCCCCCTTCTCGCAGTCGAATATATTGAATATGATACACCAATACGTACTGCTACTGAAATACGTAATAACTTCATTATTGGTGTATCGCATCACTTTCAAAAATACAATACACCAAAGTCAGGTCAAAGTATTTTAAGTGAGATAGATACTGTATAATTATAGGTACTTACGTATTACCATTCTCATCGTCCTCCTAACCTTATTATTACAAAAATTTGTTGGGGTCGGCTACAATCTAATCAAATGCAGCTAAATATCAGTTTTTTACGGAGCGACTGCCTATCTGACCGTCCGCTTGGGTTGGGTTTGAACCTGCCTTGGGTTCAAACCTGAGACATCTGACTTACCAGTCAACAGTTTCCTTACTAGGCTAACCTGCTTATATATAGGTACGTATATTAGGTACAAATTCAGTGCTCATACACTTCAGCTAGTGATGAGTTTTTCTTTCATTTTCCTTGAACTAAGCTTTTTATAAGTCCAGAGTTAATTAAGTTTAAACGAGTAATGGAAAGAAAACAAAGCTATCTTCATTTTGTAGCGCAAATGCCAAGACCTGAAGCGAATTGATTGCTCTGTAGAGACTGTTACTGATATTAAATTCCTAGACATTTGATATAATTCCTCGTTGTGTGAACGTGTGCGCTGAGAGTTATAACATCAAGTGTTTGAGCGTTGTCGCTTGTAGCCGCAAACCGCGGCGCGCGCCCAGGAACAATAACGGGCTCCCCCGAACCTCATAACACACGGTACTAGGGCTTACAATCTGAATATCATAAATTGTCGGCATATTATATTTTAAATTAAAGTATTATAATTTATATTTCGATAACATGTTGAATTTGTAGCATAGCATTTTTTATACGTAAGCAAGATTTTTGACCTGACTTTCCCCAAAAGAGGGTTATGTTTTTTAATACTGTGCAATAATATTTTACACTAAACTCATTACACGAATTGCAACTACTAGCTTTTTATGATATGACACATTTTCTGAGACCATTGTTATATTGTTCATAAATTATATTATTTGATCGTATGACATATAATATACCGTGCAACCGCACGAGTGCGCACGAGACCGCGCGATTTGCTGCGGTCGCGCGTAATTGCCGCGTAATATACCCGCATCGACACACAAGTATGAGCTCCGTTCAGATGAGGATTACGGTTTTAATTAACGTTTTGTCTGTATTGAAAGTTTAATAACGAAGGAACAAACTGCTTCAATATGAAGCTCGGATCGCAACGACTCGTCTAATAGTAAATGTTAATGAATAGATTTAATGACGGGCGGAACATTTCGTTTGATTGTTCGAATTTAATTAAAGTTTGCTCTTTGTGTGATGTTCTAGCTAATTTTGTGACGTCAGTATCATTGACCGTTGTCAAACGTATCATGTATTGGAATTTACCTTCTTTATTGTTTTTACATAAAGAGCTGTTGCCCGCGACTTCGTCCGGGTGAACCACCCTTATCACCTTGGGGTGTAAAAATAACCTAGGACCTGTTCTCAGACTTTTTTACACGCCCGCTTGTAGTACCGCTATAGATGACGATATCTAACGTTGCAATATAAAAATCAATGGATTAATTACATTTGTGGTATTTCATTCAAACGCCTCGGTGCTTCTGAAGATGTAGTTTATGTTCATCAAGTCGAGTTTAAGGTCTGATAAGCGGCTTAACAATTCCAACAAGTGAGCGCAAATCCGCTTCCACCTATAGGTATACAGGTCTGTAAGTATTCATATGAATCATTGAAGGTAAACATCACCATGCACAGACACTCACACTGAAACAAATTGTAGCTGACAGACATACACATATTTATGGGGATTGAACGCACGAAGCGCAGGAGATTAATTGTTTAACTGTAAGGACTATTGTGTCGTCAAACTTAATGTGTGCGCCTTGTAATGTAATGTTGATAGTAAATACTCAAATAACGTATACAGTTAAAATTGCGAATGTATTTTATTTGCTTGTATCTAAAATCAAATTTAAATCACTGCTATATTCTGAAGGAAACGTTTCATATATATATATAATTATTGACAATTCGTCTTAGTTTTCAACCATAAAGACTTAGACATTACAATGCTATACAATAATATTTTATTTTATATAAGTTTAAAAGACATGTTACAAAGTACCCAATAAAGTACAAAGTATATTCTACCGTAAGGCACGCGAAATAACATAACCAGGTAATATAAATCAAATTAAGCCCAGTTTAATTCAATCCAAATAAAGGAAAAATATTGATGGTCCAAATAATGATACAGAAATCTGAATTACACTATTATGTAAGCTCTTTATAATTGAAGTATTCGTACTTATATTACAAGTAAGGCTTACTTACTAGTTAGTAAGTAGTAGTAGTAAGTTGTTAGTAGGTAACAAGATGTTTTTTGTTTAGCACTATTAAAATAAAATTGTCGAAATGATTGTTAGTTTTTATTAGTATCGGTATTTTTTGCACGTAGTAATCGAGTCTTACATCCAAATTGCCTTCTAACCAGCCAAAACAACAAAAACTTCTTTTTACTTTTAATTTTCCGCCACAGTGCGCAAACACAGAGTCGTGATAGCCTAGTGGTGGTGACCGTTGACTGGCAAGTCAGTGGTCTCGGGTTCGAACCCAAGGCGCGCACCTCTGACTTTTCGTAAGTTATGTGCGTTTTATAAATTAATTATCACTCTCCGTGCCTCGGATAGCACGTTAAGCTGTTGGCCCCGGCTGTCAATTGTAGATCTTTGACAGTCGTTACGGGTAGTCAGAAGCCCCAGTCTGACAACCAGTCTTACCAAGGGGTACCGTGTAACCCAATATCTGGGTTGTGGAGGTCTGATGGCAGTCGCTCCATGTAAAACACTGGTATTCAGCTGCATCCGGTAAGACTGGAAGCCGACCCCAACATAGTTGGGAAAAGGCTAGGCAGATGATGAGTGCGCAAACACAAAATCATGCAATCAACCACCAGCGCTTAAGGCGTTATTGTCAAAGTTACTACCGACTTATATTTTGAACAAAGCAATAGGTGATCCGACTTATAAATGAAAAATCGCCCCCGACTAATCTCTGAAACCCAGTTCGTTTCCAAACGTTATTTTCAGCATGAGTGGTGCGGCGGCACGCGGCGGCGGCGCTTGTCCAAAAAATGCGATTGTAGAGCGGGTTCGGACCCCAGCTGCTGGACCCTGTCCAGAAAGTTTAATTGTATTATTATATCGGTCGATGTTCGATATCGCGGTACGTGACTCCTAACTGCGATGGCGCCCATTGGTTGTGTTGTTAACGAGTATAGTTCAATACAAAATGCAGTAACGTTAAAACTGGTTTTGAATTATTCTTTTGTATTAATTGAGTACTTATAGTAAATATCATATTTTCTTTTCAGTAGTGGTTCTAGAAGTTCACTTGGATTTTATTTGTACCTTATGCCAGTTAAAACCGTTGCCGTATCTAAGAAAGCGTCAATTTTACCAAAGATTACAAAAGTATAAAAATTAAAAAAAATCTTTATTCAAATTACTGTGTCCTCTGTCTAAAACAAGATTCAGGCGTTAAGTGTGGCTATAACTAATAGACTTAATTAATTCGTTTGTGGTTAAATCTTTACAACTTAAACAAATTCAGTTGCTAGCACTAAATGTACAAAATTTAAACTCTTGCTACACATTAATATTGCAATCCAATGAACGTATAGCTTGTATCTGGTACGTAACACAGATTGCTAATTTCATCCATTCGACCAATTCATGTGAATAGCCAGGTACCACACGAGCAGGTAATGCCTCTGTTTGCGAACCGCAATTATAATGTGTACCGAGTCCGACCGGTCCGTGTAATGTGACAATTTGTTTCGTGGAATCTGTCCGGCATTCATATATCTATCCGGCGACCGTCCGGGCGACACGACCGTCCGGCCCGGGTGCGGCTGCACGGAATCACTGATGTGAAGGAATGCTCACCTCCGTCAACTTCTGTATCGGCATTAGATATGTATAGGATTCGCTTCACCGTTAGAATCACATATTAGTTAGCATTACTAAGCTTATTTACCTTGTTTAGTATTCTGGGATCGCTCGTTTTCTGTTTAATTTACCTTTCATGTGCTTACGTTTATTTGACTTCGGAATAACTCTCGAGAGCTATTTGTACTATCATTCTCGTCATGTATTAGCACTTAAATTGCTTATTTCTCCTTCTTCACTATACCTTAGTTATTCATACAGTTTCCTTGGGTTCGTGGCTACCATGTGAAGTGGAAAGTGGTGTATCATAGACTATGTTATTGAAATGGTCCGTAGTGCCGGCGCCGGCGCCGCGCCGTGATGGTGTGCACATGAAATTGATGCGGTCCGTCCGGATATTAATATCCGCACCGACGGATGTGCGCGGATATTACAACTTGAATATCAAAAGTAGGAACAGAAAATCCACTACGTAAGGGAACCGGTAATACGCCTCGTTGGCTACACTTGTTAATAATATAATAATAATATGTAATATTTATTACTGAAAATCAGCAAAAAGTTAAACCAATGTACCTTACAAACAATAAACAATAATTTCCTCTACGTAAACAGTATTACGTTCCTTTTCTCTTCAACTAGCTCCTAACATATCGCATAAACGCATACCAAGTGAATCATAAAAGATCTATATAATTATTTAAGAGTAAATGTGTTATCATTGACCTTTTGATGTGTGCCTCCAGCGCACAGTCTCACCCGCATGAAACTAATCCGAGCCCAAAGAAACATAAATACACGCCGTTTGTGTTGACCGTACCGCGTATTGCGTGAATTGATAGCCGCATGAATATTGAACTACACCGTCCGACTTGTGAACGGAACAATACAGATTCTAGTACAAAGGAACCCTCGGCTTCAATATAGTTTTCTCGAATTCAGAAAGGAAAAAGATTGAATGTAAATGGTCTGACTTGCGAATTGTGAAGTGTATTGAGGATCGTCCGTACAGCCAGAGTGTCCGTGGATGAAGCCTTCCTGGTAAATGGTAATGTTATACTTTACACTGTTTACGGTCGATCCTTTGTTTGCAGATGTGGCTCCGGGCTTCGGGCGCTGTAACTGTAAGTTGATATTATTTGCACAATCGCAGGTTTCGCGAAATCCGACGACGACAAAAGTGCGTTTGTATTTTGTAACATTATGAATTTAAATACAGCAAAATTCTATTCAGATTATTTGCTCACATAAAAGCTGCTCTCGTATCTCGTAAAATTGTTACGTCAAAGACATTTAATCATTTAAGCTGGTTAAATTAGTTTTTTAGTAAAATATAACGCAAAAAGGTAGTTTACTTGTGACTGGTCCTATGTCAACGTTTTTTTTTTCACTCTAGAAAGTAGGTTTAGTAGCTAAGATGACATAGCAACGTTAAAATTGTGTGGTATTTTATGATTTTTATGTGACCTCCAGAATATTAAGAGAATGACATAAGTATAACGAGAAAAATGACGTCAAACTACGCGCCACACTCGCACTGAACTCTTGTTACGTTGACAACATGTTTGTTTTTGTAATCAAATAAAAGATCCAATGATGAAGACGAAAGCACACTAAAATACTTGTGTTCACTGTACGCAGTATAGTGATGGGTTCACAAACAGGGTTGATTGCGCTGACCGCGGCCGGGCGGCCTCTGCAACACGCTACTGAACTGACGCATAGCACTGATTGTCAGCTGCCGTGATTGCTTAGCGTTTACATTACGTGGTCAGACCACCCTCCTACAGCTTTAGCGGACAATGAATAGCTTTGTGCGCATAGAGATTGTATAACATGATTGGGGCAGTAGCAACGCAATTCGATAGGTATTTGCGCCTTGACATAATGCATAGATTTGTTCTTGGAGTGTATTCTAAATTACATTTGTACTATAACTGTGTCCTCAAATTAAACAAAATCATCATATAAGTATTTAGGTGGTGATTGTATAAAAATAAATATAATACGTACTTTCCTTTGTACATTACACAGGTAATATCAGTGCGGAATAGAACAATGAAATCCCGATCGCACTCCGTTCACTTAGTGGAAGCGCTCGGCGAGGCATTACGTCTAAGTACTTGTTACTGCCACTACCACAATAAAACAGACATATAATAATCCGCTGAGTCGCTTCCATTCCTATTTCTTTGCACAATCGTAATACTACTTGATATTGTTGTGTTCAATGTGGCTTAGTAATATTGGTATCGAGGTCTTTTGTTACAAAATGTGGTAATTTAATGACAGTTTCGAAATAGTAGTTAGGTATTAATTTAATGTTCTGATCACATTTCGGTCACAACAATGGGTCTAGTAGTTTTTAGCTGAATGCTGACCACGAGATCCCGAGTCTCTTCTCAACTCTTCTGAGAAAAACAGGTGAGAACTTGCTTCTCACCTGTTTTTCCGAAGCCCGATGTAGTCATAAAACAATTACGTAATACATTTTTTTTACTTCAAAAACCTTTAAAAAGATTGTTGGGTTAGATACTAGACAGGCTACTGTAGTTATGCATTATTTAACTGTAGTAGTTAATTCGAAGAAAATCAGGCAACATAAACTTTACTGAGGACACGGAAATGTCTTTATCTATTGAAACAATGTTCTCTTTTGTAAATGACTCGCGCAGTCCGCTCAGGAGACGCAGCACTTTGACTTAATACACTTGAAACAACTCCGCGATGCACACAACTGTGGCCGACAACCGATGTGGACTCATTTCACAACTGAATTCAATTTACTTCAGAACAAAAGGTTCGCCAGATAATATTCATAAAGTCTTTTGAAATCGCTTTCTCTTCGTGTAACTTGAATTATTATATTACGACCGTTTTCTTGAAAAAGGATCCGTTCTTTTACTATTGTAGAACGCTATCGCCACGAATGTACGTTTCATTCATTTTGTAAGATGTACCTACCTGATGATTTTATAATGGTCATCAGTTCAGAGTTTCTCTGGATGCTGGTGGTTCAAAGTGGTAATGAGGATTATTTTTTGTTATAACTTGGCAAGTTATATTGGATATTGTAAGTTGTTAAGTAGGAGACATCCTCGAAACAAATAACCGATATGACATTCACCATTCCCGCCTCCAACATTGTCATTATTTACATATTATGTCATAACTTAGTTGGGAGTCGCTCCCGGTGGGATCATGTCCAATGCGTTGTGCTAACAACTCCGTTGGTAAACTTTATATTTTATTGGACATTTCATTGTGTGACGCTTTTAGTGCTGGAAGTTTGTAAACTGATCATGCAATGTGTGATATAATTGAGTTTTCCTGAGTTTTTAATTGAGCTTTAGCTATCATTTAGGTAGGTATTGTAGGTTTTAAGCAATACATTATATTTACATAACATAACGAATAACAAATGATTATATTGTTTAGACAACTTATTCATTTCAGTTAACCAACACCGGTAACCACAGGATCGCCAGTCGCCACGCTTGCATGTCAGTGCATCCAAACAGGTTTGTTTGAGCGCCGCCGTTTGATTTGTGGTCGCTGATTGGCACGCGTCCGTATGTGGCCCGTGTACAGCTAGTACTGGCCCGAGTCACGGGTGGCGGGTAACAAACACATCTATATTCAAAAATAAATAAAGTAAATATTTGTGAATAATGCAATAATTATCATACACGACGATGTTATTTTTCAATAAATAGATGTAATTATTTATGTTTTGCTTTCATATGAAATAAAGTGAATAGATATTTAAAACGTTTATGAGGATGGATGTAGTTATTAAGAATTATAGACCTCACTGTGAGAATATATTGAAAAATACAAAATAATCTCACTCACAAAAAATATTAATTTATTTATTTTTAAAATATAATTATTTAGTATTAGGTAAATATTACTGTTACTGTCACGTTTGCATGTGCATGCGCAGTGCGAGCTCGCCATTATGTTTTGTGTATACAAAAACAGTCCATGGTTTTGTTGTAATTACTTGCAATATAATTCATAATCATATTCGAAATTTTAAGCCCTCTTCCATTGTCCTACGTTTGCTGTGTCCGATAGGGTGGGTCCATGATGATCTCATAGTTTTAACTAACCACCTAAGTATCACAGTGCGGAATGCAATAAATACCTATTCGAATATTGAGTATTGTTTATTTCCTTGCAAATATGATGAAAAACATTGTATTTCACACGAACGGTAATTACTAACTTCGGGCATTATACATCCGAATGTCCCTTTAATAGTAATTGCATACGTACCGCCCATGTAACACAATGTTATATTCAGCTGAATGTATGAATTACTCATTTTATAACTTCTATTTA
Source organism: Protodeltote pygarga (assembly GCA_936450705.2). Taxonomy (NCBI): domain Eukaryota; kingdom Metazoa; phylum Arthropoda; class Insecta; order Lepidoptera; family Noctuidae; genus Protodeltote; species Protodeltote pygarga. Next base: position 151,179 of record OW388249.2, on the reverse strand, counting down.
GCATCAGTCGAATGAGTCTTTTGGGATTGTAAAACAATTCAGCTTCTCACTTGAACAAGGCAGCTCCATTCAAAATGTTCTTGTTTGAGTTCATGCATTCATAACGGGACGTCATATCTGTGAGGAACCTGACTAATACGCTCCATTGTAGTGTCATGCGCTCCGGGTACGGCCCAACTAGATAGTCGAGTTTTAAAAGGATTGCACGAATTATTATTATTGTACGTTCCAAAAATGGCGCATTCAAAAAATCATGTAACACAAAGTTCAAAGATCCACCAGTTTCTCTAACTAATAGAAATATTAAGTCTAGGAGACTATCAACTCTTCTAACTTCTAACTCCAATTCACAACAAAATCTGTGAACGACAATATTAAGTTCAACCTCAAGAATATAACGAGCGTCTTAACTAAATTGAGATTCCGGAGAAAGCGATCCAATTCCCGCCCAGTGGAGCATGAAGTAACTAATCTAATGAGTTAATCGTGTGAACTCCTGCGGCCGCTGGGCGCCTGGTACCCGCAACGCCGCGCGCCGTCGCGCCGTTCACTGAGTTATGGGACGGTTTATCATTCGCAGCTCGGCACAAACTTGTTATTGAACTGAACTGAACAGAGTCTGCTGATAAGATGACCTCGCTGCAATTTTCAAATGTAGAAATGGTTGATATTGTTCTTCTTTTTTGTAAATTAAAGAAATTCAAGCATTCAATGACAAAATAAAGTTTAAAAAAACACGAATACCTTTTAACCTATAAATAATCCAGCAAATATTAATAACTTTAATGCAGTAAAGTTTTTATTACATTGAATTCTCAACAGAAACAACAATTGAGCTGCCATGCAAAGATCTTAGACTCTTGAGTCTGGGTACTAGGCGCGCAGAAATCATAGAATATTCAATATCGCCGTTATTGTGTCCCGAACAATGCGGGCACAGAGGAAACAGACAGAAAATAATAATTGAAAGCGGCTCCTTGGAGCATCGGATGGCACTCGTGTCGATACATTGTTCCGCTGCAACTGAATTGGATAAATTGGCCGCGAGGACTACTCTATGGGACCGCTTACACGAATGTTATTTGCTTTGAAGGCAATTGAAAATGCTTTACATTGTTTTAGACTTAGTTTAGGAGCGCAATGGTTTTGGTTGATTTTATTTTAATTATGTTAGTACGTACCATGAACTATCAAACAAGGAATTGAATTAATGTTGTGGTTTGTACAAAATTTACAACACATATTAGGAATGCCTAACATATTGCTAAGAACGTACTACGTATTTGCGAGACAACATTGTCACATCAGCATGGTGCATGAATAAAAAAAACAAAGCGGTCACGTAACAGCCTATCCTTCTGCCCTATCCTTCTATTTGTAACTGTAGGTACTTGTAAAGGTCTATGTCTCGCTCAATGTACTTAGTGCGCGAGTGTACTGCAGTTGGTTTTGACTCAAATGCTCTACAAGTCTATACAAAGTATGACGCTCCAATCGAAATTTCGTGAATAGTTTTTGAAAGCGAAATGGAGCGGAAAAAATCTGGATCGACTCCTGTGCGGTGAAGCAACACTACGGTATTCCGGAGCTTATATAATACGAGCTAATACCTAAAACTGGGGAGTCGGGATTGTGCACGAGTGCTCGGCAAAATCGTGGGGGACCGATCGTGTGGCGGTATATTCATATGAAATTCTAGGCTTTATTAAACTTCTAGTAGGTATAAAACGTTGTAGCTTGCTTTTACCGTATTACTTTATCAAACGCTACATGTTGGATGCTAATATAACAGGCGACTTCAATCAAGATATTACGGCAATAGTGCTGCCATCTCTGGTGTAGCAGGAGAAGAGTTATTGTCCTTCACAGTTGGTGCTGGATATTTAGTATGATTACTACTACTATGGATTGTTGCTAATAAACAATCTCCTCCAAATTACAATTAGGCATTTGCTGTTATGGGAGAAGTAATCCAAGTGTTGTGTTGTGATTTTGTGAATTTACGATACCCTGTGACAACAGGGTAGTTAATAATAGTTAGGAAATGGATGACACGACTGATCAACTTTTTATGCTAGGTGTCACAGGTTCAATTCCCGATGTCTGTATGGTCCATATTTTTAGCAAAAGCATTAATTTTTCTAACATAAACTTTGCAATAGCCTGCACTCATTAAGTTTCAAATTGATTAAAAAAGCCGGGTTCGTACACAAACAAGCAGTTTACAAGCCATTAGCTTAGCAAATTAATTATAAGAGGCGCGGGCAGCGCTGCCGCTGTCACGGGGCGCTGGTGTTGGTGCACGTCGTAGGCGGTTCTTTCTGGTTTGCTCGCTATAATTTATGCTACGTCACTCACCGTGCTACCATTATCGATGTAGATACTTCTTCTTGCGCTTACTGAACTCCATAATTTAAAGAAACTTAAAATATCCACCGCTATCGGGACATTTCTGCGAATATGTCATACTCAAGCTGCACAGCACTTATCACGTCAACAATAATTTAGATTAGAGGACTACATGGTGCTGCATTGTTTTATACGAAGGTACTTCGTCCAAAGGATAGATGTACATCTGAGATGGTTGAATGTATGTTACGAATAGTTAAATGGCAGAGTGACTGGATCTATTACGAGCAAGTTCAAATCCTGCTCGTAATAGATTTTTAATTTCTAAGAAAATTCGGAACTTAATAATCTCGTGCTTAGATGATTTTCAAAAATGTTTATGTATTATAATTGTTACCGAGGTCTTCCCTTCTACTCATATACAACGGCGATGCGACATGATTTTCGGCTTACCTGTCTCATAATTGTTATAAAGCCTTTACGCTGATTACGCTTTCAGTCTCTCCAAGTCTCGCCAGTAGAGCGCTTGTTGAGTGTAAGGGGGTAAATATTTTTCCATTAAAGTAGCGAATTACTAACTGTACTGAATGTCCTCTCTGTAGCTTTGGGCATGGCGAAAAAGTTCTTTCGCTTCTGCGTGTGTTTGGTTGTTTCTGGTTGTTCATCAACTGGTGGATTTTTCAGATGTTCCACTGGCACTTACCTTGCATAAATTGGTCTTTCTATTATTGTCTAGTCTAGCTGCTATGTACCTGGGATATTCAGTAGCACATGCCATAATAACACATTTGCGTCCCACACGGAGAGAGGAGTCGAGGGATGTTCCTTCTAACACCGTGGCTTTGTAAATTCGTTGGCCAATTGGAGACCAAGAATCTGAATACAAGATTGACGACGAAAATTATTGAGCTTTTGATCGATTACTATAACAAATATTTGACTTAATCATCTTTGAGAAATTATAGTACATAATATGTTAGTAGTAGTAGTATGCTAGTTTCGAAACTAGTCGGGCATTCCCCGAAATCAATACGTGAGTAAAGCCGTATCAATTTAACATATTGTATAAGTATGACTCACGAAAGTTATTATTCTAATATAGTTAGTACCTACATAATATTTAAAAAAATATATTTTTAAAGGAAAGTCCAAACCACGCATAAAAAGCGCTTGAAGTTCTTGTGACAAAAGTGGTTTAAGGAAAATATAATTAAAACAATTTAAGAATGCGTGTCCATTACGCTCATCCAGTTTAAGCACAAAAATAGCACCCAGAGAGTATAATGAAACTAAACTTTTTAAAATTTGCATCCGATCGCCTTATCTCGCCGACTCTCCAACATAATGAAACAGTTTAATTATCCTCCTTCAGCGACCACTCTCCCCAGAGGAGGAGGAAGGGGGAGGGCGTAGTGCGGGATGAGAGTCGGAGGGAGCGGTGCAAGCGGGCGCGCTGACCCGGAAACGATGCGGCTCCCGCCCGGATATTAATTTCTCCACTCGAACGCACGCTGCGCAGGTGACGAACACCGGAACGCTTTTCAGCAAATTTTCATGAATACGCGCTTTATTTCAAGTGTAATGAGTGCCATTAGTTACCACCACTCATTCAAACTACTACTCATACTACCGAAGTATTGGGTTCAATTTCTATTTCCAGAAATTGTCCGCGATCGTGTGGTTGTTACTCGGATTCCTGACAAATTGAACACGAGACCTGGTTGTATTAACATTGCAGCGAGCAGCAACACCCAGCGATTATACTAATGCAAGGCAAACACAGTGAAATTACAACAGATGATTGTTAAGCTTAGTACACACGTGGCACGTCATTAGCGCACGGAGCGGAGCGGTCCGAGCGCTCGTAATTAAAATTAAACTAGACGCTGCTCGCGTGATGCATCACTCACGTAATTGTACGCTTTTGCTGCTTCATCCTCTTGTTTCATTAGACGTATACATTTTATAATTAAATGCGTTTACTCTTGAATTTGCCAAACAAGGCGATCAGGAAGAAGTCACATACACTTACACATTACTTAAGTACATACTACTTTTACCTGTACATAATTATTTTCCTTATTCGTGTTATTTTGTTGCCACAGCCATCTAATCCAATCCTGGGAAGCTAAGGTGCATTTAAGGTTAATCTATAATTTGATTGCAGCATCCAGAATCTATTGAATTAATGGCTGATACTTGGTAACTCGATTTACGTAACATAAACTACAAGACTATGGATGTTTACAATATTCCGGTGACTTAATCATTATGATTACTACACTGGAATATGTTTATTATTAAACGAAAAACCCTAAACGAGTCGGGGTGTAGGTTAGGTGTCTGTTGAAAATTTTAGCGATTATCATAATTTTCCTTTTACAATATACATTCGATGCTATTTGATTGTAAAGACAAGCAACGTTGTGCCAGTAACATATCTGCAATCTGCATTGCGCAGGTACCTATTACTGATTAAACTGTTTTTATTTCTGAAGTTCGTAACAAAATTACAAAAATGTTAACTAGCGCCCCTTCAACATGAAAGTTTTTATCGGGTTAAAAAGTTTCAACCGATTTAAAAGTTGCTTCAAATCTCTTAATCAAGATTTTTAAAGCAAGAAATGATAAATTGTTGAAATATTTTTTAATTTATTGGTTCTTTCAGCTGTCAATTTGTAGAAATAATTTTAAAATTATTTTGTCCTCCTGGCCACCTTACAAGCCTATTGTTTAAAAAGTTCAAGGAACCCAGCTTACTTTCCTAGCAAGTTATTTTGTTATTACTCTATGTCCTAAAAATACCAGAGCATTTATCCTCAAAACATCCTTATCATAACACCATATTTCTGTCTTAGGAAGACAGCAATCCTTCATGCTCCTACGATTAATATACTCTGAGAATAATCAGAGCTCAGGAACAGTTTCCTCCATCAAGATAAACCATCACGTAATAAATAAAGCGGTCTTCCTCTATATGTACATAGTGAGATATAGGAGGTGGCGCTGCGGTCAGCAATCCTGCGGCAAATACAAGTTAGATGGTTCGTGAGTCCGAACCGCTGCGGCCGGCCAGGCGCGTGCTCGTTCTAAGCGATGCGAGCGCAAACTTATCTGTGTGCCCTCGCCTTTACCGCCTTATTGTCATTGCTCTTTAGAATACTAAATCGCTTTGAGTGTTTAGTATACGTCACTGACTATTGTTTATGTTCTGAATGTATTTACTTTGGTTCTTTATAATGTTTATTAGTATGAAGACTGTTAATGAATACAACCAAAGAAACTTATTACAACATGAGTATAATATATATTTTTTTGTATTTTTAGTAATTTAAATATCATTTCTTGATAAGTTTTAAAGTATTCAAATTAAATCACGAAGAGCCTGATGCGAGAGCACAATAGTCCTACAGCGATCATTAACGATGTCCGACTGTCAACGACGGAAACATTTCAAATGGAAAATATAGGATCTTATTGAAAAGCTCACGGCTCTCTGATGTCTACGAAATACAATATTATAGGAAGCATTTTGAAAGGAAACCGAGCAATAAAGTAGGTTTCAAAATGAAAGAGATATCTTATATTACTTTCAGCTATTTTGATATTTCTTTTATGAGGCAATACAAAATGTAGCTATCAACTACATATTATATTGGTTTGAAGTCAGTCCAGATTTGAAGCTGCGAATTACAAAAAAAACCTTCCGATCAAAATTGAAACACAAACCATCAAACAGTGAACAACATTTAGAAATAAGTATGCTACCGTTAACACTCAAATTAGATAGCAAGCTTCGCCGTGCCACAGATACCCCAGAACTGGAACTAGCGCTGCACGCTATTGGGACGAGTCGAGCGGTTTGTTCGATGTAGTGCGTCCTCGAAGCTGAATTCCGCCATTGAGTCGCGACCATAGTGTTGCGACCCATTGAGTCGCGTCGAGTCGTCTCCGAGAGCCTCTACACCAACGAATACATTCCCTGGAGTGTGTAAACCACGTTCTCGAATATCCTCTAAGATTTCGTGTGCACACTGTACAGTATTAGTGAATCACTTCAACTATCTATTGAGAGGTCTGTACCTGAGATCTGTAGAACCCTAACTAGTGTGAAATCACTAATATTGAATGGAGTGCTACAATAATAAACAGTGTTACCATATATGAGTACCACAGTAGTTGCCTACTGTAAAACAGTATACAAAATTATTTAGATTTTACCTTAAACAAGGTTTTAATTAAACGACATGTAATAAAAATATTAAAATCAGTCGCTTAATGCCGAAGTTACAAACTATTTCCCGCAAAGTGAAGATAATTATGAATAAAGTGACAACTCTTTGACTTTGAGATTAGAACAAGTGACGTCATTAGTTTGCAGTGCCATCTCTCTAGTAAGAATGTTCAAACCCCTTTTAAAATAGTTTTTTTTTTTGGAGTATTTAAATTATAGTGAAAAATAAAATTTCTAATAAACTAATAAAAAATAGCGTCGCCTGTAATTGAGAACTAGCTTAGCTTGCTTGTATCACCCATATAAGCACTAATGTAGCAAGTAAGATAAATCACATCTTGATATAAAAGTCAAGCTGAAAAACAGGCTGTAACTACTCATAGCCTTGATTTCTGCCAGTCGGTCGACCGCTCACTATCAAGCTCTCCATTTTTAATATACCTACAGCCCACCCTAGCGCGCGCCACTACACAAGTAAAGCACACGATTTATCTAACCGGTAAAAAATCCAACCCTTTTGCTCTCGACTAGCGTTTGAATAAATTACCCGACATTAGTAATACTCGGTTGCTTTGAAAAACTGAGCTGACCATACGTCGTTACATAAAAAAAAATGTCTGTGTGTCCTGCAAGTGAACGTTACTTTGTGCAATTTTTTTTTGTAAACATATTGTGTTTGAACCTTCATGGTGAATAGAATTTCTGTCTGCTGTTGAGCACATCGACCTTTCCTGTGTATGGAAATGGTACAGTACAGTACAGCTGTCGGACTACCACGATACTTGAGGCGAAACTAAAATAAAATACTTGCACGTATGTGCGTAGTAGAAATTAATTTATTACTTGCACAAACCTTGGAAGGAAACCACATGGGTAATTACGTTCGCGGAATTAAATGCTCAGCAATATTATTAATACAGCCTGAGAAACAGACAATTTAATAAGGCCTTCAGAGTAGGGGAAGGGGCTTAATAATTTGAGCAGATGATTTGACTATAGCTTAAAGCTACCTAATGAAAGAGCTTTAATATTGTTTTACAAGAGTGTGTCCGCGGTCCAAGTCTAGTTATTTGTCGTAAGTAACGATGTCGTTGACTCGCAGGCTGCCGACGCTACTCGTTTCATTATGTTGGTAATAGATTGTTTGCAGTTGCCTGCCTGGAAATGTGCTACATTATGTACCATTCTAATTATAAATGCTTACTTAAAACCGTATTCCTAGGTAACGTTAAAAATTACGGCCACAGCTTATTTTTTAGATAATAGAGGTTTCAAATGCGTTACAAAACTTTTAAATTGTGATTTATAGGTGTGAGGACAGAAGATGTTCAACCCATTATTACAATTATAATAGGAATGCTAATATTAAACTAGATAAAGCAGGACCATCTTTCAAAATCCAAAAAGGTGTTAAGCAGGGTGACCCGCTCTCTCCGAAATTGTTTACAAGTACCCTTGAGGAGATATTTAAAACATTGACAGCATCATGGAAGACCAAGGGTATCGAAGTCGGTCATAAGAGGCTTACAAACCTCCGTTTTGCCGACGACATAGTTCTTTTTGCCTCCACAGCTCTAGAATTACAGACAATGCTTCAAGAACTGAGCACGGCTGGCCTCAGGGTGGGACTCGCGATGAATCGGTCTAAGACCAAAACAATGACCAACAGCACTAAACGTAGGGTCAAGGTAGATGGACAGGAGATACACTATGTCGATGAGTATCTCTACTTGGGCCAGTTAGTTTCTTTCGAAAACAGACAGGAGAAGGAAATCGATCGCCGAATTGTAAACGCCTGGAAAAGCTACTGGTCCATGAAGACGCTAATGAAGGGAGAACTGCCTATCTCCCTGAAGCGAAAGCTCGTCGACATGTGCATTCTGCCCATCCTAACCCACGGTGCCCAGACATGGTCGCTCACCGAGTCGCAAAAGTTCCGCCTTGGAGTCTGTCAAAGAGCAATGGAGCGCAGCATATTGGGCGTTAAAAGAATAGACAGGGTACGAAATGCCACGCTGCGCTCCAAAACGGGGATAGAAGATGTAGGCAAAAAGGCTGCTAGGCTCAAATGGAATTGGGCGGGTCACGTCAGCCGTATGCATGACGACCGCTGGGCAAAAGTTGCCACACTGTGGATGCCTGAGGACGGACAGAGACGCCGAGGCCGGCCCAGAAAGAGGTGGCGAGATGATTTAGACGCCTATCACGAGGGCTGGTCCGAGGTGGCGCGGGGGAAGGATACTTGGAGGGACATGGGGGAGGCCTTTGCTCAGCAGTGGGACACAGTAGGCTAAACAAAAAAAAAAAAAAAAAAAAAAAAAAGGAATGCTAAGACACGTAGCTACAATTTTGTTGTAAGAATGCAGCAGTCATCTTATTGATAGAAGAAAAAATAAAAGGAGCGTGTAAAAAATAATAAATAAATCGGCCAAGTGCGAGTCGGAATTGCACACGAAGGTTACGTACCATTATTTATACAACACTGGACACTCAAGTGTTTACCTGTTGCCATTATTAATATCGAGCAAGAAATGGCAAAAAATCACGTTTGTTAAATGGGAGCCCTAGAGCTAGAGCACGATTCATGAAATACAACCTGGGACAGAGGTTTTGTTTCGAAGGCGATATTATTTAAATTAGATAAAAATTACATGCGTATGAAAAGTGCGAGAAAATTAAATTAAACAATTAACTACTCGTAGTTCTTCAATTAAATAAATAAGTAGATGCTTTCGTTTAATAAGGCCTCTTGATGAAGCTCTTCAAAAGGTGTTTCTTCAACTTGATGTAGCTCAAATTTAGTACAACTTTTGAAGTTATTAGAAGTTCGCGTCAATTTAGTAAGTGTTGTTGAATATTTAAAATATGGCGGCCGTTCTATTGTTTGCAAGTAAAATCGTGGTATATTTTAATCTTTAATCACTGAACTTCACACTTTTACAGCCGCGGCTTTGATGGCGAGTCATATTTAATTTGAAACGGTAACAAGAGGTAGGAATATGAAATAATAAAACATGCGATTAATAATGATATCGATAATAATGACATTACCGCAGACCGCGGCTGTATATTCTGTGACCAGCTTAGGTATTGTTTTAAATTTTAAAAAAAACACGTTCGAACTGAGTGTATTGTCAAAACCAATTAAAACAAAACAATATCGCCTAAAGTTAGTCCATTTAATATATCGAAGGTATAAAAAAAAAATAGTATAAAAACTAAAACCCGACTACTTAAAATCTAAAAACAAGCTTCTTAGATTTGAAATAAAATTCTGTAGTCGGAGGCCACCAAATTACAAAGTATTTATCCTTGGAAGATTATCTAGTACCTAATTACCTGTATTACATTAAGGCCTCCGACTACAGAATTTTATTTCAAATCTAAGAAGCTTGTTTTTAGATTTTAAGTAGTCGGGTTTTAGTTTTTATACTATTTTTTTTTTCAATGATTTTTAGTGGTAAAGAAACCAATAAAATTCATTTTAATCACAATTTTTTAGAATGTGGTAGTTCTTAAATAGGTAGATTTCTTTAACTGTCAACTTCGGTTCAAACCTTTAGTCAATGTCATGTATTTTTTAAATTAAATTTATTTCAAAGGTGTCGTCCGCGACTTCGAGCTATTAAAACATGGCCTCATATATTTCTTAGAAGTATACATGAAAAGTAGTAAGAAGTACAGCTTGGCAAAAACGAGTCTGGAAAAATTGGGGGCGCCGCTGTCGCACTTTTCACACTACAATTCAAAATTACAAGTTATTAAGTGCTTATATTTCTATGCCGAGTTTTTTGTCATTAATTATAATCAAATGAATCATTTTTATGTTATTTTAGTACTCACAAACGTAGTTATTCAAGATTTTTATTTTTAGTTCCAGCTGTCACCGCCTCAGACTATTTTTTGCCAAGCTGTATAAGTACACATGAAACCTTTTTTGTGGGATATCATCATAGATAGAGTACATTTACCTAAAGTTCGAGGAAGTAAGTAACATGGAGTTGATAATACCTGCTCTAAAATCCCGAAATCATAAACATTACAATTAATTCCCGGGAAATAAGAAATTAATTTTACGTATAATTATTTAATAAGAAATTTGAAAAAACAACTGATACGGATGGGATTCGAATCCACGATCTCCGGTGTACCGTGCCGACGCTCTAACCGCTAAGCTACCGTATCCCGTCAGAATCAGTCGAAATTTCAAATCTCTTTCTACGCCTTAGGCGTGTGGTAATATCGAACGGAATACATTAATTATCCGACTCAGTGTTCTAAACTTTGCAGTTTTTAGAAGGCACCGATAGATATTACCACACGCCCTAGGCGTAGAAAGAGATTTGAAATTTCGACTGATTTTGATGGGATACGGTGGCTCAGCGGTTAGAGCGTCGGCACGGTACGTCGGAGATCGTGGGTTCGAATCCCTTCCGTATCAGTTGTTTTTCAAATTTCTTATTAAATAATTTATTATATTTAATAAGCAAACATGTGTTAAAACATGTAATAAATCCTCCAAAATATTAATTTTACGTTTTAAATACATATGAACTAAATTATTATAATAAAAAGTCTTTATTATGTTTTTAGACATCGGTAACAGATAATGTAATACTTAAAATAATGAGTTTTATTTTACATACAAAATTAATTCTAATAAAAACTATAGGTCAAAATCCAGTCCATATTAATAAAATCCCGGGATTTTTGAGGAGGTATTTTTAACTCTATGTTACTTACTTCCACAAAACCGCAAACCAACGCCATCTAGTTACGAAAAAGAAATCTCAATTTAATTAACATTATTTTAAAATATAATCATAATTTAATAGGCAGTGATGTGTAGAAACTTTAATTTAATTAGTAAATATTTATTGTTATCACGTTTTCACATTGTATGCAGTGTTATAATCACATATATTTATGATAGTCGTAACGGGTAGTTAGAAGCCTGATATTCTAAGAAGTGGTCCAGAATATGTAGATAATATATACATATTCTGAATGTGCTCATCAAGACCTTCCATTTGATATCAAACACGATAAATTTACCTTAACTTTATTTTTTTCGAGCTGACTAATTTATTTTTAAAATCCACCTTATTTGATTTTACGAAATTTCATAAATCCTATAACCCGCAGACCATTAAGACGTATCGATAGACACCTTATTTATTGAATTACAACAAATAGTTTAGGCGCTACGAGGGAACAGATGAACAAACTTACATACATACATACATACATACATACATACATACATACATACATACATACATACATACATAGACTGCTAAAATCATAACCCTCCTTTTTTATAGTCGGGTAAAAATAACCCGATACGTCCGCGTCGGTATCCATGTTGGACAAACAACAAATATGTTTTTATGTTTTCATCAAAAATATGAACACAAGTTCGTTTATATTGATCGTAACCAGTCAGTACATAGCACAACACAAAGCCGAGGCATTTTAATTAATTTTCCTTATTTACAGTTTCATTGGCTCATAAAATTACATCGTTTCCTTTTACACAATATCTTAAATTTATTGTTCTAAATTAGAACTCGTCGATGACGTAACCGTCGTTTTATTTCACCAAGTTTTGTTGGGTCAAGTTTTATTGGCTTGGATTTATTCGGCCAAGTGTAAGCGTTTGTTGTTACTAAGTTATGAGTTTTGTTATTTTCCAGCGTCGACTTTACTTTAGCGGTGCCTCTTGGAGCCGCTTCTTGTTTGACTGTAGTTTTAGTATTTTTTATTTCATATATGTACTATATTTTATAAGTATAACGCAAATACAGTCAGTAGTACTTACTCCCTTGTATTGTATTTTCTTATTTGATTTATTGGTTATTTTATATGAACTTTAGGCTCGTTGATAAAAACAAAATAATAATGATTTCATAACAAAAAACTCGAACATTCGATCGAGGATCGGGTCAGAACCAACTGAATTATTAAAAATAAAACAATTTCATTAAAAAATCATCCAATTACTCAGTTTTTATTCATGTTTAATTAAAACGTATTTTATAATAATTATAATATTGGAGGCTCCTCGGTTTCCTTTGTGACGCTCGATATTACCATATTAATAGAAGTTAAGCGTCGATTATAATATAATTCATTTCGTGGAGCTCCACGGCGACAATCATTCCGCTCCGCTGAACGTAAAAGTGTAGCTCTATTAGAATTCCTTGTTGCTACCTTTTGACTCGAGTCACAGCAAAGTAAATGTTGAAGGTAAAGTCAAAAAAGCTGTATACGTGCCTAGACTTAACCAAAGCTCGACATTTTGGTTTAATTTAGGGTTTTTATTTTTGTAGTTGGTTAAATAACCTATTATAAAAGTTTAAACCGTAGACCTCAAACAAGGCCGTTATAAATCTTTTAAATGTTTCCCTTTAGGGCACGCCACTGCTAGGTAATTACTTCTCTCTTCTAAATACTTCTTTTCTTTCTTTACTGACTCCTCAATAGAGCCCCATTTAAAAGTTGAAAGCTGTTGAAAGATTTTTCTCAAGCCAGAATTTAATTAGAGAGAAAACGCCATTACTGCCCAATAGTAGAACAGCGAAGGCAGATTTTATTTTGCAAAATTCCTAGTAAGCCTTCTGCATCGCATTTCTTTGTATTACCAAGTCGAGGAGTGTAATTGTAATTAAGGTACGTTACGCGTTGATAAGAACTCTCGTACAACTAATACCGTTTGTAATGTAATACATAATATACTGAAAACTAGATTTAGACTTCTTTATCACAAAGAATGGGACTAGGCTATCTTATAAACGTCTTTTAATTTGAAATTTAAGCAACACTGAAACTGTCATTTGAAAAATTACACGATCTAGTATTTTGTTGACTCACTTTGGAGTACCCGGCGAACAGTCATCACCAGATTGCTTCAACTTGTGGTGGGTTCAATCAAGATTCAAAGTTTTGAGCGAGTTTAAATCTAAAAACCTAATGGTCCTATACAAAGGTATAGACTTATATTTTATTCTTATGCTATAATTTGGATATTGCCTTGGAGCAATAGTCGTTCAGATTGTAAGAAAACTCAAGCAAAGCCTTAGAATTAATTATGTTACAGATTTAGCACAGATGGTAGTGAAACTGCTTACGCCAGATGAAGGCACAGCTGCAACAATCCAACAATTACAGCGGTTAGGCGAGTTGCACACGTTGCGCACGTGCCACCCGCCGCTATGCCTCCGCGCAGCCGCAGCAGCCGCACTAATCGCATCACGTGCTACACTCCTTATTTAATTTCTAATGCTCGGAACTTGAGGCGAGACGTGCCCAAGATAAAATGTAGCAACTGCGAAACTCAGTACTGTAAGATACGAAGTTAGTGCTTCAACAAAAGAATTAGCTGTTTGAATTTGAAGAGAAATAAGCAACAGCGAAGGGATTTATTAAATTTATTATTTATTTTTTAGGAAAAGTCATGTGTTTGACCACGAACCTGATGGTAAGCAGTGTTGTGGTCTGCACTGAAACACATCCTGCTAAACCTAATCACTCTCATTTTCAAGGTTCCCAAATTGTAGTGTTCAGGAAATTCAAACACCGCCCGGAAGCGTAAGTAGGTACTAAAACTGGATAAAATGATTATTATATCTGTCTGAGTCCGCTAAAGTAAACATTTATTCGATTTTCATATTAACTAGTTTATCTGCGCAAGTGAGCAGCAAGCTCACGTCAATCCCTACAGATTTAGTTTTTAGACTATGAACATAGAACTAGGGGCCCCACAAGCCGGTGCTATCTGCCTTAAAAAAAAAGGTAAAATTTCACACTCGGATGCTCGGATGGTGCTCAGTAATCTGCTGATATTAATGTATTCCGCAATCTAACGGTAACAAAATAAGAAAAGTAAAAAACAAACGTACGTAGGTATATTTATATTTACGCATACAAAAATAACAATATTGCCTACATATTTTCGTACCTACTTAGGTATTAAAGTTATTCTCAATCTTCTTTGAGCAATAAAATAAAGTCTAGATTTACTTTACATTTCTACAGTTCTTCAGTCCCGCAGGAACCGGCTTACTGTATTTTATAGAAAAATACTTAGAATGTAGTAGTGATTTTGCTCGGCTATTTCATATTATACATAGTAATTAAAAATTTGGAATAGACTACTAACCATTTACATACTATTAATCCTTACAATTGTAAATTTGTGGACACAATTTAACGACACGATTGACGCAGTGGCTAAGCATTTGGCTACCGCAGGTCTCCGCGAGGAAAAAAACATAGTTTCTTGACAGATATAAATAGATATCTGTCAATAACCAAATTAATAGTCAATAAAGTTGATTTAACAGTACCTATAAGAACCACCAGGGTTACACAACCAGCTTACCAAAGCAACACAAACATAAAAGGTTATATTCAATTTCACCGTACGTTTCACAAATGAATGCCGCCAGTACAGAAAGCAATTCCCTTTATATCAGCAATCAAAGCGTCTACCATCTGCACATCTCGTCTCAACGAACTCACATAAACCCGCCGAGTATCATAAACAATGTTATATCGCTGCACTACGATTGTTCTAACTCTGCCTCTGCAAAGTTAGGCTTTTCACTGAGCGAGCGGAATGCTAGCATAAGAAAGTTGCGAGTAACAGAGACAACAATACTTTTGTAGCACACTTCTAAAAAAATTGTAGCGATCGTACATCGGTTAACTTTAACTTTATTTTTCACTTTAATACTTTAAATCAAGCTTGCAAATCTTGCATGATACATGATATTCGTTCACAGAATGTTCCGTTGACTCCGTTGTGTATCGTCTCATCTGGATGTGAGTATGTAAGTGTTGAGTGACGCATATTTATATCTCCTCAGGGTAACAGTGAAGTCTATTATATTTTTTCTCTCATCAAGTGAAATGAGTCGCGCACTCTGGTCGTAATTAATAGCACTCCAAGTTAACGCGAGATCACTCCGAGTAATGAGAGAATTCTTTCGCTCGCGCGTGTTTACCGAGTACTTGTGTTCTGATGTTTTGTTTGAACTCTTTGAAACGGTACATTTACCAAATGCGATTAAATGGCGATTTTTATACAGAAGAATGATGTCAGTACAAGTTTTTTTTAAAATATCTTTACAATGACGTCGATCTACTAAACAGTGTCAAAAAAGAGCAGAAAATTTATCTAATTTGAAATTGAATAAAATCCTTGTTGATGTATCGGAAATTACCTAATTTGGCCGTTCTAAAAATACATGAATTCTTTTCTCATGACCTTTGTTAGAAAAAGAAAGTGATTTTTTATTTATTTTTTTATTTAAAGAGAGAGTGAATTATACTCTCAGCCATTTATTTCTCTTATTATTTCCTTGTACAATTTAGATTAGTTCTTTGTTCTTTTTCTATTCCTTTCCACTTTCTGCTACTTTCTCAGCACATTACTAATTATACTGTGACTGCAATTATTGAATAAAATACTTTCCATGGAGAATTTAGATACCAAACAAAATAAAATAAAGCCGGGAAGCGACTCCCCACACAATCCAGAATTAATAACGTCGAAGAAATGCGATCATGAAAAGTACTTATTACAAAGTTTTGCTTAATGGCTGTTTAATTAACTCCGAGTATTATCATATAGCTTTGGTGTATTTTGACATTTATTTCGCTCTTTTCTCAGACACTGTACTCTTGTTTGTATTGTGCAATGTCTTCATAGTTCACGAATATCATCGACTAAATCAGCAAACCTATGCTGATGACATCAATTTGAATCATAATCATATCATATACCTACGTTGACACCTCGTAAATACTTCGGTGAGTTTCTTTGTCTCTCTAAACCTTGAACATTCATTTCGTTTAATGTCTGAATAAAATTCCACATCTCGAATGTAATGGTCTACCGTCTGTTTGCCGCGACTTAGCTGCCATTCTGCAATAACTCTGGAATGATGATAACGCGCTATCCCAGTGGATGCCGGCAAATACCGGCGGATGCCGCGAGTAATGGAAGCGAGACAGTACTAAAGTTTACAACCTATTACCGAAGGCGGCCCTCGAAGGTACTCCTAATGTAATACACATCTACAGGAGATGGAATAAAAAAACTACAGAAACTTTACAGAAAACCCACAGATGAAGGGCTGTTTCAAATCACTAAGAGTTAGAACAAGAAGAAATTGTCCACGATATCGCTCACAACTCGTACGAGCTGCTGCATCGTACACGTGTTTAGCACTAGCACTTCTTGTAACTTTGGTTTCCTGGTATTTGACGTCTGTATGAGGAAAACTTCATGACAGTGAAACTTCTGTAGTTATAATTTGTCATGTTCTCGTGAAGAGGATAAAATATAAAGTTTATTAGGAACGCCAGTTAATCCAGTCGGGTGTGTTCCGGAACTTGTTTAGTTTCCAGTTAAGGACGTTACCGAGTTACTAGTTAAGGTCTAATACATTTACGCGGAATACCTACAACTCGTGAAAAGTTGTTTATCATATTATCAATGGAACTACAGACTAACAGAGTTCCTGATAAGTTATTTTTCTTATATGAGCCTACAAATATGTCCAATTTATTACGATGGCATTGAGAACCGCACGCAGGGCATGTGAGCCGGCGCGGCTCACTCACCGCTCGCACCTGTTAAAATATTTTGTCAGTTTATTCATTTGATCATATTTTTTGCTACACAGCACAAGCAGTACAAGTGTGTACAGCCTTTACAAATCAGGAATGGGTTGTAGTTTCGAGTTAGCCGCCAGCGTGCGTGGCTCCCGAGTTCTTTCGATCGTGTAACGGTTGTTTGTCTTTTCAAATATCGGATTAGGGAGCTATTCGCACGGGACTTGTTTACGGTGGTGTTTGCCGAAGTTGGAACTGATACCGCAACGCTGATGCTATCAACCGTAGCAACTCGGGTGTGTAATCCCTTAAATTAAATTAGTTTCATGTTTTGATATGAGTTTGGACGCGAATCTAGTGGATGTATGTCTACTACGTTTAACAATTATTTTATATCCCCAGGTTACTTCGCAATTGGTCTTTTTGTCTCATTCGGTAAGGCTGGCATATATTAATCCCCGTTCCGATTAGATTGTAGTGCTTATAAAATATGCAGTCTTTAGTGTTAATTAAGTACCTCAAATTTTGAAATATGACACATATAGTTCGTTTTGCTGTTAGTAAGCCAAAAGTATAACTTCTCGGTTGATTTGTTAAAGATTATAGGAACCCTCTTGATTTGGTTTGGAAAGCCTTCAAACTAACGTTTGTATGTTTTTTAAATAGAATTGTAATTGTACTTACTTAAAATAGTAGGTACTTTAAAAAAGTATAACTACGAATATAATTCATGATATATATCTTTGTAAAGATAACGATAATGAATTTATTGTTATATATAAATTCAATAAAAATACAAGATAGCAGTATGATTGAACAATAGAGATGTCAAGGCGATAATGACCTGTGATTTGGGACTTATACAGTATACTACTAAGTTCAAACTAGCCTATTAAATGACATTATACCTTTGTAAAGAGCAATTAATGTCCGGCAGTGACGTATACCAGTCTGTATAATCCTAATCTGCACACGATCGTAGTTACTTATAAGCTTAGTACACACTGGGTACAACACAGTAGGGAAAACACAGTAATGCAAAAGTATTTAATAGGAGCCACTATTTTACGGCAAACGCCCCGGTTTGCAATACATGTTCTACGATCTAAATCAAACGCTTTGTGACAGATCGATGCCTGAGGTTGGGTTCAGGGAAAGCAGTGTTACGAGTCACTTGGGTTCTTCTGCAACTAGGTTGGCTTCAGATTAATGAAATTTTACTTTTATGCATTTATAGGGTTCCCAAGCCAAATCAATGCTAGAAAGTTGAAATTCGGCATGAATATACCCAACAAAATTATAAAATAACATTTAAATATAACTAGAAAATATCAACCGCTCTATTTTCCGTGACAATTTTAGGAAAAAAATAGAAAACTGTAAAATTTATATCTCTGCATTATTCCTTAAATAACTATTCCTGCAAAATGTTATTAATTCATAAAAAAAACGAGTATAATAATGTCATCCGGAACCCTTCATGCTTGAGTCCTACTGGCACTGGTAACATCGGAGTGCAGCAGCGCACGAGGAATTGCCATATAGTCTCTACTGTGAGTTTTGCTCTTTCTAGATGTTTTATTAATATTTTATGATAGCCTCAATACCACTTTCGCGCCGCAACCCCAGTGTGTCCCAGCCCTAGCAGTCAGTTGGCAAAGCGCACACACTTAGCATGCGTTGTTCGCTGGTGTTTTATTGTGCGCGCTCCATTACGCCGCCGTTTGCCTACTTACAGCCGGTTTAATGTCCGACACGGCCCCATTCCGACAACATACGCCTTTAAATTTGTTTATTGGCTTGTAGATACAAATCCTAGATTGAAACAGATTTTTATTTCTGTTAGTGTTTATGTCATCTGTGAGCCTGCCTATGTAGAAGTAGAGCTTTTAGCGGCTTTGCTAGCGTTCATTTAGCATTTGACAAACAATTTGGGTTGTACGACACGTGGCGCCATCTATTTCCATAAGAACATTATTTAGTGTTTTTCTCGGGTTCAGTACTTTTTTCGGGATGTAATGTCCGTTTCTGTACAGTCTTAGGTCCGAACGTACTTCACATTTTTCGTAACAGAAGTACCTACTTGCATATTATACTTAAATCAATTATCTCAAAAAGCATGTTAAGCCGTTCGTCCCGGCTATTGTGAAGATCACTTAGTACCATAATAAAATCTACTTGATCTTTAAAATATCGTATCGTTTGGGTTGCATCGGGTTAGTTAATAAGGCAATACAACAAAGTTTGGAAATAATAAGGCTAAAAGTTTTCTGTACAGCGGAAGTGACACAATAATAACACCAGAGAGCAGATTTGAAAGCACTGAATTATGCGTTATATTTAATGATTACACAAACATAAAAATCAAAGAGAATCCTGATACTCGCATTTGAATATGTAATCGAGCGAGTTTCGCCTCGTGAGGAAATAATAAAATGAATAAAACAAATTACAGCTAACTTGTGTGCTCCACAAACATGGCTCATGAACCATGAAAACAGTTAGCTCACTTCGCTACAGACAACATTTTTGCATACAGCAGTTTTCAAAGCTTGTGTCTATGTCTTTGCGTGAGATTTCTTCATCGTTTGATTTTTTTTAGACCGGCTTAATAGATACGTGTACAGAATCAACTATTAATCAAGAATTTGAAGAAAAAATCATAAGTACTACTAAAATTACCGTTTATCTTATCATAATTTACCTCCTTTTTTCTCAGAGAAAGTATACAGGATCAACAGTTATGTTAGTAGTTAAAATTTAGTTTTTAGTATTGTAGCCCCCATTGTTAAAAAAAAAAACACAAAGACTTCTTCGTTCGACTGTAACATAATATATGAGGTATTTACTGTTTTGGGACAAATTTCTAATAACATATTAGTCATTACTTCTGGCTGTTTTCATTAGGCTGTATAAAATGCTGTGAGGCATCACATACAAAGAATAGTCGGTACAAAGAAAATAGCCCGAGGCGCGGCCATTAGGTACCTAGCGTCTGAAAGAAGTCCGTGACATCATTATTAATTAAATGATTGTGAGTTTCTCCTATTGATTTGAATTCGTTTTGCAAATGAGTGCACGGAGAATGGAAATACTATAGACGTTACACAAACAAGTACAGAAAGAGTAGCAAAATGTTTTGTTTAACGGTATCACTGGGGTTTCTTGAACAAACGCAGTAAAATTAGAAGACCGAACCGAACGAAGACGAAGACTAAAGACTTACCCCGACACCCACAACCCAGTGCTATAGTGGCGCTTCCGACTAGACTAGACTGCGCCACATTTACTCTTATGCACCTAATGTTCATGCATTTGGTGACTTGACTGGGTGATTCGAGCCACTGCTAATGGAAAAGGGGTGGCCGCAATCTGCCCCATGTAGGCAATCATCATTTGTCATTAAAAGAAGAACGTCTGCTCCATCAATAAGGAGTCTTACTAGATGGAGAAAGAGAAGGCACATATCTGGCTTGTTTTATAGTTGCCGTAGTAGTTCGTTCATTCGTAAATATTTTACTGCAGCGGTTACTCAAACTGTCACAAACTAATAACTTAAACAGAAGTTTGAACTATTCTGCGGAACATCGCTTATTAAAACGCTCGCAACACAATAACGTTTAGTAAAATTAATAACAAAGTGCTTGTTTACACAATGCCTAGCGTAACACAGAGGTAATTAGCCGCTCTCTTTGTGCCCATTAGTTTAATGGCGCTAAGATTAATTAGCTTAAAATATACCGCGCCGCGCCGCGCGTCCTCGTGTCATAATTATATGCCAAACACAAGATTATTTTAGCATGCGGATCAGCAAAGTTGTGTGCCTCCTCTATTAAACTTTAATTAATTACACAAAATTATACTATGGTCACTAATTAGTTAAATGATAGCATGGCATTATATAACCTCATATGGAGTTTATATATCATACTAAATACATGTATATTATTAACTGTACGCGCGTCGAGCGTAGACATTGTGCTAATGCAAATCCAAACGCAGTATTATAATTATTAACTTATGTTTACTTTTCCCTAATATTGCTGTGCTTAATAATAATTATTAATGATAGTTTTTTACATGCGTAAGAATACTGATAAGATAACGCAATGTAACGTAATGATATGTTTTTTAACGCATATTTCTTATTTTATACCTATTTTGGTTGGTAAATTTATTTTTGACTTAACTAAGATTTCATTAAGATCTGTATACAGAGATGACTAGCCTTCACTAGAAAAATGTTGTTTTTAATACAATAAACTAAGCCCGTTCACATGGATGCCACATGGCACAGCAAAAATAAAGTGTATCAAAACCGGTTCACTCCGCTCAAAGCCATGCAGCACTTCACTCGGAGCTCCATTTTGTTTGGTCATATGAGCGTACCTCTCTGTACAACTGACTGCTTTGTAACGAAAATCTCTCTAAAAACCTTTATCAAATTCAAATATTGTACATTAAATTAAAAAAAGTTTGTATCTACTACATACCAATTGAGGCTTTTTTAATATAATTAAAATTTGTATGCCAAGTACACTTGGCGAAATGTGTTTAGCACTTATATATTTATAAATTTTATGTACCACCTTTTATACAAATAAATAAATTGATTGATTGATTATATTTTCGTAGGGAAAGAGCCTGTCAGTTTACACCGGACACAGTTCCTGAGTCCGGTACGGTACAAAAAAATCCAGGTAGAAAAACCCAAAGACCCATTTCCTGTACGTAGAAAATAAACTGTATCGCATATATAAAACCAGTCAACAACTAGCCGTACACGACTTAAATTAGATATTATCACACATCACATCCATTATTGAGCTCAAAGCAATCTCATTCAATTTCTCTAATTAAATTTGTTCGTGAAAGCGTCCCGATGCGTGCAGATATCGGCGCGGGCGCTCCCCGGGCGGCGTTCACAATACTCTCGCTAAAGGGTGCTGTTCCAAACATGTAATTTTTCCAAGCAATTAGCTAATGGCTACAGTGACGCATGTTTTAAAGAACGCGGATAGCGGTACGTAAAGCGGCAAGATTTGTATTTTGATGCAAAATTTGATTGTATCATTCACCATTCAAATAAACTTATAATGTAAAGCTGACTTATAACAACATTAAAAGTAGATCCTATTTTTGTTTAATTTCATACATAGTGCATCCTTGAAACCTAAAATAAATTATTTAAAGTGTTGGTGGAATCCAAAAATACAAATTAAGAAAATAATTTAAACACGTAGCGATGTAGCTATCTACTTCTACGGCGTAGCCGGCCGACGCGGACGTAGCGATGACATAATTGCTTTAGCTACGAGACGTAGCGTCCGTGCCGACGCCCGTTTATATTAATTTTATTCAGCCAATTTTTGTCAGTCTGAGCAAAAACACGCCGAGAAAATAAATTAGTATCGTAATTCAGTAATTGTGTCCTCTTAATCAAGATTTATGTGCGCTATAAAGTATTTATGTATATATGCTAGATAATATAGCTGACATGATTTCATGTGTTATAACTAGTCCGAAGTACTAAACAGTCTATAAAAACAAATGAGTGCGGTGTCATGTTGACCACGACGCGAGCCAATTTGATTAGTGCTCGCATGTTGAGTACCATCGACGGTTGCGCCACAGACGTGCGCCGACGAGTGTTCCACGTCCACTGCTCCGTGGGCCCACTATTATTTCATCCCTCTTATTCTATTCTCTACTGTGTTTGTTTATAGGACATTGGTTTGAATTTGCGTCCGTGGATATTTTAAGTATGATTTGAAGCACTTTTGACATAACATATTATAATAATAATTATAACACATTATATAAAAACAATTTTTTAATAAAATGTGTAGATTAGAATAATAAATTCGTGGTCTCTTATAATAAGTTTACAAAAACAGTATTGTTTTTAAGTATATAACTGCAGGTTTGGCCACAAATCACCACGTTAACGTTCTTACGGTATAGTGTACGTAGATCCCGTAGTTCCGCCGTCAGTGCGACGTGGCGCGGCGCGCTGCCATTATAATTGAGAGGGTTGTCACTCACAAGTCGCCGCGCGCTTCATTCTTTAATCTTGATAATGCAGCAGCAGTTACACGCGCCACCGCCCCGCGCCTCGCGCCTCGCGCCTCGTATCTAATGCCTCGTGCCTCGCACCCTAAACGGAAGAAGTTGTCAGTCACGGCGCACTTGGCTTTTCACGAATAAGAGAATATCACTTTTGTTTTATGTACGAGAACCTGCATGTGTGCGTGTGTGATTACTTTATTGATGCTCCTTCGTGTAAATACAAAGCATATTAATAATTTAAATTGGAATTGCATTGTGTCTGCGGCGTGGCAGTCAACGTGTTAAATTACAACCGTGACTTCAGTACTTATTCACAAAACAAGTTACATTCGGAGAGGTGTTGACTTCTACTAGGACAAAATTGAAAATGTTGAAGAAGATGAATGTCAGAACTACACACAGATCAAATGCAATTGAACAGATGCGGTGATATAGGTTACGTAGAACGTAATATTACTGAGCTCGCAGAACATAATCCAGCATAATGCACAATCGGCTGGCATAAATCAAGTAACATTAATATCTGGACGTCTATTACGCGGCCTGCGCGCTATTGCGATAGATAAATCACTTTGCTGTACATGTCTGACTGATTGAACGCGGGCCGCATACAAGCGCGCCGCCGCCCGCAAATGTATTTCTAGAGACACTACATTTA
The DNA here is from genome assembly GCA_936450705.2 of Protodeltote pygarga. Taxonomy (NCBI): domain Eukaryota; kingdom Metazoa; phylum Arthropoda; class Insecta; order Lepidoptera; family Noctuidae; genus Protodeltote; species Protodeltote pygarga. Next base: position 127,246 of record OW388249.2, on the reverse strand, counting down.
ATCTCCACACTCAGTATGGAATATCGACCGGCGATTACTAGATCATGATATGGTACAAGTTGTAAACGAATACGGTTCATTGTTAACTTTTCCTAAAGTTTGATTAAATTCAATTGAGTTTGCTACAAAAGATACGATACAAAAGTACCATAAAATATACTTATTAGGGTGGAGCACAAACTTTTCTTTATTTAAAAAATGAAGACCTACCCAAACTTCGTAATTCTGCCGCAAGCGGTATTACAAATAACTCAGTTTTCAGAGGAACTGATGCTTCTTACAAATAGGTCGGATAGGATCTTAGGACCGGTAGGATGTTTGCCTCTTAACTAAACTCTATCAAGTTAAACTTCCAAAGATACTAGCTTATTAATGCGCAGGTGTTTTTTATGTTTGTATGTCGATCATTTCAAGATCGATTTTTTTTATTTTTTTTTTTTCGTATAAGAATAATCTCAGGAAGCTAGGATACTCTTAAATATAGTAATGATTTGGTGATGCACTTCGGAGTTACAGAAAGTAACTTCTCATAATAATGATGGCGTACCTCGTGACAACTAATTTCGTTTTATTTAAAATGTTTTATTGACAACCGACTTTCAAAATTGAGGTGTCGACACTCACCCCCTTCAAATAAATTAAATGTGTCGTGTGAAGTACCGTTTGAAGACGTCACTTGAGAGGAGTGCACACACAACTCTTACAGATGAGTTTTGTTGTTTGTATCGACTCCTTAAAGTTTGAGTAGCGTAATAAGCAAATATAACGATGACTACTTATATTTGCTTATCACGCCACTTACAATTTAAGAAAAAAATAAACGTGACTTGGGAGCCCTCTGAGAGAGGTAAAAAATAAAAAATATGTTTTGTTACCGACTACAAAAGCTGCAATCTACTTAGTGTCATGTATGTACCTTTTTAGTATTTTAAGTAGTATAATATCACCTACAAAATGTATCAAGCCAATAACTAATAATAACAACAAAAATTTTATAAGTATGCCATAGATAGGTACATAAAATAACTTTCGCCATTGCTTGCCATCTGCACCGGCCTCGTCACGAGATAGAGGCCAGCCCGCACACTTGCCAAACACGATAAGTAATTTTGAAACTGCTCCGTAAACATATTGCATAATGCCATCCTCTCCACCACTCATGCTTGTGCGGCCATATTAAACCTCCCCACGAGCCTTTGTACAAAATACTTTGACCACCATTGACAGGAAATATCTTTAGAGGTGGCCTTTTTGATCTTAGAATGTTAAGTTGTCGAATTGTAGGCTTAAATATATAAGGTCATAATGATACCATATTTATAATTGTCAATACATGCACTCAATACATATACTGTTCGTTTATTTTTAAATTCTCTCAGATAGTTAATTGATGCTACGAAGCTACGAGATAATCGCTACGCCGCGCTTCTACGAACATTCGCTACGAAACTATTTGCTACGAAACTATTCCCTACGTCAGCTACGTGCTACATGGTGTTTATGAGATAAATTTTGCCGTCTACATAAAACTTCATAAATTAAAGCGTGTGCTTAATATTTTTATATCTACCAATGAACCGCAAAGTCGATGGAGATTCGTTTTATTTTATCGATCCGACGCGGACTTGATACAATTCCATAGTTGACTATTGGCAATCTTATAACTGCGTTCCAAGAGATGCGATGCGATATCTATCACAGCCAATTAACATGTTGTCATCCCGTGGGATTGTGGTATGATAGTAGTGAGTGCAGCCGAGCGCGCGCCGCTCGAACACAAACACCAATGTGCATTGTGCAGTGCAAATAGCGAATAAACCGATCAGAGCACCGAGTGCCGGGCGCCGGGAGCCGGGAGCCGGGCGTCAGCCGGCGCACGGCCGGCGTCTCGAGAGAACCGCACCGACCATTGTAGATGTGAAGGGATATATCGACCGTCAATTGTTTCGGCTTAGTAAATTGGAAATAACGATTGTTTGCTGTGGGACGGTATTTGAAACGTCGTTTAGTGTTAGTTTTCTAACAGATAGTTACATTATTTTAAAATATAAACTACCTAATAACTTCCAGAAACAACAAGAGATTATAGAAATGAGTAGAAAGGCATAATTATACTGGCCTTTCTACTCATTTCTATAATCTCTGAAAATAATTCTTATTTAAAACAATCATTTCAATGTTTTTTTTTCATAATTTTATTGAAATTAAAATAAATAAATCACCATACAATATTTTAATATAAATATCAAAACTAATTCAAATGACTACCGATAATGATACCCGTGGCCATCTGGTGATAACATTCCACGCAGGCCGGCAGGTGGCGACACTTACCTGACACGCCCATCCAACTAGTACACATAAAACAACAACTGTGGGTTTAGTTTTATGTATTTTGGGCATATATTAGTAGAGATCGGAAGTTTGTCGAACACAGAATTTTGATACAAAGACTCTCTCCAGCTGCGTGGTGCCGAGGTGGTTGGCTTATTTCCTTTTATCATAGTTTTCTAGTTTATACCATTGTCTATACTAACATTTTAGCTCTGACTCATAACACTGTGCAGTTTGTTCCAGATCTTTAGAAACAAACTTTGCGGCCGCTAGGTGATCTCTACTTGTTCTGTTTAGTGAGATGTAACTCGTTAGATTCGATGACACGTCTCAGTTCATCGGTGGTAGTGCATGGCCCTCACTATGGAATCTTGCTAATTCCTTTCGGAGTACCAAGAGTTTCGTTACAGTTACCAGGCCGGCTCGGCTCAGTATACGCCGATAGTTACACCTTGCCTCCTTTGTGTTACGAACAAAAGGAAAATAATTAGCTGTTTATTATAATACTCTCTTAATACTTTTTGAACACGCACCTATAAAATAACTATGCTTGTCTATCATTGAATAGTAAATTACAATTGATGTAGGTACCTACATAATCCACCGTACCGCACCGTATACCACATAACTATAGTACACTTCACAATGCTCGTGTAATAAATATAATATTAATGTATTTTATTTCTAAGTTATTGAAAGGCTCCCCCGGCCACAAAAAAAGGTACATAGATATAAGTTAATTATCATTATTTTCATTCTAAAACTACTAATAATATAAAATCTAATGTAATAATTAATTATATGTTGTGAAAACATTATCAGTTAAGTAAGTTAAAATTGTAGGTCCATTTAAAACCTGAAGATCCCTTACTTATAACAAATGCCGTCTTAACTGTCATGCAGTACAATATCATACATCTTTATTTTTTTCACAAAACCTAATAAGTAATCATTAAACCATCACTATTTCAAATAAAATGCGCAGTAAATCCGACTTAGAAGACATTTATGAGAGCGCGCCATGTTTAACAGCTGACATGGTTTATTTTACTCCCGGGCAGCGCGGCGGCGCGGGCGCGGGCGCGGGCGGTACCTGACGGTAAAACAGTAGACAAGTATTTTTATTATGTTTTAATTGGACATCTGTAGCTTGTCCAAAGGAAGATTGAATAATAATGAATACCATCTGAGATGGTTGAATGCAGAAGAAAATTTCGATAACACTGACGGACTTACGAAGACCTACGTGGCAGAGCAACTGGGGGCTATACCCCGGTCTATACAACGGTGTAGGTGGCGGGTTCAAATCCCTTATTCTATTTACAAAATTTCGAATTTCAGTTTTCGCACAGTATGTATAAATACCGGTGAACCGGTTTTACCCCAAGCCATCATGTCCATACACATTTAAATATAACTTTGATATATTTTATTCATTCATTATGGATTTGTGTCAATATTAAACGTGAATCGGATCACGATCAGAAATGGTTGATACATGACTATCGCGATGGCGCACGTCAACACGGGGCCGGGGATGTCCCGCTGCAGCTGCTGATATTATTGTCGTGCAATAACTGTGCTTGTGTTTTATTTACTTTAGTTATTCGAGTATGTATATCGCTATTCTATTTTTATATATTATATTATCTAAATTAGTGTAGGTTTTCATCAACATTAATAAGATATTAAGAACTAGAGATAGAGATATTGAAAACTATGTCATAACAAAGACAGCCAAGACTGAATGCTGATACACACTAGATTTTATAACGTATATTTCTAGGCTTAATATTAAATTAGTTTAAACATAAAAATGATTATATATTATGAAATAAAAAATATTTAAATACATTACAGAATAATAAAGGCATTTTTTATAACCAATAAATTGTATATTTAATCATCATATAAAATATCTATAGTAGATATCTATGTACACCAGTTATTGTGTCAGTGTATACTCATATATCTGTGTAGCTTATTCATGTGTTGCGTTGGCAGCGCCACATTCCAATACCGCGTAATTGGCACAATGCTGTTATTGCTTTCCATTATTACCTGCATGTGTGTGTAATGTGTACACCGCATATCTGTTGACGATCTGATTATCGTGATGTATTGATTTAACATGTACCTACGTTATAGACGCTCTGAACTAAAGTAGGTACCACAAACATGTATATGTTTAGTAAGAATGATGGTGGAATAAAGCGAAGAACATTATTTTCATTACTAATAAATGGTTACTTTAGTGTTATCAAGGCAACAAATTATACAGTAATAATAAAGTAAGTGAGCAATATTTAAATTGCAAATGAGAAGACCAAAGTGGTGTAGCCTACAGATAACTATTAAAGTCGTTTGTACCTACTCGTACATAAACCTCACTTATTCAGCTTCATCAATCTGTTAAGTTTTGTTATAACAGCTGTATGATGCGTGTTAAACGCCTCGCAACATCACATACAACAACACTAAGTTAATTTACTTACTGATTGTGTTTGTAAATCCAAAACGCCTAGCGCCTGCGGCAGCGGGACGATGTTGATCCGATATAAACATTTAATGAATAATGTCATGGCGTCTGTGTTAACCAATGTCTGACCGGTCGATATCCAGACTCACTAGCGGTCTTCATTGTAATACCCTTGACAGTATTAACGGACGGCCAGTTTAACTTTATTATATTGATAGGTACCTGTTTTGTAATTGTGTTACATAGGACGCACGCCACCGCGGCACTGGTTCGTTAATAAAATACCTTTGCCGCGTTATTTGTACTGAGTACCGATCCCAATACCGTAGATTCTAATCTAGGCTGGGTTATGGCAGTAACATAATTCGTGTATTTCTTTTTACCCATTCATCCGTGCTTATCCTATTTATAATCTCGCTGTAGCCTTCGGCTTCGTTTACCTTGCATGAAAATTCAGCGAAAAACCATCCTTATCAGAATGTTAGACATAAGCCTCAATTAGTCTTCAATTAACCCTTAATTTGGCGCTGTATGATTTTAGATACATCTGTTTTTAAAAAATCTGCAGCTCCAGAAAATAATTTAATTCGGAGTCAATCGATTTAGATTCAAATATGACTTCAGTATGTAACTAAAAAAAATTAGTTGTCTGCATTTATGTCAAACAGCACATCACATTTATGTCAAACAGTTGACATGCCGCGCAACGGCATTGACTGACTCGTAAGTTTGATTTATTTTACTTATTTTTTGAAATTTTTGGTGTTGTATTTTGAATACATTATATTTCTATTGAATCAAACTAACGATTTGAGTAAAAAACTCATGTATAAATGTGATAACTAAGTTAGGAAATGATTTTTAACCTAATTGTGTTAAAAAAGATACATTGCCAAAGGCCCGACGCAGTAGTGTTTTACGAGTTTGTATCTTTAAAGAAACAATGCCAAATTCATAGTAAAGTATTGCTTGTAATTGTTGCATGGTTTTAACATTGTAAATGCCTGGTCAAGTGGGTGTTGGATCGCATATAGTGTAGGGTTCCGCACATTTGATATAATATTTTGCTTGGGTTTGTTTTTTGTTTCTTTCTTTTGTAATGTTGCTGCAAAAGTCAAATTCGATTTTGTAGAGGCTTACGATTTTTTAGTTGGGCTTAGTTTTTGGTTGCATGTGGTGTTTTCTTTGTTCAAAGGTGTTTCAGCACCCTAGATCTACCTGCATACTAACGTTAGTTACCATAAGAAATGCGCGATCGGATGATACTGATAAATTAGATGAGGAAGATCAAGTACATCCGCCAAATTACTACGTCTCAGACAACTACAGTGCTAGCTCTTTAACACCTTCCTTAGAGATTTTTCCTTGGAGCGAATGAAATTGCTTGACAGAAATGATTTCGCACTGGATATGCCTCTTTTTCCGAATGGTAGGTACACAAGATAAGCCTCTCTCGCCTTGTATTCAAGATGCGCGTCTTTCTTGTGATCCAAGCTGTTTCCATCTCCAAACGAAACGGAATATAACTCTACCTGCCTCAACTTTTTCCCTTATTGCCTTATTTATCCAGTAGGCAAAATTAAGTGATATACAAAGGAATGAAAGTCCAGAACTGATGTGGATTACCCCGTAATGGTAAAATATTGTAATACACACATGGGAGGTGTGGATTTATCAGACATGCCGATTATGTAAAGGTGCAGTCATCTACTGTTTTCATAAAATGCAATGTGCGATTGTGTTTTATTAAGAAACTTAACTGTTTTACAACTTTCAAGTCAAAAAATAAAAGATAAAACTATTTCTGAAGATTTCATTTTGCTACCTTAGTTTGGCAATGTATCCAAATATATACATGGTTAAAAAGTTCCACTTTCATTACTATTTGGCAATGTGTAAAAAAAGATACATACGATTTTCGCGTAGTGACACAAAAAAAATTTTTTTTTGCATTTTATTTGGCTTCTTTAGCCATAAACAATTATGGTAATGAAACTTTTTTTATAAATATGAACATTATTTTCATTTGCCAAATTAAGGGTTAACCAACTATTATCGGCATCTCTCCCTTGGCATAACTATACAGTTCAACTAAGAGAGGATGTCAGTAGGGCAGGACGAACGGATTATGTGCGATGCATCGCCCGCCGAGTGAGTGGCGAGGCGGTCGTGAACCCTCGGAGGGTCGTTTATCACGGCTCACCACGTGGCTATATTCTGATCCAAATGTTTTAAGGTTAAGTATGTAATTTATTTGCTCCCCGGGTTTCGAGTATTATTCAGCCCGACTTACTAAAAGATCGATTGAACAAGCAATTTCCATTACAATATTTAATGCTCATTACAAGTGAAAAACGAGTGTAATTTTAATGTGCATAATTTATCGATCACAATTAGTAGACTAGTCATTTGAAATGAATAAATGCCTGTGCCATCGTTTACCGCTATGTGGAAACGCAATCTATTGAAAACTCTACTTATCGAATAAGGTACCGGTACAATAAGAAATTAAAACCGACACGGTTATAATCTCTTTTCAGTTCACCCTACATGTTATGTACATATTTAAATGTTATGTGCAATATTCGAGCAGTGTGAATGAAGTCGCGCAGAATTGTCGCCATTATACTTATAATTGCACTAACGATGACGGATGCGATCGCCCGCGCCGTAGCTATAGATCGCATCGTGTACATTACATGAGCCGCGTAATTCTGAATGCGTAATAAAGAAATACGGATGTGAAAAATGATGCAAGTACGAGAACAGCACGAAGCTACAAAAACAAAGTAAAAATAGTTTGTTATAATTTAATTTCGCGTCTCTCGTCAAATAAAGATGCGGTGTTAAGTGATACACATAGGACTTGAAATGTAGAAATATAAAATTTTGAAATATATAGATATATGTTTAGTCTTTTATAATTAAGATCCCATGTCGTCTTCCCTATTTTCACGTGTATCATTAAAAGAGAATATGAATGTATCAAAGGCATTGCAACTTCTTTTATGTCTTTATTCTATCTTTCCATCTAGTATCTATAATACTCTATTCTACAAGTCTACGTTTATAATAAAAACAACTTTTATTCGAATTTTCGTCGCATCACTTTTATTAAATTGTCAAAGCCCTAACTTTTCGAGAGCTTTGCAGTTCTCATGTTCGCAAGGAAAGTCTTCTTTACTCAAGAGAAGAGTAACGCGATGAAAATCGCATTAAAAATTGTTTTATTATGTAGTATTCGTGAAAACTTAAGACTTTATTAAGTCTACGTTCATTAATGGTAAAGGCCACGTGGTGCTTGTAATACAATATCACGTACAAACAAAATCACGTTATTTTATTTTCCAGCAGAAGCGTTCCGGAATACGGACCGTCCGCGTCCCCATGTCGCGCAACTCGAACAAAAAACTTCCGGCAATGAATTGAAGTAGCCGTAAAGCCGAAACGTTCCGACACAAGTTGTAATCGCATCTAAATGGCAGATAGGAGCCGCCATTACACCACTACACTCACTAAATTAGCCTTGTTTATTTACTTTATTATGAGGTTGAATCTCTCTGTTGTGTACATAAAGCTGATGTTTGCTGTGATATGGCGGACACTCGTGTGCTACAACTAACAGTTAGGGATATTGTAATTTAATGAAACGATGTTTACTAAACCAGTCATCTGTAGCGTGGTAAACTTCGAGCCTTAAAGCGGAGGTTACACGAGCTTCGAAACCTTATTATTTCCAAACATGGAGTCAGCTTGTAATTTGACCCAATGCTAGCCAAGTATCAGTTTTACAAAAGGATCTATCTGATACAGGGAAAAAAATAGGTTACGATAATTTATTCTTAAAAACACAAGTGAAGTCCTCTACTCCCAGCCAGGGATCCGGTGAGGTGCACCGTGTGGCTTTTAGTCCGTCAAGTCGGACATAACCCGATTACTGGCACCGATGGTGGAGTACCCATAAGAGGTTTTCCATACGATAAAAAAATGTCTTATAAGTTACTGATTTCATGATAACCGAGACCTTACGTGCTCTCCGAGGTCTGGAATCAGACGCAATGATTGCTAATACAATTGTACGTATACGTGTGGTCTTTTATACTATAGCATATAGCATAATCACCTCTAATAAATTAAATTCAGCAAATAAACTTGAGGTAATAATATAAAAAACTCAAAACACAATAAAATGGTGTTAAATATTAACTTTACAAAGTTGTTTGAAACTGTAACAAATTTGAAACAAACAAGTCTAAACACGGCCGTCCCTCGTAAAATCCTAAGACAGAAAAGTTTCGTCTAAAGGGACGTCAAACATGATGGTATTTATTGGGTGCTGTCCCTTGACCTCGAATCCCCCACTCCCTCCGGGACTCCCCGCCCCGCAGACACTAAACTCTGACACACGCGCGGTCAGCCGTGAAGGGTCTCAAAGGCTCATCGGATCTACAGACAGATCACACTGTACTGGACATAAGAACTTCACTCACACATATACAACGAAGGAATTTATCAACCATCACGCACACACGCGCAGCGTGGGAACATCGCTGTGTTCCCTAATTCAGGTTGATCCTATCACATCGCTCAGGAACAAAATGTTATTTATTATATATTTCTGAGAATGATCCTAAATCTATTATGAACACCAAATAGGAAGTTCAAACAAATCACATACACACGGATCATGTTGATATACGTATTGCATACATCGAAGGACTTCGTCAAGTCAGCGACTAATTGATGTCGTGACGTCATAGTAAGCAAAGCTTCAGAAGAGGCGCTCCGAGCCTGCAAACGACACTGAGTGGATATGGGTTGATTAGGTTTTACGTAAGAATCTACCTTCGTAAACGAACTGATAGGCTATTTGTAGAGGAACTTAGGTAAGTATGCATGTGTGTGTGAGGACTCTGTTTACCGACTGTGGCTCTGAATTGGATCTGTCAAAGGGTGCGGCGAGTCAATCACACGCGTGTCCTGCTGCCATACAACGTGATTTATTAGCGGCCGGACTTTACACACTAGTTTACAGTAACGAGCAGTTTGTACAAGATTTATACGCGCTTAGATAACGACGGTCGGTTAATAGAAACTCGTTATAATTATCCGTTTACTGTCCCATATTGTGTTACTTGGTTTGGTCCACAAGGTTTATTACGTTGCTTGTGTTCCAAAAAGTCGTTAATGTTTATATTGTGGTAACAAATCATTATGTTACTGAAGGCATGATATATGTATAAAATATATATAATACCTATTTAAGCTTAGTGTATATTTTTATTATTCTTTCTTGTGCCGTTAAAATGAATGATAACATTATTTTTTGGCCATATAAATAATGCTTCTTTTATTCTGAAACAAAACCGTGATTAGATACACGATGCAGTAGTTATATCATTGCCTTTATCTTTAAGTGCGCTACGCTTACACGCACGACTTATTGGATAGGACAAATATTTGAATGAGGCAATTTTTTCCAATATAGGTAACTATTTGTGCATTGAAAATTATATTTGACTTTAATTACAACTCAATTTTAACAAACCAAACAGCAGCAAAACATTGGAAAATAATTGCATGCGTTATAGACTAATTCTGTGCAAATTCCAAAACTTCACGTACGTGCGTCTAGCCTTTCAAGAGTTCAAGAAATTAGAAAAAGCTTGCATTTTATTTATGATCTTATCGTAAAAGATAATAAATAAAATGCAAGCTTTTCTGTATCAATAGTTCCACAAATGTAACTTGTATACATACGAGTAGGTACACCTATAATACGTTAGTTGATTATAATTATCCAATACTTAAGGATTGATAATGATGATATCTGATTTAATGAAACTTGAACTCTTAGATTGATATTATCTCCTTATACTTGAGTTAACAATTTTTATGTTTATTAATTACCACCATGACCCTCTTGGTTACCATGATAGCACAGCTTGCCATGGTGTGACATAGTCCTGCGTCCCTCAAGTCACAATTTAGTGCGAGCTCCTTTGCTTGGTGACAGCCGTCCGCAGTGATGGCACCACAATGCTGTTAGCTCCAGATCGTTGTACTCAACTCATTCCACGCATATGTACCATAAACTATTACAATAGGCGATGTAGGTAATATCTAATTATGGCTTCGTACAAACAGCTTAGGTATGTGTTAGGTAGATTTATGACTATAACATCGCTTCTATTATCCCGAAGAAATAGGGGCTGATTAACAGCAAGGTATATTATTAACATCAATAATATCCTCTTAACCGATTTCTATTTTATAATATCTTCTTAAGACGCCTATATGTTTAGGAAAATAATATTACAAAGTTTCAGTAAAAATATTAATTTATTCGGAACAAGTTTTCATACATAAAAATTGCCTAAAATGAATTTTTGTGTAAGCAATTTTTTTATGTATGAAAATTGTTATGTCGATACATACGTACGAGACATACGTACGAGTATACAATATGTACGAGTACCTACTTCCTTTGTTCGCTTGAGTCGCTTACTTCTTCTAAGCCACACAATTAATTTTGATGCGGTTTTCACTATTCATTTAGAGAATTTCTTCCGCAAAGTTTATAATTATGTACACTTGATTCTTGCATATCATAGTAGAGGAAACACGTCGTGCAAAGCCGGGGCGGGTCGATAGTATATCATAATATCCGTTACATTTTCCTTCCTACTTTGAAACCTCAGAAGCTTCACAATACGAAACCATTACTGCCTTCAAATTAACCGAGTCTTGTTTACTTACGTTTTCATTACGAATCATAAAGAAAGATATTAAATTGATAATTTATTTATTCAAGAATTGAAGGCGAAATATCTTCGGTTCGTTCAAATACTTAATTTAATTAATTTTAAACTAGCCGTGCCCGCGGCTCAATATATGAGCTGTTCTAAAGCTGGAATTTTGTTTTAATTCCTATGGCGTGACTTGAGTATTCTCCCGCGTAGGCGCAAGGAAAACATCGCTGGGTACCGAGGTATTCGAAAAACACTACAGCATGAGGTTCTTCACAAAAGGCGTGAAAAGTTTTTGACAGCGTCAGCAACGTGCTATGATACCCCTGGATTTGCAAGGGTTAATGGATTACGGTAACTGCTTGCCATCAGGCACGCTGTGTGCAATTATCTACCCCGTGGTTGAAAAAACATGCAACTTGAAAGTCAAAATACTTCCCAAACGTCTATGCTGAAAAAATCCTAATAACACCTCCATCCGAATCATTGTGAAATAAAACTATGTAAGTTACTTACATCTTGAAACTTTGAATTCTTAATAAACCAAGTTTTCTGTATTAAAATGAATCGTATAAGCAATATAAATATTCTGTAAGTAGGTATAAGCAACATTTTGATTCAAAATCACGCGTGAAATACGAGATATTCAAAAATAATATTTCAATACAACTTTCTCAATCTTATTCATTGCAAAGGTCCTTTGCGAATTACTAAGGTATCTAAATCAAGTTAACAATTCGTTAAATAATATCATACAATTTAGTGAAACATTATTAGTGGCTAGGAGAGCGCTCCCGCCGAGTAGCGCGGCGCGCGGCGCTCGCTTGGATATTCGATACGATCAGGAGCTTACGATCACCTGCCAGTATCGATTACACAAACACAAACATCACCCAATAATATAATAACTAACTACTAATATGAAAGGAAAAATCTCTGGAACTACTGAACTGATTCTAAAACTGCTATCTAACCATAAATAAAAACAGGATACACGGGATAATAACATTTTATGACAGCAAAATCTCAATATGAGCCTAGCTGGCCAAGCGAAGCTTCTGAACACGAGGTCGATACGTGTTGAAAACTAAGTTTAGAAATGGTACCCGATAAACAGCACCGAGCACTCTGCTAAAGTGTTTAGTTGAGACTTGTAGGCAACTATTACCTTTAATAAAATTTCTTTAATAATTGTAAAAGGCTTATTCTTCTTTCGCCTGCCCTGGTCCCATGTTACTTGGGGTCAGCGCAAAATGTAAAAGGCTGAATTTAATTTAATGAAACTACGCAAACCGTTCTGTAATCATTATTCAAGTAATTAGTCGTATGTGAACGCCAAATCAATTTACGCCTGAAGGAATTATTCGACAAAAATACATTTGCAGCTGTATGTATGTGTGACGGTGGTCTCAGGTTCAAACCCAAGGCACGGTAATGGTCAAACACAACCGGCAACTGTTAAATAATACCGAAAGCCTATCATTTTATTTCAATATTAGCTTTTATATATATTTTAATTACTTGGAGTCTATAGTACAGGTGTATGTTGGTGACGCAGTTTGATCTTGAGTGCAAGTTCGAAGGCGTCTGATGTCGGTATCTCGTCGGTTGTGACACGGATCGCTTCGCCTGATAGTTGACAGTATATAAGAGCTCAGAAGAGTGTGTCACACTTGACACGAACTCTGGGGAACTGAACTGCGCAGTTAATTTGTGTTTTGATACAAAATGTTCGTTCGGGTCAAATTTTGCTACTGAATTTTAAAGAAGGCACGAAGGCATTCTTCAAAGGTTAGTAGTACGGACATGAAATTTTGCATATACATTTAATTTTGTTATTCTAATATAATAATAATGTCCTCCTAACTGAATTTCGGTCATAGAGGCCAATCTTAACGGAGATTAGCCATCGACGCAGGAGATATTATAGTGCACAAGTGTGTGCGTAAACACAAGTGCACTCTCTATTCCCTCACTCTCATAGTCCAGTGGGATGGCAATACGACATGACCGGAGAGAGATCAGGCGCAGGGCCAAAAGTATAACGTGCTTTCCAAGGCAAGGAGTAAGTGATCATATTTTACGAAGATTCAAAGGTGCGCGCGCCTTGGGTTCGAACCTGAGACCCCTGACTGGCCAGTCAACGGTCATACCACTAAGCTATCACGACTCAGTTCCAATATAAAAGCTTGACTTCAAAAGCAGTGTTTTTGTTTAGGCTTACAGATGATATAGCAATAACATTACGGTATTCCCAGCTGGCGCACACCCGCGCCGGTCGCCCCGCGCCGCCCGCGCCGCCGTTGCGCGTCGTTCAGGAACACTCCTCGCTTCCTGAGATAGCTCTCGTGCCTCGGGACTACGGCACAATATAACACACTACTGCATACAAACGTACACTAACTTTGTCCGCGACTTTGTTCGCGTGGAGCCATTGCGTCCGTTGTACTTCCTTCAGGAAACGTTGCTTTGAGTTTAAACTACATTTATTTTTACTTTAACAGCTATCGCTAAAGAAATCAGAAACTTACATTATGTTAGGTTGATACCGAACTTCGAAAAATACTCGTAACTCAATAAACTAGTACCTATGATTGTTAAAGTTCCAAAATTTAAGCCACTAAGCTATTAGTGGTCTATACCCAGCAGATGCCAGAGTGCAGGTAAAAATCTTGCTGGTAATCGATTTTTTTATTTAAAAAAATTGAAACTTTGGTGTTTGCATAGCATGCGTAAATATTTATATATTAGTATGATTTTTAATATTCTCAAATAAACAAATACTTTTTGGTCAAACTGAAATTTTTGCTCAAACTTTGCAATGTTATTCTTCATAGGAACTTGTTTCTTTTTTGCAATTTTTAATAACTATATTCAGTACTTTTATATCGTCAATACTCGCCCATTGGGATAGCGGTTTCGAGCAATAGGCGCCTTTACCGGAGTATGCATAGAGTTTCCAAATTACTCGTTCGTACTACACAAAGTACCTACCGCAGCTTATGTACTGTGTCGAACAAATTGATATTTTTCCTTAACGTTTAACATACATGTATGGATATATAGCAATAGTTACATAGCAGATGGAATAGTTTTTAAGCATTCGCTGTTTTTGTGAACATCAAAGGGTTCCAAACGGTACAATCAGGTCGGCACAGCGCACAACGCTGACGTGAGCGCTCTCTTTGTGTGCAATATTTATTTTATGGTTGTCTTTTACTGGAATAATACCAACCTGAGGATATTTTGTGCGTGATCTTATTTATCGGCGGTACGCTCCGGCCGCTGCCCGCGCCGCCCGCGCCTCCCCCTCGCGCCGGTAATGTGACCGCTCATAATTTCCAGTTACAACATTTATGACCGTTCTCAAGTTAGACCGTATTTTTAGAACTTCTCTGTTCTATAGGATTCTTCTCTATTCGTAGGATAGCTAATTATATCGGTCTGAGTCAACCACAATTATTTATAAAAAATCTATTGCCTACATTCATTGTTACTTTAAAATAATTATATTCACACTCAATGATTTTACAGATAATTAATCAATTTCTGGTGTTATGCTCCTAAAAACGTCAAATTTGAATTTTAAGAGTTGACTGTTAAGAACACTGTCAGAGAATGAATACAGAAGTTGCGACTCTTTCATGGTGGATGTCGTCCACGTGAACAAAGCCGCGGGCAAAAGCTAGTGTATAGATAAAAATATTGTGGATAGTTACGAGTGTGAGCACAACAAGTCCTCTCTTCATGATTTCACTTCACGTGAATGTTTGTATGTGAGAGAAAATCGTTTCCAAGAAAATTTCAATGTATTGACACAGCGACGAGTTTCCCTTATAACGGTCCAACAGCTTCCTCGGATCACAGGCCGAACAAATAGCGCCTGGAGAAAATATACTGAAATACAATGAGTGTTTACATGACGTACCTACTTATACATTGTGTTTTAAAATTACCCGATATCATAGGGTGCGTTCTATGTTCGTGGTTATGCTTACATAAGTGGCGCATACAATTACACGTCTTCAATCAATCAATTATTTATATGATGTGTATACATTAAGGTGTTTGGATTATGTAAGTAGGTGCCTCTATATTTTGCCACTTATAATAAAATTAAATAGACCACTTAATTAAGGTAAGTACCTACAGTTATTAGCACAAATATACGAGTATATCTCGGCCATTTTGAAATGCAATACATAGTGTGCTCTACGCTCTACCCTCAAAGAAACAGACAAGCTTAGACAAGGCTTCGATAAGTAGCCGAAAACAGCCGATGAGTTCAGCAAATCCTGAAAGTAAACTTTGTCCGTGTACACGATCTCCATTCGCGACTGCTCCAAGCCTGCTTACCTCACCTCGACAATTAGAGCTATCGATTCGTATTTAAAACCTATTGTATTCTTGGCCGATCGAGCACAGTTCAAAGATGTTTAATATTCATAACTAAAATTGCTCAATGTTAGTAATCATATGTTTCAGTAAATTGTATAAAAAAAACCGTTATATTTTATGAAGTAGTAATAAGGTACGCAACAGCCGGGCGCAGTAACCGAGCCGAATGGTCCGCGCGCCGCCGGCTGTAGTGCAAGGTATCGCGGCCGCAATAAAACCAAGCGTATTGACGTTGTATAATAACTCATAACAACACGACGCGGACGCCGACGTTAACACACTCGGTACTAATGTTTAGAAGTCCTACTGTACGTATGTACAAGTTTTGGCAAGTATTTGTCACAGTCAGCTCCCGCTGTATGAAATTTACGTCGGAATGCTTTCGAAGGTTTGTTGATATGTTCCACAATACTGAAATGTAATGTACTAATAAAAAATGGATTTTCAAAATTAATAACCAACCCCGATTACACCAGCTTTCATACTAATAAATAACACATTAAAGCAGATCAACCAGTTTGAGAGCTACGAACGTAATGCCACTCATAATCACTATGAATTCCGTCAAATTTTAAAAGACTACGCAGCAGGTTTCGGAAAAGACTGGTCTAAATTAGTGTAGGCTTTTGTTTGCCCCGTAGTGGAGTGTGCCCTGCAATACTTATATTCTAGAATGGTAATTTAGAGTCCTTTTTGCGCTCATGACATCATGAATGTAATAATTATTATAATATAGATAGCTTTATGTACCATCGAAACGAAAAGAAGATGGTCATGAATTGAACTGAGTTGACCTTCTGTGTCAAATATTTATTGAACTTTACCCCTTACATAACGTTGCTGCAAATCTCAGGATCACACAATGCTGGCGGCCTGCCAATATCAGTCCTATGACTAATGACAAAGAGCCTATATCGCTGTGAAGTATTTGTTAGACGTAGGTTCACCATCACCGCCACTGGTGGTTTCAATCTCGAAGACGCTTTAGTACGAGTTATCTTTGTATCTGTGTATTCCGTTGGGTTTATTATAAACTAGATGTGCCCGCGACTCTGTTCGCGTGGATGTCGGAATAATATGTTGTATCTGCAATTATCTGTATGAGAAGAGGCCTTTGCCCTTCATTGGGACAATTACAGGCTGATTTATTTATTTATCAGCAATTACAAGTTATAATCATTCAATATATTACAGGCAACTCGTATCATCACTACCATTTTGTGCTGTGAGAACACACTTTACCTTGACAAGAATTATGACACCTACGAGTGTATGCTTAAGCTGGAGTAGTAAAACATAAGACAGCGTTTCCATCAGCTATTGCAGCCACAGCTCATTTTGCCATATTGTAACATTTAGTGGGCAAAATGTGTTTATCACTATAATAAAAGTCTATAACAGGCTGTAGGCTCAGCTAGCCGTTTTTTTCCTTAGTAAATCATCGAATCTATATCCATATTACAATCACCATCACTCATGATTTTATCATTTTTCCAAACTGAATTATTCAGATACCTAACCACCAGAAATCCAGCTGATAGTCTATAAAACTCCTGCATACCTTAGGAATATAATTCAGGCATAAAATCCGTCGGTAACCTTATCTCGCACATTGTGCGTGTTTAATCGTGAGTAACTAATCCAATTGCATAGAGCAGTCCGTCCTGATCGATTAGCCACAGGAGTCGCGGGTCCAGCGCGCAGTGGACCGAGCGAGCGGCTCCGCGTACGAGTAGGACCGAGGCGCGACGTGTTCAATGTGTGCGATGTGACCGGCACCGGCTAGTGCTCGCCTGACTCCGGCGAGAAATATTACCCGACGCGAGATTTATGAGCCGCCCGACACGTGCCGATGCATCCAACAAGCTTATGATACACGCTCGCCTCAAAAATACTATTTTAAATTCCTGTGTCTTGGTAACCATTTTCTGATTCAGATTTTATGTTGTGTTGATGCGATTTGAAATGTAGCTTTTAAACAAGCTACCAAAATAGAAGTTACTATTTATATCTACTTAATTACAAGCTTTTATTTCACTTGCAATGTGTGTATGTGTCAATGTTTGGGTCAAATCTTACAAGCTGAATTAGAACCACTTCCTCGTATCCTACGGAGTTGAATGTTACATGTTGATTCATGACCTGAATTGACATCCAGGATTAGCTCCAGATTAAAGAATTCTTTAACGGACAACAGAACATTTTTTTATATCATTAACGTTTAGTTTTGATATTCCAATTTTCCAAGCTTGGTTAAAGACGTTGTTTTTTATAAAACTGTAACAACATCATAGAACCTAAATAGATTAGGTATATTACTAACGTAAAATAAATATATTTCTCTCTCAATTCTAAATAACCGTAGTCGTTGTCACAATACTTGGGTGGTGAACTGGTTACATTGTGACAAGTTCGAAGCTTAAGTCGATACAAGTCATTAGGGTAGGTATTATATGTGATTTATTACACCGCATAGAGATGTAGGTAGCGTTGTTGATGTAGAGTTATTATAGCGCTCTATTGCTCATTATTCAGTAATCCCTTATCAATATCGTAAACAAATACATACAAATTAGATCTGTGTAATAAGACATAGCCAATTAGCAATATTGGCTGTAGGAAGATATAGGTAGGAATGATACAAATCGTGTCGTATCTAGCAGCAAACACTAACTCTTAGGCACGAACTTAATCAAAGGATCAATTAGGAACTCCCGTCAGAACTAACTTACCAATGATGAGCTTATGCATTGCGCGGCGGGCGAGCGGCGCGGCGGCGGCGGCGGCGCGGGCAGCACTCCCTCAGTCAAGTGCGCGCTCTTACAAGGTTACATAAGAGTTGTTCCATTGATAAAGTGCCAATAAATACGCTCCCAAACGCTTGTTAGGTCCGAGATTCCAATTTAACGTTCAAGTATAAGAAGGTTTTTGATTAAGAATTCTTTTATGCTCCGGATTGGAATCGGGTTTGTGAAACTGGAAATGAATTAGTTCTGCTTACAAAATTAGGTTGAAAAAATTAGGAGCTAATAAGGAATAAATTAGTATTAGGCAAATAGGGCCAAGAGAACCTTCTTTGCCTTAAATCACAGTGAATACAAAAAAAGGCTGATAAATTAGAGCGGAATATTGAGCAGTCAGATAACAAGTAGTGCGGCTCCCGGGCGCAGTCGGTTTAGTCCTATAGTAGGGGGTACAACGTAGACTTCGACCTTGAGAGTAATTGGCTTCACGCCATGCTAAGTTTTATGGCTCACCGTGTTGATGAGGGTCTTAATTTCACGGGCGGCGCTCACCGGGCGGCATTGAAGTAGTCACAGCGCACGACGCCTTTACTTACATAAGAAATGCTTCTTGATAATTACGTCTATAATGGTAGTGGAAATAATTCAGCTAAATCAATTCGCTTCACTGGTCACTTTACTAGATTTATGTAGCATACATTTATACAGTATCAGAATAATTTTATTTATACCATACGTCTAACAAAATGCATGCTGGACTCCTACCAATATTATCTATGTTATACAAAAAGATATTTGTTCGGATAGTTTCCGCACTATTATTACTATTAGGGGACAACACAGAATCCCCGAGCTATTTGTACACTAGTACAAATAGCTCGTACTAAGAACTCACACGACATGTAGTCCAATTTAACCCTTTTATCAGAAAAAACCCCTTTATCGGCTCTTCTTCTTTCGATGGCATTCTGTCTGTCCCCTCCAACTATGCTACTCCCACCTCTGGGCTGGAGCACTCCAGTACCAGCTCTTTCCTTTCCGCATGCAACGTAACGTAAAGCGGCTCGAATCATCGATCGATTTTCTTGATCTATTTTCTTGCAGAGAAACCTGTCTGTGTGCATATTTTATTCGTGAATCGTAGTTAACATGGGGAGTGTTCTTAGGAATTGCTTTGCCTGAATTGCCACTGAATTTCGTATCCTGTAACTTACTGCTATTCCATTCGAATCAACTTGACAGTTGGCGTTCTCTACTGTGAGCTTTACGCGGACCTTTTTGCCACGACCAGCCATAAGTAATCAACTTTCGGCAGTAATATTTCCAGATCAATACGATTTGAGGACCTTCAAAAAATGAGCCTACTCTTACCTCAAAGGCCGGCCACGTATGTGCAGTGCTTCAGTAGACGTAATTACTCACCATCAGGTGACTCTGTTCGTGGCCCAGGGCCATAACCTGTTCGTTACCCCCTTTTTCCATACAAAACACTACAAAGATTATAACTTACATCAAAACTAGACTAAACTATATTTACATATCTCTTGCTCTGTAAGTACACCCTTACACCCCTGAATGCCGGGGTGTATGACTATTATTACAGCATAGGTTTTGGAATTTGAAAAAAGAACTGTCATACTCATACTGCACGAAGTATATTTTTAAAAAGTTAATATTTTTTTTCTTGGTATCGATTAATTACTCGAATCGGAATCTAGACAATTTATTTTATAAAGATTTTATTTTAAATATGGAACTATTTGTTTCCACATCGTAAGTTAGATGGAATCGATTTAAAAATCAAACTGGCCAGCAAGATTTGACGCGCTTGCGTGCGTGAAAAAAAAAAGGCAGTCTATTAGATTCCTAAAAAGAACGTGACCATATCTCTTACAAATTGTAATAATTTTACTATTAATTTTAATTAAATACACATTTTTTTCTTCTTAATAAATGTTGAAACCTGCTGTCTTGTTGTTTACTTACCTCACAATCGATATGAAAGAAAGAAGAAAGAAAGAAATCATTTATTAACACGCAAATATTGCGCAAGGCACTACATAAAGAAGTATTTAGAAAAAAAATAAAAAATAAAATAAAAACACACACACGAAAAAAAAGAACTAAAAAAAAACAAACTGGATCTAGGCCCAATATTGCCCACAGACACAAGCCGCAGAGATCAACAATCGAAAACATAATTTAAAAAAAAAAAATAACTAGTCTGTGTCTATGGGCAAAAATGGCGACCTCCAGTGAAATGAAAACAAACAAACAGGCAACAGCAAACTTATAACAAAAAGAAAAAATATTGTATATAAATCAGCAAACCTATAGTTAAACTATACTATCAGGAGTATTGTGAAATGCATGAAGTATTGCGGGATGAATAGATTAGTGCGCCTGCGCCCCATATGCGTGCTAAATGGATGTCGCTCAGCTTGTGTCTCTGGAGTCTAAACGCCAAGGACGCTGATTTTCAGCGACTACATAATGTATATGTAAAGCAGAGTATTTATCTCGGGCGTAAGCATCAATTGCATACTCGGGTTAATTAGCCAAAAACCTCGTATGTAATTGATGTCATACAGCCCTTGGTTAATAATCTACTATTAATACTATCTTAGGTAGGTACCTATATTAAAGTGATGTACTTATCACCTGTCCAAGGAAGCTTTAAGATATAAGATACGTTTTACCTCTCTCATCATTAATTCCGTCCACACGCCGCGCGCCGGCGACGCGACGGCCGGACTCATTACCGCAGTAAGTGACACCACAGTGAGGTTAACACACCTGGACAGGATGGGGCGCCACCGGACACGAACCGCTCATCGGCAACGCTATCTAATAACAAAGACGCTATGCAAGGCCAACCGGGGTGTGACAGACTCCTTAGGAACTACAAACAATGATTTAACTCTGGCCTCTGCGCTAGAAAGCCTTTAGTTACACATGTCATGGGATTTGATTAAATCACGTTATCTTACCTGCCTCGTCTCTGCAATAATAAACCATCAATCAAAAACATCACTATTGCAGTCCGATTTCTGTGTTTCTATGAATTTACTATAGGTAACCGTTACTAGCTAGTTTCACAACTAAATTTCTGTGAAATAATCATCTTGCTTCGGAATCTCTCCGGATTGCTGCCCACTCTGGTCTTACAACTAATCTGTTTACTGATAAGGAAGCTTTTAATGTTGTTACAATATGGCGAGTGATGCGGGGTACCACTTTGTTCCTCGACGTCAATTTGCATCGCACCCGAACTCGCTGGATGCTTTCAATTTCACGCTGGTCTACAATCCCTCTAATAAAATGCAGATCTTCGATTCACGATGTATATAATGTACATAAAACTAACGTTTCTTCCGATTCTAGCATCTATTAAATTATATTATCTATGTATCCATTGAGGGTTTTTATTTGATTCCCTCAGTGTTATTGTATAAAATATATAATTTGTTGTCACTAAAGTTGCTCGAATACATTTTTCCACAAATAACATCTCAAATTCCGAGACGGCGGGCGCGGCGGCAGCCTCGCGTGTACTTCGGGACTATATTCTTGAACAGGGTATATCCGTGCGTGTGTTCTCGTAAGTTGGGTGTATCGCAGATCCCGCATCGCAGGTCCAGGCGTCGACAGGTGAGGGCCCGCGCCGCGCGGCGCCGATCCAATGAGATTACTGTAAGCCGCTGATTCCACTCCGCCACACGCGCACACACGACTTACGACAATAGTCCCCACGTCTTACATACGCACACATGTTCATACATGTTGGGGAATTATCTAACTTCTAAATGAAGACGTCCGCTTCATGTGCGAAACGGAAACTATTCACAAGTACACACAGCACTTCAGGTACGGTTTTAATTATGTAGGCACTAATTTAACGATAGAGGTAATATTCAGAATGCTGTAGTAAGTTTAAGGATCTAGAAATAGGTTTTTAGTACCTAGCTGATTTTCGGAATGCTATGTAATTTGTGTTTGTAATGTAATTTCAGTTAATCTCGGAACATTGTGCACAATTTAGCCATCTTCGCGGGAGCCACACAAGCATTGTGTGTGCCAAACAAGCTATGTTTCTATACGCGCCGTACCGCACGCGTCGCCCGCGCGCCCGCGCGCCCGACGCGAGCTCGTAAAGAGCAAAAAGCGAAATAAGATCACACAGTCGGATAAAATGCTAATGGCTAAACTGCTCCACGCTGCAATCGTATGCGCCCGATTGCAGCGTGGAGCAGTGAGGAGCGGCCGTGGCTTGTTTCTTGTGTCTCTTATTGGTGCGCCTGAACAAATACCCGATATTACCCTCCGACGCGGCGCGGCGCTCTACTAACATGTATATGAGCCGTGTATTTTAGTGTTACGACTATGTGTACAGCTATGTAAGCTTATAACAAAAGAGTTAAAGCAGCATTAAATTAGCTCGTTCGCCCGAAAACCAAATATAATCTTGGCACAACTAAATAAACATTTATGTTCGGTGCGAATTCAGTTCTGCTATCTATTCAAAAAGAAAATGAACAAGACAAAAAGATCCACAATATTACTAAATATTGAAAAAGTTGTGATCTGAGCCGAAGCACATCGAAACCTTAATGGCTGTCGGGTGAGATTCAAAATGGGCTCAAAGGTAGTTCAATAAATAAATGTGAAGTGCACGAGCACCTTGGAAGCGCCAACTTTTCTCATTTCCCGCGTCGGGGTGCGGAGGTGTCGTCGGGGGAGGACGCGCGCAGCGGGGAGGTGGATGACTCAGGATGTCGTTAATGTGAGACCGGTCAGTGCTGCCTCCCGAGTGTCGTGTCACGCGCTAGTAATTGACACTGATGCCCCCACAAAAACATACACACACTCAAACAAACATACCTATAATGTGACGATTTGATGACATACAATACATCTTCATTTTACGATTCACCCAAAAAATGAAATTACGACAGGAAAGCGCTAGTTGTATAAAGCTATTGTTCTCGCGCGAGTGAAGCACTACATCGCTGATGAGCAGGTTTTAATGCCGAAGCACGCCGAAGTGTGTGTAGGTATTAAACAAGTTCATAGAGCACGCTACGTGGGCCTCACAACCACTGCGTTTCTCTTTATGATGTCAGTGTGATTCAACGAGATGAATTTGACACCGATAGGTTAAGACGTAAACGTGGTAATTCTCAATGTAATAATTCTCATCTTCAAGAGGTCGTATAATATTCGAAAAATAGGCTTTAACGTTTATTAATCCGTTGAAGGTCTCCCTTTTTTACTGTCATCTCGTAAACTCAGAGCGTGCCCTGTACCTCACTCACAGTAGTAGTAATACCTAGGACCTATATACTCACAGTAGTAGTAATAGATAGTCAAATTAGTAAGGGCTGCAGTATATATGACACAAATAGTCGGCCAGTGCGACTTCAGACCGACATGAACGACCCTTGACGTCCTTTGTGCAAGCCTGCACGTCCACCAGTGTCACTCGCTACCCGCTCAAAGGCTTTTAGACGCTTTGAAAACTGATATCACAATGCTAGCCGTTCACACGAAGGACGTTAATACTTAATAAATTTATTTATTCCAGTGATCTAGAAAACGATCAGTAATATCTAATTGATTTTTGAGATCCAGATATTTTGTTTAAAGTGGGAATTCAACCCGCAACTTATCTATTCGTAAAATATTTCAAAAAGCATTCGTCGCCGGTTCGAATCCCGCTCGAAATCTTTTTTTTTTTTCTATTAATTAACTTTAGTGTTCGCATAGTATGCACAATTTTTTTATAAAAATGTTCATGTATCTATTTGGTTTGTTTACTGTTAACTTATTTTCTTTTCCATGTATAAAATTTAAATGATTTGTCTTCATTTAAAAAAAATAAAAAACAAAAAGCAGGTAAAAGCTATGACTTAGCTGTGAATCAGGTTTGAAGAGTTCTCCCGGCGCCTGCGCTTGTTTCTGGGAGCTGAGTATTTAATGCGCTCTACGAATTAACAACAGATTAGCCCTGAGAGCTGTTCAACGACTTGTAAAGAAGGGACACTTATTAATATTGTTAGGTCTTACGTTTGAATATTTTAATGTTATTTTTATATAATACTCTGGAGAATGAAGAGGTACAAATATTTCAAATTGTGTATTAAAAAAATAATAGAGCTTTCCCAAAACACCTTAAATACTTGAACCTGAAAACTTCCATGACGATAAGACTGACCTAACGAAATTAAGTGATTCGTTTTCTGCAAAGGGAGTCGCGGGTTCGAATTCCGCGTGGGACAAATATTTGTGTGATAAACAGATATTTAGTTGGTAATTGTGTATTGTGCATTGCAAATTATGATATTGTACATTATTTTCTATTATCTATTTTCTATTATCGTAAAGTCAATCCTAAATCCGTAGATAACATTGTTCGTACCTGACATTTTATACCTCAGAGGTTTTTACAACGTACAAAAAAACAGCCTCCAGGTCTTACTAACTTTATTATTATAGTAGACGAATAAACACGATAATAAAATATACCAACTTATTGTACGGTAATGGCCTGCGCCGTCAACGATCCCCAACACTTTTATGTCAGCATAAACCGGGGTTTTAGTAGGTGTAAGTAAATGTATGGGCCTATTAATCTCAGCAACGAGCCCCGTACAAAAAGTAAGGCGAGGCATGGAACTCATAAAAGGTAAATAGAGACCCGCGACCCGCGGGACGCCCGCGCCAACCCCAGCCGAGCCGAAACGAGCGCAGGGCCGCTAAAGGCCGAATGCTGCCGTTGGTAGGCTTTATAGACGCCGAACCTTTGTCTAACTAGGAAGTAAGCAAATTACTCTGATATCATTTCATGGTCAAGAAATTGATAAAACAATAATTCTAAGAACACATGAACTTAGATGCTTCGTTTTAGAAGTCCTTAAATAAAATGTATCGTCAGACCTCTCCTTAACAATGTATTGCTTATTAAAGTCATATAGAAAGGTTCTCCAGTAGTCTGTGCTTAGTAGGGTTATTTAGCCGGTATTTATTCAGCCGGTCCCGCTACATATTATTATGATTTACGAAAGTCTTGGACTTGTAATCCCAACTAACATTAAATAGATGGCAGCAACCCTATCACTATCAGAACATTATAAATTACTTTTATAGGTGTTCATTGTTCTCGGCCGGGCGGCGGCGGCCGGTCACCCAAGCCGAGGGAGGCCGCGGCGGCGGCGCTCTCCTGCCAATAAGGTCAAGGAGCTGTTTAATCTGATTCAGCTCATTATTGCCGCCATTGTGTGCCCCGCGGCTCATGTTGTGTCGCTGCGTCAGCAACAGCTTTCGCTAACGGTGCGACTGAAATGGCCGCGTTTTTATACTTTCGTTTTTCAATCGTGGACTGTAGCGTTTGGTTTTCGCCATATTGGTGCTACAAAATACTTCTCTCACCCAACAGATTCCATTACGTAGGTAGTCGTTTGTTTTCAGCCCCTCCTGTGTAAGCAAGGTTCGTTTCATTTGGCTTCATAATATTTTCAGGCGGATTACCTAGATGTAGGTAATAGGTACACCGTACACGTAATACAGTTCTACTACAACAAGAACAATGTTGTGTGACTCACTACCTACTGTTATTGTCATAGTTGGACCACTTATTTTAAGTTTTGAGTGTTACAACCGTTGGTTTGATATTATTAAAAATATATTATTATTTCGTCGGTTACAGAGAAACAGTGCCATGAACCCATATTTAAGTAGTGACGTCACCTGTATTAATATAAAATTATAATTAGGTTAGTAGTGATGCTGGTACGATTAGGTGGAACTATTTACTGGGACCAAATAATATAAGTGAGTTAAACGATTTATAACATACCTACAATATTATATTGTGTGCCGGTGCGTCACAACACCTCACAGTGCATTTTTATTTGAGTGCTTATTTATTTAATTGAGTGACGTATTTATTGACTTGATTTATTTGACTGAATATTGAGTTTTAAAACATTCTCTGTAAAGTTTAGTAAACACGCATGTGTGCTCACCTTCGCGTGCATTTGTCAGTAACCTGTCGGGAGTCGGCGAGCGCGAGCGGCGCGATCGTGAGTGACAGACAAAGCTTGCACTGTGCAGCACTGCCAGTGCCTGTGTAGTGTGTTATCTACGAGATACCTCACTTACTTATTAATACTTGGTACCTAATGTAAAATGACTGCGTTCTTTTGGTTTTCACTTCAACAATAGTTTTTCTGAACTTTTGTTATATCCTGGAAATATCCTATATATATATATCCTATATATATATGTGTCGCATCCGGTCATGAGTATAGTTGTCAAAATGAAACGCAAGCGCGCCATCTGGTGGTCTTACTTTGCAAATGTCAGGCCCGCTTCGACAGAGTCGTGATCTCTGCACTCGGGGTAATCAAGAGTCAGTTAATATCTGATCGCCGCGAAGTGTGGACGTCCCGGAACTGTCCCCGCGTTTCGTACTAAGTTAAGTGGTGTGATTATTGATTATAAGTGTACCTAATTATTACTGTGCTACCCTCTGAATATAACTGTGTAATTTAAATAATAAACGTGTTGAATTATCTGTGTTTTCTCATTGCACGAAATCCCAATATCTGCCCACATGATGTCTGGTACTAACGGCGTAAATTCTGACGTTCCGACATCAGAAGTGGGATCAGATCGTGCTAATGAGATTTCACGTGATGACGGTAATAAAGAAGAACAGTGGCGATTGCTTTTTGAAATGCAAAATCAACAAATGCAATCCCTTATACAAGCATTGAAAACTCCAACTGTAAATAACAAGTTGGTATTGCCGGAATTCAACCCTGACAAACATGAGACCGATGCGCGATCATGGTGTGCAACCGCTGAATTGTGTTTCGATGGAATTACAGTAGAAGGCAGCCAGCTTATTTTAACGATTAGTAAGGCACTGAAAGGCTCCGCATCTACTTGGTTGTCGCATATAACCTATCCGGGTATGACATGGGACCAGTTTAAGCAGTTATTTAAAGCTAGATATGTGAGTGTTGAGACTTCTGCAGCTACCCTCATTAATTTGAACAACGATAAACCAAAAGAAAATGAAACCTATGCGGCTTATTCAAGTCGTCTTATTTCGTCCTTGTTGAACCGTTGGAAGGATCTAAGCACAGAGCAAATAGCAGTGTCAACGGTAATGGCTCATTTGGCACAAATGGATACTCGTTTGCAACGCCTCGCATTTACTACCGAGATAACAACACGCCATAAGCTGCAACAAGAACTACAAGCCTTTTCCTATCTGAAACGCAGAGCCCCGATAGATGCACGGACTGAAGCAGTGAGTGAGAAACGCCCAAAATTTGGATCACTGCTACAGATCAAGTGTCATAAATGTGGTAAACTCGGACATAAAATAGCGGATTGTCGATCGAAGAGAAATGAAGATAAAAAGCCGTTGCCTGCATCGACTACTACAAATATCGGACAGCGTCAAGACGGCAATTCGGTGGTATGCTACAAGTGTGGCACGCCAGGCCACATCGCGAGTCGCTGCACGGAGACTCGATCTACTGCTGCCACGTCAATGGAGAGACGTGTCGACCAGTGCATGATAGAGGCACCATCAGGCGTACTACAACACTTTGGTGAGTTTTTCAAATTTGATTATGACTCCGGTGCTGAATGTTCCTTGATAAAAGAAAGTGTTGCATGTAAATTCCGAGGCAAGCGAATTAACAATGTGATATCATTAGTAGGTATAGGAAATAAAAATGTTAATAGCACTGTGCAAATTTTGTGTCGGGTAGTAATTAATGATTTCACGACGGAGATTTTATTTCACGTTTTGCCTGATGTATACTTGCGTAGTGATATTTTGTTAGGCCGTGAGATTTTAAGTAATGGCTTTCGAGTAACCATGACTGCAACTGAGTTTAAATTAACAAGAGATAGGACTGTAAATGCATGTAATTCCTCTGAGGTTTGCACATTTGCAAATAATTTTGATTACATTGACACCGATATCCCATCAGATAGGAAACAGGAACTTGTAGATATTCTAAAAATTTACTCTGAATATTTAATTAATGGTTTTCCAACTACCCGTGTAAAGACTGGTGAGTTAGAAATTAGAATGGTGGACCACAACCGTACGGTACAAAGACGCCCATACAGGCTTTCTCCAGAAGAACGTCAGATAATGCGTGATAGGGTTAATGAATTGTTAGAAGCTAAAATAATCCGACCCAGTAGTTCACCTTTCGCAAGTCCAGCTCTTTTGGTTAAAAAACATGATGGATCGGATCGTATGTGCATAGACTATAGAGAATTAAACGCGAACACAGTACCAGATCGTTATCCATTACCATTGATTTCTGACCAAATTTCACGACTTCATGGCGCAAATTATTTCACAAAATTAGACTGCGCAAGTGGGTTTCATTTGATACCTGTTCAGGCTGAGTCAATTGAACGCACTGCGTTTATCACACCTGACGGGCAATTCGAATTTTTGACTATGCCGTTTGGGCTGCGTAACGCTATATCGGTTTTCCAGCGGGCAATCATTAATGCCCTTGGTGACCTTGCGTATAAATACGTGGTAGTATATGTTGATGACATCTCTATAGTCTCGGACTCTATAGATCAAGGATTAGAGAGACTTCGTATTGTGTTACAAGCACTAACAACAGCCGGGTTCTCATTGAACCTTAAGAAATGCTCTTTTCTTAAGACACGTATTGAGTTTCTTGGGTACGAGGTCGAAGCAGGTAAGATTAAACCAAACAAGCGAAAAATAGAGGCTCTATCATCATTACCAGCACCACAGTCGATAACTCAGGTGAGACAGTTCGTAGGTTTGGCATCATACTTTCGCCAGTTTGTACCTAACTTCTCCCGCCTCATGGGTCCGATTTATAGATTGACATCAGATCACTCGCAGTTCAAATGGACATCCAGCCTTGAAGAAGTGCGACAAAAGGTAATCCATATTCTTACAAATGAACCAGTCCTTACGATTTATGACCCAAAGTATCCAGTGGAGCTTCATACAGACGCCAGTTCCGAAGGTTATGGAGCGATTTTGTTTCAAATCATAGACGGTAAGCAAAGACCTATTGCTTATTTTAGTAAACGCACAACATCAGCTGAGTCACGCTACCACTCATACGAGTTGGAAACGCTTGCTGTCGTCAACGCGGTGAGACATTTTAGGCAATATCTCCATGGCCGAAAGTTTACAGTTCTGACTGACTGTAATTCTTTAAAATCGTCACGTAATAAAATTGACCTGTCTCCGAGGGTGCACCGGTGGTGGGCGTTTTTGCAATCATTCGATTTCGATATCGTATATAGAGTTGGTAAGCAAATGGCCCATGCTGATTTTTTCTCTCGTAATTTGTTGCCTTTAACGTCAAACCAGACGCAAATTCACAAAGTTGAACAGAAGCATGTAAATATTACTGAATTGGCGGATAATTGGCTTCTCGCGGAGCAACAGCGGGATGAAGAAATTAAAAAAATAATTTCAGATTTGGACCAGGGACAACTTAATGATGACATTGTTAAGACGTATGAGGTAAGATCAGGCGTACTTCACCGCAAAGTACAGCGGAATGGTCGAACGAAGTGTTTACCTATTGTTCCTCGAGCTATGCGTTGGTCTATTATCAACAATGTCCACGAGTCCCTTATTCATCTTGGATGGGAAAAGACACTTGAGAAGCTGTACAACCACTATTGGTTCGAAGGTATGAGTCGATACGTAAGAAAGTTCATAGATAGCTGTGTAACCTGCAAAATAGCAAAACCACATTCAGGTAAAATACAGGCAGAACTTCATCCCATACCCAAGTCGTTAATTCCATGGCATACTGTACACATAGACGCCACAGGAAAACTGAGCGGAAAAAGTGACAGCAAGGAGTACGTTTTCGTAATGATTGATGCGTTTACCAAGTATGTATTGTTGTTCCATACCAAAAATATAGACACTAAGAGCAGTATTAAAGCTGTGCAAGATAGTGTAGCATTATTTGGTACTCCTGTACGTATAATTGCAGACCAGGGTCGCTGTTTCGCAAGCAAGGAGTTTCGTGACTACTGTAATAGTAAGTTGATCAATCTTCACCTTATAGCAACCGGGTCATGTCGCGCAAATGGTCAAGTGGAGAGGGTAATGAGCGTTCTAAAGTCTATGTTAACCGTAGTGGAAGCCGACAAAGATAAGTCTTGGCAAGACTCTTTAGGTGACGTACAACTTGCTCTCAATTGCACAGTAAATCGCGTAACAAAGGCTAGCCCCTTAGAACTTCTCATAGGAAAAGTAGCCCGACCTCTAGATTTAATGGCTAATGACAATGACGAGACTGTAGACCTTGACAAAGTTAGACAATCAGCATATGAAGGTATTGAAAAATGCGCACATTATGATAAACAACGTTTTGACAATACAAAGGCAAGCGTGTGTGGATTCTCCGTCGGGGAATTCGTTCTTATAGAAAACGAGGAGCGCAATCAAACCAAATTAGATACAAAGTATAGAGGACCGTTTCAAATCATTGAAATCCTAGACGGAGATCGTTATGTTTTAAAATCTTTAATTAATAAGCGTACTTATAAGTACGCACATGATCGTGTTAGAAAAATGCCCGATGGCCAAGTACCTATTGAAATTATTGATGAAGCTGAAATAGATGATGAATTGGCGTCAATATAATTTAAATGAACAGGTTCTCAGTTCGATGGGTTGGTGACTATACCAGGGTGATGTCGTAGCCGTAGCTCGTTAGAAATCGGCATCTGCTCTCTGAGTAGTCCGTGAGTACGCGGTAGGCGGCAGCTCTGGGTGGTATAGTGAGGTCTTGCCTGTGAGCAGTGTGTTGTTGACTGTACCAGAGTGATGTCGTAGCCGTAGCCCGTTGGAAATCGGTATCTGCTCTTTGAGTAGTCCGTGGGTACGCGGTAGTCCTCAGCTCTGGGTGGTACAGTTAGGTCTTGCTTAAGAGCAGACTAGAGTCAAGGGTTGACTCTGTATTCCCGTGGGGAATAAGTATTTGAGTAGCTTTTGTTAAAGCTGTTAACCACGAATGAGTTACCTGGGATTTTGTTTGATTTACGTTGGTTATTTTGTTTTAATGTGTTCTCTCTGTAAACAATGTTGTTCAATGGTACTTGGACTCGGTTAATCATGAAAATTATGTAATTAGTTAGAAGTCCAGTTTACTTCTTACTTACTTACCGATAGTTTAAGAATAGTATCAGGTGGTCTGAGTATTACTGATGGTAATGAAAGAGTCAAGGAATAAGTTTGATGGTGATGTCATGCAGTGATATTGTGATCCCGTTGGGATGGATGAGTCACTTGAGATTACTGAATAACAGTGAATCGCATTCTTTAGTGCTATGGTTATGTACGCACTTAATGGTTGTAATTTTAATTGTCAGTAGTACTCTGAACTCTGAAACTAAACTTTAGAACTCTATTATTGAGAATGTTTTAGGTTATTTAGTTGACTTGGAATAGATCTCTGGTTGTGGCAGGATTGGCCGAACGGAAACTGTGCTGTGTTTTCCTTTTGCAGACTAACACCACACGAGGACGTGTGCATCGCAGGATGGCCGTGTCGCATCCGGTCATGAGTATAGTTGTCAAAATGAAACGCAAGCGCGCCATCTGGTGGTCTTACTT
Organism: Protodeltote pygarga; assembly: GCA_936450705.2. Lineage (NCBI taxonomy): Eukaryota > Metazoa > Arthropoda > Insecta > Lepidoptera > Noctuidae > Protodeltote > Protodeltote pygarga. The sequence goes on along the minus strand of OW388249.2, from coordinate 94,870 downwards.
TGCAAATGTCAGGCCCGCTTCGACAGAGTCGTGATCTCTGCACTCGGGGTAATCAAGAGTCAGTTAATATCTGATCGCCGCGAAGTGTGGACGTCCCGGAACTGTCCCCGCGTTTCGTACTAAGTTAAGTGGTGTGATTATTGATTATAAGTGTACCTAATTATTACTGTGCTACCCTCTGAATATAACTGTGTAATTTAAATAATAAACGTGTTGAATTATCTGTGTTTTCTCATTGCACGAAATCCCAATATCTGCCCACATGATGTCTGGTACTAACGGCGTAAATTCTGACGTTCCGACATATGTTATATCCTATATAATATCCTGGAAATGAATCCTTAGAATTACATTGTGTTACAAAATAATTGATTGAAACTTAGCGTATTCATTAATACAATTTATTTTCATTCATTTGTATTTGAAGAAACAAATCGGTATAATATAAAGCATGAAGCGTCATAACCTTCTGGTCAACTGAAAATGTCTCATACATTTTACAATATGTATAATGTTTTACAAACATTTTGAAATTTCGTATAAAAGCGTAATTAATGTAAGTGCACGTAAGCGAATGTGTTCAGTGTAGACTGGCCTCTGTGGGTGACGCAACAGTTACTACTTATTGTATTCATATCGCACGTCGTGCTTGTATGTGCGAGGTGAGATCAACGACCTCACTATTTAACAATATAATTTCAATACAATTAGCCACTTGAAACGCTACTCTTTGCAAGCGTTCGCACAAACAAAATGAATTTATCACGTCCAATTATGAAATTATGCATGGTTTGTGGTTGAACCACCAATAATTAGTTTTCGAATAACCCAACAAAAATTAGTATTATTAACAGCAATAAATGTATTACTATCAAATGTTTCTGCAGTAGATGGTGGCTCATAATGTTTGTTATGTCCCCGCGACACAGCACCAGCAACATCCCGGAGTTGGTTCACAATTAGCAAGTTGTAACCTTTTCTACTTGGAGTGTCTTCTGTGGCCGGCTCAGTGGATACACTTGTAACACAGATGTAGGCGGGTGTCGCACAGCACGCTGCGCTCGGCCGCGCCCTGCGCTGAAGTACGCTTTGTTCCTAATCGCTTTACCATTGCACACTCTCACCAGTAGATATACATAATACTAGAGTACATTGAGGTCAGGCTGTAGAAAGTAATATACTAACAGCACAATTTAAATGTAATATATAAAGTCGGGTTTGTTCGAACACTTATAACTCGAGAACGGTTGAACCGATTTTCATGGTTTTAGCTGGAAAATAAAGAGATTTATTATTTTTATACACTGAACTTCTAAACTTAGTAACTCACTGTTATAATACATAATTTCTCGTAAACTATCGAAGTTAGAGTTATAATGTTATGGGTAGGTATCGCAAAGTTCATTAACTTTCTTTGAAATATTTATTTAAAAAAATATAATTCTTTACCTGATTTTTTTATTTTGAAAATACCGGGTTATTTGTAACACACCAGCATTATCTTGTGTACTTTAAAAGTTATTCCAATTTTTAAAGTGTGCTTACTAAGTTTTGAAGAGAAATAAAACTAGAAAGTAAAGAAATTTATCAAAATGTTTGATTTATTATCTTGGCGTTTGTAACTTCCAATAAAGGTAACTATCTAATTATGTTAAAAGATGAAAGGTTTTATTGTATGCGAGCAGTAACGTAGCCATGCTATAAAATCAAATGCACTTACTACGCTAGCACCAGCTCGTATTTACAAGTTTTACATGAAAATAAAGTGCATTAGTACATGCACTTAATGTACCTACTCGCTCCGCTCCGCTCGCTCCGCTCCGCTCGCTCAGCTCCGGCAGAGAGAGGTCGATTGTGTTTCCTCCATGCGTGAACATTGGTCGGCGCAGTTCCTCGCGCTCAATTATAACGTATAATTATTAAGTGCAGCTATTTAACTCTCGCCAGCGATCGCTTTGCGCCCACTCATTCGGAACATTTTATTGTACAATTATTCATTACATTAATTTTATACTTTACCATACCATACCATGGTGTGCTAGTCAGGCTATCAGGGAATTAAATTACAAATAACTATTACTATTACTTTAGTGTTCGCTTAATACTTAAGTAATAGTACCTACATTAATTTGAAATAAAACCCAGTAGAATAAATAGCTGCGTGAACTTACAAATAGGTCCGTCCAGACTCCTGGTATCGTGCATGCGTCGTATCGAATGCACCCATGGCCCATGACACGCCGGCTAATTATAATATAATATAGATAATTTTAATAAAAAAATTATCTATACATATAATAAAATCGTAATGAAGTAAAAACTGAACATTGAATATTTTTGGAAAAAAGTAAGTGCTACATGTTCGATGAACGATACTGAAGCCGAATAATTATGTAGTTTTTAAAAACTTTGTCTGTCTGTTTGTCTGTCAGAAGTTGGCGCACAAACTACAGAACAGATTTACTTGAAATTTGACAAAAATATTTGTTGGTATTTTACAAATATTTTTGTCAAATTTCTATGTTTAGGGTATAATTTATCACGCTATTCATTATAAGGGATGAGCAGTATTGTAATGAATATTTTAATTTTACTACAATTTGCTGCGGGATCGTTACATTATAATAAGATAAATTTTAAAATATTGCAATCAAATAAATATTATCACGCTATATCCACAAGGAGCTAAATAGTAAATGTTTAAATAACAAATCTGTAGGAACGACTATTTTGACTTAAACGTCAACAGACTCATAGTTTTGCGGTTGGGCGAACGCTTTGTAAGTGTTAGGTCCCCAGTTCGATCCTCATTTCTGTTTACTTTTTGTGTTTTTTTTTGTCATTGAGTTGAAAGAATTTCAATAATGATGTATTTTTGTGGTAATCGAATAATGATATTTCTTACCAAAAGTATAAAATACTTACTAAAGATTACGTTTCACTTCCATATTCTGTAATCTTAATCACATTTACTAACATCGGTAAATTCTCAATGATTTTTTATTACTTACTTGCTGAAACCCGAAGGAAATAGTAGTATAATAGTTTTTGTTTCTAGTTTAGTATAATAGTTTTTGTTTCTTTTAACATGTTTTTTATCATACTTGTTTATAAAAAGGGCTATTGCATGCTACAAAAGCGAAATTAAATCTAAATTACGACCCTAGTCAGCTAGGGTCGTAATTTAGATTTAATTTCGCGTATTAGATTTTTTTTCAATCCATACCGTAAAATGTAAAGCCATGCGATTGTTCTGAATTTGAACTATAAAATAAATGAAATTTGTATAGATAATTATTAGAAAAACCTATCACAATTTCAGTAGCGTCATACATAACTTATTGGGCAAAAGAGACTCCGCTGCTATATCGTGTCTTAGACGGGTTTTCTAGAACTAAGTAATTCTTTTTATATACACAAAGTTCATTTAATGCATACACATCCACCTCGCATCGAAACAAAAACCTTCGACAGCCTACGAACATCTATGCTCTTGCTACATTAATAATACGGCGCGGCGTAGCAGTGAAACGCATCGTAGCCGAGTCGTAGCCGTAGCCCACCGTAGCAGAACGTATGGATAGCATTGTCCTGCACAGTTTGCTGCACTGAAACATAATAAAGACGGCACAATTAAGTGCGACACATATTTCCCGCACATTACGGCGCGGCGTGATGTGCGCGGACCGCGACATGTCCGGCGCGCGACGCTCTGCGCAGTTAACTTATTGCGCGGTGCATTTATCTGTCGCTCCCATGATGTGTGAGTCTTTGTACAGTACCATGTAAATAGGTTTAGTTGGCTAGTAAACAAAATTGGTTTCCTAAGACAGCTATCCTTATCAAAACTCATTTATTTGATGTGTTTATATCATCAGTTATCAGTGGCGAAGGCTTCATACAATACATACTTGATTTCTACCGGCTTCCTATTAAGAATAGCACAGTTTGTAGTGTCTGCTAAATGTGCCATTAGTTTTCCACCAGCTAGGCTCTGGCTTACAAAAAATTACTCTGGTAAGTCATAAAGTCATTAGCCACACAAAATTAACAAATGAATAATGACTTATTATTCATTTGTTTAACATACGTCGCGGCGCATCGCTGTGAGGAGCGGGCAGCAGCCTCAGTGCCTGGGCTGGGTGCCCGGACCATATGTTACTGACGGCGTGTAACGAATGAAACGAAAGGCGCTGGAAATGATTAAACCACAGTTTATTTTAAAAATACTCTTAATGCAAACACATACAAAGGTGAACCATATGTTACTGACGGCGTGTAACGAATGAAAGAATAAGGCGCTGGAATTGATATCCACAGTTTATTTTGAAATATTAAATTACTAACATTATAAAAAACCATTTTCAATATTTTTCATATAATTTGGTGTGTTGAAATTCTGTTAAAAAGTAATAATTAAATATAAAATAAAAAACCTTAACATCTTTATGACAACCCCAATGACATTATTTTCCAGGTACCTACCGAAAATTCATTGTTAAAGGGTAGCCGCAACATTATAGCGCTCACCCGGTATTATTATAAGGTAAGTTCTCAATATTTCAATAACGTTAATTTCTAACTCTTATCCCGCCGCAAACTATTGTACAACCACAAATAATTAGAACAAACTGAAAATGTTACCTAGACATTGTTGTCCGTTGATACACATTAGTACATAGACTGCGAGTTGAGAGATAAGTTGCCAAGTATAACAATGCCAGTGTGGCTCGACAAGCGACCGAGAGCGGAGAGCGGGGAGCGGAGAGCGGAGAGCGGCGCGACGCGGGAGGCGGGTGCGAAGAGCGAAATTGAAGCGAAAACTTCGCCGACGGATAATTGGGTAATCCGTGCGCCCGCAACCGCTAGGGACGCACGCGGCTGATACACCACTACGATTGAGAAGTGATCGTTACATGATTGAAACATATTTATTAAACAATATAGCTGTTAGCAGCATGTCTGTGATGTTCTAAAACAGATCTAATAAATACTTGACATGAAATAGGAAGTATTTGTCAACTCTAGCATTTTAAAGGGTAACGCTGCATGTGTTACATTTAGTAGGTGCGCAAAACAACGTGCACCTAAGAGTCGTTCGTAAAAACGCAGACATTCATAAATTTGGAACGTCGCACTCAGTAAAGACAATTTTTGTAAATACGCGAGGCGAGAGCACTTCACATCACTAGCGAGTAGCGAGTAATCTCCGCGCGACTTTGACAGTATCTACGCGAGTTCAAAAGTCTTATTTGAGACAAGTTACTGCCGCCTCTTATCATCGGATCTCTGACAATGTACACCGCTTAGCGAGTCGTTCCACTGAGAGGCCTTTGTACCGCCGCCGCGCCGCCGCCGATCTTATCTCTTCATAACTCTACGAGTAACTTCAAATACATCCATCATTTGTGTCATTAACAGAAACTCTCATTGCGCAAACTATTCAATACAAACTCTAATGGTAGGTAAGTATCAAACATCATGTATATCCGATCAAGATCGTGCTACTTCGTATGCTTCAATTATATTCCTGTCCTTGAATCTCCCATCGAGTACAACACAAATTTCTGCAATTTACACTAACTACACAAATAACAACAGGCCAGGACAATTGTTGTTGACCTGTTATGAAAATAAAATAACGTAATTAAATCGAGTTACAAAAGTTGTACAATTTTATTTAGAGAGCTGAGCACGCACACTGACGCATGGACACGCATGAGACGTCGGGACCATGGGACAGAATACTTTATGCAGTAGGTTTGTTTTTATTATGGTGTGTTGACCTCTCGCCCGCCTGATGGTGATCGGTGATGTAGTCGACGATAGAGCACGCTGCCTTTGAAGCAAGGGATGGAAGTTAAATTGTGTCATCCAGACCTGTCCATCATACAGGTTTCACTGGACATCATGCCAAAACACAAGAATATCAGTAGGTGGTAGGTGGTAGCTGGCCACGGCTGAAGGCTTCTACCAGATTAATTATAAATGTAATAAAACATATAGAAAATGCATTAAATTGTTATAAAATGTATGGGCATTATTATTAGGCTCCACTTACTTTGTTTAAACAGGCTGATTCTAACAATTCGAGCGTTATAGCGTTACCCGCGGCCATGGCACGGCCGCCCGGCCGCGGCGTACTATGTGACCGGTTATTAAAGATGATTATGTCTAAACTTTTGCAAGAAGAATTGGTTATCATTGATGATAGTGTGAATGGCAATACCATACTTAATTAAATTAGTTATATGATTGTCATAAGTTTATAATATTGTTGTATGCAGTTTTTTTTTTGTATCTTTGTTAGGTCATATTACATATAGGTATAATTGCTTTAACCGATACAATTACTATAAATAAATACTTAATTGTCGGATCGTACCAATCCTTTGTAAAGGTGCAGCGTGCTACTAAAATAGAGCGGTCACTGAGAAGCGAGGGGTGAGGGGCGCGGGGCGCGGGGCGGGGGGTGCAGGGCGAGGGGCGTCCTCAACAGCTTGTTTGTTTAGGATCGTTTACCAATAAAGTTCAGAATACCTATAACGCACATGGTATTATATTGTGATATTATGTCGTTTAATATCGCAAAACAAGTAGTCGTGCGAGTTTTGCAAGTTAAATACGGCAGTTTGAAATGTTAATAAGTTCGTAAACTGAATTCTTCATGTTTCATTTCCACACATTTTAAATGGTTTTTAAATTATAAGAAAATTTGAAAGTAATCTGCCTGCCTGTACCTGCAGGCGTGTTATGTTTGGTATACTATGTTAGTAGAGGCCTTTTGTCATTAAATACTATGTTAGCGGAGGTTTACCGCAGATATCGCTTACTTCATTAAATATTACGTTAGCAGAGGTCCATCGCACGGATATCTTTTATTTTGTTTAATCGCAGAGGTCCGATATGGAGAAGCTCGCCCTGCTCGACAGGTCGCTCGATGATAATCACAGCGTTGTGACTAAAACATCACGTACACGACGGGTAGCTCGCGAGCATTCAATATCGACCACTAATCCAGCACTTAATAGCGCTAAATAAAATTACAAAAACACATCGCTCGCTCTGAGTTCACTCCCACCCCGCTCCTCGCTCCAGCTTCGCTCCGCTCTTTCGGCTCTCCTGCGCCGCGCTCGAGTGTTTCATTAAGAATACAGTCGCCAATTTATATACGTACTTAAATAGAATTAGTAAGTGTTCGGGAGTGGCTCTCTCTAGCTCCGAATTGGAAATTTTTTTTGGTCACAAATGGCACCTTTTATTTAACGGCGGCGCGGGCGCTTGCTGAGTGTCTCCTAGAATTAATTTCGTATCATTAATATGACGATGGGATGCCAATATTGTATTTATTGTATCACGATTGATGGTGATCGAATCCTTCCAAATGTCACAGTCACCGCGTGAAGGTACGGTGGCACAAATTCTTCAAATCCGTCAAATTACTTTATAGTAATTTGTATTCTACAATTTACAATGAAGAATAATAACAAATTTTGAATATTAGCTCTCCAAATTCTCTGACAAAAATAAAAAAATTCAAGTGAGAGAATTACTTCACTTCGTCAATAGTTTCCGATTTATAGAAGTAAAATGTAATGCGATGTGGACTCGTACTCGATGTGTGACGTCATCTCACAACACTCGCTCGGTCTGAGCGCGCTCTCAGCTCGGTGTCGTATTAGAAATTACAAAAATTTTCAAAAATCTCCAATCTAAATACTAGGAAATCATGTGTTGTGCCGAAATGTACAATTACAACCACCAATGCAACTGACAAATCACGTCACGGTCACGTGACTGTTAGCGGGACTCGTAAGTTTAAATGCCTGTAAAATCAAAACTAACAGGTATTTTTGACTATAACCAAAACTAGTGTAACAAACGTTACTTTTCAACTGATTTGGCATACCTATTAATATTCTCCATTATCATTGCAAAAATGAAGGTTTTATTTAAATTGGCAAAAAAATGTAACCTAGCATCTACGTGAATTCATACATTTTTATTTATTTTATTTATTTATTTATTTATTACAGTTTACAGTAGGTACATAGTAAGATAATGCTCCACAAAACCGGTTTAGCGGTTTGACTGTGGATGAGACATAACTGAGTAGATAAGTATGAATTCACGTGGAAGCTATAATATTATTATTAATTCTTTATTTTCAAGCATCTTGGCTCATAGATACACTTACACATAATTATACAATAATATTATATACTAATAGGTACTTAACTAACATCATATAAAAATACTATACATAAACAATAAATTACACTTGAATCGGCGTCGTGTGTGATTATTATGTGATGTCATATCATATTCCATCCCGTCCACCCGGGCAGCAGCTAGACTACCATTAAAACAAAGCAGACCATGTTGCGGCACTATTTTTAAATATTACAATGTTGCAAGTCTTGCATTCATCTCCGGGGAGCTCGTTTACTCGTAGTTCTGTCTTCAGTGCAGTCGCGGAAAAAATGTCGACAATATTTGGTGAGTGCAGCGTTGTTCAACGTCGACAGCGGCGCGGGCGCGGGCGCGACGCGGGCGCGGGCGCGACGCGGGCGCGGCGCGCAGTCGGCTCATTACTTATGTTGTTAATAAATTAACACCACATCGCACTGTGCCGGCCAGCCTCAGAACACTCTCGAGAAAAACTATTCTTATGGAATATTTACTTGCGTGAGTGTACTGCGTTCTGCGATACTATGAAATCCTTTCTATAATCAACACAAGTTTAATTCGGAGCAGTACGGATGAGACGCGCCACAACACGCGCGAATGTTTCACAGTCAAGCGGTGTGCGCCTGTATTTGTGTCCGTCAGATGCTGCGGAGGTTCCCGTCATGTTGATTACTTTCCTTTTGTGTTTCAAGAATGAACTTTTGGCTGTATTATATTCTGTTTACGCTTCGCTGAGCAAACGGAGAGAACGTCGCATCGGCCGCCTGCGTCGGCCATTTATTCACCATTGAATAGAAACATGCAGAGATCAGGTTTAGTACATTGGGTTACAAGGGATATAATAGCCCAACGGCACTAATTGTCGTACCGTGTGACATACAATGTTGTTATCCTACTTGCAAGGAAATAAATAACAAATTAACGGGCAATTGTTGTAAATAAACAGGTAAATGATAGCTTCATAATGCGCATACCTACTGCGCATGCGTTTCAGTCTTTTTTCTGAGAAGAAATTTACATTAAATAAAATATGGCTTGTGTTTAAACGTCATCCAAAAAAGTACCTATTTTACTACCAAAAAAAATCTAAAAGGTTACCAAAATGGATAAATGGTCACCAAATGACGTTTCTAATGGAAAAACCCAATAACATTTTGCCCGACCCGGGGATCGAACCCAGGATTTCATGCTCAGCAGCGCTTGCTACCACTAGACCAACAAGGCAGTCAAAAATGTAATAAAATTTGAATTTAATTTAAACAATTAAAAAAAAATGACTACATAATATTGTCCAGCTTTTTTAACATTTTAAATGCTTAAAAAAGTAGGACAATATTAATATAAATAATAAATATTATCCTAGTCCTAACTAATATTATAAATACGAAAGTAAGTACGTTTGTTTGTTACCTTTTCTCACCCCTAATCTACTGAACCGATCATCCTGAAATTTTGCATATACCTACGTAGTCAGGTGTACAGAAACTGACACCTATTATCCTGTAAAAATATATGCTGTTCCCGAGGAAAACAACAAAAACGTCCTTGTGATATGATAGATAGATGGCGCCTCGTGTCGTACCACCCGAGTGGTTGATTGTCAAATTCTAAATTAACACGAGCAAAGCCGCAAGCAAAAAACTAGTTTCATATAAGACACAGTCAATGTATGTTTTGTCGAGTATTCAAGAAAGTCTTTAAACTATAGAAACTCTCGAAAGTATTTTGATTCATAAGCTGCACTTCCCAGAACACTTTTCGGAAAGATTACAACTCGCTACAACTTGGGATAGGAACACCAAATATTATACCCTGTGGGCCGCGCCGCCCGCGCCGCGAGCTGTCTAACGAACTATTGCCTTACAATCATAGTTAAGTTCATGATCTCCTGTAATAAGTACTTATCGCCGTTATTCGGCCACCGCTTTGAACTTTGCTGTTCAGCTGTGAGCAGCGATCTCCGACTCTACATCTCTCGCCGGTCAAAGCATTCTAGATTCAGATTTTCGCGAGTTAGTCGTCAATCTTCTATTCTACTGAACTAACTTTAATTAAAATAACTTGTCTCCGAGTTCATTTCAACGGCAGTTTGCTCACATATTTTATATGTTTTGTTTGTGTTGGTAACTTACTGGAGCAGTCCTAGTTTGGTATTTAATCTGATTCGCAGCAGATAACGAAGTTGTGGCAACGTTTTCTATAGACGCTCAGAATGTTTTCATGGCGGTCGCTCCATTCATTCGGCAAGGACGTCTCGTTAAATTATAAAATGAGAACTCTATAGAGCCGTCACATGAAATATAAAACTGCAAAAAAGAATAGTTAGTGGAGTCAACGTCAGTTGGTGCGGTGTGCGCCTGTGCGGTGCGATGCTGTGCGGTGTCTGCGCTATATCATCTCGGTTTCATTTTCTTTTCATCAAGGTATCTTCACGCTCGAGGGACGTCGTCTCCGCGTGAAGTCCACCCCCTCCCCCCACCATCACCGCCGCGCGCCTCGCCCCGCACAAGCGGGGGGCTTGCCGTCGTTCGTTTCGTCTCCATCGCCTGCACGGCCGCCTTCTCATTTTGATAACGTTTTGAATTTTTTTTAAGTTAGTGCTACAGAGGAATGAGAATATACTTGAAGGCTTTGGCCCGTCGCCCCTTGCTGCGCCGCCCCGCGCCGCCTCACACCGCCCCGCGCCGCGTCGCGTCGTGCCGCGCCGCGCCGCTCGCCGCCCGCTTTTAGACTGTAGACGCAGAACATCTTCAAATTTAAATATTTATAATGCTTATTTACGATCTTTGTTGTATTAAAATTTATAATTGAATACATCACCGTCGTTGAGTAATTGAGATGAGGACGTCACTACTCACTAATTAAATACATTTTTCGTTTAATTAAGAAAACCGTGCTCTGAAACTGTATCCGTTGAATTTAAAAGAAGTATCCTGGAGACCGGCGAGATATTCCGAATTACGACGCGACGCCCGCGCCACGGAGCGCCACGGAGCGCCACGGAGCGGATAACATCGTATGCATTACATTACCTCTGTGTTTGGCGATGCATTGAACTTGCTACGGGCTTGTGTGTCACAAATTGTATCAATGCGCCTACTGTAATATACTTATCTGATTTATTAACAAAGTAATACAAATATGCATAATATTATGCATATTGTACCTATAAGTTGTATGTAATTATAAGTTTCTCCTGCATAATAGTTTATAAAAGGTATTCGCACCCCAATGCGCAATTCGCATTCTCTTACTGAAATAATAATAATAATTTAAAAATGAATAAAAGAAGAATAATAATTTATTATATTATAATATATTTAAATATTGCTTTCAATACAAATTAGCGATTTAAGAAAATAACATTTGAATATCGTATTCCTTTGGGTTGCGCGGATCAGATAGGCAGTCATTCCGAAGAAAACTGATATTCAGCTGCATCTTGTTAAGAAGCCGACCCCAACAAAGTTTAGGAATAATAAGACATCCTCCTGAATGCAAATTATGCACTGATTAGGCTGGATATAGTGTACGTATGATGCTTTAGTATTAATAATCACGTAATCCTTAGAATAGGATAAGTAATGTATCGAGTAGGTATCATGAACAAGTGGGAACAAATGTCATTAACCTGCCTTCCTACACTAGAGAAAAAAAATAGTTTCATAACAAGCGAGTAATACAGGGTAAAATAAATGTTACAAAACGACTAGAATAGTAATGTAATAGTTGCTACGACGTAGTCGGCGTAGCAGTACTCGCTACGCCGTAGCATAAAGAGCATAAATTCGTAACACCGTCTCTTCGTTCTTCAAGGTGATAATGAGCAGTTCATAATGGAGAAGACTTTAATAAACCTCACGCAATATGCCAACAATGGTGCTGGTTTTCTTGTACAACCCGCTAAACTAGTTTTAGTCTAACTATATCTCTTTCTAATAAACACCATAAAAAGGACAGCAAATTGAAATATAAAAAAAAATATAGTATAAAAACTAAAACCCGACTACTTAAAATCTAAAAACAAGCTTCTTAGATTTGAAATAAAATTCTGTAGTCGGAGGCCACCAAATTACAAAGTATTTACCCTTGGAAGATTATCTAGTACCTATTTACCTATAATACATTAAGGCCTCCGACTACAGAATTTTATTTCAAATCTAAGAAGCTTGTTTTTAGATTTTAAGTAGTCGGGTTTTAGTTTTTATACTATATTTTTTTTCAATGATTTTTAGTGGTAAAGAAACCAATAAAATTCATTTTAATCACAATTTTTTAGAATGTGGTAGTTCTTAAATAGGTAGATTTCTTTAACTGTCAACTTCGGTTCAAACCTTTAGTCAATGTCATGTATTTTTTAAATTAAATTTATTTCAAAGGTGTCGTCCGCGACTTCGAGCTATTAAAACATGGCCTCATATATTTCTTAGAAGTATACATGAAAAGTAGTAAGAAGTCCAGCTTGGCAAAAAAGAGTCTGGAAATATTGGGGGCGCCGCTGTCGCACTTTTCACACTACAATTCAAATTACAAGTTATTAAGTGCTTACATATTTCTATGACGAGTTTTTTGTCATTAATTTTAATCAAATGAATCATTTTTATGTTATTTTAGTACTCACAAACGTAGTTATTTAAGATTTTTATTTTTAGTTCCAGCTGTCACCGCCTCAGACTCTTTTTTGCCAAGCTGTATAAGTATACATGAAACCTTTTTTGTGGGATATCATCATAGATAGAGTACATTTACCTAAAGTTCGAGGAAGTAAGTAACATGGAGTTGATAATACCTGCTCTAAAATCCCGAAATCATAAACATTACAATTAATTCCCGGGAAATAAGAAATTAATTTTACGTATAATTATTTAATAAGAAATTTGAAAAAACAACTGATACGGATGGGATTCGAATCCACGATCTCCGGTGTACCGTGCCGACGCTCTAACCGCTAAGCTACCGTATCCCATCAGAATCAGTCGAAATTTCAAATCTCTTTCTACGCCTTAGGCGTGTGGTAATATCGAACGGAATACATTAATTATCCGACTCAGTGTTCTAAACTTTGCAGTTTTTAGAAGGCACCGATAGATATTACCACACGCCCTAGGCGTAGAAAGAGATTTGAAATTTCGACTAATTTTGATGGGATACGGTGGCTCTGCGGTTAGAGCGTCGGCACGGTACGTCGGAGATCGTGGGTTCGAATCCCTTCCGTATCAGTTGTTTTTCAAATTTCTTATTAAATAATTTATTATATTTAATAAGCAAACATGTGTTAAAACATGTAATAAATTCTCCAAAATATTAATTTAACGTTTTAAATACATATGGACTAAATTATTACAATAAAAAGTCTTTATTATGTTTTTAGACATCGGTAACAGATAATGTAATACTTAAGTAGTTCGGTACTAAAACTGTTAAATTAATGAGTTTTATTTTATATATAAAATTAATTCTAATAAAAACTATAGGTCAAAATCCAGTCCATATTAATAAAATCCCGGGATTTAATTGTTATGTTTACGATTCCGGGATTTTTGAGGAGGTATTTTTAACTCTATGTTACTTACTTCCACAAAACCGCAAACCAACGCCATCTAGTTACGAAAAAGAAATTTAAATTTAATTAACATTATTTTAAAATATAATCATAATTTAATAGGCAGTGATGTGTAGAAACTTTAATTTAATTAGTAAATATTTATTGTTATCACGTTTTCACATTGTATGCAGTGTTATAATCACATATATTTATGATAGTCGTAACGGGTAGTTAGAAGCCTGATATTCTAAGAAGTGGTCCAGAATATATAGATAATATATACACATTCTGAATGTGCTCATCAAGACCTTCCATTTGATATCAAACACGATAAATTTACCTTAACTTTATTTTTTTCGAGCTGACTAATTTATTTTTAAAATCCACCTTATTTGATTTTACGAAATTTCATAAATCCTATAACCCGCAGACCATTAAGACGCATCGATAGACACCTTATTTATTGAATTACAACAAATAGTTTAGGAGCTACGAGGGAACAGATGAACAAACTTACATACATACATACATACATACATACATACATACATAGACTGCTAAAATCATAACCCTCCTTTTTTTTGTAGTCGGGTAATTAGAACTGTCTAATTAGTCTACGTCCTTGCAATTGACGTAAAAATAGACGAGACCTCTATGACGTGCCGAATCATTTTTTATTTAATAAGAAATTTGAAAAAACATAATAAGCTTTATGTGCTGACATGTGCTATAACATGCATTAAAAAATCGAATTGTTTATTGAAGTGGTACAACATAACCCATGTTGTAAATGTAAATTCTTTCTATAATTCGTATTTATCAGTTGTCTTATTTCCTCAAAGGTCAACTTTATATTCACAACAATTGTAAAGTAAGTATCATTTCGCAAAAACAACGTTTATACTGCAAATAAAATCTATATTAACAAAAATGTAACAATTTCATATACGACACAATTATAATTTCTATAACATGAACGTGATTACCAATAGCTTAGTAGCAGAGCGACTGCGGGCTTTACCAGTTAGTTAGTCGCGTGTCCTAATCCCGCGCATAATCTATTTCTTTAGTGTTTCGAACAAAAGTTCGAACTTTAGAGTTCTCATAGCACGCATAAATACGCTCCACAATGCCCCCCACCTTCAAACCACTAAGCACATCGTGGATGAATGTCCCTTCAGGGGATTTTCAGGAGGACTAGAAGACATTCACAATTCAATCATTCATAATTTACAGCCAAGATCGTGGTACAATTGTTGGATGCTTAGGTGCGCTACACACGGCTCGGCCGCGTGGCGCGCAGTGCGCGGCAGAGTCGCGGCGCGGCGCACGGTGGGCTGAAAATCGGCTTTCATAGACTTAGGGATTTCAATTTGCAAGTGCTTGTTTTTATGTACGATATCGCTTCTATTAGTCATTACTATGTACAAAAATGACACCCGAGTTAATTCTGCCCAAAAACGAAGGAAATATAATTTTTTTACGAAAAATTTGTATGAAGCTAGTATGAAAAATCGAATTATCTCCTAAACGGCTTGTTTAACGGTAATATCCTTGGCGGTGGTCATAGTGCTAATTATTTATGATTTTTTGGTTGGCGATCGGACGAAAAATTTAATGCCGTTTTTTTTTTAAAAATCGTCAAAATATTTTTATTTATTTTTACATGTAAAACGATCCCTTTTAGTGTCCAAGTTAAAAAGTTCGATATGTTATTAACCCAAATATTAAGAACACACGAATCAAGAAAAATGAAATAAAAAAATTGCTGTTTTTAAAAAATATTATTTTTCTCGATTATGTCAGCCCCATGGATTAATAACTTATGAACGGTTGACGACATGTAGTACCAGTCGTATAATAATACGTACTTTTCTGCTGTTTTGCGAGCATAATCTCTAAATTTTATTATATCGACCTGCTCTCCAGATGTAATTGCTTGTAAAATTACAGCAAATCTTTTGATGAGGTCTTCATCCAAACCGGTTATAGCTGCGGTTTTATAAGGAAACTCAAAGAATTTTCTTGCAGTATTCCCGTCATTGGTGGTTCCCGAGCCTTGTTTTACTATATCAATCAACAGATTGAGCTCATCTTTGAATTTATTTTGAATTATTTTCTTCCTTGTCTGTAGCATTTCTTTGTGCTCATCACTTCTCGCTGCCCACCGTTTGAAGTCGAGCCTGTATGCAATGTGTAACAGACATTCCATACAATTTATACGGGCGTGTAGGGATGACAAGCCAAACTCATACAGGTCCGAACACACAATTTTTGATGTTACAGCATCTAAGCGGTTCATTTCTGTAGGCTTTGCTAAGCACAGGTAGCAGGATGCATTTGATCTAGCTTCAGAAAGGTAAGTACAGACTTTAGCGTCGATCATCGTCATCATTAGTTGATGAGTCACCTTATTATTATTATTGCACTCTGTGGGGATAAGGGCCTCAATTTCTTCATCCATTTGTTTTTTCAGCTCAAGGACAACTGCTTCACTCTCCTTTACAAAAGTAAACTGAACTGGACGACAATACAAAACTGAGCATGGTTTTGGGTTCGTCCATAAAATGTTGTCTCCATCTATGAGTTTTAGTGGCACCAAGGAGGTCATGAAAATGCTCGAGTCATCTTCCTCACCCTCAATTTTCTGCTTGTATCGGCTTTGGTTAGAAGCACCATCAAATCCCCACTTGGAAATGAGCTTCAACTGCTTGTTATGCTCTTCGTTAGAAAGGCTTTGAAGGATTCTTGTAACCGTGATATCAAGTAAAGCTTGAAGTGTAATCCTAGCCGATGAATCAGTAACTGTCACTGATTGCTTCGGAGGGTAGCAATCAAGCTTAGTTTGTTGCACTTTATAGTAAGATGGATAAATATCCTTAGCACCTTCCCGAATGGCAGCCTCACGCAACGTAATATATTGCCACTTTGAGAGTTTTAGCGAAAGAAGCAATCCAAGTGCCTTTTCTGGCGTAAATATGATTGTTTTCGCTGGTTTCTTAAGCGTTTCATTTAATTTAGCGGCTACTTCTGGATTTTTCATCATGTATTCGATGACAGAGGCGATATCACCATGCCCTTCTTCCTTTAAACGTGCTGCAGCTGCATATGCCAATTCACTGGAATCTTCGCCTGTGTGTTCATCAGATCTTCTTTTTTTTTGTTTACTTCCCAGATCTTCGAATGGTTTACGGGATCTTTTCGTCATTGTTCCAATGGACGTTGATGTCGACGGTTCTGGAGAGACTGAGGGTGCTCTTGGTGCCTTATCAAAACTTGGTTCTTGATTAACTAAAGTTTGCACAAAACTCGGCCAATCAATATTTGCTCCCAACCAATTCTCGTACATTCTCCTGAAATTATCAAGGAATCGGTTGGATTTCTGCCACCTTTGTAAAGCGGCTCGCGTAAATCTCCGACAAAATTCTTTGAGAACAACACGATCTTCGTCAGACAGGCAATCGCCTATGCGGGATACAACTGCACTGAACAATACTTCATGATCAAATGAAGTACTCTCACTTCGTAGAAGAACAAACAAGTCTAAATTGGTGATTAAACTTTCCATTCTAAGATTTTATAGTCGCTGATTTAGTGTTAGCAGTTACACAGTTGTGAACAAATTAAATTATAAAACAAAACTTTAGCCCTTTTATTGCAAAACGCCAATAATTATTTAACTACCCTCATTAGTTATCTCCTCATTAGCTAATGAAAATCTATAATTGTCACTAACTATTCTTAGAACTCATAGCACTGCTAATTAACAAATTAGCTTACTTATCAGGAAATGTTGAATGTAATCCATAGTTGGCATTGTCGTGAGATATTGAAAATCATTAAATCACCTATTAAGACTCATTAGAAGACCTAATCAGTGTAGTTACTTAATTACTTCTTTTTGGACTCATTAGAAGAGTAAACAATTGGTCATTTGGTTGTATGAAAAGTTTTAAAACTCATTTTGTGTTGATAATTAGGTATCTAGCTCAAACATAGTTGTCTACGTGTGGGTGTACTATAAACCTCTACCAACTCCTTCGAAAATATAGGAGTGATGCTATTTTATGTTATGTGTAGTTAAAAGTCCGTGTTCTTCAACATAAACACCAAAAGGAATCGTTTCATACGTGAAAACAAATAAAAATATTTTGACGATTTTTTAAAAAAAAACGGCATTAAATTTTTCGTCCGATCGCCAACCAAAAAATCATAAATAATTAGCACTATGACCACCTCCAAGGATATTACGGTTAAACAAGCCGTTTAGGAGATAATTCGATTTTTCATACTAGCTTCATACAAATTTTTCGTAAAAAAATTATATTTCCTTCGTTTTTGGGCAGAATTAACTCGGGTGTCATTTTTGTACATAGTAATGACTAATAGAAGCGATATCGTACATAAAAACAAGCACTTGCAAATTGAAATCCCTAAGTCTATGAAAGCCGATTTTCAGCCCACCGTGCGGCGCTCGCTCTGGCGCTCCGTCAGCGTCAGTCGGCGCTGCACGCTGGGCCCCCGAGCACGCGCGACCCCGTCGTGTCGCCGTGTCAGCGCCACATCGACGAAGTTTCCCGCGCGATCTGTTGCTGCTGCAACTACGAGTACATTCCAAGTATCTCGGAGTTTGGTGTAGATAATGTAGTGAACCTAATTGTGCGTGTAATGATACCGAATGCTCATTAGTTTGGATTATATTCACGGTAAGTTTTTTAAATTAACTTTTTTCTAAAAATATTTTTGCTACTCTGCTTTTATTAATTTACAAACATTTTTTAAATCTTTGTTGTCTGTTTTCCCGTTTTTGTACCAGCATTATAAATTACTTGAGTTGAAGTTCTGTGCACATTGGTAAGTATAATGACGATGCTGTATTTATGAAAATAAGAAAAATGACTAAAAAATAAAAATGTGTAGTGATAAGAATCGTTGATAAGCAAGTCCGAGATCTAGTTTAAACCTCCTTTCGTAAATTATGTGCGTGTTAAAAAATATGATCACTAACTAATACTTCGTGCCTCTGAGGGCACAAAAGCCTTCCGTTCGGATATCTCTCCGTTTGTGTTGGATTACTCATCGCAATATTGGGGTGTACCCGGGTTTATGCACACACTTGTGTGTTAATGTCACCTGCATAGTTAGTTAGTCTCTGTTGAGATCGGCCGCTGGGAATTGAAGTGTAAATTTAGGAAGTAATAGTTAAGATAGTATGCTTCTATATTGGGTCGCATAATATTCGAAGCGCTTTTCATGTTATCTTTTTTGGCATACTCTTAATTAGGCATAATTGTATCCTCCTAACTTCCAAGCATTTAGCGTTTGGTTAGATATATTTTCCTTTCTGTACAACATTCGCCGCACCCAAACCTACTGTCACAGTATACTCTAAATTCTTAAAGTATTTTAGAGTAAATTAATATTAGTCGTTTCAATAAGATGACTGTTGCATTTATGTGTACTTAATTCATCAATAAGGCGTTGTGTAAGTGGTAACAGAATTATATCATAAAGACCCAGAAATGTTTCCCACCAGCGAAATGCTGAAATATTCAGCCAATTCCATTCCTCACAAACGTTGTATGTACCCATTGCTCCCAACTCTCCTTTCACTTCTCTCTGTCGTTTCGCTGCTTAGGACCAGTTTTTATTAAAGGAGTCAAACTCATCCCGACATCTCCTTTTGTGTCTACCGCGTTGTTGCTTGCCGGTTCGAGGATCCCAATGGCTATCGGGTCGTAAGTTTGGCCCATTGGTCGTCTGAAATGAGCAGCAATAAGTATAACTGATAACTCTAAATTGTATGATTTGGTCCTATGAGTTGAATAAGTAATAATTATACAACATGTGCTAAACCAAATATTTGAAATGTATAAAACTCACTTAATGAATTATATATAAAGAACTGTCAACGACTTATCTAACCTTGTTACCTTCAGATTGTAGGCGCGTGTGTTGGCTGCTCCAGGGCAAACACAATTACAATGCCATCCTGTGTATGTTTTGAAAAAACTTTATCATACGAATAATTATGTTTATAATAATAATAATAATATTCTCCTGACCGAATTTCGGTCACGGCGGCCAATCTCAACGGAGACTAGCCAACTACGCAGGAGATATTATAGTGCACAAGTGTGTGCGCAAACACAGGTGCACTCTCTATTCCGTCACTCTCATAGTCCGATGGGACGGCCTTCCGACACGATCGGAGAGAGATCAGGCGCAGGGCCAACGGCTTTACGTGCTTTCCGAGGCACGGAGTAAGTGATAATTAATTTATAAAACGCACATAACTTACGAAAAGTCAGAGGTGCGCGCCTTGGGTTCGAACCCGAGACCTCTGACTTACCAGTCAACGGTCACAACCACTAGGCTATCACGACTTACAATATAATATAATAATACATAAATGCGAAATTAGCTTGTATTCAACGATACATATCCACATGTTTTTGATATAAACATCATCTATAATATATAAAAAATATAGTATAAAAACTAAAACCCGACTACTTAAAATCTAAAAACAAGCTTCTTAGATTTGAAATAAAATTCTGTAGTCGGAGGCCACCAAATTACAAAGTATTTACCCTTGGAAGATTATCTAGTACCTATTTACCTATAATACATTAAGGCCTCCGACTACAGAATTTTATTTCAAATCTAAGAAGCTTGTTTTTAGATTTTAAGTAGTCGGGTTTTAGTTTTTATACTATATTTTTTTTCAATGATTTTTAGTGGTAAAGAAACCAATAAAATTCATTTTAATCACAATTTTTTAGAATGTGGTAGTTCTTAAATAGGTAGATTTCTTTAACTGTCAACTTCGGTTCAAACCTTTAGTCAATGTCATGTATTTTTTAAATTAAATTTATTTCAAAGGTGTCGTCCGCGACTTTGAGCTATTAAAACATGGCCTCATATATTTCTTAGAAGTATACATGAAAAGTAGTAAGAAGTACAGTTTGGCAAAAAAGAGTCTGGAAAAATTGGGGGCGCCGCTGTCGCACTTTTCACACTACAATTCAAATTACAAGTTATTAAGTGCTTACATATTTCTATGACGAGTTTTTTGTCATTAATTTTAATCAAATGAATCATTTTTATGTTATTTTAGTACTCACAAACGTAGTTATTTAAGATTTTTATTTTTAGTTCCAGCTGTCACCGCCTCAGACTCTTTTTTGCCAAGCTGTATAAGTACACATGAAACCTTTTTTGTGGGATATCATCATAGGTAGAGTACATTTACCTAAAGTTCGAGGAAGTAAGTAACATGGAGTTGATAATACCTGCTCTAAAATCCCGAAATCATAAACATTACAATTAATTCCCGGGAAATTAGAAATTAATTTTACGTATAATTATTTAATAAGAAATTTGAAAAAACAACTGATACGGATGGGATTCGAATCCACGATCTCCGGTGTACCGTGCCGACGCTCTAACCGCTAAGCTACCGTATCCCATCAGAATCAGTCGAAATTTCAAATCTCTTTCTACGCCTTAGGCGTGTGGTAATATCGAACGGAATACATTAATTATCCGACTCAGTGTTCTAAACTTTGCAGTTTTTAGAAGGCACCGATAGATATTACCACACGCCCTAGGCGTAGAAAGAGATTTGAAATTTCGACTGATTTTGATGGGATACGGTGGCTCAGCGGTTAGAGCGTCGGCACGGTACGTCGGAGATCGTGGGTTCGAATCCCTTCCGTATCAGTTGTTTTTCAAATTTCTTATTAAATAATTTATTATATTTAATAAGCAAACATGTGTTAAAACATGTAATAAATTCTCCAAAATATTAATTTAACGTTTTAAATACATATGGACTAAATTATTACAATAAAAAGTCTTTATTATGTTTTTAGACATCGGTAACAGATAATGTAATACTTAAGTAGTTCGGTACTAAAACTGTTAAATTAATGAGTTTTATTTTACATACAAAATTAATTCTAATAAAAACTATAGGTCAAAATCCAGTCCATATTAATAAAATCCCGGGATTTAATTGTTATGTTTACGATTCCGGGATTTTTGAGGAGGTATTTTTAACTCTATGTTACTTACTTCCACAAAACCGCAAACCAACGCCATCTAGTTACGAAAAAGAAATCTCAATTTAATTAACATTATTTTAAAATATAATCATAATTTAATAGGCAGTGATGTGTAGAAACTTTAATTTAATTAGTAAATATTTATTGTTATGACGTTTTCACATTGTATGCAGTGTTATAATCACATATATTTATGATAGTCGTAACGGGTAGTTAGAAGCCTGATATTCTAAGAAGTGGTCCAGAATATATAGATAATATATACATATTCTGAATGTGCTCATCAAGACCTTCCATTTGATATCAAACACGATAAATTTACCTTAACTTTATTTTTTTCGAGCTGACTAATTTATTTTTAAAATCCACCTTATTTGATTTTACGAAATTTTATAAATCCTATAACCCGCAGACCATTAAGACGCATCGATAGACACCTTATTTATTGAATTACAACAAATAGTTTAGGAGCTAGGAGGGAACAGATGAACAAACTTACATACATACATACATACATACATACATACATACATAGACTGCTAAAATCATAACCCTCCTTTTTTTTGTAGTCGGGTAAAAATATATACAACCGTAAATACTATGGAGCTGTATGGTTCTGTGCTTGTCATTGTATCCATATCTTACAACCTTCTCACTGAAAAGGCTGATTTTATATTATTTATCCCCCAATCAGTGTAGTCCATTATTGTATAAATACGACGATACTAATTCTCTGTATGAGAAGGGGCCTTGCCCCGTTACAGTTACAGTTACAAGCTGATTTATGTCTTCTAGGAAACATCAAATGAACAGTAATGTGATGTGTAAGTAGAAACCAATAAGAGCATACATTATTATACAGAACCATGATAACTAATACGTTTATGAAAGTAAGGGAAAAATATCAATATTACATAAAACAACCAAGTTTATACACCATTGTCCGGTGCACTCGTAACAAAACAAGATGCTGCACGAAATATATATTAAGATTCGTGATAAAATATATTTTTACATAAAAGAATTTCAACATCATAATGTGATAGGATACATGGTTTCCGAAAAGGATATAAATCTAATCAGCTAAGTGTCGTACACTTAAATATCGTCAAAACGTTTCAAAAATGTCAAGTGTGAACCCAGATTTCCCAATCCTCTTTTCTACCCTTCTCTCCCGCCACGTCCCGCCGCCGCGGGCGCACGTCGCAATCGCTGGAACATTATTAACAAGTTTGTTGAAAGTTTCACTTGTCTGATAACATTATTATGGTTAACTTCGTATTCAGTCGCAGCGATTCCACTAACTCACTCTTCATATACTTAGCTGCTACTCCAACATTGCATTCTTATTACTTTATACTATTTGATCTACAAATACAGTTTAGTAATTACCTTAGTTGAATTTGCTTAAGCGGCAAAGTATGCGCACTTCATGCATGCATGCATCAGATTACAATTTGAGAGGATTCTAGATCCGGCGCCGTTTGTCTAACGTGAAAGGCAGTTATTTTCAGTAACATGAGTATTTATTTAAGTTCTAGGTTTTGTCAACAGTTTTGAGGTTAAGAACCATTGTTTTCCTTTATTTCAATATAACACATACAAAATGCATTTCTTATTTAGGCTCATTTGACTGTTCTGCTTTAATACGTATGTATATATATTATTATGTATATTGTTGTGATAGATATCTGATTGTGTTGAATTAACTCTTTGTACGAGCATGGCAGCTAATATTGATAGTCCCGTATTCAGCAGTAAATACCAGACACAATAATAACGATAGGCTTCGCTAGCTACGAGCTTGCTACAATCGGCTACGGGTGGCTACGGGTGGCTACGAGCGGCTACGAGTGCTGCAAATCTATACGATTCTAGTTACTAGAAAGAATTGAGAGTACAAGCTTTGTCTTGTTATAACTACGCACGAATTTGTTAAGGCTTTAAGATGCGCCGATGCCCTTTACCATATAAATATCGTAACAAAATATCCTCAAAATATGACTAAACAAACAAACAAGAGGCTTAAAAAGTTTATTATCAGGGGCGATTTAGTGATTTTTCATCATACTTGTTCGTAAAAAGGGCTATTGGACACTAGACTTGTGAAAGGTTTTAAAATACGACTCTAGAGCGTAATAGATTTTTGAAAGTTCATACCATAAAACCGGCCGATCTGGAAATCATTGGGGGAGGCCTATGTTCAGCAGTGGACGTCTTATGGATGAAATGATGATGATGATAATAATGCCATAAAATGCAAGTTTAAGCAAAGAGTTAAAATACTGAACAAAAAAATCAATGTACTTTGTTGACTTATATAAAATTATAAGATTGAGAATTATAAGCAATTTAAATGCTTAAAGAAGCCGAACAACATTGTTATATTATTTTTATTTAAACATTTTATTAGATCAACTATCGTTAATAAATCAGAAAGTATTAAAATACTATGACTAAATCATATCTTTTTATGTTGCTGGCTGGCAGGGTTAATGCGTGTTAATGATTTTTTTCAGTTTTTTTATCATTTGTCAAAATTCTTCTAAGACAAAAAAACGCATGCGCAGTAGGCATCCACGGTACAAACCGGTTATTTTTTTTTATTGTTTACGAATATTGTGCGTCATTCTGTTGTTTATTTTCTCACAAGTATAATGAAAAACATTGTACGTTACACGGGTGGTACCTACGACAATTCATCCGGACATTATAGCCCTCGCCTTTAGCTCGGCCTTTTAGTGTCCCTCGATAATTAATAAGTGCGGCCTCACTACTCTTATAACACAATATACCTTCCTTCTTATGAAAGTTTCCTTTGTTTAGGTGTAAAAAAAACATTAGGATGCATGTGCTGTGATATTACAGGCTATTTAAAAAATATATTTTTTATTTTTATCATAGCAAATTAAATTAAATTCTATTTAGAGCAAAATATGCAGTATATTTTTTCATGTTCATAGGACTTGTAGGTTTTTCAGTACTCTGAGTTGAAACATTTGATTTGGCAACTTTTAATCCCTTAATGCATAGACGGAGCACATTTTATCTTTCGCGCACATTTTATCATTTTTGAATTCACTTTGTATTAAATTTGCTACGGTGCTACGAGTGCCTACGCGACTACGGAGCTACGACGTAGTTTGTAGCGCCCGTGGGTGACGCGTCAGGAAGTCGTTCGCTGAACAACTTCACAACTATTGTATTACACACTGAAGTTTTAGCTGCATAATGCTGCACTGCTCTCAGTACAATTGTCGTGCATGTCTAACTTCAAGCTTCTTATGGTGCGACTTCGGATTTTAATGAGACAGATTAATGAGTCTTTGCGGCGTTAGTCCGTTTGCACTATTTCAACTTTTAAATTGATCGTCAATTTAAGATGCGTATATTTCATATTTCATTTGGGATATTTTCATTTCAATAATATTCACAAGATATATGTAATAAACATAGGACATACCAAACTGTTGATATAAATTCTTAACATAGTATAATGTTTATATTCTCTTAAACTTATTTCGTATAAAAATTTTACACCTCTAATTTCAAAAAGAACTAATTTTCTATACAAACTTTCATGCTCTCATTGTTCACACATAAGGGTAGAATTAAAAAAAACAATGCTCGTTGTTCATTTAACAACCGAAAAGCTGAATACCAGGTTCCGGCCATTCAACTTTAAAAACGACGAATTTTCATACAAACTCCCCTTTTTTACCCACTTAGGGTTGGAATTTCCAAAAATCCTTCCTTAGTGCGACCCCAAAGATCCCATAATATCAAATAAAATTCGGTTATTATATCTTGTAAATATTATATCTTGTAAATTTATTATCACTTACTCCGTGCCTCGGAAAGCACGTAAAGCTGTTGGCCCTGCGCCTTATCTCTCTTCGGTTGTGTCGGAAGGCCGTCCCATCGGACAATGAGAGTGAGGGAATAGAGAGTGCACCTGTGTTTGCGCACACACTTGTGCACTATAATATCTCCTGAATATAATGTCACTATAATGTCTCCGTTGAGATTGGCCGCTGTGAATGAAATTCGGTCAGGAGAATATTATTATTATCATAATACTTACCCGTCAATTTATTAATGAATGGTCAAAGTCTCGCTCCTCAAAGGCGAAACAAATGCTTTATAAAGATCACTTTGCACTCAAAAGTTGTCAAAAAATATGTTTTCAAAATACAACATAACTCACGAATTTTAAATTTCAAATCTACTAATAATGAGAAAATATTTCCCATGTTTATAGTTGTACCATTTCCTGGGTACCCGTCAGGGTATTTAGCCATAGATAAATCAATAGTGGCTGTGATAGTGATAGTTAAGATTAAGGTTATTTAATTTCCTATATTTATATACTTGAAGGCTGTCGCTCATTGTGGCGTTCTATAGGGGAGGCCTTTGTTTAACAGTGGACGTCTTCCGGCTGATGATGATGATGATGATGATATACTTGAAGCAGTGATATCCTAGTGGTATGACCGTGGACTGGCAATGGGTTTTAGCAGATAGCCACATTCTTACTGCTCAATGCGTGGTATCTATATGAATTTAAAAAAAAAGAACATTACCAGAGTAGATAAAGACTTGTATGCAACAGTTGCATAAATAACTATTACTGTATGTTACTAGGACAAGGACAGGAACAAGTTGATGATGATTTTATTATTATATCATTAATTAATGATTGTAGATTTAAAAATGTTTAAATAAAAATCTGCTAATTAATATCGTTGGGTTTTTTGAAGCATTAAAATTGCTTTCTTATGAGGAGGCAACCGGTCGCTTATGTAACCGACGTGCGACGCTTGAAATACATGCTTCAAGTCAATTAGAGGCTCATCGCGAGCTGATAGCAATACCCGAGGGTTGGGTACACACGCTCCTCACTACTTCACATTATTGTGAGCCTCCCCTCAGCTTCCCCACTTTAATGGGCGAAGCGCCTTCTAACGCTTCTAACGCGAGCGCTAGCTTTATTAAAACATTTTTAGGGGAAAAGATCGTTTATTACCCACAAATAGATGCGGTTTAAATTTATATGCGTTTATGAATATTAATAATTTAAAGTTAACTGTGATGCACGGATGCCCTGCTACTTCAAGTATTAGTTGAATTTGTTTAGCGCGATGTGTTGTTATATTTTATTAGAATATGCTACACTTTTATTATTACTACTGAAGAAATATTGACGTTAGTTTGAATGTTAGGATGACAACTCTGGACATACAAGTAAGGTAGAAACAACTTACTGTATAAGATTGAAAACGAAAATATGATTGATGGCAGTTACTAAATTACTATGACATGCATTTTATGAAACTGATTATATTTATATCTATCTACCTATATCAGGAGCTACCTTACCGTGCGTCACTTGGCCAATCTGGCTGGAGTAAGGTGTATGCGCAATGGAACAGAGGTTCATGGAGAAACACCGTGTGATATAATATTTAGTCCGTGACGTAAATCCGGACATTAACCTTAACTTGCTCTTAAAGAAGAGAATTTTATTGATTCAACGTCAATGTCAGAAGGAAAATAAGACCACAACTAGCCAGTGTATCATATGTACAAATATAAAGCTTGTGCTTTCGTCGGCGTTTTGTGCGACTTTATATTACATATGCGTGTAGGTACTCAGGCACATGGACAGGCGCTCGCTGTGGGCGTGATGTTAAATTGGTTTAAAATGTTTCCACGTGAGCGTTTGACGAAGGTCGACGCGTCGCCGCTAATTGTAGCAGAATAACGCGCGCCGTACGCGGGCGTCCCACGTCACGCCGCGTCACTCCGCGCGGCCGTACGTGCGCCACTGATGAGAGACAGCTCCCGCCGCGCGCGCTCTAAGCGACTCCAAAAACATATTATACATCGGACAGATTGAACAATAGCACAAACGATAAATATGATGAAAATGTATAAAAAATCTAAACTATTTAAAATAATACAATGTATTTTCTGTGTACTCAGGCGGAGCGGCTCGGCGCGGCGCGGTGCGGTGCGACATGCGGCCGGCGCTGCCGCTGCCGCCGCGGCTGCCGGTGCTGCTGTCACTCCTCGTTATAACATGTATGTTCTACTTCATACCTATCCACTACCCACACACACGCGGTAATAACCCTTCAAAAAACAAGGATTCATCTGGAATATAATTATTCTAAGGTACTGTGTACGGTACGTAATATTTCTAAGGTATCGTATATGATAATTAATAATTATAAAATACCGTGGTTTTAGAAAGTAAAAAATATTTCTAAATTAAATATAAGTTGAGTTAGGCTAGGTCAGTTTAGTTCGGTCACGCAAACGTAACGTGGGCACACTGATATATTATAATAAAACAATAATAATATTAATATTTTATTTCTTTTATTTATTAGGTTTAGTGTATTTATAGGAAGTAGTTTTAGAATGTAAATAATTTTAATTAACTCATACTAGATTTAAATAAACAAGTATAATAATGAATAATACGTGTATGACGCGGTAGCATCACGCGGAGCGGCGGCGCGCGGCGTACTGATAACTATCGGCGGCCGACTACGAGCTTGCGTTACTTTTGAGTGAACAGGGAGCGTTCGCATGCAAGAATTGCAGAAAATAAAGCCGGTACTCACTATTAACAATCTTAGATGTAGCTGTCTGTCTGATTTACGTGTAGTGCAGGCGTTGTATGGCTTTGCTCACGGAAAAGAGAAAGTCCTGATAATGGCAGAATTATGGTACACAATCAATCATTCGCATTCATCAATCATTCCCGATACCGGTAGGCTACTAATATTATTATTTTGTATGTAAATGAAAGAAAATGGCATAATCATTATAGACCTTTATACATCTAGAAGAGATGATTTATATAGCCTCCGAGTGATTGCAGCACCGCTCATGGCTAATCAAGCCGATTACATATCCGGTCACACTTATGACAAATATGGGTTTGTTATTGTCGCTCTCGTGTCAAAGACACTAGTAAAAAAACCGACGTTAAAACTCCAAAAATAAATTAACCTTGTATGTTTAAAAAAATACGCATCGAATTATTAAACTTCCTCCTTTTTGAAAGACTAAACCTACAAGCACGTGCTTGCAAATGGAGCCAGTCACCAAATCACCACTACAACCGTTCAATTAGTGGCTCATCGTTTTTAAAAGATTTCTGTAAATGTAAAGTGTAGATATGTAAGGAAATAATATACTCTTATTTTTGTTTGTGTTTTACACGTTTATGTACACACATATTTTTTACATGTTTTGCATATTAAATGAGGCGGGACTTAAACCCACGATCCCTGGTATGCCATACCATCGTTTTACCAACTAAGCTACCGAATACTGAAGCGGTCAGGACTTGCGAGTTTCTTAGTAAATAATTTAATTTAAACATACACTTCATAGGAA
The DNA here is from genome assembly GCA_936450705.2 of Protodeltote pygarga. Lineage (NCBI taxonomy): Eukaryota > Metazoa > Arthropoda > Insecta > Lepidoptera > Noctuidae > Protodeltote > Protodeltote pygarga. The sequence continues at coordinate 65,653 of OW388249.2, read as the reverse complement.
ATACAGCTTGCAAATGAAATCTCTACAAGAAAAGCCAGTCAAAACGGTTTGACGGCAATCATTTGATCCGCCTGTCACCGAGCGGCACTTTATTACACGCGAGACCGCGTGACGGGTGACACTCCTGCCTGTTAATATCCGCTGCAGAATTACATGGAGGCGATATGCACTAACTTTTTAAAAAACTTTTACTTTATCTTCTCTGAAATATTAATTGTTACATACTAATAAATTATAATTACAATAAACATTGCAACTGGTCATCGTCGAGGTCTTGTTAGGCATTATTTTACGCTGACAATATGAATGAGACTCTTTGTAGCACCGCTCAATTGGTGCTAAATTATCGTGGCTGACAGCATGGACAACAGTATCAGTCGATGATACATTTGAATCAGTGTCTGTCAGCTCGACAGGTGACAGGTGACAGTTGAAGTGGCGAGACCACAAGATGTTGCGTGACACTACTCGGCACATAACAACATTATCACACCTTTCCACATACCAGGCACGGCATTCAGCCGAACGGCCCTTTGCGAAATATTCCCCTTTCCGCGTGAAAGCTTGTTCCACCGGGATGTTGATGTTTCCCCTTGTCCCAGATTGGTTTTGTGACAATGCGAGCGCTGAATACCGTAAATATATTAAATTACTCGTAATTTGACACGCGAGACGCGCGCGGGCTTGACACGGCGCGGGCGGCACCACTGAGAGCGACTGTAATTATTGCACAATTATCTCTGTTAGTATCTCTCTTAAAATGACTCCATGAATACCACCATTGTCGAGCCGACTTTAACCAAAATTAGCTTCACTACTCGATAACTTAGTTTCAGCTTGATAATTGTAAAAGTAAAACAGAAACTAATTCTAACAAAGTTGCAAAGTTAATTGAATTACACATTTGAGGACGATTCAGTAAAGTGATGGCAAAAGCGGCGACCGACGGCACGGAAACGGGACGGTGCGGCAGAACTTGTACAAAATCGTATCGGTCCGGTCCGCGCCGGTCCCCGCCGACTGCCGTCGATTGCTCGCCCACCGCAGGACGACTCTACTTTTTTTTAGGTCAAACGGCTTTAAAACTGAAGTTGCGCTGTTAGACTTTTAAGTGGCTTAAAGTTAGTCTTTGTCTGTGCGCGTATCCGCCCGCTTCCTACGCGGCTCGTACCTAGGGATACATTTGTGATTGTTGCCAGAAGAAGTTAAATAAAAAGAAAAAAATATATAAACTTTTATTGCTTAACTTTGCTCTAAGTTAATATTTACGCGAACACTTACATTTTAAGTTACTTTATTAAGTAAATTTATCTATAATAAACAACAAAAAACAAAAGACAATAAACAGGCCTGCTAGTGAAACAAACAAAATAGAAAAAAAATATTTCTGATTGATTTTTCACATTTCATTGCACCGATTCTAAACAAAATAAAAAAACCGAACTAGTGCGAGTCAAACTCAGGGTCAGGGTCAACTCACACCCAGGGTCCCGTACAAACTTGTAGGTCACCGAATCGAAAACTATAGGTATCATAAAGGTTCCATATTGGGTCGCATAATATTTGAAGCCCTAATTTAAATTTGCATATTCTTTTTTGACATACTCTTCTTTTGGCACTACGTTTATACCGCATAACTAATTAGGTATAATTTTATCCTCAATAATATTTGTTTTCAGAATCGTCCGTAGCTCTATCAATTTTACACCAATAAAGCACATCTACGCTTACAATTTCCAGGCATTAAAACAAAGATTTTTGCGTTTTGCCAGATATATTTTAGTTTCTGAAAACATTCGCAATCACCCTAACTTACTATCACAGTATACGCTAAGCTCTAAGTATTTTAGAGTAAATTAATATTAGTCGTTTCAATAATACGACTGTTTGAAAAAACTATGACAAGTACAGCTGTTTATGACAAGTAAACCGATATGACTAAGTAATATTATTCCTACTAATTGTTATCCGAAAAACATATGCCAAACATTTTATAACAATCGAAATGAGGACAATCAATATTATTACGAACAAAGTTATTATTATCAAAAATCAGTTAAAGCTTGTGCCAATGAAGCCTTTTCATACGATACCCCCCTTGACACAGTTAACTCACTTCAAAATTTGGACCCCCGTCTCTTGCATAAAAACCCTGTTTTTCTTTTATGATTTATTTCAAAATATACAGTTTCCAGATTTTTCTTTTCTGTACAAATTGGTAAAAAAGAATTCGCCACCCATACAATTATGACAGCGCATGTCATCTCGATAATTGATTACTTACTTTAAATAAACACAATTTTTTATGGTATTTGCAGTATAAGATTGCAATATTATTTGCCAAATTTCATAGTTCTAGGTCAACGAAAAGTACCCATTTTGATTCCCTTGAGAGTTTTTTGCGGCATAAACGGCCGTATCTGTTTTTCACATTAACTTAGAAGATTGATTATTCCACAGCTTCAAGATACTGGAGACCTGAGTATATGGTTTTTATTTTAACTCCATACTTCCACGCGTTCCCAAGATAAAGGGTCTTAATAGACAGACAGACAATCGGACAAAAAACTTATTCTAAAGAGGTTCCGTTTCTTTCCTTTTGAGGTACGAAACCCTAAAAATAGGGAGTGCAAGTTAACAAGTTTTTGATTGGCTTCATTAATAAAGTACAAACAATTATAATATCATCTTAGATGGTAGGTACTGTGTCATAGGGTAAAGAGATCCTTTCAACGGTAGCATTACTGTGCAGGGGCGAGTGGTGAGCTGTCGATGTTGGGTCCGTCATTCGTGGCGGAACCGCCGGCGCTAGTGCAGTACTCGGGCGCGACCGGAGTGCGCCTGCGCTGTGCGGCGCGCGCAGACCCGCCGCCAGTAATCACCTGGCTAGCCGACGACGGCACTACACTGCGTGACCAACCGGGAATCAGGTATCTGACGTCACCATTTCAATTACATCTATTTATAAGACGAACGACTATTTATCAATAAAATTGCAGACGATCTTACTCATGTAGTGTGTTACAGAAAGTGAGGCTACGAGGCATTGTCATAGACTTTGCACCCAGTCAGACTGTCAGGCAAATATTTGCGTATTCAGCACTCGATGTAGGTGTGTTTGCACTAAATGTTTATAATTAATGTTTTATATTTTTCACTGTTCATTTCTCACAATCAAAGAGATTTAAAAAGTGTTGTCATTGTCAGATGACAGCAATGGCTAACTGAAACCAGAAAAGGTTAACATTGCTGAAATATTTTTTCTCCGGACGATAATTATGCTTAATGAGAGCGATTATAATATTCGTGATGTTTCCAATCCAACCGCAACACAAAACGTTCTCATTAGAAGGCTCGAGTGTCGGCTCTTGTTGTTTTCGTGGTGTCATGTGGTGTCATGTCGCTCGGTCGCTCCTCGCAAATCTTTTAATTGTTTTACTGTCTCTTGGTTTTTTCAATGAGTTGTTCTGATTTTTAACGAACTAGGTATTGAAAACAGTGTGTAGTATTTGTTACTTTTCATGAGGAAAATGAATTCATTGGCCTGTCAAAGGTTTAGTTCAAACATATAGGCTAATATCTGATATGATTTCATAAATCTCCAGCTTAACTTAACACAAACCTGCAGCCCAATTTCACAGACTCTGGATAAGGTATACCTGCTACGTAAGTTAAAAAATGGAATAGAATTTGATTGAAATTTTCTGTTAGTTAACAGATCAGGAACTAACGAACTTAATATTGGACATGATTATTAAATAAAAAAAATTAAAAAGCACATGTAAAAAAATCACAAAATTATTATTATATTTGACGGTAACCTATAAAAAAATGGTTTCGAGCAACACATACTGTTAACTAAGAGGATAATATATATAGGAAATAAGAGGCGTGTCCCTCGAGCGCGAGTGCACGGTAACATAAACAGAAACGAAATTTTGAATATTAGGTAGGTACCCAAAACAGATCCAGGTTAGTGTTGGACTGGATGTATACCTGTATCTGTAGTTAATCATATCATTATCTAATAAGAAAATTTGAAAAAACAACTGATACGGATGGGATTCGAACCCACGATCTTCGACATACCGTGTCGAAGATCGTGGGTTCGAATCCCATCCGTATCAGTTGTTTTTTCAAATTTTCTTATTAAATATTTATATTTAATAAGCTATCATGTGCTATAACATGTAAAAAATTCACAAAAACATATCATTATCATTACAAATTGACAATAATTATTAATTTATATAAAATTAATATTCCATTTATTCGAGTACAAAACATAGAAAATACATTTTTAAATACATCATCTGCCTAGCCTTTTCCCAACTATGTTGGGGTCGGCTTGCAGTCTTACCGGATGCAGCTGAATGTATGTATTTTAAATGTATTTTACATGGAGCGACGGCCTATCAAACCTCCACAACCCAGATAATGGGTTACACGATACCCCTTGGTAAGACTGGACATAAATTATACATTTAAATATAAAAAAATAAAGATGTACATTTAAAAATATAAAATACTAGCTGCCCCGCGCGACATGCGACACGCATGATTATTCTACTTCAACGCCTATTCTACTCCTACCCTACTCTACCCCTAACCTACTCTACCCCTACCCTACCCTAATCTACCCCTACCCTACCCTACTCTACCCCTACCCTACCCTAAGCTACCCCTACCCTATCCTAAGCTACCCCTACCCTACTCTACCCCTACCCTACCCTAAGCTACCCCTACCCTACTCTACCCCTACCCTACCCTACGCTACCTCTACAAATCAAAAACCATGAAAATTGGTCCAGCCATTCTAAAACAAAAAGTATCCTATGTCCTTCTCCTGGTTTTAAGCTACCTCTTCACCAATTTTCAGCCAAATCGGTTCAGCCGCTCTTCAGTTATAAATAGTGTAACTAACACGATTTTCGACTTTCTTTTATATAGTAGCCCGCCCGTATCGGGAACAGGGTCCAAGCTACCAGTGGTCAGGTGTCCAGGAATACCACCTTCTGCAACGACTATCGGCACAATGACGTCTGAGTCCACCTTCCTTATGTCCACAACCTCGCGGGCTAAGTCTAGATATAAAATGAATTATTATTATTGTATTATATTTATCATAAAATTATCCTTTGAGTCATCGTTGTTCTTTATAAATAAAAATCCCTTATATCAATAAAAAATACATAAAATCTTACACACCACACACTCGTTAATTAGTTTAGGCGAAACTAAAGCTTTGTTTGGCCGCAACACTAACATTAGCCGTATTCTTATACAGACGTATGTACAGCAACGGCACGTTGGAGATATTGCCTTCGGGCACGTACGAGGCGGCGCGGGCGGCGACCACGGTGCGGTGCCGCGCCGCCAACGCGCATGGCGTGGCGCTCTCACGAGACGTCACGCTGCAGTCAGGTAAGTACCTACTGCGCGTACTATGCTGTGTAGTGTAACTAAAGTGACGTTCGTAGTGATGTGTTGATTTGTGAGGTTGTGCGTGCGCAGTGTCGGCGGAGGGGTGGGAGGCAGAGGCGGCAGCGGGCGCGGCCGCAGCAGGTGGCGTGGCGGCCGTCACGTGTGGCGCCACGCGGCATGACACGCTTGTTCGCGTCGCGGTCTGGTATCGTGGCGACACTATGCTTCACATAGACCCACCATCACCAGGTTAGCAATTATCACTAACTATTTTATCATTTTGCGTAAATTAGTTACCTGAAATTAATATGGCAATTACGACTGCCCAATCAAACCAAAAAAGTAAAGGCATTACCCGTGTATTTATACTAGCTGCCCAGCGCGACTTTGTTACTGTAAAATGGATGAAGATGATATTATACATTATTATGATGATGAAATGGGATGAGTATGATAATGTGTAGTAAAGTTGTTAGCGGATTGCTATGTCGAAGCTCGCGGTCGTGCTTTACATTTCAAGAAGTACCTACGGGAAAATGAAAGATTGAAAGTGATTGATTGATAGATAAAGAGTTGTAGACATATATGAAAAATCTTTAAATAGAGCCGTCAGCCGTGTAAGAAAATTGTAGAAATAAAACCCTTAAAATTAAATCGATGTAGTAGCTCGATGTAGTAGCACCGCGATGGAACGCTTGGCTTTTAATAAAGGCGGGGAATTATCGACGCACATAAATTGTGGCAAGCGCTCTTGAAATGGAAAAACGTCGCAATGGCGAGCGGCGAAGCGACGCAAATAAATCTATCATCGCGTGGCCGCGCACCGCCGCCCGCGCACCTCCCCTCACCCTCCTGCTCCCAACTTATACAACATCTCTTTATTAATTAATGCCAACTTCCGGAGATGGTTCAAATTACTAAAGGAAATTAGATCGACACTCAACATTGTTACTTTATATTTATCGCAGTGTTTAATTAGATTTGTAATTTACAATTAATTACATCAAAATAAATATTTTGAAAAAAAGTTCTTCTGAGGAAAGCTTCTTGTTGCAAATCTGAGGAGACGCAACAGTTGCCTGGGTTTAGGCTGACCGACGCTACTTGAGCTCTCCTGGCCCCTGGGTGCCCGCTGCACGCTGTGTGCTGTACAAATAAGAGGTTGCTTTGGTGGTGTACTTAACATGTAACGCTAACTGTGTAACGTACTGATACAGGAATTACAATATCAAAATAATTTATTTTTCTTATTTATTAAACCGACTGGAGATTTAAAAAAAAAGTAAATAGTATAACAGTACATTGTTTTATAAAGGCTGTAAGTATACAATTACTACCGAAGGGACATTCTAAGCCCGAGCCGCATGCAAAGGATATAATGGCCTGACGTTAATTAATAGTTGTCACACAATGTATTTCATTACACTTGCAAAGAAATAAACAAGACAAGGACAAATAAATTAAATAACCCTTCCTTGACAGTCGGGTAAAAACCCCCGATATAATGTTATTTTTTAGCTTTAAACTGAACACTCTCGACACCTCACAAATAAATAAACTAAATCAAAATCGGTACACTTTACAAACAAACGTATGACATCCCTCTTTCATCACCAAAAACATTAAATGCCAAGTCTCTATGCAATCTTTCCATCATAAAAAGATTTGGGATCTCATAGCTCTCGATCTTAGAGATCAAAGGCTGCACTAAGGATGGATTTTGGAAATTCCTCCCCCAAGTAGGTAAAACCCTTTTTTACCTTTATAAAGCAGAATAAAACAAAAAATATGGAATTATACTATACCCTTAGGGTATGGTAGGGATGGAGTAGGTGTAGAGTAGGATAGGGTAGAGAAAGGTAGGATACTGTAGGGTAGGGTAGTATAGGGGAGGTTAGAAAAATCATGGAGGTAAGATAATCACGCGTACAAAGTAGCACCGGGTTTAGTTTTAGTTTGTATTATAATTATACTGACTCGTCGGGTAATTTAATTTTACCTTGATTAGATTCGTCAGCATGTAAAGCAAATTAACTTACGTAATTTCCATACAATATTTTTATCGGTCGTATGTTGTGCAGAGTCACGATACCTGGTGGCAGGCAACACACTGCTGATCCGTGACGTGTCTGCGCACGACTCGGGCATGTACAGCTGCCTAGCTCGGCACGCGCTCACCGGCGCCACGAAGCGCGCGCGCCCCGCACAGCTCACCGTGTCGCGTGAGTCCCACGTCCGTACCGTGCCGTGCGCAGTCCTACCGATGACAATACTCAACATGCCGTGTGTTCGTGTGCAGCTGCGGTGACGTCGTCGGCGCCGCGGCTGGTCGCGGCGGGCGGCGAACTGTCCGTGCCCGCTGGACACCCTGTGTGTCTGCCTTGCGCCGCCTCTGACCATCCTGCGCCACACTACACGTTAGTGATTTTACTCCTCAACATTATGCATACCCTCGTAGTGTACAATGTTGAGAATAAGATTGAGGAGGAGGCATAAAGATGCTTCCAGTGTACTTTCCTAATTTTAGCATAAAAAGTGTATACAGGGTTATTTGTAAAACACCAGCATCCTTAAAAGAGGTCATTAAACTTATCCTTATGAACAACTTTTACTATGGTATACTGTAACTAATATTATAGCTTGCTTATTAGCAATATAGCTATTCGTTTCGCTGATTAAGTATTGTGACTTTACTATATGTATATACTCTGAATAGATGGTACCGCGAGCATGAGGGTCGGCTGCAGCCGGTGGAGGCGTCGGCAGAGAGCTGGACATGGGGCGGCGGCGCAGCGGTGTGTGTGCCGCGCGCCGCCCCCGCCGCGGCCGGCCTATGGATCTGTAAGGCTTACAACGTGTTCGGCGATGCCACCGCGCACACCACGCTTCACGTTCAGGACACGCTCAGCGTCGCCGTCTCTCCCACACTTGTTGTAAGTAATACATCCTCTTTTTACACATAAGAATGGCCTATTTAGAATAACGAACGTCATGATTATACGTAGGTGGCAGACACGGGCAGCACGGTGCGATTCAACTGCAGCGCGTCGGATGCGCGCGCCGTACTGTCGTGGCTGCACGACGGTGCGGCGGCGGGCGCGGGCGCTTCGCTCACGGTGCGCGGCGTGGCGAGAGCGCACCGCGGCATGTACCAGTGCGTGGCACGACGCGCGCACGACTCCGCGCAAGCCACCGCCGAGCTGCGACTCGGAGGTTAGTAACTAACTGTACCTACACATATAGCCAGCTTTCACTGCCGTGTCTAAAGAAAATATAATATTAAAGTCAATACTCAATGCTACTCATTTATGTAGGTATAATTAGGAAAATTCAATACTTTAAAAAAACCGACTTCAAAAGGAACTAAAAAGTTCCTTATAAAAAAAACCCTTTCAAACGATACCTCACACAACATATTATTTCTCTCTATCTCTATTATTAAATTAATGACTTTTTCTATTCAAAAGTCATTAATTTTAAAAAGATTATCTTAAATAGTTTTAAGTTAAAAAATTAGTTAAGTTAAACGGTTTTAACGTTGGATCTACCCACAGAAATCTAAATAATAAGGCAATAGAAATGCTATAGTACTAAATTTTATACCGGGACGAGTGTCGTCGGGGTCACAGCTACCACCACATACACAAACAATAGATACACATACCTACATACGCACTTTGCATTGTTGCTACAAAACTAAACTTTTTGCAATGACATTACGCAATATTTTTCAGAAACACATAATCTCAGGGGGCGCGACTCCTGCAGCCAATAAGAAAGTGCGCGAAAAGCAGAAAATGATATCGCCGTCGCGCGCTCACTCTCTCTTAAGAATCCTTACCTAGAATGTACGCAAACGGCGATTGCACATGACTATAATTTCATTGTTGCTTTTACCAGTTGTAATAGTAGACATGCACAAGCTTAAGTATTAATGGTTATTGATTTGACAAAAAAATCGTTTTCTGTGATAATCGTAGTAGTGGTGGTGAAAATATTTGATTTGTCTATATTTACTAAAAACTAATATAATTTCAAAAAATAAGCACTTACATATGAAATGTTATTCGTTTATTTGATAGGTTACAAGTTTTGGACGAGTTTCCGCAGTTGGATATGCTGCAAAACACCATGTTTACTTCTCCGCGTCTCAAATAATACTAGTAACCGCATCAAACGCTCCAAGTGCACTTGTGTCCTACAACACATATGCGCGGCGACAAGGTCACGCGTCTTTGCGACTTCTATTGCCTTATTATTTAGATTTCTGTGGATCTACCTTTATGACTCTGACATGACAAGGCGCTCACACCAACGACAACATGTTTGGGGCAAGAACTCTTCTCTTTCTCTCCATTCTTCTCCTTCCTTTATGGCTGTGTAGAGTCAGCGCCGGAGCTCCACTACACCTTCATCGAACAGGCGCTGCGGCCGGGCGGTGCCGTGTCGCTACGCTGCGCCGCGTCCGGTGCGCCGCCGCCTCGCGTCGCCTGGCTGCTCGACGACCAACCCATCGAACACTACCGACCGCAGCACAGGTCACTCCCTCACCGGCCACCACACAACTACTTACTCGAGGCCGTCTCCTCGATACTACAAACATTGTACCCACGTGCAGGTACCTGATAACTGAGGAGACGTCGGTGACGGGCGACGTGGTGTCGGTGCTCAACATGAGCGCGGTGTCGGCGTCGGACGGCGGCCGCTACACATGCCGCGCGCAGAACCACCTCGGAGACGCGCAACACTCCGCGAGGCTTAACATATATGGTACACGCTATATACTTCCACCACAACACATGTGCAACCGCCTTATCGCCGAAGAACAAGTTTACACCGTTCATGTATCTAAATGCAGGTCCACCGTCAATCCGCGCGCTGGGCCCGGTGCGCGTGGTAGCCGGCGCCAACGCCACTATCTACTGCCCCTACGCCGGATATCCGATCAGGTCCATAGAGGTGCATTTTGATAGGATCATTCCTCTACTACACTATTTTTAGGCTATAGCTAAATAGCACTTTGTGAGGATATTACTTATTATAATTACTTTTTACTCAATATGATGCAATTTAAAATCTTTTACTACGTGTAAAGTCATAGCAGTTTATAAAGTCAATGATGTGTGTGACGTACAAGACATGGGGTTTGTCCTATATGAGAAGCTGGTCAATCAAAGATCAGGTATGCGCGCGTGTAGTAAAGTAGAGGTGAGGCGTGTTGCAGCTCCATATCGTGGTGGCGGCGCGGCGCGGGCGTGGCGGTGGGCGGCGCGGGGCGGCTGAGCGCGCGCGGCGCCGAGTTGCGGCTGGCGCCCGCGCTGCCGGCCGACGCCGGCCACTACGCCTGTACCGTGGCTGCGCCGGCCGGGCCCGCCGCGCGCAGGGACATCGACATACAAGTCCGCAGTCAGTACTAACCTCAACCTATGACTTAAACACTGTTTTAAGCTTTTACGGTTATTAGCAACACTTTAGGTAATTGCCACTTTGGTATTGGTATTGGTATGGCGGGCTGTTTTCCGCAGGTCCACGTCCTAGCGCGTATTCTGCGTAATTGCCACTTACAAGATATCCTCCGTGACTTTGTAGATACATATTGAAATAACCTCCTGATATTTCGACACTGTTGCAAGCGCCATGATCGAGGTTTGAGTCAACCTGCGACCGCGGCTATCATGCTCCCAATCGCTCATTTCAATACAAAATCAGGGAGGATATCCCGTATATGGCAATTTATGAACTAAAACTTGTTTCAAGTGTTAGTCTGAATCCTGCTGAGTTTTGTAATACGGTCGTTGTAGTGGCAAACGAGTTGATTCGTAAAAATTATTTAAATAACATAATATCTTTTACTCACGGGTTGATTTTGGAGTTGGGAGTTATCCGAAGGAATACATTTTCGAGAGATATGATATATTTCACGGCGACGATACATGACCACGTTCTCGAGAATAGACTTCATTTGAGAAGTTGGAAATCAATCGGGCAACCCCCAGATTAATCCGTAGGCAAAGCCTCACGAAGTTTAGATTTAAGAAAAATTCGTTTTAAAATCAATTTAAGAATTAATTTTGATATTAATAAGAATGTCAAGCAGGCACTCCTGTCCGTATAAAATTATACAAAACAGCAAGACAGGAAAAACAAACTATATAAGAATGCAATCCCAAATGACTACTCAACACGTGTTTCGCTCCTCAACGAGGCATCATCTTTTTTTATTATGTTCTCTTCAAAGATCCGCCGAAAATCTCGCCGTTTATTTTCTCATCGGAACTGACAGAGGGCAGCTCTGCGCAAGTGTTGTGCGGCGTATCATCCGGCGACAAGCCCATGTACTTCACGTGGCTGAAGGACGGCGCGCCGCTACCTACTAACCTGCAGGTAATACATTGAATGAACTGTAGCTACACATATACTGACATCCGTAACTACGGATGTACCTCCCGCTGATATTATTCAGATACGCTACATTATGTTGTTTAGATAGAAGAGAAGAGTCTGAACGAGTTCTCCCTGCTGATGTTCTCGGAGCTGTCGGCGCGGCACAGCGGCGCCTACACGTGCCGCGTCACCAACCATGCCGCCGCCGTCAACTACACCGCCTCGCTCAGCGTCAAGGGTAACTCGCGCGCACAGTGCTCAGTGCACACGAGCGGTGGCTATGTGTGCGAGCCTCGCAGTACAGAGCGTGTTGTTGTGCAGTGGCGCCGGCGTGGCTCGCCGAGCCGCAGGACACGGCCGTGCTGCTCGGCGCGCCGATGCTGCTGCAATGTGCCGCCAGCGGACACCCTGCGCCGACCACCACCTGGTTCCGACGCATTGGTAAGCCACCTGCACTTTGCATGTTTTGGCGAAGGTACACACCTCCTTAACTACGAAGTAATATAATTAGGTAATTATTTCTCACGCCACTCTATATAACAGTTAGCTTAGAGGAAAAAGTAGCACCGTGTGGTGTCGAGGAAGAATAGCACCAACGCCTGGCCCTCTACATGTCGTTAAAGTCGACTAATGACGGGACATAAGTAGGTAGGTCAAAAATTAGCAATGATTAAGCGGCTTCTGCTAGGAGGCGTTGGCGACTGGTTTCCACCCATCAAACAGGTCATGTTGAAGGAAAGAGCCCGTGGTAGATCACCAACCCGATATACCGATGCCGCGATGTACCGATGCGACGTGATGAAACTTGAAAGTAAAGTTATTTATTTCTGGCAATAGGATTTTATTATTACCCGACTTTGTGTTATGTTTGTCTAAAGCAGGTGTGGTCCACCGTAGACCACAACACTGCTTATCACATGTGATAAGCCTGAAATAACCTATTGAAAAACTGCACTACTTTGTGTTCAAGCTATAACAAACCGTTGCTTGGCGCCGTTACTTGTGAACCTCAGCTCACATACCTGCGCAAAGGGTCAAGCTTACGTAACTCTTAGCCGACTAACTAGCATTGGCTGGGTTAGCTGTTGTATTGGCCACAATTATTTGTAAAATGACCAAAATTATTTGTAAAGGCGTTAACGTCCACGGAATTAGAACTCTGCAAACTGATGTATCGAAGGAGCTCTATTAGTTTACTATGTTAGTTTAGACAAAAATACTTTACTCTCTAGATACTGTTCGTAGGCGAAGGTGCTTCCTTGGGCGGCGAAAGCACGGAGCAATGGGAGCAAGTAGGTGCGGGGCAATGGGGCGCGGCAGACGGCGTGCGCACGCGCAACGGATCGCTGGCCAGCGCCGCCGCCGCACGTGCGCACCAGGGCCTGTACCGCTGCGTTGCTGACAACGGAGTGGGGCCGCCGCTAGCCAAACATATCAACGTCACAGTGCACGGTGAGAGAATAAAGGTCAATTTAAGTCAGTTCTCTGGATCTGATACCAATTACCTTAACTAATTGTCGGAGAGTAGAGCCGGCGCACTTTGAAGCCTCGGGCGCAAACGTGTCGTGCGTGCGCGGCGAGCGCGCGACGCTGGCGTGCCACGCGCTCGGCGACGCGCCCCTCGCCGTGCACTGGACGCACCGCGGCGCGCGCATCGACCTTGCGCAATACAGGTAACGCATCACTCCATAGCATTATTACTTGGCGCCGTATGGGTCATAGAACGATGTGTGTGCAGGTGGTCGGTGACAGAGGCGCGCTCGGGCGGCGGGCTGCGCTCTACGCTGGTTCTACGCGCCGCCGAGCGCGTGGACGCGGGCGAGTACCGTTGCCATGCGCACAACCAATACGGACGCAGTGAACAGTTATTACATCTGTTCGTCGAAGGTAAGAAACCTTTCTTTTAATTACAGTGGCCATGCCGTTAAAGGCTTCTTCTTGTGATCTCTTCAAATAAGTATTTCTACAATGTACAACACGAGGCTGCTGTGTGCACAGCTAACTATGTGTTTGTGGTCGGTAGAGCCGCCGGAGGCTCCGCGGCGGCTGCGGCTGAGCGGCGTGGGGTCACGCTGGGTCCGAATGGTGTGGGCCGCGGCGCCGGCGCTGCGGCTGTCGTTCAGCGCGCAGTACACGGCGCTGCACGCGCTGCCTGGCGCCAGTGCACGCTCCGCCAGTGCCAACCTGACGCTACTCGACCACGACGACAAGTGAAGCTTTTAATTCTATTCTATGTGGAGAGCAGTTAATAAAAATCTACACCCAATTGAATTTGCACACGATTCGGTTAACAATAAAAATTGTATTGCGTAAAATAGGATATACACGAACGCACCGCAAGCTCGCTCGCGTCTACTGCACACTACGTACTGACGAGTGACGCAACCAACCAAACCTTGTTGAGCTGCTAGGTATCATGCGGCACATTACGCTCGGCTCGTTGTCTGCGTGTATCTGGCGTATTTGTTTGTTCGACGACATTGCAATAGTCTATAAGTTTGACATGTTTCCAGGACAGACGCGGATGGTCTGCGCACGTTGTCTGCCAAGTTGGAGGGTCTTCGGCCGGCCGCCGCTTACTCCCTGCGGCTCACTGCCGCTAATCATGTCGGAATGTCTCCGCAATCCGAACCTTTAATGTTTACCACGCTAGAAGAAGGTGTGTGCATACCTAACTTAATTTTTTTTAAATTATTGTTAGACGTTTTATAAACTCACTATGATTATAACATTGTGCAACAGCTCCGACAGCTTCTCCGCAGAACGTGCGAGTGAGGGCGGCTAATCCTGGCGAACTTCACATCTCGTGGTCGGTGAGTACACTACTCGACAGGCCACGCGTTCATTAATGACAACAAACAAACTGTAGCACGCATCGCGTTACTATGCGGGCACGCTTGCAGACGCCGCCACAGGACAGCTGGAATGGCGAGTTGCTGGGATACGTGACAACGTGGCGCGAGCTGAGCGGCGCGGACGACGTGGCGGGCAATGGACACGCGGGGCAGGACGGAGCAGGGCCGGCGCGCGCCGGTAGCGCCAGCGTGGCGGGCTGGAGCAGTGCCGACCTCGCGCTGACTGGCCTGCGCTCCTTCGCGCGCTACGCACTCACCGTGCGCGCCTACAATCGCGCCGGCGCTGGTCCGCACTCGCCCACAGTATATGCCACCACCGCTGATGGAGGTATGCCATCACTACATACCTATTACAGTGTATATATGCCTATTATATTATGCAAGATTTACATCACGCAGTAATGACAACATCGATGTGATTCAGTGCCAGAGGAAGCACCAAGCTCTGTGTCGTGTGAGGCGCTGTCGGCGCGCTCGGTGCGCGTACGCTGGATGCCTCTATCTGCTGGACACGCGCATGCGCTCCGGGGATACGACCTTCATTATGCACCACTGCACTTCTCCTGTAAGTGGGACCTTAACCATTTATTAGAGAGTTTTATTATTGTCATAATAGAAATAGGTGTAACAACATCGACTGTCCTCAATGAGTTACTTGCGTAGCTTGGAGCGAGATGGGCGACACAGAGTCGTCGCACGCGATGGGCGAGGCGATGACGGCCCGCGCGGGTGTCGGGGGCGAGGCGACGCTGCAGGGGTTGCGCGCGGCCACCAACTACTCGGTGTGGGTGCGCGCGCGCGCCGACGCCGGCCTCGGCCCGCCCGCGTCGCCCGTCTACTGCGCCACCAGGGAGGACGGTCACTACTACTTACACTATTATTCGTTACCTACTGTCTTTATTTATGTTTGAGCTAAATTCCAATATTATTCCTATGGACTGATTTAGATTATTTTTTATAGGGCCCCAAATGGTCTCATTTAAATTTAGCTTCGGAGATAAGCTAAATAGTGCGATCCACGAAAGCGCTCGTCTCTTCTTCGTTAAAACCTTCCGTCAGTATTTTATTTTGTCGATTCCCTTTATTGTATTGTATATGTGATGTCGATGGTGCAGTAGCCTAGTGGTATGACTGTTGACTGGACTGTCAGAGCTTACAGGGTCGGGTACCTTTGTGTTTTCGTTAGTTATGTGCGTATTGTAAATTAATTACCTATCACTCTGCGATTCCGTGGCTCTGATTCGGAAAGCACCTAAAGATCATTATGATAAGTAGAGTCGTCGCTTTGTAATAGGTTGGATTTTTTTGGTATTGATTCTTCGTTTGAAAATACACCATACAGCCATTACCAACAACGCCAACCAACAAAATCACTAAAATTCCACGGAGTATCATTTCCAGTAGGTAGGTATACCTGTCTTGTTTGGACATAAATGAAACCTCCAGATGATACTAATTTACATTATTTGTACTTTTATAATGAGTTGAAAATGAAAATACTTTGCAGTTAACATGTAAAAAATTCACAAAAATATTAAGGAAATTGGTAATATCGCATCGGTGCCGTCTAAAACGCGTCAAAGTTTGGAACACTGAGTCGGATACGTAATGTATTCCGATAGATATTACCACACGCCCTGGGCATAGAATGATGGGATACTGTGGCTCAGCGGTTAGAGCGTCGGCACAGTACGCCGAACATCGTGGGTACGAATCCCATCCTATAACATATAAAAAAATCACAAAAATATCGTAGTGATGTGTTGGGCGTCAACAATACCTACTACATCTATTTAACTACTATCTATTTAAGATAACTAAATCTTGAATGTTTTTTGACAAGACTCGAATCTATCTAAAAAGAACTTAAAACGACTGGAGTACTAAAATATGTATTTTATCCGAAAATTGTTAGGTATATGATCTATTACTTACCCGTCCTAGGTGGACTCAAGTCTCTTACAAATGTGATTCCCTCATGTATCTGTATATTCTCTGGTGCTACGTATACTGACCGCGCGCATGCGTGTGGCAGTGCCGGAGGCGGTGCGCGTGCTGCGCGCCGTGGCGAGCGGCGCGGCGGCGGTGCGCGTGACGTGGCTGGCGCCTGCGCCGCGCGCCGGCCGCCTCTCGCACTACACGCTCTACACCAGGGAGCTCGCCAAGTAGGTACACCCGCACTGTGCACTAGCAGAGTTGGATAATGGACCGACTTCGCCTTCTAGAAATTAAATTTTCCTGTGACTGCCTGTGACTGCCTCGTGGGTCTGGTGGTAGCAAGCGCGACTGCTGAGCACGAGGTCCTGGGTTCGATCCCCGGGTCGGGCAAAGTGTTATTGGGTTTTTCCATTAGGAAATTCTCAGTAGCAGCACGGAGTCTGGAATTGTGCCCGGTTAATGGCAATAGGCTCGCCCCCTATTACATGGGACTTATAATATAGCCGGCGAAACGTGGGTGTACTGCACACCTCTGCCTACCCCCTCTGGGGAATAGAGGCGTGAGTCTATAAAAAAATAAATAAATATAAAATTTTCCTGTACATCCATCCCGTAAAAGTCTATAACTATGCCATTTTTGATACCTCGACTTACATTATTGCATTTTTAGGGTTCCGTACCTCTAAAGGAATAAACAGAACCATTATAGGATCACTATATAACGTAAAAAAAAGTTACGGCCGTTTATGCTGCAAAAAACTTATTCCTATTTTGACACTTTTAAGGGAATCAAAATGGGTCTTTCCTGATGACCTAAAACAATGAAATTTTGCAATTAATATTATCTAATACTGCAAGTAGGTACAGGGAAAAGTCTGAAAACTATACCTACATTTGTAATTAAAATAAAATAAAAAAAACTACTCTTTATTTAAAGTACGTAATCAATCATCGACTTATGCGCGGTCAGAAATGCATGGGTGACTAAATCTTTTCACTTTATAGATTTTTTTTACTTTTACTAATTTGTCTATAACACATTATACTTCGATGATCAAAAATATGTCAATATTTAAGTTAATATTATTTTTAACGGTGGTTTAAATGTAATTTTAGGTAATCCTTTGTCAAAGTATTCGCTCCAAATTTATAATTTTTTTATCAAGCGTTTTTAAGGTTGTAGGATTTTTATGTATATTTTTATTTATTATTTGCTTATTTATTTTTTACACTTGCGGTCCTGTAAGTGTATAGTTCAGAAATTACTGTCCTTTACACCGGCAGGACTGCTAGCATCTGTATAACCTGCCGAGGCATAAGCCTTATCAAATAAATGATTTGAAAAAAACTTTCCAATGTTCTTTTTCAGTACACTGTTGTCATAAATAACTTTGAGTAGGTGCATAGTTGGCAAATATTGAGTCCATCCAAAGTGTACTTTAATAAAATTTAAGTAGTTAAAGCAACTGTAAGTACCTACTACATATAATAGTTAAGAGTCGTGATAGCCTTTAAGTGGTATGACCATCGACTGGTAAGTCAGAGGTCGTAGGTTCGAACCCAAGGCGCGCACCACTGACTTTTCATAAGTTATGTGCGTATTCTTACTTAGGTACTCCGTGCCTCGGAAAGCAAGTAAAGCCGTTGGCCTTGCGCCTGATCTCTCTTCGGTCGTGTCTGGACCTGTGTTTACGCACACACTTGTGCATTATAATATCTCCGGTATAGTATGCTAATCTCCGTTGAGATTGGCCGCTGTGACCAATTTTCGATCAGGAGGACATTAGATTACCATAATAGTAGTAAATGAAACTCACATAATAGGAGTTATCTAAAAACACGAGTGTATCAAAGATAGCTAGTTATGTGTAGTTTCATACACTATACCTATCTACAGGTACTAACTCATGCAGATAGCTAATATAATAATAGTTTTTACAATAAAGTAGTGCGGACCCTCCAGGAGTAGAATTTTAAAACGGCTTTGTATTTTTTTTAAATTATATATGTACTGAAAGAAGACACAAATAATATCGAATTAGATCTTATCTACATCTAAGTAATTTTAAAAATAATGTAAGAACAAGTTTTTACACTACGCACGGGTAGCTTTTTCCTCCGGACAGCGCAAATTGAGCTTTTCAAGATGCACCCAGAAAATTACTCACCGCTATCGCGAATCTTAAATAACTTTATAGACTCACGCCTGTATT
The DNA here is from genome assembly GCA_936450705.2 of Protodeltote pygarga. NCBI lineage: Eukaryota > Metazoa > Arthropoda > Insecta > Lepidoptera > Noctuidae > Protodeltote > Protodeltote pygarga. Next base: position 46,839 of record OW388249.2, on the reverse strand, counting down.
CCCCAGAGGGGGTAGGCAGAGGTGTGCAGTACACCCACGTTTCGCCGGCTATTTTATAAGTCCCATGTAATAGGGGGCGAGCCTATTGCCATTAACCGGGCACAATTCCAGACTCCGTGCTGCTACTGAGAATTTCCTAATGGAAAAACCCAATAACACTTTTGCCCGACCCGGGGATCGAACCCAGGACCTCGTGCTCAGCAGTCGCTATTGCTACCACTAGACCAACGAGGCAGGCAGAGTGTTAAATAACTACGTTGAAATAATGGGAATGTATCCGTTATATAGGTATGTATGGTCGTACGTCCCGAGTTTAGTAATAGATTTTTGTGATAAAGAGTGGGCGGCGAGTGGGCGCAGCGCGTGGACACGGACGAAAGTGATTCAGGTGGGGAAGAGGTGTGGCGTGAGGTGCGCGGACTGCGCGAGCGCACTGTGTACGAGTTCTGGGTGCGCGCAACCACTGCTGCTGGCTCAGGCCCGCCAAGCCGGCCCGTCACCGCCGCGCCCGCACCCGCACGTACGTACTACTCACGCACACACAATACTCTACTCAGCTACACGTGTTATATGTATTACACACACAGTATAAATACCTTACGCACGGCCGCGCCGTCGCGGCGTCGACGGTGTGTTACGAACCCCATTTTAATGTAATTGTGTTTTTATTCAAGAAAACTAGTTTTTATCATTTCTAGTACTATAGTTAACTCCGGCTTCGATACGACTAGTAAATGTTTTTTTTTAATATTAAAAAATAAAACAAAGTCGGGTTTATTTGAATATGTACTTCGAGAACACACAACTCGAGAACGGCTGGACAGATTTTCATGGTTTTTGATTAATTGAAGGTATTTGTCTCCATCCCGTGGATGGGGACAAACACCGAAAGATGTCCATAGGGTAGATTAGGTTATAGAGTAGATTAGGAGTAGAGTAGGGTAGGGGTAGAGTAGGGTAGGGGTAGCGTAGGGTAGGGGTAGCGTAGGGTAAGAGTAGCGTAGGGTAGGGGTAGAGTAGAGTAGGGATTTGGTAGATAGGCGTTGAAGTACGATCATCACGCACGCGTACGAAGTCGCGCGGGGCAGCTAGTATATGTATTCTTTATTTATCCTTTATTCTTCTTCTTATCGTGACGATGGTAATCTAAATTGTGTCAGCCCAGAACTGGGCTACGAGATTGGCGCCTCCAGAAGCATCCATCAGTTCCTGTAAAGAACAAACGACAGGGCTTGCAGGGCAAGATATTAAAAGTGCCCCATCGTTTGTGGGACCACATTTACACTCCATGGCATAGCACACTATAAAATAATTAGTCTATACTATACATATACAGAAGAGTCGTGATAGCCTAGTGGTGGTGACCGTTGACTGGCAAGTCAGAGGTCTCGGGTTCGAACCCAAGGCGCGCACCTCTGACTTTTCGTAAGTTATGTGCGTTTTATAAATTACCCCAACATAGTTGGGAAAAGGCTAGGCAGATGATGACTATACATATACACAAGTCCGAAATAATACTTAAGGGCACGTATATATATCATGAAGACAATAACCTGTGAAAATATTGAATACCTACAAAGAAGCATTATTTTTCATACAAAATAATTCTTTTGATGTCATTTCCTTCATTATTTACAATTATTGCATTAACCTACGCGTGCCCAGTGCTTACCTGAAGAATTTATTAAAGATGACTAACCGGGTTCGTATTTATTTCCCTTTTAGCTGAAGTCTATAAATACAGCCCATTTGAAAGATTTTAGTGAAAACTTTGACTGTGGTTTTCTCAAGTATTTTTAGGAGTTCAGTTCCATAACTAAAAGTCAAGGATTGTTTATAGGGTACCTTATACGCCCTTAATGTATTATTTCGGACTTCTGTTACACGCTGTATACAGTGAACGGAAGGATAAGTGAACTTTTATTGAATAATTATTCAAACCATTGTTCATTTCACAAAGATGATGGTATCTTTTTGAAAGGAAGGATGTTCGACTGCTTTTATTCACCAACAAACTGATGACACCTTATATACCTAAGTGATCACGCTGTGTAGTGTCAGCGCGCATATCTTCACTGAGCCGCGTGATGTTCGCGGCGTGGGGGGCGCGAGTACGCCTGCGCTGCGCCGCGGTGGGTGCGCTGCCACTACGGTGGCGCTGGTCACCGCTGCCCAGCGCGCACACCTTCACCGACGACGGCGACCTCATCATCCAGAGTAATGAATCTTTTCTAATCTATTATACGACGAAGTAAACGGTTATCATCTTACTTTACAATAGGTTGGTTGTTGTTGTTACTGATAGTAACTCTGTATGTGTTTGTGTACAGAGGTGGACGCCATGTCAGCGGGTAACTACACATGCGTGGTGCGTAACTCGCTGGGCTCGGACGTGCTGACTGTGGCACTGGTAGTACGCGGGCCGCCAGCGCCGCCCACGCCGCGCTTGCGCAGTGCTACTGCGCACGCATTACACCTTGCCTGGGATACGCCGCCTGACGGCGGCGCACATATACTTGGTAATAAGCTCCACTAGCAGATTGATTTTTATTTCAATGAATATCAAGTTTTCTATAGATATAAACATACCTACTTACAAGTTAAAACTAGAATATATGTTAAATGTTACATGGATAAAGCCAGTCCGTTTTCATTGAATGTGTTGACATGTTGGAACTTGTAGACGAATATAGTTAACGGAGAGAGCGCCCTCACCGTTGCACGGGACTTGCATTGCAAACGAGTACAGCTTGGCAAAAAAGAGTTTGAGGCGTGAAGCTGGAAATAAAAATAAAAATCTTAAAAACTAAGTTTGTGAGTACTAAAATAACTTAAATGTAAGTTATACATTTGTGCGCCAGTAGCGTTCCCAATTTTTACAGACTTTTTGTGCCAAACTCTTAAGTATGTGGGCTCGTTTGCTTTGCACTAAAGGTTTTGATGACTCCATCACAGGCTACACCGTGTATTGGTCCCGCGCCGGCGAGGCGGAAGGCGAGCGGGCGGCCCGGCGGCGGCACGTCCCGGCGGCGGACACGTCGGCCCTGGTGTCGCGGCTGGCGTGCGGAGCGCCCTACCGCGTCACGCTGCGGGCGCACAACGCCGTGGGCGCCTCCCCGCTCTCGCCGCCGCTTGTCGCGCGCACCCGAGGCGACAGTGAGTCACATCATACACTCCACGAAAAACCACGAAACATTACCGATCATTTTAGAATTGATAACACTTCAATATTTTTTATTTAAGGAGGAGAGGATGTCCTATAATGGGGCAACGGAATAGGATTTCCTCTTATATAAATATAATTTCACATAACAAATATTTGTGGACCACACAAATATTTGTTCCGTGTTACCCGCGACACTTGACGCGTACAATTACCTAATTGGTAATTGTACAAAAACTCGTAAAATTGTAGTAAGAGAGTGCATAATGTTTGTAGAGGCTAAGCCGCCGCCGGGGAAAGAGTTCGTGTGGGCCAACAGCACCTCACTGCGACTGAACCTGCTGGCGTGGGGGGGCCGCTGCCCCGTGGCGGCCTGGCTGCTGAGCGTGCGCCCGGCCGCCGGCGGCGCCTGGCGCGACCTGCTCACTGACGGGGAGGTGGCCGAGGTACGCGCTAGCGACTGGCGACATAGTTATCGACACCTCAGTCTGTAACACTCTCTATGTATCGCCAGGCAAGCGACCTTCGGCCGGGCTCGTGGTACGAGGTGCGCGTGGTGGCGCGCTCTGCTGCCGGAGACACCACTGCCCTGTACCGCGCCGCCACGCACACACTCAACGGAGGTATCTGTCATTTTTTTATAATTAATAGAACGTAGCCCCACACTAATTTTTTCCACATCTGCATCGTAGAAGCAGTTACAGACATCACATAATTTCACACACCCAGACCGCAACCAATATTATCTATGGATACACAAATATTTTAACCATAAATATTTTTTTTTCCAAAAAGAAAGCGGCTCGGCTTTTGAATGTCCTTCCATGATGCAATGCATGCAAAGAACTCTGCCCCTTATGTAGTCTGTGAAAATAGTGTCGTGGTGGCGCATTGGTGGGGTTCGAGCCTGGCATGTACCATACCATTGTGACTTTTTCGATGTCATAATTAGTTATTATGTAGTATTTTTATGTAAATGATGTAAAAAATCACAAAAATATTAAGAAAATTGGTAATATCGCATCTGTGTCTACTAAAACTGCAAAGTTTGGAGCACTGAGTCGGGATACGTAATGTATTCCGATAGATGTCGCCACTCGCCCTAGGCGTGTAAAAGAGATTTGAAACGACTGGTGCTGATGGGATACGGTGGCTCAGCGGTTAGAGCGTCGACACGGTACGTCGAAGATCGTGGGTTCGAATCCCATCCGCATCAGTTGTTTTTTCAAATTCTTTCAATTTTTTTCTTATTAAGTAATTATAGTCAATACCTATATTTTTTTTTTGTTATTTGTGGTATTCTGCATACATAATATTAGTGATATTTAAGCTTTTTGCTTAAACTTGCATGAATTTAAAAAATCTATTAGCGCACTAGGTTTATTTTAGATTTACCTTTCGCTTGTCTTATATGCAATGCCTTTTTACAAGTAAGTATGATGAAAAAGTAATTAAACTTAGTGAGTGTGTAATTAGAGAGGCTGGGCGAGGCGGTGGAGGTGCCGGCAGCGGCGCGTGGCGTGCCTTCAGAGGGCGCCGGGGGCGGGGCGGGCGCGGCTCTGTGGCGCGCCGGCCTCGCGCCTGCGCTGCTCGGAGGCGGGCTCGCCGCGCTGCTCGCCGCGCTTGCAGGTGAGCTTAGAGCGCCGCGCCGCCGCGCCGCACAGCGCTCCGTGTGCGGGCGCCAGGCGGTGACTCATGTGGTGCGCAGGTGTGGTGGTAGCTCGGCGGCGCGGCCAGCAGGCGGCCTGGTGTTTGCGGCGCGAGTGCTCGCTGCACGCCGTCAGCGCGCCCACGCCGCATCTGCAGCTCTACACAACCGAGCCCAGCAAACGAAATGGAAAGACACTTACCCCGCCGGACGGTAACTGCCACCAAAACATTTCTAACTTCTTGCTTCCACTTACTAGGTATTTGTAAATCCTACTAAAATAGTACATCATGTGTACGCAGTGTCAGGTGATTTGCACGAGATAAGTCCGTACGCGACGTTCAGCATGTCTGGCAGCGCGGGCGGCGGTGACGCCGGAGGGGGCGGCGGAGGAGGCGGCGGCGCGGGGAGCGCGGGCAGCGTGAGCGTGTGCGCGCTGCACCTGCGCACGTTCGCACGCGCTGAGGTGCTGGACATGGCGGCCCCGCCGCCACGACCCAACCTGCTCGCTCACACCACAGGTCAGCGTCAGCCTGGTACAGAATACAGATGTCGCGTTATAACTGCACAGTTTTATTGGAAGTTATAACTAGCGCTATTTCCTGCACTTGATCAATTTTATTGTTAGTTGCTTCAGTTGTAATCTAGTTCTAGCTATGGTGTCGACGAACGTCGACGTATTTTGTGTTCTTTTTGGAAGCCTCAGAAACCCAAATTGATGTGTTTCCATAAGGTATTCTGCCAGTATATGATGCTGCTTCAATACATGATGTTGTACCGCAGAGTACGGGCGCGCACGTGACAGTGACTCGGAGTCAAGCGGCTCGCCGTGCGCCGCTTGCGCCGCAGAGTTGTACCGCCTGCCCGCCGCGCACCTCTCCGGTACGTTGTGACGGCACGTTAGGCACTCGGTCCACGGCAGTGGCATCATCCAAACGAACGCATGCGAATGACGGCAGGCATCTGTGTGTGTTGTTAATTATGTTCACGTATCGTCATGCAATCGACATTCAAAATGTACAAAATATTTCAGTTTTGTTTCAAGTAGCACCGCGAAAATGCATCTCGGGTTTGGTAAATTTCAACTGATAATATAATCAAAACGTGATATAGCTTACATCTTTATTAGAAGAGGACAAACCAGACGTAGATATTTATTTTATTGGCTTTATCCTTGAAATCGAAGAAAATATAAATTGTTAATTGTTTGTAATATACGTAAACTGTGTTTCAATAATTTTATCGATTGACTAAAAATACCAAAATGTAAAATAACGTGTTTACGTCTCGCAATTTGCTTGTATGTACGACGATAGGCAAACCCGATGTTGCCTCTCCGTAGACACAGTTTCGTTTCTAACGCAAGATGCAAGTGAGCGTCAAATGCGTACCTACTAGTAATAAAGTGACGTAAGATTGACGTGGACAGTACGCCTTAATGTATCACATCAGCTGCATGTGGGTGACAGCGCGACACAGTCCCTGCACTACTTGGTGTGTTGCGCAGACACGCTGCGCGCGGTGGAGTCGAGCGCCGAGGACACGGTGTACGACAGCCGGCGCGGGCGCCACGCGGCGCGCGCACGACGGCGCCGCGACCACGCCCGGCCGCCGCCCGCCACCACCGTCAGGTACACTCATGCACTTCAGTTTTGGGTCTTTGTCGATGATTGATGATAGTCAATTAGATCCAATCCAAAATCAATGAACAAACATTAACGTTATAATTATTAGTCAGAAACTAACCAAAATACAGGGTGATCCTATGACATTCATTCAGACAGACTGTAGGTACAGTATAGGTTCTGGGAACAGCTAACAAAAGTAGTACTAGTGCTGTCGCATCTGACGACGGCACTCGGTCTACTTGAATTACGCCAGAACCCTCGACAGCACTCAGACACGACACTGGTGTAAACGCTACGTAAGTGCAGTGTGTACACAGGACGGACGCTTTCGACCAACCTGAATGTTTGGAATACATTTTAACCGACTTCTAAGAAGGAAGTGGTTCTTATTACGATGAGTTTTTACACAGATTATAACTACGGATTACAAAAAAAGAATTATTCAAATCAACCTAATCACGGATTTGAGGTAGATTTGAATAATTCTTTTTTTGATTAAAAAAAAATGGTTGCCTGTAAAGTCGGTTTTACGGGCGAAGATTTTACGTGACAACGTCATAGTTGAGTGGGAGAGAGACGCAAGGCATTCGGCGGGCCTCTCTCTCGTTCGGTGACTCATCGTAACGTTACCGAGCGTTACACTTTTTCATAAGTGACTCCCAGCCGCAACCTAATTTAAGACGTTGTCACGTCAATAATAATTAATTAATTAATTAATTTTAAACTAATAATTTACTTAACACTATCAACATTTATCAATAGTATGACATAACCTATAAACTCAGTTTCTCAACTTTTGTGTCAATCTAACAATTAATCAATCAATCATAGTTTACGATAATGAAATATCAGTGTACAATTATTTACCTTTATTGTTGTAGTTGTTGTAAATGACGAATCTAAGCACTCCACATTTTCACTACAGACACAGCTGACGATACTTTAACCACACGTGTGAACTTGTATTATGACGCTTTCTTGTTTTTCCAACGCCAAGAACGTTCGAGAAAGACAAAGACAGAGACACAAGCATGCGCCGATTCAATGCGCCTAATTCTCTAGTGCTGCGCGCGCGGCAGACCGATCATAGTTGAGTGGGAGAGAGACGCAAGGCATTCGGCGGGCCTCTCTCTCGTTCGGTGACTCATCGTAACGTTACCGAGCGTTACACTTTTTTGACTCATCGTAACGTTACCGAGCGTTACACTTTTTCATAAGTGACTCCCAGCCGCAACCTAATTTAAGACGTTGTCACGTCAAAAATAACCGACAAAAAAGACAACTAATAAAAAGTAAATAATAGCTGCTCATGAGCTTAAGTTAGATTAGGTTGTTTTATTAGGTATTTGTGTGTTCAATTTTTGTTTTGTGGTTTTTTGCTGGCACCGACTCCAAAAAAATCAGATTTTTGTAAATATTTAAATAAATGATTATTTATTTACTTTTTAGTTGTCTTTTTTGTCGGTTATTTTTTTTTGTTAAAAAGTTTTTTATTTTTTTAGTGATAAAACGTTTAAATTTTAAAACTTTTTGTTATATGAGGGGGTCAACTGATTCCTCCCCTCTTTTTTTCGGAATTTGGGTAACAAGGTCACGCATAATCAGTGCTAAAATCGTCATTAATACTATTTTGCTGTTGACCGATGAGGAGTTCTTTTCTATAGCTGCGTAGCCCATCATCAGATCACAATGAATTTTTAATGGGACCATATTGAAAAAATCATCAAAAACGGACCCTCCTGTAAAAAGTAATGCCTAAAAGTAATGATTGAAAACGCCAACGCATACCAAAAAATTTTTGGATAGATCCTACGCTGTTCAAGCAGTGCGTTTATGGAATGCTTTGCCGGTATCTATCAGGCGTGCACAATCTTTGCCCATATTTAAAAAGCTCCTAAAAGAACACTACTTGTCACTATAATAAACCCGATTTCCTTGTGTATTTACTTTTCTTCACCTTCCATAACTTATTTCCTATAGCATTAATATTATGTATGTATTATTATTTATGTATATATTTATGCTTAATTATGTATTATATTTTGAAGTATGTATGTATTATATGTTATTAAGTAGGTATATATCTATTTAAATGTTGTTCATTATTTATAAAAATACTTAAATAAATAATTATTTATTGTTATGTTTAAGCGCACCACAGACGGCCCTTTGTGATTACTAGACACTCCAGTCCATTCACGGTTGTCTGGAAGAGATCGCCTTGCTGCGATAAGACCGCCAATTGTACTACTCTATAAATAAGTATTGTTATCGTAAAATGTTTTTTGGTGTGCAATAAAGAGGATTTGTATTGTATTGTAATGCGTGATCATACAAAAAAAATGTCGAATTGATAACCTCTTCCGCTTCGCGTTTTTTCGTCGGTTAAAAAGAGTATAGGTACTCTCCGATTGGCTCCGAGCGGAACTCCTCATCGGACGATAGCAGACCTCTCTAACAACTAATCTCATTTTGGTTGTATGTGTTGTTGATAAACGACTTTTAAAAAACTTAGAGGATGACTTGATGGACCCCTTGTGCCCATCAAAATCGAAAAAAAATACACAAAAATAAAACCGTCTTCAAACACTAAAACGCTAAAAAAATACACAAAAACGTTCGTTTTAGAGCCAATGCCACGGCTTAGGATGAGGTGGTTTAATCTAGGACTCGCTTAGCTTGGCACCCACTCCAAAATGAACGTTTTATAGATATTTTAGTGTTAGTTTTAGTGTTTTAAGTCAGTTTTACTTATTTGTATTTTTTTTCAATTTGGAGTATCTTGGAAATCGTTTAAAAATACAATATACAGCGTGTAACAGAAGTCCGAAATAATACATTAAGGGCTTATAAGGTACCCTATAAACAATAATTGAGCATAGGTTTTGGAACCGAACTCCTAGTATTACTTGAGTAAACCAAAGTCAAAATTCTCACCAAAATCTTTCAAATACAGGCCTAGACATCAACTGAAAGGCGAATAAACACGAACCCGGTTACTTACCTTTAATAAATTGTTTAAGTAAGCACTAGGCACGCGTGGGTTAATGAAATCTGTCACTATTGAAGAAAATGAAATCAAAAGATTTTTTTTTGTATGAAAAAAAAGTGCCTTCTTTGAATTCAATATTTTCACAGGTGATTCTCTACATGATATACATTCATGCCCTTAAGTATTATTTCGGACTTCTGTTACACGCTGTATAATATAATAATCGTTAAAAGTAAAATAGGTATGCTTTAGTGGCACGCTCGTATTAAGAGGACCAAATATCAATAGTCTATTGACAATAACAAATATAGAGCTCCGTAGTTTCATTTTTATATTCATAAGAAACATGCGCCATATTCTGTATTGTCCAGACCCCTTTGTCTTTTGGGTCCGGCCACTCCGGGCAATACCGTGCACTTTGTTATGTTTACACGTTTGTTAGGCTCCACCGTAAACCACAACACCATTAAACATCCGATGGGTTCGTGTCATCGTGTGTAGTGACGGGATAAATAACGCAACCGTTTACATGGACGTTGTACGTAATGAAGCTTCAACTTTCACACGGGTATATATACTTATTGTACAGGAAACATATCTGTATGAGAGGCCCTTGCCCTGCAGAGCAGCAGAGCCGCAGTGGGACAAGTACACGCCGCCCGCGCCGCGCCGCGCGCCCGTTTATTATGTTTCGGCTCATGTAATACCGTCGAGCATGCAGTCGCGCTCTGACGGCCTCTCGGACTCTCGTTCCCAATTCTCCAAATTCTCGTTCTTATTACTTATTAAATTAATGAATATTTAGATATATTAAATAGATATATTGAAGCTATATTGCATACTTTATCTCTTTGTGAGCTACGCATGAAGCCGCACCCACACAGACAAATAAACTAAAAGACAGTCATAGTCGTCAAACATAAAACATATTCACTCCCCCACTCGGGGACCGGGGTTTAAAAATAGTAGGAAACTTGTACGTTCCAATTAATTCATCTGGATGTTCTTGCAATCTGTGTGCACACCTGGTATTTTTACATTACGTCTAAAGTAGTAGTTTAATATGTATCAACTCGTTAACAGGATAGTAAACTAGAATTTTCTTTTTCCCATAAAGCCACCGTTTCTAAGAAGAAGAAGATATAGAAGAGCGTTAGATTCGGTAATATACTCCATAGAGCGGCCACGACTAGACCGGACCCCCCCCCCCCCGCATGGCTTCTGCGCTTACAACGTACTACTACTACCTACTAGGTATCATACTTAGGTATAGAGAGTGCATGGGACTAGCTGCATGAGCGTGGCGCCTCTCGAACGTTCGGCTTAGTGCCGACGCTACTAGTGCGGCCGCCTAGTACTAGTGTGACCATAGAGGCACAGCTTGAGTGCTCACTTGCACATGTATTACTGAACTAGCTTACACTAGTGCGCGACGCCCGCGCCGCCGTGCTGGTCTCTAGCAAGTCATGTATGCAAACGTTTAGTATCCACAATGTTCCAGTAGGTTCCCCAAGAGCATAGTCATGTCACTCCCGAGCCCCAGTCCCGTAGTGGTGAGTATGCGAGTAGTGCCGCTAGATGGCATGCGGCGCTCGGCTCTGACTGTGCTGCGTGTTGCAGGTACTTCGCGGCGACGCAGGCGCCGGCGCCGGGGCCGCACAGCGCCTCCAAACCGCTGTGAGCTACCTCCACCATTGTACATAGTATTTTCATAAGTGTAAGTATTCCCGTTGTCATACGACTGACCTGATAATGTTTATTAAATAAACTAAGTTAAAACATACTTTTTCTATTATTTATAACTAGATTTTCCCGCGTGGCTTCGCTCACGTAGACTATAGAATATTTTGAATAGAATTTATTTATTTCAATCGAATTAATATAATCTAGGTAGTACTGCCCATGAGAACAACTTGTACTGCTTTGAGTCGATGCCACTACTTTTAGTGTCATTGTATAAGTAGTATTAGGTACAAGGCGAATGACAGTCAATTATAATGTCGGTATAGCAATCATAAATAGTCGCCTATAATAATAATCTAATTCTAAAAGATTTCCAAGGAATTTTCAAATGAAAATCAAGGTACTTATAAGGTAAGTTTTTCTTTCAAATATAAAAGAACAAATAAAATTGAAATATCGAATTCTAATCCGATTTATATTTGACATTCCAATTTTAAAGGGTAATACATTGCATCAAGCCAGTTTAAATCAAAAGCACTAAGGAGTATTGATATCAACTTCGAGGCAAATCACCCCCAAAATAACTTTCTACCCCTTTTTAACCCCGTTAGGTGATGAGTTCTAATAAAATACGAAACACGTGTTCCATTAATTCTGTAAAAGAATGTTTATGCAAAATTTGAAGTAGATTGGACCAAGGAATCACGTTGTCCCATACAAACTTTGCCCCCGTTTTTCACCCCCTTAGAGGTAGTATTTCGAAAAATCCTTTCTTATCGGATCTCTACGTCATACAAAAAATACACCCTCCAAGTTTCAGGTCTCTACAATCAGCGGTTTAGGCTGTGCGTTGATCCGTCAGTCAGTCAGTCATTCAGGACAAAGCATTTTATATGTATAGATCACCTATTGTGTGACGTCTCAACGCGCATGCGCCACACAGCAGCGGTGGATTAGTAAGTAGTAGTAGACCATTTGTGTACTGTACTGACTCACATTTTAAATTTGCTTTGACTTAAAATCAAAATTTCAAAAAAAAAAAACAAAATATTTTTATTCATGAAGGCCATTTGAGGCACTTATAGGAATAGTCATAACTGTAATATTATTATAAGAGTGACTCTAGTTGCCAGTTCCAAGGGCAGCCTACCCCTCATTAAGAAGAATCTGGCAAGAATTAGAATATATTTTGGCGCTGATGATTATAATATAATAACCTATGCATCTCAGTATAATATGCTAACTTTGCGTAGCTTAATGGTTTTACTAGAAATTACAAGATTCAAGGAAAAGCAGACTAACTACTTGTAGCATCAGCGATCAGTGATTTTGCGACGGCATTGATGCATCACGTTTTGGGTTCTGCGTTCGGTTGTTGTATCCAAATCGTGCATTTTAGCGATTGCATTTATCTAATAGTTCAGTTACACAGATCGACACGAAAGAAGAAAAAGAGAAGTAGTTATCTAACGCGACTGAGTCGCCGCGGCCTCTGACATGGCTGTACACAACCAACCATTCCAACCTTGAAAGGCATCCTCGTCAACGTTTCGAGGCATGACATGAACGTTCCAGTGTGTGTGCATCAATAATTAGGCGCTGAATTTGAAGGGTCATGTTTTTTAAATTTGATAAAGGACAGGAAGCATGTAGGTCACCGCGCCCGCCGACCGATTGAAGTGTCTCCCTGTAGATGCCCCGGATCAGCTTTGTGATACAAACATGTTCACATTAAATTAGGTTACTAAGAATACAACTATACATATACACACATAATGTTGTATCGTCCATGATACCCGCCTGACGCGTTATACATAATTATTTTATGCAACTAATACGTATAACGGGCACTCTTGATTACATTCGTAGCACAATGCGTTCGTAGCGAAATCGTAGCTCACACGTGGGCTACGTGTGAGCTACGACTTCGCTACGAACACACGTGCCCCGACTACCACCTCATGTTGTAATCGTGAAGCTGTGTACTGCGGCTACCACTTCAAGCTCTATTGACCCCAACGTCAATGTAGTACTTCGTACTAGGAGTAAATGTAAGATTCTAAAATTCAACCCCTAAGAGAAGATAGGGATTGACAATGTTTGTATGGGATTTTTTCACTTAAAATCCTGCGGCTGAAGTCGCGGGAGAACCGCTATCATAAAATAATTTTGATTTAACGACTGAATTTCATTCAAACTTTTATCGCCTTTTTTTACCTAATAAGGGGTGGAATTTCCAAAAATCTTTCCTTAGTATAAATAATAATTAAAATAATTAAATAATATAATATAGGGTAGGTACCTAAAGAATATTTTCCCAAAAGTCTAGGTGCATCGGCTTAAGCTGTGCATTGTCTGTCAGTCAGTCAGTCACGGTACTGTTTTATAAGTAGGTATAGATGAAATAGTAATAATACATAATTATGATTATTAGATATATTTTAATTTAACATTAGTAGGGTCTATCCACAAATACTTGATGTATCATTACAGGCCAGATCCAATATTGTAATTGAATATGGAGACATTTTCATACATTACCCACGAATTATCACTTAATTACGCTTTACGACGACACAAATGCCAAACTCAGTGGTTTGAAGTTCAGGAGTAAGCCTCGGGTCATTTACTTAGCCATCACCTTAACTAATCATATAGTTACAATGAACATTCAAACTAGAACTTAGTGTAAAAATATAATTGTAACCGCATCTACACTAAGACGGTACCTACACATTTTGTGAGTGGAACTAAGTAGTTTATTTTATATGTAATCTTGTGAGTGGAATCTATTTTGTTTGCCGCAGTACTGCGTAAAAGGTGTACGATGACTTTATTATCTGTAACAAACATAACGTGTTAACGCGGTCAGAAAGCTGCGGGCCCTTATTGACAAGCAACATTAGCACCAGGTAACATGGTTACAGACACAATACATTATGACGTCATAGTGTAGGTATACCTTGACGAAGGTGTCGAGTGAGAGGGGAATGACTCGCCCGGCGGCGGGGCGCAGCGGCCGCTTGGCGCGCTCCATCACCAGCACCAGCGAGCGCCGGAACGACAGCGGCGCGCGGCTCCACTGCATCGAGTAGATCGACTCAGACACGCGGCCGCTCTTTAACAAATTGTGACATTGCAATTGGCAGTACCTACTGTACAAATGAATATATCGACTGCTAAACAACGAGCAACGCACAGTTAGCTCTGGACGTAGTTAAGTTCACATTTATTATTTCTATCTAAATAGTCATTTACCACTTATCATCATGCAATAATTCGGAATGAATTAAGAACCTCCTCCTACTTTGTCTGATATAATTTGGACGTTTAGAAAAGGCTCTTTATCAGCAACCAATTACAATCCGTAACACTTTGATGAACAGTCAAAGGCCATGCAGTACTAACAACATGCTCGAGTAGTGTACACTTTAGTGTTTATGTTCTTGTTTGTGCAGTTTAGTAGAAAGGTTCACATGTTTGGGTGGGTTACCTCGTCGGTGACCTCGTTGCCATAGTAGCAGTACAGGAACAACTCTGTCAGGATGCAGCAGATGAACAACGTCATCGACGCGAACTCGATGCTCAACACGCTCAACTGGATTCAAATTACAATTTATTGTTATTAATAGATAGACATGTGTGCCGCCGGGATTTACAATATGTCGTAGTTTAATATTAATAAATAATAAGTCGTGTACATAAATAACTCTACATAATTAAAACTTACACTGACTATTTTGTAAGCGGCCATGCACAGGATCCACCCGCCGATACCAAACTGTATTAAAATTGCGGTACCGAAGATGTCCTGTAACATCTTGACTGTCCTGAATGGAAGGCAACCGTTTCAAGTGTTTACTTCAAATCAAATATTTATTACAGAAACACAACAAATAGTAACTATCTTACAAAGTTATTTTTTCGTAGTGATCCAAACATTTCCGGAACTTCTTCACGAGCACTACGTCGTATGATACATCCGAATTCAGTTTGACAACATCCATCGCTTGTTGTGGTAGAGTTTCAAAGTTCATCCTGTCACAGACCACATACGGTTCACATTCAGATGACTACGTCATGCACCAACAACAAGCACACTGCACAGTGTGCACAGTGCACAGCAGCAACGCTCGCGCTGCGACTCACCTCAGTATTCTCAGCTGAGTCTTGCACTGGTTGAGTACGGTGGCCATGAAGGCGTCCATCGTTGTGTTGGCGATGCCCACCAGCGTGGTCACGTAGTACGAGTACGTCAGAACTAGCACAAACCTGTAATAATACAAGTATTTAACGCTGTACATTGTGCATCAATTTGACCACTCAAGTATTCATAACTCACATTGTGGATCGACTGTAATCCACGTTGATCCAGAACGGGAACTCGACGGGTAGTCCCTGCAAGCGGTACATCACGGGAAACGTAATCCACAGAGTACAAGTAACGACAGCGCAGCTGGCGTACGCGCGCACGAACCTCGCTGCACTTACTGCAGTCGCGCGCAGCAGCCGCGCGTGCGCCTCCACCTCCTGGTTATACAGCCGATCTGCGACAAACGAAACACTCAGCTTCGTGCCACTGCACTGTACTGACTTGCCTGCTCGCACTCACCGTCTAGCTCCCGCAGCATGTCGTCGATCCAATCTGCTTTTATGTGAAACACGAGCTGTTTGGCAATGGATGTGATGTGGCACAGCAGCAAGAACATCACTCGAGCCAATTTGTCCATATCCTGCCGCACCTAAACATAACACATGCTGTTCGGGACTAAGGGACTTCAAAGAAATAAATGGCAGAGAACACTGGTTCTCTGCCATTTTTTTCTTTTTTCAATCATGAAGCGAATGACGTGCAAAATTACAGGTAAGTAGTAGTATTAGGTAGGAACAAAGGATGTTAACTTGAACGACTAATGAATTCGGACGGACAACTCGTTGCTATTGTTAAGAGCGATGATAATATATTAATTTGAACTTATATTACAGTCCCTACGGCCAGAGTAGTTATATAGGCACCTGATAAGCATAGACGCACTCTTGTCCAAGATAAAGCACAGTGAGCGCGAGAGTAAACCCGCGATAGACGGCGTGCAGCGAGCCGCGCCACGAGCCCGCACCTGGACCCGCGGCGCCCGCCAGCCTGCAGAAGCCGCACCAGCGCAGGATCAGCAGGTGCGTGGATACGCTCCGGGATGACAGCGACCTGCACACGCACACCTCACACAGCTAAACTCACGCTTTGTAAGTCTGTACGTCATCAAGATCAGATTATACTATAAGTATATTATATTTTCATTTCCGAGTCGGGAGTACGTTCAGAACTTTTCTACAAATCTCTCAGTCAAATGTAACTTATTTTATCGTAGGTACTATTTTTAATAAAACAATTCTTCGACAAAATAGTTATTATGTTTTATTCAGCACTCACCACAATCTATTTAATAACAATACTAATACTAAACAGAGGGAGGTAACTTACCTTTATACAGTTTGCATACCTTTGATACGAAAAAAACATTATTCATCTTATTTAGCCCTGCTTGAGACTAGCACACAAAATAAAGGTACCTTTTGGAAAAGTACAGGTATACTTTTTTAAGTCACTGTTGTAGGAAATCACTAGAAATTACAACAGTGACTTTTCAAAAATATACCTTATATATGCATATACCTTTTTTAAGTGGCACTATTATTTTGGGTGCTAATCAAGCAGGAAAAGACGAGATGAAGATGAGAATGTACCTATATATTACTACAAAAGTATGTAGGACAAAGCAACCTCCTCTCGTCTATACCCTTATTAGTGGTTCTCGGCAAGTTCTGTAATAATTAAGGGAGGGCACAAAGATAAGATTCGATTTAAATAAATTACGAATTACAATTTATAGGTACCTATAAGTATCAATATTAAAACATCTAAGAAGGTATAAAGGCTCTCTCGCGGAGAATAGATAGTAATTTTCTAACCAGTTAAGTAATCAGAATAGTACTACTCTAATTGTTAAGCAGTACGTCTGTAAGTGTTAGAAGTTAACAATGATAATATTATAAACAACTAGATATAATCAAGTATTCAAACATTTGAGAGTGTGATCGACGTCGGCGGCGCGGCTGCGGTGCGGCGGCGTGCGGCGGCGCGGCGGCACGAGGACTCGAGTCACAAATCTAACAATGTTCTATTCCAGTAATGAGGTAATTACGGTGGAGGCCTGTAATTATGACGTCACTCACGTTAACAGATTAATTACAGAGTACGGCGGAGCGGAGCCGCCCCCTCGCGTGTGCCGCCACTCCACACAGCACTGATTCATTTAATATCTGCATTATAAATGTCGCCGATAGCTACAAGCCGCTATTAAATACTATTTTATTGAATGTCTAATTACTACTTACTAATTAGGTATTACTTTTTCCCAAGCTATGCATTCGGTGCGCGACATTGCTTCCGTGCTTCTTTTTTACAAGCTTTTATTTCACTTGCAATGTATGTTACTATGTATGTTTGTTCACCCGAACCCCAGCAGATGCCACCCGGCATCTTGCAAGCTGAATTAGAAGCACTTCCTCTTCTATTTGTTCATCGAATTTTTACATGTTAGTTCAGTTCCGATGACAATGCATTTTTATGGTAAATGTGATCTGAATCTCATCGACATGTGCATCTAGCCCGTCTTAACCTACGGTGCACAAAGCTGGTCTCTCACTAAACAACAGAAGTCCAAACTTTGCCAACGAGTAGTGGAGCGCAGCATCCTAGGTGTTAAATTAATTGATCGCATTAGAAACCCTGCGCTCCTTAACTCAAAAAGCAGATGTTGAAGAAAAAACAGCCACGCTAAAGTGGGAGTGGACTGGCCACGTCGCGCGTCGCTCGAATGCACCCGGACAGATGGGCCAGGATTGTCACTCATTGGACGCCTGAGGGAGGATTTTTATTTAACGCAATGTTAGCTTTATTTACATTATGATACAATTATTTTTAAACTAAATACAACTTATAAATAGGTACACTTACCTATAAAAACAATAAAAAAAAGATATCAAAAGAAAAAGGTAATTATTATGCGTCAAAGTAGTCCTCCGCATTACTGTCATCCGACAAAGTGCCCAGAAGACTGCAGCATTGCCACGTTGAATGGCAATACTTATTCTTTGACCAAAGAATAAGCCAGCCTTCTGGTCACGTGAAGCGTCGACAAGGCGCTTTGCGATATCCCGGAAAAGGGCACGCGCACTCGGACCCCATGCGCCATGGTCCGAGCGTCTCAACCCCAAACGGCTCAAACATATAGCAACCAATAAGGTTGCTATATTTGCGCCGCTTGACGGATTCTGCAGCCGCAGCAGCAGCACCAGCACACTCCACCGAGCTTAGGTGTGATGGCGCAAAGGTATTGACACAAGTAGCATCCCATATCAGAGGCCCTATCTTCTATGACAGCAGAGACATTCCATCTGGTCTCAAGCCATCGTTGCGCGCCAACCCATTAGGTTCTAAAACATTTAAGTTTGCATGCCGTGCAATTCGGCCTGCACTCTTGCAGCAAGACAAACCATGGTGTCCGAGGCTGTCGACAGCTTTTCTACAATGACAACGATGCGGAGCACCGCAAGGAGCACCAACACGGAAACCTGTTGCTATCCAAAATGTATTGTCGTCCAACATAATCCCTATGTTGCAGTTGCCTGCAGCTAAAGCCCGACTCCCATTCACCCACAGCCAATAGGCGCTCGGCAGCATTAATGGACGTATTTAAAAGATTATTCCGTACCATGCTGCAAAGCGGCCCATCCTACTGTCTCTGGGAGGACGGGTTGACAGGCAGGGCTGCATTTGGGCAAGCCATTTTCCAAGTGTTTACTGCATCGGTCAAACACGGTTCCTCAAAATCAACCAGTGAGCTACTTAACATTTTCCTGGTTAACTTTGCTGTATACTGTAAATTAGGTTACTTAAAAAACAGGTATCGGATACTTAAATTGTAATTATTCTTTATTGTACACAGAAAAACACATAGAGATACACACAATCAAATTACAGTACATGTACAAAAGCGAGCTTAACTCAAAGCTAATTGATTGGTTTAATTATTTTTTAGGTATAAGTTTTGCTACATATTACATTACTATAATATGTTATTAATAATAAATACACACGCATATATATTCTAAGGCAGTACTTTACTCTTCTATATTCTATTCTAATACTTATTCACGACTTTCTTCGATCACTTAGTTTGTCGTAGTACAGCATAAAAACTGTACGAAGACTTTAAAATCTGAAAACAGTCAAATAAAGTGATCTTATTAAGTTTCTGCAATAAACAAAACAATGCCAACAAGAACAAGCGGGCAGTCGCTGGCATTGGCAGCTGGCAGGCTCACCGTGACATACGTGTCGAGTGTGAGGGGAATGACTCGCCCGGCGGCGGGGCGTAGCGGCCGCTTGGCGCGCTCCATCACCAGCACCAGCGAGCGCCGGAACGACAGCGGCGCGCGGCTCCACTGCATCGAGTACAACGACTGCGACACGAGGTCACTCTGAAACACACGCACACGTCACTGTTCGCAGAAGCTGCTCTATAGAGGTACTCTACGACCTCGAGAGACCTCCCTTACCTCGACTGCCACCTCATTTCCATAATAACAGAACAGGAATAGCTCCACCAGGATGCAGATGATGAACAACATGGTGGACGCGAACTCGATGCTCAGCACGTTCAGCTGCAGGCATACCAGTGCAATGAGAACATTGCCGAGCTCCAATCTCAGATATGTGAGTGACACTTACGCTGACCATTTTGTAGCCAGCCATGCACAGAATCCAGCCGCCGACGCCGAACTGCACCAGCATCGGCACCCCGAACACCTCGTGCAGCACCGCGCACATCCTGCCACACATTCACGTCAGCCATTAGCATGTGATCCACACAACTAAACTTGTCCAGCTACCGTTAGCGGGTACTCACTCAGTGATCTTGTTATAGTGCAGCAGACAGTCCACGAATAACTTATGCAGTGCAGCGTCGTAATCCTGTCCGGTCTCAGCGAACACGACACTCGCTCTCTCCGGTAACGTCTCGAAGTTTAATCTATTGTATCAAACAATGGCGTATAATGAGTATTACAATGAATATTGTCAAAAACTCTATCTAATGAAAAATATTCAAAACGGAACCGTAAAATCCTCAGTTGAGTTTTACATTGATCCAGAATTGTGGACATGAACGCGTCCATGGTTGTATTTCCGATGGCTACGAGGTTTGTGGTGTAGAACGAATACAGCAGCACCACGGCAAATCTGCAAAACATATTCTCAGTAAAAGTACCAGACGAACGTATCTAGTCAATTCAATCTTTACCATTTAAACCATCCATTTGCTACACACATTTTAGTACAAATTAATAGACAGTACAATTATACAGTAACACAACAAAAAAGCAGCGGACTCCAAAAAAATCTGATTTTTGTAAATATTTAATATATTATTAGTATGACTCACGAAATGTATTCTTCTAGAATACTTACACAACGTTATGATCGTAGTTGAAACCAGTACAGAAAGGGAATTCAAATGGTATGCCCTGGATGCGATAGAGCACGGGGAACACGATCCACAGCACGCAGGTCGCCACTGCGCAGCCCGAGTAAATGCACAGCAGTCGCGCCGCGTCGCGCGCCGTGCTGCGCAGCAGTGCGCCGCGCCCGCCCGCCGTCTGGTTCAGCAACGGGTCTGCGCATGCACACCCAGCGCGTCAACACAACACTAGCAACCATCCTGGGCTACTGGATGCTTGAACTCACCGTCCAAGCCGGCCACCAGCGCGTCAATGGCTTCTGCGTCCAGGTGGAACACGATCTGCTTGGCGACGCACGTCATATGACATAGTAGCACGAACATCACTTGCGACAGCTTGTCCATATCGCCGCGCTCCTACACTTTCCCAAATATTAGCTAGAGATAGGTTAGTACGCGTTTCGTCAGTTATAAGTTCCAGTTATAAGGGGGCCAGTCTATTGCCATTGGCAGGACACAATTCCAAACTCCGAGCTAGATACTACTGAGACAGATGAGAATTTGCAAATGGAAAAACCCTCAAAATGGGAATACCTCGTGCTTAATTAATGCTGCATTAATGAGGCAGACGTATTGAAAATTTAATGAGAATAGGTATAAATAAAATATAATTAATTAATAATTAAAATTAATTAATTAATTTATCCTTTACCAAGGTACACTGAAAAGTAAATTAATAAAAAAATATAATTATCGAGTAAACACCGAAAACGATGAATGAGATAAGATGACAATTCAAGTCAATGTAACCATTGTCATATTACCTGGTAAGCGTAAATAAATTGCTGCAATACGTATGTGGAGGTGGCGGCCAACGCGAACACGTGATAGAGGCGGTGCGCACGCGCCTTAGCTGAGCTCGCTGCACCGGCCGTGGCGCGCAGGCGACAGAAGCCCACCAGCCGCAGACAGCGCAGGTGAGGCGCCACGCTCCGTGCACACTCGGACCTGCACCAATAACAATCCATTCAATCAAGCATACACCTCAATGATAGTCTGCAACACTCGTATTCATTAAATAATGTTTCGTACATTTCGCTATTATGTGCTATGCCGTGGTTTATAAAAATGATTACAATACAGTACGTGTAAACAAAATGAATGTTTCTGAAGTGTGCGGTATCTTAAGTATTTTCCTTTTACCATATAAAACATTCATCTCAGCAGTTTAATTGACTCTATAGCCGACCAATTATTTTGCGATTGTGACAGTTGCAAAGTTTGAAATTATACATTCTCTTACAATATTCTGAGTTTGATAGACGAATCGATGAATTAATTATTTATAGTTTCAGCATTGTTTAGTTAGCCAACAGTTAATAGCCACGACGTAATTACATACTACGGGTATCGTACTTATATATGCAACGTTTGTTTTACCGTACCTACAGTAATGACGGGGCGTGAGTCAACGAACATAGTTTGCTTTGACACGTCGTTATTAAAGCTGCACGACGCTACCGACGCGGACGCTACTAAAGCATATCTTGAAAGATACAAAACATGGCGATATTTTATTTAAATACTATTTGGATAATACTATTTAATTGTAAATATTTAATAAGTTTGAAAAAACAACTGATACGGATGGGATTCAAACCCACGGCCAGCCACGGCTCAGCCCAATTCTTCGGCGTACGGTGCCGACGCTCTAACCGCTGAGCCACCGTATCCCATCAGAATCAGTCGAAATTTCAAATCTCTTTCCACGCCTAGGGCGTGAGGAAAGGCGCCTATCTATCGGAATACATTACTTATCCGACTCAGTGTTCCAAACTTTTCAGTTTTAGAAGACACCGATGCGATATTACCAATTTTGTTAATATATTTTTTTTGTGAAATTTTTACATGTTAAAAAACAACATAGGTACGGGTGGATTAACGCACACGCTAACATGTAAAAAATTTAAAAAAAACTATTTAATTGGTCTTTACCTATGAAATTGCCGTTCTGCAGTACTAGTAAATCGTTAACGTTAAAAGAGATATCCCTGTAAAGGGGGGGGAATCTGTCGTATTTCTAGGACTAGGGGTAAATTTTCTTGAACGGTATTGGTATATATCAAATACAGGCCCTAAACATTAAAAGAATTTTGAAAATACCTCAAATATTCTGTAATGTGAATATTCTGAATATCGAATCCGATAGGAAAGATAAACCAAACTTGAGCAAGCCTACTCTGAACAAGCCTAATCTGAACAAACCAACCCTAGCAAACCTAACCTGAGCAAACCTAACTAGATAAAACCTAACCTGAGCAAACCTAACCTGAGAAAACATAACCTGAGCAAACCTAACCTAAGCAAACCTAACCTACAAAAAACTCACCTAAGCAAAACAATCATAAAAAAAAAAAATCTAGCCTCAGGTAATACCATAAAAATCGGTCCAGCAGTTCTCGTGTATACCTACTAGTTTTCATGGCTTCAACTTTGAAAATGGCTGGATTTCATTCAAACGTTAGGTTAGGTTAGGTTAGGTTAGGTTAGGTTAGGTTGGGGGACCCCCCACACTGCTTACGTCCTCGTCGTGTCCCCCGGAAACGGCCCAGTTCTGACACCGTAACGGAGTGTCAGACTGGGTACGGCCAAAGAGCAGTGTGCCCTCGTGATTGCATTGTATCATTGCGGGTTTTAATCACGAGCGGTCTCAATTCGTTTGCGGGTGCTATATTTTAATTGCGGTGGCTATGCCAAATCCCTCGCGGGACGCCTTCGGGCGATTCTCAAAAGGCCCTTCTAAGGGCCAACCAAAAGGCCCTTCTCAGGGCCCCACCGACGCTTCGGCGTCTGAGGGTAGCCGCGCGCCGTCTGCGGCTGGCCTTGTCGGCGGGAGGGGGGACTTGTTGTCAGACTCCGACGACGACGAGTCCCTCATCAGCGTGTCGGACGCGGGCGACTCTCGGTCGCGGAAGCGTCCGTACCTGAAGGACGGGTCTGGAGGTTCGTCGGCTTCTTCGCCTTCGACTAGAAAGCCGAGGGCGAAGAGGCCGACGACGGTCGCGGACACTCACGACGTGGGTCTCCGGGACGCCCAAAGCCGGCTGGACCTGACTCGGCGGGCGCAGCTGCAGCAAGAGCTCGAGGAGCGAATTGCTGCGAAGGAGCAGAGGGCTCGCGCCAACCGGGCAAGGTCTGGGTACGGAGCGTCCCGCGTGATGTACGCGGACCACTCCGTTGAGGAGCTTGAGCGGATGGCGGAAGAGGATGAGGAGGGGATCGTAGAGGTCGCCTCCAAGTCCTCAAACCTGAAGGGCACGTTCCAGAAGGCCCTTAAGTGTCGGGCCGCGAGTATGCGCGGAATCGTGTTGGAGCTGGCACAGCGCAATACGACCGACGAGACGCGGCAACTGCAGGCGACAGTCGATCGCCTGCAGGCGGAGGTCAGCCGGCTCCGCGCGATACTTGCTGAAGCCGCGGCCCGGCCTGCGGTGGAGGCCCCTTCCCCAGCCAACCTTGAGGAGGTCATCCGAAAGGTGGTTATGGAGGAGAGGGCCTTCACTCGATCCTGCTTAGCGGGGATCGAGGACCGGCTCCTGCCGGAGAAGCGCATCCGACCGCCGCTTGCGGCGGACAAGAGGCGCGACCAGCCGGGGCCGTCCTCGCAGCAGGAGGAGGAGCAGGAGGTGGATGCCCTTCTGCCTTCCACCACTCCGACCAACCAACAGGGCTGGACCGAAGTGGGTCGGAGGGGGAAGGGCAAGGGCAAAGAGACGGTGACAGCCGTCCCTGCCGTCCCTGCCCCCACGCAGCCCAGCCAGTCGCAGGCGACTGGCAGGGGCGTGGCGGCAAAGGGAAAGGGGAAGGGGAAGGGCGGAAAGGCGGCGGAGACCGTCCCTGCCGTCCCCGCCACCACGCCTCCCGGCCAGTCGCAAGGGACTGGCAAGAAGAAGCGTAAGCGGAAGGCCAAGAAGACGAAGGGAAAGCTGGTTCCCCCGGGGTCCGCAGCAGTCGTGGTGACGATCACCGCGGAGGCTGCGGAGCGCGGGGAGACGTACGCCTCCATCCTCACGCGGGCGCGGGTCAATGCCGACCCGACCCAACTGGGGATCGAGAAGTTTGCCTGCCGGAGGACCGTAGCCGGGGCTCGAATTTTCGAGTTCCCGGGGGCGGAGGGCGGCGCCAACGCTGACCTCTTTGCAGCCAAGCTGCAAGAGGTCGTCGCGGACGCTGCCAAGGTGGCACGGCCGATCAAGTCGGCGGCGATAGAGGTGACCGGGTTGGATGACTCGGTCACCAAGGAGGAGGTGGTGGCGGCGGTGGCAGCCATTGGGGGCTGCAGCATCGCGGCGGTGCAGGGCCGGGACATCCGCCCCGGCCGTGGCGGCATGGGCTGTATGCGGCTCGAGTGCCCAGTCGCTGCCGCCAAAGCCGTCCTTGACAAGGGACGGCTCCTTGTAGGTTTCAGCTCGGGTGCGATCCGGGCACTTGAGGAGCGGCCTTTGCGCTGCTTCAAGTGCTGCGGCATCGGCCACGCCCGAGCCCTTTGCCCGTCAGCGGTCGACAGGTCTGAGACCTGTTACCGCTGCGGCAAAGAGGGCCACAAGGCAGCCTCCTGCTTGGTCGCCACGCCGCACTGCGCGGTGTGTGCCGCCAGTGGCCTACCGGCAGGCCACATAATGACGGGGAAGCTCTGCAAGCCTCCCCACAAGAAGGGCAAGGAGCAGGCGCGCGTCGCGCCTGCTGCTTGCACCGCCGCCGCTTCTGAGGCAGGAACGGCGGTGGCTGCGGAGGAAGGGGGTGCGATGTCCGACTGATGCCCGCAGTCGAACATCGCATCCTTCAGGCGAACACCAACCGCTGCCGGGCTGCACAGGATCTCCTGATGCAGACCATGGCTGAGTGGTTGGTGGACTTGGCGGTGGTCGCCGAGCCCTACTCGGTCCCTGGCCATTGGCTGGGCGACCGAGACGGCTTGGTGGCGCTGGTCTCGCGGTCCTCCACGGACTCCCCTCCCCTCTCGCTTTTAGAGAGGGGACCGGGATACGTGGCCGCCGCGTGGGGAGGTATGGCCCTGGTGGGGGTCTATTTCTCCCCAAACCGCCCTCTCTCGGACTTTGAGGACTTCTTGGAGGTCCTCACTGCAGCCGTAGGGAGGGCGGCGCCGCGCCAGGTCGTCGTGCTCGGCGACCTGAACGCCAAGTCGGAGGCGTGGGGGAACCCGGCTGCCTCCTGCAACGTGAGAGGTCGCTCCGTCGAGTTTTGGGCGGCCTCTTGCGGTGTATCCCTCCTCAACAGGGGGGCGGTCCACACGTGTGTGCGGCAACGGGGTGGGTCGGTGGTGGACGTATCGTTCGCCACCCCCGTGCTAGCCGCACGCATCGTGAACTGGCGGGTGGAGTTGGTGGAGACCATGTCGGACCACAGGTACGTGCGTTTCGACATCTCCACCCAGGGCCCTCGTGGGGAACCGGCCCGCTCTGGCAGGTCTCCCTTCCCACGATGGGCTCTCACTCGCCTGGACCGGGAGGCAGCGAAGGAGGCAGCGTTCCTCCAGGACTGGCTGTCGCCTCCAGTCGATGTCCTGGATGTGGACGCTGCCGCGGTGCAGCTCCGAGGATCCTTGACCGAGGTGTGCAATTCCAGCATGCCTCGGTCCCGTCGTCTGCCGCCCCGCCGTGCCGTCTATTGGTGGACGGAGGAACTGGCGGGGCTCCGGTGCTCCTGCGTGGCGGCCAGAAGGGCCTACACGCGGAGCAGACGGCGCAGCGCCCGTAACCAAGCGGACGAGGACCGCTTGTACGCCTCTTACCTAGAGGCGAAGGCGGTCCTCAAGGCGGCTATGGGTGCTGCGAAGGACTCGGCGAGGGCCGAGATGCTCGAGGGTCTCGACAGGGACCCGTTTGGGCGACCATACAGGGCCGCGCGGAACCAGCTGCGCCCCCACGGTCCCCCACTGACCGAGACCCTCGAGCCGGAGTTGCTGGATGGGGTGGTTCGGTCCCTGTTTCCGCGCAGGGCCGACTTCACCCCACCAACGATGGACCCCCCGCAGGGGGCAGAGTCACCGGAGGATGAGGTACCTCCGGTGACGGAGGAGGAGTTTCGCGCGGGACTTGTCAGCCTCCGTGCGAAGAAGACGGCTCCTGGGCCGGACGGCGTCCCTGCACGGGTGGCGGCCATAGCTGCCGCTCAGATGGAGGACAGATTTCGGGAGCTTTTCAGCGCGTGTTTTGCGTCTGGAAGGTTCCCGAAACTGTGGAAGGAGGGGCAGCTGTGCCTGCTCCGAAAGGAGGGACGCCCGGCGGATTCCCCCTCGGCATACCGGCCCATCGTTTTACTCGATGAGGTCGGTAAATTGTTCGAGGGGATCATCGCCAGCCGGCTCAACAGCCACCTGCGGGGGGTAGGGCCGGACCTGTCGGACGCCCAGTTCGGTTTCCGACAGGGACGGTCTACCATCGATGCACTGGCCCTGCTAAAGGGCCAGGTCAAGGAGGCGGTCGAGGCGGGGGACGGAGTGATGGCGGTGTCATTCGACATAGCCAACGCCTTCAACTCCGTTCCCCACTCGACGATATTGGAGGCACTCCGGTATCACGGAGTGCCTCCATACCTGCGGAGGCTCCTGGCCAGCTACCTGGAGGATCGCGAGGTCCTCCTGGTGGATAAACTGGCCAGGTTGCGGCGCTACGGCGCGGAGTCCGGTGTTCCACAGGGGTCGGTCTTAGGGCCCCCCTTGTGGAACATCGGATTCGATTGGTTGCTGAGGGGAGCCCTCCTCCAGGGCACGAGTGTCATCTGCTACGCGGATGACACTCTGCTTACTGCCCGGGGGAGGAGCTTCGGAGAGGTGGCCTGTCTGGCCTCGGCTGGCGGATCCTTGGTCGCAGGGAGGATCCGCCGCCTGGGATTGAGGGTGGCGCTGAACAAGACCGAGGCCGTGTTCTTTCACGGGCCTCGGCAGCGCTGCCCTCCAGACCCCCACATTCTCGTGGAGGACGCCAGGGTGGAGGTTAAGACCCAGATGAAGTATCTGGGTCTGGTGCTGGACAGCAGGTGGCGCTTCGGCCCGCACTTTAGCGGGCTGTCGACGCGCCTGCTGAAGGCTGCGGGTGCTCTATCCTGGCTCCTCCCGAACTTGGGGGGGCCCAGTGCACGGTGCCGGCGTTTGTACGCCGGCATCCTGCGGAGTATGGCCCTTTATGGGGCCCCCATCTGGGCAGACTCCCTTCAGAGGAGGGAGAATGCCACCCTGATGCGCAGGCCCCAAAGGGCCATAGCACAGCGGGTAGCGAGGGCCTACCGTTCGGTAGGCTTTTCTGCGGCGTGCGCTCTGGCGGGCACCCCTCCTTGGGAGTTGGAGGCGTGGGTGCTCGCCAGAGTGTACGAGTGGACGGCGCGGCGCAGGGCCCTCGGGCAGCGCCCCGCCACTGAGGAGCGGGAGGCCGTGCGGCGGGAGGCGAGAGACGCCATCATCGTCCATTGGACGGAGGACCTCGCCTCCGCCACTTTCGGCCGCCGGACCCTGGACGCGCTCGGACCGGTCTTGCGGGACTGGCTCGAGCGCTCCCACGGTTTCCTCTCTTTCCGTCTTGTGCAGGTGCTGTCAGGGCATGGGTGCTTTGGCTCGCGCCTGCACCGGATCGGGAGGGAGGAAACCCCGGCGTGCCACGACTGCGGCGCGGCGGAGGACACGGCGCAGCACACCCTCGAGGTGTGTCCAGCTTGGTCTGAGCCGCGCCGCACTCTGACTGCGGAGATCGGACAGGACCTCTCGCTTCCCAGCGTGGTGAACACCATGTTGGAGAGTGAGGGGTCCTGGGCAGCTGTTGCTTCCTTTTGCGAGGATGTCATCTCGCAAAAGGAGGCAGCGGAGCGCGCGCGGGAGGATGACCCTCTCGCTGCGCCGCTCCGTAGGCGAAGAAGAGGTCGGAGAAGACGGGGTCTTCTCCCTCCTCGTGGTGGTGATAGGCGGGCGACAGGCGCGGGGGCGCCTCCGCCCGCATTGCACTCTACACCACCTTCGCTACCGCCTGTCGTCCCTGTCAATTTAGACAGGGCATTGAGGAGCCCGCCGTGAATGTCGGCGGGCAATCGTCGGAGGAGGACTGGACGCCAAGGCTGCGCCGATCTCCCAGTCCCCCTCCACTCGGACGAAGAGGGTAACAGGTCGCTGGGTTATTTAGTGGGTATACCGGGTTTCGCCCGGGGAGTCCCACATACCCCTCCCATCCCCCGATGGGAGGACGATGCGTAATTGTCATTTTTCCCAGCGCAAACAAAAAAAAAAAAAAAAAAAAAAAAAAAAAAAAAGGTTAGGTTAGGTTAGGTTAGGTTAGGTTAGGTTGTCCTGGTGGCGGAATGGCGGAGGAGGCTTTTGCGCCCCACCGCCGGCCTCGGCACTATCGAGGCGGTCCGGCCAGTGCTCGACCACTGGCTCGGGAGGAGGCACGGCTCCCTGACGTACCGTGCGACGCAGGTGCTGACCGGGCATGGTTGCTTCGGAAAGTATCTGTGGCGCATCGGCAGGGAGCCGGACGCTCGGTGTCATCACTGCGTCCACTGTCTGGAGGAAACGGCGCGGCATACGCTGGCAGAGTGTGCCGCTTGGGAGGAGCCGCGCCGTGACCTCGTATCAGCCGTAGGAGGAGACCTGTCGCTGCCGGCCGTTGTTCGCGCGATGGTCGACAGCGCAGAGTCCTGGGACGCGGTGATCTCCTTCTGCGAAACAGTCGTGTCGCAGAAGGAGACTGCGGAAAGGGTGAGAGAGAGCACCAGCACTCTCCCAGCCCGCCGCAGGCGCACCGGGCGGCGGCGGAGGGCGGACAACGCCCTCTTCCGGCCCCCCTAAATGGGTCCAGGGGCGGCGGACTCGGGGACGTCCGTCGCCCCCTATCAACATGGACCCGAGGCGGCGGCGCGTAGTGTTCCACGCGCGCCCCTCGTAGACGTCGAAGGGGGAGGACACCTCACTCCCCCGGGACGGGGCCCGCGGTGGCGGGCCACTCACGGCCGGGGCTGCGGAAGGCGCACTTGCTCCCGCGACCCCGGCCCACGTGCGAGAGGGAACACCGGGGTGGTTTTTAGTCAGTAAGAGTCTGACAGACCCCTCCGCCCTTCCCCAGGGCGGGGGACATCCATGAGGATTTTCCACCCTGGCACAAAAAAAAAAAAAAAAAAAAAGGTTAGGTTAGGTTAGGTTAGGTTAGGTTAGGTTGCGGGTCAATGCCGACCCGACCCAACTGGGGATCGAGAAGTTTGCCTGCCGGAGGACCGTAGCCGGGGCTCGAATTTTCGAGTTCCCGGGGGCGGAGGGCGGCGCCAACGCTGACCTCTTTGCAGCCAAGCTGCAGGAGGTCATCGCGGACGCTGCCAAGGTGGCACGGCCGATCAAGTCGGCGGCGATAGAGGTGACCGGGTTGGATGACTCGGTCACCAAGGGGGAGGTGGTGGCGGCGGTGGCAGCCATTGGGGGCTGCAGCATCGCGGCGGTGCAGGGCCGGGACATCCGCCCCGGCCGTGGCGGCATGGGCTGTATGCGGCTCGAGTGCCCAGTCGCTGCCGCCAAAGCCGTCCTTGACAAAGGACGGCTCCTTGTAGGTTTCAGCTCGGGTGCGATCCGGGCACTTGAGGAGCGGCCTTTGCGCTGCTTCAAGTGCTGCGGCATCGGCCACGCCCGAGCCCTTTGCCCGTCAGCGGTCGACAGGTCTGAGACCTGTCACCGCTGCGGCAAAGAGGGCCACAAGGCAGCCTCCTGCTTGGTCGCCACGCCGCACTGCGCGGTGTGTGCCGCCAGTGGCCTACCGGCAGGCCACATAATGACGGGGAAGCTCTGCAAGCCTCCCCACAAGAAGGGCAAGGAGCAGGCGCGCGTCGCGCCTGCTGCTTGCACCGCCGCCGCTTCTGAGGCAGGAACGGCGGTGGCTGCGGAGGAAGGGGGTGCGATGTCCGACTGATGCCCACAGTCGAACATCGCATCCTTCAGGCGAACACCAACCGCTGCCGGGCTGCACAGGATCTCCTGATGCAGACCATGGCTGAGTGGTTGGTGGACTTGGCGGTGGTCGCCGAGCCCTACTCGGTCCCTGGCCATTGGCTGGGCGACCGAGACGGCTTGGTGGCGCTGGTCTCGCGGTCCTCCACGGACTCCCCTCCCCTCTCGCTTTTAGAGAGGGGACCGGGATACGTGGCCGCCGCGTGGGGAGGTATGGCCCTGGTGGGGGTCTATTTCTCCCCAAACCGCCCTCTCTCGGACTTTGAGGACTTCTTGGAGGTCCTCACTGCAGCCGTAGGGAGGGCGGCGCCGCGCCAGGTCGTCGTGCTCGGCGACCTGAACGCCAAGTCGGAGGCGTGGGGGAACCCGGCTGCCTCCTGCAACGTGAGAGGTCGCTCCGTCGAGTTTTGGGCGGCCTCTTGCGGTGTATCCCTCCTCAACAGGGGGGCGGTCCACACGTGTGTGCGGCAACGGGGTGGGTCGGTGGTGGACGTATCGTTCGCCACCCCCGTGCTAGCCGCACGCATCGTGAACTGGCGGGTGGAGTTGGTGGAGACCATGTCGGACCACAGGTACGTGCGTTTCGACATCTCCACCCAGAGCCCTCGTGGGGAACCGGCCCGCTCTGGCAGGTCTCCCTTCCCACGATGGGCTCTCACTCGCCTGGACCGGGAGGCGGCGAAGGAGGCAGCGTTCCTCCAGGACTGGCTGTCGCCTCCAGTCGATGTCCTGGATGTGGACGCTGCCGCGGTGCAGCTCCGAGGATCCTTGACCGAGGTGTGCAATTCCAGCATGCCTCGGTCCCGTCGTCTGCCGCCCCGCCGTGCCGTCTATTGGTGGACGGAGGAACTGGCGGGGCTCCGGTGCTCCTGCGTGGCGGCCAGAAGGGCCTACACGCGGAGCAGACGGCGCAGCGCCCGTAACCAAGCGGACGAGGACCGCTTGTACGCCTCTTACCGAGAGGCGAAGGCGGTCCTCAAGGCGGCTATGGGTGCTGCGAAGGACTCGGCGAGGGCCGAGATGCTCGAGGGTCTCGACAGGGACCCGTTTGGGCGACCATACAGGGCCGCGCGGAACCAGCTGCGCCCCCACGGTCCCCCACTGACCGAGACCCTCGAGCCGGAGTTGCTGGATGGGGTGGTTCGGTCCCTGTTTCCGCGCAGGGCCGACTTCACCCCACCAACGATGGACCCCCCGCAGGGGGCAGAGTCACCGGAGGATGAGGTACCTCCGGTGACGGAGGAGGAGTTTCGCGCGGGACTTGTCAGCCTCCGTGCGAAGAAGACGGCTCCTGGGCCGGACGGCGTCCCTGCACGGGTGGCGGCCATAGCTGCCGCTCAGATGGAGGACAGATTTCGGGAGCTTTTCAGCGCGTGTTTTGCGTCTGGAAGGTTCCCGAAACTGTGGAAGGAGGGGCAGCTGTGCCTGCTCCGAAAGGAGGGACGCCCGGCGGATTCCCCCTCGGCATACCGGCCCATCGTTTTACTCGATGAGGTCGGCAAATTGTTCGAGGGGATCATCGCCAG
Source organism: Protodeltote pygarga (assembly GCA_936450705.2). Classification (NCBI taxonomy): domain Eukaryota; kingdom Metazoa; phylum Arthropoda; class Insecta; order Lepidoptera; family Noctuidae; genus Protodeltote; species Protodeltote pygarga. Next base: position 14,684 of record OW388249.2, on the reverse strand, counting down.
CCGGCTCAACAGCCACCTGCGGGGGGTAGGGCCGGACCTGTCGGACGCCCAGTTCGGTTTCCGACAGGGACGGTCTACCATCGATGCACTGGCCCTGCTAAAGGGCCAGGTCAAGGAGGCGGTCGAGGCGGGGGACGGAGTGATGGCGGTGTCATTCGACATAGCCAACGCCTTCAACTCCGTTCCCCACTCGACGATATTGGAGGCACTCCGGTATCACGGAGTGCCTCCATACCTGCGGAGGCTCCTGGCCAGCTACCTGGAGGATCGCGAGGTCCTCCTGGTGGATAAACTGGCCAGGTTGCGGCGCTACGGCGCGGAGTCCGGTGTTCCACAGGGGTCGGTCTTAGGGCCCCCCTTGTGGAACATCGGATTCGATTGGTTGCTGAGGGGAGCCCTCCTCCAGGGCACGAGTGTCATCTGCTACGCGGATGACACTCTGCTTACTGCCCGGGGGAGGAGCTTCGGAGAGGTGGCCTGTCTGGCCTCGGCTGGCGGATCCTTGGTCGCAGGGAGGATCCGCCGCCTGGGATTGAGGGTGGCGCTGAACAAGACCGAGGCCGTGTTCTTTCACGGGCCTCGGCAGCGCTGCCCTCCAGACCCCCACATTCTCGTGGAGGACGCCAGGGTGGAGGTTAAGACCCAGATGAAGTATCTGGGTCTGGTGCTGGACAGCAGGTGGCGCTTCGGCCCGCACTTTAGCGGGCTGTCGACGCGCCTGCTGAAGGCTGCGGGTGCTCTATCCTGGCTCCTCCCGAACTTGGGGGGGCCCAGTGCACGGTGCCGGCGTTTGTACGCCGGCATCCTGCGGAGTATGGCCCTTTAATGGGCCCCCATCTGGGCAGACTCCCTTCAGAGGAGGGAGAATGCCACCCTGATGCGCAGGCCCCAAAGGGCCATAGCACAGCGGGTAGCGAGGGCCTACCGTTCGGTAGGCTTCTCTGCGGCGTGCGCTCTGGCGGGCACCCCTCCTTGGGAGTTGGAGGCGTGGGTGCTCGCCAGAGTGTACGAGTGGACGGCGCGGCGCAGGGCCCTCGGGCAGCGCCCCGCCACTGAGGAGCGGGAGGCCGTGCGGCGGGAGGCGAGAGACGCCATCATCGTCCATTGGACGGAGGACCTCGCCTCCGCCACTTTCGGCCGCCGGACCCTGGACGCGCTCGGACCGGTCTTGCGGGACTGGCTCGAGCGCTCCCACGGTTTCCTCTCTTTCCGTCTTGTGCAGGTGCTGTCAGGGCATGGGTGCTTTGGCTCGCGCCTGCACCGGATCGGGAGGGAGGAAACCCCGGCGTGCCACGACTGCGGCGCGGCGGAGGACACGGCGCAGCACACCCTCGAGGTGTGTCCAGCTTGGTCTGAGCCGCGCCGCACTCTGACTGCGGAGATCGGACAGGACCTCTCACTTCCCAGCGTGGTGAACACCATGTTGGAGAGTGAGGGGTCCTGGGCAGCTGTTGCTTCCTTTTGCGAGGATGTCATCTCGCAAAAGGAGGCAGCGGAGCGCGCGCGGGAGGATGACCCTCTCGCTGCGCCGCTCCGTAGGCGAAGAAGAGGTCGGAGAAGACGGGGTCTTCTCCCTCCTCGTGGTGGTGATAGGCGGGCGACAGGCGCGGGGGCGCCTCCGCCCGCATTGCACTCTACACCACCTTCGCTACCGCCTGTCGTCCCTGTCAATGTTAGACAGGGCATTGAGGAGCCCGCCGTGTAATGTCGGCGGGCAATCGTCGGAGGAGGACTGGACGCCAAGGCTGCGCCGATCTCCCAGTCCCCCTCCACTCGGACGAAGAGGGTAACAGGTCGCTGGGTTATTTAGTGGGTATACCGGGTTTCGCCCGGGGAGTCCCACATACCCCTCCCATCCCCCGATGGGAGGACGATGCGTAATTGACATTTTTCCCAGCGCAAACAAAAAAAAAAAAAAAAAAAGGTTAGGTTAGGTTGAAGCCTGCCGCCCATAAGAAACTGGACCCGAGGTGGCGGCGCGTAGTGTTCCACGCGCGCCCCTCAAGAAGGAGCCGAGCGGGAGATCGCCCTCTCCCCCTCGGCAGAGACGAGGCCTGCATTGGCAAAAGCGGGCCAGCACCTGCCGAGCGTCGCGGAAGACTGAAAACTCTGCCCCCGCGACCCTCGGCAAAAGGTGGATGATGGAACACCGGGGTGGTTTTAGTGAGTAGGAGTCTCACACGCCCCTCCGCCCCCCCCAGGGCGGAGGAAGTCCATGATGGATTTCCCCCCGATAACAAAAAACAAAAAAAAAAAAAAAAAGGTTAGGTTAGGTTAGGTTAGGTTAGGTTTTTTTTTTTTTTTTTTTTTTTTTTTTTTTTGGCAGGAGGGGAAATCCTCATGGACACCCCAGCCACCTCAAGGGTGATGTGGCTGGGGTAGTGTCGGACTCTTACCGACTAAAACCACCTCCTGCCATGCGGTACCCCTAACATGGTCAGGGACCTTGTCTGCTGCTGCTTTTATTTGCTGAGCCGGCTAAGGTCATAGTATATTTAAATACGAGTACCTAGCCGGCTTTGTTGCGTTTGACGACGACTTTACAGACGTCGCCTATATACGCCAGCAGCAGATGTTGCGTGCCCTTCCCGGATAGGCACGCCGCCAAGGTCCCTGCAGTCAGCTCAATGTCGGCCTCCATCTCTAACTGCCTTCGTCTCCCGACGTGCACTGGGCAGTCGAAGAGAATATGGGGTACGGTTTCCGGGACTTCGGGATCACAAATGCACGATGGGTTCTCCTTACACTTGAAACGGTGCAGGTATTCGGAGAACCCACCATGCCCCGTCAACGCCTGGGTGATCAGCCCTGTTGGCTGGATCCGCCGCACGATCTTGTGCGCCTGGAGTGCATCTGGCAAAAACAGCTTGGTTACGGAAGCGGTCTCTCCGCCCCTATACCTCCGATCCCACTCGCCTATCGACTCCTGGCGGATTTGCCGCCGGACGAATGAGATCGGGCACCGGTCATAATCGGGTTTCCGCTTGCTCTTGAGAGCCGCTTCCTTGGCCAGGTGGTCCGCGCGCTCGTTCCCCGCTAGTCCCGCGTGGGCCTTGATCCAAAACAAGGACACATCTTTGCTTTTGGTCAAGGCCAGGCGCAGGTTTTGCCTCGCCTCTGCTGCTAGGGGGTGAGACGACTCTTGGCTAGTGACTGACTGCAGTGCTGCCCTGGAGTCACTGTATATGCCGAAGCTCGCCTCCGAGCGCCTGAGGATCTCCCGCGTCGCCCTGCATATGGCCAGTAGTTCCGCCTGGTACACACTACAGTATGATGGCAGACAGAGTTTGACGGCTTTGGTCTCGGCGTCACCGGCCCACAGTGATAGTGCCGCTCCGACCTTCTCATCAATCTTGCTGCCATCGGTGTAGATGCGTACCGCCTGACTGCTGTGGGCGTCGACATCAGTCTGATCAGCCAGGCAGACGAAACTCATGGCCACTTGCAGTGCGGGATGAGGAGTCTCTGCAAACGCCACCGCACGCTCGACCTCCCGGTCTCCTAAGGCCGGCCGGGGCAACCCTCTCCTCGCCTCGTACAGGGCGGCTGCCTCTTGTACGCGCAGGTCGAGAGGTAGTATCCCAGCCAGCATCAACGCCGAGTTTAGAGACACCGTGCGGTAGGACTTGCAGAGCTTCTGGGCGAATCCTCGTTGGACCACGTTGAGCTGTTTCTGCACTCCAAGCTTATTCACTGCCGGGGCCCAGGCACTTGCTGCGTACATTATCACCGGCTCTACCGTCGCCGTATAGATGCTGCGGATCACCTCCGTATGGAGACCCCAGCTCACCTTCGCAGCTCTGGATAGTTGCTTGAAAATAGCCAGGCCTTTGCGACACACGTTCCCCACGTGGGTGTTAAAAGTGAGGTGGTCGTCTATAGTAAGGCCCAGTATTTTCAGCTCCTTAGACATTCCAATGTCGACCCCGCCCATATGCAGGATCGGGACATCATACTTTAATTTTCGCGTAATTAGCATCGCGCCAGTTTTGTGTGGCGCGAATTTCAGCTTGTTTCTGATGCCCCAATTCCGCACATACTCGAGGTCGGCATTGGCCTGCCTCTGTATCTCCAGAGCTGTCGCCCCATCGAAGATGAGCGCAACATCGTCGGCGAACGCCTGGCAATAAGTGCCGCGCTGCTCTAGGCCCCTTAGCAGCGGATCCAGCAAAAGGTTCCACAAGATCGGACCCCCAATCGACCCTTGGACACAACCCTTTTCCGTGGACTTGCGGAACTCCACACCGGCGTAGCGGACATCCACGCTCCTGTGCTCGAGATAGCTGTCCAGTAGCCTTCTGAGATTCACGGGACACTTTTCCTCAGCCAGTCTGACCCTGATGGCCGGCCACCATGCGCTGTCGAAGGCTCCCTCTATATCCAGAGACACCACTGTTACCAGTCTCTTCTGGTCCAGCTTGGATCTGATGTGCTGGATCATGGTGTAGAGGGAGTCCTCGGTGCTTTTCTGTGGCATGAAGCCATACTGGCGAGTACTCATCCGCGGAATCAGATGCCACTTCAGTCTTCGGACAACCATCTTCTCCAGGACCTTCCCCAAAACTGGTAAGAGGCCGATTGGCCTGTACGATTTGGGGGTGGTGTAGCATTCCTTGCCCGGCTTCCTGAGGACCACCACGGTGGCCTCCTTCCAGATGGTCGGGAAGTGGCCTAAGTCTAGGCACTTGTTAGCCAGGGCAAGGAACGTCTCCGGGTCCCGGAGAATAGCGCGAGCGCAGATGTCCGCCGTGAAGCCATCGGCCCCCGGAGCCTTCTTCGGGTTGAAACTTTCCACCGCCGACTGTAGCTCTTGGGGTGTAAACGGCGGGTCATGGTGTTCATCATGACTCGGCTCGTTTACACGCTTCGCCATCTCCCTGGTCTGGCGGTGGTCGTCGTTATCCTCGTCTTCAGGATTTCCGGGGTAAAATGTGTCCGCCAACAACTTCGCCGATGCCTGTGGTGTTAGGACTGTTCCGCTGTCCACCAAGGGTGTGTCTTCGTGCCTTTTGGCGGTCCGACCGATCACCCTGTAGATCCCCTCCCACATTCCTTCCCGATCTTGTTTTTGGCAGAAGTCCTTCCAGCTGTCTATCTGGGCCCTCTTAGCTTTCTGCTCATACGACTCTTTCATTTCCAGGTACTCTTTTACGACCTGCCCTCTGCGGACTGGTGCGGCGCAGCGGATCCTGCGCCTCCTGGTGGAGACTGCCTTCTTCAGGTCGGCGAGCTCCTTGGACCACCACGGCAAGGTGAGTCTATTGGCACTTTTTAACTTTGGTATTGTGTCTTCGCATGCTATTTTGATTGATTGTGTGTAATGTTTCGTTGTGTGTTCTAATGTTGTACTGTCTGTAATTTTATCTATTTCTGTTTTGTTTACCTTGTTTTGTGTCAGTTGTTCGCCCAGTTTCTCTCGAAACTGGGTCCATTTAGCCTTTCTTGTATTATAGGTTCTTGTTGTGCGAAGTGTGTGTGTGCCGTGTCCCTTGTGTGTGTTGATGTTGAATGTAATGCCGTTGTGGTCCGAGCTCGTGACGCTGTCGTCGACTCTCCAGTTGTCCACCAGGTTCAGCAGGTCTTCTGAGCAGGCCGTTACGTCGACAAAACTGCTATACGCTTTACCACCCCTCACAGTGTCGAAAGTAGGGGTGTCGCCGACGTTGAGTACCTGTAAATGAAGATCTTCGAGGGCCCCAGACAGCTCCTCCCCCTGCGGTCCGTTTTCCGGCTCCCCCACCAGGCGCTCTTCGCGTTTGCGTCGCCACCTACGAGTACTCGGTTTGGTCCCATGTCCTCGATGATTGCCTTCAGGTGATCCAGGTATCCTTCGATGGGCTGGTCTGGCTCAAAGTAGAGAGAGACTACTGCGATTTCCCAGGCGCTGGTTCTGAGCCTGACCACTACGATGTTATTAGTGGTCAGTTGCGGACACTGTATGGCGTCAATGTCTGAGTCAAAGACGACTATTGCCGCCTTTACAGGTCCACTCTCTTGAGCCGCGCACTGGTAGACTCTCGCTCCCCGGTAGTCTCTCATCCTGTTGGCCCCGCCCACATACGGTTCCTGGATCAGCGCAAAGGCGAGCTTGCGCTTCTCGGCCTCAATCATGAGTTCATGGGTTGCCAGCTCTTTCCTCTGTAGGTTGGCTTGCACGACGCGATATGTTCGATGGCTGGTGGGGTTCTCTGCGATGAGTTGGCGTGGCACCACCTTAGCAATACGCTACTGCTGCTCTAGCGATTGCATCCCATTTCTGGCGTATCGGGCAATCGTCGCTGAACGCGTTGTGATTCGCGTTGCCCGATTTTGCCTGGGTGCAATTGCAGCAAGTAGGCGTGCTATTTCCGGCGCGCCACGCTTCACAGTCTGCCTTCTTGTGAGGCCCCGAGCAGTGGCTGCACTTCTCGACGGTCTGCTGGCAGAAGCGCCTGCCGTGTCCGTATCCCAAACAGAGGGAACACTGCACTAGGGGCGAGTGATCTTCCACTCGGACCCTCTGCAGGTCGACGTGCACGGCTCCGGCCTCCGTCAACCGTCGCCACAGCTTCGGGGACACTCTTAGGACCACATGGACTTCGTGGGGGTTCCTCGTCTTCTTGCGGAACCGGATTTCCACACCCGCGTCTTCCTTTTCGAGGGCTCCGAACATCTGCTGGTTCTGGTTTCGCAGAGCCCTCAGGATCTCGTCGTCGGTGTGGAAACCCAGGACATGTCGCAAGATGACGAGGGGGTTCTTATTCTGAACGTCTTCAACCTGAAGGACCTCTGCCTTTCTGATCCGGTTCTTTACCTCATCCCTTTCATTTTGTGTCCTGCACCCTATGATTATTTTCCTGTCCTTTACTTTTCTTACCCTATCCACTGTCACTCCCCCATCCTTTGCGTTCACTGCCTGTCGAATACGCGACAAAACTTGGTCCCCTGTGTCGGACTCGTCTTTCGAGGTGACGACCACGGAGTGCAGCGCGGTCGGCATCTGGGTGTGCTTCCCAGAGCCACCGGTGGCGGCACTCGCGTAGGTCCTCCACTCTCGGACGTCCTCCTGCTGCTTGTCCATAAGGGTCTTTAGTACCTCAAGCTTGCCGCTGTTTTCGACAAGCAGCTTCGCGTGCTCCTCCAGCGTCGCAATCAACTTGGCCTGCTTGGCCTCGTCTCTGCTGGTGTTCTGGCTAGCTCGGCTAGCCTCGTCACGCTTCGCTGGGGGAGGGGGAGGGGGAGTGGCAGTGGCAGTGGTAGAAGCAGGACAGGCTGTTGCACCTTTTGCCACCTCTTTTACAAGCTCGAAGAGCCGGTTGATGGCCGACAGGACCTCGGTCTTAATTTCAGTTTTTAGGTTCCGCGAGTTGTTGAGGTGGAGTTTCGCCTTCGCTACACAAGCTCTGGCCTCCACCAATCGACTCGGGTACTTCCTGCCGATCTCTCCCTGCTCTCCGAGACTCGTGCGCACCTCCTGAATCGCCTCCGACATTACGGGGCTCTCGGTCGGTATGGGTAATGTGGGCGCGGAGGAGGATGCTTCCTTAGGTGGGGTGCGGATGCCGAACATATTTAGGGTTTTAAGAGTACCGCTCTAATGGTCTATAAAATCAAATAAATAATTAAAATGTATAATTGTAAAAATAATAATGTTAACATAAACTAATAATAAAAGATAAAAGTGATCCAAGAACGAACCAAGGTCTTTAAAAGAGATATCCCTGTAAAGGGGGGAATCTGTCCAATCAATAAATTGGTGTCAGGGTCAAATAAAATATAATAAAATAAAAATAGATTTTGGGTTCAATAAAACCAGTCAAAAGAACAATACAAAATAAAACACAAAAAAAAGAAACATATAAAACACAAAATAAAAGCCTTATTACTGGTTCCTGGTTTTCGTCCTGGACGTGGTCATAAGGAAGAAATAAAAGATAAAAGTAAATTTGTATAAGTTGTAAAATGGAAAAATTTATTGTGAGTCAACTAAGGCTTATTTCACCTCGAGAGTGAAAAAGGGTCAGTCAGTACGTCCAGGAGAATTAAAATAAAATTTAAAAAATTTTTCGAGAAAATTAAAATTTCGATGTCATCCGAGGTGTATGGCTCAAATTTCCCAGTGGGACTTATTATCGCCAAAAAAGGGCGGGTGGATGGGACAATTTTTCGCTTTTCTTACACCCGATCCTCACGTATGTGGTGTCCACGTGTCGGGGATTTTGCGGGCCGTAAGATGGGGCGAAAATCAGGGGTACGTTTGGTGGAAAATTTTGAAAAAATGAAGGAAAAACTGTTTTTTGGCTATTTCAAGGTTAAATAACAGACGAACGGTATGACCTAGGCGGTTCCAGACGAATGCTATAACTAAATTTGGCGTTGACGTGTCGAAAAATGAAATCAAAAGTGAAAATTTTTGGAAAATGAGAAAATGAGTTTTCCTACGGTGGTCGGTTTTTCCGATTTTGAAAATGTGACTAAATAGAAAGTTGCGGGAGGTTGAATAAAGACCCTTAACACCGAAAGAATTTTCAAAAAATCTATAACGAGGCCAAAATTACAGATGGGTTAGGTTAGGTTAGGTTAGGTTAGGTTTTTTTTTTTTTTTTTTTTTTTTTTTTATTCAGGTTTTCCTCTGACAGCAATCAGAGACCTTGTACATCTTCTTTCATGCTTCTCTACGGGGGAGGACGGGGGAGGTTTTTTATTTATTTATTGTTTTTACAATATTTCTTACATTGTTTCCTTAATTAACAGGTTGCTTATAATTATCTATATTATATTACATATGTTGCTCGTAACGCTAAACTATTACAGTTTTATGCTTTAGATCTATCTATTATACAAAATGCCTTTGACTTCGTATTTATTTAAACCTATTTCTTAATTACAAAAATGTATTATATCTATTACACTATATATCTTAATATCATATCTATTTAATCCTATTACATAATTGCCTACTTACAATTTGTTTTATATCTTTTACACTATATGTCTTAATATGGTTAGGTTAGGTTAGGTTAGGTTAGGTTAGGTTAGGTTAGGTTAGGTTCCCCACCGAGGGTATCCCCACGTTGTCGTCGTGGTGGGGCTTGCGTGTCTCAATGATCTTTGGGGCTTTACCGGTAGAGCCACTCATGCCGGACAGGTTCAAAGTGAGAGACCAGACTAAGAGGGATACCGAGGGAGCTCTTCCGTGTCTCCTGTGCTTAGGAACACGTGAAAGTAGCTGGCGGCGTCCACACTGGACAGTCGCGAGGCAGGGCGTCCTTTACATCTGACGCGCCTGAATAGGGCTGCTGGCCTGTTGCCATGCAGCGGAGTAGAGCCAGCTGCGAAAGCGGTAGGCGGCGTACGTGCTTCATGCACTTAACGCAGATCGTAATCCCGCTAGGAGTGTCGTGGTCATGTCTCATGGCTTCGAACGGGACCGAGGGTCTTGGCTTAGCCGCCCGGACCGCGAGGAAGAACACCTCTATAAAAAAAAAAAAAAATTACCCCGAATCCTAAGTTTTGGTGTGCGGCGAGAGGATGAATGGCCGACGGGACTGCTTCCTTTTAAGGGAGCTTCTGGTCGTGAGCGCACCCCCAGCCAGTGAACCGGTGGACTCTCTGGTTGGGTTACAAATCTACACTTACCCGGGTACAGGGGGCACTGCCCGGGCGGACCTTTTATTTCCCCCATACTCGTGGGAATTGTATGGATACTTCAAATATAAAAAACCCAAACAAACTGACGTTGGAAGGAGACAGCCGAGAAGGCTGTGACGAGGTAGGTCAAAAAGACCGAGTGCCTGTGGTGCGGTTAGCTAGACTAACAACCCTTGAAGGCGGAGATGGTGCGGTGTCCGACTGCGAGTCGGTGTCCAGCAGAATGTCGGTGTCCAGCAGGATGAGCACCAGAAGTGGCAACAGCGAGCGTCCTTCGAAGCTTTGGCAGGGCGCTGGCAAAAAACGCTCCCGGGCAGACAGGGAGCGCTCGAGATCGACATCAGTCTCGGGCGACGATGTGGCGTCAGCCGCCAAAGTTGGCCCCACGTCGGCAGGAAGAGGGCGAGGTATTAAGGGCAAATCGTTGGATGAGCCTACGAAGGAGTTGCCAAACCAGGCGCAAGTGGCGCAGGACCGGCTCTTCTTTATGAAACCTCCAGCGACAGCTGTGTCGAAGGCGGGCAGGAAGTCGGTCGCCCCGTCAATGGAAGACCTGTCGGCGTGCTCGATCACAGAGCAGATGCATGAGGATGTGGCAAACATCTTATTTGTGGCCTCATCTTCCAAAAATCTAAAAGGCGGGCACATAAAGAAGCTGAAGGATGCAGCAGCCTCTATAAAGGCGGGTACTAAAGAGCTTCTGGGCCGGAATGACAATGAGGAAATTGCTAAGCTGCAGGCGGAGAATGCCCAGCTTAAGGAGGGAATCCGGAAAATCCAGCTTGAGATGGAAGCTCTAAAGGCTGAATTCGCTCGTTACAAAGAGCAGGCATCGCCAGAGCAACCAAGGGGTGGGGCCGACTTCGAAAGAAGAATAACGGCCCAGATGAACGCCCGCTTTGAGGCTTTCGAGGAGAGGCTGCTGCCAGCACCAACCCTTCGTCCACCGCTCGCGGCAGACAAAAAGAAGGAGATGCAGTCGGCATCGAAAACTGCACAAGGGGAAGTGCAAACATATAGCGCAGCGGCTGCTAAGCCTGCTGCAAAGCCTGCTGCATCGGGGTCGGACATGCCCGCATCCACCTCGAAAGGTGCCGATTCCCAGACAGGGAAAAAAGGAAAGGGCAAAGGGAAAGGCAAAGGGAAGGGAAGTGCCCCTCCCTCAGCTTCAGAGGAGACCTGGACCACGGTGACCAATAAAAAGAAAAAGAAGAAGGCACCACAGCAGACTGCCGCAAAGGCCCAAGCGCCCAAAATCCGCGCCCCTCGCTCCACGGCTGTGGTACTCACACTGCAGCCTGGTGCGGTGGAGAGGGGTCTAACCTACGCGGCGGTAATTGCTGAAGCGAGATCCAAGATCGATATAAAAGATCTTGGCATCAATGGTCTCCGTGTCAAGCAAGCAGCGACTGGTGCTCGCTTATTGGAGATTCCGGGAGCAGCTAGTGGCGATAAGGCGGACTCCCTAGCAGCCAAAATTCAGGCAGTGCTCAAGTCTGACGATGTCAAAGTCAGCAGGCCCACGAAATGTGCAGAGGTGCGTGTGACTGGATTGGACGACTCGGTCACTATCGAAGAGATCGCAGCGGCCATGGTCAGGGAGTGCCAGTGTTCGCTGGAAACTATTAAGGTGGGGGAGATACGCCGCGATGCAGCTGGTCTCGGCACGGTCTGGGCGCGGTGCCCAGTGACAGCAGCAAAGAAGCTGGCGCAGAGCGGGCGGCTGCTGGTGGGCTGGGTTGCTGCGCGAGTAACGCTGCTGCAGCCCAGGGCCAGGCGATGCTTCCGGTGCCTCGAAGAGGGTCACGTGGTGGCGCATTGCACTGCAGAGATTGATCGCAGCGATCACTGCTTCCGCTGCGGTCAACCCGGCCATAAAGCAGGGCAATGCTCCGCAAAACCGCACTGTAGCTTATGTGCAGCTGCAAAAAAGCCTGCGGAGCATCGGATAGGCAGCAAGGTGTGCACCGCGCCACGCCGTAACAAGAAAAATAAGAGTGCGACCAAGCCCAACGGGGAACAATCTACCCCGGGGACTAGTTGCCCTTCGGCCGAGTCTCGGCCAAGGGAAGAGCAGGCTGAGGTGATGGACTGCAACTAATAATGGCCCTCAACTTTCTCCAGGCTAATATTAATCACTGCATCGAGTCTCAGGATCTTCTAGTCCAGAGCTTGGTGCAGTGGTCGATACATGTGGCGGTGATCGGCGAACCGTGGCGGGTCCCTGGCCGAGACAATTGGGCAGGGGATCTTAATAGTCCACCGACAGTGGCCATCTTCGGCGAGGGAATAAGAGACGTGTCCAGGGGGCGCGGATGGGTGGCAGCGCTCGTGGAGGAAATGCTTGTCATCGGTGCATATTTTTCGCCCAATGCGAGACTCGCCGATTTCGAGGGCCTACTGTTGGAGATAGGGTCTGTCGTCAGCCGATACCGTCCACTTCCAGTGCTGGTGCTCGGAGATCTAAACGCCAAATCTACGGTGTGGGGGTCTCCGGCCACGAGTGTGCGTGGTCGCACCCTGGAATCGTGGGTGCTGGCGACGGGCCTCGCTGTCCTGAACCGGGGCTCGGTCCAAACGTGCGTGCGACGGTGGGGTGGGTCAATAGTGGACGTCTCGTTCGCTAGCCCTGCCTTAGCACGCCGAGTCCAGGGCTGGAGGGTTGCGGAGGAGGTGGAATCGCTGTCCGATCACCGGTACATCCGGTTCAGCATCTCCACCGGAACCTCGGACACTCGCAACCCAACGACGACCCCGCGTAGGGACAGCCCCAGGTGGGCGCTTAGACATCTCGACAGGGAGGCTCTCGAGGAAGCCGCCATTGTCCAGGCCTGGGTCCGGGACTCAGCGACGCGGGATCCCGTCGACGTCGAAGAGGAGGCGCAATGGTTTCGCGAGGCAATGTCACTGATCTGTGACGCGTCCATGCCTCGCGTCCACAATCGGCCGCGCAAACGACAGGTGTACTGGTGGTCCGCTGAGATCGAGCAGTTGCGCGTAGCATGCGTGGCGATCCGGCGCCAGTACACCAGGTACCGGAGGAGACGTCGGCGGGTTCCCGAGGAAGAGGCAGCACGGTATGAGGCGTACCGGGAGGCCAAACTGACTCTGCGGCTGGCCATCGGGGAATCGAAGAAGAGTGCTAGGGAAGAGCTGCTGGCGACCTTAGACCGAGACCCCTGGGGGCGCCCGTACCGTATGGTGAGGGGCAAGCTTCGTGCATGGGCTCCCCCTCTGACGGAGAGTCTCCAGCCCCAGCTACTGGGAGAAGTAGTCTCGGCCCTCTTCCCAGCCAGAGCTGAGCACCCGTCGCCGATGATGGCATCGCGCACAGCCGTGGAGCCGGAGGAGAGCGATCGCGTCCCAGAGGTGACAGAAGAGGACCTAAAGGCGGTGGTTATGCGGCTACGGGCCAAAAACACTGCCCCGGGGCCAGACGGCATTCCTGGCCGAGCATTGGTCCTCGCCCTAAAGACCCTAGAGCCCCGACTTAGGGAACTCTTCACGGCATGTCTTGAGCGGGGCCAGTTTCCCAGCCAATGGAAGACTGGCAGGCTGGTTCTGCTCAAGAAGGAGGGGCGCCCGGCGGACTCACCGTCTGCGTACCGGCCCATAGTGTTGCTAGACGAGGTGGGAAAGCTCTTCGAGCGCATCATTGCAGGCCGCCTCGTCTGCCACTTAAATGGAGAAGGGCCGGATCTCGACGATAACCAGTTTGGGTTTCGCTACGGGCGCTCGACCGTCGACGCTATCATGCGTGTGAGGGGTCTGGCGGAGGAAGCTGTGTCGCGGAATGGGGTGTTGTTGGCAGTGTCGTTGGATATATCCAACGCCTTCAACACCCTGCCCTGGAGTTGCATCAGGGAGGCGCTCAGATATCACGGAGTTCCTCCCTACCTCCGCAACATTGTCGGGGCTTATTTGTCGGGACGGGCAGTATCCTTCATGGGACGCGATGGCTCTGGGAGCAGAGCGATGTCGTGCGGTGTTCCACAGGGCTCGGTTCTTGGGCCGCTCCTGTGGAACATCGGATACGACTGGGTTCTACGGGGTAGGCTCCTCGAGGGTGTGAACCTCACGTGCTACGCCGATGACACGTTGGTCACGGCATGTGGGAGTTCGCACAGGGAGGCAGCGTTGCTAGCCACGGCAGCAGTCGCAGAGGTGGTAGGCCGCATCCAGCGTCTAGGCCTAGAGGTGGCCCTCAACAAGTCCGAGGCCATGTCGTTTCATAGGCCTCGGAACAAGCCACCGCAGGACCAGCACATCGTGGTCGGTGGGGTAAGAATAGCTGTCGGGGAGACCATGAAGTACCTGGGACTGGTCCTCGACAGCCAATGGAAGTTCTTGCCCCACTTCAATCGACTGGCTCCTAAATTGACGGGCGCCGCGGCTGCGCTGTCATCGTTGCTTCCCAACTTGGGGGGACCGAACGCCGCGTGCCGGCGGCTATACATGGGGGTCGTGCGATCCATGGCCCTTTACGGGGCCCCAGTGTGGGCAGGCGATCTGACGGACAAAACCGTCCGCATACTGCGGAGACCGCAGCGGATGATAGCCGTCAGAGCCGTCCGAGGGTATCGCACGATCTCCTATGAGGCGGCTTGTTTGCTGGCCAAATCTCCACCGTGGGATCTTGAGGCAAAAGCCCTCGCGTCGCTGCATATGTGGCGCGAGGAAGCGCGGCAGCGGGATGAAAGGCCGGTGCAGCGACAAATCGCACTGCGCCGGTCCGAGCTCCAGCAGGATCTCATGGTGGAGTGGCGGGAAAGGCTGGAACGCCCTACCGCAGGCCTCGAAATTATTGAGGCCATTCGGCCAGTATTTAATGACTGGCTGGGGAGGAGGCACGGCTCTCTGACCTTCAGGGCGACACAGGTGCTGTCGAACAACGGCTGTTTCGGACGGTACCTGTGTATGATAAACAGAGAGCCGGACGCCCGGTGTCACCACTGCGTCGGTTGTCCGGAGGACACGGCGCGGCATACGCTGGCGGAATGCGCTGCGTGGGATGAGCCGCGCCGTACACTCGTCGCGGAAATTGGAGGCGACCT